>CP136060.1:503835358-513835358 GCA_032464435.1 Aegilops umbellulata
CACAACCCGGTCTTAGGTTCAGAGTCGCTTTGTGGGAACTTCAAGAGAGAGAAGAGAGATCATAGCTTAATATCAAAGGTCAGGTATACCTGCCTACGTTCGGCATACACAATGGTGGCGCGCGCCGGAGGGCGATGGAGTTCCTGAAGTAGTTGGCCCAGCCACATCGTTTCTGCAATGCAATTCGCGACGGCCCTGTATTCTGCTTCTGCGCTCGATCATGATACAGTGGGTTGTCTTTTTGAGGACCAGGAGATGAGATTAGACCCAAGAAAAACAAAAGAAGCCGGATGGTGTACTTCCTGATGTCAGGGGCATCCGGCCCAATCAGCATCAGAATAGGCCACGAGATCAGAGGACGTGGACTTGTAGAGTTGAAGCCCAAAGTGCAAGGTGCCCTTGACATAGCATAGGATTCTTTTGACGAGCTGTAGATGGGAGGTACAAGGGTCATGCATAAATAGGCAAGCCTGCTTGACAACGTATGATGTCGGGTCAAGTGATGGTAAGATATTGTAGGGCGCCCGCAAGACTCCTATAAAGAGTAGGATCGGATACAGGATCGCCATCCATGGAGGAAAGTTTGGATTTAGTATCCACGGGGGTGGGAATCGGGTTGCAATGAACCATGTTGGCGTGGTCCAATATCTCGAGTTCGTACTGTTGTTGGGATAGAAACAAGCCGGTGGGAGAGCGAATGACATTAACACCGAGAAAGTGATGTATATCACCAAGGCCAGACATGGCAAACTCGGAGTGTAGAGATGTGATGATGGAATTTAGTGTGGCTGAATTGTTGGCAGTAAGAATAACGTCATCTACATAGAGTAGGAGATATGCAATGGATGACCCATGTCGATAAATAAAGAGGGATGTGTCACATTTGGAAGAAATAAACCCCTAAAGAAAGAATGAAGGATGAACCGCAAGAACCAAGTGCGAGGAGCGAGGAGCTTGTTTCAACTCGTACAATGACTTTTTGAGGAGACAAACATGGTTGGGGTGAGAGGTGTCGATGAATCGAGCAGCCTGCATGCAATAAACCGTCTCACCAAGATCACCATGTAAGAAGACGTTCTTGACATCAAGTTGATGAATGGGTCAAGAATGAGAAGTGGCAAGACTGAGAACAACATGTACGGTGGCCGGTTTGACAACATGCAATAAAGATTTCAAGCCTTGTAAACATACATGCAAAAATAGTGTGTGCATGTCATACTACTGTTTTGTTTTTTAAGCATGTTTATAATCACCTACATGTACGAATGGTTTTGTGAAACTTCTGGCAAGAACTTTTATGTTATAACATGTGACACATCCATGAGTTTTCTCCAAAAAAAATTGAAACTTTGGGATGTACTCCCTCCGTTCGGAATTACTTGTCGCAGAAATGGATGTATCTAGACGTATTTTAGTTCTAGATACATCCATTTTCGAGACAAGTAATTTCAAACGGAGAGAGTATATATGTTCTCAAAATAGGGTGTGGACGCAACCAGTTCCGACAAGTCCATTGGGAAAATTAAGGTTAGTGCATGTAGTATTGCAGAGAGCAACTCAAGCAGTATCCCTAATTTGGAAACATTGAACCCTTATATTTATTCAGAGTAACGGCAGCTTAATTAATTAAAATGTTTTATTTGTCCGTCAATATTTGTGGACGTATGTTCAAGGTATTTTCATCAATTTGGTTCTTTTTTTTTTGCGGGGATGATCAATTTGGTTCATGTTCGAGAAAAAATAAACCCACTCTATACTACTTGTATGAATTTCCTGTTTACATCAGATGGAACAGTAATTTCTGATATAACCTCAAATTTCATCTTCCATACCCCTCTCTTCGATATAGGATTAATATTTTATCACCAACATCGCTGATACTATAGTTCAACACAAGTAAGCCCTCATTTGGCATTAAAAGTTGCATCGAAAATATTTATCGGCATTATAAATGGCGTTAGTTGCAAGTAATGGTATGATCTATCAAAAAAGTGTCAATAAATATACCACAAATTAACTTGTTACAGTGGCTAGCATAAATAATCATTGGCAGCTAAAAAAATAATTATAATGAAAATAAATAATCATTGTCGGGCATACATTCGTCACACAAGCAAAGCAAGGGCAGGAGCTATGGAGGCTACACCATTGTGATCTGCCTCATTGATTCTCCTGCCTCCCCACGCACGAGCTATGGAGCCTACAGGGGGGACCGGGGGACGGGGGGACCGGGGCCCGGGGGAGTGATGAATTAGACTCTGCCAAGTCTGTCCGTAGGAGAGTTTCTGTAAGTGTGGTCCGTAAGTGGAGCATTTTCGGGAGCCTACAGTCCTACACCATGGTGATCCCCCTTTCTCCTGCCTCCCCAGTCCCCACGCATCAGTTGAGTTGGTGGGACCGAAAAGAAAGCATGGTGCAGTCTTGCACAGAAGTTGGTCTTTTTCTTGCTTGAATGAACATAACTGCCTTTGGTTGCAGGCTTGCAGCCTTGCAGAGAAGCAAAGATAAATATGACAAAAGCTGTTTGTTTTTTTACCCAACTAACACCAGTACACCACGACAGCAGAACATTCTGTAAAACGGCCGTCAAGTCACACTTGTAGTAACCAGCTACTCGTTGCTCATGGTCTATGAAAGAAAACAGAGAGATAGAATCACCGCGTTGCATTTTACTTTTTGATTGTACAGCTACAAGCCTACGTTTCATTATATTGGTTAGCTCATGTAAGGCTCATGGCCGGGTGTGTGCGCGTCGTGTAATTTATGTGCAAACCTCCTAACTTAAAAAAAAAACATAATGAGAAAAAAACATAAAGATGAGGTAATTCCTCCAAAGTCAAAAACCAGTTGTTGAGAAGACCGTGCCAAACATAGGCCAAATGGATCCATTATTGAGCATCTCATTTTTTCAACTTGCGAGAAATGGCCCCATCTTTTTTCCATGTGCTAGTTTGACCAAGTCGTGTCTTCACGCCAACTAGTTTTCATTTGTGGCAAGTTTCTAATATTATTGAATTGTATCTGAGTTAAATTTAAATCATCACATATCAATATGTATACGTTGGGTTAACATGGATGAGTATCATATTTAGATTCCTTATGCTTTTCTGATAGAAAACCTATTCAAACTGAAACTATACAGCTTAAGTTATGAATTTCTAAAATTTAAAAGGCTTTTCACAATTTCAAACTGAAAAATACGGATCAATTTTGAAACTAGTTACAGTTGGGATTTCCTCTCATTTTTCTCATCAAAATTAATGTAAGGTTTTACTAATTGCAAAACATTAATGAACAAATATGGCTATTTAAAATTCAACCGAATATAGTATTTGAAATTTGATACAGTTTGAATTTGAATAGATTGGAGAAAATGCGAGGAAATTTTCTTACTAAGGCTGGCTAGTCATTGAGGCTGACCAGTGGGCCTGATGCACATACGCGATTGCATTTTTTTAAAACTAATTAAAAATAATAGAAATAAAGCTCTTAATTTAGAAAAACATAATGAGAAATAAAACATTGCTGGGCTTGGCACAACACGCGCACAAGTCACAACACCCAGGAGCATAGCCCAACTAGGGCAATTAACGAACCAACGAAACCAGCGCGTCGTACATCCGTGCTAGTAATTTTTTTGACTTTGGAGAAACTGCACCATCTTTTTTCCACGTGCTAGTATGACCAGTCATGGTTCCATGTCAACAGTTTTAGTTTTTGACAAGTTTTAGATTTTTTAATTCCATCAAAAAATGGCCGATAAAAGATTATATGTGTAATAACATGCAAAGCTTGTTAAGAGTCAGTAACATTAAGCTTGCATGCCTAATATGGTAATGCCAGCTTTGTAGAAAAGATGGGGTCATTTCTTCAAAGTCGAAAAAACCACGTGTTGAGATGACGGCGGTAGCAGCGGATGGGTGGCCAGGCCATAGCCCAGTGGATGACGTGTACAAGGTGAGTTTGGTCTATGACACAGTGTGACGGCTTCACCGTCGACCGGCGAGTGTCTGACACTAATACACTCCTATCATGGGCGTCATCGGGGAAAATCCCCCTCGCTCGACCCGCTGAAGTCCACGATGTGTCAGACTCGGAGTTCTTGGTGTGTCCGGCATGACCTTCTCATTTTTTTTATATTATTATATCAGTTTGTCTAATTCATATTTAGATGTTTTTTAAGAATGTCACATCTAAGCTCCCATAAATATATAATGGAGTAACAAGAAACAAAAACAAAAACTAGGAAAAAAATAAATCACAAACAGAGTGTACATCAGTTTAGATGTGACATAACTATGTCACATCTAAATGTGTCCTAGACAAACCCTTATTATATTAGCTAATTGACGGAGGATCTTTGTGCAACGTTCCTAATTTCATCGGATACGAACCGCGATCTGTGGTCGAGTTCCTCGACTCAACCAACGGAGGTTCATAGTTTGCTCCGTCGCGAAGCAAATCAATCTTTTGAGCTTGGAATGTGGAAATAATTATTATTGTTATTTGTACTGCTGCAATGCACAAGCTTTATGGCTAGTTAACTAAAGAGATAATATCACTGGAAGTCATAAAACTTGCGCTCAATGTTCAGTTTGGTGCTAAAACTTTAAAAATACGGATGTGTGGTCACATAACTTGTCCACGCGTGCATATACGGTGCTTCCTCTCGTATCCAGCCACATGGCATGTCCACATGGCGTGCCAGCCTGGTGGAGGCCCACTTTTTAGTGATTGGGAATGCACAAGGAACTAAGTGACCATAGCACGCTGGATTTTTTACAAAGAACTTCCTCACAATTTATTTAATTGCGCACAAAGCCTCTCAACCTCAAGCGTGGACACACTGGAGCTAAACACTACACTAAGTACCAGCCAGTGTCTATAAAGTGAGAAGCCGGCTTTTATATATTGTCCACGACCACTACTCGTATTTAGGTTCTTTTTCTCTCAGACCGAATTTTCGACAACCGATCAGTCCCCAAAATATTTGGCGGTCCCCGGAAAAAATGTTATCGCCCGAAATATTGAATTTAAACAACAAAAACTATGTCAAATATAATAACTTTTGTGTGCATACAATATCATAATGACACAGTTAGCTTAGTGGCAGGGGCCGCGATTCTATTCCTTGTATTGTGAAATATATTTTTCTTTACTCATGCTCATTTATAAAAATGGTCTCGAACTGTAACAATGAATTGAACATGCAAACTCGTATATAAGAGAGGAGTTGAGCTGACCACTGTAACAGGCGTCACTTTTTTTGCTAAATTAAATATATTTAGACGATAAAAAGATTTGAATTCAAAGTGCATTTCAAAATTTGGACGGCAATAACGGCCGAACGTTCGGTGTCCAGAGTCATCAACCAGAACGTATTGTTCGGCATGCAAGGGGGGACCGACCAAACAATTTTGTTCGATCTGGAGAACCTCCCAGCCCGAACAACGACATTCCACCAATAGGCGGGCCAAAAACAAGGCCCATATTTTAGCATGTCAGTAGAAGGCCATTAAAAAGCCAAAAAGACATAAAAAGGAATAACTGAAAGAAAGAAAATGCCCACGTTACTATATTACTTCCATTTACTAAATAATTACATGATATTTATATAACAAATGAAAATTCCAGAAAATTGTCATTGGAGTTTGACCAAACTATTGTATGATTTGCCATGATATTATCTTTTAAAATGGCAAGACTTACAACAAAACTTGATCTGTAAGAAAGCATGACAAATCTGCCTTGGGAAAAAAATAAAAAAATTGCCATGGCAAAAATTATGTTCAGAAGATGACATGCCAAAAATTACCAGGAAAAAAAAATACAAACAACCACATGGAACATATGAATTTTCGTTGCCATGTTCGTATGTAGACTGGACAACTGAAGCACAAAAGTATGAACAAGAAAATTCCCATGGAAGATTCATATAATATTTTGCCATGGTAATTAATGAAAATTTGCCATGTTTTTGTATGAGAAAAAATGTCATGTACAAAAAAATAGAAGTCAATTTATGAACAAAATTGCCATGGAAAATTCATATCAAAACTTTCCATTGTATTTTAATTATGTTTGCCATGTTTGTATGAGAAAAATGCCATGTATGTAAAGTAAACACAAGTTATGAACACAAATTTGTTTACTTTGAAAAAAAATTAATTTAGGACACAATACCATTGCAAAAAACAAGTCTGTCTTTAACAAAGCAAATTTTACTATTGGCAAAAAAGATTTTTGTTTACAAAAATTAAAACAAACATGAAAATGCCTAAAACCTACAATGTGTATGAAAATAGAATATTAACAAAAGAACATATGCAATAAGTATTTTCCATGTAGTGTACAAAAATAATTGCCCATCTAATATAATACCAAAAAATCATACATGAATAGGAATGCAGCAAATGAGATTCCTTAGTTGAAATTGTATTCTTTTTGGCATCATCTTGAAAAAGGAAACTTGCCATGGGCATTGAACTGAATTTGCCATGGGACATCTAGTGAATTTGCCATGGCAAAATCACTTTAAAAAATTGCCATGGTAAAAAAAAGTTGAAATCGTCTTGAAAAAAAATCTTGCCATGGGCATTAAACTGAATTTGCCGTCGGAATCTTTAAAAAATCACCATGGTACAAAAAAAGTTGACATCGTCTTAAAAAAGGAAACTTGCCATGGGCATTAAATTGAATTTGCCGTGGGACATCTAGTGAATTTGCCGTGGCAAAATCACTTTAGAAAATTGCCATGCTAAAAAAATTGACATCGTCTTGAAAAAAGAAATTTGCCATGGGCATTAAACTGAATTTGCCGTGGGACATCTAGTGAATTTGCCATGGCGAAATCACTTTAAAAATTGCCATGGTAAAAAAAAGTTACATTGTCTTGAAAAAAACTTGCCATGGGCATTAAATTTAATTTGCCGTGGGATATCGAGTGAATTTGCCATGGCAAAATCACTTTAAAAAATGCCATGGTAAAGCATCGTCTTGAAAAAAGAAACTTGTCATGGGCATTAAACTGAATATGCCATGGTCCATAATTTTCCGTGGACAATTACTTAAATTTGCCATGGTACAAGAACTAGATTTGCCATGGAAAATTACTAAATTTTCTATGAAAAATGTTGCCGTGAATTGGTCAAATGGTAACATATGAATTGGAGACATGCAAATTGCCATGGCAAAAAATGGTTGTATGGTACTAAAAATTGCCATGGACATTTACCAAGGTTGTATGGCACTCCCTTCGTAAAGAAATATAAGAGTGTTTAGATCACTATAAGATCTTTTAGATCTAATTTAGTGATCTAAATGGTCTTTTATTTCGAGTACTAAACTTGCCTTGGTAAACAAAAGTTGTGTGAGATTTTCCATGAATGGTGGTAAAAATTGCCATGGGAAAAAAATTAGAGACATGCCAATTTTCATGATGCATAAAATACATTTGCCGCGCTCAATGAACTTAAGCTCGGGCGTGGCTGCAGGACCGGTCGGCTCAGACCTGGAAAGCGGCGGTCTGATGCTCGTCGTCGTCGAGGAGTGCTCAAACGGGGGCGGCCTCGGCCCCCGCCGCGGTGGCGGGGGTGAGCAGCAGCATCGTGGTCCACCCCGTATGTGTCGCCGGCAGCACCATGGCAGGAGCTCGCTGCCGCCTGCCTCGCTGTCTCACTGCCGCATCTCCGCCAGATGCTCGGTGAGCTCTGACCACGAGCGCATGGAGCCGGCGCGCGGGTGGCGCGCTGTGCAGGACTCCGCGAACTCGCCTTGTTCGGGAGCTCGGGCGCGACGAGTTTCGCGGGAACTCCAGACCCTGTGCGACGCCAATGTGGCCGCGCCAGTGCTCGCCAACCACCGTGCCCCCCGGCCGCCACCCCCGCCTCACCAGTCAACTACCGCCGCCGCTGGATCCCACCCTCGCCGGGATTAGTTGTGAACTCGCCGAGATCCATGCGTCCCAGGAGCCTGCCATGCCGCATACCACCCATGCGCCGGATTTCTGCCGGGGATCCTGACCCACCGCCACAGTTGAATCGGGGAAAGAGAGACGAGTGGGGGGATGGAGATGAGTGGGGAAGAGAGAGTAGTGAGGAAGGTGGGGTGCGGGTCGTTCGGTCGATGGCCTGCTTGGCCCGAACGTGTGAGATAAATGACGTGGCAAGCAGGATGACTTCAAGATTCGTGCGTCTCATCCAGCGGTAAAAAATGCGTTCGGCTTGGAATCTTAAAAATCTGTAGGTTCGGGAGTTATAGATTCCGCAAAATTTTGGTAGATAAAAACTGGAATTTCCAAGATATTTTGAAACCCGGATTTTTCCGACCCCTCTAAAAAAATGGAATAACAAATTCTCGCTCATGACAAAGTTTTGTACGGTATGGATTAAACATTATACATTTTGAAACAGTTTTCTTAATTGTTTTTTGGTGAAAAAAGGCGAGATTTTCCTGTATCCAGTTTTTACTTGCCGAACCTGGGAGAAAACAGAATCTAGGAAGAATCTAGGAGTAATATAAAATCAGGTTTACCTCTTTACAGGAAGGAATATGTAGTTGGTGCAGTGGTCTGGTTGTGCATGGATGTACCCGAGGTGTATGGAGTTCAAATCCCTGCGTTTTATTTTCATTTTTCACACCACCTCATGCTCGACAAGTGGGACACACAGAGGGGATTATGCTCAATTAAATTAATTAAATACAGAGCAAGGGTGCTTCTGCAAAGAAAAAACACGGCGAGCTGTTTCGGTCACTAACAGTGGGCCATAGCCACGCTGGGGTGCCACGTAAGCGCGGGATATGTCTGAATATGACCAAAGTGACCGTATTTGCACAAGAACATAAGTTGGATGACCACAAATCCGTATTTTTAAAGTTTTAGCACAAAACTGAACATCGAACACAAATTCTATGACTCCCAATGATATTACCTCTTAACAAAAATCATGGTGTGACTTAATACTTCCTTCATTCCTTTATGTAAGGTGTATTATTTTTGGCACGGCGACCAACACACATAATTATGAACATGCTAGGATGAAATTACCCTTTACTAATTAGTTGATTATTTGCAAGTATATCATTTAGCCTAGAAAAGGAAGAGATATATGCAACCGGGAGAGATATACATTCCTTGTTTATCTACAACAAAATATACATGCAACCAGGGAAGAGATACGTTCCTTTTTCTGAAGGGCTAAAAGCGGAATTATGAGGAATTAGAAGAAATACACCTTACATTATGAAATTTTATTATCAAAAAACAAGGGCCCCGATAACTGCCACACGTGTGGCATCTAGGGGGTATGTGCCGCATGCCCCGTGTGGCATCGACACAGGCCCGCCCGCACGAGCACGTCCGGGCGCGCCCTGCCATAGCCCGCACGTTCGGTGTGCAGCGCGATCGCCCGCACGAGCACGTTCGGGCGAGCGACCACGCGGCCTGCACGACCCGTCTCGACCGTCGCACCTCCCCGCCTGTGAGCCACACGCCGCGCGTGGCAGTAACCATGCATCCCGCCGCGATTGGCATGGTCCGGACCCTCTTTCATGTTTGTTTAACTGCAGTTGCCATGCTGTTGAACTACAGTTGCCATGTCTGACAACTACAGTTGCCATGGTTGCTCAACTGCAGTTGCCATCTCAGGTCAAAGTGCCGGATGTCATTTTTTGGCAACTGCAGCAATTGCCATGTATGGTGTGGTCTACTATGATTGCCATGATTTGAAAACTTTAGGAGTTGCCACCTACTAACACTAGACAGTTGTCATGTAGCACTACAAAAACATGGCAAAAACATGTTCGGGTAAAAAGAGAGTTGCCATGGACCCTAGGGCAGTTGCCATGTACCCTGCAAAAACACATGGCAACTGATAGCTTTTGGTGTGTGGGGGAGGAGACGACAGTTGCCATGTTCTGCTTACAAGCACACTAGGGCAGTTGCCATATACCCTGCAAAAACACATGGCAACTGATAGCTTTTGGTGTGTGGGAGAGGAGACGGCAGTTGCCATGTTCTGCTTACAAGCACACTAGGGCAGTTGCCATGTACCCTGCAAAAACACATGGCAACTGATAGCTTTGGGTGTGTGGGAGAGAAGACGGGCATGTGGGCTACGGTGGTATCTTTAGGAGTTGCCACCTACTAACACTAGACAGTTGCCATGTAGCTCTACAAAACAGACGTGGCAACAATAACATGTTTCGGGTAAAAGAGAGTTGCCATCTGCTTACAATCACGAATAGGGCAGTTGCCATGTAACCTGCAAAAAACATGGCAAATAACAACTTGGGCGTGGAAGAGTGGAAAAATGGGCAGTTGTGGAGATGGGGACAGAAGTCGTGCGGGGCGTGCGGGCGCGACGGCAGTTCCACCGCATGCCCCGAGTCGCAACCGCTGACCTCGGAGGGAAAACAGCATGCGGGCGAACTCCCTCACACCCCACACACGCGAGTTGTCCTACGTGGCACGCAAAATCAGCCCTCTCGTGCCAAGATTCAAGCAAAAGGCACTGGATAGCGATCGAGACGTGTGGGCGAATTGGTTAACGCCCACACGTGTGGGCGTTAGTGTTTTCGAAAAACAAATACGAAACGGCGGGGGTGTCGCGAAGTAACTACATCCACCAATGGACGTGGACTTTGAGCTTGGAACACAAAAATCATGAAGGAACAGGTGTTGCACTCGAAAATGTCCTTCTCAACTCGAGCTCGCATTAGGCTTAATTCATCATGAAAAAAAATCAGGACTCAAAAATGCTTTTGAAAATAACAATTTTAGCGTCGATTTTGTTTTGTTCGCCACGTCTTTCAGGAATGTCATTCCACGATGCAACTTTACAAGCAATCAAAATATTTATCGATGTTTGCGAAAAATTATTCTGAAACTTTTATCGTTTGTTTGCTTTTACTTTTCTCCGTATGAACTTGAGCTCAGATAATCAAAATATTAGTATCTCAGGAAACTGCGGCAACCAAAAATAGAGTCGATCTCCAGGATAGAGGAACAGAGCCCATAGTGTGGATCATGCAAATTCCAAAAAACCGATCGACGAGCTACGTGCTCAGGCGGCACGGCCGGCCGGAGCGTGACGGCCTCGCCAGCGCTTGTATCCCTCCAGCGCGTCCTCCGCGCGCTGCCGCACATGCTCCTCGGAGGCCAGGAGCTGCTGCACCGCTGCCGCCTTGGCGCTCTCCAGCTCCGCCTCCACGGCGGCAAGCTTGGCCTTCACCTTCACCAGCTCGGTCTCCGCGGCGCGCTTCGCGGCAGTGAGCACGGCATTGGCCTGCACCAACTCCGCCTCCGCGGACCGCTTTGCTGCGGCGAGCTCGGCCTTCGTCTTCGCCACCTCCTCCCGAGCCGCGGCGAGCTCGGCCTTCGTGTTCATCGCCTCCGCCCCAGCCGCGGCGAGCTCGGCCTTCGTCTTCACCACCTCCCCCTCCACCACCGCGAGCTCGGCTTTGGTATTCTCCAGGTCCGCTCCCGCCGCGGCGAGCTCGGCTTTGGCCTTCTCCCGCTCCGCGTCCGCCGCTCTCTTTGCCGCGGCGAGCTCACTCTTCGCCTCCTCCAGCTGCTCCCGCAGCGCCGCGGCCTCGCCCTCCCTGGCCACCAGCTTCTCCTCCACCTGCCGGAACGCTGAGTCGTCGGAAGGCTCGTTCGCCGCGAACGCGCGCTCCAGCTGCTGCGCGACGGCTCCCTGCAGTTGCCCCGTGTGTCCGTCGTGCCTGCTGGGGAAGTGCTGTGGCGGTGGCGAGTGCACGCTGGACAGCACCGAAAGAGGCGGCGAGTGTCCGTCGTTCTCCCCGCCGTTGGCTTCCTCCCAAGTCCTCTTCTTCGCCGACGCCGACGCTTGCGCGGCCACCCTCTCCGCCAGCAGAACCTTCATCATTTCATAGACAGATGGATCCATGCCTAGAAGCACAAGACAGCAATTTCAGGGCTCGATGAAACAGGGGAATCACAGGGATTTCGATGCTCTGAAATTCAGTTACCTTTTGAACAGGAAGTAGTACGAGTTGAAGAAGAAGGCGGCGGCGGCGGGGATGCTGTGGTTATCACGGCGGCAGAGACGGCGGGGTTGCTGTTCCAGAGACGGCGGCGGCGCCGGAGCCGCGGGCACGTAGCAGGGAGCAGGTTCCTAAGATCAACAGCGACGCCACCGTGAGCACTCAGCAGCTTCACCATCGATTCGTTTTCCTCAACGGTGAGCGCCCGGTTTCTGAAGGAGCCCTTGGACGGCTCGCCCCACTCCACGGCACAGTGCCACGGCTCCGGCGACGAGAGGAAGAAGAACTCGTGTCTCCAGCCCATGATGGCTTTGGACCCCCGGCCCGGCATCCCCGTGAAGCGCAAGCCGGAGCTGTCGCGCATGGGTCCGAGACAGTACCACCCTTTCTTGCGGGTCAAAAGCTCCTGTGCGACGTTTTTGAGGTGAATTGGCAAGAGTGCGACGTTGTTGGAATGAATGGCTGTGGTGCGATAATTTTGAGCAGGCAAATAGGCCACGCACGACATGGCTGTTAAATGTGGTTAAATTGGTCGTCAACCAAGCCCGCCCGTTTATGTTAGGACATGTGGGTCCAACTTAATTATTCCTCAAAACAGCTGACCGTGCCCTGCCGCCCGACCGTGCCGGGCCCGCCACTCTGCCCCCCTTCTTCTCCGGTGGCGGCGGGTCTTGCGTTCTCGGTGACGGCGACGGAGCCCTCGTTCTCAACGGCGGCGGAGCCTTCGTCCTCAGAAAATGGTGAGTGAATTCAAACCCTAGTCGCCCTCCCGTTCCTCTCTCCGGCCCGTAGATCTCAGCTCATTTCCTCTGTTTTCGCTTGCGGAATCGATAGGTTGTGAGGGGAGCCCGTGGGCATACTGAGATGGAGCCGCCAGATTCAACTTCGAATAGGTAATGCGCCTCTCTCCGATCCAATTTTGCATTGCAATTAGGTGGTGGCCTCGTCTGCTTTTTCTCACGGACTCACACTGTCCGCCACTGATAGAGGGGATGCTGCCGCTCGGACCTGCGAATTGACAGTCAATTTCTTTCCATCAAAGGCAAAATTAGTTGATGGTAGCATACAGATCATTGAGAGAGACACTATTGTTAAATGGGAGGTTGAGTTTACAGAGATTGATCCACAAGTTCTACAGAACATGGGAGAGACGGCAGTGAAGAAATGGGTGGAAAAAATTGGCGAGAATATTGTTTGGGGTCCAGAGCAAGAAGTATCACTGTTGCGGTTTGATGATTGGAAAGGAGAGTATGTGAGAATAGAAGATGGTGAACAGATTGTTGAAGAAATCGATCGGCAAAACGGCTGGACAAGCAAACGGGCTAATTTTTTTTGCTGAACTCGTTGACCTGAACATTTTTTCGAAGGTTGGATATGTGCCATCACAATTGGCTGCGCAGATGGTAGATGATGATTGGGCTACACAGAGGCCATTGATTACCATGTGTACTGAACTTACAGTAATACCCGAGGGACAGTCGACTGGGATTGAAACTGAAACTGAAACTGCAGCAACTATTGATTGGAATGTAGTTGAATTAGATGAGCCTACTGATTTGGTCATTGCACCAATGCCTGACATTGAGATGGCCAAACTTTTTGGCATTCCAGTCGATGACAGAGATAAGCAGGAGAGGGGTGAATCTAGTTTGCCTGCTAATGCTGATGAAGAAGTAGATGGACAGTTAATGCAACAAGCTGCAGATGAGGTAGATGATGCACATGATGATGAGCTGGTGCATGTGTATGACAAAGAAAACCATGTCATTGAAGTAGGCAAGTTGTTCCCAAGCATGAAGGAGTTTAGGATGTGTTTCAAGACTTACGCAGTGAAACATGAGTTTGATGCCAAGACTGTTTGGACTGATAGAAAGAAGTTTTATGCGAGGTGCAGAGGATTTGATGGTAGTGTGAAGCCTTGCAAGTGGTACATATCTGCTAGACTGCAACCTGATGGAAGTACTGTCAGGGTTAACCAAATCCCCAATCAACATACTTGTATTACAAGTTCACCGAGAGTATCAACCATGACATCACAACTTTGGGTTGCAGAAAAGATCACCCCAATTTTAGCCAAAACACCAAACACTACTGCGAAGAAACTCAAAGTAGACTTGGAAAAGATGTACCCCATTAAACTGAAATATACCACAGTGTGGAAGGCAAAACAAAGGGCAATGAAAAATTTATATGGTGATTGGGCAAATACATTTAGGATGCTTTACAACTTCAAAGCAGAGGTGGAAAAGAGGTCACCTGGCAGTGTTGTGGAGATAGATACAGAGGTATCAGCCAAAGGTGAAGTCAAGTTCTCCAAGTTTTTTATGGCTTTGACGCCTTGCATTGATGGGTTCAAAGCAGGGTGCCGTCCATATTTGAGCATAGACTCATCATTTTTGACAGGCAAGTGGAATGGTCAGTTGGCAGCATGCAATGCTCTAGATGGACACAACTGGATGTTTCCTATTGCTGTTGGCTTGTTTCAGTCAGAAACAGAGGCTTCATGGACATGGTTCATGATCCAGTTGAAAAGATGCCTAGGGCCAGTGTCACCTTTGGCTATACACACAGATGCATGCAAGGGGCTTGAAAATTCAGTGAAAAATGTTTTTCCACATGCTGAGCAGAGGGAGTGCTTCGGTCATTTGTGGAGGAATTTGATCAAAAAATTTAGAGGAGAAGAATTTGGGCGCATGTGGCCAGCAGCAAGATCTTACACTAGACAGACACACAAATATCATCTTGATAAGATAATGGCAGCATGTGATGAGTTTGGTCCATGGCTGAACACCTACCATTCTTTGTTATGGTACAGGTCAGCATTCAACACTGCCATCAAGTGTGACCACATCAACAACAATTTGGCAGAGAGTTTCAACAACAAGGTGAAGGATTTAAAAGATTTGCCTGTGCATGACATGGTTGACCAAATCAGGATCATGCTCATGCGTTGTGGGAATTGAGAAGAAGGATAGGTGATTGTCTGCAAGGTGATAAGCTTCTAGCAGTGGTACAACAGGTGGTCAATAGGAGCAGATGTCTTTCACATTTGTTTGTTGAAAAAATCTTCACCTTGGGGTGCTGAAGTTAGAGATAACAAAACTGAAAGGAGACATGTTGTTAACACTGAATTGCATGATTGCACTTGCCTCGAGTGGCAACACACTGGTAAACCATGTGAGCATGCCATTCTCTTCTTAGCATCCCAACCGAAGATAAACATGCACCCATATTTGCATGAATATTATTCGGTAGCAAAATTCAAAGCTGCATATGCTACTCCAATTCCAGCACTAACAGATCAGTCTCAGTGGCCTGAAGTGGACATTGAATTTTCCATGTGTCCTCCCTTGACGAAAAGAAAGGCTGGCAGGCCTAAACAGAGTAGATTCAAGGCATGGTTTGAGAAAGGTGGGAGTAGTAAGAAGGGAAATAAAGATGGAAAGCCAAAAAGGACCCAAAAAGGTAACAAAAACAGATGCAAGTTGTGCCAGGAACTTGGGCACAGAGTGGGATCTGTCAAATGCCGTTACACTCCTGATAAGCCAAAGTATGTTCTTGTTTATTTGTCTGTGTTTTGATTTGGTGCTTTTTTCCAATTACTATATATATATAACATTTTCGCAATGGCCAGGAGGAAGCGAGCAAGTCAGCCCCTTGTTGTTGAACAGTGTTGGCCGACAAAAAAAGCAAGAGTCAATGGCGGTAGAAAGAACAGAAGTGTGCCTCAGCCTGAGCAGAGTAAAGAAAATCCTGCTGCAATCAACATTCAGACTGAAGAAACTGCTCTCGAGGTTGAAACTAAACCTGAGCGTGTCGAGGTTCAGACTGAAGAAACCCATGTTGAGGTACACACCGAAGAAACTGAAATTGCTGTCAACATTGAGACTGAAGACACTGATCACGAGGGTGTTGGCGAGGTGTTGAAAAGACCAGTGAAAAAAACCAAGATGATCAGTGAACTTGTGTGTGTAGTTGAACCAAAAACAAGAAGTGCTAAGGCAAAGAAGGGCACGCGACGTGGTAGGAAGAGGTTGAACAGAGAACAGTTTTGAAATTTGGGGCATGTAATAATATTTGTAACTTGGTGCGTACTGCTAGTCACTATGTATCCCGTATTTCTATTCGAACTTGTTTGTTGGTACCTTGTCTAAACCAGCCAAATAAAATTAAAATTTAAATTCAAATTTGGGCTCAAATTTGAATTAGGGATGGGGTATTGATGTTTTAATGCTATCTAAAGTACCTCAACTGAAATATGTTTGTTTGCTGATCATTCCCAGCCCTTTTGGTAAGTTGAACTCATAGTCATGAAAAGTGTGTCTCAAATGACCTTCAAAGGTAGGGTAAACGGCCTCATATTTAAGCAAGTTTTTCTGCACCTTGTCCAAACCAGACAAATAATTTTTCTACACATCTATTCTACCTATATAGTGTAAATCTAAAGTCTCATTATTTATTGAATTAATTTTGAATTATTTACTTTTTTTTTGAAAAAACAAGGTTTAATAGAAAATTATATATAAAACAAGTTTAAAAACATGAAAATGAGAAAAGTAAGTTAAGATCTTTCTTAGTCAATCCAAAATGAAGTTTTGGTGAGGTTTTCACACTTTTCATTTTCAAAACCCCACCTATACTCTCGGGTGCCCACTACTCTCTCCCTTGAACTCCATACTACATTGTTCGAGGAATGACAATTTTGTGAAGAATTTTTTGTAAAAATGTATGTAAATCATATTTATATTTTTTTCTCGTTACTATGCGACATAATAAGACTATGTGCGCAAGTTTTATATTTTTTTGATTTTTTTTGAATTAGTTATGCTCAACCCTAATCAGCCAAAACCCCTCAAAACCCCTCTCAAAACCCCTCAAAACCCCGCACACTACTGGGTCGTCGGTCGTTGTGCGTGGACGGTTGAGATCAGGCGTTAGGGTTAGCTACAGTGTATATCGATCCGCATGAGACGCCCTGATTGGTTGGATTGGTGGGGTTTGGATCAGCCTCTCTTGTTGTGGCATCAGTACTGTTCATTTGAATCCAACGACAAGAGTTGACGCGGTGCATGGACCAAGCCTACGCAGTGCCCATTCCCATCGTTGCATGCGTGCCCGTGCCCACCCGCAACATGCATGCTCACCCGCAGAACTGCGCCCGTGCTTGCATGCGGGCCCGCTTGCATGCATGGCCTCGACGTAGCCCTGCTCCGCCACCCCTACGCAGTAAGCTGTTGCATGCCTACCATTACAACCGATGCATTGTCGCATCAAAGCATGCGCCCGGCCACAATGCAGCAGCCCGATGAAGACAACCAAAAAGCCAACGCTGCATGGCGTGCTGTACATGGCGTGCTCCTCTTTGAGAACGCAAAACTGGCATGGGGTATCGATGTGGGTATCTATGCAGTTCAAATGGCGTGCTGCCCGTTACAAGATGGGCAAATGAAGGCGTCCATTATTGTCACGTCTCCCTCTAGCCAGGCACTAGCAAGATGTGCAAATTAATGGGCTACGGCATGAATGCACGGGCGGCACACGCAGAGAACCCGGGGCAGGCGTGTCCCCTTGACCCACGACGGCACAGACGCGTGCGTGAACCCGTCCCCCTTGACCCGCGACCGGTGGCACAGAAGGATCGCAGCCCGTTTCCCACGCTCGTGCACACACTTTCATGGGGCGCCACCAAACGCCACCCGCCCATTAATTCTAGGGCGCCACCAAACGCCGCCCGCCCATCTTCACCGGTGAAACCACGACGCACTTGGGCTTTTTAAGCCAGGCAGTATCGTCTTCCTCTCCCTCCTCATCCACACCCCATCCTCTGCCTCCTCTGCCCTCCTTCTTCCTTCTTCTCCGTCAAATCCGATCGAGCCCTCGAGCCCTTGAGCCACCCCGCGACCATGCAGTACACTGGCCCCACCCCGCGACCATGCAGTACACTGGCCCCACCTACCGCTTCCCCCCAACCACGCCGGAAAGGCTCTACCCGGCCGGAGTGTATGTCGAGAGAACCCTTAGGGTTTGGGCGATCTCGAGGTGGAGGGGCGCAAGGGAGTTAACGGAGTTCTTCCTTGCGGCCGGCTTCCGCCACCTTCCCCGCGGCTCTCCTCGGATGTACCATGTTGAGGAGGTCAACCACAACGGCGTTGTGGTTGGGCTCCTCGCCACTTTCACTAACCCTTTCGATGCTTTTCATCTCCTCGGGCGAGCGTTTTGGGTAGGTTGTGAGTTCATAGCTTTCACAACCTACAATATCTTCACCGACTTCAACGGCATCTTCCCCAACAACGGCGTCATGCACACGCTCCCGTACCCCATCAACAACAGGGAGGGGGAGGAGTGAAGGGCGGCGCCCGGAGGAGCGAGGGCGCCCGAGGAGCGAGGTGGCCCCGGAGGAGGAGGAGAAGAAGAACCCCAAGAACCCGCGTTTTGTGCCCCCCTATCTATCTAGCTTAGATCTATCGTATTAGTTTTTTTTAAGTTGTAATAGTTATGCTACTGTTATTAAGTTTTATTAGTACTTTAAGTTGTAAGGCTATCATGCCCCGTGGAACTATGAGTATGCTACTATGCAATCGTTGGGTATGCTTCTATATAATCGTTATGCTCCTATATAATCATTGAGTATGCTACTATATATATTTTGTGTTTTGTGCTATTATTTGTGGATTGCTAGGGGTTGTTTTTGCTTATTATTTGTGTATTGCTATGGGTTGCTACGGGCCCGGATTTCTACACCCCAATCACCACACACAACATCTTCAAAATATTGGCCAAACAATGGACATGCAACTAGGAGCCCCATGCAAACCCACTATGGACATGGGTGCAACTAGAAAATGCAAACTAATTTATTTCGGGCACTTCATGCAAGCATGCAACTCATTTAGTTCATGGAACAGTAGACATGCATAAAAACAATTAACATTTAGCTTTAGTGCATCAAAAAATTATCCATCACAAAATTTAGTGCAAGAAAAAGGCAAAATAAAAGGACAACTAACATTTTATTGGGCCCCATTTTATTTGCCAAAGTTAGAGGTGGGCTGGTGCCCCTACGCGGGTGGGCTGGTCTTGGGCATGGTTATTTTCTCAAGGCCCATTTTCTCACGGCCCAACATCTATTCGGCAGCCCAGTTTTGTTTTTTTTACTAGAAACTGAATTTGGGTGTGTACTCTGTTAACTGAAGAACAAAAACAGAGGAAACAGAGCATGAACACTGAATAGGGCCCCTGAGAATATCATTACAATAATTCATGCAAGTTTTGCTTCACACTAATTCAAATTCATCTAACAAATCCCCTGAAACTAGTTGACACACTAACTGAAACTCTAACAAATTCTAGCGATTGATGAACATCAAGTAAAATAAACCCATAGCAATGACACAACCATAAAATGCTCCAGCCATCATATTTGCTTGCTGCTTCAAATCGATCACATGCTTTAGTTGCTTGCTAATTTTTTTCAGTTCACACTTCAGTTCTGCACTGTGCATCATTGGATTGGCTCTGTCCGCCAAATTGGGGGCTTGTTCCACGGCAAGCCGCCCCCCAAAATTGAGCTCTTGGGTTCCGGTTGGTCCCTCCAATTTCAACCTTTCAACATAGTCATCGAGCCACTCAAAATGCCCACATTTCTTCAGAACCTGAAAAATAATGCGCCGGAGGCGCATGAATCCTAGATCCACCACTCAGATCCACCACCCTAATTCGAGGAAAAAAGAAAGAAATCAGGAGAAATTAGACCATAGGATTGGTCAAGAACACAGATCTAACCTGCCCCGGCTGTGGCTTGCTCAAGCATTTCACAAACTCGCGCCCACGGTTGCCATTTTCTTCCCTCACACAAGTCAAACGCTTCAGAGGCTCCATGCGCGGGCAATCGGGGCATCTTGTCAACGGCAGTGGACCATACTGCGTCCATGATTGGCGGGAGGCCGAAGTCGAGCTAGACATCACTCGTCGGCGGCGCGCTTCGTTGCCGGAGCAGAGGAAGAAGAAGGTGGGAAAGGAAAGGGGCAGGGCGGGGGGGGGGGGGGGGGGTGGGGGGTGGGGTGGGGTGGGCTGGTTCGAGCTCGTGGCTGGCTCGGGTCGGGGCACGCTGATGAGCACGGGCATGCTTGCGTGGATAAGTTGTGGGTCCCACCCGCATGCGAGTAGCTTCTAGGTCCCGCATGTCATAACTCGAATCGCTAACCCCTCGTGTTTTTCATTTCATGATTAAACAGAGCCATGTCGCATTGGAGCTATTGTTTGCCTCTAAAACGTCGCATCACAGCCATTCATTCCAACAACGTCGCACTCCTTTTAATTCGCATGAAAAACGTCGCACAAGAGCTATTGGCCCCTTTCTTGCGCTCCCGGTCGATGGCGGACAGGTAGAAGAAGCGCAGGAACACGGCGAGCGACGGACGCACGCCGGCGGAGCGGCAGAGCGCCACGAACCCCTCCATGACGCGCCACCCGTTGGGCGTGAGCTGGGCCGGCGCGACGCCGAAGTGGGCGAGCGCCTCGCGGAAGAAGCCGCGCAGCGGGAAGCGCAGCCCGGCCTCCAGCGCGCGCGCGTACACGCAGATGTCCCCCGGCGGCGGCGTCGAGTTCGCGCGCAGGTCGCCGGCGGGGCGCGCGGTGTACTGGTCCTTGGGCACGCCGTGCTTGTCGCAGAGCGCGTCGACCTCGTCCTGCGTGCGCAGGGACGAGGCGAAGCCCTCGACGGCCGTGTCCCTCGACGGCGCTGTGGCAGTGGCGACGCCGTGGCCTGAGTCTGCGGCGGCGGAGGAAGGCATGGTGCGTGCTGGTGCACCTGCCAGGTGCCAGCCGGCCGCGTCTCCTCCTTCCCTGCCCTGCCCTGTCCTGGACCTGCAGTGCAGACTGGTGACGAACCGCAGTAATCCCTTTTGTACCCATCCGGCTTTGTTGGCTGGCTGGGCTCACATGAAAGCGTGAGACAAACGAAAGTGCTCTTTTGATCCCGGACTCACATGATCCATGGTGAACAGTAAAAATTCATAAAAGTAAAAAATGAAAATCTGCATTTCTTTTGTGATAAACATTGACTACAGTTTTAACATCCTACAAAAAATTTCGTTATGAAATAACATTGGTGGAGGTTTAGACATAAAAAACAAAATCGATGCTTCAAAATGCTTCCAACAATAGTCTTTTCGGAGCATCATTTTTTTCTTTTGCCCAGACCTACACGAATGTTTATCATATAAAAAATTCAGTTTTTTTTTACTATTTGTTCTGATTTTACTATTCATCAGGGAGCATGTGAGCTCGGGTTGAAATATTCCGTGTCTGTGATAGAATTTTGTTTTTCGTTTCCTCTCTTTACTTGCTTCTCATTGCTCATTTCTTCATATATATATTGTGGGGCTCTTCATTTTCTTCTTAACCACATGCTTGGATTGTGTCATTCATGTGAAACTTCCACCTCATATTTGAAATAGTAGGGCAGATCAAGAATGATAAACCAAAATCTGCATCTAGTTGTTGGTGTAGTCGATTGTTTAGCGAATCTGTGATAGGTGATATGGTTTGTATGCTTACAATATGCTATAGCACAATCATTTATTTGCTTAATTGCATCAACCAAAAAAAACATGCCAAAACATAACCATTTTAGGCCCTCTTTGATTCACATCCATCTAAAAACACGGAGTAGGAAAACACATAGGATTGCAGTGTTATGTCCATTTGGATCATGTAGGATTTCAATTCGCTTAATTGCATCAAAGGAAAAACAAATGATTCTCTCCAAGAGGTCTTAGTCGATGTTAAAATTTCAAAGGAATGTACTCCATCCATCTTGTAATGTAAGACATTATTACGTCCAATATATGAGTATATTCGATGTAATAATGGAAGGGGATTTGTAGCACCTGGGTGTTCCAGACCATTATGTTCAAATAAATACCGGGATTTTTTTTTAAAATCAAGGGTTTTGGGATATGATACCTGGTTGTATAGAAAAAAAACTGTTTAGATGGATTTTAGTTCGGACCGTATATTTTTGCCGCGGATACATTTCCTGGTATTTTTTATGAAACTTCATATGGGAGTAGGTTGGGCACCCAAGCTTGAGATCCCAAGATTTCAGGTTTATTTTATAAAAAAATCCTGCTATTTTTAAATTTAGTTTTCGTGTATTTCCCATGTAACAACGTCTTACATTATGGGACCGAGAGAGTAGTACAAAAAAAAACAATTCAATCCTACGAAACAAATGACCAACATTGGAAAGAAAACCCCCTAAACATTCCAATTCTTGTGAACACGGATACGATAGTAGTGTTTGCATGTTATACTATTATTTTGTTTTGTAAGCATTCTTTTTTCTGATCGCCTACACTTACTAACGGTTTTGTGAAACTTTTGGCAATAATTTTTGTGCTATTACATTTGACATTTCCATGAGGTCCTTACAGAAAAATGTGATACTTTGGCATGCACATTCTCAAAATAAGGTGCAAACTCAAGCAGTTCCGAGAAAATCCATTGAGAAAATTAAGAAGGCAAGAGCATTACAGACCCATAAACTTGCAATGAATGTGATGGTTTAGTCCATAAACTTGTAAAAAGTGATCACCTTATCCCTAAACTTGTAATATATGTGAAGATTTAATTCAGAGCCAATCACAAGCGGGCAATTGGCGCCACGCTAGCCGCGTCGTGGCACACCTGCTGCCCTGGCATTTTTACGAAAACCCCCTCCACCTTTATGGAAATCATGAACGTTGTTGCGCTTGCGCCTACGTGCTCGGTAATTGACTTGGTTTCAGTACTGGTTTCCACAGCGACCTGCCATACCTAAACTTTTCTACAGATACACCTAGTATATATACTAGTACGTGTAGCACTCTGAACACTAAGTTTGTTTCTCTCTCTCTCTCTCTTTTTTTTACTTTTTTTGGGGCTTTTCTTTTTTACTTTGAACAGTAAGTTTCAGCGTGTTTTAGGCCTGATGGCTTCCCACCGGTGATCCTGATGCATCGGTCAGTGGTTCGTGAATTTGACTTGACTCCACGGACAGATTAAAACAGTGATATAGGATCTATCCGGACAACCAGGGATCACCATTTTGCTCAAAATAATAGCGATAGCGATTTCTACTATTCCGGAAAGTTGAAACCATTAAGTGCCGAGGAAGAATAGCATTTACATAAAGAAAAATAATTCAAAATTGAAGCTGAACTTCACTTTAAAGAAATTTTGTTACGGCCGAGCCAAACAGTGATATCTCATTGTTGAAACCCACTTATCACTGATCGGTCCATCATGCTCACCCGCTAACCAAAATATAGTTTTAGATTTTGGTTATACTTGCCCAACACAAAATAACATATATCTTGTATTTTGATGAACTCTTGCATAGTTGTATTATATTGTGTTTTCCTTCGTAAACTCCGCCCCACCTAAAAATTATGTGTGCCTTCGCCACTGGCGACATAATACAACATGTTTTGCTTTGCCAGGGTCCAATCCACATGATGACGTACATCTGAGATTGAGTATCCAGAGCGCCTCAAATGGGTCTTACTGGCATTTAGTGACATATCCTACTAAACAAGCATAAGATAATGACCATTTTCACATAAATGGTGGCAACCGACTTAAAACTTACAGATGCGACCAATTAGTCGAGATGCTTATTTTTCTCGGGCATTGCATATTTGCATTTTTTTGTGAGAATTGCATATTTGCATTCCATCATGCTAGGATGTTGAGCAGGTGACAGACAGTGGCAGTGACTCATTTGGGTGGAATGTTTCTGATGGTTATATGTAGTTTGTTTCTAGGGAAGGTTATACTTAGTTGTGTGTGTGTGTGACCAAACTTGCTGCATCTACACAAAAATCTTGCTTTTTTTTAGCAGAACACAAAAAAATTGCTTTTGAAGCATAACACAAAAAACTTGCAGGACAAGCGGACCGTCTATCTAGAAGATTGGGCTAGCACAACACTGGCGTATGCTGGACCGGGCTTGGCGAGGACGCGATTGTCTCGCTTGTGGAGGCACAATCCAGCCTCGCGTCAAGCAGCGCCCGCGATGGGCTGGTTGTTTTATCACAGTTTTGCTTTATTTTTTTTACCTTTGCTTATAATTCTACATATTCTAAATATATCTATACAAAAATCAATTTACATACATAATTTAAAAATGTTAATCGTACATTTAATTTTTTTAATATGTATAGAAATTTTTTTCTAATGTACGTGCATTTAAAAATGTTAACATGTATAGAAAAATATTTCTAATGTATACAAAAAATGTACAATGTCCGTGGAAAAAGTAGACATTAAAACATATATATGAGAAAAATGTTAATCATGTACTTTAAAAAAATAGATGTGCATAAAAATATATTTCAAGCGAATACAACAGGTACAATGTGTATAGAAAAATTAGACATCAAAACATATATATGAGGGTGTTGCCTGTAATAAGTTTTTTGTCGCAACTACTTTAGGTTGTGGCCAAGCGTAGTGAATCATCCGCCTTGATGTGAACTTTTGCCTTGGCTATTTTAATAAAAAATTGGGGAGGAGGGCTGTCGGTGTCAAAACCGGCGGATCTCGGGTAGGGGGTCCCGAACTGTGCGTCTAGGCGGATGGTAACAGGAGACAAGGGACACGATGTTTTTACCCAGGTTCGGGCCCTCTCGATGGAGGTAAAACCCTACTCCTGCTTGATTAATATTGATGATATGGGTAGTACAAGAGTAGATCTACCACGAGATCAGAGAGGCTAAACCCTAAAAGCTAGTCTATGGTATGATTGTTGTTGTGTCCTATGGACTAAACCCTCCGGTTTATATAGACACCGGAGAGGGCTAGGGTTATACAGAGTCAGTTACAAGGAAGGAGATCTACATATCCGTATTGCCAAGCTTACCTTCTACGCCAAGGAAAGTTCCATCCTGACACGGGACGAAGTCTTCAATCTTGTATCTCCATAGTCCAACAGTCCAGCCAAAGGTAATAGTCCGGCTGTCCGGATACCCCCTAATCCAGGACTCCCTCAGTAGCTCCTGAACCAGACTTCAATGACGATGAGTCCGGCCGCAGATTGTCTTCGGCATTGCAAGGCGGGTTCCTCCTCCGAATTCTTCATAGAAGATTCTGAACACGAGGATCGTGTCCGGCTCTGCAAAACAAGTTCCACATACCACCGTAGAGAGAATTATATTTCCACAAATCTAATCTACTGACGTATTCGTAGTGTGATATCACACCACAACCAAGCTTTTATCCGAATCGTTTTTCACAGCCAACCTCAGCACGTTTTGCGAGGCGGTTTCCTTGGCATGTCTTGTCGAAGTAGATATCGTGTCCCCTTATCGCGGGATTCTCATCAATATGGGCGTGGGTAACCCAACCGCGCCATCAATTACGGCGCTTGGGGGACGAGCGGGTTTTACCAGGCTGGTGGGGACGCATAGTTTCGTCCGCCCATATAAAGGGACAAGGGTTCACCTTTTTCCATCCACGCCTTCTTCCCCCTTCGGTTATCCATTTTCGCACACTCGAGCTCCAGCGCCCAAGTCTGCATTTTCTTCCTCGACCTTCTCCAACCATGTCCGCAGCGGGAGGCAGGTGGATGGTTTCCTCCGTCACGGAGGGACACATCAAGAAGCTGAGGAGAGCCGGATACCTGCCCGACGACATCGCGCACCGGCTCCCAGATGAGGGGCAGCTCATCCCCACCCCCAGGCCCCACGAGAGGGTAGTGTTCCTTACCCATTTCCACCGTGGACTGGGATTCCCTCTCCACTCATTTGTCCGGGGGCTCATGTTCTACTACGGCCTGGATTTCCACGATCTGGCCCCGAATTTCATCCTCAACATCTCGGCGTTTATCGTCGTGTGCGAGGCCTTCCTCCGCATCAAGCCCCACTTCAACTTATGGCTGAAGACCTTCAATGTCAAACCGAAGGTAGTGGGCGGCCGCCAGGCGGAGTGCGGAGGCGCCATGGTGGGAAAGATGCCTAACGTCACATGGCTCGAGGGCTCCTACGTGGAGACCATAAAGGGGTGGCAATCGGGGTGGTTCTACATCACCGAGCCGCGTGACCCCAAATGGGCAGCGGCCCCCGAATTCCGATCCGGCATCCCCACGTGGCTCACCTCCTGGCAAGAGAAGGGCCTGTCCTGGGGTAGTTCGAGAGAGCTGACCGGACTCCAAACCTGTATCCAAAACATGGTCAGCAAGAAGCTCAAACTTGTCAATGTAGTCCAGGTCATGCTCATCCGCCGGATCCTCCCGTGTCAACAACGGGCGTTCAACTTGTGGGAGTTAGACCAGGCCCAGCACCAAACTCTGAATAGGCTCTTCGACACAACGCACGAGGATGCCTGGAAGGTGCTATTCCAGGGCGCCGAGGTTCCCCCTCCCCTTACCGAGGATCGCGGATTCTGCGCGAAGCGCCAGGCCGGCGCGGTAAGTTGTTTTGCCTCTTATAGGGTATTCATTTCTCATAGTTTAACTTTATGCGGGATCTAAGCTCCCGTGCCTTTGATAGGAATGGGTGGAGACGGCCGAGCAGATCGACTATCTGGCTCCTTTGCCCGAAGGCCCAGCAGACGCTCGCTTGGCGGAGCTGCTAGTTCCGGCACCTTACGTGGTGCCGAAGAAGAAGGCCAAGAAGAAGGCCACGGGAACCCGAAAGAGTTCCCGGCGCCCGGCGGTGTCGAACTCATCGTCCGATGACTCCGAGGCGCACTCCTCCCACGAAGACGAGGAGGAGGAAAAAGAGGTTTCTTCCCCCCTAGCGGGGGGAGAAAAGAAAGGAAGGCCGCCCTAACTGGGGAGGCCGGAGGGTCCAAGAAGGGAAGGACACTTCCTCCAGACTGCTCCACCAACGCCGCCGACGGCGAAGACGAGTGGCCACCCAGGGCCAAGCCCCTGGCGAAGTCGTAAGTATCCGGACACCAGAGTGACTCATAGCGTTCCTTTATTGCACAACTTCTCTTAACGCCGAATATAATCATACAGTCCGCCCCGAGCCAAAGTCGACATATCGTCGAGCGGTTCCTTGGATTCTTTGGATGTGAATAGCTTTTCACTTCCGACCGCTTCCACCCCTCGCCCTACGGACGACGCCGAGGTGTTGTCCCAAAAGGTTCCAAGCCAAGGGGAGGTGGTCCTGGAGGCGCCGCAAGGCGACCTTCCGGACTGCAGGCGCAAAGGAAGCAAGGCTCCCAAGGGCTCCAAGTCCGACCCTGGGCCGAACACCGCATCGGAACCTTCAGTGGTTCTGGACTCCAGCAGGCGCCCCCCCACTAAGAAGGGCAAGCCTACCGTGCCGGTGACCTCCGTCCAACCGAAGGCACCGGATAACTTGCTGGAGGTGCTTAACGGCGCTTCCATCGACGAGGAGCACCACACTATTATGAGTGCGGTGATCCAGAAAGTTCAGTCCGCCAAGAGCGGGCTGACTTAAGCCTGTGCCAGCCTTCTAACAGGCTTTGAGGTATGTAAAAAATATATGGAAATATTACCGCATAGACAGTAGCCCCTGATGCTCTGTTTGGTGTTCAGAAAGAAAAGCCGAATAGAGGATCTAATAATATTCGCAGGAGTCTAACATAATTATGTCGATATGCATATGCAGGCTTCGCTGCTGGCCTCTGCCGCACTGACTGTGGAGGTTGATGCGCTGAAGCAGAACCTCGAGCGGTCCGAGCAAGAGCTCGGCCTTGCCAAGAAGCAGATCGAGGAGAGCCAAGGTAAATAATGCCTTGTCTATATGGGTATGTAAAAAAGATGCAGTTGCAAAAATGATAGGATCGTTATGGATGTGCTAGGGGCCACGACCGAGGTGGCGACCCTGAAGCAAGCGCTTACCGAGGCCAAAAAGAAGGCGGCCACGGAGCGCACCGAGCGGGAGAAACATGAGGCACGGGTTGGCGAGGTGCAGCAAGAGCTCCAAGCTCTCGTTAAGAAGCATGAGACTCTGGAGCTGGACTCGAAGACCGAAAGCGCCAAGTCTGCCAAGGCCGAAGCCCAAAAAGCGCTGCGGCCCTCGAAAGCGCCAAGTCTGCCAAGGCCGAAGCCCAAAAAGCCCTCCAGGAAATTGATGCGATGAAGAAGATAGCGGCGGGTAAGGCATTCTTTATGCAAAGCAAGCACGTGAAAGTGAATTACTTGTTACTTACCCGAGTCCGGAGCTCTCCAGGAGCATTCGCAGATTTGCCCCACAGCGTGTCAGATGCCGCCGCCTACTATCGGGCTGAGGAAGGGAGCTCGACGGAGAAGGTGTTCTGGTCTCAGTATGTTGAGACCGGACACCCAGTGCCCTTGAGTGACCAGCTGAAGCAATTGGTCGAGCTCCATAAGGTGGCCGAACAGGCCATGAAAGGACTTATAGTCCGGCTGTGGCCTGGAGAGGCCATGCCTGGGAGCTACTTTGGGCTGGTGAGGCGGTTGGCGGATGCCTGTCCGTGGCTTGAAGTCATCAAGCGCTCCGTCTGCATCGAGGGCGCCCGCAGGGCGCTTGCCCGTGTTAAAGTACACTGGGGCAAAATGGACGCGGAGAGGCTGGTGAAGGACGGACCACCGCAGGGCAAGGAGCATCGCCACCCCGAGATGTACTATGAGGGCGTCCTGAAGGGTGCCCGCCTTGTGGTGGATGAATGTTCCAAGGATGTAATATTTGAGTAAACTCGCTCGTGTGATCTTGTACGCTGAAAACTTGTTCATATGCGCTATGCAACGCTTGTTTGAATTTAAAATATTACCTTCTATGCGGCCGTTTATTAAATCCGAGAGATGCTCAGCACAACGAATAAGGCAATCGGACTATAGTGCATTATCGCTCTCACTTGGCCAGAGAATTCTATAATTTTAAATTTTGGCGAAGCCCCTAGTGTTCGGAAGACCAAGTTCGGGGCGCTATACACGCCTAGGCCGGATAAAGCCGACTCCTCGCTCTAAGCGGCATAAGTCTTTAGGGACTCAAAACCTCTCGAACAGCGACCGACTCTCGCCTTATCATGACAGTCAGTTTTAGCTTTCTCTACTGAGGTGCTTAGCCCAGCTGAACCGGGGCACAATCGCAGTAGTTCTCCCAGTGCTACCTTAGCCGATATAGCGGAACATAAGGTACCAAAACATGGGAGCCGGGCAAACCCAACTATTGACCAAAGACATGATTCGGAGCTGATGCATATAATGCTATAAGTTCGGAGTGCCGCACTTGTGAAAGTGTTCGGGCTTCTCACGCCGTATTATGGGGTGCTTGAGCCCCTGGCGTATTAGCCGTACCAAAGTGTACGGGTGCTGAATGTCATGAATGAACATATATACATAAGAAGGAACGAATAGAGAATGCAATAATAGACTAAAGCTAAGCATTGTTTATTTGAAAAAGGTGCATTAAAAGCAAGATGATACAAATAGTGTGATAAGCAAGAGATGGGACTGTTTGACGTGTCCCCTCCAGGGGCGAGCTGCGGAATGGTATGTAAAACAGGTATTTTGCTCATTTATAGAGACCACCTGGGAGTTCCGTAGTGTGACATAGCTTTCTGCCTCCCTGGTTGTTGTATCGTGTGTTCGGCAATTATACTGCCGAGCAGGTCTTCCGGAGAGTGAAGTCCTGAAAGTAAGAAAAAAATCATAAAATCGGCAGCCCCTAGTGCGGTTGAGCCGCGTTTCGAGGCGTGCCGTGGTCGTGCCCCTCCCCCTGTGCCCATGGTATTTTTAGAGCGTAATTATGGACGCGTAGCACGGATTTCACCGTTTTGCTAGGGCTAGGGTTGGGGCCGCATTGCTACGCTTGCTCGGAACGCGCCAGGCGGTCTTGTTGTAAATTACTCCGTGCGCGCTTGACGGTGTCCAGACGTTTTATCGCCGGACTGGAGAATTGCCTTGAAAGGCTGCTTTGTACTTCCGCTGCGAGGGCCGCTGTGTGCTCCTCCGTTTGGAGAGAGCGCTCGGTGTTTCCATTGACTGTGATGACTCCCCGAGGTCCTGGTATCTTGATCTTGAGGTATGCATAGTGCGACACCACATTGAACTTTACAAACGCGGTTCGCCCGAGCAGTGCATGGTAGCCACTGCGGAACGAGACTATATCGAAGATTAACTCCTCGCTTCGAAAATTATCTGGGGATCCGAAGACCACTTCAAGTGTGACTGAGCCTGTGCAATGGGCCTCTACACCTGGTATGACGCCCTTAAAGGTTGTTTTTGTGGGTTTAATCCTTGAGGGATCTATGCCCATTTTGCGCACTGTGTCCTGGTAGAGCAGGTTCAGGCTGCTACCGCCGTCCATAAGGACTCTTGTGAGGTGAAATCCATCAATAATTGGGTCTAGAACCAATGCGGCAAATCCGCCATGGCGGATACTAGTGGGGTGGTCCCTGCGATCGAAAGTGATCGGGCAGGAGGACCATGGGTTGAACTTTGGAGCGATTGGCTCCAACGCGTATACGTCCCTCAACGCACGCTTCCGCTCCCTCTTGGGGATGTGGGTTGCATATATCATGTTCACCATCCGCACTTGTGGGGGGAAACCCTTCTGTCCTCTGTTGTTCGGCGGCCGGAGCTCCTCCTCGTCGTCGCTATGTAGCCCCTTGTCTTTGTTTTCGGCATTTAATTTGCCGGCCTGCTTGAACACCCAAAAATCCCTGTTGGTGTGGTTGGCTGGCTTGTCGGGGGTGCCATGTATCTGACATGAGCGACCGAGTATACGGTCCAAACTGGACGGGCCCAGAGTGCTTCTTTTGAATGGCTTTTTCCGCTGACCGGGATCAGAGCCTCTGAATCCGGCATTAACTGCCGTATCCTCGGTATTGTCGCTGTTAATGCAGCGCTTGTGCTTATTGCGACGTGACCTGTCATTGCTGTCCTTGGCATCCAAATTACCAGGGCTCTTTGACATGTTATTGCTGCGAGCCAGCCAGCTATCTTCTCCCGCGCAAAAGCGGGTCATGAGTGTCGTGAGGGGTGCCATGGATTTCGACTTTTCCTGTCCAAGGTGCCGGGCAAGCCACTCGTCGCGGATGTTATGCTTGAAAACCGCTAGGGCCTCTGCGTCCGGACAGTCGACGATTTGGTTTTTCTTGGTTAGGAACCGTGTCCAGAATTGTCTGGTCGATTCCTCTGGCTGCTGAATTATGTGGCTCAGGTCATCGGCGTCTGGTGGTCGCACATAGGTGCCCTGGAAGTTGTCGAGGAATGCGGCTTCCAGGTCTTCCCAACAACCAATGGATTCTGCTGGCAAGCTGTTAAGCCAATGCCGGGCTAGTCCTTTAAGCTTTAGTGGGAGGTATTTGATGGCGTGTAGATCATCACCACGGGCCATGTGGATATGAAGGAGATAGTCCTCGATCCATACGCGGGATCTGTCGTACCGTCATATGATTCGATATTCACGGGTTTGAAACCCTTTGGGATTTGATGATCCATTACTTCATCTATGAAGCATAGCGGGTGTGCGGCGCCTCTGTACTGGGCTATATCACGACGCAGCTCGAATGAGTTTTGTCTGTTGTGCTCGGCCCGGCCGGATTTACTTTTGCTGTATCCGGCGTGACGGTTATTGTCTCGTGTCGTGGGGCGCCCACGCGATCCGTAGATCGATCTTGTTTGCCTTGCTTTGTCCTCCAATATATCTCGCAGGTCTAGCGCATTTCCCCGTGCCTTGGTATTTTTTGAGTGACGCCGGGGTGCGGCTTGAGTTGTGGGCCGAGAGGCCTCTCTGTCACGGCCGCGAGGTGGCCGGTCAGCCGTGTCATACGCTGGAGATGTAGGTTTAGATGCTTCTTCCTCTAATCGGGGTAGCAACCTGCGCTTTGGGTAGCTCTTGGAGGGGCATTCGAGTTCGTATTCCTCGGCCACCAGGACTTCGGTCCATCTGTCAGCTAGCAAGTCTTGACCAGCTCTAAGCTGTTGCTGCTTTTTTTAAGGCTATTTGCCGTGGCTATAAGCCGGCGCTTGAAGCGCTCTTGCTCAATGGGGTCCTCAAGCACGACAAATTCGTCGTCGCCAAGGCTTGCTTCGTCTTCGGAGGGAGGCATGTAATTATCATCCTCTTCCTCTCTATCCGCCGCTCTCTCATGAAGGCTGGCTTCTCTATCCTCCTGCGCTGAATCTTGCTGGAGGGGGTTGTCTTGGGCACTGTCCGTGGTGTTATTATCTCCCGTGTCGGAATCACCGTTTTTGCTCTGCCGAGACTAAGAGCGGCGCCGCTGACGCCGGCGCTTAGGTTTCTTTTTGGAGGGGTCATCCTCCGCTGTTCCGTCGCCATTGCCTTCTTTGGGTGTGTCCACCATATATATATATATCATACGACGAGGTGGCTTTCCAGTGCCCTATAGGCGCTGGTTCCTGTTCGTCTCCTACATCGTCGTCCATACTGTCGATATCTTCGGAGTCAAAGTTGAGCATGTCGGTCAAATCATCGACAGTGGCTATGAAGTGGGTGGTGGGTGGGCGGCGAATTTCTTCGCCGTCCGCATCCCAATCCTGCCGGTCATAATCCGGCCAAGATTCTCCTGACAGAGAGAGAGAGAGAGAGAGAGAGAGAGAGAGAGAGAGAGAGAGAGAGAGAGAGAGAGAGAGATCTTAGTGAATTCAGTACGTCACCGAAGGGCAAGTGCTAAAAGATATCCGCGGCGGTGAACCCCATGATAGGCGCCCAATCAGATTCGATAGGCAGGGGCGCGGAGGGTTCAAAGTTCGGAGAAGAGTCCGGCGATGTGGAGTCATGGACTTCGCGAAGGATAAAGTTGGTGTTCGGCTCGATTGCCGTTGAGGTTGCGGCCTCCGCGGCGGGGTCTAACCACCCGGCCTCGGACCGCGCAGTTGGCTCCGAATTAAAGGTCAGAGCCGATGCAGGTGCGGTCTCCAGGACACTGTTCGGCGGCAGAGCTAGATCATGCCCATCGTGACAGTGCGACGCACTCGGCCGGGGCTCGAATCCGTCGAAGATTAAGTCTCCGTGGATATCGGCCGTGTAGTTCAAGCTTCCAAACCTGACCTGATGGCCAGGGGCGTAGTTTTCAATCTGCTCTAGATGGCCAAGCGAATTAGCCCGCAGTGCAAAGTCGCCGAACACGAAGATCTGTCCGAGGAGAAAAGACTCACCCTGGATTGCATCGCTGTTGATGATCGGAGGAGCCATCAAGCCTAAAGATGACGACACAGAGGAACTCTCAATGAAAGCACCAATGTCGGTGTCAAAACCGGCGGATCTCGGGTTGGGGGTCCCGAACTGTGCGTCTAGGCGGATGGTAACAGGAGACAAGGGACACGATGTTTTTACCCAGGTTCGGGCCCTCTTGATGGAGGTAAAACCCTACTCCTGTTTGATTAATATTGATGATATGGGTAGTACAAGAGTAGATCTACCACGAGATCAGAGAGGCTAAACCCTAAAAGCTAGCCTATGGTATGATTGTTGTTGTGTCCTACTGACTAAACCCTCCGGTTTATATAGACACCGGAGAGGGCTAGGGTTACACAGAGTCGGTTACAAGGAAGGGGATCTACATATCCGTATTGCCAAGCTTGCCTTCTACGCCAAGGAAAGTCCCATCCGGACACGGAACGAAGTCTTTAATCTTATATCTTCATAGTCCAACAGTCCGGCAAAAGGTTATAGTCCGGCTGTCCGGATACCCCCCAATCCAGGACTCCCTCAAGGGCCCTTTGATTTAAAATATATAGATATGAAAAAAACACCGTGCGCCTGAATTCCATAAAGGTGGAGGGTGTTTTCATAAAAATGTCATGCTAAGCAGTGTGGCAAGACACGGCCAGCGTGGCGCCATTCAGTGGCGGAGACAGGGGGACCAGCAGGGGCCGTGCCCCCCCCTAAGTTGACTGATTTGCAGCTAGTTAGTATATAAACAATGTATTATTTAGATAAAAATACATGTATTATAATTGTTTGGCCCCTGTTATTCAAAGTTTGAGTCATTTGGCCCCCCTAATTCTTAATTCCTGGCTCCGCCACTCGCACCATTTGTCTGATTGTGATTGGTTCTGGACTAAACCTTCACATACATTGCATGTTTAGGATGGGGTGATCACCTTTTGCAAGTTTGCGAACTAAACCATCGTATCAATTGTAAGTTTGTGGATTTGTAGTGATGTTGCCTCAAAATTAAGGTTAGTGCATGTAGTTCCTACTCATCATTGGCGAGGGTAATTCGTCGCGCTCATACTTGTCGTCCCCGCGCTTGGTGTGACAAAAAAGAAAGCGGGTTTGTCTTTTTTGAACAGACCTGCCTTTACTTTTTTTCCTTTCTTTTTTCTCTTTTGATCAGAAGCGCCTGAGATGAACCAGACAAAAAAGGAAGCTGTTCCCTTGTTTTTCTACGTACCCAAGACCAGCATACACCACCAATGGAATGTGGAGCACGCTTTAAAACGGCCTCACGATCCGACGCCCGTCCGCGGCGACCGAAAGGCCGGCCGATGGCGCACGGCATCCGTCCCTCGAGCCACACCACACAGCGGCATGCATCGGAGTTGGCTCGTTGCGCATGGTCTCCAAACATCGAATCACTGCGTTGCATGTTACTTTTTCACCGGTACAGCCACAAGCCTACGAGTACGTTGCATGTTGGTTGGCTCGCGTGAGGCCATGGGTGTGTGCGCCTCGTGTAAATTACTCGTATGTGCAAACCCGGTTGTGCTCCTACCACTCACCATGTGTTGTGTGAGTCTATACATGGGCATATCTATCTCGGGCCGGGCCGGGCAAAAAAAGCCTGATGCTGAAAACACAGTCCCGAGCTTGCCCCGGCCAGACCATCGGGCCCAAGCTTGGAAAAAGCCCGGCCTGGCCCGACCATAGCTAAAAACTTGTTTTTTGCAAGCCCGAGCACGGCCCGATCTGCCCACCCGGACTCGATTTTGAGTCCCGAGCCCGGCCCGATGGCATGGCTAGGTGTATGTGAGGCCAACTCCAACTGTCAACCTCAAACAAATGTTTATTTTGTCTGGATTTTGTCCGTTTGGGTTGGTCAATGGGGTAGCGTTCGGCCATTTTTCTGGATGCACTGGCCATGCGTTAACACGCGACCGCATCTCGTCCAACATGGCCTGGTGGAGCGCATGTGTGTACATTTTAACTATGCATATTGTAAAAATAGTCTCACAACCAAATAAATCAAATATTGCAAATAGTTTGCAAACAAATAGTTCCACATGAAAAAACACAATCAAATATTTTTACAACCCAATCAAAGTTGTCTTCAGTGGATGGAAAGAAAATGAACGAATGCATCTACTGGTTGCCAATGTGATTTCACATGTGCTCAACCAAATAATCTTGGATCTGCATGTGAGTATGCCAATCATGCATTACATGATGGAATTGGACAAACAGTTCAAACGTTGCCAGTCCTTGGTGCTGAGGCTCAACATTTTCACTCTGAAAATCAAACCCTTGATCATAGATGTTGTCACGACACTCATCCTCCACAATCATGTTGTGCATGATTCACAAGTAGTCATCTTCTCCAAGAGCTTCTCGGTGCTCCATGTCAGTGAAGGGTTTCAAACGATACCCCATCGAGATTGAAGCACACGGAAAGCACACTCCACATCCTTCATAGCACTCTCTTGCATTTGGGCGAATCTTTGTCTCCATCAGCTACGTAGTATCCTCTGTTGTAATGGTTGCCATTGATCTCAAAGTTGACCTTTGGGGAGAGGCCTTCTGCAAGCCTGACGAACATTGGAGAACGTTGAAGCACATTGATATCATTGTGAGAACCAGCCATGCTGAAAAAAGAATGCCATATCCAAAGATCTTGTGAAGTCACCGTTTCTAGTATGACAGTGACACCTTTGACATGCCTCTTGTACTGCCCCTCTCAAGCAAATGGACAGTTCTTCTACTTCTAGTGCATACAATCTATATTGCCAAGCATGCCCAGAAAACCCCTATCGGCATTTAACATGCATGTCTAAGACGGTTACTCCACCATGGACTAAAAATATAGGTCACTTCTCCAAAGTCGTTGAAAAAACAACATGTTAAGGAAAGGATGTGAAACATAGGCTAAATGGGCCCATTTTTGCGCATGCCCGTTTTTTATTTTAGATAGATTGCACCATCTTTTTTCTGTGTGCTAGTATGACTAAGTCATGCTTCCATGCCAACTGTTGCCTTCAATAAATGGCCCATAGAAGGGCACATGTGTAATAACGTGCAAAGCTTGTTAAAAAGTCAGTAACATTAGGCCTGCATGCTTGATACGGTTAAGACACCTTGGAGGAAAAAGATGGGGTTATTCCTCCAAACTCGAAAAACCACTTGTCGAGAAGACCTTGCCAAACATTAGGCCAAAATGTCATTTTTTTGACTTGCGAGAAATGACCCCGTCTTTTTTCCATGTGCTACTATGACCAAGTCATGCCTTCACACCAACTAGTTTTCATTTTTTACATGTTTTTTATATTATTGAATTGTATTTGAGATAAATTTAAATTATTAAATATCAATATGTATACTTCAAATTATTACACTCTCCTTATATGCTTCCCAACGAAACTCGGAGTCAAGAGGCATTATGTTCCAACGAATATGTTGCCCATACCCAATATTATACCTTTCGATTAAGTCTACTCCATCGCTTTCTTCCATCCAATTCAACCTTCTTCGAAGATCAACCACAACCTCCTCAAGGCTAGCACTTGTGGGAAATACCATCACTACTGGCTTCTTCTTCGGGTCACCATACTCCGCGTCTCCCTTCTCAAAGGAAACAAAGTCCACATGACACTATTGGAATTAGCTTATTTGTCGTCTGCTGGCTGATGGCAAAGGTCTTTGTCGTCCGCTTCAGGAAAACGGACGGCAACGAACTGGCTAATGGCAAAGAAGGTCTTTTCCATCAGCCAATTCTTTGTCGTCTGCTAGAGGACGGCAATCTTTGCCGTCAGCTGCCAGACGACAAAGAGAGAGGTGCCCCACTAACGAGCTGATCAGAAAAAACTTAACGGGCCCCCCTCTTTGTCGTCTGCTAGCAGACGACAAAGAGAAAAAAGCGGACGGCAAAGGTGGGGCCGACGGCAAAGAACTAACCTAACTAACGGCCGAGCCCCACCCCACCCCTCCATCTCTCTGTTTCTCTCCCTCTCTCCTCCCCCACGACCACAGCCACCCACCGCCGCCCCCGCCGCCCGCCGCCGCCCCCACCACCCACCGCCGCTTGCCCCGTCGCCCTACCACCCCGCCGCCTTACCCACCCGCCGACGCATCATCGCCCCACCACCCTGCCGCCTCACCCACCCGCCGACGCCTCGTCGCCCCACCACCCCGCCGCCCCGGCGCCCCACCACGTCGCCGCCCGACTGCCCCACATCCCCGGCGCCACTGCGGCCCCATCGCCCCCGCCTCCCTGCCGGCTCGGCGCCGCCGCTCATCGCCCCTCCCCCCTAAGCTCCACCGCCCGTCCGGAGCCATACGGCCCCCGTCGCCAACGCCACCCTGCCGCTGCGAAGCCCTGGCCCCCGTCGGCTCCGGTGAGTTATTTTACTGTTTTTTTCTTTTTTTGCTGTTTAATTGTTAGTGTTAGATTTAGTGCTAGATATGTGTTAGTGTTAGATTTAGTGCATGGGTTTTAGATAATTAGTCATCTAATTAAAATAAGTAGAAAACAGATGAAAAAAGAAGAAGAAGAAAAGAAGAATATGTAGAAGAAGAAGAAGAAGAAGAAGAAGAAGAAGAAGAAGAAGAAGAAGAGGGGAGAAGAAGAAGAAGAAGAAGAAGAAGAAGAAGAAGAAGAAGAAGAAGAAGAAGAAGAACAAGAAGAAGAAGAAGAAGAAGAAGAAGAAGAAGAAGAAGAAGAAGAGGAAGAAGAAAAAGAGGCCGATGAGGCCGAAGAAGAAAAAGACACCGACACGACACCCCGACACCTCCCAAAAAGGTGCTCTTTGGCCTTCCAGAGGCCGACGGGGTCATATATTTGTGAATTATGAGTTAGGTCGTATATTTTTCGATTTTGTTATGCAAAACATCATACGTATTTGTGTTGATCGGGTGGATTCAAATGTGCAGTTGTTTCGTCACTGTGAGGGTGTGGTGTTTGACGACCTCCCCGTGCATTCGATGAGCTCCACCCCTGCGTTCGTTGGTGAGCACAAATGACATCTCCTCCTCCCCCCTTCATTTGCTCTGTTCCGGTCTTCATGCCGATGAAACTTGCTAGCTATAGGTGTCAATCATCAATATGCGTAACCACTATGCGTCTCCCGTTCGAAAGGGTTACATCTATAAATATGCATGCATTTGCATATTTACAACCGTGATTCTTTCGAATTGTCCAACGCTGTCCATGGACAGCCCGAGTATGTGTAGATTGGATTCGTTTTCCCATATGCTTTGCTCCGGATCCGACGCATAAATTTCGTCAGTGCCTCCCGTGTTGTTCTCCGGGTACACATCAACTCTGTTTATTGCAGAGACGTGTATCAGGAGAACAGCGGGGAGGTGCCGCCGAAATTTTGCATCGGATCCGGAGCATAGCATGGGAAAATGAACCTAATCTACACATACTCGGGTGGGATTAGGACCTATCATTACCTATTAGAGTGTAGGTTGCATGGACGTAATAAAATTGACAAACTAGATCAAATGATGAATATATACATGGTGACTTTTATATATATATATATATATATATATATATATATATATATATTTGTTGTGTTTCAAGTAGCTCTAAAAGTCAAGATGAGTGATCGTGCGTGGATGTACACCGGTCACACTGGTCAGAACAAATGGAGCACTGAATGGTTCACAAAAACCAAGGCGTTTGTGCAAGCCGCATTTGCAAATGGCCAGAGGAAAACCTGGTGCCCCTGTTCCCGGTGCGACAATTGGGAAAAGAGGACAGAGGCTGAAATGGGCAAACACCTACAGAAGAGTGGTTTTACGCCCAATTATACGGTGTGGACATTTCATGGTGAGTCTGCCCAATGTGACTGAGCTGAGGTGGTTCATCGTCGCACCGACGAGCATGGTACCGGGATGGAAAACATGGTGCAAGACTTGGATGATGCTCGGGATTCGGACGAGGAGATGGAGGAATCTGCAAAGGCCTTCAATGAAATGTTGGAGTCTTCAAAACGTCCGCTCCACGAGCACACTGAGCTTTGTCAGTTGGATGCCATCTCACAAGTAATGGCTCTGAAGGCTCAGTTCAACTTGGGCAGAGAATGCTACGACGCAATGATAACAGTATTTGGACGGTTTCTACCCAAAGGCCATGTAATGCCTGCAAACTGCTACCTCTTGAGCAATGCATTGGATTTCCCCGAAGAGGAAAGGATGATGCAGCAAAGTAGCGCAAGTATTTCCCTCAGTTTTTGAGAACGAAGGTATCAATCCAGTAGGAGACTACGCGCGAGTCCCTCGTACCTACACAAAGTAAATAACTCCTCGCAACCAACGCAAATAGGGGTTGTCAATCCCTTCACGGTCACTTACGAGAGTGAGATCTGATAGATAATATTTTTGGTATTTTTGGTATAAAGATGCAAAGTAAAATAAAAGGCAAAGTAAAAAGTAAAGCAATATTAAAGTGATGGAAGATTAATATGATGGAGATAGACCCGGGGGCCATAGATTTCACTAGTGGCTTCTCTCAAGAGCATAAGTATTCTACAGAGGGTGAACAAATTACTGTTGAGCAATTGACAGAATTGAGCATAGTTATGAGAATATCTAGGTATGATCATGTATATAGGCATCACGTCCGAGACAAGTAGACCGACTCCTGCCTGCATCTACTACTATTACTCCACTCATCGACCGCTATCCAGTATGCATCTAGAGTATTAAGTTCAAGAAAACAGAGTAACGCTTTAAGCAAGATGACATGATGTAGAGGGATAATTCATGCAATATGATAAAAACCCCATCTTGTTATCCTCGATGGCAACAATACAATACGCGCCTTGCTGCCCCTACTGTCACTGGGAAAGGACACCGCAAGATTGAACCCAAAGCTAAGCACTTCTCCCATTGCAAGAAATACCAATCTAGTAGGCCAAACCAAACTGATAATTCGAACAGACTTGCAAAGATAACCAATCATACATAAAAGAATTCAGAGAAGATTCAAATATTGTTCATAGATAATCTTGATCATAAACCCACAATTCATCGGTCTCAGCAAACGCACCGCAAAAAGAAGATTACATCGAATAGACCTCCACGAGAGAGGGGGAGAACATTGTATTGAGATCCAAAAGGAGAGAAGAAGCCATCTAGCTACTAACTATGGACACGAAGGACTGAGGTAAACTACTCACACTTCATCGGAGGGGCTATGGTAATGATGTAGAAGCCCTCCGTGGTGGATTCCGCTTCCGGCGGAGCTCAGGAACAGGCCCCAAGATGGGATCTCGTGGATACAGAAAGTTGCAGCGGTGGAATTAGGTTTTTGGCTCCGTATATGATCGTTTGGGGGTACGTAGGTATATATAGGAGGAAAAAGTAAGTCGGTGGAGCTTCGTGGGGCCCACGAGGGTGGGGGCACGCCCCGTACCTCGTGCCCACCTCGTGGCTTTCTTGACGTAGGGTCCAAGTCTCCTGGATCATATTCGGTGAGAAAATGACGTTCCCGAAGGTTTCATTCCGTTTGGACTCCGTTTGATATTCCGTTTCTTCAAAACTCTAAAATAGGCAAAAAAACAACAATTCTGGGCTGGGCCTTCGGTTAATAGCTTAGTCCCAAAAATAATATAAAAGTTGAAAATAAAGCCCAATATGGTCCAAAAACAGTACATAATATAGCATGGAGCAATAAAAAATTATAGATACGTTGGAGATGTATCAGGCATCCCCAAGCATAATTCCTGCTCGTCCTCGAATAGGTAAATGATAAAAGAAATAATTTTTGATGCGGAGTGCTACTTGGCATAATTTCAGTGTAATTCTTCTTAATGGTGGTATGAATATTCAGATCCGAAAGATTCAAGACAAAAGTTCCTATTGACATAAAAATAATAAGCATACTAAGTAAGCAATTATGTCCTCTCAAAATAACATGGCCATAGAAAGTTCATCCCTACAAAATCATATAGTTTAGTCATGCTCCATTTTCGTCACACAGGAATGCTCTCATCATGCACAACCCCGATGACAAGCCAAGCAATTGTTTCATACTTTAGTAATCTCAAACTTATAAACCTTCACGCAATATATGAGCGTGAGCCATGGACATAGCACTATGGGTGGAATAGAATATGATGATGGGGGTTATGTGGAGAAGACAAAAAAAGGAGAACATCTCACATCAACGAGGCTAATCAATAGGCTATGGAGATGCCCATCGATTGATGTTAATGCAAGGAGTAGGGATTTCCATGCAACGGATGCACTAGAGCCATAAATGTATGAAAGATCAACAAAAGAAACTAAGTGGGTGTGCATCCAACTTGCTTGCTCACGAAGACCTAGGGCACTTGAGGAGGCCCATTTTTGGAATATACAAGCCAAGTTCTATTATGAAAATTCCCACTAGTATATGAAAGTGACAAAACAAGAGACTCTCTATCATGAAGATTATGGTGCTACTTTGAAGCACAAGTGTGGCAAAGGATAGTAGCATTGTCCCTTCTCTCTTTTTCTCTTTTTTTGGTGGGCTTCTTTGGCCTCTTCTATTTTTGGGCTTCTTTGGCCTCTTTTATTTTTATAACCTCACATGGGACAATGCTCTAGAAAAGTATGATCATCACACTTCTATTTATTTACAACTCGATACTAGAACAAAGTATGACTCTATATGAATGCCTCCGGTGGTGTACCGGGATATGCAATGAATCAAGAGTGACATGTATGAAAGAATTATGAATGGTGGCTTTGCCACAAATACTATGTCAACTACATGATCATGCTAAGCAATATGACAATGATGACTGTGTCATGATAAACGGAATGGTGGAAAGTTGCATGGCAATATATCTCGGAATGGCTATGGAAATGCCATAATAGATAGGTATGGTGGCTGTTTTGAGGAAAATATAAGGAGGTCTATGTGTGAAGGAGCGTATCATATCACGGGTTTTGGATGCACCGACGAAGTTTGCACCAACTCTCAATGTGAGAAAGGGCAATGCACGGTACCGAAGAGGCTAGCAATGATGGAAGGGTGAGAGTGCGTATAATCCATGGACTCAACATTAGTCATAAAGAACTCACATACTTATTGCAAAAATCTACAAGCCATCAAAAACCAAAGCACTACGCGCATGCTCCAAGGGGGATAGATTGGTAGGAAAAGACCATCGCTCGTCCCCGACCGCCACTCATAAGGAAGACAATCAAAGAACACCTCATGTTTCAAATTTGTTACATAACGTTTACCATATGTGCATGCTACGGGACTTGCAAACTTCAACACAAGCATTTCTCAAATTCACAACTACTCAACTAGCACGACTTTGATATTATCACCTCCATATCTGAAAACAATTATCAAGCATCATACTTTTCTTAGTATTCAACGCACTCAAAAGAAACTTTTTACTATTTTTGTATACCTATCATATTAAAATTATTAAGCAAATTACCATGCTATTTAAGACTCTCAAAATAATCTAAGTGAAGCATGAGATATCAATAGTTTCTATAAAAAAAATCCACCACCGTGCTTTAAAAGATATAACTGAAGCACTAGAGCAAAACTATATAGCTCAAAAGATATAAGTGAAGCACAAAGAGTATTCTATCAAATTCCAATTCATGTATGGCTCTCTCAAAAGGTGTGTACAGCAAGGATGATTGTGGTAAACTAAAAAGCAAAGACTCAAATCATACAAGACGCTCCAAGCAAAACACATATCATGTGGTGCATAAAAATATAGCTCCAAGTAAAGTTACCAATGGAAGTAGACAAAAGAGGGGATGTCTTCCAGGGCATCCCCAAGCTTTGACTTTTTGGTGTTGAGGGAGTCCTGGATTAGGGGGTGTTCGGATAGCCGAACTATATCTTCAGCCGGACTCCAGGACTATGAAGATACAAGATTGAAGACTTCGTCCCGTGTCCGGAAGGTTCTTTCCTTGGCGTGGAAGGCAAGCTAGGCGTGCGGATATTCAAGATCTCCTACCAATGTAACCGACTCTGTGTAACCCTAACCCTATCTGGTACCTATATAAACCGGAGGGTTGTAGTCCGTAGGACGAACACATCATAACCATCATCATACCCATAGGCTAGCTCCTAGGGTTTAGCCTCCTTGATCTCGCGGTAGATCTACTCTTGTACTACCCATATCATCAATATTAATCTAGCAGGAGTAGGGTTTTACCTCCATCGAGAGGGCCCGAACCTGGGTAAAATAAAGTGTCCCTTGTCTCCTGTTACCATCCGACCTTGACGCACAGATCGGGACCCCCTACCAGAGATCCGCCGGTTTTGACACCGACATTGGTGCTTTCATTGAGAGTTCCGTTGTGTGATCGACAAAAGGATCGATGGCTCGCCTGCAGATCAACTGCGACTTCGGCATCTTCATCACCAGCTCGACTGGTCACCTTGGTTCGACCAAGAATTGCGCCCCATGTTCGGATCGTCATGTTCGTACGAGGGCCTTCATCAAACATCAACTCCGATCTCTATCAAGATCACCGAGGAATCATCCATGGAGCTCGGGGGCTCAACGTCAACATTGCCCTCAAGCGACCGTGCTGTTTTTCTGGACAGCGAACTCGTATCTGCTGCCACCACCTCCTCGAGTATCACTTTAACGATCGCTTTGGTGGAATTGTGCGGAATTGAGTCTACAACAACCCTGGAAAATTTCGTCGAGTTCCGATGGAGGAATCTCTGTCGATCCATGATATACCGGAGCCCTGTCAAATCTGGACGGGGATCTGGACGAGTTTAGGGCGTGGTGTCCAGCTTCTAACTCGGACGTCCTTTGGAAGATCCAACCGTTGATCGTCTGCGGAATTCCTATATCTACCACCCCTCCAAATTTCAGCTCGATCCGACCGTCCGAACTCCGGGAACCTTCCGATTAGTGCATCACTTTTCGGATCTGTTTTCTGCGCGAGAACGAATCCGACCCGAATTCATCTTTTTTATGAACGGGATTTCGGACATCCCTTTTGAAGGAAGTTTTGTATGGGATATTGTGTATTGTTCCCGAACACATCCCACTAACTTTAAGATCTTTTGAACATGATCTTCGGCATCATGCTGGTGTCAAACCAGTCCGGCAATATTGTTCCACGGCTGCCGACCTGCGCTAGACACGTCGTCACTTTGTTGAGCCGAACTCAACTTCTTCGGATCATCATCTCAGCAAGCCGAACAAGAGTCCGGCATCGCGAAGGACAAATCATCACCAACATCGCCGCCCCACGGATTACACGGAGCGGGCATACCGGCATCACGGCACGGTCGCTTCATCAAGCCGGCATCGAGCACGTCATGACCTGCATCGGCAGGGCCGCACTGTTGCCCCTTCAAGCCGGTTTCCATCACGCTGGACTACTTCAACTCATCGACTGGCCTCGAGGCTTCGACATCTCGGCTGGACCGGAGGATTCATCATATCTTCATCAACCTACTCCGGACACTTCGGCGTCACTAGCCGACCAGCTTCGTCACGATTGGCTGGACAGAGGGCTTTGCCTCGGCGAGCCAACCTTTGCCAGCATCATCATCCTTTGGATTACTACAACAAATATACCAGGTGCTATTGATCCTAATATTTTTTGCATGTTTGGGTTCATTTTTTCCAAGGAATTATTACTCTGGTTTGTCCATCATATGTTCACAGGTCTATCAAATGGTGGCCGCATTAACGACGGTCGCATGCTGGTTCGGTCAGTCTCTGTACATAGTCCGGCGAACGCCGCATCCGAAGCGCGGACCGACCTATGAATTCAGGCTTTGCCACGCCTTTACCGCATCACGCCGACGCCCTGCGTCGACATCGACTTTGGCGCCAGGCCATATTTCTTTTATTACTCACTTTGCATAAATTATTCATTATGCAAGGATTTTTTTATTTATCATTATTACTATTATCTCCCGTTTGCACTATTTTTTGTGCACAGGAAAATGATCCGGGGACTTCGGCGTCACTCTGCCAGTCTGCATCGACCGTGCTATGTCACCACTTCCGCGTGTCGAGCTCTCCGCTCCGCCACCTCGGGACCAGCTTGGGGGATAGAACCTTGTCCCGCATCAAGCTCGGACTACGAACACATTAACCAGCTAAGTCGCTTTCATGCTCAAAGCTTTAATTTCTAACTTGTGTTCGGTTCGACCAAGCGTTATACTTTTTTGGAAAAAAAAAAGTTGCTTGTAATTTTTTTTTCTTGTCCAAACTTTGTTCACACATACTTGACGCGCTAACCGCGCTCATTATACCTGGGGCTTCTTTAACAGAAGCTTATTAATACGGGCTTTATGCCCAACACATGTGTCACACTTCCGCATGTACCTTTTATTCACCATTATATGCATCGATATGACTTAAGTTTTGGCCAAGCTGGGTTGCCTGGCTCCTGTGCTTACCCCTACGTTCCCGATTGTTCGGCTAGGCGGTAAAGGGAGCACCTCTGCGATTGCTACTGCCGGATAAGCCGGATGTGTACCTCAGATTGGGTGAAGCCGAAAGCTAGCGTTCTTAAGGAAATATTCGGTCGGTGAACTAAAGATGAACCTTTTTTACTTATACATGCCCCCAGATGTTTTCCTGCATTTGTAGTCCGGACGTGCATTTCAGGGCACGCCACCCCAGCGAAAGGAACCCTTAACGGAACTATTCTCTCTGGAAGATGTTTCTTACTAACCATGTAATATAACATAACTAGTTGGGCACTTGTCTGATAAAGCACTAATGACCCCTACGCCTGGTCTCCATGCATACCTCGGTTCTTATATAACCATTAGGGTATTCGGACACACTCCGGACCGTCAGGTCCCGAGGTCGAAGCGAAAAGGTCGGCAACGACAAATGATCTACAATCCGGCTAGAAGGCATTACACATGTCACTTATAATTATATAGTCACTCTAACTATTCGTATTCCTCTTCAATACCATCTAATAGGCTGTCTAATTTACAGTCCTACTGGGAATACTTTGTTTGTGACGCATAAATTCGAATACCCCGTTTACTTGGGGGCTTCCTTTATGAAGCTTTTCCTGTTGCATATGATTATACTTGTACGGCTTCGTTCCTTGTTCGTGTATTATGCCACAATATGCACCATATTGACTTAAGCGATTTGCAAGCTGGGTTGCCTCGCTCCTGTGTTTACCCCTACGTTCCCGATTGTTCGGCTAGGGAGTAAAGGGAGCACCTCTGCGATTGTCACGATCGGGTCGCCCGAGCAGGACCTCAGACTGGGTGAAGCCGAAAGCTAGCGCTCTTATAGTTTTCAATGATGGTCGGCACACAACGGAACTCATGAGTACAAAAAAATCTATTGCATAAGTCTCATAACAACAATGAGCACCGAAGAAAGGTATCGGTGGGGGTACTATTTTCTTCGAAGATGCTTCTTACTCTTCGCAGTAATATAGCATAAGTTCAAGAGCGCGCTTTGTCTGTTACAGCCTTATGGCCTGATTGCCTGGTTATTGGAAACACCGTCGATATTCTCGACCGATGGAGTACATAACACTTTTCGGTCCTTAACCGAAGAGGGAGAAGCCGACGGTCGGTTAAGACGCGTTTAAAGTTCGGTTGAACATAGATATGATATAAGTACTTCGGTACATGCAATCATTCTTTTACCCAAGTCACTTGGGGGCTCTTAAATTTATGTGAGCCGTTTTTATAATAAGTGTTCTTCTTAGTCGTTGCAAAGTTTTTCTTACTATTATTTTTTATCACTACTTTTTTCGACACGAGTGTGCGGTCACTAGCCAGGGAGCCTAATTTCTCTCTCAATGCCGCTAGAGTTTAGTTTGCTAAACTGGCTTGATGAGAAGTACTCCGCCCTCGGGATAAGAGGTTGAAACCGTAGGCTGACCCGCTCGAAGTCTTGAGATAGGATGTATCATGTTAAAGCACGACAGATGCACTTCTTTTTTCTAAGACCAATTTTCGGATTGGCACCGAACACTTGATATTGTTCGGACGTCATGTTTTTACTGACATTTCTTGATTTTTCAAGCTTATTGGCACTTTTAAACTATTTGTGCTTTTCCAGCATTAGTCTCGCAGTGCAACGCTGGACACCTTTTAGGGATTTGGCAAAAACATTCTCGGATATTGCTATATATGCATCGGCTTCGAATTGTGTCTTGGGTTAATAGTTGGGTTGCCGGCTCCTACACTTGCTTCCTACGTTCCGTTTTGTTCGGCTAGGCGTGCAAAGGGAGAACCACTGCGATTGTGCTTCCAGCTTGCATGGTCAAGCACCTCAGTGGAGAAAGCCGAAAACTGACTGTCACAATAAGCGTAAACTGCTCAGCGATCCGATGACTATGGGCCGTTCATAACATTGGCCGAAGTGTTTACGGCTTGACCTCGTCTGTCGCCGAACACTACCGGGGGCTATTAACTAGCCTCCCAAACTAAATCCTCGATATTTTGCTCTTACATTGGAGCTGAGGTTTTATGATCATGCTTAGCATGACAACCCAAAGAAAGGAACCGATAGCGGGACTATTTTCTTTGGAAGACATTTCTTCTGTTAAACAGTGATATAACATATCTCTCCGCGTACCTTTGTTTATAAAACCGTATGGCCAGATTGCCTTGTTTGTCGTAAATCTTTGCCCTCATAAAGGCTTTATAAAGTAAGACAAACCTTCTCGGCTATTGGCCGGGGAGGTGGAAGCCGATGGTCGGTCAACAAAGTATTGTACAATGCGGATCCGAGCATTAAATGACGTAAAGTACTTGGATACATAGAGTCATTACACACAATTTGTGATTTTACTATGGATATCGATCCTTAATTCGGCCACCTGTGCCCGCTTTAAGGCTCGGGGGCTACTGGGCTTCGGGCTTATTATTTAAACATATTAAAGGGGCACATCGATCCCCTGATCTGGTGTTGCCACCCGACCAGTGTCTCGGGGGCTACTGCATTGCTTGTCCAATGCAGAACATTTTATGTGCAATATGGTTTCCGAGGAGATTTTGATCCTCAGGTTGGTCGGCCGCACCCAACCTGAGTCTCGAGGACTGAGCACGCCGCTTTTAGTGTCCCGAAGTATTCTGCCGAGCTAGGACTTGATCCTCAGGCCGATTTTGCAAATCGACCTGAGTCTCAGCGGCTACTGGGATCAGCGGTCTTATGTCATCCTTCATGTGCATCTCAGGTTTTCGACCGATACCCACCTTGAGGGCTACTGGCTATATATCTCGGCAGAGAATAAATTGCACCAATCAAAAATATTGACAAAAATCGGCCCACATTCGGGGTGGTGCACCACCTCGGAAGCAGTCCGACATAAAGCTTGGGCGCTAGTGGCTGGCTCCATAGAGGGCATTTCCGGCATTAAGCTCGACTAAACTCCTTCAAACTTCTTTGAACCAAGGTGATTTACGACACCTCGGATATAGTCCGGCGTTGGAGCTCGAATTTACAGTCCGGCATTGGAGCTCGGATACGTAGTCCGGCGTTGGAGCTCGGATACATTCCGGCGTTAGAGCTGGGAAGCGGTCGGGCGCTGGAGCTCGGGTGTGAAGAAGATGGGTAGGCAAAGGAGGAAGAAGGCGTAGGTAAAAAGGTGGATCCTTATCCCCTTATATGGGCGGATGAGGCTATGCGTCCCCACCGGCCTAGTAAAACTCACTTGCCTCCCAAGCGCCGTGGTAAATGGCGCGGTTGGGTTACCCACGTCCGTATTGATGAGAATCCCATTAAAAGGGGCACACGATCTCTGCTTTGACAAGACGTTAAGGTGGAGCAATGAAAATAATTTATATAAAGAGCTTGGCCACAGTGTTATGACGCACTGCAGAATACGTCAGCAGATTTGATTTGTGTTAATATTATTCTCTATATGGCAATATGTGGAAACTTGTTTTGCAGAGCCGGACACTATTTTTTGGTGTTTATTATCTTCTTGAAGAATTTGGAGGAGGAACCCGCCTTGCAATGCCGAAGACAATTTGCGCGCCGGACTCGTCGTCATTGAAGCCTGGTTCAGGGGCTACTGAGGGATTCCTGGATTAGGGGGTGTTCGGATAGCCGAACTATATCTTCAGTCGGACTCCAGGACTATGAAGATACAAGATTGAAGACTTCGTCCCATGTCCGGAAGGTTCTTTCCTTGGCGTGGAAGGCAAGCTAGGCGTGCGGATATTCAAGTTCTCCTACCAATGTAACCGACTCTGTGTAACCCTAACACTATCCGGTGCCTATATAAACCGGAGGGTTGTAGTCCGTAGGACGAACACATCATAACCATCATCATACCCATAGGCTAGCTCCTAGGGTTTAGCCTCCTTGATCTCGCGGTAGATCTACTCTTGTACTACCCATATCATCAATATTAATCTAGCAGGAGTAGGGTTTTACCTCCATCGAGAGGGCCCGAACCTGGGTAAAATAAAGTGTCCCTTGTCTCCTGTTACCATCCGACCTTGACGCACAGATCGGGACCCCCTACCCGAGATCCGCCGGTTTTGACACCGACAGGTGTCCTTAGATTATCTTGGGGGTGCCATGGGCATCCCCAAGCTTAGGCTCTTGCCACTGCTTGTTCCATAATCCATCAAAAGATTTCACCCAAAACTTGAAAACTTCACAACACAAAACTCAACAGAAATCTCGTGAGCTACGTTAGCGAAAGAAAATAAAAGACCACTTCAAGGTACTGTAGTGAAATCATTCTTTACTTATATTGGTGTTAAACCTACTGTATTCCAACTTCTCTATGGTTTATAAACTTTTTTACTAGCGATAGATTCGTCAAAATAAGCAAACAACAGACGAAAAACAGAATCTATCAAAAACAGAACAGTCTGTAGTAATATGTAACTAACGCAAACTTCTAGAACTCAAAACAAATCATCCAAAATAGGAAGACCTAGGAAATTTGTTATTTATCAGCAGCAATTGGAATCACTATTTTATCATGTTCTGGTGTTTTTTAACAATTATTTTCGTGAGCAGAAAGTTTCTGGAAATTACAGCAAGATCAAATAACTATCATCCAAGAAGATCCTATAGGTTTAACTTGGCACAAACACTAATTAAAACATAAAAAGACATCTAACCAGAGGCTATATCAAAGACTTATTCCTAAATAGAAGCAAAAGCAAAAAAACTAAAAATAAAATTGGGTTGCCTCCCAACAAGCGCTATCGTTTAACACCCCTAGCTAGGCATAAAAGTAAGGATAGATTTAGGTATTGCCATCTTTGGTAGCCAATCCATAAGTGGCTCTCATGATAGATTTATATGGTAATTTTATTTTCTTCCTAGGGAAGTGTTCCATGCCTTTCTTTAATGGAAATTGGAATCTAATATTCCCTTCTTCATATCAATAATTACACCAATCGTTCCAAGGAAAGGTCTACCAAGAATAATAGGACAAGAAGGATTGCAATCTATATCAAGAACGAAAAAATCTACGGGCACATAATTCCTATTTGCAACAATAAGAACATCATTAATTCTTCCCATAGGTTTCTTAATAGTGGAATCCGCAAGATGCAAGTTTAGAGAGCAATCATCAAAATCACGGAGATCTAGCAAATCACACAAGGTTTTGGGAATAGTGGAAACACTAGCACCCAAATCACATAAAGCATAAAATTCATGATCCTTAATCTTAATTTTAATAGTTGGTTCCCACTCATCATAAAGTTTTCTAGGGATAGAAACTTCCAACTCAAGTTTTTCTTCATAAGATTGCATCAAGGCATCAATGATATGTTTGGTAAAGGCTTTATTTTGACTATAAGCATGAGGAGAATTTAGCACAGATTGCAACAAGGAAATACAATCAATTAAAGAGCAACTTTCATAATTAAATTCCTTGAAATCCAAAATAGTGGGTTTAGCAACATCTAGGGTTTTGCTTTCTTTAATCCCACTTTTATCAATTTCATCATCAAGATCTAAATACTCTGAATTCTTGGAACGCCTTCTAGGTAAAGGTGGATCATATTCAGTCCCATCATTATCAAGATTCATATTGCAAAACAAAGATTTAATAGGGGACACATCAATAACTTTTAGATCTTCATCTTGATTTTCATAGGAATTGGAAGAACATGCTTTAATAAAGGCATCTTTCGTAGCACGCATCCTAGCGGTTCTTTCCTTGCACTCATCAATGGAAATTCTCATGGCTTTGAGAGACTCATTGATATCATGCTTAGGAGGAATAGATCTAAGCTTCAAAGAATCAACATCAAGCGAAATTCTATTAATGTTCCTAGCCAATTCATCAACTTTAAGTAATTTCTCTTCAAGCAAAGCATTAAAATTCTTTTGTGAATTCATAAACTCTTTAACACTAGTCTCAAATTCAGAGGGCATGTTATTAAATTTTCCATAAGAGTTGTTGTAGGAATTTCCATAATTATTAGAAGGATTACTAGGATAAGGCCTAGGATTAAAGTTCCCTCTATACGCGTTGTTACCAAAATTATTCCTACCAACAAAATTCACATCCATAGATTCATTATTATTCTCAATCAAAGTAGACAAAGGCATATCATTAGGATCAGAAGAACCACTCTTAGTAGCAAATAATTTCATAAGTTCATCCATCTTTCCTCTCAAAACATTAATTTCTTCTATCGCATGCACTTTTTTTATTAGTAGATCTTTCAGTGTGCCATTGAGAATAATTAACCATAATATTATCTAGGAGTTTAGTAGCATCTCCTAAAGTGATTTCCATAAAAGTGCCTCCCGCGGCCGAATCCAAAAAATTTCTAGAAGCAAAATTCAATCTGGTATAAATTTTTAGTATAGTCATCCACAAGTTCCAACCATGAGTAGGGCAATTACGTATCATTAATTTCATTGTCTCCCAAGCTTGTGCAAATGTTCATGATCAAGTTGCTTAAAATTCATAATATCATTTCTAAGAGAGATGATCTTAGCGGGAGGAAAATACTTAGAGATAAAAGCATATTTGCACTTGTTCCAAGAATCAATACTATTTTTAGGCAAAGACGAAAACCATGCTTTAGCACGATCTCTAAGCGAAAAAGGAAATAGCTTCAATTTAACTATATCATTATCAACATCTTTATTCTTTTGCTTATCACACAAATCCATGAAGCTATTTAGATGAGTAGCAGCATCTTCACTCGGAAGGCCGGTGAATTGATCTTTCATAACAAGATTCAACAAACAGTATTGATTTCACAAGATTCAGTCTTGGTAAGAGGAGCAATCAGAGTCCTAAGGAAATCATTATTGTTGGTATTGGTAAAGTCACACAATTTGGTATTATCTTGAGCCATCGTGACAAACAAGCAACCCAACACACAAGCAAACAAAAAGGCAAGCGAGAAAAAGGCAAGCAGAAAAGAGAGGGCGAATAAAACGGCAAGGGTGAAGTGGGGGAGAGGAAAACGAGAGGCAAATTGTAACATCCCAAATTTTCAATTTGGAATGTTATACATTAGATCATCATGCATATCATATTTTATTTGCTTTTGGTTTTGATCCTATAAAAAAATCCTAAGCAACTCAAGGACCCACGAAGAGAGTTGGGGATTTCGTTATTTTTATATTTGAGTTTTCTCAAATTTTGAGAATAGGATCATTTGATTTTATTTATTTTATCATCAATTATTTCTATTACAAAAATATGAGAGAGGGAATAAATGACTTTCCCAAAATATAGAAATATTGAGGATTTCATAATAAAATCAAACTAGAAACTTCCGTGTGCAGCCACAAGCCATTATGGGCTCTGGCATAGTTAATTAAGTCATGCGAACTCTTACAGGGTAGACTAGCAGATGTAGGGGAAAGTAGGTGTACCGGTCTATCCGTCGTAAGGTGCTAGCGCTTCCGAAAGACTGTGTCTCAGTCATCCGTTTCTCAAACACCGTGCAGTGCGAGAAACCAAACGGAGGCGATCGAGTCTTGTGGGGAAAAGTGCGCAAACCTCTGCAGAGTGTATAAACTAATCATGGTTAGCCGTGTCCCCGGTTATGGACGTTTTGAGTTTCTAGTACTTGGATATCATGTGAATCTCATCATGTTATTTCTAAATTAATATTGTTGGGTTTTAATGATTATTATTATTAATTGGGATTGAGGATGCTGTCAACCATTCTTAATGTTTAACAACCACCATGATAGTTAAATAAGTTTATTCTTTTGTAGTAGGGAAAAATTGGCTTTACGCAAAACTGTAACCATAGAGCTTTCCACCAGCCATATATGCATGTAGTATAGGCTTAATCTTTCATTGCTCTCTATGTGTTACATTGCCAGCATATTCCATGTGCTGACCCGTTTTCGGGCTGCAACGTTTCATGTTGCAGACTTTTCAGACGACGAGTAAGGTGCCTTTTAGGTCGTGGTCCTATAATCAGTGATGCCGTTGGAGTTGATGGACTCACTTATCTTCCAAGCCTTCCGCTGTTATCGTTATTAGATGGCCTTAAGCCATATTTATTATAATAAGTTCTCTTTGAGACATCGACGTAATAAGTGTGTGATTGCTACTCTGTTATAAATCCTTCGAAGTACTGTGTGGTGTCAGCATTACTGATCCAGGGATGACACCTGAGCACAGAGGTCAGACTGTTTGAGGTCTGGTCGCTACAGAGATGGTATCAGAGCACACACTGACTGTAGGATACAACCACTAAGCTAAAGCCCTAGTTCACTACTCTCTTCTCATTTCCGAATCCTTATCTTTTCTACTCTTTTAGGATGACGGAAGCGAGGATCAAGTTCACCCAGCCGGATGAAGATACACCTTTTGGACGACACCTGAAGGAAGTCACCAAGTACCTGAACATTGGAATACCACGCTTCACCGGAACCTACAACGCCACTTTACCTAAAGAGGAGCGTTGGAAGATTCAAGCTATAGTTCCAGGAAGGACGTTCGCGCCAACCACGGAGCCCATAGAGTGTGTTTTCAATGCACCAACATGGAGTCTGGGAAAGAGCATGGCAGCTCATATCACCATGGAACGCATTGGAGAAGTTTACCAAGAAGACCTCAAGGACACTATTTACTAGATTTGCGGACGCCGATACGAACAATGGGAGATAGTTAGCACTAAGAAGGATAGATCCATTGCAGCTTTCATCCAGGAGTTAAGCCAGCACATTCGACGCCAGGAGAACCAGATGTGCGCAGACATGATGGAGTTGAAGAAGGCAAAAGCCAAGATTATTGAGCTAGAGGGAGAACTGAAGGCCACTCGCAAGGACTACATGGATAAGATTGTAGCTCTAGTGAGACAAAACGGCGATCTTAAGGAGAAGATTGAAGAACTCATGGGGAATTCAGCACCCGGAGGAGAAGATGAAGATTGCACCTGTCTAGATAACTACATCATCATCGACGACACCGATTCCGATCCTAGTGATGATGACTTCGAAGATGAAGCTGGAGTAGATATCATGGAGTCTTCATTGGACCAGTTTTTCTAAATAGACCAGCATAAAAGTAGTAGTGTTCCACCATGTAAATATTATAGTCCACGCACTTTTGCGATAGTTCTAGACCGATTGTATGCCCTTGTTTGATTGAATGAAGTGACTTTGTGTGCATTTGTCTCATGTGCATTTGGGTAGTGTTTTATCTTTAGACCTCATTCTATTCTTATTTCTCATCTTTTCTAAACCCTCAGATGCCTCCGAGACGTGACAATGGATTTGCTTTCCCACCGGAGCTCACTTAGTTGATCCAGCAGCAGAATGCCTTGATGCAGTTACAACAACAACAACAACAACAACAACAACAACAACAACAACAACAACAACAACAACAACAACAACAACAACAACAACAACAACAACAACAACAACAACAACAACAACAACAACAACAACAACAACAACAACAACAACAACAACAACAACAATAACAACAACAACAACAACAACAACAACAACAACAACAACAACAACAACAACAACAACAACAACAACAACAACAACAACAACAACAACAACAACAACAACAACAACAACAACAACAACAACAACAACAACAACAACAACAACAACAACAACAACAACAACAACAACAACAACAACAACAACAACAACAACAACAACAACAACAACAACAACAACAACAACAACAACAAGTAGCACCGAGCCGATTGTAGCAGATGATTGGCTCCACAAGACAGGGAGGGAGTTGACCACTGCAGGATGTACAGATGAGGAAAAGGTAAAGTTTGCCGCACATCAGCTTGAAGGACCCGCAGCAGCATGGTGGGAGAATTTTACAGCCACTTACCCTATAGACACTGTCACATGGGATCAGTTTCAGCAAGCTTTCCGTACTGCCCATGTTTCAGCAGGAGCTATGGCCATGAAGAAGCGTGAGTTTCGCAACTTGCGCCAAGGAGAACGGACAGTTGGCCAGTATGTGGATGATTTTAGTAAGCTAGCACGTTATGCCCCAGATGACGTTGCTACGGATGCAGCTAAACAGGAGAAGTTTCTGGAAGGACTGAATGATGAGCTGAGTATGCAGTTGATGGTAGCAAGTTTCAACAACTACCAGGAGATTGTAGATCGTGCTCTAATGATTGAGGGGAAACAGCAGCAGATTGAAAACCGCAAGAGGAAGTATGGGCAGGGGAAGTATAACTCAGGAGCCCAGCAGAAGCCCCGTCTTACCCCTAAACCGGGAGTTCACTTTCAGCATACCCATGGAGGAGGTATCTCGCACAACCATAATGGCTCCAAGAATGGTGATGGGAATGGAGGAAGCAACGGCCAGAACCGCACCATCCCATCAACCCCAGCCAAGAGAGATCTGAGCCAAGTCACCTGTTTCAAGTGTTCCAAGACCGGACATTATGCCCATGAATGTCCTGAAGGCCAGAATGGCAATGGAAGCTCTGGAAAGAAACCGAATCCTTTCAACAGGGGCCAGGTGAACCACGTGGATGTGGAGGAGGTTGAAGCCCAGCCTGATGCAGTAATCGATAAGTTTTTGATTAAGTCATTTACTGCACTCGTTCTTTTTTATACTGGTGCATCGCATTCATACATATCAAGGGGATTTGTTGAAAAGTATAGCCTGCCTACTAGGGTTCTCAAAACACCTATGCTAGTAAGCTCACCAGGAGCAGAGTACATGGCCCGTCAAGGATGCTTTCAAGTGCCATTAAGTATAGGACGGCATGTTTTCCCAACGGATTTAATTATTCTGGAATCTCAAGGTTTGGATGTAATTCTCGGTATGGATTGGCTACCGATGTATGGAGGAAACATCGATTGCGCCAGTAAGACAATTTTGCTTACAACGCCAGAAGGAAGAAGGATCAAGTATGTATCCCGGCATGCGCCAAACAGGACACAAGTAAATTCCTTATCAGGAGTTGTGCAGGAGGAAGTACCAGTGGTAAAGGATTCCCTGACGTATTTCCAAAAGATTTGCCAGGCATGCCACCGGATAGAGACATTGAGTTTTTGATTGAGCTTTTGCCAGACACAGGGCCAATATCGAAGAGACCATACAGGATGCCCGCACAAGATTTGGTGGAAATTAAAAAGCAGATTAAGGAGTTACTGGATAAAGGTTACATTCACCCAAGTTTTTCACCTTGGGGATCACCAGTACTTCTAGTGGAGAAGAAGGATGGATCGTTAAGGATGGTTGTTGATTACCGCGGATTGAACGAGGTAACGATCAAGAACAAGTACCCACTACCGATGATGAATGATATGTTTGATCGATTGCAAGGAGCTAAAGTGTTTTCCAAGATCGATTTGCGATCAGGGTACCATCAGTTGAAGATTCGGGAGCAGGACATACCCAAGACAACATTCACCACCAAATATGGATTGTATGAGTATACCGTCATGTCATTTGGACTGACTAACGCACCCGCCTATTTTATGAACATGATGAACAAAGTGTTTATGGAGTTTTTGGATAAGTTCGTCGTGGTGTTCATCGATGATATTCTGGTATTTTCGAAGAATGAAGAGGAGCATAAAGAACATTTGCGATTGGTACTTGAGAAGCTCAGAGAACATCAGCTATATGCCAAGTTCAGCAAATGTGAGTTTTGGTTGAAGGAAGTAGGATTCCTCGGACACGTTATATCCGGAGAAGGAATAGCAGTTGATCCCACAAAGGTTATCACTGTGACCAATTCGGAAGCACCAACAACAGTTGGAGAGATCCGGAGTTTTCTTGGACTCGCAGGATACTACTGGAGATTTATTGAGAACTTCTCGAAGATTGCAAAGCCTATGACGGAGTTGCTGAAGAAGGATACTAAGTTCATTTGGACTGAGGAGTGTGAGGCTAGTTTCCAGGAATTGAAGAAACGTTTGGTTACCTCACCCGTGTTGATTTTGCCAGATCAGACCAAGGATTATGAGGTATATTGCGACGCTTCACGCCGGGGACTTGGAGCAGTGCTTATGCAGCAGGGAAGAGTTGTTTCGTATGCTTCACGACAACTGAAGCCTCACGAATTGAATTATGCCACGCATGATTTGGAGATTAGCAGCCGTTGTGCATGCATTGAAGACATGGAGACATTTCCTCATTGGAAACCATTGTGAGGTGTACATGGATCACAAGAGTTTGAAGTACATTTTCACGCAGAAGGAGTTGAATCTCAGACAAAGGAGATGGTTGGAGCTCATCAAGGATTATGATATGAGATTGCATTACCATCCCGGAAAAGCTAATGTAGTAGCTGACGCATTGAGCCGTAAGAGCCATGTCAATACACTAATGACGGGAGAAATACCAAAGGAGGTAGCCGTGGATCTTCGTGAGCTATGTTTGGAAATAGTCTCGAGAGGCTATGTAGCAGCATTGGAGATTCAGTCAACGCTGATGGATAGAATCAGAGAAGCTCGGCAGACTGACAAGGAGATTGCCACTATAAAGGAGAAAGTGAACGAAGGAAAAGCTAAGGGATTTCATGAGGATGAGTACGATACTCTATGGTTTGAAGACCGTGTCTATGTGCCCAATGACCCGGAGATCAGGAAGTTCATTCTGCAAGAGGCACATGATTCGCCCTATTCGATTCACCCAGGAAACACCAAGATGTATTTGGATTTGAAGGATACTTTCTGGTGGACCGGAATGAAGAAGGATATTGCGGGGTATGTAGCAGTTTGTGATGTATGTCAGAGAGTAAAGGCAGAGCACCAGAAGCCCGCAGGATTGTTGCAGCCATTGCCGATGCTCGAATGGAAGTGGGATAAGCTAGGCATGGATTTTATCACGGGATTACCAAGGACTCGTTCCGGCTATGACTCAATCTGGGTTGTAGTTGATCGATTGACGAAGGTAGCTCATTTCATCCCAGTAAAGACCAACTACACCAGTGCTAAGTTGGCAAAGATATACATGAACAGGATCGTATGTCTGCATGGAGTTCCGAGGAGTATCGTATCAGATAGAGGAACCCAGTTTACCTCAAAGTTCTGGAAGCAGTTACATGAGACTTTGGGTACCAGGCTAGAATTCAGTACAGCTTTTCATCCACAGACAGATGGACAGACCGAGAGAGTCAATCAGATTTTGAAAGATATGCTGAGAGCTTGTGCGCTAGACTATGGATCTAGTTGGGACGACAATTTGCCATATGCAGAGTTCTCTTACAATAACAGCTATCAGACCAGTTTGAAGATGGCCCCTTTCGAAGCTTTGTACGGAAGGAGGTGCAGGACACCGTTATCATGGGACAAAGTTGGAGACCGCCAATTGTTTGGACCTGATTTGATTAAGGAGTCTGAACAGAAGGTGAAGTTGATTCGCGATAGGCTCAAGGTAGCCCAGTCCAGGCAGAAGAGTTACGCAGATTCTAAATGCAGGGAGACAGTTTACGAACTCGGAGACAGAGTTTATCTCCGAGTATCTCCACTTCGAGGAATTAAGCATTTTGGAGTTAAGGGAAAGTTAGCGCCACGATTTGTAGAACCATATCGAGTTTTGGAGCGTATGGGAGAAGTGGCCTACCAGTTGGAATTGCCAGCAGGATTGTTAGGAGTTCATGATGTATTCCACGTTTCCCAGTTGAAGAAGTGCCACGCGAAGATGGCTGACATACCTTTTAGAGATACAGTGCCATTGGAAGCAATTCAGTTGGATAACAATTTGACCTATGAGGAGAAACCAGTTAAGATTCTCGAGTTTGCGAGCCGAGTCACTCGCAGCAAGGTTATCAAGTTTTGCAAGGTTCAGTGGAGCCACCACACGGAGGATGAAGCCACCTGGGAGCGAGAGGAGGATTTACTCACGGACCACCCTCACCTATTTTCTAGCCAACCCGAATCTCGAGGGCGAGATTCATCTTAAGGGGGGTAGGTTTGTAACATTCCAAATTTTCAATTTGGAATGTTATACATTAGATCATCATGCATATCATATTTTATTTGCTTTTGGTTTTGATCCTATAAAAAAATCCTAAGCAACTCAAGGACCCACGGAGAGAGTTGGGGATTTCGTTATTTTTATATTTGAGTTTTCTCAAATTTTGAGAATAGGATCATTTGATTTTATTTATTTTATCATCAATTATTTCTATTACAAACATATGAGAGAGGGAATAAAATGACTTTCCCAAAATATAGAAATATTGAGGATTTAATAATAAAATCAAATAAGAATTTATTTCGGAGTTTTTGATATTTTATTTGAATTTAGGAAAAATATGCGCTTTTCAAAATTACATTTAGGGACCAAATAAATGTTCACTTAGTCGGTCTTGATTTTAGAAGCCCGGGAAAATTTATTTCGGGATTTTTGGAGTCCGTTTAGTATTTCTTTTTATTTTTCTTCCGAGCGTAATTATTAAAAAAACGAAACCGACCTTTGGCCGTGCCCGAGCGGGACTCCGCCCGGGGGACGCCATTAAATAGCGCCGCACCCAAGCCCCAGGCCCGTCAGCCGCCGCCCGAGCCCACCCGCCCGAAACCCTACCCGCCGCCGCCGCCGCCGGAGCCGCGCGTCGCCCGAGGTTCGCCGCCGCCTCGAAACCCGTGCCGTTTTTTTTAAAAAACCGATTGGTTTTCGTCGGTTTTATTTTCATTTTTTTGGTTTTTTTATTATTTTATTTATTTTATTATTTTCGGATTAGGTTAATTAACGAATTAATCCGTTCGTCGTTTTTCTTTTTCGTCGGATTTTCCGCGGCTATTTTCTGATCGCGATTTCTGATCCGATTTTCGTTTTTGTATATTTTTTCGCTCGTTTATCGGAATCAGGAGATTCAAGCGCCGGGAGTTTCGTCTCGAAACCCTCTATCCGATTAATCAACTTAAACAAGTTTTTGCTACTGTAAAATTTGACTTAGATCCAGATTACTAGAACGAAGTTGTTTTGTGTCGCCGTTTGACTTTCGTTGCTTCGTTCGATGTGATTCTTTTTGCAAACCGGAGTTCTTAAGTTGAACTTTCTGGTTAGATCTCTTATTTGAGTTTTACCTGTGCATTAGATGAGTAATTATTGTATGCTTGTTGTTTTTTTGCGATAGAACACCCGGAGTGCGCCGCCTGTTACTTCGAATCTCTAGGTTTCGCGGATCATCAGCAAGGCAAGTAACACTTTGATCATACCTCTTTTACTACCCAGTTTTATTGCATTAGATCAATCCTCAAACACGGCATGATTAGGATCTAATTTAAATTATGGGATGGGAAGTAGTTGAGGTAGTACCTATTACCTGTTTATTTATGAAACCTTTGGGAGTTACTTCTACGTTTGCTTATTATGCCATGCTATGCTAGTAGACGTTATTTGGGTGAGTGATATCCATGACAGATGTGAGATTGTTAATAAATGGTTTATCTAAGGTGGCAACTTAAACACACATCTGGGTGGATTGAGGCACCTGGGTGTTCCAGGATTGCCTGTTTCTTTTTGGACCGCCACCCAGGCTAAAAGGGATCATGAGATTATTTAAACTAGAAACTTCCGTGTGCAGCCACAAGCCATTATGGGCTCTGGCATAGTTTATTAAGTCGTGCGAACTCTTACAGGGTAGACTAGCAGATGTAGGGGAAATTAGGTGTACCGGTCTATCCGTCGTAAGGTGCTAGCGCTTCCGAAAGACTGTGTCTCGGTCATCCGTTTCTCAAACACCGTGCAGTGCGAGAAATCAAACGGAGGCGATCGAGTCTTGTGGGGAAAAGTGCGCAAACCTCTGCAGAGTGTACAAACTAATCATGGTTAGCCGTGTCCCCGGTTACGGACGTTTTGAGTATCTAGTACTTGGATATCATGTGAATCTCGTCATGTTACTTCTAAATTAATATTGTTGGGTTTTAATGATGATTATTATTTATTGGGATTGAGGATGCTGTCAACCATTCTTAATGTTTAACAACCACCATGATAGTTAAATAATTTTATTCCTTTGTAGTAGGGGAAAATTGGCTTTACGCAAAACTGTAATCATAGAGCTTTCCACCAGCCATATATGCATGTAGTATAGGCTTAATCTTTCATTGCTCTCTATGTGTTACATTGCCAGCATATTCCATGTGCTGACCCATTTTCGGGCTGCAACGTTTCATGTTGCAGACTTTTCAGACGACGAGTAAGGTGCCTTTTAGGTCGTGGTTCTATACTCAGTGATGCCGTTGGAGTTGATGGACTCACTTATCTTCCAAGCCTTCCACTGTTATCGTTATAAGATGGCCTTAAGCCATATTTATTGTAATAAGTTATCTTTGAGACATCGATGTAATAAGTGTGTGATTGCTACTCTGTTATAAATCCTTCGAAGTACTGTGTGGTGTCGGCATTACTGATCCAGGGATGACACCTGAGCACAGAGGTCAGACTGTTTGAGGTCTGGTCGCTACACAAATGGCAAATAATGTAATGCGAGAGATAAGGGATAGTGATGGGTACTTGGTATGTTGACTTTTGCGTAGACTCCCCGGCAACGACGCCAGAAATTCTTCTTGCTACCTCTTGAGCACTGCGTTGGATTTCCCCGAAGAGGAAAGGATGATGCAGCAAAGTAGCATAAGTATTTCCCTCGGTTTTTGAGAACCAAGGTATCAATTCAGTAGGAGGCTACGCGCGAGTCCCTCGTACCTACACAAAGCAAATAACTCCTCACAACCAACGCGAATAGGGGTTGTCAATCCCTTCACGGTCACTTACGAGAGTGAGATCTGATAGATATGATAGATAATATTTTTGGTATTTTTGGTATAAAGATGCAAAGTAAAATAAAAGGCAAAGTAAAAAAGTAAAGCAGTATTAAAGTGATGGAAGGTTAATATGATGGAGATAGACCCGTGGTCCATAGATTTCACTAGTGGCTTCTCTCAAGAGCATAAGTATTCTACGGAGGGTGAACAAATTACTGTTGAGCAATTGACAGAATTGAGCATAGTTATGAGAATATCTAGGTATGATCATGTATATAGGCATCACGTCCGAGACAAGTAGACCGACTCCTGCCTGCATCTACTACTATTACTCCACTCATCGACCGCTATCCAGCTTTCATCTAGAGTATTAAGTTCAAGAAAACAGAGTAACGCCTTAAGCAAGATGACATGATGTAGAGGGATAAATTCATGCGATATGATAAAAAACCCATCTTGTTATCCTTGATGGCAACAATACAATACGTGCCTTGCTGCCCCTACTGTCACTGGGAAAGGACACCGCAAGATTGAACCCAAAGCTAAGCACTTCTCCCATTGCAAGAAAAACCAATCTAGTAGGCCAAACCAAACTGATAATTCGAAGAGACTTGCAAAGATAACCAATCATACATAAAAGAATTCAGAGAAGATTCAAATATTGTTCATAGATAATCTTGATCATAAACCCACAATTCATCAGTCTCAACAAACACACCGCAAAAAGAAGATTACATCGAATAGATCTCCACGAGACAGGGGGAGAACATTGTATTGAGATCCAAAAAGAGAGAAGAAGCCATCTAGCTACTAACTATGGACCCGAAGGTCTGAGGTAAACTACTCACACTTCATCGGAGGGGCTATGGTGATGATGTAGAAGCCCTCATGGTGGATTCCCCTTCCGGCGGAGCTCTGGAACAGGCCCCAAGATGGGATCTCGTGGATACAAAAAGTTGCGGCGGTGGAATTAGGTTTTTGTCTCTGTATCTGATTGTTTGGGGGTACGTAGGTATATATAGGAGGAAGAAGTACGTCGGTGGAGCTTTTTTTTTGACAGAAAGACTGTAAGGAACCCCCTACAGTATAATTGGTGCAACAGACCCAAATTGCAAGTACCGTGCCTTGAACCTGGGTGGGTGGAAAGGCATTAGCCCCTTCCCACCACTAGGCTATGCCTTAGTCTGCACGTCGGTGGAGCTTCGTGGGGCCCACGAGGGTGGGGGCGCGCCCTAGGGGGGTGGGCGCGCCCCCTACCTCGTGCCCACCTCGTGGCTTTCTTGACGTAGGGTCCAAGTTTCCTGGATCATATTCGGTGAGAAAATCACGTTCCCGAGGGTTTCATTCCGTTTGGACTCCGTTTGATATTCCGTTTCTTCGAAACCCTGAAATAGGCAAAAAACAACAATTCTAGGTTGGGCCTCCGGTTAATAGGTTAGTCCCAAAAATAATATAGAAGTGGAAAATAAAGCCCAATATGTTCCAAAACAGTAGATAATATAGCATGGATCAATCAAAAATTATATATACGTTGGAGACTTATGACAAACCTGTACCAGTCGGACAAAATCCTCCGTGCACTCAAGATGCCCTATGAGAAGATACATGCCTGTGAGAAAGGATGTGCCTTATTTAGGCTTGAATATGCGGACTTGAACTATTGTCCCATTTGCAAGTCTTCCAGGTATGTTGTGGTAGACAACGGTATGGGTGAGAAGACGCAGACCAAAATCTCCGTTAGTGTTCTTCGGTATATGCCAATCGTACCAAGAATTCAGTGTCTTTTCATGGTCGAAGAGACGGCTAGACAGATGACATGGCACAAAACGGGCAAAAGAACCGAACTAGATGCAGATGGGAATCTGATGATGGTACACACATCGGATGGTGTTGCATGGAAGAAGTTTGATGAATTACATGATGACAAAGCGGCAGATCCGAGGCATCCTCGAGTCGGCGTCAGCACGGATGGGTTTTGTGTGTTTGGTCTGACGACAACCAATACAGTTGTTGGCCCGTATTTGTCTTTCTACTCAATCTCCCCCCCCGGACAGATTATGCAAAGAAAGAACATTTTCCTGACGTTGATAATTCCAGGGCCCAACTATCTGGGGAAAAAATATGAATGTGTACATGCAGCCGCTTAAGGACGAATTGCAAGAAGCCTGGTATAATGGGTTCAAGGTATACGACGCCTATAGCAAATGGAACTTTATAGTGTGTGTCCAGTACATGTACTCGACGCATGACTTGCCGGCGTATGCGCTATTCGTTGGCTGGTGTGTGCATGGAAGGTTCCCATGCCCCACATGCAAGGGAGCTCTTGAGTTTCGTTAGCTTCAGGACGGTCGCAAGTTTTCTTGCTTCGACATGCATAGACAGTTCCTGATCCTCGCCATAAGTTCAGGAAAGACAAGAAGAACTTCATCAGAGGTAGAGTTGTCAAAAACTATGCACCACATGCATTGACAGGCCAACAGACCTTGGATCAGTTAAACACTCTCGAGCCAGATCCAGAGCATCCAGGGTACTTCAAGGGGTATAATTCTAAACACGCCTGGACTCACAAGACATGCTTATGGGATCTGCCTTACTTCAAAGACCTCCTTTGCCCACACAACATAGACGTGATGCACACTGAAAAGAATATCGCCGAGGCACTTTTTGGTACATTGTTCGGCATAGATGGGAAGTCAAAGGATAATACTAAGGCTAGAGTCGATCTGGAGGCGCTATGTGATAGGCCGTTACAAAACATGAAAGAACCGAAAGGAAAGCAGAACTGGACGAAGCCAAAGGCATGGTTCAATCTTGGAAGGCCAGCTATGAGGGAAATTATCTTGTGGGTGAAAATGCAGTTGATGTTCCCCGATGGGTATGCAACGAAGAGGGGAGCGAGTCTTGATAAATTGAAGATATTTGGTCTCAAGAGTCATGATTGGCACATATGGATTGAGCGGGTAATGCCGGTGATGTTGCGTGGCTTCATCCCTAAGGATGAATGGCTAGTACTGGCAGAACTCAGCTATTTCTTCCGTGTTCTTTGTGCGAAAGAACTATCGCCTAGCGTGCTAGAAGAAATGGAAGAGTTGGCGCCGGAGTTGATCTGCAAGTTAGAGAAGATCTTTCCATCGGGCTTCTTTAATCCAATGAAGCATTTGATTTTGCATCTCCCGACCGAGGCAAGATTGGGGGGGGGGGGTGGCGTGAAAAATCATTGGTGCTACCCAACTGAGAGGATGCAGAAGACGCTTCGAGAAAAATGTAAAAATAAACATAGAATTGAAGCATCGATGGCTGAGGCATTCATCACTGAGGAGGTGGCAAACTTCGTGACAGCACACTACGAAGCCAAAAATCCTCATTTGCATAATCCGAATCCTCGGTACAATGCTGACGATCCTAAAAAGGGTGGATCCAACCTCAGCCTATTCAAAGGGAATCTTGCACCAGCCAGTGGTTCGAAACCTGTATCCTTGGATAACGAAGAATGGCGGGCCATTTCGTTGTATATCTTCAACAACCTGACAGAAGTGCGGCCGTACATCGAGTAAGTTCTCAGTACATTGTTTCGCAACTTCTATTTCCTTTGAACTGCTCTTATTCCTGGATATTTCATACAGTCGATACGTCGCCATATTCTCGTATGGAGCGGTGATCCAAAAGGATTCCGTCGAATAGTATGAGCTTCTCGCAAAGCAAGGAGGTGGCTATCCCGGTTTCATCTCTTGGTTCAAACAAACGGTAATTTCTATTAGACCATTTCATTTCATTCGCTAATTTGTGCCTAATGCAACAATCCTTTCGTATTAAACTTGTAGGCTAATTTAGAGTCGATGGACGCCGAATTGAGACAAGTCGCTAATGGTTTTGACTATAAGGTTCGTTCATTTGACAAATACGACATCAACGGGTATCACTTTCGTACCTATGGCAAAGAGCTATCTATGGCCAACCGAAAGTCTACAAATTGTTGTGTATCTGCTATCGGCGAAGGAGGTACCGAGTATTATGGGAGAGTTGAAGCAATTTATGAACTTCTATTCTATGGTGAAAACCCACCGAATGTTGTAGTCTTCAAATGTTATTGGTTTCAGCCGAAGGAGACTAGAAGGACTCATGAACATATAGGGCTAGTTGAAATCAAACAAAGCACCCATTTAGATGTTCCTGATGACTATATTACGGCTCAACAGGCGACCCAAGTATTCCATCTACCGTGGCCTGCCAAACTAATCCAAATCTGAAAGGTTGGGATGTCGTTTATGAAGTGTCGCTACATGCTAGACTATCTCCCCCAAAGGAAGAGGATTATGAACCTCACATTAACCCAGACACATATGAAGGAGAATTCTTCCAAGAGACACGTCTTTCTAAAAAAACATTTCAAGAACCGCTATACTTCACCCCAAAACATTGAAGTAGACAGTGACAGTGAATCCGGCATCACCCGTGAGGAGGAACAAGAAGAGCCGGACCAAGAAGAGGTTACTGCTCCGGATGACCTGTCAATGCTTGACCGATTACGTCAAGGTGGCCTTCTGTCGTGGTTTTGTCACGGCAGATGTCCTTAGTGTCAGGACTTAGTCGCGAGGCCAACGCATCTATTTGGTAGCTTTAGAGGGGTTGAGTGGGATGAGAGACGCAGGGCGGATCAACACATAAGACAAGGATTTAGACAGCTTCGGGCCTCAGGAAGCATCATCCGGTAATAACCCTACATGCTGTTTGAGGCTAGGTCTCATTATGATCATGAGGGAGTCGCCATAAGCCGGCTCCTCTCTTTGTGTCTAGCCCTAAGATTGTTTCTTCTTGCTTGTAGCTTGTCTGTCCCTTCTCCCTCTTTGGGGAGCCCTGCCCCTCCTTATATATGTTGAAGGGGCAGTTTACATGACTAGTCCTAGTTGGATTAGGATTACTCTATTACAAGTGGAGTCCTAGTCTTGCTTCCTTTGTAAGGGAATACTCCTTATGCTTTCCTCTTAAACCGGCCCACCATAACATGAGCCGTACTTCTGGGCCTTGGGCCTTGTCATTCGTCTGACCCGCCCACCGGGTCACCGGTGAGTCGTAATGACCAGGCGGGTTGCTTGTAAACCGCCAGGTCAGGGCGGGTCGCCAGTAAATCGCCAAGTGTCAGCGGGGTCTTCAAATAAACCGCCATGTCCGGCCGGGTTATACACCCGGCCGGTTTACGCCGCGGGGTACATCCCCGACATTAGCCCCCAGTTTAATTTGGATTTATCCATGTTAAACTGATCCTGTAAAACAAACACAAGAACAATTTTGACAGATTATGCTCCGGGTTAAGAATTCTTGTAAACCGGCATCTGATAATCCTTAAGTCCTTGTCATTTCCTCCTTCCAGAAAATCCGAGTCAATAGACCTGCTACATAACCAATTTGCTTGCAGAAGATATTTCGTAAATAAAGAACCCATTTGAATCAGCCTTGAAATGCTCTGATTTGAAAAAATGTTGGTCTTCAAATATTCAACTGATATTAGCCAGTTTAAAAATATAGAACTTGCCGGTTTATCATTGCCAAAACTGCTGGGTTATAAAAACTGATAATTCCGGGTCATGATTGTTTCCAATGTCGGTTCATGATTGTTGCCAACGCCGGTTCATGATGATTGGTGATGCCGGGTCAATCTGGTTTGCTCAAAACTGAAAATCGGAAGATATTTCTCCCTTATATCCATATTACTTATAGCCCCCAAGTCTTGAACAAAAGAAAGTGATGATTTGAGACTTGTTTCCATATAATTACTGCCACTTTGAAGAAATCCATGTTGTTCATCTCAGTAACTAGTAAAAACTGAATACTCCATATATGTAGCCCCCAAGTGCCGGGTTGTCATGCTTGCAGCAACCTGGGACTTGAAATTGCCTTGTGCTCATAAAAACTTCAACCAGTGTAGCCCCCAAGGGCCGGGTTATTATGTAATAATGAGCAGGGACTTTGTAAATATAATCATGTAGATTTGAGCAGTGATGTGTAGCCTCCAAGGGTCGGCTTAGTAGGATAATACTGAACCGGGACTTGATATATACTTCAATGAAAATAACATCTTATAATGTAGCTTCCATCGTAGGGCTTGAACCCACGTCCACAAGGTGAAGAGCTTTGTGCTTTACCAACTGAGCAATGAACCCTTTAATATAACTTGCATTCTACTACTAAGATGTGCCCTTTTGAAATTGTGTATGGTTTCATACCTCGTGCACCCATTGATTTGTTGCCTCTTCCATCTTCGGAGAAGGTTAATTTTGATGCTAAAGAACGTGCTGAATTGATTTTAAAAATGCATGAGTTAACTAAGGAAAACATTGAGCGTATGAATGCTAAATATAAACTTGCTAATTAAGGCTAGTATACCTAGAATTTTTGACAGGAGCAATTGGTAGCCCCCAAGGGCCGGCTCATTATGATGTGATGAGTCGGGTCTTCAATAAGGCCAACAAAAATGACTTTGCATTAGCCCCCAAGTGTCATGGTGCATGCTTGCAGCGACGTGAGACTTGCACGTAATCTCAATTTGAATAATGTAGCCCCCGAGTGCCGGGTCGTAAGCCTGCAACGACTCGGGACTATTCCTTCCATTGTAGAATAAATCATATCCTTTGATAAAATAATAGCCATTGCGCTAAAGGGACTTTGAAAACCTCAATAATACCGGTTATTAATAACCATAATAAAATCCAGCCATGTTGGCTATTCAAGATAATATAATCCGGTATGAAAACCTTATTCATTCAATATCATAATGAAAATTCAGCCAAGTTTGGCTATTTGAATAATATAACCCAATGATTTATAAGCGCATGATTCCAATGGCGCAATCCAAATATATACTAGCGACTTATAGTCCAAAGCCAGGCCGGTTAAATAAACACCGGATAATTTATCATCATACTAGCGACTTATAGTCCAAAGCCAGGTCGATTTAATAAACACCGGATAATTTATCATCATACTGGCGACATATAGTCGAACGCCAGGCCGGTTTAATAAACACCGATGACTTATAATCATGCTTTATTCAACCTGTTTCTGCATTCAACAAGTTTAAAGTGTCCTGGCGGTTTACCACCGGACGGGTCATAATGCCCAACATATAACCCAGGTTTATAACCAAGGCTGCACTTAAGAATAATCAAATATGAAACATATCATACATGTGACATTGAATCACATCGTTGGTTTACCAACTTTTTATAATAGGGGTAATAACCCAAATTTTGAGTACTGATAACTTCTTCCATATTGCGCCGGTTTATGATAAAACCGTACCGGGTTGTGATAAACCCCGGTTTACTCCATAATAAAATGGTAACAGAAAATCAGACCGGGTAGATATTCTCCGGATTAAGATTTGACCGTGTTCCGTCAATTTGTAATTGATCGTCGAACCGGATTAACAATGTCGGTTTAAAACGCAACAAAAGAACAGAATTTAAGCAAAGGCAAAGATAAAACCATTTGCAAATGAGGCTTTGAGCCGATCAAGAGGCATTACCATGGCCGGACACGACCAAGCCCCCAAAAGGCGTAGCTATGGTTCGAGTTACCCAGGTCACCAAATGATGCGTTGGCATTACGCCGATCAAGAGGTGTAGCGATGGTTCGGGTTCGACCAAAGCCCCCAAGTGATGGTGTGGCACTAGGCCGATCAAGAGGCGTGACTATGGTTGTGACTTGACCAAGTCCCCAAGTGATGTTGTGGCTTTTCGCCTATCAAAAGGTGTTGCTATGGTTCGGACACGACTAAAGCCCCCAAGTGATATTGTGGCATTGCGTCGATCAAGAGGTGTAGCTATGGTTCGGATACCACCAAGCCCCCAAGTGATCAATAATAAGATAAGCCAATAAGGCATGATACCCATGTTTGAACCGTGCACCATGGCAGTAGGTCCTCTTCGGCAACTTTAACTTTTTGTAAGAGATAAATTCTTCTTGAACCGGGATATTGAACCGGATATTGAGAGCTTCAAAGCTTTGTGGGATACATCTTTCCCTTGAACCAGATTGTAAGCCGAAATCTTCATTTTCAGCCCGAAATTTTCTGACGGCCTTTCAGCTCGAACTTGCGAGAGATTAATTCCTCTTGAATCGGAAATTCTTAAACCGGATTTGAGAGCTTCAAAGCTTTGTGGGAGAACAGATTTCCCTTGAACCGGATTGTAACCGGATATTTGAGAGCTTCAGTGAGACTGACTTCCCTTAAGCCGGATTGTAAACCGGAATCCCTTCTGGTGACCCGGAACTTCTTCATTGAACCAGAATATTGTAACTGTCATATACTTTCTAAGCCAGAATTTTTCAAACGGCCCTTTAAATTTTCATCAATATAACAGTAGCCTCCGGGACCGGGTTATCCTTCCCTCCATCGTCCTGGGGTTCTTAAACTTGCTGAAACTGGCAAGATTTTCTGATCCATGTCATCATAGCCCCCGAGTCTCAAGGTGACTCAAGGAGTTGGCTTGAGATTCTCCATTTTTGACCATGATATAAACCGGCATAAGTTGTATAGCATTGTTGTTGATAGCACGATATGAATCCACGGAAGGTTGAGGTGACTGCGGCGGGTTATAGATGATCCCGTATGAGCCGTGTCAGCAACTCGGCCAATGGTTCCTTCCAACTGGCAATTTGAAGTTTAACCATACTGTAGTGGCGGCGACTTATGCACCTGCCCATTGAGCCACCCAGTGCAGACGGCGGTTGATAGTATATGATAATTTGCCTCCATTTTGAAAGAAAAACCGGGCTACCCAAGCAGTGACTTGCTCATACTTAATTAACAGATCATGCAGACAGACAGGTGTGGCCTGGTGTGTTGATGTAGATTAGGCCGCGAGAGAAGGACATCAAAGACGACCGCAGCATCAGAGACAGCTCGGACAGCTGCATCGGCCGCGGTATTATAAACCGGCGTGAACGGGCGAGTTAGCCACGTCATATTGATGTAAACCGGTCTGCAGAATGGCGGTTTGCACATATATTCATCGAGCTTGATGGCATGGTAAGATACTTACCGCATTCATTATGGTGGCGCGAGCTTATACATCCATGACCCAGCCATAGCTTTCGCAGTGAACAATTGTCCTGCATAAATAATATTGCAGGCTAAGGCAAAGGTAAACTGTTCTTTGAAAAAAATAATATGTGCTAATAAAATATATTCTAGATGGATATCACCTAATGTGTTGGGCCGGAAATTATCCACCGTGGAGTTAATGATCACCACAGTGATGCTAAAATTAATTACGGCCAAGTTAACCATGCGAGCAGACAGATGAGTCAGCCCAGCGTTGTAAGCCGGCGCGTGAACCGGCCGCGAGGGCGGACGAATGAGTTGTACGTGGCGTTGTAAGGTGGTGCGGACGAGAAAGTGAGCCGGTATGTTGACGTAGACTGGACCGCGACACCCTATCCGTGAAGTCGCGTGATACAGTCGAACGTGCATCCGTGGTATAACACCACCTCTTTTTCTTTTAATAGTTGCCCTGTGTAAAGATATTACAGGCCAGAGTAATTGTTGTTGGATGAATTAACATGTACTGATAAAATACATAGAAAGGATAGCACCTGGTATTTTTTGCCGGATGCTGGCGCTGGATAATGAATAGTGATGCTTTTGTTTTTGACAAAAGAGTTGCTTGGTTCTGTGTCTTCTAGTGCCTGAGCTTTCCATATAACCCGGCCGGTACTTTTTGAGCCGGAATTTCTGGAACCAGAGCTTCTTAATAATCCGGCCGGAACTTTTGATAATCCAGAACTTTTTAACCGGAACCTCTTGATAATCCGGCCGGAACTTTTCATAATCCAGAACCTTTGAACCGGAACCTCTTGATAATACAACCGGAATTTTTGATAATCCGGAACCTTTTGAGCTGGAACCTCTGGATAACCCGGACGGAACTTTTGATAATCCGGAACCTTTGAACCGGAACCTCTGGATAACCGGCCAGAACTTTTTGCTAATCCGGAAGTATTTGATAATCCGGAACTTTTTTGTAGCCTAAGTCAGAACTCTTTGATGACTCGGGCAGAACCTTTCAGCGATGTGGCTGGAACCCTTCGGCGATTCAGACTGAAATTTCCGTCGAGGCGATCGGAACTCTTTGATGATTCAGACAGAGCCTTTCTTCGAGACGGTCGGAACTTTTCAATGATCCGGCCTGAACTTTCCGATGAACCGGCGGAACCTTTTGATGAGTCTGATGGAACTTTTCGGCGAGCCAGCAGGAACTCTCTAATGATCCAGTCGGGACTTTTTCAATAAGCCGGATGGAGATTCTCGATCCCTGGGATAGCACCCTCCAAGAACTCAACACCACTGTGCGCAGGCCCCACGGTGGGCGCCAACTGTCGTGGTTTTGTCACGGCAGATGTCCTTAGTGTCAGGACTTAGTCGCGAGGCCAACGCATCTATGTGGTGGCTTGAGAGGGGTTGAGTGGGATGAGAAACGCAGGGCGGATCAACACATAAGACAAGGATTTAGACAGCTTCGGGCCCCGGGAAACATCATCCGGTAATAACCTACATGCTGTTTGAGGCTACATATCATTATGATCATGAGGGAGTCGCCGTAAACCGGCTCCTCTCTTTTGTGTCTAGCCCTAAGATTGTTTCTTCTTGCTTGTAGCTTGTCTGTCCCTTATCCCTCTTTGGGGAGCCCTGCCCCTCCTTATATATGTTGAAGGGGCGGTTTACATGACTAGTCCTAGTTGGATTAGGATTACTCTATTACAAGTGGAGTCCTAGTCTTGCTTCCTTTGTAAGGGAATACTCCTTATGCTTTCTCTTAAACCGGCCCACCATAACATGAGCCGTCCTTCTGGGCCTTGGGCCTTGTCATCCGTCTGACCCGCCCGCCGGGTCATCAATGAGTCATAATGACCAGGCGGGTTGCTTGTAAACCGCCAGGTTAGGGCGGGTCGCCAGTAAATCGCCAAGTGTCAACGGGGTCTTCAAATAAACCGCCAAGTCCGGCCGGGTTATACACCCGGCTGGTTTACGCCGCGGGGTACATCCCCGACACCTTCCACATGTTGATGCCGTTGAACCCTATGAGCACGTCATCGATTATAGTGATGATGCTGATTATGCATTTATTGATGATAGTGATCGAGATTATTAGTAGCCCGCTCCTACACCTCCATGATCATGGTAATTAAGTTTCTCTAGTGTTTTGCTTAACAAATGCATAAAGACCTAGACTTAGCTTTATTTCCTCCAAAATGACCTCAGTTAGCTCTGATATGCTTAGTTAACTGGGTTTGCTCAATAATGACATGTACTTGGCTTACTTATGTCAAAAATGGCATAATTAGTTTAGTTAGCTCATAAACGATCCATTTTACCTAAGTTAGCTCTAAAATGATACATTTTACCTTAGTTAGCTCATAAACGATCCATTTTACCTAAGTTAGCTCTAAAATGACCCATTTTACCTTAGTTAGCTCATAAATGATCCATTTTACCCAAGTTAGCTCTAAAATGACCCATTTTACGGAGGTTAGCTCTAAAATGACCCATTTTACCTAGGTTAGCTCCAAAATGACCCATCTTACCTAGGTTAGCTCTAAAATGATGCATTTTACCTAAGTTAGCTCATAAATGATCCATTTCACCTATGTTAGCTCATAAACGATCCATTTCACCTAAGTTAGCTCCCAAACGATCCATTTCACCTAAGTTAGCTCATAAACGATCCATTTGACCTAAGTTAGCTCATAAATGATCCATTTCACCTTAGTAAGCTCATGAACGATCCATTTCAACTAAGTTAGCTCATAAATGATCCATTTCACCTTAGTTAGCTCATAAACGATCCATTTCAACTAAGTTAGCTCATAAATGATCCATTTCACCTAAGTTAGCTCATAATTGACATATACTTCTTCTTATAGTCACCTTTTTCTAACTTTCTTATTTTCCATTTTGCAGATTTCATTCACTTCACGGAAGTTAGCTTGCTATGATGGAGTGCTTGTTTTTTCTTTCATTCTCTTCTAGTATTCTTCTAGCTTGCTATGATGGAACTTGCTATCTTGATGAAACTTTGCATTGTAATATGTATGGATGGAACAATGTGTATGTGCAACTTGCTATGTATGAATGGATGGAACTATATATGTATGTACGATGAAACTTATGTGCTGGATATGTCATATGTTTGCTGTGAAATAGCCCTGTGAAAATTGTTGGATTTAAAAAAAACAGAAAAAAGAGGCAATGCAGGTTCTTTGTCGTCTGCCACCGACAGCAACGGGCTCTTTGCCGTCCGCCGCGGACGGCAAAGAAGCCACGTGGCAGCCACCTGTGTTTCCTGGAAGCTGACCCATTTGGTCAGTTTGCCTACAATGGCAGACGAAAAAGGATCACCGCGTTTGCCTACAGCGGTGGATTGCAAAGCCTTGGTGGGCACTGACGTCCAACTAACATCATTTGGCCGATGGCAAAGGCCGTCTGCTCTTTGCCGTCAGCTACTGATGGCAAAGACTGCCTTAGCCACCTAACGGACTAACATCGAATTTATTGCCGTCGGCTTTCTTTGCCGTCAGCCGCTGATGGCAAAGGCCCCTTTGCCGTCCGCTTCCGAAAGCAGATGGCAAAGAAGGTCTTTACCGATGCTATCTTTGCCGGCGCCTTTTGCCGTTTGCGGCAGACGGCAAAGGCCTTTGCCATCTGCCATCCATGCCTTTGCCGTCTGCCTTGGCGGACGGCAAAGTAGCTGATTCCTGTAGTGTGATGCACATTCTGTTGGGGAACGTAGTATTTCAAAAAATTTGCCTACGATCACGCAAGATCTATCTAGGATAAGCATAGCAACGAGCGGGGAGAGTGTGTCTACGTACCCTGGTAGACCGAAAGCGGAAGCATTTAGTAACGCGGCTGATGTAGTCGAACGTTTTCGGATCCAACCGATCCAAGTATCGAACGTACGGCACCTCCGTGATCAGCACACGTTCAGCTTGGTGACGTCCCTCGAACTCTTGATCAAGTTGAGGACGAGGGATAGTTCCGTCAGCACGATGGCAAGGCGACGGTGATGATAAAGTTACCGACACAGGGCTTCGCCTAAGCACTACGACGATATGACCGAGGTGTATAACTGTGGAGGGGGGCACCACACATGGCTAAAAGATCAACTTGTGTGTTCTAGGGTGCCCCCGTATATAAAGGAGGGAGGGGGAGGCCGGCCGGCCCTAGGGGCACGCCCAAGGAGAGGGAGTCCTACTAGGACTACTAGTCCTAGTAGGATTCCTCCACAAGGAAGAGAGGGGAAAGGAATGAGAGGGAGAGGGAGTAGGAAAGGGGGCACCACCCCCCTTCCCTTGTCTAATTTGGACTGCTAAGGGGGCCGCGCGGCCTGCCCTGGCGGCCCTCCTCTCTCTGCAATAAGGCCCATGGTGGCCCATTAGTTCCCCCGGGGGGTTCTGGTAACTCCTCCGGCACTCCAGTTTTACCTGAAACCACCCGAAACACTTCCAGTGTCCGAATAACATGGTCCAATATATCAATCTTTATGTCTCAACCATTTTGAGACTCCTCGTCATCTCCATGATCTCATCCGGGACTCCGAACAAACTTCGGTCATCAAATCACATAACTCATAATACAAATCATCATCAAACGTTAGGCGTGCGGACCCTACGGGTTCGAGAACTATGTAGACATGACTGAGACACATCTCCGGTCAATAACCAATAGCGGAACCTGGATGCTCATATTGGCTCCTACATATTCTACGAAGATCTTTATCGGTCAAACCGCATAATGCTACCTCTTGAGCATGCGTTCGTTTTCCCTTGAAGAGGAAAGCGTGATGCAGCAAAGTAGCGTAAGTATTTCCCTCGGTTTTTGAGAACCAATGTATCAATCCAGTAGGAGACTACACGCAAGGCGCCTAGTACCTGCACAAACAATCAAGAACCTTGAAACCAATGCAATAAAGGGGTTGTCAATCCCTTCACAGCAACTTGCAAAAGTGAGATCTGATAAAGATAATAAGATAAATATTTTTCGTATTTTTGTTGTATAGATTGGAAAATAAAGATTGCAAAATAAATAGTAAACTAGAATTGTAGATTGGAAACTTATATGATGTAAAGTAGACCCGGGGGCCATAGGTTTCACTAGTGGCTTCTCTCATGATAGCATGTATTATGGTGGGTGAACAAATTACTGCCAAGCAATTGATAGAAAAGCGCATAGTTATGATGATATCTATGGCAATGGTCATGAATATAGCATCACGTCCATGTCAAGTAGACCGAAACAATTTTGCATCTACTACTATTACTCCACACATCGACCGCTATCCAGCATGCATCTAGAGTATTAAGTTCATAAGAGCGGAGTAACGCATTAGGCAAGATGACATGATGTAGAGGGATAAACTCAAGAAATATGATATAAACCCCATCTTTTTGTCCTCGATGGCAACAATACAATACGTGTCGGTGCCCTTTCTATCACTGGGATCGAGCGCCGCAAGATTGAACCCAAAGCTAAGCACTTATCCCATTGCAAGAAAGATCAATCTAGTAGGCCAAACTAAACCGATAATTCGAAGAGACTTGCAAAGATATCAAATCATGCACATAAGAATTCAGAGAGGAACCAAATAATACTCATAGATAATCAAATTCATAAACCCACAATTCATCGGATCTCGGCAAACACACCGCAAAAGAGTATTACATCGAATAGATCTCCAAGAACATCGAGGAGAACTTTGTATTGAGAACCAAAGAGAGAGAAGACGCCATCTAGCTAATAACTATGGACCCGAAGGTGTGTGGTAAACTGCTCACACATCATCGGAGAGGTTAAGGTGTTGATGTAGAAGCCCTCCATGATCAAATCCCCCTCCGGCAGATCGCCGGAAAAGGCCCCAAGATGGGATCTCACGGGTACAGAAGGTTGCGGCAGTGGAAAAGTGGTTTCGTGGCTCCCCCGGATGTTTTCAGGGTATAAGAGTATATATAGGCGAAAGAAGTAGGTCGGTGGAGCTACGAGGGGCCCACGAGGGTGGGGGCACGGCTACCCCCTGGGTGCGCCCTCCTGCCTCGTGGCCGCATCGTTGCGTCTCTGACTTCCACTCCAAGTCTCCTGGATTGCATTTGTTCGACGAAAGATCCACGCGAAGTTTTCGTTCTGTTTGGATTCCGTTTGATATTCCTTTTCTGCGAAACACCGAAATAGGCAAAAAACAGCAATTTGCACTGGGCCTTCGGTTAATAGGTTAGTCCCAAAAATAATATAAAAGAGCATATTAAAGCCCATTAAACATCCAAAACAGATAATATAATAGCATGGAACAATAAAAATTATAGATACGTTGGAGACGTATCAAGCATCCCCCAGCTTAATGCCTGCTCGTCCTCGAGTAGGTAAATGATAAAAACAGAATTTTTGATGTGGAATGCTACCTAACATAGTTTTCAATGTAATTCTCTTTATTGTGGCATGAATGTTCAGATCCGAAAGATTCAAGACAAAAGTTTAATATTGACATAAAAATAATAATACTTCAAGCATACTAACCAAGCAATTATTTCTTCTCAAAATAATATACCCAAAGAAAGCTCATCCCTACAAAATCATATAGTTTGTCCATGCTTCATTTTCGTCACACAAAATGCTCTCATCATGCACAAGCCCGATGACAAGCCAAGCAATTGTTTCTTACTTTAGTATTCTCAAACTTTTTCAATTTTCACGCAATACATGAGCGCGAGCCAAGGACATAGCACTATGGGTGGAATAGAATATGATGATGGAGGTTGTGTGGAGAAGACAAAAAGGAGAAAGTCTCACATTGACTCGACTAATCAATGGGCTATGGAGATGCCCGTCAATTGATGTCAATGCGAGGAGTAGGGATTGCCATTCAACGGATGCACTAGAGCTATAAATGTATGAAAGCTCAACAAAAAAACTAAGTAGGTGTGCATCCAACTTGCTTGCTCATGAAGACCTAGGGCAGTTGAGGAAGCCCATTGTTGGAATATATAAGCCAAGTTCTATAATGAAAATTCCCACTAGCTAGTATATGAAAGTGACAAAATAAGACACTCTCTATCATGAAGATCATGGTGCTACTTTGAAGCACAAGTGTGGAAAAAGGATAGCAACATTGCCCCTTCTCTCCTTTTCTCTCATCATTTTTGGGCCTTCTCTCTTTTTTTTTGCCTTTATTTTTTTATTTCGTCACACGGGACAATGCTCTAATAATGATGATCATCACACTTTTATTTATTTACAACTGAAGGATTACAACTCGATACTAAAATAAAATATGTCTCTATATGAGTGCCTCTGACGGTGTACCGGGATGGGCAATGAATCAAGGGTGACATGTATGAAAATTTATGCATGGTGGCGTTGCCACAAATACAATGTCAACTACATGATCATGCAAGGCAATATGACAATGATGAAGCGTGTCATAATAAAAGGAACGGTGGAAAGTTGCATGGCAATATATCTCGGAATGGCTATGGAAATGCCATAATAGGTAGGTATACTGGCTGTTTTGAGGAATATATAAGGAGGCTTATGTGTGATAGAGCGTATCATATCACGGGGTTTGGATGCACCGGCGAAGTTTGCACCAACTCTCGAGGTGAGAAAGGGCAATGCACAGTAGAAGAGGCTAGCAATGATGGAAGGGTGAGAGTGCGTATAATCCATGGACTCAACATTAGTCATAAAGAACTCACATACTTATTGCAAAAATCTACAAGTCATCAAAACCAAGCACTGCACGCATGCTCCTAGGGGGGATAGATTGGTAGGAAAAGACCATCGCTTGTCCCCGACCGCCACTCATAAGGAGGACAATCAAAGAAACACCTCATGCTTCAAATTTGCTACACAATGTTTACCATACGTGCATGCTACGAGACTTGCAAACCTCAATACAAGTATTTCTCAAATTCACAATTACTCAACTAGCACGACTCTAATATCACCATCTTCATATCTCAAAACAATCAAGTATCAAACTTCTCATAGTATTCAATGCACTCTATATGAAAGTTTTTATTATACCCATCTTGGATGCCTATCATATTAGGACTACTTTTATAGCCAAAACAAATTACCATGCTGTTCTAAAAGACAGTAAAAATAATATAAGTGAAGCATGAGAGATCAAATTGTTTCTATAAAATAAAACCACCACCGTGCTCTAAAAGATATAAGTGAAGCACTAGAGCAAAATTATCTAACTCAAAAGATATAAGTGAAGCACCTCCCAAAAGGTGTGTACAGCAAGGATGATTGTGGTAAACTAAAAAGCAAAGACTCAAATCATACAAGACGCTCCAAGGAAAACACATATCATGTGGTGAATAAAAATATAGCCTCAAGTAAAGTTACCGATAGACGAAGACGAAAGAGGGGATGCCTTCCGGGGCATCCCCCAGCTTAGGCTTTTGGTTGTCCTTGAATTTTACCTTTGGGTGCCTTGGGCATCCCCAAGCTTAGGCTCTTGCCACTCCTTATTCCAAAATCCATCAAATCTTTACCCAAAAACTTGAAAACTTCACAACACAAAACTCAAATAGAAAATCTCATGAGCTCCGTTAGTATAAGAAAACAAATCACCACTTTAAGGTACTGTAATGAACTCATTATTTATTTATATTGGTGTTAAACCTACTGTATTACAACTTCTCTATGGTTCATACCCCCCGATATTAGCCATAGATTCATCAAAATAAGCAAACAACACACGAAAAACAGAATCTGTCAAAAACATAATAGTCTGTAGCAATCTGTATCAAACGTGTACTTATGTAACTCCAAAAATTCTGAAATAAATTGGTGGATGTGAGTAAATTTTATATTAATCATCTGAAAAATAAATCAACCTAAAAGCACTCTCCTGTAAAAAATGGCATCTAATCTCGTGAGCGCAAAAGTTTCTGTTTTTTTACAGCAAGATCGCAAAGACTTCACCCAAGTCTTCCCAAAGGTTCTACTTGGCATGAACACTAATTAAAACATAAAACCACATCTAAACAGAGGCTAGATGAATTATTTATTACTAAACAGGAGCAAAAAGCAAGGAACAAAAATAAAATTGGGTTGCCTCCCAACAAGCGCTATCGTTTAACGCCCCTACCTAGGCATTGATAAATTCAATGATGCTCACATAAAAGATAGCAATTGAAACACGAAGAGAGCATCATAAAACACATGACAAACACATCTAAGTCTAACATACTTCCGATGCATAGGAATCTTATAGGCAAACAAATTATCAAGGCAAGCAAAAACTAGCATATGCAAGGAAGCTGAAAGAAACAATAGCAATCTCAACACAACGAGAAGTAATTTAGTAACATGAAAATTTCTACAACCATATTTTCCTCTCTCATAATAATTACATGTAGGATCATAAGCAAATTCAATAATATAGCTATCACAAAACATATTCTTAACACGATCCACATGTATGCAAAGTTGACACTCTTCCAAAATAGTGGAATTAACATTAACTAAAGTCATGACCTCTCCAAACCCACTTTTATCATTATTGAAAACATTATTATCAATTTCATATTCATCATGGGGCTTAAATAAAATTTTAAGATCATAAGAAGAATCACCCCAATCATGATCATTGCAACAAATAGTAGTCATAGCAAAACTAGCATCAACAAGCTTGAGGTTTTGCGTATCATTAACACAATTGACATCAATAGAATTTATAGTAAAACCATTGCAATCATGCTTTTTATTCAAGGAGCTATCATGAATCACTTCATAGATTTCTTCATCACAATTTTTAGATTCATGAATTTCAAGCAAAACTTCATAAAGATAATCTGGTGCACTCAACTCACTAGCAATAGGTTCATCATAATTGGATCTCTTAAAGAGATTAGCGAGTGGATGAGGATCCATAAACTTTTATCAAGCGAAGATGAAAGAAAAAAGAAGACACATGGTAACACAAGATCAAACGGAAGAAGGGCGAAAGAGAAGGGCAAATTTTGTGAAGTGGGGGAGAGGAAAACAAGAGGCGAATGGCAAATAATGTAATGCGAGGGATAAGAGTTTGTGATGGGTACTTGGTATGTCTTGACTTGAGCGTAGATCTCCGCGGCAACGGCACCAGAAATCCTTCTTGCTACCTCTTGAGCATCGTTGGTTTTCCCTTGAAGAGGAAAGGGTGATGCAGCAAAGTAGCGTAAGTATTTCCCTCGGTTTTTGAGAACCAAGGTATCAATCTAGTAGGAGACTACACGCAAGTCGCCTAGTACCTGCACAAACAATCAAGAACCTTGCAACCAACGCGATAAAGGGGTTGTCAATCCCTTCACAGTCACTTGCAAAAGTGAGATCTGATAAAGATAATAAGATAAATATTTTTTGGTATTTTTGTTGTATAGACTGGAAAATAAAGATTGCAAAATAAATAGTAAACTAGAATTGTAGATTGGAAACTTATATGATGTAAAGTAGACCGGGGGGCCATAGGTTTCACTAGTGGCTTCTCTCATGATAACATGTATTACGGTGGGTGAACAAATTACTGCCGAGCAGTTGATAGAAAAGCGCATAGTTATGATGATATCTAAGGCAATGATCATGAATATAGGCATCACGTCCATGTCAAGTAGACCAAAACGATTCTGCATCTACTACTATTACTCCACACATCGACCGCTATCCAGCATGCATCTAGAGTATTAAGTTCATAAGAACGGAGTGACGCATTAGGCAAGATGACATGATGTAGAGGGATAAACTCAAGCAATATGATATAAACCCCATCTTTTTATCCTCGATGGCAACAATACAATACGTGTTGGTTCCCTTTCTATCATTGGGATCGAGCACCGCAAGATTGAACCCAAAGCTAAGCACTTATCCCATTGCAAGAAAGATCAATCTAGCAGGCCAAACTAAACCGATAATTCGAAGAGACTTGCAAAGATATCAAACCATGCATATAAGAATTCAGACAAGAACCAAATAATATTCATAGATAATCAAATTCATAAACCCACAATTCATCGGATCTCGATAAACACACCACAAAAGTACATCGAATAGATCTCCAAGAACATCGAGGAGAACTTTGTATTGGGAACCAAAGAGAGAGAAGAAGCCATCTAGCTAATAACTATGGACCCAAGGTCTGTGGTAAACTACTCACACATCATCGGAGAGCCTAGGGTCTTGATGTAGAAGCCCTCCGTGATTGAATCCCCCTCCGGCAGATTGCCGGAAAAGGCCCCAAGATGGGATCTCACGGGTACAGAGGGTTGTGGCGGTGGAAAAGTGGTTTCATGGCTCCCCCGGATGTTTTTAGGGTATAAGAGTATATATAGATGAAAGAAGTAGGTCGGTGGAGCTACGAGGGGCCCACGAGGGTGAGGGCGCGCCTACCCCCCTGCGCGCGCCCTCCTGCCTCGTGGCCACCTCGTTGCGTCTCTAACTTCCACTCCAAGTCTCCTGGATTGCGTTTATTCCAAGAAAGATCCTCGCGAAGGTTTCGTTCTGTTTGGATTCCGTTTGATATTCCTTTTCTGCGAAACACTAAAATAGGCAAAAAAACAGCAATTTGCACTGGGCCTTCGGTTAATAGGTTAGTCCCAAAAATAATATAAAAGAGCTTATTAAAGCCCATTAAACATCCAAAACAGATAATAAAGTTATTATTTATTTCCTTATATCATGATAAATGTTTATTATTCATGCTAGAATTGTATTAACCGGAAACATAATACATGTGTGAATACATAGACAAACAGAGTGTCACTAGTATGCCTCTACTTGACTAGCTCGTTAATCGAAGATGGTTATGTTTCCTGACCATGAACAAAAGAGTTGTTATTTGATTAACGGGATCACATCATTAGGAGAATGATGTGATTGACATGACCCATTCCATTAGCTTAGCACCCGATCATTTATTATGTTGCTATTGCTTTCTTCATGGCTTATACATGTTCCTATGACTATGAGATTATGCAACTCCCGTTTGCCGGAGGAACACTTTGTGTGCTACCAAACGTCACAACGTAACTGGGTGATTATAAAGGTGCTCTACAGGTGTCTCTGAAGGTACTTGTTGGGTTGGCGTATTTTGAGATTAGGATTTGTCACTCCAATTGTCGGAGAGGTATCTCTAGGCCCTCTTGGTAATGTACATCACTTAAGCCTTGCAAGCATTGCAACTAATGAGTTAGTTGTGGGATGATGTATTACGGAATGAGTAAAGAGACTTGCCGGTAACGAGATTGAACTAGGTATTGAGATACCGACGATCGAATCTCGGGCAAGTAACATACCAATGACAAAGGGAACAACGTATGTTGTTATGCGGTCTGACCGATAAAGATCTTCATAGAATATGTAGGAGCCAATATGGGCATCCAGGTCCCGCTATTGGTTATTGACAAGAGAGGTGTTTCGGTCATGTCTGCATAGTTCTCGAACCCGTAGGGTCCGCACGCTTAACGTTCGTTGACGATATAGTACTTTGAGTTATGTATGTTGGTGACCGAATGTTGTTCGGAGTTTCGGATGAGATCACGGATATGACAAGGAACTCCGGAATGGTCCGGAAGTAAAGATTGATATGTGGATAGTAGTGTGATCTCCAGAAGGGTTCTGGAATCCATCGGAAGGGGTTCCGTATGTTTCCCGAAATGTTTGGGCACGAGAACACTTTATCTGGGCCAAAGGGGGAAGCCCACAAGGTTTTTGGAAAGCGCAAAAGGAAGTTTTGCGGAGTCCAGGGGCCAGACGCCAGGGTCCCTGCCGTCTGGGTCCAGACGCCGGGAACCCTGGCGTCTGGCCCTGGAGTCCGAGAAGGACTCTTTCCTTTCAGGTGAAACCGACTTTGTGGAGGCTTTTACTCCAAGTTTTGACCCCAAGGCTCAACATATAAATAGAGGGGTAGGGCTAGCACCCAAGACACATCAAGAAACACCAAGCCGTGTGCCGGCAACCCCGTCTCCTCTAGTTTATCCTCCGTCATAGTTTTCGTAGTGCTTAGGCGAAGCCCTGCGAAGATTGTTCTTCGCCAACACCGTCACCATGCCGTCGTGCTGCCGGAACTCATCTACTACTTCGCCCCTCTTGCTGGATCGAGAAGGCGAGGACGTCACCGAGCCGAACGTGTGCAAAACTCGGAGGTGTCGTGCTTTCGGTGCTTGGATCGGCCGGATCGTGAAGACGTACGACTACATCAACCGCGTTGATATAACGCTTCCGCTTACGGTCTACGAGGGTACGTAGACAACACTCTCCCCTCTCGTTGCTATGCATCACCATGATCTTGCGTGTGCGTAGGAATTTTTTTGAAATTACTATGTTACCCAACAGTGGCATCCGAGCCTAGGTTTTATGTGTTGATGTTATATGCACGAGTAGAACACAAGTGAGTTGTGGGAAATATAAGTCATACTGCTTACCAGCATGTCATACTTTGGTTCGACGATATTTTTGGATGAAGCGGCCCGGACCGACATTACGCGTACGCTTACGCGAGACTGGTTCTACCGACGTGCTTTGCACACAGGTGGCTGGCGGGTGTCAGTTTCTCCAACTTTAGTTGAACCGAGTGTGGCTATGCCCGGTCCTTGCGAAGGTTAAAACAGCACCAACTTGACAAACTATCGTTGTGGTTTTGATGCGTAGGTAAGATTGGTTCTTGCTAAGCCCGTAGCAGCCACGTAAAACTTGCAACAAACAAAGTAGAGGACGTCTAACTTGTTTTTGCAGGGCATGTTGTGATGTGATATGGTCAAGACATGATGCTAAATTTTATTGTATGAGATGATCATGTTTTGTAACCGAGTTATCGGCAACTGGCAGGAGCCATATGGTTGTCGCTTTATTGTATGCAATGCAATCGCCCTGTAATGCTTTACTTTATCACTAAGCGGTAGCGATAGTCGTAGAAGCATAAGTTTGGCGAGACGACAACGATGCTACGATGGAGATCAAGGTGTCGCGCCGGTGACGATGGTGATCATGACGGTGCTTCGAAGATGGAGTTCATAAGCACAAGATGATGATGGCCATATCATATCACTTATATTGATTGCATGTGATGTTTATCTTTTATGCATCTTATCTTGCTTTGATTGACGGTAGCATTATAAGATGATCCCTCACTAAATTATCATAGTAAAAGTGTTCTCCCTGAGTATGTACCGTTGTGAAAGTTCTTCGTGCTGAGACACCAAGTGATGATCGGGTGTGATAGGCTCTACATTCAAATACAACGGGTGCAAAACAGTTGCACACACAGAATACTCAGGTTAAACTTGACGAGCCTAGCATATAACAGATATGGCCTCAGAACACGGAGACCGAAAGGTCGAGCGTGAATCATATAGTAGATATGATCAACATAGTGATGTTCACCATTGAAACTACTCCATCTCACGTGATGATCGGACATGGTTTAGTTGATATGGATCACGTGATCACTTAGAAGATTAGACGGATGTCTATCTAAGTGGGAGTTCTTAAGTAATATGATTAATTGAACTTTAAATTTATCATGAACTTAGTCCTGGTAGTATTAGCATATCTATGTTGTAGATCAATAGCTCGCGTTGTTGCTTCCCTATGTTTTATATATGTTCCTAGAGAAAACTAAGCTGAAAGATGTTAGTAGCAAAGACGCGGATTGGATCGGTGATCTGAGGTTTATCCTCATTGCTGCACAGAAGAATTATGTCCTTGATGCACCGCTAGGTGACAGACCTATTGCAGGAGCAGATGCAGACGTTTTGAATGTTTGGCTAGCTCAATATGATGACTACTTGATAGTTTAGTGCACCATGCTTAATGGCTTAGAATCGGGACTTCAAAGACGTTTTGAACGTCATGGACCATATGAGATGTTCCAGAAGTTGAAGTTAATATTTCAAGCAAATACCCGAGTTGAGAGATATGAACTCTCCAACAAGTTCTATAGCTAAAAGATGGAGGAGAATAACTCAAGCAGTGAGCATGTGCTCAGATTGTCTGGGTACTACAATCGCTTGAATCAAGTGGGAGTTAATCTTCCAGATAAAATAGTGATTGACAGAATTCTCTAGTCACCATCACCAAGTTAGTAGAACTTCATGATGAACTATAATATGCAAGGGATGACGAAAGTAATTCCCAAGCTCTTCGTGATGCTGAAATCGACGAAGGTAGAAATCAAGAAAAACATCAAGTGTTGATGGTTAACAAGACCACTAGTTTCAAGAAAAGGGCAAAGGGAAGAAGGGGAACTTCAAGAAGAACGGCAAGCAAGTTGCTGCTCAAGTAAAAAATCCCAAGTCTGGTCCTAAGCCTGAGACTAAGTGCTTCTACTGCAAAGGGACTGGTCACTGGAAGTGGAACTGCCCCAAGTATTTGGCGGATAAGAAGGATGGCAAAGTGAACAAAGGTATATTTGATATACAGATTATTGATGTGTATTTCACTAGTGTTCGTAGCAACCCCTCGGTATTTGATACTGGTTGAGTTGCTAAGAGTAGTAACTCAAAACGGGAGTTGCGGAATGAACAGAGACTAGTTAAGGGTGAAGTGACGATGTGTGTTGGAAGTGGTTCCAAGATTGATATGATCATCATCGCACACTCCCTATACTTTCGGGATTAATGTTGAACCTAAATAAGTGTTATTTGGTGTTTGCGTTGAGCATGAATATGATTTGATCATGTTTATTGCAATACGGTTATTCATGTAAGTTAGAGAATAATTGTTGTTCTGTTTACATGAATAAAACCTTCTATGGTCATACACCCAATGAAAATAGTTTGTTGGATCTCGATCGTGGTGATACACATTTTCATAATATTGAAGACAAAATATGCAAAGTTAATAATGATAGTGCAACTTATTTGTGGCACTGCCGTTTAGGTCATATTGGTGTAAAGCGCATGAAGAAACTCCATGCTGATGGGCTTTTGGAATCACTTGATTATGAATCACTTGATGCTTGCGAACCATGCCTTATGGGCAAGATGACTAAAACTCCGTTCTCCGGAACAATGGAGCAAGCAAATGACTTATTGAAAATCATACATACTGATGTATGTGGTCCGATGAGTGTTGAGGCTCGCGGCCGGTATCGTTATTTTCTGACCTTCACTGATGATTTGAGCAGATATGGGTATATCTACTTGATGAAACATAAGTCTGAAACATTTGAAAAGTTATTCAGAGTGAAGTGGAAAATCATCGTGACAAGAAAATAAGGTTTCTACGATCTGATCGCAGAGACAAATATTTGAGTTACGAGTTTGGTCTCCAATTAAAACAATGTGGAATAGTTTCACAAATTCGTGCCACCTGGAACACCACAGCATAATGGTGTGTCCGAACATCATAACTGTACTTTATTAGATATAGTACAATCTATGATGTTTCTTACCGATTTACCACTATCGTTTTGGGGTCATGCATTAGAGACAGCTGCATTCGTGTTAAAAAGGGGCACCATCTAAGTCCGTTGAGACGACACAATATGAACTGTGGTTTGGCAAGAAACCAAAGTTGCCGTATCTTAAAGTTTGGGGTTGCGATGCTTATAAGAAAAGGTTTCATCATGATAAGCTCAAACCCAAATCGGAGAAATGTGTCTTCATAGGATACCCAAAGAGTCAATTGGGTACACCTTCTATCATAGATCCGAAGGCAAGACATTCGTTGCTAAGAATGGATCCTTTCTAGAGAAGGAGTTTCTCTCGAAAGAAGTGAGTGGGAGGAAAGTAGAACTTGATAAGGTAATTGTACCTTCTCCCTTATTGGAAAGTAGTTCATCACAGAAATCTGTTCCTGTGACTACTAAACCAATTAGTGAGGAAGCTAATGATGATGATCATGTAACTTCAGATCAAGTTACTACCGAATCTCGTAGGTAAACCAGAGTGAGATCCACACCAGAGTGGTACGGTAATCCTGTTCTGGAGGTCATGTTACTTGACCATGACAACCTACGAACTATGAAGAAGTGATGGTGAGTCCAGATTCCGCAAAATGGCTTGAGGCCATGAAATCTGAGATGGGATCCATGTATGAGAACAAAGTGTGGACTTTGGTTGACTTGCCCGATGATCGGCAAGCCATAGGAAATAAATGGATCTTCAAGAGAAAGACGGACGCTGATAGTAGTGTTACTATCTACAAAGCTAGAATTGTCGCAAAAAGGGTTTCGACAAGTTCAAGGTGTTGACTACGATGAGAGTTTCTCACTCGTATCTATGCTTAAAGTATGTACGAATCATGTTAGCAACTGCCGCATTTTATGAAATCTGGCAAATGGATAACAAAACTGCAATCCTTAATGGATTTATTAAAGAAGAGTTGTATATGATGCAACCAGATGGTTTTGTCAATCCTAAAGGTGCTAACAAAATATGCAAGCTCCGGCGATCCATTTATGGACTGGTGCAAACATCTCGGAGTTGGAATATACGCTTTGATAAGTTGATCAAAGCATATAATTTTATATAGACTTGCGGTGAAGCCTGTATTTACAACAAAGTGAGTGGGAGCACTACAACATTTCTAATAAGTATATTGAATGACATACTGTTGATCGGAGATAATGTAGAATTATTCTGCAAAGCATAAAGGAGTGTTTGAAAGGAGTTTTTCAAAGAAAGACCTTGGTGAAGCTGCTTACATATTGAGCATCAAGATCTATATAGGTAGATCAAGACGCTTGATAAGTTTTTTCAATGAGTACATACCTTGACTAGATTTTGAAGTAGTTCAAAATGGAACAGTCAAAGAAAGAGTTCTTGCCTGTGTTACAAGGTGTGAAATTGAGTAAGACTCAAAGCCCGACCACGGCAGAAGATAGAAAGAGAATGAAAGTCATTCCCTATGCCTTGGCCATAGGTTCTATAAAGTATGCCATGCTGTGTACCAGATCTATTGTATACCCTACATTGTGTTAAGCAAGGGAGTACAATAGTGATTTAAGAGTAGATCACTGGACAGCGGTCAAAATTATCCTTAGGGGAATAAGGAAATATTTCTCGATTATGGAGGTGACAAAAGGTCCGTCGTAAAAAGTTACGACGATGCAAGTTTTGACATAGATCTGGATGACTCTAAGTCTCGATCTAGATAAATATTGAAAATGGGAGCAATTAGCTAGAGAGCTCTGTGCAGAGCATTGTAGACATAGAATTCGCAAAATACTTACGGATCTGTATGTGACAGACCCGTTGACTAAAATTATCTCACAAGCAAAACATGATCACACCTTAGTACTCTTTGGGTGTTAATCACATAAGCGATGTGAACTAGATTACTGACTCTAGTAAACCCTTTGGGTGTAGGTCACATGACGATGTGAACTATGGGTGTTAATCACATGGTGATGTGAACTATTAGTGTTGAATCACATGGGGATGTGAACTAGATTATTGACTCTAGTGCAAGTGGGAGACTGTAGGAAATATGCCCTAGAGGCAATAATAAAGTTATTATTTATTTCCTTATATCATGATAAATGTTTATTATTCATGCTATAATTGTATTAACCAGAAACATAATACATGTGTGAATACATAGACAAATAGAGTGTCACTAGTATGCCTCTACTTGACTAGCCCGTTAATCGAAGATGGTTATGTTTCCTGACCATGAACAAAAGAGTTGTTATTTGACTAACGGGATCACATCATTAGGATAATGATGTGATTGACATGACCCATTCCATTAGCTTAGCACCCGATCGTTTAGTATGTTGCTATTGCTTTCTTCATGGCTTATACATGTCCCTATGACTATGAGATTATGCAACTCCCGTTTGCTGGAGGAACACTTTGTGTGCTACCAAACGTCACAACGTAACTGGGTGACTATAAAGGTGATCTACAGGTGTCTCCGAAGGTACTTGTTGGGTTGGCGTATTTCGAGATTAGGATTTGTCACTCCAATTGTCGAGAGGTATCTCTGGGCCCTCTCGGTAATGCACATCACTTAAGCCTTGCAAGCATTGCAACTAAAGAGTTAGTTGCGAGATGATGTATTACGGAACGAATAAAGAGACTTGTCGGTAACGAGATTGAACTAGGTATTGAGATACCGACGATCGAATCTCGGGTAAGTAACATACCGATGACAAAGGGAACAACGTATGTTGTTATGCGGTCTGACCGATAAAGATCTTCGTAGAATATGTAGGAGCCAATATGGGCATCTAGGTCCCGCTATTGGTTATTGACAAGAGAGGTGTCTCGGTCATGTCTGCGTAGTTCTCGAACCCGTAGGGTCCGCACGCTTAACGTTTGTTGACGATATAGTACTATGAGTTATGTATGTTGGTGACCGAATGTTGTTCAGAGTTTCGGATGAGATCACGGATATGACGAGGAACTCCGGAATGGTCCGAAAGTAAAGATTGCTATGTGGATAGTAGTGTTTGATCTCCAGAAGGGTTCTGGAATCCATCGGAAGGGGTTTCGGATGTTTCCCGAAATGTTTGGGCACGAGAACACTTTATCTGGGCCAAAGGGGGAAGCCTATGAGGTTTTTGGAAAGCGCAAAAGGAAGTTTTGCGGAGTCTAGGGGCCAGACGCCAGGGTCCCTGGCGTCTGAGTCCAGACGCCGGGAACCCTGGCGTCTGGCCCTGGAGTCCGAGAAGGACTCTTGCCTTTCGGGTGAAACCGAATTTGTGGAGGCTTTTACTCCAAGTTTCGACCCCAAGGCTCAACATATAAATAGAGGGGTAGGGCTAGCACCCAAGACACATCAAGAAACACCAAGCCATGTGCCGGCAACCCCGTCTCCTCTAGTTTATCCTCCACCATAGTTTTCGTAGTGCTTAGGCGAAGCCCTGCGAAGATTGTTCTTCACCAACACCGTCACCACGCCGTCGTGCTGCCGGAACTCATCTACTACTTCGCCCCTCTTGCTGGATCGAGAAGGCGAGGACGTCACCGAGCCGAACGTGTGCAGAACTCGGAGGTGACGTGCTTTCGGTGCTTGGATCGGTCGGATCGTGAAGACGTACGACTACATCAACCACGTTGATATAACGCTTCCGCTTACGGTCTACGAGGGTACGTAGACAACACTCTCCCCTCTCGTTGCTATGCATCACCATGATCTTGTGTGTGCGTAGGATTTTTTTTGAAATTACTACATTACCCAACAAAAACTTGCTATCGGTCTAGTAAAGTAGTCAATTGCTTAGGGACAATTTCGCAACTCCTACCACCACTTTTCCACACTCACTATACTAACTTTATTGTGTCTTTATCTAAAAAGCCCCTAGTTTTTATTTACGTGCTCTTTATATTCTTGCAAACCTATCCCACAACACCTACCTATAAAGTACTTCTAGTCTCATACTTGTTCTAGGTAAAGCGAACATTAAGCGTGCATAGAGTTGTATCGGTGGTCGACAGAACTTGAGGGAATATTTGTTCTACCTTTAGCTCCTTGTTGGGTTCGACACTCTTACTTATCGAAAGAGGCTAGAATTTATCCCCTATACTTGTGGGTTATCAAGACCTTTTTCTGGCGCCATTCCGAGGAGCAATAGCGTGGGGTGAATATTCTCGTGTGTGTTTGTTTGCTTTATCACTAAGTAATTTTTATTTGCTGTTCTAAGTTGTTCTCTATCTTTAGTTATGGATATGGAACACGAAATACCAAAAGAATAGGTGTACTTGCTACTCATGGGGATGGGGAACCTCCTAAAATCCTCGATGTTGATTATGTGAAGAATATTATGTACTACTTTGATAATCCTGAGAAAACCCCATTCAATTATGTAATGGGAGACACGTTGGATCAACGTGAATACTTTAGGGATTGTCGCTTGACTCAAAAAGGGAAACTATTATGGGATCAAATTCATATGTTGCATTGGTATGCTCGGGAACTATGCTTAAGATATGATTATACTTGTTTCTCTAGGATGAAGGCTCCACACCTTCCCTTTTCATGCAAATTTAATGATGATAAAACCTTGGCTTCTTATGCTAATGGTATATATGATTACTATGATGTGGAACAAATAGAAGAATTCGTTGCTTTTATGGGTGCTTATGAAATTGAATCTTTGTTTAAAGAGTGTGAAAATCTTGATGATGCTGTTTACAGACCTGAAAATTTTGCTATACTTAAATATTGCTATGAGAATTATGAATTCAATTCCGATATTGATGATTTTATTGAGAGAGTCTCCGCTGTCCAAGAAGAGACTAATATTTTGCAGGAGTCTATGGAAGAAGAAATTGATGAAACTGTGAGCTCATTGGATGAAAAAGATGATGAGGAGAGCGAAGAACAAAAGGAGGAAGATCGGATTGATCACCCGTGACCACCTTCTAATGAGAGTAACTCTTCAACTCATACATTGTTTAATTTCCCTTCGTGCTTACCGAAGGATGAATGCATGTTATGATCCTATTGATTCTTTTGAAATATCCCTTTTTGATGAACTTGATGCTTGCTATGCTTGTGGCCAAGATGCCAATATGAATTATGCTTATGTAGATGAACTTGCTATAGTTCCATATGTTAAATATGAAATTGTTGCTATTGCACCCACGCATGATAGTCCTATTATCTTTTTGAATTCTCCCGACTACACTATATCGGAGAAGTTGGCCCTTATTAAGGATTATATTGATGGGTTGCGTTTTACCATTGCACATGATGATTTTGATGAATATAATATGCATGTGCTTGCTGCTCCTACTTGCAATTATTATGAGAGAGGAACTACATCTTCACCTCTCTATGTTTCTAACATGATAAAATTGCAAGAAACTGTTTATACTATGCATTGGCCTTTCCTAGGTGTGCATGAATTGTTCTTTTATGACATGGCCACTACTAGAAAACATGCTATAGATAATATAGACACTAATGGCGCATTATACATGCGGTGCGCCACTACTATATAGTAATGGCGCACCTATACATAGTGCGCCATTAGTATCTAAAATAGTAATGGCACACCTAGTAAAAAGTGCGCCACTACTATGTTTGACCAAGCTTTGACCCACTTCTGGACATAGTAATGGCGCACTTTTCCCCTGATGCACCATTGCTATTTTTTATACTAATGGCGCACTTTTCCATGCTGTGCGCCATTGTGGTTTTGTAGGCAAGTGCCGCAGCCCGACCGCCCACCATCTCTCTCCTCTCTCTCTCGCACGGAACCCTATCCTCTTCTCCCTCACCCCACGCACAACGTCTCTCGGCCTCGCCCCGGCCCCGATCCATGCTGCCTCCCAGTGCTCCCTCCTCTTCCTGCGCGGCGGCCCTTGCCCTCCTCTCTCTTCGGTCCCCTTCGCGCCTCCTTGCGGCAGTCGCAGCCAAGGAGCCCGAGCTCGGCGGCGACGGATCGGAAGGCAGCGTCGGCGCTGGATCTGGGAGTGGTGGAGCCGCCGCGGTCCCCGCTCCACCCTCTCCCGCGCCCCCCACCTTCTCGCCCATCCGCGGATCGAGAACCTTCTCTCCCATCCGCGGATCGGGAAGGAAAGGTCCCAGATCCACATCGGGTGGGTGGGTGGGTCCTTGCGCTTCAGCGCACTGCCGTCCACCTGGGACGCGACCACCGAGGTCCTCGAGGCCGGCCATGGAAGTCCGACCTGCCAGCAGCCATGCCTCGCGCCCGAAACCCTAGCATGCATGCCGCAGGAACGAGGTACAACACCGGACCCCTATGCTCCTCCTTCTTCCATGGACTTCTCACCATGAGAGGTCTCATCTCTGTAGGAACGAGGACAACGCCATGGAAGCTGCTCCTTCCCCTTCCCCACCAGGACCACGCACACCATGGAAGGTATCCTCTCCTGTTGTTGCTAGCTTAGCTCTTTTTCCATCTCCAGATCTGATTCCTGAGCATTTGTGTCTCTGACCTGATTTGGTCAAGGGGGAGAAAGAGAAGCTGCTCCCATCCGCCTGTGCCTTCAGATTTGGCCGCCCATACAGTACGCACACAGTTTAGGGTTGCTCAAATCCATTTACACTAGTTTGGATGAAACAGAGGCTGTCACAAATGCATCACCTCATGTAGCTTCTTGGTCCGCTAGCAAGTTAGTAACTTGCATGTATTTTTTGGTGACAAACAAGTCTGACTCCAATGGATTAACTCTGTCCGTATCGCAAATTTGTTGGATTAACCCAGCAACGCTTTAGTTTTACTTCCCCCTCCCCCCTAGCTAGCTAACTCAAATTCACCCCTTCAAACAATAATAACTAAGCTCAAAAGAATGATGAGGTGGTTACACAGCTGCTGACAAATCAAGAACTTAACTTTTGCATGTGTTTGTGTGTGCAGCTTTAACATCTTTACAGGGGTTTCGTTAGTTCATAGTTGGGATTAAACCTTAAATGTAGCCATGGTTTAATAAACATAGGAAAACAACAGCAAGTCGAAAGAAAAGTAGTTCCCATGCTGAACTTCATTTTATATAGACTGAACTATAGTTTGTTGGACACCCTAGATTGCTGGACGATCTTTAGGCGTCTCTGCAGCACATAGCAGGCCAATCTTAACAAGAGCAATGATATGAAGATCATTATTCCTGCAGCCATTTAATGACTTTCCTGGTCTGAAGCACTCTCTGCTTCTTGGTCATCTTGGGCCCCACAAAAGAGATTCATGATTCTTGGATCTAGAACGATAGAACCTCACAAATCATATAACAGAGTAATGGATCCAGTTTTTCTTCCATCACATCTTCCTTATTGCTTCCTTGCTGGATTCCTTATCACTCCTGACACAAGGAGAAGACTGAAAACAGTACTTGTCATATTGTCCCCCTGCCACTTATTATGAAGTCCTACAAGAAAATGATATGGTCAAAATGTATTGTCTTGCTTTAGCCTTTTCTACAATGTGTTTATGCTTTAAATTTTCCATGAGCCTTGAGGATGCTGCTCTCATTTCACAGAGATATGGATTTTCATACTGACGGTTTTATTGCTTTGGCTTCCCATACACAATGACCGGTTCCTGGAAAAGCAGCTGATGTTCTTGCTGCTGTGTTTACAGCAACACAAGTTATGTACGGATTATCACTTCTATTTCTGACTGGTTGCCCTTTCACAGTTATTTTGTTTCAGTTACTGCATGGCTGTCGATAATTCTCCCTGGATATACTAGTCTTCTCCCTTCTCTTTGTAATAATGGTCTGCTGATTTTGCTGGCTTTATCAGTAATCCCCTCTACCCTCTGCTGCCCAGATCGAAATCGTCTTCTCCAAAAATTCTTCTATTAGTAATGTCCTTGGCACATGCGTTTCAGTTTTCAACTTTAACAGTCTGATGTGCAAGTTTAACATCTTTACACGGGCATGATTAGTTCATAGTTGGGCTTACACCTTAAAGTATTGTAACACAAGTTTATTAGGTGTTGGAAGAAACAACCAAGTCGAAAGAAAAGTTCCCATGCTGGACTTTATTTTAGTGCTGCTGCCCCATGAACACATTTTTTTAATTTGACTGTACATTCAAATGAAGCCAAGTGGAGTAGTATACTGGTAGTATAGTATAATAATATTATCAAAAGGTAAATGCCCTGATTATTTAGCTCTGTCAGATAAATACTCGTCGAAAGTGGGCTCCTATCAAAATTCATTTCCATTATAATCTTACTCATACAATATTCACACCATGTAATTCTGGAAATATATGCTCATATCTAGTTCTGCATAAAAAATGACAGTATTGACATGTTATAAATAGTTTGTTTGTGTTTCTATTTATTTTGTTACATTTTGCAGGGATAAAATGAAGAAAAAGAAGAAAAGATTACTAGAAGATTAGTTTTAGGATTTTCTTTTATTTCCTTGCAATTTTCCTTTTTTTGGAAACTTGTAAAGACATTGTACTATTCTTACTATAATAAAAAATATGATTCTGTTTCATTTTTTGTTTTTAAATTATTTTTCCTTATAGGTTTTTTTCTGTAAATTTAGTTTTTTTTGTTTTCCAAATACATTACTAGTGGCGCATTTAAGCCCTTATTAGTGGCGCACCTTCCTTTATTACTAGTGGCGCACCTATAAGGTTATTAGTGGCGCACCTAGAGGGAATACTAATGGAGCACCTAAGGGTTAGTAGTGTCGCACCAGAGGTGCGCCATTAGTATCTGGTATACTAATGGCGCACCTGTGGTGCGCCATTAGTAAAAAATTCTAATGGCGTGATGCTAGTGGCGCACCTGTAGTGCGCCATTAGTAGCGAAAACAGGTGCACCACTAGCAGGCCTTTTCCTAGTAGTGGGCGATGCATAGGAAGAGAGTTAGACTTCGTAATTACATGATATATGTTACTTTGTGCTCACTGCTAAATTCTAAATCATTGTTGATTCAAATTGGCTTTGATATACCTTGGGATCCGGGTGGATTCATTACTTGAGCACTATATGCCTAGCTTAATGGCTTTAATGAAAGCGCTGCCAGGGAGACAACCCGGAAGTTTTAGAGAGTCATTTATTTATGTTGAGTGCTTTTATATAGTTTTAAATCAAAAAAAATAAAGAGGGGAACCTAAAACTTTTTCAAAAATAAAAGCGAAAGTGAGAGAGACAAGCATTGTTGAAGTGGGGGAGCTCCTTGAACTTTGTTCATGCTCACGGAAACTTTGTGAATCTTGATTACAGAAAAATTTCAAAAAAAATAATTATCCCCTTGTACAATTCCATTGTATAATAAAAATAATGTGCCAAGGTATGCCTTTAGGATGTTTACAATGCTTGTTGGTTTGTACGGTGCAGGACAGAAACTTTGGCTGTAGTGCGCAATTTTACATTTTTTTACTGGAACATCGAATGGTTCTGAAACTTTTTGCACTGTATTTCTATACAATTTTTTTATTTTTCCTAATTTTGGTAGAATTGTTGGAGTATCATATGTATGGTTAATGTTCAGATTACTACAGGCTGTCCTGTTTAAGACAGATTCTGTTTTTAATGCATAGTTTGCTTGTTTTGATGAAACTGTCGATTCCTATCAGTGGATTAAGCCATGGAAAAGTTATATTACAGTAGCTATAATGCAAAAACAAAATACGAATTAGTTTTCAACAGTACTTAGAGTAGTGATTTGCTATATTATACTAACGGATCTTACCGAGCTTTCTGTTGAAGTTTTGTGTGGATGAAGTGTTCGAAGATCGAGGATGTCTCGATGTGAGGAGAAGAAGGAGAGGTAAGAGCTAAAGATTGGGGATGCCCAAGGCACCCCAAGCAAATATTCAAGGATACTCAAGCGTCTAAGCTTGGGGATGCCCCGGAAGGCATCCCATCTTTCTTCAACAAGTATCGGTATGTTTTCGAATTTGTTTCGTTCATGCGATATGTGCAAATCTTGGAGCGTCTTTTGCAATTAGTTTTCACTTTTGTTTTATGCACCATGCTGGTATGAGATATTCCTTGGTTGATTTATATAATGCTCTTTGCACTTCACTTATATCTTTTGAGTATGGCTTTATAGAATGCTTCATGTGCTTCGCTTATATCATTTGAAGTTTGGATTACCTGTTTCTCTTCACATAGAAAACCTCCATTTGTAGAATGCTCTTTCGCTTCACTTATATTTGTTAGAGCATGGGCATACCTTTTGTAGAAAGAATTAAACTCTTCTGCTTCACTTATATCTATTTAGAGAGATGACAGGAACTGGTCATTCACATGGTTAGTCATAAAATCCTACATAAAACTTGTAGATCACTGAATATGATATGTTTGATTCCTTGCAATAGTTTTGTGATATAAAGGCGGTGTTATTAGAGTCGTGCTAGTTGAGTAATTGTGAAATTGTGAAATACTTGTGTTGAGGTTTGCAAGTCCCGTAGCATGCACGTATGGTAAACGTTGTGTGACAAATTCGAAGCATGGGGTGTTCTTTGATTGCTTTCCTTATGAGTGGTGGTCGGGAACGAGCGATGGTCTTTTCCTACCAATCTATCCCCCTAGGGGCATGCGTAGTAGTACTTTGCTTCAAGGGCTAATAAAACTTTTGCAATAAGTATATGAGTTCTTTATGACTAATGTGAGTCCATGGATTATACACACTCTTACCTTTTCGCAATTTGCTAGCCTCTTCGGTACCGTGCATTGCCCTTTCTCACCTCGAGAGTTGGTGCAAACTTCGCCGGTACATCCAAACCCTGTGATACGATATGCTCTATCACACATAAGCCTCATTATATCTTCCTCAAAACAGCCACCGTACCTACCTATCATGGCATTTCCAAACCATTCCGAGATATATTGCCATGCAACTTCCATCATCATCATATACATGACTTGAGCATTTATTGTCATATTGCTTTGCATGATCGTAAGATAGCTAGGATGATGTTTTCATGGCTTGTCCGTTTTTTGATGTCATTACTATGCTAGATCATTGCACATCCCGGTACACCGCCGGAGGCATTCATATAGAGTCATACTTTGTTCTAGACATTGAGTTGTAATATTGAGTTTTAAGTAAATAAAAGTGTGATGATCATCATTATTAGAACATTTTCCCAGGTGAGGTTATCAAAATAAAAGAGGCCAAACAAGCCCAAATAAAAAAAAGAGGCCAAAGAAGCCCACCAAAAAAGAAAAAAAGAGAAAAAAATAAAAAAAAATGAGAGAAAAGAGAGAAGGGACAATGTTACTATCCTTTTACCACACTTGTGCTTTAGAGTAGCACCATGTTCTTCATATAGAGAGTCTCTTGAGTTATCACTTTCATATACTAGTGGGAATCTTCATTATAGAACTTGGCTTGTATATTCCGATGATGGGCTTCCTCAAATGCCCGAGGTCTTCATGAGCAAGCAAGTTGGATGCACACCCACTTAGTTTTCAGTTTGAGCTTTCATATACTTATAGCTCTAGTGCATCCGTTGCATGGCAATCCCTACTCCTCACATTGACATCAATTGATGGGCATCTCCATAGCCCGTTGATTAGCCGCGTCGATGTGAGACTTTCTCCTTTCTGTGTTCTCCACACAACCTCCATCATCATATTCTATTCCACCCATAGTGCTATGTCCATGGCTTGTGCTCATGTATTGTTTGAGGGTTGAAAAGGCTGAAGCGCGTTAAAAAGTATGAACCAATTGCTTGGCTTGTCATCGGGGTTGTGCATGATGGGAGCATTTTGTGTGACGAAAATGAAGCATCGCCAAACTATATGATTTTGTAGGGATGAGCTTTCTTTGGCTATGTTATTTTGATAAGACATAATTGATTGGTTAGTATGCTTGAAGTATTATTGTCTTAATGTCAAATGATAGACTATTGCTTTGAATCACTCGTGTCTTAATATTCATGCCATGATTAGATTACATGATCAAGATTATGCTAGGTAGCATTCCACATCAAAAATTATCTTTTTTATCATTTACCTACTCGAGGACAAGCAGGAATTAAGCTTGGGGATGCTAATACGTCTCCGTCGTATCTATAATTTTTGATTGTTCCATGCCAATATTATGCAACTTTCATATACCTTTGGCAACTTTTGATACTATTTTTGGGAATAACATGTTGATCCAGTGCCCAGTGCCAGTTCCTGTTTTTTGCATGTTTTATGTTTCGCAGAAACCCCATATCAAACGGAGTCCAAACGGGATAAAAACGGACGGAGAATATTTTTGGAAAATTTGTGATATCTGGGAAGAAGAATCAATGCGAGATGGTGCCCTAGGGGGCCACGAGGCAGGGGGCCCCTGACCCTCGTGGGCACCCCATAAGGCGGTTGCTGCTCTTCTTTGGCCGCAAGAAAGCTAATTTTCGGAGAAAATCTAGGCAAAGGTTTCAATCCAATCTGAGTTACGGATCTCCGGATATATAAGAAACGGTGAAAGGTCAGAATCCAGAACGCAGAATCAGAGAGAGACAGAGGGACAGATCCAATCTCGGAGGGGCTCTCGCCCCTCCCATGCCATGGAAGCCAAGGACCAGAGGGGAAACCCTTCTCCCGTCTAGGGAGAAGGTCAAGGAAGAAGAAGAAGAAGAAGAAGAAGAAGGAGGAGGAGGAGGAGGAGGAGGAGGAGGAGGAGGGACCTCTCCCCCTCTCTTCCAGTGGCGCCGGAACGCCGCCGGGGCCATCATCATCATCACCGCAATCTACACCAACACCTCCGCCATCTTCACCAACATATCCATCACCTTCCCCCCTCTATCTACAGCGGTCCACTCTCCCGCAACCCGTTGTACCCTCTACTTGAACATGGTGCTTTATGCTTCATATTATTATCCAATGATGTGTTGCCATCCTATGATGTCTGAGTAGATTTTCGTTGTCCTATCGGTGATTGGTGAATTACTATGATTGATTTAATTTGCTTGTGGTTATGTTGCTGTCCTTTGGTGCCCGTCATATGAGCGCACACGTGGATCACACCATAGGGTTAGTTGTATGCTGATAGGACTATGTATTGGAGGGCAAGAGTGACAGAAGCTTCAACCTAGCATAGAAATTCATGCATACGGGATTGAAGGGGCACCAATATATCTTAATGCTATGGTTGGGTTTTACCTTAATGAACGTTAGTAGTTTCGGACGCTTGCTAATAGTTCCAATCATAAGTGCATAGAATTCCAAGTTAGGGATGACATGCTAGCAGTGGCCTCTCCCACATAAAACTTGCTATCAGTCTAGTAAAGTAGTCAATTGCTTAGGGACAATTTCGCAACTCCTACCACCACTTTTCCACACTCGCTATACTAACTTTATTGTGTCTTTATCTAAACAGCCCCTAGTTTTTATTTACGTGCTCTTTATATTCTTGCAAACCTATCCCACAACACCTATAAAGTACTTCTAGTTTCATACTTGTTCTAGGTAAAGCGAACGTTAAGCGTGCGTAGAGTTGTATCGGTGGTCGATAGAACTTGAGGGAATATTTGTTCTACCTTTAGCTCCTCGTTAGGTTCGACACTCTTACTTATCGAAAGAGGCTACAATTGATCCCCTATACTTGTGGGTTATCAGATGACATGATGTAGAGGGATAAAGTCGAGCAATATGATATAAACCCCATCTTTTTATCCTCGATGGCAACAATAAAATACGTGCCTTGCTTCCCATGCTGTCACTGGGAAAGGACACCGCAAGATTGAACCTAAAGCTAAGAACTTCTCCCATTGCAAGAAAGATCAATCTAGTAGGCCAAACCAAACTGATAATTCGAAGAGACTTGCAAAGATAACCAATCATACATAAAAGAATTCAGAGAAGACTCAAATATTGTTCATAGATAATCTTGATCATAAAGCCACAATTCATCGGATCTCGACAAACACACCACAAAAAGAGTTACATTGAATAGATCTCCAAGAAGATCGAGGAGAACTTTGTATTGAGATCCAAAGAGAGAGAAGAAGCCATCTATCTAATAACTATGGACCCGAAGGTCTGTGGTAAACTACTCACACATCATCGGAGAGGCTATGGTGCTGATGTAGAAGCCCTCCGTGATCGATGCCCCCTCCGGCGGAGCGCCGGAAAAGGCCCCAAGATGGGATCTCACGGGTATAGAAGGTTGCGGCGGTGGAAATAGGGTTTCATGGTGCTCCTGGATGGTTTCGGGGTACGTAGGTATATATAGGAGGAAGAAGTAGGTCGGTGGAGCCACGAGGGGCCCACGAGGGTGGGGGCGCGCCTCCCTTCCTCGTGGCCTCCTTGATGATTTCTTGACGTCCAATCCAAGTCCTCTAGATCACGTTTGTTCCAAAAATAACTCTCCCGAAGGTTTCATTCTGTTTGGACTCCGTTTGATATTCCTTTTCTGCGAAACACTGAAAATAGGCAAAAAAATAGCAATTTGCACTGGGCTTTGGGTTAATAGGTTAGTCCCAAAAATAATATAAAAGTGTATAGTAAAGCCCATTAAACATCCAAAACGGATAATATAATAGCATGGAACAGTCAAAAATTATAGATACGTTGGAGACGTATCAAGAATTCCCAAGCTTAATTCCTACTCGTCCTCGAGTAGGTAAATGATAAAAACAGAATTTTTGATGTGGAACGCTACCTAACATATTCTCTAATGTAATTTTCTTTATTGTGGCATGAATGTTCAGATCCGAAAGATTCAAGATAAAAGTTTAATGTTGACATAAAAATAATAATACTTCAAGCATACTAACAAAGCGACCATGTCTTCTCAAAATAGCATGGCCAAAGAAAGTTATCCCTACAAAATCATATAGTCTGTCTGTGCTCTATCTTCATCACACAAGATATTTAATCATGCATAACCCCGATGACAAGCCAAGCAATTGTTTCATACTTTTGATGTTCTCAAACCTTTTCAATCTTCACGCAATACATGAGCGTGAGCCATGGACATAGCACTATATGTGGAATAGAATGGTGGTTGTGGATAAGACAAAAAGGAGAAGATAGTCTCACATCAACTAGGCGTATCAACGGGCTATGGAGATGCACATCAATAGATATCATTGTGAGTGAGTAGGGATTGCCATGCAACGGATGCACTAGAGCTATAAGTGTATGAAAGCTCAACAAAAGAAACTAAGTGGGTGTGCATCCAACTCGCTTGCTCATGAAGACCTAGGGCATTTTGAGGAAGCCGATCATTGGAATATACAAGCCGAGTTCTATAATGTAAAATTCCCACTAGTATATGAAAGTGACAACATAGGAGACTCTCTATCGTGAAGATCATGGTGCTACTTTGACGCACAAGTGTGGCAAAAGGATAGTAACATTGTCCCTTCTCTCTTTTTCTCTCATTCATTTTTTTATTTGGGCCTTTTCTCCTTTTTTATGCCCTCTTTTTTTTCTTTTTTTTTCTTTTCGTCCGGAGTCTCATCCCGACTTGTGAGGGAATCATAGTCTCCATCATCCTTTCCTCACTTGGGACAATGCTCTAATAATGATGATCATCACACTTTTATTTACTTACAACTCAAAAATTACAACTCAATACTTAGGTGAATAATAAAGAGTGAATGGTGGGATATGCAATGAATCAAGAGTGAATGCCTCTGGCGGTGTACCGGGATATGCAATGAATCAAGAGTGACATATATGAAAGAATTATAAAGGTGGCTTTGCCACAAATACGATGTCAACTACATGATCATGCAAAGCAATATGACAATGATGAAGCGTGTCATAATAAATAGAACGGTGGTAAGTTGCATGGCAATATATCTCGGAATGGCTATGGAAATGCCATAATAGGTAGGTATGGTGGCTGTATTGAGGAAGGTATATGGTGGGTGTATGATACCGGCGAAAAGTGCGCGGTATTAGAGAGGCTAGCAATGGTGGAAGGGTGAGAGTGCGTATAATCCATGGACTCAACATTAGTCATAAAGAACTCACCTACTTGTTGCAAAAATCTATTAGTTATTGAAACAAAGTACTACGCGCATGCTCCTAGGGGAATAGATTGGTAGGAAAAGACCATCGCTCGTCCCCGACCGCCACTAATAAGGAAGACGATCAATAAATAAATCATGCTCCGACTTCATCACATAACGGTTCATCATACGTGCATGCTACGGGAATCACAAACTTTAGAACAAGTATTTCTCAAATTCACAACTACTCAACTAGCATGACTCTAACATCCCCATCTTCATATCTCAAAACAATTATCAAGTAACTTTTCTTAGTATTCAATGCACTTATATGAAAGTTTTTATTATATCCATCTTGGATGCCTATCATATTAGGACTAATTTTATAGCCAAGGCAAACTACCATGCTGTTCTAAAGGACTCTCAAAATAATATAAGTGAAGCATGAGAGATCAAACGATTTCTATAAAATAAAACCACCACCGTGCTCTAAAAGATATAAGTGAAGCACCAGAGCAAAATTGTTTAGCTTAAAAGATATAAGTGAAGCACATAGAGTATTCTAATAAATTCCGATTCATGTGTGTCTCTCCCAAAAGGTGTGTACAGCAAGGATGATTGTGGTTAACTAAAAGCAAAGACTCAAATCATACAAGACGCTCCAAGCAAAACACATATCATGTGGTGAATAAAAATATAGCTCCAGGTAAAGTTACCGATGGAGGAAGACAAAAGAGGGGATGCCTTCCGGGGAATCCCCAAGCTTAGGCTTTTTGGTTGTCCTTGGATTTTACCTTGGGGTGCGTTGGGCATCCCCAAGCTTAGGTCTTTCCACTCCTTGTTCCATAATCCATCAAATCTTTACCCAAAACTTGAAAACTTCACAACACAAAACTTAACAGAATCTCGTGAGCTTCGTTAGCGAAAGAAAACAAAACACCACGTTAAAGTACTGTAATGAAATCATTCTTTATTTATATTGGTGTTAAACCTACTGTATTCCAACTTCTCTATGGTTTATAACCTCCGATATTAGCCATAGATTCATCAAAATAAGCAAACAACACACAAAAAACAGAATCTGTCAAAAACAGAATAGTGTGTAGTAATTTGTATCAAACGCATACTTATGGAACTCCAAAAATTCTATAATAAATTTCTGGACGTGAGGAATTTTTCTATTAATCATCTGCAAAAAGAATCAACTAAATAGCACTCTCCAGTAAAAAGTTGTAGCTAATCTCGTGAGCGCTAAAGTTTCTGTTTTTTACAGCAAGATCAAAAAGACTTCACCCAAGTCTTCGCAAAGGTTCTACTTGGCACAAACACTAAATAAAACATAAAAACACATCTAAACAGAAGCTAGATGGATTATTTACTGAATAACAGCAAGGAAAAATATTGGGTTGTCTCCCAACAAGCGCTTTTCTTTAAAGCCTTTTAGCTAGGCATTGATAATCTTAATGATGCTCACATCAAAGACAAGAATTGAAGCGCAAAGAGAGCATCATAAAACACGTGACAAACACATCTAAGTCTAACATACTTCCTATTCATAGGCATATTATAAGTAAACAAATTTGCAAGGCAAGCAAAAACTAGCATATGCAAGGAAGAATAAAGTGACGATAGCAATCTCAACATGACGAGAGGTAATTTAGTAAGATAAAAATTTCTACAACCATATTTTCCTATCTCATAATAATTACACGTAGGATCATAAGAAAATTCAACAATATAGCTATCACATAACATATTCTCTTCGTGATCCACATGCATGCAAAGTTGAGACTCTTCCGAAATAGTGGGACTAACATTAACTAAAGTCATGACCACTCCAAACCCACTTTTATCAAAAATTTCATAAGATTGAACATTCTACAAATATGTGGGATCTAAAGTTGACACTCTTCCAAACACACTTTCAATATTATTGCAAACACTATTATCAATCTCATATTCATCATGGGGCTTAAATAAATTTTCAAGATCATAAGAAGAATCACCCCAATCATGATCATTGCAATAAGTAATAGACATAGCAAAACTAGCATCCCCAAGCTTAGGGTTTTGCATATTATTAACACAATTGACATTAATGGAATTTATAATATTATCATTGCAATCATGCTTTTTATTCGAAGATCTATCGTGAATCACTTCATAAAGCACTTCATCACAATTTTCAGATTCACTGATTTCAAGCAAAACCTCATAAAGATAATCTAGTGCACTCAAATCACTAGGAAGTGGTTCATCATAATTGGATCTCTTAAAAAGATTGCCAAGCGGATGAGGATCCATAGATCTGAGATTCTCTGTTTAGCAATAAATACACAACTATTCCAACCAAACGAGCAAACGAGCCAAGTGAGACATCAAGGGAAACGAAAAGACGAACAGAAGAGGCACAAAGAAAACGGCAAAGGTGAAGTGGGGGAGAGGCAAACGAGAGGCAAATGGCAAATAATGTAATGCGAGGGATAAGAGTTTGTGATGGGTACTTGGTATGTCTTGACTTGTGCGTAGACTCCCCGGCAACGGCGCCAGAAATCCTTCTTGCTACCTCTTGAGCATGCGTTGTTTTTTCCCTTGAAGAGGAAAGGGTGATGCAACAAAGTAGCGTAAGTATTTCCCTTAGTTTTTGAGAACCAAGGTATCAATCCAGTAGGAGGCCACACGCAAGTCCCTCGTACCTACACAAACAAATAAGAACCTTGCATCCAACGCGATAAAGGGGTTGTCAATCCTTTCACGGCCCAAAAGTGAGATCTCATAGAGATGATAAGATAATATTTTTGGTATTTTTATGATAAAGATTAAAATTAAAGATTGCAAAATAAAAGGCGACAGAAATAACTAGTTGGCAGGAGATTAATATGATGGAAAATATACCCGGGGGCCATAAATTTCACTAGTGGCTTCGCTCAACATAGCATAAGTATTACGATGGGTGAACAACTTACTGTCGAGCAATTGATGGAAAAGTGCATAATTATGAGAATATCTAGGCATGATCATGTATATAGGCATCACGTCTGTGACAAGTAGACGGACTCCTACCTGCATCTACTACTATTACTCCACACATCGACCGCTATCCAGCATGCATCTAGAGTATTAAGTTCATAAGAATAGAGTAACACATTAGGTAAGATGACATGATGTAGAGGGATAAACTCAAGCAATATGATATAAACCCCATCTTTTTATCCTCGATGGCAACAATACAATACGTGCCTTGTTGCCCCTGCTGTCACTGGGAAAGGACATCGCAAGATTGAACCCAAAGCTAAGCACTTCTCCCTTTGCAAGAAAGATCAAACTAGTGGGCCAAACCAGACTGATAATTCGAAGAGACTTGCAAAGATAACCAATCATACACAAAAGAATTCAGAGAAGATTCAAATATTGTTCATAGATAATCTTGATCATAAACCCACAATTGATCGGATCTCGACACACACCGCAAAAAGAGTTACATCCAATAGATCTCCAAGAAGATCGAGGAGAACTTTGTATTGAGATCCAAAGAGAGAGAGAGAAGAAGTCTTCTAGCTAATAACTATGGACCCAAAGGTTTGTGGTAAACTACTCTCACATCATCAGAGAGGCTATGGTGTTGATGTAGAAGCCCTCCATGATCGATGCCCCCTCCGGCGGTGCGCTAAAAAAGGCCCCAAGATGGGATCTCACGGGTATAGAAGGTTGCGGCGGTGGAAATAGGGTTTCGTGGTGCTCCTGGATGGTTTCAGGGTATGTAGGTATATATAGGAGGAAGAAGTAGGTCGGTGGAGCCACGACGGGGCCATGAGGGTGGGGGCGCACCCAGGGGGCAGGCGCGCCTCCCTGCCTCGTGGCCTCCTCGATGATTTCTTGACGTCCACTCCAAGTCCTCTGGATCACGTTTGTTCCAAAAATAACTCTCCCGAAGGTTTCATTCCGTTTGGACTCCGTTTGATATTCCTTTTCTGCGAAACACTGAAATAGGCAAAAAACAGCAATTTGCACTGGCCTTGGGTTAATAGGTTAGGCCCAAAAATAATATAAAAGTGTATAGTAAAGCCCATTAAACATCCAAAAGGGATAATACAATACCATGGACCCATCTAAAATTATAGATACGTTGGAGACGTATCAATCATCCCGTGACTAACTCATTAGTCACATTGCTTGCAAGGCTCGTAGTGATGTGCATTACCGAGAGGGCCCAGAGATACCTCTCCGATACACAGAGTGATAAATACTAATCTCGATCAATGCCAACTCAACAAACACCATGGGAGATATTTGTAATGCATCTTTATAATCACCCAGTTACGTTGTGACGTTTGATAGCACACAAGGTGTTCCTCGGTATTCGGGAGTTGCATAATCTCATAGTCAGAGGAACATGTATAAGTCATGATGAAAGCAATAGCAATAAAACTAAACGATCATTATGCTAAGCTAATGGATGAGTCTTGTCCATCACATCATTCTCTAATGATGTAATCTTGTTCATCAAAAGAGAACACATGTCTATGGTCATGAAACATAACCATTGATTAACGAGCTAGTCAAGTAGAGGCATACTAGGGACACTCTGTTTTGTCTATGTATTCACACATGTACTAAGTTTCCGGTTAATACAATTCTAGTATGAATAATAAACATTTATCATGATATAAGGAAATATAAATAACAACTTTATTATTGCCTCTAGGGCATATTTCCTTCACATTCACGGTCCTCGCCATCTACAATCATAAACACCAAAATACATCAACAAAAATAGCAAAATTGGATGACCTAGGGTTTCCTCAAATCGCCACAATACAGGATTTCAACCAATAAAAAGAGGAGGAATGATGGAGAATACCTCGAGGGGTCGAAGGGGAGGATAAATCACCGATTTGGAGCTTCGATCCACGAAATTTTGTGGGCATTAGGGAGGTGCATGAGTGGGGCGGCTGGGATGGAGAAGGGGAAAAGAGTGGGTTTGTGGTGGGGAACAGAGGAGGCACTCTGTTTTGTTGACGCAAGGGGCATGGCGCCCTAGGCAGGGGCGTCATGCTGCTGACCATGGCGCCCTGGCCTGGGGCGCCATGGGACCATGCCCTGCCAACGTGGCAAGTCATCGACGACCCGTATGACGCCTTTGACTAGGGCAACGTGTTGTTTAGCATGGCTCCCCAGGTGCGGGCGTCATGCAGGTAGGGTCATTTCATGAAATATTTTTAAAAGAGGGTGATTTTGTGCTGAACTTTGGCCGAAGGGCCAGTTTTATCATTTTTCACCGCACACAAAGCGCCTACATTTGTCCCAGCGTGGGCAGTGTCAGATAGACAGAGCGAGCAGCCGAAGCAAAAGATTGGTTGGTTTGCTATTGATCAGTGATACGCTGCTCCTGCTAGTACTGTACTAGGCATGAAACTGGCGAGAGAGCGGAAACAAAAGAAAAGAAAGCAGCCGTGGACCAACCAAACGAGACAAGACTTTCGGAGTGGGAAAAACAACAATGTAATTTCCTCTGGCTCTGAAACAGGAGCGGGGACTGGGCTGCCACTTCTCAGCTGCCTTTTTCTCATTTGATTCTCCTTTCGCTGCGTGCAGGGGGGCATGCAAAAGCCATAGGCATCTCTCTGCATTAAGAGAAAATGAAAATGAATACTTTTTTGGGGGGGGGGGGGGGGGGGAAGGGGGGGTGAAAATGAATATTAACAGAGTAAATATCAGATAATCGTAATTCTTGTGTTATACATTAGCCCACTTAGCAATTATTTTACTTTTTATCAATGGTCGCGACCGGGCAGATTACTTTAGATCACCCAAACTACTGAACTGAAGTAGGCGCCTATTTAGTTGCAAACGTTGCCGCGAGTTGCCATCTGAACTCTTGCGGCACCGGTCAAGTTCGGTCAATGACTCAAGTACCAAATTCGATAGCAAAAAAATGGTAATAAGTTAAAAAGCATTTTCAGGAATATCAAAAAAAATTAGCACTAGTTGGCATTTCTGCTATCTTTTGGGCTATTTGGAGATGTAGAAATGATGTTGTGTTTGAAAAGAAAACGATTAGTGATCCAATTGCGCTGATAAAAAATTAAGCATGTCACTAGATAACAAGTTGGGCTATTTTGCAGATAAAGGAGGAAAACAAAATGATGCTGGCAGCAAGACTTATCAAAAAAGTGGCACATGAGATGTACGGAGCTTCACAGGTGTGACGTCCGGGATTGTTTTGCATTTGTGGCTAAAAGATTGCTCCATCACAGTCTCCCTTGTCGATCAAGCTCTAACAAGTGTGGTGGAAAACTTGATTCCTTGATGCATCGGTTCGTTTTAGCTAACCACCTTACCCCAATTCTCTATGTTTACTTTATTTGCTAAAACGTGTCCTCATCTATAGCATAATCTTCACTTTCTCACCACTAAAGGATTTTAAACATATAGTTTGAAAGTTAATTTATTTTGACTCTTACTGATATTTTAAGCCATTAATAGTTGCAAAAAATATAGTTATAAATATCAGCTAGTGATGATTGATTTTGATATGGCTGATCTACATACCTGAATGATTTACCGTAATATTTACCTTCCCGTCTAAGGCCTCGTTTGATATGCAGTATTGGTAAAGTGTAGGGACATGAAAACTAGAGGAATAGGATGCTATTTGCTTGTTACACAGGAAAACCACAGGAACTCATGAGCGAGGCACCGGCGCGCACACACGCGTTTTCTTCCCGCCAGGAATTTTCCATGAAGTTTGACCTCATTTTGTTTTTCCTGTGAAACTGAACTATGGAACACAATACTGTAAATCGAACAACATCGCAGGAAAGTTTCCAGAAGATCTAAATCCTACAAAAAATCGTGTGCAAATCCTACAAATCAGACGAGCCCTAAGGTGTCAGTATCAGCAAATTCGAAGCAGCAGTCCACAAATCAACTGAGTGCTCTTATTTGACACCCTTTGGCGTCCAATAGTTGAGATTTCGCACAGGTCATCCTAATTGGGCTGGTCCAACAGTGAGATAACACTGTATGTAGGAGCATACTGTAGCGAATATTTTCAGCCTCTTTAGTTGGTTTTACATATTAAAATGCGGAATTTTTGGAACAAGAACATTTTTGAAAAATTTCAGCCAATTTTGAGTTATTCAAACAATTTTTAAACATTTCGAACAATCTTTCCCACATTTCTTTAGTTTACATGAAGATTTTTCTAATATACGGTGAACATTTTTGTAAGTATATTATGAATATTTATAAATACATATTGAAAATATATGATAAATAATTTTATAATACATATTGAGTATTGTTTGAAATCCCAGACAATTTTGAACAAATATTTAAATATCTGAAAAAGGCGAACATTTTTATTGAAATTGTGGAACATATTTTTAAATGTAAAAGTTTGGAATTTCTGAACAAAATTTAACATCTAACTAATTTCTAACTTTCTGAAAACATGAACATTTTCTTGGAAAAGAACAAAATAAATAATTTGGTTTTGAATTGTTTCGAAACAAAAAAAAGTACCGAACAAAAAACCACTTAGAAACGAACACAAAACATGTTCGAGTGAAGAACAAACAAATCTAGAAGAAGAAAAATGAGCCGTACAAAAGCACCCCCTCCCCGCGGAGAAAAATACCCAGAAATGGGCCGGTCCACCTCTCTCCACCGCAAATAAGATTCGCCGAATCAACTAGTCAAATACTCTATTCTCAAGGATCTAGGCCCAGTCTAGAGAGTTTACCAGATGTGATTTTATCTTTGAAGGCCGACAGATGAATGTTGATGCTCATAATTTAGTTAAATTTTGTACTTCCTTAGGGGCAAGGCGCCACTTGTGGCTGGGTGTACCCCATGATCCCTATGTTATTCCTGTAAGACGAAACACCAGTCAATAAAGTTTGGTTTACCTCTAAGAAAAATACTCTATTCTCAAAAAAAAAAGTCAAATACTCTTTGTGTCAAAAAAAACTAGATATCATCTGAGTGTAGTCCTCTCGATAACAAGTGGAATGTTATCTTGTGTAAGGTTTTATTTTGTTCTTGGGCTCAATTAGGCTGACTTGTCCCTTTGAACTAAAAATGATCAAACAAAATAAAGAAAAAAAAATTAAAGTGAAGTTAAAAACTTTAACTATGCTTGAAAATTTAGAAAAGTTTGGCTATATTTTTCATGAATGAACAAAAAAATAGAAGATCATGCCTTAAATAGAATTACAGCGAGGATAAAAAGGTTCTATATAAGTGATACTTTGGAAGATTCTCTGGTCTCTTATGCAGACACCGGGAACAGTAGCACGAGCTTGCTATGTTCAACCGGTTTGGTGACAATCTAGCAGTAGTATTTGTGCTACACAAGTGTGGGCATGGTAAACCCCTGCTGTGTAGCCGGTGGCTGGCGAGCTGTTTTTTTTCTTTGTACTCCCTCCGTCTTTATATAATTCACGTATTAGTTTTGGTCAAAGTCCAGCTTTATAAACTTTGATAAAAATTATAAGCAAATTAACATATATGTTAACAAATCAATGTCATTAGATTAATTTACTTTGACATCATACAGATTTGTTATGGTAATTATTTATATTGTTTTCTATAACTTGGTTAAAGTTTACGAAGCTTGTTTTCAGCCAAATCTAATATGCAGAGTAAATAAAAACAGAGGAAATATGACACAAACTTCGCAATAAATTTGGCACAAGAGTGCGCCGCCGCCTATTCTACTCCAGCATGTCGTGCACGAGGTCAACCTGTGGGTTACGGCCGGTGCTAAGAAACTAGGTGTATTATTGCGCACGAGTAGTTGGCATGCCGTTTTGTTGGGTCATTTGTAAAATTTCAAACTCTTCATGTAAACTAGTAAGTCTGTGTGCATCAATCAACAAGAGGCTGGTGATTATCTTCCTTTTGCAAAGAAAAAAATAAGTATATGTGGTAGGAGTAGTGATAAGCAAAAAAAAAAACAGTTAAACGTAGTGAAACTTTGTACTACTACTGAAAATCGACAGAGATGAAAAATATCAGAGTTCTCTATTATTCAGTTGAGTTCATCGACAGGCTCTACTCATCCTGGCTACAGAACCCACTGCTTCTTGTCATACTTGGTGGATGCACACGCTCTCCTGTGCCGGCCATTGGTCTGGATCATCTGCTGGGTGGGTGCAGTCGAGGTAGTCGGAGCAGCTGCGGCCGTGACATGCGCCGACGAGTCATCTGGCCATCATCAGGTGAACGTGAGTACGAAATGGGTCAACAACGTAGAGAAAAAAAAATCAATCAACGAGATAATCAGGCGGCCGGAGCGCGCCTCATGTCCTCGGCGCCGCTCTCCTACTACCTCGCCAGCGCTCGTACCCCTCCAGCGCGTGCTCCGCGCGCCGCCGCACGCGCTCCTCGGGCCCCAGGACATGCTGCTCGGCGGCGAGCTCCGCCTTCGCCGCCTCCAGCTGCTCCCGCAGCGCCGCGACCTCCGCGTCCCGCGCCGCCAGCTTCTTCTCCAGCTCCAGCGCGTGGCCCAGGGAGAACGACGCGTAGTTCGCGGCCTGCAAACAAAGACGGTGTGGTCGGCCGGACTCCCGATGAAAAATTCGCCGTCGGATTTGCCGGCATACCTGCAGAATTGCAGCGTAGCTTGACCTGACGACGTCGGAGGGCTCCGTCGCCGCGAACGGGCGCTCCTGCGGCGGCGAGACGGCGCCCTGCAGCAGCTCCCGTGCAGCCTCCCAGCCCGTGGCGTCTCCGTCGTGCCTGCTGGGGAAGTGCTGTGGCTTCCTTGGGAAGCCCGGCGGTGGCGAACACATGCCGGACAGCACAGAATGAGCTGAACTGTCCTCGCCGTTGGCTTCCTCCAGACCCCTCTTCTTCCCGCACAAAGGAGGCGGCGCTGGCGCGTTGCTGCCCACCTCGGCTTTCCCCTTCTTCGCCGACGCCGACGCTTGCGCGGCCGCCTTCTCCGCGAGCATAGTCTTCATCATGTCGTAGACGGCGGGATCCATGCCTAGATAGCGCGCAACAGCAAGATGAGCGCTCGAAAAAACAGGGGAATCAGAGGGATTTCGAGGTTCAGTTACCTTTGGAACCGGAATTTACACGAGTAGTGGTAGAAGAAGAAGGCGTCAGAGGTGGCGGCGAAGATGCGGAGGTTACCATGGCGATGGCCGCACGGTTGCCGTCGCACAGACATGTCGTGATATCAACGGCGGCGCCGGCGTAAACGCGCAATAGCTTCGCCGCGGATTTGCCTTCCTTACTGGTGAGCGCCGGATTTACGAAGGAGCTCATGGACGGCTCGCCCCACTCCACGGGGAAAGGCCACGGCTCCGGCGACGAGAGGAAGAAGAACAATTTCTTCCAGTCCATGGGTGTCCCTGGCATCCCCGTGAAACGCAAGGCGGAGCGGTCCCTGGCCCGGAAATGGTACCATCCCTTGTGCTTCTTGCTGCTGATGGACAGCACGAAGAAGCGCCGGAACACGGCGAGCGACGGCCGAATGCCGGCGGAGTTGCAGAGCGCGAGGAATCCCGCCATGGCTCGCCACGCGTTGGGCATGAGCTGGGCCGGCGCGATGCCGAAGTGGACGAGCACCTCGCAGAAGAAGCCGGGCAGCGGGACGCGCATCCCGGCCTCCAGCGCGTGCGCGTAGACGCAGATGGACCCCGGCGGCGGCCGCGTGCAGGCGCAGCGGTCGTCGCCGGCGGGGCGCGCGGCGTACACGCTCGGGATGCCGTGCTTCTTGCGGAGGTCGTCGACGTCGGCCTGCGTGCGCAGGGAGGACACGAGGCGCTCGTCGCCCGTGGGTCTCGACGGCAGCACAGCTTCAGCGTCGTCGATCTCGGCGGCGGTGGGGACGCCGTTGTCCGGGTCGACGGAGGAGGACGGCATCGCGCCCGTCTCCTGCACTCACTCCTGTTGTCCTGTGGCAGGGGCGGTGCGCAGCGCAATGACTCCTTTGGACTTTGTTTGTTGGTCTTTATTTTTCCGAGCAGTGCTATGCAGCCGACGTTTCTGGCCAATGTCGTGCACCACAGGAGCTATAATCACCGTTAGACGAAATCCCTTCATAAATAAGGAACTTGAGATCTTAGCATCGTCCTCGTGACATCCACAAAACATCGTGTGTGAAGCTATTCCGTATTTTTCCAGGACGCTTCTAGGTGTTTTGTGAGGTGTTTCAATGTAAAACTTTCAGTTGACCGAAAATAATATTTGGGTTAGTCGATATTTCACATGAAAAAAGCTGCCGCCGGAGGAAGGAGCGGCCGTCGGCTCGCTGGAGAAGCTCTATTGGGTCTTGGCAGGCTCACCGGGTGTCTATCTTAGGTGGCAGGCTTGCGTGGTGTCTATCTTAGGATGGCAGACTCGCTCAGCTATCTTAGGGGTCTGGAGGGGAAGAGGGGGGGTGCAAGTTCGTTGGAAAAATCTGGTCATTGTCAAGGTTAGAGGGATGGTCGGAGCCAACGGCGGAGCTACGTTGATAATTACAGGGGCCATGGCCCCCCAGCCTAGTTAAAATATGTGAAACATTTTTTTTGGAGGAGATGATTAGGAGTCTTTTGACCCCCCCCCCACCGCCCCTAAAGGATCTTACCAAGCTCCGCCACTAGTCGGAGCGGCGGCTGAGGGAAGGGCGGGCGGCGGGGGCTGGTGGTATGTGGGGTGGATTCAAGGAAGAAGATGAACAAAAGGTTGGGCAGGAGTATAAAGACAACATAAAACAAAGTGACTGACCCAATAATTATTTCAGTCGAGTGACAACTAGTCAGTCCCTAAAGCTTATAGTACCTCACAAGTAACAACAGCGATTATAAGGTAGAGAATGAGAATCTAAAATTTACGACTCATTGCCGAAGCAATCATCTGAAATGTGAAAAGAAATGGTGTGAGTGTTTAATGTTTACAAAAAGGATCATGTGAAAATATTATATATGTGAATCATGAACCTATGACAAATTTGTGTGTAGGTGCCATAGTAGTTGGTTTTTTCTCTCTCATCTTTTTTGTCTATCATGTTGAGTCGATGTGCGTGCGTGCGTGCGTGCGTGTGTGTGTGTATGTGTCAACAATAACTACAATTTCTGGGCAATAGATGAATTGGCAGCCTGACATATCACATTGTTGGATTCCTATGTGTGCTCCGATGAGCTTAATTAGGAGTCATTTCTTGCACAAATGTCCTGTAGGGATTCGTAGGGATTATGTCTTACATGTGTACTAGATCGTTAATGACGCGCGTTGCTGCGCCCGTCAATTTTTACGATAGAACCTACACTACGAAGAAGAAAAACTATTACGTGCATTTTCTTTTTTCCATAATAGAAAAATCAAAGTGAAATATACATACAGTTAGTGAAAGAGGATAAGTATCTTGGGAGCACACTGAAATTAAAATCAGCCTAGTCATCTTTGGGACTATGTTTTGTGGGATAAAACAGCTTCATATTCAATTATATTCAATAGAATGGGTTCAAAGTTTGCCTAATTCCCAAGAAATACTAACGTTTACAATGACATACAGGTTAAGTAAACAAAGCTCTTCTAACTACCGCTTGTACAAATAAATAAATTGAGGGACAATAACGAAATAAGAAAGCAACATCTGGCAATATAAATGTTTTGCCAAAGAAGATCAGGATTAGGAAACAGGACAAGCCCACTTTTACCTGGAGATGCTACTATCGTTAACCAACAGTATAACAAAAGAATTTTAATTTCTTTCCTCTCACAGTGAGCAGAATTTATAATTTATATGTACATGAAACAAAATCAAATCATGTTGAATCCTATTTATAATGTTATCTTCAGAGTGAATCCTACTATATTGCTTATCTGTGCAACTACATGCTGATGTATAAGAACATATGATTTAAATAGTGCATACTCTAATTTTCGCCACTGGAACCTACGGTTTGCAGCGCAGGATTATACAAACTGGTAGCAAGGGTCATGCCTGACACGAAGTACAGAATCATATATCTGTTTTGACAGATAAAATCATACATGTATCTGAAAAGGGAGACCAGCCTGATGTGCGCACCTGGTATCGAATCATATACCTTTTTTATGGATATAGTCATACAAAGACTGCAATTCCAGTAGGCCAACCATAACTAAGAGGAAACTGTATCCAGCCGGTGGCATCACACAGCGGTCCTAACTGTATTAATCTTTGTTGTTTTCTGTATTTATTACAAGCCAAACGGTTTTCCTAGGAAAGAAAATATCCACACCATAATTGGGCTTTGCTCGTTTGTGGACAGGCGCTGAAGATGTTGATGGTTCGCCTCCCTCTACAACAGCATGGTTAAATTCTTGGCGCATTCTAATATACCGTTCTAAGTAACCTGTTCCATACAACACCAAGGTATGAATAACACATAAACCTGTAATCTAAGCAATCATGGGGCATAAAATCATTAAAATATTTGATTAGATATGGAGGAAGCCATCTGAGATTATGAGTTGCCGAAAAAATATTTTAAAAAAACTGATTACCGGTCTCGAAGATATGCCCAAATCAATTGGCCACGGCCAGCTTGAATACAACGTGTATGTACATGTTGGATTGAGAGGATATTAGTACAATGCAATTATTTGATGGAAGAAGAAACCGCTCACATGAATCATTGGTTAATCTTGAATGAACCATCGGCTCATAGAAGTCCAAAGACACTGTGCACCAACACGATACCATCGACAACAACAACTTGTGGAACTATGACTTCAGAATAGATGCTGCAGGCCCTTATAGCGCATACTCTGTCTATAAATCTCACAAGGGAGCATAATCTTGATATTTGACAAACAGTTTAATAACTTTATTAAAATTTGCATCACATGGATAAATAGCATACAGAGACATATGTTTTGTATAGCATACAAAGACGATTCTAATTTCTCACCCTTCCATTATCTTCTCTGATAATGTGTCCCTCGATTTGTAAATCAGCAGGTGGTCTTCAATCATTATAGTATCATTGCAAAAGATGAAACTGTGATTCAGAGAAAAAGAACAAAAAACATTGAAAAATTGGAACAAAACACCTGAACAACGATAGGAATTATGTCAATTAGGACTTGTCCAAGAAGAAAGTTAGACCACTCCATTACAACATATGGTTGCATCTCTATTTTGATTTTTCACTACCGAGACTAATCAAGGAAACAAAAGCATTATTTTTGCAGGGTATGCAAGAACAGCAGCATGTGCCCCTACACGTAGGGTGATGACAACCATTCATCACTATTGAGGACAGATGGTAAGACCTTTTGCACAAAATTTAACAGTGAAATACAACTCCGAGACTTCTAACCTGCAAGGAGAAATAACAATCAACACTTGGAGGAGATATAACTTCATCAAAGTGAGTTAGCAGATTGCATTAAGCATTGACATCTCAGAACTCAGATCATAACATCAAATTGGAGACTGGACAGTGCATCAAAGGGTTGCTCGCAACAATACAATGAAGCAATCTACTCACAGGTAAGGGCGGAAATTGGGCAGGTGCGATCTCTTCAGCGATGTCCACGAGCGCCACCCGGAACACCCTAGGGCCGGCTGGGCACCTTACAAAATTGGCGATGCGGACATTGTGGCCATCCAAAACACAGTTAGGTTGGTGTTTAAAATGCAGTTAGGATAACAGAACTGCAGTTAAGTTGGCTATCAGAATGCTTGTTGTTGTCGTTGTTGCAGCTAACGTCACCAGATGCGCCAGACGATGCAAGGCAGCAGAGGAAAATCGTGTTCCTGGAGAGGCACCGTGGCAGTCAGCAGGGAGGGTCGGAGTGGAAAGGGTGAGGCAAGAGTGGTAGGGGAGGACGTACTTGTACCCCGAGGCAGTGCAAAGGATGGGACATCAGCTGCCATGAATTTGTGCAGAGAAACCGAAGAATGATTGCGGCCTTCAATAGGAGGCTGGAGAATCTGCCCAAATCAATTGTCAACGCGTAGCATGAACATCACCTGCACATACTTTTGTTGGGAGAGGATATGAGTTTCTTTTATTGAGACGACACGAGGACATTGATGCAATTTACAGTAGCATACCTGAGCATATCGCTGAAGGAGATGTTGCTGCTGGAGTAATATGTGCATAGACAGCCAGGGAGGGAAGCATTATATAGTACCTGCGAGGTTTGCAACTTTACCAGGCATTAAGCAAATGAATGAATGATAATAGGCCATATTCGCGAGCTTGAAGGAGAGCAGATCAGTTTCCAGCAGAAGAATGCCATGATTGCGAGCTTGAAGGAGAGCAGATCAGTTTCCAGCAGAAGAATGCCATGATTGCGAGCTTGAAGGAGAGGAGAGTTACTAGTACACGAGGCGTCTGCCATTTAATCTCGCTCCTCTGGTCCGTGGGATCGACCAGATGGACTCGGCTCCTGGATCCCGCTCCTCCGGTCGCTGGGATCGACCAGATGGACTTGATCCCATCCCTGACCTCAGGTGGACGGACGAATCACTGGATGGAACCGGCCGCCCCTCTCCGCGGCTCGATTCCGGAGGGGAATCGATGCGGTCCCGTTCCCATCAGCCTCGATCGGGGCTCGATTAGTCCCGTTCCCCTCAGCCTCGTCTCGACTCGGTTAGGGTTCGCGAGTGTTTTTTTGAGCGGTTGGGTACGCGGTAGCTCGTAGGCCTCCCTCCTTCATAATGGGCTGCCGGCTCGCCGAAGGCCCAGTACACCACAGGCGTCTGATTCGGCCCGTGGAGCAGCAGCCCACAGGACAGCTGGGCCAATTCACACAGATTGCGAAACAAACTGCATTATAGACCAAATCCGACGGCCAGAAACTCCCAGGTCAGTAAAACGGACGGCCGGAAACCCAAATCGCTGTGAGGGCAGGGATTAGGCACGATTATACTGTCCTTAATACGTGAGCACTTAGAGAGTTTCAAAACTCAATTAATGGTTAGTAGGTACTCACGGCGGTCATTGGGTCAAGGGTGTGATGGATGGTGGGGGGTTGATGAGGCTCACGGTGCTTAAAGATGTGCTTTGTCTGTGAGTGTCTATTCTGTCGGATTGATTTGTCACACTATTCACTTTGTTTGGGAGTGAATTGAAAAAAAACACCACATTTGAGGCTTCATCTGCGGAAAACCATCAGGTCGCTAATCATTTGTAAAAATCACCGCGCATTCAGTAAACCTTTTGAAAAATGCACTGAACAGGTGATTTAGCCCATTTAATCACTTTCTGACATGTGGGGCCGGACTGTAAGGAGCTGACTTGGCAAAATAATCACACACAGACCCCTAGTAGATTTAAAAAAAAGCAATCGGCCCCCTGGACCATGCCCGGCAGAGCCCGGCTCCCGTCGCCACCGCCAGAAGACGCCCGCCGACCGGGCTGTCGCGGAGACGAGGAGGACTCTGTGCAGCAGCGGTTGGGCACACCGGCTGGCGGCCATCTCCGCAACCACGAGGGCCAGCAGTGCACTATCGTCGTCGGGGAGCCGTAGCTCCTGTGCAGCGTCCACGCGGACTGCGCGGAGGCGGCCGCCGGGAGCTCGGCCTTCAAGCCACGGCGGCGCCCGCCGGGATGCCGTGGCCGCGCCTCGGTCTTCTACCAGGGAAGCCCAATGCCGCTCGATGCCGTGGATGCGGGCCAACCTCCATGCGCTTCGGCGCCTCCTTCCCTCCTCCTACACCCCACTCTGCCCTTGCTCGCGCAGCCGCAGCGGAGCGTCCACGCCTGCAGGAGAGCCCCGCAGCCCCGTGCGCATGCGCCACCGAGCCTCGTGCCGCTTCGACCGGACTTCCCCGCAGCTCGCCGCCGCCAGTTCACCGGGCACCACCGCAGCCCCCTCTCCCTCTCCTTCCTCCCCTGTCTCTCACACAGCTCCCCTCTCTCTCCAGGGCGCTGGCCGAAGCCGGATTCGCCGCCGGCCATTAGCCGCAACCGTCGGGAACAAGCTCCCCTGTACCACGCCGGTTATGAGCTCGTACAGGCGCGCAGCGCCACGACCATTCCCGGCGAGGGTGGAGCGAGGAAGGAGATGCCCTCTGTGGGGAGGGGGAGGGGCTTGATTGCTTTTTTTAAGATCCAGGGAGGTATATGTCAATTTGTTGCCAAAGCAGCTCCTTACATCCCGGCCCCACTTGTCAGAAAGTGGTTAAACGGGCTAATTCACTTGATCAGTGCTTTTGCAAAAGGTTTACTGAACGCGCGGTGATTTTTGCAAATGATTAACGACCTAGTGGTTTTTCGCAGATGAAGCCTCAAATGTGGTGGTTTTTTGCAGTTCACTCCTTTGTTTGGTGGTGCTTTAAGCTTAGTTATCTGGTTTTACATGCATTTTTCATATGATTTTCCTTAATTAGCTAAGTCGTGTAGTATTCATGTTAGTTTTTCTCATAAATGGGCCGACGCTTCGGCTCCAAAACTCTCCAACTATGTTAGTTTCTCCCAAAACTATTTCTTTGCTAATAATTTTTTTAGTAACCTTCTTTGCTAATAAATAACCCATCGTTGTTGTTTCATAAAGAAAAAGGAGGCACTCGAACCGATCACACCCAAAATATCCAAAGAAGTACTCCCTTGACCCAATGACCGCCGTGAGTACCTTCTCACGACGAGTAATTTGGAACGGAGGAAATAGTAGTATATGTAGCTAGTTTCTTTGTCACTGGACAAGAAAAAACTAAGACGGGGCATGTAGTATTTTTCTCTCGAAAAAGGAATGGATTCCACTATCAAGGATGACAGAACGAATAAATGAAAGGCTGAAAAAAATCCACATGACACTCCGCAAGAGCCTGACAGGAAACCAAAAACAGAGAGGCATGTGTATTTTGCATGAGAGCTTCTGGATTGCCCCATTTCTTATGAATCCTCCTTCTACAATCGGTTTAAAACGAGGCAGAAAAATGGAGAAAAGATCCGTCGGCCGATGCGTAACACGCGCCAAAAACAAAAGACGGTTACTGTAATTTCACAAAAGAGAGCGTTCTCTTTAAATGGGTCAAAATTGACTTGTATTTTACAAAAGAAAGAGCAAATGTACTTCACAAAGTGACGGAAACAAACACAAAATAAATAAACCACCTTTATAAATAACTAGAAGTTGAAAAATATTGCAGATGCGTATGGTTTAGCAAATAAAGATCAAAATCGAAGCCCTATGGTTTAGCAACTCGTGAGCTAGCACACGACAACTCAATCCCAAGCAGGGTTTAGGACGGGGCCTCCATGATGGCGGGTGGGGCCCAGAGGTCTGCGGGAACTTCTCTTTCATCTTTCCATTTTTGGCCAGGAGGGATGGGACCGGTGTCTGGAGATAATGCAGGAGCTGTTTCGTTCCAAAAAAAGAAAAACTGAAGCTGCTCCAAGTACTCATGCAATAATGGCCTGCGCCATGAAACGTGTCGAGGAGGCATGAGACTCACTGGTGAGAACCAAAAATGGAGTGATGATCACTATCCCTAGTGTGGTACAGTACGAAGGTAGGTCAGCAATGGAGCTCGCCTGAGTCGGGGTTGGGCTGCGTCCTGCGTGTGGTTGGGGCGTTGGGCGGAGCTGCTGCACGCAGGAAAGGACCCGAGACGGGCGCTGCGTCCTGCGTGTGCTTGTGGCGTTGAGACGGGCGACTGCGAATATGTTTACATATTCAAAAAGTATTCGGGAAATGAAAATTTGTTTATGATTGTGAAAAACGTATTCGAGAATTGATAAAAGTTTGCAAATTCAAAAAAACATGAATTTATACAAATGTCCGCAAAATTTCAAAAAAATATTCATGAAATGAAAAAAAATACTCATTGCTTCAAAACATATTCGCAGATCCAAAAAATGTTCCTCAAAACAGAAAAGTGTTTGTAAATTTCAAAAATTATTCCATAATTTCCAAAAATGTTCATCGATTCAAAAATATGTTCACAGGATTCATAGAAAACATTCATAAATTTGTAAAAAAACGTTCATAAATTAGAAAAATGTATGTTATTTCAGAATAAAAATCCCAAAAGCAATATTTGTCAGTTCATAAAATGTTCGCCTATTCAGAAAAATGTTCACGCATTTCAAATAATGTTCACAATTTTAAAAAAAATATCCATGAATTTAGAAAATGTTTGCATATTAAAAAATGTTCACAATTCAAAAATGTCAAGAATTAAAAATGTTTACAATATCATAAATATCGAAAGTTTTCATGATTTAAAAAACCACAAATTTGAAAGGATGATCACAAAATGGACAAATGAAAGAAATAAAAGGAAAAAAAAAGAAAAGAAAATACTAACATAAAAAAGAAAAGAAAATACGAAAATGGAAAAGGAAATAATAAAAATGAAAAATAAAAGCATAAAAACCCCGCCACAAAAGATTATGTAACATCCCTAAAACTGGGAAAAAGCTAATTGGGTCGGGCCAAAAATGTACATGCATGGAGCTGGGTGGTGCGTGCGTGGTCGCAAACTAGCGATCCACGCGCTAAATAGCATTGGTCGCTAGTCACGTGCAGTGGCGGAGCTAGGGGTGGCCGGGTGGGGGGCACCCTTGGTTGCAAGGCTTAAAAATGAAAAGATTATAATTATATGAACAGTTTGCACTATTGGCCCACCCTGGCCCAATGGGCTAGCTCAGCTACTAGTCGCATGGAAGGTAATACCGCAAGAAACATGTGGTACACTCTTGAGCACGACAAATCACAATGAATCACAAAATATATTTGTGTTTGCTTCTGCTAAGACTAACATGGATTGAATTTGAAGCACACTCACCAAAATGTCATGATGCATTTTCAAGCACAGTGAACACAACAAAACCTAGATTTGTTTTTGAAACATATATGAGGTGTAGCCACTAATGTTAGACGCACTATTGAACATCAAAAGAGCTAAATAAACCTAGATTTCAAATATGCTGGAGAAGCGTGGGTGCTGAGAAACTTTATCACTATGTAGAAGTTGCATGTTTACTTTTATGAAACAGAATGAATATTGTCGAGTTTGCTTTTGAAATTATGTAAAACATAATCGTAGTTGTATGAATTATCAAATTTTTCAAAATAGTCATTATTAGAAGAGTTGGGCGCGCTTTGCTGCGCCGTTGGGGTTGTTGAGTTTTCATAGCTTTTTTACTCACTTTGTTTCAAAATATAAGTCGTATTAGTTTTTTGACAAGTCAAACTTCTTTAAATTTGATCAAATTTGTAGATAAGTATACCAAAATCCATAATATCAAATTAACAACATTAGATTCATCATGAAATGAAGTTTCATATTTTATTTATTTAGTATTGTGGATGTTAATATTTTTGGCTCTGAATTTGGTCAAAGTTAAAGAAATTGGACTTTCCAAAAAATAGTATACCTTATATTTTGGAACTGATGAAATATTTAGTTTGGCGAGTGGGGAAGACGATGGAGTGTATTTTTTATTTCTATTTTATATAATGTGGTGTTTTTGGTGGGTCTTTCGCGTTGTGATTCTATGTTATCTGCTAATCAACCCATAGTTATGTTGGAAAATTTCTGTGTCGGTGGCTACATGACTATATTGGTGCTACAGTATGACAAGAATTGTCGATATGCTCAAGAAGGGCAATATCTGGGCCCCCACATTTGGATTTGACACTCTTATTTCTTGGGATGCCCAAGTCTCACAATGACATCAAAGTGTTGTAGTGGCCTCCATTGTTTGCAAGGCTGTGTGCGGAAGAAGCTCCTGTGTGCAACTATACCATCAATGATCATGACTGTAAATGAGCAATTATCTTTCTGCTGGTATCTATCCTTAGTGGGCGATCTTCGTCAAGACCATCTCTGAGCAAAGGTGTGAGAAAAGATCCCACTTTTCCCAAAGACAAGGAGTTAAAAAAAAGATGCCAAGAGGGGCATTTAGAGTGCTTCAACCTGTTTTGCAGTTATTTGAGGACCTACAAATCTATGAGTGCAGAGATGGTGTGGTAGGTGATGACAACTTGTGTGATCATGGCAACAAGATTGTGCAGGACGAGGGTGACAGAGTTCGCCATAATCTGGAATTTGAGCACATGGGTGATCATATCCAACTTCCAAAGCAGAATACTATGATATTTGAGAATTTATTCAAATGCATGAACAGGTTCGCCATCGGGGTACTCATGAGCACGTTCAGAATGATGTGATTGAGCATTTGTAGACGCTTCGAGGGGCAAGTAACAAATGTGTCTGATTAATTTGAATTCAAATAGGATATACTTTATTGTAAAACTTTATGTTTGATTTAAATATTTATATTGGAATTATTGATTGCATTTTAAAAATCTGCACATCATGATTATGATGTTTATGTTTAATGATTTTACGTGCTTCAGATAAATATAAAAAACCAGAGATGAACATTTGATGCATTGGGTCTGATGGCCGCCCCCTAGCTGTTTGTGGACACGGCCGAACATGCTACTCCCTCCGTCTAGGTGAATAAGTCATCTTAAGTTGTGCACCATGACCAAGGAGGAGGGAAGAACGAGAGAACTCAATGTTTATTTGCTAATTAATAGCATTGCATGCAATGAACTAACTGACAATCCCCAAGTGAAGGGAATCATCGTAGCAATTTTCAAAGGTGGAAGTGATAAGTATGGAGTGTCGAACCCACAAGGAGATAAAGGTAAGATCAATATTCTCTCAAGCCCTATCTGCCACCGATACGACTCTACGTACACCGAACGTTTGCTTCCAACTAGAAACGAGAAATAAAACTACGTTGTGGGTATGAAGAGGATAACTTTGCATGGTGTCGGAGAGCTAAAATATAAAAATAGGTGCTGTTATCATAAAGTTAAAATATATTACTAAATATTATAAATAGCGAGTGTGGAATAATGATGGTTCGGTGTGCGGAATTATCCTAGGCAATCGTCAACAAGGCCGTTAATCACTATTGCAATTTCATATGAGGGAGAGACATAATCTAACATACTTTCTCTTTTTGGATCATATGCACTTATGATTGGAACTCTAGCAACCATATGCAACTACTAAAGATCATTAAGGTAAAACCCAACCATAGCATTAAAGCATCAAGTCCTCGTTATTCCCATACGCAACAACCCCCTTACTCGGGTTTGTGTTTCGGTCACTCACCAACCCACTATAAGCGAATCATGAACGTATTGCAACACCCTACAGCGGGAATCCCTCAAGCTTGCGTGACACAGAGAGCACCATAGGACAGCACCAATAATAAAACATACAACTCATACCAATCTAGATCATAAATCAACCCAAAGACAAAGGATATCTACTCAAAACATCATAGGATGGCAACACATCATTGGATCATAATATGTGGCATAAAACACCATGTTCAAGTAGGGATTACAACGGGGTGCGGGAGAGTGGACCACGTAAAAGAGATGAGGATGGTGATGATGGTGGTGATATTGATGAAGACGATCACCGCGGCGATGATTCCCCTCCCGATGGCACTCTGGCGCCACCAAGAGAGAGGAGGAGAGGTTCTCCCCTTTGTGCTTCCTCCTCCATGGTCTCCCCCCTTGATGGGAGAGGTTCTCCCTCTGGTCCTTGGCCTTCATGGCGATGATGGCCCCTCCGGGATCCTCCTCCATGGCCTCCGGTGATGATGGCCCCTCCGGCAGGGTGCCAGAGAGGGCCTAGATTGATTTCTCGTGGCTACAGAGGCTTGCGGCGGCGGAACTTCCGATCTAGGTTATTTTCTGGGAGTTTATGTATTTATAGGAATTTTTGGCGTTGGTTTCACGTCAGGGGGGGGGTCTTAGAGTCGTCCATGAGGCAGGGGCCCACGCCCAGGGGGGTGGGCGCGCCTCCCACCCTCGTGGACATCCCGGGACTCTTCTGGCCCAACTCTTTTACTTCAGGGGCTTCTTTTGGTCCATAAAAATCATCAAAAATTGGCACGTCAATTGGACTCCGTTTGGTATTACTTTTCTGTAAAACTCAAAAACAAGGAAAAAACAGAAACTGGCACTGGACTCTAGGTTAATAGATTAGTCCCAAAAATAATATAAAATAGCATATAAAACATCTAAGATGGATAATATAATAGCATGAATATTTCATAAATTATAAATGCATTGAAGACGTATCACTAACCACTACATGTCGTGTTTGGTAGTCTCAAGTCATTAAAAGCATGGACACCGACATCTCTTATTGGTTGATATGTCAAGAAACAAGAAACAAGGTAGAAGTTAATGCACCGCCTCTAAGTGTTTTGGGATTATTTGGTTTTCGTAAGATGACTTACACACCTAGACGGAGGGAGTAGCAGACATGCGGTGCATCCGTTTTGATGCACGACATCGAATGCTCTAAAGAGAGAGCCTGAAGTGAAACAAGGAACACCAAAATTCTATTGTTAGCTTGAGCTCAAATGAGCCCGGGTGAACAGTGAATCCTAATAAAATAAAATGAAATTAAAAAAAATTTGAATTTGTTTTGTGCAACATATTGACACATGTTCTGAGTGTTTACGAAGTTTGATCATGAAATTACATTTGTGAAAGTCGTGAAGAAAAAAAATCGATGCTCGAAAATGTCATTTTCTAAAGTATTTTGAAGTGCTGATTTTTTTGCAGAGGCTACCAGGAATGCCACTCCATGATGAAATTTTGCAAGCACTGAATTTTTTCAAATTTATAAAAAATTAAGAATTGTTTTTTTACTTTTTTTTTCTGAATTTGTTGCTTATTGCAAACTTGTTTGTGCACGGGAGGAGTTGGGGATTTTTCGCGTACCTATTTTTTACTCCCTCCCTTCCAGTTTGAAGGCTTCAATTTAAAAGTCTCACAAATCAAGATAGTACTCCCTCCTTTTCGGATTATAGGGCTCAATTCGAAAATCTCACCAACCAAGGTAGATGATGAGTGGTGGAATATTTTTTGTAACTTGCAAAATCACCCAAATAATGCTCTTGTTTTTCCTTAAAAATTTATGCTTAACATTATATTAATTGCAATGCATGCATGCATAAAGTACATGCATTGGTCAATTTTCTCTTAATACTTGCATGCAATTATTTAATGCACCTTGAAATCTAAACTTGTTATGGGTAAAACCAAATTGATCCTTATAAAATGGAAAAAACTAAGATTTTGAGATAAGCCCTATAAACCGAAAAGGAGGGAGTACTATATTTGTAATTTGCAAAAATAGTCAATTAATGCGGTCATTTTTTCAAAAAATTGTGTTTGTCAATGCATTAATTTCAATACATGCATGTATAATCAATAAATGATCAAGAACTTTACATGCATAGGTGAGTCTTTTCTTGATAGTTGCATCCATTGATTCAATGCATCTCGAAATCTGAATATTGGATGGTGACAATAAAAATAAGAGGGTGCTTGGATACGTTTTAGTCCCATGACTAAAAATAGTGGGACTAAAACTTGCTAGCCTCACCCGTGCTTGGATCCAAATACTAAAGAGACTAAAATTAAGTTATTGAGCATTTATTATCCTCCAAACCCTCCAATCCAGAACTCGCATGTGTTAAAGAAGAGGAATTAAATGAGGAGAGAGAGGGCTAATACATATTTTAGTAGGTTTCCTATGACTAAAATGTTTTAGCCTCAAGACTAGTCCTAGCCTCTCTTTAGTCAGGGGTGCTTAGAACTTTAGCCTCTAAAAGAGACTATTTTTAGTCAGACTAAAAATAGTCCCTTAGATCCAAGCACCCTCTAAAACTTGACTGCACAAACATGGTCAAATTAGTGATGGTACTCCCAAGGAGAGTGAACTATTCGACATTAAAGTCGTACGGTGATAAATGAGATTAAGTTGATGCATGGACTCGAGTCACAAGAGGAGAAGACTAGCAAGCAGGACAGCAAACAGGTCCGGTCTCCACTAGTAGTTCGGCTGTTCCTCTGCACGACGCACCGCAGGGAGCAGAGCCGGGACATACGACCGCTCTGCTTCTCCTGTAAGCCAGCGCGATGCCTTACCCGCCCTCGTCCGCCGTCGTCATCCTCAGCGACAGCGACGACGACGACGACGCGGCCGCCCTCTTGCTGATCGCCGCGGAGCGCTTCACCTCGTCCCTGACCACCCAGGCCGAAGTGCTGGCCCTCTGCGAGAAGCACGGCGTCCCGAGGGAGCTCGCCGCGAGCCCCGCCGGCGACCTGCGCGCGTGCTCGCCGCCCCCGGCGCGGGCCGTCTGCGTGTACGCGGACGCGCTGGAGGCCGGGGTGCGCTTCCCGCTCCACGGCTTCTTCTGCAAGACGCTCTCCCACTTCGACCTCGCGCCCGGCCAGCTCACGCCCGACGGGTGGCGCGTCCTGGTCGGCTTCCTGGCGCTCTGCCACGACGCCTCCGTGCCGCCGTCGGTCGCCGTGTTCCGACATTTCTTCTCGCTCCGAAGCAGGAAGGGCTGGTACTGCTTCCGGTGCAAGGAAGGTGCCGGCGCGCTGGTTACTGGCCTGGGCAGTTCCGAATCCGACGGGGAGTGGAAAAGGGGGTTTTTCTTCCTGACGTCGCCGGAGGAATGGCCATGCCCCGTTCGCTGGGGCGCGCCGACCGCTAAGATCTCCGCCGCAGGCCCGGAGCTATCGAGCCAGGATAAGAAATCGGTGGCTGATTTGGTGTACAAGCACGGCGCGGCAGTTGATCTCCGGACTTACCTCCGTGAGGCCGATCTTGCGGCGGCCTTCTCGTCCAACCTCGCCGGCGCATCACCGCCGCCACCTCCGCCTTCTCCTCATGCTACTGGTGCCGAAGGTAAACGCGCTCCCAGCGCAATCCCCCTTGTCGAATTAGGTCGCAATTTACTGTTGTGGTTCGTGCGCCAGGCATTGATCCATTGGAAGAGAGTGCGGCAGAAACCGCGGAGGTGAACACCGAGCCGGACGGCGATGCGCCGCCGTTGTCTGGGAAGAAGAGGAAACAGGGGGAGACCGCTATTGTAGAAGACGAAGTTTGCCGTTCTGCACTGAGCACGCCGCCGCCTGCTTCCCCACCGGGATTGCCTGCACGGCCGTTGTCCGGCCGCTCGCCCGCGGTGTCCGACCCGTGTGCCCGGCGGGGGTTTTTCGACCCGAATCCACAGCACTCGCCTGTGCCAGACGCACACGACGGCGACAGCGCCGACTGGAAGGTCTCGCAGAAGGTACTAGAGTGCATCGTCACGCCGTCGCGGGACGACAAGTTCGCGGCGTCGAAGCCCTCCGACGTCGTCGCGTCGACCTACGTAGCAATGCTCCAGGTATTCTTCCAACCAAATCGTTCGTCCGCAGGTATGCTCAGACCGGACCCGAATGACATTGTTTGTGTGTGCCGTGCGGCGGCGACGGTGGCGTGCGCAGGCCGCGAACTACGTGTCCTTCTCCTCCGGCTACGCGCTGGACCTGGACGAGAAGCTGGTGGCGCGGGAGCGCAGCAAGGTGGCGCTGTTGGAGCAGCTGGACAAGGAGAAGACGGCGAGGCAGGCCGCCGAGGCGGAGCTGGAGAAGGCGAAGGCCGAGCTCGCGGCGGTGAAGCGGGCAACTCTGCAGAGCGCCAAGGCGACGGCGGTGCAGCAGTTCCTGGGGTCCGAGGAGTACAAGCGGCGGCTCGACGAGCACGCCGCGGCAGGGTACGAGAGCGGCGCGGAGGAGATGAAGGGCGTCGTGCTCCGGCATTATCCGCGCCTCGACGCCGCCAAGCTGGTCCTGCCACTTGATTAGCTCATCATGATTATTAGCTTGATGCTTTGAACTGGAGCCGTGTTTGTTGATCTTTTGTATACATGGGAAAAGTGCTGCGGATAACTGCTGAGCCACTTGTCAAGTTCATCGAAAAAAAAAAAACGAGACCAACCCCGGCTAGACTGGACGAGGCTCCTCTGACGTACTGCAGGGAGCAGTTGGGCCATTGACGTGTGGGCCCAGAAGCAGGTTGGCCCACCTGTCAATGAGCCAACTGCACCCTGCAGTACGTCAGGGGAGCTGAGTCTGGCTAGACTAGCCTGTTGGCATTTTTTTATAGAAGAAAATTCCATGAGCAGAGCACCAAGCGATCAAGCCGAGACTCGAACCCTGGGTGGGCTGGTTGCGAACTCCCGCGCCTTGCCAACTGAACTACGCTCCGTTCTCACTTGTTAAGTTCATCGTCAAGATGGTTGTTGTTGGTGGAAGGTTTGTTCATCGTCAAGATTGTTGTCGTTTGAACCGGCGTGGGTGGCGCCCTTTCTGCCAGCGCCAAAGAGAGGTCGTGTTTGCTCTCACCGGACATGAATGCGGCACTGACACGGTAGAGCGGGTGAGGGAGTCCTGGATTAGGGGGTGTCCGGATAGCCGGACTATACCTTCGGCCGGACTCCTGGACTATGAAGATACAAGATTGAAGACTTCGTCCCGTGTCCGGAAGGGACTTTCTTTGGCGTGGAAGGCAAGCTTGGCGATACGGATATGTAGATCTCCTACCATTGTAACCGACTCTGTGTAACCCTAACCATCTCCAATGTCTATATAAAGGGTTTTAGTCCGTAGTACACAACAACAATCATACCATAGGCTAACTTTTAGGGTTTAGCCTCTTTGATCTCGTGGTAGATCTACTTTTGTACTACCCATATCATCAATATTAATCAAGCAGGAGTAGGGTTTTACCTCCATCGAGAGGGCCCGAACCTGGGTAAAAACATCGTGTCCCTTGTCTCCTGTTACCATCCGCCTAGACGCACAGTTAGGGACCCCCTACCCGAGATCCGCCGGTTTTGACACCGACATTGGTGCTTTCATTGAGAGTTCCTCTGTGTCGTCACTTTTAGGCCCGATGGCTCCTCCGATCATCAACGACGATGCGGTCCAGGGTGAGACTTTTCTCCCCGGACAGATCTTCGTATTCGGCGGCTTTGCACTGCGGGCCAATTCGCTTGGTCATCTGGAGCAGATCGAAAGCTACGCCCCTGGCCATCAGGTCAGGTTTGGAAGTTTGAACTACACGGCCGACATCCACGGAGACTTGATCTTCGATGGATTCAAGCCACAGCCGAGCGTGCCGCACTGTCACGATGGGCATGATCTAGCTCTGCCGCCGAACAATGCCCTGGAGGCCGCACCTGTGTCCGCTCCGACCCTTAGCTCGGAGCCGACCACACCAATCGAGGATGGGTGGTTAGACACCGCCTCGGGGGCTGCAATCTCTACGACGATCAAGCCGAACACCAGCCTTGTCCTCTGCGAAGCCCGTGACTCCAAGGTGCCGGACTCCTCTCCGGACTCCGAGCCCTCCGCGCCCCTACCAATCGAATCCGATTGGGCGCCGATCATGGAATTCACCGCCGCAGACATCTTTCAGCACTCGCCCTTCGGCGACATTCTGAATTCACTCAGGTCTCTCTCTTTGTCAGGAGAGTCCTGGCCGGACTATGACCGGCAGGATTGGTATGAGGACGACGAAGAAATTCGATGCCCACCCACCACCCACTTCGTAGCCACTGTCGATAATTTAAACGACGTGCTCGACTTCGACTCCAAAGACATCGACAGTATGAACGACGATGTAGGAGATGAACATGAACCAACGCCTATAAGGCACTGGACTGCCACCTCATCTCATGATGTATACATGGTGGACACACCCAAAGGAAGCGACGACGAGGAACACAGGGATGCAACGAGGGATCGTTCCCTCGAAAAGCAAACAAAGTGGCGACGTAAGCGCCGCTCCAAGCCCCGCCTCGACAGAGACAGCAGCCATACAGACCCAGCCATAGAGCAGGATGAGCCGGCGGACGACGAACACGCCTTCGAACAACCGTCCGAACAGGGCAACTTGGACAAACAAACCTAACAACCCGTCCCCGGCAAAAACAACAGTCCGAACGACCTTACGCCGGATAAGCTCATGGTGCAGAAGAACCTCCACAAAAGGCTCGTCGCCACTGCGCGTAGCCTGAAAAAGCAGAAGAGGAAGCTCAAAACTGCGAAAGATGCACTCAGAATCAGATGGAGCAAAGTACTCAACACCGTAGACAAATACGGCGGCAGTCACCGCACAAAAAGCTACCCAAAGCGAAAGCTACTGCCTGAATTTGACGAGGAGGCCTTAGTGAAGGAAATATGCCCTAGAGGCAATAATAAAGTTATTATTTATTTCCTTATTTCATGATAAATGTTTATTATTCATGCTAGAATTGTATTAACCGGAAACATAATACATGTGTGAATACATAGACAAACAGAGTGTCACTAGTATGCCTCTACTTGACTAGCTCGTTGATCAAAGATGGTTATGTTTCCTAGCCATAGACATGAGTTGTCATTTGATTAACGGGATCACATCATTAGGAGAATGATGTGATTGACATGACCCATTCGTTAGCTTAGCACCCGATCGTTTAGTATGTTGCTATTGCTTTCTTCATGACTTATACATGTTCCTATGACTATGAGATTATGCAACTCCCGTTTGCCGGAGGAACACTTTGTGTGCTACCAAACGTCACAATGTAACTGGGTGATTATAAAGGAGCTCTACAGGTGTCTCCAAAGGTAGATGTTGGGTTGGCGTATTTCGAGATTAGGATTTGTCACTCCGATTGTCGGAGAGGTATCTCTAGGCCCTCTCGGTAATGCACATCACATAAGCCTTGCAAGCATTGCAACTAATGAGTTAGTTGCGAGATGATGTATTACGGAACGAGTAAAGAGACTTGCCGGTGACGAGATTGGACTAGGTATTGAGATACCGACGATCGAATCTCGGGCAAGTAACATACCGACGACAAAGGGAACAACGTATGTTGTTATGCGGTCTGACCGATAAAGATCTTCGTTGAATATGTAGGAGCCAATATGGGCATCCAGGTCCCGCTATTGGTTATTGACCGGAGACGTGTCTCGGTCATGTCTACATTGTTCTCGAACCGTAGGGTCCGCACGCTTAAGGTTTCGATGACAGTTATATAATGAGTTTATGAGTTTTGATGTACCGAAGGAGTTCGGAGTCCCGGATGAGATCGGGGACATGACGAGGAGTCTCGAAATGGTCGAGACATAAAGATCGATATATTGGATGACTATATTCGGACATCGAAAAGGTTCTGAGTGATTCGGGTATTTTCGGGAGTACCGGGGAGTTACGGGAATACGGGGGAAGAAGTATGTGGGCCTTATTGGGCTTTAGGGGAGAGGGAGAGGCAGGCCGCGCGCCCCCCATTGGCTAGTCTGAATTGGACTAGGGGGAGGGGCGGCGCCCCCTCCTTCCTTCTCTTCCTTCTTCCCCTTCCTTGTCTCCTACTCCTAATACATGGAAGGACTCCTAGTTGGACTAGGAAAGGGGGAATCCTACTCCCGGTGGGAGTAGGACTCCCCTAGGGCGCGCCATAGAGAGGGCCGACCCTTCCCTCCTCCACTCCTTTATATACGGGGGCAGGGGGCACCCCATAGACACACAAGTTGATCTTCGTGATCGTTCCTTAGCCGTGTGCGGTGCCCCCCTCCACGATATTACACCTCGGTCATATTGTAGCGGTGCTTAGGCGAAGCCCTGCGACGGTTGAACATCAAGATCGTTACCACGCCGTCGTGCTGACAGAACTCATCCCCGAGGCTTTGCTGGATCGGAGCCCGGGGAGCATCATCGAGCTGGACGTGTGCTAAGAACTCGGAGGTGCCGGAGTAACGGTGCTTGGATCGGTCGGATCGGGAAGACGTACGACTACTTCCTCTACGTTGCGTCAACGCTTCCGCTTCGGTCTACGAGGGTACGTAGACAATACTCTCCCCTCTCGTTGCTATGCATCACCATGATCTTGTGTGTGCGTAGGATTTTTTTTGAAATTACTACGTTTCCCAACACTTAGAGCCCCCACGATCAAATAATAAGGAAGCCACCCGGTCGGATAGACGACCCCATGGCCAACCTAGAGTGGCAAGAGGCGTCGCACACAAGCGGGCACGCGATCCACCCAAGGATCCGCATAAAAAAGATGGCCCAACCAGATCTATCTATGGGCCAAGAAAGCAAGCTCTAGTAAGCAATGCAACACACCAAATATCCGAACATCACGGCACACCCAAAAACAGGGGTGCCGTACACCCCCTATGTTTCACCGATGAAGTTCTGGACCATGAATTTACAGCGGGATTCAAGCCCGTAAATATAGAGGCGTACGACGGAACAACAGACCCTGGAGTCTGGATTGAGGATTATATCCTCCACATACACATGGCCAGAGGAGATGACCTCCACGCCATAAAATACTTACCCCTCAAGCTCAAGGGGCCAGCCCGGCATTGGCTCAAAGGCCTTCCCGAAAACACCATTGGAAGCTGGGAAGAGCTCGAGGATGCTTTTCGGTCAAATTTTCAAGGGACCTATGTCCGCTCTCCGGATGCAGACGATCTAAGTCATATAACTCAACAGCCCGGAGAGTCAACCCGAAAATTCTGGAACAGATTTCTTACTAAAAAGAACCAGATAGTCAACTGTCCGGACGCCGAAGCTTTAACAGCTTTCAAACACAGCGTTCGAGACGAATTGCTCGCCAGACACCTCGGCCAAGAAAAGCCAAGAACAATGGCCGCATTAACAAGCCTCATGACCCGCTTTTGCGCGGGAGAGGACAACTGGTTGGCAAGATGCAGCACCAGCGACCCAAGTACATCCAAAGTCAGGGATGGAAATGGGAAACCGCGACGCAACAAGGATCAACGCCGGAATAAGGGAAGCAGCCCGAAGAGCATGGCAGTCAACGCCGGATTCAAAAGCTCTCGGCAGAATCAAAAAAAGCTGCCCCTTAAGGATAACAGGGACGAGCTATCTAACCTAAACAAAATCTTGGACAAGATATGTCAAATCCACAGTACCCCCGGGAGGCCTGCAAACCATACCCACAGAGATTGTTGGGTCTTCAAGCAATCCGGCAAACACAACGCCGAACACAAGGGGCTCGACACACCAAGTGAGGACGACGAACCCCACAAGCAGAGCACTGGGAAACAAAATAATTTCCCACAAGAAGTCAAAACAGTAAACTTACTTCACGTGACAAAAGGGAAAAACAGAGTGGCGCCTATAGAGATACATGCCATACAGCCTATCCCAAAGGAGTCTCGCCATTGGTTGTTAAAACCGATCACCTTCGACCATCGGGATTACTCTCGAAGTATCCGGAACGCAGGCCAGACTGCCTTGATGCTAGATCCGAATCAACGGACTCCACTTTACAAATGTCCTGATGGACGACGGCAGTGGTCTAAACCTGTTATACCAGGACACAATCCGCAACATGGGGATAGACCCAACAAAAATTGGCCATAGCAAAACCTCCTTTCAAGGGGTAACGCCAGGCCCGGATGCCCATTGCATGGGTTCTCTCCAGCTAGAAGTTATGTTTGGCTCCCCCGATAACTTCCGTCGCGAAAAGCTAACTTTCCATATCGCCCCATTTTCAAGTAGCTATCAAGCACTACTGGGACGCGAAGCTTTCGCCCGCTTTAACGCAATACCGCATTATGCATCTCTTATGCTTAAGATGCCCGGTCCACGAGGCATCATCTCATTAAAGGGAAAACATTGAGTGCGCCTCCCACGCAGAAGACTGTGCAGCTGCCTTGACAGCCCCACACTAAAGCGGCTTTACCATCGAAAGCACCTAAACGGGTCGTTAAGATCACGGACACGGTTAGACGAGTCCGGCATAAAAATACAATGGATAAAGGCTTAATAGCGGCATACCCCTGTACTAGGGGCTCCGCGCATACAAAATAAGAGATAATAAAGCTCCATTTTACCGATTTTTGAATCATACTTTGTTCATTTAGTATAACATACGTTTTCGCACGATCTTTTTTCAACTAAGTTCCTCTCTTTTACAGATGGACACCGTGCTACGCCCGTCCAGGATACGGCACAACAGAGACACAGGCGCAGACGTGCAGCAGGGACTCGTACCAAGGATTCTTTTCAGATTAAGACCCTGCGTAAACCTTTTTTACTGTCTCTTGTTGATATACATCCCCTGGTTTTCTTGTATAACCGAGGAGGAGGCTGGCGTTTTGGCATATGGCCACGTCAGAATTTTGCGCGTACCTGAACACCAGGGGCTTATTACCAAGGGCGTTGTTCCGCCCGCCCTCACAAAGACCGAATACCTTAGGGAGTGTTCGGCGTCGCGAGTTTGGCCTTATATGCATCAGCTCCGAATCATGTCTTTGGTCAAATGTTGGGTTTGCCCGGCTCCTGTGTTTTGTTGCCTTACGTTCCGCTCTATCGGCTAAGGCGGCACCAAGAGAACTACTGCGATTGTGCCCCGGTTCGGCCAGATGAGCACCTCAGTAGAGAAAGCCGAAAACTGACTGTCATGATATAGCGTGAGACTGGTCAACCACTCGATGACTTACCGGAATCTTTAGGATTCCTCCGCATTAACGAAGGGCCGTTTCCCGGCCAGGCACATACGCGCCCCGAGTTCGGGCGAGCGCAGACGCTACCAGGGGCTATATAAGTAGCCTCACTGTCAAACTCCTATGGCTAAGTGAACGTGATAAAGCATCATAGCCCAATTGCCTAGTTCGCTGGGCTATCACCTCCTTTGTAGGACCAAGACGTTGGATCAAGTGTGAAAATGCGCCTTCTGCGAACACCCCCGCATTATTTGCGTGGGGGCTGAAGCCGACGACTGCCATCTTTCAGATTATATATACATATATCTTTAATGGCCGCACAGGAGGTATTATAATACTTGCAGGCACAAGTATAAAAAGCTTCTACAATTTATCAAAACATTGTTTTACAATAATATATGCTATTCGATCATAGTATCCTTCGAGCACTGTGTCTCTATTAAACGAGCGCCTTGCAGAACTTCCTGAAAATAGTGCTCGGCAGGTACTCGGCTTTCGTCCGAGTCTTGGGATGCAACAGCGGTGGTCTCCATCTCCGCCCAGTACGTCTTGACACGGGCAAGAGCCATCCGCGCACCCTCTATGCACGCTGATCTCTTCATCGCATTAATATGCGGCACCGCACCAAGGAACTGCTGCACCAAGTTGAAATAACTTTTCGGCTCTGGCCTCTCCGGCCACAGATGACTCATGACATACTTCATGGCGAGTTCGGACAACCTATTTAGCTCGGCCCATTCGGCCAAACGATCGGCTAATGACAGTGGACGCTCTGGATTGTGGAACTACGACCAGAAGAGTTTTTCCACTTCGCGATCTTCTTGATCTCGAAAGTGTTCAGCCGCATCTGCAGCACTCGCTGCCAAATCCAGATAGGTGTCCGCCGTACTCCACATACGGTCTAACGGAGCATGTTTAGGATCACAGAACTTCCTCCGCAGCATAAAGGGCTTTCCAGCCGTGATATCTCCGGCCTGACGTAGCTCCTCCTTCATAGGTCTCATCGCAGAGCGAGCATCCTTGGCATCCGCAACGGCCTTCTCCAGGTCCGTCTGTTCCACCCGGTCTTATTTTTCAAGAAGCTTGCAACGGTCAGCAGCGCTCTTCAGCTTCACGGCCATTTCACCCATTTCCTTCTTGCTTCGGCAGTGAGCAGCCTGTTCGGCTTTCAGCTCTTCAATTGCCTTTCCGGCAGCCGCATCACTTTTCCTGGCTTGCTCCTTGGCTCGGGCAAGTTCCGCCCGAAGATTCTCCATGGCAGCGGCACCATCTGCATCAAGCACACACATTGTAAGATACTGGCATAAAGCTCCTCTTACCAGGTACCGCCGGCGGGATTACATACCTTGTGCCTCGTCAAGCCGCTTGTTGACAAGCGTGATGTCGGCATCTGCCACGTCAAGTTGCCGCTTTAGCTTGGCAAATTCATCAGTCCGGCTGGCCACTAGACACTTCGCCACCTACGTATGAAGGCGACATATTAGACCTGGGATTATGATCCTCTGCGCGCCGTCACTTTTGACAACGCACAGAGTCTCAGGGGCTACTATCTACATAGGGCGCATTTTATTTATGCACAACTGTCCAAAAAGGGTACATTATTTCGCGTACCTCAAAACCTGTCAGTAAACTTTTGACGGCCTCTTGCAATCCGCTCTCCGCGGATGAAATCCTCTCAATCACCGTACCCATCAATGCGCGGTGCTCCTCTGAGATAGATGCTCGCCCTAGCAGATCCTTCAGCTCCTCCGACCGCGCACCGGATGGTGCCGGACTCGTACGATGGCCCTTTTCGTAGGCTGAACGCAGAGGGCTTTTGGGGCCCATATGACTACCTTCCGGCCCTGCCGGATTCGGAGAAACCCTCCACGACGATACCTCAGGGTCGCCCGCCTCGCAAGGCGGTACGGCAGGGGGAGGCGTTCCCCTCTCCATCATCTCCGGAAGAAGATCCCCCGAAGACGAGCTCTGCTGAGAAGGGCTGAGGTCCGAGCTACAAGGTAAATTTTCGATTACTCTTCTCAGATATAAAGCGAGGATTCCTCTCATTTCTTAAAAAGGAAACTCCTCTCTACTTACGGCTCGGTGGAGGGCTGATCCCCTTGAGGGCATAATTCGGCCGAAGTATTCCCCGGCGCAGGACCCTCTGACGAAGATTTCTTCCCCCGCTTTGAGGCCATAGTCTCCGGGTCGTCAGAGGCGGTCCTATTCTTCCCTTGAGGAGAGGAATTTTCGATTCCTCCCTTCTGAACAACCTCCTTCGAGGAGGCCGTAGCTTCCTTGTCCCCTCCCTCGCTTTCCTCCGAAGGCACAACCTCCAACATCCTGACTAGCACGGGATCCGGCGTGGTCTCAGGAAGGGGGGCCAGACACCTGATTAGCTTTGCTTTCGCTATCCACTCCTATTTAAAGGACAACTCTTTTAGGGGCAATTTTATGATAAATATACGGATAGCGAGTCCGGGCACAAGGCTACTTACTTGAGTATCCGTGCAATTGCAGCTCAGACCTGCGTCCTCGCTCAAGTCCGGACACATTGCTTGTGAGCCGAAGAACAATTTGTACATCTCCACGGGCGTCGCGCCCATGAAATGCTGGAGAGCTCGTGGTCCCTCCGAATTGAACTCCCACAGGCGAAGGGGGCGACGTTTGCCGGGCAAGGCTCGGCGGATCAACATGACCCGCGTCACCACGACTAGGATGATGTCTCTTTCTAAGAGATCTCGAATGTGGCCCTGCAACAAGGGCACGTCCTTGGATGGCCCCCAGTCCAGTCCTTTATTGACCCATGACGCCAGCTGTGTGTGGGGGGGACCCGAGCGAAAGGCAGGTGGCGCCACCCACTTGGTGCCCCTGGGAGCGGTAATATAAAACCACTCTTGTTGCCATAAGCTGGATTCCTCTTGAAAAGAGCCCTCGGGCCATGGAGCATCAACATTCTTGCTTATAACAGCGCCTCCGCACTCCGTGTGCCATCCCTCGATCATCTTCGGCTCTAATTTGAAGGTCTTGAGCCATAGTCCGAAGTGAGGAGTAATACGGAGGAAGGCTTCACACACGACGATGAATGAGGAAATATGGAGGATGGACTCCGGAGCTAAGTCGTGAAATTCCAGCCCATAATAAAACATGAGCCCCCTCACGAAGGGATCCGTCGGGAAGCCTAGCCCCCGAAGGAAGTGAGACATGAACACCACACTCTCACCAGGCTTGGGAGTGGGAATGCCCTGCCCTTGAGCAGGCAGCCTGTGCGAGATTTCGCCGGTCAAGAACCTGGCCTCTCTCAACTTTAGCACGTCCTCCTCCGTGACGAAGGAAGGCATCCATCGGCCTCGAAGGTCGGAACCAGACATTGTCGAAGGTCCTAAGCACCCGAAATCTGGAGCCTTGGGTGTTGGAGCTCGAGGCGAAGGGCAAACTTGTTTGAGATTGAAAGAAAGGAGTAAGGCCTTGGTCTCTTTATAAGAGGTTGAATACCAAGGGCCCTCCGTAACCGTTTGGGACTCGCCTTTGACCGAGAAAACATACCAACGGGCACGACTGGGTTACCCACATCCATATTGATGAGAATCCCGTAAATAAAGGGGACACGATCTCTGCTTTGAAAGGACGTGCCAAGGAAACTGCCTTGCAAAACGTGCTGAGGTGGGACAGTAAAAACGATTCGAATAAGGGCTTGGTCGTGGTGTGATGTCATGCTATGGAATACGTCAGCAGATTAGATTTGTGTAAATATTATTCTCTCTATGGTAATATGTGGAAACTTATTTTGCAGAGCCAGACACTACCTTTGTGTCCGAAATCTTCTATGAAGTACTTGGAGGAGGAACCCGCCTTGCAATGCCGAAGACAATCTGCGCGCCGGACTCGTCATCATTGAAGCCAGGTTCAGGGGCTACTGAGGGAGTCCTGGATTAGGGGGTGTCCGGATAGCCGGACTATACCTTTGGCCGGACTCATGGACTATGAAGATACAAGATTGAAGACTTCGTCCCCTGTCCGGAAGGGACTTTCCTTGGTGTGGAAGGCAAGCTTGGCGATACGGATATGTAGATCTCCTACCATTGTAACCGACTCTGTGTAACCCTAGCCATCTCCGTGTCCATATAAACTGGAGGGTTTTAGTCCGTAGGACACAACAACAATCATACCATAGGCTAGCTTCTAGGGTTTAGCCTCTCTGATCTCGTGGTAGATCTACTCTTGTACTACCCATATCATCAATATTAATCAAGCAGGAGTAGGGTTTTACCTCCATCGAGAGGGCCCGAACCTGGGTAAAAACATCGTGTCCCTTGTCTCCTGTTACAATCCGCCTAGACGCACAGTTCGGGACCCCCTACCCGAGATCCGCCGGTTTTGACACCGGCAGCGGGGCTCACTGTTTCAAGCGAGAAGCGCGAGCGGGCGAGGGAGGGATTTTTTATGGGTCATGGTGGTCAGATGCGGGCTTGGAAGCGGTTCAGAGGCCCGCAGAGCCCCCAAAATGATGTTCATTTTGTTTAGGGTAGGAAAATGTAGCGGCGGCCGACCGTTTTCCTTGATGCCTTGACCGCGCTCCCAACGCGCGCCCACACTTGGTCCGACAAGGCGGGCTGGAGTCCCTATGTGCACATTTTAACTATGCGCATTGTTAAAATAGTCTTATTGCCAAATAAATCAAACATTGCAAATAGTCTCACAGCCGAAAAAAACACAATCAAATAATTTTACAACCCAACCGAAAGTGCCTTCAATTGATGAAATAAAAATGAATTGATGCATCTACTGGTTGCCAATGCGATTTCACATGTGCTCACCAACTCATTTTGGAGTTGCATGTGAGTATGGCAATCAGACATTTCACGATGGAATTGGGCAAATGGTTCAAACGTTGCCAGTTCATGGCGGCTCTTGGTGCTCAGGCTCAAAATTTTCACCCTAAAAATCCAATCCTTTATCGTAGATGATGTCATCATGCTCATCCTCCCCAATCATGTTATTCATGATAGCACAAGCAGTCATCACCTCTCAAATATTCTCGGTGCTCCATGTTACCCTATTCGTGCAGGGTTTCGATCGATACCCCATCAAGATTGAAGAACACCAAAATCACGCTCCACATCTTTCCTAGCGCTCTCTTGCATTTAGAAAAATCTATGTCTCTTCTGTCCTTGCATTGTCTTCACAAGAGTTGACCATTGAGGATAGATACCCTCAGTTAGGTAGTATCCCTTGTTGTAATGGTGGCTATTGATCTTAAACTTGACCTCTGGGGATTGGCCTTCTGCAAGCCTTGCGAACACTAGGAGAATGCTGAAGCACGTTATACCATTGTGAGAACCAGCCATGCCGAAGAGAGAATGTCATATCCAAAGATCTTGTGAAGCCACAACTTCTAGTATGACTGTGGCACCTTCACATGCCCCTTGTACTGCCCCTCCCAAGCAAATGGATAGTTCTTCCACTTCCAGTGCATACAATCTATGTTGCCAAGCATTCTCGAAAAGTCTCTATCGACGTTGATCGACAACAACCTTTCTGTATCAGCGGCAGTTGGCTCTCTCAGGTATTCAGGGCCAAACACTGCCACCTTTGCCTTGAAGAAACTGTAAATTGATAGGAGACATGTTGACTTACTCATATGCACGTGCTCATCCTCAAGATCGCCCGGAATTCCATATGCAAGCATGCAAATAGTCGCAGTGCATTTCTCGTAAGAGGAGAAGCCAAGCTTGCCAAGGACATCTTCTTTACACTCAAAGTATGGGCCATATGATACCACTCAGTCCCGAATAGGATTGAACACGTATCTCCTCATACGAAAGTGGTGGCGTAATTAATGTGGTTTGAAGAGCACAATATTCTCAAAGTGATAGGCATAGAGCAGGGCGTGGGCGCTCTCCTTATTGCGGTTCAAGGCCGGAGCATATGACCTGGGATTGGTCCCCTGAATCGAGGCCACTGTCTACCAATGTGGTCATTGAGAACCAATGCAGCCACACAAGCTCTTCGTCATCTGAGGATGAATCATCCGATAAACAAATGAAGTTACGAAAAAAATAGTCGTCCCCACTATCCATGGTACCATGTGATAAAAGTGTCGAACACCTTGCGGTCATGGTGAAGACGCGATCGGGAAGAGGACCTTGGGCTCCCCTCACAGGCAGCTGGCAAGGTAGGCGTTGGCGGCCGACGGCTATGCAACGCCTGTCGGAAGGTGTTGGGGTTGCCGGCGGCCATAGCTTCCTTGGTACCGGATGCGACGACAAAGAGCCACAAACGCCGGCAAAAACTCATCCGAAACGTGGGCGTGGGGCGGCAATGGCGAGGGGGGTGGTCGTGGTCGTGGTTTGGGCTGCCGGGCTGGAAAGCGAGGCGCTCTCCGTTTGGCTGTAAACGCGGCTCAAATATTGACCGGAAATGGGTCGAAAACGTATAGAAAATAGACGTTTGTCTGTTTGGTCCCGCGCGTTGGGCTGCGATTTTTGTCCTTTATCCCAAACGGACGCGGCTGGACCATTTGGGATCGCGCATTGAAGTTGACCTAATGTTTGTCTTCTGTTTGTGGAAGAAAGTATATCCAAATCGTTCAACGAACCGATACAGGTGGTCTCTTACACGCAAAAATTGGAGGCCAAACAAGCGGCGGAATGACTGACTTTTTTCAGTCTCGCTTCATTTAATTTTTAACCTCACTTAGATCCGTGATATAAACAGTTTTACCATTTGTGCTGGTCATGTGTTTTGAACATTGGCTATCAATATACTCCACATGCTTGAGCAGATGTAAAAAAAATACCACATGCTTGAGCAATATCAGCAGACCTCAACCGTGGGCCGTGGCCGAGTGTACCTGAGACTCAGTTGGGCACGCTTATATCCTCGGAATCCGGGCTATGTCCAGTACCGTTTGTCGGGGGTTGGGTGCGACATATGCCAATGGATGGCTTATCATGGTGGGAGCGAGTAGAACATCGCCTGTGCCTGGAAGCGGGATGAGGCGTAGATACGAACGCCGGTGCACTTTACCCAGGTTCGGGGCTCTCCTAGGAGATAATGCCACTAGTCCTGCTCTGCGGGGTCTCCGCATGATCACTAAGGCACTAATTAGTACAATGGTGCTCCTTGAGCTGTATGCTAGAAGTAGAAGAAGGCAAGGCTTGCTCTCCTCTTTCCCTAGGTGTGCGTCTAATTCTCACAGGTTGGAACCCTTTGCATGGGTGCCCTGGGGGGTTTATATAGGCCTACCCCCCAGGGGTACAATGGTAATCTGGCCGGGTGTAGGACCCGACTGTCAGTCTCTCTGGTCGCCGGCTTCTCTGCTGATTGCTGGGGCCCGCCGCCTGGTGGGCCCCGCCGGCTGGTCTGGTACGGAGCTGACAGGCCGCCTCCGCCGCTCACGGGTCTTGCCGGCTGCGGATTACTGTAGCCGTGATGCTAATGACGCTTGCTTGGTCAGGGGAGCGTGGCTACAGTCCCGCCGCTTGGCGGGAGATCACTATAGCCACTCCGCGTATTATCTGGTTAATGGTGCATGGGGCCCCCAGGAAGGAACGGGCCGCCTGCTGGGAGCCGGCCACCCTTGGGTCCGACTAGTGAGGCCCCCGCCGTCTTCCGGGCTCTCGCTGACCGGCAGGGCCCGCCGTCTTCGGGCCGTACCGACAAGCGGTCGTGGGAACAGGGCTTCGCCTGACAGGAGTGACATGAGGGGCGGAGTAGCAATAGTGTTGCGCCGGGCGGAGATCTCCGCTTGTACGGAGCACTGTGGCCTCGCCCAGCCCTGGATACGGGAGGATGGGCTATACTGCAGCCACACCCTATCTTGTCTTCTTAATGGGGGCGCAGACTTTGAGGGCGCCATGGGCCGACTGATAGGAGCCGGCCTCTCTGGAGGCCGCCTGCTAGGAGTCGGCCCATCTTGGAGCCGCCTTCCTGAGCATGGACGCCTTCTGGCAGTTGGCCATTCGGCCAACCGGCCGACAGAAGGCGGAGCTCTATCTTGACGTCTTGTGGGGCACAGCCGGCCCTGATGTCTTGAAAGGTTCTGGGGATCGGGTTAGGCTACCCGTGGCCCATTACTCCGACAGTAGTCCCCGAAACTGGTGAGGTGCCGCGGCTGAGGAGCCGAGGAGCCTCACCAGTTTCCTCCTCCGGGTGCTCTGAAGGAAGCTTCATCCGACTCCTGGGAAGCCGGTTGGCAGGAGTCGGATCTTTCTGGAATTTCGAATGCAACGGCGGGAACCAGGTGGCGTGATAGCTAAGCTTTTCGGCCCGCCACCCGTCATGGGCGCTCCACGTGGCACCAGCCAGCCAGCAAGCCCACGCGCACGATGGGACACAACTGCAGGCTGGGCCCGCCACCACCGGGCCTCGGCGCGCGAGCGGGTCCGAGGCGGGCGGTTGCGTTTCCCCGCGGAGTTACTGCGCGCAGTAACTCGCACGACAAAGTTGGGGACGGGGGTCATGGGCACAGTTAATCCCACGATCCCACGCCCGCCCCCTTATCTTCATAGCCCGCAGGCTATAAGTAGGGGGAGGAGAGGGAGCGGCGGAGTACGCGCGCCCCTCCACCCTGTTCTTGCCTCCTTCTTCTTCCTCTCGCCGCAGCGCCCCCGAGCCACGCCGGAGCATTGCCGCAGTTCGTCTCCGTCGATTTCGTCCGCCCGAGCCCTCTTTGCTCCGCTCCATTCTCAGCTCCCTCGCCGCGCCCTTCTTCGTCGAGCTCTCCATGGCACGCAATTGATGAGGGGACTGGGACGGGTCCAACGTCAATGAGGACCACATCACTTTCCTCCGTGAGACGCGGTGTCTTCCCGGCGCGGGCTACGTGAAGGCATGCGTGCCGCCAGAGGGGGAGATCTCGCCGGCGCCGGGAGAGGGCGAGCGGGTCGTCTTCCACTCGCACTTCATCCGCGGCTTGAGCCTGCCGGCGAGCGGCTTCCTCCATTCGTTTCTCGAATTCTATCACCTCCAGCCCCATCACATCGCGCCCAACACCGTGATGCTCCTGGCCGCTTTCGTCACAATGTGCGAAGGCTACCTCGGTATCCTCCCCACCATCAAGCTGTGGGGAGCTTTCTTCTACACCAAGCTGGGCACCTCCGTCCGGGGGTTGGCTGCACAGTGCGGCGCCTTCGTCGCGGTTCGCCGACCGTCGCCGAAGAACGCCTTCCCCACCATCAAGCTGCCACAGTCGGTCAAGATGTGGCAGCAATCCTACTTCTACGTGGAGAAGGTGGACCCAGCCGTCGACTTCATCATCCTGCCGGCTTATGTAGTCGGCCCGCCTGCTGAGCCTCGGGCCAGCTGGGGCTACAAACCGAAGCCGATATCACCAGACGGTGCCGCCGCCATCAAACAACTCCGGGAGCTGACCGAGACCGAAGGCCTCAAGGCGTCCGACTTGCTGGTCGCCTTCGTCGAGCGCCGGGTTCTCCTGCTCCAAGGCCGGCCGCACCTGATCAGCCGGATGAGCGGGCATCACGACCCGTTCCGGCTGAGCACCAAGGAGATGTCGGCTGCCGAGGTCGCGAACTTGGTGAATGAGATCACCGGCCTCAAGCTGGAGGGGTCTTGGAGCTTCAGCAAGCGGCCATATTCTCGTGCCGACCCGCCGCCTGCGGTAAGTTTTCCAATTCTTTCTTTTTGATACTTGTCTTAGTCTTGATCTTGGTCTTGATCAGCCGGCCTTTCATCACCTGAAACAGATCTATATGTCGGATGCGACGGCTGCCATCATAGTGGCGGGTGGCGACTACCAACCGGACCGGGCGGTGAGCGACGTGGATGACCCTGACTTGGGGGGCGGCCGCCTTGGAGGACACCGCGACAGGTGGCGTCTACGAAGCAAGCGGCTCCAAAGAATGCGGCATCGAGACCTGGCCTGATGATGAGGAGGAGGAAGAAGAGCCGCGCCCCACGCGGGGCACTGGGAGGGCGGACGCGGGCCCCTCCGTCAAGCCGACTGCTCGAGGCGGCACGTGTAAGCGTAAGCAAGGCACCGTCTTGTTCGGCAGCGCGCCGAAGAAGGCCAAGAATCCAACCGTCGCGACCAGGCGGAAAAAGGCCGCAGCGAAGGCGGCCAAGTACCAGAAGCTCCCAAAGGCGCCACCTATGGTGTCGGCGTAAGTATATTTCCCTCGTGTTCTTCTTTCTCGTTGATTCTTTCTGAACTTCCTTTGTTTTATTTTCTTGATTTTAGGGCTCCGCTCTCTCTCGAGAAGTCGGCCGCCGCTTCCATCGTGGGGTCGGCGGAGACTTCCACCACCACCCGGCGAATCAATCCGGCCACCGACCTCCGGGAGGCGACTGAGTGAAACGCGTGGGAGGCGCGCGAGGAGCAGGAAGCCGCCCGCCTGGAGAAGGCGAAGGCAGACAAGGCGGAGGTCGCCGCTTTGAAGAAGCTGGCGGAGGCCGAGGCTGCCGTCGCGGTGAAAAACCAGGCCGAGGAAGCCGCACGCCATTAGTCGGCGATATTCTTCACCCCCCTGAACTCCGCGCCGCCACCACCAGAGTTTGTGGCGCTGACTGAGGGAGCTGGCGATTAACACCCGATCATGGAGAGGGACGGCGGCGACGTCGTCATGCCGGGCGTAATCGTGCCCCCGCCACCACCCTCTGAGGAGGCGCGAGACAAACAGGTGGCCGACCCACCGGCGCCACCAGCTGGAGACGAGATGGTGACAGGCCCAACTCCTGAGGTCCGCACACCCTCGCGCCGCCGATTTGCAAAAGCGGCCTCGGCGCCACGCCCACTTGAGACCGGTGCCGCGAGCTCTTCGATCCCGGACGCCGAGGAAACCAGCGCTGCGCCCACTGAGTGGGTACGGGGAGGTAGGACGGGCCCTTTTAACAAGGCAATCCTGGACGTCCAGGCCAAGCTCCGCGCTGAAGCCGATGCACTCAAGCACTGCAACAATGCGTTCCTGGAGTCGCGAGCAGCCATCCGGGTATGCTTCTTGCTTCTTTGTTTTTAATTCTTGTATTGCTTCATGGGGGCGTGCCAGTGCACCCACTCGGTGTAGTCCCCGAGTTTCGGGCCGGCTGCTGAGCAGGCGGCTCGGAACTTTAATTGGCAAGCTCCAAGTACTAATACTATCTGATATCTTTGCTGTAGGATTATCATAACCTCCGCGCAGCCGCCTTCAACTCCAAAGTCCAGGAGTTGGATCAACGGGTCGTCGACTTGTCGGAGAGCCGGAGTAAGTCCTTTTCTTTCTCTGCGGGGGCGCACTGGCGCACCTGCGGGCTGTAGTCCCTAAGATTCGGGCCGACTGCTGAGCACTCGGGCCGGATCTTCCTGGCAACTGCTCTTCTTCTCTGTTGATATTTGATAACTTCTTTCCCCGCGGGGGCGCGCTGGTGCACCCGCGGGCTGTAGTCCCCAAGATTCGGGCCGACTACTGAGCAGTCGGGCCGAATCTTCCCAGCAACTATATCTCTCTTTGTTTATCGTTGATGTCCTTTTCTTCTTCTACCTTTGCAGAGGCCAACGCCACCTTGCAGCAACAGCTGGGCGAAGCCAACATCGTGTTGCGTGCCAAGGAGGCGGACTACAGCAAGCTGGCTGAGGAGCGTGACCGGCTGGTCACGTAACTGGCGGAGCAGGCGAAGCTTCTCAAGAAGGCCCAGAAGGAGGCGGAGGACAAGGAGGCCGGTCTCCTTGCTGAGTTCGAGACCGAGCGCTCTGCCTGGACCGACAAGGAGGCAATGCTGACTGCTGGCTTCGGCGAGATTGAAGACATGGTCGACAGTAAGCTGCCTTCTTTACTCTTGCTTCAAGCCGATGGCTTCTGGTCAAGCCGACTTCTTGTTTCTGACCTGACTCTTTTGCTTTTTCATCCGACCAGACTTCTTCCCATGTCACTCTGGTGCTGCCAACCAGGCTATCGAGGCCGATCGCGAAGGACGGAGGGCAGAAGGCGAGCAGATCGCTGGCGACGCCCCTGCTGGTGTCAAAACCGGCGGATCTCGGGTAGGGCCCCCCGAATTGTGCGTCTAAGGCGGATGGTAACAGGAGGCGGGGGACACGATGTTTATCCAGGTTCGGGCCCTCTCGATGGAGGTAATACCCTACTTCCTGCTTGATTGATCTTGATGATATGAGTATTACAAGAGTTGATCTACCACGAGATCGTAGAGGCTAAACCCTAGAAGCTAGCCTATGGTATGATTGTTGTTGTTGTTGTCCTATGGACTAAACCCTCTGGTTTATATAGACACCAAAGGGGGCTAGGGTTTGATGTCTACTACACAACCTTCTTCTTGTAGACGTTGTTGGGCCTCCAAATGCAAAGGTTTGTAGGACAGTAGCAAATTTCCCTCAAGTGGATGACCTAAGGTTTATCAATCCGTGGGTGGCGTAGGATGAAGATGGTCTCTCTCAAGCAACGCTGCAACCAAATAACAAAGAGTCTCTTGTGTCCCCAACACACCCAATACAATGGTAAATTGTATAGGTGCACTAGTTCGGCAAAGAGATGGTGATACAAGTGCAATATGGATGGTAGATATAGATTTTTGTAATCTGAAAATATAAAAACAGCAAGGTAACTAAAGATAAAAGTGAGCGTAAACGGTATTGCAATGATAGGAAACAAGACCTAGGGTCCATACTTTCACTAGTGCAAGTTCTCTCAACAATAATAACATAATTGGATCATATAACTATCCCTCAACATGCAACAAAGAGTCACTCCAAAGACACTAATAGCGGAGAACAGACGAAGAGATTATGGTAGGGTACGAAACCACCTCAAAGTTATTCTTTCCAATCAATCCATTGGGCTATTCCTATAAGTGTCACAAACAGCCCTAGAGTTCATACTAGAATAACACCTTAAGACACAAATAAAAAAAAACCCTAATGTCACCTAGATACTCCAATGTCACCTCAAGTATCTGTGGGTATGATTATACGATATGAATCACACAATCTCAGATTCATCTATTCAATACAACACAAAGTACTTCAAAGTGTGCCCCAAAGTTTCTACCGAAGAATCAACACGAAAACGTGTGCCAACCCCTATGCATAGGTTCATGGGCGGAACCCGCAAGTTGATCACCAAGACATACATCAAGTGAATCACGTGATATTCCATTATCACCAAAGATACGCACGGCAAGACATACATCAAGTGTTCTCAAGTCATGAAAGACTCAATCCGATAAGATTACTTCAAAGGGAAAACTCAATCCATTACAAGAGAGTAGAGGGGGAGAAGCAACATAAGATCCAACTATAATAGCAAAGCTCGCGATACATCAAGATCGTGCCAAATCAAGAACACAAGAGAGAGAGAGAGAGAGAGAGATCAAACACATAGCTACTGGTACATACCCTCAGCCCTGAGGGTGAACTACTCCCTCCTCGTCATGGAGAGCGCCGGGATGATGAAGATGGCCACCGGTGAGGGTTCCCCCCTCCGGCAGGGTGCCGGAACAGGGCCCCGATTGGTTTTTGGTGGCTACAGAGGCTTGCGGCGGCGGAACTCCCGATCTATTCGGTTCCTCGAAGTTTTTAGGGTATATGGGTATATATAGGCGGAAGAAGTACGTCGGTGGACCTCCGGGCTGTCCACGAGGTAGGGGGGCGCGTCCTAGGGGGGTGGGCACGCCCCCACCCTCGTGGGCAGCCCGGGACTCCCCTGGTGCAACTCCGGTACTCCGTGGGCTTCTTCTGGTCCAAAAATAAGTTCCGTGGAGTTTCAGGTCAATTGGAATCCGTTTGATATTCCTTTTCTTTGAAACACTGAAATAGGCAAAAAAACTACAATTCTGGGCTGGGCCTCCGGTTAATAGGTTAGTCCCAAAAATAATATAAAAGTGGATAATAAAGCCCAATATTGTCCAAAACAGTAGATAATATAGCATGGAGCAATAAAAAATTATAGATACGTTGGAGACGTATCAAGCATCCCCAAGCTTAATTCCTGCTCGTCCTCGAGTAGGTAAATGATAAAAAAGATAATTTTTGATGCGGAGTGCTACTTGGGATAATTTCAATGTAATTCTTCTTATTTGTGATATGAATATTCAGATCCGAAAGATTCAAGATAAAAGTTCATATTGACATAAAAATAATAATACTTCAAGCATACTAACTAAGCAATTATGTCCTCTCAAAATAACATGGCCAAAGAAAGTTCATCCCTACAAAATCATATAGTTTAGTCATGCTCCATTTTCGTCAAACAAGAAGGCTCTCATCATGCACAACCCCGATGACAAGCCAAGCAATTGTTTCATACTTTAGTAATCTCAAACTTATAAACCTTCACGCAATACATGAGCGCGAGCCATGGACATAGCACTATGGGTGGAATAGAATATGATGATGGGGGTTATGTGGAGAAGACAAAAAAGGAGAAAGTCTCACATCAACGAGGCTAACCAATGAGCTATGGAGATGCCCATCGATTGATGTTAATGCGAGGAGTAGGGATTGCCATGCAACAGATGCACTAGAGCTGTATATGTATGAAAGCTGAACAAAAGAAACTAAGTGGGTCTGCATCTAACTTGTTTGCTCACGAAGACCTAGGGCACTTGAGGAGGCCCATTGTTGGAATATACAAGCCAAGTTCTATAATGCAAAATTCCCACTAGTATATGAAAGTGACAAAACAAGAGACTCTCTATCATGAAGATTATGATGCTACTTTGAAGCACAAGTGTGGTAAAGGATAGTAGCATTGTCCCTTCTCTCATTTTCTCTCATTTTTTGGGCCTCCCTTTTTTTATGGCCTTTCTCCTTTTTTATGGCCTTTCTCTTTTTTTTATTCCTCACTTGGGACAATGCTCTAGAAAATGATGATCATCACACTTCTATTTATTTACAACTCAATGATTACAACTCGATACTAGAACAAAGTATGACTCTATATGAATGCCTCCGGCGGTGTACCGGGATATGCAATGAACCAAGAGTGACATGTATGAAAGAATTATGAACGGTGGCTTTGCCACAAATACTATGTCAACTACATGATCATGCTAAGCAATATGACAATGATAAATGTGTCATGATAAAAGGAATGGTGGAAAGTTGCATGGCAATATATCTCGGAATGGCTATGGAAATGCCATAATAGGTAGGTATGGTAGTTGTTTTGAGGAATATATAAGGAGGTTTATGTGTGAAAGAGCGTATCATATCACGGGGTTTGGATGTACCGGCGAAGTTTGCACCAACTCTCAATGTGAGAAAGGGCAATGCACGGTACCGAAGAGGCTAGCAATGATGGAAGAGTGAGAGTGCGTATAATCCATGGACTCAACATTAGTCATAAAGAACTCACATACTTATTGCAAAAATCTACAAGCCATCAAAAACCAAAGCACTACGCGCATGCTCCTAGGGGGATAGATTGGTAGGAAAAGACCATCGCTCATCCTCGACCGCCACTCATAAGGAGGACAATCAAACAACACCTAATGTTTCAAATTTGTTACATAATGTTTACCATACGTGCATGCTACGGGACTTGCAAACTTCAACACAAGCATTTCTCAAATCCACAACTACTCAACTAGCACGACTTTGATATTATCACCTCCATATCTCAAAACTATCATCAAGCATCAAACTTCTCTTAGTATTCAGAACACTCATAAGAAAGTTTTTACTAATCTTGAATACCTAGCATATTAGGATTATTTAATCAAATTACCATGATATTTAAGACTCTCAAAATAATATAAGTGAATCATGAGAGTGCAATAGTTTCTATAAAACAAATCCACCACCGTGCTCTAAAAGATATAACACTAGTGCAGAACCGGGCAATAGCACCGGTTCGTAAGGCCCTTTAGTGCCGGTGTAGGAACCGGCACTAAAGTGTGGGCACTAAAGGCCCCCCCCTTTAGTACCGGTTCAGCATGAACCGGTGCTAAAGGGCAACCACGTGGCACGAGCCAGCTCCGGGGGCCGGGAGCCCTTTAGTACGGGTTGGTAACACCAACCGGTACTAAAATGTTTGGTTTTTTTTGGTTTTATGATTTCTTTTTCATTTAATTTTGTGTTTTCCATTTTAATTGTTTTTCGTTTCACCCGCAGATATATATATATAATAACTCATGCATGCTCGCATACATCATCATATATAATAACAAGTCCTACTAGCTAATTAATCAAGCATCATCATACAACTTCTACTCGTTATTAATAATAAGTCATACGATCATCATCCTCATAGTCATCGAACCCAACCCTACATAATTGTTCTTAGCACATGATCATCAAGTATCAGGTAGGATCGGACCTAAACACACTTAAGGTAAAATAGCATAAAACAATATAGACCCTGACTCTCCATTCTGAAGAATGGAGATCTTCCTGTCTCCAATTCTTGCGCCTCGCTTCCTTTTGCTTCCAAGAAGCTCCTTACGACTGTCCATACATTTTTTCCATCCTTTGACTGTCATGTCTCCACTTCTTTTAGAAATCCGGTATGGACAGTTGAGATTCGTAGGATGACCTGGATATATGTTCAAAATATGAAGGCTGCCGCCATTCTGATACATCAAATGAGGCACACAATCCTCTGGGATAAGCTGTTGAAAAACATAGTAATAACTTCGTAGTTAGCAATGATGTACTAGTTTTAGAAGTATGCAAAAAGATGCACGGATGTCGTAATAGTAAAAAAACTTACCAGGGTATCTCCATGGTAGTTACCGTAGTTCAACACGTGCACTAGTGGCACGTATTGACCATAATGTTGAGGAGTTCGATTGTAGATATTGTAATTCTCAATATCATTACAAAATCCAACCAGATGAGTTTTCTCCTTGTAAGTTAACTCAGAGCCATCGGTGTAGTAAGTTCTATCTACCATCTTCTGCACATTCTTTGATACTCCAAAATAAGCCGTCAATGGAAATAAGCTGTCAACTATTTTGAAATGAACAATATAAGTTCTATTAATAATTAACTATGTTTGAGAAACTCACATAGCGGTAGAACTGGAGGAGTATCAACAAGAACCCAAATGTCCCTATTGTCTTGCTCGATTTCAGGATCACCAAGATCCATGGTGACAAGCATACCCTCATCGAAACCATACAATTTGCAAAATGCTTCCCAATTTTTGCAACCAAAATGGGTTACGCTCTCAGCATTATACAACTTTACTTCAAAATCCACATCATGATGGGTCCTTAGGTGAATTTTCTTCGTTTCAAAATTTTCATGGTCTTCAAAATCCATCCTCTCCATGACATAGCGTCTTGCATGGCATGGGATCAACTATACTCGAATTGTAAAAGATGAAAATTACACGTTGAAATAGTTGAAGTCATGCTTAATTATGAAAAAAAAACACTTGTCGTCGTTGCGTACCGTTTCAACTTCGAAGGTCTCCTCGAGCTTAATGCTGAAGCGCCGACCATCGTCCAGGTGAGGCCTGTCGCACTCACCTCGATCGTCGTGGCACCAGTCGCACTCCCCCGGGAGACTTTCGTCGTCCGATGATGACATTTCCTATACGTTCATAATTCAAAGACTAAATTAGATCATTATTATTCAACTAATCATATGCATATGCCTTGCATATAGTGCTCTCCAATTTGAGCATTCAATAAGAAAAATCAAATCACAAAATAAAGTAGTATTCAAATTAGGATGCCTTCAATTATAAGAAAAACTACATCATCTCCATGTGTCCGTACATCGAATATTATCACTAATACACGTCGAATACTATATATCATACATATCGCCAGTACAGCTAGAACCGTAGCGCCCGACGGGTATCGGCGCGGGCGGTGGACACCCAAAGGGAAGGAACCATCACAGGATCATAGCTCCAGTGAGATCCCTGAAGAACCTGCCAGGTATTCTCGAACCTGCCCTCCAACGCAACCATGTAGCGACGGACGTGCTGGTCCTCCTCGCTGACACGGTGACGTATACCACCTCTGCGGTGTCCGAAAGCCTCGGCACAGTCACTGGCCCACGCGACCGCCACCAAACAAGGATCGGGTCAACGACGGACTGTCTCCTCACCAAGCTACGCCCCCCGGAAGGTAGCGCCTCCCAGTACCACCCCGGCGGAGCCCAGTCCCGAACATGGCCCATCTGGTCAAGCAGGTGTCGTCCTCCGCTGACTCGACGACGAGGATGCGGGATAGGCATCGTCCACGTCGATGCGGGAATAATTGCTTTAACTAAAAAAAGAAACTAGTTCTATTAATTTTCTTGCTAAAAATAAACTACTTCAACTAGTTCAACTACTAAGCACTTACTATAAATAGAATAATGTAGTATATACTTACTCAAAATAAACAAGTTGCCCTCTAACTAAGTCCATTAAACACTTTCTAAGTAGTACTAAACTAAAAGTTATCGGGGAGGGGGGGTATATCGACAACGACATACCCGATAACAAAAATATATATGAACACAATAAAAATTCTATGAACAAAATTACAACAAAAAAATCATAAAAATTCTATGAAAAAATTCTATGAACTAGTTATATTAATTATTGAACTAGTTCTAATCTCTAGTTCGACATTAATCTAACATTCGACATTAATCTAGTACGTATGTGTGTATGTGTATGTGTATGCGTGTGTGGTATATGTGTGTGTGTGTGTGCGGCCCGCCGGCCCGTACGCCGTACGAGCGGGGGCGGCGGCGTACGGGGCGGGGGCGCCGGCGTTCGGGGCGGCAGCGGGGACGGACGGCGACGCGCGGCATTCGGGGCGGACGGCGGCGCGGCGGCCGGGTACGCGCGAGGAGAGAGAGGAGATACGTATGGACGGTGGCGCGGCGGCGTTCGGGGCGGACGGCGACGACGACGGACGGCGGCGCGACGGCGTTCGGGGCGGCGGCGGGGACGACGACGGCGACGACGGGCGACGGGCGGCGACGACGGGAGCGGCGCGCGAGAGGTTGACGAGAAAGAAGTGGAGATGTAACTGAAATTTCGTAAGTGCTGTCTATATAGGGTGAGCCTTTAGTACCGGTTTGAGCCACCAACCGGTACTAAAGGCCAACTTTGGCCAGGCCAGGAGGCGGGAAGACAAGGCCTTTAGTACCGGTTGGTGGCTCCAACCGGTACTAAAGGGTGGTCTTTAGTACCGGTTGGAGCCACCAACCGGTACTAAAGGCCTCTCGCTGCCTGCACAAAGTTTAGTCCCACCTCGTCGGGCGAAGGGCAACCGCACTGGTTTATAAACCCAGCCGCGGCTGCCCTTTTGAACTCCTCTGTATAGCAGGCTTGTGGGCCTAAACTCTGCGCGCTGCCCTGTGAGTCTGCTGGGCCTTTAAGGCCTGTGATTGCACGCCCGTGGCCTAGCAGGCCCACAGGGCAGCGCCCCAATTTTTTATTTGTTTTTCGTTTCTGCTTTATTTTCCTCTATTTATTTCTGCGTAGTTTTTTGTATAGTTTTTTCTTTTCTGTTATATTTATTTATGAGTAGTTTTCCATCTAGTTTGCGAAAATTCAACATTTTCAGATTTCATTTTGTAGTGATTTTCAATTTCACGGTCATTTTGTGAACGATTGAAAAATAGCAAATATTTTTTTCTTTTCTGCTTTATTTTTTCTTCTATTTATTTCTGAGTAGTTTTTTCTTTTCTGCTATATTTATTTTCTTCTATTTATTTCTGAGTAGTTTTTTTATATAATTTTTTTCTTTTCTGCTATTTTTTCTTTTCTGCAAAACTTGATGGTCAAAGTCTGGAGTTATAACCAAAGTTTTTAAAAAAGAAATGCCGACGTGTAGTGTAATAAGTCCGGTGTTGTAATAAGTTATTAAAAATAAAAAAGAGGTGCAATGCTTCATTAATTTGCTTCAAGCCTTTTGGAATAGTGTAAACTGCACTGCGCGTAGCTCCGTGCAATCTACCATATTCCTGAAGGCTTGAAGCTAAGCAACGTGAGCATTGAGCCTCTTCTTCATCGTCTCTGCACTCAGGGCTTATAAACCGCTCCTAGTCCCTCTCTCTTGGCGAGGTGGGACTAAAAAACAGCTTACTAAGAAACTATAGTACTGGTCACCCTTTAGTACCGGTTGGAGCCACCAACTGGTACTACAGGTGGTGCTATGCCTGCACAAAATTTAGTGTCATTTAGTTCAAAACAAATCATTGAATGCATGAAAAATAGCAAATGAAGGCAGAAATGGTTGAAAGTTGATGGCGTCGCTTTGAATGGTGCATACTGAGTGCACAAAAATTCTGGAGTTGTAATAAGTTTAAAAAAATGAAATGCCTTTGTAACAGATGAGTTTAATTTTGTCAGAAACCTGAATACTTCGAAAGAGATTGTCCAGTTTGTAAACGAAGTGCATCCAGTTTTAGCCGTAAGCCTCTCTACTTTCTTGCACATGCTATGTGGGTGAAATGATGATACCATGCCAAGTTTCAACTTTTTCAGAGTTCATTTGTAGTGCTTTTCAATTTCCAGGTCATTTAGTTCTCAAAACGAAATAATTGAATGCATGAAAAATAGCAAATGAAGGCAGAAATGGTTGAAAGTTGATGGCGTCGCTTTGAATGGTGCATACTGAATGCACAAAAATTCTGGAGTTGTAATAAGGTTTAAAAAATGAAATGCCTTTGTAACAGATGAGTTTAATTTCGTTAGAAACCTGAATACTTCGAAAGAGATTGTCCAGTTTGTAAACGAAGTGCATCCAGTTTCAGCCGTAAGCCTCTCTACTTTCTTGCACATGCTATGTGGGTGAAATGATGATACCATGCCAAGTTTAAACTTTTTCAGAGTTCATTTGTAGTGCTTTTCAATTTCCAGATCATTTAGTTCTCGAAACAAATAATTGAATGCATGAAAAATAGCAAATGAAGGCAGAAATGGTTGAAAGTTGATGGCGTCGCTTTGAATGGTGCATACTGAACGCAAAAAATATAAGAGCATTTACATCATGATCTTATATTTCTTTACAGTCTAAATTGTCAATACGATCTTATAACATAAAAAATACTTTGATCATCAATGATCTTTGTGTGTACAATCTGAATTGTCAATATGAGTCACCAATGATTTATAAACCGATGAAGACTCATATTGCGGCCACAAATTCTACACATAGAGTTCAATGAAGACCAAGTGCTTGTGATAGTTTGAGAAATAACATATTTAAGGTGGTAAAAGGCTTGTTAGGGGAGCGAGGTGGGACTAAAAACAGACTGCCACAACGTCATTAGTACCGCTTCGTGGTTCGAACCGGCACTAAATGGTGATGGTGGGGCCATAGCCTGACCGCAGGCTGACACAACCTCTTTAGTACCGGTTCGTGGTACGAACCGGTACTAAAGGTTCGCCACGAACCGGTACTATTGATTGCCGCCACGGACCGGCACTAATATACACATTAGTGCCGGCTCTAATTCAAACCGGCACTAATGTGCTTCACGTTTGACCCTTTTTCTAATAGTGTAAGTGAAGCACTAGAGCAACAACAAACTACTCTGAAAGATATAAGTGAAGATCAATGAGTAGTCGAATAATTATGCAACTATGTGAAGACTCTCTAACATTTAATAATTTCAGATCTTGGTATTTTATTCTAACAAGAAGCAAAACAAAATAAAATGACATGACGCTCCAAGCAAAACACATATCATGTGGTGAATAAAAATATAGCTCCAAGTAAAGTTACCGGTGAACGAAGACGAAAGAGGGGATGCCTTACGGGGCATCCCCAAGCTTAGGCTCTTGGTTATCCTTGAATATTACCTTGGGGTGCCTTGGGCATCCCCAAGCTTTGGCTCTTGCCACTCTTTATTCCATAGTCCATCGAATCTTTACCCAAAACTTGAAAACTTCACAACACAAAACTTAACAGAAAACTCGTAAGCTCCGTTCGTATAAGAAACTAAATCACCTCTTAGGTACTGTAATGAACTCATTCTTTATTTATATTGGTGTTAATCCTACTGTATTCCAACTTCTCTATGGTTTATAAACTATTTTACTAGCCATAGATTCATCAAAATAAGCAAGCAACACAATGAGAACATAATCTGTCAAAAACAGAACAGTCTGTAGTAATCCGTATCAAACATATACTTCTGGAACTCCAAAAATTCTAAAATAAATTGGTGGACCTGAGTAATTTGTCTAGAAATCATCTGGAAAAGGAATCAACTAAATATCACTCTCCAGTAAAACGTTTTAGCTAATCTCGTGAGCACTAAAGTTTCTATTTTTTTACAGCATGGTCATAAACACTTCACCCAAGTCTTTCCAAAGGTTCTACTTGGCACAAACACTAACTAAAACATAAAACCACATCTAAACAGAAGCTAGATAGATTATTTATTACTAAACAGAACCAAAAATCAATAAACTAAAATAAAATTGGTTTGCCTCCCAACAAGCGCTATCGTTTAACGCCCCTAGCTAGGCATGATGATTTCAATGATGCTCACATAAAACATAAGAACTGGAACATAAAGAGATCATCATGAAGAATATGACTAGCACATTTAAGTCTAACCCACTTCCTATGCATAGGGATTTTGTGAGAAAACAACTTATGGGAACAATAATCAACTAGCATAGGAAGGCAAAACAAGCATAACTTCAAGATTTTAAGCACATAGAGAGGAAACTTGATATTATTGCAATTCCTATAAGCATATACTCCTCTCTCATAATAACTTTCAGTAGCATCATGAATGAATTTAACAATATAACCAGCACCTAAAGCATTCTTTTCATGATCTACTTGCATAGAAAATTTACTACTCTCCACATAAGCAAATTTCTTCTCATTCGGAATAGTGAGAGTATCATAAGAGACTTGAATACTATAAATTGTTTCCACATTAAAAGAGTAATGTTCGGAAAAATGGTACTCATAATCATGACAAATTTTATAAATATAATCATCACTACTTTTTATAGCATAAGTTTTATCACAATAATCATCATAAGTAGCAACTTTGTTCTCATCATAATCGATGATTGAGACCTCTTCCAAGATAGTGGACTCATCACTAAATAAAGTCATGACCTGTCCAAATCCACTTTCATAAATATTATAAGATTCAACATCCTCCAAAATAGTGGGATCATTACTTCCTAAAGTCGACACTCTTCCAAACCCACTTTCATCAATATAATCATCATAGGTAGAAGGCATGCTATCATCATAACAACTTTGCATATCAAAACTTGAGAGGCTAAAAATATCATCTTCATTAAACATAGCATCCCCAAGCTTGGGATAAACATTAATTGCATTAAATATATTCTCAAATATGTCATCCTCATTAAACATAGTTTCCCCAAGCTTGGGCCTTTTCATATCATAAGCATAATCACTCTCATCATTAATAGTATGGATAGCACCAATAGTATAGCAATTATCATATTCTGCCAAGCAAGTGCCAAAAAGACTTTCAATATCGTAAGAAGTATCATTATCTTCCCGATCATAATCATCACAACAAGAAATAGGCATAACGAGATCATCATCAAGTGCGTCATCTTCCACAATTATTTTTGATTCATTTTCATGAGGCACAACAATAATAGGAGCAACATTATTTGGGAGAGATATCTTTTTACCTCTCTTCCTTTTTCTTTTCTTCTTCTTCACCACATCATGTGTGGGTTCAATCCTCTTTTTGGAGCTCCTTATTAATGAGATTGGTTGAATAGAAGGCTCCTCCTTGTTACCTGATTCATCATAAGAAACAATAGGAGGATATTGGGAAATCTCTTCCTTTTCGTTAGTATTCTCTTCATCCTCTATTTGCTTTCTTTTCTTTATGTAGTCGGCAATATAAGGATTTTCAATGCAATTCACCGCACAATACATATAAATTTCTTCTAGATCAATATCGAGGAATTTCTTAAGGTTATATTCTGTAATATGCTTAGTTTGACATTTCATTTCTTCATAACCCAAAAGCAAACTAAGTTCATTAGGATGTGCAAGGGAAATCAAGTCATCACAATTTTTGGACACGATTCGATCATGAAACAATTTGCAATTGATATTTAAATGACCATGTTCATTGCAAAGTTCACAAGTACGGTAAATATATTTTAAATTTTCAGCACTCACATTTAGCCTTTCTTGCAACCATTTAATTTCTAAATACTTATGCCTCCTGCAATATCTATCCTCCCTATTTGGTGTGTACTTGCAAACCCAATGCACTCCACAAAAATTGACATGTTTATAGGAGACATTTTCATCATAACTAGTGCAATCATCATTAGTACTATGGATATTCAAGGAGTTCATACTAACAACATTGCAATCATGCTCATCATTCAAGGATTTAGTTCCAAACATTTTAATGCATTCTTCTTCTAACACTTTGGCACAATTTTCTTTTCCATCATACTCACGAATATATTAAAAAGATGAAGCGTATGAGACAACCTCAATTCCATTTTTTTGTAGTTTTGTTTTATAGACTAACTAGTGATAAAAAAAGAAACAAAAAGATTCGATTGCAAGATCTAAACATATACCTTCAAGCACTCACCTCCCCGGCAGCGGCGCCAGAAACTGCTTGATGTCTACTACACAACCTTCTTCTTGTAGAGGTTGTTGGGCCTCCAAGTGCAGAGGTTTGTAGGACAGTAGCAAATTTCCCTCAAGTGGATGACCTAAGGTTTATCAATCCGTGGGAGGCGTAGGATGAAGATGGTCTCTCTCAAGCAACCCTGCAACCAAATAACAAAGAGTCTCTTGTGTCCCCAACACACCCAATACAATGGTAAATTGTATAGGTGCACTAGTTCGGCGAAGAGATGGTGATACAAGTGCAATATGGATGATAGATATAGGTTTTTGTAATATCAAAATATAAAAACAGCAAGGTAACTAAAGATAAAAGTGAGCGTAAACGGTATTGCAATGATAGAAAACAAGGCCTAGGGTTCATACTTTCACTAGTGCAAGTTCTCTCAACAATAATAACATAATTGGATCATGTAACTATCCCTCAACATGCAACAAAGATTCACTCCAAAGACACTAATAGCGGAGAACAAACGAAGAGATTACGAAACCACCTCAAAGTTATTCTTTCCAATCAATCCATTGGGCTATTCCTATAAGTGTCACAAACAGCCCTAGAGTTCGTACTAGAATAACACCTTAAGACACAAATCAAACAAAACCCTAATGTCACCTAGATACTCCAATGTCACCTCAAGTATCTGTGGGTATGATTATACGATATGCATCACACAATCTCAGATTCATCTATTCAATCCAACACAAAGTACTTCAAAGAGTGACCCAAAGTTTCTACCGAAGAATCAAGACGAAAACGTGTGCCAACCCCTATGCATAGGTTCATGGGCGGAACCCGCAAGTTGATCACCAAGACATACATCAAGTGAATCACGTGATATCCCATTGTCACCATAGATACGCGCGACAAGACATACATCAAGTGTTCTCAAGTCACTAAAGACTCAATCCGATAAGATTACTTCAAAGGGAAAACTCAATCCATTACAAGAGAGTAGAGGGGGAGAAGCAACATAAGATCCAACTATACTAGAAAAGCTCGCGATACATCAAGATCGTGCCAAATCAAGAACACGAGAGAAAGAGATCAAACACATAGCTACTTGTACATACCCTCAGCCCCGAGGGTGAACTACTCCCTCCTCGTCATAGAGAGCGTCGGGATGATGAAGATGGCCACCGGTGAGGGTCCCCCCTCCGGCAGGGTGCCGAAACAGGGTCCAATTGGTTTTTGGTGGCTACAGAGGCTTGCGGCGGCGGAACTCCCGATCTAATCTGTTCCCCGAAGTTTTTAGGGTATATGGGTATATATAGGCGGAAGAAGTACGTCGGTGGACCTCCGGGCTGTCCACGAGGTAGGGGGGTGTGCCCTAGGGGCGTGGGCGCGCCCCCACCCTTGTGGGCATCCCAGGACTCCCCTGGTGCAATTGCGGTACTCCCTGGGCTTCTTCTCGTCCAAAAATAAGTTTCGTGGAGTTTCAGGTCAATTGGACTCCGTTTGATATTCCTTTTCTTCCAAACACTGAAGTAGGCAAAAAAAAAGCAATTCTAGGCTGGGCCTCCGGTTAATAGGTTAGTCCCAAAAATAATATAAAAGTGGATAATAAAGCCCAATATTGTCCAAAACGGTAGATAATATAGCATGGAGCAATCAAAAATTATAGATACGTTGGAGACGTATCAGGGTTACACAAAGTCGGTTACAAGGGAGGAGATCTACATATCCGTATTGCCAAGCTTGCCTTCCATGCCAAGAAGAGTCCCGTCCGGACACGGGATGAAGTATTCAATCTTGTATCTTCATAGTCCAACAGTCCGGCCAAAGTATATAGTCCGGCTCTCCGAGGACCCCCTAATCCATGACTCCCTCAGTAGCCCCTGAACCAGGCTTCAATGACGATGAGTCCGGCGTGCAGATTGTCTTCGGCATTGCAAGGCGGGTTCTTCCTCCGAATACTCCATAGAAGGATTTTGAACACAAGGATAGTGTCCGGCTCTGCAAAACAAGTTCCACATACCACCGTAGAGAGAATAATATTTCCACAAATCTAATCTGCTGACAACTTTTCATAACGTGACATCACACCATGGCCTGGTCATTATTCGAACCATTTTTCTCAACCAGCTACTGCACACATTGCGAGGCGATTTCCTTGGCATGTCTTGTCGAAGCAGAGATCGTGTCCCCTTATCACGGGATTCTCATCAATACGGGTGTGGGTAACCCAACCGCGCCATCAATTATGGTGCTTGGGGAATAAGCGGTTTACCGGGCAAGTGGGGAGGTGTATAGTTTCTTCCGCCCTTATAAAGGGACAAGGATTCCTCCTTTTACCCACGCTCTCTTCATCCTTGCTCATCCATTCTCACGCACTCGAGCTCCAACGCCCAAGTTCGCACTTCTTCCTCAAACCACTCCAAGCATGTCCAGAGAGGGTGGCAAGTGGATGGTCTCCTCCGTCACGGAGGAGAACATCACAAAGCTACGGGGAGCCAGATATCTGGCTGCGGACATCGCACACCGGCTGCCAGATGCGGGGAAGATCATCCCTACACCAGAACCCCATGAGAGGGTGGTTTTTGTCACCCACTTCGTCCGCGGACTGGGATTTCCCCTCCACCCATTTGTCCGCGGGCTCATGTTCTATTACGGGCTGGATTTTCACGATCTGGCCCCCAATTTCATCCTCAACATCTCGGCGTTTATCGTCGTGTGCGAGGCCTTCCTCCGCATCAATCCCCACTTCGGCTTGTGGCTGAAGACCTTCAATGTTAAGCCAAAGGTGGTTGTCGGCCAGCAAGCGGAGTGCGGAGGCGCCATGGTGGGCAAAATGCCTAACATCACCTGGTTCGAAGGCTCCTATGTGGAGACCATAAAGGGGTGGCAATCGGGGTGGTTCTACATCACCGAGCCGTGCGACACCAACTGGGTGGCGGCCCCCAAATTTCGATCCGGAATCCCCATGCGCACCTCCTGGAAAGAGAAGGTCCTGTCCTGGGGTTCCTGGTAGAGCTGATCGGACTCCAGACATGCATCAAAAACATGATGAGCAAGAAAATCAAGCTCGTCAACGTGGTCCAAGTCATGCTCTTCCGCCGGATCCTCCCGTGTCAAAGACGGGCATTCAACTTGTGGGAGTTCGACCCGGCCAAGCATCAGACGCTGCGAGAGATCTTCGACAAGATGCACAAGGACATCTGGAAGGTGCTATTCAAGGGCGCAGAGGTACCTCCTCCCCTTACCGAGGATCACGGACTCTCCGCAAAGCGCCCCGCCAATCCGGTAAGTCTTTTATATCTCATAAGATGTTTGTTTTCCCCAGTTTAACCATGTGCAGGATCTAAGCCTCCACACCTTTTAACAGGACTGGGTAGAGACAACAGAGCAGATCGATTACCCAGCCCCCCTGCCTGAAGATCCAACAGATGCTCTCCTAACAAAGAAGCTGGTTTTGGCGCCTTACGAGGTGCCGGCGAAGAAGGCCAAGAAGAAGGCCACGGGGACCCGGAAGGGTCTCCGGCGCAAGGTTATATTGGACACGTCATCCGAAAACACCGAGGCACACTCCTCCCACGAAAACAAGGAGGAGGAAGAGGAAAGTTCTCCCCCCCAGCCGGGGGAGACAAGAAAAGAAAGGCCGCCCCATCCGGGGAGGCCGAAGTGTTGGGGATCGTAGCAGAAATTAAAATTTTCCTACGCATCACCAAGATCTATCCATGGAGTATTCTAGCAACGAGGGGATAGGAGAGCATCTACATACCACTTGTAGATCGCAACGGAAGCGTTCAAGGAGAACGTGGATGATGGAGTCGTACTCGCCGTGATCCAAATCACCGATGACCTAGTAACGAACGGACAGCACCTCCCCGTTCAACACACGTACGGTCGGGATGACGTCTCCTCCTTCTTGATCCAGCAAGGGGAAGGAGAGGTTGATGAAGATCCAGCAGCACGACGGCGTGGTGGTGGATGCAGCAGAGTTCCAGCAGGGCTTCGCCAAGCTTCTGTGGAGAGAGGGAGAGGTGTAACGGGGAGATGGAGGCGCCAATGGAGCAGGGGTGCGGCTGCCCTCCCTCTCCCCCCTTTATATAGGCCCCCTAGAGGGGGCGCAGCCCTGGAGATGGATCTCCAGGGGGGCGGCGGCCAAGGGTGGGGGGCTTGCCCCCCAAGCAAGGGGGGCGCCCCCACTAGGGTTTCCCCCCAACCCTAGGCGCATGGGCCCAAGGGAAGGGGGTGCGCCAAGCCCTCCAGGGGCTGGTTCCCTGCCCCTTGTGGCCCATGAGGCCCTCCGAGAGGGCTGGCCCCTCAAGGTGGACCCCCGGTGCCTCTCCGGTGGCCCCGGTACAATACCGATATGCCCCCGAGACTTTCCGGTGTCCGTACAACACCTTCCCATATATAAATCTTTACCTCCGAACCATTCTGGAACCTCTCGTGACGTCCAGGATCTCATCCGGGACTCCGAACAACCTTCGGTTTGCTGCATACTAATATCTTTAACAACCCTAGCGTCACCGAACCTTAAGTGTGTAGACCCTACGGGTTCGGGAGACATGCAGACATGACCGAGACGATCTCCGGTCAATAACCAACAGCGGGATCTGGATACCCATGTTGGCTCCCACATGCTCCTCGATGATCTCATCGGATGAACCACGATGTCGAGGACTTAATCAATCCCGTACTCAATTCCCTTTGTCCATCGGTACGATACTTGCCCGAGATTCGATCGTCGGTATACCGATACCTTGTTCAATCTCGTTACCGGCAAGTCTCTTTACTCGTTCCCGTAATACATCATCCCGTGAACAACACCTTGATCACTTTGAGCTCATTATGATGATGTCTTACCGAGTGGGCCCAGAGATACCTCTCCGTCACACGGAGTGACAAATCCCAGTCTCGATTCATGCCAACCCAACAGATACTTTCGGAGATACCTGTAGTGCACCTTTATAGTCACCCAGTTACGTTGTGACGTTTGATACACCCAAAGCACTCCTACGGTATCCGGGAGTTGCATAATCTCATGGTCTAAGGAATGATACTTGACATTCAGAAAAGCTCTAGCAAACGAACTACACGATCTTTTGTGCTATGCTTAGGTTTGGGTCTTGTCCATCACATCATTCTCCTAATGATGTGATCCCGTTATCAATGACATCCCCATGTCCATAGTCAGGAAACCATGACTATCTATTGATCAACGAACTAGTCAACTAGAGGCTTACTAGGGACACATTGTGGTCTATGTATTCACACATGTATTATGATTTCCGAACAATACAATTATAGCATGAACAATAGACAATTATCATGAACAAGGAAATATAATAATCCATTTATTATTACCTCTAGGGCATATTTCCAACAGTCTCCCACTTGCACTAGAGACAATAGTCTAGTTACATTGTGATGAATCGCACACCCATGGAATTTTGGTGTTGATCATGTTTTGCTCTAGGGAGAGGTTTAGTCAACGGATCTGCTACATTCAGGTCCGTATGTACTTTACAAATCTCTATGTATCCATTTTGAACACTTTCACGAATGGAGTTGAAGCGACGCTTGATATGCCTGGTCTTCCTGTGAAACCTGGGCTCCTTCGCAAGGGCAATTGCTCCAGTGTTGTCAAAGAAGAGAGTCATCGGGTCCGATGCATTGGGTATGACTCCTAGGTCGGTAATGAACTCCTTCACCCAGACTGCTTCTTGTGCTGCCTCCGAGGCTGCCATATACTCCGCTTCACATGTAGATCCCGCCACGACGCTTTGCTTGCAACTGCACCAGCTTACTGCCCCTCCATTCAAAATATGCACGTATCCGGTTTGTGACTTGGAGTCATCCAGATCTGTGTCGAAGCTAGCGTCGACGTAACCCTTTACGACGAGCTCTTCGGCACCTCCATAAACGAGAAACATATCCTTAGTCCTTTTCAGGTACTTTAGGATGTTTTTGACCGCTGTCCAGTGTTCCTTGCCGGGATTACTTTGGTACCTACCTACCAAACTTACGGCAAGGTTTACATCGGGTCTGGTACACAGCATGGCATACATAATAGACCCTATAGCTGAGGCATAGGGGATGACACTCATCTCTTCTATATCTTTTGCCGTGGTCGGGCATTGAGCCGTGCTCAATCGCACACCTTACAGGCAAGAACCCCTTCTTGGACTGATCCATTTTGAACTTCTTCAAAATCTTGTCAAGGTACGTACTTTGTGAAAGACCGATGAGGCGTCTCGATCTATCCCTATAGATCTTGATGCCTAATATATAAGCAGCTTCTCCAAGGTCCTTCATTGAAAAACACTTGTTCAAATAGGCCTTTATGCTTTCCAAGAATTCTATATCATTTCCCATCAATAGTATGTCATCCACATATAATATGAGAAATGCTACGGAGCTCCCACTCACTTTCTTGTAAACGCAGGCTTCTCCATAAGTCTGCATAAACCCAAACGCTTTGATCATCTCATCAAAGCGAATGTTCCAACTCCGAGATGCTTGCACCAGCCCATAGATAGAGCGTTGGAGCTTGCATACTTTGTTAGCATTCTTAGGATCGACAAAACCTTCCGGCTGCATCATATACAATTCTTCCTTAAGGAAGCCGTTAAGGAATGCCGTTTTGACGTCCATTTGCCATATCTCATAATCATAGTATGCGGCAATTGCTAACATGATTCGGACGGACTTCAGCTTCGCTACGGGAGAGAAAGTCTCATCGTAGTCAACCCCTTGAACTTGCCGATAACCCTTAGCGACAAGTCGAGCTTTATAGATGGTCACATTACCATCCGCGTCTGTCTTCTTCTTAAAGATCCATTTATTTTCTATGGCACGTCGATCATCGGGCAAGTCATTCAAAGTCCATACTTTGTTTTCATACATGGATTCTATCTCGGATTTCATGGCTTCTAGCCATTTGTCGGAATCTAGGCCCGCCATCGCTTCTTCATAGTTCGAAGGTTCACCGTTGTCCAACAACATGATTTCCAGGACAGGGTTGCCGTACCACTCTAGTGCGGAACGCGTCCTTGTGGACCTACAAAGTTCAGTAGGAGCTTGATCAGAAGTATCTTGATCATCATCATTAACCTCCTCTTGAATCGGTGCAGGTACCACAGGAACATTTTCCCGAGCTGCGCTACTCTGATTTTCAAGAGGTAGTACTTCATCAAGTTGTACTTTCCTCCCACTTACTTCTTTCGAGAGAAACTCTTTCTCTAGAAAGGACCCGTTCTTGGCAACAAAGATCTTGCCTTCGGATCGGAGGTAGAAGGTATACCCAACTGTTTCTTTGGGATATCCTATGAAGACGCATTTTTCCGATTTGGGTTCGAGCTTTTCAGGTTGAAGTTTCTTGACATAAGCATCGCAACCCCAAACTTTCAGAAACGACAGCTTAGGTTTCTTTCCAAACCATAATTCATACGGTGTCGTCTCAACGGATTTAGACGGTGCCCTATTTAAAGTGAATGCGGCTGTCTCTAGAGCGTATCCCCAAAATGATAGCGGTAGATCTGTGAGAGACATCATAGACCACACCATATCCAATAGAGTGCGATTACGACGTTCGGACACACCGTTACGCTGAGGTGTTCCAGGCGGCGTGAGTTGTGAAACGATTCCACATTTTCTTAAGTGTGTGCCAAATTCGTGACTTAAATATTCTCCCCCACGATCTGATCGTAAGAACTTTATTTTCCTGTCACGTTGATTCTCAACCTCACTCTGAAACTCCTTGAACTTTTCAAAGGTCTCAGACTTGTGTTTCATTAAGTAGACATACCCATATCTACTCAAATCATCAGTGAGAGTGAGAACATAACGATAGCCTCCGCGAGCCTCAACGCTCATTGGGCCACACACATCTGTATGTATGATTTCCAACAAGTTGGTTTCTCGCTCCATTGTCCCTGAGAATGGAGTCTTGGTCATTTTGCCCATGAGGCATGGTTCGCACGTGTCAAATGATTCATAATCGAGAGACTCTAAAAGTCCATCAGCATGGAGCTTCTTCATGCGCTTGACACCAATGTGACCAAGGCGGCAGTGCCACAAGTATGTGTGACTATCGTTATTAACTTTACATCTTTTGGTATTCACACTATGAATATGTGTAACATCACGTACGAGATTCATTAAGAATAAACCATTAACCATCGGAGCATGACCATAAAACATATCACTCATATAAATAGAACAAGCATTATTCTCGGATTTAAATGAGTAGCCATCTCGTATTAAACAAGATCCAGATACAATGTTCATGCTCAAACTTGGCACTAAATAACAATTATTGAGGTTTAAAACTAATCCCGTAGGTAAATGTAGAGGTAGCGCGCCGACGGCGATCACATCGACCCTGGAACCATTCCCGACGCGCATCGTCACCTCGTCCTTCGCCAGTCTCCGTTTATTCCGCAGCTCCTATTTTGAGTTACAAATATGAGCAACGACACCGGTATCAAATACCCAGGAGCTACTACAAGAACTGGTAAGGTACACATCAATTACATGTATATCACATATACCTTTAGTGTTGACGGCCTTCTTATCCGCTAAGTACTTGGGGCAATTCCGCTTCCAGTGACCGGTTCCCTTGCAATAGAAGCACTCAGTTTCAGGTTTGGGTCCATTCTTTGATTTCTTCCTGGCAACTGATTTACCAGGCGCGACAACCTCCTTGTCGTCCTTCTTGAAGTTCTTCTTACCCTTGCCTTTCTTGAACTTAGTGGTTTTATTCACCATCAACACTTGATGTTCCTTTTTGATCTCCACCTCTGCAGATTTCAGCATTGAATACAACTCGGGAATGGTCTTTTCCATCCCCTGCATATTGTAGTTCATCACGAAGCTCTTGTAGCTAGGTGGGAGCGACTGAAGGATTCTGTCAATGACCGCCTCATCCAGGAGATTAACTTCCAGCTGAGTCAAGCGGTTGTGCAACCCAGACATCTTGAGTATGTGTTCACTGACAGAGCTATTTTCCTCCATCTTACAGCTAAAGAACCTGTCGGAGACATCATATCTCTCGACCCGGGCATGAGCTTGGAAAATCAATTTCAGCTCCTCGAACATCTCATATGCTCCGTGTTGCTTAAAACGCTTTTGGAGCCCCGGTTCTAAGCTGTAAAGCATGCCGCACTGAACGAGGGAGTAATCATCAGCACGAGACTGATGGGCGTTCATAACGTCTTGGTTTGCTGGGAATGGTGCATCACCTAGCGGTGCTTCTAGGACATAATCTTTCTTGGCAGCTATGAGGATGATCCTCAGGTTCCGGACCCAGTCCGCATAGTTGCTGCCATCATCTTTCAGCTTGGTTTTCTCTAGGAACGCTTTGAAGTTGAGGGTGACATTAGCGTGGGCCATTTGATCTACAAGACATATTGTAAATATTTAGACTAAGTTCATAATAATTAAGTTCATCTAATAAAATTAATGAATGAACTCCCACTCAGATTTGACATCCCTCTAGTCATCTAAGTGATACATGATCCGAGTCAACTAGGTCGTGTCCGATCATCACGTGAGACGGACTAGTCATCATCGGTGAACATCTCCATGTTGATCGTATCTTCTATATGACTCATGTTCGACCTTTCGGTCCTCCGTGTTCCGAGGCCATGTCTGTACATGCTAGGCTCGTCAATCCAACCTAAGTGTATTGCGTGTGTAAATCTGGCTTACACCCGTTGTATGCGAACGTAAGGACCTATCACACCCGATCATCACGTGGTGCTTCGGAACGACGAATCTTAGCAACGGTGCACAGTTAGGGAGAACACATTTTTGATATTTTAATGAGGGATCATCTTATTTATGCTACCGTCGTTCTAAGCAAATAAGATGTAAAACATGATAAACATCACATGCAATCAAATAGTGACATGATATGGCCAACATCATTTCGCTCCTTTGATCTCCATCTTCGGGGCGCCATGTTCATCGTCGTCACCGGCATGACACCATGATCTCCATCATCATGATCTCCATCATCGTGTCTTCGTGAAGTTGTCACGTCAACTATTACTTCTACTACTATGGCTAACGCTTTAGCAATAAAGTAAAGTAATTACATGACGATTTAAGTTGACACGCAGGTCATAAATAAATAAAGACAACTCCTATGTCTCCTGCCGGTTGTCATACTCATCGACATGCAAGTCGTGATTCCTATTACAATAACAAGATCATCTCATACATCACATACATGATTCATCACAACTTCTGGCCATATCACATCACAAAGCACTTGCTGCAAAAACAAGTTAGACGTCCTCTAATTGTTGTTGCAAGTTTTTACGTGGCTGTTATAGGTTGCTAGCAAGAACGTTTCTTACCTACGTTAAAACCACAACGTGAATTGTCAATCTCTATTTACCCTTCATAAGGACCCTGTTCATCGAATCCGATCCAACTAAAGTGGGAGAGACAGACACGCGCCAGCCACCTTATGCAACTAGTGCATGTCAGTCGGTGGAACCGGTCTCACGTAAGCATACGTGTAAGGTTGGTCCGGGCCACTTCATCCCACAATACCGCTGAACCAAGATAGGACTAGTAACGGCAAGAAGAATTGACAATTCGACGCCCACAACTACTTTGTGTTCTACTCGTGCATAGAAACTACACATAAACCTGGCTCATGATGCCACTGTTGGGGATCGTAGCAGAAATTAAAATTTTCCTACGCATCACCAAGATCTATCCATGGAGTATTCTAGCAACGAGAGGATAGGAGAGCATCTACATACCACTTGTAGATCGGAACGGAAGCGTTCAAGGAGAACGTGGATGATGGAGTCGTACTCACCGTGATCTGAATCACCGATGACCTAGTGCCGAACGGACAGCACCTCCGCATTCAACACACGTACGGTCGGGATGACGTCTCCTCCTTCTTGATCCAGCAAGGGGAAGGAGAGGTTGATGAAGATCCAGCAGCACGACGGCGTGGTGGTGGATGCAGCAGAGTTCCAGCAGGGCTTCGCCAAGCTTCTGTGGAGAGAGGGAGAGGTGTAACGGGGAGATGGAGGCGCCAATGCAGCAGGGGTGCGGCTGCCCTCCCTCTCCCCCCTTTATATAGGCCCCCTGGGGGGAGCGCAGCCCTGGAGATGGATCTCCAGGGGGGGCGGCGGCCAAGGGTGGGGGGCTTGCCCCCCAAGCAAGGGGGGCGCCCCCACTAGGGTTTCCCCCCAACCCTAGGCGCATGGGCCCAAGGGAAGGGGGTGCGCCAAGCCCTCCAGGGGCTGGTTCCCTGCCCCTTGTGGCCCATGAGGCCCTCCGAGAGGGCTGGCCCCTCAAGGTGGACCCCCGGTGCCTCTCCGGTGGCCCCGGTACAATACCGATATGCCCCCGAGACTTTCCGGTGTCCGTACAACACCTTCCCATATATAAATCTTTACCTCCGAACCATTCTGGAACCTCTCGTGACGTCCGAGATCTCATCCGGGACTCTGAACAACCTTCGGTTTGCTGCATACTAATATCTTTAACAACCCTAGCGTCACCGAACCTTAAGTGTGTAGACCCTACGGGTTCGGGAGACATGCAGACATGACCGAGACGATCTCCGGTCAATAACCAACAGCGGGATCTGGATACCCATGTTGGCTCCCACATGCTCCTCGATGATCTTATCGGATGAACCACGATGTCGAGGACTTAATCAATCCCGTACTCAATTCCCTTTGTCCATCGGTACGATACTTGCCCGAGATTCGATCGTCGGTATACCGATACCTTGTTCAATCTCGTTACCGGCAAGTCTCTTTACTCGTTCCCGTAATACATCATCCCGTGAACAACGCCTTGATCACTTTGAGCTCATTATGATGATGTCTTACCGAGTCGGCCCAGAGATACCTCTCCGTCACACGGAGTGACAAATCCCAGTCTCGATTCATGCCAACCCAACAGATACTTTCGGAGATACCTGTAGTGCACCTTTATAGTCACCCAGTTACGTTGTGACGTTTGATACACCCAAAGCACTCCTACGGTATCCGGGAGTTGCATAATCTCATGGTCTAAGGAATGATACTTGACATTCAGAAAAGCTCTAGCAAACGAACTACACGATCTTTTGTGCTATGCTTAGGTTTGGGTCTTGTCCATCACATCATTCTCCTAATGATGTGATCCCGTTATCAATGACATCCCCATGTCCATAGTCAGGAAACCATGACTATCTATTGATCAACGAGCTAGTCAACTAGAGGCTTACTAGGGACACATTGTGGTCTATGTATTCACACATGTATTATGATTTCCGAACAATACAATTATAGCATGAACAATAGACAATTATCATGAACAAGGAAATATAATAATCCATTTATTATTGCCTCTAGGGCATATTTCCAACACGAAGGTTCCAAGAAGGGAAGGACCCTCCTCCCGAACTGCTCCACGACAGCTGCCTACAGCGACGACGAGTGGTTGCCCAGGAACAAGCCCCTGACGAAGTCGTAAGTATCCGGATACCATAGAAATTCATGGTACGTCTTATAGTACTTCTTCTTATTACATCGAACATGATTATGCAGTCCGTCCCGGGCCCATATCGACGTATCTTCGTCGGATGGTTCTTTGGGCCCGTCGGATTTGAACGGCGATTCACTTCCGACCGCCTCCTCCCCTCGCCCTACGGACAACGTCGAGGTGTTGTCTCAAAGGGCACCGAGTCAAGGCGAGGTTGTCGTGGAGGCGCCTCAAGGCGGTATTCCGGACCCTGGGCGCAAGGGGAGCAAGACTCCCAAGTGCTCCGATGGCGGGGGCAGCAAATTCGGCCCTCGGCAGAATACTGCGCCGGAACCTCCAGTGGTTCTAGACTCTGTCGGGCGATCCCTCGCCAAGAGGGGCAAGCCGCCTGTGCCGGTGACCTCTGTCCATCCAGAGGCACCGGATAACTTGCTGGAAGCGCTTCGCGGCACTTCTATCGATGAAGATTACCGCACTGTCATGAGCGCGGTGATCGAGAAGGTTTAGTCCGCCAAGAGCGGACTGACTGAAGCCTGTACCAGCCTCCTAACAGGCTTTCAGGTAAGTAATTAAATTATAAGAAAATATTACCGCATAGACAATAGCCCCTGATGCTCTGTTTGGCGTTCGCAAAGAAAGGCTGAATAGAGGATCAAATAATGACCGCAGGAGTCTAATCAGAATATGTCTATGTCCATATGCAGGCTTCACTGCTGGCCGCCGCCGCACGCACTGCGGAGGTCGCTGCACTGAAGCAGGACCTTGAGCGATCCAAGGAAGAGCTCGGCCTTACCAAGAGGCAGCTCGAAGAGAACAAAGGTAAGCGATACCCCGTCTGTATATTAAAAAAATTGGTGTAAAATAATAGGATCATCATGAATTTGCCAGGGGCCACGACCGAAGTGGCGACCCTGAAGAAGGTGCTATCCGAGGCTGAAGACCAAGGAGCGCATCGAGCGAGAAAAGCAAGAAGCCCGGGTGGGCGAGGTGCAGCAAGAGCTCCAGGCTCTCGCTAAAAAACACGAGTCCTTGGAGCTTGACTCGAAGAAACGAGAGTCCGAGCTTGTGAAGGCCCTCGAAAGCACACAAAACGCCAAGGCCGAAGCCCAGAAGGCCCTCCAGGAAATTGAGGCAGTGAAGAAGATAGCAGCGGGTAAGGCATTCATTATGCAAAGCAAGCATGTGAAGGAAACTTTCCTTTTACCTACCCGAGTTCGGTGCTCTCCAGGAGCATTCGCAGATCTTCCCCACAGTGTGTTGGATGCCGCAGAGTTCTACTGGGCTGAGGAGGGGAGCTCGACGGAGAAGTTGTTCTAGTCTCAGTATACTGGGACCGAACACCCCATGCCCTTGAGCGACCAGCTGAAGCAACTGGTCGAGCTCTACAAGGCGGCCGAACAGGCCATGAAGGGTCTTATAATCCGGATGTGGCCTGGCGAGCCCGTGCCTGGTAGCTACTTCGGCCTCGTGAGACGGCTTGTGAATGCTTGCCCACAGCTTGAAGTCATAAAGCGGTCCGTCTGCATCGAGGGTGCGCGCAGGGCTTTTGCCTGGGCGAAGGTGCATTGGGCGAAGATGGACGCCGTAAAGCTGGTGAAGGAGGGGCCGCCGGAAGGCAAGGAGTATCGCAACCCCGAAATGTATTATGACAGTGTCCTAAAGGGTTCCCGTCTTGTGGCGGAGGAATGTGCTAAGGATGTAATATTCGGATGAATGTACTCATGTGATCCTGTAATGTGAAACGGGTTCATTTGCGCTATGCGACGCTTGTTAATTTAAAATATTACCTTATGTGTGGTCGTTTATGAAATCTGAGGGTTGGCCAGTCGTCGGCTTCTGCCCCCATGTAACTAATACTGGAGTGTTCGGGATAAACCTGAACACTCTTTATCCCACTTTTGTGTCCTTCGAAGGAGGTGTTCAGCACAGCGAACCAGGCAATCGGACTATAAAGCTTTATCACCCTCACTTAGCCATAGAAGTCTACAATTTTAAATTTTGGCGAAGCCCCTAGTATTCAGAAGGCCGAATTTGGGGCGCTATATACGCCTAAGTCGGGAAAAGCCGACTCCTCGCCCGAAGCGTAAAAAGTTTTGAAGGACTTGAGACCTCTCGAACAGCGACCAACTCTCGCCTTATCATGACAGTCAGTTTTCAGCTTTCACTACTGAGGTGCTCGTCCGGAAGAACCGGGACACAATCGCAGTAGTTCTCCCAGCGCTACCTTAGCCGATATTGCGGAATGTAAGGTACCAAAACATGGGAGCCGGGCAAACCCAACTATTGACCCAAGACATGATTCGGAGCTGATGCATATAGTGCTATAAGTTCGGGGTGCCGCACTGTCAAAAGTGTTTGGACTTCTCGCGCCGTATTATGGGGTATATTGAAGCCCCTGGTGCGCTAGTCGTACCAGAATGTACGTGTGCAATCTTTCGTAATGAAGCAGACAATAGAAAGAAAACAAAAAATAAAGGGTAATGCAATAATAGGCTAACGCTATGCATTGTTATTAAATAGTACGTCGGAGCATACGGATACAAGTAGTGCAATAAGCAAAAAATAGGACTATTTGACATGTTCTATCCAAGGGCAAGCTGCGTATGGGTATTTAAAACAGGTATTTTGATCGTTATCAGAGACCACCTGGGGATTCCCTTGTACGTCATAGCCTCTTGCTTCCTCGGTATTTTCTTCCCATAGTGCGTCCAGCAATCAGACCGCCGAGAAGGGCTTCCAGAGAGTAAGGTCCTAAAAGAGAAAATGATGAAGGTATACAGCCCCTAGAGCGGTTGAGCCGCATTGTGGGACGTGTCGTAGTGGTGCCTCCGCCTATGCCCATGGTATCTTTAGTGCGTAGTTATGTACGCGTGGCACGAATTTCGCCACTTGACTGGGACTAGGACGGAGGCCGAATTGTTAGGCGAGCTCTGAGCATGCCAGACGATCATGTTGCAGGTTACTACGGACTTGCTTGAAGGTGTCCGGGGGTTTTATCGCCGAATTGGTGATTTGCCTTAAAATGCTGCTTTGTGCTTCTGCTGCGAGGGCCGCAGTGTGCTCCTCCGTGTGAAGCGAGCGTTATGTGTTTCCATTGACTGTTATAACCCCCCGAGGTCCTGCCATTTTGAGGTTGAGGTATGATAATGCAGTACCGCATTGAATCTTGCGAATGCGGTTCGCCCGAGCAGTGCGTTATAGCCACTGCGGAACGGGACAATATCGAAGATTAACTCTTCGCTTCGGAAGTTGTCCGGGGATCCGAAGACCACTTCCAGTGTGATTGAGCCCATGCAATGGGCCTTTACACCTGGGATGACGCCTTTAAAGGTGGTTTTAGTGGGTTTGATCCTCGAGGGGTCTATACCCATTTTTCGCACTATATCCTAATAGAGCAGGTTCAGGCTGCTGCCGCCGTCCATAAGGACTCGAGTGAGGTGAAATCCGTCAATGATGGGGTCAAGGACCAATGCGGCAGAACCGCCATGACGGATACTAGTGGGGTGGTCCCTCCGATCGAAGGTGATCGGGCAAGAGGACCATGGGTTGAACTTTGGGGCGACTAGCTCCATCGCATAGACGTCCCTTAGTGCACGCTTCCGTTCTCTCCCGGGAATGTGGGTTGCGTATATCATGTTCACCATTTTCACTTGTGGGGGGACCTCTTCTGTCCTCCCGTGTTCGGCGGCCAGGGCTCCTCCTCGTCGTCGTTATGCAGCCCCTTGTCCTTGTTTTCGGCATTCAACTTGCCGGCCTGCTTGAACACCCAGCATTCTCTGTTGGTGTGATTGGCTGGCTTATCGGGGGTGCCGTGAATTTGACACGAGCGATCGAATATGCGGTCCAAACTGGACGGTCCCAGAGTACTTCTTTGAATGGCTTTTTCCGCTGACCGGATTTAGAGCCACTGAATCCGACATTGACTGCTGTGTCTTCGGCGTTATCGCCGTTGTTGTGGCGCTTGTGTATGTTACGACGAGGTCTGCCATTAGTATCTTTGGTATCTGAAGTGCCAGGATTCCTTGATGTGTTGTTGCTGCGAGCCATCCAGCTATCCTCGCCCGCGCATAAGCGGGTCATGAGTGTCGTGAGGGCTGCCATAGACTTCGGCTTTTCCTGGCCGAGGTGCCGGGCAAGCCACTCGTCACAGATATTATGCTTAAATTCCGCTAAGGCCTCTGCATCTGGACAGTCGACAATCTGGTTTTTCTTAGTTAGGAACCTGGTCCAGAATTTCCTGGCCAATTCCCCTGGTTGCTGAATTATATGGCTCAAGTCATCAGCATCTGGTGGCCGCACATAAGTCCCTGGAAGTTGTCAAGGAATGCATCTTCCAGATTCTCCCAACTGCCAATGGAGTCTGCTGGCAAGCTATTCAGCCAATGCCGAGCTGGTCCTTTGAGTTTTAGTGGGAGGTACTTGATGGCACGTAGATCATCACCGCGAGCCATGTGGATGTGGAGGAGGAAATCTTTGATCCATACCGCGGGATCTGTTGTGCCGTCATATGATTCAATGTTTACGGGTTTAAAACCCTTTGGGAATTCGTGATCAATTACTTCATCAGTGAAGCATAAGGGGTGTGCGGCGCCTCTGTGCCGGGCTATATCACGACGCAGTTCGTACGAGTCTTGTCTGCTGTATTTGGCCCGGCCGGATTTGCTTTTAGTATATCCGGCGTGACGGTCATCGTCCCGCGTTGGGGTGCGCCCCCGTGATCCGTAGATCGATCTTGCATATTTTGCGTTGTTTTCCAATACGTCTCGCAGGTCCCGCGTGTTGCCCCAGGCCTTGGTGTTTTTGGTTGAACGGCGGCCGGGTGCGGTCTGCACTTTGGGCTGGTATGCCTCTCTGTCTCGACAACGAGGTGGCCGATCAGCTGCATCATACGCTGGTGATGTGGGTTTTAATGCTTCCTCCTCGAGTTGGGGTAGCAACCTGCGCTTTGGGTAACTCTTGGTTGGGCGTTCGAGTTCGTATTCCTCGGCCGCAAGGACTTCAGTCCATCTGTCCGCTAGCAGATCCTGATCAGCACGAAGCTGTTGTTGCTTTTTCTTTAGGTTGTTTGCTATGGCTATAAGCCGGCGCTTGAAGCGCTCCTATTCAACGGGATCCTCAGGCACGATAAATTCTTCGTCGCCGAGGCTCACCTCGTCTTCGGAGAAAGGCATATAATTTTCATCCTCCGATTCTCCGTCTGCTGCCTGTTCCGGAGGGCTAGCTTGTTCATCCTCCCGCTCTAGGTCTGGCTGGAGGGGATTGTCATCGTCTTTGGCACTATCTGGAGCATTATTGTCTCTTGTGCCGGCATCACTGCTTTTGCTGTGGCGAGACTTAGAGCGGCGCCACTGACGTTGGTGCTTGGATTGCTTCTTGGAGGGGTCCTCCCCCGCTGTCTTATCGCCATTGCCTTCTTTGGGGTATCCACCATGTATATATCATATGATGAGGTGGCGGTCCAGCGCCTTGTGGGCGGTGGTTCCTGTTCGTCTCCTGCCTCGTTGTCCATACCGTTGATGTCTTCGGAGTCGAAGTCAAGCATGTCGGTTAAATCATCAACAGTGGCTATTAAGTGGGTGGTGGGTGGGGAGCGAATTTCTTCGTTGTCCGCATCCCATTCTAGCTGGACATAGTTCGACCAAGGTTCTCCTGACAGGGAGAGAGTCCTTAATGAATTTAGCACATCGCCAAAAGGCGAGTGCTGAAAGATATCTGCGGAGGTAAACTCCATGATCGGTGCCCAATCGGATTTGATAGGCACGGATGCAAGCGGATCGGAGCCCGTGGCCGGGGACGAATCCAATGGTTCGGCAACACGGCTCTCGTGGGAGGTGAAGTCAGTATTCGGCTCTATCGCCACTAAGAGTGCGGCCTCCGTGGCGGGGTCTATCCACCCGTCCTCAGATGGCGCAATTTGTTCCGGATTGAGGGTCGGAGTAGTTGCAGGTGTGATCTCCCGAACACTGTCCGATGGCAGAGTTAAGTCATGCTCGTCGTGATTGTGCGGCGCACCTGACATGGGTTTGAATCCGTCGAAGATCAAGTCTCCGCGGATGTCGGCAGTATAGTTCAAGTTTCCGAAACTGACCTGATGGCCAGGAGCGTAGCTCTCGATCTACTCCAGACGGCCAAGCGAGTTGGCCCGCAATACGAAGACGCCGAACACGAAGATCTGTCCGGGGAGGAAAACCTCACCCTGGATCGCATCGTTGCCGATGATCGAAGGATCCATCAAGCCTTACGGTGACAGCACAGTGGAACTCTTAATGAAAGCACCAATGTCAGTGTCAAAACTGGCGGATCTCGGGTAGGCGGTCCTGAACTGTTCGTCTAAGGCGGATGGTAACAGGACGCGGGGGACACGATGTTTACCCAGGTTTGGGTCCTCTCGATGGAGGTAATACCCTACTTCCTGCTTGATTGATCTTGATGATATGAGTATCACAAGAGTTGATCTACCACGATATCATAGAGGCTAAACCCTAGAAGCTAGCCTATGGTATGATTGTTGTTGTTGTTGTTGTCCTACGGACTAAACCCTCCGGTTTATATAGACACCAGAGGGGGCTAGGGTTACATAGAGTCAGTTACAAGGGAGGAGATCTACATATCTGTATTGCCAAGCTTGCCTTCCACGGCAAGGAGAGTCCCATCCGGACACGGGACGAAGTATTCAATCTTGTATCTTCATAGTCCAACAATCCGGCCAAAGTATATAGTCCGGCTGTCCGAGGACCCCCTAATCCAGGACTCCCTCAGCCCCCTGCACTCTTAGCGAGCAACTTCTCAGCATCTAGGCTCGTCTTCGGCCGGCTCATCGGATGCTGTGCTGCCTTCAGCGTGTCGGCGCCCAGGCGATCGCCGCCCTGTGGCCAGACATGCCGGCTCCGCACACACCCAGCCGGACTGCCGACTGGCTGGAGGTGGCGTTCGGCCGCCTTGAGGCGTGGAAGGGCTCCTCGGCCCGGGCCGGAGCACGCCGGGCCATCGAGTTCGTCAAGCCGTGGTACCCTGGGCTAAATCTAGCCTAGTTGACCACGTTTCAACTGGAAGCCCAGGAGGAGCTGGTGGTGGTGGAGGGTGATCTTGTCAAGCGGGCGGCGGCAATCGCCGAGTACACCAACACCAGCATCTTCATCCCGGAGCGGGCTAAGAACGGCGTCGAGGCGCCACTAGAGTGGTTCGGCTGAACCCGGAGGATGGCGAGGACTCAGCCGAGGTGATCGACTCCAGTGACGATGGAGAAGACGAAGAGGAGGGGGAAGGTGAAGAGGAGGTGCCAGAGGTCGGAGCGGACGACCAGCCTCAACTCGACCGCGCCTCCAGCAATGAGCCACGCCCGACCGAGCCGGCTGCTACTGAAGGCGACCAAGCGGAGACCTACCAGCCGGCCGCTCAACCAGCCGGCACCACCGACTCCACCATTCCGCCGAACCCGTCTGCTGCTTCCTAGGCTGCCATTTTACCTTTGTTTCTTCCTGCTTATCAGTCTCGACAAACTTTGGTAACTTCACACAATTCCACCCGCGGGGTGTATTTCAAACTCTTGTTGGATGTCGGCCAAGGGCCTTTTGATGTGTAAATATTTTTGTTGAGTTCTATCTTTCCTTGCTCTCTGCTCTTTGGCTTTTTTTCCTTTGCCGCCTTCCCTCGGTTGCCGTCTTGCCAGCCGAACAGCCGCTCTACGGACTGTGGCTGGGTCAAGTACTTAGCCACTTTCGGGGAGGCAAGTACTTAGCCGATTAGAGTTTTCTAGCAAGTTAAGTAGAAGCCGGCCGGCCGGTTGCTTGACAGCCGGTCGGTGAGGTGGGAAGCCGGCTTGGACTATGTGTATGCCTTGGGTCCTTAGCCATTTTTCATGCAGACACCCTTTTTGCCTTAACTCCTGCCGACCGAACAGTCGCTCTGCAAGCTGTGGCTTCTGGCAGGAGAAAGCTTAAGTGCCAACACATTACTTGTCCGGCTGCAGGAAGCATTTCATAGTACAAGGCGGCAAGTCCCCGGGTCGACTGGTCGAACCCGGTGCCAGACGGACTAATGAAATAACACAATGACAGGCGTAATACTTATCATATAGATAAAAGAGGGCAGTCCCCGAGCTCTTCTCGGGGGACCTGGAGTCTTTGTACTTAATACAAAAGTTGGCGTGGTACATATTGTATCAACTATAAAACCTTCGAAGGAGGTTCGCATTCCATGGTTGTTGGGGATATTACTACTGGGCGTAAACCGGCCTACCAGGGCCGGGTTAACTTCATCAATAGTCCAAGAATGTTAAAGGGCCCAAAGCCCGTAGTCGGTTTAAGACATGTAGCCATAAATCGGCCTTGTATGTAAACTTGTACTGTAAGTTAGGAATAAGAAGAGACCAACCCGGATACGAGTATGAACCGATGATTGGGACTCTGTGAACCGACGGGCGTCACCCGTGTATATAAGGGGACGACCCGGCAGCGGTTCAAGGACAGACAACAACAACTCGAGACTTAGGCGAAGCTTATTTGCTCCCTGGTCATCGAAATCCCATCAATTCCATCACAACTAGACATAGGCTTTTACCTTCATCGAAGGGGCCGAACTAGTATAAAACTCTCTGCGTCCTTGTGTCCGCTTTAACCCCTTCAAGCTAACCCGTCGCGATGGCTCCACGACTAAGTCCTTTCTCTAGGACATCTGCCGTGACAAAACCACGACAGTTGGCGCCCACCGTGGGGCTATCGCACGATGGTTTCAAGTTCTTGGAGGGCCGCTTTGAAGGACTCGAGGGCTACGCTGTGGGCCGGATGACTAAGAGTCGTCGCGGCAAGCTCTACATCGACGATGCAGGCTGGGGCCCCGAGGCCAGCTCAATTGAGTACGGGTACCGGGTCCCCTTTGGTGGCATACACGTCTTCATCGGCAAGATCGGTGAACCGGGCCCTGAGCCGGACATCTGCACCGACCTCATCGAGACAGCTCAGCGTGCGTGATCTTCCCGGGTTAAACCGGCCGTGAAACGTGCCTTCGTGGGAGTCATCCATGGAGGAAGTTATGAGGATGGATCAGAATCTGGTGGCGAGACCGTCGTTTACTCCGGCGACGAGTCATCAACCGGAGAAACTGAATCTCTGTATCAACTGTAAGATGGCCGGATTGGGGGCTGTTCCGATGGTGACAGTATTCCAGACTCCTCTGATCTGCCCAACCGGGTTGGAATATTCATGGCCGGTACACAGGCCGCGCTTCATTCTTCGACCGCTGCTGCGATGATCTCCGGTTCAGTAGCGGCGACGGCTGCCGGGGCAGGAGGCTCTGTGCGCCCGCCAGCTCAAGTCTTATCGGATCTGTTCGATGCATTGGCTGCGCTCATGGCAGAGGCTAATCCGGCGGATCAGGACGCTCGCAACGCGGAGATTGCAAAAGTGAGGGAGCAAATCACTCAGGCTAAGGCGGACTTAGAAGCTGAAGATACCAGGATGACTGCAGAGCGGGCTGCTTTAGACGCACAGGCCTACAGGCTCATGTTGGACCAGAATGCGTCGCAGGAAGTCATGAGGAGGAAGTACCGATCTCGTCTGTCTTCGGTCTTCGAAGCCAGAGACCTCTTCAACACCCCCAGAGCGGGAGCCAGTAACCCGCCGGTGGTAAACCAGGCGGAAGCACCTGGGACAGGCGCACCGGTCCATCCCCGTTTAATAGATCTGCCCCGTCACAATACTGGTGGACCTCAGGTTCTGCCTCCGGGTCACTACTCCAACCGATGGACAACCTTGTTGCGGCTGCTGCACGGCTGGAGGCCATTCCAATTGAAGGTGATTCGCCGCAAGCGGTAGAGACGCGTCGGGTCAAGGAGCTCCTTAGGACAGCTTTGGTCCAACAGGAAGCGTATTCGCACAGTCGCGATCGGATCCACTCAACTCCTTGCCCGAGCCGGAGCTATAGCAGGCATATGGATGAACCGGTCGTGTCAAGTAATGCACGGCGAGGAGCGCCCCGCGGTAACAACCCGGCAGGAGGTGTCGATAATGCTCAAGAAGTGGTAGACCGGGCCCGAGCGCGCAGGGAGGCCGAGTTAGCGGCACAGTATCAAGATCGTCAGCTTACACCGGTTCGTCCGACCACCATGATCGAGCCAGGAGTTACCTCTAGTGCTTTGGGAGTGCCTTGCCTTGTTCCCGCTTTACGCAATGTGCGCCTGCCCAAGGATTTCAAGGGCCCACGCAAGGTACCAAATTATGCGGCGGATCAACCTCCTGAGACGTGGGTGGAAAGCTATGAGATGGCCATGGAGATGCTTGACATGGATGAGGTGGCTTGTGCAAAGTATTTCACTATGATGCTCGAAGGAATGGCCCGTACATGGTTAAAAAGCTTACCGGCCAATTCCATCAGTTCATGGGCCCAGTTGCGAGCCCGATTTATCAGCAATTTCAAGGATACATGTAAGCAGCCGATGTCGATAGTGGATCTAGCTGCCCGTGTCCAGGAGGAAGGAGAATCAACGATGCATTGGGTGCGCCGGGTCTCGCAAGTTCTGCATTCGTCAGACCGCATCAACGCTGACACCGCGGTTATAACCCTCGAAGGCAATTGCCGGTTTGGACCCCTAATGTTGAAATTAGGGCGGATGAAGCGCCATTGCACTGATATAGGGACTCTTATGGGCGCTTTGGTAAAGTATGCTGATTCTGATAGTACCAAGGATCCCGAGTTGATGATGAGAAGACAGGGAAGGGAAAGAAAAACGGCAACTCCAAAGGTCAGCAACATCACCCGACAGGTAATGGTGGCGGAGGCAAGCGCAAAGCGGATGGCAACATGGACTTCGTGGCTAATACCAACACGTAGGACTAAGGGCCAGCGGCATAAGGGTAAACCGCAGAATCGCAGTGGAGCGCCTAACCCTAAATCGGACCGCCTAAACTATCTATTGAACCAGCCCTGCCCAAAGCATGGGACGAAGGAGGTGCCAGCAAACCACCTTTGGAAGGATTGTTCTATTATGCAGCAGTTCAAAAGCTCTAATGCTTTCCAGTATGATCACAGCTCTGGCGGTGGCTCAGGATCCGGGCCGGGTTACGGTGGAGGAAATTCCGGTTCAGGATTTAATGGTAATCCGGGCGGACATAGTAATCAGAATAATCAGAGTAACCAGGGTGGTTACAACCAGCAGCAGCAACAATCGGGTTACCAGAGCAACCCAAAGTAGTTGAATAGTGAGCAGTACCATGTCTTCACCACTATCTTGGATAAGCGAGACCGGAAGATTCAGAAGCGGGCAGTCAACTCTGTCGAACCGGCTGTGCCCCGTTACTTACGCTGGTCTGAGCAGCCAATCATATGGAGCAGAGAGGATCACCCACCCCGGGTTGATAACCCGGGTCAGTTAGCGTTGGTGGTGGCACCTCAGGTGGGAGGTTATAAGTTCACCAAAGTACTCATGGATGGAGGGAGCAGTATCAATATCCTATACTATGAGACCTTCCGTCGTATGGGGTTGATAGATAAAAATCTTAAACCGTCCAATACGGTGTTTCATGGTGTGGTACCTGGCAAATCAGCATATCCGGTTGGTAAAATAGCACTAGAGGTGGCCTTTGGAGATGATCATGATTCCAGGATGGAGACGCTGACGTTTGAGGTGGTAAAAATCCAGAGTCCGTATCATGCCCTGTTTGGGCGACCGGCCTATGCCAAGTTCATGGCACGGCCTTGCTATGTGTATCTGCGGCTCAAGATGCCGGGTCACAAGGGGACAATTACGGTTCACAGAAGCCGTCCAGTTGCTTTGCAGTGCGAGGAAGGAGATGCGGCCTACGCAGAGTCGGTTTGTGCCACCGAGGAGCTGAAGTTCTACAAGGACAATGTTGATCCGGCGGATATGACTCCCTTGAAGAAGCCTACTACGGAGCATGATCCGGCCCTAAAATTCACATCAGCGGCTAAGACTAAGCTTGTTGACTTTGTGCCTGGCAATTCGTCCAAGCAGTTCAGCATCAGTGCCAATTTGGATCTGAAATAGGAAAGCACGCTCATCGAGTTCATCCGTGAGAATCGGGACATTCTTGCATGGAAACCTTCTGACATGCCAGGTGTACCGAGGCGACTCGCTGAGCACACTCTTAATGTGGATCCTAAATACAAACCGGTGAAACAGTTCCTCCGTCGGTTTAAAGAAGAAAGGCGCAAGGCTATTGGAGAAGAGGTAGCCAGGCTCTTGGCAGCTGGTTTTATTGTTGAAGTTTTTCACCCTGAGTGGCTTGCTAATCCGATGCTGGTTCTTAAGAAAAACGGCACCTGGCGTATGTGTGTGGACTACACGGACCTTAATAAAGCTTGTCCAGCAGATCCTTTTGCCCTCCCCCGTATTGATAGAATCATTGATGCTACGGCAGGTTGTGAGCGTTTGAGGTTTTTGGATGCATATTCCGGCTATCATCAGATTAAAATGGCAGTTAAGGACCAGGAGAAAACGGCGTTCATAACACCCTTTGGAGCCTTCTACTATGTATCTATGCCTTGGGCTTACGAGTGCCTAGGCGACTTATCAATGGTGTGTACAGAATTGCCTTCACAAGCAGATTGGCCGTAATGTACATGCTTACGTGGATGATATTGTGGTTAAGTCAAGGAAGAAGGAGACTCTGGTTGATGATCTGAAGGAAACCTTTGATAACCTGAGGACGTACAAGATGATGCTCAATCCGGCCAAGTGTGTCTTTGGTGTACCGGCAGGCAAGTTGACAGGGGAATTGAGGCTAATCCGGAGAAGATTACAGCCATCACCTCCCTGGCTAAACCGAAGTGTATCAATGATGTCCAGCGTTTGGCTGGCCGGATTGCCGCGTTGAGCCGGTTTATCAGCCGCCTTGGTGAGAAGGCGATCCCCTTGTATCAGATGTTGAAGAAGACGGATCAATTCGTCTGGAGTTCTGCTGCTGATCAGGCATTTGAGGACTTAAAGCGGCAGTTGGCCAATCCGCCCGTACTCGCCGCCCCCATTGACAAGGAACCATTGTTGTTGTATGTCGCTGCCAATGCTCGAGCGGTCAGTGTGGCTATTGTGGTGGAGCGGAAGGAGACAGGCAAGGAGTATCCGGTTCAGCGTCTGGTTTATTATATCAGCGAGGTGCTTATTGAGTCCAAGCAAAGGTATCCACATTGGCAGAAGCTAGTATATGGAGTCTTTATGGCAAGCCGGAAGCTGAAGCAGTATTTCCAAGGGCACCCCATCACAGTGGTCAGTTCTGCCCCCTTGGGCGATATCATCCAGAACCGGGAGGCGACTGGCCGGATCGCCAAGTGGGCTATAGAGCTTGGGCCGCACGGGTTGAAATACGTACCTCGGACGGCGGTGAAGTCTCAAGCACTTGTTGATTTCATCAACGATTGGACGGAGCTGCAGGCCCCTGAAGAGAAACCGGATCACACATATTGGACCATCCATTTTGACGGATCACGGCAATTGGAGGGCTCGGGGGATGGAGTCGTGTTAACTTCCCCACGAGGTGACAAGTTTTGTTACGTTCTCCTCTTAATGTTCCCTTGTACTAATAATGCAGCTGAGTATGAAGCCTTGCTCCATGGTATCCGGATGGCTAAGGAGATGAATCTAAGCCGGGTTAAGTGCTTCGGTGACTCGAATCTAGTGGCTCAACAGGTGTCTGGCACTTGGGATTCTAAAGACCCACTCATGGCTGCATATCGTCGTGAGGTGGATATCGTTGCAGGTCACTTCAAGGGCTATCAGGTGGACCACGTGGACCGTCGGAAGAATGAGGCGGCGGACGCTTTAAGCCGGCTGGGCTCTCAGCGTAAACCGGTCCCGCCTAATGTTTTTCTTGATGAGCTGCACAACCCATCGGTCAAGCTCCCTGGTGAAGCGGATTTGGCTATTCCTGATCCGGAGGCTCAATTGGTGGCGGCGCTTCACGTCATTCCGGATTGGACGCTTCCTTATCTTGCGTACATGAACCGGGGCGAGCTACCAGAAGATGAAACCTTGGCCTGGCAGATAATCCGGCGATCTAAGTCCATGACTATTGTTGATGGTGAATTGCATCATTGCAGTGTATCAGGGGCGTTTCAGCGTTGTATGTCTCCTGAGGAAGGCTGTGAAATTTTGCGGGAGATCCATGAAGGAGATTGTGGTCACCACGCCGGTTCAAAATCCTTGGTGGCTAAAGCATTTTGCCATGGTTTTTATTGGTTAACTGCTCATGCTGATGCGGAGGATCTGGTCAGACGGTGTGACGGTTGCCAAAAGTTTTCAAGACGCGCTCATGTGCCGGCTCAAGAATTGAGGATGATTCCAATCACTTGGCCGTTTGCAACTTGGGGGCTGGATATGGTTGGGCCTTTCAAAAGGTCCAAGGATAAGAAGACCCACCTCCTGGTGGCGGTTGACAAGTTTACAAAGTGGGTGGAGGCAGAACCTGTTAGCAAGTGTGATGCGGCCACTTCGGTTCAGTTCATCAAAAAGGTGATTTTCCGGTTTGGCTTTCCACACAGTATCATTACAGATAATGGTACCAATTTGTCCAAGGGGGCTATGAAGGAATTCTGCGAACGTGAGCACATCCGACTTGACGTTTCATCAGTGGCGCACCCACAGTCCAATGAGCAAGCAGAAAGAGCTAATCAGGAGATCTTGAGAGGCATCAGGCCCCGGCTTATGGTTCCTTTGCAAAGGACACCGGGTTGTTAGGTAGAAGAGTTGCCATCTGTGTTATGGAGCATCAATACCACGCCCAACAGATCAACAGGATACACGCCGTTCTTCATGGTCTATGGAGCGGAGGCAGTTCTCCCTAGTGATATCCGTCACGATTCACCTCGTGTGGCGGCTTATGTTGAAGCGGACAACGAGACAACATGGCAAGACGCTTTGGACCGGTTGGATGAAGAGCGTGACATAGCAGCTGCCCCTCAGCGATTTACCAACAGGATCTCCGTCGTTATCACAGCCGCCGAGTCAGAACCAGAACCTTTCAAGAAGGGGATTTGGTGCTTCCGCTCATCCAAGATCAGACTGATATGCATAAGTTATCCCCACCTTGGGAGGGACCTTTCATGGTCAGCAAGAATCTGCACAACGGGTCATACTATCTGATCGATATTCGAGAGCGTAAAGACTCACGCAAATCAAAGGTGGAGACCAACAGGCCGTGGAACATAGCTCATCTTCGGCCTTACTATACTTGAGCCATTGGTTGTACTTATGTACATATTATGACAGTGTATATATTATTAATATAATAAACCGGAGCCTCAGCTAAAGCGGGGTATCTGTTCTTTTACATCATGCGTGGTTACATGGAGTTGTTCTGTCTTAAAGCGGCCTCCGGTTTACCCCTTGAAAATTTTATAAACATCACTTGGGGGCTTGGTCGTGTCCGAACCAATGCAACACCTCTTGATAGGCGGAAGCCACTAGATCACTTGGGGACATGGTCAAATCTGAACCAGTCACGCCTCTTGATCGGCCTAAGGCCATGGAATCACTTGGGGGCTTGGTCGAACCCGAACCATTGCCACGCCTCTTGATCGGCATAATGCCACGGTTTCATTTGGGGACCTGGCTGACTGGAACCATAGCTACACCTATTGGGAGCTTGGTCGTGTCCGACCATGGTAACGCCATCTGATCGGCTCAGTAAAGCCTTTTTCGCAAACGGTTTTATCATTGCCTTTGCTTCAATGTTCTTCCTTAAAATAACTGTTGATTTATTTTTGTTGCGTTTTATAAACCGACAGCATTTAAACCGGTTCAAACTGTCAATTGACGGAATACGGTCTATTTTTTAATCCGGAGATTGTTTGCCCGGTTTAACTTTTCCTGTTAACATCCCATGATGGAGTAACAATAGTGTTTTTGGTCACCCGGCACGGTTTACATGGTAAACCGGCCTTGTATACCCAGGAGCTATTTTCTCCTTCGACGGTGCAGGTTTATAAACCTCCGCTTCAAGATTGGTTAAGCCAACTTCATGCCCAACGATGCCAGGTATTTTGTATCGCAAAATTTGATCATATACCTCAATCTCCTTGCATATATATATATATGAAGGTCATAAACCGGCTGGCGATATAAGCGCCGGGGCAGTTTAAGATTTTATGATTGCAGGAGATATAGATTGAAGCTTTTCATCATTCAAACAAAAGTATCAGCACTGATGCACGAAGGCATCTCAGAAGCAAGAGTATTGGCTATCCTATTACAAGGCAACATGGTGCCCAAATAAAGATCATTGTTTTCTTGGCGGAATGTAACAAAGCAGCCATTTAAACTGGCTTCCGGTTCAAGCTTGATCGCCGCCCTGATCTGATGGTTGTGGGTCCTCCTGCGACGCTTCAGCTTCTTCTTCCCTACCAAGTGGCTGGAAATCAACAGTGGTCCAGTCGATTCCCATTAGGGCTTGAAAGACAGCTTCCTTATGGATCAGGGACAACGGTTCAATATCAGGAGCGTAAGTATGCTTACGGATTGGAGGGACGAGATTCTACGCTTCAGGAATCGGTGCAGCCACTCGTTTATTCTGGTCATTGTATTGAGCTTGATAATGTGTCAAGTCTGCTTCTTCCACCAATTGGCAAGCCAGAGGGCGCACCGCCCGGTTTATTATCCTCAGGTCCTCTTCATTGAACTCTGAGCCGTCTTCCTTCAAACTGGGATAGCCCTGAGCTGCTTCAATAGGGTCAAAATCCGGCACCCATGCCTTGGCCCGGATTAAGGCATTGATGGCACCGGTTCGAGCAGCAGATTTCTTCAGCTCTACAATACGAGCGGGAAGCATTGACAACCTCTTCAGAGTATCTTGAATTAAAGAGGGCGCCGGATTGTTATGTGATGCAGTAGAGATAATCCGCTGCGCTCCAGTATACAGCTGTTCAATTAAGGTATATGCGGCCTTCTGTTTCATCCGAACGTCTGACCCCAAGTGACTGATGCGTGTACCTTCAACATTATAATGAATTCACAAACCGGACTGATCGTAGGAAGGTCAAATTGTTACAGAAGTCAAAGAAAGCTTACCAAAGATGGCTCTAGTCATGGCATGTACTTGCCGCTTTACATTGGCTAGCTCATCTACCACCGGTTTAAGGGCAGCTTCAGCAGTTTCAATTTTCTTGGTTAAAGCGGCCTTTTCAGTGGCCCAATCCGTCCGCTCTTTGTTGAAGCCCTCCTTCAGCTGTTCCATGACGCTTAAAGCGCTGGTCAATTCCTCTTTCGCCTTGGAGGTTTCAGCCTGTTGATATTTCACATTTTCTTGAAGGTCGGCGAGTTGGCTTTCTTTGGTTTTCAGCTCAGCCTGCATACAGACAGTCATATGACTTAACAAACGGTACAAAGAGTTGAAGTACCAACCACATAACAAGTTATGCACTTGGTACTTGGGGGCTAATGCATATTTGATTTTCATCTATCAATCGATTGCTAAAAGTCCCAAGCTCAATACAAGTATTCAACTTGGCACTTGGGGGCTAATGGCTATTTGTTCATCTTCGGCCTAATGCTGCTATATTATTTCAAGTCCCGGTTTGAAAGAAGTTTCCAAACTGGCCCTTGGGGGCTACATCCGCAAATTCCAAGGTATTCAGCTTTATGTTTTACAAGTACCGGTTTGAAAGAAGTTTCCAAGCCGGCCCTTGGGGGCTAGAGGAGTCAGCAAGACTATAATATTCAAACAGGAAGAGACATATGGAATTTACCTCAAATTTCTCTTTCATCATATTCACTAGGCCAGCTTCATAATCACGACTGGTATACAGTCAGTTCAGGTAGCCAGAATGAAGGTCTTGGGCATTCAGAGCAGCATAGGTCGCCAAATCGACATTCCACTTTCCCTTACTCATTGCGGCAAATTCGTCCTTGGCAGTATGTTTGGACAAAGCGACGGGATTGCTTGGCTCGGTATGTCCAACACCAGTGATAACAACTTCATCATCCCGGGCGTTTTCTGGGCTGATCGGCAGGGCCGGAGGTGTCAAAAGGCCTTTCTTCAGCAACAACAGTCTCATCTTGCAGTGGCGGGTCGTTGGGCCCGTCTTCATGAATAATCGCTTCAACATCTGGGGTGTTGTCCGGTACAGGGGCAGTTTCTTCCTCAGTCGCTTTATCCAGGCGAGCCTTCTTACTTGGCCTAGGCTTGGCCCTACAAGAAATGATCAATATCAAATATAGCATATGTCCCAACATGATACAACTGAAATATTATGATAAGTATAGCTTACCCAAGCACCGTCTTGAGTGGTGGCAGCTGGGTAGCTGATGACTTGCCAGAGGATGAGTGGGAAGTAACCTGATAATCGGAGTCAGACGGATTAAGAGGTTGATGATAACAGCCCGCTTTACGACAAGCACTGACAAGCAAATTAGAGACCTCTGAACGGCGTTTCCGAACCGGGCTGTTTGGTAAATCGGCGGAGGTAACTACCTGGCCGCTGTGCCGGGTTGTGCGGCGAACTTCGTGTTGTTGGGTCTTCAAGAGAAATTTGGGATCCGAGTAAGCAAGAGAATGAGAAAATTTAACTTTCCGGTTTGCCTGACGGATTTTTAGTGAAGGCAAAGGGTTCGAATCAGAAGAGAGAATAATTACCTCTGCAACATCGGCATGACTAGCTTCGGCTTCATCCTGACAAATATTATCATCAATAAGGCGTGTGAAAAGTATGCCAAGAGAATCAAGTTCTACCTCAAGGTCCGGATTACCCACATCATCATCAACGGGCGGATAAGAGGATGCAGTGGTTTTCCTTTTATGAGCAGGCTTCTTAGTGACCTTGGTTTTTGGCCATGTTGGTCTTTCCGGTTTGTCAGCTTTCTCCTGTGGAAGTTTCTTGCTCCAAAATGGATCATTGCCTGTTTCAATGGATATTGGTGTCAAATAATAGGCAGCTATAACAATGTCAGGGTCAATGAAAGATGAGGTTAAAAACTTACAACTGGCGGTTTGTTGGTGGCGCAGAAAGGGAGCAGGCCGGTTCGGGCACATATGTATTCCGGTTCGTTCAAAATTTTCTTCACAGCTTCTGTGACTTCTTCGTCGGTGAGCTGGATGTTCATGTGTCGCAGTGGGTCGTCAACACTGCCCGTATATTCGCACATCAAACCGGAGCGTTGACTAAGGGGCAGTATGCTCCATCATATCCAACAACGAGTGAGATCAACTCTGGTTAAACCATTGGCCATGAAGGCTCTGAGCTTGGACAGTTGAGGAGCGTATTTACTCCTTCCCTTCGCACTCAACCTTTGTGGAAAGGGGTGCGTATTGCTAAGCCGCTCCGGACGAAAGCCAGGTAATGGATTTTCATCAGCAGGGGAGGTGTCTTTGCAATAAAACCATGATTGGTTCCATTCTTGGGGATGGCTGTGCAGTTTTGCGTGAGGATAAGTGACCTCTTTCCTTTTCTGAATAGCCATACCACCCAATTCCATATTGGAACCGTCAGTAAACTCTATGCGGCGGTTTAGATGAAAACAGTCTCGGAATAACTCGACTGTGGGTTCCTCTTGAAAGAACACTTCACAGAGTACTTGGGAATGGCATATATTGGTGACAGAGTTGGGGCCAGTATCTTGCGGACGGAGTTGGAAATTGGCCAAGACATTCCGGTAGAATTTTGAACCGGGCGGATTAAAACCTCGGGCTAAGTGGTCTGCGAAAACGACAACTTCTCCTTCCTGTAGCGTGGGAGGACATTCTTTGCCAGGGACCCTCCAATGGATGGTATTTTTACTGCTTAAAGCGCCCGTCAGGACTAAGTTGTTCAGCTGCGTTTCTGTGACGCGAGAAGGTGCCCAGTTGCACTCATATACTTGTTTAGCCATGATGGATTCTACAAAATAAGTGATTCCGGTTCAAGACTGTGTTGGGTAAAAGTATAATCCGGCGGTTCAATAAGGGGACTAATGGTATATGCCAGTTTATGAAATCTTTCTATACTAAGTTAAACCGCCTGATCTAAGCATTGAAAGCAGTTGAAGCTGCGGATGGCTAAGTGTGCAGAAACAGGTTTCACAAAGTTCTATTACAGCAATGGATCTGAGGCAAGTTCAGAAAAACAGAAAAATATTCAAAGGCTTAAAGTAGAGCGGAAGTGAATCAATGGGCAGATATACAGATGAGATCTATGGACTTGAAAATGAAACTACAGGTGGGTGCGAAAAGCTACTGTTATTCAAAGAGGGTTTCACAGATCCATCCAGGGATTAATACATGAATAGGAACAGTCGATGAACACCGCAAGAACGAAAAACCCTAGAACAGATCTAGGTTGAGAAGAACAGAGGGCCTACCAGAGCTGAGGAGGATGCGGAAGACCACCGCGGTTTTCTGGTACGTTCAGGTCGATGCAGCGGCCAAGGTTGGTGCTGGAGACGACGGCGGCGGCGGAGCTCTGAAGCTGGCAACACGAGGAAGACGAAGAAGAGAAGGCATGAAGAGAAGAAAGGAAATGACCCTTCGGTCTTATTTATAAAGCATAAAGGACGTGTGTCAGGCGCGACAAACCAGGGGCCCCAGAACGGAGCTGTCGCCTCGATTTTCGCGGATTTATTAAATGAAGAGATATCATGAATACTTTCTTTATGACAGATGACGTCACTCCGGTTTAACATCAATTGGAGAGGATGACATCACGGCGGTTCAACAATTACAAGAAGATGTTGAAGATGAAGATTTTTGTTAAGGATTGACATGAAATCGTTCAAATCAATCTGGGGCCTAATGTTGGGGATATTACTACAGGGCGTAAACCGGCCTACCAGGGTCGGTTAACTTCATCAGTAGTCCAAGAATGTTAAAGGGCCCAAAGCCCGTAGTCGGTTTAAGACCTGTAGCCGTAAACCGGCCTTGTATGTAAACTTGTACTGTAAGTTAGGAATAAGAAGAGACCAACCCGGATACGAGTATGAACCGGTGATTGGGACTCTGTGAACCGACGGGCGTCACCCGTGTATATAAGGGGACGACCCGACAGCGGTTCAAGGACAGACAACAACAACTCGAGACTTAGGCGAAGCTTATTTGCTCCCTGGTCATCGAAATCCCATCAATTCCATCACAACTAGACGTAGGCTTTTACCTTCATCGAAGGGGCCGAACTAGTATAAAACTCTCTGCGTCCTTGTGTCCGCTTTAACCCCTTCAAGCTAACCCGTCGCGATGGCTCCACGACTAAGTCCTTTCTCTAGGACATCTGCCGTGACAAAACCACGACAATGGTCGCTCCGTCTCCTTTCCGGAGTCATCTCTTTTGCGTGCTCGAGGCTTCTGAGCGTCGATGAGGTAGTAAGAGTCGTTGCCCAACACCTTGCTGATGATGAAGGGGCCATCCCAAGGTGCCGAGAGCTTGTGCTGGCTGGCTATTCGCTGGATCAGCCGGAGCACAAGGTCTCCTTCTTGGAAGGATCTTGGCTTGACCTTTCGGTTGTAGTATCGGTGCAGGCTCTGCTGGTAGATGGTGGGCTGGCAGAGTGCCAAGAGCCGGCCCTCTTCCAGCAGATCGACGCCGTCTTTTCGTGTTTCTTCTGCCTCCTCTTCTGTGTACATGGTGACTCGAGGGGAGTCAAATTCTATGTTCGTCGGGATGACGGCTTCGGCACCGTAGACGAGGAAGAAAGGTGTAAAGCCGGTTGATCTGTTCGGAGTTGTGCGCAGGCTCCAGAGGACAGCCGGGAGCTTGTCAAGCCAACAGCCGGCTGACCGCTCCAGAGGCTCGACCAGTCGGGGCTTGATGCCGGATAAAATGAGGTCGTTTGCTCGCTCCACCTGACCGTTTGACTGCGAATGGGCAACGGACGCTAGGTCTAGTCGGATGCCCTGCGTCGCGCAGAAACGGGCCAAGGCGCCTTTGGCAAAGTTTGTGCCATTGTCGGTGATGATGCTGTGTGGTATGCCCAACCGGATGGTGATGTCGGAGATGAAAGTCACAGCAGTCGGACCATTCAACTTCTTAATTGGCTTTGCTTCTATCCACTTGGTGAACTTGTCCACTGCGACAAGCGGATGAGTCATGCCACCGCGTGCCATCTTGGATGGTCCCACCATGTCCAGGCCCCAGACGGCAAAGGGCCAAGCAATGGGAATAGTCTTGAGTGCAGAAGCCGACTGATGTGGCTTTGAATGAAACTTCTGGCACCCTTTACATTTCTGGACCAAGTCCTTGGCGTCTTCTAGAGTAGTCGGCCAGAAAAAACCGTGGCGGAAAGCTTTGGCCACGAGTGCTCTTGAAGCTGCGTGGTGAACACACTCGCCTTAATGGATATCTTTGAGGATTGTTGGCCTTGCTCCGGCTCTAAGCAGCGCTGATAGACACTAGTGACACTGCGCCTCACAAGCTCTCTGTTGACTATGGTGTACGCTACTGCCCGGCGTTGCACTTGCCAGGCCGAGATCTCATCAGTTGGTAGCTCTTTGTTCACCAGAAAGTTGAGGATGGGCTGGGCCCATGAAGGTGTTGCAATTTCTTCGGCTGCTAAGGTTGCTACTTGCACGAGGGCGATTGGGCCAGGAGGCGGCAGGTTGGAGTTGGCTGCCGCTTGCTTAGTCAATGAAGTCCCCGGGATGACTGTTGCAGTCCCTGGACCGGGTTCTCAAGTCCCGGGCCGGGTGCGGCTGCTACAGTCCGCGGGTCGCCTGCCGAATTCCCCGTGCCGACTGCTGGGGTCCTCAAGTCGGATCCGACTGCTTCAGGAGGAGCCGGCACAAAAATGGAATCCGACTCTGGCAATGGCTTGACAGACGGCTTGAGGAGGCGTTGCAGGGCGACGCCGGCTTGTATTGCTTGCCGGGTGGAGCCGACTCATGCCAAGGCGTCAGCTTGCTCATTGTCATTTCTCGGCACATGGAGGAACTCGCACCCTTCGAAGTATCCGCTGAGTTGTTGGACGAGGAAGCGGTAGCTTGCCATGTTTGCATCCTTGGTGTCCCAGTCACCAGACGACTGCTGGACCACCAGGTCAGAATCTCCATAATGCAGGATCCGGCGAATGCCGAGTTCCTTGGCAAGCCGGAGCCCGTGAATGAGTGCTTCGTATTCAGCAACGTTGTTGGAGGCGGCAAAGTGAATTTGCAACACATATCTGAGCTTGTCGCCTTTGGGAGAGGTGAGGACGATGTTGGCTCCCAAACCAGTGCGCATCTTGGAACCATCAAAGTGCATTCGCCAATGAGTGGAATTTGGCGCTGGCGTAGGTAATGGGTCTCGGCCCAGTCGACGAGGAAGTCGACCAGTGCTTGTGACTTGACGGCGGTGCGAGGCTGGTAGTAGATGGTGTAGGGAGGCAAATCTATGGCCCATTTGGCCACTCGGCCCGAGGCATATCGACTTCCAATGATCTCGGCAAGTGGAGTTGTGCAGACCACAGTGATTGGGTGCTCTTGGATGTATGGCTTCAGTTTCTTGGCAGCAAAGTGCACGCCATAGCACATCTTCTGGTAGTGGGGGTAGTTCCGCTTGGAAGCGGATAGTACTTCACTCAGGTAATACACCGGCCTCTGGACTGGTAGAGCTTTGCCTTCTTCCTTGCGTTCCACCACTATGACTGTGCTGACCACCCGGCTGGTGGCGGTGATGTAGAGGAGCATGGGCTCCTTAGGAGTCGGGGCCGCCAGGACAAGCGGAGTGGTCAACATCTTCTTGAGCTGGAGAAAAGCTTCATCCGCCTTGTCATTCCACTCGAAAAAGTGGTCTTTTCATGAGCTGGTATAGGGGAAGAACCTTCTCGCCCAGCCGACTGATGAAATGGCTGATGGATGCCAAGCAGCCGGTAAATTTTTGCATGTTCAGCAGTCGGGTGGGCACCTCCGTCCTCTCGATGGCCTTGATCTTCACAGGGTTGCACTCTATGCCGCGCTCTGAGACCAGAAAGCCAAGAAGCTGGCCGACTGGCACTCCAAAGACGCATTTCTCTTGGTTGAGCTTGATCTGAAATCGGCGCAAGTTCTCAAAGGTCTCCTTGAGGTCTTCTAGTAGCGTTCCACGCTTCTCCGTCTTCACCACCACATCGTCCACATGGACGTGGGCATTTCTGCCGAGTTGCTTGACGAGACACTTCTGCATGCAACGTTGGAACGTGGCGCCGACATTTCTCAAGCCAAACGTCATGGTCAGGTAGCAGAAGGCTCCGAATGGCGTGATGAAGGCGGTCTTCAGCCTGTCGGCTGGGTTTAGCTTGATCTGGTGATACCCTGAGTATGCATCCAAAAAGCTCAACAGCTCGCATTCGGCTGTGGAGTCAATCACTTGGTCGATCCTCGGCAGAGCAAATGGGTCATTGGGGCATGCTTTGTTGAGGCTGGTATAATCAATACACATGCGCCACTGCTTGTTCTTCTTCCGTACAAGGACTGGGTTGGCTAACCACTCTGGAAAGAACACTTCCATGATGAAGCCAGCTGCTAGAAGCCGGGCTATCTCTTCTCCAACAACTCTTCTCTTCTCCTCTGACAGGCCGTGCAAGGGCTGCCTGACTGGCTTGGCATCAGACCGGACGTGTAGCTTGTGCTCGGAGAATTCCGTCGGAACACCCGGCATGTCTTTGGGAGACCATGCAAAGATGTCCCGATTCTCTCGGAGGAAATCAACGAGCTCGCCTTCCTATTTGCTGTCAAGGTTTGCGCCTATGACAGCATACCTCTCCGGGTGCTCCGAGTCCAAGGGTATCTTCTTCGTTTCTTTGGCCGGCTTGAACAAGCCCTCAGCTTCCGACTCCTTGGGGTTGGGTGACATTTCCGGCTGCTTGCCTACCATTGCCACAACCTGGTCAAGGAGCCGCTTCTCAGCTACGATCACGAGGGACTCGGCTAACCGGCTACTCTCTGCCGCACAGGCAGACGACTTATTATAGTCTCCTGCTATGGTCAGGATTCCCTTGGAGCTTGGCATCTTCATCTTCAGGTAAGCTTAGTGGGGGACCGCCATGAACCTGGCCAGGGCAGGCCGGCCAAGTAATGCATGATAAGGGCTCTCAAGGTCCACCACCTCAAACCAGACTGGCTGAGCAGGAAAGACCCCGAAGAGGACATCTATCTGAGTCTTGCCCATTGGTGAGCAGGAAAGGCCAAGAACTATGCCATGGAAAACAGTCTGGCTGGGCTGAAGATGTCTCTGCTTGATTCCCAACTTCTCCATGGTATCTTTGTACAGAATGTTGATGTTGCTGCCGCCATCTATCAAAACTCGGGAGAAGCGAGCAGCTCGCCTCTCCGTGGCAAACGTGGCATCCAACACCAGGCATAAGACCCGGGATTGGGCATCACCTCCGGGTGGTCGGCTCTGCTCCAGCTGATGGGCTTCTCAGACCAATGCATGAATTCTGGGGTCTCTGATGCTACTGCATTTACTTCTTGTTGCTGCTGCCATCTGCTGCGCCTGTCGTCGGCCATGCTGGTGAACACGACATAAGCTCCATGCTCTTCAGGATAATCATCTTGTATGGCGCCGACTGGCCGAGCCGCTGGCTACTGTGGAGGAGGAGGCGGTGGGCTGGGTGGCGGAGGAGGCTGGAGTCCGTCACCCTTGGCGATCCTGGTGAGCCAGTGGCACTTCCGAGTGGTGTGATTGGACGGCTTCACACCGCTATGGAACTTGCAGGGTGCATCGAGAGTCTGCTCGTACAAGAAGGCGGGCAGCCAGTTGGGCTTGCCGCCCTTCTGGCGTTTTGGAGGAGGCTGCCCTTCTGGCTGCTGATCTTCGACTGTTGCCACCTGTCGGCTCGTGGAAGCCGGCTCCATGGCCTAGCGCTTGTTGTCGTTCGGTTGCTATCGCCGACTGGCGTCACCAGCCGGGGTCCGAGGAGCTTGAGGGGCCACCTTGCCCGACACATTGACTTGAATCTCCGCCTTCATGGAGGAGTCGGCCGTGGTGTACTTGTCTGCTATGATTAGCAGTTCGTCGAGGGTCGTTGGTTCATCGCAGAGAAGCTTGTGCTTGAGGAGGGTGCCCTCTCGGCACCTGGCAGTGAAGTACTCGATGGCCTGCACCTCGTGCATGCCCTCGCACGAGTTCCGCAACTTGGCCCAGCGCGTGAGATAGTCGCGAGTCGACTCGTTGGGGCCTTGGACGCATAAGGAGAGCTGGCGAGACTTGGGCGGCCGCTTGTACGTGCTGGTGAAGTTGCGGATGAATGCTTCAGTAAAATCAACCCAGCTGTTGATGCTATAGGGCTTCAGGTTGTTCAGCCATGTCCGGGCCGTGCCCTGGAGCATGAGTCCGGTGAACAGTCGTCTCGCCGCCGCACTGCTCTCGGGCATCCGTCTTGGTCGCGCTCGATGGTGATGTGAGTACGGCTGCGGCTGGCAGCCGGCTCCTTGTCTCTTCTATCGCGGACGCCACCAGTCGGCGTTCAGGATGTCGCGCCTTGGTCTCGTCGAGGAGGCGGGTCATCGTTTCGCCGGTTGGGCGCTTCAGTGTGGCACCCAACATCTTGCTGCTCAGCCGCGTCGAGGAGCTGCTGGACTCGCTCCGTCATGTGGCGATGCTCGACGCCCTCGAGCTTGCCTAGCTCGTCTGCTGCCGCCTGGGCAGCTCATATGTTCTCTGCAGGCGTGACGTAGACGGGACGATTTGTCCCGAACATGCTGGCGATGGTCGCGCCACGCTGCCGGACCAAGCCAATGCGGCTAGGCCCACCAGGAGCTGCTGTGCCGCCGACAGCACGGTCCATCTCTCGCTGGTAGGCCTCCGAAAGGCATATCATGCCGGCCAACCGGTTGGCGCTCTCGATGAGCTGGACACGGCATGCTTCCAGCATCTCAGCGTCGGCGTCTTCCGGGATAGGCGCAGCCAGGTCTTGCATCGCCGCCTGCAGCGGATCCTGGCCACCTCCGCCAGAGTGCTCACCGTGGCTGATGACGAGCACCTCCGTGACGGTGCTGCCGCCGCTGTCCGCGCGAGGAAGCGGCTCGTCGTAGACCACCACGTTGGTGGGGAACGCGTCAAGCGACGCCATGTCACAGTCGACCAACATCGGGTCGGTGGAGCCAACCGACTCCAAGTCGGCAGCAGGCTCGCCGGCGACGTGGAGCTGATCGAGGAGGCTCACGAGGCGGCTCTCAGGGCCATAGGTGCTCGCATCAGACGCGGGCTCGCCGGAGAGGCGAATCTCGCCAACAAGATCGGCGAGGCAGCTCGCCGCGCAGGCAACCTCCGCGCCGTGCAGCGCGTCGGCGCAGATGCCGTCTGGCGTGCCGGGCTGGCTGCGCTCGCCAGGAAGGAACAGGGTTCCCGTCCAGAACAGGTCTTCGAGAGACGGTGCACCTCGCCCCATGGTGGGCGCCAAATGTCGGCGGTTGGGTGTGACATATGCCCATGGATGGCTTATCATGGTGGGAGCGAGTAGAACATCGCCAGTGCCTGGAAGCGCGATGAGGCGTAGACACGAATGCCGGTGCACTTTACCCAGGTTCGGGGCTCTCCTAGGAGATAACACCCCTAGTCCTGCTCTGCGGGATCTCCGCATGATCACTAAGGCATTAGTGAGTACAATGGTGCTCCTTGAGCTGTATGCTAGAAGTAGAAGAAGGCAAGGCTTGCTCTCCTCTTCCCCTAGGTGTGCGTCTAATTCTCACAGGTTGGAACCCTTTGCATGGGTGCCCTGGGGGGTTTATATAGGCCTACCCCCCAGGGGTACAATGGTAATCTTGCTGGGTGTAGGACCCGGTTGTCAGTCTCTCTGGTCGCCGGTTTCTCCGCCGACTGCTGGGGCCCGCCGCCTGGTTTGGGACGGAGCCGACAGGCCGCCTCCGCCGCTCACGGGCCTTGCCGGCTGCGGATTACTGGAGCCGTGATGCTAATGACGCTTGCTTGGTCAGGGGAGTGTGGCTACAGTCCCGCTGCCTGGCGGGAGATCACTGTAGCCACTCCGTGTCTTATCTAGTTAATGGTGCGTGGGGCCCCGAGGAAGGAACGGGCCGCCTGCTGGGAGCCGGCCTCCCTCGGGTCCGACTGGTGAGGCCCCTGCCGTCTTCCGGGCTCTCGCTGACCGGCAGGGCCCGCCGTCTTCGGGCCGTACCAACAAGCGGTTGTGGGAACAGGGCTTCTCCTGACAGGAGTGACGTCAGGGGCGGAGTGGCAACAGTTCTGCACCGGGCGGAGATCTCCGCCTGTATGGAGCACTGTGGCCTCGCTCGGCCCTAGATACGGGGGGATGGGCTATACTGCAGCCACACCCTGTCTTGTCTTCTTAATGGGGACGGAGACTTTGAAGGTGCCATGGGGCGACTGCTAGGAGCCGACCTCTCTGGATGCTGCCTCCTAGGAGTCGGCCCGTTTTGGAGGCGCCTTCCTGAGCATGGCCGCCTTCTGGCAGTCGACCGTTCGGCCAGCCAGCCGACAGAAGGCCGAGCTCTATCTTGACGTCTTGAGGGGCACAGACCCTGATGTCTTGAAAGGTTTTGGGGCTCGGGTTAGGCTACGCGTGGCCCATTACTCCGACACCGTTGCTGCTACTGATGTAGCTAGTTCATGCGCAGAAGGTCATTTTGAAGGACGAGCTTTTGAATAGTTGCAAAATGTTATTTTGAAGTTCTAAAAAATTCTGATAAACAGAACATGTTTATATGGATGTATATTACACATGTGAAAATTTTGATGCTGAAATAAATAACCATAGAAATGAAAAACAACATTCATGATTTTGAAAAATAAACAGTGCACATATTATTCACCATTTTGGAAATCATCATTTTGCATCTTTATATAGTTCATGTGTTTACTTATTTCACAAGCAAACATTGCACATGTGTAACTTAGGCCAACCCTAACACACAACCCCAAATAGACGTCCGTTTTATTCGGATTTTGTCCGTTTGAGCAGGGCAATGGGGCGGCGTCCGGCCATGTTTCTGGTTGCGGCGGCCGTGCGCTCAACATGCGTGCACATCTTATCCGGCTGCATGCAAACTTTTGCACATATACAAAGCAACAAAGACATAGCTCACGCGGGCAACAAAAGCCAAAGGCCGGCAAACATATATTAGCCTACAAAATGGTCTAGCCCCCAAGTTGAGGATGGCCTTGTGCCGCGCGGCCTGCTGCAAGGCCGCAGTCTCGACAACGTATTTGTCTGCGGTTTTCTTCTCCGCCTCCCTTGTCCGTCGGCCTCTTCTCTTGGCCGATTCCACGTCGAGCCGAGTGAGCTCCGCCGGCCTGAGCTGCCACCGGTCTTCTTCGGGCCCTTCTTCTTCGCCGTGGGGCGCGAGGTGGCGGCCAGGTCGCCGGCCATGGCGGAGGGAGGGAAAGGGGAGCGCGCGAGGGTTTTTTGGAATGGAGGGAAACTGGGCGTTGTTGTGACGAGCAGAGGGAGGACAAGGGCCCGCGACCTGCCTATCCGCTTGCTGTCCGTTTCAACACAAACACGACCCAAATTTGGGTTGAGAATGAGTCAAAAGCAGATAGAAAACGAACATTTGTCGGTTTGCTCCCACGCGTTGTGCCGCGTTTTGTGTATATTTACCTTCAAAACAGACGCGGGCGGACCATTAAGGGTCATACGTTGGAGTTGGCCTTACACCCATACTTGCATGCAATCAAAACATTACATCCATATGATCATGCAGAATCCTTTTCGATTTCTTTTGAAATGTTATATGCGATTTTGCCGGTTAAAAACATGCATCCATGTTTTCGAATTTAAAATGAGGTCCTCCAATGCATCCCGACTCCAAAAATCCACTCTCCTTTTTTTTTTGCGAATCAAATCCGCTCTCCCGTGTGCATCAGTATTTTGCCGGTTGGACTATGCCGGAGTAGTTCGTGAGACCGAGCTGTGGCCGAAAGCCTGGCCACGGCACATGATCCTCGGGTAGCGTTGCAAGTGGCGGGCGGCCTCTGTGGCGGGCTAGACGACGGCAATGCTATGCTAGCCAGCTTCGTCTCGAAGGCACCTTTGTCTTGTCACGTCTGTCAAGCCACGCTGCAGCGGCATGCGTAGGCGTTGGCGCATTACTAGATACAGAGCAACCGTAAATTATCGTGGTAAACCGGTGACTGATCGAGACACCTAGCCCGGCTGTGCCTATGTGGTGTCAGTGTGTGTATGTATGCACGCACGTAAAGATTCGTGCAGACCAGCTGGGGACTAGGGTCTAGGGAGAACAAGCTATATAACTGCAAACCTCTAGATAGGGGCCTGTGTCATGAGTCATGTGTTTGCAAGGCCGCATGCCCGCATCCGAGGCGATACTGCCGCGCTAGGCACTAGCGAGAATAAGCTACAGAAGCAAAAGATTTGCTACTGACCTAGTGGCGGGTCCGTGAGGCAGACGAGTACGGTGAGAAAAGAAATGAAACGGAAGACTCGCTGAGCACAGTAGAGTCAAACGACACAAGACTTCTCTTTCACTCTTTTTTTTTTTCGAGGGGACTTCTCTTTCACTCATCATCTTCTGTATTTCGTTTAGCATGTACAAACATGTATTAGAAAAAAGGTTCATCTCAACATGTAAATATGCATGATATATTTAATAAATATTTTACAAAAATACAATGATCAAACACAATAGACCATCTGTATTTTTCGTTTTAGCTCTCACATTATTTCTCCGAATATTCTTATTTTCATAAAATCAATATGTTCTAAGAGAGTTTTAGAGTTACTCGTGAGGGGAGAACCGGTCATGTAGTTCTCTTTGACTAGAGAGTTTTAGAGTTTACGAGCGACATTGGTAAGACTCTCAACAGAGCACGACGCAAGCTACTCCTCTGCTGCTCCTCCATCTCTTTCTCTTTTTTGGGAGCAATTTTTACATAGTTCGTGCTATCTCGAAAATTCAAATCTGAGCCCGAGCTCATCTGCACCTGGGTGCAGATGCACCCGGGCACCGAAACACCACTCTCGTGCTAACTTCAGTTTTCACATGAAAGATAAGAGTATATAATAGATGTAAGGCGTCGATTTTATTAAATAGTAGGTCAAAGTAATTCTTAGCTTCTTACCTCATATAAAAAAAATAAGATTTTTTCGAAAAGGGGGACTCCCCGGCCTCTGCATCAGAACGATGCATACGGCCACAATTATTATAAAAAAAGTAGTTCAACAATGTCTTGTAGTCTGCAACAAGATGATAAGCTGACTCACAGAGAGCAACAGAAACAAAGACAGAAAAGGCCCAAAAGCCACAACCGGCTGGCAAAATATAGATAGGTAAACTAATCGCCTATCCTATTACATGACCGCCATCCAAATCGGTTGAAGATATCCCGTACTACCATCTCCCACCGGAGAGATCCAGTAACCAAACGCTCCCTGGCCTCCATCGGAGTGAGTAAGGACCACATACGGATTAGCGCAGTAGCCCGGAATAAAACCTGCAAAAAATGGATAGTTGATGTTCTGTTAAAAGCCAAATCATTTATGCAGTTCCAAATTGCCCATAACAACGCACATACTCCTACGCGAATTTGTCTAGCTGTTTCGGATTCTATCCCAACAAGCCACGTTCCAAATAACGACCCGACCGAACTCGGAGGAGTAATGTTAAAGGCAATTTGCACCGAGCGCCACAGAACCCTCGCCAACGGGCAATCAAAGAAGAGATGCTTGATATTTTCATTCCGATCACAGAAACTACACCTAGTAGAGCCTGTCCAGTTGCACTTAACCAAATTATCTTTCGTTAAGATAACTTGTTTATGTACAAACCACATAAACACTTTGATTTTTAGCGGAACCTTAACTTTCCAAACATGTATGGAACTAGGAATAACACTAGAATTGATGACGTCAAGGTACATCGACTTGACTGTGAATTCCCCAGAAGTAGTAAGCTTCCAGCACAACTGATCGGGCTGGTGAGTAAGCTGAACCTCCATCAGTCTACTCACCAGATGAAGCCAAGCTTCCCACCGTACTCCAACAAGCACCCTCCTAAACTGAATATTAAGGGGGTGGACTGCAAACTCGTTGCAACTAGAACATCGCGTCGCTGCACAATACGATATAACGAGGGATATTGAAGCGCCAGCGGCGCTTCCCCCAGCCAAGTATCCTCCCAGAAGCGAGTACTATTACCATCACCAACAATAAACCTTGTTCTATTAAAGAAAGTAGCTTTGACTCTCATTAGCCCTTTCCAGAATGGCGAGTCAGTCGGCCTGACTGTCACCTGCAACAAAGTCTTTGAGTGCAAATACTTATTACGCAGAATCTGCGCCCAAGTTGCATCCGTCTCAGCTGCTAACTTATAAAGCCACTTACTGAGGAGGCATTTGTTCTTAACCTCAAGATTCTCAACACCCAGACCCCCTTGGTCTTTTGGTCGGCAGATGACGTCCCATTTGGCTAAACGGTACTTCCTCTTAAGCTCATCACTCTGCCAGAAGAAACGGGACCGATAGAAGTCCAGTATTTTCTTGACTCCAACTGGAACTTCAAAAAAGGACAAAAGGAACATAGGCAGACTCGTGAGCACTGAATTAATGAGAATCAATCGGCCTCCATACGACATGAGTTTGCCCTTCCAGCAGTTCAGTTTCTTCTCAAACCAATCCTCAATACATTCCCATTCGCTGTTTGTCAGCTTACGATGATGAATGGGGATACCTAGGTAAGTGAACGGAAGTGCTCCCACTTCGCAACCAAACAATTGCTTATAAGCATCTTGTTCCTCTTTGGCTCTCCCAAAACAGAACAACTCACTCTTATGGAAGTTAATCTTCAGGCCAGTCAATTGCTCGAAAAGGCACAACACCAGCTTCATATTTCTTGCTTTTGCCAAGTCATGCTCCATAAAGATAATTGTATCATCAGCGTACTGCAGGATGGACACACCCCCATCAACAAGATGCGGTACCAAGCCACCTACTTGACCGGCCTCCTTTGCCCTACCTATCAGGATTGCCAACATGTCTGCGACAATGTTGAAGAGAATAGGAGACATTGGATCACCTTGTCTCAGGCCCTTGTGTGTCTGGAAATAATGGCCTATATCGTCATTCACTTTAATTCCAACACTCCCTTTTTGCGTGAAGGATTCCACTTGTCTTCTCCAAGCTTCACCAAAACCCTTCATTCGGAGTGCCTGTTGTAGGAAAGGCCATTTGACTTTGTCGTACACTTTCTCGAAATCCACTTTGAAAACAACACCATCAAGTTTTTTCGTGTGGATCTCATGGAGCGTTTCATGCAGGACCACAACTCCTTCGAGGATGTTCCTATCCGGCATGAAAGCAGACTGAGTAGGCTGCACCACAGTATGCGCAATATGTGTGAGCCTATTCGTCCCGACCTTGGTAAAAATTTTGAAACTAACATTAAGAAGACAGATAGGCCGGAATTGCTCAAACCGCACAACCTCTGTCTTCTTTGGAAGTAAGGTTATAGTTCCAAAATTCAGCTTAAAAAGATGAAGCTGGCCCAAGAATAAATCATTGAACAAAGGCAAGAGATCTCCTTTAATAATATGCCAACACTTCTTATAGAACTCTGCCGGGAAACCATCCGGGCCAGGAGCCTTATTATTCTTCATCTGGGAAATGGCCTCAAATACCTCTTTCTCAGAAAAAGGAGCGACTAAAATATCATTCTCAACAGCCGTAAGTTGAGGCACATCCTCAATCCTAGACTCATCCAGCGACACATAGTTGTCCTCTGGAGGCCCAAATAGCTGCTTGTAGAACTCAGTGATATATTGCTTTAAGTTTTCCTGACCAAGAATCGTTCCCTCGTCTTGTTCAAGCTGAAAGATCCTCTTTTTTCTATGCTTGCCATTGGCGATCAGATGAAAAAATTGTGTGTTCGCATCCCCCTGAACAACTCTAGTGACCTTAGCCTGAAGCGCCCACTTTAGTTCTTCCTCACGAAGGAGCTCTTTCAGCCTCATTTCCGCCTCTAGCTTTGCATGCAGCTCCGAGGCTGGCAGAATCGTGGTCATCAGCAAAAGGAGTTGTTCCTTTTCGGCCTTATAAATCCCACTGAGATGCTTAGCCCACCCACGTAGGAAACTTCTCAAATGCCTAATTTTATTCTGCCAGCGCTCAAGCGCAGACCGACCTCCTGCATCCTTAGCCCACTCTCTGGCTACGAGATCCAAGAAGCCTTCTCTCTCAAACCAAGCAAGATCGAAGGAAAAAACATTTTTATTTCCCAAATGGGTAGCCTCTCCAGAATCAAGGAATAAAGGCGTGTGATCAGAAATACCACGAGTAAGCGCCTGGACCGTAACATATGGAAATTTCTGCTCCCATCCGACGCTAGCCAGGACTCGATCCAGCTTTTCAAACGTCGGATTTGGCAAGGCGTTAGCCCAGGTAAACTTTCTACCCGAAAGCTCTATCTCACGCAGATCTAGGCTTTCAATGATTGTGTTAAACATGAAGGACCATCGGCCATCAAAATTGTCCTTATTCTTCTCATCACTCCTGATAATATTAAAATCACCCCCCACCAGGATAGGAAGTTGTTCAGAACTGCAAATCCTAACCAGATCAGCCAAGAAATCCGGTTTATGCTCAGGCTGTGCGGCACCATAAACCACTACCAAAGCCCAGTTAAATCCATCTGACTTGGACCGCACCCTAAACTTAACAGCGAAATCTCCCATGACCACGCTTCGGACTTCTAACGAGTCACATCTAACCCCGAGTAAAATCCCACCCGATCTTCCTCGCGGAGGTAGACAATGCCAGTCAAAATCAATACCCCCCGAAAGAGTATTAAGAAATTGTGGCGAGAAGTTGGCTCTACCCGTTTCCGACAAAGCGATAAAGTCCAACTTATGCTCAATAGAAGCCTCAGCAAGAAACCTTCACTACAAGAAATATGTCAACTTGTGACCACCACTATTGGTCACTGAAAGGTCACAAATTTCCATTTGCGGCCTTTTTGTGACCAAAAACAGAAGGTCAAAAGCTGGCGGTCGTAAACTGACTATAGCGACCTTTCTTCTGGAATGGTCGAAGACGTTTACGACCAAAATACGTCTATTGTGGCGTTTTGGTCACTAGCAACCTTCCCAGGCCACGTAGGCATCCAGCGTGGCAATCTGACGTGGCACAAGATTCAGCCCGGTCCAATTCGATTTTCTACATGGGCCTAGCCCAACAATTCGGCCTATTTGTGTTTTTTCTGTCTGTCAATTTTTGGTTGGGTTCATGGGCCAAGCCCAATATTGCAGCCTTTTTATTGTTGGGCTGTGGCCTTTTTGTCTAAACGAATTTAGTTTTTTTTTAAAAGAAGGGTCCACTAGTCAGATGGGTCCCAGTTTCAATTTGTCAGGTAAGTAGGTCCCACCTATCAGACTCATAGTCTTCATATTTCAAGCAGTATTCAGATTCGTAGAGACAAAAAACACACATAATACTTAAACAAGAGCAACCAGATCACATAATACAATACTTTACAAGCTCTATCCGTGCCAGTACAAAGGGCCATGTATAATACAATAATTTACAAGCTCTACAAGTGTAATATAGTACTACTTCACAAGCTCCTAGACTCGCTGGACTCTCTCATATTTCTATGCAACTTCAACAGGACAAAAACTTCGGTAGTCAGGGCTGGAACCATAGTCAGATGAACAACACGCCGGACTCGCTCGACGGCGATAGTCAGGGCTGAGACCAAACAAAACAACAACATGGCTTCCTCTGTCATCCTGTTACATGAATCAGAAAAGAATGAGAAAAACTGGGGCAAATATATTATGAACAGACCATTCAAGAACAGACCATTCAACATTCAGCTAGTACCATGCTTTTTGTTGTCAAGCTAGTTAGAATGAGATAGTAGTTCATATAAGAAACAGAGAAACAATATGAATATGCATGGCACATATGCAGGTTGTGCAAAAAAACTGCACTACAACACATTGCGCCTAAAACAAAATACCATTCTACTATCACGACCATACATTCAACTAGCAAGATCTAACAATACTCGTCAGCACACGCATACTAAACTTCACAAAGGCAGGAGAGGATAAAGGGAACCAAGGAAGATGCCTGTGGATGATAGTGTCGACGATGATCTGGATTGAGTTAGCATTGATGAGGAAGTGGATGGTGTCCATGGTGTGCTTTAGATGCACACAACCATGAGCTTCTTGCCGCTGTTGCATCCGTTCGCTCGATGATGGCTACCAATGCATCCAAGTAGAACAAAACCACCAACATTAACCCACAGCTTCAAGTACAAGCAAGTATATATCAAGTGACAATGAAAACAAGTTGAGAAAAACACTGTAAATATCTATTTCATGTCATGCAGAATTCAAACCGAATAAATCTATGCATACGAAGGTGAAATATTACAAAGAAAGCACTCGTCAGGTAGCATGCATACAAAGTCTCTGTGTTGGCAGTAGTAAATACTCTCTGTGTTAGCAGTAGTAAAACTCATGCAGTACTAAGTTAACAACTTTGAGTCAGAAAAGCTAGAAGTGTCTCTTAAGAGAGACCAGAACTTAGAATTAAAGCACATATCATATTCTGAACAGCATCAGCACCATGGTAGTAACAATTAACATTAGTAGGACATCAATGGGGCACAACTTAGTTAACTGCAGACGGATGGACACACAATTACCTTCTCGAGGCAGGGGCGAGCGTCCTTGAAGTCGAGGAAGATGAGCGTGAGGGCGGCGCTAATGGCACTCCAGGACATGTTGAGGCCGAGCAGCAGCGGCACAAGCATGCCCAAGGTGATGGTGTACATGTCGAAGGTGATTTTCTCCCCAGATTCAATGCATGGAACAGCTCCCTTCCGTTCCCAATAGCAGCAAGGTACTGGTGCTACTGCCGTGCAAAGAAAAATCTTGTAAGCATGATAGAAGGTTGGGATGGCAGGAAGTGAAAATCCTGTCTAACAACATGAGCAGAGCACTAGTTATAAGCATGATAGAAGGCTGGGTGAAGAATATACGAAACTGAACCAATCAATTCAATTCACAGGGTGTATCTTGTGTAAATGATGCTAGCAATCTCAGTTTCATGCATAGTAGAAATTTTATTAGATGATCCTAACTCCCAGGTAAGTGTTTCTTCATATAAAGTAACTATAATTAGCACCCAACAGCTAGATAGCATATGGTGGAGAAACTAGTTTCAGGTTATCCTGAAATACCAGCGTTGTGCACACCAGGATAAAATCAAAGAATCCAAGAACAAGACACTTGGAGCAAGCAACTCATGTAGTAACAAGCTTTGATGGTGCTAAATGCAACAGGTTTGCATAACCTGATTCACAAGGCTTCGAGTAAATCGAGTGCCCAGATTAGTGGACGAGGATATAAAAAAATAGACTGATATATTTTAGGACAAACAACCACAACCTGAAATAAGCCTGCAAAAGACAACATGTACACTTGGATTTACGGCTGTACACATGTATGTACAGATGCAGAACCAGTTAAAACAGTGTACAAGAGTTGATGATCCTAAGATCCTACCTATCCAGCACTCAAATGCAAAACTTAGAAGATCGCATTCTTTAAAAATTGCATCACAACAGTTTAGCAATAATAAGAATGGCGCAACCTGCATTCTGTTCTTGGCTAGATGCCAAATTCAGGATGTCTAATATACTGCACAGCAAACACAAAGTAGCAGCCCAACAAGTAATCTAACAGAGGGTGAGCTAGGTCTAGTACTCTGCAAAGCACACATGATCCCAGCCTCCCAGGTGCCCATGTGAATTTACTGCATGGGCCTCCCATTTCATTGAAAAACAAGACAGTAATACAAGGGTCTTCAATTTCGATACTACTTCTGTACTCAAAGGTGGAAGCTCCTTCTAGTTCGTGTAATATAAAACAGAAAGAAGCATTGCATTCCTTGAAGAGGGGTGCTCACGTGTCATGTCCACTACAGTATCAGTAAATTCAGTTGAGTGCTGAGAATATACAATTGGAGACTAATAAACCCCAGTGTGATGTTAAGATTTCCCATTAATAATAAGTACAGGGACTCACACCATTTTTGGTAATAATATCAGGCCAAGCAACGGACAAACTCCTCAATTTAACTACGTTCCCAACATGCATGCACTTGGCCCAGCCTTTTCAGTCTTCTTTCTAGTAGCAGTACTAAATCAATCATCTCACGATCCAATAAAACGTCTAGAAAAATCTATTGATCGACTAAATCAATCATGCGTATGCTGGTAAATCTGTACGTACGACTGATGAACAACGAACATATATCACATATATATACAACAACTGAATCGACTGAACATCCGTGAGGAAGAAATCGACTGAACCGCGGTACCTTCGAGCAGGAGGTCGAGGGCGAGTTCGCCCACGCCGCCGTCCGGCAGGGGCGGCTGCGTCGGGGCCGGCGACTGGGCAGGCGCGGCGGGGGCGGCGCGAGGAAGCCGGGCACGACGGGCGGGGCCAGCTGCTGCCGCTGCGCGGGGCGCGCCGTGGGGCCCTCCCTACTGAGCTCAGCGACGTAGCGGCCCCGCGCGACGCGCTGGAGCCGCGCGCGGACGACGTAGGCGGACGCCTGGGCCGCCGTCGCCGGATCGGCGCGCAGGCGGACGCTGGGGGTGAGGTACCCGGCGCCGACGCCCGTCGCCGCCATCTGCAGGACCCGCAGAAAACAGAAGGAGGCGGGCGGAGGAGGTTGGGACGGACGGTGGATCGCCCCGCTCGGGGCGCGCCTCGGCTCTCTCGAAGCCTCTCGCTGCTGGGGAAGGAGCACGGATGGCGGGAGTGCTGCTGCGGGCATGGATGGATGGTTGGATCGATGGAGGCCTCGTTCCCGACGAGATCGAGCGGGGATGTGGCCATGGACGTGCGGTTTGGTTGGGTGAGAGGAGTAGGGCGTGCGGGAGGCCATGGACGGCGGCCGGCTCCGCCGGAGGGAGGTGCCAACGGAGATCTGGAAGGGAGGAGGCAGCTCTCTCTCTCTCCCTCGGGCGAGACAGCGAGGAGATGGATGGATGTGGGAAAGAAAGGAGGCGGGGGGTGGATGGAAAATGACCAGCTAGGGTTTCGGGGTTGGTGTGGAAGGGTTGAGGACAGCCGTTGGATCCACGAGCATCCGACGGCGTATGATGCACGATCCGCGTGAAACGTCTACGGACCAATCAGAATGCAGAATGATGCTATGACCATCTAAATTAGTCATAGTTGTCTAAAAAATAATGTGTTAAAATCATGTCAGCTATCTCATGACCTGATAAATTCAAAAAGAAAATAGAAAACCTTCTCATTGTGTCACCAAAATGTGAACAAGTTTTCAGACAAAATAACAAACATGAAAAAAGATAAATATCTTCAAAAAGGTGTAGTGAGAAATGAGTTTTTTGGCAAAAAAAACATTTTTCATTTTTCGAGGGCCCAAAATGAGTTTTTTTGTGAAGCACCTACCATATATTTGTTGCAAAATTGGATCAAATCATTTTTCTAAAATACTAGGCCATATATAATGCACAATTGACAAAATCGTTGGGTGTAAAAAGTTTTGATCCACCTCTCGTGAAAAAGACAAATTTCCACCGATTCAGTTGGAAGCTGGTCAAATTTGAACTGCAGCTGCCTCATAGTTTGCTATTTATTTTTTCCAAAAATCATTTCTAGGTACATAAGTATCTATTTAATCAGAGAAACACCAAAAAGATTGCAAGATTCAACCACTAGCTAGGAACGGTCATTCCCGCCGTTTTGACCGCATTTTAAAACGGGCATAAAAAATTCAAAAAAAAATCAAAAAATTGGGAAACCTTCGCATTGTGTCATTACATGTGGCCAAGTTCCCAGGAAAAATAACAAACTTGTAATACGGCAATTATTTTTAAAAAGTGTTCTCAGAAATGAGCTATCATGTGTGAAGATTCATGGCTTTCAAGCCAAATGATCAATCTTATGGCCACATTCATGGCATAGTTTATTCAAATGATCTCATATTATGCACAAGGTTGCATCTTGGAATTCCAAACAATGTTTCCTAAGGGAGTTTTCATTTTCTTTGACGAAAAAACCATTTTCCATTTTTCGAGTGCCCAAAAGGAGGTTTTTTTGTGAAGGACCTCCCAAATAAATGTTTCTTAATTGGACCGAATCATTTTTATAAAATACTACGACATATTTAATGCACAATTGACCAAATGGTTTGGTGTAAAAAGTTTTGATCCACCTCTTGTGAAAAAGAAAATTTCCGCCGATTTAGCTGGAAGCGGGTCAAATTTGAACTGTAGCTGCCTTGTAGTTGGCTATTTTTTTTGCAAAAATCATTTCTAGGTACATAAGTATCTACTTAATGAGAGAAACACCAAAAAAATCCAAGATTCAACCACTAGCTAGGAACGGTCATTCCCGCCGTTTTGACCGCATTTTAAAATGGGCATAGAAAATTCAAAAAAATCAAAAAATTGGAAAACCTTCGCATTGTGTCATTATATGTGACCAAGTTATCATGAAAAATAACAAACTTGTAATACGGCAATTATTTTTAAAAAGTGTTCTCAGAAACGAGCTATCACGTGTGGAGATCATTGGTTTTCAAGCCAAATGATCAATCTTATGGCCACATCCATGGCATAGTTTGTTCAAAGGATCTCATATTGTGCATAAGGGTGCATTTTGGAATGGCAAACAATGTTGCCTAAGGAAGTTTTCATTTTTCTTGGACGAAAAAACCATTTTCCATTTTCCGAGTGCCTGAAATGAGTTTTTTCATGAAGGACCTCCCAAATAATTGTTGCAAAATTGGACCAAATCATTTTTCTAAAATACTAGGCCATATTTAATGCACAATTGACAAAATGGTTGGGTGTCAAAAGATTTTATCCACCTCTGGTGAAAAAGACAAATTCCCGCTGATTCAGCTAGAAGCGGGTCAAATTTGAACTGTAGCTACCTCGTAGTTTGCTCTTCATTTTTTACAAAAATCATTTATAGGTACATAAGTATCTATTTAATCAGAGAAACACCAAAAAATTTTCAAGATTCAACCACTAGCTAGGAACGGTCATTCCCGCCGTTTTGACCGCATTTTGAAACGGGCATAAAAAATTCAAAAAAAAACAAAAAATTGGGAAACCTTCGCATTGTGTCATTATAAGTGGCCAAGTTCCTAGGGAAAATAACAAACTTGTAATACGGCAATTATTTTAAAAAAGTGTTCTCAGAAATAAGCTATCATGCGTGAAGATTCATGGCTTTCAAGCCAAATGATCAATCTTATGGCCACATTCTTGGCATAGTTTGTTCAAATGATCTCATATTATGCACAAGGGTGCATCTTGAAATTCCAAGCAATGTTTTCTAAGGGAGTTTTCATTTTATTTGCACGGAAAATACATTTTCCATTTTCCGAGTGCCCAAAAGGAGGTTTTTTTTGTGAAGGAACTACCAAATAATTGTTGCAAAATTGGACCAAATCATTTTTATAAAATACTAGGCCATATTTAATGCACAATTGACAAAATGGTTGGGTGTAAATTTGTTTTGATCCACCTCTCATGAAAAAGACAAATTTCCGCGATTCAGCTGGAAGCGGGGCAAATTTGAACTGTAGCTGCCTCATAGTTTGCTATTTATTTTTTCCAAAAATCATTTCTAGTTACATAAGTACCTATTTAATCATAAATACATGGTTTGGTGGCGATACGTCGAGGTTTGGGCGGTGGCCGAGGGCCCAACTCTAGAGCGCGTAAACTCGCATGCCCGCTGCGTGGTCACCACGTGACTGTGGCGTCGCCATGTGTTATGGGAGGCCTAGGCATGTCTTGTGGATTGGGCACTCCCCAGGTAGGTGCTAGGAATAAAATTACAACATAAGATTCTCACGAGGAGACCGATCGATGCTCAAACATGAATTAGCAACCAAGTGTTTGATTAGCGGTACGGGAAATGTGCATGGCTAATGGGCGTGAGTTTTGGCTGAGGATGATCAGTTACTAAGAAGACCGTCTTCACAAATTTTCAGCTCAAAAGGAGGAGCCTAGGTGGTACTTGCTTTGCAAACCACCACACTGGACATAAATACGAATGTTGGAGCTTGGCTCAAAATAATGAATGGATTGAGCTGGCATTTGGTGGAGGATGGTTATTTGGGCATAGGAAAGCACTGTAGAAAATGGATACTATTTGGACATGCCAAAGTGGTACTTCCTTCACAAACTGTTACTCTGAACAGAATAGGAAAATGAATATTTTTGAATTATTTTTGAACTGGGCAAGGAAGGTTTTTACATATTTGACGAAGATATGACCCAAAGAATTTATGAGATTTTTTTGGGAATTTTGAAAATAACAGAAATATAGGTCGCTTCACAACCTAGGGCAAAAACTGCCACATGGACATGACACATAGGCAAAACTGATGAGGTGGCGCCTAGTCATAGCAACCCACCACAATTTACAAGGCTATGACCATCTATATTGGTCGTTAACAACTAGAAATAAGGCAGCGGACTAGCGTTGTTTGCTTTATGACCATTTCCTGTAAGGAAATTACGACCTTTCTGACCAAAATGGTCGCAATGGTTTAGGGTTTGGAGCCCCCCAGACAGCTTTTGACCAATTGGTCTAAAATGGTCATAAATTTATGACCAATTCTTCGAGGGTCACTGACAGAAGGTCATAAGTTGACATATTTCTTGCAGTGCTTCTTTTAGCCAAGTCTTTCAGACCTCTGCTATTCCAAAAGATTCCTTTCATATCTCGTCATGGAATTTTTTAGCTGTTCGGATTCGAGCGCTCCTACGCACTGCGGAATCTGGGTAAATCTTCCGCTTCCATTTGCATTTAGGAGCATTAAAACTCTGCACTTGGTGCTCACAACCAGCCACAGAGGTGCGCATTTCCACATTATCTACCCGCTCAACCTCCTCCTCAGGCTCAGGAGACGGTTGAGTCAGATCCGCACAAAGATTATCGAGCGCCCTGACCCCTAGAGCGTCGATCTCAGAATCATTCATAGATTTTACCGCCGCTAAGTTACGAACCATCTCGAGCACCCGTTCGGCCTCTAAATCCACCATATCATTAACCGAGGTTGAGATATCACTATCATTACTACCTAGTGAAATACCTAGTTGATTTGCATTATTAATAATCTCATCATTGGTAAAACGCAAAATAGAATTAGAGGTATTGACAGACATACCAGTAGTGACCTCCACGTCACGAAGCTTGGCCGCCCTCATAGCGCACCGCTGCTGAATGTCGTCCACTTCCGGATGGTCCTGGAGGCGGCTACTCAACCGCCGCCCCTCGGAGACCGGATCCGGAATGCCCCCGAACGCAATCAACTCCTCCAGAGTAGCAGCACTCGAGACCACCAAGCCGGAGGAAGGTTGAACCAGGGCCTCCTGCCCTAGCTCTCGATCCACCCCGGCCCACCGGCCAGGCAACGTGGCCAGCGCCGAAGGAAAGCAGGCCTCCGTAGGCGCTCCTGGAGAAGAAGGCCCCGGGACCACCTGCCCCGAGCCCTCTCCGGAAAGCGACGCCGGCGCCACCGAAACTGGCCCGGCAAAAGGGGAGGAAGGAGCCGTGGCTAGCAACCTCGGCCTCCCTCCCGAAGCATCAAGCTGCACCGCCCGAAACTCGTCATCCGCAAGGCCCGATGAGAGGGCCGAGGCCGCCTGCCCCACACCCCCATCGACAGAACGCACCGCCTGCTGAACTGGAGGTACAACGACCGCAGTGTAGGACTCCGAAATCACCATCTCCGGACCCCCGCCAGCGAGAGCAACCTCCTCCGCCCCAGCCCTGGCCGAGATCGGCGACGCACCCAAAAAAGGAACCACAGACTCCTCGTACTCCAGAGTCGGTAACATGTGCTCGAACACATCATCAGGCTCCACCAGCTCACTCCAAAGTCTCGGAGGTGCAGATGCCGGCTCGAAAGACCCGAATCTAAGAGCAGTCATGGGTACCGCGGAAGTTGGTGCTACACCATCCGCAGATGTCTGAGAGTCAACACCCGACGCTTTGGCCAACTCTCGCCCATTGTCAGCTGCTGGTGCCTCCTTTAGAGCAGAACCATCATCCCCCTCGTGCATATCAGTGTCCGTCCCGGTGGCCACCTCAGCAAACAGACTCTCATCCTCGAACTCAATGACAAGGCTGTAGATGTGACCTCGATATACCCACTTTACCACCTCAGGCACATACTCGATGTTCAGCACACTAACCAGACTACGGGCAACCCCGTGGGCCCTGGTGAAGTCCATATCCACTCTCTCCGGTCTGCACACCATAATACCCAAGCTGGCCACGACCCGGGCATCCTGCAACGGCTTGGAGGGAGCCCCAGAAAACCGCAACCACACCTGAGTCAGAGGTATGCCCGTAGGCTCAATCCTCTTCCACTCGTGAAACTCAAGCACCCCCTCAGTACCCGGCACCTTGCACATCCCGAAGCTCAGAAGCCTCTGAAGATCGTCAACGGATGGGAACTCAACCCGAAATAGTTTATCCTCCATGGTAACCAACTCCCACTGGAAATCCCCAGGAGCTAACTCTTTGAGCCTTTGAACAATCTGTGCCTCCGACACCTCACCTCTGGCAATTTTGACCAACCCAGTCGTCAAACTCAAAGACTCATCAGGAGCGTCCATCTCCGTTGGTAAGATGAGGGAGATCATGTGAAAATTAACCATTTTTGGAATTACCACCTTTTCCTCATCTTGTTCTTCCGCACGATGCACGGGTAGCAACAATAAACACATAATTATGAGATTCGATGGTGAATAAACACATGTTTTATTTGAAACGCTTCAAAAAGGTTAAAGGGTGTACCCTTCTGGTCTGATGCTTCTTTGTCATCCCCATACCCATCATAACAATCAAGATCCTCATGAAAAGAATGGAGTTTGTTCTGACTAAGATAGCTAGTTTTTAAATTATGCCCATACAACACATAACACCGCTCATTGGTTACAACACGGACTTATACGATAAATGTGCAACAAAACTTCAAGTGAGTAAGATAAGGAGCAGTAGGAGAAACTTTCGTTACAGTAGAGGTTTCATCGCCTCCCCTCCCTCCGTTGCCGCCTGAGGGCCTCCGAGGCGCGGGTGCTCGGCCCCAATGATGGTGGCGGCGGGATCTGGTGCCTCCTCTCAGTTGGAGGGCCTTGGCTCCCCGGGGCGGCGGCCCCGGCCGATGGGCGCGGTGCAGCCGGCGGGCTGTGCCGGCGGGCTCTAGTGGGCAACCTCCCATGGCCGCGCGGGCGGCGTGGGGGCTGCGGACGCTGGCGCAGTGGCGGCTCCTCGCAATCCGTCATGGCTCCATGTAGAAGATCCGCCCCTGCTTCGATCTGTCCCGATCCGTGCTGGCGCCGGTCCTTGGCGACGGCTTTCGGCGTCCCCTATGGCCGGCCTGGTGGATCTGGCGTGCGGGTGAGGTTCCGGGGGAAACCCCTGGCTGGCGCGGCGGCCTCCCAAAAGTCGACGCCTTTGGCGCCGATCCCCTTCATGAAGGCTTTGGGGTGGATCCTCTCCCTTCCGCCTCCTCCTCGAGCTATGGCGAAAGCTTTTGTTCCCCTGGTCTGGGCGTCGACGGCACCCTGGTGTCGTGCTCCTTCTTGAAGGCGGCGGCTGGGAACAACTCTTGGTGGCGGGGCTGGTGGTGGCGTGGTGGCGGTGCGCTTCGGCCTTCTACTTGGTGCTGCGCCTTGCTTCGCGGGACCAGCATACGGTTTTTTTGGTGGAGCGGTGCTTCATCCATACATAGATGGCGACGGATCTTGACGGCATAGCGCAGTGCAGATTCGGAGTTCGATGTGGGAGGATGGACTCGCGCAGGAGGACGACGCTGTCTGGCGTCGTGGTGACGTCGATGGCAGAGAGATCTGGCACGGTAGATGCAACAGTACAACTCTAAAGATGGACTCGTGGCAGGTGGCTGCGGCGGCCTCATACCCGGCAGGCGTCCTGATTGAGAGTGCGCCGAACTGGTAGGTGCCCCATACCAGGCAGGCGTCCTGGTTGGGACCTCAGGTCTTAGATGTTTAGGTTTGGCTGCGATGTCTGTTTGGTATTAGGCTCAGGCTATCAGCGCCCCTTCATCAATTGGATAGGTGTAGCGACAGTTGTTGCTTAGACGATGGCTTTAGTCTTGCTGTTGTATGACTTTGTAAGGTCTCGTGAGAATAATTAATAAAGTGGCCGTATGCATCGCCCAGATGCAAAGGCCGGGGGTCATCCTACTTTTCTAAAAAAAGAAGAGATAGAATGAGACGAAGCCTAAAGAGGAGAACATTTAGACATTTCGCTTTGAATACGGGAAAGTCCGCATGCTTAATGTGACTGATATATAAGTATGATCTCGGGCTACAAAGAGCCAGTTGTGTTTCTGCTATCCATTCTTATCATCATATTAAAGAAAACTTGAACATGTAGTTTGTGATCTCCAACTCACATGCACCCTTATGAACAGTAAAATTTTAAAAAGTAAAAAAAAAGTAAATTTATTTGTTTGTTTTGTAGACAAACACTGTTGAATGTTCTGCGTACAGTGTAAATTTTTGTGGATAAAAAATAATCTAAAAAAATTAATGCACCGAAAATACTTTCTAAAAAGCATTTTGAGGCATTGATTTTTTTTGTCCAAAGAATTATGAATTTTCTTTATTCATGAAAAATTGTACATATGCAGAACATTCAACAGCTTTTGTTGTAAAAAAGTTAATTTTTTGTTTGATGTTTTTATTGTTTATGGAGGTACATGGCTGCTTGAGATGAAAAAAAGCACTTTCGAGGGAACTCAGCTTCATTCATCACCTGGTATGAGCAGATTGTACACCTACAACTGCGAAATGAAACTTCCTTATTCCTCAAAAAAGGTGCACCGGGATAAAATTTTCATTTCTTGAAAAACCATAGATGAAAGACCTCGTACAGATGAATTGCACTTTGAGAGGAAATACTACGCCTTAACATCCAATTAATCTTGTTTTTTTATTTCATCGTTCCAAGAATCCAGCACCAAACAAATCCAAAATTGAAGGAAATAAAATTAGGTTAGGGCATCTACAACATGGACCCTCAGAACGTATGCAAATGTTTGGTCTGAGGTGTCTGGACGATGTATGTCATCCAACACGGTGCACATCGGTCGATAGACGTGCCTAGGTCCTTGCCGGTGAAGTAGTTGACGCGCATTCATGCCGGTGAAGCCGCTCCAGAGCAGACGTGACTCGACGACATTGATGTCGGTCAGAGTGATGCTACCCGACGAGCCGGTGGTGCCGCTTCAATATCGACGTGGCGACCGAAAAGCCTTCTGTGGCCGGTGCAATGCTCCGCATTGAAGCATGTGGGCCATCCGCTCGCCTGGCCGCGACTATTTAAGCACGGCTCCAGCTCTGTCCACATCACATCTCCTGTCCTGGTTCTCCGTGTCGGTGGGTGGCTCTGGATCCAGATTGTGCTGGTGTCGCCGTTGCTCTCCAGAGACATTGTCGTCCATGACGGTCGGCTCCTCCAGGAAGGAGAACATCCTCTCCTCTGTTGAGAAGGCCGCGTGGAAGGCACAAGGCAACGCGACGCGTCGGGCGCCTCCTTTACTAACTCGGTCGCAGCGGCGGCGACCAGTTAACGCTGAGCACTATGACGGCGAAGGAGAGTGCTGCTAGGAAGGCCGCACGGAAGGAACTACGCAACGCGGCGTGCCCGTCAGAGTTTGCAAAGTCCGACGTCACGCTGGTCTGGGTCCTTGTGGACGCCTGGGCCTGAGACCGGTCGCTGACCACGACGGACGAAATATCATCCGGTTTATGTAACTTATATCGAAGTTATGTCCGTTTGCATGAATTTGTAGTGTTTGCATGATATTTGTTCATCTAGTTTAACTTTTGTTTGTATTGCAGACAGAGATTATATATCTGAAATTATCATCTGGCTTGTAAAATGGACCAGCTTCATATCGACGAGTGTTCTTTGTTTTTATTTTGACTTGTTGTGTTATTTACTAGGAGGAATTCAATTATCTTCCGTCTTTCCAATACAAACAAGAAGTGAAGCTTAAAATGTCATTTAATGTTGGTAACATAATTTAGGTTTAAAATGTCATTTCAAATTGGTAATTTAATTTGGATTTGAAAATGTCATTTCAAGTTGGTAACTTAATTTGGGTCAGGGAGGCCCAAGCTACTTATCAAGCTCCATTTTACATAGGAGATCCTAGGTCAGCCCTGTTTTCGCCTAGATGTAGAGGCTGGGGGTACATCCTTCTTTAAAAAGAAAGCTAGCCCTGTTTCTAACGATTCATCAGTAATGTGTTTTACGAGCCGACGTTGGAGATGCCCACAGTGGCTGCAAATTCTTCGGTGGATTTAACTTGGGTTACCTTGTCCTTCCCGTCTATCTATCTATTATATAATTAAGATAGAAGTCAAACGAGACACCACGGTCTTCCACATACGTTAAAATAATATGCACCGTTGATTAGGAATAATTACGGCTGAGATTTAAAGATATTACGTTACGTGCCTAAAGCGTATATTGAACCGACACGTATAACATGCGTTAATAAAGAGTTGGAAAAAAAAGTTGGAAACAATAGAATATATGCACGTACCTGGGATATGTTCTTCGGTCACGTGTGGGTGTATAAACATAGCCCCGCAAAAAAAACATAGATGGACACAAGCAACCAAGTAACGCGTAATAGGTAGATACGTGCAAGGCTACAATCCCATCAATTATGCACCATCAAGGAAACGTAGACTAGATATCTCTCAAAAAAAAGGAAACGTAGAATAGATGGAGATCCATATTTTGGCAGTTAAGGATTCTAACAAAAGTATGCACGGTGTACAAAAGAAATACCACACGACATCCTTAGCTTTGAAGTTTCGTCCATATATAGGACACCGCCCTTGACCCAGACGTACACCATGACTAAGATGGCCTCCACGCCGGCGTCTCCATCGCGAGCGTGCACAGCTGCTGGATGCTCGCGTCAGGCAGAACAGAGTGCAGCTGCTCCAATAGGCCGGCCTCAGACACAGGCACGTAGGACAATGTGGGCGGGACTGCAAGCCGCCATCCTTTGGGTAAGATGACAAACTGCAAGACGGCCTTAGCCAGGGGCGCTGACGGCCGGAAAGATGAGACCTGGGTGCACGCTGGCCCCGGCCTCGAACGAGGTCAGACAACAACAATGTGCTGGTGCCTGGCCGCCACCACCGATCCTTGGACCCGCTATCTAATTTATTGCGGGACCATTGTATTCTTGAAAAATGCATACACCTATATATATGGTGTCTTTTTCTTACATATACGTGATGACAAGACAAGCCTGACTCCATTCTGATTGATTATCGCAGCGGACGGCGCAAAAAAATAGCTGGTGTTGTACGTGCATGTTGAGGTCGCTGGAGCCAGCTATATTCTTGGATCCATTAGAAGATTGGATAAGCGTGTCAATGATGTATATAAAGCATCAGCAAATAGTATTCCACCAGTGAAAGTTATCTCGCGTCTACATTTTGTGCATGGTCAGAAAACTGAAGAAGCACACAAATTAAAGGTTATTCGGTGGGAACTAGAAGACGGATTGGATCTGAAGATGGCAGCAACACCTGAAACGACCAAACATAAATTATGTGATGACCACCAGAGATGATAGTGATCTAGCACCGGCGAAGAAGACGAGCACACAAGATGTCCTGAATCTACGTCAAGGTCTATGGTGTGGAAAGCCCATCATTCGGGTCCGCTATGCTATTATCGATTTCGTGATAGGCAACAACATTTGATGACCGTAGCGAGGATGGAGGGCAACCCCAAACACCACAAACACAGGCACAAGCCTGGCATGCCATATATGACCTTAGAGGATTTGACAACTCACTTTGTAACTGCAATTTGCATCCCTTGCACTCCTATTATCTAATCACATGATTTGACCACAAGTTTACAAATGGAGGTCCATCAAAAAAATTGTTTGAACCAAACGCCCAAGGTATCAGGTTGGTTAAAATAGATGGTGTTCTTTCCTCATGCATTTCCATACGATCTAATGAAGGCATGCACACACATAGTAATTAGTTCTAGGAAAGAAATAATCAGTCGGGGGGGGGGGGGGGATAAGGATGACTAAAGCACCACACCGAATACATGAATCTATCTACAAGTCACCATACTAATAGTAAACGATTGATAGGAAAAGAAGGCATTACATTCGTCATCGGCGTCTAGCACTAAAAAACACCCAAACATGGCATGTGATAGGAGGTTCAGACAGAAAACACAATACAAAAAATTCCATAAGCACGCATCGTACCCGTCAAACACACAGCAAAATATATAAATGAACCATTATTTTTAGTTAACTATACGTCACTTATCATGGAAAAATCGTTGACAAAAAACAGGCATGACATTTGTCCACACATGATGAAATATGTATCGGTAAGATTGATCGTGGTAGAATCATTTTTGCATACATTTTGGTTTAACACGAGGAGAGAAGAATTGGTGCCTAGAATCCATTCATGTTTAGATTTAATTCTTGGTGGGGAATTTCTCAGAAACATATTAGTCTAAAAGAAAAAAGAGGGTTGATATGATATTGAAGTCTACAAGGTATTTTTATCAACAAACAATAATGTACTCGGTACTATAACGATCAAGTTTCCTGGAGACTTGCGTTTGACTTTAGTATACTTATATGATATATGGTTAGTAGGAAATTAATTAAGTCAGGTAGTATTTGAGAGAGAGGACACATAGTTGGCATGGAAACAAATTTAATATAAAAAATATATATAGTTAATCTAGCCGCGCAAATGCGCGGGGCACACCGCTAGTTACATAACCAAAATAGCGCAGTACTAGTTCAGAGAGTCGGTACTTCTAAAGACATGCTAAATCCCTGAAGAGGACTAGACGCACAAAAGAACAACTAAACCGTAGAGACAAGCTAAACCAAGCAGGAGGACGAGTCGGGCCGCGCGGCGTCGAGGCGCGGCCATATCCGGAGAGCGGCGCACTTCTATACCGCCGTCGTCTTGTTGGCCTTCCCGTCCGCCTCCGCTGCGCGCTTCGCCGCGGTCAGCTCGGCCTTCGTGCTCTCCAGCTGCACTCGCAGAGCAGCATTCTCCTTATCCCGCGCAGCCAGCTTCTTCTCCAGCTCCAGTGCGTAGCCAAAGGAGAAGGACGCGTAGTTCGCGGCCTGCACGTGCCGGAGGTGCACGCAAAACACAATGAGACCGGACAAATCACATGACACTGCTAATGGATGGACGATTTGGTCGCAGCATACCTGGAGCATTGCGGAGTAGCTTGACGCGAGGACGTGAGATGGATTTGCCTCGGCGAACCCACGCTCCCGCGACGGCGTGGTGATGTACTCTAGCACCTTCTTCGCGGCCTCCCAGTCGGCGCTGTCGCCGTCGTGTGTGTCGGGCACGGGCAGGCGCCGTGCTTTCGGGTCGAAACCAGGCGGGGCACCCAAGCCGGACGCGGAGGCCGAGCAGCCATGGGCAGCATGCGGCTTGCTCTGCTCAGAACGGCGAAGGCCGTCTTTTGCAGTAGCGGCCTCCCCGTGTTTCCTCTTTTTCAGGGAAAACGTCGGCGCGTCGCCGTCCGGCTCAGTTTTCACCTTCCCCCCGGACGACTCCATGCCTGGCTCAAATAACATCAATAATCATCTGCTCTCGATAGGGGAATCGAGGGTCGGGAGTGTTAGAAAAAGTTTACCTTCGACGCCGGGAGACGGAAGCGAAGACCCGAGCGGTGGCGAGGCGAATGCCGCTGACGAATCCATCCCTGGCTCAAAACACATCAGTAATTTATCCGCTCACTCGATAGTGAACTCAGTGGGGAGAGTAAGAAGCGAGTTTACCTTTGGCGCTGGGCGGTGGTGAGCCATCTTTTGCAATAGCGGCCTCCTCGTGTTTCCTCTTTTTCAAGGACACCGTTGGTGCGTCGCCGTCCGGCTCAGGTTTCACCTTCGCCGCGGAATCCATCCCTGGCTCAAAACACATCAGTAAATTATCTGCTCACTCGATGGTCGATACAGGAATCAGGTATCGGGAGTGTGAGAAGCGAGTTTACCTTTGGCGCCAGTAGAATGAAGGGCAGGTCCGGGCAGTGGCGAGGCGACGTTGCAAGAGAAACCTCTGCAAGTTTGGTATCAGAGAGGTAAGTCTGGAGATCAACCGCTGTGCCGTGTGCGTCCAGTAGCTTTGCCACCGTTTTCTTTTGCTGGCTTGTGAGCGCTGGAGCTGGATCGCGGACTCTCCAGGAGCACTTGTACTTCGACGGCCGCTCGCCCCAAAGCACGGGACACGACCATGGCTCCGGCGATGTCAGGAAGAAGAACCTGTCCTTCCACGTCTCTTCAGATCCCGAAAAATACCACACTTTGAAGAGCGCACAGCCGTCGTGCTTTGCTCGGAAGCCGTACCAACCGGACGTGTATGGGCACAGAGAGAAAAAGTAGCAGAATACGTCCGTCGATGGCTGCACGCCGGCGTCGTGGCAGAGCACCACGAATCCCACAAGGACGCGCCACCCGCTAGGCGTGAGCTGGCCCGGCGCGAGGCGAAAGTGGGAGAGCGCCTGGGAGAAGAAGCTGAGCAGGGCATGACCATGGCTCGGGCGAAGTCAGGAAGAAGAAGAGCTTGCGGTCAGTGAAGAGCTTGCGGTCGTCTTCCTGTAAAAAGAGCTTGCGGTCGTCGTAGTTTGCTTTGAAGCCGTACCAGCCATTGACCCTGAATTCGAATTCGACCAGCGACAAAAGGTAGAGGAATACGTCCACCGATGGCTGCACGCCGGCGTCGTGGCAGAGCACCACGAACCCCACAAGGACGCGCCACCCGCTACGCGTGAGCTGGCCCGGCGCGAGGCAGAAGTGGGTGAGGACCTCGGAGAAGAAGCTGTGCAGCGGGAAGCGCACCCCGGCCTCCAGCGCGTCCGCGTACAGGCACACGGCCCGCTCTGGCGGCGGCATGCAGGCGCGCCGGTCGCCAGCGGGGCGTGCAGTGTAGGACATCGGCACGCCGTGCTTCCTGCACAGGGCGTCGACCGCGTCCTGGGTAAGGAGAGACGACGTGACCTGGTAGGCTGCGGGCCACGAGAAAGCGGCGGAGGCGGCGGCGTCGCTGATGTCTATGGCGGTGGATGAGGAAGAGGATGCATTGGTGGAAGGCATCACGTCGGCGCCTGTTGCGCTCTCCGTTCCTGCCATACGTATGTGCAGACCGCAGGCAGGAGAATGGGAAAGAGAAATAGAAGAATTATTAGAGCCGGTTTGGAGGAAGAGGAGGAGTCAAATAATTTTCGAGGAAGCGCAGAGGAGCAACGGCCGGGTTCCCGAGGCGTCAAACAAAAGTCTTGATTAGACACTACAGTCTGCTACCGCTGCATGATTCTTTTTTCAATCCACGCAATTAAGAGATTGGACTTCACAGATATCAGTAGCGGAGGCCGAAGTTACAAAATTGACCCTGGAATCAAAGTTTTAGAACAATATAATCTGTTTTGCGAAGTTTAGCAGAATTTGACTCTTTCTTAAAATGCAAATCATGTTACGGTTTGAACTACAAAGTGAAAGCTGGAGGATCTTCTATTATATACTTAAAACGATAGAAAACGAACGGTGATGGTTTGACACTTTAAAACGAAAGATGTGTCAACGGTTAAGATTATGCGAGCACTACACGTGAAAAACTGAAATATGACAAGTAGTACACGTCAAAGAAAAAACTCTACGTGAATCCTAATCTTACACGGCTAGAAAGATTAGGCAAGTACAACACACGTACAAAAAAGTGAGATGGACAAGTACTACACGTCAAATAAAATTCTACAGAAATCCGAATCCTACATTTAAAAACCATCTGCATGTACAAGAAAGGGGTCCGCTCACCGGCAAAAAACAGGAGTCCGCTGCTGCACGTGCGTGCTTTTCAAAGGAAAATAAAAACTGCTGCATGTACCTGTGAATTAAAGGCACTAATTTTTACCTAATACGGATTGGAAACTCCTCCTGGGGCAATCCCAAGTTAAAGTCCGGAGGCGTTTCGAAAAAAAAAATGAAAACTGACTCCTACATCCCCGCAGATACCAGTGGTCAGATTGCTGTAAAAAGCAATCCCTCGCAAATACCAGTGATCATATTGTTGTACCGGCCAAACTGTTCTGAAAAAAATACCAGTAGGACTAAAAATACCAGTGATCAGATTATTTTGCCGAGAAATAGGTACATGCTAAAAATACTATCTATTGATTTGAATTATAACATTCGAGATTAGAGGATGGAAAATGTACGTACAACATCTGTCGTGTACAAATAAGTATTTTTTTGGTGGGGTAACATAGAAGTAAGTCTTATGATTTTTCTTAGGGGTAACAAACCTTATGATTGACACGTAGAACCGAGTCTGTTATATGTACACGTACGAAAAAAGATAACCTATATAAGGAAAAATACAAACGGGCCTCCGAAAGGAACGGGCACTGTTGATGCGCTGTCAGTGTTCGGCATGCACGTAGTGAGAATACGAGTTGGAGTTCAATTACAAATTGGATTTCCTAAACACGACGAACTAATTGTTCTTCCAATTTAGTTTCTCTCTTTCTCTCTTACATCCGACTATGTGAATTAAGCCTAAGATGTAATTCCTCTGCCCTGCATCGTGGAACCGCATGCACAAGGTATGTTTGATGTATGTACGCTTTTTTCTCATATCTCTCAAAGCATGCTTCATTGAAAAAACAATTAGCCGGTACCTAAAAAAAATTATGAAAGGTTCCTAAAAAAACAATTAGACACAAAACAATGAATAGGCACCTTTTTTTAGATCATTTGAAATTATATTTTCTCTATGTACATTTGTAAGCGAGTATATCGCACGAAAAAAAACGAATGGCTTTATGAATAATACTGACGGTTAGAAGCAAAAGAACCAAGTTAATATAGCTAGGAGGAACTAAGCAGATTTTAGTAATGGATCCCCCCCACACACACAGACGCACGCACGCACGCACGCATACACACACACAGCGTTATATTATGTTTTCTTGCAGCCTGTTTATTTCTCTTATGCACAGCCACATCACCGTTCTATACAAACATGCTCCAAGAGTGAATGAAATATGATCATTTTTCAACGTTAATCATTCTAAAATGCATGAAAGAAAAACCAAGTGATTATAATATCATACCTACTCAACATGTACAAGACTATGGTTGCACCAAAGTTTGTTTGGTTTCCCAGTAGGACACACAGAGGATATTACTAAGAATTCTAAGTGGATGGAAAACTAAGTGTGAAATATAGTGTGAAGGAAACCTTTGAATTTTTTTATCGGATATAATCCTACAATCAATAACTCTCATTTGAAAAAAAACCTCCATTCTATCCCAGAGTGTGCTTTGTTCTGACTACTATAATATGCCGCATCATTGATACACATGAGTACATTAGTAGAATATAATAAATGGAGATAATTACCAAAATATAAATTTAATAATGATGAATACTTTAGTTCATAAAATTTTATATTATTATAATAGTCAAATGGAAACATAAAAATAAAGAAATGATTTTAGTAGTGTGCAAAAGGGATTCTTTTTCTCCATTACATATTAATTTTCCTGATTTTCTATATTTTCCAAGTAAGGTTCTGAGTTGAGGACAAAAGGTCAATGTTGAAAAGTGGATGTTTTTTATATATTACTTCAATGAAAGCATTTTTTGTTGATCAAATAACCAGCTAAGAAATCATGCATAATAAGTTGTTCATATATACTATTCTTATAAAACAAACATCCCTACTATAATTATATGTGCTAACTAATTAATGTAGTACTGATGTCGACACGAGTAAAGGATAACATATGAATACAGAAGATTAAAGACACATGATGCTTTTGATTATGTCTTCTATGTAAACAACAAACCGTGAGTTCGCCAACTACGTATTTTGGCTACTTTTTAGCAATTAAGCTTAAATCTTGCGGTGGTACAAAAAACTAAAGATGCAAGTCCATAGAAAATTAAAATTAATCACTAACTAGATGGAATGCATAGAATTGACATGACATAATTAACATCGTATATGGTAATACATGATGATTCTAGCCGCGCAAATGCGCGGGTCACCCGGCTAGTTTAGTTTAAACCATTAGCTTACACTGCCCATAGCGGGAATAACTTCAGTAGTAACATAAGCTGGGAAACTTGCAGGCCTGCTGCGGGGAGTTAAACATTAGTTTCGAGCAGAGAGCCGGGGATTCCCGAGGCGTCATTGAGAAATCTTTTGTCCTTAATTACTAGTGCGTTGTGCGAAGGAGAAAAACTGAACCGTGAAAATAGCCAATATACCAATCGTTCCCGACTCCCGTGACGCTCCCCGCAGCGACCTGTGAGAAAGCCTAAATTGCCTCCGCCACCCCCACCCCATCCCACCCTATCCCTTCCCTCACCGTCGCCGGAGGACGCCGCCGGGCAAAGCTTGTGCGGCGGTGAGGCATGTTCCGTCTTTCGAGGACAAAGAGAAGCGCGGGGGGTGGCTCACCTTCGGAGATGCGGGGTGCGTCCGGGCTATTGCGGGTCGCCGCTGACGCGTGTGGTGGAGGGAGCGCGGCCTCGGCACGCGAGCGGGCATGGAGAGGCACGGCCTGGGCGAGCCGGTGGTGTTCTACTGGGCTAGAAATGCGGCCAGCTTCGTATCTGATGTGTGCTGGGCGGCCAGTGGGGTGGGCCTGTGAGGGTTGCGGCAGATCTGGTCGGGTGCCACTGATCAAATTATGCGTGGTGCTTGAGGCAGAGGTGCAGCAGCGGCACAAGATCCACAGGCGGCAGGGACCGATCTGAGTCTTTGCGGGCCTGCGGCACGGGGAACTTGCAGCAGGCCGTGTATTGGTTGTGCGAGGGCGAGATGGAGCAGGATGCTTGTGCGTCATGGAGGGGTAGCCGGACGGGCTGCTCGGGTTGCGGGCTTGGGCGGGTGAGGCTGCCGACGAAAGCCATTCTCTAGCTGCAATCACAATCCTCGATGGTGGCGCCTACATGCACCATTACCTTGTTGGAGGCATCGATGTGTAGTCCTCTTCCTCTCTTTCCCAACATGCTTCGGGGGAAACCTAAGATTCGGTCTACCGGATCGGGCGATGATGGAGCTAGTAGCTTTGTCGGGCATCATGTTCCCTCTTGAGGGCATCGTCTTGAAGATTGACTCGGTCAGAGGGACTCGAGGCTCGTGGAGGTGGTTGGCAGTGCCTACAGTGTCATATCCGTGGGAAAACAGGAGCACCCTCAACATGGAACGAGCGTCAGGCGGGTTATGTCAGCCAATCTCATGAGATCGAAGCGGCATACGTTCACTCTATCGGACATATCGTTCCACTTCAATGTTGTCAAGGTTTCGCGGATATGCTCGTGGCAGCCTGGATTGATACGGCGGTTTTAGTGTGTACTCTGGTAGCGGCGAAGGCGCTCGAGTGCCCGGCCGAGCGTGTTGTTGGATGTTGGCTTTCTGGTGTTTTGTATGTCTTTCGTGCTTTAGGCCTAGCTTAGCTAGGCGCCGTTTAGGTTTCTGTCCAGTTTTCTTCAATAAACCGAGCAATACCTTTTTCATTTCTTTTTTTAGCAGTCATCTTTTATGTGATGCATCCTCTTTAGGGTGTTTGTTGGGGATATAACTATTGGGTATGACCCGCCCAGGAGGGTCCGGGCCATACCACTGGAGACTTAAGGACGAAGATGGCGGGTTATAAGCAAGCCTGTTGACGGCCCAAGACCTAGAGGTGACCTGAGGCCCAAGAGGCTGAATCGCCATATGTGTAACTTGTAAGGCAAGCTTAGTTAGTTACCGAGCCGGACAGGTTGTGTATGAGCCGACCGGGACTCTGTAAGCCATCGGGCATCAACCTGTGTATATAAAGGGGTGACCCAGCGGCGGGTTAAGGACATGAAACAACAAGTCGAGAGCTAGGTCAAGCGTATTCGCTCCATGGTAATCGAAACCCAAGCAATACAACTATAAGCAGGACGTAGGCTTTTACTTCGTTGAGAGGGGCCCAACCTGGGTAAACTCTCTGTCTCCTTTGTCCCGTTCAACCCCTTCAAGCTAACCTAGTAGCAATGGCTCCACACCTAAGTCCTTTTGCTAGGGCATCTGCCGTGTTAAGTCCACCACAGTTGGCGCCCACCGTGGGGCCAGCGCACGGTGGTTTTGAGTTCTTGAAGGGTAACTTTGCAGGGATCAAGGGATATGCTGTGGGCCGGATAACCAAGAGTCGTCGCGGCAAGCTCTACATCGACGATGCTGGCTAGGGCCCCGAGGCCCGACTCAATTGAGTATGGGTACCAGGTCCCCTTCGGCGGATTCCACGTCTTCATTGGCAAGATCGGCCAGTCGGGCCCTGAGCCGTACACCTGCACCGACATCATCGAGACGACTCAGCGCACTCGACCCGCCAAGGTTCAAGCCGCCGCAAAGCGTGCCTTCGTTGATTTCATCCATGGGACGGATCTTGAGGAAGGATCCGCGTCCAGGGAGAGACAGTGATCTTTTCTAATGGTGAATCCTCAACTGGTGAGACCGATTCAGTGTATCAGCTACAAGACGGTAGGCTTGGGGGCTGTTCCGATGGCGACAGTATTCCGGACCCCTACGAGCCGCCGAACAGGGTTGCAATCTTCATGGCTGGTACGCAACCGGTGCTCGGTTCAACAACCGCCGCAGCTATGAGCTCCAGTTCAACGGTTGCGGCGACGACTGGTGCTGGCGGCTCTGCGCGCCCGCCGGCTCAGGTTCTGACGGAGCTTTTGGATGCTTTGGAGAATTTAATGGGAACAAAGGTAACCCTAGAGACCCAGGAACAACATAAGGTGGACATTGCGAAGCTGCGAGACGAGATAGCTCAAACTAAGGAAGACCTTGCTGCTGAGAACGCTAGGAAGGCGACTGAGCGAGCCGCCTTAGACACACAATCACGACGAATTCAGGCAGAGTCATTCCGGCTCACCTTGGATCAGACTGCTTCAAACGTTGTCTTGAAGAGAAGGCATCAGAGTTGTTTGCTTCCGGTGTACGATGCAAGAAACCTTTTTAGCACTCCTGGGGCAGGAACCAGTAACCCGCCCATGGTGAACCAGGCTGTCGAGGAGGCCGCTGCCGGAGCGCCGGTTCAGCCTCGTGCTGCAGACCCCCCTTCTGCATTTGAATTTGACCCCGCCTCAGCATGTTCCGACACCACCGGGTCATTATTCCAATCCTCTGGACAATATGATCGCTGTGGCCACGCGATTGGCGGCTCTGCCTGTCCAAGATGAATCACTAGCTGCGATGGAGATACGGAGAGCCGGAGAGCTCCTTCAAACAACGGTGGTGCAGTAGGCGGCTTATTCGTATAGTCGTGAACGGATTCATTCAACCCCGCGTCTGAGCCAGAGTTATAGCATGCACATTGACTCGCCAGCAGTGTCAAGCAGTGAGCGGCACCATAACAAACTTCATAGGCTTGACACGCCGCGCACTGGCAATAATGCTCAGGCTTTGGTGGACCAGGGTAGGGTGCGGCGTGAGGCCGAGCTAGCAGCTCAGCTGGCGACTCAACATCAATCTCCGGTTTACCCATCAGCAGCATCTACGGAGGCAGGAGTGACCTCTAGAACTTTGGGCGTGCCATGTTTAGTGCCGGCTCTACGTAACAATCGCCTGCCTAAGGATTTCAAGGGCCCACGTAAGGTGCCCAACTAAATGACCTATCAGCCCCCGGAAGCCTGGATTGAGAGCTATGAGATGGCTATGGAGATGTTGGATGTTAGTGATGCTGCATGTGCTAAGTATTTCACCATGATGTTGGATGGACCGGCTCGTACTTGGTTGAAAGGGTTGCCCGCTAATTCCATCAGGTCTTGGGCAGAGTTGAAAACAAGCTTCATTCAAAACTTTAAAGACACGTGCAAGCAGCCTATGTCGATTCTGGATTTAGACTCTTGCGCCCAAGGTGAGGGCGAGTCAATAACCAACTGGGTGCACTGGATCTCAGCCGTTATACACTCGTCGGATAGTATCAATGCCGGCTCAGCAGTCCTGATGTTGGAAAAGAATTGATGTTTCCTTCCCCTTAAGCAGAAACTGGGGCGGCTTAAGCATCACTGCAATGACATGGGGGAACTCATGGCGGCTCTCGTCAAATATGTCGAATCTGATAGTACTAAAGACCCTGAATATGATGAGGATAAGGTTGGTAAGGGGAAGAAGAGTGGCAGTACCAAAGGACAGCAGCACAACCCAATGGGTCAAGGTGGCAATGGTAAGCGCAAGGCTGACGGCGGTTTAGACCTTGTGGCTAATACCAATACACAGAATAATAATCAGCGTCGCAAGGGAAAGCCGCCCCGGCTTGGAGGGCCAAAGTTCAACCTCGAGGCGATGATGAACCAGCCTTGCCCAAAGCACGGTACACAAGAGAAGCCGGCCAGTCATCTATGGAAGGACTGCTTCATCATGAGGGAGTATAGAAATTCCAATTTTTTCCAGAATAACCATGGCCCGAACGGCGTTTGAGGATCCAACTCTCACGGGCCTGGCTTTGGTGGTGGCGGCTCAAGCTCTGGTTTTCAGGGCCAAGTCCATCAAGGTGGTTTTAATTAGCAATCTGGTAAGGGGAATCAACAGCAACAGTCTGGTTATCACAGCAAATCCAAAGCAGTTGAATAGTGGTTAATATCATGTGTTTACCACGAGTCTGTGTAAACAAGATCAGAAGATCCACAAGCGGGCAGTGAATTCGGTTGAGCCGGCGGTCCCCCATTACTTGCGATGGTCTGAGGAGCCTATCATATGGAGCTGTGAAGATCACCCGCCCCAGGTTGATAATCCCGGTCAGTTAGCTTTGGTGGTTTCTCCTCAGGTGGGAGGATACAAACTCACAAAGGTGCTTATGGATGGAGGCAGTAGTATTAATATCCTTTACTGTGATACTTTTCCCCATATGAATTTGACTGACAAAGATCTTAAGCCGTCTTCTACTGTTTTTCATGGGGTGGTGCCTGGTAATTCGGCATATCCGGTGGGTAGGATAACCCTGGAAGTGGCTTTTGGTGATGATCATGACCCTAGGGCTGAAAAATTGACCTTTGAGGTGGTCAAGATAAAGAGCCCTTATCATGCTTTGTTCGGACGGTCGGCTTATGACAAATTTATGGCACGGTCTTGCTATGTTTATCTGTAGCTCAAAATACCGGGTCATAAGGGCACCATTACAGTGCACGGTAACAGAAAGATAGCCTTGGAGTGTGAAGAAGGAGACGCCACTTATGCTGAGTCTGTCTGTGCAACAGAGGAATTGAAATTCTACAAGGACAGTGTTGACCCGGCGGATATGACTCCCTTGAAGAAGCCAACCACTGAGACCGAGCCCTTATTGAAGTTTAAGTCGGCAGACGACACTAAGTTGGTTGACTTTATTCCTGGCGACTCATCCAAGAAGTTCAGTATTAGTGCCAATATGGATCCAAAATAGGAAAGCGCGCTCATCGAGTTCATCCGTGAGAACCAGGACATCTTTGCATGGAAACCTTCCGACATGCCAGGTGTACCGAGGGAACTCGCTGAGCGCACTGTTAATATTGATCCAAAGTTTAAACCGTCCAAGCAATTCCTTCATTGTTTTAATGAGGAGATGCACAAGGCCATTGGTGAAGAAGTGGCCCGGCTCTTGGAGGCTGGGTTTATCATTGAAGTTTTTCATCCTGAGTGGTTGGCTAATCCGGTGCCGGTACTTAAGAAGAATGGCACTTGGCGTATGTGTGTGGATTACACAGACCTTAACAAAGCCTGTCCAACTAATCCTTTTGCTCTCCCTCGTATTGATCAGATTATTGATGCTACGGCGGGTTGTGAGCGTTTGAGTTTTTTGGACGCTTATTCTGGTTATCATCAGATCGAGATGGCAGTTAAGGACCAGGAGAAGACATCTTTCATCACTCCCTTTGGAGCCTTCTGCTATGTGTCTATGCCTTTTGGGCTGAAGAGTGCCCAGGCGACTTATCAACGGTGTGTTCAGAATTGCCTCCACGACCAGATTGGACATAATGTTCATGCTTATGTGGAAGATATTGTTGTCAAATCCAGGAAAAAGGAGACCTTGATAGATGATTTGAAAGAGACCTATGACAATCTCCGGGTCTACATGATGATGCTTAACCCGGCCAAATATGTCTTTAGTGTGCCAGCAGGCAGGCTCTTGGGATTTTTGGTTTTTGAAAGGGGCATTGAAGCTAACCTGGAGAAAATCAAGGCTATCACTTCTTTGGCTAAGACGATGTGTATCAATGATGTCCAGCGTCTGGCGGGTCATATTGCGGCTTTGAGCCGGTTCTTAAGCCGGTTGGGTGAAAAAGCTATCCCTCTGTACTAGATGATGAAGAAAACAAATCACTTTGTCTGGAGTGATGCTGCTAATCAAGCGTTTGAGGAGTTGAAAATACAGTTGGCTGAGCCGCCAGTCCTTGCAGCTCCTATTGACAAAGAGCCCTTATTGTTATATGTGGCCGCTAATGGCAGAGCTATCAGTGTGGCAATTGTTGTGGAAAGGAAGGAATCAAGCAAGGAATATCTGATTCAACGGCCGGTTTATTATGTCAGTGAGGTGCGGAGTCCAAATAGAGATACTCACATTGGCAGAATCTGGTGTATGGTGTGTTCATGGCTAGCCATAAGTTGAAATAGTATTTCCTTGGCCATCCCATCACTGTGGTTAGTTCTGCTCCTTTAGGGGATATTATTCAAAACAGAGAAGCCACAGGTCGGGTAGCCCAGTGGGTCGTTGAGCTCGGACCCCATGGTCTGAAATACATGCCTCAGACAGCTATCAAGTCTCAAGCACTTGTGGATTTCATCAATGATTGGACAGAGCTGCAGATGCCTAAGGAGAAGCCAGATAGCACATATTGGACTATTCACTTTGATGGATCCAGGCAATTGGAAGGCTCGGGGGCTGGGGTTATCTTGACTTCCCCACGATGTGATAAATTTTGTTATGTTTTAAGGTTGATGTTCCCTTGTACTAACAATGCAACTGAGTATGAAGCCTTGCTCCATGGTCTTCGGATGAATAAAGAGATGAATCTAAGCCAGGTGAGGTGTTTTGGCGACTCAGACTTGGTGGCTCAGCAAGTTTCAGGCACTTGGATTCAAAGGATCCACTCATGGCGGCTTATCGCCGAGAGGCTGATGTTATTGCTGGTCATTTCAAAGGTTATCAAGTGGAACATATTGATCGCAGGAAAAATGAGGCGGCTGATGCTTTAAGCCGTTTAGGGTCCCAGCGTAAGCCGGTACCACCTAATCTTTTCCTTGATATTCTACATAATCCTTCGGTTAAACTACCTACGGAGGAAGATCTTGCTGTCCTTGATCCGGAAGCACAGTTGGTGGTGACTCTTCATGCTATTCCTGATTGGAGAGTCCCATATTTGGCGTATATGACCCGAGGTGAGTTACCTAATGATGAAACTTTGGCCAGGCAGATAACCCGGCGGTCCAAGTCAATGACTATTGTCAATGGAGAGCTGCACCGATGTAGTGTCACAGGGGCTTTCCAACATTGTGTTTTTCCTGAGGAGGGCCGTGAGATTCTACGAGAGATTCATGAAAGAGATTATGGTCATCATGCCGGCTCTAAGTCTCCCGTAGCTAAGGCTTTTCGTCATGGGTTCTATTGGCTGACGGCTCATGCAGATGCGAAGGATTTGGTTAGCAAGTGTGATGGTTGTCAGAAATTTTGAAGACGAGCTCATGTGCCGGCTCAAGAATTGAGGATGATTCCAATAACTTGGCCATTTGCAGTCTGGGGGCTTGATATGGTTGGGCCTTTTAAGCGATCCAAGGACAAAAAGACTCACCTCTTAGTGGTTGTTGACAAATTTACAAAGTGGGTTGAAGCTGAGCCGATTAGCATATGTGATGCACCGACGGCGGTTCAATTCATTAAAAAGTGATCTTTCGTTTTGGATACCCTCATAGTATCATCACTAATGATGGTACTAACCTGTCTAAGGGTGCGATGAAAGAGTTCTGTCAACAAGACCATATTCGCCTTGATGTATCATCAGTGGCTCACCCCCAGTCCAATGGCCAAGCTGAGAGAGCCAATCAAGAAATATTGAAAGGCATCAAGCCCCGGCTTATGGTCCCTTTGCAGAGGACGCCGGGTTGTTGGGTTGAGGAATTGCCTTCAGTACTATGGAGTATCAATACTACCCCAACAGATCTACGGGTTACATGCCGTTCTTCATGGTTTATGGAGCAGAGGCGGTTCTCCCTAGTGATATCCGTCATGACTCACCCCGTGTGGCAGCTTATGTTGAAGCTGATAATGAAAAAGCACGTCAGGATGCTCTTGACCTGTTGGATGAGGAGCGTGACCTTGCGGTGGCTCGTTCGACGATTTACCAGCAAGATCTGCATCGCTACCATAACCGTCAGGTTAAAACTAGGACCTTTCAAGAAGGAGATTTGGTGCTCCGGCTCATCCAGGATCAAATTGATATGCACAAGTTATCCCCACCTTGGGAAGGGCCATTTGTGGTCAGCAAAAATCTGAACAACGGGTCGTACTACCTTATCGATGTTAGAGACCACAAGTACTCATAGACGTCGGAGGAAGAGACCCGCCGGCCGTGGAATATTGCCCATCTTCGGCCTTATTACACCCGAGCCACCGGCTCTTGTGATGTACATACTTTTACCGATGTATATATTATGATTAGTATAATAAAGCCGGCATCCGTGATAATTCAAGGCCTCCGTCATTTCATTTTTGAGAATCTGAGTCTTTATTGTTACTTCATAAGATCGCTTGGGGGTTTCCTGCTTATTTTGCATAGCTATGACTACCCTCTTGATCCGGCTTGTACGCCCTATTTGCAAATAACTTGGGGGCTTCCTGCTTATTGTGCATAGCTACGACTACCCTATTAATCCGGCTTGTACACCTTGAGTGAAACATTACTTGGGGGATCCTGTTTAATGAGCAGAGCTTTGTTGTCCCTCGTAATAGGCTTGGACGCCAGGTGTATTTCATCAAAAATCCGGGTTATCCTGCCTTTTGTATGCTTGCCACTCCGACCAGGTAATCCTGGAATGACTCACCGTACTCTTGACAGTGAATCTTATAAAGACACTGAACTTGTCAAAGTTAAAATGGCGATTGGTCATGTGAGGCCCGGCTTACAGGTTTGAATTAAGGAGTAACTTAGTGGCTGTCCGGCCCTTGAATAGCACTTGATAGTGAGGCTTGGCAGCCTTTGAATGGCTTGTTTTCTTGATATGTGTTTTGATTTGAAATATTTTTTTGAGTTCATCATATGTATCTTACTGATATATGGTTTAAAATGGTTCAGGCCATGTTGCCTTGATCCTCATGATTCATACTTGAATCTATCCGGAGTTTTGATAACCCGGCCTGGTTTTGGACAATAAGTTGCCAGTGAGTTTTGATTATGCGCTTGGAGTTCCGTGCTCTAAGTTTTTGGGATGATACCCTTGCTGCGTATGGCGTTGTAAGCCGGAAGTATGAATAAATTGTGCAGAGCGCTGCGCTCTGAGTTTTTGGGCTGTTACTCTTACTACATGTGGTATGGTAAGTCGACATTATGAACAAATATCACATGTATGATATTTACTTTATTATGATTATACGAGGTTTTCATAAGCCCACCCTGGTTATGGACTATCTAGTCACGAGTGGATTTTACATGGGGCATTGTGACCTGCCCTGGGTTAGACCGCCAGGGCATATGTTAACTGCTTGTGTGCAGGAAATATCATAAACATGGTCTGCATAAATTGATGATATTATAAGCATTAACAGCAGATCTTCAACATCAGATCGGCGACTCAAAGGTGTTATGCAAATAAACATGCACGATGGCATGGCAGAGCATTATTTTAACTAGCCTATTACAGGGCACTGGACGACCCAAACAAAATACATGTTTTGATGCACCAAGCATCCCATGTGATGGATGATAAGCGGGTCTTTGGATTAATTGTCTTGGTCTTGGCGTGTTGAGGCTTCCGGGTCATCCTGTGCTGTTTTTTCTTCCTCCGTTGTCTGGAAGTTAGGTGATGACCAATTGATGCCAGCCAAGGCTTAAATTCAGCTTCATCATCGATAAGTTTAGACGGATCGATTTCAGGAGCAAAAGTATGCTTACAAATTGGCGGAATAAGATCCTGGGACATATGAACCGGCGCCTTCACCTTCTTGTTCTCAGCATCATAAGCCGCCGGGTACTGGGACAGGTCTGTTTCTTCAGCCAGCTTACTTGCTAATGGACACATTGCTCTTGCTACGGGAAAAGTCAGCAGCACTGAAGGAAGACCTGTCTTCTTTAGCGCTTGGGCAGCCACTGGCCAACTCTTCTGGGTCAAGATCTGCTTGCCAGGCCTTTGCCTGTCTCAAGGCGGTCATAGCGCGGGCTCTTGCCGCTGATAGCTTCAAATCATCGAGCCTCCGGGGCATCACTAAAAGTTTCTCTAATACTTCTTTGATGAGTGGCGGCGGTTGCTTTTTATGCGAAGCAACAGATATGACCCGTTGAGCGCTGGTATATAACTGTTCCACTAAAGTGTACGTGGCTTTGAGTTTTTTGCGCATATCATGCCCAAAGCTAGAACTTCTGGGGCCTGTATCAGTAGAAGAGATTGATAAACTGGAAAAAGATTGATATATGTTATGGCAAAATGATTAACAAATAGGTTTACGTACCGAAGATAGCGGCTGTGATGTTACTAATCTAGTGTTTTAAGCCGGACAGTTCTCCAGCTACCGGTTTTAAGGGCAGCTCCAGCTCTTCTGCTCTTTTGGCTAGAGCCGCCTTCTCAGTCTCCCAGCTTGTCATGTCAGCTTTGAAATCCTTTTTCGCCTTCTCCATCTCTTCTAAGGCGGTCGTCAATTCGGATTTGGCCTTGGAAGTTTTAGATTGTTGAGATTTGATATTCTGCTGAAGATTGGCGACTTGGGATTCTTTCATATTAAGCTCTGCCTGTAGTATGCAAATCACAAGCAACATTATAATCATTTTATCTAAAGTCCCAAGCACAATACAAGTATTTCACTTGGCACTTGGGGGCTAATGCCAATTGCTCATTTTGAAGATAACTCTATGATGAACCGGCTATGCTGCTATGATTATAGCCAACTTATGGGAGTTACATGATTGGATTTTATTCATGGTTATGGTAGTAAGTCCCGGCTTATCCATGCTGATTAAGCCGGCCCTTGGGGGCTACAAATGCGAAGTTGATTACTACTATCTGAAGTCCCGGATTAACTTGTCAGATTAAGCCGGCCCTTGGGGGCTACTTGGTTCGATCTTGATATATCTCAGGTTATCTGAAGTCTACAACATATTCAATTCTATCACAGCTTGTATGAAGACGGTTCAGATAACAAGAGTGGATTTCTTAAGCGCTGTATCTAGCATAGCTCTCCAAATTTACTGACCATCTGCCTTTGTCAGCAATGGAAAACTCTTCTTTAGCACTGTGCTTTGACAAGACATTGGGGTTACCCGGCGCTGTGTAACCAAGCCCAGAAATGACAACATCGTCAGTTTTCTCTTCAACAGGCTGGATGGGACTTGGCGGCTTGGTAGTGGCCGGTTCAACGTCCATACGATCTATGGTGACGTCGTGGTCTTATGGTGGCGGGTTGTTAGCGGTGGCCTCAGCAGTTTGATGGGAGGTTTCTAGCAATTGCTTTTCCGGCTAAAAAAGGGTTGGAATCTTCAGCCGGCTTATTCATTTTTGCCTTCTTGCTGGGCTTGGCCACGCCACTAAAAATACAAAGATGTCAGCATATCAATCAGCATGAAATTTCAAGTGATTCAAAGATTTCTTAGCCAGGAGCAACTTTGAAAACCGGAATCTGAGGTCCAGTTGACTCGCCGGAAGAAGAGTGGGATGTTCCCTGATAGTTTGAGTTGGATGGGTTAAGTGGTTGATGTATAAGACCTGCTTTTGGATAAAGTAATGACGAATTTTTTGGCACCTCATTCCGGCGCTTTCGAGGGGCTGGTGTGTTGGGTAAGCCGAAGGAGAGTGTCCCTCCGCTATTCCAGGTCTGTCGATAAGCCTCGTGCTGTTATTGCTTCAAAATAAAGTTTGGATCTAAGTAAGCTAAAGGGTGAGAAAACCTTACTTTCTGGCTCACTTTTCGAGTTCTCTGTCTTGATAATCTCTCTGAGTCAGAGGAAATGAGGGTTACCTCTTCAACATCTGCACGGCTGGCCTCTGCGTCATCCTGATAGTAATCATTGTCAATAAGATGTATAAAAAATGAGCCAAGGGAGTCAAGTTCTACCTCCGACTCATTATCATCGTCATCATCATCGTCGTCCAAGTTAAATAACTCGGAGTGATTGATCTTCCTCTTGATAGCTTTAGTTTTTGTCAGGGGCTTCTTGACCGACTTATCCAACTTTTTCTTCCAGAAAGGAGAATCGGCCTGCGCAAATAAAGTGGATCATGAGAAGACAGTCTTACAGCTGGTGGCGGGTTGAGAATGCAGAAAGGATTGAGTCCAGCTTTACTGCAGTCTGTCAGGCTCTCGTTTAGAAGTGACTTGGTCATATTATTGATATCTTCTTTAGCCACCTCTATTTGGCAATGGCAAAGCGTGTCTTTTAATTCGCCGGTTTATTCGCACATTAAGCCGGGTCGGCGGCTTAAGGGCATTATCCTCCATGAAACCCAGCATAGAACAAGGTCAATGCTGGTTAAACCATTGTCCATGAAGGCTCTAATCTTTGAAAAGATGGGCGCATATTTGGCTCGTTCCTTCGTACTGATCCTGTCTGGGAGTGGGTGTTGGTTGCTGAGCCAGTTCTCGCGATAACCCGGCAGGGGATTCTCACCCTCCGGAGAAGTGTCTTGGCAATAAAACCAAGTTTGATTTCAATCTTTGGGATGACTGGGCAGTTTGGCAGCTGGAAAGGTGGTTTCTTTTCGCCTTTGAATCGAAATGCCACCTAATTCTAGGCTAGGCCTGTCTGTGAACTCGGTCTGCCGGTTCAGATAGTAGAACTCCCTGAACAGTTCTATAGTGGGCTCCTGTTGAAGGTACAACTCACAGAACACCTGGAAGTTGTAGATGTTTGACACAGAATTGGGACCTATGTGGTGTGGATGAAGTTGGAAAAAGTTCAGCACGCCATGGAATTTTTTTGAGCCGGGTGGGCTGAACCCCCGGAGCAGGTGATCAGTGAAAAACTATAACTTCTCCTTCTTTGGGCTGAGGAAGGACTTCTACGCTTGGGACTCTCCAGTGGATGACCTCTTTCTAGGATAAGATGCCCGATGTCTACTACGCAACCTTCTTCTTGTAGATGTTGTTGGGCCTCCAAGTGTAGAGGTTTGTAGGACAGTAGCAAATTTCCCTCAAGTGGATGACCTAAGGTTTATCAATCTATGGGAGGCGTAGGATGAAGATGGTCTCTCTCAAACAACCCTGCAACCAAATAACAAAGAGTCTCTTGTGTCCCCAACACACCCAATACAATGGCAAATTGTATAGGTGCACTAGTTCGGCGAAGAGATGGTGATACAAGTGCAATATGGATAGTAGATATAGGTTTTTGTAATCTGAAAATATAAAAACAGCAAGGTAAATAATGATAAAAGTGAGCACAAATGGTATTGCAATGCTTCAAAAGAAGGCCTAGGGTACATACTTTCACTAGTGCAAGTTCTCTCAACAAGGATAACATAATTAGATCATATAACAATCCCTCAACATGCAACAAAGAGTCACTCCAAAGTCACTAATAGCGGAGAACAAATGAAGAGATTATTGTAGGGTACGAAACCACCTCAAAGTTATTCTTTCTAATCAATCCATTTGGCTATTCCTATAAGTGTCACAAACAGCCCTAGAGTTCATAGTAAAATAACACCTTAAGACACAAATCAACCAAAACCCTAATGTCACCTAGATACGCCAATGTCACTTCAAGTATCCGTGGGTATGATTATACGATATGCATCACACAATCTCAGATTCATCTATTCAACCAACACAAAGAACTTCAAAGAGTGCCCCAAAGTTTCTATCGGAGAGTCAAGACGAAAACGTGTGCCAACCCCTATGCATAGATTCCCAAGGTCATGGAACCCGCAAGTTGATCACCAAAACATACATCAATTGAATCAATAGAATACCCCATTGTCACCACGGGTATCCCACGCAAGACATACATCAAGTGTTCTCAAATCCTTAAAGACTCAATCCGATAAGATAACTTCAAAGGGAAAACTCAATCCATTAAAAGAAGATAGAGGGGTATAAATATCATAAGATCCAACTATAATAGCAAAGCTCGCGATACATCAAGATCGTGCCATATCAAGAACAAGAGAGAGAGAGAGAGAGAGAGAGAGAGAGAGAGAGAGAGAGATCAAACACATAGCTACTGGTACATACGCTCAGCCCCGAGGGTGAACTACTCCCTCCTCGTCATGGAGAGCGCTGGGATGATGAAGATGGCCACCGGTGATATTCCCCCCTCTAGCAGGGTGTCGGAACAGGGTCCCGATTGGTTTTTGGTGGCTATAGAGGCTTGCGGCGGCGGAACTCCCGATCTAGGTTATTTTCTGGAGGTTTGGGGATTTATAGGAGAGGTTGGCGTGGAGAACAAGTCAGGGGGCCCATGATAGTCCACGAGGCAGGGGGTGCGCCCTAGGGGGTGGGCGTGCCCTCCACCCTCATGGGGCCCACGGGATTCCCCTCCGGTAACTCTTCATTCAAGTATTTTTTATATTTTCCAGAAAAAATCTCCGTTGATTTTCAGTGCATTCCGAGAACTTTTATTTCTGCACAAAAACAACACCATGGTAGTTCTGCTGAAAACAACATCACTCCAGGTTAGTTCTAACCAAATCATACCAAAATCATGTAAAAATATTATAAACATGGCATGAATACATCAAAAATTATAGATACGTTGGAGACGTATCAATGCCTGTTTGCACAAATCCGTTCAGTGATTGTTCGGTGACCCGGGAGACGACTCAATAGCAGGAGGTGATAGTTTTGGTTTTTTGCCATTTGTTAACTACAATGGAAGTTATTGCCGGGTTAAAGATTATGCGGTTAAGCCGACCAGAGTTTGAAAAATAGAAGTACAATATGCAAGACATTATCATGCGACACAATAAATAAGTGTGGCTAAACCGAAGAATGCTGCTGAGTTAAAAAGGTTGAAAAGCATACGCCGACGGCTTAATGGGGCCTAATGTTATATGGCGGGTCATGGTTTCTGATATAAGCCGCCATGGAAGTTATGGTACTTCAGACCTATCAGTGAAAATTTTACTAAGTGTTGGACTAACAGGTTTCACAGATTGGTGTTATAATTTTGGATCTGCAGCAGTTTAGAAAATGAAGAACAATCTAAACCTAAGGTGGCGGCAGCAGGAATGTTCGTATGCTCAGATAAGATTTTCTACGGAGTGGAGGTATTCTGATATTAAAAACGAGTGCTAAACTTCTACTGCGCAAGTCTTGTACCATGTTCAGATCAAAAAGTTACTCAAGCTACATAAGGAAATGAAGAATGGCGAAGAACACCAACGAACAAGTGAAAGCCCTAAGTATAGATCTGTTCTGGGGTATAGTTGAACTTACCAAGGCTGATGAATAGTGGTGGCATGCTGGCGTTCTCTAGTCCAGTCAAGTTGATGCGGCAGCCTGATTTGGTGAAGCGGACGGAGGTCGGAGGCGGCGGAGCTCGGAGCTGTAGAGGAGTCGCGAGAGGAGGATGAAGATGAGGAGGCAAGGGGGGAAAATGAAAAGGACCCCTGTCCCTATTTATAAGGAGATGGATAATAGGCATGCACGGGAATCGAGGAGGCCAAAAGGCAATTATGTGGCTGCACAGGCTCCTTGAATCTCAGAAAGACCATTAAAGATGAAGATTTGTTCAGATGTTCTGAGCTTCGTGTGAAGTTAATGCAAGATGATGTCATGGCGGGTTAACATGATTCTGTGAGTTAACGTCATGGCGGGTTATAACAAGTTCACAAAAATTGGCGATGCAAGATTCTGCTAAGTCAAGTATGGAAGATTGATGTGAACAAGTTCAAATCAACCTGGGGCCTAATGTTGGGGATATATCTATTGGGTATGACCCACCTAGGAGGGGCCGAGTCATACCACTGGTGACTTAAGGATGGAGATGGCGGGTTATAAGCAAGCCTGTTGATGGCCCAAGACCCAGAGGCGACTTGAGGCCCAAGAGGCTGAACCGACATATGTGTAACTTGTAAGGCAAGCTTAGTTAGTTACCGAGCCGGACACATTGTGTACGAGTCGGCCTGGCCTCTATAAGACGCCGGGCATCAACCTGTGTATATAAAGGGGTGACCCGGCGGCGGGTTAAGGACAAGAAACAACAAGTCGAGAGCTAGGTGAAGCGTATTTGCTCCCTGGTAATTGAAACCCAATCAATACAACTATAAGCAGGACATAGGCTTTTACCTCGTTGAGAGGGGCCGAACCTGGGTAAACTCTCTGTGTCCGTTGTCCCATTCAACCCCTTTAAGCTAACCTAGTAGCAATGGCTTCACTCCTAAGTCCTTTTGCTAGGGCATCTGCCGTGTTAAGTCCACGACAGTGTTCTCGTAAGGCCATTTCCAATTGATGAATTTGGTAGCTCTCCTACCAACACCGACAACTGGTTCAAATATGACACTATATTTTGCCTCTTAGGTTTTTGTATAAAGCTTTCTTGCTTGCTTCCACTAAATCGTTTAGAAAAATTCTCTTCTTGTACTTATAACCATATAAAAGTCCAATGCTTCCATATACTAGTACTACTACTACCTCAGTCCTGGTTTATTGGTTTCCTTCACATTTTGTGCTAAATTTTGACATCAGATTTAACTAACAAAATGTTAATGCATGTAACAAAAAATAATATCATTGAAAACTATGTTCAAATACGAATCGGACAATATAATTTTTGGTGACATGCACTATTATTTTCTTAGTTAAATCTATGGTCAAAGTTTGGCACAAAATTTTAAGGAGACCAATAAACCAGGAATTATATCTTCATGGATGGATGGAGTATACTATGTCTTTTTTGTACTAGGTGCTTTGCTTCTACACATCCAGGTCACGACCATTTGACCCCACCATTGATGTGCATAATGCCATGTGCTTTATTCACAACCACCTAAAGGATTTTTTTACGTATATTCAAACATATGTGCATCCAATACATCCCAATGTCATAGAAGATGTTATGATGTATCTTCACGACATTCATGCTTTCTAGGTGTTAGAGTAAAACGAGATTGAATGGAAGTGAATGGACGATTAGTCCTGATTCTATTGATTCTCAAGTATATAACATGTGGAAGAGATGAGAAGAAGAGGTGTCTATTGGAGGCATCCCTCCATAACAGGCGTATTTTGACAATAGAGATAGACAAGGACATGCATGTTTGGGGTTGGACACACCCCTTTTATAATGATGGTTCGTCAATTAGTATGTGCTAATTAACAATAGACATGTGCTAATTAATTCCTAAACCCCCCTTGTATAACATCGCTTCTTGAATGATTCATTATTGAAAGCTTCTTGTATATACATCTGCCATCTTGAGAAATCTTCCGTATAATCTTGAGAGTATCCCCCAAAATCCGTGCGGAAAAAATATTAGTAGAATAGTGTACATATGTTGCTAAAAATTCCTTTAAACCCAACAAGAAAAGGAGCAAGGAGGAAAAGTGCAACTTACAATGATTATTGTGTCCTTGATAACTCACATGTGAAACCACTGAGGAAGGAGAAAACTCGCTGGTGAGTTTGGAGAACAATAATTATGCTTTGTATACTTTCCTTTAAAAATCTGAGTGGGGCAAATAGAAAGTATTACATATATCGCCTCATAAAATATTTTATGAGAAACTTCGAGAGAAAGCTCATAAGGGTAAAGAGTGCGATATGATATGCCACTGAAAACTCCTTTAAAACCAAGTGGAAAAAATATAATGAGAAAAGATATGACATATCATGATAATTGTCTCTTTTAACTTAATATCAGAAAATCCATAGAGTTTAGAGGACAATAAATATTTCGTGTATACATTCCTAAAATCCCCGATGGGGAAAACATAAAGTATGACATATGATCTCATGTTGATATTACCTCATTAAAAACCTTGATGAGAACCTGTAAAAGTAAACTCCTAAAGGGAAAAAGAGTATAATATGGTGCTTTGAACCGAAGTAATTCAGAAAGATACCCCCTGATACTTGCATATTTGGAAGTCATCAAATACTAATTCGATGAACATGTTTCTGGAATGTTGATGTTGGTAGAGATTTCATAAATAAATCAACAAAGTTGTCACATGATTTGACTTGCAATATGAGCAATATAGGGATATTGCTTACTATGTAATCGGTTTGCATCCGGACAACACAAACAACATTATCTTTTAGATAATGGTTGGTGAATGTAGCTACTAAGGTTTGTTTCAAAGACTTCTATGGGATGACTACCACACCTAGTAGGAACTAAAATTATATACCTATGATATTGGTGTCCAGATTTCTCTGAAACTGAAAAACTAGGATACAATGTTTGATGTCGTGGAGATATGGAGTGATAGTCTTGAGTCTCAATCAATTGTGCTTGGTGGGTCCAATGTCACTAGGATATGGAATTTTGTGACGCAATATTGCATTTCTATCATCTCGTGATTTTAATGTTCTTTCTCTATGATTCAAATAACCATGAAGATTAACGATGAATAAGACTTGTCCATAATGAATAATCCAATAAATTTTGGATATAAACAACATGGTGTACCATGATGCATGAGTGATGGTGCTCGAGATTGTACCCAAATATTTTATATCAAAATTTGTTGTTAAGATGATCATGTCTTGGTCATTGCAAGAGTTATCCATGTGTATAACAAACACACATTGGTAATCACCATTGTAGGAGTAATACTTGTGTGTAAGGAACTCACTACGTCTGTTGTACCAAAATGTACTGACAACAATAAGTTGTATAGCAACTTATTGATTTTTACACTATGTATGTTGCATTTTGCAATTTGATTCAAAATTGAGATTTCACCGGGAACCAGACATATCTAAATCTAGTGACCCACATGGATATGTGATCACCACATCTATCAACTGAATAGATATATAATTTTGTACTGACATTAAGATAATGTATTGGAAAGAGATTCCACCTCTGGGGAATAGTTTGGGTATCTACATGAACCTTTGTGCTACAAGATTCGCTCGATGTCTAACCACCTAGTTGTTCCCATTCTATTTCTAGAAGAAAACAAGTGTAGGTATTGCTTATGTGAATACCTTCCCTTTATGGAGCAAGATTGTTCTAGTAGATTGTGTCCTCCGCTTTAGTTCAGGCCGAGTGTTGTCCACACTTTGCATGGCCATGGTCTTTGGATCTGAATCATTTGAAAGGTTTTTGCAATCTAGTTTAGAAATGTATGTCGACAATTGTAGACTTCTGGTTATATGTTTCTCCAGAATCCATGTATGTATATATGGTTGATGGAAATATCGTTAACCATGGTGACTGTTCACGATTCCCAATGAGGTTGAGTCTGGTATTGTCGGGGATATACCCCGCCGAGGATAAGCTGACATTTAGGCCTAGGGGTCAAGGACCAGCCAATGGTCCCAGAGGACCAAGGTTCGCTTACCCTTGGAGGTTGAGTCTGGTATTGTCGGGGATATACCCCGCCGAGGATAAGCTGACATTTAGGCCTAGGGGTCAAGGACCAGCCAATGGTCCCAGAGGACCAAGGTTCGCTTACCCTTGGGGCCACCAAAGCCGGAACATGGGATCCCAGAAGAAGACCCGACCCAAATAGCGGGGCCGACTTACTGGAGTCCCAAGGCGAGAAGGAGTCCATTTAGCTTGGGAGATACATAAGGTTTAGAAGCACTACTAGGAAAAGTTATATATGTGAACCATAATTAGTGGCGGGCAGGGCACGTCACCCGCCACTACTACTTTTCCAAAATTGCAGTGGCGGGCATTTGGACGTACCCGCCACTACTAGGTCCAATCCAATGATGGGAGGACCAAGCACCCGTCACAGGTAGGCCTTCCAAATAAGCCCGTAGGATGGAAATTGTTGTGGCGGGTAGTAAGCTAGCGCCCACCACTGGTTTATGCGAAAGTAGTGACGGGCCGAGTCGAGCGCCCGCCACAAGTACATTTAGGCAAGACGCGCCAAATATATCAAAATTTTGAAAAACTTTGCAGTTGCAGGCTTCTGTTGTCGCCCGCCACTGCTCTAAACGGACAATTACCCTTTCGCGCCTACCCAACCATCCACATCAATTTCATGTCCACCTTTTCATTTCTCTCTGCCAGTTCCTCTCCCCTCCCCGTCCATGCCGTCCTGTGCCTCGACCGCCGCCGCCATCCCTCTGACCCCCATGCGGCTCCTTCCATGTGTCCCACGCCGCGAACACCACCGGATCTACTCGCTGTCGTGTTGTGCAACTCGATCACCATCAAGCCATTCTCTGCCTGGACTGCACGCAGCCCCCGTCCTCTGCCTCGACCACCGCCACCATCTTCCGGCTGTACTTTCCTCTGTTGTCACTTCCGCGGCTGAAAATCCGCCAATGGTATACTATGTTCGTTTCGAAATTACGCTCCAGGGTTTAGGATTTGCATCTTGTTAATTTCTACATTAACTTATGTTTTAGGATTTCAACTTTAGTAATAGTACTAGTTGTACATCATATAAGAGAGTGGCATAGCTGCTGGAGCAGTACTAGATAATTGGAATAGCTCTTTTTCGTATCGGGAGGTGTCCAAATATTTGAAACATTGCTAAATATGGCAAGTGACAATGATGTTTGAATTTTCTTACAGATGAGAAGTGCATAGGATTCATGTTATTCACAAGGATTTGAAAAAGAGTGACAAAGTTTTGGCGAAACGTTGATTCATTTCTGTTTTGCCAATTTTTTCCACTCAATATGTCAACTTTTTAAGCAAAGTTCATACCAAATTTCATTTGCTATGACAATATTGTTTAATTGTCTTACATACAAATAGTACACGGGCTTCATGTTATTCATAGGTATTTGAAAAAGAGTGACAAAGTTTTGGTGAAACGTTGATTCATTTCCGTTTTGCCAAATTTCTGTCACTCAATATGTCAATTTTTAAAGCAAAGTTCATGCTGAATTTCATTTGCTATGTCAATATTGTTTAATTTGCATGATGCTATAAAAAGATGCATCATTTTAACATGCATGAAGCTAAGTCAGTAAGCACTCGCATTGCTCCTCATTTCAAATTATCATGTTCTCATTGTCCTAGTAATGATGAAGAGTTTGAGTATATGTCAAGAGTTCCATATTCTAGTGTCGTTGGTTCTTTAATGTATGCCATGGTGTGTTCTAGGCCCGATTTGTCATTTGCTATGAGTTTGGTCAGTCGATACATGGCTAACCCTGGTAAAGAACATTAGAAGGATGTTTAGTGGATTTTCAGGTGCCTTCGTGGCACTTACAATGCTTGTTTGCAAGTCGGCAGGACTGGTGAGGGATTAGCTGGCTATGTGGATTTAGATTTTTCTTCCCGTGATTTGGAAAAGAGGAGCTCCCTTATAGGTTATGTGTTCACAGTTGGTGGTTGTGCCGTGAGTTGGATGGCAACATTGCAGCCAGTAGTTGCCCAGTCTACCACTGAAGCAGAATACATGGCTATTGCAAAAGTATGTAAAGAATCAGTTTGGTTGAAAGGTTTGTATGCTGAGCTTTGTGGAGATAATTCTTGCATTAACTTGTTTTGTGATAGTCAGAGTGCCATTTACCCCACTAAGGATCGGACGGTCCATGAGAGAAAAAGCATATTGATGTCAAATATCATTATGTCTGAGACATTGTTGAGCAAGGTAAACGGGAGGTATGCAAGATTAGTACTCATGATAATCCCGTTGATATGTTGACAAAGCAGGTACTGTTGCTAAGTTTGAAATTTTCTCAGACTTAGTTGCTATAACTCATTAGCCCTAGCGGTTGTTTGGCGTCGAAAGTGTTTTCTTTGTTGTTCGGGGAGGAGGTTTTCATTCATGCTACGAGATGGAATTTGTCTCAAGGTGGAGTTTGTTATGTTATGCTCTAAATTCAAGTATAAAGAGAAAGGCTAACTTATGACGAGCGAGCGGAGAGATAACCATCGCCGGTAGGCTTGGGCCGAAGCGGTTTTATGGCAATTCTATCCCGATCACGTGATGAACTCATGATTGGGGCAGAATCACATTTTGAGCGTATAGCAAGGTTGATATCATTACAACATACCATGTACTGAGTAGATGCAAATACCAGATAAAGGCTTACACTCGCCACAAGCTACAACCTAAATACATGAATACATAGCAATCATCATACGAGCAGGATCCGACTACGGGTGAAATGAAACGAAAAAGTAGAACGACATCCACACTGCCAATCCCAAGCTCCCAAGCCGGAACCCATCCTATGATCGATGAATAAGAAGGAGCAGAAGAACTCCAAAATCAAACATGCATCCCTCTCATGTCAGATCATCGTATTACCTGTACATGCACCTATTGTTGTAGTAATCTGTGAGCCATGGAGACTCGGCAATCTCATTACCCTGGGTATCAAAACTACCAAAGCTTAATGGGTATGGAATGGTTAAGTGGTGAGTTTGCATCAATTACTAAGCATTGTATGGTGGATAATTTACGAGCACAAGAATAAGGAGAGTAAACTTTGCATAACGGTCGCAAACTAAAATGATCAAGAAGTGATCATGAGATACTTACGAGTCATACATAACCCCACCGTGTTCTCTTCCCGAATTCTCTCGAAAAGAGACGATTGTGGTTACACACGTGGTTGGTGTATTTTATTTCAGGTTTAGTGTCAAGTTCTCTACAACCGGATATTACAAATTTTCAATTCGCCACATAACCACGAGCATGGCTTCCGAAAAGATTTAACCCTGCAGGGTGCTCCAAGCAGTCCATTATAAATTACCACATGCCTCCGATGGAACATCCTCCCACCATGATAACACGATGCTTACGATAAGGAATCCAGGTGGACAAGCCACTCGTCAAAGGTATAACAATCCTAGAGAGACCTCCCGGCGAGCCAGATCTGTGTCCAGAGCCACACTCTCTCTATCTATGGGCTCATCTGTCTATGCTAAGTGGACGATAGCCAAAAGACCTCGAGTTTCCCCGAGGCGGCACTGTCAACTGCTAGGTAGGTGGACCAACACTCATGAGGAGTACTGGCCCGGTTTGTTGGTTAATTATCCATGGGGGCTCACAGGTCCTGATGCATGTTTTATTAGGTTGGCGAATTGTAAAACCAAGGTTGAGCCTCTCCGGTGAAGCATTACACTAAAAGGAATGAATAGGGGGTCCCCATATACCCACACATGTTAGGACCGCTCATCAAGGAACATAACACCGGTATAAGGGAAACTAAGGCGACATGATTGGAATAAAACACCAGGCAAAAGACCAAGGCTTCCACTCATTACCAAGTATAAAGATGCATTAATTAAATAAGAGATATTGTGATAACCCATGATATCCATGTCCCAACATGGAACAAACTTCAACTGCACCTACAACTAGCAACATTATAAGAGGGGCTGAGCAAAACGGTAACATAGCCAAACAATGGTTTGCTGGGAAATGGAGGTTAGAGGCATATCATGGCAATTTAGGATGCTTGACAAAAAAGTGATAGGTAGCGAGACATAGCGATAGCATCGAGACAACTAGCAAGCAAAGATAGTAGTGATATCCAAGGTAAGGGTCATCTTGCCTGAAATCCCGCTAGGAAGAAGACCGAATCCATGAAGTAGACGTACCAAGGTAGTCGGACGAATACTCACAATCGCAACGTAAGCGGAACTATCGAGAAGGAGCACAACCGGAAAGAAGCAAATGACATGGTAAACACACAAGCATAAACATGGCAATATGCACAATCAAGTATGACGCATGCCCGGTTTAATGCTTCATGTCATGTCAAATGCAACAATCGAAAACTACAAATTAAGTGAAGCTCAATATGCAACAAGTTGCATATTGATGAATCCCCACGTTCGAATTATTTCACTCTCATTTAAACTACTCATCAATATTAAATGTTGGTTAACATGGAGAGAGGTGAGGCATAACAAAACTACCTATCTAGGCTAGTTTAAATGAGGCTGGAAACAACAAACAATAATTCCAAAAAATCCCCATATGCAATTTTCATATTTGGTACTGTTTTGCCTAAACTATATTTTAAAGTTGTTAAGCAGGAAAATAAAGTGCACCATGTTAATTTATACATTTTTCTGCACCATTTACATATAAAATTTATTTAAATTGGATCTATGTTTCATTAGTTATGAAATAAATCATTTTAACATGACATTTATGCAAAACGTATGCAAACAATATTTTAAACATTTTTAACATGGATGAAAGTTGCATATTATGAAACTACACAAAATTCTAAGCAATTTACATATCTAGTTTGTTTAATTCCGATGCATGCTTTGTGAGATATTAATGCATGAACATCGCGGGTTTATCTGCAAATCTGTAACCCAGGAATAATTAGGAAATCCGCCCAGAGCAGAAAAAAATAGATCATGCCGAATTGCTTAGTTCAGCCACACCTACACAAAACTAGGTTTGCATCTTCAGTGAGTGCCGCTGCAGGATACATAGTCGCCGCATTTCCAGTAGCTGGGCGTGATGCTACATTTTTCAGTATGTATTTAGTTTTTCTTTTCTCAAATATGCATGAGTGTGCATATCATATTGTATAGAAGAAGGGGTGATAGAATCCCAACCATCGTTGATGTTACAGAGAGTTAAACGCTACAACAACATCAACAACGCCTACAACCCACTGCTCTACCGACAAAACAAAAATGAATACAAGATTACTCGCTACCCGCCCACCCCGACAGTAACTCGAACATGCTATCCACTTTGCCCTTCAACAAACTCGCTTGCTGCCAAGCTCTTCCATCCATGACGATTCGCCCGACCACCACCACCAAAGACAGAGAGGCGCCCTCGAAGACAATCGCATTCCTATGCTTCCAAAGCTCCCAAAGCCCGAGTTTGAGTAGAGCCCTCAACTCCTTCGGCTTGTGCACTCATATCGTTCTCGCCACACACCATCCGTTGAGGGTGTCTTGAGCTATGGGAGACCACTCCGGTTTTCCTAAGACCGAGCACAATGTTCTCCACACTGTTCTTGCGAAGACCCAAGGTAGTAGGGTGTGAACAATGGTTTCCTCCTCTTGGTCACAGAATGGGCACACATCCTGATGCAGAAGACCACGTCGGGCAAGCCGGTTCGAAGTCCAACATCTATTTCTCATAGCTAGCCAGGTGAAGAAATGACACTTCACAGGGGCCCGAGATCTCCAACAGAAGTCCACTTCCCTACCGGCGAACAAGGCAGCGTAGGCGGAGCAGATTGAGAACTGAACGTTTGCTTCCCATGACCAAGATATGGAGTCGGGGACATGGTCCTGTAACTGAAACCCTTGCAGACATTGCCATACCTCCAAATAGTACACCAGAGCTTCGTATGCCATATCAAGGGTGATGTCTCGTGTACAGGTGCCGAGCGAAATGGCCTTGTGAACTGTACGTGTGGCCTTGGCTCGCTGCGAGAACCTCTCATAGATTCCATGTGTGAGCTCATGTATCCGCAACCTATGTAACCATCGGTCCTCCCAGAATAGGGTCTACATCCCATTCCCTACTGTCACTTTAGTGGCTGCTGCAACCATCGCTAAGGATTCCTTAGGGAGGTTGTTTTACCACTGGAGTATTTTCACTATGTGTTCATTTTGTTTTATCACTGGAGTGGAATTGCACGAGTGCTCACACTAAATTTACGAGGGGGCCGTCTAATCTTGCCATTTTCCTTTTTTTCAACAGACACATGTGCTTGAAACTTGTAGGGGAGAAAGTTCTACGTATCAAGGCTGTACAACTCCAACTCGCACATACCAATCATGATGTCACGACATGACGGATGGTATATGACCTGATGTTGTTGCCACCAGCACATAGAAATATCGTACAAATGAAGGCCTGATCCAACGTTTTGTCGTTGCAGTTTTTGTTGGGGAACGTAGTAATTTCAAAAAAAAAATCATACGCACACGCAAGATCATGGTGATGCATAGCAACGAGAGGGAAGAGTGTTGTCTACGTACCCTCGTAGACCGATAGCGGAAGCGTTATGACAACGCGGTTGATGTAGTCGTACGTCTTCACGGCCCGACCGATCAAGCACCGAAACTATGGCACCTCCGAGTTCTAGCACACGTTCAGCTCGATGACGATTCCCGGACTCCGATCCAGCAAAGTGTCGGGGATGAGTTCCGTCAGCACGACGGTGTGGTGACGATCTTGATGTTCTACTGCCGCAGGGCTTCGCCTAAGCACCGCTACAATATTATCGAGGATTATGGTGGAGGGAGGCACCGCACACGGCTAAGAGAACGATCACGAAGATCAACTTGTGTGTCTATGGGGTGCCCCCTGCCCCCGTATATAAAGGAGTGGAGGAGGGGAGGGCCGGCCCTCTCTATGGCGCGCCCTAGGTGAGTCCTACTCCCACCGGGAGTAGGATTCCCCCTTTCCTAGTCCAACTAGGAGTCCTTCCAAGTAGTAGGAGTAGGAGACAAGGAAGGGGAAGAGGGAAGAGAAGGAAGGAGGGGGCGCCGCCCCTCCCCCTAGTCCAATTCGGACTAGTCAATGGGGGGGCGCGCGGCCTGCCTCTTCCTCTCCCCTAAAGCCCAATAAGGCCCATATACTTCTTCCCCCGTATTCCCGTAACTCCCCGGTACTCCAAAAAATACCCGAACCACTCAGAATCTTTCCGATGTCCGAATATAGTCGTCCAATATATCGATCTTTACGTCTCGACCATTTCGAGACTCCTCGTCATGTCCCTGATCTCATTCGGGACTCCGAACTCCTTCGGTACATCAAAACTCATAAACTCATAATATAACTGTCATCGAAACCTTAAGCGTGCGGACCCTACGTGTCGGGGATATACCCCGCGGTGTAAACCGGCCGGAAGTTAAACCGGCCGGACTTGGCAATATTCGTCTGGTGACCCGCCCAGACCTGGCGGTTTACCAACGACCCGTCGGGACATTGTAACTCACTGGTAACCCGACGGGCGGCTCAAAGGAGCGACAAGACCCGGTGGCCCGTCTGGCGGTTCATGAAGGCCGGTTCAACTATTGTGGGCCGGTTTAAGAGGAAAGGAATATTTGCCTTACAAGGAGTTAAAGCCAGGACTTGTATCCGGTTTGTATTAGAGATAGACTAGTCCTAATCCTAATAGGACTCCACATGTAAACCGCCCCTTCAACATATATAAGGAGGGGCAGGGGCTCTCCAAAGGGAGACAGGTACAAGTTAGAAGCTACAATCAATAATCTCTAGGGCTAGACACAAGAGCCGGTTTACGGCGTCTCCCTCGGGATGATAATGAGACCTAGCCTCAAACAGCATGTAGGGTTTTTACCGGATGATGTTTCCCGGGGCCCGAAGCTGTCTAAACCCTTGTCTTGCGTGTTGATCCGCCCTGCGTCTCTCGTCCCACTCAACCCCTCTCAAGCTACCACATGGATGCGTTGGCCTCGCGACTAAGTCCTGACACTAAGGACATCTGCCGTGACAAATCCACGACAGTTGGCGCCCACCGTGGGGCCTGCGCACGGTGGTGTTGAGATCTTGGAGGGATTTCTTCAGGGATTGAGAAGTTCGTGATTTGCTGGATGGAGAAGAATCGGCGCAGAAGTTTACATCGTCGACGGACAGTCAAACGGCATATTTGAGATTCAAGATCAAGAGAACAGCCGATGGGATTTGAAGGATACGAGGGTTTGGTGTTTTATCTGCGCATCGCTGAGGCAAAGCGATCCGTCGAATCCGATTGTAGATCCTACTGCTACTTTGTGCGTGGACGACAAGTCAAACAAAAAACGACTCGGACGACCTCGCATTGAGCTGTTGCCTATGCGCCACGCCTGGCTACCAGACCGCGACCGCCTCCACCTCGCTTTCCCGCTGCTATTCCCTAACATCACAACGGGAGATTACAAATCAATTGGCAAGTGCTTCTATACAAGCAGACACGTATCAATCAAACAAGTACTACTAGACATATCAAGCAAAAGACTAGGATTGTCTACTATTTCTCAATAGCCAGAGCCACGTTCGATGGGCTAGCAAGATTTAGATGGAAGAAAAGTCAAAATAGGAAACCAGGCCACTACCCGGAAGGGAACACAGACGTGGATCCATCGGACCGGCCGCGACCCGGAAGTGGAGACGGAGGCGAGCTCCGCTGCTGGATACATCGCCCTGACCCGCCTCCTGCTGCCGCCTGACCGTGGCCCGCCTCACCAGCGTCATCACTGCCGGCTTGTCTCGCGCTGGCACTGCCCCGTCCGCGCCGACTGCAACCTGCCTTGACCGGCGCGGCCTTGAGCCGGGTCCTGCCTCACCGGGTCACCCTCGCAGCGCCCTACGCCGCCGCGTGAGCCAGCCTTGAGTCGTCGTTCGCTGTCCGCGCCTTTCGCCGGCCACGCCTGTCTTCCGCCCGCTGCTGCGCCGGATTGAGTCGCCCCGACCTCACTTTAAGTCGCCGTCGGATCCCGTCCTTGCGCCTCTCCCTTGCTGCGAGAGCCGCCCTTGCCGTGAGTCGCCGCCAACGGAGAGCCGCTGTTCTCTGCCGCAATGGGATCGACTCGCCCAGCCAGGTCCTCCGCCTCTGAGCGCCTCCTCTGCCGCGCCGTGTTAGAGAGCCTTTACCAAGGTCTCTCGCCTCTGCCATGGTCGGGTGCGTCCGCTATGAGCCGCTGTTGGCACACCACGTTCCGACCTTGAGCTGCCCGCGTCCACCGTGCGCCGCCGCCGCCAAGTGGTTGACCAGCCGTTGAGGCCGTTCCCCGCACGCCTCCGCGGAGGATGCACATCGCTGGCCTTGCGCCCCTGCCCCTGCTCTCGAATCACGTTGGGTCACTGTACGCCGAACCGGCGGGCCTGTCTGAAACACACCTGTGAAGCTGAAACTATGAAAGGTCATCATTTGGGGACACAGCGATGGGTTGTTAATATTATTAAGGAAAAGCTACGTGATGGCCCGTATTTTAGGCCAAGAGATATGGTTTGTGATCTCCAAGTGGAGTATGGACTGTCCCTAAATTACTCACAGTCTTGACGTGGAAGATCAATTGTTCAGAGAGAATTTTATGACACGTATAAAGAGCAATGCATCCAGTTACTAATGGAGAAAAATGGATTACGAAGCAAAGTACCATCGGTGTTGCCCGACAGTCATGATGGATATTGCATGGATTTTCTTATTGAAGCATTTAAAGGGTAATTGGACGGTGAGTGGACTGAAGAAGCACGAGATGCTATGGTTGAACCGGGCTATATTTTCATGCCAACGTGTGCTGCCGAAGCTGGTCCACGCCCGTACATCGGCGTCGGGATTCCTCGAGAGAGCTTCTGCTCGCTTCACCTGCCTCGGACCCGCCGCTCTAAGCACTGGGTCATCGAGCGCCGCCTCCGCTGTGTTGACCTGCCTTGTTGCTCGCTTCCACGGCCTTCTGCTACGCTGCCGTCGTCGTGGTTATGCCCCAGGTCGCCGGTTTACCTGAGCCGCCGGGGCTAATTGAATCGCCGACCTTCTTGAGCCGCCAGGGGTTATATTGAGTTGCCTATCTGCCTAAACTGCCTCTGTCATGTTGAAAGGGATCATCTGTGAATGGATCAGGATCATTATTCATTACAAAATGTGGTTTATACCACGGATATGGAGCACGGGTTGATAATATCCCACCTGGCGATAGTCCGAGACATATTACATGATGAATGGACGCACACAAGTCGCCGCTCTTGCGGCCCGGTCTACATCGACTTGCCGGGATCGCGTTTTGTCGCTGTTCAATAGACGTGCACAAAGTCGCCGCCTGTGCGGACCCAGTCTACGTTAAACTCGCCCGTCCGTGCCGGTTTACGACACCGGTGCCGATTTTCCGCGTCCGCACTGGCTTACAAGGTCGTGGCCGATTCATTTATCTGTGCCGCCTCTGATGTTGCGGTCGTCTTTTTCGTCCATCTCTCGCGGCCTGGTCTACATCAACATACCGGGCCGCACCTGTCTGCATGAGCCATTTATTGAGTATGAACAAGTCACAGCTTGGGTAGCCCGGTTTTCTTTCAAATTGGAGGCAAATTATCATCAACCGCCGTCTGTTCTCGATGGATCAATGGGCAGGCGCGCAAGTCACCGCCGCTACAGTTTGGTTAACTTGAAATCACCAATTGGAAAGAACCATTGGCCGAGTTGCTGACACGGTTCATACGGGATCATTTACAACCCGCCGCAGTCACCTCAACCTTCTGTGTATTCACATCGTGTTATCAACACCAATGATATACAAGTCATACCGGTTTATATGACGGTAAAATATGGAGAATCTCAAGCCAACTCCTCGAGTCACCTTGAGACTTGGGGGCTACGATGATATGACGCAGCAAGTCTTGCCAGTTTCAGCCGGTTTAAGAGCCCGAGGACGATGGAGGGAAAGATAACCCGATCCCGGAGGCTACTGTTATGTTGATGAAAATTTAAAGGCCGTCAGAAATTTTCCGGCTCAGAAAGTATATGACAGTTACAAAATCCCGACTCAAGGAAGTTTCGGATCATCAGAAAGGATTCCGGTTTGAAACCTGGCTGAAGGGAAGTCAGTATCACTGAAGCTCTCAAATATCCGGTTTACAATCCGGTTCAAGGGAAAGATGTCTCCCACAAAGCTTTGAAGCTCTCAATATCCGGTTCAAAATCCCGGTTCAAGAAGAATTCATTTCCTGCAAAAAGGTTAAAAATCACTGAAGAAGACCTGCTGCCATGATGCGCGGTTCAAACATGGGCTCCCTGTTCAAACATAGGTCGTATTCGAACCAAAGAGAACATAGCTATTCAAACATGGGGATTTCTGTTCAAACATAGGTCGTATTCGAACCAAAGAGAACACAGCTGTTCAAACATAGGTCGTATTCGAACCAAAGAGAACATAGCTATCCCTATAAAGTCAGTTGGGGACCTAGTCGGCCTGAACCGTAGCTACACCTCCGGGGGGCTTGGTCAGGTCTTGACGACGGTAATGCCTTCTGGCTGGCATATTTGCCACTGAATCAGTTGGGGACCTAATCGACTTGAACCGTAGATTACGCCTTATGGGAACTCGGTCATGTCTTGATGATGGTAATGCCTTCTGGTCGGCTTTTTAGCCATTGAGTCACTTGGGGGCTTGGTTGACGAACCAATGCAATGCCATTTGGCCGGCATATTTGCCACGATTCAGTTAGGAACCTAGTCGACTTAAACCGCAGCTACACCTCTTGGGGGCTCGGTTTTGTCTTGACGATGGTCACGCCTTCTGAACGGTTCATAGTAACCACTATTCGCATGCGTTTTACTATCGCGTTGCCTTTTCATATTTGGTTTTGTTTCTTGCCTTTATTGTGGTGTTTTTTGGTTCTTCGGAGCGTCAAGTATCCTTAAACCGATTCAGCTGGCATAGCCTGGTCCGTTTTAACCCGGAGGCAAATTGCCCGGTTTGATTTTCTGTTACCATCCTATTATGGAGTAAACCGGTGTTTATCAACCCGGCTTGGCTTTCAACTACAAGTTGTCAGTACACGATCAAGTTATAATCCGGAGACTATCAGCCCGGTCTGGTTTGACTACAAGTCACCAGTATATACATGGTTAATCCGGTGTTTATCACAACCCGGTATGGTTTTTCGGCGCAATATGGAAGGAGTTATCATTACTCAAAATTGGGGTTATCACTCTTACTACAAAAAGTTGGTAAACCAACGATGTGATTCAATATCACAGGTATGATATATTTCATATTTTTAAGTGCAGCCCTGGTTATAAACCCAGGTTATATGTTGAGCATTATGACCCGTCCGGCGGTAAACCGCCAGGACACTTTAAACTTGTTGTATGCAGAAACAGGTTGAATAACGCATGGTGATAATTTATCCGGTGTTTGTTAAACCGGCCTGGCTTTAAGACGATAAGTCGCCAGTATGATGATAACTTAGCCGGAGTTTGTTAAACCGGCCTGGCTTTAAGACAGTAAGTCGCCAGTATATATTTGGATTGCGCCATTGGAATCATGCGCTTATAAATTATTGGATTATATTATTCAAATAGCCAAACTTGGCTGAATTTTCATCATGATATTGGATGAATAAAGGCTTTCATACGAGATTATATTATCTTGAATGGCCAACATGGCTGGATTTTTATTACGGTTATTAATATTATGACTAAGGTTTTCAAAGTCGCTTTAGCGCAATGGTTATCATTTTATACAAATGAAGGAATAGTCCCGAGTCGCTTCTGGCTTACAACCCGACACTTGGGGGCTACATTATTCAAAATTGAGATTACATCAAATATACAAGTCTCATGTTGCTGTAAGCATGCACCATGACACTTGGGGGCTAATGCAAGGTCATTTTTGCTCATCTTATTGAAGACCCAACTCATCACATTGTAATGAGCTGGCCCTTGGGGGCTACCAATTGCTCCTGTCAACTATTCAAGGTACAAAGCTTTTTATCTATTATATTGAAGGGTCTACTGTTCAGTTGGTAAAGCACAAGGCTCTTAACCTTGTGGACGTGGATTCAAGCCCCATGATGAGGGGTTACATCATATGATGTTATTTTCATGGAAGTATATATCAAAGTCCCAGCTCAATATTATCTTACTGAGCCGGCCCTTGGGGGCTACACGTTGCTGTTCAAAGTTTAACAAGATTATATTTACAAAGTCCCTGTTGATTATTACATAATGACCCGGCCCTTGGGGGCTACATTGGCTGAAGTTTTATGGGCATCAGTCAATTACAAGTCCCAGGTTGCTGCAAGCATGACAACCCGGCACTTGGGGGCTACTGGTATTATATTATTATCGAAGAAAGATTTTCAAATTCTCTGTTGAGCAAGTTAGATTGACCTGGCGTCACCAATCATTATGACCCTGTGGCTGCAACCCGGTGTCATCAATAATCATAAACCGATGTTGGCAACAATCATGAACCGGTGTCTGCAACAATCATAATCCGGGGTCATCAGTTTTTATAACCCGGCCATTTGGTAATGTTAAACCGGCAAGTTTTCAAGACCGGGATCATCTTCAAACCGGCTGAATATCAGATGAATATTTCAAGACCAATATTTCTTAAACCGGCGTTTTGGAAGCCGACTCAAGTGGATTATTTCTTCACAATATTTTTCTGTGAGAAACCAATGTCAGCAAATTGAGTATGACGCTGGCTTATTGACCTGGATTTTCTAGGAGGAAATGACAAGGACTTAAGGATGATCAGGTGCCGGTTTACAAGAATTCTTAACCCGGAGCGCAACCTGTCAAATTTGTTCTTATGTTTATTTGCAGCATAAGTTTACCATGGATAAATCCAAGCTAAACTTGGGGGCTAATGTCGGGGATATACCCCGCGGTGTAAACCGGCCGGAAGTTAAACCGGCCGGACTTGGCAATATTCGTCTGGTGACCCGCCCAGACCTGGCGGTTTACCAACGACCCGTCGGGACATTGTAACTCACTGGTAACCCGACGGGCGGCTCAAAGGAGCGACAAGACCCGGTGGCCCGTCTGGCGGTTCATGAAGGCCGGTTCAACTATTGTGGGCCGGTTTAAGAGGAAAGGAATATTTGCCTTACAAGGAGTTAAAGCCAGGACTTGTATCCGGTTTGTATTAGAGATAGACTAGTCCTAATCCTAATAGGACTCCACATGTAAACCGCCCCTTCAACATATATAAGGAGGGGCAGGGGCTCTCCAAAGGGAGACAGGTACAAGTTAGAAGCTACAATCAATAATCTCTAGGGCTAGACACAAGAGCCGGTTTACGGCGTCTCCCTCGGGATGATAATGAGACCTAGCCTCAAACAGCATGTAGGGTTTTTACCGGATGATGTTTCCCGGGGCCCGAAGCTGTCTAAACCCTTGTCTTGCGTGTTGATCCGCCCTGCGTCTCTCGTCCCACTCAACCCCTCTCAAGCTACCACATGGATGCGTTGGCCTCGCGACTAAGTCCTGACACTAAGGACATCTGCCGTGACAAATCCACGACACTACGGGTTCGAGAACAATGTAGACATGACCGAGACACGTCTCCGGTCAATAACCAATAGCGGAACCTGGATGCTCATATTGGCTCCTACATATTCTACGAAGATCTTTATCGGTCAGACTGCATAACAACATACGGTGTTCCCTTTGTCATCGGTATGTTACTTGCCCGAGATTCGATCGTCGGTATCTTAATACCTAGTTCAGTCTCGTTACTGGCAAGTCTCTTTACTCGTTCCATAATACATCATCTCACAACTAACTCATTAGTTGCAATGCTTGCAAGGCTTATGTGATGTGCATTACCGAGAGGGCCCAGAGATACCTCTCCGACAATCGGAGTGACAAATCCTAATCTCGAAATACGCCAACCCATCATGTACCTTCGGAGACACCTGTAGAGCTCCTTTATAATCACCCAGTTACATTGTGACGTTTGGTAGCACAAAAAGTGTTCCTCCGACAAACGGGAGTTGCATAATCTCATAGTCACAGGAACATGTATAAGTCATGAAGAAAGCAATAGCAACATACTAAATGATCAGGTGCTAAGCTAATGGAATGGGTCATGTCAATCACATCATTCACCTAATGATGTGATCCCGTTAATCAAATCACAACTCTTTTGTTCATGGTCAGGAAACATAACCATCTTCGATTAACGAGCTAGTCAAGTAGAGGCATACTAGTGACACTCTGTTTGTCTATGTATTCACACATGTATTATGTTTTCGGTTAATACAATTCTAGCATGAATAATAAACATTTATCATGATATAAGGAAATAGATAATAACTTTATTATTGCCTCTAGGGCATATTTCCTTCAGTCTCCCACTTGCACTAGAGTCAATAATCTAGTTCACATTGCCATGTGATTCAACACTAATAGTTCACATCACCATGTGATTAACACCCATAGTTCACATCGTCATGTGATCTACACCCAAAGGGTTTACTAGAGTCAGTAATCTAGTTCACATCGCTTATGTGATTAACGCCGAAAGAGTACTAAGGTGTGATCATGTTTTGCTTGTGAGATAATTTTAGTCAACGGGTCTGTCACATACAGATCCGTAAGTATTTTGCGAATTCTGTGTCTACAATGCTCTGCACAGAGCTACTCTAGCTAATTGCTCCCACTTTCAATATGTATCTAGACCGAGACTTAGAGTCATCCAGATCTGTGTCAAAACTTGCATCGACGTAACTTTTTACGACGAGCCTTTTGTCACCTCCATAATCGAGAAATATTTCCTTATTCCACTAAGGATAATTTTGACCGCTGTCCAGTGATCTACTCTTAAATCACTATTGTACTCCCTTGCTTAACATAGTGTAGGGTATACAATAGATCTGGTACACATCATGGTATACTTTATAGAACCTATGGCTGAGGCATAGGGAATGACTTTCATTCTCTTTCTATCTTCTGCCGTGGTCGGGCTTTGAGTCTTACTCAATTTCACACCTTGTAACACAGCCAAGAACTCTTTTCTTTGACTGTTCCATTTTGAACTACTTCAAAATATTGTCAAGTTATGTACTCATTGAACAAACTTATCAAGCGTCTTGATCTATCTCTATAGATCTTGATGCTTAATATGTAAGCAGCTTGGCCGAGGTCTTTCTTTGAAAAACTTCTTTCAAACACTCCTTTATGCTTTGCAGAATAATTCTACATTATCTCCGATCAACAATATGTCATTCACATATACTTGTCAGAAATGCTGTAGTGCTCCCACTCACTTTCTTGTAAATACAGGGTTCACCACAAGTCTGTATAAAACTATATATTTTGATCATCTCATCTCACCATTGCTTCTTCATAGTTCGTAGGTTCATCATGATCTAGTAGCATGATTTCCAGAACAGGATTACCGTATCACTCTGGTGCGGATCTTACTCTGGTTGATCTATGAGGTTCAGTAATAACTTGATCTGAAGTTTCATGATCATCATCATTAACTTCCTCACTAATTGTTGTAGGTGTCACAGAAACCGTTTTCTGTGATGAACTACTTTCCAATAAGGGAGCAGGTACAGTTACCTCATCAAGTTCTACTTTCCTCCCACTCACTTCTTTCGAGAGAAACTCCTTCTCTAGAAAGTATCCATTCTCAACAATGAATGTCTTGCCTTCAGATCTGTGATAGAAGGTGTACCCAACCGTCTCCTTTGGGTATCCTATGAAGACACATTTCTCCGATTTGGGTTTGAGCTTATCATGATGAAACTTTTTCTTATAAGCATCACAACCCCAAACTTTAAGAAACGACAACTTTGGTTTCTTGCTAAACCACAATTCATATAGTGTCATCTCAATGGATTTAGATGGTGCCCTATTTAACGTGAATGCAGTTGTCTCTAATGCATAACCCAAAAACGATAGTGGTAAATCGGTAAGAAACATCATAGATTGCACTATATCCAATAAAGTACGGTTATGACGTTTGGACACACCATTATGCTGTGGTGTTCCAGGTGGCATGAGTTTGTGAAACTATTCCACATTGTTTTACTTGAAGACCAAACTCGTAACTCAAATATTTGTCTCCGCGATCAGATTGTAGAAACCTTATTGTCTTGTCACAATGATTTTTCACTTCACTCTGAAATTCTTTGAACTTTTCAAATGTTTCAGAATTATGTTTCATCAAGTAGATATACCCATATCTGCTCAAATCATCTGTGAAGGTCAGAAAATAACGATACCCGCCGCGAGCCTTAACACTCATCGGATCGCATACATCAGTATGTATTATTTCCAATAAGTCAGTTGCTCGCTCCATTGTTCTGGAGAGCGGAGTCTTAGTCATCTTGCCCATAAGGCATGGTTCGCAAGCATCAAGTGATTCATAATCAAGTGATTTCAAAATCCCATTAGCATGGAGTTTCTTCATGCTCTTTACACCAATATGACCTAAACGGCAGTGCCACAAATAAGTTGCACTATTATTATTAACTTTGCATCTTTTGGTTTCAATATTATGAATATGTGTATCACTACGATCGAGATCCAACAAACCATTTTCATTGGGTGTGTAACCATATAAGGTTTTATTCATGTAAACAGAACACCAATTTATTCTCTTAGTTAAATGAATAACCGTATTGCAATAAACATGATCAAATCATATTTATGCTCAATGCAAACACCAAATAACACTTATTTAGGTTCAACACTAATCTCGAAAGTATAGGGAGTGTGCGATGATGATCATATCAATCTTGGAACTACTTCCAACACACATCGTCACCTCACCCTTAACTAGTCTCTATTCATTCTGCAATTCCCGATTCAAGTTACTAATCTTAGCAACTGAACTAGTACCAAATACTGAGGGGTTGCTATGAACACTAGTAAAGTACACATCAATAACATGTATATCAAATATACCTTTGTTTACTTTGCCATCCTTTCTTATCCGCCAAATACTTGGGTAGTTCCGCTTCCAGTGACTAGTCCCTTTGCAGTAGAAGCACTTAGCCTCAGGCTTAGGACCAGACTTGAGCTTCTTCACTTGAGCAGTAACTTGCTTGCCGTTCTTCTTGAAGTTCCACTTCTTCCCTTTGCCCTTTTCGTGAAACTAGTGGTCTCGTCAACCATCAACACTTGATGTTTTTCTTGATTTCTACCTTCGTCGATTTCAGCATCACGAAGAGCTTGGGAATCGTTTCCGTTATCCCTTGCATATTATAGTTCATCACAAAGTTCTACTAACTTGGTGATGGTGACTAGAGAATTCTGTCAATCACTATTTTATCTGGAAGATTAACTCCCACTTGATTCAAGCGATTGTAGTACCCAGGCAATCTGAGCACATGCTCACTGCTTGAGCTATTCTCCTCCATCTTTTAGCTATAGAACTTGTTGGAGACTTCATATCTCTCAACTCGGATATTAGATTGAAATATTAACTTCAACTCCTGAAACATCTCATATGGTCCATGACGTTCAAAAACGTCTTTGAAGTCCCGATTCTAAGTCGTTAAGCATGGTGCACTAAACTATCAAGTAGTCATCATATTGAGCAAGCCAAACGTTCATAACGTCTGCATCTGCTCCTGCAATAGGCCTGTCACCTAGCGGTGCATCAAGGACATAATTCTTCTATGCAGCAATGAGGATAAACCTCAGATCACGGATCCAATCTGCGCCTTTGCTACTAACATCTTTCAACTTAGTTTTCTCTAGGAACATATATAAAACATAGGGAAGCAACAACGCGAGCTATTGATCTTCAACATAGATATGCTAATACTACCAGGACTAATTTCATGATAAATTAAATTTCAGTTAATCATATTACTTAAGAACTCCCACTTAGATAGACATCCCTCTAATCCTCTAAGTGATCACGTGATCCAAATCAACTAAACCATAACCAATCATCACGTGAAATGGAGTAGCTTTCAATGGTGAACATCACTATGTTGATCATATCTACTATATGATTCACGCTCGACCTTTCGGTCTCAGTGTTCCGAGGCCATATCTGCATATGATAGGCTCGTCAAGTTTAACCTGAGTATTCTGCGTGTGCAAAACTGGCTTGCACCCATTGTAGATGGACGCAGAGCTTATCACACCTGATCATCACGTGGTGTCTGGGCACGACGAACTTTGGCAACGGTGCATACTCAGGGAGAACACTTTTATCTTGAAATTTAGTGAGGAATCATCTTATATTGCTACCGCCAATCAAAGCAAGATAAGATGCATAAAAGATAAACATCACATGCAATCAATATAAGTGATATGATATGGCCATCATCATCTTGTGCTTGCGATCTCCATCTCCGAAGCACCGTCATGATCACCATCGTCACCGGCGCGACACCTTGATCTCCATCGTAGCATCGTTGTCGTCTCGCCAAACTTATGCTTCTACGACTATCGCTACCGCTTAGTGATAAAGTAAAGCATTACAGGGCGATTGCATTGCATACAATAAAGCGACAACCATATGGCTCCTGCCAGTTGCCGATAACTCGGTTACAAAACATGATCATCTCATACAATAAAATTTAGCATCATGCCTTGATCATATCACATCACAACATGCCCTACAAAAACAAGTTAGACGTCCTCTACTTTGTTGTTGCAAGTTTTACGTGGCTGCTACGGGTTTAGCAATAACCAATCTTACCTACGCATCAAAACCACAATGATAGTTTGTAAAGTTGGTGCTGTTTTAACCTTCGCAAGGACCGGGCGTAGCCACACTCGGTTCAAATAAAGTTGGAGAAACTCACACCCGCCAGCCACCTGTGTGCAAAGCACGTCGGTAGAACCAGTCCCGCATAAGCGTACGCGTAATGTCGGTCCGGGCCGCTTCATCCAACAATACAGCTGAACCAAAGTATGACATGCTGTTAAGCAGTATGACTTATATCGCCCACAACTCACTTGTGTTCTACTCGTGCATATAACATCAACACATAAAACGAGGCTCTGATGCCACTGTTGGGGAACGTAGTAATTTCAAAAAAAATTCATACGCACACGCAAGATCATGGTGATGCATAGCAACGAGAGGGGACAGTGTTGTCTACGTACCCTCGTAGACCGATAGCGGAAGCGTTATCAGAACGCGGTTGATGTAGTCGTACGTCGTCACGGCCCGACCGATCAAGCACCGAAACTACGACACCTCCGAGTTCTAGCACAGGTTCAGCTCGATGACGATCCCCGGACTCCGATCCAGCAAAGTGTCGAGGATGAGTTCCGTCAGCACGACGACATGGTGACGATCTTGATGTTCTACCGTTGCAGGGCTTCGCCTAAGCACCGCTACAATATTATCGAGGATTATGGTGGAGCGGGGCACCGCACACGGCTAAGAGAACGATCACGAAGATCAACTTGTGTGTCTATGGGGTGCCCCCTGTCCCCGTATATAAAGGAGTGGAGGAGGGGAGGGCCGGCCCTCTCTATGGCGCGCCATAGGGGAGTCCTACTCCCACCGGGAGTAGGATTCCCCCTTTCCTAGTCCAACTAGGAGTCCTTCCAAGTAGTAGGAGTAAGAGACAAGGAAGGGGAAGAGGGAAGAGAAGGAAGGAGGGGGCGCCGCCCCTCCCCCTAGTCCAATTCGGACTAGTCAATGGGGGGGGGTGCGCGGCCTGCCTCTTCCTCTCCCCTAAAGCCCAATAAGGCCCATATACTTCTTCCCCCGTATTCCCGTAACTCCCCGGTACTCCGAAAAATACCTGAACCACTCAGAACCTTTCTGATGTCCGAATATAATCGTCCAATATATCGATCTTTACAGCTCGACCATTTCGAGACTCCTCGTCATGTTTCCGTTCTCATCCGGGACTCCGAACTCATTCGGTACATCAAAACTCATAAACTCATAATATTACTGTCATCGAAACCTTAAGCGTGCGGACCCTACGGGTTCGAGAACAATGTAGACATGACCGAGACACGTCTCCGGTCAATACCCAATAGCGGAACCTGGATGCTCATATTGGCTCCTACATATTCTACGAAGATCTTTATCGGTCAGACCGCATAACAACATACGGTGTTCCCTTTGTCATCGGTATGTTACTTGCCCGAGATTCGATCATCGGTATCTTAATACCTAGTTCAATCTTGTTACCGGCAAGTCTCTTTACTCGTTCCATAATACATCATCTCACAACTAACTCATTAGTTGCAATGCTTGCAAGGCTTATGTGATGTGCATTACCGAGAGGGCCCAGAGATACCTCTCCGACAATTGGAGTGACAAATCCTAATCTCGAAATACGCCAACCCAACATGTACCTTTGGAGACACCTGTAGAGCTCCTTTATAATCACCCAGTTACGTTGTGACGTTTGGTAGCACATAAAGTGTTCCTCCGGCAAACGGGAGTTGCATAATCTCATAGTCATAGGAACATGTATAAGTCATGAAGAAAGCAATAACAACATACTAAACGATCGGTTGCTAAGCTAATGGAATGGGTCAAGTCAATCACATCATTCTCCTAATGATGTGATCCCGTTAATCAAATAACAACTCTTTTGTTCATGGTCAGGAAACATAACCATCTTCGATTATCGAGCTAGTCAAGTAGAGGCATACTAGTGACACTCTATTTGTCTATGTATTCACAGATGTATTATGTTTCCGGTTAATACAATTCTAGCATGAATAATAAACATTTATCATGATATAAGGAAATAGATAATAACTTTATTATTGCCTCTAGGGCATATTTCCTTCAGTTTTTGTTCCTGTAATTCTTGATTATGGATGGGCTGCATAAATGTAGGATATGTTGAGGAAGGAGATTCATATTTGGAGCCATTGTGTGCGTAGGTTGGCGGAGCAGAGCAATGACACATTGTACACCAGGAGCCTGTCTCAAAGATTCATGCAACACTATTTAGTTGTCTCACTGAGTTCTTTGCAAAATGGCATTGTTCATCTGAGAGATGGAAGCGCAGGTTCCCTAAGATAACGCGTGACATTTTTACATGGTAATTGGATAATTTGTACCGATAAGTTTGGCTTGGGAGATTTTCATTTGGAGGCAAGATTTTGGAGATCATGTGTTGTGTTGCCATTTTGCAGGGATGAATCTGGAATGTGTATGGTTCATGTAATTAGGAAGTATGATGGGAACACGATGATGTGGCCACTGACTAAGGTATAGTCATTTCCTAAATTTGAAAAGGAGGAAAACTCCGCCCTCTACATCAATCGATGCATGTAGTCATATTATTAAAAGGGAGATGTTTGAGTATGACAGGCCGACTGAGTGTGCGGCCGGTCGCGCGCGAACCACTGGATCGATCGCGATCATGTGGCCAGCAACAGCGCCATGGTAGACCCCACGCATAGCTTTTTCCCTTCTCTTATCTTCACGTAACTTTTCTAGTCCATTCGTTCTTGCCGTGACTCTCTTTCCTCTCATCTCTATCCTTTTTCATCACCAACCAGCCATGGCACCTACCGAACCCAAAGCTCCACGCGCGCCATGGTGGTGCTTCTCGACTAAGGTCCCCGCGCTACTGTAGGAAGCAGGCCAACCGGTGAGGCCCGTAGGGGCAGCTGCCGCGGGGGAGGCGTCCATTATGTTGCTCGCAGGCGGATATGGTGCTGCCACCGGTGACCGCACGAGCTGTCACTAGTAGTAAACCGGCCTTTTGTCCCGGTTCATAAGGGCCTTTAGTCCCGATTCTTGAACCGGGACTAAAGGGTCGTTACTAATGCCCTCACCCTTTAGTCCCGGTTTAAACCAGAACCGGGACAGATGGGCCTCCACGTGGCCTGTGCGCCGAGCCCAGGCGGAAGGGCCTTTGGTCCCGGTTGGTGGCACCAACCGGGACCAATAGACGCCCACGCGTCAGCATTTCTGTGGCTGGGGTTTTTGTTTTTTTTAAGGAGGGGGGTTGGGGGTTTTGGGGGGTTAATTTAGGTATTTCATATATTGTGTTAGATAGCTAATTAATAGAGAGAAGTGTCCTCTCTTATGTCCGTGCTTGGTCGACGCTACGTACTATACATACGTATAGAGAGGACTAGACACGCTATAGCTAGCTAGTAAGCAAACGAAGGAAACAGAAGATCGTCATGAACATATATGCATACAAAGAGATGTGATATCGACCACCTCTCCTTCTCCGAGAGATTGGTCGAACAACAAGTTCTCGTATATCTATCCGGCACTACCGGCTACATATATACAATAATTATCTCTTACAAATATAATCTCCTAAATTACGGAGGCATGGTCCACATAGTATTCTCTGTCTTCAGCGATCACGTGGTCAAGAAAGAATGCCGCCAATTCCTCTTGAATTGCTCGCATGCAATCTGGTTCTAGGAGTTCATCCCGCTGCCGAAACATTTAATTTGAAGAAGGGGGTCAATGCATATATATATATATATATATATATATATATATATATATATATATATATATATATATATATATATATATATATATATATATATATATAATATATATATATATATATATATATATATATATATATATATATATATGAATGAAACTCAACACAAATGATGGTAATAAACTAAAATTGTGAATATTATTTCTTACGCACTTCATATTGTTCGTCAGAGTACCCGCCCCGCTCACAGGTCGTGTGGCGGATGGACTCGCAAACGTAGTATTCACAGAAATCATTCCCTTGTTCCTGCCACAACCACTTAACAAGAAATAGAGGTCAATCAAACAGATAAGCAAGAATGCCAAATGGTATTGATGAAACTAGCGCTTGAATCAATAGCTAGGAGACGCGCGGAACATGCTACTATAGTACTTACTTTCGGGTATCTAAATTCCAGCTTCTTCGGCAATCCCAGGGATTTTGTGGTGAATTTTCTCCAAACCCTGCCTAGACAAAAGAACACAATTACTTGATATCAGGAAATGAACAAAGTTGCTGATATGGTGGATAATGATTGATTTAACTTACTTCTCGAGGATTTCAGTCATGTCCGCATAGTCCTGGGGATCTTTTCGTCTCGAGTCCAAGACAGTTACTACTCCCTGCTCAAGCCTAATCTCTAGGAGAATATAGTGGTACCTGCGCACGCATGCATAACTCATCAATTACATTACTATAACCTGGACTAATACATAAGGGAAACCGAATATGCACAAGACAACGCTCACTTGAAGTTGTAAGGAAAGAATATTATATCTTTGTGTTCATTTATTTTGAATGATCGTAGCAAGCTGGCCTCGGTTTCTGCGGCATGAAATTTAACCTGAGTTGCATCTATGAGATATGTGTTAACGAACCCAATATCACCGATTTGTCTTTTCTTCAATTCGGTGATCTTCAATCTGCATAATATAGTGAGGATAATTATAAATACATGCAATGAAAGAGCTGAGCTATATAGAGAGACTTAATGACAGAAGTAGTAGTACTTACAGACAGTAGCAGGTGACCATTGCTTTATTGAGGGCCAATTGATTGAAAAACTGATAGAACTCCTCAAATGGAATAGGCAACAGATCAATTCCAACGAGGTCATTCTCCGGTTTAACTCTCACATACAAAGTACTCCTCCCCCCCGGACTCTCTGCAGATTTTCAAGTACCAATCATGCAATCTTCGCATCATCGTTGATAGATATCTTTCATCTTTGACGAGAGGCTTCCCGTACTCGTATCTATGTATCTGCACCTCCATGGGATCATAATGTACATTGTCGGGCAGGTAATCGTCAAGATTGCTATAACCGGGCACCATCCTCGGATCGACGATGTCGCTAGGCACCTTGAGCGGGGGGCACGATTGATTCCCTTGTTCGCCGAGCTGGGCAATTTGTTTCCCAGCTGCTCGTCGTTCTTTCAACCTTTGATCACTGACTGTATTTCCCGACCGCTACACTTCGGCCCATGTCTTTGCAATAATGCGCTCATAGTTGCCTTTCGGCGGAGACTTGGGTGGTTTTGCCAGGGCAGCTAGAGTGCGCTTCGCTTTCACCGGATCTACCTTCTCCTCCGGAGGTGGATGTCTCTGTGCTTTCAACCCTTCAAACCATTCCTTCGCTTCGGTTCGTGCGATCTCCGCATTCTCCTTCGGGCTCATCTCGTATGGTAACTTCTCTGGAGTCTTCTAAGAAGGACCGAATCTGTATTTCTTCCCGCCTCTGGCTGTACTGCTAGACGCCGGCCGAGCAGACGGAGCGGCTGTCTTCTTTACTTGCTTACGAGGCAGAGGAGAAGGACTACGACACGCCGGAGCAGCTGCTGGAGCGGTGGCGGGTCTCTTCTGCCCTTGCTGACGAGGCGGAGAAGGAGGAGGCTGGCTGCTCGGGCATGCAGGCGATGGCGGAGAAGGAGGCGGAGTGCCGCCTCGCGCCGGAGAAGGAGCCGGCCGAGTGCCCTGATCGTCACTCGCCGGAGGAGGAGGCGGTGGAGGAGGCGGAGTGCCCTGACTCGCCGGAGGAGGAGGAGGAGGAGGCGGAGGCATCCAGTTCTGAAGGTTGATGAGATCCTTCCGCCATAGGCATGGCGTCTTCAGAGCAGAACCCAGCCGAGTCTCCCCTTCACCGGTAGGGTGGTCAAGCGGGAGCTCCTCAATTCCCTCCGTTATTTCATTCACCATCACCCTAGCATATCCTTCTGGAACCGGCCGACAGTGAAAAGTTGCGCCGGGTTCAGAAGGATAAACAGAGCCAACAGCCGCCTTGACCTTCAAATCCAGCCATTGCGTCATAAGGTGGCAATTTTGAGACTCCGTGATAGCATCCACGGGATAGCTGGCAGGAGCCGCCAAGACATGCTCCGGCTGAAGCAGCTCGGTGGAAGCCACGCTGCTTCTCTGCTGAGATGGCGGGGTAGCTTCGGGGGAAGCTTCGACAGTTCGTTTGCTGCGATTTGCTTCTCGTTCCTCTATCCTGAGTACCCTTGCTTTAAGCGCCTGCAGTTCGGACTGCTGAACTTTCTTCCTCCTCTCCTGGCATTTGTAACCGCCTGCTTCCGGAAACCCAACCTTCCACGGAATGGAGCCTGGCGTGCCTCGTGTCCGTCTAGGGTACTCAGGATTTCCGAGGGCCTTTGTGAGCTCGTCGTTCTCTCTGTCTGGAAAGAACGTCCCTTTCCGCGCTGCTTCGATATAGTACCGAAGCTTCTTCAAGGGTATGTCAAGTTGCTCGTCCGTCCAAATGCACTTCCCTGTTACAGGGTCCAAGGTTCCGCCAGCCCCGAAGAACCAAGTCGGGCAACGGTCTGGCCAGTTCATTGTCTGTGGTTCGATCCCCTTTTCAACCAGATCATTCTCAGCCTTGGCCCACTTAGGCCAGGCTACGAGGTAGCCACCTGACCCTGTGCGATGGTGAAGCTTCTTCTTCGCAGCATTTTTCTTGTTTGTCGCCGACATCTTCTTACTCTTTTCCAATGTCTTGTTAGCCACAAATGCAGGCCAGTGATCTCTGATCTTCTCATATCTGCCCTTGAATTCTGGTGTCTCGGTTTTATCGACAAACCTATTCAGGTCTTTCTTCCACCTCCTGAATAGGTCTGCCATCCTCTTAAGAGAAAAATACTTGATTAATTGCTCTTTAACTGGCTTCTCCGGATCTTCCTCTGGCGGTAGGGTGAAATTTGACTTCAGCTCAGTCCAAAGATCATTTTTCTGCATATCATTGATGTAAGACACCTCAGGGTCTTCTGTAGCCAGCTTTAACCATTGTTGGATGCTGATCGGGATCTTGTCCCTAACCAGAACCCCGCACTGAGCAAGAAACGCGTTCTTTGTTCGTATGGGTTCAATCGGTTGGCCGTCGGGCGCGATTGCTATGATCTCGAACCTTTCATCCGAGCTCAACTTTTTCTTCGGGCCTCGTCTCTTTACCTCAGTTGTGCTCGATTCGGAGGGCTAGAAAAAAGAACAAAGACTTAATTAATATGTGTACATACAAAAACAATGAATGCATCAATTAGCTAGTCAACATAGGCTTAACTAATATATATACTTCGCCGGACTCGGTTTGGTCACCGGAGCCGTCATCACGGTCTCCTTCTTGCACCGGCATTGGGTCACCGGAGCCGTCCTCACGTTCTCCTTCTTGCATCGGCATTAGGTCACCGGAGCCAGCTTCTTCACCCTCTCCTTCCAGACCATCGGTGTCGTTGAGAAACAACGAGACGTCATCACTTCCTTCTGCGATTATGTCCCTCAACAACGCTTCTTTTCCTTCGTCTCGGGCGGTGTCCATAGTTTCTACAAATATTTACAACATGACAATTATTATTCAAACATGACAGATGGATATATTAGTGGCAAACGTAAATCTAGCTAGCTAATTACAATAAGGAATCATATTATTTAGTGGCCTCGACGCTGCTTCTCTAGGGTTTCGGGTGGCCTCGACAATGCTTCAAGGGTTGGGGGTGGCCTCGAGAACGCTTCAAGGAGGGGGTAATATCGACCCCCCCACGTGTTGAAGCTATCGGGAGGGGGTATATCGACAACGACGACACTACATCTATGTCCCTCGACGACCCTCGTTCCCGATAAAAAAAGAGGAAGAAGAAGAAAAAAAAGAGGAGAAGAAAGAATAGAGGAGAAGAACTCCTCTATTCTTTCTTCTCCTCTTTTTCTTCTTCATCCTCTTCTTTTTTTATCCTCTTCTTCCTCTCATGTTCGAGAGGATCGCCGAGGGGCCGGGAGGTTGCCTAGTGTCAAAGGATTCAACAAAACCATGTCTTCATCATTAGGCAAAAGTAACAGGTGCATGATGGTACGAAGCTCTCCAAAGTTATTTTGGAATGGAGTCCCAGATAGGATAATTCGCTTTTTGGTACAAAGTTCAGCAAGAACCTTCCAAATATCGTTATTTGGAAGGCCTTTGCTGAAATTCATACAAAAAGGCAAATTATCCTATCCGGGACACCATTCCAAAATGACTTTGGAGGACTTCGTACCATCATGCCCTGGTTACTTCCGGCTAATGATGAAGCCATGGATTTCTTCAATACTTTGACACTAGGAAACCTCTCTCGACCCCTCGGCGATCCTCGACCCCTCGACCCCTAGACGACCCTGGAACCCTCGACCCTCAATCCCTCGACCCTATAGAACCCTCGAACCCTCGACCCTAGTTCCCGACCCTCGACCCCTTGGCGATCCTCGACACCCTTGTTCCCGATAAAAATTAAGAATAAGAAGAAGAAGAAAAAAGAGGAGAAGAAGAAAGGAATAGCTAGAGGAGAAGATCGAAGGAAAAAAGAAGAAGAAAAAGAGGAGAAGAATAAAGGAATAGTGGAGAAGAAGAAAAAAAATAGAATATTCTATTTTCTCTTCTTCTCCACTATTCCTTTCTTCTTCTCCTCTTCTTTTTATTCTTTTTTCTTCTTCTTATTTATTTCTCCTTTTCTTCCTCTCCTCTTGTCCTTTCTTTCCTCTTCTTATTTTCTTCTTTCCTATCCTTCTTTTCCTTCCTTTCTTAATATCACTTAGCAAATTTTGCAACGATAGGGAGGGGGTGCTCCCGTGGTCTAAAATCCGTCTATGCACGATAGAAAATTCTGAAAAAATACATCTATTATCCCTCAACGTCCCCGCCTCTCTCATGAACAAAAAAATATGTGAATTAAAAAAACATCATGTTCTATGAACAAAAAACATTATATTTCATCCACATTTGTGCATACATCATATACGGGATCATCTATGAAAAAAACATCATATTCTATAAAAAACATTACATATATATAAAAAACAAGCATATATATATATATATATATATATATATATATATATAAAACAAGCATCTATCTTTTGCATATATACATGAACATATATATACACAGAGAACATATATACATACAATCATATACTCACACATATACATATAATCTGAAAAAAAACACCATATATACATGAAAAAACAGATCGGGGGGGCGGCGCCGGCCTGACAGGGCAGTGGCGGCTGGGCGGCGCGCGGCGCCAGCGCAGGGCAGGGGCGGCGCACGGCAGCCGCGCAGGGCAGGGGCGGTGGCGCGGCGGCCGCGCAGGACAGGGGCGCAGGGGCACGGGACGGGAGGGGCTGTGCTCACATGGGGCGGCGGCGACGGCGAAGGCCATCAGCCTGACGGCATCGGTGGCGGCAGCGACGGCGAAGGCGAGCAGCCTGACGGCGTCGGTGGCGATGGCGATGAGGAGGAGCAGGGGCGTCGGGCGGCGACGGCGACGAGGAGGAGCAGGAGGGCGTCGGGGGAGAAGTGGGTGATTTGGTCGAAAACTACTAAGTGTTATATTCATAGTTTTCAAATGAACTCTGAAAAAGTTTGACCTATAGAGAAAATTTGACCTAAATTCATAGTTTTCAAATGAACTATGAAAAAGTTGGCATAGCATACTCGTCTGTTACAAATTTGGCATGGTATCATCATAATAGTTGCGGGAGAAAGTCTTCACTTTTTCTTCGCTTGTGTCATTTCCTTATTGCGCCGTAACCATGGATAATCTTCATCGTTTATCAGGATACTTGGGTCAGCCTTAACATTGAAGGGAGGAATTTCATGAAACTTTTCATAATCTTCAGACATGTCTGTCTTGCCCTCCACTCCCAGGATGTCCCTTTTTCCTGAAAGAACTATGTGGCGCTTTGGCTCATCGTATGATGTATTCGTTTCCTTATCTTTTCTTTTTCTCGGTCTGGTAGACATGTCCTTCACATAGATAATCTGTGCCACATCATTGGCTAGGACGAACGGTTCGTCAGTGTACCCAAGATTTTTCAGATCGACTGTTGTCATTCCGTACTGTGGGTCTACATGTACCCCGCCTGTTGACAGATTGACCCATTTGCACTTAAACAAATGGACCTTAAAATCTTGTCCGTAGTCAAGTTCCCATATGTCCACTATGTAACCATAATATGTGTCCTTTCCCTTGTCGGTTGTTGCATCAAAGCGGACACCGCTGTTTTGGTTGGTGCTCTTTTGATCTTGGTCAATCGTGTAAAATGTATTCCCATTTAGCTCGTATCCTTTGTAAATCAAGACAGTCATAGATGGTCCCCTGGACAACAAGTACAACTCATCACAGATAGTGTTGTCACCTTTGAGACGTGCTTCCAACCAACTGCTGAAAGTTCTAATGTGTTCACATGTAATCGAGTCGTCGCACTGCTCCGGGTGTTTGGAGCGCAGACTGTTCTTGTGTTCATCGACATACGGGGTCACCAAGGTAGAGTTCTGTAGAACTGTGTAGTGTGCTTGAGACCAAGAATGCCCGTCCCTGCATATTATTGAGTCCACTCCTAGCGTGCCTTTTCCAGTCAGTCTCCCCTCATACCGCCATTTAGGGAGACCTATCTTCTTAAGGCCAGGAATGAAGTCAACACAAAACCCGATGACATCCTCTGTTTGATGGCCCATGGAGATGCTTCCTTCTGGCCTAGCGCGGTTACAGACATATTTATTTAGGACTCCCGTGAACCTCTCAAAGGGAAACATATTGTGTAGAAATACGGGCCCCAGAATGACAATCTCGTCGACTAGATGAACTAGGACATGCGTCATGATATTGAAGAAGGATGGTGGGAACACCACATCACTCCTTAGCCTTGGTACGATTTCTGGATCGATCACCTTCTGAGAGATTGCATTGAGGAATGCACATAGCTTCACAATGGCTAATCGGACGTTTTCCAGTAGAAGCCCCCTCAATGCAACCGGAAGCAGCTGCGTCATAATCACGTGGCAGTCATGAGACTTTAGGTTCTAGAACTTTTTCTCTGGCATATTTATTATTCCTTTATATTCGACGAGAAGCCAGTCGGGACCTTCATACTGAGAAGGCATTCAAAGAAGATTTCTTTCTCTTCTTTCATAAGAGCATAGCTGGCAGGACCTTCATACTGCTTCGGAGGCATGCCGTCTTTTTCGTGCAAACGTTGCAGGTCCTCCCGTGCCTCAGGTGTATCTTTTGTCTTTCCATACACGCCCAAGAAGCCTAGCAGGTTCACGCAAAGGTTCTTCATCACGTGCATCACGTCGATTGAAGAGCGGACCTCTAGGTCTTTCCAGTAGGGTAGGTCCCAAAATATAGATTTCTTCTTCCACATGGGTGCGTGTCCCTCAGCGTCATTCGGAACAGCTAGTGCATCGGGACCCTTTCCAATGATTACGTGTAAATCATTGACCATAGCAAGTACGTGATCACCGGTACGCATGGCGGGCTTCTTCCGGTGATCTGCCTCGCCTTTGAAATGCTTGCCTTTCTTTCGACATTGATGGTTGGTCGGAAGAAATTGGCGATGGCCCAGGTACACATTCATCCTGCTTTTGTCCAGGTATATACTTTCAATGTCATCTAAACAGTGTGTGCATGCGTGGTATCCTTTGTTTGTCTGTCCTGAAAGGTTACTGAGAGCGGGCCAATCGTTGATGGTCACGAACAGCAATGCCTTTAGGTTAAATTCCTCTTGTCTGTGCTCATCCCACGTACGTACACCGTTTCCATTCCACAGCTGTAAAAGTTATTCAACTAATGGCCTTAGGAACACATCAATGTCGTTGCCGGGTTGCTTAGGGCCTTGGATGAGAACTGGCATCATAATGAACTTCCGCTTCATGCACATCCAAGGAGGAAGGTTATACATACATAGAGTCACAGGCTAGGTGCTGTGATTGCTGCTCTGCTCCCCGAAAGGATTAATGCCATCCGTGCTTAAAGCAAACCATACGTTCCTTGGGTCCTTTGCAAACTCATCCTAGTACTTTCTCTTGATTTTTCTCCACTGCGACCCGTCAGCGGGTGCTCTCAACTTCCCGTCTTTCTTACGGTCCTCACTGTGCAATCGCATCGACTTGGCATGCTTTCCATTTCTGAACAGACGTTTCAACCGTGGTATTATAGGAGCATACCACATCACCTTCGCAGTAACCCTCTTCCTGTGGGGCTCGCCGTGAACATCACCAGGGTCATCTCGTCTGATCTTATACCGCAATGCACCGCATACCGGGCATGCGTTCAGATCCTTGTATGCACCACGGTATAGGATGCAGTCATTAGGGCACGCATGTATCTTCTCCACCTCCAATCCTAGAGGGCATACGACCTTCTTTGTTGCGTATGTACGGTCGGGCAATTTGTTATCCTTTGGAAGCTTCTTATTCAATATTTTCAGCAGCTTCTCAAATCCTTTGTCAGGCACAACATTCTCTGCCTTCCACTGCAGCAATTCCAGTACGGTACCGAGCTTTGTGTTGCCATCTTCGCAATTGGGGTACAACCCTTTTTTGTGATCCTCTAACATGTGATCGAACTTCAGCTTCTCCTTTTGACTTTCGCATTGCGTCCTTGCATCGACAATGACCCGGCGGAGATCATCATCATCGGGCACATCGTCTGGTTCCTCTTGATCTTCAGCAGCTTCACCCGTTGCAGCATCATTGGGAACATCGTCTGGTTCCTCTTGATCTTCACCAGCTCCCCCCGTTGTAGCATCACGGTATTCAGGGGGCACATAGTTGTCATCGTACTCTTCTTCTTCGTCGTCTTCCATCATAACCCCTATTTCTCCATGCCTCGTCCAAACATTATAGTGTGGCATGAAACCCTTGTAAAGCAGGTGGGTGTGAAGGATTTTCCAGTTAGAGTAAGACATCGTATTCCCACATTTAGTGCATGGACAACACATAAAACCATTCTGCTTGTTTGCCTCAGCCGCATCGAGAAACTCATGCACGCCCTTAATGTACTCGGAGGTGTGTCTGTCACCGTACATCCATTGCCGGTTCATCCGCGTGCATTATATATAATTAAGTGTCCAAATTAATAGAAGTTCATCATCACATTAAAACCAAAGTACACATATAGTTCTCATCTAACAACATATAGCTCTCCAGAGCATCTAATTAATTAAACCATACATTGAAACTATGTAAAACATTTTAATGCGAAAACAAAGGCGATCATAATCGCAACCAAGGTAACAATTGATCCAACGGCATAATGATACCAAGCCTCGATATGAATGGCATATTTTCTAATCTTTCTAATCTTCAAGCGCATTGCATCCATCTTGATCTTGTGATCATCGACGACATCCGCAACATGCAATTCCAATATCATCTTCTCCTCCTCAATTTTTTTTATTTTTTCCTTCAAGAAATTGTTTTCTTCTTCAACTAAATTTAACCTCTCGACAATAGGGTAGGTTGGAATTTTCGGTTCACATACATCCTAGATAAATAAAATCTATGTCACGTTGGTCCGCATAATTTTCATAAACAATAAATGAACCAATAGTTATAAAGATAATATATATACCACATCCGAATCATAGACATGACGAGGGCCGACGGGGGCGGATACCAAAACCATCGCACTATATAAGATGCAATAATAGAAGTAAGAAAATGATACAAGTATCTATCTAAACATACAAGTAAGAATATTTTTCCTTTCAGAAAGAAGATATGAACAAGAGGCTCACCAGGGTGGTGTCGGTGATGAGATCGGCGCCGGTGATCGACGGCGGTGAAGACGGGGGTGGTGCGTGACGGACCGCTAAATCTAGACAAATCTCGAGGAAAATGGAGCTTTGAGGCCGAGCTTCAAGAGGAGAAAGCTTAACTAGTGTGGCTCGGGAATTTCATCGAACACCTCATGTGCATAGGAGGTGAGCTAGAGCACCACAAACCCCTCCCCTCGCCGGCCAGAGAAAAACAGAGCACTGGAGTGCTCTGCTCGCGGGCGAGGGTATATATAGGCACCTCATTGGTCCCCGTTCGTGGCATGAACCGGGACTAAAGGGGAGCCTTTGGTCCCGGTTCAGGCCACCAACCGGGACCAATGGTGGTGGGCCAGGAGCCAGGCCCATTGGTCCCGGTTCGTCCCACCAATCGGGACAAAAAGTTCCAGGCGAACCGGGACCAATGGCCCACGTGGCCCGGCCGCCCCCCTGGGCTCACGAACCGGGTCCAATGCCCCCATTGGTCCCGGTTCTAGACTGAACCGGGACTAATGGGCTGACTCGGCCTGGACCTTTGCCCCCTTTTCTACTAGTGTGTGAGACAACATCCTCATGGAGGCGGCGAGCATAGGGAGTTGCAACTGGTGTCAGGGAAAGCATCAACCAATATCAGGGGGGAGTTGCGACCATGGCTGAGTGTGGTGATCACAAGGTCGGCAAGGACATGGAGTCGCTGCTACGGGCAACAATTAGCGTCACCATTTTTGCTACAAGCTTCTACCAGCATCACATTTTGCTACAACAGGTGTCTCCATTTGCTACAACCGGTGTGGCATTTTGCTACATTGCACAAGCCGATGTCAGGAACTTCACTACAACCGTGTCACACCATGCTAGAATCATCGTTTCAAATTGCTACAACTGGTGGTAGTGCAAGCCACAACCGGCATTGCGACTCAACGGTGAAGATGATTTTCTGTTGGAACCATCGTTTAACTTTGTTGAAATGGTCGCTCATTTTTGCTAGAATTGGTGACTGAGATGTTACGGCTATGAGATGTGATCGACGAGGTTGTGGCATCATGCGTGAGCGGCGATGAGCACGCTGGCGAGGTACAAACGAGCATGGAGTTTTGCTGGGGCAAACTGCTTGGCGTGCTGGTGGCGAGCTGCAACCATGACGACGTTCTTGACCGCGGCGGTGCCTTCGCGAACAGTAGGGATGCTGGCACCACGTTTTTGCAGAGTTGTGATACGTCTCCAACGTATCTGCTTTTCCAAACACTTTTCCCCTTGTTTTGGACTCTAATTTGCATGATTTGAATGGAACTAACCCGGACTGACGCTGTTTTCAGCAGAATTGCCATGGTGTTATTTTTGTGCAGAAATAAAAGTTCTCGGAATGACCTGAAACTTCACGGAGAATATTTTTGGAATTTATAAAAAATACTGGCGAAAGAATCAAGACCAGGGGCCCACACCCTATCCACGAGGGTGGGGGCGCGCCCCCTGCCTCATGGGCCCCCTGGTGCTCCACCGACTTCAACTCCAACTCCATATATTCACGTTCGGGGATGAAAAAAATCAGAGAGAAGGATTCATCGCGTTTTAGGATACGGAGCCGCCGCCAAGCCCTAAACTCTCTCGGGAGGGCTGATCTGGAGTCTGTTCGGGGCTCCGGAGAGGGGAATCCGACGCCGTCATCATCATCAACCATCCTACATCACCAATTTCATGATGTTTACTGCCATGCGTGAGTAATTCCATCATAGTCTTGATGGACGGTGATGGGTTGGATGAGATTTATCATGTAATCGAGTTAGTTTTGTTAGGGTTTGATCCCTAGTATCCACTATGTTGTAAGATTGATGTTGCTATGACTTTGCTATGCTTAATGCTTATCACTAGGGCCCGAGTGCCATGATTTCAGATCTGAACCTATTATGTTTTCATGAATATATGTGAGGATCCTATCTTGCAAGTCAATAGTCACCTACTATGTGTTATGATCCGGCAACCCCGAAGTGACAATAATCGGGACCACTTCCGGTGACGACCGTAGTTTGAGGAGTTCATGTATTCACTAAGTGTTAATGCTTTGGTCCGGTACTCTATTAAGAGGAGGCCTTAATATCCCTTAGTTTCCAATAGGACACCACTGCCACGGGAGGGTAGGACAAAAGATGTCATGCAAGTTCTTTTCCATAAGCACGTATGACTATATTCGGAATACATGCCTACATTACATTGATGAACTGGAGCTAGTTTTGTGTCACCCTATGTATAACTATTACATGATGAACCGCATCCGACATAATTATCCATCACTAATCCATTGCCGATGAGCTTTTCACATATTGATCTTTGCTTAGTTACTTTTTCGTCGCCACCGTTACAATTACTACAAAGTTGCTATCGTTACTTTTGCCAACGTTACCGTTACTTCCATACTACTTTGCTACTAAATACTTTGCTGCAGATATTAAGTTATCCAGGTGTGGTTGAATTGATAACTCAACTGCTAATACTTGAGAATATTCTTTGGCTCCCCTTGTGTCGAATCAATAAATTTGGGTTGAATACTCTACCCTCAAAAACTGTTGCGATCCCCTATACTTGTGGGTTATCAAGCTGCAATCGATTTAGTGTTTTGCTGGAACCAAGTCTTGTCGACGCTAGGCCGAAAGAAAAGTCTTTGAATGCTAGAATGAAATATGACCCTGCTTTTGCTACTTCACCTATCTGTATTTCCGATAAGGATTATGATTTCTCTGCCGACCCTGAGATAATTACTTTGGTTGAATCCGATCCTTTTTATGGCTATGCATCTGAAACTGTTGTGGCACATCTTACTAAATTAAATGATATAGCCACCCTATTCACTAATGATGAGAAAACTCGCTACTACTATATCCTTAAATTATTTCCTTTCTCATTAAAGGGTGATGCTAAAATATGGTTTGATTTACTTGATCCTGGTTGTGTGCGTAGTCCCCAGGATATGATTTATTACTTCTCTGCTAAATATTTCCCTGCTCATAAGAAACAAGCTGCTTTAAGGGAAATATATAATTTTGTGCAAATTGAAGAAGAGAGTCTTGCACAAGCTTGGGGGAGGCTTCTCCAATTACTTAATGTTTTGCCGGATCATCCTCTCAAGAAATATGAAATACTTGATATCTTTTATAATGGACTAACCGATGCTTCCAGAGACGACCTACATAGTTGTGCTGGTTGTGTTTTCAGAGAAAGAACTGTTGATCAAGCTGAATTGTTATTGAAAAATATGTTGACTAATGAAAATAATTGGACACTTCCTGAACCAACTCCTAAGCCAACTCCGAAGAAAAGGGGTGTTCTATTTCTCAGTCCGGAAGATACGCAAGAGGCAAAGAAATCTATGAAAGAAAAGGGTATTAAAGCTGAAGATGTTAAGAATTTACCACCTATTGAAGAAATACATGGTCTTGATAACCCGACATAGGTAGTAAAGGTAAATTCAATCTATAGATTTGATGAAGGTGACATTCCTCGTTATAAGTCTGCTAGCCAGTGTTTAGATGAGTTTGATAATTTTATTGTTAAATAAGAAAACTTCAATGCTTATGTTGGTAGACAATTGCAACGTAATGCTTATATGATTGAACACTTGAGTGATTATATGTCTAGAGTTAAAGGTGAACTTAAACTCATTAGTAAATATGCTTCCATGGTTACCACTCAGGTAGAACAAGTGCTTAAAGCTCAAAATGATTTGCTCAATGAATTAAATAATAAGGGAAACGATAATGCTGTTAGAGTTGCGACTAGAGGGGGTAAAATGACTCAGGAACCTTTGTATCCTGAGGGCCACCCTAAGAGAATTGAGCAAGATTCTCAGAGAACTAATATTGATGCACCTAGTCCTTCTAAGAGGAAGAAAAAAAATGATAGGACTTTGCATGCTTCTAGTGAACCTGTTGTTGACACACCTGAGAATCCCAATGATATTTCTATCTCTGATGCTGAAACACAATCTGGTAATGAAGATGAACCTAGTGATAGTGTTAATGATGATGTTCATGTTGATGCTCAACCTAGCAATAATAATGATGTAGAGATTGAATCAACGTTATGATAAGAGAGACTTTGTTGCTAGGAAGCACGGTAAAGAAAGAGAACCATGGGTTCAGAAACCCATGCCTTTTCCTCCTAAACCATCCAAGAAAAAGGATGATGATGATTTTGAGCGCTTTGCTAAAATGATTAGACCTATCTTTTTGTGTATGCGTTTGACTGATATGCTTAAAATGAATCCTTATGCTAAGTATATGAAAGATATTGTTACAAATAAAATAAAGATACCGGAAGCTGAAATTTCCACCATGCTTGCTAATTATACTTTTTAAGGTGGAATACCTAAGAAACGAGGAGATACAGGAGTACCAACTATACCATGCTCCATTAAAATAAACTATGTCAAAACTGCTTTATGTGATCTTGGAGCCGGTGTTAGTGTTACGCCTCTCTCTTTATATCATAGACTTGATTTGAATAAGTTGACACCTACTGAAATATCTTTGCAAATGGCCGATAAATCAACTGCTATACCGGTCGGTATTCGTGAGGATGTGCCTGTTGTGGTTGCAAACGTTACTATTTTAACGAACTTTCTTATTATTGATATTCTCGAGGACGATAGTATGTTGATTATCCTTGGTAGACCCTTTTTGAGTACTGTAGGGCTGTTATTGATTGCAACAAAGGCAATGCCACTTTTCATGTTAATGGTAATGAGCATACGGTACACTTTACGAGGAAACAACGTCTAGTCCACAATATAAATTCTATTGGAAAAATTCCATCGATTATTATTGGAGGTTTTGAATTTCCTCTTCCTACTGTCAAGAAGAAATATGATATTCTTCTTGTTGGTGACGTGCATATCCCCATCGAGGTAACCTAGTGTTATTCAAAAATTCTCCGGTTTCATGCGATTCGGAATGAGTTTGTTAACAAGACTTGATCAACCTTGTTAGTGGATTCCTTTTATGAGCATGAGATGGTGAAGTTAGAAAGCACAACTTTCTGTAACCTCCTTTTACTTTCTGTTATTTAGAATAAATAAAGCAAAAATAGTACTTTATTTCTGTTTTCTGAATTATCCTTGCAATAAAAAGTACCCCAAAATAAAAGTTCTCCAAATGTCCCAAAATTGAAATAAGATTTTTTCTGGAATATTTAAGAATACCTGGCACCGAGAACACAACAGAGGGAGCCACCACCTGGCCACGTGGGTCCAGGGCGCGCACCCCTGCCTCATGGGCCCCACGTGGCCCCCTCCACTTATTCCAGCACCCACACACTTCGTCTTCCTCCAGAAAAAATCACCACCTAGCTCAAACTCGTGTTCTAGCTCATTTTGCTGCGAGTTTCGATCTCCTTGCTCAAAGTTCCATTCAAAAAACTGCTTTGGGGGATTGTTCTTCGGTATGTGACTCCTCCAATGGTCCATTTAGTTTTTGTTCTAGTGCTTTGTTTATTGCAAATTTTTGATGCTAAGGTGACCCTATTCTTGAGCTTGCATGCCAAATTTATATGGTCCTAAGAAGTTTTAATGCATGATACAGTCTCTAGGCACTTGTAAGAGTAGTTGCTATCAATCTTGTTGAATTTGGTTCACTTTTATTTTGAGTCACTAAAAATTTTAGAAATTTTTTAGAGGAAGAAATATGTTTAGGAAAATGTACCAAGGTGGTTCTTCAAGGAAGCAAGGACCCATGCCCGCAATACGTGAGCCGGACCATGAACCACCAAGAGAAGCTCAAGTGCGGCCTTGTGAATGGCCGTGACAAAATTTAATGGTATGAGCAGGAATTAAGGATGAATTTGACGCGTATGTGCGTAATGCTGAACTTGAGGACTTCCTGTCAGATAAGTGCCGTCAATACTACTCCCTAACTGATTCTTTTGTGAGAAGGTTTAAGTTTACATCATCAGGCAATTCACACATGGTCCTATTTGATCTTTTTGATAAATCTTATACCATGAACTTAGAAGATTTTAATACTGCTTGCAAACTCCCGCAATGGGGTAGTGCTACGGAACCTCGCAAATCTTAATATAAAGACTTTCTTGCTAGTATAACTGTGGGGGAATCTAGGGAAATCACGCAGGCTACCATAGGGAGCATTCATTTTCCTGTCGTGCATTATTTTGCTCTCTTTATAGGTAGATGCATTAACGGTAAGGACGAGGCATGTCACATGTGCGTTCCCGATCTTAGTGTTCTCAAGAGTGTTGTATTAGGAGATGAACAATATAACTTGGGAGCTATTGTTGCACGAAGGTTGCATCGTAACAGTATTGGCGGAGATTTGTTTGGTGGAGTTTATGCAACCCGTTTAGCTAACATTCTTGAGGTACCCATTCGTGAAAATGATATGGAATTTCCTCCTGCTTATCTAGATTACAATGCTATGGTTCGCCATCAGTTTATTGAGAGGAATGAACAGCCTCTCTAGTACTGACTAATCATTGATAGACGTTGCGCTGTCCATATTGCTCTCCCTGCTCCTACTTTCTTTGACTTTCAGGCAAAAGGGAGATATGTTATAACCAGGGAGGAGGCGAACAAGTACGAGAGGAGGACAAAGGCAGCTCGCCTCCAAGCTGCAGCTCATGAGGCAATAGCTGCAGCATCTCAGTATGACCCCAGCTACAACTTTAATCCATGGGCATAGACCAGCTTAGGCCAAAAGCCTAAGCTTGAGGGAGTACGTATTTCTCACCGACATTACATTCATGTTCACACACTCATTCCAGTTGTCGGTGCTCATACTTTTTCATGCTAGTTTATTTTCTTTTCTAATCCTTGCTACCTCTTGAGCACTGCATTGGTTCTCCCTTGAAGACGAAAGGGTGATGCAGCAAAGTAGCATAAGTACTTCCCTCAGTTTTTGAGAACCAAGGTATCAATCCAGTAGGAGGCCACACACGAGTCCCTCGCACCTACACAAACAAATAAATCATCGCAACCAATGCGATAAGGGGTTGTCAATCCCTACATGGTCACTTACGAGAGTGAGATCTGATAGATATGATAAGATAATATTTTTGGTATTTTTATGATAAAGATGCAAAGTAAAGAAAGCAAAATAAAAACGGCGCCAGAAATAACATGTTGTAGGGAGATTAAATATGATGGAAAGTAGACCCGGGTGCCATAGGTTTCACTAGTGGCTTCCCTCAAAAGCACAAGTATTACGGTGGGTGAACAAATTACTGTTGAGCAATTGACTGAATTGAGCACAGTTATGAGAATATCTAGGTATGATCATGTATATAGGCATCACGTTTGAGACAAGTAGACCGACTCCTGCTTGCATCTACTACTATTACTCCACACATCGACCGCTATCCAGCATGCATCTAGAGTATTAAGTTCATAAGAATAGAGTAACGCTTTAAGCAAGATGGCATGATGTAGAGGGATATATTCATGCAATATGATATAAACCCCATCTTGTTATCCTCGATGGCAACAATACAATACGTGCCTTGCTGCCCCTACTGTCACTGGGAAAGGACACCGCAAGATTGAACCCAAAGCTAAGCACTTCTCCCATTGCAAGAAAGATCAATCTAGTAGGCCAAACCAAACTGATAATTTGAAGAGACTTGCAAAGATAACCAATCATACATAAAAGAATTCAGAGAAGATTCAAATATTGTTCATAGATAAACTTGATCATAAACCCATAATTCATCGGTCTCAACAAACACACCGCAAAAGAAGATTACATCGAATAGATCTCCACGAGAAGGGGGAGAACATTGTATTGAGATCCAAAAAGAGAGAAGAAGCCATCTAGATAATAACTATGGACCCGAAGATCCGAGGTAAACTACTCACACATCATCGGAGAGGCTATGGTGTTGATGTAGCAGCCCTCCGTGATCGATGCCTCCTTCGGCGGAGCTCCGAAAAAGGCCCCAAGATGGGATCTCACGGGTACAGAAGGTTGCGGCGGTGGAATTAGATTTTTGGCTCCGTATGTGGTAGTTTGGGGGTACGTAGGTATATATAGGAGGAAGGAGTAAGTCGGTGGAGCAACAGGGGGCCCACGAGGGTAGAGGGAGCGCCTGGGGGGGGGGGGTAGGCGCGCCCCCTACCTCGTGCCCTCCTGGTTGATGTCTTGACGTAGGGTCCAAGTCCTCTGGATCACGTTCGTTCCGAAAATCATGTTCACGAAGGTTTCATTCCGTTTGGACTCCGTTTGATATTCTTTTTCTGCGAAACTCTGAAATAGGCAAAAAAACAGCAATTCTGGGTTGGGCCTCCGGTTAATAGGTTAGTCCCAAAAATAATATAGAAGTGTATAATAAAGCCCAAAAATGTCCAAAACAGAATATAATATAGCATGGAGCAATAAAAATTATAGATATGTTGGAGACATATCAAGCCTTCTTCTTGTGTGTTTGAAAAATATTAAGAAAACACCAAAAAAAATTAGTTGTAGCTTTTATCTAGTTTACTTTCCATGCTTGTAGTAGTAGCAATTAAAAGAAAACCCAAAAAAGATTTCTCGTTCTTCTTTTGCTTGTTGGGAGCTTTCCCGTGTAAATAGTTTTATTTCTTTTCTTTTCTTTGGGGGTCGAGAGGAGAAGACCATAATGAAAATGTTGAGTGGCTCTCATATGCATTATTGTTGATTTAACCAAGAACCCATATTACCTTGTCTTCTCCCTTGTATTAAATGCTTGCAGATTCTAGCTTAGTCCAATGCACGTGCACTATTATTATTATCCACACCGTTCGGTCGTGCAAGTTAAAGGCAATAATGATGATATATGATGAACTGATTGATATGAGAGACACTGGTATGAACTCGACCTATCTTGTTTTTGTAAATATGATTAGTTCATCCTTCTTGATTCAGCCTATTATGAATGAACATGTTTGCAATGACAATTAGAGATTACAGTTGCTTATGCCATGCTTAATTAGCTAGGAGTTTATAATGGTTTACCTTGGGTGCCAACATGCTATTAAAATGGTTGTGATGTGGTATGATAGGGTGGTATCCTCCTTCGAACGATTCGAGTGGCTTGACTTGGCACATGTTCATGCATGTAGTTGAAACAAAATCAACATAGCCTCCACGATATTTATGTTCATGGTGATTTATATCCTACTCATGCTTGCACTCATTGTTGATTAATTTTAATGCATGTTCATGACTGTTGTCGCTCTCTACTTGGTCGCTTCCCAATCTCTTTCTAGCCTTCACTTGTACTAAGATGGAATACTGCTTGTGCATCCACTTCCATAAACCCCAAAGTTATTACTTACGAGTCCACCATACCTTCCTATATGCGGTATTTACCTGCCGTTCCAAGTAAATTTGTATGTGCCAAACTCTAAACCTTCAAATGAAATTCTGTTTTATATGCTCGAATAGCTCATATATCAACTAGGGTTGTCTGTATCTTCCATGCTAGGTGGGTTATTCTCAAGGGGAGTGGACTCCGCTCCTCACTCACGAGAACATGGCCGGTAACCGGGATGCCCAGTCCCATGCTTAAATCAAAAAATTGCAAACAAAACTCCCCCAGGGATGTTGTTAGTTGGACGGTACCCATTGTTTAGGACCAGCTGTGGAGTGTGCTTGTTGGTGGTGGGGGAGTATAAACTTTACCATTCTGTTTGGGAACCGCCTATAATGTGTGTATCATGGAAGATATCGAGATCTCTCGGTTGTTATGTTGGCAATGAAAGTATACCACCCAAAATATTATTTACCTCTATTTCATAATCGAGTTCTGGCACCTCTACAAATCTCTGCTTCCCTCTGCAAAGGGCCTGTCTATTTACTTCTATGTTGAGTCATCACCCTCTTATTAAAAAGCACCAGTTAGAGAGCACCGTTGTCATTTGCATCCATTACTATTAATTTATATTGAGTACGACTGTGACTGGATCTCTTTTACCATGAATTACAATGTCTAGTCAGTCCTTGATCTTCATAGGTGCTCTGCATTTATGTTTTGCGGTCTCAGGAAGGGCTAGCGAGATACCATCTTGTTATATCATATTATGATTGTTTTGAGAAAGTGTTGTCATCCGAGATTTATTATTATTTCTCGCTAGTTGATTATGCCATTGATATGAGTAAACATGAGACCTAAATGTTATTGTGAATATGGTTAGGTCATAATCTTTGCTGAAAACTTGAATGCTGGATTTATATATTTGCAACAACAAGAGCAAATAGAGATTTTGAAAGTTTTTCTTTATCACTTTCAGTTTGTCAACTGAATTGCTTGAGGACAAGCAAAGGTTTAAGCTTGGGGTAGTTGATACGTCTCAACCGTATCTACTTTTCCAAACACTTTTTCCCTTGTTTTGGATTCTAACTTGCATGATTGGAATGGAACTAACCCGGACTGACGTTGTTTTCAGCAGAATTGCCATTGTGTTATTTTTGTGCAGAAATAGAAGTTCTTGGAATGACCTGAAACTTCACGGAGAATATTTTTGGAATTTATAAAAAATAATGGCGAAAGAATCAAGACCAGGGGGCCCACACCCTGTCCACGAGGGTGGGGGCGTACCCCCCTGCCTCGTGCCCCCTGGTGCTCCACCGACCTCAACTCCAACTCCATATATTCATGTTCTGGGAGAAAAAAAATAGGAGAGAAGGATTCATTGTGTTTTATGATACAGAGCCGCCGCCAAGCCCTAAACTCTCTCGGGAGGGCTGATCTGGAGTCCGTTCAGGGATCCGGAGAGGGGAGTCTGACGCTGTCGTCATCATCAACCATCCTCCATCATCAATTTCCTGATGCTCACCGCCGTGCGTGAGTAATTCCATAGTAGGCTTGCTGGACGGTGATGGGTTGGATGAGATTTATCATGCAGTCGAGTTAGTTTTGTTAGGGTTTGATCCCTAGTATCCACTATGTTCTAAGATTGATGTTGCTATGACTTTTCTATGCTTAATGCTTTTCACTAGGGCTCGAGTGCCATGATTTCAGATCTGAACCTATTATGTTTTCATGAATATATCTGAGCTCTTGAGCCTATCTTGCAAGTCAATAGTCACCTACTATGTGTTATGATCCGGCAACCCCGAAGTGACAATAATCAGGACCACTCCCGGTGATGACCGTAGTTTGAGGAGTTCATGTATTCACTAAGTGTTAATGCTTTGGTCCGGTACTCTATTAAAAGGAGGCCTTAATATCCCTTAGTTTCCAATAGGACCCCGCTGCTACGGGAGTGTAGGACAAAAGATGTCATGCAAGTTCTTTTCCATAAGCACGTATGACTATATTCGGAATACATGCCTACATTACATTGATGAACTGGAGCTAGTTTTGTGTCACCCTATGTATAACTGTTACATGATGAACCGCATTTGACATAATTATCCATCACTGATCCATTGCCTACGAGCTTTTCACATATTGATCTTTGCATAGTTACTTTTCCGTCGCCACTGTTACAATTACTACAAAGTTGCTATCGTTACTTTTCCCACCGTTACCGTTACTTCCATACTACTTTGCTACTAAATACTTTGCTGCAGATATTAAGTTATCCAGGTCTGGTTGAATTGACAACTCAACTGCTAATACTTGAGAATATTCTTTGGCTCCCCTTGTGTCGAATCAATAAACTTGGGTTGAATACTCTACCCTCGAAAATTGTTGCGATCCCCTATACTTGTGGGTTATCAAGCTGCAATCGAGTTAGTGTTTTGCTGGAACCAAGTCTTGTGGATGCGACAATGGTGACTGCGGTGTTCTGCAACGACGGGCATGGTGATCTGTATTCCTACAAAGCAGGATGTTGCAACCATGCCTGCGGCCGGCTGTAATCGTATCCCTATGATGCTACAACGGCCCCGAGGTGAGCTGCAATCATGGCGACATCGAGACTTGTTTTTTTGCTACACGTGGGGGCAGATGCTACAACGGTGTCCATGACGAGCTAGAACTGCGTCTGCGAGATGCTACAATGGTGTCCATGACGAGCTAGAACCGCGTTTGCGAGATGCTACAACGGTGACGATGAACGAGTTCAAAGGTGCGACCATGCGGGAGTTGGCGGGTTGCCGCCAGTGAGTTAGCCAGCGCTGCAATAGAAGCATGCAGAGGATATGGGGGGGAGGTGGTGCAGGGGCATAGGAGATGGACAAGGGGGAGACGGGGGGTGGAGGCGCGGCCACGACAAATTCTGACCCGCGGCGAGGGCGGCAACCTGCATGGTGGGGGCGGGTGTCAGTGTCAAAACCGGCAAATCTCGGGTAGGGGGTCCCGAACTGTTCGTCTAGGATCGAAGGTAACAGGAGACGAGCGACACGATATTTACCCAGGTTCGGGCCCTCTTGATGGAGGTAAAACCCTACGTCCTGCTTGATTTACTTTGATGAGTATAGGGGTTACAAGAGTTGATCTACCTCGAGATCGGCTAAACCTTAGATGTCTAGCCTATATGATTTGTGGTAGCCTCTACGGACTAACCCCTCTTGTTTATATAGACACTGGGGGGCCTAGGGTTATAAAGAGTCGGTTTACAAAGGAAGGAATCTATACATCCAGACATCAATCTTGCCATCCACGCAAAGGAGAGTCCCATCCGGACACGGGGGAAGGCCATCAACCTTGTATCTTCACGGCCCATCAGCCCGACCCACATCTCCTGGCCCTAACACCCAAGGACCCCATAATCCAGGACTCTCTCAGTAGCCCCCGAACTTGCCTTCAATGATGACGTAGTATTCGACTCATGTCTTCGGCTTTGCAAGGCAGGTACTTCATTATAATCCGGACCAGTGACAATCCGATGATAACCTCAATGTCTTTTAAAATCCCCCCCCCCCCCCCCCCCCCCCGTCGACAATTAGATTTTCGCGTGCTGGATGAATACGAACAATCCATGCTTCTTTTTACAAATAAGCACCTAGTAATCTTGAAAGGCATCTATATAAGGGGATGTAAATCTCCAAATGTCATCTTACATCGCGCAGAAGAGAAACCACCAAGTGCAGCCACGGGCAAAAATCCTTCCATTATGGCCAATGCCCCAAGCTCCTCTTCGCGCCCCCATGGCCCTCAAGAGGGTGATTGGCAAAGTTGCTCCGTGCCCCATCTTCAACTGAGCCGACTCTAGACGCAGGGATATCTTTCCCCCGCTGATCTAGTCTCGGTTCGAGAAGGATTAGCCTCAATCGGCAATGATGCGATGGCTGAGAATTTCCCCAACCCTAATAAGGAGAACAGGGTATGCCTCGTGTCGTTCCTTTTGCGGGGTCTAGGATTTCCAATCCACCCCTTCCTGAGGGGCCTTTTGGAATTTTACAGCATCCAACTGCACAACTTCACCCCAGGTTTGATCCTACACATCTCAGGTTTCATTGCCCTCTGTGAGTTGTTCTTGGGCATCGAGGCTCATTTTGAACTATGGAAAAAGTTCTTCTGCTTGGTCCCTCACCATCGAGGAGGCTCTATATTCGAAGTGGGTGGCGCCGAGGTGTGGCGCATAGCCGGATCCAGATACCCCCTGGTACTCCCAAAGAGGTTTACCCTCAGTGGTCTTTAGAATGGTTCTACATGGATGACGTCCCTTTGCCAGATCCAGTCCGGCACGGCCTTCCCGAATTTTCCAGTGCTCCCTTGAAGAAGCGCCTTAACTGGCGTCCCCGAAGTCACTAGGAGGAGGACAGTGGGGTAGTGACGAGATTGGTCGGCAAGGTCAAGTTATTAGTCCATGCTCAGCTCTCAATAGTCGAGGTCATGGCCAATGGAATAAAAATATGTGTCCAGCATCTTCGTTCCAGAGCAACCCCTTTATGGTGTGACAACGGAGAGGACGACACGTCTCGAGACAGACGCAAGGGTCCGGATACTCCAGCCGTACTGGCCGCAATCTTGGCCGATCTGTATGAGGGCGAAAAGGATGACTTCCTCCGTTTAAACTGCCGAGATGGCTACTCGATGTACTACCCCGTCGAATGGGTAAGACTCTGATTATTAGTATGACTTTTAATACCATGCTGATATGCTAACCATTTTGCCTTTTATCGTCATGGAGGAAGATGATCGAGGACGTTCACTGTCCTGCCCCACAGCCAGAGAATTATATTCGCGAGGAAGACCCCGATTTCCGCGAGGATCCGGAAATATACATAGAGTTCGAGGGAAGTCTCTGTGTGCTCTATTATCCCTTGTACTAAATGCATTTTCGCAGGATTGGCGCTCTGCAGACTGTACTCCCTCAAGGGCGGCCCATACGCATGATAGCCGTTCAAAATGGAAGAGGACCGGAAGTAACGCAGAACAACCTTCAAAGAGGTACGTCCATATAACATATGCCTAGGCGTGAGTTCGGAGTGCTAAGACTCGCTTTTCCTTTGAGTCAAGAGGAGTACGCGACAAACAGTGGAAAAACGCCCTGCTGGCCGGATGCCTGCTAACCCGGTGCCGGAGTCGTCAACTAGGACAAGGGCAGACACGGCGCCAGCACCTCCACCTCATGAGGGTTCGGATGATGTATCTGTTACGAATTCCGAGGTGGAGAGTGTAATGAACCATCATCATTTAAAAGAGGCCATGCGTGCCCCAGCCTTTTCCGAACAGGAATTCGCCGTACTTAGTTTGATGGACGCATATATTCAAGCCGCTCGAGACGGACTCGTCGGAGTTACAAAATCGTTCTCCAAGAATATCCAGGTATAAAGTTTGCACAATTTTAATATGCATATACTAGTAGCCCCCGAGACTTGAAGCGGTGGAGCCAACCGATTAAAGGATCGATATAACTTGTAGGTACTGCAACAGAAGAATGTTGTACTATCCCAAGAGCTAGAATCAAGCCAAACGCAGCTGTACGCCATGACCGCCGAATTGGCGGAGATGAAGAAGGCGTCCCAGAAGAAAAAACACGAGGATGGAAAAGACAAACAATCCGAAGAGATAGAGAGCTTAAAGGCTCAACTATTGGCCGCTCAAAAAGAGAATGAAATGTTGAAGAGCGGCATGCTCAGTATGTCTTTATTTAAAACCATCATATAAGCACGTGTTTGATCCATAATTCGAAATGTCATGAATCTCTGGTTGCAGGTCTAATAACTGGTCTGCCAAGAGAAGAAGTATCCGGATTTCAGGGCGACGTGCTGAAAGAGCTGACTGTGGTGCATGAGCGGGCCCAAAAAGCTATGAGGGGTATGAGTAAGGCTTTATGGCCATCCGACACTCCTCCAGAAAGCATGGAGGGTTTGGTACACCTGTTTAAAGGTGCCCGACGCCGCTTTGAGCTATGGAAGACGTCAGCCTGCCGTTAAGGCGCACGAGAAGCCTGGGCAATGGTAAAAACATGCTTTACCAAGTTAGATCCGAATCATATGGCCCGAGTGGGACCAAAGGGATTGGATGGAAAAGAGATTCCGCTGAACTTGGTGTATGACCAAGTAATGGTGGCTGCGAAGTATTCACAGTAAGACTGTAAATTAGATAGCCTTATGGATGTCCTAGAGGAAGAGTAGGCATTCGATGTATAGTACTAACGTACTGTTCCTATTGTCATCCAGACATGTCAAAAAAATTGTCATCGCAGGACTTCGGCTTCAACCTCCGAACCGTAAAGGTGAAGTGTTTACGAATATCATATTGGAATGCAAGAGACATTCAGCATGTCCGGAAACCAGGCAATCCGGTCATTTTGCTCAAACAGGCAAAATTGTGTTCGGGGGGTTATGTTATATTACTTTTTATAGTAAGAAACATCTTCCAAGGAAAATAGTTCCGTTAAGGGTCCCTTTCCTTGGGACGGCAGGCTTAATTATGCCCGCCTAGGCTTGGATCCGAATTATGGGAAGCTTGTCCCATATGATGAAAATAGTTGCAGAAACACAAGTAATTCGTCGTTACTCTGCTGACCAATCATTCCCTTAAGAACGCTAGCTTTTGGCTTCACCCGTCTGAGGTACAGGTCAAGATTACCTGGTTGTAACAATCACAGAGGTGCTCCCTTTATACCCTAGCCGAAGAATCAGGAACGTAGGGATAAACACAGGAGCGAGGCAACCCAGCTTGGCAAAAACTTAAGTCATAGATGTGCATATAATGGCAAACGATTGTATAAATCAAACGACATTGCCAACATAGGCTCGCAACTGTTTAATATTAGGCTTTGTTAGAGAAGCCCGCAGTCATAATAGGGTGTATACATTTAAGGATGTGTGCCCTGTAAGCATTCGGCACAACTGAACACGGTCTGGAAAAAATTATAAAAAAACTATGAAAAGAGAAAACAAAGATGAAAAAGGGAAGGAAACGAAAGGTACATGGTCGAATTTATGCGTAGAATCTTCGGAGTCGAGCAAGGTTCCTTGGGTTTGGCTCGAGGCGATTATCCAACGCGTTACGAAGTAGATAGGCTCCTCCAGTGAGAACTTCATCTATAATGAAGGGGCCCTCCCATTTTGGTTTAAGATCATCCTTCTTTTTCTCTGGGAGGTGCAAAATGAGTTCGCCGACATTATAAGTCTTAGCCCGCACTTCTCTTCTTTGGTATCACTGAGCCTGCTGTTCATAAAATGCGGAACGGGCTCGTGCCACGTCACACTCCTCTTCAAGGCCATCCAAGTCGTCCTGCCGGTCGAGCTCGGCTTCTCTCTCTTCGTACATGCGCACTCGAGGTGGGTCATGCATAATATCGCAGGGCAAGACAGCCTCTGCGCCGTACACCATGAAGAAAGGTGTGTATCCGATCGTGCAGTTGGGCGTAGTTCACAGACCCCAGAGTACGAAATCGAGTTCCTCGACCCAGTGCTTATCCGACTCCCGTAGGGATCGCACTAGTCTGGGTTTAATGCCACTCATTATCAGGCCATTGGCCCGTTCGACTTGACCGTTCATTTGAGGGTGATATAAAGAGGCGTAATTGAGATTAATGCCTAGGTTAGTACACCAATTTTTCACCTCATCGGATGTGAAGTTAGAGCCGTTGTCAGTAATGATGTTGTGCGGGACACCATAACGGTGTACGACGCCGGATATGAAATCAATCACCGGCCCTGCTTCGACCGTTTTTACTGGTTTAGCTTCTACCCATTTAGTGAATTTATCCACCATGACCAGCAAATATTTCTTCTTGTGGATCGCCGTTTTAAGGGGTCTGACCATATCTAGCCCCCAGATCGCAAAAGGCCAAGTAATGGGGATTGTTCTCAGGGCAGTGGGCGGCATATGACTTTGGTTGGCAAAAAGCTAACAACCTACACAGCGTTGTACCAGGGCATGTGCGTCTGCTCGGGCCGTTGGCCAAAAGAAACCAGTACGGAAGGCCTTACTTACGAGGGCCCGAGCAGCGACGTGATGGCCTCCGAGACCGGCATGGATTTCGGCCAAGAGTTGCCGTCCCTCCTCTTCGGAGATGCACCTTTGAAGGACCCCGGTAGTATTTTTCTTGTAGAGTTCACCTTCGTGAATTTTTAGGGTTTAGATCGTCGAACTATGCGACGAGCCTCGTTCTGATCATCAGGGACCTCCTGCCTATTAAGGTAGGCCAGGAAGGGTTCGGTCCATGGAGCGATGACTGCCATGATAACCTAGGCGGAAGGAGTCACATCAGTGCCCGTGCCTCTGATGATATCGGAATTGTGTTCGGCCTCTGGTGGTATGATCAACGCCGGACTAGTATGTCCGCTCTCGTCCTGCCATACTACAGATGGCTTAAAGAGCCTCTCCATGAAGGTATTCGGCGAGATGGGGTCACGTTTAGCGCCCATTCGAGCAAGGATGTCTTCTTCCTGATTACTCTCCCGGGCCACGTGGTGAAACTCGAGCCCTTTGAACCAAGCTGACATGTTGAGTACGGCGTTTCGGTATGCCGCCATCTTTGGATCTTTAGCGTCGAACTCTCCGTTTATCTAGGATATTGCGAGGTTTGAATCCCCACACACCTCGACACGTTGTATCACTACAAAAAAAAGACACTTCCGTGATTATACGTGTTTGTCACAGTAGGTCACGTTTTCTATCATGCATGTACATCCATGACAAATTTATGACAGAATAAGATAGTCATACCTGTGTTGTCGTAGAAGTGTTCCATGACATTACCAAAATTATCATCACGGAAATGTCCACTTCCATGATGATAAATCGCGCGTCACAGAAGTGCTTTCGTCCAGGCTGACCGACACGTGGCATCCACCGTAACAGAACGCCGTTAAGCTATCGGGTTCGGTTTTGGATCCGATAACCTGTTAACAGCCCCGACCAATGGGGATTTTCCACGTGTAAAATCATCATTGGTTGGAGGAAACATGTGCCGGCTCACCGTTGGGACAGATGCCATCCACTCATTGGACCCAAAGCGCCTATGATACGTCGACACGTGACACGGCCCAACAGAGGCCCATTACTGTGAAAAGGCCGGCCCGTTTGACTTGGTCAAAAGGTGGCGGGCCAGCCCACGACAAGCGTGTTAACGGCCTATTCGCATATAGCCCATTTACAACCCGCTAACCCAGGGACCGTTTACGGCCTATCCGAATTAGGCCCAGTAGCGTCATCTGGGCCGACCAATATAATTCCAGCCCGTTTTAACTTCTGGCCCATGTATGGCCCATGATGTCTTTTGGCCCATCTGAGGCCCTTAGTAACCCTCGGCCCGTTATCGGCCCGTTGTATAATTGGCCCGTGATGAACAGTGTATCACTTTATACCCATTAATGACCCATTATACCGTTGGGCCGTTTCCAGCCCATGTTATCTTTCGGCCTTCTCAGGGCCCATTTATTCTTGGGCTCATTTCCAGCATTCGTTTACTTACGGCCCGTTACAGTCCTTTTCTGTTTGTGGGCCAAATTCAACCCGTGGATACAGTCGGCCCATTTGTGGCCCGTTAATCTGTTGGGCCATTTTCATAGCATCATCAAATACGGCCGTTTAACGGCCCGTTATGGTCAGCCCATAAAACGTACGATTTCCACTCTAGCCCATTTACGGCCCCTTATACGGCCCGTACAAGGCCCATAGATGAGACGACCCATAGAAGGCCCATTGAACCGACGGCCCACAGAAGGCCCATTGACCCAACGTTCCATAGAAGGCCCATGGATCCGCTATCCCATGGAAGGTCCACGGATCCGACAGCTCATAGAAGGCCCACGGATCCGACAGCCCATAGAAGGCCCACAAATTCGACGGCCACAGAAGGCCATGGATCGTCCGTCCCGTAGATGGCCCAAACGTACGGCCTGTGGAGGGACATGGTCACTACAACATTTGGGCGAGTTGGCCCCCGTTTGAACGATATAGCATATTCAAAGAATTATCCTACTCTATACTATCACCTCTAAAAAACATACACTATACAATATAAAGAGACTAAGGCATATAAACGTAGAATAATCCTACACTATACAATAAAGAAATTGCAGCCGATTTTACCCACTGGGCATTATGGTTCGGCACCAGTGATAATAAAGCATACACAAACAACAAATTACATACACTGGCCAAATACAGCTCATACATCATGGACGCGCATCAACATAACTTACCATTTGAACTATAATCTCTTCATAAAATAGGATTGGCTGGATTTAGATAGCAGAAATTTCAGTCTGCAAAATCTCCAATTCCTTCGTTGTTACCTCAGTGTCTTGTTTCATTTTTTTGACTCCTGCATCTAATACCTGCATGTCCAGTCTCAACTTGTTGATTGTACGTTCAGAATCATGTACACGTTGTCTTGCCACCTCTAGTTGATGCTCGAGAACATCAGCACATTCCAATTCCAATCCATAATCATTCGGTAACGGCCATGCCGCACTGCTCGCAGATCTTTGTGTTGATGTCACTTCATCCTGAAATGTTTGTGTAAGTACACATGACTAGGGCAAAAATATAGGTACAATAGTGAAGCGAGCAAGACAGACTATTTTGTACATGGCAAAACAAGACTAACAATAATGTTACACGTCATGAACCATAAGCAGGTGATATTTTAAAAATTACAAAAAAGATAGTCTATGCAGCCTGCATACATAAATCTCTCTTAGCTCACCAGAGGAGCATGATGTTGGGGCCCAATCCAAAACACAGACAAGTTACAAATTTAGACAACATGTTGCGTAGAAGTAAGCAAGCAGTTGGCCATTCTGTAGCTCAATTAAAGTCTTAGGGAGCATAATGAACAGCAGAGGATTTCATACAAACATACTACAGCAAGCAAAACTATGCAATCATTAGCCTAGTATAAACTAGATTGTGAGCCTCATTCAATAATAGTTGGTTAATAGACTTCAAAGCTTCAGGCACACTTTGGCAGAGTAATTAAAATGGTAAGGCCTTTAATTATGTCAACTAATAGTTATACAAGTACGCAATATCAGGCATCATTCTTTGGGCATATCATTAACTAAGGAAAAATAAAGCAATTGAAAAGAGAAAATTAACTATGCCTGAAACAAACAAGGAATTGAACTGTTGAGTTTGATACAGTGACTTACCTTAACAGGTTGAAGAGGCTCAGTGCAGCTCCTACTTCTCTTGCAAGGCTCCTTCCTAACATCTTGTACTTGGAAATCCTCAATCTTATCTTCATTGCACCCCGTTTGCAAGGTGACACAAACTAGTTACTCGTCTCCTTGGAAGATAAATATGCATACTTTCCAGTCCGTGAACACAAAAGGATGAGATTATAACAAAACAACACCACATAATGAAACATGCCGCATCTCTTGCACTTGCACACAATGAAATGAGCATTTACTATGTGTGCACAATGTAAAAACTAGGCATACCTTCGAACTGGATCTCCAGGTACCCTTGGAGAGCCTACTTTAGTGTACAGCCAAACCTTTATGTCAGCTATGAGTTAGAAAAGGCCCCACTACAGCAGCCCTTAGTGTTTAAATCATTGACAAGCTCAATTAGAGTGTTAGGTCAAGAACAACGAGTAATCAAAGCAAACAGTCCTAGTATGGCTGGCTGATGCAAACAAGCAATTGACCAGATGTGTGAGCAAATCTTACATATCAAGAAAAGAAGCAAAGAAGGAGGCTTAAAGACCATCACTTGACTGACCAGATTTAAGGGGCATTTAAACATCATGTGCAACGTATGAACTAACATAAACATTGCATATTCCAGATTCTACAATGGAATGCACATGTATTAGGTTATGCCATGTATGATGATGCCTAAATGTACACTATAGCAGGCAGGAGTGATTCATCATTGCACGCATAATTGAATTGCAGGTTAAGGGCTAGTTCTATTCCGCCTTTTCAGTACTTATTGTCAAAATAAGCCATAAAAGATGTAAAGAAGTCATTTTTGAGTTATGGGCTTGGGCTTAACTAATTTCACTTTGGAGGGGGGTGTTTCGAGTAGAACCTCACTAAAAATTGAAGGGAAGGGGAATAGTGAAATGACTCTGTTGTCTGCCTATATTACACTCAAAATGCAACTGGTGACGCCCGCGTCACACCTCACCCTCAAGTAAAAATAAACACACAAGCGTTCATTGCCCTGCCCGCTTGCATCTCCTCTCCCCTTTCCCTCTACCTCGATCCCCTGCCTGCAGCACTAGGGTTCCTCCAGCAAGCCGTCGCCACTGGTCCCATCTGGCCTGGTCATTGACGATGCTCTGTCCAGCTAGGCTACATGCCCGGCGGGTAGGGGCAAATCTGCCTGGCTGCTCCTCCCTCTGGTGCCGCCCCACATTCTCATGGTCTCCAGCAGCTGCTCCACTGTGGTTCGTCCAACGCACTACTCCGGCAGGCGCTGCACAACTACGGCTGATGCCACACTGCGGCAGAAGGCACCTTATTCCCCCTGCCCACCTCCCAGGCCGTGGCCTTGAGGTGCTATTGAAGGATGAGCTCATCCAACAAGGTGAGGATCTCCTCTGATTTTTTGGCAAATTTTCATTCTGATCCACTATACGATGAATTGCTATGAGCTGCTTCTGCTGCTGCTATATGATGCATTGCTATGAGCTGCTCCTGCTGCTGCTATATGATGAATTGCTATGAGTTGCTGCTGCTATATGATGAATTTCTATGAGCTGCTACTGCTATATGATGAGTTGCTATAAGCTGCTCCTTCTGCTGCTGTATGATGAATTGCTATGAGCTGCTCCTGCTGCTGCTATATGATGAATTGCTATGAGCTGCTCCTGCTGCTGCTATATGATGAATTGCTATGAGCTGCTCCTGCTGCTGCTATATGATGAATTGCTATGAGCTACTCCTGCTGCTGCTATATGATGAATTGCTATGAGCTGCTGCTGGTATATGATGAATTGCACACTAATGATGCTGCTGCTGCTGTATGATGAGTTGCTATGAGTTGTTGCTGCTATATGATGCTTTCAGGTGCTGCTGCTATATGATAATAACCAGCCACTTGGACCATCGAATTTCAATAAATAATTGTTCTTCATTTAAATGTGGGTCATGCGTTTTTTGTTTAAATTAGGCAATGGGATCTCTACGGAAAAAATTGACCAAAGTAGATTGTGCCAAGTAGATGGTATCTTTGTATTTGCATTTTGAGCAAATAGTAATGGTATGTTTTCTTATCATAATAATTACTGCACTGGGTTCAATTTGTGATGTTTGCAAGTCAAATCTATCTATTCTATTATATACTTAAAACAAGAGTCAAATAAGCCATCACGTTTGTCCACATATGCTAATATTGTTTACGCCGTTTGATTAGGAAAATAACGGCTAAGATTTAGAGGTTTTTACGTAACGTCTAAAATATATGTACCGGTAGTATTGAACCTTCATGTTGTCACGTTATATCCATACAATAGGCATAGGACCTTTTGGAAAAAAGAGAAAAAAAATAGCAATAGGAAAGACATCAAGTAATCTGGACGTGATGGCCTAGGAGAGCAAATCATGCATGACCATGTACGTACACATGTATTGTACAGAAATTAAAATATTATCTTTTTAAACAAGGAGACTATATACTTTAAATACAATAAAATATAGTGCCATACTTAGATGCGTGCATGTTAAGGATTCCTCATGCACACGTATACAAACCGGAGACATGTTTTACTCGGATCTCAAAACGGCAAAAAAACATGAGATGATGTCATCTCATGCATCATCATCAAGCAAATTAGTATGCATCCGGATCCGGCCTTAATAGCATTAGAAAAAGGTCCGGCCTTATAGCATTAAAAATTCGATGCGACCTGATGCATTGCCGCTCCGTTAGGAAACAATACCAAGTATACACACATATAAAAGAATGCCCACAAGTCCCACTGGATTACCTTTTTTTGCCCGGTCTCGCCACATCACATTTAAACCTTATCAATGCTGAGTCAGATTAATCTTTACATACTCCCTCTGTTCCTTGATATAAGGTGTATAGATTTTTGAGAAAAAGTCTGAAATATAAGGTGTACTGCGTTGCACCACTCGTTTGGGTAATTTTTTTAGGGATTTGATTACATTTCCTTATATCATGTAAGCTCCTCTATTTTCTCATGTCAATTAGCCATGTGTAATCTCACTCAAAACTTGTGAAATTTTCCCTCCACGTGCGTTCCTTAATTTCCGTGCCAAAAACTATACACCCTATATCTAGGAACGGAGGGAGTATTTTTGCACTGAGGCGAGTCATATCAATATGATATATACTATCTTCAATAGCTAAGCGGCCAGAAGAAATAGTCATCCAAATTGGCTAAATTACCTCAATTAACTACAAGTATTTAATATTTAAATTCAACTATTTATCAAAGTGTCTCAAAAAGTTATATTTCAAAATATAGACAACAGAGGTTGTTCAAAACTGCAATATAGAAAGCTAAATATCATATCAGTACGAAACTCTATAACTTTATGTTACTGACCAAATAACTATCGGTTACCCATTCTCACACATAAAAAATATGGATAGTCTTTTAATGACATCATTTCACATAGACATGTATTAGATTAATGTGGATATGTGAGGGTGACAAATGATAGAGATTAATAGATAAAAATGATAATCTACCCACACAATTGTGCGGGTCACTTTGTTAATTATAAGTGAGTCCAACTTATAACTACTGGTAATACAAACCAATGCGAGGTCAGCTGTTGTATCCGGGACATATCAGACAGTCAAGAGAACGAATACAAGCAATCCAATTGTGAAGACAGATAGTGAGGAGCTAGAAGTTTGGGGTCATGTAAGAATCGTTGTAGCATCAAAGTTATGACATCACTGACAAAATAATGATTTGACTGCTCCGGTTCTAAGCCTCAATCGACCTGTATGATTTAGATAAACAGTACATGCTCAAAATTAAAATTAATGAGTATTACTATGTAATTTACACACTTCATAGTAGCTAAATTCCATATGATATTTAATTAAATAAATCTAAAACCAAAGTGTTGAAAAGAAACATTTAAAAGTAACACATTGATTCCATCTGAGATCATCCAACAATTACTAATGCCAACTATCAATATTGGATGCATGATATGTCAACATGGACAAACTACTTTGATGTATCAAAGTGCATGGGTCAAGTGGCATAGGAATAGGCGTCAACATAAGTTGGACAAGACAAATCAAATTAAGCTTCAATTTGCGGTTACTAACAACGTTCATGGCCACCGTCCAGAAAAGTCAATGCATTTGTAGATTTGCAGAAGTTAGAATATAAGCATATACAAAAGCGTCATTTCAATGCACGCATTACATCGGGTAAGACCACCATAATAGAAATAGATGGATCATCCGATATATACTTTTTTGAATGAAAATTTGCAGGAGACACTCTGAAATATATTAAAAAGTAACCTAAGATACTGTCCATGGCACACATGGCCAGGAAAATAAAAAAATCATAGGCATGATATAAAAAATAATCATCTGTAGTAATCGCTCGGAGATAATTCACTAAAGAAAAAGGATGACGAAAAGCTGATTGGTGGAAAATTAAGTTTGGCTAAAAGAAGCAAGATAGAGATAATGTTCTTATTTTAAGAAATATTTTGCATGGGACAACTGGTATCAAGTAATATTTGATAAGACATTTTAGGTGTGCGAAAGAAATATAAATGAATGTAAAATAGCTTAGAAACAAAAAAATATCTATATCATGGTTGTGAGAGTATAAGAGAGCTAGCCGCGCAAATGCGCGGGACACACTACTAGTTATATACTTAAGACAAGAGGCAAATAAGCCATCACGTTCGTCCACATATGCTAATATTTTTTACACCGTTTGATTAGAATAACAACGGCCAAGATTTTAAAAAAATTACGTTACATCAGAAAATATATGTACCAGTACTATTGAACTTTCATGTTGACACGTTAGATGCATATAAGTAGTAAGAACTTTAGAAAAAAAAGAAAAAAGTTATCAATAGAGAAGTCAAGTCACGCCGTAATCCTGAAGTCAAGTCTTGCACGTATGATGTGCATTGTATATAGAAATAAAAATTGATGTACAAAAAACATGTACCGTGTTTGTATCGGATCAAACATAGCCAATTAATTTAGCAGCTGCCGGACCTACGTGTTCAAGACCGAGCATGTCACGCTAATTATCTGAGGAAACGTAGGAAAAAAAGAAAATTCTGACGGACGTACGTGATTGAGACGGCGCATGTGACCTAATCATCTGAGAAAAAGTAGGAAAAAAACAACACACATGGCCGTACGTTAAAAAAATTAGGCTCTGGCCGTCCGGCCGGACCAGCAGATTTTTTTGGTGGGGGACGCACATTGATTTTTCTATTTTTTGTAAAAGAATAAATTGATTTTTCTTTAAAACATGGAACGTAGCAGATTATTCATGTGGACTCCTTTCATATAAACTTAGAAATAATAAATCAGAAAATAAAGATATTCACTTTTATATGAACTCTGCAAAAATTCTTCAAATAGTTATAGCTATATATAATCAATGGTGCTAAAAGAGAAATCAAGACTTAGGTTTGTACACTAAATTCAACCTACAATGCACCCAAATAGAAGGAAACATCTATTTTTTTTAAACACGTACAAACGCAGACGCTCATATATAGGTACACACACTCATCCTTATGAACGCATGCGCATCCTACCCCTATTAGAGGTCATCTTTAAATTGAAAAATTCGCCATATAAATCTTCATAGTCAACAGGAACGTCTTCTCCCACTGAATGCACACTGATAGAAGGCCTGAAATAAATCCAAGGAAATACGAGCACCAATGACAAGTCGAGAACTTAAACTTTCATGACAAGTCGAGAACGTCTTCTCCCACCGAATGCACACAGGTTGGCTCTCGAAACGTCTACTTTTTTAGAAAAAAAGAAACAACTATTGCGCTGCCGCATAATGGCAGCAAAACACGACATCCGATCGCAGAAACAAGAGTGTGAATGCAAAAGGGAACCAAACGGCCAACAGCGTGATGCACTGCAGGATAACACTTTCTGTTTGTGTTCTTTAATATTTCCTCACCTAAAAATATATGGAATGGAAAGCTATTAAATATAAAATTATTATGTGTTCTATTTGGAAATACTATTTATAAACAATACTAGGTACAAACCGCATAGCTGAAAAGGGAACACAACTCTATTTTGTACATATATTTGGGCCAGCCTTTTGGTTTGCACACATTAGTTAATTCAATATTATGTCAGTAGCATAACTAAAAGTTGTAAGTAAAACTAAAGGTGTAAGTAACAACATGTCGAGTACGAAAAGATATATTTTATTATGTAAAAAAGTAAGTTGATGCAAAACATTATGAGCATGGTTATGTATGTAGAGAGAGAGAGGGAGAGAGGGAGAGAGAGAGAGAGAGGGAGGGAGGGAGAGAGAGAGAGAGACTATAAATTAGTAATAAGATTGTGTTGGATGGGCAAGCGACCCAAACATTTTGACTAAAATGAGCATACCTTCAAGCATGGAGACTTAATATTACATTACTTGAGTATCACAACTGAATGTGAATAATGATGATTCAGTTGGAAACGAATAAAGTTTAGATACGAGCAATCATATGAAGATTTATTTCTCATGGAAAATTTCTCAAAATGTCATATACATGGAGATAGATAAAAGGAACTAAGAGTGAAACAGGAAAGAAGCAATTTAGTATAAATATAGCTTTATGGTTTAGTGTAACAAATGCCTGATAATCTAATACCTGGAAGTGTTTACCAATAGCCTAATGAAATATTTCCTCAACCTACTATTGTGTCTTAAGATGAACATGTTATCTGCAGTCCCATGTTTTTGTTTCCACTACAAATGAATCTTAATATAGTATGGAATTAAGTCCAATGACAATTTACAACGAATATATAACATCACATGGTAAATCTAGCCGCGCAAATGCGCGGGTCACCCGGCTAGTTAATTTTTATATGGGCAGCAAAATGAAAAAATATAATGCAATCTAGACTTTTCACTTATCATATCAAAGATAAGCTGAAAACGCAATAACTGTCCCTAAGAAACTTGGCGAATATATCTGACATACAAATAACATGTCACGATGATTGCAATGGAGGAGTGACGTACCATAGCACACTGTATAGGCTCACCGTTGGCTCTCCTTTTTTTGCGATGTTCCATGAAATTGCCACATACATCTTGTAATTTTTCATGGTGTAACCCAATCTGCAAGTTGGCACGGCTAATTTCAGACATCTCTACATGATAATACATTGCATATCCCTTGCGCATATTTAAACCACCAATTAATGATTGTGTGCGTAGCATAAACTAGCCATGACACTGTGTGCTGGACTAGCAGGCACTCTAAGGGAGCCTAATGTAGTGTACTGGAATTCCTACATGCCACCTACGATTTTGTGTAATGTACTGCCTATGTTCCTAAATATATGTCTATTTAGAGATTCCAGTATGGACCACATACAAATGTATATAGATGCATTTTTAAGTGTAGATTCACTCATTTTGCTCCGTATGTAGCCTATATTGGATTCTCTAGAAAGACTTATATTTAGGAACGGAGGTATGAGGTAGTATCATGTATGACATCTACATATCTAATTTAGCAGCCAGTAGTAGAAATCATTGTCTGCACAAAGGGATTACTGGTCAAAAATCCTAGCAAAGCACGCTGGCAGGCACAGAACAATACAAGAGAGAGAGAGAGACACGCTTACAAGATCATAGCAATGCCTCGGTCCAGGATCTTGGTTGGCCAAGCTATTAGATCCAGAAGAAACATCGTCCTTATAGTTTTTGCCAGCTGCATAATAGGTAAAAGCGACATGTTAGTATATTTGAAGTACATCGGGCAGGTGATGCTGGACGGGTTTAAAGGTGACAAGTACCTAGGCCGTGGCGGGTGCTTGGCATCTTGCCAGACGGTGGGAATCAGGTTAGAAACGTCAAGGGTGATGACGCTGCGCTGGCTGTCGGGGTCCGGTAAGGAGATCTAGAACCATCGAGTAGGGTGTTTGTGGAGTGGCTCTGGTAGGGTGGACTACGGTGTGGGCGAAGCGGATCTGTGGTCGTGGACAAGGGCGTAGGTGAAGCTGCTCCGGTGGTTGGGTTAAGGATGGTGTCAACGATGCGGATCTACGGTCGTGGACGGGGCGTCAGAAGCTGCTCCGGTAGGTTGGATGAGGGTGAGAGGAAGCGGATCTGAGGCCGTGGACTTGTGAGTTGGCAAAGCGGCCCCGGTAGGGTTGAAAATGGTATAGGCGAAGCTACTCCGGTGGGGTTGATGATGTTGTCGGCGAAGCGGCTCTGGTAAGGTTGAGGAAGGTGTCGGCGAAGAGGATCATAGGCCGTCGACGGGGCGTCGGTGGGGCGGCTCGGGGGGGGGGGGGGTGTGGACAAAGCGTCTCCGGTGGGGAGTACGAATGAGCCACTGCAGATGCGCTGCGGTTGACGAGAGTACCGGTGAAGTAGATCCGGCGCCGTGGACAAGGCCGGCACTGAATGGGCTGTGGTACAGTGGTGGATGAGCAGTCTACTTGTTTCTAGGGGAGGTGGGAGGGGTTGATGCGGCCGCAGAAGCAGATCCAGCGAGGTGGACGCCGCTGGCAGTGAATGGGCTCTGGTACGCCAGTGGATGAGCAGTCTAGGGTTTCGAGAGGGGAGGGAAGAAAGGCCGATGAAGTACGGACGGCGTGATGTGAGATGCTCTGGTGCTGTGGAGTTAGTCGTTTTTGCGGGAGGGGGAGAGGAAATGGGGGTGCCGTGTAGTGGGGGGAACCGGAAGTTACCAAAGCAGCCCCGACCTATTATGTAGATGAGGGCGGTATTGTAACTATTGGTCTCCGTGCACCAAGGACAAAAAGGGAATTTCGCATGCTAAAGACTAAGGTGGCGGAAATTTTAGAAGGAGGCGGGAGATTTTGCCGCCCGCGGGATCGTTCGTATCCAGTTTCAACTAATTTTGGACAGTGCTAGCGGGAAGGTCATGCGAGACTGTGTACACGGGGCACGCGTCAGCAGTTAATAACTGGTGTGTCCACCCCAGAAAAAAAGACAATAACGCGGGATGATGCGCCGATAACTTGGACGTTCACATGGGCGCGGCCAATCATACGGGTGTAGTAGCGTGTTCACAAAAAAAGGGATCAAACGCTCAGCCTATGTATTTCTCGTGTAAATAGATAATTTAGTGCAATTGGTTATTTACTTTAAACATAATGCATTGACGTGTTAGTGTAGAGACGCACAAAAAGAAGTCCGCTACTTAAAAGTGTTACCTCATATGATTACATAGCCTCCATTTCATAAACTGAGTACCCGTTGAATTCATATATGAATATTACATATATTACTTCATAATAGAACGTTAAATCATCCAAGACTAATGATTTTGAATGCAAGAGTAACAATGGTGCATGTACATTATAGCTACATTGGTTGTTTGAAGAAACATCACTGTAACTTTGGCATGCACAACTGAAAAGGTTTATTTAAATAGAAAAAATGTGATATGTGAGTGTCCAATCTTTATAGCGTTGAATCGATATTGTACCTTTGGCCACGATACGAAGTAGATATTGATTTATGTTCAAGCGATGCACGTCCACGATAGCTAGATAGTGTTACGTGAATGAATTGTGCAATCTCTCTCACACGCATACATATCTCATTTCCCTGTGGTCATCGGAATCACCCACGCGCACTTCGTGTATTTCTCTCCCTTCGTCAAGGTTAGAATTCGTCTTTCTACCCCTTCCTACAAGTCTCTCAGACAAAAAAACACACGCTCTCTTTGTCAAACACGCCCACCCCTTTAATTCCGCCCACCCACAACCACTAATGTCTCAAAGTATAATAATGTCTCTCACACATATGCCTAAGGTTAACTCGAGTTCCGGAACCATATAAATACATACAATGTGATTCCAATAGAGCACCTTTTGTTTTGAGATTTCGCTCTCTCTCTCTCTCCAACACATTTTTTCTCGCTTCATTTTTTTCGGCACTTGCATGCACACAATTTTGTTTATCTTCGCGATGCTTTAAGTATGCCTCGCTCAAATGCTATCTACCTATCCCTTAATATAGCTAGATATTAGTCACACAAACTCCTTCTCCCTACTAGCAAGATGCCATGTGAGGGAGTCCTGGATTAGGGGGTGCCCGGATAGCCGGACTATATCTTCGGCCGGACTCCTGGACTATGAAGATACAAGATTGAAGACTTCGTCTCGTGTCTGGAAGGGACTTTCTTTGGCATGGAAGTCAAGCTTGCCGATACGAATATGTAGATCTCCTACCATTATAACCGACTCTGTGTAACCCTAGCCCTCTCCGGTGTCTATATAAACCGGAGGGTTTTAGTCCGCAGGAGGAAACAACAATCATACCATAGGCTAGCTTCTAGGGTTTAGCCTCTCTGATCTCGTGGTAGATCTACTCTTGTACTACCCATATCATCAATATCAATCAAGTAGGAGTAGGGTTTTACCTCCATCGAGAGGGCCCGAACCTAGGTAAAAACATCGTGTCCCTTGTCTCCTGTTACCATCCGCCTAGACGCACAGTTCGGGACCCCCTACCCGAGATCCGCCGGTTTTGACACCGACATTGGTGCTTTCACTGAGAGTTCCTCTGTGTCATCACTTTTAGGCCCGATGGCTTCTCCGATCATCAACAGCGATGCGGTCCAGGGTGAGACTTTTCTCCCCGGACAGATCTTCGTATTCGGCGGCTTTGCACTGCGGGCCAATTCGCTTGGCCATCTGGAGCAGATCGAAAGCTCTGCCCCTGGCCATCAGGTCAGATTTGGAAGCTTGAACTACATAGCTGATATCCGCGGAGACTTGATCTTTGACGGATTCGAGCCACAGCCGGGCACGCCGCACTGTCGCGAAGGGCATGATCTAGCTCTGCTGCCGGACAGTGCCTTGGAGGCCGCACCCATGTCCGCTCCGACCCTTAGCTCGAAGCCGACTGCGCCAATCAAGGACAGGTGGTTGGACACCGCCTCAGGGGCTGCAATCTCTACGGCGATCGAGCCGAACACCATCCCTATTCTCTGAGAGGCCCGTGGCTCCAAGGTGCCGGACTCCTCTCCAGACTCCGAGCCCCCCGCGCCCTTGCCAATCGAATCCGATTGGACGCCGGTCATGGAATTCACCGCCGCGGATATCTTTCAGCACTCGCCCTTCGGCGATATTCTGAACTCAATAAAGTCTCTCTCTTTATCAGGGGAGTCCTGGCCGGACTATGGTCAGCAAGGTTGGGATGCGGATGAAGAAGAAATTCAAATCCCACCCACCACCCACTTCATAGCCACTGTCGATGATTTAACCGACATGCTCGACTTCGACTCCGAAGACATTGATGGTACGGAAGAGGATGTAGGAGACGAACAGGAACCAGCGCCTATAGGGCACTGGAAAGCCACCTCGTCGTATGATATATACATGGTGGACACCCCAAAATAAGGCAATGGTGATGGAACAGCGGAGGATGACCCCTCCAAGAAGCAGCCTAAGCGGCGTCGTCAGCGGCGCCGCTCTAAATCCCGCCAAAGCTAAAATGGTGATTCCGGCACGGGAGATAACAACACCCCGGACTGTGCCGAAGACAACCCCCTCCAGCAGGATTCAGCACAGGAGGATGGAGAAGCCAGCCCTCATGAGAGAGCGGCAGAGGACGATAATTACATGCCTCCCTCCGAAGGCGAGGCAAGCCTCGACGACGACGAATTTGTCGTGCCAGTGGATCCCGTCGAACAAGAGCGTTTCAAACGCAGGCTTATGGCCACGGCGAGCAGCCTCAAGAAAAAACAGCAACAACTTAGAGTTGATCAAGACTTGCTAGCCGATAGATGGACTGAAGTCCTGGCGGCCGAAGAATATGACCTCGAACGCCCCTCCAAGAGCTACCCAAAGCGCAGGCTGCTACCCCGATTAGAGGAGGAAGCACCTAAACCTACATCACCAGCGCATGACACGGCCGATCGGCCACCTCGTGGACGTGACAGAGAGGCCTCACGGCCCTCCGTTCAAGCCGCGCCCCGGCGATGCTCAAAAAATACCAAGGCACGGGGAAATGCGCCAGACCTGCGATATATATTGGAGGACAAGGCAAGGTAAACAAGATCGATCTACGGATCACATGGGCGCCCCACGGCACGAGACGGTAATTGTCACGCCGGATACAGTAAATCCGGCCGGGCCGAACACAGTAGACAAAGCTCGTTCGAGCTGCGTCGTGATATAGCCCAATACAGAGGTGTCGCACACCCACTATGCTTCACAGATGAAGTAATGGATCATCAAATCCCCGAGGGTTTCAAACCCATGAACATCGAATCATATGATGGCACAACAGATCCTGCGGTATGGATCGAGGACTATCTCCTTCATATCCACATGGCCCATGGTGATGACCTACACGCCATCAAATACCTCCCACTCAAGCTTAAAGGACCAGCTCGGCATTGGCTTAATAGCTTGCCAGCAGAATCAATTGGTTGTTGGGAGGACCTGGAAGCCGCATTCCTCGACAATTTCCAGGGCACTTATGTGCGACCACCAGACGCCAATGACCTAAGCCACATAATTCAGCAGCCAGAGGAATCGGCCAGACAATTCTGGACACGGTTCCTAACCAAGAAAAATCAAATCGTCGACTGTCTGGACACAGAGGCCCTAGCAGCCTTCAAGCATAACATCCGCGATGAGTGGCTTGCACGACACCTAGGACAGGAAAAGCCAAAATCTATGGCAGCCCTCACGACATTTATGACCCGCTTTTGCATGGGAGAAGATAGCTGGCTATCTCGCAACAATGACATGATCAAGAGCCCTGGTAATTCGGATACCAAGGACAGCAGTGGCAGGTTGTGTCGCAACAAGCAAAAGCGCCACATTAACGGCGACAATGCTGAGGATACGACAGTTAATGCCGGATTCAGAGGCTCTAAACCTGGTCAGCGGAAAAAGCCATTCAAAAGAAATACTCCGGGCCCGTCCAGTTTGGACCGAACACTCGACCGCTCATGCCAGATACATGGCACCCCCAAAAAACCAGCCAATCACACCAACAGGGATTGTTGGGTGTTCAAGCAGGCAGGCAAGTTAAATGCCGAAAGCAGAGACAAGGGGGCTGCATAGCGACGACGAGGAAGAGCCCCGGCCGCCGGACAATAGTGGACAGAAGGGCTTCCCCCCACAAGTGCGGACGGTGAACATGATATACGCAACCCACATCCCCAAGAGGGAGTGGAAGCGTGCGCTAAGGGACGTATACGCGATGGAGCCAGTTGCCCCAAAGTTCAACCCATGGTCCTCCTGCCCGATCACTTTTGATCAAAGGGACCACCCCACTAGCATCCGTCATGGTGGATTCGTCGCATAGGTTCTAGACCCAATTATTGACGGATTTCACCTCACTAGAGTCCTTATGAACGGCGGCAGCAGCCTGAACCTGCTTTACCAGGATACAGTGCGAAAAATGGGCATCATCCCTCGAGGATTAAACCCACTAAAACGACCTTTAAAGGCGTCATACCAGGTGTAGAGGCCAACTGTACAGGCTCAGTTACACTTGAAGTGATCTTCGGATCTCCAGATAATTTCCGAAGCGAGGAGTTAATCTTCGACATAGGCCCGTTCCGTAGTGGCTATCACGCACTGCTCGGGCGAACCGCATTCGCAAAGTTCAATGTGGTGCCGCACTACGCATACCTCAAGCTCAAGATGCCAGGCCCTCGAGGAGTCTTTACGGTAAATGGAAACACCGAACGCTCTCTCCGAACGGAGGAGCATACGGCGGCTCTCGCAGCGGAAGTACAAAGTAGCCTATCAAGGCAATTCTCCAGTCCGGCCGTTAAACGTCCGGACACCGTCAAGCGCGCCCGGAGTAACCTACAACAAGACTGCCTGGCACGTTTCGAGCAAGCGTAGCAATACGGCCCCAACCGCAGCCCTCGCGAACTTGCGAAACCAGTGTTGCGCGTACATAACTACGCTCTGGAAATACCATGGGCAAAGGGGGAGGGGCACCATCACGGCACGGCCGAAATACGGCTTAAACCGCACTAGGGGCTGCCGACTTTTTCATTTTCTCTTACTTCCAGGACTCTGTTCTTCGGAAGGTCTGTCGAGCAGTACAATTGCCGCACAAACGATACAACAACTAGGGAAGCAGAAAGCTACGCCGAATTCTCAGGTGGTCTCTATAACGAGCAACATACCTATCTTACATATCATCTCGCAGCTCGCCCCTGGAGGGGGACATGTAAATAGTCACATCCCTTGCTTATCGCACTATTTGTATCGTTCTGCTTTTACAGCAGCACCTTAAAATAAACAATGCTTAGCTTCAGCTTATTACTGCATTCTCTATTCATTTCTTTTTTAATATATATGTTCAGTTATGACATTTAGCACCCGTACACTTTGGTACGACCAATACGCCAGGGGCTCAAGCACCCCATAACACGGCGTGAAAAGTCCGAACACTTTCACAAGTGCGGCCCTTCGATCTTATAGCATTATATGCATCAGCTCTGAATCATGTCTTTGGTCAATAGTTGGGTTTGCCCGGCTCCCATGCTTTGGTACCTTACATTCCACTATATCGACTAAGGTAGCGCTGGGAGAACTACTGCGATTGTGCCCCAGTTGAGCTGGGCCTAAGCACCTCAGTAGAGAAAGCTAAAACTGACTGTCATGATAAGGCGAGAGCTGGTCGCTGTTCGAGAAGGTTTCGAGTCCTTAAAGACTTATGCCGCTTAGAGCGAGGAGCCGGCTTTGTCCGGCCTAGGCGTGTATCGCGCCCCGAACTCGGTCTTCCGAATACTAGGGGCTTTGCCAAAATTTAAAATTATAGAATTCTATGGCTAAGTGAGAGTGATAACGCATTATAGTCCGATTGCCTTCTTCATTGTGCTGAGCGCCTCCCTCGAAGGACCCAATAATGGGAAAAAGAGTGCTCAGGTTTATCCCGAACACCCCAGCACTCGTGGCATGGGGGCAGAAGCCGACGACTCGCCATCTCTCAAATTTGATAAACGGCCGCATAGAAGGTAATATTTTAAATTAAACAAGCGTTGCATAGCGCATATGAACAAGTTTTCAGCGCACAGGACAAAACGAGCAAGTTTCACTCAAAAATTACATCTTTTGAACATTCGTCCACCATAAGGCGGATGCCTTTCAAGACGCCCTCATAATACATCTCGGGGTGGCGATGCTCGTTGCCTGGCGGCGGCCCGTCCTTCACAAGCTTCTTCGCATCCAGCTTGCCCCAATGCACCTTAGCACGGGCAAGCGCCCTACGAGCACCTTCGATGCAGACGGAGCGCTTGATGACTTCGAGCCTTGGACAGGCCTCCACGAGCCGCCTCACCAGCCCGAAGTAGCTCCTAGGTAGAGCCTCTCTAGGCCATAGCCGAACTATGAGGCCCTTCATGGCCTGTTCGGCCACCTTGCGGAGCTCGACCAGTTGCTTCACCAGGTCGCTCAAGGGCACAGGGTGTCCGACCTCAGCATACTGAGACCAGAACACCGTCTCCGTCGAGCTTCCCTCCTCGGCTCGGTAGAAGGCGGCGGCATCTGACACGCTGTGGGGCAAATCTGCGAATGCTCCTAGAGAGCTCCGGATTCGGGTAAGTAACAAGTAACTCACTTTCACGTGCTTGCTTTGCATAAAGAATGCCTTACCCGCCGCTATCTTCTTCATCGCCTCCACTTCCTGGAGGGCCTTCTGGGATTCGGCCTTGGCAGACTTGGCATTTTCAATGGCCGCCGCTAGCTCGGACTCTCGCGTCTTCGAGTCAAGCTCCAAACTGTCATGTTTTTTCATGAGAGCCTGGAGCTCTCGCCGCACCTCGCCAACCTGCGCCTCATGCTTCTCCCACTTGGTGCGCTCCGTGGCCGCCTTCTTTTCGGCCTCGGACAGCGCCTGCTTAAGGGTTGCCACCTCAGTTGTGGCCCCTACAATAGCCACATTAATCCTGTCATTTTCTTGCAATTGCACCTTATATATATATATATTTAAGAAAGGTATCTCTTACCTTCTTTTTCCTCGAGCTGCTTCTTGGCAAGGCCGAGCTCTTGCTTGGACTGCTCGAGGTTCTGCTTCACCATGTCCACCTCCGCAGTCAGTGCGGCGGACGCCAGCAGAGAAGCCTACATACGCATATTGACTTACTTTTGTTAGACTCCTGCGAATATTATTAGATCCTCTATTCGGCTTTTCTTTCCGAACGCCAAACAGAGCATCAGGGGCTACTATCTATGCAGTAATAGTTTTACATATTTTTTACATTCCTCAAAGCCTGTCAACAGGCTGGCACAGGCTTTGGTCAGCCCGCTCTTGGAGGACTGAACCTTCTGGATCACCATACTCATTACAGTACGATGCTCCTCGTCGATGGAGGCGCTGTTAAGCACCTCTAGCAAGTTATCCGGTGCCTCCGGTTGGGCGGAGGTCACCGGCGTTGTAGGCTTGCCCTTCTTCTTAGGGGGGGCGCCTGCCGGACTCCGGAACCTTTGAAGATTCCGGAGCGGTGTCCGGCCTAGGGCCGGACTCGGAGCCCTTGGGAGTTTTGTCCCCTGGGCACCTGGAGTCTGGGAGGTCGCCTTGCGGCGCCGCTAGGACCACCTCCTCCTGGCCTGGAGCCTCCTGGGACAACACCTCGGCGTTATCCGTAGGGTGAGGGGAGGAGGCGGCCGGAAGTGAAGTACTATTCACATCCAACGAATCCAGGGAACCGCTCGACGACGTGTTGGGCCCGTCTTTGTGCTGACTGCATAAATATATTCGGTGTTAGGAAAAGCTATGCAATAAAGGAACGCAATGACTCATTCTGGTATCCGAACACTTACGATTTCGCCAAGGCTTGGCCCTGTGCGGCCACTCCTCTTCGTTGTCGTCGGCGTTGGTGGAGTAGTCCGGAAGAAGGGTTTTCCCCTTCTTGGACCCTCCGGCCTCCCCAGTTGGGGCGGCCTTCCTTTTCTTTCCTCCCCCCGCTGGAGGGGGAGAGGCCTCTTATTCCTCCTCCTCGTCTTCATGGGAGGAGTGCGTCTCGGAGTCGTCGGACGATGAATCCGACACCACCGAATGCCGTGCACTCTTTCGAGTCCCCGTGACCTTCTTCTTGGCCTTCTTCTCCGGCACCATGTAGGGTGCCGGAACCAGCAGCCCTGTCAAACGGGCGTCTGCTGGGTCTTCGGGCAAAGGAGCCGGGCAGCTGATCTCTCCGGACGTCTCCTGCCAATCCTGTCAAAGGTAAGGGAGTTTAGATCCCGCATAGAGTCAAACTATGAAAGACAAAAAACCTGTAAAAGGTAAAATCAGCTTACCGCGCCGGCTTGACGCTACGCGCTGAATCCGCGATCCTCGGAGGCGGATGCGGGAGCCTCGGCGCCCTTGAACAGCACCTTCCAGGAAGCTTCGTACGTAGTGTCGAAGAGCCTGCTCTGTGTTCGGTGTTGTGCCGGATTGAACTCCCACAAGCTGAAAGCCCGTTGTTGGCACGGGAGGATCCGGCGGATGAGCATGACCTGGACTACGTTGACGAGTTTGAGCTTCTTGCTCACCAGGTTTTGGACGCATGTCTGGAGTCCGGTCAGCTCTCCTTTCTGGCCCCACGACAGGCCCGTCTCCTTCCAGGAGGTGAGCCGCGTAGGGGCTCCAGATCTAAACTCGGGGGCTGCGACCCATTCAGGGTCATGTGGCTCGGTGATGTAGAACCACCCCGATTGCCACCCCTTTAGGGTCTCCACAAAAGAGCCCTCGAGCCATAGGACGCTGGGCATCTTGCCCACCATGGCCCCTCCGCACTCCGCCTGGCAGCCGCACACTACCTTCGGCTTGATGTTAAAGGTCTTCAGCCATAAACCGAAGTGGGGCGGGATGCGGAGGAAGGCCTCGCACATGACGATAAATGTCGAGATGTTGAGGATGAAGTTCGGGGCCAGATCGTGGAAATCCAGGACGTAGTAGAACATGAGACCCCGGACAAATGGGTGGAGAGGAAAACCTAGTCCATGGAGGAAATGGGTGAGGAACACCACCCTCTCATGGGGCCTTGGGGTGGGGATGATCTGCCCCCCTTCGGTAAGCCGGTGCGCGATGTCATCACACAAGTATCCGGCCTTCCTCAACTTTTTGATGTGTCCCTCCGTGATGGAGGAAATTAACCATCCACTTGCCTCCCGCTCCGGACATGCCTGGAGAAGGTTGAGGTGAGGAGTGCGAACTTGGGCACTGGAGCTCGAGTGCGCGGAAATGGATAGGCAAAGGAGGAAGAAGGCGTAGGTAAAAAGGTGGATCCTTATCCCCTGATATGGGCGGACGCAAACTACGCGTCCCCACCCGCCTAGTAAAACTCGCTTATCTCCCAAGCGCCGTAATCAATGGCACGGTTGGGTTACCCAAGCCCGTATTGATGAGAATCCCGGAATAAGGGGACATGATCTCTGCTTTGACAAGACGTGCCAAGGAAACCGCCTCGCTAAACGCGCTGAGAGCCGTACACTATCCTTGTGCTCAAAATCTTCTACGAAGTACTTGGAGGAGGAACCCGCCTTGCAATGTCGAAGACAATCTGCGCGCCGGACTCGTCGTCATTGAAGCCTGGTTCAGGGGCTACTGAGGGAGTCATGGATTAGGGGGTCTCTGGATAGCCGGACTATATCTTCGGCCGGACTCCTGGACTATGAAGATACAAGATTGAAGACTTCGTCCCGTGTCCGGAAGGGACTTTCCTTGGCGTGGAAGGCAAGCTTGGCGATACGGATATGTAGATCTCCTACCATTATAACCGACTCTGTGTAACCCTAGCCTTCTCCGGTGTCTATATAAATAGGAGGGTTTTAGTCCGTAGGGGGAAACAACAATCGTACCATAGGCTAGCTTCTAGGGTTTAGCCTCTCTGATCTCATGGTAGATCTACTCTTATACTACCCATATCATCAATATCAATCAAGCAGGAGTAGGGTTTTACCTCCATCGAGAGGGCCCGAACCTGGGTAAAAACATCGTGTCCCTTGTCTCGTGTTACCATCCGCCTAGACACACAGTTCGGGACCCCCTACCCGAGATTCGCCGGTTTTGACACCAACACCATGCGTTGCACCGAAAATCAAGAAGCATTTGTATGAGTAGTTTATCTTGTGGGAGAAAAGGATGAACGATGGAATGCCTTATTTGAGAGGGGTGTGGGTATCTTTTTGCATAATTGCCACAGTTTCCTTCCTATCCGTCGGGTATAAATCGGATGGCCTATATTGCAGGATGGCAGGAACACCATCATCACCAACTCTGTTTTTTATAAGAGTAGGGATATGTAAGTGTCACTGCCCCCCCGCCCCCGCCCTCCGACACACTCACCCACACCCACACAACAACACACACACACTTCCCAACACCGAAGGAGTAGGGTGACACCTCGATCTTGATACTAATCTATCGACTGACTTCTTTCTCAAACACACACACACGCACACACACTACCCGACACCAATGGAGTAGGGCGGCACCTCGATCTTGATAGTAATCTATCTACTCCTCTTTCAAACACACACACACACACATACACACACACTCGGTAGTTGTGCCTCTGTGCCTACCGCGCACACTCTCAATACGTCTTTCTCTCCCTCCCCTCCCCCCACCCCAACAATGACAGCAGAAGGGTGACAACTCAATCTGATCATAACCTGTCAATTGGTTTCTCTCTCGAACATTGTGTCTCTGTGCCTCACTCAGTAGCCCCCTCGATATGTAGACTTCTCGCGTGCGCACAGCTGTAGTGATGATGACGCTGAACCCAGTGTACCTCGTTTTTACCGGCCTCATGTGATAGTTTTCACCCTGTTTCCTGTTAATTAACAAGGCAACCTTTTCTTTGTTACTACTAGTGAATTCGAAATCATTCAGGACAGACATAAAATATATCACTTCAACCCAATTATCGCAGTAACTATTTTAAAAGAAACTAGCTAGATGCCCGTGCGTTGCACGGGAAATCAAGATGCATTTGTATGAGTAGTTTATCTTGTGAGAGAAAAGGATGAACGAGGGAAGGCTGTATTTGCGAACGTGGAGAGGGGTGTGGGTAAATTTTTGCAAAATTGCCATAGTTTTCTTCCTATCTGTTGGATATAAATCCGACGGCCTATATTTCAGGATGCCACGCACACTATCGGTGTCAAAACCGGCGGATCCCGGGTAGGGGGTCCCGAACTGTGCGTCTAGGCGGATGGTAACAGGAGACAAAGGACACGAAGTTTTACCCAGGTTCGGGCCCTCTCGATTGAGGTAAAACCCTACGTCCTGCTTGATTAATATTGATGATATGGGTAGTACAAGAGTAGATCTACCACGAGATCAAGGAGGCTAAACCCAAGAAGCTAGCCTATGGTATGATTGTTGTATGTTGTGTTGTTCTATGGACAAAAACCCTCCGGTTTATATAGACACCAGAGAGGGTTAGGGTTACACAAAGTCGGTTACAATGGTAGGAAATCTAAATATCCGCATCGCCAAGCTTGCCTTCCGCGCCAAGGAAAGTCCCATCCGGACACGGGACGAAGTCTTCAATCTTGTATCTTCATAGTCCAGGAGTCCGGCTAAAGGTATAGTCCGGCCATCCGAACACCCCCTAATCCAAGACTCCCGCAGTAGCCCCCGAACCAGGCTTCACTGACGACGAGTCCGGCACGCAGATTGTCTTCGGCATTGCAAGGCGGGTTCTCCTCACGATTCCGTGTACCTGTTGAATAATGTCCTATTTCTTGTGAGTGTAGCACTCCTTGGCTTCTACGCCCAATAATGGCCACCTCCCACATGTCAAACGAATACAAAAAGACTGGGTGTTTTTACATTCACACCCCTAGCTGCTTAAATGAGCCGCCTATTAAAGGAATGGGGATTTAGATCCAAACCACACCTTCTCCCATCCGCAAGTAGTCATCCGACCGCATCCGGCGAAGATCCATTCCACCATGGCCAGCCGTCGCAACTCCTCCTCTCGCCCTTCCAGTCCTAAGCTTGGAGACTGGGAGAGGTGCTCCATCCCGCCTAGCGAGCTAGTATCACTTCAGGCCAAGGGATTCCTCCCTCCGGCCTTCATGGTCCCGGTTCGAGCTGGACTTGCCACCTATAATGGCGGAGAGCAGGCGGAGAGCGCCCCCACTCCCTCCAAAGGAGAGCGGGTATGCCTTGTCCCTTATCTAATAAGGGGACTCGGATTTCCAATTCATCCGTTTCTCCGGGGGCTTCTGGAGTTCTATGGCCTCCAGCTGCACAACCTCACGCCTACCTCTATCTTGCATATCGCGGGCTTCGTTGCCCTTTGCGAGCTGTTCTTGGGTGTTGACTGTTGAGGCTCACTTCGCGCTGTGGAAGAGGCTATTCTGCCTGGTGCCCCGCTCTCAGAGGGTGTCATTATATCAAGTGGGCGGAGCCGAAGTGTGGCGCATCGCCGGGATCGTATATTTATCCGGAACCCCAAAGAAGGCGTCCGAGGACTGGCCTTCGGAATGGTTTTATATAGAGGATGTCCCGCTACCGGATCCTGTTTAGATTGGCCTTCCTGAGTTCAACAGTGCTCCCCTGAAGAAGCGCCTAAGCTGGCGTCCACGGAGCTCTCAGAAAGAAAGTGACAGGGACGTCCTTTACCTGATGGGCCGGATAAGACTGCTAGCTCATTCCGGACTAACCATGATCGGAGTCACGGTCGTATGTATCATGCGGGGGGTGCAACCGCTTCAGTATAGAAGCCACACTATGTGGGACTTTAACGGGGAGGATGACGCCAACCGTCACGGCCGCAAGGGGCTGGACTCGGCTGCCGCTCTAATAAAGATCTTGTCCGCTTTGTACAAGGGAGAAGAGGAGGAATTTCTCCGCATCAATCCTCAAGGTGGATTTACTATGTACAATCCTCCAAGTTGGGTAAGTAGACAATTTTACTTGCCCATCCATTTTATATTCCCATCATTAGTTATATAGTCTGATGATTTCAACGCAGGAACTGCGCCAGGAAATAAAGGAAGTAAACAGCCCTCCCTCGCAGCCCGAGGACCCAGAGCGGTCCCTCGATCCGGCCTCCGAAGAGGATCCGAACTTGTCCGTGGAGCTGATTGATGGGGTGTTTTATCAGCTGAGCAGGGACAATGCCCTGGTGGCCATTACGGCCGATTACCCGGGGCTACTCCCGGCCTCCCAGGTAACTGAGACCGGAGTCCCAGCACCTCGAAAAGGAATCCGTCCTTGCGTGTTTTCAGTTTCCTGACAACAACCATATATTGCAGGGAAGATTCTCGAGGCGGGAGGCTGAGCCTGCGGCGACTAGCCAACAAGGGGCAGCAGGGCCCCATTGGATGAAAAGAAGTGAAGTCCGGACTGAGGCGCCGGTGCAAAGGTATAGCGCGCCCTCTTATTCTCAGGTGTTATTCCTTCAAGGCATATTAACACTCGTGCTCTGTTCAGGACAAAGAGACCTCGCCGGACTATATCCGGAGAGGCTGCCAATCGCGCCTCCACCAGCCAAGCTCCAAAGCCCGGACCGGACGCGGAGGCGAACACGAGGCACGCACCGGACGCTCCTCCGACAGAGGACGCGAACAGGCTGTCTGCCACCCCTTCTGAGGTGGAAAGTGCCATGAACCACAGGCATCGCAGAACAGTTCTTGGCGACACCTATTTCTCCCAAGAGGCATTGGATGCCTTCAATTCGGGAGATGCATATCTCCGTGCCGCTCAAAATGGTCTAGCCAAAGCCACGGAGCAATATGTAAAAGACATATGGGTGAGAAAATATTAATGGTTATATATACCAGTAGCCCTCGAGACTTGAAGCAGTGAAAATAACTGATTTAAGGATCATGTAATATGCACGTTCTTTCAGAGAAGAATACCCAGTTGTCTCAGGAGTTAAAAGAGTGCCAAGCCCAACTTGAGGCCGCACTGGCCGCGACAGGGGAGCCTAAGGAGACCCCCTCTGGTAATATATGCTTCAAAAAGATAAGTGTGAAATGCGGCATATGTGCAAATCTGACAAATGAAATTGCAGATGGCGCCGGACTAGATCCGGACAGGCAAAAACTCCTACGCCGGCTAAAGGCTGGCGAGAGCGTGCTGACATAGGTGAGGCGGGAGAAGAATGATCTTCAGGATGCCAACACCAAGCTGGGTGTTGAACTGAAAGATGTTCGAGCCCAACTGTCGAACTCCGTTAAGGAGAATCAGCGGCTTCGACGCGGCATATTTAGTAAGTGCTTTTAACGAACTTTGAAAACAGAGTTCGGGGAGGAAGTCGACTAACAGAGTGATGTCTGTAGGTATGCTAACAGGTCGTCCTGCAGAGGAGATGCCCGGTTCTACGGGTGACCTTCTTCCCGAGCTCTCGCAACTGCACGAGTAAGTTCGGCAGGCGATGCAAGGCATTGCCCAAGCCTTATGGCCATCCCTCTCCATGCCCGAGGGCCTTGGAGAGCTTGCGGAGAAGCTGAAAGGAGAGCGGCGGCGCTTCCGATTGTGGAACATATCGGCCTGCCGTCAAGGCGCTAGGGAGGCCTGGGCCATGGTGAAGACGCGATACACAAAGGCTGACCCAAACCACATGGCCCAGGTCGGACCTGTGGGGCCTGATGGGAAGGAGATCCCTGTAAGCTTAGTATACGACCAAGTAGAATTAGCCGCAAAGTATTCCCGGCAGGATTGTAAATTAGACAGCCTGTTGGATGGTATTGAAGAGGAATACAGTCAGTCAAAATGACTATGTAAATTAATTGACATTTATAATGCCTTCGTTTGTCATTGCCGACCTTTTCGCTTCGACCTGGGGACCTGACGGTCCGGTGTGTGTCCGAATACCCTTGCGGTTATATAAGAACCGGGGTATGCATGGAGACCAGGCGTAGGGGTCATTAGTGCTTTATTAGACAAGTGCCCAACTAGTTATGCTATATTACATAGTTAGTAAGAAACATCTTCCAGAGAGAATAGTTCCGTTAGGGGTTCCTTTCTCTGGGAGGCATGCCCTAAAGTGCATGTCTGGACTGCGAACGCAGAAAAAGCATCTGGGGGCACATAAGTAAATAAGTAAAAATGTCATCTTTAGTTCACTGACCGAATATTCCCTTAAGAATGCTAGCTTTCGGCTTCACCCAGTCTGAGGTACACATCCGGCTAACCCGGTAGTAACAATCGCAGAGGTGCTCCCTTTACCACCTAGCCGAACAATCGGGAACGTAGGGGTAAGCACAAGAGCCATGCAACCCATCTTGGCCAAAACTTAAGTCATATCGATGCATATAATGGTGAATAAAAGGTACATGCGGAAGTTTGACACATGTGTTGGGCATGAAGCCCGTATAAATAAGCTTCTGTTTAAAGAAGCCCCCAGGTTTAGTGAGCGCGGGTAGCGCGTCGCTTGATGAATCTTTAAGTGCTATAAGAGAGAAAAAAAGGGGGAAGGAGAGAAATGTAAGACAGAAAACGTAAAAAATGGACAGAGGAAGGAGACGAACACAGAGTCCGGCGCTAGGCATAGAATCTTCGGAGATGGGCTGCGTTCCATGGGTTCGGCTCGAGTCGGTTATCCGATGCATCTCGCAGGCGGTACGCTCCACCAGTCAGGACCTGGTCGATTATGAAGGGACCTTTCCACTTGGGCTTCAATTTGTCCTTTTTCTTGTCCGGCAGGTGTAGAAGTAGTTCGCCAATATTGTAATTTTTGGCCCGTACTTCTCTGCTTTGATATCTTCGAGCCTGCTGTTCATAGAATGCGGAACGGGCTTTTGCCACGTCACGCTCCTCCTCCAAGGTGTCCAAACTATCCTGCCGATCGAGTTCGGCTTCTCTTTCTTCGTACATGCGCACTCGAGGTGAGTCATGAATTATGTCGCAAGGCAAAATGGCCTCTGCGCCGTACACCATAAAAAATGGTGTGTATCCGGTGGTGCGACTCGGCCTGGTCCGCAACCCCCAGAGTACGGAGTCGAGCTCCTCCACCCAGTGCGTGTTGGATTCCTTGAGGGATCGCACTAATCTGGGTTTGATGCCGCTCATAACAAGACCATTTGCACGTTCGACCTGGCCGTTAGTTTGTGGGTGATAGACGGAGGCATAATCGAGCTTGATGCCCATGTTTTTGCACCAGAGTTTTACCTCGTCGGCCGTAAAGTTCCTGCCATTATCAGTGATGATGCTGTGGGGGACGCCGTAACGGTGTACGACCCCGGATATGAAGTCTATCAATGGTCCGGATTCGGCCGTCTTAACAGGCTTGGCTTCTATCCATTTGGTGAATTTATCCAGCATGACCAGTAAGTATTTTTTCTTGTGGGTTCCACCTTTAAGGGGTCCCACCATGTCAAGTCCCCAGACCGGAAAGGGCCATGTTATGGGGATAGTTTGGAGGGCAGTGGGTGGCATATGGCTTTGGTTTGCAAAAAGAAGGCAACCGACGCATCGTTGGACTAAGTCCTGAGCGTCTGCCCGGGCCGTTGGCCAATAAAAGCCTGTACGGAAAGCCTTGCTTACAAGGGACCGAGCTGCAGCGTGATGACCATCGAGTCCAGTGTGAATTTCAGCCAGCAAGTTCCGCCCTTCCTCTTCGGAGATGCACCTTTGAAGGACTCCGGTAGTGCTTTTCTTATAAAGCTCTCCCTCATGGACTTTATAGGCTTTAGATCTCCGCACTATGCAGCGTGCCTCGTTTTGGTCCTCTGGGAGTTCCTGCCTAGTAAGGTAAGCTAGGAATGGTTCTGTCCACGGGGCGATAACGGCCATTATTACGTGGGCTGAAGGTGTGACTTCGTTGGCGGAGCCTCCGATTGTGTCAGATTGTTCGTCATCGAGCGGTGTGATTGAGTCCGGAATGTTATTGCCGGATTCCCCTTCCCATACTACGGATGGCTTGAACAGCCATTCCAAGAAGATGTTGGGGGGGACTACCTCGCGTTTTGCGCCGATGCGTGCCAGGACGTCTGCCGCCTGATTGTTCTCCCGGGCTATATGATGAAATTCGAGCCCTTCGAACCGAGCTGACATTTTTAGGATGGCGTTGCGATAAGCTGCCATTTTTGGATCCTTGGCATCGAAGTTTCCATTTATTTGGGATATTGCGAGGTTCGAATCCCCTCGCACCTCTAGGCGTTGAATGCCCATGGATACTGCCATCCGGAGACCGTGTAAAAGGGCCTCATATTCGGCTGCATTGTTGGAGTCTGTGTACATAATCTGGAGTACGCATTGGACTGTGTCTCCCGTGGGGGACGTCAAAACGACGCCAGCCCCCAGACCGGCCAACATTTTAGAGCCGTCGAAATGCATGATCCAGTTTGAGTATGTGTCGTACTCTTTAGGGAGTTCGGCCTCCATCCATTCTGCGACGAAGTCGGCCAAAACTTGCGACTTAATAGCTCACCGTGGCTTATAAGTTATATCGAATGGGAGGAGCTCGATGGCCCATTTTGCAATCCGGCCCGTTGCTTCGCGGTTGTTTATAATATCATTAAGTGGTACTTCGGAGGCTACTGTTATCGAACACTCTTGAAAGTAGTGTCGCGGCTTCCGGGATGCCATGAATACCGCGTATGCAATCTTTTGATAATGCGGGTATCGTGATTTGCATGGAGTGAGGACAGTGGACACATAGTATACCAGCTTTTGAAGGGGGTATTTGTGTCTTTCCGTTTCTCGTTCGACGACGAGCACTGCGCTAACAACCGTGTGGGTAGCTGCAATGTACAATAGCATTGGTTCGCCGATATTTGGCGTGGCCAGGACTGGGTTTGTTGCCAATATGGCCTTTATTTCGTTGAGTCCGGCCGTGGCGGCATCCGTCCACTCGAAGTGTTCAGTGCGCCGAAGGAGGAGGTAAAGAGGTAGAGCCTTTTCTCCTAGACGGGAGATAAAGCAGCTTAGAATCGCCACGCATCCTGTTAGTTTTTGTATTTGTTTGAGGTCCTTTGGGATGTCCAGTTGTGACAGAGCTCAGATCTTGGCTGGATTTGCTTCAATTCCTCTACCGGATACAATGAAGCCCAAGAGCTTTCCGGCTGGAACGCCGAAAACGCATTTTTCCGGGTTGAGCTTTATGTCGTATGTTCGGAGATTGTCAAATGTAAGCCTCAAGTCGTCTACTAGAGATTCGACATGTCTTGTCTTTACGACCACATCATCCGCGTATGCCTCCACTGTTTTGCCGATCTGGTTTGCCAGACATGTTTGAATCATGCGCTGATATGTTGCGCCGGCGTTTTTGAGCCCAAAGGGCATCATGCTGAAGCAGAATGGGCCGTTTGGTGTGATGAATGCCGTTGCGGCTTGGTTAGATTCTTCCATCTTGATTTGATGGTAGCCTGAATATGCGTCGAGGAAGCACAACGAATCGTTTCTTGCGGTAGCGTCGATAATTTGATCGATGCGGGGGAGGGGGAAGGGATCCTTTGGACAAGCCTTGTTAAGGTCTTTAAAGTCAACGCACAGGCGCCAGGATTTGTCCTTCTTTGGTACCATCACCAGGTTTGCTAGCCAGTCTGGCTGTTTTATATCTCTGATGAATCCGGCCTCCAATAGCTTGGCTAGCTCCTCTCCCATGGCCTGTCTCTTAGGTTCGGAAAAACGCCGAAGAGCTTGTTTGACAGGTTTGAATCCTCTTAGGATATTTAAGCTATGTTCGGCCAGCCTGCGTGGGATTCCTGGCATATCTGAAGGGTGGCAGGCGAAGATGTCCCAATTTTCATGTAGGAATTCTCGCAGTGCGGCGTCTACATCAGGGTTTAATTGCGCCCCGATGGAAGCTGTTTTATTGGGGTCCGTTGGATTGACCTGGAATTTGATTATTTCATCCGCTGGTTTAAATGAGGTGGACTTGGATCTCTTGTCGAGTATCACATCGTCCCTGTTCACCGTGGAGCGCAGCACGGTCAGCTCCTCAGCCGCTAGGGCTTCGGATAGTGCCTCAAGGGCCAGTGCGGCTGTCTTATTTTCGGTGCGGAGTGCTGTGTCCGGATCACTAGCGAGAGTGATGATTCCGTAATGGGGTATTGCTTGGAAGATTGTAAATGCTTCCCGCCCGAGCATGGTATCCGCTACTGAACGGGGCCACATGGAACGTGACTTCTTCAGACCTGTAATTACCCCGCGTGCCGAACACCACATCTAGTGTGATTTTTCCTGTACAGCGCGCTTCCCGATTGGGAATTATTCCTCTAAAGGTTGTGTTGCTTCGCTCAATGCGGTTCCAGTCTATTTCCATTTTTTGAAGGGTTTCCTCGTAAATGAGGTTCAATCCGCTGCCTCCATCCATGAGCACCTTTGTGAGGCGAAAGCCGTCCACTATTGGACTGAGGACCAGTGCGGCTGGTGCTCGGGCTGTTCGGAATTTAGGTTCATCACTGGCATTAAAAGTAATAGCCGTGTCACTCCATGGGTTTATTGTTACTACTTGGTAGACTTCGGCTAGGCTGCGGAGTGTTCTTTTTTGCATATTATTTGATGCGAAAGTCTCAAAGACTGTTAAGACTGTACTGGTGACCCTGGGGTGGCTTTCTGCGGCCTCCGGAATTAGGAGATCTTCACCAATTTTGGCCACCTGCCGGAGTATCCAACATGCTCTAAGGCTATGAGTTGGCGTGGCGCCCTCTGTACTGTGAATTTTACAGGGTCCATTAAGCAATTCTTCCAGTACGGTTCCATGCCCTGTAGAGGGTTTTGGTTTTTTGGTGTTTAACTCGGGTGTTTGTTGATGATGCACCCTTTTGTTCCGGACGGGGTTTCTATTTAGGGCCGGATTATCCCAAAATTTTATTTCGGTTTTCGAGGCGCTTTCCATCGCACAGTACTTTTGTACTATGGACGCCAAGTCAGAAAGGCGTGTAATATCACGACGACTTATGGCGTTAAGGATTCCCTTGTCCGTGCAATTATTGCAGAATATTGGAAGTGCGTCTTCCTCACGGCATTCCTTTATCCTGTTCATAACCAGGAGGAATCTGGCCTAGTAATGATGTACTGTTTCTTTGGGCTTTTACCTGATTTGGGATAGATCGCTTACGTTCGGGTGGGTGGGTGTAATTAAATCCGAAACCTCACCCAATCTGAGACTCGAAGGCCAAGGAGTTTCCGAACTCTGAAGTTTGGATTCTTGGAAGTTGTCAAATGAATCTTGCCCGCTGCCTAATTCTAAGTTCAGGTCTTGGATTACGTCCTCCCCTCCGCGGGTATCCGGCTTAGAGGGATCGGGAATCCGGACGTAGCTAGTCCTTAAGATAGATGAAGGATCGCCGCACTGAGCCTCGACCACGACAACGTGATGGGTGGCTTGGGGAGAGTTAATTTCTCTTAGATCGGGTTTAAGCCCAACTTGGTCGTAATCTGTAGAGACCCCCAGGGCGGCGATGCTATCCAAGAGATCATTTACGGAAGAGGGCTCCATTGGATCTAACTACTCGATGAGTTCCGAGCTGACGTGAAGATTGCTTTTGATGACCCGAGAGGTCACCGTCGGCGCAACAGCCGAACAGGTGGTCATTAGAAAACCACCTAGCCGGAGGGTTTGGCCGACAGCCAAGGCTCCCTTAGTAATGGCGCCGTCTTTAAAGACGGGAAGAGGCATCCTTCCTGATTGCGACGGCACAGAGGAACTCTCAATGAAAGCACCAATGTCGGTGTCAAAACCGGCGGATCTCTGGTAGGGGGTCCCGAACTGTGCGTCTAGGCGGATGGTAACAGGAGACAAGGGACATGAAGTTTTACCCAGGTTCGGGCCCTCTCGATGGAGGTAAAACCCTACGTCCTTCTTGATTAATATTGATGATATGGGTAGTACAAGAGTAGATCTACCACGAGATCAAGGAGGCTAAACCCTAGAAGCTAGCCTATGGTATGATTGTTGTATGTTGTGTTGTTCTACAGACTAAAACCCTCCGGTTTATATAGACACCAGAGAGGGTTAGGGTTACACAAAGTCGGTTACAATGGTAGGAGATCTAAATAGCCGCATCGCCAAGCTTGCCTTCCATGCCAAGGAAAGTCCCATCCGGACACGGGACGAAGTCTTCAATCTTGTATCTTCATAGTCCAGGAGTCCGGCTGAAGGTATAGTCCGGCCATCCGAACACCCCCTAATCCAGGACTCCCTCACACACCATCATCACCAACTCTGTTTTCTACTCCCTCCGTTCCTAAATATTTGTCTTTTTAGAGATTTCAACAAGTGACTACATATGGAGCAAAATGAGTGAATCTACACTCTAAAATATGTCTACATACACATCCGTATGTGGTAGTCCATTTGAAATCTAAAAAAGACAAATATTTAGGAACGGATGGAGTATAAGAGTAGACACGGAGATATATCAGCAGCATGGTCTACAACAAAAATGTGCTGGACTGGTTAGCGTCGGATGCTCGCAACGCGATGACATGAGTTCGAATTCTGTCTTTAACTTTGGATTTTTATATTATATATTACTTATTTAATATTATACTTCTTTCGCTATTGTACTGACAGTGGAACCCACAGAGTACTTAGAATACAAGATTAAGGATGTACTTGTTTCTTTTTAACTTTCTGTACGAAGTTGTAGCCACCCTGCAAGTCACGTGTACACTGTACATGCAATTATCTTTTCGTAGAGGGACAATCATACACACAATTAACTCAAATGGATTGGATGTCACTCTATTATTTCCAGCATAAGAGCATCTCCAACGGCAGCCGGCAAATTTCCTCCCGTTTCCTTCCACGGAGGACGACATCAAACGCCAGTGCATACATTTTCACAACTCTAACCAACCAGATGAAATTCGTGCAAACACAGACTGATTTCATATAAGCATGAAGGATTTCATATAAAAAAGCCGGATCTTCATATAAACATGATGGGTTTCATTACATTTACATGAACTAAGCGGTGCCGATCGGGCTATCTTGGTATAATTAATACTCCCTCCGTCCGGAAATACTTGTCCTAGAAATGGATGTATCTAGACTTATTTTAGTTATGGATACATACAATTTATCCATTCTTAGAACAAAAATTTCCCGCCAGCTGGAGAGGGAGTACATAATCTAGATGGCCGCCCGCGGATACCTTTGTCTTCCTCATGTCCGGCAGACACTTTGCGGGGTCGATGAAGGTCCTTAGAAGAAACGAAGAAGCAAAGAAACCACATGAATGCGTAGTTGTCGCCTCGGCGGTGGCCTTCATGGGACCCAAGTGGCGGCGGCCTCCCGTGTTCTACTTCTCCTCGATGATGCCGGCAGACACGGAGAAGCTGGCCACCGACTCGTCGCTGTCCACGCACCCGGCTTCTGTCTCTGCCTGCATGGCGCTACCGCAGGCACGGGAGGCGCGCCCACAGACACGGAAGGCGCAGTACGACGCGGCAGTGACAACGCCCGTACCGGTGTGCTCGCCGTCCAGCCGGCATGGAGCAACTCGTCACTCCTCATCGAGCTGAACTGGAGCGGCGAGTTGCTAAACCACGCGCCTTCTTGGGGCGGCAACTGGCTCCGTCGGGCCAAGCAAGGTTGGTGAAGCATCGAGCGGCCTCGCCCGTATCCGGAGGGCTCGGCGGGCCACCCAGCCGGGTAATATGCCAGAGAACGGCTCCTCGGAAGCCATTGGAAGAGTGGAGAAATTGGTGAAGGCGGAGATGGGGGAGCGGCGGAGGGGTGCGATTCTTGCCCGCTGTCTGTGTGGCCTCCTGTAAATAGAGGGCAGACGGTAGGAGCTTGGCCGGTGTCTGGCCTCGTTTAAACTGAGGGCGGACAGGAGGAGCTCAATCGGTGTTGCGTTTAATTCTGGCCCGCTCATGAACGGACGTGTGGCCGGAGTAGGTTCCTTGATTTGCTTGCGGGTTTAACTAAGGGGTTTGATGGAGGCGAGGAGGTGTGTTCAGCCGGGCGTGCAGCATGCGGTGCAGTACTACTATCTAATTTGACGGCGGGCGGCGCAGTTCACAAGACGGCTTTAATGCAGACGAGGGAGGGAGTAGCGGTTCCCGAAATGTTGAACGACCAATGCATCCTCCTTCAATTAATGCATGAGGGAAGTAATGGGAGGAGGACCGGGAAAAGAGGCTGCACGATGTGAATGCACCGCAGTTTGCCCTCATATAAAGGCGCCCCTCCATTCCAATGCATCTCCACATCGTACGCACCTAAGCATTTGCCCAAGCACCTACACTAAGCGCAAAAGAGCTCACTCCAGACCCATGGCAACGATGTGCGCGAGCGGCCAGCGGCTGTGCCAGATGGTCCACGGCGTCGGCCTGCGGCATGGCGCCGACGATCGTCTCCAGACGGTGTTGGAGACCGGCTGGTGGATGGCCGCCGTCAACGCCAACTACGACTCTCAGTTGGACCAGATGATCGTTGCCCCCACCAACAAGTTCACCGTCCTCAAGAAGCTCGCGGACGACATCTCCGTACTCCTCCAGCCCGCGCGCCCGGGCTACTCATTGCCTGCCACCCTAATCGGCCTCCATGGCCGGAACCTCTTTTAAGCATTCGTGGCCCTGCGACTGCCCGCCGACGCCATGAAGAATGTCCACCTGGAGGTCGCGCTCGCCGCGAGGCGCCTCGCCCTGCAATAATTCATCGACCTACACATCCACGTGTACGAGCAAATCGTGTACATAGGTATCTACAAGGCCAGTGAGGACGCTACGACGTTGGCCTTCCTCAACCGGCGGGAAGCCTTGGATGCCTTTGCTGAGAAGCACCTCGACCTCACCACAAAAGCCGTCGCTCCTTAGCCGCCGGTCGATGGCCCGGCGCACTAAGTTGAGGAGGAGGAGGTTGTACGTTGATGGATGCATCTTTATTCTTGCCTTCCGTAACCACCACTGCGATCGCATCCTCATCATGGCCTTAATTCTTATTGTGGTGTTGCATTCTCATTCCAGTCAATACCGACATGTGCGATCCCTTTGCTTAATTATATGCATCACTATAACTAGTACTCCATCCGTCAATTCATAAGTTGTGCTTACCTTTTCCATCAACTTCGTGCAACGCGCGGGCATCTTGCTAGAAACACTAGAACATGTCAGACCGCGTGTGACCAAACCGACGATGCGCCAACCTAGCTACTACGTACCCTTCTTATTTGGCGGAAATAGCCCCGCCCTAGCGTTTCCAATCATTATTTCTATCTATCAATCATGCCAGGGAGCAGAACCAAAATGTTACAATTTATACATGTTTCTCTACTCCTACTCCTATACAAGACTCAGTTGGTGATGGTGGTGTGTCTGCCATCCGTCGTTTCTGACCACTAGATCTGCATCTAACGGCTGTGAGGTAAGTTGTGGCATTTTTGCAACAATAGCCCACTTCTCTGCTCCAATTTGTAGAAAACCCCTTATTATCTTGAAAGCAACCACATCCCTCCTCACCTCATCAAAACAGCCTGAGAAATATATACTCCTATAAAAGACTAAGTTGGTGATGGTGGTGTGTCTGCCATACGTCATTTCTGACCATTAGATCTGCATCTAACGGCTGTGAGGTAAGTTGTGGCACTTTTGCAACAATAGCCCACTTCGCTGCTCCAATTTGCAGAAAACCCCTCATTAACTTGAAAGCAACCACATCCCTCCCTCACCTCATCAAAACAACCTGAGAAATATATTTTGAGTGAAAAGTACTCCCTCCATTCCTAAATATTTGTCTTTCCAGAGATTTTTCAATAAGTGACCACATACGGAGCAAATGAGTGAATCTACACTTCAAAATATGTCTATATAATCCGTATGTGATAGTCCATTTGAAATCTCTAAAAGTCAAATATTTAGGAATGGAGGGAGTAATATATTAGGACTATATCAAAACAAGAGTGATTTCTTTCAAGTTTGTGAACAAGTACTACTATTCTACTACTTTGGATCCGTCGCAACGCACGGGCATATTGCTAGTAAAAGGAAAAGGCCTGCCGCGTCCGCGTCGCACTCCCGCCCCCCACACGCCCGGGAATCAGGAGTACTCCATGGCCCGTCCGGCATGACACATAGCTTAGGGAAGGCGTGTTGCCTAGCATTTCAACTTTCATGTGGGACCGCTGTCGGTGTCAAAATCGGCAGATCTCGCGTAGGGGGTCCCGAACTGTGCGTCTAGGCTAATGGTAACAGGAGACAAGGGACACGATGTTTTTACCCAGGTTCGGGCCCTCTCGATGGAGGTAAAACCCTACTCCTGCTTGATTAATATTGATGATATGGGTAGTACAAGAGTAGATCTACCACGAGATCAAGGAGGCTAAACCCTAGAAGCTAGCCTATGGTATGATTATTCTTCTTGTTGTTGTCCTACGGACTAAAACCCTCCGGTTTATATAGACACCGGTGAGGGCTAGGGTTACGCAGAGTCGGTTACAATGGTAGGAGATTGACATATCCGTATCACCAAGCTTGCCTTCCACGCCAAGGAAAGTCCCTTCAGGACACGGGACGAAGTCTTCAATCTTGTATCTTCATAGTCCAGGAGTCCGGTCGAAGGTATAGTCCGGCTATCCGAACACCCCCTAATCTAGGACTCCCTCAGTAGCCCCTGAACCAGACTTCAATGACGACGAGTCCGGCGCGCATATTGTCTTCGACATTGCAAGGCGGGTTCCTCCTCCCAGTACTTCATAGAAGATTTTGAACACAAGGATAGTGTCCGGCTCTGCAAAATAAGTTTCCACATATTTCCATAAAGAGAATAATATTTACACAAATCTAATCTGCCGACGATTCCGTAGCGTGACATCACACCACGGCCAAGCCTTTACTCGAATCATTTTATTGTCCCACCTCAGCGCGTTTAGCGAGGCGGTTTCCTTGGCACGTCTTGTGAAAGCAGAGATCGTGTCCCCTTATTCCGGGATTCTCATCAATACGGGCATGGGTAACCCAACCGGCCATTGATTATGGCGCTTGAGAGATAAGCGATTTTTACCAGGCGGGTGGGGACGCGTAGTTGCGTCCGCCCATATAAGGAGATAAGGATCCACCTTTCTCATCCACGCCTTCTTCCTCCTTTGCCTATCTATTTCCGCACACTCGAGCTCCAGTGCCCAAGTCCGCACTCCCCACCTCAACCTTCTCCAGCCATGTCTGGAGCGGGAGGCAAGTGGATAGTCTCCTCCGTCACGGAGGGACACATCAAAAAACTGAGGAAGGCCGGATACTTGTGTAATGACATCGCGCACCAGCTTCCCGAAGAGGGGCAGCTCGTCCCCACCCCAAGGCCCCATGAGAGGTTGGTGTTCCTCCCCCATTTCCTCCATGGACTGGGCTTCCCTCTCCACCCATTTGTCCGGGGGCTCATGTTCTACTATGGCCTAGATTTCCACGATCTAGCCCCAAACTTTGTCCTCAATATCTCGGTGTTTATCGTCGTTTGCGAGGCCTTCCTCTGCATCCGCCCCCATTTAGGCCTATGGCTCAAGACTTTCAATGTCAAGCCAAAGGTGGTGCGCGGCAACCAGGCGGAGTGCGGAGGCGCCATGGTGGGCAAGATGCCCAACATCCTATGGCTCGAGGGCTCCTTCGTGGAGACCCTGAAGGGGTGTCAATCGGGGTGGTTCTACATCACCGAGCCGCGTGAACCTTAATGGGTCGCAGCCCCCGAGTTCCGATCCGGACCCCCTACGTGGCTCACGTCCTGGAAAGAGACAGGCCTGTCGTGGGGCAACAAAGGAGAGGTGACTGGACTGCAAACATGCATCCAAACCCTGGTGAACAAGAAGCTCAAACTTGTCAACGTAGTCCAGGTTATGCTCATCCGCCGGATTCTCCCATGTCAACAACGGGCCTTCAACCTGTGGGAGTTCGACCCGGCGCAGCACCAAACTCTAAGCAGGCTCTTCGACACGACGTACAAAGATGCCTGGAAGGTGCTATTCAAGGGCGCCAAGGCTCCCGCATCCGCTACTGAGGATCACAGATTTAGCACGCAGTGTCACGCTAGTGCGGTAAGCCATTTTTACCTTTTACAGGGTATTAGCTTTTCATAGTTTAACTCTATGCAGGATCTAAGCTCCCTTACCTTTGACAGGATTGGCAGGCGAAGTCCGGACAGATCAAATGTCCGGCTCCTTTGCCCGAAGACCCAGCAGATGCTCGCTTGGCGAAGCTGCTGGTTCTGGCACCCTATGTGGTGCCGGAGAAGAAGGCCACGAAGAAGGCCACGGGGACTCGAAAGAGTGACCGACGTGTGGTGGTGTCGGATTCGTTGTCCGACGACTCCGAGACGCAATCCTCCCGTGAAAACGAGGAGGAGGAAGAAGAGACCTCTCCCCCTCCAACGGGGGAAGGAAAGAAAAGGAAGGCCGCCCCAACTGGGGAGGCCGGGGGGTCCAAGAAGGGGAAAACCCTTCTTCCGGACTACTCCACCAATGCCGACGACGGCGAAGAGGAGTGGCCGCAAAGGGCCAATCCCCTGGCGAAATCGTAAGTATCCGGATACCAGAGTAAGTCATAGTATTCCTTCACTACACGGCTTTTCCTTATGTCGAATATGATTATGCAGTCCACCCAAAGACCGGCTCGACGTGTCGTCGAGCGGTTCCCTGGACATGTCGGATGTAAACTCTCTTCCGACGGCTACCTCCCCCACCCTACGGATGACGCCGAGGTGGCGTCCCAGGAGGTTCCGAACCAGGAGGAGGTGGTCCTGGAGGCGCCGCAAGGCGACCTTCCGGACTCCAGGCGCCAAGGGGATAGAACACCTAAGGGCTCCAAGTCAGGCCCTAGGCCGGACACCGCTCCGGAACCTTCAAAGGTTCCGGAGTCCGGCGGTCGACCTCCTTCCAAGAGGAGAAAGCCCATTGAGCCGGCGTCCCCCGTCCAACCTGAGGCGCCGGACAATTTGCTGGAGGTGTTTAAAGGCGCCTCCATCGACGAGGAGCACTGTACTGTGATGAGTACGGTGGTCCAGAAGGTTCAGTCCGCCAAGAGCGGACTGACTGAAGCCTGTGTCAGCCTTCTGACACGCTTTGAGGTAAGTAAAGGATATAAAAAATATTACCGCGTAGACAGTAGCCCCTGATGCTCTGTTCGGTGTTCGGGAAGAAAAGCCGAATAGAGGATCTAATAATATTCGCAGGAGTCTAACATAATTAAGTCAATATGCATATGCAGGCTTTGCTGCTAGCATCCGCCGCACTAACTGCGGAGGTGGAGACGCTGAAACAGAACCTTGAGCAGTCCGAGCGGGAGCTCGGGCTTGCCAAGAAGAAGCTCGAGGACAAGGAAGGTAAGAAATACCTTATTTAAATATAAAAAGTTGCAATTGCAAAAAGTGACAGGATTAACGTGGCTATTGTAGGGGCCACAACGGAGGTGGCGACCCTTAAGCAAGCTCGTCCGAGGCCGAGAAGAGGGCAGCCACGGAGCGCACCGAGCGGGAGAAATATGAGGCGCAGGTTGGCGAGGTGCGGCAAGAGCTCCAGGCTCTTGTGAAAAAACATGAGAGTTTGGAGCTTGACTCAAAGCCGCGAGAGTCCGAGCTGGCGGCGGCCATTGAGAATGCCAAGTCTGCCAAGGCCGAAGCCCAGAAGGCCCTTCAGGAGGTTGAGGCGATGAAACAGATAGCGGCTGGTAAGGCTTTCTTTATGCATAGCAAGCATGTGAAAGTGAATTACTTGTTACTTACCCGAATCTGGAGCTCACTAGGAGCGTTCGCAGATTTGCCCCGCAGCATGTCTGATGCCGCCGCATTCTAGCGAGCCGAGGAGGGCAGCTCGACAGAGAAGGTGTTCTGGTTTCAGTATGCTGAGGCCAGACTCCATGTGCCCTTGAGAGACCAGCTGAAGCAACTGGCCGAGCTCCACAAGGTGGCCGAACAGGCCATGAAGGGCCTCATAGTTCGGCTGTGGCCTGGAGAGGCTCTGCCTGGGAGCTACTTCGGGCTGGTGCGGCGGCTGGTGGAGGCCTGTCCAAGGCACGAAGTCATCAAGCGCTCCGTCTGCATCGAAGGTGCCCGTAGGGTGCTTGCCCGTGCTAAGGTGCACTGGGGCAAGCTGGATGCGGAGAAGCTTGTGAAGGACGGGCCACCGCTGGGCAAGGAGCATCGCCACCCGAGATGTACTACAAGGGCATTCTGAAGGGCGCCCGCCTTATGGCGGACGAATGCACGAAAGATGTAATTTTTTAGTAAAACTTGTTTATTTTGTCCTGTGCGCTGAAAACTTGTTCATGTGCGCTAAGCAATGCTTTTTGAATTTAAAATATTACCTTCTGTGCGGCCGTTTATCAAATTTTGAGGGATGGCGAGTCGTTGGCTTCTGCCCCCATGCCACGAGTGCTGGGGTGTTCGGGATAAACTTGAGCGCTCTTTTTCCCATTCTTGGGTCCTTCGAAGGAGGCGCTCAACACAACGAACAAGGCAATCGGACTATAATGCTTGAACACTCTCACTTAGCCATAGAATTCTATAATTTTAAATTTCGGCGAAGCCCCTAGTGTTCGGAAGACCGAGTTCGGGGCGCTATCCACTCCTAGGCCAGACAAAGCCGACTCCTCGCTCTAAGCGGAATAAGTCTTTAGGGACTCGAAAACCACTCGAACAGCAACCAGCTCTCGCCTCATCATGACGGTCAGTTTTAGCTTTCTCTACTGAGGTGCTTTAGCCCAGCTCAACTGGGGCACAATCACAGTAGTTCTCCTAGCGCTACCTTAGCCGATACAACGGAACGTAAGGTACCAAAACATAGGAGCCGGGCAAACCAAACATTTGACCCAAGACATGATTCGGAGCTGATGCATATAATGCTATAAGTTCGGGGTGCCGCACTTGTGAAAGTGTTCGGACTTCTCACACCGTGTTGTGGGGTACTTAAGCCCCTGGTGTATTGGTCGTACCAAAGTGTACGGGTGCGACATGTTACTAATGAACATATATTCTTAAAAAAGAGTAATACAATAATAGAAAAAAGCTATGCATTGTTTATTTAAAAGGGGCTTCGATCAAAGCATTGATACAAATGGTGCGATAAGCAAAAGGTGGGACTATTTAACATGTCCCTTCTAGGGGCGGGCCGCGGAATGATATGCCAAACAGGTATACTACTCGTTAAAGAGACCACCTTAGAGTTCCATAGTGCGGCGTGGTTTTCTTCTTCCCTGGTTCTTGCATCGTTTGTGCGGCAATTGTACTGCCGGTTAGGCCTTCCAAAGAATGGAGTCCTGCAAATAAGATAAAAGTGAAAAATCGGCAGCCCCTAGTGCGGTTTAAGCCGTGTTTTGGGCGTGCCGTGATGGTGCCCCTCCCCCTATGCCCATGGTATTTCCAGAGCATAGTTATGTACGCGCAGCACTGGTTTCACAATTTCGCGAGGGCTGGGGTTTGGGCCGCATTGCTACGCCTGCTCGAGACGTGCCAGGCGGTCTTGCTGTAGGTTACTCCGATCACGCTTAATGGTGTCTGGACGTTTAATGGCTGGACTGGAGAATTGCCTTGAGAGGCTGCTTTGTACTTCCGCTGCGAGAGCCGCCGCATGCTCCTCCGTACGGAGAGAGTGTTCGGTGTTTCCATTGACCGCAATGACTCCTCGAGGGCCCATCATCTTGAGCTTGAGGTATGCGTAATGCGGTACCGCATTGAATTTGGCAAATGCGGTTCACCCGAGCAGTGTGTGATAACCACTGCGGAACGGGACTATGTCGAAGATTAACTCCTCGGTTCAGAAATTATCCAGAGATCCGAAGACCACTTCAAGTGTGACTGAGCCTGTAAAGTTGGCCTCTACACCTGGTATGACGCCTTTAAAGGTCGTTTTAGTGGGTTTAATCCTCAAAGGATCGATGCCCAGTTTCCGCACTGTGTCCTGATAAAGCAGGTTCAGGCTGCTGCCGCCGTCCATGAGGACTCTAGTGAGGTGAGATCCGTCAACGATTGGGTCTAGAACCAGTGCGGCGAATCCGCCGTGACGAATGCTAGTAGGGTGGTCCCTTCGATCAAAAGTGATCGGGCAGGAGGACCATGGGTTGAACTTTGAGGCGACTGACTCCATCGCGTATACGTCCCTTAACGCACGCTTCCGCTCCCTCTTGGGGATGTGGGTCGCGTATATCATGTTCACCGTCCGCACTTGTGGGGGGAATCCCTTCTGTCCACTACTGTTCGGCGGCCGGGGATCCTCCTCGTCATCGCTATGTAGCCCCTGGTCTCTGTTTTTGGCATTTAATTTGCCGGCCTGCTTGAACACCCAACAATCCCTGTTGGTGTGATTGGCTGGCTTTTAGGGGGTGCCATGTATCTGGCATGAGCGGTCGAGTATTCGGTCCAAACTGGACGGGCCCGGACAATTTCTCTTGAATGGCTTTTTCCGCTGACCGGGTTTAGAGCCTCTGAATCCGGCATTAACTGCCGTATCCTCAGCATTGTCGCCGTTAATGCGGCGCTTGCGCTTGTTGCGACGCGGCCTAGCACTATTGTCCTTGGTATCCGAATTACCAGGGCTCTTGGTTATGTTATTGCTACGAGCCAGCCAGTTGTCTTCTCCCGCACAAAAGTGGGTCATGAGTGTCGTGAGGGCTGCCATAGATTTCAGCTTCTCCTGTCCAAGGTGTCGGGCAAGCCATTCGTCACGGATATTATGCTTGAAGGCCGCTAGGGCCTCTGCGTCCAGATAGCTGACGATTTGATTTTTCTTTGTTAGGAACCGTGTCCAGAATTGTCTGGCCGATTCCTCTGGCTGCTGAATTATGTGGCTTAGGTCGTCGGCGTCTGGTGGTCGCACATAAGTGCCTTGGAAATTATTGAGGAATGCGGCTTCCAGGTCCTCCCAACAACCAATTGATTCTGCTGGCAAGCTGTTAAGCCAATGCCGAGCTGGTCCTTTAAGCTTGAGTGGGAGGTATTTGATGGCGTGTAAGTCATCACCACGGGCCATGTGGATATGGAGGAGATAATCCTCGATCCATACCGCAGGATCTGTTGTGCCGTCATATGATTCGATGTTTACGGGTTTGAAATCCTCTGGGATTTGACGGTCCATTACTTCATCTGTGAAGCATAGTGGGTGTGCGGCACCTCTGTATTGGGCTATATCCCGACGTAGCTCAAACGAGCTTTGTCTACTGTGTTCGGCCCAGCCGGATTTACTGTATCCGGCGTGACGATTACCGTCTCTTGCCGTGGGGCGCCCACGCGATCCGTAAATCGACCTTGTTTGCTTTGCCTTGTCCTCCAATATTGTTGGGGAACGTAGTAATTTCAAAAAATTTCCTACGCACACGCAAGATCATGGTGATGCATAGCAACGAGAGGGGAGAGTGTTGTCTACGTACCCTCGTAGACCGAAGCGGAAGCGTTGACGCAACGTAGAGGAAGTAGTCGTACGTTCTCCTCGCGATCCAACCGATCACAGCACCGTTACTCCGGCACCTCCGAGTTCTTGGCACACGTTCAACTCGATGACGATCCCCGGGCTCCGATCCAGCAAAGCGTCGGGGAAGAGTTCCGTCAGCACGACGGCGTGGTGACGATCTTGATGTGTTACCGGCGCAGGGCTTCGCCTAAGCACTGCAACGATATGACCGAGGTGGAATTTGGTGGAAGGGGGCACCGCACACGGCTAAGGAAAGATCTCAATGATCAATTGTGTGTCTATGGGGTGCCCCCTGCCCCCGTATATAAAGGAGCCAAGGGGGAGGGGCTGGCCGGCCAAGCCTGGTGCGCCAGGAGAGTCCTACTCCCTCTGGGAGTAGGATTCCCCCCCCCCCCAATCCTAGTTGGACTAGGATTCTCCAAGGGGGAGAGAGAGAGAGGGGGCCGGCCACCTCTCCTAGTCCTAATAGGACTAGGGGAAGGGGGGAGGCGCGCAGCCCATGAGGGCAGCCCTCTCACTTCTCCACCAAGGCCCATGTTGGCCCATTATGCTCCTGGGGGGTTCCGGTAACCCTCCCGGTATTCCGGTAAAATCCTGATTTCACCTGGAACACATCCGATGTCCAAACATAGGCTTCCAATATATCATTCTTTACGTCTCGACCATTTCGAGACTCCTCGTCATGTCCGTGATCACATCCGGGACTCCGAACTCCTTCGGTACATCAAAATGCATAAACTCATAATAACTGTCATCGTAACGTTAAGCGTGCGGACCCTACGGTTCGAGAACAATGTAGACATGACCGAGACACGTCTCCGGTCAATAACCAATAGCGGGACCTGGATGCCCATATTGGCTCCTACATATTCTACGAAGATCTTTATCGGTCAGACCGCATAACAACATAAGTTTGTTCCCTTTGTCATCGGTATGTTACTTGCCCGAGATTCGATCGTCGGTATCCAATACCTAGTTCAATCTCATTACCGGCAAGTCTCTTTACTCGTTCCGTAATACATCATCTCACAACTAACTCATTGGTTGCAATGCTTGCAAGGCTTTATGTGATGTGCATTACCGAGAAGGCCCTGAGATACCTCTCCGACATTCGGAGTGACAAATCCTAATCTCGAAATATGCCAACCCAACAAATACTTTCGGAGACACCTGTAGAGCACCTTTATAATCACTCAGTTACGTTGTGACGTTTGGTAGCACACAAAGTGTTCCTACGGTAAACGGGAGTTGCATAATCTCATAGTTAAAGGAACATGTATAAGTCATGGATAAAAGCAATAGCAACATACTAAACGATCGGGTGCTATGCTAATGGAATGGGTCATGTCAATCAGATCATTCAACTAATGATGTGATCTCGTTAATCAAATAACAACTCTTTGTTTATGGTTAGGAAACATAACCATCTTTGATTAATGAGCTAGTCAAGTAGAGGCATACTAGTGACACTCTGTTTGCCTATGTATTCACACATGTATTATGTTTCCAGTTAATACAATTCTAGCATGAATAATAAACATTTATCATGATATGTAAGGAAATAAATAATAACTTTATTATTGCCTCTAGGGCATATTTCCTTCAGTCTCCCACTTGCACTAGAGTCAATAATCTAGATTACAAAGTAATGATTCTAACACCCATGGAGTCTTGGTGCTGATCATGTTTTGCTCGTGGAAGAGGCTTAGTCAACGGGTCTGCAACATTCAGATCCGTATGTATTTTGCATATCTCTATGTCTCCCACCTGGACCAAATCCCGGATGGAGTTGAAGCGTCTTTTGATGTGTTTGGTTCTTTTGTGAAATCTGGATTCCTTTGCCAAGGCAATTGCACCAGTATTGTCACAAAAGATTTTCATTGGACCCGATACGCTAGGTACAACACCTAGATCGGATATGAACTCCTTCATCCAAACTCCTTCATTAGCTGCTTCCGAAGCGGCTATGTACTCAGCTTCACATGTAGATCCCGCCACGACGCTTTGTTTAGAACTGCACCAACTGACAGCTCCACCGTTTAATGTAAATACGTATCCGGTTTGCGATTTAGAATTGTCCAGATCAGTGTCAAAGCTTGCATCGACGTAACCGTTTACGACGAGCTCTTTGTCACCTCCATAAATTAGAAACATATCCTTAGTCCTTCTCAAGTACTTAAGGATGTTCTTAACCGCTGTCCAGTGATCCACTCCTGGGTTACTTTGGTACCTGCCTGCTAAACTTACAGTAAGGCACACATCAGGTCTGGTACACAGCATTGCATACATGATAGAGCCTATGGCTGAAGCATAGGGAACATTTTTCATTTTCTCTCTATCTTCTGCGGTGGTCGGGCATTGAGTCTTACTCAACTTCACACCTTGTAACACAGGCAAGAACCCTTTCTTTGCCTGATCCATTTTGAACTTCTTCAAAACTTTGTCAAGGTATGTGCTTTGTGAAAGTCCTATTAAGCGTCTTGATCTATCTATATAGATCTTAATGCCCAATATGTAAGCAGCTTCACCGAGGTCTTTCATTGAAAAACTCTTATTCAAGTATCCCTTTATGCTATCCAGAAATTCTATATTATTTCCGATCAGTAATATGTCATCCACATATAATATCAGAAATGCTACAGAGCTCCCACTCACTTTCTTGTAAATACAGGCTTCTCCAAAAGTCTGTATAAAACCAAATGCTTTGATCACACTATCAAAGCGTTTATTCCAACTCCGAGAGGCTTGCACCAGTCCATAAATGGATCGCTGGAGCTTGCACACTTTGTTAGCTCCCTTTGGATCGATAAAACCTTCTGGTTGCATCATATACAACTCTTCTTCCAGAAATCCATTCAGGAATACTGTTTTGACATCCATTTGCCAAATTTCATAATCATAAAATGCGGCAACTGCTAACATGATTTGGACAGACTTAAGCATCGCTACGGGTGAGAAAGTCTCATCGTAGTCAATCCCTTGAACTTGTCGAAAACCTTTTGCAACAAGTCGAGCTTTATAGACAGTAACATTACCATCAGCGTCAGTCTTCTTCTTAAAAATCCATTTATTCTCAATTGCTTGCCGATCATCGGGCAAGTCAACCAAAGTCCACACTTTGTTCTCATACATGGATCCCATCTCAGATTTCATGGCCTCAAGCCACTTTGCGGAATCTGGGCTCACCATCGCTTCTTCATAGTTCGTAGGTTCATCATGGTCTAGTAACATGACTTCCAAAATAGGATTACCGTACCACTCTGGTGCGGATCTTACTCTGGTTGATCTACGAAGTTCAGTAGAATCTTGATCTGAAGTTTCATGATCATTATCATTAGCTTCCTCCCTATTTGGTGTAGGTGTCACAGAAACTGATTTCTGTGACGTACTACTTCTCAATAAGGGAGTAGATACAATTATCTCATCAAGTTCTACTTTCCTCCCACTCACTTCTTTTGAGAGAAACTCCTTCTCTAGAAAGTTTCCGAATTTAGCAACAAAAATCTTGCCTTCGGATCTGTGATAGAAGGTGTACCCAACAGTCTCCTTTGGGTATCCTATGAAAACACATTTTTCCGATTTGGGTTCGAGCTTATCAGGTTGAAGCTTTTTCACATAAGCATCGCAGCCCCAAACTTTAAGAAACGACAACTTTGGTTTCTTACCAAACCATAGTTCATAAGGCGTTGTCTCAACGGATTTTGATGGTGCCCTATTTAACGTGAATGCGGCTGTCTCTAAAGCATAACCCCAAAACGATAGCGGTAAATCGGTAAGAGACATCATAGATCGCACCATATCCAGTAAAGTACGATTACGACGTTCAGACACACCATTACGCTGTGGTGTTCCGGGTGGCGTGAGTTGCGAAACTATTCCGCATTGTTTCAAATGTAGACCAAACTCGTAACTCAAATATTCTCCTCCACGATCAGATCGTAGAAACTTTATTTTCTTGTTACGATGATTTTCCACTTCACTCTGAAATTCTTTGAACTTTTCAAATGTTTCAGACTTGTGTTTCATTAAGTAGATATACCCATATCTGCTTAAATCATCAGTGAAGGTGAGAAAATAACGATATCCGCCACGAGCCTCAACATTCATTGGACCACATACATCAGTATGTATGATTTCCAATAAATCTGTTGCTCTCTCCATAGTACCGGAGAACGGTGTTTTAGTCATCTTGCCCATAAGGCACGGTTCGCAAGTGCCAAGTGATTCATAATCAAGTGACTCCAAAAGTCCATCAGTATGGAGTTTCTTCATGCGTTTTACACCGATATGACCTAAACGGCAGTGCCACAAATAAGTTGCACTATCATTATCAACTCTGCATCTTTTGGCTTCGACATTATGAATATGTGTATCACTACTATCGAGATTAAGTAAGAACAAACCATTCTTTAATGGTGCATGACCATAAAATATATTACTCATATAAATAGAACAACCATTATTCTCTGATTTAAATGAATAACCGTCTCGCATCAAACAAGATCCAGATATAATGTTCATGCTCAACGCTGGTACTAAATAACAATTATTTAGATCTAATATTAATCCCGAAGGTAGATGTAGAGGTAGCGTGCCGACCGCGATCACATCGACTTTGGAACCATTTCCCATGCGCATCGTCACCTCGTCCTTAGCCAATCTTCGCTTAATCCGTAGCCCCTGTTTTGAGTTGCAAATATTAGCAACAGAACCGGTATCAAATACCCAGGTGCTACTGCGAGAATTAGTAAGGTATACATCAATAACATGTATATCATATATACCTTTGTTAACCTTGCCATCCTTCTTATCCGCCAAATACTTGGGGCAGTTCCGCTTCCAGTGACCAGTCTGCTTGCAATAGAAGCATTCAGTTTCAGGCTTAGGTCCAGACTTGGGTTTCTTCTCTTGATTAGCAACTTGCTTGCTGTTCTTTTTGAAGTTCCCCTTTTTCTTCCCTTTGCCCTTTTTCTTGAAACTAGTGGTTTTGTTAACCATCAACACTTGATGCTCCTTTTTGACTTCTACCTCCGCGGCTTTCAGCATCGCGAAGAGCTCGGGCATAGTTTTGGTCATCCCTTGCATATTATAGTTCATCACGAAGCTCTTGTAGCTTGGTGGCAGTGATTGGAGAATTCTGTCAATGACGCAATCATCCGGAAGATTAACTCCCAGTTGAATCAAGTGATTGTTATACCCAGACATTCTGAGTATATGCTCACTGACAGAACTGTTCTCCTCCATCTTACAGCTATAGAACTTATTGGAGACTTCATATCTCTCAATCCGGGTATTTGCTTGAAATATTAACTTCGACTCCTGGAACATCTCATATGCTCCATGGTGTTCAAAACGTCGTTGAAGTCCCGGTTCTAAGCCGTAAAGCATGGCACACTGAACTATAGAGTAGTCATCAGCTTTGCTTTGCCAGACGTTCACAACATCTGGCGTAGCTCTTGCACCAGGCCTGGCACCTAGCGGTGCTTCCAGGACGTAATTCTTCTGTGCAGCAATGAGGATAATCCTCAAGTTACGGACCCAGTCCGTGTAATTGCTACCATCATCTTTCAACTTTGCTTTCTCAAGGAACGCATTAAAATTCAACGGAACAACAGCACGAGCCATCTATCTACACAACATAGACAAGCAAGATACTATCAGGTACTAAGTTCATGATAATTTTAAGTTCAATTAATCATATTACTTAAGAACTCCCACTTAGATAGACATCCCTCTAATCTTCTAAGTGATCACGTGATCCAAATTAACTAAACCATGTCCGATCATCACGTGAGATGGAGTAGTTTCAATGGTGAACATCACTATGTTGATCATATCTACTATATGATTCACGCTCGACCTTTCGGTCTCCGTGTTCCGAGGCCATATCTGTTATATGCTAGGCTCGTCAAGTTAAACCTGAGTATTCCGCGTGTGCAACTGTTTTGCACCCGTTGTATTTGAACGTAGAGCCTATCACGTGGTGTCTCAGCACGAAGAACTTTCGCAACGGTGCATACTCAGGGAGAACACTTCTTGATAATTAGTGAGAGATCATCTTATAATGCTACCGTCAATCAAAGCAAGATAAGATGCATAAAAGATAAACATCACATGCAATCAATATAAGTGATATGATATGGCCATCATCATCTCGTGCTTGTGATCTCCATCTTCGAAGCACCGTCATGATCACCATCGTCACCGGCGCGACACCTTGATCTCCATCGTAGCATCGTTGTCGTCTCGCCAATCTTATGCTTCCACGACTATCACTACCGCTTAGTAATAAAGTAAAGCATTACATCGCGATTGCATTGCATACAATAAAGCGACAACCATATGGCTCCTGCCAGTTGCCGATAACTCGGTTACAAAACATGATCATCTCATACAATAAAATTTAGCATCATGTCTTGACCATATCACATCACAACATGCCCTGCAAAAACAAGTTAGACGTCCTCTACTTTGTTGTTGCAAGTTTTACGTGGCTGCTACGGGCTTAAGCAAGAACTCATCTTACCTACGCATCAAAACCACAACGATAGTTTGTCAAATAGACTCCGTTTTAACCTTCTCAAGGACCGGGCGTAGCCACACTCGGTTCAACTAAAGTTGGAGAGACAGTCTTCCGCAAGCCATCTATGTGCAAAGCACGTCGAGGGAACCGGTCTCGCGTAAGAGTACGCGTAAGGTTGGTCCGGATCGTCTCGTCCAACAATACCGCTGAACCAAAATATGACATGCTGGTAGGCAGTATGACTTGTATCGTCCACAACTCACTTGTGTTCTACTCGTGCAAATAACATCAAACCATAAAAACCTAGGCTCTGATGCCACTGTTGGGGAATATAGTAATTTCAAAAAATTTCCTACGCACACGCAAGATCATGGTGATGCATAGCAACGAGAGGGGAGAGTGTTGTCTACGTACCCTCGTAGACCGAAGCGGAAGCGTTGACGCAACATAGAGGAAGTAGTCGTACGTTCTCCTCGCGATCCAACCGATCACAGCACCGTTACTCCGGCACCTCCGAGTTCTTGGCACACGTTCAGCTCGATGACGATCCCCGGGCTCCGTCCAGCAAAGCGTCGGGGAAGAGTTCCGTCAGCACGACGGCGTGGTGACGATCTTGATGTGTTACCGGCGCAGGGCTTCGCCTAAGCACTGCAACGATATGACCGAGGTGGAATTTGGTGGAAGGGGGCACCGCACACGGCTAAGGAAAGATATCAATGATCAATTGTGTGTCTATGGTGTGCCCCTGCCCCCGTATATAAAGAAGCCAAGGGGGAGGGGCTGGCCGGCCAAGCCTGGCGCGCCAGGAGAGTCCTACTCCCTCTGGGAGTAGGATTCCCCCCCCCCCCCAATCCTAGTTGGACTAGGATTCTCCAAGGGGGGAGAGAGAGAGGGGGCCGGCCACCTCTCCTAGTCCTAATAGGACTAGGGGAAGGGGGGAGGCGCGCAGCCCATGAGGGCAGCCCTCTCACTTCTCCACCAAGGCCCATGTTGGCCCATTATGCTCCTGGGGGGTTCCGGTAACCCTCCCGGTATTCCGGTAAAATCCTGATTTCACCTGGAACACATCCGATGTCCAAACATAGGCTTCCAATATATCATTCTTTACGTCTCAACCATTTAGAGACTCCTCGTCATGTCCGTGATCACATCCGGGACTCCGAACTCCTTCGGTACATCAAAATGCATAAACTCATAATAACTGTCATCGTAACGTTAAGCGTGCGGACCCTACGGTTCGAGAACAATGTAGACATGACCGAGACACGTCTCCGGTCAATAACCAATAGCGGGACCTAGATGCCCATATTGGCTTCTACATATTCTACGAAGATCTTTATCGGTCAGACCGCATAACAACATACGTTTGTTCCCTTTGTCAGCGGTATGTTACTTGCCCGAGATTCGATCGTCGGTATCCAATACCTAGTTCAATCTCGTTACCGGCAAGTCTCTTTACTCGTTCCGTAATACATCATATCGCAACTAACTCATTGGTTGCAATGCTTGCAAGGCTTTATGTGATGTGCATTACCGAGAAGGCCCTGAGATACCTCTCCGACATTCGGAGTGACAAATCCTAATCTCGAAATATGCCAACCCAACAAATACTTTCGGAGACACCTGTAGAGCACCTTTATAATCACTCAGTTACGTTGTGACGTTTGGTAGCACACAAAGTGTTCCTACGGTAAACGGGAGTTGCATAATCTCATAGTTAAAGGAACATGTATAAGTCATGGATAAAAGCAATAGCAACATACTAAACGATCGGGTGCTATGCTAATGGAATGGGTCATGTCAATCAGATCATTCAACTAATGATGTGATCTCGTTAATCAAATAACAACTCTTTGTTTATGGTTTGGAAACATAACCATCTTTGATTAATGAGCTAGTCAAGTAGAGGCATACTAGTGACACTCTGTTTGCCTATGTATTCACACATGTATTATGTTTCCAGTTAATACAATTCTAGCATGAATAATAAACATTTATCATGATATGTAAGGAAATAAATAATAACTTTATTATTGCCTCTAGGGCATATTTCCTTCAAATATATCTAGCAGGTCTAGCACATTCCCCCGTGCCTTGGTATTTTTAAAGCGGCGCCGGGGTGCGGCTTGAGTGGAGGCCCGAGAGGCCTCTCTGTCACGGCCACGTGGTGGCCGGTCGGCCGCATCATGTGCTGGTGATGTAGGTGTTTCTTCCTCTAATCGGGGTAGCAACATGTGCTTTGGGTAGCTCTTGGAGGGGCGTTCGAGTTCATACTCTTCGGCCGCTAGGACTTCCGTCCATTTGTCGGCTAGCAAGTCTTGATCAGCTCCAAGTTGTAGCTGTTTTTTCTTGAGGATGCTCGCCGTGGCTATAAGCCTGCGTTTGAAGCTCTCTTGTTCGACGGGATCTTCAGGCACGACAAATTCGTCGTCGTCAAGTCTTGCCTCGTCTTCGGATGGAGGCATGTAATTATCGTCCTCGACCTCTCTGTCAGCCGCTCCTTCATGAGGGCTGGCTTCCCCATCCTCATGTGCTGAGTTTTGCTGGAGGGGGTTTTCTTCGACACTGTCCGGGGTGTTATTATCTCCCGTGCCGGAATCACCGTTTTTGCTTTGGCGGGATTTAGAGCGGCGCCGCTGACGCCGGCGCTTAGGCTGTTTCTTGGAGGGGTCATCCTCCGCTGTTCCATCGCCATCGTCCTCTTCTGGGGTGTCCACCATGTATATGTCATATGACGAGGTGGTTTTCCAGTGCCCTATAGGCGCTGGTTCCTGATCGTCTCCTGCATCGGCGTCCATAACGTCGATGTCTTCGGAGTCGTAGTCGAGCACGTCGATTAAATCATCGACAGTGGCTACAAAGTGGGTGGTGGGTGGGTTTTGAATTTCTTCATCATCCGCATCCCAACCTTGCTAACCGTAGTCCGGCCAGGGATCTCCTGATAAAGAGAGAGACTTTAGTGAATTTAGAATATCGCCGAAGGGCGAGTGCTGAAAGATGTCCGCGGCGGTGAACTCCATAATTGGTGCCCAATCGGATTCGATCAGCAGGGGCGCGGGGGGCTCGGAGTCCGGAAAGGAGTCCGGCACCATGGAGTCACGGGCTTCGCAAGGGACAAAGCTGGTGTTCGGCTCGATCGCCGTAGAGATTTCGGCCTCCTAGGCGGCGTCCAACCATCCGTCCTCGATCGGCGCAATTGGCTCTGGACTAAGGGTCAGGGCCGATGCGGGCGCGGCCTCCAGAGCACTGTTCGGCGGCAGAGCTAAATCGTGCCCTTCGTGACAGTGCGGCGCGCTCGGCTGTGGCTCGAATCCGTCGAAGATCAAATCCCCGCGGATGTCAGCCGTGTAGTTTAGACTTCCAAATCCGACCTGATGGCCAGGGGCGTAGCTTTCAATCTGCTCCAGATGGCCAAGCGAATTGGCCCGCAGTGCAAATCCGCCGAATACAAAGATATGTCTGGGAGAAAAGTCTGGGCCTAAAAGTGACAACACAGAGGAACTCTCAATGAACGCACCAATGTCGGTGTCAAAACTGGCAGATCTCGGGTAGGTGGTCCCGAACTGTGCGTCTAGGCAGATGGTAAAAGGAGACAACGGACATGATGTTTCTACCCAGGTTCGGGCCCTCTCGATGGAGGTAAAACCCTACTCTTGCTTGATTAATATTGATGATATGGGTAGTACAATAGTAGATCTACCACGAGATCAAGGAGGCTAAACACTAGAAGCTAGCCTATGGTATGATTATTGTTCTTGTTGTGGTCCTACGGACTAAAACCCTCCGGTTTATATAGACACCGGAGAGGGCTAGGGTTATGCAGAGTCGGTTACTATGGTAGGAGATCGACCTATCCGTATCGCCAAGCTTGCCTTCCACGCCAAGGAAAGTCCCTTCCGGACATGGGACGAAGTCTTCAATCTTTTATCTTCATAGTCCAGGAGTCCGGCCGAAGGTATAGTCCGGCTATCCGAGCACCCCCTAATCCAGGACTCCCTCAACCGTTGTTGAGAAAACCGCACCCCGCCCGCCGCCGGGGAGGAAAGCAGAACCAAGGGGAAGATCTAGTTGTAGCACGGAAGCCAAGAAATTTGGTGTCAGATGGGGCTCGTTGATAGAGTAGGATCATTCCGTACTACTCTGCTCCTACTGGTACCAAGTTTGTTCTATACAACTTGTAGGTACGTGCACGGCACAACATCATAGGAACAAAAAACGGGAAGATCTTGTTTTGGGAGATTTATCTTTTTTTGTCAACGTAGTATGAATAATATGATGTTGGGGGCACCCGTGAAGCTTATGTGGCTTGGTTGCATGGCTACGAAAGGTTACAGAAAAATAAATAGATAATGTGTTTAGAGTGCACTCCACTAAACAGATATACTTTGGATCCGTTGCAACGTGCCGACACATCTATATCTATACCCCCTATATAGTGTGTGAATAATTTTGAAAATTGGTCGTCGGATGAAGCCAATCCGACGGTACAAAGATGGCAAATCCGAGCACTACTGGCCGTTGGATATCATCTACACTCCACCGGATTCTGCCACATGTAGAATCTAGAAGACTCCATGATTGAACTTCAATCATGACTAACTTTGCCACAACTAAGCTAAGGCAAAATGTGTTTGAAACAAAAAATGTGGCTAACAAAATGGCCACCACAAGTGTGGCAAGATTTGGCAAGAAGTTGAGTCTATGACATGTGGACCATGTAGCTAGAAAAGTGTGGCAAGCCACAAGTGTAGAAATGAACCAAACACAAGCCTGGTGTGTTTGGTAGGGTGTATGAAGGGTGCATGATCCCAAGAGTTCCCTTCTCGACCCATTTTTGGGTGTTTAGTAGAGTGTATGGAGGGTGCATGAGTCCACACTAGATTAGCACAAATACACTAGAAGCATGCATGAAGAGAGCATACATGAAGAGGGGTGTTGAGTTGAGCATGCATGAAGAGGGAACAGCTATGCTGAGACGAGAACGCAACCAAACGCACTTGTGGCATGCCTAAGCTTAGGGTGCAAACCAAACCATAACTTTGAAAGTTGGTCGTTGGATGAAGCCAATCCAACGGTACAAAGATGGCAAATCTGAGCACTACTGGCCGTTGGATATCGTCTACATTCCACCAGATTTTGCCACATGTAGAATCTAGAAGACTCCATGGTTGAACCTCATTCATGACTAACTTTGCCACAACCAAGCTTAGGCAAAGTGTGCCTGCCACAAAAAATGTGGCTAACAAAATGGCCACCACAAGTGTGGCAAGATTTGGCAAGAAGTTGAGTCTTTGACATGTGGACCATGTAGCTAGAAAAGTTTGGCAAGCCACAAGTGTAGCAATGAACCAAACACATGCCGGCATGCCTAAGCTTAGGCGTGTCAACCTTAGGCTGCAAACCAAACCATAACTTTGAAAGTTGGTCGTTGGATGAAGCCAATCCGACGGTACAAAGATGGAAAATCCGAGCACTACTGGTCGTTGGATATCATCTACATTCCACCAGATTTTGCCACATGTAGAATCTAGAAAACTCCACATGTAGAAGGATAATGCACAAACCACCAGAATCTCATGCATGCAATGCACGTGTACCTTACTAGTAGTTGGTAGTAGTAAGAAACAAATCCCGGGTTTGGCACGAGCTCATACTGCGGGAGCACCACAGGGCCTGCCATAGGAGTTACATTTCCCTCTCGGGACCCACGGGACCGAACTTCAGTGTCTTAGTGCCCGGCCTATGAGAGCAAGTACAATAAGGTGATGTAGGCGGCTTGTAAGCCACTAAATATTATATTTTTGCTTAGTTGGACAAGAGAGAAGATGAAAGAGAAGTGGGCTACTAGTTAACAGCCGGCTGCAGCACGTGCTCCTAGGCATCTTATGAGAGAGCAAGGTGGGTCATGTAACAACAAAGTAGTACATACTAATATTCAACCATTGTACTTGCTTGGATATATGTGACGTGGCAACATCATATAGCCAGCAGCCGGCTATATTATTAACCATGCTCTGAGTCAATGACATGCGGACGTTAAATGCGGCTGGCCCACATGTCATTCGCATGGTGGTGGTGTGGTTCGCGACTCACTCGTTCGAGATGAACCGTACGGTGGTGGTGTGGTTGTGGCGAGGGTGCCACAACTGGGCGTCGGGGTGTTACCGGGCGTAGATGGCCACACCGGCGGGTACTACCTATAGTACATAAGTACTCCAGCTGAGGATTGATGCCTGGGACGAAATGTGTCATAGCCGCTGGATGAAAATTCAATGGTGCGGGACGTGTGGTGTCATGGGTTCGTGCGGTGTCATGGGAATCCTGTGTGGCTGTGGTAGAAACTTGATGCTCGTCGCATTTAAGGTGGCCCACAAGTTATGAACACAAAGGCAGAGGGGCGGTGCGGCCGAGAGGGGTGAGGCGCAAGTCGGGGGACGTGGTGCCATGGGTTGGAGCGGCGTCTTGCGAATCGCGAGTGGCAGTGGATGAAACGTGATGGTCATTGTAGTTGAACTTCCATGGACAAGCTGTCATGTCTACGGACACATGCATTGCATACCGATCACTAGAAGGAGTAGTAGAGAAAGCTAGGCACATAAATACTTCCTTATAGTCAAGCGGACCCACGTACCACTTGTTCAAAGATATGCACACCATCGAAATAGTCCATCTATATCAATATACATAGAGAGGGAATATTTTTTTACAAGAGAGGAAATAGTTCATCCATACATAATGCCCTACTACTGGTGCAACATCTTCTTCTTCTTCTTCTTGTTCTCATTTTCTATGGGATACGGCTTCGCAACAAGCTCTCTGGACCTTGCAGCTGTTGGAAATATGCCCTAGAGGCAATAATAAATTGATTATTATTATATTTCCTTGTTCATGATAATCGTTTATTATCCATGCTAGAATTGTATTGATAGGAAACTCAGATACATGTGTGGATACATAGACAACACCATGTCCCTAGTAAGCCTCTAGTTGACTAGCTCGTTGATCAATAGATGGTTACAGTTTCCTGACCATGGACATTGGATGTCATTGATAACGGGATCACATCATTAGGAGGATGATGTGATGGACAAGACCCAATCCTAAGCCTAGCACAAGATCATGTAGTTCGTATGCTAAAGCTTTTATAATGTCAAGTATCATTTCCTTAGACCATGAGATTGTGCAACTCCCAGATACCGTAGGAATGCTTTGGGTGTGCCAAACGTCACAACGTAACTGGGTGGCTATAAAAGTACACTACAGGTATGTCCGAAAGTGTCTGTTGGGTGGCACGAATCGAGACTGGGATTTGTCACTCCGTGTAAACGGAGAGGTATCTCAGGGCCCACTCGGTAGGACATCATCATAATGTGCACAATGTGATCAAGGAGTTGATCACGGGATGATGTGTTGCGGAACGAGTAAAAGAGACTTGCCGGTAACGAGATTGAACAAGGTATCGGAATACCGACGATTGAATCTCGGGCAAGTATCGTACCGATAGACAAAGGGAATTGTATACGGGATTGATTAAGTCCTTGACATCGTGGTTCATCCGATGAGATCATCGTGGAACATGTGGGAGCCAACATGGGTATCCAGATCCCGCTGTTGGTTATTGACCAGAGAACGTCTCGGTCATGTCTGCATGTCTCCCGAACCCGTAGGGTCTACACACTTAAGGTTCGATGATGCTAGGGTTATAAAGGAAGCTTGTATGTGGTTACCGAATGTTGTTCGGAGTCCCGGATGAGATCCCAGACGTCACGAGGAGTTCTGGAATGGTCCGGAGGTAAAGATTTATATATAGGAAGTATGGTTTTGGCCACCGGAAGTGTTCTGGGCATCACCGGTAGTGTACTGGGACCACCGGAGGTGTCCGGGGGTCCACCAAGTGGGGCCACCATCCCCGGAGGGTTACTTGGGCCAAGTGTGGGAGGGGACCAGCCCCAGGTGGGCTGGTGCGCCCCCCCACAAGTGCCCAAGGCGCAAGGGAGAGGAGAAGGGGGCAAACCCTAGGGCAGATGGGCCCTAAGGCCCATGCTCCCTGCGCCTTCCTCTCCTCCCCTCTTGGCCGCCTCCCCCTTCCCCATCTAGGGCTGCCGCCCCCCTAGGGGTGGGAACCCTAGAGGGGGCGCACCCTCCTCCCTCTCCCCTATATATAGTGAGGCCTAGGGCTGCCCACAACACACGTGATTCGATCTCTCTCGTTGGTGCAGCCCTGCGTCTCTTCTTCCTCCTCTCTTGCGGTGCTTGGCGAAGCCCTGCTGATTGCCACGCTCCTCCACCACCACCACACCGTTGTGCTGCTGCTGGATGGAGTCTTCCTCAACCTCTCCCTCTCCCCTTGCTGGATCAAGGCATGGGAGACGTCACCGGGCTGTACGTGTGTTGAACGCGGAGGTGCCGTCCGTTCGGCACTTGGTCATCGGTGATTTGAATCACGACGAGTACGACTCCATCAACCCCGTTCACTTGAACGCTTCCGCTTAGCGATCTACAAGGGTATGTAGATGCACTCTCCTTCCCCTCGTTGCTGGTTCTCCATAGATAGATCTTGGTGACACGTAGGAAAATTTTGAATTTCTGCTACGTTCCCCAACAGTGGCATCATGAGCTAGGTCTATTGCGTAGATTCTTTGCACGAGTAGAACACAAAGTAGTTGTGGGCGTTGATTTTGTTCAATATGCTTACCGTTACTAGTCAATCTTGATTCGGCGGCATTGTGGGATGAAGCGGCCCGGACCGACCTTACACGTACACTTACATGAGACAGGTTCCACCGACTGACATGCACTAGTTGCATAAGGTGGCTAGCGGGTGCCAGTCTCTCCGACTTTAGTCGGATCGGATTCGATGAAAAGGGTCCTTATGAAGGGTAAATAGCAATTAACATATCACGTTGTGGTTTTTGCGTAGGTAAGAAACGTTCTTGCTAGAAACCCATAGCAGCCACGTAAAACATGCAAACAACAATTAGAGGACGTCTAACTTGTTTTTGCAGGGTATGCCATGTGATGTGATATGGCCAAAAGGATGTGATGAATGATATATGTGATGTATGAGATGATCATGTTCTTGTAATAGGAAGCATGACTTGCATGTCGATGAGTATGACAACCGGCAGGAGCCATAGGAGTTGTCTTTAATTTATTTATTTATGACCTGCGTGTCAACATAAACGTCATGTAATTACTTTACTTTATTGCTAACCGTTAGCCATAGTAGTAGAAGTAATAGTTGATGTGACAACTTCATGAAGACACGATGATGGAGATCATGATGATGAAGATCATGGTGTCATGCCGGTGACGACGATGATCATGGAGCCCCGAAGATGGAGATGAAAAGGAGCAAAGTGATGATGGCCATATCATGTCACTATTTGATTGCATGTGATGTTTATCATGTTTTTGCATCTTATTTGCTTAGAACGACGATAGTAAATAAGATGATCCCTCATTAAAATTTCAAGAAAGTGTTCCCCCTAACTGTGCACCGTTGCGAAAGTTCGTCGTTTCGAAGCACCACGTGATGATCGGGTGTGATAGATTCTTACGTTCACATACAACGGGTGTAAGCCAGATTTACACACGCGAAACACTTAGGTTGACTTGACGAGCCTAGCATGTACAGACATGGCCTTGGAACACAAGAGACCGAAAGGTCGAGCATGAGTCGTATGGTAGATACGATCAACATGAAGATGTTCACCGATGATGACTAGTCCGTCTCACATGATGATCGGACACGGCCTAGTTGACTCGGATCATGTAATCACTTGGATGACTAGAGGGATGTCTATCTGAGTGGAGTTCATAAGATGAACTTAATTATCCTGAACATAGTCAAAAGATCTTTGCAAATTATGTCGTAGCTCGCGCTTTAGTTCTACTGTTTTAGATATGTTCCTAGAGAAAATATAGTTGAAAGTTGATAGTAGCAATTATGCGGACAATAGAAGGCTTATGTCCTTAATGCAACGCTCGGTGTGCTGGACCTCGAACGTGGTCTGTGGATGTTGCGAACATCTGACATACACGTTTTGATGACTACATGATAGTTCGGTAATGTTAAATGGTTTAGAATTGAGGCACCGAAGACATTTTAAAATGTCGCGGAACATATGAGATGTTTCGAGGGCTGAAATTGGGATTTCAGGCTCGTGCCCACGTCAAGAGGTATAAGACCTCCGACGATTTTCTTGGCCTGCAAACTAAGGGAGAAAAGCTCAATCATTGAGCTTGTGCTCAGATTGTCTGAGTACAACAATCACTTGAATCGAGTGGGAGTTGATCTTCCAGATAATATAGTGATGTTTCTCCAAAGTCATTACCACCAAGCTGCTAGAGCTTCGTAATGAACTATAACATATCAGGGATAGATATGATGATCCTTGAAATATTCGCGATGTTTGACACCGCGAAAGTAGAAATCAAGAAGGAGCATCAATTGTTGATGGTTGGTGAAACCACTAGTTTCAAGAAGGGCAAGGGCAAGAAGGGATACTTCATGAAATGGCAATTCAGCTGCTGCTCTGGTGAAGAAACCCAAGGTTGAACCCAAACCCGAGACTAAGTGCTTCTGTAATAAGAGGAACAGTCACTGGAGTAGAATTACCCTAGATACTTGGTAGATGAGAAGGCCGGCAAGGTCGATAGAAGTATATTGGATATACATTGTGTTGATGTGTACATTACTAGTACTCCTAGTAGCACCAGGGTATTGGACACCGGTTCGGTTGCTAAGTGTTAGTAACTCAAAACAAAAGGCTACGGAGTAAACGGAGACTAGCTAAAGGTGAGCTGACGATATGTGTTGGAAGTGTTTCCAAACTTGATATGATCAAGCATCGCTCGCTCCCTCTACCATCGAGATTGGTGTTAAACCTAAATAATTGTTATTTGGTGTTTTGCGTTGAGCATAGACATGATTGGATTATGTCTATCGCAATACGGTTATTCATTTAAGGAGAATAATGGTTATTTTATTTATTTGAATAATACCTTCAATGGTCTTGCTCCTAAAATGAATGGTTTATTGAATCTCGATCATAGTGATACACATGTTCATGCAAAAAGATATAAGATAGTAATGATAGTACCACCTACTTGTGGCACTGCCATGTAAGTCATATTGGTATAAAACGCATGAAGAAGCTCCATGTTGATGGATCTTTGGACTCACTCATTTCTGAAAAGATTGAGACATGTGTACCGTGTCTGTTGGTATGCACGCATGAAGAAACTCCATGCAGATGGACCGTCTGGACTCACTTGATTTTGAATCACTTGAGATATGCAAATCATACCACATGGGCAAGATGACTGAAAGCTTCGTTTTTAGTAAAATGGAACTAGAAAGCAACTTGTTGGAAGTAACACATTTTGATGAGTGCAGTCTAATGAGTGCTGAGGCACGCAGTGGATATCGTTATGCTCTTACTTCACAGATGATTTGAGTAGATACTGAGCATATTTACTTGATGAAACACAAGACTGAATTATTGAATGGTTCAAGTAATTTCAGAATGAAGTTGAATATCGTCGTGACAAGAGGATAAAATATCTATGATATGATCATAGAGATTTATATCTGAGTTGCGCGTTTGGTACACAATTGAGACATTGTGGAAATTGTTTCACGACTAGTACCGCCTGGAACACCATAGTGTGATGGTGTGTCCGAACATCATAACTGCACCCTATTGGATATGATGCATACCATGATGTCTCTTATCGAATTACCACTATCGTTCATGGGTTAGGCATTAGAGACAACCGCACTCACTTTAAATAGGACACCACGCAAATCCGTCGAGACAACACCGTATGAACTATGGTTTAGAGAAACCTAAGCTGTTGTTTCTTAAATGTTTGGGGTCACGACGCTTATATGAAAAGGTTTCAGGTTGATAAGCTCGAACCCAAAGCGGATAACTGCATCTTCATAGGTCACCCAAAACAGTTGGGTATACCTCCTGTCTCAGATCCGAAAGCAATAGGGATTGTTTCTAGAATCGGGTCCTTTCTCGAGGAAAAGTTTCTCTCGAAAGAATTGAGTGGGAGGATGGTGGAGACTTGATGAGGTTATTGAACTGTCACTTCAACTAGTGTGTAGCAGGGCACAGGAATTGTTCCTATGGCACCTACACCAATTGAAGTGGAAGCTTATGATAGTGATCATGAAACTTCGGCTCAAGTCACTCCCAAACCTCGTAGGATGACAAGGAGGCGTACTACTTCAGAGTGGTACGTAATCCTGTCTTGGAAGTCATGTTGCTAGACAACAATGAACCTACGAGCTATGGAGAAGCAATGGTGGGCCTGGATTCCGATAAATGGCTCGAGGCCATATAATCCGAGAGAGGATCCATATATGAAAACAAAGTGTAGACTTTGGAAGAACTACTTGATGGTCGTAAGGTTGTTAGGTACAAATGGATTTTAAAAGGAAGACGGACAATGATGGTAAATGTCACCATTAAGAAAGCTCGACTTGTCATTAAGATGTTTTCCGACAAGTTCAAGGAGTTGACTGCGATGAGACTTTCTCACTCGTAGCGATGCTAAGAGTCTGTTGGAATTATGTTAGCGATTACTGCATTATTTATGAAATTGTGCAGATAGGATGTCAAAAACCATTGTTTCCTCGACGATTTTCTTGAGGAAAGGTTGTATGTGATACAACCAGAAGATTTTTGTCAATCCTGAAAGATGCTAACAAGTATGCAAAGCTCCAGCAATCCGTCTAAGGACTGGAGTAAGCATCTCGGAGTTGGAATGTACGCTTTGATGAGATGATCAAAGATTTGGGTTTATACAAAGTTTATGAGAAACTTGTATTTCCAAAGAAGTGAGTGGGAGCACTATAGAATTTCTGATGAGTATATGTTGTTGACATATTGTTGATCAGAAATGATGTAGAATTTCTGGAAAGCATATAGGGTTGTTTGAAAAATGTTTTCAATGGAAAACCTGGATTAAGCTACTTAAACATTGAGCATCAAGATCTATAAGGATAGAGCAAAATCGCTTAATAGTACTTTCAAACAAACACATACCATGACAAGATTTTGAAATAGTTCAAAATAGATCAGCAAAGAAGGAGTTCTCGGCTGTGTTACAAGGTCTGAGTATTGAGCAAGACTCAAGACATGACCACGGCAGAATAGAGAGAAAGGACGAAGGTCGTCCCCTATGCTTTAGTCGTAGGCTCTAAAGTATGCTATGTTGTGTACCGCACCTGAAGTGTGCCAAACCATGAGTCAGTCAAGGGGTACAAGTGTGATCCAGGAATGGATCACAGGACAACGATCAAGGTTATCCTTAGTAACTAGTGGACTAAGGAATTTTCTCGATTATGGAGGTGGAAAAGAGTTCGTCGTAAAGGGTTACGCCGATGCAAACTTTGACACTGATCCAGATTATTCTAAGTAGCAAATTGGATTCGTATAGTAGAACAGTTATTTGGAATAGCTCCAAATAGAGCGTGGTAACTGCATCTAGGAGATGACATAGAGATTTGTAAAGCACACACGGATCTGAAAGGTTCAGACCCATTGAATATAACATCTCTCACAAGCATAACATGATCAAACCCAGAACTCTTGGGTGTTAGTCACATAGGGATGTGACCTTGAGTGTTAATCACACATCAATGTGAACTAGATTATTGACTCTAGTGCAAGTGGGAGACTGTTGGAAATATGCCCTAGAGGCAATAATAAATTGATTATTATTATATTTCCTTGTTCATGATAATCGTTTATTATCCATGCTAGAATTGTATTGATAGGAAACTCAGATACATGTGTGGATACATAGACAACACCATGTCCCTAGTAAGCCTCTAGTTGACTAGCCCGTTGATCAATAGATGGTTACGGTTTCCTGACCATGGACATTGGATGTCATTGATAACGGGATCACATCATTAGGAGGATGATGTGATGGACAAGACCCAATCCTAAGCCTAGCACAAGATCATGTAGTTCGTATGCTAAAGCTTTTATAATGTCAAGTATCATTTCCTTAGACCATGAGATTGTGCAACTCCCGGATACCGTAGGAATGCTTTGGGTGTGCCAAACGTCACAACGTAACTAGGTGGCTATAAAGGTACACTACAGGTATCTCCGAAAGTGTTTGTTGAGTGGCACAAATCGAGACTGGGATTTGTCACTCCGTGTAAACGGAGAGGTATCTCTGGGCCCACTCGGTAGGACATCATCATAATGTGCACAATGTGATCAAGGAGTTGATCACGGGATGATGTGTTGCGGAACGAGTAAAAGAGACTTGCCGGTAACGAGATTGAACAAGGTATCGGAATACCGACGATCGAATCTCGGGCAAGTATCGTACCGATAGACAAAGGGAATTGTATACGGGATTGATTAAGTCCTTGACATCGTGGTTCATCCGATGAGATCATCGTGGAACATGTGGGAGCCAACATGGGTATCCAGATCCCGCTGTTGGTTATTGACCGGAGAACGTCTCGTTCATGTCTGCATGTCTCCCGAACCCGCAGGGTCTACACACTTAAGGTTCGATGATGCTAGGGTTATAAAGGAAGCTTGTATGTGGTTACCGAATGTTGTTCGGAGTCCCGGATGAGATCCCGGACGTCACGAGGAGTTTTGGAATGGTCCGGAGGTAAAGATTTATATATAGGAAGTATGGTTTTGGCCACCGGAAGTGTTCTGGGCATCACCGGTAGTGTACTGGGACCACCGGAGGTGTCCAGGGGTCCACCAAGTGGGGCCACCATCCCCGGAGGGTTACTTGGGCCAATTGTGGGAGGGGACCAGCCCCAGGTGGGCTGGTGCGCTCCCCCACAAGTGCCCAAGGCACAAGGGAGAGGAGAAGGGGGCAAACCCTAGGGTAGATGGGCCCTAAGGCCCATGCTCCCCGCGCCTCCCTCTCCTCCCCTCTTGGCCGCCTCCCCCTTCCCCATCTAGGGCTGCCGCCCCCTAGGGGTGGGAACCCTAGAGGGGGCGCACCCTCCTCCCTCTCCCCTATATATAGTGAGGCCTAGGGCTGCCCACAACACACGTGATTCGATCTCTCTCGTTGGTGCAGGCCTGCGTCTCTTCTTCCTCCTCTCTTGCGGTGCTTGGCGAAGCCCTGCTGATTGCCACGCTCCTCCACCACCACCACGCCGTTGTGCTGCTGCTGGATGGAGTCTTCCTCAACCTCTCCCTCTCCCCTTGCTGGATCAAGGCATGGGAGACGTCACCGGGCTGTACGTGTGTTGAACGCTGAGGTGTCGTCCGTTCGGCACTTGGTCATCGGTGATTTGAATCACGACGAGTACGACTCCATCAACCCCGTTCACTTGAACGCTTCCGCTTAGCGATCTACAAGGGTATGTAGATGCACTCTCCTTCCCCTCGTTGCTGGTTTCTCCATAGATAGATCTTGGTGACACGTAGGAACATTTTGAATTTCTGCTACGTTCCCCAACAGCAGCTATCTCGAAACTCACACGGGCATCGAGGGCAGCATATTTTATCTGCTCGTACGTCAAGGGATAATTCTCCCATCCAGAAGACCTTAATGCCAGCGTCACGTCACCCTTCTGAAGATTTGTTCCTAGCACAAAATTTGCTACGTCGAATAGGGATGGTGTCGGTTTATCACAATCTTCTACAGGAATTTTTATTCTGGTTTGTAGGTCAGCGATGCTTTTCAAATCAAGGTTGTATGGCTCCAACTTCTGTTTGTCCCCTGCGATGGCTGCCCCACGGAATTATATGTCCTCCAGAGACAAGAAATCGTGAAGCTCACCTAGTATGGAAGGCGCGTGTATTATGTGGAACACCAAAACATCATCTTCGAGGCATAGCTGAAGGACAGCGGTGCGTTGGATCTTCCCAGTGGCACGCTCCGTGTACTCTGCGCCGAGACCGATGACATTCATCTCCACCTTTTGGAGGGAGTTGGATACATTGTTGATCCACTTCCGAACAACCCTTGGGTGGTCGGTGACTGTGGCAACTATGCTCAACGAGCCTTCGATGTGGACATGTTGGACGCTAAAAACCTGCATCTCGATCTCTTTCGCCATTTGGAACCGCTGGACCGGAGGGCTATGGTTTGGAGAATTAGGATTAGATGGCTAATATAACTGAAGAAGATGATTATTTATAGGGGCTTCAGAATTACTCCAGGAGGATGTGAAGAGGTTAAAACAATGTGAATGCAGTGTGGTTTGGATGCAAATGAAGATCAAGGAGTAGTGAAAAAGCTGAGGAAAATTGGTTCCCGATGGAGAAGTAAATGGGAGAAGTTATGCGCTTACATGAGGAGAGGTGCAGTGGTTTGAATGCTGCCTGCAATGGACTGGACGGGCTCTTCGGTTGCCTTTTCTCTCTCCCACGCGCACAAAGTGGCCACTTGCATGCTGCAGTTTATTGGCTGGAGTCGGGCTGCAGCTGCTCATGCGTACACTAATTAATGCTGTGAATGCAGGGCATGGAGGGAAATGGGCGCATGCAAAAGGGTATATACGCACACTAATTAGAGAAATACTGAAAAAAGTTATGCGTAGACAAAAGAGGGCCGGAGGGAGTACTACTCATGTTCCTACTACGGTTAAGGAATATGCGGTTATCCTCAAAAAAAGAGAAGTCCTTCTTCGCGCTTCAGCATGCACGAGAATTTGGTTCTTCTCGCAATATGGATGATAGCTGGAGGATGAAGTGAACCTAGAGGCATGCTAGCACGGGAGTGTACTCATGTTCCTACTACTCCTACTACTAGTAGTAGTAGTACAACTATGGTACACTTGATGGTCAAAATACTATTATTCATCCGATCCTCACAGTGAAGTGACAAGACCCTGCGCCCGAGGTGACACCAGTCCAAGTGGCGTGTCCGGGTTACCAAAGTCAGCCTCACCTTGTGCACTCTGCAGTCACTGTCACCGCCGCTGTATAGCATGCCTCGCCTCGTCTCCCTCTCCCCTAGCACCACTCCATCTCCATCTCCGTCTCGCCGGAGATCTTGAGGTCACTCTTCATTATCTCACTGTGCCCCCGCATACCCTCGCCTCGCTTGCCTCCCCCAGTACCACTATTCCCTCGCTAGCCGCTCCAGCACCGATAGCCTTCTCCCCCGTAAATCAAGCCCCCTAGAACCCCACCTTCCAAACTCCACCATGGCCGAATGCGAACAGCGCAGGATCCATATGAGCCGCGATTGGAGCTATCTCCCCAGTGACGTCCTCGGCCTCTGTTGGTCGTGTATGGATATGTTGAGCGCCCTGCGGCTGGCTGCATGCTCGAGGGGCATGCACACGGCCATCGTTGAAGCGAGGCCTAAGCTTTTCAAGACACCCTGCTTGCTGCTATCTGGTCTTGCGAGATTGGCTCACCATGATACGGAGGCGTACACGATGCCCCTCGACTTCAATCTGATCTCCATTAGCCGAAACTTCTTTGCAGGTATGTCGTGGGTGGCCGTACATCATTTCCCTCGACTTCGATCCGATCACCATCGCCTGAAACTTCTTGGCAGGTATGTACTGGGTCGGCATGAACTCCCACTGGATGGCTGCCGTTAGAGAAGACGGTAAAAATTTGGTGCTCGTGAACTTCCAGACCTCCCATGAGATTATCGTTCCTCCATTGGATTATATAGAGTATTACCATCGCGGTCCTAGTCATCTAGATTACCGCGTCAGTTGGACGGACCTTGTTTTGCAGAAGATTGTAATCTTCCAAGTGCCCACACGATATGCGGATTACGCAGACTTCAAGCTAATTGCCTTGTTCGACAAGGGAATCGCCTATCTTTACGCCGGTGCCTTGTTTAGATGGAGACAACTCAGCTTGCAGAGGAGCGTCGTCAAAGCTGATACACACTTCTATGATGCTATTGAACACAATGGCATCATCTACACGATCGACAAAGCAGATGGCACCACGTATTGCTGGGACGGCGCATGTAAGTTGTTTCCATCTAATGTTAATGATGATGCCATGACACTGTTTGAACTTTTTGTTATGATTGGCATATCCCTGTTTGAGCAGAATTTGAGTAGAACTATGGCAATGTATTAGAGATGCCGTAAATCAGCTATATTTGGAATGAGTTAATTCATGCGATTGTGATCATGTCATTACAGCCAATTTGTACCCCTGAATAATCAAACGGTTAGGAATATATGGATATTCTCCTTATTTTACAGTAATCTATATACTACTAATAAATATGAGTGTGTATCAATGGCCATGTTAGTTTCCTCATTTTCATGATGTAGAAACATGCACCACAATGTTGGTTTCATCTAACCATACATTAGGGAAGTAAATGTGCATATGGAGAACTCTATATTTGGAAGTAGTGAAATCCTGTAATGCTTACCATGTGTACATACCTATATTCGCCCTTCGGCAATCAATGGCTAGAATAATATCCTCACAAAAATTTTGCCCACAGAACACGAGTATATAACAATGCATGGTCTGTTAGTTACCTTGAATAATTTGTTTGTGAGGACAGAACATGATTCCATAACATGCATGACATGGTAGTTTCCTGTGAAGAATCGATTGCGAGATAACATGAGTATAACCATGCATGGCACTTCTATATTTTCGAACCCAGTATACATTTCCCTGTATTTTCCTCCCAGTTCCAACAGGGACATATCAATGATGTTTCTTGCATTATCCTACTCATACTCTAAACAATGCTGATCTTACATTAACAATGCATGTCATTTTTTATATGATGCAGTGTCCCTATAGTTACTGCCCTTTGTAATCACTCCACCTTTGCCAAAAATAGGGAAGCACAACTGGTTCCTCGCTCGATCAGACGACCGCAAAAGACTGATGATCATTCCGACACATGAGCCGGAAAAGTTATATTGCAAAAACCCCACTGTATACAAGCACCGTGAAATACGTGAGTATCCGGACAGTGGCTGTTACGTCTATGAGCAGGATACCAGCTTGTTGGGGCCTTCAGGATTTTTTAGTTGGAGGCGGGTAAACAGCCTTGGTTCACACTCTCTGTTTCTCAGACTCAATTATCCGATTAACCAGGAGATCACCGTTGGCAAGGACCTTGATGGCAGAGAGGCTCTGTTTGCTATGGAAAACTGTGTCTACATGGCGAGCCCTAGGAGTTCGGGAGCAAACTCCCCTGATTGTCAACGATACAGCCTACAACCAAAAGAAGGTGAGAATGACAAAGGCATCCGGATTAACTTTGATCCTTGGATGTCTCAATTACGATAGGCAGTGATGTGGTTCAAGCCTTCAGGTTGATAGGTAATTGGGTTGTTGCGTCGAAAGGGTGGAGTACTGGTGTCTCCGGATCATTGGTCGCTGAAGCGGGGCTGCAAATTATGATGATGGTGTTGGATCATCTCTTCGAATGACTTTGTTGTCTTTGCTGCTTGTTCTGGATGGGTTGTTCTTTCTTTTGTTATGCATATTCCTTATCATTTGGTCATCCTCGTCTATGTCACTCTTACTATGTAATAGTTGGCCTTGTTTAGAATGTCATTCTCATCTGGATCATGAGAGTCTGAGCGCTGCAGATGGGTGCGTTTTGGTGGTGTAGCAAAACTTCTTATTATCATGTCCTACTGTTTATGTCAGTAGTAGTCACTAGTCAGTGTTTGAATGCTGTATATATCGTTGTTTCGAACTGTTTATTGTCTCGAACTATTGGTGGGCTAAATGAGGGCATCACCATTCTCCAGTGTTCAGAGTGTATCTCCTGTTTTCAAGTTATATAATTTGAGCTCGGTGTCTTTTCGATGATGTACACTTGTTTGGGCCAGTGAGGTGTCGTTGAATATGGGTCGAGTAGTAACGCAAGCCAAACATGTCAATTATGACTCCCAGGCCGAGCTCTCAAACGATCCTAAAAAAAGGCCGGGCTCTCCAAAAAAGAAAGAATAAGGACTCTTAGGCCGACATGTTGGCGCCACCGGTGTTTTCGTGCGCTTGCGCGCCGAGAGCATATTGGCGCGTGTTCGAATTTCAAGCTACCTTTTCATCCCCAATCTCCCGCCCCTCCCCCACCTCTGGGATCTCGATTCCTACTCCAGTTCCCCCAAATCCCCCTCCTGTACTCCCTGTACTCAAGCTCACTATCATGTCGCCGGTCAACGCGGTTCTCCGAGCCAGAGATCCTAAGGTCCGTCCTGCCTTTGGTGGCTGCATGCTGTCGCTCAACAGTGGCATGGCGGTGCTTGACGACCAGTTTGCCGGCAAAGTGCTGATGATAACCATCAACGGCGACCAGCCTCCCGTCTCGCTGGACGACCTTGTCAAAGCTCTTGGCATTGCGCACGACATCCAAATAAGTGACTTGCTCGTCGAAGTCTGTCCGCCACCGGCTGATATCTTCGTCAGGTTCCAGAGAACTTTTGACTGCAGTCGTGTGTTCGAATCTTCCTGGCGTTTGTTCTGTGAAGGCGCACTTGTGAGCTTTGATCGGTGGCACCCAGGATGGGGCTCGGTGCCCTCTGAGCTTGAGTTTTTAACAAAGCTTACCTTCCATGGCATGCCACGACGTGCTTGGAACAGCAAGTCCATGAATGAGCCTATCAACGACCTTGGAGGTGAGCTCGTAAGTATGTTTGTTCCTCCAGACAGCTGGGCTCTGACGGTTATGGCATGGATGAAGAAGCCGTCCACCATACCGAAGGTGATTGGTGTTGAGATACCGGTGCAGGAACTAGGGTTTGTACTATTCGTCGCCACCAAGGCCTCCGCGGACCATTTTAGGGATGTACCTGTATCGAGTGTTCGTGCATGTCAAAGAAGTGGTCAATCCATCAATCAAAGTCCTGCCGCCGCCGCTGGTGCCAGGGTCCGTCGACGACGTCCATTATAGGAGTCAACGTCAGACTTTCCCCGTGTTGCTCGGAACGATGGATAGCACAGGGCCTACTCCATCGTGCGGCGGAGGTCAATGCTTCTTTGGGAGAAGAGGCAGGGCTGGCTGCCTGGATGTGCTCTAATTTGTGGTAACAATTGAATCTTGTCAGATACTCCCTCCGTCCCAAAATTCTTGTCTACATACGGATGTATCTATTCACATTTTAGTGTTAGATACATCCGTATCTAGAAAAATCTAAGACAAGAATTTTGGGACCGAGGGAGTACTAGTTAAATCCAAGCTATGGGTGTGAAGCACTGATGTGCCAGTACATTTGATTGTGACCTGTTCTAATTTTGTACCTGGACTTTTTTTAGAAAGGGTTGTACGCCAACTTAATGTGCTAGCAGAACTTATTGTGTTGTATGTCTGTTTTCTTTGCACAACATTCAATATATTTCCCTGTCATTGATAAAGAAGATGAATCGTTATGTACGAGTTCGTTGGTTTCAACATAGCCCTACCCGTAGCGATCCACTGCTTCCATCCTGATTGTGCCGCCTGCGTGAAATTTTTGTATGCAAGTTAAGTGTGCTATGATGTTCTATATGATTGTGTCAACTATATAAGTTTTTACTGAGCATCAGCAATGCATATGGCTGAAAGATGTATTTACGAGCATCGACCGATGGGTCTCTCTCCCTCTCTCTCTCTCTCTCACACACACACACACGTACACACGCACAAGTGGGACCCGTTGAATTATTTCTTTGCTCGTGACAACTTTTAATTAGGTTCCACTGTAATCTAACTTTTTTATTAAGTTATTAATTGAGCTCAGTGACTTCAAAAAGTTGTACAGAAGCCTTGTTTGGGCCTTTCCGACGTCGCTGAATGTGGGCTGAGTAGCCATGTTAGGTTGTACTGTACTACACAACCCTTTTTTTCAACATCAGCAATGCAACTGGGCCGACAGTTGTACACAATATCCGGGTCAACTTGTTATTCTCTGCCCCGCTGGGCTGCAAACTTTCCTAGGAGGTATGCATTAGGCTTAACAAGAAAATGGACTTTAAGAAATAATAAATGGGATGTAATTATAATAACTAGGCAGTAACTATAAAAAGATGCACCAAACGCGTAATTAGTTTAAAAAATATATTATTTTTGGAATTTGAAAATTTTCATTTCATTACTTGTTGCGCGCGCAATATTTCGTTGGATTTTAACGTAATACAACTTTATTTTGAAATTATATTTAATCTGACTAGAAAGTTCGGATAAAAATATTTGGGATCCCATAAAAACGTGAGAATTTTTTTGAATTCTGTTTTGAGCGGTTGTTTGAAATTATTAATCCTTGTCCTAGCTAGAAAATGGGTTGTACTTTTAACAAACTGTAAATGGGCTGTAGTAAATTCCATTAGAATTAAAAAATGGGTTGTACATTCTTACAAATCGCAAATGGGCTATATGTTCTCTGCAACACACTTGTGGGCCTTCTAAGTTGATGCGTCCCCTAAAAAAACTAAGTTGATGCGTATGCAAGGCTTTGTCAACAACACACGGTTCTGGCAATTGTGGCCGTTGGATGTCCATCCAACGGATGTCGTGCTTCTTCTTCAATCTCGGATATTCTTGCTTCAGCCACCCAAAAAATGATTCCTCCCCCTGACATCTGGGGCGCACCGTTTCGGAGGCTGACCTGCGGGCCTACTAAGTTGACGCGTACCAAGGCTTTGTCAACTTAGTCAATATAAACGATTCTAGCTGCAATGATCGTACGATGTCCATCCAACGGCCGTAGTGCTTCTTCAACCTCTGGTCTTCTTGCTCCAGCCGCCCGAAGTAGCGTCGGTCGTGCCCCGTGCTCCTGCCTCCCGTGGCCAGCTGTGATGCCGCGGAGGCCTCACCGCCCCCTACTACTCCCACCGCTCGCCAGGCCATCCCTCTACTCACCCACACCCCCTGTTATTCCACGGTGACGGCAGCCTCACACCGCAGCCAAACCAGTGAACCCTAGTACTCCTTTCCGTGCGGGCTTCCACTGCCGCATCTTCCCCGGCTCCGTGTCATCCCCTTCCTAGGCCTCGCCGTCGTCCACCGCCCTGGTGCTCTCGACGTGGCGTGGTCAACATGGTCAAGGAACGGCTTCCATCGGACGTGGACTGTACGTGGAGAGGTTGACAACTGGGTCCATGACGGCAGCAAGGAAGTGCCTCCTTATTATGTGGAAAATAATGATTCCTCCACCTGACAGTAGGGACCCACCGGACGGGCCACCGTATTTCGGGAAAAAATGTTTCTCCCCTGACTGCTCGGACCCACCGGACGGGCCACCGTATTGCGCAAAAAAACGTTCCCCCCGCTGTCAGCTTGGACCCACCAGAAGTGCCTCCTTATTATGCACAAAAAATGAATACTCCCCCTGCTGGTTGGGACCCACCTTGGTGGGAGGCTGACTTCTGGGCCTACTAAGATGACGGGGATGGAGTGCTTTATCAACTTATTCAATATGAACGATTCTAGCTCCAGTGACCGTACGATGTCCATCCAACGGCCGTAGTGCTTCTTCAACCTCTGGTCTTGTTGCTCCAGCCGCCCAAAGCAGCGCCAGTCGTGCTGCATGCTCCTGCCTCCCGTGGCCGGCTGTGCTGCCGCGGAGGCCTCACCGCCCCCTACTATTCCCACGGCATCCTCACATCGCAGCCGAACCAGTGAACCCTCGTACTCCTCTCCGTGCGGGCTTCCACTGTCGCGTCTTCCCCGACTCTGGGTCGTCCCCTTCCTAGGCCTCGCCGTCGTCCACCGCCCCGGCGCTCTCGGCGCGGCGTGGTCAACATGGTCAAGGAACATCTTCCATCGGACATGGACTGTATGTGGAGAGGCTGACAGCTGGGTCCATGGCCGCAGCAAGGAAGTGCCTCCTTATTACGCGCAAAATAATTATTCCTCCACCTGACAGGGGGGACCCACCGGACGAGCCACCGTATTTCGTGAAAAAACATTTCCCCCTGACTGCGGGGACCCACTAGCTACATCTTCACACGCAAGGAAGTGCGTCCGGGCAAGAAAAATGATTTGCCCCCCTGACTGTTGGGACCCACCAGCTACATCTTCGCAGGCAAGGAAGTGCCTGACACTTGGGACCCACCTGGTCGAAGCGTACGTAGCATTGTCATTCTAGTCGCTAACATGTACGTACATACTGGTCGATGTAGAGGTGCACACGTGTCGTAGTAGAGGCACACACGTAGCATGTACACGTACGTACAGCGGCCAGTGTGCAAGAAAGAAAATACGGTCACGTACATACATACAGGCAGGGCCTCGAACGCCTACTCACGCATACGTACGGCTAGGGCTCGTGTACATGGCTGGGTCGGAACAGAGAAATAGCGTCGTCGTGTTCATGGGGAGCCAACCGGCTGGGTCGGAACGGAATGCGTCATCGTGTTCATCGGGAGGGCTTGGACAGAACAGCCGATGGAAACGAGGCCTGGCGTTCCGCAGAATGGAGGAAACGGCCTTGTGTTCAACCGGCCACGTTCGAAATGGGATCCTGTTCATCGGGAGGGGTCTGGCGTATCGCAAAATGGAGGAAACGGACCTCCTACGGTCGAAACGGGGGTCCTGTTGATCGGGAAGGGTGTGGCGTACCGCAAAACGGAGGAAACGGACTTGTGTTGGAGCGCTACGGTCGAAACGGGGGTCCTGTTGATCGGGAGGGGTGTGGCGTACCGCAAAACAGGACTGCAAGTGATACTGTTCATCACCACCATCTACCCCCTCCAGCCTCCACGGGCTACTGTTCATCCACCGTCGACCTCCTCCAGCCTCCACCTGCAACTGTTCATCCACGGGCTCCTGTTCATCCAGCCTCCACCGCGCGCTACTCCACCGGCTACTGTTCAACCAGCCCTCTCCACGGGCTCCTGTTCAACTACCCCTCCACGGGCTACTGTTCATCCTGCCCTCCACCGTTTATTGTTCATCTTGCCCTCCACGGGGTGGTCCTGTTCATCCTGCCCTCCACGGGGTCCTGTTCATCCAGCCCAACCGACTCGAACGATCGGGTTCCTGTTCATCCAGAGGCAACACCACGGGGTCCTGTTCATCCACCCCCATCAGGAACAGTTCATCCAAACCCCCCAGCAACACTCACTGTTCATCCAGAGGCAGCATCGATCGGCTTGAGTTAGCAGCACTAGCGAAGGAAGCGCTCGATCTGGTTCAGTTAACAGTCATCGATCGATCGCTCTGGTTCAGTAATGCGTAGCCTACAGTGCAATCACTTGAGTTCAGTTAGAACCCAACGCCTCGCACCCATGCGCGTGCGTGTACGAGAGAAACGTGCATCGCTCGGCCCCGACAACCCACCCTAACCGGGAACACCCCGATATTTTCCTTGCCCTCGCTTCTACCATGGTTTTTTCCATCATGGACGGCCCAAAGAATGTCATGCAGCTGCGTCTCCGGCTTGCCCAGGACAAAAAGCCCATTTTCTGTCATGATTTTTTGTCATAGAAGTAGGACCCCACCACATCTATGATGATACCGTGTTTTGTCACAATTATCGTCATAGAAGTGCCATAAGTATGACAAAAAAAATTTCGTCCGGCCCAAAATGTCACGGATGTGTCTTTTTTTGTAGTGTATGCCCATGGAGACAGCCATACGGAGGCCGTGTAGCAATGCTTCGTACTCGGCTGCGTTATTGGAGTCAATATACGTGATTTGTAGTATGTAATGTACTGTGTCCCCTGTAGGGGATGTTAGGACGATGCCAGCCCCTAGTCCGGCTAACATCTTAGAGTCATTGAAGTGCATTATCCAGTTGGAGTAAGTAATGTACTCTTTGGGTCGTTCTGCCCCCGTCCACTCGGCGACAAAGTCGGCCAGTACCTGAGATTTAATAGCTCGGCGTGGCTTGTATGTTATTTCAAATGGTAAGAGCTCGATGTCCCATTTGGCTATGCGGCCTGTGGCATCCCGATTATTTATGATGTCATTGAGTGGTACTTCGGATGCCGCTGTAATCGAACACTCTTGAAAGTAGTGTCGTAGCTTCCGGGCCATGAAGACCGCGCAAGCTATCTTCTGATAGTGTCGGTATCAAGACTTGCATGGTGTGAGGACCGTCGCGTAGTTATCGGTTTCTGTAACGGGAACTTATGTACATCTTCCTTTCGTTCGACGACGAGTACGTCGCTCAGCACCTGGTGAGTCGCGGCTATGTAGAGCAACATAGGCTCACCCGCACTTGGTGCGGCAAGGATTGGGTTGATTGCTAACAAGTTCTTTATTTCTTCTAGTCCGGCTGTAGCCGCATCCGTCCAATCGAAATGGTCGATGCACCGCAACAGTCAATAGAGCGGCAGTGCCTTTTCTCCTAATCTGGAGATAAAGCGACTCAAAGCTGCCACGCATCCAGCTAGCTTCTGGACTTGCTTTAAGTCTTTTGGTGTTGCCAATTGTGATAGGGCTCGAATTTTTACTGGTTCGCTTCAATTCCTCTATTTGAGACGATGAACCCTAGCAGTTTTCCAGCTGAAACTCCGAAGACACATTTTTTCGGATTGAGTCGTATGTCATACGTTCGGAGATTGTCAAATGTGAGGCGTAGATCATCTATCAATGATTCGGCGTGTTTAGTCTTAATGACCACGTCGTCCACATATGCGTCCACTATTTTGCCTATTTGTTTTTCCAAACATGTTTGAATCATGCGTTGGTAAGTGGCACCAGCGTTTTTGAGCCGAAAAGGGATGGTGTTGAAGCAAAAAGGTCCATATGGGGTAATGAAGTCCGTTGCAGCCTGGTCGGACTCTTCATCTTAATTTCATGGTATCCAGAGTAGTCATCAAGGAAAAACAGTGAGTCATGTCCCGCGGTTGCATAAATGATCTGGTCGATGCGGGGAAGTTGGAAGGGGTCCTTAGGGAAGGCCTTATTGAGGTCTTTGAAATCGACACAAAGGCGCCAGGATATGTCCTTCTTTGCAACCATGACCAGGTTGGCTAGCCAATCCGGGTGTTTTATTTCTCTGATGAATCCGGCCACGAGTAACTTGGCCAACTCCTCGCCCATGGCTAGTCATTTGGGTTCGGAGAACCGCCGTAGTGTCTGCTTGACTGGTTTGAATCCTTTTATGATATTGAGGCTGTGTGATGTCTACTACACAACCTTCTTCTTGTAGACGTTGTTGGGCCTCCAAGTGCAGAGGTTTGTAGGACAGTAGCAAATTTCCCTCAAGTGGATGACCTAAGGTTTATCAATCCGTGGGAGGCGTAGGATGAAGATGGTCTCTCTCAAGCAACCCTGCAACCAAATAACAAAGAGTCTCTTGTGTCCCCAACACACCCAATACAATGGTAAATTGTATAGGTGCACTAGTTCGGCGAAGAGATGGTGATACAAGTGCAATATGGATGGTAGATATGGGTTTTTGTAAACTGAAAATATAAAAACAGCAAGGTAACAAGTGGTAAAAGTGAGCGTGAATGGTATTGCAATGATAGGAAACAAGGCCTAGGGCTCATACTTTCACTAGTGCAAGTTCTCTCAACAATAATAACATAATTGTATCATATAACTATCCTTCAACATGCAACAAAGAGTCACTCCAAAGTCACTAATAGCGGAGAACAAATGAAGAGATTATGGTAGGGTACGAAACCACCTCAAAGTTATTCTTGCCAATCAATCCGTTGGGCTATTCCTATAAGTGTCACAAACAGCCCTAGAGTTCATACTAGAATAACACCTTAAGACACAAATCAACCAAAACCCTAATGTCACCTAGATACTCCAATGTCACCTCAAGTATCCGTGGGTATGATTATATGATATGCATCACACAATCTCAGATTCATCTATCCGATCCAACACAAAGTACTTCAAAGAGTGCCCAAAGTTTCTACCGGAGAATCACGACGAAAACGTGTGCCAACCCCTATGCATAGGTTCATGAGCGGAACCCGCAAGTTGATCACCAAAACATGCATCAAGTGAGTCACGTGATATCCCATTGTCAGCACAGATACGCACGGCAAGACATACATCAAGTGTTCTTAAATCTTTAAAGACTCAATCCGATAAGATTACTTCAAGGGGAAAACTCAATCCATTACAAGAGAGAAGAGGGGGAGAAGAAACATAATATCCAACTATAATAGCAAAGCTCGTGATACATCAAGATCGTGCCAAATCAAGAACACGAGAGAGAGAGAGAGAGAGAGAGAGAGAGAGATCAATACATAACTACTGGTACATACCCTCAACCCCGAGGGTGAACTACTCCCTCCTCGTCATGGAGAGCATCGGGATGATGAAGATGGCCACCGATGAGGGTTCCCCCCTCCGGCAGGGTGCCAGTACAGGGTCCCGATTGAGTTTTGGTGGCTACAGAGGCTTGTGGCGGCGGAACTCCTGATCTAATCTTTGCTCTAGAAGTTTTAGGGTACGTGAGTATATATGGGTGCAGGAAGTACGTAAGTGGAGCTTCGGGGGCCCCACGAGGCAGGGGGCGCGCCCTAGGGGGGTGGGCGCACCCCCTACCCTCATGGGCACCTCCCTTCTCTCCTGATGTGGGGTCCAAGTCCATCTGGTAGCTTTCCTTCCAAAAATAACTTCTCCAGTTGATTTCATTCCGTTTCGACTTCGTTTGATATTCCTTTTCTTCGAAACACTGAAATAGGCAAAGAAAGCAGCAATTCTGGGCTGGGCCTCCGGTTAATAGGTTAGTCCCAAAAATAATATAAAAGTGGCAAATAAAGCCCAATATAGTCCAAAACATAGATAATATAGCATGGAGCAATCAAAAATTATAGATACGTTGGAGACATATCAGGCATCCCCAAGCTTAATTCCTACTCGTCCTTGAGTAGGTAAATGATAAAAAGAGAATTTTTGATGCGGAGTGCTACTTGGCATAATTTCAATGTAAAACTTCTCAATTTTGGTATGAATATTCAGATCCAAAAGATTCAAGACAAAATTTCATGTGGACATAAAAATAATAATACTTCAAGCATACTAACAAAGCAATTATGTCTTCTCAAAATAACATGGCCAAAGAAAGTTATCCCTACAAAATCATATAGTCTGGCTATGCTCTATCTTCACCACACAAAGTATTTAAATCATGCACAACCCCGATGACAAGCCAAGCAATTGTTTACTTTTTGACATTTTCAAAACTTTTTTGAGCTTCACGCAATACATGAGCGTGAGCCATGGATATAGCACTATATGTGGAATAGAATGGTGGTTGTGGAGAAGACAAAAAGAGGGGAAGATAGTCTCACATCAACTAGGCGTATCAACGGGCTATGGAGATGCCCATCAATAGATACCAATGTGAGTTAGTAGGGATTGCCATGCAATGGATGCACTAGAGCTATAAGTATATGAAAGCTCAACAAAAGAAACTAAGTGGGTGTGCATCGAACTCGCTTGCTCACGAAGACCTAGGGCATTTTGAGGAAGCCCGCCATTGGAATATACAAGCCAAGTTCTATAATGAAAAATTCCCACTAGTATATGAAAGTGACAAAATGAGAGACTCTCTATCATGAAGATCATGGTGCTACTTTGAAGCACAAGTGTGGTAAAAGGATAGCAACATTGTCCCTTCTCTCTTTTTCTCTCATTTTTTATTTTTTTATTTGGGCCTTTTCTCTTTTTTTATGGCCTCATTTTTTCCATCCGGAGTCTCATCCCGACTTGTGGGGGAATCATAGTCTCCATCATCCTTTCCTCACTTGGGACAATGCTATAAAGATGATGATCATCACACTTTTATTTTTTCTTACAACTCAATACTTAGAACAAAATATGACTCTATGTGAATGCCTCCGGCGGTGTACCGGGATATGCAATGAATCAAGAGTGACATGTATGAAAGAATTATGAACGGTGGCTTTGCCACAAATACGATGTCAACTACATGATCATGCTAGCAAAATGACAACGATGGAGCGTGTCATAATAAACGGAACGGTGGAAAGTTGCATGGCAATATATCTCAGAATGGCTATGGAAATGCCATGATAGGTAGGTATGGTGGCTGTTTTGAGGAAGGTATATGGTGGGTGTATGATACCGGCGAAAAGTGCGCGGTATTAGAGAGGCTAGCAATGGTGGAAGGATGGGGAATGTGTGTATAATCCATGGACTCAATATTAGTCATAAAGAACTCATATACTTATTGCAAAAATCTAGAAGTTATAAAAGCAAAGTATTACGCGCATGCTCCTAGGGGGATAGATTGGTAGGAAAAGACCATCGCTCGTCCCCGACCGCCACTCATAAGGAAGACAATCAATAAATAAATCATGCTCCGACTTCATCACATAACGGTTCACCATACGTGCATGCTACGGGAATCACAAACTTTAACACAAGCATTTCTCAAATTCACAACTACTCAACTAGCATGACTCTAATATCACCATCTTCATATCTCAAAACAATTATCAAGCATCAAACTTTTCTTAGTATTAAACACACTTGAGGGAGTCCTGGATTAGGGGGTATCCGGACAGCCGGACTGTAACCTTTGGCCGGACTGTTGGACTATGAAGATACAAGATTGAAGACTTCGTCCCGTGTCCGGATGGGACTCTCCTTGGCGTGGAAGGCAAGCTTGGCAGTACGGATATGTGGATATCCGCCTAGACGCACAGTTCGGGACCCCCTACCCAAGATCCGCCGGTTTTGACACCGACATTGGTGCTTTCATTGAGAGTTCCTCTGTGTCGTCATCATTAGGCTTGATGGCTCCTTCAATCATCGATAGCAATGCAGTCCAGGGTGAGACTTTTCTCCCCGGACAGATCTTTGTATTCGGCGGCTTCGTACTGCGGGCCAACTCGCTTGGCCATCTGGAGAAGATCGAAAGTCATGCCCCTGGCCACCAGGTCAGGTTTGGAAGCTTGAACTACACGGCCGACATCCGCGGAGACTTGATCTTCAACGGATTCGGGCCCCTGCCGAGTGCGCCGCACCGTCACGATGAGCATGATTTAGCTCTACCGTCGGACAGTGTTCCGGAGATCGCACCTGCTACCGCTCCGACCTTCAATACGGAGCCAACCGCGCCATCCGTGGACGGATGGCTAGACCCCGCACCGGAGGCCGCAGTCTCAGCGGCGATCGAGCCGAATACCAACCTTACCCTTCATGAAAGCCGTGACTCCAAGTTGCCGGATTCTTCTCCGGCCACGGACTCCAAACTGTGTGCGCCCTTGCCAATCGAATCCGGCTGGGAGATGATCATGGAGTCCACCTCCGCAGATATCTTTCAACACTCGCCCTTTGGCGACATACTGAACTCTCTAAGATCTCTCTCCTTGTCAGGAGAGTCCTGGCCGGAATATGACCGGCAGGATTGGGACGTGGGTGACGAAGAAATTCGCCGCCCACCCACCACCCACTTAGTATCCACTGTCGATGATTTAACCGACATGCTAGACTTCGACTCTGAAGACATCGACGGTATGGACGACGATGCAGGAGACGAACAGGAACCACTGCCCACAGGGCATTGGAAAGCCACCTCATCCCATGATGTATACATGGTGGGCACACCAAAAGAAAATGACGACGAGGAACGGAAGGACGAAGCAAAGGATCGTTCCCTTCAGAAGCAGTCAAAGCGATGGCGTAAGCGCCACTCTAAATCCTGCCTCGGCAGAAACAGCGGTCATACAGACCCAGCGATAGAGCAGGGTGAGCCGGCGAACGACGAGCATGGCATTGAACAACTGTCCGACGATGGCAACACGGAGAACCAATCCGCACAACCCGTCTCCGGCGAAGATAATAGTCCGGATGACATCACGCCGGATAAGCTCCTGGAGCAGAAGAACCTCCATAAAAGGCTTGTCTCCACTGCGCGAAGCCTGAAAAAGCAGAAGCAAAAACTCAAGGCTGCGGAAGATACACTTAGAATCAGATGGAGCAAAGTACTCAACACCGCAGACAAATATGGCGGCAGTCGCCACACAAAGAGCTACCCGAAGCGAAAGCTACTGCCTGAATTTGATGAGGAGGCCTTAGAACCCCCGCAATCAAAAAACAAAGCAGCCATCCAGTCGGATAGATGACCTCATGGCCAACATAGAGCGGCAAACGACGCCGCACACAAGCCAGCACGCGATCCACATGAGGACTCGCATCAAAAGGGCGGCCCAACCAGATCTATCTACAGGCCAAGAAAGCATGCTCTAGCATGCAATGCAACACAACAAAAATTCGAACACCACGGTACACCCAAATACAGGGGTGCCGCACACCCCCTATGTTTCACCGATGAGGTGCTAGAACATGAATTTCCAGAGGGATTCAAACCCGTAAACATAGAGGCGTACGACGGAACGACAGACCCTGGGGTCTGGATTAAGGACTACATCCTCCATATCCACATGGCTCGAGGAGATGATCTCCATGCCATCAAGTACCTACCCCTCAAGCTCAAAGAGCCAGCCAGGCACTGGCTTAAAAGCCTCCCCGAAAACACCATTGGAAGTTGGGAAGAGCTCGAGGACGCCTTTCGGGCAAATTTTCAAGGGACCTATGTCCGACCACTGGATGCAGACGATTTAAGTCATATAACTCAACAGCCCGAAGAGTCAGCCGGAAAGCTTTGGAACAGATTTCTTACTAAAAAGAACCAAATAGTCGACTGTCCGGACGACGAAGCCTTAGCAGCTTTCAAACACAGCGTCCGAGACGAATGGCTCGCCAGACACCTCGGCTAAGAAAAGCCAAGAACAATGGCTGCATTAACAAGCCTCATGACCCACTTTTGCGCGGGCGAGGACAGCTGGTTAGCACGATGCAACACCAGCGACCCAAGTACATCCGAAGTCAGGGACGGGAACGAGAAGCCACGACGCAGCAAAAACCAGCGCCGGAATAATGAAAACAGCCCGAATAGCACGACGGTAAATGCCGAATTCAAAAGCTCTCGGCCAGGTCAGCAAAAGCTGCCCTCCAAAGGCAACATAGACAAACTGTCTAGCCTAAACAAAATTCTGGACAAACTATGTCAAATCCACAGTACCCCCGATAAACCTGCAAATCATACCCATAGAGAATGTTGGGTCTTCAAGCAGTCCGGCAAGCTCAACGCCGAACACAAGGGGCTGGATACACCAAGCGAAGACGAGGACGAGCCTCGCAAGCAAAGCAGCGGGAAACAGAAGAAATTCCCACCAGAAGTCAAAACAGTAAACGTGTTACACGTGATAAGCAAAGCACTCACTGAGATACGTGCCCCAGGGCCTATCACCGCGGAGTTCCGCCACTGGTCGGCCAAACCGATCACCTTCGACCATCGGGATTACTCCGCAAGTATATGGCACGCAGGATGGGCTGCCTTGGTGTTAGACCCGATAATTGACGGATACCACTTCATATGAGTCCTAATGGATGGCGGTAGTAGTTTGAACCTGATATATCAGGACACAGTCCGCAAAATGGGGATAGACCCAACAAAAATTAGCCATAGCAATATTTCCTTTAAAGGAGTAACGCCAGGCCCAGGGGCCCATTGCATGGGCTCCCTGCTACTAGAGGTTATATTCGGCTTCCCCGGTAACTTCCACAGTGAAAAGCTAACCTTCCACGTCGCTCCATTTCAAAGTGGCTATCAAGCACTACTGGGATGCGAATCTTTCGCTCGCTTTAACGCAATACCGCTTTACGCGTCTCTCATGCTTAAGATGCCCGGTCCACGCGGCATCATTACAGCAAAGGGAAATATTGAGCGCTCCTTGCGCGCGGAAGACCGTGCTGCTGCCTTGGCAGCCGCACACTAGACGGCCTCACCAACTAGAGCATCTTCCAGGTCGTTAAGACCACGGACGCGGCTAGACGAGTCCGGCTTAGCAATATAATTGATAAAGGTTTGATGGCTATACCCCTATAACAATATAAGGGGCTCCACGCGTGTAGACAAGTGACAATAAGGCTCAATTCTACCCATCTTGAACTATACCTGATTTATTTAGTATAACATACATTTTGCACGACAACTTTGCAACTAAGTTCCTCTCTTCTACAGATGACCATCGTGCTACACCCATCCAGGATACGGCACAACGGAGACACAGGCATAGACATGCAGCAGGGACCCGTTCCAAGGATTCTCTTCAGATTAAGACCCTGCGTAAACCTTTTTTACTGTCTCTTGTTGATAAACATCCCCCGGATTCCCAGTAAAGCTGAGATGGATGCTGACGTATTGGCATGCGGCCACTTCAAATTATTGCACGTACTTGGACACCAGGGGCTTATTACAAAGGGCGACGTTTCGCCCGGTTTATATCATAAAGTCTGAATACCTTAGGGAGTGTTCGGCGTCGCGAGTTTGGCCTTATATGCATCAGCTCTGAATCATGTCTTTGGTCAAATGTTGGGTTTGCTCAGCTCCTGTGTTTTGCTGCCTTACGTTCTTCTCCATCGGCTAAGGCGGCACCAGGAGAACTACTGCGATTGTGCCTTGGTTCAGCCCAGCGAGCACCTAAGTAGAGAAAGCCGAAAACTGACTGTCATGATATAGCGTGAGACTGGTCAACCACTCGATGACCCAGCGGAATCTTCAGGATTCCTCCGCCTTAACGAAGGGTCGTTTCCCGGCCAGGCACGCATGCGCCCCGAATTCGGATGAGCGCGGAGCCACCAGGGGCTATATAGTAACCCCACTGTCAAACTCCTATGGCTAAGTGAAAGTGATAAAGCATTATAGTCCGATTGCCTAGTTCGCTGCGCTATCACCTTCTTAATGGACCAAGATGTTGGATCAAGTGTGAATATGCGTCTTTTGCGAGCACCCCCGCATTATATGCGTGGGTACTGAAGCCGACGACTGCCATCTTTCAGGTTATATACATATATACATAAACGGCCGCACATGAGGTATTATAATTCTTGCAGGAACAAGTATAAAAAAGCCTTTACATTTAAGCAAACATTGTTTTTAATGGGAATACATGTCATTAGAACATAATATTCTTCGAGCACTACCTCTCTATTGAACGAGCACCCTCAAGAACTTCTTGGAAGTAGTGCTCGGCAGGTACTCGGCTTCGGTCCAAGTCTTGGGCTGCAATGGTGGTGGCCTCCATCTCTGCCCAGTATGTCTTTACAAGGGCAAGCACCATCCACGCACCCTCTACGCACGCCGACCTCTTCATCGCGATGATATGCGGCACAACGCCAAGGAACTGCTGCACCAAACTGAAATAGCTGTTCGGCTTGGGCCTTTCTGGCCAGAGATGATCCACAACAGACCTCATGGCAAGTCCGGACAACCTATTCAGCTCGGCCCATTCGGCCAACCGGTCAGTCAATGGAAGCGGACGCTCTGGATCGCTAAACTGTGCCTAGAACAGCTTCTCCACTTCACGACCTCGGCCGCATCGGCAGCACTCGCTGCCAGGTCAAGGTATGCATCCGCCGAACTCCATAGCTGGTCTAAAGAGGCGTACTTCGGATCGCCGAACTTCATCCGCAGCATAAAGGGCTTCCCAGCCGCGATATCTCCGGCCTGACGCAGCTCCTCCTTCATCGCTCTCACGGCAGAGCGGGTGTCTATGGCCGTCACCACGGCCTTCTCTAGGTCCGCCCTCTTCGCTTGACCTTCCTTTTCAAGAAGCTTGTAACGGTCAGTGGCATTCTTCAACTCCACAGCCATCTTGGCTATTTTCTCCTTGCTTTGGCAGAGAGCAGCCTGTTCGGCTTTCAGCTCCTCGATTGCCTTTAGGGCAGCCGCATCACTTCTCTTGGCTTGTTCTTTGACTCGGGCAAGTTCCGCCCAAAGGTTCTCCACGGCCGCAGCTCCATCTGCATTCAAAACACATGTTATACATACTGGCATCATGCTCCTCTTATCATGTGTCACTGGAGAAATTACATACCTTGCGCCTCGTCAAGCCGCTTGTTGACAAGCACGATGTCGGCATCTGCCACGTCAAGCTGCCACTTTAACTCGGCAAATTCCTTAGTCCGGCTGGCCACCTTACACTTCGCCACCTGCATATTAAGGCGGCAAAATTATACCTAGGACTATGATCCTCTGCGCGCCGTCATCTTCGACAGGACCCAGAGTCTTAGGGGCTACTATCTACACAGGGCGCATCTTAAAGTATGCGGTACTGTCAAAAAGGTACATCATTTCACGTACCTCAAAACCTGTCAGTAGACTCATGACAGCTTCATGCAACCCGCTCTCCGCGGACGAAATTTTTTCAATTACCGTACCCATCAACGTACGGTGCTCTTCTAAGATAGACGCTCGCCCTAGCAGATCCCTCAGTACCTCCGACGGCGCACCAGACGGTGCCCGACTCATTCGATTGCTTTTTTCAAAAGCCGGATACTGAGGGCTTCGGGTGGCCATATGACTACCTTCTGGCCTTGCCGGATCAGGAGAAACCCTCTGCGACAACACCTCGGGGTCGCCTGCCTCATGAGGCGGTATGGCAGGGGGAGGCGTTCTGCTCTCCATCATCTCTGGAAGAAGATCCCCCAAAGACGAGCTCTGCTGAGAAGGGCTAAGATCCGAACTGCAAGATAAATGCTTCGATTATTTTCCTCAGGAGTAAAGCAAGGTTTTTTCTCATTATTGAATACCAATTTTACTTATAGCTTGATGGAGGGCTGATCCCCTTGAGGGCATAGTACGGCCGGGGTATCCCCCGGTACAGGACCCTCTGGCAAAGATTTCTTCCCCCGCTTTGAGACCATTGTCTCTGGGTCTTCAGAGGCGGTCCTCTTCTTCCCCTGAGGAGAGGAATTTTCGATTCCTCCCTTCTGGCCAACCTCCTCCGCGGAGGCAGTAGCTTCCTTGTTCCCCCCGTCATCTTCTCCGAAAGGCGCTTGATAATGCGCGATCTCCAGCATCCTGGTTAACACAGGATCTGGCGAGGTCTCAGGAAGGGGGGCTGGACACCTTATCAACTTTGCCTTCTCTATCCACTCCTGGTTCAAGAGCGGCTCCTTTTTAAAAAAGGGCGATGTTGCGATAAATAAACGGGTGGTGTGTTCGGACACAGGGCTACTTACTTGGGTATCCGGACGATTGCAGCTCAGACCTGCATCCTCAGTAGAGTCCGGACACATTATTTGTGGTCCGAAGAACAATTTGTACATCTCTGCGGGCGTCATGCCAAGGAAATGTTGAAGAGCTCGCGGTCCCTCTGGATTGAACTCCCACAGGCGGAGGGGACGATGTTTGCAGGGCAGGACTCGGCGAATTAGCATGACTTGCGTCACCACAACCAGACTGACATCTCTCTCCGGGTGATCTCGGATGCGGCTCTGCAATATGGGCACATCCTTTACTGGCCCCTAGTCTAGCCCCTTGTTGACCCATGATGTTAGTCATGGAGGGGGACCCGAGCGAAAAATAGGTGGAGCCACCCACTTGGTACCCCTGGGAGCTGTGATATAAAACCACTCTTGTTGCCATAAGCTGGACTCCTCTTGGAAAGAGCCCTCGGGCCATGGGGCATCAGCATTTTTGCTTATTACGGCGCCTCCGCACTCTGCATGCCGCCCCTCGATCATCTTTGGCTCCACCTTGAAGGTCTTGAGCCACAATCCGAAATGAGGAGTAATACGGAGGAAAGCTTCGCACACGACGATGAACGATGAAATATGGAGGATAGACTCCGGAGCTAAATCATGGAAGTCCAGCCGATAATAGAACATGAGCCCCCTCACGAAGGGATCCGGCGCGAAGACTAGCCCTCGGAGGAAGTGAGGTACGAACACAACACTCTAACCGGGCTTGGGAGTGGCAATGACTTGCCCTTGAGCAGGCAGCCTATGCGGGATTTCGTCGTTCAGGTACCTGGCCTCCCTTAGCTTTATTACGTCCTCCTCTGTGACGGAGGAAGGCACCCACTGACCTTGAAGGTTGGATCCGGACATGATCGGAGGTTCGAAGCGCCTAAACCTAAGCTTTGGGTGTTGGAACTCGAGACAGGAGGCGGATTCGATTAAGGTCGAAAGAAAAGAACAGCCCTTGGTTCTTTATAAAGAGATTGAATACCAAGAGCCCTCCTCGTGACCGTTTGGGACTTACCTCCGATCAAGGGGTCATACCAATGGGCGCGATTGGGTTACCCACGTCCGTGTTGATGAGAATCCCGTAAATAAAGGGGACACGATCTCTGCTTCGACAAGACCTGCCAAGGAAACCGCCTCGCAAAATGCGCTAAGGTTGGCTGGAAAAACGATTCGAATAAAGGCTTGGCTGTGGTGTGATGTCACACTATGGGATACGTCAGCAGATTAGATTTGTGGAAATATTATTCTCTCTACGATGGTATGTGGAACTTGTTTTGTAGAGCCGGACACGATCCTCGTGTTCAAAACCTTCTATGAAGTATTCGAAGGAGGAACCCGCCTTGCAATACCGAAGACAATCTGCATGTCGGACTCATCGTCATTGAAGCCTGGTTCAGGGGCTACTGAGGGAGTCCTGGATTAGGGGGTATCCGGACAGCCAGACTATAACCTTTGGCCGGACTGGTGGACTATGAAGATACAAGATTGAAGACTTCGTCCCGTGTCCGGATGGGACTCTCCTTGGCGTGGAAGGCAAACTTGGCAGTACGAATATGTAGATCTCCTTCCTTGTAACCGACTCTGTGTAACCCTAGCCCCCTCCGGTGTCTATATAAACCAGAGGGTTTAGTCCCTAGGACATCATCATCATCATCATCATCATCACAACAATCATACCATAGGCTAGCTTCTAGGGTTTAGCCTCTCTGATCTCGTGGTAGATCAACTCTTGTACTACCCATATCATCAATATCAATCAAGCAGGAGTAGGGTTTTACCTCCATCGAGAGGGCCCGAACCTGGGTAAAAACATCGTGTCCCTTGTCTCCTGTTACCATCCGCCTAGGCGCACAGTTCGGGACCCCCTACCCGAGATCCGCGGTTTTGACATCGACAACACTCATAAGAATTTTTTTTACAAATCATTTATGCTTAGCATATTAGGATTATTCAAACAAATTACCATACTATTTAAGACTCTCAAAATAATATAAGTGAAGCATGAGAGATCGATAGTTTCTATAAAACAAATCCACCACCGTGCTCTAAAAGATATAAGTGAAGCTCTAGAGCAAATGATAAACTACTCCAAAAGATATAAGTGAAGATCAATGAGTAGCCGAATAATTATGCAACTATGTAAAGACTCTTCCATTTAATAATTTCAGATCTTGGTACTTTATTCAAACAACAATCACAACTAAAGAAAATAAAATGACGCTCCAAGCAAAACACATATCATGTGGTGATTAAAAATATACCTCCAAGTAAAGTTACCGATGAACGAAGACGAAAGAGGGGATGCCTTCCGGGGCATCCCCAAGCTTAGGTTCTTGCCATTCCTTATTCCATAGTCCATCAAATCTTTACCCAAAACTTGAAAACTTCACAAAACAAATCTTAACAGAAAACTCGTGAGCTCCGTTAGCGAAAGAAAAGAAAACACCACTTCAAGGTACTGTAATGAACTCATTCTTTATTTATATTGGTGTTAAACCTACTATATTCCAACTTCTCTATGGTTTATAAACTATTTTACTAGCCATAGAGTCATCAAAATAAGCAAACAACACACGAAAAACAGAATCTGTCAAAAACAGAACAGTCTGTAGTAATCTGTATCAAACGTATACTTCTGGAACTCCAAAAATTCTAAATAAATTGCTGGATATGAGGAATTTGTGTAGTAATCATCTGCAAAAAGAATCAACTAAGTAGCACTCTCCAGTAAAAAGTTGAAGCTAATCTCGTGAGTGCTAAAGCTTCTGTTTTTTATAGCATGATCATAAAGACTTCACCCAAGTCTTCCCAAAGGTTCTACTTGGCACAAACACTAATTAAGACATAAAACCACATCTAAACAGAAGCTAGATGGATTATTTATTACTAAACAGAAGCAAAAAGCAAGAAACTAAAATAACATTGGGTTGCCTCCCAACAAGCGCTATCGTTTAACACCCCTAGCTACGCATGACGATTTCAATGATGCTCACATAAAAGATAGGAATTGAAACATAAAGAGAGCATCATGAAGAATATGACTAGCACATTTAAGTCTAACACACTTCCTATGCATAGGGATTTTGTGAGCAAACAACTTATGGGAACAATAATCAACTAGCATAGGAAGGCAAAACAAGCATAACTTCAAAATTTTAAGCACATAGAGAGGAAACTTGATATTATTGCAATTCCTCACTAGTAGAAAAGGGGGCTATGGTCCAGGCCGGGGCAGCCCATTAGTCCCGGTTCAGTCTAGAACCGGGACTAATGGGGGCTTTGGCACCGGTTCGTGAGCCCAGGGGGCCGGCCGGGCCACGTGGGCCATTGGTCCCGGTTCATCTGGACCTTTTGGTCCCGGTTGGTGGGACGAACCGGGACCAATGGGCCTGGCTCCTGGCCCACCACCATTGGTCCCAGTTCGTGGCATGAACCGGGACCAAAGGCTCCCCTTTAGTCTCGGTTCGTGCCACGAACCGGGACTAAAGGGTCGGCCCTCGCTGCACCCACAGTTTAGTCCCACCTCGCCAACCGAAGGGCGCCGACACCTGTTTATAAGCCCGTCCCTCTCTGCATTGTTGAGCTCCTCTCAAAGTGAAAATAGATGCACCTATAGAGGAAAATTGGACATAAATTCATAAATAGAAATTGATTATGAATTTATGTTTAATTTTCTCTATAAGTGCATCTATGTTCACTAACAGAGAAGTTTTTATTATTTTTTTTGACCTAAAAGAAAAAAGAAATCACTAAAAAACTATTAGTATTTAGTATAAATAGAAATGACTAAAAAATAAAAAGAAAAAAATGCCTATATGCACTAAGTAGTGATTCACACTAAGTAGTAGAAATGAAAAAATAAATAGCAAAAAGAAAAAAAAATGATTCACACTAAGTACCAAATTGAGTATAATGGCACTAACAGAAAGTTTATAGTAAAGTTATTCATAAACTAGTGATTCACACAAATTTTAAAAAATTGAAATTTAAACTATTCAAATTTTAAAAGTAATGGCACTAACAGAAAGTTTATAATTTTTGTGACCTAAAATAAAAAAGAAATCACTAAAAAACTATAAGTATTTAGTTCTAAGTAGAAATGAAAAAATAATGGCACTAGTAAAGTTAATCACAAACTTGAGATTCACACAAATTTCAAAGAATTCAATTTTTAACTATTCTAATTTGAAAACTAATGGCACTAACAGAAAGTTTATAATTTTTGGTATCTCTGTGCAGAAAGATTGTACATAGTAAATATAATACACAAAGTGTTTTCACACAAATTTAGTAAACTAGTGATTCATAAACTAGTGATTCACACAAATTTTAGAAAATTCAAATTTAAAATATTCAAAATTTGAAGCTAATGGCACTAACAGAAAGTTTATAATTTTTGTGACCTAAAAGAAAAAAGAAATCACTAAAAAACTATAAGTATTTAGTTCTAAGTAGAAATGAAAAAATAAATAGCAAAAAAATGCCACCTACTAGGGCACCACGGCCTGAATACGACTAGAAACCCAACTATGGGCCAGGATTCAGGCCCGCAGCAGGCCCAATAGGCCCACAGGCATTGAAGTGACAGATTAGGCCCGAAAGCCTGCAGTTGAGAGGAGCTCGAGAGGGTGGGCGCAGCAGCGCTTATAAACCACTCCCGAGCCCTCTCAACTAGCGAGGTGGGACTAAACTTTTGGGCGCGGGGCAGTAGAAGGCCTTTGGTCCCGGTTCGCAGGACGAACCGGGACCAAAGGGTGGCATTGGTCCCGGTTCGTGGCACAAACCGGGACCAATGCCCCCCTTTAGTCCCGGTTGGTGCCACCAACCGGGACCAAAGGCCGCCGCCTCCCGCCCTTTGGGCTGCCGAAAAGAGGCCTTTGGTCCCGGTTGGTGGCACCAACCGGGACTAAAGGGTGGCATTGGTCCCGGTTTCTGTCATGAACCGGGACCAATGCGCTGACTATATAAGCGGCACTCGTGAAATTTTGGTTCAGTTCGTTCTTCCCCACCCTCCCGACGCCGCCAGGCTGCCCGCCGTATCCGCCTCATCGTCGCCGTCGTCGCCCCGCGCCGCCCCGATCGACGCTATCGCCACCCCCCGCCCCGCGACGCCGCCCCGACCCGCCCCGCCCCTGCCCGTCGCCGAGCCGCCCCGCCCCGTCCCGCGCTGCACCTCGCCGTCGCCGTCGCCGTCCCCGACACCGTCGCCGTGAGCAATTTAGATGTGTTAGATGTGTAGTAATTTAGATGTGTAGTTCATAGATTTTTTTGTTAGATGTGTAGTTCATAGATTTTTCTGTTAGATTTTTTTTCATATTGTGTAATTAATTTGTTCATATTGTGTTAGATTTATTTATGATTTTTTCTGTTGTAATTTAGATTTATTAATGATTTTTTGTGTTAGTATTTTCTTTGTCAATTTATTGTGTATGTATAGGAAAATTGTGAATGATATATGTCATTTATGAATATGTTCATATTTAGAATAGAGGAAAAAGGAAAAAAAATAAGAAGAGAAAGTGTTTAATATAATTAGTTAGAAAAATAATAGAACTATAGTTAAACTAGTTTATTTTTAGTAAGTCGTACTATTTTATTTTATTTATAGTAAGTGCTTAGTAGTTGAACTAGCTAGTTGATTTAATAAAACTGGTTTATTTTACTATAGAAGTAGTTTATTTTTAGCAAGAAAATTAATAGAACTAGTTTATTTTTTTAGTTAAAGCAATTATTCCCGCATCGACGTGGATGATGCCTATCCCGCATCCTCGTCGTCGAGTCGGGGGCGGACGACACCTGCTTGACCAGATGGGCCATGTCCGGGACTGGGCTCCGCCGGGGTGGTACTGGGAGGCGCTACCTTCCAGGGGGGCGTAGCTTGGTGAGGAGCCAGCCCGTCGTTGACCCGATCCTTGTTTGGTGGCGGTCGCGTGGGCCCGTGACAGTGCAGAGACTTCCGGACACCGCGGAGGTGGTACGTCACCGTGTCAGCGAGGAGGACCAGCATGTCCGTCGGTACATGGTTGCGTTGGAGGGCAGGTTCGAGAATACCTGGCAGGTTCTTCAGGGATCTCACTGGAGCTATGATCCTGTGATGGTTCCTTCCCTTTGGGTGTCCACCGCCCGCGCCGATACCCGTCGGGCGCTACTGTTCTAGCTGTACTGGCGATATGTATGATATATAGTATTCGACGTGTATTAGTGATAATATTCGATGTACGGACAAATGGAGATGATGTAGTCTTTCTTATAATTGAAGGCATCCTAATTTGAATACTACTTAATTTTGCGATTTGATTTTTCTTATTGAATGCTCAAATTGGGGAGCACTATGCAAGGCATATGCATATGATTAGTTGAATAATAATGATCTAATTTAGTCTTTGAATTATGAACGTATAGGAAATGTCATCATCAGACGACGAAAGTCTCCCGGGGGAGTGCGACTGGTGCCACGACGATCGAGGTGAGTGCGACAGGCCTCACCTGGACGATGGTCGGCGCTTCAGCATTAAGCTCGAGGAGACCTTCGAAGTTGAAACGGTACGCAACGACGACAAGTGTTTTTTTTTCATAATTAAGCATGACTTCAACTATTTCAACGTGTAATTTTCATCTTTTACAATTCGAGTATAGTTGATCCCATGCCATGCAAGACGCTATGTCTTGGAGAGGATGGATTTTGAAGACCATGAAAATTTTGAAACGAAGAAAATTCACCTAAGGACCCATCATGATGTGGATTTTGAAGTAAAGTTGTATAATGCTGAGAGCGTAACCCATTTTGGTTGCAAAATTTGGGAAGCATTTTGCAAATTGTATGGTTTTGATGAGGGTATGCTTGTCACCATGGATCTTGGTGATCCTGAAATCGAGCAAGACAATATGGACATTTGGGTCCTTGTTGATACTCCTCCAGTTCTACCGCTATGTGAGTTTCTCAAACATAGTTAATTATTAATAGAACTTATATTGTTCATTTCAAAATAGTTGACAGCTTATTTCCATTGACAGCTTATTTTGAAGTATCAAAGAATGTGCAGAAGATGGTAGATAGAACTTACTATACCGATGGCTCTGAGTTAACTTACAAGGAGAAAACTCATCTGGTTGGATTTTGTAATGATATTGAGAATTACAATATCTACAATCGAACTCCTCAACATTATGGTCAATACGTGCCACTAGTGCACGTGTTGAACTACGGTAACTACCATGGAGATACCCTGGTAAGTTTTTTTACTATTACGACATCCGTGCATCTTTTTGCATACTTCTAAAACTAGTACATCATTGCTAACTATGAAGTTATTACTATATTTTTCAACAGCTTATCCCAGAGGATTGTGTGCCTCATTTGATGTATAAGAATGGCGGCAGCCTTCGTGTTTTGAACATATATCCAGGTCATCCTACGAATCTCAACTGTCCATACCGGATTTCTAAAAGAAGTGGAGACATGACAATCAAAGGATGGAAAAAATGTATGGACAGTCGTAAGGAGCTTCTTGGAAGCAAAAGGAAGCGAGGCGCAAGAATTGGAGACAGGATGATCTCCATTCTTCATAATGGAGAGTCAGGGTCTATATTGTTTTATGCTATTTTACCTTAAGTGTGTTTAGGTCCGATCCTACCTGATACTTGATGATCATGTGCTAAGAACAATTATGTAGGGTTGGGTTCGATGACTATGAGGATGATGATCGTATGACTTATTATTAATAACGAATAGAAGTTGTATGATGATGCTTGATTAATTAGTAGGACTTGTTATTATATATGATGATGTATGATGCGAGCATGCATGAGTTATTATATATATATCTGCGGGTGAAATGAAACATAGCAGTAGCGTAGGTACGTAAACCAAGGACTACATATAAGAGAGGACACTTCTCTCTATTAGCTAGCTAATAACAACCTAAAAATAACCCCCTAAACCCCTAAAACAGCCACTTTTTAAAAAAAAGAAAAACCTCCTGCTGACGCGTGGAACCCTTTTGGTCCCGGTTTATGTCATAAACCGGGACCAAAGGCGCCCCTGCCTGGGCTGCCGGCAGCGGCCACGTGGAGGCCCATCTGTCCCGGTTCTGTTTGAACCGGGACTAAAGGGTGAGGGTATTAGTAACGACCCTTTAGTCCCGGTTCGGGAACCGGGACTAAAGGCCCTTACGAACCGGGACAAAAGGCCGGTTTTCTACTAGTTCCTACAAGCATATATTCCTCCCTCATAATAATTTTCAGTAGCATCATGAATGAGTTCAACAATATAACCAGCACCTAAAGCATTCTTTTCATGATCTACTTGCATAGAAATTTTATTACTCCCCACATAAGCAAATTTCTTCTCATGAATAATAGTGGGAGCATCATAAGAGACTTTAATACTATAAATTGTTTCCACATTAACAGAGTAATGTTCAGAGAAAGGGTACTGGTAATCATGACAAGTTTTATAAATATAATCATCACAACTCCTTATAGCATAAGTTTTATCACAATAATCATCATAAGTAGCAACTTTGTTCTCATCATAATTGATTGAAACCTCTTCCGAAATAGTGGATACATCACTAAATAAAGTCATGACCTCTCCAAATCCACTTTCATCAATATAATCATCATAGGTAGAAGGCATGCTATCATCATAACAACTTTGCATATCAAAACTTGGGAAGCTAAAAATGTTATCATTATTAATCATAGCATCCCCAAGCTTGGGACAAACATTAATTACAGCAAATATATTCTCAAATATGTCATCCTCATCAAACATAGCTTCCCCAAGCTTGGGCCTTTTCATATCATAAGCATAATCACTCTCATCATTAATAGTATAGATAGCACCGATAGTATAGCAATTATTATATTCTTCCAAGCAAGTGCCAAAAAGATTTTCAAGATCATAAGAAGTATCATTATCTTCCCAATCATAATCATCACAACAAGCAATAGGCATAACTAGATCATCGTCAAGTGCATCATCTTCCACAATTATTTTTGATTCATTTTCATGAGGCACAACAATAATAGGAGCAACCTTATTTGGGAGAGATACCTTTTTACCTCTCTTCCTTTTTCTTTTCTTCTTCTTCACCACATCATGTGTGGGTTCAATCCTCCTTTTGGAGCTCCTTAATAATGAGATTGGTTGAATAAAAGGCTCCTCCTCGTTACTTGATTCATCATAAGAAATAATAGGAGGATATTGGAAAGTCTCTTCCCTTCCATTAGCATTCTCTTCATCTTCTATTTGTTTTCTTTCTTTATGTAATTGGCAATATAAGGATTTTCAATGCAATTCACCGCGCAATACATATAAATGTCCTCTTGATTAAAATGAAGAACTCTAGCAAGGGCAAATTCTGGAATAACCTTAGTTATACGTTTCATTTCTTCATAACCCAAGAGCAAACTAAGTTCATTATGATGTGCAAGGAAAATCAAGTCATCACAATTTTTGGACACGATACGGTCATGAAACAATTTGCATTGGGTAGTAAAATGATCACGTTCATTGCAAAGTTCACAAGTATGGCTAAGAAAAAATAAATTTTCAGCACATGCATCTAGCCTTTCTTGCAACCATTTAGTTTCTAAGTACTTATGGCTCTTGCAATATCTATCTTCCCTATTTGGTGTGTACTTGCAAACCCAATATACTCCACAAAAATTGACATGCTTATAGGAGATATTTTCATCATGACTAGTGCAATCATCATTAGTACCATGGATATTCAAGGAGTTCATACTAACAACATTGCAACCATGCTCATCATTCAAAGATTTAGTGCCAACATTTTAATGCATTCTTCTTCTAACACTTTGGCACCATTTTCCTTTCCATCATACTCACGAAAGATATTAAAAAGATGAAGCGTATGTGGTAAACTCAATTCCATTTTTTGGTAGTTTTCTTTTATAAACTAAGCTAGTGCTAAAACAAGAAACAAAAAGATTCGATTGCATGATCTAAAGATATACCTTCAAGCACTCACCTCCACGGCAACTGCGCCAGAAACTACTTGATGTCTACTACACAACCTTCTTCTTGTAGACGTTGTCGGGCCTCCAAGTGCAGAGGTTTGTAGGACAGTAGCAAATTTCCCTCAAGTGGATGACCTAAGGTTTATCAATCCGTGGGAGGCGTAGGATGAAGATGGTCTCTCTCAAGCAACCCTGCAACCAAATAACAAAGAGTCTCTTGTGTCCCCAACACACCCAATACAATGGTAAATTGTATAGGTGCACTAGTTCGGCGAAGAGATGGTGATACAAGTGCAATATGGATGGTAGATATGGGTTTTTGTAAACTGAAAATATAAAAACAGCAAGGTGACAAGTGGTAAAAGTGAGCGTGAACGGTATTGCAATAATAGGAAACAAGGCCTAGGGTTCATACTTTCACTAGTGCAAGTTCTCTCAACAATGATAACATGATTGGATCATATAACTATCCCTCAACAAGCAACAAAGAGTCACTCCAAAGTCACTAATAGCGGAGAACAAACAAAGAGATTATGGTAGGGTACAGAACCACCTCAAAGTTATTCTTTCCAATCAATCCGTTGGGCTATTCCTATAAGTGTCACAAACAGCCCTAGAGTTCGTACTAGAATAACACCTTAAGACACAAATCAACCAAAACCCTAATGTCACCTAGATACTCCAATGTCACCTCAAGTATCCGTGGGTATGATTATACGATATGCATCACACAATCTCAGATTCATCTATTCGATTCAACACAAAGTACTTCAAAGAGTGCCCAAAGTTTCTACCGGAGAATCACGACGAAAACGTGTGCCAACCCCTATGCATAGGTTCATGAGCGGAACCCGCAATTTGATCACCAAAACATACATCAAGTGAGTCACGTGATATCCCATTGTCAGCACAGATACGCACGGCAAGACATACATAAAGTGTTCTTAAATCTTTAAAGACTCAATCCGATAAGATTACTTCAAGGGGAAAACTCAATCCATTACAAGAGAGAAGAGGGGGAGAAGAAACATAAGATCCAACTATAATAGCAAAGCTCACGATACATCAAGATCGTGCCAAATCAAGAACACGAGAGAGAGAGAGAGAGAGAGAGAGAGAGAGAGATCAAACACATAGCTACTGGTACATACCCTCAGCCCCGAGGGTGAACTAATCCCTCCTCGTCATAGAGAGCGTCGGGATGATGAAGATGGCCACCGGTGAGGGTTCACCCCTCCGGCAGGGTGCCGGAACAGGGTCCCGATTGACTTTTGGTGGCTGCAGAGGCTTGCGGCGGCGGAACTCTCGATCTAATCTCTCTTCTGGAAGTTTTAGGGTATGTGAGTATGTATGGGTGCAGGAAGTACGTCGGTGGAGCCTCGGGGGGCCCACGAGGCAGGGGGCGCGCCCCCCACCCTCGTGGGCACCTCCCTTCTCTCCTGACATGGGGTCCAAGTCCATCCGGTAGCTTTCCTTCCAAAAATAACTTCTCAAATTGATTTCGTTCCGTTCTGACTTCGTTTGATATTCATTTTCTTCGAAACACTGAAATAGGCAAAAAAAACAGCAATTCTGGGTTGGGCCTCTGGTTAATAGGTTAGTCCCAAAAATAATATAAAAGTGGAAAATAAAGCCCAATATAGTCCAAAACAGTAGATAATATAGCATGGAGCAATCAAAAATTATAGATACGTTGGAGACGTATCACTGTGTTCGGCCTGTCTACGTGGGTTTCCCGGCATATCCAAAGGGTGCCAGGTGAAGATATCCCAGTTCTCGCGCAGAAACGCTCGTAGGGCGGTATCGACGACCGGATCTAGCTGTGTCCCGATGGATGTTGTTTTATTAGGGTCCGTCGGGTGTACTTGAAATTTGACTATTTCGTCTGCGGGTTTGAAGGAGGTGGACTTGGGCCTTTCGTCGAGGATCACATCGTCTTTGTCCACTGTGGTGTGCAGGTTGGTAAGTTCTTCGGCCGCGAGGGCTTCGGACAGTGCCTCGAGGGCCAAGGATGTTGTTTTGTTCTCGGCGCAGAGTGCTATATCCGGATCACTGGTGAGGGTGATCACTTCGTTAGGCCCTGGCATTTTAAGCTTCATGTACCTGTAATGGGGTATGGCTTGGAAGCGTGCGAAAGCGTCGCGCCCCAAGAGGGCGTGGTATCCGATATTGAAAGGGGCCACGTGGAAAAGCAACTCTTCGGACCTGTAATTCTCCGGCGTGCCGAATACTACTTCCAGTTTGATTTTCCCCGAACATCGTGCTTCTCGGCTGGGGATAATTCCTTGAAAGGTGGTGCTGCTTTGCTCGATACGACTCATGTCCCTCTGCATTTTGTCGAGTGTATCCTCGAAAATGAGGTTCAGTCTGCTGCCGACGTCCATGAGCACTTTGGTAAGTCAAAAACCATCCATGATTGGATTTAAGACCAAGGCGGCTGGTGCTCGGACGGACCGGGCCCTAGGTTCATCATCAGCGGTAAAGGTTATTACCGTGTCGTTCCAAGGATTTTATTGTGACTGCTTGGTTAACCTCAGCGAGGTCCCGTAGCGCCCTTTTGCGCCGGTTATTTGAAGAAAAGGTCTCAAAGACCGAAAAGATGTTAAGGTCGTCATCCACTGAAGAGTGCCCCTCTACGGTAGTGTTGGCGAGGATGGCCTCGCCTCTCTTAGCCACTTGCCGGAGTACCCAACATGCTCTAAGGCTATGGGTTGGTTCGGTACTTGGCGTCGTGTGAATTTAACTGGGCTTGTTGAGCAATTCGTCAAGACGGTTTGATCTCCCGTGAAGGGCTTATTTTTATTGCCTATAGCATTGTGACCGGGTGCCCCATAAGGGTGCATCCTCCTTGCGCGTTCGGTGGGCTGCTTGAAGGCAGGTGGTTCCCATCGGGTTGTTTGGGCTTGCCAAGCACTTTCCATTGCACAGTATTTTTGCACTATGCGTGCCAATTCTGCAAAGTGCAGTATGCGGCGGCGTTTGAGGGCATTAAGAATTCCCTCATCCATATAGTTGCGGCAAAAAACTGAAACCGCTTTGTCGTCACGACAATCTTTAATCTTGTCTTTAGCAAGGAGGAACCTGGCCTAGAAGTGATGGACCATTTCCTGAGGTTGCTGCCGCACGTACATTAGGTCACAGATATCTGGAGGACCTGAGTTACGTGGGGAATATGGATTGTGGTGGGTGGGGGGCTAAAATCCGCGTCCCAACCCACAATGGAGTCCGGAGCTTGAAGAGTTTCCGGATTTATCATTCCGTGTCGGAGAACATCCAACGGGTTTTCGGGCTTGATACTTGATCCTATGTTCGGGGGCGTGAAGTCTCCTCCTGAGGCTGGGTATCTGGCTCGTAGGGCTCGAAACTCCGAACATAGCTAGTGCTTAGCTTAGGGGGAGAGGTGTTGATCTCAGCTCGTTCCTCGATGATCGCTACCTGATGGGTGATCGGTGGGGATTTGATTTCCCTCTGATCGAGTTTAAGCCCGGTCCGCTCATAGTCTGTTGCGACTCCTAAGGCGGTGAAGCGATCCAGCAGTTCGTTCAAGGACGAGATGTCTGCTAAACTCATCTTTTCGGGGTGTTCGAGACTGATGCGAATACGATGTTCGGCGATCGCGGGCGCCGCTACTGGCTTGATGGCCGGACGGGCACTTATGGCAAAATGCCGAGCTGGAGAGCCTGTCCTGAGGGTAAGGCCCTCCCAGCGGTGATATCGCCATTGATGACAAGGCGAGCCATCAAACCTTTTCCTGACGGCACAGTGGAACTCTCAATGAAAGCACCAATGTCGGTGTCAAAACCGGCAGATCTCGGGTAGGGGGTCCTGAACTATGCGTCTGAGGATCAAAGGTAACCGGAGACCGGGGACACTATATTTTCCCAGGTTCGGGCCCTCTTGATGGAGGTAAAACCCTACGTCCTGCTTGATTGGCTTTGATGAGTATAGGGGTTACAAGAGTTGATCTACCTCGAAATCATAATGGCTAAACCCTAGAAGTCTGGCCTATATGATTTGTGATAGCCTCTACGGACTAACCCCTCCGATTTATATAGAGGGGGCCTAGGGTTATACAGAGTCGGTTTACAAAGGAAGGAATCTATACATCCGGACACCAATCTTGCCATCCACGCAAGGGAGAGGCACATCCGGACATGGGGGAAGGCCATCTACCTTGTATCTTCACGACCCATCAGCCCGACCCACATCTCCTGGCCCCGACACCCAAGGACCCCATAATCCAGGACTCCCTCAGCGGGGCAGGTGGTCGGGGATTGACGGCAACAATGGCTATAAGGGGCGATGCGCATGACGGTGAAGGGGTGCGGCGGCTATGACTGGAGACTCACGACGAAGGGGTGATGTGGCTATGATCAGAGACTCGCGGTGAAGGGGTGCTGCGGCCATGGCTGGAAGATGCGTAGTTGGTGGCACATGCGGGCTGCACGCGGCGCAGCGTTGCCCTTTTTTCTTCCGGCGAGGAGTTCACACGTGAGGAAGGAGAGAGTTGACTTTTGTGCGAAGGGATAAGGCTAATGTGACGGTTTGGATGCGACCGGCCGAACCTGTCGGATTCGGGGCTCCGCAGACCCAAGATAGATTCGAACTCCGGGGTGCGTGCGAAGAACTCAACCTCCTTGGTCTGCCAACTCGACGATCTCGCGGCCTGGCTTAATGAACTGGAAGGGAATAGGACAAGGCAGTTTACCCAGGTTCGGGCCACCTTGTGGTGTAAAACCCCATTCCTGCTTTGTGGTGGATTAGCCTCGAGGTGGGCTGAGGATGAACTAGTACAGTGGAGGAACACCCTCGGGAGGTGTGTTATTGTGCTTGGGTGAGCTTGTGAGGGAGAGGATCGACCGGATCCGAGTCCTCCTCTATGGTGGTGGCTAGGCTATATTTATAGTGGCCTTGGTCCTCTTCCCAAAATCAAGGCGGGAAGGGATCGCACAACTGCCAAATTTGAAGAGAGACAACTAGTACATCTTAGCCTGACGAAAGGTGGTCTTCGCCTGCAAAGCTTCTGGCCGTGACGCCGTGGTGGGCTCGGCGATGACCTCCATCCTGCAGTCTTGGCGGTCTTGGTCTTGTAGCATGGAAATGGAAACCTTTGGTTGATGCCTCGCGACTCCGCGCATGCGCTTGCCTCTTTAGCACTAAAAAGGAAACATGTTGTACTGTGCCCGCTGGCGCCCACCTAGCCTTGGTCGTCATGGCTTGTGTCATCCGAATCTCACGAGGTGAGGGCCTGCATAGAAATCTCCGCTCCTCAGGAGCCAGCCAAAGGAAGCAACCCCTTTCGGAGGTCTCGGCGTCGTCCACCTCGCGAGGCTTGGCCCCTCATGATGGTCTTGTGTTGTTGGTGCCGAACATAGACCGTACCAGGCCGTCGATGAAGCCACGCGATGGGCCGCAGGCAGACAAATCTGGGTATTCCGGTTTCCAGAACGTCGACAGAACCCTTGGCCGGTCCTCCGGCGCGTAGTACTGGCCTTATTAAAAGCAGTGTAACAAAGTCTTAGATCCACAAGATGCTCACAATCTGAGTGCACACTGCACAAGCCGGATGTGGCTGAGAAAAAGGTACAGTCTGCTTTGATATCTTATATTCTTTCATAATACGGGCTGTTGATTTATTTTCTCAGCCACATCTATTTGCATGTTGTTTGATTTTGAAATCCACAGAAAAATCTGGCTACTTTTCGGCAAACAGCTGCTTTCGAAATCTTTCGTTTGCGCGACTAGCATGGGAATTGTGTTGTTGATGATATGTTAGAGCATCTCCAATAGCTTGTGTATATGGATGTCTATACTCGTTTTTCACGGCGTGAGGCCAAAACAGACATCCAACAGCTTGTCTATATGGTCGTCCAAATATACACATCCTCTAAATCGACCTCGACAATGTCCATGCCTGGACATTGTGAAGATATTGTCTAAACTCAGCTGCAGTCATGATTTTTTTCTCTCCCCAACGACGGCCCATCTGTCATGATCAGATATTCTGATGCAAAACTGGACGTGTATATAAAGGAATCTTTTTACATCATTGTCTATATGAATATATAGACATTCAAATATACACATTCTATTGGAAATGCTCTTACAAGCTGATCTTGAAGAACCTGAAGAATGATGCTCCCGCTTCAGTTTGCTTCTGTAGTGTGCGAATCGTTTGTTGTCCGGGATGGGTTGTCTGGTACGGTCGCTGTGGCTGATCATATCTAGATATGTAGAATAATAGGATGTAACTACGGATCCGGTTCCTTGTTTCAGAGAGTCGTAGACACAAGCTAGCAAAATCAAGCGCGCGTATATCCTCGGACCGGCGCGCGTATATGCTTCTCGGACCCAAGAACCGCTACACCGCCGTCGTCTTGGCATTCACCTCCGCCTCCACTGCGCGCTTCACCGCGGTCAGCTTGGCCTTCGCGCTCTCCAGCTGCACCTGCAGAGCGGCATTCTCCTTGTCCCGCGCCGCCATCTTCTTCTCCAGCTCTACGAGCTGCACCCGCAGAGCGGCATTGTCTTCGTCCCTCGCCGCCAGCTTCTTCTCCAGCTCCAGTGCGTAGCCGAAGGAGAACGACGCGCAGTTCGCGGCCTGCACATAAAACACAATGTGACCGGATAAATCGAATGCAACTGGTAATGAACGATTTGGTCGCAGCATACCCGGAGCATTGCAGAGTAGCTCGACGCGACGACATCGGACGGCTTTGCCGCGGCGAACTCACTCTCCCACGACGGCGTGGTGATGCACTCCAGCATCTTCCTCGAGGCCTCCCAGTCGGCGCCGTCGCCATCGTGCGTGGCGGGCACGGGCGAGTGCCGTGCCTCCGGGTCGAATCCTGGCGGGCCACCCAAGCCGGACGCGGAGGCCGAGCAGCCATGGGCAGCATGCGGCGTGCTCTGCTTAGAACGGCAAAGGTCGTCTTTTGCAATAGCGGCTTCCTCGTGCTTCCTCTTCTTCAGGGACAACGTCGGCGTGTCGTCGTCCGGCTCAGTTTTCACCTTCGCCGCTAATGAATCCATCCCTGCCGCAAAACACATCGGTAAATTATGTGCTAACACCATAGTTGACAGGGGAACAATGCATCGGGAGTGTCAGAAGCAAGTTTACCTTTGGCATCAGTAGAATAAAGGGCAGGTCCGGGCGATGGTGAGGCGAGGTTGGAAGAGAAAGCTGTTGCAAGTTTTGTATCAGAGAGGTAAATCCGGACGTTAACCGCGGTGCGGCCACAGCGGTGTGCGTCCAGTAGCTTTGCCACCGTCTTCTCTTGCTGGCTTGTGAGCACCGGATCATCGACGCATACGGGCGAGTACTTGTACTTTGACGGCGGCTCGCCCCAACGCACGGGGCACGGCCATGGCTCCGGCGATGTCAGGAAGAAGAACCTGCCCTTCCACGCCTCGTCCGACGCCGAAAGCCCGGTGAAGAGCTTGTGGTCGCTTTCCTCTACAAAGAGCCTGCGGTCGTCGTTCTTTGCTTGGAAGCCGTACCAGCACTTGGGCTTGAATGCGACCGGCGAGAAGAAGTAGCAGAACACGCCCGTCGATGGCTGCACGCCGGCGTCGTGGCAGAGCACCACGAAGCCCACGAGGATGCGCCACCCGCTGGGCGTGAGCTGGCCCGGCGCGAGGCAGAAGTGGGTGAGCGCCTCGGAGAAGAAGCTGTGCAGCGGGAAGCGGACCCCGGCCTCCAGCGCGTGCGCGTACAGGCACACGGCCCGCTCTGGCGGCGGCATGCAGGCGCGCCGGTCGCCGGCGGGGCGCGCTGTGTAGGCAGTCGGCACGCCGTGCTTCTTGCGCAGGGCGTCAACCGCTTCCTGGGTACGGAGAGACGAGGTGACCCGATAGGCGGCGGTCCTCGAGATGGCGGCCGTGGCGGCGGCGTCGCTGAAGTCGACGGCGGCGGATGAGGAGTCCATCACTAGCTCAGAAGTATACGTGCAAAGGTAGGAGAAAGGGAAAGAGATTCGGAGGAAGCAGAGGAGGAGTAAACAACGGTTTCGAGGAAGCGCAGATGAGCCACGGCCGGGTTCTCAGGGCGTCACAGAGAAGTCATGTGTCGTTTGATTAGACTGGACACTGCAGTCTGCTACCGCTGCATGATTCTTTTCTTTATTCTCGCAGTTAAGATATTGGACCTCACAGAGCGAAAATCACTGTTTGAACCTTGTCACGTATTACATTTTTTTTAAGAATAGCACATGAAAATCAAATTCAGTGAAAACAGATGAAAATCTAGTGGAAACGATGTTTTAAAGTTTCGAACAAATCTAAAAAAGACATGTGATGTTCTAATAGCATGCCAAATTCCCAAGTTCGGATACATTACCATTTACGAGGTACGAGAAAACAAAATTAACATTGAATAGTGTCAAACAGTAAACGTCACTACTCATTGCTGATTATTTTTTTCTTTTCATAGCTTGTAAATAATAATGTGTTTGGACTTCAAATTTTGCATGACAATAGAACATGACTCTCTTAACCCTTAATTTTTGTTTAAAAAAATCAATACTTTCAAACATGGTTTCCATGAAGTTTTCTTTGAATCTTGGTTTTCATGTGATATTCCCTCAAAATCTTTAGCACAAAATGAGCTCTTCCAAAAAAATAGAACAATTTAACCCTTTTGGGCAACGTCGAACCACCGGGTGTTTTTGGCCAAGGCGGCATCGTCTACCCATGTCATAGTGAGAAACACCAAACCGCCGAGCATTTCTGGATACGCCATGGACTCTTGTGTTTCTTACCTGCATATGTAAGTGGTTGTTGGACCGCAGGTGGGGCTCAATCCACTCGCAGCCCCACAGGGTCGTCTTCCTCGTCTCACCCAACGGATAGAGGCAGCACCCTCCCTCCCCTCTTTACCAAATCCTCCCAAATTGACTCATTTGACCGCCAAAATCCGTGGATCTTAGCTTCCCCAAGTTGGTTGAGGTATTCTCCTTCTATTCCTCAAAAAAAAAAACGGTCAAAACTTGCGATGTTAGTTGCATTTTTTGATACTTGGTGGAACCCTAAGATTAGTTTTTTCTAATATGTTTAAAGAGATTGTTGGGGCTATATTTGGTTGACATGCAATATATAGTCGTGGGGTCGTAATGTATTTGGTATTGTGTACTATTGGATTTATAGAGAAAAAAAGTTAAGCAAGTGTATGTGTATGTATATGTTTTTTTGTCGAAATACGTATGTGACTTTAGATAGAATTTTTGTAGGAATTGTGTATATGCTTGTTCAAATGTATTTATTTGCTAATGTGTACTCATGGCTTTAATAAGAAAACATATCTATCTACTATTGTATCATTAAAACGACAGGAAAGGAACGGTTCGGATTAAGCAATAGCTAGCGAATGGCTCGGATTACCTAGAGGTGTACGTGCCATAGCTAAATTACCTACAAATGTGTGTGCCAGCAAACCAACATGTGGTTAGATGGTTAGGAGGACAGTGGTATCCTCAGCCCACTAGGGTTCAGATCCTGATGCTCACATTATCCTTGAGTTATTTTAGAATTTTCAGTGATCCGTGTTCAATGGGAGGAGATGTTCCCGTCAACTACAAGACGCCTGTGGTGACTTCGTCAATTTCAAGATGATATGTCGGCTCAGTCTCTCGCTCGAGGTAGGGTATGCGTGTGTGTTCATAGAGTTAGTGTACACGCGTATATATGAGAGTCTGCGTCTGTACTATGTTCTCAAGAAAAAATAGAGGTGTACATGCCATAGTTTAAGTATGAAGGGTCTTCTTTTGGAAAAAGAAAACATGTACACTTAGGGCATGTTTGGTTGCCGCATGAGGCCCGGCCTGGCTCGCACGAGACGCAAACAAACCGATTGGTTGCTTGCTTTTACTGTTCGGCCCGCATGGCACGATGTTTAAAGCACTCCTCGGCCTGGCTCCCAGGGAACGCTCGAATCGGCAGTTTCCCGTCAACTACGAGATGCCTGTGGCAACTTTGTCAATCTCAAGATAATATGTCGGCTCAGTCTCTCACTCGAGGTAGGGTATGTGTGTGTGTTCATAGACTTAGTGTGCGCGCGTATATATGAGAGTCTGCGTCTGTACTATGTTCTCAAGAAAAAATAGAGGTGTACATGCCAAAGTTTAAGTATGAAGGGTCTTCTTTTGGAAAAAGAAAACATGTACACTTAGGGCGTGTTTAGTTGCCTGCATGAGGCCCGACCTGGCTTGCACGGGACGCAAACGGGCCGATTGGTTGCCTGCTTTTACTGTTCGGCCCGCATGGCCCGTTGTTTAAATCACTCCTGGGCCTGGCTCCCTGGGAATGCTTCAATCGGCAGTTTCTCCAGAGCCAGGCCCGAGCGGTGCACGTGAGCGGTGGCGGCTGCACGTGCGCGGCCACGCTCGATAAGCCGTGTTGCTTCCTGAAGCGCCAGCAGTTATTAGCCTCACTGCCCCTCACCGCTCCCTCTCCCCACTCTCCCCCACTCTCCCAACTCTCATCGGCGGCGGCGGCGGATCGGAGGAGAGCAAGAAGACAACCGGACTCCATCACCGACGAGCGGATCATCACCTGGCCCGCGGCAAATGGCGGTAAGCACTTTTTCGTTCGTCATGCACTACTTTTTGGTGTTCGGTCCGGCGGTAGATTCGATCCACGGTGGAGAGGGGAATGGGGAATAGAGGTAGATAAGCATGGCAATTCATACTAGTTCATACGCGTTCATACTAGTTCATGCAAGATCTGAATAAAGGTAGATGTGGATGGAGTAGAAGGGGGATTGGGGGTACACAACAAACACTGGCTAACCGCGGCATGCGGAGCAGCGGGTCGAGTGGCTGGCCTTCATCTTCTTGTCCATCGCCGTGCGGGGCGGCGGGTCATCGTCGTCGTCCTCGACGGAGTTGAGGTCGATCTGCCAGGTACGACGGCCTGGCTCCGGCGCCCTCATTGGCATATGCACCGGTTCTTCCTCCTCCTTAGGCTCCCCACCGATGACCGTTGGCGGCACGATTGCCGTCTCCGAGTACACTGCGGCACGGCGGTCATTAGGAGCCAGTAGTTCTTGTACTTGGACCACTTCTTCCTCTGTTTAGTGTCATCGGAGACGTCCTGATTCATGGCCCAGCAAATGATGTCGACTGGCATCACGCCCTTCGCTGAGTGAGGAATCAGCGTCTTCAACTCTTGTGTAGTGGCCCTCATGAGCACTGCATCAGATTCCTTCTACATGTCAGGCATGGAGCCGAAATTCGAGCACACCTCCATGGTGTTCTCGAACTTGGTGCGGTCACTAGCCGACCAGCTGAGGAAGAAGGCCCTCTAACCAATACCCCAAGGGAAGAGGTTGGCGTTGGGGTTGGAGCTGGAGCTCATGGCGATGGAGAGGAGGAAGGTTGATAGTGAGAGAAGAGAGGGGGTGGGTAAGTAGTGGTGGGCAGGGTGAGTAAATATAGGCGCGATGGAGAGGAGGAAGAGTGACAGTCATGCCATTTTAACTACATGCTCTTCAATAAGCCATGAACACTATGCTGTGCCTGACTCCATGAATTGCTTGCAGATCGGGGAGAGCAATGAGATGGGCACAGAGGTGCTCCCAGCCGTTGACAACAACGGAAAGCAGCAGGTTCATCCAATGCCCGAGGTTGTGTTGCCACCCACCGCCGAGGAAGAACCGAAGACGCATGAGGTTGGCGACGATGAGCGCATGGAGGAGCCCCCCAGCAGCAAGCGCCGCAACTACGGCCACTACCATGAGGAGGGTGGCCCAACTAACTTCTGCAAGGTCATCCTTGCACCAAAGCTTGAGTGCATCCCCATGCCCCTGGACTTCACCAAGCACTTCATCGCGGTGCCGAAAGAGTTCAAGCTCAGGAACAACATTGGCTGCTCCTGGAAGGTGATGGTGAAGCTGATGAACAGCAGGGGGACCCTGGATCAGGGTTAGGCCACCTACGCCGCCGTTCATCAGATCAAGATCGGCTACATGGTGACGTTCAAGCTCCTGACTCCCGACACCCTGAAGGTCATCATCTTCGACAACGATGGCATTGAGGTGGTCAACAAGTGCGGGAAGCACGATGAAGCCTTTGCCGCCAGGGACTAGGGCCGGGGCACCTCCTTCCTAAGTACCATCGAGTCTGCTTTATAGTTTATGTGTTGAACTGTTTGAACTATCGTTATGATGTGTGGTACTATGTTATCTGAACTATGTTGTTAAGAAGTTGATGCTCTATTTATGCTCTGCTCTGCTTATGATGTGTGGTAGATGGTTGTGCCAAAGTGTGCTGGTAACCTCACCAACTAGCCAAAGAGGTTACCACACACCAGGCGTTGCATACAACCAAACACCATGCCTTGCGTTTGTCCACTAACATGCAGGCAGCAAACACCAAGCACTGTGGTTCAGCCCATGCAGGCAAGAGGGCATGCAGGCAACCAAACAACTTGCAGATGGTGTGTTTGAGGCCGCATTTTCATAGCCAGACTGAGTTGAGAAGGCTATGCAATGCAGCTACTGTAGACTACGGCAACCAAACACGCCCTTAAGGATGTACCGTTTTGTTTTGGAAAGAGAAAAATTGTACCTTCACGAGAAGGATACAAAGTTATCAAGAGAGAATGATACGGGACTAGGCGCAACCATGCATTGAAGTAACTAGTTATGAAACTTTAAGTAAAGGATTAGTTAGCAAATTTTGATTAGAGGGAAGGGGGCCCATCCTGAAAATCGGACGTGGCTCCCCTGACATGCCGTTGGCACACTAACATGTGGATCTGTGCCCACATGTTAGTGGCCCCAGGTCAGGGGGCAGTACATCAGGCGATCCTTCTCCCTGAAAATCTTGGCAGTGGAGATTAATGAGAACAATTTTTCTATCCAAACAAACTGCATGTGGGTTCCTTTTTCTAGTAGGCTTGGCCATACACACGGAGCACACCCATCGTGCTTGTGAGATCTTACCGTGAGAATAGTTTGATGCCAAAAATCCTACACCTACAGAAATTGACCTACATGAGGGGCGAAGTAAATCACCAAATGGAAAAGTTTCGTGGAATTTTGCAAAGGGTACACTCGCGCAATAACACTATGTTCCTGCAAGGGGAGTAAGATCCTTTTCGTGGGGTTGATATGGGTCACTAGGTGGCGCTTACTTTTGGTGGGAAATTATTGGGGGGCCCATGGGGGTAGCCCTGACATATGGTGGATGGATGTTTGGCGGGAGGGGGGCTTGGGGGATCCCCTCCTAGGTTCGCCCATGGTGGAGGCAACCTTCCCCCTTTGGTGGAGTGATGTTGAGAAGAGGGACACCAACTCTTGCCTCTCCCCACCCCTTCCTTTCCCTATAAATAGAGGAGGAAAGGTTCTCTCCAAACAAACTCAAGTTTCACCAAAAATGAATGCAATTATCTCTCTAACTCTCTCTCCCTTCACGAAATAGTTTCGTTCTGCGCAAGGCTGCTGAGTCCTCGAAAGTGATTCGTTCTGTACGATGAAGCGCTGCTGGATAGGTGACATCGTATATGTGCAACCCAGCACTACTAGGGAAAACCTTATACACAGAAGCTTACCAGTAGAGCTGGTTAAAACATGGCACTAGAGCTATCTACCAGCAGTGCGGGGTGAACAAGTCCGCTACAGCTCCCAAATAAAAGGCGCTAGTACTATAACTGCCACACCGTTGCCGGCAGGCTAGGTATAGTAGTAGCGCTGGTCGTCCACCAATGCTACTGCTATTGGTCTTAGAAGTAGCGCTTTCCCTGGACCAGCGCTACTGCTATGGGTGCCTTATCAGATTGCCAAATTCCTTCCCCGTGCTCGACCATCTTCTTCCTCCCCTCACTCCCCGCTGCCTCACTCTGCCTCCGCCGCCACTGCATTGTCGCTGCCGTCCTCCGTCCTCCTTCCTCGGTATGCCCTCCTCCCTCCTCTCCCTCCTCCTCCCACCGCCCTCCTCCCTCCACCTCCGGCCAAGCCCTCCTCCCTCCTCTCCTCTGCCCAAGCCCTCCTCCTCCTCCATCCAGGCCCTCCTCCGCCAACCCTCCTCCTCCCCCTCCTTCCCCTCATCCTCTCTCTCCTCCCTCCACCTCCTCCCTCCTCCCACCCTTTCCTCCCTCCCTCATCTCTCCTCACTCTGTTCTTGCATAATGTAGTTTTTTTAATACAATAGAATGTGGATTATTTGCATTGAATAGAATGTAGATTATTTCAATGTAGGTCTTTTGAATAGAGTATATTTTTTTAGTAAATTAGGTCTTTTGAATAGATAAAATTTTTAGTAAGTGTAGGTATTTTAAGAGAGAGAGAGAGAGAGAGAAAGAGAGACATCTATAATCTTCAATATAGAAATTTTTATGTGTAGAAAATTTTCAATATAGAAATGTATTGGAATGTTATCTGAGAAATTTTTAGGTATCACATTTAGTAATAGAAGTTTGTTGTAACAAAATTTAGGTATAGCAATTATAGTAATAGAAATTTTTAGTAAGTGTGAATGAGCGCCAAGTTTGAATGATCATGTGTTTATGCTCATGTGTGGCGTAGGGTATATCAATGACGAGCCGGTCGACGAAGCACAGAAGATCACCGACGAGCAGGGTATATCTAGTGTTGTGTACTAGCTAGTGTTGCCTAAATATGATGTAGATATAAACATGTATATCTAGTGTTGCTCAAATAGGATATGTGCTTGCCGAAGTGGTCACTGTTTGGAGGGAACACCTCCGAGTGGCCTATGTTTTGCCGGAGTGTTGATTAATTTCCGTTCCAGCAAATTTCAGGCGCTCGATATGTCCTTTTTTAGCAAAGGTCGTGCTGGATTTTTCCGTGAATTTTAGCATGGTTTGTGCTAGAATGTAGGAAATATCGAGTGCCTTGAACTTGCCGGAAAGAGCATTAAACGACAATTTGGGTTGACTTTAAGTCTGTAGGGGCTCCATATATGACAATAAAAAACAGTTAGGGAGTGTCCACCATATATGAGAGAAGAAGAATGCCGACTGTTGTCATGGGGGTCGTTCTTCCTCTTCCTTCTCGTGATAGACCTTTTGGTAATGCACGGGAAGGAAGAGAAGAACGGCCATCACCGGCGGTGGCAAATGTCAAAGAGGAATCAGTGAGGGAGAGTCTCCACCATATATGAGAGGACAAAGAATCCTGACTGTTGTCGTGTGGGTAGCTTCTTCTTCATTCCAAGGTGCTAGACATTTTGGTGTAATGCACTTTGGAATGAAGGAGTAGCTACCATCACCGACGGTCGCAAATTTCAGAGAGGAAGAATCCCGACTGTTGTTGTGGGGGTCACTTCTCCTTCGTTCCTGTGTGCTAGACATTTTGGTGTAATGCACTCGGGGATGAAGGGAGGAGCGACCATCACCGATGGTTGAATATATCAGAGAGGGAGTGCCCACCATATACACCACGTGAGATGAGAGTTTTAAGGGAAGATTTGATAGATCGAAAGTCAACCCGTGCTGAATATTAATGATCAAATTTAGTTTTTGTAGTACATATATTGAATTTTAGAAGTTTAATCTTTGAATTATGAACACAGGAGATGTCTGATGACGATAGGATCCCGGAGGGCGATTACTGCTACGATGACCGGGGTTTGTGCGGCAGGTTTCCTCACCTGCAAAATGACAGGTTTTCACCGTGAAGCTGGACGAGACCTTTGATGTTTGTACGGTATGCAACGATAAGCATTTCATTGTAATTAATATAATCACTTGTTCTTCTTTTGTTCAACGTATAATTTCTGGATTTTTTCAATTCGATTAGTGCATCCCATGCCATGCAAGACCATATGCATTGGAGAAGCTCGGTTTTAAGGACTCTGAGAATATGGAGACGAGGAGGGCTCACTTAAGAACTAAACATGATTATGTGTTTCGGGTTAAGCTATACAATGCGGTAAATCATTCCCATTTCGGTTGCTCTAATTGGGAAGCTCTGTGCAAGGCATATGGATTTGACGAGCGTATGCAAATAACATTTGACACTCTCCCGGAAGAAGAAGATGATGATAATATCGACATCTGTTTGGATGTGGATATGCCTCCAGTTTTGCCTAAATGTGAGTTTGTCAAACTAATTTGTTAAGTTAAGTAATTAATATTGTCAATTTTAAAATATTTTGTGTTCATCAGTACTAAACTTATTTATTTACAATGGTCAACTTATTTTTTATCTTCAAAAAATACTCAGAAGGCTATAAACAGGACATACTACAGCTATGACTCCGAGCTTTATTATGAGGAGAAAGGTTATCTTGTCACATTCATAGATGATGTTGAGGCCTTTAAAACCAATAACTCTATCCTCCCAAATTTTACTAGATACGTGTGAAAGTACAATCATGCCCTTAATCTCATTTTGATGTTGATGACAACATGCACATTTGGACTAATCATGTTTATCAAGTATATCTCAGATTATGTCTCAAGGGCCGTCTATGGATCATGACTATGGACAAATATACATATATCACTCAAGAGCGGAGATACAAGACAAAATCTTTGGCCCTTTTTCAGTATGTTCTTGAGTATAGGGATCCCGCACTATTAAGAGGGGATCGTTGGATTTCGTGAAAGACTTTCTCAAAACCCACAGAATTCCCCTCTCACGTCATCTCTGGTTTTATCTCTAATTCTTCCTCTACCTTATGCACAAACACTAGTGTGATCCTGAGCTGGTGGACTCTGCCATCACCGGACGTCCGATGCGCCTACAGACGTCCAGCCTCTCACAGCCGACTGGGCATCTGGCTCTCTCCGGATGTCCGGTGCATCTTCACAGAAAAATAAATAGCGGAAATCCGGTCACACCGGACGACAGGTCACCAGACGTATGCTCTCCTCTGGAAATCCGGTACTACCCCTACAGATTACTTATTAACGGATTTCCGACTGCACCGGACGGCCGGTCACCAGACGACCGGCGCCCTCCGGGCGTCCGGTGGCTGTATGCCTCATGCTTCCTTCTTTGACCTGATAGGACTCCCAGCGACCGGTCGATCGGTGACCCGGCCGGATGTCTGGTCCAATCTGAGTCACCGGACGTCCGGTACTCACCGTACGTCCGACAGCTCCTGTGCACTAGGTGGCTCAATGGTCAGTTTTGCACTATCACTATATATAGCCTCCTCCCTCCCACAGGATAACGTTGACCATTCACTTTGAGCTTTCCAAGAACACACCTCACTCCCTCTCTTGATTCCCTACAACAAATCCTACACCCCCAAGGGATTTGGGAACATTTGAGAGAAGTTCTCCAATCAAGTGATAGATCCACTCCTTCTCCTTCTCACCACAGGAATTCGTGATTTGAGCAAGTTCTTGAGCATTTCCCATTGTTCTTGTTACTCTTGGAGGTTGGAGACTCCTAGGCGGTAGGAGTCTTTCAGAGAGGAATCGACCATTGTGATTACCCCCGAAAAAGTTTGTGAGGGTTTGGAGATCACCCCAAGGTCTACCACTAATTGTTGAGAAATGCCTCCGTGATGTTGCCTCAAAGGGAGAATAGGGTGAGCATTCATGGCGTTGGTGTGCCTTCGTGGTAACTGCTACCTCTTGAGCACTGCGTTGGTTTTCCCTTGAAGAGGAAAGGGCGATGAAGTAAAGTAGCATAAGTATTTCCCTCAGTTTTTGAGAACCAAGGTATCAATCCAGTAGGAGATCAGGCACGAGTCCCTCAGACCTACACAAATAAATGTGAACCTCACAACCAACGCGATAAAGGGGTTGTCAATACCTCCACGGTCACTTACGAGAGTGAGATCTGATAGATATGATAATATAATATTTTTGGTATTTTTACGATAAAGGGAAATAAAGATGCAAAGTAAAATAAAAATCAATAGAAATAACTAAGTGTTGGAAGATTAATATGATGGAGAATAGACCCCGGGGCCATAGGTTTCACTAGTGGCTTCTCTCAAGAGCATAAGTATTACGGTGGGTAAACGAATTACTGTCGAGCAATTGATAAAATTGAGCATAGTTATGAGAATATCTAGGTATGATCATGTATATAAGCATCACGTCCGTGACAAGTAGACCGAAACGATTCTGCATCTACTACTATTACTCCACACATCGACCGCTATCCAGCATGCATCTAGAGTATTAAGTTCATAAGAACAGAGTAATGCTTTAAGTAAGATGACATGATGTAGAGGGATAAACTCATGCAATATGATATAAACCCCATCTTTTTATCCTCGATGGCAAAAATACAATACGTGCCTTGTTGCCCTTGCTATCACTGGGAAAGGACACCGCAAGATTGAACCCAAAGCTAAGCACTTCTCCCATTGCAAGCAAGATCAATCTAGTAGGCCAAACCAAACTGATAGTTCCAAGAGACTTGCAAAGATAACCAATCATACATAAAAGAATTCAGAGGAGATTCAAATATTGTTCATAGATAATCTTGATCATAAACCCACAATTCATCATATCTCGACAAACACACCCCAAAAGAAGATTACATCGAATAGATCTCCAAGAATATCGAGGAGAACTTTGTATTGAGATCCAAAGAGAGAGAAGAAGCCATCTAGCTAATAACTATGGACCCGAAGGTCTGAGGTAAACTACTCACACATCATCGGAGAGGCTATGGTGTTGATGTAGAAGCCCTCCATGATCAATGCCCCCTCCGGCGGAGCGCCAGAAAGGGCCCCAAGATGGGATCTCACGGGTACAGAAGGTTGCGGCGGTGGAAATAGGGTTTTGGCTCCATATCTCATAGTTTGGGGGTACGTAGGTATATATAGGAGGAAGAAGTACGTCGGTGGAGCAATGAGGGGCCCACGAGGGTGGAGGGCGCGCCCAGGGGTGGTAGGCGCACCCCCCTACCTCGTGCCTTCCTCGTTGATTAATTTACGTAGAATCCAAGTCCTCTGCATCAAGTTTGTTCCAAAAATCATGTTCCCGAAGGTTTCATTCCGTTTGGACTCTGTTTGATATCCTTTTCCTTCGAAACACTGAAATAGGCAAAAAACAGCAATTTGGGCTGAGCCTCCAGTTAATAGGTTAGTCCCAAAAATAATATAAAAGTGTATAATAAAGCCCAATAAAAATCTAAAACAGAATATAATATAGCATGGAACAATAAAAAATTATAGGTACGCTGAATACGTATCAAGCATCCCCAAGCTTAATTCCTGCTCGTCCTCGAGTAGGTAAATGATAAAATAGAATTTTTGATGTGGAATGCTACTTAGCATAATTTTCAATGTAATTCTCTTATTTGTGGTATGAGAATCAGATCCGAAAGATTCAAGATAAAAGTTTAATATTGACTGGAAAATAATAATACTTCAAGCATACTAACTAAGCAATTATGTCTTCTCAAAATAACATGGCCAAAGAAATTTATCCCTACAAAATCATATAGTCTAGCTATGCTCTATCTTCATCACACAAAGTATTTAAATCATGCACAACCCCGATGACAAGCCAAGCAATTGTTTCATACTTTTGGTGTTCTCAAACTTTTTCAATCTTCACGCAATACATGAGCATGAGCCATGTACATAGCACTATATGTGGAATAGAATGGTGGTTGTGGAGAAGAACAAAAGGAGAAGATAGTCTCACATCAACTCGGCGTATCAACGGGCTATGGAGATGCCCATCCATAGATATCAATGTGAGTGTGTAGGGATTGCCATGCAATAGATGCACTAGAACTATCAGTATATGAAAGCTCAAATAAAGAAACTAAGTGGGTTTGCATCCAACTCTCTTGCTCACAAAGACCTAGGGCATTTTGAGGAAGCCCGTCATTGGAATATACAATCCAAGTTCTATAATGAAAAATTCCCACTAGTATATGAAAGTGATATCATAGGGGATTCTCTATCATGAAGATCATGGTGCTACTTTGAAGCACAAGTGTGGAAAAAGGATAGTAGCATTGTCCCATCTCTCTTTTTCTCTTTTTTTTGGTTTGGGCATTTTCTCTTTTTATTATGGCCTCTTTTTTTTCTTTTTTTTCGTCCGGAGTCTCATCCTGACATGTGGGGGAATCATAGTCTCCATCATCCTTTCCTCACTTGGGACAATGCTCTAATAATGATGATCATCACACTTTTATTTACTTATAACTCAAGAATTACAACTCAAAACTTAGAACAAAATATGACTCTATGTGAATGCCTCCGGCGGTGTACCGGGATATGCCATGAATCAAGAGTGACATGTATGAAAGAATTACGAACGGTGGCTTTGCCACAAATACGATGTCAACTACATAACCATGCAAGGCAATTATGACAATGATGGAGCATGTCATAGTAAACGGAACGGTGGTAAGTTGCATGGCAATATATCTCGGAATGGCTATGGAAATGCCATGATAGTTAGGTATGGTGGCTGTTTTGAGGAAGGTATATGGTGGGTGTATGATACCGGCGAAAAGTGCGCGGAATTAGAGAGGCTAGCAATGGTGGAAGGATGAAAAGTGTGTATAATCTATGGACTCAACATTAGTCATAAAGAACTCATATACTTGTTGCAAAAATCTACAAGTTATCAAAGCAAAGTATTACCCGCATGCTCCTAGGGGGATAGATTGGTAGGAAAAGACCATCGCTCGTCCCCGACCGCCACTCATAAGGAAGACAATCAATAAATAAATCATGCTCCGACTTCATCACATAACGGTTCACCATACGTGCATGCTACGGGAATCACAAACTTTAACACAAGTATTACTCAAATTCACTACTCAAATAGCATGACTCTAATATCACCATCTTCATATCTCAAAACAATTATCAAGCATCAAACTTCTCATAGTATTCAACACACTCATAAGATTTTTTTTACTAATCTTGGATGCCTATCATAATTAAAGCAAATTACCATGCTGTTTTGTAGGACTCTCAAAATAATATAAGTGAAGCATGAGAGAACAATAGTTTCTATAAAACAAATCCACCATCATGCTCTAAAAGATATAAGTGAAGCACTAGAGCAAAAACTATATAGCTCAAAAGGTATAAGTGAAGGACATAGAGTATTCTAATAAATTCCGAATCATTTGTGTCTATCTCAAAAGGTGTGTACAGCAAGGATGATTGTGGTAAACTAAAAAGCAAAGACTCAAATCATACAATATGCTCCAAGCAAAACACATATCACGTGGTGAATAAAAATATAGCTCCAAGTAAAGTTACCGATGGACGAAGAGGAAAGAGGGGATGCCTTCCGGGGCATCCCCAAGATTTGGCTTTTTGGTGTCTTTAGATTAAATTGGGGTGCCATGGGCATACCCAAGCTTAGGCTCTTGCCACTCCTTGTTCCATAATCCATCAAATCTTTTACCCAAAACTTGAAAACTTCACAACACAAAACTTAACAGAAAATCCCGTGAGCTCCGTTAGCAAAAGAAAACAAAACACCACTTCAAGGTACTGTAATGAACTCATTTTTATTTATAATGGTGCTAAACCTACTGTATTACAACTTATATATGGTTTATAAACTATTTTATTAGCCATAGATTCATCAAAATAAGCAAACGTCACACGAAAAACAGAATCTGTCAAAAACAGAACAGTCTGTAGTAATCTGTAACTAACGCAAACTTCTGGAACTCAAAAAATCTACCAAAATAGGAAGACCTAGACAATTTGTTTATTGATCTACTGCAATTGGAATAAATATTTTATCACGTTCTGGTGATTTTAAACAATTGTTTTCGTGAACAGAAAGTTTTTGGAATTTTCAGCAAGATCAAATAACTATCATCCAAGAAGATCCTATAGGTTTAACTTGGCACAAACACTAAATAAAACATAAAAACACATCTAACCAGAGGCTAGATCAAATATTTATTCCTAAACAGGAGTAAAAATAAATAAAATAAAATAAAATTGGGTTTCCTCCCAACAAGCGCTATCGTTTAACGCCCCTAGCTAGGCATTGATAATTTCGATGATGCTCACATGAAAGTCAAGAATTGAAGCACAAAGAGAGCATCATAAAGCTTGTGAAAAACACATCTAAGTCTAACATACTTCCTATGCATAGGCATCTTATAGGAAAACAAATTATCACGACAAGCAAATACTAGCATATGCAAGGAAGAAGTGAGAAACAATAGCAATCTCAACATGACGAGAGGTAATTTAGTAACATGAAAATTTCTACAACCATATTTTCCTCTCTCATAATAATTACATGTAGGATCATAAGCAAATTCAAGTATATAGCTATCACAAAACATATGCTTAACATGATCCACATGTATGCAAAGTTGACACTCTTCCAAAATAGTGGGATTAACATTAGCTAAAGTCATGACCTCTCCAAACCCACTTTTATCAAAAATACCATAAGATTGAACATTCTCCAAATATGTGGGATCTAAAATTGACACTCTTCCAAACCCACTTTCAATATTATTGCAAACACTATTATCAATCTCATATTCAGCATGTGGCTTAAATAAATTTTCAAGATCATAAGAAGAATCACCCCAATCATGATCATTGCAACAAGTAGTAGACATAGCAAAACCAGCATCCCCAAGCTTGAGGTTTTGCATATCATTGACACAATTGACATCAATAAAATTTATAATAACATCATTGCAATCATGCTTTTTATTCAAAGATCTATCATAAATTGCTTCATAAAGTACTTCATCACAATTTTCAGATTCACGAATTTCAAGCAAAACCTCATAAAGATAATCTAGTGCACTCAACTCACTAGGAATAGGTTCATCATAATTGGATCTCTTAAAGATATTAGCAAGTGGATGAGGATCCATAAAATTTTAGCAAGCGAAGATGCAAGCAAGAAGAAGGTACATGGTAACACAAGAAGCAAGCGGAAAGAAGAAAAAGCGCGAATAAAACAGCAAAAGGTGAAGTGGGGGAGAGGAAAACGAGAGGCAAATGGCAAATAATGTAATGTGAGGGATAAGAGTTTATGATGGGTACTTGGTATGTCTTGACTTGACTTGACTTGGCGCGAATCTCCCCGGCAACGGCACAGAAATCCTTCTTGCTACCTTTTGAGAACTGTGTTGGTTTTCCCTTGAAGAGGAAAGGGTGATGCAGTAAAGTAGCGTAAGTATTTACCTCAGTTTTTGAGAACCAAGGTATCAATCCAGTAGGAGATCACGCACGAGTCCCTCACACCTACACAAACAAATAAGAACCTCGCAACCAACGCGATAAAGTGGTTGTCAATCCCTCCACGGTCACTTACGAGAGTGAGATCTGATAGATATGATAAGATAAATATTTTTGGTATTTTTATGATAAAGGGAAATAAAGATGCAAAGTAAAATAAAAGGAAATAGAAATAACTAAGTGTTGGAAGATTAATATGATGGAAAATAGACCCGGGGGCCATAGGTTTCAATATTGGCTTCTCTCAAGAGCATAAGTATTACGGTGGGTAAACGAATTACTGTAAAGCAATTGATAGAATTGACCATAGTTATGAGAATATCTAGGTATGATCATGTATATAGGCATCACGTCCATGACAAGTAGACCGAAATGATTCTGCATCTACTACTATTACTCCACACATCGACCGCTATCCAGCATGCATCTAGAGTATTAAGTTCATAAGAACAGAGTAATGCTTTAAGTAAGATGACATGATGTAGAGGGATAAACTCATGCAATATGATATAAACCCCATCTTTTTATCCTCGATGGCAACAATACAATACGTGCCTTGCTGCCCCTGCTGTCACTGGGAAAGGACACCGCAAGATTGAACCCAAAGCTAAGCACTTCTCCCATTGCAAGACAGATCAATCTAGTAGGCCAAACCAAACTGGTAATTCGAAGAGACTTGCAAAGATAACCAATCATACATAAAAGAATTCAGAGGAGATTCAAATATTTTTCATAGATAATCTTGATCATAAACCCACAATTCATCGGATCTCGACAAAGACACCGCAAAAGAAGATTACATCGAATAGATCTCCAAGAAGATCGAGGAGAACTTTGTATTGAGATCCAAAGAGAGAGAAGAAGCGATCTAGATAATAACTATGGACCCGAAGGTCTAAGGTAAACTACTCACACATCATCGGAGAGGCTATAGTGTTGATGTAGAATCCCTCCGTGATCAATGCCCCCTCCGGAGGAGCGCCGGAAAAGGCCCCAAGATGGGATCTCATGGGTACGGAAGGTTGCAGTGGTGGAAATAGGGTTTTGGCTCCAGATCTGATAGTTTGGGGGTACATAGGTATATATAGGAGGAAGAAGTACGTCGGTGGAGCAACGAGGGGCCCACGAGGGTGGAGGGCGTGCCCAGGGGGTAGGCGTGCCCCCTGCCTCATGCCTTCCTTGTTGATTACTTTACGTAGACTCCAAGTCCTCTGAACCACGTTTGTTCCAAAAATCACATTCCCGAAGGTTTAATTCCGTTTGGACTCCGTTTGATATCCTTTTCCTTCGAAACACTGAAATAGGCAAAAAAACATCAATTTGGGCTGGGCCTCCGGTTAATAGGTTAGTCCCAAAAATAATATAAAAGTGTATAATAAAGCCCAATAAACATCTAAAAAGGAATATAATATAGCATGGAGCAATAAAAAATTATAGATACGTTGGACACGTATTAGTAACATCCACCTCTCTAACTGTGGCGTCGCTTCCCTCCAAGGAAATGAACATCGACATACATCCTCGTCTCCCGGAGTTGCGGTTATTCCTACCCTAGCTCTCTACTTGTGGTTACTTGTCTCTTAGCACTTACTTATATCATATTGTTCTTGCTTATTCACTTACTTGTGTTGCTTGCTTATCTTGCTTAGCCCTTAACATCTTACTTGCAATTGTTAGGCTCACTTTCATATTCCACATTATTGCCTAAAATTTCTAAGTAATAATTAAAATTTGTAATTGTACCTATTCACCCCCCTCTAGGTCCATCTCGATCCTTTCAATTCGTATCAGAGCCTCGTGCTCTATTCTTGTGGCTTAACCACCCTAGAGCGAGATGAACCCCGATGGGACTCCCTTTGTTGCAGATCTGAAAAATACGGGTGCGGCTTCCACGGAAGACAAGTCCTTCACTTCAGAGGATCTAGAACAAGCTCTTGCTTAGCAAAAGGAGGAGCATGATGCTTCTCTTGAGGCCTTGGTCTAAATGACGATATCCACACTAACCACGATGCTTGCACCACTTTTTGGTGGTGCGGCCTTGAGGCCAGCTGTGCCTACTCCCTCACTTGGCCAACAACCTCCTAGTAATGAACACTCCAGTGTTCCTTGGCTTTATGCAAGACCTCAAATAGAGAAACGTATAACCCTCAAGGCAAACCTCCTTTACTTGATGACACCATCGATTTTGCTTTGTGGAGAGTTGTTATGCAGGATCATCTTTGATATGGAAATGATGAGATGTTGGAGATACTGGAGTATGGCTACCAAGCTGTTGACCGGAAGAATCTTACTCCAAGAGAGGTATATGACCAGAATCTCAATGACACAGCAACCATGTGCATAAGAAGAGGTATGACTGGCAACCAAAGGAGACCATACATACATATCACAAGTGCCAAGGAATTATGGGATAGCATTGTGAGGACCAAGATCGGTACCTCCACTCTCTGGCTTGCTCAATATGAAATTGCCAAGGGTCAATTACAAAACCATCATCAGTCCAGGCACAAGCTAAGAAGGAGAAGGCAAGGAAGGAGAAAGCTGCCAAGATGCCAACTCAAGAGGAGCCATCTGAGTACTTCTTGAAGAACAAACAAGAGCAGCTCAGTTACTTGATTGTATCCACCCTGAGGATTGAGAAAGGACTGGCCACCCTAACTCAGAACCAGGCAAGCTTAGAGAGAATCGTAGAACAAAAGTTCTATGACTTGGATATCAAGGTGATAGAAATTCAGACTGCAGTGGAGCAACTTCAAGATGACATGCAAGAGAGGAAAGGGAAGACTACCACTAATGCATTTGCCAGAGTGCCACGAGGTCTGAGGTCGTCTGCAGTGCCAGTTCCTGACACAAGAGCCACCGCCTCAGCTCCAGCCACAGCACCAGCCCAACCAGCTCCAGCATCTACTTCAGCTCCAACTCCAACCACGTCTATGGAAGCCTTCGTCCTTGGAGTGATCAGGACTCCACCACCAGAAGATCAAGTCTGAGTGTCGATCTAGCACTATGCATTTTCTAGGAACTTTTTGGTAACTTGTTGCCAAAGGGGGAGAAAAATGTATAGATCATAGGCTTCGAGAGAGAGAGAGTGTTGTTTTTTCTCTCTTGCTTTATTTGGTGTTTTTTCAAACATTGTTTGCTTTTGGTCGAGATACTTTCATATGCTTGTGGGACATTGATGATCATGTGTTTGATCATAAGCTACACTTATGCATGCTTGATATATCTTATCTATCTTAGGTGGTCATTCACTTTTCCTTGGTGATGAGTGCATGTATTTCATTATTATCATTTTGAGCGCTCCACCAAGATGTATGTGACATGGAAGAGTAATCCATAATTCTAACTCTTTGTGCATTTCCAGTCTAAAGCAAATTTTAAATATGCACAAATTTAGGGGGAGCTCTTACTTATCACATACTTCTCAAAGCGACGATATAATTCATTCTTATTATCATTTGTTGAAGCTTTGATCTATATGTTGTCATCAATTACCAAAAAGGGGGAGATTGGAAGTGCAAATATCCCTAGGTGGTTTTGGTAATTCATAACAACATATAGCTCATTGAGCTAATGCTATTCCAAGATAATTATTTCAGGAAAGCTCAATGATTGGCATGGCATGGATTGTGAAAGTGGAACCCTCAAAATGCTAAGGACAAAGGATTGGCTAAAGCTTCAAGCTCAAGACTCTTCATTTTACATTTTAGTGATCCAAGATCACATTGAGTCCATAGGAAAAGCCAATACTATCAAGGAGGGATGAGGTGTTGCTTAATGAGCCTTTTGCTTCATGTGCTTAATGATATGCTCCAAAACCCTCAGCTACTTTCCCATTTCCACATATGACCTAAAACCCAAAGTCAAACTCGGCCCCACCAATTCTTTCTATCCAGCGCCACCGAGTTTCACTTGTCATAAGCCACTGCAAAACCCTAGCAAATCGGTTCTACCGATAGGGATCTCGGTCTCACCGACATGGGGTTGCAATCTCTCTGTTTCCCTTTTGTAACTTTTCGGTCTCACCGAAAGAGCAAATCGGTCCCACCAAGATTGCAATGTAAACTCTCTGTTTCCCCTTTGTAACTTTTCGGTCTCACCGAAAGAGCAAATCGGTCCCACCGAGTTTACCTGACCAACTCTCTGGTTAGCTAATTACCAAAATCGGTCTCACCAAGTTTGTGTAATCGGTCTCACCGAGATTACGTTATGCCCTAACCCTAACCATATCAGTCCTACCGAGTTGCATGTCAGTCCCACCGAAAATCTCTAACGGTCACTCGGTTTACTATTTCGGTCCGAACGAGTTTGTTGATTCGGTCCCACCGAGATTGGTAAATTGTGTGTAACGGTTGGATTTTGTGTGGAGGCTATATATACCCCTCCACCTCCTCTTCATTCATGGAGAGAGCCTTCAGAACACATTTACACTTCCAACTCATATGTTCTGAGAGAGAACCACCTACCCCTGTGTTGAGGACAAGATATTCCATTCCTACCATATGAATCTTGATCTCTAGCCTTCCCCAAGTTGCTTTCCACTCAAATCTTCTTTCCACCAAATCCAAATCCTATGAGAGAGAGTTGAGTGTTGGGGAGACTATCATTTGAAGCACAAGAGCAAGGAGTTCATCATCAACACACCATTTGTTACTTCTTGGAGAGTGGTGTCTCCTAGATTGGCTAGGTGTCACCTGGGAGCCTCCGACAAGATTGTGGAGTTGAACCAAGGAGTTTGTAAGGGCAAGGAGATCGCCTACTTCGTGAAGATCTACCGCTAGTGAGGCAAGTCCTTCGTGGGCGATGGCCATGGTGGGATAGACAAGGTTGCTTCTTCGTGGACCCTTCGTGGGTGGAGCCCTCCGTGGACTCGCGCAACCGTTACCCTTCGTGGGTTGAAGTCTCCATCAACGTGGATGTAGGATAGCACCACCTATCCGAACCACAGGAAAAACATTCGTGTTTCCAATTGCGTTTGAATTCTCCAAACCCTTCCCTTTACATTCTTGCAAGTTGCATGCTTTACTTTCTGCTGCTATATACTCTTTGCATGCTTGCTTGCATTGTGTGATGATTGCTTGACTTGTCCTAAAGTTGCTAAAATCTGCCAAGAACTAAAATTGGGAAAAGGCATAGCTTTTATTTGGTCAAGTAGTCTAATCACCCCCCACTAGACATACTTCCGATCCTACAAGTGGTATCAGAGCCTTGGTCTCCATTTGCTTTGATTTCCATAGCTTTTGGTGGTCATAGCCTTGGTTTCACAACCTAGGAGAGTATGGCGTTTAGCGAGGGAAATTATCATCATAGAGGTCCTTACTTTGATGGTACAAATTTTGCTAGTTGGAAGCATAAAATGAAAATGCATATTCTTGGACATAACCCCGCCGTTTGGGCTATTGTGTGTGTTGGTTTGCAAGGTGACTTCTTCGGCGGGAAGGAACCAAACCGTGAAGCTACCACGGATGAGTTGAAGATGTTACAATACAATGTTCAAGCTTGTGATATTCTCTTCAACGGATTGTGCCCCGAAGAATTCAACAAAATCAGCCGTCTTGAGAATGCAAAGGAAATTTGGGATACTTTGGTTGATATGCACGAAGGTACCGACTCCGTCAAGGAATCCAAATTGGATGTGCTTCAATGTCAACTTGACAAGTTCAAAATGAAGGATGGTGAAGGTGTCGCTGAAATGTACTCTAGGCTTGCTCTGATCACAAACGAGATTGCCGGCCTAGGAAGTGAAGAGATGACCGACAGATTCATCATCAAGAAGATCCTAAGAGCCTTGGATGGAAAATATGATACCGTGTGCAATTGATCCAAATGATGCCCAATTACAAAGATCTCAAGCCAACGGAGGTCATTGGAAGAATTGTTGCTCATGAGATGTCGCTCAAGGATAAAGAGGAACTTCACAACAAATCAAGTGGTGCCTACAAAGCCTCATGTGAAGTACCCACATCATCAAGTGAGAAACAAAACTTCAACGAAGAATTGAGCTTAATGGTGAAGAACTTCAACAAGTTCTACAATAGTAGAAGCAAAGATAGAAGCTCCAAGTCAAGGTCCTACAATGACAAAAGATCTTCTAGTCGAGAGCGAAACTGCTACAATTGTGGAAGACTCGGACACTATTCCAATGAGTGTACGGCTCCCTACAAAAGAAGAGAAGATTCTCCCAAAAGAAGAGGCAAAAGAGAAGAATCACCATCAAGAGAGAGAAGGAGTAGAGATGATCGTTATGAACGAAGATACTCACGGAGGAGCAAGGATTCGGAAAGAAAGGAAAAATCATCAAGGAGCTACACAAAGCGAAGACATCAAGCTCATATTGGTGAATGGGTATCCGGCTCCGACTCCGACAACCACCCCGAGAGAAGTTATCACTCCGATTCCGAATATACTCAAGATGAAGGTGTTGCCGGTCTAGAACTTGTGTCAACCAAATCCTTCGACATATTTGACTCACCAAATGAAGGAATTGGAAGATGCTTCATGGCCAAAGGTCCTAAGGTAACTCACCCTGAGTATGTTGGTTACAATAGTGATGAGGATGACTTGTTAGGTGATGATGATTTACTTGTTGACAACTCTAGTGACGAATACTATGATGAAAAGTCAATTAATCATGCTAATCAAGATAAAACTAATGACAATGATAAGGAGAAAATTGAGGCTCTAACTAAAGAACTAAACACTCTTAAGTTAGCTCGTGAAACTATCTTCGAAGATCATCGAGAACTTTTAAGAGCTCATGAGAAGTTACGCTTTGAAAAGCTAAATCTTGAGCAAGAGCATGAGCTTTTAAAGGCAATCAATGATGATATCCGCAAGAAAATTCTTCTTACATTGCCAAACATTTACTCTTATCCACTTACATGCCTCAAGTCAAGTCTAATAACAAAAACAAGAAAGATTCTTCCTCTAGTAGTAAGAATGAACATGTTAAATCCAATATTGTTGCTTCTAGTAGTTCTCTTGATTCCACTAATGATTCTCTTAGCCAAGTTACACTTGAGCAAGAAAATAGCATATTGAAGGAAATCATAGAGAAAGGAGTGTACAAAAGCCTTGCCGGAAGTAAGCAATTCAAGGAGATTGTACGCAAGCAAGGAAGGCACCAGAAGAATCAAGGTGTTGGTTTTGAACGAAAGTTCAATGCCAATGGAGTTGAGTGGGAAGAAGATCAATACCCCAAGACAAAGTTTGTTCCTCAACAAGAGAAGTATGATCCTACTTCATTCAAGGGGACACAAACTCAAGATGATCTTCCACCACAAGACTACAAGCAAAAAGGCAAGGACAAGCTTCAAGAGGAAATTGATGCATTTGAAGAAGCTCCTAAGACCTTAGTCAAGCGGATTCCCAAGACTAATTCAAGTTCCACTTCATCAAGTACGACTACAACTCCAAGGATTCCCATCAAGATGGTGTGGATCCAAAAGAAGAAGAACTAGAGAGTTCTTGAGGGTGACTCCGCCAACATACTTCACTCTTATCATTTTGGCAAGAACAAGTGCAATCAACTTCCACATCTTGCACTAGTTCAAGGAGTCACAAACCCTCTTGTTGGTAAGACAAGGGACAAGGTAACCTAAAAGCTTTCATAGACATCATCTTGTGTGTGCATCACTCTATGTCTATGGATATCCTTGTTTGTTCCTTGTGGGACTAACCCATGTAGGTATTGAAAGTGCAATTCACTCAAAAGGATAGCTCCAAGTGATCTACATTGAGCATCCACATCTTCAACATCTACATGAAGTCATCATCGACAAAACCCAAGGTTAGTTCATCCCTCTTAGGGGGGATATCACATCTAGGGGGAGCTTTACTCTAAGACTTGAGTTAAAGTAACTCTAATGATGTGAACACAACAATGCTTTATGTAAAAGTGGTAACCCCACTTGAGCTTAAACGATGAGTATGACCTATGACCAAATGTTTTCATTTGACTCCTAAGTCAATATACTCATATATAGATGACCTAGTCATCGCCAATTGCTTGATAGATGCTAGAATTGGTTGTGCATGCTTTGTCACATATTTCAATTGCCATTTTATTGTGTGAGCATGTTGGTTGCATATTTTACTCATTCGAGGACATCCACTTGTTGTTATGATTGTTTGGCTTTATTTTTCTTTTGCCAAGTGGATGGACAAGAATGCCTAAGAACCTTCTCTAGCTATCTATGCTTTTCTCGTCTCAAACTCTATTCATGCTACATCACAAAATTGATCAAGTCAGATTCGAACCACTCTGTGTGAGGAGCACTCGGAGTCCCCGATTCGTCATAGACTTAAACTTCCAAAACCTCTTTGTGATTCTCGGTCTGACCGATACCCCATTTTCGGTCTTACCGAGATCATTAAGTTGATCTATGTTTCCGATCTCGGTGCAACCGATTTGAACCATTCGGTCACACCGAGTTGCAATAACTGTATACAGTTTTGCATCTCGGTGCCACCGAGTTGTTCCACTCGGTCACACCGACAGGGTTGGGCTATATATAGACACAGGCAAAAATTTGGAATTTCTTCGAACCCCTTCGCTCGCGCGATAGCTCGCTCAGCCTACGTGGTCTCCGGATCGTCTTCTCGCCGCCAGACGCCTCCAGTCGCTGGTCTCCGTCGCCGTCAACGGGAATCAACCCCGCCGTTGCCGCCATAGCGAGTCTCCGCCGAACTAGGGTATGGACTCGATCTTTGTGCTATTCCCCAATCCGATTCCTAGCACATTGTGATCATATGGATTCTTGCCACGTTTGATAAACTCCTATCCAGTCAATGAACTCATAGAATAGGTTTGATCCGAAAATTTTAGAGTTAGGTTTCCGCCGAAACCATCTCGGACCCACCGAGTTGCAAAACTCGGTCCCACTGATTTGGCTTATGCCATTGCACAAGTAAAACTCGGTCTGACCGAGTATTGCTAATCGGTGTGACCGATTTTGGAACTTTGTGAAACCCTAGCAGTCTCGGTGCCACCGAACTGTGACTCGGTCTGACCGAGTTCACTAGTTTAGGTTCCAAAAACTGCTTTGGTATCACCGAGTTTAAAAATCGGTAGATCCGAAATGCTTTCTGTGGGAAACTAAAACTAAGTTTTTGAATCATTCTTTCGCAAAAATCTCTGCATTTTGTGATGCTCATCCACTCTACCTCATCTATAAACTATTCACAGGGTCAGTAGACAGCTTGTTCATCATGTCAGACCAGAGTGATAGCCAGAACCTGTCAGAGCAGCCAGTGCAGATGAGTGAGGGCACTAGTCCCTCCAGCTCTTCAGATGAAGGCAGCAGGAGCACCCCCAGCAACCTGCCAAAAGCTGACACAAGACAAAGGAAGAAGAGAACCTCAGAATCCGAGGATGAGGACTATGTGGCAGAGGAGGAAGCAACTTCCAAGAGAGTTGTGCTCAAGAAGGAGTATGGCTCAGCTGCAGCCATCAAGCCAGGAATGCACAAGAAAGCACCTGCTAGGAGAGTTCCTACCTCCAAGCCAAGGAAGGCTGTTCCTGAGGAAACTATAAAATTCACTATGGAATCTGAAGAGGAAGAAATTGGCCAGGACAAGAAAAAGAAGAGAGCTAGAACAACCACTGCCAGAGTTGTTGGCAAGCCTTCTACGAGGAAAGATTCTTCTGATGAGGAAGAAGAAGAGGTTGTTGCACCAGCACCTAAGGCACCCAAGCTGATGGGTGACGCTATAAGATCAGGGGCAGCTGCATCTAAGCCCAAGGAAGCTCCCAAGGCTGCATCCAAAGCCAAGCCAGCTCCAAAGCCAAAACCAAAGAGAAATACAAGGAGCATACCAGCTGCTGAGAAGAACAAGGCCCCAGTGCCTGAAGCTGTTGTTGAAGAAGAGGAAGGCCACGTGCTGAGAAAGTTGAAGCCCAAGATCCCAGACCACAATGATGCTCATCCTGTGGCTGAGGATATGAAGATCAGAAGAGACTCTGGGCTAAGAAAATGGAGAGCAGAGGATCCATATGCTACCAGGAGAAGGACTGTTGTTGACTACAGGTTCCACACTAAGGAACAGCAGGACTTCTATGAGACAGTCTTATTGGACAAGAAGCCAGTTGTGTGTGACATGAGATGGGTTGATTGGGAATATATCAAGGAAAATGAAGAGCACTACCCTGGAGTGCAAGATAGCTTCAGAGCTTGTGGAGTAGCTGACCTTGTTGGGCAGAAGCTCACAAAGTGGAATGAGGAGCTGATTATGCAATTCTACTCCACAACACACTTTTATCCAGATGGAAGGATCACATGGATGTCTAAAGGTACAAGGTACCATTCAACTGTTGAGGAATGGGAAAAGTTGAACAATGCCCCAGAAGAAAATGAAGATGACTTGGATGTCTATGCCAAGAAAAAGATGGATCATAACACTATGGCAAATATGTATAAGGAGATTCCTGCAGAAGATCTTGATACTCACCAGTTTGGGTCTGTGAAACACTTGTTGTCAGGTCTGCCTACGATCAACTGGATCCTTAGGCACACACTTTTGCCCAAGTCTGGAGATCACAGGATGATCAGAGGTCATGCCATCAACCTGCTTCATATATTTGATGTGCCTCAAAAGTTTAAGGTCATGAGCCTCATAGTAGAACCTATCAAGAGGACTACAGCAGTGCAGAAGAGGAGCTGTGGTTATGCCCCTCAGATCCAGATGTTGATTAACTCAAGAATGGGCACAGATACATACTTGTTGGACAAGGAACATTTGCCTATCCATCCGGATTTCGAGGACAACCAAGTTGTGATGCATGAAAATGAACCATCATCAGTCCAGGCACAAGTTAAGAAGGAGAAGGCAAGGAAGGAGAAAGCTGCCAAGATGCCAACTCAAGAGGAGGCATCTGAGTACTTCTTGAAGAACAAACAAGAGTAGTGATGAAGTCATGTACCTGGGGTAGGGTCATGGGCCTGCCCAAGGGTACCCTCCCCAAGGTCACTTACTAAAAGAGGCTGCTTACCAGTCGACCTGGCAAGCATTCACTCGACTAACATGGAGACACTCGACCATGAAGATTCACTCGACCATCGGAAGAACAGGAGCCACTCCGTATCCAAACGGTTTGTAATTAAATAGCCTTTATAGCCTTAATAAGCACTTTATGCAGGACATTTCCAGTAACGCCCTGCCTTAATGTACCTTAAAACCCTTCATTACGTGGGCTGGCTGGGGTCCGGGCGAACTCTATATAAGCCACCCCCCTCCACAGGAAGAAGGGTTCGCATCTTTGTAACACACACGCATATAATCCAGTCGACCGCCTCCGGGCTCCGAGACGTAGGGATATTACTTCCTCCGAGAAGGGCCTGAACTCGTTAACTCTTTGCGTGCACAACTACTCTAGAGCTAGGATCTTGCCTCTCCATTCCTACCCCCCATTCTACTGTCAGACTTAGAACCACGACAGTTGGCGCCCACCGTGGGGCTGGTGTTCTAGCAAATTTCTGGAGAAGTTGGGATTCTTTTGACATCTCCCATCATGTCTTCGAGCGGAATCCTGGTCGAGGGGCGCGAGATCCGTCTCGGCGCCCTCACTTTCGTCGTCGATGATTCTGCTTGGCTCCAGGAGGCTCCACTCGACGTGGACGCGCTCCCCGCCCGCGGAGCGACGCACTTCCACGCGTGCATTCGTGGCGTCCTCCTGCGACAACTGTCGGCCCAGTACGGGTCGGTACCCGTTTCGTCCTCGCTCCCTGTTTCCCGCCGGCGCAAGCGCTCTGGTCGGTCGAGACTCCAGCGGTGGGTGAGGCATGCGTTGGCCCGCCAGTCGGCCATCCCCCAAGTCGCGGCGATTGAACCCGACGAATTACTCTACGGCCTGTTCGACCTGTCGACTGGCTCCGCAGAGACTGCGTCCGAGTGCGACAGCAGCGATCCAGCGGCGGAGGTACTCATGGTCGACGGACCACGCAGTCCCCCCGGTTTTCCCCACACCGAAGAGGTTGCTGGGGGAGGAGTCCCGATGCGAGGCCATGAAGAGTCCAGGCCCGAGCCTCTCACCTCACTGCAGAGGGAGGAACTTCGTCGCCGGAACATGGACGCGCTTCACACTCCTATCGTTGGAGAAACCCCCGAGGCACGCGCCTTGGAGTAGGCGCGCTTGGCCAACCTGGCTAAACGTACTCGACTGGAGAATCTCCAGAGGGTACTCGACGAACACGCTCGACCGCCAGTCGCCGAATCCAGTCGACGCCGCCTCTTCCAGCCACCAACTCAGGTATACCGAACCCCGATTCAGAATTTGGCAGCTGCAGCTCGCATAGCAGAGTCGATCCAACCTTCTCAGTCAGAGGCGTGTAGAGGTCTGTTACAGATCAGAGATTTGCTCCGGGCAGCGGGGGACCAGAATTCAGTGGTATCTCAGTCGCGTAACAGGATTCACAGCCGATCCGTCGCTGCGAATTCTGTACAGTCGGCTCACAGCCCAGGATCGCCTCCGAGGCATGGGGAACGTAGAGATCGGCGCGATGATCAATATCAAGACCGTGAGCGGTACGAACACCGATTCGATCGCAACGATCGACGTCGAGTGCCCACTCCTCCCCCAAGGGGTGGATCGTACGTTTCTCGGCAACAAGATGACAGACGCCAGCTCAGTGCTGGGCGAAGGTTTCCAGTCGACCCCAGGGAACCAGGCTTTGATGCAAGATCCATTATTGTGCAAGGTCTAGTCGACAGGAATAGAGCTCATAGAGGAGGCCATGACAGAGACGCTCCGTCCAGCAGCAGAGCTCGTGTATCAGGACCAGAGTGTTTCAGCAGGGCGATCAGAGCCGCAGTAATTCCCCCCAACTTCAGGTTGGCGGCTGGAGTTAGCAAGTTCACCGGCGAGTCCAAGCCTGATACCTGGCTCGAGGATTACCGAGTGGCTGTTCAGATTGGGGGCGGCAACGACGAGGTAGCCATGAAGCATTTGCCTCTTATGTTGGAAGGGTCGGCCAGAGCATGGTTGAACCAGTTGGCACCCAGCAGTATTTACACTTGGGAGGATCTTGCCCGAGTGTTTGTCAGGACATTTGAAGGGACTTGCAAGCGACCAGCAGGGTTGACAGAATTGCAGTCGTGTGTTCAGAAGTCGGGTGAAACTCTGAGGGATTATATCCAGAGGTGGATCACTTTACGTCACACAGTCGAGAATGTATCTGATCACCAGGCAGTTTGTGCCTTCAAGAAAGGCGTCAGGAACAGAGAACTGAGTTTGAAATTCGGTCGAACCGGAGATATGACATTGAGTCGAATGATGGAAATTTCCACCAAGTATGCAAACGGTGAAGAAGAAGATAGGCTCCGGAGTGGCAAGTATAAAGCAGCCGCTAATGAGACCGGCGGAGGGAACTCCAGTCGGAAGCAAAAGCGCAAAGCCGAGCCAGCTGCACACGGAGAGGCCTTGGCTGTGACCCCAGGAAAGTTTAAGGGGAAACCCAAGGGTCCCTGGAACCCCAAGAAAGTGAAAGACCAGGATGGGAACGATGTGATGGACTTACCGTGTCACATTCACACGAAGAAAGACGAGGAGGGTAAACTCATTTACCCAAAGCATACCACTCGACAATGTCGACTCCTGATGCAGCAGTTTCAAGGGAAGCAGGCCAAAGACAAAAAGAAAGAGTCACACAAAGTTGAGGACAAGGAAGATAGCGGTGAGGAATACCCCCAGGTCAATTCCACCTTGATGATTTTTGCTGACGTCGAAAGCAAAAGTCGATTGAAGGTCATCAATCGAGAAGTGAACATGGTCGCTCCGGCGACGCCTAATTATCTGAAATGGTCTCAGACTGCCATCACCTTCGACCAGTCCGACCACCCGACTCATATTGCTACCCCAGGGAGGCAAGCATTGGTGGTCGATCCAGTCATTGAAGGCACTCGACTAACCAAAGTTTTGATGGATGGTGGCAGTGGTTTGAACTTGTTGTACGCAGAGACACTGAAAGGGATGGGCATTCCGATGTCCAGACTCAGCACCAGTAACATGAGCTTCCACGGAGTCATTCCTGGAAAGAAGGCTGAGTCACTCGGCCAAATCGCTCTCGATGTAGTTTTTGGTGACGCGAAGAATTTCCGGAAGGAAAAGTTAACCTTTGAGGTCGTGGATTTACAGAGCGCATACCACGCCATTCTTGGAAGGCCAGCATACGCTCGTTTCATGGCCCGACCATGCTACGTGTACCTCAAATTGAAGATGCCCGGTCCCAAAGGTGTGATCACCATCACGGGTAATCGGAAGAAGGCAGAAGAGTGCTTCCAGAAAGGCTCCAAAATTGCTGACGCTCAGATGGCCGAAATGGAATTACAGGAGTACTAGAAGACTGCAGACCCGAGTGATTTGTTACGAGCCAAGAAGCCCGCCACAGAGTCAGCATTTCAGTCGTCCGATGAGACAAGACAGGTTCACATCCACCCGACTGACCCCAATGCGGCTCCGACCAATATCTCCACTACACTCGACTCTAAATAGGAAGAAGCGCTCATCCAGTTCCTCCGTGAGAACTGGGACATCTTTGCATGGAAGCCTGCTGACATGCCGGGTGTTCCCAGAGGACTGGCTGAGCACCGCCTTTGAGTCGACCCAAAGGTCAAACCAGTTAAAGAACATCTTCGACGGTCCGCCGTACAGAAGAGAAAGGCCATTGGCGAAGAGGTGGCTCGACTCTTAGCGGCAGGTTTCATTCGCGAGATTTTCCACTCCGAGTGGCTCGCCAACGTTGTAATGGTCCCGAAGAAGGACAAGTCGTTGCGAATGTGCATCGATTTCAAACATGTCAATCGGGCCTGCCCGAAAGATCATTTCCCTCTTCCTCGCATCGACCAAATAGTCGACTCGACTGCAGGATGCGAGAGGTTGTCTTTTTTAGATGCTTACTCCGGATACCATCAGATCCGTCTGTATGGACCTGATGAAATAAAAACAGCTTTCATCACCCCGTTCGGGTGCTTCTGTTATGTTACCATGCCTTTCGGTCTCAAGAATGCTGGAGCTACATTCATGAGAATGATTCAGAAGTGCCTGATCACACAAATCAGTCGGAATGTAGAAGCATACATGGATGATATAGTGGTCAAGTCGCGAAAAGGTTCCGACCAGTTGACTGACCTTACTGAAACATTTGCTAATCTCAGGAGGTATGATATCAAGCTTAATCCGTCGAAATGCACGTTCAGGGTCCCAGGAGGAAAGTTACTCGATTTTTTTGTTTCCGAACGAGGAATCGATGCTAACCCTGAAAAAGTTGGCACTATACTCCGAATGAAACGCCCTGTGCGTGTGCACGACGTCCAGAAACTTACTGGATGCTTGGCCGCTTTAAGTCGATTCATCTCCAGGCTCGGTGAAAAGGCACTGCCTCTTTACCGACTGATGAAGAAGTCAGACAAGTTCGAATGGACTCCAGAAGCTGATGCAGCGTTTGCAGAGCTAAAAGCCCTGCTCTCCACCCAGCCGGTGCTTGCTGCCCCTGTCAGCAAAGAGCCATTGTTGCTTTACATTGCAGCCACTGGACAAGTCGTTAGTACCGTTCTTACGGTCGAGGGGGAAGAGGAAGGGAAAGCCTTCAAAGTTCAGCGCCCAGTTTATTACCTTTCTGAAGTTCTGACCCATCAAAGCAAAGATACCCTCACTATCAGAAGCTTGTCTATGGGATTTACATGACCACGAAGAAGGTTGCTCATTATTTCTCTAATCACTCCATTACAGTCGTCAGCGACGCCCCGTTATCAGAGATTCTTCATAACAGAGATGCAACCGGTCGAGTGGCAAAATGGGCAATTGAACTTCTTCCTCTTGATATCAAGTTCGAGGCAAAGAAATCTATCAAGTCCCAAGCAATAGCTGATTTCCTCGCCGAATGGACTGAACAACAACTTCCGACTCAAGTTCACTCGGAACACTGGACTATGTTTTTTGATGGCTCCAAGATGCTGAATGGGTCCGGTGCGGGGGTTGTACTTGTTTCCCCCCGAGGAGATAAGCTCAAATATGTCCTCCAGATTCACTTTGATTCCTCCAACAATGAGGCAGAATATGAAGCACTCCTATATGGATTACGTATGGCCATTTCACTCGGCGTCCGTCGCCTTATGGTCTATGGCGACTCAGATCTGGTTGTTAATCAAGTGATGAAAGAGTGGGATGTCCGAAGCCCAGCCATGACGGGATATTGCAATGCGGTGAGAAAGTTGGAAAAGAGATTTGAGGGGTTAAAGCTCCATCATATACCCCGACTGAAAACCAAGCTGCAGATGACTTGGCAAAAATTGGGTCCAAGAGAGAAGCCATCCCCAGTGACGTGTGTTTAGAGCACATTCGTGCGCCATCGGTACAGGAAGATCCTTTCACAGAAGAACCTGATTATGGAAGTTGTAGTCATCACTCCCGACTGGACAACGCCTTACATCGCGTATATTATGAGGAAAGAGCTCCCAGAAGATGAAGAAGAGGCTCGACAGATCGTCCGTCGATCCAAAGCCTTTACAGTAATCAAAGGGCAGTTGTACAGAGAAAGCGCGACTAGAGTTGGCCAGAAGTGCATCACGCCAGAAGAAGGTCAGATAATTCTTGAGGATATCCACTCGGGGACCTGTGGCCATCACGCGTCCTCTCGGACTATTGTGGCTAAAGCATACCGAGCGGCATTTTACTGGCCGAGGGCGAATGAAATGGCAAAAGACATAGTCGACAAGTGCGAAGGGTGTCAGTTTTATTCCAACATGTCGCACAAGCCCGCCTCTGCTTTGAAGACCATTCCACTTGCCTGGCCCTTCGCTGTTTGGGGGCTAGACATGATCGGACTGCTGAGAACTGGTAGAAGCGGCTTCACTCACTTACTGGTCGCAGTCGACAAGTTCACCAAGTGGATAGAAGCTAAACCCATCAAGAACCTCGATGCAAGCACTGCTATCAGTTTCATCAGGGAGCTGATATTCAGATATGGGGTTCCTCATAGTATCATCACGGACAATGGATCAAACTTTGATAACGACAGATTCAAAGCCTTTTGCGCCTCCCAGGGCACGCGAGTCGACTATGCCTCAGTTGCCCATCCTCAATCGAATGGGCAGGCAGAGCGTGCGAATGGCCTCATCCTCAAAGGTCTGAAACCTCGATTGATGCGTGATCTCAAGCACGCGGCAGGAGCTTGGGTCTACGAACTTCCGTCAGTTCTTTGGGGATTAAGGACCACTCCTAATCGGTCGATTGGAAGAACTCCATTCTTTCTGGTCTACGGGGCTGAAGCGGTTCTTCCGAGTGATCTGCTCCACAACGCACCTCGAGTCGAACTATACTCTGAAGCAAAAGCGTAACAAGCTCGGCAAGATGCAGTCGACCTCTTGGAAGAAGAGAGGGAGATGGCCCTAATCCGCTCGACTATCTACCAGCAGGACTTACGTCGGTTCCACGCGAGAAACGTGAAGAGTCGAGCCTTTCAGGAAGGAGACTTGGTCCTCCGAGTGGATCAGCAAAAACCTCACAAGCTCGCTCCAACTTGGGAAGGCCCCTTCATCGTCACCAAAGTCTACCACAACAGAGCATATCACCTCTACAACGTTGATCGCTGGATCGACGAGCCTCGAGCTTGGAATGCGGAGTTGCTCCGTCCTTTTTACACTTGAAAAAAGAAACTCACTCGACTGAGATGTAATAAAAGTACCTCTGTAGTACTTTTATCTAAAGCAAGAATGTTATAATTTTCACAGAAGATTGCTATTTCTTTTTTCGAAATTTCCCCCAGTGGGTGGCTTAGCCGCGAATCTGTTTCACCTAAGTATTCAAAAATCCTACCGAGTGGAGAGCCAGCCTCCCACTCGGGGGCTTAGCTGCAGTCCAAGTACTCGCCTAAGTATTTAAAAATCCTACCGAGTGGAGAGCCAGCCTCCCACTCGGGGGCTTAGCTGCAGTCCAAGTACTCGCCTAAGTATTTAAAAATTCTACCGAGTGGAGAGCCAGCCTCCCACTCGGGGGCTTAGCTGCAGTCCAAGTACTCGCCTAAGTATTCAAAAATCCTACCGAGTGGAGAGCCAGCCTCCCACTAGGGGGCTTAGCTGCAGTCCAAGTACTCGCCTAAGTATTCAAAAATCCTACCGAGTGGAGAGCCAGCCTCCCACTCGGGGGCTTAGCTGTAGTCCAAGTACTCGCCTAAGTATTCAAAAATCCTACCGAGTGGAGAGCCAGCCTCCCACTCGGGGGCTTAGCTGCAGTCCAAGTACTCGCCTAAGTATTCAAAAATCCTACCGAGTGGAGAGCCAGCCTCCCACTCGGGGGCTTAGCTGCAGTCCAAGTACTCGCCTAAGTATTCAAAAATCCTACCGAGTGGAGAGCCAGCCTCCCACTCGGGGGCTTAGCTGCAGTCCAAGTACTCGCCTAAGTATTCAAAGATCCTACCGAGTGGCGAGCCAGACTCCCACTCGGGGGCTTAACTGCAGCCCAGGGCTCGCCTAAGTATTTAAAATTCCTACTGAGCGGAAAGCCAGCCTCCCGCGAAGTTAAACTCTCATTCTTATCCTTCAGAAGCTACATTCCAATATCCTACCGAGTGGAGAGCAGACCTCCCACTCGGAGGCTTAGCTGCAGCCCAGCGCTCTCCTAAGTAATTCAAAACCCTACCGAGTGGAGAGCAGACCTCCCACTCGGAGGCTTAGCTGCAGCCCAGCGCTCGTCTAAGTAATTCAAAATCCTACCAAGTGGAGAGCAGACCTCCCACTCGGAGGCTTAGCTGCAGCCCAACGCTCGCCTAAGTAATTAAAAATCCTACCGAGTGGAGAGCAGACCTCCCACTCGGAGGCTTAGCTGCAGCCCAGTGTTCGCCTAAGTAATTAAAAATCCTACCGAGTGGAGAGCAGACCTCCCACTCGGAGGCTTAGCTGCAGCCCAGTGTTCGCCTAAGTAATTAAAAATCCTACCGAGTGAAGAGCGGACCTCCCACTCGGAGGCTTAGCTGCAGCCCAGTGTTCGCCTAAGTAATCAAAAATCCTACCAAGTGGAGAGCAGACCTCCCACTCGGAGGCTTAGCTGTAGCCCAGTGTTCGCCTAAGTAATCAAAAATCCTACCAAGTGGAGAGCAGACCTCCCACTCGGAGGCTTAGCTGTAGCCCAGTGCTCGCCTAAGTAATTAAAATCCTCCCACTCGGAGGCTTAGATGCAGCCCTGTGCTCGCCAAAGTCATTTTGAGTGAAGATCAAGTCTCACTCAACGGACAAACCACGAAGGTATTCAACGATAAATCAAGTTCGGATAAGATCAAAAGGTCTTTGATCGCAAATAAAAAGTACTCGAGCTACCAAGCTTGACAGAGTTTATCGGTTACATAAACCACTCGGCATTCCGAGGCAAATTTAAAGCAAGACACAACAGTTTTTTACTCCTCCGACGGAGGACTGGATGGTGCAACAAACTCGTCCAAATCAATCCCGTCTGAGATGCGAGTGGCAGCAGCAATGAAGGTCTCCATGAAGTCCTGGAAATTATGCTTCCTGGTATTGGCAACTTGGAGGGCGGCCAGCTTCTCTTCTCGCGCCTCCTTGCAGTGGACACGAACCAGCGACAGAGCAACATCGGCACCACACCTGGCAGAAGACTTTTTCCATTCTTGCACTCGACTTGGAACTTCATTCAGTCGAGTGACCAAGGATTCAAGGTCATTCTAAAGCGTCTGTTTGGGCCAGAGTGCAGAGTCGATCCGCGACACTGCAGCCTTCAGTCGAGCAAGATAGTCCACCACGCCAGCAACGCGAGACTCCAACCGGAGAACATTCATGGCAGCTTCGTCCTTCACAGGAGAGTTGATGGGGTCCAGACTGGTCTCCACTCGACCAGTTTCTTCCTCGAAGTTCTGACAGAATTCTGAAAGAAGTTTTGATGGTCCAAAATTATAATTGAATGATGAGTCGGCAACAACAAGTTAATCGAGCAAAGAGGATTACCTTCGAGCATGAGGAATAATTTCTTGGCAAGATCGCCGAGATAAACCTCCAGATCATGGCGCTTCCCCGCCATCTGGCCGACTTTGTCAGTCAGAGCAATCTTGTCATTTTTCAGTCGACTTGCCTCCTTGTTGGCCGCATCAAGGGCAGACTTCAGCCTGGCATTCTCATCTTTGAGTCGACCAACTGAGGCAAGCTTCTCCTCAGCGAGCTTCATCTTGTCCGAAGCCGCCTTCTGTGCTTCCGCAAGGTCAAGATCCTTCTTCCTCAGAGCCTCCTCCAGTTGGTCTGCAAAACAATAATGAGGAAAGGGTTGAGAATAGGCAGAAAAACAGAGGCAGCCGTCGAATCCTCACCAGCCATACCTTTCGCATCATCCTTCGCCTTGTGCAAGTTTTCCTAGGCAAACTGTAAGTCGAGGTTAAGCTGGACTTGTTTCTCCTACAAATCAGCAAACTGAGCAACAAGCTCGCAAGACTTCTGCAAAGAGACAATCGACAAAAGACATCAAAGACAAGTTATTTCCGAGTGACTAAAGGAAAGGATGTGACATTTCTAAGACTACAGCCGAATCAAAACATTCGACAGTAGCCTCGGGGACTACACCCAGTGGGTGCACTCAGCGTGCCCCCACCGGTATTTTTCAAAGATTCTGCTCGATCAGTCGACCCGTTATGATTCTAAAGCATGACTAATAGTCAACGGTCAGCTGTATATATAAAAAAAAGAGGAAGAAGAGAGCATAAAATTCTTTAGACTATAGTCGACCGCCAGCAGTCGACCATAGCCTCGGGGACTACACCCAGTGGGTGCACTCAGCGTGCCCCCACAGGTTTTCTTGATACCACTCGACTTGATCTGACCAGGCCGAGTGAAGAAGTTTGAAAGCATAAAGACTATAGTCGACTGCCAGCAGTCGACCATAGCCTCGGGGACTACACCCAGTGGGTGCACTCAGCGTGCCCCCCACAGAAATTCAATCGACACACACACCCCAGTGGGTGTATAAACAACAAAAATCTTCAGAAAGAAGCAGTTTTCGGGTGGCATTTCACGACGAAACAGACAAGTCGACTTACCTGAACATTACTCTGAAGAGCTGAGCTAGCATCATAAGCCGCTTGACCGGCCTCTCGAACCATCTTCACTTGTTCCATCATAACCCCTGCTTGGCGTATGACTTCCTTAGCAGCGCTCACTGGGTCTTTCGGGACGCGGTGGATAGCAAAAAGAGATGGTGGAACAACAGTCGACGAACTAGGTTGAGCACTCGTAAGCGGTTCAGCAAAAGTCATTGAAGTCCGAGCAACGTCACCCCCATCCCGAGCCATGACCTCAGACGTTGGAGTAGCTTGTGGAGTCTGGCCAGCCAGAGCCTTCTTGTTCCTCCTCGCCCCCAGCGGCACTTCATCGTCGTCATCAGGGAGGTCAATGACATGAGGAGGAGCTGCAAGAAAAGTTCAAACGACCAGAGTTACAAGAAATAGTCAGTCGACCAATGACAGAACATCAGTAACTGTACCTGGGTTGGAAGTAACAGCGTCTTCCATCTCTTGGTCTCTGTCCTTGGCAGAGGTCTCAGAAGTAGCAGCACTACAAATGTCGGAAGTCAGTCAGTTGGTTCAATGAATCGACTGAGGATCCGTCCACAGTCGACAAAGGGAAATAAGTATCGTTATTACCCAGAAATGGTGGGGACAGTCATCTTCATCTTGGGCAGAGCCTTGGGCGGCTTGGATGGCGTTGCGCATTGGTGCTTGGGCGCCTTCTCAGTCGGCGCAGGAGAAGAGGTCCAAGGGCGTTTCGACGACTGCCCAACATGAGCAGTCGCCTTACCACGTTCCCTCGCGGGATCGTGTGTAAGCTTGGATCGCCTCTCCGTGCGGGGAGGTTCATCTTCCTCCTCCTCCTCTTCGCTGGATTAGACGTCGTCGTCTCTCTCCCCTTCGCCATCGGATTCACACTCGTCGTGCTCATCTCCTCTTTCACCTCCGCTCGCCTCCCCTTCTTCGGTTGGCTCCTGTGCCCCGTTGGGCGTCGAGCACATCTCAGTAATTTCCTGGAGAACAACAAACAAGAGAAAGATCGATCGACTGTCTCGGAAGATTGAATATTACAGATCAGTCGGAGAAAGCTATTCGCACCTTGTCTGGCTGACGAGACTGGTCGAATGGGAGAACTCTCCTGGCGCCTCGAGGATTGTCCTTGTCCCCAGTAATGGCAGTCATCCACCTCTCCGATGTGGCCTCGTCGACCTCCTCTGGATCAATCCGAGTGGTGTCATCGGTACCAGAGTACATCCACATCGGATGGCCTCGGTATTGCAGTGGTTGAATTCGCCGTCGAAGGAAACTTCCAGGAGGTCCATGCCAGTCACTCCGTCGCGGATAAGCTGGACTACGCGCTCCATCAACAACTTCACTTGGGCCTTCTCCTCAGGTAACACTTTCAGAGAGGCTGGCTTGTCTACTCGACTCATGGAGAAAGGGGGGAGCCCAGTCGACTGCCCAGGCGTCGACTGGTCTTGGCAGTAGAACCAGGTCGACTGCCACCCTCTAACCGAGTCAGGCAGAGTCATCGCTGGAAAGGCACTCTTGCCCCTCATCTGGACTCCGAGTCCTCCACACATCTGGACCACTTGGGTTTTCTCGTCATCTGGATTTGTTCTCTTCACTAACTGAGAGCGGCAAGTGAATATGTGCTTGAAAAGCCCCCAGTGCGGCCGGCAGCCCAAGAAATTTTCACACAGCGAAACAAAGGCAGCGAGGAAGACGATGGAATTGGGAGTGAAATGATGGAGTTGCGCCCCAAAGAAGTTCAGAAACCCTCGAAAGAAATGACTCGGCGGCAGAGAAAACCCACGATCTAGATGAGTGGCCAGAAGAACACACTCACCCTCCTTAGGTTGCGGTTGCGACTCCATTCCCGGGAGCCTCGCTGACCCGTGAGGGATCAATCCCTCGTCGGCCAGATCAGCAAGGTCCTTCTCGGTGATGGTCGAGCGGATCCAATCCCCTTGGACCCAACCCTGCGGCAACTTGGACCGCGACGAGGATCCGCCCCGGCTTGACGCCCTCCCCTTTGCCGTCGACGTTGCCTTCTTTGCCCACTCCAAAGCCGCGGTCTTCTCCTTCCCCATCGTCGCCGGCGAGACTGGTGTGAAGCGGCGACGCGGAGAAAGCTGCAGGCGCTACGGAGAGATTTGGAAGCGAAGGGAGACGAAGATTGTGTTGGCACTGTTCAAAATGCGCCCGCCCGGCGCCTTAAATGAGGCTGCTTCCGAGTGGCTGACTGGTAGGCCCAGGCAATCTGTCAAATCCCGCAACAGGCGCGCGAGCGATACGTGGAGAAAAAGGCGGCGCGAAGATCGAGGCGTCATCGTCTCGTCCCATCCGAGTGCCGCGGTTTTCTCCGCTTCGCGCGCTTCCCAAAATTCGGATCCCGTGAAATCCGCTAACCGCAGAGCAACCAACCTGACAACGGGCTCCGCCGATCTGTCACTCGGAGATCCTCAAGGCTACAAAGTTCACTCGACAAAACGCAAAGAATGGATCAAGGCGGCTGAAAGAGAATTTGAAGCCATCACTGCAAGGCCCTTAATCCAGGGCAAGACACACTTTCAACACAAGAAGCAGGTCGGAAGACTATCAACTCCTTCCTCACTCAAACCTCGATCCATTCGGGGGCTAATGATGAAGTCATGTACCTGGGGTAGGGTCATGGGCCTGCCCAAGGGTACCCTCCCCAAGGTCACTTACTAAAAGAGGCTGCTTACCAGTCGACCTGGCAAGCATTCACTCGACTAACATGGAGACACTCGACCATGAAGATTCACTCGACCATCGGAAGAACAGGAGCCACTCTGTATCCAAACGGTCTGTAATTAAATAGCCTTTATAGCCTTAATAAGCACTTTATGCAGGACGTTTCCAGTAACGCCCTGCCTTAATGTACCTTAAAACCCTTCATTACGTGGGCTGGCTGGGGTCCGGGCGAACTCTATATAAGCCACCCCCCTCCACAGGAAGAAGGGTTCGCATCTTTGTAACACACATGCATATAATCCAGTCGACCGCCTCCGGGCTCCGAGACGTAGGGCTATTACTTCCTCCGAGAAGGGCCTGAACTCGTTAACTCTTTGCGTGCACAACTACTCCAGAGCTAGGATCTTGCCTATCCATTCCTACCCCCCATTCTACTGTCAGACTTAGAACCACGACAAGTAGCTCAGTTACTTGATTGCATCCACCTTGAGGATTGAGAAAGGACTGGCCACCCTAACTCAGAACCAGGCAAGCTTAGAGAGAATCGTAGAACAAAAGTTCTATGACTTGGATATCAAGGTGATAGAAATTCAGACTGCAGTGGAGCAACTTCAAGATGACATGCAGGAGAGGAAAGGGAAGACTACCACTGATGCATTTGCCAGAGTGCCACGAGGTCCAAGGTCGTCTGCAGTGCCAGTTCCTGACACAAGAGCCACCGCCTCAGCTCCAGCCACAGCACCAGCCCAACCAGCTCCAGCATCTACTTCATCTCCAACTCCAACCACGTCTACAGAAGCCTTCGTCCTTGGAGTGATCAGGACTCCACCACCAGAAGATCAAGCCTGAGTGTCGATCTAGCACTATGCATTTTCTAGGAACTTTTTGGTAACTTGTTGCCAAAGGGGGATAAAAATGTATAGATCATAGGCTTCGAGAGAGAGAGTGTTGTTTTTTCTCTCTTGCTTTATTTGGTGTTTTTTCAAACATTGTTTGCTTTTGGTCGAGATACTTTGATATGCTTGTGAGACATTGATGATCATGTTTTGATCATAAGCTACACTTATGCATGCTTGATATATCTTATCTATCTTAGGTGGTCATTCACTTTTCCTTGGTGATGAGTGCATGTATTTCATTATTATCATTTTGAGCGCTCCACCAAGATGTATGTGACATGGAATAATTCTAACTCTTTGTGCATTTGCAGTCCAAAGCAAATTTTAAATATGCACAAATTTAGGGGGAGCTCTTACTTATCACATACTTCTCAAAGCGACGATATAATTCATTCTTATTATCATTTGTCGAAGCTTTGATCTATATGTTGTCATCAATTACCAAAAAGGGGGAGATTGAAAGTGCAACTATCCCTAGGTGGTTTTGGTAATTCATAACAACATATAGCTCATTGAGCTAATGCTATTCCAAGATAATTATTTCAGCAAAGCTCAATGATTGGCATGGCATGGATTGTGAAAGTGGAACCCTCAAAATTCTAAGGACAAAGGATTGGCTAAAGCTTCAAGATCAAGACTCTTCATTTTACATTTTAGTGATCCAAGATCACATTGAGTCCATAGGAAAAGCCAATACTATCAAGGAGGGATGAGGTGTTGCTTAATGAGCCTTTTGCTTCATGTGCTTAATGATATGCTCCAAAACCCTCAGCTACTTTCCCATTTCCACATATGACCTAAAACCAAAGTCAAACTCGGCCCCACCGATTCTTTCTATCCGGCGCCATCGAGTTTCACTTGTCATAAGCCACTGCCAAACCCTAGCAGATCGGTTCTACCGATAGGGATCCTGGTATCACAGAGATGGGGTTGCAATCTCTCTGTTTCCCTTTTGTAACTTTCCGGTCTCACCGAAAGAGCAAATCGGTCCCACCAAGATTGCAATGTAAACTCTCTGTTTCCCCTTTGTAACTTTTCGGTCTCACCGAAAGAGCAAATCGGTCCCACCGAGTTTACCTGACCAACTCTCTGGTTAGCTAATTACCAAAATCGGTCTCACTGAGTTTGTCTAATCGGTCTCACCGAGATTACCTTATGCCCTAACCCTAACCATATCAGTCCTACCGAGTTGCATGTCAGTCCCACTGAAAATCTCTAACGGTCACTAGGTTTACTATTTCGGTCCGACCGAGTTTGTTGATTCGGTCCCACCGAGATTGGTAAATTGTGTGTAACGGTTGGATTTTGTGTGGAGGCTATATATACCCCTCCACCTCCTCTTCATTCGTGGAGAGAGCCATCAGAACACATTTACACTTCCAACTCATATGTTCTGAGAGAGAACCACCTACCCTTGTGTTGAGGCCAAGATATTCCATTCCTACCATATGAATCTTGATCTCTAGCCTTCCCCAAGTTGCTTTCCACTCAAATCTTCTTTCCACCAAATCCAAATCCTATGAGAGAGAGTTTAGTGTTGGGGAGACTATCATTTGAAGCACAAGAGCAAGGAGTTCATCATCAACACACCATTTGTTACTTCTTGGAGAGTGGTGTCTCCTAGATTGGCTAGGTGCACTTGGGAGCCTCCGACAAGATTGTGGAGTTGAACCAAGGAGTTTGTAAGGGCAAGGAGATCGCCTACTTCGTGAAGATCTACCGCTAGTGAGGCAAGTCCTTCGTGGGCGATGGCCATGGTGGGATAGACAAGGTTGCTTCTTCGTGGACCCTTTGTGGGTGGAGCCCTTCGTGGACTCGCACAACCGTTACCCTTCGTGGGTTGAAGTCTCCATCAACGTGGATGTAGGATAGCACCACCTATCCGAACCACGGGAAAAACATTTGTGTCTCCAATTGCGTTTGAATTCTCCAAACCCTTCCCTTTACATTCTTGCAAGTTGCATGCTTTACTTTCCGTTGCTATATACTCTTTGCATGCTTGCTTGAATTGTGTGATGATTGCTTGACTTGTCCTAAAGTTGCTAAAATCTGCCAAGAACTAAAATTGGGTAAAGGCATAGCTTTTATTTGGTCAAGTAGTCTAATCACCCCCCCTCTAGACATACTTCCAATCCTACAGCTACAAAACATCTTGCCATGCATGGTACCTCAACATCAAAAATCAATCTTGCATTGAAGGCCAAGCATGTATGTGATAAGAGCAAAGTGAAGAAGAAGATGATGATGAGGATGAAGACGGTGATGAGATCGACTCCGATGAGAGCCCTTCATATGAAGACATTGCCCTCTTTGTCAAGAAGTTTCGCGCGGGAAAATTCAAGGGAAGATCCCAGAAGAAGAAAGTGAGGATGCGTTACAACTGTGAAGTAACCAACCACTTATCCAATGATTGCCCCTATGAGAAGAGAGAAGATAAACCAAGGTTTCCCAAGACCTTTCCCAAGAATAAGTTGCCAAACCCCTTGAACTCAAAGCTCAAGAAGAGAGATGGGAAAGCAATGGATGCTGATGAAGAATCTGATCCGGATGATGTTAGTGGTGTTGCTGGAGTTGCTCAAGATTCTCAAAACACTTTGAGGCTAGTCAACAAGAGTGGTGATGTTGTCACCTACAACTACATGAAAGACTACAAGGGCAACGCTCACAAGTGCCTAATGTCCAAGGCCGTGGTAGATGATGGAGAGGACCAAAACTCTCCTGACAAGGTCAAGGTAACCCCATGATCAAATCCTCCTCTTTTCACTCCTTCTACTCCTAGTGATGAATATCTTGATGCGGAGGATAGTTATGAGGATGATGATATAGATGATCATATGCTTGCTAAACTAAATAAGTGCATGTGCTCTCTCAAAGGAAAGAAGCTCACTATGTTTCGTATGCTTATGGAGATGGTGAGTAAGCACACGATCACCATTAAGGAACTTGAAACCCTCATTCGAGGAAAAGTAAAAATATGAAATCCTTGAGCGGAAAGTCCAATATGAGGAAGCACGAAATGATGAACTATGCTTGAAAATTGGTGCAAACATTGATGTTCATGCTAAAGATCTTGCCTCCTTGAAAAAGGCTAAGGACTCTTGCGAAGAGTTGATGAATGATCTTCAAGATCTCTTAAAAGGTAATCACATCCTTGGACTAACCAATATCTCTTTTGAGAAAGATCGTGTGTGTAGTGCATGCATAGCCGGGAAGCAACATCAATCAAAGCACCCACCCAAGAATATTGTTTCTACTTCAAGGCCTTTGGAGCTCCTCCATGTGGATCTTTTTGGGCCTCCTTCATGGGATAGTCCTGGTGGGAAAACAGTATGGGCTTGTCATTGTTTATGATTACTCAAGATATACATGGGTCTTCTTCCTCAAGTCCAAGGACGATACGAAGATCACCTTCATTGATTTTGCCAAGCAAACACAACGCAAGTTTGACAAAGAAATCTTGGCAATAAGAAGTGATAATGGCTCGGAGTTCAAGAACTACACCTTGGAAGAATTTCTTAGTGATGAAGGGATTGAGCATCAATATTCAGCTCCATACACTCCCCAACAAAATGGTGTAGAGGAAAGGAAGAACCGTACACTTGTGGAGATGGCAAGGTCCATGTTGGATGAATACAAGTCGCCACATAGTTTTTGGGCCGATGCTGTCAACACCGCATGCCATGCATCAAACCGGCTCTTCCTCCGCACAATATTGGAGAAGACTGCATATGAGCTCCTAACTGGGAACAAGCCAAATGTCAAGTACTTTCGTGTATTTGGGTGCAAATGTTTCATCCTCAACAAAAGAGAACTGTTAGGAAAATTTCAAACCAAAACCATTGAAGGCATATTTGTTGGCTATGGATCAAACTCTCATGCCTATAGAGTCTACAAATAATCCAATGGATGTGTTGTAGAAACTTGTGATGTGGTGTTTGATGAATTTAATGGCTCCCACGGGGAGCAAGTTGATCTAAGTGATGTAGGTGAAGAAGATTCTTCTCAAGATATCTTGACCATGGGTGCTGGTGCACTTCTTCCAATGGAACAAGAGCCTCATGATGATGAAGAAGAAGATGGAAGCTTCTCACATCATCAAACTACTTCAACATCCATACCACCACAAGCTCCTATTGCTCAACCAATGCCCTTGGTCCAAGTACAAGAAGATGATCAAGTTCCTCTTCATGATAATCTTCAAGAACAAGATCATTATCAAGGGCAAGAACAAGATAGTGCAATCATTGATAATGAACCTCAACAAATGCAATGAAGAAGAAGATCTTCCACCACACATCAATGATCCATATGTTGAGGATGTGGATGATGGACATGAAGTTGAATCTCGCGAAATCTTAACCTCCATCATGCCTCGAGTGGCCGGTCGTGTTGATGTCGACAAAATTCTCACCGGCATATCGGAAGGTAGAGTCACTCGTAAACAATTGACAAACTTTTGTGCTCACTTCTCGTTTGTGTCTAGTGTTGAGCCTCTCAAGGTACGTACAAGAGGCATTGATGGAAAACGATTGGCTCCTTGCTATGCAAGAAAAGTTGAACAGTTTTGAACGCAACCAAGTGTGCTCATTAGTCGAGAGGCCAACCACGGAGCATAATGTCATTGGAACAAAATGGATTTTCAAGAACAAGCAAGATGAGAATGGTGTAATCGTCCGTAACAAGGCAAGCTTAGTGGCACAAGGTTACTCACAAGTTGAAGGTTTGGACTTTGGTGAGACCTTTTCCACCCTTGCCCATCTTGAATATATTCGCGTCTTACTTGCTTATGCTGCTTTCAATGGTTTTACATTATATGAAATGGATGTGAAAAGTGCCTTCCTTAACGGTCCTCTACAAGAAGTATATGTATCACGACCACCTGGGTTCTTTGATCCCGATCACAAAGACTATGTGTATAAACTTCATAAGGCTCTGTATGGCCTCAAACAAACACCTCGTGCTTGGTATGATCATCTTAAGAAGTTTTTACTCGATGATGGTTTTGTGAGAGGGGTGATCGATCCCACTCTTTTTACTAAGAGGGACAAGGGTGACTTGATCTTATGCCAAATCTATGTAGATGATATCATTTTGGTTCTCCTAACATTCATTTATGCAAGAATTTTGTGGCCTCCATGACCAAGAATTTTGAAATGTCACTCAATGCGGACTTGAAGTTCTTTCTCGGATTCCAAATTCAACAATTTCAAGAAGGAATTTTCTTGTCTCAAGCAAAATACCTAAATGATATTCTAGAGAAGTTTGGCATGTCTGATGCTAGTTCATGTAAGACACTCATGCCAACCAAAATTGTACTCACTGAAGACACAAATGGTATCCCTTTCGACCCATCTATTTACCGCTCTATGATTGGTTCATTGCTCTATCTTTGTGCATCTAGACCAGACATCATGTTTAGTGTATGCATGTGTGCTAGATTTCAAGCTTTCGCTAGGGAAAGTCATCATAAGGCGGTTAAGCATATTCTTAGATACCTTGTTCACACCCCAAAGTTGGGACTATGGTACCCCAAGGATGCTAAGTTTGATCTTATTCGGTACACGGATGCGGATTGGGCCGGAGACAAAGTGGATCATAAGTCCACCTCCGGTGCATGTCAATTTCTTGGACGCTCCTTGGTAAGTTGGTCCTCGAAGAAACAAAATTGTGTTGCTCTTTCCACCGCCGAAGCTGAATACATTGCAACAACCAGTTGTGCAACTCAATTACTATGGATGAGGCAAACTTTGAAGGATTACAGTATCACCTATAGACATGTGCCTCTTCTATGTGATAATGAAAGTGCAATCAATATTGCTAAGAATCCCAAAGATCATACTCGCACCAAGCACATTGATATTAGGTATCATTTCTTGCGAGATCATGTGGAGAAGGGTGACATTGATATTGCTCATGTGGGTACGGATATGCAACTTGCAGATATTTTCACCAAGCCATTGGATGAAGCAAGGTTCTGTCAACTTTGGCGTGAACTTGGTATCTTGGAGCTTGACAACATTATGTGAAACCTAGTACCCATGCATTCATTTTCATCATGTCTTGTCTTGATGTAGGCATATATCTGGGGGGAGACACTCAACTCATGAGTACTCTCACCCTATGTAATGCATAAAAAGAACAAACACTCTCAAAGCTACCATGTTATTCAAACTATGGTGTGTTCAATGATGGAGTGGTGATTATGCACCCAAAGTTGAAATCTTTGCGGTGCCATGTCACATATACTCACACATGGTGGCATCACCAACCGCTCTTGCCGGTAGAGCATTGTCTGAGCGGTGTGTGTTATTTTTGTTGGCATAGGATACTTACTGCTTCATATTGTGTCTTTGCATCTTACTACGTACTGCAATCATCATCTCCCTATCATTGTCATTAGCACCAATAATAGCACCTTATTCTTCTAAAAAAATCCTATGTGCTTACGGTCGTCTGGTATGTACCGGACATCTGTAAAATCCTTTCTGTTGTCCTCATACCGTACGTGCAGTGAGACCGAACTTTCGTTAATTTCAGCCCTATCCCTTCGCGTCGGGTGTCCGGTTCTTCCGGCCGTCTGCACCCTGGCTTACCTAGCAGTTCCTCTCAGGCACCGGACGTTGATTATTCACCGGTCGTCCGGTCATTTTCTGGCCTGCATATATAAGGCGGGGTGTGTTTTGAGCAGTTCCTAAACCTAAATCGACCGATCCCCTTTCTCTTCTCCGCTATTCTCTGCCACTGCCGCTCCCCGTCCTTGCCGCGTTCGTGCGCCGGCCGAAGCCCTCGTCGTCTCATCGTGGGCTAGGTTGTCCCGATCGCCGTCGCGCCTCCGGTGCCGCCCCGTGGATCTCCTCCCCATCTCGTCCCCACCCCCGAGGTAGCACCTCCTCTTATTCTCCTGTCATCAATCGAACTTCTCTTCGATCTATGAAGCTGGATAGGTGATTTGGGTCTTCCTCCTCCTCTAGGTCGAGATGCCAAGGACCAAGCGCTCCGCACGCAAGCAGGTCACTGGTGGGCCATCTCGTCCGTCTCGTCATGGTGGCTCCGATGATTCACAAGAGCGGGACCGTCCTTGGAAGCGTGCCTCCCACACTCACAACTCGGATAGCGACTCCTCTTTAGAGGAATCCAACTATGAGGATGAGCTGAAGATATGGAGCAGCCCGAGTTTGTTGATGTTCGCACCAGTGCACCAAGCCGGGAACACGTCGGCCCACCTTCAAGCCTCCTCCTCCTCCGGTGAAACCTCAAGGTGATGCCCGTCGCATCTCTCTTGAACCTCCACTTCCTCTCGGCCCGCAACATTAAAAGGTTCAATGAGGTTCCCATAGCTTCCTATCTTAAGCTTCGTCGTGGTATTGACCAATTCTCTGTTGTTAGCGACTCCCAAGACGCTCGCTTTTGCACTAATGTGCAGGCAGACATTTTTACCACCGTCATTATTCCTAAGGGTCTATGACTGTATGTATGCATTGACTTAGAGCATATTCGTGCTCATCGAGTGAAATATCCGGGGGCTATTGAGCTCATCGAGTCATCTAATCTTGCTGCTCCATTTGCATTTCAGCATGATTTTAACCAAGCTGCCATTCATCAATTCTATGCCACATGTTACTTTGGTCCAAATAACACTGTCACTTGGATGACCTCCGACACTGTGCTCAGGACGTCTTATTCTCAATTTGTTGCTTCCCTTGGTTTTCCTGACACTGGTTTCAAAATCCATAAAGATGACCCCAACCATAGGCCCAACACTACAAAAAAAATACACTTCCGTGATGATACGTGTTTGTCACAGTAGGTCGCGTTTTTTGTCATGCATGTACATCCATGACGATTTTATGACAGAATCAAGATAGTCATACCTGTGCTGTCGTACAAGTGTTCCATGACATTACCAAAATTATCATCACGGAAGTGTCCACTTCCATGACGACAAATCACGCGTCACAGAAGTGCTTTCGTCAAGGGTGACCAACACGTGGCATCCACCGTAATGGAACGTCGTTAAGCTATCGGGCCGGGTTTTGGATCCGATAACCCGTTAGCAGCCCCGACCAATGGGGATTTTCCACGTGTAAAATCATCATTGGCTGGAGGAAACACGTGTCGGCTCATCTTTGGGACAGATGTCATCCACTCATTGGACGGAAGGCGCCTATGATACGTTGACACATGCCATGGCCCAACAGAGGCCCATTCCTGTGAAAAGGCCGGCCCGTTTGACTTGGTCAAAAGGTGGCGGGCCGACCCATGGAAAGCCTGTTAACGACTTTTTCACATATAGCCCATTTACAGCCCGCTAATCCAAGGCCCGTTACGTCCTACCCGAATTAGGCCCAGTAGCGTCATCTGGGCCATCCAATATGATTCCAACCCATTTTCACTTCTGGCACATGTATGGCCCATGACGTCTTTCGGCCCATATGAGGCCCTATGTAACTCTTGGCCTATTAACGGCCCGTGGTGAAACTGACCCGTAATGAACAGTGTATCACTTTACACCCATTAACGAACCATGGTGAAACTGGCCCGTAATGAACAGTGTATCACTTTATACCCATTAACGGCCAGTTATTCCGTTGGGCCGTTTCCAGCCCATGTTATCTTTCGGCCTTCTCAGAGCCCATTTATTCTTCGGCTCATTTCCAGCATTCGTTTACTTACGGCCCATTACTGTCATTTTCTGCTTGTGGGCCAAATTCAGCCCGTGGTTACAGTCGGCCCGTTTGTGGTCTATTAATATGTTGGTCCATTTTCATAGCGTCATCAAATACGGCCTATTAACGGTGGACATGGTCGGCCCATGAACGGACGATTCCAACTCTAGCCCGTTTACGGCCATAATGTGGTCTGTTTGGCCCATGTTTGGCCAATCGATCATACGACCCGTATAAGGCCCATTGATGATACGGCCCGTAGAAGGCCCATTGTTTCTATGTCCCGTAGAAGGCCCATTGTTTCTACGACACATAGAAGGCCCACTGTTTCTACGGCCAGTAGGAGGCCCAGTATCACTACAGTAAATATTAGCCCATGGTTATTGTGGCCTAGTTTTAAAAAACAGGTTATTGCAGCCACTAGCTAACCGCGGAAAAAGAACTGCAATGACTACAAGCAAACAAATAAACAATACAACAAGGAAATAAATAAGCAAGCAACTAACGCTAGGCTATCACGGCTATTACACATATTACATCCACTGGGCATCAAAGTTCACCACCAGTGCAAATATAGGGAACAAAGCAGCATATCATATACACTGGTTGTCAAAGTTGGCGACCAGCGCAAATAAACGTCGCAGCAAAACAACTCTAGAACTGAAACCACTTCAGAAGATCTCAAGAAACAATATCCTAGGTACCCATAATGCTGGCAAGATGCTTAGCAAGCTTATTTACTTTCTCTTGTTTGGCGCTTAAATCCTCCAGCGCTTGTTGTTGCACCAGAAAATATGCATCTGAATTCTGCAGGGACTTCCTCAGTCCTTCAGCTTCCCGTCGTAGCACATATGATCGATGTCTTTCAACTTGAAGTTGAGACTTAAGAAGATGAACTGATTCAGGCAGCGAGTTCGAAGAGCTTGTGCCAGCAGTAGTGGCCAGTAACTCGAACACTACATCAAGACAAGACTTTTGGGTTCCCTCACTGTCGTCAAGATAGTTTTTATCAGCTTTCTTGGAGACCAACATGGATGTCTCACTATCTTGAACCTTATCTGCATTACTTCCTTTACCCTTGGATAATGCGGTACTGTTCTCCAATATGTTGTCCGCATTCTAAAAGAGAAACAAGCAAACACATCACATGTTTACCATGTTGTATATGAAACTCATTTTGGTAAATGAGTTCAGTAGTAAAGTGGACAGGATAACACCATGAAACAAACATATATCAATGTACCATGGTCACTTTATGGTCTATATCATTCTAGTTTTTGTTGCCAAATCAAGATAGAGACACAGTTCAAATAATATTTGTTCAAGACAAAGCAGAATAGACAGAATATAAGTGTGGGTAACTATAGAGCAATAACAACACTTATAATGTGCATGACATGAGAACATAACTGTTTATTCAATTGAAACTGAAATCAACATAGAGCAGGTTACAACAGAAAACTAGTTAAAGAAACAGGTTTAAAACATACCTGTTGCGCCATTGGAGTTTCAATTCCATCCTTCAAATTTGAAAATAGTTGGTATGAGTAGAAACAGTAATGCAACAGCAAAGGAGTATGAACCATAGCTACAGAACCTGACCTGAGAACAAATCTTCTTCTCCTTTAAGCGTTGAGTTGGGATTCTGAGTGGTGGTCCTCGTGCTTTGGGCACTGCAGTTCCCTTACTAACTACTCATGTTTGGGTGCTCGGTGGTGGAGACGGTGCTGTGTCAACTGGAACTGGGTTACTATCTGTCGGGGTTGGGGTTAGAAGGGGTGTAGCTGGTTCTCTGTCCAACTGGGTAGGGGTACAATCTGTGAGAGTCTGGGTTATGTGTGGTGGATTTGGTCCTTGGGCAAGTACAACCGTGGTTCTATCTGCATCAACTGGTAGCACTATCTTTTCTGAAGACCGTGTTGTTACTCCCTTAGATACTTCCATCACGCTCTCCAATTCAAATGGCTGATAAACAAGAAAAGTAATTTAAAGTATAGACATTGTATGATAGACAGGTGCAATGGATAGTGGGGAATAAAATAGGGCATGAAATAATTCATATTTATGTTGTCTAACCAAACAGGATAGCTTGACACAATTTCACATTATGATGGCTAACTAAAAAAGATGGAAAGACATAGTTCAAAATATGAGACTATGTAAACAGGATGACATGACATAACTATATAATGTGTTTATTAAATAGGTTGGCATGCCATAATTCACATACATTCACGGATAGAATGCCATAATTCAAAATATGATGACTGTAAACACTAAAGAGGATGAGATGATATAACTATATGATGTCTTTATTAAATGGGTTGCCATGCCATAATTCAGATAGTTGATGTGTATGTACTATGTAAACATGATGGCATGATATAATTCAAATATATGATTTATATAGTAAGCAAGTAAGCAGATGGCAAGCCATATATGATGTAAAAACTAAGCAATGCAAGACAACATGCATGACATGGGTAATATAACCCTTCCAAGTTTGAGCATAGACCTCAGGGGGGAAATAGGACTGGTCATCAGTCTCTGAATCCTCCTCTGAGGAGCTCTCTGTAACCAGCAAGATGTCTGCTTCAGCAGGTAGCATCGTCTGCTCTAAATACCTTGTTTTCACTCCAGATACTTCCATCACCGCTTCAAATGGCTAATGCAATGGAAGAGTAGTTGAATATACAAACGTTGTCGACAAATGGAACACGTAATACAAAAAATGATAGCATGATATAATTCACATACATGATGATTGGCTAAACAGCATGGCATTGCATAATTCACATATATAATGCCTTTGGCAACAAGATAGCATTGTATAATTCACATATATAGTGTCTTGCAACAAGATGGCAATGCATAATTCACATATATGGTAATTAGACACTGAACAGGTGGCATTCACATAAAGCATGTCTAAACTAATCAAATGACATAGCAATGCGAGACACCATACGCACGATATGAGCAACATAACCCTGCCAAGTTAGAGCATACACCTCGGGGGGGGGGGGAATAGGACTGGTCATCTGTCTCTGAATCCTCCTCTAAGGAGCTATCCGTAACCAGCGAGATATGCGCTTCGTCAGATAGCATAGTCTGCTCTGAAGACCTTGTTTTCACTCTAGAATTTTCCATCACCGTGTCAAATGGCTGATGCACACGAAGAGTAGTTGAATGTACTAACATTGTTGGCAAATGTAATATGTAATGAAAAAAAGGATGGCCTGATATAATTTACATATAAGATGACTGGTTAAGCAGGTTGGCATTGCAAAATTCACATATATGATGCCTGGCTAAACAAGATGGTGTTGCATAATTCACATAAACGATGAATAAACTAAACAGATGGCATTCACACAAAGGATGTCTAAACTAAGCAGATGGCATATTTGATGTATAAAGTAAGCAATGCAAGACACCATATGCATGATATAACCAACATCAGCATGCCAAGTTAGAGCGAAGACCTCAGGGGGTAAATAGGAGTTGTCTTCTCCTTCTGAATCCCCCTCAGAATAGATATCTTCCTCTCGGTTACAATCCGAAATGCGTGGAGGGGGGGCTGCCCTTGCGCCTACCATGGAGCGACGTCTGGATGAAATTTTATTGCCACACAAGGCTCGTCTCTTTTGTTCTACATGTTCAGTTCCATTGTTTACAATAATTATCATGCATAGGAATAAAACATAGTGAGATTATGTAAGGAGTGCATGCAGAAATCCAGAGTGATGGTAGCAACATGTGGATAGACCCAAAACCAATAATAGCAGGCAGATAATGGCTTTAGTTAAAAAATACAGATAATGGCTTCATTACTGTTTGTTTCCCACCCAACATGAAACTCATAGTAGACACTTGAGATTAACCAGATAGTAGGTAGATACTATTGATAGCGGCCCCGATATGTACCCCACAACCATTTAAAAACTCAAGTTTGACCATTAGTTTGGAGCTGACTTAGAGTCTAATCGGTGAACAGGACGATAAAGTAGCATGTAATATTAAGCGATGCATAACGTAAGCAGACACGAAAGAGTGCGACCTCTCTTGCGGACCCGTGTAGTCCTCGAGGTCATCTGCTCGGTTGATGATGGTAATGCAGTTTTCATGGCTGCCAGCGGTGGGGAAGAAGATCTGAGGCGGCGAAAGACAGTCTGGAGGCCAGATCCCTGTTGTGCTGGACCCTTCTGTCGTTCGAGCAGCTGAGCTGGGGTGGACGACGGTGCAGCAGGAGCGGGACAAACCACGCAAAGTTTTCTTTGACAACTATCTGTAAGAGAAGTAATTCTGTAAGGGCTCGTTTTAATTGGAGGATTCCAACAATGCAGGCATAGGAAATAGACAGGAATAAGATAGGAATGCACGTGCAAAACAGAGAATTTAAAAACATAGGATTTCTGCCAATCTGGGTGTTTGATTCACAACAATTGGAAGATCACGGGATGCAAAGAAGCATGGTGAGATTAAGTCAAACCACAATAAAATGTACGGTTATAATGCTATTATGCTACTATCTCTTAGTCTTGTGCTTCATAAATAGGAATTTGAAAAGGAGGACAAGTGAAAATTAAAATTCCTACGTTTTTTCTTTCAAGGAGACACTAAAGGAACAAATCCGTGTGCTCAGTGGACAATATATATAACATGTAGATTAAAAAAGAGATGCAACAAGTGTACAACCTCTTTGGCGAAGCCATGTCGATCTCAGCGTGATTGGGTTGGCCTGTGAGGATGCTCCAGCTGACTTTGCTGTCGGAGGAGGGGAAGAAGATCTTACGCGTCTGGAGATGGAGCCCGAGGTACTGCTTCGCTGTGATGGAGGGTTTCATTGTTGGAGCAGCTCCGGTGAGTTATACGACGCCGAGGCTGAAGCAGGACAAGAGAGACAACGAACAATGTTAACCTGAGTGGAATTCTAATAGCATCTCCAATACATGACGTAAAGTACATAACCGCAAAGTGCTAGGTGTAAAATACATCAGCCGCTCATCTCTGAACTTAACTGTCGAAACTGAACTTAACTATCGAAACTGAACTTAACTGTCAAAACTGAATTTTGTTGTCGAAATTGAATTTTGCTGTCGAAACTGAACGCACTAGCAAGGTGAGGCTACACGTCGGTCGACTAACTTTTTCATCTCTGGTCAGTCGATTTTGCAGCCGTTGGATACGAAATTAAGGGCCTGCGGTTCATCTTCAACCTCCACCCACCTGAGCCGCCAGCCACCACCGGCCAAACAGCAGCCCCCCGCCGCCCGCGGCCGGCGGTGCGCCGCCCCGCCCGCCCCAAAAACACTCCCCACCGTCGGTCTGCCGCCGCCCCGGCCATCCCTCTAGCCCCCCCCCCCCCCCCCCCGTGTCGAACTTTTTCTCCGGCAATACCCACGCCACCGCCCCGCCAACGCCCCACCACCGCCGGCGACCACCGCCCCCATCCTGAACCCTAAGATAGATAGTGGGGTACCTCTTCGGCGAGCCCCCCTCCCCGCTGCGGCTGGTTCTTCCTTCACACCGGCGAGCCCCCGCCCCCACCCCCTGAAAATCAACTGACCCAAAAGTCGATTCAGTCGACTGAAGTGTAGCTAAATCGGAGTAGCATCGCAAGCAAGAGTAAGAGCGAGAGCAGCAGCGCGAGCAAGAGCAATAGCAAGAGAAGACCAGGCAGGGGGCCGAGAGCAAGAGCAGTGCAGCAGCGCGAGCGAGAGCTAAAGCAGCAGTAGCTCCTACTGATCTGGACGCCGCCGCCGAGGGAGCTACGCCGTGGAGGAAGTGGCCGGCAACGCCGCCGTGGATGGAGCCGCGCCGTGTCGGCTCGGGACCGAGCGCCGGCAGCACCATGAGACCGAATCGAGAAGAAAATGCGGTGATTAGTGTACAACCTCCTTGGTGGCGCTGATTAGGCCGTAGCTTCATTCGAGGAAACGGTGATGATGATGCTCATCCGCTGGTGCAGGTGAAGACGGCGGTGTGGGAATGGAGGTGGCGCGAAAGACGAGGGGAACGTCGGGGCAGCTCCTGGGATGTGGAGGACGGGGTGGCTGAACCAGCAGGACGATGAGATCGACGACGGATCCTCATCCGGTACGGTGGATGAGGGACGTCGAGGTGTTGTTGTGGACGACGTCGTCGGGGAAGAGGCTCTGGCTGGGTGGTGGACGGAGCAGGTTGTGGGGTTTCGTCGCGGGTTTTCGCGGCCTCGGTGTAGGAATGGGTGGGTGGATGGGATGGCAGTGAGGAACCATGGCTTAGAGACGCGCTTGTCCGAAATGTGGGGTAAGTTACGAAAGTACCCCCACCGATTTGAGGCGGTTCTTCCGTTTCAGGGGTACCACATGCATTTCGCGTGTCACGATTTCACAGGAGGTGGGAGTTTTCGCGCACGTTGTAATTTCGGAATAGCAAGGCCCGGGTTGAGATGGAGGGAGTTGTCGGAGCACAACGAGACAAAGATATATCTTAAATATTTCGGGCTAACAAGGCGCGGGTTGAAATTTCCGGACAAGCCTAACATGTACTGTACCAAATCAATGTGCACTACAAATGTCATTCAAAACTTTGAATGCATGTTATGTTCAATTAAAATATTTCGCTACATGTATAATTCATGCAACCTACTACTCAAATGAACGTTTTAGTGCATTCCAAACGTATACACTACCGCTTCAATATGAACTAAATTTGAATTTGTTTCTCTATTTGAATAAGATCTACAGTAATGATTGTTGTGAAGTCAAAGCATTTGAATTCGTTTCTCTATTTTAATAAGATCTACAATCATCATTATTGTCAAGTTAAACCATCGTTTGTGTATTATGTTCACAGCACACCACATGATTAGTCTCGAGTTACATATGAACTATGTGTACTATACGAACTCGAACTAGATTTTTTGAATCCACTTCATTTTGATTTCAAATCACATTACATTTCTAGCTCTAGCTAGATCTTCATAATCTAAATCATGTCTCATATGTATAATGTGTTTACCATATTATGTATGGTGCCCCGCCCCCTACGCCTACAAGTATTTAGGTGTGAGTTGCAAACACCACACATTACCGCAAATTCAAATAAAATGTGAGAATGTTCGATATATAGTATTGTTTAGATTGTTCGATATTTAGTTGTAAGCTGCAAACGCCACACATTATCACAAATTCAAATAAAATGTGAGATTGTTTGATGTATAGTATGGTTTAGATTGTTCGGCATTTAGCTGTGAGTTGAAAACGCCATGCATTATCACATTATGGTATAACATGTGCACAGCACGTGTAGCACCGCTATATTCATGCATGCAATGTTTAAAACACTATGATCTCCTATTCAAATATATGAATCCGCTTTCATATCAAATTATGATCTTTGTTAGTCTCTTACACCCACACAATCCTCTAACCTTTGTACCTACCACTAACTTTCTCTCGTGCATGCACACACCCTCCTCGCCCTCCCCCTCCCTCGGCATTCTATCCACCGGGCACATTCATTTTTTTCTTTAGGTCGTTCTCCCAGAGTCTCCACAAGTCCTTTTTGACACACACACCGATCAATAAACCTCTCAAGTGATGCCTGCCTACAACATACACACACACCTTCAATCTCCTCCTTTATGTGTCCTTGCCTCGTGTCTCTCATACGGTCAGACACACGTGTAAACTCTCGCCCCTCTTTTCATCGATCTCACAACCGCACACTCCTCCCCCTATCTAGCTAGTAGTTGGGTCTCTCGCACCACCTCCTAGCTCCATTCTCTCTGTCTATCCGTCTCCCTGGGCCTTATTTGCCTCTAACAAATGGACGTACACCGACCAATCTCTCGCTATACATATAGCTAGCCAGGTCCTTATAACTTGTTTTTACCCACACGTCAATCGATCTACCTCATTAGTTGTGTCTCTCCCTTCCTCCGACAAACAACAATTGATCTACTGATCTAGTTAGGTTTGCTTACCAAACACATGGTTCCCCTTCATCATCCATGGATGCGTCCCGACAAATCTATCATGCACAGGCACACACTGAAACACATCCCCACTCTTATTGATAACATTGCAGTTCCACCCTCAGTTTGTCTAGTAGACCTCTCCCACCATCTCCGAGAAGCAACTCCATCACCCATCCAACACTCTACCCCTCTCCCTCCCTCTCCCTCCATCTTTCTCTCCTCTCTCTCTCTCTCTCTCTCTCTCTCTCTGTCCCATCATATTTCCCGTCCTTCTGTTATGTATGGATGTCGACCGATCTCCCTCAAGACATAGCTGGCTCTCTCCTTCTCAACACATATACGAGTCGTTCTACCTCTATAGTTAGGCCTCTGCCTACCCCTTCCCCCACCCCCACCCCCACACATACCGATACATCGAGCGCTCTAGTCATGTCTCCCTGCCACACACAAACTTGACATGTGCCCTCTAACGTTTCGGTAGGCCAGTCGCCCTATATCTTTGACTTGTACACACACATGGCTCTCTTCATCGATCTCGCACCCACCCACTTGATCCTCTCTTCGACTCTATCGATAGCTATGACCCCTCCCTCTCTTCTCGTGGATTGCCCGAACCTCTATGTATGATATGGATAGGCCTCCCTTTCACACACATTGCATGCAAAATTTTGTTTGAGATGTCATCGACACATATTCCCACAAATAATTCACGAAATCACGCGGTTTGTATCTCTCACACACACCCACATAGGTGGGGGACGTGCACGAAGAGAAGAGCTGCATGCACGCGCATGTACTCCCGTCTCTTTCCCAACCACACCCACGCGGGTACACGGTGGAGCTCATTTCTGTACAAAAAAGGCAGCCCATATGGTAATTTGGCACGTGTACTGGTTGTCCACTTGGTAGAGGGAGGATCGTCTACCACGGGTGAACAAAAAAATTGCGACTTAACGTGTTATGTTAAAAAAAGAGGCAAACCATGTGGGGCCTACCTTAGAGGCAAGGCTCTATACACTGGAGTACTTTTGATGTGTCCCGTCAACTCACAGAACGAGGAGAAGCTTGCTTAGTACGTCGTCTCCCCCGCCCACGGGCGCGGTGGCTCGCGGGATGAGGTGAAGCTTGCTCCGCCTTACGCCCGCTCCCTCGCCCATGCGCGCGGTGGCTCGCAGGATGAGGAGAAAAATTTACTACTCCCTCCATTTACTCCTCGTCCCTACTACCTTGGTTGTAGAGATTATATCATATTGTTTGGAATATATATGTCCTTTAGTAGATTTCAATATGAACTACTAGTACATACTCCAAACACTGATGTATATAGACGTATTTTAGAGTGTAGATTCACTCATTTTGCTCCATATGTAGCACTCTCCCTCGCCCCTCGACCCTCGCCCACGTGGTGCACGTGCAGCAATTCATTCGGTCTCATATAGCCAGAACGATATATACTGCACTACCATTACTGCTCGACTTCCCGAAGAGGCGAAGATCCAATCACAAGGTTAATATTTTGGAGATGCCAAGCGCAAGGTTATAGGAGAACGAGTAGTAGGTGCCGCGTCATTTATAAATAAAGTTTTTTTTCTTCAGTGGCACGTATGCGATATGATAGGTTCATATGGAGAGGAAAGGAAACCGCTCCACTATATACATAGTCAGGACGGGCCAGCCTACACGGTTGCTTGATGGGGTTGCTCTTTTCACACTCTCTCGCACAAAACGACTGTGGCCACATCTCTAACATCCCGGCGGATCACGTCCGCCTGGGGAAGGGGTGGATGCTTAGTGTAGATGCGGTGGCCGTCGCCGACGGCGAAAACCCACTGTCGGCACGTCCCGATCAGGGATCCCCGCCATTCTCTCTCACAAAGCCGGCGCGGTTGCCTTCGTCCCTTCCTCACTACCGCGACGTGGGCAGTTGCCGCCTCCCACCACCCTCCTCAAGGTTGAGCTACGTCCCTCAGGTACAACTCCCTTTACAGTCGGCTTGCACCACTGCTCCAGCTGCCCATATCACTCCCTGTGGATATTTCTCTACTTTGTTGCCCCGCACATACCTCTACTGGCTTCTACGTACTGTATTTGTGATGAGTTTATGTCTCATCAACTAGTCCCAATAATCTTATTCTAATCACGCTTCTTCAATTTCTTTGCCACAGGGATGCTCATCTCGATTTTGGTGAAACTGCACAAAATGATACGATGGTCAAAAGGTTGCAAACTTCATTTATTAGGAAGGTCGAACGTTGCCAGCAAATTGAAGCATGGTCAGGGTTCGCGGTTCAAGGGCTAGGGACTGGATGGATCGTTTTTTTCTTTAGTTGCCTCTGTTCCAAAATAAGTGTCAACTTTAGTAGTAGTACAACTTTGTACTAAAGTTTGCACAAAGTTGAGACACTTATTTTGAAACAGAGGGAGTACATATTTGTTATGATCTGTCAATCATTGAGATGCAATAGCATGCATGTTAATCTCCTTTGTATTTGATGAAATGTTGCAACAGGCAACCTTGGACGCAAGATAAATGTAACAGAAGCTGGAAGTGTCGGCGTTCTGGGAACGAGGGTCCCCAGACTTGCCTGCCTGCCGCGTGGCTCAAGTGGGGGCCCAGCGTGGCCCATCTTCATCAGCTCAAGCTCAAGACCCTCGCGAGGGACCAAGCCTCGCGGGGCGAACGACAGGAAGCTTCCTCAGAGGCAGCCTCATCAGGCAGGCTCGCGAGGAGGCGGAGAGATCATGGAGGGGGTACCTCGCGAGGAGCCCGTGACGCAAGCCATGACGAATCAAGACCAGGCGGGCGCCAGCCTGCACAGAGTCCTTGTTTCCCTTTTGGTGCAAAGGATGCAAGCACAGGCCAAGGCATCAGGCAAAGGTTACCATTCTGGTGCAACGAGACCAAGACCAGCCGGACGGCAGGACGGAGGTCATCGTGGAGCCCAAGACGGCGTCACCACCGGTGCTTTTGGCAGCCGAAGACCACCTTTGGTCAGGATACTTGTACGAGATGTTCCCCTTCAAAATGGCCAATTGTTAGCGCCCTTCCCGCTCATTATTTGGGGAGAGGTCCAGGGCCTCTATAAATAGAGCTAGCCACCACAGAGTAGGGGCATCGAGAACTCCGATAGAGCCCAAGTAGAGAGAGAAAGAGAGATCTAGACTAAGTAGAGCACACCGCACCAGCTAAAGAACACCCCTCGCAAGGCTGTTCTTCCCTTGTACTGTTCATCATCAGCCCCTGAGGCAATCCCCCACACCACACACTGGAGTAGGGTATTACACCACAACGGTGGCCCGAACCAGTATAAATCTCGTGTCCCTTGTGTTGTTCATCGTTTCCAGCTTAGATCGCTCGAGGAATCGGACGTAGAACGGTAGGGGAGAGATTTCCGCACGCACCCCAGTATTCGAACCTCAAGGGTCTGCCGGAACCCGAAATTCGACAGGAAGCTTCATAGCATTGTACAAATTTATCTCGCTGATAAATTACAGTACATACTATACCAGTACTTCCTTCGTTCCTAAATATAAGTCTTTGTAGAGATTTCACCATGAACCACATGCGGATGTATATATATATAGATGCATTTTAAGTGTAGATTCATTCATTTTGTTCTGTATGTAGTGGAATCTCTACAAAGACTTATCTACTAGTAATAGCTAGCCCCCACTACTAGGAATTCTCTATCCTCTCCTTGAGCCACATCATCAAAATTGATGTAGTCGTTAGATGAAGTAAATCAGTCCATAATAGCCGTCTGATCTAGACGTTGAGAGGCTCCGCACTAAGCCACATGCAAGCATGCAGAAATACCGTGGCACATGCATGTGAGTGGGTTTTAAATCACATCAACATGTCTGCATGCAAGCATACACCGGTAGCATGCATGTAAGTGAGCTTTTAAGTCACATTAACATGTCAAAAAGAAAAATATAATCCCATTATGCAGTAGGAGTTGGCTGATCTTTTTTCCTTACGTGGGATAATCTAAATGATGATGGGAGTTTATTTAGTTTGGCTACCACATTTTTCATGCGATTATAGAGTTTTTTTAGTTCTATGAAATCGATAATTTTGCGCAGAGAGCTATACCGTTGTTCCACGGCAACGCGCGCAGACTCATCTAGTAATATTTAGGAATGGAGGGAGTACTATGTAAAGAGTTAGGTGTCGCACGGTGATAGTGTGAGGTGGGCCATGTAATCACTGAGCCTGCATGTTTTCACTACTCTTGCACGCCTCCGTTGTAAGAATGGAGAAAATTGTAATCTAGTAGTAGTACCTCCTTTCGCCGAAAGCGTGGGACATCCAGCAGTCCTACCACCTCAGTAATAAAGACCAATGAGCCGTCAAATCACATAGACCCAGCAGTAAGTTGGACGGACGAAGCAACCATCACTCTTGCGCTAGTGAGAGGTCACGTCCGCTCTGCCCGGGCATGAATGCAGCACCGATTCTTTGGAGCGGCGCTGACCATTTCGGGTGGGAAGCGCGTGCGGGCGATGGAGGGGCTTTGGGTGGGCCAGGCTGGTCAGGAGCGGGCGTGGCCGTTGTTCGCATGTCCCTACCAGACACGCCCGGAAACGAGAGGATGCACTGACTCTCGCGGCTAAAATCATACACTACACAACATCTCTCTGTAGGAGTAGGTCGATCTGTCGCTCTCTCTAACACACACATGCTGTTAAACACACACACACACGCGCGCGCACGCATGCACCTTGGTCCCGTTGCACCTTCTAACGTGACTTATTACACCTAGACGGAGGGAGTAGTAAGTATACGAGATACGATGGCACACTGACTTAAGTCGAATACAAGTGCCCAAAATTTGTGTGCATGTTATAATAAGGATTCACTTAAAATAGTATGTGAGCAAACAGAGGGATCAATTGGACAGTGTTCCCGAGCAGTAGCGAGATATGTGAGGTAAGATACACCGCTGGCGCTTTTACTTTTTCTTATTAATTTGTTTGTTTCACCCTCTGACTGGTGGGACCCAACGTACTACGTGGAGAGAGGTAAGGTGACTAAGGCTGCATTATTTCTGCACCACTCTGGATAGTCTTACCACCAAAGCCACATGACACGATTATGAAAAAACATGGCATGCTTGTCACACGAATGCAGGAATGTATAAAAGGTTATTTCCCTCTCGTTGAACATAACGGGAGGGTTGTGTAGCTGGTTAGCCTGTTCGCTCATCAAACTTGAGGTCTCGGGTTCGATAACTACAATTGAGCATAATTTGTGCCAGGAGGATTCTTTGACTGGTCAAAATGTTTTCTAGGGTTTGCACGCTTCACACTCTCTCTCCAGTATATATATACACGGTAGAGCCTCAGCGCTTGTAGTCGCTCTCTACACACTCTCTCGCCCTCTCCCGCTGGAGCCTCAGCACTTGTAGTTGCTCTCTTCACATTCTCTCGCCCTCTCCAGATCTAAACAAGACTTCGTTGGCCTCTCTCTCCCCTCACTGCTGCTCAAAGAGCCGGCAGGATCCGTCCACTGGGACGGGAAGGAGGCTTAACGATGTCGCCGTCGGCGAGGAACTACCGGCGCAGCTGTTCACTTTCCACCCAGCGGCGGTGCGGGAGGGCCTCCGACCCCTTCTTCTTTGCCGCCGTCCCGTTGCCCACCGAACCACACCCCAAGAACCTTAAGGTATAATTTACTTACTCCACATGCATTGCTCTAGCTGCATGTATACCATGAATCTAGGACGTGTTTCAAAGAGGAAAGGAGTGGGGGAAAGTAGTGGGAAAAGTTGTATATAGCATGAATCTAGGACATGGTTCAAAGAGGAAATGAAGGGGGAAAGTTGTATAGCATGAATCTAGGACGTGGTTCAAATAGGAAAGGAATGGGGGAAAGTAGTGGGGAAAGTTGTATCGCATAAATCTAGGACGTGGTTCAAAGAGGAAAGGAAGGGGCGAAAGTACTAGTTCAAAAAGGAAAGGAAGGGACAAGGCTGTAGAGTTTGAGCAGGACTAGATTTGCTGCGCTCACATAGGGAAAGGTGTCTAAAGATAACAAAACTGGGACCAACACAAATATGCTCCTTGGTTGTTTGTTCTTTGTTGCAACAGACTGTACATGACCACAGTACATCGGTAGATGCACATGGGGCTGGTGCGTCCACTGTCCCGTGCAACTCATTAGTTGTTGTTAATCTAAGGCCCTGTTTGGTTAAAAACTCCCTAGTCCCTACCTGCTTGGTTCCAGGGACTAAACATGGACTAGAGGTTATTAAATGACATGCTAAAAGACCATGTTACCCCTAGTAATGAACTAATAGAGACAAGGTGCGATGCGTGGCAGGGGCAACTGTTGGAAAAAGCCCCAAAAAGACTCCCTCGGGGTCTTCTTTCTTTAGTCCCAAATGCCCACTTTTAGTCCCTAAACGTCCCTCCCGTTTGGTTTAGATGGGACTGACACGGAGTTTTTTTAGTCCCTACACCAAAATGTCCCTGTAAACAAACACCCTCTAATAATATCGCTGGAAAATTGATGCAATGCCACAGTTAAAAGCAAATTACATGTTTAACCAATTTTATTGTTAATATAATCTCTATGTTAATATTAATCAATGCCACCGTTTGAGAAATCCTACTTTCTTGCTTTCTTTCCCATTTAGATAAGGTAGATGCTTCTTTTTTTTGGCTTCTGTGTCATCAACCATTATTGACCACTAATTGTTTCCTTTGCACCTCTCTGTAAACAGGGTTATCTACTTCACCTCGTTGCCATTGTGACCTTTTGTTGCACTGCACAAAACACTTCTGTTTTAAGAGTGTTTTGTGCAGTTCAACCAAAATGTCACACCGACAACGTTGCTTGATTGCTTGATCTTAGTGGAACTGCACAAGAAGATATCTTACTTCCTATCTGTTAAGGAGAATTTGGTTCAGATCTTCTTCTTGTGAGTTGTTTGAATTCCACATCATGAGAGGTCAGTAGTAGCCTTCTTTCACATGATTCTGCAGTGTGCTTTCATATGTTGTGCTACTTGTACGATAATGTTGCTTGATTTGAGTGAACTGCACAAATGGAGACAAGACTTCCAATCTGTATGTGCACCGTAATATTCCATTGAGGTAAGATAAGGATATTTCACAACTGTTGGCCTGTATTTTGCCACTTTATCAGAAAATTAAGTTTAGTACTATACTTGTGCTCCCTAATTAACATGCCAAATCTTACATTGAAGGTGAAGCTTGTCTGTTATTGAACCAAGTGATGAAGGGGAAGAACAAGCGGAAGAAAAACAAAAATCAACTCCCGGTGTTGTAATGAAGCACTGGAACTGTGATGACACAAGTAATGATATAGTTTTGCATCTTAATTTATTGCTATGGCTGGAACGAGAAATTGTTTTGCCACTGATTTGATGCCACTCTTAATGTAATATGTAATTATATCTACTTGTGCAAATAGGGTTCTTCTTTGAAGATACCATATATTTTAGTGGAACTGCACAAGAAGATGTTGGAAACATTAGACTAATCGAGGAGTATATAGTAAGCATGGCCACCACCGTAGATAGCAACAGATGGTTCCTGAGAAGTGCTTCATCTGTATACTCTACACAATAAGCCTCCTGACAAAGGTTGGTACTCGCCCACTAATTTCATCCATATGATTGAGCTTTGTCATCTCTATTGGTGTTGTGCTACTGTTTAGATATTGTCATGAAAAAGTGGTATTGTCCTTGAGAAGTGCTTCATCTGTGCTGTTTTAAATATTTCCTTTCCTTTTTTTTCGAGCAAACAGGGATGCTAGCATTTAGTAGTCCTCTTGTCTTTGCACAACAGGATCATCTTCCTCTGAAGAAGAATATGGAGTACGTGAAATGACTAGTTTCGATTATGCCAGGATGAAGAAGCCCTGTCTATCTTCTCATCAGAAGGAGCAGTTGAAGGATGGTTACATTACTCCCCACAAGACCAAACTAACTTCAGCTCAGAAGGACTGACAAATCTCCATTTTTTGTTGTGATGCGCGAGTAAAATGTTGTTCTAGGATTCTTTCTGGCGAGTTCCATTTTTTTAAAAGCATGCTCTACATGGACCATGTATGTGCCTGTTGAAACTATCAATTCATAGTACAGTTTGCTTTATACTAATCACTTTTTTGTATTTGTGCAAACAGGGGTGCCCAGCTTGATTTCAATGGGAACTGCACAAAATGTTCATGAATACATCGAATCATTTATTTCCAAGACAAGAAAGGAGGTGCCGATAAGTTCAAGGCGTTGCAACGTATAAGGGCGAAATCATACAAGCTGCGCGTGAATTTGGTTGATTTTGGTGGAACTGCACAAAAAGAACAACTGGTTTATTTAGCACGAGGTGCCATGTCAATCTCTGAACTGATGGCAAACCCTGCCCATTCCACAATCATAGGCATTTGATATTTTGGAATGGGACAACTTGTCAAATTTTTCTCATTGATTTTAGCAAGACATGCGTTTGATATTTTCGAATGGGACGCCCTTTGTTGTCAGCAGCGTCGATCAACTTTTTCTTTATTCTTTAGTTATGAAGTAAATATTGCCTCTGACATGTGAGTCACTGAGATGCATAATCATCGATTTTTTTGAATGTTCTCTATGAATTGCCAGGCCTGTGTGTTTGATTGCAATGTACAAAAACGCTAAAAAGCTGCTCAAACTCTTTGTACTCCTTATGTTCCTTTTTTACTTCGCACATTGTGAAAGTGTATACTCTTTTGTATAAGATTGGTCAAAGTAGAGATACTTTGACTGCAGACAAAACTTGTATGCAGACTAGAAAGGACCGGAGGGAGTACATGTGAAACTGCTGCAAACGAGGTGATCACCCTGGGAATAATGCTAGTACGTATTGTTTTGCATGTTCATCCAATGCCAGTGATACAGGAATTCGAACTAATCGAAATAAATTCATTCATACATGGTCGGATTTCATATAAACATGCCGGATTTCATTACATTTCATACATTCTTCAACTAAAAAGGGGTGCGTTGGAGGTATAATTAATTAACCGAAGCTACCCACCTGTGTCCGCTGAGCCGAACAGAAGCTTCAGTGACTTAACTGCAGGTGCAGTTGCGTAACTGACATGTGGCCTGTTGGGCCCACATGTCAGTCAGCCAACTGCACGAGCAGTTAAGTAGAAGCAGCGTTCTTCTCCAGCGTAGCTCTCCGACTCCACGTCGCCGCCAAGAAGCTAACCGGCCGTCAATGGTCAACCCGCCTAGCTTGGCTTCAATCTGAGGGTAGAAGGGGTGGCCTTACTTGGACCCGAGCGGCGGCGACCTACCATGTTCTACTCTTCCTCATTTTCTGTGTGGCGCGGCCTCGTTGGCAGCGGGGTGGGGCCTCGGCGGAGCCGGCGATGTCCTCTGTCTTGTTGCCGGCGGGCGGCGCCTCAGCGGAGCAGTGGAAATCCTCCCCCACGTTGCCGGCAGGGTGGGGCCTCGGCTGAGCCGGCGATGTCCTCTGCCTCGTTGTTGGCGGGGGGGCCTTGGCGGAGCCGGTGGTGTCCTCTGCCTCGTTGTTGGTGCCGGAGGGCCTCGGCGGAGCAGGGCCTCGTCGACGCCAGCGGAGCGGGGACTCGTCGGAGCCAACATTGTCCTCTTCCTCGTCCTCGGTCTCGCCAAACAGCGCCTCGCCCGCTTCATCGCCCTCTTTGCTAGCCTCTTTGTAGGCGGCCGCAGCCTCCGCCACCCGCATGCGGTACTGCTAGCGCTCGAGGCGGCCCTTGCGGGCGGAGCGGTACAAGTCGAGCAGCAACTCCTGCTCCGCCCGCTCCGCGGCAATCTGCTCCTCCGCCTGCAGGTGCTCCTGGAGGAGATGGTGGTTGTAGGCGGCGTCGGCCTGCGCCTCCTGAAACTGCTCCTCACGCATCTGAATCAACCTGTCTATATATTGGGCACGGGCCTCGCTGATGGTCATGTGCAATGCACCGGCGAGGATGGCGCGGAGGAGGGGGTTGGCGCCGGATCGTCGACTACCATTTTCTCCATTGGGACGTCGTCGTCCTCCAGCTGCCAGCCGGCCAGCCGGTCGGCAGCAATGGCTGCCATCTCCTTGTGGTCCAACGTCCGCCCGTCCTGAAGAGCGCTGGAGCGCGAGGAAGCCATGGTGGGCAGTATTGGTGTGGACAGGATAAAGGGAACGGATGCGCATGACTGCGCCTATGGCCGGCGCAGCAGTTTATATAGCAATGGTGGGCAGGCGGAGGGACGGACATGTGGCGCCGGAGTAGCCGCCTCGGCAACCGCGTATCATTAATGTGGGCGGCAGATGGACGGACGAACGACACTTGTGTCGTTTGAAGGCGGAGCAATCGCCTGCACCGGGAAGCGGGGCGGGCAGCGCTGACTGTTTCGGGCGGAAAGCGCGCGCGAGCAAGGAGATGACTTTCCTTGGAGAGGATGACAATGGGGACCCACCAGGTCCATAGCCTCATGTACGCAAGTGCCTCCTTATTATATATATAGGACAGCACTATTCTAATCCCAGGATTAGAATAGTTATTTGGATCACAGCAACCCCTATATAGGGCCCGAAGACTGGTTCCCGAACTTCCCTGGACTGCCGGCCCAGCCCGACAGAATCCCACCTGGACCCCGATCCCGACAGAATCCCACCTGGACCCCGATCTCGATCGAGCCGGCCCTCCCCAACCCCCCTCCTCACTGCTCCTCCCCTCGATATCCGCCATGATTCGCCGCCGAAAATCCGCCGGATCCAGCGCTTCCCTTCCTTCTCCAAATCCTGGCCTACTGGATTGAGCTCCGCCCCCTCCGACCCCACCTCCTGCCCGACCGTCGGCGCGGGCGAGCGAGCGACGGCGGACTCCAGCGCGAGGGAGCCCGCATAGCCTGGAGCCGGCGAAGCCGCCGGATTTCTGCGACGAACGGCCGCCATGGACTTTCGGAAGCCTCATCCTCGGTCCATCGTCACCGCAAGACGGTTTGGCAGTGCTCGTGACGGCCAAGGTGCAACCTACGGCGAACAACGGACCCAAGGAAGCATCTCGGCGGTGGAGGTCACATTGGCGGCGCCTTCAAATCTAAGAACGGTATATGAATTTCCTCCCTGATGTTGCCTTCTTCTTCAATCTTGCCTTCTCTGACCTTCTTGCTTCGTGCAGATGAACTTCGCGCCCCCTGCAAGACATGGATTGCCGTGCGGTTCCTCTCCTACCTCCACAACGAATTTTTATCAAGGTGGCCTATCAACTGCTGGAAAAAGGTTGGCCGAACTTCTAGCCAGTGTATGTTTGAACTTCTTCCTTCCTTTGGTTTGTTATTTGCTTACAGCTATGTGAAGTTCAGGTGGTGTGTGACCATCAATCCAGGCTACAAAAGATTTTTTTAAAACTGCCTGCTTACAGGCATGTGAAGTTCAGGTAGTATGTGAGCCTCAGTCCAGGCTACAAACACTATAAAATCTGTCTGCATTCACATTCACATGTGGAAAAGCCATGTGAAGTTCAACTAGTAAGTGTGCTAGAGTTCACGTTGGTATGTGTCTGGTTCTGTGCCAAAAAATAAAAGGAAAATAGAGCATGCATGTGATATGACATGAAGGTCAGGTTGGTATGCACTAGCAGTCCAACCATTCAAAAAATCATGAAGGTTCAGGCTTTTAACTGTAGACAGTATTTCCCTTTTGCAAAACAAGAAGTTCAGGTTTTGGAGAGTGCTCAGTTCAGGTACATATAAGTAATCAAATATTGTAGAATTAAAAAACATGTTGTGAAGTCAATTCCGTGAAGGGTGCTCAGTTCAGGTACAAAGGCATTGGCAGATGCTCAGCTCAGTGCATAGTGTGATGGCTCTCACCACTTTTATATGAGAAGTTCAGGCTGTGAATAATGCTAAGTTCAGTTACAAAGGTATATGCAGATATAACTTGTGTGCTAATAGACATTTTTTTTCTTTTATGTCAGTAAGACGAGAGACGCATGAAGAAGCTTAGAAGTTCCCAGCAGCAAGTACACAATCCAAAGCCTGTACGCGTTGCACCACCCCCTCAATGGGTCACACCTCAAACGCACCAACAACATTACCAACCTGCTCCAGACCAAAAATGGATGACACCAGAAACACACGGATACTTCCAAGATGCTGGGCCACAGCCCTAACCGCACAGGTTTGCGCCTCCACCTAATTGGGTGACGCCGGAAATCCCCCGCGGATTCTTTATATCCACCAGCAGACTCCCAAGCACGCCGATGGAGGAGGGGGTTAGCTCAAGTCCTGCATGTAACTCTGGAGGTTATCCTGGTGTGCCTCGTCAATGCCAAAGCGAAGCAACTAAACCGGATCCCAGGATAAATCCAACAGCAACACACACACGGAGGAGAGTGATCTGCACACTATCACCGTTTGATCCTGCTGCTGCTGCTACAAGTCAGAATTCTACGGGGCATAAGGTAGATGGATTGCCTCACAAAATAAAAGAGCAAATTAAGACCAGGATCGCAATACCTCCACAACCACCTCAAGCAAAAAGGACGCAAACAAGAGAGAGGCCATCTTCAGCCCTCCTTCCTCCTCGTGATCCACTGCTGCATCCTGCTATGATTACTCTGCCATGCCCCATCCCAAAGGGACAGTAGCCGACATCGGCGGAGTTGCGATCATACACGCACGTAAGTGAAACAAAAAATATTTATATAGGCATCTTGTATTATCTACACATTTTCTGCTCCCTCCAGGATAACAAGTTCATAAACTGCATTTTAAGGTGCTGTTTGGATTTTTTTTCTTTTTCTGCAGACGCCAGATCTACCGGATTATCTAATACCAAGACTAAAGATGTGATTCAAAGATGTAGATAAAGCAAGGGATACACAGATACGCCAGACATGCTGGTTTTGGAATCAGGAAGACGGGTGGAAATGACAACCACAAGTATTTTGTTTGCGCCTTCCAAGGGATACACACATCTTCTATTTCAGAGGCCAACAGGAAGCGAAGCAAAACATCGCAGAGGACGGGCTGCAATGCAAGAATGAGGGTGAAGGTGCAGGGGGATGGCACATGCATGGTAGTGGACATTGAGTACAATCATAATCACGAGCTCATGCAAACTGATGACATGCTGGTATTTTTGCACTCACGCAAGAATTATGACCCCACTATTTTGGAGTACGTAAAGCTCCTGCAGTACCATGATGTCAAGCACACAACAATCATGTCCATGTTATCTGAAAATGAAGATGGAAGCTACTTCCTAAGCATGACTGGACGAGACCTGCTAAACCAGTAAGTATTCAAACACCCACATATTGCAATGTAAAATAGCATCCTAGCTCACAACCCTTTGCTAGCAAAAAATAAACAAATGCATGTTTGCATGTGATTTGCAGGAAAGCCATGAATGCAAGGAAAGATGATTTGGATGATGTATTGAAACTTGTTTCATTCTTCAAAGACATGAAGGCAGTAAATGATGAGTTTTACTATGACATCCAAGTGGACAAGGGAAACTTAATTAAAAACATTTTCTGGTCCAATGCAAGCTGCCGAGGAGCCTATCAAGACTTCGGCGATTGCGTAACATTCGACACGACTTACAAGACCAACATATTTCATATACCCCTGGGAGTGTTTGTTGGAACAAACCATCACTTGCAGTCAACGATATTTGCTGTTGCCCTGATAAGAGATGAAGATGCAAAGTCATTCAAGTGCTTGTTCGATACATTTCTACGGTGCATGAACAACAAGCACCCAACTTGCATTCTAACAGGTGAGTTCAAAAAAGAACTCCTCAAGTTTCATCATCTTTTGAGTCTATGGGTCTGTGTTGGTTGGGTACATTGGTTTTGTCTGAAAATAATGTAAAGAATGCAGTTCAACCACTGTAAGCACAGAAGTCCAACTAGCAGTACAAGAAAGCAAAATTATCTGTCACATGTTTAGAAAAAAATTAGTTATGAATATGAAGTTCAAATACATGAATCATAGAAGTTCAAGGACAAATCTGTAAGATAAATATATGTAGCATGTCCAGAAAAATATAGTTATTTTCGTGAAGTTCAGGCACTGCCACCACAGAAGTTCAACAACAATGCTTTAAGAAAATTTTTGATTGCGACACTACTAGTTTGTCCTACTACTAACTGTGAAGTTCAAGCACTGATACCAAAGAAGTTCAGCAACGCTGCTGTAAAGAAAAAATACATGTGACATTCTTAGATACCATACTGCCAAGATGTGTAGTTCAAGTACTTGTACAACATAAGTTCACCATCAGTACAAAAAAAGAATCAAGTTTCATTTTTTTAATTCATGCAGACCAATGCCCATTGATGGCGAAAGCTATACCACAATCATTTCCAAACACCGTCCACAAGCTATGTCGTTGGCACATCATGAAGAAGTACAGGGAATACCTCGCGTTGATGTACAAAAAGTATAAAACATTCAAAGAGGAGTTCACAGCTATATTAAACTGGCCGCTGATGCCAACAGAGTTTGAAGATGCCTGGGCTAAACTCGTGCACAACTACAACCTGGAGAACGACCAGATGATGATGCAGCTCTGGAGTGATAGGAAGATGTGGATTTCAGCATATTACAAGAACATTTTCTGTGCTAGAATGACTTCCACACAATGAAGCGAGAGCATGAACCACGTGCTAAAGAAAGGGTTTGTCAAGGGGACCCAGAACCTACACAAGTTTGCTAGGCGGGTCAATGCTTTCATACAAACTCGGATGCAGAAGGAGAACGAGCAAACAATGACTAGCATGGTATGATGACAAGTACAAAACACCCCCATCATGTTCTGTTTTACCTTCAACATGTCCACTTTGAATTTTAAAAAATGAAACCCATGACTCTGCTTCAACTAATATCTCACTTTTTGACATGTGCAGACCAATCCTGTGACAAAATAAACTTACGGCTACGAGGAAGACATGTCTATCAAGTACACGAGAGCCGTGTACACTGATATGAGGAATAGGATGAGAAAGGCCATGCTATTTCGCGCAAAGCATACAGCAGAGCCCACTAAGTACCTTGTGTACTACCACAACAAGCCTGGCCATGATGATGAAGAAAGATTTTCCTGGTCAAAGCATGAATTCCAGGTTGTAGCTGACCCAGAGAAGGAAATGTACGAGTGTGAATGCAAGCTCTGGACACACACAGGTGAGCGAAAAAACAAGATCATTAAATAGCTAGACTAGTAGTATCATATCAAAATTTATGAAACTCATTGCTGGCTCACAAACTATGTATTCTGCATTCATCACAAAAATGCAGGCCTGTTCTGCCTTCACATCATGAACATACTGGACTACATCAAGCCTGACAAATTTCCAAACAAGTATATCCTCAAACGGTACACAAAGACTACAAGATCACAACCAACCTTTGATACAAGGGATTACAACACAACCGCATCGGATGGCAGCTCAAGGCTATCGAAGCAAGACATCTTGCTGCAGCTGAGTTTGATGGTTAACAAGAAAGCGATGAGATGAGACCAGCAATATGACAGAGCCTACTATGTTCTCAAGAGGCTTGTGGAAGAGCTTGATGCAATACATTCAGCAAATCAAGCGGATGCTGACGAAAGGATGGCTGAAGAGGACGCTGAAATTGAAGATAACCTTCATTGTTATGAAGCTAAAATGCTCAAGGCCGCCGCTAAAGCCAACCAATGCAAGTAGGGTGATGGCCAATCAATGGAGCAGCGACAGCAAGAGACGATGAAATTGCTGTTGTATTCTGAAACAAAGGGTAGGAAGAAAATTACTGCAGCAAAGAAAAGTGACAAGAGAGCTCAAATGAAGGCACCGCCTGCAGGAAGAGTCGTCGTGCACGATGAGAACGGACTGCCACTTCGACACAGGAAATGCAGTGTGTGCAACCAGGTTACGGGACACAACAAGCTGACCTGTCCAACACTATTGGAAAGAAACAATGCTGAGGAGATCAAGCAAACCAAATCTCAGAAACAGCAGCCCAAAGTTATGGAACAAAAGAAGGGACCACACCCAAAGAAAGCAAGCAGCAGACTTTGTAGCATATGCAAGGAGTATGAACCACATAATGCAAGAACATGTCTGAAGCGCGCAGATGCTGAAAAGACAAGCAAAATGCCAAAGAAGAAACAGAAAGCAAGACCTAGAGCCAACAACAAGAAAGTGGTGGAAGGTGAAGAGGAAGACGAAGATGAAGACACCGTCGAAGAAGAGGAAGACGAAGAGGAAGAGGAAGTGGAATGCGACGATGAAGAGGAAGATGACGATGAAGAGGAAGTGGGCGATGAAGAGGAAGAGGTACATGTCAAGCAAAAACCTCTACCACCAAAGCCTAGGAGGAGCGCAAGGCCCATGAACAGTTAGAATAGGTCAATTAACACAATGCAAATTTGTGTCATGTCAATGTGCAGAACATTATGTCATCCCCTGGTAACATACACTGTGAAGTTCAAGTAATATTACTGCAGAAGTCCTGGTATGTTATGGCAGGAAGTAATGTGCTGGTGTTGTATTGCATGAAAGAGCAAGCAGTAATAAATTGAAAAACATACACTGTGAAGTTCAAGTAATATTACTTCAGAAGTCCTGGTATGTTATGGCAGGAAGTCATGTCCTGGTGTTGTATTGCATGAAAGAGCAACCAGCAAAATAGTCATACAGTTTTGAAGTTCATGTCAGCTTACAGAAGAATTTCTGGTATGTAAAATCGATGTAGGAAAATAATATGCTTAAAAAATAAAGTTTCGCCGCATAAACTAAGGTTGGCAAGCGTAAGACAACGCGTTCAAATGTGAAGTTCTGCTTGGATACGTGCAGAAGTTCATGTACAGTGCAACAAAGATAAAGAATCGTCAACAATATTTCTGCACAGATTTACATATGAAATACGTTCGCACTTGAAAAAACACACAAAAAACAAATATAGATTCTATGCAAAAGCATACATATTGGTTGGGTTGAACATTACCAATACATTACACAACACAAAATATCCTCTCCATCTGAAACCAGCAGCCTAGCCACATCTCAAAGCAGAAGTTCAAGTCTACAATCATATGTTGGGACCCCAAAAATAAACAACACAAAAAAATAAAGCAGTTCAACCAAAACCGAGGCAGAAGTTCAGGTACATCTGTTGGGGCAAAAACATTCAACACATGGATACTGAAAAACGATGCAGTATATTGAAATTCACAAAGCCAAATCATTCTTCACACCAAATGCATTTGTCCACAATATCATAAGTAATAGTGCTGCACCTATAGATACACAAATCACTAAAAACATTCTTACAACCAAATCTTTACGGAATTGTTCCAATCATTATCAAACCTAAAAATCTGTACGAAATCAAATCTACAATGAAACTAATGCTTCGAATTCACGGGCCAAAGGACTGGATCTCTTTAGGGAGCTTTGAACGCACGACTTCATTCTTCTCGCTAAAAATCAGAGTGTGCATGAACTCAGCCTTCCAGTCATCTGCAGCAGCCTGCAAACAAAGAAAGGTGAAAACGATGGTTTAGTAATGGATATCTAAAACCACAGTAGGAGCATCTCAGCAAAAACACACAAGAATAATCAAAGGATGGTGAGACAAGAACAAAGACAAAACATACTTCCACATCACCAAAATCTTCAACAATGTCATCGCCATCATACGAAGAGCTGAACTTCACGGCAAAGAAACCACAATCATTACTCTTCTGCTTCGGAACATCGATGAAAGTTGGCCTCTTTGCAATAGTCACCCAGCTAGGCTACTTGCTCGCCTTGTATGTAGCCTTGCCATACACCTCCTCAAGCAACCCAACAAATCTCTACATCTGCCGGAAATAACAAAATAAGATGAAGTCAAAAACATGTTAACCAAAATAGTTAAGTTGAGGTACATAAAAAAGCGACACTTGCATAAGATCCACCTAAACAAAATAGCAGAAGTTCAACTTCTAAATGACAGTCAGTTCAATCAGTATTACCAAAACAGAGACAACAACATATTTTGCTAACACAAGGCATAATAAACTTCATGTCAAACAAGAGAATGTGAAAGGAGGCTCAGGCTAAGAAACACTCACGATATTTTGGCAGTCCCCGTGGAAACTCGATCAAGACGTTTCCATATTATCGTAAGAAAGTGAATCAAGGATGTCAATGCTCGCACGATATCTATTCACCACGTACACGCTATAGTGCGCCATTGTGCCAATTGGCTTGAATAGAATCAAGAAACCTGCAAAGAATGAAAGGACCGGTGAACACAAACTATAAAGCATATGTACTGAAGAACCGGCATGAACAAAAACTTCTTGACAAACTCAGCAAAAGGATGCACATGAAATTAAAAAAAGCAAGAGTTATGAAAAACTAACCAGCTTTGCGTTAAGAAGGTCTTCTTCCTTGCGAACAAACATTGGGAGGAGACCAGCAGATTTTTCTGCATCAAACTTTGGAACTGTTACGGCGTAGAAATCATACAACAGGCAGTACTGAGCATTCACCAAAACACAATTAAAACACCTCCCAGATGCCACTAGAACAAAACTAACGCAAAAAAAGGAGATACGGGTGCAAAGAACTAAAACCTGTATGAAGTAGGGACTAAGTACAACCCTGTCAGCATTAGTGAATATCTCAGAGGTCTCCAGCTTATCCTTCCACAAATTTATGAGATAATCCATTATGTCTCCTTCCATCTGCTGCCCTTCACCGAAAAGCGTATAAAGGACATGTCCTGTGAGGTCAATCACATTCCCAGGGATGGTAAACATGCAGTAGCTTGTCCTGCAGAATACAAAAGGATGGTAAAAAAATATTAGAAGTTCAGATACAACAACAAACAGAAGTCCAGACACTGTAACCCAAAAGGAAAGAGGAGACATAAAACAGAAGTTCAGATACTACAACAACGGTAGTTCAGACAATACAACAACAGAAGTTCAGACACTGCAACTCCAAGGCAAGGGAGCGACAGATGAGGGTAACTCACTCATAATACTTCTCCACACCGTCTTTACTCAGCACATACTGTTTCAACTTCCGGGCCTCGGATAGATGAGGGTAACTGTATTTTTTCAGGGGAGCGACAGGAGAACGCCACTTCAAAGGCAATCTTGATGCTCTCTTGGAGGAAGTTATGTTCCCAGACTCAACTGTCGGTTTCCTCCCGGTAATCACAACATTCTTCCCACCTCTACTAGCAACAGTACCAGCAGCGCATTTAACATTCTTCGGGTAATCAATCTTCTCAAAATCATCATTGGACAAAATCACTTCTGCTTCCGCTGCTTCGACTGCATCAGCCTTCATGTAGCAAGGGGTTTTTGGAGTACCACAAATACCACCAGCCTGCTTCCCCAACTTGGAAGGAATGAGGGTCCGAGGTCTATCATCTTCTATCGGAGCTGTACTTATCGGTTCCTCCCTAGGCTGGTTTTCCTATGACCCGAGGAATGAGTAGTGGTAATCGGTCAACTCGAACGGATCCACTGTCAAAAAAAAGGAAGAGAAAACATCACCATTAAAATACAACTGAATTTCGGGAACATCACAATGTGCAGTCCAACTAATAAAGATGACATGGTTACTACTCAAGCTGACCTAAAAAAATTAGTTGCAGTAAAAAACTAAATGAAGTTCAGGCACAACCAGAGGCACAGTTCAAGATAAACCGATGAACTAGAAATCATCATCTCTGAAGTTCAATTAGAAAAGAAAATGCTCATGTCCATTTAAGCAATGGAAGGACATAAATTACTGAAACAAAACACACAAGCAAAATTAAAAAAGATAGAAATGAAGTTCATGTACAAAGAAAATGCTCCTCTCCTTCCGAAACTAGCAGCCCAGCCAGACCTCAAGCAGAAGTCCAAGTTCAGAGAAAAATATGAAGTTCAGGTAGAATAAAAGATGCAGTTCAGGTAAGCAGTACAAGTTCCAAAATACTTACATGTGTAGTAGCCAAACAGAGCTTGGAAGTCTGTCTCAAACAGGTTAGAAGAAGCAATTGAGTACAACCACGTCTTCCTGATATCCCCGATATTCTCATGGGAATAATTTGCAAGAACCCCGTCATGATACGAATTAACATTCGTAAGCATGAAGAACCCGCAGTCCATACTGCCATCAAACAAAGTAAAAGAAATAGTGCTAGGACAGAAAAAGAAAGCCAACGAATTAAACACGTCGCAGCTTAAGTACAACTACAGTTAAACAGATGTGATAAAGAGAAAAAGTCGAACTCATACTTGTTTTGCTGCTGGGGGACATCAATCCAATCCAGAGGGAATTTGTCGATGCTAAGAGGACTGAAGGGTGTCTCCCTGTCGTTGCTGGCATCCTTCCAAAGCCTCTTGATGTTGTCGGTAATCCGTCAAAACAGGCATACCGCACATTCATCTTTTGGTCCATAGTAGGAATCGAGAAGCTGGAACCTTGAATTCTTCAGGTCAAGGAATACCGACACCCAATGACCGACACCACCCATGGAAGTAGGAAGCTCAGGAGGGTCAAAAGTAGGGAAAACAACCTGAAGCATCATAAACACACGGATCATTAAAAAATGAGAATTAATATCAGAACGGTACAAAAGAAAAATAAAACAAATATTAACACAGTGGATCGCACTTCAAAACTAATACACAGGCAAAGAACAAGATATTGCATACCGAATCATGTGCATCCATGCTATCTGGACCACTCGCCATGAAGTACTTCCTCGCACAGGAATCAAATTGACCTCTGAAAATCTTGTCCTAAAATAATGCAGACAACACCAACATATGAAAAAATACAAAAATGAGACGAACAAGTTTTAACTAAAATGGTAAGGAACAAAACAGAAGAGAAATCACTGTATGGTTTACTTACACAAACCCAATACGGCATGATGAGTTTATCCGATCCCTGGTACTTCGCACGTAGACAGTAGAGTGCACACTCAGCCACATTAGATGTAAGCATTCTGCGAGGACCAAAAGATATTGCGACTTCTTGAACAGAAGCTTCACACTCCTTGTTTCGGAACATAATCATTTCTCTAAAACAAGCGAATAGAAAGTAAAACAAGTTCGGCAGCAGGAACTCAGGAAGTTCATAACACATGTTAGCACAGAAGTTTAGCTATATCACAACAGGCAGTACAGTGCAAAAGAGGCCAGAAGTTCAGCACCAGAGAAGCAAAAAAACAAGAAGTTCAGGTACATAGAGTTGGGAAGTTCAGGTAAGAAACCACATGCAGTTCACAGGGGGTACATGGATGATGTAAATATTGAGCAGCTGGACTCACCTCTTGGAACGATCATTCCTAAGCCTAGTTACACTGTAATAAAAGTCATCAACCTTCTTTCGGACGACAACAAGGTCGCTATCTGCTCACCAAAAAGAAAATAGCAATTAACAGCAACACTCAAAGCACATAGATTCATGAAAGTTTCAATTAAGACCAACATTCAAGCACAAACATTCAAAACATAAGCACATCTCAGCTGCTACATCAGAAAAGATAAAACCACAGCATCATAGACATCACAACCCATGCATTACAAACCTCCACCCACATACAAAACAGGTTCACTTAACATTCTTTACAACCACACGACAAACAACAAAACCAGAAGTTCAACTTAGACCACACAGGCAGTTCACAGGGGATATCATGGACTAAACCAAACAATAAAGAGGGAAGGGGATGGGGAAAGAAGAGAGAAGCATGCTCCTCTCTTCATGGATCCTTGCCGAGACCAGTGGCAGCACTGGAATGATCAACCTCCTCTCCATAGCTATCGCTTTCGGTATCTTCATCATCGTCTCCAGTAGACGTTGCAGCGTCGTCGGGAAGGACACCAGCAGCAGCTGGAGCAACTGGAGAATCTGAAACAAGAAAAATATTTGGTTGTGCCTGTACAACATCAACATCAACTGATGGCTCTGCTGCAGGAGACTTCTCCGGGCTTGCAGCAACACTACCACCAATTTGTACAGCAGACTCAACATGATCTTTCTCCAAAATGATGTCTCTATTTGTCTTGCCCTGCTCAGCATCAGAAACCTCAGCGCCAATGGCCGAAAAAGGTTCAGTCAGGACCACCCCGTCGGAGCAGCCGGTGCCTGAGACGGACATGTCTGCAACCTTCTCTGGAGCAACACTAACATCATCATTCTGCTGCTGCAAAAAAGAAACAAAAAGTCATTACAAAGGGCTGACTGAACCTCATGCACAGGGGCAGCAAGTCCATCTCAGGGGCAAACAAGACAAACGGACAAGAAAAAATGGTACCTTATTTTCACTGCCATGAACCTCATCAACTATTACGCCACTAGCGGGAGCAGGTTCATGCACAGGGGCAGCCTCATGCACATGAGCAGCTTCATGCGCAGGTAAAACATCCTCCTCAACCCTAGCATCATCATCAACAGCCTACAAAAAGAAATCATGTAGAAAACAAAATACCTAATCAGCAGAAGTTCAGATTGCATAATCAGTGAAGGTCAGCTATCACAACTGACATATAATGGAAGTCCAAATACAGTAAACATAGCAGGTCAGATATCAAACTACTCTAAGATACAAAAGGGAACAAAAAAGGGCCAGTCATGGAAGTTCAGGTGCTGTAGCAGTTGAAGTTCAGGTTCTATAAACAGAGAAGGTCACATAGGAACACTTGTGCTAAAAAACGGTTTACGACACATGAAATCAATAACAGTCGCCAATGATGACAAACAGTAATAACTGAAAGCTAACATTGAACATTAATTCAAAGAAATATCAAAAGCCAACATAAACAAACCTCTTTGGTACACTCCACGTGGCCTCCTTCACGACCCGAACGAATAGAATCCTGCCTCTGAATCTGTCTCACAACAACACTTGCCTCATCTTCAAAAGGCTTGCAATGAGCATCCTGCATTTCCTTGAATAGCCCAACGCTAGTCCGGAGGTGGGAAGTGCTCTGACGAAGCTCTGCAAGAAATTTAGCTTCAATAGATAAGACCCCCTTCGAAGACTCAGCATCAAATCCGTGTCCGGGAGGAAGAATCCCATCAATGCGACTAAGACGCTCAGTAGTTGAAGGAACACGAGCCAACTCCCCACAAACAGTTTCAAGAAGACTCTCAATCCTAACCAGAGAAACATTGGCAGCTTCAAACAAATTCTCGGAAGAAACACCACCTGCAGCACTCACACGAGCAGAAGAACCTCCTGGATCTATAGGGAGGCACCGGTATTAACATCCTGGGAGAATTCAAATCTTGGGGAAGTTCCACTCCCTAGGCCGGCAGAACGAGGCATAGTTAGAACAGGACGTTCAATAACCCTAAAGAACACAACCTCAGCCTGTGTCTTCCACTGCATACAAAAACAAAAGTCAACGCGTCAGAAAACAAATGAAGGAACATGGGAACAAAAAATATACAAGACAATACCAGAAGTTCAAGTTAAACTACACAGGAAAGAATACTGCATAGAAACACTCACACGCAGTCTCCCAAACACCCAGTTGGCTGGGTCATCATCACCCTTCGTGACCAAGTCAGCCGCAGCAAGCTCAAGAAGCTTGGCCTGATCCATGAAATTGATGCGACGGGTCCTCAAGTCAATATTAGGCGTCTTGCCAATGATAAGGCAGTCCAGATACATAAGCAGCGGCACGATGGCACAGCCTGCGATAGCTTTTCCTCTGCTAGTACCTTGCTGATACCTAACAACAGCACTCCGAATATCGTCAACAACCAACTGGCAGTAGTCCATGTCTGCCATGTCCTCAAACACAAGGTTCTCGGCCATTGCTGCCTCCCTGGACACTCATGTAGACGTTCCAGGGATAACCACCTTCATGAAAACAATAAGGTAAAACACATGCAGAGCAAGATCATCCTTCGTCTCATCCTTCACAAGTTCAGCGAGAATATTTCGCAAATCCTTTGTCTTGATGTCGTCACTCCTAGCATACCCAAGCTTGCCCTTCAACCTCATAACAGCATCATCGAAACCATCATTCGAGGGCCTAGGGGGTACGATTACCTTGAGGGAACTGATACGTCTCCAACGTATTTACAATTTTTTATTGCTCCATGCTACTTTATCTACTGTTTTGGACTATATTGGGCTTTATTTTCCCCTTTTATATTATTTTTCGGACTAACCTATTAACCGGAGGCCCAGCCCAGAATTGCTGTTTTTTGCCTATTTCAGAATATTCGGGAACATTCGGGAACAGAATATCAAACGGAGTCCAAATGGAATGAAACATTCGGGAACGTGATCTTCTCACCAAACGTGATCCAGGAGACTTGGACCCTACTCCAAGAAGTTTCCAGGGAGGTCAAGAGGGTGGAGGGCGCCCCCCTTGGGCGCGCCCCCCTGCCTCATGGGCCCCTCGGAGCTCCACCGACGTGCTCCTTCCTCCTATATATACCTACGTACCCCTATTAGACCAGAGATGGAGCCAAAAACCTAATTCCACCGCCGCAACTTCCTGTATCCACGAGATCCCATCTTGGGGCCTGTTCCAGAGCTCCGCCGGAGAGGGCATCCATCACGGAGGGCTTCTACATCAACACCATAGCCCTTCCGATGAAGTGTGAGTAGTTTACTTCAGACTTTCGGGTCCATAGCTAGTAGCTAGATGGCTTCTTCTCTCTTTTTGGATCTCAATACAATGTTCTCCCCCTCTCTCGTGGAGATCTATTCGATGTAATCTTCTTTTTGCGGTGTGTTTGTTGAGACCGATGAATTGTGGGTTTAGGATCCAACTTATCTATGAATAATATTTGAATCTTCTCTGAATTCTTTTATGTACGATTGAGTTATCTTTGCAAGTCTCTTCGAATTATCCGTTTGGTTTGGCCAACTAGATTGGTAGTTCTTGCAATGGGAGAAGTGTTTAGCTTTGGGTTCAATCTTGCGCTGTCCTTACTCAGTGACAGAAAGAGTTGCAAGGCACGTATTGTATTGTTGCCGTCGAGGATAACAAGATGGGGTATTTATCATATTGCATGAATTTATTCCTCTACATCATGTCATCTTGCTTAAGGCGTTACTCTATTTTTAACTTAATACTCTAGATGCATGCTGGATAGCGGTCGATGAGTGGAGTAATAGTAGTAGATGCAGGCAGGAGTCGGTCTACTTGTCACGGACGTGATGCCTATATACATGATTATACCTAGATAACCTCATAACTATGCTCAATTCTATCAATTGCTCAACAGTAATTTGTTCACCCACCATAGAATATCTATGCTCTTGAGAGAAGCCACTAGTGAAACCTATGGCCCCCGGTTCTATTCTCATCATATCAATCTCCATTACTTTATTTTACTTGTTTTGCTTTTACTTTTCACTTTGCATCTTTATACCAAAAATACCAAAAATATTATCTCTATCAGATCTCACTCTCGTAAGTGACCGTGAAGGGATTGACAACCCCTAAGTGTTGGTTGCGAGTTGCTACCGTTTTTTGCAGGTACGAGGGACTTGCGCGTGACCTCCTACTGGACTGATACCTTGGTTCTCAAAAACTGAGGGAAATACTTACGCTACTGTGCTGCATCACCCCCTCCTCTTCGGGGAAACCCAAGGCTAGCTCAAGACGTAGCAAGAAGGATTTCTGGTGCCGTTGCCGGGGAGGCCTACGCAAAAGTCAACATACCAAGTACCCATCACAATCTCTATCTCTCGCATTACATTATTTGCCATTTGCCTCTCGTTTTCCTCTCCCCCACTTCACCCTTGCCGTTTTATTCGCCCTCTCTTTCCCAATCTCCTCCTCTTTTTTCCTTTGCCTTTTGTTTGCTCGTGTGTTAGTTTGCTTGCTTGTCGTGATGGCCCAAGATGCTACCAAATTGTGTGACTTCACCAATACTACTAACAATGATTTCCTTAGCACTCCGATTGCTCCTCTTGCCAATACTGAATCTTGTGAAATCAATACTGCTTTGTTGAATCTTGTTATGAAAGATCAATTCGCCGGCCTTCCTAGTGAAGATGCCGCTACTCATCTAAATGGCTTTGTTGATTTATGTGATATGCAAAAGAAAAAGGATGTCGATAATGATGTCGTTAAATTGAAGCTATTTCCTTTTTCGCTTAGAGATCGTGCTAAAGCGTCGTTTTCATCTTTGCCAAAAAATAGTATTGATTCTTGGAACAAGTGCAAAGATGCTTTTATCTCTAAGTATTTTCCTCCCGCTAAGATTATCTCTCTTAGGAACGATATTATGAATTTTAAGCAACTTGATCATGAACATGTTGCACTATCTTGGGAGAGGATGAAATTAATGCTACGTAATTGTCCTACTCATGGTTTGAACTTATGAATGATTATACAAAAAAATTATGCTGGATTGAATTTTGCTTCTAGAAATCTTTTAGATTCGGCCGCGGGAGGCACTTTTATGGAAATCACTTTAGGAGATGCTACTAAACTCCTAGATAATATTATGGTCAATTATTCACAATGGCATACTGAAAGATCTACTAATAAAAAAGTGCATGCTATAGAAGAAATCAATGTTTTGAGTGAAAAGATGGATGAACTTAGGAATTTATTTGTTAAGAGTGTTTCTTCTGATCCCAATAATATGCCTTTATCTACTTTGCTTGAGAATAATAATGAATCTATGGATGTGAATTTTGTTGGTAGGAATAGTTTTGGTAACAACGCGCATAGAGGGAATTTTAATTCTAGGCCTTATCCTAGTAATCTTCTAATAATTATGGAAATTCCTACAACAACTCTTATGGAAAATTTAATAATATGCCCTCTGAATTTGAGAGTAGTGTTAAAGAGTTTATGAATTCGCAAAAGAATTTCAATGCTTTGCTTAAAGAGAAATTGCTTAAAGTCGATGATTTGGCTAGGAACGTTGATAGAATTTCTCTTGAGGTTGATTCTTTAAAGCTTAGATCTATTCCTCCTAAGCATGATATCAATGAGTCTCTCAAAGCCATGATAATTTCCATTGATGAGTGCAAAGAAAGAACCGCTAGGATGTGTGCTTACAAAGATGCCTTTATTAAAGTGTGTTCTTCTAATTCCTATAAAAACCAAGATGAAGATCTAAAAGTTATTCATGTGTCCCCTATTAAATCTTTGTTTTGCAACATGAATCTTGATGAATCTGATTATGATCTTCCCTTGCCTAGAAGGCGTTCTAAGAATTCTGAGTTTTTAGATCCTGATGATGAAATTGATAAAAAAGGGATTGAAAGAAATAAAAATCTAGATATTGCTAAACCCACTATTTTGGATCTCAAGGAATTTAACTATGAAAATTGCTCTTTAATTGATTGTATTTCTTTGTTGCAATCCATGTTAAATTCTCCTCATGCTTATAGTCGAAATAAGGCCTTTACCGAACACATTGCTGATGCCTTAATGCAATCTTATGAAGAAAAGCTTGAGTTGGAAGTTTCTATCCCTAGAAAAACTCCATGATAGTGGGAACCTACAATTAAGATTAAAATTAAAAATTATGAGTTTCATGCTTTGTGTGATTTGGGTGCTAGTGTCTCTACTATCCCCAAAGCTTTGTGTGATTTGCTAGATTTCCGTGACTTTGATGATTGCTCTCTAAACTTGCATCTTGCGGATTCCACTATTAAAAAGCCTATGGGAAGAATTAATGATGTTCTTATTGTTGCAAATAGGAATTATGTGCCCGTAGATTTTATCGTTCTTGATATAGATTACAATCTTTCATGTCATATTATTCTGGGTAGACCTTTCCTTAGAACGATTGGTGCAATTATTGATATGAAGGAAGGGAATATTAAATTCCAATTTCCCTTAAAGAAGGGCATGGAACACTTTCCAAGAAATAAAATAAAATTACCATATGAACCTATCATGAGAGCCACTTATGGATTGCCTACCAAAGATGGCAATACCTAGATCTATCCTTGCTTTTATGCCTAGCTAGGGGCGTTAAACGATAGCGCTTGTTGGGAGGCAACCCAATTTTATTTTGTGTTTTTTTGCTTTTGGCTCTGTTTAGGAATAAATAATCCATCTAGATTCTGTTTAGATGTGGTTTTATCTTTTAATTAGTGTTTGTGCCAAGTTAAACCTATTAGATCTTCTTGGAAGATAGTTATTTGATCTTGCTGTAATTTCCAGAATCTTTGCGCTCAGTGCCCGAATTGTTAAAAATCACCAGAACGTGATAAAATAGTGATTCCAATTGCTTCTGATCAATAAACAAATTTACCAGGTCGTCTAATTTTTGTAGAATTTTTCGTGCTCCAGAATTTGCGTTAGTAACAGATTACTACAGACTGTTCTGTTTTTGACAGATTCTGTTTTGCGTGTGTTGTTTGCTTATTTTGATGAATCTATGGCTAGTAAAATAGTTTATAAACCATAGAGAAGTTGGAATACAGTAGGTTTAACACCAATACAAATAAATAATGAGTTCACTACAGTACCTTAAAGTAGTCTTTTGTTTTCTTTCTCTAACGGAGCTCATGAGATTTCTATTGAGTTTTGTGTTGTGAAGTTTTCAAGTTTTGGGTGAATTCTTTTGATGGATTATGGAACAAGGAGTGGCAAGAGCCTAAGCTTGGGGATGCCCATGGCACCCCCAAGATAATCCAAGGACACCAAAAAGTCAAAGCTTGGGGATGCCCCGGAAGGCATCCCCTCTTTCGTCCACTTCCATCGGTAATTTACTTGGAGCTATATTTTTATTCACCACATGATATGTGTTTTGCTTGGAGCATCTTGTATTATTTGTGTCTTCGCTTGTTAGTCTACCACAATCATCCTTGCTGTACACACCTTTTGAGAGAGCCATGCATGAATTGAAATTTGTTAGAATACTCTATGTGCTTCACTTATATCTTTTGAGCTTGATAGTTTACTCTATGTGCTTCACTTATATCTTTTTGAGCATGGTAATTTTTTCTCTAGTGCTTCACTTAGATCTTTTAGAGCACGGTGGTGGATTGTTTTAAAGAAACTTGATCTCTCATGCTTCACTTAGATTATTTTGAGAGTCATTAATAGCATGGTAATTTGCTTAATGTTAATATACTTGGTATTCAAGATATGTGAAACTTTCTTTTTAGTGGGTTGAATACTAAGATAAGTTTGATGCTTGATAATTGTTTTGAGATATGAAGGTGATAATATCATAGTCGTGCTAGTTGAGTAGTTGTGATTTTGAGAAATACTTGTGTTGAAGTTAGCAAGTCCCGTAGCATGCACGTATGGTTAAAGTTGTGTAACAAATTTGAAGCATGAAGTGTACCTGGCTTGTGCATCCTTATGAGTGGCGGTCGGGGACGAGCGATGGTCTTTTCCTACCAATCTATCCCCCTAGGAGCATGCGTGTATTATTTGATTTTTGATGACTTCTGAATTTTTGCAATAAGTATATGAGTTCTTTTGACTAATGTTGAGTCCATGGATTATACGCACTTTTACCTTTCCGCCATTTTTTAGCCTCTTCGGTACCGTGCATTGCCCTTTCTCACATTGAGAGTTGGTGCAAACTTCTCCGGTGCATCCAAACCCCGTGATATGATACGCTCTTTCACACATAAACCTCCCTATATCTTTCTCAAAACAGCCACCATACCTACCTATCATGGCATTTCCATAGCCATTCCGAGATATATTGCCATGCAACTTCCACCACCATCATCATCATCATCACATGCTTTACTTTTGTCATATTGCCATTGCATGAACTTGTAGTTGACATCGTATTTGTGGCAAAGCCACCATGCATTATTTTTCATACATGTCACTCTTGATTCATTGCACCATCTCGATACACCGCCGGAGGCATTCATAATAGAGTCATATCTTGTTATAGTATCGAGTTGTAATCATTATGTTGTAATCAATAGGAGTGTGATGATCATCATTATTAGAGCATTGCCCAATAAAAAAAAGAGAAAGGCCAAAAAGAAAAGAAAAAATGAAGGCCCAAAAAAAGAGAAAATAAAAAGGGCAATGCTACTATCTCTTTTTCCACACTTGTGCTTCAAAGTAGCACCTTGTTCTTCATGTAGTGAGTCTCATATATTGTGCTTCAAAGTAGCACCATGACTTTCATATAGTGAGTCTCATAAGTTGTCTTGTTCATACTAGTGGGAATTTTTCATTATAGAACTTGGCTTGTATATTCCAACGATGGGCTTCCTCAAAATGCCCTAGGTCTTCATGAGCAAGCAAGTTGGATGCACACCCACTAGTTTTCTTTTGTTGGGCATTCTTAGCTCTAGTGCATCCGTTGCATGGCAATCCCGACTCCTTGCATTAACATCAATTGATGGGCATCTCCATAGCTCATTGATTAGCCTCGTTGATGTGAGACTTTCTCCTTTTTTGTCTTCTCCACACAATCCCCATCATCATATTCTATACCACCCATAGTGCTATGTCCATGGCCCGCGTTCATGTATTGCGTGAAGGTTGAAAAAGTTTGAGATTATTTGAGTATGAAGCAATTGCTTGGCTTGTCATCGGGGGTATAGAAGTTGGGAACATCTTTGTGTGACGAAAATGAAGCATAGCCTAACTATATGATTTTCTAGGGATGAACTTCCTTTGGCCATGTTATTTTGAGATGACATAATTGTTTGATTAGTATGCTTGAAGTATTATCATTTTTATGTCAATATGAACTTTTGTCTTGAACCTTTCGGATCTGAATATTCATACCATGATTAAGAAGATTTACATTGAAATTATGCCAAAGTATCACTCCGCATCAAAAATTCTCTTTTTATCATTTACCTACTCGAGGACGAGCAGGAATTAAGCTTGGGGATGCCTGATACGTCTCCAACGTATCTATAATTTTTGATTGCTCCATGCTACTTTATCTACTGTTTTGGACTATATTGGGCTTTATTTTCCACTTTTATATTATTTTTGGGACTAACCTATTAACCGGAGGCCTAGCCCAGAATTGCTGGGTTTTTTTGCCTATTTCAGTATTTTGAGGAAACAGAATATCAAACGGAGTCCAAACGGAATGAAACCTTCGGGAACGTGATCTTCTCACCAAACGTGATCCAAGAGACTTGGACCCTACTCCAAGAAGTTTCCAGGGAGGTCACGAGGGTGGAGGGCGCCCCCCTGGGCGCGCCCCATGCCTCGTGGGCCCCTCGGAGCTCCACCGACGTGCTCCTTCCTCCTATATATTCCTACGTACCCCCATTAGACCAGAGACGGAGCCAAAAACCTAATTCCACCGCCGCAACTTCCTGTATCCACGAGATCCCATCTTGGGGCCTGTCCCGGAGCTCCGCCGGAGAGGGCATCCATCATGGAGGGCTTCTACATGAACACCATAGCCCTTCCGATGAAGTGTGAGTAGTTTACTTCAGACCTTCGGGTCCATAGGTAGTAGCTAGATGGCTTATTCTCTCTTTTTGGATCTCAATACAATGTTCTCCCCCTCTCTCGTGGAGATCTATTTGATGTAATCTTCTTTTTGCGGTGTGTTTGTTGAGACCGATGAATTGTGGGTTTATGATCCAACTTATCTATGAATAATATTTGAATCTTCTCTAAATTCTTTTATGTATGATTGAGTTATCTTTGCAAGTCTCTTCGAATTATCCGATTGGTTTGGCCAACTAGATTGGTAGTTCTTGCAATGGGAGAAGTGTTTAGCTTTGGGTTCAATCTTGCGGTGTCCTTACTCGGTGACAGAAAGAGTTGCAAGGCACGTATTGTATTGTTTCCATCGAGGATAACAAGATGGGGTATTTATCATATTGCATGAATTTATTCCTCTACATCATGTCATCTTGCTTAAGGCGTTACTCTGTTTTTAACTTAATACTCTAGATGCATGCTGGATAGCGGTCGATGAGTGGAGTAATAGTAGTAGATGCAGGCAGGAGTTGGTCTACTTGTCACGGACGTGATGCCTATATACATGATCATACCTAGATAACCTCATAACTATGCTCAATTCTATCAATTGCTCAACAGTAATTTGTTCACCCACCGTAGAATATCTATGCTCTTGAGAGAAGCCACTAGTGAAACCTATGGCCCCCGGATCTATTCTCATCATATCAATCTCCATTACTTTATTTTACTTGTTTTTCTTTTACTTTTCACTTTGCATCTTTATACCAAAAATACCAAAATATTATCTCTATCAGATCTCACTCTCGTAAGTGACCGTGAAGGGATTGACAACCCCTAAGCGTTGGTTGCGAGTTGCTACCGTTTTGTGCAGGTACGAGGGACTTGCACGTGACCTCCTACTGGATTGATACCATGGTTCTCAAAAACTGAGGGAAATACTTACGCTGCTGTGCTGCATCACCCCCTCCTCTTCGGGGAAAACCAACGCTAGCTCGAGACGTAGTAGGAACCCAAAGAGATGGTGAATAGCATCACTTGTAATACGTATAACCTCGTTCGCCTCACCCATGTCCAAAATCATGGTTGAAGGGTCAATCCTCATGTAGAAGTTGCCCATCAAAGGACGAGAAATGTTGGAATCAACCTTCAAGTCAAACACACAACCAAAACCAGCCTTGATAACCCTCGTCTTGTGCCTAGCTTGTAGCATTTTCGCACACGTCTTGACCTCTCCTAGTGAGCAGCGAACCGTCTTGTTAAAACGTTTCGCCTCACCTCTTCCTTGGCCACCTTCTTTGGGCGCTTTGCCTCCTCTCTTCCTCCTCTCAGGCCGCTGCACAAGCTGATACTGAAAAAAATACATTTACAAGGAAAAAAGGCAGAACAATGAGACACACAAGCTTCACCAAAATTCCACTAATGCCTACATACGCACCACATCTCAGAAGTCCAACTATGTCTACATAGGCAGTACAACCATGTATGACCAGAAGTTAACATGCTTTCAAAAATGTTGGAAATTTACAAAAGCAGAAGTTCAACCATGTATACCAACACTACTAGGGAAAACCTTATACATAGAACTTTAGCAGTAGCGAGGGTCAAAAAAGCACGCTGGTGCTAAGTAGCAGTAGCGAGCCCGCGAAAACCGCGCTGCAGATAAAGTTCTAGCAGTAGCGCGTCTTGCTCCAAACACGTTACTACTAAAATTTCCACGGCTTAGCCGATAGGCTACACATAGTAGTAGCGACCTATAACGAACCGCGCTACCGCTACTTTCTTTGTAGCAGCGCGTTTTAGTCTAAACTCGCTATTGATAGAGGATATAAAATTAAATGGAAAGCAAATAGAAAGGTAATTGAAAATGAAACAAATAGAATAAGGTGAAAGGAACAAAAAAATGTGAAGAAAACTAAATGAAAAAGGGAAAAAAGAGAATGGTGTACCAGTAGCGTGTTTTCCAGAATGCGCTGTAGCTAACGTAGCAGTAGCGCCCTTTCTGGAACGCGCTACTGGTACTTCTGACTTAACCATGTGGTTCGTCCTTCTCCATGGCCACTTCATCCCCCAAATCCAACTCCACTCTCGTCGCCGCCGTCGCCCCTCAGCCGCCGCGCGCTCTCCGCACACCCTCTACGCCGCCCCCGACCCCAGATTCAACGCCGCCCACGCCCCCGACCTCAACGCCGCCCCCCGACCCCGACCTCAACGCCGCCCCGGACGCCGCCCCCGCCCCCCGACCTCAACACCGCCCCGGAGCGCCGACCACGACCTCGACGCCGCCTGCCCCTCCCTCGTCGCAGGCACCCGAGATGAGCACGCATGCTCCTCCCTCTCCCCTACCTCTGCCTAGGGTTTCTACCTCCATCAAATTAGTTAGGGTGGAAACGAATCGGATGCGGATGCGGCTCAAATGAGTTAGGGTTCATGTAAGGGTGGAAACGAATCAAATTTCTAAGATGAATCATAAAACGAGTAAAATTTGACCACTTATTTCACTTTATAGTTGGATAATTGGAATATCCGCTACCACTTTCCACCCCTATAGGTTCATCAAATTAGATGGTAACTAGCGGAGTGTCCCGCGCAATTGCGCGGCTAGAGTAGTCATTGTGTCGGCTCGTTGGTTATGCAATTTTCGAATTGTTTTTCTAATTCTCGATTGCATTAAGGTTATTAGGTCTCCATCATCTAAATCGGCAAGTGGGCCAATAGTATGTGTTTGAAATTAGAGAAAACATTTTCTATTATATAGATAGAGGTATCCATGTCTACAAAAGTGAATGAGAGTGAATGAGATTTAAGAAATATTAGACAACTGATTACTATTTGTTTTGCGTGTGATATGTATTGTCTTTTTAATAAGAGCATCTTTACAAAAAAAAAGCATATTCAACGTTTGTTTTCTGAGTTGGACATACTGTACATTTAATATACACGGTTTAGTCCCAACAAAATCAGAAGCATAAGTCTTTCCTCCTTTTCTAGTGAACCAATATGTTAATATCTTGTGCTACCTAAACGAACATTACAGCTAATTACATCTATATTTGAGAAATGACTATTCATAATTGTCGGCAAATAAAGCCAGAACCTCGCCCCAATAGTGGAGATGCCGTTGATCAAACTTTTTCAGCAGAACTAATTTGTACCTTTTGCTGACACTTTTTTTACTTCTATATTTTTGAAAGAAACTATTTATAAATTCCCATACATAGAGGTTAACCTTGGCCTTAATGGTGGCGATCTAGTTGATCAACCTTTTCAAATAGAACTAATTTACATCTTTGAAATATTTTCTTGTAAACTAAAACATACCGAGCAGGCATAGCTTTTCTAAAATAATTAGTTGGGTGACCCGTGCATCTGCACGCCATAGATTTCCATTCCTTTTGTTACATTTATTCATGTATATAATATTAAACTTGATACACAGACACACCATTACATATTTTTCATAATATTTGAACTGCTAACTTATATTCATTCGTTATTCCGAAAAGCATAATCTATACTATTTAGAATTATTATTTTTACTTCATTAGAGAACCAAAATAGTTAGCTTGTGTCACGTGTATTTCACTGGCAATATTATTATTACTTATATTGTTTCACAGCATGTTTTACAATTAAGACATGTTTGAAAAATACATTGGTGTTTGCCTTTTAAGTTAGATTAGCACAACATATATACATTGTTAATTTCCGGACTCTATCACTTATATTTGTTTTTTATAGCAGTTCACGTCAATAATTACATGCCGGCAATTTGCCCATTTGCATCAAGTTTACATGTGGGTGCTGCTAGTTTTTTATATTCCACCACTTGACCGGTTCTGCAAACTACACCACGCTCGAGAACAATATTTTCTATGCTCGCTCATCAGGCTCGCGTGTTTGTTTTGATAAATATACCATCATTGTGCTTGCACTTGCTTGTTACTCTTCCTAGTATTTAGCTAGCAGGCTATGATTATCCTCCCTCAATTCCTCAAGGATACAACTCAGTGTTAGTTGTCACTATGGACAACTCTATAGTTGTCGTCATGGGCCGCATAGTAAAAAAATTGCTAAATTTTGTCTTCGTTAAATGATGCATTTCGCCCAGACTATAAGTCGTATGTTGTATCATCATCTCACTCAAAATAATAGGACGATGTATTTTCCCTAAACAATAGCATGCATGCCTGGTATGCATCTCATTTTTTTTTCTCAGCCAAAATTATAAGTTGTTCATATGTAGAAAAAATGTATATAAAAATAAAGACGTAGCTCATACAAATTTGCAACTGCCCTACTAAGGAGGGTCACAGAAATCTAAAACTGCACGTGTGTCCGGTTTTTTTAGTTGGCACGTCTGTTCTTGTTGTACATGATTTCTTACATTTACTTTGTTTCTTTCTTGGGGTAATTAGTTTCTTTTCTTTGGAGTCCACGACTTACACATCTTGTTTATAGCAAGAAAAACATGGAATTATTTTTTTGTAGGTTGAAATACAGACCCTTTTTTTAACAGCTGATGAAATACATGGACTTTAGAATCCGTTTGGCGTCAAAAAAAGAATCTGTTTGGCGCTCTCCTTTTTTCCGGATGAATCCGTTTAGTACTCTGTATGTGGACTAAAAAAACGGTTCGGTCTCATAAGAAAACTGCCGGCTATGTCCTTGTGTCCAGGAAAGTTACTTTTTCTTTTCAGAATATTATACACGTGACAGGTTGTAGCAACTGCACCTTAAATTAATATAGTATACGTGACTTTGAATGTGTCCTTCTCATGCACGCATGCACTTTTCCTTCGTAGATACAATGACCATGGCAGTTTTTTTTCTTTTTGAGTGGACCGTGGCAGATTTTGGATGTGCATATATGTTTGTACACAATATTTGTATGTAACGTTATATCTTTAAATCTTGGTCGTTTATATCTAAATCTTTACGGTCGAGATAATTATAACTGTGTGGATGAACGTGATGGCTTGTTTGACTCTTATTTTAATTATATAATAGATTAGGGCAGTAGTTCTTAGGTACTAATTAGTTAGTAAGAACTAGGTACTAATTAGGTACTAGAATATTTTTATTATAGTAAGTTTATTTTTAGTAAGAACTAGTTAGTAAGAACATGTTGTTATTTTTTTAGTTAAAGCAATTTTCCCGCATCGACGTGGACGATGCTTATCCCGCATCCTCGTCGTCGAGTCGGCGAAGGACGACACCTGCTTGACCAAATGGGCCATGTCCGGGACTGGGCTCCGCCGGGGTGGTACTAGGAGGCGCTACCTATCGAGGGGCGCAGGTTGGTGAGGAGCCAGCCTGTCGTTGACCCGAACCTTCTTTGGTGGCAGTCGCGTGGGCCAGTGACGGTCCAGAGGCTCGAGGACTCCGCGGAGGTGGTGCACCACCGTGTCAGTGAGGAGGACGCGCACGTCCGTCGCTACTTGTTTGCGTTGGAGCACAAGTTCTCCAATACCTGGCAGGTTCTCCAGGGATCTCACTGGAGCTATGATCCTGTGATGGTTCCTTCTCTGTGGGTGTCCACCGCCCGCGCCGATACCCGTCGTGTGCTAGGGTTTTAGTTGTACTAGTGATGTTATATCTATGACACTATTCGGGATGTATTAGTGATAATATTCGACGATGTACGGACGCATGAGATGATTTACTTTTGCTTATTGAATGCATGCTAATTTGAGTCTTATAAGATATTTTGAAATGTATATCTTGTGTTTCTCAATATCCAAGTGGCCGGTCATGTTAGCAGGTTACACCTCCGAGTGTGGCCTATGTTTTGCCGGAGTGTTGATTCATTTCCGTTCCGGCAAATTTCAGGCGCTCGATATATCCTATTTTAGCAAAGGTCATTGTGACGCCCGGATATTTAAGCTACAGTGAACATTTGCTAACGCTGACACGCCGTCACTATTACTGTAGTTAAACTTGCGATGATTCAAATCCCCTTTAAATTCAAATTTAAAATAACAGCAAACAACAAAAGTTTTCAAAATGTCTAACTAAAATGTTCGGAGTGTGCAAATAAATGCCTAGGTATTTATGATGAAGAAACCGTGCTTTTATAAAATGCCTAATTATTTAAAAGGAATTAAAACAACAAAGAAATAACATAAAAAGGAAAAGGAAAAACTAAAACTAAAGCTAACACCAAAAATAAATAAAAAGGGAACCTCCCCCCCATGGCCCGACAGGGCAAAGGCCCAACCGGCCAGGCCCAACGGCCCCTCACACTCACCTTATCCCCCCCGCCCACTGCCCACCAAACCCTAGATCGAACCCCCACTCCCCCATGAACCCCCACTCCCCCTCTCGCTCCCCATCCCCCCGATCCAGATCGGATCGGGGCCGACCCCGCGGTCGTTGCCCGGTGCCGCTTCGCCGGCTCCCGTCACCTCTCCCTTGACGGCGCCCCTCGCCGGCGCCTCGACGCCCACCGCCGTCGCCGGACCTCCCAGCCCTCTCCCTCGCCGGACCTCCCCGCGCCTCACCGCTCGTCTTCGTCCTCCTCCACGACCGGAGCTCCTCCGCCTCGTCGCGCCTCGCCGACTCCACCTCACCGGCCTGCCTCCTCTTCGTCACCGTCGTCCCCGACGACCTCCTCGCCCCCCCCCCCCCCGCTGCCCCGTCCCTACAAATCCCGGTGAGGCCACGGCCTCCGCCCTCCTCCTTCCCCTGTCCCCGTGCCGTCCGTGCCTTCCTCGGTGCGCCACCACGCACACTCGCGCCCGCGTGCCGGAGCTCACGCTCTGGGCAGCACGCGCTCACCCCGTGCACTCCGACGCTCCGCTCGCTCCCAGCACTTCGGTCGGGGCCGAGCCCCGCCGCTGCCACCGTGCGCCCACGCCCCCGCTCCCTTGGCCTCGTCCGCAGCCCCCCCGGTGTGCTGCCCAGCATCGCCGCCGTCCGCTGGTGCCATCCATGGCCGGGCTCGGACGAGCCACCCGCCCACTGCCCACTGGCGCCCGTCGCCTGTTCGGGTGTTACCGATGCCCGCATGCCCGTTTGGCCCCTGGCCCTATGACAGCCAGGGCCCACATCCCCTTAGAACATTTTTGTTAAGAAAAAAAGAATTAAAATATATATATATAATAAAAATAATTAATTAATTAAAGAAATGATTAACTTAATTAATTTTGATTAACTAAACTAAACAACTAACTAGACTAATTAAACATTAGTTATCTAACTAACCTGGTTAGTTAATTAGCTAATTAATTAGTATGACCAGTGGGGCCCACCCCCCTATTTAATTCTAATTAGGTTAACTAAAATGTTAATTAAAATGAGTCACTAACCAGTGGGACCCACTGGTCAGGTTGACTAGTCAACCCTGTTGACTGCTGATGTCATCATGACCTCATGCTGATGTCATAAATCCTTTTTCGAATTAAATTAAATAATTAATTAAATTATAGAAATTAAAAAATCTTTAGAAAATCATATCTTCTAATCCGTAACTCGGATGAAAATATTTTCAACATGAAAGTTGCTCAGAACAACGAGACGAACCCAGATACGCAGCTCATTCATCCGCCACACACCCCTAACATATCAAACTCGCAACTTTCCTCCTCTGGCTCCTCTGCCCGAAAACGCGAAGCACCGGGGATACTTTCCCGGATGTTATCCCCCTTCACCGGTATTACCAAATACCGCGTTAGGGCACCCGTCGCGCCGATACTTGTCTTGTCATGCATCGCTATGCACCTGCTTGCTTAAATATTTATTGTTTCTTCCCCCTCTTCTCTCGCTAGACACCGAGACCGACGCTGCTGCTGCCCCGTTCGACTACGGAGTTGACGACCCCTCTCTCTTGCCAGAGCAACCAGGCAAGCCCCCCCCCCCTTGATCACCAGATATCGCCTATTCTTCTCTATACTGCTTGCATTAGAGTAGTGTAGCATGTTACTGCTTTTAGTTAATCCTATACTGCTGCATAGCCTGTCCTTGCTACTACTGTTGTTACTTTTACCTGTTATCCTACTACTTAGTATAGGATGCTAGTGTTTCATCAGTGGCTCTACACTCTTGTCCGTCTGCCATGCTATACTACTGGGCCGTGATCACTTCGGGAGGTGATCACAGGCATATACATATATAATTTACACTGTTACATTACCTGTGATACTGTTCGGAGATGGGGGCTGAAAGGGCAGGTGGTTCCACCCAGGTAGTGGTGGGCCTAGGTTCTCGACGGCCCCCGACTGTTACTTTGTGGCAGAGCGACAGGGCAGGTTCAGACCACCTAGGAGAGAGGTGGGCCTGGCCCTGTCGGCGTTCGCGGATACTTAACACGCTTAACGAGATCTGGGTATTTGATCTGAGTCTGGCCATTTGGTCTATACGCACTAACCAACTACGCTGGAACAGTTATGGGCACTTGGCGTCGTGGTATCAGCCAAAGCACTTCGTGACGTCAGCGACTGAGTGGCGCGCGCTGCATTGGATCGTAAGCTCGCGCTTGTATTAAGGGGGCTAGAACTGCTTCCGGCCGCGTTCGCAACATGCAGGTGTGCTATGGGCGATGGGCCCAGACCCCTGTGCGCTTAGGATTAGACCGGCGTGCTGACCGCTCTGTTGTGCCTAGGTAGGGCTGTGACGTGTTGATCTTCCGAGGCCGGGCATGACCCAGGAAAGTGTGTCCGGCCAAATGGGATCAAGCGTGTTGGGTTATGTGGTGCACCCCTGCATGGAAGTTAATCTATTCGAATAGCCGTGTCCCTCGGTAAAAGGACGACCCGGAGTTGTACCTTGACCTTATGACAACTAGAACCAGATACTTAATAAAACACACTCTTCCAAGTGCCAGATACAACCCGGTGATCGCTCTCTAACAGGGCGACGAGGAGGGGATCGCCGGGTAGGATTATGCTATGCAATGCTACTTGGAGGACTTCAGTCTACTCTCTTCTATATGGTGCAAGACGGAGGCTGCCAAAAGCGTAGTCTTCGACAGGATTAGCTATCCCCCTCTTATTCTGGCATTCTACAGTTTAGTCCACCGATATGGCCCTTTACACATATACCCATGCATATGTAGTGTAGTTCCTTGCTTGCGAGTACTTTGGATGAGTACTCACGGTTGCCTTGTTCCCCCTTTTTTCCCCTTTTCTCTACCCGATTGCTGCGACCAGACAATGGAGTCCAGGAGCCAGACACCACCGTCGACGACGACTCCTACTACACCGGAGGCACCTACTGCTACGTGCTGCCCGCTGGCGACGACCAGGAGTAGTTAGGAGGATCCCAGGCAGGAGGTCTGCGCCTCTTTCGATCTGTATCCCAGTTTGTGCTAGCCTTCTTAAGGCAAACTTGTTTAACTTATGTCTGTACTCAGATATTGTTCCTTCCGCTGACTCATCTATGATCGAGCACTTGTATTCGAGCCCTCGAGGCCCCTGGCTTGTATTATGATGCTTGTATGACTTATTTATGTATTAGAGTTGTGTTGTGATATCTTTCCGTGAGTCCCTGATCTTGATCGTACACATTTGCGTGCATGATTAGTGTACGGTTGAATTGGGGGCGTCACAAGTTGGTATCAGAGCCGACTGCCTGTAGGAATCCCCCTTTCCAACTCCTTGGCCGAAGTCGAGTCTAGGCATTGCAAAACTTTACTAACATGGTTGTGTGTCTTACGGGCACACGTCGCCATCGGGTGGTAGTAGGATCTTTTACTCCTTGATGTATACTCTGGGACTCTGACATCTCTTCTATTCGGGTCAAGTGATTTTGCTAAAATCCAACTCTAGGTTCTCGTTACCACTTCCTGCCGGAGAGCCCTTTAATTATGGATGATCGACTGCTTCAATAGAAGATTCTGACAATACTCTCGGATATTCCCTGGATACCTTGTGCCATCCCTCTTGCAATTCCATTCCATCGATAAACCCCAATGGATAACCAAGTACACTTGCCATTCATGCAATTATTCCCCGTTGATCTTGTTATTACAAGATACCCCGAAATTCTCTCTAATGTTTCGAGAATACGTTGTGCCTACTGCCTTGCAGTTATTGCCACATGAATATCCCTACGGATAATTTCTTTCACTTACCGAGTATCCACTCATCCCCAGTTGATTCATGTATGTCACCAATCTTAGAAATACCATTCGATCTTACAAAAATCCTCAGGAGCCTATTGCTCTTGAAATTCTTGTTTGCTTACATTTTGGTTAACCCCATAAGTCTAGTAATCTTATTGGCATCCTTTGTCACTACCATTTAAGTCCGTCGATTCTATATGTGTGCGAATGCACGCAATCATCAGTTGATCCTTATAAATTATCTTTCCGTCTCAGACGTCTTTCGAACATGAGCTGGTTCTCGACCAATCAGATTGCCATCGATTGTACCCCGAAGTCTATTCAACTTATCCATCCTTGATCAGAGCATTTGCTCCTTATCTCTTGATTTAAAAATCATAATTCCTTTGCTATTTAAACGTTGAATTATTCAGATGTTCTATAAACCGATGCATTTGCATTCTTACATCCTCTGATTGGGTATCGATACTCACATCAGCTCCATTGTGGATCGCCTTATCCACTGTTCGATTGCTGTCCGACAGTGTCCTTCATAATTAATCACCTTGTGAGTTCTTTCTCCGATACATAATGCCTTTGGTCAATTGCATCCTCTCCTTTTTTCCAACCATGCTCTGCTTTCGAGCTGGTGATATCTACTCTTGAAGCTTCTGGTATATGTTCCTAAGAAGCCCTGATGGGTTGAACCAATGCCTTTCCTAATCTGTGTAAACCCGAAGGATTTCACGGGGCATATTTATCTGGTATTGCACCAGGTAAAACATTCAACAGCTAATGTCATTTTTGAAATACGAGGGGTGAATGAAAGGTTATGCATTGGAGAAGTGGGAGTCGACCTTGAACTTTGTGTTCATGCCCATAGACACGATGTAGATCTTATCATGAAAGCTTCTCTTAAATTAATTATTCCTTTGGTATAAGTCCATCTTATATCTGGGATCTGGCCTTTTGCAATCGTGGTTCCGACCATCTTCTCCTTTAAATACCATTTCTCGTGCAAGTTTAAGAACTTGTCTTCTGCAGAGCAATACCCTAGTCCAAACTCTACTTTGATCTGTTGTCGAGTGTTACCCCCTGGTATCTCGAGATTATCATGGAACTGCATAACTTCTTATGAGTTCTTCATCAAGTGCTACATTCTCACTGATTCCAATTTTTCACGGGCTCTGAGTTATTAAATACTCAAAGACAAAGATAACTGACTCGAGTCCGCATCGTGATTAAACAACTATTAGTAATCTTCTTTACTTACGAGTTTGTACTCGATCACGTCGTTTCTAGCCTGATCGGCTATATCAGTATCGTGCTGATTTTAACTGTGCTACCTAGTCTTTATTTTCGGAGCACCACTTTCGGCGATGAGCTAAGCTTACATCGATCTTCCTTGTCTTATCGTTTCCCCTCGAACAGCAAGCTTGATTTCGAGTTTGTGTCGTACCCATGGTTACAATAACCTTTCGCTTCACCATTCCTTTAAACTTTGATGTCATCGTCGATCGATTACATCCTCATGAAATCTCTCGACACATGTGTCGTGATCATCATCAGCATCCTGAGCTCTTCCAGGGTATCAATTGAATTCATGATGAGAAATACTATCCTTGCCCTCGATGATTTGTGTTATCATCAACCACTCAATTGCCTTCCGTTCAACACAAACTTGTTCATGTTTTGTGTTATACCTTGAGATCCTTGCTATCCAGCATTTGTTCTTCTTTACCTTGGAATATTACCACCTTTTTTATGTCAAGAATGTCGTGGTAATTTTACCACCTCTTGAGGATTCTTGATATAGTAATATATCTCGCCTTTTGCGTTCATTTCTTGGTCTCCGTGTTGTTTCTAACCGGAATACTGACAAATGGTCTGTGATGTGTAACTTCTAAACTTCTAGCAACCCTGTTGCTTTCAAGTTATTGGTCTATAGTTTCATTCTAAGTCTATTTCTTATTGAATCATCATTCGAACATTGATCGTGCTACCTAGTCCAGATTCCTGGGTGCACCCTTCTATCATTGTTCAGTTGTGTATGTTTCCTTCGAGCATACATCATTATATCATTTGATCCGACAAATGATATTTCCTTGATCACCTAATTGTGGAAATCAACCCTTTGGAAATCTCGATGAATTGTCGCTGAGCCCATCAGCCACCTTCTCATCCCCTCCTTGGTTTAATGATGAACTATTATTCCAGGAACCCGCTCCCATAGTTCATTTCCCGAGAATCTTGCAATGTCATTTCGTCTATTTGTGTTGCACCTTTTCGTCTCGGACATCCTGAGTCTGAGGTATCATGACACCAATTAGATCTGAACCTCGGTCAAGTATGATGGTGGGAACATATTTTCAAGAGTTATAACATTGGTCGTTATATGACCCGGTAAGGTGGTGTCATGCCGAGTACACCTGGCCGGAGGACCTATTGTTATAGTTTTCTTTTTAACAAGTTTAACCATTTTTCCATGAGCAAATTGAATGCCATGTTTAATAAGCTTATCCTAATGGATCCTTCGTGTATCCGAAGTCCGACCTTTGCTTGATGACCATGTCAGTGCTATCTCGAAGCATGTATGTGGTACTCCTATCATCGATAAGAACACTTGAAGAACAATGCTAAATTTTCTTAATCAAATTATCCAAACATCGTTGTATGGATAATGTCATGACATTTCTCTCCCCTACCTAAAAGGTTTTCTACATCATATCATGTCATGGATATCATGCTATGCTTGTTCTTGGGAAGGGTATACCCCTGGTATATGTGTCAAACACATTATCCTTTCCATTGTTCTGTTTGATCTGACGATCACATTTTCCTTCCATTGATTTGTTTAACCTTCCTTGTGATCCACATGATCTAAGCAGTAATATTCTTCTGCCTATGTAAACACCTTGGTGTACAACCATGTCAGTAAGACCCTGTTACTTTGTTGATAACATTCCGGTAGCCACCGATGGATGAGAACTTTGCCTATTGGTCCACCTCGTTCGACGAGCAGGAATATCGTTCTCTTCGTCCCTCGCCCTTGGTACCGACGTTGTTGCCAACATAACTAACAGGCTATCCTCTGCCATGCCTTGATACCATGACCGTGCAATATGTCGGCGTCCTTACTACTTTTGAACCACATGGTGGGCCCATAACCCACAGTTCCACAGGATCGAAACCTGACTCTCCTGCACCCCCTATTCCCAAGGTTGTTCCTCGCGTGTGGCCTCGTATGTTCACGAGCCACCTTCCGACTAATCATCAAATCTGTTACCGGACGCAATACTTATTCCCGATTGCTTTGAGCCCCTTTCACGCCCTGTTTCAGGCATCGAACGATTGCCTGCTCGCTCGAAACTTCCCATGAAACCACATTACCTTGCTCTCGATATTTTCTTAAGTTTCAAATCGAGGGTTACTTTCTGCCACCTTCCCCGATGTTATCGACCAGATAGTCAACCTTGTAAGGGTTCGTTCTCCCGGAATACCCCCCTTATTCTTTCATAAGTACGATGGAACCCCCGAAGAAAGGACGATGACTTCATCATGATGACCTGAAGCAGAGGACAGAAGACATCAATGTAATGGATCGACCTCTTCGAGAAGAGCAACCAAGACTGAGAAGATCCGTTAGCATTTCGTAACCAGATCCCTCCCCCGTTACTCCCGCTCCTAAATCTCGGGACGAGATTTCTTGTAGTGGAGGAGAATTCTAACGCCCGGATATTTAAGCTACAGTGAACATTTGCTAACGCTGCCACGTCATCACTATTACTGTAGTTAAACTTGCGATGATTCAAATCCCCTTTAAATTCAAATTTAAAATAACGGCAAACAACAAAAGTTTTCAAAATGTCTAACTAAAATGTTCGGAGTGTGCAAATAAATGCCTAGGTATTTATGGTGAAGAAACCGTGCTTTTATAAAATGCCTATTTATTTAAAAGGAATTAAAACAACAAAGAAATAACATAAAAAGGAAAAGGAAAAACTAAAACTAAAGCTAACACCAAATTAAATAAAAAGGGAACCTCCCCCCATGGCCCGACTGGGCAAAGGCCCAACCGGCCAGGCCCAACAGCCCCTCACACTCACCTTATCCCCCCACTGCCCACCAAACCCTAGATCGAACCCCCACTCCCCCATGAACCCCCACTCCCCCTCTCGCTCCCCATCCCCCCGATCCAGATCGGATCGGGGCCGGCCCCGCGGTCGTCGCCCGGTGCCGCTTCGCCGGCCCCCGTCACCTCTCCCTCGACGGCGCCCCTCGCCGGCGCCTCGACGCCCACCGCCGGCGCCGGACCTCCCCGCGCCTCAACGCCCATCTTAGTCATCCTCCACGACCGGAGCTCATCCGCCTCGTCGCGCCTCGCCGACTCCACCTCACCGGCCTGCCTCCTCTTCGTCACCGTCGTCCCCGACGACCTCCTCGCCCCCCTCCCCGCTGCCCCGTCCCTACAAATCCCGGTGAGGCCACGGTCTCCGCCCTCCTCCTTCCCCTGTCCCCGCGCCGTCCGTGCCTCCCTCGGTGCGCCACCACGCGCACTCGCGCCCGCATGCCGGAGCTCACGCTCTGGGCAGCACGCGCTCACCCCATGCACTCCGGCGCTCCGCTCGCTCCCAACACTTCGGTCGGGGCCGAGCCCCGCCGCTGCCACTGTGCGCCCACGCCCCCGCTCCCTTGGCCTTGTCCGCAGCCCCCCGGTGCGCTGCCCAGCATCGCCGCCGTCCGCCGGTGCCGTCCATGGCCAGGCTCCGACGAGCCACCCGCCCACTGCCCACTGGCGCCCGTCGCCTGTTCGGGTGTTACCGATGCCCGCATGCCCGTTTGGCCCCTGGCCCTACGACAGCCAGGGCCCACGTCCCCTTAGAACGTTTTTATTAAGAAAAAAGAATTAAAAAATATAAATATAATAAAAATAATTAATTAATTAAAGAAATAATTAACTTAATTAATTTTGATTGACTAAAGTAAACAACTAACTAGACTAATTAAACATTAGTTATCTAACTAACCTGGTTAGTTAATTAGCTAATCTATCTATTATATAATTAAAATAAAAGCCAAACAAGTCATCACGTTCGTCCACATATGCTAATCTCTTTTACACCGTTTGATTAGAATAACAATGGCTGAGATTTAAACATTTTTACGTAACATGTAAACATATTTGTACTAGCCATATTGAACTTATGTTGTCACGTTAGATGCAACACCTAATTTATACAATATTTAAAGAAAATAAAAATAGGGTCATGTTTAGATGCAACTTGCACCGGACTAGAAAAAAGAAACGTGCAGCACGAGGATTCATCAATTGTAGTAGGTACATATACAAATCTAACGAAACAGACAAACGTTTTGGGCAGATATGTACTACTAGGAAAACTACAAGCGTAAAAAAAAGGAAAACTACATCTGACGTTTCCCTCAAAAAAAAAAAGTCTATCGGGAGAAGGACACGCAGCACCCCACATGTACATGCATGTGTCGGTTAAAAAATAAGCAATCCCGGGTACGTTGCAACAATTTTAGGTACATATATTATGCATCTGGCACGTATAGGCGTATAGGCTTGATCACGTAATAATAAAATAAGTGCATTACAGATCCGGACTTACTATAAGGAGGAAGGAAAAATAGGAAAGTGAAAGAAAGGGAACATAGGAACGTAATGTGTATGCACCGTGAAGAATAAGGAGTCATGACCACGAGACAAACGAACGTACGCCGACGTTGTTCTGGCTAAGGAAGCTCTGCTTATCCCATCGAATCGCCATCCTGAGTCCCTACTTCCAGCGCAATCGGTATCTTCATCTCTTCTCTACGTTCGCTCGCCGCTGATGGTTTCTTCCCCAGCAGCCACCAGTCGTAATCTATAGCTTCTACCTCCAGTTTGCGCCCTCTTCCCATCGCCTCTCATCGGCTCATGTGCGCCATAGTCAGCTCTCATCATCCCCCTCTCCTATCCATTGCAAAAGCTTGAGATGTGTCATGCAGAAGGCTTAATGAAGGCGGTGTGAGACGGCAGCGAGGGAAAGATCAGCATCGTTGCAACCACGGCAAGACGCACACCATGCACGCACCTTACAAGCAGCAGCAGCTTCACATCGCCTTATACTACATGATGATTACAAAATATCCAATTATCCCCCTTGCGTCTACCAGTTGGACACTTGGGGCCTGCTCATGTGTTTGAGGTACTGCTTAAATAAAATAGCTATAGTTTGCTTTACATATAAAGCGTGGCGAAATCCTTTTTCGGTAAATAAAGTAGCTATACAAATTGTCATTTGTTTTCAGATAAATGTGGAGATTTGCTAATCTTAAAGAAAAGATCTACGCTATGGTTGTTTCTTTGCAGATGGTTGTGCAGAAAAGTTGAAAACGGGATATAACTCGATGTGAGAGATAACCCCTAGGTACTTAATTTTGCTCACAAGTAATGATAGCTAATGTTGTTTTTAGATTTCTTTGTACAGGATGTTGGGTGTAAATTCTTATTGTTGCAATGATACTGTAGCTGCGGTGCAAGGTCGACAAACTTTTACTTCCATATATTCAGTCCTTGAATGCATTTTATGAGTATGTTCACGTTTAGTATGCAGGTTAATTTGCCCCCCGTATGGACCAAGAAATATATAGGCAAAGATTAGCATGGCTGTACCATGGCAAGACACCCACCATGTGTGCGCCTTACAACTTGCAGCAGCTTCACTTCGTTGTCAATGACATGTCGAGTATGAAATTGATAGCCAGCTGCAAGCATTGCTCCTCCCTACCCAACAGAACAAACTTTTTGCAACGTGCCCTTTTCTCCTCTGCCTAATTCCATTCGTCCCTCCATCTACCTATTGGACTTGCTTGCCATGTGTTTGAGGTAATGCCTAAAGAAAACAGATAGCGGTGATTATTTCTTTTCACATGATTGTGGAGATTTGAAGTTGGAAAAATGATAGAAATATATTTAATATCTTACAACATATCCTCTGAGGCAATGCTAATGGTCCTGAATTTAGGATACAGTGCATGACATATCATTAAAGTCTAGAATAGCATGCTATCTCGGTGCTATAGCGGCACTATATCTTTTCGAGGCTAATGTGCTCAGTGAGAATATTGCGCACTAACGATTCTGCCACTATGTGACATAACCTGCCAGTTAAAACTTTGCATATTATACTCACAAGTAACGGTAGGTAGTAGCTCATGCTGTGTGCAAATTACTTTTACACAAGGTATTTTACGCAAATCTTATCTTCGTAAACAAATATTATAGATTATTGTATACTCAGTTACAGTAGCTGTTATATTGCATGCAGTTTTTTTTTTTTGAGAAGATGCTATGTGAAAATCCTTATCTCTGCAGGTTAATATCTATATGATAATGAAAGGTTAGGGAAGGTCACAATCTGAAGTTTATCCGTTTGAGTTTAGATTATAAGGTTTACCTATGTGGCACATTAGTTCAAATACTATGCAATGGCCCTCAAGTTTCGATTTCCAAATTCTCTCATTGCATGCATTTCTGAGTACGTTCATGGTCAGTCTATGAATGTCAATTACACTACTTTTTTGCTTGGGGGACTGAGACATAGTGAACTGTTGCAAGCCGTTCCAGTTTTTGCACTTAAGTGAAAATGACTGGAGCACAACCACCATGCAGTACCAATAATCAAGACGTCAAGATTATTTGTATGTTGACGAACTATGGATAATATATGTTCATAAGGATCTACCAATAATAGAGAAACAAGATTTTGTAAAACCAGAAAATTTCACAAGGTAAGGATTCATCCATTTTATTTGAGAAAACATATAAATAGATACATGGAAACTTACCTCATGTTGGCATGTAGAGCATTTTTACAGCAGCATTGTGCCAATTTCTTTGGCTTGCATATCTATGTAAAAATACCTTTTCTGAACCTTGATCAATTATCACACTATTATTTCAATTTTATATTATCATATATGGGGCTAAAGATAGAAAATTTTGACATCTTGAAGCTTTTAGCTCCCATACATCCATTAAAGTACAATACATACTTCCAATGCCTAGACATCATGTGTCTTTTATACGACAGTCTAATCCTTAGATGCATGGGTATTTCTGTATAATTTCTAACTAAACAAAAAGAAATTTATGTCCATTTCACGCGGAAGCAGTGTAAAATCGAGAGAACAACCTAGCCGCGCAAATGCGCGGGTAACTTTACTAGTTAATTAGTATGACCAGTGGGGCCCACCCCCTATTTAATACTAATTAGGTTAATTAAAATGTTAATTAAAATGAGTCACTGACCAGTGGGACCCACTGGTCAGGTTGACTAGTCAACCCTGTTGACTGCTGATGTCAGCATGACCTCATGCTGATGTCATAAATCCTTTTTTAAATTAAATTAAATAATTAATTAAATTTCAGAAATTAAAAAAATCTTTAGAAAATCATATCTTCTAATCCGTAACTCGGATGAAAATATTTTCAACATGAAAGTTGCTCAGAACGACGAGACGAACCTGGATACGCAGCCCGTTCATCCTCCACACACCCCTAACATATCAAACTCGCAACTTTCCCCCTCCGGCTCCTCTGCCCGAAAACGCGAAACACCGGGGATACTTTCCCGGATGTTATCCCCCTTCACCGGTATTACCAAATACTGCGTAAGGGCACCCCTCGCGCCGATACTTGTCTTGTCATGCATCGCTATGCACCTGCTTGCTTAAATATTTATTGTTTCTTCCCCCTCTTCTCTCGCTAGACATCGAGCCCGATGCTGCTGCTGCCCCGTTCGACTACGGAGTTGACGACCCCTCTCTCTTGCCAGAGCAACCAGGCAAGCCCCCCCCCCTTGATCACCAGGTATCGCCTATTCTTCTCTACACTGCTTGCATTAGAGTAGTGTAGCATGTTACTGCTTTTAGTTAATCCTATACTGCTACATAGCCTGTCCTTGCTACTACTGTTGTTACCTTTACCTGTTATCCTACTGCTTAGTGTAGGATGCTAGTGTTCCATTAGTGGCACTACACTCTTGTCAGTCTGCCATGCTATACTACTGGGCCGTGATCACTTCGGGAGGTGATCACGGGCATATACATATATACTTTACACTGTTACATTACCTGTGATACTGTTCGGAGATGGGGGCTGAAGGGGTAGGTGGTTCCACCCAGGTAGTGGTGGGCCTGGGTTCCCGATGGCCCCCGACTGTTACTTTGTGGCGGAGCGACAGGGCAGGTTTAGACCACCTAGGAGAGAGGTGGGCCTGGCCCTGTCGGCGTTCGCGGATACTTAACACGCTTAACGAGATCTGGGTATTTGATCTGAGTCTGGCCATTTGGTCTATACGCACTAACCAACTACGCGGGAACAGTTATGGGCACTCGGCGTCGTGGTATCAGCCGAAGCACTTCGTGACGTTAGCGACTGAGTGGCGCGCGCTGCATTGGATCGTAAGCTCGCGCTTGTATTAAGGGGGCTAGATCTGCTTCCGGCCGCGTTCGCAACATGCAGGTGTGCCATGGGCAATGAGCCCAGACCCCTGTGCGCTTAGGATTAGACCAGCGTGCTGACCGCTCTGTTGTGCCTAGGTAGGGCTGCGACGTGTCGATCTTCCAAGGCCGGGCATGATCCAGGAAAGTGTGTCCGGCCAAATGGGATCAAGCGTGTTGGGTTATGTGGTGCACCCCTGCATGGAGGTTAATCTATTCGAATAGCCGTGTCCCTCGGTAAAAGGACGACCCGGAGTTGTACCTTGACCTTATGACAACTAGAACCGGATACTTAATAAAACACACCCTTCCAAGTGGCAGATACAACCCGGTGATCGCTCTCTAACAGGGCGACGAGGAGGGGATCGCCGGGTAGGATTATGCTATGCGATGCTACTTGGAGGACTTCAATCTACTCTCTTCTATATGCTGCAAGACGGAGGCTGCCAAAAGCGTAGTCTTCGACTGGATTAGCTATCCCCCTCTTATTCTGGCATTCTGCAGTTCAGTCCACCGATATGGCCCTTTACACATATTCCCATGCATATGTAGTGTAGTTCCTTGCTTGCGAGTACTTTGGATGAGTACTCACGGTTGCCTTGTTCCCCCCCTTTCCCCTTTTCTCTACCCGATTGCTGCGACCAGAAAATGGAGTCCAGGAGCCAGACGCCACCATCGACGATGACTCCTACTACACCGGAGGCGCCTACTACTACGTGCTGCCCGCTGGCGACGACCAGGAGTAGTTAGGAGGATCCCAGGCAGGAGGCCTGCGCCTCTTTCAATCTGTATCCCAGTTTGTGCTAGCCTTCTTAAGGCAAACTTGTTTAACTTATGTCTGTACTCAGATATTGTTGGTTCCGCTGACTCGTCTATGATCGAGCACTTGTATTCGAGCCCTCGAGGCCCCTGGCTTGTATTATGATGCTTGTATGACTTATTTATGTATTAGAGTTGTGTTGGGATATCTTCCTGTGAGTCCCTGATCTTGATCGTACACATTTGCGTGCATGATTAGTGTACGATTGAATCGGGGGCGTCACAGTCATGCCGGATTTTTTTCCGTGAATTTTGGCATGACTTTTGCCAAAATATGTAGGAATTATCGAGTGCCCCGGATTTGTGTGTTGAGTATCCTGGTAGTTGTCTTCTATCGATTTTCAATTAATGTTTTAACTATAAATATAGGAAATGTCTGGCGACAAAAAGGATTTCGGTATTTGCAAATACTGCGAAGACGAGCGCGGCCTGTGCGACGAAATCTTCCTAGATGATGATAGGCGCTTCAGCATCAAGCTGGACGAGAACTTCGAAGTGGATACAGTAAGTCACAACGACAAGTATTTTTTCATAATTAAGCATGACATCTGCTTCATTTGCTTCAACTTATATATATTTTTACTATTCTACTAGTGTATCCCCTGCCATGCAAGAGTTTTTGTATTGGATAAGATAAGTTTCAGTCATACTATGGAGGTAAAGAAAGTTTATTTGAAGACCGAGCATGGTTATATTTTCCACGCAAAATTATACAATTCAGACGACTACACCTATTTTGGATGCAAAACATGGCGAGCACTATACAAGACTTATGCATTTCAGCCTGATATGGTTATCACCATTGATATTCGTCCGGAAGATGATATTGAAGGTAATACCGAGATCTGGGTCGATGTGCAGACGCCTCCAGTTACACCAAAATGTAAGTTTCTCAACCATATTTATGTCTTTGATATTGTTTATTCAAAAATAGTTGACAACTAATTTGTATTGTTAGCTTATTTCGGTGCAAGCAAACATGTCCAGCGCTTGGTAGACAGGACCTACTACTGTCCCGAGGCTGAACTAAACTGCGAGGAGCTAAGTTATTATGTTTCATGGCTTGAGGATACTGTCAAGACAAATTTTCTTCCTGGACTTAGAAATCTTAGTACTGAAAACGTGCAACCAATAGTGTTCGTCATGAACTACGGTCACATCTATTTAGGAAGGATGGTAAGATTTTTACTATTTGTCCTCGGTGCATCTTTTCCATACATTATTTGTGAAGCTAAACTTCATTGCTAAGTATGTGACCATACGATGTTCTTCAACAGGGACTTTCGATGAATGTTGTGCCTTATGGGATCGAGACTAAAGGTACCATGAGTATTATTAGCTTACGGCCAAGATATCCTACATGTTACTTTAGTGCATTCAAGATCAGCGATGAATGCTTAATAGTGCAAGACTGGACCAGATATGTGATGGGGGAGCGCAGACAAGTACTAGGGGGCAGCAAACATATGTGCTACCCAAAATTAGGAGACAGGTTCATCTGCATGCTCCAACTTGATCAAGGAGGAGAGCTACACATGTTTTATGTTGTTTTACCTAAGAGAGAGCAGCAGGAGTGATTAGCTAGAAATGAGTTTGAGGATGATGATGTGCTACACTATTACTATGATGATAAAATAGCTAGTGTTGGTGGTAATGACTGATGATTATTATTAGCTAGTGTTAGTGGTGATTAAATAAATATTGGTGGTGGTAATGGTTATGATGATGATTAAATAGCCTGTGCTGGTGGATTAGATTCAAGTGGAGGCAACATGTGGTGCACATCGAAAGTACTACTAGTCCAAACTAGATCAAGTTTGGATTAGTAGTATACTTTTGAAATGCACCACATATTGCCTCCACTTGAACCTAATCCACCTTCATTTGACACACTGTTATGGACATAATGATGTAAACCTCATAACTGGTATTGTACCAATATTTGTACGATGGCGCATAAATACACTAATAAGAAAAAAATAAAAACAATACTAGTAGCGATGGAAAGAAAACACGCTGCCAGTAGTTACATTAGCAGCAGCGCGGGAGTGGACAAGCGTTGCAGCTATTTGTCCTAGCAGTAGCGCGTGCGGCACGCGTTACTGCTAAGCAATAGCTGTAGCACCTTATTAGTAGCGCGCCTACCCCCGCTACTAATGAGCACAAAACCCGCGCTGCTGCTAGCCTTTTCCGTAGTAGTGCAAGGCAGTAATCAAACATGTATCTCAGAAGTCCAACTATGTCTACATAGGCAGTACAACCATGTATGACCAGAAGTTAACATGCTTTCAAAAATGTTGGAAATTTACAAAAGCAGAAGTTCAAGCATGTATACCAAGGCAGTAATCAAGCATGTATCTCATAAGTCCAACTATGTCTACATAGGCAGTACAACCATGTATGACCAGAAGTTAACATGCTTTCAAAAGCAGAAGTTCAACCATGTATACCAAGGCAGTAATCAAACATGTATCTCAGAAGTCCAACTATGTCTACATAGGCAGTACAACCATGTATGGACACTAGTTAACATGCTTTCAAAAATGTTGGAAATTTAAAACGCAGAAGTTCAACCATATACACTAAGGCAGTAATCAAACATGTATACAAACAAGTTGAGCTAATTTCTTCATGTATATACCCAGAAGTCCAACTATGTACACAAAGGCAGTAATACCATAATAGCAAAGCACGCCGGCTAATTTATTCGTCTATATTGAGATGGAGCAGAAGGTTAGCTATGTACGCCAAGGCAGTGCTAAAAATAATAAAACTACAGCAACAGCGACAAGTGCTCTAAAAAACAGTAAACATGAGACATCCATACCTGATTAGCGGCAGCATCATCATCGACGTCGTCCTCATCAACAGCATTTAAATCAGCATCATCCTTGTCCTCTGGATTAACACGAGAACGCTTCTTCACACCCTTGTTTACCTTTGCAGGTGGAACCTTGCGCTTCACGCCGCATTTCTTCCCCTTACCAGATGCACCAGCACCAAGCGGAGAAGGTGTAGGCGCGGCAGTGGCAAGCACACGAGGACTACGGCGTGGCGTACCACCAAGGCCTAACCCTTCATCTTCAACAACTTCTGCAGGCCTTGAAACACGTGGGCTCCTCCGAGGAGTAACTTCACCAACTACTAGCTTCCTCGCAACAGTCTTCTTGATTTTCTTCTTAACAGGGACAACCATGCCATCACTACCACACGGCACGTCTTCCTCAACAGTGAGCTCAGCCGCATGAACAGAACCAGGAACATCAGAACCTTTCTCAAGGCGGGCCGCCCTCTTCTTGTCAAAATCTTCTTGCTTCTTCCTCTTACGTTGGTCCTCCAAGAGAAGCTGAAGAGGCACATCCTCGGGTTGCGTGACAGGTTCAGTGCCAACAACAGACTACGACTGCATCTCTGACATTTGAAGAGAGCACAAAAGATCCGGAACGGAATCACAACCTTTGACTGACGGAGCCACCTCCTCAGCAGCAGGGGTTTCTGATAAACCCAACTCAGATAAAACATCGTTGATGGTGTTCACAGCTTCCTCCTCTATGGACACATCTGCAAAGAACACAAATAATCGAAGCAAAAAATAAAAAAAGTCAGGAACAAAAACAAAAACAAACGACAAGAACAAGCTAAAAAACATGGCTCAAAACTTTAAAATGAAAAGAAAAGGGGTTTCACATACTAGGTGAAGCAAGAGCTGCAGAAGCAAGATCCTCAAGGCTTGAAAAAATCTCAAGGCTTGAAGCAACCTCCGCAATCACAGTCAAAGGGATAATAGGTGATTTAGCCGCATAAGATATTGGAGCATCAGTATTAACCTCTGAAGCTCCATATTGATTGCAGGCATTTTTTCAGAACTATTCAACTCATCACCAACTACAAAAAATGCAAGTAAAAAGGCAGCTGAGTTCTAATCTGCAAACCTACACCAAAGGGACTTCTACTTTTACAACAATGTCCAATACCCAGAAGTTCCACAATACCTAACAAAGCAGTAAACACAAAAAACAAACTGAAAATCTACAAACTAAATATAAAAACAATCTACAGCAGAGGGGCTACTACATATATCATGAATGTCCAGAAGTTCAATGATACATAACAAAGCAGTAAAATAAAATGTGCATAACAGAAGTTCAACCAAATTTCATTACAATCAAACAATAATTAAAACCAGAAGTTCAACTATGTGACCCAAGCAAGTAGCACATAAAAAATATGTAGCATGACCACAAACAGTATTTCACAGGCAAACTAAATATCAATGCCATGAACATGATAACAAAAAAACAAAGATATAAACTACAAAAATGAAACATCTGGGAAGTCCAACAAAACTTGGTGACAAAGTTTCACCTGCAAAATCATCAACTACAAAGTAAGCAAAACACTCTACTAACTCAAACTAATGGTAAAAAGCATACACATAACCATTACTAGAAGTTCACACTATTAAGAATGGCAGTCCAACATGATTACTAAGTGAAGATATGGGCAGAAATATATGAGAATAATGCTATTTAAAATACAAGATACAACTACATTAAGATACCTAGAGAAGGTTTTGAAGCCATGACAACACAACCGCCTTGATGAATGCAACTCCAAACACTAGAACAACCTTCCAAAAACAGGGGATTGATTGCATATAGTTAGCAAGTACAAAATCATACAACAAAATACAAAAAGAAACTGAATCAAACCCTAGGATGAAACAACCATAACATACCAACAAAGGATGAACAGTAGCACATCTAGGCAAGCAAAACAAAAAAAATGTATCCATAAACTAAATACAATGTCACAGACATAATCTAGACTTCGAAATCCACAGCACTAATGCAATTAAATACATCAGATCCAGCATCAACCATCCATCACACCACACCCTCTCTTACATTCATCTGACTGCTAAAATCAACAAAGGGGAAATGAAATCCACACAAGTATGAAGGGACAAATAGCACACACAAGCATCTCACAAACATATCTGACCACGGGAAATTGAAATCCAACCACCACACGCACAAGAACCCTACCTAATCTACCACCAAACCATCAGAAGAAGGGGGAGGGAGGCGGACGCGAGAGCACATAGAAGAAACAGGCAGGCTTCGACAGATCTGGCGAAACTAGAAGCAAGCATTAGGAGGGGGGCAGCACTTGTCCCTCTCCAGAAAACTCCCGCACGCACGAATCCGCGTCGGTTCTTCCACTCCCCACGACGCCACGCGCACCTTGCAACCGCGCAGGCAGTTGCCGCCCTCGCTTCAGAGCAGAAGAGAGCGAGCTAGGCGAGAGAGAGCAGGTCGGGCGTGGGGGATAAATAGCAGCGGGGGCGTGCGCCGGTTACTCCAGCACGAGGGCAGGGGATAGGGGCGGAGAAATCGGGGGGAGTTGGAGGAGAGGAAGGCAGCGAAGGGACGGAGAGGGGGGAGAGAGCGAGCGACAAGGGGAGAGGATTTTTCTGATAGGTGGTCGCGAGGGAGATGGTCACTTAATGCCTCTTTGTCGTGGGACTTGCAGCGCCACTGAATTTACACTATACCCCCCCCCCCCCCAACAGCTAAAATAGTAAATACATGTGTAGATAAATAAATGCACCATTTGAATGCATCTATTATAATGAGATAAGATCACAAAACAGCATAGTTCATATCCTCAAAACCAAAAATAGATGGCAAATACAGTACTAAAGGAAGAAACATACATACATAAATATGCCCCTAAAAACACAACAGAAAAGAAGTTCAAAAAATAAAGAACAGAAGTTCAAGTACCCTAATAAAAGAAGTAAAGGAATAAGAATGAATAAACCATAAAGAAACAAAAAGAAGAAGTTCAACTACAAAAACAGATGAAGTTCACCCTAAACCCTAAAAACCCTAAGATAGATAGTGGGGTCACGCATGTGACGGACTCGCCTCCGCATGCGACGACGCGGCACGCCACGTCGCCGCCTGCTCCGGCTCGTTCCTGTCTTGGCCTCGCAGGAGGAGGGGAGGGGGTCCCGACCCCCCTCCCCCCTGCTCGGCCTCGCGCTACCGCATTGCTACGCGCTAGGACTTGACAGGACGCAATGCGGTTATTTTGTTTCCACCCCCACCGCACGCACCCTAAACCCTAAAAAGCCTAAGATAGATAGTGGGGTCACGGATGTGACGGACTCGCCTCCGCATGCGACGACGCGGCACGTCGCGTCGTCACCTGCTCCAGCTTGTTCCAGTCTCGGCCTCGCAGGGGTGGGGAGGGGGGTCCCGGCCCCCCTCCCCCCTACTCGGCCTTGCGCTACCGCATTGCTGCGCGCTAGGATTTGACAGGACGCAATGCGGTTATCCTGTTTCCACCCCCACCGCACGCACCCTAAACCCTAAAAACCCTAAGATAGATAGTGGGGTCACGGATGAGACGGACTCGCCTCCGCATGCGACGACGCGGCACGCCGCGTCGTCGCCTGCTCCGGCTTGTTCCTGTCTCGGCCTTGCAGGGGGAGGGGAGGGGGTCCCGACCCCCCTCCCCCCTGCTCGGCCTCGCGCTACCGCATTGCTGCGCGCTAGGATTTGACAGGACGCAATGCGGTTATTCTATTTCCACCCCCACCGCACGGACCCTAAACCCTAAAAACCCTAAGATAGATAGTGGGGTCACGGATGTGACGGACTCGCCTCCGCATGCGACGACGCGGCACGCCGCGTCGTCGCCTGCTCCATCTTGTTCCTGTCTAGGCCTCGCAGGGGGAGGAGAGGGGGTCTCGACCCCCCTCCCCCCTGCTCGGCCTCGCGCTACCGCATTGCTGCATGCTAGGATTTGACAGGACGCAATGCGGTTATTCTGTTTCCACTGCCACCGCACGCATCCTAAACCCTAAAAACCCTAAGATAGATAGAGGGGTCACGGATGAGACGGACTCGCCTCCGCATGCGACAACGTGGCACGCCGCGTCGTCGCCTGCTCCGGCTCGTTCCTGTCTCGGCCTTGCAGGGGGAGGGGAGGGGGGTCCCGACCCCCCTGCTCGGCCTCGCGCTACCGCATTGCTGCGTGCTAGGATTTGACAGGATGCAATGCAGTTATTTTGTTTCCACCCCCACCGCACGCACCCTAAACCCTAAAAACCCTAAGATAGATAGTGGGGTCACGGATGTGACGGACTCGCCTCCGCATGCGACGACGCGGCACGCCGCGTCGTCGCCTGCTCCGGCTCATTCCTGTCTCGGCCTCGCAGGAGGAGGGGAGGGGGGTCCTGACCCCCCCTCCCCCTGCTCAGCCTCGCGCTACCGCATTGCTGCGCGCTAGGATTTGACAGGACGCAATGCGGTTATTCTGTTTCCACCCCCACCGCACGCACCCTAAACCCTAAAAACCCTAAGGTAGATAGTGGGGTCACGGATGTGACGGACTCGCCTCCGCATGCGACGACGCGGCACGCCGCGTCGTCGCCTGCTCCAGCTCATTCCCGTCTCGGCCCGTACTTGGGCTAATCCCATGATTTCCCATGAGACAAAAGTCTAAAAATAACATCTGGAGAATTAAAAATTACAAAGAAAAGCAAACAAACAAAATACAGAGCATCATGCACCTTCGCCTTCCAATGTGGAGTGCAAATCTCCGAAACCAGAAGTTCAACCACTAATAAAAAAGAAGTCCAAATCCTACTGAAGATAGTGCTTGTGATCCAGCTCCACACTTACACACTAGTTACAACAAATTGCAGAAGAAATCTACCAAGGGTTTTTGATTTCTGGAATGTAATCTGTCCTGGAATATCAATGTCAAAAAGATGAACCTGCATTCAAGAAAATTTTTGCTGTGACATAAAAACCCAAGAAAGAAGCACCTGAGGAATAATAATGTTTAGTGTCGAAGAAACAAAATGCACAAGGCGTAAGTTAACTAATAAAATGTTCTAAATAAAGGTAAGTTCAAGTTGTAAAAACACGGAAGTTCGGCGTTTGGCAAAAACATCAAATGACCATTTAGAAAAGACAAATTACACAGAAGCAAAAATCTTGTAAGTTCACGTTAAACACAAACTGAAGTTCTACCACTGTTTGAAGTATGCAAACGTGTTACAAAAAAATAAGTAAGGTATGCATGCATATTTGGGAATAATCCCATAGTTGCCACGGAACAAACTAAAACCAAATTAGAAAATAGAAAATTACAAAAAAAACAAAAACAAAAAAACAAAAAATAGAGCGCGATGTTGCACCACCTTGCAATGTGGAAATCAGGAAGTTCAATCACTGGTAGCATAGAAGTCCAATTACTAGCACAAAATGTGGATGATCCAAAAAACTATCCCCGAAGACAGAATAAATATAAAAAGGATGATTGTGTATCTATGGACCACCTCCACATTTATGTATATGAGTACTCTAAAAAACAAAAAAAACATACACAAAATTTTTATAACAACACCAACCGAACAGATCGTATTGCATCATCAACCAAAAAACATGCATTAAAATGAGGGAAGTTCAAGCACAAAAGGTGCAGAAGTCCAACTCTGTAACACAGACAATAGAATCACTGAAAAAATGCATTATTGAATTTGCTTTTCAGATTTAATCACTTGGGTGACTACACCTTCTCAGGCCGCGACCTCGAACGATATCCTATTGTGCCCTGACATCAAAACGATAAATCAACCAAGTTGTATCATTGAACCGAAAACCAGCACGGGCGGACACGAGATCCAATCGCCCGATTTCAGCGGTGTATTCGCCTTCTCGATGGAATTAACAACGGGTGAACGGTCCAATCTCACTACTGCAATCAAATCCGCCCTCTATACTCAAATAAAAATACCAAATCTACAGAAGCGGCGGAACCACTCCTGCGGACGAAGAACACAGAGCCTCAAATCAAATCCGTTGAAATTAACGACAAATTGCCCACGAAACTCCTACTTAAACCTATGTAGGAGAAATATAACTATAATTTAACTATAGTGTTGTGATCAGAATAGTGTTGTGATCAGAATACTTAAACCTATGTACTCAAATCCAGGAGAAATATAACTATAATTTATTTTGCTTCCTCCTGGTTTCCTGACATCACGGTCCCACACCATTGTCAACCTATGTAGTAGTCAATAAACGAGAGAATTGCACAAGAAGCGGACGACAGCTGGGACCAAGCAGCTCGAGCAGTATTTGTGTTTTTGAGGTGTGAGCACTATAGATTTTTTTGATGTTTAGCCCAGATATTAATTTTCTCCTCTCAACAACAGCCAAAACATCGCTGCAGGTATTAACTGGGCGGGTTGTGGCCTGTCTAGCCCAGGCCAGATATCCAGCCCAGATATTAATTTTTTTCAAGCTGAAAATGGCTAGCCCAGCTATACTTTTTTTTAGGAATACCCAGGCAAGGTCAAGTTGTTATTGTCCGCCCCGCTGGGCTGCAAATCTTTCCTAGGAGGGATGCATTAGGCTTAACAAGAAAAATGGGCTTTAAGAAATAATAAATGGGATGTAATTATAAAAACTGGGCAGTAACTATAAAAAATGCACCAAACACATGATTACTTTATAAAATATTATTTTTGGATATTGAAAATTTTAATTTCATTAATTGTTGCGAGCGCAATGTTTCGTTGGATTTTTACGTAATATAAATTTATATTGAAACTATATTTAATCTGACTAGAAATTTCGGGATAAAAATATTTCGGATCCCATCAAAATGTGGGAAATTTTATTTATTCTGTTTTGAACGGTTGGTTGAAATGGGTTGTACTTTTAAAAATTGTAAATAGGTTGTAGTAAATTCCATTAGAATTCAAAAATGGGCTACACATTCTTACAAATCTCAAATGGGCTATAAGTTCTCTGCCACACACTTCTGGCCTTACTAAGTTGACGCGTCCCCTAAAAAACAGAGTTGACGCGTATGCAAGGCTTTGTCAACTTATAGTCAACACACGGTTCTAGCAGCAGTGGCCGTTGGATGTCCATCCAACGGATGCCGTGCTTCTTCTTCAATCTCGAATATTCTAGCTTCACCCGCCCAAAAAATGATTCCTCCCCCTGACATCTGGGGCGCACCGTTTCGGAAGCTGACCTGTGGGCCTACTAAGTTGACGTACCAAGGGCTTTGTCAACTTAGTCAATATAAACGATTCTAGCTGCAGTGATCGTACGATGTCCATCCAACGGCCGTCGTGCTTCTTCAACCTATGGTCTTCTTGCTCCAGCCGCCCAAAGCAGCGCCGGTCGTGGTGCCTGCTCCTGCCTCCCGTGGCCGGCTGTGCTGCCGCAGAGGCCTCACCGCCCCCTACTACTCCCACCGCTGGCCAGGCCATCCCTCCACTCACCCACACCCCCTATTATTCTGCGGAGACGGAAGCGCAGCCGAACCAGTGAATCCTCGTACTCCTCTCCGCGTGTGCATCCACTATCACGTCTTCCCCGGCTCTGCGTCGTCCCCTTCCTAGGCCTCGCCGTCGTCCATCGCCCTGGTGCTCTCGGCGCGGCGTGGTCAACGTGGTCAACGAACGACTTCCATCGGACGTGGACTGTACGTGGAGAGGCTGACAGCTGGGTCCACGGCAGCCGCAAGGAAGTGCCTCCTTATTACACGCAAAATAATTATTCCTCCACCTGACAGCGGGGACCCACCGGAAGGGCCACCGTATTTCGCGAGAAAAATGATTCGCCCCCTGACTGCTGGGACCCACGAGCTACATCTTCACACGCAAGGAAGTGCGTCCGAAAAAAATGATTTGCCCCCCTGACTGCTGGGACCCACCAGCTACATCTTCGCACGCAAGGAAGTGCGTCCGAAAAAAACGATTCGCCCCCCGACTGCTAGGACCCACCAGCTACACCTTCGCACCCAAGGAAGTGCGTCCGGGCAAAAAAACGATTCGCCCCCTGACTGCTGGGACCCAGCAGTGACACCTTCGCACGCAAGGAAGTGCGTCCGGGCAAAAAAACAAAACAATTCGCCCCCCTGACTGCTGGGACCCACCGGCTACGTCTTCGCAGGCAAGGAAGTGCTTAACAGTCGGGACCCACCTGGTCGAAGCGTACGTAGCGTTGTCATTCTGGTCGCGAACGTGTACATACATACTGGTCGATGTAGAGGCGCGCACGTGTCGTGGTAGAGGCGCGCACGTCTCGTAGTACAGGCGCGCACGTAGTACGTACGTACAGCGGCCAGGGTGCAAGAAAGAAAATACGGCCACATATGTGTACATACGGGCAGGGTCTCGAACGCCTACTCGCGCATACGTACGGCCAGGGATCGTGCACATGGCTGGGTCGGTACGGAGAAACAGCGTCATCATCGTGTTCATGGGGACGCAACGGAATGCTTCGTGTTCATCGGGAGGCAACGGAATGCGCCGTGTTCATCGGGAGGCAACGGAATGCGTCGTGTTCATCGGGAGGCAATAGAACGCGTGGCAGCCAACCGGCTGGGTTGGAACGGAATGCGTGGTCGTGTTCATCGGGAGGGCTTGGACGGAACATGCGATGGAAACGAGGCCTGGCGTACTGTAGAACGGAGGAAACGGACCTCCTACGGTCGAAAGGGGGGTCATGTTGATCGGGAAGGGTGTGGAGTACCGCAAAACGGAGGAAACAGACCTCCTACTGTCGAAACGGGGGTCCTGTTGATCGGGAGGGGTGTGGCGTACCGCAAAATGGATGAAACAAACCTCCTACGGTCGAAACGGGGGTCCTGTTCATCGGGAGGGGTGTGGCGTACCGCAAAACGGGACTCCACGGGATACTGTTCATCTCCACCGTCGACCACCTCCAGCCTCCACGGGCTCCTGTTCATCCAGCCTCCACCGCGCGCTACTCCACCGGCTACTATTCAACCACCCCTCCACCATCTACTGTTCATCCAGCCCTCCACACCACGTGGTCCTGTTCAAACACCCCTCCACGGGCACCCCTCCACCGTCTACTGTTCATCCAGCCCTCCACACCACGGGGTCTTGTTCATCCAGAGGCAACACCACCGCTCACTGTTCATCCAAAACCCCCCGCAATGCTCACTATTCATCCCAGAGGCACCATCGATCAGCTTCAATTAGCAGCAGTGCGAAGGAATCGCTCGATCGGGTTCAGTTAACAGCCATCGATCGATCGCTCGGGTTCGGTAACGCGTAGCCTGCAGTGCAATCGCTCGGGTTCAGTTAGAGCCCAACGCCTCGCTCGGGTTCAGTTAGAGCCAACGCCTCGCACACACGCGCGTACGTGTACGAGAGAAACGCGCATCGCTCGGCCCCCGACCTCCCACCATAACCGGGAACTCCCCAAAAAAATTCTCGCCCTCGCTTCTACCACGGTTTTTTCCGTCATGGACGTACCAAAGAATGTCATGCAGCTGCGTCGCCGGCCCGCCCAGGACGAAAAGCCCATTTTCTGTCATGATTTTTTATCATAGAAGTAGGAGCCCACTACATCTATGATGATACCGTGTCTTGTCACAATTATCGTCATAGAAGTGTCATATGTATGACAGAAAAAAATTCGTTCGGCCATGTCACAGATGTCTCTTTTTTTGTAGTGAAATGGCATTGAGGTCTGTGCGGATCTTCTCAATCCCTTAGATGAAATGACTAATGAGGAGAAACATAAGGGCTGAACCAAGTCTCCATTTGGCGCTCTCCTTTCTACATCATCTTTCAGTGTGTCATTCGCACCATTTATCCCAAGATGGGTGACAATGGGTCTTGCAATAGCTACTGCATCGATCTCATGCATCTCTTCTATGCGTCTCCAAAGGGGAAGATCAATGTCCCTCATTTTTTGTGGCATGATATCCATCTCGGTTGTTTTCAGCACAAGCGGGCCTTTCCTCATGCTCCCTTTCTTCAGGCATTCATCGAGAGTGTAGCTCCGTTTCCCATTTCCCGCACTCACTTGCATGAGCGGTGGGTCATTCCACCTCACATGGCGGATGATTGGATCCCCAAGGACTCTTCTGCTCCTGCACATCGAACTGCTGCTAGTGTTCCTCCTCCTGCTTGTTCTACTCCTTCCGCATCTGCATCCTTTGGGCGCATTGCTCGCTTTCTTGGGAAGGATCACTCTGCCATAATGAAGGTGTTTACCTTTCACTGCTACCAAAATCACGATGTTTTCACTCGCATGGTCACTTCCAAGAATGCTATGCAGGCTCGTCTGAGAGACTCCGGAGTTTTTATGTGAGTGATGATGAACGCCTTCCTGACGGACCCCCTTCTGACTTTGGCTTTCCCTCAGGTCCTGAGTGGGCTGATTTCCTTGACGAGGCTGGTGGCAATGGTGCTGCTGCTAATGATGATGCTATTTGATGCTGTTATGACCCCTTCTGGGTATTTGATGCCAAGGGGGAGTAGGCACTTATTTATGTAATCTATGATATTAGCTTGTATCGAACCAATGTTATGCTTTATTATCGCTTTATGTACTATTCTATGAGTGATGAACCTTTATGGGAGCCTATTATGATTTTTTGTTATCTTGTTTATGAGATTTGGTTGTGTTGGTATCATATTGAGGGGGAGCTCTCCTCATGCTTATTTTATTTATGCAGATTTTTAGGGGAGCTCCACCACAAATCCTTTCAATAGTCAAAGTTTTTTTTACATATTGAGAAGTGCATGTATGTTGTCATCAACTACCAAAAAGGGGGAGATTGAAAGTGCAATCATGCCCTTAGTCTTATTTTGATGTTGATGACAACATGCACATTTGGGACCAATCATGTTTATCAAGTATATCTCAGGATTATGTCTCAAGGGCCGTGTGTGGATCATGACTACGGACAAATATACATATATCACTCAAGAGCGGAGATACAAGACAAAATCTTTGGCCCTTTTTCAGTATGTTCTTGAGTATAGGGATCCCGCACTATTAAGAGGGGATCGTTGGATTTCGTGAAAGACTTGCTCAAAACCCACAAAATTCCTCTCATGCCATCTCTGTTTTTATCTCTAATTCTTCCTCTACCTTATGCACAAACACTGGTGTGATCCTGAGCTGGTGGACTCTGCCACCACCGGACGTCCGATTTTCCTACGGACATCCGGCCTCTCACAGCCGACCAGGCATCTGGCTCTCTCCGGATGTCTGGTGCATCTTCACAGAAAAAACAATAGCAGAAATCCGGTCACACCGGACGACCGGTCACCGGACGTCCGCTCTTCTCAGGAAATTCGGTACTACCCCTACAGATTACTTATTAACGGATTTCCGACTGCACCGGACGGCTAGTCACCGGACGACCGGCGCCCTCCGGACGTCCGGTGGCTGTATGCCTCGTGCTTCCTTCTTTGACCTGATAGGACTCCTAGCGACCGGTCGACCGTCGACCCGGCCGGACATCCGGTCCAATCTGAGTCACCGGACGTCCGACAGCTCCTGTGCACTAAGTGGCTCAACGGTCAGTTTTGCACTATCACTATATATAGCCTCCTCCTTCCTACGGGATAAGGTTGACCATTCACTCTGAGCTTTCTAAGAACACACCTCACTCCCTCTCTTGATTCCCTACACCAAATCCTAGATCCCCAAGGGATTTGGGAACATCTGAGAGAAGTTCTCCAATCAAGTGATAGATCCGCTCCTTCTCCTTCTTCTAACCAAAGGAATTCATGATTTGAGCAAGTTCTTGAGCATTTCCCAACGTTCTTGGTACTCTTGGAGGTTGGAGACTCCTAGGTGGTAGGAGTCTTTCGGAGAGGAATCGGCCATTGTGATTACCCTCGGAAAAGTTTGTGAGGGTTTGAAGACCACCCCAAGGTCTACCACTAGTGGTTGAGAAACGCCTCCATTGTGTTGTCTCAAAAGGAGAATAGGGTGATCCTTCGTGGCGTTGGTGTGCCTTCGTGGTAACATCCACTTCTCTAACGGTGACGTAGCTTCCCTCCAAGGAAGTGAACATCGGCGTACATCCTCGTCTCCCGGAGTTGCGGTTATTCCTAACCCTAACTCTCTACTTGTGGTTACTTGTCTCTTAGCACTTACTTATATCATATTGTGCTTGCTTATTCACTTACTTGTGTTACTTGCTTATCTTGCTTAGCCCTTAACATCTTACTTGCAATTGTTAGGCTCACTCTCATATTCCGCATTATTGCCTAATATTGCTAAGTAATAATTAAAATTTGTAATTGTACCTATTCACCCCTCCCCTTTAGGTCCATCTCGATCCTTTCAACGTGTCACTAGTCCATAAATTGCATGATGGTAACTTTATTGCCAAAAACTTGGTAAGATTTTGTTAATGATGGTAACTACATTGCATACATTCTTCTTAAGTAAACTACATTGCTAACTATATATGTTACTATTACGTTTTTCAACAGAGGCTCTCAAAGGAGGTTGTGCCTAACATGGTATTTACCGAACGTGATATGCATATGGTTAGCTTACGAACAACTCCTTCGAAGGCTTACCACACTGCATACTCGATTTCTTCAAACGATGGAAAGCTCAATATCAAAGAATGGAGCAAAGTGATGAATGCGCACACGCAGTTAATTGAAGACAACATGAATGTGCGCAAGCCACAAGTTGGAGATAGGTGTATCTCCATTCTCCATTATGGAGATGGACCGGTTTATCTGTTTTATGGTATTTTACCTAGGAGAGAGGAGTTGGTCCTAGGTATTTAGAACAATTAGTTAGTGTTGATTATGACTATGATGATGATGAGAAGTTCTTATCATGTGCTACAATGTGTTAGAGTTGGTGATGATGAGGAGGAGGAGTTGTGATTATGAGTACTATGATGATGAGGAGGAGTTGTTATTATGACTAGTGAGCAAGTTGTTATATGATATCTCATGGACGAAAATGATGATGATGAGTTATTATATCATTGGGTGAAAGAACCGTGGATTAGTTTCAAGTGGATGGATCCAAAGTGACCACGGTTCTTTCACCCAATGATGTAATAACAATCTCTAAATTGCTACTGTATGAAAACTTGTATAAGGTGTATGAATATGACATAAAATAAAAAAGAAATAGAATACGTAATAATAGTAGTAGCGCGGGTAGAGCAGCGCTGCTAGTAACTACAAGTAGCGCGTTCTTGAGGAGGCGATACTACTAAGTAGGTATAGCGGTCGCGCGGGTGAACCAACATTACTGCTACCCTTTACCTGTAGCGCCGTAGTTGTAGCGCGGTCCACCGCGCTACTGCTAGCCCAAAAACCAGCGCTACTGCTAGGCATTTTCCTAGTAATGCAGTAGAGAGATTGTAGGTTCGTTCTTCTATTCGAAGGACTGCGAGGGACTGTTCGATAAAGAAAATTCTTGTGGTTGGGAGGTTGTAAGTCCTACTTGTGGAAATTTTGCTACTCCTGCAGGAGTCATTGGGTTTCACCAAAGAGGAAGGGTGAAGTAGATAGCAGCAAAATTTCTAGACTGCCAAGATAAGCAACACCTGCACACAAACAAACAAAAAATACTTGCATCCAACACGGCAAGAGGGTTGTCGATCCTCTTGTCCTTGCTAGTTACAAGGTTAAATCAATAGATAGATAGATTGTAGTAAAGTAAAATGGCAAAATAAAAGAGCAAATAATGGAAGATCAATTTTTGTAGAAGACTTGTATTAATGGAGAATGGACCCATGGGCCATATGTTCATTAGTGGTATCTCTCTCGAAAGCAGACAAATGACATCGCAGACAAATTACTGTTGGACAACTGACAGAAAAGCATCATTTATAACTATGGTCATTCATGGCATAATCGCATATGGGCATTACGTCGGTGATAAGTAGACCATTTTCCAAATGCATCTATTACTATTACTTCATCCTAAAATCACCATCCATCATGCATGCATCTCAAGGTATTAAGTTTATTAGAAACAAAGCACCAAATAAGCAAGATTACATAATGTACAGAAAAACAAATCTACCAATAAGATAAATTCCTTTCATTTTACCCTTAATGGCAACAATACAAATATGTGTCTTGCCCCCATTCTACAAGATTGAACACACTACTATGCACCATTCCATCCGAAGAACTACTCATCTATCTTGGCCAGACGCTAGTACTGCCCTATATTTCTAGTACTGCCCTATATTTGTTAATGGTATTTTAATTTCTATTCCAGATGTAATTTTAAGTTGAATTTCCTACATACATGAAATTCGGTTATTTACAATCTTCATAGGGAGTTTGTTTGGGATACAGAATATTAAGTCTATTTTATTTATTACTACAAACTTAGTTGCATTCTTTATCTATCTAATAGTTAAGATTTGTTATCTGCATTGGGTTTGTAATGGTGGACCGAACAAAAGATCCTGGTTCAAAACTTAGAATAGAAGCATGTGAGCAGATAATGTGAAGATGATTTATAGACCAACTAAAGGGATCTCTGCTTTAGAAGTATGAGCCATATATTTACGTGGCTGACATATTTTGTGCAAATATTAACTTTCAGATCTTGGCTATAGCTCGTCAAGTGTAAACTTTTTTTGGTGTTTATGCTCTATGCTCGTAATCAGTTTTTCGATCAAAATACGGGCCGTTGCTGGCCCGTTTCCGGATTTGCCGAAGCCGGAGGAGGAGGAGGAGGAAGGGGAGCAGCAGCCGGAGGCGCAGCAGGAACTCGGCCCATGGAGAGGGCGGATCCGGAGGCGGACGACGCGATGGAGCCGGAGGAAGAGCAACGCCGTGGGCTTCGCCATGGAAGACGTCGTGACAAGCACTCAGGCAGAGTTCGAGGTTGCTCAGGCGGACGAGATGGCGGAGGAGACAGTCATCCTCGAGTCCATCCAACACGAGGCCTATGTGAAATTCAACCGGTGCTTCTCTGGCAGCATAGGACGGAGATCAACGAGCTATTCGCCTTTAGTTCAGACTACGACAAGCTGGAGCTGCCGCATGCGTGCATCTCTGCCAGTAGTTTAGTTATGTACGTAGTACCTAGGATTTTAATCTGCATAGGTAGTATGGATTTAAGGTTCATGGTTGCAGCGGATGACTTTTATGGGTTTTCTGATCACTATATGCAAACGTGTCCAGACACATCTGTGGGCATTTTGAGAACGGATTTTATACCGGTGTAGAATGTAGATGCACTTAGTGCTGAAGTTGTTTTTAAGCTGTGTTGATGTTACTTGAAATTTCCATCACGATGGATCAGCAGTGTTCTGTTCGATTTGTATCCACGTTATCACAACCTTTTTTCTAGATGTACCAAAGCTAAGTCTGCTGCCCACTGGTGTCCTTCAGTACAAGACTGGGGCTGTCATACCCTAACCTGCGTGTTCAATGAAGCGCCTTGATGGTGATTTAAAAAAAAATCCCCTTTAATGTTTTGAGCAAGGGCATCACCAACGGCAACACGTAAATTTTCTTCCGCATCCATCCATCGATATGGTGGAGGAGTCCATGGACACAGATGCGGAAGGCTAACATCCAACGCTCAGCTGTATATGTCCGCCAGTGAATTCAAATTTAAATGTACTCTGATCCACACAGCGCGCAGGATCACACCATCTCCGGATCGCATGCCCGATCACAACCAAAAGGAGGTTGCATGCCCGAATCCAAAAGAACATCAGTCTGGCAGTCCGTGCATATGTGCCCTGCCGGACCGGCAATCCAGCCGTCTGCTCCCCGAGCAAGGAGGTGCCGTCGCCGCCGCGTAGGCAGCTGCCTCCGCGTTCGCGTCAGCGTACGCCTCCGCCGCTTCCTCATTCTTCGCCGCCGCCAACTGATCGCACAACAACTTGTCCTCCCAGATGTTGAAGCTTTCTCCTCTATCATTTTTCTTCGGATCACCGACTGTATCATCCGGATTATCGTCCTCGTCGTCCTCCGCTTCGGCTGCTGCTCTTCGGCGACCCAATGTTTTTCTTTGCTGTGTGACATCGTCAGTCCGGGCGTAGGATTGATGCGTGGCCGTCTGGATATAGGACTGCTGCTGCTGGTAGTTGTCGGACTGGGTGGGATTCGAGTCTTCCACCTGTCCGTCCTCATAGGCCCCTCCTCCTCCCTCGCCTCCGTCGTGGATGATGTCGAGCATCTCCCTGTCCGTGTCATACGTCGACTCCCCCTCTCTAGGCATTGCAACGAACAACGTGCGGGCACCCATCTGCTTCCCGGTGGTCTTCCACGACCGGACGTGCTGTGGCGAAGAATACTCAGAGAAGACCGACATTGCGTTAATGTCGACACGTTTGTCTTCGATTTGCGGGTGAAAATACGTTCGGACTACGCCGCGGACCGATACATCACTTCGTTGGATGGCTTCCGCAGTGCGGACGAATGTGCAAGATTCTAGGATCCGTGTTGGAGATGCCCTAATAAAATCTACTCACCTAAATATAAGATGTTTTCGCAACATTTTAGTAAGGGGCAGTACTCCTATTTGTTAATAATGACCGCTTGATATGATATGCAAGTACTATGTCAAAAAATTAATGAAGCAATTGTGGCATGACTCAAGCTGTGACCCTTATCACGACGAAACTGCGAGCATGCATGGGGCATGGCCAACAGTCAACGCAGTGACATTCTTCGGTCCTTGATGCTACGCACATTATCCAACGAACTCCAAAGATGATCCCTCAAGAGATGGCACGCACAAAAAGCCAACAAAAACGAATAGATGGGCTACGTGCTCGATCGATAGGTCCCAGTTTCGAAGGGGAATGCTAAATTTTAATCGACGAGCTATTCCAGCGGCACGACCAGCCGGGCGGCGTCGAGGTGCGGGTATATCCGGAGAACAGAGCGCTTCATCTCCTCCGCGCCGCGCTCGTACCCCGCCAGCGCGTGCTCCGCGAGCCGCCGCTTGTGCTCCTCGGACGCCAGGAACTCCTGCACCGCCGTCGTCCTGGCGCTCTCCACCACAGCCTCCGCCGCCAGCTTCGCCGCGGTCAGATCGCCCTTCGCGCTCTCCAGCTGCTCCCGCAGAGCGGCAACCTCTGCGTCCCTCGCCGCCAGCTTCTCTTTCAGCTCCAGCGTGTAGTCCAAGGAGAAGGACGCGTAGTTCGCGGCCTGCACCCGCCGGAGGCACCGCCACCACGCACACAAAGCACAATGTGATCAGATAAATGGCATGGACCTAACGATGGCCGATTTGGCTTTGGCTGCTGCGTACCTGGAGCATTGCCGAGTAGCTCGAAGCGACGACGTCGGACGGCTTTGCCGCGGCGAACGATTGCGTCCGCGACGGCGTGGTGATGGACTCTAGCACCTTCTTCGCGGTCTGCCAGTCGGCGCTGTCGCCGTCGTGTGCGTCGAGCACGGGCGAGTGCGGCGGCTTCGGGTCGAAACCTGGCGGGGCAGCATGCGGCGTGCTCTGCTCAGAACGGCAGAGACCGTCTTTTGCACTGGCGGCCTCCTCGCGTTTCATTTTTTTCAGGGACACCGTCGGTGTGTCACCGTCCCGCTCGAGTTTCACCTTCGCCGCGGACGAATCCACGCCTAGCTCAAAACACATGAGTAAATTATCTGCTCACTCGATAGGGGAATTGGGATCTGGAGTAGGGAGTACTGTTAAAGCGAGTTTACCTTTGATGCCATGGAAAGGAACGGGTGGCGATGGCGAGGCGAATGCCGCGGCAAGTTTTTTGGCATCACCGATGTATGTCCGGAGGTCAACCATGGTGCCGTGTGCGCTCAGTAGCTTTCCCACGATTTTCTTTTGCTGGCCTGTGAGCACCGGATCAGCGACGGAGCTCTTGCACAGCAGCGGCTCGCCCCAGCGCACGGGGCACGGCCATGGCTCCGGCGATGTCAGGAAGAAGAACCTGCCCTTCCACTCCTCTTCGGGCTTAGGAAGTCCAGTGAACAGCGCGCCGGCGGCGTCCTTTGTTCGGAAGCAGTACCAACCCTTGAGCTTGAACGCGGCCAGGGAGAAAAAGTGGCGGAACACGTCCGTCGATGGCTGCACGCCAGCGTCGTGGCAGAGGACCACGAACCCGACGAGGACGCGCCACCCGCTGGGCGCGAGCTGGCCCGGCGCGATGCCGAAGTGGGTGAGCGCCTCGGAGAAGAAGCCGTGCAGCGGGACGCGCGCCCCGGCCTCCAGCGCGTGCGCGTACAGGCACACGGCCCGATCCGTCGGCGGAGTGCTGGCGCGCCGGTCGCCGGCAGGGCGCGCGGTGTAGGCCGTCGGCACGCCGTGCTTCTTGCAGAGGGCGTCGACGGCGTCCTGGGTGAGGAGAGACGAGGCGACGCGGTCGGCGACGGGCCTCGAGAGGGCGGCCGCGGCGGCATCGTCACTGTCGGTGTCGCTGATGTCGACGACGGAGGGGGTGGAGGAGACCTGGGAGGAAGGCATCGCGTCGGCGCTTCTTGTGCTCTCTGTGTGTGCTCGCTGGCTCGCTGCGGAGTAGGAGTATACAGGAACTAGAGGAGTCACGGCCACTTCAGAGGAAGTAGAGGAGGCACGGCCCGGCCGGGTTCCCGAGGCATCAAAGGGAAGAGTTACTGTCGTTTGACTAGATTAAATCATCTCTAGCCTTTCCCCTCGAACCACTTTCAAACTTTATATCCTTACAAAATTTGAGTAGTTGAAGATTATTATTTTTTGAGTAGTTGAAGATTTTGCAACTAGCAATTCCTCTAAACTTAACTCTCTATTATATTTAGCCTAATTCGCACGTTTTTCTGCATTAAACATATTTCCATGATTACAGAAAAAGCGCAAAGAAAAATAATCATCTTAGACATTTCATCGAACAATTCATCGGCGTCCGGAGGTTGCAATGGCCAACTGAGTTCAGAAGGCGGCGGTAGGTGCCATCACGGGAATGGGCAAGGCAAGGCCACGGGACAGAGTGGTGCGGCTTGTCCGAGCGAGCGCCGTAGCCGGAGAGATCATCCGCGTTTTTGAGGAGTTAAGTTTATGATGCTACTCAAATTTGAGCGGGTTGGGTTGTTTTCAAGGAGTAACTCCGCAAAAAAAATAGCAGCTAAAACTTCTAGGGAAGGGCTAGTTCTCAGTTAACTCCATATTTATGAGGAGTTTAAAATTTCCAGAGGGAGGACTTAGAGCAATTCAAGCAGAATCATTAAAATAGGCCTATCCAGAATAACTAGGGTTCTAGCGAATGGGCTGAAAATTGTCACTTATGTAGGGTCCCCAATCCAGACTCCATCGCCAAAAATTACGGAATGTTCTTCAAAACGAGCCCTAATGCTTGCATTTTGGACGAAGATGGATATTTTGACAAGCCTCCATCTTGAAAATGACTTGCATGACAGACATTTCAATTCCAACTCCTTCTGGAAGCATGCGGTGCCGCTCCCCTTGCCTCATAGTAGTGACGCCTTAGAGTGCTCGCGGCCTCGAATACGACGACATGGACTCTTCCATGACACTCGCATCTCATTCCATCAGTGTCGTGCAGGATCATGTGTGTCGCCTCGGCCGTTGACAGCGTGGACACACTAGTGAATGACCCTCTCCCCATTGCCAATGTCGAACCCATTCCCCGCCTCTATGCAGCGATAACGGTCCAAAGTCGACGACTACTGGGCGCCCAACGTGAATGGAAATCCAAAGGGCGTGAAGGCGGCAGGATCCACCATGTCCTGCATGGGTCCCCTCATGGTGTCCCGAAAACAAACGAAATTACACGGGAGAGGGCAAGGGAATCTATGGTCGATGAAATGTGCCTCGGCGAGTCGATGACAAAGTTCAGTGAACCAAAGTTGGTGGTGCCTTGAAAAATTAAATAAGATATAGCCTAGAAAAAAAACCTAGCTATTGGCATGCAATGAAAACAAATGAAATGGTGATACTTCCTAGGAGCAAGAAGCAATTTTTGGCAGCATTAGACTAGCTACAGTGGGAGTAACTTCAGCAGTAACATCGATTTCAACTCAGCAAATTTGCTTATGTAGCAATGAATTAGTGAGGAGAGAGGTAGTTTAAGTAACTTAGTTAGTTACTGTAACATCATATGTCCCAATGCAATATGAGTCTATAACCTAATAAATGAAGTTTTACATGACACCACACTTATGTTACCACCCACTATGAACGCACTCCCTCCGTTTCTTTTTAGTCTGCATATAAGGTTTGGTCAAAGTCAAGCTTTATAAAGTTTGACTAACTTTATATTAAAGAATATAAACATTGACAATATGAAATCAACATTATCAAATGCACCACGAAATGTATTTTCATACTATATAGTTTTAATATTGTAGATGTTCATATTTTTATATATAAATTTGGTCAAAATTTATGTAGTTTGACTTTGACCAAATCTTATATGCGGAGTAAAAAGAAACGAAGGGAGTAGTAACATAGTCTAGGGATATGTGTATGTTACTAGTATATGTTACTCTCCATTATGGCTAGTCTTATAGGTCAACTAATTAAATCCAAACACGACATCTAGTGACCCAATTGATACGGTGATACTCTCAGGTCAAGAGCAATTTGAGTGACACAGACGTTCATAAATAGGAAATTCCAAACAAAGGACTCCAGAGTGACTGCCTCGCCACACAAAATCATGGTAATACGAATCGCAGTATACAAAAATCATGGTAATACGAATCGCAGTATACAAATACAAAAACCATGGGCAAATTTTCTAGGGGAATAGAGTTAAATTCTACATAGAAAAATCATATTAGAAGCAAAATATATATCTGCGAGAGGAATTCCTACTAATAGCTTGGTGCACTTTGATAACGAAGAAACATCACTAACATAATAATGTAAGTTAGGTACTTGGGTAGAAACTAATATTATATCAGAAGGATTGGGCGCGTTTTGCTGCATCTTTACTATTGTGATTTTTTTATAATTTTTTACTCCTGCTGTTTCAAAATATAAGGTGTATTAGTTTTTTAATATCGGTATCATTATATTCATCATGAAGAAAGGGTTATGTTCGGGTCATTATTTCCGGCCAAAACCATAAACTGATGGTTATTTTGCAGGGTCGCGGCCATAAAGGGGTCTGCTAGAGTTGATTTTATGCTAAAACTTGAAATGTTACAGCCTGAATTTGACACCGCGTTCTCTGGCATACCTGGAGAATCGCTACATAGCTCGACACGACGACATCGGATGGCTCGGTCGCCGCAAACACGCGCTTCTGCGGCAGCGCGACGGCGCCCTGGAGCAGCTCCCGTGCAGCCTCCCAGTCTATGCCGTCTCCGTTGGCAAAGTCTTGTGGCTGCCAAGAGACTCCCGGCAGTGGCGAACACACGCTGGTGGGCACCGAGTGGCCACGGGCGGCAGGTGGAGTGTCACAAGAAGGCGGACGGCCCTCCTCGTTGGCCTCGTCCAGGTTCCCTTTCTTCCCGCACAACGGCGATGACCCTGGCTCTGTTTTCACCTTCTTTGCCGACGCCGACGCTTGCCTGGCCATCTTCTCCGCCAGCATGGTTTTCATCATGTCGTAGACGGCGGAATCCATCCCTGAATATCAAGGGTAAGATCAGCCGCCGCACAAAACTTGGGGATGAGGGGGATTTCGCGTTTACCTTGAGAGCTGGCACTCGTACGAGCAGAGGGCGGCGGCAGAGGTGCGGCAGTTATCACGGCAGCGGCAATGTTGCTGTCGCACAAACATGTACTGATATCAACGGCGGCGCCGCCAGAAGCACGTAGCAGCTTCGCCTCAGATTTCTTCTCCTCATTTGTAAGCACCGGGTCCGCGAAGGAGCTCTTGGACGGCTCGCCCCACTCCACGGGACAGCCGGACAGGGCCATGGGGTCGGCGAAGAGAGGAAGAAGAACCCGCGCTTCCAGCCGTAGATGGAATCTGGCAACCCCGTGAAGCGCAAGCCGGGGCCTTCCCTGAAACTGGGTTTGAAGTAGTACCATCTTTTTTTGTGCTTGAGGTTGAGGACGGACAGCAGGAAGAAACGCCGGAACACCGCGAGCGACGGCGGCACGCCGGCGGAGCGGCAGAGCACAAGGAATCCCGTCATGATGCGCCACGCGTTGGGCGCGAGCTGCGTCGGCGCGATGCCGAAGTGGGCGAGCGCCTCGCAGAAGAAGGGGTGCAGCGGGACGCGCATCCCGGCCTCCAGCGCCCCGGCGGCGGGGGCGAGCACGCGCGCAGGTCGCCGGCAGGGCGCGATGTGTAGTGGTCCCTCGGGATGCCGTATTTCTTGCAAACTGCATCGACGTGGTCCGGCGAGCGCAGGGACGAGACGAAGCCCTCGGCGCCGGCGCGCTTCGGGAGGACGACGGTAGCAGCGTCGGCGGGCCTCGAGGGGACGGCGGTAGCTGCGTCGTCGTCGTGGTCGGAGGTGGCGACCTGGTAATCCGGGCCGGAGTACGAGGAAGAAGAATTCATGGGCGCCGGTTTGCTAGTCTGTGTCTGTGGTGTCTCCCGTCTCGTGTTGTACAGCAGAGGTATGCGCAGGCTGGTGGACTAGTCTGATGGCTTACCGAGGAGTTTTTTTTTTCGAAACGGAGGAAAAAGATTTGCTTCATCCAATAATTAAGAAGAAGAGAATTGAGTTGTCCTTGTGCTGTGAAGGGGTCTGGTAAATTCGATTTGAAGGCTGATTAGTGATACTCACGGCATCACAAAGGAAAACTGCTCGATATTACTCTGGGTAGGATAATTCGGCGTATATTTTTGTTCATATGGCACTTTGATGACCAGGTAGATGATTATCATGGTGCTATGCCACATATGGCACCTCTAGAACGAACTTTCTCATGGAAAATCTGTAGTGTCATGTTCTTTTCTGAGCAGCTACTATAACACGTTCTGCCAAATCTCCCCAAGCATACCACGGCCAAGTCCACCTCCGGGGTGGGCTGACCGGGCAGCGTCAAGGCCATCTCCTCTTCACAGCCCTCGTCGTCTCCATTAGCCGGGGCCACAGGGGCCGGCAACAGGGCTCCAGCTGGCGGTGCACTAGTTAGCTCGCGACCCATGGCAACAACGGTGCTCTTTGCATTGGCGGGCAGCGATAGAGCCAGATCCTCTTCACAGTGCCCGTCATCTCCATTCGCCGGGGCAGCAGCACATTTGAGAAGGCACCAACAAGAGGGACAGGGGCGTCATGAATCCGGACGGAAGCATATGTTGACGCCGGATCGAGACGGGGCGTGCACGAGGCCTTCACACCCCCATCCTCCCTTCTGAATCTGCAAGCTGGCGGCAGCGGCCGCGGTCGAGGGAGAACGCCAGCAGCCGGGATAGTGCTTGCAGCCCAAGTGCACGACCCTGCTCCTGCCTTGGTCTCCACGATGCTAACAGCCCGGGATGGCGATGCAGACGGCGGAAGGACGACGGCTGCAGTAGCCGGAGACGCCACTGGAGCGGCGGCCGCCGCAGAGGCCTCCTCGAGCGGCATCGCAGGGCGAACCGGAGGGCAGGGCGGCTGTCGGTGTCAAAACCGGTGGATCTCGGGTAGGGGTCCCGAACTGTGCGTCTAAGCGGATGGTAATAGGAGACAAGGGACACGATGTTTTTACCCAGGTTCGGGCCCTCTCGATGGAGGTAAAACCCTACTCCTGCTTGATTGATATTGATGATATGGGTAGTACAAGAGTAGATCTACCACGAGATCAGAGAGGCTAAACCCTAGAAGCTAGCCTATGGTATGATTGTTGTTGTTATGTCCTACGGACTAAACCCTCCGGTTTATATAGACACCGGAGGGGGCTAGGGTACATAGAGTCGGTTACAAGGAAGGAGATCTACATGTCCGAATTGCCAAGCTTGCCTTCCACGTCAAGGAGAGTCCCATCCGGACATGAGACAAAGTCTTCAATCTTGTATCTTCATAGTCCAACAGTCTGGCCAAAGGTTATAATTCGGCTGTCCGGATACCCCTAATCCAGGACTCCCTCAGTAGCCCCTGAACCAGGCTTCAATGACGATGAGTCCGGCGCGCAGATTGTCTTCGGCATTGCAAGGCGGGTTCATCCTCCGAATACTTCATAGAAGGTTTTGAACACGAGGATCGTGTCCGGCTCTGCAAAACAAGTCCCACATACCATCGTAGAGAGAATAATATTTCCACAAATCTAATCTGCTGACGTATCCCGTAATGTGACATCACACCACAGCCAAGCCTTTATTCGAATCGTTTTTTACAGCCAACCTCAGCGCGTTTCGCGAGGTGGTTTCCTTGGCACATCTCGTCGAAGCAGAGATCGTGTCCCCTTATCGCGGGATTCTCATCAATACGGACGTGGGTAACCCAACCGCGCCATCAATTACGGCGCTTGGGGGATAAGCAAGTTTTACCAGGCTGGTGGGGACGCATAGTTTCGTCCACCCATATAAAGGGATAGGGATTCACATTTTTCCACCCACGCCTTCTTCCTTCTTTGCTCATCCATTCTCGGACACTTGAGCTCCAGCACCCAAGTCCACATTCTTTTCCTCAACCTTCTCCAACCATGTCTGGAGCGGGAGGCAAGTGGATGGTTTCCTCTATCACGGAGGGACACATAAAGAAGTTGAGGGGAGCCGGATACCTGTCCGAGGATATCGCACACCAGCTCCCAGATGCGGGGCAGTTCATCCCCACCCCCAGGACTCATGGGAGGGTAGTATTCCTTACCCATTTCTCCGCGGACTGGGATTTCCTCTCCATCCATTCGTCCGGGGACTCATGTTCTACTACGGCCTGGATTTCCACGATCTGGCCCCGAACTTCATCCTCAACATTTCAGCGTTTATCGTCGTGTGTGAGGCCTTCCTCCGCATCAAGCCCCACTTCGGCCTATGGCCGAAGACCTTCAATGTCAAACCGAAGGTGGTGGGCGGCCAGCAGGCGGAGTGCGGAGGCGCCATGGTGGGCAAGATGCCCAACGTCACATGGCTCGAGGGCTCCTACGTGGAGACCATAAAGGGGTGGCAATCGGGGTGGTTCTACATCACCGAGCCGCGCGACCCCAAATGGGCAGCGCCCCCCGAGTTTCGATCCGGAATCCCCACGCGGCTCACCTCCTGGAAAGAGAAGGGCCTGCCCTAGGGTAGTCCGGCAGAGCTGACCGGACTCCAAACCTGCATCCAAAACATGGTGAACAAGAAGCTCAAGATTGTCAACATAGTCCAGGTCATGCTCATCCGCCGGATCCTCCCGTGTCAACAACGGGCGTTCAACTTTTGGGATTTCGACCCGGCCCAGCACCAAACTCTGAGCGAGCTCTTCGACACAACACACGAGGATGCTTGGAAGGTGCTATTTAAGGGCGCCGAGGTTCCCCCTCCCCTTACCGAGGATTGCGGATTCAGCGCGAAGCGCCAAGCCGGTGCTGTAAGCTATTTCATCCCTTATAGGGTATTCATATAGTTTAACTATGTGCGGGATCTGAGCTTCCATGCCTTTGACAGGAATGGGTGGAGACATCGGGGCAGATTGACTGCCCGGCCCCTCTGCCCGAAGACCCCGCCGATGCTCTCCTGACGGAGATGCTGACTCCGGTGCCTTACGAGGTGCCGGAGAAGAAGATCAAGAAGAAGGCCACGGGAACCCGAAAGAGTTCCCGGCGCCAGGTGTTATCGGACTCATTGTCCGATAACTCCGAGACACACTCCTCCCGTGAAAACGAGGAGGAGGCAGATAAAGGTTCTTCCCCTCCAGCCGGGGAAGATAGGAAGAGGAAGGCCGCCCCAACTGGGGAGGCCAGAGGGTCCAAGAAGGGAAGGACTCTCCCTCCGGACTACTCCGCCACTACCGCCGACAGCAAAGACGAGTGGCCACCCAGGGCCAAGCCCCTGGCGAGATCGTAAGCATGGACATGGTTATGCAGTCCGTCCCGGGCCCGTATCGACGTATCCTCGTCGAGCGGTTCTTTGGATCCGTCGGCCATGAGCAGCGGAGGATCACTTCCGACCGCCTCCACCCCCTGCCCTACGGATAATGCCGAGGTGTTGTCTCAAAGGGCACCAAGCCGAGGGAGGTAGTCCTGGAGGCGCCCAAGACGACCTTCCGGACTCCAGGCGCAAAGGGAGCAAGGCTCCCAAGGGCTCCAAGTTCGGCCCTAGGCCGAATACCGCACCGGAACCTTCAGTTGTTCCGGACTCCGGCAGGCGGCCCCCTACTAAAAGGGGCAAGCCTCCCGTGCCGGTGACCTCCGTCCACCCGGAGGCACCGGATAATTTGCTGGAGGTGCTTAACGGCGCCTCCATCGACGAGGAGCACCGCACTATTATGAGTGCGGTGATCCAAAAGGTTCAGTCCGCCAAGAGCGAACTGACTGAAGCCTGTGCCAGCCTTCTAACAGGCTTTGAGGTACGTATTTAAAATATATGAAAATATTACCGCATAGACAGTAGCCCCTGATGCTCTATTTGGCGTTCATAAAGAAAAGCTGAATAGAGGATCAAAATAACATTCGCATGAGTCTAATACCAGTATGTCGATATGTGTATGCAGGCTTCGCTGCTGACCTCTGCTGCAGTGACTGTGCATGTCGATACGCTGAAGCAGAACCTCGAGCGGTCCGAGAAAGAGCTCGGCCTTGCCAAGAAGCAGCTCGAGGAGAAACAACGTAAGTAATGCCTTGTCTATATGTGTATATAAAAAAGATGTAGTTGCAAAAATGATAGGATCGTTATGAATGTGCCAGGGGCCACGTCCGAGGTGGCGACCCTGAAGCAAGCGCTGTCCGAGGTCGGAAACAAAGCGGCCATGGAGCGCACCGAGCGAGAGAAGCAAGAGGCACGGGTGGGCGAGGTGCAGCAAGAGCTCCAGACTCTCGTGAAAAAGCACGAGACTTTGGGAGCTTAACTCGAAGATGCGAGAGTCCGAGCTTGCCACAGCCCTTGAGGGTGCCAAGCATGCCAAGGCCAAAGCCCAAAAAGCCCTCCAGGAAATTGAGGCGATGAAGAAGATAGTGGCGGGTAAGGCATTCATTATGCAAGGCAAGCATGTGAAAGTAAATTACTTGTTACTTACCCGAGTCCGGAGCTCTCCAGGAGCATTCGCAGATTTGCCCCGCAGCGTGTCGGATGCCGTAAAGCACTACCGGGTCGAGGAAGGGAGCTCGACGGAGAAGGTGTTCTGGTCTCAGTATATTGAGGCCGAACACCCGGTGCCCTTAAGCGACCAGCTGAAGCAATTGGTCGAGCTCCATAAGGCAGCCCAACAGGCCATGAAGGGTCTTATAGTCCGACTATGGCCTGGAGAGGCCATGCCAGGGAGCTATTTCGGGCTGGTGAGTGATACGTCTCTAACGTATCTATAATTTTTGATTGCTCCATGCTATATTATCTACTGTTTTGGACTATATTGGGCTTTATTTTCCACTTTTATATGATTTTTGGGACTAACCTATTAACCGGAGGCCCAGCCCAGAATTGCTGTTTTTGCCTATTTCAGTGTTTCGAAGAAACAGAATATCAAACGGAGTCCAAACAGAATAATCCTTTCTGGAACATGATTTTCTTCCCGAATATGACCCAGGAGACTTGGAACCTACGCCAAGGAAGCTTCGATGTGGGCACGAGGTAGGGGGTGCGCCCTACACCCCCAGGCGCGCCCCCACCCTCGTGGGTCCACCGAGGCTCCACCGACGTACTTCTTCCTCCTATATATACCCGCGTATCCCCAAACGATTAGAACAGGAGCCAAAAACCTAATTCCACCGCCGCAACTTTCTGTATCCACGAGATCCCATCTTGGGGCCTGTTCCGGAGCTCCGCCGGAGAGGGCCATCATCACGAAGGGCTTCTACATCATCATAGCCTCTCCGATGAAGTGTGAGTAGTTTACCTCAGACCTTCGGGTCCATAGTTATTAGCTAGATGGCTTCTTCTCTCTTTTTGGATCTCAATACAATGTTTTGCCCCTCTCTTGTGGAAATCTATTCGATGTAATCTTCTTCTTTCGCGGTGTGTTTGTTGAGACCGATGAATTGTGGGTTTATGATCAAGTATATCTATGAACAATATTTGAATCTTCTCTGAATTCTTTTATGTATGATTGGTTATCTTTGCAAGTCTCTTCGAATTATCCGTTTGGTTTGGCCGACTAGATTGGTAGTTCTTGCCATGGGAGAAGTGCTTAGATTTGGGTTCGATCTTGCAGTGTCCTTTCCCAGTGACAGAAGGGGCAGCAAGGCATGTATTGTATCGTTGCCATCGAGGATAACAAGATGGGGTTTATTTCATATTGCACGAATTTATCTCTCTACATCATGTCATCTTGCTTAAAGCGTTACTCTGTTTTTAACTTAATACTCTAGATGCATGCTGGATAGCGGTTGATGAGTGGAGTAATAGTGGTAGATGCAGAATCGTTTCGATCTACTTGTCACGGACGTGATGCCTATATACATGATCATGCCTAGATATTCTTATAACTATGCTCAATTCTTTCAATTGCTCAACAGTAATTTGTTCACCCACCGTAGAAAACTTATGCTCTTGAGAGAAGCCACTAGTGACCTATGGCCCTCGGGTCTATTCTCATCATATCAATCTCCATCACTTTAATCTTGCTTTGCTTTTACTTTCCACTTTGCATCTTTATACCAAAAATACCAAAAATATTATCTCTATCAGATCTCACTCTCGTAAGTGACCGTGAAGGGATTGACAACCCCTAATCGCGTTGGTTGCGAGTTGCTATCGATTTGTGCAGGTACGAGGGACTTGAACGTGGCCTCCTACTGGATTGATACCTTGGTTCTCAAAAACTGAGGGAAATACTTACGCTTCTCTGCTGCATCATCCTCTCCTCTTCGGGGAAAACTAATGCAAGCTCAAGAGGTAGCAAGAAGAATTTCTGGCGCCGTTGCCGGGGAGTCTACGCAAAAAGTCAACATACCAAGTACCCATCACAATCCCTATCTCTTGCATTACATTAGTTGCCATTTGTCTCTCGTTTTCCTCTCCCCCACTTCACCCTTGCCGTTTTATTCGCCCTCTCTTTCTCTTTCTCCTTCCCCTTCTCCTTCTTCGTTTGCCTTTTTCTTGCTTGCCTTTTGTTTGCTCGTGTGTTGGATTGCTAGTTTATCGCGATGGCTCAAGATACTACCAAATTGTGTGACTTCTCCAATACCAACAATAATGATTTCCTTAGCACTCCGATTGCTCCTCTTGCCAATACTGAATCTTGTGAAATCAATACTGCTTTGTTGAATCTTGTTATGAAAGATCAATTCGCCGGCCTTCCTAGTGAAGATGCCACTACTCATCTGAATAGCTTCGTTGATTTATGTGATATGCAAAAGAAAAAAGATGTCGATAATCATGTCGTTAAATTGAAGCTATTTCCCTTTTCGCTTAGAGATCGTGCTAAAGCTTGGTTTTCGTCTTTGCCTAAAAATACTATTGATTCCTGGAACAAGTGCAAAGATGCTTTTATCTCTAAGTATTTTCCTCCCGCTAAGATCATCTCTCTTAGAAACGATATTATGAATTTTAAGCAACTTTATCATGAACATGTTGCACAAGCTTGGGAGAGAATGAAATTAATGATACGTAATTGCCCTACTCATGGTTTAAATTTGCGGATGATTATACAAAAAAATTATGCTGGATTGAATTTTGCTTCTAGAAATCTTTTAGATTCGGCCGCGGGAGACACTTTTATGGAAATCACTTTAGGAGATGCTACTAAACTCCTAGATAATATTATGGTTAATTATTCTCAATGGCATACTGAAAGATCTTCTAATAAAAAAGTGCATGCGATAGAAGAAATCAATGTTTTGAGTGGAAAGATTGATGAACTTGTGAAATTATTTGCTACTAAGAGTATTTCTTCTGATCCTAATGATATGCCTTTGTCTACTTTGATTGAGAATAAGAATGAATATATGGATGTGAATTTTATTAGTAGGAATAGTTTTGGTAACAATGCGTATAGAGGGAATTTTAATCCTAGGCCATATCCTAGTAATCCTTCTAATAATTATGGAAATTCCTACAACAATTCTTATGGAAATTATAATAAGATGCCCTCTGAATTTAAGAATAGTGTTAAAGAGTTTATGAATTCACAAAAGAATTTTAATGCTTTGCTTGAAGAGAAATTGCTTAAAGTTAATGATTTGGCTAGGAACGTTGATAGAATTTATCTTGAGGTTGATTCTTTAAAGCTTAGATCTATTCCTCCTAAGCATGATATCAATGAGTCTCTCAAAGCTATGAGAATTTCCATTGATGTGTGCAAGGAAAGAACCGCTAGGATGCGTGCTTCCAAAGATGCCTTTATTAAAGCGTGTTCTTCCAATTCCTATGAAAATTAAGATGAAGATCTAAAAGTTATTGATGTGTCCCCTATAAAATCTTTGTTTTCCAATATGAATCTTGATGAAACTGAATATGACCTTCCTTTACCTAGAAGGCGTTCCAAAAATTCGGAGTATTTAGATCCTTATGATGAAATTGATGAAAGTGGGATTGAAAGAAATACAAATTTAGATGTTGCTAAACTCACAATATTGGATTTCAAGGAATTTAATTATGAAAATTGCTCTTTGATTGATTGTATTTCCTTGTTGCAATCCGTGCTAAATTCTCCGCATGCTTATAGTCAAAAGAAAGCCTTGACCGAACATATTGTTGATGCCTTGATGCAATCTTATGAAGAAAAGCTTGAGTTGAAAGTCTCTATCCCTAGAAAACTCTATGACGAGTGGGAACCAACTATTAAAATTAGAATTAAAGATAATGAGTTTTATGCTTTGTGTGATTTGGGTGCTAGTGTCTCCACTATCCCCAAAACTTTGTGTGATTTGCTAGATTTCCGCGATCTTGATGATTGCTCTTTAAACTTACATCTCGCGGATTCTACTATTAAGAAACCTATGGGAAGGATTAATGATGTTCTTATTGTTGCAAATAGGAATTATGTGCCCGTATATTTCATTGTTCTTGATATAGATTGCAATCCTTCTTGCCCTATTATTCTTGGTAGACCTTTTCTTAGAACGGTTGGTGCGTTTATTGATATGAAGGAAGGGAATATTAGATTCCAAATTCCATTAAAAAAGGGCATGGAACACTTTCCAAGAAAGAAAATAAAATTGCCATATGAAACCATCATGAGAGCCACTTATGGATTGCCTTCCAAAGATGGCAATACTTAGATCTATCCTCGCTTTTATGCCTAGCTAGGGGCGTTAAACGATAGCGCTTATTGGGAGGCAACCCAATTTTATTTTTTAGTTTTTTGTGTTTTTCTTCTGTTAGGGAATAAATAACCCATCTACCTTCTGATTGGATGTGGTTTTGTGTTTTAATTAGTGTTTGTGCCAAGCTAGACCTATTGGATCTTCTTGGATGATAGTTATTTGATCTTGCTGTAATTTCCAGAAACTTTGCGTTCAGTGCCCGAATTATTAAAAATCATCAGAACATGATAAAATACAGATTCCAATTGCTGCTGATCAATAAAAACAATTCTAGGTCGTCTAGTTTTGGCAGAATTTTGGGATTTCCAGAAGTTTGCGTTAGTTACAGATTACTACAGACTGTTCTGTTTTTGACAGATTATGTTTTTCGTGTGTTGTTTGCTTATTTTGATGAATCTATGGCTAGTATTGGAGGGTATGATCCATAGAGAACTTGGAATAAAGTAGGTTTAACACCAATATAAATAAAGAATGAGTTCATTACAGTACCTTGAAGTAGTCTTTTGTTTTCTTTCTCTAACGGAGCTCACGAGATTTATATTGAGTTTTGTGTTGCGAAGTTTTCAAGTTTTGGGTGAATTCTTTTGATGGATTATGGAACAAGGAGTGGCAAGAGCCTAAGCTTGGGGATGCCCATGGCACCCCCAAGATAATACAAGGACACCAAAAATTCAAAGCTTGGGTATGCCCCGGAAGGCATCCCCTCTTTCGTCCACTTCCATCGGTAATTTACTTGGAGCTATATTTTTATTCATCAACATGATATGTGTTTTGCTTGGAGCGTCTTGTATTATTTGTGTCTTTGTTTGTTAGTGTGCCACAATCATCCTTACTGTACACGCCTTTGAGAGAGCCATCTATGAATTAAAATTTGATAGAATACTCTATGTGCTTCACTTATATCTTTTGAGCTATGTAGTTTTGCTCTGTGTGCTTCACTTATATCTTTTGAGCGTTATAATTTTGCTCTATGTGCTTCACTTAGATCTTTTGGAGCACGGTGGTGGTTTGTTTTAAAGAAACTATTGATCTCTCATGCTTCACTTAAATTATTTTGAGAGTCATAATAGCATGGTAAATTGCTTAATATTAATATGCTTGGTATTCATGATTTGTCGAATTTTCTTTTGAGTGCGTTGAATACTAAGAAAAGATTGAAGCATGATAATTGTTTTGAGATATGGAGGTGATAATATTAGAGTCATGCTAGTGGAAGTAGTTGTGAATTTAAAGAATACTTGCGTTGAAGTTTGTGATTCCCGTAGCATGCACGTATGGTGAACCGTTATGTAATGAAGTCGGAGCATGAAGTGTTTATTGATTGTCCTCCTTATGAGTGGCGGTCGGGGATGAGCGATGGTCTTTTCCTACCAATCTATCCCCCTAGGATCATGCGCGTAATAGTTTGCTTTGATAACTTCTAGATTTTTGCAATAAGTATATGAGTTCTTTACGACTAATGTTGCGTCCATGGATTATACACACTTTTTCCTATCCTTCCACCATTGCTAGCCTCTCTAATACCGCACACTTTTTGCCGGTATCATACACCCACCATATATCTTCCTCAAAACAGCCACCATACCTACCTATCATGGCATTTCCATAGCCATTCCGAGATATATTGCCATGCAACTTTCTACCGTTCCGTTTATTATGACATGCTCCATCATTGTCAGATTGCTAGCATGATCGTGTAGTTGACATCGTATTTGTGGCAAAGCCACCATTCATAATTCTTTCATATACATGTCACTCTTGATTCATTGCATATCCCGGTACCCCGCCGGAGGCATTCATATAGAGTCATATCTTGTTCTAAGTATCGAGTTGTAATTGTTGAGTTGTAAGAAAAATAAAAGTGTGATGATCATCATTTTTTAGAGCATTGTCCCAAGTGAGGAAAGAATGATGGAGACTATGATTCCCCCACAAGTCGGGATGAGACTCCGGACAAAAAAAAAGAGGCCATAAAAAAGAGAAAAGGCCCAAATTAAAAAATGAGAGAAAAAGAGAGAAGGGACAATGTTACTATCCTTTTACCACACTTGTGCTTCAAAGTAGCACCAAGATCTTCATGATAGAGAGTCTCCTATGTTGTCACTTTCATATACTAGTGGGAATTTTTCATTATAGAACTTGGCTTGTATATTCCAATGATGGGCTTCCTCAAAATGCCCTAGGTCTTCGTGAGCAAGCGAGTTGGATGCACACCCACTTAGTTTCATTTGTTGAGCTTTCATATACTTATAGCTCTAGTGCATCTGTTGCATGGCAATCCCTACTCACTCACATTGATATCTATTAATGGGCATCTCCATAGCCCGTTGATACGCCTAGTTGATGTGAGACTATCTTCCCCTCTTTTTATCTTCTCCACAACCACCGTTCTATTCCACATATAGTGCTATATCCATGGCTCACGCTCATGTATTGCGTGAAGGTCGAAAAAGTTTTGAAAATGTTAAAGTATGAAACAATTGCTTGGCTTGTCATCGGGGTTGTGCATGATTTAAACACTTTGTGTGGTGAAGATGGAGCATAGCCAGACTATATGAATTTGTAGGGATAACTTTCTTTGACCATGTTATTTTGAGAAGACATAATTGCTTTATTAGTATGCTTGAAGTATTATTGATTTTATGTCAATATGAACTTTTGTCTTGAATCTTTCGAATCTGAATATTCATACCACAATTAAGAAATTTTGCATTGAAATTATGCCAAGTAGCACTCCGCGTCAAAAAATTTCTTTTTGTCATTTACCTACTCGAGGACGAGCAGAAATTAAGCTTGCGGATGCCTGATACGTCTCTAACGTATCTATAATTTTTCATTGCTCCATGCTATATTATCTACTGTTTTGGACCATAGTTGGCTTTATTTTCCACTTTTACATTATTTTTGGGACTAACCTATTAACCGGAGGCCCAGCCCAGAATTGCTGTTTTTTGCCTATTTCTGTGTTTCGAAGAAACGGAATATCAAACAAAGTCCAAACAGAATAATCCTTTCTGGAACGTGATTTTCTTCCCGAATATGACCCAGGAGACTTGGACCCTACGCCAAGGAAGCTTCGAGGTGGGCACAAGGTAGGGGGGCGCGCCCTACACCCCCAGGCGCGCCCCCACCCTCGTGGGACCATCGAGGCTCCATCGACGTACTTCTTCCTCCTATATATATCCACGTACCCCCAAACGATCAGAACAGGAGCCAAAAACCTAATTCCACCGCCACAACTTTCTGTATCCATGAGATCCCATCTTGGGGCTTGTTGCGGAGCTCCACCGGAGAGGGCCATCATCATGGAGGGCTTCTACATCATCATAGCCTCTCCGATGAAGTGTGAGTAGTTTACCTCAGACCTTCGGGTCCATAGTTATTAGCTAGATGGCTTCTTCTCTCTTTTTGGATCTCAATACAATGTTCTCCCCCTCTCTTGTGGAGATCTATTCGATGTAATCTTCTTCTTTTGCGGTGTGTTTGTTGAGACCGATGAATTGTGGGTTTATGATCAAGTCTATCTATGAACAATATTTGAATCTTCTCTGAATGCTTTTATGTATGATGGGTTATCTTTGCAAGTCTCTTCAAATTATCCATTTGGTTTGGCCGACTAGATTGGTAGTTCTTGCCATGGGAGAAGTGCTTAGCTTTGGGTTCGATCTTGCGGTGTCCTTTACCAGTGACAGAAGGGGCAGCAAGGCACGTATTGTATCGTTGCCATCGAGGATAACAAGATGGGGTTTATTTCATATTGCACGAATTTATCTCTCTACATCATGCCATCTTGCTTAAAGCGTTACTCTGTTTTTAACTTAATACTCTAGATGCATGCTGGATAGCGGTCGATGAGTGGAGTAATAGTAGTAGATGCAGAATTGTTTCGATCTACTTGTCACGGACGTGTTGCCTATATACATGATCATGCCTAGATATTCTCATAACTATGCTTAATTCTGTCAATTGCTCAACAGTAATTTGTTCACCCACCGTAGAAAACTTATGCTCTTGAGAGAAGCCACTAGTGAAACCTATGCCCCCGGGTCTATTCTAATCATATCAATCTCCATCACTTTAATCTTGCTTTGCTTTTACTTTTCACTTTGCATCTTTATACCAAAAATACCAAAAATATTATCTCTATCAGATCTCACTCTCGTAAGTGACCGTGAAGGGATTGACAACCCCTAATCGCGTTGGTTGCGAGTTGCCATTGATTTGTGCAGGTACGAGGGACTTGAGCATGGCCTCCTACTGGATTGATACCTTGGTTCTCAAAAAGTGAGGGAAATACTTACGCAACTCTGTTGCATCATCCTCTCCTCTTCGGGGAAAACCAACGCTAGCTCAAGAGGTAGCAGTGAGGCGGCTTGCGGATGCCTATCCTTGGCTTGAGGTCATCAAGCGCTCCGTCTGCATCGAGGGTGCCCGCAGGGCACTTGCCCGCGTGAAAGTACACTGGGGCAAGATGGACGCTGAGAAGCTGGTGAAGGATGGACCACCGCAGGGCAAGGAGCATCGTCGCCCTGAGATGTATTATGAGGGCGTCCTGAAGGGTTCCTGCCTTATGGCAGATGAGTGTTCCAAGGATGTAATTTTTGAGTGAACTTGCTCGTTTGATCCTGTATTTATGAAAACTTGTTTCATATGCACTATGCAACGCTTGTTTGAATTTAAAATATTACCTTCTGTGTGGCTGTTTAAATTTGAGAGATGGCTAGTCGTCGGCTTCTGCCCCATGCCACGAGTGCTGGGGTGTTCGGGATAAATCTGAGCACTCTTTTTCCCATTCTTGGGTCCTTCGAGGGAGGTGCTCAGCGCAGCGAACAAGGCAATCGGACTATAATGCTTTATCACTCTCACTTAGCCATAGAAGTCTACAATTTTAAATTTCGTCAAAGCCCCTAGTATTCGGAAGACCGAGTTCGGGGCGCCATACACGCCTAAGCCGGACAAAGCCGACTCCTCGCTCTAAGCAGCATAAGTCTTTAAGGACTCGAGACCTCTCGAACAGCGACCAGCTCTCGCCTTACCATGACAGTCAGTTTTAGCTTTCTCTACTGAGGTGCTTAGCCCAGCTGAACTGGGGCACAATCGCAGTAGTTCTCCCAGTGCTACCTTAGCCGATATAGCGGAACGTAAGGCACCAAAACATGGGAGCCGGGCAAACCCAACATTTGACCAAAGACATGACTCGGAGCTGATGCATATAATGCTATAAGTTCGGGGTGCCGCACTTTTGAAAGTGTTCGGACTTCTCACGCCGTATTATGGGGTCCTTAAGCCCCTGGCATATTAGTCGTACCAGAGTGTACGGGTGCTGGATGTTATGAATGAACAAAAAAGGAAGGAATAGAGAATACAGTAATAGACTAGTGCTATGCATTATTTATTCAAAAAGTGTGCATTAAAGCAGAACGATACAAGTAGTGCAATAAGCAAAAAATGGGGCAATTTGACATGTCCCCTACAAAGGCAAGCTGCGGAATGGTATTTAAAGCAGGTATTTCGCTCGTTATAGAGGCCACCTGGGAGTTCCATAGTACGACGTAGCTTTCTGCCTCCCTGGTTGTTGTATCGTGTGTTCGGCGATTGTACTGCCGGACAGCGCTTCCAGGGCATAAAGTCCTGAAAGAGAGAAAAAATGACAAAGTAGGAAGCCCCTAGTGCGGTTGAGCCACGTTGTGGGGTGTGCCGTAGTCGTGCCCCTCCCCCTATGCCCATGGTATTTTCGATGCGTAATTATGTACGCGTGGCACAGATTTCGCCGTTTGGCTGAGGCTGGGGTAGGGGTCGCATTGCTACGCTTGCTCGGAACGTGCCAGGCGGTCTTGTTGCAGATTACTTCGGGCGCGCTTGATGGTGTCCGGGCGTTTGATCGCCGGACTGGAGAATTGCCTTAAGAGGCTGCTTTGCGCTTCCGCTACGAGGGCCACAGTGTGCTCCTCCGTTCGGAGAGAGCACTCTGTGTTTCCATTGACTGTGATGACCCACCGAGGTCCTGGCATCTTGAGCTTGAGGTATGCATAGTGCGTCACTGCATTGAATTTTGCGAATGCGGTCCGCCCGAGCAGTGCATGACAGCCACTATGGAACGGGACTATATCGATGATTAACTCCTCGCTTCGAAAATTATCCGGGGATCTGAAGACCACTTCTAGTGTGAATGAGCCTATGCAATGGGCCTCTACACCTGGTATGACGCCTTTAAAGGTCGTTTTTGTGGGCTTAATTCTTGAGGGATCTATACCCATTTTGCGCATTGTATCCTGGTAAAGTGAGTTCAGGCTGCTTCCGCCGTCCATAAGGACTCGAGTGAGGTGAAATCCGTCGATGATTGGGTCTAAGACCAATGCGGCGAATCCGCCTTGACGGATACTAGTGGGATGGTCCCTGCGATCGAAAGTGATCGGGCAGGAGGACCATGGGTTGAACTTTGGGGCGACTGGCTCCAATGCATATACGTCCCTTAGCGCACGCTTCCGCTCTCTCTTGGGGATGTGGGTTGCGTATATCATGTTCACCGTCCGCACTTGTGGGGGGAATCTCTTCTATCCTCCGGTGTTCGGCGGCCGGGGCTCCTCCTCGTCATCGCTATGTAGCCCCTTGTCCTTGTGCTCGGCATTTAACTTGCCGGCCTGCTTGAACACCCAACAATCCATGTTGGTGTGGTTGGCTGACTTGTCGGGGGTGCCGTGTATTTGGCACAATCGATCGAGTATACCGTCCAAACTGGACGGGCCCGGAGTGCTTCTTTTGAATGGCTTTTTCCGCTGACCGGGCTTAGAGCCTCTGAATCCGGCATTGACTGCCGTATCCTTGGCACTATCGCTGTTGATGCGGCGCTTGTGTTTGTTGCGACGTGACCTGCCATTGCTGTCCTTGGTATCCGAAGTACCAGGGTTTTTTGATATGTTATTGCTACGAGCCAGCCAACTGTCCTCTCCCGTGCAAAAGCGGGTCATAAGTGTTGTGAGGGCTGCCATAGATTTCGGCTTTTCCTGGCCAAGGTGCCGGGCAAGCCACTCGTCGCGGATGTTGTGCTTAAAAGCTGTTAGGGCCTCTGCATCTGGACAATCGATGACTTGATTTTTCTTGGTTAGGAACCGTGTCCAGAATTGCCTGGCCGATTCCTCTGGCTGCTGAATTATATGGCTCAAGTCATCTACATCTGGAGGTCGCACATAAGTGCCCTGGAAGTTGTCAAGGAATGCGGCTTCGAGATCTTCCCAACAGCCAATGGATTCTGCTGGCAAGCTGTTGAGCCAATGCCGAGCTGGTCCTTTAAGCTTGAGTGGGAGGTATTTGATGGCGTGTAGATCGTCGCCACGGACCATGTGGATATGAAGGAGATAGTCCTCAATCCATACCGCGGGATCTGTCGTACCATTGTATGATTCGATATTCACGGGTTTGAAACCCTCTGGGATTTGATGATCCATTACTTCATCTGTGAAGCATAGAGGGTGTGCAGCGCCTCTGTACTGGGCTATATCACGATGCAGCTCGAACGAGTTTTGTCTGCTGTGTTCGGCCTGGCCGGATTTACTTCTACTGTATCGGGCGTGAAGGTTATCGTCTCTCGTAGTGGGGCGCCCTCGCGATCCGTAGATCGATCTTGCTTGCTTTGTTTTGTCCTCCAATACGTTTCGCAGGTCTAGCATATTTCCCCGTGCCTTGGCATTTTTATTTGAGTGGCGTCGGGGTGCGAGCTGAGGTTTTGGCTGAAATGCCTCTCTGTCGCGGCCACGAGGTGGCCGATTAGCCGCATCATACACCGGAGATGTAGGTTTTAATGCTTCCTCCTCTAAACGGGGTAGCAACCTGCGCTTTGGGTAACTCTTGGAGGGGCGTTCGAGTTCATATTCCTCGACTGCAAGGATTTCACTCCATCTGTCAGCTAGTAAGTCTTGATCAGCTCTAAGCTGTTGTTGCTTTTTCTTAAGGCTATTTGCCGTGGCCATAAGCCGGCGCTTGAAGCGCTCTTGCCCGGCGGGATCCTCATGCACGATAAATTCGTCGTCGTCGAGGCTTGCCTCGTCTTCGGAGGGAGGCATGTAATTATCATCCTCTACCTCTCTGTCTGCTGCTCTCTCATGAGGGCTGGCTTCTCCATCCTCCTGCATTGAATCTTGCTGGAGGGGGTTGTCGTTGTCTTTGGCACTGTCCGGAGTGTTATTATCTCCTGTGCCGGTATCACCGCTTTTGCTTTCGCGATACTTAGAGCGGCGCCGCTGACGTCGGCGCTTAGGTTGCTTCTTGGAGGCGTCATCCTCTACTGTTCCATCGCCATTGCCTTCTTTGGGTGTGTCCACCATATATATATCATATGATGAGGTGGCTGTCCAGTGCCCTGTGGGCAGTTGTTCCTGTTTGTCTCCTGCATCGTCGTCCATACCGTCGATGTCTTCGGAGTCGAAGTCTAGCATGTCGGTTAAATCATCGACAGTGGCTACTAAGTGGGTGGTGGGTGGGCGGCGAATTTCTTCATCATCCGCATCCCAATCCTGCCGGTCATAGTCCGGCCAGGACTCTCCTGAGAAGGAAAGAGATCTTAGAGAGTTCAGTATGTCGCCAAAGGGTGAGTGTTGAAAGATATCTGCGGAGGTGAACTCCGTGATCGGCGCCCAGTCGGATTCGATTGGCAAGGGCGCAGGTAGTTCGGAGTCCGTGGCCAGAGAAGAATCCAGCAACTTGGAGTCATGGCTTTCGTGAAGGGTAAGGTTGGTATTCGGCTCGATCGCCGCCGGGACAGCGGCATCCAGTGAGGGTCTAGCCACCCGTCCACGGATGGCGCGGCTAGCTCCGAATTGAAGGTCGGAGCGGTTGCAGGTGCGATCTCCGGAACACTGTCCGACGGCAGAGCTAAATCATGCTCATCGCGACGGGGCGGCGCACTCGGCAGGGGCTCGAATCCGTTGAAGATCAAGTCTCCGCGTATGTCGGCCGTGTAGTTTAAGCTTCGAAACCTGACCTGGTGGCCAGGGGTGTAACTTTCGATCTGCTCCAGATGGCCAAGCGAGTTGGCCCGTAGTACGAAGCCGCCGAATACGAAGATCTGTCCGGGGAGAAAAGTCCCACCCAGGACTGCATCGTTATCGATGATCGAAGGAGCCATCAAGCCTAACGATGACGACACAGAGGAACTCTCAATGAAAGCACCAATGTCGGTGTCAAAACCGGCGGATCTCGGGTAGGGGGTCCCGAACTGTGCGTCTAGGCGGATGGTAATAGGAGACAAGGGACACAATGTTTTTACCTAGGTTCGGGCCCTTTCGATGGAGGTAAAACCCTACTCCTTCTTGATTGATATTGATGATATGGGTAGTACAAGAGTTGATCTACCACGACATCAGAGAGGCTAAACCCTAGAAGCTAGCCTATGGTATGATTGTTGTTGTTATGTCCTACGGACTAAACCCTCCGGTTTATATAGATACAGGAGGGGGCTAGGGTTACACAGAGTCGGTTATAAAGAAGGAGATCTACATGTCCGTATTGCCAAGCTTGTCGTCCACGCCTAGGAGAGTCCCATCCGGACACGGGACGAAGTCTTCAATCTTGTATCTTCATAGTCCAATAGTCTGGCTGTCCGGATACCCCCTAATCCAAGACTCCCTCAGTGGCGTAGAGGACATGGGAGAGCGCACCTCGGGGCACCCGGATCCGGTCACAGCGGCCGCAGCGGAGCACGGAGGCCGGAGATCCGTGTGTCGGAGGCGCGCGTCCAGCCGCCGCTTGCACGGACGCGACAGCGGCATCCTGCCCATCCGCTTAACATCGAGATGAGCCTCGCAGGGAGAAGAGAGAGGGCGAGCAGGGGACTTTGATTTCGCCTCGGTAGCTGCAGGGGTAGCCGGAGAAGGGAGATCGAGGCACCGGTGCAGGGGGCGCTCACCCGACACGGGTGCGGTCGCGGGAGCCCATCCTACAACACGATGCGGTCGCGGGAGCCCATCAATACATAAGGATCGTTCACTTCAACGAGGCTTTAGAAACTGAAATCCAAGCGATTGGTGAAGGGCTCAGGTTGGCGTTAGAACAATCAAGTCTACCTATACAACTTCAGTCCGACTGCGCAAATGCACTCAAGGCGCTCACGGATAATTCCCTGGACAGATTGGCGCATGCCATCTGATTAAGGAGACCAAAATTTTCTTTTTCTTTTTTGAAACGCGGTACCTTAGGGCCCAATTCATTAAAAAAGCTCGAAGAGAATTGCCCGGTTAATAAACGGAAAACCGGGCTAAAACCGTCACAACTGGCCCACAAAAAGAAGGGACACAGGGCGTCCTGGCTACCAACGCAAGAACGCACACACGCCGCCGAGGAGAAAAGCGTCGTCGAGGTTGCAGCCCGGCGTTATCGTCATCACGCCTTCGTGAGTGCGTCAACGACTCCACCATCGACGACCACCGAAGAAGCCCTCACCGCAAACAAGCATCGAGGCTTGCGTCGGCTGATTGCAAACAGTCAGCCACATGTGCTGGCGAACAGGCAGCTCCGACTCTGTCGACAAGAATTGCGGGAGAAAAGCGTTGGGCTTGCGCCGAGTCAGCGCTAGAGCCGACCACCCGTCTCATGTCATGGTCACTGCAAGGGCTTCTCCTCCGCAGCTCCGACTTAAGAAAGACAAAGCGAGGCACGACGACTCCTCGAACACGCCGGAAGAGACCGACTACCAAGAACCATCAGCAAACCTGACTCCGCCCGAAGCTGCCATCATTGCTACAAATAGGAAGCCATGCAAACATCCGCATTGCAGGACGGGCACCAGCCGACCGCAATGTCGTGAGCGTCCAGCCCATGAAGTGCGCAAATGGGATCCGAAGCTCTTCAAGATGATGGCCCAAAAAGGGAAGCGATGATGTCGATGTCATCACCCGACCCGACCGGGCCTTAGGCTTTCACCCGAAGAGCAAGATCCGAGGGTGTAAGAGGGTGTGGCACTCCACAACGACGCCTCCAAGGAGGTTAAACAACACCCACGGACTCCGACACCGCCGGCCGGCAAGACCAGGCAAGCTTTTGCCCGGAGTATACCCAACACCGCCAGCACCCTCACGCACTACACCTCCGCTGACCCGCCCACCTCTCGCAGAGCCACCTCGCCAGCAACACTGGAGAGCCACCGAGCACCACACCTCCCCGTCAGACAAGAAGACGCCGACGGTCTAGATCCAACCGATCTGGCATCCCACCATCGTGCAGCGCAACCGGAGCCACCATAAGCGGGCCCGCCATCGGCCCAACCAGGGACCGCGCCCCACAAGGCAGGCGGGGGGGGGGGGGCACCCGCCCCTACGCTTCGGAAAGGAGCAGCCGAGCCGAAGGACAGGCGCCCGTAGACGGAGCTACTGCGGCTGCCACCTGCGAGAGCCGCTGCCAAGGAGCCGTCCCGACAGAGAAGGAGGCCCAGGGGCCCGCCGGCAACGCAGCTGAAGCCTCCGAATGGATGCATCGTGCGACGCAGAAGGGATCGAGCCTCCTCACCCATAGCTCTCGCAGTCTGACGAGAGTAAATCGACCCTGCCGCCACCGTCTGCCGCCCTGGCTTAGCCCAGCGACCTCCTCCGGCGACGGTGATAGGAGGAAGGGGGGCGGGAGGGCGGCGCGGCTAGGTTTCAGCCCGTGTCGCCTCAGCCGAGACGACGCGGGTGCGTTATATCGCTTCGATCTCTGTCGATCAAACTTTTCATTGATGTTGGAGTAGTTGTTCCAGTAAATACTTCTTGCTTTCAAAATAGAGTTGCACATTGATTAGCGACACTTGGTCTGAACAGGGTGCTGGTTAAACCAATGTCAGGGTCGCTCGATCTCTCACAACTCGCTAAACACAGAGAGGAGAGACAGGAGGTTTTTCCGTCACGTTCAACCTTGTGACTTTTCTTTTTCTTGATCTCCTCTACTTATTCTGTTACAAAGAGAAAGAGTGGCCCGGTCCTAGTGCCACGAGCCCTAAAACTCGCGCCATCCCATGAGTGGGTTTCGTGGCTGACCACTCCGATCGATCGGGCAACGATCATGCCCAGATCGCCTACATGCGTGGCTCGCACAACGACTCGCGAGCTCATGCGCCTAGCTACGTAATTTCGGACAAAACAAACTAACTGAAGAAAAACTACAGTGACTAGATTAGCTAACAAATCTCCCCTCTAATCTTATCGCTGCCGAATTATTTTTGTCATGCCAATCCTCCCCCTAAGCTCCAGAAACTTGAGTCGTCCAAGTGCTTTGGTGAGGACGTCGGCGAGCTGATCGTTGGTGCAGATGTAATTGATATCAATCCGCCCTTCTTCCACACACTCACGAATGAAGTGGTATCGTATCTCAATGTGCTTGCTTCGATTATGGAAGACGGGATTCTTGGAGAGAGAGATTGCTGACTTGTTGTCGACCAGAAGTCGCGGTGGCCGGACGCAGATGTTCAGCATCTCTCCGATCAGCCGAGCCAGCCAAATCCCTTGGCAAGCGGCAGTGGTGGCGGCCACGTACTGCGCTTCACATGAGGAGAGTGCCACCACCCTTTGCTTCTGCGACTGCCAACTAACTGGGCTACCGCCGATGAAGTAGAGCACTCCCGTTGTGCTCCGCCTGTCGTTGATGTCGCCGGTGTGATCCGCGTTGCTGTACCCCAGCAGCTCCGGCGTGCCCTTGCCCCAGACGTAGGCACAGCCGTAGTCCAAAGTGCCTGCTACATACCTTAGCAGACGCTTCACAGCCGCGTAATGGTCTAAAGTCGGTGCCTCCATGAAGCGGCTCAGGTAGCCGACGGCGAAGGAGATGTCCGGCCTCGTGTGCACGAGGTAGCGCAGCCCTCCGATGATGCTGCGGTACTCCGAGCTATCCACCGGCCTCTCCTTGCTGTCCCTGCTCAATTTCAGTCGAGCTTCTATAGGCACGTTGTCGGGGTTGCACTCCTCGAGCCCGGCACGCTCCAGCAGCTTCTTCGCATAGGCTGCTTGACAGAGCGTGATGCGGTCGCGCTCCTAGCGCACCTCAATGCCCAGGTAGTAGCTGAGTTCACCGTGGTCGCTCATGCGGAAGAGCGCGGTCATCTGACGCTTGAACGCGTCGATCTCCGTCTTGTCCGCGCCTGTGATGACAAGATCGTCGACGTACACACCGACGAGCGGGAGCTTGTCGCCCTCCCCGCGTCGGTAGACCGCGTGCTCCGAGGGACAACGCTCAAAGCCCAGAGAGCGCATACTCTCGTCCAGCTTGGCGCTCCAAGCTCTCGGGGCTTGGCGTAGCCCGTACAGCGCCTTGTGCAAGCGCAACACCTTCCCTTCCTCGCCGGGGGTAACGTACCCGGGCGACTGAACGACGTAGACCTCCTCCTTCAAGTCCCCGTTCAAGAAGGCGGACCTGGCGTCCATGTGATGCATTGGCCACGCGTGGTGCGCGGCGAGCGCGACCAGTACGCGCACCGAGTCCATGCGCGCCACCGGAGCGAACACGTCCTCGAAGTCCACTCCTTGGACCTGGACGTATCCTTTTCCACCAGCCGCGCCTTGCGCTTCACCACCGTGCCGTGGGCGTCCTTCTTGAGCTTGTAGACCCACTTGAGGCCTATCGGTCGGTGCCCGGGCAGGAGCTCGCACAGCTCCCATGTGTCATTGTCGACGATGCTCTGCATCTCCTCGTTCATGGCGTCCTCCACACTTCCTCCTTATGCGCCTCATTGAAAGAGATTGGCTCCTCCCCTGCGAAGAGGCACAGGTAAATGTACTGACTGTTATCACCTGTCCCTTCCTCAGTGGTGTCCCACAGGTTCTCCAAGGTGCGGTACCGCCGCGGCGCCTCCTTGTCGGGTGGCGGTACCGACGCCCCCGGTGGTGGAGACACGAACTCCATGTCAGAGCGGTCTGGGCTTGGTGTGGCGCAGAACGGCATCACGGACCGCGCCGTGGGTGCACTAGTGCGCGTCGACGTCGGTGTTGTAGGAGAGCTCGGTGCCTCAAGGGATGTTGCACCGGATGGGGTGCCGCCGACCACCTCGGTGGGCACCGGTTCGAGCTCGATGGAGAAGGTGTCCCACTACGGCTCCTTGCTTGTCGCCGTGACCTGAGACCAGCCCCACGCGGCCTTCTCGTCGAACACGACATCCCATGAGGCCAGGACACGGTTCGACGACGGGTGCTAGACGCGATAAGCCGCCGATCCTGGCTCATAGCCGAGGAATACCATGGGCATGCTCCTATCATCGAGTTTCGACAGGTTTGGACGTGTCACCTTGACATGCGCGACGCTCCCGAACACGTGCAGGTGCTCGATGTTTGGACGCTGCCCGCACCAGGCCTCATGTGGGGTCGATCCCAACACACTCTTGGTTGTAGAACTGTTCAGGAGGTAGACCGCCGTCGTCACGGCCTCCCCCCAGAACCGCGCTGGCACGCCCTTCGTCTTCAGCTGGCTGCGAGCCATGCCCACAATGGTCTAGTTCCGGCGCTCCACTACGCCGTTTTGCTGAGGCGTGTAGGGTGCCGTGAGATGGTGCTTGACTCCCTTGTCGGCGTAGTACTCACTGAGGCTGGCGGAGGTGAATTCCCCTCCGCGGTCCGTGCGCAGCGACTTGAGATGCCGCCCGAACTCGAGCTCCGCCATGGCCTGGAACCGCTTCAGAGCGGGCTGCGCCTTGTCCTTGGTCGCGAGCAGGTACAGCCACATGTGCCTGCTCTCGTCATCTACCAGAAACAAGAAGTACCTCTTCCCTCCTGGCGTTGGATGGGAGATCGGACCACAAAGATCCGTGTGCACCAACTCAAGGACCTCGCCGACTCTGCAGAGAGCCTGCTGAGGGAAGGGTGCCCGGCGCTGCTTGCCGGTGAGGCACGCCTCACGGACACGATCCGCCTCGTCTAATAGTGGGAGGCCGCGCACCAGCTTGTTCCGGGCAAGTTGACGTAGAGCCCGGAAGTTCACGTGTCCATAGCGCGCATGCTAGCGCCATGCATCCTCTCCAGCGTGTGCCGCGAAGCACACTGGCTGGGTCGGCGTGAGGTGCAACACGTACAACCTCCCCTGGTTCCGATGCACTCGCATGAGGAGACGCCCACCGGGATCACGGAGTTGGAGCACGCCGAGACTTATATTGGTCTCGCGGGCGATTTCGTCCAACTGTCCAACGCTTACGATGTTGCTGCCGAGTTTTGGGATGTAATACACATCAGACAGTACCAAGTGCTCACCGTTGCGGCATTGGAAGAGGATCGTCCCTCTCCCCTCGATCTGGACCGCCGAGCCGTCCCCAAGTTTCACGGTGCCATGGACGCCGGTGTCCAGGGCCGAGAAAATCTCTCGCCGGCCCGACATGTGGTTGCTCGCACCCGTGTCGAGGTACCAGGCTAAGTCGCAGCGCTGGCCGTATGCCGCTACGCGCGCCTGGGAGTGCTCTTCATTGAGCAGTACGTGCTCCGGCGGGGGTTCGGCCGCGGTCCCCACATCCATAGTCGCGAGCAGGAGCGAGCTCTCCTCTGCCCCACCTTGCGCCAGGTGAGCCTGCTCCTTTCGTTCCCGCCTGGGCTAGGTGCAATCGCGGGAGAAGTGGCCATTTTATTGTAATTGTAACACTTCACCTTAGACATGTCGCGCCCGCCGTTGCCGGTGCTGTCGCGGCCATTGCCGCCGGCTTGGCCTTGAGTGTCTTTGCCGCGCCTATGGTTCTGCGGCTTGCCACGGCGACGGTTGCCACCGCTCCCGTTGCCGTTCCCGTTGCCGGCACCGTTTGAGCCGAACCCCTGGCCCTACTCGCGCTCCCGGCGCCGCGCGTCCCACTGCTGCTCCATCATGAGCAACTGGCCACCTCCGTTGGCCTGAGCCGCCTCGCCACCACAGCGTTCCTCTGCGGTGCGCAGTCGACCGATCAGCTCCTCGATCGAGATTGTGGTAAGGTCAAGGAGCGTCTCGATCGCGACTGCGATCTGGCCGTAGCGGGCGGGGACGACACGGAGGGTCTTCTGGATCACGCGCACCTCGTCGACGTTGTCCCCCAACATGCGCAACTGGTTGACTAGGGCGGTGATCTGCATGCCGAAGGAGTCGAGAGTCTCACCATCGCGGAAGGTGCTCTGCTCGTACTCCGCGCGCAATCGTTGCGCGGTCGCCTCGCGCACACGGTGCACCCCCATGCGCATGACCTTGATCATGTCCATGACCTCCTTCGCCGTTTCGTTGACGACGAGGACGTCGAGCATCTCCGGGGGGACGGCCCGGAACAGAACACCGAGCGCCGTCGTGTCATCACTCACGTGTTGTGCGTTGCCTTGGATCGCTTCCCAGAGCCCCCAAGACTCCAGGTGCACCTTCATCACGAGGGACCACTCGATGTAGTTCATGGACGTGAGCGTCGGGAACGTGGTGCCCGCGCTGGGCACGAGCGGCACACGCTCCGTGGCCGCCGCCTGGTGGATCACCACCTGTCGCTCCCTCCTTACACGACTCCGTCCGCGGCTGCGCCCCCGTGGTGGAGTGCGCGAGCGGCTCCCATCCCCGCCGTCCTTGTGGGGTGCCGCCGTTGTCTGGTCCGGCTAAACTCCGGTGTCAGGCATGGCGTCGGGATTGCTGGAAACATGCTCTGATGCCAATTGTCAGGGTTGCTCGATCTCTCACAACTCGCTAAACACAGAGAGGAGAGACAGGAGGTTTTTGCGTCACGTTCAACCTTGTGACTTTTCTGTTTCTTGATCTCCTCTACTTATTCTGTTACAAAGAGAAAGAGTGGCCCAGTCCTAGTGCCACGATCCCTAAAACTCGCGTCATCCCATGAGTGGGTTTCGTGGCTGACCACCGTGATCGATCGGGCAACGACCGTGCCCAGGTCGCCTACATGCGCAGCTCGCACAACGACTCGCGAGCTCGTGCGCCTAGCTACGTTATTTCTGACGAAACAAACTAACTAAAGAAAAACTACAGCGACTAGATTAGCTAACAACATACCCCCTCCGTGTATGAGTGAGCTAGTCCCTAAAGATTGTAATTCTGTTTACCTTGAAATAAATACCGTATGATTCCCGCAAAACAATGGAATCGACGACTGCAGGCCACACAACTCATGTGATGAATGGTTGTTATTTTGAGTAGTAAGAAAATGGTACTGTACTAAAACTATCGCGCAAAAACGAGACCTCCTGTTCAACGCCTGTAGTGTCAAACAGCCGAGGCATCGCACAGAGGCGGGCGGACTTTGCTTGACCCATGGGAGGTTCGGTATAAACCTTACGTAAATTATGATGTGGCTTTGGCCCAATCCTTTTTCCAGAATCTGGGGATTCTCCCAGAATCCGACCCCTACCAGCTTCTCCCAGAATATTTAAGCCCCATTTATTTTACAATTCTATCTAGTTAGGGTATAATTAGACAAGATTGTAAAACAAATGAGGCTCAAAGATTATGGAAAAAGCTGAGTAGGGCTCGGATTCTGGCAAAAAAACTGGGCCTTTGTTTGATTGGTTAGCACGGGGCCCCACCCTGAAATTCAGTGGGGGATTAGTGATAATTCCTAAAGTAGACGATGTTCCTAAGTAAGACTACGTAACAATTTTGTAGGTGTAGCACTTTTAGATGCAGGTGCATTGGCCTGACCAAGTAAGCATACTGTAGCGATAACACCAGGTAGTCCAATAATTATACGTGGGGAAGGGGGGAGAGGGAGCCTCCCCCGCCAAGAGAGCCAACCCTTCTGGCGGCTCCCCTATGTCGGCAACCTCTTGCTCGTCAGTGGTGAGGGGGGTCGCCGGATCCCGCATGTGCGGATCATTTTAGCTTTAGGTTCTAGGGCCCTAGTAGTTAGGTTTTTGGATCGTTCGACGTCTTCGCTTCGGCAGCGGCGACGATGCTGAATAAAGAAGCCCTGGATTCATCTCTGGCGAGGCAATGATCTCTACGGCTAGTGATATATTTGAGAACCAGTCTGTTCAAGCGGGAATGTCGTGGCGGCGACTCCTTGTGGTGGACATGTATCCTCCGGCTCCGCCGTTGCGACGGTGTGGGAGGTAGTCCCGGAGCAGATGGAGATAGTGGGTTGTATCTACAACATCCGGAAGACGGAACGTGTGCTGGGTTCGTGGTTGATGGATGTCAAGTATGGTTTCCTCCCTCGGCGTCTTAGTCGTGGTGGGGTGCTAGATCTGGAGTTCGATGGCGTGTCCATGGTGTTGCCCTGGTCTGATTCTTTCAATGACAAGGGCTTCACTTTTGGTGCGCCACCTTAGAGGTCCGCAAAGCTGCATATAAGCGATGGAGCCGCGTCGAGCTCGGGTGAGGAGCTGATCCGTCACTTTTTCCTTCGGTGGCTGTTGTGGTGGTGTCGGAGGCTGGTGACGGACGTTCGTGTCAAGCTCAGAGACGTTCTGATGTCTTCATAATTTTGTCATGTCAGTATTTACGTGACTTGTACTTTGATGTTTATCGTATGAATGACACACGTATTACCATGCAAAAAAGTGATAGCGCCTAGTATAGAATACACCCTGTTTTTTGGTCTTTTGTATTTTTCTTCCTTGTTTTTCCTTTTTCACTTTCTCATTTTTATAATTTTCGTACTATAAATATTTTTATAATATACAGTGAACATTAATTTACATACCCTCTTAACATTGTTTTAATATACGGTGAACTTTTTTGTAACATGTGTTGAACATTTTTTAAAATATACATTGGACATTTTTGTAATATAAATTGAACGCTCTCTTAATATATGATGAACATTGTTTATAATGCACCATAAACTTTTTTTGTAATATATGGTTAACATTTTCTTCTATATACGATGAACATTTGTATAATACATGGTGAACCTTTTCTAATATATAGTGAACCCCTTTTAAACACACACTAAACTTTTTTTTCTAAAAACATGGATTGAACTTTTCTTTAATCTACGTTAAACATTTTCTTAATATATGATGACCACGAACAAACTATTCATTGTGTATTAAAGAACCAACTAAGCAAATGTTCATCGTATATTGATGAATTGTTCACTGTTTATTAATAAAATGTTCACGATGTATTAATCAAAGGAAAAAAGAAAAAAAAAGAAAAAACCAGATGCAAAAAAACCAAACAAAAAATAGAGAAATCATAGAAGAAACTGAAAAAACAACTAAAAGAAAAAATAAAAGAAAAAAGCAGAAAGAAAAATATAAAAAGAACGAAGCGGCGAACGCACAACATTCCAGGCCGGCCCTGTCGGTACTAAAACCAGCTGATTTCGAGTAGGGGGTCCCGATCTGTGGATCTAGTAACAATGGGTAACAAGGGACAAGGGACATGATATTTACCCAGGTTCGGGCATGATCTACATTGAGATTGTACGTTCTGTTTTAAACCCAAGGCTGGTAATTTTGATTGTGTCTCTGTGGACTAAACTCCATGGTTTATATAGGCACCGGGGATATCTATGGTTACACTTGGCCAGTTGCCAACTAGGAATAAACACGCCGGCAACTGGAGTAGTCCTTGAAGTACACGCCAAGTCTTTAGCAATGTCCATCTTGATCACGTTTGAGTTCGAGGCTTCTAGAGTCCTTCCTTATGAGATCTGCGGGCTATAAGCTCGACCCATGGACTGTGGGCCAACTAGGTTGGTACTCCTTAGTCCAAGACACCGTCTGTAGCCTTCGAACTTGTCTTCAAAGTCGGGGACAACAATCTTCCTTGGACTAATGTATTCGACTTGATAGGCGAGTTACTCTTATCAGTCTTAGCTCGGCTTCCTGGCTCGTGAGATATCATCGGACGCCACTCATCGGAAGGACGTGGTCCTCGCAGCCCGAGCACTTTCCCTGTGATTTAGCCACAGTGGTCCTTTTATTAAAACAATTCTTTCTCGATCCTTGAGTCGTGTGTGGAACTGGCCGCTCTATGGCTAGATGTCGAAGTGTCGCCGCTCGCTTTATTTATCTACACACGTGAATTTTTTGGTGAAGAAAAACATTCCTAAACGCTCCGGAAATAAAGTCAATGCTCCAAAAAGACTCTTTAAAAATCATTTTTGAGCAATGATTTTTTCCAAAACAATACAACTTTTTTCTTCACGAAAATTTGCATGTATTTAGAAACTTCGTCAGTGTTTGTGGACAAAAAATAAATATAATTTTATCACTCCATCCATTCCCTTATACAAGGACGCTTCATTTTTGTGTCAAGCTTTGACTCATATTTTTTGTCAACAAAATATGGATTATATGCCATAGAAAATATATCACTAGAAAGTTCTTTGAAATGTGCATCCAATGACATGCTTTTTTTGGCATATAGCTCAACTTTTGTTGATAAAATTAATGGTCAAAGTTTGATATAAAAAATATGAAGTGGCATTGTATAAAGGAATGAAGGGAATATTTATTTCTGATTTACTATTCAAAAGGGAGCATTTGAGATCGCCAGCAGAATGACACTTTCATTCTAGTTTGCCACTACTTGGATTTTCAGTGGAGAAAAACGTCTCAAAATTTGACAGTTAGCTTACTACTCTCATTTTAAAGCGTCCACTACTAGAAAAACGGCTATAGCTAATATGGAAATTAATGGTGCACCATGATGATGGTGCGCCACTGCTATATAGCAGTTGCGCACCAGAATCAGGTGCGTCATTGCTATGTTTTACTAATGGCGCACCACATGAGCAGTGCGACATTGCTTTTTTTGGGTCCACCCCCCCCCCCCACCAGACATAGCAATGGCGCACCACACCTAGGTGCGCCACTGCTATGCTACATAGTAATGGCGCACCTAGGTGTGGTGCGCCATTGCTATGTCTGGTGGAGGTGTGCCTGCGTGTGTGTGTGTGTGTGATTAGTAATGGCGCACCAGGCCATTACTAACGTCTCACACACAAACCCCCTCCCAGGATCGCCTTTTAGGTTTTTTAAAAAATAAAAGAAAATGATAAATTTTTTAAAAAATTCAAAAAATAGATGCGCATGTGTTATGTGTTCTAGTTGTTAGGAAAATTAACAAACATGAATTTTGAAATTTTTTTGCAAAAGGCCGCCGTGTTTCGGTAAAATGGCCGTAACTTTTGCATACGACCTCCGATGAAAAAGTTTTTTATATGAAAAATCATCTACTCGAAAAGTTACATCCGAATTTGACGGGCTAGGCCCATTATCGATTTTCTAGAATCCTCAAAAACCTAACAGAAAAAAGTTACGATAGTTTTAAGATCTGGAGGCAAAAAAATCGAAAAAAAAATAGTAGTGGTGCACCGTGGGTGTGGTGCGCCAATAGTAATTTTCCCGCCTTCCAAATTCAAAAAAAAAACAAAGTCTGTAACGCCACAACCACTATATATATTACCTCTTCTTCCTCTTCCTCCTCCCCTCCATCACTTCTTCCCTTTTCTATCTACCTCTTCTTCCTCCTCCCCTCCTCCATGCCCCTCCCTCCTCCTCACGGCTCTCCGACGACCTCCTCCTTCCTCCTCCTCATGGCTCTCCGACGACCTCCTCCTCCCTCCTCCTCACGGCTCTCCGGCGACCTCCTCCTCCTCTTCGGTGACCTCCTCCTCCTCCTCACCGCTCTCCGGCGACCTCCTCCTCCTCCTCTCCGGCGACCTCCTCCTCCCTCCACCTCGCGGTCTCTCCTCCTCCCTCTCTCCTCTCTCCTCCCTCCTCCTCCCCCTCTCATCTCTCCTCTCTCCTCCTCCCTCCTCTCCTCTCTCCTCCCTCCTCCTCCCTCCTCTCCTCCCTCCTCCTCCCTCCTCCTCCCTCCTCTACTTCCAGCCACATGTGGAGCTCCCCGGCACAAAGAATGTACCAGATACAGAACAAAATTCAAAAAAAATTGCAAAAAAAAATCAGCCCAAATCCAGATCCAGATTTCAAAATTTAGTAGTGGCGCACCTGTTCATCTTACCAGTGGCGCACATGTATGGTTAGTAATGGCGCACCAGGTGGTGCGCCACTACTATCTAGATTACTAATGGCGCACTAGAGGTGCGTCATTAATATTTGTTACTGATACGTCTCCGTCGTATCTACTTTTCCAAACACTTTTGCCCTTGTTTTGGACTCTAACTTGCATGATTTGAATGGAGCTAACCCGGACTGGCGCTGTTTTCAGCAGACTTTCCATGGTGTTATTTATATGCAGAAACAGAAGTTCTCGAAATGACCTGAAACTACATGGAACATTTTTTTGGAAAATATCAAAAATACTGGAAGAAAAATCCACGTCAGGGGGGCCACACCCTGTCCACGAGGGTGGGGGCGCGCCTGCCCCCCTGGGCGCACCCCCTGCCTCGTGGGCCCCCTAACGCTCCACGGACCTCAACTCCAACTCCATATAGTCACTTTCGGGGAGAAAACAACTAAGAGAGAAGGATTCATCGCGTTTTACGATAAGGAGCCGCCGCCAAGCCCTAAAACCTCTCGGGAGGGCTGATCTGGAGTCCGTTCGGGGATCTGGAGAGGGGGATGCGTCGCCGTCGTCATCATCAACCATCCTCCATCACCAATTTCATGATGCTCACCGCCGTGCGTGAGTAATTCCATCGTAGGCTTGCTGGACGGTGATGGGTTGGATGAGATCTATCATGTAATCTAGTTAGTTTTGTTAGGTTTGATCCCTAGTATCCACTATGTTCTGAGATTGATGTTCCTATGACTTTGCTATGCTTAATGCTTGTCACTAGGGCCCGAGTGCCATGACTTCAGATCTGAACCTATTATGTTTTCATGAATATATGTGTGTTCTTGATCCTATCTTGCAAGTCTATAGTCACCTACTATGTGTTATGATCCGGCAACCCCGAAGTGACAATAATCGGGACCACTCCCGGTGATGACCATAGTTTGAGGAGGTCATGTATTCACCATGTGTTGATGCTTTGTTCCGGTACTCTATTAAAAGGAGGCCTTAATATCCCTTAGTTTCCATTAGGACCCCACTGCCACGGGAGGGTAGGAAAAAAAGATGTCATGCAAGTTCTTTTCCATAAGCCCGTATGACTATATTTGGAATACATGCCTACATTACATTGATGAATTGGAGCTAGTTCTGTGTCACCCTATGTTATGATTGTTACATGATGAACCGCATCCGGCATAATTCTCCATCACCGATCCAATGCCTACGAGCTTTTCACATATTGTTCTTCGCTTATTTACTTTTCCGTTGCTACTGTTACAATCAATACAAAACACCAAAAATATTACTTTGGTACCGTTACTTTTGTTACCGTTACCACTACTATCATATTACTTTGCTACTAAATACTTTGCTGCAGATACTAAGTTATCCAGGTGTGGCTGAATTGACAACTCAGTTGCTAATACTTGGGAATATTCTTTGGCTCCCCTTGTGTCGAATCAATAAATTGCATTGAGTACTCTACCCTCGAAAACTGTTGCGATCCCCTATACTTGTGGGTTATCAAGACTATTTTCTGGCGCCGTTGCCGGGGAGCATAGCTCTATTCTTTGAGTCACTTGGGATTTATATCTGCTGGTCACTATAAAGAACTTGAAAGACGCAAAAACAAAAATTTATCCCTCAACTACGAGGGGAGGTAAGGAACTGCCATCTAGCTCTGCACTTGATTCACCTTCTGTTTTGAGTAAGCTTGCGACACCTAAACCTGCTTCTGCTATTAATTCTGATATGTCGCATGTTATTGATGATGCCACTTCTACTATGCATGATACTTATGATGAAACTACTTCTATGCTTGATACTATTGTGCCACTGGGTGAATTTATTGATGAACAACTTGCTAGGGCTAGAGAGAATGAAATTATTGAAACTGATTATATTGAAGATAGTAATGATGAAGACTCTCCCCCTAATAAATATGAATTGCCTGTTGTGCCTGAGGGTTATGTTCTGGATGAAGAATTTGCTAGAGCCATTCTTGCTTGCAATGATAGAAGTGATCTTAAGAAGTTATTAGCTAAATAGAAGCAACAAACTCTTAATGCTAGAATGAAACCCGACCCTGCTTTTGCCACTTCACCTATCTGTGTTACTGATAAGGATTATGAATTTTCTGTCGATCCTCATATAATTACTTTGGTTGAATCTGATCCTTTTTATGGCTATGAATCTGAAACTGTTGTGGCACATCTTACTAAATTAAATGATATAGCCACCCTGTTCAATAATGATGAGAGATCCCGCTACCTTTATATCCTTAAAATATTTCCGTTCTAATTAAAGGGTGATGCTAAGATATGGTTTAATTCTCTTGATCCTAGTTGTGTGCGTAGTCCCCAGGATATGATTTATTACTTCTCTGCTAAATATTTCCCCGCTCATAAGAAACAAGCTGCTTTAAGGGATATATATAATTTTGTGCAAACTGAACAAGAGAGTCTCCCACAAGCTTGGGGGAGGCTTCTCCAATTACTGAATGCTTTGCCTGATCATCCTCTCAAGAAAAATGAATTACTTGATATCTTTTATGCTGGACTAACCGATGCTTCCAGAGATTACCTGGATAGTTGTGTTGGTTCTGTTTTCAAGGAAAGAACACCGGATGAAGCTGAAATTCTATTAAATAATATGTTGACCAATGAAAATAATTGGACACTTCCTGAGCCAATTCCTGAGCCTATTCTTAAACCAACTCCAAAGAAGAGGGGTGTTCTATTTCTCAGTCCTAAAGATATGCAAGAGGCAAAGAAATCTATGAAAGAAAAGGGTATTAAAGCTGAAGATGTTAAGAATTTACCTCCTATTGAAGAAATACATGGTCTTAATTTACCGCATGTTGAAGAAACATATGATCTTAATCCTCCACCTATTGAAGAAACTCATGGACTTGATAACCCGACACAGGTAGTAAGGTAAATTCTCTCTATAGATTTGATGAAGGTGATATTCCTCACTATAAGTCTGCTAGACAATGCTTAGAAGAGTTTGATAATTTTATTATCTAACAAGAAAACTTCAATGCTTATTTTGGTAGACAATTGAAATACAATTCCGATACGCTTGAACACTTGGGTGATTATATGTCTAGAGTTAAAGGTGAACTTAAACTCATTAGTAAACATGGTTCTATGGTTACCACTCAAGTAGAACAAGTACTTAAAGCTCAAAATGATTTGCTCAATGAATTAAATAGTAAGAATAATGATTATGCTGTTAGAGTGGCTACTAGAACTGGTAAAATGACTCAGGAACCTTTGTATCCTGAAGGCCATCCTAAGAGAATTGAGCAAGATTCTCAGAGAAATAATATTGATGCACCTAGTCCTTGTAAAAAGAAGAAAAAGAAAAATGATAGGACTTTGCATGCTTCTAGTGAACCTATTGCTGAACCACCTGAGAATCCAAATGATATTTCAATTTCTAATGTTGAAACACAATCTGGTAATGAACATGAACCTAATGAAAATGTTAATGATAATGTTCATGATGATGCTCAACCTAGTAATGATAATGACATAGAAATTGAACCTGCTGTTGATCTCGATAACCCACAATCAAAGAATCAACGTTATGATAAGAGAGACTTTGTTGCTAGGAAACATGGTAAGGAAAGAGAACCATGGGTTCAGAAACCCATGCCTTTTCCTCCAAACTATCCAAGAAAAAGGATGATGAGGATTTTGAGCGCTTTACTGAAATGATTAGACCTATCTTTTTGCGTATGCGATTAACTGATATGCTCAAAATGAATCCTTATGCTAAGTATATGAAAGAAATTGTTACTAATAAAAGAAAGATACCGGAAGCTAAAATTTCCACCATGCTTGCTAATTATACTTTTAAGGGTGGAATACCTAAGAAACTTGGACATCCAGGAGTACCAACTATACCATGCTCCATTAAAAGAAACTATGTTAAAACTACTTTATGTGATCTTGGAGCCGGTGTTAGTGTTATGCCCCTCACTTTATATCGTAGACTTGATTTGAATAAGTTGACACCTACTGAAATATCTTTGAAAATGGCCGATAAATCAACTGCTATACCTGTTGGTATTTGTGAGGATGTGCCTGTTGTGGTTGCAAACTTTACTATTTTAATGGACTTTGTTATTCTTGATATTCCCGAGGATGATAGTATGTCTATTATTCTTGGAAGACCTTTTTTGAATACTGCAGGAGCTGTTATTGATTGCAACAAAGGCAATGTCACTTTTCATGTTAATGGTAATGAGCATACATTACACTTTCCGAGGAAACAACCTCAAGTTCCTAGTATCAACTCTATTGGAAAAATTCCATCGATTATTTTTGGAGGTTTTGAATTTCCTCTTCCTACTGTCAAGAAGAAATATGATATTCTTATTATTGGGGATGTGCATATCCCCGTTGAGGTAACATAGTGTTATTCAAAATTTCTCCGGTTCCATGTTAGTCGGAATGAGTTTGTTAATAAGACCTGATCAACCTTGTTAGTGGATTCCTCTTGATGAGCATGAGATGGATGAAACTAGAAAGCACAACCTTCTGTACCTTCTCTCTACTTTATGTTATTTAGTTGAAATAAAGTAAAAAATAGCATTTTCTTGTCTGTTTTCTTAATTATCCTTGCAATATAAAAATACCCCAAAAATAAAAGTTCACCAAATGCCCTCAAAATGGAATATGTTTTTTCTGGAATATTTGAGAATATCTGGCACTGAGAACACAGCAGGGGGAGCAAGCACCTGGCCACGAGGGTCCAGGGCGCGCCCACCCCTACAAGACGCGCCCCCTGCCTCGTGGGCCCACGGTGGCTCCCCTCCACTTATTCCTGCACCCACACACTTCTTCTTCCTCCCAAAAAAATCACCATCCAGCTCAAGCACGAGTTCTAGCTCATTTTGCTGGGATTTTCGATCTCCTTGCTCAAAGCACCTCTCACAAAACTGCTTGGGGAGATTGTTACTTGATATGTGACTCCTCCATTGGTCCAATTAGTTATTGTTCTAGTGCTTTATTCATTGCGAATTTGTGCTGCCTAGGTGACCATGTTCTTGAGCTTGCATGTCAAATTTATATGGTTCCAAGTAGTTCTAATGCATGTTATAGTCTCTAGGCACTTGTAGGAGTAGTTGCTATCAATTTTATTAAGCTTGGTTCACTTTTATTTGAAGTTACTAAAAATTTCAGAATTTTTTAGAAAATAATGAAGAGATTTTTGAGGGGCTCATTAAGCCGAAGCTCGAAGGAAAACCAAAGTTAAGAAGCATAGAGGCCCAAATATAATTTGCCTCGCACCGCGGAGGTCCGGCGTGTGAATGGCCTTCCAATGATTTCTTGAGTGCAGCCGGGATTTATGATAATTTTTATGAATTGGCCGAGAATGCAGGCTCACCGACTTCCTCCGCGACCAACGCGAACAGTATCTCTTACTCACCAATACTTTTGTGCAAAACTTCTACTATTATCCTAAGGAATCACCTCCTTCAGTAGAGTTTCATTTATATGATGTGGTTAAGAAGATGCCACTAGATGAATTTTGCAAGGTTTGCAAAATACCTTTTGAGGGTAGTTTAGAGGAACCGCATCGTAAAGATGTGGACGGGTTTATTGACACTATTACTGTGGGGGAAACCAGGAAGGTTGCCGATGCAAGAATCACTAGCATACATTTTCCTGTTTTACGCTACTTTGCCGTATTTGCTAGTCGTTGCTTAATTGGTCGCGGAAACTGTGGAAACCTGAGTGTTCCTGATATTATCATTTTGTTCCATGGTTTATTCTGCGATAACACTATTAGTATGGGCGGTATTATTGCCAAACGGTTAAGTCTGAACCGTACAAAGGGCCCCATCTTTGGAGGTATTTATGCTTCACGCCTTGCTACACACTATAACCACTAGTAGAAAAAGGGTCAAACGTGAAGCACATTAGTGCCGGTTTGAATTTGAGCCGACACTAATGTATACATTAGTGCCAGTTCCAACGGCTAGCCGGGCCGCTTTCATTAGTACCGGTTCCTGGCGAACCTTTAGCACCGGCTCGTGTCACAAACCGGTACTAATGAGAGTGGTGGCAGGATGTTGTCAGACTGGGGCCCCTCCAGCCCTTTTAGTACCGGTACTAAAGGTCGTCCTACATAAACCCTTCGTTCACCCGAGCTCACTCTATTCTTCCCCTTTCCCCTCTCCTCTCTGTTCTTCCCCTCTTCCTCTCGAGCTCATCACACATTTTGCCCAAAATTTGTCAAGATTTGAAGGCCCCCATCCATTCAAATGGTCACAAAGGTTAGCAACTTTGTCCTTTCATCTCTCATTGCTAGATTAGCTCTTGCAATGCTTTATATAGTGATTAACTTCTAAGTTTAGTAATTTGGGAGGAAATATATATATGTGCTAGTATTTGATTTATATGCTATTTGAGGTAAAAAAAATAACACTTAGTTTGCATATGTAGGTGTGGTTTACTTAGTGCCTTCTAAATCTCCGTCGTAACCACCGTCGATCGCCCGCACCGTCCCGTCGCCGGCACCACCTTGTGGTGAGCCTCTTGTTCATGAAATTTTATATAAAAATTGATGTTTGTGTGATTTGGATATATAGTTACTCGTATAATTATCTTACCCGTACGTTGTTTGTTATACATATAGTGCCATGGTTTTGATATCCGTCCCCGTCGGCCCTCATCCTTGTTATGATTCTGATGTGGTATATAAATTCTCTTTTAAAACTAGTTGCATTTCGTGTTTATGACAAATTATGCCCATCAAGTTGACATAGAAATTTTTTCTAGGAGGTATGTGAACCAGAAATTCCAACCGACCCTATTGTCGAGAGGTTAAATTTAGTTGAAATAGAAAACGAGTACTTGAAAGAAAAATTGAAAAGAATTGAGGGGGAGAAGATGGAATTGGAGTTGCATGTTGCCGATGTCGTCGATGATCACAAGATCAAGATGGAGAAAATGCGCTTGAAGATTAGAAAGATTAGAAAATATGCCATCGATAGTGAGGCTTGGTATCATTATGCTGTTGGATCAATTGTTACCTTAGTTGCGATCTTGATCGCATTTGTTGTTGCATTTAAATGCTTTAGCTAGAGAGTTATTTGTTTGTTGCATTTAAGTGTTGTATTAACTTTATGTATGAACTTGTATTAATTTGGTCTATTCGGTGTTGTGTAATGAAGATGAGCCGGCAATGGATGTACGATGACCGATGCTCTCCCTAGTTCGTTGAGGGCGTGCATACTTTTCTGCTTGCGGCTGAGGCAAACAAGCGGGCGGATGGTTTTATGCCTTGTCCATGTGCTGGCTGTAAGAATGGTCACAATTACTCTACGTCAAGAACCATTCACGTCCACCTGTTTGAGTCCGGTTTCATGCCCCACTATAATGTTTGGACCAAGCACGGAGAAAGAGGGGTTATGATGGAAGACAATGAAGAAGAAGAGGACGACGACAGCTATCATGGCCATGGGTTCCGTGAATACGATGATACAACAATGGGGGAAGAAGCTGAGCCGGTAATGCGGGAAGAAGCTGAGCCGGCAATGCGGGAAGAAGCTGAAGAAGAAGCATCAGATGAGCCCGTTGATGATCTAGGTCGGGCCATTTCCGATGCAAAGAGAAACTGCGCAAGTGATTTGGAGAAGAACAAGTTGCAGTGCATGTTAGAGGATCACAAAAAATTGTTGTACCCGAATTGCGTAGGTGACAAGAAAAAGCTGGGCACCACACTGGAATTGCTGCAATGGAAGGCAGAGAATGGTGTATCTGACAAGGGATTTGGAAAGTTGCTGGTAATGATAAGGGTTATGCTTCCAAAGGACAACGAATTGCCCGAGAGTACGTACGAAGCAAAGAAGGCTGTCTGCCCTCTAGGGTTAGAGGTGCAGAAGATACATGCATGCCCTAATGATTACATGCTCTACCGCGGTGAGTACGAGGATTTGAACGCTTGCCCGGTATGTGGTGCATTGCGCTATAAGATCAGCCGCGATGACCCTGGTGATGTCGAGGGCGAGCGCCCCAGGAAGAAGATTCCTGCCAAGGTGATGTGGTATGCTCCTATAATACCACGGTTGAAACGTTTGTTCCAAAACAAAGAGCATGCCAAGGCGATGCGATGGCACAGAGAAGACCGTAAGAAAGACAGAAAGTTGAGAGTACCCGCTGACGGGTCGCAGTGGAGAAAAATCGAAAGAAAGTACGGGAAGGAGTTTGTAGATGACGCAAGGAGCGTCTGGTTTGGTCTAAGCGCAGATGGCATTAATCCTTTTGGGGAGCAGAGCAGCAACCATAGCACCTGGCCTGTGACTCTATGTTTGTATAACCTTCCTCCTTGGTTGTGCATGAAGCGGAAGTTCATTATGATGCCAGTGCTCATCCAAGTCCCTAAGCAACCCGGCAACGACATTGATGTGTACCAAAGGCCATTAGTTGAAGAACTCTTACAACTATGGAATGGAACAGGTGTACGTGCGTGGGATGAGCACATGGGGGAAGAATTTGACCTAAAGGCGTTGCTGTTCGTGACCATCAATGATTGGCCTGCTCTCAGTAACCTTTCAGGACAAACAAACAAGGGATACCGCGCATGCATGCACTGTTTGGACGATACCGACGGTATATATTTGGCTAATTGTAAGAAGAATGTGTACCTGGGACATCGTCGATTTCTTCCGAGCAGGCATCCCGTAAGAAAGAAAGGCAAGCATTTCTAAGGTGATGCGGATCACCGGACGAAGCCTCGCCACCGTACTGGTGCTGATGTACATGATATGGTCAAGGATTTGAAGGTGGTCTTTGGAAAGGGTCCTGGTGGACAACCTGTTCCGAATGACGCTAACGGACGCGCACCCATGTGGAAGAAGAAATCTATATTTTGGGACCTGCCCTATTGGAAAGACCTAGAGGTCCGCTCCGCAATCGACGTGATGCACATGACGAAGAATCTTTGTGTGACCCTGCTTGGCTTCTTGGGCGTGTATGGGAAGACAAAAGATACACCTGAGGCATGGGAGGACCAGCAACGTATGCAAGGAAAAGACGGCATATATCAGGGTCATGCAAGCTACGCTCTTACCAAAGAAGAGAAGGAAATCTTCTTTGAATGCCTGCTCAGTATTAAGGTACCGTTTGGCTTCTCGTCGAATATAAAGGGAATAATAAACATGGCAGAGAAAAAGTTCCAGAACATAAAGTCTCATGACTGCCACGTGATTATGACGCAACTGCTTCCGGTTGCATTGAGGGGGCTTCTACCGAAAAACGTTCGATTAGCCATTGTGAAGCTATGTGCATTTCTCAATGCAATCTCTCAGAAGGTAATCGATCCAGAAATCATACCAAGGTTAGAGAATGATTTGGTGCAATGTCTGTCAGTTTCGAGTTGGTGTTCCCACCATCCTTCTTCAACATCATGACGCACGTCCTAGTTCACCTATGCGAAGAGATTAACGTTTTGGGTCCTGTATTTCTACACAATATGTTCCCCTTTGAGAGGTTCACGGGAGTCTTAAAGAAATATGTTCATAACCGTGCTAGGCCAGAAGGAAGCATCTCCAAGGGCCATCAAAATGAGGAGGTCATTGAGTTTTGTATTGACTTTATTCCTGACCTTAAGCCGATTGGTGTTCCTGAATCGCGGCATAAGGGCAGACTGGATGGAAAAGGCACGCTAGGAGGGGAACAAATAATATGTATGGACGGACATTCTCTCACTAAAGCACACTACACAGTTCTACAGAATTTCGCCTTGGTGGCTCCGTATATGGATGAACACAAGAATTTGCTACGCTCCAAACACCCGGAGCGGTCTGATGGCTGGATTACACGTGAACAAACCAGGAGTTTCGCCAGCTGGTTGCAGACACGTACCATGCATGACACCTCTATTGAAGATGACCTGTACTTGCTGTCCCAGTTACCATCTTCGAATATAATGACTTTCAAAGGGTACGAGATAAATGGTAATACATTTTACACGATCACCCAAGATAAGAAGAGCACCAACCAAAACAGTGGTGTCCGCTTTAATGCAGAAAACAAGACGCGAAAGGAAACATATTATGGTTATATACAGGACATATGGGAACTGGAATATCGACGTGGTTTGAAGGTCCCTTTGTTTCAGTGCAAATGGGTCAATATGACACGAGGCGGCGTAAAGGAAGACCCGCAGTATGGAATGACAACAGTGGATCTCAACAATCTTGCGTATGCAGACGAACCATTCGTCCTAGCCAATGATGTGGCATAGGTTTTCTATGTGAAGGACATGTATACCAAGACAAGAAAAAGAAAAGATAAGGAAGCGAATGCATCGTACGATGAGCCAAAGCGGCACATAGTTCTTTCTGGGAAGAGAAACATCGTGGGACTGGATGACAAGACAGACAAGTCAGAAGATTATGAAAAGTTTGATGAAATTGCTCCATTCACAGTGAATATGGACCCGAGCATCCCGTTAAATGATGAAGATTTTCCATGGTTACGGCGCAAAGGGACACACGTGAAGAAAAAGTTTCACACCCAAAGATCTGGGATGTGATCGGCTTCACTATCATCACTTTCTTCTGTGTTTCACACCCAGAAGGGAATCTCTGTAATAGTTAGGGTAGTTATGTGTTTTGGCATTTGAAAAGCAAAGAAATTTTATGTGCAAACAAATTCTTTCATGCCTTTACTGATTTTTAAAGTTAAGTTATTCACAAACTAGTGATTCACACTAATTTCAAATAATTCAAAATTTAAACTATTCAAATTTGAAAACTACGGGCACTAACAGAAAGTTTGTAATGTTTTGTACCTAAAGCAAAAATATTCACAAAGAAACTCTAAATACACAAAAAAACAACTTAAAAATAAATAAAGCAAAAAAATAAAAAATAAAGCCCGCCTACTAGGCCAGAGCAGCCTGCATACGACTAGAAACCCAACCTGTTGTTGGGCCAGGATGCAGGCCCACAAAGGCCCAGTAGGCCCACGGGGCAGCACAGCACAGGTAAGCCCAGAAGGCCTGCATTTGAGAGGAGCTCGAAGGAGCAGCCGCGGCTGGGTTTATAAACCAGTGCGGCTGCCCTTCGCTAGGCGAGGTGGGACTAAACTTTGCGCCCCTCGCCTGGCAGCGCACCCCCCTTTAGTACCGGTTCGTGGCACCAACCGGTACTAAAGGGGGGCCTTTAGTACCGGTTGGTGCCACAAACCGGTATAAAGGGGGTGCGCTTCCCGTCGCTTGGCCTGGCCAAAACAGGCCTTTAGTACCGATTGGTGGCTCCAACCGGGGCCCCTCCTATATAAACAACACTTACGGAAATTTCAGTTTCTCATCTGCTTCTTCTCCTCTGCACCGTCGCCCGCCGCCCCCGTACGTCTCCATCCCTCGCCGCCGCCCCCGTCGCCGCCCCGTCCCCATCGTTGCCGCCCCGTTGTCCCAGTCCCCGTCGTCCCCGTAGTCACCGCCGACCCGTCCCGGCCCGTCCCGCGTCGTCCCCGTCCCCGTCGTCGCCGCCCCGTACGTCCCCGTCGTCGTCGCCGCCCCGGCCCGTACGTCCCCGTCCCCGTCGTCGTCGCCCCGTCCCTGTCCCCGTCGTCGTCATCCCCGTCGTCGCCGCGCCCGTCGCCGCCCCCCATCGCCTCTCGCCTCGCCGGTGAGCGCGCGCACACACACACATACATTTTTTGTTTTTTAGTCATACAAATAGTTAGAAATTTTTTCTGTTTTTTAGAAATTGTTAGAAAATTTTCTGTTTTTTAGAAATAGTTAGAAATGTTAGAATTGTTAGAATAATTAGAAATGTTAGAATTGTTAGAATAGTTAGAAATGATAGAATTGTTAGAAATTTTTCTATTTTTTAGTTATAGAAATAGTTATAAAAAAGTTAGAAAATTTTCTCTTTTTTTAGTTCTAGAAATATTAGAAATGTTATAGAAATGTTAGTTATATATAAATGTTAGAAATTTTAGTTATCAAAATCCAATCATTAAAAAAATGTTACTTTTTGCGGGCATATAGCTTGTATTTGTTCTCGACGATATTCTCGACGATGCCCGGCCCGCATCCTCGCCGTCGACACGTCCGCGATGACATTCGGCTGACCCATGTCCGTGACTGGGCTCCGCCGGGCTGGCACTGGGAGGTGTTGTCTAGAGGGGCGCGCCGCTTGATGAGGAACCCGGCCCCGGGTCCCGTCGTCGACCCTGATGTCGTTTGGTGGCGTTCGCGTGGGCCAGCTTCGGTGCGGAGGGAGCCGGCCCAGCCGGAGGTGGTACGTCGCCGTGTCAGGGAGGAGGACGAGCACGTCCATCGCTACATGGTTGCGTTAGAGTGCAACAGGTTCTCCAATACCTGGCAGTTTCTTCAGGGATCTCACTTCAGCTATGATCCTGTGAGGGTTCCTTCGCTTTGGGTGTCCACCGCCCGCGCCGCAGGAACCACGAGTGTCCTAGATTCTTCTGTAGTATTCGATCTTTATTAATTAGCTACCTAGCTAGCCAGTGATGTATTAGATATATAATATTCAAGACGATGTATTCGAGATTATATATTATTCGAGACGATGTATTCGAGATTATATCTATTATTCGAGACGATGTATTCAAGATTATATCTATTATTCGAGACGATGTAATTTGAATACTAAATTGTTTTATATTTATTTTGGATTAGTTAAATAAAAGCTATGGCGGACAATACCGGCAGAGAGGGAGAACAGGCCATGTTCGATATGATACGCCATCCTCGCGGGCCAGATGATGATTAGAATGAAGAAGATTATGGCGGCTCCGAATTTCTAAACAACACCGGGGAGGGTGATATGATATTCGATCGCGACGACCGAATTGATGAAGTCATGAACTGTGATTATGATGATGACGAAGAAAATGTTGATCTTGAAACAACAAAGACCGGCGAGGTATATATATTTATATAAGCAGGCATCTGGTGATCATCACATGTTTTAAATGACTTGAAGATATATTAACGAATCGATCTTTCTTCTTTCAGCCATCCGGATCGAGCAAATCTTCAGACAACAGGACGAAACGAGGCCTGAACAAAAAGTTGAAGGAGGGCGTAAAGTACAATATCGAGGCAATCTGACCTAATGGCGAACCATTAGCACCTAAGAAGATTGCGGACAAGTTCGTTCGTCAGTGCGGAGTTCTTGTGAAGGACCAACTCCCGATCTCCCTTCAAGAATGGAGAGAGCCAGCAAAGCCACGTCCAGATGTTACTTTTGTCGACAACAGACAAAAAGGTCTGCTTTGGGATACTCTCATGGAACATTTCACCCTACCAGATCATTTCACAGAAGCAGATGTGTAGAAAGTCAAGGACGCTGCTCTTAGGAAGATGGCGGTTGCATTCAAGAACCACAAGAATCGTGTATGGGACAAGTACGTCAAGGGAGGAAGGAAGACTCCAGTATTCGAGGGAACACTAGAGAACCAAAGTGCTCATTGGGACGATTTCATGAAATTCAAGGGTTCGGAATTAGCTAAGGAACGGTCGAGAATAAACAAGAAGAATGTCGAAAAAAAGGATATGTTCCATAAGCTGGGGCCAGGTGGCTATGCGGTGGCAATGCCTAAGTGGGATAAGTCTGAGAAAGAGATGGAGGATGCAGGTGTCACTCTGGTTACTAAGAGCTGGCCCCCCAGGTGCAGGACTTGGTTCTATGCGCATGGGGGGGAGTTGGACCCGAAGACAGGCAAAGTTTCGACGAAGGCATGTCTGAACGGAGCCGACGATAAGATACTTGTTGCAATAGAAGAGGCTCGTTCGGGGGTGTTCCATCCCAACAGATAGAACGACAAGCTTACGCGTGCCCTGGGAAATCCTGAACACCCGGGAAGAACACGAGGCAAGGGCGCTATTCCGTGGTATGAGGGGTTTTCGGACTGGAACACTGACTACAGAACCCGTGCGAGAAAGAAGATTGCGGAGGAGAAGAAGAGGATGATGGAGGAGGAGCAGAGGAAGCGGGACTATGAACGCCTTCAAGGCCTAGAAGCAAGTCAAGCGGACTTGGCAGTTAAATTCCAGTGGCAGCAGGAGCAGATCGACTCACTTAGCCAGCAAAGGGGGTCTCGGCAGCTGCAACAGCTAGCGGATGATCCAGCATTGGATAGCACCGCCCCATCCATGCCAAGAGGCAGCGTGGGTTCCGCCCCGTTTGACGCAATGCTGGATAGATACCCCGTGGATGACATCACGGAGAACACTAACTGCGAGCTACACTTCAAAATGAAGAACATATCAATGAAGGTGGCGGACGCCGTTGCTTTTCCAAATCCCCCCGAGGCAACCTTCCATTGCAACCCGATTCCAGCGGGCTATGCTCGTGTCGTGGTTGATGAGGTGGTGGACCCATATTCAGGGCTACAACTTGACATTCCTGGAGGTGACGACGAGCACACACTCGGAGAGGCCATACATCGTGTCATCCTATGGAGAAAGGATTGCATCGTCTTTCGAAGGCCACCGACACCGCGTCACCCGACTCCTCGTCGAAGTCCGCCACCGAGTCAGCAGACTCCCGCTCCTCCAAGTCCACCAACGCGTGAGGCCACTCCTCCTCCTCCTCCAAGTCCGGCAAAGCGTCAGGCCACTCCTCCTCCTCCAAGTCTGGCACAGCGTCAGACGTCCACTCCTCCTCCAAGTCCAGCACAACCTCAGGCCACACCTCCTCCAAGTCCGGCACAGCTTCAGGCCACTCCTCCTCGTCCAACTCAGCCCCGTCAGCCTTCTTTGCCGCCTCAGCAATCGCAGAAGAGACACCCCGCAGATATGGTGCGTAGCGGTATGAGTCGAGGTCGTAGTACAGGAAGTACAGACGGAGGCAAGCGATATAAATATGGTCCAAGCAGCCTCGCGCCTCTTCCGCAGAGGCCTTATGACAAGTCTGAGGAGGAAAACGCAGCCATATCGAAGGCCGAGGTGGAAGCCCATTTTGCACCGAAACCACCACCGCCGCCAAGGGAGAAAGTGCCTGAGGAAACGATTGACCACTTCATTCGTATGGCTCAACCACCAGCTCCGAAGCGTGTTGACACAGACTATGAGCGCCACATTAGGAAGTTAAATTGAGCACGTATACAGAGGGAGGCAAGCTCAAGCTCGAGCAAACAACAAACAGCTGCCAAAAAATGCGGGAAAACCGTTCCCCAGCTGGGAGAACAGGCGGCGCAATCGATCCCCTCGCTTGTTGTGCCAACAACACGTGACAGTACGCGCGCCCAATATTATTGTGGGCAAACAGTTTACGTTCCCGAGGTGGGCAATGTGGTAATAACCGAGGAGCATATAAGGCAGGCTGAAGTTCTCAACATCACTGTTGGACAACTCCTCGAGATCGAGCCCATGCCTGTGCTTATAGAGGAGGAAATAAAACGGAAATATGTCCGCGGCGAACCTTTGGTCAAGCCAGACGAGGTCAAGAAGCTCCCAATGAGAATGTATGAATTGCATCAATGGTACATGAACATTACAAGATTTCCAATCGAGAGTCCCTCATGGTGAATGTGAAGAAGGATCATTACTACCATGAGAAAGCTGTGGCCGTTGAGTATTCTGAACTGTTTCAGTTATACAATCAAGACGCACTCGACAAATCTATCGTCAGTTGCTATTGTCTGTAAGTGATTTCTTTCTGTAATTTAAGTCTCTCAAGCTAGCTGTAGTGATCCATTTGATCAATCATTACCTGTAATTATCCTCACTATATTCTTTTCTATGGTATTATGCAGGATGAAGATGTATGAAATGAGAAAAGGTGGACGCTATGGCATTGGGTTCATTGACCCAAACACCGTTAATGAATACACATGGAAAATAGATGCATATCATGAAAAACATGTAGAGGACAGCATGCTAGATTTCTTGAAGCGCCTCAAATACAATGAAGATATACTACTTCCTTACAACTTCCAGTGAGTCACACTGTCTTGTACTACAAATTCTCTGTTTTTGCCTACTAGCTAGCTACATGTTTTTGCTTACATATGCCCCCGCTTAATTAAGACATGCAAACGTGTGTGCATGCAGATTTCACTGGATCTTGTGTATCATTAAAGTTGATGCCGGAACAGTTGAAATACTGGACTCACTACTCAAAGCAAATACTGACTATAACATCTTGTTTGGGATAGTCAACAGGTAATTTCAATCATTAGTAACTATATATCTCGGCCTATTTAGTTCGTCATTTCATTATATGAACTATTTAATAACCCCTTTATTCATTTTCTTTGTCGGCGGGCAGGGCTTGGGCAAGGTTCATCAGCGTCACGGAAGGCGAATGGAAACAAAAGCTGAAATGGTTTCGACCCAAGGTAAGTAATTAAGTAGTACTAGCTATCTAGCTAGCTGCCATCTCTTTAATTATCATGCTTGATTAATTATTATCTGATCAAATTCCATTCTCGTAAAGGCCCTGAAGCAGGCACAGGGGACTGATCTGTGTGCATTCTGCGTTTGCGAGAACATTCGCATGATGGCGTCCGAAATGAGCAGATCTCGAAGACAGGAATGGGTACGTTTGTGAGAACACTATTCACAATTTTTACACCATTATCGATATCTAGTCACACAACTGATACACATGCATATTGATCTCCTTCTTAATAGTTCACAAAGGTGCGGGACAAGCTCCTAGACACGGAGCGCGTACAAGCACTTTAAGAGAAAATAGCGGGATTTTTGCTCGATCAGGTCATAAATCCGAAGGGAGAATACTATTACCCGCTACCGCCCCCATGAACCAGCTCCAATTGTCATCGTGCTCCGAAGGCACCAATTAGGCTAATGCCACTGGCTTCGAAGGCAACATGTAAGAGAAATTGTATATAGCTATACATGTGTGTATGTGTGAATTAATATGGTGGTTTGTGAGACATTTGATGATATATATATATATATATATATATATATATATATGATCAGTTCTACTAGAAATTCTATATATATATATATATATATACATATATATATATATGCATAACGTGTACAATGTGTAGTATCGTAAAATACCAGCAAACGAAAAAGAATTAAAATGGAAAACACAAAATTAAATGAAAAAGAAATCATAAAACCAAAAAAAACCAAACCTTGTAGTACCGGTTGGTGTTACCAACCGGTACTAAAGGGCTCCCGCCCCCCGGAGCTGGCTCGTGCCACGTGGTTGCCCTTTAGCACCGGTTCATGCGGAACCGGCACTAAAGGGCCTTACGAACCGGTGCTATTGCCCGATTCTGCACTAGTGAACATACCAATTAGGCACTATGAAAAAGAATAAAAATTGCTGCCCACTGCTTATTTAGATTATAAGAGTATGGTAGCGCATGACTTTATTGTTAAGAATAGGGAAGGGGCGCTTAAATACAAATCGTTCTTTGATAAACATCACCCTGAGACTATTACCTTGCCTGCTCCCTCCTTGTTTAATTTATCTGCAGGTCCGTATCTCGTTCTGTTGGCGGCCATTCACGCCTACCGGAACCCTACACCAGCCACGGAGCTGCAACCACAATTTGAACCTCCACAACAGTCTAATTACCAGTGGGATCCGGAGATGATTTCCAACCAGTGGCAATCAGAGTCTTGTTCATCTCAGTACAACCCCGGCTACAACTATGGATATCCGCGAGGCCATCCGTGGCAATAAACCAACTTAGGCCAAAAGCCTAAGCTTGGAGGAGTAAGTGTTTCTCACCGACATTACATTTATGTTCACACACACTCATTGCTAGATGTCGTTGCTCACACTCTTTCAGTGTAATATCCATGCTAGTTTACTTTCTTTTTCTTGCTTTCTTCTTGTGTGTTTGATAAACCTTAAGAAAAACCAAAAAAATTAGTATAGCTTTTAGTTAGTTTAATTTTCTTGTTGTAGTAGTAATAATTAAAAAGAAAACCCAAAAAGATTTCTCGTTCTTATTTTGCTTGTTGGGAGCTTTCCCATGTAAATAGTTTTATTTCTTTTCTTTTCTTTGGAGGTCGATAGGAGAAGATCATGATTAAATTGTTGAAGTGGCTCTTATATGCATTATTGTTGATTTAACCAAGAGTCCATATTGCCTTGTCTTCTCCTGTTTATTGAATGCTCACAAATTCTAGCTTAGTCCAATGCACATGCATTCTTATTATTTTCACATCGTTCAGTCGTGCAAGTGAAAGGCAATTATGACGATATATGATGGACTGACTGAGATGAGAGAAGCTGGTATGAACTCGACCTCTCTTGTTTTTGTAAATATGATTAGTTCATCGTTCCTGATTCGGCCTATTATGAATAAACATGTTTGCAATGACAATTAGAGATTATAGTTGCTCGTGCCATGCTTGATTAGCTATGAGTTATAATGGTTTACCTTGCGTGCCAACATGCTATTAAAATGGTTGTGATGTGGTATAGTGGGGTTGTATCCTCCTTTGAATGATTTAAGTGACTTGACTTGGCACATGTTCACACATGTAGTTGAAACAAATCAACATAGCCTTCACAATATTTATGTTCATGGTGGATTATATCCTACTCATGCTCGTACTCAATGTCTATTAATTTTAATGCATGTTCATGACTGTTGTCGCTCTCTAGTTGGTCACTTCCCAGTCTTTTGCTAGCCTTCACTTGTACTAAGCGGGAATACTGCTTGTGCATCCAATCCCTTAAACCCCAAAGTTATTCCATATGAGTCCACTATACCTTCCTATATGTGGTATCTACCTGCCATTCCAAGGAAATTTGTATGTGCCAAACTCTAAACCTTCAAATGAAATTCTATTTTGTATGCTCGAATAGCTCATGTATCAACTAGGGTTGTCTGTATCTTTCATGCTAGGCGGGTTATTCTCAAGAGGAGTGGACTCCGCTCCTCACTCATGAGAAAATGGCTGGTCACTGGGATGCCCAGTCCATGCTTTATGCAAATTAAATCAAAATAATTGCAAACAAAACTCCCCCGGGGCTGTTGCTAGTTGGAGGCACTCGTTGTTTTGAGCAAGCCATGGATTGATGCTTGTTGGTGGAGGGGGAGTATAAACTTTACCATTCTGTTTGGGAACCGCCTATAATGTGTGTAGCATGGAAGATATCGCCATCTCTTGGTTGTTATGTTGACAATGAAAGTATGCCGCTCAAAATATTAGTTATCTCTATTTCAAAATCGAGCTCTGGCACCTCTACAAATCCCTGCTTCCCTCTGCGAAGGGCCTATCTATTTACTTTCATGTTGAGTCATCACCCTCTTATTAAAAAGCACTAGCTGGAGAGCACAACAGTCATTTGCATTAATTACTATTAATTTATATTGGGTATGACTATGACTGGATCTCTTTTACAATGAATTACAATGTCTAGTCAGTCCTTGATCTTTAAAGGTGCTCTACATTTATGTTTTGCAGTCTCAGAAAGGGCTAGCGAGATACCATCCTGTTATATCATATTATGATTGTTTTGAGAAAGTGTTGTCATTCGAGATTTATTATTATTGCTCGCTAGTTCATTATGCCATTTGATATGAGTAAACATGAGACCTAAGAGTTATTGTGAATGTGGTTAGTCATAATCATTGCTAAAAACTTGAATGCTAGCTTTGCATATTTACAACAACAAGAGCAAACAGAGTTTGTAAAAGTTTTTTATCACTTTCAGTTTATCAACTGAATTGCTTGAGGACAAGCAAAGGTTTAAGCTTGGGGAGTTGATACGTCTCCGTCGTATCTACTTTTCCAAACACTTTTGCCCTTGTTTTGGACTCTAACTTGCATGATTTGAATGAAACTAACCCGGACTGACGCTGTTTTCAGCAGACTTTCCATGGTGTTATTTATGTGCAGAAACAAAAGTTCTCGGAATGACCTGAAACTCCACGGAACATATTTTTGGAAAATATCAAAAATACAGGAAGAAAAATCCATGTCAGGGGGCCCACACCTTGTCCACGAGGGTGGGGGGCACGCCTGCCCCCCTGGGCGCGCCCCCTGCCTCGTGGGCCCCCTGACGGTCCACCGACCTCAACTCCAACTCCATATATTCACTTTCGGGGAGAAAAAAATCAGAGAGAAGGATTCATCGCGTTTTACGATACGGAGCCGTCGCCAAGCCCTAAAACCTCTCGGGGCGGCTGATCTGGAGTCCATTCGGGGCTCCGGAGAGGGGGATTCGTCGCCGTCGTCATCATCAACCATCCTCCATCACCAATTTCATGATGCTCATCGCCGTGCGTGAGTAATTCCATCGTAGGCTTGCTGGACGGTGATGGGTTGGATGATATCTATCATGTAATCGAGTTAGTTTTGTTAGGGTTTGATCCCTAGTATCCACTACATTCTGAGATTGATGTTTCTATGACTTTGCTATGCTTAATGCTTGTCACTAGGGCCCGAGTGCCATGATTTCAGATCTGAACCTATTATGTTTTCATGAATATATGTGTGTTCTTGATCCTATCTTGCAAGTCTATAGTCACCTACTATGTGTTATGATCCGGCAACCCTGAAGTGACAATAATCGGGACCACTCCCGGTGATGACCATAGTTTGAGGAGTTCACGTATTCACTATGGGTTAATGCTTTGTTCCGGTACTCTATTAAAAGGAGGCCTTAATATCCCTTAGTTTCCATTAGGACCCCGCTGCCACGGGAGGGTAGGACCAAAGATATCATGCAAGTTCTTTTCCATAAGCACGTATGACTATATTCGGAATACATGCCTACATTAGATTGATGAATTGGAGCTAGTTCTGTGTCACCCTATGTTATGATTGTTACATGATGAACCGCATCCGGCATCATTCTCCATCACTGATCCAATGCCTACGAGCTTTTCACATATTGTTCTTTGCTTATTTACTTTTCCGTTACTACTATTACAATCACTACATAACACCAAAAATATTACTTTGCTACCGTTACTTTTGTTACCGTTACCACTACTATCATATTACTTTTCTACTAAATACTTTGCTGCAGATACTACATTATCCAGGTGTGGCTGAATTGACAGCTCTGTTGCTAATACTTGAGAATATTCTTTGGCTCCCCTTGTGTCGAATCAATAAATTTGGGTTGAATACTCTACCCTCGAAAACAGTTGCAATCCCCTATACTTGTGGGTTATCAGTTACTAGTGGCGTGGTAATAGTGGCGCACCTATAGTGCGCCATTAATGGCCAAAATAGGTGTGCCACTAACAGGCTTGAAAGGATCGAGAAGAGGGGTCTAGAGGGGGTGAATAGACTCTAATCAAGAAAAGTTGCAGTTTTTAATCTCTTGAGTTGAAGTGGAGTATTAGCACAAGTTTAAACATTCACAATACATATCAAGCAAGCATGCAAGCATACAAAGAGAATATGAGCAGCGGAAATTAAAGCATGCAAGTTGCAAGAATGTAAAGAGAAGGGATTGGAGTGTGCAAACGCAATTTGGAGACACGGAGATTTTTTATCTGTGGTTCCGATAGGTGGTGCTATCGTACATCCACGTTGATGGAGACTTCAACCCACGAAGGGTAACGGTTGCACGAGTCCATGGAGGGCTCCACTCACGAAGGGTCCATGAAGAAGCAACCTAGGGCGTGCCTCTCACCCTCGTGGGCCCCTCGGGCATCGTTTCGCGTTGATTCCACTTCCCAAAATACACATATATTCCAAAAAAATCTCTGTCAGTTTTTATCCCGTTTGGACTCCATTTGATATGGATTTTCTGCGAAAAAAACATGCAACAAACAGGAACTGGCACTGGGCACTGGATCAATATGTTAGTCCCAAAAATAGTATAAAAAGTTGCCAAAAGTATGTAAAAATTGTAGAATATTGGCATGGAACAATAAAAAATTGTAGATACGACGGAGACGTATCACATGGCAGACGGTAAAATAGCTTATACATGTAGTGTCATGTTGTAGGATCGAAAGTATGTCTAGAGGGGGGTGATTAGACTACCTAACCAAATAAAAACTTATCCTTTTCCCAATTTTAGTTCTTGGCAGATTTTAGCAACTTTGGACAAGTCAAGCAATCTTAACACAATTCAAGCAAGCATGCGAAGAGTATATGAGCAGTAGAAAGTAAAGCATGCAACTTGCAAGAATGTAAAGGGAAGGGTTTGGAGGTTTCAAACGCAATTGGAGACACGGATGCTTTATCGTGGTTCCAATAGGTGGTGCTATCATACATCCACATTGATGGATACTTCAACCCACGAAGGGTAACGGGTGGGCGAGTCCACGGAGGGCTCCACCCACGAAGGGTCCACGGAGAAGCAACCTTGTCTATCCCACCATGGCCGTCGCCCACGAAGGACTTGCCTCACTTGGGTAGATCTTCATGAAGTAGGCGATCTCCTTGCCCTTACAAACTCCTTGGTTCAACTCCACAATCTTGTCGGAGGCTCCCAAGTGACACCTAGCCAATCTAGGAGACATCACTCTCCAAGAAGTAACAAATGGTGTGTTGATGATGAACTCCTTGCTCTTGTGCTTCAAATGATAGTCTCCCCAACAGTCAACTCTCTCTCATAGGATTGGATTTGGTGGAAAGAAGATTTGAGTGGAAAGCAACTTGGGGAAGGCTAGAGATCAAGATTTATGTGGTTCGGAATGGAATATCTTGACCTCAACACAAGTGTAGGTGGTTCTCTCTCTTAGAAAATATGTATTGGAAGTGTAGGCATGTTCTGATGGCTCTCTCCATGAATGAAGGGTGGGTGGAGGGGTATATATAGCCTCCACACAAAATCTAACCGTTACACACAAATCGCCAAACTCGGTGGGACCGATTCAGAGAACTCGGTCGAACCGATTTGGTTCATAATGTGACCGTTAGGCATTTCGGTGGGACTGACTGGATCAACTCGATGGAACGAATGTGCTAGGGTTAGGGTAAATCCAAAACTCGGTTTGACCGATTACTCAAACTCCGTGGGACCGATTTGGGTAATAAATGAAACAGAATGTTGGCCAAGCAAACTCGGTGGGGCCGGTTGTAATCTCGATGGGACCAAAATTATTGCAACAGACAACAGAGAGTTTGCAAGCCCATCTCGGTAAGACCGAGATCCCATCGGTGAGACCGAACTGATTAGGGTTTCTGGCAGTGGCTATGTCAACTGAACTCGGTGGCTCCGGATATGAAATTCCGGTGGGGCCGAGTTGGACTTTTTAGTTTGGGACATATGTGGAAGTGAGAAAGTGGTTGAGGGCTTTGGAGCATATCACTAAGCCCTTTGAGCTAGCAAGTCATTAAGCAACACCTCATCCCTTCTTAATAGTATTGGCTTTTCCTATGGACTCAATGTGATCTTGGATCGCTAATTAGAAAATGTAGAGTCCTGAGCTTTGAGCTTGAGCCAATCCTTTGTCCTTAGTATCTTGAAGGGGTTCCACATCCTCTTGTCCATGCCAGTCCATTGTTGAACTTATCTGAAACATACTAGGTAGAAGCATTAGTCCAACAAGAGATATGTTGACATTAATTACCAAAACCACCCAGGGAGCACATGTGCTTTCAATCTCCCCCTTTTTGGTAATTGATGACAACATACATCAAAGCTTTAGATAAAGATATATAGAGCAATAATCAAAGCTTTGGAAAAACATGTAACATGCATAGGCTCCCCCTTCATGTATGCAATCATGTAAATATGAAACATAGGAGCATGTAAACGCATAAGCATGACAGAGTAAGCCATGTGTTACATGTATCTTGGCTATATGCATCAGAGCAAATGATGTGAATATAGGAAATGTTCCTTCATGCCCATGAGTCCTTCTTGCAAATAGTATGTACATCAGCAAGAAATCCTCATACACATGACTGTGATGCATATACTTACCTTGTGGTCTTGAGTTGGCTTAGGAAGGAATGAACCTGAGTAAACAAGGTTACACAACACAGATACCCCTACTAGCCAGAGCAAACAAAACAAACCACAAGAGAACCAAGACTGGGATGACATGTAGAGAGTGAGTACTGAGTACCCCATTGGGTATAGACATGTCCCCAAAGGTAAATGATACGTCTCCAACGTATCTATAATTTTTGATTGCTCCATGCTATATTATCTACTGTTTTGGACCATATTGGGCTTTATTTTCCACTTTTATATTACTTTCGGGACTAACCTACTAACCGGAGGCCCAGCCCAGAATTGCTGTTTTTTGCCTATTTCAGTGTTTCGAAGAAACGGAATATCAAACGGAGTCCAAACGGAATGAAACCTTCGGGAACGTGATTTTCTCAACAGATATGATCCAGGAGACTTGGTCCCTCCCTCAAGAATGGAGGGAGGCGGTCACGAGGGTGGAGGGCACGCCCCCCTAGGGTGCGCCCCTGCCTCGTGGGCCCCCTTTGCTCCACCGACGTACTCCTTCCTCCTATATATACCTACGTATCCCCAAACGATCAGATACGGAGCCAAAAACCTAATTCCACCTCCGCAACCTTCTGTACCCACGAGATCCCATCTTGGGGCCTGTTCCGGAGCTCCGCCGGAAGGGGAATCCACCACGGAGGGCTTCTACATCATCACCATAGCCCCTCCGATGAAGTGTGAGTAGTTTACCTCAGACCTTCGGGTCCATAGTTAGTAGCTAGATGGCTTCTCTCTTTTTGGATCTCAATACAATATTCCCCCTCTCTCGTGGAGATCTATTCGATGTAATCTTCTTTTTGTTGTGTGTTTGTTGAGAATGATGAATTGTGGGTTTATGATCAAGATTATCTATGAACAATATTTGAATCTTCTCTGAATTCTTTTATGTATGATTGGTTATCTTTGCAAGTCTCTTTGAATTATCAGTTTGGTTTGGCCTACTAGATTGGTTTTTCATGCAATGGGAGAAGTGCTTAGCTTTGGGTTCAATCTTGCGATGTTCTTTCCCAGTGACAGTAGGGGCAGCAAGGCACGTATTGTATTGTTGCCATCGAGGATAACAAGATGGGGTTTTTATCATATTGCATGAATTTATCCCTCTACATCATGTCATCTTGCTTAAGGCGTTACTCTGTTTTCTTGAACTTAATACTCTAGATGCATGCTGGATAGCGGTCGATGAGTGGAGTAATAGTAGTAGATGCAGGCAGGAGTCGGTCTACTTGTCTCAAACGTGATGCCTATATACATGATCATACCTAGATACTCTCATAACTATGCTCAATTCTGTCAATTGCTCAACAGTAATTTGTTCACCCACCGTAAAATACTTATGCTCTTGAGAGAAGCCACTAGTGAAATCTATGGCCTCCGGGTCTATTCTCATCATATCAATCTCCAATAACTTTATTATTGCTTTGCTTTTTTACTTTGCCTTTTATTTTACCTTGCATCTCTATGCCAAAAAAATACCAAAAATATTATCTATCATCTCTATCAGATCGTACTCTCGGAAGTGACCGTGAAGGGATTGACAACCCCTAATCGCGTTGGTTGTGTTGAGCTATTTGTTTTGTGTAGGTACGAGGGACTCGCGCGTGGCCTCCTACTGGATTGATACCTTGGTTCTCAAAAACTTAGGGAAATACTTACGCTACTTTGCTGCATCATCCTCTCCTCTTCGGGGAAATCCAACGTAGTGCTCAAGAGGTAGCAAGAAAAATTTCTGGCACAGTTGCCGGGAGTCTGCGCAAAAGTCAACATACCAAGTACCCATCACAATTCCTTATCTCTCGCATTACATTATTTGCCATTTGCCTCTCGTTTTCCTATCCCTCACTTCTCCCTTGCCGTTTTATTCACCCTCTCTTTTCCGTTTGCCTTTTTCTCGCTTGCTTTTTGTTTGCTCGTGTGTTGGATTGCTTGTTTGTCGCGATGGCTCAAGATAATACCAAATTGTGTGACTTTACCAATACCAACAATAATGATTTCCTTAGCACTCCGATTGCTCCTCTTACCAATACTGAATCTTGTGGAATCAATACTGCTTTGCTGAATCTTGTTATGAAAGATCAATTCGCCGGCCTTCCTAGTGAAGATGCTGCTACTCATCTAAATAGCTTCGTTGATTTATGTGATATGCAGAAGAAGAAAGATGCTGATAATGATATTGTTAAATTGAAGCTATTTCCTTTTTCTCTTGAAGATCGTGCTAAAGCTTGGTTTTCGTGTTTGCCTAAAAGTAGTATTGATTCTTGGAACAAGTGCAAAGATGCTTTTATCTCTAAGTATTTTCCTCCCACTAAAATCATCTCTCTTAGAAACGATATTATGAATTTTAAGCAACTTGGTCATGAACCTGTTACACAAGCTTGGGAGAGAATGAAATTAATGATACATAATTGCCCTACTCATGGTTTGAATTTGTGGATGATTATACAAAAAAATTATGCCGGAATGAATTTTTCTTCTAGAAATCTTTTAGATTCGTTCGCGGGAGGCACTTTTATGGAAATCACTTTAGGAGATGCTACTAAACTCCTAGATAATATTATGGTTAATTATTCTCAATGGCACACTGAAAGATCTACTAATAAAAAAGTGCATGCGATAGAAGAAATCAATGCTTTGAGTGAAAAGATGGATGAACTTATGAAATTATTTGCTACTAAGAGTGTTTCTTTTGATCCTAATGATATGCCTTTGTCTACTTTGATTGAGAATAATAATGAATCTATGGATGTGAATTTTGTTGGTAGGAATAATTTTGGTAACAACGCATATAAAGGGAATTTTAATCCTAGGCCTTATCCTAGTAATCCTTCTAATAATTATGGAAATTCCTATAACAACTCTTATGGAAATTTTAATAAGATGCCCTCTGAATTTCAGAATAGTATTAAAGATTTTATGAATTCACAAAATAATTTCAATGCTTTGCTTGAAGAGAAATTGCTTAAAGTTGATGAATTGGCTAGGAACGTTGATAGAATTTCTCTTGATGTTGATTCTTTAAAGCTTAGATCTATTCCTCCTAAGCATGATATCAATGAGTCTCTCAAAGCCATGAGAATTTCCATTGATGAGTGCAAGGAAAGAACCGCTAGGATGCGTGCTACGAAAGATGCCTTTATTAAAGCGTGTTCTTCCAATCCCTATGAAAATCAAGATGAAGATCTAAAAGTTATTGATGTGTCCCCTATTAAATCTTTGTTTTGAAATATGAATCTTGATGAAACTGAATATGATCCACCTTTACCTACAAGGCGTTCCAAAAATTCGGAGTATTTAGATCTTGATGATGAAATTGACAAAAGTGGGATTGAAAAGAATAAAACCCTAGATGTTGCTAAACTCACTATTTTGGATTTCAAGGAATTTAATTATGAAAGTTGCCCTTTAATTGATTGTATTTCCTTGTTGCAATCCGTGCTAAATTCTCCTCATGCTTATAGTCAAAATAAAGCGTTTACCAAACATATCGTTGATGCCCTTATGCAATCTTATGAAGAAAAACTTGAGTTGGAAGTGTCTATCCCTAGAAAACTCTATGATGACTGGGAGCCAACTATTAAAATTAAGATTAAGGATCATGAATTTTATGCTTTATGTGATTTGGGTGCTAGTGTCTCCACTATTCCCAAAACTTGGTGTGATTTGCTAGATTTCCGTGATTTTGATGATTGCTTTCTAAATTTGCATCTTGCAGATTGCACTATTAAGAAACCTATGGGAAGAATTAATGATGTTCTTATTATTGAAAATAGGAATTATGTGCCCGTAGATTTTATCGTTCTTGATATAGATTGCAATCATTTATGTCCTATTATTCTTGGTAGACATTTCCTTAGAACGATTGGTGCAATTATTAATATGAAGGAAGGGAATATTAGATTCCAATTTCCATTAAAGAAAGGCATGGAACACTTCCCTAGGAAGAAAATAAAACTACCATATGAATCTATCATGAGAGACACTTATGGATTGCCTACCAAAGATGGCAATACCTAGATCTATCCTTGCGTTTATGCCTAGCTAGGGGCGTTAAATGATAGCGCTTGTTGGGAGGCAACCCAATTTTATTTTAGTTTTTTGTTTTTTGTTTTTGTTTAGGAATAAATAATCCATCTACCTTTTGTTTAGATGTGTTTTTATCTTTAATTAGTGTTTGTGCCAAGTTAAACCTATAGGATCTTCTTGGATGATAGTTATTTGATCTTGCTGTAATTTCCAGGAACTTTCGGTTCACGAAAACAATTATTAAAAATCATCAGGACGTGATAAAATAATGATTCCAATTTATGCTGATCAATAAACAAATTGCCTAGGTCATATTATTTTTGCTGATTTTTTGGAGTTCCAGAAGTTTGCATTAGTTACAGATTACTACAGACTGTTCTGTTTTTGACAGATTCTATTTTTCGTATGTTGTTTGCTTATTTTGTTGAATCTATGGCTAGTAAAATAGTTTATAATCCATAGAGAAGTTAGAATACAGTAGGTTTAACACCAATATAAATAAAGAATGAGTTCACTACACTACCTTGAAGTGGTCTTTTGTTTTCTTCCGCTAACGGAGCTCACGAGATTTCTGTTGAGTTTTGTGTTGTGAAGTTTTCAAGTTTTGGGTGAAATATTTTGATGGATTATGGAACAAGGAGTGGCAAGAGCCTAAACTTGGGGATGCCCATGGTACGCCCAAGATAATCCAAGGACACCAAAAAGTAAAAGCTTGGGGATGCCCCCGGAAGGCATCCCCTCTTTCGTCTGCTTCCATCGGTAACTTTACATGGAGCTATATTTTTATTCACCACATGATATGTCTTTTGCTTGGAGCGTCTTGTATGATTTGAGTCTTTGCTTTTTAGTTTACCACAATAATCCTTGCTGTACACACCTTTTGAGAGAGCCATACATGAATTGGAATTTGTTAGAATACTCTATGTGCTTCACTTATATCCTTTGAGCTTTATAGTTTTTGCTCTAGTACTTCACTTATATCTTTTAGAGCACGGTGGTGGATTTGTTTTAAAGAAACTATTGATCTCTCATGCTTCACTTAGATTATTTTGAGAGTCTTAATTAGCATGGTAATTTGCTTAATAATTCTAATATGCTAGGTATACAAAAATAGTAAAGCTTTATAGGAGTGTGTTGAATACTAAGAGAAGTTTGATTCTTGATAATTGTTTTGAGATATGGAGGTGATAATATCAAAGCCGTGCTAGTTGAGTAGTTGTGAATTTGAACAATGCGTGTGTTGAAGTTTTCAAGTCCCGTAGCATGCACGTGTGGTAAACGTTATGTAACAAATTTGAAACATGAGGTGTTCTTTGATTGTCTTCCTTATGAGTGGCAGTCGGGGACGAGCGATGGTCTTTTCCTACCAATCTATCCCCCTAGGAGCATGCGCGTAGTGCTTTGGTTTTTGATGGCTTGTAGATTTTTGCAATAAGTATGTGAGTTCTTTATGACTAATGTTGAGTCCATGGATTATACGCACTCTCACCCTTCCATCATTGCTAGCCTCTTCGGTACCGTGCATTGCCCTTTCTCACATCAAGAGTTGGTGCAAACTTCGCTGGTGCATCCAAACCCCATGATATGATACGCTCTTTCACACATAAACTTCCTTATATCTTCCTCAAAACAGCCACCATACCTACCAATTATGGCATTTCCATAGCCATTCCGAGATATATTGCCATGCAACTTTCCACCATTCTATTTACCATGACACATTCATCATTGTCATATTGCTAGCATGATCATGTAGTTGACATAGTATTTGTGGCAAAGCCACCATTTATAATTCTTTCATACATGTCACTCTTGATTCATTGCACATCCCGGTACAGCACCGGAGGCATTCATATAGAGTCATACTTTGTTCTAGTATCGAGTTGTAATCATTGAGTTGTAAATAAATAGAAGTGTGATGATCATCATTTTCTAGAGCATTGTCCCATGTGAGGTTAAATAAAAAAAGAGGCCAAAGAAGCCCAAATAAAAAAAGAAAGAGGCCAAAGAAGCCCAAAGAAAAAAAAAAGAAAAAAATGAGAGAAAAGAGAGAGAAGGGACAATGCTACTATCCTTTGCCACACTTGTGCTTCAAAGTAGCACCGTAATCTTCATGATAGAGAGTCTCTTGTTTTGTCATTTTCATATACTAGTGGGAATTTTTCATTATAGAACTTGGCTAGTATATTCCAACGATGGGCTTCCTCAAATGCCCTAGGTCTTCGTGAGCAAGCAAGTTGGATGCACACCCACTTAGTTTCTTTTGTTGAGCTTTCATACATTTATAGCTCTAGTGCATCTATTACATGGCAATCCCTACTCCTTGCATTAACATCAATCATTGGGCATCTCCATAGCCCATTGATTAGCCTCGTTGATGTGAGATCTTCTCCTTTTTGTCTTCTCAACATAACCCCCATCATCATATTCTATTCCACCCATAGTGCTATGTCCATGGCTCGTGCTCATATATTGCGTGAAAGTTTATAGGTTTGAGATTATTAAAGTATGAAACAATTGCTTGGCTTGTCATCGGGGTTGTGCATGATGAGAGCATTCTTGTGTGACGAAAATGGAGCATGACTAAACTATATGATTTTGTAGGGATGAGCTTTCTTTGGCCATGTTATTTTGAGAGGACATAATTGCTTAGTTAGTATGCTTGAAGTATTATTATTTTAATGTCAATATGAACTTTTGTCTCGAATCTTTCGGATCTGAATATTGATGCCACAATTAAAAAGAATTACATTGAAATTATGCCAAGTAGCACTCCGCATCAAAAATTCTTTTTTATCATTTACCTACTCGAGGACGAGCAGGAATTAAGCTTGGGGATGCCTGATACGTCTCCAACGTATATATAATTTTTTATTGCTCCATGATATATTATCTACTGTTTTGGACCATATTGGGCTTTATTTTTCCACTTTTATATTAATTTTGGGACTAACCTATTAACCGGAGGCCCTGCCCAGAATTGTTGTTTTTTGCCTATTTCAGTGTTTCGAAGAAACGGAATATCAAACGGAGTCCAAACGGAATGAAACCTTCAGGAACGTGATTTTCTCAACACATATGATCCAGGAGACTTGGACCCTCCATCAAGAAAGGAGGGAGGCGGTCAAGGGTGGAGGGCGCGCCCCCTGCCTCATGGGCCCCCCTTTGCTCCACCGACGTACTCCTTCCTCCTATATATACCTACGTACCCCCAAACGATCAGATACGGAGCCAAAAACCTAATTCCACTGCCGCAACCTTCTGTACCCACGAGATCCAATCTTGGGGCCTGTTCCGGAGCTCCGTCGGAAGGGGAATCCACCACGGAGGGCTTCTACATCATCACCATAGCCCCTCCGATGAAGTGTGAGTAGTTTACCTCAGACCTTCGGGTCCATAGTTAGTAGCTAGATGGCTTCTTCTCTCTTTTTGGATCTCAATATAATGTTCTCCCCCTCTCTCATGGAGATCTATTCGATGTAATCTTCTTTTTGCGGTGTGTTTGTTGAGACCGATGAATTGTGGGTTTATGATCAAGATTATCTATGAACAATATTTGAATCTTCTCTGAATTCTTTTATGTATGATTGGTTATCTTTGCAAGTCTCTTCGAATTATCAGTTTGGTTTGGCCTACTAGATTGGTTTTTCTTGCAATGGGAGAAGTGCTTAGCTTTGGTTTCAATCTTGCGGTGTCCTTTCCCAGTGACAGTAGGGGCAGCAAGACACGTATTGTATTGTTGTCATCGAGGATAACAAGATGGGGTTTTTATCATATTGCATGAATTTATCCCTCTACATCATGTCATCTTGCTTAAGGCGTTACTCTGTTTTCTTGAACTTAATACTCTAGATGCATGTTGGATAGCGGTCGATGAGTGCAGTAATAGTAGTAGATGCAGGCAGGAGTCGGTCTACTTGTCTCGGACGTGATGCCTATATACATGATCATACCTAGATTGAGGGAGTCCTGGATTAGGGGGTGTCCGGATAGCCAAACTATAGCCTTTGGCCGGACTCTTGGACTATGAAGATACAAGATTGAAGACTTCGTCCCGTGTCCGGATGGGACTTTCCTTGGCGTGGAAGGCAAGCTTGGCGATACGGATATGTAGATCTCCTTCGATTGTAACCGACTCTGTGTAACCCTAGCCCTCTCCGGTGTCTATATAAACCAGAGGGTTTTAGTCCATAGGACGAACAACAATCATACCATAGGCTAGCTTCTAGGGTTTAGCATCTCTGATCTCATGGTAGATCCACTCTTGTACTACCCATATCATCAATATTAATCAAGCAGGAGTAGGGTTTTACCTCCATCGAGAGGGCCCGAACCTGGGTAAAAACACGGTGTCCCTTGTCTCCTGTTACCATCCGCCTTGACGCACAGTTCAGGACCCCCTACCCAAGATCCGCCGGTTTTGACACCGACATTGGTGCTTTCATTGAGAGTTCCTCTGTGTCGTTGCCATCAGGAAGGATGCCTCATCCCGTCTTTAAAAATGGCACTGTTGCTAAGGGAGCTTTGGCTGTCGGCCAAACTCTCCGGCTAGGTGGTTTTCTTATGACCGCCAGATCGGCCGTTGCACCGACGATGACTTCTCGGGTCATCAAAAGCAATCTTCACGTCGACTTGGAACTCGCTGAGCAGTTAGATCCAATGGAGCTCTCTTCCCTAAACGAGCTCTTGGATCGCATCGCCGCCCTAGGAGTCGCTACAGACTACGATCAGATTGGGCCTAAACCCGATCTGAGAGAGTTTAACTCTCCCTAGGTCACCCATCACGTTGCAATGGTGCAGGAACAATGCGGCGACCCTTCATCTATCTTAAGGACTAGCTATGTCCGGATTCCCGATCCCTCCAAGCCGGATACCCGCGGAGGGGAGGACATCACTCAAGCCCTGAACCTAGAGTCACGCAGCGGGCAAGATTCATTGGACAACATCCAAGAATCCAAACTTCCGAGTTCGGAAGCTCCTTGGCCCCTGAGTCTCAGATTGGCCACCCAAACATAAGCGATCTATCCCAAATTAGGCAAGATCCCGAAGAAACAGTACACCATTACTGGGCCAGATTCCTCCTGGTCATCAACAGGATAAAGGACTGCCACGAGGAAGACGCAATTTCATTCTTCTGCAATAATTGCACGGACAAGGGAATCCTCAACGCCATAAGTCGCCGTGAAATTACACGCTTCGCCGACTTGGCCTGCATAGTACGAAAGTATTGTGCGATGGAAAGCGCCTGGAAAACCAACATAAAATTTTGGGACAATCCGGCCCTGAATACAAACCCAGTTCGAAATAAAAGGGTGCATTATCGCCAGGCACCTGGGTTAAACACCAAAAAGCAAAAACCCTCTACAGGGCATGGAACCGTACTGGAGGGATGGCTCAATGGACCCTGTAAAATTCATAGTGCAGAGGGCGCCACACCAACTCATAGCCTTAGTGCATGTTGGATACTTCGGCAGGTGGCCAAAAGTGGCGAATATCTTCTAAACCCAGAAGCCATAGAGTACCAGCCCTTGGATACCAGTACGGTATTAACAGACTTCGATACTTTCGCATCAAATAATATGCGAAAACGAACACTCCGCAACCTTGCCGAAGTCTGCCACGTGGCAACAATAAACCCATGGAGTGACACGGCTATTACTTTTAATGCCAATGACGAACCTAAATTCCGAACAGCCCGAGCACCAGCCGCATTGGTCCTCAGTCCAATAGTGGACGGTTTTCGACTCACCAAGGTACTCATGGATGGTGGCAGCGGATTGAACCTCATTTATGAGGAAACCCTTCAAAAATGGAAATAGACTGGAACCGCATTGAACGAAGCAGCACAACCTTTAGAGGAATAATCACCAGTCGGGAAGCGCGCTGTACAGGAAAAATCACACTAGATGTGGTGTTCGGCACGCCGGACAATTATAGGTCCGAAGAGGTCACATTCCAAGTGGCCCCGTTTAGTAGCGGATACCACGCTCTATTAGGGCGGGAGGCGTTTACAATCTTCCAAGACATACCCCATTACGGGTACATGAAGCTCAAAATGCCCAGGCCCAACGGAATCATCACTCTCGCTAGTGATCCGGACACAGCACTCCGTGCCGAAAATAAGACAGCCGCACTAGCCCTCGAGGCACTACCGAAGCCCTAGCGGCTGAGGAACTGACTGCGCTGCACTCGACGGTGAACAGGGACGACGTGATACTCGATAAAAGATCCATCCACCTCCTTCAAACCAGTGGACGAGATAGTCAAATTCCAAGTCCATCCAACGGACCCTACAAAAACAGCTTCCATCGGGGCACAGTTAAACCCTGATGTAGACGCCGCACTACGAGAGTTCCTACGCGAGAACTGGGACATTTTTTCCTGGCACCCTTCAGACATGCCAGGAATCCCATGCAGGCTGGCCGGGCATAGCCTAAATATTCTAAAAGCATTCAAGCCAGTCAAGCAGTCTCTTCGGCGTTTCTTCGAACCTAAGAGACAAGCCATGGGAGAGGAACTAGCTATGCTATTGGAGGCCGGATTCATCCGAGATATAAAACATCCGGACTGGATAGCAAACCTGGTGATGGTACCAAAGAAGGACAAATCCTGGCGCTTGTGCGTCAATTTTAAGGACCTCAACAAGGCTTGCCCAAAGGATCCCTTCCCCCTCCCCCACATCGATTAAATTATCGACGCTACCGCAGGACACGATTCATTGTGTTTCCTCGACGCATACTCCGGCTACCATCAAATTAAGATGGCAGAGCCAGACCAAGCTGCAACAGCATTCATCACACCATACGGCCCCTTATGCTTCAACACAATGCCCTTCGGGCTCAAAAACGCCGGTGCAACATATCAGCGCATGATTCAGACATGTCTGGCAAACCATATCGGCAAAACAGTGGAGGCATACGTAGATGATGTGGTCGTCAAAACCAAACATGTCGAACCTCTAGTAGACGACTTGAGGCTCACGTTCGATAACCTCCGAACATATGACATCAAGCTCAACCCGGGAAAATGCGTTTTCGGCGTTCCAGTCGAAAAGCTCATGGGCTTCATTGTATCCGGTAGAGGAATTGAAGCAAATCCAGCCAAGATCCGAGCTCTGTCACAACTGGACATCCCAAAGGACCTCAAACAAATACAAAAATTAACAGGATGCGTGGCGGCTCTAAGCCGCTTTATCTCCCGTCTGGGAGAAAAAGCTCTACCTCTTTACCGCCTCCTTCGGTGCACCGAACACTTCGAGTGGACGGATGCCGCCACGGCCGGACTCAACGAAATAAAGGCCATATTGGCAACAAACCCAGTCCTGGCCACGCCAAATATCGGCGAACCAATGCTATTGTACATTGCAGCTACCCACCAGGTTGTTAGCGCAGTGCTCGTCGTCGAACGAGAAACGAACGGACACAAATACCCCCTTCAAAATCCGGTCTACTATGTGTCCACTGTCCTCACTCCATGCAAATCATGATACCCGCATTATGAAAAGATTGCATACGCGGTATTCATGGCATTCCGGAAGCTGCGACACTACTTTCAAGAGTGTTCGATAACGGTAGCCTCGGAAGTGCCACTTAACGATATCATAAACAACCGCGACGCGACGGGCCAGATTGCCAAATGGGACATTGAGCTCCTCCCGTTCGACATAACTTACAAGCCACGGCGAGCTATTAAGTCGCAAGTTTTGGCCGACTTCGTCGCTGAATGGACGGAAGTTGAACTCCCTAAAGAGTACGGCACATATTCCAACTGGATTATGCACTTCGACGGCTCCAAAATGCTGGCTGGTCTGGGGGCTGGTGTCGTTTTTACGTCCCCAACAGGAGACACAGTTCAATACATATTCCAGATAATGTATACGGACTCCAACAATGCAGCCGAATATGAGGCCCTTCTACATGGTCTCCGGATGGCAGTATCCATGGGCATTCAACGCCTAGAGGTACGCGGAGATTTGAACCTCGCGATATCCCAAATCAATGGAGACTTTGACGCCAAGGATCCGAAAATGGCAGCTTATTGCAACGCCGTCCTAAAAATATCAGGTCGGTTCGAGGGGCTCGAATTTCACCATATAGCCCGGGAAAACAATCAGGCGGCCGATGTCCTGGCACGCATCAGCGCTGAAGGCGACGCCATCCCCCCCAACATATTCTTGGAGAGGCTGTTCAAGCCATCCGTAGTATGGGAAGGGGAACCCGGAAATAACATACCGGACCAAACCGCACTGCCCGACACCGAACAATCTGACATAATTGGAGGCTCTGCCAACGAAATAACACCTTCAGCCCACGTAATAATGGCAGTCATCGCCCCGTGGACAGAACCATTCCTAGCCTACCTAACTAGGCAGGAACTTCCTGAGGACCAAAACAAGGCACGCTGCATAGTACCGCGATCTAAAGCCTATAAAGTTCATGAGGGAGAGCTCTCTAAGAAAAGCACCACCGGAGTCCTTCAAAGGTGTATCTCCGAAGAGGAAGGGCGGAATCTTCTGGTTGAAATTCATGCCGGACTCGGCGGTCACCATGCTGTAGCCCGGGACCTTGTAAGCAAGGCCTTCCATACAGGATTCTATTGGCCGACGACCCGGGCAGACGCTCAGGACTTAGTCCAACGATGCGTTGGTTGCCAGTTTTTTGCTAACCAAAGCCATATGCCACCTACCGCCCTCCAAACTATCCCCATCACCTGGCCCTTCGTGGTCTGGGGGCTTGACATGGTTGGACCCCTTAAAGGAGGAACCCACAAGCAAAAATACTTACTAGTCATGGTGGATAAGTTCACCAAATGGATAGAGGCCAAGCCTGTTAAGACGGTCGAGTCCGGACCGGTGATAGACTTCATATCCGGGGTCGTACACCATTACGGCGTCCCCCACAGCATCATCACTGATAACGGCACGAACTTTACAGCCGACGAGGTAAAACTCTGGTGCAAAAACATGGGCATTAAGCTCGACTATGCTTCAGTCTATCACCCACAAACTAACGGTCAGGTCGAGCGAGCAAATGGTCTAATCATGAGCGGCATCAAACCCAGATTAGTGCAGCCCCTCAAGGAATCTAACATGCACTGGATAGAGGAGCTCGACTCCGTACTCTAGGGGCTGCAGACCACACCGAACCGCACTACCGGATACACACCATTCTTCATGGTATACGGTGCAGAGGCGGTTCTGCCCTACGACATAATTCATGACTCACCTCGGGTGCGCATGTATGAAGAAAGAGAAGCCGAGCTCGATCGGCAGGACAGTTTGGACACCTTGGAGGAGGAGCGTGACGTGGAAAAAGCCCGTTCCGCATTCTATCAACAGCAGGCTCAAAGATACCGAAGCAGAGAAGTACGGGCCAAAACTTACAATGTTGGTGAGTTAGTTCTACGCCTGCCGGATAAGAAAAAGGACAAACTAAAGCCCAAGTGGGAAGGTCCCTTCATTATTGACTAAGTCCTGACTGGTGGAGCGTACCGTCTGCGGGATGCATCGGATAATCGACTCGAGCCGAACCCATGGAACGCAGCCCAACTCCGAAGATTCTACGCCTAGCGCTGGACTCTGTGTTCGTCTCCTTCCTCTGTCCTCTTTTTATATGATATTTGTCTTATATTTCTCTCCTTCTCCCCTTCTTTTCTTTCACAGCCTTTAAGGGTCCATTTGTGCCTTGAACGCACATAACTGACGCGATATCCGCGCTTATTATACCTGGGGGCTTCTTTTACAGAAGCTTATTCATACGGGCTTCGTGCCCAACACATGTGTTATACTTCCGCATGTACCCTTTATTCAACATTATATGCATCGATATGACTTAAGTTTTGGCCAAGCTGGGTTGCCTGGCTCTTGTATTTATGCCCTACGTTCTCGTTAATTCGGCTAGGGCATAAGGGGAGCACCTCTGTGATTGTTACTGCCGGGTCAGTCGGATGTGTACCTCAGACTGGGTGAAGCCGAAAGCTAGCGTTCTTAAGGGAATATTCGGTCGGTGAACTAAAGATGATTTCACACTTTTTACTTATGCGCCCCAGATGTTTTTTTTTCTCTGCGTCTCTTTTTGCAGTCCAGACATGCACTTTAGGGCATGCCTCCCAGGGAAAGGAACCCCTAACGGAACTATTCTCCCTGGAAGATGTTTCTTACTAACCATGTAATATAACATAACTAGTTGGCACTTGTCTGTTCAAGCACTAATGACCCCTACGCCTGGTCTCCATGCATGCCCCGGTTCTTACATAACCGAGAGGGTATTCGGATACACTCCGGGCCGTCAGGTCCCGAGGTTGAAGCGAAAAGGTCCGCCACGACAAACGATCTACAATCCGGCTAGAAGGCATTATACATGTCACTTTAAATTACATAGTCAATTTGACTGGTTGAATTCCTATTCAATACCATCCAATAGGCTGTCTAGTCTATAGTCCTGTTGGGAATACTTTGCGGCCAATTCTACTTGGCCCTATACTAAGCTTACAGGGATTTCCTTCCCATCGGGCCCCACAGGTCCGACCTCGGCCATATGGTTTGGGTCAGCCTTCGTGTACCGCGTCTTCACCATGGCCCAAGCTTCCCTGGCACCTTGACGGCAGGCCGGTATCTTCCATACTCGGAGGCGCCGCCGCGCTCCCCTCAGCTTCTCCGCAAGCTCTCCAAGTCCTTCGGGCAAGGAGACGGATGGCCACAAGGCCTGGGCAATGCCTTGCATCACCTGCCGAACTCGTTCGTGCAGTTGTGAAAGCTCGGGAAGAAGGTCACCCGTAGAACCGGACATTTCCTCCGCAAGACGACATGTGAGCATACCTACAGACATAACTCTGTCAGCCGATTTCCTCGTCGAACTCTTTTTCAAAGTTTGTTTAAGCACTTACTAAAAATGCCGCGTCGAAGCCGCCGATTCTCCTTAACGGAGTCTGACAGCTGGGCACGGACATCCTTCAGCTCCACACCTAGTCGGGTGTTGGCATCTAGGAGATCATTCTTCTCCTGCCTCACCCTTGTAAGCACGCTCTCACCAGCCTTTAGCTGGCGTAGGAGTTGTTGCTCATCCGGATTAAGTCCGGCGCCATCTGCAATTTTATTGTCAGATTTGCATACACGCCGCACAGGATACTTATCATTTAAAGCATAGAGTACCAGAGGGGGTCTCCTTGGGCTCCCCTGTTGCGGCTAGTGCGGCCTGAAGTTGGGCTCTGCACTCTTCCAGCTCATGGGACAGTTGGGTATTCTTTTCTGTAAGAACCTGCATAACAAATGATCCTTAAATCAGTTGTTCTAATTGTTTCAAGTCTCAGGGGCTACTGGTATATACAATCACCAAATTTTCTCACCCGTATGTCCTTTACATACTGCTCCGTGGCTCTGGCTAGGCCATTTTGAGCAGCACGGAGGTACGCATCTCCTGAGTTGAAGGCATCTAATGCCTCTTGGGAGAAACAAGCGTCACGAAGAACAGTCCGGCGGCGCCTGTGGTTCATGGCACTATCCACCTCGGAGTTAGTGGCGGACATTTTGTCTGCATCCTCTGTCGGAGGAGCATTCGGCGCGCGCCTCGTATTCGCCTCCGCTTCCGGACCCGGCTTTGGAGCCTGGCTGGTGGAGGCGCTCCTTTTTCTTAAAAGAAAGCACGGGCGTCAGTATGCCTCTGAGGATAATATCTTGGAATAAAACGGCATGCCATACCGCTACACTGGAGTCTCGATCTGAACCGCCTGTCTTTTCAGCCTGTTTGGCCTCGCGGCCCCTTGTTGGCTAGTCGCCGCAGGCTCGGTATTCCGTCTCGCGGGCCGCCCCTGCAAAGTGCCATTGGTATACCGTAATCAAAAATACGCGAGGATGGATCCTTTTCGAAGTGCTGGGACTTCGGTCTCAGTTACCTGCGAGGCCGGAAGTAGCCCAGGATAATCAGCCATAATCGCCACCAGGGCATCATCGTTGCCCAATTGGTAGAATACCCCATCGATCAGCTCCACAGATATATCCGGATCCTCTTGGGAGGTCGGGCCAAGGGACCGGTCCGGATCCTCGGTTTGTGGAGAGTTGCTTATTTCCCTCATGGCCTTACGCAGCTCCTGGGTTGAAATCGCAAGATGAAATACTTAACAATGGGATTATGGAACGGATGGGCAAGGGAACGTATTAGCTTACCCAGCCCGGAGGATTGTACATAGAAAATCCGCCCTGTGGATTGACGCGGAGGAATTCCTCCTCTTCTCCCTTGTACAAGGTAGACAAGATTTTTGCTAGGGCAACCACCGATTTTGGCCCCTTACGGCCGCAGCGGGTGGCGTCATCCTCCCCGTTGAAATCGCACATCAGGTGGACTCTATATTGAAGCGGTTGCACCCCCCCCCCCCCCCCGCATAATACATGTGGCCATGACCTCGATCATGGTCAATCCGGATTGAGCTAGCAACCTTATCCGGCTCATCAGGTAAAGAACATTCCTGTCGTCTTCCTCCTGGGGGCTCCGTGGACGCCAGCTCAGGCGCTTCTTCAATGGAGCGTTGACGAACTCAGGAAGGCCAATCCGAATAGGATCCGGTAGGGGAACGTCTTCTACATAAAACCATTCTGAAGGCCAGTCTTCGGACGTCTTCTTTGGGGTTCCGGATAGATATCCGGTCCCGGCAATGCGCCACACTTTGCCTCCGCCCACTTGATATATTGACCCCTTCTGAGAACGGGGCACAAGACAGAACAGCTTTTTCCACAGCGCAAAATGAGCCTCGCAGCCCAAAAATAGCTCGCAAAGGGCTACGAAGCCCGCAATATGCAATATGGAGGCAGGTGTAAGGCTGTGCAACTGGAGGCCATAGAACTCCACGAGCCCCCGGAGAAACGGATGAATTGGAAATCTGAGCCCTCTTATCGGATGAGGGACAAGGCATACCTGCTCTCCCTTGGAGGGATTGGGAACGCTCTCCGCCATTATAAGTGGCGATCCCGGCTCGAACCAGGACCATGTACGCTGGGGGAAGAAATCCCTTGGTTTGAAGTGTCACTAGTTTGTTGTGCGGGACGGAACATCTCTCTCAGTCTCCAGGCTTGGGGCTGGGAGAGCGGGTGGAGGAGCTGCGTCGACCAGCCATGATGGAATGGATTTCTGTCGGATGCGCTCCGATGAATGCTCGCTAAGGGAAGATGGTGTGATTTGGATCTAAATCCTCGTCTCTTTAATAGGCAGCTCATTTACACAGCTAGCAGGGTAAATGTAAAAACACCCTGGCTCTTCGCATTCGTTTGACACATGGAAGATGACCATTATTGGGCGTGGAAGCCAATGAGCACAGTATTCACGAGAAGCCGGACACTATTCAACTAGTACACATAATTTGGAGAAGAACCCGCCTTGCAATGCCGAAGACAATCTGCGCGCTGGACTCGTCGTCATTGAAGCCTGGTTCGGGGGCTACTGAGGGAGTCCTGGATTAGGGGGTGTCCGGATAGCCGAACTATAGCCTTTGGCCGGGCTCTTGGACTATCAAGATACAAGATTGAAGACTTTGTCCCGTGTCCGGATGGGACTTTCCTTAGCGTGGAAGGCAAGCTTGGCGATACGGATATGTAGATCTCCTTCCATTGTGACCGACTTTGTGTAACCCTAGCCCACTCTGGTGTCTATATAAACCGGAGGGTTTTAGTCCATAGGACGACCAACAATCATACCATAGGCTAGCTTCTAGGGTTTAGCCTCTCTGATCTCGTGGTAGATCTACTCTTGTACTACCCATATCATCAATATTAATCAAGCAGGAGTAGGGTTTTACCTCCATCGAGAGGGCCCGAACCTGGGTAAAAACACTGTGTCCCTTGTCTCCTGTTACCGTCCGCCTAGACGCATAGTTCGGGACCCCCTACCTGAGATCCGCCGGTTTTAACACCGACATAGATACTCTCATAACTATGCTCAATTCTTTCAATTGCTCAACAGTATTTTGTTCACCCACCGTAAAATACTTATGCTCTTGAGAGAAGTCACTAGTGAAATCTATGGCCTCCGGGTCTATTCTCATCATATGAATCTCCAATCACTTTATTATTGCTTTGCTTTTTTACTTTGCCTTTTATTTTACCTTGCATCTCTATACCAAAAAAAATACCAAAAATATTATCTATCATCTCTATCAGATCTCACTATCGTAAGTGACCGTGAAGGGATTGACAACCCCTAATCGCGTTGGTTGCGTTGAGCTATTTGTTTTGTGTAGGTACGAGGGACTCGTGCATGGCCTCCTACTGGATTGATACCTTGGTTCTCAAAAACTGAGGGAAATACTTACGCTACTTTGCTGCATCATCCTCTCCTCTTCGGGAAAATCCAACGCAGTGCTCAAGAGGTAGTAGTAAAGATGTGCAATAAAATCAGAGATTTCTTTCCCTTAGATGTCTTGCTCCCCCTGAATCTTGCATGGGATATTGGGAGAAGATAGGGAACAGAAAATCAGAGCAAAAGAAAAACAACATAATCAATGCAAGCAATCAAATATGAACATGTCTTTCCCCTCTTAAAGACATGTAATTTCTCTCCTCTTGAACACCAAGTATCTGAGGTCTGAGGTTTCTTACACACACTCCCCCTGAGTATCCTCTCCCCCTATAGAAATGATTAAGCATAGAGCCATAGAGCTTTGATGTGATCCCTCTCTCCCCCTTTGACATCAATTTACAAGAAGGGCTCTTCTGGATTTTTGTATTATTGAAAGAGGGTTTGGTCCTTGAGTCACAAAGCAAAGCGACTGTGATGCTGGTAGAGAACAAGAGTCATTGAGTGGAGCTGGAGCAAAAAGACTGCACAAATAAGTGGCAAGTTGTCTTTTCTGTAGTGAAATCGGTAGCACCGAGTTTTGTGCTTCGGTGGCATCGAGAGAATTCGGTTGGGCCAAAGAAAACAGACCGGTGTGACCGAGTTCATCACAGTAAAACACTTGTCACCTCAGCTCACTAGGTACTTTAAGATCTCACAAGGATTTGCAAGGAATTTGATGCAGAAAATGCAGAACAGAAAAGAGAAGAAGAAAAATCTAGATGAAGTTTTTTTTAAAGAGGAAACACAAATGCATTAGACAAATGCAAGAGGAAACACAAGAGAACTTCATCTAGAATTGGGTGGTGACAAAGTCACCTATGTTAGAGTATATTGACTTAGGAGTCAAGTGAGATCACTTGATCTTTGGTCATACTCATCGTTTAAGCTCAAAATGGGGCTACCATTTTTCGTTTAAGCTTCTTGATGTATTCACATCTTATTGAGTTGCTTTATCCCATGACTTGGAGTAAAGCTTCTCTAAGATGGAATGACATACCTTGGGTGGTGGTGTTGATCTTGATCATGTAGTCGAACTTGTGTGGGTTGCTCAAGGTTGATGTAGCTCATCAAGAGTTGGGAGCACCACTTGGAGTTTGAGTTCATCTTCCTACATGGGTTAGTTTTGCAAGGAAGAGCACTTGTGTATCCAAAATGACAAACATAGAATGAGTCAAAGGATATATAAGAGGGGTTTTGTGCTTCCTTGACTTCAACCACCATTTTATAGAGACTTGGTGATGTAGAGATTGCTCAAGATGTGAGTGAGTTGCAATCTCATGGATTTAGATTCATCCAAGTACCTACAAGGGTTAGATAGCATGCAAGGGTGCGAAAGTATCCAAGACATATAGATAGCATCATGAAAGAAATTTCAAGGATTAGTCAAACGCTCATGCCTTGCATGTATCCAAATGGACTTCCTACTCCAAGTTTGAAGCATCAGTGATGTTCGATTCACCTCTCAAACGGCAAAAGACTTTATCATCAAGAGTTTTGGTAAATATAACCGATAGTTGCTTATCGGTGCGAACATGCTTAAGATTAATGTCCCCTTTGGCAACATGGTCTCAAATGAAATGATGACGAACTTCAATATGTTTAGTTCGAGAATGTTGCACGGGATTGTGAGAAATCTTAATAGCACTTCCATTGTCACATAGCAATGGAACATGTTTCACATATATCCCATAATCTTTAAGAGTTCGGGTCATCCAAAGTAATTGAGCACAACATGATCCAGCAGCAATGTATTCCGCTTCGGCGGTGGATAAGGATACCGAGTTTTGTTTCTTGGAGGACCAAGACATAAGAGATCTACCAAGAAATTGACAAGTACCTGAAGTGGACTTTCTATCAACCTTGTCTCCGGCATAGTCCGAATCGGAGTAGCCAGCAAGATCAAAGGAAGACCTCTTAGGATACCAAATGCCAAAATTTGGTGTATGTATTTAGTATCTCACTATCCTTTTCACAGCCTTAAGATGACACTCTTTAGGTGCCGCTTGATATCGTGCACACATGCACACACTTAGCATAATATCGGGACAAGAGGCACATAGATATAACAATGAACCAATCATAGAGCGGTAAACTTTTTTATCCACCAGATCACCGTCTTTGGTCAAATCAAGATGTCCACTAGTAGGCATGGGTGTAGACATACCTTTGCATTTTTGCATATTGAACTTCTTGAATAAGTCCTTGGTGTATTTTGTTTGAGAGACAAAGGTACCTTCCTTAGTTTGCTTGATTTGCAAACCGACAAAGAATTTGAGTTCACTCATCATAGACATCTCAAACTTCTCCGACATTAGCTTTACAAACTTCACACTAAAATGAGGGTTAGTCAAGCCAAATATAATATCATCAACATAAATTTGGCACATGAATAGTTCTCCATTAACCCTTTTAGTAAAAAGAGTAGAATCAATTTTACCAATTTCAAAGCCTTTTTCAATAAGGAACTTGGTCAAGCATTTATACCACGCTCTAGGGGCTTGTTTAAGACCATAAAGGGCTTTGTGAAGTTTGTAGACATGATTAGGTTTCTTAGGATTGACAAAGCCGGGAGGTTGCTTAACATAAACTTCCTCCTCAATTTCACAATTTATAAAAGCACTTTTGATGTCCATTTGGTACAAGGTGATATCATGGTGATTAGCATAAGCAAGTAAGATGCGAATGGACTCAAGTCTAGCAACGGGAGCATATGTCTCACCATAGTACATACCTTCAACTTGAGTGTGGCCTTGGGCGACTAGGCGTGCTTTGTTGCGGACGACTTGACCATCTTCATCTTGCTTGTTGCGAAGCACCCATTTGGTACCAATGATGTTGTGGTTGTTGTCGGGCTTCTCGACCAATGTCCATGCTTGATTTCTCTCAAAGTTGTGTAGCTCTTCATGCATAGCGTTTATCCAATCCGGATCTTCCAATGCTTCTTCAACCTTCATAGGTTCAATGCTAGAGATGAATGAGTAATGTTCACAAAAATTAGCCAAACGAGTTTTAGAGCGAGTTATTCTCCCGGTTTGGATATTATTGTAGATTTGCTCGACGGGATGATCTTTGGCGATCCTTGCTCGAACTCGTGGGAGCTTTGGCTTGGCTTGGGGTGGAACATCTTCTTCATCTTGTTCTTCTTCTTGGCCTTCTCCATTGTTGACGTTGTCATTCTCTTGTCGTAGTGGAGAAGGATGTTGTTGATGTTCATCTTGGTGTGCTTCCTCGTTTTCTTCATCTTGGTGTGTCCCACTTGTGGATGCTTCCGTATCAACTCTTGGTTCACCTTGTCGTGAGGTAGAAGCTTTCACTTGGACGGACGAGGTACTCTCCTTCACCTCCGTTGGACGAATCTTGCCAATAGACAAGTCTTGGATAGCTTCTGAAGGGTCTTTGTCTCCTACATCAATTGGCAATTGCTCTACTTGCGAGCCGTTAGATTCATCAAACTTCACATCTACCGTCTGTTCAACTTTTCGGGTGAAATTTTTGTAGACACGGTAAGTGTGAGAGTTTGAGCCATAACCAAGTAGGAAACCTTCATGAGATTTAGGAGCAAATTTAGAACAACGATGCTTATCAAGAATGTAGCATTTTGAGCCAAATACTCGAAAGTATCCAACTTGGGGTTTGTTACCGGTGAGGAGCTCGTATGCGGTCTTGCCGAGTAGCTTGTGAAGATACAATCGATTTGTTGCATGACAAGCTGTCTCAACCGCTTCCGCCCAAAAGTGTTTTGGAGTCTTGTACTCATCAAGCATCGTTCTTGCCATCTCAATAAGAGTCCGGTTCTTCCTCTCAACGACTCCATTTTGTTGAGGTTTGTACGTAGCCAAGAACTCATGTGAAATCCCCTCTTCGTCAAGAAAGGTATCCACATTTGCGTTCTTGAACTCCGTTCCGTTGTCGCTTCGAACCTTCTTGATCTTCATGTCAAATTGATTTTGGGCCTTCTTAGTGAAGTTTTTGAAGATCTTTTGGACCTGCGATTTGTCACCAAGAAAGAACACCCACGTAAATTTTGAAAAATCATCAACTATGACTAGTCCAAACGAGTTACCACCGAGACTCTTATAGGCATTTGGACCAAAGAGATCCATGTGAAGTAGCTCGAGTGGTCTTCTCATGGTCATGATGTTCTTCGCGTGATCACTTCCTCCAACTTGTTTCCCTGCCTGACAAGCACTACAAAGTCTATCCTTGTTAAATATGACATATTTTACTCCAAGGATATGATCACCTTTAATAAGCTTATCAAGATTTCGCATGCCCACATGACCTAGCCTTCTATGCCACAACCAACCCTTAGAAGATTTAGCAATTAAGCAAGTTCTAGGTTGAGCCTTTTTAGTGAAATCAACAATGTAAAGATCACCTCTACGTATACCGGTAAAGACCATTTTATGATTGTCTCTTTGAAACACTTGGCAATCTACCTCAGTAAACAGAACATTGAAACTGAAATTAGCAAGTCTAGATACTGAAAGTAAATTATACCCAAGGGATTCAATGAGCATGACATTTTGTATGGAGCTATCATGTGAGATGGCCACCTTACCGAGGCCAGCCACCTGACCCTTTGAGTTATCACCAAAAGTGGCATATTTTCGAGGGCCGTCGTTTTCAGCAAACTCACGAAACATATCTTTATCTCCGGTCATATGATCAGTACATCCACTATCAAGGACCCATTCCTTTCCTCCAGCCATGTAGCCGCGAAGATTTTCCATAAGACCAAAGTGTCTCATTGCATCATCAAGATCATAGTCACTATCATCATCATCCTCATCATAGTATCCATGTTCAACATCATCTTGTGATTGATCAATTCCTAGAGATGGTAACTCATTAGATAAATGATCACTTCTATGGTTATCTTTATGGATTCTAATAGCCTCGGAAATGATATTGCTAATGATCCCAACATCTCCTATGGCATGCATGAGATTTGTAAGCTCAATTAGACAATCACCAAAGCTAGGATCACTAGAATTCATCTTACTCAAGGCAATAGACTTATGGAGAATTTCGTCTAAATTTTTTAGGGAATAATCTGGAAATCGTTCCTCAAGAAATCTCCATATAGTATAGGCACAATCAAGAGTAGGCAAACTAGCAATCAAATTTTTGGGCAATCCTCTTATGATAAGATTGATAGTTCTAAGATTGCGAATCATGTCAAGATCCTCTTCGGGTGTGGGATGCAAAGGATTAATATGAGGTGCACAAGGGCTAGTAATGTATTTGTTCAAATGATATTCATTGAAAATCTCAAGCATTTCATTTTTTTCACTCATGAAAATATTCTCCATCAAGAATAGGCACTCTACGTCTAAGACTCCCCAATGTAGACACATCCATCTTCGTCCAATGGTGATTAAACCAAAGCAATGGAGACCAAAGCTCTGATACCAATTAAAAGGATCGAGAAGAGGGGTCTAGAGGGGGGTGAATAGACTCTAATCAAGAAAAGTTGCAGTTTTTAATCGCTTGAGTTGAAGTGGAGTATTAGCACAAGTTTAAACATTCACAATACATATCAAGCAAGCATGCAAGCATACAAAGAGTATATGAGCAGTGGAAAGTAAAGCATGCAAGTTGCAAGAATGTAAAGAGAAGGGATTGGAGTGTGCAAACGCAATTTGGAGACACGGAGATTTTTTATCCATGGTTCCGATAGGTGGTGCTATCGTACATCCACATTGATGGAGACTTCAATCCACGAAGGGTAACGGTTGCGCGAGTCCACAAAGGGCTCCACCCACGAAGGGTCCACGAAGAAGCAACCTTATTTATCCCACCATGGCCGTCGTCCACGAAGGACTTGCCTCACTCGGGTGGATCTTCACGAAATAGGCGATTTCCTTGCCCTTACAAACTCCTTGGTTCAACTCCACAATCTTGTCGGAGGCTCCCAAGTGACACCTAGCCAATCTAGGAGACACCACTCTCCAAGAAGTAACAAATGGTCTGTTGATGATGAACTCCTTGCTCGTGTGCTTCAAATGATAGTCTCCCAACACTCAGCTCTCTCTCATAGGATTGGATTTGGTGGAAAGAAGATTTGAGTGGAAAGCAACTTGGGGAAGGCTAGAGATCAATATTTATGTGGTTGGAATGGAATATCTTGACCACAACACAAGTGTAGATGGTTCCATCTCAGAAAATATGTATTGGAAGTGTAGGCATGTTCTGATGGCTCTCTCCACGAATGAAGAGTGGGTGGAGGGGTATATATAGCCTCCACACAAAATCTAACCGTTACAACAAATCGCCAAACTCGGTGGGACCGATTCAGAAAACTCGGTCGGACCGATTTGGTTCATAATGTGACCGTTAGGCATTTCGGTGGGACCGACTGGATCAACTCGGTGGGACCGATGTGATAGGGTTAGGGTAAATCCAAAACTCGGTTTGACCGATTACTCAAACTCGGTGGGACCAATTTGGGTAATAAGTGAAACAGAATGTTGGCCAAGCAAACTCGGTGGGGTCGGTTGTAAATCTCGGTGGGACCGAAATTATTGCAACAGACAACACAGAGTTTGCAAGCCCATCTCGGTAAGACCGAGATCCCATCGGTGAGACCGAACTGATTAGGGTTTCTGGCAGTGGCTATGTCAACTGAACTCAGTGGCTCAGGATATGAAATTTCGGTGGGGCCGAGTTGGATTTTTTGGTTTGGGACATATGTGGAAGTGAGAAAGTGGCTGAGGGATTTGGAGCATATCACTAAGCCCTTTGAGCTAGCAAGCCATTAAGCAACACCTCATCCCTTCTTAATAGTATTGGCTTTTCCTATGGACTCAATGTGATCTTGGATCACTAAATAGAAAATGTAGAGTCCCGAGCTTTGAGCTTGAGCCAATCCTTTGTCCTTAGCATCTTGAAGGGGTTCCACATCCTCTTGCCCATGCCACTCCATTGTTGAACTTATCTGAAACATACTAGGTAGAAGCATTAGTCCAACAAAAGATATGTTGACATTAATTACCAAAACCACCAGGGATCACTTGTGCTTTCAAGGTCTTTTTCTAGTAGTGGTCTGCCTATGCCTCAATTGACAGTCTCATTTTTTATCCTGGACATTTTTTTCCAAAGTGCTTTACTCTGAATGAGGGAGTAAGGGACAAGGTAACAATATATGTATTAATAAGAAAGTATGTTTTTTCTTTATCTAAAAAAATACATTTGCATAATGTTTTTGAATACTTGAGTATCGCCTACGAAAGCAAAGTATTACTAACTAGTCAATTCACACAAACCCACACCCCCCCCCCCCACACACACACAACGGCATCCATCTGTGTTTCTTCCATTGTATTTGTGTTGGTTGCTTCATGTAACTCGTGCGCGTGCGAACATGTAAATTATGTGTCGGTTCTGATCCATGAGAGGGTGAGTATCCATTGCCCTCATTCATCACAAGCCACCATCCTCCCGCATTAAAAATACAATATAAATATTTCAGAAAATTCTGAAACATTTCATGGATGTCATAAGACATCTGTTGCAAGCCCGACAAACTTCAGATCAAACTTCATTTCGCATATGGAGGAAGAAAAAGATAACTCCATGTGTGAGCACTCTCAAGAAAATCCTACATTGCGAACCAACATGAGTTAGATGGTTAGGAGGACAGTGGGACGCCCAGTCCATTAGAGTTGAGGTCCTGTCTTAACACTGGTGCTAGCATCTCCTTGAATTTATTTTAGTCCTTCCGGCAATGTACATTTAGTGAAAGGAGATGTCCTCGTCGACTACGAAGACGTCTGTGACGACATCGTCAATCTTGAAATGATGAGACGGCTCAGTCTTTCGGAGATGCTCATAGGGGTATAATTGCGTGCGTCATCCATAAGGGTGAATCTACTCCCTCCGTCCCGTGAAAAAGTTACACTTAGAAATTTTGGGACAAATTATGGAGTGGAGTAAAAACTGCATTCGAGTTAATTTCATATAGAAATTAAGGAGGCCATGTGTAGAATATTATTGGTCTTGATTTCTGTGTGATAAGAGACAAACATTTTTTCTCCTTTAAAGTGCATTGGAAAGATAGAAGTACATTTTTTTGTGAACAAATTTTAAAGTCAAATATACACTCTTCATCGATCGAAGAGAGTAAACGCATATGTATGAGCGTCTGCATCTTGTACTGTGTTAAAAAAGAAATCGAGCACTAATGGTGTCACAAAAATAGAAAAGCAAAAAAACGACACTACCAACATCTGGATTTGTCTCTCCTTTGTAATTCAAATTCAAGTATGATTTTTAGTGTCGTAGGCACATCTTTTCTGAAAATCCACGTACGATAAAACATTTTTGAAACATTTAAATCGATTTTGTAAAATATACGAGTTCAACTTGGAAGCATGTAATGAACGAGCGCACCAGATATTCCCCTTTGATCCATGCAGCGTGCTGGTTGGCCAGTGCTTCTCACGAGACATGGGTGGAGCGTTGAAGGCGGAGGGGGTTGGTGACGAAGTGAAGACTCTCGAGACATGAACTTCTGAGAACAGAAACAATGGTGAGGTAGGGAGCCGCGGTTCCGGAGCCTGAATAATGAGGTAAAGGCATGCCAGACCCACGAACTTGTCCGGCCCGTGATGTTTCGGTCCACGAACTTGCAAAACCTCATCCCGCCGCCCACAAACTTGTAGCCGATGTGCAAAAAAACCCAAAAATCCCGACGCGACATTTGACGCCGCACTGGCGGAGGCGAGCCGAGGCGGTCGTCGCCCGCTTTTGCAGAAACCCCCCTGTGCTTTAGCAGTAATAAACCTGCACTCCACATCTCGGCTGTACGGAGGATGTCCACCGGTCCTCGCTGGGCCCAGCACCTCGACCAAGCTACTCGAGCCACTCCACCGCGAATTCTAACATCGAGCCAACGGCTGCGGAGGTCGCTGCTGTTCGTCGGGGGCATGAGCTGAAGGATGCACGGGAGGAGGCGGAGTTTGAGGAGGTGCAGGCGAGACAAACAGAGGGATGCTTTTTTGCAGGGTGTAACGGAGGGATGCTGGTGGCGACGAATACCTGCCGCCCGACCAGGTCGTCTTCGGGCTACCAGCTCCGGCGTATGAGGCATCCTTGCTCACCGCGAAAGCCGATCAGGATCTGCCCGTAGCCAAGCAGCAGCTCGACGACGCCGTCATAGCTGCGTCCTGGTCCACGCGCCGTCCTCCGCCGTCTTCCGCCGGGCTGCAGAAGCAGAGCGCGCAGCCAGAGAGCGAGGAAGGGTTGTGTCTACCTCTGCGTCTGCGCTTAGCAGGGCAACAACAAGAACCCCATTGTCCCCTCTTCTGACGACGACGAGTAGGATAAGCACCTGCAACTCGCTCTATCTACCCATGCATTCTCATTTCAGTTTAGCCTGTTCACTTCTATTCTGTCAGGTTTCAGTTAGTACTTTGTCAGTTTAGCCTGTTTGTATCAGTGTTCAGTGAACGCTTGTGACAATGTATCCATGTTTGTATCCATTTTAATTTCGATCCATGTTTGTAGTCAAAGAACACCGTGTCCGCTGCCATTGTCCTCTCTTCTGACGACGGGCATCTCCTTCGCCCAAGGTTCTCCGGGTCGGTTGCCGTCAATGAACCCGCCGCCTCTAATGGATCCGCCGAGCGGACCCAGGGATCTGCCCCCACCCATGGCTCCGCCGACTCCGCCGACTCCAATGGCGCCGCCCTTCCTGCTGCCGCTCCCTCCACAGACCAGACTCGCCGCCGCCGTCGACCTAGCTCTCATGCTTTTGGCATCGGGCGAGACAGAGGGGAACGAGAGGGAGAGATGCTAGGGATTTGGCTGCAGCTCAAATGGGGAACGAGAGAAAGGGGCGACAGATTTTTCGCAGCCGAGTGTGGAGTGCAGGTTTATTACTGCTAAAGCCCAGGGGGTTTCTGCAAAAGCTGGCAACGACCGCCTCGGCCTGCTTCCGCCAGCGTGGCACCAGATGTCGTGTCGGGATTGACTTTGGGTTTTTTACACACCAGCTGCAAGTTTATGGGTGGTGGAATAAGGTTTTGCAAGTTTGTGAACCAAAACATCACAGTCCCGGACAAGTTTCTGGGTCTGCGGTGCCTTTACCTCCTGAATAATGGCCCCGCCATCCAAACGTCATGGCCGGACGAAAGGCTGGCCAATGCATGATCCTCTCGGCTCTCGGGAGTGTCCAGCCGACGACCGCGGGTCAAAGGACGGCAATGCTATTGCTAGCAATAGCTTCGTCTCAAAGGCTGCCTACTCGCGTCGGTCTGCCATGCTGCAGGGGCATGGTGCATGCGTCGCATTTACTACTGGCTTTTCCTTTTTTGCACCTGACCGATCAAGACCTTTGGCCGTAGCCTGTAGGCTGTAGCCCATCTCGTGCTGGTGTATGCCTGAGAAAATATCAGCTGATACCACATTTTTACATGCTCCCATGATACAGATTTTGAAAAGTCATATTGAAATGTTTTAAAAAATTCTGAAAAAATGTGTGGATGTTCAGGAGGCATATGTCTATAACGCCTAAAAAATTCAGATCAAAATTCAAAATGTACGTTGAGAAACAAAAAAGACAAATCCATATGTGAATAGTGTCATTTCTGACACTATTCATATTTTGTCTTTTTTGGCACTATTCATTTTAGATTTGTCTTTTTTGTTTCTCAATGTACATTTCGAATTTTGATCTAAATTTTTTAGGGGCTATGGACATATGTCTTGAACATCCACAATTTTTTCAAAATTTTGAAAACACTTAAATATGAATTTTCAAAATCTGTATCATGGGAGCATGTAAAGGATGGTATCACCAGACATCTACCCGTCCATGCCTGCTGTGCTGGTTGATTCAAGCAGCGCTTGTATGCATGTAGATGGTGCAGACACCAGGGCCAACAGTGATACTTGATGCGTGTGCAAGGTCGTGTCCGGCAACATTTCATGTTTCGACCCAATGGTAACTTCAGCAGGATCTGACCCTAGTTAAAAAGCTTATGTTAATTTCATGTCTCAATTGGTCTTCTGAATTGAAACTAACCAAAAGAATAGAAGGATTCTAGTTTGGCACACGAAGTTTCTACTCGCAGAGTCAAATGCTCCCTCGTAAACACTAAAAAATAGTGACAAATCTAGCAAATCTGACATGTTTTACCAGCAAACATCTACATTAGTGGTTTTTTACGAAGGAAAACATTCCTAAATACTCTGGAAAAAAGCCAATGCTCCAAAAATACTCTTTTTCAAGCATTTTGGAGAAATAATTGTTTTCCTGAGCATTAGCAAAAAAAAAACTTCACGGAAGTTTGCATGTATGTAAAAAATTCATCAATGTGTTGGACAAAAATAGAATGATGTGGAGCCGCGGGCACACCAATTTTTTGGCCACCAACCAAATGAGCACCATAGCTGGGTCAACAACCAAATTTTTGGCATGGCGTCTCGGGGCAATGATCCAAACAGCCCCTAATACTAAATAGCAATACCCGCGCGGCGACACGCCGCGCCTTGCTGAAACATTGTATTAAAACCCTGTATGCGATGATGAAAAAGCATATGTGCTATTTAGTTGACTAATTGGCTGATTATTACTTGTTTGTTTCATTTTTTGCATTATTGTGTATGTATGAATATCAAGTTGTTTTGAGAAAGGATTTACTGCATGAATTAGTTGATACATTTCACTAAAAGGAGATACATTTTGATATTGCATGCTAAACTTGAATCCCTTGTGCTCTTTGGTAATTCATATCATCATTGTACGACCACCTGTTGGACTGGTGTCGATGATGAAATGATGAGCCTGTGCACGATTTTGTGGCGGCTTGGTACCGGTTTCTACCTACACTTTTGCTTGAATTATGCCCTTGGAAAGAATCAAATTCCCAAACATAATTAGCATGAAAATGACTTCAAATGAATGCCAAAGCAAATTTAAGATATAGGTGGTAATATTAAATTTCAAATACCGTGCACTTCAAAATTTTCTCACATATTTAAATTATCAAGTCGATAGTAATTGTGTGCTAAAACGAAGTAGATACAATAGGACTCAAAACATTTTGTTAGAAAGATCTAAATTCACCATACATTTTATTTGATTCAAGCAAGCTTTCAATTGCAGGTCACGAAGATATTTTTTGTTAACATGTTATTTGAATTGTAGAATCCCACTATGCATGCTTGTTATTTACCTTGTTTCCTTGCTTGATTAAGAGACAACTGCTAGTTGTGTATTGCTCTCTTCATTTACTGTCTGCTTGAAAGGAAGAGTGGCTACTATTTGTTGTTTTCTTCCATCATATCATCACGCCCGAATGCAACTATTATTGCTATGGTTACTTCAGTTGGTTTATTCTGATTCCTGCTTGTGCTATGCCACTCAATTTGGCGTGGAAGGGTCCTTTTGTTGTATTGAAGCATATGCTATATATTAGTTTATCAATTGGTTGGTGCTAATGTTGTCGTGGGCATGGAACTCTGGGTCAGTGCGTTATCTTTCTCGTTTGTATCTACCTAAATCAGGAAAGGATCTCCAGCGCTTTACAGCGTGAACATACATGACAGAATGAACCCTCAAAATACCTATTAACCTAACCATAATAATCGAGAGGCACCAAAAAGACCGGCCCATAAACCAGATTCTATTTTCTGGTCATGAAGATTAGTCCATATAGTATCTCTATTACACAACACAAGAGAAGTAGTTGCTCATATAGAGTTGTTTGTCATTTGATTTACTTTTGCTAAATGGTGAGAGCTACAAACAGTTCAAAAGAGTTCCAAAAGTTAGCAACCAGACTGGCATTTTAAACCAAAATAGACTTGTGCATTGTGGCCCACAGCACCTTATTTATATCTACTATCAAATTTCTCTTTTGATGTGGGGAGATGATACATCTTGTAAATAAAAAAATGAGACGGCATACAGAGAAGTTACAATGTGTTGCAGTCTAATATAAGGAAGAGGTCGTGCCAAAAAACAGAGAAAAGTGCGTCACTAAGTAGCCATACGCGTCGGTTCTAACCATGATAATTGACAATGATAAATGGCCCAAACTTGGACTGGAAGCAGAGTAAATTCAGAAAACATATGTATTAACTTGCAATAAAAGCGGCACAATGGAAAGTGCTGCATAAAATAAACCAAAAAAAGCGACTGATATTCAGTTTCGCAAACTGAACTATATTTGCAAAAACTAATAGCAGAACTGCCATATCTGTATGAACGGCAACTACTTCACATGAGTTACTCACAACATTTCCATAATAAAATTGGCATAAGGAATTAGAGCATTGCCACGGAGTTGGCAAGCGTGCACCTCATTGGCAAGTTAATATGCGTTGATCATGATGAGAAGAGAAAGTTTCAACATTTTTTAACTTTGCAGGCATCAGTATTTGAAGAGAAGTTCCAAACTTGGAATAGTGCAGTCTGCATAATAACCCAGGGAACTTAACATTGGTACAATACTTTGTGACTACAATAGTTCAAGAGAAATAATACAAAATTATGTTCCTCTTCCTTTGTGGCAGAATCAGAGAGAAATAAACAAGAGGTTTAAATGTAATATTACAATATAGTTCAAGAGAAATAATGCATAAATTACGTTCCTCCTCTTTTGTGGTAGAATCAGAGAGGAATGAGTAAGAGGTTTAAATGTAATATTACAATTTTATTTGAGGACACGTTGTCCTTGTAGAAAGACAAAAGATCTTATAGCCTCCAGGATGTAGCCATGTTCATTCTGAAAACAAAGAAAACAGTGGTACCAAGTAAGTATAGGAAGCCTCCCCCGGTGACCGTTCAAAAAAGTAAGTATAGGAAGGCTCTTAAGTCAATCATGCCAACCTGCTAACTGCTATTTTTTAAAAACAATAAATAACACAGTTTCAAATTCTATGGAAAGTAAATTCAGGAAAATTAATTTGGAATAAAAAATATGGGACTAACCAGGCTACAAATCACTTGATATAAGATATAGCACTCATCAAAAGGAATTCAAAACCTAAATTATACAAATACATAGCTGAATGGGAGTTTTAGCAGAAAGCCACCTTCGGACTCCTGCACTTTCAGTCTATGTTTATTTTTGAAAAGAAGGGGTTTTCCCCGCTCCACTTTTATAAATGATGCGGAAGAACACGATCCAGTCTATGGTGTTGGATGGTTTGCACTTTTTTTTATCTCTTACCAATCCACCAATGGTCACGCACATTGACTACTGCCCATAGTTGCTTGACAAACCTGAGAAATGTGATGTCATTATGGAGCTCAGAGTCCAAGTGCACCTGGGCAGGTACTTAGATTTAGTCAGGCTTTGGTTGATACAAATTATGCATTTTTCATAAGAACTCACTGAAGTGTTATTTTCCTATCAATCTCATATATCACTTGCAGAGCAGAAATACCATAGGTCCACATGTCATACATCATACACCAAAAGATCCATCTAGAGAGTAACCTATAGTTTTTATAACAGCAGCTAAATGGGAAACCCCAAACCTTGTAAAGCATTAAAAGCAAAAAATGTTTTTCCAACACCGCAAAACAAACACACCACTCTGCAAACATAAGTACAACTATCCAACTATCGTTGCTACCAACAAAATGTAAGAGGGTGCCCTCTGCATCAGCCGTGAGACAGGAGGGTGCCAGCAGCCTGGTGGACAGCGAGAAGTCGAGGAACATACGGCGCCGTACAGCCGGAAGACGCGGGGAGCGGCAGAGCTGCTGTGGCCTGGGCGGGCTTGACCTCCGGTGGATTGCCAGGCTTGAGGGCACCGGCGCATGGTCCTATGTTGCCCCGAACCGCGCTCACGTCGGGGCGAACCCATGATGCAACTGCTCGGCGAGCTTCACGCCGGGGGGCCTGGGCGCTGCCGGCCATCGACCACCCACACCACCTCGCCGGCGCCCTCATGCACCTCGCTGGCGCCACGGCCCGATGTCACGATACTCTGCCTCGGCGAGCTCGACGCATCCGCTCCCTGATGACGTGCGCGAGACATGAAGACTCACCATGCGTCCTCACACGTCCTTTGCCCCCAGGCCTCTGAGATTCATGCAGCGGATGGCGCACCGCGATGTCGACGGCTTTATCTTCGCATCCTACGGCGACGCATGACAGCTGCTTCGGAAGATGACATACAACGACGTGGGCCGAGGGCACCATCTTCGCATCCTACGGCGGCGCATGGCGGCAGCTTCGGATGATATGCATCATCGAGATCGTCCTCCGCCCCCTCCATGTCCAGTCCTAAGTCCTTCCGCCCCGCCCGCCAGGAAGAGCTCGGCCGCCTCCTCCACTCCGTCGCCGCGGCATCGACCTCGTCTTCGCCGGAGAACCTGAGTGAGCACACATTGGCATACGTTGCAGACTCCATGTTGCCCCCCATCGTCGACGCAGATTCAAACAGTGGCACATGTACCTGAGGATGCTTCAAGAGGGGCTGGGAAGAGGAGGGATCCGGGGGCAGAAGCGAGCTCTTGTTCATGGCGGTGTCAGTGAGCGTGGGCTAGTGGTCGGCATCGGCGGCGGCGGCACATCAGCCTTGGAGGCGCCGGGCAAAGAAAGACGGGGGCGACTTCCAAGCTGACTTCTTGGGCATGGCCGACGTCGGAAAGCAGGCCACCGGATCGGACGACGGGCAAGCGACTCCATGGCTGGGGTGGAATAGAGAAGCGTGGTCACCGTCGGTGGGAGCAGAAAAGCGGAGGATAGAAGCTGGGTCGGCTGGGGAGAGGCGGAGGTGGAGAAGCAACGCTGAGGTTATTTAGATATATGAAAACTGAGCACCCTCCCAGCCCTCTCAGGCCATCAACATTTTAAATCGTTGGATCATCACTTTTAATCGTTTTTGGCCGTCGGATTTGCTCTTAATTACATCCAAATCGCGCGTGCAGGCTTCATGACGAGCGCTAGCCTTCTCGGGCCGCTGCTCCCGTGGTTTTTTTGGCCATCGTAGATTCAATTGGGCCTACTGGGCCTGTACTCTGATCCCGTCCAGAGCAAAGTGGAGAACCCAAAACACTGGACGCTCGGGTCTCTTTAGCTCGCAGCCGACCCCGGGTAACCTAGGTCCGCCGCCGTCCAGAGAGAGCGCACAACCATCTCCTCCTCGATCCTTCCCACCGTCGCCTCCATGTTGCTCTGTGTTGGTCGAATCGAAGGGGAGAGTAGATGAGAGATGAGAAACAGACGATGAAGGGATGACGAGTCGAGCTCAAACAAGGCGCACAGGACGCCGTCGGCCGCCCCTTGACTTCGGCGATGTTCGACGGCCACGTATGATCGCGATCTCGATGTCTTTCCCTCTCCCTCTGTCGCTTCCCCCGTTTCCCTTTCCATCTTCGATTAGGACGAGGTTACGCACCTTGAATGATCGAGCGGCAATTGCATGGGTTCATGTGTGTGCGTGCGCGTGTGTGTGATTCCCACGACAGTGGTGGTTATTTGCGATGTCGCTGGAGGTTTGGAATGGTGGGAGGCTGCGCAGTTGGTGCAGAACTATGGGGGGTTTTCGGGTGTCAGCTGTCACGCGTAAAGATAGACTTTCAGTCTAACTTGTAGCGTCGGATTTTATTTGAAGGGTAAGAAATCTGATATTTTTCAGGGGCTCAAGCTTTGCTGTAGAGTTGTCAACCTATGAAAACATATTGTTACTCTTGGAGGTGGTCATCAATATTTCACTGCTTGGACCCTTGATGCCAATCTCAAAGAGTTGATCATAGATGTCATTGCATTGCAGCTGGAATGTAAGGTTGGATTCTTAGTGGAGGCAGATGAGCTACAACTAAGGCACCTTTTCTTAGACCTTCTGAGTTTGATTTTTTTAAAGATGGTTGCACATATAAATTGTTGCTTTAATCTGAGAAGTGATTGTATTTAAAAAATGATCTTAATTCTTTGTGTTCCGAGTCATGGTGTGAAACAATCCTGAACAATACTACGGACCTCAATATCAAGAATATTTATAAGTTTTATGTGATGTGTGTATTTACTGTAGGTGTTTGGTGACGAGAGATGCGATGAACATTCTGAACACATTACTTGCGAAAAAAATTGGTTCTTATGAGGGATGAAGAATTCTTTGGCATATCTAAAATTTCGATGGCAAAGTGGCACCGGAGTATCTTATTTCTGCACCTTCAGGAGGAATATCCTGACACAGAAATGAATCTAGCTGGACATATTTGCATGCTCGAACAGCTTCCGCGGAAGGAAAAGGAAAAGCTGGCAAGCGAGCTAATGGAAATTGCAAGAGAAAAAACAGAAAATAAAAGGCAGCAAGAGGAACATTAGCAAACGCCAAAAGCCAGAGTGACAGCAATCAAGTCACCAGATATGATAGTGGTCCTTTTAAAGAAACGATGTTCTGCGTTCCCCTGGGTCTCTGAGCAGAAGCAAGCATGAGGACAATGAGCAGCGCTCTTCTATCATGTACGTCTTCTTCACTGTAATGGTAGCAATAGCACGTTCATAGGTTGATAGTATATTTTCCTTGTATCAGTTCTTAATTTCTTTCTACACATAAGACTGAATTCGAAAAGAATCAAGTGTTGGTCCCTTACTAAATTTGTGTTTTACATGTTAAAGCTTCATTATCTGAAGCCATGCTCGCATGGTAATTCTTTTTTGAGATTTTTACAAGTTCCCTATACGAAGTACTGTATCCTAAAAAATACAATAAAAACATATGTGTAAGCAGTGTCACCGTCCTTGCATCTCCTATGTTCAAGAGGCCTTCACCTCATCCGAGGATGTTGGCGCTCCGTGTCTATGTGTGTGTTACTTTATTTTAATATTGCAGTTGCACGATGCTCAATATCGAGGTTATCATTTGTCGTCGAGGCAACAAAATGATTATACGGATTGTTTGTTTATCCATGTTTCTATCTGCAATTTTTTATATAAGACTATTATTTTTCATCGATTTATTTTTTGCTACCTCCATGTGAGCAGAGAGAAGATATTCGACTTTCATGGTTCAAAGGACTGGTGTTTCACTTTTATTGTCGCACAAATGGTCTATCTCTTATGAACTAAAAGAAATTTAGGTCCAACAACCAAGCTTATTTTATAGCTGCTATAAATCAATTGAGCAGACTAGGAGGTATTCCATTAATTATCACCTGTGTGGATGCAAGGAATTCCATAATGATATTACATATTCCACTAGAAGAGTACTTCAAGAAAACGACATTTTTGTTCTTGGAATTCTGTGCATAATAGAAGTTGCTTGCCTTAGAATGTTGTGAATTTCTATTGTGTCCGTTTTTTGCATGATCTCTTCACATGAATGGGGATTGATGCCACAACGATATTCTTCACTATTTGTGTTCTAGCAACCATTCCTACTATTGTGTAGTAGTAGTTCTATTATTTCAGAGTCCGCCATCTATGAGGTGCATCCTCAGTCACCAGCAGTATCATCACACAATGTTTTTTCTTACTCTTTGTGGTGCATGTTACGCATTCTTCATCCGGCAATAACATCCTAGGAGTTATGCTTATCCACGAGGTTTGCCTTTTCATCTTCAAATTTGCGTAGATTTTCCTTCCCTACAATCCCATTGTCTTGCGACGAGCAGCTCTTGGGTATTTGCTTTGTTCGTAACATAGTGTTTGTAATCATTTTTGGCTTGCTGATGATGTTTGCCGCAGTTAATTTGTTGCAGGTACAATCGCCAAGTCCTTGGGACTGGATCTGGGTTTTTCTGGTTCCAGAATTCCTTGGCAAAGAATTCCCAATGATTGCTAGCTAGGATAGCTCAGTGGAATGGCATATCCTATCCAATATCCAAATATATGTTAATATGGTCGCTTGGGTTCCACGCTTATGTTTTCTTAATGATTCATGCCATGCTACTGCCGGCTATTATCGTTGTTGTATATATCCTTCAGCTTCTTTAGGTGGTAAATCCATATGTGGAAATGTAAGCAGACTGTTGCCGTAGTTGTTCTCACAGTCTTAATGCATTTCCTATCTGATCAAATGGCATGCATATAACTGTGTATAAAGCCTGCAAAGGAGAAATGATTATTGACCATGTCTAGAGTATGCTTGATTGTGGGTCTTTTACAAATTTGGATAACTTGTTGCTGATAATTCAGTATGATGTTAAGAACCTCCTTGCATGAGTTCGAGAAACTGAATTTGCCATTCCATCACATGTGGACAAATATTAATGCCATATATTAGATTATATCAACATTACTTCAACCTACAAAGAATCAATAAATGAATTCGAAGTTAGGCAATTAGGCTTACGAGCTACCTTTTAGATTAAGCTTCTGTGTATAAATGTACTTAACACTTGAATGCAAAAAGAGCACCATAGTAGGGACGATAATGCAGTTTCCTTAGGCACGGTCCACGTACTTTATGTTGTTGTTTATATATATGATACTAGGGTATTACTACTTAGTGCTTCTATGTACTATACATCCAAAATTTGATGTATGATATGTCAGATATCACTTCATTAATTCGTAATGTTGTTTCTCCGGTTCTATGTATTACTTAGTATGGCTGAGTAATGCAATAAGTACTTTATAACTTTTTGTACGATTAAAATTTTAATCACAAAATTAATACCTGTCTTTGCACACTTTATTTATGCATAATATTTAAGATTACTATTATTATTCTATCGCAAAAACAGACGGGCGCGGCAACGCGCGCCATCAATGATCTAGTCTATATGTAGAGCGATACTGGAATGAAAATAAGTACAGACTATTCGAGAGAGTTTCCAAATAGGCAGTCACCGCTCAATAAAAAAGAGACACGTCAGGTGCCCACCGCTTATGCATGCATGCACTAAGTAGCAAATACGAATCACGTTACGCATGGCCTGCATGCATGTCCATCCAGTCCATGCATAAAACGACAATGCTACAATCGGAATATTCAAATCTTCTACCGAACTGCTGCGCGCACCCGCCTCTTACCTCGCCAGATCCCCCAATATTTAACGTGTCGCGCACTAATTGATCAATTTTTCACTGATAGAAAAAATTTAAAAAAAAGCAGGTAAAAGAACCTGGCCAGATTTAGTATATATATTATTCATTCATTCTCTCCCAGAAACTTGGTACAATCAATTGATGGAGAGACTGGATTGACGACGTGTTTGTTTTTTTAGATGATTGACGGCGTGTTTCTGGGAGAGAATGAAGGAAATGAATGCTTTCGTGCGCGACTTGCGTCCCTTCATGCGATGGGCTGTTTCTTTGCGTAATAGTATTTTTTTTCTAGCAATACATATGCATAGGGTATGGGCCCCTGGTCGGGTTGGTCCCTAGGCTGTTGCACTCGCCGCCATGGCCCAGGGCCGGCCCTGGTAGCTGGTCAGAAAAAGACATGACACTCCCGTACCAGTCAATAAGATTTTTCATGAGAGAGTTCATTCCAGAAGTGCCATATGCGTCATAGCACCATGATAATCATGTCCCTGATGATCAAAGTGCCAGATCAAAAAAAATCATACACCAAATTATCCTACCCACCATAATATTGAGCAATCTTTTTTGTGATGCGGAGAGTATCGTCGAGTAGGGAAATTTCAGGTGATGCCGAAATTCAGGTGATACTCTGATACATACTTTTTGGCCGTTGAATCTTAGAACCGACGGCATCTAAAGAACTATTGTACCTGCATGCAATTTTGAGACTCTCAAATGGTTTTCTTAAAATATTCAAGAGCTTCCTGTAGCCATCAGATCTGAGATCCAACGGCTCTCGAAAGCCCGTATCATGGTACCACCTAAGCCTTGTATCACCAGATATCTTCCCTTGTCCAGTAATCACAGTCAGCCTTCAAATCGACTTTACACAGACCCTTCACAGCACAAGGAAAAAAAGTCCTCTGGAAGCCAAACCACAACCTTTTGACAAAAACGCTACACCTATGAAAATACTACGTAAACTTACTTGAAAACATTGTTTCCTTCCCTAGTTCTAACTAAGGGCATGGCCAATGTATAGCCTCAGTAGGCGGATGACAGAAAAGTAAGTTCGGATGAGGAAGCGGGATCCTCTCCAGGAGGCGGTGTTTAGAGAGAAAAAGTATGCTCCGGTGCATAAAGTTGAAAAAGTTAAAGTGGAGAGGATGGATGCATGTGTAGTGAGAGTCATTTTTTATTTTTTGATGATGCCCACTAATAGTAGCTTGCATTGGGAGAAAAATCAACACATATGCCTCAAATTACTTTTTATCATGAGACATCTGTAGTCATATACTCCCTCATTTCCGGTTTATAGGTCTCAATTCAGAAATCTCACCAACCAAGGTAGATGGTGAGTAGTGAAATACTTTTTATAGTTTGTAAAAGCACCCAATTAATGTTTTTGTTTTCCTCAAAAAATTATGTTTATTAATGCATTAATTGCAATGCATGCATGCATAAAGTACATGCATTTGTCAATTTTCTTTTAATACATGCATTTAATAATTTAATGCATCTTGAAATCTGAACTTGTGATGGGGACCTACCAAATTGAGCTTTATAAAATAGAAAACTAAAATTTTAAAATAAGCTCTGTAAACCGAAAAGGACAGAGAACCACCGTTGTTCATTGTACTCCCTCCGTTTCTTTTTACTCCGCATATAAGATTTGGTCAAAGTCAAACTACGCAAAGTTTGATTAAATTTATATAAAAAAATATGAACATCTACAATACAAAACTATATAATATGATAATATGTTTCATGATGCATCTGATAATATTAATTTCATATTGTGAATGCTTATATTTTTTCATATAAAGTTAATCAAACTTTATAAAACTTGATTTTGACCAAACCTTGACTAAAAAACGGAGGGAGTACATGCATAATCAACTGGTTTTCAGAGTGGGCGGGTGTGCTATCCACTTAAACGAACGCAACTTTTCGTAGGAAGCTTAGGAAGGTGTAGCTTCGACTTTACACAGACCCTTTAAAGTAGTCCACCAGCCTGTCCATATCTCTGCTGCACTCCAACAGGAGACAGGAGACACCAAAGACAGAGACCAGCACCCTCGCGCCCATGGATTCTTCCTCCCCTTCCTCCTCGTCCTCCGACCCGGACTACCTTGTCGCCAGCTCCGACCTCGACGATGACGCCGTCCTCCCAAGGCCCGCCGACGCTGCTACCTTCGTCCTCCCTAAGCGCCCCGACGCCGAGGGTTTCGTCTCGACCCTGCGCTCGCCGGACGAGGTCGATGCCGTTTGCAAGAAATACGGCGTCCCCGAGGATCACTACACCGCGCGCCTCGCCAGCGACCTGCGCGCGTGCTCGCCCCCGCCGCCGGGGTGCGTCTGCGTGTACGCGCACGCGCTGGAGGCCGGGATGCGCGTCCCGCTGCACCCCTTCTTCTGCGAGGCGCTCGCCCACTTCGGCATCGCGCCGACGCAGCTCGCGCCCAACGCGTGGCGCATCATGGCGGGCTTCCTCGTGCTCTGCCGCTCCGCCGGCGTGCCGCCGTCGCTCGCGGTGTTCAGGCGTTTCTTCGTGCTGTCCGTCCTCAACCACAAGCACACCAAAAGATGGTACTACTTCCAAACCAGGTTCAAGGACAACTCCGGCTTGCGCTTCACGGGGTTGCCGGACTCCATCAGCGGCTGGAAGCGCGGGTTCTTCTTCCTCTCTTCGCCGACCCCGTGGCCCTGTCCCGTGGAGTGGGGCGAGCCGTCCAAGAGCTCCTTCGCGGACCCGGTGCTTACAAATGAGGAGAAGAAATCCGTGGCGAAGCTGCTACGTGCTTCCGGCGGCGCCGCCGTTGATATCAGTACATGTTTGTCCGACGGCAACATTGCCGCTACCGTGGTAACTGCCGCATCTCCGGTGCCGCCCTCTGCTCGTACTAGTGCTAGTTCCAAAGGTAAACGCTGAAATCCCCCTCATCCCCAAGATCCCAAGTTTCGTGCAGCGGCTGATCTTATCCTTGATATTCAGGGATGGATTCCTCCGTCTACCACATGATGAAAACCATGCTGGCGGAGAAGATGGCCAGGCAGGCGTCGGCCTCGGCAAAGAAGGTGAAAACAGAGCCAGGGTCATCGCCGTTGTGCGGGAAGAAAGGGAACCTGGAGGCCAACGAGGAGGAGGGCCGTCCCCCTTCTCCGGACGCTCCACCTGCCGCCCGTGGCCACTCGGTGCCCACCAGCGTGTGTTCGCCACTGCCAGAGCCACAAGACTTCGCCGACGGAGACGGCACAGACTGGGAGGCTGCACGGCAGCTGCTGCAGGGCGCCGTTACGCCGCCGCAGCAGGGCGTGTTTGCGGCGACCGAGCCATCCGATGTCGTCGCGTCGAGCTATGCAGCGATTCTCCAGGTATGCCAGAGAACGCGGTGTCAAACTCAAGCTCTTCATTCACCGGAGCATGCTCACATTATTTGTGCGCAGGCGGCGAACTACGTGTCGTTCTCCTTGGACTACGCTCTGGAGCTGGAAGAGAAGCTTGTGGCGCGGGACGCGGAGATCGCCGCGCTGCGGAAGGAGCTGGAGGAGACCAAGGGCGAGCTCGCCACGGTGAAGGTGCGGCGGAGGTAGCGCCGGAGGAGTTTGGAGCGCTGGAAGGGTAGCAGGAGAGCGACACGGAGGACATGGGGCGCACCGCGGATCTTTTCCTTGCTTCGCCACTCTGTAATCGAGTGATCCGTTTCCTTGCTATACGAGACTCGTTGTCTAAGATTCAGTGACCTCTGGAGTGTTTTAAGGTTTAAGCGGTATCACCATTCAAATTTCTCAATATCTTTCCATAAACTAAGAAGGCCTACCAATTGTCATCTCTGGTGATTTAACAAAGCTTATGATAATTTCGCCGTCTCAATTCGTCTTTTGAATTGGGACTAACGATGAAGGGAAAAGAAAAGAAGGATTCTAGTTTGGGACATGGTGTTTCTACTCGCAAATTCAAATGCCCCCTCATAAACAGTAAAAATAGTGACAAATCTAGCACACCTGATATGTTTTGTCAACAAACATTCATGAACTGTCTACATAGACATTCCTCAATCCTCTGGAAAAAAGTCAATGCTCCAAAAATACTTTTTTTCCAAGCATTTTGAAGAAATGGTCGTTTTCCAGAGCACTAGCAAAAAAATTCTTCACGGAAATTTGCATGTATGTAGAAAATTCGTCAATGTTTTGGACAAAAAAATAGAATTTTTAATATAATTACTATTTGGTTTGATTTTACTATTCAGGAGGGAGCATTTGAGCTCGCCAGCGGAATGACACTTTCGTTCCAGTTTGCCATTACTTGGACTCGACTTGGATTTTCAGAGGAGAACAGAGTATCAAAATTCTACATTTAGCTTACTACTCTCAGTTTTTTTAGTACAGTACAGACGCGAACGCTCATACACACATGCATACACTCACCCTTATGAACACACATGCACATCCTACCCTTATAAGCACCTTCGAGAAACGGAGTGGTATATTTAAAGTGTCAGTGTATGCATCCGTTGATAGTCTTCTTTTTCATCGTGGACATTTTTCCAAAATGCTTTACACAAATGAGGGAGTAAGGGACAAAGTAACATACTATGTACTCCTCAGAAAAAGGTATGCTTGTTTTCTTCCTAAAAGAAAGACACATGCAGAAAGTTTTTGAATACTCCTCGAGTATCGCCTACGAAAGTGAGGTATACCATTTACTCGGAGCTGCCAGGGAGTGCCACCCCCTTGTATTGCCCGTGCCAGAATCGACAATGTTGCCTTCGTCTACAACGCCTCATTACTAACGAGTCAAGTCACACACACACACACACACACACACACACACACACACACACACACACACAACGGCATCCATTCTGTTTCCTCCATTGCATTTGTGTTGGTTGCTTCGTGTAACTTGTGTGCGTGCGTACATGTAAATTATGTGTCGCTTCTGATCCATGAGAGGGCGAGTATCCAATGCTCCCATTCATCACAAGCCACAATCGTCCCGCATTAAAAAAATCAATTTGAATATTTCAGAAAATTCTGAAACACTTTATGCATGTCATAAGACATATGTCTGCAACTCCTACAAACTTCATATCATAATTCATTTCACACATGAAGAAAAAAGAAGAGTAACCCATGTTTGAGCGTTCTTAAGAAAATTCAACACAATTTGTGGTTGAATAGTTAGAAGGACAATGATATCTTCAGTTCATCAGAGTTGAAGTCCTAGATTTGACACATGTGCTCGCATTTATCTTTTTGTATTTTTTAGGCATTCTAGCAATGTACGTTTAGTGGGAATAGACGTTCCCATTAACTAGAAAGACATCTGTGACGACTTCGTCAATCTTAATCACGAGCCAGCTCAGTCTCTTAGAGAAGCTTGTAGGGGTAGGATGTGTGTGTGTGTCGCCAAATGCGTATGTATGGGCGTCTACATCTGTACCGTGTTAAAAAAATCCAACAGTTATGGTGTCACAAAAATACAAAAGCAAATAAAACACTAGTAACATTTGGATTTGTCTCTCTTTCTCTTGACGCGTAATTCAAATTCGGGTATGATTTCTAGGATTGTGGACACATCTTTTATAAAAATCCACAAACAATAAAAAAATTGTGAAACATGTAAATTGATTTTTTTAATATAGGAGCTCAGCTTGGGAGCATGTAATGAACGAGAGCACCAGATATTCCCCTTTGATAAAAACAGAGATAAGGTGACATGCAAACGGCATGTCACCGTGTGCCTCGCGGCCTCCCATCCACCGCCCAGCCAGAATCAACCGCACCACGGCTTCCCAAGGCAAAAACATTCAAACTTCATAGTTTTCAGCCCAGACACTCTGAAACTTCACAGTTTTGAACTTTATGTGATACAGATACAAATCTTTTAGTCATTCAACAGTACAAACAAGTGTTTTGAACAAAACACAATACAAACATCAACCTTTTAGTCCGGAAACAGTGCAAGCAGCAGTCAAAATACTGTTTGAGCTCAGATTCACAAGAAATTCAGTTTTGAACAATACAAAATATAAACATCAGCCTCTTAGTCCGGAAACAGTGCAAGCAACAGTCAAAATATTGTTTGCGCTCAGATTCACAAGAAATTCAGTTTTGAACAATACAAAATATAAACATCAGCCTCTTAGTTCGGAAACAGTACAAGCAACAGTCAAATATACTGTTTACATTCATATTCATAAGAAATTCCGACATGCCATTCATCACTATTTAGATTCACACAACCCACTTCGTCACAAGTAATTCAGAAGTACATGATTTGAAGTTTCAGTACCACTTTCCAGTGAATTCAGTGAGCTCTTAACAGCCATTTAGTGCCATTTGATTTGTACACTTAGGCCCCAAAAGACGACTATAGTTAGCCCAAAATACTATACTTAACTACGTCCAAAATACTTCTAGCGAGCTTGCACGCTAGAACAGATCATCCTCACCACAAGGCGGAGCCGTCAAGAGCTGGATGAAACTCATGATAGCATTGCACTCATGGGGCTCCGCATTTACTCCTTTGGTGTTGTCACACTTCTCCACTTGTACTTGAGGCTGTACATCATCCTTCTTCTTTTGTTGCACACCATCCTTCTTCATTTTTTGCACACCATCCTTCTTTTCTTGCACACCGTCCTTCTTCTTTTTTAGCTGCCAATGAAAAGTATAGTAATTAGTTTACAAATGAAGAATAAAAACATATCATGTACCAATTGCAGCATACACTTTCTCCCGTTTTGCTCGGCGCGGTAGATTTCAATGGTATACGCTTCCCCTTGAGTAACTTATCAAGCCAAGTTTGCTTTCTCCTTAATTTTGTTGCCGGAACCTCTATTTTCTTCAGTCATGCAGCTCTAAGCAATTCATCTATTTGCTGCACATTTGGGTCAACATTCTCTTTGTCTTTATATGATTCATCCATAACACTAGTGGCATTGAGTATTTCTTGTATGCTAGGTGCAACGGTGGCAAGTGCGTTGGCCAATAGCAAACAACACTGTGGGGAGCTGGCTGCTCTATGTGCCACATTGTGAAATTGATGAGACAAATCCCTGTGCCGAAGTTGAGCTTCAAGTTTTGGATTTTCTACCACTTTCCTTCCTTCCTTATCTTGTATACTTCCATTGCGAGCCTCATATTGTCAAATGCTTCTTCAAATGCTGCCTTGTCCTCATATCCATACACACAAGCACCAAAATCTGTGAGAATATGAGGCTCTTTTTCTTCATCCTCCACTCCCACTTCAGTTAAATGTTTGACAGCATTTTGCATGATATTAAATGTACACAGTCCATGATATGATTATGTGAAGACCTTCTCTATGGCTCCTCCCAATTGCTGCATCTTGATCGGTATAGATAGTTCTAGGCTGCCTTCTATTGTGTGCGGCTAGAAATGTCTCAAAGAGCCATAGAAATGAGTCGTGTGTTTCATCAAACATCAATGCAGCACCATAAATAGTTGTTTCTCTAAACTGATTGAGCCCAAGAAAAATACCAAATGGCCTATACTCTTTGTTCGTGCCAAATGTAGTGTCAAAAGTGACAACATCACCAAAGTGTGCATATTCAAGTACATTTTAGCATCAACCCAGAATATGTTGGCTATATGCTCCTCACAATCCAACTGCAAATAATATTGGAATGATGGATTCTCAGGTATCTTGTCACGAAAGAACTTCAACATACTACCGGCCTGTCCATAAGCCATCTTCCGCTGCCGCTTGGTTCGCAAATGATTCTTTTGGTCAGTCAAAGTGTAACCAACGTTGAACTTCCCACCAGCGCGACGACATGCAAACTCATGTGAAGCTTGGCATAATTCTAGAATCATCCGTTGTTTCTATCTCTAAAGCTTGCACATCTGAAATCTTCCTTTGTGATGCCAACAAGTGACAGGTTTGTGGCAATTGAAGGAGGTGATTGTGTTCCAAATCAACTTCGGTGACTTTAAATTTTTTTGCCACTCGATCAAATGAAACAATCATCCTAACTTTACAATTGGTTCTTGTTTCAGCTCTAATGCGCTTCGGCTCGTGATCTATTTGACTTTTCCTTCGAATGCCTTCATTGGAACAAACAAACCTACATGAAGTGATTGTTCCATCAATTCTGCTTCTGATGGTATTTCTTTTCCTCACATCAAAGCCTATGTGACCTCCATATTGCACCCAGAACTGCGAAGCCTCATCCGAATTTTTGAACCGCGTACCAACTTCGGGTATCCTGTTGCCAATCGATCCCATCGCACAATGCACAATTCTGCCAAATTCCATAGTGTATACTCAAAATAGAAGTACAATACTCGCTGCAAGTCTCCATATTTATTCAGAAATGTAGCGCTGACTCAAAATAGAAGTAGTACCTATGTTGAAACCACAAAGCTTAGCAGATTATAGTCTTATCGAGATGCACAAAAGTACTTTACTCGCTGCAAGTCTCCATATTTATTCAGAGTGTAGTGCTGAGTGATATTTTCAGAGTGTAGTGCTGCAAGTCTCCATATTTATTCAGAGTATAGTTTGTCACTATTGGTATTATACCGGTGACTGGACAACCAATTATATCAAATACCACAGCAGGAGGTACATTATGGTTAGCTCTACCAATATACAAATACCAATTTCAATTTTGTTGCCTGCATCTGATCGAGTGCACTAATCAGTGGCGGAGCCGGACAACACGAGGAGCCTGGGCAAAGCTCATGCATAGCGATGTCAGCTAGCTTTGCCCCAATAAAAATCACTACTAAGCACAATAATTAGACTAACTAGTAGAGTGCCCGTGCGTTGCCACGGGCTCTAAAATAGTTTGCAAAAGTTACATGCTAAATTTCATATGTACAAACAATATAACACAAACACAACTATTGAATAATTGAAGTCCAATTTTGTAATGTAATTTGATAACAAAACTAAAGGTTAACAACATGTCCACGTAACAAACTGAGCGAGGTTCGAACTAAACATCTGTTACAAAAATATCAATATCTAGATGATGCGCTTAAGAAATTCTTTCACAATATCTGGAAAGTTTTGTTTAGCTTCATTCCCACGACGTTTTAGCAAGTATAGTAAAAACTGCTTCCTCAACTCATACCCATTCTGCACAAATAAATATATATAGTTAGTATGAGAAGTTCACGCCAAATGTCTTAAAACATGTAACAGACAATACTCACCGTGCAAACCGGCTTGACCAATTCTTTACCGTTCCACCAGAGCATAAAATAAAAAACAAAATAGGCAAACACATTCCTGCAATTTTTTAAATTAATAAATAAAAAATATAGTGATAACAAAAATAAAAGTTTTTCTTATGAATTCATTACCATCTATACTCGTTGGAATACTAAACGGAAATAAACGTTGCCATTTAGTTATATCGGAATTCCAACCAGACAACTTTATTTTTAGTGCTTCTTTGAAATCCCTTGCAAAACTTTTTAATTTCAGTGCATGCCTCAAATTTTTATCCTCTGATGATTGTGATGTTTGAATAGGGTCCACAATATATAGACGACGTGCCTCTTTGTCGATGACGTACAAGATGTATCGGCCGATGAATGCATAGGGAAGATAAATCTACAAGTGGAGCTATTAGAAACAGCAATAAACCATGATAACAATAGACAAAATACTTTACTTGCCATGTTGCACGATGGGATGCACGTGCGTTGCAACGGGCTGCATCGGCAACTACCTTTTTACCCTTGAAGCGCTCTTCTTTTCTTTCTTTCTTGATTCTCCCAACTAAAAATTGTTTATCGAAGTGATATGTGAATTGATAAATTTACGACCATACTAAAATATTAATAGCTAAAAACATATTTATCAAATAACATTTCTAGAACACATTCGACATGAACGTTGTCGTGTTTGATAGATTATGAACAAACACAATGATTACTTATCACCAAATCCCATTTATATTTTAGAATGTGGTTGAAATTATAGCTTTATAGAAGAAAAACTTATCAGAAATGTGCTACAAAATAACATCTTGTGTTTAAACCCATAGAAATGAAGATCTTTAATAAGGCCATCAGAAGACATGTAGAAAGCAACATAGTACTCCCTCCGGTCCTTCTACTCGCATATAAGATTTGTCTAAAGTCAAACTTTGTAAAGTTTACCAACTTTATAGAAAATACAAAAAAATCACAATACGGAATCAGTATCATTAGATGCACATCACGAGTTCAATTTTTATAATGTATAACTTTAGTATTGCATAAGATGATATTTTTTCATATAAATATGATCAAAAATATTCTAAATATCTCGGTATTAAGGGTGTCAGTTATATGTCAGACTATGAAAATTTGATGCAAAGTTGATTTATGAGGGTTGTTGGGTCTTTAGTCGGATGGTTGTTGTTTATCCTCGACCCCTGACCTCTTCCTCCTACTGAACCGCCAACTACCACCGGCTGATCCACCCATCGCCACCACCCCCGGCCGCGTTGCTTCCCTGCCCTCCCCTGTCGCCACCCTCGACTATCCCTGTGGACCACCCTGGTAACCATATTTTTTCAGCGAGCCATCGCACCCCCACCCACACCTGTCAGCCCTCTTCCCGCCTTCGACTATGACGCCACTGCTCGAGCAACGTTGGATCTTCATCGAATGGTTGTTGTTTGTCTTCTACCTTGGGCTTCTTCCTCCTTAACAGCCAGCCACCGCCCGCCGATCCGCTAGCCGCGACCACCACCCCCGACCAACCCTCTGAACCAGCCTAGCGGCCAGATTTTTCCGGTGAACCACCGCACCCCTATGAACCTTCTTCCTCGCCTCCGACTATGACGCCACTCCTCACTACCGCTTAGCGACCAGATTTTTCCGATGAACCACCGCACCCCTACAAACCTTCTTCCTCGCCTCCGACTATGACGCCACTCCTCACTACCTCTCGAAGTGTCGTCCTTGTCTCCTACGAGGGCTCAGCCTCGCAGTGCCATCGACGCCTTCGGCATCGCCATTGCATCTCGTAGTGCCATCAACGACTTCGGCCTCAGGTTGCACTTGTGTTCTCCCAAAAATCAACTTGCAAATATTCAAAATTCAATTGACTCACGAGTAGCTCGTGCACAATACTAATCATGAATAACTTGTTACCTTTAGATACTCACATGGACATCACATTTCTCCCATTGCCCGTGCGTTGCAACAGGAGCAGACTTATTCTGATGATTTAATAGTGATCCTATCCTCATGGACATAAGACGGAACTTAAATTTATCTGCCCCTAATACAATGTTGGCATCACCGTACCCGACTCGCAATCTCTTCTATCCACACCCCCATTCAACCAGAATGGTAAAAGTCAATTTCAAACATAAACATTAAACTAAATTAACTAAATTGTTCTTGATATTGACCTAAAATAAGAAGTCGAAAAATCAAACTTCCTTTTGAACAAGAGCTGTTGTACAAAAGGTTTACCTAGCTAACCATGAATTTATAAGAGAGTATGAAATCAGTCGACAATAATCCTCAAGAAGCGCCTCCACCCTGTCCTTCTCCCTCTTTCCATCTGTATCCTCTTTCACCCCTCTTCTCTCCTCTCTCATCCATCATTTTCCTTTTCACATCCATCCGTGCTCTGCAACCTTCTTCCTTGCCTAAACAAAAACAGATAATAAAATGTTAAGGTAAAAAGCACATCAACGTGGAGTCCCGCAGCTGAAAAATGTTATGTAATAAAAATAGATGCATGTAACATTAAAAAATGCAGACACCAATAGAGCAAGCATCCGAGTAACTAATAGGTTGTTGTATCAACTACTTGCATGTATACATGAATTCATCTTAAATTTCTAGGAAAGGAATGCAGGTTGTGGGGCTTACCGTTATTGTCCTATCAGCAAAACCAGGACAAAACCATTTGTTCCCTGGATCAAATGCTACAGATCGCACCCATCCCAAGTGACCACTAATGACCTGTATTACGGAAATAGAAAATGTATTTTATCACTTAGTGAAAACTAAGATGCTCTCATAGTATAATTCCAAGAAAATATGCAAAAGAATCTAGAAGATTTAACTATTTAAACCAATACATAAAAGCTCAAAGTAGGGTTATTACAATTGCATGCATGATCAAACTAAATCTTATTTTCCAATTGAAATATGACATTGGTATTTCGAGAACTTATCTGAGGTGCCAAACCTTATAGTTACAACAAATAAATTGGAAGGTCGCACTTGAAAATTGTGCAACAAACAAAATACTCCGATGGAGCATGCCATGGAGGTTTAGGCTAGTGGCGCAGATGTCAAGAATTTGAAAGACATATCAAGACATGAGCAATTTAAAATAACAACCAGAAGTGCACATTACGTCCTAAAAGTACAATGTCCCAAAGTACAATGATCAGACCACCATAGAAGGAAATATAAGTGATAAAACTTGTGAGATGACCAGGAAAACAAGAAGGGAAGACCAAATCTTGCAAATACAATTAATTAAATCTCGCTCTTGTCCTTGCGGTGACACATGGCTTGCTACTCGGCCTTGGCTCCCAATATACTACACTCTGCAGTAATTACATATAAAAACAATATTTCAGAGAACTAAGAATGAAACCCTAAATTCCGATTAAACTAATCATTTTTGACTATACATGATAATAGCATGACAAACTGAAACTCATGCATCTTACATGTGAAAATAACAGCATTAGCTACCATCATGCTGCTCCATTTCCTTGCACACCACCACCATATGTGATAATAGGATCATCCATCTGCTATATTATTTTTTGGAGAATCTAAAAGCTATCCAATAACCTGCATTGATTCTTTTAGCATTACGATCTAGCCCACCTTGCACACCACCATCATGGTCCAAAGAGTGAAGCTGAAAAATATGGTCTGGTTTCATGTGAACCTAAACTACTATGATGGAACAATGAACACAAAGGAAACGTCAAAATAGAACTATTTTTTAAATATTTTTCTGATGAATGATCCGAGTGATAAGAGACCCAAAGCAACATAAACACACCACTATTATCCTTCTGAGATATGGATGTTGAGGAATCAAAAGGTTTGTCAGGAAAATACTAGATTTTTTCAAAAAATATATTGAACTAAGAAATCTTCTCTTATAAAGGGAGAATTATTTTAACAAAGTTAACATTCATATGTACAGCCAAGCGCTAAATTTTTATTGGTATATTGTTTCAGTTCACCAAAAACCAAATTTCTCCTTAAGATATCTTGAATGAAATTATGGGGGGGGGGGGGGCATTCATTAGATGGATATGGAGATACCATAGTTCGAGAAATTCTGAAACATAATAGATACTCCAAATACTTGTAAAGCAAACAAAGAGTAAACAAGGTATTAATCATTACTTAAGTTTATTTTACAATGTACGTGCACACACGTCAAGACCAGCACATCCATATAATTTAGCATGCTAATGGCTTTTAAACTTCAAGCAGAAGGTATCCGCCTACTTCGTGAGTTGACCGTATAATATAATCAACCTATGTATGAGTGAAATGAGTCTGTCTATTTGTTCCAGTGAGATGCCCATGTGCCTACCCATCTCAATCGTGTTTTCCAAAATAAAGGCACCATCTTGATCACAACGAAATTTACTTCTAATTGGTCATGTCAGTCATATGTTGTTGGACGTAGTCAGTAAATCAGTTGAGCCTGAAAAGCAGTCGCTAACCAATCAGGCACTGTAAGGGCTGATGGGCCTTTCTTCTATCATAAGACTAACTTTCTTCTATGAAGCTGATAGGCGTTTCAATTTTTATGGTGTACTCTTGAAGATCTGATAGCTAGATATGTTCTCAAGAAATAAGATGAAGCTAAGATGCTACTACATGACTAATTATACCCACCACCAAAGTAACAATAGTAAGAATCAAGCTGCTACTAAGAGTTTAATTGCAAACGTACGACAATTTGTGTTTGGGTCACTCTTATTTGTGAGCCTTTTTTCCTGGTAAATTTTTGACGTCTGTTGCTCCAGTCCAAGGTGACATCCTCCCATGACGAACTTAGGTTCGCTGTGTGGCTAAGTCGTCAGAGATGTCTTGTCCGACGACCGGCAGCCGCACATGAGGGCGTTCTTGGGGATCAGGAACTTGTCATCCTCTCATGATCACGAGGTATGCCAGTTCATAGTAGTATTGCCAGAAGCAGGATTCTAAGTAATTTTTAAAAAATGGAACACAACTCAATCTTCTCGACAGTCCAGAGTTTTCAGAAGAAAGCGCAATATCCTTACCTAAACAATGTACCGCAAAATGCCATCTCTCAAGGTGTAGATCTACCTGCTTTCCGGCGACCATTTTCCTCCTTTCACACTGCACCAAAATTTAAGACTCGCTTAGATTCAGATCACATAAAATAAAGCCGGTGGAAATAGCTGGGGGTGGGAGGTGGAAGGGAGGACAAAAAAACGGTGTTGGTGGGACGAAATTTAACCGGTGAGCGGAGACTACCAACTGAGACATTAGGAGTACAGATGACCGGATGACGGCTACCTCACCTTCGCCATGGCGCCCCCTCTGCTTCACACCGTACTTTCCCATGAACTACCAAGGATGAGTCCCCCGCCAACCACCCTGCTCTCCGCCCTGATCCCCCCTCGTGTTCATGTCCATCCACCACGGCCATCAAGGGGGCCGAGGCGTGCGCCACCCATAACGCCCCCAGCCAAGAAGGTAGATCTGATATCTCTTGAGCCATTGTCATAGTGTCTGTTATTAAGTCTTGAAGCAACCAACCAGTACATTTACCCTTATGTCATAACCAAGAAAATGTACGACTTGATGAAAAATGCATGAACCACTCGCTCATGCAATTTGCTGTAAATCAATCTTTAATGAAATGCAATTTGCCATATTTTCTAAAGTAGGGAAATAATTTCACGCATACAACAGACCAATCCCAACCCCGTCCCCTCTCACTCTCGGCCCTCACCCTTATCACAAAATCCACTAACTATTGTTCTAAATAAGCCAGTGATTGACGCCACCGTGGCAACCCAGCAGCAAGGGACAAGGGCGGCAACAACCTTCCTATCTTAATGCTAGTCACCCGAGGCTCTACAATCCCTTACCATCAAAATCCTTCATTGCACAATCTCGAAGAAACACTAGTGCAGAACCGGGCAATAGCACCGATTCGTAAGGCCCTTTAGTGCCGGTTTAGGAACCGGCACTAAAGTGTGGGCACTAAAGCCCCCCCCCCTTTAGTACCGGTTCAGCATGAACCGGTGCTAAAGGGAAACCACGTGGCACGAGCCAGCTCCGGGGGCCGGGAGCCCTTTAGTACCGGTTGGTAAAACCAACCGGTACTAAATGTTTGTGTGTTTTTGTTTTATTTTGTATTTTTCAACTAAATTTGTGTTATCAATTTAATTTAGGATTGTTTTACGTTATAATGAGTTATAGTCGTCATCATCATCATCATCGCATATTAATAAATAAATAAAATCTAGCTAGCTAAAAATCATCATAGTTGTCTAATTACCACTATTTAATCATCATAGTCATTACCGCTAGCTATCTAATCATCACCAACGCTGGCTAGCTTAAAGAGGAAACATTCACTTTGTAACAGAAGCAAAGATATCATCAAGTTCAACATAATCATCACCAACATCGAAGTTCAGGACACGGACATGAGACAAGTACTAATTAAGAGCACTAGTCGCCAACCCGTGCATTCGCACGGGCTAGATATCTTATACTATAAAATTGATCAAACATACATAAGTTTGAGTTGCACAAAATCTGATGCACCTTATATTTTGGAATGGAGAGGGAGTATTATTTTGTGGTCCAATTGACCATATTCATTCGTGATTTTGCAAGGATGTGTGTCCAATCATACGGGTTTTAATACGTGACAATTTGTATCTAGGAAAAAGTATGATGGCAAGCACAATGAAATTAGTATAAATAATTTTGCTAAACTGATGAGTTTTGTGGGAACTTACTTTCAAAATATTTTTGAAGGATGTACCGCTACGGAATACCCTAAGTATTTACTTGAACATAGGGTTGTGACAGTTTACACATGTAACTATCTCAAAATATGTTGTAACAACATACAAATTGTATTTGTTGAGCAAATATTTTTTGTCTAAAATGATTTTTTTATGTTGTGTGCCAATTTATATTAAAATATATACACTGCCGCATTTTTAGGACTCAAATTATAGCATAGTAGTATTTTGTGCAGCATATGGATGTCAATGGATGGCGCGGTGCGTAGCATATGGACAAACGTCTCTAAATCTAGCTATATTATGTTTAGTTGAGTGATAATACTATGATTGAATATTTATAAAATAGTTTCACAACATCGTAAGGTTATATTGATTTATTAGCATATGATATTAAAATGAAAGCTCAAAGTAAAATGTTATACGTGAAACACGATCTTTATTTCATTCCTTGATAACTAATTAGCCTGGTTTAACTTCTCCTTGGCATGTAAATAGAGTTTATATATGCACATTTTCTTTCCGGAAAAATATAGAATGCATAGAAGTTTCAAAAAATAGAAACAGTGAAACCTATACGGACTAAAAACAATGAAATTTGACAGTTGTTCCTACATTAATACGGAAAGTGTGTAAGATATATAACAACATCAATAATTCGACATGTTTACTTACAAAATGAGTACTTTATAAATACTAATACCGATAAAAACATACCATGATCGATCAAACATGCAGCACCGTTTGACAATAGAAGGAAAATAAGAGAGTGAACTGGCGCCAATTTAAACCAAAATAGTGCAATAAGCAAAAACCAATTTTCATGTTGATGTTGCATTCCACTAAAAAGCGTAGTCAATAACTATATGACCAGAGTGAGAAAATATGTAATTTTTATTTCTTTGAAATTGTATGGTTACAATTTGAACCAAAATAATGCATCCGCTCTGAGAAAAGATTTCACGGTGGCAGGAGAATAGAGATATTTAGAGATCTCAGAACATTGTCCATGCATGCGACGCACTACTATAGGATATAGAGTGATGCTAATGGAAATAGTGACATGGGAATAGGCTTTATGACCAGAGGTATCCATGTACAAAATCTTTAGCTAATTCCTTTCTGATAAACAAAAATATACTAATTATCTCTGATGATGTAGTGCAAACAGAACGTAATATACTCAAAATATCCAAGGTCTGACCCAATAAAGTAAACCTCAAGATGACCGAGGACTTGCTTGATTGAGGGCATCCATTGGTGACAGACGCTAATCAAAATAGCTCCAAAATTTTAAAATCCAACCAATGCTACGATTATGAAGCATGCACAAAGCTACAGCAAGTCGTCATATTTATGTCAGGTATCTTGTAAAGACCACTGCAAGAAAAATCAGTCAGTGGATGATCAGCTGGACAAAGTATACCATCATTCCTAATCGACACAACGGCACCCAAGTGGCGGAGATAACCCAACCGCTGGGATGCTTTACGTCGGACGAAAATCTTGAAGAAAATTCAGTCACTGGATGATCGGATTGGGAGGGCACTCAATTATTGCTAATCGATATAACGCCATCAAAAGGGGTGGAGAGTATCTGGATGCTACGGAGGCTTGCCGCACAAATCATGGCAGAATGCCAGTGGCAGAGGGCTTATCGCTAGGAGGGAATAGGCAAACATGAGAGCCCACATGAATGCTAGCATATGGTTACACGTGCACCCTGAAGTTCAGTATGGGCGGTGTAATAGCCATTGGCTACGACAGACATAACCTCGGTTAATAGATGGCCTTAACATGATGCATTGTAGATGCTCTCTCATATTGACAACCGGAACTTACATGACAACATGAGGTTCCTAATCCTTGCTTTTCTCTATCTTCTGAAGTCCGTGTAATCAGTCTAGTTCCTTTTCATTCTTTTGTTGTCGAATCCATTCATTTACATGACACATGACAACCACATCTAACTCTGAAAACGGAGCAAACCAACATTGCAAGGGAGTAAACGTTGTTGTGAATCTATGATGAGATGAATGTCTGTAAGATTCTACGACAACCTAAAGAAACCTACAAAATCTGAAAGAGTTTCTAGTGAAAACCTGCAGAAACCTTAAAATCTGAAGCGTAATATATCAATGCAGCAGAAGAGAACCAAAACAAAGAATCTAATCTGGGCAAAGATAGAACTAAAACTCCTGAGTGCAAATTAATTAGTCAATCTCTAAAACTAAAACTTTAAAAGCAATCGAATTGTATTTCACAGTTTTCCTATCTAACATACGGGATCCAATATGAAAGCACATTCACCTTGCAAGTAGAGATGGAGTAATTATAAGAGTGGAGATTGCATACGTACATTAGTCTTTAAGAAAATAATAATTAGGGGGAAGTTCACTGACCACGAATTTGCATCTGAACTTCTTTTGCTCGTCAGTTCGTCCCGCCGAGAAGCCGGATGCCTCTGGTGTCTCCTTCTCTGTCCTGCTAGCCTGATTTCTTGAGCTCACTGTTATTGGTGTACTCGTGTTATGGAGATCCTGATGGCAGTTAATTGTGAGCGCGGCATGGGCATATATAGTGGTTTGGTGCAACCCCCTTTATCAAAACAACATTTAAAATGTTAATGCCAGCAACAAACCCCTGAAATCCCAGGTACAGATTATGCTAATTTCTCAAGCACTTTCACATTAAACATAAATAGTCAATGTGCTTTTGTTTTCCTTGTAGCAGAGCAGTACATTGCAAATACTCATGATATCCCTCAGACCTGATCATCAGGTATTATTACTGCTGGCTGCACAACATTCTCTCCTACAAATGAATTTATAGAGAACCTGAGACCCGTGCATAGATTCCCCTTCAACACTAACATTTACCCTCACAGTGAAATAGACTGTTTGCTCTAGCAAGAATTTCATCCGGCATCTAGCCAAAAAATAAGGAAAAGTCTTGCTTGAGAACACAACACCGCATAGTAGATGCTTAATCGTGAAGTTGTACAAGGAACGAAAGAGAAGCTACAATATCATCAAAAGAAAATTCAATGCTACAATACAGAAACGTGATTCCCTAGTCCAACAATATGAAAGAAAAATATCTGTGCAGCTCAAATACTACATGGAGCTACATGTATGGCCAATATATACATTAAAATTTTGACTACCTGATCTAATAACAGCAAAAAGGTATATAATCCAGAGATAAAAGATATGGGAAATATTCAAACCCTAATGATCATACCTTCAATTAATTCTGACAGGAAGGATAATCAGAGTACTACACATATAATCAGAGATTTAACACGTACTTCATGAAACATATATAATACTAACATTCAAAATCTTCTACACCATTATGTTGGCTGGCTAACATACTGCAACATGGAAACATATATGCAATTCAAGCCTCCTATATATATACATCAAAGTAAACTGTCTCTACTACATAAATTACCCTGTGTGGCCGGAGGGGATGCAGAGTTGCAGACCACCAATACTTGATCGTATTTTTCTTGATAAAATGTTAGGGATCATGCCAATTGCATGCATGGTCCTTTCTTCCATGATGGATTTAATATAAAGGATGGAGAATAGAGTAGGGATCACCATGACACCAGTAGTCCACCGTTGCTGTTGTTCGTTCACGGGACAACCTCACCGATTGCTGCCCAATTAGCTTCAAACTACCGTCGTCAGACAATATAGGACTGCACATCCTCCTCTCCTGCATTGACAAAAGCTTATTAGATGATTAAACAACACAGAAGAAAGGGATCATTGAGAATTTCGATTGCTGGGTGGTTAGAAATCAGAATTTCAAGATGTCATGGATAGGAGATGGAAAAGTAGTGTGAGGCTTGATTGGATCGTTTCCATCTTATCAAAGCGATTGCAACATGAGGGAGATGGGAGAGGCGGAGAACAAAGAGGAGCAGCGGTAGGTGTTGCTCTACAATGTGGTGATGCGACGTGAGGAGGATCTTATTCTCCAAAACTTACTGGAGATTTGGGAAGAATCTTGCCTGTGCGAGATGGCGAGAGACACAGAAAGGTAGTCCCGAGCGGCGGCATGAGGGAGGAGTAAGGTACATGAAGTCAGACTTCGTCCTCGTGGAGTTTGGTCGGTGAAGTCAAGCTCTTCTTCTTGCTGCTTGGATGGAGCATGAATGGCGGGTATGCAACCTGCACGAACACTCAAATTTGGATATTAAAACGGCACAGAGGAAGGAATCTAGGAGAATCTGGATCGTTTGTAGCCTTTTGGGGGGAGAGAGAGGGTCGTAGCTTTTCTTCAAGCAACCCAACATCAAGAACGGCCTTGGTGTCGCTGGTAGGGTCGCTAGAGACATGGAGAAGGGGAGGGGATTGCTCGACATACATGGCAAGGGGCATGAAGGAGTCTCTGCGGGAGACATGATGAGAGAAGGATTGAGCGAGAGGATTGCTTCATATGGCGGCTGGGGCAGATCGATGGGTAGACGGATTGAGGGAGAGGTTTGGTTTGATACAGCGGCTAGGGCTAATTGATGATTAGATTGATTTTTTTTCTGAATTCCATTGGTTAGATTAATTAGGATTTTATAGATTGATCTACACCGTAATAATTCGGTCCCACGAGATTAACGGCTCCTAATTACTGATTAACGTGGTAATTTCCAGGGAGTCACAAATTAGTATAGGTATAGATGAACTAGTAGCTACTCCTGCTGCTCCCTCTCAGGTAGAATATCATAGAACATGTATAGCTCTCCTGATTCATCATACTGTAGCATGCAGATGAATCTGTCTCCTAATCTTGGGTTGCACTTCTCCTTGCGGCCCCCTAGTACTTCTTTGCGATCGTTAACAATTTTGCTCCAATCTTTCACTATTAAGCATTCTTCGCTTTCAGAAATCCTGAATGCACTCATGTGCAATGTAGGAAATCTTGTTCGTAAGCTAACCATTGACATGCGACCTTTTGTCTCGATCCACTGAGGCACAACTGTCATCGGAAGTCCCTGTTGAAGAACATCGTATAGTAATTAATATACTAAGCAATGAAAGTTTAGCTTCAAAAATAATGTATGCAAAAGATGCACTAATTAAGGACAAATATTTAAAATCTTACCATCTTTCGATTATAGATGTGACCGTAGTTCAATACGATCACCATTGGTTGCATGTTTTGAGTACTAACATTTCTAAGTTCAGGAAAAAAATTGTATTGACAGTATTAAGATCCTCAAGCCATGAAACATAATGACTTATCTCCTCGCAGTTTAGTGAGCCCCGGGGCAGTAGTAGGTCCTGTCTACCAAGCGCCGGACATGTTTGCTTGAACCGAAATAAGCTGACAATACAAATTAGTTGTCAACTATTTTTGAATCAACTGTATCAAAGACATAAACATATGCATGCATGGTTGAGAAAAACTCACCAAATGGTAGAACTGGAGGCGTTTGCACATCGACCCAGATGTCTATATTACCTTCAATATCATCTTCCGGACGAATATCAAAGGTGATAATCATATCAGGCTCAAATGCATAAGCCTTGCATAGTGCTTGCCAAGTTTTGCATTCAAAATGGGTGTATGTGTCTCCATTATATAATTTGACGTTGAAAGTATACCCATGCTTCGTCTTCAAGTAAATTCTCTTTACCTCCGTATCATCTATAGCACTAAAACCTATCTTATCCAAGACAAAAATTCTTGCATGACAGGGGATGCGCTAGTAGAATAGTGAAAATTTAAAATTATAAGTTGAAGCAAATGAAGCACAAGTTTTGCATTCAAATAATAATTGACAAAGTGACTTACTGTATCAACTTCGAATGTCTCATTCAGCTTGATGCTGAAGAGCCTACCATCGACAAGGAAATTTTTGTCGCACAGGCCGCGCTGGTCTTCACAGTGTTCGCATATAATGAAATCTTTTTCGTCGTCAGATGACATTTTCTATGTTCATATAGGTGAAACATTAAACACCTATATCTAGCCAAATATATATTCATCTAACATTTGACATTAATTAATATATCTAACTATATATTCAATTGACATTACTATATATTTAACTTTCCTATCTAATTCATCTAACATTCGACATTAATCTAACATTTATATAAACTCAAAATATATAAAAAAATAAATAAACAGAAAAACTCATTAACAAATAATATTTTAATTAGATCATCAAATCTCAGATACCTAAATTTTCTTACTAAAAATAAACTAGTTATATTAATTATTGAACTAGTTCAAATCTCATATACCTAAATAAACTAGTTCGACAATTTTCTTTCTAAAAATAAACTAGTTATATTAATTATTCAACTAGTTCTAATCTCTAGTTCGACAATTTTTCTATCTAGCTATAGCTATAACATTCGACATTATAATCTAACATTCGATCATCTAATTAACTTTTCTAAAAAACAGAAAATAAGTAAAAAAAATGTGTGTGTGTGTGTGTGTATGTGTGTGTGCGTACGTGTGTGTGTATGCGTGTGTGGTATGTGTGTGTGTGTGTGTGTGCGGCCCCGTACGCCGCCGCCCCGTACGTACGAGCGGGAGCGCCGGCGTTCGGGGCGGAGGCGGTGGCATACGGAGTGGGGGCGCCGGCGTTCGAGGCGGACGGCGGCGCGGCGGGTACGCGCTAGGAGAGCGAGATATACGTACAGACGGCGGCGCGGGACGACGACGGGACCGCGGTGCGGGACAACGACGGGACCGCGGCGCGGGACGACGACGGACGGCGGCGCGCGACGTTCGGGGCGGCGGCAGGGACGACGACGGGAGCGGCGCGCGAGAGGTTGACGAAAGAAGTGGGAAGATGTAACTGAAATTTCGTAAGTGTTGTATATATAGGGTGAGCCTTTAGTACCGGTTGGAGCCACCAACCGGTACTAAAGGCCAGGCCAAGAGGCGGGAAGAGCCGGCCTTTAATACCGGTTGGTGGCTCCAACCGGTACTAAAGGGTGGTCATTAGTACCGGTTGGAGCCACCAACCGGTACCAAAGGCCTCGCGCTGCCTGCACATAGTTTAGTCCCACCTCGCCGGGCGAAGGGCAGCCGAACTGGTTTATAAACCCAGCCACGGCTGCCCTTTCGAACTCCTCTGTATAGCAGGCTTGTGGGCCTATACTCTGCGCGCTGCCCTGTGAGTCTGCTGGGCCTTTCAGGCCTGTAATTGCACGCCCGTGGCTTAGCAGTCCCACAGGGCAGCGCCCCAATTTTTTTATTTTTTTTCTTTTCTGCTTTATTTTCTTCTATTTATTTCTGCATAGTTTTTTGTATAGTTTTTTCTTTTCTGTTATATTTATTTGTGAGTAGTTTTTCATCTAGTTTGCCAAAATTCAACATTTTCAGAGTTCATTTTGTAGTGATTTTCAATTTCACGGTCATTTTGTGAACGATTGAAAAATAGCAAATATTTTTTTTTTCTTTTCTGCTTTATTTTTTCTTGTATTTATTTCTGAGTAGTTTTTTCTTTTCTGCTATATTTATTTCCTTCTATTTATTTCGGAGTAGTTTTTTTATATAATTTTTTTCTTTTCTGCTATTTTTTCTTTTCTGCAAAACTTGATGGTCAAAGTCTCGAGTTATAACCAAAGTTTAAAAAAAAGAAATGCCGACGTGTAGTGTAATAAGTCTGGAGTTGTAATGAGTTATTAAAAATAAAAAAGAGGTGCAATGCTTCGTTAATTTGCTTCAAGCCTTTCGGAATAGTGTAAACTGCACTGCGCGTAGCTCCGTGCAATCTACCATATTCCTGAAGGCTTGAAGCTAAGCAACGTGAGCATTGAGCCTCTTCTTCATCGTCTCTGCACTCAGGGCTTATAAACCGCTCCAGTTTTAGCCATAAGCCTCTCTACTTTCTTGCACATGCTATGTGGGTGAAATGATGATACCATGCCAAGTTTCAACTTTTTCACAGTTCATTTATAGTGCTTTTCAATTTCCAGGTCATTTAGTTCTCAAAACAAATCATTGAATGCATGAAAAATAGCAAATAAAGGCAGAAATGGTTGAAAGTTGATGGCGTCGCTTTGAATGATGCATACTGAATGCACAAACATTCTGGAGTTGTAATAAGTTTAAAAAAATGAAATGCCTTTGTAACAGATGAGTTTAATTTCGTCAGAAACCTGAATTCTTCGAAAGAGATTGTCCAGTTTGTAAACGAAGTGCATCCAGTTTTTACCGTAACCCTCTCTACTTTTTTGAACAATCTATGTGGGTGAAACGATGATACCATGCCAAGTTTTAACTTTTTCAGAGTTCATTTGTAGTGCTTTTCAATTTCCAGGTCATTTAGTTCTCAAAACAAATCATTGAATGCATGAAAAATAGCAAATAAAGGCAGAAATGGTTGAAAGTTGATGGCGTCGCTTTGAATGGTGCATACTGAACGCAAAAAATATAAGAGCATTTACATCATGAGCTTATATTTCTTTACAGTCTAAATTGTCAATATGATCTTATAACATAAAAAATACTTTGATCATCAAAGATCTTTGTGTGTACAATCTAAATTGTCAATATGAGTCATCAACGATTTATAAATCGATGAAGACTCATATTGCGGCCACAAATTCTACACATAGAGTTCAATGAAGACCAAGTGCTTATGATAGTTTGAGAAATAACATATTTAAGATGGTAAAAGGTTTGTTAGGGGAGCGAGGTGGGAGTAAAAATAGCCTGCCACAACCTCATTAGTACCGGTTCGTGGTACGAACCGGCATTAAATGGTGATGGTGGGGCCATAGCCTGACCGCAGGCTCACACAGCCTCTTTAGTACCGGTTCGTGGTACGAACCGGTACTAAAGGTTCTCCACGAACCGGTACTATTGATTGCCGCCACGAACCGGCACTAATATACACATTAGTGCCGGCTCTAATTCAAACCGACACTAATGTGCTTCACGTTTGACCCTTTTTCTACTAGTGAAAGTAGCTTATTGGAAACAAAGAGGAAAAGTTAGAGCTTCCATCCAGAGGAATGAGAGCACAAAATATTTCCTTGGCTCTGCCTCTCAAAGGTTTAGGAAAAATAAAACTCAAACCCTCGTTCCAAATGGAGTCGAGTTCTCTAACCACACCAAAAAAATAACCCAACACACTGACTTTTACAAGGATACACTATTAAGAGTCATAGTACACCTATAGGGTTTCGTTTGGAGGGGATTTATAGTCTGGGGTAAAATTCACAGGCCGGACGCACTAATGAAATTGAGGTGGGTAATTAATAGGGTGATTCCTATTTAGCGCGGCAGGCACCAGTTATAGCCACAGAAGCATCATCTTATACATGTATGTAACACAACCTAGCTAGTCAAACAAAGAGACTGTAGCTTACTCAACAGATAATTCCTTCAAGACAGGAAGAGGATAGAAGCTTAACTCCAGTTGTTTATGAGAAATATAATATGCTCTTAGATATGCAACTTTAGAATATTTAGAAGGACCGTAGTTTATTAATTATCACTACTTCACAACCATTGCAAATGGTGGCATGCCACTTGAAGTTCTCTGAAAATTCGCATGATTACTTGGCTCTCTTGTGACTTGGCAAGATTACAAAGCCTTGTGTGAAAATTTCAGGACATCATTGAATGAGAGAGGGCATGTCTTACAGATTAGTAACTTCTGTGTTGAAATTGTGAGTTATCAGGCAAGTACCTGAAGCAGGATATCCGCAATTGTAAACATCATGACATATTTAAACCTCTCGACCTTCCGTTTTCATGTCTGCATAGGCACTAAGGACCAAGTCATACTTGTTTCAATTGAAGGGACAACTTTAAAACATTTCTTCTCAGCCTTGGTGAACATCATGGCATCTTTAAACCAAATAAAATGCATTATAATGTAGAGAACTGAACATGGACAGTTGGAAAAAAGAACCTCACTAATTCAGATTGACTACAATCAGTCCAAAAGTCAGATTTCAGACCAAGGCAAACCAGGAGAAGTGATACTATCATATTAGGTAATTGACCACATATGACACTATACATCAATGAATCGGGGTCATCACAGCATGTAATAACAAAAAACTAATGGCATGGCCTCCCTTATAAATCACACCAAGATGAAAATTAGTTACAAGCAGGGTCTAATAGTTTATTGGAGAGAGGAAAGGTAGCAGTTCCATTTATCCTTAGAAGACGATCAGTTAGAAATTATGCACAAACAAATCACTTATTATACTATTTGACTCTGACTTCTATAACCTGTATGAATCTGCTTTAAAATCTTTTCTAAATTGGCCTGACTTACACCAGAATGAGCTACACAAATGATGTGATGAATGTGCTATTAGTGATACCTGGCAGGAGGCAATCATTAGTCGAAAGACGGGAAAGTGTCACATGTATACTAACAGATATTGTGTACATTTCCTTGTTTGAATATTCCTGCTCCACTCTAAATATGTTTGAATGAATTATGCGGCAAGCTACTAAAGGAAAACAATACTTATCTCTTTGGGCTTACTCTCCTTGAGCCATTGATTTCTCATTTTGTCAACAAAATCTTGATCTAATCCCACTTCCCTAAGCACATATAACAATTCTGGTCTATTTTTACTCTAGCCCATTTATGCAATCCACCAAAGATATTGAATAGAACCTTTAGTCTGCCAATCCATGAATGATGTGTGTAGAAAGGGTGGTGTACTGGTTTTGTGAAAAAAGCTTCCGGTCACAATTTACTAAAATCTAAATGAGTAAATCAAATCATGTACCACAGATTCTTTAGTTTTTCAAACTTCCTATACAAAATTAGATCGATGGATATCATAATTCAGTATACTTCTTAAGTAATCAATCACCTGAGGATAGAGCCTCTCCAACCGGTAGTAGTAGGACTCTTTGTTGATGGACACTATTCTACAACATTCTTCATCTTCTTAGTAAAAGCCTTCAGGACATTGATCCAATTGTAGCTGACACCGTCACTGAGCTGCATTCCTTCTGCCTACACAAGATACAATGTGAAGGGGAACATTGCAGTTGCAAAAAGCATTAGTTCAGAATGCAACCGATGTGCAGGCGACCGAGGGCCCCTGCTTCATGGCATCAACCACCGCTCCTTGGCCACGACCACCGCGTCAGACCGCTCCGGCTGGGCTCCGCTTCATGTTCAACGTCGTCCTCCAACAGTGGGCGCACACACGCATGCCATGAAGGATGGGAGGCGAGGGCGACGACTTGAGCATGAGGATGGAGACAGCACGAGCTGGAGGACGGAAACAGCCATTTGGAGGCGATCAGAACATTTGCACACAAAAAAGTGAAGGGCCAGAAAGTGTGCAAAACTCGGTGAAAAGCAATGAAAACAAATAGAGTAGTACTGTAAAGGGAAGGGGGCAATTGGCGACAGCCAGGAAGCAGGGACCGTGCGGTGCATAGTCGTGGTCGGGCTGGAGCGCGGGTCCTCGTCCTCCTCTGTGTCACCGTCGTCTTCTCGCCTACTGTTTGAAATCGAAAAAAACGCAAATCAATCACACAGAAATCGACAAACCAGGATAGAAAAAGAATATTTGAACAGAGTCGTCTTTCAGCATACATAATGGTGCTTACTTGGGCTTGGACTCAACCTGCATACATGAGTGAGTGCAGCGCTCAACAACCAAGGAGAAGGACACAAACAACATCCGGAGAGAGCTATCTTCTACATAAACAGCCATCTGGAGGCGGTCAAAACATTTGCACACACAAAAGCAATGAAACTAAATATTAGTTCTTTGAAGGAGAGGGAGAGGGAGGAGCTACCCAAGCAAAGGGAAGGGCAGGCAGGAAGCAGGGGCCTTTGTGCAGTGCGTCGTAGTGGTCGTGCTCGAGCTCGGGGCCTCGTCATCTTTGGCGTCGTCGTCATCCTCGCCTGCTATTTGGAATCGAAAAAAACGCAAATCGATCGCACACAAATCAACGGGGTGAATCGAAAGAGGAAAGGCGAGAGGCAGATCGAACCTTGGGAGTCAACGCCAGCGGTGGCTGTAGGGAGCTGGATACCGAGGCTGGTCAGGCGAGAACAAATCCGGCGCCCGCGTCATTGGAGGTCGAGGAAACGGAGGCGCAGTGACGTTCGTCGCCGCCGCGCTCGTCCCGGCCGGCGGCTGCAGCAGGGTCCGCCATCCGGTTCCCCGATTCGATGACCTGTTGGACTCGTCGCTGGCGAATCCTGCGGTGCGAATCCCGTGCCACACCTCCAGCCCAGTCCCCACAGGCGTGAGCTAGGGTTCCGGCCGCGAGGAGGGAAATTTCGTGGGTTTGACGTGTCCGCGGGGGAGAGAAGGAGAGGGGAGGAGGAGATCCGACGGTGGGGTAGACGGTGGAGGATGGGAGGTCGCCGGTGGGCTGAGGGAGGGGCGCGCATAGGCGGCATGGGCGGTCGGGAGCGAGGGAGGAGGTGGGGGCGGGGCAGCGCCGGGATCCAGGAAGGTTGGGGGTTGGGCGGCGCCAGTGGTGAGGGAGAAGGCGGGGCGACGCGAGGATCGCAGGAGGAGATGGGGAGCGGGCGCCGCCGGGAGCCAGGGAGGAGGATGGGGCTGGCGGCGTCGGGCGGTGGCAAAGGGATCTGGAGGCCTCGCTCGTGCATGCGAGTCGCCTGATTTTTTGTCGTTGTTTTTTCTTTCGTAGGTCTTTTTCTGTAGGTCTTTTTTCGCTGGTCTTTTTTCATTGAGGCATGCGAGTGCGAGGCGTGCGAGGAGGACAAAATTACTGTTCTAACCCTTAGTGCAAAGAAAATCCCGATTTGACCTCGTTAGCAAAAAAATTTCGTTTCTGACCTTTTTTGGTGACGCCAAGGTCCCTGGCGTCTGGGTTACGAAGCAGACGCCAGGGTCCCTGGCGTCTGGCCCCTGGCCCGCACTGCCCGCCTGCCCGTTGACCTGCTGACATGGCAAAGGGGCCAGACGCCAGGAACCCTGGCGTCTGGCCCTGGTAAGTGGATAACGGCGCGGGCCGAGCCCACCCATCCGCATCTCATCTTCTCCCTGGCGTCTGGGTCGAACAGAGGCTGTGTTCGTCGCCCCTTCTCTCCCTCCCACCACCACCCTCCTTGATCTACTCCATTAACCACTCAAACTCGCAGATCTGACCCCCCAAAGCTTCTTTGAGGTATTCTCCCCCATTCCCTCCAATTTTTTTTTGTTTTCCCCTCTCTTGTTGGATGCATTATTTCATATTAGGTAATGTTAGATTAGTAGATGGTTTATTTGTTTTAGGAAATTGTTTGTAGTTGATAGATGATTTGGTAGGCAGTAGATGATGTGTAGTTGAACATGTAGGCAAAATCAATTCCGTTTTGTGTATATGTTTCCATAGGAATTTTTTTGAACTAAGAGGGGTGATGAATACATGATTTTTGTATGTAAAATAGACTTGTTTGATAATTTGGTTTGATAGATGATGTGTGTATGTGTATATAATCCTATTGTTGGCATACTATATTTGCAAAAGATATGGTGAAATTTGGTACTCTAGATGAAATTTGGTACTATATTTGACAAATTTATTTGATTGAGATGATGTTGGTATGTTTGAGAAGAATTATGTGTGCATATGAAGAAGAAAGAAATGATGTTGTTATTGTGTGAAGTGGTATGACAATATAGTTGAATATATAGATGGCAATTTTTTTATGCAAAAGAGATGATGAAATTTGATTATTGTGTTTGACATGATTTGTTCAATAGAATGGCGGGTGATGATTACGAAATTTATTTGATGGTAAAATTTGGTACTCTAGATGATATGTGTGCATATGTAGAAGAAAGAAATGATGTTGTGATGTTTGAGAAGAATGGTGTTTTCATATGGCATAAACTTGGAGAAGCTAATTGTTTGATATTGTTCATGTATTCATAGATGATTGTTTGTGATTTGTTTTGTAGGATGGCGGATGATGAGGGACCTTGGTATGACGGATTAATCGATGAGTGGGATAAGGAGCATCGTGCTCGTGCCATTGAGAACGGAAATGTAAGAAGCAAGACTTATCATTTTTCGCTGTTTCTCATTTGTTTTTTTGTATTGATTAAAACATCACTTTATTTGCAGGTTGTAGTTGCTATGCGCATGAGGGGTCATTCCGCTGATGACTTTGATTACGACCCGCGGTATGAGCCTTACATTCGGAGATTGGGTCTTCTCCCATTCGTGTTGCAGTTTAAGCGACGCGCTCCGCCGGTGAACCACACGGCGCTGACCGCACTTGTGGATCGTTGGAGGCCGGAGACTCACTCGTTCCACCTTCCATGTGGGGAGATGACGATGAACCTACAGGACATGGCTATGATAAGCGGCCTTCCTATCAACGGACAAGCTGTTACCGGTCGTGTCAGCGTGGGTAATTGGCGAGAACAGACTGCCGATTTAATCGGTGTTCAGCCCGAGGGCCGTGAGGAAGGCAAGGCCGATACCGCGAAAGTGAGGCATTCTTGGCTAAAAATGGTCAGAGGAAACACCAATCCGTGCCCTCAGGATGCCAATGACGTGGTTGTGCAGCAGTACGCGCGGGCCTATCTTTGGTATGTACTAACGAAGGTAGTCTTCTCAGATGCAACCGGGAACTCAGCCCTCTGGATGTTCTTGGAGCTACTCAATAACTGGGATACCCAGTATAGCTGGGGTTCGGCCGCACTAGCTTATTTGTATCGTCAGGTAAGAGATATTTGCAACCATTTATCTTGCATTTGTCATGCGCCTCCATATCTAACATGTTTGTTTGATTGCAGCTTGACTTGTCGTGTCAGAGAAAGGGAGATACATCCTCATTGTCTGGGTTTGTTTGGAGCCTATCCGTGTGGATGTGGGAGCGGATCCCGGTTGGACGGCCCGATTTCAAGAACCCCCTCTTGCCAAACCCACGGGGTAATCATGACGGGTTGCATGATGATGATGATACATTAAACCACGAGGAAAACAAACAAACTAGGGTTCACACAAGACTATGATACTGGAGATCCTGAAACCAACCAATAAGTGGGGGTGTAGTTGATTTACCTTCTAGTTTCAAAATACTGAAGATCCAACGGTGAAACCGGACCGATTCGTGAGAGATTTGAGGGGGGTTATGTTACTGGATGAGAGTGAGTGGACGAGAGGGCTAGAGGTGAGAGTGAGAGTGAGTGGAGATGAAAGAAATGACAGGGGTAGAGGTGGAGATGAATGGATGAGAGGGATAGAGGTGGGCCCAAAGAATCTTATCCTCTCTGGTCAGGGAACCAGACGCCAGGGACCCTGGCGTCTGGGTCTCTATCCAGAGAGCATTTTCGAAAGCTCTCTGGTTAGAGACCCAGATGCCAGGGTCCCTGGCGTCTGGTTCCCTATCCAGAGAGCATTTTCAAAAGCTCTCTGGGTCAGGGAACCAGACGCCAGGGACCCTGGCATCTGGGTCTCTATCCAGAGAGCACTGGCCAATGGTACTTACTAGGCCTCTCGCACTGGCACCACCGAGTCTTCAGTTTCACCTCAAATGCAGCACCACCATATTGTCTACCGTCTCGTGTTGTGCCACCTGGCTCATCAATTTGATAGATCATTTCAAGCCTATCGAATATGATAACTTGTTGCCGTGAAGACTTGCTTGCTTGTAACTGCAACCATTCATCAACCTTTTCCGGATAATCCTTTTTCTCACCTATCCATTTTGCAGTCTCTTCAGAATGCCTCTGAAAGTACTCATTAAGCTTAAAGAAGGTGTACTCCACTATTGCAGTCACCGGCAATGCACGAGCACCCTTCAACACATTGTTGAAACATTCTACGAGATTGCTCGTCATGTCACCATATCGCCAACCACCATCGTCATGAGCGCGTGCCCACTTGTGCTTCTCGCTTAAATTCCTAGTTAAGAAGTCTTTTCCCCCTTCGTTCACCGCTGCAAAGAGTTTGTTGTACCGAGCATCGAAACCTTGGGTGGTGAATGCCACACATACATGGGTAAGGTCTTTGCTGAGCTCCTTGCTCTTACATGCCCGGTAAAAGTTGGCCACGAAATGCCTCATGCACCATCTGTGGTGAAGCTTTGGAAATCCTGGAATAACAATATCCATTGCCTTGAGTATGCCATGATGCCGGTCCGATATGATGCATACCTCCCTAGCCCCAATCACGTTGTGCCTAACATGACCCATGAACCACTCCCAGTTGTCTTGGTGCTCGGAAGGCACCAAAGCAAATGCACACGGCAACACGTTGTCGTTTGATGAGTGCGCCATTGCTACCATTAGTGTGCCCTTATATCTACCGGTCAAGAACGTGCCATCTATAGACAAGACCGGACGACAATGCTGAAATGCCTCCACACATTGTTCATAACTCCAGAAGGCACGGTGGAACACTCCCTCGTGATCCTCGACCACATGAAACATGCCCGGGTTCCTATGTGCAATCGCGGCCAACAACCTTGGGAGCTGGTTGTATGCTTCTTCATATCCACCGTACAACATCCTAATAGCATTTGCCTTTGCCTTCCATGCCTTTCCATACTTGACTTCGTAACCAAATTGTTTTTTCACCGTCCGCATGAGAAACCTCACTTTCACAGTGGGATCAAAGGCTATGTCTTTCATCCATTTGTATCCAAGATACTCAGATGTGAGTTGACGGTGTGTCTTTCTAAGTCGTTTGGATGGCGGTTTGCATCTATGAGTGGTATCACAACTTTTTAACACCCATTCTTCGGTTTCTTTAAGCTTCCTTGCACGAACCTTCCATGTGCAATCCTTTTGCTCACACACCACGGTGTAACGCAACTTCATGTCGGAGTGCTCAACATAAATTGGCCTATGGTTTCGAATGGCATAGTCAGCCAACCAAAACTTCAGCATAGGCAAGCTCAGAAACTTCAATCCTTTCTTCAAATAAGCATTCTCGTCCTCATTCTCCACCCTTGGTTCTCCTGGATCCGGGCATGGTGTTGGCTCAATCGCCGTCATTCTCATTCCACCGTCAACAACAACTTTATGGGCAAGGCTCAGATCTTTAAACAAGTGAGTTCTTTTTTGTAAGCCCGTCAGCTCAAAGTGGATTTGGTTCTCCTCCTTTGTGAATCCATCCTCGTCCAACTGGTCAACTGGACCCTCGTCATCCGAGTAATACGCATATTGACGCCTAAAAGGCAAGTCACGATCCATGTCCTTTTGCGCTATGTACGCATCCAAGTCACCAACATCATTACCATGAAACCCTTCCTCTTGCTCTTCGTCATCATCATAAGCATCTTCATCCTCTTGAATTACTTCGTCACTAGCAATCACCTCAACTTCATTTGCTTGGCTAGTTGGTGGTTGGCTAGAAGCATTGGGGGCATACAACTCAACCTCATTTGCTTTGATAGATGGTACACGGGGACGTGGGCGGGGATAAACATTGGGGGCATCAACCACAACCCTATGCTCAACAAGTGGCACCATTGTCCTCTCGCTCATGTCATCCATTGGGGAAGAGACATGCCGGTTCAAATCAAAGGCCAACCGAGGAGATTCAACCTTGGTGGCAAACAATTCAAGTGACTTGTCTTCCGATTGGGATACTTTTTCCTTGTATACATCCCAATGCAAATCCGAGGTGATAGGCATACTTTTCAAGCGAGATTTGGCTCCAACTCCAACATCATACCTTCCTATTAACTTAACATCAACATTGGTGTCCATCCACTCTAAGACTTGTCTCACTTTTGCAACAACATCCTCATAGCTAGGGCTTGTATCAAAAACCAATGGTTCCTCACCCGTGTCGGCATTGTTACTCAAGAATGCCTCCTTGTCCATGTAATGAACATTAACAAGTCTCTCCATCTAAAAATAACGTGAATGCATTTAAGACTTCAATGAGAATTGGTGTGTTCATCATATCAAGACTAAATTATTGATGATGTCCACAAAAGTATCACTAATTAACACACACTAAGCTAAGTTAAACCTAATCACTAACTAACCCTAACCCCAAATCTTTCAACTCAACAAGCATATATTACTACTACACACCATGCATAGCACTATATTATCAAAGTTAACCAAGCCATTCATACTAACATAAGGGAGAAAACATGAACTAGAGGGTTCCACCAACATGTATAAAATGCAACCAAAATAACAAGATTTGACAAAAATAATTGGATGATTTGAGGAAGATTACCACAAGCAACAAAGTGATGGAAAGATCCACCTAAGGGAAGCACCTTTTGGGGAGGATTTGAGGGGGGAGCTTGAGGGGTGAGAGAGAGTGGGGGGCAGCAAAGCTTCTTCAACCTCGGGCTGGATTGGGGAAAGTGTGTGGGGTGGGTCCCACACACTTTCCCCAAAGGTTATCCACTTACCAGGGCCAGACGCCAGGGTCTGGTCCCTTTGCCACGTCAGCAAGTTAACGGGCAGCCGGGCAGTGCAGGCCAGGGGCCAGACGCCAGGGTCCCTGGCGTCTGCTTCGTAACCCAGACGCCAGGGTCCTTGGCGTCACCCAAAAAGGTCAGAAACGAAAAAAAATTCGAGACGAGGTCAAATCGGGATTTAGTTTGCCTTAAGGGTCAGAACAGTAATTTTGTCCATGCGAGAACTGGAGGCATCACTCCCTTTTTACGTGGTTTTGGTTGGTTTTCTTTTTGGTACGGGGAAATGGGAGGTGGGATTGAGGACGAAAAAACCCGGACGAAAATGGTGGAACGAAAATAAAACCCGGAACGCGACCTACCAACTGAGACATTAGGATTAGAGATCTGCAGTGAAGAGTTGCCGGACGAGTCCGGGAGCTGGCTCTGCCTCTGGCACTAATGGAATAAGAGAGAGAGAGGGGGGGACCTGAGAAGAGGTCGCAGACGATGATGAACGGTCCCCAGCTCGCAGCGGCGCTCGTCCCCGACCCGCGGCGGCGCTCGGCCCTGGTTCCCGCGGTGGACGACGCTCGTCCCCGACCCGCGGCGGTGTTCGGTCCTGGTTCCCGCGGCGGATGGTGCTCGTGGCGACGACGGCGGCGGCCGGCGAATCGCCGTGCCAAAGCCCGCCTTTTCCCTGCCTTCCCCGCCAAATTTTTCCGCTGACCCGCGCGTGCCCGACTTTTCCCCGTTGGATGTAGGCTGGGCGGTGGATGGGAGGCCGCGAGGCACACGGTGACATGCCGTTTGATCTCTGTCCCTTTGATCCATGCAGCGTGTTGGTTGACTAGTATAGAGCGGTTGTAGCAGTGCTTCTCATGAGACATGGGTGGGAGCGTTTAAGACAGAGGAGGTCGGTGACGAAGTGAAGACACACGATAACAAAGACAATGGTGAGGACGGGAGCAGTTCCCGAGCCTGAACAACGGCCCCGCCATCCAAACGTCATGGCGGTCGAAAGGCTGGCCAATGGCACATGATCTTCAGTCTCGGAAGTGTCCAGCCGACGACCGCGGGTCAAAGGACGGCAAAGCTATTGCTTCGCCTCAAAGGCTGCCCAGTCGCGTCGGTCCAGCCTGCTGCAGCGGCATGCGTTGCGTCACATTTACTGGCCTTTCCCCTTTTTTGCACCTGACTGATCAAGACTCTGGCCGTAGCCTGTATAGCCCAGCTCCTGCTCGTAGCCATGTGTCCATGTCTGCTGGGTACGTGTATGCGTCTTGTATGCATCTGGATGTAGGCATGTGTCAATGCGTGTCGATTGTGCGGACACCAGGGCAACAGTGATCCGCGATGTGTGCGCAAGGTCGTGTCCGAGAACGGGTTGCAGGGGCAAATGATTTGCTGCTGATCGAGTTGGAAGAGAGACCGACGAGTACGGAGTAATACTTTGCCGAGTGTACCCAAAAGGTAAAGAGCAGAAGACTTTACGACATTGTGATTGACCTGACAAGAGTGTAGTGCTAACCTTTGACTCGAGATTGACACAGTCACGACTCAGGCCAACGTCACCGCGCTATCCCATTTTATCCGGCCTAGTATGTTTGGGATAAAATGAACAAACGAGCCGGCCCAGCGCGCGACGGCCCGAACCCATCTGATCCGTTTTGTGTCTGGGTCGACCCATTTCGAACGCAAACTTGCGTCGTTGGGTCGCCGCAGACACCGAACGGACGTGCCGCTCGTCCGCGTCGGGCCGTGTGGCGGGACGGCCACCTACCTCCCATCCGTAAACATCAATGCGCACGGGTGGCCGGCCTCACCTGTCATCGGCCCAATGGAAGGTCGCCATCCTTCTTAAATGGGAAACTCGTGGACCAGTCGTCGTCCACACTGCCCCACTCCATTCCACGGCCTTCTTGAAACCCGACAGCGCGAAACCCTAGCCCTCCCCCGTCCTCGCCGGCCGGCCACCTTGAAGCCATGGGCTTTTGAAACCACAAGGGAAAGCACGACCGCGAGGCCGGCTCCTCATCGGGGCGCCGCGCTGGCTCCGTGAAAAATGTGGAGCCTGCATCACCACCACGCCGGCCCCCCGCGCCGCCTGCGTTCTTCATCGCCCCCACGTTCGCCGGCGAGCGCGACCGGCACTACATCCGCGCGGATGTGTGCTACCGTTATTGGAAGACGAGGACGCCGCTCCCCTGGAGCGACGTCCACCTCCCCAACAACTGGCACTTGTCCGCCGACCGTGTGTCTATCCCGCCGGTCCCAGTGAGCGGCGCGCGCGCCGTGAAGAGATCGAGCGCCGCCGCCGCCTCCGCCCCGACGACCTGTACTACAACGACACGTACGCCCTGGACTCCGTCCTTTGGGACACCTGGCTCAGGGACGAGCACATCGTGCACCGCGCCTCGTTCTTCGCTGGCACGGTGTCTGGGCCGCGGCGGCCACGTCGGGAGCGCGCAGCTCCTGCTCCCCAGGAGCGTGGGCGCAGGCTGGTGTGCGGCCTCACGCCCACCCCGTCGCCTTCGCCATCTCCATCTCCCCCCCCCCCACCTCCTCGCATGACAGCGGAGGAGGAGGCCCGTCTCATGGCGCGTGTCATGGAGGACACCATGTACACGCACGATGAGCGCCAATGGGAGGGCCTGGAGGAGATGATGGCCCGCTCCGCCGCCGGCGAGGTTGCCATCCCCGAGTTGGAGATGGTGGCTGCGGAGGAGGCGATGGAGGAGCCGGTGGCCGCGTTTCATCCAGACCTGGTGGGCCATGGGTGGGACTGGTCGTAAACTACTTCGGAGATGGTCGCCGCCGTCGGCGTGAACTGGTGCGTCACTCCGCCGCGGTCACCGGAGCGGGAGGCGTCGCCACGGGAGGAGGTGGTGCAGGCACCTCCCGCCGTCCAGCCCGCCCCCGTCTACCACGCACCGCCGGCCCACCTCTGGACTCCGCCGGCCTACGTCGATCTCGTCAGCGACGACGACGACACTGGCGGCCACTGAAGATGGCGACAACATCGACGGGCACGGGCAAGAGCGCGCAGGCGGCGGCCGTTTTTATTTTATTTTTTATGTTTAATTATGGCACTAAGTTAGACGTGAAACTGGGCCGTTTTGTGGCCGTGACCCTAAACTTAAGTTTTAAGTTTCTTAAACTGCGTTTATTTATTTATTTATGTCATTCTATTTAAGTTTTTATGTTTTTTTAAACACGTCCAACACAGACAAGATTAGGGATGTGGCCGCGCGTTGAGCGCACCCCGACCCATCGGACAGACGCAGACATAGACGAATCCATTATCGCTCCAAAATAACAAAATCCGGCCAAACCGAACATTCATTTGGGGTCATGAGGTGGAGTTGGCCTCACCTGCCTTCAGGGTCGAAGGAGGAGGACATTGTGTTCCGTGCGCTGGTGCTATTCGTCTTCCGGCGAGAGGAGAGCAAAGATGAAAGTGTGCGGCCAAAGTGCGGTGAATTTTTGGACTCTTGTTGGTTGGCTCTTCTCCTACTACGTCTACATGCATGGATAAAAGAGCTAGCACGAGTTTAACGGAGACACTGGACTGGGTACGGGGTACTGCCTCTGCTCCTCTTCACCCTGCGCTAGGCCAAAAGACTGGCCATGGCACATGATCATCGAGCAATGCAGCTACCTTGGCCTCGAACGCACCTGCTCAAGTCCGGCCACGCTGCAGCGGCATGCCTCCTATTTACTTCTTGCTTTCTATTGCGTATATTGCGCACATGATTGATGAAGACTCTGGCCCTCGTAGGCATGTGTGTGCGTGTTCGTATGTATGAAGATTTTCTGCAGAGAGCCGGTGCAATTGTGGTACGTGTGATAAGTCTGCAAAGGAAGCAAAAGATTTGCTGCCGATTCTCTGCGGGATTGGGACGAGTCATGTGAGAACAGAAACATAAAGGAGAACTTGAGCACAGTATTGACACAAGATTTCTCTTAGGCCAACTCCACCACGCGACCCTATCCTGTCCGTCCCCGTTCGTTTGGGTAAAAGGGACAAACGAGATGGTCCAGCGCGCGGGCGCAAACGGACTTTTGTCCGCTTTCGACCCATCCCCGGTCCAAGTTTGCGCCGTTTTTAGGGTGAAACGGACAGCGCGCGGACGGGCGGGACGCGCGCGCTTGTCCTTCCCTGGACCGCTTGTTGGTGGGAGAAACCAAAACCCCCCACGCCCATTTGGCGCCATTTTCCCCAAACCCTCCCACGTCCCTCCCGTCGCCCCTCTCTCCCCCGTCCATGGCCGACGCCCCGCCGAGTTCCGGCGGCCTGGCCGTCGACCCGACCGCAAAGGTGAAGAAGAAGACGCCAAGAAAGCCGCGGTCGGAGTGCACGCCGGATGAGATCGCCAAGTTGGACGCGGAATCGGCCAAGAGTAAGGAACGGAGAGAGGCCGTCAAGGTGAATGCCGCCGCGGCCAAGTTCGCCGCCCAGCGCGAGGAGCTGGAGGCCGCGCGGCGCAAGGCCGCTGCCGACGAGAAGGAGGACCTCGTCAACAAAGCGCACGCCATCCTCATGCTTGGCATGGGCCGTCCGCGCGGGGTTCCCTGCAGCGGCCGTCGGCCCGGCGAGCACAGGCTCGTCGGTCGCCCGGCCTACGCACTGCCAGCCGCCGACTGCCAGCCGCCGACGTCGCGCGCCGCGCCCATGTCGCCTGACTTTCCTCCGCCAAGGCACGACGGCCAGACCCGTTTCTCGGCGTCGCCGGACGTGGGCTTGTTCGCGCCGTCCACACCGCGGCACGCGGCCGTCATTGACCTCAACGTTACGCCTGGGTCCAGCAGCGACGGGCGGCCGTCCGTCGAGATGCAAAGAAATCAGGCGCGGGCACCGTTCACGGGCACCATGCTGGCCCCCCGCGTCTTGTTTGACGGAATGCCAACCCCAACGCCAACGGTCGACGACCCCTTCTACAACCGGTACATGGAGGACGTGATCTTCGAGGGTGGGCATGGCCGTGCCTACGACACCGATGAGACCCAAAGTCAGGATGACGGCGCCCAGTACGTCCCCGATGAAGAGGCCGACAACCGTGCTGACTACGACCATGGTGACTCGTGGCATGAAGACGATGACATCTATGTCGAATGTGATGAAGAAGAAGAAGAAGGCAATGACGTTGATATTAGTGGTGCGCCATTGTTCATCGACGAGCTCACCCAAAGAGCGGAAGCACAAAAGAAGCGGAAGAGCATTCGCACGGGTTCATATACACAAGATGAGGACAAGTTGATTTGCCAAGCTTGGATGGAGATTAGCCAAGATCCGAGGACCGGCGCGCAACAAAAGGGCATTGTTTTTTGAACGAGAGTCCTCAATACATTCCATGAAAGGAAGATGTTTGAGCCGTACCAAATTACAAGCAACTGTAGCATTGGCTCGATTCAAAAAAGATGGTTGTTCATCCAACAAGAGTGCAACAAGTATTGCGCCGCATTTGAGAGCGTTGAAGCATGGCCCGTGAGTGGTCTCGGCGTTGGGGACATGGTATGCTCTCCTCTTTCTTGCCCTTTCCGTTGCTACGGCCATGAGACTTCGATCGTGTATATGTTTGCATGTTCACTTGTTGTTGATCATGTGGTGTAGGCATTTCAATCTTTGTAGGCATTCAAGGCCCGGCACAATGACAAGCCATTCACTCTTACGCATTGTTGGACGCTCATCAACAATTGCCCTAAGTTCAAGGACCAATACCGTGAACTACAAAGGAAGAGAAGACTGAAGACGGCCAAGTTCGTCGGAGGTGGAGATGGTGAGGCGTTGAAGAGACCAAGGGGCAAGACCAACTCCAAGGTTGATGACATACGTGATGCCTCATCCATGGCATTGCATGACACTTTGCATGGCATGATGTCTCAAAAGGATGAGAGGGACGAGAAGAAGCGGCAAAGCAAGGACGAGCAAATGAAGCAATACCTAGACCTTCATAGAAAGAAGCTTGAGATGGAGGAGGCGGCCAAGAAGAGGAAGATAGACATGGAGGAGGCGGCCCGATAAAGGCAGCTCGACATGGAAGAGGTCGCCCGGCAAAGGCAGCTCAACATCGAGGCCAACAACGTCAAGGCCAGGCAGAGGCAGCTCGACATCGAGGCTACCAATGCCGCCACCAAAGCGAAGGAGGTGGCCCTTGCGATCATGAGCGTGGACTTGTCGAAGATGAGCGACAAGACGAGGGCCTGGTTCGAGGCCAGACAGAAGGAGATGCTCGACGCCGAAGGCCTGAACTAGGTCGTCCGATCGGCGTGGCTGTTCTTTTTGGAGGCTGGCATGGGTGTCGCCCGCCCGCTGGGCCGTTGGCAGTGTGCCGGCAAGAAAACATTCATTTTGGAGGCCGGCTGTGTTGCCGGCCGCTGGCTGTGTTGCCGGCGAGGACTACTATTCATTTTGGAGGCCGGCTGTGTTGCCGGCCGCTGGCCGATGCCGATGATGGACGTGTAGGCCGCTGGCTTTGTTGCCGGCGTGATGAACTGGGGTCGTGAATTGGGGCATGGCATTTAAAACGTCGCTTTTTTTTAAATAGACGCGAAAAGGATGGGGCAGAAGGATGCGGCCGCGCGATGGGCGCACGGCCACTGCATCACAGGACACGCCTGCACGACCCCAAATCTCTACCCAAAGGGAGAAAAACCGAACAAAACGGACGTCCGTTTGATATCGCGCGGTGGAGTTGGCCTTAGACTTAGACATTGCCAAGACCCGACGGGGTAGGGGCAAACACTGCAACAAGACCTCTTCACGCGTGTGGAGGAAGGAGACGAGACACCGCACCTCGCCGGGTCAACGCCAGCGATGACGGTGACGACGCCCGGTCCGGATCAATAGGTTTGACCTTTTTCATCAGGATCACTGTATTGACCTTTTGATCAACGGGCTACCACCGGGGACGGAGAAAATCCCCAAGCACACCGGGCCGGGAGACTAGCTGTGATGACATTTGATGCATTTTGCCTACGTCTAGTGGGTGATCTTGATGTGCCTGCGTCATTACCACGATCCAGTGACCGATTTCTCTTTGAATAAGCATAGATCAATCAAATTCCATGGGGAAATTAATTATATAAAACATGGGCAAAAAATATTCATTATCATACTAGACTGTGAGGCTGGATAGCATGATTAAGAAGGACATGTGGCAATATTAATTATCTCAAATTTTGGGCTACAATTGTGGGCGTGCGGCCGAGGATCTGCAACGATTTGCTAGCCCCTGAAGTCCGTCATCCGAGTACACACAGTGGCGAAGCCAGCTATCTGGCGAGGTTTGGCGCATGCCATACCTAAACTTCGACCCAAGTACGTATGTACAGTATTAGTTTGATACAATATTTAAGTTTTAAGCTGGGCTTAGCTGCTGATGGGTCGAGTCCGTGGCTTGACTACACGTCACGTCTGCGCATGGATTATGGCTGAAACCTTCCGAGTTCCGACTGTGCGTGTACTTGTTCTAGACCGTGATCTGCGTGACGGAGGTACAACAAGCAGGGCAGTACGCCGGGGCGGTGGCGCCAGTGGCAGGTGGCGGCCGTTCACCGGCGAGGCGAGGCTCTGACCGGTATATGGCAACGCCGACTCGACGAGGCCACGAGGGTGAGCAGACGGCGCCACGTTAACTGAAATTGTTTTTTGTTTGCGAATATGTTAACTGAAATTGGACTATATCAGATCAAATATACGATAATTACGTTCTCCGATTTTAGTTTATCTAGTGCCTTCCCTTTGTTGAAATACTAATGGATTAATTTCCTTTATTAAATTGGTGAACATTCATCCATATAATTTACATCTAGTGATGTGTTTTGAGCGTCAGTACTCATTTTTTGGATTTGTCTTGTTTATTTGCTAAATATAAAGTAGTACCTCTGTCTTAAATTACTTGTCTTAATTTTTCTAGATACGGATGTATCTAATAGTAAAACATGTCTAAATACATCTATATCTTAGGCATACCTACGACTAGTAATCTAAGGCATAGTAAATATACATCTAATATTCTAGCGAGCCTTTATAATCATATTATACATGGTTTTCTTTTTTACAAACTCCGCCACACCTGAAAATTATTCCTGTCTTCGCCACTGAGTACACACAAACATAAGAGAGATGAATGCTCAAAAAAAAAAAACATAAGAGAGATGCGAGTTGGAAATACCGACTGACAAGAGAAGAGGCATATGTGACGTGCGGCTGTTGTGTGGCTGTTGTGTCTAGGGTCATTTGATCGTGGACTTTTAGACCATTTGTTTAGTCGTCCGCATCATATTTTTCGATGGGGTCATGCTAGACTTTTTATTGGGTTCACGCTAGCAAATACTTCTTCCATAAATTAATATAAGAGCGTTTAGATTACTAAACGCTCTTATATTAATTTACAGAGTGAGTACATACCTATTGCATGTATATGCAGGTGGCCGAGATCACCTGAACACAACTTTTGTACATTTGCTCCGCTGCAGCTGTAGTGTATCACATCGTACTTAACTCCTCATTGGCATCTCTAGGCTAAATAGCATGTTGCGGTGTATCCAACCGTAGTTAGCGCCCTCGTACTTGAAGGTGGAGAGAGAGAGAGGGAGAGACTCGTGCCTAGGTTACCCAACGAAAATGCCCGTCTTCGTGCTTGTCTTTGTTCTTTTCTTCGTCCTCGGCTGGATCATGGCCGATGCATGTGGTGGCTCCTCCGTTGGCTAAGAAGCGAAGGAATGTTAGTGATGGAGCTAGAAAGTTTTGCTAATGGCTTCAGTAAGGATTTGGGTATGAACTAACCATGGCAGAGCTTGCTAAAAAACTCAATCCAATTCGCCAAATAATCGTTCACATCTTAATCCAAGGCTGGGGGGCAATGCCCCCCCCCCTCCTCCTCGATATGTGCATAGCTCTACCTCAGATTGTTTGTACAACATTCTATCTGGCAAATTATAACACATAAAAGATAAAATGAGGAACCAAACTGTCACACCACATATAAATAGTTGGGGCAATTGCATTTTTGCTCAGTTGGTTCCTATCCATAGGTTGCGCCCTTACTTTTCGAGTTTTCTCAGTTTTTTCCTTCCTTTCCTCTAAGGTCACACGGATGCCCTTCCGTCAAGATTCCGTTTGGTCAATGGCATTTGATCGTTACTTTGGACCAAATTGCCCTGGTAGTTGGCCTTGAGAACAGAAAAAATCTCCGCCCTCTCCATCGGTTTATTTCCGCCTCACCTCCCACCACCCTCTCCATGTTGGTTTTGTTATCCACTGGTTTATTTTCCTCTCCACTCTTCCCTTCCAAACTAGCACTTCTCTAATGTACAAAAGTTTACAAATCTAACTTTCCTAACTTGCCCAATCAACTGGTCCCTCCCATCAATGCAATTTGCTTTGGGAAACAAATAACAGATTTTAAGGAAATAAATAACGAATGTTAAGAGAACAAATAATGGATTATAAGGAAACTAAAATGTAAATCATGATGCACCATGCACCATAGAAACAAATAACGGATTTAAGTAAACTACTGGATTTTTTACCCTTATTCCGAAAGGATTTGGGCGATTCTTTACAACTTTGCCTCTTTTTTCCTGTTCTATTGCTATCTCTTCTCCTCCCATTTGTTTGGTCCCCGTCGTGTAGTCCCCTTCTCCTCTGCATCCTTATCGTCGCCCCCACAGGGACAAACCAGGACGGCGGCCACCACGCTGATCGATGGTGGTGTGTACGAGGTCGCCCACATTAATTGGCTTTAACCAAGACATTGGCATCCGCGTGGAGGAGATTGCTCGCATAGGGCGGAGTCCACCTGATCCACGACGTGCTCCCGGATGGTGGCACAAACGAGGTCGTCCACAACGGCTTCAACCAAGATGTCAGCGTCCACGTGAAGGGCGTATTGTGCGCAAAGGGGGGCGTACACCCAAACAACGGCGTGCTTGGAGAAGATCCAGCCACTCGATCACCTTTGCACATAGGATGAAAGATGCATACTTGGATAATGTCCAGCTAGTCGATCACCCTTGCACATAACTGGCTCTCCAATTTCTGCTTTTGCTTATTTTATTGTGTTAAAATTGCTTAACTCGTTGCTTTTGAAAATATTAGAGAAGTCGAGTTGTTGGGGGCCACCTCTTAACGAGAGGAAAAGGTGACCTTAAGCAAGTTCAAGCCAAACGCCTTGCTCTGCTTCATCCATGTCCGTCCCTTTCACAGCTACTTCCTCCGTTCCAAAATAGATGACTCAATTTTGTATTAATTTTAATACAAAATAAAGTCATCTATTCCGGAACGAAGGGAGTAACAAAGAGCAGGAGAGAGTAGGAGTATGGGTGAGTGTAGGAAAAGAGAGACGGAGATATATACATTTTTCTCCTTTGAACTTTATAATCTGGCCCTGGCTGCGTGTTAAAAGAAGAAGAGCACAGAGTGCACGACCCTACCGGGACGACACAGATATTCCAGTAGAAAAAAAAGGGAAAATTAGAAAATTTCTTAATTTGCCATGAATACAAGCATACTCCGGCAGGGCTGTGCATGCGTACACCCAAAGCAGAGTAGAAAGGCAAAAAAAAAAAAAAAACCTCTGCTTCCCCTCCGGCCGGGCGAGCACGCCGTCGAGGCGGAAGCGATGCCATCCTCCCGCCCCTCCTCCCCCTCGCCCCCCGTCGTCCTCCTCAGCGACAGCGACGACGACGACGCCGCCGCCTCCGCCGCGCTCTCGGGGCCCGCCGCGGAGCGCATCACATCGTCCCTGGTCACCCAGGCCGACGTCGACGCCCTCTGCAGGAAGCACGGCGTCCCGAGGGAGTTCGCCGCGCGCCCAGCCGGCGACCTGCGCGCGTGCAGCGCGCCGCCGCCGGGGGCCGTCTGCGTGTACGCCCACGCGCTGGAGGCCGGGGTGCGCTTCCCGCTGCACGCCTTCTTCCGCGACGCGCTTACCCACTTCGGCCTCGCGCCGGGCCAGCTCGCGCCCAACGGGTGGCGCGTCCTGGTCGGTTTCTTCGCGCTCTGCCACGAGGCCGGCGTGCGGCCGTCGGTGCCGCTGTTCCGGCACTTCTTCAAGGTGCTCACCATCACCAGGAAGGGCGGCTGGTACTGGTTCGGCTGCAGGGCAGAGGCCGGAGTGCTCTTCGCTGGTCTGAAATACAACAAGTCTGACAGGGAGTGGAAAGGGGGTTTCTTCTTCCTGACGTCGCCGGAGCCATGGCTTTGCCCTGTGCTTTGGGGCGAGCCGCCGTCCAAGGGCTTCCCAAGAGATCCGCTGCTAACGAGCCAGCAGAAGCAGTCGGCGAAAAAGCTGCTAGAAGTACACGGCGTCGCGGTCGATCTCCGGGCTTACCTCCGTAAGGCAAATCTTGCTGCGGCCTTCTCCTCCAACCTCGCCGGCTCATCACCTCCGCCTTCTCCTCGTTCTACTGTTCCCAAAGGTAGGCGTTCTACTGCCGATTCCTCTTGTGATTCTTGTCCAATCAGCACATCCTCTCGGCGAAAGGTATTTTACTGTTGTTGTTTTGCGCTAGGGATGGATCCACCTGCCCGCCACATGACTGATAGTATGCCGGTGGAGAAGGCGGCGGCGCCGGCGGCAGGGACGGAGCAGGTGAAAAGCCAGACGCAGGGCGACACATTTCCGATGTCCGGAAAGAAGAGGAGACTGGAGGAGGTGACTGCAACAGAGGGGCTCGACTGCGCCGCCCCGGTGTCCGACCCGTGTGCCCCGCCGAGCTTTGACCCGCGGTCACCGCGGTCACCAGTACCGGACACAGACGACGGCGACGGCACCAATTGGAAGGCCGCGCAGAAGGTTCTAGAGGGCATCATCACGCCCTCACGGGAGCGCCAATTCGCCGCGTCGAAGCCCTCCGACGTCGTGGCGTCGAGCTACGTAGCAATGCTCCAGGTACGCTTGCAAACAAATTGTTCGCCCCGTTACCCCATAGGTGTATGTCCGTAGCAGAATGACATTATTTGTGTGTGCCGTTCGGCGGCAACAATGGCGTTGGCAGGCCGCGAACTACGCGACCTTCTCCATGACCTACGCGCTGGAGCTGGATGAGAAGCTGGTGGCGCTGGAGCGCGACAACCTGGCGCTGTGGGAGCAGCTGGAGAAGGAGAAGGCGGCGAGGCAGGCAGCGGAGGCGGAGCTGGAGAGGGCAAAGCGGGCAACCGAGGGGGAGCTGGAGAGCGCAAAGGCAATGGCGGTTCAGCAGTTCCTGGGGTCCGAGGAGTACACGCGGCGGGTGGCGGAGCAAGCGCTGCCGGCGTACTTGCGCGGCGCCGAGGAAATGAAGCGCCTCGTGCTCCGGCACTACCCGCACCTCGACGCCGGGAGGCTGGAGCTGCCGGCTGATTAGCTCGGTCTGATTACTTGGAACTTGAAGTCGTTTTCGTTGATCTTTTGGAGTACATGGGGAAACTGCTCTAGTCGATAGCAACATCATGTGCAGAGATTTTGCTGGGCCATCATGAGCAAGACATATGCCTATCCTAATTTGTTGGTGGTGAAAGGTTTGTTCACGGTCAAGATTGATTTCATGGGCAAATCAACCAGCCATATGTCACTTCTATGAGGAAATCGACTCAATGATGTTGCATGTAGTGAATGTGTTTCAGGGTTCAGACAAAAACTCACCTTTCACGATTCATGTTGTTTGTGATATTTGTGAAAATCCAGGACCAATGATGTTGCATGTGATTTGCTAGCAAAATGTGGTTTACGACGTCCGTGATCTTCTAGATTGTTCATGAATCTAAACAGTGCTAATCATCAAAAGCATTTCATGTCCATCTATCTGTTATATATACACAATATAGGTAAAATAGGAAAGTAAACTAGTAGAAATTCTCTAAAAAAACATAAACATCTGGCCGTCAATTTAATGCACAAGCATGAAACAACAAACACTATACTCGCTATTAGTCCTTTTACATTAAAGTTAGGAGTACTCAATTTTGTGTTTTGAGGGTAACCAAGGGCGAATAACGAAGGGGGGGGGGGGGGTAGCCTTGTGGCACCCCCGTCCCGCCCACCGCTGTGCTGGCGTCGCCCTGAACTACCTTCTAAAACTACAACTACTAGTTTTTTTCCCCAACTAGTCTGCACCCGCGCCGGTCAAACTTGGACTCACCTCCACCGGCTCGCCGATAGCCGTCGCTCGTTCTTGGACGAGGCCTTGGTAGTATAGACTGTATGCAGTGAGAGTTAAAGAACTGCCCTTCTGCTTGGCAGGGGTAGTATATGGGCCATGTCAAAGCTTACACCGTCATACTCGAGGCCGTGGCTTCACAAGATATATGGATTTGACACTCTTTCTTCGGCATGGCTGAATCTCACAATGATATCAATGTGCTTCAACGCTCTTCGGTGTTTGCAAGGCTTGCTGAAGGCAACTGCCCAGAGGTGAATGTTAACATCAATGGCCACAACTACAACAAAGGATACTGTTGGGGAACGTTGCAGAAAACAAAAATTTTCCTATGGTTTCACCAAGATCCATCTATGAGTTCATCTAGCAACGAGTATTCAGATTCATCTACATACCTTTGTAGATCGCGTGCGGAAGCGTTCAAGGAACGGGGATGAGGTAGTCGTACACGACGTGATCCAAATCAACGGAGAACCTAGCGCCGAACGGACGGCACCTCCGCGTTCAACACACGTACGGTCAGCGTAACGTCTCCTTCTTCTTGATCCAGCAAGGCAAAGGAGAGGTTGAGGAAGATGGCTCCAGCAGCAGCACGACGGCGTGGTGATGGTGGAGCTGCAGTACTCCGGCAGGGCTTCGCTGAGCTCTACGGAGGAGGAGGAGGTGTTGGAGAGGGAGAGGGAGGCGCCAAGGTAAAGGGTGCGGCTGCCCCCCTCCCCTCCCCCCTTTATATAGGCCTCTTGGGGGGGGGGGCGCCGGCCCTGGGAGATCTGATCTCCCAAGGGGGCGGCGGCCAGGGAGGATTTCCTCCCCCCCAAGGCACCTAGGAGGTGCCTTCCACTTGTGGGACTCTTCCCCTTTGGAACCCTAGGCGCATGGGCCTCTTGGGGCTGGTTCCCCTTGGCCCATGTAGGCCAAGGCGCACCCCCTACAGCCCATGTGGCCCCCCGAGGCAGGTGGCCCCACCCGGTGGACCCCCGGGACCCTTCTGGTGGTCCCGGTACAATACCGGTGACCCCGAAACTTGTCCCGATGGCCAAAACAGCACTTCCCATATATAATTCTTTACCTCCGGACCATTCCGAAACTCCTCGTGACGTCCGGGATCTCATCCGGGACTCCGAACAACATTCGGATTACTGCATATACATATCCCTACAACCCTAGCGTCACCGAACCTTAGTGTGTAGACCCTACGGGTTCGGGAGACATGCAGACATGACCGAGACGGCTCTCGGGCAATAACCAATAGCGGGATCTGGATACCCATGTTGGCTCCCACATGCTCCACGATGATCTCATCGGATGAACCACGATGTCGAGGATTCAAGCAACCCCGTATGCAATTCCCTTTGTCAACCGATATGTTACTTGCCCGAGATTCGATCGTTGGTATCCCAATACCTCGTTCAATCTCGTTACCGGCAAGTCACTTTACTCGTACCGTAATGCATGATCCAGTGACCAAACACTTGGTCACATTGAGCTCATAATGATGATGCATTATCGAGTGGGCCCAGTGATACCTCTCCGTCATACGGAGTGACAAATCCCAGTCTCGATCCGTGTCAACCCAACAGACACTTTCGGAGATACCCGTAGTATACCTTTATAGTCACCCAGTTACGTTGTGACGTTTGGCACACCCAAAGCACTCCTACGGTATCCGGAAGTTACACGATCTCATGGTCTAAGGAAAGGATACTTGACATTGGAAAACTCTAGCAAACGAACTATGCGATCTTATGCTATGTTTAGGATTGGGTCTCGTCCATCACATCATTCTCCTAATGATGTGATCTCGTTATCATTGACATCCAATGCCCATAGTCAGGAAACCATGACTATCTATTGATCAACGAGCTAGTCAACTAGAGGCTTACTAGGGACATGTTGGTGTCTGTTATTCACACATGTATTACGATTTCCGGATAACACAATTATAACACGAATAAAGACAATTATCATGAACAAGGAAATATAATATAATAATAATGCTTTTATTATTGCCTCTAGGGCATATTTCCAACAGTCTCCCACTTGCACTAGAGTCAATAATCTAGTTACATTGTGATGAATCGAACACCCATGGAATTCTGGTGTTGATCATGTTTTGCTCTAGGGAGAGGTTTAGTCAACGGATCTGCTACATTCAGGTCCATATGTACTTTACAAATATCTATGTCTCCATCTTGAACATTTTCACGAATGGAGTTGAAGCGACGCTTGATGTGCCTGGTCTTCTTGTGAAACCTGGGCTCCTTGGGAAGTGCAATAGCTACAGTGTTGTCACAGAAGAGTTTGATTGGCCCCGACGCATTGGGTATGACTCCGAGGTCGGTGATGAACTCCTTCACCCAAATTGCTTCATGTGCTGCATCCGAGGCTGCCATGTACTCCGCTTCACATGTAGATCCTGCCACGACGATCTGCTTGCAACTGCACCTGCTTACTACCCCACCATTCAAAATATACACGTATCCGGTTTGTGACTTAGAGTCATCCAGATCTGTGTCGAAGCTCGCGTCGACATAACCCTTTACGACGAGCTCTTCGTCACCTCCATAAACGAGAAACATTTCCTTAGTCCTTTTCAGGTACTTCAGGATATTCTTGACCGCTGTCCAGTGTTCCTTACCGGGATTACTTTGGTACCTTCCTACCAAACTTACGGCAAGGTTTACATCAGGTCTGGTACACAGCATGGCATACATAATAGAACCTATGGCTGAGGCATAGGGGATGACACTCATCTCTTCTATATCTTCTGCCGTGGTCGGACATTGAGCTGAGCTCAATTTCACACCTTGTAACACAGGTAAGAACCCCTTCTTAGATTGATCCATATTGAACTTCTTCAATATCTTATCAAGGTATGTGCTTTGTGAAAGACCTATGAGGCGTCTTGATCTATCTCTATAGATCTTGATGCCTAATATATAAGCAGCTTCTCCAAGGTCCTTCATTGAAAAACTCTTATTCAAGTAGGCCTTAATGCTGTCCAAGAGTTCTATATTATTTCCCATCAAAAGTATGTCATCTACATATAATATGAGAAATGCTACAGAGCTCCCACTCACTTTCTTGTAAACGCAGGCTTCTCCATAAGTCTGTGTAAACCCAAACGCTTTGATCATCTTATCAAAGTGAATGTTCCAACTCCGAGATGCTTGCACCAGCCCATAAATCGAGCGTTGGAGCTTGCACACCTTGTCAGCATTCTTAGGATCGACAAACCCTTCCGGCTGCATCATATACAATTCTTCCTTAAGGAAACCATTAAGGAATGCCGTTTTGACGTCCATTTGCCATATTTCATAATCGTAGAATGCGGCAATTGCCAACATGATTCGGACGGACTTCAGCTTCGCTACCGGTGAGAAAGTCTCATCGTAGTCAACCCCTTGAACTTGCCGATAACCCTTAGCGACAAGCCGAGCTTTATAGATGGTCACATTACCATCCGCGTCTGTCTTCTTCTTAAAGATCCATTTATTTTCTATGGCTCGCCGCTCAACGGGCAAGTCAGTCAAAGTCCATACTTCGTTTTCATACATGGATCCTATCTCGGATTTCATGGCTTCCAGCCATTTGTCGGAATCCGGGCCCGCCATCGCTTCTTCATAGTTCGAAGGTTCACCGTTGTCTAACAACATGGTTTCACAGACAGGGTTGCCGTACCACTCTGGTGCGGAACGTGTCCTTGTGGACCTACGAATTTCAGTAGGAGCTTGATCAGAAGCATCTTGATCATCATCATTAATTTCCTCTCTAGTCGGTGCAGGCACCTCAGAAACGTTTTCTTGAGTTGCGCCATTTTCTGGTTCAAGAGGTAACACTTCATCAAGTTCTACTTTCCTCCCACTTACTTCTTTCGAGAGAAACTCCTTCTCTAGAAAGGATACCATTCTTGGCAACAAAGATCTTGCCTTCGGATCTGAGGTAGAAGGTATACCCAATAGTTTCTTTAGGGTATCCTATGAAGACACATTTTTCCGACTTGGGTTCGAGCTTTTCAGGTTGAAGTTTCTTGACATAAGCATCGCATCCCCAAACTTTTAGAAACGACAGCTTAGGTTTCTTCCCAAACCATAATTCATACGGTGTCGTCTCAACGGATTTCGACGGAGCCCTATTTAAAGTGAATGCGGCAGTCTCTAAAGCATAGCCCCAAAAAGATAGCGGTAAATCGGTAAGAGACATCATAGATCGCACCATATCTAATAGAGTGCGATTACGACGTTCGGACACACCATTACGCTGAGGTGTTCCAGCCGGCGTGAGTTGTGAAACTATTCCACATTTTCTTAAGTGTGTGCCAAATTTGTGACTCAAGTATTCTCCTCCACGATCTGATCGTAGAAACTTGATCTTTCTATCACGTTGATTTTCAACCTCACTCTGAAATTCCTTGAACTTTTCAAAGGTCTCAGACTTGTGTTTCATTAAGTAGATATACCCATATCTACTCAAGTCATCAGTGAGGGTGAGAACATAACGATAGCCACCGCGAGCCTCAACACTCATTGGACCGCACACATCAGTATGTATGATTTCCAATAAGTTGGTTGCTCGCTCCATTGTTCCTGAGAACGGAGTCTTGGTCATTTTACCCATGAGGCATGGTTCGCACGTGTCAAATGATTCATAATCAAGAGACTCTAAAAGTCCATCTGCATGGAGCTTCTTCATGCGTTTGACACCTATGTGACCAAGGCGGCAGTGCCACAAGTATGTGGGACTATCATTATCAATTTTAACTCTTTTGGTATTCACACTATGAATATGTGTATCATCACGTACGAGATTCATCAAGAATAAACCATTAACCATCGGAGCATGACAATAAAACATATCACCCATATAAATAGAACAACCATTATTCTCAGATTTAAATGAGTAGCCATCTCGAATTAAACGAGATCCAGACACAATGTTCATGCTCAAACTTGACACTAAATAACAATTATTGAGGTTTAAAACTAATCCCGTAGGTAAATGTAGAGGTAGCGTGCCGACGGCGATCACATCGACCTTGGAACCATTCCCGACGCGCATCGTCACCTCATCCTTCGCCAGTCTTCGCTTATTCCGCAGCTCCTGCTTTGAGTTACAAATGTGAGCAACTGCACCGGTATCAAATACCCAAGAGCTACTACGAGTACTGGTAAGATACACATCAATTACATGTATATCACATATACCTTTTGTTTTTCCGGCCTTCTTGTCCGCTAAGTATTTGGTGCAATTTCGCTTCCAGTGACCACTTCCCTTGCAATAAAAGCACCCAGTCTCGGGCTTGGGTCCATTCTTTGGCTTCTTCCCGGCAACTTGCTTACCGGGCGTGGCAACTTCCTTGCCGTCCTTCTTGAAGTTCTTTTTACCCTTGCCCTTCTTGAACTTAGTGGTTTTATTCACCATCAACACTTGATGTTCCTTCTTGATTTCTACCTCTGCTGATTTCAGCATAGCAAATACTTCAGGAATGGTCTTTTCCATCCCCTGCATATTGAAGTTCATCACAAAGCTCTTGTAGCTAGGTGGAAGAGACTGGAGGATTCTGTCAATGACCGCTTCATCCGGGAGATTAACTTCCAGTTGAGTCAAGCGGTTGTGCAACCCAGACATCTTGAGTATGTGTTCACTGACAGAGCTATTTTCCTCCATCTTACAGCTAAAGAATTTGTCGGAGACTTCATATCTCTCGACCCGGGCATGAGCTTGGAAAACCATCTTCATCTCTTCGAACATCTCATATGCTCCATGTCTCTCAAAACGCTTTTGGAGCCCCGGCTCTAAGCTGTAAAGCATGCCGCACTGAACGAGGGAGTAATCATCGGAACGTGACTGCCAAGCATTCATAACGTCTTGTTCTGCAGGGAGAACATGTGCGTCTCCCAGCGGTGCTTGTAGGACATAATCTTTCTTTGCAGCTATGAGGATGATCCTCAGGTTCCGGACCCAGTCCGTGTAGTTGCTGCCATCGTCTTTCAGCTTGGTTTTCTCTAGGAATGCGTTGAAGTTGAGGACTACGTTGGCCATTTGATCTACAAGACATATTGTAAATATTTTAGACTAAGTTCATGATAATTTTAAAGTTCATCTAATCAAATTATTTAATGAACTCCCACTTAGATAGACATCCCTCTTCTAGTCATCTAAGTATTACATGATCCGAGTCAACTAGGCCGTGTCCGATCATCACGTGAGACGGACTAGTCAACATTGGTGAACATCTTCATGTTGATCGTATCTTCTATACGACTCATGCTCGACCTTTCGGTCTTCTGTGTTCCGAGTCCATGTCTGTACATGCTAGGCTCGTCAAGTCAACCTAAGTGTTTGCATGTGTAAATCTGTCTTACACCCGTTGTATGTGAACGTTAGAATCTATCACACCCGATCATCACGTGGTGCTTCGAAACAACGAACTGTCGCAACGGTGCACAGTTAGGGGGAACACTTCTTGAAATTATTATGAGGGATCATCTTATTTACTACCGTCGTTCTAAGTAAACAAGATGCAAAAACATGATAAACATCACATGCAATCAAATAATAATAGTAGTGACATGATATGGCCAATATCACATAGCTCCTTTGATCTCCATCTTGGGGCTCCATGATCATCTTGTCACCGGCTTGACACCATGATCTCCATCATCATGATCTCCATCATCGTGTCTCCATGAAGTTGCTCGCCAACTATTACTTCTACTATGGCTAACGCGTTTAGCAATAAAGTAAAGTAATTTACATGGCGACACGCAGGTCATAAAAGAATAATGACAACTCCTATGGCTCCTGCCGGTTGTCATACTCATCGACATGCAAGTCGTGATTCCTATTACATGAACATGATCTCATACATCACATATATATCATTCATCATTCATCACAACTTTGGCCATATCATATCACCAAGCACTTGCTGCAAAAACAAGTTAGACGTCCTCTAATTGTTGTTGCAAGTTTTACGTGGCTGAATTAGGGTTCTAGCAAGAACGTTTTCTTACCTACGTAAAAGCCACAACGTGATTTGTCAACTTCTATTTACCCTTCATAAGGACCCTTTTCATCGAATCCGCTCCAACTAAAGTGGGAGAGACAGACACCCGCCAGCCACCTTATGCAACTAGTGCATGTTAGTCGGTGGAACCGGTCTCACGTAAGCGTACGTGTAAGGTTGGTCTGGGCCGCTTCATCCCACAATACCGCTGAAGCAAGATAAGACTAGTAGCGGCAAGAAAGTTGACAACATCTACGCCCACAACAAATTGTGTTCTACTCGTGCAATAGAGAACTACGCATAAACCTGGCTCTGATACCACTGTTGGTGAACGTTGCAGAAAACAAAAATTTTCCTACGGTTTCACCAAGATCCATCTATGAGTTCATCTAGCAACGAGTATTCAGATTCATCTACATACCTTTGTAGATCGCGTGCGGAAGCGTTCAAGGAACGGGGATGAGGTAGTCGTACACGACGTGATCCAAATCACCGGAGATCCTAGCGCCGAACGGACGGCACCTCCGCGTTCAACACACGTACGGTCAGCGTAACGTCTCCTTCTTCTTGATCCAGCAAGGCAAAGGAGAGGTTGAGGAAGATGTCTCCAGCAGCAGCACGACGGCGTGGTGATGGTGGAGCTGCAGTACTCCGGCAGGGCTTCGCTAAGCTCTACGGAGGAGGAGGAGGTGTTGGAGAGGGAGAGGGAGGCGCCAAGGCAAAGGGCGCGGCTGCCCCCCTCCCCTCCCCCTTTATATAGGCCTCTTGGGGGGTGGCGCCGGCCCTGGGAGATCTGATCTCCCAAGGGGGCGGCGGCTAGGGAGGATTTCCTCCCCCCCAAGGCACCTAGGAGGTGCCTTCCACTTGTGGGACTCTTCCCCTTTGGAACCCTAGGCGCATGGGCCTCTTGGGGCTGGTTCCCCTTGGCCCATGTAGGCCAAGGCGCACCCCCTACAGCCCATGTGGCCCCCCGAGGCAGGTGGCCCCACCCGGTGGACCCCCGGGACCCTTCTGGTGGTCCCGGTACAATACCGGTGACCCCGAAACTTGTCCCGATGGCCAAAACAGCACTTCCCATATATAATTCTTTACCTCCGGACCATTCTGAAACTCCTCGTGACGTCCGGGATCTCATCCGGGACTCCGAACAACATTCGGATTACTGCATATACATATCCCTACAACCCTAGCGTCACCGAACCTTAAGTGTGTAGACCGTACGGGTTCGGGAGACATGCAAACATGACCGAGACGGCTCTCGGGCAATAACCAACAGCGGGATCTGGATACCCATGTTGGCTCCCACATGCTCCACGATGATCTCATCGGATGAACCACGATGTCGAGGATCCAAGCAACCCCGTATGCAATTCCCTTTGTCAATCGATATGTTACTTGCCCGAGATTCGATCGTTGGTATCCCAATACCTCGTTCAATCTCGTTACCGGCAAGTCACTTTACTCGTACCGTAATGCATGATCCAGTGACCAAACACTTGGTCACATTGAGCTCATAATGATGATGCATTACCGAGTGGGCCCAGTGATACCTCTCCGTCATACGGAGTGACAAATCCCAGTCTCGATCCGTGTCAACCCAACAGACACTTTCGGAGATACCCGTAGTATACCTTTATAGTCACCCAGTTACGTTGTGACGTTTGGCACACCCAAAGCACTCCTACGGTATCCGGGAGTTACACGATCTCATGGTCTAAGGAAAGGATACTTGACATTGGAAAACTCTAGCAAACGAACTATGCGATCTTATGCTATGTTTAGGGTTGGGTCTCGTCCATCACATCATTCTCCTAATGATGTGATCTCGTTATCATTGACATCCAATGCCCATAGTCAGGAAACCATGACTATCTATTGATCAACGAGCTAGTCAACTAGAGGCTTACTAGGGACATGTTGGTGTCTGTTATTCACACATGTATTACGATTTCCGGATAACACAATTATACCACGAATAAAGACAATTATCATGAACAAGGAAATATAATATAATAATAATGCTTTTATTATTGCCTCTAGGGCATATTTCCAACAGATACTACCTAACTAACGGTATTTATCCTCAGTGGACCACTCTTGTGAAGACAATCTCCAACCCTGTAGGATAGAATAGCAAGAGAGTTGCACAAGAGCAAGAGAGTGTTAGGAAGGACGTGGAGCTTGCCTTTAGTGTTCCGCAATCTCGATGCGGGATCGTTCGATATCCTGCTAGAAGTTGGAGCACCAAAAAGTTGCGGGAGGTGATGACTGCTTGTGTGATCATGCACAACATGATCTTAGAGGAGAAGCGCCCGGAACGTATCTACGAACAAGAGTTTCAGTTTCAGGATGACAATGTTGTGCATGAGCATGGAGGAGCGACAACGTTTACATAGTTCACTCAATTTCATCATCAAATGCGTGATTTAAAAAACTCACATTTAGTTGCCAAATAATTTGATTGAGCATATGTGGGCTCACGTTGGCAACCAATAGAGGTATCTTTTTTAATGTATTTGAGACAATTTAATTTTTGTTTGGCTTGTAAACTATGATATATTTATTTGGCTTGTGAACTATGATATATTCTGGTGAAACTATGTAAAATGTTTGTATGTTTGTTTGAATTATGTTTAAAAACCACGGCAGGCCAGCCGCGATGAGTCTCTGTTGACCAAAATACAAAAAAGGACAGACGACAAGCGGACGGCCGACCCAAAAAAACAAAAACAGACAAAGCGTGCGTCTTTTGAGTCGGCGCGTTGAAGTTGCTTTTATGTCCATCATCACTTGAAATGGTTATCTTGCTTTTTATTTTACCACCTCGACCAAGCGAGTTTCAAACAGATGCATGCGCACCACCAACAACTCCACGCTCATCAAATTGCGGCCTGCACCTGATCAACATACATCACCACCGACCCAAAACTCCCGTCACAAGACTTAACTAGTACAGTACTACAATGCTTCAATGACCAGGAGCGCCACCATCACGCACAGTTTTCGCCGGTAGACACAGGAGGTTGATGTCGGGAGTATTTGCATGAGTGGTTCCTAAGGCTGAACAGTGGCCGAAAGATTGGCCACGACACATGCTGCTCGACTTCTCGGGCAGTGGACCAGGTTCAAGATGACAATATTCCCCGTGGGGATGGGTACCCGTGGGGATTTACCCGTCATGAGCCGGGATGAGGGATAAATTATTTCCGTGGGTATTGTCTGACGAATATCCGTTAGTCTCACGGGTGGGGATGGGTATAAAATTCCTTCTGTGGAGACTCCATGAATACCCGAAAACTATGTCATGCGTACTACAAATGCATAATATATAGATTAATACCTACATATTTTACACAATTTTTTTTTTTGCATCTCTCCCAACAATGATGTCTTCACTAATCTCACCTATCCCAGTCAGTTTTGAAATCCCCATGGATACCTGACGGGTACCGAGTACCCGATATTAATAGGGATGGGGGACGTTTTGTCCCCGCGAAGCTTCATGGGATCGCGGGTATGGGGATTGACGAGGATCGGGGCGGGGATGGTGGAGTCATCCCCGTCCCCGTTGCCACCTTGAGACCACGTATTCGGAGCTGAGGCCAACTCCACCGCGCGACCCCAAACGGACGTCCGTTTTGTCCGGATTCTGTCCGTTTGGGTAGGGATTTGGGGTCGGGTCCGGGCGTGTTCTGGGATGCGGTGGCCGTGCGCCCAGCGCGCGGCCGCATCCATTTGCCCCATCCTGTCCGTCAGGGCAAAAAATGCCCATATTCTCATCAAAACTAGTTTGCACGTCCAAATATTTGTCTGAAAATTAAAATAGTTTTACAACCCAATTGAAATTGTCCTTAATAAAAAAGTTTTACAACCAAATCAAAATTGTCTTGACTGAACATAAAATGAACCAATACGTTTATTGCTTGCCAATGTGATCCCACACGTGCTCAACCAAGTCATTTTGAAGATTCAAATGACTGTGCCAATCACGCATCTCACGGTGGAATTGCACAAATTGTTCAAATGTGGTCGGGTCTTGTGCAGGGGCTCAATATTTTCACCTTGATAATCAAATCCTTGGTCGAAGATACTCTCATCACGCTCGTCCTCGACGATCATGTTATGCATGATCACACAAGCAGTCATCACCTCCCAAAGCTTCCTTTCATCCCATGACAGTGCAGGGTTTCGAACGATACCCCACCAGGATTGAAGCACACCAAAAGCACGTTCCACATCCTTGTTGGAAATATGCCCTAGAGGCAATAATGAATGGATTATTATATTTGCTTGTTCATGATAATTGTCTATTGTTCATGCTATAATTGTATTGTTCGGAAATCATAATACATGTGTGAATACATAGACCATAATGTGTCCCTTGCAAGCCTCTAGTTGACTAGCTCGTTGATCAATAGATAGTCATGGTTTCCTGACTATGGACATGGGGATGTCATTGATAACGGGATCACATCATTAGGAGAATGATGTGATGGACTAGACCCAAACCTAAGCATAGCACAAAGATCGTGTAGTTCGTTTGCTAGAGCTTTTCGGAATGTCAAGTATCATTCCTTAGACCATGAGATTATGCAACTCCCGGATATCGTAGGAATGCTTTGGGTGTATCAAACGTCACAACGTAACTGGGTGACTATAAAGGTGCACTACAGGTATCTCCGAAAGTATCTGTTGGGTTGGCATGAATCGAGACTGGGATTTGTCACTCCGTGTGACGGAGAGGTATCTCTGGGCCCACTCGGTAAGACATCATCATAATGAGCTCAATGTGATCAAGGTGTTGTTCACGGGATGATGTATTACGGGAACGAGTAAAGAGACTTGCCGGTAATGAGATTGAACAAGGTATCGATATACCGACGATCGAATCTCGGGCAAGTATCGTACCGATGGACAAAGGGAATTGAGTACGGGATTGATTAAATCCTCGACATCGTGGTTCATCCGATGAGATCATCGAGGAGCATGTGGGAGCCAACATGGGTATCTAGATCCCGCTGTTGGTTATTGACCGGAGATCGTCTCGGTCATGTCTGCATGTCTCCCGAACCCGTAGGGTCTACACACTTAAAGTTCGGTGACGCTAGGGTTGTTAAAGATATTAGTATGCAGCAAACCGAAGGTTGTTCGGAGTCCCGGATGAGATCCCGGACGTCACGAGAGGTTCCGGATTGGTCCGGAGGTGAAGAATTATATATAGGAAGTGTCGTTTCGGCCATCGGGAAGGATTCGGGGGTCACCGGTATCGTACCGGGACCACCAGATGGGTCCCGGGGGTCCATCGGGTGGGGCCACCCATCCCGGAGGGCCCCGTGGGCTGAAGTGGGGAGGGAACCAGCCCATAGTGGGCTGGTGCGCCCCCCCATGGGCCTCCCCCCTGCGCCTAGGGTTGGAAACCCTAGGGCAGGGGGCGCCCCACTTGCCTTGGGGGGCAAGGCACCCCCTTGGCCGCCGCCCCCTCCTGGAGATGGATCTCCAGGGCGGCGCCCCCCCTTAGGGGGCCTATATAAAGGGGGGAGAGGGAGGGCAGCCGCACCCCTGCTGCATTGGCGCCTCCCTCTCCCCGTTACACCTCTCCCTCTCTCCACCGAAGCTTGGCGAAGCCCTGCTGGAACTCTGCTGCATCCACCACCACGCCGTCGTGCTGCTGGATCTTCATCAACCTCTCCTTCCCCCTTGCTGGATCAAGAAGGAGGAGACGTCGATCGTCCCGTACGTGTGTTGAACGCGGAGGTGCCGTCCTTTCGGCGCTGGTCATCGGTGATTCGGATCACGGCGAGTACGACTCCATCATCCACGTTCTCCTTGAACACTTCCGTTGCGATCTACAAGTGGTATGTAGATGCTCTCCTATCCCCTCGTTGCTAGAATACTCCATGGATAGATCTTGGTGATGCGTAGGAAAATTTTAATTTCTGCTACGAACCCCAACAATCCTTTCTAGCACTCTCTTGCATTTGGGCATATCTCTTTCTCTTCTCACCTTGGGGTTTCAAGATTGTCTTCACAAAAGTTGACCACTGAGGATATATACCATCAGCTAGATAGTATCCCTTGTTGTACTGGTGGTCGTTGATCTCAAAGTTGACAGGTGGGGAGTGGCCTTCTGCAAGCCTTGCGAAGATTGGAGAACGCTGTAGCACGTTGATATCATTGTGAGAACCTGCCACGCCGAAGAAAGAATGCAACATCCAAAGATCCTGCGAAGCCACCGCTTCTAATATGACAGTGCACGCGTTGACATGCCCCTTGTACTGGCCCTGCCAAGCAAATGGACAGTTCTTCCACTCCCAGTGCATACAATCTATGCTGCCAAGCATGCCTGGAAAGCCTCTAGTTGCGTTGGTCGCCGACAATCTCTCTGTATCAGTTGAAGTTGGCTGCCTCAAGTACTCTGGGCCAAACACCTCGATCACAGTCTGGCATAACTTGTACATTGACATCAGACATGTTGTCTTACTCATACGCACATACTCATCCACCAGATCGCCTGAAATTCCATATGCAAGCATGCGGATGCCCGCGGTGCATTTCTGGTAAGAGGAGAATCCAAGCTTGCCAAGGGCATCCGTCTTGCACTCGAAGTATGGGTCATGAGCAACCACTCCCTCTCGGATACGATTGAACACATGCCTTGCTATTCGAAAACGACGATGAAATTTATCCGGCTTAAAGAGCAGGGTGTTGGAAAAGTAATCGGCATAGAGCAGGGCGTGGCCTCTCTCCCTGTTGCGGTTCAGGTTGGGAGCACGGCCAGGGACTGCCCCCCTGTACCGAGGAAGCTACCGTTGAATATGGTTGTGAACGACCAGTGCAGCCACCACAAGATCGTCATTATCCGACGATGAATCGTCCGATGAACAAAGGAAGTGATGGAAGAAAAACTCGTCTCCACTGTCCATACCTTTGTTGGCAAAATGTCGAACACCTTGCGGTCGTGGTGGCGAAGAGGCCGTGATGATCACCTCGACGCAGCAGGGGTGGTTGCCGGCCGGCTACTGGCCGCTCTGGAGCTCTCGTCGGAATCTGCCGCGGCCGCCGTGGTACGTCGCCGGCGGTCGTGTCCCCTCTGCCACCGGCAAAGACGGCGACGACCAAACGTCCTCCGATCGACGGCCAAAACTACGGCGAAAGCGCGGGCGTGGTGGCGGCCATGTCGAGACGTGGTTTGCTATGGACGGCCGGGGGCTGCGCGGGCGTGGTCACGGCCGGAGAGTAGCGGCGGTGCCATTGGCGGGGCGGGGCGGGGAGAGAGGGTGGAAGCGTTGGGAGCGGAGGGACTGCTAGTGTCCCCGACAGGCGGGCCACGGAGGGGACAAGGGCGTGCGCCGAGGCCGTCCGCGCGCGTCCGTTTCACCCCAAACCGAGCGCAAGTTTGGGCCGGGGATGGGTCAAAAACGGACGAAATCCGGACATTTGTCCGTTTGAGGCCGGGCGTTGGACTAGCAAAACAGGTTTGGCGTATCCTTTTGCTTCCATCTTCTCTATGTGCTAGGGTGCTCAAGACCAGGTACTTCCCGGATGGGTCGATCATGAACGCCACTTGCCCAAATGGGGGCTCATTCACCTTCAGGAGCATCTTACATGGTCGCGAGCTGTTGAGAGCAGGACGTGTTTGGAGAATTGGGGATGTCACTTCTGTAAAGATTCATCATGACAACTGGATACCACGTCAAGGAAGCTTGCAACCGCTAGGACAACAATATGTACCGGGGGTAACTCATGTCAGACATCTCTTGGATGAGGAAGGAAAGGAATGGGACATGACCAAATTACAACAGATGTTCACGCCGAGTGATGTCGAGGATATTCAGCAAATATTGGTGGGTGGTCAAGGCAGGCAAGACTATCTTGCATGGAACTATACTAGCAACGGACAGTTTACTGTCAGATCTGCGTATCACCTCTGCATGCAGCTCAAAGGCACGGGGGCCGGACAGCCGAGTTCCTCGATGCCTAGTAAGGAGCACAAGGCATGGCTTGCTTTGTGGGAGACCAACCCACCTGCTAAGGCAAAAATTCATGCGTAGCGTCTTTTAAAAAATGGTCTCGCTGTTGGAACTGAACTGCACCGGCGTAGGATCAAACCTGGGGTGTTCTGTTGTGCGTGCGGACGGGAAGAAACAACATACCACAGATTTTGGACGTGTCCCCACTCGGTGTTATTCTGGAGGTCGCTATGTGAGGAGAAGGCCGAGCCCGTGGTCCTGCCGCCAGCGCTGGACGGATCGCTGCAAGTTCTCGCTGCCTGGTTCAAGGTGTGGCTTGCTAATGCGGGGATGGAGGAACGAGAGACAATGATCCACTCCCTATACGGCTTGTGGTGCGCGCGGAATGAAATGAGAGATGGCAGGCGAATCCAGGATGCAAGGGAACTGGCAGAGAGAGTTCACGAACACATCAAGGAGTGGCGGTCGGTTCACTCGAGGGAGCAAATGATCAGAGAGCCTAGGAGTTTGGAGAGGTGGAGGCCACCGGAGATGGGTTGGTTTAAAGCCAACGCAGACGGAGCAGCAACCAAGATGCAGGATGGAGGTGGGGGCGGCGTGGTCCTGAGGGATCACCATGGTGCTTATCGAGGAGGAGCTTCGGTTTTCTTCCCGGGTACTGTTAACCCCCAACTTGCTGAGATGCTAGTAACAAGAAGTGCAGTGCAACTGACGCTGAGTATGAACATCCAGCGTCTTCACGTCGAGTTAGACTGCCAGGAGGTGGTGACCATGCTAAATGGGGAAGATAAGAACCTCTCGATTATGGGTCAACTGGTCGAGGAGACGAAGGAGCTGCTGCGGACAAGGCAGGAGTTCAAAGTCACTTGGGTACGTCGCGAGGCGAATAGAGCGGCGCATGGTTTAGCTAAGGAGGGTGTTAGCAACAAGACTTCAGTTTATTTCCCTAATTTTTTCCCTGATTGCATTTTACATGTTGTAGCGGACGAGGTCCCAGACCACTTTTAAGTTAATAAAATTGCGATTACCCTTAAAAAAAAAACCTTAAACGGACGCACCGGACAAGATAGGGTCGCGCGATGGAGTTGGCATGAAGGCGAGCAAACGACGCCAATGGTTGCTAGCTTCGTACCGAAGGCATCTCAGGACCGTCCAGCCACGCTGCAGCGCCGTGTGTGGGCATTTACTTGCTTCCTTTTTCGGACCTGACTGGTAAAGGACTTTGGCAGTAGCCTGCAACCCGGCTGGCCGGCTCGGTTGTCTGTATGCACGTAGGTCTTGTGCAGACCACGGCAATTGTGGTGTGCCCGCACTGTGCTTGGGCGCTAGCGGGACTGCCAGGCCAAGCTGCGGAAGCAAGCGATTTGATGTTGATCCGGTGGTCTGTGAGATTGTGACTAATCGTGCCAGAACGGAAAAAGACAAGGAGGACCAGCCGAGTGTAGTATGGTCAAACGACACAAGACTTGTCCAAGAGTCCACACCCGACCCGACCGTGTAGACTTTCTCGAGAGCACGAGAGCATCTAAAACCGGACCCATACCCACCCTAAACACCCGGACAGATTGACCGGTCAGTGCCCGGATGAAAAAACACCACTCAACCGGACGTCTCATTTCCGATCGAAACGCAGGCCGGCACTCTCAGGTCCAAATCTGAGCGGATATAAGAACGTCTGGACACTTCCGAACACGCTCGTCGTGTAGGCTCTGTCAAGCCTCCCTCCTTCATTTCTCCTGCCTCCACGTAGCTGCTTACACCCTTCCTTGCTCGTCGTCCTCGTCCGCCTTAGCAGTTGTCGTCGTCGACGATCCTGTCCGTCACCATAGCCACGGATCATGCCTCGGCGCAATCAGTCGGGCTCCTCGGCTTGGTGTTGGAACCTTGCAAGGCGAAGAATGTTGCTCGGAAGGAGTGTCGCCAGAGGCAACGTGAGCGTCAGGCAGCGGAGGAAATAGCAGCGGAGAAGGCTTGCAAGAGAGACGAAGGAGTCGAAAATCATGTTGCAAGATATCAACTTCTTGAATGAGGAAGGGAAGAAGCGATTGCTCCGCATGAAGAAGATGATCAATGACCGGGACTACTAAAGTCATTGATTCATTCGTTTATCACCTATCTATGTATGAACTACTAGATTTTATTTTAGCATGTACTGAATTTATTCGGGCTACACCAGAGGGCATGTGGAGATTTGTCTCCGACGGATCTCGCGGGATTCGATCGGCATTTGTCTTCGCTGGATCCACTTGAATCCGGTCTTTATTCGTATGTGCTCATGTGTCTTCTGGTTAGATCTTTTCGGTCTACACTTCTCTTCATCGGCAGCGGCTGCTGTTCTGGTGCGTTGGTCTTCTTGGACCTTAGCACAACGACTTTTTGACTGTCTACTACAACAAGATTTGCCCGGCTCCGATGATGGAGGGACGATGATGGTGGCTTGCCTTCGGCTCGCTCTAGTGATTGTAGTCATCGCTAGGTGGTCTACGAATCTGGATGTAGTTTTTACCTCTAGTGTTCTTTGTACTGCCTTGACAGTTCATGAATAGATCAGAAATTTTCTCACAAAAAAAGAATTTATTCAGGCTACACTATGTTTCTATCGTTGAATGTATGATGAATTTGCCTTTGTATGATTGTCGTGCATGGATTTGCATAGATTTGAGTATCAAGGTTTGAGAAGTGTGGTTGTGAAGAGGGACAAATGGGCCCCGTTTGCGGGCGCATCCGCGGACATATAGGGTTCAGATTAGCAATTGTAGATGCTCTAAGGGCATTCCAACACCGTGCATTAAATTGAACACATCAAACGTTGTTGGACATGTCCAAACATGTCCACGGATGCATTAAATATCCGTCCAATTTGTTTTACCCAAAGTACCAAAAAAATTAAAAAAGACATCTTTCGTCCATATTCATAATGTGCAAACATTCTAATGCAACAATAATTTAAATATATAAATATTACAGCCAAAATGAAATTTTGCAATAGTTTTTTTTTTTCAAATTTCAATTCAACTTGTTCAGACATATTTTGTAGTTCTCCTATCGAAGCACCTACAGATCTCGAATCCGGTCATTCCGAAGTTGCCATGAGTTGCTCGATTGCGAATCTGGTGATGCATCTACATCTATAATAATATAAAAAGACCCAGATGGGCATATCGAACTAATCTCAGCCATTAACCAATCTGACGATATGGATTGCTCTGATGGTAAGGGCTCAACATGTTAACATGAAATTAATACCATATCAAATATCAATATCAACGTAATCACATTATTACCATACCATTGATATCCTACCTAATATCAACGTGCAAGTAACATTCTACCAAATTAACAATCGGTTTGCAATTAGTATTCTACCATATATCAACGTTCATTGCACTGACGCATTTACTAGTCTGTATAAATTCCTCAAACATTGTTGTGTTATGCTATGGAAGTTTGATAGGATTACTCATGTGCTCAAATTCCAAATCGCGGCGAACTCCATCACCCTTATCTTTGATAATCATGTTGTTCATGATCACACTAGCTGTATCACCTCACACAACGTTTACAAATCTTATTTCTTTACAGGTCCTCGAACAACTTCAAAACGGGCTTGGAGCACTCAAAATGTTCTCTCCAGAACCTTTCTAGCTCCTCATTCTCTTTGGGCAAAGTTTAAATAGTGGACCACAACAAATATCGGCAACCTCAAAATGTGCTAAGTTGGTGCTACAGTACACTTTGATATGTGTATGATGATCTTGCAATGTTTAAATTGTATTCATAGCTCATGTTATGTTTCAATATGTATGCAATTGTGGAGATGAAAAAGATAGTTTGTGATCTATTGTACATCATCTACTATGAAAGATTTTTTCTGATGCCCTATTTTTCATCATTAGCTACGACAGAAAAAATTCTAGTTACCTAAAACCTTTTTATATGCCCTGAAAGTTTTTCGAGTGTTGCATCATCAGATGGAGATGCTCTAAGCTCAACAAAATGCTATCTGGCGACCGTTCGCCAGGGGATCAATCCTGGCAAATACCCTTCCCATCCTTGAGATCCGGTGGCACGGATCATGGAGCAAATCGGATGCCACGCCAGCTCCCCGGAGTTGTTCGCTTTACCAGCTAACCTGGCAAACAATCCTTTTATTTTCTTCAAAAGAGATGTGCAATGGGGACTCGAACCCGCAGCCTTCTACGCGAGGGCCACACACACTCACCCCTTGAGCTGAAGCTGGGTTTGTGAACACTTGCGCTCAAACACTTCTATCTATTTGAGTTGCATTGTTTTTAAATTTGTTTTTTCATTTTAAAAATACAAAATCCTGAGTTTTTCCTATTTTATTGAAAGAACAAAAAGCCAAATTATTTTAGTTTTTTCTAAACATGCCATGTGATGACGACATGTGCTTAGGGTAGGGTCATAGGCCTGACCTAGACACCCTCCCCAAGGACATCACCCTAAAGTCAGAAGCATTCAAGGGATAACATCATCCACTCGACTAGAAGATTTCCACTCGGAAGATTCAATTTCACTCGACCATAGCAATAGTCACTCGACGACCAGAAGATCTAAAGTCATTCTGTACAGCAACGGTCGGGCGTTTACTCTGTAGACTTAATGGTCATTCATGTATCTTTATTACTGGCGTTACCAGAAACGCCCTATCTTTACATACCTTAAACCCTGTGTAACTGAGGGCGGGAGGGTCTGGCAAACTCTATATAAGCCACCCCCTCCTCAGGGACAGGGGTTCGCACCCCCTGTAACTCCACTCACATAATCCAATCGACCGAGCTCCCGAGCACCGAGACGTAGGGCTGTTACTTCCACCGTGAAGGGCCTGAACTCGTAAATCTTGTGTGTACAACTTCACCATAGCTAGGATCTTGCCTCCTCATACCTACCCCCCATTCTATCGTCAGGATTAGAACCACGACAGTTGGCGCCCACCGTGGGGCAGGTGTCTTAGCGACTTTTTGGTGAGGTTGCGATTTTTTCGATTCCCATCATCATGGTTTCTGGCGGTGGATTGGTTGAGGGCTGCGAGATCCGTCTCGGCGTGCTCGTATTCGTCGCCGACGACTCCGCCTGGCTCCAAGAAGCTCCCCTCGACGTCGAGACGCTCCCCGTCCGCGGGGCAACACACTTTCGCGCGTGCATTCGTGGCGTCCTTCTGCGGCAGCCGTCGACCCAGTATCGGTCGGCTCCCGTGGTGTCCTCGCTCCCTGCTGTTCGCCGACGCAAGCGATCCGGTCGGCCGCGGCTTCAGCGGTGGGTGAAACACGTAGTGGCACGTCAGTCGGCCACCCCACAAGTCGCGGCAATCGAGCCCGACGAATCTCTCTACGGCCTGTTCGACCCGTCGACTGGCTCCATCGAGACCCTCTCCGAATGCGACAGCAGCGACCCTGCGGCGGAGGTCTTGGTGGTCAATGCGCCGCATAGCCTACCCGGGATTCGTCGCGATGGCGGCAGCGACAGTGGCGACCCGTCACAGGTTCACGAGGAGTATCATCCTGAAACCCTTTCCTCACAGCAGAGGGAGGAACTTCGCTGCCGCAACAAAGAAGCGCTTCACGCCTATCGTCGGGGAGACCTCCAAGGCTCGGGCCTTGGAGGCAGCGCGCCTGGCCACTTTGGCTGAGTGCACTCGTCTAGAGAACCTTTAGCATGCACTCGACGAGCGTGTTCGGCAGCGGATCCCTGAGTCCAGTCGACGGCAGTGACAGCTCTTCCCGCCTCAGCATCAGGTATACCACACTCCGATTCAGAATCTTACAGCTGCAGCCCGTATAAAAGAGTCCATTCAGCCTTCTGAGGTTTGATGCAGATCCGAGCTTTATTTCAGGCAGCAGGAGAGCAGAACATAGCAGTGTCTCAGTCGCGGGATAGAATTCATAGCAGATCTGTGGTGGCTGATACAGTCCAGTCGGCCCACAACCCAAGATCGCCTCAGAGGCGAGAGGGACGTGGGCATCATCAAGAGCAGTACTGGGATCGGAATCATGAGCAGTTCAATAATCGATTCGACCGCGATAACCGCCGTCGAGTGCCTACACCCCTCCGAGGGGCGGGTCCTATGTGCCCCGTCATCATGATGATAGGCGCTCACACGGTGGTGAGCGGAGATTGCCAGTCGACCCAAGGGAGCCAGGCTTTGATGCGAGATTGATTCTTGTTCAAGGTCTGGTCGACAGGAACAGAGCACACAGAGAGGGACTTGACAGAGATCGCCCGACTGGCAGCAGAGTTCATGTCTCAGGCCCAAAGTGTTTCAGCAGAGCCATCCGGGCTGCAGAGATTCGTCCCAACTTCATGTTGGCGGCTGGAGTCAACAAGTTCACTGGTGAGTCCAAGCCTGACACTTGGCTTGAAGATTATCGAGTGGCTGTTCAGATTGATGGTGGCAATGATGAAGTGGCCATGAAGCATCTTCCTCTGATGCCGGAAGGTTCGGCCAAAGCATGACTGAATCAATTGACCCCAGGCAGTATATTCAGTTGGGAAGAACTTGCCCGAGTGTTTATCAGGACTTTTGAGGGTACCTGCAAACGGCCAGCAGGTTCGATAGAATTGCAACGTTGCGTGCAAAAACCGAATGAGACTCTGAGAGATTACATTCATAGGTGGACCACTTTGCATCACATAGTGGAAAATGTATCTCATCATCAAGCAGTTTGTGCCTTTAAGAAAGGCGTTAGGTATCGAGAGCTTAACCTGAAATTCGGTCGGACAGGAGATATGTCTCTGACTCGGATGATGGAAATAGCCACTCGGTATGCTAACAGAGAAGAAGAGGATCGACTCCGTAGTGGAAACAGCAAACCAGTCGGTCAGGACTGATGTCTACTATGCAACCTTCTCCTTGTAGACGTTGTTGGGCCTCCAAGTGCAGAGGTTTGTAGGACAGTAGCAAATTTCCCTCAAGTGGATGACCTAAGGTTTATCAATCCATGGGAGGCGTAGGATGAAGATGGTCTCTCTCAAACAACCCTGCAACCAAATAACAAAGAGTCTCGTGTGTCCCCAACACACCCAATACAACGGCAAATTGTATAGGTGCACTAGTTCGGCGAAGAGATGGTGATACAAGTGCAATATGGATGGTAGATATAGGTTTTTGTAATCTGAAAATATAAAAACAGCAAGGTAATAAGTGGTAAAAGTGAGCGTAAACGGTATTGCAATGCGTTGAAACAAGGCCTAGGGTTCATACTTTCACTAGTGCAAGTTCTCTCAACAATAATAACATAATTGGATCACATAACTATCCCTCAACATGCAACAAAGAGTCACTCCAAAGTCACTAATAGCGGAGAACAAACGAAGAGATTATGGTAGGGTACGAAACCACCTCAAAGTTATTCTTTCCAATCAATCCGTTGGGCTATTCCTATAAGTGTCACAAACAGCCCTAGAGTTCGTACTAGAATAACACCTTAAGACACAAATCAACCAAAACCCTAATGTCACTTAGATACCCCAATGTCACCTCAAGTATCCATGGGTATGATTATACTATATGCATCACACAATCTCAGATTCATCTATTTAATCCAACACAAAGTACTTCAAAGAATGCCCCAAAGTTTCTACCGGAGAATCACGACGAAAACGTGTGCCAACCCCTATGCATAAGTTCATGGGCGGAACCCGCAAGTTGATCACCAAAACATACATCAAGTGGATCACATGATATCTCATTGTCACCACAGATACGCACGGCAAGACATACATCAAGTGCTCTCAAATCTTTAAAGACTCAATCCGATAAGATTACTTCAAGGGGAAAACTCAATCCATTACAAGAGAGTAGAGGGGGAGAAGCAACATAAGATCCAACTATAATAGCAAAGCTCGTGATGCATCAAGATCGTGCCAAATCAAGAACACGAGAGAGAGAGGGAGAGAGAGAGAGAGATAGGGAGATAGATAGATAGATAGATAGATAGATAGATCAAACACATAGCTACTGGTACATACCCTCAGCCCCGAGGGTGAACTACTCCCTCCTTATCATGGAGAGCGCCGGGATGATGAAGATGGCCACGGTGAGGGTTCCCCCCTCCGGCAAGGTGCCGGAACAGGGTCCCGATTGACTTTTAGTGGCTACAGAGGCTTGCGGCGGCGTAACTCCAGATCTATTCTGTTCTTCGATCGTTTTAGGGTAAATGGGTATATATAGGAGGAAGAAGTACGTTAGGGGAGCCACGAGGGGCCCACAAGGGTGGAGGGCGCGCCCCCTGACGGGGATACGTACCTAGGGTAGGGTAACTTATCATACCTGAGGTACCCAATCAAGGACACGGCTCCTACAATGAAAGACGTTCTGAGAAGTACCAACAGGTCAGTCGACCTGGTCAGCCCAGTCGACGGACACAAGGGTACTCGACCAAGAAGCGCAAGCAGTCGACCATGAAGACACCACTCGACCGTAAGAAGATCTAAAGGCGCTGCCTACAAACGGTCACCTCATAAGTAGCTTTTATGGCCTTCATGGTCCTTTATTACAGGCGTTACCAGTAACCCCCTCTCTTTATGTACATTAAACCCCTTGTAACGTGGGCTGGCTGGGGTCCTGGCGAACTCTATATAAGCCACCCCCCTCCACTAGGACAGGGGTTCGCATCTTTGTAACACTCACGCATATAATCCAGTCGACCGCCTCCGGGCTCCGAGACGTAGGGCTATTACTTCCTCCGAGAAGGGCCTGAACTCGTTAACTCCTTGCGTGTACAACTACTCCAGAGCTAGGATCTTGCCTCTCCATTCCTACCCCCCATTCTACTGTCAGACTTAGAACCACGACAGTTGGCGCCCACCGTGGGGCAGGTGTTCTAGCGATTTGTTGGAGGAGTTGGGATTCTTTCAACCCACATCATGTTTTCGAGCGGAGTCATGGTCGAGAGCCGCGAGATCCGTCTCGGCGCTCTCTCCTTCATCGTCGACGACTCTGCTTGGCTGCAGGAGGCTCCACTCGACGTGGACGCGCTTCCCGCCCGCGGAGCCACGCATTTTCGCGCATGCGTCCGCGGCGTCCTCCTGCGGCAACCGTCGACCCAGTACGGGTCGGCATTCGTTGCGCCGTCATCATCATCGTCATCAGCTTCCCACCGGCGCAAGCGCACCGGTCGGTCGAGACTCCAGCGGTGGGTGAAGCACGCACTGGCCCGCCAGTCGGCCATCCCCCAAGTCGCGGCAATCGAGCCCGACGAGTCACTCTATGGCCTGTTCGACCTGTCGACTGGCTCCGTAGAGACTGCGTCCGAGTGCGACAGCAGTGACCCAGCGGCGGAAGTACTAATGGTCGACGGACCACGTAGCCCCCCCGGATTCCCCCAAACCGAAGAGGTTGCCGCAGGGGGGATTCCGGCGCGGGGTCACGAAGAGTACAGGCCCGAGCCCCTTACCTCAGTGCAGAGGGAGGAACTCCGTCGCCGGAACGTGGACGCCCTTCACACTCCTATCGTTGGAGAAACCCCTGAGGCGCGAGCCCTGGAGGAGGCGCGCTTGGCCAATTTGGCTGAACATGCTCGATTGGAGAATCTCCAGAGAGCACTCGACGAGCGCGCACGACCGCCCGCTCCCGAGTCCAGCCGTCGCCGCGTTTTCCAGCCGCCGACCCAGGTATACCGTACTCCGATTCAGAATTTGGCAGCTGCGGCTCGCATAGCGGAGTCGATCCAGCCTTCACAGTCAGAGGCAGGGAGAGGTCTGTTGCAGATCAGAGATTTGCTTCGCGCAGCGGGTGACCAGAATTCAGCCGTGTCACAGTCGCGCGACAGGATTCACAGTCGATCCGTCACTGCGAATTCCTTTCAGTCGGTTCATAGTCCGAGGTCGCCCCCGAGGCGTGAAGGACACAGAGACCGGCACGAGAATCAGTACCAAGAGCACGAGCGATATGAGCGCCGATTCGATCACAACAATCGACGTCGAGAGCCTTCTCCTCCTCCAAGAGTCGGGTCGTACATTCCTCGACGACAAGAAGACAGACGCCAGTTCAGTACTAGGCGAAAGGTCCCGGTCGACCCTCGGGAACCAGGCTTTGATGCGAGATCCATCATCGTTCAAGGCCTGGTCGACCGAAATAGAGCTCACCAAGAAGACCGTGACGGAGGCGCCCCGTCCAGCAGCAGAGTTCGCGTCTCAGGTCCCGAGTGTTTCAGCAGAGCAATCAGAGCTGCAGTGATTCCTCCCAACTTCAGGTTGGCGGCTGGAGTCAGCAAGTTCACCGGAGAGTCCAAGCCGGACACATGGCTCGAGGATTACCGAGTGGCTGTTCAGATCGGAGGCGGCAATGACGAGGTGGCCATGAAGCATTTGCCCCTCATGTTGGAAGGATCAGCCAGGGCGTGGTTGAATCAGTTGGCCCCCAGTAGTATTTATACTTGGGAAGATCTAGCCCAGGTGTTTGTCAGGACGTTCGAAGGAACTTGCAAGCGACCGGCGGGGTTGACAGAATTGCAGTCATGTGTTCAGAAGTCGAGTGAAACCCTGAGGGATTATATCCAGAGATGGATCACTCTGAATCACACGGTCGAGAATGTATCCGATCATCAAGCAGTTTGCGCCTTCAAGGAAGGTGTCAGAAACAGGGAGTTAACTTTGAAGTTTGGTCGCACCGGAGATATGACCCTGAGTCGAATGATGGAAATCGCCACCAAGTACGCGAACGGAGAAGAAGAAGATAGACTCCGGAGTGGCAAGTATAAGGCAGCCGCTAATGAGACCGGCGGAGGACACTCCAGTCGGAAGCAGAAGCGCAAGGCCGAGCCAGTCGCCCCCGGGGAAGCCTTAGCTGTGACCACAGGGAAGTTTAAGGGGAAACCCAAGGGCCCTTGGAACCCCAAGAAAGTGAAAGACCAGGACGGGAACGATGTGATGGATTTACCATGCCACATTCACACGAAAAAAGATGAAGAGGGAAATCTCATTTACCCTAAGCATACCACTCGACAATGTCGACTCCTGATGCAACAGTTCCAAGGGAAGCAAGCCAAGGACAAAGGGAAAGAGTCGGACAAAGTTGAAGACAGAGAAGACAGCGGCGAAGAATACCCTCAAATCAATTCCACTCTGATGATTTTCGCTGATGTCGAAAGTAGGAGTCGACTGAAGGTCATCAATCGCGAAGTAAACACGGTCGCTCCAGTGACACCCCATTACCTGAAGTGGTCCCAAACCGCCATCACCTTCGACCAGTCCGATCATCCGACTCATATTGCCACCCCAGGGAGGCAAGCGTTGGTGGTCGACCCAATTGTTGAAGGCACTCGACTGACCAAGGTTCTGATGGACGGCGGCAGTGGGCTAAACTTGTTGTATGCAGAGACGTTGAAGGGGATGGGCATTCCGATGTCCCGGATCAGCCCCAGCAACATGAGCTTCCACGGGGTCATCCCTGGGAAGAAAGCTGAGTCACTCGGCCAGATCGCTCTCGACGTCGTCTTTGGTGACTCGAAGAACTTTCGGAAAGAAAAATTAACCTTTGAGGTCGTGGATTTTCAGAGTGCGTACCACGCCATTCTTGGCAGGCCAGCCTATGCTCGCTTCATGGCTCGGCCATGCTACGTATACCTCAAGATGAAGATGCCTGGCCCCAAAGGTGTGATCACCATCGTCGGCAATCGGAAGAAGGCAGAGGAGTGTTTTCAGAAAGGCGCCAAAATTGCTGACGCTCAAATGGCCAAGATAGAGATACAGGAGTATCAGAAGACTGCAGACCCGAGTGAATTGTTACGAGCCAAGAAGCCCGCCACGGAATCAGCATTTCGGTCGACTGGTGAGACCAAGCAAGTCCACATCCACCCGACCGATCCAAATGCGGCTCCAACCAACATCTCCACTACACTCGACCCCAAATAGGAAGAAGCGCTCGTCCAGTTCCTCCGTGAGAACTGGGACATCTTCGCATGGAAGCCTGCTGACATGCCAGGTGTGCCCAGGGGACTGGCCGAGCACCGCCTCCGAGTCGACCCAAAGGCCAAACCAGTCAAGGAGCATCTCCGACGGTCCGCCGTTCAGAAGAGAAAGGCCATTGGCGAAGAAGTGGCCCGACTCCTAGCAGCAAAATTCATTCGCGAGATCTTCCACTCCGAGTGGCTCGCTAATGTTGTGATGGTCCCTAAGAAAGACAGGTCGTTGCGCATGTGCATCGATTTTAAGAATATCAATCGGGCCTGCCCGAAAGATCATTTTCCTCTTCCTCGCATCGATCAAATAGTCGACTCGACTGCAGGATGCGAGAGGCTATCCTTTTTAGATGCTTACTCTGGATACCATCAGATCCGTCTGTATGGACCCGATGAAATAAAAACAGCCTTCATCACCCCATTTGGGTGTTTCTGCTATGTTACCATGCCTTTCGGTCTCAAGAACGCCGGAGCTACATTCATGAGAATGATTCAGAAGTGCTTAATCACTCAAATCAGTCGGAACGTAGAAGCGTACATGGATGACATAGTGGTCAAGTCACGGAAAGGTTCCGACCTGCTGACTGACCTAGCTGAAACTTTTGCCAATCTCAGGAGTTATGATATCAAGCTCAATCCGTCGAAGTGCACATTTGGAGTCCCTGGAGGAAAGTTACTCGGTTTTCTTGTTTCCGAACGAGGAATCGACGCTAACCCTGAAAAAGTTGGCACCATACTCCGGATGAAACGCCCCGTGCGTGTGCACGACGTCCAGAAACTTACTGGATGCTTGGCCGCCCTAAGTCGATTCATCTCCAGGCTCGGTGAAAAGGCGTTGCCTCTTTACCGACTGATGAAGAAGTCAGACACATTCGAATGGACTCCAGAAGCTGATGCAGCATTCGCAGAGCTAAAAGCTCTGCTCTCCACCCAGTCGGTGCTTGCTGCTCCTGTCAGCAAAGAGCCATTGTTGCTTTACATAGCAGCCACGGGACAAGTCGTTAGTACCGTTCTTACGGTCGAGCGGGAAGAGGAAGGAAAGACCTTCAAAGTTCAACGCCCAGTGTATTATCTCTCTGAAGTTCTGACCCCGTCGAAGCAAAGATATCCTCACTATCAGAAGCTCGTTTACGGGATTTACATGACCACGAAGAAGGTTGCTCATTATTTCTCCGATCACTCTATCACAGTCGTCAGCGACGCTCCATTATCAGAGATTCTTCATAACAGAGATGCGACCGGTCGAGTGGCGAAATGGGCAATTGAACTTCTTCCTCTTGATATCAAGTTTGAAGCAAAGAAAGCTATTAAGTCCCAGGCAATAGCTGATTTCCTCGCCGAGTGGACCGAGCAGGAGCTTCCGACTCAAGTTCACTCGGAGCACTGGACTATGTTTTTCGATGGTTCCAAGATGCTGAACGGATCCGGTGCGGGGGTTGTACTGGTTTCCCCCCGAGGAGACAAGCTCAAGTATGTCCTCCAGATTCACTTTGATTCCTCCAACAATGAGGCAGAGTACGAAGCGCTTCTATACGGATTACGTATGGCCATTTCACTCGGCGTCCGTCGCCTCATGGTCTACGGCGACTCAGATCTGGTTGTTAATCAAGTGATGAAGGAGTGGGACGTCAGAAGCCCATCCATGACGGGATATTGCAGCGCAGTGAGAAAGCTGGAGAAACGATTCGAGGGGTTGGAGCTCCATCATATACCCCGACTGAAAAATCAAGCTGCAGATGATTTGGCGAAGATAGGGTCCAAAAGGGAGGCCATCCCTAAGGATGTGTGTTTGGAGCACATTCACACATCATCAGTGCAAGAAGATCCTTTCACAGAAGAGCCTCCACAACCAAAAAGCGCCTTTGACTCGACCGAAGTAGAAATACCAGCTGTGGTCGACCTGATTATGGAAGTTATGGCCACCACTCCCGATTGGACAGTGCCGTACATTGCGTATATCATAAGAAAAGAGCTCCCAGAAGATGAAGAAGAGGCTCGGCAGATCGTCCGTCGATCCAAAGCCTTTACAGTAATCAAAGGGCAGCTATACAGAGAAAGCGCGACTGGAGTCGGTCAGAAGTGCGTCACGCCTGAAGAAGGACAGATAATTCTCGAAGACATCCACTCGGGGACCTGCGGCCATCACGCGTCCTCTCGGACCATCGTGGCTAAAGCATACCGAGCGGGTTTCTACTGGCCAAAGGCGAATGAAATGGCAAAGGATATAGTCGACAAGTGCGAGGGGTGCCAGTTTTATTCCAACATGTCTCACAAGCCCGCCTCCGCCTTGAAGACCATTCCACTCGTCTGGCCTTTCGCTGTTTGGGGTCTGGATATGATCGGACCACTGAGAACTGGTAGGAGTGGCTTCACCCACTTGTTGGTCGCAGTCGACAAGTTCACGAAGTGGATAGAAGCAAAACCCATAAAGGACCTCGACGCAAGCACTGCCATCAGTTTTATCAGAGGATTGATATTCAGATATGGAGTTCCGCACAGCATCATCATAGATAACGGATCAAACTTTGATAATGACAGATTCAAAGCCTTCTGCGCCTCTCAGGGCACTCGAGTCGACTACGCTTCAGTTGCTCACCCTCAGACGAATGGACAGGCCGAACGCGCGAATGGCCTCATCCTCAAAGGACTAAAACCCCGATTAATGCGTGATCTCAAACACGCAGCAGGCGCCTGGGTCGACGAACTTCCGTCAGTTCTATGGGGGTTGAGGACCACCCCTAACCGGTCGACTGGAAGAACGCCATTCTTTCTGGTCTATGGAGCCGAGGCGGTTTTGCCAAGCGACTTGCTCCACAACGCGCCTCGAGTCGAGTTATATTCCGAAGCAGAAGCAGAACAGGCCCGACAAGATGCAGTCGACCTCTTAGAGGAGGAAAGAGAGATGGCTCTAATCCGCTCGACCATCTACCAGCAAGAGTTGCGTCGGTTTTACGCCAGGAATGTGAAAGGTCGAGCCTTTCAGGAAGGAGATTTGGTCCTCCGCGTGGATCACCAAAAACCTCACAAACTTGCCCCGACCTGGGAAGGCCCTTTCATCATCACCAAAGTCTTGCACAACGGAGCGTATCACCTTTACAACATCGATCGACGGATCGACGAGCCTCGAGCATGGAATGCGGACCTGCTCCGTCCTTTTTACACTTAAAAACTCACTCGACTGAGATGTAATAAAAGTACCTCTGTAAATCCTTTGCTTCAAGAAAAAGACTGCTATTTCTTTTTCCTGTCTGTCTAAATTTCCCCCAGTGGGTGACTTAGTTGCGAATCCGTTTCGCCTAAGTAATCAAAATCCTACCGAGTGGGAGCAAACTTCCCACTCGGGGGCTTAGCTGCAGTCCAAGTACTCGCCTAAGTAATCAAAATCCTACCGAGTGAGAGCAAACCTCCCACTCGGGGGCTTAGCTGTAGTCCAAGTACTCGCCTAAGTAATCAAAATCCTACCGAGTGAGAGCAAACCTCCCACTCGAGGGCTTAGCTGCAGTCCAAGTACTCGCCTAAGTAATCAAAATCCTACCGAGTGGGAGCAAACCTCCCACTCGGGGGCTTAGCTGCAGTCCAAGTACTCGCCTAAGTAATCAAAATCCTACCGAGTGAGAGCAAACCTCCCACTCGGGGGCTTAGCTGCAGTCCAAGTACTCGCCTAAGTAATCAAAATCCTACCGAGTGAGAGCAAACCTCCCACTCGGGGGCTTAGCTGCAGTCCAAGTACTCGCCTAAGTAATCAAAATCCTACCGAGTGAGGGCAAACCTCCCACTCGGGGGCTTAGCTGCAGTCCAAGTACTCGCCTAAGTAATCAAAATCCTACCGAGTGAGAGCAAACCTCCCACTCGGGGGCTTAGCTGCAGTCCAAGTACTCGCCTAAGTAATCAAAATCCTACCGAGTGAGAGCAAACCTCCCACTCGGGGGCTTAGCTGCAGTCCAAGTACTCGCCTAAGTAATCAAAATCCTACTGAGTGAGAGCAAACCTCCCACTCGGGGGCTTAGCTGCAGTCCAAGTACTCGCCTAAGTAATCAAAATCCTACCGAGTGAGAGCAAACCTCCCACTCGGGGGCTTAGCTGCAGTCCAAGTACTCGCCTAAGTAATTGAAATCCTACCGAGTGAGAGCAAACCTCCCACTCGGGGGCTTAGCTGCAGTCCAAGTACTCGCCTAAAGTAATTGGACTCCTGCCGAGTGAAGAGCAGACCTCCCACTCGGGGACTCAGCTATAGCCCGATGCTCGCCCAAGCCAGGTTGACAAGACACCATCGCGGCGATAAGCATCGTGCAAACCAGGCAGCCTCTGAGGGAACAACGAATAGTAGATCGGCGGATCAAGTCACGAAGGCATTTCAACGTCGAGCCAAGTTCGGACAAAACCAAAAAATCCTAGATCGCAAATAAAGTACTCGAGCTATAAGCTCGACGGAGTTTATCGGTTACATAAACCACTCGGCATTCCGAGGCAAATTTAAGGCAAAGAACATCAGTTTTTTACTCCTCCGGCGGAGGACTGGATGGTGCAACAAATTCGTCCAAGTCGATCCCATCAGAGATCCGAGTGGCGGCGGCGATGAAGGTCTCCATGAAGTCCTGAAAGTTATGCTTCCTGGTATTGGCAACCTGGAGAGCGGCCAGCTTCTCCTCGCGCGCCTCCTTGCAGTGGACGCGAACCAGTGACAAAGCCACGTCAGCGCCGCACCTAGAAGAAGACTTCTTCCATTCTTGCACTCGACCTGGAACCTCACCTAGTCGACTGATCAGGGATTCAAGGTCGTTCTGAAGCGTCTCCTTGGGCCAGAGTGCGGAGTCGATCCGTGACACCGCAGCTTTCAGTCGAGCCAGGTAGTCCACCGCACTAGCGACACGGGATTCCAACCGGAAGACATTCATGGCCACTTCGTCCTTCACGGGAGAGTTGATAGGGTCCAAGCGGGTCTCCACTCGACTGGTCTCTTCCTCAAAGTTTCGGCAGAATTCTGAAAGAAGTTTCGACAGGTCAAAACTGTAGCCAAATGGTGAGTCGACAACAACGAGATTAATCGCGCAAAGAGGGTTACCTTCAAGCATGAGGTATAGCTTCTTGGCAAGACCCCCAAGATAATCCCCCAAGTCCTTGTGCTTCCCCGCCAGCTGGCCGAGCTTGTCGTTCAGAGTACTCTTGTCAGTCTTCAGTCGACTCGCTTCCTTGTTGGCCGAGTCAAGAGCAGACTTCAGCCTAGCGTTCTCGCTCTCCAGTTGGTCGACCGAAGCAAGTTTCTCTTCAGCAAGCTTCAGCTTCTCCGCAGCCGCCTTTTGTGCCTCCGCAAGGTCAAGATCTTTCTTCTTCAGGGCCTTTTCCAGTTCGTCTGCGAAGCAACAATAAGCACAGAGTTGAGAACAGACAGGAGGACAGAGACAGCCATCGAGTCCTCACCAGCCATACCTTTTGCCTCATCCTTCGCCTTCTGCACGTTTTCCTGAGCAAACTGTAAATCAAGATTGAGCTGGATTTGCTTATTCTTCAGATCGGCGAGCTGAGCAACAAGCTCACAAGACTTCTGCAAAGAGTCAATCGACAAAGGGTATCAAAGATAAGTTACTCCCGAGTGACTGAAAGAAAGAGCACAACACTTCTAAGACTACAGCCAAATCAAAACATTCGACAGTAGCCTCGGGGACTACACCCAGTGGGTGCACTCAGCGTGCCCCCACTGGTTTTCAAAAAAAAAAAAGGGGCGACTGCCAGCAGTCGACCGGATACAGTGTCATCCGACGAGGTACAACTACAGAAAGACAGTACAAAGACCACAGTCGACTGCCAGCAGTCGATCGTGGCCTCGGGGACTACACCCAGTGGGTGCACTCAGCGTGCCCCCACCAATGAGAAATTTCGGACCAACGGCACCCAGTGGGTGTACAACGCAAGTGAAGATCAACTAACCTGGACGTTCTGCTGCAACGCCGAGCTGATGTCATAGGCCGCTTGACTGGCATCCCGAGCCGCTTTGGTCTGCTCCATCACGAGCCCCGCCTGACGTATAGCCTCCTTGGCAGCACTCACTTGATCCTCCGGGGTCTGGTAGGCGGCGAAGAACGAGGGTGGGTCGACCGGTGGAGGGGCAGTCGACGACGAAGGCCGGGCAGTCGTCAGTGGCTCAGCAAAAGTCACAGTAGTCCGGGCGGTATTGTCACCCCCTTGGACCACCGCCTCGGCAGTCGACGCGGTCTGAGGAACCTTGTCGACCGGAGCCCTCCGGCCTCTTCTCCCAAAAGGCCTGAGCGGCGCTTCCGCCTCCTCCTCATCATCCGGAAGGTCAATGATGTTGGTCGGAGCTACAAAAGTTCAGAAATGAATACCCAATCGACCCAGCAGTTAAATAGTCGGATCATGCCAAGGGTCATACCTAAGTTGGAAGTGACGGCGTCCTCCATCGTCTCATCAGCATTCTGGATGGAAGTCTCGGAAGTAGCGGCGCTGCACGATTCCAAGCAAATAATTTTAAAATGAATCGACTAAGAATCCGTTCTAGTCGACTCAAGAAAGGTGAAGACAGTCACTTACCCAGAGATGACCGGGATGGCGACCCTGATCTTGGGCAAGGCCTTGGGTGGCTTAGTCGGGATGGCTCTAGGCTGCTTGGGCGCTTTCTCAGTTGGGGGCGGCGACGCGGTCCGAGGGCGCTTGGACGACTGGCCCGCCGGAGCACTCGACTGACCGCGCTCTACGGCGGGATCCTGAGCGTTCTTGGAGCGTCTCTCGCGTCGAGGAGGGTCGACCTCCACCTCTTCATCTTCGTCATCCGAGTCATCGCCGACCTCCCCCTCTACGTCATCGTCAGACTCCCACTCCTCGACTTCGCCCTCGGCTTCAACTTCATTCTCACTCCCTTCGCCTCCACTCCCTCCTCCTTCAGATACGTGCTCCTGGTTCCCATTCGGCATCGAGTACATATCGTTGATCTCCTGCGAAACAACAGGCAGAACGAGGATCAGTCGACTTTTCGCGAGCCAGTGACTAGACGGAGTGAAAATTTCAGTCGGAAGAAGCAAAATGTACCTTATCTGTCTGCATCATCCCGTCGAGCAGAGCAATCCTCCTGGAACCCCTAGGGTTGTCCCTATTCCCGGTTATGCTGGTCAGCCAGCTCTCCAGCACAGAAGCCTCGACCCCCTCCGGGTGGATCCGCGTGGAGTCGTCGGGCCCGGAATACAACCACATCGGGTGATCCCGAGCCTGGAGAGGTTGGATTCGTCGCTGGAGAAAGACTTCGAGCAAGTCCATGCCGGTCACGCCTTCACGAACCAACTCAACCACTCGACTGACTAGTTCCTTCACCTGAGCCTTCTCCTCCGGAACCACTTTCAAAGAAGCGGGTTTCTGCACTCGGTCCAAGGTGAAAGGAGGTAGGCCGGTCGAGTGTCCAGGAGTCGGCTGGTCCTTGCAGTAGAACCAAGTCGACTGCCACCCGCGCACAGAATCGGGAAGTGTCATGGGAGGAAAACAACTCTTACCCCTCGTCTGGATCCCGAGGCCCCCGCACATCTGGATCACCTGCGTCCTCTCCCCGTCCGGGTTAAGCTTTTTGACCGACTGGGATCGGCAGGTGAAGATATGCTTGAAGAGTCCCCAGTGGGGTCGACAACCTAAGAAACACTCGCACAGAGACACAAAAGCCGCGAGATAGACTATGGAATTGGGCGTAAAATGGTGGAGCTACGCTCCGAAGAAGTTCAAGAAAGCCCTAAAGAAAGGACTCGGGGGCAGAGAAAACCCCCGGTCGACGTGAGTGGCTATCAGGACGCGCTCACCATCGCGAGGTCTTGGCTCCGTCTCCTTCCCCGGAAGGCGAGCGGCCTTGTGGGGAATGAGCCCTCCCTCCACCATGTCGTCGATGTCCGCCTGAGTAAGGATGGAGGGCATCCAATCCCCTTGCAGCCAGCCGGACGGCAGAGCGGCCCGCGAGGACGACCCGCCTCACCCAGATTTCTTCCCTTTGCCCTTCGCCGCGGCCTTCTTCGCCCGTTCCGCCGCCGCCGTCTTATCCATCCCCATCGTCTCGAACGAAGTCTTGGCCGAGCGGCGGTGTCGAGGTTGCAGCGGAGAGCGAGGCGGAGGGTTACGGAGGAGGGAGGAAGAAGAACGAGGGCGCACAGTAAAAGGTCAGAGTCATTGCTTTATATAAGGCCACACCCGAGTGGCTGATCAGTGGGCCTGCCCCTCCCAGTCAGATCCCGCAACAGGCGCGCGCGCAATACGTGGCGAAAAAGGTGGCGCAGAGATCGAGGCGCCCTTGCCTTATCCAGCCGATTCGCGCGGTTTCCTCCGTCCGGTGCGCTTCTCAATTTTCAAATCCCGCAAAATCCGCGATCGACAGGACGGGTTGTCAGACGAAAGATCCATTTCCTTAAGTCTCCCAAGGGACTCGTCACGTAAACACACTCGACGGTAATCCGAAACCACTCGACGAGCATCTGAATGGATCAAGGCAAACTGAAGAATGAGACCCCACCGTGACTTCCATTTATCCGAAGACAGATGCAACTGAAGCATGGAGGTTGAGTCGGAAGCGCAGGCTCGACCCCATTCTCACTTGACCCCTGACCCATTCGGGGGCTAATGACGGGGATACGTACCTAGGGTAGGGTAACTTATCGTACCTGAGGTACCCAATCAAGGACACGGCTCCTACAATGAAAGACGTTCTGAGAAGTACCAACAGGTCAGTCGACCTGGTCAGCCCAGTCGACGGACACAAGCGTACTCGACCAAGAAGCGCAAGCAGTCGACCATGAAGACACCACTCGACCGTAAGAAGATCTAAAGGCGCTGCCTACAAACGGTCACCTCATAAGTAGCTTTTATGGCCTTCATGGTCCTTTATTACAGGCGTTACCAGTAACCCCCTCTCTTTATGTACATTAAACCCCTTGTAACGTGGGCTGGCTGGGGTCCTGGCGAACTCTATATAAGCCACCCCCCTCCACTAGGACAGGGGTTCGCATCTTTGTAACACTCACGCATATAATCCAGTCGACCGCCTCCGGGCTCCGAGACGTAGGGCTATTACTTCCTCCGAGAAGGGCCTGGACTCGTTAACTCCTTGCGTGTACAACTACTCCAGAGCTAGGATCTTGCCTCTCCATTCCTACCCCCCATTCTACTGTCAGACTTAGAACCACGACACCCCCTACCTCGTGTCTCCCTCGTTTCTTTCCTGACGTGCACTCCAAGTCTATCGGGTAGCTTTCCTTCCAAAAATAACTTCTCCAGAAGGTTTCATTCCGTTTCGACTCCGTTTGATATTCCTTTTCTTCAAAACACTGAAACAAGGGAAAAAACAGGAACTGGCACTGGGCTCTGGGTCAATAGGTTAGTCCCAAAAATAATATAAAAGTGCATATGAAAGCCCATAAAACATCCAAGATGGATAATATAATAGCATGAATACTTCATAAATTATAGATACGTTTGAGACGTATCAGCATCCCCAAGCTGAATTCCTGCTCGTCCTTGAGTAGGTAAATGATAAAAGAAATAATTTATGAAGTGTGAATGCTAGCAGGTGCATAAGTTTGATCAATGATAATTTCAATCACCTTTTCTAGCATCATTATATGTTATAACAGTAGCTCAACTCATAGAACTTTGCATGATCAAGTAACAAACTATTCACATATTAAAGCATAGATCATAAGCTTTCTTAAAAACTAACAAACTATGTTCTCAGTCATCAAACAATTGCAATTCGTCTTATTTTCAGGAAGAGTCTATGTCAGAGCTTTGATTCAGCAAACTTCACATACTCAACTATCATTTAGTCTTCCATGATTGCTACCACACAAAGCATATTTTTAGAATAAATAGTATTCATCGAACACAGAGAAAGATAGGGGCTTTAATGTTTCGCCTCCCAACCTTTTACCTCAAGGGTAATGTCAACAGTAATAATTCATGCTCAAATATATTTGAATGGCCATATATGCCTAGATCTTTCCATCACATGATGCTTGCCAACTAAAGAGTAGGTTGGAATGAGAAGGAATAATACTGACTCTTGCATAAAAGTAAAAGATAGACCCTTTGCAGAGGGAAGCAGGGATTTGCAGAGGTGCTAGAGCTCGAAGCAAAAAACAGAGATTAAAATAATTTTGAGAGGTATGCTTTCATTGTCAACATAATGACCAAGAGTTCCCAATATCTTCCATACTACATACATTATAGGCGGTTCCCAAATAGAAAGGTAAAGATTTTTACTCCCCCTCCACCAACAATCAACAATCCATGGCTTCCCCGGAACAACGGGTGCCTCCAACTAACATCAAACCCGGGGGAGTTTTGTTTGCAATTATTTTTGATTTGATTTTTGATCTTTTGGTCATGGGACTGGGCATCCCAGTTACCAGCCATTTTCTCGTGAATGATGAGCGGAGTCCACTCATCGTGAGAATAACCCACCTAGCATGGAAGATACTGCTAACCCGTAGTCGCTACATGAGTGATTCGGGCATACAAAACAAATTATTATTTGAAGGTTTAGAGTTTGGCACATGCAAATTTACTTGGAACGATAGGTAAATACCGCATATAGGTAGATATGGTGGACACTCATGGAAGAAACTTGGTTCAAGGAGTTTGGATGCACAAGTAGTATCTCTACTTGGTGCAAGGAATTTGGCTAGCATGAGGGGGAAAGGCAAGCTCAATGTGTTAGGCGATCCATGACAATATACTTTATTTCGGATATAAGAAAAAATAACCCATTATGTTGTCTTCCTTGTCCAACATCAACCTTTTATCATGTAATATTTTAATGAGTGTTCACAATTATAAAAGATGTCCATGATAGTATATTTATATGTGAAACTTCCCTTCCTTCAATATTCATTCATGAACTGTTCAAGTGACCAATACAAAGTTTGCTAACCTTCAATAAATTTACCTCCTCTACTTCTTATATGTGAGGTCATTACTCCCCATGGGATAAGCATATGAAACATGTATAATTTCCGATTTATGACATTCAAATCATTCAACCATTTACTCATAGGATATAAGTGAAGCACACGAGTAAATGACAAACTACTCCAAAAAAGATATAAGTGAAGATCAATGAGTAGTTAAATAATTATGTAGCTATGTGAAGACTCTCTCTCATTTAATAATTCAGATCTTAGTATTTTATTCAAACATCAAGCAAGGCTAAAGAAAATAAAATGATGCTCCAAGCAAAACACATATCATGTGGTGAATAAAAATATAGCTCCAAGTAAAGTTACCGATGAACGAAGACGAAAGAGGGGATGCCTTCCAGGGCATCCCCAAGCTTAGGCTCTTGGTTATCCTTGAATACTACCTTGGGGTGCCTTGGGTATCCCCAAGCTTAGGCTCGTGACACTCCTTATTCCGTAGTCCATCGAATCTTTACCCAAAACTTGAAAACTTGACAACACAAAACTTAACAGAAAATCTCATGAGCTCCGTTAGCGAAAGAAAACAGAACACCACTTGAATTTACTGTAATGAACTCATTCTTTATTTATATAGGTGTTAAACCTACTGTATTCCAACTTCTCTATGGTTTTTAAACTATTTTACTAGCCATAGATTCATCAAAATAAGCAAACAACACACAAAAAACAGAATCTGTCAAAAACAGAACAGTCTGTAGTAATCTGTATCAAACGTATACTTATGGAACTCCAAAAATGCTAAAATAAATTGGTGGACCTGAGGAATTTGTCTAGTAATCATCTTCAAAAAGAATCAACTAAATATCACTCTCCAGTAAAAAGTTGAAGCTAATCTCATGAGCGCTAAAGTTTCTGTTTTTTACAGCATGATCATAAAGACTTCACCCAAGTCTTTCCAAAGGTTCTACTTGGCACAAACACTAATTAAAACACAAAACCACATCTAAACAGAATCTATATGGATTATTTATTTCTAAACAGAAGCAAAAAGCAAGAAACTAAAATAAAATTGGGTTGCCTCCCAACATCCGCTATCGTTTAACGCCCCTAGCTAGGCATGATGATTTCAATGATGCTCACATAAAAAGATAAGAATTGAAACATAAAGAGAGCATCATGAAGAATATGACTAGCACATTTAAGTATAACCCACTTCCTATGCATAGGGATTTTGTGAGCAAACAATTTATGGGAACAATAATCAACTAGCATAGGAAGGCAAAACAAGCATAACTTCAAAATTTTAAGCACATAGAGAGGAAACTTGATATTATTGCAATTCCTACAAGCATATGTTCCTCCCTCATAATAATTTTCAGTAGCATCATGAATGAATTCGACAATATAACCAGCACCTAAAGCATTCTTTTCATGATCTACTTGCATAGAAATTTTACTACTCTCCACATAAGCAAAATTCTTCTGTTTCGGAATAGTGGGAGTATCATAAGAGACATGAATACTATAAATTGTTTCCACATTAAAAGAGTAATGTTCAGAAAAAGGGGAATCATAATCATGACAAGTTTTATAAATATAATCATCACTACTTTTTATAGCATAAGTTTCATCACAATAATCATCATAAGTAGCAACTTTGTTCTCATCATAATCAATTGAAACCTCTTCCGAAATAGTGGATACATCACTAAATAAAGTCATGACCTCTCCAAATCCACTTTCATAAATATTATAAGATTCAACATCCTACAAAATAGTGGGATCACTACTTCCTAAAGTTGACACTCTTCCAAACCCACTTTCATAAATATAATCATCATAAGTAGGGGGCATGCTATCATCATTATAAATTTGCATATCAAAACTTGGGAGACTAAAAATATCATCTTCATTAAATGTAGCCTCCCCAAGCTTGGTACAAACATTAATTGCAGCAAATATATTCTCAAAAACATCATCTTCATCAAACATAGCATCCCCAAGCTTGGGCCTTTTCATATCATAAGCATAATCACTCTCATCATTAATAGTATGGATAGCACCAATAGTATAGCATTTATCATATTCATCCAAGCAAGTGCCAAAAATATTTTCAAGATCATAAGAAGTATCATTATCTTCCCAATCATAATCATCACAACAAGCAATAGGAATAATGAGATCATCATCGAGTGCATCATCTTCCACAATTATTTTTGATTCCTTTTCATGTGGCGCAACAATAATAGGAGCAACTTTATTTGGGAGAGATTTCTTTTTACCTCTGTTCCTTTTTCTTTTCTTCTTATTCACCTCATGTGTGGGTTCAATCCTCTCTTTGGAGCTCCTTATTAATGAGATTGGTTGAATAGAAGGCTCCTCCTCGTTACCTGATTCATCATAAGAAATAATAGGAAGATATTGGGAAGTCTCTTCCCTTTCGTTAGTATTCTCTTCATCTTCTATTTGTTTTCTTCTCTTTATGTATTTGGAAATATAAGTATTTTCAATGCAATTCACCGCACAATACATATAAATTTCTTCTAGATCAAAGCCAAGAAGTTTGTAACGGGCAAATTCTGGAAGATCATTAGTTAAACGTTTCATTTCTTCATAACTCATAAGCAAGCTAAGTTAATTATAATTTGCAAGGGAAATCAACTCATCACAATTTTTGGACACGATTAGATCGTGAAACAATTTGCATCGTATAGCTAAATGACCACTTTCATTGCAAAGTCCACAAGTACGGCCAAGAAAATTTAAATTTTCAGCACAATCATCTAGCCTTTCTTGCAACAATTTAGTTTCTAAGTGCTTATGCCTCTTGCAATATCTATCTTCCCTATTTGGTGTGTACTTGCAAACCCAATGCACTCCACAAAAATTGACATGTTTATAGGAGACAGTTTCATCATAACTAGTGCAATCATCATTAGTACTATGGATATTCAAGGAGTTCATACTAACAACATTGCAATCATGCTCATTATTCAAAGATTTAGTGCCAAACATTTTAATGCATTCTTCTTCTAACATTTTGGCACAATTTTCCTTTACATCATACTCACGAAAGACATTAAAAAGATGCAGCGTATGAGGTAAACTCAATTCCATTTTTTTGTAGTTTTATTTTATAAACTAAACTAGTGCTAAAACAAGAAACAAAAAGATTCGATTGCAGGATCTAAAGATATACCTTCAAGCACTCACCTCCCCGGCATCGGCGCCAGAAAAGGGCTTAGTTGACGGGGTGTGAGTGCCGCTTACCTAGCCTCCTCGACAACGGCGCCAGAAAAGAGCTTGATGTCTACTACGCAACCTTCTCCTTGTAGACGTTGTTGGGCCTCCAAGTGCAAAGGTTTGTAGGACAATAGCAAATTTCCCTCAAGTGGATGACCTAAGGTTTATCAATCCGTGGGAGGCGTAGGATGAAGATTGTCTCTCTCAAACAACCCTGCAACCAAATAACAAAGAGTCTCTTGTGTCCCCAACACACCCAATACAACGGTAAATTGTATAGGTGCACTAGTTCGGCGAAGAGATGGTGATACAAGTGCAATATGATGGTAGATATAGTTTTTTGTAATCTGAAAATATAAAAACAGCAAGGTAACAATTGGTAAAAGTGAGCGTAAACGGTATTGCAGTGCGTTGAAACAAGGCCTAGGGTTCATATTTTCACTAGTGCAAGTTCTCTCAACAATAATAACATAATTGGATCACATAACTATCCCTCAACATGCAACAAAGAGTCACTCCAAAGTCACTAATAGCGGAGAACAAACAAAGAGATTATGGTAGGGTACGAAACCACCTCAAAGTTATTCTTTCCAATCAATCCGTTGGGCTATTCCTATAAGTGTCACAAACAACCCTAGAGTTCGTACTAGAATAACACCTTAAGATACAAATCAACAAAAACCCTAATGTCACCTAGATACTCCAATGTCACCTCAATTATCCATGGGTATGATTATACGATATGCATCACACAATCTCAGATTCATCTATTCAATCCAACACAAAGTACTTCAAAGAGTGCCCCAAAGTTTCTATCGGAGAATCACGACGAAAACATGTGCCAACCCTTATGCATAAGTTCATGGGCGGAACCCGCAAGTTGATCACCAAAACATACATCAAGTGGATCACGTGATATCCCATTGTCACCACAGATACGCACGACAAGACATACATCAAGTGTTCTCAAATCTTTAAAGACTCAATCTGATAAGATTACTTCAGAGGGAAAACTCAATACATTACAAGAGAGTAGAGGGGGAGAAGCAACATAAGATCCAACTATAATAGCAAAGCTCGCGATACATCAAGATCGTGCCAAATCAAGAACACGAGAGAGAGAGATCAAACACATAGCTACTGGTACATACCCTCAGCCCCGAGGGTGAACTACTCCCTCCTTGTCATGGAGAGCGCCGGGATGATGAAGATGGTCACCGGTGAGGGTTCCCCCCTCCGGCAGGGTGCCGGAACAGGGTCCCGATTGACTTTTGGTGGCTACAGAGGCTTGCGGCGGCGGAACTCCAGATCTATTCTGTTCTCTGATCGTTTTAGGGTAAATGGGTATATATAGGAGGAAGAAGTACGTCAGGGGAGCCACGAGGGGCCCACGAGGGTGGAGGGCGCGCCCCCCTACCTCGTGGCTCCCTCGTTTATTTCCTAACATGCACTCCAAGTCTATCGGGTAGCTTTCCTTCCAAAAATAACTTCTCCAGAAGGTTTCATTCCGTTTTGACTCCGTTTGATATTCCTTTTCTTCAAAACACTGAAACAAGGGAAAAAACAGGAACTGGCACTGGGCTCTGGGTCAATAGGTTAGTCCCAAAATTAATATAAAAGTGCATAGTAAAGCCCAAAAAACATCCAAGATGGATAATATAATAGCATGAATACTTCATAAATTATAGATACGTTGGAGACGTATCAAGGACACCGGTGGAGGCACTTCCAATCGGAAACAGAAGCATAAAGCCGAGCCTGCAGGACCTGGTGAAACTACGGCAGTGATCCAAGGAAAGTTTAAAGGGAAACCCAAGGGGCCCTGGACCCCCAAGAAAGTGAGAGATCAAACAGGAAATGATGTTTTGGATTTACCATGTCACATTCACACCAAGAAGAATGAAGAGGGTAATCTGATTTATCCTAAACACACCACTCTACAGTGTCGTCTCCTGATCCAGCAATTCCGAGAGAAGCAGCCCAGTGAAAAGGAAAAGGAGTCAGATAAGTATGGTGACAAGGAAGAAGGCGATGATGGTTTTCCCAACGTCAATTCCAGTCTGGTGATTTTTCCTGACATCAAAAGCAAAAGTCGATTGAAAGTGATAAACAGAGAAGTGAACATGGTTGCCCCGGCAACGATGATATATTTGAAGTGGTCACAAACTGCGATCACATTTGACCAGTCTGATCACCCGGCACGCGTTGCCACTCCAGGACGGCAAGCGCTGGTAGTCGACCCAGTGGTTGGAGGCACTCGACTGACCAAAGTGTTGATGGATGGCGGGAGTGGTCTAAATATTCTTTATGCTGAAACTCTGAAGGGGATGGGCATTCCGATGTCCAAACTTAGTGAGGGCAACATGAGCTTTCACAGCGTCATCCCTGGAAAGAAGGCTGAGTCACTCGGCCAGATAACTCTTGACGTGGTTTTCAGTGATTCGAAGAATTACCGTAAGGAAAAGTTGACATTTGAAGTGGTAGATTCTCAAAGTGCTTATCATGCTATTTTGGGCAGGCCTGCATATGCTCGTTTCATGGCTCGACCGTGTTACGTCTATCTTAAGTTGAATATGCCTGGCCCCAGAGATGTGATCACAGTTACTGGTAATCGGCAGAAAGCAGAGGAGTGCCTTCAGAAGGGCTCAAAAATTGCTGATGAACAGATGGCAGCAGTTGAAATGCATGAATATCAGAAGAATACTGATCCGAGTGAATTGTTGTGGGCTAAGAAGCCTGCCTCAGAATACGCATTTCAGTCGTCCGGTGAAACGAAGTCGATTCATATTCACCCGATCGGTCCCAATGCGGCTCCGACTCATATCTCGACGATGCTCGACAACGAATAGGAAGAAGCGCTCATCCAGTTCCTCTGTGAGAACTGGGACATCTTCGCATGAAAACCTTCTGACATGCCGGGTGTGCCCAGGGAATTGGGTGAGCACCATTTGCGAGTCGACTCAAAGGTAAAACCAGTCAAAGAGGATCTTCGACGGTCCGCCGTACAGAAGAGAAAGGCAATTAGCGAGGAAGTGGCTCGGCTTTTGGCTGCTAAGTTCATCCGAGAGATTTACCACTCCGAGTGGCTCGCCAATGTCGTCATGGTTCCTAAGAAAGATTATTCACTCCGTATGTGTACCGACTTCAAGCATATCAATCGGGCCTGCCCGAAGGATCACTTCCCTCTTCCTCGCATCGATCAGATAGTTGACTCGATTGCGGGATGTGAGCGGTTATCTTTCTTGGATGCATATTCCGGGTACCATCAGATTCGACTGTATGGGCCCGATGAAATAAAAACAACTTTCATCACCCCATTCGGGTGCTTTTGTTATGTCACCATGCTATTTGGTCTCAAGAATGCTGGTGCCACATTCATGCGTATGATTCAGAAGTGCCTGCTCACTCAAATCAATCGGAATGTGGAGGCATATATGGATGACATCGTTGTTAAGTCACGTGAAGGTTCTGACCTGCTGACTGATCTTGCTGAAAGCTTTGCCAATCTAAGGAGATATGATATCAAGCTCAATCCGTCGAAGTGTACGTTTGGAGTTCCGGGTGGCAAGTTACTCGGTTTCCTCGTTTCCGAACGTGGGATCGATGCCAACCTAGAGAAGGTTGGTGCAATTCTCCGAATGAAACGCCCCGTGCATGTACACGATGTTTAGAAGCTTACTGGTTGTTTGGCCGCTCTGAGTCGATTCATCTCTCGTCTCGGTGAAAGGCATTGCCTCTTTACCGACTGATGAAGAAGGCTGACAAGTTCAAGTGGACTCCTGAAGCTGACGCAGCGTTTGCAGAGCTGAAAACCCTGCTTTCCACCCAGCCGGTGCATGTTGCTCCAATCAGCAAAGAGCCTTTACTGCTTTGTATTACAGCCACTTGACAAGTTGTCAGTACAGTACTCACGGTCGAGCGGGAAGAGGAAGGCAAAGCTTACAAGGTTCAACGCCCAGTGTACTATATTTCTGAAGTTTTAACCCCATCCAAGCAAAGATACCCGCATTATCAGAAGCTTGTCTATGGGATTTACTTGACCACAAAGAAAGTTGAACATTACTTCTCAGATCATTCAATTACTGTCGTCAGCGACGGTCCATTGTCAGAAATATTGAATAACAGAGATGCAACTGGTCGAGTGGCTAAATGGGCAATTGAACTCCTCCCGCTGGATATCAAGTTTGAGGCAAGGAAAGCAATCAAATCTCAGGCAATAGCAGATTTTCTCGTTGAGTGGATTGAACAGTAGCTGCCGACTCAGGTCCAGTGGGAAAATTGGACTATGTTTTTCGACGGATACAAAATGTTGAATGGTTAAGGTGCTGGGATAGTCCTGGTATCTCCACGAGGCGACAAGCTCAGCTATGTTCTCCAGATTCACTTTGACTCCTCCAATAATGAAGCTGAGTATGAGGCACTTTTGTATGGGTTGCGTATGGCCATTTCACTCGGCGTCCGGCGCCTAATGGTGTACGGCAACTCGGATTTGGTAGTCAATCAAGTGATGAAGGAATGGGACGTGAGGAGTCCAGCCATGACTGGTTATTGCAATGCAGTAAGAAAGTTGGAAAAGAAGTTTGAGGGGTTAGAGCTTCACCATATACCCCGACTAAAAAATCAAGCAGCCGAAGACTTGGCAAAGATAGGTTCTGTCGGATGTGGGGTTCCGGCAAACCCTTAAGGTTCAAACACTGGGGTGCGCGCGAAGTCTTTTCCCCCTACCGATCTAAGCCCTAGCTCGCTAGGATCTCGCGGACGAACTCGACGAACTCACAACGCAAAGAGACACGAGATTTATGCTGGTTCGGGCCACTGTTGTGGTGTAATACCCTACTCCAGTGTGGTGGTGGTGGATTGCCTCTTGGGCTGGTGAAGAAAGGTACAAAGGGAAGAACAGCCTCGTGAGGTTGAGGTGTTCTTGTGCTTGGCTAACTAGCGGGTGAGAGCTGGATGAACTGCTCGATGCCCCCTACTGTGGTGGCTAGCTCTACTTATATAGGCCCTGGTCCTTTCCCCAAATATTGAGCGGGAAGGGAGCCAACAACGGCATGCGAATTTGAAGGGGGACAACTAGTACAAGCTATCCTGGCAAAAGTGGTCTTCGCTTGCGAAAAGCTCTGGTGGTGACGCCGTCTTGGGCTCCACGATGACCTCCATCTTGCCATCCTTCTGGTCTTGGTCTCGTTGCACCGATATGGCAACCTTTGCCTGATGCCTCAGTACTCCTCGCCTGCGCTGGCCTCCTTAGCACCAAAGAGGAAACAAGGACACTACGCGCGCTGGCGCCTGCCTGGCGCGATCGTCATGGCTCATGTCACGAGAGCCTTGTGAGGTTTGCCCCGCCTTGATATCTCCGCTCCTCGTGAGCCTGCCTGACTAGGCCACTCCTGAGGAGGTCTTGCGTCATCTGCCTCGCGAGGCTTGGCCCCTCACGAGGGTCTTGGATGCCTTGTCGATGAAGATGGGCCGTACGGCCTGCTAGCTTAGCCACGCCATGGGCCGCAGGCAGGCAAGTGTGGGGACCCCCATTCGTAGAACGCCGACAGTAGCCCCCGGGTCCAAGCTGCACTCGGGCTTGGCTTCGCGGCGAAGCCAAGGGTCAAGTTCGGAGCGCCGCGGGCCCCAAAAGCCTGTGGCCTCGGTTGATGCGTGGTCGTTGATTGGATGTGGGCATGGTTGATTGGACGTGGGCGTCTCCGCTTCCCCATGCTGCCTCAACAACTGCTTGACCTGACAAAAGGCTGGCGCAGGCAGAACTTGCCTTCATTGCTTCTTCCTCGCCTCGCTCCAGATCCCCTTCTCGCTCCATGCTACTGCTGCCTCCAGATCCGCTCCAATCTCATCCTGCATCTGCGATCCATGGCGCCGCGCAAGGTCAAGACTTCCTCGGCACCGACTTGGTATGAGCCACCCTTGAGGCCCCCACCATCACGGAGAAGAGCCTCGCCTCCGTGCGCCTGCTGACGGCGGGTGAGAGCAATGAGTGGGGGGAGACCAAGCTCCGGCTTGCCTCTGACGTGCCGGAGCCTGAGGGAAGCACCTTCTTCCCCTTCTTCTGGAGCAGCGTTGCCGTCGGGTTGGTTCCTCTCTTCTCCGATTTCTTTTATGAAGTCCTCGACCACTATGGGCTGCAGGCGTTGCATCTCCATCCCAACTATGTCCTCCTCCTGTCCATTTTCGCCTATTACTGTGAGGTGTACATGGGCGTGATGCCATCTGTGGCGCTCCTGTGCCATTTCTTCTTCCTCCGTGTCAGCGAGGTGCACGTTTCCGGATGCGCTAATTTCGTCGCATGCGACAAGGCCAACTCGATCTCGAGCACTGGGAAGATGGCCGACAACATTCGATCCAAATGGGTCATGATGGACGCCAATCGTGCCGATCCGCGTCTGGTGTTGCCAACGGCAGCGCCCTCTTCCAATGGGGGGTGGCCCAAGGCGGAGCTTACTGATGAGCGGGCATTGTTAGTGTTGGGGCAGATGGTGACCGACTTGAAGCCGGGAAACGCGAGGGCGGCCAAGGTGACGGGGGTCATGCTCCTGAGGGAGTTCTTGATGCTGCGAATTGCCCCGCTCCAGGCGCGCGCGCCCCTTGTGGGAGCTTGAAGAAGAGGGAAACAAGAACCGCCTGTGGCCGAGGGCCCTGCCTGGCGATGAATTGGCCGTTGTCCTGCGCCTCATAGTTGGGGACAACCAGGAGTACCCGCCAAGCGCCTTTTCTCCCCTGTTCCAACGTGGCACCGAACCCGGTAGAAGTGTCCTTTGACGAGTCCCGTGAGGAGGGAGAAGAGGAGGTGGACTCGGAGAAGACTCTTGAAGAGGTGGTGGAGACTTCCCCTCTCAGCAAAGCCGAGATCCTTCGCGCCCTTCCTGACGATGCCGAGGCCGACGCCCGCCAGGAGGAGAGGTAGCAGCCCCTCATCCCGACGAGGGGTAGGTCGTCGCTGGTGCCTCATTATGCCGCTTCCGTCCCGATGCCTCCTGGTGCTGGCTTCGGCTCCGCCTCCGCACTGCCTGTCGCCGCCGGAGCCCGAACGCCTGCTCCTCAGGTCCCGATGCTCTCAGGTTTCAAGCTCCCCAAGCAGAAGTATGTCGCGGTGGATCGGTAAGTGTCTTAAGCTTCACCTTGTCCCTACTTGTGCTCGTCATTTTCTGATGCTCGCCCTTGGTTGATCACGACGACGTCTTCAGAGAAGAAGAGGAAGGACGATGCAGAGGCCGTGCCTCCCTCCGCAAAGAAGGGAGGTGGCAGCGCCCGCATCTCCCCAGCCCGGTCATCCTCGCGAGGCCAAGAGGAGCATCGCCGCACGGAATCAGCCCCTATGGCCCCGCTGGCTCTGGAGGTTTCGGCGCCTGATGCGGCATGGGGTCCCAGCTGCTCCGAAACCCGCGATCTCCCAGGCCCTGGTGACGATGTTGCCTCCTCCCACTGCTGCACCTCCGCTCCCAAGTTCTTCCGCTCCTGCTGCTGTTCTGGAACGTGCTCTTTCGAAGATGACCCAGTATCAGGCAGACCTCCTGGGCGCGGACCCACGCCTGGTGGCCGGGCGCCTGGAGCTGGCCTCTGGCTAGCTTCACTCTGACCTGGCGGTCCGCGCAGCGCTGGGCCAGGCCACTGCGGCTTCCGAGAAGGAGAAGCAAAGTGCCACCAGCGCCGCAGCCGATCGTGAGATGGCACTGAAGAACGCCAAGGCCGCCCGTGACCGCTGTCAAGTGCTGGAGGACGAGTTGCAGAACCTGCGCGACAAGCACGCCGAAGAAGCACGCTGCCGCCAAGCGAAGGAGAGGAGGTGAAGGCCCGGGAGGACGCCGTCAAGAACCGTGATGTTGAGCTGGCGGAGTTGGGGAAGACGCAGGCCGCCGAGCGCAACCGGTTGGAAGAGCTGGAGCGGAAGATGGTGGCGAGGAAGGCCGATCTTGATGCCAAGGCGCAAGTCCTGGCCGAAGACCACGTGGCCTTCGCCGACCTCGAGAAGAGATCTCGCAAGGCGCTGAAGACGCTCTACGAGCACGACCTGGAGAAGTCACTGGCCACCGATGAGGACGTCCCCGCCCGGTTGATTCCTCTCTTGGTGAAGGCGCTTGAGGAAGTCATCGACGGCGTCGGTCCTATGGCAGAGGCAGAGGCTCGTGTCCTATCTTCAGCTGCATTGACTCGCGTTTTCAGCCACTTGCACCTTCGTGACCCCAACGCTTGGCTTGACGAGCTGCTGGAGCCTCTGGCTGAAGATCAATGCGAGGCCGCCGCCGCAGCCGTACAAGGTCAAGTGGAGGCCTTGCTGAAGAAGTTCCGCGGCTTTGTCTCCACTCCTCTGTCCGGCGATGTCGCAGATCCTGCAGCTGGTGGTGAAGGTGAAGACGATGTTGCTCACGAAGTAGCACCTTCCGCAGGTGATGGCGGCGCCCGGGGGTGACCTGCGGCCATTCTCCCGTTTCGTTCCTGCAACATGCATTAGGCCTCATGGAGGCATTTAGACTTCTCATTTGATATTGTGAAGACAATGTGTTTGTAATATTTTCTTCGAGATTTTACGATTTCCTTCCTTTTTGCTTTGTGTTCTGCGTCGGCAGAGCCCGGCCCCGCGCATACATCAACCGCCATTGGGCCGACCGGAGACCAGGACGGACCAAGGAGTGAGGGGCTACGTGACCAGTTAGGCTCCTGAGTCGTGATGCTCAGGAGTCCCCCTTGACGCGCAAACAGCTTATAGGGAGAGTACGCGAGGATAGATTAATGTTCTATGTCGACAGAGCCCGGCCCCGCGCATACCTCAACCGCCGTTGGGCCGACCGGAGACCAGGACGGACGAAGGAGTGAGGGGCTACGTGACCAGTTAGGCTCCTGAATCGCGATGCTCAGGAGTCCCCCTTGACATGCAAACAATTTCCATACCTGCCCTCGCCGAGGCCTCGGGAGGGGCGCACGACGCCCAGGTCCGGGAGACCTGGTTGGGTGGCGTGCGCTTGGGTGTGGCCCGAGCGCAGCCCCCGTGCCCAGCCCCCTCGCGCAGCTCTCCCGAGGGGAGGCGTTGCGGTGAGGCTGGACGCTGAGCTCTGGGCTCCTTGAAGTTGGTACCACCGTGGGGTCACCCTCAGTTGTTTATCACCAGCGCGGAACATAGTGCTTCCGCTTGTGCACGGGCATAGCCGCTCCTCGGCAGTATCGACGGCCAGCGCGGAGCATGGTGCTTCCACTTGTGCGTGGGATGGCCCCCCCTGGGAGGAGCCCCCGGGGTGTGTACAGTCCCACCCTGACACGTGGCTTGCACGGCAGGGCTGCGAGGTGTATCTGGGCACTCATGAGCCAGCGCGGGACTCACAAGGCCCTACCTCAAGGCGGGTTGCACCTGGTCTTGAGTCTTGGTGACTGCGTGTTCCTGCAAGGCGGTTAGGTGCAAGCACTCTATGTCCTCAGGTCCCGGCCCTCGAGTGGGCTCAGCCGCCGCTGGTATGCCAGGTCGCAATGCTGTTGTCAAGGCCAGGGGGTGAGGTCTGGAGAGCCAGTAAGAGCTCCTGAGTCGCGATGCTCAGGAGCCCCCCTTTTAACGCGCAAGTGAATTGCACAGGATGGATGGCCCCATGGCGGGTGGCGATCGGGCAGGCGATAGCCATAGGCAGGTTAAGCATGGAAAGCAGATCAACTTGGGTAATGCAGGAAGATACATGCCACTGGGTCCAGCCCGAGCGGCTTGGGGATAATGCAGTCTGAGGGGTGCCCCCAGCAAGGTAAGCTAAAGACAAAAGCAAAAGGGATACATGCCACAAGGACGGACCCATGCGGCCTGGGAATAATGCATCCCGAGTGGTGCTCCCAGCTAAATGAGCTTGGAAGATGTCACCTGGTTCTGTAGACAAAGTAGAGTTGGTGCAGCTGAAGGCGTGCGTCGAAGGAGTTGCTGCTCACGAACCACCAGGGCCCTGAGCCTCGGGAGGCTCTGGGGGCCCGGGAGGTTCCCTGAAGACCGTCTCCATTTCTTCCAGGACGGCGTGGTACCTGTCCTCCTGAGCCACCAGGATACACCGCATGTTGTGCTGATAGGTTGACGCCACGCTCGGCAAGCCGAAGGACATGCGAACGTAGCTGTGTGGCGGGCCCTCGCAACGGCCCACATGCGAAGTCCAGAAACGCTCCTGAGATGCGGCCCTATTGAGCCCTGGGACGTTGACGCAAACTCGCAGCCCAGCATCCTCACCTGGATGGGGAGCTGCGCCTTGTGAGCGGCTGTCGCCGCGCATGGCTCTTGCGTCTTGCAGTTCCTGAGTGGTCTTGGCGATGAACTCCTGAGTGGTGGGCACTCCTTGCCCTGTGTTCTCCTAAGGGAAACGTGCCGCGAAACACGCCTCCAAGCTCCTCCCATGTGAGGTTGGCAAGGTCTGAGGCCATCCAGAAGAGAGCCCCCGAGCCCTGCCTGAGGAGGGTGCCAGGCGTGCCTTCCTATGCGATGGAGGGAGGCGCCCCAGGGACGGACGCTGATCCTGATGGGGCTCCTGCCGCGACACCATCCTCCTGAGGTCCTGCGCGGCGCGACTGCTTCTTCTTGGAGATGACCTATGGAGGGCCCTCACTTCTGCTGTTGGGGTCGTCGATTGCTGCAGCCTGAAAGGCGCCCTCGAGGAGCACACCACATCTCTTTCTTCACATGGGACCGTGATGATTCCGCCGCTTCTCGGCATCTTGAGGACGTTGTAGCCGTGATGGGTGACTGCCATGAACTTGGCCAGGGCTGGATACCCGAGGATGGCGTTGTACGGCAGGCGGATGTGCGCGATGTCGAAGTCGATGGTCTCGGTGCGGTAGTTCTTGCGCTCTCCGAAGGTGACAGGAAGGCGGACCTGCCCTATCGGTGTGGTGGAACCGTCGGTCACTCCTGAGAAAGGCTTGGTAGGCTGGAGCTGCTCATATGGCACTTGGAGGTTGTCGAACGTGTCGACGGACAGGACGTCGAGCCCCGCACCACCGTCGGTGAGGGTCTTGGTAACCTGCACATTGTTGATGACTGGTGAGGGAGTCCTGGATTAGGGGGTGTCCGGATAGCCGGACTATAACCTTTGGCCGGACTGTTGGACTATGAAGATACAAGATTGAAGACTTCGTCCCGTGTTCGGATGGGACTTTCCTTGGCGTGGAAGGCAATCTTGGAAATACGGATATGTAGATCTCCTCCCATTGTAACCGACCCTGTGTAACCCTAGCCCTCTTCGGTGTCTATATAAACCGGAGGGTTTTAGTCCGTAGGACAACAGACAATCATACCATAGGCTAACTTCTAGGGTTTAGCCTCTCTGATCTCGTGGTAGATCTAATCTTGTACTACCCATATCATCAATATTAATCAAGTAGGAGTAGGGTTTTACCTCCATCGAGAGGGCCCGAACCTGGGTAAAAACATTGTGTCCCTTGTCTCCTGTTACCATCCGCCTAGACGCACAGTTCGGGACCCCCTACCCGAGATCCGCCGGTTTTGACACCGACATTGGTGCTTTCATTGAGAGTTCCTTTGTGTCGTCACTGTCAGGCTTGATGGCTCCTTCGATCATCGTTAGCGATGCGATCCAGGGTGAGACTTTTTTCCCCGGACAGATTTTTGTATTCGGCGACTTTGCACTGCGGGCCAATTCGCTTGGCCATCTGCAGCAGATTGAAAGCTACGCCCCTGGCCATCAGGTCAGGTTTGGAAGCCTAAACTACATGGCCGATATCCGCGGATACATCATCTTCACCGGATTCGAGCCCCTGTCGAGTGCGCCGCACTGTCACGATGGGCATGATCTAGCTCTGCCGCCGGGCAGTATTCGGGAGATCGCACCTGCAACCGCTCCGACCCTCAATTCGGAGCCAACCGCGCCGACCGCGGATGGGTGGTGTCGGTGTCAAAACCGGCGGATCTTGGGTAGGGGGTCCCGAACTGTGCGTCTAGGCAGATGGTAAGAGGAGACAAGGGACACGATATTTTTACCCAGGTTCGGGCCCTCTCGATGGAGGTAAAACCCTACTCCCACTACTGGAATCTGGCAATTTGCCATCTGCCATGGCAGATGGCAAAGGCATGGTCGGCGGATGGCAAAGGCTTTGCCATCAGCCAGCCGATGGCAAACAGTTTGTCTAAGATCCTATCGGCAAAGGCTTCTTTGCCATCTGCTGGCTGATGGCAAAGAGCCTGTGGCTTTGCCATCAGCTGGCAGATGGCAAAGCCTCTTAACGAGGTTAGCCCCGTTAGAAGGCTAACGCCATACTTTGCCGTCAACCAGCAGATGGCAAAGGCTGCAGGCTCTTTGCCATCTGCCAGCAGATGGCAAATGCTGCATGCTTTGCCGTCTGCCAGCTGATGGCAAAGAGCTTTGCCATCCGCTGGCAGATGGCAAAGAGCCCAAATAGGCCAGCCCAAAGCTTACATGTAGATGACACGTGGCCTCTTTGCCATCTGCCAGCTGATGGCAAAGCTCTTTGCCATCTGCCAGCAGATGGCAAAGTGCCTATATTGCCCCATTTAATTTTATTTTTTCTTATATCAATTCATTTTCACAGAAAATCAAACACAAATATATTTATGTGACCAATATAGCATATTCAACACATATTACCAATATTCATGAACACATATATATATCCAACACATGTTACCAATAGTAGCAAGTTTCATCCGTACATATACATAGTTTCATCAATATTACCCAGTTTCATCCATAGGTAGCAAGTTTCACAAGGTCAAAACAAAAACTAAATACAAGCACTCCATCAACCCAAGCTTCCGTGATCTTAAGCAAATCTGTAAAATGGAAAAGAAGAAAGTTAGAAGAAGAAGACTAGAAGAAGAAGATTATTATGATGCAACTAAAAACTTTAGGATGTCATTTGGTTGCAACTAACCTGTATAAGGTTTGATGTATTTTTTTTCTAATGATCCGTACGTGAACAGATGCAAATATTTAGTGCAATATGATATATTTTCCACCAATTATATGTCTTTAAAAAATTCTTTATTATTATTATTATTTAATTCCACAAAAATGATATAAGCAGACGGATGTTGAAGAAGCTTTCAAGTTGCAGTACTGAATATCAAGTAAAACTGGACATCCTTGGTCACATCAAGCCACGACCACCACAAGCTAACAGCATCAGAAATCATGTGCAAGAGGCTTTTCCTAGAGTAGCACACAATTAGAGAAACCAAACCCGTCAAACCACACTACACTGAGCGAGGAGATGGTCAATAGTTTCAGTTTTGTGATAGCAAAGCGGGTAGGTCGCGTCATTCTGAGCCTGTAAGGGTTCAGTGTCATTCTGTTTTTTGTTACGTGCAAAATGAATACATTCGGTTATTTCTCTTTACTTCGATAAAGAAATATTTCTTCCTCTAATCTTTCGTGCTATCCATGTGAATAGATCCGGTGAAAAAGATTGTTACTGAATTAGTAATTGGGTATCATATCTTGTTGTTGATGTATACTAGTGGCCTTTTCACTTTAAGTACTGCTACTATATAGTTTTGTCCTTAGTAATCCATATGATCAAGAGTTTTCATCATATTTCATTAATTAAGAATAGAACACTTTGTTCTTTCAGATCGAACAGTGATATACCTATATTCCACAAATTTCAGTAAACATATGCCTGCCATCCAAGAGAATTTAATAAGCAGGAAAAATGAGATACCAGGAAGCTTCACAAAACAAACATGGTCATTAAATTCAAAGCTTTACACATCCATCACAGTGAAGGAAAACCAAATCCTTGAATCAAATAAAACCAAACTGGACCTGTCTAGTAGTTATGTGACGCAAGGAATTAGGAAGAGCTAGCCTTAGAAATGGGGATATTCTTAAGTGGATTTTATGACAGTATCCATTGTTAAGCCAACAAACAAACGGATGAATTTTCTTTGAATTTTAATGCTACTATTGGTGACAAAAGTAGAATGGAATTTAAATCAAGCAGAGAACATAAATAATATGAACACCCACATTGCATCTTCTTGGGACTCATGCTATAAATTTCTATTACAGTTCACCGGTTAAGCTCTAGTACACAGAAGTATAGTCTACCCAGCTGTTGACAGTAATAGTATGAGAAAGAAACTGTTAATATTTCAAGCCAAGCAAAATAAAATCAGCCAAATGTATATGTAAGTACTAAGTATACGACAACAGCATACCAAGAATTTGTGTGGTGATGTCCATCTTCAGTGCACGAGTAGCTAGAAAGAGGCCTGCAACCAGTTTAGAGCATGGTTAATAGCACAGCCGGCTGCTGGCTATAAGCCAGCTCCACATCATCTATAAAGCCTTCATATACAATAGGCTGGCCTTTAGGTTGGCTATAAGAGTGATTCTAATAAAGACTAAGGTATTTAATACTTGCATGTATATGTTACCTGTTGTGATCCAATGTAAACAACATCCTTGTGGCAAATATTTCACACAGACTAATTGACTAAGTCTCCTCAATTCTGTTAGTTGACAACTTCCAAAGTGTAGGCAAATATTCTGAAGCTTTGTACTACTAGGTAGCACAGCCAATATTCTCTGTTTTTCATACTGTACATTATATTCCATGTTCCCTGTTCTTCACTCTTTTTTTTGCTTCCACAAAGCTTGATTTAGCTAAACTTGGTGCTAATACAAAGGAAATTTCAGTAGATTTGGTGATGTTGTACAGTACTTTATTTATTTTTCATTGCACAATGCTTACTGATGGGTATGGAGCTTCTAAGGTTAAGATTAATGTGCATGTTTCTCCTTTTCTGTCCACTATGGAGGATGGTCTCGCACTAGGATCAGGTACTAATTCAAGTTCTATAATTACCTATATGGCTACAATCTTCTTGGTTGCTGCTGCAAATAAATTCTTCAACAGTTTTTTATCCCCATGAATAACTGTAGTATATATGTCATACAAATGAACAACAGCTCCAGATCAAATAAATAAATGACACCACGAAGGGCCATCTGATGGTTCAGAGTTGAGATAAACAGGGACACAGGTGTAGCAACTAGTAGGGACACATACAATACTTGTGGATCTGAGTGGTCAATATACCAAGGAGATGTAGAGCGCCAATGTTGGCCGTCGGTGCCCAGCAAGAACCTTCAGCCGAAGAATCTGCTGCACTCAACCTGGCGGGTCAGCATGTTGACGGGGAGGCTAAAGAGTCAGCGAGGTGGGAGAGGGGGGAAGAAGATAAGAGGAGAGAAGAGAAGCAGACCTCCATGACAGCGGCGGTCTGCGCGAGCTGCAGCGGGCGCTCGACGGCGGCGTAGACGCCCTCATGGCCGACCGCCAGCAGCGCCGTGACCGCGTAGTAGAGCACCTGCGCCCTGCAAGACCAAAGAGATCCGAACTGGTCAGATGAAAGCAAGAAACGAGAGATCCATCCATCCATCCCGTCCAAGGAAAGGAGAGCCGGAGGCGCACCATCCGTAGAAGACGACCCAGTTGTAGACGGAGAGGTAGAGCCGCCGCACCGCCGACCCGACGCCGGCCATTCTAGACTAGAACACGCCGCGGGGATCTGGACCAGAAAAAATGGGAGCGACGGGGCAGGCGACAGGGTGGCGGGGGAGGGCCGGCGACGGGGCGGGGGAGCGACGGCGACGGGGCGGGGGAGTGACGCGGCCGGCGACAGGGCAGGGGAGCGACGGGGCCGGCGACAGGGTGGCGGCGGGCGAGCCTAGAGCGCCATCGACGGGGGTTGTTCGGTGTGTGTGGATGAGATGCGAAGGTCATTTTTTTTACCTGGATGGGTGGGGAGAGAGGGAGGGGATAACCCCACAGTTTTTTTTACCTGGAAAAAAATAACCCCATCTCTTTGCCATCTGCCAGCGGATGGCAAAGAATCTTTGCCGTCTGCTGGCAGATGGCAAAGAGATGGGCCCGGTACGCCGTTACTCGCCTGACGGCCACAGGATTTGCCAACCTCTTTGCCATCTGCTGGCAGATGGCAAAGATTATTTGCCATCCACTAGCAGATGGCAAAGAATTGGCTGATGGCAACCATGTTCTTTGCCGTCTGTCAGTTCTTTGCCATCTGTTTTTTATAAGCAGATGGCAAAGACGTTCTTTGCCATCAGCTGGCAGATGGCAAAGAGCTGACTGATGGCAAATTCCCAGATTCCAGTAGTGTCCTACTTGATTAATATTGATGATATGGGTAGTACAAGAGTAGATCTACCACGAGATGAGAGAGGCTAAACCCTAGAAGCTAGCCTATGGTATGATTGTTGTCCCTCCTATGGACTAAAGCCCTCCGGTTTATATAGACACCGGAAAGGACTAGAGTTACACAGAGTCGGTTACAATAGGAGGAGATCTACATATCCGTATCGCCAAGCTTGCCTTCCACGCCAAGGAAAGTCCTATCCGGACACGGGACGAAGTCTTCAATCTTGTATCTTCATAGTCCAGGAGTCCGACCAAAGGTTATAGTCTGGCTATCCGGACAGCCCCTAATCCAGGACTCCCTCAGTAGCCCCTGAACCAGGCTTCAATGACGACGAGTCCGGCGCGCAGATTGTCTTCGGCATTGCAAGGCGGGTTCCTCCTCCGAATACTTCATAGAAGATTTTGAACACAAGGATAGTGTCCAGCTCTGCAAAAAAAATTCCACATACTGCCGTAGAGAATAATATTTACACAAATCTAATCTGCTGACGTATTCCGCAGCGTGACATCACACCACGACCAAACCTTTATTCGAGTCGTTTTACTGTCCCACCTCAGGCGTTTTGCGAGGCGGTTTCCTGGGCACGTCTTGTCGAAGTAGAGACCGTGTCCCCTTTATTTACGGGATTCTCATTAATACGGATGTGGGTAACCCAGTCGTGCCCGTTGGTGCGTTTCCTCGATCAAAGGCGAGTCCCAAACGGTCACGGGGAGGGCTCTTGGTATTGAACCTCTTATAAAGAGACCAAGGCCTTACTCCTTTCTTTCAATCTTAATCGAGTTCGCCTTTCGCCTTGAGTTCCAACACCCAAGGCCCCAGATTTCAGGCGCTTCGGACCTCGATGATGTCTGGTTCCGACCTTCGAGGCCGATGGATGCCTTCCTCCATCACGGAGGAGGACGTGCTAAAGCTGAGAGAGGCCAGGTTCCTGACCGGCAAAATCCCGCATAGGCTGCCTGCTCAAGGGCAGGTCATTCCCACTCCCAAGCCTGGTGAGAGCATGGTGTTCGTGTCTCACTTCCTTCGAGGGCTAGGCTTCCCGACGGATCCCTTCATGAGGGGGCTCATGTTTTATTATGGGCTAGAATTTAACGACTTGGCTCTGGAGTCCATCCTCCACATCTCATCGTTCATCATCGAGTGCAAAGCCTTCCTCCGTATTACTCCTCACTTCGGACTATGGCTGAAGACCTTTAAAGTAGAACCGAAGATGATCGAGGGACAGCACGCGGAGTGCGGAGGCGCTGTTATAAACAAGAATGTTGATGCTCCATGGCCCGAGGGTTCTTTTCAAGAGGAGTCCAGCTTATGGCAACAAGAGTGGTTTTATCACAGTTCTCAGGGGCACCAAGTGGGTGGCGCCACCTGCTTTCCGCTCGGGTCCCCCACCACGGCTAGTATCATGGATCAATAAGGGGCTGGACTGGGGGCCGGCAAAGGACGTGCCCCTGTTGCAGGGCCGCATCCGAGATCTCCAAGAAAGGGACATTAGTCTGGTCGTGGTGACGCAGGTTATGCTAATTCGCCGAGTTCTGCCCTGCAAACGTCGCCCCCTCCACCTGTGGGAGTTCAACCCGGAGGGACCGCGAGCTCTTCAACATTTTCTTGGCATGATGCCCGTGGAGATGTACAAATTGTTCTTCGGACCACAAGTAGTGTGTCCGGATACTACAGAGGACGCAGGTCTGAGCTGCAATCGTCCGGATACTCAAGTAAGTAGCCCCGTGCCCGGACATACCTTTCATTCTTTTATCACAACATCACCCTTAAAAGAGTTGTCCTTGAAACATGAGTGGGTAGCGAAGGCGAAGTTAATGAGGTGTCCAGCCCCCCTTCCTGAGACCTCGCCGAATCCCGTGTTGACCAGGATGCTGGAGATCGTGCCTTTGGAAGAGAACGAGGAGGAGGACAAGGGAGCTACCGCCTCCTTGAAGGAGGCTGTTGGGAAAGGAGGAACAAAAAATTCCTCTACCCAGGGGAAGGAGAGGACCGCCTCTGAAGACCCGGAGATCATGGTCTCAAAACGGGGGAAGAAATCTTCGCCAGAGGGTCCTGCGCCAGGGGATACCTCGGCCACACTGTGCCCCCAAGGGGATTAGCCCTCCACCGAGCCGTAAGTAGAGAGGGGAGTTTAAAATGAGAGGCATCCCTGTTTTATTTCTGAGGAAAATAACTGAAATTTTACCTTGTAGTTCGGATCTCAGCCCTTCTCAGCAGAGCTCATCTTCAGGGGATCTTCTTCCGGAGATGATGGAGAGCGGAAGCCTCCCCCTGTCGTACCGCCTTGCGAGGCGGGCGACCCTGAGGTGTCGTCACGGAGGGTTTCTCCGAATCCGGCAGGGCCGGAAGGCAGTCATATGGCCCCCCAAAGCCCTCCGTGTCCGGCCTTCGAGAAAGGCCATCGGACGAGTCCGGCACCGCCCGGTGCACAGCCGGAGGAGCTAAAGGATCTGCTCGGGCGAGCGTCTATCTCAGAAGAACACCGTACGTTGATTTTTTTGACCGGGAAACAGTAGGAAAGGCTCCTACTGTGTAAATATATTAAGGATCAAATAACACTGTACAGGGGTGGTAGTTACATGGTGGAGAGGGGGGGAGGGGCTTGGCCACTTTGTGACCAAGACAAGATAAGAGAGTCAATGCAAGAGGGTCTAGTGTAGAGAGTTTACAAAGTTTAGTACAAGAGGCCTACGGTCCTCTTTGACCCTATATTGAAGGAGTTCAAACTCCTTTTTGAATCTATCAAGCCAGGACCGAAAAGAAGGATCTATCGCTCTAAAATTCTTGTTGTTCCTCTCCTTCCATATGCTCCATGCCGCCACAGCAAATTTTTCAAACAGCATCGGCATGGGGTGGTTGGTTTTTTGGTCCTCGATAGTTTGTAACCGTCCATGGAAGGGCTCCCAATTAAGATGCAAAGCATGCCAGCACTGTCTACTGAATCGGCATGTGAAGATCATGTGCTCAATTGTTTCTTCAATGCTGAGTCCACAAAGGAGGCAGTTGTGATCATCCCCAATGTTGTAGTGTCGTCGTTTGAGCATGTTCCTGGTGTTTAACCTTTCATTGAGCAAGAACCAGGCAAAGACCTTCAACTTCATCGTGCACTTAGATTTCCATAGCCATCTAAACACTTGGTGAGATTGGACATCCTTGAAGAAGAAACGGTAGTAATCTGTGGCTTTGAAAATGGTTTTGCCCCAAGTATAGTGCCAGACGTCTGATGAGGATGCCATGGGTTGAAATGATGACACAATCGTTTGCATTTGCCGTACCTCGTCCAGCACTTGGGGAGAGAGCGGAAGGTGGAAGGCCATCCCAAGTGACATGATCCCCAAGAAATCGCGGACGGAGACATCTTCATTGGTTGCATGTGAGAAAGCCCAGGGATGTGATTCCTGTAGTACTTGGTCGGCCCAGAGATCTTTCCATAGGAGGGCCGTGGTGCCACAGACAATGTTGATACGAGATACTCCACGGAAACAAGGAGTTAGCTTGAGCACATCCCTCCACCAGAAGGATCCGACTGGGTCTACTGCATGCAGGATTTTTTGTTGATAGTACGTGTCCCAAGTAAGTTGCACCCAAGGTATGTCCAGTTTGTTATAAAATTTGTGAAGGAATTTCACAAGTAAGGCTTCATTCTGGATGTTGAGGTTGAGCACACCAAGGCCTCCTTTGTTTTTTGGTTTACATACCATATCCCATGCCGCAAGAGAATTACATTTCTCCCCTTGGTCGGTCTTCTTAATCCAAAGACATCTTCTCCTGATTCTGTCCAACATTTCAATGAGTTTTGGTGGGAACTTTAATGTGCACATGGCATAAATGAGCAAGGACGTGACTGAGGTGTTGAGCCATGTTAGCTTGCCAGCATAAGACATAAGGGAAAGCGTTGAGGTCAGGTTTCTCTCAACTTTACTGACAAGCGGCATAAGATCCTGAATTGAGGGTCGGGAGGTGCCAAGGGGCAGGCCAAGGTAGGTGAAAGGCATGGAGCCAATGGAACACCCAAAAATCCTTGCAATATCGTTGGACAATCCAACATCCAAGTTAATGGGTATGAGTGTGGACTTGTGGAAGTTGATCTTCAGGCCAATGGATTGAGCATAGTCGGTCAGAATGTTCTTGATGATCAAAGCTTGACTAGGGCAGGCCGACATGAGCAGAATCATGTCATCGACGTATTGGACAATAGGATAGTCCATATCGCCATTGGACGGGAAGGGCAAGTTAATTAGACCTCTCCTAAAGGCATCATTAATTGCAGATTGTAGTAAGTCGGCTGCCAGGACGAAAATGAGTGGGGAGAGGGGGTCCCCCTGTCGGACCCCACGTCGGCAGTGAAATTGTCGCCCCGGCACCCCATTGAGAAGTACGGAGGATCGCCCAGAAGAAAAAATTGTTCTTATCCATGACAACCATTTATCATTAAACCCCATGTGTTTCATGATGTTGATCATCGCTTCATGCTCGAACGTGTCGAAGGCTTTAGCAAAGTCTAGTTTTAGGAGAATTATCTGTCGCTTGGATGCCTGGCACTGATGAATAAATTGGAATGTCTAGGCTAAGCAATCTTGGATCGAGCGCCCCTTAATGAAGCCGTATTGGTTGCGGTGTATGATGCGTAGGATGACCTTTTGCAAACGGTTGGCCAGAAGTTTTGTGATTAACTTAAGACAACAGTTAAGCAGAGTGATCGGTCGGTAATCATTAACTGTAGTGGGAGAGCCATTTTTGGGGATCAAAGTGATTAGGCCTTCATTTATGCTTTGAAGGTCGAGGTCTCCCACATGGAATTGCGCGCAGAGGGTATAGAAGTCTTGTTTGACGATTTCCCAGCAGGCTTTGAGGAACATTGCACTAAATCCATCAGGACCTGGAGCGCGATCAGCAGGCATGTCTTTGACTACCATGTCTATTTCTTCCTTGGTGAATGGAACCGTGAGATGGTCGAGGTTCTCAGTCGGGCGGATGAGGGACGGGAGATCGAACAGCATCTATGTTGGGTTTGAAGTGCCAAGTCTGTGAGTATATGCTTGAAATAGGAGGGCTTCTTTACCCGTATGATCCTCCACCACGAGACCCTCAGGAGTATGCAGGACAGCCACATTATTTTTTCTTTAACGTTCTGTCGCAACTGCCTGGAAAAATTTGGTGTTCTCGTCACCGAATTTAACCCAACGAATAGTGCATCTCTTCTTCCAATACTGCTTTTGGTAGTCCAACAGTCTAAGGAGATGAGCTTTGATGATCTTACGAAAATTGCATTCAGGGAGGGTGAGAGCTCGTAGGTTCTCCAGATCATCCAGCTCAATAAGGGTTTTGTTTGTGTTTTCAATTGCCACTGATAATCTAGAGATATTCTTGCTCCACACCTTCAATTCATGACGTAACCTCTTGAATTTTCGACACAGAACTATGGCTGCATTAGAAGAGTTAACAGGCCGATCCCAGACTTTTTTGACCACGTCCATAAATCACGGGTGAAGGAGCCAGTATGATTCGAATCTGAATAATTTGGCACGAGGAATTTTTGTTTCAATGCTGACCACACAAGGTGTATGATCCGAGACCGGCTTGCAGAGAGGTTTGACTAGCGTGTTGGGATATGTCAAGGTCCAGTGGAGGGAGGTGAGAAACCAATCAAGTTGCTCAGGTAAAGGATCTTGTTGCATATTGCTCCACGTGTAGAGACGACCCTTGAGCGGCAGTTCAACTAAATTGTGCTTATGAATGATGTCATTGAAAGTGCACATGTCATTAGGATCACCTCCCGGCTTGTTGCGGTTCTCAGGGCCTCTAATATAATTGAAGTCGCCAAGAAATAGACAGTCATCATTTTTTTGTAAGTTCATATCATATAGCCACTGAGTGAAATCATCACGAGCCGGGCCCGTGCAAGGGCCATAAATGTTATATAAGGTCCAGGATTGCGCCGAGAGAGTGCTAGTAAATTTGATACCCAAAACAAAGTCATGAGAGATGGCCACGTCTCCAGTAAACATAGAGCTATTCCAAACAGTAAGGAGGCCCCCGGAGGCACCACGAGAAGGAACGAAAGCAAACTTATCAAATCTCTTAGGGCAACAAGTTTTGATAAAAGCCAAGTTGATAAAAGGTTTCTGAGTTTCTTGCAGACAAACTATAGCGCAACCACTAACAGAAATAGCATTGGATAGAGCGAGGAGTTTTTTCTTCGAATTTAACCCACGAATGTTCCAACACAGAACATTCCAATTACGCAAAAGAGGCATAAGGTGAACAGCAATCTATTCCATAGAGGAAGAATCCTCCCCTGCATCCATGGATTGATCTTCAGGAGCCACAGAGTCCACAGGAGCCAGCAGAGCATCATCAGTTAACTCACTGGGTGGTACAACGCGGAGGTTGATGCCGATGTCTTGCAGGATGCGAAGAGGTGTGGGTGGTGGAGCCTGAGGTGCAGCAGTAGTTGAGGAGCTGGCAGTGGCCAAAGGAACCTGTCTTGGCTTGACTTTGGATAAAGGAGCTCGGACATCTGAAATCTGTGGCACTCTGAATCCATCATAGCGAGTGGAGCGGGTACTGCGGCGAACTTCAGTAGTGGCCAGAGGCACCTGCAACTTAGACCGTCGTGGGCGAGCAGGAGATGGGCTTGGGGCTGTGGGCAGAACCTGGGCCAGGCCCAAATCATGCGGATCAGTTACCTATTGGGAAGGCCCAATGTTTGAACTGACAGTGGGCGCCAACTCCGGCACATGCACAAGCGGATCAAGGCTATTCTCAGTATCAGAAATGTCCTGCAGGTTATCCAGGTTGGGCTATGAAAGTGCATTATATTGACTAGAGGGGGGGTGAATATGCGATTTTTATGAAATTCTTCACTGAGGAATTTGCTCGTGAGGAAATTCCTTAGCGAAGAACTACTAGCAGCGGAATAAGTACTCAGATGAAAACATAACAGAATTCAAGCATAGTCATCATGATGAAATGAAGACAAACACAGAGTACAGAAAGCGTAAACACAGGATAACACAAGATGAAGACAAACAGACTGAAGAAATTGAGAAAGTCTTCAGTCAAAGTCTTCAAACACAGATATGAACAAACACACAACACAGTAATGAGGAAATGAAAGTGTTGAGGAAATAGAACCAGCAAGCTTGGTGAAGACAATGATTTGGTAGACCAGTTCCAACTGCTATCTCAGTTGTACATCTGGTTGGAGCGGCTGAGTATTTAAACTCGAGGACACCTAGTCCCGGACACACAGTCCTCACCGTATTCTCCTTGAGCTAAGGACACACAGTCCTCGCCCAACCACTCGTGGTAAGTCTTCAGGTGACTTCCAAACCTTCACAGGCTTGGTCACTCGGCGATCCACAATTCCTCTTGGATTCTCTAGACCTTGACGCCTAACCGTCTGGAAGAAGCACAGTCTTCAAAGGTAACAAGCGTCGGATCCACGCAGGATCAATCTCTTCAGTGATGCTCAATCACTTTGGGTTTGTAGGTGTTTTGGGTTTGGGTTTGGATTTTCCTCACTTGATGATTTTCGCTCAAAGTCCTCGGAGGATGGGTTGCTCTCAAATGACAAGTGTCAAGTTCTCTCGGAGCAGCCAACCAGCTAGTGGTTGTAGGGGGCGGCTATTTACAGCCTAGGGAACAGCCCGACATGATAAGACATAAATGCCCTTCAATGATATGACCGTTATGTGGATAAGATATTTTGGGACAGCTGGCGCGTAGCACAACAACGGTCGGAAATTTGAGGTACAAATTCCTCAGGGCTATCATGTTCCTCACTGTGTAGGCAATTCGCATTGGCGAATTCCTAACTCCTCAGTCAGAGCAAAGTCCTCAGTGACCAAAAGAACTGCGTCTCTGTCATAGAAGAATTTGACTGAACTGTATGAGATTTCCAATGGCTTCACTCTAAGGGATTGGTAGGTGTAGGATTTGAGTTGAGCATCACATGGAAACTTTCTCCTTAGTATTTCCTCGACCCCCTTTAACAGTACGGTGTTTCCTAAGACTCAAGAAAGAGAAAATGAAACTACGAAAACAAAAGTCTTCACGCTTCATGTTCCTCGAATGAATACCAAGTCTTCAAGGTTACACCAATTTCTTCACTTTCAAAGTCTTCAGAAAGTCTTCAGAGTATCAAAGTCTTCAGTCGAAGAACTTCATTTTTAGGGGTTGACTTTCTCTGTAAATATCAAACTCCTCATAGACTTATAGACCTGTGTACACTTATAAACGCATTAGACACTTAACCTATAAGTCTTCAATACACCAAAATCACTAAGGGGCACTAGATGCACTTACAATCTCCCCCTTTTTGGTGATTGATGACAACATAGGTTGAGTTTTCAATGGGGATAAATATATGAAGTGTAAATACTGATATTGAGGAATTTGATTGCAAGATATAGAAGAACTCCCCCTGAAGATGTGCATAGTGAGGAATTTGCTTTTGAAGCAATGCACACTTGAAGAGTTGAATCATGGAGATCTCCCCCTATATCTTGTAATTCATACACACATTTGACATATAATAAGAAGAATTTGAAATGCATGATGAAATATGGTGCCTGATGTAATTCAGCATGCGTGCGATAATATTACTGAGGAATAAGCATGGAGAGTAGCGTATCAAAAGTATCAAAGCATAGTGCGACAAAAGTATCAACGCACCATCGGGTTTAAGATTACAACTCGATCCAATAAAAGTTTCGGAAGAACGGGAGTTGTAACTTAAAAAAACGCCCTTATTATCGACCCGCTTGAAGACTAACTCAGATTTCTCCCCCTTTGTCATCAAATGACCAAAAGGATCGAAACTGAGGACTAACGCCCCTGAAGATATTCAAGTTGCTGAAGGAGCGCCAGCGTTGTTGGGGTCGGTCGTTGATGTAGGGCCTGCCGCAGTGTCGTCCAAGTCTTCATTTTCATCAGTGTCGCGTGATGAAGAATATGAACTGGCCACCAAAGAAGGACCTGGGAGCTTCTTATATTTCTTCGGAGGAGGTGCAGACTAGGCAAATTCTTCATTGAGACCCATTTTCTCCAAATCATCGGCGCTGTAAACTTGAGATAGAACAACCCAGGTGCGGTTGAGGGTTTCATGAAGGTAGTAGTGGTTTTTCTTCACTGCATTGTGTGTGGAAGTCATGTTGTGAAGAATTGAACCAAACTGACGCTTGACCCATTTGTGATTGCGATGAACCTTTTGATGAAGACTGAGGAGTAACTCACGATCAGTCATCACCCTGGGTGCTGTGGCTTGAGGATTTGGCTTGGCAGTATTGGCGGCAGTGTCATGTGTGGCAGAGTCATCATTGGTGGAGTAAGATGCAACCTTGCGTAATTGTCCATCCAATGGACGAATGCCTTCATCGATCACAGCAGTGGCCTTGCCCTTTTCTTCAGCTGAGGAAAATGTCCTTTTGAGGACTTCAATGGGAGGCAAGTAGCTGCAGTGGTTGAGAGTTTCAGCTTTGTAGTTGAGTGAAGACCTTGTCCTGATGAATCTCATAATCCAAGGTGCATAAGGCTTCAACTCAAATGGTGACATAGCAATGTTGGCCAGAGTCCTCATGAAGAAATCATGGAAGTTGATGGGAATGCCATGAATGATGTTGAAAAGCATATTCTTCATGATGCCAACGACTTCTTCATCAGTTGAATCGTGGCCTTTGATGGGACTCATTGTCTTTGTCAGAATGCGATAGACAGTCCTTGGCACATACAACAATTCCTTGACGAGGAATGTGGTTCGAGGGGCCTGCCCTGGCTTCAAAGGCTTCATGAGCACTTGCATATAGTGATTTGAAAGCTCAAGTTCGTTGTAAATACAATGTGCATCTTCAGTGGGTGGACTAAGAGGAAGGGCACGAAGCAATTCAGATGCTGGGGCCTTATGATGTGTGTTCTCAGTCATCCAGTCCAAAACCCATGAATTCACATCTTCAGAGTTGCCGGTGATGTGCAGTGTTGCATAGAACTGAAGAATGAGTTCTTCATTCCAATCGCAGATGTCAGTGCAGAAGTTGAGTAGCCCAGCATCGTGAAGAACACTGAGGACTGGCGTGAAGCACGACATTGACTCCATATCCATGTGAGGAATATGTCCATGGTCGAAGACTTTGTCCTTGTTGAAAAGAACTGAGGAATAGAAATTTGCTTGGCTTGCTGTCCAGAAACGCCTCTTCCTTATGCGAGCAGAGTCATAGGGGTTGTATTCAGTGAAGAACACGTGCTCACCAAAGAAGTCTTCAGCCTTGAATTTTTGCTTCTTTGAGAACGGATCCTTGGGCTTTGGCAGAGGAGTGTCAGTGAGTTGCATCACTACCTCAGGAATCACGATCTCAGGTTCTTCAGGCTGAGGAATTTTTGGTTCCTCCTCAGGTGCAGTCACTTTTTCAGTTTCAGCAGCAGTTTCTTCAGCACTAGTGGCTGGAATTTCTTCATTCACGGATGCAGTGGGATGAGTTTCTTCAGAGCCCATCGGAACAGTTGGTGCAGGGGAGTGAGGAATTTGCTGCAGTGGGGTGAAGAATGGGGAATTGGGGTGCTGACTTTCCCAAAAGTCGTCATTCATCAACGGGGTTGCGCTTCCAATATCCACATCTTCATCATCAATTTCTTCAACACCAGCCTCTTCAGCATCAAACTGAGGCATTGGTGATGAGACCAGTGGGGTTGAAGGGATTGCATCCACTTCAATTTGTTCATCAATCTGCTCTGAGGAAGCAGCAGATTGAGTTTCTTCATCTGATCCACTTGGGATCACATAATCTTCACCAAAAGGAACAAGGTCCTTTGATGGCATCGATGAGATAGGAATGGCATCAATGGGATTTGCAAATGAGCTAGTCATTGGCTTCATCTTCTTGGGAGCTGAAGATTCTGAAGCATTTGATGCCTTCCGTTTCTTCACTGCAGCTCGCTCTGTAGCCTTGGTCTTCTTCACATCTAGTGCGGAGGGAAGAATAGGAGTTGGCGTAGGCGCAGGTGGAGCTGAGGAATCTGGTTGATTTTCCTCAGGCGCAACTGATGCAGTTGCCCTGATTTCTTCAGTTTCTTCAGGCGCACCACTAGTGGATGCCCTGGCAATTTCTTCAGTGGCTGGAGTAGAGTCATCAGCCTTGGAACTAGCATTTTCTTCAGTAGCCTGAACTTCATTAGCAGTTCTGGCATGTTCTTCAGTTTGCTGAACAGATGCTTCAGCGTGAGGAACTTCTCGTTGAGTTGGAGCTGCACCCTTGGTGAAAGTATCAGTTAGCTTCACAAATCTCACCTTGGCTCCTTGCCAATCAGCATAGTAAGAATCAAAGTTGTCGCCGAGGGCTTTGATTTCAGCCTGCATCTTGACGAGTTCCTCAGGTGTCATCTTGACAATATTTTTCTTCAGCAGTTTCTCTTTGCGATACTGCGATTTCTTGATCTCTCTGGCCCTATCATATTTCCACTTCCTCTTGGATGAAGTGTGTCAGCATGTGACTTTGGCCAGGTGTCAGCTTGAAGTCAGGAATAGGTGTGTTGGGATTCTTATGCCAGAGATCAATGTAATCAAGGATCGCCCTTGGATCCAGCAGCAGTGGCACAGGTGTGCCTTTGGCTTTAGCAGCCCTTTCTTGGCGGTCCCTGATGATTTCAGCAAGTTCTTCTTCATCAGTTTCATCATCATCAGATGGTACAGTGAAGACTACCTGATTCTTCTTAGGACTTGGGCAATTGCCGCGTCCAGCAGTAGCCTTTTTCTTCAGCAGAGAGAGTCCAACTGAGTAACTGGGTGCAACTAAGGAACTAGCTGAGACACCAGAGACAATTGAGATGCCAGTAGTCCTTTGGCACGAGGCCAGATGCACAGGTGCTGAGGACTTTGTCGGGACAGCTGAGGATTGTGGAGGAGGTGCTGAGGATTTTGGTGGAGCAGGAGCAGCATGAGGAATTTGCTTTGAAGATTTTGAGGTGTCTGGCCGTGAGGGCAATGCAGAGGAACTTGGCCGTGAGGGCATTGCTGGTGAAGCACTTGGCTTGCGAGCGGGCTTCTTGGGCATTGATTTCCTCGGCTTGACAGAGGCCTCAGTGGCAGCAGCAGCAGCAGCAGCAGAGTCTTCATTAAATTCCTCACTGCTTCTCTGGCTTGCCTTGCCAATTTAGCTTGGCGCTTGGCCCATTCGGTAGGAAATTCCTCACCACGCTTGATGCTAGTGGGATCAGCCACTTGGCCAGGTGCCAATGGGGCTCTTGGGCATGGAGGGTTCAGTGTGAATTTCTTCATGTACTTGGGAGTGACATACCTATATTCCCTCCATTCACGTGCCCATCTCCTTTCAATCCTTTGGATGCGCACCTTGCGCTGATTTTTATCTTCTTTGACAAATTTGGATTCATCAGGCGTGCAGTAATCTTTATAAATATCCTCAGGGATTTCAAATGCAGTCATAACCTCAGGCTTCTTTTCTCTTTTCTGAGGCCTTTTACCATCAGCCATTTTCTTCAGTTGAGGAATTTGAACAATTGAGTTCTCTGAAGAAGTATGCAACTTTTCTTTGAGGAACGCTGCAAATGAGTTAAGTTGATGAGAACCTAATGATTCAGCAGCGGACATGTGTACCTATGAACAGAGTATAGTTGCGAGGAATTTGAAGAGGTCATATGCGTTCTCAGAGGGTTTTTCATAAAGACCAAGTTTGAGGAATTTGACCAGATTCGTCTTGAAGAATTTCACTAAGCGCGCTATATCTTAGGTTCCAGAGTTGTATAGATCGTGGATCCACACAATTGAGGAATCTTTGAAGAAATTGATGCTTAGGGAAATGAATCAAGAACAGATAACTTATGAGGTGTTTTGTGTGTGAAGATTTTAAGAATAAAACACCTTTGAAGATTTTGTAGAAAAATTTCGAATCAAAGAGGGCAGTAAAAGTAGCTTTTAATTACCCTGAAACGAAGAACACGACGAACTGTGAGTTGAAACAGGGAAGTTCGTCGATGCAGATCTTCCACGCCCTAACATGGCGGAGGAAGACGTCTACGGCGGCGGCGGAGGTGAAGATTTTCGCGGTCGGCGCGAGTACGGCGGCGACGAGGTCGAGGCAGTGAAGCTCTTCCTCACCGGCGACGATGGAGTAGCGGCGGCGCTAGGGTTCGGAAGCTCGAGCGGGAGAGTGAGATCGAGCGGGGTAAAAGAAGTGAGGAAGGGGACAGGGGTATTTATAGCCACGGTGAAAAACTGCTCGCCCGAAGATTTGGGACGAACATGCCCCTGGCCGTTCTCCTTCTCGCGACATGTGTCACCCACGTACTGTGTAGCGGAGATCGTGTAAGATCGTGGGTGGATAAAATAATGCATCGTGGGATGCGGAACGGTTTGAGCGGCAAAACCGAAAGTTTGGATAAGATTAGTTTTAATGTTCCGTTCGCAATTTCTTCAGCTGACAAGGACACAGTGAAGAATTTGAACGAGTTTCAAATAGAACGCACATGAAGAATTTGTGAATAGATTGGATTGAGTATAGCATAGAGGGGAAGGGTCCGATCACATTCACTTAGCAGAAAGTCCAACTTGAAGAAATAGCTATAAGTGAATGCTGTAGAGGACATAAACGACGGCACAAGTGAAGATTTTGCAAGTTGAAGAATTTGAACAACTGAGGAATTTCAAAAGTTGAGGAAAAACTTAAATTGAAGATTTTCAACTTTTGTGGTGGCGTGACCCACCGTATAAGAATGATGATTTCAGACACCGCGTACAATTAACGTAGGGTTCTGAGAATCAAATTCTTCATTAATTTCTTCACACTCAGAGTGTTATTCTTCATTGATTGAAGAAAAACGTTTCTTCATGTGTTGCACATCTAAGTCATCAATTTTGCATAAGTGTTAGGATGAGTGCCTTTTCAAAGTACATTCAAAGATTCTAAGATATTTAGCTCACACCGCAACTTGCTAAATCTCTTCTCATCCAAGGGCTTAGTGAAGATATCGGCTAGCTGTTCTTCAGTCTTCACATGCTCAATAGAAATGTCGCCCTTCAACACATGATCACGAAGAAAATGATGACGAATCTGAATGTGCTTTGTCTTCGAGTGCTGAACTGGGTTGTGAGAAATCTTGATGACACTCTCATTCTCACAAAGGAGAGGCACATTCTTCACGTTGATGCCATAGTCCTTGAGCGTTTGCTTCAACCATAGCAGTTGAGCACAGCAAGAACCAGCAGCAATGTACTCAGCTTCAGCAGTAGACAGTGATACGCAGTTCTGTTTCTTCGAGGACCAACAAACCAAGGATCGTCCGAGGAAATGACAAGTACCAGATGTTGACTTGTGGTCCACACGGTCACCAGCATAGTCAGAGTCTGAATATCCAATGAGATCAAAATCCGAGCCCTTGGGATACCATAATCCTAGTGTTGGTGTGTGAGCTAGATATCGAAGAATATGCTTCACAGCCTTATGGTGTGATTCCTTCGGTGCAGCTTGAAATCGTGCCCACATGCAAACACTAAGCATTATATCTGGCCTAGATGCACATAAGTACAATAAAGAGCCAATCATGGAGCGGTATACCTTATGATCGAAGTCAGTACCATTTTCATCAGTGCATAAGTGACCATTTGTGGGCATAGGAATTTTGATGCCTTTGCAATCTTGCATGCCGAATTTCTTCAGGACATCCTTGAGGTATTTCTCCTAAGATATGAATATGCTATTGCGCTGTTGACGAATTTGAAGATTTAAGAAGAATTTCAACTCTCCCATCATAGACATTTGATATTCTTCACTCATCATATAAGCAAATTCATCACTATAACGTTGGTCAGTACAACCAAAGATGATATCATCAACATATATTTGGCACACAAACAGTTCACCATCATAAGATTTAGTAAAGAGAGTGGGATCGAGTGAACCGGGTGTGAAGCCTTTCTTCATGAAGAATTCCTTCAATGTATCATACCACGCCCGTGGGGCCTGCTTGAGGCCATAGAGGGCCTTGTTAAGTCTGAAGACTTTGTTAGGATGTTTTGGATCTTCAAAACCTGGGGGTTGAGCAACATATACTTCTTCCTCAAGCTTACCATTGAGGAATGCACTTTTCACATCCATTTGATATAAGATGATATCATGATGGTTAGCATAAGCAAGTAATATGTGAATAGCCTCAAGTCTAGCAACAGGTGCAAAAGTTTCATCGAAATCAATTCCTTCAACCTGTGTGTAGCCTTGAGCTACTAGTCGTGCCTTATTCCTCACCACAACACCATTTTCATCTTGCTTGTTGCGGTAGATCCACTTTGTGCCAATGATGTTATGCTTGCGAGGATCGGGACGATTGACTAGTTCCCATACGTTGTTGAGCTTGAACTGATGTAATTCTTCTTGCATGGCCTGAATCCACTCAGGCTCCAGAAATACTTCATCTACCTTAGTGGGCTCTGTGATAGAGACAAAAGCAAAGTGCCCACAAAAGTTAGATAGATGTGAAGCTTTTGAGCGTGTGAGAGGACCTGGTGCTCTAATGTCATCGATGATCTTCTCCACTTGCACTTCTTTTGCAACGCGAGGATGAGCTGGTTGTCGTTGAGGAATTTGATCAGCATTTTCTTCAGCATCAATTTCCTTAGCATTTTCTTCAGATGCATCAGCTCAACGTTCTTCGCGTTCTGGAATGAATTCTTCAGCAGATTCTTCAGTAGGAATGACATCTTCAGTAGCCTTGTGCTTGATAGAATCCTCAGGTGCTGGTTCATCTAACACAGAAGGTAGGTGCTCTCTTTGCGAGCCATTAGTTTCATCAAACCGCACATCTACAGTTTCAACAATCTTGTGAAGAACATTGTTGAAGACTCTGTAGGTGTGCGAGTCCTTTCCGTAACCAAGCATAAAACCTTCATGTGCTTTCGGTGCAAATTTAGAGTTGTGATGAGGATCTCTAATCCAGCATTTAGCACCGAAGATTTTGAAATAAATCACATTGGATTTCTAGTCAGTGAGGAGTTCATATGCAGTCTTCTTGAAGAATTTGTGAAGATATACTCTGTTGATGATATGGCACGCAGTATCAATTGCATCAACCCAGAAACGACGAGGTTTTTTTTACTCATCGAGCATAGTGCGAGCCATCTCAGCAAGAGTCCTGTTCTTGCGCTCCACGACGCCATTCTGTTGAGGAGTATAAGGAGCAGATAACTCATGAGCAATACCAAGTTCATCAAGATAGTCATCGAGACCCGAATTCTTGAACTCAGTGCCATTGTCACTTCTGATGTGCTTGATCTTCACACCAAAGTTGGTTGAAGCCCTCGAGGAAAATTGTTTGAAGACTTCCTGCACTTCAGTTTTGTAAGAGACAAGGTGTACCCATGTGTAACGAGAGTAATCATCAACAATAACAAAGCCATATTGAAATGCTTCATTTGAAACAGAGGAATAATGATTAGGACCGAAGAGATCCATGTGAAGCAATTCAAATGGACGAGTGGTGGTCATGATAGTCTTCGCTGGATGCTTGGCCTTTGTCATCTTTCCAGCTTCACAGGCACCGCATAAGTGATCCTTGAGGAATTTGACATTCTCAATGCCAATGACATGCTTCTTCTTCGCAAGCGTGTTCAAATTCCTCATGCCTGCATGACCAAGTCGTCGATGCCATAGCCATCCTTCTGAAGCTTTAGCAAGTAGGCACACAGCTGGTTGTGAATCTGCAGAGAAATCAACAATATACAAGTCTCCTCTCCTAAAGCCTTCGAAGACTTTGGAATTGTCAGCTTCCATAATCACAACACAACGATACTTGCCAAAGACAACAACCATATCAAGATCACAAAGCATTGAGACAGACATAAGGTTGTATCCTAAGGACTCAACAAGCATGACTTTGTCCATGTGTCGATCCTTTGTGATAGCAACTTTACCTAGACCCAATACCTGACTTTTGCTTTTATCAGCGAAGATGATATGCTTCATATGTGATGATGATAAGGGAGCATCCATCAAAAGATTCTTGTCACCAGTCATGTGATTTGTACATCCACTATCAAGTACCCATTCAGTGGCTTTGGGTTGATCATCCTGCAGATGAATTAGTGCAACTTACGACCTCATATACTTCAGCAGTGAAGAATATGATATCACAATTCATCAGATCAATTTCATCAAGCAGTAGAACAGATAAAACAGAGGGCGGACGTGTGAAATGAAAGTTCATTTCATCATGGTTAGCCTGCGTCCTTTCAGGTAATTTGTCAGGTCCCCAGCAAATTCTTCAGACGTTACAATCCATCTGGAGACCTGACCTTGCATAAGAGATTAATTCTTTTTCTTCACCACCCACATCTGAAGGGGTGGCAAAGAGTTCATCACTCTGCGAGCTCCATATGAGAATGGTGGCAAAGCAGCCAAACCATTTCGTTTCACATAAGAGGGGTTAGGGTAAGCATATGAATAAGCAGAGAAATTCTTTGAGGACTTATGAACATAATAATTTGAAGAATAATGCTCATATACATAGCCCTTGGCTCTTCCCTGCGAAACAGAGTTGTTAGCATGATGATGTTCATATGAGGACTTTGATCCATGTGAGGAATTTGATCCTCTTGAGGAATTTGGTCCGTATGAGGACTTTGATCTGGGGTTCCTTTTGTTCACAGGTGGTGTCATGAGGACATTCACCTGAAGACTTTAAAGGCACCTTTTGGGAACCCAGATTTTCTTCATAGGAGATCCATTCCTGCAGTTAGTGCCAACATATCTAGCAAATACTTCACCATTCTGATTTTTGAACAGTTTATAGTTGGAGTCAAATGACTCATCAGAAGAATGAGAAGATTCACATGTATAGCCAGATAAATTAGATGGATCAACTGGAGGTCCCTTTGCAGCAACCCATAAGGTTTTGGGGTACTGCTCAGGCTTCCAATATGTACCATCAGCATTGAGTTTTCTCTCAAAGGCAATACCCTCTTTCCTAGGGTTCCTGTTGAGGATCTGCTTTTTAAGCACATCACAAAGAGTCTGATGCCCTTTGAGGCTTTTGTACATGCCTGTCATGTACAATTCCTTCAGCCCTGCATCGTCAGTGATACTAGCAATGTCCTCAAATGAGGAATTAGTGATAGCAGAGGCAGGCGAAGAATTTTTAACATTTGAAGCATTTGAACATTCAGGTGAGGAATTAGCAGATTCTCGTTCAATGCATTTTAAACATGGAGGAATAAATTCTTCCTGAGCAGCGCTGATTTGTTGAGCAAGTAATGAATCGCGCTCCTTCTGAAGATCTTCTTAACTCACTCTTAGCTTCTCAAGATCTTGCTTCTTTTGAAGATATTCATAAGAAAGCTTCTCATGATCAGATAAGAGAGTGTTATGATGACTTTGAAGGTTGTCAAACCTGGTCTGAAGTCTCTGAAGATTTTTAGTTAAGGCCTTAGTGCGATCCAATTCTTCACCCAACATATCATCACTTTTGTCTAGCATGTTTTGAACCTTTTCAAAAGCCTTTTATTGTTGCACAACAATCTTAGCAAGTTTAGAGTAGCTAGGCTTAAGATTTTCATCAGATTCATCCTGACTAGATTCAGATGAGGCGTATTTGAGTACCTTGGCACCTTTTGCCATGAAGCAATAGGTGGGTGCGTAGTCATTACTTACTTCATCAGCCTTGTTGGTGAGCTCATTTTCTTCAGAGGTGAAGACGGGCTTGTTGACGAATGCAGTAGCAAGGGCTAGGCTCGCCACACCAGACTCAGAGTCTTTAGATTGTTCCTCTTCCTCATTTTCTTCAGATTCAGCCTCAGAGTCCATTTCCTTGCCAATGAATGCCTGAGCCTTCTTGGAGCTGCTCTTCTTGTGAGACGAAGACTTCGAGGATTTTGATGATGAAGATTTTGATGATTTCTTCTTTTTCTTCGCATCATCAGAACTGTAATCCTTGTATTTCTTCTTCTTTGATTCCTTTTCCCACTGAGGACAATCTTGAATGTAATGTCCTGGTTTCTTGCACTTGTGACAAAGCCTCTTCTTGTAGTCACTGGATGAGGAATCATTGCTCCTTGAAGGTTTTCCAAAGCGACCACGTCTTGAGAACTTCTGGAATTTCTTCACAAGCAGTGCTAGATCATGACTCAGTTCTTCAAGATCACCAAGGCTGCTACCAGAGTCTTCATCTTCAGACTCAGATACTACCTTGGCCTTCAGTGCACGTGATCTGCCATAGCTCGAACCGTAGAGATCTCTCTTCTCAGCAAGCTGGAACTCATGAGTGTTTAGCCTCTCGAGGATATCAGCAGGGTCAAGTGACTTGTAATCAGCACGCTCTTGTATCATCAGTGCCAGAGTATCAAATGAGGAATCAAGCGATCTTAGCAATTTCTTCACCACCTCATGGTCGGTGATGTCAGTGGCACCAACTGCTTGCAGCTCATTTGAGATGTCAGTGAGGCGATCAAAGGTTTGCTGAAAATTTTCATTGTCGAGTCTTTTGAAGCGGTTGAAGAGATTGCGAAGAACATCAACTCGAGAGTCACGCTGAGTTGAAACTCCTTCATTGACTTTGGACAGCCTATCCCAGATAAGCTTAGCAGTTTCCAAAGCACTCACTCTACCATACTGTCCTTTACTCAGATGGCCACATATGATATTCTTCGCTTGGGAATCGAGTTGCTTGAATCTCTTCACATCGGTAGCGTTCAGTGAGGGTGAGACGGAGGGAACACCATTTTCCACAACGTACCGGAGATCGTTATCAATTGCCTCAAGATGCATTCGCATCTTATTTTTCCAGTAGGGGTAGTCCGTCCCATCGAAGGTGGGACACCCAGCAGAGACCTTGATCATACCTGCGGTCGACATAACTAAAACTCCAGGCGGTTAAACCAAAATCACACAGAACAAGGGAGTACCTTGCTCTGATACCAATTGAATGTCCGTTATATCGACTAGAGGGGGGTGAATAGGCGATTTTGATGAAATTCTTCACTGAGGAATTTGCTCGTGAGGAAATTCCTTAGCGAAGAACTACTAGCAGTGAAATAAGTACTCAGATGAAAACATAACAGAATTTAAGCATAGTCATCATGATGAAATGAAGACAAACACAGAGTACAGAAAGCGTAAACACAGGATAACACAAGATGAAGACATACAGACTGAAGAAATTGAACTAAGGAAATTGAGAAAGTCTTCAGTCAGAGTCTTCAAACACAGATATGAACAAACACACAACACAGTAATGAGGAAATGAAAGTGTTGAGGAAATAGAACCAGTAAGCTTGGTGAAGACAATGATTTGGTAGACCAGTTCCAACTGCTGTCTCAGTTGTACATCTGGTTGGAGCGGTTGAATATTTAAACTCGAGGACACCTAGTCCCGGACACACAGTCCTCATCGTATTCTCCTTGAGCTAAGCACACACAGTCCTCGCCCAATCACTCGTGGTAAGTCTTCAGGTGACTTCCAAACCTTCACAGACTTGGTCACTCGGTGATCCACAATTCCTCTTGGATGCTCTAGACCTTGACACCTAACCGTCTGGAAGAAGCACAGTCTTCAAAGGTAAGAAGTGTCGGATCCACGCAGGATCAATCTCTTCAGTGATGCTCAATCACTTTGGGTTTGTAGGTGTTTTGGGTTTGGGTTTGGATTTTCCTCACTTGATGATTTTCGCTCAAAGTCCTCGGAGGATGGGTTGCTCTCAAATGACAAGTGTCAAGTTCTCTCGGAGCAGCCAACCAGCTAGTGGTTGTAGGGGGCAGCTATTTACAGCCTAGGGAGCAGCCCGACATGATAAGACATAAATGCCCTTCAATGGTATGACCGTTATGTGGATAAGATATTTTGGGATAGCTGGCGCGTAGCACAGCAACGGTCGGAAATTTGAGGTACAAATTCCTCAGGGCTATCATGTTCCTCACTGTGTAGGCAATTCGCACTGGCGAATTCCTAACTCCTCAGTCAGAGCAAAGTCCTCAGTGACCAGAAGAACTGCTTCTCTGTCACTGAAGAATTTGACTGAACTGTATGAGATTTCCAATGGCTTCACTCGAAGGGATTGGTAGGTGTAGGATTTGAGTTGAGCATCACATGGAAAATTTCTCCTTAGTATTTCCTCGACCCCCTTTAACAGTACGGTGTTTCCTAAGACTCAAGAAAGAGAAAATGAAACTACGAAAACAAAAGTCTTCACGCTTCATGTTCCTCGAAAGAATACCAAGTCTTCAAGGTTACACCAATTTCTTCACTTTCAAAGTCTCCAGAAAGTCTTCAGAGTATCAAAGTCTTCAGTCGAAGAACTTCATTTTTAGGGGTCGACTTTCTCTGTAAATATCAAACTCCTCATAGACTTATAGACCTGTGTACACTCATAAACGCATTAGACACTTAACCTATAAGTCTTCAATACACCAAAATCACTAAGGGGCACTAGATGCACTTACAAGCTGATCAAGCAGAGCATCACTGACATCTTCAGCAACATTAGTAGGTATCGCTTCAGTTGACATATCATCCTCAGGCATAATCTCAGTGATTTGAACAGCAGAAGGCCGAGGAGGTGCATGGAGTATGCGTGGCTCGAAGCGGACAGAGAGAATGTTCTCATCAGTCTGAACCTGAAAGGATGTCCCAGGAACTGGAGTTTGCAGATGCAGCGAAGGCAAACCATAACCTGAACTCCAGGGGCCATATGCAGCAACCACCCTCATGATAGCACTAGATAGATATTCAGTGAACAAGCTGCGAGGGATCATCCCATTGGTGAGGACAGTGGCAAGATCAGTACCATGGGCCGTAATACTCACATGCATGTTATCAGCAGCGGCCGCGACATCCACATAAATGACTTCAGGTGTGGCAGGAACCACCAACAAGGTACTGATAGGATCTGCAATTGCTAGAGAAGTACCAGAACTGCTTGCCGTCGAGCTAGAGCCCCAAGCAGAATTGAGACTGTCAGTAACATTATCCTCAGGCAGAATACCATCCTCAACTCGGAGTCCTTGTGTCGCCAGCCAAGCCTGAAAGTTAACCAAAGCTGCGGGCATGTGAGGTATAGGAGATTGAGGCCAGGCGTCCCATTGCGCTATTTGAGGAGCATCTTGATGAGCATCATTGTGTGGTCCTTCGTCATTCCCAATACCATTCTGTATGAGCCAATTTTGCAGCTGCTGCTGGTAGAGCTGATCTGCGTGAGGCCATCACCAAACATGGGGTGAGGAATGCCATTGGCTGGCGGTGGTTCCTCATCTGCAGTGGGAACTTCAGGATCATGAGCGTTCCAATCCGCTCCCCTAAGAATAAACACCGCAGCAGTCCAGGAAGATCTGTCACCACCCAACTGACGGACCACAATACTCTTAGGAATCAGACGCATGTGTATAACTTTGACTTTTATTAGAACTACACGATGATCAATATTTGGGTTATTCCATGAAACAAGACGGCCATAGTCATGTACGGAGCGCTGCAGATAAAAGTCTGTCTGATAGTCGTCTGGGAACCCGATATACATCAACCAAACCTCAGGCCCATATGTGGTATTACGCATGTTCAAGGCAGCATTATGCCTAACGAAAGAGACTACTAGATCCTCATCATCAAGCTGAAAAGTAGTGTTGACCGCAGTATCTCTGATGAATGAGTTGGCGAATGCAAACATACCGATACCCAGGGGATGGTCAGAAATCTCAGTCGGGTGCAGGCCCGATTCATGTAGGAGACCCTCAATGGTGTCGCGGAGACCCTCCCAGAGATGGAGAGGCGCAAATCTGCTAACTTCCGCAATGGCGAGGAAGTTGTTGTTGAGCGGGGGGGATGGGGTTGACAGCCATGTCTGCGCGCACCTTACGATCTGCCGTACCAGGTTCGACAGACCATCCGGGCAGCAGGAAAGGGATGGGGTTCACCGGATAGTTGGCCATGGCGAGGGAGACGCCGGTGAGCACTACTGGTGGGGTGGGTGGTGATGGAACAGCTAGAGCAGAGCGCTCTGTTTCATTGGGAAGCGGGGCGGGCTGGGTGGTGGAATGCGAGTAGTCCAGGGCAGGGGTGGGGGTTTTGGTCTCCATTGCCATTTTTGGGCCCACTGACGCTGCCAACAGGAGGAGTCCATGTGTTCATACCGACCACAGATGCTGCATCGAACGGTGGATGTTGGGTGGCCGCTTTGACGAGTGGGGGGGGGGGCAAGTTGGAGTGATTGATGGGGGTCTGTTGATTTGTTGCCTCACTTGGTCAGAAGTGACCGGATTATGAAGATTGGAGTCCATAAATGTGTTATGTGAGGCCACTGACCATTGTTTGGAAGGACAATTAAAGCTTTTGTGGCCCGGAGCGGAGCACAAAAGGCAAATAATCCTTGCTTGGCAAAAACATTTATGATGACCCCATTGTAGACATTTCGCACAGAGAATGGCCCAGTTTTTGGCAAGATCAGAAACTTCCTTCGGTGAATATCCGGCTTTCAATAAATCAGCCATGTGAGGCTTAGATAATGTAGAGGGCCATGCTGAGTGAGGCAGGTCATACCTTTGCGCCGAGGTAAGGAAACTTTGCGGTAATGGAGGATAGTCCATAATGTGGGAAAACCGGAAACTGCCAATCACAATTGAATGCTCGGAATATTCTGAGTTGTCTGATGTCGAATTAATGACCGCAGGAATGGATCCCGTGATGACCGTATCCGCTGTCGGCTGCCCCATGCACGTGGCTAGAGAGGAAGAAGATGAAGCTTCATTGCTGTTCTTGTCATGAAAATCCATGGAGGCTAAGGGAACAATGGCGAATTTGCTCAACTCCTTGGCAGATTCAGACGAAATAGTAGTGTCTTGAAAGACCGACTTGTTATATCGAATGGCCACAGGGCTTTGAGCAGCAACTGGATCCAAGTGCTCATCCGGATGCCAAGTATGATCAAAATGCTTATAACCATTGAACCAACCATTTTCAAGATGAAAATGACAGATAAAGTCTGGCCAAATACGGTCCTTGAGGCCATGAATGAAATGTCCAACTTTATTACCAGCCACACAGAAACGAAAAGATCTATCACAAAGCTTTGAAACCTTAAACCCTTTCGGATGACCACCAATGCAACATTGCAAATCCACACCCACCGAATCTTCAGAAAGAGGGAACGAGGCTGAAGAAAAAGAAACTACCAAGAAAAATTCCTTGGTTTTGCGAGATGGTGAGAAGTGCACCGTTTCTCCATACTTTCTACGTACCTCATCGGCCACAGCTAGGCCAGGATTGAAATCCCAGTGTAGGAGGCCTTCCATGGTGAAGATTATAGGCTAAATCCATGGTTGGTGGAGGGCAGGTGGGAGGAGGAGGAGGAGGTGGGGAGAGCCATCTTGTTTGATTGTGACTGTAACACCGTACGTTGATGGGTATGGTGATTGAAAGGATTTCATCCACGAAGAGCGGGTTGCACGAGGCCGTCAGGAGTTTACTGACAGGTTTTGAGGTACGCGAAATGATGTACCTTTTGACAGTTCCGCATATATAAGGTGGCCCTGTGTAGATAGTAGCCCCTGAGACTCTGTGCGTTGTCAAAAGTGACGGCGCGCAGAGGATCATAATCCCAGGTATAACATGTCGCCTTTCCTATATAGGTGGCGAATTGTCCGCTGGCTAGCCGGACTGATGAATTTGCCGAGCTAAAGTGGCAACTTGACGTGGCAGATGCCGACATCGTGCTTGTCAACAAGCGGCTTGACGATGCACAAGGTATGTAGTTTCTCCGGAGACACCTGGTAGGAGGAGCTTGATGCAAGTATCTTACAATGCGTGTGCTTAATGCAGATGGTGCTGCTGCTGTGGAGAACATTCGGGCAGAGCTTGCCCGAGCCAAGGAGCAAGCCAGGAAAAGCGATGCGGCTTCCCTAAAGGCAGTCGAGGAGCTGAAAGCCGAACAGGCTGCTCACTGCCGAAGCAAGAAGGAAATGGCCGAGATGGCTGTGAAGTTAAAGAGCGCTGCCAACCGCTGCAAGCTTCTTGAAAAATAAGATCGGGCGGAACAAACGGACCTGGAGAAGGCCACTACAAAGTCCAAGGATGCTTGCTCTGCGATGAGAGCTATGAAGGAGGAGCTACGTCAGGCCGGAGATATCGCGGCTGGAAAGTCCTTTATGCTGCGAATGAAGTTCGGGGATCCTAAATATGCTCCGTTGGATCGGTTGTGGAGTACGGCGGGCACTTATCTGGATTTGGCGGCGAGTGCCGCGGACGCGGCCGAACACTTCCGAGATCAAGAGGATCGCGAAGTGCAAAAGCTCTTCTGGTCGCAGTTCCACAATCCAGAGCGTCCACTTCCATTAACCGATCGTTTGGCCGAATGGGCCGAGCTGAATAGGTTATCCGGATTCGCCATGAAGTACGTCGTGAGCTATCTGTGGCCGGAAAGGCCAGAGCCAAAAAGTTATTTTGACTTGGTGCAGCAGCTCCTTGGTGCGGTGCCGCGTATCAATGCAATGAAGAGGTCAGCATGCATAGAGGGTGCGCGGATGGCTCTTGCCCGTGTCAAGACATACTGGGCGGAGATGAAGGCCACCGCTGTTGCATCCCAAGACTCGGACGGAAGCCGAGTACGTGCCGAGCACTATTTTCAGGAAGTTCTGCAGGGCGCTCGTTTAATAGAGACGCAGTGCTCGAAGGATATTATGTTCGAACAACATGTATTATTGCAAAACAATGTTTTGATGGAATATAAAAGCTTTTTATACTTGTGCCTTCAAGAATTAAAATACCTCCTGTGCGGCAGTTAATGTATATGTGTATATAACCTGAAAGATGGCAGTCTTCGGCTTCAGCCCCCACGCATATAATGCGGGGGTGTTCGCAGAAGGCACATTTTCACACTTGATCCAACGTCTTGGTAGGTGATAGCGCAGCGAACTAGGCAACCGGACTAGAATGCTTTATCACTTTCACTTAGCCATAGGAGTTTGACAGTGGGGCTACTATATAGCCCCTGGGGGCACCGCGCTCACTCGAATTCGGGGCGCGTGTGTGCCTGGCCGGGAAGCGGCCCTTCGTTAATACGGAGGAATCCTAAAGATTCTGGCAGGACATCGAGTGGTTGACCAGTCTCACGCTATATCATGATAGTCAGTTTTCGGCTTTCTCTACTGAGGTGCTCGCCTGGCTGAACCGGGGCACAATCGCAGTAGTTCTCTTGATGCCGCCTTAGCCGATAGAGCGGAACGTAAGGCAGCAAAACACAGGAGCCGGGCAAACCCAACATTTGACCAAAGACATGATTCGGAGCTGATGCATATAAAGCCAAACTCGCGACGCCGAACACTCCCTAAGGTATTCGTTCTTTTATGAAAACGGGCAGAACAACGCCCTTAGTAATAAGCCCCTGGTGTCTAGGTACGTGCAAAATTCTGACGTGGCCACATGCCAAGATGCCAGCCTCCTCCTTGAATATACTGAGAATCCGGGGGATGTGTATCAACAAGAGACAGTAAAAAAGGTTTACGCAAGGTCTTAATCTAAAAATAATCCTGGAGACGGGTCCCTGCTGCACGTCTGCGCCTGTGTCTCCGTTGTGCTGTGTCCTGGACGGGCGTAGCATGGTGTTCATCTGTAAAAGAGAGGAACTTAGCTGAAAAGAAAAAGAATAGTAGTGCGGAATGTACGCTATACAAGATAAACAAAGTATAATTTGAGACGGGTAAGATTAAGCCTTATTGTCGTGTATTTTACATATGCGGAGCCCCTTGTGTAGGGGTGTACGACTACAAAACCTTTATCAATTACATGTTTGCTCCGGACTCGCCTAGCCATGTCCGTGGTCTTGATGACCTGGTAGATGCTTTTGTTGGTGAAGCTGTTTTAATGTATGGCTGTCAAGGCAGCCGCGTATTCTTTCTCGCTCGAGGAACACTCAATATTTCCCTTTAGTGAGATGATGCCTCATGGACCAGGCATCTTAAGCGTAAGAGATGCATAATGCGGTATTGCATTAAAGCGAGCAAAAGCTTCGCGCCCCAGTAGTGCTTGATAGCTACTTGGAATTGGGGCGATGTGGAAGGTTAGCTTTTCGTCGCGGAAGTTATCGGGGGAGCCGAACATAACTTCTAGTCGGAGAGAACCCATGAAATGGGCATCCGGGCCTGGCGTTACTCCTTGAAAGGAAGTGTTGCTATGGCGGATTTTTGTTGGGTCTATCCCCATTTTGCGGATTGTGTCCTGATATAGTAGGTTTAGACCACTGCCGCCATCCATCAGGACATGTGTAAAGTGGAGTCCGTCGATTATCGGATCTAATGTCAAGGCAGTCCAGCCTGCGTTCCGGATACTTCTAGAGTAATCCTGATGGTTGAAGGTGATCGGTTTTAACAACCAGTGGTGAGACTCCTTTGGGATAGGCCGTATGGCGCATATCTCTATAGGCGCCACTCTGTTTTTCCCTTTTGTCACGTGAAGTAAGTTTACTGTTTTGACTTCTTGTGGGAATTTTTATTGTTTCCCGGTGCTCTGCTTGTGGGGTTCGTCATCGTCCTCACTTGGTGTGTTGAGCCCCTTGTGTTCGACGTTGAGTTTGCCGGATTGCTTGAAGACCCAACAATCTCTATGGGTATGATTTGCAGGCCTCTCGGGAGTACCGTGGATGACATGTCTTGTCCAAGATTTTGTTCAGGTTAGATAGCTCGTCCCTGTTATCCGTAAGGGGCAGCCTTTTCTGATTCTACCAAGAGCTTTTGAATCCGGCGTTGACTGCTGTGCTCTTCGGGCTGCTTCCCGTATTCCGGCACTGGTCCTTGCTACGTCGCGGTTTCCCATTTCCATCCCTGACTTCGGATGTACTTGGGTCGCTGGTGCTGCATCTTGCCAACCAGCTGTCCTCTCCCGCGCAGAAGCAGGTCATGAGGCTTGTTAATGCGGCCATTGTTCTTGGCTTTTCTTGGCCGAGGTGTCTGGCGAGCCATTCGTCTCGAACGTTGTGTTTGAAAGCTACTAAGGCTTCGGCGTCCGGACAGTCAACTATCTGATTCTTTTAGTAAGAAATCTGTGCAGAGTTTTCGGGCTGACTCTCCGGGCTGTTGAGTTATATGACTTAAATCGTCCGCATCCGGAGGTCAAACATAGGTCCCTTGAAAATTTTCCCGAAAAGCATCCTCGAGCTCTTCCCAACTTCCAATGGTGTTTTCGGGAAGGCTTTTAAGCCAATGCCGGGCTGGCCCTTTGAGCTTGAGGGGTAAGTATTTTATGGCGTGGAGGTCATCTCCTCTGGCCATGTGTATGTGGAGGATATAATCCTTAACCCAGACTCCAGGGTCTGTTGTTCCGTCGTACGCCTCTATGTTTACGGGCTTGAATCCCGCTGGAAATTCATGGTCCAGCACCTCATCAGTGAAACATAGGGGGTGTGCGGCACCCCTGTACTTGGGTGTGCCGTGTTGTCCGGATATTTGTTGTGTTGCATTGCTTACTAGAGCTTGCTTTCTTGGCCCGTAGATAGATCTGGCTGGGCCATCTTTGTGATGCGAATCCTTGGGTGGATCGCGTGCTGGCTTGGGTGCGGCGCCGCTTGCCGCTCTATGTTGGCCATGGGGTCGTCTATCCGACCGGGTGGCTTCCTTGTTTTTTGATTGCGGGGGCTCCAAGGCCTCCTCGTCAAATTCAGGCAGTAGCTTTCACTTCTAATAGCTTTTTGTGTGGCGACTGCTGCCGTATTTGTCTGCGGTGTTGAGTACTTTGCTCCATCTTATTCTAAGTGCATCTTCCGCTGTTTTGAGCTTCCGCTCCTGCTTTTTCAGGCTACGCGCAGTGGCGACGAGCCTTTTGTGTTGGTTCTTCTGCTCCAGCTATTTGTCCGGCATGAGGTCGTCTGGACTGTTATCTTCGCCGGGGACAGGTTGTTCGGTTTGTTTATCCAAGTTGCCTTGTTCGGACGGTTGCTCGATGGCATGTTCGTCGTCCGCCGGCTTGCCCTGCTCTGTGGCTGGGTGTGTATGGTTGTTGTCTCTGTCGAGGTAGGGCTTGGAGCGGCGCTTACGTCGCCGCTTTGACTGCTTTTCGAGGGAACAATCCCTCGTTGCGTCCCTTTGTTCCCCGTCATCGCTTCCTTTAGGTGTGTCCACCACGTATACATCCTGAGATGAGGTGGTTGTCCAGTGCCCTATAGGCGTTGGTTCCTGTTCGTCTCCTACATCATCGTCCATACCGTCGATGTCTTCGGAGTCAAAGTCTAGCATGTCGGCTAAATCGTTGACAGTGGCTACGAAGTGGGTGGTGGGTGGGCGTTGAATTTCTTCGTCGTCCGCATCCCAATCCTGCTGGTCGTAATCGGGCCAGGACTCTCCTGACAAAGAGAGAGACCATAGTGAATTCAGGATGTCGCCGAAGGGCGAGTGCTGAAAAATGTCAGCGGCAGTGAACTCCATGATCGACACCCAATCGGATTCGATTGGTAGGGGCGCGGAGGGCTTGGAGTCCGGAGAGGAGTCCGGCACCCTGGAGTCACGGGCTTCGCAGAGGATAGGGCTGGTGTACGGCTCGATCGCCGTAGAGATTGCAGCTCCCGAGGCGGTGTCCAGCCACCCGTCCTCGATTGGCGTAGTCGGCTCTGAGCTAAGGGTCGGAGCGGACACGGGTGCGGCCTCCAGGGCACTGTTCGGCGGCAGAGCTAGATCATGCCCATCGCGACAGTGCAGCGCGCTCGGCCGTGGCTCGAATTCATCGAAGATCAAGTCTCCGCGGATGTCAGCCGTGTAGTTCAAACTTCCAAATCTGACCTGACGGCCGGGGATGTGGCTTTCGATCTGCTCTAGATGGCCAAGCGAATTGGCCCGCAGTGCAAAGCCACCGAATACGAAGATCTGTCCGAGGAGAAAAGTCTCACCCTGGACTGCTTCGTTGTTGATGATCGGAGGAGCCATCGGGCCTAAAGATGACGACACAGAGGAACTCTCCATGAAAGCACCAAGTCGGTGTCAAAACCGGCGGATCTCTGTTAGTGGGTCCCGAACTGTGCGTCTAGGCGGATGGTAACAGGAGACACGGGACGGGATATTTTTACCCAGGTTCGGGCCCTCTCGATGGAGGTAAAACCCTACTCCTGCTTGATTAATATTGATGATATTGGTAGTACAAGAGTAGATCTACCACGAGATCAGAGAGGCTAAACCCTAGAAGCTAGCCTATGGTATGATTGTTGTCCCTCCTATGGACTAAAGCCCTCCGGTTTATATAGACACCGGAGAGGGCTAGGGTCACAAAGAGTCGGTTACAATAGGAGGAGATCTACATATCCGTATCGCCAAGCTTGCCTTCGACGCCAAGGAAAGTCCTATCCGGACACGGGACGAAGTCTTTAATCTTGTATCTTCATAGTCCAGGAGTCCGGCCAAAGGTTATAGTCCGGGTATCCGGACACCCCCTAATCCAGGACTCCCTCAGGTGGATAGACCCCGCCATGGAGGCCGCAGCCTCAACGACAATCGAGCCGAATACCAGCCTTACCCTTCGCGAGGCCCGTGACTCCGAATTGCCGGACTCCCTTCCGGACTCCGAGCCGCCCGCGTCCCTGCCAATCGAATCTGATTGGGCGCCGATATTGGAGTTCACCGCCGCGGGTATCTTCCAGCACTCGCCCTTTGGCGATCTATACCTATACTAATTACAGACTCCCAAGAAATTCTCGCGTTAATTAGATTTTACGAGCCGTTAATCTGGTGGGATCGAATTATTACGGTGTAGATTGACTGATGAAATCTTCTATAAAAAATTAATATTATTACGTACAAATTGACTCACAAAATTCTTCATGAAAAGAATAGTTAATTTAAATAACTTCTATCTCGATCTATCTAAAACTCCTACCAACTCCATCATTGGAAAAAAATTACATAACCTCTCACGTATCTCTCGATCTCTCTCACGTCTCTTTCAAACCCTCTAGGCTCAAATCAACAGGGAAAAATACATGAAGCAACAAAAACCCTAGCAGCGGCCCGTGGTCGGCGGCGCCAAGGCGGGCGTTAATGCGTGCAGCCCTGCTGCATCCTGCATGTCCCAACCATGCATTCGTGGGGTGGTGCAGGAGCAGCTTCAAGTGTGCTACGCGTGGTAGCCCGGCGAGGGCGCGTCCACGCTTGCCTTCGTCTGCTGCTGTTGCGACTCACCAACCAGCATACTACCATCAGCATAGGTAATCCTACCGCTCCTGTTCTATGTAACGCCTCCATCATCTTGCATAGTAGTGCATATATATGAAGAAAGAGAACATGTTCATGGTCATCTGGAAGCTAGACTGACAAGCACGTTGATTGATCAATCATGCCTTTGTTTCATAGAATTTTTTCTGTGATGTTGAGTAGTTGGACTGACAAATACGTCACGAAGAGATGCGCAAGTATTTGAAGTTGGCATGTGGATGGATTTTCTGGTGGTCGTTACATGCATGCACGTACAAACTATGAGCCCCATGCTATCAAATAGATCTATGTATGTACTTTCCATTGTATACGTGCGTGTCAAAGACAGAACACATCAATAAGCTAGCTAGCTAGCATAAAAGGGATCCATCAATGTGTTACATCCTGTACGTGCTACTCCCTCCGGCCAAAAACACCCGCCGGCGAGGAGATTGTATAATGCACCAATTCCTCCTCCAGACAGAACTTGGCCAGTTCACTAGACTGCATCATGATGTTTCAATAAGACACATATCTTGAAAGCTTAATTTCGACTATTTCATGTCTCTTTCTTTTATAATTAATAATTATCCGATTTATAGCATATGTGAAGTTGATTGTAGTGTTGGCATGTATTTTTGTATTAAATTAACACGTGTATTTGTCAGTACACTGACGGCCTACTAAAAAAAATCATATTTTTTCTTCTAGACTGATGGCACACAAATAATTTTTTATTGGCACTGATTACTATTATACTCTGCATGTATTCATATTTCACATATTTAATATGCATTACTAAAAAATATCTAAGTTTTTTTTTCTTTTTGATTTACACAGACCTGAAGAGTATGATTTTGCTTACTAGACGCTACAAGATTTGGACATTTTTGTGATAAACTGATCAGAGTTTGGAACAATTTCTGAACGCCTGAGATAATATTTATGCTATTGTAGAGGTAAAATAGATAATCCGCAACATAGTTGAGATTTTTTTTACTTATTATATTCCAGCTGCGTGCATTTGTTACTTCGTGAATTTAATAGGGTATCTTTTAGCATATTTTTAGTCACGGATTCATGGTTTTGTGCATAAATTTCAAGAAATTAGCTAGAAATTTTATTGCGTTTTTAGTGTGTCTTAATTTGGAGTTATATATTCTGGCATGTATAAAACTTGCTTCCAGCATTATATTATAACTGATTGTTAGGTGATAGGGATTAAGATTAAACTATTTTGTGTTTTTAACACTGTTAAAAGAACTGGAGCAGTAAAAGTTATGCCAAGGCTACTATCCTCTACTTGGTTTCACTTGCATGTAATGAGGACCTACACATTCTCTTTTAGTTTCTGTTGCTCTTGAATTTACAATTTTTTGGTAAATCCTATTGTGGTAATAATGTAAGCTAATCTTAATGGTGTGCAGAGATGTTTTTTAATGCCCTTTCTTCTATTTGTTCTTTGTACTAATCTGGCGTCTTGGGGCTGCTTATATATAAAACCATGGAGGATATCCGTGTGACATGGTTATGGAGCTATGAAGCTTGCTTGAGTATTGTAGCTAGCACTTTTTTGTAGAAGTATCAATTCGACCTACTTCTATGTAATTTATGCTTCTATTTTAAAGAGTTACTGATTCAAGATCTTTTATTTTATTTTGGCATTGATGTATCTTAGTTCTTATAGATGTTCCACGTATTTCCTTTCTAGCCGACATTTGACGTTTGTGACATATGTTGCAAAGATTCCCGTTTATTGCTCTATTTTTTTGCATAAAAAATAAATATTGACTTTTTTCTTCTCAAGATCCATATTAGCCAATTAATAAAATGTGGATGTACTTTCGACCAACATGTCAATGGCTTAAGATTATTTTCACTAGGAAAAAAATTATAGTTCATCTGCAGATTTAAATTTGCAACACCATTAATTCCTTGAATGCTACCATTGTAATGATTATAATTGCGCCCGTGCGAATGCACGGGTTGGCGACTAGTATACTCAATTCTCTAAGATCTCTCTCCATGTCAGGAGATTCCTGGCCGGATTATGGCCAGCAAGGTTGGGATGCGGATGACGAAGAAATTCGACGCCCACCCACCACCCACTTCGTAGCCATTGTCGATGATTTAACCGACATGCTCGACTTCGACTTCGAAGACATCGACGGTATGGACGCCGATGCTGGAGACGACCAGGAACCAGCGCCTATAGGGCACTGGAAAGCCACCTCGTCGTATGACATATACATGGTGGACACTCCCAAAGAAGACAATGGCGATGGAACGACGGAGGATGACCCCTTCAAGAAGCAACCTAAGTGCCGGCGTCTGCGGCGCCGCACTAAATCCAGCCAAAGCAAAAACGGTGACTCCGGCATAGGAGATATTAACACCCTGGACAGTGCGGAAGACAACCCCCTCCAGCAAGATTTAGCACACGAGGATGGAGAAGCCAGCCCTCATGAGAGAGCGGCAGACAGAGAGGTAGAGGATGATAACTACATGCCTCCCTCCGAAGACGAGGCAAGCCTCAACGACGATGAATTCGTCGTGCCTGAGGATCCCGTCGAGCAAGAGCATTTCAAGCGCAGGCTTATGGCCACGGCGAACAGCCTTAAGAAAAAGAAGCAACAGCTTAGAGCTGATCAAGACTTGCTAGCCGACAGATGGACTGAAGTCCTTGCGGCCGAGGAATATGAACTCGAACGCCCCTCCAAGAGTTACCCAAAACGCAGGTTGCTACCCCGATTAGTGGAGGAAGCACTAAAACCAACATCCCCAGCATATGACACGGCTGATCGACCACCTCGTGGCCGCGACAGAGAGGCCTCTCGGCCCACAGCTCAAGCCGCACCCCGGCGCCAACCAAAAAAATACCAAGGCGCGAGGGAATGCGCTGGACCTGCAAGATACATTGGAGGACAAAGCAAAGCAAGCAAGATCGATCTACGGATCACGAGGGCGCCCCACCGCACGAGACGATAACCGTCACGCCGGATATAGTAAAAACAAATCCGGCCGGGCCGAACACAGTAGACAAGACTCATTCGAGCTGCGTCGTGATATAGCCCAATACAAAGGCGCCGCACACCCCCTATGCTTCACGAATGAGGTAATGGATCATCAAATCCCAGAGGGTTTCAAACCCGTAAATATTGAATCATACGATGGTACAACAGATCCTGCGGTATGGATTGAGGACTACCTCCTGCATATCCACATGGCCCGTGGTGATGATCTACACGCCATCAAATATCTCCCACTCAAGCTTAAAGGACCAGCTCGGCATTGTCTCAACAGCTTGCCAGCAGAATCCATTGGCTGTTGGGAAGATTTGGAAGCCGCATTCCTTGACAACTTCCGGGGCACTTATGTGCGACCACCAGATGCCGACGACCTGAGCCACATAATCCAGCAGCCAGAGGAATCGGCCAGACAATTCTGGACACGGTTCCTAACCAAGAAAAATCAAATCGTCGACTGTTCGGATGCAGAGGCCCTAGCGGCCTTCAAACATAACATCCGCGACGAGTGGCTTGCCCGGCACCTTGGACAGGAAAAGCCGAAATCGATGGCAGCCCTCACGACACTCATGACTCGCTTTTGTGCGGGAGAAGACAGCTGGCTGGCTCGTAGCAATAACATGTCAAAGAGCCCTGGTAATTCGGATACCAAGGACAGCAACGGTAGGTCACGTCGCAATAAGCACAAGCGCCGCATTAATAGCGACAATACGGAAGACACGACAGTTAATGTCGGATTCAGGGGCTCCAAGCCTGGATAGCGGAAAAGCCATTTAAGTGAAGTACGCAGGGCCCGTCCAGTTTGGACCGCATACTCGATCGCTCATGCCAGATACATGGCACCCCTGACAAGCCAGCCAACCACACCAACAGGGATTGTTGGGTGTTCAAGCAGGCCGGCAAATTAAATGCCGAACAAAAAGACAAGGGGCTACAAAGCGACGACGAGGAGGAGCCCCGGCCGCCGAACAACAGAGAACTGAAGGGTTTCCCCCCACAAGTTTGGACGGTGAACATGATATACGCAACCCACATCCCCAAGAGGGAGCGGAAGCGTGCGTTAAGGGACGTCTACGTGTTGGAGCCGGTCGCCCCAAAGTTCAACCCATGGTCCTCCTGTCCGATCACTTTCGATCGCAGGGACCACCCCACTAGCATCCGCCACGGCGGATTTGCCGCATTGGTCCTCGACCCAATTATTGATGGGTTCCACCTCACTCGAGTCCTCATGGACGGCGGCAGCAGCCTAAACCTGCTTTACCAGGACACGGTGCGCAAAATGGGCATAGATCCCTCAAGGATTAAACCCATAAAAACGACCTTTAAAGGCGTCATACTAGGTGTAGAGGCCCATTGCACAGGCGGCAGTAACACTTGAAGTGGTCTTCGGATCCCCGGATAATTTCCGGACCGAGGAATTAATCATCAATATAGTCCCGTTCCGTAGTGGCTACCATGCACTGCTCGGGCGAACCGCATTTGCAAAATTCAATGCGGTGCCGCACTATGCATACCTCAAGCTCAAGATGCCAGGGCCTCGGGGGGTCATCACAGTTAACGGAAACACAGAGCGCTCTCTCCGAACAGAGGAGGACACTGCGGCCCTCGCAGCAGGAGTACAAAGCAGCCTCTCAAGGCAATCCTCCAGTCCGGCGATCAAGCGCCCGAACGCCTTCAAGCGCGCCCGGAGTAATCTGCAACAAGACCGCCTGGCACATTCCAAGCTCGCATAGTAATGCGGCCCCTACACCAGCCCCAGCCAAACGGCGACATACATGCCGTGCGCACATAATTACGCATTGAAAATACCATGGGCACAGGGGAGGGGGCACGACTACGGCACGCTCCGAAATGCGGCTCAACCGCACTAGGGGCTTTCTACTTTGTTATTTTTTCTCTCTTTCAGGACATTATTCTCTGGAAGCCGAGTCCGGCAACATAATTGCCGAACATACGATACAAGGACCAGGGGGGCCGAAAGCTGCGTCGCATCATGGAACTCCTAGGTGGTCTCTATAACGAGCGAAATACCTATTTTAAATACCATCCCGCAGCTCACCCTTGGAGGCGACATGTCAGATAGTCCCAACTTTTGTTCATCACAATACTTGTATCGTTCTGCTTTAATGCACCTTTTTAAATAAACAATGCATAGCTTCAGTCTATTATTGCATTCTCTATTTTTACTTATGTGTTCAATAATGACACCTTGCAACCGTACACTTTGGTACGGCCAATACACCAGGGGCTCAAGTACCCCATAATACGGTGTGAGAAGTCCGAACACTTTCACAAGTGCGGCACCCCGAACTTATAGCATTATATGCACCGGCTCCGAATCATGTCTTGGATCAATAGTTTGGTTTGCCCGGCTCCCATGTTTTGGTACCTTACGTTCTGTTATATCGGCTAAGGTAGCACTGGGAGAACTACTGCGATTGTGCCCTGGTTCCGCTGGGCTAAGCACCTCAGTAGAGAACGCTAAAACTGACTGTCATGATAAGGCGAGAGTTGGTCGCTGTTCGAGAGGTCTTTCGAGTCCCTAAAGACTTATGCCGCTTAGGGCGAGGAGTCGGCTTTATCCGGCCTAGGCGTGGATAGCGCCCCGAACTCGGTTTTCCGAATACTAGGGGCTTCGCCAAAATTTAAAATATAGAATTCTATGGCTAAGTGAGAGTGATAAAGCACTATAGTCCGATTGCCTTGTTCGTTGTGCTGAGCACCTCCCTCGAAGGACCCAAGATTGGGAAAAAGAGTGCTTAGGTTTATCCCGAACACCCCAGCACTAGTGGCTTGGGGGCAGAAGCCGACGACTCGCCATCTCTCAGATTTAATAAACGGCCGCACAAAAGGTAATATTTTAAATTCAAAACAAGCATTGCATAGCGCATATGAAAAAGTTTTCAGCGTACAGGATCACAAATGCGAGTTCACTAAAAAATTACATCCTTGGAACATTCGTCCCCCATAAGGCGGGCACCCTTTAGGACGTCCTCAAAGTACATCTCGGGGTTGCGATGCTCCTTGCCCTGCGGTGGCCCGTCCTTCACCAGCTTCTCCGCATCCATCTTGCCCCAGTGTACCTTCACACGGGCAAGCGCCCTGCGGGCGCCCTCGATGTAGACGGAGCGCTTGATGACTTCAAGCCACGGACAGGCATCCGCCAGCCGCCTCACCATCCCAAAATAGCTCCCAGGCACGGCCTCTCCAGGCCACAGCCGGACTATAAGACCTTTCATGGCCTGTTCGGCCACCTTATGGAGCTCGACCATTTGCTTCAGCTGGTCGCTCAAGGGCACCGGGTGTCCGGCCTCAGCATATTGAGACCAGAACACCTTCTCCGTTGAGCTCCCCTCCTCGGACCGGTAGTAGGCGGCGGCTTCGGATACACTGCGGGGCAAATCTGCGAATGCTCCTGGAGAGCTCCGGACTCGGGTAAGTAAGAGGTAATTCACTTGAGCTCCCCTCCTCATGCTTGTTTTGCATAATGAATGCCTTACCCGCCGCTATCTTCTTCATCATCTCAATTTCCTGGAGGGCTTTTTGGGCTTCGGCCTTGGCAGACTTGGTGCTTTCGAGGGCCGTCACGAGCTCGGACTCTCGCTTATTTGAGTCAAGCTCCAAACTCTCGTGTTTTTTCATGAGAGCCTGGAGCTCTTGCTGCACCTCCTCCACCCGCGCCTCCTACTTTCCTCGCTCGGTGCGCTCTGTGTCCGTTTTCTCTTTGGCCTCGGAAAGCGCTCGCTTTAGGGTCGCCACCTCGGTCGTGGCGTCTGACATAGCCACAATGATCGTGTCATTTTTTGCAAGCACATATTTTTAATATATACTTACAGAAGGTATCACTTACCTTCTTTCTCCTCGAGCTGCTTCTTGGCAAGGCCGAGCTCGTTCTCGGACCGCTCAAGGCTCTACTTCAACGCATCGACCTCCGCAGTCAGTGCGGCAGAGGTCAGCAGCGCAGCCTGCAAACGCATATCGACATAATTATGTTAGACTCCTGCGAATATTATTAGATCATGTATTCAGCTTTTCTTTGTGAACACCAAACAGAGCATCAGGGGCTACTGTCTATGCGGTAATATTTTTATATATTTTTTACTTACCTCAAAGCCTGTTAGAAGGCTGGCAAAAGCTTCAGTCAGTCCGCTCTTAGCGGACTGAACCTTCTGGATCACCGTACTCATTACAGTACGGTGCTCCTCGTCAATGGAGGCGCCGTTAAGCACATCCAACAAGTTATCCGGTGGCCACCGGCGCGGTAGGCTTGCCCTTCTTGGCGGGGGGCCGCCTGTCGGAGTCCAGAACCATTGAAGGTTCGGGTGCGGTGTACAGCCCATGGCCGGACTTGAAGCCCTTGGGAGCCTTGCTCCTCTTTTGCTCGCAGTCCGGAAGATCGCCTTGCGGCGCCTCCAGGACCACCTCCCCTTGGCTTGGAACCCTTTGGGATAGCACCTCGATGTTGTCCGTAGGGTGGGGGAGGTAGCGGTCGGAAGTGAAAAGCTATTCACATCCGCCGAATCCAAGGAGCCACTCGACGATATGTCGACTTGGGCTCGGGGCGGACTACAAGATTATTCGGCGTTAGGGGAAGCTGTGCAATAAAGGATAACTACAAGTCACTCTGGTGTCCGAATACTTATGACTTCGCCAGTGGCTTGGCCCTGGGTGGCCACTCCTCCTCGCTGTTGGCGGCGTTGGTAGAGTAGTGCGGAGGAAGGGTTCTCCCCTTCTTGGACCCTCCGGCCTCCCCAGTTGGGGCGGCCTTCCTTTTCTTTTCTCCCCCTGCTGGAGGGGGAGAAGCTTCTTTTTCCTCCTCCTCATCTTCGTGGGAGGAGTGCGCCTCGGAGTCATCGGACGATGAGTCCGACACCACCGGGCGCCGGCAACTCTTTCGGGTTCCCATGGCCTTTTTCTTGGCCTTCTTCTCCGGCACCACGTAAGGTGCTGGAACCAGCAGCTCCTCCAAGCGGGCGTCTGCTGGGCCTTCGGGCAAAGGAGCCAGACAGTCAATCTGTCCAGCTGTTTCCTACCATTTCTGTCAAAGGTACGGAGTTTAGATCCCGCATAGAGTCAAACTATGAAAAACGAGCATCATGTAAAAGGTAAAACAACTTACCGCGTTGGCTTGGCGCTTCGCGCTGAATCCGCGATCCTCATTAGCGGGAGGGGGAACCTCGGCGCCCTTGAATAGCACCTTCCAGGCATCCTCGTACAATGTCTCGAAGAGCCCGTTCAGAGTTTGGTGCTGGGCCGGGTCGAACTCCCACAAGTTGAAAGCCCGTCGTTGACACTGGAGGGTCCGGCAAATGAGCATGACCTGGACTACGTTGACGAGCTTGAGCTCCTTGCTCGCCATGTTTTGGATACATGTTTGGAGTCCGGTCAGCTCTCCCGAACTATCCCATGACAGGCCCTTCTCTAGCTAGGAGGTGAGCCACGTGCGGATACCAGATCTGAACTCGGGGGCCGCTGCCCATTCAGGGTCGCGCTGGTCGGTGATGTAGAACCACCCCGATTGCCACCCCTTTATGGTCTCCACAAAGGAGCCCTCGAGCCATGTGACGTTGGTCATCTTTCCCACCATGGCGCCTCCGCACTCCGCCTGGCGGCCGCTCACAACCTTCGGCTTGACATTGAAGGTCTTCAGCCATAAGCCGAAGTGGGGATGGATGCGGAGGAAGGCCTCGCACACGACGATAAACGCCGAGATATTGTGGATGAAGTTCGGGGCCAGATCATGGAAGTCCAGGGCGTAGTAGAACATGAGCCCCCGGACGAATGGGTGAAGAGGGAATCCCAGTCCGCGGAGGAAGTGGGAAAGAAACACTACCCTCTCATGGGGCATGGGGGTGGGGATCAGCTGTCCCTCATCTGGGAGCCGGTGCGCGATGTCATCGGACAAGTATCCGGCTCTTCTTAGCTTGTTGATGTTTCCCTCCGTGACGGAGGAAACCATCCACCTGCCTCCCGCTCCGGACATGGTTGGAGAAGGTTGAGGTGGGAAATGCGGACTTGGGCGCTGGAGCTCGAGTGTGCGAAAGTGGATGAGCAAACGAGGAAGAAGGCGTGGATGAAAAGGTGAATCCTTATCCCTTTATATGGGCGGAGGAAACTATGCGCCCCCACCAGCCTAGTAAAACTCGCTTATCTCCCAAGCGCCGTAATCAATGGCACGGTTGGGTTACCCACGCCCGTATTGATGAGAATATTGTGATAAGGGGACACGATCTCTGCTTCGACAAGACGTGCCAAGGAAACCGCCTCGCGAAACACGCTGAGGTGGGATAGTGAAAACGATTCGAATAAAGGCTTGGCTGTGGTGTGATGTCACGCCACAGAATACGTCAGCAGATTAGATTGGTGAAAATATTACTCTCTCTACGTTGGTATGTGGAACTTGTTTTGCAGAGCCGAACATGATCCTCGTGTTCAAAGCATCTTCTATGGAGTATTCGGAGGAGGAACCCGCCTTGCAATGCCGAAGAAAATCTGCGCGTCGGACTCATCGTCATTGAAGCCTGGTTCAGGGGCTACTGAGGGAGTCCTGGATTAGGGGGTGTCCGGATAGCTGGACTATAACCTTTGGCCGGACTGTTGGACTATGAAGATACAAGATTGAAGACTTCGTCCTGTGTCCGGATGGGACTTTCCTTAGCGTGGAAGGCAAGCTTGGCAATACGGATATGTAGATCTCCTCCCATTGTAACCGACTCTGTGTAACCCTAGCCCTCTTCGGTGTCTATATAAACCGGAGGGTTTTAGTCCGTAGGACAACAGACAATCATACCATAGGCTAGCTTCTAGGGTTTAGCCTCTCTGATCTCGTGGTAGATCTACTCTTGTACTACCCATATCATCAATATTAATCAAGCAGGAGTAGGGTTTTACCTCCATCGAGAGGGCCCAAACCTGGGTAAAAACATTGTGTCCCTTGTCTCCTGTTACCATCCGCCTAGACGCACAGTTCGGGACCCCCTACCCGAGATCCGCCGGTTTTGACACCGACAACTGGAGAGCACAACATCTGGAGGGCACCAGCGGTGGCCGCGCACTTGAGCTGATCTGCCGAGTTGAAAGTGATGGCGCATTGGGACCACTTGAGCGGGCGCGTGGCCTCGAGCTTGGGGAGCACTGCGTTCACCTCGTGAGCGAACTGTTTGAAGATGCGCTGAGAGGCTGGGGCCTGGGCGCCGCCCAAGATGCAGGCGATTGCACGCGGCTCCTGAAAGCCCCCAGCCCCCTCGCCCCGATTATGGTCGTCGTTCCTTCTTGGTGGCGGCAGGGGGGAAGACCGGCGTTGCCCTGAGGGCGATCCTCACGAGGCTGGTCCCTCTAGGCGCCCTCGTGAGGATGGTCCTGCCAGGGGTCCTCGCGAGGCCTGTCGCGCCACTCCTGGCATGGGCCGCGGTCGTCCTAGTGTCCGCCTCCACATCCTCCTCCTTGGTCGTAGCCCCGGTTGCTATGCTCGGGGCATCGACCGAAGCATCCTTCTCGTATGGCTTTGAGCACTTGACAGTCACTGGTGTTGTGGGTGTTCAGGTTGTGGAAGGTGCAGAACGGTCGGCTGTTCTTGGATGACTCTGGCTGATCTCTGCCCCGCTTAGTGTCGTGCTCCGCTGTGAGTACTACCGCTTCCTTGCGCTTCACGTCCTTGGCCTTGGCTTTCTTCTCCTCCGCTCCAGCAGCTGGCAGCTCGAGGAGGGAGAGGCGCCCCTCCTCAGCTCTTGCGCACTTGGTCGCCATGTTGAACAGCTCCTGAGATGTGCACAGCTCCTCATGGATAGTGATCTCTTCCTTCATCTTGACGTCACGAACGCCGTCGGAGAACGCGGAGATGATGGCCTCGTCCGTGACCTTGGGGATCTTGAGGCGAGTGTTGTTGAAGCCCTGGATGTACTTATGGAGGGTCTCTCCTGGTTGTTGCTTGATGCGGCGCAGGTCACCCGCGGCTGGCGGGTGGTCGCAAGTGCCCTGGAAGTTGGCAACGAAGCGGTCGCGCATCTCGTCCCAGGAGGAGATCGAGCCGTGCTGCAGGTTCAGGAGCCAGGAGCGGGCCCCGTCCTTGAGAGCCATGCGAAACCAGTTCGCCATGACTTTCTCATCGCCGTTGGCTGCTTCGATGCTCACATCGTAGAGCTGCATGAACTCCGCGGGGTCGGCGGTGCCGTCGTAGCGAGGAGGCAGGTCCGGCTTGAACTTGCCTGGCCAGGCGACGCTACACAGCTCGGGGGTGAAGGCGCGGCAGCCGGCCGTGGTCACTGGGGCCCGCTTAGGAGGTGGAACCTGGTCTTGACAAGGTCCGCGCGGCGCCGCTGCGGGCGGTGCGCGGTCTTGATGAGGTGGCGCGGGAAGCGCAGGTGCAGCTTCTCGCGGCCGTGGGACTTCTTGGCAGCTTCTCTCTTCGCGCGCGGGCACCAGGCGTTGTGGGTCACGCCGCGGAACCGCGTGTGTTGGTGCCAAGGCACCGTTCTGGGGCAGAGGTGTTCGAGGCGCGCCACGAGCCTCGTCGCCCGTGGCTGGCTGAGGGTGAGGCAGAAAGTGGGACGGCGCCGGAGAGCCCCTTGCGGCACGGACGAGTTCGGTGATGCGATCGAGCCACTCCTCGTAGAGGTCGTCAACCGAGCGGTAGCGCAGGAGTTCATTCGCCGCCAGGAGCGCGGCGTGCGTGAGACGAAAAACTGGCTGGGGTCAGCGACGGAGTGGCAGTGCGGCCGTCCTGCCGCACCTATGGATGCATCGAGGATGCCTTCTGCTTGTTCCCCGCTCGGCCGGTGACGGTGTTGGCGGAGGGAGACGGAGAACGACGAGGTGGCCCGCCAACGGGAGCCGTCTGGGCAATGCAGGCGGTGAGGGCAGCCCGACGCTCAGCTCGAGCACGGCGAGCGTCCGCCATGGAGACGACGGAGCGACAAATCGACTGATCAATGGAAGGGAAGCTACGGTGCACCCCTACCTGGCGCGCCAAATGTCGGATGTGGGATTCCGGCAAACCCTTAAGGTTCGAACACTGGGTGCGCGCAAAGTCTTTCCCCCTACCGATCTAAGCCCTAGCTCGCTAGGATCTCACAGACGAACTCGATGAACTCACAACACAAAGAGATCTCCTCCCATTGTAACCGACTCTGTGTAACCCTAGCCCTGTTCGGTGTCTATATAAACCAGAGGGTTTTAGTCTGTAGGACAACATACAATCATACCATAGGCTAGCTTCTAGGGTTTAGCCTCTCTGATCTCGTGGCAGATCTACTCTTGTACTACCCATATCTTCAATATTAATCAAGCAGGAGTAGGGTTTTACCTCCATCGAGAGGGCCCGAACCTGGGTAAAAACATCGTGTCCCTTGTCTCCTGTTACCATCCGCCTAGACGCACCGTTCGGGACCCCCTACCCGAGATCCGCCGGTTTTGACACCGACATTGGTGCTTTCAATGAGAGTTCCACTGTGCCGTCTCCAGAAGGAAGGATGTCTCGTCTCGTCTTTAAAGATGGAACTACTGTTGGGGGAGCTTTGGCTGTCGACCAAACCCTCCGCCTAGGCGGTTTCATCATGACCGCCTGTTCGGCCGCCGCACCTACGACGACCTCTCGGGTCATCGAAAATAGCCTCCGCGTCAAATCGGCACTCGCCGAACCAGTGGACCCAATGGAGCTCGCTTCCCTAAACGAGCTCTTGGATCGCATCGCCGCCCTGGGAGTCGCTACGGACTATGATCGGATTGGGCTTAAACCCGATCAAAGGGAAATCAACCCGAGATCCGCCGGTCACCCATCATGTCGCAGTGGTGGAGGAGCAATGCGGCGACCTGTCCTCTATCTTGAGGACCAACTATTTCCAAATTCCTGAGCTCTCCGAGCCAGATACCCGTTCATTGGAGGACAACATCCAATTCCTGAACTTAGAATCAGGCAGCGGGCCAGGATCATCGGGCGACACGCCGGAACTGGAAATTCAAAAATTGGAAACTCCTCGGCCCTTGGATCTCAGATTGGGCAAGGGTTCGGATTCAACTCCACCCACCCACCCAAGCATAAGCGATCTTTCCCACATCAGGCAAGAGCCCCATGAAACAGTACACCACTACTGGGCCAGATTCCTCCTTGCGATGAGCAAGGTTAAGGACTGTCGTGAGGAAGACACAATCTTATTTTTCTGCAATAATTGCACGGACAAGGGAATCCTTAATGCCATAAATCGCCGTGAGTTATCACGCTTCGCTGACCTGGCATCCATAGTACGAAAGTACTATGCGACCGAAAGTGCCTGGAAAACCGAAACAAACTTCTGGGATAATCCGGCCCTAAATACAAACCCAGTCGGGAATAAAAGGGTGCATTATCACCAGACACCCGGATCAGCTACCAAAAAGCAAAAACCCTTCTCATGGCAGGGAACCGTAGTAGAGGGATGGCTCAACGGACCCTACAAAGTTCATAGTACGGAAGGCGTCACACCAACACATAGCCTTAGAGCATGTTGGATACTCCGGCAGGTAGCCAAAAGTGGCGAGGATCTTCTCATCCCATAAGCCACAGAGCACCATCCCAGGGATAACAATATGGTATTAACAGTCTTCGAGACCTTAGCATCAAATAATAGGCGAAAGCGAATGCTCCATAGCCTTGCCGAAATCTACCATGTGGCAACAATAAATCCATGGAGTGACACGGCTATTACCTTCAATGCCAGTGACGAACCTAAGTTCCGAACAGCCCGAGCACCCGCTGCATTGGTCCTCGGTCCAATTATGGACGGCTTTCGACTCACCAAGGTGCTCATGGACGGCGGCAGCGGGCTAAACCTCATCTATGAGGAAACCCCTCAAAAAATGGATATGACTGGAACCGCATTGAGCAAAGCAGCACAACCTTTAGAGGAATAATCCCCAGTCGAGAAGCGCGCTGTACAGGCAAAATCACACTCAATGTGGTGTTCGACACACTGGAGAATTATAGGTCCGAAGAGATTACATTCCAAGTAGCCTCGTTCAATAGTGGATACCACGCCCTTCTAGGGCAGGAGGCGTTTACAATCTTCCAAGCCATACCCCACTACGGGTACATGAAGCTCAAAATGCTCGGGCCCAATGGAATCATCACTCTCGCTAGTGATCCGGATACAACACTCCGCGCCGAAAACAAGACAGCGTTGCGATCCACGGTGGACAGGGACGACATGATACTTGATAAGAGATCCAAGTCCACCTCCTTTAAACCACCGGACGAAACGGTCAAATTCCAAGTCCATCCAACGTACCCTACCAAAACAGCCACCATCGGGGCACAGTTAAACCCCGCCGTAGACGCCGCCCTAAGAAATTTCTTGCGCGAGAATTGGGACATATTTGCCTGGCATCCTTCAGATATGCCAGGAATCCCACGCAGGCTGGCCGAGCATAGCCTCAATATTCTAAAGGGATTCAAGCCCGTCAAGCAGGCTCTCCGGCGTTTCTTTGAACCTAAGAGACAAGCCATGGGAGAGGAGCTAGCCAAGTTATTGGAGGCCGAATTCATTAGAGAAATAAAACACCCGGACTGGCTAGCAAACTTGGTGATGGTACCAAAGAAGGACAAATCGTGGCACGTGTGTGTCGATTTCAAGGACCTTAACAAGGCTTGCCCAAAGGATCCCTTCCCCCTCCCCTGCATCGACCAAATTATCGATACTACTGCAGGACATGACTCGTTGTGTTTCCTCGACGCATACTCCGGCTACCACCAGATTAAGATGGCGGAACCCGACCAAGCCGCTACTGCATTCATCACACCATACGGCCCCTTCTGCTTCAACACAATGCCCTTCGGGCTCAAAAAAGCCGGCGCAACATATCAGCGCATGATTCAGACATGTCTGGCAAACCAGATCGGCAAAACAGTGGAGGAATACGTAGATGATGTGGTCGCGAAAACCAAACATGTCGACTCACTAGTAGACGATTTGAGACTTACATTCGATAACCTCCGAGCATATGACGATTTGAGACGTCCCCAACCAGTGATACAGTTCAATACGTACTCCAGATAATGTATACGGACTCCAATAACGCAGCCAAATATGAGGCCCTCCTACATGGTCTCCGGATGGCAGTATCCATGGGCATTCAACGCCTAGAGGTGCGTGGGGATGCGAACCTTGCAATATCCTAGATAAATGGAGACTTTGATGCCAAGGATCCGAAAATGGCGGCTTTTCGCAACACCGTCCTAAAAATGTCAGCTCGGTTCGAGGGGCTCGAATTTCACCATATAGCCCGGGAAAACAATCAGGCGGCAGATGTCCTAGCACGCATCAGTGCAAAACGCGATGCAGTCCCCTCAACATCTTTTTGGAGAGGCTGTTCAAGCCATCCGTAGTATGGGAAGGGGAACCCGGCAATAACACCCCGGACCCAACTGCACTGCCCAATACCGAACACTCTGACATAATCGGAGGCTCTGCCATCGAAATAACATCTTCAGCCCACGCCATAATGGTCGTCATCGCCCCATGGACAGAACCATTCCAAACCTACCTAACTAGGCAGGAACTCCCAGAGGACCAAAATGAGGCACGCTGCATAGTGCGGCGATCTAAAGCCTATAAGGTCCATGAGGGAGAGCTTTATAATAAAAGCACAACCGGAGTCCATCAAAGGTGCATCTCCGAAGAGGAAGGGCGGAACCTTCTGGCAGAAATTCATGCCGGACTCGGCGGCCACCACGCTGCAGGCCGGGCCCTTGTAAGCAAGGCCTTCCGTACAGGTTTTTATTGGCCGACGGCCCGGGCAGACGCTCAGGACTTAGTCCAACGCTGTGTTGGTTGCCAGCTTTTTGCAAACCAAAGCCATATGCCACCCACCGCGCTCCAAACAATCCCCACTACCTGGCCCTTCGCGGTCTGGGGGCTCGACATGGTCAGACCCCTTAAAGGGGGAACCCACAAGAAAAAATACTTGCTGGTCATGGTGGATAAATTCACCAAATGGATAGAAGCCAAACCTGTTAAAACGGCCGAATCCGGACCGGTGATAGACTTTGTATCCGGGGTTTTACACCGTTATGGTGTCCCCATAGCATCATCACAGATAACGGCACGAACTTCACGGCCGACGAGGTAAAACTCTGGTTCAAAGACATGGGCATCAAGCTCGATTATGCTTCCGTCTATCACCCGCAAACCAATGGTCAAGTCAAACGAGCAAATGGTCTTATCATGAGCGGCATCAAACCCAGATTAGTGCGGTCCCTAAAGGAATCTAACACGCACTGGGTAGAGGAGCTCGACTCCGTACTCTGGGGGCTGCAGACCACGCCAAATCGCACTACCGGATACACACCATTCTTTATGGTATACGGCGCAGAGGCGGTTCTGCCCTGCGACATAATTCATGACTCACCTCGAGTGCGAATGTACGAAGAAAGAGAAGCCGAGCTCGATCGGCAGGACAGTTTGGACGCCCTGGAGGAGGAGCGTGACGTGGCAAAGGCCCGTTCCGCATTCTATCAACAGCAGGCTCGAAGATACCAAAGCAGAGAAGTACGGGCCAAAAATTATAATGTTGGCGAGTTAGTTCTACGCCTGTCGGAGAAGAAAAAGGACAAACTCAAGCCCAAATGGGAGGGTCCCTTCATCATTGATCAAGTTCTGACCGGTGGAGCGTACCGTCTGCGGGATGCATCGGATAATCGACTCGAGCCGAACCCATGGAACGCACCAGACTCCGAAGATTCCACGCCTAGCGCCGGACTCTGTGGTCGTCTCCTTCCTCTGTCCATTTTTATACACTGTGTGTCTTTTAATTCTCTCCTTCTCCTTTTCTCTTCTCTCACAGCCTTTAAGGGCCAATTGATGCCTTGTTTGCACACAACTGACGCGCTATCCACGCTCATTATACCTGGGGGCTTCTTTTACAGAAGCTTATTTATCTATACGGGCCTCACGCCCAGCATATGTGTCATCGTTCCACATGTACCTTTTATTCACCATTATATGCATCGATATGACTTAAGTTTTGGGCAAGCTGGGTTGCCTGGCTCTTGTATTTATGCCCTACGTTCCCGTTAATTCGGCTAGGGCATAAGGGGAGCACCTTTGTGATTGTTACTGCCGGGTCAGCCGGATGTGTACCTCAGACTGGATGAAGCCGAAAGCTAGCGTTCTTAAGGGAATATTCGGTCGGTGAACAAAAGATGTTGTTTCTTCTTTTTTTATGTGCCCCCAGATGTTTTCCCTGCGTCTCTCTTCGCAGTCCGGACATGCACTTTAGGGTATGCGCACCAGGGAAAGGAACCCCTAACGGAACTATTCTCCCTGGAAGATGTTTCTTACTAACCATGTAATATAACATAACTAGTTGGGCACTTGTCTGTTCAAGCACTAATGACCCCTACGCCTGGTCTTCATGCATGCCCCGGTTCTTACATAACCGAGAGGGCATTCGGACACACTCCGGACTGTCGGGTCCCGAGGTTGAAGCGAAAAGGTCCACCATGACAAATGATCTACAATCCGGCTAGAAGGCATTATACATGTCACTTTAAATTACATAGTCAATTTGACTAGTTAAATTCCTCTTCTATACCATCCAACAGGCTGTCTAGTCTACAGTCCTGCTGGGAATACTTTGCGGCCAATTCTACTTGGTCGTACACTAAGCTCACGGGGATCTCCTTCCCATCGGGCCCCACAGGTCCGACCTCGGCCATGTGGTTTGGGTCAACCTTCGTGTACCGCGTCTTCACCATGGCCCAGGCTTCCCTGGCACCTTGACGGCAGGCCGATATCTTCCATAATCGGAAGCGCCGTCGTGCTCCTTTAAGCTTCTCCGCAAGCTCTCCAAGGCTTTCGGGCAGGGAGACGGATGGCCATAAGGCCTGGGCAACACCCCGCATCACCTGCCGAACTTGTTCGTGCAATTGTGACAGCTCAGGTAGAAGATCGCATGCCGACCCGGGCATCTCTTCCGCGGGACGACCTGTCAGCATACCTACAGACATAACTCTATTAGCCGGTTTCTTCGCCGAACTCTTTTTAACAAGTTCGTTCAAGCACTTACTGAAAATGCCGCGTCGCAGCCGCTGATTCTCCTTCACAGAGTCCAACAGTTGGGCACGAACATCCTTCAGTTCCATGCCCAGCTGGGTGTTGGCATCCTGGAGATTATTCTTCTCCTGCCTAACCCTCGTAAGCACGCTCTCGCCCGCCTTTAACCGGCGTAAGAGATGTTGCTCATCCGGATTTCCTCCGGCGTCATCTGCAATGTTTGCTGTCAGCTTAGCACATATGCTGCACTCTTTATGGTATCTGTCATTTTAAATATGTGTTACCAGAGGTCTTCTTGGACTTCTCTGCTGCGGCTAGTGCGGCCTGAAGTTGGGCCTTGCACTCTTCAAGCTCATGGGACAATTGGGTATTCTTTTCTGTAAGAACCTGCATAACAAATGATCCTTAAATCAGTTATTCTAACTGTTTCAAGTCTCAGGGGCTACTAATATATATACTCATCAAATTTTCTTACCCGTATGTCCTTTACATACTGATCCATGGCTCTGGCTAGACCATTTTAAGCAGCACGGAGGTACGCGTGTCCCGAGTTGAAGGCATCGAATGCCTCTTGGGAGAAACAAGCGTCACGGAGAACGGCTCGGCGACGCCTGTGGTTCATGGCACTCTCCACCTCGGAATTTGTGGAGGACAGTCTGTCCGCATCCTCCGTCGGAGGAGCATCCGGCGTGCACCTCGTATTCGCTTCCGCTTCCGGGTCCGGCCTTGGAGCCTGACAGGTGGAGGCGTGATTGGCGACCTCTCCGGATATAGTCCGGCAAGCGTTCTTCTTCCTAAGAAAGCGCGGGCGTTAATATGCATTTAAAAAATGATGTCATGGAGCAAGGCTGCACACCATACCGCGGTGCCGGTGTTTCTGTCCGGTCTACATTTGTTTTCAGCCTGCCGGGCCTCGCAGCCCCTTGTTGGCTAGTCTCCGCGGGCTCGGCATGACGTCTCAAGGACCTCCCCAGTAAAACACCGTTAGTATACGGCAAGCATAGTACACAAGGGCAGATCCCTTTCAAAATATTGGGACTTAGGTCTCAGTTACCTGAGAAGCTGGGAGCAGCCCAGGGTAATCGGCCGTTATGGCTACCAAGGCATTATTGCTGCTTAGTTGGTAAAATACCCTATCAATTAGCTCCACAGATATGTCCGGATCCTCTTGGGAGGCCGGGTCGAGGGACCGCTCTGGATCCTCTGGTTTTGGAGGCAGGCTGTTGATCTCCCTTACGGCCTTACGTAGCTCCTGCGTTGAAATCGCAAGGTAAAGTACTTAACTGTGGGAATATGGGACGGATGGCCATGAAAAGTGTCGACTTACCCAGCTCGGAGGATTGTACATAGAAAATCCACCCTGTGGATTAACACGGAGGAATTCCTCCTCTTCTCCCTTGTACAAATCAGAAAAGATCTTTGATAGAGCAGCGGACGAGTCCGGGCCCTTGCGGCCGCAGCGGGTGGCGTCATCCTCCCCGTTGAAATCCTACATGGGGTGGCCTCGATATTGAAGCGGCTGCACCCCCCGCATAACGCATATCGCCATGACTTCGATCATGGTCAGTCCTGATTGGGCCAATAACTTTATCCGGCTCATCAGGTAAAGAACGTCCCTGTCATCTTCCTCCTGGGGGCTCCGTGGGCGCCAGCTCAGGCGCTTCTTCAAAGGAGCATTATTGAACTCAGGAAGACCGATCTGAATAGGGTCCGGAAGGGGGCCGTCTTCTCTATAAAACCATTCTGAAGGCCAGTCTTCGGACGTCTTCTTCGGGGTTCCGGATAGATATCCGGTTCCGGCGATGCGCCATATTTTGGTTCCGCCCACTTGATATATTGACCCCCTCTGAGAACGGGGCACGAGGCAGAATAGCTTCTTCCACAGTGCGAAATGAGCCTCGCAGCCCAAAAACAGCTTGCAAAGTGCTACGAAGCCCGCGATATGCAGTATAGAGGCAGGCGCAAGGCTGTGCAACTGGAGGCCGTAGAACTCCAGGAGCCCCCGGAGAAATGGATGAATTGGAAATCCGAGTCCTCTTATCAAATAAGGAACAAGGCATACCCGCTCTCCCTTAGAGGGATTGGGAAGGCTCTCCGCTTGCTCTACGCCATTGTAAGTGGCGTGCCCGGCTCGGACCGGGACCATATACGCTGGGGGGAGAAATCCCTGGGTCTGAAGCTTCACTAGTTGGATGTGCGGGATGGAACATCTCTCTCCCAATCTCTGGGCTTGGGGCTGGGGGAGCGAGAAGAGGAGCCGCGTCGACCGGCCATGATAGAATGGATCTCTTTCGGGTGCGCTCCGATGAAAGATCGCTAAGGGAGGATGGTGTGGGTTGGATCTGAATCCTCGTCTCTTTAATAGACGGCTCGCTAACATAGCTAGGGGGTAAATGTAAAAACACCCTGGCTCTTCACATTCTCTTGACACGTGGAAGGTGGCCATTATTGGGCGTGGAAGCCAAGGAGCGAAGCAGTTACAAGAGACTGGACACTATTTAACAGGTATTCGGAATTTGGAGAAGAACCCGCCTTGCAATGCCGAAGACAATCTGCGCGCTGGACTCATCGTCATTGAAGCCTGGTTCGGGGCTACTGAGGGAGTCCTGGATTAGGGGGTATCCGGACAGCCGGACTATAACCTTTGGCCGGACTGTTGGACTATGAAGATACAAGATTGAAGACTTCGTCTCGTGTCCGGATGGGACTTTACTTGGCGTGGAAGGCAAGCTTGGCAATGCGGATATGTATATCTCCTCCCATTGTAACCGACTCTGTGTAACCCTAGCCCTCTTCGGTGTCTATATAAACCGGAGGGTTTTAGTCCGTAGGACAACATACAATCATACCATAGGCTAGCTTCTAGGGTTTAGCCTCTCTGGTCTCATGGTAGATCTACTCTTGTATTACCCATATCATCAATATTAATCAAGCGGGAGTAGGGTTTTACCTCCATCGAGAGGCTCCATCGAGAGGGCCCGAACCTGGGTAAAAACATCGTGTCCCTTGTCTCCTGTTACCATCCGCCTAGACGCACCGTTCGGGACCCCCTACCCGAGATCCGCCGGTTTTGACACCGACAGTCGTCATTCCCGATTGGACGGTGCCATATATTGCATATATTCTTAGGAAAGAGCTCCCGGAGGACGAAGAAGAGGCCCGTCATATTGTCCGTTGATCCAAAGCCTTCACAGTAATGGGTGGACAGCTTTACAGAGAAAGTGTTACGGGAGTCACTCAAAAGTGCATTACTCCAGAAGAGGGTCGAGCGATCCTTAATGACATCCACTCGGGGACCTGTGGTCACCATGCGTCCTCCCGGACCATCGTGGCCAAAGCATACCGAGCCGGGTTTTACTGGCCACACGCCAATGAGATGGCGAATGAAATAGTCGACAAGTGCGAGGGATGCCACTTCTACTTCAACATGTCGCACAAACCTGCTTCAGCTTTGAAGACCATTCCACTCGTCTGGCCGTTTTCTGTTTGGGGTTTAGATATGGTTGGCCCTCTGAGGACTGGCAGGAGTGGCTTCACCCATGTGCTCGTCACAGTCAACAAGTTCACCAAATGGAGTGAAGCCAAGCCTATTAAAAACCTCGAAGCAAGTACTGCTGTCAGCTTCATCAGAGAGTTGACATTCAGATATGGTGTTCCGCACAGCATCATCACAGATAATGGGTCGAACTTCGATTCTGATGAGTTCAGGGCCTTCTGCGCTTCCCAAGGCACTCAGGTCGACTGTGCTTCAGTCGCCCATCCCCAGTCAAATGGGAAAGCTGAAAGAGCAAACGGATTGATTCTCAAAGGACTGAAACCCCGATTGATGCGTGACCTCAAGCATACAGCAGGCGCTTGGGTCAATGAACTTCCATCAGTGCTTTGGGGATTGAGAACAACTCCTAATCGGTCGACTGGTCGAACTCCATTCTTCTTGGTCTATGGGGCTGAAGCTGTGCTTCCGAGTGACTTACTTCGGTCGAACTTTTCTCAGATGATGAAGTAGAACAGCCTCGGCAAGATGCAGTTGATCTCCTGGAAGAGGAAAGAGAGATGGCCCTGATCCGGTCGACCATTTATCAGCAAGACCTGTGTCGATTCCAAGCCAGAAACATGAGAGGTCGAGCATTTCAAGAGGGGGACTTGGTTCTTTGAGTGGATCAGCAACGACCACACAAGCTTGCTCCTGCTTGGGAAGGCCCCTTCATCATCACCAAAGTGCTCCACAATGGAGCATATCGCCTCTACAATGTGGAGCACAATAAAGATGAGTCATGCGCTTGGAATGCGGAGCTGCTCCGCCCCTTTTATACTTAAGCATTCAGACTATTGAGATGTAATAAGAAATACCTCCTAGTTTGATTATCAAAGACACAGTTTTACAGTCTCCTAAATGATTGTTGTTCCTTTTTTATGTGTCCCAAATCCCCAGTGGGTGCCTTAGCTGCGAATCCGCTTCGCCTAAGTTCCAAAAAAGAAAATCCTGCCGAGTGAAGAGCAAGCCTCTCACTCGGAGGCTTAGCTGCGAATCCATTTCGCCTAAGTTTTAAAAAATCCTACCGAGTGGAGAGCAAGACTCTCACTCGGAGGCTTAGCTGCGAAACCGTTTCGCCTAAGTTTAAAAAAATCCTACCGAGTGGAGAGTAAGACTCTCACTCGAAGGCTTAGCTACAGTCCCGCACTCCCCTAAGTTTGAAAAATCCTACCGAGTGAAGAGCAACCCTCTCACTCGGAGGCTTAGCTGCAGTCCCGCACTCGCCTAAGTTTGTAAAATCCTACCGAGTGAAGAACAACCCTCTCACTCGGGGGCTTAGCTGCAGTCCAGTACTCACCTAAGTTTGAAAAATCCTACCGAGTGAAGAGAAACCCTCTCACTCGGAGGCTTGGCTGCAGTCCCGCACTCGCCTAAGTTTGAAAAATCCTACCGAGTGAAGAACAACCCTCTCACTCGGGGGCTTAGCTGCAGTCCAGTACTCACCTAAGTTTGAAAAATCCCACCGAGTGAAGAGCAACCCCCTCACTCGGGGGCTTAGCTGCAGTCCAGTACTCGCCTAAGTTTGAGAAATCCCACCGAGTGAAGGGCAACCCTCTCACTCGGGGGCTTAGCTGCAGTCCAGTACTCGCCTAAGTTTGAGAAATCCCACCGAGTGAAGAGCAACCCTCTCACTCGGGGGCTTAGCTGCAGTCCGGTACTCGCCTAAGTATAAAACATGTTCCGAGTGAGGACCGATCTTCTCGCTCGGGGACTTGGCCACACGCTCTATCCTGATCCGCAAGGACAACGAGGTGCAGGTCGACTGCGACCTACTCCTCAGAGTTGTGCCATAAATACAATATGTGCTCTCCGTCTTGATCCGCAAGGACGATGAGGTGCAGGTCGATTGTGACCCTCTCCTGAGAGCTGTGCCATAAATACAATGTGCTCTCCGTTCTGATCCGCAAGGACGACGAGGTGCAGGTCGACTGCTACCTTCTCCTCGGAGCTGCATCACAAATACAAAGACTATTCCGAGTGAAGAAACAAGTTCCACTCGAAGGCGAACACAAGCATATTCAAAGAAAGACCAAGGTCAGATAAATCTCGTGAAGTTCCAGACCCCGGATTAAGGTACTCGGCGTCAGGTCCGAAGGTGTTTAACGGTTACAAAATCACTCGGCATTCCGAGGCAAATTTAAGACGAGGCATAAAGTGTGTTCCCTCCGCAGGAGGAGGGCTAGCAGGTTCGACGAACTCGTCCAGGTCGATTCCATCAGCCATCCGAGTGGCAGCAGCAATGATGGTTTCCATGAAAGATTGGAAGTCGTGCCTTTTGGTATTGGCAACCTTGATCGCCGCCAGCTTCTCTTCTCGAGCTTCCTTGAAGTGGACACTAACCAGAGACAGAGCTACGTCAGCACCGCATCGAGCAGAAGACTTCTTCCATTCCTGCACTCGACCAGGGACCTCCTTGAGTCGAGCCATCGGAGACTCGAGGTCATTTTGGAGTGTCGCCTCTGGCCAGAGCGCCGTGTCGATTCGCGACACCGCAACTTTCAGCCGAGCAAGGTAGTCGACAACACCAGCAACACGAGATTCCAGTCGGAGCATGTTCATGGCGGCATCGTCCTTAACAGGAGAGAGGATGGGGTCCAAGCTTGTCTCAATTCGCCCAGTCTCTTCCTCGAAGTTCTGGCAAAATTCTGCGCACGCAATACAACGATGAGTCAATAGCTAGATATCGAGTCGACAACAACAAGTCAGTCGGACAAAGGAAAGCACCTTAAAGCATAGCGAATAACTTCTTGGCAAGTCCTCTTTTGCGGGCAATGTCTTCTACTTTGTCGGTCAAGGTCCCCTTGTCCTTCTTCAGACGAGTCGCCTCCTTGTTGGCTTCATCTAGGGCGGTCTTCAGCTTGGCGTTCTCTTCCTCCAGTTTACCGACTGAAGCAAGCTTCTGGTCGGCGAGTGCGATTTTCTCTTATGTTACCTTCTGCGCAGCTGCAAGGTCCAGATCCTTCTTTGCCAGAGTCTGTTTCATTGTTTCTGAAAGAAATAACACTTGGTTCAGAGAAAGGAAATAACACTCGGCTCAGAAACAAATCAGTCGACAATTTTTTCTTACCAGCGGCTTCATCCTTGGCCTTCTGCAAGTTCGTCTTGGCCAACTCCAAGTCGAGATTGAGCTGCATCTGCTTCTGCTCCAGGTCAGCAAAACAAGCTCCAAGTTCACAAGATTTCTGTGATCAGAGGATGGTCAGTCAGCAGATGCGATGATTGGTTACTTCAGAATAATAGAGTGACAAATTCAACAAGTTCTAAGACTACTGCCGAATCAAACATCGAACAGTAGTCTCGGGGACTACACCCAGTGGGTGCACTTAGCATGCCCCCACTGGTCCAGTTTCCACTCGACATGGCCTGTCCAGGCCGAGTGTAAAAAAAGAGAAGAGGAAAGTTGTTCTCAGACCACAGTCGACTGCCCGCAGTCGACTACGGTCTCGGGGACTACACCCAGTGGGTACACTCAGCGTGCCCCCACTGGTTCAGGTTCCACTCGACGTGTCCGTTCAGACCGAGTGAGAAAGTTCTTATTCTCAGACCATAGCTGCCTGCCCGCAGTCAACTATGATCTCGGGTACTACACCCAGTGGGTGCACTCAGCGTGCCCCCACTGGTTCAAAGACTCAATCGACACAACCTAGTCGACTCGAGAAGAAAAACTATTCAGCAGTAAATTAAACACCCAGTGGGTGTACAAATGCAAAATGCAGACCGATGAAAAGATGCACAAGGAAAGTTTTCAGGTAGCATATCCTAACAGAACAAGTGACAAGCTAAAGGATCAGTCGGTAATCAACCAACCTAGACGTTGCTCTGGAGAGCTGAGCTGGCGTCATAAGCAGCTTGCCTGTCCTCTCGAACCACGTTCATCTGCTCCATCATGATGCCTGCCTGGCGTATAGCTTCCTTGGCAACACTCACTTGGTCCTCATGGACGTGATGCACACTAAAGAGTGAAGATGGTGGATTGGCTAGAATCAGTGCAGTCGACGTTGAAGGCTGGGCACTCGACAATGGTATGGCCAAAGTCACAGAAGCCCGGTTGGCATCGCCAGTCTCCTGGATCACCGGCTTCGTCACTGGCGTCGACTGGGGCACCTTGCCAGTTGATGTCTTGCTGCTTCTCCTTCCCATGGGCCTCAGCGGCACATCCTCATCATCGTCTGGAAGATCAATGACATTGGGAGGATCTGCAAAAGAATCAATCGCCAGAATTCAGTCAACCAAATAAATGGCTGAGAAAGCAAAGACGAAATTGCAAAAGTCATACACGGATTAGAAGTGACCGCATCTTCCATTTCCTCGTCACCATCTCTGTGAGCAGAAGTCCCAGAAGTAGCAGCTCTGCAAGTTTCAAGATTCACTCAGTTGATTTAGGAAGAGAGTCAACAACATAGGTCCTTGAGCAAAAAGTGAGGACAAGACACTTACGCAGAAGCGACGGGGACATCGATCTTGATCTTGGGCAGGGTCATCCGAGACTTTGATGCTGCAACTTTGGGCTGCTTTGGAGCCTTCTCAGTCAGCACAAGGGAAGAGGTCTGAGTGCGCTTGGAAGTCTATCCAGTCGGCTTAGCCACTTTGCCATGGATACTTGCTGGGTCGTGCAGATGCTTGGAACGCCTTTAGGTGCGAGGTGGTCACTCGACTTCTTCGTCACTACTTGAGTCCTTGCTTTTTCCCTCCTCTTCTCCTCCATCAGATTGCCAATGCGTGCTTTCGCCTCCACTTTCTTCTCCTTCCTGGTACTGCTCTTGCTCTCTGTTCGACATTGAGTATGTCTCCGTATAAATCTGCGAAGCAAAAGAGGTGAACAAAGGATGGTCGACTTAATAAGCAAAGGCAAATCCGAATGGAAAACACTCGGAAATAAAGAGTGGACCTGGTCTGGTTGATTGTTGGCGTCGAATGGTAAAACTCTTCGGGATCCCCTGGGATTATCTTTATTTCCTGTGATGTATTGCACCCACTGCGCCACCGTCTTCTCATCAACGTCCTCCGGGTGGATCCGAGTGGAATCTTCAATCCCTGAGTACATCTACATGGAGTGATCACGACCCTGGAGAGGCTGGATACGTCGACTGAGGAATACCTCGTGCAGATCCATACCAGTCACACCCTCACGGATCTGCTGAACTACTCGCTCCATCAACATGGTCACCTCCACCTTCTCTACTAGAGTCACTCTCAAGGAAGTGGGTTTCTAGACTCGCTCCAGGGAAAAAGGAGGAAGACCAGTCGAATGACCAGGGGTCGACTTGTCTTTGCAATAAAACCAAGTCGACTGCCACCCTCTAACCGAGTCTGGGAGAGTCATCGCGGGAAAAGCACTCTTCCCCCTCATCTGGATACCTAAGCCCCCGCACATGTTGATCACCTGGGTTCTCTCGTCACTCGGGCTAGCTTTTTTCACAGTCTGCGAGCGGCACATGATGATGTGCTTAAATAGACCCCAATGCGATCGACAGCCCAAGAAATTCTCAGACAGGGAGACAAAGGCAGCGAGGTACGTGATTGTGTTGGGAGAGAAATGGTGGATTTGAGCCCGAAAGAAGTTCAGAAAAGCATGGAAAAAGGGATGTGGGGTTAAAGAAAAACCACGGTCGACGTGAGTGGCGAGTAAGACGCACTCACCCTCCTGAGCCTGCGGCTCAGTTTCCTCCCCCGGGAGCCTCCAGGAACCATGCTCAATCAGCCGGCTCTCAGCCAGATCTTGCAAGTCATCCAGCTCGATTGTGGAATGGATCCCGTCGCCCTGAACCCAGCCGCACGATAAGGCGGATCTCGAGGACGACCCGCTCCTTCTGGTCTTCTTCCCCTTCCCCTTCGCCGCCCCCTTCTTTGCGCGCTCAAGTGCTTCCGTCTTGTCCTTTGCCATTGCAGCAAGAGGCGCACGGGTGCGAGGCGGCGTCAAGAGTGGAAGCGGTAGCGGTGGAGAAGCAGAGGAGGAAGAAGGGGAAATTGGGGCGCAGTGTGCAAAATTCCCCAGCCCAACGCCTTATAGGGAGTCATTTTTGAGTGACTGACTGCTGGGCATGGGCAATCCTGTCAAATCCCGCAACTGTCGCTCGCTCGATACATGGCAAAAAAGGTGGCGCGGAGATCGAGGCGCCCCTGCCTAATCCATCCCGATTACTGCGGCCTCCTTCGTCTCGCGCGCTTCCCAAAATTTCGAATCCCGCAAGATCCGGGAGCAGCAGAGCAGTCTGTCAGACTGACGATTTTTTCCATATCAACACTCGAAGCCTATCAGTAAAGTTCACTCGACTACTTTAGAATGGATCAAGGCGACTGAAAATGAAGTCAAAGTTGTCACATGACTCATCAGTCTAAGGAAAACGCTTCCGCAGCGTGTAACTGAGTCGGAACCAACTTCCACTCCTTTCTCCACTCGAACCCTGAACCATTTGGGGGCTAATGATGAGGACATTTGCCTAGGGTAGGGTCATAGGCCTATCCTAGACACCCTCCCCAAGGACATTACCCTAAAGTCAGAAGCATTCAAGGGATAACATCATCCACTCGACCAGAAGCATTCCACTCAGAAGATTCAATTTCACTCGACCATAGAAATGGTCACTCGACGACGAGAAGATCTAAAGTTATTCTGTAAAGCAACGGTTGGGCGTTTACTCTATAGACTTAATGGTCATTCATGTACCTTTATTGTTGGCGTTACCAGAAACGCCCTATCTTTACATACCTTAAACCATGTGTAACTAAGGGCGGGAGGGGTCTGGCAAACTCTATATAAGCCACCCCCCTCCTCGGGGACAGGGGTTCGCACCCCCTGTAACTCCACTCACATAATCCAATCGACCGAGCTCCCGAGCACCGAGACGTAGGGCTGCTACTTCCACTGTGAAGGGCCTGAACTCGTAAATCTTGTGTGTACAACTTCACCATAGCTAGGATCTTGCCTCCTCATACCTACACCTCATTCTACTATCAGGCTTAGAACCACGACACCATGTGCGTTTTTTATAGGTAGCATGGTAATTTCTTTTCTCTTAAAACCATGTCATTGTTTGCCTTCCAAAAATATGGCATTTTTACTTCTCACATGGCATTTTTATTATTAAGAGCATCATTTTAATAATTAATAACATGTAATTTTTATTAATAAAAGGATGCCAGATTTATTTTTAAGAGCATGGCATTTTATTAATTAATAACATGACATTTTATTAGCAAAATGATGGCAGTTTTATTATTACGAGCATGTCATTTTAATAGTCAATAACATGACATTTTATTTTTAAGAATATGACAATTTTATTATAAATAGCATGTCATTTTAATAATTAATAACATGACATTTTTATTAGCAAAAGGATGATAGTTTTATTATTACGAGCATGGCATTTTAATAGCCAATAACATGATATTTTTATTTTTTAGATGATGGAAATTTTATTATAAAGAGAATGGAATTTTAATAATTAATAACATGACATTTTATTAGTAAAAAGATGGCAGTTTGATAATCAATAACATGGTATTTTTATTACTAAGAGGATGACAGCTTCAGTATTAAAAGCATGCCATTTTATTATCAATAACATGACAGTTTTATTATTAAGAGCATGGTATTTTATTATCAGTAACATGCAAGTTTTACTATTAAGTGTATGTCAACTTTTATTATCAAGAGCATAACAATTTTATTATTAGGAGCATGATTTTTTTATCATGGCAACTTCTAGCATTTGATATCTATTTGTTTTTGAAAAAAAGAAAATATTATGCATAGCAACAAAGGTTTGCTCGTTCCTTCTCTCCAAGCTTGGCGTGCCTCGATCCGGCGTCAACTAGATATCCTACATTCTTAGAAGTTGATTTTCACTACTAGCAATTCTCTCAACATGCGCATTGTCCAATTCAGCATGGTGCCACATGAGCGTTCAGTTTGCAAATTCTCTAACCATCCAGCCATGCATCACATATGAGTGCAACAATCATTTAATTCTCCTAGCATCCAACCATGCATCGCACATCAATTCAAATGAAGCATAAATCGTTTCAGTTCCCTTGATTATTCCTTTTCGTCTCCAAAAGTAACAACCGAACCACACCGCATCCCTACATCTTCTGTAAAGAAAGAAAATTTTCACCTATCTACATACAACCATGGAAGACAAGCCGTCCATGCCACCCAATCTGTCACAGTGCCTCCTCATAACCTGCAGCAGGAGACACGACATGCAACTGGTGCCCATCCAGATGCTCCAACTAATGGGGCACCGGTGACCCCTTCCCTTGCGTGATTCCAGATGGGGCCATTGGCTTCTCCCGTCACACGGTCATGATCTGATGGGGCCGCATCGGCCTCCACCGTAAATCCTCCGACTGGAGGCGGCCGTGAGGTCGTGGTGAGGTAGAAGTTGAAGCTCAACAATGTTAATACATGGTTGCAGCTTACTAAGAATTAGATCCCGATGTTCATCTGTAGTTCTCCCATCGTCCAGGAGCTCATCGGTCGCTCCCCCAGCCCCCTTCCCGGCATGGCACACTGTTCTTTGCCGATTCCCCATCAGATTGCCAACTAGCATCAAGGTGCTACAACTACTACTCTCTCATTAGTTCCCCAGTTGTTGTCCAGCCACCACCAAGGTCCTCAAGCTACTCCTCTACTCTATACTTCTTAACTCTGCAATATCTGTACTACTAAATCTGTAGTATGTTGCAAAGCTCCACGTGATTTATCAAGTGTTGGTTCTTCATTAGTTAATTGGTTTAGTGCTAGAACATACTATTGTTTCAATTTTATGTACCACTTCTTAGTTGTTTATTTTCCACCGATCGTAGTTGTTTCTTCCACTAATTTTAGTTTACAACAAAGTGGTTCATGATTTTTCCATTGCATACCTCCCTTAGTTAACAATTGAACTCATGATTTATCTATTGTTTATAGAAGAGTATACATATCTTCATTGATTGATTGGTACAGTGTTTGAATGCACTATTATTTTAGCTGTGTGTTTGGCATTGATCTTTAACAATTATTCATACTTGTGGTATCGTGTAAACAAAATTTGGTGCTATTATCCCATAACAAGGATCCATGAGATTTTTTCCATCCCGCTTAGTGAGGGATTCCTGGACTAAGGGGTCCTCGGGCGTCCGGCCTGTTAGCTACGGGCCGGACTGATGGGCCGTGAAGATACGAAGACCGAAGACTGCACCCATGTCCGGATGGGACTCTCCTTGGCATGGAAGGCAAGCTAGGTGACCGGATATGTGGATTCCTTTATTTGTAACCGACCTTGTGTAACCCTAGCTCCTCCCGGTGTCTATATAAACTTGAGGACTTAGTCCGGCGGGGCCATATTCATTACCAGTCATACATGCTAGACTTCTAGGGTTTAGCCATTATGATCTCGTGGTAGATCAACTCTTGTAATACTCATATTCATAAAGATAAATCAAGCAGGAAGTAGGGTATTACCTCCATTGAGAGGGCCCGAACCTGGGTAAACATCGTGTCCCATATCTCCTGTTACCATCGACCTTAGACGCACAATTCAGGACCCCCTACCCGAGATCCGCCGGTTTTGACACCGACATTGGTGCTTTCATTGAGAGTTCCACTGTGCCGTCGACAAAAGGTTCGATGGCCCCTTCAACTATCGATAGTGACATTGTCCAAGGAGAAACCTTCCTCCCCGAACAGATCTTCGTATTCGGCGGCTTCACACTGCAGGCCAACTCGATTGGCCACCTAGAGTAGATCGACAGCTACGCCCCTGGCCGTCAGGTCAGATTTGGGAGCTTGAAGTACGTCACGAACATCCGTGGAGATTTGATCTTCACCGGATTTGAGACCGCGGCGACCGCTCCTAGTCACCCCGAGGAACATAACCTAAATCTGTCATCGGGCCGCATCCAGGAGATTGCTCCTGTGAGTGCTCCGGCCGTAGATCCGGAGCATATTGCGCCCACCGAGGAAGGGAGGCTCACCCCACCACGGAGGCCACAAATTCCACGGCGTTGGAGCCAAACATAGACCTAAAGTCACACAGCGTCTTTGTCAGCGGAACTCCGGACTCGTCTCTGGTTATAAATTCAGAGCCATGTGCATCTACGGATGCCGAACTGGATCGCTTACCGATCTTCAAGTTTAGCGCCGCAGACATCTTCCAGCATTCGCCCTTGGGCGATGTGGTAAACTCGCTAAGAAACTTGTCCTTGACGGGGGACTCACAGCCGAACTATGTTTGGTTCGAACTGGAGGCCGATGATGAAAGGGAATTTCGCTTCCCACCCACCACCCACTTCGTAGCCACTGTCGAAGACTTAACCGACGTGCTCGACTATGACTCTGAAGACATCGACGGAATGGACGACGATGCTGGAGACGAGGATGCCCAAAATCAGCCGTTCACTGGACGATGGACGGCCACTTCCTCATATGACGTCAACATGGTAGATACGCCGAAAACTAATTGCGGTGATGACAAGGAAAACCCAGCAAAGGAGGACCCCCCTAAAACACAGCCAAAGCGCCGGCTGCTACCGCTTGAGCACTCCGTTGGTTTTCCCTTGAAGAGTGCTACCTCTTGAGCACTGCGTTAGATTTCCTTGAAGAGGAAACGATGATCCAGCATAGTAGCGTAAGTATTTCCCTCAGTTTTTGAGAACCAAGGTATCAATACAGTAGGAGGCTACGCGCGAGTCCCTCGTACCTGCACAAAACAAATAACTCCTCACAACCAACGCGATAAGGGGTTGTCAACCCCTTCACGGTCACTTACGAGAGTGAGATCTGATAGATTAGATAGGATAATATTTTTGGGATTTTTGTGATAAAGATGCAAAGTAAAATAAAAGCAAAGTAAAAAAGCAAAGGAAATACCTAAGTGTTGGAAGATGAATATGATGAAGATAGACCCGGGGGCCATAGGTTTCACTAGTGGCTTCTCTCAAGAGCATAAGTATTTTACGGTGGGTGAACGAATTACTGTTGAGCAATTGACAGAATTGAGCATAGTTATGAGAATATCTAGGTATGATCATGTATATAGGCATCACGTCCGAGACAATTAGACTGACTCCTGCCTGAATCTACTACTATTACTCCACTCATCGACCGCTATCCAGCATGCATCTAGAGTATTAAGTTCATGAAAAGAGAGTAACGCCTTAAGCAAGATGACATGATGTAGAGGGATAAATTCATGCAATATGATAAAAACCCCATCTTGTTATCCTCGATGGCAACAATACAATACGTGCCTTGCTGCCCCTACTGTCACTGGGAAAGGACACCGCAAGATTGAACCCAAAGCTAAGCACTTCTCCCATTGCAAGAAAGATTAATCTAGTAGGCCAAACCAAACTGATAATTCGAAGAGACTTGCAAAGATAACCAATCATACATAAATGAATTCAGAAAATATTCAAATATTGTTCATAGATAATCTTGATCATAAACCCACAATTCATCAATCTCAACAAACACACCACAAAAAGAAGATTACATCGAATAGATCTCCACGAGAGAGGGGGAGAACATTGTATTGAGATCCAAAAAGAGAGAAGAAGCCATCTAGCTACTAACTATGGACCCGAAGGTCTGAGGTAAACTACTCACACTTCATCGGAGAGGCTATGGTGTTGATGTAGAAGCCCTCCATGATGGATGCCCCCTCCAGTGGAGCTCCGGAACAGGCACCAAGATGGGATCTCGTGGGTACAGAAGGTTGCGGTGGTGGAATTAGATTTTTGGCTCCATATCTGATCGTTTGGGGGTACGTAGGTATATATAGGAGGAAGGAGTACGTCGGTGGAGCAACAGGGGGCCCACGAGGGTGGTGGGTGCGCCTGGGGGGGAGGGCGCGCCCACCTACCTCGTGGCTTCCTCTTTTGTTTCTTGACGTAGGGTCCAAGTCTCCCGGATCATGTTTGGTGAGAAAATCAAGTTCCCGAAGGTTTCATTCTGTTTGGACTCCGTTTGATATTCCTTTTCCGCGAAACTCTGAAATAAGAAAAAATAGCAATTTTGGGCTGGGCCTCCGGTTAATAGGTTAGTCCCAAAAATAATATAAAAGTGAATAATAAAGCCCAATAATGTCCAAAACAGTAGATAATATAGCATGGAGCAATCAAAAATTATAGATACGTTGGAGACGTATCAAGCATCCCCAAGCTTAATTCCTGCTCGTCCTCGCGTAGGTAAATGATAAAAAAGATAATTTTTTATGCGGAGTGCTACTTGGCATAATTTGAATGTAATTCTTCTTAATTGTGGTATAAATATTCAGATCCAAAAGATTCAAGACAAAAGTTCATATTGACATAAAAATAATAATACTTCAAGCATACTAACTTAGCAATTATGTCACCTCAAAATAACATGGCCAAAGAAAGTTCATCCCTACAAAGTCATATAGTTTGGTCATGCTCCATTTTCGTCACACAAGAATGCTCTCATCATGCACAACCCGGATGACAAGGCAAGCAATAGTTTCATACTTTAGAAATCTCAAACCTATACACTTTCACGCAATATATGAGCGCGAGCCACGGACATAGCACTATGGGTGGAATAGAATATGATGATGGGGGTTATGTGGAGAAGACAAAAAAGGAGAAAGTCTCACATCAACAAGTCTAATAATTGAGCTATGGAGATGCCCATCGATTGATGTTAATGTAAGGAGTATGGATTGCCATGCAACGGATGCACTAGAGCTATAAATGTATGAAAGCTCAACAAAAGAAACTAAGTGGGTGTGCATCCAACTTGCTTGCTCACGAAGACCTAGGGCACTTGAGGAGGCCCATTGTTGGAATATACAAGCCAAGTTCTATAGTGAAAAATTCCCACTAGTATATGAAAGTGACAAAACAAGAGACTCTCTATCATGAAGATTATGGTGCTACTTTGAAGCACAAGTGTGGCAAAGGATAGTAGCATTGTCCCTTATCTCTTTTTCTCTCATTTTTTTGGGCCTTCTCTTTTTTATGGCCTTTCTCTTTTTCTTATTCCTCACTTGGGACAACGCTCTAGAAAATGGTGATCATCACACTTGTATTTATTTACAACTCAATGATTACAACTCGATACTGGAACAAAGTATGACTCTATATGAATGCCTTCAGCGGTGTACCGGGATATGCAATGAACCAATAGTGACATGTATGAAAGAATTATGAACGGTGGCTTTGCCACAAATACTATGTCAACTACATGATCATGCTAGCAATATGACAATGATGAATTTGTCATGATGAACGGAATGGTGGAAAGTTGCATGGCAATATATCTCGGAATGGCTATGGAAATGCCATAATTGGTAGGTATGGTGGATGTTTTGAGGAAGATATAAGGAGGTTTATGTGTGAAAGAGCGTATCATATCACGGGGTTTGGATGCACCGGCAAAGTTTGCACCAACTCTCAATGTGAGAAAGGGCAATGCACGGTACCGAAGAGGCTAGCAATGATGGAAGGGTGAGAGTGCGTATAATCCATGGACCCAACATTAGTCATAAAGAACTCACATACTTATTGCAAAAATCTACAAGTCATCAAAAACCAAACACTACGGGCATGCTCCTATGGGGATAGATTGGTAGGAAAAGACCATCGCTCGTCTCCGACCGCCACTCATAAGGAGGACAATCAAAGCACACCTCATGTTTCAAATTTGTTACATAACGTTTACCATACGTGCATGCTACGGGACTTGCAAACTTCAACACAAGCATTTCTCAAATTCACAACTACTCAACTAGCACGACTTTGATATTATTACCTCCATATCTCAAAACAATCATCAAGGATCAAACTTCTCTTGGTATTCAACACACTCATAAGAAAGTTTTTACTATTCTTGAATACCTAGCATATTAGGATTATTTAAGCAAATTACCATGCTATTTAAGACTTTCAATATAATCTAAGTGAAGCATGAGAGAATAATAGTTTCTATGAAACAAATCCACCACCATGCTCTAAAAGATATAAGTGAAGTACTAGAGCAAAACTATATAACTCAAAAGATATATGTGAAGCACAAAGAGTATTCTAATATTTTCTAAATAATGTATGGCTCTCTCAAAAGGTGTGTACAGCAAGTATGATTGTGGTAAACTAAAAAGCAAAGACTCAAATCATACAAGATGCTCCAAGCAAAACACATATCATGTGGTGAATAAAAATATAGCTCCGAGTAAAGTTACCGATGGAAGTAGACGAAAGAGGGGATAACTTCCGGGGCATCCCCAAGATTTGGCTTTTTGGTGTCCTTAGATTATCTTGGGGGTGCCATGGGCATCCCCAAGATTAGGATCTTGCCACTCCTTGTTCCAGAATCCATCAAAAATCTTTCACCCAAAACTTGAAAACTTCACAGCACAAAACTCAACAGAAATCTCGTGAGCTCCGTTAGCAAAAGAAAACAAAAGACCACTTCAAGGTACTGTAATGAACTCATTCTTTATTTATATTGGTGTTAAACCTACTGTATTCCAACTTCTATATGGTTTATAAACTATTTTATTAGCCATAGATTCATCAAAATGAGCAAACAACACACGAAAAACAGAAACTGTCAAAAACAGAACAGTCTGTAGTAATCTGTAACTAACGCAAACTTCTTTAACTCCCAAAAATCGGCAAAAATAGGAAGACCTAGGCAATTTGTTTATTGATCTACAGAAATTGGAATCACTATTTTATCACGTTATGGTGATTTTTAACAATTATTTTCGTGAACAGAAAGTTTCTGGAAATTACAGCAAGATCAAATAACTTTCATCCAAGAAGATCCTATAGGTTTAACTTGGCACAATCACTAATTAAAACATAAAAACACATCTATCGAGAGGCTAGAACAAATATTTATTGAATAACAGCAAGGAAAAATATTGGGTTGTCTCCCAACAAGCGCTTTTCTTTAAAGCCTTTTAGCTAGGCATTGATAATTTTAATGATGCTCACATGAAAGACAAGAATTGAAGCACAAAGAGAGCATCATAAAACATGTGACAAACACATATAAGTCTAACATACTTCCTATGCATAGGCATCTTATAGAAAAACAAATTATCATAGCAAGCAAAAACTAGCATATGCAAGGAAGCGGAAAGGAACAATAGCAAACTCAACATAATGAGAGGTAATTTAGTAACATGAAAATGTCTATAACCATATTTTCCTCTCTCATAATAATTACATGTAGGATCATAAGAAAATTCAACAATACAGCTATCACATAACATATTCTCAACACGATCCACATGCATGCGAAGTTGACACTCTTCCAAAATAGTGGGATTATCATTAATTAAAGTCATGACCACTCCAAACCCACTTTCAATATTATTGCAAACATTATTATCAATCTTATATTCATCATGGGGCTTAAATAAATTTTCAAGATCATAAGAAGAATCTCCCCAATCATGATTATTGCAACAGGTAGTGGACATAGCAATACTAGCATCCCCAAGCTTAGGGTTTTGCATATTATTAGCATAATTTACATCAATAGAATTTTTGATGTGGAATGCTACTTGGCATAATTTTCTTTGAATATAGATACGTTGCATCATAGGTACGAGGGACTCGCACATAGCCTCCTACTGGATTGATACCTTGGTTCTCAAAAACTGAGGGAAATACTTACGCTACTGTGCTGCATCATCCTTTCCTCTTCAAGGAAATCCAACGCAGTACTCTAGAGGTAGCAGAGAAGATTTCTGGCGCCGTTGCCGGGGAGTCTACGCAAAAGTTAACATACCAAGTACCCATCACAACCCCTTATCTCCTGCATTACATTATTTGCCATTTGCCTCTCGCTTTCCTCTCCCCCCACTACACCCTTGTCGTTTTATTCGCCCTTTTTCCATTCGTCTTTTCGTTTACCTTGATGTCTTACTTGGCTCCTTTGCTCGTTTGGTTGAAATAGTTGAGAATTTATTCCTAAACAGAGAAGCTAATATCTATTGATCCTCATCCACTTGCCAATCTTTTTAAGAGATCCAATTATGATGAACCAATTCCTAGTGATTTGGATGCACTAGATTATCAAGCATCCCCAAGCTTAATTCCTGCTCGTCCTCGAGTAGGTAAATGATAAAAACAGAATTTTTGATGTGGAATGCTACTTGGCATAATTTTCAATGTAATTCTCTTATTTGTGGCATGAATATTCAGATCCGAAAGATTCAAGATAAAAGTTTAATATTGACATAAAAGTAATAATACTTCAAGCTTACTAACTAAGCAGTTATGTCTTCTCAAAATAACATGGCCAAAGAAAGTTCATCCCTACAAAGTCATATAGTTTGGTCATGCTCAATTTTCAACACACAAGAATGCTCTCATCATGCACAACCCCGATGACAAGCCAAGCAATATATGAGCGTGAGCCATGGATATAGCACTATGGGTGGAATAGAATATGATGATGGGGGTTATGTGGAGAAGACAAAAAGGGAGAAAGTCTCACATTAACGCGGCAAATCAACGAGCTAGGGAGATGCCCATCGATTGATGTCAATGCAAGGAGTAGGGATTGCCATGCAACGGATGCACGAGAGCTATAAATGTATGAAAGCTCAACAAAAGAAACTAAGAGGGTGTGCATCCAACTTGCTTGCTCACGAAGACCTAGGGCATTTGAGGAAGCCCATTGTTGGAATATACAAGCCAAGTTCTATAATGAAAAATTCCCACTAGTATATGAAAGTGACAAAACAAGAGACTCTCTATCATAAAGATCATGGTGCTACTTTGAAGCACAAGTGTGGAAAAAGGATAGTAGCATTGCCCCCTTTTTTTGGCCTTTCTTTTTTTGGCATTTCTCTCTTTTTTTGGGACAATGCTCTATGAATGATGATCATCACACTTCTGTTATTTACAACTCGATACTAGAAAAAAGTATGACTCTATATGAATGCCTCGGGCGGTGTACCGGGATGGGAAATTAATCAAGAGTGACATGTATGAAATATGCATGGTGGCTTTGCCACAAATACGATGTCAACTACATGATCATGCAAGGCAATATGACAATGATGAAGCATGTCATGATAAACGGAACGGTGGAAAGTTGCATGGCAATATATCTCGGAATGGCTATGGAGATGCCATAATAGGTAGGTATGGTGGCTGTTTTGAGGAAGATATAAGGAGGTTTATGTGTGATAGAGCGTATCGTATCACGGGGTTTGGATGCACCGGTAAAGTTTGCACCAACTCTCAAGGTGAGAAAGGGCATTGTGCGGTACCGAAGAGGCTAGCAATGATGGAAGGATGAGAGTGCGTATAATCCATGGACTCAACATTAGTCATAAAGAACTCACATACTTATTGCAAAAATCTACAAGTCATCAAAAACCAAGTACTATGCGCATGCACCTAGGGGGATAGATTGGTAGGAAAAGACCATCACTCGTCCCCGACCGCCACTCATAAGGAGGACCATCAAAGAACACATCATGTTTCAAATTTGTTACACAACATTTACCATACATGCATGCTGCGGGACTTGCAAACTTCAAGACAAGTATTTCTCAAATTCACAATTACTCAACTATCACAACTTTAATATCACTACCTCCATATCTCAAAATAGTCATCAAGCATCAAACTATTCTTAGTATTCAACGCACTTATAAGAAAGTTTTTACTAATCTTGGACGCCTATCATATTAGGACTAATTTCATAATTTAAGCAAATGACCATGCTACTTTGTAGTACTCTCAAAATGATATAAGTGAAGCATGAGAGAACAATAATTTCTATATAACAAAACCACCACCGTGCTCTAAAAGATATAAGTGAAGCACTAGAGCAAAAACTATATAGCTCAAAAGGTATAAGTGAAGCAAATAGAGTATTCTAATAAATTCTGAATCATGTGTGTCTCTCTCAAAAGTGTATTCAGCGAGGATGATTGTGGTAAACTAAAAAGCAAAGAATCAAATCATACAAGACACTCCAAGCAAAACACATATCATGTGGTGAATAAAAATATAGCTCCAAGTAAAGTTACCGATAGATGAAGACGAAAGAGGGGATGCCTTCCGGGGCATCCCCAAGCTTAAGCTTCTGGTTGTCCTTGAATTTTACCTTGGGGTGCCATGGTCATCCCCAAGCTTAGGATCTTGCCAATCCTTGTTCCATAATCCATCTAATCTTTACCCAAAACTTGAAAACTTCACAACACAAAACATAACAGAAAATCTCGTGAGCTCCGTTAGCGAAAGAAAGCAAAACACCACTTCAAGGTACTGTAATGAACTCATTATTTATTTATATTGGTGTTACAACTACTGTATTCCAACTTCTCTATGGTTTATAAACTCTTTTACTAGCCATAGACTCATCAAAATAAGCAAACAAAACACGAAAAACAGATTCTGTCAAAAACAGAACAGTCTGTAGTAATCTGTAACTAACACAAAATTCTGGAACTCCAAAAATTCTACCAAAATAGGAAGACCTAAATAATTTGCTTATTGATCTACTTCAATTGGGATAAGTATTTTATCATGTTCTGGTGATTTTTAACAATTGTTTCCGTGAACAGAAAGTTTCTGGAATTTTTAGCAAGATCAAATAACTATCATCCAAGAAGATCCTATAGGTTTAACTTGGCACAAACACTAATTAAAACATAAAAACACAGCTAACAAGAGGCTAGATCAATTATTTATTACTAAACAGAAACAAAAATAAAAAAACTAAAATAAAATTGGGTTGCCTCCCAGCAAGCGCTATCGTTTAATACCCCTAGCTTGGCATAAAAGCGAGGATAGATCTAGGTATTGCCATCTTTGCTAGGAAATCCATAAGTGGCTCTCATAATAGATTCATATGGTAATTTAATTTTCTTTCTAGGGAAGTGTTCCCTGCATTTCCTTAACGGAAATTGGAATCTAATATTCCCTTCCTTCATATCAATGATTGCACCAATCGTTCTAAGGAAAGGTCTACCAAGAATAATAGGACATGAAGAATTGCAATCTATATCAAGAACAATGAAATCTACGGGCACATAATTCCTATATGAAACAATAAGAACATCATTAATTCTTCCCATAGGTTTCTTAATGGTGGAATCCGCAAGATGCAAGTTTAAAGAACAATCATCAAATTCACGGAAACCTAGCAAATCACACAAAGTTTTTGGAATCGTGGGAACACTAGCACCCAACTCACACAAAGCTAGCATTCATGATCTTTAATTTTAATTTTAATTGTAGGTTCCCATTCATCTTAAAGTTTTGCAGGGATAGAAACTTCCAATTCAAGTTTTTCTTCATAAGATAGCATCAAAGCATCAACGATATGTTTAGTAAAAGCTTTATTTTGGCTATAAGCATGAGGAGAATTTAGCACGGATTGCAACAAGGAAATACAATCTATCAAAGAGCAATTATCATAATTAAATTCCTTGAAATCCAAGATAGTGGGTCCGTTGCTATCTAAAGTTTTTAACCTCTTCAATCCCACTTTTACCAATTTTTGCATCAAGATCTAAAAACTTCGAATCATTGGGACGCCTTTTAATTAAAGTTGACTCATCTCCAGTGCCATCATTATCAAGATTCATATTGCAAAACAAAGATTAAATATGGGACACATCAATAACTTTTAGATCTTCGTCCTTATTATCATGAAAACTAGAAGAACACGCTTTTACAAAGCAGTCTTTCTTAGCACGCATCTTAGCGGTACTTTCTTTGCAGTCATCAATGGAAATTCTCATGGCTTTGAGAGACCCATTGATATCATGCTTAGGCGGAATAGATCTAAGTTTCAAAGAATCAACATCAAGAGAAATTTTATCCATGTTCCTAGCCAATTCATCAATCTTAGGCAATTTTTCTTCAAGCAAAGCATTGAAATTCTTTTGAGAAATCATAAATTATTTAACACTAGTCTCAAAATCAGAGGGAAAATTATTAAAATTTCCATAAGAGTTGTTGCAGGCATTACCATAATTATTAGAGAAGTTACTAGGATACGGCCTAGGATTAAAGTTTCCTCTATAAGCGTTGTTACCAAAATTATTCCTACCAACAAAATTCACATTCATAGATTCATTATTATTCTCAATCAAGGTAGACAAAGGCATATCATTAGGATCAGAAGCAACACTCTTATTAGCAAACAATTTCATAAGTTCATCCATCTTTCCACTCAAAACATTAATTTCTTCTATCGCATGCACTTTTTTACTAGTAGATCTTTCAGTGTGCCATTGAGAATAATTAACCATAATATTATCTAGGAGTTTAGTAGATTATCCTAAAGTAATTTCCATAAAGGTGCCTCCCGCGGCCGAATCTAAAAGATTTCTAGAAGCAAAATTCAATCCGGCATAACATTTTTGTATAATCATCCACAAATTCAAACCATGAGTAGGGCAATTACGTATCATTAATTTCATTCTCTCCTAAGCTTGTGCAACATGTTCGTGATCAAGTTTCTTAAAATTCATAATATCGTTTCTAAGAGAGATGATCTTGGCGGGAGGGAAATCCTTAGATATAAAAGCATCTTTGCACTTATTCCAAGAATCAATACTATTTTTAGGCAAAGACGAAAACCAAGTTTTAGCGCGATCTCTAAGAGAAAAAGGAAATAGCTTCAATTTAACAATATCATTATCCACATCTTTCTTCTTTTGCATATCACATAAATCTTCAAACAATTTATATGGGTAGCTGCATCTTCACTAGGAAGGCCGGCGAATTGATCTTTCATGACAAGATTCAACAAAGCAGCATTAATTTCACAAGATTCAGCTTCGCTAAGAGGAGCAATCGGAGTGCTAAGAAAATAATTGTTGTTGGTATTGGCAAAGTCACACAATTTAGTATTATCTTGAGCCATCGTGACACGAAATCAATCCAACACACAAGCAAATAAGAAGCAAGCGAAAAAGAGGCGAACGGAAAAGAGAGGGCGAATAAAATGGAAAGGGTGAAGTGGGGGAGAGGAAAACGAGAGGCAAATGGCAAATAATGTAATGCGAGGGATAAGAGTTTGTGATGGGTACTTGGTATGTTGACTTGTGGGTAGACTCCCCGGCAACGGCGCCAGAAATCCTTCTTGCTACCTCTTGAGCACTGCGTTGGTTTTCCCTTGAAGAGTAAAGGGTGATGCAGCAAAGTAGCATAAGTATTTCCCTCAGTTTTTGAGAACCAAGGTATCAATCCAGTAGGAGGCCACGCAAATCCCTCGTACCTACACAAACAAATAAGAACCTTGCAACCAACACGATAAAGGGGTTGTCAATCCCTTCACAGCCACTTGCAAAAGTGACATCTGATAGAGATAGTAAGATAATATTTTTGGTATTTTTATGATAAAGACTGAAAGTAAACAAAGCAAAATAAACGGCGCCAAAAATAGCTTGTTAACGGGAGATTAATATGATGGAGAATAGACCCGGGGGCCATAGGTTTCACTAGTGGCTTCTCTCAAGATAGCATAAGTATTACGGTGGGTAAACAAATTACTGTTGAGCAATTGATAGAATTGAGCATAGCTATGAGACTATCTAGGTATTATCATGTATATAGGCATCACGTCCGTGACAAGTAGACCGACTCCTGCCTGCATCTACTACTATTACTCCTCACATCAACCGCTATCCAGCATGCATCTAGAGTATTAAGTTCATAAGAACGGAGTAACGCTTTAAGCAAGATGACATGATGTAGAGGGATAAACTCCTGCAATATGATATAAACCCCATCTTGTTATCCTCGATGGCAACAATACAATACGTGTTGTTTCCCCTACTGTCTCTGGGATCGAGCACCGCAAGATTAAACCCAAAGCTAAGCACTTCTCCCATTGCAAGAAAGATTAATCTAGTAGGCCAAACCAAACTGATAATTCGAAGAGACTTGCAAAGATAACCAATCATACATAAAAGAATTCAGAGGAGATTCAAATATTGTTCATAGATAATCTTGATCATAAACCCACAATTCATCGGATCTCGACAAACACACCGCAAAAGAAGATTACATCGAATAGATCTCCAAGAGAGTCGAGGAGAACTTTGTATTGAGATCCAAAGAGAGAGAAGCCATCTAGCTAATAACTATGGACCCGAAGGTCTGAGGTAAACTACTCACACATCATCGGAGAGGCTATGGTGTTGATGTAGAAGCCCTCTGTGATCGATGCCCCCTCCAGCAGGACGCCGTAAAAGGCCCCAAGATGGGATCTCACGGGTACAGAAGGTTGCGGCGGTGGAACTAGGTTTTTGTGGTGCTCTCCAATGGTTTGGGGGTACGTAGGTATATATAGGAGGAAGAAGTAGGTCGGTGGATCCACGAGGGGCCCACGAGGGTGGAGGGAGCGCCCAGGGGGGTAGGCGCGCCCCCTGCCTCGTGGCCTCCTCGTTGGTTGCTTGACGTCCACTCCAAGTCCTCTGGATCACGTTTGTTCCAAAAATCACGCTCCCGAAGGTTTCATTCCGTTTGGACTCTGTTTGATATTCTTTTTCTGCGAAACACTGAAATAGGCAAAAAAAACAGCAATTTGGGTTGGGCCTCCAGTTAATAGGTTAGTCCCAAAAATAATATAAAAGTGTAAAATAAAGCCCATTAAACATCCAAAACAGAATATATAATAGCATGGAACAATAGAAAATTATAGACACGTTGGAGACGTATCACCGGCGTCAGCGGTGCCGCTCTAAATCCCACCGCAGCAGGGACAACAACACCGGCACAGGAGACGACAACACTCTGGATGGTGCAGAAGACACAGAAGAACCCGATGAACAAACTGCCGAACGAGACAATCGGGAATCAGGGCATGCCAGCCCCGACGAACAGGCCATAGACGAAGACTCGGAGGACGATAGTTACCGTCCACCCTCCGAGGAGGAGGTGAGCCTCGGCAATGAAGACTTCATCGTGCCTGAGGAGGACCTGGAGCAGGAGCGCTTTAAGCTTCAGCTAATAGCCACTGCGAGGAGCCTAAAAAAGAAGCAGCAACAGCTTCAAGCTGACCAAGACCTGCTCAATGACAGATGGACCAATGTCCTGGCAGCCGAGGAATACGGCCTGAAGCGCCCAGCCAAAAGTTACCCGAAGCGCAGACTACTACCTCAGTTCGACGATGAGGCGCCAGATCCCACACCAGCATCACGCAATGCGGCTGATCGGCCACCGCGCGGTCGGGATAAAACTGTAATCCGAGCCAAAAACCAAACTGTCCCTCCTCACCGTAAAGGTAGGGATAAGATAGCTCGGGCTATACATATGACCTTCGTCAAGACCTGGACAGTAGAGCAGGACATACAAGATCGATCTACGAATCGCGAGGACGTGCCTTGACACACAACGACGGCTACCCATGTGGACTTGATAAACCTAACCACGCCCGGGCCGAATGCCGCAGACGGACTCCATCAGAGCTACGTCGCGATATGGCCCGATACAGAGGCGCCGTGCACCCTCTTTGCTTCACTGACGAAGTACTGGACCATGAATTCCCAGAAGGGTTCAAAAGCGTAGACATCGAATCATACGATGGAACAACCGATCCTGCGGTATGGATCGAGGATTTTATACTCCACATCCACATGGCCCGCGGGGATGATCTTCACGCCATCAAATAGCTCCCACTAAAACTCAAAGGGCCAGCTCGGCACTGGCTAAACAGTCTGCCTGAAAATTCTATTGGCAGCTGGGAGGGCCTGGAAGAAGCCTTCCTCAACAACTTCCAAGGTACATATGTTCGGCCTCCAGACGCCGATGACTTAAGTCACATAGTTCAACGGCCCGGGGAGTCAGCCAGGAAATTCTGAACCAGGTTCCTAACTAAAAAGAACCAGATCGTCGACTGTCCGGATGCCGAAGCCTTAGCGGCCTTTAAACATAGCATCCGCGACGAATGGCTCGCCTGCCACCTCGGCCAAGAAAAGCCAAAACCTATGGCAGCCCTCACGGCACTCATGACCCACTTTTGCGCGGGTGAGGACAGTTGGTTGGCTCGCAGCAAAAACACAGACAGCGAGGCAGACCCCTCCGAGGTTAAGAACAACAACGGCAAGCTCCGACGTAATAGGCACAAATGCCGAAGCAATGGTGATAATACCGACGACACTATGGTCAACACCAGATTTAGCGGCTCCAAGTCCAACCAGCGGAAGAAACCATACAAGAGAAACAATTGGGGACCATCCAGCCTGGACCACATACTCGATCGACCGTGCCAGATACATGGCACGCCAGAAAAACCAGCCAATCACACAAACAGAGAATGTTGGGTTTTTAAACAGGCCGGCAAATTAAACGCCGAAAATAGGGAAAAGGGATCACAAAGCGAGGACGACGACGAGGAGCCCCGACAACCAAACACAGGGGGACAGAAGAAGTTTCCCCCTCAAGTGAAAACAGTAAACATGATATATGTTACACACATCCCCAAAAGGGAGCGCAAACGCGCACTAAGGGACGTCTACGTGATAGAGCTAGTCGCCCCAAAATTCAATACATGGTCGTCATTTCCGATCACCTTTGATCATCGGGACCACCTGACTAGTATCCGTCATGGCGGCTCAGCCGCACTAGTCCTCGACCCAATCATCGATGGATTTCACCTAATGGGTGTCCTTATGGACGGAGATAGCAGCCTCAACCTGCTTTATCAGGATACAGTGCGAAAAATGGGCATCAATCCATCATGGATCAAGCCCACAAAGACTACCTTTAAAGGAGTCATACCAGGTGTCGAGGCCCGCTGCACGGGCATAATCACGCTAGAAGTTGTCTTCGGGTCTCCAGACAATTTCTGAAGCGAGGAATTAATCTTCGACATCGTCCCCTTTTGCAGCGGCTATCATGCACTGCTCGGACGAACTGCATTCGCTCGATTCAATGCAATGCCACACTATGCCTATCTCAAGCTCAAGATGCCCGACCCACGCGGCGTCATCACGGTCAACGGAAATACGGAATGCTCCCTCCGTATAGAGGAGCACACCGCCGCCCTAGGAGCAGAAGTACATAACGGCCTCCTCGAGCAGAACTGTAATTAGGCTGTCGAGCCCCGGGACATCGTTAAGAAGGTCCGGACCACGCTGCAACAGAACAGCTTGGCTCGTCAAGAGCTCGACTAGCAATTTGTCCTCCGTCCCAGTCCCGATCAGGCAGCGGCATTCGTACCACACGTACATAATTACGCACTCAAAATTCCATGGGCATCGACGGAGGCACAGAAAGCTTGTGATCCACAATTCGGCTCGACCGATCCCGGGCACACATCTACTTTTACTATTTCCTTTTTCCTTTTCCAGGTTTCCTTTGTATAGGCCTTCTTGGACGGCCTAATTATCAGTCCTGTAAAAGGATAAAAATACTAGGATGGCAAGAAGCATAGACGTATAGGGGAAGCTCTAGAGGTCACTCTACCTGTTGTCAGGACCTACACGCAGCTTGCCCTTGGTCATGGCATGTTAAATAGTCGGATTGCTTATCGCACTATTTGTATTAATGCGCTTTGACGCATTAACCCAATTATAATGGAAAAAGTTCATGGCTGAAATTTAAAGGCCCAAGATATCACCTCTGCTTTATTTCTGTTTTCCTTTAATAACTTATCTTCTAGCACCCGTACACTTTGGTACGTTTCATATTTGCCAGGGGCTCCCAGGCGCCCTACAATACGACAACAAAGTCCGAACACTCTTTAGTATAGTTCGGCACCCCGAATTTAGCATTATATGCATTGGCTCTGAATCATGTCTTTGGTTAATAGTTGGGTTGCCCGGCTCCTGTGCTTGCTATCTTACGTTCCGCTATATCGACTAAGGTAGTAAAGGGAGAACTACTGCGATTGTGCCCTGGTTCATCCAAAGGAGCACCTCAGTAGAGAAAGCCGAAAACTGACTGTCATGATGCAGCGAGAGCCGGTCAGCTGTTCGGAGGTTGCAAATCGTTGGAGATTTCTTCCTCGTTACGCGAGGGATCGGCACTTCTCGATCAGACACTTATAGCACTCTAGTTTTGAAACTAGGGGCTGCGTCAATGTTTTTATTGTCAAACTCCTATGGCTAAGTGAGGGCGTTAAAGCCGAATAGTCTGGTTGCCTAGTTCATTGCGCTAAACAACTCTTTCAAGGACCATATAATTGGATCAAGATTGTTTAGATTCCATCCCGAACACCTCCATACTACCTACGTGGGGGCACAAGCCGACGACTGGCCAACCCTCAGATTTCATATAAACACGGTCGCACAAGAGGTAAAATTAAAAACATAACAGTCATTATATTGCAAACCAACTCTGTTTCATTATACAAGGCAAAGATAACACGAATGTATTCATTCAAAAATGATGTCCTGCCCGCACTGTGTTGATACAATGCGAGACCCCTCCAGGACATCCGCGAAATAGCGCTCGGGTGTGCGGTGCTCCTTGCCCTCTAGTGGCCCCCGGGCCAGGTCAACAGCGTTCATCTTCGCCCACCACATCTTGCAACGGGCGAAGGCCATACGAGCACCCTCAATACAGGCCAATCGCTTGACGATATCCAGCCGAGGACAGGCACCCACCATCCGCCTCACGAGTCCGAAGTAGCTGCCGAGCATAGCTTCGGCTGGCCATAGCCGGATTATCAAATCCTTCATGGCTAGTTCGGCCACCCTATGCAGCTCCACCAGCTGTTTCAGCTGATCGGTGAAGGGCTCCGGATGCTCTGGCGCAAGATATTGCGACCAGAATAGCTTCTCCATAGAGCTCCCTTCTTTGGCTCGGAAGAACTCCGTGGCATTGGACACACTTCGCGGCAAATCAGCAAAAGCCCCTGGAGAATTCCGAACCTGGGTTAATAAAAGATACTTCCTCCTCGCGTATTTCCTTTGCATACTGAATGCCTTACCCGTCGCGATCTTCCTCGCCTCTTGGATCTCTTGGAGGGCGCCCTAGGCCTCATTCCGGGCCGTCTCCGCGCTCTGACGAGCCTAGGAAAGTTCGGCCTCTTTAGCCGACGCGTCATGCTCCAAGGTCTCGCACTTCTTCATCGCATCATGGAGCTCTTGTTGGATCTTGTTGACCCGGGCCTTGAGCTTCTTACGGGCAGCCTGCTCCCTGACGGCCTTCCCCTCGGCCTCGCCCAGGGCCTTTTTCAGGGCCTCGACCTCGGTCGTTGCTCCTATTTATATCAAGATACTTCGGTCAATATATAATGTCCTGCTCTTTCTGAATACTTCTTGGTTATTACATACCTTGATTCTCCTGGAGCTGCCTTTTTACCTGGCCGAGCTCCTCCTCAGCCTTCTCCAGTCTTCGCTTAAGTTCGGAGACTTCGGCAGCATGTGAGGTCGCGGACAGCAGCAACGCCTGCATGATCATTCCCGACATATTTAGTTAGTTTCCTACAAGCAAGGATTAACCCCCTGTCCGGCTTTTCTTTCCGAACACCGGACAGTGCCTCAGGGGCTACTGACTATATCGGGATTTTTTGCGTTGCTTACCTCAAAACCTATCAGCAGGATGCTACAGGCTTCGGTCAGCCTACTCTTGGTGGACTGGACCCTCTCGATCACCATACCCATAAGGATACGGTGCTCGTCCACAACGGAGGCGCCTCGGAGCACCTCCATCAGATCATCCGGTGCCCCAGGTTGGACTAGGGCCACCGGTGGACTGGGCGCACCCCCCTCTTTCAAAGGAGGTCGCTCGCCGGATTCCAGAGCCGTACGGGTCTCCGTAATCATATTTGGCTGGGGGCCGAACTGAATACGGCCCTCCTTGCCAGTCTCCGTGGGGATTTGCTCCCTCTTGTGTCCGGCGGTGGAGGTTTCGCCCTCTGGCGCCCCCTAGACAGTGTCTGGATCCTCTCCTCGGCCAGGAGTGGTCCTTCGGGACAACACCTCGGCGTCGTCCATGGCCCTGGGAGAGTGAGCGGTCGGCAGCGACAGGCTGGCCATCTCCTTGGAGTCTAGTGAACCTCCTGACGAGGATCGCGAGAAGCTGTCATGGGCCGGACTGAAATAACACAACTAACCATGTTGATACAATGAGGAGAAGAGGTTGGATATATGGATATCCATGAATCATAGTACTTACGATACGGCCTGAGGCTTAGCTCGGGAGCGGTGCTCCGGACTACTGTCGACATCCCATAGGGAGTTATCCGCAAAGGAGCCCTTCCTTTCCTTGGGCGCCTCCACCTCCAGATTCGTGGAAGTCGCCCTCTTCTCCCTCCCCTCATCACGGGGTGGGATCTCCTCCTCCTCCTCCTCCTCCTCCTCCTCCTCCTCCTCCTCGTCCTCAGGGACGGAGGAATGGGTCTCTTCGTCTTCGGACGTTACGTCCAAAGTACCCTTACGACAAGGGCCACCTTTGGCCCCCTTGGCCTTCTTCTCCGACGCCTTATAGGGTGCCGGCACTAGTATCTTCTCCAATCGCGGGATGACTGGTTCTTCAGGCAGCGGAGCCGGACACTAGATCCGCTTCGCCCTCTCCATCCAGTTCTGGAGAAGGACTGATGACAAAAGCTCAGGCATCACCCTTGAAGCAAGCAAGTAGGGGATGCGTTAAAAATAACATACCTTGCTGGCGGGGTGGTTAATGTCATGCCCGCGGTCCGAATTCGTGGCCGACGGTTTCTCGTCGCCCTTAAAAAGCAACTTCCAGGCTCCTTTGTGAGTGGTTTCGAAGAGCCTCTTTAGGGTATGGTGCTTCTTCGGGTTGAACTCCCATAGAGAGCGGCTTCGGCTTTGGCACGGGAGAATTCGGCGAACTACCATCACCTAGATTACGTCGACAAGTTTGACATTCTTGTCCACCATGCTCTGAATGCACGTCTGTAGCGCTATCAACTCGTCTGGTGAACACCAGTTTGGGCTCTTCTCTACCCAGGATGTGAGCTGCATTGGAGCACTGGGGTTGAATTCGGCAGCCGTGGCCCCGTTGGTGCCGCGGGGTTCCGTAATATAGAACCATTGTTTCAGCCATTCCTTGACAGTCTCCACGAAAGCGCCTTCCGGCTAGGAGACATTGGACAACTTGCTCACCATGGCTCCTCCGCACTACGCGTGCTGGTCATCCACCACCTTCGGCTTCACGTTAAAGACCTTGAGCCACAGCCCGAAGTGGGGTTGCATGTGGAGGAAGGCCTCACACACGACGATGAACGCCGAGATGTTAAGGACGAGTTCGGGGAAAGATCATGGAAGTCTATCCCGTAATAATACATTAGCCCGCGTACGAAAGGGTGGATTGGAAACCCTAGCCCACGGACGAAATGAGGGATGAACACCACCCTCTCGTTGGGCTTCGGCGTAGAGACGACTTGTCCCTGGGCCGGCAGACGATGGGAGATTTCCTTCGCCAAGTACCGTGCCGCCCGAAGCTTAGTAATGTCCTTCTCCTTGACGAAGGAGACCATCCACTTGCCTTGACCTCCGGATCCGGACATGGTTGACTGCTAGCTAGAGTGGGAAGAAGATGGGAGCTTGGGCGCTGGAGCTCAAGATTGGAAGGGCAGAGGAAGAGAGAAGGAGTGGGAGAAGAAGGGGGAATCCTTGTCCCCTTATAAAGGCAGTGAATATTGAACGCCTTCCCACTCGCCTCAAAACTCGCCTATTCCCAAGGACTGTGTAAATGGTACGGTTGGGTTACCCATGCCCGTATTGATGAGAATCCCACAATAAGGGGACACGATCTCTGCTTTGACAAGACATGCCAATGGTAACCGTGTCTCGAAACGTGGAACAACAGACATAAAATGGTTCGAAATTATGACCGGGCGGATGTGATGTCACGCTATAAAAAGTTGTCAGCGGATTGGACTCGTGGAGTATTATATATTCACTCTGCGGTTGTATATGGTGTGTGACAGGCCCGAACACAATCATTGCGTGCGGAGACTATCTTGGAGTTCGGAAAGAAGGGAACCCGCCTTGCAATGCCGAAGACGAATCTGCACACCGGACTCCTCGTCATTGAAGCCAGGTTCACGGGCTACGGAGGGAGTCCTGGACTAAGGGGTTCTCGGGCGTCCGACCTGTTAGCTACGGGCCGGACTGATGGGCCGTGAAGATACGAAGACCGAAGACTGCACCCGTGTTCGGATGGGACTCTCCTTGGCATGGAAGGCAAGCTTGGGGACCAGATATGTAGATTCCTTTATTTGTAACCGACCTTGTGTAACCCTAGATCCTCCCGGTGTCTATATAAACTGGAGGACATAGTCCGGCGGGGCCATATTCATTACCATAGTCATACAGGCTAGACTTCTAGGGTTTAGCCATTACGATCTCGTGGTAGATCAACTCTTGTAATACTCATATTCATCAAGATCAATCAAGCAGGAAGTAGGGTATTACCTCCATAGAGAGGGCCCGAACCTGGGTAAACATCGTGCCCCTGTCTCTTGTTACCATCGACCTTAGACGCACAGTTCGGAACCCCCTACCCGAGATCCGCTGGTTTTGACACCGACACTTAGTACCACCTATGAAGCACACAAGTGTATGAAGAGTTCTTATTTTATTTTATTTTACCTTGCAGGTCGATGGGTTACAACAAACAACAATGATTTATCGAATGTTGATAACATTTCTGTCCGAAACTATGTAGACCAACTGAGCTCATTGTTGGGATCTACCATTGTCAAGGATGTTGATATTTGAGGTGTCCCGGCTAATTCTAGATGGTTGTACCATGGTCTCCTTCTTGAGGCATCTATTGATTCTGCCCCACTCATCCAAGTTTATATTGAAGGGGAAAGAAAATGTAGCCTGCAGGTGGTTCTTACATCCAATGTTCTTCCTCATGTTTCTAAGACAATTTCTCACTATTTTTCTGCTATATCTATGGCTTTTACTGTTATACTCCTTTCGTCCGAAAATACTTGTCGAAGGAATGGATGTATGTAGACACATTTTAATTTCAGATAAATTTGTTTTATCCATCTCTACGACAAGTTATTCATGATAAAGGAAGTCCAATATTCCTCACCATGCAATCTCAATGCTATACATACTAATCTACTCCCTCCGTTCCTAAATATTTATCTTTTTAGATATTTCAAATGGACTATCACATATGGATGCATATAAACATATTTTAGAGTATAGATTCACTCATTTTGCTTCGTATGTAGTCACTTGTTGAAATCTCTAGAAAGACAAATATTTAGGAACGGAGGAAGTATTGGTTAAGTGAAGTCACGTACATGAGAAGAATTATAAGCCGCAGTTTATTTAGGCTCTACACTGCAATCTGTAGTGTAGTACTAATATCTTTCGTTGTTTTTCCTTCGTATATTTTTTCACAATGTTTTTTTATCGATCAACCGGAGGTTTGCCGCTGGACATCTTCGGTGCATACCTATTTTTCTTTTCTAGTTCGAGGGTCCAGGGGGAAATCGGTGGGATGCGGGAGGTGGGATTGAGGATGAAAAAAACCATCGCTGGTGGGACGAAATTAAACCGCGGAGACTACCAATTGAGACATCAGGAGTAGAGATGTGCAAGTAACATTCTACCAAATATTAGCAATCAATTTGCAATTAGTATTCTACCATATATCAACATGCATTGCATGGACGCATTTACTAGTTTGTATAAATTCATCAAACATCGTTGTGTTATGCTATGGAAGTTTGATAGGATTACTTATGTGCTCAGATTCGAAATCGTGGCGAACTCCGTCACCCTTATCCCCGATAATCATGTTATGCATGATCACACTAGCTATCATCACCTCACACAACGTTTACGTTTTTTTGCAGGTCCTCGAACAACTTCAAAACGGATTTGGAGTACCCTAAATGTTCTCTCCAGAACCTTTCTAGTTCCTCATTCTCTTTGGGCAAAGTTTAAATAGTGCACTACAATAATTATCGACAGCATCAAAATGTGCTAAGTTGGTGCTATAGTACACTTTGATATGTTGTTGATATGTGTATGATGATCTTGCAATGTTTAAATAGAATTCATAGCTCATGTTATGTTTCAATATGTGTGCAACTGTGGAGATGAAAAAGATAGTCCGTGACCTATTGTACATCATTTCCTATTTTAGATTTTTTTGGATGCCCTATTTTACATCATTAGCTAAGAAAGAAAATTTCTAGTTACCTAAAACCTTTTTAGATGCCCTAAATTTATTCTGAGTGTTGCATCATCAGATGAAGAGTTCTTATTATTTTCTTACCTTGCAGGTCAAGGGGTTACTACAAACAACAATGATCCCTCATGATTACTCGAATGTTGATAACACTTCGATACGAAACTATGTAGACCAACAGGGCTAATTTTTGTGATCTACCATTGTCAACGACATTGATATTTGACACCCATCTCAAGCTGGTGCCGCTTGTGTTGGCCATGACACATCTACTCCATGCAAATCCAATGAGGCGTCCTGGCTGATTCTGGCTGATTGTAACGCAATCTCCTTCTTGAGGCATCCATTGATTCTGCCTCACTCATCCAGGTTTATATTGAAGAGGAAAGAGTTTGTAGTCTGCAGATGGTTCTTAAATCAATAATTTTCCTCATATGTTTCAAAAACAATTTGTCACTATTTTTCTGCTATATCTATGGATCTCTGTTATACCCCTCCCCCTCTGAGGGAGTCCTGGATTAAGGGGTCCTCGGACAGCCGGACTATACCCTTTGGCCGGACTGTTGGACTATGAAGATACAAGATTGAAGACTTCGTCCCATGTCCGGATGGGACTCTTCTTGGCGTGGAAGGCAAGCTTGGCAATACGGATATGTAGATTTCCTCCCTTGTAACCGACTTTGTGTAACCCTAGCCCCCTCCGGTGTCTATATAAACCGGAGGGTTTAGTCCGTAGGACAACAACAATCATACCATAGGCTAGCTTCTAGGGTTTAGCCTCTACGATCTCATGGTAGATCAACTCTTGTAATACTCATATCATCAAGATCAATCAAGCAGGAAGTAGGGTATTACCTCCATCGAGAGGGCCCGAACCTGAGTAAACATTGTGTCCCCCGCCTCCTGTTACCATCCGCCTTAGACGCACAGTTCGAGACACCCTACCCGAGATCCGCCGGTTTTGACACAAACATTGGTGCTTTCATTGAGAGTTCCACTGTGCCGTCATCATAAGGAAGGATGGCTCGTCTCGTTGTCAGGGATAGCATCACCTCTGGGGGAGCCCTGGCTGTAGGCCAAACTCTCCGACTAGGCGGCTTCGTCGTAACCGCCCGTTTGGCCGCTGCGCCGACGATGACTTCTCGGGTCATCGAAAACAACCTCCACATCGGCTCGGAACTTACCGAGCGGATGAATCCAATGGAGCTCTCCTCTTTGAATGAGCTCTTGGATCGCGTCGCCGCTTTGGGAGTCGCTACGGACTATGATCGGATTGGGCTTAAACTCGACCAAAGGGAGATTAACTCTCCACCGGTCACCCATCAGATAGCGGTGGTGGAGGAGCAATGCGGCGATTCTTCCTCTATCTTGAGGACAAACTACGTCCGGATTCCCGAGCTCTCTGAGCCAGATACCCGTCTACGGGAGGACATCGCCCAGACCATGAACCTAGAATCAGGCAGCAGGCCAGACCCACTGGGCAACATCCCGGAGCCCGAACTTCCAAGATCGAAAACTCCTCCGCCCATGGGTCTCAGATCAGGTCAAGGTCCGGACTTAAATCCGCCCACCCACCCAGATATAAATGATCTTTCCCACATTAGGCAAGAGCCCCAGGAGACAGTACATCACTATTGGGCCAGATTCCTCCTTGTAATGAACAAGGTCAAGGACTGTCGCGAGGAAGACGAAATTTCATTCTTTTGCAATAATTGCACGGACAAGGGAATCCTCAACGCCATAAGTCGTCGTGACATAGCACACTTCACCGACTTGGCGTACATAGTACAGAAGTACTGTGCGATGGAAAGCGCCTGGAAAACCCAAACAAAATTTTGGAATAATCCGGCTCTGACAAAAACCCCAGTCCGAACTAAAAGGGTGCACTCTCGTATGTCGCACGACTCAATTACAAAGAAGCAAAAGCCCACTACAGGGCGTGGAACCGTATTGGAGGGATGGCTTAATGGGCCCTGCAAAATTCACAGTACAGCGGATACCATACCAACAAACAGCCTTAGAGCATGTTGGGTACTCCGGCAGGTGGCCAAGAGCGGTGGGGATCTCCTCATTAAAAACACCGCAGAGCACCATCCCATGGATAACAATACAGTATTGACAGTCTTCGAGACCTTTGCCTCAAATAATAGGTGTCGGTGTCAAAGCCGGCAGATCTCGGGTAGGGGGTCTCGAACTGTGCGTCAAGGCCGGATGGTAACAGGAGACAAGGGACACGAAGTTTACCCAGGTTCGGGCCCTCTCGATGGAGGTAAAACCCTACTCCTGCTTGATTAATATTGATGATATGGGTAGTACAAGAGTGGATCTACCACGAGATCAAGGAGGCTAAACCCTAGAAGCTAGCTTATGGTATGATTGTTGTGTATGGAGTTGATTGTCCTACGAACTACAACCCTCTGGTTTATATAGACACCAGATAGGGTTAGGGTTACACAGAGTCGGTTACAATGGTAGGAGGTCTTGAATATCCGCATCGCCAAGCTTGCCTTCCACGCCAAGGAAAGTTCCATCCGGACACGGGACGAAGTCTTCAATCTTGTATCTTCATAGTCCAGGAGTCCGGCCAAATGTTATAGTCCAGCTATCCGGACACCCCCTAATCCAGGACTCCCTCCGTAGCCCCCAAACCAGGCTTCAATGACGACGAGTTCGGCGCGCAGATTGTTCGGCATTGCAAGGCGGGTTCTTCTCCAAATCCTGTGTACCTATAGGAATAACGCCTGATTTTGGTAATGTAGCGCTCCCCGGCTTCCACGCCCAATAATGACTGTCTTCCACGTGTCAAACGCATGCGAAGAGCCGGGGTGTTTTTACATTCACACCCCTGGCCGTACAAACGAGCCGCCTATTTAATGGGATGGGGATTTAGATCCAAACCACATCTTCTCCTCTCTGTGAGTTATCATCAGAGCGCTCCTAGCGAAAGGTCCATTCCAACATGGCCAGCCGTCGCAGCTCCTCCCCTCGCCCCTCCGTTCCTAAACCCGGGGAGTGGGAGAGTTGCACCATCCCGCATAGCGAGTTAGTGTCGCTTCAGGCCAAGGGATTTCTCCCTCAGGCATACATGGTCCCGGTCCGAGCCGGTCTCGCCACCTACAATGGCGGAAAACAAGCGGAGAGCACCCCTAATCCCTCTAAAGGAGAGCGGGTGTGCCTTGTCCCCTATCTAATGAGGGGACTGGGATTTCCAATTCATCCATTTCTCCGCGGGCTCCTGGAGTTCTACGGCCTCCAGCTGCACAATCTCACGCCCGCCTCCGTATTGCATATTGCGGGTTTCGTCGCCCTTTGCGAGCTATTTTTAGGCGTTGAGGCTCATTCCACGCTGTGGAAGAGGTTGTTCTGCCTTGTGCCCCATTCCCAAGAGGGGTCTATATATCAAGTGGGCGGAGCCGAAGTATGGCGCATCACCGGGACCGGATACCTATCCGGAACCCCAAAGAAGGCGTCCGAGGACTGGCCTTTGGAATGGTTTTACATAGATGATGTTTCGCTGCCGGACCCTATCCGGGTCGGTCTTCCTGAGTTCAACAGTGCTCCATTGAAGAGACGCTTCAGCTGGCGTCCGCGGAGCTCTCAGAGAGAAAGCGACAGGGACATCCTCTACCTGATGGGCCGGATAAGGCTGTTAGCTCATTCCGGACTAACCATGATCGGAGTCATGGCCGCATGCATTATGCGCGGGGTGCAACCGCTTCAATATAGAGGCCACCCCATGTGGGATTTCAACGTGGAGGATGACGCCGCCCGTTATGGTCGTAAGGGGCTGGCCTCGGCCGCCGCCCTAATAAAGATCTTGTCCTCCTTGTATAAGGGAGAAAAGGAGGAATTCCTCCGCGTCAACCCGCGGGCCGGATTTACTATGTACGATCCTCCAAGTTGGGTAAGTGAGCAATTGCGCTTGCCCATTTGTTTTATACTCCCACGGTTAGATATGTAGTCTAACGACTTCAATGCAGGAACTGCGGTAGGAGGTAAAATATATAAGCAGCCGCCCCCCACAGCCCGAGGACCCAGAACGGTCGCTTGATCCGGACTCCGAAGAGGATCCGGATATATCAGTGGAGCTTATCGATGGGGTGTTCCATCAGCTAAGCAAGGACCATACCTTGGTAGCCATTACGGCTGATTACCCCAGGTTAATCCCGGCATCCCAGGTGACAGAAACCGGAGTTTTATTCCCTTGAGAGAGATATTCCGTCCTCACGTATTCCGGTGTTTCTAACGACAACCGTGTTTTGCAGGGGAGATTTCTGAGGCGGGAGGCCGAACCTGCGGCGGCTAGCCAACGAGGGGCCGCAGGGCCCCATGGGCAAAAAGGAATGTAGTCCGGACTGAGGTGCCGGCGCAAAGGTATAACGCACCCTCTGTTTCCCTGGTGTTATTCTGTTAGGGCATATTAACGTTCGTGCTATCTTTAGGACGAAGAGACCTCGCCGGACTATATCCGGAGAGGTTGCCAATCGCGCCTCCACCAGCCAGGCTCCAACGTCTGGCCAGGAAGCGGAGGCGAGCACCAGGCGTGCACCGGACGCTCCTCCAACAGAGGATGCGGACAGGCTGTCTGCCACAATTTCTGAAGTGGAGAGTGCCATGAACCACAGGCATCGCCGGACAGTTCTACGCGACGCTTGTTTCTCCCAAGAGGCTTTAGACGCCTTTAATTCAGGAGATGCGTACCTCCGTGCCGCTCAAAATGGTTTAGCCAGAGCCATAGAGCAGTATGTAAAAGACATACGGGTAAGAAAATTTTTGTCAAATACATATATATACCAGTAGCCCCTGAGACTTGAAACAGTTAAAGTAACTGATTTAAGGATCATTTAATATGCAGGTTCTTATAGAGAAGAATACCGTACTGTCCCAGGAGCTTGAAAAGTGCAAGGCCCAACTAGAGGCCGCACTAGCCGCAGCAGGGGAGCCTAAAGGGACCCCCTCAGGTAAGATATACTTCGAAAGATTAGTATTGTGCGGTTTGGGTGTAAATCTGACAAATCATATTGCAGATAGCGCCGGACTCGATCCGGAAAAGCAACAACTCTTACGCCGGCTAAAGGCCGGTGAGAGTATGTTGACAAAGGTGAGGGGAGAGAAGAATGACCTTCAGGACGCCAACACCAAGCTGGACGTCGAACTTAAAGACGTTCGTGGCCAGCTGTCGGACTCCTCGAAGGAGAATCAGCGGCTTCGACGCGGCATATTTAGTAAGTGCTTGAACGAACCTTTGAAAAAAAAGAGTTCGGCGAGGAAGCCGACTAACAGAGTAATGTCTGTAGGTATGCTCACAGGTCGTCCTGCAGAGGAGATGCCCGGTTCTACGGGTGACCTTCTTCCCGAACTCCTGCAACTGCACGAGCGAATTCGGCAGGCGATGCGAGGCGTTGCCCAAGCCTTATGGCCTGCCCACTCCATGCCCGAGGGCCTTGGAGAGCTTGCGGAGAAGCTGAAGGGAGCTCGGCGGCGCTTCTGGTTGTGGAAGATATCGGCCTGCCGACAAGGCGCTAGGGAGGCCTGGGCCATGGTGAAGACCCGTTTTACAAAGTCTGACCCAAACCACATGGCGAGGTCGGCCCAGTGGGGCCGGACGGGAAGGAGATCCCTCTGAGCTTAGTATACGGCCAAGTAGAGTTGACAGTGAAGTATTCCCAGCAGGACTGTAAATTAGACAGCCTGTTAGATGGTATAGAAGAGGAATACAATTGGTCAGAATGACTATGTAATTTTGAATTGACATGTGTAATGCCTTCTAGCTGGATTGTAGATCGGTTGTCGTTGCCGACCTTTTCGCTTTAACCTCGGGACCTGACGGTCCGGAGTGTGTCCGAATGCCATAGCGGTTATATAAGAACCGGGGTATGCGTGGAGACCAGGCGTAGGGGTCATTAGTGCTTTATCAGACAAGTGCCCAACTAGTTATGTTATATTACATGGTTAGTAAGAAACATCTTCTAGAGAGAATAGTTCCGTTAGGGGTTCCTTTCGCTGGGGAGGCATGCCCTAAAGTGCATGTCCGGACTGCGTCAAAAGACGTAGAAAAAGCATCTGGGGGCGCATAAAATTAGTAAAAAGATCATCTTTTATTTCACCGACCGAATATTCCCTTAAGAACGCTAGCCTTCGGCTTCACCCAGTCTGAGGTACACATCCGGCTGACCCGGCAGTAACAATCGCAGAGGTGCTCCCTTTACCGCCTAGCCGAACAATCGGGAACGTAGGGGTAAGCACAGGAGCCAGGCAACCCAGCTTGGCCAAAACTTAAGTCATATCGATGCATATAGTGGTGAAGAAAAAGGTACATGCGGAAGTTTGACACATGTGTTGGGCGTGAAGCCCATATAAGCTTCTGTTAAAGAAGCCCCCAGGTTTAATGAGCGCGAGTGGCGCGTCACTTGGTGAGCCTTTAAGGGCTATAAAAGAAAAAGAGGGAAAGGAGAGAAATGTAAGACAGAAAAATGTAAAAAAATGGACAGAGGAAGGAGACGAACACGGAGTCAGGCGCTAGGCATAGAATCTTCGAAGACGGGTGGCGTTCCATGGGTTCGGCTCGAGTCGGTTATCCGACGCATCTCGCAGGCGGTACGCTCCACCAGTCAGGACTTGGTCGATTATAAATGTACCTTCCCACTTGGGCTTGAGTTTGTCCTTTTTCTTATCCGCCAGGCATAGAACTAGTTCGCCAACATTGTAATTTTTGGCCCGTACTTCTCTGCTTTGATATCTTCGAGCCTACTATTGATAGAATGCGAAACGGGCTTTTGCCATGTCACGCTCCTCCTCCAAGGCGTCCAAGTTGTCCTTCCGATCGAGCTCGGATTCTCTTTCTTCATACATGCGCACTCGAGGTGAGTCATGAATTATGTCGCAGGGCAGAACTGCCTCTGCGCCGTACACCATAAAGAATGGTGTGTATCCGGTGGTGCGACTCGGCATGGTCCGCAGCCCCCAGAGTACGGAGTCGAGCTCCTCTACCCAGTGCATGTTAGATTCCTTGAGGGACCGCACTAATCTGGGTTTAATGCCGCTCATGATAAGACCATTCGCACGTTCGACCTGGCCGTTAGTTTGAGGGTGATAGACAGAAGCATAGTCGAGCTTGATGCCCATGTTTTTGCACCAGAGCTTTACCTCGTCGGCGGTGAAATTGTGCCGTTATCAGTAATGATGCTGTGGGGGACGCCGTAACGGTGTACGACCCCGGATATGAAGTCCATCACAGGCCCGGATTCGACTGTTTTAACAGGCTTGGCTTCTATCCATTTGGAGAACTTGTCCACCATGACCAGTAAGTATTTTTTCTTATGGGTCCCACCTCTAAGGGGTCCGACCATGTCAAGCCCCCAGACCGCAAAGGGCCAGGTGATGGGGATAGTTTGGAGTGCGGTGGGTGGCATATGGCTTTGGTTGGCAAAAAGTTGGCAACCAACGCATCGTTGGACTAGGTCCTGAGCGTCTGCCCGGGCCGTCGGCCAATAAAAGCATGTACGGAAAGCCTTGCTAACAAGGGACCGAGCAGCAGCGCGATGACCACCGAGTCCGGCATGAATTTCAGCCAGAAGATTCCGCCCTTCCTCTTCGGAGATGCACCTTTGAAGGACTCCGGTAGTGCTTTTCTTATAAAACTCACCCTCGTGGACTTTATAGGCTTTAGATCGCCGCACTATGCAGCGGGCCTCGTTTTGGTCTTCTGGGAGTTCCTGCCTAGTAAGGTAGGCTAGGAATGGTTCTGTCCACGGGGCGAAAACCGCCATTATTATGTGAGCTGAAGGTGTAACTTCATTGGCAGAACCTCCAATTATGTCAGGTTGTTCGGCATTGAGTGGTGCGGCTGAGTCCGGGTTGTTAATTGCGGGTTCCCCCTCCCATGCTACGGATGGCCTGAACAATCTTTCCAAAAAGATGTTGGGGGGACTGCATCACGTTTTGCTCCGATGTGTTCTAGGACGTCGGCTGCTTGATTGTTTTCTCGGGCTATATGGTGAAACTCTAGCCCTTTGAACCGGGCTGACATTTTTAGGACGACATTGCGGTAAGCTGCCATTTTTGGATCCTTGGTGTCGAAGTCGCCATTTATTTGGGATATCGCGAGGTTCGAATCCCCACATACCTCTAGGCATTGAATGCCCATGGATATTGCCATCCGGAGACCGTGTAGAAGGGCCTCATATTCGGCTGCATTGTTGGAGTCCGTGTACATAATTTGGAGTACATATTGGACTGTGTCTCCTGTGGGGGACGTCAAAACGACGCCAGCCCCTAGTCCGGCCAACATTTTGGAGCTGTCGAAATGCATGATCCAGTTTGAGTATGTGCCGTACTCTTTAGGGAGTTCGGCCTTCGTCCATTCTGCGACGAAGTCGGCCAACACTTGCGATTTGACAGCTCGCCGTGGCTTATAGGTTATATCAAATGGGAGGAGCTCAATGGCCCATTTTGCATCTGGCCTATTGCATCGCGGTTGTTGATAATGTCATTGAGTGGTACTTTCGAGGCTACTGTGATCGAACACTCTTGAAAGTAATGTCGTAGCTTCCGGGATGCCATGAATACCGCGTATGCAATCTTTTGATAATGCGGGTACCGTGATTTGCATGGAGTGAGGACAGTGGACACGTAGTAGACCGGCCTTTGGAGGGGGAATTTGTGTCCGTCCGTTTCCCGCTCGACGACGAGCACTGCGCTGACAACTTGATGGGTTGCCGTGATGTACAATAGCATTGGCTCGCTGGTGTTTAGCGCGGCCAGGACTGGGTTTGTTGCCAATATGGCTTTTATTTCATCGAGTCCGGCCGTGGCGGCGTCCGTCCACTCCAAGTGTTCAGTGCGTCGAAGGAGGTGATAAAGGGGCAGTGCCTTATCTCCTAAGCGGGAGATGAAGCGGCTTAGAGCCGCCACGCATCCGGTTAATTTCTGTATTTGTTTGAAGTCCTTTGGGATATCCAATTGAGACAGAGCTTGGATCTTGGCTGGATTTGCTTCAATTCCTCTACCGGATACAATGAAGCCCAAGAGCTTTCCGGCTGGAACGCCGAAAACGCATTTCTCCGGGTTGAGCTTGATGTCGTATTTTCGGAGGTTATCGAATGTAAGCCTCAAGTCGTCTACTAGAGGTTCAACATGTCTTGATTTGACGACCACATCATCCACATACGCCTCCACTGTTTTGCCGATCTGATTTGCCAGACATGTCTGGATCATGCGCTGATATGTTGCGCCGGCGTTTTTCAGCCCGAAGGGCATTGTGTTGAAGCAGAATGGGCCGTATGGTGTGATGAATGTTGTTGCGGCTTGATCTGATTCTACCATCTTGATTTGATGGTAACCGGAGTATGCATCGAGGAAACACAACGAATCGTGTCCTGCGGTGGCATCAATAATTTGATCGATACGGGGGAGGGGGAAGGGATCCTTTGGGCAGGCTTTGTTAAGGTCTTTAAAATCGACACACAGGCGCCAGGATTTGTCCTTCTTTGGTACCATCACCAGGTTTGCTAGCCAGTCCGGATGTTTTATGTCTCTAATGAATCCGGCCTCCAATAACTTGGCTAGCTTCTCTCCCATAGCCTGTCTCTTCGGTTCGGAAAAATGCCGAAGGGCTTGTTTGACAGGTTTGAATCCTTTCAGGATATTTAAGCCGTGTTCGGCCAGCCTGCGTGGGATTCCTGGCATATCTGAAGGGTGCGAGGCGAAAATGTCCCAGTTCTCTTGTAGGAACTCTCGCAGTGCGGCGTCTACATCAGGGTTTAGTCGTGCCCCAATGGAAGCTGTTTATTGGGGTCCGTTGGATGGACCTGGAATTTTACTATCTCGTCCGCTGGTTTGAAGGATGTGGACTTGGATCTCTTATCGAGTATCACATCATCCCTATTAACCGCGGAGGGCAGCGCAGTCAGTTCCTCAGCCGCTAAGGCTTCGGATAGTGCCTCAAGGGCCAATGCGACTGTCTTGTTTTCGGCGCGGAGTGCTATGTCCGGATCACTAGCGAGAGTGATAATTCCGTTCGGCCCGGGCATCTTGAGCTTCATGTACCCGTAATGGGGTATTGCTTGTAATATTGTAAATGCCTCCCGCCCTAGTATGGCATGGTATCCGCTATTGAACGGGGCCACCCGGAACGTGACCTCTTCGGACCTGTAATTATCCGGCGTGCCGAACACCACATCTAGTGTGATTTTTCCTGTGCAGCGCGCTTCCCGACTAGGAATTATTCCTCTAAAGGTTGTGCTGCTTCGCTCGATGTGGTTCCAGTCTATTTCCATTTTTGAAGGGCTTCCTCATAAATGAGGTTCAATCCGCTGCCTCCATCCATGAGTACCTTTGTGAGGCGAAAGCCGTCCACTATTGGACTGAGGACCAATGCGGCTGGTGCGAGGGCTGTTTGGAATTTAGGTTCATCACTTGCGTTGAAGGTAATAGCCGTGTGGCTCCATGGGTTTATTGTTGCTACTTGGTAGACTTCGGCAAGGCTGCGGAGTGTTCTTTTTCGCATATTATTTGATGCGAATGTCTCGAAGACTGTGAGAACGGTACTGGTGTCCTCGGGCTGGCTTTTTGCGGCCTCCGAAATTAAGAGGTCTTCGCCAATTTTGGCCACCTGCCGGAGGATCCAACATGCTCTAAGGCTGTGAGTTGGTGTGGCGTCCTCTGTACTGTGAATTCTACAGGGTCTATCAAGCCACCTTTCCAGTATGGTTCCATGCCCAGTAAAGGGTCTTGGCTTTTTGGTGTTTACCCCGGGTGTCTTACGATGGTGCACCCTCTTAGTTCGGACGGGATTGCTATTTAAGGCCGGATTATCCCAAAATCTTGTTTTGGTTTTCCAGGCACTTTCCATCGCACAGTATTTTTGTACTATGGACACCAAGTCAGCAAAGCGTGTAATATCACGACGACTTATGGCGTTAAGGACTCCCTCGTCCGTGTAATTACTGCAGTAAATTGAGATTGCGTCTCCCTCACGGCAATCCTTTATCCTGTTCATAACCAGGAGGAATCTGGCCTAGTAATGATGTACTGTTTCCTCGGGCTTCTGCCTGATTTGGGAAAGATCACTTATGTTCGGGCGGGCGGGTGGCGTTGAATCTGAAACCTCACCCAATCCAAGATTCGGAGGCCGAAGAGTTTCCGAACTCTGAAGTTCGGATTCTTGGATGTTGTCCAATGAATCTAGCTCGTTGCCTGATCTTAAGCTCAGGTCTTGGGTTACATCCTCCCCTTCACGGGTATCCGGCTTGGAGGGGTCGGGAATTCGGACGTAGCTAGTCCTTAAAATAGATGAAGGGTCGCCGCACTGCGCCTCTACCACGGCGACGTGGTGGGTGGCCTGGGGAGAGTTAATTTCTCTCAGATCGGGTTTAAGACCAACCTGGTCGTAGTCTGTGGCGACCCCCAGGGCGGCGATGCGATCCAAGAGCTCGTTTACGGAGGAGAGCTCCGTCGGATCTAGCTGCTCGACAAGTTCCGAGCTGACGTGAAGGTTGCTTTTGATGACCCGAGAGGTCACCGTCGGCGCAACGGCCGAACAGGCGGTCATGAGAAAACCACCTAGCCGGAGGGTTTGGCCGACAGCCAAGGCTCCCTTAGCAACGGCGCCATCCTTAAAGACGGGAAGAGGCATCCTTCCTGATTGCGACGACATAGAGGAACTCTCAATGAAAGCACCAATGACGGTGTCAAAACCGGCGGATCTCGGGTAGGGGGTCCCGAACTGTGCATCAAGGCAGGATGGTAACAGGAGACAAGGGACACGAAGTTTACCCAGGTTCGGGCCCTCTCGATGGAGGTAAAACCCTACTCCTGCTTGATTAATATTGTTGATATGGGTAGTACAAGAGTGGATCTACCACGAGATCAAGGAGGCTAAACCCTAGAAGCTAGCCTATGGTATGATTGTTGTGTATGGAGTTGATTGTCCTACGAACTACAACCCTCCGGTTTATATAGACACCGGATAGGGTTAGGGTTACACAGAGTCGGTTGCAATGGTAGGAGATCTTGAATATCCGCATCGCCAAGCTTGCCTTCCACGCCAAGGAAAGTTCCATCCGGACACGGGACGAAGTCTTCAATCTTGTATCTTCATAGTCCAGGAGTCCGGCCAAAGGTTATAGTCCGGCTATCCGGACACCCCCTAATCCAGGACTCCCTCAATAGGCGTAAGCGAGCACTCCGCAGCCTTGCCGAAGTCTGCCACGTGGCAGCAATAAATCCATGGAGCGACACGGCTATCACCTTCAATGCCAGTGACGAACCTAAATTCCGAACAGCCCGAACACCAGCCGCCTTGGTCCTTAGTCCAATTGTGGACGGCTTTCGGCTTGCTAAAGTGCTCATGGACGGCGGCAGCGGATTAAACCTCATTTATGAGGAGACTCTTCAAAAAATGGAAATAGACAGAAACCGCATTGAGCAAAGCAGCACGGCCTTCAGAGGAATCATCCCTAGTCGGGAGGTACGATGCGCTGGGAAAATCACACTAGATGTGGTATTCGGCACGCCGGAGAATTATAGGTCCGAAGGAATTACATTCCAAGTGGCCCTGTTCAGTAGCGGATACCACGCCCTTCTAGGGCAGGAGGCATTCACGGTCTTCCAAGCCATACCCCATTACGGGTACATGAAGCTCAAAATGACTGGGCCCAATGGAATCATCACTCTAGCTAGTGATCCGGACATAGCACTCCGCGCCGAAAACAAAACAGTCGCACTGGCCCTCGAGGCATTATCCGAAGCCCTCGCGACCGAGGAATTAACTGCGCCGCGCTCCACAGTGGACAGAGACGACATGATAGTCGACAAAAGATCCAAGTCCACCTCTTTTAAACCAGCGGATGAAATAGTCAAATTCCAAGTCCACCCAACGGACCCTACAAAAACAGCATCCATCGGGGCACAGTTAAACCACACTGTAGACGCCGCACTGCGGGAGTTCCTGTGCGAGAATTGGGACATATTCACCTGGCATCCTTCAAACATGCCAGGAATCCCACACAGGCTAGCCAAGCATAGCCTTAACATTCTAAAGGGATTCAAGCCGGTCAAGCAGACTCTTCGGCGTTTCTCTGAACCTAAGAGACAAGCCATGGAAGAGGAGCTAGCCAAGTTACTGGAGGCCGGATTCATTAGAGAAATAAAACATCCGGACTGGCTAGCAAACCTCGTGATGGTACCAAAGAAGGACAAATCCTGGCGCCTATGCGTCGACTTCAAGGACCTTAATAAGGCTTGCCCAAAGGATCCCTTTCCCCTCCCTCGCATCGATCAAATCATCGACGCTACCGCAGGACACGACTCACTGTGCTTCCTGACGCATACTCTAGTTACCACAAAATTAAGATGGTGGAGTCCGATCAAGCCGCAATGGCATTTATCACTCCATACGGCCGCTTCTGTTTTAACACAATGCCCTTCGGGCTCAAAAACGCCGGTGCAACGTATCAACGCATGATTCAGACATGTCTGGAAAAACAGATCGGCAAAACAGTGGAGGCATACGTAGACGATGTGGTCATTAAAACCAGACATGTCGAATCCTTAATAGACGACTTGAGGCTCACGTTCGAGAATCTCCGAACATACGACATCAAGCTCAATCCAGAAAAATGCGTTTTTGGCGTGCCCGCCGGAAAGCTCCTGGGCTTCATCGTCTCCAGTAGAGGAATTGAAGCAAATCCGGCTAAAATCCAAGCTCTGTCACAGTTGCCTATCCCAACTGACCTCAAGAAAATCCAGAAGTTAACTGGATGCGTGGCGGCCTTAAGCCGCTTTATCTCCTGATTAGGAGAAAAGGCACTACCCCTTTATCACCTTCTTCGGCGCACCGAACACTTCGAGTGGACGGACACGGCCACGGCCGGATTGGATGAAATAAAAGCCATCCTGGCCACCAACCCAATCTTGGTCGCGCCAAATGTCGGCGAACCAATGCTGTTATATATAGCGGCAACTCACCAAGTTGTAAGCGCGGTGCTCGTCGTTGAACGAGAGACGGACGGACATAAATTCCCACTTCAAAAGCTGGTATATTATGTATCCACTGTCCTCACTCCATGCAAATCACGGTACCCACATTATCAAAAGATAGCATACGCGGTATTTATGGCATCTCAGAAATTACGACACTACTTTCAACAGTGTTCAATTATGGTGGCCTCGGAAGTACCACTCAACGACATAATAAACAACCGCGATGCCACGGGCCGGATTGCTAAATGGGCTATCGAGCTCCTCTCGTTCGACATAACATATAGACCACGGCGAGCCATTAAGTCGCAAGTACTGGCCGATTTTGTCGCCGAGTGGACAGAAGCCGAACTCCCTAAAGAGTATAGCGCGTACTCCAATTGGATCATGCACTTCGACGGTTTTAAAATGCTGGCTGGTCTGGGGGCTGGCATCGTCCTGACGTCCCCTACAGGAGATACAGTCCAATACGTACTCCAAATACTATACACAGACTCCAAAAATGCAGCCGAATACGAGACCCTGTTACATGGTCCCTGTATGGCAGTTTCCATGGGCATTCAATGCCTGGAGGTGCGGGGGGACTCGAACCTCGCAATATCTCAAATAAATGGAGACTTCAATGCCAAGGATCCAAAAATGGCGGCTTATCGCAACGCCGTCCTCAAAATGTCAGCTCAGTTCGAAGGGCTTGAATTCCACCATGTGGCTCGGGAAAAAAATCATGCGGCGGATATCCTCGCCCGTATCGGCGCTAAGCGCGACCCTGTACCACCTAACATCTTCTTGGAAAGGCTGTTTAAGCCATCCGTGGCATGGGAAGGAGACACCAGTAACAATAGTCTGGACCCGGCCACAACACCAGATACCGAACACTCTGACACAATCGGAGGCTCTACCACCGAAATAACACCTTCAGCCCACGTGATAATGGTCGTCATCGCCCCGTGGACAGAGCCATTCCTGGCCTACCTGACTAGGGAGGAACTACCCGAGGACCAAAATGAGGCACGCTGCATAGTGCGGCAGTCTAAAGCCTACAAGGTCCACGAGGGAGAGCTTTACAAGAAAAGCACTACCGGAGTCCTTCAAAGGTGCATCTCCGAAGAGGAAGGGCGGAAGCTTTTTGGCAGAAATCCATGCTGGACTCGGCGGCCACCACGCCGCAGCCCGGGCCCTTGTAAGCAAGGCCTTCCGTATAGGTTTCTATTGGCCGACGGCCCGAGCAGACGCACAGGACCTTGTTCAACGTTGCATCGGTTGCCAACTTTTCACAAACCAAAGCCATATTCCGCCTACCGCTCTCCAAACAATCCCCATTACTTGGCCCTTTGCGATCTGGGGGCTTGATATGGTCGGACCTCTCAAAAGGGGAACCCATAAGAAAAAATACCTATTGGTCATGGTGGACAAATTCACCAAATGGATAGAAGCCAAGCCAGTCGAAACAGCTGAATCCATACTAGTGATAGACTTCATATCTGGGGTTGTACACCGCTATGGCGTCCCCCACAGCATCATCACCGACAACGGCTCGAACTTTACAGCCAGCGAGGTAGAACTTTTGTGCAGCAACATGGGCATCAAGCTCGATTATGCTTCAGTCTATCACCCACAAACTAACGGTCAAGTCGAGCGAGCAAATGGTCTTATCCTGAGCAGCATTAAACCCAGATTAGTGTGGTCCTTAAAGGAATCAAACACACACTGGGTAGAGGAGCTCGACTCCGTACTATGGGGGCTGCGGACCACGCCAAATCGCACTACCGGATACACATCGTTTTTATGGTGTTTGGCGCAGAGGCGGTACTGCCCTGCGACATAATTCATGACTCACCTCGAGTGCGCATGTATGAAGAAAAAGAGGCCGAGCTCAATCGGCAGGACAGTTTGGATGCCCTGGAGGAGGAGCGTAATGTGGCAAAAGCCCGTTCCACATTCTATCAGCAACAGGCTCGAAGGTATCAAAGCAGAGAAGTACATGCCAAAGCTTATAACGTTGGCGAACTCGTTCTACGCCTACCGGAGAAGAAAAAGAACAAGCTCAAGGCCAAATGGGAAGGTCCCTTCATTATTGACCAGGTTCTGACCGGTGGTGCGTACCGTCTGCGGGATGCATCGGATAACCGACTCGAGCCAAACCCATGGAACGCAGCTAGACTCCGAAGGTTCTACGCCTAGTGCCGGACTCTATGTTCGTCTCCTTACCTCCGTCAATTTTTTACATATTTGTTATCTGTCTTTTCTCTCTTTCTATCTTCTTTCTTCCTTTTCTTCAAGACCTTAAAAGGCTAAATTGTGTCTTGACTACACAATCTTGACGCGCTAACCGCGCTCATTATCCCTGGGGGCTTCTTATACCGGAGCTTAATATAACTATTTTCCGGGCTTTATGCCCCACACATGTGTTATTCTTCCACATGTACCTTTTTTCGCCATTATATGCATCGATATGACTTAAGTTTTGGCCAAGCTGGGTTGCCTGGCTCTTGTGTTTATGCCCTACGTTCCCGTTAATTCGGCTAGGGCATAAGGGGAGCACCTCTGCGATTGTTACTGCCGGGTCAGCCGGATGTGTACCTCAGACTGGGTGAAGCCGAAAGCTAGCGTTCTTAAGGGAATACTCGTTCGGTGAACAAAAGATGACTTTTATTTATTTTAATACATGCCCCCAGATGTTTATAGCCTGCGTCTCTTTTCGCAGTTCGTACATGCACATTAGGGCATGCGTACCCAGGGAAAGGAACCCTTAACGGAACTATTCTCCCTGGAAGATGTTTCTTACTATCCATGTAATATAACATAGCTAGTTGGGTACTTGTCTGTTCAAGCACTTATGACCCCATTGCCTGGTTTCCACGCGTACCCCGGTTTTTACATAACTGAGCGGGTATTCGGATACACTCCAGACTATCGGGTCCAGAGGTCGAAGCAAAAAGGTCCGCCATGGCAAATGATTTACAATCCGGCTAGGGACAATATATGTCACTTGAAGTACACGGTCACTTAGACTAACTAAATTCTTCTTCTATACCATCCAACAGGCTGTCTAGTTTACAATCCTGTTGGGAATACTTTGCGTCTAATTCTACTTGGTCATACACCAAACTGACGAGGATCTCTTTCCCATCAGGCCCCACAGGTCCAACCTCGGCCATGTGGTTTGGGTCAGCTTTAGTATATCACGTCTTCAGCATGGCCCAGGCTTCCCTTGCACCTTGTCGGCAGGCAGATATCTTCCATAATCGGAAGCGTCGCCGCGCTCCCTTGAGCTTCTCTATAAGCTCCCCCATGCCTCCTGCCGGGGAGGCGGATGGCCACAAGGCTTGGGCAATACCCTGCATCACCTGCCGAACTTGTTCGTGCAGTTGTGAGAGCTCCGGTAGAAGATCGCCCGCAGACCCGGGCATCTCCTCCGCGGGACGACTCGTCAGCATACCTGCAGACATAACTCTGTTAGCCGGCTTCTTCGCCGAACCCTTTCAAAAAGTTCATTCAAGCACTTACTGAAAATGCCGCGTCGAAGCCGCTTATTCTCCTTCACGGAGTCCACAAGCTGGGCTCGAACATCTTTCAGTTCCACACCCAGCTGGATATTGGCATCTTGGAGATCAATTTTCTCCCGCCTAACTCGCGTAAGCACGCGCTCGCCAGCATTTAGCTGTCGATTAGCATGTTGCGCATCCCCCGGCACGGCCTCCGGAGTCATCTGCAACATCTATTGTTAGATTTGCATGCATGCCGCATACTATTTGGTACATGTCATTCTTTGCAATGGAAACAAGTGTTACCAGAGGGTGCCTTCTCGGACTCCTTCAATGCAGCAACTGCGGCCCGTAGCTGGGCTTTGCACTCTTCCATCTCTTGAGACAATTGGGTATTCTTCTCTGTAAGAAGCTGCACAAATAATGATCCTTAAATCAGTTGTGTCAACTGTTTCAAGTCTCAGGGGCAACTGATATACATAATCATTAGATTTTCTTACCCGTATATCCTTTACATACTGGTCCGTGGCTCTGGCAAGACCATTTTGAGCGGCACGGATGTACACATCTCCTGAGTTGAAGGCATCAAACGCCTCTTGGGAGAAACAATTGTCACGGAGTACGGCACGGCGACGCCGGTGATTCATGGCGCTCTCCACTTCGGAATTTGTAGCGGATAATCTATCTGCATCCTCTGTAGGAGGAGCATCCGGCGTTCGCCCCGTGTTAGCTTCCGCCTCTATGTCCGGCCCTGGAGCCCGACTGGTGGAGGCGTGATCGGCAACCTCTTCGGATATAATCTGGCGAGCATTTTTCCTACTAGGAAACGAGGACGTTATTATATTTTAAAAGACGACAACCACGGAGCTAGGTTCTATATCATACCTCTACGACGGCATCTCAGTCCTGACCGCCTTCCTTTTTAGCCTACCTGGCTTCGGTGCCCCTTGTTGGCCAGTCACTGCGGGTTCGGCATGGCGTCCCGAGGGCCTTCCCTGTAAGACACCATATGTGTATAGTAGGTGTCGGCGTCAAAACCGGCAGATCTCGGGTAGGGGGTCCCGAACTGTGCGTCAAGGTCGGATGGTAATAGGAGACAAGGGACACTTTATTTTACCCAGGTTCGGGCCCTCTCGGTGGAGGTAAAACCCTACTCCTGCTAGATTAATATTGATGATATGGGTAGTACAAGAGTGGATCTACCACGAGATCAAGGAGGCTAAACCCTAGAAGCTAGCCTATGGTATGATTGTGTATGATGATGGTTGTCCTACGGACTACAACCCTCCGGTTTATATAGACACCGAATAGGGTTAGGGTTACACAGAGTCGGTTACAATGGTAGGAGATCTCGAATATCCGCACGCCTAGCTTGCCTTCCACGCCAAGAAAAGATCCTTCCGGACACGGGACGAAGTCTTCAATCTTGTATCTTCATAGTCCTGGAGTCCGGTTGAAGGTATAGTCCGGCTATCCGAACACCCCCTAATCCAGGACTCCCTCAGTAGCCCCTGAACCAGGCTTCAATGACGACGAGTCCGGCGCGCAGATTGTCTTCGGCATTGCAAGGCGGGTTCCTCCTCCAAGTTCTTCAAGAAGATTATAAACACCAAAAAATAGTGTCCCGCTCTGCAAAATAAGTTTCCACATACTGCCATATAGAGAATTAACACAAATCAAATCCGCTGACGTATTCCACAGTGCGTCATAACACTGCGACCAAGCCTTCTATATAAGTTGCTTTCATTGTTCCACCTCAGCTCGTTTAGCGAGGCGGTTTCCTTGGCATGTCTTGTCAAAGCAGAGATCATGTGCCCCCTTTAATGGGATTCTCATTAATACGGACGTGGGTAACCCAACCACGCCATTTACCACGGCGTTTGGGAGGCAAGTGAGTTTTATTAGGTAGGTGGGGACGCCTAACCGTACCTGCTTATATAAAGGGATAAGGATTCACCTTTTTAACCTACGCCTTCTTCCTCCTTTGCCAATCCATCTCTCGCGAACTCAAGCTCCAGCGCCCAAGTCCGGTCTTCCTTCCTCAACCTTCTCCAACAATGTCCGGAGCGGGAGGCAAGTGGATGGTCTCCTCCGTTACGGAGGCTCAAGTAAAGAGGTTAAGGAAAGCCGGATACTTGTCCAAGGACATCCCGCATCGGCTTCCTGAGAAGGGGCAGCTTCTTCCTACCCCAAGGCCCCATGAGAGGTAGTTTTTCTTCCCCACTTCCTCCGCGGACTGGGCTTTCCACTTCACCCATTTGTCCGGGGGCTCATGTTCTACTACGGCCTGGATTTCCACGATCTGGCCCCGAACTTTGTTCTCAACATCTCGGCGTTTATCGTCGTGTGTGAGGCCTTTCTCCGCGTCCGCCCCCACTTCGGCCTCTGGCTCAAGACCTTCAACGTCAAGCCCAAGGTGGTGTCCGGCACCCAGGCGGAGTGCGGAGGCGCTATGGTTGGCAAGATAGCCAACGTCCTCTGGTTCGATGGCTCCTTCGTGGAGTCCCTAAAGGGGTGGCAGGCCGGGTGGTTTTACATCACCGAGCCCCGCGATCCGAAATGGGTCGCGGCCCCCGAGTTCAGATCCGGACCCCCCACGCGGCTCATGTCCTGGAAAGAAACAGGTCTGTCGTGGGGCAACGAGGAAGAAGTGACTGGGTTGCAAACGCGCATCCGGTCCCTGGTGAACAAGCCAATCCGGCTTGTCAATATAGTCCAGGTCATGCTCGTTCGCCTGATCGTCCCATGCCAAGAACGGGATTTTACTTTGTGGGAATTCGACCCGGCGCAGCACCAAACCCTTAGTAGGCTCTTCGACACGACGTATGAAGACGTCTGGAAGGTGCTGACCAAAGGCGCCGAGTCCCCCACATCCGCCTCCGAGGATCGCGGATACAGCTCGCAGCGTAACGCTAGCGAGGTAAGCTATCTATACCTTTGACAGGTTCGTTAAGCTCTTCTTCATAGATTAACTCTATGCGGGATCTAAACTCCCTTTACCTTTGACAACCACCGGGACTCGAACAAGTTCCCGCAACATGGTGGTGTCGGACTCGTCATCTGACGAGTCCGCAACGCTCTCCTCTCGTGAAAACGAGGAGGAGGAACAAGGAAGCTCTCCCCCCCCCCAGTGAGGGGAGCAAAGAGGAAGAAGGCCGCCCCAACAGGGGAGGCCGAGGGGTCGAGGAAAAGGAAAACCCCTCCGCCGGACTACTCCCACGACGCCGAAGAGGGCGGAGAGGAGTGGCTGGACCGAACCAAGCGTCCGGCGACATCGTAAGTGTTTACATACCAGAGTGACTCATGATATTCTTTTAATGCGCGGCTTTCCCTAATATCGAACGTAATTTATGCAGCCCGCCCCGGGCCGGACTCGATGATTCGTCGAGCGGCTCCCTGGATTCGTCGGACGTGAACTCTGTTCTGCCCGCGGTCTCCCCCTGCGGGGCGGACGACACCGAAGTGGCGCCCCGCCATGCTTCGGGGCAGGAGGAGATGGTCCTGGAGGAGCCACAAGGCAATCCTCCGGACCCCAGGAGTAAAGGGGATGAAACCCCCCAGGGCTCCAAGTCCGGCTTTGTGCCGGACAACGCGCCGGACTCGACAGTCCCGGTCCGCGGTGGGCGAACTCCTTCCAAGAGGAGTAAGCCGTCTGAGCCGGCGGCCTCCGTCCAACCGGAGGCGCCGGACAATCTGCTGGAGGTGCTTAAGGGCACCGCCATCGATGAGGAGCACCGTACTGTTATGAGTACGGTGATCCAAAGGATTCAGTCCGCCAAGAGCGGACTGAATGAAGCTTGCGCTAGCCTTCTAACAGGCTCCGAGGTAGGTAAAAATATGTCAAATTATTTACCGCATAGACAGTAACCCCTGATGCTCTGTTCGGTGTTCCGAAAGAAAAGCCGGATATAGGATCTAGTAATTTTCGCAGGAGTCTAACAAAAAAGGTTAAATATGCGTATGCAGGCTTCACTGTTGTCCACCGCCGCACTGACTGCGCAGGTGGATGTCCTTAAAAAGGACCTCGGGCGGACCGAGCAAGAGCTCGGCCTTGCCAAACGGCAGCTCGAGGAGAAGGAAGGTAAGAAATACCTAAAAAAAGAAAAAGAAAAAAAAGGTGCCTATAGAGAGGCTTGATTGCAGAAAGAAATAACAGGATTGTACTGCTTATTGTAGGGGCCGCAACCGAGGTGGCAACCCTGAAGCAGGCGCTGGCAGAGGCCGAAAAGAAAACGGCCGAGGAGCGCGCCGAGCGAGAGAGGCTTGGGGTTCAGGTCGACGAGGTGCAGCAAGAGATGCAAGCTCTCATGACAAAACATTAGGGTTTGGAGCTTGAGTCAAAAACGCAAGCATCCGAGCTCGCGTCAGCCGTCGAGACCGCCAAGAGTACCAAGGCCGAAGCCCAAATGGCCCTCCAAGAGTTGGAGGAGGCGAAAAAGATAGCAACGGGTAAGGCATTCTCAATGCAAAGTAGGAATATAAAAGTAAACTACCTATTACTTACCCGAATCCGGAGTTCTCCAGAGGCGTTCGCCGATCTTCCCCGCAGCGTATCCGACGCCGCCGCGTTCTACCGAGCTGAAGAGGGCAGCTCGACGGAGAGTGTGTTCTGGTCTCAGTATTCTGAGGCCGAACACCCTGTGCCCTTAAGCGATCAGCTGAAACAGCTGGTCGAGCTCCACAAGGCGGCCGAACAGGCCATGAAGGGCTTACTAGTTCGGCTATGGCCTAGAGAGGCCCTGCCTGGGAGCTATTTCGGGCTGGTGCGGCGGCTGGTGGAGGCCTGTCCACGGCTTGAGGACATCAAGCGCTCCGTCTGCATTGAAGGTGCCGGGAGGGCCCTTGCCCGTGTAAGGGTACACTGGGGTAAGCTGGACGGAGAGAAGCTGGTGAAGGACGGGCCACCGCAGGGGAAGGAGCATCGCAAGCCCGAGAACTACTACAAGGAAGTTCTTGCCGGAGCCCGCCTTGTCGCGGATGAATGTACTAAAGATGTAATATTTGAGTGAACTCGCTCGTTTGTATCCTGTGCGCTGAAAACTTGTTCATATGCGCAAAGCAATGCTTATTTAATTTAAAATATTATTTTCTGTGCGGCCGTTTATCAAAAATTTGAGAGATGGCCAGTCGTCAGCTTCTGCCCCCATGCCACTAGTGCTGGGGTGTTCGGGATAAACCTGAGGGCTCTTGTTCCCATAGTTGGGTCCTTCGAGGGAGGCGCTCAGCACAACGAACCAGGCAATCGGACTATAATGCTTGAACACTCTCACTTAGCCATAGAACGTTATAATTTTAAATTTCGGTGAAGCCCCTAGTTCGGAAGGCCGAATTCGGGGCGCTATCCACGCCTTTGGCCGGACATAGCCAGCTCCTCGCTCAAAGCGGCATAAGCCTTTAAGGACTCGAAAAACCTCTCGAACAGCGACCGGTCTCACGCCTTATCATGACAGTCTGTTTTAGCTTTCTCCACTGAGGTGCTCAACCCACCTGATCTGGGGCACAATCGCAGTGGTTCTCCTAGTGCTACCTTAGCCGATAAAGCGGAACGTAAGGCACCAAAACATAGGAGCCGGGCAAACCCAACATGTGAACAAAATCATGACTCGGAGCCGATGCATATAGTGCTATAAGTTCAGGGTGCCGCACTTGTGAAAGTGTACGGACTTCTCACACCAGATAAAAGGGTAATGAAGCTCCTGGCGTGGTTTGCCGTACCATGGTGTACGGGTGCTATCATGTTGTGTAATAAATATATATATATATATTCAAAAGAGGATAATGCAAAAAATAGACAAAAAGTTATGCATTGTTTTATAAAGAGGCTATCTATCAAAGCCGAACGATACAAGTATTGCGATGAGCAAAAAAGATATTAGACTATTTAACATGTCCTGACCAGGCACAGGCCGCGGAATTTACAAACAGATATATCGCTCGAAATAGAGACCACCTGAGAGTTCCGGAATGCGGCGTAGCTTTGTCTGTTTTCCTGGATCTTGCATCGTCTGTGCGGCAACAATGCCGAACAGGTTATCCAGAGTATGGAGTCCTGAAAGTAAAAAAAAGGTAAAAAGGAAAAAATCCGGCAGCCCCAAGTACGTTTGACGCCGTGTTGTAGGCATGCCATTAATGTGCCCCTCCCCCTGTGCCCATGGAATTTTAAGGGCGTAATTGTGTACTCGAGGTACTTGCTCCGCTATGTTGCGATGGCTGGGGTCGGGGCCGTATTGCTACGCTTGCTCTGATCGTGCCAGGTGGTCTTGTTGCAGGTTACTCCGGGCGCGCTTTGCATTGTCCGGTTTTTTAACGGCCGGACTGGAGAGTTGCCTTGAAAGGCTGCTTTGTACTTCCGCTGCGAGGGCCGCCGTGTGCTCCTCCATACGGATGGAGCGTTCTGTGTTTCTGCTGACCATAATTACTCCTCGAAGGCCTGGCATCTTGAGCTTGAGATATGCGTAGTGCGGCACCGCATTGAATTTAGTGAATGCGGTTCGTCCGAGCAGGGTGTGATAGCCACTGCGGAACGGCACTATATCGAAGATTAACTCTTCGCTTTGGAAGTTATCCAGAGATCTGAAGACCACATCAAGTGTTATCGAGCCTGTGCAATTGGCCTCTACACCTGGTATGACGCCTTTAAAGGTCGTCCTTGTGGGCTTGATCCTTGATGGATCTATGCCCATTTTCCGCACTGTATCCTGATAAAGCAGGTTCAGGCTACTGCCGCCGTCCATGAGGACTCTTGTGAGATGAAATCCGTCCACGATTGGGTCGAGGACCAGTGCGGCAAAACCGCCGTGACGGATGCTAGTGGGGTGGTCCCTTCGATCGAAAGTGATCGGGCAGGAGGACCATGGGTTGAACTTTGGGGTGACTGGCTCCATCGCGTATACGTCCCGTAGCGCACGCTTCCTCTCCCGCTTGGGAATGTGGGTCGCGTATATCATGTTCACCGTCCGCACTTGTGGGGGAAACCCTTTCTGTCCATTGTTGTTCGGCGGCCTGGGCTCCTCCTCGTCGTCGCTGTTCAGCCCCTTGTCCTTGTGTTCGGCTCTTAACTTGCCTGCCTGCTTGAACACCCAACAATCCCTGTTGGTGTGATTGGCTGGCCTTTCGGGGGTGCCATGAATCTGGCACGAGCGGTCGAGTATCCGGTCCAAACTGGACGGGCCCTGGGTATTCTTTTTAAATGGCTTTTTCCGATGACCGGATTTATAGCCTCTGAATCCGGCATTAACTGATGTATCCTCATTGCTGTCGCTGCTAACGCGACGCTTTTGATTATTTCGACGTGACCAGCCACTTTTGTCCTTGGTATCCGAATTACCGGGCTTCTTTGATAAGTTGTTGCTGCGAGCTAGCCAGCTATCTTCGCCCGTGCAAAAGCGGGTCATGAGTGTCGTGAGGGCTGCCATGGTTTTCGGCTTTTCCTGTCCCAGGTGCCGGGCAAGCCACTCGTCGCGGATGTTATGTTTGAAGGCTGCTAGGGCCTCTGCGTCCGGACAATCGACTATCTGATTTTTCTTTGTTAGGAACCGTGTCCAGAATTGCCTGGCCGATTCTTATGGCTGCTGAATTATGTGGCTTAGGTCGTCGGCTTCCGATGGCCGCACATAGGTCCCCTGGAAGTTGTCGAGGAATGCGGCTTCCAGGTCCTCCCAAGAACCGATTGAGTCCGCTGGTAGGCTGTTAAGCCAGTGCCGGGCTGGTCCTTTAAGCTTAAGGGGTAGGTATTTGATGGCGTGCAGATCATCGCCACGTGCCATGTGGATGTGAAGGAGATAATCCTCAATCCATACTGCCGGATCTGTCGTACCATCATACGACTCGATATTGACGGGTTTAAAACCCTCTAGGATTTTGTGATCCATTACTTCGTCTGTGAAGCATAGTGGGTGTGCGGCGCCCCTGTACTGGGCTATGTCACGACGCAGCTCGGAAGAGCTGTGCCTGCTGTGTTCGTCCTGGCCGGATTTATTGTGTCCGGAGTGAAGATCATCACGTGTCGTCGGGCGTCCGCGTGATCCATAGATCGATCTTGTTTACTTTGCTTTATCCTCCAGTACGTCTCGCAGGTCTGGCTCGTTTTCCCGTGCCTTATTTGAACGGCACCGGTGAAGGAAATATGCCCTAGAGGCAATAATAAAGTTATTATTTATTTCCTCATATATCATGACAAATGTTTATTATTCATGCTAGAATTGTATTAGCCGGAAACATAATACATGTGTGAATATATAAACAAACAGAACGTCACTAGTATGCCTCTACTTGACTAGCTCGTTAATCAAAGATGGTTATGTTTCCTAACCATGGGCAAAGAGTTGTTATTTGATTAACGAGGTCACATCATTAGTTGAATGATCTGATTGAGATGACCCGTTCCATTAGCTTAGCACCCGATCGTTTAGTATGTTGCTATTGCTTTCTTCATGACTTATACATGTTCCTATGACTATGAGATTATGCAACTCCCGTTTACCGTAGGAACACTTTGTGTGCCACCAAACGTCACAACGTAACTGGGTGATTATAAAGGTGCTCTACAGGTGTCTCCGAAAGTACTTGTTGGGTTGGCGTATTTCGAGATTAGGATTTGTCACTCCGATAGTCGGAGAGGTATCTCTGGGCCCTCTCGGTAATGCACATCACATAAGCCTTGCAAGCATTGCAACTAATGTGTTAGTTATGAGATGATGTATTACAGAACGAGTAAAGAGACTTGCCGGCAACGAGATTGAACTAGGTGTTGGATACCGACGATCGAATCTCGGGCAAGTAACATACCGATGACAAAGGGAACAACGTATGTTGTTATGCGGTCTGACCGATAAAGATCTTCATAGAATATGTAGGAGCCAATATGGGCATCCAGGTCCCGCTATTGGTTATTGACCGGAAACGTATCTCGGTCATGTCTACATTGTTCTCGAACCGTAGGGTCCGCACGCTTAAAGTTACGATGACAGTTATTATGAGTTTATGCATTTTGATGTACCGAAGTCAGTTCGGAGTCCCGGATGTGATCACGGACATGACGAGGAGTCTCGAAATGGTCGAGACATAAAGATTGATATATTGGAAGCCTATATTTGGACATCGGAATGGTTCCGAGTGAAATCGGCATTTTACTGGAGTACCGGGGGGTTACTGGAACCCCCCCCCCCCCGGGGGTTAATGGGCCCATATGGGCCTTAAGGGAAAAGAGGAGGGGCGGCCAGGGCAGGCCGCGCGCCCCCTCCCCCCCTAGTCCGAATAGGACAAGGAAGGGGGGGCGGCGCCCCCCTTTCTCCTTTCCCCCTCTCTCCTTCCTTCTCCTACAAGGCAAGGGAGAGGAGTCCTACTCCCGGTGGGAGTAGGACTCCTCCTGGCGCACCCCTTGGGGGCCGGCCGTGCCTCCCCCTCCCCTCCTTTATATACGAGGGCAGGGGGCACCCTAGGACACACAAGTTGATCTTCGTGATCGTTCCTTAGCCGTGTGCGGTGCCCCCCTCCACGATATTACACCTCGGTCATATTGTAGCGGTGTTTAGGCGAAGCCCTGCGACGGTTGAACATCAAGATCGTAATCACGCCGTCGTGCTAACGGAACTCCTCCCCGAAGCTTTGCTGGATCGGAGCCCGGGGTGCGTCATCGATTTGTACGTGTGTTAAGAACTCGGAGGTGCCGGAGTAACGGTGCTTGGATCGGTCGGATCGGGAAGACGTACGACTACTTCCTCTACGTTGCGTCAACGCTTCCTCTTCGGTCTATGAGGGTACGTAGACAACACTCTCCCCTCTTGTTGCTATGCATCACCATGATCTTGCGTGTGCGTAGGGAAATTTTTGAAATTACTACGTTCCCCAACAGTGGCATCCGAGCCAAGGTTTTTATGGTTTGATGTTATATGCACGAGTAGAACACAAGTGAGTTGTGGACGATATAAGTCATACTGCCTACCAGCATGTCATACTTTGGTTCGGCGGTATTGTTGGATGAAGTGGCCCGGACCGACATTGCGCGTACGCTTACGCGAGACTGGTTCTACCGCCGTGCTTTGCACACAGGTGGCTGGCGGGTGTCAGTTTCTCCAACTTTAGTTGAACCGAGTACGGCTACGCCCGGTCCTTGCGAAGGTTAAAACGGAGTCTATTTGACAAACTATCGTTGTGGTTTTGATGCGTAGGTGAGATTGGTTCTTGCTTAAGCCCGTAGCAGCCACGTAAAACTTGCAACAAACAAAGTAGAGGACGTCTAACTTGTTTTTGCAGGGCATGTTGTGATGTGATATGGTCAAGACATGATGCTAAATTTTATTGTATGAGATGATCATGTTTTGTAACCGAGTTATCGGCAACTGGCAGGAGCCATATGGTTGTCGCTTTATTGTATGCAATGCAATCGCCCTGTAATGCTTTACTTTATCACTAAGCTGTAGCGATAGTCGTAGAAGCATAAGATAGGCGAGACGACAACGATGCTACGATGGAGATCAAGGTGTCGCGCCGGTGACGATGGTGATCATGATGGTGCTTCGAAGATGGAGATCACAAGCACAAGATGATGATGGCCATATCATATCACTTATATTGATTGCATGTGATGTTTATCGTTTATGCATCTTATCTTGCTTTGATTGAAGGTAGCATTTTAAGATGATCTCTCACTAATTATCAAGAAGTGTTCTCCCTGAGTATGCAACGTTGCGAAAGTTCTTCGTGCTGAGACACCACGTGATGATCGGGTGTGATAGGCTCTACGTTCAAATACAACGGGTGCAAAACAGTTGCACACGCAGAATACTCAGGTTATACTTGACGAGCCAAGCATATACAGATATGGCCTCGGAACACGGAGACCGAAAGGTCGAGCGTGAATCATATAGTAGATATGATCAACATAATGATGTTCACCATTGAAACTACTCCATCTCACGTGATGATCGGACATGGTTTAGTTGATGTGGATCACGTGATCACTTAGAAGATTAGAGGGATGTCTTTCTAAGTGGGAGTTCTTAAGTAATATGATTAATTGAACTTAAATTTATCATGAACTTAGTCCCTGATAATATCTTGCTTGTTTATGTTGATTGTAGATAGATGGCCCGTGCTGTTGTTCCGTTGAATTTTAGTGCGTTCCTTGAGAAAGCAAAGTTGAAAGATGATGGTAGCAATTACACGGACTGGGTCCGTAACTTGAGGATTATCCTCATTGCTGCACAGAAGAGTTACGTCCTGGAAGCACCGCTGGGTGCCAGGCCTGCTGCTGATGCAACTGACGACGTTAAGAACGTCTGGCAGAGCAAAGCTGATGACTACTCGATAGTTCAATGTGCCATGCTTTACGGCTTAGAACCGGGACTTCAACGACGTTTTGAACGTCATGGGGCATATGAGATGTTCCAAGAGTTGAAGTTAATATTCCAACAGAATGCCTGGATTGAGAGATATGAAGTCTCCAATAAGTTCTATAGCTGCAAGATGGAGGAGAATAGTTCTGTTAGTGAGCATATACTCAAAATGTCTGGGTACTGTAATCACTTGATTCAACTGGGAGTTAATCTTCCGAATGATTGCGTCATTGACAGAATTCTCCAATCACTTCCACCAAGCTACAAAGGCTTTGTGATGAACTATAATATGCAAGGGATGGATAAGACGATTCCCGAGCTCTTCGCAATGCTAAAAGCCGCGGAGGTAGAAATCAAGAAGGAGCATCAAGTGTTGATGGTCAACAATACCACTAGTTTCAAGAAAAAGGGCAAAGGGAAAAAGAAGGGGAACTTCAAGAAGAACAGCAAGCAAGTTGCTGCTCAAGAGAAGAAACCCAAGTCTGGACCTAAGCCTGAAACTGAGTGCTTCTACTGCAAGCAGACTGGTCACTGGAAGCAGAACTGCCCCAAGTATTTGGCGGATAAGAAGGATGGCAAGGTGAACAAAGGTATATGTGATATACATGTTATTGATGTGTACCTTACTAATACTCGCAGTAGTACCTGGGTATTTGATACTGGTTCTGTTGCTAATATTTGCAACTCGAAACAGGGACTATGGATTAAGCGAAGATTGGCTAAGGACGAGGTGACGATGCGCGTGGGAAATGGTTCCAAAGTCGATGTGATCGCGGTCGGCACGCTACCTCTACATCTACCTTCGGGATTAGTTTTAGACCTAAATAATTGTTATTTGGTGCCAGCGTTGAGCATGAACATTATATCTGGATCTTGTTTAATGCGAGACGGTTATTCATTTAAATCCGAGAATAATGGTTGTTCTATTTATATGAGTAATATCTTTTATGGTCATGCACCCTTAAGGAATGGTCTATTCTTATTGAATCTCGATAGTAATGACACACATATTCATAATATTGAAGCCAAAAGATGCAGAGTTGATAATGATAGTGCAACTTATTTGTGGCACTGCCGTTTAGGTCATATTGGTGTAATGCGCATGAAGAAACTCCATACTGATGGACTTTTGGAACCACTTGATTATGAATCACTTGGTACTTGCGAACCGTGCCTCATGGGCAAGATGACTAAAACACCGTTCTCCGATACTATGGAGAGAGCAACAGATTTGTTGGAAATCATACATACAGATGTCTGTGGTCCGATGAATATTGAAGCTCATGGCGGATATAATTATTTTCTCACCTTCACAGATGATTTAAGCAGATATGGGTATATCAACTTAATGAAATACAAGTCTGAAACATTTGAAAAGTTCAAAGAATTTCAGAGTGAAGTGGAAAATCATCGTAACAAGAAAATAAAGTTTCTACGATCTGATCATGGAGGAGAATATTTGAGTTACGAGTTTGGTCTACATTTGAAACAATGCGGAATAGTTTCGCAACTAACGCCACCTGGAACACCACAACGTAATGGTGTGTCCGAACGTCGTAATCGTACTTTATTTGATATGGTGCGATCTATGATGTCTCTTACAGATTTACCGTTATCATTTTGGGGTTATGCTTTAGAGACGGCCGCATTCACGTTAAATAGAGCACCATCGAAATCCGTTGAGACGACGCCTTATGAACTATGGTTTGGCAAGAAACCAAAGTTGTCGTTTCTAAAATTTTGGGGCTGCGATGCTTATGTCAAAAAGCTTCAACCTGATAAGCTCGAACCCAAATCGGAAAAATGTGTCTTCATAGGATATCCAAAGGAAACTATTGGATACACCTTCTATCACAAATCCGAAGGCAAGACTTTTGTTGCTAAATTCGGAAACTTTCTAGAGAAGGAGTTTCTCTCGAAAGAAGTGAGTGGGAGGAAAGTAGAACTTGATGAGGTAACTGTACCTACTCCCCTATTGGGAAATAGCACATCACAGGAACCGGTTTTTGCGACGTCTAAACCAATTGGTCAGGAAGTTAATGATAATGATCATGCAACTTCATATCAAGTTACTATCGAACCTCGTAGATCAACCAGAGTAAGATCCGCACCAGAGTGGTACGGGAATCCTATTCTGGAAATCATGCTACTAGATCATGGTGAACCTACGAACTATGAAGAAGCAATGGTGAGCCCAGATTCCGCAAAATGGCTTGAAGCCATGAAATCTGAGATGGGATCCATGTATGAGAACAAAGTGTGGACTTTGGTTGACTTGCCCGATGGTCGGCAAGCAATTGAGAATAAATGGATCTTCAAGAAGAAGACTGACGCTGACGGTAATGTTACTGTTTACAAAGCTCGACTTGTCGCAAAAGGTTTTCGACAAGTTCAAGGGATTGACTACGATGAGACCTTCTCACCCGTAGCGATGCTTAAGTATGTCCGAATCATGTTAGCAATTGCCGCATTTTATGATTATGAAATTTGGCAGATGGATGTAAAAACTGCATTCCTGAATGGATTTCTGGAAGAAGAGTTGTATATGATGCAACCAGAAGGTTTTATCGATCCAAAGGGAGCTAACAAAGTGTGCAAGCTCCAGCGATCCATTTATGGACTGGTGCAGGCCTCTCGGAGTTGGAATAAACGCTTTGATAGTGTGATCAAAGCATTTGGGTTTGTACAGACTTTTGGAGAAGCCTGTATTTACAAGAAAGTGAGTGGGAGCTCTGTAGCATTTCTGATATTATATGTCGATGACATATTACTAATCGGAAATGATATAGAATTTCTGGATACTTGAATAAGAATTTTTCAATGAAACACCTCGGTGAAGCTGCTTACATATTAGGCATCAAGATCTATAGAGATAGATCAAGACGCTTAATTGGACTTTCACAAAGCACATACCTTGACAAAGTTTTGAAAAAGTTCAAAATGGATCAAGCAAAGAAAGGATTCTTGCCTGTACTACAAGGTGTAAAGTTGAGTAAGACTCAATGCCCGACCACTGCCGAAGATAGAGAGAAAATGAAAGGTGTTCCCTATACTTCAGCCATAGGCTCTATCATGTATGCAATGTTGTGTACCAGACCTGATGTGTGTCTTGCTATAAGTTTAGCAGGGAGGTACCAAAGTAATCCAGGAATGGATCACTGGATAGCGGTCAAGAACATCCTGAAGTACCTGAAAAGAACAAAGGATATGTTGCTCATATGTGGAGGTGACAAAGAGCTCATCGTAAACGGTTACGTTGATGCAAGCTTTGACACTGATCCGGACGATTCTAAATCGCAAACCGGATACGTGTTAATATTAAACGGTGGAGCTGTCAGTTGGTGCAGTTCTAAACAAAGCGTCGTGGCGGGATCTACATGTGAAGCGGAGTACATAGCTGCTTTAGAAGCGGAAAATGAAGGAGTCTGGATGAAGGAGTTCATATCCGATCTAGGTGTCATACCTAGTGCATCGGGTCCAATGAAAATCTTTTGTGACAATACTGGTGCAATTGCCTTGGCAAAGGAATCCAGATTTCACAAGAGAACCAAGCACATCAAGAGACGCTTCAATTCCATCCGGGATCTAGTCCAGGTGGGAGACATAGAGATTTGCAAGATACATACGGATCTGAATGTAGCAGACCCGTTGACTAAGCCTCTTCCACGAGCAAAACATGATCAGCACGAAAACTCCATGGGTGTTAGAATCATTACTGTGTAATCTAGATTATTGACTCTAGTGCAAGTGGGAGACTGAAGGAAATATGCCCTAGAGGCAATAATAAAGTTATTATTTATTTCCTCATATATCATGATAAATGTTTATTATTCATGCTAGAATTGTATTAGCCGGAAACATAATACATGTGTGAATATATAAACAAACAGAACGTCACTAGTATGCCTCTACTTGACTAGCTCGTTAATCAAAGATGGTTATGTTTCCTAACCATGGGCAAAGAGTTGTTATTTGATTAACGAGGTCACATCATTAGTTGAATGATCTGATTGACATGACCCGTTCCATTAGCTTAGCACCCGATCGTTTAGTATGTTGCTATTGCTTTCTTCATGACTTATACATGTTCCTATGACTATGAGATTATGCAACTCCCGTTTACCGTAGGAACACTTTGTGTGCCACCAAACGTCACAACATAACTGGGTGATTATAAAGGTGCTCTACAGGTGTCTCCGAAAGTACTTGTTGGGTTGGCGTATTTCGAGATTAGGATTTGTCACTCCGATAGTCGGAGAGGTATCTCTGGGCCCTCTCGGTAATGCACATCACATAAGCCTTGCAAGCATTGAAACTAATGTGTTAGTTGTGAGATGATGTATTACAGAATGAGTAAAGAGACTTGCCGGCAACGAGATTGAACTAGGTGTTGGATACCGACGATCGAATCTCGGGCAAGTAACATACCGATGACAAAGGGAACAACGTATGTTGTTATGCGGTCTGACCGATAAAGATCTTCGTAGAATATGTAGGAGCCAATATGGGCATCCAGGTCCCGCTATTAGTTATTGACCGGAAACGTATCTCGGTCATGTCTACATTGTTCTCGAACCGTAGGGTCCGCACGCTTAAAGTTACGATGACAGTTATTATGAGTTTATGCATTTTGATGTACCGAAGTCAGTTCGGAGTCCCGGATGTGATCACGGACATGACGAGGAGTCTCGAAATGGTCGAGACATAAAGATTGATATATTGGAAGCCTATATTTGGACATCGGAATGGTTCCGAGTGAAATCGGCATTTTACTGGAGTACCGGGGGGTTACCGGAACCCTCCCCCCCTCCCCCGGGGGTTAATGGGCCCATATGGGCCTTAAGGGAAAAGAGGAGGGGCGGCCAGGGCAGGCCGCGCGCCCCCTCCCCCCTAGTACGAATAGGACAAGGAAGGGGGGTGGCGCCCCCCTTTTTCCTTTCCTCCTCTCTCCTTCCTTCTCCTACAAGGCAAGGGAGAGGAGTCCTACTCCCGGTGGGAGTAGGACTCTTCCTGGCGCACCCCTTGGGGGCCGGTCGCGCCTCCCCCTTCCCTCCTTTATATACGGGGGCAGGGGGCACCCTAGGACACACAAGTTGATCTTCGTGATCGTTCCTTAGCCGTGTGTGGTGCCCCCCTCCACGATATTACACCTCGGTCATATTGTAGCGGTGCTTAGGCGAAGCCCTGTGATGGTTGAACATCAAGATCGTTATCACGCCGTCGTGCTAACGGAACTCCTCCCCGAAGCTTTGCTGGATCGGAGCCCGGGGTGCGTCATCGAGCTGTACGTGTGTTAAGAACTCGGAGGTGCCGGAGTAACGGTGCTTGGATCGGTCGGATCGGGAAGACGTATGACTACTTCCTCTACGTTGCGTCAACGCTTCCGCTTCGGTCTACGAGGGTACATAGACAACACTCTCCCCTCTCGTTGCTATGCATCACCATGATCTTGCGTGTGCGTAGGAAATTTTTTGAAATTACTACGTTCCCCAACAACCGGGGCATGGCTTGCTTAAGGGTTCGACAGGCCTCTCTGTCGCGGCCACGGGGTGGCCGGTCTGCCATGTCATATGCTTCCCCCTCTGACTGGGGTAGCGGCCTGCGCTTAGGATAATTTTTGGAGGGGCGCCCGAGTTCATACTCTTCGGCCGCAAGGACTTCAGTCCATCTATCAGCTAGCAAATCTTGATCAGCTCTAAGTTGTTGCTGCTTTTTCTTTAGGCTGTTGGCCGTGGCTAGAAGCCTGCGTTGAAAACGCTCTTGTTCGGCGGGGTCTGATGGTACGATGAATTCATCGTCGTCGAGGCTTGCCTCGTCTTCGGAGGGAGGCATGTGGTTATCATCCTCAACCTCTTGCTCTACCGCTCTCTCCTGAGGGTTGGCTTTTCCATCTTCCTGCGCCGAATCTTGCTGGTTCTGGTGTTCTTCGGCGCTGTCCAGGGTAGTATTATCTCCCGTGCCGGAACCACCATTTCTGCTGTGGCGGGATTTAGAGCGGCGCCGTTGGCGCCGGCATTTTGGCGGTTTTTTTGAGTTGTCGTCTTCCGCTGTTCCATCGCCATCCGCATCCTTTGGAGCATCCACCATATATGTGTCATATGACGAGGTGGCGGTCCAGCGCCCTACAGGTGCTGGTTCTTGTTCGTCTCCTCCTTCGTCGTCCATACCGTCGAAGTCTTCGGAGCCGAAGTCAAGCATTTCGGTTAAATCGTCGAAAGTGGCTATTAAGTGGGTGGTGGGTGGGCTTTGAATTTCTTCGTTGTCCGAATCCCAACCTCGCAGACCATAGTCTGGCCTGGGCTCTCCTGATAAAGAGAGAGACTTGAGAGAATTCAGGATATCACTGAAAGGTGAGCACTGAAAGATGTCCACGGCGGTGAACTCCATTACAGGCGCCCAATCAGATTCGATCGGCGGGGGCACGGAAGGCTCGGAGTTCGGAGAAGAGTCCGGCTCCTTGGAGTCCTGGGCCGTGCGGAGTACGGGGCTGGCGTTCGGCTCGATCGCCTTTGAGATCGCAGCCCCCGAGGTGACGTCCAACCGTTCATCCTCGGAGAACGCAGCGGGCTCCGAGTCAAGGATCGGGGCCGGAGCGTGTGCGGCCTCCAGGGTACTATTCGGAGGCAGAGCTATATCATGCCCCTCGAAATAGTGCGGCGCGCTTGGCTGTGGCTCGAACCCGTCGAAGATCAAGTCTCCGTGGATATCAGCCGTGTAGTTTAAGCTTCCAAACCTGACTTGATGGCCAGGGGCGTAGCTTTCGATCTGCTCCAGATGACCAAGCGAATTGGCCCGCAGAGCGAAGCCGCCGAAGACAAAGATTTGTCCGGGAAGGAAAGTCTCACCCTGGACCTCATCGTTGTTGATGATCAAAGGAGCCATCGGGCCTAGAAGCGACGACACAGAGGAACTCTCAATGAAAGCACCAATGTCGGTGTCAAAACCGGCGGATCTCGGGTAGGGGGTCCCGAACTGTGCGTCAAGGTCGGATGGTAACAGGAGACAAGGGACACTTTATTTTACCCAAGTTCGGGCCCTCTCGGTGGAGGTAAAACCCTACTCCTGCTAGATTAATATTGATGATATGGGTAGTACAAGAGTGGATCTACCACGAGATCAAGGAGGCTAAACCCTAGAAGCTAGCCTATGGTATGATTGTGTATGATGATGGTTGTCCTACGGACTACAACCCTCCAGTTTATGTAGACACCGGATAGGGTTAGGGTTACACAGAGTCGGTTACAATGGTAGGAGATCTCGAATATCCGCACGCCTAGCTTGCCTTCCACGCCAAGAAAAGATCCTTCCGGACACGGGACGAAGTCTTCAATCTTGTATCTTCATAGTCCTGGAGTCCGGCTGAAGGTATAGTCCGGCTATCGGAACACCCCCTAATCCAGGACTCCCTCAGTAGGTGAAGTGCAAAAAAGGGGATCCTTCTCGGAAGTTCGGACTCCGGTTTTACTTACACGCGATGCAGGGAGTAGCCCAGGATAGTCGGCTATGATGGCCACCATGGCATCATCGCAACTCAATTGATAGAATGTCCTGTCGATCAGCTCCACAGATATGTCCGGATCCTCTTCGAGTCCAGGATCGAGGGCCCGGTCAGGGTCCTCCAGTTGTGGAGGCGGGTTGTTGGCCTCCCTTACAGCTTTTCGCAGTTCCTGCCATGAAACAGCAAGGTAAGTACTTATGACGAAGAATGCGGGAAGGCTGGGAGTAAAAAGTGACAACTCACCCAGCTTGGAGGGTTGTACATGGAGAATCCATCCCGTGGCTTAATGCGGATGAACTCCTCTTCCTCTCCCTTGAACAAATCGGACAGAATTTTTGCTAGAGCAGCAACTGAGTCCGGTCCCTTACACCCGCAGCGGGTGGCATCATCTTCCCCGTTAAAGTGCCACATGGGGTGCCCTCGATATTGAAGTGGTTGTACCCCCCGCATTATACATATTGACATAACCTCGATTATTTTCAGTCCTGATTGAGCCAGCATTTTTATCCGACCCATCAGGTAAAGGACTTCTCCGTTATCTTCCTCCTGAGGGCTCCGAGGGCGCCAGCTGCGGCGTTTCTTCAGGGGAGCGTTGTCGAACTCAGGGAGGCCCATGCGAATAGGGTCCGGAAGGGGGACGTCCTCCATATAAAACCACTCCGAAGGTCAGTCCTCGGATGTCTTCTCTGGAGTACCGGACAGGTATCCGGTCCCGGCAATGCGCCATATTTCGGCTCCGCCCACTTGGTAAAGTGACCCCTCCTGTGTACGGGGTACGAGGCAGAATAGCCTCTTCCATAGCTCGAAATGAGCTTCGTAGCCCAGAAATAGCTCGCAGAGGGCGACATATCCAGCAATGTGTAGTATGGAGGCGGGAGTGAAATTATGCAGCTGGAGGCCATAGAACTCCAGGAGCCCGCGGAGGAACAGATGAATTGGAAATCCAAGCCCTCTTAAAAAGTAAGGTACGAGGCATACCCACTCCCCCATGGATGGGTTGGGAAAGATCTCCGCTTGCTCCCCGCCGTTATAGGTGGCGAACCCGGCTCGAACAGGGACCATATACGCTGGAGGGAGAAATCCCTGGGTCTGCAACTCCACTAATTGGCTGTGGGGGACGGAACACTTCTTCCAATTGTCGGGCTTAGGGCTACAGGAGCAAGAGGAGGAGCTGCGACGATCGGCCATGTTGGAATGGATTTTTTCCGGGCGCGCTCCGATGGATACTCGCTGTAGGAGGATGGTGTGATCTAGATCTGAGAATCCCCGTCTCTTTAATAGACGATTTACCTACATGGCTAGGGTGGCAATTGTAAAAATGCCCCGACTTCTCGCATTCGCTCGACGTGTGGAGAATGTCCATTATTAGGCCCGAAAGCCGAGGAGTGCAACATTTATGGGAAGCCAGACACTACTCAAACAAGTATTCAGAATTTGGGGAAGAACCCGCCTTGCAATGCCGAAGACAATCTGTGCGCCGGACTCATCGCCATTGAAGCCTGGTTCGGGGGCTACTGAGGGAGTCCTGGATTGAGGGGTCCTCGGACAGCCGGACTATATCCTTTGGCCGGACTGTTGGACTATGAAGATACAAGATTGAAGACTTCGTCCCGTGTCCGGATGGGACTCTCCTTGGCGTGGAAGGCAAGCTTGGCAATAAGGATATGTAGATTTCCTCCCTTGTAACCGACTCTGTGTAACCCTAGCCCCCTCCGGTGTCTATATAAACCAGAGGGTTTAGTCCGTAGGAAAACAACAATCATACCATAGGCTAGCTTCTAGGGTTTAGCCTCTACGATCTCGTGGTAGATCAACTCTTGTAATACTCATATCATCAAGATCAATCAAGCAGGAAGTAGGGTATTACCTCCATCGAGAGGGCCCGAACCTGGGTAAACATCGTGTCCCCCGCCTCCTGTTACCATCCGCCTTAGACGCACAGTTCGGGACCCCCTACCCGAGATCCGCCGATTTTGACACCGACACCCTCCTCTCTGGAAATACTTATCCGAAGGATGTGCGTAGACATATTTGAACTTTAGATACATTGGTATTTATTCGATTTCTATGAAAAGTAATTCCGGACAGAGGGAGTACAATATTCCTCACCATGCAATTCGAATGTTATACATATATCACTAATCTATTGGTGAAGTGAAGTCACACACATGAGAAGAATTACAAGCCGTAGTTTATTTAGGCTCTACACTATCAATCTGTAGTGTAGTACTTTTTTGAAAACATGTTTTCCCCTTTATTCAGTCAATAGAGTAGCATCATTTACAACCAAGGGAACCACCACATTTGGAGGAGAATCCATCCAGATACTTGGGGGAGAGTACTTATAGCTAGCCTAGCTAGTTCATGAGCGACCTGGTTGCTCTCCCTATTATAGTGATCATACACAACGTGAAGGAAATATGCCCTAGAGGCAATAATAAAGTTATTATTTATTTCCTCATATATCATGATAAATGTTTATTATTCATGCTAGAATTGTATTAGCCAGAAACATAATACATGTGTGAATATATAAACAAACAGAACGTCACTTGTATGCCTCTACTTGACTAGCTCGTTAATCAAAGATGGTTATGTTTCCTAACCATGGGCAAAGAGTTGTTATTTGATTAACGAGGTCACATCATTAGTTGAATGATCTGATTGACATGACCCGTTCCATTAGCTTAGCACCCGATCGTTTAGTATGTTGCTATTGCTTTCTTCATGACTTATACATGTTCCTATGACTATGAGATTATGCAACTCCCGTTTACCGTAGGAACACTTTGTGTGCCACCAAACGTCACAACGTAATTGGGTGATTATAAAGGTGCTCTACAGGTGTCTCTGAAAGTACTTGTTGGGTTGGCGTATTTCGAGATTAGGATTTGTCACTCCGATAGTCGGAGAGGTATCTCTGGGCCCTCTCGGTAATGCACATCACATAAGCCTTGCAAGCATTGCAACTAATGTGTTAGTTGTGAGATGATGTATTACAGAACGAGTAAAGAGACTTGCCGGCAACGAGATTGAACAAGGTGTTGGATACCGACGATCGAATCTCGGGCAAGTAACATACCGATGACAAAGGGAACAACGTATGTTGTTATGCGGTCTGACCGATAAAGATCTTCGTAGAATATGTAGGAGCCAATATGGGCATCCAGGTCCCGCTATTGGTTATTGACCGGAAACGTATCTCGGTCATGTCTACATTGTTCTCGAACCGTAGGGTCCGCACGCTTAAAGTTACGATGACAGTTATTATGAGTTTATGCATTTTGATGTACCGAAGTCAGTTCGGAGTCCCGGATGTGATCACGGACATGACGAGGAGTCTCGAAATGGTCGATACATAAAGATTGATATATTGGAAGCCTATATTTGGACATCGGAATGGTTCCGAGTGAAATCGGCATTTTACTGGAGTACCGGGGGGTTACCGGAACCCTCCCCCCCCCTCCCCCGGGGGTTAATGGGCCCATATGGGCCTTAAGGGAAAAGAGGAGGGGCGGCCAGGGCAGGCCGCGCGCCCCCTCCCCCCTAGTCCGAATAGGACAAGGAAGGGGGGCGGCGCCACCCTTTTTCCTTTCCTCCTCTCTCCTTCCTTCTCCTACAAGGAAAGGGAGAGGAGTCCTACTCCCGGTGGGAGTAGGACTCCTCCTGGCGCACCCCTTGGGGGCCGGCCGCGCCTCCCCCTTCCCTCCTTTATATACGGGGGCAGGGGGGTACCCTAGGACACACAAGTTGATCTTCGTGATCGTTCCTTAGCCGTGTGCGGTGCCCCCCTCCACGATATTACACCTCGGTCATATTGTAGCGGTGCTTAGGCGAAGCCCTGCGATGGTTGAACATCAAGATCGTCATCACGCCGTCGTGCTAACGAAACTCCTCCCCGAAGCTTTGCTGGATCGGAGCCCGGGGTGCATCATCGAGCTGTACGTGTGTTAAGAACTCGGAGGTGCCGGAGTAACGGTGCTTGGATCGGTCGGATCGGGAAGACGTATGACTACTTCCTCTACGTTGCGTCAACGCTTTCGCTTCAGTCTACGAGGGTACGTAGACAACACTCTCCCCTCTCGTTGCTATGCATCACCATGATCTTGCGTGTGCGTAGGAATTTTTTTGAAATTACTACGTTCCCCAACAACCGGGGCATGGCTTGCTTAAGGGTTCGACAGGCCTCTATGTCGCGGCCACGGGGTGGCCGGTCTGCCATGTCATATGCTTCCCCCTCTGACTGGGGTAGCGGCCTGCGCTTAGGATAATTTTTGGAGGGGCGCCCGAGTTCATACTCTTCGGCCGCAAGAACTTCAGTCCATCTATCAGCTAGCAAATCTTGATCAGCTCTAAGTTGTTGCTGCTTTTTCTTTAGGCTATGAGCCGTGGCTAGAAGCCTGCGTTGAAAACGCTCTTGTTCGGCGGGGTCTGATGGTACGACGAATTCGTCGTCGTCGAGGCTTGCCTCGTCTTCGGAGGGAGGCATGTGGTTATCATCCTCAACCTCTTGCTCTACCGCTCTCTCCTGAGGGCTGGCTTTTCCATCTTCCTGCGCCGAATCTTGCTGGTTCTGGTGTTCTTCGATGCTGTCCAGGGTAGTATTATCTCCCGTGCCGGAATCACCGTTTCTGCTGTGGCGGGATTTAGAGCGGCGCCATTGGCGCCGGCGTTTTGGCGGTTTTTTCGAGTTGTCGTCTTCCGCTGTTCCATCGCCATCCGCATCCTTTGGAGCATCCACCATATATGTGTCATATGACGAGGTGGCGGTCCAGCGCCCTACAGGTGCTGGTTCTTGTTCGTCTCCTCCTTCGTCGTCCATACCGTCGAAGTCTTCGGAGCCGAAGTCAAGCATGTCGGTTAAATCGTCGAAAGTGGCTATTAAGTGGGTGGTGGGTGGGCTTTGAATTTCTTCGTTGTCCGAATCCCAACCTTGCAGACCATAGTCCGGCCTGGGCTCTCCTGATAAAGAGAGAGAGACTTGAGAGAATTCAGGATATCACCGAAAGGTGAGCACTGAAAGATGTCCACGGCGGTGAACTCCATTACAGGCGCCCAATCAGATTCGATCGGCGGGGGCACGGAAGGCTCGGAGTTCGGAGAAGAGTCCGGCTCCTTGGAGTCCTGGGCCGTGCGGAGTACGGGGCTGGCGTTCGGCTCGATCGCCTTTGAGATCGCAGCCCCCGAGGTGACGTCCAACCGTTCATCCTCGGAGAACGCAGCGGGCTCCGAGTCAAGGATCGGGGCCGGAGCATGTGCGGCCTCCAGGGTACTATTCGGAGGCAGAGCTATATCATGCCCCTCGAAATAGTGCGGCGCGCTTGGCTGTGGCTCGAACCCGTCGAAGATCAAGTCTCCGCGGATATCAGCCATGTAGTTTAAGCTTCCAAACCTGACTTGATGGCCAGGGGCGTAGCTTTCGATCTGCTCCAGATGACCAAGCGAATTGGCCCGCAGAGCGAAGCCGCCGAAGACAAAGATTTATCCGGGGAGGAAAGTCTCACCCTGGACCTCATCGTTGTTGATGATCAAAGGAGCCATCGGGCCTAGAAGCGACGACACGGAGGAACTCTCAATGAAAGCACCAATGTCGGTGTCAAAACCGGCGGATCTCGGGTAGGGGGTCCCGAACTGTGCGTCAAGGTCGGATGGTAACAGGAGACAAGGGACACTTTATTTTACCCAAGTTCGGGCCCTCTCAGTGGAGGTAAAACCCTACTCCTGCTAGATTAATATTGATGATATGGGTAGTACAAGAGTGGATCTACCACGAGATCAAGGAGGCTAAACCCTAGAAGCTAGCCTATGGTATGATTGTGTATGATGATGGTTGTCCTACGGACTACAACCCTCCGGTTTATATAGACACCGGATAGGGTTAGGGTTACACAGAGTCGGTTACAATGGTAGGAGATCTCGAATATCCGCACGCCTAGCTTGCCTTCCACGCCAAGAAAAGATCCTTCCGGACACGGGACGAAGTCTTCAATCTTGTATCTTCATAGTCCTGGAGTCCGGATGAAGGTATAGTCCGGCTATCCGAACACCCCCTAATCCAGGACTCCCTCAGTAGGTGAAGTGCAAAAAAGGGGATCCTTCTCGGAAGTTCGGACTCCGGTTTTACTTACACGCGATGCAGGGAGTAGCCCAGGATAGTCGGCTATGATGTCCACCATGGCATCATCGCAACTCAATTGATAGAATGTCATGTCGATCAGCTCCACAGATATGTCCGGATCCTCTTCGAGTCCAGGATCGAGGGCCCGGTCAGGGTCCTCCGGTTGTGGAGGCGGGTTGTTGGCCTCCCTTACAGCTTTTCGCAGTTCCTGCCATGAAACAGTAAGGTAAGTACTTATGACGAAGAATGCGGGAAGGCTGGGAGTAAAAAGTGACAACTCACCCAGCTTGGAGGGTTGTACATGGATAATCCATCCCGTGGCTTAAAGCGGATGAACTCCTCTTCCTCTCCCTTGAACAAATCGGACAGAATTTTTGCTAGAGCAGCAACTGAGTCCGGTCCCATACACCCGCAGCGGGTGGCATCATCTTCCCCGTTAAAGTGCCACATGGGGTGCCCTCGATATTGAAGTGGTTGTACCCCCCGCATTATACATATTGACATAACCTCGATTATTTTCAGTCCTGATTGAGCCAGCATTTTTATCCGACCCATCAGGTAAAGGGCTTCTCCGTTATCTTCCTCCTGAGGGCTCCGAGGGCGCCAGCTGCGGCGTTTCTTCAGGGGAGCGTTGTCGAACTCAGGGAGTCCCATGCGAATAGGGTCCGGAAGGGGGACGTCCCCATATAAAACCACTCCGAAGGTCAGTCCTCGGATGTCTTCTCTGGAGTACCGGACAGGTATCCGGTCCCGGCGATGCGCCATATTTCGGCTCCGCCCACTTGGTACAGTGACCCCTCCTGTGTACGGGGTACGAGGCAGAATAGCCTCTTCCATAGCTCGAAATGAGCTTCGTAGCCCAGAAATAGCTCGCAGAGGGCGACATATCCAGCAATGTGTAGTATGGAGGCGGGAGTGAAATTATGCAGCTGGAGGCCATAGAACTCCAGGAGACCGCGGAGGAACAGATGAATTGGAAATCCAAGCCCTCTTAAAAAGTAAGGTACGAGGCATACCCACTCCCCCATGGATGGGCTGGGAAAGATCTCCGCTTGCTCCCCGCTGTTATAGGTGGCGAACCCGGCTCGAACAGGGACCATATACGCTGGTGGGAGAAATCCCTGGGTCTGCAACTCCACTAATTGGCTTTGGGGGACGGAACACTTCTTCCAATTGTCGGGCTTAGGGCTACGGGAGCGAGAGGAGGAGCTGCGACAATCGGCCATGTTGGAATGGATTTTTTCCGGGCGCGCTCCGATGGATACTCGTTGTAGGAGGATGGTGTGATCTGGATCTGAGAATCACCGTCTCTTTAATAGACAATTTACCTACATGGCTAGGGTGGCAATTGTAAAAATGCCCCGACTTCTCGCATTCGCTCGACGCGTGGAGAATGTCCATTATTAGGCCCGAAAGCCAAGGAGTGCAACATTTATGGGAAGCCGGACACTACTCAAACAAGTATTCAGAATTTGGGGAAGAACCCGCCTTGCAATGCCGAAGACAATCTGCGCGCCGGACTCATCGCCATTTAAGCCTGGTTCGGGGGCTACTGAGGGAGTCCTGGATTGAGGGGTCCTCGGACAGCCGGACTATATCCTTTGGCCGAACTGTTGGACTATGAAGATACAAGATTGAAGACTTCGTCCCGTGTCCAGATGGGACTCTCCTTGGCGTGGAAGGCAAGCTTGGCAATACGGATATGTAGATTTCCTCCCTTGTAACCGACTCTGTGTAACCCTAGCCCCCTCCGATGTCTATATAAACCAGAGGGTTTAGTCCGTATGACAACAACAATCATACCATAGGCTAGCTTCTAGGGTTTAGCCTCTACGATCTCGTGGTAGATCAACTCTTGTAATACTCATATCATCAAGATCAATCAAGCAGGAAGTAGGGTATTACCTCCATCGAGAGGGCCCGAACCTGGGTAAACATCGTGTCCCCCGCCTCCTGTTACCATCCGCCTTAGACGCACGGTTCGGGACCCCCTACCCGAGATCCGCCGGTTTTGACACCGACACCCTCCTCTCTGGAAATACTTATCCGAAGGATGTGCGTAGACATATTTGAACTTTAGATACATTGGTATTTATTCGATTTCTATGAAAAGTAATTCCGGACAAAGGGAGTACAATATTCCTCACCATGCAATTCGAATGTTATACATATATCACTAATCTATTGGTGAAGTGAAGTCACACACATGAGAAGAATTACAAGCCGTAGTTTATTTAGGCTCTACACTATCAATCTGTAGTGTAGTACTTTTTTGAAAACATGTTTTCCCCTTTATTCAGTCAATAGAGTAGCATCATTTACAACCAAGGGAACCACCACATTTGGAGGAGAATCCATCCAGATACTTGGGGGAGAGTACTTATAGCTAGCCTAGCTAGTTCATGAGCGACCTGGTTGCTCTCCCTATTATAGTGATCATACACAACGTGATTAAAATCTAATGACATATAATAACAGTCATCGGAAATGGCACTTGCAACTGAGCTAGAAGTACTATCTTTCAAGGTCGAGACCACTTCCACATTATCTGACATCACTTCTAATTTACTGCACCCCACCATCTTAGCTAGATTTAATCCAAATCTGACTGCAATTGCTTCAGCCAAAAATGGATCATAACAGAGACTCAAACGTTCATTTGTTGCTACCAGAAATTTGCCCTTGTGGTCCCGGAGGACAGCACCGGCCGTTCCTTCTAAGAGATCATTATCAAAGCCAGTATCCATGTTAAGCTTCATGTAGCCTGCTCTTGGTCTAGTCCAGGTTGTAGCTCGCACCTTTGCTTGGGTTTACAAGCGGTCACAAAGTTGGCTACAAGGGCCCTCACAGCTAGCTGAATTGGGGCAGCATTCTGGGTCTGATCTCCATGGGTAAGCTTTCTTTGCTCAAACCATAAGTACTATGTTGTGATAGCAATAGTTTGTCTAAGATTTACTAGGCCAAGGATGTGCACATCTGGGTCTGGGAGGCACATAAGATGCTCCAGAACCACTTCTCCTGAACGGTCAACTTGGCATGCCTTCTTCACGACATCATAGATTCCCGGTAGTTTCCAAACTTCCACTGCCTTCGTACATTGAAATAGCATATGCATGATATTATCAGGACCTTGATTGCATGCTGGACAATGGGGTCTTACCTTCGTATGTTTCCCTACCAGGATAGCACGGCATGGTATAGCACTATGAAGAGCTCTCCAAATAAATATTTTAATCTTAGCAGGGCATTGCAGTCTCCAAACTGAGTCCCATGTATCCCTAGGAGTCGATGAAGAATTATTCGCCTGGATTTTATGACCAAATTGACTCTCCCACTCCTCGCGGTAGGCAGACCGCACCGAGTAAATTCCGTTTCTTAACTGATTCCAGGCCACACAATCTGTCATCTCATGTAATGGTAAGGGAATAGAAAGAATCCTATGAGCATCAATTGGCCAGAAAGTCTGGTTAACTAGTTGCTCATCCCAGTTACCTGAATATGGGTCAATGAGGTCACAAACACGGGAGATAATGTTGTTCCTACGTACTGTTACAACTTTCCTTGAAGGAGACTGAGGTATCCACGGATCATCCCATATATTAACATTAACACCATCTCCAATCCTCCAAATATACCTTTTCCTCAAAGTATCAACTCCAACCATAATGCTTTGCCATGTATAGGAAGCTTTCTTCTTTAATGTGGATGTCTCCATTGGGAAAAATATTTTGCTTTGAGGATGACCGCACATAAAGAATGAGGATTGTCAATAGAGCTACCAATATATGAAATTCTATATCGTATTTTTTATTGAAGCGTTATCTTATTTGATATGTGGGTATTACTTAAACAATCCACAACAGATTCAAGCATGGGCGTCATTTAGTTAGGGTGCAAATTAAAACCTTGGCTCTACCTTTTTTAGGGAAACCTTTGACTCTACCCTGACTACCCATATTCCATCCTCCAGGAGAAGAGATGGTACCCTCAAAAAAAAGAAGAAGAGATGGTAAAATTCTTTTTTTCCTCAAAAAAAAAAGGTAAAATTCTCGAATGTCTTAATTTACATTGAATGCAAGGATAGATAGGTGTGCATGCTGGGTCCCAAAACGAGGCGCTTCCCACGGTACAGACCCGAGCCAAAAGCAGAGTGGTAGAAAGAGAAAAACCCTCGGCACTACGACTCACACCTGCTTCTCCTCCGGCGCCGGCAGGGCAGCACACCGTCGACGCGGAAGCGACCCGGCGGCACTCGGCGCGATGCCTCCCTCCCCCGCTGCATCCCCCGTCGTCGTCCTCAGCGACGACGAAAGCGGCGACGACGGCGCCGCATCCGACGCGCTCTCGAGGCCCGCCGCCGAGCGCATCGCCTCCACCCTGACCACCCAGGCCGCGGTCGACGCCCTCCTGAGGGAGCACAACGTGCCGAGGGGGTTCGCCGCGCGCCCCGCCGGCGAGCTGCGCGCGTGCAGCGCGCCTCCGCGGGGGTCCGTCTGCGTGTACGCCCACATGCTGGAGACCGGGGTGCGCTTCCCGCTGCACGGCTTCTTCTGCGAGGCGCTCACCCACTTCAAACTCGCGCCGGGCCAGCTCTCGATAAACGGGTGGCGCGTCCTGGTGGGGTTCGTGGCGCTCTGCCACGAGGCCGGGGTGCCGCCGTCGATGGCTCTGCTCCGGCACTTCTTCAAGCTGTACAACCGGAACGACTGGTACTACTTCCGCTGCAGGGCGTTCGCCGGAGTGCTCTTCACTGGCACGAGCTATTCGCAATCTGAGAGGGAGTGGAAAGGGGGTTTCTTCTTCCTGACGTCGCCGGAGGCATGGCGGTGCCCCGTGCGCTGGGGCGAGCCGCCGTACAAAAGCTCCGCCGCAGGTCCGGTCCTAAAGAGCGACCAGAAGCAAGCGGCGGAAAAGCTGCTAGGCGTACACGGCACAGCGCGTGATCTCCGGGCTTACCTCCGCGAGACAGATCTTGCTGCGGCCTTGTCCGCCGACCTCGCCGGCGCACCGCCACCACCGATGCCTTCTCCCCGTTCTGCTGTCGCCAAAGGTAAGCGTTCTATTGGCACATACTCACGGCGAAAGGTGTTTGACTGTTGTTGTTTGTGTGCTAGGGGTGGATCCACCCGTCCGCGACATGACTGACAAAATGCCAGTGGAGAAGACGGCGGCGCCGGCGGCACGGACGGAGCAGGTGAAAAGCGTGGCGCACGGGGACATGCTTCCTGTGTCCGGAAAGAAGAGGAGACGGGAGGAAGTGACTGCAACAGACGGGCTTGGGTGCGCCGCCCTGGTGTCCGACCCGCGGTCACCGCACCCAACACACACGACGGCGACAGCGCCGACTGGAAGGCCGCGCAGAAGATTCTAGAGGGCCTCGTCACGCCGTCGCGGGAGCGCCAGTTCGCGGCCTCGAAGCCCTCCGACGTCGTGGCGTCGAGCTACGTAGCCGTGCTCCAGGTACATTTCCAAACAAATCGTTCGTCCGTAGGTGTATGTCTGGACCAGCATCACATTGTTTGTTTGTGCCGTTCGGCGGCAACAATGGCGCGTGCAGGCCGCGAACTACGCGACCTTCTCCATGACCTACGCGCTGGAGCTGGACGAAAAGGTTGTAGCGCGCGAGCGCGATAACCTGGCGCTGTGGGAGCAAGTGGAGAAGGAGAAGGCGGCGAGGCAGGCCGCGGAGGCGGAGCTCGAAAAGGTCAAAGCAGAGCTGGAGAGCGCCGAGGCGACGGCGGTGCAGCAGTTCCTGGGGTCCGAGGAGTACACGCGGCGGCTTGCGGAGCATGCGCTGCCGGCGTACTTGCGCGGCGCCGAGGAGATGAAGCGCGTCGTGCTCCGGCACTACCCGCACCTCGACGCCGGCAAGCTGGAGCTGCCGCTCGATTAGCTAGGTCTGATTAGTTGGAACTTAGAGTCGTTTATGTTGATCTTTTGTGCATCATGTGCAGAGATTTAGCTGGGCCATGATTTGTTGCCGGTTTGGTCTGTTCATGGTTTCAGGATCTAGCACTTCTGTGGAGAAATCGACTCGACGATGTTGCATGCAGTGAATGGGTTTCATGGTTCAGATAAACCCCGCTTCGGTAGACCCACACACACACACACACACCCCCCCCCCCCCCTCACAAAACGTATAAAGGGTAATATAGACCTTTGTCAATTCGTATCTAGTTTCATATGTTTTTTTTTAAGGTAACTAGGGGCTTTATTCAGAACTTAAAAGTCGAGGAATACAAGCAATGTCAGGCAAAACCCCCAGCTGCATTTCGTCAAAAAAAAAAACCCAGCCACACGTGGCGACCCACCGCCAGAGACGCAGCTCCTTTAGCTAGCGAGTGGGCCTCAAAATTACTTTCTCTATGCTCAAAACGGAAAATCAGAGAAGAAAAAAGGTTCCTACTGAGCTCTATCTCCCTGATGATCGGTGCATAAGTAGGTGACCCTCCATTGGTGATGTTTGAGATTACTTCCTGACAATCCGAAGCAATCTCCAAGTCGTTCAGATTTAGGTCTCGCGCGAGGGCTAGAGCCTCGCTACACGCTTTCGCTTCCAGACTTGCCGGATCAACCAAGCCTTCCAAAACAACAGCCGAGGCTCCCAAGTATGTGCCTGACTTGTCTCTGCAAACAACCGCGGCAGCCCCTTTGTCTCCCAAAGTAGATAGCCCACCATCACAATTCATCTTTGCTGCATTACCTGACGGTGGTGACCATTTCCTGGCATGTGGCCGATGAACAGCACCCGTGTGTTCCTGTGGCAAACGGACAACAGCAATCTCTAGCTCTTCCAAATACCTCTTAATGAAGCACATCGTGGACAGTGGGCTTTGGAATTCATTGTCGTGGATGGCCTTTCTCCGAGCCCACCATATCGCCCACATGGTCACTAGAACTCGAGCAAGATCATGCTGATTTGTGGACTCAAACAACCAGAACAACCATAGCCTTGCATCCTCATCTTGGTTTGATAGCACATGTTCCAGAAGTTCATCATCTCCTAGAGCCCAAACGCATTTGGCCATACTGCAGCTAAGAAGAGAGTGGCGCCACGAGTCCTCCGCTGCATTACAAATAGAGCATATTGGGGTGTCCGTCATATTCCTCTCGAATCGGACACGTCCTGTAGGGATCGATGTATGTGCGAGTCGCCAAACGAACACTCGTATTTTAGATGGGACTTGCGCTTTCCACAGCTGTGTCCATGATCTCCTAGCTGCAGCAACATTAGAGTGTCCCGTCCGATGCTCTAGCCAATCCTCTCTCTGCGCCTTAATAGCAGTGATCATTCTATATGCTGATTTTACTGAAAAAACACCCCGTCGATCATAGTGCCACGCCCAGAAGTCCTCCTGTAACCGGGTGCTGATAGGTATATTAAGAATCATAGCCACATCCGGAGTAATGAAATGATCCATGAGAGTTTGCCTATCCCAAGAACGTGTTACTGGGTCGATAAGCTCATCAACCATCATAGGTGGGTCGTTTGTTCTTGCGCAGATTGGCCGGAGCTTAAAATCTCGCGGCAGCCAATTGTCGCTCCAGATTCGGGTGCTCGCGCCTGACCCGATCCTCCTGATGAGGCCCAAGGAAAGAACATCCCGTCCTTCCAAGAGCGATCGCCAGACCTGGGAGGGGGCCGTGCCCAAAGTGGCGTCTATGATGTTAGCTCCAGGATAATAGCGGGCTCTGAGTACTCGCGCGCTTAGCGTTTCTGGTTCCTGTAAAAGTCTCCAAGCTTGTCGGGCAAGAAGCGCCAAGTTAAAAAGCTCCACATCTCTAAAGCCGAGTCCACCCATGAACTTGGGTTTTGTCATTGTATTCCACGACACCCAAGCTGTTTTCCTTTCTCCATTCTTGCTTCCCCACCAAAACTTCCGGATTATGCTGTTAATGTGCTCACATAAACCACGTGGAAGCTTAAAGCATGCCATCGAATAAGTGGGAATGGATTGTGCCACCGATTTAATTAGGACTTCTTTTCCTCCCATTGATAAACACTTCTCCATCCATCCTTGAATCCGTCTCCAGATTCTATCCTTTAAGTATTTGAAGGACCCTTCTTTTGCTCTTCCTACATCTGAAGGTAACCCAAGATACTTCTCTGTTAAAGATTCGTTAAAAACATTCAAAATCTGTTTAACTGAGCCCTTCGTAGCATCTGCCACGCCCTTGCTGAAGAATATGGACGACTTGTCTGCATTTATTCGTTGGCCGGACGCATTGCAGTATTTTGTGAGTATCTCCATGACTCGTACAACACTAGCATCGGTGGCTTCAAAAAAGAGTAAACTATCATCTGCAAAAAGCAGGTGATTAACCACCGGGGCACCAGGTGCAACTTCTATGCCCCGTACCACTCCTTCTGCCTTTAATAAGCATGATAAACCCTCAGCAGCCAGCAGAAAAAGATACGGCGATATTGGGTCTCCCTGCCGTAGACCCCTAGATGGCCTGAAAACATCCAAACTCCCACCATTAAAGAGGACTGAAAAGGATACCGATGTTACGCACCTCAGTATAGTTTCAGTGAATCTGGGACTAAAACCCATTTTGAGCATTACTGCCTTCAGATACGTCCACTCCAAACGGTCATAAGCCTTCATCATATCGAGCTTTAGTGCACAGAATCTATTACCCTTCACCCTTCTAGTTTTCATGTAATGCAAACACTCATACGCTGTTATGAAATTATCCGTAATGAGGCGTCCAGGAACGAAAGCTGACTGCTCTTCGGAGATGATACTGGGGAGAATATATTTCAGCCGGTTAGCTAAGACCTTTGAAGCAATCTTGTAGATTACATTACAAAGGCTTATGGGCCGAAACTGTCCTAAAACTTTTGGACTAGCAATCTTGGGAATCAAAACGATGAACGTCTTATTTATCTCCTCCGGTGAATCAACTCCATCAAGCACTCGGATAATCATCCTTGTGACTTCATCACCACACAACTCCCAATGCTTCTGAAAAAAGTGCGCGGGAAAGCCATCCGGGCCAGGTGCTTTAGTCGGAAACATTTGAAAGAGGGCTTCTTTTACTTCCTCTTTGCTGTAAACTGCATTCAGTTTTGCATTCATATTGCCATCAACCTGTACTGGTATATGAGAAAGTACCTCTTCCATGCCAATTGTGCCCTCCGAGGTATAGAGATTAGAGTAAAATTCAGTTGTCATACTAGATAACTCATTCCTGTCATTGCAAACAGTCACATCCTCTCGGTTTAATTGAGTTATGTTATTCTTCGCCCTTCTCGCACTCGCTTTTCTCTGAAAAAACTCTGTGTTTTTATCACCTTCCGTCAGCCAAGTGATCCGGGATCGCTGTCTTGCCATGATCTCTTCCCTATAAGATAGTTCAATCATGCGATCTTCAATCCTTTTCTCTTCAGGACTAGGTCCCATTCGCCTCGGGGCCTCCCGGAGCAAAGCGAGCTAACGCCGCAAAGACCGCAGCTCGACACGGACAGAGCCAAAGGTTTGCCTGCCCCATTGCGACAATGCTGTAGATACATTGTGGAGTTTGTTGGCCAGCTCCGCAACTGACCCAGCAGGGGCAGCAATATTCCATGCTGCATACACCGCTTCCTTGAACCTGCTATCCGTTTCCCACGCGCATTCATACCGAAATAGTTTTCTGGTATCCATTCTTGTAGTACCCACCTCCATGTCAGTCATCAACAAGATGGGACTATGATCACTTTTAGCTGCTGTCAAGTGTTCCAGACTTGCAAAAGGAAATATATTTGACCAGCTCGGAGACGCCAAAGCTCGGTCTAAACGGACTCTACAGTATTCACCACCTGACACCCGCTTCTCGAACGTCCAGTCCAAACCTTTGTAGCCTAAATCCAATAAACCACAAACGTCCACAGCTTCTCTGAACCCCGCGATTTGTGAACTATCGCGAGTATTTGGCCCCATCTGTTCATCTTGGCATAGAATTTCATTGAAATCTCCTATACAAACCCAAGGTAGAGTGCTTTCCCCCCTCAGTCTTCTCATGGTATCCCAGGTTTTATATCTCAAACTCCTATTTGCCTCGCCATAAAAACATGTGAGGCGCCATTGCTCACAACCTGGTTCAGAGACCCATGAGTCGATATGATACTGCGAAAAGTTTTTTATTACAAGATCAACACCTGATTTCCAGAACAAACATAAACCTCCTCTCCTTCCACTACTAGCTACTGCAAAACTACTTCGAAAACCTAATGAAGCCGCCAAACCTTCCACTCGATTTTTTGCAATCTGGGTCTCCACTATGCAAAGAACCGACGGCGCACTAGCCTCCGCAAGATCGCGGAGCTCACGCACTGTCACGGGATCGCCAATCCCGCGGCAGTTCCAGCAGAGTATCCTCATTTGGCCCGGCGGCCCTCCTCAAGGGAGGCCACCTCTTCTTCTTCGTAAAGTTCTGAACATTCACCGTCTTCTCCCCCCTGTCTCCTCTTCTTGATAATGTGATTCTTCTCAGGGGTTGTAACCACTGCATCAGCCTTGGTTGCCGAAGTATTACCTTCCAACAGCATGACCGTACCCGCCACCCTGCCTCCCATGTTCTGCAGCTCCTGTCCCCTGATATTGAGCGAACCATCAGCAGCTACTAGTCTCTTTCTGGCCCCTTTTCCACCCCTCGGATCAGTAGGAACTACAGGATCATCCTCCTTCATCTCCTGCAACACACTAGGGCCGCCACCCCTTCCTGCGTCCCCCCTTCCTCCTTCTCCTGCAAAACCTCTCCCCCCCCGAAGCACCTCCACCGTCTCTACCTCCTGTCCTACCCCTACCTCTTCCTCCTCCATCTCCCCTTCCTCCATCTCCCCTACCTCTTCCTGCGAAAGGCTGGCCCCCTGGTACCTCCGGTTCCCATATCAGCCACTCACCCCATCCAAAGGTTCTCGGGTCGTGCACCCCATCGCCGCACTCATCAGCAAGGTGCCCCATCAACCCACACGCAAAGCAAAAATCCGGGAGCTTCTCATAGTACACACTGTATTTCTTCCTCTCCTTCAGAGTTATGTGGACGAACCGCACCAGTGGTACATTCACATCAACAAAAACCCTAGCCCGCAATGTACTGGCAGGGTTAATTCTCCCCTCGTTCATGATAACAGTAAATGGGGGGTCGCCCACCTTAGCAGCTACCTTCTCCGCCAACTCCCTCTTCCTGGTGAGGCCATCTGGTAGCCCCTTCACTCTAGCCCACACCGGGATAATGTTTAATCTATACTCTTTGACATCTGAGAATCCATCATACTCCTGGATCACCACCGGCGCCCTCCTAAATAGCCACGGTCCTCCCTCCATGATCTTCCTCCAATCCCCCAAACAATGGCATTGCACCAGGAATAAATTAGGTCCCTTGATGTTGAACGTGACGCCTTGCGCCGCTGCCCAAGCGTTGCGCATCTGCTGCAGTAGAGCCGCATGACTGAACGGCTTCGTCGTGTGGACACGGAAAAGAGCAAGCCAGCGGACATCTTTTATAAGATCTTCAACTTCTGATGAGAAATCTAGATCCTCACCTTCCTTCCCATGCAATTTCAAGCCCGCAAACTGATCCTCTAAATCATGTTCGGGGCCATGGACGTCCCCAATCTCATCATCCGTCTCCACCAGATCGTCCCTCTCCTCCAATCTTCTTCCCTGACCTCCCGTCCTCCTGTTCTCCTCCGCCCTCCTGGCCTCCTCGCCTCCTATACCTCCTTCAGATCCGATCGTCCCAGCCGCCGTCACAGATGCAGCCGCCGTCATCATAGAACCAACCCCCCCCCCCCATGTGTCTCCCGATGCGTGTGATCCGCCATGCAAACAGATGTGCGTGGAGGAACAGGTAGATCGCCCCTGTGGCAGGCGAGATCCGGCGATCGTGGGGAATTGACGTAGACTCTGGCGAGATCGCCAGAGGAGATGTGGAACCCTAGAAAACCTAGGGGACTTCCAGTCTTTTATCTCGATCGGCGAGCTAAGAAATACCAGCACATTCTAGTTTCATATGTATGATGGATAACCCGTCCATACATACGTCATCCACGTACCCCTCCGGCCTAGGCCGGCCCACTAACACCCTTTTGTTCTCTTCTATTAAAGTTCAAAAAATACGCAAAACCTACCTTAGAACTCGAGACCTCTAGCCATCGTATGAAAAGTGGTAACCAACAAGCCAACCTTAACTCTTGTGATTAACTCTTGTGATCATTCTGATATGACACTGCTCTTAGTTAAAAACCGGGCTGCCCATCAGACTATAGAAGTCCAATATTTTAATATGGCCCGCATATGGTTTGTTGGTTTGGATGCTCGATCCTTAATTCATTGCTCTAGTTAATCGTTCCGCTAAACACGTCCGCTACATATGCATCCTCTCGTCGCTTTCTAATTTAGTGCTTCCTGTGATTTATAGTACTTGACCATTAGCCGGAAATTGCTTGACATCTTTGAAATGACCCCATTTTTTCCATGGCCTTGTATGAACACATCAAGGTACCATACCAAGTTGTTTGGGCTTTTGACAAATTTTTCATTTTCTGAAGTTTTCCAGGTGAAAAAGGTCCGAGCTTGAAAAATGGCCTGATGTGTCACAACGTACATATGGTGTCGGAAGTCGTTCAAACTAGGCACATATGCCTAACATGGGCAAGTTCACCAGCTTGCAAAAGTTGAGGTCAGTCTTCAGATTTCCAAAAATACGGTGTTTAACGAACGATGTTGATCAGGTAGGCGAGAAGGGCCGTTTGGGAGCACCTCATTTCTTGACATCCCTTAAATGGCCTCATTTTTTCCCATGGCCTTGTATGGCCAATTCAAAGCACCATGTCAAAGTGTTTAGGTATTCGACAAGTTTTGCATTTCTATTTTTTTTTTCCTTATAAAAGCCGATAAAAAGCCGGATATGTTGCAACTTGCATATGATGTAGAACGTCTTTCAAACCGGGCATGGATTCCTACCATGGGTATGCCCACCTGCTTGCAAAAGTTAGGGTCATTTGAAGGATGTCCAAAAATAGATCATATGCAATGGATGGTGTTCGGGTAGGGCGAGAATGGTCCATTTGAAAGCACGTTGATTTCCGACATCCATCAAATAACAATCTAGAATATTTTTTAAAGTTGTAAACAATATTTGAAAAAAGAACATTTTTTGGTTTTCAAACAATATTTCAAAATTTTAAACAAGTTTAAAAAAGAAATATTAAAATTCAAAAAAGAAAGAGACATGAATAAACGAAAAAACAGAAATTGTCGTTGTTTTGCATTATATGAAGATGGAGCAAATATCATAAGCATATATGAAAGCAGTGTGACTAAAGCAAGATTATGAATATTAGGGAAGCATATTTTCTACTCCCCTGTCCCAAAATATAAGAACGTTTTTAACACTACACTAATGTCAAAAACGTTCTTATATTATGAGACGGAGGGAGTATCAAATTGACTCACTTTAGATCGAAGCAAAGTTCAGTGGCGTCAGAAGTAACGACGTCAAGTAACACCAGAAGTAAAATATGCTTCTTGATGGAAAATAATAGAAAATTGATGCAACAGTTTGTTTCTGAACAAATAACAATAAACAAATAGTTACATTGGACATAAAACTTTATTCAATGGAAGCAAATTTAACATGTACGGGGAGCTAACTTTAGAAGGAAAGAAACAAAACTCTATCCAGTACAAAATAAGAGAATATGTCGTAGCTTGATTTGCGGGTCTGATTAGTTTGAGAAACAGAATGACAAAGAAAGCAAGCTGGATCCACGTTCCATTCCAACCAACCGTGATTTTTGGGATCAATTAATTCTAGGAAGCAGATAAACGGGACAAATTAATTCCTTGATGCAGATTCGAAGGAAACTACCTGGAGAAAGTCCCGGCCAGGTCTGATGCAACGCTACCTGAACCATAGCGGTGCCTTATATGTTTCGTGCTTCTTAACATCAGGAGTGGCAGGGTACCTGAGTGGTAAGAAGTCTAATTAGTTGGACGAGGTTAGGCGTTCGATTCCTCGTGCATGCTTTCTCTCGTTTTCTCAGGATTTTTATATCGCGCTTTTAAATAGTAAGTGCCCTTGCCCCGGTGGGCCGGCCCAGTCGTACGGAGGGCACGCACAGGAGATCTCTACACGGGTGTACTTTCAAAAAGGACCATCATGCCCTTTATTATGAAAGGGTATAGGATAATCTCAGCCGTCGATGTGTTTAGGGGGGTCTACTGAAGCAGAAGTGTCAGATAAAAGCTCACCATTCACTATTCATGTGTCTAATTACTGGATCGGCCATGGGGGTTTTTATCTTCTGAGAATGATCCAAAATGGGGAATAGTTCCGAATTTGCCTTAATTCTGTGAAGATCCAGGTCCAATGCTGTTGCATGCGGTGTTCTGGCAAAATGTGGTTTACGTTTTTGATCTACGAATGGTTCATGATTGCTAACAATTGTAATCATCAGAAGCATTTCATATCCATTTGGTGCAAAGTATGTTCATGAACAATGGTTCTTACATCTCGATTCAGCAATGCCAAAACAAGCGGCATGGTTTCTGTGCTCTGATGTCTAGTCTCATCTGAAAAATGATGAATTTGCTCCAAAATGTTAACAAAAATATGAACACTGGAGTGACCCTTGCCGATGGTAGGACTTGGCCCTATCTTATCTTTTCTCTTGCCTTTTCTCCAATCGGCGACATTTGGTCAGTTTCAGTTTTGTTGTGGCGATGATGAAGTTCGGAGTAGGTCTGATCGAATATGCCATTGTTGTCCAGTCCTCTTTATCGCATTTTTTTCCAGGACAATGTCCAATTTCACTTCTCGTGCGCTGCGTCAACACCTTTTTTCTGGCTTCAATGGTGTTTTAGATATCCAGAATGGGGATGGAGCTTCACACATGACGAATCATTGATGAGTCTGGGAGGAAGAATACATCGATTATCCAAAGTTTTTATTTAATTTCTATTTTGTTTCTTAAGATGATCTTGAAAAGGTTGGTTGGCTTTAATATATGTCTAGTGTTCATGGTTTTCTTTGTTATGAAAAGTCAGGGGAAACCGTGCAAAAGAAAAGGATGTGCTACGAAAGAAAAATAACATGTGCAACTCTAGTTGGCGCGTGCAACTATGATTGCGCATGGGGCACAACAGTGGGGCACCATGAAAAAGTAAAATGAAAAGAGAAAATGTGAGTTGCATGTACTGTCGTGGTTGCACGTAGGATGCGAGAAGGGATGCAAAAATATAAATTTTGACAGGTTAAAAAAAAATTGTGTGCAGCCCTAGCTGGGGAGAATTCGAAAATCTGCTTATCCCTATTTGGATGTATTGAAGCTTGGAATTCAGAATTGAAAATGGATTTCAAAATTGTACTATACAAAATTCAAAATTGGGACTATAATTCATTTTCTTGGTATTAACCCTTTTCGGATACCAAGCCTTACCCCTATGTTAGTGGGAATTTTGACCGCTCCATGATCCAACACCATGGGTAGGCTCTCCGACGAGTTGATGCTACCTACCGCTCTTGGTAGCCACTAACGTTGACTTTGTGTATCCTCGTCTTCCTCAACTCGGATCACCTCCTCATCCCATTCTTCACATAGCCCTGGACTTCTTGGGTGGGTTCGGTCCTTTCGGTCAACGACACAGAGGATCTCACATCGGGCTCGATCACTCTAGGCCGCCGGTGCGAATGTGCTTCGATTTTGGTACTCCTTGGCTGCTAATGCAATGGGTGTGTGTGGCGGGGGGAGCTTATATCGGAGTTGATTGCGTCTCAACAAAGAAAAATTTGACCTTTTTGCTCAACTCCGGTCACCGCCTCCTTTTTTCCCTCAGCTTGGGCTACGACCACCATCTTCATCCACTCTTATGTCTTGATATGTAGGATTTTTAAAAAAAGAAACAAACATTATTTTGAAAATAATGTGGAAATGAGGCTTGGTCCTGAATGAATTTATGATTTCACTTGCCATCGAAACCAATGGGATTCTATGGAACCCTAATTTGATTCCTTGGGTTCCATATCAACATTCAATTCAAACAAGGAAACACAAGATAGCTTGATGGCTTGTGGGATCATAGCAAGGCAAATCTTCTTTTCTTCTTCTGCATGGTCTAATTTGTTCACGGTGCTCCTTGCACACTTGCACAGGAGGGGGTGTGTGTGTTCCGGTTGTGGGGAACGATCATACCTGGACACTACTTTCTTCCTACGGCCTTAATGGGATCAATTCAAATTATGTATACCGATGCATTAATCGAAAGACTTTTACACGCATTTGTGAATTTCCCCACATTACTTACATGCCTTGATTTAATGTACCCCGAAATATGAACAATGTGATGAAAAACAATAAAAATGAGACAAAAAAAAGCAAAATTAGATTAGGCCTCTGTACCGAAAGGGAGGGTATATGCGTGGAGTACGTCTAGCACCCTCCCCGTGGGCAGTCTGGCTCTGTTCATCTCATTCACAAGGAGCGTCTTTTTTTTCCTTTTTTTTCAGGTGATGTGGAGCGTCTGTTTTTTTTTTAAACATCAGTACAGACACAAGCGCTCATATACACGCGCATACACTCATCCCTATGAACGCACACACGCACACACTACCCCTATGAGCACCTCCGAGAGACTGCCACTGAAAGCGCATCGCCGGAAATCCTGAAATAAATTCAGAATAATGCGAGCACCAGGATTTGAACCCTGGTGGGTTGGGGATACCACTGTCCACCTAACCAACTAAACCACATGTTGATTCGCATGTGGAGCGCCTGTTGGACAGTATGCAAGACGTTCAAAAATCGAAAGACTGGGTGCTGACGGGGGAGTGTGGGTGGGCCGAACGAGGCGAAGGCACGCCCCCTCCCTCCGTCCACTCTCACGCAGCTCGTCAAGGCACGCTATCCTCCAAAAAACCAAAGTCAGGTGCGCACTTCCTGTTTTTCACCGATCAAGACACTGCCTCCGTGCCTGGTTGCCGGTTCACGCAAGGTGTGCTCTGCTCCGTGCAGACGAGAAACCACAGGTGCGTGCGTGCGTGCGAGCGATCGGCCTTGCGCAACAGGTGGTTCCACAGTGGCCACATGCCCGAGGAGGAGGACCGGCTGGCGAGTCAAAAAGAATTGGCTGCTGATCCGGTGGTCCGTGAGGAGGTCATCGCCGGAGGACCGACCCTTGACTCAACACCTCATCCACTTTGATTTTTTTTTTTTGAGATCTGAAGTAGAGTCTCTACTCAGAAGGGGGAGTACATTCAGTGAGCATCAAATTACGAAGACTACTCGGGACGTTTGCTATCATCATCTGCTCCCCGGAGCTCCTGGCAAGAGCGGCTAAGGCCGTGGGCCAAAGCGTTGCAGCTAAGTCTCACGTACTGAACTCTGCAAGCAGCGAAACCTGCCATGACCTGCTTAATGTCCATGATCAGACCATAATGAGCAGATCACGTCTGGGTCTGCGCGTTCAGCTCGTTGACAATTGCTCTGTTATCCATCTCCAGCACAATCTGCCCATTGTAATAGCCCGCCATCGCTTGTAAACCCGCCAGAGCAGCACGGGCTTCGGCCTCTTCCGCACTCTGACAACGCGACAGTTTCCTGCTGACGGATATGTAGATGAATCCACGGTGGTCTCTGGCGACAGCTCCGGCAGCGCTCTCTCCGGAATCTGCGTGGAATGCTGCGTCCGTGTTGATTTTGGCCACACCCAAGACAGGTGGTGACCATTTGTCCAGGGTCATAGCTCCAGGCTGTTCATCCCCTCTCCCCACTGTGAAAGTCTCCCTCATGTTAGTCACCTCGCAGGTATCAGCTGTAGTTCTCAGCTCCTCTTCATATTTCAGCAGAAACTGTTTTGAGCTCCCAACTGATTCTTTACCGCCGTTACGGATGCAGTCTTCTCGTAGGTGCCAGCTTCTCCAGAGCAGCAACAAGAGTTTTGTTCGACCTTCGTCGTTCACCATGTCCAACAAGGTTTGCAACCAATTCTCCCCTGTGTACCTGAATTTATCTTCAGATGGCAAACTCCACTCCTCCCTCAGGGCAGACCTGAGAGCTTTGCTTTTTGTGCACATAACCACCGATGGTGTTCATTCTCAACTCCATTCCCGCATATACAACAAGTATTGTCCAGTTCAAGTGTTCTTCTCCATTTGTTTTCCTTCGTGGCGAGCGTGTTAGTTGCCACTCTCCAGCTGAAAATACGCACCTTTCCAGGGACCTTTGCTTTCCAAATAAGATCCCAAATACTTTTGTCGTTTGGCTCACTGTTCGAGCTCGATGGGTTCTGGGCTAGTTGGGGGAGGCTTGCAGCAGCTAACTTGTACGCACTTCTTACCGAAGATTCCGTTCTTCTCGTAGTGCCAAGCGATTTGGTCACCCACCTCCACTTTGGGGATGTTCAGTTTGCATATTTCATCAGCATCAAAAGGGTAGAAGAGCTGTCTAATTAGTGTCTCATCCCACTCTTTCTGGTTCGGGAGCATGAGTTGACTAACCCAGCGAATTCTCGATCTGCGGATGAACGAGGTGGTTCTCAAGCCCTCCCGTCTTGGAATCCATTGGTCTCTTTGTATCTGAATGTGCCTCCCATTTTCAATCCTCCATATGATACCTTTTTTCAGAAGCTCGAGACCAAATTCAATGGCTCTCCAAACAGGGGACGCATCGGAGGTGAACACCGTGTCCAGGAGGTTACCATTGGGATAGTATTTGGATTTTAGCACCCTTGCACATAAGCTCTCTCGAGAAAACAAACACTCGGGCCAACCGGACGCCAATGGGTTTTGAATTTGGAACACATCTTACCGGGGACGGTTTGCTTGGTGTAAATAGCTTCCATCGGGGCCCGCTGGTCGGTGACACATTGGCCTCTCCACATCCAACAGCACACCCGCGCCCACCTGCTTCGTCGCCGACGCCATCAGCCATTTTTTCGCATACAAAAAGGATGCATAGATAGTTCTAGCGTACACAGATAAAAGAACAGTTGAACTACCGACTCGGTAATGTCCTCCTTCGACGTCTGAATGTAGGGGTCAGCACATCGCTCGTCCTCGAAGTGCCACCCCGACGTTTCTCGTAACTTCAGTCTCAATTGAGCGGCATGCTTCCGCGCACGCCTGTCCTCCCGATAGGCGGCTCGCTCCGTCCTCCTCGCCTCCCTCTCCGTCCGCCTTTGCTTGTAGAACTGGAGCTCGTCGATAATGTCCTGCGGGAAGTGTTCGCGCCACACCACCATGGCTTCCACGTCCATCTTGGCGATGGCGGGGTGACGCTGCCGCCTTTCGTGGACACGACGATCCTCGTCGATGAAAAGCCGCGGGAGAGGCGCGAGATCCTGCGCCCGCTGGCTCGACACGTCGGGATAATTCATCTCCCGACGAGGCCTCAGGAGGCGCCACGCCGCCGCGTCGTGCGCGCGGGCCGCCTCCTCTGCGGTGTCGAAGGTGCCGAGGATGAGGCGTTTCTCGCAAACCATATCTCGGAGGAGAAGGCGCCGGAGCGGCGCTCGCGAACTCCGCGAAAATCCGAAGCGCCTAGGCGGCACATCGACATGGTGGCGCAAAGTCGGCAAGGCTAGTGAGAGGGGGCGAGACGAGTGGGCGGCGGACAGAGTGTGGGTGGAGCGCCTTTTTATAACGAACGTCGGCCGCGGCGCGCCAAAACAAGCGCGCGAACCTTCCCCGCGCGTTGGAGCGCCAAAACCATCGCGCTCTAGGATGATTTTCCCCCCGCGCGCGAACCTTTCCCGCGCGCTGGAGCGCCAAAACCAGGGCGACGACATGGCTGCTGGCATGATCTAGCGCGCGGGAAAGGTTCGCACGCTTATTTTGGCGCGCCGCGGTCATGAAAATGGGTCGGCGCGTTGGGCACGCTGCCGACCCAAATCTAACGTAGGGCGGACGCCGGGCGGGCCGCCGACCCAAACGGATAAAAAACGGACAAATACGCCGTCCGTTTGGGTCGGCCCGTTGAAGTTGCTCTAATTACTCAATTTCAACAGTAGACCTAACATGTTTTGCAGAAATTGCAAGACTTATGAGAATTTGCTAACTTGCTCGTAGATGTAGAGTTACTCGGTTTTATGCATACCTAGGTTTTATTTATTTTTACTTGTTTTACATATACCTTGTTTGACTTGAAACACTGTAATTTTTGGACATTTTTCTTATGAATCACATCGCATCGACTATTAAATGAATTTTTTTCTGTCCGGTTCAAATTTCACCACATTTCATCTCTGCATATTCTAACGATGGCATGCACCTATATCTAAAGAACACGCATGCATTTTCAGTTTGGGCAACCAAACGACTTACGTTACATATATCTTTTTGAGTTTCGATGTTCTGCAGTAACACTATGCCACCCAATAAAATCCTGAATTTCGGAGCTACTAAAGGGGTGCAATTATATGCAAAATCTTGGGTGAATTTCAACACATCTTATTATTTTTGTCCTTCCCGTCACATAATCAACATAACAAATGAATCAAAGCTCGTACTTCCTCTACCAGGCATTTGGCTTTCTTGTGTAAGTGTGCAGGGTAATTCATGTTTTCCACATGTAGTTTGTATACTCCAACACTTATCCGCGGAATGGATGCAAAACTATTATAAGAAATTCTAACTTGCTCAAGAAAAAAGTTTGCATTCTCCAAGTGTCCTTCTATTCTCTCAATAGCATAAAGCTTTAGTGTCTCCTTAAATTTTAGGAAATTTCTAAAAGATTTAGAGGATTTCGAAATTTATGTTTTGTTTCAGTATGAAAGTCTTCTGCATTTGTAAAACTTCTGCGGTTCCTAACTGGGTGTACGGAAAATAAAACCCTGACCCAGCCCTGCCCTGACGACACGTATTCCACATGGTAAAAAGGTAAAACAGTTCTCGAAACACTTTGCCACGACCCAAAGCGGAAAAGAACACTTTGCCAGAACTGTAGAAGCCACCCTCCACGAAGCCGCCGCGACTCATCTGCTTCTCCGGCAGGGCGGATCACCATCGAGGCGGAAGCGGCCAAGCGCGCCCACTGTACAATCCCCACGCGATGCCTTCCTCCCCCGCCACCCCCGTCGTCGTCCTCAGCGACACCGAAAGCGGCGGCGACGGCGACGCCGTCTCCGACGCCGCGCCCTCGGGGCCCGCCGCCGAGCGCATCCCGTCCACCCTGAGCACCCAGGCCGCGGTCGACGCCCTCTGCAGGAAGCACGGCGTGCCGGCGGAGTTCGCCCGGCGCCCCGCGGGCGAGCTGCGCGCGTGCAGCGCGCCGCCGCCGGGGGCCGTCTGCGTGTACGCCCACGCGCTGGAGGCCGGAGTGCGCTTCCCGCTGCACGCGTTCTTCGGGAAGGCGCTCGCCCACTTCCGCCTCGCGCCGGGCCAGCTCACGCCCAACGGGTGGCTCGTCCTCGTCGGGTTCGTCGTGCTCTGCCACGAGGCCGGCGTGCGGCCGTCGACGGCGCTGTTCCGGCACTTCTTCTCCCTGTCGACATGGAAGAACGGGAACGGCTGGTACTTCTTCCGCTGCAGGGGAAAGGGGGGCGCCCCGACGCTCTTCACTGGCCTTAGCTGCTCCAAATTTGAGAGTGATTGGAAAGGCCGGTTCTTCTTCCTGAAGTCGCCGGGGCCATGGCCGTGCCCCGTGAACTGGGGCGACTCCCCGCCCAAGAACTCCGTCGCAAATCGGGTGCTCATGAGCCAGCAGGAGTCGGCGGGTAAGCTGCTACAGACACACGGCATCCCGCTTGACCTCCGGATTTACCTCCGCGACGCAAATCTTCCTGCAGTCTTCTCCTCCGGCGCACCTCCACCGCCACATCTGGCTCCTCCCCATCCTACTGTTGCCAAAGGTAAGACTTCGACCCCCCTTGTCCAATTGGCGCATACTCACAGCGAAAGGTTTTTTACTCCTGTTGTTTGTGGGCTAGTGGTGGATCCGCCCGTCCGCGACATGACTGACACTATGCCAGTGGAGAAGACGGCGGCGCCGGCGGCAGGGATGGAGCAGGTGAAAAGCGAGGCGCACGGCGACACGATTGTGTTGTGTGGAAAGAAGAGGAAACGGGAGGAAGCCACTGCGAAGGACGGGCTTGGCTGCGCCGCCCCGGTGTGCGACCCGCGGTCACCGCACTCGCCCGTGCCCGACACACACGACGGCGACACTGCCGACTGGAAGGCCGCACGGAAGGTGCTACAGTGCATCGTCACGCCGTCCCGGGAGGACAAGTTCGCGGCGTCGAAGCCCTCCAACATCGTCGCGTCGAGCTACGTCGCAATGCTCCAGGTATTCTTGCAACCAAATCGTTCGTCCGTAGGAGTATGTGCGGACCGGACCCGAATCACATTGCTTGTTTGTGTGCAGGCCGCGAACTACGTGTCCTTCTCCTCGGGCTACGCGCTGGAGCTGGAGGAAAAACTGGTGGCGCGGGAGCGCGACAACATGGCTCTGTGGGAGCAGCTGCAGAAGGAGAAGTCAGCGAGGCAGGCAGCGGAGGCCGAGCTCGCGGCGGCGAAGTGGGCGACTGAGGCGGAGCTGGAGAGCGCCAGGACGACGGCGGTGCAGCAGTTCATGAGATCGGAGGAGCACAAGCGGCGGCTCGCGGAGCATGCGCTGGCGGGGTACGAGCGCGGCGCGGAGGAGATGAAGGGCGTCGTGCTCCGGCACTACCCGCGCCTCGACGCCGCCAAGCTGGTCATGCCGCTTGATTAGCCGGTGCTTTGAACTTGGAGCCGTTTTTGTTGATCTTTTGTGCATGGGAAAACTGCTCCGGAGAACTGCTGAGCCATGATCTGGACATATGCCTATCCTAATTTGTTGTTGGTTGAAGGTTTGTTCATGGTCAAGATTGATTTCATGGGGAAATCAAGCCTGTTATCTATAGACCGCTTTTATGTGGAAATCGACTCACTGGTGCATGCAGTGAATACTTCTCAAGCTTAGATAAAAGCTCACCTTTCATGTTTCATTTTGATGAATTTTCTACCGTTTTGCTATTTTTCAGCTGGCTGAAAAGCAATTGGCTTTCATTCACACTGTGGTCCGTCTGATCAAGTGCCAAGATTCGTGTTGATTTCCCATCTCGGTTTTCCATTTCCCCGCTGCTGTTTGTCATTGCAATGGATGTTCTCACGTCCCTTGTGATCAAGGCGCAGGAATGGAATGTGGTTAGCAAAATGCCAGGCTGCACGCCAATGCAAAGGCTCTCGCTGTACGCGGACGATGTGATCATGTTTTTTCGGCCGTGGAGATCGGATATGTGGTTCGTCGAGGTGCTCTCGATGTTTGGTGAATCATCGGGGCTCAGGATCAATTTCTCTAAGTCTTCGGCTGTGTTGATCCGCTCTGACGACGAGGACGAGGAGATGGTTCGTCAGGCGCTGCCCTGGCGGATGGAGAAGTTTCCCATCAAATATCTAGGGCTCAAGTTGAGGATCAAGCAGCTCACGAGATCGGAATGGCAACCCATTGTGGACAGTGTGTTCAAGCTAATGCCAGGATGGCAACGTGGCATGGTGACTAGGCCAGGGCGCTTGATCCTTGTGAACCAGGTGGTGCGAGCGCGACCCACACACCATCTGATCGTGGCCGAGGGCCCCAAGTGGGCGCTGGAGAAGATTGACAAGGGCTGCCGCGCGTTCTTCTGGACCGGGACGGATGAGATCCAGGGAGGCAAGTGCGCGGTGGCTTGGAAAATGGTGTGCCACCCCAAAGAGTTGGGAGGTCTTGGAGTTATGGATCTTTACAAACAGGGCCTGGCACTCAGATTGAGATGGGAGTGGTTGAAGCGGACAGATAAGGATCGCCCTTGGCAAGGGTTGAATTTCAACTCGGGCAATGACGTGACGAAGGCATTCGATAGCTTGGTAAAATGGAGTGTAGGAAAGGGTTCACAAGTGTTGTTCTGGAGAGATCGTTGGATCAATGGCTCTAACATCAGTGACGTCGCGCCACTCCTCATCCGAAAGGTTAGCAAGCAAGTGGTGAATAGAAGGAAGGCCAATGAAGCGCTCCTCCTACATGCCTGGACCCACGATATCAGGGGAGACATGGACACGGAGGAGCTGCTCCAGTTCATAAGATTGTGGGAGATACTACTACAAATAGAGCTAAGGCCTAACTTGGAGGACGCCCCAATCTGGCAGTGGGATGCTAGTGGCACTTACTCGGCAAGTTTAGCCTACAAGATGATGTGCCATGGAGGCATTAGGTTTCAATGCGCTTTGGCTGTTTGGCGTTGCTGGGCGACGCTAACGTGTAAGATCTTCATCTGGCTAGCTCTCCAACACCGGATTTGGACATCAGACCGGAGGCAAAGGCATGGATTGCAAGATCATAGTTCGCCCTTGTAGGATCTTGAGAAGATGTGTCTAGAGGGGGGGGGGGGTGATTAGACACTTAGTGCTAAAGTTGCAGTTTTTATACTTTTTCGGTTTAAGTGGAGTTTAGGCACAATTTCAACATTCATAATACATATCAAGCAAGCATGCAAAGAGTATATGAGCAACGGAAAGTAAAACATGCATCTTGCAAGAATGTAAAGGGAAGGGTTTGGAGAATTCAAATGCAATTGGAGACACGAATATTTTTGGCGTGGTTCGGATAGGTGGTGCTATCCTACATCCACGTTGATGGAGACTTCAACCCACGAAGGGAAACGGTTGCGCGAGTCCACGGAGGGCTCCACCCACGAAGGGTCCACGAAGAAGCAACCTTGTCTATCCCACCATGGCCGTCGCCCACGAAGGACTTGCCTCACTAGCGGTAGATCTTCACGAAGTAGGCGATCTCCTTGCCCTTACAAACTCCTTGGTTCAACTCCACAATCTTGTCGGAGGCTCCCAAGTGACACCTAGCCAATCTAGGATACACCACTCTCCAAGAAGTAACAAATGGTGTGTTGATGATGAACTCCTTGCTCTTGTGCTTCAAATGATAGTCTCCCCAACACTCAACTCTCTCTCTCTCATAGGATTTGGATCTGGTGGAAAGAAGATTTGAGTGGAAAGCAACTTGGGGAAGGCTAGAGATCAAGATTCATATGGTAGGAATGGAATATCTTGGCCTCAACACAAGGGTAGGTGGTTCTCTCTCAGAACATATGAGTTGGAAGTGTAGATGTGTTCTGATGGCTCTCTACAAGAATGAAGAGGAGGTGGAGGGGTATATATAGCCTCCACACAAAATCTAACCGTTACACACAATTTACCAATCTCGGTGGGACCGAATCAACAAACTCGGTCGGACCGATTTAGTAAACCTAGTGACCGTTAGTGATTTTTGGTGGGACTGACATGCAACTCGGTGGGACCAATATGGTTAGGGTTAGGGCATAACGTAATCTCGGTGAGACCGATTACACAAACTCGGTGAGACCGATTTTGGTAATTGGATAACTAGAGAGTTGGTCAGGCAAACTCGGTGGGACCGATTACTAAACTTGGTTGGACCGATTTTGGTAATAAGTTAACCAGAGAGTTTGCATTGTAATCTCGGTAGTACCGATTGCCTAAACTCGGTGAGACCGATTTTGGTAATGGACATACACAGAGAGATTACAATCCCATCTCGGTGAGACCGAGATCTCTATCGGTAGAACCGATTTGCTTAAGGTTTGGCAGTGGCTATGACATGTGAAACTCGGTGGCGCCGGATAAAAATAATCGGTGGGGCCGAGTTTGGCTTTGGGTTTAGGTCAAGTGTGGATATGGGAAAGTAGCTGAGGGTTTTGGAGCATATCACCAAGCACATGAAGCAAGAGGCTCATTAAGCAACACCTCATCCCTCCTTGATAGTATTGGCTTTTCCTATAGACTCAATGTGATCTTGGATCACTAAAATGTAAAATGAAGAGTCTTGAGCTTGAAGCTTTAACCAATCCTTTGTCCTTAGCATCTTGAAGGAGTTCCCACATCCTTTAGTCCATGCCACTCCATTGTTGAACTTATCTGAAACATACTAGATAAAAGTGTTAGTCCAACAAGAGATATGTTGACATCAATTACCAAAACCACCTGGGGAGCACTTGTGCTTTCAATCTCCCCCTTTTTGGTAATTGATGGCAACATACATCAAAGCTTTAGATAAAGATATAAAGAATAGCAAGTAAAGCTTTGGAAGGACATGTAACAAACATAGGCTCCCCCTACATGTATGCAATCATGTGAATATGAAATATGGAAGCATGTGAGAGCATAACCATGACAGAGTAGGCAATGTGTTACATGTATCTTGGCCATATGCATCAGAGCAAAAGATTATTAAGGAAAATACCTTCATGCTCATGAGTCCTTCTTGCAAACATTATGTACATAAGCAAGAATTCCTCACACTCATGATTCTGATGCATATACTTACCTTATAGTCTTGAGTTGGCTTAGGATGGAATGAACCTGTACAAACAAGGTTAGATAACACAGGTACATCCACTAGCCAGAGCAAACAAAAGAAACCACAAGAATACCAAGACTGGGATGACATGTAGAGAGTGAGTACAAAGTACCACATTGGATTAGACATGTCCCCAAGAGTAAAGATATGCAATGAATTTGAATGATTTCTTTCCCTTAGATGTCTTGCTCCCCCTGAATCTGGCATGGGATATTGGGAGAAGATATGGAACAGAAAATCAGAGCTGAAAGATACAAATGGATAAAGCTTAATGCAAATAAGCACATATGAACATGCCTTTCCCCCAAAAAGACATGTGGCATCTCTCCTCTTGAACATCAAGCATCTGGGATCCTTGAGTATTCTCTCTCCCTGGCCTTAATACTCTCTCCCTTGTAGGTGATAAGCTTTGATGTGATCTCTCTCTCCCCCTTTGACATCAATTTCCAAGAAGGGCTTTCTGGAATCTGTCGAATGGGTTTGGTCCTTGAGACTCAGCACAAAGCAATGGTTAAAAACTGTGATGCTTGTAGAGGACAAGATTCATTGAGTGGAGCTGGATCAGAAGAAATATAGAACAAGTGGCAAACTGTTTTTCCTGTTGTGAAATCGGTGGCACCGAGTGGCATGTTTCGGTGGTACCGAAAGGATTCGGTTGGACCGAAAACTACAAGTCGGTGAAACCGAGTTCATCACAGAGAAAAACACTTGTCACCTCAGCTCACTAGAGAAGTAAGATCTCACAAAGATTTAATGAATTATCTGAAAGATTTGCAATGAATTGGATGCAGAAAATGCAGAACAAAAAGAAAAGACAAGAAACTGAAGGATCTAGATGAAGTTTTTTTAAAGGGAAACAAATATGCATGAGACAAATGCAATAACACAGAAAAGAACACAAGAGAACTTCATCTAGAGTTGGGCGGTGACACAATCACCTATGTTAGAGTATATTGACTTAGGAGTCAAGTGAGAGCACTTGATCATAGGTCATACTCATCGTTTAAGCTCAAAATGGGGTTACCATTTTTCGTTTAAGCATTTTGATGTATTCACATCTTGTTGAGCTGCATTGACTCATGACTTGGAGTAAAGGTTCTCTAAGATGGAATAGCATACCTTGGGTGTTGGTGTGGATCTTGCTCATGTAGTTGAACTTGTGTGGGTGCTCAAGGTTGATGTAGCTCATCAAGAATTGGGAGCACCACTTGGAATTTGAGTGCATCTACCTACATGGGTTAGTTCTTGCAAGGAAGAGCACTTGTGTATCCAAAAGTGACAATCATGAAGCTCAACATAGAATTTGTCAAAGGATATGTTTGAATGGTTTTGTGCTTCCTTGTCTTCAACCACCATTGTGTAGAGACTTGGTGATGTAGGGATTACTCAAGATGTGAGTGAGTTGCAATCTCATAGAATTAGATTCAACCAAGTACCTACATGGGTTAGATAACATGCAAGATGCAAATTTGTCCAAGACATAAGATAATCATCATAAGAGATATATCATGGATTAGTCATAAGCTCATGCCTTGCATGTATCCAATGGAGTTCCTACTCCAAGTTAGAAGCATCAATAATGTTCAATTCACCTCTCAACCTGCAAAACACTTTCTCATCAAGTGGTTTAGTGAATATATCTGCTAATTGCTTATCGGTGCGAACATGCTTAAGATTAATGTCACCCTTAGCAACATGATCTCGAATGAAATGATGACGAACTTCAATATGCTTAGTTCGAGAATGTTGTACAGGATTATGACCAATTTTGATAGCACTTTCATTGTCACAAAGCAATGGAACATGTTTCACATATATCCCATAATCTTTAAGGGTTTGGGTCATCCAAAGTAATTGAGCACAACATGAACCAGCGGCGATGTACTCCACTTCGGCGGTAGATAAGCATACCGAGTTTTGTTTCTTGGAGGACCAAGACACAAGAGATCTACCAAGAAATTGACAAGTACCCGAAGTGGACTTTCTATCAACCTTGTCTCCAGTGTAGTCCGAGTTGGAGTAGCCAACAAGATCGAAAGATGCCCTCTTAGGATACCAAATGCCAAAAATTGGTGTATGAATTAAGTATCTCACTATCCTTTTCACGGCCTTAAGATGACATTCTCTAGGAGCATCTTGATATCTTGCACACATGCATACACTTAGCATGATATCGGGACGTGAAGCACATAGGTATAACAATGAACCAATCATAGAGCGATAAACATTTTGATCAACCGGTTCACCATCTTTGGTCAAATCAAGATGTCCACTAGTAGGCATGGGCGTAGACATACCTTTGCATTCTTCCATATTGAACTTCTTGAATAAGTCTTTGGTTTACTTCGTTTGAGAGACAAATGTACCTTCCTTAGTTTGCTTGATTTGCAAACCGAGAAAGAATTTGAGTTCACTCATCATAGACATCTCAAACTTCTTCGACATTAGCTTTCCAAACTTTTCACTAAAAAGAGGATTAGTTGAACCAAATATGATATCATCAACATAAATTTGGCATACAAATAGTTCTCCATTAACCCTTTTAGTAAAAAGTGTGGAATCAATTTTTCCAATTTCAAAACCACTTGCAATAAGGAACTTGGTCAAGCATTTATACCATGCTCTAGGAGCTTATTTAAGACCATAAAGGGCTTTGTGAAGTTTGTAAACATGACTTGGTTTCTTAGGATTGACAAAGCCGGGAGGTTGTTTGACATAAACTTCCTCCTCTATTTCACCATTTAGAAAAGCACTTTTAATGTCCATTTGGTACAAGGTGATATTATGGTGATTAGCATAGGCAAGTAAGATGCGAATGGACTCAAGTCTAGCAACGGGAGCATATGTCTCACCATAGTCCATACCTTCGACTTGTGTATATCCTTGGGCGACGAGACGTGCTTTGTTGCGAACCACTTGTCCATCTTCATCTTGCTTGTTGCGAAACACCCATTTGGTACCAATGATGTTGTGGTTGATGTCGGGCTTCTCAACCAATGTCCAAACTTGGTTTCTCTCAAAGTTGTGTAGCTCTTCATGCATAGCGTTTATCCAGTCCAGATCTTCCAATGCTTCTTCAACCTTCACAGGTTCAATGCTAGAGATGAATGAATAGTTTTCACAAAAGTTAGCTAAACGAGTTTTAGAGCGAGTGATTCTCCCGGTTTGGATATCTTTGTAGATTTGCTCGACGAGATGATCTTTGGCAATTCTTGCTTGAACTCGTGTAAGCTTTTGCTTGGGTCAGGGTGGAACATCCTCTTCATCTTGTTCTTCTTCTTCTTGGCCTTCTTCTTCTTGACCTTCTTCATTGTTAACGTTGTTGTTCTCTTGTCGTGGTGGAGAAGGAGGTTGTTGATGTTCATCTTGGTGTACTTCCTCGTTTTCTTCATCTTGACGTGTCCCACTTGTGGATGCTTCCGTATCAACTCTTGGTTCACCTTGACGTGATGTAGAAGCTTCCACTCGGACGAACGAGGTACTCTCCTTCATTTCCGTTGGACGAATCTTGCCAATGGACAAGTCTTGAATTGCTTCCGAAGGGTCTTTGTCTCCTACATCAATTGGCAATTGCTCTACTTGTGAGCCGTTAGATTCATCAAACTTCACATCCACCGTCTCTTCAACCTTTCGGGTGAAATTGTTGTAGACACGGTAAGTGTGAGAGTTTGAGCCATAACCAAGTAGAAAACCTTCATGAGACTTAGGAGCAAATTTAGAACGACGATGCTTATCAAGAATGTAGCACTTTGAGCCGAATACTCGAAAGTATCCAACTTGGGGTTTGTTACCGGTGAGGAGCTCGTATGTCGTCTTGCCGAGTAGCTTGTGAAGATACAAGCGATTTGTTGCATGACAAGCTGTCTCAACCGCTTCTACCCAAAAGTGCTTCGGCGTCTTGTACTCATCAAGCATCGTTCTCGCCATTTCGATGAGCGTCCGGTTCTTCCTCTCAACAACTCCATTTTGTTGAGGTGTGTACGTAGCCGAGAACTCGTGTGAAATCCCTTCTTCATCAAGAAAGGTGTCCACATTTGCATTCTTGAACTATGTTCCATTGTCACTGCGAACCTTCTTGATCTTCACTTCAAATTGATTTTGGGCCTTCCTAGCAAAGTTTTTGAAGATCTTTTGGACCTGCGATTTGTCATCAAGAAAGAACACCCACGTAAATCTTGAAAAATCATCAACTATAACTAGACCAAAAGAATTTCCACCGAGACTCTTGTAGGCGTTGGGACCAAAAAGATCCATATGAAGTAGCTCGAGTGGCCTCCTTGTGGTCATGATGTTCTTCACGGGATGCCTTCCTCCAACCTGTTTACCTGCTTGACAAGCACTGCAAAGTCTATCCTTATCAAATATGACATCGTTAACTCCAAGGATATGCTTTCCTTTAATAAGCTTGTCAAGGTTTCTCATGCCAACGTGACCTAGTCGTCTATGCCACAACCAACCTTTTGAGGATTTAGCAATAAAGCAAGTTTTAGGTTGTGCCTTTTAGAGAAATCGACAATGTAAAGATTACCTCTACGTATACCGGTAAAGACCATTTTATGATTGTCTCGACGAAACACTTGGCAATCTACCTCAGTAAATAGGACATTGAAACCGAAATCAGCAAGTCTAGATACTGAAAGTAAGTTGTAGCCAAGAGATTCAACGAGCATGACATTTTGAATGGAGCTATCATGTGAGATGGCCACCTTACCAAGGCCAACCACCTCACCCTTTGAATTATCACCAAAGGTGACATATTTTCGAGGGCCGTCATTTTCAGCAAGCTCACGGAACATCTCTTCATCTCCGGTCATATGATCAGTACATCCACTATCAAGAACCCATTCCTTTCCTCCTGACACATATCCCCGAAGATTTGCCATAAGACCAAAATGTCTCATTGCATTATCAAGATCATAGTCACTATCATCATCTTCATCATAGTATCCATGTTCAACATCATCTTGTGATTGATCAAATCCTAGAGAGGGTAATTCATTAGGTACATGATCATCAAAGTGGTTACCTTTATGAGTTCTTATAGCTTCGGATATGATATCACTAATGATTCCAACATTTCCTTTAGCATGCATGAGATTGATAAGCTCAAATAGACAATCACCAAAACTAGGATCACTAGAGTTCATCTCACTCAAGGCAATAGATTTATGGAGAATTTCATCTAGATTTTTCAAGGAATAATTTGGAAAGCATTCCTCAAGAAATTTCCATATAGTGTAAGCACACTTGAGAGTAGGCAAACATCTAATCAAGTTTCTAGGCAAGCCTCTAATGATGAGCTCAACAGTTCTAAGATTGCGAATCATGTCAATATCTTCATCTAGGGTAGGATGCATAGGATCAACATGAGGTGCACAAGGGCTAGCAATGTACTTGTTCAAATGATATTGATTGAAAATTACAAGCATCTCATTTTTCCACTCATGAAAATACTCTCCATCAAGAATAGGCACTCTATGTCTAAGACTCCCCAAAGTAGACTCATCCATCTTCCTCCAATGGTGATTAAACCAAGGCAATGGAGACCAAAGCTCTGATACCACTTGTAGCATCTTGAGAAGATGTGTCTAGAGGGGGGTGATTAGACACTTAGTGCTAAAGTTGCAGTTTTTAAACTTTTTTGGTTTAAGTGGAGTTTAGGCACAATTTCAACATTCATAATACATATCAAGCACGCATGCAAAGAGTATATGAGCAGCGGAAAGTAAAGCATGCATCTTGCAAGAATGTAAAGGGAAGGGTTTGGAGAATTCAAGCGCAATTGGAGACACGGATGTTTTTGGCGTGGTTCGGATAGGTGGTGCTATCCTACATCCACGTTGATGGAGACTTCAACCCACGAAGGGAAACGCTTGCGCGAGTCCACGGAGGGCTCCACCCACGAAGGGTCCACGAAGAAGCAACCTTGTCTATCCCTCCATGGCCGTCGCCCACGAAGGACTTGCCTCACTAGCGGTAGATTTTCACGAAGTAGGCGATCTCCTTGCCCTTACAAACTCCTTGGTTCAACTCCACAATCTTGTCGGAGGCTCCCAAGTGACACCTAGCCAATCTAGGAGACACCACTCTCCAAGAAGTAACAAATGGTGTGTTGATGATGAACTCCTTGCTCTTGTGCTTCAAATGATAGTCTCCCCAACACTCAACTCTCTCTCATAGGATTTGGATCTGGTGGAAAGAAGATTTGAGTGGAAAGCAACTTGGGGAAGGCTAGAGATCAAGATTCATATGGTAGGAATGGAATATCCTGGCCTCAACACAAGGGTAGGTGGTTCTCTCTTAGAACATATGAGTTGGAAGTGTAGATGTGTTCTGATGGCTCTTTCCAAGAATGAAGAGGAGGTGGAGGGGTATATATAGCCTCCACACAAAATCTAACTGTTACACACAATTTACCAATCTCAGTGGGACCGAATCAACAAACTCGGTCGGACCGATTTAGTAAACCTAGTGACCGTTAGTGATTTTCGGTGGGACTGACATGCAACTCGATGGGACCGATTTAGTAAACCTAGTGACCGTTAGTGGTTTTCGGTGGGACTGACATGCAACTCGATGGGACCGATATGGTTAGGGTTAGGGCATAACGTAATCTCGGTGAGACCGATTACACAAAATCGGTGAGACCGATTTTGGTAATTGGCTAACCAGAGAGTTGGTCAGGCAAACTCGGTGGGACCGATTACTAAACTCGGTTGGACCGATTTTGGTAATAAGTTAACCAGAGAGTTTGCATTGTAATCTCGGTAGTACCAATTGCCTAAACTCGGTGATACCGATTTTGGTAATGGACATACACAGAGAGATTACAATCCCATCTCGGTGAGATCGAGATCCCTATTGGTAGAACCGATTTGCTTAAGGTTTGGCAGTGGCTATGACATGTGAAACTCGGTGGCGCCGGATAGAAAGAATCGGTGGCGCCGAGTTTGGCTTTGGGTTTAGGTCAAGTGTGGATATGGGAAAGTAGCTGAGGGTTTTGGAGCATATCACCAAGCACATGAAGCAAGAGGCTCATTAAGCAACACCTCATCCCTCCTTGATAGTATTGGCTTTTCCTATAGACTCAATGTGATCTTGGATCACGAAAATGTAAAATGAAGAGTCTTGAGCTTGAAGCTTTAACCAATCCTTTGTCCTTAGCATCTTGAAGGAGTTCCCACATCCTTTAGTCCATGCCACTCCATTGTTGAACTTATCTGAAACATACTAGATAAAAGTGTTAGTCCAACAAGAGATATGTTGACATCAATTACCAAAACCACCTGGGGAGCACTTATGCTTTCAGCCCTGCTTTTTGTGTGAGCAGGAGGAGGACACGGTCGAGCACCTGCTCGTGCAATGTGTGTATGCCAGGCAAGTTTGCTTTCTCACATTCAGGAGGCTTGCCATCGACACTGAGCTCACGCCTACTAGGGACCAGATTCTGGGTGACTGGTGGATGGCCTCGAGGAAGCGCTTCAACAAAAGGGTGCGCAAAGATTTTGATACTCTATGCATGTCAGCATGCTGGAACATTTGGAAGCAGAGGAACAACAGAGTGTTTCGCAACAGCAACACGGCCTCAGAAACGGAAGTAGCTGAGGCAGTGCACAAGGGATTTCTTTTGTGGGCAGCAGCGCGAGGAAGAGGAGAGCTCAACATCGTAGAGTAGTCGCGTGGTGTGTGTGTGGAGTGGATGAAGTGGTGACAGCCGCCTGTGGCTAGGCATCGGATCATACCCTCTTGTAATTACTCTTTCTATCTTCTATAAAGCTAAGGTATGCAATTTGCGTACTCTCGAAAAAAAAGTTTTTCTCAGTCCTGGGTTTCTGTTCGGGCTGCCTGCAAGCCGCCCAATAGTGGTTCTCTTTAGTTTTTTTAATTAATTGCTTCCCCTCCTGCTCGCAAGCCATCCACATGTTTGTCTGTTTGTTCATTTCAATGTCGCTCGAGAGACAGGGAGAACAAAGTCAGAGGGGAGGGAAGCTAAGGGGAAGAGAGGGAGAATAGATAATAGAAGTTACAGGGAGCACTACCTCATCATCTTCCCATGGCGATTCCAACGGCTTTTTGAGTGTTTGTGCTCGAGGTTTCCAGCCCCTGGTACCAAATTTCGATCAAAGGGGAGCCTCCCGGCTCCATTTCATAGAAATGAAACCAAAACCTTACAAAAGCGAAAACATCTAGGCTAAAACGTCAGGTTCAAGGTGCGACGAAGGACACAGATGTGAAAAAACTACAGGCCACCAAACCGGGGCTAGTCTTTTAAACATAACAAGGTTTGACACACTTTATGACTCTAGAAATCTAACCACATAACTAAAAGAAGACCACAATCATCAGGACATGGGAGCGAAGAACCCCCGGTATCTGATTCATGTGGGGTGTAACGGTTTGTCACCTTATTTGCTCAACCTTCCCCTCCCCCTTCTGCTCTTGATTGTTCGTTTTTGTTCATCTCTAGGTCTAGACTTTGGTTTGCTTAGATCGTTTCCCCCTCCATCCTCCAATTTCTAGGAATTCCTAGTTGTCCCTTCCTATTCCTAGTTGTTTAGGTGATTTGTATGGTGCGATTTTCGTTCGGGTGGTTGTTCTCCTCTTGGGGTGTGCTTTTTAGATATTCTAGGGGTTTGTAGTTGCTGATCCAGGCTTGCGGATGGATTTTTGCTTGTACAAGTTTTGGTATGCTCTGTATTTTATATGGAGCTAGTGTTGCTTAATCTTGTGGGCAGTGTTCATGTAGCTTGATTCCCCATCTCCTTCTGTTACAGGAAGGTCCGTACTTGTTGTTAATAGGGTCCCGATTGATTGGACATACTCTATGAGTGATTATTGCTAGATATTGTGGTACTTCTTCGCGAGGAGGTATTGTACAAGTTTATCTTGCTTTTGAGGTTTCAATTCTCTGTAATTTCTTGAGCAGATGTATCTGACTTTCATCGTTGTCTGAACTTGATTAATGGAGAATTACACTGGATTTTACTCTTCCATGTCTTCCTTTTGCAGTTAAAACACATCGAAGTTACAGTATTCACAAATTAGTAAATTAAGTTGAAATTTCCATGTAATCTTTTGGCACATTTTTGGTTGGTACCAATTTCTGGAGTCCTGTGTAACAAACATGAATTACTGTTTTCAGGCCACTATAATGATTAAAATTTTGTTGGTATACCTTTCATACAATTGTGATGATGTAGAGTTTCGGTAATTAGGCCATTGTATTTTCTGGTTCTTAGTTTAGTGATTTTTATGTATTGTTCAGTTCAAATCTATATGTGTTACAATGATTTTTGAATTTTTGCTTTGGTACTGAAGTTTATTTCTGAACTTTTTTTTCCTGTAGTGTTGCTAGCTACTCATGAGTTAGTGGTTGTGCTCAGCTTGGGTTGGGGATATTTTGATTTCTAGGGGTTTCTTAGCTGACGAAGTTTATTTTGTAGATTCCAACATATGTTGTTGTCTTGATTATGTGGTGTCTTCAATATTGATTTTTTTAGTTTTACTGTTTACGTGTCACGGTAAAGTAGCTTGATGCAGGAGTATGTGTTTGATGATACCAATTTTATAGCCTGGTTCTTAGGCCAATATGTTTCCTCCTTTTACAGTGAGCTTAAAGGCTTTTTACTATGTATGTGTCACTGTAAAATAGTTTGATGCATGTATGTATGCTGGGTAATACCAATTTTCTAGCCTCCCACTTAGGTCCCCCTCCCCCTCTCTTTTATAGTGACCTTAAAGGCTTTTACTGTGTATGTGTCACTGTAAATGGCCTTATGCATGTATGTATATCAGGTAATACTAATTTTGTAGCCCGCTCCTTAGGTTGTTTCTTTTTTTACAGTGAGCTCCTACATGTTTGCTTCCATTGTAGGTAGTTGTACATTTGACGATCAAATATACTCAGTCGTATTAGTTTTGAAAAAAAAGCAAGGTGTCCGTTCTTCGCTCTTATAGTGAGCTTTTGTAATATTTATAGTTTCATGGTCACAGTAATAGGTACTATTTTCATTTTGGTTCTCTTGTCTCTAGTGTTGTCCTAGCCTGCTTCTTAGGTATTTTTACTGTTTTCATGTCACTGTGTAATAGCTTGATGCATGATTTTATCTTTGGCAATACCAATTTTTTAGCCTACTCCTTAGATTGTTTTCCTTTTTTTCATAGGTCATCGCTGTAATTTTACACTATGGACTTTTCTATTTTGAGTTGAGCAATTCTTGCATAATCATTGTTCTGTATTTCCAGCTCTTTCTACACTGTAATTTTTCTTCTATCAATGTTGTAATTTTTCAATTTAGTTTTCTACTGTATTTTTCTAGTCCTTACATCAGTGCCCCATGTATTTCCAGCTCTTTCTAAATTGTACTAACTTCCGTAGATCAACAAATGATGTAATTTACACTTTCTATATTGTTGTAATAAAGCTTTGTAATCTCTATTTTATGTCAAACAGACAGTCCCTTTCTTTGTTGTTTTGTTTCCAGTTTATTTCCAAGTGGCGTTAGGACTTCTCTACTACTAGTAGGGATCATGAAGTCAATATAGAGCTATTCCAACACTGCGAGAGGAAGGATCCGACGACCCACCACCTGATTGACTGCTTTAAGAAACCAGTCGGCTGATTTATAGCAGCCGCCACTCACAATACATGCATATGAGTCCTATTAAGTGGATACAAAAACATTGACAGTAAGTTTATTTTACAGTTCTTTTTAACATGCTTTACTATTTTTAAATATTTTTGTAAAACTCTTATATGGTTATGTTAGCCTAGTCAGTATATTCATTCGGTTGTTACAATTTTGTAAGACTAAGTACCAAAACACTATCATGTAAATAAGAAAAATGTAATATAAATCCAGGGAAAGAATCTGATTTTTTGTACTTAATAAGTAGCATCAATGCTTTCTATCAAATTGCAACTCAATCGTTACTTGTTAACTTTCCTCTCCTCTAGTATACTACTTCATTTCCCTTCGTCTCTTTAACTTTCTCTTCTTTGTTTTTCCTTTGCTATTTTTCTCCATTATCTGTTGTTCTTCCTTACGCGGGCTTCTCATGGTCCTCATTTTGTAGGCTTGCTGTGATCTTGTTTCTGCTACCACTTCCTTCTTCCTTCTGCTATTCATCTGATTGTTTCCTTGGTAAACATTCACTCTAATCTTAGATTTAGATTTAGGCTTGCTGTGATCTTGTTTCTGTTACACTGGATTTTTTTCAGGGGCAATCACTGGGAATTGTAATTTTAGGTGTATTTTTAGTTTAATTTAAGGGTATTTACCCTGTAAGTTTAGGGAAATTACAGTATAGTTTCAGTTCAATTTTACAGTGACTTTCACTGTAATGACACTATAAATCACATTGCACTTACACTGCATGTTCATGGCAATTACACTATAAGGAAGTTACAATGTAATTTAAACGCATATTTTCAGTGTAATTACCCTGGTTATTACAGTGTACATTGAGAGAAATTTCAGTGCAATTTGCAGTCTACTTTTAGTATAATTACACTGCAGTCTTAGGGTAATCACACTGTAATTCCAAGGTTATTATTTACAGGGCATTTTTTTGTGGTTTGTCGGGGTTTGTCTTTGTTGTGTAGTATTTGATCCTTTTTTAGAAGCATTTCTGTTGTTTTTCCATGTTTTGTGTAGCATTGCATCTAACTTTACTGCTATATATACTGTCAATTTTGTACAGATTTCTCGGTGGTAAACCCCAACAGGTAATTCTAGTTTCTTGTAAGATACTTCGTTGCGCACAAGAATTCCTGCTTGACCAACTTTTTTATTATTCACCCGCCTTTTGCTACTGAAATTATAAACAACGGTTAAGATATCGGTGTCGCCGATCATGACCGATTCGGACCGCGAGAGCTATTTCTCGCTTTAAGTGAGACGATAGCTTTGTCTCGCTGAACCTTTCCCTCTCCTGGCACCGTATTGGGCCGGCCCATTCAGGCGCGCACAGTATATAAAAAGGGCAGAGAAAATATTCTTTTGTTTCTATTTGTTTTTCCTTATATTTTTTTTCGTTTTCACTCTACATTTCCGTATATTATAAAACCATTTTTTAATTAGTGACAACATTTTTAGCACACACTTTCAACATTTTTAAAATACTCGTTCAAATATTTTTAAATACTCATTAAACTTTTTTAAAATACTCGTCAACATTTTTAATACTTATTCCACATTTTAAAATATTTGTTCAACATATTTAAATACTTGTTGAACAATTTTAAATAATTATTCAATATTTGTTTGCAAATACTTCTTCAATGTTTTTAATATATATTTTTGAAGAGTTTTTAAAATGTGCAGAATATTTTAAAGTATAAAGAAAGTTAAAAAATAAAGCAAAAAATGAGAAAAGAAAACAGAAAAATACAGGCTGTGACCTCCCGCGCGGATGGGCCGGCCCATCTGGGGCGCCCGATTCGACCCGACGACCCGAGTCCGTCCTATCTATATTCTCCTTTCTATTTCTCAAAAAAAAAATCTATATTCTCCTTTCCTCTTCCTTTCCAGACAGATCCCGACCACCAGCATCTCAAGAAAAAAAATCCGATCGGCGGCGGCGGCGGCGGCAGCGATGGTGTGCACCAAGTGTAGGAACCCTCCCCCCTCTACGCCCCACTTGCTCCTGGATCGGCCAATCCTTCCACTGGATCTCGTCAATTAGTTCCGCCCTAGAATTAGGGTTCGTGTCTTCCATGAGGATCTTGTCTTCTAAGTCGTGCGCGGTCCTCCTTTTGCAGGCGAGAAGAAGCTGGGGAAGGTGATCGTCCCGGACAAGTGGAAGGAGGGCGCCAGCAACACCTACGAGGGCGGCGGCCGCAAGATCAACGAGAACAAGCTCCTCTCCAAGAAGAGCAGGTTGGATCCCCCTTCCTTTCCCCAGTCGATCCTTTCACGTTGAAGAGGCTATAATTCCCTATTTTGAGCGGAATCTTTCTGACCTGTATCGGTTATAGAAATCTGAGTGCTGGGGTGATTGGTTGGATGGAGGATTTGAGGGAGTTGAAAAATCCACCCCATCACGAATTCACTATTAGTACTAGTATTAGATCGCTATGTTAAGGGAAGTGGTACTGGGGTGGTATCTCAAAAAAAAAGAAAAGTGGTACTGGGGTGATTACACCGGTTTCGATTTTCTTAGCCTATGTTAAAACAGCTGTTGCAGAGTAATAATAGGATAATGCGTCTTGCAATCAATCACGGCGGATCTTTGGTTGTAAGAGGTAATGGATCATCATGCGAATATCGGCAGTGACTATATTTTTTATGGTTGAGTTTTCACACCAGTCTCGTATACTTGACGCTCGAACCACCCAAAGGAAATTTGAGAAAAAGGTTGTCTTTGTGGACTCATTCCTCTCCTGACTATTTGAGAAAAAGGCTGTCCAGATTATTTCATGACAATGCAACCATCTCCAGCCACCAAGAGCATGCAGTGTTGAGTAATGGATTAAAAGGAAATTTTGGTTGCAAGAAGTAGATTTTTTTTTCCAAATTAGGTTAGCCACAGATGACAACCGAATTTAGCAACAACAACAAACCAAAAATTCCGTTTAAATGTAAATTTGGTTTTGTGTTCGGTTTAAACCCGGCTGCACTGAACGTAGTTTTAAAGCAGGGAGAGGCGTGAAGAAATTATTAGAACAGGTGAGAGGATGATCTAAAGATGGCATGGCATGCACGCTTGGCAAAAATCGAGATTGGCCTCCAGAGGACCTGGAGATGCCGTTGTTTGGGGCGGCAGAGCATGACCGGCGGCGCCGACTGCTGCTAGAGATTCTACGGTGGCGGCGCCGGTTGTGCTGGTACAGCGGACGCATTCGTCGTAGGAGATGGATGTGCCTGCTGCAGAGGTCGAGGCGGCTGCAAATCCTTGGCTCATTGGCCGTAGTGCTCGGTTTTCGCTCAAACTCTCGTGAGGGGATCTAATGAAGACGTGGCTAGGGTTGTGACTTGTAGGCTTCAGGCTTACATGAGCAGTCAGCATCTCTTTCTTTAGTGGAGTGGTGGCCAGCAGCATGTACCTTAGTACCAGGTTAGGGCTCAATGGAACAATGGGCTTTAGGCCCAGGTTGTTGTTCTGCTGAATTTAACTTGGTTTAGTAGAAATAGAAAGGGAATGACTAGAGACTAGTCAACTGAATTTGTTTTTGGGGTCAGTCGATTTGTTCCCTGCCGTTGGATGCAAAAGGAATGGCGAGATCTTCTTCTTCTACTTCTGAAAACACTGTTCATCATCTTCCTCCTCCCGATCTCGATCTGAACCGCCAACAACAGCCGGACCACCTGCCTCCTCCGCCCGCGGCCGGCGGCGCTCCCGCGACCGCCTGCCGAGCGCCGCCTCACTGGTCCGCCCTCCCCTCGACCTCCCCCCACCGCTATGCTTGCCACCGCCCTGGGCCATCCCTCTACAGCCGGCGAGTTACCGATTTCTCCGGCGAACCTGCACCCTGACGCACCCCTAAGATAGACAAGAAGGATGGTCCCCCCCCCTGCACCCTAAGATAGACAAGGAGTCTGCTCCCCCCCCCCCACCCCCACCCCCACCCTAAGATAGACAAGATCAAACTGCCGCCGGCTCTGTAGCTGCTGCTTCCTTCTCCACGGAATCGACTGATCGAAATTCAGGCGACTTACATCCAGCAAAACTGAAATAGAAAACGTAAAAGAGGATTCCAAAACCGAGAATTCGGCTATTTCGGTTTTGGTCTTGATTCGGTTTTCGGTATTTGACCTTAGATATGGGAAGGAACAAATATTTTCAATTGTACCTTTGATGGTTGAACCTTAAGACTCAAATATTGCTTTATGTTGAAGCCTTGAGATCTCATTGTGCTATTTGTTATCTTCATTTATTGGCCAAGATCCTTGTGTCCACCTGTGATATCCATATGTAAACTCTTCCATGGTGAATGATCTTGATGTAGTGTGCACCTATAGCCAATGTTCGTCAGCCAGGGTGAGATGTAGAGGGTGGTGTGACTGAGGATGACATCTGTCGTAAATGTGCTGTTTGTGTGTGTTTTTACAGGAAAGAGCTACCTGTATGGACGATATATTGGCCTTAGGGCGCCAATTCACCAAAGTGATATGCCGCAACTCTAGCCGAACCCTCAAACGGGCAACTCTGCCCCTCCTCCCCCCTTCTCCTCTTAACTTGCACATGTTCAAATTGTTATATCAAGATATTATAGTCTAACTCTGCTGTACTGCTAAATATCAGGTGGACTCCTTATGGAAATACCAAATGCATAATATGTAAGCAACAGGTGCACCAGGACGGTAAATACTGCCACACCTGTGCCTATTCAAAAGGTAAGCAGCAAACTCCTTTTGGAACAGCTTATACAACATGTATTGTTTTTCTTTGGCGGTGGTTATTTCTGGCACATTAAGTTTGTCTGCTAATCATGGAATTTATCTAGTAATATAGTCTTAGGGCAACTCTAGCCGGACCCTCGAAAGGATTTAGCTGCACTTCTCAAATTTGGGCAGAAGTGCCCCAACCTCCTCAAAGTTTGTCTGCTAATCATGGAATTTATCTAGTAATATAGTCTTAGGGCAACTCTAGCTGAACCCTCGAAAGGATTTAACTGCACTTCTCAAATTTGGGCAAAAGTGCCCCAACCTCCTCAAATTTGAGCAGTCCAAAGCAATTCTCAGCAAAAAGATTCCTTCTATCCCGTGCGGCCTTCTCTCTCTGTTGCTCGGTCGCCTCCACTCCCGGGCTGCCCCTGCCATGTTCCTTGCTTTCGGCGACCACCCCACACGCCGGCGGACACCCCGCAGCCCCGCCGACATCCGGTCGTGAAATTCTGGCGATATTTTTTCTTCAATTTCTCGTCTTCTCTGCCGTCTTCGGCCACGACGGCGCTCCCACTCATCGTCCCTAGTGCGGCGGCGCTCCTTCTGTCGTCCCTGGCCATGAGCAAAGCTGCAGCACGTGTGGAGGAACACCTACAGAGAAGAGAAGTTCATTGTACATGAAGAAAGCATAGAGGAAAAGTGGCCCTGGCCGCCATCACTGATTTCGTTGAATCCTTGCGTTCTGGACCATGCCATCGCGCCACTAGGAGAAGGTGAGGGAAGGAATCCATTCAGAAGTAGAAGCGCCCAAGCCATGGCTAGTGGAGGATGAGTTTTAGCTAATTTGTCGCTCTTCGTCACACGCTGATTTCGCCCACGGTGAGCCACTGTTAAATTACTTTTGCGGAGCATCTATCGGAACTAGCTAGCTGATGGGAATCATCTAGTGCCAGAAAGTCATCGTTAGTCGCGTGAATGGAAGAAGAAAGAAGATGAAGAGGGAGAGAGGCTTCCATGTGGGGTCTAGTTGGTTTCATGAGTTAAGTTTGCGGGTTCTGCTAGAACCACTTTTATTTAACCCCGCAAAATTGAGGAGTTAAATTTTGAGTGTTCGGCTAGAGGTGCCCTTGGTATTTAGCATGCTATTTGGTGAAAGGATCAAACTTATGGCTGTCAATTTTTAGCATGTTTTGTAGCAGTTCCCAAATTTTTATTCATACTGGTGGCTAATTTCAGGGGTGTGTGCGATGTGTGGCAAGCAAGTGCTGGACACGAAGCTGTACAAGCAAAGCAATGTGTGAGTTGGATACTCATGTGGTGGACTTGGTATGTTTAACATGTAAGATCATGACATCATGTACTAGCGATATTGCTGTGCAAAAACGTGTTGTATGCAGTGTTATGAAAAGAACAAATTTTAATAGTTGTGTAAGCGGGCGTGGTTGTCTCTGTAATTTGAACCCTTGAGCAATGTTGATTTTTGCTGCCCTGGCACATGCTTCTGTTATCCCGAGCTATTCGGTCACCAGATTTTTTTTTTTAAGATCCAGCTGATGGCTGGCTTATATTGGTATTAGCAGGAAGCATACGGGAATACAAAGGTGGCATGTCAGGTGACCCAACTATCAAGGATAAATAAATTAGTACTCCCTCTGTAAACTAATATAAGAGCGTTTAGATCACTATTTTAGTATTCTAAACGCTCTTATATTAGTTTACGGAGGGAGTACAAAAGAGAGTATAGGCATCAGTCCTGATTATTCTCACGGTGGATCCCCAAAAGGGTGCTCTAATTTTGCTGCTCCTGCCTGCCTGCCTGCCTCCATAACTCCAGCGTTCTCCTGACAATTGCAGTCGAGGAGTCAATTTTTCCTCTGAAAGTGCTTTTGTTTCTCTCCTGCCAAATCTCCCGTAGGACGGACAGAAGGAACTCCGGCCTAGCTCCGTCGATCATGGACGTGATGATTTCTGTGCTTTCTTGTTCTTTTTTTTTCTTCTTCTTGCTCTTCTTCCATGTATCTGGATGTAAAGAAGTGCATCCACATTGCGCTGCTGTGAGCCAAACAGAGTGGAGATGTTGCAATTCTAGAAGCGGTGTTCGGCGGATTCCAGGTTACGTACGCACATCTGCCACAAGTAGCCATTTGGCCAACCTCTTGTTTGCATACGGTCGTTGAACCAAAGTCGGATTTTGTGCAGGAGCCAGACAAAAATAATAATTCAGCCGTCCCAAGCCCAGGCCTGCCAGAACAGCTTCCTGAGCCGTGACTTGATCAAACCCTTCAAACTGACAGTTGTATGCATAGTAGTGGTGTAGACGCCTGAAGCCTCGTGTTTCCATCTGATCGCGTCGCGGCGGTTCTCGTTTAGCTGAATGCTTTTGGACTGCAACCATCTTCGGAGGCGCAGCACCTCTGCCCACAACGGCTGTATGTTGCCAATGCGCTAGATCAGTTATCCAAGTGTCATTTGGGAGAGCTGCCTCGACTGACCTGTATTACAGGGGAAACTTCTTTGTGAGATAGAGGAGTCTCTACTTATTAGATCATGATCGCTGAGGCGGTCACCTATTGGATCATGCTAGCCGGCCTGGCGCAGGATAAGACGGACAACAACTCTTCTCATTTATTGTTCATTGTTTTTAATATAGCTTACCACTCATGCCAAGTGGTAACAACTCTTCTCATTATTCATGGCAAAAAAAAGTTCACACTATACGACGATGCCACAGCTACCCGGGCATTTCTCGCTAGTCGGGCATGCCTTGGTAGACCATGACGGCCTCACACTAGGTCATCAACGTCTTCACTGGCACATATCCAGCATATCATAGCAGGCGAAGATCCATCCTTTTTTTTTAATTTGGTCTTCACGGACAGCCCTTCCGTGCCATCTATATCTGGCCATGGGCCGGGCCGGGACGGGCTTGGGCCGGGCCTAAAAAAGCCCATGGCAGAAAACTGAGGCCCAGGCCCTCCCAGGCCCTACCACCGGGCCTACTTTTCAAGCCCAAGCCCAACCCATCTGGTAAAAAGCCCTGAAAAGCCCTTAGGGCTTAGGGCCGTGGGCCGGGCCTCTTCCTTAAAATGCCAATATGCCAAGCCCAAACCCGTCCAGGGCCTGCTAGTGGGCTCAAAACTCAGGCTCAAGCCCGGCCCATGGGCAAGCCCATCGGGCCTAGGCCCTGGATTTTAGGGCCGGGCCTGAGATGGCCAGGACTAGTGCCATCACACCTGTCTCATCGTCACGACAATGGCGGAGTAGAGTCGATCTGTACCTTAGGATGTATCCGTGGTAGATTATGGTACCATGAGAGGAAAGTACATGCAACATGATCGCTACACACCCCTGGATGCGAACACGAAGCAGGTGCCTAGCACGATCCAACCAGGCCAATGCCAACATTATCCGAATAAAAAAAATAGCTGATTTGTCTAAAAAATTACATACATTCATCCTGACCTATATTTTATTTATCTAGATTTTTCATGTTTAAATTATTCGAATTCAAACAAAAATTTCATTCATTTGTCCAAAAGAATTTATCTTCATTCATTCTGTACAAGATTTTCTAAGTTAGAATTAGTGGATTTGGAAAAAAAAATAGTTGATTTGTCTGAAAAATTTATGTACATTGGTTCAGCACTATATTTCCTTTTATCTAGATTTTTTAATTTAAAATTATTCAAATTCAAACAAAAAATTCATCGATTTGTCCAAAGGAATTTATGTGCATTCACTCTGCACTATATTTTTAAGTTAAAATTATTTGATTTCAAACAAAATTTAGTTGATTTGTTCGAAAACTTTACATATATTCATTCTGCACCAAATTTTCTTTTATGTAGATTTTCAAATTAAAAAATTATTCGAATTTAAACAAAAATTTAGTCAATTTGTCCGAAAAGTTTATTTAGAATATAAATTGTTTTCTTACATAGGAAAAAAGAAAAAGAAAACAAAAAATAAATTGTGTATATCTCTTTAATTGCACACGCGGCTATCCCTTTTTTGCACTCTTTTTTCGTTTTAATTTCTACTTTAATTAGTACTGTACATGTTATATAAAGCTAACTGTTGTTACTGTCGTCAAATGGCAGTTGGTCGAGTGGTTATGCATCCGCTGCTAATCATAGCAAGTGAGTGGAGCGCCTCTCTCTCTCTGACCACTGCTCCATCCATCATCTTTCCACCAATGGGAATACAGCCAGTGGAGCGGTTTTGCTTGGTAACTACCAGAACAAGAACAAATCAATGGGTCATATTTATATCTGGGCCATGGTGGCTGTGATTCAAATATTTATGGAAACATAGCTTTTTAACCTACTTAGAAGATCGAGCGAAGAGAAACAACTGCCAGGGTTCAGGCTGCTGAATTGGTAGCTTATAGGGCATTCTGATTATACTATTATTTTGAACCACAAAATTGTCAATGATTTAGCTGCCACAAATTTAATATATTTCAAATGTACATATATTCTTGTGGGAACAAGTTTCATCACTACTTCATAGACACTTCTTCTTCATGGCATATTTAATTGGGAGCTTGGTAACAGAGTGACTTCAGACCACCTGTTGTATAAGGTCGTCAGCCTAATTTATTTGCTATTTTTCTTTATATTGCAGGTAAGGCTCAATTATCTTCCAATATGCAAATAATTTTCATTTGATGACAATTTGTTTAAAAACTTCATGTCATTTTAAGAATATTTTTAGTTTGTTACCTTGTTCTAACATACTAATATATGTAAAGAGCTTTTCGAAAATAGAGTAATAGACTGTATCCTACCCATGACATTTATAGCCTGCTTGGTACTGAATATTGGAGGGAGATGAACAATACATATAAAACTATGTAGGAAAAAAAATGTTTCTTGCACATTTATACAGATTGCGGTGTAACTTAAATATTCCATTTTACTGTAGTTTAGCATGTTGTACAATCCTGCTATCCATGGATAATTGGGCCTGCTTTTTTCATGCAGTCCATTTTCCCTTCAGGATATGTTTTCAAAACATGTTGTCATGTAGATTTGTGCGGTCATGGTCAACTGGTACAGATATATATAGTTTCAAAAGAACATTACAAATATGTATAGTTTCAAAAGAACAATACGACAACTAATTATCACTGCCTTGCATCTCTCTTTTTGTTGTGTGGATTGCTTTTGCCAAGTCATTTTGTCCTTTAGTATATTTAGTTATTTACCAATGCTTAACAAAGATAGAGGGAGAGAGCTAGCCAGTAGAGATGAATAGAAGCAGAGTGCACCACCATGGGGGTGGTTTCCTTTAATTGTATAATTGGAAACTATTTGGGTTTTACTAATGAATGGTGTCACCACAAAATCTTGGATCAGGCATGGTTTTAGTTTCCTTTTAGTTAGCCTCTCTGGTGATATGGGTCGACACATCCGATTTCCCATTTTGTTGTGACGAGTGAGCATTTGCTATTGGTTTTTGTTCGCTGCTTGGGTTGCTCAGGTTTGTTATAATATTTTTGAGCACTGATAATGTCAGTACATTATGCTTGTAGGACATAATTTTTCCTTGTGTGTTGATGCAGTTATGGTGTCCTTTAGGAGATAATTTTATGTACTAACATATTGATTATCAAATTGATTTGTTTCATCGTGTTGGTAGACCATTCTCTTAGGAAATCGTTTTTTTTTTTGTCTTGGTGACCATTCTTTTTGATAACTACTGATGTAACTCTCTGGTACTTACTTTTAGGCATCTGATTAAATTGAGGTCGACGGCAGACTGTGCTGGCTATCCAAATCTACATCGAAGCTGCACCAAGTACTTTATTTTGCCTGTACATCATATAAGGATGACCTTTAGTTTTCTATCCATGTGGGCTGTGTATTCTTTTTCCAATATGCTATGTAAGAACGGAAAGTCAAATTGGCTCCAGGGTGCATTTGCTATGTAAACATAGCTTATATCAGTCATTATTTGGATGAACGAGCTGCTGTAACGGTGGCTGGACTTTGCATCGCCTGGGCGCTGTTTCAGTGAACTTCTATTCGATGGTTCACTTCTTTTATTGTTTTGTATGAACAATATGTACTGCTGGATGCTCTCTCAGATTTTTATTATTTTGTATGAACAATAGGTACTTTGAGAATTCTATGTTAGCCCTATATGTGGCAATATTGATCTCATTCTGCTACTCTTTAACACCGAGCTTTATGACCCGTTGCTCTGAATCAATCTAAATACTTATGCGCTGTGCTGAAATTTTATGCCCTGTTGGTCTTTAATCAGGATAAATACATCTGCTTGATCATGGGCAACTAAACATGCTAAGCTTGCATTCCTAGCACACACGTTAAACATGAATCATTGAGAAATATTGAACTGCTTAGATTTGAATTTAAGGTCTACCAGTCATATAGGAAGAAAGTTGTGGTGTGTGTCACTAATTAGTTATCTGACGAACAAATGAGACCACCGATGGTTTTTTAGACAACATGTCACCATTAATTTGAATCTCATATACTGGGTCAAGTTGCCAGTCGGATATATATACCAGAAAATCAGTTTTCCTGTTGAATATATGTGCTATACTTGCCTTCCTACTAACGCATCATGTCGTTTGATCTTTTACTGGCTTAGCCATGTGCTCGGTGCTGCAGCGGCATGATCCTCGGGCGGGTGGTCCGTGCCATGTAGTGCTCGGTGCTGCAGCGGCATGCACTTTCACCGATCAAGACCCTGCCTCCGTGCCTGTGCCCTCTGCATAGCAGAGCGATCTTGGGCAACTGTGGCCACATGTGCCGTGTGTACAACGCCAAACCACATAGCAGAGTGATATTAAATTCAGAAATCTAATTAAATTCTGGAGTTTCACGACTTGAAATGTTTTCCACGTATCCTGTTTGACTTTTATAAAGTTGTAATTTTTCATAGACATTTTCCGTACAAAACACATTGCATTTTGAATGTAAAAGATAGAACTCCGTGTCGTCCAAATTTTACAGCATTTTCAGTTGTAGTATGTTCTAACGAAGGCATGCACCTAATATCTAACTTAGATTTATTCATTTTCATGGCACACAACCAAACAACTTATGTTCCACATCTTTCGCATTTGAATTTTCCAAAGTAAACACTGTGACATGACATCCAATCCATTCACATTTCCCCTCTATTTCAACATTTTGATAATCCAACCAACCAAAGAAGTCCTAAATTTCAGAGGAACTAGCACAAGGTCTTACTTTATGCAAAATCTTGGGTGAGTTTCAACACTTTTTTTTCAGTCGCATCCCATAGTCAAAATTGCATACAAATTTTTTTTAGGGGGGGGGGGGGGTGGGTGGGTGGGGGTTGTACTTTCTCTACGAAGCATCCGACTAAGTGTGCAGGGATTTTTTTTAGTAAGTGTATCCTGCCGGGGAACAAGAGCAGTTCAGTTTGTTTCGCACATAGATTTCTATATTAGAAGACTTGCCCGTCCATAGATGCTAGATTAAAGACGAAATATTTTCGACGCTCATAAATGAAGAAATTCTAATTTTCTCGTTTAGAATGTCTGGATTCGCGAACCGAGCGTAGCTCAGATGGATAGATTTCTTATGATGGAACCAGCCCAACTCATCCAGGTTCAAGTTCTAGACTTGACACGGGTGCACATTTCTGAATTTTTTTAGCCTTTCAAACGACATTCTTCAGTGGGAGTAGACGTTCCATCAATTACGGTGACTTTATCAATCTCAAAATGTTGCGCCGGATGAGTATCTTGAAGGTACTTGTGTGTGGGTTCATATAGGTCAATGTATGTGCCTAAAAAAGTTTGGATTCTCCTTTTATCTCTCAATAAAGCTTTGCTCTCTTTAGGATTTTTCTATAATATTTAGTTGATTGTGTTCAAAAAAAGAATATTTAGTTGATTTCAAAATTTATGTTTTTTTTCATAAAAGTATTTCGCATTTGCATCATACGGTAAGGTTGTAAAACTTGTATGGGTATGTACTACTCCGCAGCACAGAGTCGAACCAAAGCAGAGTACTAGCAAGAAAACCCTCATCTGCTTCTCCTCCGGCCGGGACAGGGATCAGGTGACATGCACCTTTGCATGTCACCGTGTGACTTGCGGCCCAAATTCAAATTTAAACATTCCGAAAAATTTTGAAAAAAATCATGCATGTTCACAGCATATATTAAAATAATCCCTAAAAAATTCAGATCAAAATTCGAAACATACATCAAGAAGCAAAAAAGAGAAACTCAGATATGAATAGTATACAGAGAACCATTCGCAACTATTCATGACAGATTTCTCTTTTTTGCTTCTTGATGTATGTTTCAAATTTCGATCTGAATTTTTTAGGGATTATCTTAATATGTGCTGTGAAGATGCATGATTTTTCTCAGATTTTTTCGAAATGTTTAAATTTGAATTTAGGCCGCAAGTCACACGGTGACATGCAAAGGTGCATGTCACCTGATCCCTGTCCCTCCGGCCGGGCAAGGACACCGTCGTCGCGGAGGCGGAAGCCACCAAGGGCACCAAGTGCAGAAGCGCAGCGCGATGGCTTCCTCCTCCTCGTCCTCTGTTGTCCTCATCAGCGACACCGACACCGACAGCAACGACGACGACGCCGCCTCGGGCGCGCTTTCCAGGCCCGCCGCCGAGCGCATCGCCTCGACCCTGCGCACCCAGGCCGCCGTCGACGCCCTTTGCAGGAAGCACGGCGTCCCGAGGAGTTCCTCGCGCGCCCCGCCGGCGATCTGCGCGCGTGCCGTACGCCGCCTCCGGGGGCCGTCTGCGTGTACGCCCACGCGCTGGAGACCGGGGTGCGCTTCCCGTTGCACGCCTTCTTCTGCGGATCTTTTGTCCAAAAAGACCCCCTGGCGAACAGAATTGCCAAAAAGGACCACGTGCCGAAAACATTGCCAAAAAAGACCCCCTCACTAGTGGCGGCAGGTGCGGCAGGCGACATGTGGCACCTGCCACCACGGCATGAGGCGGCGGGCCCTACCGCCACCGCAGGAGGCGGCCGCGCGGGGCACAACGGCTTCTCCACAGTGCAGCGTGCCGCGACGGAACGGGGCGGGCCAGGTGGGCCCTGCCGCCACCGCCGGAGGCGGCCTCTCCTGGTGCGGTCGCTGGCTGGCTGACAACAGCAGCTGCACGGAAGGCGAGGCGCGGGCCCAGCCGCCACCGCAGCTGGCGGCACCGCTGCTGCACGGGCTACAGCCCCCTGAGCTCTGACGGCGCTGATTCCCATGACAGCGACTTGACGGCGCTAGTTTCAACGGCGGGAAATGGACGCTGATGTGCTGCTGCTTTTCCTCGAGAATCACTCGTGCTTTTTCTTCTGCCAGGGAATCACTCCTGCTTTTGCTTGTTTTGCTTGAGTGGATGCGACGGCACTGCGGGAGGAATGCGAGACTGCGGGAACCTGTTGTGCCGACACTAAGGGATCATAAAATTTCGTCTATTCGCGTTTATTTTCTCACCATCATTTGTCGTCTGAGCCTATAAAAGAAGACACCGAGGCTCTCGTCATCTTCGTCCAGCCATCCTCGAAATCGCCACTGCGCAAAGTGTATAACACATTTTTTCAGTCGGTATGAGTTTGCCTTGCTCGGATCAAAGCATTAGGCCGAGGAAAATGAAGAATGCAAGTTTGGCTCCGGGGGTGGCAGTCCTGCGGTGTTGGTGTGGCGATCTTTGCAAGGTGAAGGAGGTGACGGATTTTTCAGATTGGTTGGGCATGAAGTTTTTCATGTGCGCCAACTATGAGGAAGATCCACCCGTAGCTATTTCAGAGTACGACAAGCCTCCAGTATGCTATAACCATCACGAATAGATATTATGTGTATTTTGATTGATTCTTTAATAACATTCTTCTTTCTTGTTGTAGTCTTCTCCGCCTTTGTGCATGTACTATCGTTGGATTGACACGGAGATGCTGGCTTCGGCAGTGACTGAGATTCGTGAAAGAAGTTGTCGTGCGTGGAATAGTTTCTATGCGGAAGAGCGACGCGAGAAGGCGGAAGCTGAGGAGAAAGCAGAGCAAGAGAGAGAGTTAAAACAATATTATGCGGAGCAACACCGTTTTTTTCAGGATTTAGGAAAGAAAAACAGGGAAGAGGCTCGTCGCATGGAGGAGCAGGAACGACAACGAAAGGAGGCTCGTGAGGTGGAGAGGCAGAGAAAGAAAGAAAGGGCTCGTGAGGCCAAGGCAGCAGAAGAAGCTGGCGATGAAAAAGGAAAATATCCACGCTGGACTCAGTAGATTCCTGTGGTAGTATTTTAAATTTCGCAATCATTTGTATCTTTATTTCAGCGTCCACTTGATGCCACCATGCCTACGCCAATATTCCTCCTCAGCCCTAAGGAGAGACTCGACTTGGGCTTCTAGCGTGCAACGCTGAGCCCACTCCTGCTCCGAGAAACCCTGAGAATCAGCAATCGCGTCCATCTGACGAGGCGGGGGGAGCCGAGGAGGAGGCACGGCCGCCCTCGTTGATGACGAGGCCGACGTTGCGGGTGCGCCGGCCGAGCGGCGTTTCCACGGGCTCGGCCTTGACGCTGATGAGCGCCGGTGACCCGGAGGAGTGGGGGGAGGATCGGGAGGAGGAGGAGGAGGACCCGCCTAGCATTCGCCTCGGCAGCCACGGGCCGCCACTCCGGCGGGGGGCCGGGGCCACCGGGTACTCGAGCGGCGGATCGTTGCCGCCCTCGAGGTACTCGAGGACGGCGTGGAGCGTGCGGCCGAGGGCGCCCCACCATAGGCGGCGGCCGTCGCTGTTGTTGCGCCCCCGCACCACCGGCGCGATGTTGATGGAGGCGAGCTGCTCCGCCTACCGGCGTTCGAAGTATGCCGCCCACGCCTCGTGGTTGCCCTCGTTGTACTCTGGGAGGGCCCGCTCCTCCTCCAACAGGGAGGCCGCACACGCTCGATCTCGGTGTGTAAGTAGTCGGGGCGTTCGACGTCGGGCAGGGGGGACGGGGACGCCCCCGGCGCTGAGCCTCCACCGCCCCGGCGCGCGCATGTCGGGGGCGCCGGTAGTTCGCCTCGTGGAGAACGTGAGCTTCCACTCGTGCAGAGAGCGGCTGCCGAAGCCGTTGGCCGCCGCCGCATCGCCGGGGAACCGTTCGCCCATCGGCTGTGGTGGCTAGACGGGGAGAGAGGGAAAAAGAGGGTGGCAGCAGCGAGAGGGGGGGGCTGCGGGCGGGTGCTTCCACCGGCGAGGAAGGGGCGGCTTTTATAACGGCCGGGGGGTGGCAACGTGTGTACGCGTGGCGGGAGGGGGCGCGTCACCGCACTGCGCCGCCTATAAGGAATCAATGGAAGGCTGACCGGCGGCAGCATTGACATTGATTCCCCGCGGGAAACTGAGGCGATGAGGACGACGAGGCGCGGGGGTCATTGACTCGGCGGGCCCGCCGTTCTTTCGCGCCAAAAACGATTGCCCCGGCGCCCCCCAACGCGCCGGGTTCGGCATTTCCGCCGGCGCCAGTTTCAGGCCTAACCGGCGAAAGATGGGCTTCTGGGGGCGCGACTGTGCCCTTTTTTCAGCACCGGCGCTAAAAAATGGCCCGGGGGGCCTTTTAGGGGCGCGGTTGGAGATGCTCTTACCCCTTTCGGAGATTTCGCCTTCCGCAAGGGTCACTTTCTTGGCATACGACCACGCCAAATGGTGCGTCTAGCCGCCGCCACGTGTCGTGTGCGGAGCACTTCCCCTGATTTATTTTTTTTGTACGTGTTTTTGGGTTTTAGATGGTTTATTTTATATTTTTTGGATTTCGATTCTTGCCTGGTTTTCCCTATGTTCTGGAGCGAAAAAATATTTGTTTGCAGAGCACACCTGTGCTTCGCGGAAAAGAAAAACGCAATTGTGCTTCTCGTGAAAGCACATATTTGCTTTCGTAACAAGCACAGTTGTGCTTCCACTACAACACGGTAGATATTAGAAGGCATTTTTAAATGCCTTGAAATGGTAAGAAAATGCCTTCAAAGAGCTAACGTGGCGTTCCTAAAAAACGCTAAGTATACTCACGAAGGAAAAGCTATTTATTGGCACTTTTTAAGAATGCCTCGGATGGTCAAATGTGGAGGCGATTTTAGAAAGTGCCTCCAAAAGTCAGAACGCCTCCAACAAAACTGAACGGGGCAACTATTGAGAGCTACTCTCTGCAACGACCACACACACATCCTCGTGGTAACTATTACTTAATTAAGTGCGCCCGTCGCTAGGCCACCTTGTACTCTAGAGCAGCTCGTGTGTATTTTACGAGCAGACCTCCCAACGTAGGAATACAGCATCGTTTGATACAATTCACACAGGTTATCATAGGGCTCCCCTTTTAAACAGCCTAAATTTCTTCTCGCTAAGCAGTATGGGACAAAACAAATTGGTATGCAACGGCTTTGGACGAATTACAAAAAATGAACCGATAATACAAACAGTGCCATGGATCGAACTGGCAACCTCTGCGTAACTCAAAAATCGATTTGCCACCAAGCTGTACGCTGGTCCTACAGTTGACGACAGGAAGTATACTTATATTTGTGTGCATGTGGTGAGGTGTGGTTCAAAACCTGACGGAAGGCGATTTTCAGAATGCCTTTGATTGAGCATAATCGGAGGCACTCTCTGCGATTGCCTTGGAAACTAGGACATTTGAAGGCGTTTTTCAAGAATGCCTCTAAGGAACACAATCTAAGGCATTTTTTAAAACGCCCTGTAGAAAATGCCTTTAAAACTTAACCGTGTTGTAGTGTTCCTGAAATGAGAAAAATTGTGCTTCAATAAGAAGTATACATTTGCTTTTCGTAGAGGTTGAGGTTTGCTTCTGGAAGATGCACAACTGTTCTTCCCGGAAAAAGAAATATGCTTTCATAAGAAGTACAGATTTGCTTCTGCGAGAAAGCACAGCTGTGCTTTTCGAAAAGGGAAAGAAGGTATATATTACTATGTAATTTTTTCAAGCCGTGACATGCAGTCAACAATAGTAAAGACGGCGAGTTCAGAAAATGTTTACGTGACGTCCACTGTGTGAATTGTTCGCTCCCAAGTGGATCAGGGAAGAAGCTACTAGGGCGAGAATACAGAAAGTGTAGTTGGCTATGGTAATTTGATAGTCGATGTGAGATAGTGTTGGACGCGAATGCTCCGTAAAATTGGGAACATAAATCGAGAGTAGGGATGAGCTCAATTTTCGTGCGAGCATTGACTTGTGATGGATAAAAGGAAGGGACCATTGTTGCAGATCCATATGGAAGTCAAAGAATTAGCAGTGGAGCTCATGGCAATGGTTCAAGTGGAAGGGAGATGGATGTTCATGCATGGGGCTTTAAGATGATGAGAACATACTCAATAATTGTCTGGTCATTGCCCGGGCGTGTCAAAACAGACATGTCCGGTCACTGTTCGGGTGTGTCCGCGGACGTTTGAGGATGAGATTTGCTCAGTACGGCTCCTAGTGCTCAACCACCACCTTGATCGAAACCTTACGACGGAGATGTTTCATTATCATGATGCAATTCATACAAAAGGACAAACTGGCCAAATTGCGTGGTGCCGTGAGACTGTCACTCAATAGGTTTCAGATCCTAGTGCAATCCTTGGCTTGTTCCGGGAGGGCCACCACTGTTTCAGAACGTGTGGTACCTGATGCAGGCGTGCTGATCTCTGCTCAAAATTGATCTTTGGGCTAGAAACCACGGATTTATGCTGCACTAAAAAAGTTATTTACAAAAATAACGGCCCTAAATAGTAAGTATATTGTCTGCGTATATCTCTACAGATATTTTTTTCCTACTGGATGGTTTGCCAAGTCACTTGTAAGCATGGACATAATCCTCAAAATAGAACTTCTTCTGGATGAAGTCCGCGAGCCACCGCGACGCCGCGAAGCAGAGGACGGCCGCGGACACGACGACGGCCCGCTGGGCGACGGACGTGAGCAGCGTCCCCTTGGCCACGGCGAGGAGCCCGACGACGGCGATGGACGCCACCTGCAGGGCCACCTCGAGCGCCTTCATGGCCTTGAGTGCGGCGCTGCAGCTCGTGCACTGCGCCACGTGCGACCAGTACCTGTCCATGAGCTTGTCCTTGGTGGGGGTCGGCGGCAGCTGGTCGACCGTCGGGGCCGCCCAGCCGACCTGGAACCTGCAGTGCTTCCTGAACCAGTTCCTGAAGGCGACGACGGTGCCGTCCGACGTCGTGGGCACGTACACGCTCTTCTGCCAGTTCTCGATGCCCGCCTTGGCGAAATTGCGCTCCTGAAACGAAACGAAGAAGATGAAGAAGATTTGGTTCACTCATCAATGGCCTGAATCGGATCCGGCAGAGTCACTGACCATGAAGTGAGAGGGGAATGGCCACGTACCTCGAGGTGGAGGAGGTACATGTCGGAATCCAAGACGACGTTGACGCCGATGTGGTCGAACCACCGCGGCGTGATCTTGTGGAGCCACAGGCCGAAGTTCCTCGGGTAGGCCCACATCACCCTGCTCCTCCCCGGAGCGACCGGGACGATGATGAACACGATCATGAGGTGAGGCTTGTTCTTCTGCACACAGCCCAGGAATGGAGGACGAAACATGTGCTCAACTGCTGTTCCGTGTTTGACAGGGGACTGGCCAATTCTTACTCGTACGAACGTACCTCTGATTTCTTGGACACCGGCGATCCGTAGTACGTGCAAGGCGCCACGAACTTGGAGTAGCCGGGGCCCTGCGACGACGCGAACCCGTTCACGCTCGACTCCTCCACCTTCACCGCCATCGGCACGCCGCCTTCTTCGTCGTACTCTTCTGTGAAGAAGAAGAAGAAGAAGAAATGAAGGTTCGTCCCGGTTAGTGAAAATTCAGGGATGCATGGCGGATCATTTGAGCTTGAGGGCAGGGACATATCTGCCGGGGTCTACAAGCCTGGGGATGCCGCGGAACAAGCCTTTGTGCGCGTAGGGCACGTGAGAAGGATCCATGAGATTCTCTGCCAACACGTCGTACCTGCAACAAAATACAGTGCAGCTTCCGTTGATCAATGCAAGATTCAGAAAAAGGAGAAAAGAAACACGATGGAGCTGCATGCATGCGCGCTCTAGCTTTACCCGAAGGGCATGTCCCTTATCAAGAAGGAGGTGACGAAGGACGGGTCGTCGATCTCCGGGATGAACGGCGGCCGCTTCCTCTGCAGCACGTCCGCGTGCTCCGGCCCGGCGCGCGGGTAGAACCACAGGAGCTTGTTCTGCACCACGCACGGGTACGACGCCACGCACGCCTTGCTGTTCGTGTGCACCGGCGGGCCGAGGGCGGGGGCCTGCGGGATGAACTTGCAGGCGCCGCGGCCGTCGAAGCACCAGCCGTGGTACACGCACTGGAGCCGGCCCTTGTCGTCGATGCGGCCCTCGGAGAGCGGCGCCAGGCGGTGCGGGCACGCGTCCTCGAACACGCGCCACTCGCCGGCACCGCGGTCGTGCCAGGCCACCACGCGGGTCCCCAGCACCATCTTGCCGTGCGGCGCGCCGGGGTCCAGGTCCTCCACGGGGGCGAAGGGGTACCACTGGTCCAGCCAGTCGAACCGCTCCTCCTTCTCCCCAGACGGCGGACCCTGCTCCGTCCACGGCGACTCGGACGCCACGGCCGAGGCTGGAAGCATCCGCGCGGCCCCGTTGCGGTGGCGGCGCGCCCGTCGCCGCGGGACGAGGCGGGGCCTGACGCTCGGAGCTGGGACGCCGGCGGGAAGAGGAAGCAATGGCTGGGCCTGGGCGCGGGGGAGGAGCAGGCGGAGGGGATCCATGTCGCCGGTGGTGACCACGGGGTGATCGACGGCGTGGGTGGAAACGGGAGGGTTTGAGACAAGTGAAAGAAACGGCGAGCAGTCAGCAGTGGTTGGCTGTAGAACTTATCGGAAGCTACCGGCGATGGACGTGTGGCCGGCATTTACAGTCGAGTTGTCAGCGTGATCTGGCAAGGCACGTGGCTCGCCGTCGGCATAGGAACCAGGGGCGGGCAGCGACGGTGACACAGACCGACCGGCGACCGCGGCGGGATCGCTCTCACACACAAGAACGCCGCAACGTGTGACAGGATTATACGCCTCGTTTACGTGTCCGCAACGTGCACCGTCATGTGGGCAGGATTGCAGCAGCTATCTCGTTCTTGTGACCGTGAGGTGTGACTGAGCTTCTCTGGCCGTTCTTAACATCTTCTTCCTTGAAGGCCACTCGACCTAGAAACAAACAGCACAATGATATTAATAGAAGGGCGGTACTTTGCGCCGGTGCATTGGCCGAAACTTTCGGCCGGTCGGCTACCTACCGCTCGATGCGAGACCGTGTGGCCGTTGGATCTGGCGCTTTCTCCTTTTGGTCAACGCTACCACCCACCCCCAATCATCCACACAGCGCTACCCCATCCCCTGACGGGCACCGGACTTGTGTGGGGCTGTAGGAGAGGGCGCCGCCCAGCTTGCCGGCTCACCCCGAGCGTCGCTGCCCCCGCCATCCGTCTCCCTTTCGCTGCCGACCGTCCATCTCCATCGCTGTCTTGCCGCCCCCCCCCCCTACACACCCCGCCGTAGACAGGTGTACCTCGGCCCGGCAGTGGTTGCCGCTTGCCAACATGTGGTTGCAGCATTCAGGTGCATCGTCCCGTCGTCCTCGTCATTGAAGCTCCCTGCACGGGTGTATGTTGAGCGCTCCGTCGTTCCCTATCGTAGCAAATCAGCTCAACGGTGGCAGCTTTTTGTTTGCCGGTTGCAGCAAATCAGCTCAACCTCCGTGGTCGCCATGGTCACCATGGTCACCGTCGAATAAAAGAAAAAGCTCGTTCCAGCAAATTTGTACATGGTTCCAGCAAAACTCTTAGATGGTTGTAGCAAAAAAAAGGCATCGCCACAGTCAACCAACGCCGTTGTGCATGCATGTAGCAAAAAAAGTCGCCGGTGGTAGCAAAAAAAGGATGTGGTTGTAGCAAAGGTGTCGCTGGTCCAGTAGGACGAACTCCGGTAGTAGCATTTTTGGGTGCTGGTTGCAGCAAACCTCCCAGCTGGTTCCAGCAAAACAGGTCGCGGTTGCAGCACCCCCGGTCCACCAGTCAAAAATGCCGTTGTGACCCGACACTTCGCCGCGGTCACCGATACCAGCAAAAATCGAGCATGGTTGCAGCTCCGGGTCTAGCCGGTCGCAGCACTTGACCGCAATGGAGGAAACGAGGACATGGACAAAAGTATGCCGCGGTGCCTTCCTTGTCGTCGTTCATGGTCTCCGCCATGAGCTTGCTAGCAATACGCACGGGGATCAGCAAAGATGGGGGAGGGGGAGAAGCGGAATAGCCGTGGGCGCGCTGGGGAGCAGCGAGGATCAGCAGAGAGGGGGCAGTGGGAGAAGCGGAATAGCTGCGGGCGCGCTGGAGAACAGAGATGCGGGAGGTGGAAGAAATAGGGGAGATGTAGCGTAGATGGGGGCCCGCATCCTACATGCCGCAAGTTGCTTCGCTGGGAGCGTGCGCGCGTGGATTCGACCGGCCGATGCTTCGGCCGGCGCACCGGGCCTAAACGTTTACCTTAATAGAAAGAGAGAAAAATGAAAGAAACCTGACGCTACGAGCAATGGGCTACGGGAAAGCATCCCGTGGTTATACCTGGCCATCCCTCGGGTCAGGCCTAACCAAGCCCGATACAAAAAGCCCAGACCCAGGCCTAGGCATCGGGCCTAAAAATCAGGCCCAAGCTTGGCCTGCCAGTGTAAAAGCCCGCCAGGCCTCTTCGTTAAATCACTAATAAGGCAGGGCCGGACCCAGCCCGGCCTTTGGGCTCAAAATCTAGGCCCAGGCCTGGCCCGTGGACAAGGTCGAGCCGGGCAGGGACGGGTCGTCCGGGCCGAGCTGCCCATAGCTAGGTATATCGTGGTACGAGCAGCTCTAGCGGTCGTCAAATTTTAGATCGTCAAAAATTATGGATGCTCCAAGGTCGGAGGCGAACTGGGAATCCTATATTCAGGACTCAAAATTCCTTCTGCTGGAGAGGCGTCCTCTTGTCCTAGTTTTCTTTTCATGCACACCATGAGGTGGAGGATCATGTGATGTTCTTTTCGTGTCAATAACTTTGTTGAATCGCTTCAAAGTTGGTCTCGAGATGTCAAATACGAAGGCTGAGAGGTCAGATATGAAGCATGCGGCATAATGCATGGCCATGGCAACCCATATGACAACCCGGGCGGAACCCTAGATCGCCGCCGCCGCTCCCTTCCTTCGCCTTCCTTCTCCCTCGCCGCCGCCAGGGGACGCCGCCGGGCAAAGCCCGCGCGTGCGTCGGCGGCGGCTGGGCTCCCTCCCTCCTCGCGAGGCTCCTGGGCGGCGCGGGACGGCCGGCCCTCGCGGCGGCGCTCGGCTCGGCGGCAGGTCGGGTCGCCGGCGGATCTGCGGGGCTCCCCTTTGGTGGCGCTGCGGCGATGGCGGCGGCGTGGTCTGCGCGGGCAGCGAGGCGTGGGCTCCTCCTCCTCCCGATCTGATGGCGCCGTGGTGGCGCCGGCGCTCGGGCGTGCGGCGGCGTCCGCGAGGGTGGTCGGCGCGCGACGTCTCCCTTCCCGATCTGATGGCTCCATGGTGGCGCCAGTGCTCGGGCGGCGGTTGGCGTCGACAAGCGGTGGCGGGCGCTGGGATCTCGGCGGCGCTCCGGCGTGTGCAGGCGGCGGTGGTCCCTGTGCGCGGTCGGCAGCTCCGTCTCTGACCTGGACGGCCCGGGGGATGGCGGCGGCCCGGCGTGGCCGGCGATCTGGATGCGGTGGTGCCGGTGGCTCGCTGATCTGCCGGTACTCCAGGGTCTGCCTAGTGGTGCTGGTGGTGACGGCGGCCCGTGCACGAGAGTTGGATTCCTTCGAACTGCTCTGGGTGAAAACTTGCCTTCGGCTTCTGCTAAGGCCAGCGGTGGCGGCGCTATCTGCGTCGTTCCCTTCTTGAAGGCATCGCCGTGGAGAAGTTCAAGGCCACTCTCTGCTACCTCCGGGGGAAACCCTAGATCGGATGATCGGATGACGGCGGCGCTCTGGTGTCGTTCCTCCCTTGGGGGCGTCATTTTTGGAGGTACACACGTGATCGAGGGACCAGAGAACGGATTCGTTGGTGGAGCGGTGCTTCATCCTACACACTGATGGCGACGGATCTTGACGGCGTAGCGCAGTGCAGATTCGGAGTTCGCTGTGGGAGGATGGACTCGCGCAGGAGGACGACGCTGTCGGGCGTCGTGGTGGCGTCGATGGCAGAGAGACCTGGCACGGTACATGCAACAGTACAGCTCTGAAGATGGATTTGTGGCAGGTGGCTGCGGCGGCCTCATACCCGGCAGGCGTCCTGGTTGAGGAGTGCGCCGGACTGTTAGGTGCCCCATACCCGGCAGGCGTCCTGGTTGGGACCTCAGGTCTTAGATGTTTAGGTTTGGCTGCGATGTCTGTTTGGTATTAGGCCCAGACTATCTGCGCCCCTTCATCAATTGGATAGGTGTAGCGACAGTTGTTGCTTAGACGGTGGCTTTAGTCTTGCTGTTGTATGGCTTTGTAAGGTTTTGTGATAATAATTAATAAAGTGGCCGTATGCATCGCCCAGATGCAGAGGCCGGGGGTCATCCTCCTTTTCTTAGAAAAATAAAAATATGACGACTCTGCTAGAGCCTTTTTTTTTTCCTGCTTGTGCTCCAGATGATCATTATTAGGAAATTTGGATGTTTTTGATGACCATGTTAGGGCAGTTCTAACCGATCCCCTAAGAATAGTAGAGTATCCGGTTAAGTAAACCCTTAGTGGAGTACATTTACTCCACTAAGTTTTGGCCGGACCTAGCCGATCCCCTATATATAACGGAGTAATTTTTTATTTTTTTGTAAACTTTGCAATTCTAGTATAAATTGCAACTACGTATTAGCACACATGTAGAAACTAAACATAAGTTTGAATGTTCGAGAAAATCAGAAATATAGTTTACAAACCGAACTTAAAGTTTACAAACCAAATTATTCAAATTTAAACACGCAGAATGGTTCAGATGTAGCAAATAGCATGTGATAGAACAACTAGAACTCACTAAGACGTTGCCAGTGATGCTCAACAAGATTTTGTTGGAGCTGAGCATTAACTTGACAGTTCTCGATCTTGTGATGCTCCTCGAGGAATGCTAAGATCATGTTCGTATCATACTCTGGCTTAACCAGAGTCCCGTTGGTGATGTACCAAAAGTTCTCAGGCATATCTCTCTCGTTTTCAATGATCATGTTATGCAATATGATGCAACAACGGCCGCCGAACATCATCATTGAAAAGCATGCCTAAAATGTCGTTTTCTTCCTCTTCGGATGACGACGAGTCCTCAAATGGCATCTCCCTCAACCTCTTCATCTACAATTCAGACAGCTAGGTTCATCCAAACGGCTCGGTTCACAAAGAAACGATAAAAAAACTCACTTAGGCAATTCGTCGAACACTTGCGGTGCGGTGGTGGCGCACCGGTCGGCCGGTGTTGTTCTGACCAAACAAGTCAGCGGCGACGAGAGGGAATGGCCTGCAGTGGCGTGCAATCACGGCGAGATGTGGCGGTCGACAGAAAAAGAAGAAGCAACGAAGCAATCCGACGAATCAACAATGCTGACGGCGGTGGCGTTTCACCTTGATTCCGGCGACGGCGACGGGGCCCTAACGGGCTCAACGTTGGGCAGAAGGGAGGCGGGGCAGGGGAGGCAACGAGGTAGCGGCAGGGCCGGCGGGCGGTCGCCAGGTGGTACGTCAGGTCTCTCGTGACTTGTCGCCTTCTGTACAGGAGGTGGAGCATGTGTGCCGGGGAGAATCCCCTGTCTGGCGGTGATCAGACCGACGGCGGCGATGCCCGCGAATGTCGTCCTTTCCCAAAGATGCCTTCACGGTTGCCTCTAGTCCTCCGTTTGCTCTGTTGAAAATCTTGATCCTTTCTATTGAACGATGTCGGCGCTCCGGTGTCGTACCCTTTCTGAAGGCATCGTCTTGGAGCTCATGTGTGTCGGCAGTCAACTTGGGTTCTCGAAGTGGCTACTTCACGATTGAGGACTTTGTCATCTTTCTAGCGGTGCTTTTTGTTCATCCTTTGGTCGCTTGGGGTTGATATTGTTGATCTTCTGTACCCTTGTATCTTGTCTGGATGTGTGTGTTGTGGGTTGGTGTTGTATGGTTCAGATGTTTCTGGTTCCTTTTTTTATATACTCCCTCCATTCCCTTATAGTACAAGGCCACAAACTCAGAATACAATGAATGGAAAGGAAGTAGATGAGTGTCATTATGACTACATGTATGTAAGTATTAAAAAGTTGATAGTACGAGAAAACATTATTAATTTTTGCCTTGATTACTGTTGGTGGCCTTATATTGATGCAAAATGTACTTTTGATAGTGACTTCGTATAAGAAAATATAGGGAGTATAAAAAATGAGGTCTTCTTTATATGTAAAACGTGGGGAAAAACCTTTGGTAATCAAAGAGACCTAGCAAGACCAACAGCATGCCATTATTCTACGAGAGAATTTCTTACTTAACACTGTCTTAAAATTTGTTGCCTTATTTAATACTAAAAAACTTTTTCTTCCTTATTTGATACTGTGTCTAAATTTTATGCCCTTTATAACACTTTCGTCCATTTTTAACCTTAGTGGTGTTAAATGACACTTGAAAAGACGTATTTGCCCCTAATGTGTATGTGACAAAAAATAAATCGTGTATGTGTGTATCGGGCCGACTCGTTTTGTGTTGGCCTTGGTCCTGACCTCGACGGCGTTGTAGCAGGGTGCTTTCCGACGTACATTCATGGTACTTTCCAGAGCTAATGTGTTCCGTACGAGGCTAGCACGTACACAAGAAATAAGTAGGCGGGGAGGTGGATTGATTCTAGTTAGACGTATACTTATGTACGTACCAGAGGCAGCTAGCAGCCGTTCTCTCGCTTGATGATTCTACTTTGGCTGGCTAGCTAACCAGCTATATGTATTGGAGGAGGCTAGCTAACACCGTAACACGAACACACGAGGCGATTGATGATGGCCACACGGTCTTTCTTTCGATCTCAACTCAGGGTTGTTATAAAGGGGCTGGGTACGTACATATATATACTACGTTACAACTAGCATTTTTTTGTAGCTATTCATGATCTAAACAAATTTATACTGACATCAAGAAGCATTGGCCCGAAAAATTTATACTGAATTGCAAAACAACAAGGTGTGTACGGCTGTAAATCGATTTGTCAGGTCTCGCCGGGGAGCATCCATGGGAGGCTGTATGCAACATGTTGCGTCCAGCCTTTTGAATGGCAGCCTGACTTAAAGTCGGTTCAATGGAGCACTCAATTGATGGCAAAACTTCCCGTATGTACTCGGCACACTAGTATATTGGTTAAGAATATAAAATGGTAGATCTACTAGGTTTGCCGTCCAAACAGAGTCGCATATACTAAAGCTAAATTACCACATGATTTTTTTGTCACATACCACATGAGGGGTAAATAGGTCTTTTCAGATGTCATTTAACACCACTAAGACTACAAATGAACGAAAGTGTCATAAAGGGCATAAAAATTTAGACACGATGTTAGATAAGGAAGAAAAAATTTTGAATGTCAAATACGGAAACACAATTTAAAGCAGTGTTATATAAGGATTTTTTCTCTTATTCTACGTACCATGTGGAGTACCGGATAAGCTGGCACTGCACCAGCAATGTTGATTCATGTCAGTGTACACCGACGTGTCATCTAGCCAAAAGCCAAGCATTATGCCATCGCAGCAATATTTTTTATTTTTCAAGCTGACCCCCTGCTCCCTCAAAAAAAAAAAAAAGTGACTCCTTGTAGCAGCGGTTGGCAGATCGATAGCAATGAGCGTCATGGTGAGCAAGTCCTCGCCGGTGGTCGTGTACCCCGCCGAACCCCGGGCGCCCGCCGGCGACGTCCAGCTCTCCTCTTTCGACCAGCGGATCCCCCCTTTCGCGGTCACATTGCTCCTCATGTTCGACCAACCGATCGACAAGCCCGTCGAGACCATCAAGCGGGCGCTGTCGCGAGCGCTCGTCCACTACCGCCCTGTGTCCGGCCGCCTCGCCGGAGCCGAGCACCGCATCGCGTGCACCGACGAGGGTGTGCCGTTCGTGGGGGCGTCCGCCAGCTGCGCCCTGGATCTGGAGGAGGTCAACCCGGCGCTGCTCGCGGATCTCGCCGTCGCCTACGCTGGTCCTTTCTGCCGGCGCGCCGACGCGCTGCTGCAGATGCAGGTCACGGGGTTCTCCTGCGCCGGCTTCGTCGTCGGGGTCACGTGGAACCATGTCCTGGCCGACGGCACCGGGATGGGGCAGTTCCTGCAGGCCGTGCGCGAGCTCGCCCGCGGGATGCCGTGGCCGTCCGTCGTCCCGGTCAGGTCGGCCGCCGCGGTCCGGGATCTCCCTCCGCCCAGGGCCACGGCGGAGAGGCGCTCCTTGATGAAGCCCAAGGAGAAGGAGGGCCAGGGCGCCTTCCTCGACATCACCGTCCCGTCGAGCCTCATCGGCCCCGTCAAGGCCCAGTGCGCCTGCACGGTGTCCGAAGCCGTCGCGGCGGTGCCGGACCCGCGCGGCCGTCGAGCACCCCGACGCCCCTACGCCGCTCGTCTTCCCCAACAACGTGCGCGAGCTCTTCGGCGCCAAGGACGGCTACTACGGCAACTGCACCATCATGAAGTCGGTACAAGCGACGCGCGCCCAGGTGGCCGACGGCGACATCAGGGACATTGTGCGGCTCATCAGGCGCGGCAAGGAGACTCTGCTCGAGGCGGAGGCGGAGGCCGGCGGCGGCGCGGAGACCGGGGGAGACTTGTATAACAGGCTGGCCGTGTCGAGCTGGCGGCGCATCGGGTTGGACGCGGCCGACTTCGGCGGCGGGACGCCGGCGCGGGTGATGTGGCACGAGGACCGGATGGTGGTGCCCGAGTGCATCGTGTGCCCGCCGTGGAAGGGCAAGGACGGGGTCAACGTGCAGTCGCTCTGCGTTAGGCCGGAGCACGCCGCCGCCTTCCTGGCCGAGCTTGCGGCAATGTGATGTGATCCCCTGCTCTTTTTTCACCCTGGAAGTTGTGTACCAGCACTTTCGTCTGACGGGAGAAAACAGATTTTCAGAGACTATGTATGCTTCTACTCCCTCGTTCAGGTATGCAAGACTTTGATCTGAAGGAAGTTCGTCAAGGTGAATGAGCATTTCTCAAGGCTGAAATTCAACCAATAAGACTTGACGAAATTAAGAAACTTGGATCGCGATTTTGACAGTTCAATGTAGCATATGTTGAGGAACTGACAATGGCATAGTCCATTTTCTTTGTGCACGGGACAACGAGTCTCGCAGCGACGCGGACTCATGTCCTCTGTGCCGCTCTCCTACCACTCCTCCAGCGCTCCAGCGCGTGCTCTGCGAGCCGCCGCGCGCGCCCCTCTCGCCCTATCCCGCTCCGCCCTCGCCGCGGCGAGCTCGCCCTTCGTCTCCGCCAGCTGCTTCTCTAGCGCCGCGACCTCCGCGTCCCGCGCCGCCAGCTTCTCTTGCAGCTCCAGCGCGTAGCCTAAGGAGGAGGACACATAGTTCGCCGCCTGCACACAAATTACAATGATCAATCACACTCCAGATATGCCGCCCACCGGTGACGCCGCATTTGCTAGCACGGCATACCTGGAGGATCGCAACATAGCTCGCCGCGACGACATCCGACGGCTCGTTCGCCGCAAACGCGCGGCGCTGCGGTGGCGCGACGGCGCCCTGCAGCACATCCCGTGCAGCCTCCCAGCCCGTGCCGTCTCCGTCGTGGCTGATGGGGAAGCCCGGCGGTGGCGAGCGCATCCCGGACGGCGGCGTGTTCAGCAGAGAACGAGGCGGGCCCTCCTCGCTGTTGGCTTCCTCCAGATTCCTCTTCTTTGCGCACAACGGCGGCGACCCTGGCGCGTGGATGTCCGGCTCGGCTTTCGCCTTCTTCGCCGACGCTGACGCTTGAGCGGCGGCCTTCTCCGCAAGCATATTCTTCATCATCTCGTAGACTGAAGGATCCATGCCTAGCACACGATAGGCAGCAACATCAGAGGTCGATTAAAAACAGGGGAATCGGAGAGGTCCGGACGTGTTCAATTACCTTTGGAACCGGAAGCAATGCGATTAAAAGAAGCCGGCGGCGGCGGCCGCCGCGCAGATGCAGCAGGTGCCATGGCGGCTGCAAGGTTGCTGTCAGAGAGACATGTGTCGATGTCAACGGCGCCGCCGGCGTAACTGCGCAGTAGCTTCGCCGCGTGTTTCTTCTCCTCGCTGTCAAGTACCGGCTCCATGAAAGAGCTCTTGGACGGCTCGCCCCACTCCACGGGGAAAGGCCACGGCTCCGGCGACGAGAGGAAGAAGAACGAGTTCTTCCAGTCCTTGATGCAACTCGGCATCCCCCTGAAGCGCAGGCCGGAGGTGTCCCTGGAGCGGAAGAAGTAGCACCCCTTGTGCTTGTGGCTGAGGACGCACAGCAGGAAGAAGTGCCGGAACACGGCGAGCGACGGCGGCACGCCGGCGGAGTGGCAGAGCACCAGGAACCCCGCCAAGATGCGCCACCCATTGGGCGCCAGCTGGGTCGGCGCGATGCCGAAATGGGCGAGCACGTCGCAGAAGAAGCCGTGGAGCGGGACGCGCATCCCGGCCTCCAGCGCCTCCGCGTACACGCAGACGCACCCCGGCGGCGGGGGCGAGCTCGCGCGCAGGTCGCCGGCGGGGCGCGCGGTGTACCGGTCCTTGGGGACGCCGTACTTGTCGCACACCGCGTCGACGTCGTGCTGCGTTCGCAGGAACGAGACGGCGCCCTCGGTGTCGCCTTGGGTAGCGTGGTGGTCCGGCTCGACGGAGGACGAGGAGGACAAAGGCATGGCGTCCTGCTTGTCTTCCTCTCGCAGTGGCAGACTGGCAGACTGGCTGTGGAGTGTAGTGGCTTCCCGAGGAGCCTAGCCGTGGTGGTGGACGCTCGATGTCCTCTAGTTCTAGCCTCTAGGCCAAGGCAGGACACCCCTATCCAAGGAATTCCCCTATCCAACAGTCAAAATGAATCAAAGCTTGGGTCAAATCCATCATTTGGCCATCCATCGTGCAAACTAGCCAAGGTCCGTTGGCAAACGAGTATAGTTCTTACCACCTCTTTTTCTTATGTCACTCTAGCATTTCACTTTTATCACTTTTAGATTTTAACAATGCATCACAATTGTCATTTCATGACAAAAGCAAAAATTTCAGAGCGGCAATTGTGATACATTTTCAAAATCTAAGTTTTCAAAAGTTAATTGTTTTTCTTTTCGCTTTTGTTACGAAATGGCAATTGTGATACATTGTCAAATCTAAGTTTTGCAAAAGTTAAATGTTTTTCTTTTCACTTTTGTCACGAAATGGCAGTTGTGATACATTATCAAAAGCTAGGAGTGACAAAAGCGAAGTGTCAAATTTTAGAATGGCATAAGAAAAATTAAGAAAATTTATTTGTTTAACATTTATCAAATGCTTGATCCACATGTTTATATAAATGATCAAAAAAATTCATCACTTTTTAATACAGTGTCAACATTTTTTTATACACATTTAATATTTTTCATATAATTGTTAAACATTTTTCAAATGCTTGCTTAATTTTTGTTTCTTGTCATGTTGCTATGCAGTGTTAATTTATCTGTCCACCAAGTTTTAGAGGTAAATCATGAATAGTCTTCTTTATTTTTTGTGATTCACGGGCCATAGCTTAGCTTTCGTGCGGTAAATATTATGAACAATGCAGTATTTCTCTTACCATGTTTCGTGTATAAATATTTCATCGGTAAGAATTGTGCTACCATGCCTTATAGACCATAACTCTTGGATGCAACATTTTGCACATTCTTTTGCATTAGAAATTTATCTTATGGTATTATGTTTATTTTTTCAGAACCAAAGACCCTGGGCAGGAGCCATTTGCTTTCAACATTGGCAAGGGTTCAATGATCAAAGATGGTCCTCTTTGCTCGTGGGCGCGCAATGGGAGCGCGGCGCACAATCTCCGCCTGCTCTAAGACACTACATGCGGCACAGTCACGTTGGCCTCGGCGGCAGGCACCACAACAACAACGAGCGGGAATTTTCCATTGTTCAAATGCTAGCGTTCCAGTTCCGCACCCCCTCCATGTGTGTGCTCCAGTTTATGTCCTGCATCGTGCTCTTCATCCCGCAAACCCCCTGACGTCTACGACAAGGACTACTACTTCTTCTGCGATGCTCGCGACGTGGGCCGTGTTGGGGACTAATAAGATGGCGAAGGAGCAGCTGCTCAAGAAGGCGATGATGAAGGTGAGCATCGGCTCATTCGGGCAACGGAGAGCGGTGAGGATGCGAAGGCGGATGCGATGCAATACAACGGCATGATGGAGAGGAGTATCTTCTAGAGACATAATGTTAAGATTGTTGTTTATTTGTTGAGTTTGATGACCCGTTGTATATGCACTTGTCCTGTCAACTGCAAAAAAAGCCACTGAAAGGGGCATTTCCTTACCTTGCCTTTATATCAGAAGTTGTAAAAAGAAAGAGAAAGTGCGGCAACCTATCTGAAACCGCTCAGGAACGCCTCAGGCGGCGCACCGAAGGAGCGCCCCAACCACTAGTATAACATAGCAACGCACGCTATTTATGCCATTCAGGTCAGCCCAGGGGCTGTGGCGGTAGCCACTTACCATTATACTTGGCCATCCCTCATATCGGGTTGGGCCAGGCCTAACCAAACCCAATGCAGAAAACCTAGACTCGGCTTTAATTCGGGTCCAGCCCGCTCCGGGCATCAGGCCTAAAAATCAGGCCCAAGCCCAGCCCGCCGGTGTAAAAGCCCATTGGGCCTCTTCGATAAATCACTAATATGGCAGGCCCATGCCCAGCCCGACCTTCGTACTAAAAAATTAGGCCTCAGGCCCGTGGACAAGGTCAGGCCGTACTTGCCATATCATTGCCACATCGTCGTGTTGACCAGAAGTCTACCGTTGTTGATCATAACGGTAGCCCGTTATATTCTACCGCCAATATCAACGGCGGTAGGAAAATGGTCAAATCCGAAGGTTTTTTACAAACAGGATCAAATCGTGCTAAACTTTTGCATAAGGTTCATAACAGTGAATTTGGCCCCAAAATGTTGGGGGATTTGATTTTTTGCCCCCCCCTTTCTTTGGACTTTGACTATTTGCCACTCTTTACTTTGTATTTGATCTTTTGCCATCTTTTACTTTGCACTTTGATCTTTTGCCCTCTGCCAGATGGGTCCCACGTATAATGACAAACTTGCCCCTCCCGAACAGATTGACCAGAAACGAGAGGACGATGAACTCGTTCGTTCGCAACTCATCCCCTCCTCGTCTGTAGCTTTCACAGAGACGGCGGCGGCCAGCTCCAGGAGATCCCCGTGGTCAACGACGGCCCCGGTGGTCCACGACGGCGAAGGCGAGTCTTCTTTCCCGCCCCGGCCCTTGGCCACCTAGGGTTAGGGTTACTTGTCGCCGCCACCGCCCCTTGCGTTTTGCTCCACTGCCGGCCACCGCCTGCCCGCCCGCCGCCCGTCGCCGGCCACCGCCTCCACTCACGTTTTGCGCCGCTGCCGCCCCTCGCCTGCCCGTGCGCCGACGCCGCCGAACACCGCCTGTACGTGCGCCGCCGCCGCATCTGCTGCTCCTGGCCATGCGTCTCCGCCGCCTGCGTGCCCGTGCGCTCCGCCACTGGTGCTGCTCGTCGCCCGTGTTGTCCGCAGCTGCAGCTTCTGGTGCCCGTGTGTGGCCAGTGCTGTTGCTTCTCACCCCATGCGTTTTCACAATATAACTATTCCTATTTGTTGCTCCCTTTTGTACTTGCGAATACGTCAAGGTGAGAAGATTGATAAAACTTGGAATTGAGATCTCAGGAAAGTGTTGGTCCAAGAAAATAAATGGTGTACTGATTATCTATTCATGTGCTTTCAGTTTCGTTAGAAGATAACTTGTGGATTACACGCCTAACTTTTGGAGTAATCTGATATACACTGTTATATTACTATATTCTTGATATAGTAGGAAAAGAACCTACATATGCATATATCCTTTTTGATGTTTCATTCCAAATTATTTCAAGTTATGTGTTTGTCCTAAGCTAGACCAAGTTTATAGAAGAATATGCAAATATCGACAACACTAAATATTGATATCAAAATGTATTGTATGATAATTGAAATGAAAATAATTTGGTGCTGCTCATGGCCGTGACAGCCGCTGCTGCTCATGCCGGTAGGCTGCAGTGCTATTCCTATTTGATTATTGCTTGTCACTAGAGATTTGATGGTTGGTTGATTTATTGTTGATGCAGACCATAAATTTGAGATGAGCTAAGTGTTGATGATGGCCGAACCGGAGACGGGTGATGGTTTACGTGAGACTTTGTTCTCAACCAAGCCGAGGTGAGAAAGCAAAGTATCTACTGCTTCTATTATTGCCATTATTTAACACACTAACTCTGTAGTTGCTTATTGTCGAGTAGGATGCCTCCACCACCCAATGTTTTCACAATAACTGTTAGACTTGCTTCTTATGTCGTCAAGCTTGATGATGGAAGCGAGCAACCCGTCTTCAAGGCAGTCCCAATCCAGTGACAAGAAGGTAATACATCCACACACTATAGAAATATATAATTTTCCTTGCAATTCTTACATTTCTCAATACATGCAGGATGTTGGCTGTGGTGTTGGCTGATGAGGAAACACATGCAGCACCATAACTTGAAGTTGTTGCCACTCCCAGTAGGCACATGATCACTATGCCACATAGTCTTCAAGGCAGTCCCAATCCTGTGACAAGAAGGATGTTGGCTATGGCGTTGGCAGATGAGGCGTCCCATCAACCTACCACAACCGTTGGGAACACCATGATTGCATATGACTGTCCTCGAGCTCAAGGGCTAGAAAGTTGACCCCGAAGAGAAGGAAGAGCTAGTGTTGTGCTTGATCTTCTATGTTCTCTATGCTTGTAGTTATAGTTTGCCAGACTTGCCATCCTACTTTATGTGGAACAATGCATCAAATGTTCCCTTATGTTTTTGGTTGTAATATGCCAGACTTGACACCTTATGTTAGGTGATGTATGAAAATGGATGATGTATGGACATGTGAAATGCTTTATTTTTCTATACTGAGTTCAAGTGTGATATGGATATGAATATGTCTTTCTGGAAATATATGTTAGGATTTGGATGATATGTGCATAAACAGTGGAAATGCTATCCAAATTGAGCCAAAATGTTGCCTAACTTTTGGACTTTTTTTCGAACAACCCAGAAAAAATTGAAAAAAATCCATATAAACAACCATATATGTGTGACCATTCTGGTAAAATTTGAGCTCATTTCGATGCGCCATTTTGGAGGAAATTTGAATTTCAGCTGCAAATTTTGACCAAATTTGAAAGTTCTCAAAAAAATTATAGAAAATCACTCACGCATGAATGACTAATCTGTGAAAGTTTCATAAATTTTTTATCAATGGTTCAACGTTTCTATGCACTTCAACATTCAGCTTAACTAGTTTGACCAAAGTTTGACCGAAATTTAAAAGTTCTCAGAAAAAATTGAAAAAATTACAGAAAATCACTCATGTATGTGTGACTAATCTGGGAATGTTTCATCATAGTTGGATCAATGGTTCAACGGTTTCATGCATTTCAACTTTCAGCTCAACTACTTTGAGCACGTGAAGCGAGGCGAGTGAGAGATGCGAGGCAGCAGCATGGGCGGGGAGCAGCAAGGGAAGCAGGAGGGGGCGCGGCAGTAGGGCAGCAGGGCCGCCGGAGAACAGTAGGGGTGGGGGTGGGGGTGGGGGGTGGGGGGGGGGAGCAAGGCAGCAGCTAGGGTTCATCACGTTTTTGGGGTGAGGTTGATTTAAAAGTGTTAGTGTTGTGTCGAATATTGTGTATAAGGTAGGTTACAGTTGGACTTGTAGTTGTATTGTGTTTAGATAGGATATGGAGTCGTGTCCTAGTATGACACTTGTATCCTAAGCCTCTCATATATAGCAGGGATAGACACACGATGTAACCTATGCCAACATAATAGCACCGGATGTGCCGGCGTCTAGGGCGACCGGGCGCGGTATTGTGACGGTGTCACGGGGAGGAGCGCCCGCAGTCAAGCCCCGGGGATATAGCCATATCGGTGAACCTCGTTAACAAATCTCGGTGTCGTACTCGTGTGATTGTTTGGTCCTCGGATGATCGACGATATGCCTCGGATTTATTCTAACAAAAAGTGCAAAGTAAAAGATGGCAAAAGATCAAATACAAAATAAAGAGTGGCAAATAGTCAAAGTCCAAAGTAAGTTGGGGCAAAAAATCTAATCCCCCCGAAATGTTGGTCGATCTGAAACACAGAACAGTCGTGTGCAAAAGATCATCAACGAGGCTTCAGGAGTAGTATTCCAAAAGATCAATCTACCCATTTGACCTGCCGGAAGGCGTACAGAAGAGAGCTAGAGCGCACAGCGCGCTTCACGTCCTCTGCCCCGCGTTCGTGCCCCGCCACCGCTCGTAGCCATCCAGCGCGTCCTGGGCGCGCCGCCGCACGGCGAGCTCGGCCTTCACCGTCCTCACCTCCGCCTCCGCCGCAGCGAGCTTGGCCTCCGACTTCTCCAGCCGCGTCCGCAGTGCGGCGACCTCCGCGTCCCGCGCGCCCAGCCGCTGCTCCAGCTCCAGCGCGTAGGCCAAGGAGAAGGACGCGTAGTTTGCAGCCTGCTTGCCGTCCACACAACACAAATACCACCAATGAGATCGATCCGACCGCAGACAAGCAAGCTACGATGAATGTACGTACTAGCATACCTGAAGAACGGCGACGTAGGTGGACGCGACGATGTCGGAGGGCTCGGTCGCCGCAAACACGCGCTCCTGCGGCGGCTGGACGGCGCCCCGCAGCCTCTCCCGCGCGGCCACCCAGTCGGTGCTGTCGCCGTCGTGTCCGCTGGGAACATGCTGCATCTTCCGGCTGCTCGGGGAGAAGGCCTCGGGCGGGGAACAAATTCCGGTGGGCGCCGAGCTGTCATCGACGGTGGGCGGAGTGTCTGACAGCACAGATGGTGGGCCGTCGCTGCCGTCTGCTTCGTCCCGATTCCTCTTCTTCCCACACACCGGCGACGATCTCGTCGCATCGCTGCCCGGCTCAATTTTCACCTTGTTCGCCGACGCCGATGTTCGTGCGACCGCCGCCTTCGCTGCTAGCATGGATTTCATCATGTCGTAGACTGCGGGATCCATCCCTTTGGACTCGGTGGCAGTACAAGTACAAGAAGGCGGCGGCTGCGGTGACGACGTCTCCGGTGCCGGGAGCTGCGGTGATGACGGCGCGGGAGCCCGTGCCGTTGCCGGTAAGGGAGATATCCCGGCGTCGGCAAGATTGCTGCGGGAAAGATACTTCCTAAGATCAATGGAGGAGGCTCCCTGAGCACATAGCAACTTCCCCGCCGATGCCTCATCTTCGGCGGAGAGCACAGGGTCCACGAGGGAGCTCTTGGACAGCTTGCCCCACTCCACAGGACAAGGCCACGCGGTCGGCGAACAGAGGAAGAAGAACTCGCGCTTCCAACCCTTGATGGACTCCGGCAACCCCGTGAAGCGCAAGCCGGATCTGCCCTTCGACCTGGGCTGGAAGTAGTACCAACCTTTTTTGTGCTTGTGGGGGAGGGCGGACAGCACGAAGAAGCGCCGGAACACCGCGAGGGACGGCGGCGCGCCGGCGGAGTGGCAGAGGACAATGAATCCCGCCATGATGCGCCACCCGTTGGGCGCGAGCTGCGTCGGCGCGAGGCCGAAGTGGTTGAGCGCGTCGACGAAGAACCGGTGCAGAGGGACGCGCATCCCGGCCTCCAGCGCGTGCGCGTACACGCAGACGGCGCCACGCGGCGGGGACGAGCTCGCGCGCAGGTCGCCGGCGGGGAGGGCGGTGTACTGGTCCATGGGGACGCCGTATTTCCTGCACACCGCGTCGACGTGGCCCTGCGTGCGCAAGACTGAGGGGAATTCCTCGTCCGAGGACGGGGGCTCGACCCCGGCGGCGTCGTCCTCGAGGTCGGAGGTGGTTACCTTGTAGTCCGGGTCGGTGGAGGAGGACGGAGAGGACGAGAAGGAGGAAGAGGAGGAAGAGGACGAGGAGGAGGAGGAAGAAGAAGAAGCAGCCATGGCGGGCGAAGGTTGTACTCCAATGGCTTCAGATTTGCTTTCCAAGGAGCTTTTCCCCGCGGATGGTTTGTGCAAAGACGGTGAACACTCCGCTATATCGTCACAGGCAGAATTTTACTGCAGGGAGATATGCACTGAAGATGCACTCGTGAACGTTTCCTCTCGAGCTTTTGAGTGTCAGTAGCAAGGCTGCAGCTGCAGTGTTTAGTTTTATCTAAACGACAGATGACGTCCGTCCGTCTGAACGCGCTGAAAGTTCGCATGGACCGAAGAGTCTAGTCACGAGCCAGCTACCCCCGACTGAAGGATTCCGCTAGCACTCTACTCCCCCGAGTACCGTTCGCCTCGCCGATTCATGATCAACTATATCTTCTCAACATTTATTATAACAAGCTTAATAGCATCAGAGTCAAAGGAGTTAATTTGGTACAAGAAAAAGAGCTGACAGAAAAATTCTCGCCAAAGCCATAAAGAGAAATAAAATACAGTGCTAGCTACTGGCAAAAAATAGAGGTAAATTGGTATAGCTACAACAAGCAAAGATCCTCTAGAATGGCCTTTCATAAGACTACTTGACTGCTTGCAGACTTTCAATCAACAATACTTGGCTACCCGTAGAATTGCTTTTCCTGTCAAATAGTCCTCTTGTAAAGGGTTACCTCCTTCATTAGTTTTACAATAGTTCCACCAACTGAATCATTTTTGTGTTTTTGTTAATCCCGGCAATCTTCATAGCTAGTCAATTGATTACTCCCACGTGACCATCCATCCATGAGAGACAGACCTGTAATTGAAAAGCTTATGAGGAATTTGTGAATAGATTGGATTGAGTATAGCATAGAGGGAGAAGGGTCCGATCACATTCACTTAGCAGAAAATACCAACTTGAAGAAATAGCCATAAGTGAATGCTGTAGAGGACATAAACTCTCTCTCTCTCTCTCTCTCTCTCTCTCACACACACACACACACACACACACATAACTAATGAAGAAAGAACGACGGAAACAGTGAAGATTTTAAAAAGTTGAAGAATTTGAACAACGGAGGAATTTCAAAAATGAGGAAAAACTCAAATTGAAAATTTTCAACTTTTGTGGTGGCGTGACCCACCGTATAAGAATGATGATTTTAGACGCCGCGTACAATTGTCGTAGGGCTCTGAGAATCAAATTCTTCATTAATTTCTTCACAATTAGAGTGTTGTTCTTCATTGATTGAAGAAAAACGTTTATTCATGTGTTGCACATCTAAGTCATCAATTCTGCATAAGTGTTAGGATGAGTGCCTTTTCAAAGTACATTCGAAGACTCTAACGACGCGTTTGGCTCGCTCTCCGGTGATGTATTCGTTCTGGTAACGAGAAGCACCGGTTTCCAATGTTTTCTCATCGAATACAAGCTTTGTTTGGTTCAGCGTCCAACCTCCGGTTTCCTAATCAGCTTCGGCCCCGCCGTTTTCGGTTTTGCGAAGCCACGTATCGAAAGACGCTGCTAGCTAATACATAGTGTGCGTACCAAACGCAGGATACCATTTCGGAAAGTGCTGGAATCAGGAGCCGTGATGTTCGCTCCGAACCAAACGCGTCGTAAGATATTTAGCTCACACCGCAACTTGCTAAATCTCTTCTAATCCAAGGGCATAGTGAAGATATCGGCTAGCTGTTCTTCAGTCTTCACATGCTCAATGTGCTTTGTCTTTGAGTGCTGAACTGGTTTGTGAGCAATCCTGATGGCACTCTCATTGTCACAGAGGAGAGGCACATTCTTCATGTTGACGTCATAGTCCTTGAGTGTTTGCTTCATCCATAGCAGTTGAGCACAGCAAGAACCAACAGCAATGTACTCAGCTTCAGCAGTAGACAGTGATACGCAGTTCTGTTTCTTCGAGGACCAACAGACTCAAGAAAGAGAAAATGAAACTACAAAAACAAAAGTTTTCACGCTTCATGTTCCTCGAATGAATACCAAGTCTTCAAGGTCACACCAATTTCTTCACTTTCAAAGTCTTCAGAATACCAAAGTCTTCAGTCTAAGACCTTCATTTTTAGGGGTCGACTTTTTCTGTAAATAGCAAACTCCTCATAGACTTATAGACCTGTGTACACTCATAAACACATTAGATCCTTAACCTATAAGTCTTCAATACACCAAAATCACTAAGGGGCACTAGATGCACTTACAAACCAGGCAAGCCCCCCCCCCCTTGATCACCAGATATCGCCTACTCTGCTCTATACTGCTTGCATTAGAGTAGTGTAGCATGTTACTGCTTTCCGTTATTCCTATCCTGATGCATAGCCTGTCCTTGTTACTACTGTTGATACCTTTACCTGCAATCCTACATGCCTAGTATAGGATGCTAGTTTTCCATCAGTGGCCCTACATTCTTGTCCGACTGCTGTGCTATACTATCGGGCCGTGATCACTCGGGAGGTGATCACAGATATATGCTATACTTTATACATGATACATGTGGTGACCAAAGACGGGTCGGCTCGTAGGAGTACCCGCGAGTGGATTTTGAGGCGGAGCAACAAGGCAGGTTGTGACCACCTAGGAGAGAGGTGGGCCTGGTCCTGTCGGCGATCGCGGATACTTAACACGATTAACGAGATCTTGGTATTTGATCTGAGTTGGGTCGTCGACCTTATACGCACTAACCAACTACGCGGGAAAGATATGGGCACTCGGCGTCGTGGTATCAGCCGAAGCACTTCGTGACGTCAGCGACTGAGTGGCGCGCGCCGGATTGGACTAGAACGCCTGCTAGGCTAGGTCTGCTTCCGGCCGCGTTCGCAACGTGCATGTGTGCTAAGGGCGATGGGCCCAGACCCCTGTGCGCTTAGGTTTAGACCAGCGTGCTGACCTCTCTGTTGTGCCTAGGTGGGGCTGCGACGTGTTGATCTTCCGAGGCCGGGCATGACCCAGGAATGTGTGTCCGGCCAAATGGGATCAAGCGTGTTGGGTTATGTGGTGCACCCCTGCAGGGAAGTTAATTTATTCGAATAGCCGTGATCTTCGGTAACATGACGACTTGGAGTTGTACCTTGACCTTATGACAACTAGAACTGGATACTGAATAAAACACACCCTTCCAAGTGCCAGATACAACTCGGTGATCGCTCTCTAACAGGGCATCGAGGAGGGGATCGCCGGGTAGGATTATGCTATGCGATACTACTTGGAGGACTTCAGTCTACTCTCTTCTATATGCTGCAAGAGGGAGGCTGCCAGAAGCGTAGTCTTCGACAGGATTAGCTATCCACCTCTTATTCTGGCATTCTGTAGTTCAGTCCACTGATATGGCCATTTACACATATATCCATGCATATGTAGTATAGCTCCTTGCTTGCGAGTACTTTGGATGAGTACTCACGGTTGCCTTGTTTCCCCTTTTTCCCATCTCTCTACCCGATTGCTGCGACCAGACGATGGAGCCCAGGATCCAGACGCCACCGTCGACGATGACTCCTACTACTCTGGAGGTGCCTACTACTACGTGCATCCCGCTGACGACGACCAGGAGTAGTTAGGAGGATCCCAGGCAGGAGGCCTGTGTCTCGTTCGATCTGTATCCCCGTTTGTGCTAGCCTTCTTAAGGCAAACTTGTTTAACTTATGTCTGTACTCAGATATTGTTGCTTCCGCTGACTCGTCTATGATCGAGCACTTGTATTCGAGCCCTCGAGGCCCCTGGCTTGTATTATGATGCTTGTATGACTTATTTTATTTGTAGAGTTGTGTTGTGATATCTTCCCGTGAGTCCCTGATCCTGATCGTACACATTTGCATGCATGATTAGTGTACGATTGAATCGGGGGTGTCACAAGTTGGTATCAGAGCCGACTGCCTGTAGGAATCCACCTTCCACACTCCTTGGCCGAAGTCGAGTCTAGACAATGCAAAAACTTTTACTAACTTGGCTGTGTGCCTTACAGGCCCACGTCGCCATTGGGTGGTACTAGGATCTTTTACTCCTCGTCCTTTACTCTGGGACTCTGAACTCTCTTCTACTCGGGTTAAACGAATTTACTAACTCTAACACTAGGGTCCCGTGACGACATTCACCCCAAAGTTGGATAAAAGCCATAGTTATTCCTTAGTAAAGTGTTTTGAACAATTTCCACACTGTCATTTGACTCCTTTGAAACATCTTTGTTTTCAAATGGAACCCACGAGGCAGGTCGTGCGCCACACGACGGCCATTGGTGCCTCGGGATCACCGGCCGTGCTAGCTGAGATGATGACCTATCTGGGTTATCGCTGGCACCCCGAGTACACCGTCTCCGAGGAGTACCAGGACTTTAACCAGGAGCAGTACCGTGCCATCGTCCACCTCTACTCTTGGGAGTATGACTCCACTACTGTGCTGCACACCGCTTATGGTGTTGGTGTGACCATCGATATGGCAGTTCACGATGCTGCCTATGCTGCTCTGACACGCCTTCGTAGGGAGTATCAGGAGTTGGACACCTCCCCCTTCAGGCACATTGCTATCGCATCTGATATTGGTGCGGAGGGTTACTACACTGCTGCCTACTCCATTGTCACCCGAGAGCCCTTCTACCATCAGAACCTGGTTTTGCATGCTGATGGGCTAGATCGAGCTAACCGAGCTATTCGCCACGAGTTGTACACCACTCGTCAGCACCTCTACCGTGCTCTGACGATGTTGCCCCCCTTCGTCGGATCTGGGGAGCTGCCGCGTTCTGCTATCTACCCCGCTAGGACCGTGATGCCCCAGGGTGTCGGTTGGCCAGAGGTGGGAGGCTACTCTCCCGCACTTGGTCCTCTTCTGCCACTTGAGCGTCGGGTTCAGCACCAGAGTACCCGCGGACCCCAGGTTGCCGACGTGGTGTACCCGATACCACACTACCAGCTTTCAGGCTACAGCTACCTCCGCAGTACCGCGTGGGACTGATGTAGACTTGCTTATTAGTGTTAGATGCATTCGCCGCGAGCTTGCGTGCCGCTTATGATGTCTTAGTCTATGTAATGAACTCTGTGTACCGAACTCTATGCATGATCACTTTTGTAAGATGTGCCGACTACTATGTAGTATCTATCGTGCTGCTTTCATTATGCATGTTTCATCATGAATGATTATTGTCTTTGCAAATTTCTCAATGCTGAACTACCCCTGTTATGTATTAGCAGGATGGTTAGACCAGGTGGTTGTGGTCGTGGTGGCAACTTCCCACCACCGCCTGAGTACATGGCTGGTATGATCCAACAGCTTGAGATGAATCGCCAGTTCATGGAGAACATGATGGCTAAGTTTCCTCGCCCCAATATGAACCAGCAGCCAGCCCTAGTAACTCTGCAGGATTTTATGCGCCTGAACCCAACTGTGTACCACAGCTCAACTCAGCCTCTGGATGCTGATGACTGGCTCCGTGACATCACCTATGAGATGGAGTCTGCTAATGTAGCCCCTGCCAGCTATGTCACCTTTGCTTCCTTCTTCCTGGAGGGACCCGCAGCTCAATGGTGGGACAGCCACAGGCGTACTCTGCCAGTTGGAACAATCATCACCTGGCTAGACTTCCAAGCTGCTTTTCGTGCCCGCTTCATTCCTCTGGGAGTCATGGACCGGAAGAAGCGTGAGTTCCGCAACCTCACCCAAGGCAACAAAACTGTTGAAGCTTATCAGCGGGAGTTTCTGGACTTGTCTCGCTATGCTGAAGAAGACATTGGAACTGATGCACGCAGACATGAGAAGTTTCGTGACGGCCTTCAAGCTGACATCAAGCTCGCAATTCTAGTGCACGACTTTGATGATTTCGCCACCTTGGTGAACAAGGCCATCAATGTCGAAACGGGTCTACAGGAATACCAGAGCTCTTGCAGGCGCAACCGTGACACGGGCTCATCTTCGGGCCCGTCCTCGCAGAAGCGCAAGATATGGATTCCCAACAGCATGTACCAGCCGAATGCACCTGCCCCAAGGCAGTCCTATGCTGCACCTTGTCTGCCTACTGCTCCAACTAGGCAGCCAAGGCTTCCAGCACCGCCACCCCAAGCTCCTGTCCCCACTCCCAATAATGGTTTGTGCTTCAGGTGTGGATAACCAGGGCACCGTGCTAGGGAATGCAACCAGAGACCAGAATCAACTGGCCCTTCCAGCAGCTGGCCGTGGAAACAATCAGGCCCGCAACAACAATGCCAAGTCCTATGGTCATGTTCATGCCAACCACGTTGATCTGAACGAAGCTCAAGACCAGCCTGCTACTGTGATGGGTACACTCCTCGTAAATTCAGTATCGGCATCCGTTTTATTTGATATAGGAGCATCGCACTCATTCATATCAGCAGATTTTGCATTCATGCATGGCATTAAATATGAAGAGATGAACACTCCGCTAGTGGTACACACCCCTGCGGGGCAATGTCAAACCTCTATGGTCAGTCACGATGTCCCCGTTGAAATCGAAGGATTGGAATTCCTTGTCTCTCCCATCGTACTGAAGCCCTGTAGCATTGATCTCATTCTGGGAATGAATTGGTTGAAAGCGCATACTGCTTTTATCGTTTGCGCCACCAAGATCGTCCATCTGCTACACCCTTCCGATGAAATAATAAGCTACAACGCTCGTCTGGTTCAGAATGCCGAGGCAAGGCTTTATGCCTTGAATGCATTGAACGCCGCACCACTCGAGGGCATTGACAACATTCCCGTCGCGCGTGACTTCCTCGACGTCTTTCCTGAAGAACTTCCAGGGATTCCCCCTGCTAGAGCTGTCGAATTCGTCATCAACTTGAAACCAGGCACCACTCCTATTGCCAAGCGACCCTACAAGATGCCGCCGCATGAACTCCTTGAGCTTAAGGAGGAAATCGACAAATCTCTTCAAAATGTTTTCATTCACCCAAGTTTCTCTCCTTGGGGAGCACCTTCTCTCTTAGTCAAGAAGAAGGATGGGACAAACCGACTGGTCAAGACTACCGTCCTATTAACCAAGCTACCATTCAGAACAAGTATCCTCTTCCTCGGATCAATGATCTATACGATCAACTAGCTGGTTCATCAGTGTTCTCTAAACTTGACTTGAGGTTGGGTTACCACCAGATCCGTGTTTGTGAAGAGGATATCCCAAAGACCGCCTTTGTGACTCGATATGGTTCATACGAGTACACTGTCATGTCATTCGGCTTAACCAATGCTCCAGCCACCTTCTCTCGCCCGATGAACTATATATTCATGGATTACCTCGACAAGTTCGTCGTGGTTTATCTGGATGATATCCTGGTATTTTCCAAGAACGAAGAAGAACATGCTGAACATCTTCGTCTTGTGCTGGAAAAGCTACGAGAGCATCATCTATACGCCAAGTTCTCCAAATGTGAATTCTGGCTTCCCGAAGTAACCTATCTTGGCCATGTCATATATAAGGATGGTATTGCCGTTAACCCTGAATGAGTTCAGGCTATTCTCGATTGGACTCCTCCGAAGAATGTCAAGCAAGTCAGAAGCTTTCTCGGTCTCGCCAGCTATTGCCGTCGATTCATTGAGAACTTCTCCAAGATTGCCAGGCCTCTGACTAACCTGTTGCATAAGGGCGTCAAGTTCCAATGGACAGATAAATGTCAGGGAAGCTTCCAGGCACTCAAAGACAAGTTGACTTCTGCCCCAGTACTAGCTCCACCTGATACTAAGAAGGACTTCGTCATTTACTGCGACGCTTCCCGTCAAGGATTAGGCTGTGTCCTAATGCAAGAGTGCAAAGTGATTGCCTATGCCTCTCATCAATTGCGCCCTCACGAAGAGAACTACCCAGTTCACGACCTCGAGCTTGCTGCTGTCATTCATGCACTTAAGCAGTGGCGACATTACCTTCTCGGTAACCGTTGCGAGATCTTCACTGACCACCAAAGCCTGAAGTATCTGTTTACTCAGCCAGACCTGAACCTCCGTCAGCAGAGATGGATGGAGACTGTAGCAGACTTTGACTTGGGTATTTCCTATACACCAGGCAAGGCTAATGTAATGGCTGATGCCTTGAGCCGCAAGTCTTACTGCAACCACCTACAGGTTCATAAAGTTCAGTCCTCGCTTATTGAAGAATTCAGAAAGCTGAACCTCCATATTGTTCCCCCGGGTGCACTCGCTCCCCCTCCTGAGGAGTTTCGCAAGATGAACCTCCATGTTGTTCCCAAAGGTTCTCTCAATACGCTGGTTGCTAAACCAGATCTTGTGGACACCATCAAATGGATACAGAAATGTGACGATGAAGTGGAGAGGATTAAACGTTATCTCGCACAAGGAAAGCCCTCATTCTTCACTGTTGATGACGCTGGCACCTTGTTCTTCAAAGGTCGCCTAGTTGTTCCGAGTAAGAGGGAAAACCTGGATATGACTCAGAAGGTTATGGAAGAGGCTCCTGATACACCTCTATGTATCCTGGTAGTACAAAGATGTACCAGGACATTCGTCAAAGATTCTGGTGGTCTAACATGAAGCAAGACATTGCTCGCTATGTTGATGAGTGTGACGTTTGCCGTCGTATCAAAGCAGAACATCAAAGGCCTGCTGGAACTCTGCAACCTATCTCTATTCCTGAATGGAAATGGGACCATGTTGAAATGGACTTCGTTACTGGATTTCCCAAATCGCGGAAGGGTAATGATGCTATTCTTGTCGTCATTGACCGGCTTTCTAAAGTTGCACATTTTCTGGCGGTCAAAGAAACGATCACTGCTAGTCAGCTTGCAACCCTCTACATGTCCAGAATTGTTTCACTTCACGGTATTCCCCTGGTTATTAGTTCGGACCGTGGCAGCTTATTCACTTCAAGATTTTGGGCAAGTTTCCAAGAAGCTATGGGGACTCACTTATCTTTCAGTACTGCATTTCATCCGCAGTCACAAGGGCAAGTTGAACGTGTCAACAAAGTTCTCGAAGACATGCTTCGAGCTTGTGTTATTTCCTTCGGCAAGAAATGGGAGGAATCTCTCCCGTATGCTGAGTTCTCATGTAATAATAGCTATCAAGCCAGTCTGAAGATGGCCCCCTTCAAAGTGTTATATGGGCGATAGTGCCGAACCCCTCTGAACTGGTCAGAAACTGGGGAACGTCCATTCTTTGGTCCGGATATTATCCAACATGCCAAAGAACAAGTCCACATTATTCGCGAGAATCTCAAGACTGCTCAGTCACGCCAAAAGAGTAATTATGACCGTCATCATAAAGACATGGTCTATCAACCTGGCGAAAAGGCCTATCTTCGAGTTACACCAATGAAGGGTGCACACCGCTTCGGGATCAAAGGAAAGCTAGCTCCCCGCTATATTGATCCTTTCACTATTCTCGAGAGGCGTGGGAAAGTGGCATATCAACTGGAGCTTCCGTCAAACCTTTCTCAGGTTCACGATGTGTTCCACGTGTCACAACTCCGACGCTGCTTCAAGGACCCAATCCGAGTAGTGGATCATGAATTGCTCGAATTGCAACAGGACCTCTCCTATAAAGAGCATCCGTTCCGCATTCTCGACCAAGCTGAACGCCGCACACGTCAGAAGGCGATCAAGTTCCTCAAAGTCTAGTGGTCGCACCATTCTGAAGATGAAGCCACCTGGGAACGCGAGGATCGTCTTCGTGATGAATACCCCGCACTGTTTCCTTCTACCTCCTAAATCTCGGGACGAGATTTCTTGTAGTGGAGGAGATTTGTAATGCCCGGATAATCTTGCTACAGTAATCCCACGCTAATCATGCCTCGCCATCCCGATTACTGTTGCTAAACGTCCGTTAGTTCAAACCGCGTCAAATTCAAATTTAAAATAAATGTCGACAATATAAGTTTTCGAAAATAGAAACAAAAATGTTCGGTGGATGCCAAAAATTACAAGGGTAATTATGGTGCAGCAAACACATTTTTATAAAATGCCTAAATGATTTAAAATGAAATAAAATAGAAAAGAAAATAAATAAAAAGAAAACAGGAAACAAACATAAAAAAATAGAAAAGAGGAAACCCCCTGGCCAACTGGGCCATACGGCCCAACTGGCCGCCGAACCAACCGGCCCAGGCCGGCCCAGGCCGACCCACCCCCAGTCCCCCTTATCCCCCACCCCCCAGAAACCCTAGATCGAAACCCCACCCCACTCACCCCACTTCCCCTCCCCACACCCCGCTCCTCCCTCTGTCCCCCCGATTGGATCGGGGGAATCAACCCCATCGACCGCGCCGCTCGACCCCCCCTGCGATCCATCGCCGAACGCCATCGCCGCGGTCTTATCCGTCGCCGGAGGCCCCCCCCCGCCGGACCGCAACCTCGCCGACCTGCCTCCTCCTCCCCGCCGGACTGCTACCTCTCCGTCCCCGTCGTCTACGGCCTCCTCCCCGCGCCCTGCTGCCAAACCCCTACGGCCACCGTGAGCATCGCCCCTCTCCTCTCCCCCTCTGCTTCCGTCGCCGGATCCGAGCGCGCCCGTCGTTCGCGCCGTGGCCTACTGCCGTCCCTGATGGCTACCGTCCTCGTGCCGCTTCGCCACCGCTGCGCCCCATGTATGCGCTCGCCTGCGCAGCCCCGCGCCCATCACCCGCATGCGCCGGCCGCGTCCAGCACCACCGCGGGCGCTCGCGCTGACCACGGCCGCCCGGAACCCCCCTCGATGTCCGCCGCCCGTTCGCGCCCGCGGCGTCCCCTTTCCCCCCACCGATCTGCCGCTGCGCCGCTGTGCTGCTCTCCCCTGCGCGCCCGGACTGCTCACCCCTCCGCGCGCCCCCCGTGCAAGCCAACACCGCGCCCTGGCCGCTCTGCACGCGCGGCCCGCACCCTCCTGGCCTCTGACCCCCTGCTGCTGCTCGCGGCCACCGCGCCGCCCGCCGTCCCGCTTCGCCCCGCCCACCTGGGGTAGGGGCACGGACCTGTCCTAAGAGCCCTACCCAAGGGCATACTTAGAAGAAGTCACCTTTCAATCGACTTGAAGGTACCCACTCGACGGGTTCAAGACACTCGACCAAGAAGCTATCACTCGACCGCTGAGTCAACCACTCGACTGCCAGGAGATCTAACGTCACTCCACAGGCAAACGTTCGGTCATTAAGTAGCCTTTATGGTCATCATAGCACTTTATTAGGGGCGTTATCAGTAACGCCCAACCTTAATGTACCTTAAACCCTGTATTATTGAGGGCAGGAGAGGGCTGGCGAACTCTATATATGCCACCCCCCTCCTCAGTATCAAGAGTTCGCACCCCTGTCATTCTCACACATATAATCCACTCGACCGCCTCCGGGCTCCGAGACGTAGGGCTTTTACTTCCTCTGAGAAGGGCCTGAACTCGTACATCTTTGTGCGTTTACAGCTTCTACATAGCTAAGACCTAGCCTCTCCATACTTACCCCCCTACACTACTGTCAGACTTAGAACCACGACAGTTGGCGCCCACCGTGGGGCAGGAATCTTAGCGCTTGATTGTAGGAGTTGCGATTTTTCCGATCTCCTTGATCATGGTTTCGTGCGGAGTTTTGGTGGAGGGCCACGAGATCCGTCTCGGTGCGCTCACGTTCATCGCCGACGACTCCGCTTGGCTTCAGGAGGCTCCACTTGACATCGACGCGCTCCCCGTCCGCGGGGCGACGCACTTCCGCGCATGTGTTCGTGGCGTCCTCCTGCGGCAGCCATCGACCCAGTATCGGTCGGCTCCCGTTTCACCTCCCCACCTTGTCTCTCGCCGACGCAAGCACTCCGGCCGGTCGAGACTTCAGAGGTGGGTGAGGCATGCGGTGGCTCGTCAGACGGCCACCCCTCAAGTCGAGGCAATCGAGCCCGACGAATCTCTCTATGGCCTGTTCGATCTATCGACTGGCTCCGCAGAGACCGCATCCGAATGCGACAGCAGTGACCCTGCAGCGGAGGTTCTGGCGATTGATGGGACACGCAGCCCTCCCGGTTTTCCCCGTACCGACGGAGGCGCGGGTGGGGACGACTCAGCGCATCTCCACGAAGAGTATCTCCCCGAGCCTCTCACGTCGCAGCAGCGAGAGGAGCTTCGCCGCTGGAACATGGATGCACTCCACACTCCTATCGTTGGAGAAACCCCCGAGGCCCGAGCCTTGGAAGACGCGCGCTTGGCTAACTTGGCCGAGCGCACTCGACTGGAGAATCTCCAGCGAGCACTTGACGAGAGAGCGCGTCAGCGAGCTCCCGAGTCCAGTCGACGTCAGCTCTTCCCGCCTACGCAGGTATATCGAACTCCCGTTCAGAATTTGGCAGCCGCGGCCCGAATAGCAGAATCAATTCAGCCCTCCCAGTCAGAAGCTGGCAGAGGCTTATTGTAGATCCGAGCGTTGCTCCGCGCAGCAGGAAACCAAAATTCCGTTGTTTCTCAGTCGCGGAATAGGATCCACAGTCGGTCAGTTGCAGCAGATACAGTGCAGTCGGCTCACAGCCCAAGATCGCCCCCGAGGCGTGAGGGACGTGGAGACCGACGCGATCAGTACAGAAGAAATGAGCAGTTTGATCACCGACTCGATCGCGATGATCAGCGTCGAGTGCCAACCCCTCCCCCGAGGAGTGGGTCATATGCGCCTCGACAGCAGGATGACAGACGCCCTCACAGTGTTGGGCGGAGGATTCCAGTCGACCCCAGGGAACCAGGCTTTGATGCGAGATCCGTCCTCGTTCAAAGTTTGGCCGACAGGAACAGGGCCCATCGAGAAGGTCATGACAGAGATGCACATACCAGCAGCAGAGTACGTGTTTCAGGGCCAGAGTGTTTCAGTCGAGCCATCAGGGCCGCGGTGATTCCTCCCAACTTCAGGTTGGCGACTGGAGTCAGCAAGTTCACCGGCGAGTCTAAACCTGACACTTGGCTCGAAGATTACCGAGTGGCTGTCCAGATTGGCGGCGGCAATGATGAGGTGGCTATGAAGCATTTGCCTCTCCTGTTAGAGGGCTCAGCCAGAGCGTGGCTGAATCAGTTGGCACCCAGCAGCATCTACACTTGGGAGGACCTCACCTGAGTGTTTGTCACGACCTTTGAAGGAACATGCAAGCGACCGGCAGGCCTTACAGAATTACGGTCTTGCGTGCAGAAACCGAGTGAAACTCTGATAGATTACATCCAGAGGTGGATCACTTTGCATCACACAGTTGAAAATGTGCCAGATCATCAAGCAGTTTGTGCCATTAAAGAAGGCGTCAAGAACAGAGAGTTGAATCTGAAGTTTGGCCGAACCGGAGAAATGTCTCTGAATCGGATGATGGAAATTGCCACCAAATACACGAATGGTGAAGATGAAGATCGTCTCCGGAGTGGCAAGCAGAAAGCAGTCACCCAGGAAACCGAAGGCAATTCCAGTCGAAAACAGAAGCGGAAGGCCGAGCCAGCCGCTCCTGGGGAGGCCCTGGCCGTAACCCAGGGAAAGTTCAAGGGAAAACCAAAGGGACCCTGGACCCCAAGAAAGTTAAAGCTCAAGATGGAAAAGATGTTTTGGATCTTCCGTGTCACATTCACACCAAGAAAGATGAAGAGGGTAAACTCATTTACCCAAAGCATACCACTCGACAGTGCCGGCTCCTGATCCAGCAGTTTCAGGGCAAACAGTCCAAAGACAAGGAAAAGGAGTCGGACAAAGTTGAGGACAAGGAAGATAGTGACGATGGATACCCCCCGAGTCAATTCCACCTTGATGATTTTTGCTGATGTTGAAAGCAAAAGTCGACTGAAAGTTATTAACCGTGAGGTAAACATGGTCGCTCCGGCAACACCCAGTTACCTGAAGTGGTCTCAGTCTGCCATCACATTCGACCAGTCCGATCACCCCACGCACATTGCCACCCCTGGGAGGCAAGCTTTGGTGGTCGACCCGGTTGTCGAAGGCACTCGACTGACCAAAGTCCTGATGGATGGTGGCAGCGGACTAAACATTTTGTATGCAGAAACGTTGAAGGGGATGGGCATTCCGATGTCCAGGCTCAGTACCAGTAACATGAGCTTCCATGGAGTTATTCCCGGGAAGAAAGCCGAGTCACTCGGCCAGATTGCTCTTGATGTGGTCTTCGGTGATTCGAAGAATTACCGCAAAGAAAAGTTGACGTTCGAGGTTGTAGACTTCCAAAGTGCTTATCATGCTATTTTGGGCAGACCAGCTTATGCGCGCTTCATGGCTCGATCGTGCTACGTGTATCTCAAATTGAAGATGCCTGGCCCTAGAGGCGTGATCACTGTTACGGGCAACCGGAAGAAAGCAGAAGAGTGTTTTCAGAAGGGTTCAAAGATTGCTGACGCTCAGATGGCAGTGGTCGAGTTACAGGAATACCAGAAAACTGCAGATCTGAGTGAATTGCTGCGAGCCAAGAAGCCCGCTTCAGAGTCGGCATTTCAGTCGTCCGGTGAGACGAAGCCAGTTCACATCCACCCATCGGATTCTAATGCAGCTCCGACTCACATCTCAACGACGCTCGACTCCAAATAGGAAGAAGCGCTCATCCAGTTCCTCCGTGAGAACTGGGACGTCTTCGCATGGAAGCCCTCTGACATGCCTGGAGTTCCCAGGGGACTGGCTGAGCACCGTCTACGAGTCGATCCGAAATTTAAGCCTGTCAAAGAACATCTTCGACGGTCCACCGTCCAGAAGAGGAAAGCCATTGGCGAGGAGGTGGCTCGGCTACTAGCAGCGGAGTTCATCAGAGAGATTTATCACTCCGAGTGGCTCGCCAATGTTGTTATGGTCCCCAAGAAGGACAAGTCACTTCGCATGTGCATCGACTTCAAGCATATCAATTGGGCCTGCCCGAAAGATCATTTCCCTCTAGCCCGCATCGACCAGATAGTCGACTCGACCGCGGGGTGTGAGCGTTTGTCTTTTCTAGACGCCTATTCAGGGTATCATCAGATCCGTCTGTATGGACCCGACGAGATCAAAACAGCTTTCATCACTCCATTCGGATGCTTCTGCTATGTCACCATGCCCTTCGGCCTCAAGAATGCTGGAGCCATGTTCATGAGGATGATTCAGAAGTGTTTACTCACTCAGATCAGTCGGAACATGGAAGCGTACATGGATGATATTGTGGTCAAGTCATGCAAAGGTTCCGACCTACTGACTGACCTTGCCGAAACCTTTGCCAACCTTAGGAGGTATGATATCAAGCTCAATCCATCAAAGTGCACATTTGGAGCCCCAGGCGGAAAGTTACTCGGTTTTCTCGTTTCCGAACGGGGAATCGACGCCAATCCCGAAAAAGTTGGCACCATACTCCGGATGAAGCGTCCCGTGCATGTGCACGATGTCTAGAAGCTTACAGGTTGCTTGGCCGCTTTAAGTCGATTCATTTCCCGTCTCGGTGAAAAGGCGTTGCCCCTTTACCGACTGATGAAGAAATCTGACAAGTTCGAGTGGACTCCAGAAGCCGATGCAGCGTTTGCAGACCTCAAAGCTCTACTCTCCACCCAGCCGGTGCTCGCTGCCCCAATCAGTAAAGAGCCTCTGCTGCTTTACATTGCAGCCACAGGACAAGTTGTCAGTACAGTACTTACGGTCGAGCGGGAAGAAGAAGGAAAGGCCTTCAGAGTTCAGCGCCCAATGTATTATGTATCCGAAGTTTTGACTCCTTCGAAGCAAAGATATCCCCATTACCAGAAGCTTGTGTATGGGATTTACATGCCACGAAGAAGGTTGCACACTACTTCTCTGATCATTCCATTACAATCGTCAGCGACGCTCCACTGTCAGAGATTTTGCACAACAGAGATGCAACTGGTCGAGTGGCGAAGTGGGCGATTGAAGTCCTCCCCTTAGATATCAAGTTTGAGGCAAAGAAGGCTATCAAATCCCAAGCAATTGCAGATTTCATCGCCGAGTGGATCGAACAGCAACTTCCGACTCAAGTTCACTCAGAGCACTGGACCATGTTCTTTGACGGATCTAAGATGCTGAATGGTTTCGGGGCTGGAGTAGTACTGGTCTCCCCCCGAGGAGATAAGCTCAGTTACGTTCTCCAGATTCACTTCGATTCCTCCAATAATGAAGCAGAATATGAAGCACTTTTGTATGGGTTGCGCATGGCCATTTCACTCGGCGTCCGTCGCCTCATGGTTTATGGCGACTCAGATTTGGTGGTCAATCAAGTGATGAAGGAGTGGGATGTCAGAAGCCCAGCCATGACTGGGTATTGCAATGCAGTAAGAAAGCTGGAAAAGAAATTCGAGGGGTTAGAGCTTCACCACATCCCCCGACTGAAAAATCAAGCAGCTAATGATTTGGCAAAGATAGGCTCCAAGAGAGAAGCCATTCCCAGCAACGTGTTTTTGGAACACATCCACTCACCATCAGTCCATGAGGATCCTTTTACAGAGGAACCCCCATAGCCGAAAAGCGCCACAGATCCGACTGAAGTCGAAATCCCTGCTGTAGTCGACCTAATCATGGAAGTCTTGGCAATCACTCCCGACTGGACAGTACTGTACATTGCGTATATCTTGAGGAAAGAACTCCCAGAAGACGAAGAAGAGGCTCGACAGATCGTCCATCGATCCAAAGCCTTCACTGTCATAAAGGGACAGTTGTACAGAGAAAGTGCGACTAGAATCGGTCAGAAGTGTATAACACCAGAAGAAGGTCAGATAATCCTTGACGATATCCACTCAGGGACCTGTGGTCACCATGCGTCCTCTCGGACCATTGTGGCTAAAGCATACCGAGCGGGTTTTTACTGGCCCAGAGCAAATGAAATGGCGAAAGAGATAGTTGACAAGTGTGAAGGCTGCCAGTTCTACTCCAACATGTCGCACAAGCCAGCATCAACCCTGAAGACCATTCCACTCGTCTGACCCTTCGCTGTTTGGGGACTGGACATGGTTGGAGCACTGAGAACAGGCAGGAGCGGATTCACACACGTTCTTGTAGCAGTCGACAAGTTTACCAAGTGGATTGAAGCTAAGCCTATCAAGAATCTGGATGCTAGCACTGCTATCAGTTTCATCAGGGAGCTAACATTCAGATATGGAGTCCCACATAGCATCATCACGGACAATGAGTCAAACTTTGATTCAGACAGGTTCAGAGCGTTTTGCGCCTCTCAAGGCACACGAGTCGACTACGCGTCGGTCGCACATCCCCAGTCGAATGGACAAGCTGAAAGGGCAAATGGTCTGATTCTCAAAGGACTAAAGCCTCGACTGATGCGTGATCTCAAGCACGCAGCAGGTGCTTGGGTCGATGAGCTTCCGTCAGTACTGTGGGGATTGAGGACCACCCCGAACCGGTCGACTGAAAGAACTCCATTCTTTCTGGTTTACGGAGCCGAAGCAGTCCTGCCGAGTGATCTACTTCACAATGCACCCCGAGTCGAGCTTTATACCGAGGATGAAGCAGAACAAGCCCGGCAGGACGCAGTCGACCTCCTAGAGGAGGAGAGAGAAATGGCTATGATCAGAGCGACCATCTATCAGCAAGACTTGCGTCGATTCCATGCCAGAAACGTGAAGAGTCGAGCCTTCCAAGAAGGAGATTTGATCCTCCGAGTGGATCAACAGAAACCACACAAACTTGCTCCTACTTGGGAAGGCCCCTTCATCGTCACCAGAGTCCTCCACAACGGAGCATATCTCCTCTACAATGTTGATCGCCGGATCGACGAGCCTCGAGCTTGGAATGCGGAACTACTCCGCCCATTTTACACTTGAGTTCTCACTCGGATGAGATGTAATAAGAAAAACTTCTGTAGTTTATTTTTATCAAAGACAAGAGTGTCCCAATTCTTCCTGTAATTGCTGTCACTTTTGTTTATGTACAAAATCCCCCAGTGGGTGGCTTGGCTGCGAATCCGTTTCGCCTAAGTTTGCAAAAAAAAATCCTACCGAGTGGTGAACCAGACTCCCACTCGGGGGCTTAGCTGCAGCCCAGCGCTCGCCTAAGTGTTTGAAAATCCTACCGAGTGGTGAGCGAGACTCCCACTCGGAGGCTTAGCTGCAGTCCAAGTACTCGCCTAAGTGTATAAAAATCCTACCGAGTGGTGAACCAGACTCCCACTCGGGGGCTTAGCTGCAGCCCAGCGCTCGCCTAAGTGTTTGAAAATCCTACCGAGTGTAGAGCAAACCTCTCACTCGGAGGCTTAGCTGCAGCCCAGTGCTCGCCTAAGTATTTGAAAATCCTACCGAGTGGTGAGCCAGACTCCCACTCGGGGGCTTAGCTGCAGTCCAAGTACTCGCCTAAGTGTATAAAAATCCTACCGAGTGGTGAACCAGACTCCCACTCGGGGGCTTAGCTGCAGTCCAAGTACTCGCCTATGTGTATAAAAATCCTACCGAGTGTAGAGCAAACCTCTCACTCGGAGGCTTAACTGCAGCCCAGTGCTCGCCTAAGTATTTGAAAATCCTACCGAATGATGAGCCAGACTCCCACTCGGAGGCTTAGCTGCAGTCCAAGTACTCGCCTAAGTGTATAAAGATCCTACCGAGTGTAGAGCAAACCTCTCACTCGGAGGCTTAGCTGCAGCCCAGTGCTCGCCTAAGTGTATAAAAATCCTACCGAGTGGAGAGCAAACCTCCCACTCGGGGGCTTAGCTGCAGTGCAAGTACTCGCCTAAGTGTATAAAAATCCTACCGAGTGGAGAGCAAACTTCTCACTCGGAGGCTTAGCTGCAGCCCAGCGCTCGCCTAAGTGTATAAAAATCCTACCGAGTGGAGAGCAAACCTCCCACTCGGAGGCTTAGCTGCAGCCCAGTGCTCGCCTAAGTGTATAAAAATCCTACCGAGTGGAGAGCAAACCTCCCACTCGGGGGCTTAGCTGCAGCCCAGTGCTCGCCTAAGGACGGCAAGATGCGAATCGACTGTTACCTTGTCCGTCGGTGCTGCACCACAAATACGAAGTTATTTCGAGTGAAGATCAAGTTCCACTCGATAGATAATTCACGAAGATATTCAACGACAAATCAAGTTCGGATAAGACCCAAGGGTCCCCAGACCTCAGATCAAAGTACTCGAGCCCTCGGCTCGACAGAGTTTAACGGTTACAGCATCCACTCGGCATTCCGAGGCAAATTTAAAGAGAAGCATTAAAGTTTTTCATTCCTCAGGCAAAGGGATGGAAGGGGCGACGAACTCGTCCAAATCAATCCCGTCTACGATACGGGTGGCAGCAGCAATGAAAGTTTGCATGAAGTCTTGAAAGCTGAGCTTCCTGGTATTGGCAACCTGAATGGCAGCCAACTTCTCCTCCTGCACCTCCTTGCAGTGGATGCGAACCAGAGACAGGGCAACATCAGCACCACACCTTGCAGAGGACTTCTTCCATTCCGTCACTCGACCAGGGAGGTCATTGAGTCGACTCATTAGGGACTCGAGATCATTCGAAAGCGTCGCCCTGGGCCAGAGAGACGGGTCGATCCGCGACACTGCAACCATCAGTCGAGCCACATAATCGACCACACTGGTAATGCGGGACTCCAGGCGGAGCACATTCATCGCAGCCTCGTCCTTCACGAGTGAATTGGCGGGGTCCAAGCTTGGCTCCAGTCGACTGATCTCCTCTTCAAAGTTCTGGCAGAATTCTACAAATAACAATTCAAGTATAAAGTTGCGGCTCTACATGAGTTTGGTTACTGCAAGCCAGTCGGGTGAAAATTGTTACCTTCGAGCATGATGAACAACTTCTTGGCAAGTCCCCCGAGATAAACCTCAAGATCGTTCTTCTTCCCCGCCAGTTCGCCTGCCTTGTCATTCAGAGCAATCTTGTCGTTCTTCAGTCGGCTGACCTCCTTATTAGTTGTGTCGAGAGCAGCTTTCAGTCTGGAGTTCTCCTGTTCAAGAGTAGAGACTGAAGCCAGCTTTTCTTCAGCAAGCTTTGTTTTGTTCAAGGCCTCCTTCTACGCTTCGGCAAGATCTTGATCCTTCTTCTTCAGAGCTTCCTCCAGTTGATCTGAGGCACGTCGAGTGCGATCAACATCAAGGACTGACAAAAAAGGGAAAAATCACTCATCAAGAATGGAAGACCTCACCAGCCATACCTTTTGCCTCTTCCCGAGCCTTCTGCAAGCTCTCTTGAGCAAGTTTTAAGTCAAGGTTGAGCTGGATCTGTTGGTCCTTCAACTCAGTGAAGCGAGCCGCAAGTTCACAGGATTTCTGCAAAAAACCAGTCGACAAACGTCAAGGATAGGTTACTTCCGAGTAACCAAGAGACAACGGTAGCATTTCTAAGACTACAGTCGAATCAAAACATTCGACAGCAGTCTCGGGGACTACACCCAATGGGTGCACTCAGCGTGCCCCCACTGGTTCGACCAAAAAAAAAAGTCGACTGCCCGCAGACGACCGGATACAGTTCCATTCGACATGGCCTGACCAGACCGAGTGAAGAAGTACAACTACAGCAACGCATTATAAAGACTACAGTCGACTGCCAGCAGTCCATCGTAGTCTCGGGGACTACACCCAGTGGGTGCACTCAGCGTGCCCCCACTCGTCCAAAAGTTGACAGTCACACCCAGTGGGTGTACAGATACAAAGATCTTCGGAAAAGAGATTCTTCGAACAGCATATTGCAACAGACCAAGTGTTGAGTCGACTGACCTGGACGTTGCTCTGAAGAGCCGAACTCGCGTCATACGCTGCTTGGCTGGCATCCCGAACCACCTTCACTTGCTCCATCATGATTCCCGCCTGGCGTATAGCCTCCTTTGCGTCACCCACTTGGTCCTCTAGGATAGGGTATGTAGCAAAAAGCGAAGGCGGATTTGCAGTCGACGCTGAAGGCCGCACGCTCGTCAGAGGTTCAGCGAAAGTCACGGAAGTTCGAGTGGTATCACCACCGTCCCGAGCTGCAGCCTCAGACACCGGAGCAGATTGGGGAGTCTTGCCAGTCGACGCCCTCTGGTTCCTTCTTACCCTCAGCGGCTCGTCGTCTTCATCATCCGGTAGGTTGATAACATGAGGGGGAGCTGCAAGAAAAGTCAATCAACCAGAGTTACAAGAAATATCCAGTCGACTCAAGGCAGAACATCAGTAATCGTACCTGGGTTGGAAGTAACAACATCTTCCATCTCTTGATCTCCATCCTTGGCAGAGATCTCAGAAGTAGCAGCACTACAAATTTCGGAAGTCAGTCGGTTGGCTCAATAAATCGACCAAGGATCTGTCCACGGTCGACAAAGGAAAACAAGTCTTATTATTACCCAGAAATGGTGGGGACAGTCATCTTCATCTTGGGCAGAGCTTTGGGTGGCTTGGATGGCGTTGCGCGTGGGAGCTTGGGAGCCTTCTCAGTCAGCGTAGGAGAAGAGGTCTGAGGGTGTTTCGACGACTGCCCAACAGGGGCAGTCGCCTTACCGCGTTCCCGCGCGGGATCATGTGTAAGCTTGGATCGCCTCTCCAAGCGGGGGGGTTCAACTTCCTCCTCCTCCTCTTCGCTGGAGTCGACGTCGTCGTCTCCCTCTCCTTCGCCATCAGATTCCCACTCGCCTGTTCGTCTCTGCTCTCACCTCCGCTCGCCTCCCCCTCCTCAGTCGGCTCCTGTGCCCCGTTGGGCGTCGAGTACATCTCCGTAGTTTCCTGGGAAACAGCAGACAAAACAAAAGTCAATCGACCAACTCCAAGAAGACCAACGAAGAAAGCAAGATCCCAATCAAGAACGTAAGGGCAGACCTGGTCCGCTTCGTATGAGTTGTCGAGTGGAGGGACCCTCCTGGCTCCTCAGGGGTTGTCTTTGTTTCCTGTGATACTCGACAGCCACCCTTCCAACATCTCATCGGTGACCTCCTCTGGGTGGACCCGAGTGGTGTCTTCAAGGCCTGAATACAACCACATTGGGTGGTCACGAGCCTGGAGCGGTTGGATACGCCTCCGAAGGAAGACCTCCAGCAGATCCATTCCAGTCACGCCCTCGCGGACAAGCTGAACCACTCGACCAACCAACACTTTGACTTGCGCTTTTTCTTCCGGCGCTACTTTCAGAGAAGCAGGTTTCTGAGCTCGGTCTAGAGAGAAAGGGGGAAGTCCAGTCGACTGTCCTGGGGTCGCCTGGTCCTGACAATAAAACCAGGTCGCCTGCCAACCACGGACCGACTCAGGGAAAGTGATAGATGGAAAATAACTTTTTCCCCTCGTCTGGATCGCCAGGCCTCCGCACAACTGGATCACCCGCGTCCTCTCGTCACTCGACTTGGCCCTCTTGACCGACTGGGAGCGGCAAGTGAAGATGTGCTTAAAGAGCCCCCAATGGGGATGACAACCCAGGAAACCCTCGCACAAGGCAACGAAAGCAGCAAGATAAACGATGGAGTTGGGAGTGAAATGATGGAGCTGCGCTCCGAAGAAGTTCAGAAAACTCCGGAAAAAAGGATGAGGAGGCAGAGAAAAACCACGATCGAGATGGGTGGCGAGGAGGACGCACTCACCATCTCTTGGTTGAGGTTCGATTTCTCTCCCTGGGAGACGCGCAGCTTCGTGGAGAATGACTCCTCCCTCGACCATGTCGTCAAGATCTTCCTGCCGAATCACAGATGGCATCCAGTCGCCCTGGATCCAGCCCTTGGGCAGAGCAGTCCTTGAGGAAGATCCGCCCCGAGCGGACTTCTTCCCTTTCCCCTGCACTACCGCCTTCTTCGCGCGCTCCAGAGCGGACGTCTTGTCCTTCACCATTGTCGCCGGCGGAGCTCGAACGGACTTGCGGCGCTAGGATGAGAGCAGAGGTGGCGGAGGAACTTGCGAAGGGAGAAAGAAAAGAGGGAGCATACTGTTTGGAAACCCCGAGCCGGCGGCTTATAAGAGGCCGCTTCCGAGTGGCTGACTGGTAGGCCCAGGCTATCCAGCCAAATCCCGCAGCAGACGCGCGTGCAATACGTGTCGAAAAAGGTGGCGCGGGGATCGAGGAGCTTCCGCCTTATCACATCCGATTACTGCGGCCGCTCCCGTCCCGCGCGCTTCCTGAAATTCAAATCCCACGAAATCCGCGGGTTGCAGAGCAATCCTTCAGACAGAAGATCCCTTTTGCACCACCAGTCGGAGCGTCACAAGCAGGATAATTCACTCGACGAAAGGCCTAGAATGGATCAAGGCGACTGAAGAAGGTTGATGACGTCATCCGCGACGATTGATCCGAAACAAGGCATTAGCGTGACATAAAGAACCAGTCAGAAAGATCTCCAACCCTTTCCCCACTCTAACCTCGATCCATTCGGCGGCTAATGATGAAGCTATGTACCTGGTGTAGGGGCACGGACCTGTCCTAAGAGCCATACCCAAGGGCATACTTAGAAGAAGTCACCTTCCAATCGACTTGAAGGTACCCACTCGACGGGTTCAAGACACTCGACCAAGAAGCTATCACTCGACCGCTGAGTCAACCACTCGACTGCCAGGAGATCTAACGTCACTCCACAGGCAAACGTTCGGTCATTAAGTAGCCTTTATGGTCATCATAGCACTTTATTAGGCGTTATCAGTAACGCCCAACCTTAATGTACCTTAAACCCTGTATTATTGAGGGCAGGAGAGGGCTGGCGAACTCTATATAAGCCACCCCCTCCTCAGTATCAAGGGTTCGCACCCCTGTCATTCTCACACATATAATCCAGTCGACCGCCTCCGGGCTCCGAGACGTAGGGCATTTACTTCCTCTGAGAAGGGCCTGAACTCGTACATCTTTGTGCGTTTACAGCTTCTACATAGCTAAGACCTAGCCTCTCCATACTTACCCCCCTACACTACTGTCAGACTTAGAACCACGACAGATGCCAAAAATTACAAGGGTAATTATGGTGCAGCAAACACATTTTTATAAAATGCCTAAATGATTTAAAATGAAATAAAACAGAAAATAAAATAAATAAAAAGAAAACGGGAAACAAACACAAAAAATAGAAAAGAGGAAAACCCCTGGCGAACTGGGCCGTACGGCCCAACTGGCCGCCGAACCAACCGGCCCAGGCCGGCCCACCCCCAGTCCCCCTTATCCCCCAGCCCCCAGAAACCCTAGATCGAAACCCCACCCCACTCGCCCCACTTCCCCTCCCCACACGCCGCTCCTCCCTCTGTCCCCCCGATTGGATCGGGGGAATCAACCCCATCGACCGCGCTGCTCGACCCCCCGTGCGATCCATCGCCGGACGCCATCGCCGCGGTCTTCTCCGTCGCCGGAGGCCCTCCCCCCGCCGGACCGCAACCTCGCCGGCCTGCCTCCTCCTCCCCGCCGGACTGCTACCTCTCCGTCCCTGTCGTCTCCGGCCTCCTCCCCGCGCCCCGCTGCCAAACCCCTACGGCCACCGTGAGCATCGCCCCTCTCCTCTCCCCCTCTGCTTCCGTCGCCGGATCCGAGCGCGCGCGTCATTCGCGCCGTGGCCTACTGCCGTCCCTGATGGCTACCGGCCTCGTGCCGCTTCGCCACCGCCGCGCCCCATGTATGCGCTCGCCTGCGCAGCCCCGCGCCCATCACCTGCATGCGCCGACCGCATCCAGCACCACCGCGGGCGCTCGCGCTGACCACGGCCGCCCGGAACCCCCCTCGATGGCCGCCGCCCGTTCGCGCCCGCGGCGCCTCCTTTCCCCCCACTGATCTGCCGCTGCGCCGCTGTGCTGCTTTCCCCTGCGCGCCCGGACTGCTCACCCCTCCACGCCCCCCCGTGCAAGCCAACACCGTGCCCTGGCCGCTCTGCACGCGCGGCCCGCACCCTCCTGGCCTCGCCCCTGCTTCGCCGCGCGAGCACGCGCTCACGTCGCCCGCGACCCCCTGCTGCTGCTCGCGGCCACCGCGCCGCCCGCCGTCCCGCTTCACCCCGCCCACGGGCTCGCCCTGCCCCGCGCGTACCTCGCTTCCCCTCTGGCCCCGCGCGGGCCAGCCGCTGCCACCGCGCCTGCCCCGCCCTCCTCGCCCCGGCGATCTAGGCGAACGCCCAGTCGGGCGCCGCAACGCCCGACCCGCCTCGTTAGTGCCCAGCGCCCGATAGGCCCCCTGGGCCACTCACCAAATGGCCCCATGGCCCCAGAACGTTTTATTAAAAAAACGATTTAAAGAAAAATAATAATAATAATAAATAAATAATAATAAGTTAATTAATTAATTAAGGAAATAATTAAGTTAATTAATCATAATTAGATTAACCTAATTAATGGTTAGTTAATTAATCAAACAATGACAGTGGGGCCCACCCCCCTAATTAATACTAATTAGGCTAATTAAACTGTTTAATTAAAATGTGTCACTGACCAGTGGGAACCACTGGTCAGGTTGACCAGTCAACTCTGTTGACTGCTGACGTCAGCATGACATCACGCTGATGTCATTAATCTATTTTCAAATTTAATTTAAATAATTAATTAAATTCCAGAAATTAATAAAATCTTTATAAAATCATATCTTTTAATCCGTAACTCGGGTTAAAATATTTTCAATATGAAAGTTGCTCAGAACGACGAGACGAACCCGGATACGCAGTCCGTTCGTCCGCCACGCACCCTAACATATCAAACTCGCAACTTTCCCCCTCCGGCTTCTCTGCCTGAAAACGCGAAACACCGGGAATACTTTCCCGGATGTTTCCCCCCTTCACCGGTATCACCTCATACCGCGTTAGGGCACCCTAGCACCAATACTTGTCATGTCATGCATCGCTATGCATCTGTTTGCTTAAATATTTATTATTTCTCCCCCCTCGTCTCTCGCTAGACAACGAGACCGACCCCGCTGCTACCCAGTACGACTACGGAGTTGACGACCCCTCTCTCTTGCCAGAGCAACCAGGCAAGCCCCCTCCTTGATCACCAGATATCGCCTAGTCTGCTCTATACTTCTTGCATAAGAGTAGTATAGCATGTTACTGCTTTCCGTTATTCCTATCCTGATGCATAGCCTGTCCTTGTTACTACTGTTGATACCTTTACCTGCAATCCTACATGCCTAGTATAGGATGCTAGTTTTCCATCAGTGGCCCTACATTCTTGTCCGTCTGCTGTGCTATACTATCGGGCCGTGATCACTCGGGAGGTGATCACGGATATATGCTATACTTTATACATGATACATGTGGTGACCAAAGACGGGTCGGCTCGTAGGAGTATCCGCGAGTGGATCTTTGAGGCGGAGCGACAGGGCAGGTTGCGACCACCTAGGAGAGAGGTGGGCCTGGTCCTGTCGGCGTTCGCGGATACTTAACACGATTAACGAGATCTTGGTATTTGATCTGAGTTGGGTCGTTGACCTTATACGCACTAACCAACTACGCGAGAAAGATATGGGCACTCGGCGTCGTGGTATCAGCCGAAGCACTTCGTGACGTTAGCGACTGAGTGGCGCGCGCCGGATTGGACTGGAACGCCTGCTAGGCTAGGTCTGCTTCCGGCTGCGTTCGCAACGTGCAGGTGTGCTAAGGGCAATGGGCCCAGACCCCTGTGCGCTTAGGTTTAGACCGGCGTGCTGACCTCTCTATTGTGCCTAGGTGGGGCTGCGACGTGTTGATCTTCCGAGGCCGGGCATGACCCAAGAAAGTGTGTCCGGCCAAATGGGATCAAGCGTGTTGGGGTATGTGGTGCACCCCTGCAGGGAAGTTAATCTATTCGAATAGCCGTGATCTTTGGTAACAGGACGACTTAGAGTTGTACCTTGACCTGATGACAACTTGAACCGGATACTGAATAAAACACACCCTTCCAAGTGCCAGATATAACCCGGTGATCGCTCTCTAACAGGGCATCGAGGAGGGGATCGCTGGGTAGGATTATGCTATGCGATACTACTTGGAGGACTTCAGTCTACTCTCTTCTATATGCTGCAAGAGGGAGGCTTCCAGAAGCGTAGTCTTCGACATGATTAGCTATCCGCCTCTTATTCTGGCATTCTGCAGTTCAGTCCACTGATATGGCCATTTACACATATATCCATGCATATGTAGTATAGCTCCTTGCTTGCGAGTACTTTGGATGAGTACTCACGGTTGCCTTGTTTCCCCTTTTCCCCATCTCTCTACCCGATTGCTGTGACCAAACGATGGATCCTAGGATCCAGACGCCACCGTCGACGACTCCTACTACTCTGGAGGTGCATACTACTACGTGCAGCCCGTTGACGACGACCAGGAGTAGTTAGGAGCATCCCAGGCAGGAGGCCTGCGCCTCGTTCGATCTGTATCCCCGTTTGTGCTAGCCTTCTTAAGGCAAACTTGTTTACTTATGTCTATACTCAGATATTGTTGCTTCCGCTGACTCATCTATGATCGAGCACTTGTATTCGAGCCCTCGAGGCCCCTGGCTTGTTTTATGATGCTTGTATGACTTGTTTTATTTGTAGAGTTGTGTTGTGATATCTTCCCGTGAGTCCCTGATCCTGATCGTACACATTTGCGTGCATGATTAGTGTACGATTGAATCGGGGGCGTCACAATATCGAATGTGAAGATTAACTACCTTTTCTTGGCTTCTTGTCGCCCTGCATACTCTTGAAATTGCATCTAAACCTTTTTCTTGGCTTCTTGATGTCTCACTGTTAGCAGTCATAGAGATCCAACATGGCAAGTCAATTAACTTAATAAATGAATAACACTGAGAGTTTATGATCTTAAAGATATAACCAATAAACCATGGGGTGAATATCTTCTCTATCCAGAAGGTATATAAATTATGGTACTTTTGTTGCACTGCCTATTAAAGTCACATCTTACGTTTGCGCAAAAAAAGTCACATCTTATGTTAAGCATCTATTACAGTTACAGTAGTACCATTAATACCAATTTTGAGCTATTTCCAAAGAGGATACAACAATAAGCTAAAAGCATGAACCATTAGTTTTTCAGCATGTACACCATGAGCTTTCAGCATTATTGCAGTGCACAGACATGAACCTTCTCAGGCTGAGGCGCATCACTGTTTATATGGCTGATGTATAACACTCACACTAGTAGAAAAAGGGGCTTTGGTCCAGCCAGAAAAGAGCATTAATCCCGGTTGCATTACGAGCTGGGACTAATGTGAGCATTAACCGGGACTAATGTGAGCATTAGTCCCGGTTCAAGTGGCGAGGGCACCATACAGGTATTACTCCCTGTTTAAATGGGACCTTTAGTCCAGGTTGGTGCCACGAACCGGTACTAAAGGGTGCGATGCCCAGTAGTACCGGTTCGTGGCACGAACCGGTACTAATGGGGTTGAGACCTTTAGTACCGGTTCGTGGCACGAACCGGTACTAATGGTGCAATTTTCAAATCCTACCCCCCCTGTGTATCGCCTTTTCAGTTTTGTAAAAAGCAAAAGAAAATGATAGAAACTTCAAAATTTAAAATCCTTCGAGATGTAGTTATGTTACTACATCTACTAGTTAGAAAAATTTAAAAACTTAAATGTGGACATGTTTTGCAAAAAGTGTAGGGAAAATGTAAAACGGCTATAACTTTTGCATACGATGTTAGAAAAAACATATAATATATCAAAATGTTCACCACGAAAATCCACATCTGATGGAGACCGCCTACGGCCTGTTTGCAAATTTGTAGAATCCTCAAATTCCAAAAGGAAAAAAAGTTATGCTCAAAATTCAGTTTTTTTAAATTTTCGTTAAATCTGGTCAAACTATGGTCAAACTACTTATTCAAGAAGTATTAGTGTTACTAAATAATTATTCAAGAATATTAGTGTTACTAAATAATTATTTTAGGTTTTTTTGAATTTTGGTCAAATCTGGTCAAACTGTGGTCAAACAATGGTCAAACTACTTATTCAAGAAATATTAGTGTTACTAAATAATTATTGTTTTTTAGAACAATAGTTTCAAACTCAAACAATGAAATGTGTGACTTCATGCTCAAGCTAAACTCCTGAGGGTTAATAGGATTGACATCTTACTATTGTCAGGAAAACAACGAGTGCAGACTTGGAAACGAGGGAGAATAGAACCCGGAAGTTAAGCGTGCTCAGGCTGGGGGAGTGGGAGGATGGGTGACCGTACGGGAAGTTAGATGATTTGGAATGATGAGGGGTGATTAGAGATTAAATTGAGCAGTGATGAGGGGTGATTAGAGATTAGAGGTTAAAATGAATCAGAAATTTGAAAATAAAAAAAATTCAAAAAAAATCATAAAATTTCCTTTACTTTTTAAAAAAAATCATAAAATTTCCTTTAGTATCGGTTGGTGTTACCAACCGGGACTAAAGGTGGACCTCCAGGCAGCGGCCACGTGGAGGGCCTTTAGTCCCGTTTCATATAAGAACCGGGACTAAAGGGGGAGGCTTTAGTAACGATCCTTTAGTCCTGGTTCCAGAACTGGGACTAAAGGCCCTTATGAGCCGGGACTAAAGGCCCTTTATCTACTGATAATGGCGCCGAGATATAAATAAAACTATAAGGTACACTGACTTGAGTGCCCATCAATGTCAAGGGAAACTATGTGTTGTGTCTGAGTGATTACATATTTGTAATCTCAGTGGCCACCTCATATTTGTTAGCAATGTCAATCTCTGATCTCTAAGAGAACATATATCCGCTTTATCCTTGGGATAATTAAACAAAGTATAGTGGTTACCCAATTAAATCCCTTCATATGTAAAGACCGAACAGAAAATTCTCATGCGGTTCCAACTTGCCAAACCAACCTGAAAGAACTGTGATTTACATGATAGTTGCAGCTGGCAACAAGTATAGTATGACCATTATGCTCTTACACGGCAATATCATCATCACTTAGGTGCCTGAGTTTGCCACTCACCTCATAGATATGGTCGAGTCAGTCTTTCGAGTAAGGCCATAGTGTAGACACCACACTTCGATGGTATTACAGCCGATACCTTTCATTTCTTTTACCATCATCCTGCAAATAGTAACACTTAAAAAGTGAAGACCAAAATATTCGATACTAATGGGGAAAATCATAACAAATGACTCAACTGGGTTGCAAAGATAATCCAGAGCTTTGCAGAACTAATCTTTGCAACAAAACCAACATCAGTAGCACTGTATATTCTGCAAAACAAGCAGAAGTGACACATTTTTCTTCAGAGTTCTTACAAGCAGGCATATACTTGAGAGAATCAAAATTGAACAGCTAAAGGACATGGTGTGAGAATTTTTACCTGCAACTGGATGAAAGACATAGTCTTCTTGAATTCCTTGACGTTGTAGGCGACGAGTGGTAGACGAACGCGGCTAGGTGCTACCTGAGCCCATGTCCAGAAAGATGGCATGGCGCGGCTCTTTGCAGAAGTCCATGTCGATCTTGTACCGCAGCTGCCTGTGTGAGGTCCTGGACGAGGTCATGGGGGAGGAAGAACGATTCCACGAGGGCCCGCGCATAGCAGAACGGCTTGGCAAGGAGGTGTGTGGGAGAAGACCTGGCCAGGCGATGCGTGTTGATGTTGCCGCCTCCTCGCTGGTGACGCAGTTGCCGTCGATGATCATGGGGGAGGACGTCTCACCTTACCGGCCATAGACAAGAGAAAAGGGGGGAGGCAACGCTGAGCGCCGGATCTGGTCAAGGATGCTGCTTCTACGAGGTCGCGGCCTCTCTGATCTCCTCCCGGTGGCTCCTTAGATCCGACGACGGTGTGAGAGAGAGGAGGATAAGAGGCGGCGGTTGTGTTGACGTGTGAAACGAGATGAGATCCGTGTTGCTTCACCATGGCGTAGAGATGAGGGGAGGGGAGGGGTGGGGCGGCGACGGAGAAGAGGAGGGAGTGGCTGCGGCGAGGGAAGGGAAGATGTGAGGTTTTCCTTCGTGCAGAAGGCAAATAGGGAGGGTGTTATCTTGCCACTAACACACAAAGAATATTTTCTCCAATCAAAGCGAGGCGCTCCTGCCCAACCTGTTCGCCAACTCAATTTTCCTTTTGTCGTACCTGTGCTGACGTGGCTAGCGCAAGAGATCGCCCGTGATGCACACGTTAATGCTTCTCGATGGTTTAGCATCCCGGAGGTCCCGATAACCGCCGTAATCATCCCCAGCTCAATTTAATCCCAGAAATAATCGCTTGCTGTTGAGTGATTTACGTATACTGTAGCCATTCTCCCATTCGCAATCTCTCTTCAGTGTGTCATATTTGTTGCTAAAGAATTGGTTAGTGTTATTTGTCGATGCTTCAGAGTATGCATGCGTCAGAAATGAAGCTTGCTTCACACTTTGATTCTGGCTGTGCTCCCCCTCCAGCAAATCTATCTATATACCTATACTAATTTGGCACTTCCTAAAAATTGCTACGTTAATCAGAAATTATGAGCCGTTAATCTGGTGGGTCTGAGTTATTACGGTGCAGATTGACTCATTTAATTCAATTATGGTCTGCTCCCCGTAGATTCCTCCATCACGTAGGAATAACTTCCTCACGTAAACCTAGACCATGTCCTTGTAGCAGCCGCCTTCCTCATCTTTCCCCAAGCATCACACCCATCTTGCCTTCAGCTTGATCCCATGGTGACCATTGTTTGCCTCACTTCCCCATCTCCCGGCAAATGTAGCTTCTCCGCAGTCGACTCTACCACTATGTGACGACGCTGTTTTTTTACTCCCATCCAATCTTCCGGTGTCTGGGATCCGCCATGCACACGCCCCAGCTCCGTCGCCCGCTAAAGACTTAGCGTAGTCTGCGTCGCCAGCTCACGGCTGTCTCCATCAAGGACGGAGGGAACGAAGCAGCCGTGCATGTCTCGGGCCGTTTGTATGTGGTACCACCGCCTCTAAGAGCGGGTACAAGCCTGCAGCGCGTCCTGCCTTCAGCGGTATGCATGACTGGCGGCCGAGACATTCGTGAGGCCAATACATCGCCCAATGGAGGAGCACGCACTACCAGAAAAACATGGGTTGCCGACAGCCCCCGTCGGCATCTATGGACCTATGCCGACGGCCAAGACCAGGTCGTAGGCGCAGAAAAGCCGTCGGCATACAACCATCTATGCCGACGGGGCCGTCGGCATAGACGAGGCCGTCGGGACCGCCAGAGATACGCCTACGGGGCCCGTCGGCATAGCCCGGGCCCACCTGCCCAGTCAGCGGTGACCATTTGATGGCGTTGAACCTACGCCGACGGGAGGTAATGGCGGCCGTCGGCATATCTGTGGCAGAGGTATGCCTACGACATAGCCGCCGGCATAGGCCCCTCTGCCACGTCATTGATCCGTGTGCCACGCCACATCATCGATCCGTGGGACAACCTCCGTGTGTGCACAGATCGTCAGTATACGTTTATTTTACTTTTTTTATTTTTACTTTGTGTTGTTATTTTTACTTTATTTTAGTTTTTGTTTTTGCATAAGATAATTATGCCTTATCTAAAAAAACATACCCGATGGTATATCGATTGCCCCCGTTACGAACGTCGCTGTCACCGTGTCACGGAGGGGGGAAACGATCGACACGGAAGGAATTCTGGTTGGGGGGGGCGGATTCGGGGTGTAGCTATGTCACCGAAACATCGCACGGGTCCCGATGCATATGTGAAAGTGTTCATGCATGCGTAGACGCCCGTCTTGGGGCTCCGGGGTTTGGCCACAGTGTCCGGGGTGTGCCCCCCCTCACGGACGGCGCCGCCGCCGGCACCTGGAGGGGGGAAACGAACGCGTCGGGTCTACAGGAGGGGATCTTGCTGTGGGTCTAGCCCGGATGTTGCTCCAAAGTGTTCCTATGGGCTGACCTAACACAACCGGGTGGTGAGGTCCACTGGTCATAGCCCGTCCGTGCAAAGTCAAAGGGCTAGATCCCATGGTCAAACGCTACAGGGTTAGGCGGGACGGGGGCCCTGGGGGGGGGGGGTAGCAATGCCACCGGAGCATCGCGCCGGGCCCTCATACATGCGGTGTGGTGTGGTGGCATGTTCGAAGAGGCGGGACGCGTCTCCGGGGCGTGGCCCACCCTCACGGACGACGATGACACGGTAGTAGACGTTCTGCGGTAACGATGCGGCGTCAATATTACTAAATACTCGGAGCGCGATAAAATCATGAGTTTTTTGCACGACGTGGGCACATGTGCTATAGGAACGATGGCAATTTTTTTTATAATTTTTGGTGATGGAGAAGTATCCGAAAAATTCCCTCTACGCGGATTGCCCTTCGCGCGTCTACGGCTATGGCCGGCGGCCTCCGGGGGCTAGCATGCCGCCAAATCTTGCGTAGGCGGCCTCTCACAAGCCTGGAAGTGTTGTGGCGGTTGCAAACGCCCGGCACGCGTGTCCTGGGTGTGCCCCCCCTCACGGACGGCGCCGCCGCCGGCACCTGGAGGGGGGAAACAGACGTGTCGGGTCTACACGGAGGGGATCTTGCTGTGGGTCTGGCCTGGATGTTGCTCCAAAGTGTTCCTATGGGCTGACCTAACAACCGGGTGGTGAGGTCCACTGGTCAAAGCCCAGTTTTTTTGCACGGACGGGCTTTGAGAAGTGGATCTATCCATCCGGTTTTATTAGATCAGACCATAGGAACACTTTGGAGCAACATCCGGGCGAGACCCACAGCAAGATCCCCTCCGTGTAGACCCGACGCGTTCGTTTCCCTCTCCAGGTGCCGGCAGCGGCGCCGTCCGTGAGGGGGGCTCACCCCGGAGACGCGTCCCGCCTCTTTGAACATGCCACCACACCACCCCTCATGTATGAGGGCCCGGTGCGATGCTCTGGGGGCATTGCTACCCCCACCAGGGCCCCTGTCCCTCCGTGTAGACCTCACGGGCGTGGCTGCCGCCGTGTCCCGGAGGGGGGAAACGGCCATGTTGGGCCGACACAGAGGGTATCTTTGGGTGGGTTGGGTCGGGATGGTGTTGGGGGGTGCAGCTATGGGCTGGGCTACGAAAATCAGGTGAAAAGGTCCACCGGTCAGACCCAGTCCGGCGCAAGTCAAAGAGCTAGATCTGGCAGTCATTTATGTCAGGGTTAGACGGGACGGGGTACCGGAGGGGGTAGCAATGCCGCCAGGTGTTGTGGTGGGCCCTACTACGCTTGTGGAAGCATGGTGGCACGCTCAGGCACCCGACACGCGACTCCGGGCTGTGCCCCCCTCACGGGCGTCGTTGCCGCCATGTCTCGGAGGTGGAAAACGGCATCCATCATGGAAAGTGGACTAGCACGGTGAAACCTTTGGACTATTTTTTTGGCGAGGTGATACTATTTTTTACATTGTGCTGAGAGTCACACATATGTCGTAATAAAAAAAATAAAAAAATGCAAAGTATCTATGCCGACGGCTTAACCGTCGGCATAGCAGCGCGCACGGCCACGGATCGATGATGTGTCAAAGGGCCAGGCCTATGCCGACGGCCAAGTCGTCGGCATAGGTTGACCTTATCCGCTGCAGTTCGCCCCCGACCACCCATTCCCCATCTCCCCCTTCCTCCCGACCCACACCCGCGCCGCCGCCGGATCCTCTGCTCCGCCCGCCGCTGCCCTTCCTCTCCAGTCGCTGCCGCCGCCCTTCCCTCGCCCTGCTCCGCCGCCGCCCCACCCGTGCTCTGGGCCGCCACCGCCCTTCCCTCGCCACTCGCCGCAGCCGCCCCACCCGTGCTCCGCCCCGGCCTCGTCGTCTCGGCTCGCGTTGCCGCCGCCCTTCCCTTGCCGCGGTGTGGCGCGTGGAATCCTCCCCGGCCACCCCTCGCCCGCGCCCTCGTCGAGCTCGGTTCGGCCGGACCTCCCCGAGCCCACTCCTCCCTCAACGCTGCCCGACCGTCGCTCCGGCCGGCGGCTAGGCTGCACCGGCCCTCCTGTGTCGCTGCTCCGACCGGCCTAGCCCGAGCCCGAGCTCCCCTCCGCCTCCCCCTCCGTGCCTGCCCCCCCCCCCCAGCCAGCCCTCCCCCACGGTGAGCTCCTTCCCTCCCTCTTTGAAGCATTTTTTTAATTTAGTTAGATGATAGATGGATGGATGCATTATGTATGATGATAGATGGTTATATGGATGGATGCATGCATTATGTATGATGATAGTTAGATGATAGATGATTTGATGATAGTTAGAAATGTGAGAAACACAAGAAATGCAAAAAAATAGATGATAGATGATGATGTTGATGATGATAGTTTATGATGTTAATGATGATAGATGATGATGTTGATGATAGATGATAATGCTTTTTTTATGCCTTCATAATTTTTAGATGATGATGATGATGATAGATTTCCGTTTTTTGCGAAAGAGATGATAAATGATGATGATTGTTGGATCATGATAAATGATGATGATGATTATTTTTTATGCTTCAATGATTGTTACATGATGATAGATGATGACGGCGATGTTCTTAAATTTTTTCACGGTGCAGGTTCTGTGGTGTTCCATCTCGGTGGAGTGATCGTCGTAGGAGCTGTTGGACCCCGATTGTCCCTCCACTGTTCAACTACTTCCTCTACAGCCGAGGGTGAGCTACGAATAATGTCACTAGATTTCATTCTCAAGTCAACTGGCGTAACCTAGGCGTCTCCCGTCCGAAAGGGTTGCATCGATAAATATGCCTTCAATTGCATATTTATCACCGCAGCTCTTTCGGATTGTGCAGCGTTTTCCACGGACAGCCCGAGGATGTGTAGATTGGATATGTTCTCCATGTTCTACCCCGTTCCGAGACAGGATTTCGGCGGCGCCTCCCCATTGTTCTCCGGAGCACATTCTCTCGCCCATTTGACGAGACGTGTATCTGGAGAATAGCGGGGAGGTGCTGCCGAAATTTTGTCTCGGAACGGGGTAGAATGTTGAACATACTCAATCTACACATCCTCGGGTGGGATTAGGACCCATCTTTACCTATTAGAGATGTAGGTGGATTAAACGCGATAGAAACTGAAAATTTGATGTGATTAATTTAAGTGAATCCTTAATTTTGTTGTGTGGCTTGCAAAAAAGCAGAGGATGGCAGATAATCAGTGGATGTACAGTGGTTTTATCCGTCGGAATCGAGTAACATCAGAGTGGATCGCGAAAACTGATGTGTATTTGAAGGAGATATTCCGTCGTCCAATGAGAATTATCCCACCATGCCCATGTGCGAGATGTGCCAGACGTCACCGTAGAAATCAGACGGACATGAGTGAGCACCTTCGCACGCACGGATATATGCCAAACTTTGACATGTCGCCGATAAACATAGCCGAGCAGGACCGTGGTAGAAAGGAGGTGATGCGACAACGCATCGATGGATATGAGGACGACGGGGTCAGGGACATGCTAGATGATGTCATTGTTGCAGAAATGGCAAATGCGACACCTTCATAGAATGAACCGGAGGAGCCGTAGGCAACCGCAAAGGCCTTCTTGGAGGTCTTGGCCTCGTCGAAGAAACCTCTTTATGCGGGTGCGAAAATATCTCAGCTGGACGCCATCTCGCAACTGATTGTAGTCAAGGCTGAGTACGGCTGTAGCCAGAAATGCTTCGAAGCATTCCTGGGAGTATGGGCTAACAACCTCCCTGAGGGTCATGAGCTGCCGAAAAGCATGTACGATACAAAGAAAATCATGAAGGCACTCTCTATGGATTATGAGAAAATAGATGTTTGCCCAAAGAATTTCCTTTTGTTTAGGCACGAGTATGCGGATGACAAGTACTGTAGGAAGTGCGGTTCATCTCGGTACATTGAAGTGGTCGGTGAGGATGGTGAGAAAAAGCAGCTAACCATCCCCGTTAAGGTTCTTCGGTATCTTGATTTTATAAAAAGACTGCATCGCCTTTTTATCACGAAGGAGTCTGCCAAAATGATGAAGTGGCACAAGGAAGGTATAAGGTACAATCCAAAAAAAATCGTACAACTATCGGGAGGGGAAGCATGGAAGTCGTTCGATGAAGAATACCCCGAGGAAGCAGCCAAGGCTGGGAATGTCAGAATAGCCATATCAGGTGATGGGTTGAATCCATATGGTATGTCATCCAATCCATACAGCTGCTGACATGTGTTTGTAATTCCGCTCAATCTTCCTCCCGGTGCCCTAATGCAACGGAAGACCATGTTCTTGTCGCTCATCATTCCGGGGCCTGAATACCCGAGGAAGCAATTGGGTGTGTTTATGCAGCCGCTTGTGGATGCTTTGCACCATTCTTGGTACTTTCTGAGGTTGACATACGACCGGGATCTGCAGAGAAATTTCTTGATGAAAGTTTGGTTGCACTATTGCATGCATGACTTTCCCGGCTATGCTCTATTCTGCGGATGGTGTACAAGTGGGAAGATGCCATGCCCAGTGTGCATGCAGGCTCTGCGAATGATTTGGCTGAGTAAGGGTGGCAAGTATGTAGCCTTTGACCTGCATCGACAGTTCCTTCCTCCAGACCATCCAGATAGGGAAGACAAGAAGAACTTCACGAAAGGCCGGGTTGTTCATGAAGTAACCGAGATTCCAACATTTTTGGGGGCAGATGTTCTTGCTCAGCTAAAAGCTCTCAAGCCTAAAGTCAAAGGCAAAGCCAAAGGCTTCGAGGGATATGGTGAGACGCACAACTGGACTCACATTACCCCCTTCTCGCAGCTTCCCTATTTCAAGGACCTCAAACTTCCTTACAATATTGATGTGATGCACACCGAAAAGAATGTGGCAGAGTCCCTTGTCCACACGATCCTCAACATTTCTGATAAGACGAAGGATAACGTAAAAGCTAGAGCCGATCAACAAAGAATTTGTGATAGACCACGCCTGAACATGAAGCCTCCCACAGGCGGTCGAAAAAACTGGTTCAAGCCAGATGCTGACTTTGTCCTTAGACCGCCAGAAAAAAAGAAGTACTTATCTGGCTGAAACAGATTTTGAAGTTCACCGATGGTTATGCATCGAATATAAGTAAGGGAGTCAATCTTTCAACGGGCAAAGTGACCGGCCTGAAGAGTCGTGACTACCATGTATGGATTGAGCGGATAATGCCGGTGATGGTTCGAGGCTATGTCCCCGAGCATGTCTGACGAGTGCTTGCCGAGCTTAGCCATTTCTTCCGCACGCTCTGTGCTAAAGAAGTAAGTAAAGAGGTGATTGAAAAATTGCATAATAAAGCACCGGAGTTGATAGTCAAGCTAGAGAAGATCTTTCCGCCAGGCTTCTTTACTCCGATGACACATCTCATTCTGCACCTCGAGAACGAGGTATTGTTGGGGGGGCCCTGTGCAGAATCGTTGGCAGTACGGCCCTGAGAGGTAGAACAAGCATCTCTGACGAAAATGGGGAAACAAAGCTAAGATTGAAGCTTCCATAGCTGAGGCAGTTATCCTAGAGGAGGTGTCAGTCCTCAGAACATCATACTATGCAGACCACGTTCCCCATCTGCATAACAAGGTGCCTCGATACAATATAGAAGAGCCAAGTATCAACCCAGGCTCGATCTATTCAACGCGCAAGGTGGGAGGGCTGGGGCCTCGAAATCTTATAACACGTCACGACAAGAGTGGGAGGACCTCATGTTCTATATATTGCACAACATCAAGGAAGTTGAGGAAGTGTGGATGAGGTAATACCACCACACCATTCCTTTATGTCTTCCACATCATCATGTTCCATGTTCACTTAGTCCCGGTCTAACACCGCTTATCTTTTTTTAGTGATTTCGTTCAAGAGGAATGGACGGGAGTGAATCCTCCTACTGAGGCGGAGGCACTTACTCTTCTCCGTCATGGAAACCCTGGACGTAAAAATTTTGTTGCTTGGTTCATGGAGAAAGTAATTTTCCACACTCCCCTATTAAATACCTACTTCAACATTTATTAGTTAACCTAACTAATGCATGCAACAATTTCCATTATACTTGTAGGGAAAAGATCCGAACATATCTATGGATGATGAATTGAGATGGGTTTCCATGGGTTTTGACCCTGCCGTCATGACATGTAAAAAGTATGATGTGAATGGGTATCGCTTCCATACAGGGGAGCACCAAAATAGCCGGCCCGATCCCAAAACTATAAATACTGGAGTGTGCACCCCCGGTCAAAATTCAGTAGACTACTACGGAACGGTACAAAATATATACGAGGTTAAATTCCGCCAGGGGCATGAGACCCAAAGTCTGCCTGTGTTCAAATGCCGATGGTTCGATCCGCGGGAGGGGGTAAAACATACGCCTTCCATTGGTTTGGTCGAAGTTAAACCATCAACCGTCTATGCCAGAGCCGATCTCTTCATTGCGGCTACCCAAGCTACACAAGTATATTATCTGCCTTACCCATGCCAAAAAGTGTATCTAAAGGGTTGGGAAGTTGTGTTCAAGGTGTCGCCACATGGTAAGCTACCAGACCCGAATGAAGACGATTACTACAACATTAACCCCATGACATACGAGGGAGTGTTCTATCAAGAGCAACCTGATGATGATGATGATGATGTGGTTAGAAACGATGACGCTAGACCATTGGGTGATAATGATGTGGATCCAAACGTCGACGATGCACGGAATGACGGTGAGACCATTGTCAATGAAAATGACATACTTATGCTAGAAAAGTTAAACGAAGACGCTGACGACTAGGAAGAGCCTCCACCTCCGTCGGACAACGAAGATGATATGATTGATAGTGATGATGAGACGGACAGAGAAAGAGGTTACAACAGTGATGATTCATATGGGTTCTAGCAGATATACGTTTCAAGTCTTTTTTTCTATAGTTTAGGAATATGCCTTTTATGCATTTTTATTAATGTGTTTATTATCATGTCTTTTCCTTCATTTCATTAATTTACTAATTGCTTATTATCTTTTCAATGCAGGTTTGTGGAACATGGGCAAGGGGAAGGCCGACGGCGTGGGTTTCCTACACAAGGTCGTCGGCCTGGCTAGTCAGAGTGGTCGAGCACGTAATCCTCCCCCTCGGCTACTTGACGATGACTCCTCACAGGGAGGTCTAGGGAGAGGTGCCCCTAGAGGAGGAGGGGGTGGGGGGAGAGCCTCTAGAGGACGAGGTGCTGGGGGGAGAGCCACTACAGGGGGTCGCGGCCAGAAAGAGCGCACCCTCACCGACTTAGGGGTATTGTCTTCAAGGCCCTCCTCTAGTGAGGTACCCTCCTCTAGTGAGGTACACTCTAGGGAGGAGGAGGACGAGGAGGAGGAGGTGGTGGTGGAGGAGGAGGCAGGCGAGGAGGAGGAGGAGGAGGAGGTTGGGGAGGGGGAGGCAGGCGAGGAGGAGGGTGGTGGCGGGGATGATGGTGGTGACGGGAAGGGGGTTGACAACAAGGGGTGGCTGCGTGGTACCGCAAAGCTACCAAAGCAGGTTCCTGCTACTGAGGAGCAGAAGTGGCTCATTGAGCTCACGGGAAAAGAGTAAGTGCCACTTTGTAACAATTTCATTATTTTCCTTGTCACATGCTTATTCCGGTTGTTATTTATTTTGCTTGTCACATGCTAATAGTTCATTCTTTTGCAGCAACTGGATATATTCTAAAGGGGTCCGTATTCCCAACGGCCTCATCACCGTCTTGCTGAAGTTATACTGGCCGGGGTTGTACTATCTGGATCCAGTCAGGCAGCCGGACCGTCGGGTTTTGTCCACGAGCTGGGACCACTGGGAAGCGGCCCTCCACGCGGACCATGAGACCCATGCCAAGGCCGTGATCACTACTTTCTGGGTGAGTTCTCTTCAGAAGCACAAGTACATTCTAGTTTCATGAATGATTTAACTCATGGCTTCCTCCATTCTTGTTTTAATGCATGATTGTAGAAATTCTATCGAGTTCTTCCGGAGCACAGGGCTAGAGCGGACCAGATCATGCTGCGCCAATGCAAGAAGAAGGCCCGCCAGATGCAGTACGAGGTGCGCTATGTGGCCATCTCCACATACTAACACGACGTTCTTGGTGTGAAGATGACCAAGGAAGAAGCGCGGAGGATGGGCATTACCTTGGAGAGGCCTGAGTTCTTGGCGGTAAGTATAAAAGATTTTTCATTATGCTTTCATATATTATGCTTTCATTACCTTGTGGTACATTATGCTTTATGCTTTATGCTTCCATAACACCAATTTGGACACACCTACATGCCATTATGCTTTTATTATGTAGGTGTGTCCAAATTGGTGTTATGGAAAAGACGAGTCCTGGGCGGCATTGGTGGGTCTTTGGTGTGATGAGGCTGGAGCCTGGGCGGCTATAAGAACCAAAAATAAGGTTAACCGAGGGACGGAGGGACTACATGCTCAGGGAAACCGAAACAACTATCTCCACAAGGCAGTTAATGTATGACTAACCCCATTAAACATTCTTCTTCTTCTATTTACCATCACTTTCTTATGTATGACTAACCTCTGTTTGGTGGTGCAGGAGGACAAACTGAAGCGGCCGCTCTCAGACATGCAGGCGTGGGAGATCGCCCATGCGCGGAAGGACTCCAAGCCTGGCGAGCCCAAGTACTAAGGAAAGAAGACCGAGGGGAGGAAGAAGGCCTACTCCGCAGCGTGTCTGCAGTTACATCCTGACACACCTGACCCCATTGCGGCGGATCTGGACGAGAGGGCGGTGGTGAGCATGGGGCCTAAGGAGCATGGTCGGGAGGCGGTTCTCGATGCCGTGATCACTCCTACTATCTCCTACACACAGCTCCGTCGGATCGACCCGAGCCTGAGCCAGCGCACGAGCCAGCCAGTGACCAGTGCACAGTCCCTCTTTCAGGAGCAACAATCTGTAAGTATTTTCCCTCTTAATCTTCATTGCTCACTTTATTTTTCGCATTTAGTAGTTTTATGAGTTCCATCATGTCATACCGTAGGCCTACCTGGAGTACACACGCCAGGAGACCATGGCATGGCATCAGAGGCTTTATGAACACCAAGTGCAGAGGGATAGCCAGATGCAGCAGGCTTTTCAGGAAATGGCGGCCGTCAGGTGTCCTCAGTTGCAGCCAGCACAATGCCCTCCAGCACAACCAGTGCTGCTGACCTTTGAGGAGTTTGTGGCACAGAACGCTGGCCCCTCGCCGGTTAGTTCATCCCCAATCTATTCACCCAAAGCATGTCATGCCTTTCAACACAGTCATATATCCCGTTAATATGTCTTTTCAACATCCAGGGAACAGGTGGATCTACCGTTGGCGATGGTCTTCGCAGCACTCAGGAGACACGTAGCCAAACCACTCCGATCCACGAAGGCGTAGGCAGAGGTGGAGGCGGTCTTGGCGGTAGCGCTGCCGCTAGCAGTGACAACCTGGGCTTCGGCGGTCTTGGCGGTGACGACCTCCGCAGTGCTTGATGATCCTTGTGTGTGGTGATGATGCTTGTGTGTGGTGATGATGCTTCAGATGACTTGTGTGTGGTGATGATCATTTAGATGACTTGTGTGCTTTTCTATATGCTTATGCTTATGTTGGTTGTGATGATGATCATTTAGACACTTGTGTGTGATGATGCTTATGCAATTATTGTTGTGATGAAGCTTATGCTTACGTTCGTTGATATGTGCTGATATGTGCTGCTGATATGTGTTGTTATATATGTGTTGTTATTTGAATTGAACTGATTTGAAAACAAACAGAAAAAAGAAAAAAAGCAAAAGCAAACTATGCTGACGGCATAGCCGTCGGCATAGGGCTGGCGTGAGCTCCCAGTAGCTCACACGTGGCACCTATGCCGACGGCATAGCCGTCGGCATAGTTTTTAAAAGACGACGGGCAGGCCGTCGACATAGGTGCCACGCGTCAGCTACTGGGTACTCTGTATGAAGGAGTATGCCGACGGCTAGGCCGTCGGCATAGTTTGCAACTAGGCCGACGGCCTAGCCCTGGTCCATGCCCAACGATAGGTCGCCACGTGGCACACCTATGCCGACGGCATCGCCGTCGGCGTAGGTTTTGACTAAGACGACGGCTAGACCGTCGGCATAGGGGTGCCACGTGGCGACTTGTCGTTGGCCAAACTTGACGGCGGCTGCCGTTTGGCGTGGTCGTTGCCAACGGCGCCCCCGTCGGCATAGCATATATGCCGACGGCCTCCCTGGCTGTGCCGACGCATATGTTGCCGACGGCCCTATGCCGACGGGGGCCGTCGGCATAGGTCTATCCCGACGAGACTCAGGCCTATGCCGACGGCCCTGGCCGTCGGCATAGGGGGCGATTCCGGTAGTGACGGTCAGGGGCAGGAACATCAGTGTGGCCTAAAGCTCTGAGATGCTGATTCAAGTGTACTGCAACTAACAGCAGCTAGACTCCTAGGAAGATGAAATCAAGCAAAGGTATTCCTTCCAGCACAACACTAGCGTATGCAAAGTGGCCCTTTCCTATTCAATTATCATCTGTTTGAGGTAATGGTAACAGCAAGAAGATACTTTTGTACGACGTTTTTAATTCTCTTGGCCATACTATAGAGATTTAAAATATAAAAGGATAAAATAATTTATCAATTCAGAAAATATATCGTTGGAGGTATTGTTAATTTTAAATACCCTCAATCGAAATACTATGCATTGGACATACACTCTCAAGGAACAATAGCTGATGGCCCATGTAGAACTTTTTTATTAGATGCTATATGAAAATTCGTATGGCCATATATGATTCTTGGACTTTAATACTGCGAGTGTGCATTGGTTGGCTGCAAGAACATATTATTGTGTCAAGCAATTTCTGAACAATATTTGCATGCAGTGCCCTAGAATCAAAGATTGAGCTCTTTTACGGTGATTGGCGAGTTACGACTTGTAATTTCATGTAACTCCGCCTTTGATTTTTTGTGACCGTCGATTTAAACACGTAATAAAAATCATTAAGTTAAATTAGTCAAGGGTATTATTGTCTTTGTCCGTTCCGTTTTTTCTTTTGGACTGCCGTTCCGTCTTGGATCGATCAACCCATCGTGTCGTCAACCCTAACCCACCAGTGCGTCTGCTATCCCCTTCCCGTGCGGAGCCGCCGCGACTACCATGTGGCCGGCGCTGCTCTCTTGTCCTGGTGGCCACCGACGAACCCTGACGTTGCATCAGCTGACCTGCCCCCACCGCCCGATCGCCACTCAATCCTTCCTCGCCGCCGCCGCTGCCGCCGAAGACCTGGATGAGGCGACGCTAACTTGCGGAATGGACACCTCTGCGTCAAGGACACCGACCTCGAGCGGTCCACCAAGAATTCCGAGGAGGCCATCCTCGGCGACCTCTCCTCGCTCGGCCTTGACTACATACGGTTACTGAACATTCATTTTCCAATCTGTACTATAGAGCAGAGCAGCGATTGCTAATTGCAAGTAGATAATGAGAGATCTCCAGCGGGATCAAATACTGTGGCTGATTGCAAGTTGTCATACTGCAGAATTCCTACAACAAATAAAAAGTGAGCATCACTGTATTCTACAGCAAACACTGTTTCTTACCCTGCAAATTCCCAACGCAAGACTTCATAGTGCCACAAGGTTGCACTTGTGTGCTATTGCAGATACAAATCGGTGTCATCTTAATATGCTTAATGGAGGTGTACTGTAGGGAAAGGGTGTTGTTTGAAATGTACTGTTTAAGATCTTCCCGGTGCCCCCTTTACCTTGAGCATGCATATCACCGATTAATTAATTTATTTTGGTTCTTCTTTGAAGGCTTACACTGACGACTTGGCTATGCAGTGACAGCCTTTTGTTTCTGTTTTTACGCAAGATACCTACTCATCAAATTATATAAGATATGAATTCTGAAGACAACTAGACACACAGTATTTGTGATGACACATGTAGTTTTATATAGCCCAATTCTAAATTTTCATGGCCACTACTGTGCTTTTATTCTTTGTCGATTGTTATCTGTCTTACATACAGTATTGGTTTTGGCTTATGGATTCATGATATGCTACTGGTTCTTGGTATGCTTAGATGTATATACAACCCTTGGGTAATACGGATATTATATTATGCAGTTGTTTCATCTTGGAAATTGTTTCATGTCTGATTCCATTTGTTACCGGAAAGGGACCACCTTGGGCAAATGTGCTTTTGCAGTTTTAGAATTTTATGAAATTTTCAGCTGTTAAATCATTTTTTTTCTCGATCTGTAGCTGAATTTGTCTTCTTGCCTGAAATGATTCAGTTTTTGTTGTGTGCAGGACCAAGAATCAGAGAGGAAGGTCTGCCAAGAAAAGAGGATGTCACATGGAAAATGATATTGTACTTATTATGCTGAATTCTGAATTGTTAAAGATCGTACTGTATTTTAGCTATTAATCAGATTCTTTTTTAGAATCATGAGGCTCTTTCTGTATGACCATTGCTATGAATTTTTGAAGGAACGTGAAGATTATCACTAATTATTGAAAGAGAACTGTATACATTTGTACTATAATGATTTTTACTATTACTTTGAATTGGCTTCATCGTAGGGCTATTAATTCGTATTCTGATAGACTATTATTATACATAAAACAACCACCAAATCCATACAACCAGTTCAATAGCAAGAAAATTAAAAAATAAGTCTGTTGGGGCAAGTGGCCTATTGATCAATGCCATAATGAAAAGGGTAAAAAGAAGCCACCAAGTGGCCTATTGATCAATGGCGAGGCAAGGCGACATGATGCTATAGTCATCGAGTCCATCATGCTGCCAAGCCGGTTCGAGACCTACTGCCCATTAAGTGAGTGTCAGTGTTGCGAAAAGGCAATTTGAATATAGAGTCGGTTGCCCCCTAAGAAGACACACTCCATAATCATCTTGTTATGCGTCATCTAGAAGTTCCAGGTCATCGTCGCAAACAGTAAACAAAAGAGGCCTCTCATCGTCCCGGTCAGGCTGGCCTGCCCATGGCCCGTTAAGAAACCGTACCAGGTTCAGGTTATGGTGTCCTGGACTAGTGGGTACTCACCATGTCATCTCTCGGCCAGGTGGGCCGGGCCGAGGACCTCCATTCCGGTTCATTAACGGGCCATTCCAAAAGGCCCATGGCGTATAGACGGTCTGTTCTCGAAGACTTGGTGCATACTCAAAAGACTTAGATGTCGTCTACACCACGATCTACCACATACATAGTCGACTTATCTATAACCCTAGACCCCATCGTAGCTATACAAACTTGGGGGTAAGGCTCATAGACGACATCAACAATCTCGTGATGGACAAACCTGTACTCTCTACTCCGTCATAAATCAATACAATAAAAAAGCAGGAGATAATGTATTATCTCTTCGAGAGATCCCGAACCTGGGTAAAACATCAATCCAATTTTATCATTGCATCTAGGCTACTACCTTGGGACCCCTACTGAGATTCGCAGAATCGACTCCGTCATTGGTGGCCCATGCAGGTCTCGCAACGTAGCCGCCGCGAATCAATGGCGATCAACATGGGCGAGCAGATGGGTTCTGGCATGACCTTTATGCGAGGCCTGATGTTTGTTTTAGGCGACAGCATGCTCTCCACTGACTCGACCAGCCAACTTCTCTTTGAATTTTTTCCAATTTCTCTGCCAACAGGGAAATTCATATTCAATGATACTTTATTGACCTATTATTCCTGTTATTTAGTTATTTGATGTAGAAATTGTGGCTGAGGATCATCCAATGGAGATTCCTGACCCCCAATTCTTCGGTATCGACAATAACACGAATCTCAAGTGCCACCACGGGAGCTGCTGGAGAGGAAGGTAGCTTTCGACATGGCTGCGACAGGCAGGAGGATTTCTTGCAAATGAGAAGAGATCTTCAAAGAAATTATCATTCTATACCATTCTTAGATCAGGTTCTCTAAGTGTTTCCATGACTTTAGCCACTTTTGTACTTATGTTTTGTGTATAATTCGATTGGTTGGTGGTTAATTTGTAAAAAGCTTGTATGATCGAATTATTACTATCCATTTCTATCGGCCTATAAATTGTCTGTCATGCTGCTTGAATTCTAACTTAGTTATTTATGGAGATATGTCAATGGCATGAGGCAACAACATATATTGCCATTGTTATCGAGATGACGACAGATATTACTGGATGTACATGGCTTCTATATTTTGCCAATCATGTAGTTTGATAGACCATTGGGTTCATCTGCGGTAGAACATCATTAAATTTAATGTGGATGGGGCCCATGTCTTGGGCCAGCAGCATGGAGCTTGGGGCGTTATTGCCAGAGATTCAGAAGGTCAAATTGTGGCTGCCAGGGCTGGGCATGCCTTGAATGTGTATGATGCATTTGCTGCTGAACTGCAAGCACTGGAGAAAGCTATCGATTTGGCAGCTGAATTAGGTGTGGTAAGGATGATGGTGGAGACAGAAGCACAGCTGGTTGAGCAAGCATTAAACAGGCATGCACCTGATTTCTCCAAGGAAGCCCAGGCGATAGAAGACATCAAAGTACATGCCGAACTCTGGTTCACCTCATGTGAGTTTCTTCACCGTAAGCTTGTTGCAAATGTGCCTGCCCACTCTAGCGCAATTAGGTTTAAATCTCCATGATGGAGACGGTCTTGTGTTTGATGATAATGTTTCAGCCATTGTAGCTGATGTTGTATCAGGCGATGTAGCCCAGACTGTTTCGTAATAAAGCTTTGTGCTTGCCCTAAAAAAATCATGTAGTTCGATACAGATTAGTTCCTTTCTCTAGTATAATAACGATTAATGTTGTATCACCAATCGTTCAGTGCTCAACCTTGTTATGATAACATGATAATTTTGTAAACGAGCTTCTCAACTCCTTTTTTTGGGTTTTGAACTTGGTCTACTACCTCTGTACAAAATATAAGACGTTTTTGCAGTTCTGCAAAAACGTCTTATATTTTGATAGGGGAGTATTAAACTGGGGCCCAGCTGAATCTGGGTAACAGAGTAACAGTACAATTTGGAGCAGTGGCTTCCTGGAATCAATACGTAAACTCAGAGATTGTGTCTAGCTTTGCAAGCTCATGAGCAACATTGTTACAGGCGCGGAAGTATAAAAGCAACTGATCAAACTGACAGACTCATGATCCATCTAACATACAAATATACATGATGTACCGATATGTGAATAAGTGACTATGTGAATAAGTGACAAGTTAACCATTTAGTCTTAGTGCAAACGATCCACGGCTAGGAGTATTGAAATGTGACAGAATTGGCAGCTGAAAGAGGAGGCGACGACAACATAATATGCGGCGACAGGTCCCTGGCAGCAGCCACAGCTGAAATGGCTGCGGCAGGCCCATGCACACAATTCCGGCATGAGACTAGCAGCGCCCCACACCGGCAGTAGGTGACAATGTTCCAAATCGTCCATTATGCTCCCAACATTTCGTGCACTTGGCTTGTAAGCTAAATACCTGCTCAAGATACTATCAAAACTGCCACAAACCTGCCATCAAAACTGCCACAAACCTGACAATATGCGACTATCATTTAACATAAATACGACAAATATGTCAAGATGGTCTTTGAAATATCTTACAAACTGGTTATCATTCACAGAGGGCAGCCGCAGTGATTCTGCATTAGCGCATTCTTTCAGTACAAGTCTCAAATCACTCTTAGATAAGACAAGACATTACATACCATCCCAGCCATTCTTGGAGGAATAGTACAAGACAAGAGTGAAGCACACCATTTCGTCCCCATAATTTTTGCTACCAATGGTCGTCAAACATCTAGTAACTGAGTTAGGAATCAAATACATATGACGAAATTCAGCAGAAAATTATGTAATTATTTGTTCTCAGCTATTTATTCAGCATTTTGAATGTCAGGTAAGGTTTGGCAGGAAGAGCAAAAACCATTATTACTGTACTTAAGAAAACAGAATGCCAGACAACATGCTGTCCCAGTAGGATAAGAGATGTGTCTAAACGGTGACAATGCAAAGAATATTGTACTTACCTTGCAAAGTTTAGATCAGGGGAAGGATGGACAGATGAACATGACTTCTTCCATCTCATTGTAAAACCAAGCTCTTGTGTGGCACTCGAAGAAGAGATCAAAAAACATGCCATGTACAAAGTGAATGAAAGCTGTTAAACTACTATATTGAAAACTATTCGACAGAACAAGAAATTATGTAGATTCAGTGAGCGACACTCATGATCCCATATACACTACTATATTCATCAAGCAGCAGCAACAACAACACGAACAACACTATTCGAAAGTATTGGTTATGACAGGAGATAAGATGACCTACTCTTTCCGTTGTCAGACTCCCCATCAGTTGTGACATTTGTTCTTGTTCTGCAAATAAATAAAATAAATAGCACATAACTGAGTATAGTTTTGAGTCACAATTTGATGTTTAGTCAGCAACAAACGTAACTACCAGATAGGCAATTAAGTGTAGAGAAAAGCAAGAAACAACAACCTTTGGGTGCAAGCTCCCGTGCAGTCCTATAAGCTTTGCACCATCAGAAGCTGAACAGAGCGACATCGAGAACTTGGCTATGGCATCACTCATCGCAGCGCCAGTAACACTATGGAGAGAAATGGTGATGGGAGGTAAGCCCTTTGCCTTGGTAGCCAGAAGCTTTGCACCATCAGAACCTGAACAGAGCAAAGATGACGTTATCTATCATGCAATGTTTGCCACAAGTGAGATGAGTTTTTGGGGAATTTGAAGTGGGCGGGTGGGTGGCATGCCGGGTGGCTTGCGGAATTGGTCGGCGGCAAAGAGCAGCTTCACCTCGCCGGAGGACAAGGAGGACTTGAGGTAATCCACGAAGTCGACCATGGCGCAGCGGACGAGGAAGGAGCGGAGGACTTCAGGAGGTCGACCATGGCGCAGCGGACGGGGAAGGGGAGGAGGAGGCCGGGGACGGGCATGTCCGGGCGAGGAGGAGCGGATCCCATCGACGGCGCGGGCGGAAGAGGAGCGGATCCCATCGACGGTGCGGGCGGAAGAGGAGCGGCGGCACGGGAGTGGGGGAGCCATTTGAGCGTCGTGGGTGTGGTTAGAGGAGACGACGGGATCGGGTGAGGAATATTCCAAAACTATATGACGGATCTACCCTTTGAAAAACTAACTGGTCCCATAAAAAATCTGTAATGGTCCCACCGTTATTTGTAATTTCCCGTAATTTTAGTTTTATAACTCCCTGTAACTCCTATTTTTCCACCGTCGGATTAGGGTTGATGGACGGCTCGTAAAATCGCCAATCACCGTAACACTTGTAAGAATCAAAACGTGAAAAAATTAAAACGGGTGAAGAGCTACTGATCGATATCAGTGATGGGTATCTGCGGAAGGAGAGTACCAAGAATGCTGTACACATGCCTTAAGTAAGAACTGATCCGTATGACCTACTCTTTTTGTTAATTGAGTAGTAACTGTATATGTTGGAATTTTTCTCATGTTCATACTTACATGTAGAATATTTCTGAAATAGTTCTGTCCCAGACTTCCATATTCAGATTTAATGTATATTATGCAACATCACCTGTCTGGATCTTCATTACTAATGATGATATATGTGACCAAACCAGGCAACAATGGAGTGGTCTCAACTTTAAGCTTTGATACTTCAACTGATGTATTTCCATACAAGTATTTGCTGAACAAAGGAAGAAAGCTCTCGGATTTGATGTTTCCTCTGTATTGTTACCTTCTTGCTGTTACTATTGCATCCATGCACAAATACACGTTGATTCCTTTATAACTTTTAGTACATTCACGGTGAATGGAAGCAATAGGAATTTGAGAGGAACTGGTGAAATATCACTTCATAACCTCCTTTTAGGTGAAATTTATTTTCTTACATAGCTTTATTTTTTTAATAACAAATGTTGTTCTACAGTATATCTATGCACGCAAACCATGTTCTCAGATCCAGCTTTCCATTATTTCTAAAGGCCTCACCGCAAAAATTAATACCAAGTAAGATGATGTAGTCCTACAGTTTTATCCACCAAACTTTGATCTTATGAGTTATGAAAACTATTTTTTGATCCCAACAAGTGGTAGTGAAGTCGTAGTTATTTGGGCTCAGTTAAGACGAGCCTTGGAACAATGGCTGCCTATAGATTAGTTTCTCTTGGTGCTGCTCTATCAGTGTAGTCTTACAAGCAACAACCACCGAACCATGCTAGTGTTTCTGGATGGTACTCTATGTGTATAATCTTACAAACAACAGGCAGAGTCGCTATATTTCTATTCTCAATACACAAATATTTATCCTTCCTGCTTCATAAGATTCAGCTTATGAAATGACTTTGGGAACGGAATATGTAAGATTATATGCGTATAGATTTATTCTTCACTCTTAATTAGTATTTGCAATAGTTTGGTGCTCTTTGGAGGAACACTTTCCTCAGATATTGTGCTTTATTAGAGAAATACATGATTAAATTTACTGGAGTAGTATATTCTATATATACACACTATTTTTTAATACATACATGTGAGACAAAAATAAATAAATAATATGTTTAACTGTTTTAATTCTTTCATATAATATAATATTTAATAATGTGTTTGTACTCATACTTCTCATATCACAAATCACACTACTTTTGTTGAAGGAAGAAACAACTCATTTTCTTCCCATTTTAGACTGCGCTAAATAATATGTAACACGTCAATATGATTGTTGGTAAAATTTGAAACAGAAGCAACATAAATATACTAATACAGGAAATTGTCATGCCGGCTATAATTAGCAGTGATATAGCTTCTGAAATGTACAAGAGTCATATGTCATTTTATTTTCATCAGATTCAAGATGAAACATCATGTTTTATTTCTTCAACACCTGTGTCATTGTGTTTTCTTAATGGTCTTATATTTGAAGTTGTGATCTAATAAATGTTGGCTTCAAAATTGGTAGGTGGAGAAGATTCATTTTCCTCTTCGAGAATCACCGGGAGGGAGAGCATCTCCACTTGAATATACATTACTCGAGCCAACCATTTTAGGTTGAGAAATATACAAGATCACAACAATCGTGGAGGGAGTACCCCTCCACGAGGAAGTGGTACCCTTATTGGTCAGATCCTGGAACAAGTATATCCGAAGGTCTAAGTCATTGCAAACATTCCTAAATTATGGTAGTAGAGAGGAGTGTTCTAAGTATGTGATGACTGACACATTATAGGAATCCTACATTTTTCGAAGGACAAAGGATAAATTCTTGCTAAATTATAGAGTCAACAAAGTGAGGTGTATGCTTGCTTTTCCTTTCTATTTTTTGAAAATATTAATAGACCATGATATATATCTCACAGCTCTCATGATTGTACATATGCCTGCTTTTCCTTTTTAATTCAGCTTGTTCATGTATGAGTCCATGCAAAAAATAAGAATAATACAGAAGTCACGTTATGTTAATTGAATAGAGAGATCACATGCACAATTTGGTGTTTAAAAGAATTCATTTCCCTTTAAGACACAACAGTTGGTATACAAGTTTTAGACCAGTTCACCTATAGTATGAATCTAACAAGATAATTGAAGTTGAAGGCTGAGAATTAATAGAATTTGCATACGAATCCAAATACTCGACAGAAACAACAATTGAATCCATAAACAAAATTTATTCAAGAACTAACTTAAAGTATTTCACCACAAAAACAAACTACATAAAAGTAATTATGCCATTTGTCGTATATATTTCCATGAAAATTTGTGAGCAAGAATTATATGTAAAGCGTCCACCAATATATTATTTTTTGGGGGGGGGGGGGGGATGACGGAGTTAATTATGAATCCCTGTAGAAAAAATCAACAATTTTAAACAACTTTATCCTCCGGCACATATCAAGAACTATTATATTTGTTGGTGATAATAATTTCCAAAAGCATATAACCAGGTGATAATCTGTTGGAGTTGTGTCGAATATAGTGTACAAAGTAGGTTACAGTTGGACTTGTAGTTGTATTGCGTTTACATAGAATATGGAGTCGTCGGAAAATGCAAATGGAGGCCGAGCATCAGGCAGGACTTTATCCTGTCCGTTCATGTGCGCTAGGGATCCGTGCTTGTCCGGTATTCTCGGCTCATGTCCCCTTGTATCAGTGGTAGGCGCGTGTATTCAGGAAGAAAGGTGGAGCATTGGGCATGGAATCTTGCTAGCTCAATAGCTCCCTGTCCACTGCCCTACCCTACTCGAAGCTGGCTAGTAATGTGCCAGTGCATCGAGTGCAAAACCTGTACCTTGACCGGCCCCAGCTGCGCACAAAGCAGAAATCCGGCATTACCCGACTGTCCACCAGTTCTAACGTGCAGGCGTGGACGTTTGTTGGCCAGAGGACGTGGTAGTTTGATTATCATTAGCCAGCCTTGGTTAAGCTCACAAATGTACAAAGTTTGCCACCCTCTCAAATCACTGCTGGAAAAGGCTTTTGTTTGAACACAAAATATCAGAGAGGCTTTTGTTTACTCGTTAACATTTCTCCCATTTTATATCATAGATTGTCACAGTTGGCAAATGAACAAAATGCTCTCACTAGCCAATTTTGAGCATAATGAAACCATTTACAATGTAAACATTTCTTTTAAGACTCGTTAGGACCAAACATGCGGCACACCTTACATTAGACAGTCAACTTATCTCCTCTAATGCAATCAGAAGAAAGATAGGTGTGCATGGTTCACATCGGCATCACATCCTGATAAAAATAGAGTTACACGATTTGAGGCTACATGAAGCTAGCACTTGTACACAAGTGCTGCGACAACACGAACAAGGAAAAGCTCTTCACGCAGCAAGATCCTTGGTTGCCAGGGGCATGAGTTGCAGCACAACTTGTACATAACCAAGCTAGTTATCAATAACATCATCTGTTAACCGACAAATAATGCAGCAGTCACAATGGCAAACAATTAAAGCCAATAAGACAATTAAGCACCTAAACCATCAGGTTGCAGCTAAATAAGCTGAAACAGAACAAAACCTGGTGTGTCAAACCCACACAAGGACAACACCAAAAAACAGTACTAAACAATCCTTCAATCCAAAAATTCAACTCAGACCAACCATTTACTTCCATATTCTCTCATTGACAAAATCTGGAGGTCAGTAAACAATCTGATTTTCCCCAAGTACACCAGCGACTAAAATCCAACCCCCAAACACTAAACCATTTTTTCTTTCACTAGAAGCACACGCATGTCAGTTTTTATACCAAAGATTATTCATAACCAGAACCAAGTTGCTTGCTACTTCCTTGATCTAAAAAAGCTGCTTGCTACAAGTGTAGAGGAAATCAAACAACAGTACAACCGACCAATACAATAAATTGCCCATAAAAACGGTAAAAAAAAATCCAGCAATGTACAACACAACCATCGACGAAATCCAAGCCCATTATAAGTAATCCCCCTTGTCACATGCATCAGCTCTCTGCTAACCTGGAGCCAAACAACTAGAACAACTCTGTTTACAAATCCAAATCAACCCAAACAGCATGACACTAGTAGAAAAAGGGCCTTTAGTCCCGGTTCATAAGGGCCTTTAGTCCCGGTTCTTGAACCGGGACTAAAGGGTCGTTACTAATGCCCTGACCCTTTAGTCCCGGTTCAAACCAGAACCAGGACTAAAGGCCCTCCACGTGGCCGCTGCTTGGAGGTCCACCTTTAGTCCCGGTTGATAACACCAACCGGTACTAAACAGAGTTGTACTAAAGGCCCTCCACGTGGCCGCTGCTTGGAGGTCCACCTTTAGTCCCGGTTGATAACACTAACCTGGAGCCAAACAACTAGAACAACTCTGTTTACAAATCCAAATCAACCCAAACAGCATGACACTAGTAGAAAAAGGGCCTTTAGTCCCGGTTCATAAGGGCCTTCAGTCCCGGTTCTTGAACCGGGACTAAAGGGTCGTTACTAATGCCCTGACCCTTTAGTCCCGGTTCAAACCAGAACCAGGACTAAAGGCCCTCCACGTGGCCGCTGCTTGGAGGTCCACCTTTAGTCCCGGTTGATAACACCAACCGGTACTAAACGAAATTTTCTTTTTTTTTGAATTTTTTTTAAATTTTTTTATTTTCAAATTTCTGAATTATTTTAACCTCTAATCTCTAATCACCCCTCATCACTGCTCAATTTAATCTCTAATCACCCCTCATCATTTCAAATCATCTAACTTCCCGGACGGTCACCCATCCTCCCACTCCCCAGCCTGAGCACGCTTAACTTTCAGGTTCTATTCTCCCTTGTTTCCAAGTCTGCACTCGTTGTTTTCCTGACAATAGTAAGATGTTAATCCTATTAACCCTCAGGAGTTTAGCTTGAGCATGAAGCCACACATTTCACTGTTTGAGTTTGAAACTATTTTCTAAAAAACAATAATTATTTAGTAACACTAATATTTCTTGAATAAGTAGTTTGACCATTGTTTGACCACAGTTTGACCAGATTTGACCAAAATTCAAAAAAACTGAAATAATTATTTAATAACACTAATATTTTTGAATAATTATTTAGTAACACTAATACTTCTTGAATAAGTAGTTTGACCATAGTTTGACCAGATTTAATGAAAATTAAAAAAAACTGAAATTTGAGCATAACTTTTTTTCCTTTTGGAATTTGAGGATTCTACAAATTTGCAAACAGGCCGTAGCCAGTCTCCGTCGGATGTAACTTTTCGAGTAGATGATTTTTCATATAGAAAACTTTTTAATCCGAGTTCGTATGCAAAAGTTATGCCCATGTTACAAATTCCAGAGAGATTTTGTAAATAAAGTCGAAATTCATATTTGTAAATTTCCCAACAACTAGACCACATATCACATGGGAAACTTATTTTATTTTATTTTTTTGACATTTCCATCATTTTATTTTGTTTTTTCTAAAACTGAAAAGGCAATCCACAGGGGGGGGGAGAGTTTGAAAATGGGACCTTTAGTACCGGTTCGTGCCATGAACCGGTACTAATGCCTCAAAGCCCATTAGTACCGGTTGGTGGCACCAATCGGGGCTAAAGGTCTAACCTTTAGTACTGGTTGGTGCCACCAACCGGGACTATTGGGCATCGCACCCTTTAGTCCCGGTTCGTGGCACGAACCGGGACTAAAGGGCCCAGGTGAACCGGGACTAATGTCTTAGCCGCACGAACCGGGTCCAATGCCCCCATTGGTCCCGGTTCTGGACTGAACCGGGACTAATGGGCTGACCCGGCCTGGACCTTTGTCCCCTTTTATACTAGTGTGAACTCTAAATCATAATGTATGTGTTTGATCTGAACTCTAATTTTCAGTGGCACATAGTTCATCAGGATTTCAGAATCCAGGACCAAAAAAATATTCACTGGACTTAGCTATGGTCAGATACTAACCCAAATAGCTAAGAGAAATATTAGTAAGAGGCGCTATCATTCAAGAAGATTATTCACTTGGAAAGCACGCCCTCTCAACCAAAACGAACTGCCGCCGGTAGCTTTGATGCACACATGCACCCCGGCGAAATCAGCCAGATCAGCAGTACCAAAGGAATAAAAGGAACAAAATCAAAAAATAACCAAAAATGTACAAATCTGTAACAGATGAAAAACTAGGAGAAAAGCACAAGTACAGGTCGTGATCCCCAGCCTCACCGACGGAAACAATGAAGAAAAATGATTTCTCACGGCCAGATCCGTGGACGAGGAGAGAGAGAGAGAGAGAGAGAGAGAGAGAGAGAGAGAGAGAGAGAGAGAGAGAGGAGAGCTCAGGATAAGGAGAGGGACAGAAGCAGGCCAATGGGCCAAACATGTACGCCTATAGGTGTATCCTGGACCGTATATCGATGCATAGGCTGACACGAGCCAACCAGCCTGACTGGATTCCAGATCCCAAGCCCATTCTAATGGCTAGGATACCGGCCTGCCTGATGCTCGGCCTCCAAAAGCCCACACTCATGGAGTCGTGTCCTAATAGGACACTTGTATCCTAGGCCTCTCTTATATAGCGGGGGTAGACACACAATGTAACCTATGCCAACATAATAGCACAGGCGCGCAAGGGGGAGCCGGCGGTGTGTGCTGGCGCCTGGGTGGCCAGGGTGCGGTATTGTGACGGTGTCACGGGGAGGAGCGCCCGTAGTCAAGCCCCGGGGATGTAACCATATCGGTGAACCTCGTTAACAGTTGGGTTATGGCAGACAAGAGGGAAAGATTCGTTGGCATAACATGGATGCTTGAAGGCGTTGCGGGAAGTCATGTCAGCTGTGATGGAATTATCATGTGATGAAGGGAAATTCGTGGAATGATCTGGGAGCCTGGGTCGGACTAGATAGTCTGACGGATCGACGCAGGTCGGTTGGTACAGAAGACGGTGGTGAGATCGGCGAAGACAACATAGGTGCGTGATGCTGATGGTGACCGACTTCTGGGGCGTGGAAACACGTGGCGCGGGTGTTGGGGAACGTAGTAATTTCAAAAAAATTCCTACGCACACGCAAGATCATGGTGATGCATAGCAACGAGAGGAGAGAGTGTTGTCTACGTACCCTCGTAGACCGAAGCGGAAGCGTTGACGCAACGTAGAGGAAGTAGTCGTACGTCTTCCCGATCCGGCCGATCCAAGCGCCGTTACTCCGGCGCCTCCGAGTTCTTAACACACGTACAGCTCGATGACGTTCCCCGGGCTCCGATCCAGCAAAGCTTCGGGGACGAGTTCCGTCAGCACAACGGCGTGGTGACGATCTTGATGTACTACCGACGCAGGGCTTCGCCTAAGCACTGCAACAATATGACCGAGGTGGAATATGGTGGAGGGGGGCACCGCACACGGCTAAGGAACGATCACGAAGATCAACTTGTGTGTTCTAGGGTGCCCCCCTGCCCCCGTATATAAAGGAGCAAGGGGGGAGGCCGGCCAGCCCTTGTGGCGCGCGCCAGGAGTCCTCCTCCTCCTAGTAGGAGTAGGACTCCCCTCTTTCCTACTCCTACTAGGAGGGGGAAAGGAAGGGGGAGAGGGAGAGGGAAAGGGGGGCGCCGCCCCCCCTCTCCTAGTCCAATTCGGACCAGAGGGGGAGGGGGCGCGCGTCCCACCCTGGCTGCCCCTCTCTCTCTCTCCACTAAGGCCCATGTGGCCCAATACTTCTCCCGGGGGGGTTCCGGTAACCCTCCGGCACTCCGGTTTTCTCCGAAACCACTCGGAACCATTCCGATGTCCGAATATAGTCGTCCAATATATCAATCTTTACGTCTCGACCATTTCGAGACTCCTCGTCATGTCCGTGATCTCATCCGGGACCCCGAACTAACTTCGGTACATCAAAATGCATAAACTCATAATAACTGTCATCGTAACCTTAAGCGTGCGGACCCTACGGTTCGAGAACAGTGTAGACATGACTGAGACAAATCTCTGGTCAATAACCAATAGCGGGACCTGGATGCCCATATTGGCTCCTACACATTCTACGAAGATCTTTATCGATCAGACCGCATAACAACATACGTTGTTCCCGTTGTCATCGGTATGTTGCTTGCCCGAGATTCGATCGTCGGTATCCAATACCTAGTTCAATCTTGTTACCGGCAAGTCTCTTTACTCGTTCTGTAATACATCATCTCGTAAGTAACTTATTGGTTGCAATGCTTGCAAGGCTTATGTGATGTGCATTACCGAGAAGGCCCTGAGATACCTCTTCGACATTCGGAGTGACAAATCCTAATTTCGAAATACGCCAACCCAACAAATACTTTCGGAGACACCTGTAGAGCACCTTTGTAATCACCCAGTTACGTTGTGATGTTTGGTAGCACACAAAGTGTTCCTACGGTAAACGGGAGTTGCATAATCTCATAGTCATAGGAACATGTATAAGTCATGGAGAAAGCAATAGCAACATACTAAACGATCGGGTGCTATGCTAATGGAATGGGTCATGTCAATCAGATCATTCAACTAATGATGTGACTTTGTTAATCAAATGACAACTCCTTTGTCTATGGTTAGGAAACTTAACCATCTTTGATTAACAAGCTAGTCAAGTAGAGGCATACTAGTGACACTCTGTTTGTCTATGTATTCACACATGTATTATGTTTCCGGTTAATACAATTCTAGCATGAATAATAAACATTTATCATGATATATAAGGAAATAAATAATAACTATATTATTGCCTCTAGGGCATATTTCCTTCAGTCTCCCACTTGCACTAGAGTCAATAATCTAGATTACACAGTAATGAATCTAACACCCATGGAGTCTTGGTGCTGATCATGTTTTGCTCGTGGAAGAGGCTTAGTCAACGGGTCTGCTACATTCAGATCCGTATGTATCTTGCAAATCTCTATGTCTCCCACCTGGACTAAATCCCGGATGGAATTGAAGCGTCTTTTGATGTGCTTGGTTCTCTTGTGAAATCTGGATTCCTTTTGCTAAGGCAATTGCACCAGTATTGTCACAAAAGATTTTCATTGGACCCGATGCACTAGGTATGACACCTAGATCGGATATGAACTCCTTCATCCAGACTCCTTCATTCGCTGCTTCCGAAGCAGCTGTGTACTCCGCTTCACATGTAGATCCCGCCACGACGCTTTGTTTAGAACTGCACCAATTGACAGCTCCACCGTTTAATGTAAATACGTATCCGGTTTGCGATTTAGAATCGTCCGGATCAGTGTCAAAGCTTGCATCAACGTAACCGTTTACGATGAGCTCTTTGTCACCTCCATACACGAGAAACATCTCCTTAGTCCTTTTCAGGTACTTCAGGATATTCTTGACCGCTTTCCAGTGATCCACTCCTGGATTACTTTGGTACCTCCCTGCCAAACTTATAGCAAGGCACACATTGGGTCTGGTACACAGCATTGCATACATGATAGAGCCTATGGCTGAAGCATAGGGAACATCTTTCAATTTCTCTCTATCTTCTGCAGTGGTCGGGCATTGAGTCTTACTCAACTTCACACCTTGTAACACAGGCAAGAACCCTTTCTTTGCTTGATCCATTTTGAACTTCTTCAAAACTTTGTCAAGGTATGTGCTTTGTGAAAGTCCAATTAAGCGTCTTGATCTATCTCTATAGATCTTAATGCCCAATATGTAAGCAGCTTCACCGAGGTCTTTCATTGAAAAACTTTTATTCAAGTATCCCTTTATGCTATCCACAAATTCTATATCATTTCCAATCAGTAATATGTCATCTACATATAATATCAGAAATGCTACAGAGCTCCCACTCACTTTCTTGTAAATACAGGCTTCTCCAAAAGTCTGTACAAACCCAAATGCTTTGATCACACTATCAAAGCGTTTATTCCAACTCCGAGAGGCTTGCACCAGTCCATAAATGGATCGCTGGAGCTTGCACACTTTGTTAGCTCCCTTTGGATCGATAAAACCTTCTGGTTGCATCATATACAACTCTTCTTCCAGAAATCCATTCAGGAATGCAGTCTTTACATCCATTTGCCAAATTTCATAATAAAAAAATGCGGCAATTGCTAACATGATTCGGACAGACTTAAGCATCGCTACGGGTGAGAAGGTCTCATCGTAGTCAATCCCTTGAACTTGTCAAAAACCTTTTGTGACAAGTCGAGCTTTGTAGACAGTAACATTACCATCAGCGTCAGTCTTCTTCTTGAAGATCCATTTATTCTCTATTGCTTGCCGACCATCGGGCAAGTCAACCAAAGTCCACACTTTGTTTTCATACATGGATCCCATCTCAGATTTCATGGCTTCAAGCCATTTTGCGGAATCTGGGCTCACCATCGCTTCTTCATAGTCCGTAGGTTCACCATGATCTAGTAGCATGATTTCCAGAACAGGATTGCCGTATCACTCTGGCGCGGATCTTACTTTGGTTGATCTACGAGGTTCTGTAGTAACTTGATCTGAAGTTGCATGATCATCATCATTAATTTCCTCACTAATTGGTGTAGGTGCTACAGAAACAGATTTCTGTGACGTACTACTTTCCAATAAGGGAGTAGGTACAGTTACCTCATCAAGTTCTACTTTCCTCCCACTCACTTCTTTCGAGAGAAACTCCTTCTCTAGAAAGGATCCATTTTAGCAACAAATGTCTTGCCTTCGGATCTGTGATAGAAGGTGTACCCAACAGTTTCCTTTGGGTATCCTATGAAGACACATTTCTCCGATTTGGGTTCGAGCTTATCAGGTTGAAGCTTTTTCACATAAGCATCGCAGCCCCAAACTTTAAGAAACGACAACTTTGGTTTCTTGCTAAACCATAGTTCATAAGGTGTCGTCTCAACGGATTTCGATGGTGTCCTATTTAACATGAATGCGGCCGTCTCTAGAGCATAACCCCAAAACGATAGCGGTAAATCTGTAAGAGACATCATAGATCGCACCATATCAAGTAAAGTACGATTACGACGTTCGGACACACCATTGCGTTGTGGTGTTCCGGGTGGCGTGAGTTGCGAAACTATTCCGCATTGTTTCAAATGTAGACCAAACTCGTAACTCAAATATTCTCCTCCACGATCAGATCGTAGAAACTTTATTTTCTTGTTACGATGATTTTCAACTTCACTCTGAAATTCTTTGAACTTTTCAAATGTTTCAGACTTGTGTTTCATTAAGTAGATATACCCATATCTGCTTAAATCATCTGTGAAGGTGAGAAAATAACGATATCCGCCACGAGCTTCAATATTCATCGGACCACATACATCTGTATGTATGATTTCCAACAAATCTATTGCTCTCTCCATAGTACCGGAGAACGGTGTTTTAGTCATCTTGCCCATGAGGCACGGTTCGCAAGTACCAAGTGACTCATAATCAAGTGGTTCCAAAAGTCCATCAGTATGGAGTTTCTTCATGCGCTTTATACCGATATGACCTAAACGGCAGTGCCACAAATAAGTTGCACTATCATTATCAACTCTGCATCTTTTGGCTTCAACATTATGAATATGTGTATCACTACTATCGAGATTCATCAAAAATAGACCACTCTTCAAGGGTGCATGACCATAAAAGATATTACTCATATAAATAGAACAACCATTATTCTCTGATTTAAATGAATAACCGTCTCGCATCAAACAAGATCCAGATATAATGTTCATGCTTAACGCTGGCACCAAATAACAATTATTTAGGTCTAATACTAACCCCGAAGGTAGATGTAGAGGTAGCGTGCTGACCGCGATCACATTGACTTTGGAACCATTTCCCACGCGCATCGTCACCTCGTCCTTTGCCAGTGTTCGCTTAATCCGTAGTCCCTGTTTCGAGTTGCAAATATTAGCAACAGAACCAGTATCAAATACCCAGGTGCTACTGCGAGCTCTAGTAAGGTACACATCAATAACATGTATATCACATATACCTTTGTTCACCTTGCCATCCTTCTTATCCGCCAAATACTTGGGGCAGTTCCGCTTCCAGCGACCAGTCTGCTTGCAGTAGAAGCACTCAGTTTCAGGCTTAGGTCCAGACTTGGGTGTCTTCTCTTGAGCAGCAACTTGTTTGCTGTTCTTCTTGAAGTTCCCCTTCTTCTTCCCTTTGCCCTTTTTCTTGAAACTAGTGGTCTTGTTGACCATCAACACTTGATGCTCCTTCTTGATTTCTACCTCCGCAGCCTTTAGCATTGCGAAGAGCTAGGGAATTGTCTTATCCATCCCTTGCATGTTATAGTTCATCACAAAGCCTTTGTAGCTTGGTGGAAGTGATTAGAGAATTCTGTCATTGACACAATCATCCGGAAGATTAACTCCCAGTTGAATCAAGTGATTATAATACCCAGACATTTTGAGTATATGTTCACTGACAGAACCATTCTCCTCCATCTTGCAGCTATAGAACTTATTGGAGACTTCATATCTCTCAATCCGGGCATTCTGTTGGAATATTAACTTCAACTCCTGGAACATCTCATATGCTCCATGATGTTCAAAACGTCGTTGAAGTCCCGGTTCTAAGCCGTAAAGCATGGCACACTGAACTATCGAGTAGTCATCAGCTTTGCTCTGCCAGACATTCACAACATCTGGCGTTGCTCCAGCAGCAGGCCTGGCACCCAGCGGTGCTTCCAGGACGTAACTCTTCTGTCCAGCAATGAGGATAATCCTCAAGTTACGGACCCAGACCATGTAATTGCTACCATCATCTTTCAACTTTGCTTTCTCAAGGAACGCATTAAAATTCAACGGAACAACAGCACGAGCCATCTATCTACAATCAACATAAACAAGCAAGATACTATCAGGGACTAAGTTCATGATAAATTTAAGTTCAATTAATCATATTACTTAAGAACTCCCACTTAGATAGACATCCCTCTAATCTTCTAAGTGATCACGTGATCCAAATCAAACTAAACCATAACCGATCATCACGTGAAATGGATTAGTTCTCAATGGTGAACATCATTATGTTGATCATATCTACTATATGATTGACGCTCGACCTTTCGGTCTCCGTGTTCCGAGGCCATATCTGCATATGCTAGGCTCGTCAAGTATAACCCGAGTATTCTGCGTGTGCAAAAACTGGCTTGCACCCGTTGTAGATGGACGTAGAGCTTATCACACCCGATCATCACGTGGTGTCTGGGCACGACGAACTTTGGCAAGGGTGCATACTCGGGGAGAACACTTCTTGATAATTTAGTGAGAGATCATCTTATAATGCTACCGTCAATCAAAGCAAGATAAGATGCATAAAAAGATAAACATCACATGCAATCAATATAAGTGATATGATATGGCCATCATCATCTTGTGCTTGTGATCTCCATCTCCGAAGCACCGTCATGATCACCATCGTTTCCAGCGCGACACCTTGATCTCCATCGTAGCATCGTTGTCGTCTCGCCAATCTTATGCTTCTACGACTATGGCTACCGCTTAGTGATAAAGTAAAGCATTACAGGGCGATTGCATTGCACACAATAAAGCGACAACCATACGGCTCCTGCCGGTTGCCGATAACTCAGTTACAAAACATGATCATCTCATACAATAAAATTTAGCATCATGTCTTGACCATATCACATCACAACATGCCCTGCAAAAACAAGTTAGACGTCCTCTACTTTGTTTGTTGCAAGTTTTACGTGGCTGCTACGGGCTGAAGCAAGAACCAATCTCACCTACGCATCAAAACCACAACGATAGTTTGTCAAATAGACTCCGTTTTAACCTTCTCAAGGACCGGGCGTAGCCATACTCGGTTCAACTAAAATTGGAGAAACTGACACCCGCCAGCCACCTGTGTGCAAAGCACGGCGGTAGAACTAGTCTCGCGTAAGCGTACGCGTAATGTCGGTCCGGGCCGCTTCATCCAACAATACCGCCGAACCAAAGTATGACATGCTGGTAGGCAGTATGACTTGTATCGTCCACAACTCACTTGTGTTCTACTCGTGCAAAACATCAAACCATAAAAACCTGGCTCTGATACCACTGTTGGGGAACATAGTAATTTCAAAAAATTTCCTACGCACACGCAAGATCATGGTGATGCATAGCAACGAGAGGGGAGAGTGTTGTCTACGTACCCTCGTAGACCGAAGCGGAAGCGTTGACGCAACATAGAGGAAGTAGTCGTACGTCTTCCCGATCCGACCGATCCAAGCGCCGTTACTCCGGCGCCTCCGAGTTCTTAACACACGTACAGCTCGATGACGTTCCCCGGGCTCCGATCCAGCAAAGCTTCGGGGACGAGTTCCGTCAGCACGACGGCGTGGTGACGATCTTGATGTACTACCGACGCAGGGCTTCGCCTAAGCACTGCAACAATATGACCGAGGTGGAATATGGTGGAGGGGGGCACCGCACACGGCTAAGGAACGATCACGAAGATCAACTTGTGTGTTCTAGGGTGCCCCCTGCCCCCGTATATAAAGGAGCAAGGGGGGAGGCCGGCCAGCCCTTGTGGCGCGCGCCAGGAGGAGGAGTCCTCCTCCTAGTAGGAGTAGGACTCCCCTCTTTCCTACTCCTAATAGGAGGGGGAAAGGAAGGGGGAGAGGGAGAGGGAAAGGGGGGCGCCGCCCCCCTCTCCTAGTCCAATTCGGACCAGAGGGGGAGGGGGCGCGCAGCCCACCCTGGCTGCCCCTCTCTCTCTCCACTAAGGCCCATGTGGCCCAATACTTCTTCCGGGGGGTTCCGGTAACCCTCCGGCATTCCGGTTTTCTCCGAAACCACTCGGAACCATTCCGATGTCCAAATATAGTCGTCCAATATATCAATCTTTACGTCTCGACCATTTCGAGACTCCTCGTCATGTCTGTGATCTTATCCGGGACCCCGAACTAACTTCGGTACATCGAAATGCATAAACTCATAATAACTGTCATCGTAACCTTAAGCGTGCGGACCCTACGGTTCGAGAACAGTGTAGACATGACTGAGACAAATCTCTGGTCAATAACCAATAGCGGGACATGGATGCCCATATTGGCTCCTACACATTCTATGAAGATCTTTATCGGTCAGACCGCATAACAACATACATTGTTCCCGTTGTCATCGGTATGTTGCTTGCCCGAGATTCGATCGTCGGTATCCAATACCTAGTTCAATCTCGTTACTGGCAAGTCTCTTTACTCGTTCTGTAATACATCATCTCGCAACTAACTTATTGGTTGCAATGCTTGCAAGGCTTATGTGATGTGCATTACCGAGAAGGCCCTGAGATACCTCTCCGACATTCGGAGTGACAAATCCTAATCTCGAAATACGCCAACCCAACAAATACTTTCGGAGACACCTGTAGAGCACCTTTATAATCACCCAGTTACGTTGTGACGTTTGGTAGCACACAAAGTGTTCCTACGGTAAACGGGAGTTGCATAATCTCATAGTCATAGGAACATGTATAAGTCATGGAGAAAGCAATAGCAACATACTAAACGATCGGGTGCTATGCTAATGGAATGGGTCATGTCAATCAGATCATTCAACTAATGATGTGACCTTGTTAATCAAATGACAACTCCTTTGTCTATGGTTAGGAAACTTAACCATCTTTGATTAACAAGCTAGTCAAGTAGAGGCATACTAGTGACACTCTGTTTGTCTATGTATTCACACATGTATTATGTTTCCGGTTAATACAATTCTAGCATGAATAATAAACATTTATCATGATATATAAGGAAATAAATAATAACTATATTATTGTCTTTAGGGCATATTTCCTTCAGCGGGCCCGAGGGTTTGTGTGACTTCGACAAGACTATGGCGCGGGATTGATTCAAGATGATGTATACACGGAGCTTGAAGTCGATGAGGCGCCGGGGTGGACTGATCATTTACCATGGAGTCATGTTGAAGGTGGAGTTGGAGTCTAGAGGACTTCACTTGGTGTTGATTGAGGGGCTACGACGTAAGAGCTCAGAGAGTCGAAGCCTATTCAGCGGGAAAAAGCGAGTGCCATGCAGTTCGGACTGGAGCCCAGTGGTCTGATGGAAGTGTGAAACTCGTCATCGGTCGGTGATGATCGATGGTACTCTGCAGTGGAGGTTGAGTGGTGTGGGTTCGCGACCCTTGAGACTCGACCGGGACAGCGGAGGCTCGACGCGGTAATAGCGGCGAGGCGTGCGACGCGCACGGGGCATGGAGACGGGCTAGGGCTCTGGTGGTCATACATGTGGTGAGAGAACTACGAATTTGACTCGGGGTGACTACAAGCAATGGTGAAATTCCTTAGGGTTTCAGACAGGCTGTCGGTGGGAACGACATCTATGGGATCACAAGAAATCCTCCTATGGTTGCGGGGCGCGGGGTCGTGAGAAGAGCGGATCAAACAGATAGCACACAGTTCCTTTACCCAGGTTCGGGCCGCAAGGAGGGGAGCGGCAGCAGGAGGAGCCACAGAGGGCTACTCCTAACACACCACCCCCATCGACTACGCCGCCGCGGGGGGCGTCCCCGGCAAGGGCATCAGGCACGGAGTCCACACCCATGGAGGAAGAGGGGAACTTGGGCGCTGGTGGCTCTGCCACGGCGCCAAATGCTGGCGGAGAGGGGACTTCTGCTTCACAGCCTGGCACTGGTGAGTCGCCTGTCCTTCGTCTCTGTTTTTCCCTTACCCTTTTCTTGGCTTCATCGCTCCCGTTGCTGCCCAGGCCCTCCCCCAACAGACACGGAGGACGTGGACACCGTTATCGGAGACATTGCTGAGGAGGCCGCGGCAGAGGCCAGCAGGATTGCCGCCGAAGAGGCCGCCAAAGATGCTGACGAGGCCGCCGCTGACGGAGCCGCCGAGGGTGCCGCTGAGGATGCTGCTGCACGGGCCGCCAAGGCGACCGGCGAGGCTTCTGCCGAGGGCGCCAGTGGTGGTCCTGCGGGAGAGGCCGGCAAGGCCTCCGCCAAGGAAAAGGTGATGGATGATCAACCTCCCTCCTCCTCAACCTCGGGCCCCGACAGATACCTGAAGGTGGGCGATGATCTTTTCGTCCACCGGGCTCGAGGTGGTCGACGCGCCGGGTGCTGGTGGCGATGGTTCTCTGGAGGAGCAGCTCTTCCGCGCCATGGGGGCCAATTTCCGAAAGCTCCAAGTGCTCTACCGTGCCTGCCTGGACAAGGTCAAGTCCCGGATGGCAACGGTGGACAACGCGGAGGTGGACTTCAAGGCGCGTGTTGCTGAGACACAGGCCTGGTTCCACCAGACCCGCGAGGAGCAGAGGGCCTTTCAGGAGAAATTGGCCGAGCGCGATGTGGAGCTCGCCATGAAGATGGCCGACATCGAGAAGGCCCAGGAGAAGGCGGCGAACTTGGCCACCGCGGCCGAAGCCGCCCGGAACCAGCATCAAGCCGCCTTGGACTCCCAGGAGGAGGACCTCTCCGTGCGTGAGGCGAAGCTTGCCACAACGCTCCGCGGCAAGGATGAGGAGCTCGAGGCCCTTGTCGCGCGACGGACTCGCGAGCTAGAGCAGAGGCACAAAGAGGCACTCGATGCCCAAGCCCTGGCCCATGTCGGCAAGGTGAAGGAGCTGGAAGCAGAGCGGGACGAGCTGAAGGAGCAGGCCCTCAAGCTGTCCGGCGAGAAGAGCACGCTCAACTGCGCCTTGGTAGAGGCGCAAGGAGCGGTCGTCAGCAGGGCTGGAGAGCTCTCCGAGGCGCAGAACTCCATCATAGACCTCAGGCTGAAGCTGGAGGATCTCAAGAAGCTGTTGTCGGAGAGCAGGGCTCGGGAGGAGACCTTAACCAGGAGCCTGGAGGAGGAGAAGCAGTTGCGGGTGAACGAGGCCGCCTCCCACCAGGAATATGTGGCGGGTGAGAACAGGTGGATCAGCCATCTGGAGGTCGTCGCCGGCAGGGTTACCTCGCAATTGGCCACCATGGGGTTGCCAAACGTGAGGTATGCCCCCGAGCGCAGCGGGACCGTCAACGCCAAGCTGACCCAGTTCTTCGAGGGCGTCCTCGGGGCCCTGGCCTATATCCACTCCAACAGGACTGCCACGCTGGCCGAGGAGGCCCGGCGACTTTGCCGGAGGGTCGTGACCAAGGTCCTCACCAAGGTGGCATATTGGAATCCCGACCTCGACTTCGCGGCCATGATGAGGAGCTTGCCGGAGGGTGCTGACCCCACGGTGCTCAAGGAGCGCATCAAGCCCATCACCGACTGCATCGACGAAATCAAGAGGGTGGAAGGCCAGCGCCGGGATTAGGCATCCTGCTCTTCTTCGCCGCTGCGGGTTCCCGACCAAGACAAATTTTATCTTTAGTTAGAACCGCAGCTATGATGTGATGTAATATAACTCTGAAGTACTCTTAATTTTCATGCATGTTATTTCCCCGTTCAATTCCCCTTTGTATGTGTGCCCTACGTCGATTGGGAAGGCTTGCCGGCGCGAAAGCCCCAAGCGGCGTCTTGGGGACGGATCCCCATGGCCTGCCGGGTACGCGTGCTGCCGGACAAGCCACATTTCTGTTCCGAACGCGGCCGCTCGAACTGTCGAGCTTGACTCGAGTCAGAATCGAGGGCGTTGTTGACCGCGGAAGGCTACTCTGCCACTCTCGACGCAGCCGCTTGAGCTGTTGAGCAGACTCGAAACAGGGCAAGGGCGTTGCCGATCGTGGTAGAGCCCCCTGGCGTGCAGGTGTTTCATACAAAGCAAACATCTCCGGGGGGGAATAACCTCAAATAAGAACGGTAGCACAAATAAGGGTTCAGTGCAACTTAGCTTCTGTTTGCGATCGCTCGAGTGTCGACCTTCTGGCCCCCTTTATTCTTCAAGGGTCACAAAAGGAGAGCCGGGCTAACTGCTAGAGCCGATTCTCACAACTGCGCTGCCCCCTACCTGGCGCGCCAAAGATGTCGGTGGGAACGACACCTATGGGATCACAAGAATCCCTCCTACGGTTGCGGGGCGCGGGGTCGTGAGAAGAGCGGATCAAACAGATAGCACACGGTTCCTTTACCCAGGTTCAGGCCGCAAGGATGCGTAAAACCCTACTCCTGCTTTGGTGGATTGAATATCTGTGCTCTTGAGCTAGCTATGGGGCGTGAGGAGCTCCAAAAAGCCGAATCCTTCTCCTGGTCGCCTTGGGCCTCCTTTTATATGGAAAGGGGTCGCCACAGTGGCACACAGGAGGTGGAAAGGGTACAGTGATGCGAGGTTATCCCTCGCATTACATAACAAGGCGCATTTAATGCATCTTGCTTAGGTGTCCTTGCTTTACCGGGGACGCGGGAGAGCCCTGTCTCGTTCGTCGCCGCTCCCACTTGCGTCGACACGCGCCCTGGCCAGCGATGCTCGTGGTGCCATGTAGGCAGGCAGGCAGCTGAGGTGGCGCAGTGGTGGGTCGCCACGAAGATCTGCATGCCGCCACACAGGTGCCTGCCCAGCTGGTTGGGTCAGCAGCTGCATGCGAACGGTGGTGGAGGACTGATGGTGGCCCCATGGGTGTTCATGGCAAGGGCCTTGACGTGGCCCCGGCAAGGGTCCTGCCGTGGCGCCTGCTGTCATCCCCGGCATGGCTCTTTCCGGGGGCCTTGTGGTCTTCCTTGGCTGGGATCCCGCCAAGGATCATCATCTTCTAAAGTGTGCATCTGATCTTGAATGCCTTCACAAAGATCTGCATGCCACCACGGGGATGCCTCCCGAATCCTTGCCCTATGGGGGCAGTGGACTCAAGGGTGACCCGCTCCGTAGGTGTGGGGCGAACTGCCACGGCAAGGGTCTTGCCGGGTTTGCTAAAACCGCCTCCCGGCAAGGATCTTGCCGGGGAGGGTCCGCTTTGTCCCCTTTGCTCCTTGTGGTCTTGGTCTTGGCGTCGTTCTGCATCTCTCGAGCTTCGGCCTTACATTGGCTCACCTCCCTTACCTTGCTCAGTGTGGTGGTGCCCGTGGCTCAGACTGCCCGTGCACAGTTATGGGGGTACAAAAAAGTGCACCTCTCTTTTTGTACACCGACACAGGCGGTCAAGAAAGGAGCGGTGACGTTGAGTCCAGGTAACTCTTATGTGTGACACCCAATATGTGAGTTGTTCATTTTCACACAGGTCAGTGATCAGTGTGTGATGGCATTGGACTGATACTCCGAAAGTTGGGAGCGCAAACTAGAGTAACAAGGAACTTAATTTTGCTCGAGTGTTGACTGTGGTCAAGAAAAGAAGGGACTACAAGTTGCAGGTGGAGTCACATGGAGTCTTTGGAGTAGCAGCGGTGCTCGTGGGATAAGCTCAAGTCCAATGTACATGGAAGTTTGACGCATGGACAAATTAAGGGTGGTGGAGTATATTCGCCAAGGTGGAGTTTGTTGGAGTTGTGTCGAATATAGTGTACAAGGTAGGTTATAGTTGGACTTGTAGTTGTATTGTGTTTACATAGGATATGAAGTCGTGTCCTAATAGGACACTTGTATCCTAGGCCTCTCTTATATAGCGGGGATAGACACACGATATAACCTATGCCAACATAATAGCACAGGCGCGCAAGGGGGAGCCGACGGCGTGTGCCGGCGCCCGGGTGGCCAGGGTGCGGTATTGTGACGGTGTCACGGGGAGGAGCGCCCGTAGTCAAGCCCCAGGGATGTAGCCATATTGGTGAACCTCGTTAACAAATCTCGGTGACGAGCTCGTGTGATTGCTTGGTCCTCGAATGATCGACGGTATGCCTCAGATTTATTCTAACATAGTCAATTGGTAATACGTCTACTATTTATGTGTTCTTTGACAGTAAATTAACTAGCCCGTGCAACCCACGGGTTGACGTCTAGTAATCAGTAATTTGGAACTGCCAGATTTGCAGGTCAATCTATATTACAAAGTAAACATTGTTCAGGACTAATGAGGTTTAGTATCTTTTAACTGTTACTTTATAGAATGATATGACATCATTTTTCTCATCAGCGTTTGAATATTTTAAATACAAAGAAAGTTTTTTCTCATCAGCGTCAAAAACCTCTGTTTGGATATTTTAAATACAAAGCAAGTTTTATCGCACTTTGCACTATAACGAATCTCTTGCACTAAGTGTATGGAATCCTCATGGCTATTCAAGCACATCCGTGCGTGTTCTAATGTTATAAAGTAGATTAACTAGAGCCTGGATATACCGAGCAGAGTGGATTGCTGTTCTAATGTTCTAGTACTTCTGTATCCCTGTATTAGACCACCAAATTGGATGAAGAACAGATAAACTGTTCCCGGTCGTTAAACATTTACAGGCTAACACCTTTTCATTTTAGAGAGTTTTAACATTATATGCTTTTCTTCCCGAGTTGTTTCTTAGACCACTGTTAGAGATGAGGAAGGAGTCCTAGAAGCTGTTGAGCATGTGAACAATATGTTAGACAAAGAACTGGCTGCCGGGACGAGTCCTAGAAACAATTTCGTTTGTGGATTAAGCCAAGGAGGTACGGCGGTGAAACATGCATCTAATCATTTCTGGTTTCAAGATAGTACTTACTGAGAATTTGATTTCCATTCTGTCTCCACAGGTGCTCTAGCCATAGCAAGTGTTCTGCTCTACCCCAAGACTTGTGTGTTTTCAGTGGTTCAATTCCTCTGAGCAAATCATTTGCTGACAGGGTGACGCCTGAAGCCAGAAAGGTAACAACAGCCGACCAAATCATGGTTAAACCAATTATATTTCGTAGCTGAATACTCTTGCAAATGTCTTGTCTCTGAATTCTTGCAAACCTGCAGATGCCGGTTTTATGGTTCCATGGGATGGCAGACGGGGTGGTACTATTTGAAGCCAGGTACGCTGGCTGCACGTCTCTCCAAGAGCTTGGCATGGCCAGCGAATTCAAGGTGGTAGAAAAGCATACTTGAAGTCATAACCGTTTAATTGGAGCTTTGCTTTTAGCTTCTCTGACTATTTTTCTTCAATATTATCAGACTTATCCGACCCTTGGGCACTTGCTTGTGGACGAAGAGCTCTAGTATTTTCGACGATTCATATTCGATCGTCTAGGGATCTCTCAAGGAACTGAAGCTGCAAGACAATCGTCATCATCGTCGTCGAACCACGAAGAACTACACTAGCTAGAGTACTTCACAAACTTATGGGCACCATTGCTAGGTGGCACATTGCTAGTACATATGTGACCTGAATCTCAGTTTATCTTTGCCACACGAATGCTTTGGAACATGATCCTATGATTTTTTTTTATGATATCCAATGAAAGGATTATGATACTATTACAGTTGACACAGTTCTCTATCTTCTCAATTCGTGTGCCTGATGACTTGCTCGGTTATTCATTGAAGCTTCGATTAACTGTCACGTGAATCTGACATGCCCGCCCAGTGGCTCATCGATGATGTTCTCTGGTTAGTGTTATCTTTATGATTGTACGAAGATATTTAAATCTAATTCTACAGTTAAATTAGTAGTGCTATCTGAATCTCTTTTTCTAATGGACGAGTTGGTTGAATAGTCCCACCACTTTCGTCTGGTTTATTTTCGTCCGGTTTTTTTTTGTCTGGTTTACCATATCTCCTCACGTTGGTTTTTTTATCCTCACAATAAAAACTTTCCTAACCTTTTCAAAATTTGCTAACTAGACATGTTACAAAATGGGCAAGAAACGATAACACGTTACCAATCAATAAAATTCAGTTTCATCACAATCAATTCTAAATCCTAACTTTCCTAATGCATTGATCTTTGCCTTTTGTCTCTAATTATACGGTCAGTCGTTCGTTTCATTAACTCCACCTCGCGCAATTCTTCTATCGATAACCAGCACCGGCACCTGGGACGAAGTCAACTCCTCGCTCTCGCCCAAATCCTCGCCTGCCCAAATCGCTCCACAAATCGCTGCATGCCTCGCTCACGCACAAAGCATATCCGCCTCGCGCTGCCCTAATGGAAGAAAGGGAGCTTCTCGAACCCTAGCGCCACGCCGCCGCCAGGCCTGTCTCGCGTGAACCAGCAGCCTGCTCTCGACGCCTCCATGCGCCGCCGCCGCTGCTCACGGTCACCGCATGCCTCTCGACGACTCCACGCACCACCGTCGGGTTCCCAATCCCATCTCATGAGCGGCAGGGTGATCGGAGATTCGGAGTCTCCAGATCACACTGTCCTGAAGCCGCGCGCTTCCCCTCCACAACATCTCGCTAGCCACAATAACTACAGCAATGGTGTCGAGGAGGGCGTGCACTAGACCATGTCCTTCCGGTGCCGCCACCATGAGATCCTCTGTTGCCGACCACGCCACGGTCATTTTCCTCCTACCTCAGTTAGTGCTCCCCCTACCTCTTCGCCTGATTCTTGAGATCATTTGTCAAATTTGTGTGTTAATGTGCTGCAGTTTTCGTACGGCAACTCACGACAGGAGCGTCGGCGCGGGCTCCAGGTACGCCCTCGGCCACGTCGCCCCTGGGATGCCCTTTGGTAGGTCTCAGCTCCAGGCCCCCAAGCCCATGGCACATACAATGTTGGTACCTACACACATGTTAAACTAATGGATGTTGGTATTTTGATCTTGCTCTGTTGACCAGCAGTACGATGTAATGTATGGACGTGTCTTCAGGATCAGTGGCAAAATATGCCGTGAAGAACGTGTGCACGGTGAGTTAAAAGATTCAGATATGGTCCTTTTTTTAACCTCTGTAGTTCTTCTTGTGCTGCTTCTAATTGAATTTTCAGTTTTACCTTTGTTCCCATATGGCTGCAAGCACCCTTAATCGCAAAAGCTAGCTACATCGATGCGCCGCCGTCGAGGACAACACCCAGCCCGCAACCGAGGTATTCCACATATAGGATTTATGGAACAGCAGGAGCAGCACTACGACAGCTACTGTCTTGCTGCAGTGATGCGGGCTGGAGCTAGCTGGGTTGCACGCGGTGACGAGAGCATTGTATATGTCCGTTCCTCCACCTTCAACATGTCGATTGCACGTGAGGACTTCTTCTTTTTTTTCCTTCTCCCTTTTTTCATGCAAGTGTAGAACTTATTGTACGATTTAGTTTTTGCCTACACATAGATGATTCAGATGTTAACGTTGAAGAAAAAATCGACATTGGTGTGTGTGCTCATCTAAAAAATATGATTACTTAAATAGCTAATAGTTAATTCTACCTTTGTGAATTTGCAGAATGATGAATGCTATTGGGTGACATTTCTCATCATGACATTTAATTAGAGGATATTTGTTATCAAGCGACGTCAATGTCTCAGGTATAGATAGTTCTGTTTTGAGGAAGATGATGTGCAACCAGTGACGGAAATATATTAGGGTGGAACTCCAATGATTATGTGGATCACTATCTATAGTTTTTTGTGGCCTATAAAGCAGAGGTCCGGCGTGTCAAAATAGAAGTTTCCATGAGTTGCTGCTTTATAAAATTTAGGCGCCCCTATAATGTTGTTGATGATAGAGTAGTGCAACTTATTCTGATTAGTTTTGTTCCCTCTTTGGATCTGCGGGCCAACACGGGTTTTACTTCTCATATATACAATCTCTGATTCTTGGAGAAGGTGAGCAATTGATTCAGGTCATGCTACTTCCTATTATAGCTTTCTCTATGTCTATAGTTGAGTAATAGTGCATTACCAATTAGGAGTTCTCGAGCATATCCCAAATTGTGATTTCCACTGCATTTTCTTCTGTTATTACAACTAATAAATTGCTTGTGCTATATTAGGAATGAATAAAGTGGCTGCTCCTCCCTACCAGTTACAGCGAGATGAGGCCCCTGGTGATCCTCTGAAATTTGATTCCCTTGATGGTCCAGGCTCTATGTTAACCTTCTTTTAGGTACTTCCAATGATTTTCTTTGTAGGAAACCCCAGAAATATATATAGATGTATTTTCCCGTAAAGATGCTAAATTTTGTTGGCCTTATTTATGGGATAGCGAAACCATTTTTGTGTGCACTTAATTGTCAGGTTGGACGCGCCGGGTGTGGGAGTTTTGAGCTGATTAACACCAATACTGCTTCTATATCCACCTCTACTATTATTGCTTCTATATTTCCTTATTGCATGTCTTTGTTTCCAGTAGGCCATGCCACCCTTTTCTACTAAGTTATATACACCCAATATGTTGGTGTTGTGGCCTGTATGTAGACGAAATATTTTAGGTCTGTACGAATAATTTCTATGTCATTTCATACAGTATCATGTTGATGCTATGAGCATCAATTGGCATATAAGATGAAGGCTTCACTTTGTTTTCGAGTTTGTTTCCTGTGTTTACTGCCATCTTCACATTCCCTTGAGATACTTTAGCTGTCGCTACTCTTTTCATTTATGTAAAAAGTAAAATACATTTTCTTTGAAACTTGATTAGTTCAACTTCTAGACTATCTACCTTTTTGGGGACACTGCAGGACATGGTTGATTATCATGTGAGTGAATTCTGGCGAGAATGAACTAAGTGAGCTTTTGTAGCTGGTCTATTCAAAATGGATGAAGGGACCAGTTAGTGTACATATAAGTTTGCACTCTGTCTTCCTGCTCATTCGTGCAATGTGTTCATGGGAGTCTTATTTTAGGAAAACATAAAAATAATTTTTCTTTCTGTGCGTACTACTCCAGCTTTCGAGTGCCAGGCTTCAATAAATCTGAAATTTCTATCGATCAATTTGCAGTGTTTATTTTACGGTTACCGCTTGGAAATGCTTCCTTTTAATCATTTTTATCTGGTACACACCATTGTAAGTGTATAAGAAATCAAGTTCATTCTGGAAGAATATTCACTCATGATAGTTTTGAATTTCGGTAAAGCAGAATGTGTACATTCATTTTAAATTGTCCAATGGATAATAGATTGTTCCACGTAAAAGAAACACTACACCACAACACTTTATTCCCTACTGATGTGTGCTGGCAAAAGTCATTTTCGCCGACCGACAGTTAGTTGAAGAAACTTCTAAGTGATAGTTGGTTGGGAAAACATTTGTATAACGAGTGATGGTGGTCGGGAATACAAAAGTCTGCTGTCGAGCAGTCGGTCAGAAAAGATCGTATCCTCATCTAATGATCGGTCGGCAAATAACGCCGACCAACAGCAGGTGGTAAAATGATGCTTACAAAAAATTATGCTCGATTAGGATGTAACGATGAGTGATGCTACTTGGGATGATGCTCAATTAGGTAGAGGACACATCAATGGTGGGGTAGCCGTAGGCATAGCTAATAGTGTAAATAGTAGTGCTATCTGAATGCTCCTCCGGCTCCCAGCCCCCGGCGTCGTCCGGCGAGGAGGAGGCCCTGAGCAGGAAACCGAGCTCAACTGCAGCGGTGCCAGGTCGTCGGCCTCCACGGCGTCGATGTCGTCGTCGAGCAGGTCCTTTGGCCTCATCCTCTTGGTGGCCTCCGCCTCCGCAGACACGACCGCATCAAGGTCGGCCTCCCTGGCCCTCTTGTTGTTGCCGGTATACGAACCATACAGCAGAGACAAAGAGGAGCTCTCCATGGCTGGCAGACGAGCTCTTCTTCTTCTCCTTTGCTTCGTGTCGCGGGTTGAATTCACGAAATGGCAGGGGGTATCTACAAATGTTCAGAAGTTGACTGGCTCAGTCCTGCTGGCGCCTGGCGCCACTTGGCTGCGTGTGATTGGCTCAGGACTAAACTTGCACATCTTAAACAAGTTTTAGGACTAAATAGTGCACTTTTGCAAGTTATAGGATTAAACAATCATATCCTAGATAAGTTCTAGGACCTCTAGTGCTTTTTACATCTTCGCATTTAACAATCGAGAGCAAGTGCATGGGAGGCGACAAGCAATTGAAGCCAGCGCCAAGGCATGCATGCTATTAACGGCGAGTGGCTCACACGGGTGGGAAAATGTTGACGACCATGTAGCACGAGCGGGTCTGCCGCTTGCGGCCAGGAGTAGTACTAAGATCATTCGCCATCGTCTGTGCGAACCAGAAAAATCTCAAAACTAGGTTTGTGCCGGAGATGGAGGCCAGGCATGGCATTGCCGATCGCTCCTTGACTCTTTGGTGATGATGACTCCAGAGGGTTGATTTGAAATCCTATTGGATTTTACGGCACGTGACATCTCAATTCTTTTTTTTGGGTGACATCTCAAAAAAAAAATCCGGTGACATCTCAATTCTCTATTTCCCCTAGTCCTATGTTTTTTCTTCCTTAACATTTTGCAATTGAACGAGCGTTAGGGTTCTCCACCCCAGGACTCGCCCTCACCTTCAACTCTCGCTCCATATCTCTCATGCCATGGTCTACGACTCGCGTCGCCACCGCCACAGTCACATACCGAGTCTAAGTCCCCGCCAACTCTCCACTATCGTCGCATCAGGTTGTCTCTGCACCAAGTATGGCTCATGCCTAGTTCATCCCTGCCGAGTCGAGCTCCTCCACCAATTCGACGTCCTTCGAGCCCCAAAGCTATCAGCTCCGCCAAGCTCTTCTCACCCTGATATCGGCTTCCATTGTCCACTAACCACAACGTGTGTCCACTCATCATCACCTGAATCCATCCTCCACCCCCCCCCCCCCCGACTACTCCGATGACTATAGTTTGGCTTCTGGAGTGTAAAGACAAATTGATGGCTTGATTACTCATCAACATTCCCCTACTTCACACGACGAGCTTGCGCGCAGGTTGCCGGTGGGCCGGCGGTGTACTTTATCATCCAGGATGCTATATTTTTTGTGCATCGTGCCAACCTCGTCCTACGTGCGCATGACCGAGACGTATTCCTCAATGGGAGGACGATGTCAATGCACATCGTCCAGGTCGGAAGACAAGGACGAAGAGTAGGATGAGGATGAGCAAGAAGAGGAGGAGGAAGAAGAAGGCATCGCGCACGAAGGCCCTAATCTCTCGTCTTCCATCTCTTGTTGTACAGGAAAGATGATAGACTACGAATTGAGAACCGGTGACTTAACTGTGCTTGCGTGCAATGGGGGATGACTTTGGTTTCTTTGGTTTTGCGCTAGACCAAGACGTATTCCTCGACGAACGACGGGAGGACGACGCAGGTGGCATCATTGTCGACGTCGGAGTTGTTGACCTCGTAGTCCGGGTCGAAGGACGAGGATTAAGAGGACGACAAAGAGGAGTAGGACAAGGACAAACAAGAAGAGGAGGAGGAAGAAGGCGTCACACACGAACCGCGCGCTTCAGTGACTTAATTGTGTCTGCATGCAATTAAGTCACTGAAGCTGCATCCGTAGACTACTCCAGCGAGGGATGACTGATTTTGTGGATGCATTTGTATAAAGGCGTTTAAATAGCTTGACTACTGGTCGTCACAGGAAAGAGGGACTGTGGCAGCAAGTGGGGGGCACGCGAGTCCCTGGTGCCGCCTTTTTATTTTGGCTCCCAATTTTCAAAGTTCTATATTTTTTAAATGAAAATTTCAAATTAAGTTATGTTTTTATAATCATGTTTTTTGTGATCAGCGTTTTGAATATATTTTGGCAATTTTAAAAAATATGTTTAAGTTTCAATGTTGAAACTTAGTACGAACGACCGATAAAAATCAATTATTTTGCGTCTACGATGACAAATAAAAATGTTTAAAGTTATATCTCACTTGTTGAAACTTCGCAGTTTTAGATGCAAAAACTCTAAGTTTCATCGTTGAAGCTTAAATTTTTTATGGATTTTCTTTTTGACAGTTTTCCTCACATATGATTCAATCACTTTGTGATTTGTGAGGCAAATCGAACGGTTATTACTGCTGATCTCCTACAGTCTGTTATTAATGCTGCCTGGTCAAATGGGGAATTATCTCTTCCTATAAATCATGCATATGGTCAAGATTATCCAATCATTCAATATGCTGATGATACTCTATTGATTATGCCTGCGAATGAAGACCAGTTAAATCATCTCAAATACCTTCTGAATCTATTTAGTCTGTCCACTGGTCTCTTTGTTAATTTCAGCAAATCCTCAATGATTCCCATCAATGTTAATCATCAAGAGGTCACCAGACTTGCCACAGTATTTGGATGTAAAGTTGAGAGCCTTCCCTTCACCTATCTAGGTCTACCCATGGGCACCACAAAGCCAACAGTACAGGATCTCATTCCTGCCATATCCAGAATTGACAAAAGATTATCTGGGGTTGCTAGATTCATGAATTATTCTAGCAGACTTACTTACATCAATTCTGTTGTTGCTTCGATGCCAATATTTGCCATGTGCTCTCTCAAAGTGCATATTACCATTCTAGATCATGTTGATAAATCAAGCAGAAATTTCTTATGGTATGGAAATGATATTAATAAAGGAGGCAAATGTTTGGCTAACTGGCAGATGATATGCAAGCCAAAAAATCAAGGGGGTCTTGGTGTTTTTAATCTGAGAGAACAAAACAAAGCTCTGCTCATTAAGCATCTTTACAAATTTTACAGCAAGATGGATCTACCTTGGGTTAAACTAATCTGGGAGGCTCACTATCAGAATAATGAAGTCCCTCATGCCAACAGAAACAAAGGATCTTTCTGGTGGAGAGATTGCATGAAAATGTATGATTACTTCAAAGATATGACCACTTGTGATATTAAAACTGGGGATACCAATATGCTATGGGAAGATAAATGGAATGATGACATTATGAAGATAAAGTTTCCAGAGTTACATTCTTTTACTTATAAAGAAAATATATCTGTCAAGGATGCCAAGGACATGGATAATTTGTATAGTTTATTTCAGCTACCCCTATCCATTCAAGCACATCAGCAATTTCATCAACTTTCTGATGAATTAAATAACATTAGGCACAACCAAGAGCATGACATTTGGAATTTCAATTGGAGCAACAGTAAGAGCATGACCAAGATGATTTATCAACACCTTATGAGGGGTGAAGATGCTGTTGATACATTTAAATGGATATGGAAATCATGCTGTCTTCCTAAACATAAATTTTTCTGCTGGCTTATGCTTAATGACAGGATAAACACATGTGACCTTTTAACTAGAAAGAGCATGCATCTTGATTCCACTACATGTGTGTTATGTAATGCTGAAGACATGGAAGACAGAATGCATCTCCTCTTCACTTGCCCATTTAGTCAAGGTTTCTGGTGGGATATTGAAATTGAATGGAACTCAGATTTGGACATTCACAATATGATCATGGATGCCAATCACAGATATAAAATCAAACACTTTATGGAGATTATGATAGTGGGCTGTTGGAGCATTTGGAATCAAAGAAATGGGAGGATATTTGAGGGGATACCTTGCTCAATTAATGAATGCAAGTATGATTTCACCAGATCTTTCAAGATTACCATGATGAGAGCTAAGCCATCTCTGAAAGATGGCATGTCATCTTGGATTGATAACATTTAATCTCAATAATTTAGATTAACCTTTTTTCTCTATTTCCCTTCTTGTTCTATTTCTCTCATTATTCTGGTTGTATCCCCAACAACCATTGTAAGGACTACTTTATTTGTTCCCTCTATAAATGAAAATGACATACAGTAGGGTTGTTGCCCTACTGTTCTTTGGTAAAAAAAAGGCAAATCGAACGGACTTGACGATTGACTGGTGCGTGCCCCGGACTCACATGACACTGCGAATTTCCGGTCGACACATGCGAAAAAGATACACTCTTGAACTTTACTCTCTCGAGTACTAGTAGTAGTAGCAGACTGGAACCCAACATCCTCGGTTTGGCGTATCCGGGAGGACCTGTCGTTGCTGGACATTCCCCGGCAGAGTTTCATACCACTGCCGGGCCACGGTTGGCGGCCGCCCGAGACAATCTACGTCAAGGTGAATACAAATGTTGCGATCCAGCGCGATGCTGGCAATGCGGGTGCGGGCGGCGTCGCCCGCTCTTCATCGGCTTTCCTGGGTGCATGGTGCAAACCCCACATGGGGGTCACGGACCCTTTCACCGCCGAAGTGCTCTCTCTTCGGAAGGGCACCATCTTTGCCAAGCTTCGAGGATACACGCACGTGCAACTGAAAACCGACTGTCTAGAGGCAGTAAACCTCTGAAACTCTAGCTACACTGATCGTTCGGTTGTAGCACCGATCCTGTATGAAATTGGAGAGCTCTCTGCTAGCTTTTTGTCTTTTAATATTTTTCATGTAAGTAGAGCTGCTAACGGTCCTGCACACTTGTGTGCTAAACGTGCATGTACGCTTAACGTGACCGAGAGCTGGCTAGATTCCACTCCCAGCTTCCTGATCAACAGTCTCTTGGCTGACTGTCAGCGAATGCTTTTATTCAATAAAGCTCTCTAAATCCCCAGTAAAAAAAGTGTCTAGTTCTATCCAAACGACAGAAGACGTCCGTCTGATGCGCTGGTAGTCCAGCGGCGTGGACCGAAGAGTCAAGTCACAATCAGCTCTCTCCACCCGCGACTGGTTCCTCTGCAACTGCTAAATGCATTCTGCGAGCAGAGCTCGCTCCTGCGGCTACTCCCTACCCCCAACGTAAACCTTTTTCTGGTTTCCTTAAACTACCCTTCACCCATTATGCATAAACAATCCAGAGCAAGTTAAGGCTTTGCAACTTTGCATGCAGAGGAGAGAAAGCTGGTTTGCATCCAGACTCCAGAGGATGCATGTTGTGATGTTGAAGCCAGCTACTACCAAGGCATGCATGTTTCTTCTTCCGTTTATGGAGCGAACGCCATCATGAACCAAGGCAACACATGGCATGCATGCCAACTACGGGGAGTGGCTCACATCGGTGGCAAAGCTGGACGGAGGTGCATGGCAAAAGGCAAAATATGGAAGGGCATGTAGTACAAGCGGGTCCTCCACTCCTGCCAGGAGTAGTATCGTGAGTTATACTGTGCGCAGGCCACAAATTTGAAGACGATGCTGCTCTTTGGTACAACTTTTTTTTTTGCGACAATGCTCTTTGGTACAAATTTGAAAGTGGTACTACCCCAGCGGATCTTAGAAAGAGGTCCCAAGCTGGTGGTCTCGGCTAGATGAAAAAAGAGACACAGTGTTTACTAGTTTTGAGCCTTCTCGAAAGATAATACCCATACTTATGTTCTTTAATACGCCAAGGGTCATGCCAAACATTGTCCATTCTCCAACTATCAGTGGGTCCTCGACCCGGGCCATGAGTGGTAGGCCAATGAGGTGAGTACGCCCTAATTCAGAACACCGTCACTTGGATCATAAAACTTGGGATCCATGTGATAAAAAGGTCATTGGCCAATCAAAATGTGTGTTGAAAAGTCTTCGGTAAACCCTATATATTCTGTAGGAAACCCTTCGGTATTCTTCTTTTGCCTCAACGTGCTGGCTGTGAAGACATACACAAACCTTGCCAAATGGGCCGACCAGGCACACTAAGTGCCCGGCCGGCACGGGTGCTGGCCTTGGCCTGAGTAGGCATGACAGGGACGTAGCGTGCAGCCGACGCAGTACGCTCGTGACGTGACCTTCCGTGCTGCAGTGCCGCAGTGCGGCCAATTTTCGTGTTTTGACACTTTTTATGAAGTTTAGCCGAATCTGACCCTGGTTCGGAAAAATTTTGTGATCTGACCCTTTTCCTACCGCCATCATCCTTGGCGGTAGGGTAACACTGCCTACCGCCACAGGCTATGGCGGTAGGACTTGATTGCGCTGTCACGGTCGTTTGACGTTGAAAATACCCTACCGTCATAATCTTTGGCGGTAGGATTTATAATATATAAATTACGTATGGCGTCTAGTATTACCATATGAACTTTGTTGGCAGGTTGGCTAGCGCGTGCAGGTTTTTGGCTGCAGGTCTCGGGTTCGAGCCAACATATGGCTTGTTTTTTTGTTCATTTTTATTTTGCCCAATAAAAAATAAACAATTTATCCAATTAATATTAGGATATAAATCATTTATAATTTTATTTATTTATCTGTAACTGTTTTAAAAAATTCGCTCAAAGATATATATATATATATATATGTATGTATGTATGTATATATATATATATATATATATATATGTGTGTGTGTGTGTATGTATGTATGTATGTATGTATATGTATATGTATACGAATATGATCAATTGGTCTCACATATTACCTGCATAAAAAATATTTGAAAGGCTATTCACCGAGATCAATTGGTCTCACACATTATTGGTCCCACATATCTCTTCATCGTTCGTATATGAAGCCTCCCTGATACTTAGGTCATTGCATTCACCTTCGGAGGGCCTTTGCACACCCTGATTTGTATCTGTGTTTGGATGATAATACTGAGAACGAACCTTACACTGTATTTGATCTTACTGGAGAGGTCGTCTTTGTATCAAGGATTTGATAATATAGTAGCAACTAAACTGGAGAACCTGGAGGCGCGTGTGTGTAGTGGTTTGAGCGCGGAGCCGACCAACCTTAGTGCTACTCAGGATAAAAATTTTCTTTTAGTTAACAGTTAAAAATCAAGCATAAAAGTGCTTTTATTTTGATAATTTGTTGCAAACAATTATTAATTACGCATCATATGTAGCTCTTTTGGCAAAAGAACATGGAAGAAAACTCATCATTAACATAGCTGGGCGGAGACAAACAATAACAGAGCCAAACAAAGTAACATATGATGAGAACTTAATTGTAGAGCGCCTAATCTTCATGATGAGCAAAGAATAAAACTGCTCTCTCCCATGTATGTTACAGATCTAAGCCGCAAAAAGACTGTAGAAAAACAAATCTTTGCGGAAATTTTATGAAACAGTTACATATAAGTAAAAAAATATTTATATAAATAATCCATAGCTTAACATTATAATTGAACAAATTGTTTATCCCATCATATTCGTTTATATCTTTGCGGGAATTTTATAAAACAGTTACAGATAAATAAAAACATATTTTTATAAATAATTCATGTCCTAATATTAGTTGGACACATTATTTAATTTTTATTGGGCAAAATAAAAATAAACAAAAAATTAGCCTTATGAAGTCTTAAACTCAAGTCCTACCGAACCAAACTCGCAAGTGCTAGCCAACTTTCCACTAGAAAGATTCTATTCTATTAGATGCCACATGTAATTTAAACCTTCTAGACACTACCGCCAAGGACTATGGCGATAGGGTATTTTTAACGTTGGACGACCGTGACGGAGCAGTCAAGTCCTACCGCCATAGCCTTTGGTGGTAGGCAGTGTTACCCTACCGCCAAGGGTTATGGCGGTAGAAAAAAAGGTCAGATCTGAATTTTATACGAACCAGGGTCAGATCCGGCTAAACTTCATAAAAAGGATCAAAACACGAAAATTGGCCCCGCAGTGCGTTAGTCACCTTGTGTCAGGCGACATGTCGCTGCTTCGCCCAGGTTTGCATCAGTGTATGCATGGCTCCATCGAGCCAACCTACGTAGCAGTAGCAATAGGACTGGGAACAGGGATGTAAATGTGTTCGTCGCCTTGTCCCAGGATACACGCTCCCCCTGCTCCTCCGTGACACGGGCAAGAACTTGCTCTTTTTTCTTCATAAATGCGCAACGACTAGCTCACTCGCTAATTCGCTAATCATTGCGCTCTTGTTAGGTGTGCTCGCTAATTCGCTGCTCGTTGCGCTCTTGTTAGTTTTTTTTAGCGCTAAAGCTGCTTTTATTCAATATCCAAGTTCGACGAAATACAAATGATGTCCTGTGAGCCAAAGATGGCGACCACAGGCTAATGAAGTAGCAGCTTTAGCAAGCATGTGAGCTTCTAAATTACATTCACGTTTTTCATGAACAAGCACTAACTAAGGAAAGAAATGCAGCATCTCCTTAATCTCGTCTACTATCACCTTGCCCGGTCCCAGAAACGCCTCGTTTGCATGTTTCACTGTTGCCAGACAATCTGTGCTGATTTGGACATGCTGCAAGTTCATGTCGAGGGCCAAGCATAGCCCCTCTTTGCAGGCCATAGCCTCAAGCGTCTCCGGATCCGTCATGTTCTCTGTCACGAGTGCTGAAGCGCCCAGATACAAGCCGGTGTAATTCCGGCAAACCACCGCAGCGGCTCCTTTATTCCCGCATCTTGATATTGCAGCGTCAACATTCAGCTTTGTCCACCCCGCTGGAGGAGGACTCCACTTCAACTGGCGACGAGACGAACTTTGGGGCGCTCCACCTCTCTGCTGCGTTACAGACACCTTTTGAGGACCTATAGATAGATTAGCTAAGCGAGCAATGCTTCGGTACACCCCCCTCACAAAACGTATAAAGGGTTGTATGGACTTTTCACAGATTATACTCACTTTTCTACATATACACTATAGGTTCGTATAATACCCGGCGAACAGCCCTCCCACATGGGCTTTTTAGTTTTAATCATCAAAAAATGAATGTCATAGTCCGGATACTACGACCCTCAAGCAGTACGTGTGACAGCCCAAACCAGCTGGGCTAGCATATCTGATCTTCCTACTAATCCTGTTTTCTTCTTCTTGTTCTAGAGAGATAACACCAAGGAAAAAAACACAGCACCTTCACTCTTTGGTTTTTTTTTTGTTTTTTTTTCGCACGGTTTCGTTAGGGTTTTTAGTTTTCCTGTTTTGTTCATAAAATACTAATATTTGTTTTTTTAAAATTGTACATAAATTTCAAAAAAAAAACATGCCTTTCAAACTTGCTCAGAATGTCAAAACACGAACAGTTTTTTTTATAAAAGAAAAAAAATGCAAACATGAAGATTTTTCTTGAAAAACGTTAACAAATTTGGAATTCCAGAAAAAATAGAAAAATATGGACAAATTCTGAATTCTGAAAAAATTTAAATTTATGAGAAATAGAAACAATAAACAGAACAAACGAAAAGTCAAAGAAGAAAAAAATAAACAAGTGAGAAGATAAAAAAGAAAAAGAAAAAACACTGTTCACGACCTGTGAGAAGGTCCCAAAACCAGAAAAAAAAATGGCTGGGAAGCCGAGGTTCCTAAAACCTAGAAAACCTTTTTGCAAATTTCCTTAGTGAATTTAAAAAAAAATTCAAATCCATGAATATTTTGTAAAAAATTGATGAACTTTTTTCAAATTCTTGAGCTCTTAGACCGAGCCAACACGCGCCTGACGGGAGCAATGTCATCGCCTAGTTAGGCCAAGGCCTAAGCGTTTTATTTTATTTTGTATTTTTTGATACCATTTATTATTTTTGATAATTCATTTTTCTCTTTTTTGAATACCAAAAAACATGTTTTAACTAACTTTTTAAACTAATGATTTTAAATTCTTTTTCTATAATTTTTTAATTAAATGCTTTTAAATAACACTTGCTATTTTCAATTTTATCCCTTTGTATTTATCAGTTAGGGTTATTTCAAGGATATCCAAAAAAACACCATGTTCAACGCAGATTATTTGGTAAGGTCAGAACGGTTCGTCTGAGAGTGCGTTATTTTTCAATATATTTTAAATGGCCCCAATTTCCGCAGCAGAAAGAAGAAGAAATGGACCCATTTTTTCCATGGCCTTTTATGAGCAAATCAAGGCACCATGCCAATTTGATTTGGGTTTTTGACAAATTCTGCATTTTCTGGAGTTTTCTTAGTAAAAGAAGACCGATAAAATAGTCGAACATGTTGCAAGTTGCATACGGTGTCGAAATTTGTTAAACCTAGCATGGTTGCCTCCCATGGGCATGCCCATCCGGGTGCACCCTCCATTGAATATGGTCTAGTTTTGAATGAATTTCGTACACCATATGCATGTTGTGTCACGTTCGGCCATTTATCAGCCAGTTTTCTCCGAAAAAACTCTAGAAAATGCAATAATTACCAAAAACTTAAATAGCTTGACATGGTGCCTTGATTTGATCATAGAAGGAGGTGGGAATAATTAGGCCATTTGAAGGATGTTGAGAAACACTGTACCATCAGGTAGAGTGTTCTAGCCAACCAGAACATCCTTCATTAAACATGGTCTACTTTTGGACATTCTTAAAATGACCCCAACCTTTTCAAGCAGGTGGGCATGACCATGGTAGTCATCCATGCCAGGTTTGTTACATGTCCGCCCATTTATCAGGCGTTTTTTACGGAGAAAACCCTGAAAAATGCAAAACTTGTCGAAAACCAAAACAACTTGGCATGGTGCCTTGAATTGGTCATACAAGGCATGAAAAAAAAATTGGTGCCATTTCAAGGATGTCGGAAACGACGTCCTCTTAGACGAAGACATCTCGCCTACTCGAGCACCTCCTTTGATCATGGTCTAAGCTTTTCTTTTTCCATCATTTGTAGTGCGTTAAATATAACGCTAAAAAGAAAGACTCTGGTTTTCCTTTTCAACCGGGCTGTTTTTTCTTTGGTTTTTATATTATTTTGTTTTTTCTGTTTCTTTTATTGATTTTGAAAAAAGTTCATCAAAAACTCAAAATATGTTTATCGATTTTAAAGAAAAGTTCATTGATTTGAAAAAAAAATCATTGATTTAGAAACAAAGTTCGTCAATTTTATAAAAAAATTGAACAATTTTCAAAAAGAAATCGCCAATTTGCGAAATAGTTCATGAATTTGTAAAGAAAACTGATCAATTTTGAAAAAAAAGTTCTCTGATTTGGAAGAAAAATTCTAGAATTGTAAAATTTTCTTCATTTTTAAAAAAATCACGAATTGTAAAAGTTCACGCATTTAAGAAACAAAAAAGAAAAGGAAAATACCAAATAGAAAATGTTGCGCTTTTCCAGTGTTCTATTTTAAGCATTAAAAACTGTACGTAACATACGACGCTAGGTTGGCTAGTTCGTTAGTGCGGCTGTCCTAATATTAGGAGGTTGTAGGTTCGAATCCTGCAGCACGACGCACCTTTTTTTTGCCCTTCTAAAAAAAGGCGGAATGGGCTTTTTTTGCGGTTTAAAAAAAGGCGGAATGGGCTAGCCCAGCGCGGCAGGGTGTGGATTGGCTAGTTCGTTAGTGCGGCTGTCCTAATATTAGGAGGTTGTACGTTCGAATCCTGCAGCACGACGCACCTTTTTTTTCCCTTCTAAAAAAAGGCGGAATGGGCTTTTTTTGCGGTTTAAAAAAAGGCGGAATGGGCTAGCCCAGCGCGGCAGGGTGTGGACGTCCGTTCATGTACATCGTATACGTTTTTCTCAAAAAAAAGTTCAGCATATACGTGAAGAGTTTATAAAATATGACTATCATGCCCTTACTTATAAAGAGGTATCGGTTAATCTGAACCGTCCTTATGTTTAGGGGGTGTACCGAAGCAGATGTGTAGCTAAATACTTGTTGATGAAACACAAGGTGGAATGAGGTGATTGGTATTGATCTTCATGTATTGCCTTCCTTCTCACCCACCATATGGACCAAAGAGTGACTATTGCCTTCACAAACTGTTCTTCATTACATGAAAGTTGCATCTCCTGCGGCCATAAGCGGGCGTCCTCCGATCTGATAGATATCATGTGCTCCATCAACTCTTCATCCAACATGGCCCATACACACTTTGCCATATGACAATCAATAAGGGCGTGCTTCCAGCTATCAACAGCCACCTCACAAATCTCCCATTACCAATGCTCCTTACCAATCCTTGCTTTAACACTTCCTTGCCTTGACAGATGGCCCTCCAAATCTGGGAAGGGTGATTCCCTAGCTCGGCATCCAGCACATCCACTGTAGGGTAGTACACTGCCTTGAGTAATCTTGCCCTTAATGATTCCGTATCCTGAGTGAGGCGCCATGCTTGTTTAGCAACCATAGCCAGGTTAAATAAATATGTATCTCTGAACCCTAACCCGCCCATGTACTTGGGCATCGTTAGAACATCCCAAGACACCCAGGCAACTTTCCTTTCCCCGTTCTTGCTTCCCCAATAAAACTTGCGGATCATGGTGTCACTGCTTTGGCAAAGCCCTTTTGGGAGCAGGAAACATGACATTGAGAAGGTCGAAATAGCCTGCGCTACAGATTTAATTAGCACTTCTTTACCTGCAGCAGCATGGCATCTCTCCACCCATCCCTGAATCTTCCTCCAAAGCCTGTCCTTTATATATTTGAACGTCCCATTAGATGATTTTCCAACCTTGGTTGGCAGCCCCAAATATTTCTCCGTTAGGGATTCATTAGCAACTTCTAGAACTCCTTTCACAACTTGCCTTGTTTCCTTAGGACAACCTTTCCCTTCAAAATTTACTAGACTTGTTGAGATTGATTCTGTGCCCAGACGCATCACAGTACTGCCGGATGGTGTCTCTAATAACGTCCGCCTCTTCTACATTTGCCTTAAGCAATAGAAGACAATCATCGGCAAAAAAAGGTGATTAACCGGGGGTGCCGAGGGTGCAACCACTAGCCCTTTAGCATTCTTGTTGGAACCTGCATGCCTTAGTAAACATGAAAGACCTTCAGCAGCCAAAAGAAATAAGTACGGAGAGATGGGGTCTCCCTGTCTGATCCCTCGTGAAGGTTTGAACTCCTCTGTCCTCTCACCATTCACCAATACTGAGAACAAAACTGTTGTTACACAAGCCATAATTTTGTTCACCCAAGCACGCCTGAAGCCAAGTTTGAGCATAACTACTTCCAGGTAATTCCATTCAACACGGTCATAGGCCTTCATCATACCAAGCTTAAGTGCACAGTGCGAATTCTTCTTACTCCTAGAGCGCTTCATAAAATGTAAACACTCATATGATGCTATAATGTTGTCGGTGATGAGCCGTCCAGGTACGAACGCTAACTGCTCTTGTGAAATAATCTCTGGCAAAACCTTCTTCAACCGATTTGAGTGTACTTTTGATATGATTTTGAAAATCACATTGCACAAGCTAATCGACCGAAATTGAGTTAAAGTGGTTGGATGAAATACCTTAGGGATCAGTATGATGAACGTCATGTTAACCACTTATGGAGACTCTTCCCCATTCAGCACTCTCAGAACTACCTTGGTGACCTCATCTCCACCCCCCCATTTTTTCTGAAAAAAATGGGCAGGGAAGCCATCTGGGCCCGACGCCTTTGTGGGATACATTTGAAACAACGCTTCCTTTACCTCTGATTCTTTGTACGAAGCACAGAGCATATCATTCATGACATCATCGACCTTTCTGGGTATATGGGATAACACCTCCTCCATCCCAATTGTGCCCTCCGAGTCATATAATTTTTTATAGAAATCCTTTGCCATCCCCTTGATCTCTTCCTCATCACTACATATCGTCCCATCTTCACGCACCAATTGGGATATTCTGTTTCTTCTCTTCCTCATCATAGCTTTTTGGTGAAAGCATTTTGTATTTCCGTCACCTTCCAAAAGCCACTGAGTCCGGGACCGCTGCCTCCACATTATCTCTTCTCTAAAATTCAGTTCCACAAATCTTTCCTGAACTTTTAATTCCGTACGAGACGGTCTGCTTCTATCTGGTTTTGACCTCAATTCCTCCAGCCTCCTTTTTAGTGTCCGGAGCTCCGAGCGAACATACCCAAAAGTTCTGGACCCCCGCCTCGCCAAATCTCCTGCTAGCTGGTCCAATTTTGCCTTCAGGTCCTGCAACGTGTCACCGCTCCCACTCGACCACAAACAATATATCAAGGGGAAACAAATCCTCATGTGTTTCCCACATCCGCTCATACCGAAAAGGTTTATTTATTACAATACCCTTGTTCACAGAATCTAAATTATTACATAAGACAATCGGCGAGTGATCTGATTTTGCAGCTTGCAAATGTCTAAGTGTTGCATATGGAAACATTACACTCCATTCCGGTGAGGCCAATGCTCGATCGAGGCACACACGACAGTAGTGCCCTCCGCGCACCTTCTTCTCAAACGTCCAATCAAGCCCAATATAGCCGATATCAGCCAAGTTACACAAATCCACCGCTTCTCTAAATCCTGTCATTTGAGCTTCATCTCTCTTGTTAGGGCCAATCTGTTCTTCTCTGCGAAGTATCTTGTTAAAGTCACCGATACACAACTATGGCAAGGTCGACTCTCCTCTTAGTCGAGCCATCGTGTTCCATGTGTTCTGACGTAATGATCTATTTGCCTCCCCGTAGAAGCAGGTTAGTCTCCAGTCCTCCTTTCCTGGTTCTGCCACCCACGCATCGATGTGATATCGAGAGAAATTCTTGATTCTAAAATCTAAGCCATGCCTCCAAAAAACTCCTAAACCGCCACTCCTCTCGCTGCTTGACACCGCAAAACCCCCTTCAAACCCCAACGTTGCCGTGAGGCCTTCCACACGCTGTTTTGACAGTTGTGTTTCCACAATGCAAACCACCGATGGCGCACATTCCTGAATGTGCTCCCGGAGCTCACGAACTATTGCAGGGTCGCCAATCCCACGACAGTTCCAGCATAAAGTTCTCATTGGGCTTGGCGGCCATCCGCTAAGGATGCCGCCTCATTTAGAATATCCATCTCATCCTGCCCATCCGCCTCCTCACCTTGGCGTCTCCGCTTAACAATTGGTTGTTTGCAGGGTGTCACCTTGGCGGATCAGTTGCTCTTTATGGTAAGGTAGTTGTGTTGCGTTCTTATTAGATGTGATGTACCAACGCGTGTTGGACTAGGCAGCCCAGGCGCGGCCCTAATCGGGCCACGTGTCAGACACGGCCCTAATCGGGCCACGTGGCAGACACGGCCTGATATGCTACGTGCCGAGCCAGCCCATGACAGGCCATGCATGCAGGCTGACATGTCGGCATGCCTAAGCTGGCCCAGCTGGCCTGGTTTGGATGTACAACTCGATGTTGGACACACAACTCATGTTAGGTGTGTGTCGTGCCAGCACGTGCCGGACTAGGCAATCCAAGCACGACCCTAGCCGGGCCACGTGCCAGGCATGGCCCGATAAGCCACGTGACAGGCCAGGCACATGGGCTGACATGCCGGCACGCCTAAAAAGGCCCAGTTGACCAGGTTTAGATGTACACCTCGATGTTGGACACACAGCGAGCAACTGTAGCAGCCAGCAAACCCTACTTGGGGCTGAAGGCGCCCGTTGAAGGCATTTTCGCCATCTGGGGCACACCCCCGCTCCAAACTGGGCCGGCCCATTGACCTTTTTTCTCTTTCCTCTCAAACTCCAAACAACGGTGCGGCAAAAGAATTCGAACTTGAGACCTCTCGATTAATAGAGAACCACATAGCCACTGGGACATCTGCACACACATGTGCTTTCTAACTTCCTTTTTCTTTTTATTCTTCTTCAGTTCGCAGATACCTTTTTTCTTTCTATTTTTCCTTGTTACTTTTTCTTTATTTTTTGTTTCTTTAATTGTGCAAACTTCAGTCTAATTCCTATTTTTTTCTCAAAAGTGATGAACTTTTTTCAAATTCGCAAACGTTCTCTTCAAAATCGATGAACATTTTTCATATTCACGAACTTTTTCCTTAAAAAATGATGGACTTTTTTCCAAAATTAATGAACTCTTTCTCAAGATTGATCAATTTTTTCAAAATCGATGAACTTTTTTCAAAATTGATGATTTTTTTTTAAATTCGATGGATTATTTTTCAAAATTGATAAATTTTCAAAATTCATTTTTTTCAAAATTGATGAACTTGTTTGAATTCAATAAAAAATTCAAACTTGATGAACTTTTATCAAAATGGATGAACTTTTTCTGAAATATCGATGAACTTTTTCCAAATTCGTGAAATTTTATCAAATTCAATGAAATTCTTTTCAAAATTGATGAACATTTTTTAAGTTCGTGAAATTTCTCAAATTCACGAAGTTTTTTCAATTGGTATGAACCTTTTCGAATTTATGAAATTTCTTCAAGTTCACGGTTTTTATTGTGAATTCTTTTTTTATTTATATATAAAATAATACACATAACAAATAGGGTATATATTACTCATACATGCTAGTCTTGTGATTCAATAAAATGCTAATGATGTACTAAAAGAACTATCACATAGATTATTTTCCTCATAGTGGACAACAAAGAGGCTTCGTCCTAGTGGTTATTGCCGAAGCTTTCAAGTAAGCCGACAGGAAATGATCCTGTTTCTACAAGAATTATGTGTTTTTTTTGCGGTATGAGCAGAACAACCTTTTATACCAGGCTGGCCCGCTATGCCCGCGCTGGAGTGAGGGGGTGCGTGATTTGGGGTCGGGCGCCACGTAGGTCGGGGAATTTGAGGTCCCGTGCCCTAGGTACACAAAGAGTAATCCCATTCCTTGGTAAACAAACAATTCCAATTGATTTTCATTTAAAAAAACACGAGTCCAGTTGTTTGCCAACCCTAAAAAGGGAGAGAACTGTTTCTGCGAGCGCGCACAAAGAGAGAGAGAGAGAGAGAGAGAGAGAGAGAGAGAGAGAGAGAGAGAAGGGGAGAGAGACTTGATACTCCTATTGGGTTTCTGAGGCAATAGAGGAGTTTGCTGATGGAAAATTGCACTAGACTCCACAATCTACGCCTCTCTATACAATAGGGGGAGCGTGCTACATGTGGGCCAGATGATAATACCGAAAGATTGAATGCTCGAGATGCCATAGGATGGAGCCACAGACAACCATCTGATCCTTCCCCGTGAGCTGACGGGTCTTTTCAACAAGCCTTGTGTTGCACTCGATGCTTTGCAACTCGAGCCTTGTTACCACCCCTAGATGTTTTTTTGACGCGACAGCCGTCAGATCTGCTCGAACCTGGGCAACAAACGTCATGTTGCGGTTAGCGCTTTACAACATGAGCATTGTTGCAATCCCTCAATTATTTGTGTGCTCGATCGAGTCATCCAGGCTTTGTAATAAGCCTCCAATTGTTCTCAAAACATGACTGGTAACCCACAAGTATAGGGGATAGCAACAGTTTTCGAGGGTAGAGTATTCAACCCAAATTTATTGATTCGACACAAGGGGAGCCAAAGAATATTCTCAAGTATTAGCAGTTGAGTTGTCAATTCAACCACACTTGGATAACTTAATATCTCCAGCAAAGTATTTAGTAGCAAAGTAATATGGAAGTAATAACGATAGCAAAAATAGTATTTTTGGGTTTTATAGTGATTGTAACAGTAGCAACGGAAAAGTAAATAAGCGAAGAACAATATGTGAAAAGCTCATAGGCATTGGATCGGTGATGGAGAATTATGCCGGATGCGGTTCATCATGTAACAGTCATAACATAGGGTGACACAGAACTAGCTCCAATTCATCAATGTAATGTAGGCATGTATTCCAAATATAGTCATACGTGCTTATGGAAAAGAACTTGCATGACATCTTGATACGTCTCCAACGTATCTATAATTTTTGATTGCTCCATGCTATATTATCTACTGTTTTGGACCATATTGGGCTTTATTTTCCACTTTTATATTATTTTTGGGACTAACATTTTAACCGGAGGCCCAGCCCAGAATTGATGTTTTTTTTGCCTATTTCAGTGTTTCGAAGAAACATAATATCAAACGGAGTCCAAATGGAATGAAACCTTCGGGAACGTGATTTTCTCACCGAATATGATCCAGGAGACGTGGACCCTACGTCAAGAAAGCCAGGAGGTTGGCACGAGGTAGGGGGCGCGCCCTACCCCCCCAGGTGCGCCCCACCCTCATGGTCCCCACCTTGCTCCACCGACGTACTTCTTCCTCCTATATATACCAACGTACCCCCAAACGATCAGATATGGAGCCAAAAACCTAATTCCACCGCCGCAACCATCTGTACCCACGAGATCCCATCTTGGGGCCTGTTCCGGAGCTCCGCCGGAGAGGGCATCCACCACGGAGGGCTTCTACATCATCATAGCCCCTCCGATGAAGTGTGAGTAGTTTACCTCAGACCTTCGGGTCCATAGTTAGTAGCTAGATGGCTTCTTCTCTCTTTTTGGATCTCAATACAATGTTCTCCCCCTCTCTCGTGGAGATCTATTCGATGTAATCTTCTTTTTGCGGTGTGTTTGTTGAGACCGATGAATCGTGAGTTTATGATCAAGATTATCTATGAACAATATTTGAATCTTCTGTGAATTCTTTTATGTATGATTGGTTATCTTTGCAAGTCTCTTCGAATTATCAGTTTGGTTTGGCCTACTAGACTGGTTTTTCTTGCAATGGGAGAAGTGCTTAGCTTTGGGTTCAATCTTGCGGTGTCCTTTCCCGGTGACAGTAGGGGAAGCAAGGCACGTATTGTATTGTTGCCATCGAGGATAACAAGATGGGTTTTTTACCATATTGCATGAATCTATCCCTCCACATCATGTCATCTTGCTTAAGGCGTTACTCTGTTTTAACTTAATACTCTAGATGCATGCTGGATAGCGGTCGATGAGTGGAGTAATAGTAGTAGATGCAGGCAAGATTCGGTCTACTTGTCTCGGACATGATGCCTATATACATGATCATACCTAGATATTCTCACAACTATGCGCAATTCTGTCACTTGCTCAACAATAATTTGTGGACCTACCGTAGAAATACTTATGCTCTTGAGAGAAGCCACTAGTGAAATCTATGGCCCCGGGTCTATCTTTATCATATTAACCTTCCATCACTTAATTATTGCTTTGCCTTTTTACTTTGCCTTTTATTTTACTTTGCATCTCTATACCAAAAATACCAAAAATATTATCTATCTTCTCTATCAGATCTCACTCTCGTAAGTGACCGTGAATGGATTGACAACCCCTATTCATGTTGGTTGCGAGGATTTATTTGCTTTGTGTAGGTACGAGGGACTCGCGCGTAGCCTCCTACTGGATTGATACCTTGGTTCTCAAAAACTGCGGGAAATACTTACGCTACTTTGCTGCATCATCCTTTCCTCTTAGTGGAAATCCAACGCAGTGCTCAAGAGGTAGCAAGAAGAATTTCTGGCGCCGTTGCCGGGGAGTCTACGCAAAGGTCAACATACCAAGTACCCATCACAATCCCTTATCTCTCGCATTACATCATTTGCCATTTGCCTCTCGTTTTCCTTTCCCCCACTTCACCCTTGCCGTTTTATTCGCCCTCTCTTTTCCGTTTGCCTCTTTCTCCCTTGCTTGTCGTTATGTCTGAATTTGGGGAAATTATTGCCAACATGGACAATAATAGTATCATGGAAAATTCTGATGCTCCTGCTGAAGAACCCCCTACCTTGCATACAATTTTTTTCCGAGTTGGCAGTGGTAATATTATCGGAAAAGGAGTTATTCAAGATTTGTTTACTTGTGTCAGTGCTTTGCCTTCTATGGGCGGTTCTATTCTTCATAGAACTAGTAGTCTTGCGGACGCTATTGCCATGCTTATAGTTGAACTTGAAAGGCAATTTATGCACATGCATCCTTGCGTACAAAGAATTTTCTTAGAATTTTAGCATTCTTCTGTTAAGCATGCCGTCACTATCTTTTTGCCTCATGAGTTTAGATTTATAATAAAAGAGGCCAAAGAAATCTTTGCGCATTATAAGGTAGATGCTAGTCATCCTCCCATCGAAGCTATCCTTTTTAATCAACAAGACATGATGCGTTTACAATCTTTAGATCATATTGCTTATAATGAAAATCTTAGGAAAAAGGTTCTAGCCGATGTTCTAGTTGATAAAATTTCTGAGATTAATGATGACTTTGCTATTCAAAATAATGGACTAGGTTTTCCTCTTGAACAAAGGCTTGTAGCTTTTTGCCAAAAGAATGCTCTTAATGATGAATTGGTTGTGCAATACAAAGGGCCTAGGGAGGATCCCATACCTCCCGAGATTGATCTTGGGGACTTTTGTCCCATTAAATTTAGCCCTTTTGATTATTTTTTCTTGCCTCAAAGAAAACTTGCTGCTGAACGTAGAGAATATGAGAGAAGTTTTCATGATTTGCCATACCACTATTATGGCAATACCTAGATCTATCCCTGCTTTTATGCCTAGCTAGGGGCGTTAAACGATAGCGCTTGTTGGGAGGCAACCCAATTTTATTTTTAGTTTTTTCTTTTAGCTTCTGTTTAGGAATAAATCTTTGATCTAGCCTCTAGTTAGATGTGTTTTATGTTTTAATTAGTGTGTGTGCCAAGTTAGACCTATAGGGTCTTCTTGGATGATAGTTATTTGATCTTGCTGTAATTTCCAGAAACTTTCTGTTCACGAAAACAATTGTTAAAAATCACCAGAACGTGATAAAATACTGATTCCAATTTATGCTGATAAACAAAAAAAAATTGTCTAGGTCGTCCTATTTTTGTAGATTTTTTGGAGTTCCAGAAGTTTGCGTTAGTTACAGATTACTACAGACTGTCCTGTTTTTGACAGATTCTGTTTTTCGTGTGTTGTTTGCTTATTTTGATGAATCTATGGCTAGTAAAATAGTTTATAAACCATAGAGAAGTTGGAATACAGTACGTTTAACACCAATATAAATAAAGAATGAGTTCATTACAGTACCTTGAAGTGGTCTTTTGTTTTCTTTCGCTAATGGAGCTCACGAGATTTCTATTGAGTTTTGTGTTGTGAAGTTTTCAAGTTTTGGGTGAAATCTTTTGATGGATTATGGAACAAGGAGTGGCAAGAGCCTAAGCTTGGGGATGCCCAGGGCACCCCCAAGATAATCTAAGGACACCAAAAAGTCAAAGCTTGGGGATTCCCCGGAAGGCATCCCCTCTTTCGTCTACTTCCATCGGTAACTTTACTTGGAGCTATATTTTTATTCACCACATGATATGTGTTTTGCTTGGAGCATCTTGTATGATTTGACTCTTTGCTTGTTAGTTTACCACAATCATCTTTGCTGCACACACCTTTTGTGAGAGCCATACATGATTTGGAATTTGATAGAATACTCTATGTGCTTCACTTATATCTTTTGAGCTGTATAGTTTTGCTCTAGTGCTTCACTTATATCTTTTAGAGCCCGGTGGTGGATTTGTTTTATAGAAACTATTGATATCTCATGCTTCACTTAGATTATTTTGAGAGTATTAAATAGCATGGTAATTTGCTTAAGAATTTAATATGCTTGGTATTCAAGATTAGTAAGACTTTCTTTTGAGTGCGTTGAATACTAAGAAAAGTTTGATGCTTGATAATTGTTTTGAGATATGAAGATGGTGATATTAGAGTCATGCTAGTTGAGTAGTTGTGAATTTGAGAAATACTTGTGTTAAAGTTTGTGATTCCCGTAGCATGCATGTATGGTGAACCGTTATGTGATGAAGTCGGAGCATGATTTATTTATTGATTGTCTTCCTTATGAGTGGCGGTCGGGGACGAGCGATGGTCTTTTCCTACCAATCTATACCCCTAGGAGGATGCGCGTAATACTTTGCTTTGATAACTTGTAGATTTTTGCAATAAGTATATGAGTTCTTCATGACTAATGTTGAGTCCATGGATTATACGCACTTTTCTTCCTTCCACCATTGCTAGCCTCTCTAATACCGCGCACTTTTCGCCGGTATGACACACACACCATATACCTTCCTCAAAACAGTCACCATACCTACCGATCATGACATTTCCATAGCCATTCCGAGATATATTGCCATGCAACTTTCCACCATTCCATTTATTATGACACGCTCCATCATTGTCATATTGCTAGCATGATCATGTAGTTGACATTGTATTTGTGGCAAAGCCACCGTTCATAATTCTTTCATACACGTCATTCTTGATTCATTGCATATCCCGGTGCACCGCCGGAGGCATTCATATAGAGTCATATTTTGTTCTAAGTATTGAGTTGTAAGAAACATAAAAGTGTGATGATCATCATTTTTAGAGCATTGTCCCAAGTGAGGAAAGGATGATGGAGGCTATGATTCCCCCATAAGTCGGGATGAGACTCCAGACGATATATATATATATATATATATATATATATATATATATATATATATATATATATATAGAGAGAGAGAGAGAGAGAGAGAGAGAGGCCATAAAAAATAGAAAAGGCCCAAATAAAAAAATGAGAGAAAAAGAGAGAATGGACAATGTTACTATCCTTTTGCCACACTTGTGCTTTAAAGTAGCACCATGATCTTCATGATAGAGAGTCTCTCATTTTGTCACTTTCATATACTAGTGGGAATTTTTCATTATAGAACTTGGCTCGTATATTCCAATGATGGGCTTCCTCAAAATGCCCAAGGTCTTGTGAGCAAGCGAGTTGGATGCACACCCACTTAGTTTCTTTTGTTGAGCTTTCATATACTTATAGCTCTAGTGCATCCGTTGCATGGCAATCCTACTCACTCATACTGATATCTATTGATGGGCATCTCCATAGCCTGTTGATACTCCTAGTTGATGTGAGACTATCTTCTCCTCTTTTTTTCTTATCCACAACCACCATTCTATTCCACATATAGTGCTATATCCCTGGCTCACGCTCATGTATTGCATGAAGATCGAAAAAGTTTTGAGAATGTCAAAAGTATGAAACAATTGCTTGGATTTTCATCGGGGTTGTGCATGATTTAAATACTTTGTGTGGTGAAGATAGAGCATAGCCAGACTATATGATTTTGTAGGGATAACTTTCTTTGGCCATGTTATTTTGAGAAGACATGATTGCTTTGTTAGTATGCTTGAAGTATTATTATTTTTATGTCAATATAAACTTTTGTCTTGAATCTTTCGGATCTGAATATTCATACCACAATTAAGAAGAATTACATTGAAATTATGCCAAGTAGCACTTCACATCAAAAATTATTTTTTATCATTTACCTACTCGAGGACGACCAGGAATTAAGCTTGGGGATGCCTGATACGTCTCCAACGTATCTATAATTTTCGATTGCTCCATGCTATATTATGTACTGTTTTGGAACATACTGGCCTTTATTTTCCACTTTTATATTACTTTTGGGACTAACCTATTAACGGAGGCCCAACCCAGAATTGCTGTTTTTTTGCCTATTCCAGTGTTTCAAAGAAACGGAATATCAAACGGAGTCCAAACGGAATGAAACCTTCGAGAACGTGGTTTTCTCACCGAATATGATCCAGGAGACTTGGACCCTACGTCAAGAAAGCCAAGAGGTGGGCATGAGGTAGGGGGGCGCGCCCTACCCCCCAGGCGCGCCCCCACCCTCGTGGGCCCCACCTTGCTCCACCGACGTACTTCTTCCTCCTATATATACCAACGTACCCCCAAACGATCAGATACGGAGCCAAAAACCTAATTCCACCGCCGCAACCTTCTGTACCCACGAGATCCCATCTTGGGGCCTGTTCCGGAGCTCCGCCGGAGAGGGCATCCACCACGGGGGGCTGCTACATCATCATAGCCCCTCCGATGAAGTGTGAGTAGTTTACCTCAGACCTTCGGGTCCATAGTTAGTAGCTAGATGGCTTCTTATCTCTTTTTGGATCTCAATACAATGTGCTCCCCCTCTCTCGTGGAGATCTATTCGATGTAATCTTCTTTTTGCGGTGTGTTTGTTGAGATCGATGAATTGTGGGTTTATGATCAAGATTATCTATGAACAATATTTGAATATTTTGTGAATTCTTTTATGTATGATTGGTTATCTTTGCAAGTCTCTTCGAATTATCAGTTTGGTTTGGCCTACTAGATTGGTTTTTCTTGCAATGGGAGAAGTGCTTAGCTTTGGGTTCAATCTTGCGGTGTCCTTTCCCAGTGACAGTAGGGGCAGCAAGGCACGTATTGTATTGTTGCCATCGAGGATAACAAGATGGTTTTTTTATCATATTGCATGAATCTATCCCTCTACATCATATCATCTTGCTTAAGGCGTTACTCTGTTTTTAACTTAATACTCTAGATGCATGCTGGATAGCGGTCGATGAGTGGAGTAGTAGTAGTAGATGCAGGCAGGAGTCGGTCTACTTGTCTCGGACGTGATGCCTATATACATGATCATACCTAGATATTCTCATAACTATGCGCAATTCTATCAATTGCTCAACAGTAATTTGTTCACCCACTATAGAAATACTTATGCTCTTGAGAGAAGCCATGATACGTCTCCGTCGTATCTACTTTTCCAAACACTTTTGTCCTTGTTTTCGACTCTAACTTGTATGATTTGAATGGAACTAACCCGGACTGACGTTGGTTTCAGCAGAATTGCCATGATGTTGTTTTATGTGCAGAAAATAAAAGTTCTCGGAATGACCTGAAACTCCACGGAATATCTTAGAATAAATAATAAAAAATCCTCGCCAAAGAAGAAGACCAGGGGGCCCACACTCTGTCCATGAGGGTGGGGGCGCCCCCTACCTCGTGGGCCCCCTGGAGACTTTTCGACGCCAACTCCAACTCTATATATTTGCTTTCGGGGAGAAAAGAATAGGGGAGAATAAATCATCGCGTTTTACGATACGGAGCCGCTGCCAAGCCCTAAAACCTCTCGGGAGGGCTGATCTGGAGTCCGGTCAGGGCCCCAGAGAGGGGGATTCGTCGCTGTCGTCATCATCAACCATCCTCCATCACCAATTTCATGATGCTCACCGCCGTGCGTGAGTAATTCCATCGTAGGCTTGCTGGACGGTGATGGGTTGGATGAGATTTATCATGTAATCGAGTTAGTTTTGTTAGGGTTTGATCCCTAGTATCCACCATGTTCTGAGATTGATGTTGCTATGACTTTGCTATGCTTAATGCTTGTTACTAGGGCCCGAGTGCCATGATTTCAGATCTGAACCTATTATATTTTCATGAATATATGTGAGTTCTTGATCCTATCTTGCAAGTCTATAGTCACCTACTATGTGTTATGATCCGGCAACCCTGAAGTGACAATAATCGGGACCACTCCGAGTGATGACCATAGTTTGAGGAGTTCATGTATTCACTATGTGCTAATGCTTTTTTCCAGTTCTCTATTAAAAGGAGGCCTTAATATCCCTTAGTTTCCAATAGGACCCCGCTGCCACGGGAGGGTAGGACAAAATATGTCATGCAAGTTCTTTTCCATAAGCACGTATGGCTATATTCGGAATACATGCCTACATTACTGTTACATGATGAGCCGCATCTGGCATAATTATCCATTACCGGTCCAATGCCTACGAGCTTTCCATATACTGGTTTACGCTTATTTACTTTCTTGTTGCTACTGTTACAATCACTACAAAACACCAAAAATATTACTTTGCTTTCTTTACTCTTTTCTTACCATTACCACCACTATCATATTACTTTGCTACTAAACACCTTGCTACAGATACTAAGTTTCTAGGTGTGGTTGAATTGATAACTCAGCTGCTAATACTTGAGAATATTCTTTGGCTCCCCTTGTGTCGAATCAATAAATTTGGGTTGACTACTCTACCCTCGAAAGCTGTTGTGATCCCCTATACTTGTGGGTTATCAAGACTAATTTCTGGCGCCGTTGCCTAGGAGCATAGCTCTTTTCTTTGAGTCACTTGGGATTTATATCTGCTGGACACTATGAAGAACTTGAAAGATGCTAAGACAACAATTTATCCCTCAACTATGAGGGGAGGTAAGGAACTGCCATCTTGCTCTGCACTTGATTCACCTTATGTTATGAGTAAGCTTGCGACACCTAAACCTGCTTCTGCTATTCGTTCTGATATGTCGCATGTTATTGATGATGCCACTTCTGCTATGCATGATACTTATGATGAAACTACTTCTATGCCTGATACTACCGTGCCCCTAGGTGACTTTCTTGATGAACAAATTGCTAGGGCTAGAGAGAAAGAAATTATTGAATCTGATTATAATGATGATGATAGTGATGATGAAGATAGGCCTATTATTCCTGAGGGTTACGTTTTTGATATGGAATCTTCTGCCGCTATTCTAGCTTGCAGAGATCGTCATGAACTTAAAAGGCTATTAGTTAAATGGAACAAAGAATCTCTTAAAGATAAAATGAGGTCTCACCCTGCTTTTGCTACTTCAGCTATCTGTGTTCCTGATAAGGATTATGAATTCTCTGTTGATCCTGATATAATTACTTTGGTTGAATCCGATCCTTCCCATGGTTATGAATCTGAAACTGTTGTGGCACATCTTACTAAATTAAATGATATAGCCACCCTGTTCACTAATGATGAGAGATCTCGTTACTTCTATATCCTTAAAATATTTCTGTTCTCATTAAAGGGTGATGCTAAGATATGGTTTAATTCTCTTGATCCTGGTTGTGTGCGTAGTCCCCACGATATGATTTATTACTTCTCTGCTAAATATTTCCCTGCTCATAAGAAACAAGCTGCCTTAAAGGAAATATACAACTTTGTGCAAATTAAAGAAGAGAGTCTCCCACAAGCTTGGGGGAGGCTTCTCAAGTTGCTTAATGCTTTGCCTGATCATCCTCTTAAGAAAAATGAAATACTTGATATCTTTTATAATGGACCAAACGATGCTTCCAGAGATTACCTGGATAGTTGTGCTGGTTCTCTTTTCAGGGAAAGAACACCGGATGAAGCTGAAATTCTATTGAATAATATGTTGACAAATGAAAATAATTGGGCACCTCCTGAGCTAGCTCCTGATGCAGTTCCTGCTCCAATTAATGATCCTATTCCTAAACCAACTCCGAAGAAGAGAGGTGTTCTATTTCTCAGTCCCGAGGATATGCAGGAGGCAAACAAATCTATGAAAGAAAAAGGTATTAAAGCTAAAGATGTTAAGAATTTACCTCCTATTGATGAAATACATGGTCTTAATTTACCGCCTGTTGAAGAAACATATGGTCTTGATCCATTACCTATTGAAGAACCTCCTGATCTTGATAAACCGACACAGGTAGTAAAGGTAAATTCTCTCTATAGATTTGATGAAGCTGATATTCCTCACTATAAGTCTGCTAGACAATGCTTAGAAGAGTTTGATAACTTTATTGTCAAACAAGAAAACTTTAACGCCTATTTTGGTAGACAATTAAAACAGAATACTTATATGATTAAATACTTGGGTGATTATATGGCTAATATTAGAGGTGAACTTAAACTTGTTAGCAAACATGCTTATATCGTTACCACTCAAGTAGAACAAGTACTTAAGGCTCAAAAAGAATTGTTCGATGAAATGAATAGTAAGAAAAACGATTATGCTGTTAGAGTGGCTACTAGAACTGGTAGAATGACTCAAGAACCTTTGTATCCTGAAGGCCACCCTAAGAGAATTGAGCAAGATTCTCACATAAATAATATTGATGCACCTAGTTCTAAAAGGAAGAAAAAGGAAAATGATAGAACTGCGCAAACTTCTAGTGAACCTATTGCTGAACCACCTGATAATCCAAATGATAGATCTATGTCTGATGCTGAAACACAATCTGGTAATGAACATGAACCTAGTGGAAATATTAATGATGATGCTCAACCTAGTAATGATAATGATGTAGAAATTGAACCTGCTGTTGATCTTGATAACCCACAATCAAAGAATCAACGTTATGATAAGAGAGACTTTGTTGCTAGGAAACATGGTAAAGAAAGAGAACCATGGGTTCAGAAACCCATGCCTTTTCCTCCCAAACAATCCAAGAAAAAGGATGATGAGGATTTTGAGCGCTTTGCTGAAATGATTAGATCTATCTTTTTGCGTATGCGATTGACTGATATGCTCAAAATGAATCCTTATGCTAAATATATGAAAGATATTGTTACTAATAAAAGAAAGATACCGGAAGCTAAAATTTCCACCATGCTTGCTAATTATACTTTTAAGGGTTGAATACCAAAGAACTTGGAGATCCAGGAGTACCTACTATACCATGCTCCATTAAAAGAAATTATGTTAAAACTGCTTTATGTGATCTTGGAGCCGGTGTTAGTGTTATGCCTCTCTCTTCATATCGTAGACTTGACTTAAATAAGTTGACACCTACTGAAATATCTTTGCAAATGGCTGATAAATCAACTGCTATACCTGTCGGTATTTGTGAGGACGTGCCTGTTGTGGTTGCAAACGTTACTATTTTTAACGGACTTTGTTATTCTTGATATTTCCGAGGATGATAGTATGCCTATTATTCTTGGAAGACCTTTTCTTAATACTGCAGGGGCTGTTATTGATTGTACCAAAGGCAATGTCACTTTTCATGTTAATGCTAATGAACATACGGTACACTTTCCGAGGAAACAACCTCAAGTTCATAGTATCAACTCTATTGGAAAAATTCCATCGATTATATTTGGAGGTTTTGAATTTCTTCTTCCTACTGTCAAGAAGAAATATGATATTCTTATTATTGGGGATGTGCATATTCCCGTTGAGGTAACATAGTGTTATTCGAAATTTCTCTGGTTCCATGTTAATTGGAATGAGTTTGTTAACAAGACTTGATCAACCTTGTTAGAGGATTCCTTTTGGTGAGCATGAGATGGATGAAACTAGAAGGCACAACCTTTTGTACCCTCTTTATACTTTCTGTTATTTAGTTGAAATAAAGTAAAAATAGTGTTTTTCTATCTGTTTCCTGGTTTATCAGTGCAATATAAAAATATCCCAAAAATAAAAGTCCTCAGAATGCCATGCCAATTTAATATGATTTTTTCGGGAATATTTGAGGATTTATGGTGCAAAAATCACCGCGGGGGGAGCTGCCACCTGGCCACGAGGGTGGAGGGTGCGCCCTACCCCTTGGGCGCGCCCCCTGCCTCGTGGGCCCACGGTGGCCCTCCTCCACTTATTCCTGCACCCATCCTCTTCTTCTTCCTCATACAAACACAAATATCCAACTCAAGCACGAGTTCTAGCTCTCTTTGCTGTGATTTTTGATCTCCTTGCTCAAAGCACCTCTCATAAAACTGCTTGGGGAGATTGTTCCTTGGTATGTGACTCCTCCATTGGTCCAATTAGTTTTTGTTCTAGTGCTTTATTCATTGCAAATTTGTGTTGCATAGGTGACCATGTTATTGAGCTTGCATGTCAAATTTATATGGTTCCAAGTAGTTTTAATGCTTGATATAGGCCCTAGGCACCTGTAGGAGTTGTTGCTATCAATTTTGTTGAGCTTTGTTCACTTTTGTTTGAAGTTACTAAAAATTTCAGAATATTGCAGAAAAATAATGAAGAGACTTTTGATGGGCTCATCTAGACGAAGCTCAAAGGAAAAAAAATGAATAAGCACAAAGGACCAAGTATAATTTGCCTCGTATCGCAGAAGTCCGGCCGTGTGAATGGCCTTCCGATAACTTCTTGAGACAAGCCGGGATTTATGAGGATTTCTATTCTTTGACTGAAAATGCTGGCCTCACCGACTTCGTCCGCGACCAACGTCACCAGTATCTCTTACTCACAAATACTTTGTGCAAAACTTCTACTTTTTCCCTAAGGAATCACCTCCTTCAGTAGAGTTTCATATATATGACGTTGTTAAAAAGATGCCATTAGCTGAATTTTGCGAAGTTTGCAACATACCCCCTGAGGGTACCTTAGAGGAACCACACCGTAAAGAGGTGGAAGCGTTTATTAACACTATCTCTGTGGGAGAAACCAGGAAGGTTTCTGATGCAAGAATCACTAGCATACATTTTTCCCGTATTACGCTATTTTGCCTTATTTGCTAGTCGTTGCTTGATTGGCCGCGGGAACTGTTGGGGATATTACTACTGGGCGTAAACCGGCCTACCTAGGCCGGGTTAACTTCATCAGTAGTTCAAAGGTATTAAAGCCCAAAGAGGCAGATAAGGGCCCAAGGCCTATAGTCGGTTTAGGACCTGTAGCCGTAAACCGGCTTTATGTGTAAACTTGTATTGTAAGTTAGGAATAAGGAGAGACCAACCCGGATACGAGTATGAACCGGTGATTGGGACTCTGTGAACCGACGGGCATCACCCGTGTATATAAGGGGACGACCCGGCAGCGGTTCAAGGGACAGACAACAACAATTCGAGACTTAGGCGAAGCTTGTTTGCTCCCTAGTCATCGAAACCCCATCAATTCCATCACAACTAGACGTAGGCTTTTACCTTCATCGAAGGGGCCGAACTAGTATAAACTCTCTACGTCCCTGTGTCCGCTTTAACCCCTTCAAGCTAACACGTCGCGATGGCTCCATGACTAAGTCCTTTCACTAGGACATCTGCCGTGACAAAACCACGACAGTTGGCGCCCACCCTGGGGCTATCGCACGATGGTTTTAAGTTCTTGGAGGGCTGCTTTGAAGGACTCAAGGGCTACGCTGTGGGCCGGATGACTAAGAGCCATCGCGGCAAGCTCTACATCGACGATGCAGGCTGGGGCCCCGAGGTCGGCTCAATTGAGTATGGGTACCGGGTCCCCTTTGGTGGCATACACGTCTTCATTGGCAAGATCGGTGAACCGGGCCCTGAGCCGGACATTTGCACCGACCTCGTCGAGACGGCTCAGCGTGCGCGATCTGCCCGGGTTAAACCGGCCATGAAGCGTGCCTTCGTGGGAGTCATCTATGGAGGAAGTTAGAGGACGGATCAGAGTCTGGTGGCGAGACCGTCGTTTACTCCGGCAACAAGTCATCCACCAGAGAAACCTAATCTCTGTATCAACTGCAAGATGGCCGGATTGGGGGCTGTTCCGATGGCGACAGTATTCCGGACCCCTTTGATCTGCCCCACCGAGTTGGAATATTCATGGCTGGTACACAGGCCGCGCTTCACTCTTCGACCGCTGCGGCAATGCTCTCCGATTCAGTAGCGGCGACAGCTGCCGGGGCAGGAGGCTCCGTGCGCCCGCCGGCTCAAGTTTTATCGGATCTGTTCGTTGCGTTGGCTGCGCTCATGGCAGATGCTAACCCGGCAGATCAGGACGCTCACAACACGGAGATTGCAAAGGTGAGGGAGCAAATCACTCAAGCTAAAGCGGACCTAGCAACTGAAGATGCCAGGATGACCGCAGAGCAGGCCGCTTTAGATGCACAGGCCTACACGCTCATGTTGGACCAGAACGCGTCGCAGGAAGTCATGAGGAGGAAGTACCGATCTTGTCTGCCTTCGATCTTTGAAGCCAGAAACCTCTTCAACACCCCTGGAACAGGAGCCAGTAATCCGCCAGTGGTAAACCGGGCGGAGGCACCTGGGACGGGCGCGCCGGTCCAGCCCCGTTTAATAGATCTGCCCCGTCATAATACTGGTGTACCTCAGGCTATGCCAACACCTCCGGGTCACTACTCCAACCCGATGGACAACCTTGTTGCGGCTACTGCACGGCTGGAGGCCATTCCAATTGAAGGTGATTCACCGCAGGCGGTAGAGATGCGCCGGGTCAAGGAGCTCCTTAGGACAGCTTTGGTCCAACAGGAAGCATATTCGTACAGCCGCGATCGGATCCACTCAACCCCTCGTCCGAGCCGGAGCTATAGCAGGCATATGGATGAACCGGCCGTGTCGAGTAATGCACGGCGAGGAGTGCCCCGTGGTAACAACCTGAGAGGTGGTGTCGAGAACGCTTAGGAAGTGGTGGACCAGGCCCGAGCGCGCAGGGAGGCTGAGTTAGTGGCACAGTATCAAGATCGTCAACTTACGCCGGTTCGTCCGACCACCATGGTCGAGCCTAGAAGTACCTCTAGTGCTTTGGGGGTGCCTTGCCTTGTTCCCGCTTTACGCAATGTGCGCCTGCCCAAGGATTTCAAGGGCCCGCGCAAGGTACCAAATTATACGGCGGATCAACCTCCAGAGACATGGGTGGAGAGCTATGAGATGGCCATGGAGATGCTTGATGTGGATGAGGCGGCGTGTGCAAAGTACTTCACCATGATGCTTGAAGGAACGGCCCGTACATGGTTAAAAAGCTTACCGGCCAATTCCATCAGTTCATGGGCCCAGTTACGGGCCCGGTTTATCAGTAATTTCAAAGACACGTGTAAGTAGCCAATGTCAATAGTGGATCTAGCTGCCTGTGTCCAGGAGGAAGGAGAATCAACGACGCATTGGGTGCACCGGGTCTCGCAAGTTCTGCATTCATCAGACCGCATCAATGCTGACACCGCAGTTATAACCCTGGAAGGCAATTGCCGAGTTGGGCCCCTAAAGCTGAAATTAGGGCGGATGAAGCGCCACTGCACTGACATAGGGACTCTCATGGGCGCTTTAGTAAAGTATGCTGATTCTGATAGTACCAAGGATCTCCACTCTGATGATGAAAAGACAGGGAAGGGAAAGAAGAACGGCAACTCCAAAGGTCAGCAACATCACTCGACAGGTAATGGTGGCGGAGGCAAGCGCAAAGCAGATGGCAACATGGACTTCGTGGCTAATACCAACGCACAGGACAAGGGCCAGCGATGCAAGGGTAAACCGCAGAATCACAGTGGAGCGCCTAACCCTAACCCGGACCGCCTAAATTATCTATTGAACCAGCCCTGTCCGAAGCATGGGACAAAGGAGGTGCCAGCAAACCACCTTTGGAAGGATTGTTACATTATGCAGGAGTTCAAAAATTCTAATGCTTTCCAGTATGATCACGGCTCTGGCGGTGGCTCAGGATCCGGCCCGGGTTACGGTGGAGGAAATTCCGGTTCAGGATTCAATGGTAATCCGGGCGGACATAGTAATCAGAATAATCAGAATAGCCTGGGTGGTTACAACCAGCAGCAGCAACAGTCAGGTTACCAAAGCAACCCAAAGCAGTTGAATAGTGGGCAGTACCATGTCTTCACCACTAGCTTGGACAAGTGAGACTGGAAGGTTCAGAAGCGGGCAGTCAACTCTGTTGAACCGGCTGTGCCCCGTTACTTACGCTGGTCTGAGCAGCCAATCATATGGAGCAGAGAGGATCACCTACCCCGGGTTGATAACCCAGGTCAGCTAGCGTTGGTGGTGGCACCTCAGGTGGGAGGTTATAAGTTCACCAAGGTACTCATGGATGGAGGGAGCAGCATTAATATCTTGTACTATGAGACCTTCCGTCGTATGGGATTGACAGATAAAAATCTCAAACCGTCCAATACGGTGTTCCATGGTGTGGTACCTGACATATCCTGTTGGTAAGATAGCTCTGGAAGTGGCCTTCGGAGATGATCATGATTCCAGGACAGAGACGTTAACGTTTGAAGTGGTAAAGATCCAAAGTCCGTATCACGCCCTGTTTGCGCGACCAGCCTACGCCAAGTTCATGGCACGGCCTTGTTATGTGTACTTGCAGCTCAAGATGCCGGGTCACAAGGGAACAATTACGGTTCATGGAAGCCGTCGAGTCGCTTTGGAGTGCGAGGAAGGAGATGCGGCCTACGCAGAGTCGGTTTGTGCCACCGAGGAGTTGAAATTTTATAAGGACAATGTTGATCCGGCAGATATGACTCCATTGAAGAAGCCAACTACGGAGCATGATCCGGCCTTGAAGTTCAAATCGTCAGCTGAGACTAAGCTTGTGGACTTCGTGCCTGGCGATTCGTCCAAGCAATTCAGCATCAGTGCCAATTTGGATCCGAAATAGGAAAGCGCGCTCATCGAGTTCATTCATGAGAATCGGGATATTTTTGCATGGAAGCCTTCTGACATGCCAGGTGTACCGAGGCAACTCGCTGAGCACACTCTTAATGTGGATCCTAAATACAAACCGGTGAAATAGTTCCTCCGCCGGTTTAACGAAGAAAGACGCAAAGCTATTGGAGAAGAGGTAGCCAGGCTTTTGGCAGCTGGATTTATTGTTGAAGTTTTTCACCCTGAATGGCTTGCTAATCCGATGCTGGTCCTTAAGAAAAATGGCACCTAGCGTATGTGTGTGGATTACACAGACCTTAATAAGGCTTGCCCAGCAGATCCTTTTGCCCTCCCCCGTATTGATCAAATCATTGATGCTACGGCGGGTTGCGAGTGTTTGTGTTTTCTGGATGCATATTCTGGTTATCATCAGATCAAAATGGCAACTAAGGACCAGGAGAAGACAGCGTTCATCACTCCCTTTGGAGCCTTCTGCTATGTGTCTATGCCCTTTGGGCTCAAGAGTGCCCAGGCAACCTATCAACGGTGTGTACAAAATTGCCTTCATAAACAGATTGACCGTAATGTACATGCTTATGTGGATGATATTGTGGTTAGGTCAAGGAAGAAGGAGACTCTGGTTGAGGATTTGAAGGAAACCTTTGGTAACCCGAGGACGTACAAGATGATGCTCAATCCGGCCAAATGTGTTTTTGGTGTACCGGCAGGCAAGTTATTGGGTTTTTTGGTGTCCAACAGGGGAATTGAGGCTAATCCGGAAAAGATCACAACCATCACCTCCCTGGCTAAACCGAAGTGTATCAATGATGTTCAACGTTTGGCTGGACGGATTGCCGCGTTGAGCCGGTTTATCAGCCACCTTGGTGAGAAGGCAATTCCTTTGTATCAGATGTTGAAGAAGACGGATCAGTTCGTCTGGAGTTCTGCTGCTGATTAGGCATTTGAGGACTTAAAGCGGCAATTGGCCAACCCACCTGTGCTTGCCGCTCCCGTTGACAAAGAGCCGCTACTGCTATATGTTGCTGCTAATGCTCGCGTAGTCAGTGTGGCTATTGTGGTGGAGTGGAAGGAGGCAGGTAAAGAGCATCCGGTTCAGCGTCCGGTTTACTATATCAGTGAGGTACTTATTGAATCCAAGCAAAGGTATCCGCATTGGCAGAAGTTGGTATATGGAGTTTTCATGGCAAGCCAGAAGCTGAAGCAGTAGTTCCAAGGGCACCCCATCACAGTGGTCAGTTCTGCTCCCTTAGGCGATATCATCCAAAACCGGGAGGCGACGGGCCGGATTGCCAAGTGGGCTATAGAGCTTGGGCCGCACGGGTTGAAGTACGTACCCCGAACGGCGGTGAAGTCTCAAGCACTTATTGACTTCATCAATGATTGGACGGAGCTGCAAGCACCTGAAGAGAAGCCGGATCACACATATTGGACCATCCATTTTGACAGATCCAGGCAATTGGAGGGCTCGGGGGCTGGAGTCGTATTAACTTCCCCACGAGGTGACAAGTTCTGCTACGTTCTCCGCTTAATGTTCCCTTGTACTAACAATGCAGCTGAGTATGAAGTCTTGCTCCATGGTCTCCGAATAGCTAAAGAGATGAATCTAAGCCGGGTTAAGTGCTTCGGTGACTCGGACCTAGTTGCTCGACAGGTGTCCGGCACTTGGGATTCCAAGGACCCACTCATGGCTGCATATCGTCGTGAGGTGGATATTGTTGCAGGTCACTTCAAGGGCTATCAGGTGGACCACGTGGACCGTCGGAAGAATGAAGCGGCGGACGCTTTAAGCCGGTTGGGCTCTCAATGTAAACCGGTCCCGCCTAATGTTTTTCTTGATGTTCTACATAACCCGTCGGTCAAGCTCCCTGGTGAAGCGGATTTGGCGATTCCTGATCCGGAGGCCCAGCAGGTGGCGGCTCTACACGTCATTCCGGATTGGACGCTTCCTTATCTTGCATACATGAACCGGGGCGAGCTACCAGAGGATGAAACCTTGGCCCGGCAGATAATCCGGCGATCCAAGTCTATGACTATTGTTAATGGTGAATTGCATCATTGCAGTGTGTCAGGGGCATTTCAACGCTGCGTGTCTCTTGACGAAGGTTGTGAAATTTTGCGTGAGATCCACGAAGGAGATTGTGGTCATCACGCCGGTTCAAAGTCTTTGGTGGCTAAAGCATTCCGCCATGGTTTTTATTGGTTAACTGCTCATGCTGATGTGGAGGATCTGGTCAGACGATGTGACGGTTGACTTTTTCTGTTAACATCCCATTATGGAGTAACAGGGTGTTTTTTTATCACCCGGCACGGTTTACATGGTAAACTGGCATTTTTTACACAAGAGCTGTTTTCTCCATAGTCAGTTTAGGTTTATAAACCTGCGTTTCAAGAATGGCTAAAGCCAACTTCATGCTCATCGATGGCAGGTATTTTGTATCACAAAATTTGATCATATACCTCAATTTCCTTGCATATATATATAAAGGTCATAAACCGGCCGGCAGTACAACCACCGTGGCAGTTTAAGATTTTATGATTGCAGGAGATATAGATTGAAGGTTTCGATCTTTCAAACAAAAGTATCAGCACTAATGCACGAAGGCATGTCAGAAGCAAGAGTATTGGCTATCCTATTACAAGGCAACACGGTGCCCAAATAAGATCATTGTTTTCTTGGCGGAATATAACAAAGCAGCCATTCAAACCGGTCTCCGGTTCAAGCTTGGACACCGCCCTGGTCTGATGGTGCTGGGTCGTCCTGCGCCCCTTCAGCTTTTTCTTCCCTACCCAGTGGCTGGAAGTCAACAGTGGTCCATTCGATTCCCATTAAGGCTTGAAAGACAGCTTCATCATGGATCAGTGAAGACGGTTCAATGTCAGGAGCGTAAGTATGCTTACGGATTGGAGGAATCAGATTCTCTACTTCGGGAATTGGTGCAGCCACTCGTTTGTTCTGATTGTTATATTGAGCTTGATAATGCGTCAAGTCTGCCTCTTCCACCAATTGGCAAGCCAGAGGGCGCACCGCCCGGTTTATCGCTCTCAGATCATCTTCATTAAACTCTGAGCCGTCTTCCTTCAAACTGGGATAGCCCTGAGCTGCCTCAACATGATCGAAATCTGTCACCCATGCTTTTGCCCGGATTAAAGCATTGATGGCACCGGTTCGAGCAGCAGATTTCTTCAGCTCTCCAATCCGTGCGGGAAGCCTTGACAACCTCTAAAGTGTATCTTGAATTAAAGAGGGCGCCGGATTGTTATGTGCTGCAGTAGAGATGATCCGCTGCGCTCCAGTATACAGCTGTTCGATTAAGGTATATGCGGCCTTCAATTTCATCCGAACATCTGACCCCAAGTGACCAATGCGTGTACCTACAACATAACAAAGAGTTCACAAACTGGACCTATCATAGGAAGGTCAAATTATTACAGAAGTCAAAGGAAGCTTACCAAAGATGGCGGCAGTCATGGCATGCACTTGCCGCTTTATGCTGGTTAGCTCATCTACCACCGGTTTAAGGGCAGCTTCAGCAGTCTCAATCTTCTTGGTCAAAGCAGCCTTCTCAGTGGCCCAATCCGTCCGCTCTTTCTTGGAGCCCTCCTTCAGCTGTTCCATGATGCTTAAAGCGCTGGTCAACTCCTCTTTCGCCTTTGAGGTTTCGGCTTGTTGGGATTTCAAGTTCTCTTGAAGATCGGCGAGTTGGTTTTCTTTGGTCTTCAACTCAGCCTGCATAAAGATAGTCATATGATTCAACAAACAGTACAAGAATTGAAGTACCAATCACATAACAAGTTATGCACTTGGCACTTGGGGGCTAATGCATATTTGATCTTCATCTGTCAATTGATTGCAAAAGTCCCAAGCTCAATACAAGTATTCAACTTGGCACTTGGGGGCTAAAGGCTATTTGCTCAAATAAGTTCTGGTGCTGCCATGTTAAATTACTTAAGTCCCGGTTTAACTACATTAAGTTGAACCGGCCCTTGGGGGCTACATCAGTGAATTCCGAAGCATTCAGTTTTATAATAGTAAGTCCCGGTTTACAAGAGGATTGCCAAACCGGCCCTTGGGGGCTAGGAGAGTTAACAAAATTTAAGTATCCAAGTAGGAAAAAGCACATGGAAGTTACCTCAAGTTTTTCTTTCATCATATTCACCAGACCGGCTTCATAGTCACGGCTGGTATACAACCGGTTCAAGTAGCCGGAATGAAGGTCTTGGGTATTCAGAGCAGCGTAAGACGCCAGATCAACGTTCCACTTGCCTTTGCTCATAGTAGCGAATTCTTCTTTGGCAGTATGCTTTGATAAAGCGACCGGATGGCTTGGTTCAGTATGGCCAATGCCAGTAATCACAACATCATCATCCTTGGTGTCACTGGTTTGTCCAGGGGCAGTCGGTTTGTCAGCAGGCCGGATTGGACTGGTGGATTTCTCAACCCGGATGGGGCTTCTAGGCTGATCAGCAGGCCTTTCTTCGGCAATAACATCATCACCTTGCAGTGGGGGGTCGTTGGGTATACCTTCATGAACGGCCGCTTCAGGATCCGGTGTTTTGTCCGGTTCAGGAATGGCATCTTCCTTGGCCGCTTTATCCAGGCGGGCCTTCTTGCTTGGCCTAGGCTTGGCCCTACAAGGAGTATTTACAATCAAATACAACACATGTTCTAATATGATGTATCAGAAATATTATGATAAATATAGCTTACCCAAGCACCGTCTTGAGTGGTGGCAGGTGAGTAGCTGATGACTCGCCAGAGGAGGAATGGGAAGTAACCTGATAATCGGAGTCAGATGGATTAAGAGGTTGACGATAACAGCCCGCTTTAGGACAAGCACTGACAAGCAAATTAGAGACCTTTGAACAACGTTTGTGAACCGGACTGTTCGGTAAACCGGCGGAGGTAACTACCTGGCCGCTGTGCCAGGTTGTGCGGCGAGCTTCGTGCTGTTGGGTCTTCATAAGAAATTTGGGATCCAAGTAAGCAAGAGGATGGCAAAATTTAACTTTCCGGTTTGCCTGACGGGGTTTTAGTGAAGGCAAAAGTTCTGAATCAGAAGAGAGAATAATTACCTCTGCAGCATCAGCATTACTAGCTTCGGCATCATCCTGACAAATATTATCATCAATAAGGCATGTGAAAAGTAAACCGAGTGAATCAAGTTCTACCTCAAGGTCCGGATTACCCACATCGTCATCAGCGGGCGGATCAGAGGATGCAGTGGTTTTCCTCTTATGAGCAGGCTTCTTAATGACTTTGGTTTTTGGCCGGGTTGGTCTTTCCGGTTTATCCTCCTTCTCCTGCGGAAGCTTCTTGCTCCAAAACAGATCATTGCCCTGTTTCAACAGATACTGGTGTCAAATAATAGGCAGATATAACAATGTCAGGGTCAATGACAGGTGAAATCAAAAACTTACAGCTGGCGGTTTGTTGGTGGCGCAGAAAGGAAGCAGGCCGGTTCGGGCACAGATGTATTCCAGTTCGTTCAAAATTTTCTTCACAGCTTCTGTGACTTCTTCGTCGGTGAGCTGGAAGTTAATGTGTCGCAGTGGGTCGTCAACGCTGCCCGTATATTCGCACATCAAACCGGAGCATTGACTAAGAGGCAGTATGCTCCATGATATCCAGCAGCGAGCAAGATCAACTCCTGTTAAACCGTTGGCCATAAAGGCTCTGAGCTTGGACAGTTGAGGAGCATATTTACTCCTTTCGTTGGCGGTTAACCTTTGTGGAAAGGGGTGTGTATTGCTAAGCCGCTCCGGACGAAAGCCAGGCAAGGGATTTTCATCAGCAGGGGAAGTGTCTTTGCAATAAAACCATGATTGATTCCATTCTTGGGTATGGCTGTGCAGTTTTGCGTGAGGATAAGTGACCTCTTTCCTCTTCTGAATTGCCATACCACCCAATTCCATATTGGAACCATCAGTGAATTATGTGCGGCAGTTTAGATGAAAACAATCTCGGAATAACTCGACTGTGGGTTCCTCTTGAAAGAAAACCTCACAGAGTACTTGGAAATGGCATATGTTAGTGACGGAATTGGGGCCAGTATCCTACGGACGGAGTTGGAAATTGGCCAAGACATTACGGTAGACTTTTGAGCCGGGCGGATTAAAACCTCGGGCTAAGTGGTCTGCGAAAACGATAACCTCTCCCTCTTGAGGTGTGGGAGGACATTCTTTGCCAGGGACCCTCCAATGGATGGTGTTTTTGCTGCTTAAAGCGCCAGTCAGGACTAAGTTGTTCAGTTGAGTTTCTGTGACACAAGAAGGAGCCCAGTTGCACTCATATACTTGTTTGGCAATGGTGGAGTCTACAAATAAGTGATTCCGGTTCAAGATTGTGTTGGGTAAAAGTATACACCGGTATGAACAATGTTAAACCGGAGGCAACTATATCTAAACCGGATTTCTATGAAGCAGTATCATATGACTAACGAGTTTTGGTGGTTCAACAAGGGGACTAATGGTATATACCGGTTTATTAACTTATTCTATACTAAGTTAAACCGCCTGATCTAAACATTGAAAGCGATTGAGGTTGCGGGTCGCTAAGTATGCAGAAACAGGTTTCACAAGGTCTTATTACAGCAATGGATCTGAGGCAAGTTCAGAAAAACAGGAAAATATTCAAAAGCTTAAGGCAGAACAGTATTGATTCAATGGACAGGAAAATATGTGAGATCTATAGACTTGAGCATGAAGCTACAGGCGAATGCTAAAAGCTACTGCTAACCAGAGCAGGGTTTCACAGATCTATCCAGGAGTCTGGGTATGAGTATGAACAGCTGAGGAGCACCGCAAGAACAAGAAAACCTAGAGCAGATCTAGGTCGAGGAAAGTGAAGGACTTACCAGAGCTGAGGAAAGCGCGGAAGATCGCCGCCGTTTTCTGATGCGTTCAGGTTGATGCAGCAGGCCCAAGACGGTGCAGAGGTTGACGGCGGCGGTGGAGCTTCGAGGTTGGCGACGCGAGGAAGACGAAGAGAAAGGGGACGAAGGGGAGAAAAGAAATGACCCTTCGGTCCTATTTATAAGGCAAGAGACATGTGTCAGGCACGTGAATCAAGGAACCATAAATCTTGGAAGCAGAGCTGTCGCCTCAGTTATTGCGGATCTATTAAACAAAGAAGGTATCATGAATGTTATCTCTATGATGATGTCATGCCGGTTTACAGCAACCAGAGACGGTGACATCACGACGGTTCAACAACTACAGAAGACGTTGAAGACGAATGTTTTTTGCTAAGGATTGACATGAACTCGTTCAAATCAATCTGGGGCCTAATGTTGGGGATATTACTACTGGCGTAAACCGGCCTACCTAGGCCGGGTTAACTTCATTAGTAGTTCAAAGGTGTTAAAGCCCAAAGAGGCAGATAAGGGCCCAAGGCCTGTAGTCGGTTTAGGACCTGTAGCCGTAAACCGGCTTTATGTGTAAACTTGTATTGTAAGTTAGGAATAAGGAGAGACCAACCCGGATATGAGTATGAACCGGTGATTGGGACTCTGTGAACCGACGGGCGTCACCCGTGTATATAAGGGGACGACCCGACAGCGGTTCAAGGGACAGACAACAACAATTCGAGACTTAGGCGAAGCTTGTTTGCTCCCTAGTCATCGAAACCCCATCAATTCCATCACAACTAGACGTAGGCTTTTACCTTCATAGAAGGGGCCAAACTAGTATAAACTCTCTGCGTCCATGTGTCCGCTTTAACCCCTTCAAGCTAACCCGTCGTGATGGCTCCACGACTAAGTCCTTTCACTAGGACATCTGCCGTGACAAAAGCACGACAGGAACTGTGGAAACCTTAGTGTTCCTGATATTATTATTTTATTCCATGGTTTATACCGCGATAACACTATTAGCATGGGCGGAATTATTGCTAGATGGTTAAGTATGAACCGTACTAAGGGTCCCATCTTTGGAGGCATTTATGCTTCACGCCTCGCTGCACATTATAACATAGCTATTAGGCTTCATGAGAAAGAAGAAAAATTGCTGCCTAGTGCTTATCTAGACTATAAGAGTATGCTAGCGCATGATTTTCTTGTTAAGGGCAGGGAAGGAGAGCTCAAGTATAAATTATTCTTTCAGAAACATCATCCTGAAACTATTACCTTGCCTGCTCCTTCTTTGTTTAATTTTGTAGGACCCTATCTCGTTACGTGGGCTGCCATCCAAGCTTATAAGAATCCTGCACCAGTCCCGGAACCGGAACCACAAGAGGAGCCTCCATGACAATCTGTTTATTCTTGGGATCTAGAGATGGCTGTCAGCCAATGGCAGTCAGAGTCTTCTTCATCATAGTACGACCCCAACTATTCTTCGTCGCAGTACGACCCCAGCTACGCCTACGGGTATCTGCCAGGCTATCCCTGGCAATAAACCAACTTAGGCCAAAGGCCTAAGCTTGGGGGAGTACGTATTTCTCACTGACATTACATTTATGTTCACACACACTCATTGCTAGATGTCGGTGCTCATACTCTTTCACTATAATATCCATGCTAGTTTATTTTCTTTTTCCTGCTTTCTTCTTGTGTGTTTGTTAAACCTTAAGAAAAACCAAAAAAAATTAGTAGTAGTTTACTTTTCTGCTGTAGTAGTAATAATGAAAAAGAAAACCCAAAAACATTTCCCGTTCTTCTTTTGCTTGTTGGGAGCTTTCCCGTGTGAATAGTTTTATTCCTTTTCTTTTCTTTGGGGGTCAGTAGGAGAACACCATGATTAAATTGTTGAAGTGGCTCTTATATGCATTATTGTTGATTTAACCAAGAGTCCATATTGCCTTGTCTTCTCCTGTTTATTGAATGCTCGCAGATTCCAGCTTTGTCCAATGCACGTGCACTCTTATTATTATTCACATCGTTCGGTCGTGCAAGTGAAAGGCAATTATGATGATATATGATGGACTGACTGAGATGGGAAAAGCTGGTATGAACTTGACCTCTTTTGGTTTTGTAAATATGATGAGTTCATCGTTCTTGATTCAGCTTATTATGAATAAACATGTTTGCAATGACAATTAGAGAACATAGTTTCTTATGCCATGCTTGATTAGCTATGAGTTATAATGGTTTACCTTGCGTGCCAACATGCTATTGAGATGGTTATGATGTGGTATAGTGAGGTGGTATCCTCCTTTGAATGATTTAAGTGACTTGACTTGGCACATGTTCACGCATGTAGTTGAAACAAAATCAACATAGCCTTCACGATATTTATGTTCATGGTGGACTATATCCTACTAATGCTTGCATTCAATGTTTATTAATTTTAATGCATGTACATGGCTGTTGTCGCTCTCTAGTTGGTCGCTTCCCAGTCTTTTGCTAGCCTTCACCTGTACTAAGCGGGAATACTGCTTGTGCATCCAATCCCTTAAACCCCAAAGTTAATCTAGATGAGTCCACTATACCTTCCTATATGCGGTATTTACCTGCCATTCCAAGTAAATTTGTATGTGCCAAACTCTAAACCTTCAAATAAAAATTCTATTTTGTATGCTCTAATAGCTCATGTATCAACCAAGGCTGCCCTTATCTTCCATGTTAGGCGGGTTATTCTCAAGAGGAGTGGACTCCGCTCCTCACTCACGAGAAAATGGCTGGTCACCGGGATGCCCAGTCCCATGCTTTATGCAAACTAAATCAAAATTAATTGCAAACAAAACTCCCCCTGGGACCTGATGTATGTTGGAGGCATTCGTTGTTTCGAGCAAGCCATGGATTGATGCTTGTTGGTGGAGGGGGAGTATAAACTTTACCATTATGTTTGGGAACCGCCTATAATGTGTGTGACATGGAAGATATCGCCATCTCTTAGTTGTTATGTTGACAATGAAAGTATACCGCTCAAAAATATTATTTATCTCTATTTCAAAACCAAGCTCTGGCACCTCTACAAATCCCTGCTTCCCTCTGCGAAGGGCCTATCCATTTACTTTTATGTTGAGTCATCACCCTCTTATTAAAAAGCACTAGCTGGAGAGCACAGCTGTCATTTGCATTCATCACTATTAATTTATATTGGGTGTGACCATGATTGGATCTCTTTTACCATGAATTACAATGTCTAGTCAGTCCTTGATCTTTAAAGGTGCTCTGCATTTATGTTTTGCGGTCTCAGAAAGGGCTAGCGAGATACCATCCTGTTATATCATATTATGATAGTTTTGAGAAAGTGTTATCATCCGAGATTTATTATTATGGCTCGCTAGTTGATTATGCTATTGATATGAGTAACTATGAGACCTGAGAATTATTACAAATGTAGTTAGTTATGATATTTGCTGAAAACTCGAATGCTGGCTTGACATATTTACAAAAACAAGAGCAAACAGAGTTTGTAAAAGTCTTTCTTTTTCTCTTTCAGTTTGTCAACTGAATTGCTTGAGGACAAGCAAGGGTTTAAGCTTGGGGGAGTTGATACGTCTCCGTCGTATCTACTTTTCCAAACACTTTTGCCCTTGTGTTGGACTCTAACTTGTATGATTTGAATGGAACTAACCTGGACTGACGCTATTTTCAGCAGAATTGCCATGATGTTGTCTTATGTGCAGAAAACAAAAATTCTTGGAATGACCTGAAACTCCACGGAATATCTTAGAATAAATAATAAAAAAATCCTCGCCAAAGATGAAGACCAGGGGGCCCACACTCTGTCCACGCGGGTGGGGGGCATGCCACCCCCCTAGGGCGCGCCCCCTACCTCGTGGGCCCCCTGGAGACTTTCCGACACCAACTCCAACTCTATATATTTGCTTTCGGGGAGAAAAAAAATAGGGGAGAAGAAATCATCGCGTTTTACGATACGAAGCCGCCGCCAAGCCCTAAAACCTCTCGGGAGGGCTGATCCGGAGTCCGTTCGGGGCTCCGGAGAGGGGGATTCATCGCCGTTGTCATCATCAACCATCCTCCATCACCAATTTCATGATGCTCACCGCCTTGCGTGAGTAATTCCATCGTAGGCTTGCTGGACGGTGATGGGTTGGATGTGATTTATCATGTAATCGAGTTAGTTTTGTTAGGGTTTGATCCCTAGTATCCACTATGTTCTGAGATTGATGTTGCTATGACTTTGCTATGCTTAATGCTTGTCACTAGGGCCCGAGTGCCATGATTTCAGATCTGAACCTATTATGTTTTCATGAATATATGTGAGTTCTTGATCCTATCTTCCAAGTCTATAGTCACCTACTATGTGTTATGATCCGTGTGACGCCCCCGATTCAATCGTACACTAATCATGCACGCAAATGTGAACGATCAAGATCAGGGACTCACGGGAAGATATCACAACACAACTCTACAAATAAAATAAGTCATACAAGCATCATAATACAAGCCAGGGGCCTTGAGGGCTCGAATACAAGTGCTCGATCATAGACGAGTCAGTGGAAGCAACACTATCTGAGTACAGACGTAAGTTAAACAAGTTTGCGTTAAGAAGGCTAGCACAAACTGGGATACAGATCGAACGAGGCGCAGGCCTCCTGCCTGGGATCCTCCTAACTACTCCTGGTCGTCGTCAGCGGGCTGCACGTAGTAGTAGGCACCTCCAGAGTAGTAGGAGTCGTCGTCGACGGTGGCGTCTGGATCCTGGGCTCCAACATCTGGTTGCGACAACCAGGTAGAAGGGAAAGGGAGAAAAGAGGGAGAAAAGCAACCGTGAGTACTCATCCAAAGTACTCGCAAGCAAGGAGCTACACTACATATGCATGGATATATGTGTAAGAGGCCATATCAGTGGACTGGACTGCAGAATGCCAGAATAAGAGGGGGATAGCTAGTCTTATCGAAGACTAGGCTTCTGGTCGCCTCCGTCTTGCAGCAGGTAGAAGAGAGTAGACTGAAGTCCTCCAAGTAGCATCGTATAGCATAATCCTACCCGGCGATCCCCTCCTCGATGCCCTGTTAGAGAGCGATCACCGGGTTGTATCTGGCACTTGGAAGGGTGTGTTTTATTGAGTATCCGATTCTAGTTGTCATAAGGTCAAGGTACAACTCCGGGTCGTCCTTTTACCGAGGGACACGGCTATTCGAATAGATTAACTTCCCTGCAGGGGTGCACCACATAGCCCAACACGCTTGATCCCATTTGGCCGGACACACTTTTCTGGGTCATGCCCGGCCTCGGAAGATCAACACGTCGCAGCCCCACCTAGGCACAACAGAGAGGTCAGCACGTCGGTCTAAACCTAAGCGCGCAGGGGTCTGGGCCCATCGCCCTGAGCACACCTGCACGTTGCGAACGCGGCCGGTGAGCAGACCTAGCAACCTCCAGTACAATGGAAGTCACGTTACACGGTCCAACCCGGCGCGCGCCGCTCAGTCGCTGACGTCACGAAGTGCTTCGGCTGATACCACGACGCCGGGATACCCATAACTACTCCCGCGTAGGTGGTTAGTGCGTATAGACCAAATGGCCAGACTCAGATCAAATACCCAGATCTCGTTAAGCGTGTTAAGTATCCGCGAACGCCGACCAGGGCCAGGCCACCTCTCTCCTAGGTGGACTCAACCTGCCCTGTCGCTCCGCCTCAAAGTAACAGTCGGGGGCCGTCGGGAACCCAGGCCCACCTCTACCGGGATGGAGCCACCTGCCCCTTCAGCCCCCATCTCCGAACAGTACCACAGGTAATGTAACAGTGTAAAGTATATAGTATGCCCGTGATCACCTCCCAAGTGATCACGACCTAGTAGTATAGCATGGCAGACGGACAAGAGTGTAGGGCCACTGATGGAACAATACATCCTATACTAAGCATGTAGGATTGCAGGTAAAGGTATCAACAGCAGTATCGAAGACAGGCTATGCACCAGGATAGGAATAACGAAAGCAGTAACATGCTACACTACTCTAATGCAAGCAGTATAGAGTAGAGTAGGCAATATCTGGTGATCAGGGGGGGGGGGCTTGCCTGGTTGCTCAGACAAGAAGGAGGGGTCGTCGGTGTTGTAGTCGACCACAGGGGCATCAGCATCGGCACGGGGTCTACCGGAAAGAAGTAACGGAGGGGGAACACAATAAATAATAGAGCAATCAAAGTATAACATGGAAATGCGCGGTGCTAGAGGTGACCTAACGCGGTAGTAAGTGATACTGGTGAAGGGGGAAACATCCGGGAAAGTTTTCCCGGGGTTTCGTGTTTTCGAGCAGAGGAGCCGGAGGGGGAAAAGTCGCGAGTTTGATATGTTAGGAATGTGTGGCGGACGAACGGGCTGCGTATCCGGGTTCGTCTCGTTGTTCTGAGCAACTTTCATGTATAAAGTTTTGCCATCCGAGCTACGGATTATTTTATATTGATTTTCAAAGTTTTAATTTATTTTCTAGAATTCACAAATTTAATTTAATTAATAATTTCGAATTTAAACAGTGAAACACTTTTACAATTAGACTGAGCCAGCCATAGTCAATGACAAGTGGGGCCAGTCAAAGTCAACAGCACAGTCAGCTATTGACTTGGTCATCTAGTGAATAGTGCAAGTGGGTCCCGTGTGCCATAGACAGTTCCTTTTAATCATGGTTTTATTTTAGGTTTAATTAACGAGGGACCCACTGTCAGTGTCTGATTAATTAACAGGTTAATTTTAACTTATAAAACAATTTAATTAAGCGTGGGGCCTACATGTCAATGAGAGTTTTAGGGTTAGGCTTAGTGGCTAGTTAGCTGGTTAACGACCTGGGCCCACCGGTCAGTGGCCCAGGCGATAGTTTAGACCGCTCGGGTCCAGCGAGGCAGGGTGTGGCGGTGTGCTACAGGGGCGCAGGCGACCCACCGGAATGCGCCCCCGGCGACCAAATGGGCCTCCACGACCACCCGCAGAACCAACGCGGCGCGACAAGCGCAGGGGTGCGAGTCGTTCATGTGGAGACGGCCGAAGGTGGCCATGATGACGACATCGGACGGCGGTGACGACGCGGCCTCGGCTACATCCGAGCTACGGGGTGAGGGGAGAAGGGGGAGAGGCCACACAGGACCGGGAGCTCACAGTGAGCTCGGGAGCGCGCCCGACGAAGACGGAGAAGCAATGGTGGTGGTGGTTGTTGGTCGCCGATGACGACCGGCGGGGCAGAGGAGGTAGACGCGGTCGATCCGGCGTGGTAGGGGTTCGGGGGAGCCCCGACGAGGTCCGGCGATGAAGAGGCGGCCGGGATGAGCGACGACCGACGAGCGCCGAAGCGGCGAGCCTGGCCCGGGCGCGGCCAGGCACGCGGGCAGGGGGGGCAGGGTGCGCGAGGTCATCGGCTCGGTTGACGGCATCGAGGTGGCGCGCTGGCGTTGGGGATGCGACGGCGGTGACGGGCGTTCTATAGAGGTCGGCGGCGTCGAGGTGGGAAGGGGGGCGCCCTTCGATGGGGGGAGAGGGCGCTCGTCCCTGGCGGCGCGAGGAGGGGATCGAGGGGGGGTTCGGGGAGATGAATGGGGATCAGGGGGTGCGGCTAGGGTTAGCGGGGGCAGTGGGGGGTTAAGGGGCCATGGGGGTGGGCCGGACTGGTCGGGACTTGGCCCACTATTGGGCCGGGGGCTGCTGGGCTGGAGCCCCTGGGGGGGGGGGTTCTTTCCTCTTTTTTTGTGTTAGTTCTATTTTTGTTTTGATTCCTTTTCTTATTTTCTTTCCTGTTTTATTTCTAGTTCCTTCTAAATTTTTAGTTTTTACAACCCACCACCAGTACCTAAAGTAGTATTTATACAAACTGCTGTCACATCAATTCTTAAGCCATAATAAAATATTTTAATATTTTATAAAATCCAATAGGTTTTTGTTTAATTGTTTTCACTACTGTTTTATTTAGTTTAGAGCCCTTAAACATTTTATCAAGGTTTGGTTTCTCCATCGTATTTACACTTGATTTATCTGACCCCCTTGAACATTTTGGTTTCATTGTTTGAAAACTTTTGTTGTTTGCCTATATTTTAAATTTGAATTTGAATCGTTTTGAACTAACGTGATTTTATCAACAGCAGCTGAGGTGACGTGGCATCACTAGTAGAGGATCACTGTAGCTTAATTACCCGGGCGTCACAATCCGGCAAACCTGAAGTGACAATAATCGGGACCACTCCCGGTGATGACCATAGTTTGAGGAGTTCATGTATTCACTATGTGCTAATGCTTTGTTCCAGTCCTCTATTAAAAGGAGGCCTTAATATCCCTTAGTTTCCAATAGGACCCCGCTGCCACAGGAGGGTAGGACAAAAGATGTCATGCAAGTTCTTTTCCATAAGCACGTATGACTATATTCGGAATACATGCCTACACTACATTGGTGAATTGGAGCTAGTTCTGTGTCACCCTATGTTATGACTGTTAAATGATGAACCGCATCCGACATAATTATCCATTACCGGTCCAATGCCTACGATCTTTCCATATACTGGTTTACGCTTATTTACTTTCTTGTTGCTACTGTTACAATCACTACAAAACACTAAAAATATTACTTTGCTTTCTTTACTCTTTTGTTACCGTTACCACCACTATCATATTACTTTGCTACTAAACACCTTGCTGCAGATACTAAGTTTCCAGGTGTGGTTGAATTGACAACTCAGCTGCTAATACTTGAGAATATTCTTTGGCTACCCTTGTGTCGAATCAATAAATTTGGGTTGAATACTCTACCCTTGAAAGCTGTTGCGATCCCCTATACTTGTGGGTTATCAAGCGGCTAGTGAAATCTATGGCCCCCGGGTCTATCTTTATCATATTAATCTTCCATCACTTTATTATTGCTATGCTTTTTTACTTTGCCTTTTATTTTGCGTTGCATCTCTATACCAAAAGTACCAAAAATATTATCTATCATCTCTATCAGATCTCACTCTCGTAAGTGACCGTGAAGGGCTTGACAACCCCTATTTGCGTTGGTTGCGAGGAGTTATTTGCTTTGTGTAGGTACGAGGGACTCGCGCGTAGCCTCCTACTGGATTTATACCTTGGTTCTGAAAAACTGAGGGAAATACTTACGCTACTTTGCTGCATAATCCTTTCCTCATCGGGGAAATCCAACGGAGTGCTCAAGAGGTAGCACATCTTTTGTCCTACCCTCCCGTGGCAGCGGGGTCCTAATGGAAACCAAGGGATATTAAGGCCTCCTTTTAATAGAGTATCGGAACAAAGCATTAACACATACTGAATACATGAACTCCTCAAACTAAGGTCATCACTGGGAGTGGTCCAAATTATTGGCACTTCGGGGTTGTCGGATCATAACACACACTACTAGAGAAAACCTTATACACAGAAGTTTATCAGTAGCGCGCTATAAAAAGGGGCGCTACTGCTAATTAGTAGTAGTGAGGGGTATAAAAACCGCGCTACTACTAAGTTGATAGTAGTAGCGAGGGGTATAAACCCGCGCTGCTACTAAGTGGTGCCCCCGGGACAAGCCATAATAGTAGCAAGTGGTATAAAACCTGCGCTACTACTACGTAAGTAGCTATAGCGCTGGTAAGACCCCACGCTATTAGTAAGCGTTTCCACGCCGGCCCGATCCACTCCCACCCCACCACTCTCTCTCTCTCTATAATCCCTAAAAAACTCTCTCACGAACTCACCTGTTCCTCGGTCCACCCCACACCGGCTCCTCTCCCCACGATCTCCTCGCCGCCGCCATCACCCACGCCGGCCGGTCCCGGCGAGCACCGGCCACGCGCAACCCCCCCAGTTCCTACACGGCCACCCTCTTCTCCACCGCGCTCTCGCACCACTTCATCCTGCTCCCCTCCGCCGCCAGGCCTGCCGCCGCCGCCTCCTTCACCTGCGGCCCGCTGCGCACCGTGTCAGCGCTGCTGGCGCCGCGGAGGCGGCTCCTGCTGCCCATGGCCGTGGTCGTGTCGTCCGAGTTCGAGACGGAGGACGCCGAGGGAGAGCAGAGCGAGGGCGAGGGTGGAGGCGACTCCGCGACCGAGTACTCCGACGACCTCAAGGTCTTCGTCGGCAACCTGCCCTTCACCGTCGACTGCGCGCAGCTCACCAAGATAGGATAAGGTACTGTAAATTTTTCTCGGCATGAAGTAAGTTGGAGTTGGTTCAGTACTTCAGAGGCCTCGTAAATTCAGTACTTCAGTGCATTGCCGAGAGTGCTCCAGCGGAGTCGGGGGAGTCCGCGATAAATCATAATCCAAAGGCGGCCGGCTGGATTAGAAGGTATATCTTGATGCTAACCCATGGGTGGGAATTTTTAGGGGGGGAGAATTAAAGAATAGAACATTTGCGGGCAGGCTGTGCTTGTGCGGTTGTGCCTCCCCTGAACCTGTTATTGTTTCTTCATAAACTGCAGTAGTCATCTAGAAAAATATTTGTTTAGTAGACTGGTCTACAAATTAATCCTGTGATACAGAAAGAAAGTTTTAGGGCGGAAATTAAAGAAAAGAGCATTTGGGGGCCGACTGTGCTTCTGCCTCCCCTTTGATAGAGAAATATAAGTATTTATGCGAACGAACTGACCAAAATAAAAAGAATTTTGCAGATTGCAAAGTGTAGTTGGTGTTGTCCTTTGCAGCTTATACAGAGATGGAAGACATGTAGGGAGTACAATATAGTTTCAATTTTTCTTCTCTTTGTAAAGTGTAGTTGGTGTTGTCCTCTGCACCGTACTGAAGCTTGTGTTTATACTTTGTACTCTGTAGTGTAGCTTGTGTTATGCTATTTACTGAACTAAAGCTTGTGCCACGAGCCCACGAGTATAAAAAGTTTGATTCTTGCTCCTCTTTGTAATTATACTTGACTGTACTGAAGCTTGCGTCTGATTGTAGGCATGGTACTGAACCCATATAGTACTGAACTGAACTATAGTAACAAGAGTAACTTGTGTTAATGCTTGGATCAGACGATTTTATTTGCACCATGCTTTAGTTGCTTATAAATGCTTGGGTCTGTCGATGCAGTGCAAGCGTCCATCACCGCAAACACATGGGTGGTCAGTGCGACTCCGCAGACCAAGAGTATGGATCCATCTCACTTCTCTATCATTTGGCCATGATGATGATGCAAGTTGTAACATTCTTAGATTGGAGTTATGGATGCATCGCTTTAATGCAACAGCTAACCCTCATTCGCATCAACCCTCTTCTCTATGGTGCTGGCTAGGTAAGAACTAGGGATCTGTGGTAGCAGCTCATAGATTAGAATTAGATTTGATAATTGGAGATGGATTCCTGAACCAATTTGCAAATTCGTTGGCGATTTCATTGCTTATACTTATTTGGTTTTGGTGCCTGGTCGGACCTTCTCTATGTTAGTTCCTTTGCTTGGCGAAATTAGTTAGGGATATAGCTCATCCATGATGTTGCGAGGTGTTGATTGCCTTCTAGAAAAAATCTAGAGCGTTGGGTATCTCTGGCTGTAAACTGAATCTGGTTCAGTTAAATACTGCACTGTCAAATCTGGACAGCCAGCTTCTAGGTGAAAAACGAGTTAGTTATTCTTAGAATTTCGAGTTGCCTCTATATGAAATTCGTAAAGCAAGTTCCAAGCTTTCCGTAGAGTATTTATTTGCGTCCTTTGGATGTATGGTTTGAGAGCAGCCATCGTTTTAGTTTGCTGTCCTGAAAGTTAGTATCCTGAGCGCATTGTTTTCGTATGCCAGTTTACGGCCTTGTAGAGGCTGTTTTAAAAAAAGTTTCAATACGAATTTTGTAGAGGGTTTGTAGTAGATTACAAGGCCGCTTTCAGTTTCAGTTTGCTCCACCGCTGTGAAAGGTGGAGGAGCCTAGATTGCAAGGCCGATTTCAGTTTCAGTTTCGATCGAGCCTAGATTGCAAGCCCGATTTTAATACTAGCACTCTCCATGCAGATCCTCAATAATTGTAGTCAATTGGTTGGATAATCTTCTTGTTTTCATCATTTTTTTCTAGTTATATACGTAGTTGGCTGGGATTATAATGCTATCTTTGCTTACTGTTAACTGTCCAAATTGATGTAGGAAGATAAACAGTTGTTGATTGCTTCCACGATTAGCACCACCTAAGTTTCCTTAGATGTTTGCACCTTAGAAAGTGGTATCTGCTTAATATGAAGATCATTTGTCAGTTCCGTATCTCTAATATTACAAGTAAGAATGGATATTGGCTATCAAGAGTCTCAACTTTTATCTCATTTACTGTATGCAGACGCAACATCTTCACTTCTTTCCTTGCACATTCCTGTTAAGGAAGCAAAGGTAACCCTGCTATCCTGGTATATACAGATAGAATAAAAATATAATTCAATATTTGACTACCAATGAAACACATAGAATTAGTTGTTGAACACGAACGATATGGGAAGTTCTCCTTCAGGGATCACGGTGTTTTCCTACTTATTCTGCTTGAAGGGATGGCGTTGATAGTGTTGCTACCAGTGCTGCTGTTTTATTTTGTTGAGACTACCAATGCTGCTGCAGTCAATTAATTACAACTCACACTTGTTGAGGGGGGACTGCAACTTAATTCAGTGTCGATATTCATTGCGAGTTTAGTAGTACCATATGAGGAGGTGAAATAATGTTCTTATAGTTCACAGCAAGTGGTCAGATGGGCCGTTGTTTGTCCTTGTTGGTCTGCTTTCGTTTCAGAAAATCATCCTATAAGATTTGTGTTGTCCTATCGAGCAATTGATCTGATAGGTTGTGAGCTTGTTAGCTGTCCAACATCACCCTATGGCAGATAATCATTTCTATTATGTGTTAATGCTTTCCTTTTAAACTACTTCAAAAAAACAAAAAGATTGGATTCTTTTAGCCGTATTATCCTTTGAACATCTATATGAAATGATCTAAGTTTAAGTATATTTAGTTTTGAAGAAAACTAAAGGCAATTAATGTGAAAATTAGATATGTCCTATTACCTGGCAATATATAGTTCATCTAGGCTTGGTTGGCAATATATATTATCTAGAAATTAATTTTATTTGTTTGTAGATATTACATAGGCGGTCTCTTGTTAATAGAAATCACTCACTTTTTTTGTTTTCGTATATTTATTCCCGTAGCTACTGTACATCACAACATGCAAGGAAATATATGTCTGCTGAAATTTAATTTTATTTGTGCTTTGCTCTTTACAGAAATCTTGGATTCATAAATGGGGGAAGCACATAAGGGAGAAGAAGATAATTGCAAGGATGGAGAGGGAGCAAATCATTTGGAGGGATAGAATGCCACTGTTTGGTGTTTTTATGCATTATTTTTTGCTTTCAACTGTGTTTGTACTAACTGGGAATAAGTGACTAGGCAATAAGTGTAGGTGTATGGATATGCTCTAATGCTCTTGGTTCACTATAAATCTTCGATTTGGAATGATGTGTAATGCTGCTGGTTTATTACAAATCTGGGCTTGTTTTAGTTGTTAGAATTGTATGCATAAAACGAAATTAATGGAATTTTTTTAATTCCTAATTAGTTAGTAGTAGCGTGGGGGTGAAATGGAGCGCTACTAGTATTCAGGATACTAGTAGCGTGTGGTACTATAGATGCGCTACCACTATTCCGTTAGTAGTAGCGCGGGTGACATCCGCGCTACTAGTAAAATGTTAGTAGTAGCGCGGGTTTACCCCGCGCTACTACTAACTATTAGCTGTAGCGCGATACTAGAAGCGCGGGTACCTGCGCTGCTAGTAGCCATTTTACCCGCGCTGCTAGTAGCCTTTTTCCTACTAGTGACATAGTAGGCACTACAAAAAAACACTTCCATGATGATACATGTTTGTCACAGTACGTCTCGTTTTTTGTCATGCATGTACATCCATGACGATTTTATGACAGAATCAAGATAGTCATATCTGTGCTGTCATAGAAGTGTTCCATGACATTGCCCAAATTATCATCACGGAAGTGTCCACTTCCATGACGATAAATCGCGCGTCAAAGAAGTGCTTTCGTCAAGGGTGACCGACACGTGGCATCCACCATCACGGAACGCCGTTAAGCTATCAGGTCGGGTTTTGGATCCGATAACCCGTTAACAGCCCCGACCAATGGGGATTTTCCACGTGTAAAATCATCATTGGCTGGAGGAAACACGTGTCGGCTCACCGTTGGGACAGATGTCATCTGCTCATTGGACCGAAGGCGCCTATGATACGGCGACACGTGGCACGGCCCAACAGAGGCCCATTCCTGTGAAAAGGCCGGCCCATTTGACTTGGTCAAAAGGTGGCGGGCCGGCCCACGGAAAGCCTGTTAACGGCATGTTCGCATATAGCCCATTTACAGCCCGCTAACCCAGGGCCCGTTACGCCCTATCCGAATTAGGCCCAGTAGCGTCATCTGGGCCATCCAATATGATTCAGCCCGTTTTAACTTCCGGCCCATGTGTGGCCCATGACTTCTTTCGACCCATATGAGGACCTTTGTAACTCTTGGCCCATTAACGGCCCATGGTGAAACTGGCCCGTAATGAACAGTGTGTCACTTTATACCCATTAACGGCCCGTTATTCCATTGGGCCGTTTCCAGCCCAAGTTATCTTTAGGCCTTCTCAGGGCCCATTGATTCTTGGGCTCATTTGCAGCATTCGGTTACATATGGCCCGTTACTGTCATTTTCTACTTGTGGGCCAAATTTAGTCTGTCGTTACAGTCGGCTCGTTTGCGGACCGTTAATACGTTGGGCCGTTTTCATGTAAAAAAACTCGTTGGGCTATTTTCATAGAGTTATCAAATACGGCCTATTAACGACCCGTTATGGTCCATGAATAGTACGACCCATGATTGGCGAAATGATGATACGCCCCGTAGAAGGCCCATGGATCCTACGGCCCGTATGAGGCCCATGGATAGTACGTCCCGTAGAGGGCCCATGGATCATACGGTCCGTAGAAGGCGCATGGACCCTACGGCCCGTAGATGGCCCATGGACCCTAAGGCCCATATAGAAGGCCGATGGATACTACGGCCGGACGAAGGCCCATGGATCATACGACCTGCAGGAGGCCCATGGTTAGAACAGGCCGTGTGTTGCCATGATTATTTTGGCCTAGTTACCAAAATAGGCTATTGTGGCCACTAGAAAAAACAGAAAAAGAACTGCAGTGACTACAAGCAAACAACTAAACAAGACAATAAGGAAATAAATAAGCAAGCAATTAACGCTAGACTATTACCGCTATTACACATATTACATCCACTGGGCATCAAAGTTCGCCACCAGTGCAAATATAGGAACAAAGCATCACATTACATACACTGGCCGTCAAAATTGGCCTCCAGTGCAAATAAACGCGGCAGCAAAACAAGAGCATAACTGAAACAACTTCAGAAGAGCTCAAGAAACGTTATCCTGGGTATCCACCATGCTAGCATTAAGCTTAGCAAGCTGATTAGCTTTGTCCTATTTGGCGCTAAAATCCTTCAACGCTTGCTGTTGCACCAGAAAGTATGCATCTGAATGCTCCAGGGACTTCCGCAGTCCTTCGCGTCTTGTCGCAGCACAGCTGATCGATGTCTTTCAGCTTGTAGTTGGGATTCAAAAAACCGAACTGATTCAGACAGTGTGTTTGAATAGCTTGTGCAAGCGGTAGTTGCCAGTAACTCAAACACTAAACCAAGACAGGACTTTGGGGTTGTCTCGCTGTCTTCAAGATAGTCTTCCTTAGCTGTTTTATCAGCTTTGTTGGAGACCAACAAGGATGTGTCACTATCCTGAACCTTATCTGCATTACTTCCTTTACCATTGCTTAATAAGGCACTCTTCCTCGATATTCTCTCAGCATTCTAAAAGAAGAAACAAGCAGACACATAACAAGTTTAGCATGTACTAGTATATGAAACTCATTTTGGTGAACAAGTTCATTAGTAAGGTGGACATGATTAAACTACCAAGTCTTCTATTGCCAAGTACTAGTACATAATAAAAACATCAAACAAACATATATCTATGTCCTATGGTCACAGCATTGTCTTGCCAAATCAAAACAGAGACACGGTTCAAATCATATCAGTTCAATACAAAGCAGCAGTGAAAGAATACAAAGCGTGGGAAACTACACGGCACAACAAGATTACAGATGGGTACCATGGGTCTACATGTACAACAACACTATTGGCTCTGCTGTGATGCTAGTAATGTGCATGATATGAAAGTCAACTTTATACACAATTTAAATTGAAATCAACAGAGCTATTGATAAGAGCAAACCTGTTAAAGAAACATGCGTGAACACACCTGCTGTGCCATTGGAGTTTCGATTGGATCCTTCAATTTAAAAATAAGTTTGTATGAGTAAATACAGTGATACAAGAGAAAAGTAATCATAGTTAAAAAAAAGGCGCGCCTAAGCGAGCGCTTAAGCGCGCCTAGGCTCTAGGCGTTGGCAAAATGCATTGCGCATAACTACGCATAATTTGTGCATAACTGCGCATAAGCATGCACTTTGGTCAGTAAAGCACAAGGCGGTGGCAAAACGCGTAATTAACGCCTAGCGCTTTTTTGAACTATGATAGCAATGGAATCTTAAATTAGAACAATTGTTCTTCAGGTTTAGGCACTTGTTCTACATGAACAGAGTACAGTAAGATGCAAGAATATAATACTTAAAAATAGAAAATGTGCTCATAGACCTTACCACATTCTTGGTTCGGGACCAGTACAGAACAAGGCGTTCCCAGTCATCGTCCAGTAAATGTGTCTCAGGAGAACGTAAGGGAATTTGACGAGTTTCTTTGCCGGTGAAGTATGTTTTCTTCAGGTAATTCCTATAATGCCACCAAGCATTCTTGAAGATAGCAGAGGTATTAGCACAGGTTACCTCATCCTGAGTTTCCAAATCGGTCCTTCTCTATAGAGAAAAATGGGAAAATTTTCTGTATTATAACCATCATGGAGGTAGGATGTATGCGACGAAGCAAAGTAATTGCCATGAATAACATTACTTACACATAACTCCTGGACAAACACCTGCAACTGGCATTTTCCTTCATCTTCGGTATATTATTTCCAAGATGGGAAGATACGCACATACGATTTAACAACATCAAATGCGATAGATGCTAAACTACGACTAGAGGGTTGTGCTTCCTCCACAGGAATAGGCGTACTAACTGGTGGAGTTGGGGTTCGCCGTGATAGTACTAGCCCTTTGGGCACTGGAGCTGCCTTACTAACTGCTCTTGTTTGGGAGTTCTATGGTGGAGATGGTGCTGTGTCAACAGGAACTGGGTTACTATCGGCTGGGGTTGGGGTTAGATTGGGTGAAGCTGGTTCTCTGTCCATCGTAGTAGGGGTACAATCTATGAGAGTTTGGGTTATGTGTCGTAGGGCTGGTTCTTGTGCATGTACAACCGGGGTGCTATCTCCACCAAGAGGTAGCACTGTTTTATTTGAAGACCGTGTTTCTAGTCCGCTAGATACTGACATCACCCGCTCCAATTCAAATGGCTGATAAACAGGAAACATAGTTGAATGTACAAACATTGTATGAGAGACAGATGCAATAGATAGTGTGGAAAAAAGAGGGCATGAAATAGTTGACATGTATATTGTTTAACTAAAATCGGATAGCATGACATAATTTCACATATATGATGTCTATCTAAACTGGATAGCATAGCATAATATAATTCAAAGATATGATGAATAACTAAACAGGATCGCATAACATAATTCACCTATATGTTATCTAAGTAATCAAGATCGCATCATTTAATTCACATATGTGATTTATATGCTAAACAGAGGGCATTCGATATGATGTCTGAACTAAGAACATGGTGTTGAATATTGTGTATATGATGTCTAAACTATGCAATGCAAGACACCGTATGCATGATATGAGCAGTATAACCGTGCCAAGTTAGAGCATACACCTCAGTGGGGGAATAGGACTGGTCATCTGTCTCTGAATCCATCTGTGAGGAGCTATCGGGACCCAACAAGAGATTTGCTTCGACAGGTAGCACTGTCTGCTCTGAAGGCCTTGTTTTCACTCCAGATTTTTCCATCTCCCACCCAAATGGCTGATTATCAGGAAGAGTAGTTTAATGTACAAACATTGTCGACAAATGGAAATGTAATGAAGAAAAGGATGGGCAAGATATCATTCAAATATATGATGCATGGTTAAACAGGATGGCATTGCACATTTCACATATATTATGGTTGGCTAAAAGACATGAGACTGCATAATTCCCATATATGATATAGAAACTAAATAGGTGGCATTACAGAACATTTCTAAACTAAGCAGATGACATATATGATGTCAAAAGTAGGCACTGTAAGGCAACATATGCATGATATGACTAACATCATCATGCCAAGGTAGAGCAAACACCTTGGGGGGTAAATAGGAGTGGTCAGCGGCGTCTGAATCCGCCTCAGAACAGATATCTTCCTCTGGATTACAATCTGGAGAGGGGTGGGGAGGGTTTGCCATTGAACCCACCATGGAGCGATGTTTGCATGGCATTGTATTGCCGCGCAAAACTCTTCTCTTTTTCTCTACATGTTCAGCATGACTGTGTACAATATCTGACATGCATACGAAAAAAATATGGTGAGATTATGTAAGGAGAGCAAGCAGAAATTTAGAGTGATAGTAACAACCAGTGGATCGATGTTTTCCCGTTGAACCAAAATAGCCCTAATCGATCGACGTGAATGTATAGTAATAAGTGATGCAACAAGTGTACAACCTCTTTGCCATAGCCGTGTCGACCTCAACATCATTGAGTTGATCGCTGAAGCAGTTGGGGCAGAGGTGGCTGTCAGAGGTGTGGAGGAAGATCTGACGAATCTGTAGACGGCGTCCAGGGCACTGCTCTGTTGTGATGGATCGTTCTGTCGTTGGAGCAGCTCCGGTGAGCTGTAAGACGTAGGCTGAAGCAGCACAGGACAGACATCGTCAATCTCAAGTGGGATTCTAATAGCATCTCCAATAGATGATGTAAAATGGATGTAAAATTAACATCACCAAAAACCACCTGACTACAACAGATGAGGTAAAAACTGTTGACTCTGAACTTAACTGTTGAAACTGAAATTTCCTGTGGAATCTGAATGCTACTGTCGAAACTGAAGGCAATGGTAGCAGAGAGGCACTTGACATGTAGTTAAGGGAGGGCCTGCAGATCATCTTCAACCTGCACCACCGTGTGCCGCCAGCCACCACCGGCCAAACCGCCGGCCCCAGCTTCTCCTCGCCGCCCAAAAACAACTCGCCACCACCGCCCCGGCCAGCCCTCCAGGCCCCCGCCCCCACCCTGAACCCTAAGATAGATAGTGGGGTACCTCTCTGGCGAGCCCCCGTCCCCGCTGCGGGTGGTTCTTCCTTAACTCCGGCGAGCCCCCCAACCCTTGAAAATCGACTGACCCAAAAGTCGATTCAGTCGACTGAAGTGTGGCTTAATTGGAGTAGAGCAGCAGCACGAGCAAGGGGGAGAGCAGCAGCAGTAGCTGGGCGAGCGAGCGATCGAGCGAGAGCTGGAGCAGTAGCAGCAGATCCGGCTGGTATGGACGCTGCCGCCGAAGGGGCCTCGCGCTGGGGGAGAGCCGCCGTGGAGATGTCGCCCGCGGCGCCGACTTCAAGGTAGCCGCTCCATGGGGGTGCGGGATGGAGCACCGTCGGCGCCAGGAGGTCGAGTTAAGGAGAAGGTGCTATGCGATGAGTGTACAACCTCTTTGGTGGCGCCGAGTAGGCCTCGGCTTCGTCCGAGGAGTCGGTGAGGATGTTGCGGTTCCAGTGAAGCAGGTTAAGGCGGCGCTGTAGGGATGGAGCAGTCGCGATAGACGAGGCGATCGTCAGAGCAGTTCCTTGCGGGTGGAGGACGTGGCGGCTGAACCGGCGGGACGGCGAGATGGATGATGGATCATCATCCGAGGAGGTGGACGAGGGACATCGAGCTGTTGCGGTGGATGACGTTGTCGGGGAAGTGGCTCCGGCTGGGCAGCGGTGACGTGGCGGACGGAGGAGGATGGGGCTTCGCGGTTGGAGCGGAGAGGTTATGGTGGCCTGGGATTTCGAATGGTGAAAAGGGGGCGATGGGAGGGGTGAAGCATGACTTAGGGACGCGCTTGTCCAAAATGTAGGGTGTGTTACAAAAGTACCCCCCACAGATTTGAACTACCAACCCTTTTGGCTCAGAGTTAGAAGGGGGATTTCGCGTGTCGGGATTTGGCAGCTGGAGAGAGTTTTTGCGCGCGTTATAATTTCGGGATAGCAAGGAGTGGGTTGTGAAGGCGCCAGTTTTGGGAGCACGATATCTGAATTTTCAGGATATAACAAGACGCGGGTTGAATTTTAGGGACAAACCTAACGTGTAGTAATATTGTACTTGTACGTACGAAATCAATTCTCACTTCCCTCAACCAAAAAGAAAACAAAAAAAATAAAACTATTCACACCACACAAAGAGAGAGTCTTGCCCCATTTTACTATACAAATGCTATTCAAAGCTACTCCCTCCTTCCATTTATATAGGGCCAAATGCGTTTTTCGATGCTAACTTTGACCAAATATTATAGCAATGATATATGACATGCAACTTGCACAAAGCACACCGTTAAGTCGTCTGTGAAAGGTTCTTTCAATGATATAATTTTCACATTGTGCATGTCATGTACTATTAATCTTGTCAATAGTCAAAGGCGGTCTTAAAAATCTCATTACGCCCTATATAGATGGAAGGAGGGAGTATGAATCCATGTTATGTCCGATTAATTTTTTTTGCTTGCTGTATAATGCATGTAACCTACTCATACCAACATTTTAGTGCATTCCAAATGTCTATACAACCGCTGCAATTCGAACTAAATTTGAATTCGTTTCTCTATTTCAATAAGAATCTACAATCATGATTGTTGCCAACTTCAACCATCATAGTTTCCTTGCTATCCGCCAGATATAAATCGGACGGCCTATAATGCAGGATGGCAGGCACACCATCATCAACAACTCCATTTTTTATGAGAGTAGAAATAAAATATATTAGATGTAGTATAACATGTTCATAGCCACACCATGTGTATCACCGTTATATATATTCACACATGCGTCGGTTTGAAACACTATGAAAAATTCTTCAAATATCCGAATTCGCTTTTTATAATGAAGTATATATGATCTCTATTCATCTTTTACACCCACACAACCCTCTTATCTTTGTAGCTAGCGCTAACTTTCTCTTGTGCATGCACACGCCCGCATCCCTCTCACCCTCCCTCAGCATTCTATAGCTCCATCGCGCAAATTCGTCTTTTCACTTTAGGTCGTTCACCCACGGTGTGTGTAGGCCCCCCAGACCCTTCTTTATGGCACACATCGATCGATATGCCTCTCTAGCGAGGTGTGCCTAGCACAAACACAAGCTTCCCCTCTTCTCTTGTCACCGTCCTTGCCTCACTCCCACCACTCTTTTCATCGTTCTCGTACTCGCACACTCCTCCCCCCTCGATATAGTATGCCTCTCGTACCACCTCCTACATGCATCCCTCTTTCTCTATCCTTCTCCTGGTGCCTCATTTGCTTCTAACATACACATGCATGTATACCGATCGATCTCCCAACATATACCTAGATCGACTTTAACTACCCCCCATAGATCGACGCACCTCACAAGTTATGTCTCTCCTTTCTCTAACAAAGGGCGATTGATCTTCCTATGTAGTTACGTCTGCTTACCACAGCCACCTCGTCCCCCTTCATCATTCGTGCATGCTCCTGACCCGTCTCTCACACGCACGTGCATAGACAACAAGCAGCCATCTCCTCTCTTATTGATATTGCGGGAGTGCCCTCCGTTTGTCTAGCAAGCCTATCCCACCATTTGTTAGAAGCAACTCCACTACCACCCCCTCCAACACTCTAGCTCTGTCTCTCTCCCAACCTTATTCCTCTCCTACACATATGCATGGATGCCGATCGATCTCCCTTAATACATGAGGCAGATCGATCTCCTTAATACATGAGGTAGGCCTCTCTCCTCCTCCACACATATACCAGCCATTATACCTCTATAGTTAATTGGGCCTCCCTCTTTCCCCACCACACACCGATAGTCGAGCGCTGTAGGTAGGTATCCATGCCACAGAGATAAACTGCACATGTCCCATCTCATGTTCCAGTAGGCCAGCCACTCTATATCTTTGACGTGGGCACACACAAATTCGATGGCACTCTTTATCGATCGCGCGCGCGCACACACACACATCATCCCTCTCTTCGATTCTATGGACACCTCAAGCCAATGATACCTCCACTCTCTTCTCGTGGATCGCCCCCTCTATATATATGTTATATCCAGGACTCTATTTCACACACATTGCATATGTTACATTTTTTAATTGACCCCCCTGTCGTGGTTCTAAGTCTGACAGTAGCATGGGGGGGTAGGAATGGAAAGGCAAGATCCTAGCTTTGGAGTAGTTGTGCACGCAAGAGTTTTACGAGTTCACTATCCTAGCTTTGGAGTAGTTGTGCACGCAAGAGTTTTACGAGTTCATGTGAACTCGTAAAACTCTTGCGTGCACAACTACTCCAAAGCTAGGATCTTGCCTTTCCATTCCTACCCCCCCATTCTACTGTCAGACTTAGAACCACGACAGTTGGCGCCCACCATGGGGCAGGTGTTCTAGCGATTTGTTGGAGGAGTTGGGATTCTTTTGACATCTCCCATCATGTCTTCGAGCGGAGTCCTGGTCGAGGGGCGCGAGATCCGCCTCGGCGCCCTCACTTTCGTCGTCGATGACTCTGCTTGGCTCCAGGAGGCTCCACCCGACGTGGACGCGCTTCCCGCTCGCGGAGCAATGCACTTTCGCGCGTGCATTCGTGGCGTCCTCCTGCGGCAACCATCGGCCCAGTACGGGTCAGCACCCGTTTCGTCCTCGCTCCCAGCTTCCCGCCGGCGTAAGCGCTCCGGTCGGTCGAGGCTCCAGCGGTGGGTGAGGCATGCATTGGCCCGCCAGTCGGCCATCCCCCAAGTCGCGGCGATTGAGCCCGACGAATCACTCTGCGGCCTGTTCGATCTGTCGACTGGCTCCGCAGAGACTGCGTCCGAGTGCGACAGCAGCGATCCAGCGGCGGAGGTGCTGATGGTCGACGGACCGCGCAGCCCCCCCGGATTCCCCCACACCGAAGAGGTTGCCGGGGGAGGAGTTCCGACGCGGGGCCATGAAGAGTACAGACCCGAGCCTCTCACCTCGCTGCAGAGGGAGGCACTTCGTCGCCGGAACATGGACGCGCTTCACACTCCTATCGTAGGAGAAACCCCCGAGGCACACACCTTAGAGGAGGCGCGCTTGGCCAACCTGGCTGAACGCACTCGACTGGAGAATCTCCAGAGAATACTCGACGAGCGCACTCGACTGCCAGCTCCAGAATCCAGTCGACGTCGCCTCTTTCAGCCACCAACTCAGGTATACCGAACTCCGATTTAGAATTTAGCAGCTGCAGCCCGCATAGCAGAGTCGATCCAGCCTTCTCAGTCAGAGGCAAGGAGAGGTCTGCTACAGATCAGAGATTTGCTCCGGGCAGCGGGAGATCAGAACTGAGTTGTATCGCAGTCGCGTAACAGGATTCACAGCCGATCCATCGCTGCGAATTCTGTACAGTCGGCTCACAGTCCAGGATCGCCCCCGAGGCGTGAGGAACGTAGAAGCCGGCATGGTGATCAATATCAAGGCCGTGAGCGGTATGAACACCGATTCGATCGCAGTGATCAACGTCGAGTGCCCACTCCTCCCCCAAGAGGTGGATCGTACGTCCCACGGCAGCAAGATGACAGACGCCAGCACAGTGCTGAGCGTAGATTTCCAGTCGACCCCAGGGAGCCAGGCTTTGATGCGAGATCCATTATCATTCAAGGTCTGGTCGACAGGAATAGAGCTCACAGGGAAGGCCATGACAGAGACGTTCCCTCGAGCAGCAGGGTTCATGTATCAGGACCAGAATGTTTCAGCAGAGCGATCAGGGCCGCTGTAATTCCTCCCAACTTCAGGTTGGCGACTGGAGTTAGTAAGTTCACCGGCGAGTCCAAGCCTGACACATGGCTTGAAGATTACCGAGTGGCTGTTCAGATTGGCGGCGGCAACGACGAAGTAGCCATGAAGCATTTGCCTCTCATGCTGGAGGGATCAGCCAGAGCATGGTTGAACCAGTTGGCACCCAGCAGTATTTACACTTGGGAAGATCTCGCCCGAGTGTTTGTCAGGACTTGCAAGCGACTAGCAGGGTTGACAGAATTGCAGTCGTGTTCAGAAGTCGAGTGAAACTCTGAGGGATTATATCCAGAGGTGGATCACTTTACATCACACAGTCGAGAATGTGTCTGACCACCAGGCAGTTTGTGCCTTCAAGGAAGGCGTCAGGAACTGAAATTCGGTCGGACCGGAGATATGACATTGAGTAGGATGATGGAAATTGCCGCCAAGTATGCAAACGGTGAAGAAGAAGATAGGCTCCGGAGTGGCAAGTACAAAGCAGCCGCTAATGAGGCCGGCGGAGGAAACTCCAGTCGGAAGCAAAAGCGCAAGGCCGAGCCAACTGCTCCTGGAGAGACCTTGGCCGTGACCCCAGGAATGTTTAAGGGGAAACCCAAGGGTCCCTGGAACCCCAAGAAGGTGAAAGATCAGGATGGGAACGATGTGATGGACCTACCGTGTCACATTCACACGAAGAAAGACGAAGAGGGTAAACTCATTTACCCAAAGCATACCACTCGAAAATGTCGACTCCTGATTCAGCAGTTTCAAGGGAAATTGGCCAAAGACAAAGAGAAAGAGTTAGACAGAGTTGAGGACAAAGAAGACAGCAGTGAGGAGTACCCCCAAGTCAACTCCACCCTCATGATTTTCGCTGATGTCGAAAGCAATAGTCGATTGAAGGTTATCAATCGGGAAGTGAACATGGTCGCTCCGACGACACCCAATTATCTGAAATGGTCTCAGACTGCCATCACTTTTGACCAGTCTGATCACCCGACTCATATTGCTACCCCAGGGAGGCAAGCGTTGGTGGTCGACCCAGTCATTGAAGGCACTCGACTGACTAAAGTGTTGATGGATGGTGGCAGTGGCTTGAATTTGCTGAATGCAGAGACGCTGAAAGGGATGGGCATTCCGATGTCCAGACTCAGCACCAGTAACATGAGCTTCCACGGAGTCATTCCTGGAAAGAAGGCTGAGTCACTTGGCCAAATCGCTCTCGATGTAGTTTTTGGTGACTCGAAGAATTTCCGGAAGAAAAAGTTGACCTTTGAGGTCGTGGATTTTCAGAGTGCGTACCACGCCATACTTGGAAGGCCAGCGTACGCTCGTTTCATGGCCCGACCATGCTACGTGTACCTTAAGTTGAAGATGCCTGGTCCCAAAGGTGTGATCACTATCACGGGTAATCGGAAGAAGGCGGAAGAGTGCTTCCAAAAGGGCTCCAAAATCGCTAATGCTCAGATGGCCGAAATGGAGTTACAAGAGTACCAGAAGACCGCAGACCCGAGTGATTTGTTGCGAGCCAAGAAGCCCGCCACAGAGTCAGCATTTCAGTCGTCCAGTGAGACAAAACAGGTTCACATCCACCCGACTGACCCCAGTGCGGCTCCGACCAACATCTCCACCACACTCGACTCTAAATAGGAAGAAGCGCTCATCCAGTTCCTCCGTGAGAATTGGGACATCTTTGCATGGAAGCCCGCTGACATGCCAGGTGTTCCCAGGGGACTGGCTGAGCACCGCCTTCGAGTCGACTCAAAAGTCAAACCAGTTAAGGAAAATCTTCGACGGTCCGCCGTCCAGAAGAGAAAGGCCATTGGCGAAGAGGTGGCTTGACTCTTAGCGGCAGAGTTCATTCGCGAGATCTACCACTCCGAGTGTCTCGCCAATGTTGTAATGGTCCCCAAGAAAGACAAGTCGTTGCGCATGTGCATCGATTTCAAACATATCAATCGGGCCTACCCGAAAGATCATTTCCCTCTTCCTCGCAGCAACCAAATAGTCGACTCGACCGCAGGATGCGAGAGGTTGTCTTTTTTAGATGCTTACTCCGGATACCATCAGATCCGTCTGTATGGACCAGATGAAATAAAAACAGCTTTCATCACCCCGTTCGGGTGCTTCTGCTATGTCACCATGCCTTTCGGTCTCAAGAATGCCGGAGCTACTTTCATGAGAATGATTCAGAAGTGCCTGATCACTCAAATCAGTCGGAATGTAGAAGCATACATGGATGATATAGTGGTCAAGTCGCGAAAAGGTTCCGACCTGCTGACTGACCTTGCTGAAACGTTTGCCAATCTCAGGAGGTATGATATCAAGCTTAATCCATCAAAATGCACATTCAGAATTCCTGGAGGAAAGTTACTCAGTTTTCTTGTTTCCGAACGAGGAATCGATGCTAACCCTGAAAAAGTTGGCATCATACTCCGAATGAAACACCCTGAGCGTGTGCACGATGTCCAGAAACTTACTGGATGCTTGGCCGCTTTAAGTCGATTCATCTCCAGACTCGGTGAAAAGGCATTGCCTCTTTACCGACTGATGAAGAAGTCAGACAAGTTTGAGTGGACTCCAGAAGCTGATGCAGCATTTGCAGAGCTAAAAGCTCTGCTCTCCACCCAGCCGGTGCTTGCTGCCCCTGTCAGCAAAGAGCCATTATTGCTTTACATTGCAGCCACTGGACAAGTCGTTAGTACCGTACTTACGGTCGAGCGGGAAGAGGAAGGAAAAACATTCAAAGTTCAGCGCCTAGTTTATTACCTTTCTGAAGTTCTGACCCCATCAAAGCAAAGATACCCTCACTATTAGAAGCTTGTCTACGGGATTTACATGACCACGAAGAAGGTTGCTCATTATTTCTCTGATCACTCCATTACAGTCGTCAGCGATGCCCCGTTATCAGAGATCCTGCATAACAGAGATGCAACTGGTCGAGTGGCAAAATGGGCGATTGAACTCCTTCCCCTTGATATCAAGTTCGAGGCAAAGAAAGCTATCAAGTCCCAAGCAATAGCCGATTTCCTCGCCGAGTGGACTGAACAACAACTTCCGACTCAAGTTCACTCAGAGCACTAGACTATGTTTTTCGATGGCTCCAAGATGCTGAATGGGTCCGGTGCGGGGGTTGTATTGGTTTCCCCCCGAGGAGACAAGCTCAAATACGTCCTCCAGACTCACTTTGATTCCTCCAACAACGAGGCAGAATATGAAGCACTCCTATATGGACTGCGTATGGCCATTTCACTCGGCGTCCGTAGCCTTATGGTCTACGGCGACTCAGATCTGGTTGTTAATCAAGTGATGAAGGAGTGGGATGTTCGAAGCCCAGCCATGACGGGTTATTGCAATGCAGTGAGAAAGCTGGAGAAGAGATTCGAGGGTTTAGAGCTCCATCATATACCCAAAACCAAGCTGCGGATGATTTGGCGAAAATAGGGTCCAAGAGAGAAGCCATCCCCAGTGATGTGTGTTTGGAGCACATTCGTGCGCCGTCAATACAGGAAGATCCTTTCACAGGAGAACCTCCATAGCCAAAGAGCGCTAGTGATCCGACTGAAGTGGAGATTACAGCCGTGGTCGACCTGATTATGGAAGTTGTAGTCATCACTCCCGACTGGACAGCGCCTTACATCGCGTATATTATGAGGAAAGAGCTCCCAGAAGACGAAGAAGAGGCTCGACAGATCGTCCGTCGATCCAAGGCCTTTACAGTAATCAAAGGGCAGTTGTATAGAGAAAGCGCGACTGGAGTTGGCCAGAAGTGCATCACGCCAGAAGAAGGTCAGATAATTCTTGAGGATATCCACTCGGGGACCTGTGGTCATCATGCGTCCTCTCGGACCATTGTGGCTAAAGCATACCGAGCAGGATTTTACTGGCCGAAGGCGAATGTAATGGCAAAATATATAGTCGACAAGTGCGAAGGGTGTCAGTTTTATTCCAACATGTTGCACAAGCCCGCCTCTGCTCTGAAGACCATTCCACTCGTCTGGCCCTTCGCTGTTTGGGGGCTAGACATGATTGGACCGCTGAGAACTGGTAGGAGCGGCTTCACTCACTTACTGGTTGCAGTCGACAAGTTCACCAAGTGGATAGAAGCCAAACCCATCAAAAACCTCGATGCAAGCACTGCTATCAGTTTCATCAGAGAGCTGATATTCAGATATGGAGTTCCACATAGCATCATCACGGACAATGGATCAAACTTTGATAACGACAGATTCAAAGCCTTCTGCGCCTCCCAAGGCACTCGGGTCGACTATGCCTCAGTCGTCCATCCTCAGTCGAATGGGCAGGCAGAGCGTGCAAATGGTCTCATCCTCAAAGGACTGAAACCCCGACTGATGCGAGATCTCAAACACGCGGCAGGAGTTTGGGTCGACAAACTTCCGTCAGTGCTTTGGGGATTAAGGACCACTCCTAATCGGTCGACTGGAAGAACGCCCTTCTTTCTGGTCTACGGGGCTGAAGCAGTGCTGCCAAGTGATCTGCTCCACAATGCACCTCGAGTCGAACTATACTCAAAAGCAGAAGCGGAACAAGCTCGGCAAGATGCAGTCGACCTCTTGGAAGAAGAGAGAGATGGCCCTAATCCGCTCGACTATCTACCAGCAGGACTTACGTCGGTTCCACGCGAGAAACGTGAAGAGTCGAGCCTTTCAGGAAGGAGACTTGGTCCTCCGAGTGGATCAGCAAAAACCTCACAAGCTCGCTCCAACCTGGGAAGGCCCCTTCATCGTCACCAAAGTCCTCCACAACGGAGCGTATCACCTCTACAACGTTGATCGCCAGATCGACGAGCCTCGAGCTTGGAATGCGGAGTTACTCCGTCCTTTTTACACTTGAAAGAAGAAACTCACTCGGTTGAGATGTAATAAAAGTACCTCTGTAGTTCTTTTATCTAAAGCAAGAATGTTATAATTTTCACAGAAGATTGCTATTTCTTTTTTGTTGAAATTTCCCCCAGTGGGTGGCTTAGCTGCGAATCCGTTTCGCCTAAGTTTGTAAAAATCCTGCCGAGTGAAGAGCCAGCCTCCCACTCGGAGGCTTAGCTGCGAATCCGTTTCGCCTAAGTATCTAAAATCCTACCGAGTGGAGAGCCAGCCTCCCACTCGGGGGCTTAGCTGCAGTCCAAGTACTCGCCTAAGTATTTAAAATCCTACCGAGTGGAGAGCCAGCCTCCCACTCGGGGGCTTAGCTGCAGTCCAAGTGCTCGCCTAAGTGATCAAAAATCCTACCGAGTGGAGAGCCAGCCTCCCACTCGGGGGCTTAGCTGCAGTCCAAGTACTCGCCTAAGTATTTAAAATCCTACCGAGTGGAGAGCCAGCCTCCCACTCGGGGGCTTAGCTGCAGCCCAGTGCTCGCCTAAGTGATCAAAAATCCGACCGAGTGGAGAGCCAGCCTCCCACTCGGGGGCTTAGCTGCAGCCCAGTGCTCGCCTAAGTTGTCAAAAGTCCTACCGAGTGGAGAGCAAACCTCCCACTCGGAGGCTTAGCTGCAGCCCAGTGCTCGCCTAAGTAATTAAAATCCTACCGAGTGGAGAGCAAACCTCCCACTCGGGGGCTTAGCTGCAGCCCAACGCTCGCCTAAGTGATTAAAATCCTACCGATTGGAGAGCAGACCTCCCACTCGGGGGCTTAGCTGCAGCCCAGCGCTCGCCTAAGTGATTAAAATCCTACCGAGTGGAGAGCAGACCTCCCACTCGGAGGCTTAGCTGCAGCCCAGTGCTCGCCTAAGTAATTAAAATCCTACCGAGTGGAGAGCAAACCTCCCACTCGGGGGCTTAGCTGCAGCCCAGTGCTCGCCTAAGTGATTAAAATCCTACCGAGTGGAGAGCAGACCTCCCACTCGGAGGCTTAGCTGCAGCCCAGTGCTCGCCTAAGTAATTAAAATCCTACCGAGTGGAGAGCAAACCTCCCACTCGGGGGCTTAGCTGCAGCCCAGTGCTTGCCTAAGTGTTTAAAAATCCTACCGAGTGGAGAGCAGACCTCCCACTCGGAGGCTTAGCTGCAGCCCAGTGTTCGCCTAAGTAATTAAAATCCTACCGAGTGGAGATCAAACCTCCCACTCGGGGGCTTAGCTGCAGCCCAGTGCTTGCCTAAGTGTTTAAAAATTCTACCAAGTGAAGAGCAAACCTCCCACTCGGAGACTTAGCTGCAGCTCCGTGCTCGCCTAAGTCATTTTGAGTAAAAGTCGAGTCAAATCTCACTCGACGGATAAATCACGAAGATATTCAATGATAAATCAAGATTCGGATAAAGATCAAAAGGTCCTGGACTGCAAATAAAAGTGCCCGAGCCTCCAGCTCGACGGAGTTTATCGGTTACACAAACCACTCGGCATTCCGAGGCAAATTTGAGGTGAGACACAGTAGTTTTTTACTCCTCCGGTGGAGAACTGGATGGGGCAACAAACTCGTCCAAATCAATCCCGTCTGAGATTCGGGTGGCAGCAGCAATGAAGGTCTCCATGAAGTCCTGGAAATTATGCTTCTTGGTATTGGCAACTTGGAGGGCAGCCAGCTTCTCTTCTCGCGCCTCCTTGCAGTGGACACGAATCAGCGATAGAGCAACATCGGCACCACACCTGGCAGAAGACTTTTTCCATTCATGCACTCGACTCGGCACTTCCTTCCGTCGAGTGACCAAAGATTCAAGGTCATTCTGAAGTATCTGATTTGGCCAGAGTGCAGAGTCGATCCGCGACACTGCAGCCTTCAGTCGAGCGAGGTAGTCCACCACACTGGCGACGCGAGACTCCAGCCGGAGGACATTCATGGCAGCTTCGTCCTTCACAAGAGAGTTGATGGGGTCCAGATTGGTTTCCACTCGACCAGTTTCTTCCTCAAAGTTTTAACAGAATTCTGAAAGGTACAATCCAATATTATAATTGAATGATGAGTCGACAACGACAAGTCAATTAAGTAAGGGGATTACCTTCAAGCATGAGGAATAGTTTCTTGGCGAGCCCTCCGAGGTAAGCCTCCAGATCCTTTCGCTTCCCTGCCATATCGCCGACCTTGTCAGTCAGAGCAATCTTGTCATTTTTCAATCGACTTACTTCCTGGTTGGCCGCGTCAAGAGCAGACTTCAGCTTGGCATTCTTGTCTTCAAGCCGACCAACTGAAGCAAGCTTTTCTTCAGCGAGCTTCGTTTTCTCCGAAGCCGCCTTCTGCGCTTCTGCAAGGTCAAGATCTTTCTTCCTCAGAGCCTCCTCCAGTTGGTCTGCAAAACAATAGTGAGAACGGAGTTGAGAATAGGCAGAAAAACAAAGACAGCCGTCGAATCCTCACCAGCCATACCTTTTGCTTCGTCCTTCGCCTTCTGCAAGTTCTCCTGGGCAAACTCCAAGTCGAGGTTAAGCTGGACCTGTTTCTCCTTCAATTCAGCAAGATGAGCAACAAGCTCACAAGACTTCTGCAAAGAGTCAATCGACAAAAGATATCAAAGACAAGTTACTTCCAAGTGGCTAAAGGAAAAGTTGTAGCACTTCTAAGACTACAGCCGAATCAAAACATTCGACAGTAGCCTCGGGGACTACACCCAGTGGGTGCACTCAGCGTGCCCCCACCGGTAATATTTCTAAATCCTGATCGATCAGTCGACCAAATATGATTCTAGTGCCATGACTAATAGTCAGCGTTTCTAAGACTACAGCCGAATCAAAACATTCGACATCAGTCTCGGGGACTACACCCAGTGGGTGCACTCAGCGTGCCCCCACTGGTTCGGCCAAAAAAAAAGAGTCGTCTGCCCGCAGTCGACCGCATACAGTTCCATTCGACATGGCCTGACCAGACCGAGTGAAGAAGTACAAATACAGGAACACAATATAAAGACTACACCCGACTGCCAGCAGTCCACCGTAGTCTCGGGGACTACACCCAGTGGGTGCACTCAGCGTGCCCCCACTCGACCAAAGGTCGACAGACACACCCAGTGGGTGTACAGATATAAAGATTACAGATATAAAGATCTTCAGAAAAGAGATTCTTCGAACAGCATATTGCAACAGACCAAGTGTCGAGTCGACTGACCTGGACGTTGCTCTGAAGAGCCGAACTCGCGTCATACGCTGCTTGGCTGGCATCCCGAACCACTTTCACTTGCTCCATCATGATACCCGCCTGGCGTATAGCCTCTTTTGCGGCACTCACTTGGTCCTCTGGGGCAGGGTATGTAGCAAAAAGCGAAGGCGGATTTGCAGTCGACACCGAAGGCCGCACGCTCGTCAGAGGATCAGCAAAAGTCACGGAAGTCCGAGTGGTATCACCACCATCCCGAACTACAGCCTTAGACACCGGAGCAGATTGGGGGGTCTTGCCAGTCGATGCCCTCCGGTTCCTTCTTACTCTCAGCGGCTCGTCATCTTCATCGTCTGGTAAGTTGATAACATGAGGGGTAGCTGCAAGAAAAGTCAATCGACTAGAGTTACAAGAAATATTCAGTCGACCAAAGACAGAACATCAGTAACTGTACCTGGATTGGAAGTAACAGCATCTTCCATCTCTTGATCTCCGTCCTTGGCAGAGATCTCAGAATTAGCAGCACTACAAATTTCGAAAGTCAGTCAGTTGGCTCAATGAATCGACCAAGGATCCGTCCACGGTCGACAAAGGAAAATAAGTATTATTATTACCCAGAAATGGTGGGGACAGTCATCTTCATCTTGGGCAGAGCCTTGGGCGGCTTGGACGGCGTCGCGCGTTGGTGCTTGGGAGCCTTCTCAGTCGGCGTAGGAGAAGAGGTCCGAGGGCGTTTCGACGACTGCCCAACAGGAGCAGTCGCCTTACCACGTTCCCTCGCGGGATCGTGTGTAAGCTTGGATCGCCTCTCCGTGCGGGGGGGGGGGGGTTCAACTTCCTCCTCCTGCTCTTCGCTGGAGTTGACGTCGTCGTCTCCCTCCCCTTCGCCATCGGATTCCCACTCGCCGTGCTCGTCTCTGCTTTCACCTCCACTCGCCTCTCCTTCCTCAGTCGGCTCCTGTACCCCGTTGGGCGTCGAGTACATCTCAGTAGTTTCCTGGGAAACAACACACAAAACAAAAGTCAGTCGACCAATTCAAAGAAGACCAATGAAGAAAGCAAGATCTCAGTCGGGTGCATAAGGTCTGACCTGGTCCACTTCGTATGTGTTGTCGAGTGGAGGAACCCTCCTGGCTCCTCGGGGATTGTCTTTGTTTCCTGTGATGCTCGACAGCCATCCTTCTAGCATCTCGTCAGTAACCTCCTCCGGGTGGATCCGAGTGGTGTCTTCAAGACCCGAATATAGCCACATCGGATGGTCGCGAGCCTGGAGTGGCTGGATGCGCCTTCTAAGGAAGACTTCCAGCAAGTCCATGCCAGTCACGCCGTCGCGGACAAGCTGAACCACTCGACCGACCAGCACCTTGACTTGGGCCTTTTCTTCCGGCGTCACTTTCAGAGAAGCAGGTTTTCAGGCTCGTTCCAGAGAGAAAGGGGGAAGTCCAGTCGACTGACCTGGAGTCGCCTGGTCTTTGCAGTAAAACCAGGTCGCCTGCCAACCACGGACCGACTCAGGGAAAGTGATGGATGGAAAAGAACTTTTTCCCCTCGTCTGGATCGCCAGGCCTCCGCACAGCTGGATCACCTGCGTCCTCTCGTCACTCGACTTGGCCTTTTTGACCGATTGGGAACGACAGGTGAAGATATGCTTAAAGAGTCCCCAATGGGGGCGACAGCCCAAGAAACCCTCACACAAGGAACTGAAGGCAGCCAGATACACGATAGAGTTGGGAGTGAAATGGTGGAGCTGCGCTCCGAAGAAATTCAGGAAACTCCGGAAAAAGGGATGAGGAGGCAGAGAAAACCCGCGATCGATATGGGTGGCAAGGAGCACACACTCACCATCGAGAGGTTGGGGCTCGACTTCTCTCCCGGGGAGACGCGTAGCTTCATGAGAGATGACTCCTCCCTCAACCATATCGTCGAGATCTTCCTGCCTCAGCACTGACGGCATCCAGTCGCCCTGCATCCAGCCTCTGGGCAGAGAAGTCCTTGAGGAAGATCCGCCCCGAGCGGATTTCTTCCCTTTTCCCTGCGCCGCCGCCGCCTTCTTCGCGCGCTCCAGGGCGGACGTCTTGTCCTTCACCATCGATGCCGGAAAGCTCGAACGGGCATGTGGCTCTAGGGCGAGAGCGGAGGTGGCGGAGAACTTTGCGAGGGGAGAAGGGAAGAAGAGAACACACTGTTGGAAACCCCGAGCTGGCAGCTTTTAAGGGGCCGCTTCCGAGTGGCTGACAGGTAGACCCAGGCTATCCCATCAAATCCCGCAGCAGACGCACTCGCGGTACGTGGCTAAAAAGTGATGCGGGGATCAAGGAGCTTCCGCCTTATCACATCCGATTACTGCGGCCGCTCCCGTCCCGTGCGCTTCCCGAAAATCTAATCCCGCGAAATCCGCGGTTGCAGAACAATTCGTCAGACAGAAGATCCCTTTCGCACTACCATTCGGAATGTCACAAACAAGGGAATTCACTCGACAGAAGGCCTAGAATGGATCAAGGCGACTGAAAAAGGTTGATGACGTCATCCGTGACGATTAATCCAAAACAAGGCACCCGTGTAGCACGAAGAACCAGTCGGAAAGATCTCCAACCCTTTCCCCACTCTAACCTCGATCCATTCGGGGGCTAATGATGAAGTTATGTACCTGGGGTAGGGGCACGGACCTGTCCTAAGAGCCCTGCCCAAAGACATCCTTAGAAGAAGTCACCTTTCAATCGACTTCTTCATACCCACTCGACGGGTTCAAGATACTCGACCAAGAAGCTACCACTCGACCACGAAACCAACCGCTCAACTGCCAGGAGATCTAAGTCACTCCACAGGCAAACGGTCAATCATTAAGTAGTCTTTATGGTCATCAAAGCACTTTATTAGAGGCATTACCTGTAACGCTCGACCTTAATGTACCTTAAACCCCTTGCAACATGGGCTGGCCGGGGTCTGGGCGCACTCTATATAAGCCACCCCCCTCCACTGGCACAAGGGTTCGCATCTTTGTAACACACACGCATATAATCCAGTTGTAACGCCCCCGATGTAACTTGCCTTAATTGTAATCCAACTCTTGCCATTTTCGGCATTGTGATATGATATTTCCTTCGTGGTTGGGTTCTCTCCATTTTGCATTTTGGTCATGTCATGCATTTCATATCATGTCATCATGTGCATCGCATTCGCATACGTGTTCGTCTCATAAATCCGAGCATCTTTCCCGTTGTCCGTTTTGCAATCCGGCGCTCCTATGCCTCCCGGCGTCCCCTTTTACATTTCTTCGTGAGCGGGTATTAAACATTCTCGGAATGGACCGAGGTTTGACATGCGGCCTCGGTATAGCACCGGTAGACCGCCTGTCAAGTTTCGGGTCAATCGGAGTTCGTTTGGTACTCCAACGGTTAACCGGGTAACCGTGAAGGCCTTGTGTGTGTTGCAGCCCAACACCCCTTCAAAACAGCCCAATAACACATCTAAGTCACTCCCATGTCCTCCGCCGTTCGATCACGATCGCGTGGGCGAAAACCGCACTCCGTTTGGAGCTCCCTAGCTCCTTCTAGCTATAAAAACGTCTCCCCCGTCCAATCAGCTGCCGCCACGTGGCAGCCGCCGCTCCGCGCCGCCGCGGCCCGCCCGAGCCCGCGGGAGGCCCGCGCGGGCCCGTCCGCCCGCCGCCTCGCCCGCTCCTCCCCGCGCCGTGCCCCGCGTCGCCGGAGCCGCCGTCGCCCGCGCCCTCCCCCGTCGCCAGTCGCCGCCCGCGCCGCCCGGGAGCCGCGCCTCCGCCGCCGACGCCCCGAGTCGCCTCGCCGACCCCGCGCCGCGCTCCGCCACCTCGTTCCCGCGCCGGCGCGCGCCGCCCCGCGCTCCCCGGCGAGCTCCGCGCCGCTCGCCGGCCTCGCCGCCCCGCCATCGCCGCCGTCGCCGGTCGCCTCCCCCCACTCCGGCTGATCCGCGTCCGCCTCGGGAACCGCGCCGCCGAACCCTAGATCCGGAGGTCGTTTTTTTATTTCACTAAGTCCCGTGCAATTTTGCATATCATGCCGTGTTCCCAGTGCCATAACCTTGCATCTGTAGCTCCGATTCATGCGTAGGATATGTCAAACTGTTAGTCTCGAAGAGTACATCATTTTGTTCCATTGCACCATTTTCATTTGAGGTCATCTTGATGCCCGAAATGCTGTTAGAAGAGGGCTAGTTGATGTTAGTTGCTGATTCGTATCTGAACATGCACTTTTGTCATTTTTGCCATGATTGATGTGTACCTCCTATGAAGTTGAGTCCTACATGAGTTTTGTAATATGCCATGTTACCCATCCAGAGGATTTTGCCATGTATTTTTATGATCTACGTGGTGACTAGCACAAGCATGCAAACTAGATGTCTTGATGTTGCTGATTTCAGAGACTTAGCGATTTCACTAAGTCCCTGACTGCTGTTATTTTTATGCCATGTGTTCATGTTGTTTCCGAGAGATCTATGCATAATTTGAGCATGATCAGTAAGGGAGTTTTGAACTTGAGTATTTGCTCTATCTATACATGCCTTTGTTTGCAATTATGGAGTGCCATAGCTTGAGTCAATCAAGCTCTACTTTTGCTTCAAAATGTTGCTGGCAGATTATTTACGTGTTATTCGATTTTGCCAAGCTTGGTGTAGTTGATCCTTGCATGATATGATGTTATTCTTGCCATTTCTAGTTACTATGCCATGTCTTATTGATGTATGTATGCTTAGTTTATCATGAGTTGCTCTGTAGTGAGTGCTTCGAGCTCACGAACATGCCTAGTCGTTATTAGTTTTCTGCCATGTCCAGTTTTCTGCTAAGTCTGAAACCTGTAACGAAACTTGCTGTTTTGACTTGCTTGTAATTGTATTTTCTGGTGCCTTTTGGCTTATGGTCAGTAAGGGACTTTTCTCAAGTACTTTGAGTAGATTTACGCCGTGCCTTACTTTGCTATGTTATGAACTTGTAGCATGTTGTTTCACTGCTCTGAACATGTCATCCTGATGTTAGTTTCTGCTTCTTGTTATTTTCACTAAGTCTGTGAACCTGTTATCGTTTGCACTTTTGCCATGCTTGTTTGGACCTGTTTTGATGTGATTGAGCCGTAGCTCAGTGTTCCTCTTTTGTCGAGCATCTTGTGTAGATTACTTTCATATGCTTTGTTGCCATGTTTGGGTGCAGTAGCTTAATTATTTGTTGCTTGCTAAGTAGCATCATGCTGTTTATGGCAGATTCGTGTCATTCTTGTATTGCTTGCCATTTGCAAACCGTGCATCCGATTCCGGTGTATTTTATATCGATTTCAACCGAAATCACCTCATCTATCCAGTGGCATGCTTGGTTTTCCAAGATCATGCCATGTTCCCCCTTGTCCTTCCGGAGCATGCATTCGCATTGCATATCACCTCTCGCATATCATGCCATGTTTTGCATCATGTTGCTTGCGCATTGCATCGTGGTTGATATTGTCCCCTTTGCTTGTTTTCTTGTCTTGGGTAGAGCCGGGAGACGAGTACGTGAACGAGGAACCTGTTGAGAACGCTTACGAGGACCAAGCTTTCGACAACTCTGAGAACCTTGTAGGCAAGATGACCATACCCTCGAAATCACTTCTATCTTTGCTTGCTAGATTGCTTGCTCTTTTGCTATGCCCATGCTGCGATACCTACCACTTGCTATATCATGCCTCCTATATTGCCATGTCAGCCCCTAACCATCCATGTCCTAGCAAACCGTTGTTTGGCTATGTTACTGCTTTGCTCAGCCCCTCTTATAGCGTTGCTAGTTGCAGGTGAAGATGAAGTTTGTTCCTTGTTGGAACATGGACTTGTTGTTCCTTGTTGGAACATGTTTACTTGTTGGGATATCACAATACCTCTTATTTAATTAATGCATCTATATACTTGGTAAAGGGTGGAAGGCTCGTCCTTATGCCTGGTGTTTTGTTCCACTCTTGCCACCCTAGTTTCCGTCACACCGGTGTTATGTTCCCGGAGTTTGCGTTCCTTACACGGTTGGGTGATTTATGGGACCCCCTTGACAGTTCGCTTTGAATGAGACTTTTCCAGCAAGGCCCAACATTGGTTTTACCATTTGCCACCACCTACCCTTTTTCCCCCGGGTTTTCGCGAGCCCGAGGGTCATCTTTATTTTAGCCCCCCCGGGCCAGTGCTTCTCTAAGTGCTGGTTCGAACCGAGCAGCCTGCGGGGCCACCTCGTGGCAACTCGAGGGCTGGTTTTACTCGTAGCTTGACTTATCCGGATGTGCCCTGAGACCGAGATATGTGCAGCTCCTATCAGGATTTGTCGGCACAATCGGGCGGTTTTGCTGGACTTGTTTTATTGCTGTTGAAATGTCTTGTAGTCCGGGATTCCGAGATTGATCGGGTCTTCCCGGTAGAAGGAATATCCTTCGTTGACCGTGAGAGCTTATCATGGGCTAAGTTGGGACACCCCTGCAGGGTATTATCTTTCGAAAGCCGTGCCCGCGGTTATGAGGCAGATGGGAATTTGTTGATGTCCGGTTGTAGAAAACCCGAAGTTGACCTTAACTAAAACACATCAACCGCGTGTGTAACCGTGATGGTCTCTTCTCGGCGGGGTCCGGGAAGTGAACACGGTTGTTGGAGTTATGTCTGACGTAGGTCGTTTCAGGATCACTTCTTGATCACTTCTAGCTTCACGACCGTGCTTTGCCTTCTCTTCTCGCTCTCTTTTGCGCTGTAGCCACCATTTGCTAGTCGTTTGCTGCAGCTCCACCTCATAAACCCCTTTCCCACCTTTAAGCTTAAATAGTCTTGATCTCGCGGGTGTGAGATTGCTAAGTCCCCGTGACTCACAGATATTATCACCACAGTTGCAGGTACCAACGATGTCCGTGCAGATGACGCGACCGAGCTCACTTGGGAGTTCGATGAGGAACGTGGCCGTTACTATGTTTCTTTTCCAGATGATCAGTAGTGGAGCCCAGTTGGGTGATCCGGGGATCTGTTTAGCATTTGGGGTAGTCTTCTTTCATTTTGGTACCGTAGTCGGACCTTGTGTGTAATCTGTTTGATGGATATTATTTATGTACTTGTGTGAAGTGGCGATTGTAAGCCAACTATGTATCTTTCCCCTTTATTTATTACATGGATTGTGTGAAGATTACCTCACTTGCGACATTGCTTTCAATGCGGTTATGCCTCTAAGTCGTGCCTCGACACGTGGGAGATATAGCCGCATCGAGGGCGTTACACCAGTCGACCGCCTCCGGGCTCCGAGACGTAGGGCTATTACTTCTCCTAAGACGGGCCTGAACTCGTAAAACTCTTGCGTGCACAACTACTCCAAAGCTAGGATCTTGCCTTTCCATTCCTACCCCCCCATTCTACTGTCAGACTTAGAACCACGACACCCCCCCAAAAACTCTCAAGAACCGACACACTATATCTCTCTAGGTTTGTATCTCTCTCACACAACCCCACGTAGGTGGTGTACGTATACAAGAACAGAATAGGTGCACCGTGCACGTACTCATGCTTCGTGCCCAGCCACACCCACGCGGGTACACGGTGGAGATCATTTCTTTATGAGATGGCAGCCCACGTGCTAATTTGAACGCATGTAGCGGTTGTTTACCTAGGGAGGTCGTGTACCACGCGTGCACGAAACAAAGTTCGACTTGACGCGTTGTCGCGTTATTTCTTAATAAAGTTATAGCGCTCAATGGCACGTACACAGAATATAAAATGATTTTTATGGAGAAAAAGGTAGTCCACTATATACAATGGAGCCTTCCTGCCTGGTTTGTCGCTCTTCGGAGTATCTCACACAAGGCTGCGGTGGCCTCTCTCTCTCTCTCTCTCTCACCGTTGGTCATTGATCCGGCCGCATCCCGTCCGCCGGGGGAAAGGGAGTGCGGTGGCCTCTCTCTCTCTCACCGTTGGTCACTGATCCGGCCGCATCCCGTCCGCCGGGGGAAAGGGAGGAAGTGCATCATTTCTCCGTTCGACGGCGCCGAGGCAGCATGTCCCGATCTGCGGTACACGCCGTTCTCTCTGACCAAGCTCCGGCGCGGCAGGGCCTACGCCACCTGCTCGCAGATTCCGCCCGCCGCTGCTCACCTAGTTACATCCCGACGACCTCCAGGTATCCCCTCCGGCCTTGCTCCACTGCCCGTCTTCCCGCGTCGCTGCATGTGGATCTTCCATAGTTCTTTGCCCCAACGTAGCTTGTCCGGCGTACTTTACATATTGCATTCTCGTCCTCACACCATTTTAGACAAACACAACCGTGTTGTTATCTTTCCTTAGGACAAGGAATATGCTTCTTTTTTGTCGTCACATGTGCCATCAACTGTTATTGGCCAGTAATTGTTTCCTTTGTACCTCTTTTTTGCAAACATGGCTATCCACTTCACCTCGTTGCTATTGCGACCTTTTGGTGAAACAAATCACTTTTTTCTTAAGAGTGTTTTGTGCAGTTGTACTAAAATGTCACACGGGCAATGTCTCTACATTTCAATGCGACTACACAAAGGGAGATTGGTTTTGCTCTATCCTCCTCATCCAACTCCGAGCCTAATCTTCTCCAACTAGTTAGTCTTAAGAGAGACTGCAAAGGTGACCGGCTTCTATTTGTGTGTTTATTGTTTCTTCAGCAGTCCTCTATTATCGTAATCACACTTAATATCTTTGGAACAGGGACGCTAAGCTCTATTTTAGTGGAACTACACAAAATGATCGGAATGTTGCATGCTCCAGACACCTACTTTTTTCCCAACATCCCTTGTTGATTTAGACAGAGCTGGGGGGCCATTGCTGCCAATGAAAGCATGGATCAATTTTAATTTAACACCTTCTCACAACTCTGTCTTCAGTTGTGATGTAATTATTAGCTCTGTTCTACTAATAATTGACATGCATTAGCAAGGAAGTTAGTTTTTTATTGTTTCCGAAAGAGCGTCGATGGCAAGACATGCGAAACAAAAGATGAAAGCTCACACCATTGTACAATTTCATGTCGCTGGAAAATTATTTGTATAGCACGTCCATTATGTAAACAAATAATGGAAGCTTGATAGCATTGCCACAAGCCTCTTCATCAATTATGTAAACAAAATTATACTCCTTCGTTCCTAAATATTTGTCTTTTTACAAATTTCAAACGGGCATATTTTGGAGTGTGGATTCACTCATTTTGCTTTGTATGTGTACTCCCTCCGTTCCTAAATATTCTATTCGTCTTTCTAGAGATTTCAACAAGTGACAACATAGGAGCAAAATGAGTGAATCTACACTCTAAAATATGTCTATATACATCTGTATGTGCCAGTCCATTTGAAATATCTAAAAAGACAAATATTTGAGTAGTCACTCGTTGAAATCTCTAGAAAGACAAATACTCCGGAGTATATTTAAGAACCGAGGGGGTAGTGCACAACCGCATGGGAGACTCAGCCCGGTCCTTGCGCCGCATTAATAGTGAGTAATGAGCAGTCAAATCATAAGCCCCACCTTTCCCGCTGTAAGTTGCTCTAAAGAAGCAACCATCAATACGCTTTTCTTTGAATCCGCTCATACTACTCCATCCATCACTGTTTATACAGCGCGCTTCAGAAAAAAAAATCTGTGGGACCAAGGCGACTAGCGATCGGCCTGAAAAATAGCACTGGTAGTTATAGCACGGTGTCTATTACTAGAGGGAATAATGCGTACACACATGCATGCAGTGCTTCCACCCCGGGTACACACATGCATGCACTTACTCCACTCCGTAGTAGCACAGTACATGGAGAGAAAATTGTGGACTTGATTGCGGTTACCACACCCTAACTAATTGAGCATTAAACCAAACACGTCTAAAGTCTCTCTGGTGGTGGAAATGCATTGAGAGAAATGCATCATAATGAAGCGCGCCCTGTAAACTGTGACGGAGGGAGGAGTAGTATGAAGGTGCTGAAGGAAATATGCCCTAGAGGCAATAATAAAGTTATTATTTATTTCCTTATATCATGATAAATGTTTATTATTAACCGAAAACATAATACTTGTGTGAATACATAGACAAACTAAACGTCACTAGTATGCCTCTACTTGACTAGCTCGTTAATCGAAGATGGTTATGTTTCCTAACCATAGACATGTGTTGTCATTTGATTAACGGGATCACATCATTAGGAGAATGGTGTGATTGACATGACCCATTCCATTAGCTTAGCACCCGATCGTTTAGTATGTTGCTATTGCTTTCTTCATGACTTATACATGTTCCTGTGACTATGAGATTATGCAACTCCCGTTTACTGGAGGAACACTTTGTGTGCTACCAAACGTCAGAACGTAACTGGGTGATTATAAAGGTGCTCTACAGGTGTCTCCAAAGGTACATGTTGGGCTGGCGTATTTTGAGATTAGGATTTGTCACTCCGATTGTTGGAGAGGTATCTTTGGGCCCTCTCGGTAATGCACATCACTTAAGCCTTGCAAGCAATGCAACTAATGGGTTAGTTGCGAGATGATGTATTACAGAACGAGTAAAGAGACTTGCCGGTAACGAGATTGAACTAGGTATTGAGATAATGACGATCGAATCTCGGGCAAGTAACATACCAATGACAAAGGGAACAACGTATGTTGTTATGCGGTCTGACCGATAAAGATCTTCGTAGAATATGTAGGAGCCAATATGAGCATCCAGGTTCCGCTATTGGTTATCGACCGAAGACGTGTCTCGGTCATGTCTACATTGTTCTCGAACCCATAGGGTCCGCACGCTTAACATTACGATGACAATTTCATTATGAGTTTATATATTTTGATGTACCGAAGGTCGTTCGGAGTCCCGTATGTGATCACGGACATGACGAGGAGTCTCAAAATGGTCGAGACATAATGATCGATATATTGGACGACTATATTCGGACACCGGAAGTGTTCCGGGTGATTTCGGAGAAAACCGGAGTGCGAGAAGGGTTACCGGAACCCCCCGGGGAAGTATTGGGCCTTAGTGGGCTGAGGGGAGAGAGAGGGCAGCAGCCCAGGAGGTGGCGCGCCCCCTCCCATGGGGAGTCCGAATTGGACTAGGGGAGGGGGGCGCGGCCCCTCTTTCCCTCTCCCTCTCCCTCTCTTTCCTTCCCCCTTCTCTCTTCCTAGTTGGACTAGGAAAGGGGAGTCCTACTCCTACTAGGAGGAGGAATCCCCCCTCCTTGGCGCGCCCCAAGGGCCGGCCGGCCTCCCCCCTTGCTCCTTTATATACGGGGGCATGGGGCACCTCTAGACACACAAGTTGATCTTCGTGATCGTTCTCTTAGCCGTGTGCGGTGCCCCCCTCCACCATAATCCTCGATAATATTGTAGCGGTGCTTAGGCGAAGCCCTGAGACGGTAGAACATCAAGATCGTCACCACGCCGCCGTGCTGACAAAACTCATCCCCGACACTTTGCTGGATCGGAGTCCGGGGATCATCATCGAGCTGAACGTGTGCTAGAACTCGGAGGTGCCGTAGTTTCGGTGCTTGGTCGGTCGGGCCGTGAAGACGTACGACTACATCAACCGCGTTGTCATAACGCTTCCACTTTCGGTCTACGAGGGTATGTAGACTACACTCTCCCCTCTCGTTGCTATGCATCACCATGAACTTGAGTGTGCGTAGGAATTTTTTTGAAATTACTACGTTCCCCAACAGTGGCATCTGAGCCAGGTTTTATGTGTTGATGTTATATGCACGAGTAGAACACAAGTGAGTTGTGGGCGATCTAAGTCATACTGCTTACCAGCATGTCATACTTTGGTTCGGCGGTATTGTTCGATGAAGCGGCCCGGACCGACATTACGCGTACGCTTACGCGAGACTGGTTCTACCGATGTGCTTTGCACACAGGTGGCTGGCGGGTGTCAGTTTCTCCAACTTTAGTTGAACCGAGTGTGGCTACACCCGATCCTTGTCAAGGTTAAAACAGCACCAACTTGACAAACTATCGTTGTGGCTTTGATGCGTAGGTAAGATTGGTTCTTGCTCAGCCCGTAGCAGCCACGTAAAACTTGCAACAACAAAGTAGAGGACGTCTAACTTGTTTTTGCAGGGCATGTTGTGATGTGATATGGTCAAGGCATGATGCTAAATTTTATTGTATGAGATGATCATGTTTTGTAACCGAGTTATCGGCAACTGGCAGGAGCCATATCGTTGTCGCTTTATTGTATGCAATGCAATCGTCCTGTAATGCTTTACTTTATCACTAAGCGGTAGCGATAGTCGTAGAAGCATAAGTTTGGCGAGACAACAATGATGCTACAATGGAGATCAAGGTATTGCGCCAGTGAAGATGGTGATCATGACGATGCTTCGGAGATGGAGATCACAAGCACAAGATGATGATGGCCATATCATATCACTTATATTGATTGCATGCGATGTTTATCTTTTATGCATCTTATCTTGCTTTGATTGACGGTAGCATTATAAGATGATATCTCACTAAATTTCAAGATAAAAGTGTTCTCCCTGAGTATGCACCGTTGCCAAAGTTCGTCATGCCCAGACACCACGTGATGATCGGGTATGATAAGCTCTACGTCCATCTACAATGGGTGCAAGCCAGTTTTGCACACGCAAAATACTCAGGTTAAACCCGACGAGCCTAGCATATGCAGATATGGCCTCGGAACACAGAGACCGAAAGGTGGAGCATGAATCATATAGTAGATATGATCAACATAGTGATGTTCACCATTGAAAGCTACTCCATTTCACGTGATGATCGGTTATGGTTTGGTTGATTTGGATCACGTGATCACTTAGAAGATTAGAGGGATGTCTTTCTAAGTGGGAGTTCTTAAGTAATATGATTAATTGAACTTAAATTTATCATGAACTTAGTACCTGATAATATCTTGCTTGTTTATGTTTGATTGTAGATAGATGGCCCGTGCTGTTGTTCCGTTGAATTTTAATGCGTTCCTTGAGAAAGCAAAGTTGAAAGATGATGGTAGCAATTATGCTGACTGGGTCCGTAACTTGAGGATTATCCTCATTGCTGCACATAAGAATTACGTCCCGGAAGCACCGCTGGGTGCCAGGCATGCTGCTGATGCAACTGACGACATTAAGAACATCTGGCAGAGCAAAGCTGATGACTACTCGATAGTTCAATGTGCCATGCTTTGCGGCTTAGAACCGGGTCTTCAACGACGTTTTGAACGTCATGGAGCATATGAGATGTTCCAGGAGTTGAAGTTAATATCTCAAGAAAATGCCCGGATTGAGACATATGAAGTCTCCAATAAGTTCTATAGCTGCAAGATGGAGGAGAACAGTTCTGTCAGTGAGCATATACTCAAAATGTCTGGGTATAATAATCACTTGATTCAACTGGGAGTTAATCTTCCGGATGATTGCGTCATTGACAGAATTCTCCAATCACTGCCACCAAGCTACAAGAGCTTCGTGATGAACTACAATATGCAAGGGATGGACAAGACAATTCCCGAGCTCTTCACAATGCTAAAGGCTGCGGAGGTAGAAATCAAGAAGGAGCATCAAGTGTTGATGGTTAACAAGACCACTAGTTTCAAGAAAAAGGTAAAAGGGAAGAAGAAGGGGAACTTCAAGAAGAACAGCAAGCAAGTTGCTGCTCAGGAGAAGAAACCCAAATCTGGACCTAAGCCTGAAACTGAGTGCTTCTACTGCAAGCAGACTGGTCACTGGAAGTGGAACTGCCCCAAGTATTTGGGGGATAAGAAGGATGGCAAGGTGAACAAAGGTATATGTGATATACATGTTATTGATGTGTACCTTACTAGAGCTCGCAGTAGCACCTAGGTATTTGATACTGGTTCTGTTGCTAATATTTGCAACTCAATATAGGGACTATGAATTAAGCGAACACCGGCCAAGGACGAGGTGACGATGCGCGTGGGAAATGGTTCCAAAGTCGATGTGATCGCGGTCGGCACGCTACCTCTACATCTACCTTCGGGATTAGTATTAGACCTAAATAATTGTTATTCGGTGCCAGCGTTGAGCATGAACATTATATCTGGATCTTGTTTGATGCGAGACGGTTATTCATTTAAATCAAAGAATAATGGTTGTTCTATTTATATGAGTAATATCTTTTATGGTCATGCACCCTTGAAGAGTGGTCTATTTTTGATGAATCTCGATAGTAGTGATACACATATTCATAATGTTGAGGCCAAAAGATGCAGAGTTGATAATGATAGTGCAACTTATTTTTGGCACTGCCGTTTAGGTCATATCGGTGTAAAGCGCATGAAGAAACTCCATACTGATGGACTTTTGGAACCACTTGATTATGAATCACTTGGTACTTGCGAACTGTGCCTCATGGGCAAGATGACTAAAACGCCGTTCTCCCGTACTATGGAGAGAGCAACAGATTTGTTGGAAGTCATACATACAGATGTATGTGGTTCAATGAATGTTGAAGCTCGTGGCGGATATTGTTATTTTCTCACCTTCACAGATGATTTAAGCAGATATGGGTATATCTACTTAATGAAACATAAGTATGAAACATTTGAAAAGTTCAAAGAATTTCAGAGTGAAGTTGAAAGTCATCGTAACAAGAAAATAAAGTTTCTACGATCTGATCGTGGAGGAGAATATTTGAGTTACGAGTTTGGTCTACATTTGAAACAATGCGGAATAGTTTCGCAACTCACGCCACCCGGAACACCACAGCGTAATGGTGTGTCCGAACGTCGTAATCGTACTTTACTTGATATGGTGCGATCTATGATGTCTCTTATAGATTTACCGCTATCATTTTGGGGTTATGCTTTAGAGACGGCCGCATTCACGTTAAATAGGGCACCATCAAAATCCGTTGAGACGACGCCTTATGAACTGTGGCTTGGCAAGAAACCAAAGTTGTCGTTTCTGAAAATTTGGGGTTGCGATGCTTATGTGAAAAAGCTTCAACCTGATAAGCTCGACCCCAAAACGGAGAAATGTGTCTTCATAGGATACCCAAAGGAGACTATTGGGTACACCTTCTATCACAGATCCGAAGGCAAGACATTTGTTGCTAAGAATGGATCCTTTCTAGAGAAGGAGTTTCTTTCGAAAGAAGTGAGTGGGAGGAAAGTAGAACTTGATGAGGTAATTGTACCTGATCCCTTATCGGGAAGTAGTACATCACAAAAAACGGTTTCTGTGACACCTACACCAATTAGTGAGGAAGCTAATGATGATGATCATGAAACTTCAGAACAAGTTGCTACTGAACCTCGTAGATCAACCAGAGTAAGATCCGCGCCAGAGTGGTACGGTAATCCTATTCTGGAAGTCATGCTACTAGATCATGATGAACCTACGAACTATGAAGAAGCGATGGTGAGCCCAGATTCCGCAAAATGGCTTGAAGCCATGAAATCTGAGATGGGATCCATGTATGAGAACAAAGTGTGGACTTTGGTTGACTTGCCCAATGATCGGCAAGCAATTGAGAATAAATGGATCTTCGAGAAGAAGACTGACGCTGACGGTAATGTTACTGTCTACAAAGCTCGACTTGTCGCAAAAGGTTTTCGACAAGTTCAAGGGATTGACTACGATGAGACCTTCTCACCCGTAGCGATGCTTAAGTTTGTCTGAATCATGTTAGCAATTGCTGCATTCTATGATTATGAAATTTGGCAGGTGGATGTCAAAACTGCATTCCTGAATGGATTTCTGGAAGAAGAGTTGTATATGATGCAGCCGGAAGGTTTTGTCGATCCAAAGGGAGCTAACAAAGTGTGCAAGCTCCAGCGATCCATTTATGGACTGGTGCAAGCCTCTCGGAGTTGGAATAAACGCTTTGATAGTGTGATCAAAGCATTTGGTTTTATACAGGCTTTTGGAGAAGCCTGTATTTACAAGAAAGTGAGTGGGAGCTCTCTAGCATTTCTGATATTATATGTGGATGATATATTAATAATCGGAAATGATATATAATTTCTGGATAGCATAAAGGGATACTTGAATACGAGTTTTTCAATGAAAGACCTCGGTGAAGCTGCTTACGTATTGGGCATTAAGATCTATAGAGATAGATCAAGACACTTAATTGGACTTTCACAAAGCACATACCTTGACAAATTTTTGAAGAAGTTCAAAATGGATCAAGCAAAGAAAGGATTCTTACCTGTGTTACAAGGTGTGAAGTTGAGTAAGACTCAATGCCCGACCAATGCAGAAGATAGAGAGAAAATGAAAGATGTTCCCTATGCTTCAGCCATAGGCTCTATCATGTATGCAATGTTGTGTACCAGACCTGATGTGTGCCTTGCTATAAGTCTAGCAGGGAGGTACCAAAGTAATCCAGGAGTGGATCACTGGACAGCGGTCAAGAACATCCTGAAATACCTAAAAAAAACTAAGGATATGTTTCTCGTATATGGAGGTGACAAAGAGCTCATCGTAAATGGTTACGTTGATGCAAGCTTTGACACTGGTCCGAACGATTCTAAATCGCAAACCGGATACGTGTTTACATTAAACGGTGGAGCTGCCAGTTGGTGCAGTTCTAAACAAAGCGTCGTGGCGGGATCTACATGTGAAGCGGAGTATATAGCTGCTTCAGAAGCAGCAAACGAAGGAGTCTGGATGAAGGAGTTCATATCCGATCTAGGTGTCATACCTAGTGCATCGGGTCCAATGAAAATATTTTGTGATAATACAGGTGCAATTGCCTTGTAAACTATGACGGAGGGAGGAGTAGTATGAAGGTGCTGAAGGAAATATGCCCTAGAGGCAATAATAAAGTTATTATTTATTTCCTTTTATCAGGATAAATGTTTATTATTCATGCTAGAATTGTATTAACCGGAAACATAATACTTGTGTGAATACATAGACAAACTAAACGTCACTAGTATGCCTCTACTTGACTAGCTCGTTAATCGAAGATGGTTATGTTTCCTAACCATAGAGGAGAATGATGTGATTGACATGACCCATTCCATTAGCTTAGCACCCGATCGTTTAGTGTGTTGCTATTGCTTTCTTCATGACTTATACATGTTCCTGTGACTATGAGATTATGCAACTCCCGTTTACTGGAGGAACACTTTGTGTGATACCAAACATCACAATGTAACTGGGTGATTATAAAGGTGCACTACAGGTGTCTCCAAAGGTACATGTTGGGTTGGCGTATTTCAACATTAGGATTTGTCACTCCGATTGTCGAAGAAGTATCTCTGGGCCCTCTCGGTAATGCACATCACTTAAGCCTTGCAAGCAATGCAACTAATGAATTAGTTGCGAGATGATGTATTACGGAACAAGTAAAGAGACTTGCCGGTAACGAGATTGAACTAGGTATTGAGATACCGACGATCGAATCTCGGGCAAGTAACATACCGATGACAAAGGGAACAACGTATGTTGTTATGCGGTCTGACCGATAAAGATCTTCGTAGAATATGTAGGAGCCAATATGAGCATCCAGGTTCCGCTATTGGTTATTGACCGGAGACGTGTCTCGGTCATGTCTACATTGTTCTCGAACCCGTAGGGTCCGCACGCTTAACGTTACGATGACAATTTCATTATGAGTTTATATTTTTTTATGTACCGAAGGTCGTTCGGAGTCCCGTATGTGATCACGGACATGACGAGGAGTCTCAAAATGGTCGAGACATAACGATCGATATATTGGACGACTATATTCGGACACCGGAAGTGTTCCGGGTGATTTCGGAGAAAACCGGAGTGCCGGAAGGGTTACCGGAACCCCCCGGGGAAGTATTGGGCCTTAGTGGGCCTAAGGGGAGAGAGAGGGCAGCAGCCCAGGAGGTGGCGCGCCCCCTCCCATGGGGAGTCCGAATTGGACTAGGGGAGGGGGGCGCGGCCCCTCTTTCCCTCTCCCTCTCCCTCTCTTTCCTTCCCCCTTCTCTCTTTCTAGTTGGACTAGGAAAGGGGAGTCCTACTCCTACTAGGAGGAGGACTCCCCCCTCCTTGGCGCGCCCCAAGGGCCGGCCGGCCTCCCCCCTTGCTCCTTTATATACGGGGGCATGGGGCACCTCTAGACACACAAGTTGATCTTCGTGATCGTTCTCTTAGCCGTGTGCGGTGCCCCCCTCCACCATAATCCTCGATAATATTGTAGCGGTGCTTAGGCGAAGCCCTGAGACGGTAGAACATCAAGATCGTCACCACCCGCCGTGCTGACGAAACTCATCCCCGGCACTTTGCTGGATCGGAGTCCGGGGATCGTCATCGAGCTGAACGTGTGCTAGAACTCGGAGGTGTCGTAGTTTCGGTGCTTGAACGGTCGGGCCGTGAAGACGTACGACTACATCAACCGCGTTGTCAGAACGCTTCTGCTTTCGGACTACGAGGGTACGTAGACTACACTCTCCCCTCTCGTTGCTATGCATCACCATGATCTTGCGTGTGCATAGGATTTTTTTTTGAAATTACTACGTTCCCCAAAAGTGGCCTCCGAGCCAGGTTGTATGTGTTGATGTTATATGCACGAGTAGAACACAAGTGAGTTGTGGGCGATATAAGTCATACTGCTTACCAACATGTCATACTTTGGTTCGGCGGTATTGTTGGATGAAGCGGCCGGGACCGACATTACACGTACGCTTACACGATACTGGTTCTACCGATGTGCTTTGCACACAGGTGGCTAGCGGGTGTCAGTTTATCCAACTTTAGTTGAACCGAGTGTGGCTACGCCCGGTCCTTGCGAAGGTTAAAACAGCACCAACTTGACAAACTATCGTTGTGGCTTTGATGCGTAGGTAAGATTGGTTCTTGCTCAGCCCGTAGCAGCCACGTAAAACTTGCAACAACAAAGTAGAGGAGGTCTAACTTGTTTTTGCAGGGCATGTTGTGATGTGATATGGTCAAGGCATGATGCTAAATTTTATTGTATGAGATGATCATGTTTTGTAACCGAGTTATCAGCAACTGGCAGGAGCCATATGGTTGTCGCTTTATTGTATGCAATGCAATCGCCCTGTAATGCTTTACTTTATCACTAAGTGGTAGCGATAGTCGTCGAAGCATAAGTTTGGCGAGACAACAACGATGCTACAATGGAGATCAAGGTATCGCGCCGGTGAAGATGGTGATCATGACGATGCTTCGGAGATGGAGATCACAAGCACAAGATGATGATGGCCATATCATATCACTTATATTGATTGCATGTGATGTTTATCTTTTATGCTTCTTATCTTGCTTTGATTGACGGTAGCATTATAAGATGATCTCTGACTAAATTTCAAGATAAAAGTGTTCTCCCTGAGTATGCACCGTTGCCAAAGTTCGTCGTGCCCAGACACCATGTGATGATCGGGTGTGATAAGCTCTACGTCCATCTAAAACGGGTGCAAGCTAGTTTTACACACGCAGAATACTCAGGTTAAACTTGACGAGCCTAGCATATGCAGATATGGCCTCGGAACACTGAGACCGAAAGGTAGAGCGTGAATCATATAGTAGATATGATAAACATAGTGATGTTCACCATTGAAAACTACTCTATTTCACGTGATGATCGGTTATGGTTTGGTTGATTTGGATCACGTGATCACTTAGAAGATTAGAGGGATGTCTTTCTAAGTGGGAGTTCTTAAGTAATATGATTAATTGAACTTAAATTTATAATGAACTTAGTACCTGATAATATCTTGCTTGTTTATGTTTGATTGTAGATAGGGCCGTGAAGACGTATGACTACATCAACCGCGTTGTCATAACGCTTCCGCTTTCGGTCTACGAGGGTACGTAGACTACACTCTCCCCTCTCGTTGCTATGCATCACCATGATCTTGCGTGTGCGTATGATTTTTTTTGAAATTACTACGTTCCCCAACAGGTGCAAAACCAAGTACGCATATGGCCAGTCGGTCAACGCACCTCCTCTTGGCATATCACTGACATGTGGGACAGGAGTGTGAGCAAACCGATCTCAATTGATGGCAAAGAGCCAACCCGCCATTCCTTGAGAGAGACGAGGAGCGAGAACACACATACGGGCTCGCACGGAGGCCAAGATATATTCGAGCATGGTTGGTTGATCGATATCATTCATTACATGTTGGGCTGCCGTTTTCTGCCCTTCTCCAGAATAAACGTGTACTTGATCAGAGATAAAAAAAATAAGAGTACAGACGCTCCACCATGCGGTTCTAGTAGTAGTACTACTCGTACTACTGCGCTTGGCTCTTCGCCTCTTCGTGAAGTCGAACAATGATGGTACTCCGCACGCTGGGTACTACAGTGTATGCCTCTAACAATCTGACACTGAATGGACTGATGCATGTCCACCGTGGGTAGGTTTCATTAGTCAAAAGGCGTAAGCGAGCTTCACCTTGTCCCTCAAGCTTCTCCTCGTTCTGCGAGTTGACGGGACACAACAAAAAGTAGTGCTAGTCCATACTCCCTCCTTTTCGGTTAATATGGCTTAATCTTCTTTGCGGGTAAATGAGAGAGCTTTATTCATATATAAGCATTCTTAGGACGATCAGCCAAGACACTGGTCACTAGGAAGCGAGGTACCCCGCAAAAAAAGAAGTAGGAAGCGAGGTGTTTCATCAAGCCAGCTCTTGGCCACATTCAAAGTGCAGCAAGCACGGTTCGCACGAAGATGCGCCGCAAGGTTTGCTGACCTGTTTACATGCTGAATAACAAAAAAGAGGAAATATTACCGAGCGCTACTATTTGTAACAGGATATGAGCCAGAATTAAGCGAGAATTCTGGCGAGTGTTCCATGCAATCAACTTCCATTATCACATGCGAGAACCCTCGAAGAGAACCAAATGTGTTGAAGATTGCTTTATCACATTTTAAAATTGTAATAAGAGTGAAGACGCTCCTCCATCCGGTTCCTAGTACTAGTATAGTACGTACCTTTATAGACTATAGTAGTAGTACTAGTAAACTTTGCGCTTGGTTGTTCGCCTATTCAGGAAGTCGAACAATAATAGCACTAGTAGTATAGTGTATGCTTCTGGCAATCTGACACCGAATTAACTGTTGCACGTCCACCGCCTGAGCGAGGGAGAGCTTGCATTAGTCAAAAGTTTATCCTTGTCCCGCGAGTCACCGCACGCAAGCTTCTCCCGTCCTGCAACCTTCTCCTCGTTCGGCAAGTTGATGGGACACAACAAAGTAATGCTAGTCCATACTGCCTCCTCTCCGGTTAATATGGCTTAATTTCAAACAAGATAAATACATTGTCTGTCACTGTATATTTGTAAAAATACGGTCAGTGGACTTCATAATACGCTCACTGCGCTCAATATATATATTTTTCGGTGTTTATACGGTCACTAGCTCACCCTGACCGAGTATGTGTGTGCATGCACATGTAGGTTGAGCACTTGAGCGTGACTGTGTGTGTGTTCCGTCGTGTGCTCGGACATGCATGCATTAGGGCGTCACGCGCGTTTTTGCATCCATGTGTACGTGTGACTGTTGCATACACGTAGGGGGAGTACGTGTAGGGGCCACTAAGGAGCAGTCAAATGACACAGTAAGTTAGTCGGAAGAAGCTACCATCATTTCACTCTTGAATGACACGTACGCAATATAAAATGGTTGATATGGAGAGAAAAAGAAAACCACTATATATACACTAGCAGGAGCCTAAGCTACAAGCCTGCTTGCGTAGGTTGCTCTCTTCACAAGCATAGAACGACGGGCCTGATCCCGCAGCTGGGGGAAGGGAACAATGTTCTGCGTAGACGTGATCGACATTGGTGAGGGAGAAAACCCACAGTCGGTGTGTCACAATCAGGGGTCGCCGCGGTATGGGCCGATGCCGCGTCCCAACCGCCCTTCTAGCTACAGCCCGACGTCCAAGGTAGTCCATCTTCCTTTTGGAGCCGGCTTGCTCCACTATCGTAGCTCCATCTCCATGTCGATCTTTCTCTACTTCTACCGGCTTCTACTTGTGATGAGTTTATGTCTCATGAACTAGTGCCAGTACTATTATTCTAATCACACTTCTTCAATATCTTTGCCATCGGGGATGCTAGCTCAGTTCGATTTTAGTGGAACTGCACAAAAGCATCGTATGATCCGAGGGTGCCAGCCGTCTTTCCTTCGACAAGTTCTACCTGGCCAGGAAATTAAATCATGTTTAGGGTTTAGGGTTTAAGTCGTAGTGACCCCATAAGTAGTTTTTCTTTCGTACACGCTCTCACAACTTTTTTCTTTAGTTGTGAAGTAAATATTGGCTACGATTTGTGAATCATTGAGATGCATCAGCATGCGTGTTAGTTTTCCTTTGTATTTGATGGAATGTTGTAACGGGGCAACCTTGGAATAGGAATGAAAATGGAGTGGAAAGTTTCCGTTTTTCCGGAGAAAAAATGGAAACGGAGAGAAACCAACGTTTCGTTTCGTTGGATCGCGCCATCGAGCAAAACCAACGTTTAAATCACGTCTATCGTGTTCGTGTCTCACCCTCCTCCACGGCTCGACCCCACACGGTCGCTCGGCATGCCACTCACCGCAAACCGAGTGTAAGATAACTTTCCCACTTGCTTGTCGATGGATCGCGCCATGGCGTACTAGCACTATTGGACGAGATTGACGAGTTGGGGGAGGACAGCTAGCTGTAGCATGGACTCCCAAGAACTTTTTACATGCATGTTGTAGCCGGCTATTGTGACCTTTGAACGTGGAGTAGCCGCGTGCACCCGAAAGCGGCGCGGGCGACGCTTTCTCGGCCGGTGCGCCACTTCACTGCCGGCGCCAGTGAGAGGTCGCGTCCGCTCTGGCCGGGCATGAATGCGGCACTGACCGTTTTGGGCGGGAAGCACGCGTGGGTGATGAAGAGGGTTCGGGTTGGTCAGGACCGGCCGTGGCAGCAGTCCGGACGTGCGCAAACAAGAGATGTTGTACGTTAATATTGTTGTGTATATAATTAACAACGTAAATAATGTGCCAGTTGGACAAATATGATTGAGATGGAGATGGAAATGGAATTTTACGTAAACACGGATATGCATGTCTATGTCTATGTGTGTGTGCGCGACGACTCTCGCGACCTGGAAGCGGGGGCGTGTTTTTGATCGAGTTTTCTTTCTTGGTACGTTAGAAAATCAGTTTGTCTAATTCACATCTAGATGTTATTTAAGGATATCACATCTAAGCTCCCACAAGTATATAATGTAGCAACAAGAAACAAAAAAAATCTAGCAAAAAATAGACCACAAACAGAGTGGACATCAACTTAGATGTGACATAACTATGTCACATCTAGATGTGTCCTAGACAGACCCTTAAAAAATTGTCCGCCAGTTTTTGTTTTTTTTCAGGAACGCGTGTATTCTATTTAAAACCACTGCTATGGAGAGATTTTTTTACTCCATTATAGCCTCTTGTTTGATAGAGTTTCTCGCGTCTCGCTCTCTCACCCTCTCCATATCAAAACAAGATGACAGTGTCCACTCTATCTCTCTCCTCACCGGTGGTAACAGATCCGGCCGAATCCCGTCCGCTGTGGGAGGTGAGGAGGTGCAGCGTTGACGTTGTCGCCGTCGGCGATGGAGGAAGCCGATGTGCACCATCCTCTCGGAGCCGGCGCTGGCGCGGACGAAGATCCTCCGCGCCCTTGTTCGCTGCCGTCGTGTGGGCAGATCGCGCCCGCCCGCCTAAACGACATCTCGCCCACCGAAGGTATAACTTCTTGTACTGGTCTAGCTCCCCAGGTCGCTGCGTGCGGGTTTTCTTCTATGCGACTACTTCCCAGCTCCCCATGCATAGTAGCTAGGGTTCGTCGGCTGGTCCAACATCACCTACTAGTACTATTATAGAGGAAATGCCACTCGAAAAGTTGCCCTGATTTATGCCTCGGTGGAGGTATACATGTTGTATCGACAAAAAGTACATGGTGGTTGTGCGGTCATTGTCCATATGGTGGTAGTACTATCACTGGTTAAATGAAGAAATGCTTTTTTCTCGGGTATCCTGGTTTAGTTCCCATCAAGATAATTATGATGTTTCTGTCTGTTGGTGTACTTTTCATTAATTCTTATTGATAATTGAGATGTCGTTGCTAACCCTTTTTTATATTTTTAGAAACAGCGATGCATGTCTCCATACCCGGGCATGTCTTCCTCAATTTTAGTGTAACTGCACAAAATTGGATGGCCATTGTTGTTCCGCCTCACTGTCCTCTGCCATGTGGTTCTTCCTTCCTCGAGCTTGATTACTGAGAAGAAACAGACCACAGTGAGGATTTGTCTAACTTCATAGGTGCCTCACCCAAACTTGATGCCAAATGGATGATGCATCACCACGATGAGCTATCGATGCTCATGGTTGCGCCTCATGGTTGCGTCGGCTGGTGAAGCTGATCGATTTTCAATGAAAAACAAGGTGTCTTCCATCAGTGCTCTTTGCTTGTTACGCACAAAGATGATATCCTTCGTCAGTTCACCTTGGTTGCGTTGGAGACGCAGTCGTCTTTCACGTTGGTGCAATTTTATCACACAATTGGCTATGAACCAAATGTTTCCTCGAAGAAGGATCGATGTTGGTACTAAGAGCATAAGTTTTGTATTCATTTCTAAGCCTTCTCACAACTTTGTCTCCAGCTCCCCTGTAATTTATTTGTCCAGCTATTAACTTTGATTTAAAAAATGGTGTGGACTAAAAACCCCGATGGACGTAGTACCCCTCATTTATTTACTCCGCATATTAGATTTGACTGAAGTCAAACTTTGTAATACTCTCAAACCTTTCCGATAATTGAAATTAAAATTCTTTCTTTGTACACACTCTCACACGTTTCCGATAATTTGGCGCATGTGTGGTTGTTCACTTAAGGGAGGGTAGTGTACCACACGTGAAGGACAGGAAGTGCGACCAGGACGCGTGGGCGTGGATCGTTAGTTCATCGGAAGTAGTACTAGTTTTCTTCACTGTACATTAAATAAAGAGTTTTGTTTCATACTTACACAATTTAAAATGATTGTTATGGAGAGAATAAGAAAACCACTCCACTATATATTAGTCGTATACACGAGAGTACTATATGGATGCAGCTTCATTGACTTAGTGCACCTGCCTTTGGATTTATGACAGGTGGGCCCAAAATGTGGCTGGCTCACCTGTCATACAGCCAAAAGCAGGTGCAGTGAAGGCACCGGAGCTCAGTCTGTACTACAGTAGTATATATATATAAGAGGGGGCCTCAGCGCTTGTTCGCTAGGGTTTGCACTCTCCACACGCTCGCCGCACTACATATATGTTACACGATGGAGGCTCAACGTTCATTTGCTAGGATTTGCTAAATTCACAGTCTCTCACACTCTCTTCACCAAATCTAAACAGGACTGTGTTGGCCTCTTGTCTCTCCCCCCCCCCTCACAGCTGGTGAAGGAGGCGTATGTATCCCGTCGCACCGGGAAGGGGAGGAGGTGCAGCGTTCACTCTATCGCCTTCGACGAGGGAGGCAATCCACTGTCGGCTGCGCTGTTCTCTTTCACCCAGCGCCTGTGCGGGAGGGCCACCGACCCCTTATTCCTTGCTGTTGTACATAGTGTGGGCAGATCCGGCCTCCCGCCGCACGCCTTGCCACATCCCGACGACCCTTAGGTATAAGTTTCTTTGAAACCGTCATTGCTCTAGCTGCATGTGGATCTTTTTTGATCTGTAGTCGAATCTAGGTCTTGGTTAAAAGAGGAAATAAGGGTGCGGTGGGCTGAATCTAGGATGTGGTTCAATGAGGAAAGGAGGGGCGGAAAGTAGTATAGACTGGCTATCCAGCCGCTTTGTTGGTCGAAAAGGGAAAAAGGGGGTAACCCAGTACACACATCTGTAAGGAACCGATCTCTTTGTTGAAAAGGGAAAGAAAATGGGGGGTCGGGTAGTTTGTGCAGGACTAGATTTGCTGCCCTCACATAGGAAGAAGGTTCAAAGAGAACAAATATGGGACCAGCGCATATATGCTGCTTGGCTACATACTCTGCATCACCCATTTATACGTGTGGACGCACATGGTGCTGGCATGTCCCATACAGCTATTTTGCTGTTGTTAATCTAAGAATGTCGCCGGGAAATTGAAGCAATGCCACTGTTAAAAGTAAATTACATTTTTTTAAAAATGTTGTTTCAAGGGAATGTCTATGTCAATATGAATCAATGCAACCGTTTTAGAAATGCTACTATCCTACTTTGTTTTCCATCCAAGATAAGTTAGATGCTTCTTTCTGTCACCGTTTGTTTCATCCTCCTTTATCGGCAAGTAATTGTTTCCTTTCTTACCTCTGTTAATACAGGGGTATCGATTCAACTGGTTGCAATTGCGACATTTTGCTTCGCTACTCGAAACACTTATGTTTTAAGAGCGTTTTGTGCAGTTCAACTTGAATGTCACACCGGTGACTTTGCTTAATTTTGGTGGAAATGCACAAAAGGAGATGGAGATTTGTTTCCAGTCTTCGTGGCGAGTTGTTTCAAATCTTGGTCTCAACCACATGATATGCAGTGTGCTTTGAGATGTTGTGCTACTTGTTTTGGTACTATTTTAAATAAATATTGAATTGAAGCTATTGTATTGCTGTCTTTTCCCATTAAGTAGTGAACAAAAATGGGACCAACTCAGACATGATGCTTGTTGCTTTGTTACAACAAATTCAGCATCACCCCCTTTACAAGCCAGTAATTGATGCCACTCTCAGAATTAACTACTGAATCTTATTTCAAAACTTCAACACTTGTTAGGGATTGGCGGGATTACCATTTTTGTGGCCGCATGTTTCATCCTCCTTTATTAGCCAGTAATTGATTCCTTTTTTGCCTCTGTTTGAACAGGGATATCTATTCAACTTGTTGCTATTGCGACATTTTGCTTCGCTATGCGAAACACTTTGCTTGATTTCAGTGCAACTGCACAAAACGAGATTGGATTTCCTATTCGTGTTGGCAGATTAGTATTTTATCTTGTCCGTCTCATGCAAGGTCAGTACAGGCCTTCATCCACATGATTATGCAGTGTGCTTTGAGATGTTGTGCTACTTGTATTGGTACTATTTTAAATAAATGTTGAATTGAAGCTATTGTATTGCTGTCTTTTCCCATTAAGTAGTGAACAAAAATGGGACCAACCCAGACATGATGCTTGTTGCTTTGTTACAACAAACTCTGCATCACCCCCTTTATAAGTTGATAGAAGCACATACTATTGTTGCGCCCACTCTCCCCTGGAACTGTTTATGCTTTTCATTAATCTAATGTCGCTGGTAAAATTAAGCAATGCCACTCAGAATTAATTAACTACTAAATCTTAGTTCAAAACTGCAACACTTGTTAGGAATGGTACTATCCTGCTTTGTAGTTCTTTCTACATGTTTAACCAAGGTACTGTTAAGATAATGTCTGTGTTAAAATGAATCAGTTGCATTGTTTTAGGAATGGTACTTTTCTGCTTTGTCGTTCTTTATACATGTTGAAACAAGGCATTGTTAAGATAATGTCTCAGTCAATATGAATGAATTACACTGATGGAGAATTGCTACTCTCCTGCTTTGTTTCCCATTAAGATAAAGTAGATCGGTAGATGCTTTTCTTCTGGGAGTACAAGTCACCAACCGTTATTTCTTAGTAATTGTTTCCCTTATACCTATTGCTGCTTGCAGGGATATCAAAACTAAAGCTCGGTTTTATTCTGACTTCAATTTTAGTTGAACTGCACAAAAGGAGCCAATGTGTCCAAGGCAAACTGCTGCATTACTGGGTCCAGTTGGTCGTTCCACTTTGCAGAAAGAAGCAGTCACTGTCTGCACTACATTACAAAAGGAATGACCGAGAAGCTTTACAGAGTATTATTAGACACCGGTGACATGACTAGTCTGCAGAGACCATTGGCAATTTAACAACACGTGGAGTGCCCTAGGCAAAAAGTGCCCAAACAAGTACAAGAAGCTACGACAGGACTCCACGATCATAGGCATTACAAATTTTGAATGGGAAAAGCTTGTCAAAGTTTAATCATTGATGTTAGCAAGAAGACGTTAGTTTAATATATTGGAATTGGAAAACCTTGTGAAAATTTGCTCATTGATGTTAGCCAGAAGACATGCATTTGATATTTTTGAGTGGGACGCCCTTGCTGTGAGCAGCGTTGAGTGTTTTTCCTATTCCTGTGTTCAGTTTAGAAGTAAATAGTTACTCTGCTGAGATATTCCTCTGTTAAGAGTTTGTTCTGAATATTGTCTATGTAATGCCAGGTCTTGTGTTTGATTGCAAACTTGAGCTTGGAATGTTGTGGCATGCGGCATCACGAGCTGTTCACCGTGCCTCCTGAGAATAATCCTTGTATTGTTTTGCATGTCAATCTAATGCTAGTGATTTGCTTGTTAAGAAGATCATCCTCTTCTGTTGTTTCCGTGCTTAAGAAGTTCATCGTTTGATGTTTCATTCATAGCCTATACGACAAGTCGGGTAGGTTAGACGTGAAACCATATGATCTTCCGACCAACTCATGATATTAGGTCGTGATTGGATCATCGTTTTCCAACCAAAACCGCTTGTAAAACTGACGCTTGTAAATTAAAGCAGATGGTCTTGGGCGAAGGCGCTTGGTTGGTCGATTTCGACTAGTAAAATATCGGAAGTACTTCACACACGATAAAAACGCTGAACGACACTCAGACGATTGCTAATCCACCGTTAGCTGCTGTTTCAGCCTTGCCCATGGATCGCATGATACGCACGTCGTGCATGTATCGTCTGGTAATGTCGTCCATATAGCAGTGCTCGTAAAATATACACTGGTCTCTCAAATTACACGCGTAACCCGCCGGTTTTACTTACAGACCTCGGGCCCCCAGTTTCATTACGCCTGTATTTTACGCGTTGTTTCCGATGACGAGTAAATTACACTTGTATGTTAATACAGGTTTGAAATAAACCAGAGCTCCCTAGCGCGGCCTTACCGTTTCATGCCGTCTCAGTTTCTCGAAGGTGCTCATAGGTGTCCGATGATCCTGCCTTCCTGAATGAGCAGCGGGCGCTGTATTAGACCATCCATAGGGCCCGCGAGGCCCTCTCCATTGTCCTTCGAGTTGTTGCGCTCGCCGTGGTGCCGAGCATTGTTAACATCATCAACGAACATGAAGATTCAGGAGATGACTTTATTTTGACTGGATGACACTAGGGACCCACTAGGACCATAGTCGTACGTACGCAAGTGCCTCCTTATTATGTACAACTATATTTTTTTTCTTTCTCATGGTTTCCTGACATCATAGTACCACACCATTGTCAACCTATGTAGTCAATATAAACGAGAGAATTGCACAAGGTGCGGCCGACAGCTGGGACCAAGCAGCTCGAGCAGTATTTGTGTTTTTGAGGCGTGAGCACTGCAGAGTTTTTCTTGGCGATGATTTCATTGTTGTTCAGAGGAGAGCAGTGTATTAACTAGGCGGGTTGTGGCCCGTCTAGCCCAGGCCAGATATCCAGCCCAAATACTAATTTTTTCAAGATCAAAATGGCTAGCCCAACTATACATCTTTTTGAGGAATACCCAGGCAAGGTCAACTTGTTATTCTCCGCCCCGCTGGGCTGCAAATCTTTCCTAGGAGGGATGCATTAGGCTTAACAGGAAAATGGGCTTTAAAAATAATAAATGGGATGTAATTATAAAAACTGGGCAGTAAGTATAAAAAAATGCACCAAGCACGAAATTAGTTTATAAAATATTATTTATGGATTTTGAAAATCTTAAATTTTCATTGTTGTGCGCGCAATGTTTCGTTGAATTTTTACGTAATACAAATTTATATTTAATCTGACTAGAAATTTCGGGATAAAAATATTTTGGATCCCATCAAAATGTGGGAAATTTTATCGAATTCTGTCTTCAACGGTTGGTTGAAATTATTAATCGTTGTCCTAGCTAGAAAATGGGTTGTACTTTTAACAAAATGTAAATGGGTTGTTGTAAATTCCATTAGAATTCAAAAATGGGTTGTACATTCTTGCAAACTACAAATGGGCTATGAGTTCTCTGCCACACACTTGTGGGCCTACTAAGTGACGCGTCCCCTAAAAAAATAAGTTGACGCGTATGCAAGGCTTTGTCAACACACGGTTCTAGCAGCAGTGGCCGTTGGATGTCTATCCAACGGATGTCGTGCTTCTTCTTCAATCTCGGATATTCTTAGCTTTGGCCGCCCAAAAAATGATTCCTCCCCCTGACATCTGGGGCGCACCGTTTCGGAGGCTGACCTGTGGGCCTACTAAGTTGGAGCTTACCAAGGGCTTTGTCAACTTAGTCAATATAAATGATTCTAGCTTCAGTGACCGTACGATGTCCATCCAACGGCTATAGTGCTTATTCAACCTCTGGTGTTCTTGGTCCAGGCGCCCAAAGCAGCGCCGGTCGTGCCGCCTGCTCCTGCCTCCCGTGGCCGGCTGTGCTGCCGCGGAGGCCTCACTGCCCCCATACTACTCCCACCGCTGGCCAGTCCATCCCTCCACTGACCCACACCCCCTGTTATTCTGCGGCGACGGCAACCCCACACCGCAGCCGAACCAGTGAACCCTCATACTCCTCTCCGCGCGGGCTTCCACTGATGCGTCTTCCCCGGCTTCGTGTCGTCCCCTTCCTAGGCCTCGCCGTCGTCCACCGCCCTGGTGCTCTCGGCGCGGCGTGGTCAACATGGTCAACGACCGACTTCCATCGGAAGAGTACTGTACGTGGAGAGGCTGACAACTTGGTCCACGGCGGCCGCAAGGAAGTGCCTCCTTATTACGCGCAAAATAATTATTCCTCCACCTGACAGCGGGGACCCACTGGATGGGCCACCTTATTTCGTGAAAAAAAACGTTTCCCCCCTGACTACTGGGACCCACCGGATGGGCCACCGTATTTCGTGAAAAAAACGTTCCCCCAGCTGTCAGCTCGGACCGACCAGAAGTGCCTCCTTATTACGCACAAAATTTTGAATACTCCCCCTGCTAGCTGGGACCCACCTTGGTGGGAGGCTGACTTGTGGGCCTACTAAGTTGACGGGGACGGTGGGCTTTGTCAACTTAGTCAATATGAACGATTCTAGCTCCAGTGACCGTACGATGTCCATCCAACGGCCGTAGTGCTTCTTCAACCTCTGGTCTTCTTGCTCCAGCCGCCCAAAGCAGCGCCGGTCGTGCTGCCTGCTCCTGCCTCCCGTGGCTGGCTGTGTTGCCGCGGAGGCCTCACCGCCCCCTACTATTCCCACCGCTGGCCAGGCCCTACGGCGACGGTAGCCTCACACCGCAGCCGAACGAGTGAACCCTCATACTCCTCTCCGCGTGGGCATCCACTGCCACGTCTTCACCGGCTCCGCGTCGTCCCCTTCCTAGGCCTCGCCGTCGTCCACCGCCCTGGTTCTCTTGGCGCGTCATGGTCAACATGGTCAAGGAACGACTTCCATCAGACGTGGACTGTACATGGAGAGGCTGACAGCTGGGTCCACGGCGGCAGCAAGGAAGTGCCTCCTTATTACGCGGAAAATAATGATTCCTCCACCAGACAGCAGGGACCCACCGGACAGGCCACCGTATTTCACGAAAAAAATGTTTCCCCCTCACTGCTGGGACCCACCAGCTACATCTTCGCAGGCAAGGAAGTGCGTGACAGTCGGGACCCACCTGGTCGAAGCGTACGTAGCGTTGTCATTCCGGTCGCGAACGGGTACGTACATAACTGTGGGTCGATGTAGAGGCGCGTACGTGTCGTAGTAGAGGCGCGCACATAGCATCTACACGTACGTACAGCGGCCAGGGTGCAAGAAAGAAAATACGGCCATGTACGTACATACAGGCAGGGTCTCAAACGCCTACTCGCGCATACGTATGGCGAGGGCTCGTGTACATGGCTGGGTCAGAACGGAGAAACAACGTCGTCGTCGTGTTCATGGGGAGGCAACGAAATGCGTCGTGTTCATGGGGAGGGGTGTGGCGTGCCGCAAAATGGAGGAAACAGACCTCCTACGGTCGAAACGGGGGTCCTGTTGATCGGGAGGAGTGTGGCGTACCGCAAAACGGAGCAAACGGACCTCCTACAGTCGAAACGGGGGTCCTGTTGATCGGGAGGGGTGTGGCATACCACAAAATGGAGGAAACGGACCTCCTACGGTCGAAACCGGGGTCTTGTTGATCGGGAGGGGTGTGGCGTACCGCAAAACGGACGAAACGGACCTCCTACGGTCGAAATGGGGGTCCTGTTGATCGGGAGGGGTGTGGCGTACCGCAAAACGGACGAAACGGAACTCCTACGGTTGAAACGGGGGTCCTGTTCATCGGGAGGGGTGTGGCATACCGCAAAACGGGACTCCACCCACAGGATATTGTTCATCTCCACCGTCGACCTCCTCCAGCCTCCACGGGCTACCGTCGACCTCCTCCAGCCTCCACGTGCTCCTGTTCATTGAGCCTCCACCGCGCGCTACTCCATCGGCTACTGTTCAACCACCCCTCCACGGGCACCCCTCCACCGTATACTATTCATCCAGCCATCCACACCACGGGGTCCTGTTCAACCACCCCTCCACGGGCACCCCTCCACCGTCTACTGTTCATCCAGCCCTCCACACCACGTGGTCCTGTTCATCTAGAGGCAACGCCACCGCTCACTGTTCATCCACCCCCCCCCCCCCCCGCAACGCTCACTGTTCATCCAATCGATCGGCTTCAGTTAGTAGCAGTAGCGAAGGAATCGCTCGATCGGGTTCAGTTAACAGCCATCGATCGATCGCTCGGGTTCAGTAACGCGTAGCCTACAGTGCAATCGCTCGGGTTCAGTTAGAGCCCAACGCCTCGCTCGGGTTCAGTTAGAGCCAACGCCTCGCACACACGCTCGTACGTGTACGAGAGAAACGCGCGTCGCTCGGCCCCTGACCTCCCACTGTAACCGGGAACTCCCCGAAATTTTCCTCCCCCTCGGTTCTACCACGGTTTTTTCCATCATGGACAGCCCAAAGAATGTCATGCAGCTGCGTTTCCGGCCCGCCCAGGACGAAAAGCCCATTTTCTGTCATGCTTTTTTGTCATAGAAGTAGGAGCCCACCACATCTATGATGATATCGGGTTTTGTCACAATTATCGTCATAGAAGTGTCATATGTATGACAGAAAAAAAAATTGCTCGGCCCAAAATGTCACGGATGTGTCTTTTTTTTGTAGTGAGGTGACTATAGACTTGCAAGATAGGATCAAGAACTCACATCTATTCATGAAAACATAATAGGTTCAGATCCAAAATCATGGCACTCGGGCCCTAGTGACAAGCATTAAGCATAGCAAAGCCATAGCAACATCAATCTCAGAACATAGTGGATACTAGGGATCAAACCCTAACAAAACTAACTCAATTACATGATAAATCTCATCCAACCCATCACCGTCCAGCAAGCCTACGATGGAATTACTCACGCACGGCGGTGAGCATCAAGAAATTGGTGATGGAGGATGGTTGATGATGACGACGGCGATCGATTCCCCTCTCCGGAGCCCCGAACGAACTCCAGATCAGCCCTCTCGAGAGGTTTTAGGGCTTGGCGGCGGCTCCGTATCATAAAACGTGATGAATCCTTCTCTCTGATTTTTTTCTCCCCGAAAGTGAATATATGGAGTTGGAGTTGAGGTCGGTGGAGCGTCAGGGGGCCCACGAGGCAGGGGGCGCGCCTAGGGGGCAGGCATGCCCCCACCCTCGTGGACAGGGTGTGGGCCCCCTGACGTGGATTCTTCTTCCAGTATTTTTAATATTATCCAAAAATATGTTCCGTGGAGTTTCAGGTCTTTCTGAGAACTTTTGTTTCTGCACATAAATAACACCATGGAAAGTCTGCTGAAAACAGCGTCAGTCCGGGTTAGTTCCATTCGAATCATGCAAGTTAGAGTCCAAAACAAGGGCAAAAGTGTTTAGAAAAGTAGATACGACGGAGACGTATCAACTCCCCCAAGCTTAAACCTTTGCTTGTCCTCAAGCAATTCAGTTGATAAACTGAAAGTGATAAAGAAAAACTTTTACAAACTCTGTTTGCTCTTGTTGTTGTAAATATGTAAAGCCAGCATTCAAGTTTTCAGCAAAGATTATAACTAACCACATTCACAATAACTCTTAGATCTCATATTTACTCACGTCAATGGCATAATCAACTAGCGAGCAATAATAATAAATCTTGGATGACAACACTTTCTAAAAACAATCATGATATGATATAACAAGATGGTATCTCGCTAGCCCTTTCTGAGACCGCAAAACATAAATGCAGAGCACCTTTAAAGATCAAGGACTGACTAGACATTGTAATTCATGGTAAAAGAGATCCAGTCATAGTCATACCCAATATAAATTAATAGTAATGAATGCAAATGACAGCAGCGCTCTCCAACTAGTGTTTTTTAATAAGAGGGTGATGACTCAACATAAAAGTAAATAGATAGGCCCTTCGCAGAGGGAAGCAGGGGTTTGTAGAGGTGCCAGAGCTCGATTTTGAAATAGCGATAAATAATATTTTGAGCGGCATACTTTCATTGTCAACATAACAACCAAAAGATGGTGATATCTTTCATGCTACACACATTATAGGCGGTTCCCAAACAGAATGGTAAAGTTTATACTCCCCCTCCACCAACAAGTAGCAATCCATGGCTTGCTCGAAACAACGAGTGCCTCCAACTTACAACAGTCCCAGGGGGAGTTTTGTTTGCAATTATTTTGATTTGATTTGCATAAAGCATGGGACTGGGCATCCCGGTGACCAGCCATTTTCTCGTGAGTGAGGAGCGGAGTCCACTCCTCTTGAGAATAACCCGCCTAGCATGGAAGATACGGACAGCCCTAGTTGATACATGAACTATTCGAGCATATAAAACAGAATTTCATTTGAAGGTTTAGAGTTTGGCACATACAAATTTACTTGGAACGGCACGTAGATACTGCATATAGGAAGGTATAGTGGACTCATATGGAATAACTTTGGGGTTTAAGGGATTGGATGCACAAGCAGTATTCCCGCTTAGTACAAGTGAAGGCTAGCAAAAGAGTGGGAAGCGACCAACTAAAGAGCGACAACAGTCATGAACATGCATTAAAATTAATAAAGATTGAGTACAAGCATGAGTAGAATATAATCCACCATGAACATAAATATCGTGAAGGCTATGTTGATTTGTTTCAACTACATGTGTGAACATGTCCCAAGTTGAGTCACTTAAATCATTCAAAGGAGGATGCCACCCCACTATACCACATCACAACCATTTTAATAGCATGTTGGCACGCAAGGTAAACCATTATAACTCATAGCTAATCAAGCATGGCATAAGCAACTATGATCTCTAATTGCCATTGCAAACATGTTTATTCATAATAGGCTGAATCAGGAACGACGAACTAATCATATTTACAAAAACAAGAGAGGTCGAGTTCATACCAGCTTCTCTCATCTCAGTCAGTCCATCATATATCGTCATAATTGCCTTTCACTTGCACGACCGAACGATGTGAAAATAATAAGAGTGCACTGATACATCCATTTTGCATCATGCTTTTATATCAATATTTATTGCATTATGGGATGTTATTACACGTTATGTCACAATACTTATGTCTATTCTCTCTTACTTTACAAGGTTTACATAAGGAGGGAGAATGCCAGCAGTTGGAATTCTGGGCTAGAAAAGGGGAAACTATTAGATACCTATTCTCCACAACTCCAAAAGTCTTGAAACTCCACGAAAGTTATTTTTGGAAATAATAAAAAATACTGAGCGGAAGAAATACGTCAGGAGGGCCACCACCTGTCCACGAGGGAAGGGGGTGCGCCCTACCCCCCAGGGCGCGCCCCTGCGTCGTGGGCCCCCTGTTGACTCTCCGGTGGCCATCTTCTGCTATATGAAGTCTTCCATCTAGGGAAAAATAATAAGCAACCTTTCGGGACGAGACTCCGCCGCCACGAGGCGGAACCTTGGCGGAACCAATCTAGGGCTCCGGCAGAGCTGTTCTGCCGGGGACACTTCCCTCCGGGAGGGGGAAATCATCGCCATCGTCATCACCAACGCTCCTCTCATCGAGAGAGGGCAATCTCCATCAACATCTTCACCAGCACCATCTCCTCTCAAAACTCTAGTTCATCTCTTGTATCCAATTATTGTCTCCAAGTCCGGGATTGGTACTAGTAGGTTGCTAGTAGTGTTGATTACTCCTTGTAGTTGATGCTAGTTGGTTTATTTGGTGGAAGATCATATGTTCAGATCCATTATGCATATTAATACCCCTCTGATTATGAACATGAATATGATTTGTGAGTAGTTACGTTTGTTCCTGAGGACATGGGAGAAGTCTTGCTATTAGTAGTCATGTGAATTTGGTATTCGTTCGATATTTTGATGAGATGTATGTTGTCTATCCTCTAGTGGTGTTATGTGAACATCGACTACATAACACTTCACCATTATTTGGGCCTAGAGGAAGGCATTGGGAAGTAATAAGTAGATGATGGGTTGCTAGAGTGACAGAAGCTTAAACCCTAGTTTATGAGTTGCTTCGTAAGGGGCTGATTTGGATCCATATGTTTCATGCTATGGTTAGGTTTACCTTAATACTTTTGTTGTAGTTGCGGATGCTTGCAATAGAGGTTAATCATAAGTGTGAGGCTTGTTCAAGTAAGAACAACACCCAAGCACCAGTCCACCCACATATCAAATTATCAAAGTACCGAACGCGAATCATATGAACGTGATGAAAACTAGCTTGACGATAATTCCCATGTGTCCTCGGGAGCACTTTTCTCTATATAAGATTTTGTCCAAGCTTGTACTTTGCTACAAAAAGGATTGGGCCACCTTGCTGCACTTTATTTACTTTTTTTACTTGTTGCTCGTTACAAATTATCCTATCACAAAACTATTTGTTACCACTTATTTCAGTACTTGGAGAGAATACCTTGCTAAAAACAGCTTATCATTTCCTTCTGCTCCTCATTGGGTTCGACACTCTTACTTATCGGAAGGACTACGATAGATCCCCTATACTTGTGGGTCATCATGCACGTGCATTGGACTAAGCTGGAATCTGCGAGCATTCAATAAACAGGAGAAGACAAGGCAGTATGGGCTCTTGGTGAAATCAACAATAATGCATATAAGGACCACTTCAACAATGTAATCATGGTCTTCTCCTATTGACCCCCAAAGGAAAGAAAAGAAATAAAACTATTTACACGGGAAAGCTCCCAACAAGCAAAAGAAGAACGGGAAATATTTTTGGGTTTTCTTTTAATTATTACTACTACAGCAAGAAAGTAAACTAGCTAAATGCTACACTAATTTTTTTGGTTTTCTTAAGGTTTATCAAACACACAAGAAGAAAGCAAGAAAAATAAACTAGCATGGATATTACTGTGAAAAAGTATGAGCACCGACATCTAGCAATGAGTGTGTAAACATGAATGTAATGTCGGTGGGAAATACGTACTCCCCCAAGCTTAGGCTTTTGGCCTAAGTTGGTTTATTGCCACGATGGCCTGGCGGATATCCATAGTTGTAGCTGGGGTCGTACTGAGATGAAGAAGACTCTGATTGCCACCGGTTGGCAATCATCTCCGGATCCCACTGGTAATTAGACTGTCGTGGAGGTTCAAATTGTGGTTCCGGCTCCGTGGCTGGTGTAGGGTTCCGGTAGGCGTGAATGGCCGCCAGCGGAACAAGATACGAACCTGCAGATAAGTCAAACAAGGAAGGAGCGGGCAAGGTAATAGTCTCAGGGTGATGTTTCTCAAAGAACAATTTGTATTTAAGCGCCCCTTCCCTATTCTTAACAATAAAGTCATGCGCTACCGTACTCTTATAATCTAAATAAGCAGTGGGCAGCAATTTTTCTTCTTTTTCATAGTGCCTCATAGGTATGTTATAATGTGCAGCAAGGCGTGAAGCGTAAATACCTCCAAAGATAGGGCCCTTTGTACGGTTCAAACTTAACCGTTTAGCAATAATAACGCCCATACTAACAGTGTTATCGCAGAATAAACCATGGAACAAAATGATAATATCAGGAACACTACGGTTTCCACAGTTTCCGCGACCAATTAAGCAACGACTAGCAAATATGGCTGATACGTCTCCGTTGTATCTATAATTTTTTATTGTTCCATGCCAATATTCTACAACTTCCATATACTTTTTGGCAACTTTTTATACTATTTTTGGGACTAACATATTGATCCAGTGCCCAGTGCCAGTTCCTGTTTGTTGCATGTTTTTGGTTTCGCAGAATATCCGTATCAAATAGAGTCCAAACGGGATAAAAATGGCCGGAGATTTTTTTGGAATGTTTATGATTTTTGGGAAGTGGAATCATCGCGAGACGGTGTCCGAGGGGGGCACGAGGTAGGGGGGCGCGCCCCAGGACGTCAGGCGCGCCCCTGACCCTCGTGGCCAACCCGTAAGGGGTTGACACTCTTCTTTTGCCGCAAGAAAGATAATTTTATGAGAAAGATATGAGCGAACGATTCACCCCAATCGGAGTTACGGATCTTCGGATATTTAAGAAATGGTGAAGGGCCAGAAAACAGAACACAGAAACAGAGAGAGACAGAGAGACAGATCCAATCTCGAAGGGGCTCTCGCCCCTCCCACACCACGGAGACCATGGACAAGAGGGGAAACCCTTCTCCCATTTAGGGAGAAGGTCAAGGAAGAAGAAGAAGGAGGGGGGCTCTCTTCCCCTCGCTTCCGGTGGCGCCGGAGTGCCACCGGGGGCCATCATCATCACCGTGATCTTCACCAACAACTTCACCGCCATCATCACCAACTCTTCCCCCTCTGTGCAGTAGTGTAACCTCTCTCTTACCCGCTGTAATCTCTACTTAAACATGGTGCTCAACGCTATATATTATTTCCCAATGATGTATGGCTATCCTATGATGTTTGAGTAGATCTGTTTTGTCCTAATGGCTATTTGATGATCGTGATTGGTTTGAGTTGTATGTTTTATTATTGGTGCTGTCCTATGGTGCTCTCCGTGTCGCGCAAGCGTGAGGGATTCCCGCTGTAGGGTTTGCAATATGTTCATGATTTGCTTATGGTGGGTGGCGTGAGTGACAGAAGCACAGACCCGAGTAAGTAGGTTGTTGCGTATGGGATAAAGGGGACTTGATACTTTAATGCTATGGTTGGGTTTTACCTTAATGAATCTTTAGTAGTTGCGGATGCTTGCTAGGGTTCCAATCATAAGTGCATATGATCTAAGTAGAGAAAGTATGTTAGCTTATGCCTCTCCCTCAAATAAAATTGCAATAATGATTACCGGTCTAGTTATTGATTGCCTAGGGACAAATAACATTCTTGTTGACAAAATCTCTCTACTAAAACTAATTTAGTTGTGTCTTCATCTAAACAACCCCCGGTTTTATTTTCGTGCTCTTTACTTTCTTGCAAGCTTACCCAAAAACACCTACAAAGTACTTCTAGTTTCATACTTGAGGGAATATTTGTTCTACCTTTAGCTCCTCGTTGGGTTCGACACTCTTACTTATCGAAAACTGTTGCGATCCCCTATACTTGTGGGTTATCAAGACCATTTTTTGGCGCCGTTGCCGGGGAGCAATAGCGTGGGGTGAATATTCTCGTGTGTGCTTGTTTGCTTTATTCCTAAGTAATTTTTATTTGCTGTTCTTAGTTGTTCTCTATCTTTAGTTATGGGTAGGAAACGCAAAATACCAAAAAAATTAGTTGTACCTGCTGAACCAATGGTTGAAGAACCACTTAAAATCTATCACACTATTGAAGCTTATTACTTGGATCATCTTCGATCCCTATGTGCTCGTGCCGAAACCCCATCTAGCTTAGTTGAGGGCAAATATTTAGATGAGCATGCTTGTTATGTGAGACACCGTATATCTGAAAAAGGGAAACGTTTATTGGATCAAATTCATCGTTTGCAATGCTATGCTTGGAATTTATGCTATTATTATGATTTTGCTTGTTGTTCTGAAAACCCTAAGAAACACCTTCCCTACCAATGTGAGTTTATTGATAATGGAATCTTATCTTCGTATGCTAAGGGTGTTTATAGTTACTATGATGTTCAACAAATTGAAGAATTTGTTGCTTTTACGGGTGCTTATGAAATTGCTTCTTTGATTGAAAAGTATGGTGCTACTCTTTACGAATCTGAAAATTTTGCCATACTTAAATATTGCTATGATAATTATGCTTCTAATGCTTATATTAAATCATATATTGAGAACTACTCCGCTATCCAAGAAGAGACTAATATTTTGCAGGAATCTATGGAAGAAGAAATTGATGAAACTTTGAGCTCATTGGATGAAAAAGATGAGGAGGAGAGCAAAGAACAAAAGGAGGAAGAGCGGATTGATCACCCGTGCCCACTTTCTAATGAGAGTAACTCCTCAACTCATACATTGTTTAGTTCCCCTTCGTGCTTACCGAAGGATGATTGCTATGATGATTGTTATGATCCCATTGATTCTCTTGAAAAATCCCTTTTTGATAATGCATGCTATGCTTGTGGCCAAGATGCCAATATGAATTATGCTTATGCAGATGAACTTGCTATATTTCCTTATGTTAAACATGAAATTGTTGCTATTGCACCCACACATGATAGTCCTATTATCTTTTTGAATTCTCCCGACTACACTATATCGGAGAAGTTTGCCCTTATTAAGGATTATATTGATGGGTTGCCCTTTACCGTTACACATGATGATTTTGATAAATATAATATGCATGTGCTTGCTGCTCCTACTTGCAATTATTATGAGAGAGGAACTATATCTCCACCTCTCTATGTTTCCCACACGATAAAATTGCAACAAACTATTTATACTATGCATTGGCCTTTACTATGTGTGCATGAATTGTTATTTTATGACATGCCGATGCATAGGAAGAGAGTTAGGCTTCGTCATTACATGATTTATGCTGCTTTGTGCTCACTGCTAAATTACAAATCATTATTAATTAAAATTGGCTTTGATATACCTTGGGATCCGGGTGGATTCATTACTTGAGCACTAAATGCCTAGCTTAATGGCTTTAAAGAAAGTGCTGCCAGGGAGACAACCCGGAAGTTTTAGAGAGTCATTTATATCTGTTGAGTGTTTTCTTATAGTTTAAAAACAAGAAAAATAAAGAGGGGAACCCAAAACTTTTTCAAAAAGAAAAGTGAAAGTGAGAGAGACGAGCATTGTGGAAATGGGGGACGTCCTTGAAATTTGTTCATGCCCATGGGAACTTTGTGAATCTTAATTACAGAAACTTTTCAACAAAAATAATTATCCCGTTGTACAATTCCATTGTATTATAAAAATAATGTGCCAAGGTTTGCCTTTAGGATGTTTACGATGCTTGTTGGTTTGTGCGGTGCAGGACAGAAACTTTGGCTGTAGTGCGTGAATTTTAATTTTTTACTGGAACGTCAAATGGTTCTGATTCTTTTTGCACTGTCTTGCTGTATAAATTTTTCATTTTTGCTAATTTTTGCAGAACTTTTCAAGTATCAGAAGTATGGTGAATGTTCAGATTGCTACAGACTGTTCTGTTTTAGACAGATTCTGTTTTTGATGCATAGTTTTTTTTATGAAACTATCAATTTATATCAGTGGAATAAGCCATGAAAAAGTTATATTACAGTAGACACAATGCAAAAACAAAATATTAATTGGTTTGCAATAGTACTTAGAGTAGTGATTTGCTTTATTATACTAACGGATCTTACCGAGTTTTCTGTTGAAGTTTTGTGTGGATGAAGTGTTCGATGATCGAGAAGGTCTCGATGTGAGAAGAAGGAAGAGAGGCAAGAGCTCAAGCTTGGGGATGCCCGAGGCACCCCAAGTAAATATTCAAGGAAACTCAAGCGTCTAAGCTTTGGGATGCTGGGGAGGCATCCCCTCTTTCTTCAACAAATATCGGTATGTTTTCAGATTCATTTCGTTCATGCGATATGTGCAATCTTGGAGCGTCTTTTGCATTAGTTTTATTTTCTTTTTATTTTATGCACCATGCTGGTATGAGATAGTCCTTGGTTGATTTATAGAATGCTCTTTGCACTTCACTTATATCTTTTGAGTATGGCTTTATAGAATGCTTCATGTGCTTCACTTATATCATTTGAAGCTTGGATTGCCTGTTTCTCTTTACATAGACAACCGCCACTTGAAGAATGCTCTTTTGCTTCACTTATACTTGTTAGAGCGTGGGCATATCTTTTGTAGAAACAATTAAACTCTCTTGCTTCACTTATATCTATTTAGAGAGATGACAGGAACTGGTCATTCACATGGTTAGTCATAAAACCCTACATAAACTTGTAGATCGTTGAATATGATATGTTTGATTCCTTGCAATAGTTTTGCGATATAAAGATGGTGATATTAGAGTCATGCTAGTGGGTAGTTTTGAATTCTAGAAATACTTGTGTTGAAGTTTGTGATTCCCGTAGCATGCACGTATGGTGAACCGTTATGTAACGAAGTCAGAGCATGATTTATTTATTGATTGTCTTCCTTGTGAGTGGCGGTCGGGGACGAGCGATGGTCTTTTCCTACCAATCTATCCCCCTAGGAGCATGCGCGTAGTACTTTGTTTCGGTAACTAATAGATTTTTGCAATAAGTATGTGAGTTCTTTATGACTAATGTTGAGTCCATGGATTATATGCACTCTCACCCTTCCATCATTGCTAGCCTCTTCGGTACCGTGCATTGCCCTTTCTCACCTCGAGAGTTTGTGCAAACTTCGCCGGTGCATCCAAACCCCGTGATACGATACGCTCTGTCACACATAAGCCTCATTATATCTTCCTCAAAACAGCCACCATACCTACCTATTATGGCATTTCCATAGCCATTCTGAGATATATTGCCATGCAACTTCCATCATCATCATATACATGACTTGAGCATTTATTGTCGCATTGCTTTGCATGATCGTAAGATAGCTAGCATGATGTTTTCATGGCTTGTCCGTTGTTTTTATGTCATTGCTATGCTAGATCATTGCATATCCTGGTACACCGCCTGAGGCATTCATATAGAGTCATATCTTTGTTCTAGTATCAAGTTGTAATATTGAGTTGTAAGTAAATAAAAGTGTGATGATCATCATTATTAGAGCATTGCCCCAGTGAGGAAAGGATGATGGAGACTATGATTCCCCCATAAGTCGGGATGAGACTCCGGACTTTACAAAAAAAAGAAAGGCCAAAGAAGCCCAAAAAAAGAGGCCAAAGAAGCCCACCAAAAAATGAGAGAAAAAGAGAAAAGGGGCAATGTTACTATCCTTTTACCACACTTGTGCTTCAGAGTAGCACCATGATCCTTCATAGAGAGAGTATCCTATGCTTTCACTTTCATATACTAGTGGGAATTTTCATTATAGAACTTGGCTTGTATATTCCGATGATGGGCTTCCTCAAACGCCCGAGGTCTTCATGAGCAAGCAAGTTGTATACCCACTTAGTTTCCAGTTTGAGCTTTCATACACTTATAGCTCTAGTGCATCCGTTGCATGGCAATCCCTACTCCTCACATTGATATCTATTGATGGGCATCTCCATAGCCCGTTGATGCCTAGTTGATCTGATACTTTCTCCTTTTTTGTCTTCTCCATATAACCCCCACCATCATATTCTATTCCACCTATAGTGCTATGTCCATGGCTCGCGCTCATGTATTGCGTGAAAGTTGAAAAGGTTTGAGAACATCAAAAGTATGAAACAATTGCTTGGCTTGTCATCGGGGTTGTGCATGATTTGAATATTTTGTGTGGTGAAGATGGAGCATAGCCAGACTATATGATTTTGTAGGGATAACTTTCTTTGGCCATGTTATTTTGAAAAAACATGATTGCTTTATTAGTAGGCTTGAATTATTATTGTTTTTATGTCAAATGGTAGACTATTGCTTTGAATCACTTGTGTCTTAATATTCATGCCATGATTAGACATATGATCAAGATTATGCTAGGTAGCATTCCACAACAAAAATTATCTTCTTTATCATTTACCTACTCGAGGACGAGCGGGAATTAAGCTTGGGGATGCTGATACGTCTCCATCGTATCTATAATTTTTTATTGTTCCATGCCAATATTCTACAACTTCCATATACTTTTTGGCAACTTTTTATACTATTTTTGGGACTAACATATTGATCCAGTGCCCAGTGCTAGTTGCTGTTTGTTGAATGTTTTTGGTTTCGCAGAATATCCGTATCAAACGGAGTCCAAACGGGATAAAAACAGACGGAGATTTTTTTTTGGAATATTTATGATTTTTGGGAAGTGGAATCATCGCGAGACGGTGTCCGAGGGGGGCACAAGGTAGGGGGGCGCGCCCCAGGGTGTCAGGCGCGCCCCTGGCCCTCGTGGCCACCCTGTAAGGCGGTTGACGCTCTTATTTTGCCGCAAGAAAGATAATTTTATGAAAAAGATCTGAGAGAAAGATTCACCCCAATCGGCTTTACAGATCTCCGGATATTTAAGAAACGGTGAAGGGTCAGAAAATAGAATGCAGAAACAGAGAGAGACAGAGAGACAGATCCAATCTCGGAGGGGCTCTCACCCCTCCCACGCCATGGATACCATGGACCAAAGGGGAAACCCTTCTCCCATCCAGGGAGAAGGTCAAGGAAGAAGAAGAAGGAGGGGGGCTCTCTCCCCCTCGCTTCCGGTGGCGCCGGAGTGCCACCGGGGGCCATCATCATCACCGTCATCTTCACCAACAACTTCACCGCCATCATCACCAACTCTTCCCCCCTCTGTGCAAGGGTGTAACCTCTCTCTTACCCGCTATAATCTCTACTTAAACATGGTGCTCAACGCTATATATTATTTCCCAATGATGTATGGCTATCCTATGATGTTCGAGTAGATCTGTTTTGTCCTAATGGCTATTTGATAGTCGTGATTGGTTTGAGTTTTATGTTTTATTATTGGTGCTGTCCTATGGTGCTCTCCGTGTCGTGCAAGCATGAGGGATTCCCGCTTTAGGGTTTGCAATATGTTCATGATTTGCTTATGGTGGGTGGCGTGAGTGACAGAAGTACACACCCGAGTAAGTAGGTTGTTGCGTATGGGATAAAGGGGACTTGATACTTTAATGCTATGGTTGGGTTTTACCTTAATGAATCTTTAGTAGTTGCGGATGCTTGCTAGAGTTCCAATCATAAGTGCATATGATCTAAGTAGAGAAAGTATGTTAGCTTATGCCTCTCCCTCAAGTAAAATTGCAATAATGATTACCGGTCTAGTTATCGATTGCCTAGGGACAAATAACTTTCTTGTTGACAAAAGCTATCTACTAAAACTAATTTAGTTGTGTCTTCATCTAAACAGCCCCTAGTTTTATTTTCGTGCTCTTTACTTTCTTGCAAGCTTACCCAAAAACACCTACAAAGTACTTCTAGTTTCATACTTGTTTCCGGTAAAGCGAACGTCAAGTGTGCGTAGAGTTGTATCGGTGGTCGATAGAACTTGAGGGAATGTTTGTTCTACCTTTAGCTCCTCGTTGGGTTCGACACTCTTACTTATCGAAAATTGTTGTGATCCCCTATACTTGTGGGTTATCAATGGCAAAGTAGCGTAAAACAAGAAAATGTATGGTAGTGATTCTTTCATCGGAAATGTTCCTGGTTTCCCCTACAGTAATAGTGTCAATAAACCCTTCCACATATTTACGATGTGGTTCCTCTAAACTACCCTCAAAAGGTATTTTGCAAATCTTGCAAAATTCATCTAGTGGCATCTTCTTAACGACATCATATAGCTGAAACTCTACTGAAGGAGGTGATTCCTTAGGATAATAGTAGAGGTTTTGCACAAAAGTATTGGTGAGTAAGAGATATTGTTCGCGTTGGTCGCGGAGGAAGTCGGTGAGGCCTGCATTCTCAGCCAATTCATAAAAATCATCATAAATCCCGGCTGCTCTCAAGAAATCATTGGAAGGCCATTCACTCGATCGGACCTCCGCGGTGCGAGGCAAATTATATTTGGGCCTCTGTGCTTCTTCACTTTGCTTTTCCTTCGAGCTTCGCCTCGATGAGCCCCTCAAATATCTCTTCATTATTTTCTGAAAAATTCTGAAATTTTTAGTAACTTCGAATAAAAGTGGACCAAGCTCAACAAAATTGATAGCAACTACTCCTACAAGTGCCTAGAGCCTATATTATGCATTAGCACTACTTGGAACCATATAAATTGGACATGCAAGCTCAAGAACATGGTCACTGTAACATCCCAAAATTCTAAATTTTTGTAATGTTATATTAAATAGATAGATTAGATTGATTGTTTGATTGATTGTGTGAAACTGAGTGAAATCCGAAATTTTTTGAAAGTTAAATGAGAGGGAATAAAAGGACTTTCCCTAACTTCCATTTTGCATTCATGATCTCCGTGAATTCAAATTCTTTTCACCACAAAACCCTGGAGAGAAGATGACATGACTTATTCCATTTATTTAAATGACAAGGGGTGTTGAAAATATTTGAATTTCATTTGGAAAATATTTCCAACCCAGGAACTTTATGCAACTCAATGATTTTCGCGAGCGAAGATAAAATGACTTCTTCAAAACATATGAAATATGAGTTGGGAGTTTCAAAGAATTAAATTCAAAGTTCTTTTGAATTTATTTTCAACTTGGAGTTATTTGAGTTTTATTCAAATTATTTTTCTCCAAAAATAAAATATATGGAAATTAGGGTAACATGATTTCCTACAACAGAAAATTGGAGAGAAATAAATTTGAATTAATTTTGGTAGTTTTAAAATGATTTTTACTGGAATTTATTAGACCAGTAGCACTCTTTGTTTTATTTGAATTTGCGTGGATTTTATTTAATGCTAGGAAAATGTTCATCTTGTAGAAATATTTTTCTGAAAATTTTGACATATTATATGCATATATAAATATTTTTTATATTTTTTTCATTGATGTTCGTCTGGAAAAATCTTTATTTAAAAAAACTTCCTTCCCCGCGGGCCAACTGGGCCGAAGCCCAGCCAGCCGGCCCAGCCCACCTCCGCGCCCGTCCCCGAGCTCCCGCAGGACTCCGCCCGCTGCACGCCGCCGCCCGTGTCCGGCACGGACACCGCCGCCATTGCCCCTCCCGCAAGCCGCGCCCCGCCTCCCCGCCTATAAATGGCGAGGCCCGGACCCCCTCTCCTCCCGAGCCGCGCCGCCACCCTCGCGCCAGCGCCGCCGCCGCCGCTGCATCTCGCCGCCGCCGCCTTTTTCTCCAGCCGCCGCCGCCGCAGCGCACCCCACCGCTTCTCGACTCGCGCCGCCGCCGCTGCTAGCTCCGTGCCGCCTTCCCGCGTCGCGCAGCCACCGCCCCACCCCGCCGTCGCCGCAGATCTCGCCGGAGATCGCCGGAAACCGCCGCCGCCGGTTTTTCGCAGAAAACCGCCCCGAACCGCCTGAGCCGGTATAACCGCTATAAAACCCTCCCCGGTTTTTCTTTTAGTTCGGTTTATTTTTTTTGGTTTTGTTAAATAGCGAGCGTTCACCCATTTAGATCTGTAGCGAACGGTTTTCGTCCTTTAAGCACTCAGTAGCGAACGTTCGTACGGTAGCGTTTCTCTTTTTATTTTTATTTTAGATTTCGGCAAGGGACTCGTTTGTAATTAGTTTCTTCACAGTTTAGTCCCTGATTTTCAATCTATCACATCTTTTTACTCGTTTGTCCAAATCCAACGAAACCAACGCCCACTTCTTCGTTATGATCTCCTCTATCCAGTAAAACAACTTAAACATGTTTTTGAAAAAATTAAAATTTGAATTATACCAGATTTGAATTCAAACTTCGTTTGATCGTAACTTGAGTTTCGTAGCTCCGTTTGAGTTGATTCTTTTTGCATATCGAAGCTCTTGACCTAAACTTTCTGATAAGGCCAAATTCATATAATTTTGGAACTGTTAGAAATTGTTTTATGTTGCAAGAGTTATTTGCTTGGTTTTGATGTTTTCCAAATCGCCTTCTTCGATCTTTCGGATCTTTTGAGTGAGTGCTTATGTGTTACTATTGCTTGCTTACGATAGATTGACCGGAGTGAGACGAGTAGAACTATCAAGAGTTATGAGTGCGAATCATCTTCATAAACATTGCAGGCATGTTCACACTTTGATCATATCCCTTTCATCCCCAGTTTTTATGCATTAGTTTCAACCCTCAAACATTGCATGAGTAGGATTGATAACATGTGGGTATTGAGAAGTAGTTGATGAGGTAGGAACCTATTGCCCTGCATTCAAACCTTGGGAGTTACTATTACGTTATGCTTATATTGCCATGCTATGCTCGTAGACGTGGATTGGGTTTTGAGAGTATTCATGACTGTTGTGAGATTGTTAATTAATGGTTTACTTAAGGTGGCAACTTTAACACACATCTGGGTGGATTGAGGCACCTGGGTATTCCAGCGATTACCTGTCTAGGCACCTGGGTATTACAGGATTGCCTGTTTTTTTATGGACCGTCACCCAGGCTCAAAGGCATCATGAGATTATTCATACTAGAAACTTCTGTGTGCAGCCACAAGCTATTATGGAATCTAGCATAGTTGACTAAGTCGTGCGAGCTCTTACAGTGCTAGACTAGCAGATGTAGGGGAAAGTAGGTGTAACGGTCTACCCATTTTAAGGTGCTAGCGCTTCTGAAAGACTATGTCTCGGTCATCCGTTTCTCAAACACCATGTAGTGCGAGAAATCCAACGGAGGAGATCGAGTCTTGTGGGGAAAAGTGCACAAACCTCTGCAGAGTGTACAAACTAATCATGGTTAGCCGTGTTCCCGGTTATGGACATCTTGAGTATCTAGTTCTTGGATTATAATGTTGATCTCATCATGTTACTTTAATTAATATTGTTGGGTTTTAATGATGATGCTTAATTGGGATTGAGAATGCTGTCAACCATTCTCAATGTTTAACAACCACCATGATAGTTAAATAAAATTTATTCCTTTGCAGTAGGGAAAATTGGCTTTTCGCAAAAACATTATAACCATAGAGCTTTTCCACCAGCCATATATGCATGTAGTGATAGCCATTGTTCATCATTCTCTATGGTGTGAATTTGCCAGTACATTCAATGTACTGACCCTTTGTGGATGCAACGTCTCATGTTGCAGGACTTCTTACGACGAGTAAGTGATACGTTAGGGTTACGGTTTCTACACTCAACTTTGCCGTTGGTGTTGATGGGAATCCACAACCTTGTTGCTTCCTCTATATTTGGATTGAGGTAATAGTTTTTACGTTATTTATACATGTGATTTACCTCTGTTATAAATCCCTCGAGTAGTGTGTGTGTCAGCATACCGATCCAGGGATGACACTTAAGCACAGAGACTTGATCCATCCGGGTCGGGTAGCTACAAGATGGTATCAGAGCACATGTTGACTGTAGGACGTGACCCTAGAAACTGGCAAGCCCATAGGAAGGATTTTCTCTAAAACCTTCTTTTTCAAAAAGATCTTTTACCTCTCTTATCTTTTGAGCTTATTCAAATATTCCCTTTTAGTGAGACTATACCCTTTCCCCTTTTGACCACACGAAGATTCGACTGATGAGACCACTTCAAGGAGGATACGATATCGGACAACCACGACCATTCGGAATGAGGAGGATTTTACCATACATTATGATAATGGAAACTACAACTGTTGAAGACTCCGAAGACTAGCAGAACTTGAAGGCTCGGAAGAATTTCTAGATTTCATGACCTAGGAAGGCTACCCTTATGGAACTTGGCAGACTATGGAAGTTGTCAATACCCGAGATCAAGGTAAATTGGAGAAAGACCGAAGCATGGAGAGTTAAAAACTCAAAGTTCAGGAAAACCCTAAGGCAGGAGATATCAACTATGGAATGATTGCTTATGGAAATGACAAGAGCAGAAACACGGCTATCCATGATGTTATCGCCCGCTTATGCTATTGTCACTGTGCTGAGTTAAGCATGCATATGCATGGAAGGATTGGATGGTAGAAGGCTGATGGAGCATCTATCAGCGAGATGAAGTTTTAACCTTAGCTGGTGTATCGCCAGGATCTGGAGTGTTACATCAAGAAGTTAAGATGGACCTGCAGGAAGCAGTATTTGATAAGGAAGCGTTTCATGAAGAACTCAAGACTCAGAAGCTGAGAGTAGCCAAGCTAGAGGAGCAAAACCTTGAGACATCAAAGTTTTCGTCAGAACTGAAGGACAGTAGGACCGTGGTTCATACCAAGGATGTTGAAACCCAGAAGTTTGGAATGCTACTTCAGAATATTAAAGGACGCCATGAGAGACTTCGCGTCAACACAGATGATCTGACAAAAGAATTTGAGAAGGACAAACACGAATCGGAAGAAGCCATCGGAGACATGAGCAAGACTTGAAGAGTTTGATGACTTTGAAGATTTATTAACCTTAGAAGATCCAACCCCTGTTATCTACCTATGTTAGATGCGACGTTTGTGAGCTATCATTTGTTTGATGTTTTTCCCGACAGCCACAAATAAAATCTGTCATTTCAAAACCTTTGTTTGTATTGTGTGCATCTCTCTCGTTCTCTCTTATCTAACCCCATAACCCATGGACCCAATAGATGATGAATGGAGATGAGTTCATATTTTCTGGACCGATGAGTCAATTGGAGACGGACCGAAGGATTCAGAACATGGAGGATCACATGGAGCATAACCCTATAGCCAGAAAGGGTATGGCCCAGCAAGCTCTTCAATGCTTTGAAAGAGGTGCTGCTACTTGGTGGAGGATGTATCAAAGCATCAATGGATGGAAAGGAGTAACCACTTGGAAAGAATTTAAGTTGACTTTGCCAAAGTCTAGGTTTGTGTCCTAGAAATTTGAGCCTTATGGAAATGATATGAAGAAACCTTGTGCATGCAAGCTCTTGGAGAAATTGGACACACCCATAAAGAACAGAAGGATGAATGCCCAAATTGTGAAGGAAGTCATCCAGCTAAAGAATGCCCAACTAGGCAGATCACTTGTTTCTTGTGTGAAGGGACTACCCACTACCCTACTCAGTGTCACATTTACCCCATGGTACAAAGAACCATCCAGCAGAAGAAAGAAGCAATGAAAGGAGCCCTAATGGAAATTTTAAAAGAACCTGTGATGAAGGAATAGGTGGAGGACACACCCAAAGAAAAACCAATTAAACCCTGCACCAAGTCATGCTATTCATGTGGAGAAGAAGGGCACATCTCCCAGAATTGTATGAATGGGGATCTAGTAGAATTCCCAATGGAGGAAGTAGAGTATGACCCACAGGAAATAGAAGCCCTGGTTGGAACGGAAAAGTCCAAAAAGAGAAGTAGATTGGATTCCAGGAAGGATCTGAGTCATATCACCTGTTATAGGTGCAAGGAGTCAGGGCACTACTTCAGCAGTTGCCCAAAAAGGATGCCGAGGACCCAAGGAGGCTATGTAATCATAAGGAAACCATGAGACTTGTCATAAGTAATATGTTTTCGTTGTAATGAAGCAGGGCACCTTGCCAAGGATTGTCCCAAGAAGAAGGAGACTTGTGATAAACAGTTGAGTTTGCAAGAAAGAAATATAGTAGTAGTAGTAGTGAGAACAATTTTGTTATATTGAAGTGTTGTGTTGAGGCATGTAATGGAAAAACAGGAGATGGTAATAATTAGAGAATCAATAAAGTTAGCAGTGTTGGTACTGATTTGGATTTTATGAGTTACTCTATGAGGAAAGATGTTGACCATTTTCGAGGATATGAGAAATATGGTCTATGGATGAGTTTGTGTCATTTTAAGGGTGGTAGTACCCTGTGAGGACACTTGGCCCCTGAAAAGGATTGTGATATACCACGAAGTGGATTTTTGACAAAATAAGTATAAGTTTTTATCTCGGTATGTGGGATATCCCACGAGGATGAAGAAATGAATTACTATTGGATATAAAGGAGGTATGATGTTGAAAATATGGATCAATGGAAATTCCATGATGAGTCTGAGTAATCATGTCCTAGTTTGGTGCCAAAAGAAGGAAGGAAGACAGTACAATTGGATGGATTTAAGAATACTAGGAAGTTGGATGTTGGATTAGAGATTCGTTGCCCCGATGATGAGTTCAAGGTTTGCAAGTGATGAGATGGGCCATAACCCACAGGCCCCAGGACCTGCCAAGAAGCAAGCACACTCTTGCTGAAGGAAAAACCTTGGAAGAAGTTACGATTTTAGCAACAGACGATCTTATAAGAGTTTACGCAAAACTTGAGAGTTGTGAAGGAATGATAGATGTTTGTTTGGCTTGCAGAATCAATGGATGTATCCGAACCTAGTTCGTTGACAAGAGAAATTATGCAATGCTTGTGAGGATGACCGAGTGTTAGAATGCGAGATTCGCTAAACCGTATACAAGGTAATGATTTGGGTGCGGGATGGAGATCACCATATTGACTTACTCTTATTATTCGCCTTGCTATATGGGATGGTAAATCTGAGTGACTTACCTATAGTAGAGTGACGACGATCTAAACCTTGTTTGAACCTTAGAATGGTATAGCAATTTTCCCTTGTACAAGGCAGCTGTGCCAACCGTAGGTTATACGGTGAGGTTCAACCCAGACCAATTTCCTGCAGGAGAAACCATAAATTGTTGACCACCATGAGATATCGATAGTTGCTTAGTATTGGCGCCAGACCCGTCAGCTAAGAAGACCCAACCTTGGAACAACCTTACCAAGAAAAAAATAGAAGAATTGATGAAAAGGTTATGCCGCTACCGGAAGGGCCAGAGAAGGAATTTTCCCGAGAATCTGAGAAGAACGACCATGTCAAGAATAAGGATGGAGTATATGAGTTTTTGATGGCACCGTAACAATGATTCTAAGGGTGGTAGCACCCCAGACCCCCTATGATGATCGATGGATTTTGAGAAGACCCCAAAATCTAACCTATTTCTTGCCAGCCTCTCCGAATCTCCAGGACGAGATTCATTTTAAGGGTGGTAGGATTGTAACATCCCAAAATTCTAAATTTTTGGAATGTTATATTAAATAGATAGATTTGATTGATTGTGTGAAATTGAGTGAAATCCGAAATTTTTTGAAAGTTAAATGAGAGGGAATAAAAGGACTTTCCCTAACTTCCATTTTGCATTCATGATCTCCGTGAATTCAAATTCTTTTCACCACAAAACCCTGGAGAGAAGATGACATGACTTCTTCCATTTATTTAAATGACAAGGGGTGTTGAAAATATTTGAATTTCATTTGGAAAATATTTCCAACCCAGGAACTTTATGCAACTCAATGATTTTCGCGAGCGAAGATAAAATGACTTCTTCAAAACATATGAAATATGAGTTGGGAGTTTCAAAGAATTAAATTCAAAGTTCTTTTGAATTTATTTTCAACTTGGAGTTATTTGAGTTTTATTCAAATTATTTTTCTCCAAAAATAAAATATATGGAAATTAGGGTAACATGATTCCCTACAACAGAAAATTGGAGAGAAATAAATTTGAATTAATTTTGGTATTTTTAAAATGATTTTTACTGGATTTTATTAGACCAGTAGCACTCTTTGCTTTATTTGAATTTGCGTGGATTTTAATTAATGCTAGGAAAATGTTCATCTTGTAGAAAATCTTTTTCTGAAAATTTTGACATATTATATGCCTATATAAATATTTTTTATATTTTTTTCATTGATGTTCGTCTGAAAAATCTTTATTTAAAAAAACCTTCCTTCCCCGCGGGCCAACTAGGCCGAAGCCCAGCCAGCCGGCCCAGCCCATCTCCGCGCCCGTCCCCGAGTTCCCGCGGGACTCCGCCCGCTGCACGCCGCCGCCGCCCGTGTCCGGCGCGGACACCGCCACCATTGCCCCTCCCGCAAGCCGCGCCGCCTCCCCGCCTATAAATGGCGAGGCCCAGACCCCCTGTCCTCCCGAGCCGCGCCGCCGCCCTCGCTCCAGCGCCGCCGCCGCCACTGCATCTTGCCGACGCCGCCGCAGCGCACCCCGCCGGCTCTCGCCTCGCGCCATCGCCGCTGCTAGCTCCGCACCGCCTTCCCGCGTCGCGCAGCCACCGCCCCACCCCGCCGTCGCCGCAGATCTCGCCGAAGATCGCCGGAAACTGCCACCGCCGGTTTTTCGCCGAAAACAACCCCGAACCGCCCGAGCCGGTATAACCGCTATAAAACCCTTCCCGGTTTTTCTTTAGTTAGGTTTTTCTTTTAGTTCGATTCATTTTTTTCGTTTTGTTAAATAGCGAGTGTTCACCCGTTTAGATCTGTAGCGAACATTTTTCGTCCTTTAAGCGTTCAGTAGCGAACGTTTGTACGGTAGCGTTTCTCTTTTTATTTTTATTTTAGATTTTAGCCAGGGACCCATTTGTAATTAGTTTCTTCACAGTTTAGTCCCTGATTTTCAATCTATCACATCTTTTTACTCATTTGTCCAAATCCAACGAAACCAACGCCCACTTCTTCATTATGATCTCATCTATCCAGTAAAACAACTTAAACATGTTTTTGAAAAATTTAAAATTTGAATTAGACCAGATTTGAATTCAAACTTCGTTTGATCGTAACTTGAGTTTCATAGCTCCGTTTGAGTTGATTCTTTTTGCATATCGAAGCACTTGACCTAAACTTTCTGATAAGGCCAAATTCATATAATTTTGGCATTGTTAGAAATTGTTTTATGTTGCAAGAGTTATTTGCTTGGTTTTGATGTTTTCCGAATCGCCTTCTTCGATCTTTCGGATCTTTTGAGTGAGTGCTTATGTGTGGTTACTATTGCTTGCTTACGGTAGATTGACCGGACTGAGACGAGTAGAACTATCAAGAGTTATGAGTGCGAATCATCTTCATCAACATTGCAGGCAAGTTCACACTTTGATCATATCCCTTTCATACCCAGTTTTATGCATTAGTTTCAACCCTCAAACATTGCATGAGTAGGATTGATAACATGTGGGTATTGAGAAGTAGTTGATGAGGTAGGAACCTATTGCCCTGCATTCAAACCTTGGGAGTTACTATTACGTTATGCTTATATTGTCATGCTATGCTCATAGACGTGGATTGGATTTTGAGAGTATTCATGACTGTTGTGAGATTGTTAATTAATGGCTTACTTATGGCAACTTTAACACACATCTGGGTGGATTGAGGCACCTGGGTATTCCAGCGATTGCCTGTCTAGGCACCTGGGTATTACAGGATTGCCTGTTTTTTTATGGACCGCCACCCAGGCTCAAAGGGATCATGAGATTATTCATACTAGAAACTTCCGTGTGCAGCCACAAGCTATTATGGAATCTAGCATAGTTGACTAAGTCGTGCGAGCTCTTACAGTGGTAGACTAGCAGATGTAGGGGAAAGTAGGTGAAATGGTCTACCCATCGTAAGGTGCTAGCGCTTCTGAAAGACTATGTCTCGGTCATCCGTTTCTCAAATACCATGTAGTGTGAGAAATCCAACGGAGGAGATCGAGTCTTGTGGGGAAAAGTGCACAAACCTCTGCAGAGTGTACAAACTAATCATGGTTAGCCGTGTCCCCGGTTATGGACATCTTGAGTATCTAGTTCTTGGATTATCATGTTGATCTCATCATGTTACTTTAATTAATATTGTTGGGTTTTAATGATGATGCTTAATTGGGATTGAGAGTGCTGTCAACCATTCTCAATGTTTAACAACCACCATGATAGTTAAATAAAATTTATTCCTTTGCAGTAGGGAAAAATTGGCTTTTCGCAAAAACATTATAACCATAGAGCTTTTCCACCAGCCATATATGCATGTAGTGATAGCCATTGTTCATCATTCTCTATGGTGTGAATTTGCCAGCACATTCAATGTACTGACCCTTTGTGGCTGCAACGTCTCATGTTGCAGGACTTCTTACAACGAGTAAGTGATACGTTAGGGTTACGATTTCTACACTCAACTTTGCCGTTGGTGTTGATGGGAATCCACAACCTTGTTGCTTCCACTATATTTGGATTGAGGTAATAGGTTTTACGTTATTTATACATGTGATTTACCTCTGTTATAAATCCCTCGAGTAGTGTGTGTGTCAGCATACCGATCCAGGGATGACACTTAAGCACAGAGACTTGATCCATTAGGGTCGGGTCGCTACAGTCACCTAGGCAGCACAAATTTGCAATGAGTAGAGCACTAGAAAAAAACTAATTGGACCAATGGCGGAGTCACATACCAAGGAACAATCCCCCCAAGCAGTTTTGTGAGAGGTTCTTTGAGCAAGGAGATCGCAAATCACAGCAAAATCAGTTAGACCTCGTGCTTGAGCTCGATGGTGATTTTTTTGGGAGGAAGAATAAGTGTGTGGGTGCAGGAATAAGTGGAGGGGAGACAACATGGGCCCACGATGCAGGGGGCGCGCCCTGTAGGGGTAGGCACGCCCTGGACCCTCGTGGCCAGTTGCTTGCTCCCCCTGTTGTGTTCTTAGTTCCAGATATTCTCAAATATTCCAGAAAAAATCATATTTTAATTTCAGGGCATTTGGAGAAATTTTATTTTCGGGGTATTTTTATATTGCACGGATAATTCAGAAAACAGACAGGAAAATACTAGTTTTGCTTTATTTCAACTAAATAACAGAAAGTAGAGAGAGGGTACAGAAGTTTGTGCTTTCTAACTTCATCCATCTCATGCTCATCAAAAGGAATCCACTAACAAGGTTGACCAAGTCTTGTTAACAAACTCATTTCGAATAACATGAAACCGGAGAAATTTCGAATAACAATATGTTACCTCAACGGGGATATGCACATCCCCAATAATAAGAATATCATATTTCTTCTTGACAGTAGGAAGAGGAAATTCAAAACCTCCAAAAATAATCGATGGAATTTTTCCAATAGAATTGATACTGTGGGCTTGAGGTTGTTTCCTCGGAAAGTGTACCGTATGCGCATTACCATTAACATGAAAAGTGAAATTGCCTTTGTTGCAATCAATAACAGCCCCGGCAGTATTCAAAAAAGGTCTTCCAAGAATAATAGACATACTATCGTCCTCGGGAATATCAAGAATTACAAAGTCTGTTAAAATAGTAACGTTTGCAACCACAACAGGCACATCCTCACAAATACCGACAGGTATAGAAGTTGATTTATCAGCCATTTGCAAAGATATTTCAGTAGGTGTCAAATTATTCAAATCAAGTCTACGATATAAAGAGAGAGGCATAACACTAACACCGGCTCCAAGATCACATAAAGCAGTTTTAACATAGTTTCTTTTAATGGAGCATGGTATAGTGGGCACTCATGGATCTCCAAGTTTCTTAGGTATTCCACCCTTAAAAGTATAATTAGCAAGCATGGTGGAAATTTCAGCTTCCGGTATCTTTCTTTTATTCGTAACAATTTCTTTCATATACTTAGCATAAGGATTCATTTTGAGCATATCAGTTAATCGCATACGCAAGAAGATAGGTCTAATCATTTCAGCAAAGCGCTCAAAATCCTCATCATCCTTTTTCTTGGATGGTTTGGGAGGAAAAGGCATGGGTTTCTGAACCCATTGTTCTCTTTCTTTACCATGTTTCCTAGCAACAAAGTCTCTCTTATCATAACGTTGGTTCATTGATTGTGGGTTATCAAGATCAACAGCAGGTTCAATTTCTACATCATTATCATTACTAGGTTGAGCATCATCATGAACATTATCATTAACATTTTCAATAGGTTCATGGTCATTACCCGATTGTGTTTCAGCATCATAAATAGAGATATCATTTGGATTCTCAGGTGGTTCAGCAATAGGTTCACTAGAAGCATGCAAAGTCCTATCATTTTTCTTTTTATTCTTTTTAGAAGAACTAGGTGTATCAATATTATTTCTCTGAGAATCTTGATCAATTCTCTTAGGGTGGCCTTCAAGATACGAAGGTTCCTGAGTCATCTTACCAGTTCTAGTAGCCACTCTAACAGCATAATCATTATTCTTACTATTCAATTCATTGAGAAAATCATTTTGAGCTTTAAGTACTTGTTCTACTTGAGTGGTAACCATAGAAGCATGTTTACTAATGAGTTTAAGTTCACCTTTAACATTGGTCATGTAATTACTCAAGTGTTCAAGCATATCGGAATTGTATTTCAATTGTCTACCAAAATAACCATTGAAGTTTTCTTGTTTGACAATAAAATTATCAAACTCTGCTAAGCATTGTCTAGCAGACTTATAGTGAGGAATATCATCTTCATCAAATCTATAGAGAGAATTTACCTTTACTACCTGTGTCGGGTTATCAAGACCATGAGCTTCTTCAATAGGTGATGGATAAAGATCATATGTTTCTTCGACAATCGATAAATTAAGACCATGTATTTCTTCAATAGGAGGTAAATTCTTAACATCTTCATCTTTAATACCTTTCTCTTTCATAGACTTCTTTGCCTCTTGCATATCTTCAGGACTGAGAAATAGAACACCTCTCTTCTTCGGAGTTGGTTTAGGAAAAGGCTCAGGAATTGCCCCAGGAGCTGACTCAGGAAGTGTCCAATTGTTTTCATTTTTCAACATATTATTCAATAGAATCTCGGCTTCATCCGGTGTTCTTTCCCTGAAAATAGAACCAGCATAACTATCTAGGTAATCTCTGGAAGCATCGGTTAGTCCATTATAAAAGATATCAAGTATTTCATTTTTCTTGAGAGGATGATCAGGCAAAGCATTTAGTAATTGGAGAAGCCTCCCCCAAGCTTGTGGGAGACTCTCTTCTTCAATTTGCACAAAATTATATATATCCCTTAAAGCAGCTTGTTTCTTATGAGCAGGGAAATATTTAGCAGAGAAGCAATAAATCATATCCTGTGGACTACCACACAACCAGGATCAAGAGAATTAAACCATATCTTAGCATCACCCTTTAATGAGAACGGAAATATTTTAAGGATATAAAAGTAGCGAGTTCTCTCATCATTAGTGAACAGGGTGGCTATATCATTTAATTTAGTAAGATGTGCCACAACAGTTTCAGATTCATAGCCATAAAAAGGATCAGATCCAACCAAAGTAATTATATCAGGATCAACAGAGAATTCATAATCCTTATCAGTAACACAGATACGTGAAGTAGCAAAAGCAGGGTCAGGTTTCATTCTAGCATTAAGAGGTCGCTGCTTCCATTTAGCTAATAACTTCGTAAGATCACTTCTATTATTGCAAGCTAAAATAGCTCTAGCAGATTCTTCATCCAGAACATAACCCTCAGGAACAACAGGTAATTGATATTTATTAGGGGGAGAGTCTTCATCATCACTATCTTCAATATTATCAGTTTCAATAATTTCATTCACTCTAGCCCTAGCAAGTTGTTCATCAAGAAATTTACCAAGTGGCACAGTAGTATCAAGCATAGAAGTAGTTTCATTATAAGTATCATGCATGGAAGAAGTGGCATCATCAATAACATGCGACATAGCAGAATGAATAGCCAAAGCAGGTTTAGGTGTCGCAAGCTTATTCAAAAAAGAAGGTGAATCAAGTGCAGAGCTAGATGGCAGTTCTTTACCTCCCCTCATTGTTGAGGGATAAATTTTTGTTTTCTCGTCTTTCAAGTTCTTTATAGTGACCAGTAGATATAAATCCCAAGTGACTCAAAGAATAGAGCTATGCTCCCCGGCAACGGCGCCAGAAAATAGTCTTGATAACCCACAAGTATAGGGGATCGCAACAGTTTTCGAGGGTAGAGTATTCAACCCAAATTTATTGATTCGACACAAGCGGAGCTGTCGGTGTCAAAACCGGTGGATCTCGGGTAGGGGGTCCCGAACTATGCGTCTAGGCGGATGGTAACAGGAGACAAGGGACACGATGTTTTTACCCAGGTTCGGGCCCTCTCGATGGAGGTAAAACCCTACTCCTGCTTGATTAATATTGATGATATGGGTAGTACAAGAGTAGATCTACCACGAGATCAGAGAGGCTAAACCCTAGAAGCTAGCCTATGGTATGATTGTTGTTCTGTCCTATGGACTAAACCCTCCGGTTTATATAGACACCAGAGGGGGCTAGGGTTACACGGAGTCGGTTACAATGGGAGGAGATCTAAATATCCGTATTGCCAAGCTTGCCTTCCACGCCAAGGAAAGTCCCATCCGGATACGGGACGAAGTCTTCAATCTAGTATCTTCATAGTCCAACAATCCGGCCAATGGTTATAGTCCGGCTGTCCGGATATCCCCTAATCCAGGACTCCCTCAGTAGCCCCTGAACCAGGCTTCAATGACGACGAGTCCGGCGCGCAGATTGTCTTCGGCATTGCAAGGCGGGTTCCTCCTCCGAATACTTCATAGAAGATTTTGAACACGAGAATCGTGTCTGGCTCTACAAAGCAAGTTCCACATACCACCGTAGAGAGAGAGTAGCATTTTCACAAATCTAATCTGCTGACCTATTCTGTAGCGTGACGTCACACCACAGCCAAGCCTTTATACATTTTTTCTTACTTCCCACCTCAGCGCGTTTCGCGAGGCGGTTTTCTTGGCACGTCTTGTCGAAGCGGAGATCGTGTCCTCTTTATTTACGGGATCCTCATCATTACGGACGTGGGTAACCCAGTCGTGTCCGTAGGTATATCCCCTCGATCAAAGGTAAGTCCCAAACGGTCACGGGGAGGGCTCTTGGTATTCAACATCTTATAAAGAGACCAAAGCTTTACTCCTTTCTTTCGATCTCAATCGAATCCGCCTTCTGCCTCGAGTTCCAGCACCCAAGGCTCCAGATTTAGGCGCTTCGGACCTTCGATGATGTCCGGCTCCGACCTTCGAGGCCGATGGATGCCTTCCTCCGTCACGGAGCAAGACGTACTAAAGCTGAGGGAGGCCAGGTTTTTGACCGGCGAAATCCCGCATAGGCTGCCTGCTCAAGGGCAGGTTATTCCCACTCCCAAGCCTGGTGAGAGCGTTGTGTCGGTGTCTCACTTCCTCTGAGGGCTAGGCTTCGCGACGGATCCCTTCGTGAGGGGGCTCATTTTCTATTACGGGCTGGAATTCCACGACTTAGCTCCGGAGTCTATCCTCCATATCTCATCGTTCATCACTGTGTGTGAAGCTTTCCTCCGTATTACTCCTCACTTCGGACTGTGGCTTAATACCTTCAAAGTGGAGCCGAAGATGATCAAGGGAGAGCACGCAGAGTGCGGAGGCGCTGTAATAAGCAAGGATGCCAAAGCTCTGTGGCCCGAGGGCTCCTTTCAAGAGGAGTTCAGTTTATGGCAACAAGAGTGGTTTTATATCACAGCTCCCAGGGGTACCAAGTGGGTGGCGCCGCCTGCTTTTCGCTCGGGTCCCCCACCCCGACTAACGTCATGGGTCAATAAGGGGTTGGACTGGGGGACAGCAAAGGATGTGCCCCTATTGCAGAGCCGCATCTGCGATCTCCTAGAGAGAGATGTCAATCTGGTCGTGGTGACGCAGGTCATGTTGATTCATCGAGTCCTGCCCTGCAAACGTCGCCCCCTCCGACTGTGGGAGTTTAATCCGGAGGGACCGCGAGCTCTCCAACATTTTCTTGGCATGACACCCGTGGAGATGTACAAGTTGTTTTTCGGACCACAAGCAGTGTGTCCAGATTTGACTGAGGACGCAGGTCTGAGTTGCAATCGTCTCGATACCCAAGTAAGTAGCCTTGTGCCTGGACACGCTATCTGTTCATTTATCGCAATATTGCCCTTAAAAAGGAGTTGTTCTTGAACCAGGAGTGGATAGCGAAGGCGAAGTTGATTAGGTGTCCGGCCCCCCTTCCTGAGACCTCGCCAGATCCCGTGTTAACCAGGATGCTGGAGATCGCGCCTTCGGAAGGAAACGAAGGGGGGGGGGACAAGGAAGCTACTGCCTCCGCGGTGGAGGTTGTCCGGAAGGGAGGAATCGAAAATTCCTCTCCTCAGGGGAAGAAGAGGACCACCTCTGAAGACCCGGAGACAATGATCTCAAAGCGGGGGAAGAAGTCTTCGCCAGAGGGTCCTGTGCCGGGGGATACCTCAGCCGTACTGTGCCCTCAAGGGGATCTGCCCTCCATTGAGCCGTGAGTAAAAAGGGGTGTTTAATAATGAGAGAAATCCTTGCTTCACTTCTGAGGAAAATAACCGAAAATTTACCTTGTAGTTCGGATCTTAGCACTTCTCAGCAGAGCTCGTCTTCGAGGGATCTTCTTCCGGAGATGATGGAGAGCGGAACGCCTCCCCCTGCCATACCGCCTTATGAGGCGGGCGACCCCGAGGTGTCGTCGCGGAGGGTTTCTCCTGAGCCGGTAAGGCCGGAAGGTAGTAATATGGTCACCCGAAGCCCTCCATGTCCGGCTTCTAAGAGAGGCAATCGAATGAGTCCGGCACCGCCTGGTGCACGGTCGGAGGTACTGAAGGATCTGCTAGGGCGGGCGTCTATCTCAAAAGAGCACCATGCGTTGATGGGTGCGGTAATTGAAAGGATTTCGTCCGCGGAAAGCGGGTTCCATGAAGCTGTCATGAGTCTACTGACGGGCTTTGAGGTACGTGAAATGATGCACCTTTTTGATAGTACCGCATACTTTACGATGCGCCTTGTGTAGATAGTAGCCCCTGAGACTCTAGGTGTTGTCGAAGACGACGGCACATGGAGGATCATAGTCCCAGGTATAATTTTGCCGCCTTCATACGCAGGTGGCGAAGTGTTCGGTGGCCAGCCGGACTGATGAATTTGCCGAGCTAAAGCGGCAACTTGACGTGGCAGATGCCGACATCACGCTTGTCAACAAGCGGCTTGACGAGGCACAAGGTATGTAATTTCTCCGGAGACACCTTGTAAGAGGAGCTTGATGCCAGTATCTTATAACGTGTGTGCTTAACGCAGATGGGGTTGTCGCCATGGAGAACCTTCAGGCAGAGCTTGCCCGAGCTAAAGAACAAGCCAAGAAAAGCGGCGCGGCTGCCTTAAAGGCGGTTGAGGAGCTGAAAGCCGAACAGGCTGCTCACTGCCGAAGCAAGGAGGAAATGGCCGATATGGCTGTGAAGTTGAAGAATGTTGTTGACCGCTGCAGGCTTCTTGAAAAGGAAGACCGGGCGGAGCGGACGGACCTGGAGAAGGCCATGACGGCGGCCAAGGATACTCGTTCTGCGATTAGAGCGATGAAGGAGGAGCTGCGTCAAGCCGGAGATATCGCGGCTGGGAAGCCCTTTATGCTGCGGATGAAGTTTGGAGATCCTAAATACGCCCCTTTGGATCGGATGTGGAGTTCGGCGGATGCATATCTGGATTTAGCGGCGAGTGCTGCTGATGCGGCAGAACACTTCCGAGATCAGAAGGATCACGAAGTGGAAAAGCTATTCTGGTCACAATTCAACAATCCAGAGCGTCCGCTTCCATTGACCGATCAGTTGGCCGAATGGGCCGAGCTGAATAGGTTATCCGGACTTGCCATGAGGTATGTCGTGGATCATCTATGGCAGAAAAGGCCGAAACCGAGCAGTTATTTTAGCTTGGTGCAGCAGTTCCTTGGTGCGGTGTCGTATATCAACGCGATGAAGAGGTCAGCATGCGTGGAGGGTGCACGGATGGCCCTTGCCCGTGTCAAAACATACTGGGCGGAGATGGAGGCTACCGCCGTTGCAGTCCAAGATTCGGACGAAAGCCGAGTACCTGCCGAGCACTACTTTCAAGAAGTTCTGGAGGGCGCTCTCTTAATAGAGGTGCAGTGCTCGAAGGATATTATGTTCGAATAACATGTATTCTCATTGAGAACAATATTTATGTAGAAGCTTTTTATACTTGTGCCTGCAAGAATTATAATACCTCCTGTGCGGCCGTTTACGTATATGTATATATAACCTGAAAGATGGAAGTCGTCGGCTTCAGCCCCCACGCATATAATGCGGGGGTGTTCACAGAAGGCGCATCATCACACTTGATCCAACGTCTTGGTCCATTAAGGAGGTGGTAGCGCAGTGAACTAGGCAACCAGACTATAATGCTTTATCACTTTCACTTAGCCATAGGAGTTTGACAGTAGGGCTACTATATAGCCCCTGGTGGCGCCGCGCTCGCCCGAATTCGAGGCGCGTGTGTGCCTGGCCGGGAAATGGCCCTTCATCAATGCGGAGGAATCTCGAAGATTCCGATAGGTCATCGAGTGGTTGACCAGTCTCACGCTATACCATGACAGTCAGTTTTCGGCTTTCTCTACTGAGGTGCTCGCCTGGCTGAATCGGGGCATAATCGTAGTAGTTCTCCTGGCGCCGCCTTAGCCGATAGAGCGGCACGTAAGGCAGCAAAACACAGGAGCCGGGCAAACCCAACATTTGACCAAAGACATGATTCGGAGTTGATGCATATAAGGCCAAACTCGTGATGCCGAACACTCCCTAAGGTATTCAGTCTTTATGATTGTAAACGGGCTGAACAGTGCCCTTTGTAATAAGCCCATAGTGTCCAGGTACGTGCAATATTCTGACGTGGCCACATGCCAAGATGTCAGCCCCCTTCTCGGTTCTACGGAGAATCTGGGGGATATGTATCAACAAGAGACAGTAAAAAAGGTTTACATAGGGTCTTAATCTAAAAAGAATCCTTGGAGCGGGTCCCTACTGCACGTCTGCGCCTGTGTCTCCGTTGTGCCATGTCCTGGGTGGGTGTAGCACGATGTTCATCTTTAAAGAGAGGAACTTAGTTGAAAAAGTAGTCGTGCAAAATGTATGTTATAATAAATAAACAAAGTATGATTCAAGGTGGGAAGAATTGAGTTTTGTTGATGCTTGTTTATGTGCGCGGAGCCCCTTGTATTGGGATGTATAACCATCAAACCGTTAGTAATTATATAGTTGCGCCGGACTCGTCCAGCCGTGTCCGTGGTCTTAACGACCTATTAGGCGCTCTGGTTTGTGGGGCGGTTTAGTGTGTGGCTGTCAAGGCAGCCGCACAGTCTTTCGCGCGCAAGGAGCGCTCAGTGTTTCCCTTTACTAAAATGATGCCTTGTGGACCGGGCATCTTAAGCGTGAGAGACGCATAGTGCGGTATTGCGTTAAAGCGAGCGAAAGCTTCGCGTCCCAGTAGTGCTTGATAACCACTTTTAAATGGAGCGATGTGGAAGGTCAGCTTTTTGCTATGGAAGTTATCGGGTGAACTGAACGTAACTTCTAGTAGGAGGGAGCCCGTGCAATGAGCCCCTAGGCCTGGTGTTACTCCTTTAACGGAAATATTGCCATGGCTAATGTTTGTTAGGTCTATCCCCATTTTGCAGACTGTGTCCTGATATATCAGGTTTAAACTGCTGCCGCCGTCCATCAGGACTCGCGTAAACTGGTATCCGTCGACTATAGGGTCTAATACCAAGGCAGCCCAGCCTGCGTGCTAGATACTTTCGGAGTAGTCCCGATGGTCGAAGGTGATCGGTTTTGACAACCAGTGGCGGAACTCCTTAGTGATAGGCTGCATGGCACGTATCTCTGTGAGTGCCACTTCGTTTCTCCCTTTTGTCACGTGTAGTACGTTTACTGTTTTGACTTCTTGTGGGAATTTCTTTTGTTCCCCACTGCTTTGTTTGTGGGGTTCATCATCGTCTTCACTTGGTATATCCAGCCCCTTGTGTTTGGCGTTGAGTTTGCCGGATTGCTTGAAGACCCAACATTCTCTGTGGGTATGATTTGCAGGCTTCCCAGGGGTGCTGTGGATTTGACATATCTTGTCCAGGAATTTGTTTAGGTTAGACAGTTCGTCCCTGTTATCTTTGAGGGGCAGCTTTTGCTGACCCTGCCGAGAGCTTTTGAATCCGGTGTTAACTGTCGTGCTCTTCGGGCTGTTTCCCTTATTCCGGCGCTGGTCTTTGTTGCGTCGTGGCTTCCCGTTTCCATCCCTGACTTCGGATGTACTTGGGTCGCTGGTGCTGCATCTTGCCAACCAGCTGTCCTCGCCCGCGCAAAAGCGGGTCAAGAGGCTTGTTAATGCGGCCATTGTTCTTGGCTTTTCTTGGCCGAGGTGTCTGGCGAGCCATTCGTCTCGAACGCTATGTTTGAAAGCTGCTAAGGCTTCGGCGTCCGAACATTCGACTATTTGGTTCTTTTTAGTAAGAAATCTGTTCCAGAGCTTCCGGGCTGACTCTCCGGGTTGTTGAGTTATATGACTTAAATCGTCTGCATCCGGTGGTCGGACATAAGTCCCTTGAAAATTTGCCCGAAAAGCGTCCTCGAGCTCTTCCCAATTTCCAATGGTGTTTTCGGGGAGGCCTTTAAGCCAATGCCGGGCTGGCCCTTTGAGCTTGAGGGGTAAGTATTTGATAGCATTGAGGTCATCTCCCCGAGCCATGTGGATGTGGAGGATATAATCCTCAATCCAGACCCCCGGGTCTGTAGTTCCGTCATATGCCTCTATGTTTACGGGTTTAAATCCACTAGGAATTCATGGTCCAACACCTCATCGGTGAAACATAGGGGGTGTGCGGCACCCCTTTATTTGGGTGTGCCGTGTTGTTCGGATATTTTTTGTGTTGCATTGCTCGCTAGAGCGTGTTTTCTTGGCCCATAGATAGATCTGGTTGGGCCATCTTTTTGATGCGAGTCCTCGTGTGGACCGCGTGCTGGCTTGTGTGCGGCGCCGTTTGCCGCTCTATGTTGGCCATGAGGTCGTCTATCCGGCCGAATGGCTGATTTGTTTTTTGATTGCGGGGGCTCTAAGGCCTCCTCATCAAATTCGGGCAGTAGCGTTTGCTTCGGGTAGCTCTTTGTGTGGCGACTGCCGCCATATTTGTCTACGATGCTAAATACCTTGCTCCTTATGATTCTGAGTGCATCTTCCGCAGTCTTGAGCTTCCGCTTCTGCATTTTCAGGCTGCGCGCAGTGGCGACGAGCCTTTTATGGAGGTTCTTCTGCTCCAGGAATTTGTCCAGCGTGAGGTCATCCGGACTATTATCTTCGCCGTGGACGGGTTGTTTGGTTTGGTTATCAAAGTTGCCTTGCTCGGACGGTTGCTCGATGCCATGTTCATCGTCCACCGGCTCGTCCTACTCTGTGGCTGGGTCTGTATGACCGCTGTCTCTGTCGAGGCGGGGTTTGGAGCGGCGCTTACACCGCCGCTTTGACTGCTTTTCGGAGGAATGATCCTTCGTTGCGTCCTCGTGTTCCTCGTCGTCGTTTCCTTTGGGTGTGTCCACCATGTATACATCATGGGATGAGGTGGCTGTCCAGTGCCCTGTAGGCGCTGGTTCCTGTTCGTCTCCTATATCGTCGTCCATACCGTCGATGTCTTCGGAGTCGAAGTCGAGCATGTCGGCTAAATCATCGACAGTGGCTATGAAGTGGGTGGTGGGTGGGCGAGGAATTTCTTTGACGTCCACATCCCAATCCTGCCGGTCATAATCCGGCCAGGACTCTCCTGACAAAGAGAGAGACCTTAGTGCATTCAGTATGTCACCGAAGGGCGAGTGCTGAAAGGTATTTGCGGCGGTGAACTCCATGATCGGCGCAGAATCAGATTCGACTGGCAGGGGCGCGGAGGGTTCAGAGTCCGGAGAAGAGTCCGGCAATGTGGAGTCACGGGCCTCGCGAAGGATAAGGTTGGTGTTCGGCTCGATCGCCGTTGAGGCTGCAGCCTTCGCGGCGGGGTCTAGCCACCCGCCCTCGGTCGGCGCAGTTGGCTCCGAATTAAAGGTCGGAGCGGATGCGGGTGTGGCCTCCAGGACACTGTTCGGCGGCAGAGCTAAATCGTGCCCATCGTGACAGTGCGACGCACTCGGCAGGGGCTCAAATCCGTCGAAGATCGAGTCTCCGCGGATATCGGCCGTGTAGTTTAAGCTTCCAAACCTGGCCTGATGGCCATGGGCGTAGCTTTCAATCTGCTCCAGATGGCCAAGCGAATTGGCCCGCAGTGCAAAGCCGCCGAATACAAAGATCTGTCCGGGGAGAAAAGTCTCACCCTGGACTGCATCGCAAACGATGATCGAAGGAGCCATCAAGCCTGATGATGACGACACAGAGGAACTCTCAATGAAAGCACCAATGTCGGTGTCAAAACCGGCGGATCTCGGGTAGGGGGTCCTGAACTGTGCGTCTAGGCGGATGGTAACAGGAGACAAGGGACACGATGTTTTTACCCAGGTTCGGGCCCTCCTGATGGAGGTAAAACCCTACTCTTGCTTGATTAATATTGATGATATGGGTAGTACAAGAGTAGATCTACCACGAGATCAGAGAGGCTAAACCCTAGAAGCTAGCCTATGGTATGGTTGTTGTTCTGTCCTATGGACTAAACCCTCCGGTTTATATAAACACCGGAGGGGGCTAGGGTTACACAGAGTCGGTTACAATGGGAGGAGATCTAAATATCCGTATTGCTAAGCTTGCCTTCCACGCCAAGGAAAGTCTCATCCGGATACGGGACGAAGTCTTCAATCTTGTATCTTCATAGTCCAACAGTCCGGCCAAAGGTTATAGTCCGGCTATCTGAATACCCCCTAATCCAGGACTCCCTCAGGAGCCAAAGAATATTCTCAAGTATTAGCATTTGAGTTGTCAATTCAACCACACCTGGATAACTTAATATCTGCAGCAAAGTATTTAGTAGCAAAGTAATATGGAAGTAACGGTAACGATAGCAAAAGTAATATTTTTTGGGTTTTATAGTGATTGTAACAGTAGCAACGGAAAAGTAAATAAGCGAAGAACAATATGTGAATAGCTCATAGGTATTGGATCAGTGATGGAGAATTATGCCGGATGCGGTTCATCATGTAACAGTCATAACATAGGGTGACACAGAACTAGCTCCAATTCATAAATGTAATGTAGGCATGTATTACAAATATAGTCATACGTGCTTATGGAAAAGAACTTGCATGACATCTTTTATCCTACCCTCCCGTGGCAGCGGGGTCCTAATGGAAACTAAGGGATATTAAGGCCACCTTTTAATAGAGTACCGGAACAAAGCATTAACACATAGTGAATACATGAACTCCTCAAACTAAGGTCATCACCGTGAGTGGTCCCGATTATTGTCACTTCGGGGTTGTCGGATCATAACACATAGTAGGTCACTATAGACTTGCAAGATAGGATCAAGAACTCACATATATTCATGAAAACAAAATAGGTTCAGATCTGAAATCATGGCACTCGGGCCCTAGTGACAAGCATTAAGCATAGCAAAGTCATAGCAACATCAATCTTAGAACATAGTGGATACTAGGGATCAAACCCTAACAAAACTAACTCGATTACATGATAAATCTCATCCAACCCATCACCGTCCAGCAAGCCTACGATGGAATTACTCACGCACGGCGGTGAGCATCATGAAATAGGTGATGGATGATGGTTGATGATGACGACGACGATGGATTCCCCTCTCCGGAGCCCCGAACAGACTCCGGATCAGCCCTCCCGAGAGGTTTTAGGGCTTGGCGGCGGCTCCGTATCATAAAACGCGACGAATCCTTCTCTCTGATTTTTTTCCCTGAAAGTGAATATATGGAGTTGGAGTTGAGGTCGGTGGAGCGTCAGGGGGCCCACGAGGCAGGGGGCGCGCCCCCACCCTCGTGGACAGGGTGTGGGCCCCCTGACGTGGATTCTTCTTCCAGTATTTTTAATATTTTCCAAAAATATGTTTCGTGGAGTTTCAGGTCATTCCGAGAACTTTTGTTTCTGCACATAAATAACACCATGGAAAGTTTGCTGAAGACAGAGTCAGTTCGGGTTAGTTCCATTCAAATCATGCAAGTTAGAGTCTAAAACAAGGGCAAAAGTGTTTGGAAAATTTGATACGACGGAGACGTATCAATGACCCATGTTGCAAATCCTTCGAATGGCTTTTTTTTTGTGTGTGTCCGATCTACTTGTTTAGTATTTGTAAACCTTGTGTTGTGCTCAACGCTCTGCAACATTAGCTTTGTGGTAACCCTGTCAATAAGGAGGCGAAATTCACAGGCATCATCGTTGTCGTCGCCAACGAGGAAGCAGGAAGCTTTCACTCCATACCTCCCCGTGCCACCCTAGGACAAGGGTTGACGATCAACCAGAAGAGAGGACTATCACACCCTCCCAAGGCGTGTCGATCAGGACCACGAAACCGCCATCTCGAATGGATCAGGGAGAGGCACACCCGAACAACGACGACACATAGATGCACATGAGGTTGATCTGGCCGGAGGCCATGCAACAATGATGCTGCAGCTACCTGTGGTGGCTCTCGAGCACAGTCGCCTAGCTAAAAGTGGACGCCGCCACATCCCGAGTTGGGTAGCGCCATGGCGCCGCCTCGTCGGGGAGAGACCCCACAACCCACCTGACCATGGATCTACTCCCATGAGGCCAATTAATACCCGTCGTCACAAGAAGGATCACCTCAGTCATTTAATTTTCATAAAGAAGGTAAAGCATACCGTACAATGCACTTACTTTCAAATAAAAAGGAGCATATATTTTCTTTTGAAGAAACATAGTACAAAGCAGATGCTAAACAAACGCGCACACTCGGCCCATGAACGTAGGCACACGCATCTTACCTCTATGCGCATCTTCGAAAGACGTAGCCACCAAATTTCAAGATTGACGAAGTTGCCATAAACGCTCATTGTAGAGGCACGCGTCATACCGCTGAAACATAAGCGCTTGAACAAATACAAAAAAATGTCACCATCCATTCCAAGTCTATGACTTCATTATGTGGCCAGTTCTCATTCTGATGAGAATTAACTAAGTCTCATCTAACTCCTATAGAGTACCATTTAATTTTACACCGAGATTTATGTGATTTTTTATATTTTTAATTAATCAAACAATATAGGTGTTAGATGTTAGTATTTCACTAATTCTCCTCTAGACGAGTATTAGAAAAGCCGATGACTTAAACCAGAGTAGGTCCAAGGACTGTAGCCAGTTAAGCTAAGTTGAGTTATAACCTAGAGGAGAACCCCATTGTCTTCGCTCAGGTTAGTAGTTTAGGTTAGGATTATATTAGTTCTCGCAGATGCGGTGCTCGGGTGGATGGCATCGCTTCATTTTTGAGTTTGCCTTCCGGGCTCTGATCCTCCTTGACTTTGTCCGTTTGTACTAGTCGACGAAGCTCCGGTGTAGATTTTGTCGTGTCCTTTGGCGGCGAGGTTAGTGTTTCTTGTCACGTGGTAATATTTGGTGTCAGGTGCTTCAGATCTGTGCAAGGATTCAAAGGCGACGATTGCAGCTCCAGGGCGATAATCTTTAGCGACAGATTCATGAAGACTTTAGGACTGTCATTGATAAGGTCAAGACGGCTTCGGTATGAAAATGGTGACAGCTGCGCGTTGTTCTAGCAGCAGTGGTCATTTGGTAACATCAGAATCTCGACATAATTTTAATTATGTTTGAAATACTTTGTAATTCTGGTAACTTTTATAATAGCAAATACTCCCTTCGTCCGGTGAAAAGAGTCTTGACTACTTAGAAAGAACGCAAGGTTTTTATTTCATTTTTCTTCTTACCACTCCTTCGTCCAACCTCTCATGTATATGATAATAATCACCTTAATTTACTTACCTTCCGAAATAATTTCACTTTAATTTATTTACCAAACTTCTAATAAAAATATAAGGTAATTCGCGGTCAGAATTTGATGAACATTTATTTACACGATTGCATTATTATTGATATGTAAATCACAATCTAACATATTCCCTCCATTTACTTATACAAGACCACTATAGAGTATACGTTTTGCATCAATGCAAGGCCACCAACAATAATCGAGAAAAGAATTAATGATATTTTGTCGTACTAACAACCGGTTTAATACTTGCATGCGTGCAGTCATAATAACACTAGCTACTTCCTCCACTCAGTTTTCTTGCATGCATGTTGTGTATTTTTTTTTGAGCATCAGTACAGACACAAGCGCTCATATACACGCGCATACACTCACCCCTATGAACGCACACACGCACACCCTACCCCCACTCAGTTTTCTTGCATGCATGTTGCGTATTTTTTTTAGCATCAGTACAGACACAAGCGCTCATATACACGCTCATATATGCATGTTGCGTATTAATGATCCCGGTAAACGAAAAGAAAAGTTGGTTTGTAAAGTATGTATTAAATTTTACCTTAGAACTTGCAATTTAAGTTTGTGGCCTTGTATATAAAAATGGAGGGAGTACTAAAATATTTATATCCCGCTGCAACGCATGGGCATTGTTGTAGTATAAATAATTTTTTTTAGAATAAATTATGCAGTGGAGTAAACGCATTGGAATAATGCAAACCACCATATCTCACCTTTTTAATTATCCAACCGCAATGACCTTAGTACATAAAGAAATTAAGGTGACCATGTGTAGCATATTATTAGTCTTGATTACCGTGTCATGGAAGTGAAATATTTTTTCCTACTTTAAAGTACATTGGAAAGATGGAGTACACTCTTTTACGAACAAACTTTAAAGCCAAATGTACAATATGCCCCATACAGAGGAAGAATGTTTCAAGAAAAAAGATCAGCTCAGTTCATGCAACATAAATTGTAACATAAATTTCCAGTTGCATGCGAAATACTCAAGGAGAATAAAAAGAACTAAACTATGTGAACACATAGATAAGTATTCGCTTAATAAATTGGAGATCTGAAAACATTGTGGCGACAAATTATCAAATTGTGATTCCAAATACTAGCAAACAAATCCAGCAGCATAACCTAGGAACATGCAAAATAACACGAGAACCCCAAAAGATCAATCGTTGAGGTCAAGCGGCCGTTTGACCTGCCGGCCTGCCGCGACCCAGAGCACGCGGCGCGCTTCACGTCCTCCGCCACCGCTTGTAGCCATCCAGCGCGTCCTGCGCGCGCTGCCGCACGGCGAGCTCGGCCTTTACCGTCTTCACCTCCGCCTCCGCCGCGGCGAGCTTGGCCTCCGTCTTCTCCAACTGCGTCCGCAGTGCGGCGACCTCCGTGTCCAGCTCCAGCGCGTAGGCCAAGGACAAAGACGCGTGGTTCGCTGCCTGCACGCATGCGTCGCCGCGCACACACGCAGATATAGCCAAATGTGATCGACCGGACACCGGACAAGAAGAACCCGTACGATGAATTTACTAGCCAGCTTACCTGAAGAATAGAGACGTAGGCGGACTTGACAATGTCGGAGGGCTCGTTCGCCGCGAACACGCGCTCCTGCTGCGGCTGGACGACGCCCTGCAACCTCTCCCGTGCGGCCTCCCAGTCCGTGCTGTCGCCGTCGTGTCCGCTGGCAATATGCCGCATCTTCCGGCTCCGGGAGAACCCCCCAGGCGGAGAGGAAGCTCCGGCGGCTGGCGGAGTGTTTGGCAGCACATAGGAAGGCGGGCTGTCGTTGCCGTATGCTTCATCCAGAATCCTCTTCATTCCGCGCAACGGCGACGACCCCGTGGTGTTGCTGTCCGGCTCGGATTTCACCTTGTTCGCCGATGCTGATGCTTGCGCGACGGTAGCCTTCGCCGCCAGCATAGATTTCATCATGACGTAGACTGCATGATCCATCCCTTTGGTAGCAGTACGAGTATAAGAAGTTCGCGGCTGCGGTGATGACGGCTGCGGTGCCGGGGACAGTAATGAAGGCTGTGGTGCCGGGTGCTCCGGTGATGACGGCGCTGGGACCTGTTGTGACGACAGCTGCGGTGCTGGGGACAGCAGCGATGAAGGCTGTGGTGCCGGGTGCTCCGGTGATGACGGGGCCGGGGGCTGTGGTGACGACGGCTGCGGTGCCGGGAACAGCAGTGATGAAGGTTGTGGTGCCGGGGCCTCCGGTGATGATGACTGCTGTGCCGGAGGCAGGGGTGTTGACGGTGCCGACGAGGGAGATATCATGGCGGCGGCGAGATTGCTGCGGCAAAGATACTTTCTAAGATCAACGGGGGAGGCTCCGTAAGCGCTCAGCAACTACGCCTCCGTTTCCCTATCTTCGGCAGAGAGCACAGGGTCCGCTAGAGAGCTCTTGGACGGCTTGCCCCACTCCACCGGACAAGGCCATGGGGTCGTCGAATGGAGGAAGAAGAACCCGCTCTTCCAACCCTTGATGGAATCCGGCAACCCCGTGATGCGCAAGCGGGAGCCGCGCCTGGTCTTGAAGAAGTACCAGGCTATCTTGTGCTTGTGGTGGAGCAGGAAGAAACGCCGGAACACCGCGAGGGACGGCGGCACGCGGGCGGAGTGGCAGAGCACAAGGAAGCCCGCCATGATGCGCCAAGCGTTGGGCGCGAGCTGCGTCGGCGCGAGGTTGAAGTGGTTGAGCACGTCGACGAAGAAGGGGTGCAGCGGGAGGCGCATCCCGGCCTCCAGCGCGTGCGCGTACACGCAGACGGCGCCATGCGGCGGGGACGAGCTCGCGCGCAGGTCGCCGGTGGGGCGGGCGGTGTACTGGTTCTCCGAGATGGCGTACTTCTTGCGCACCGCATCGACGTCGTTCTGCGTGCGCAAGATTGAGATGAATTCCTCCGCCGTCAACCGGAGGTCGACACCGGCAGCGTCATCCTCGAGGTTGTAGTCTGAGTCAGAGGAAGATGACGAGGATGAAGAGGAAGAGGAGTAGTCCGAGGAAGAATACGAGGAGGAAGAAGAAGAAGACATGGTGCACGAAGGTGCCCTGTGTGTCTGTCCTGGTGTCTCCCGTCTCCTGTTGTGCTAACTAGTTCTACTTGAAGACCACGGAGTACGCCTGCCTGCAATTAAGTCACTAGATTGCCTCCGTGGACTCCTCCAACCACTGTGGTTTACCTTCCCAAGGAGTTTTTCCTCGCAATAATGCTAGACTTGCAAAGGTTTACTTAACGTTTCAAACTAATTCCCTCTCTTCCTTGATTTTAAATTGATGGGCCTCCTCGTCCCCTATTACCAATCACAATCCTTTAATTCAGCTTGCACGTAAATTTTTTAAGTAAATCTTTGTAGAATCTTTAGATAAGTCTTTGTAGACGTAGCATTGCTCTTTTCCCGTGGATGAGTTTGTATAAAGACTGAGTTGATGTCTTGACTGATGGATGCTTCGCTGTATCGTCAAATGCGAGAACTGCAGAAGCCAAAGATTCACTCTGAACTCTACTCTTTCCGGCACTAGTAGTCTAGTACCACAGGCACCAGACCTGCAGGTGTGTAGTTTTATCGTCTGCCGCACTGGGGAGTCAATTCGCAACCCAGCTTGCTCCACGGGCTGATTCACACAGGTTTTCATGTGCCCCATATTACTCGGGTCGGGTCAGAGCGTAGGCTACTTTCAAAGAAGATGAGTAGCACCTCTCGTGGGTACTCCCTCCGCCCGTCACCCAGCGTTTTCAGATTTTCTCAAAATTACCTTTCATCCATTATCGATTTCGCCGTTTGCATTAACAATGGAGAGCCAGTTATTACGGATTTGCATGCTGGGGAGACGGCGCTGGTTTGCTTGTAGAGCCGAGGAGAGAGATGCGCCGGCATGCCTAGGTCGATTGAAGGCGCGCGTGCATGCGAGGCGACAGGCAATTCAAGCCAGCCAAGGCAGGCGTGCATGCTAATTACGGGCGGCGGCTCACATCGGTCGCGGAGCTACACGGAGATGCATGGCAAGCAAACGGCAGAATACGGACGGGCATGTGCAACAAGCGAGTCCGTCATCGTCTGCAGACCAGAAAAATAATTACGATGGAGGGCGCGGCCGATGTGAGGGTACGTACAAGAAAGGCTGGCGTGGGGCGGGGGAAAAAATTATATTAGACCAGGTCTCATAGAATTCGGGTGAGACCCATCCTGATGGATCACACGTGGCATTCACAAATCACAAGACATCTAATCTCTCTCCTCCCTGATTTTAAGTGAGGGGTGAGGGATGCTTTGTGATTTGCCAATGTCATGTGTCATTTATCAAGATGGGTCTCACGTAAGACCCGGTCTCATAGATTTTTTTTCCATGGGGTCTAGGTGCATGCGCCGCGCGCAGGAAGAACCGAAGAGGCAGCTGTGCACGCCGGGTCGGGGAAGTGTTCCGCGCGGCAGAAATCTGACGCTCGCAGCAAATCTTCTGACGCTCGCTCGCAGTCCAACTAGTAAAAAGTTCACACACCACTGTCAAAGTTTCTTGAGACCATGCACGCTGTGAAGTCTAGCCATGAAAATCTCTCTCGAAGATTGAACAGGTGAGAGGAAACTCAAAATTTTAAGTTTGACCAACAATTCGTCTATAAAAGTGTATTGTATACAATACAAAATTCTGATCGATGATTTTTGTAGTATCATCTTATTAATACATTTTTGTGGTACATTAGTTGAGAATAATTATATATCACTGAACCTACTAATCAGCGGGTTGACATCAGATTTTGACATGCTTAAAAACATCTTTAAGGCATCTTCAATGCCGGCCTCCAAAACAAACATACTTGTCCGTGGATAGGTCTGAAACAGTCCATAACAGTGATGCAGGAGTTGACCATCTAATCATGCCCGCGTACAGCTGAATACAAAACGAACAAATTTCATGCAAACCATATGATTTTCATTTAAACCAGAATAAATCCATTACCTTTTTGACGTATTTCAACTAAACCAAACTGTGCGACATATTTTAAACAAACTGAACCAAATTCATTCCCTCGCAAAAAAAAGAACCAAATTCATTACATTTTTCGGCCGACGCACCTATGCAATGCCATAGCCATTGAGAGGTCACATTTGCTTTACGCCGGCATAAATATGGTGTTGGCGCTCTAGAGCGGCATTAATACACGGTAATCGCTTCGCACGTGCAGCGGTCTGGACGCCCACAATGCCCCTAGTTTGCCTCTGTTTCGCAAGAAAACAGATGTAGGGACCAGTCCATGGACAGATGGGGTACCACGTTGAACGACAAATCACGTCCCGACCACCCGGTTTGAACGGATGCGGGCGGTTTAGGGGTCGGCGTTGAAGATGACCTTAAGAGGGCTACAAATGAAAGCGTTAAACATTAATGTTGTGCATCTGATCTATACGAAAAACCTTTTTATCATCTCGATTGGAGGTTGTGTGCAATCTAAACGAAAGAGGTCAGACAAGTGGGCGGAATATTTTTGGGCTTATGCGGCCAAATTTAGTTGAGCATATAGCATAAAATTAACTACATGTTTTAAGGTTAGAGTTCCATAGAACTATTTTTTTGTCACTCATACCTACGACCTTTTTGGCTTTTGATTTGAAGAAAACACTAGTGAGACTGTTGGTTAAGTGTGAGAGTGATTATGATATGGATGACTCACCCAGCAGGTCCACATGTACAAACTGGAGATGGCAGGGGAACGCCATTTTACCTCTCTCGGTCGGTCTGGTCGAGCTAGAATCGAGCGGCGGCCAGGGAGCTTGAGGACGGAGGCCAAAACATAGCATGACGAATCTAGTGGTGGGTGGAACTCACTCTGATGACAACCCTAGCAACGACGGCGACACATTCGTGCTCTAGCTGACGGGGAGATCAAGGGTGCACTTGTTAGGAGGCCTTTCGCTTGAAATTGGAAGGAAGAGGTGGTTAACCCGGACCAGGCTAGCCATTGGCCTTCAGTAGACTTTGATCTTGTTCATGATGTTTTCCATGTTAGTTTCGATGATACCATGGTAGATGTGATACTAGCTTGTAAATCAGATCATGTTTAGTATGCTAGCTTGCAAGTATGATCGATATGTAGGTGCGGTAGTGTGTTGAACTCCATGAAAAAAAGTCCACATGCTTTGATCTTGATGATTAGTCACACGGCGTCGTGTTGAATTTCATGATCCATGTGTACCATGCTTATTGTCAATGTGTAGTGCTCTTTCTTAATGTCTATGTGTACGACGTTCCATTAGTCCTGATGCTAAGGCTTGTAGGATAGGAGCACACAAAACTTTAGTTAGGCCATTGTCTTGTCCGAGAACCAATTCACACCGTCCTATGTTGAGGACTCCTAGCCTTCGACCAACAAGCACATGCCTCCGGATTCAGATGTCTCCGAGGGGCCTGCGAGGAATCCAACATTGTGATGGCGGTGCCTAATGTCGTTGCTACTGCACATAAGGCAACCATCAAGGCTTGAAAAGGCATAGATGTTAGGGAAGGGGAATTCGACAGCATGACAGTCGTTCTTGTCCAACTCCATGCTTAACAAGATGTGTTACCTCATATCCAATGGGGCGAGGACTGATAAGGACTTCAAGGAGGCGCATATGAACTCTGTTGTCAAGAAGGTGTTTGATTCTGTGGCTAATAGATCACCTCGACCTAGGTCTACATCCACCTCAGGAAGTGGAGAGCCAGATGGAACCCAGTGTTGAGGTTCAGAGACCTTAAAGGCGCACAACAACGTCATCAAGGGTCGAAGGTGGTGAGCTTGTAGTCCAAGTCGGGACACGAGGGAGGAAGGGGAGGGTGAATAGGAGGAAGAATGCATCACGAAGCGAGGGGGCTCGTCCTAGTCTCCCATCTTGTATTGTACTCCACTAGTAGAGAGGCACACAGTGAGAGAGATGAATGGTTGGTAGACTACTCAAATGACTTGGCTTTGGTTTGAGGAGGAGATTTTCCTCGTGGAGAAGACTTCAACGCATCACAAACTAAAGCTGCTCAACAAAAGATTCATGGATCTTTGAAGATAGTATCAAGAAAGGTTTTCGCCCCGCTTTATATATAAAGAAACAATTGGGCATTGCAACAAACATTACAACTGTAGAACATAACCAATTTGAGAGGAAGGCTACTGGTTGTAGGAGGCATGCCATCACCAATACTCCGAAGTCAAACATGACCATACCAACCAACTCCCATCGCCGAAAAGAGCTCCCTGCCACACCTTACCCTAGATTGACGGGCGTCACACCATCGAATGATGAACACATTGACCTCAGAGCTTGGACGGGAACATACAACGGGGTCCCGAGGTGGGAGTGGATCTTGCGCTTGTTGCGCGAGTCGCTGATAAAGGAGCATCACCTCACTGGCCAGCAAGATCACTTCCGTTCCTTTTGCGATGTCACAGACGTGAGAAGTTGCGCCACCATGGATGACTGGACCACCGCAACACACCTCCATGGCCATATCCACGTCGTGCAAGCCACTCCGAGAGAGGGAAACGGAGAGCCAGAGAGAAATGCCAAGAGGAGAGGGAAGACATTGGGGAGACCCCTGTCGCCACTGGATGACCAACAACCACTAGTGGTGGAGGCTAGGAGGGGAGCTCTAGTGTAGAGGCGTGGTTGCGGCAAAGACCTAGTTCCCTTGATTCACAGAGAGGGGAGACACCAGGTTAGGGGGATAAAGTTCGTGTAACATTACTACTGCGTGAAGGCACTACTACTGATATGTACTCCCTCTGGGAGTAGCATGCAGGTGTGGCGTGTTTAGTTTTAGAAGAGGTCTTTTGATGCATGGGGATTCAAATTTAGTTGTGTGGACTCGAGAGTCATGTCAGGACTAAGTTGTGTCTGTCAAGACTCCGCAATCCTTCCACTTTCTCATTTAGTCATTGAGGAACACTCTCCGTCCCCTTTTATCCAACTTATGTAAAAAAAATATTGTACTCTCCTATGAACTTCCTATTTTAATCCTCGCATTAACAACCAAGAGGTAATTATAGCCCCCCAAAATATCTCGCACCACCCCATGAACGAGCACTAGGGGCTCTCTCCCATGACTAACCACCACCTTCAACTCTCGCTCCCTCTCTCTCACGGCATGGCATTAGACACACTTCGCTGCCGCCATGCGTCGCAACCTGAGTCTTAACTCCCTCCTAGTTCTCCAACGTCACCGCACTAGTTAGCCTCCAACCCATGTATGGCTCATGCCTAGTTCACCGCTACCGAGTCCAGCTCCTCCACCAATTCGCCGCCATCGGAACCCCCAGGCCATCGCTTCCACCAAGCGCTCTCTTTCGTCCCGAGTTGGTTTCCTCCCTGACACCGGGATCCATCGACCGCCAACGTCCACCCGTCGCTGGAACCGGCTCCTCTATCGTCCAGTGAGCACGGTAGGGATGCTACAGGAGCCTGCCTTTGGGCATCTATCAGCTGTCAGATGTAATATAAACGGCTCAAATCACTTTGCTACAGTACACAAACAGTGTGCATGCTACAGGACGAGAACAATGCATCCCGCTACAGTGCGGGAAAACAATATTCGGTTACAGTGCACGCTGCCGTGCCTTCTGTTTTTACCCTGCCCGGGACAATGTAGCATCTCTGCCGTGCCCACTGCACGGCAGAGGAGCCGGTTCCCCCGTCGCTGCCCGACTTCATCCGCCACCTACCGCCCCGACTACTCTTGTCTCCCAAGGGGCTTTTTCTTCTGGAGAAGTTTTTGTAAAGATGATTTGATGGCTTGATTACTCATCGACACTTCACCGCATCACGCGCGGCACAAGTGTCCTATAGGCAAGGCAGGCATTTTTACTAGGAAGTAGGGCGCACCTCCTAAGTATTCTTGCATAAATTGGTCCCATGTGACAATAAAACATGACACCAGAATGACTTGCGAGGCCAGATCAATAGCTGTAGGACACAACAATGCCCTTGTACATCAAACCTAGGACTGTTTGTTAGAGCAATTCTAGCATAGTCGCCATGTGAGGCCAGATTTGCAGCTTGTTTCTTTTGTTCATAATAACTACCAATCAATTTGGCAACTCATATAAACAGTAACATAACGAAGCTCATTAACAAGAGGTCTCACAAATATAACGAACTTGATCTTCCACATCAAACTGCTAACACATTTTGGTTTTCTTCAATCCTCTACAAAAAAACCCTCAGAATTCCTATCACTAACGATTACCAACATATTTTGCCAAACATACAGGCATCCAATTGATTTGTAACCAGTGAACCACATTAAGCATGGACTCATGCATGAGATGGACTCAGCAGAGTTGCAGACTTGCAAATTACTCCCTCCGTCTCATAATATAAGAGCGTTTTTTACATATATAGTGCAGTGTAAAAAACACTCTTATATTATGGGACGGAGGGAGTAGCTAATAGTATCTGGAGAAAACCAATGGCTCCTGTCGTAGAGGAGCACGAAATCTTCTAATGTTCAAATGTCCATGAAAGCACAATCCCCCAATTGTTCAAGTGCACCTCACCGTAATTTCAATTTAGCATTACCGTGCTTCAAGAGCTCGAGTTGCCACGTAGGATGGTAACACTACCTGGCCGTTGGTTGCTCTTCTTATAAGCACTCAAATCACCCAGCTTCTGCAAAATCCCATAGCAAACTTTCTGCTCCCTATACAAGCTCAGCATGTAACCCAGCCTAAACCCAAATTCGACATCCTACCTTCCGTTTAAGCCCTGGTGTTCGCATTATTTTTAGATTTATTTCAAGATTTCCGATCCTGTACTTTCAGTATGAGGAGGCGTTTTCGTCGACGACGAGGTGCCTACGGCGACTTCGTAAATCTCAACATGATATGCCAGCTCAGTCTTTTGGAGGAGCGGTAGGGTGTGCGTGTATACGTTCATAGGGATGAGTGTATGCGCGTATGTATAAACCCTTACACAGACACGTGAACGGGTTGTGTGGATGCACGGGAAAAAGTGACCGACGCTCGTCGTGGATGGAACTGGATGCACGCTATGAAAAACTGGGCAAAACCATCTACTAGGCACACACACGTACACGGGCCATTACACGAACACGTGAACGGGCTGTACGGGTACACGGAAAAAAGTGGCCGACGCCCGTCGTGGACGGAGCTGGACGCGCGCCTTTGAAAACTGGACAAAAACATGTACTAGGCACACACACATACGCGTCCGTACTATGGTAAAAAAAACACCTTCTGCTTCAAGTATTTTTGAAAGAATGTTTGAGCTTTATTCATTAGAAACAACCGTTACATCGTTTATAAGGATTGGTACAATTGCATTATGTGGTTCCTCAAGCCAATCAGAAATGAAGCAAAATCTAGCCAACTTGGCAAGTTCATGAGCAACTTTATTTGCTTCTCTATTACAATGCTCAAATTTAGAAATAGGAAAATCGCAAGCTAAGTGAAAACAGTCATAAAAAATTGCAGCTGCTGCCCCGACGATCGTCCTCCTTCGTTCATGGTCTCGATCACCTCCATATTATCCGAGTTAATAATTATGCGGTTACAACCCGTCCTTTGCGCAAGCGATAGGCCAAATTTTAACGCCAAAGCTTCAGCCATCAGCACATCTGCACACCAGTCAATTTTACCATTTCCCCCACCGATGAACCTACCTTTGCCATCTCTTAAGACCGCTCCGATCGTACACTTGAGAAGGTCATGGTCAAAAGAAGCATCAATGTTAAGTTTAACAAATCCCGTCGGGGGGCTAGACCATCCTCCTCTTTTCATGGAAGCCTTCGGCGAGGATGCATTAACAAAATTGGCAGTGAGAGTGTGTATCCCCATGGATATCTGTTGTGCATTCTGAGTAGTCTCATTGTGTATCAATTTGCGCCTTTCCCACCACAAGTACCAGGCTGATATGGCAATCATGTCACGCACATTATGAGTGCCCATAATACATAGTTCATAATCTGGTAATGAAAGTAAATATTCCAAGATTGCCTCACCCGCATAGTCTATTTTACAAGCTCTGTCGATAATATCATCCATCCCTAGTCTTCTCCAGACTTCTTTTGCTCTGTCACATAAAAACAACAGATGTTTTGTGTCTTTTGGCCCAGATGAGCAGACAGGACACTCAGGCGAGACTTTCACATGTCTATTAGCTAAGTTAACACGACACAGAAGAGTGTCGTGAAGTGTAAGCCAAATAAATATTTTAACCTTTGCTGGACAAACAAGTTTCCAAATCCTCATCCAAATAGGACTGCTTCAACTATACGACGTGGAGGCTGGAGTATTTGAACAAGCAGGTTAGCATGACTAACTGCTCTGATTGGAAGAGAATAGCACGAAGAGAAAAACATCACAGCGATACATTCTCCTCTCCCTGGCGGCTGCAACCCTAGCCACCGCCAAGAGAGGCCGATATTCGACCGCCGTTTTCTGGCGGCTCCCCTCCGCCGGCAACCTCGGTCGTCGGTGGCGAAGGGGCCGCCGGATCCACGCGTGTGGATTGATTTTACTCTCTCGTAGTTTAGGTTTTTAGGTTGTTTATAGTCTTTGCTTTGGTGGCGACGATGACGACGCTGAATAAATATTCTTCGGATCATTCCTTGACAAGGCCATCGGTCCTATGGTTGGGGATGGATTTGAAAACAAGTCTGTTCAAATAAGGATGGCGTGGCGGCGGTGGCATCCTCGTGGTGGACCTGTGTCCTCGGGCTCCGCCGTTGCGACGGCGTTTGCTCCAGCGTCGGTGCAGAGCATGGGAGGTAGTCCAAGAGCAGATGCAGATTGTGGTCTGCATCGACGATATCTGGAAGACGGAACATCTACTGGGCTTGTGGTTCGTGGAAAGCAGGTATGGTTTTCTCCTTTGGCATCTTAGTCGTGGTGGAGTGCCAGATCTGGGGTTCGATGGCGTGTCCGAGGTGTTGCCTCGGTCTGATTCGTTCAACGGCAAGGGCTTCACTTTTGGTGAGCCATCTTGGAGGTCCGCAAAGCTGGATATCAGCGATGAAGCCGTGTCGAGCTCGGGTGAGGTGGTGATTCGTCATTCTTTTTTTCGATGGCTGCTGTGGTGGTGCCGGACGTTGGTGTCAAGCTCAGAGATGTTCTATTATCTTTTTAGTTTTGTCTTGTCGGTCTTTACGTGACTTGTATTTTGTTGTTTATGATATGAATAAGACACGTATTACCATGAAAAAAAGGTTTGCATGACTAAGAGGGTGCTTGGATACGTTTTAGTCCCATGATTAAAAGTAGTGAGACTAAAACTTACTAGCTTCATTCATGCTTGGATCCAAATACTAAAGAGACTAAAATCAAGTTAATGGGCATTTATTATCCTTCAAACTATCCAATCCAGAACTCGTCTGTGTTGAAGGAGAAGAGTTAAATGAGGAGAGAGAGGACTAATTCACATTTTAATAGGGGTACCCATGAGTAAAAAAAATTAGTCTTAAGACTAGTTTTAGCCACTCTTTAATCAAGGTTGCCTGGAACTTTAGCTTTTCTAAAATGATTATTTTTAATGAGACTAAAATAAGTCTCTTATATCCAAGCACCCTCTAACAAATAGAGGCTTCTCCGTCAAATAAAACAACCTTCTAACTATCCAGTAATTTACCACAGTAATCAGTTAAAACAAGTAAAGTTCTCTTTGACTCATCGGGAAGCCAACAGGCCACCAATGCTTTTCACTCCTCACCTATTTCTTCTCCAGAAGAGGTAGCAGGTAGCACACTCGACACACCACACACACACCTGCCCCTCCGCTGCCATGGCTTCCTCGGATGTCCCCTCCTCTCCCTTCCACGCCGCATCCTCTTCCCCATGGTGTCCCGAAGAGCTTGACAGTGCCTACTCACCCTGTCCCGTCGACTCAATCCCCGTAGGCGCTGTTCGAGGCAGAGCGCCACCATCGGCCGTGCCATCAGCTATCGTCTCCTCTTTATGCACCGAGCAGGGGGTTCACGCGATCAGCGTGAGGCATGACATCCCAGAGGAGCTCACCCGGTGCCTTGCGGGCAACCGGCCCGTGTGTGCGCCGCCGGACGGCGCCATCGGCGTGTACGCGGACGCGCTGGAGGCCGGGATGCACTTCCCGCTGCACGGCTTCTTCCGCGAGCTGCTCGAGCACTTTGGCCTCGCGCCCAGTCAGTTCACGCCCAACGGGTGGCGCATCATGGCCGGATTCGTCGTGCTCTGCCACAAGACCGGCGTGGAGCCGCCGCCCCTGGCCGTCTTCCGCCACTTCTTCTCGCTGCGCGCGCGCGGGGGATGGTACCACTTCCGGGCTAAGGACGTCGCCGGGGGGCTCTTCACAAAGCTGCGGAAGGTCAAGGGCTGGAAAACACGATTCTTCTTCTTGACCTCGCCGGAGCCGTGGCAGTTCCCCGCGTGCTGGGGCGGCCCCCCACCCAAGAGTTCCACCGGTGATCCGCTGCTCACCGATGAGGAGAACATTTCAGCGGAAAAGCTTCTAAGCGCACACTTGACTGCGATTGATCTCCGGACCTATCTATGCAAAAGTAATCTTGCGGCAGCCTTCTCCGCCGAATTACTTCCACATCGGCCGCCTGCTATTCGAATCGGAGGTAAGAGTCCAACACAAGCTAGTCTTGTTCTGCTTGGTCCAACGAGATGAGGATACTGATATCTGTGTTGTGTACTTGTGCATATATGCTAGGAATCAATCCATCTGCTGACGAGATGACTGAGAGCATGCCGGCGGCACCGATGATTTTGCGGTCGTCCGGGAGGAAGAGGAAGCTGGAGGAGGCCAACGCAAATCAGGAAGTGCCAGCGGTGATGTTGCCGCCGCCTGCAGCCCATGGGCACATGGCCGGCACGGAGGCCGCGCGGGAGGCGCTGCAGGGCATCCTCGCGGCGTCGCAGGGGTCGGTGTTCGCGGCGGCGAAGCCATCCGACGTCGTCGCACTGAGCCACGAAAAAGTGCTGCAGGTTTGGACGGAACATAACTCAATGTGTGCATCCTAGCATGTCTTCGAGTTGTCTAATTCTTGGTGATGCACGCAGGGTTTGAAGTACGCATATTTCATCCTCGGGCGCACCATGGACCTGCAGCAGAAGGTGACCGCACGGGTGCGCGAGGCCGCCGCGGAGGCTGCGGTGTTGCGGCAGGAGCTGGAGAGGGTGAAGGCCGAGCTGGCCGAGGTCAAGGACGCGGTTGGTCAGGTGGAGCTGGAGAACGCCGAGGGGCTGGCGGTGCAGGAGTTCCTTGCCTCCGAGGAGCACGCCGTCGAGCTCCAGGGCTACGATGCGAAGGGGTACGAGCGCGGTGTCGAGGACACGAGGATCGTCTTGCTCCGGCACTACCCGCACCTCGACGGCAGGCAGCTCGTCGTGCCGCTGGAAGGGCCTCATTGGTTGTATCGTTGTGTCGTTGATCGGTCCTTTTGATATCGGAGCTATCCTGAAATGTGGTATTATCTGAAGAACTCTGTAGTGCTGATCTGTCGTGCAGCCCATTAAAACTACTCGTATTTAGCTCTTTATTTTCTTTTGAAAAAACCAAGTACATTGTACGAAGACCCAAATGCTCAACTTAGACAACGCTTGGAGAAGATCGAAGTTGCCAATACGGCAATATTCAGTAGGCGCCGAGCCTATGATTTTCATCATCTTTTAAACATGCAACTTGTCCATCTACTCCCTCCTTTTTAGTTTATAGGGTTTATCTTAAAATCTTAATTTTTTCATTTTATAAAGCTTAGTTTGGTTGTTCCCCATCACAAATTCAGACTCCAGGACGCATTAAATCATTGTATGCAAGTATCAATAAAAAAATTGACCAATGCATGCATGCATTGCAATTAATGTATTGGTAAACATAATTTTTTAGAAAAACAAAAACATTAATTGAGTGCTTTTGCAAACTATAAAAAGTATTCCACCAGTAACCATCTACCTTGGCTGGTGAGATTTTTGAATCGAGCCCTATAAACTAGAAAGAAGGAAGTATCTATTCTATATACCTATACTAATTAGTCACTTCCTATCAATTCCCACATTAATAAGTAATTAGAAGCCGTTAATTTGGAGGGTCTGAATTATTACGGTGTAGATCTTTCGAATTTTTTTGTAGATCAATCAAAGAAAAAAAATAAATATATTACCCTTCTATGGGACGCAATGTAGTCTTTCTTTCTCACGGTTCTCTCTCCAGCTGGCATGTCCCTCCTCCCTCATATTTCTCTTTATCTCCACATTGAAATCAATTAGAAAAAAAAATATACAAGCCATCTATCATATCGGAATCATAGTCTATCAGATCGCATCTCCTAGTGTGGAATTAAAGGGAAACAGAAGAAGAGATAAAGAAGGATACAAAGTTAAACAGGAGTCCTATCTCTATACAACTATTTCAACACTCCCCCTCAATTGTCTTTGTTGGGCGGGCGGAGGGCTTTTAGCCCTGCGCGCCGTCTTTGTGCTAGTTTGAGCATGAGGGGTCCATCGTGTCAGGCCCATTTCGTTGGACTGGTGTTTCTTCGCGTGATTGCCTGTGTCCTTCTTGGTGTCGTCCCGATCACCGGGGAGGTCGGCCTCGGTGTGTTAAAGTTTGGCGACCTCCGCTTCATGAGCGTTTTTGGGGTTGCTGGAGATGGTGATGATGCCGTTTGGTCCCGGCATCTTGAGCTTCATGTACGCATAGCCGGGTATGGTCATGAACTTGACTAATGCCGGCCATCCTAGCAGTTCGTGGTAGCCCCCTTTAAATGGCACTACTTCGAAACAAAGCTTCTCGGCGTGGAAGTTTTCTTCTGTGCAGAATATCACTTCCGATGTGATATGGCCGAGTGGCTTGGCCTTCTTCGTCGGAACTATACGGTGGAAACGTGAAGGTGAGGGCCACATGCCAGCTGTAGGGAGACCCATCTTCTACATCGTGTTGGCATAGATGATGTTGAGGTCGGATCCGCCGTGCATCCGTACCTTCGATAGTTGGTAGCCGCCAATAAGTGGGTCCATCATGAGTGCATTATTCCCTGGGTTTGGGATGTATTCTAGGTGCTCTGCTAGTCCAAATGATCTCGTGTGGTTCGACCAATCCAGAAGTTTGGGAACCCCAGGGACCAGTGCATAGACCTCCTAGAAGCTTTGTTTCTGTGCCCTCTTGGATTCGAGACCTCGGAAGGTCATGTGTTCCTTCTGTTGGCCTGCCATGCCCCTTTGTTGCTTCAGGTTGGGGGTCCATTCCGTGCTCAAGGGGCAGTTCGTGACAATTTTGGTAAAAGAAACCTCGCGCATTTCAAAAAACTCATGACATTTTCTAGAAATTATTTTATGAAATGTAAAGAAAATGTTCACATATTTTTTCTAAAAGTTTCATACCATATAGGAAATGATCAGTATGAATTTAAAAAATGTTTACGATCTATTCTAAAAATGAACGAGCCTGTATTTGAAAAAAATATTCATCATGTATTTTTCTAAATGTTCAATGTGTGTTAAAAAATGTTCCCGTGTATATAGAAAAATATAACGTGTGTATTACAAAGTTGACATGTATTTGCCACGGTAATACAACTATATGGGGTACTGTATTGGGAACGAGTTGCATGCGAGAGAGGACAAACAATTATGGCGGGTATGAGTTGCATGTTTGGCTTGGACATGCCACTAGGTTGGGTGGGTTTATATGTTGGGGTTAGACACGGAACTAGATAGGGGTCGGCGCAAGTTGTGTGTTGAAAAACAAAACACAAGCCTAGTTGCGAGTCAAAGGCCAGGCTTACAACTGGAAATATTACAAGGTGAGTTGCGAGTTGAAGATGGACTTACAACTGAGACAATTACAAACTATGAGAGCAGTTATGAGTCAAGAGTCGACTAGCAACTGGGATAAAACAAACTACGGTTCCAATTGCGAGTCAAGGATGGACTTGCACATAGGACGAAAGAAAAAACATAGGCCTAGTTGCGAGTCAAGGGTGGGCTTGCAACTGGGATAAAACAAACTAAGTGTCTAGTTGCGAGTCGTGGGTGGACTTGCAACCAAGACAAGTATATAAAACAATGATACGAGTTACGAGTTGAGGGTGGACTTGCAACTGAAATGAAAAACAAAACACATCCCATTGTGAGTCGAGGGTGGACTTGTAACTGGAATGAAAAACAAAACACATACTAGTTGAGAGTCGTGGGTAGGTTTGCAACTACGAGTGCAACTGGGACAACAACAAACTATGATACCAGTTGCAAGTCGAGAATGGACTTGCAATTAAGACAACTATGAAACAATGAGCCTAGTTGTGAGTCAACGACCGACGAGCAATTGGGATGAAACAAACTAGTTGTGAGTCAAGGATAGACTTGCAACTGGAATGAAAAACAAAACGCATGCTAGTTGCGAGTCGTGAGTGGGCTTGCAACTGGGAGTGCAATTGGGACAACAACAAACTATGATCCCAATTGTGAGTCGAGGATGGACTTGCAATTAAGACAACTATGAAACAATGAGCCTAATTGCAAGTCAAGGGCCGACGTGCAATAGGGATGAAACAAACTAGTTGCGAGTCAAGGGTGGACTTGCAATTGGAATGAAAAACAAAGCACATGCTAGTTGCGATTCGTGGGTGGGCTTGTAACTGGGAGTGCAACTGGGACAATAATAAACTATGATCCCAGTTGCGAGTCAAGGATGGGCTTGCAAAATAAAACAACTATGAAACATGAGTCGAGTTGAGAGTCAAGGGTCGACATGCAATTGGGATGAAACAAACTAGTTGCGAGTTAAGGGTGCCCTTGCAACTGGGATGAAAAACAAAACACATGCCTAGTTACGAGTCGAGGGTGGCTTGCAAATAGGAGAACTATGAGCCCAATTGCGAGTCAAAGGTGGACTTGCAACTTGGACAACTACGAAACTATGAGCTCAGTTGCGAGTCAAGGGTCGACTTGCAACTGGTACGAAACAAACTACACTCTCAGTTGCGAGTCAATGATGGACTTGCAACTGGGATGAAAGACAAAACACATGCCCAGTTGTGAGTCAAGGGTGGGTTTGCAATTGGGATAAAACAAACTACACACATAGTTGCGAGTCGAGGTTGGACTTGTAACCGAGATAACTATATAAAACTATGATACAAGTTGCAAGTCGAGGGTGAAATTGCAACTGGGACAACTATAGATTATGAGCCCAGTTACGAGTCAATGATGGACTTGTAACTGGGATGAAAAACAAACCATGGTCCCAGTTGTGAATCAGTGATGATTTTTTAATTGGGATGAAAGAAACTACGGCCCAGTTGTGAGTCAAATGCTCTTGAAATCCCAACTCGTTGTCCTCCCCAAGAACAATATAAAATTAAATTAAATGAAAATAATTGATGAAACAAAAAAATTAAAGTGAGTGAGAAACTAATTAATAGAAGAGACGAAGAGAGAATGGAGAATGATTAAACCTCACATATCACGCGTCTCTCTATCACTACTCTCTCCCTCTCATTTGTTTCCACCAACTTCTCGAAAAAACAAACACAAAATGAAATGGTTGTTCACACAACATATAAAATGCAACCCACGCAGAGGTAAACACATCCCATCCATGGACCGGACAGAAAGGGACAACAACCCAGGGGTGGGGGTGTGGGCTTCATGTGACACGTAAACATGGCACACCGCTAAATGACACAAAAGCTGGCCAGAAAAACACAAATATGGGCGTATGAATTGTACATCTAGGGAATTAGCTGAGATTTAACCATTTTACATCTAATGAGAATTTGTAAATCCGATGTTCAAAATTCTTTGCAATCTATACGCCTTATTTTTGGTGTAGAAAAATTACCAAATAAAAGAGAAAAAGTTACTAGAAGTTACTAGAGAAAACAAAAACAAAAAGGACAAACAATCCACATCGAAAAAGAATAATGAGTTGAGTACCATGCATTTTTCTGTAACAAGTGCACTACTACCTTGAAATGAGCACAAAATGCAAAAGAAAGCCCCCACGTAAAAAATACAATGAAAATAAATTGAACAAAAAAAATAAAGGGTCAAATAATGGCTGCGCATGCTACAAAAGCTACTTCAGGCAAAAAAAAAGGTCAACGAGTTACGCGCATGCACGCTCCTACCAGCTCGCTCCGCTCAGTGAACAACGACGAACCGAGACACATCGTAGCATGCGTAGCACTAAAAACCCCTCAGAAAAACCCGTAGTCTAGCTCACGTAATAGCGTCCGAATCTTTTTTTTTTTGAGAATATAGCGTCCGAATCTTGATACGTTTAATCAAACGGTTACAAAATAGAGTTATTTCAAAGACTCACATCTCGAAAGAAAGCTTGGAGTCCCCGCTCTGAAGTTCAAAGCGTATACGCGTCTAATTAATCTCACTAACGAGTGACGGCACATATTCCAAGGACATTAAACTAGGCAAATACTCAAGCAGGTCCTATGAACAGGCGTGTGCGAGTGTGCATGTGCCTTTGCCCTTTCAACGGTATACGATAGAGCATAGAGCCAGGCTCTCCCAAATACTTCTCTTCCACCCCGGAGCAAGCGAGCACACCCAAGAACAGACAGCACAAGCACGCCATGATGTCTTACTCCAAGGACTTCCACTCGTCCTCCGCCAAGATCCCAGGCGCCACCCCACCTCTCTCTCCCCGCCCCTGCGGCATGCATGCTGGCAACGCCGACGGTACCTCCAACGGCGCCGCCGCGGCGGTGCTCTCGGGGTTTGCTGCCGAACGCTACACGTCGTCGCTCCAAACCCAGGAAGCCGTTGACGACCTCCTCAAGAAGTTCGACGTGCGGAGGGAGTTCGCCGGGCTTCCCGCCGGCGACCTGTGCGCATCCACGCGGCCGCCTCATGGAGGGTCCGTGTGCGTGTACGCGCACGCGCTGGAGGCCGGGGTGCGCTTCCCTCTGCACGACTTCTTCGTCGACGCGCTCAAACACTACGGCCTCGCGCCGGGCCAGCTCGCGCCCAGCGGGTGGCGCGTCTTGGTGGGCTTCGTTGCGCTTTGCCAAGACGCCGGCGTGCTGCCGTCGCTGGCCGTCTTCCGCTGCTCCTTCTCTCTGGTCATGTTCGACCTCCTCAGAGGTTGGTACTGTTTCCAGTCCAAGGACGTCGCCATGTCGATCTTCACCGGCCTGACCTCATCCAACTCCGACGAAGGGTGGAAGGAGGGTTTCTTCTTCCTGACGTCGCCGGATCAATGGCCGTGCCCCGTGCATTGGTGCGAGACGGCGTCCACGAGCTCCACTACTAATCCGGTGCTGACACCCGAAGATGAGGCATCGGTCCTAAAGCTGCTAGGCGACCGCGTCCTCCCCATCGATCTCGGGACGTACCTCTCCGAGAAGGTCAATCTTGGCGCAGCCTTCTTCTCCAGCCTCACCGGTGCATCACCAGTGCCACCGCCGCCCCAACCGTGTCCTCGTTCTAGTGGTGACAAAGGTGAAAACATGCTTCCGACTCTCCACTCTGTCGAGAGGTACATGCGTTCAGTGAGATGATTTACATAATTACACTACACTGCTGGGTTGTGTGCTAGGGACTCAACCATCCATCCGCGACATGACTAAGAGCTTGCGGGCGGAGAAGGTGAAAACAGAGCCGGACAGTGACAGGCCGCCGGCGTTGTCCGGGAAGAAGATAAAGCAAGAGGAGGCAACGTCGAAAGAGGGACCTCGCCGTTCTGAGCTGAGCAGCCTGCCTCTTGATGACCATATCGGCTCGGCGTCCTGCCGGTGTTACCCGCCTGGCTTTGGCCCCACCCCACGGTACTTTCCCGTGTCCGAGCCCGACGCTAGTGGTTGGGAACGTGCCGACGGCGCCAATGATTGGACGGCCCCGCGGAAGTTGCTGGAGAGCGTTCTCACACCATCACGGAAGCGCGAGCTGACCGAAGCTAAACCATCCAATGTCTTCGCGTACACCCACTCAGCATTGCTCCAGGTATACACAGCAAATCGCTCCATGCTAAGTGCCGATAACATTGTCTTGGGCTGTTATCTTTGCCTGATTTGTTGCTTTGTGGGTCAATGGTGACACCTTGCAGGCAGCGAACTATGTGTCTTTCTCTGCCGACCACGAGATGAACCTTGAGGAGAAGCTGGCGGCGCAAGAGCGTAACGCTGCCGCAGAGGCTGCCGCACTGCGGGAGCAGTTGGAGAAGGCCAAGGCCGAGCTGGCTGCGGCGAAGCTGGCGAACGAGGCGAAGCTCGAGAAGGCCAAGGCAGCGGCGGTGCAACAACTCCGGATGTCAACGGAGCACAAGCTGCGGCTTGCGAAGCGCGCGGCGGAGGGGTACAAGCGCGGCAAGGAAGACCTGAAACGTGTCGCCCTCCGGCTTGACCCACACCTTGACGTCGAGCAGCTGGTCGTGACACGGAGATGAGTTGAAACCATTCTTGTCAAGTTGATGAGATTTTTACCTTTTGCTATTCCTATTGGAAGGCCACTCGAGTTTGCTTTGGAAATCAGTAAACATTAATTGTAGTTGCAAATTCCGTTTCAATTTAGGTTCCCGTTGTTGAATCATTATTGTACGAAGAAGAGGAGAAATCATGCATGTTGTATTTTTGTGGGGGGAGAGTTTTGAAGATGTTTTAGTAAGAGGCTGCTTGGATACGTTTTAGTCCCATGACTAAAAGTAGTGGGACTAAAACTTGCTAGCCTCACCCATGCTTGGATCCAAATAATAAAGAGACTAAAATCAAGTTATTGAGCATTTATTATCCTTCAAACCATCCAATCCAGAACTCGCATGTGTTAAAGTAGAGGAATTAAATGAGGAGAAAGAGGGCTAATACACATTTTAGTAGGTTTCCTATGACTAAAAAATTTTAGCCTCAAAACTAGTCCTAGCCTCTCTTTAGTCAAGGGTGCTTGGAACTTTAGCCTCTAAAAGAGACTATTTTTAGTCAGACTAAAAATAGTCCCTTGGATCCAAGCACCCTCTAAACCCCAACCCTAAACCCTAAAAAAGCATCAAAACTAGAAAACATCTTCAACGTAATAAAAATTACATCGAGATTTCTGGATTACCGAACGACCAAACTGCAACCAGAACGAGCCTCTAACGAGGTACTGTCATTGTTCCCCTGTTGAAGCCGGCCCGATCTTGCCGATAACAACCGGGATGTCTTTATGCACGTTGTCGTAAGAGTATTTACAGTGGAAACTTGCTAATTTGTACCAGTAAACGGCCGCGGACGCGCCCGGACGAGTCCGTGTGTACTGACTGGACACGCCTAAATTTTCTTCCACACAACTGGACACCTCAATTAGCACACCTCTGATCCATACAAAAACATCCAACGTTACGTAAACGATGCAACACACATCGTCCGGCTACTACATCAGGACAATGCCATTGGACAACTAAAATTTGACAAGTTCGACCTACATACTAGCTATGGAGAATATCATCCATGGCTCCCCTTACCTTTGTCGTACTTCTCGCGGAAGTAGCGGCCAAAAACGCAATATGGATCAAGATGGATCTGCTCATCGCCGGAGCTATTCGACCCGTCGTTTCCTCCTTCTCCTTTTTCGGGGGTAGTCCCGCCATGGCATGGACCTCCCGATTCTGCTCTCGGGTAAGGCGCATGTGTCCTCCACTGCCTCTTCTTTATGATGCAGGTGCAGATGGCTTCCTCCTCCGCGGTAGCGCACGCCACCGCCACCATGTTGGTAGCGAGGCAGACCTCAACTGCCCTCACCCTCTTCCCACGGCAGGCACACTGGTACCGGTAGCTTTCTTACTCCGGTCCCCCGTAGATAGGGAAGATAAGGGACCGTGATGATCTAGCCCCAGAGGATCCGAGCGCCTGTTGCGCCGACCCAATGGATTCACGCCGAACAGATCCTGCAGTTGACCGGGCGCAGTCCTCCTGGGAGTGAAGGCGGGCAATGCAGGCAACCATTACCTCCTCCAACCCCACATGGGACGACACCCCAGTCGATAGATTCGGAGTGGTCAGAGTCAGATCCGCTGCCTGCCATGTCGGGGGAAGGCCCGATATCGCCGGACATGAGCTTGGGGCGTAGTGAATTGAAGTGGAGTGGAGTGGCTAGGTTTGGTCGGGGCATCAAATGGGGACGAATATATGTGGGGTTGGGGTGGGCTAGCATGGTCCGACTCCGATGTGGCAGACGCACCGGGTCATGCCTAGGCCACCCCATATTCGCCCGATATTTGGGCTAGATACGAGGGGTGCCGATCAGCCCATGCATTTGAGGCAGGTTTGAGGCGTCCGTCTGGGTCGGTTTTTTTACTAGTCAGTGACCAGGCCGTCTGCCCGTGCGTGTGAGGGGAGTTTGAGGCTCCCGACGGTAGATGCTCTAAGGCCCCAGAATTAATCACCAGGGTTGAGCATCCAATACCATATGTGCTGATCAAGAACGCGGAGCTAGCAAGCCTAACCTTACCGCCCAAGAAGACGGTCGAAATCTAGGATCGGAGCTCTGCCGAGTCCGCCTGATGGACAAACTCAAGGAGGACCTCCTTCACCGGTCATTGGAACGCCAAGCAGAGTTGGAAGGGATTAGACTTTTCATTGGTACTTTGTCGAGAGCAAAGGAAAACACGCGAGAGTCAAATCCGTGATTTAGGTTATTCAATATTATAGAGAATGTAGTATGAAACAACTACTCAACCCTACACCGAATTTTATTATTTTGCTCATTGTCAAAGCCGCTTGGTTTCGCTTCGGTCGTCTTATGAAATGATGTAACTCCATTTCCAAACACAACAGATCATATACACTAACCAAGTCATCCATAAAACTGCTTAGCAGTCTCTCCTCTATATCAAAATAACATTTTAACTACCATCACAATGCTTTTAAGAAAACTATATTTGCACACTTGATGCATGTATAGGTGAAGTGTCTTAGCACTTAGTGTATTTATGTTTAGGGTGACTAGTTGCAAGTCGCCTGGTTTCTTTTTCATGTAACTTGATCTTTTTGGTGCCCGGATCTTCATCGGATGGTTATTGTGCTTCTTCCTTCGGCCTCCTACTCGCCGACCCTGCACCGCGCGGCCCACCTACTGCGGGCATCCAGAGTCCACTCCACCCCGCCCGTACCTAGCATACCCTACTGTCATGTTGCCGCCATCCCCGATCATCCATCTAAACCTCCCAGGCTTCGCACTTCTAACACAACTTACTTAAAAGTATATGCATAGTCTGGAATCAGAGAGTAGGTTTTCGGTAACAGAGAGAAGTGTGTTTTAAATTGACCTTAAGCATGTAGGACAATCTTGGAAAGCCTAATATCTTTATACATGATTTCTAAAAAGAAGGAACTTTAAAGGCTTATATTACAATGTCAGGAAGCCCGTTGCACAAACACGATTTTCTTCTCAGATTTAGTGGGTTGTGGTTGATGCGGATTTCGACGCTCAATTTTTTCAACTCAAATTGACTTTACGGGTTAAGAGCATCTACAATGGGATTACACAAAATATGACCACCTAAACATCCACGAACATGTCTGGATGAGTTCGCGGACAGCGTCGGCCCATCCCTTATTTGTCCATCCGGACAGTTGCACCCCTCATGTTCAAACCCTCATTTAAATGCATACACATATATCGTATATCACACAACAAATTCAAAAATTAAATGTTTCAACAAACCAAAATTCAATTATTCAACACGTGCCTAAATAAAATTCAACAACTCAGACATATGCAATCGATGAACGAATGAATCGTCTTAGTTGTTGTGCTTGTTCATCTTCTTCTTCTTGTTGAACAACCACTTGCTTTCCTCATCCAAGCGGTTAGTGTTCTGCAACATGATTCTCGACTCCTTTGCGTACCTCTCAAGTCTCAAGTTATCTTTCTCGAACTCAATTTCTTCCAATGTCTTCGCCTTTTCAAGATCACATTTTTTTTTTCCTTTTTGTCTTCCCTCTCCATGTCGATCTTCTCACTCCCAATGCTTAACCTCTCCCACACCCTCTTCCAGTCGAACAATATCCTTTCCCACTTCTAATATGAGCTTGTATCTCTCCTATTCTTCTCCTCCTTGGTGGAAAAACTCCATCCAAGTGGCAAGCATTTTGCTTGCTGCACCGTCACACGCGGTCCTCCCCTCCTCCAACCTCTTTCCCTTCACCTCTTGGTTCCTCTTTGGCACAGTCTCGTGTCCGCTAGCCTCTCTACTTGGCTCATCGTCATCATACAATCCAATATATTCGTGGGAGGCTTGAGGCATTGTTGTTCTACTTCTTCTTGGTGGGCTTCCAGAGCTCATCATAGTGGTTTGTCACTTCTTCTTCCTATTCAATTTCAACCAACAATGACACATATTTAATATATTTTTCTCAAATTGGTTAGTACAAAGTGGTGGCCTAACCCATCTAGCAAACAAGAATCACTTAAGACAATGCAAGAAACAAAGCAAACACTACAAATGTTGACAATATGAAGCAAGTTAAACTTACATTGCTTTGGACTCCAATGCCACTTTGCTTTCGGCCAACAACTTCTGCATACAAACTACGAAACTTGTTCATGACCTCATTTATGTTCGCCCACCTATATTGGAGAGAGCCCTCGTAGCGTGTGGTATGGATAGCAATCGGCATCATGCAGTGTTTGTGTTCATGGTAATGTTTATGGATTTTGTTCCTGTGCTTTCATTTTGCTCGGTTTCACAAATAGATCCATGCTTGTGTCCAACCAAGCTTCACACAACAACATGTCTTCATGGGTTGTGATTGTCGGTCCTCTTGCCTTTGATCCCTTTTTTTAGTATCCGATGTTTCCCCAACATTAAAAAAATGAGAATTGGTATCACCGAAGTCATAACGTGGAGGATTTCATCCTCATTTATCATCTTCATCATGTATGTGTCCTAAAAGATGCATCACAATGAAACAACCATCTCAAAACTAATATCATAAATGCATATGGAGGAAGAAAATAAATGTGTGTTTAGGTACGGAATTTGATGAACAGTAGGTGGGCATGCCCGGAGCTGGCAATTTCCGACATTGTATTCGACCGTTGGAGTTTTGGCGAGTCGTATGCCATGTCCTTGGTGGCGTCCGCTTCCTCCTGGGTCCAGCAATCTTGATGCCCGACCATTTCAAGGTCAGAACGACGTCAGGCGCGGCCGTTTGCGGGAACCTACTCGTGGACGGCGCAAACACGGTCAAGTCCATATCGACAACCTACTTCTCCACAACCTTACAGTTGCATTGCCGATTCCGCTGCCCCCTTCGGGCGATGGTCCCCATATTGCTCATGATTGTCGGGACCCCACGTACTCCGTCGAGGCATCGTCCATGGCGGTGGGAACAATGCAGTGGGCGTCAACATCTAGGACGACGGTCAAGAACAACACACAAGGACGATGTCATGGATGTGGAGCAAGGGGATAGAGCTTCGGTGCCTTAAAGGCACCTACCTTTGGGTTTATTACAGGTGGGCCAGTCACCTGTTAGGCCCACCTGTCATTGGCCCAAAGGCAGGTGCCTTAAGGCACCGAAGCAGCGTCCGGAGCAAGGGTGGAGAAGGGTGACGGTTCAAATGAGGGAAAGGAAGGAGAACTGTGGGAGGAAGATTATCAATTTTGTGAACTTGTTCAATTTGGAGGATTCGAGATGGATCTGGCCTGCCGAAGGTGCATGGCGGCCGAGTTTGAGCGAGCCTTAATCCGTCCTCACATACGGTCTAGATTTGAGCAATGCCGAACAGCCCAAACATTTATAAAGAAATGGGTTCGGATGGATGATGCTTTAAAGTTCGGACGGTGTGGGTTGTCCGTATGGACATTTAGGGGAGAAGCGGGAGGTCTATTTGTAGATGCTCCAAAGTTTAAAATAGACTATATAATTTTTTTATAAATCTGATATTAATATAAAAATGGATAGCCCTATAGAAGTCTGATGGAACTTCTTTGAATAATGTAGTAGTAGAACATGATTTTGAACGAGTGGTGTTGTCAAACAATGCATGCATGGAATCTTCGATAGGGAGGACCTACGAAGCACCGATACGTCAAGATCAGCTGTATCGGCGTACTGTACGTGACCGATACTCCGATACGTCTGATACGGCTCCGATACGGGTACCGCCGAAGTATCCTGATTTTTGATTTAAAAAGAAAAGAAAATAAACATGATACGGTGGCGACACGCTGTGGACACGGCCGGGATACGGCAAGCACGTCGCCGGCAGCCCTGAGCCCAATAGAAGCCCACAAGCCTAACCTAACATCAGCTCTCTCTCCTCTCTGTTCGACCATGAAGGATTGGATCTGGCGATAGCAGGCGGTGCGCTACCGCCACGGCCGTCGCCTGCAGTAGCTCGCCGCCGTCCGCCGCCGCAGCCTTGAATCGCCTCTCCACCCTGCCGGCTCGTCTTGCCGCCGCCTGGAGTGACTGGAGTCTTATCTGTCGCCAGCAACAACGAGGTATGATTCCGTCGCATCCGTGCTTGGCTGCTGGCATGTGTCGTGCTGCATCTGTCTAATTACCTGTACTTGTGTTCGGCTGATCCTCTGAACTTAGTTAGGTTGGAGAAGCAGACTAGCACACATATATGCATCTCCATTTATCTTGATAAGCTATGCCTACTGTCTAACTTTCTAGTGTATTCTGTACTGTCTATTGCTTACTGATGTTGCTGCTTACTGTCTACTGCGAAGGAAAATACGACCTGGCATCAAACCAATCTTCACTTGGTTGTACCGCTACGGAGGGAAATACGAAATTGACAAAGTTTAAATGTTTAATATCATATGACGTATTTTCTATTTTGCATACATCATGAGGAGTTGAGGACCTTGATGATCATTCAGGGCTTGAAAAGAGGCATGGAGGCAATGAGGCAACCAATTTGATCTCATCTCACACATTGTATTATGTTTTTCCTTTAATACATGTCATTTTATTAATTATTTATATATACTCGCCGTATCGCCGTATTGCTGTTTTTAGAAATTGCCGTATCCCGTATCGCCGTACTCGTATCGCCGTATCGGTGTCGCCGTATCGGTGCTACTGCTACGTAGGGGAGGACGCAAGCCATGGGCAGACTTGACATAACAGTACGTAGGGAAAAGGGTACTGTAGGTTGCCTCAGAACATCATTGGCGGTTCTGACGTTGCTCAACAAGAACCGAAGAAGGCAACCGGGACGTCAGTCCCCAGGTTTGTGCGCCTCAGCCTAGTCTAGGAGGCGAGGAGGTGTTCCGCAAGGCACAATCTGACACGGCAGCCAATCTTTCACCCATTACTATGCGAACGTAAATATTTCTTGGGACTACGCATCGTCCGCAGTCCAACTACACTTCTGAAAGTATTCAAGCAGGACTGTAAATATTACTCGGGACTATACATTCTATACAGTCCAACTAGCATAGTCTTACAAGAAAGTTGAATGAATGTAAATAAAAAGAAAATCAAAGTTTTTAAGTTTGACCAACAATATCTATTACTATCTCCCTTGAGGTTTATTAGTCTCTTTATATTTTTGTCAAAGTTTAACGATTAATTTAACTACCAAAATATAAGTTATAACCAAAAATTAGTATCATTACAAACCTCTTTCGAATATGATTCAACATTATAATTTTCTAACATATAATTTACATTTTATTAATCAAATGTAAGGTCAAAATTTGACACAAAATACGAAGGAAACTAATAAATTCGGACGAGGATAGTAGTTATTAAAAAGAAACTAAGTTTCATCTTTGTTCGGTTTTTCTCCACCACCACTTGGTCCGTCGGCTTTTTTCATTCATCTGATTTATTTTCGTGTGACTCTTGTTACTGTATGAAGGGTTCGCTCAGATGCAGCCCACACAGTCAATAGATCGATCGTCACCCATGCCTCCCTCGCCCTTCTCTCCTCCTCCCAACCAGGCTGGGGGCCACATCCCCCCTCCTCCATTGCAGATGCGTGTTCCTTCGCTGTGTTGTTACCAAGCGCCACCGACGTGGGCCCTGTTGGTGTCCGCCTCTCCTACCCAATCTCCTGCCGCGATGCGTCACGCCATATACACGATCCTTTCATGATACAGCCTTTCTGGGTGCGTAGATTCGACACTACCTGTAAATGCCCAAGGCTCTGATGGCAAGCCATAAGGTAGAGAAGTTCCTGCAAAAAAACTACATGATGAGCAGGGCGATCTCAAAGTGGCATCTCCAGGCCTTTGGCAGCTCCATGATTGACAAGGTGGTCTTCATACTCAACTGGGTGTGTGATTCCGTAGTTCATGGTTGCATAAACTTTCTTCCAGCATGTTAAGTATGTATTGTGTAATGCATGTGTATTGGATTTGTGGCTCACCTCCTAGTCTTATATAGTTAAGATAGAGGAATACATATACGTGCACCAACATCCCCTATCAATATAACGTCTATCGTATTGCAAATTATCTGTCTACATGGTACCATCCTCTTCGGTCTAACCCTAGGGTCAGCCGCCGCCGACGCTGCCGCGCCTTCACGCGCCGCCGCCGCCGTACCCCACCGCTTCCGCCCCACCTCCTGCACTGCTTCGTGCCCGCGTTGACCACCCAAAGCTAGCTAGCTAGCTCTCGTGCCGCTGCTCTTCCATCGCTAGCCAGCCGCTAGCCAGCCACGTTGACCCATCGCTAGCATCCCGTGCCGTTGCTCTTCCATCCCGTGTCGCCTGTGCGTTGTGATCGCTGCCGCCCGCGCCTCGCTTTTGCCTGCGCGTCCGCCAACGCAGCCTCGCCCCGAGCCGCATCGCACCAGCTGCACGTCCCGTGCCCCACGCCGCTGCGTCCGCCTCTCGCTCCGCGTCGTCGCCGCGCGCGTTGACCGCGCTAGCCAGCCGCGCCTGCCAGCTGCGCTCGCGTCGCTAACCCGCTCCCCACCGCCGCCGCCGCCGCGCAGCGCCTCCCTGCGCGCGCCGCTGCTCCCCACAACCGCCGCCGCCGCGCCGAGCCTCCTCACGTGCGTAGCTGCCGCCGTCGCCGCAGTGCAGTGCCTCCTCGCGCGCGCCGCCGCTCCCCGCCGCGCCGCCGTGCGCTCCCACGTACCGCCGCCGCCGCCCCCTTCCTCTTCCCGCTGCTTCTGATGTCTTCAATGGACTCTCCGGGCTACTTCACCATTTGCGATGGAACCGCTCCACCGGCCGCGCCGATCCAATCGCGTCTTCCCGCACCCGCCGGGTGCTACCCGTTGTCGCCACCAGCGCCTCCCCGCAACACCCGAAAGAGGGAGGGGGCCGACGCAACCGGCGTGGCGGCAGTCGTCGCCGCCTGCAGTAGCAGCAGGCCCAGGACGCCGGGGGGCGACGCACTATCAGCAGGCTCTCCCCGCTGGCCACAAGGCGTTCATCGGCGCGCCCTTCCAGCCGACTAGCGCCGGCTACGGCGCCCTCCGTGCGCCGCGCCTCTCGGTGGTTATGGCTCGCCCGTCCCGGCGCCGCCCTACGGGGGCCTTCCGCCGCCGCCGGTACCTGTGCCACGGGACCCCACCCTCCTCGCCGCCCAGCACTCCGCGCCGTCGCTGAGTAGCTCTGTCGGTGGAGGCGACTGGTACATGGACTTAGGTGCTACTGCGCACATGGCATCTCATCCCGGTAACCTAACCTCCTCCACTCCCGTTCACACACCTACTCGTATCACCGTCGGCAATGGCTCCTCCTTACCTATTACTCATATCAAGAGCAGTAGTACTTCCACACCCATCACTCTGTCTAATGTTCTTCTTTCACCTGATTTAATCACGAACCTAGTTTCCATTCGTCGTCTTACTCGTGAGAACCCACTTAGGCACTTACTGTTGAATTTGACGCTGTCGGCTTTTCTGTGAAAGACGCTCATACCCGGATGGTCCTTCATCGATGTGACAGTCCCGATGAGCTCTACCCCTTGCACGCCGGCGCCTCCACATCCACACCCGTCGCCCTTGCCGCCGGTGTTGACCTTTGGCACGCTCGCTTGGGTCACCCCAACCACACTGTCTTACGTCAAATTCTTAGGAGTTTCCCTTTCTCATGTGATAAGCTCGATGATGAGTCTTGTGAGGCTTGCCACTTAGGCAAGCACGTTCATCTTCCATTTAGTGCGTCTTCTTCAGTTTCCACTTTTCCGTTTCAATTACTTCATAGTGATGTTTGGATATCTCCCGTTGCGAGTAACACGGGCTATCTATACTACTTGGTGATTTTAGATGATTATTCTCATTATGTGTGGATTTTATAATCATCCAACTGGTGACATGGGAACTGGGTGGTGCACCAGTTGGATGTCTCCAACGCCTTTCTTACACGACCATCTCGCGGAGCAGGTGTTCTGTGAGCAGCCCACTGATTTCATCGACGCCGAGCACCCCGACTTCGTGTGCTTGCTCTCCTATTCTCTTTACGGGTTGAAGCGGGCGCCTCGGGCTTGGTACCAGCGTATCGCAGCCTTCGTGCAGTCTCTCGGATTTTGGTCCACTCGCTCTGATGCTTCACTCTTCCTGTATCATTAGGGAGTTCACACTGCATATCTGCTGCTCTATGTCGACGACATCATCCTCACGACGTCCGCCCTCGACCTCCTTCAGCAGCTGACTGCTCGTCTTCGTGATGAGTTCGCCCTCAAGGACTTGGGCCCCCTACACTACTTCCTCGGCATCGAGGAGGTCCGACGGACTGACGACTTCTTTCTACATCAACAGAAGTATGTTCACGAGCTCCTGGAGCGTGCCGGTATGCTTACCTGCAAGCCGGCGCCCACCCCCGTCAACACGAAGGCGAAGGTCTCTGCTCTTGATGGGTCTCTTGCGTCCGATGGAGCGTTTTATCGCTCTATTGTAGGTGCATTATAGTACCTGACCCTGACTCGCCCCGACCTGCAGTACGCTGTCCAGCAGGTGTGCCTCGATATGCATGCCCTGCTTGACTCTCACAGGACTCTGGTGAAGCGTATTCTCCGTTACATACGCGGCACCATGTCCTTGGCACTCACCCTGACAACCTCCGCTTCCACCGACCTCGTGGCCTACTCAGATGCTGACTGGGTTGGCTGCCCCGACACGCAACACTCTACGTCAGGCTACTGCGTCTACCTTGGGCCCTCGTTGATCTCTTGGTCATCGAAGCGGCAGCCCACGGTCTCCCGCTCCAGCGCCGAGGCGGAGTATCGCGCCATGGCTAATGTCGTGGCCGAGTGCTCTTGGATACGTTAGCTGCTCCAGGAGTTACTTTGTGATGTTCACAAGGCCATTCTTGTCTACTGCGATAACGTCAGCGCGGTCTACCTCTCCGCCAACCCGGTGCACCATCGACGGACAAAGCATATTGAGCTCGATATTCACTTCGTGTGCGAGCAGGTTGCCCTTGGCCGTGTTCGGGTTCTCCACGTGCCGACGACGCAACAGTTTGCTGATGTGATGACTAAGGAATTGCCTACTCCCGTCTTCGAGGAGTTTCGGTCCAGTCTTTGTGTCTCCGGCGACGCTTCGACTGCGGGGGGGGGGGGGGTGTTGAGTATGTATTGTGTATTGCACATGTATTGGATTTGCGGCCCACCTCCTAGTCTTGTATAGTTGAGGTAGAGGCCTTCCCTTGTATTATATATACGTGCACCAGCACCCCATCAATATAACGTCTATCGTATTGCAAATTATCTGTCTACACAGCATCATACATTGTAGAAATTAACTGCCTTGAGTGGAAAACACATATTCCCAATGAGATCGAGTAGAGATTGTGTGAGGAGTTGCAGCGGCAATCGGAAAGTGTATGTAAATACATTTATCCAGTGCCAATGGCATCTTCTTCAATTGCACATGTTTCTTTTGAGAGCATATGTATAACCTTCTTCATTCTAGCATCAAAGAATTTTCTTTTGACTGTGATGTGCATCAAAGTATTGAGGTATTCTTATTATGATTCAGCTTCATGCGGCTAGGTTGAAGAGCTTATAGAACAATGTGGTGATTAAAGCCCTAAAGCCTAGAAGACAACTCTAGATCGTAGTTCCACATAAGGGGATATCCTTGACTTTCCAGTAGCATAAAAATATGTTATTGAAGATAGATTATTTTTGTAAAATAACAAACATGCTTAGCTAGGGTAAATATTTGTTTTGAGGTGCTCAGTACATAATTTGAATGTACAACATGGTTTAGCACCAGCTACGTCAACGTTCCTATCCTCCGATTCTTACATAATTTTTGTGGTAGGCCATAGGCCCCATCATGAAAGGTAGGCCAATTTCTAGCTTTCATATGATTTGTTTCCTGCAATGTTTAAGAATAAAAGCACTCAATTTTTGCACTCCGGTACCTCAGTTTATCTGATGTGTTGACTGATACGTCTCCAACGTATCTATAATTTTTTTTATTGTTTCATGCTATTATATTATCCGTTTTGGATGTTTTATATGCACTAATATGCTATTTTATATTATTTTTGGGACTGACCTATTAACCTAAAGCCCAGTGTCAGTTTCTGTTTTTCCCATGTTTTAGAGTTTCGCAGAAAAGAAATACCAAACAGAGTCCAAACGGAATAAAACTTTCGCGATGAGTTTTCTTGGACCAGAAGACATCCAGAGGACTTGGAGTGTAAGTCAGGGAAGCCATGAGGTGGCCACAAGGATGGAGGGCGCACCCCTGCCTTGTGGGCCACTCGCGACTCCCATGACCTAATTCCTTCGCCTATATATTCACATATATTCCCAAACCACCATAAGTATCCACGAAAACACTTTTTCCACCGCTGCAACCTTCTATACCAGTGAGATCTCATCTAGGGGCCATTTCCGGCATCCTGCCGGAGGGGAATTCGATCATGGAGAGCTTCTACATCAACTCTATTGCCCTTCCGATGAAGTGTGAGTAGTTTATCATAGACCTTCGGGTCCATAGCTGGTAGCTAGATGGCCTCTTCTCTCTCTTTGATTCTCAATACCATGTTCTCCTCGATGTTCTTGGAGATCTATCCAATGTAAACTTCTTTTGCGGTGTGTTTGTCGAGATCCGATGAATTGTGGATTGATGATCAGCTTATTTATGAATATTATTTGAATCTTCTCTGAATTCTTTTATGCATGATTTGGTATCTTTATAATTCTCTTTGAACTATCGGTTTGGTTTGGCCAACTAGATTGATTTTTCTTACAATGGGAAAAGTGCTTAGCTTTGGATTCAATCTTGCGGTGTCCTTTCCCAGTGACAGTAGGGGCGGCAAGGCACGTATTGTATTGTTTCCATCGAGGATAAAAATATGAGGTTTAGATCATATTGCTTGAGTTTATTCCTCTACATCACGTCATCTTACTTAATGTGTTACTCTGTTCTTCATGAACTTAATATTCTAGATGCAGACAGGAGTCGGTCGATGTGTGGAGTAATAGTAGTAGATGCAGAATCGTTTCGGTCTACGTCGGGGATATACCCCGTGGTATGACCCAGCCGGAGATATGACTCGGCTGGGACTTGGTGACTCATCAGAGACCCGGTTGATACTTGGCGACTCAATGGAGACCCGCCCGAACCTCGTCGGCTCATTAGTAACCCGACGGGCGGGTCAGACGATCGACAAGACCCAACGGCCCAGAAGGCGACTCGTGGGAAGGCCAGCTCGTGTTATGGTGGGCCAGCTTAAGATCAAAGGCATAAGGAATATTCTGCTACAAAGGAAGCAAGACTAGAACTCTACTTGTATTAGAGTAATCTTAATCATACTAGGACTAGTCATGTAACCCGCCCTTTAACTTATATAAGGAGGTGCGGGGCACCCCAAGAGGGACGAGTTTCACAAGTTGGACAAGTTAGGGTGAGACAGACAAGTTCATAGCTCTCGAGAAAGAGCACCCTTGTAATCATGATCATCATCATCAATAGCAATGAAGCAGGATATAGGCTTTTACCTCCACCGTGAGGGGTCGAACCTCGGCAAAAAACCTCACGTCTTTCGTCCCACTCAACTCTTCTCAAGCTACCACATAGATGCGTTGGCCTCATGACTAAGTCCTCACACTAAGGACATCTGCCGTGATAAATCCATGATAGTTGGCGCCCACCATGGGGCCTGCGCACGGTGGTGTTGAGTTTTTGAAGGAATTTCTCTAAAAGGATCGAGAAGTTCACAATTTTCCGGATGAAAAAGAACCGGTTAAGAAGGATCTTCATCATTGATGAGCGGTCAAAACAACATGTACGAAGATCAAGATTGAAAGGTTTTTAGGGTTGCGAGTTGGGTAGCTGCCACCGCGATTTTCTGATCGAAGATGAGCTGGCATGGAAATATTGCGCAGAGTAAACCCGGCGTGGGACAACGTTGGACAGAGCCGGCAAATTCAACTTTCTACAAGAAATTATGGTTTTCTCCGTACATAGCGAATTTTTCCGATAAAAGATCAATTCTGTTGCAAGCCGCTGTACGACGCCTTTGCATCTGTACGTAGACAAGACCGACAAGAACTCCATCTGCGGTGTCACAGGGCAATCGGATCGACGCATTGAAATTTTCTTTCTCTTAGACATCCTCGTGCAAGTTGCTGGGTCAGATCCAATAAAAACGTACGCAGAGCGCGTTTCCTGAACAGAACACAAGGTCCGCTCGTACAATTGTCTACGGAGGTTCTGCTAGTCCCCGGTCAAATTGGCATGTAGATCGAGGAAACCATCCTGCAAGTGCGTCACCAAGCGAAGGCAACAGATCACCAGGTGATTATATAAATCACTGCTCCTGCTACTTCCAGGCTGGGGCAGTCGGCTTCGGCAAATTTGACAATTTTGACCTGTGAACGGAATCAAATCACAAAATGAACTGCCCGTAAAACTATTTCACGGGGCTGACCTTTTTGTGTGGCGCCCGACACGCAGGCGCCACACCCTACGATGCAACGCCTAGGTCTGGGACGTTGCATCTCTGTCCACCGTGGCAGCCCCTGGGCCCGCACCCAGCAGTGCAGCGCCTAGCCCTCGGGCGTTGCACTGTGACTTAGATCCAGCCCCGACGGCCCGCTCCTCCCCCACCCACCCCATTGAACCAGTTACAGAAACATAAGAAGCCGCGGCGGCGGCCCTCTCCTCTCCCCCTCTCAATCCCCTCTCCCAAATCTTTCAGATCTGACGATTTGGTCCGTGGATTCCTTCATCAATCCATCCTAGAAGGTACTCTCCTCCGATCCACTTCTTTCTATCCATATAACGTATGCTCTTTGGAAGATTTTGGGAAACCCTTGTTTGATTTTATTAGATTAGAATGTTGCATGTATTAGAATCTTGCATGTATTAGATACCTAAATTTGCAATCCTGGTTTAGTTGATTTTATTGAAAAGATATGGTTTGGATACACAGGTTGACATGTTATTTTTATGGAAAAGATATGTGTATTAAATCTTGCATGAAGTAGGCCTAGTTTAGTTTATTTGTGTTGAAATTATATTCGTATTGGCAAGAATGCTTTGGATACATATGCTTTGAATTTTGCATATAGTAGGCGTACTTTAGTTTATTTATATTCAAAAAATAATCGTGTTGACAAGAAAGCTTTGTTTGAAATTGTTAGGATGGTTTGGCTTCCCGATGATCACTGGACCATCAACACCGGTCGTACGCTATGTCGGTGGCTCGACCACATGAACCATGCCCGGGTTTGTGACGGCCATGGCTAACAACAACCTAGGGATTCAGTTGTATGCTTCCTCCCAAGTACCATACAACATCTTAAATGCGGCTTGCTTCGCCTTCCATGTCTTGCCATACTTCACCTTGTAATGAAAGATGGCTTTCACAAGGTCAATGACATGTTGGACGCTCATTGTTGGAAGTGTGGATATTGAGTTGGAGAGCCTGTAAGCGATGAAATCGGACGTGAGTTGTCTGTGGTCATGGGACACAATCTTGCCATTCACCCTTTTGCCTCGGCACATGTGAGTTGGCACACAACTCACTACGTGCCAAGTGAGACCTCCTTTTCATGGTCTTGCACGCACAATCCACGAACATATTTCATCTTCACATGCACATGCAACCGTGTAGCGCACATTCACGTCCGAGTTCACCACCTTGTGTGGACGATAATGCGTAACCGAGTAGTTGTTAGGCCACGTCTTCAATTCCAAGAAGGTATCGAACTTAGACCCTTTAGCAATCCCGTTCTTGCCGTCACCCAAATCACGGTGAGATATTGGCCTAACCCCAAGAGATATACCTTGGCCACCATCTACCACGGCTTCATCCGCGAGACTAACATCTTTGAACAATGTAGTCCGATGATCACGACCGAATATCTTCTCGAAAGCTTCGGCCTCCTTCATCCGGGTCCGGTCCAATATTGCCTTTCAATAAGGCGTCTTTGTCCCCATGATGAACAAACACACATGTTCTTCCCATCCCTATAAGCATTCAAACAACACAACGTAACATTGCTTCCATGAGTACTAATCCAAGGATTAACACGGAATACAAACCCTAAAATGCATATGAAACAACAACCCTAACCCTAAACCTAACCCTAACCCTAACCCTAGCACCAACATAAGAACACCCAAAAGAATAACCCTAACATACTATATAACAAGCCTAATCATAGGAAATTGGCAAACAAACATCTCACATCTCCATGCAAATCTCAAGATCCATATAAATAGGGTTTCCCCAAACTAGCAACAAATGAGCAATTTGTTAACATTACTTGGATCAAAACAAGGGGATCCGAAAAGATTACCTTGAGGGAGGGCTTGACTTCGAAATCCACGGACAAAATTTTCAAATTTGGAAGATTTGGGAAAGGATTTGAGAGGGGGAGACAGGGGGAGAGGGGGCAAATATCGGTCGGATGCTATGGGGGTTGGGGTGTGTGGGAGGAGTGGGGGGAGGGGGAGGGGCAGCCAACTAGTAACAGACAGTGCAGCGCCTACGGGCTAGGCGCTGCACATTACAAGTGTGGCGCCTAGGTCGGAGGTGATGCACTGCTGGGTGCAGGCCCAATAGCTGCCACGGTGGACTGAGGTGCAGCGCCTGCGTGTCAGACGCAACACAAAAAGGTCAGCCATGTGAAATAGTTTTACGGGCAGTTTATTCTGTGATTTAATTTCGTCCACAGGTCAAAATTGTCAAATTTACCGTCGGCTTCCTTATTGAAACCAAATATATTACTACTGGGAAAATATCCAGTGCTACCGCCCCTTAGATGCTACCGTGATACGGGCTTCCAGGCCGTCGGATTCTCAAATCGGACGGCTCGTAATAACTCTACAACATTTGCAGAAAAGCCTACTAGGAGTCCAAAAATTACGCATAGATCCAGCAGATCCAACAACTCCTGGATGCCGTCCGATCTATGAATCCAACAGTCAAGAAGTCTGTATTATGGTAACACCTAAGGTTTGGTAGCACTAGATACTCTCCCCTACTGGGAAAATATCCAGGATATAGGCCAAAACAGCAGAGCAATGTTTGCACGGGAATCAAGGAATAGTACTACTACCTTTTGGATGGAAGGAACAAGACGAGAGGCATGCAAAAATCAGTCTAGTTCTTCACAAGTTTGTCACGTGAGTCTTCCAATGCCTTGGTTAAGTAGGGGAGATTACGACATGGAAGACACGAACATGGATAGCCAAACTAACATCGACCAGGATGAGGATTTTAACGGGGGTCGGACTCGGACTCCGCCATGGCCGGCCTCGAGCCGCTGCCCCAGTTTTCCTCTGCTTCCGCTGCAGTCGCGACTAGTCTCGCTCAACTTGTGCTCCATACCGCCGCCTCGTCTCTGCATCGCCGGCTGCCTCTGCCATTCTCTGCCGCCGTGGTCTTGCCCTGCTTGTGGGTCATTGCTCCGCTGTAGACTCTCGCGGTGAGCCGCCCTGCCGCGCCAAATCGACCTGGGCGTGCCTTGAGTGGCCGACCGCTGTTTCGCGCTGAGAGCCGGCATCCGAGTCCGACCAGCGCAAGAATCAAGTCGCCGAGGCCGTTTCTTTTTTCCTTGGCTGCCGTTTTTTGAGCTGATGGAACATGCCTGGGAAAATTGACTATAGTTGCTGCCACTGTTTTTCCTTCACGTGAAGACCAAAGTCAATGCATCTACCGGGCACTACCTTTGCTCTTTGCATGTTGAAACAATTTAAGCCGGTCGGAGAGTTGAAAAAGAAAAAGAAACAGAGGGCTGATCAAAGAAAGGGTGGACGTGGATTAGTCAAATACGGCTCAGAGGGTTCGTTCTGAACCGTCCGGTTTTGGTTTTGCTGCGCTCGTATTTTGAACTGCTGCCTCCGCCAACCGCCGCCTTGCATTCGCCGTGCTGTGGTGAATGCCTTTTTGAAAGGGTAGGAAAGAGTGGCCAAATTGCCATTGCAAATACTTGAGGGTATCCACATGTGCTATGTATGGTCATCCGCCATCCGAACAAATCAGGTGATATCCATCTAAAATTTGTTTTATTATCACATATTGTTTTTGTCAAAGAACAATTTATTTTCGCCTTGGTCTGCAATATTTTTTATGCAAGACAATTGTTCACTGCAAGAGCGATGGTCGTATTATGGATGAATAGCTCGCGCCACCATTATCATGTGTTAGTATCTGACCGTACCATGATGCTCGACGAATATATATGCAAACCGCTGTTTACGGCCCAATTTACATCAACATGACGCGGTTGACTCGCCCGTCCGCGCGGCTTACCGCGCCTGTGATTGAATCGCCCGTCCGCGCCGGCTTACAACGCCGCGGCCGACTCATCTGTCTGCTCCCGTGGCCGACTCGGCCGTGATTGATTTCAGCTTCACCGTGGTGATTATAGATTCTGCGGTGGATAATTTCTGGCCTAACATATCAGGTGAAATCCATCCAGTATGTTTTTATATTAGATATTGCTTTCGTTAAAAGAGCAATTACTCTGACTTGCAAGTTCTCTAATGCAGGACAAGTTGTCTACTGCAAAAGGGACTAATATATCACTGAGCTGTTGAATGACTCATACCGTTTTATATCACGGTCAAATATGCAGAATCTCAAGACAACTCCTTGAGTCATCTTAAGACTCGGAGGCTACAATGACACGACTCGGCAAATCTTGCCAATTCCTGCAAATTCGACAACCCCGGGTCATTGGAGGGAAGATAACCCGGTCCCGGAGGTTACTGCTATATTGATGAAAATTTAAAGGCTGTCAGAAATTTTCGTCTTAAAATGAAGGATTTCGGTTTAAAATACGGTTCAAGGAAAAATGTCTCTCACAAAGCTTTGAAGCTCTCAATATCCGATTTGAAATTCCAGTTCACAAAAGAATTCATGTCTCGCAAGTTCGGGTTCTTAGAAAAATTGAAGGTTGCCAAAGAGAACTTGCTGCCATGATGCGCGGTTCAAACATGGGTATCCTGCCTTATGGGTTTATTTTATTATGGTCACTTGGGGGCTTCCTGCTCACTGAGTATAGCTATGACTACCCTATTGATCCGGCTTGTACGCCTTGATTGCAAATAACTTGGGGGTTTTCTGCCCAAGTTGAATTGTTACCAATGAGAACTTGCTATAATGTGCAGTTCAAACATAGGTAACGTGCCTTGTTGACTTGTTAAAAATTACTTGGGGGTTCCTGCTCATTGAGCATAGCTATGACTACCCTGCTGATCCGGCTTGTACCCCTGGAATGAAATATTACTTGGAGGCTCTTTGTTTATGGACAAAGCTTTGTTGACCCTTGTAATAGGCTTGGACGCCAGGTGTATTCACCAGAAAATCCGGGTTATCCTGCCTTTGTAAATCTGCCACTCCGCCCAGGTAATCCTGGAATGACTCGCCGTACTCTTGACAGTCAATCTTATAAAGACCCTGAACTTGTGAAAGTTAAAACGGTGATTTGTCATGTGAGGCCCGGCTTCCAAGGTTGAATGAAGGTTTTGACTCAGTGGTTGTGCGGCCCTTGAAAAGCACTTGACTTGAAGGCTTGGCAGCCTGTGAAAGCCTTATTTTTTCATTTATATTTGATTTGAACATTTTTTTAGGTTCATCTCTTGCGACATGTTAATATATGGTTGAAAACCGATGAGGGCTATGTTGCCTTATGGTTCATATATGAATCTATCCGGAGTTTATTAACCCGGCCTGGCTTTGGACCATAAGTCGCCAGTGTGCATTGATTGTGCACATAGAGCGCTGCGCTCTAAGTCTTTCGGCTGTTACCCTTGCTGCATCTAGCGTTGTAAGCTGACAGTATGAACTGATTTCACAGGCCATGTAGCCTTGATTATATGACTCATCATTAGCATATTTGGGTTTGATAACCCGCCCCGATAGCAGACTTTAAAGTCGACCGGGATATTTTGCCTTGAGCAATCAAAATGATGATATTTCATGACTCCGGGTTGATACTGGCCCCGGATTATAATTATCAAGGCATCACCATGGTATTGATCTACATGTATGTCTTTCAATAATGGTATGAATATTTTGGGTTTCGTAAACCGCCCTGTCTATGGACTTTAAGTCGCTAATATACTTTGGATTACACAATTGGGATTATGCGCTTATGAATATTTGGGTTGTCACCCTCACTGGGCATGTCAATGTAAGCTAGCAGTATAAATCAATCCTACAAGTATTGTTGGGGATATTACTACTGGGCGTAAACCGGCCTACCAGGGCCGGGTTAACTTCATCAGTAGTCCAAGAATGTTAAAACCCAAGAAGATAGAAGAGGGCCCAAGGCCTATAGTAGGTCTAAAATCTGTAGCCGTAAACCGGCTTAGTATGTACTTGTATTGTAAGTTAGGAATAAGGAGAGACCAACCCGGATACGAGTATGAACCGGTGTTGGGACTCTGTGAACCGACGGGCGTCACCCGTGTATATAAGGGGACGACCCGGCGGCGGTTCAAGGACAGACAACAACAACTCGAGACTTAGGCGAAGCTTATTTGCTCCCTAGTCATTGAAACCCCATCAATTCCATCACAACTAGACGTAGGCTTTTACCTTCATCGAAGAGGCCGAACTAGTATAAAACTCTCTGCGTCCCTGTGTCCGCTTTAACCCCTTCAAGCTAACCCATCGCGATGGCTCCACGACTAAGTCCTTTCACCAGGACATCTGCCGTGACAAAACCACGACAGTTGGCGCCCACCGTGGGGCTATCACACGATGGTTTCAAGTTCTTGGAGGGCCGCTTTGAAGGACTCGAGGACTACGCTGTGGGTCGGATGACTAAGAGTCGTCGCGGCAAGCTCTACATCGACGATGCAAGCTGGGGCCCCGAGGCCGGCTCAATTGAGTACGGGTACCGGGTCCCCTTTGGTGGCATACACGTTTTCATCGGCAAGATCGGTGAACCGGACCCTGAGCCGGACATCTGCACCGACCTCGTCGAGGCGGCTCAGCGTGCGCGATCTGCCCCGGTTAAACCGGCCGTGAAACGTGCCTTCGTGGGAGTCATCCATGGAGGAAGTTATGAGGATGGATCAGAATCTGGTGGTGAGACCGTCGTTTACTCTGGCGACGAGTCATCAACCGGAGAAACTGAATCTCTGTATCAACTGCAAGATGGCCGGATTGGGGGCTGTTCCGATGGCGACAGTATTCCGAACTCCTCTGATCTGCCCAACCGGGTTGGAATATTCATGGCCGGTACACATGCCGCGCTTCATTCTTCGACCGCTGCTGCGATGATCTCCGGTTCAGTAGCGGCGACGGCTGCCGGGGCAGGAGGCTCTGTGCGCCCGCCAGCTCAAGTTTTATCGGATCTGTTCGATACATTGGCTGCGCTCATGGCAGAGGCTAACCCGGCGGATCAGGACGCTCGCAACGCGGAAATTGCAAAAGTGAGGGAGCAAATCACTCAGGCTAAGGCGGACTTAGCAGCTGAAGATACCAGGATGACTGCAGAGCGGGCCGCTTTAGATGCACAGGTCTACAGGCTCATGTTGGACCAGAACGCGTCACAGGAAGTCATGAGGAGGAAGTACTGATCTCGTCTGCCTTCGGTCTTCGAAGCTAGAGACCTCTTCAACACCCCCGGAGCGGGAGCCAGTAATACGCCGGTGGTAAACCAGGCGGAAGCACCTGGGACGGGCGCACCAGTCTAGCCCCGTTTAATAGATCTGCCCCGTCACAATACTGGTGTACCTCAGGTTCTGCCTCCGGGTCACTACTCCAACCCGATGGACAACCTTGTTGCGGCTGCTGCACGACTGGAGGCCATTCCAATTGAAGGTGATTCGCCGCAAGCGGTAGAGACGCGCCGGGTCAAGGAGCTCCTTAGGACAGCTTTGGTCCAACAGGAAGCGTATTCGCACAACCGCGATCGGATCCACTCAACTCCTCGCCCGAGCCGGAGATATAGCAGGCATATGGATGAACCGGCCGTGTCAAGTAATGCACGGCGAGGAGCGCCCCGCGGTAACAACCCGGCAGGGGGTGTCGATAATGCTCAAGAAGTGGTAGACCGGGCCCGAGCGCGCAGGGAGGCCGAGTTAGCTGCACAGTATCAAGATCGTCAGCTTACACCGGTTCGTCCGACCACCATGATCGAGCCAGGAGTTACCTCTAGTGCTTTGGGAGTGCCTTGCCTTGTTCCCGCTTTACGCAATGTGCGCCTGCCCAAGGATTTCAAGGGCCTGCGCAAAGTACCAAATTACATGGCGGATCAACCTCCAGAGACATGGGTGGAGAGCTATGAGATGGCCATGGAGATGCTTGATGTGGATGAGGCGGCTTGTGCAAAGTATTTCACCATGATGCTGGAAGGAACGGCCCGTACATGGTTGAAAAGCTTGCCGGCCAATTCTATTAACTCATGGGCCCAATTACGAGCCCGGTTTATCAGTAATTTCAAAGACACATGTAAGCAGCCGATGTCGATAGTGTATTTAGCTGCCTGTGTCCAGGAGGAAGGAGAATCAACGATGCATTGGGTGCGCCGGGTCTCGCAAGTTCTGCATTCATCAGACCGCATCAATGCTGACACCGCGGTTATAACCCTGGAAGGCAATTGCCGGTTTGGGCCCCTAAAGCTGAAATTAGGGCGGATGAAGCACCACTGCAGTGACATAGGGACTCTCATGGGCGCTTTTGTAAAGTATGCTGATTCTGATAGTACCAAGGATCCTGAGTCTGATGATGAGAAGACAGGGAAGGGAAAGAAGAACGGCAACTCCAAAGGTCAGCAACATCACCCGACAGGTAATGGTGGCGGAGGCAAGCGCAAAGCGGATGGCAACATAGACTTCGTGGCTAATACCAACGCGCAGGACAAGGACCAGCGGCGTAAAGGTAAAACGCAGAATCGCAGTGGAGCGCCTAGCCCTAACCCGGACCGCTTAAACTATCTGTTGAACCAGCCCTGCCCGAAGCATGGGACAAAGGAAGTACCAGCAAACCACCTTTGGAAGGATTGTTACATTATGCAGGAGTTCAAAAATTCTAATGCTTTCCAGCATGATCACGGCTCGGGCGGTGGCTCAGGATCCGGACCGGGTTACGGCGGAGGAAATTCTGGTTCAGGATTCAATGGTAATCCCGGCGGACAGAATAACCAGAATAATCAGAATAGCCAGGGTGGTTACAACCAGCAGCATCAACAGTCAGGTTACCAGAGCAACCCAAAGCAGTTGAATAGTGGGCAGTACCATGTCTTCACCACTAGCTTGGACAAGCGGGACCGGAAGGTTCAGAAGCGGACAGTCAACTCCGTTGAACCGGCTGTACCCCGTTACTTACGCTGGTCTGAGAAGCCAATCATATGGAGCAGAGAGGATCACCCACCATGGGTTGATAACCCGGGTCAGCTGGCATTGGTGGTGGCACCTCAGGTGGGAGGTTATAAGTTCACCAAGGTACTCATGGATGGAGGGAGCAACATTAATATCTTGTACTATGTGACCTTCCGTCATATGGGATTGACAGACAAAAATCTCAAACCGTCCAATACGGTGTTCCATGGTGTGGTACCTGGCAAATCAGCATATCCTGTTGGTAAGATAGCTCTAGAAGTGGCCTTTGGAGATGATCATGATTCCAGGACGGAGACGCTGACGTTTGAAGTGGTAAAGATCCAAAGTTCGTATCACGCCCTGTTTGGGCGACCGGCCTACGCCAAGTTCATGGCACGGCCTTGTTATGCGTACTTGCAGCTCAAGATGCCGGGTCACAAGGGGACAATTATGGTTCATGGAAGCCGTCGTGTTGCTTTGGAGTGCGAGGAAGGAGATGCGGCCTACGCAGAGTCAGTTTGTGCCACCGAGGAGCTGAAATTTTATAAAGACAATGTTGATCCGGCAGATATGATCCCGTTGAAGAAGCCAACTACGGAGCATGATCCGGCCTTGAAGTTCAAATCGGCAGCTGAGACTAAGCTTGTTGACTTCGTGCCTGGCGATTCATCCAAGCAGTTCAGCATCAGTGCAAATTTGGATCCTAAATAGGAAAGCGCGCTCATCGAGTTCATCTGTGAGAATCGGGACATTTTTGCATGGAAGCCTTCTGACATGCCAGGTGTACCGAGGCAACTCGCTGAGCAGACTCTTAATGTGGATCCTAAATACAAACCGGTGAAACAGTTCCTCCGCCGGTTTAACGAAGAAAGACGCAAAGCTATTGGAGAAGAGGTAGCCAGGCTTTTGGCAGCTGGTTTTATTGTTGAAGTTTTTCACCCTGAGTGGCTTGCTAATCCGGTGCTGGTCCTTAGAAAAACGGCACCTGGCGTATGTGTGTGGATTACACAGACCTTAATAAGGCTTGTCCAGCAGATCCTTTTGCCCTCCCCCGTATTGATCAAATCATTGATGCTACGGCGGGTTGCGAGCATTTGAGTTTTTTGGATGCATATTCTGGTTATCATCAAATCAAAATGGCGGTTAAGGACCAGGAGAAGACGGCGTTCATCACTCCCTTTGGAGCCTTCTGCTATGTGTCTATGCCCTTTGGGCTCAAGAGTGCCCAGGCAACTTATCAATGGTGTGTACAAAATTGCCTTCATAAGCAGATTGGCCGTAATGTACATGCTTATGTGGATGATATTGTGGTTAAGTCAAGGAAGAAGGAGACTCTGGTTGACGATTTGAAGGAAACCTTTGGTAACCTGAGGACGTACAAGATGATGCTCAATCCGTCCAACTGCGTTTTTGGTCTACCGGCATGCAAGTTATTGGGTTTTCTGGTGTCCAACAGGGGAATTGAGGCTAATCCAGAGAACATCACAGCCATCACCTCCCTGGCTAAACCGAAGTGTATCAATGACGTTCAACGTTTGGCTGGTCGGATTGCCGCGTTGAGCCGGTTTATCAGCCGCCTTGGTGAGAAGGCAATTCCTTTGTATCAGATGTTGAAGAAAACGGATCAGTTCGTCTAGAGTTCGGCTGCTGATCAGGCGTTTGAGGACTTAACGCGGCAATTAGCCAACCCACCTGTACTTGCCGCTCCCGTTGACAGGGAGCCGCTGCTACTATATGTTGCTGCTAACGCTCGCGCAGTCAGTGTGGCCATTGTGGTAGAGCGGAAGGAGGCAGGTAAGGAGCATCCGGTATAGCATCCGGTTTACTATATCAGTGAGGTACTTATTGAATCCAAGCAAAGGTATCCGCATTGGCAGAAGCTGGTATATGGAGTTTTCATGGCAAGCCGGAAGCTGAAGTAGTATTTCCAAGGGCACCCCATCACAGTGGTCAGCTGTGCTCCTTTAGGCGATATCATCCAGAACCGGGAGGCGACTGGTCGGATTGCCAAGTGGGCTATAGAGCTTGGGCCGCACGGGTTAAAGTATGTGCCCCGAACGGCGGTGAAGTCTCAAGCACTTAATGATTTCATCAATGATTGGACGGAGATGCAAGCACATGAAGAGAAGCCGGATCACACATATTGGACCATCCATTTTGACGGATCCAGGCAATTGGAGGGCTCGGGGGCTAGAGTCGTATTAACTTCCCCACGAGGTGACAAGTTCTGGTACGTCCTCCGCTTAATGTTCCCTTGTACTAACAATGCAGCAGAGTATGAAGCCTTGCTCCATGGTCTCCGGATGGCTAAGGAGATGAATCTAAGCCGGGTTAAGTGCTTCGGTAACTCGGACCTGGTGGCTCAACAGGTGTCCGACACTTGGGATTCCAAGGACCCGCTGATGGCGGCATATCGTCGTGAGGTGGATATTGTTGCAGGTCACTTCAAGGGCTATCAGGTGGACCACGTGGACCGTCAGAAGAATGAAGTGGTGGACGCTTTAAGCCGGTTGGGCTCTCAGCGTAAACCGGTTCCGCCTAATGTTTTTCTTGATGTGCTGCACAACCCGTCGGTCAAGCTCCCTGGTGAAGCGGATTTGGCTATTCCTGATCCGGAGGCTCAATTGGTGGCAACTCTACACGTTATTCCGGATTGGACGCTTCCTCATCTTGCGTACATGAACCGGGGCGAGCTACCAGAGGATGAAACCTTGGCCCGGCAGATAATCCGGCGATCCAAGTCCATGACTATTATTGATGGCGAATTGCATCATTGCAGTGTGTCAGGGGCGTTTCAACGCTGCGTGTCTCCTGAGGAAGGCTGTGAAATTTTGCGTGAGATCCACGAAGGAGATTGTGGTCATCATGCCGGTTCAAAATCTTTGGTGGCTAAGGCGTTCCGACACGGTTTTTATTGGTTAACTGCTCATGCTGATGCGGAGGATCTGGTCAGACGATGTGACGGTTGCCAAAAGTTTTCAAGACGCGCTCACGTGCCGGCTCAGGAATTGAGGATGATTCCAATCACTTGGCCGTTTGCAACTTGGGGGCTGGATATGGTTGGGCCTTTCAAAAGGTCCAAGGATAAGAAGACCCACCTCCTGGTGGCGGTTGACAAATTTACAAAGTGGGTGGAGGCAGAACCTGTTAGCAAGTGTGATGCGGCCACGGCGGTCCAGTTCATCAAAAAGGTGATTTTCCGGTTTGGTTTTCCACACAGTATCATTACAGATAATGGTACCAATTTTTCCAAGGGGGCTATGAAGGAATTCTGCGAACGTGAGCACATCCGACTTGACGTCTCATCAGTGGCGCACCCACAGTCCAATGGTCAAGCAGAAAGAGCTAATCAGGAAATCTTGAGAGGCATCAAGCCCCGGCTTATGGTTCCTTTGCAGAGGACGCCGGGTTGTTTGGTGGAAGAGTTGCCATCTGTGTTATGGAGCATCAATACCACACCAAACAGATCAACAGGATACACGCCGTTCTTCATGGTCTATGGAGCGGAGGCGGTTCTCCCTAGTGATATCCGTCACGATTCACCTCGTGTGGCGGCTTATGTTGAAGCGGACAACGAGACAGCACGGCAAGATGCTTTGGACCGGTTGGATGAAGAGCGTGACATAGCAGCTGCCCGCTCGGCGATTTACCAATAGGATCTTCGTCGTTATCGCAGTCGCCGAGTCAGAACCAGAACCTTTCAATAAGGAGATTTGGTGCTTCTGCTCATCCAAGATCAGACTGATATGCATAAGTTATCCCCACCTTGGGAGGGACCTTTCGTGGTCAGCAAGAATCTGCACAACGGGTCATACTATCTGATTGATATTTGAGAGCATAAAGACTCACGCACATCAGAGGTGGAGACCAACAGGCCGTGGAACATAACTCATCTTCGGCCTTACTATACCTGAGCCATCGGCTCTACTCATGTACATACTATGACAATGTATATATTATGATTAATATAATAAACCGGAGCCTCAGCTAAAGCGGGGTATCTGTTCTTTTACATCATGTGTGGTTACACGGAGTTGTTCTGTCTTAAAGCGGTCTTCGGTTTACCCCTTGAAAGTTTTATAAAAATCACTTGGGGGCTTGGTCATGTCCGAACCAATGCAACACCTTTTGATAGGCGAAAGCCACCAGATCACTTGGGGACATGGTCAAGTCTGAACCAGTCATGCCTCTTGGTCGGCCTAAGGCCATAGAATCACTTGGGGGCTTGGTTGAACCCGAACCATTGCCATGCCTCTTGATCGGCATAATGCCACGGTTTCATTTGGGGACCTGGCTGACTTGAACCATAGCTACACCTATCGGGAGCTTGGTCGTGTCCGACCATGGTAACACCATCTGATCGGCTCAGTAAAGCCTCTTTTTTGCAAACGGTTTTATCATTGCCTTTGCTTCAATGCTTTTTCTTAAATAAATATTGCTTTATATTTGTTGTGTTTTGTAAACCGACAACGTTTTAAACCGGTTCAAACTATCAATTGACGGAACATGGTCCATTTTTAATCCGGAGATTATTTGCCCGGTTTTACTTTTTTTGTTAACATCCCATGATGGAGTAACAAGGGCGTTTATGGTAACCCAACATGGTTTACATGATAAACCGGCATGGTTTACATGATAAACCGGCATCGTATACACAGGAGCTATTTTCTCCTTTGACAGTACATGTTTATAGACCTCCGCTTCAAGATTGGTTAAGCCAACTTCATGTCGACCAACGATGGCAGATTTTATGATTGCAGGAGATGTAGATTGAAAGTTTCAATCTTTCAAACAAAAGTATCAGCACTGATGCACAAAGGCATCTCAGAAGCAAGAGTATTGACTATCCTATTACAAAGCAACGTGGTGCCCAAATAAGATCATTGTTTTCTTGGCGGAATATAACAAAGCATCCATTTAAACCGGCCTCCGGTTCAAGCTTGGTCGCCGCCCTGATCTAATGGTTGTGGGTCCTCCTGCGCCGCTTCAGCTTCTTCTTCCCTACCCAGTGGCTGGAAATCAACAGCGGTCCAGTCGATTCCCATTAGGGCTTGAAAGACAGCTTCTTCATGGATCAGGGATGACGGTTCAATATCAGGGGCGTAAGTGTGCTTACGGATTGGAGGGATCAGATTCTCCGCTTCAGGGATTGGTGCAGCCACTCGTTTGTTCTGATTGTTATATTGAGCTTGATAATGCGTCAAGTCTGCCTCTTCCGCCAATTGGCAATCTAAAGGGCGTACTGCCCGGTTTATTGCTCTCAGGTCTTCCTCATTGAACTGCGAGCCATCTTCCTTTAAACTGGGATAACCTTGAGCTGCCTCAACAGGATCAAAATTCGGCACCCATGCTTTTGCCCGGATTAAGGCATTGATGGCACCGGTTCGAGCAGCAGATTTCTTCAGCTCTGCAATCCGGGCGGGAAGCATTGACAACCTCTTCAGAGTATCTTGAATTAAAGAGGGCGCCGGATTGTTATGTGATGCAGTAGAAATGATCCGCTGCGCCCCGGTATACAGCTGTTCGATTAAGGTATATGCGGCCTTCAACTTCATCCAAACATCTGACCCCAAGTGACCAATGCGTGTACCTACAACATTATAAAGAGTTCACAAACCGGACCTATCATAGGAAGGTCAAATTATTACAGAAGTCAAAAGAAGCTTACCAAAGATGGCTGCAGTCATGGCATGTACTTGCCGCTTTACGCTGGTTAGCTCATCTACCACCGGTTTAAGGGCGGCTTCAGCAGTTTCAATTTTCTTGGTCAAAGCGGCCTTCTCAGTGGCCCAATCCGTCCGCTCTTTGTTGAAGCCCTCCTTCAGCTGTTCCATGACGCTTAAGGCGCTGGTCAACTCCTCTTTTGCATTGGAGGTTTCAGCTTGTTGGGATTTCAAATTTTCTTGAAGATCGGCGAGTTGGCTTTCCTTGGTTTTCAGCTCAGCCTGCATACAGATAGTCATATGATTTAACAAACGGTACAAGAATTGAAGTACCAACTCCATAACAAGTTATGCATTTGGCACTTGGGGGCTAATACATATTTGATCTTCAACTGTAAATTGGTTGCAAAGTCCTAAGCTCAATACAAGTATTCAACTTGGCACTTGGGGGCTAATGGCTATTTGCTCGAATAAATTCTGGTGCTGCAATGTTAAATTACTTAAGTCCCGGTTTAACTACATTAAGTTGAACCGACCCTTGGGGGCTACATCAGGGAATTTCAAAGCATCCAGTTTTATCACAATAAGTCCCGGTTTACAAGAGGATTGCCAAACCGGCCCTTGGGGGTTAGGAGAGTTGACAAAATTGAAGTATCCAAGCAGGAAAAAGCACATGGAAGTTACCTCAAGTTTTTCTTTCATCAAATTCACCAGACCGGCTTCATAGTCACGGCTGGTATACATCCGATTCAAGTAGCCGGAATGAAGGTCTTGGGCATTCAGAGTGGCGTAAGTCGCCATATCAACATTCCACTTGCCCTTGCTCATTGTGGCAAATTCTTCCTTGGCAGTATGTTTGGACAAAGCGACAGGATTGCTCGGTTTGGTATGACCAACACCAGTGATAACAACTTCATCATCCTGGGCGTCACCGGTTTGCACTGGGGCTGTCGGTTTACTAGTAGCTTTAGATGGGCTGGTGGATTTCTCAATCCGGATGGGACTTCTAGGCTGGTCGGCAGGGCCAGAGGCGTCAACAGGTCTTTCTTCAGCAATAAAAACCTCATCTTTCATTGGCGGGTCATTGGGCACGTCTTCACGGATAGCCGCTTCAAGATCTGGAGCGTTGTTCGGTTCAGGGGCAGTTTCTTCTTCGACCGCTTTATCCAGGCGAGCCTTCTTGCTTGGCCTAGGCTTGGCCCTAAAAGGAGTAATGAAGATCAAATACACCATATGTTCCAACATGATGTATCAGAAATATTATGATAAGTATAGCTTACCCAAGCACCGTCTTGAGTGGTGGCAGCTGAGTAGCTGATGACTCGCCAGAGGATGAGTGGGAAGTAACCTGATAATCGGAGTCAGACGGATTAAGAGGTTGACGATAACAGCCCGCTTTAGGACAAGCACTGACAAGCAAATTAGAGACCTCTGAACGGCGTTTCCGAACCGGACTGTTCGGTAAACCGGCGGAGGTAACTACCTAGCAGCCGTGCCAGGTTGTGCTGCGAACTTCGTGCTGTTGGGTCTTCATAAGAAATTTGGGATCCAAGTAAGCAAGAGGATGAGAAAATTTAACTTTCCGGTTTTCCTGACGGAGTTTTAGTGAAGGCAAAGGATTCGAATCAGAAGAAAGAGAGATTACCTCTGCAGCATCAGCATGGCTGGCTTCGGCATCATCCTGACAAATATTATCATCAATAAGGCGTGTGAAAAGTAGGCCAAGTGAATCAAGTTCTACCTCAAGGTCCGGGTTACCCACATCGTCGTCAGCGGGCAGATCAGAAGATGCAGTGGTTTTCCTCTTATGAGCAGGCCTCTTAACAACCTTGGTCTTTGGCCGGATTGGTCTTTCCGGTTTGTCTGGCTTTTCCGGTTTCTCCTGAGGAAGCTTCTTGCTCCAAAACGGATCATCACCCTGTTTAAGCAGCAGTTGATATTAAAGAATATACAGAAATAGCAATGACATGTTCAGTAAAGAGGTACAGTCAAATCTTACAGCTGGCGGTTTGTTGGTAGCGCAGAAGGGAAGCAGGCCGGTTCGAGCACGGAGGTGTTCCGGTTCATTCAACATTTTCTTAACAGCTTCTGTGACCTCATCATCTGTGAGCTGGATGTTAACATGTCGGAGTGGGTCATCGACACTACCAGTATACTCGCACATTAAACCGGAGCGCTGGCTGAGGGGCAATATGCTCCATGATATCCAACAGCGTGCGAGATCAATTCCTGTTAAACCGTTGGCCATAAAGGCTCAGAGCTTGGACAGTTGAGGGGCATATTTACTTCTCTCCTTGGCAGTCAGCCTTTGCGGAAAAGGGTGTGTGTATTGCTAAGCCGCTCCGGACGAAAGCCAGGCAAAGGAGTTTCATTAGCAGGGGAGGTATCTTTGCAATAGAACCATGATTGATTCCACTCCTTGGGGTGGCTGTGCAGTTTAGCGTGAGGGTAAGTGACCTCCTTCCTTTTCTGGATCGCCACACCACCCAATTCTGTATTGGAACCATCAGTAAATTCTGTACGGCGGTTTAGGTGAAAGCAGTCTCTAAACAATTCAACTGTGGGTTCCTCTTGAAAGTATGCCTCACAGAGCACCTGGAAGTGACAGATGTTGGTGACATAATTGAGGTCAGTATCTTGCGGGCGGAGTTGAAAGTTGGCCAAGACATCCCGATAGAATTTTGAACCGGGCGGATTAAAACCTCGGGCTAAGTGGTCCGCGAAAACGACAACCTCTCCCTCTTGAGGTGTGGGAGGACATTCTTTGCCAGGGACCCTCCAATGGATGGTATTTTTGCTGCTTAAAGCGCCAGTCAGGACAAGATTATTCAGTTGAGTTTCTATGACACGAGAAGGAACCCAGTTGCACTCATATACTTGTTTGGCCATGGTGAAGTCTACAAAATAAGTTATTCCGGTTTAAGATTGCGTTGGGTGAAAAATATACACCGGTATGAACAATGTTAAACCGGAGGCAATTATATTTAAACCGGAGTTTTATGAAGCGACATCATATGGCTGAAGAGTTCCGGCGGTTCAACCAGGGGACTAATGGTATATACCGGTTTATTAACTTCTTCTATACTAAGTTAAACCGCCTGATTTAAACATTGAAGCAGTTGAGGTTGCGGATGGCTAAGTATGCAGAAACAGGTTTCACAAGGTCTGGTTATAGCAATGGATCTGAGGCAAGTTCAGAAAAACAGAAAAACATCCAAAGGTTTAAAGTAGAGCGGAAGTGAATCAATGGGTAGATATACAAATGAGATCTACGGACTTGGACATGAAACTACAGGCGGATGCGAAAAGCTACTGTTATTCAGAGCAGGGTTTCATAGATCCATCCAGGGGTTAATACATGAATAGGAATAGTCGATGAACACCGCAAGAACTAAGAAACCCTAGAACAGATCTAGGTTGAGAAGAACGGAGGACCTACCAGAGCTGAGGAGGATGCGGAAGATCGCCGCGGTTTTCTGGTACGTTCAGGTCGATGCAGCGGCCAAAGTTGGTGCTGAAGGCGACGACGGCGGCGGAGCTCTGAAGCTGGCGACGCGAGGAAGACGAAGAAGAGAAGGCACAAAGAGAAGAAAGGAAATGACCCTTCATTCTTATTTATAAAGCAAAAGGACATGTGTCAGGCGCGACAAAGCAGGGGCCACGGAACGGAGCCGTCGCCTCGATTTTCGCAGATTTATTAAATGAACAGATATCATGAATACTTTCTTTATGACAGATAACGTCACTCCGGTTTAACATCAATTGGAGAAGATGACATCACGACGGTTCAACAATTGCAAGAAGATGTTGAAGATGAAGATTTCTGCTAAGGATTGACATGAACCCGTTCAAATCAATCTGGGGCCTAATGTTGGGGATATTACTACTGGGCGTAAACCGGCCTACCAGGGCCGGGTTAACTTCATAAGTAGTCCAAGAATGTTAAAACCCAAGAAGATAGAAGAGGGCCCAAGGACTGTAGTAGGTATAAAATCTGTAGCCGTAAACCGGCTTAGTATGTACTTGTATTGTAAGTTAGGAATAAGGAGAGAGCAACCCGGATACGAGTATGAACCTGTGTTGGGACTCTGTGAACCGACGGGCGTCACTCGTGTATATAAGGGGACGACCCGGCGGCGGTTCAAGGACAGACAACAACAACTCGAGACTTAGGCGAAGCTTATTTGCTCCCTAGTCATCGAAACCCCATCAATTCCATCACAACTAGACGTAGGCTTTTACCTTCATCGAAGGGGCCGAACTAGTATAAAACTCTCTGCGTCCCTGTGTCCGCTTTAACCCCTTCAAGCTAACCCGTCGCGATGGCTCCACGACTAAGTCCTTTCACCAGGACATCTGCCGTGACAAAACCACGACAGGTATGTTTTCCTGGTTATATGAATATGCGAGGTTTGAGATCCCGCCCTGTCTTTTAACTTTAAGTTGCCAGTATGTTTAGGATTGAATGGCCTTAGTTCTAGTCTTTTCCGTAATTGCATAGGACTATATTATGTTTGGATTGTTACCCGCCCTGGCTTTTGACGTTAAGCCGTCAGGGCATATGTTGTTTACACTTTGTGCAAGACATGCAGAGTTATGGCCTACATAAATGATTAAGTTCAAGCCCATCATCAAAATTGATGTTTTAAATTGATGTTATCAGTTCTTGATTGTTAAAGGCTATAAGCCGCCGGGATATAATAATTCCGGCTTACAATGAATGCGCATCAAGTCGTCATCGGCCACGAGCCGACGAGTATTTAAACTCCGGATTTACTTGTCAACCGATAAGGAATTCAAATCTTTAATAGCCAAACTTGGCTGGATTTTCATGATGATATTGAATGATTGAGGATTTCATACCGGAGTATATTATTCAGATCTTGAATATCCAAGATGGCTGGATTTTTATTATGGTTATCAATAACCGACATTATGATTGAGATTTTCAAAGTCGCTTCAGCGCAATGGCTATTATTTCTCTATCAATGGATATGATTTATTCTGCAATGAAGGAATAGTCCCGAGTCGCTGCAGGCTTATGACCCAGCACTTGGGGGCTACGTTATTCAGATTGAGATTACATCAAATATGCAAGTCCCATGTCACTGCCAGCATGCACCATGGCACTTGGGGGCTAATGCAAGGTTATTTTTGACTTGCCTTATTGAAGAACGGACCCATCACATTGTGTAGAGCCGGCCCTTGGGGGCTACTAGTTGCTCCTGTCAAAAATTCAAAGTACACAAGCCTTAATCCATTATATTGAAGGGTCCATTGCTCAGTTGGTAGAGCACAAGGCTCTTAACCTTGTGGTCGTGGGTTCAAGCCCTACGATGGAGGCTACATCATATGATGTTATTTTCAATGAAGTATATATAAAGTCCCAACTCAGTATTGTCTTGCTGAGCTGACCCTTGGGGGCTACACATTGCTGTTCAAGTCTACATGATCATATCTACAAAGTCCCTGCTCATTATTGCATAATGACCCTGCCCTTGGGGGCTACACTAGTTGAAGTTTTATGAGCATAAAGCAATTACAAGTCCCAGGTTGCTGCAAGCATGACAACCCGACACTTTGGGGCTACATATGTGGAATATTCAGTTTTGGCTAGTGATTGAGATGAACAACATGGATTTCTTCAAGGTTACAACATTTATATTGAAGCAAGTCTTAAGCTGTTACTACGCTCCCTTCTTAAGACTTGGGGGCTACAAGTGATATGCATATAAGAGAGGTATGCTTTCAAGCTTGATGTTTGCAACAATTATGACCCGATGCCATCAATATTTACAAAGCGGCAATTTTGGCAATGATAAACTGGCAAGTTCTACATCTTCAAGCCGACTGAAAATCAGGTGAGAATTTGAAGACCAATATCCTTGTTAAGCATTGGGAGCATAATCAAATGAATTATTCTTCACAATATTTTTGTGAGAAGCCAATGTCAGCAAATTGATTATGAAGGTGGTCTATTGACCCGGACTTTCCACAAGAAGGAAATGACAAGTACTTAAGGATGATCAGGTGCCGATTTAGCAAAACTTTTAACCTGGAGCACAACCTGTCAAATTTGTTCTTGTGTTTATTTTGCATGATCAGTTTAACATGGATAAATCCAAATTAAACTGCGGGCTAAGGTCGGGTATATACCCCGTGGTATGACCGGCCGGAGATATGACCCGGTTGGGACTTGGCGACTAACCAGAGACCCGGTTGATACTTGGCGACTCAATGGAGACCCTCCCGAACCTCGGCAGCTCATTAGTAACCCGGCGGGTGGGTCAGACGATCGATAAGACCGAACGGCCCAGAAGGTGGCTCGTGGGAAGGCCAGCTCATGTTATTGTGGGCCGGCTTAAGATGAAAGGCATAAGGAATATTCTCCTACAAAGGAAGCAAGACTAGGACTCTACTTGTAATAGAGTAATCTTAATCCTACTAGGACTAGTCATGTAACCTGCCCCTTTAACTTATATAAGGAGGCGCAGGGCACCCCAAGAGGGACAAGTTTCACAAGTTGGACACGTTAGGGTGAGACAGACAAGTCTATAGCTCTCGAGAAAGATCACCCTTGTAATCATGATCATCAACATCAATATCAATGAAGCAGGATGTAGGCTTTTACCTCCACCGTGAGGGGCCGAACCTGGGTAAGAAACCTCGCATCCTTTGTCCCACTCAACCCCTCTCAAGATACCCCATAGATGCATTGGCCTCAAAACTAAGTCCTCACACTAAGGACATCTGCCATGATAAATCCACGACAGTCTACTTGACACAGACGTGATGCCTATATTTCATAATCATTGCCTTAGATATCGTCATAACTTTGCGCTTTTCTATCAATTTCTCGACAGTAATTTGTTCACCCTCCGTATTATTTGCTAACTTGAGAGAAGCCTCTAGTGAAACCTATGCCCCCTGGGTCTATTTTCCATCACATAAGTTTCCGATCTACTATTTTCCATCATATAAGTTTCCGATCTGCTATTTTGCAATCTTTTACTTTCCGATCTATAAACCAAAAGTATTTACTTTATTGTTTGTTTAGTTTCATCTATCTCTATCAGATCTCACTTTTGCAAGTAACCGTGAAGGGATTGACAACCCCTTTATCGCGTTGGGTGCAAGTTGTTTGATTGTTTGTGCAGGTATTGGTGATTTGTGTGTTGTCTCCTACTGGATTGATACCTTGGTTCTCAAACTGAGGGAAATACTTATCTCTACTTTGCTGCATCACCCTTTCCTCTTGAAGGGAAAAACCAATGCAAGCTCGAGAAGTAGCATTGACTTCGAGAGAAAGGGGTTTATGTATGCCGCATATGAATTTAGTGGCAGTTTACATCTGGATGCCAAGTACAAATACAATAATGGTTATGGGGTGGCTTACTCAACAAAGTATCATGGTCATGGTGGAACTATTGAGGTAACGTTGCCCCTGTTATCTTTTAGATGTACCAACTCATAATACATTAATGTTTTTTATTTTTATAAAGAAATATTTGATTAGTTTGTATGTTGGAACACTTGTATAGTTTATATGAGACACACAACTATTTACTGTTATTCCCGCCATTGAAGATCTTAGTAAATTTTGCCTCTCCTGCCGTTAGCAAACTTACTAAATATGAAATTAATTTTTCCTATCAGTGTCAAATCTATTGTTATTATGATAAAGGTAAACAAAGTTGGTGCCATTGTGTACAAACATTATTTGCTCAGACTATTTTGTTAGCTTGCACGTTATTTTTAGTTCTGTAAATTCCATGGTTGGGTGCTAACATATATCAAGATAACAAAAAATTACCTCGTTATCTCGGAGCATGATGCTACTGGAAATTTGGTAGTGCAATTTCTGTGCAAAAAGATATGCAAATGATTATTGTCGAACACTTAATCTCAAAATTTTTGTTTGGGCATCAATAATTTTTTACATAAAGTAATGTAAATCGATGTATTCCTACTTCTAAGTCTACTTTCAAATGTACATGATGAAAGAAAATTACTATTTTGACAGAAATTGGTGTGTTTACTACAATTGCCAAGCACGCTTTGACATGTTGGTGACCGGACTATAAGATAAAGGGGCAAAACATTGTCCATGAGACATGTGTTCTTCGCCATTGCTGTCTGGGTGGCCAGACTATGCTCCTTTTCATGGCTTTGCGTTGTTTGGCTTTCACTGTATGTTTATTTAGTCGATATTGCTTTGTGTCAGCAATTGAATTTCAGTTCATGCTCTGTCCAGAATATCTTGGTTATTTTGTACTACTATCAAAGGATTCCTTGAAGAGCCTTGAGGATCTTCTTTGTTTGAATTTGCAGATTCCCCAAGTAGCATCACACATATGTCCTTCTACATTTTATGTTTTCATAGATATGGTGTATCTGTGTATCTTGCATCACCAATATTGTTGTCTTTGTTTTCCTGTCACCATTTTTTCCATTATATGTGCATCTTTTTGGGTCATCCATGGATCCCGAGGACTGCCAATAGTACGATGCACATAAATAACCTATTCATCAAATTCTCCAAGCTCAACAAGTGTGAGGTGACTAATGCATGCGTATATCCTTTTGTTTTGAAAATTTATATCTATTTTTAGTGTTGCATATATTAGTTTCGTCAAAATGTAGGTGCTTTACTCTTCTTTGGTTGGTGATTGATGCTTGATGTGGTTTTTGGTTTGTGTTCAAAAAGTGAAATGTATTCATATTAGGCATTTGCATAACTATTGTGTGTAGTTGCAACCTCCATTCATATGTGTCAGTTGAATCTACTTCCTTTTCTTTGGGTTCAAATATAGGATAAAGTTAATGTTAAAGTTTTTCCATTTGCCACATGGTTTTTCTGGAACCAAGTTCCAACATGTGTGTAGCTGATTGTGGCAACGGAGTTGCAGGAGTGGTGGATGTCCGACAAGGGAAGGAGAAAGAAGGGGGGTAGAGCTGAGAAAAAGGAGGGATGCACCAAGGGATGTGGTGCGGGAAGAAAGTGCAGTTGCGCGCCAAGGCTTGAGCCTTATCGTGTGCCAATTTTTCCCTTTCATCAATGTTCACGTTCATTTTTAAGTCCATAGCTCAGAATCCACACAATTGTTGTCGAGGATGACTATAAACTCAATGAGGATGATCATTGGGCTTATTGTAAAGCTCAGTGTTTGGTGGAGTAGTTTGGTGAGGACAAGCCATGCATAACTGATAAATTTGTACAATCACCCTGTTTTCATGCATATTAATTTTTTCTAGGAACATTGCACATAATTGATCTATTAAAGAAAATGATAGAGGAAAATCACGGTTCCTCTTCCTATGGAACTTCGGGCGGAGGAGCAATTATATTATTTTTTATAAAGTAATTGTACATTGATTGTTTGATCAAGTTGTTGGAACATGATTGACCTATAATAAATTTGCAATGTGAAGTATGTGTGTGAATCAACTACCATTCTCTTAATCAACGATATGATTTATTTACAACAATTTGTTTATGAAAAGCATTGGAAATTAGCTAGTTAATTTGTAAAATGTTATATACGAAAGCTTGAATTAATATTGACATTTCCCTTAGGTAAATTGAATGCAAGTGTACATTAACTTAAGGTAAATTATACCATTAGGAATACTAATCATTGTGTTGATAACCGATTTTATTTTGCCCCAAAATGTCCTAGATGATGTCAAAATGTAAAAGTGCTCGGAAGGAAAGTTGTGTGTTTCATCATAAAGAATAACATTTTTTTGGACCGTTTCCATCTGAAATCATATGCAAGCTCTAGAGACAAAATTGTTTACCACGCAAGGGATATTTGCATATTGGATTTTTTTGCCCCTTTAGATTTGCCAATTTTCCTTTTGCCACTATAGATTTTGATATTTCACTTTTGCCACTCTTAGCTTTTGAGAATTATCACAATTGTCATTCCGTGGCAAAAGCAAAATATTTTTTTTTTCATTTTTCCCACTCTTAGCTTTTGATCACAATTGCCGCTCTAAAGTTTTTGTTTCTGCCACGGCATGGCAATTGTGATAATTGTTAGAAACTAAGAGTGGCAAAAGTGAAAGTCAAAATCTAGAGTGCTATAAGAAAATTGGCAAAAGCAAAATTTTCCGTTTGCATATGGCCGTAAGTCCATCTCAATCACTCAAAGAGCTATGTTGAGGCCAAAGGGTGAATGCTTTCACCCAAAAATGACATCAAATAAAAGAAAATGTTTGACATAAAAAAGTTGTGCATCTCGTCAAGGTGGACAATGCTGCCCTTTGGATCATCTTAAATATGAGTTTGTACACAACCTCTAGAGCCAAAACACCACATCTAAGTTTAGGATACACATGTGCAAAGTAAAAGCGTTAATGTTTTTTGTTTTCAAGATGGCCTTGTACGGGAAGGTGATGAGAGGATGCCCCCTTTCTCCCACAAACATCGGCAGGAGCCCGGGACGGTTGTGCACATGGAGGCTCTGGTCGTTCCCAATAGTGGGCCGACTCAACCATGATGTTTCTAGCGTTGTTAGAGCATATACAGTTAGATACCTTAAACCCCTCACAAACGTTCCGACAGACGTCCCAATCAATGATTGGTCAAGAAAATGCGACCCAGGCGGGCGCCACAAACAGGCCTCAAATGCCCGGGCTGACCAACACCTCTCATATCCAACCCAAATCTAAGGCATTTATGGGGCGGCCGAGCGCAACCTAGCAAGTCTGCCACGTCAGACTGGCATTGGGGTCCCACTGGAACACACCAGAAAACCCGACGGGACGGGCGGCTCCTTCAATGGAGTGTGAACGTCGCGTGGCACTGCTCTGGCTTGCTGCTTGATTGCCAAAGTATGAATTTTTAAGTAGGGTGGAGCTGGAGGAGCAGCCGATTCCATTGATGTCGTGGGAAACCACGACCACCTATGGGACCAGAGGGCCCCTTGCTGGTTCGGCAAGGGGACGTCGCGTTGCACAAAGAGCAGACGAGCGTGGGGCAGCACGACAGAGATCACACAGGCAATTTTACCCAGGTTCGAGCCGCCGCGAGGCGTAAAACCCTACTCCTGCTTTGGTGGATTGATGCTGGAAGAGTGGTGGTGGAGCGTAGTACACTTGCCTGGCAAGGGTGGAAGTGGCTACGCACGTATGGGCATGTGTGTTGTCCAACCTTCTAACCCTTTGTATGGTCGCCATGGGCCTCCTTTTATAGATTAAGGGGTTACCACAATGGCACAGTAGTCATTAGGCACTGATAAGATAGCAAACAGTGCTATCATACCTAACTCTATAGGCTGACAGGGTGCATTAAATGCACCGCTTAACGTCACGTCATTGGCTGCCCGGCAAGCCCTGCCGGGCTATTTTGCAGCTTCACACCTGCTCGCTTGACACGTCGCAGGACGAGTGTCCTCTGTAGGCATCTCCTGTAGAAAGAGGCCGCCATGTGGAAAATGGTTGCCACTTAGTCACTTTGTGGCTTGACACTGCACTGATTGACGACGTGGGTCGTGGAGGAGTACTTGGGTGAGGTGGTTTTGCCCTTGTGAGTCCTGGCAAGCCCTGCTGGGGTGTCTTGGGCGCTTTCTTCTGGGGGTAGCCCCATCCCTGCCGAGCTCGCCTGCCTGGAAAGGGAGGCTTTGCTCCTGGTGGTATCTTACTTCTCTGGCTCGATCTTGGTACTCTTGATCTGCATGTTGATCCTTCAAAGCTCTCGGTATCTTGTACTCTGACTTGGGTTGATGTCCTAAGCCTGTTCCCGTGTCTGTGCACAGTCTGGGAAATAGACCCATGATTTGTTGCACCGACAATCGAGGTGGCAGATCTGAAGGAGGAGGACGATGTGAAGCAGCCGGAGGAGGAAATGGCGCTGGCTTTTGGTTTGTCATGGAGGACGCCATGGTGGAGTTCGTGGTAGCCCTAGTGACAGAGATGGCGGAGCAGCAGTCCATCCTGGAATCCATCTAAGACAAGGCCTATGTCGAGGCCAACCGGCGGTCCATCCGACAAGAACTGGCAGTGGCCAACGCGCTTTTCACTGAACTAGACACAAACGCGGAGGAGCTGGAGTTGCGACCTTCGCCCATGTACCAAAGCCAGGCACGGAGATCGTGGACATCTCCGACAAGGATTAGGGTAGTGTAGGTTATTTGATCTACGAAGTACGTAGGTTTTTCTCTTTTGCATGTTTTGTGTAGATTTATGGTTTCAAGTATATCCGATCATTGCCTGTGTACGCGTCTGAGTGCATCCGCGAGCGTTTGAGAGTCCGAATTTACTGTCTATGAGTGTAGATGCTCTAACTAGTACTTATGCTCCTAACCGTGAAGGCAAGGAAAACATAAAATGCACCGCCCTCCAGTTTGAACTACACATTGACACCGAGGAGCTGCCCATGGCATTGTTGGGACCCCGATACTAAGTCACATGGATCTAGCAGTAACACATCATATCACTTTGCGGACTCACGCCCAGTAACCCACGGCTGCCACCTTACCTTGACCGGGATCGTTTGTGCCTTTTGGCTCACATATATGTCTATGTCGCTAGAACCATATGACAGAGAACCCGGCTTGACATGATTACTTGTAGACCAAGGTGGCACAGTCATACAGGGACAGACATAGGTAACCCAGCAATGCACGTGTTGGCCAACAACGAGTGTAAGCAAGCCATGGCGAAGCTACAAGGGCTACGTTAGACACCGTGTGACATTTCCCCGCTGGGACAGACACAGGAGCAAAGAAGGATAAATATTGGCTAACCCATGTGTTTGGGAGCAGTAGCAAACTACTAAGGTTCAGTGGAAGCACTAGGAGGCATCTCCCTGTAGGAAAGGCTACCAAAGGTACACCACTAGGTGTAGAACCCCACACATAGCAATACATATTACATGTGCGCATAACATGCAAGTATGTGTTGTACAACATGGCATCACAACATAACTCTACAACTCAAGTATAGATAAGGCTCGAAAGAGCCATGCATAACATGATATTACAAACATGAGTCTCATGACCCAACATACAAAGTCATACAAGCAACAGAAGCATAAACATGTCTGAGTACACATAACTACAAAAGAAAAAGGCTAAGAAGCTTGACTATCTACAGGACCCTGCATAGGAACCAGACCTTTGTCTGTGATTCCCAGGCTACTCGGTTAATGTTGAACTCCACGTGGAACTACTAGTGAGACTGAAGTCTCCTCTTCAAAACATAAATTGAGAAACCGTGAGTACATGGTACTCAAGAAGACTTACATCAGACCTATCTACATATGCATCAGCATAAATAAGGGGGTTGTAGAGTTTAACCGCAACAAGCAAGTATTGATCCTTGGCTAACCTGTACTACGACTACCGGTAATTTCTTCGAGGTGAGAAGGTGCACATGTGTCCACTACTCACCACAACAATACACCACTATGGATTCTCTCCCGTCTCCCTGCGGGAAGTCCATCCATAGCACTCACACTTATTTTGTGCATTTTAGAGTATCCATTTAAATTTTTCTATGAACCATACAAGTTTCCAAATAGTCCATATCCGTTGACGCGGCTACTCGAATAGTTCACACACACTTTATAACCCACAAGTATAGGAGATCACAACAGTTTTCGAGGGTAGAGTATTCAACCCAAATTTATTGATTCGACACAAGGGGAGCCAAATAATATTCTCAAGTATTAGCAGTTGAGTTGTCAATTCAACCACACATGGATAACTTAGTATCTGCAGCAAAGTATTTAGTAGAAAAGTAATATGGAAGTAACGGTAACGGTAGCAAAAGTAATATTTTTGGGGTTTTGTAGTGATTGCAACAGTAGCAACGGAAAAGTAAATAAGCGAAGAACAAGATGTGAAAAGCTCGTAGGCATTGGATTGGTGATGGAGAATTATGCCGGATGCGGTTCATCATGTAACAGTCATAACATAGGGTGACACAGAACTAGCTCCAATTCATCAATGTAATGTAGGCATGTATTCCGAATATAGTCATACATGCTTATGGAAAAGAACTTGCATGACATCTTTTGTACTACCCTCCCGTGGCAGCGGGGTCCTAGCGGAAACTAAGGGATATTAAGGCCTCCTTTTAATAAAGTACTGGACCAAAGCATTAACACATAGTGAATACATGTACTCCTTAAACTATGGTCATCACCGGGAGTGGTCCCGATTATTGTCACTTCGGGGTTACCGGATCATAACACATAGTAGGTGACTGTAGAATTGCAAGATAGGATCAAGAACTCACATATATTCATGAAAACATAATAGGTTCAGATCTGAAATCATGGCACTCGGTCCCTAGTGACAAGCATTAAGCATAGCAAAGTCATAACAACATCAATCTCAGAACATAGTGGATACTAGGGATCAAACCCTAACAAAACTAACTCGATTACATGATAAATCTCATCCAACCCATCACCGTCTAGCAAGCCTATGACGGAATTACTCACGCACGGTGGTGAGCATCGTGAAATTGGTGACGGAGGATGGTTGATGATGACGACCGCGACGGATTCCCCTCTCTGGAGCCCCGAACGGACTCCAGATCAGCCCTCCTAAGAGGTTTTAGGGCTTGGCGGCGGCTCCGTATCGTAAAACATGATGAATCCTTCTCTCTGATTTTTTCTCCCCAAACACGAATATATGGAGTTGGAGTTGAGGTTGGTGGAGCATCAGGGGGCCCACGAGGCAGGGGGGCGCGCCCCCACCCTCGTGGACAGGTGGAGGCCCCCTGACGTGGATTCTTCTTCCAGTATTGTTAATATTTTCCAAAAATAAGTTCCGTGGAGTTTCAGGTCATTCCGAGAACTTTTGTTTCTGCACATAAATAACACCATGGAAAGTCTACTAAAAAGAGCTTCAGTCCGGGTTAGTTCCATTCAAATCATGCAAGTTAGAGTCCAAAACAAGGGAAAAAGTGTTTGGAAAAGTAGATACGACGGAGACGTATCAACTCCCCCAAGCTTAAACATTTGCTTGTCCTCAAGCAATCCAGTTGATAAATTGAAATGATAAAGAAATACGTTTACAAACTCTGTTTGCTCTTGTTGTTGTAAATATGTAAAGCCAACATTCAAGTTTTCAACAAAGATTATGACTAACCATATTCACAATAACTCTTAGGTCTCATGTTTACTCATATCAATGGCATAATCAACTAGCGAGCAATAATAATAAATCTCGGATGACAACACTTTCTCAGAACAATCATAATATGATATAACAAGATGGTATCTCACTAGCCCTTTCTGAGACCGCAAAACATAAATGCAGAGCACCTTTAAAGATCAAGGACTGACTAGAGATTGTAATTCATGGTAAAAGAGATCCAGTCATAGTCATACACAATATAAATTAATAGTAATGGATGAAAATGACATCAGCGCTCTCCAGCTGATGCTTTTTAATAAGAGGGTGATGACTCAACATAAAAGTAAATAGATAGGCCCTTCACAGAGGGAAGCAGGGATTTGTAGAGGTGCCAGAGCTCGATTTTGAAATAGAGATAAATAATATTTTGAGCGGCATACTTTCATTGTCAACATAACAACCAAGAGATGGCGATATCTTCCATGCTACACACATTATAGGCGGTTCCTAAACAGAATGGTAAAGTTTATACTCCCCCTCCACCAACAAGCATCAATCCATGGCTTGCTCGAAACAATGAGTGCCTCCAACTAACAACAGTCCCAGGGGGAGTTTTGTTTGTAATTAATTTTGATTTAGTTTGCATAAAGCATGGGACTGGGCATCCCGGTGACCAGCCATTTTCTCGTGAGTGAGGAGCGGAGTCCACTCTTGAGAATAACCCGCCTAGCATGGAAGATACGGACATCCCTAGTTGATACATGAGCTATTCAAGCATACAAAACAGAATTTCATTTGAAGGTTTAGAGTTTGGCACATACAAACTTACTTGGAACGGCAGGTAGATACCACATATAGGAAGGTATAGTGGACTCATATGGCATAACTTTGGGGTTTAAGGGATTGGATGCACAAACAGTATTCCCGCTTAGTACAAGTGAAGGCTAGCAAAAGACTGGAAAGCGACCAACTAGAGAGCGACAACAGTCATGAACATGCATTAAAATTAATAAACATTAAGTGCAAGCATGAGTAGGATATAATCCACCATGAACATAAATATCGTGAAGGCTATGTTGATTTGTTTCAACTACATGTGTGAACATGTGCCAAGTCAAGTCACTTAAATCATTCAAAGGAGGATACCACCCCATTATACCACATCACAACCATTTTAATAGCATGTTGGCACGCAAGGTAGACCATTATAAACTCCTAGCTAATTAAGCATGGCACGAGCAACTATGATCTCTAAATGTCATTGCAAACATGTTTATTCATAATAGGCTGAATCAGGAACGATGAACTAATCATATTTACAAAAACAAGAGAGGTCGAGTTCATACCAGCTTGTCTCATCTCGATCAGTCCATCATATATCGTCATAATTGCCTTTCACTTGCACGACCGAACGGTGTAAATAATAATAAGAGTGCACCTGCATTGGACTAAGCTGGAATCTGCGAGCATTCAATAGACTAGAGAAGACAAGGCAATATGGGCTCTTGGTTAAATCAACAATAATGCATATAAGAGCCATTTCAACAATTTAATCATGGTCTTCTCCTATCGACCCCCAAAGAAAAGAAAAGAAATAAAGCTATTTAGACGGGAAAGCTCCGAACAAGCAAAAGAAGAACGAGAAATATTTTTGGGTTTTCTTTTTAATTATTACTACTACAGCAAGAAAAGTAAACTAATTAAAAACTACTACTATTTTTTTTTGGTTTTTCTTAAGGTTTATCAAACACACAAAAAGAAAACATAAAAAGAAAATAAACTAGCATGGATATTATAATGAAAAACTATGAGCACCGACATTCTAGCAATGAGTGTGTGAACATAAATGTAATGTCGGTGGGAAATACGTACTCCCCCAAGCTTAGGCTTTTGGCCTAAGTTGATTTATTGACATGGATGGCCTGGCGGATATCCAAAGTTATAGCCGGGGTTGTACTGAGATGCAGCGGCTATTGCATCGTGGGCTGCAGCTTGGAGGCAAGTTGCCCTCGTCCTCCTTTCGTACTCATTTGCCTCCTCTCTGGTTATAAAATGTTCCCCTTTTGCCTGAAAGTCAAAGAGAGCAGGAGCAGGGAGAACAATATTGATAGCGCGATGCCTGTCAAAGATTAGTCGGTACTGGAGAGGTGGTTCATTCCTCTCGACAAACTGATGGTGAACCATAGCATTAAAGTCTAGATAAGTAGGAGACAATTAAATATCATCATCAGTATGGTTACACCAAGAAAATCAGCTAAGCGGGTTACATAAATTCCACCAACGAAATCTCCATTAAATCTATTATGATGCAACCTACGCGCAACAATGGCTCACAAATTATAAGATTTGTCTCCTAACACAACACTCCTAAGAATACTGAGGTCAGGGACACACATATGACATGCTTCATCTTTACTATTTGTGCACCTACCTATAAAGAGAGCAAAATAATGTATATCAGGAAAATGAATGCTCCATATGGTAGCTTGTGCTATATCTCTAGATTCCCCCACAGTTATACTAGTAAGAAAATCTCTAAATTCAGATTTGCGAGGTTCACTAGCACTACCCCATTGTGGAAGTTTGCAAGCAGTGGTACAAACCTCTAAGTCCATAGTATAAGATTTTTCATAAAGATCAAACATTACAGTTTGAGAATTGCGTGAAGATGAAAATTCAAACCTCCCCACAAAGGAAATAGTGAGATAGTGGTACTGGGGGCACTTTTCCTCCTCGAAGCTCACAAAATCAGTGTTACGCAAATATGCGTTAAATTCTTCCTTGATTCCCGCTCGACCCATAAAAGTCCTCTGGAGGCCATTCGCAAGGCCGCACTGGAGCGTTCCTTGGTGGCTCATCGTCAGCATCACGCATTGCAAGCCTGGGTCCTTGCTTCCTTGAAGAACCACCTTGGTACATTTTACTAAGCATATTTCTTCCTCTGAAAAATTTCTGAAAATTTTAGTAACTTCAAATAAAAGTGAACCAAACTCAACAAAATTGATAGCGGCTACTCCTACAAGTGCCTAGATCCTATATCATGCATTAGAACTACTTAGAACCATATAAATTTGACATGCAGGTTCAAGAACATGGTCACCTAGGCAGCACAAATTTGCAATGAATAAAGCACTAGAACAAAAACTAATTGGACCAATGGAGGAGTCACATACCAAGGAACAATCCCCCCAAACAGTTTTGTGAGAGGTGCTTTGAGCAAGGAGATCGAAAATCGCAGCAAAATGAGCTAGAACTCGTGCTTGAGCTGGATGGTTATTTTTTTGGGAGGAAGAAGAAGTGTGTGGGTGCAGGAATAAGTGGAGGGGGACCACCGTGGGCCCACGAGGCAGGGGGCGTGCCCTATAGGGGTGGGCACGCCTTGGACATTCATGGCCAGGTGCTTGCTCCCCTTGCAGTGTTCTCAGTGCCAAATATTCTAGAAAAAAAATCATATTTCATTTTCGGGGCATTTGGAGAACTTATATTTTCGGGGTATTTTTATATTGCACGGATACATCAGAAAACAGACAGAAAAATACTATTTTTACTTTATTTCAACTAAATAACAGAAATTAAAAGAATGGTACAGAAGGTTGTGCCTTCTAGTTTCATCCATCTCATGCTCATCAAAAGGAATCCACTAACAAGGTTGATCAGGTCTTGTTAACAAACTCATTCCGAATAACATGGAACCGGTGAAATTTCGAATAACACTATGTTACCTCAATGGGGATATGCTCATCCCCAATAATAAGAATATCATATTTCTTCTTGAAGTAGGAAGAGGAAATTCAAAACCTCCAAAAATAATCGATGGAATTTTTCCAATAGAATTGATACTGTGAACTTGAGGTTGTTTCCTCGGAAAGTTTACCGTATGCTCATTACCATTAACATGAAAAGTGACATTGCCTTTGTTACAATCAATAACATCCCCTGCGTTATTCAAAAAAGGTCCTCCAAGAATAATAGACATACTATCGTCCTCGGGAATATCAAGAATAACAAAGTCCGTTAAAATAGTAACGTTTGCAACCACAACAGGCACATCCTCACAAATACCGACATGTATAGCAGTTGATTTATCGGCCATTTGCAAAGATATTTCAGTAGGTGTCAACTTATTCAAATCAAGTCTACGATATAAAGAGAGAGGCATAACACTAACACCGGCTCCAAGATCACGTAAAGCAGTTTTAACATAGTTTCTTTTAATGGAGTATGATATAGTGGGTACTCCTGGATCTCCAAGTTTCTTAGGTATTCCACCCTTGAAAGTGTAATTAGCAAGCATGGTGGAAATCTCAGCTTCCGGTATCTTTCTTTTATTAGTAACAATTTCTTTCATGTACTTAGCATAAGGATTCATTTTGAGCATATCAGTTAATCGCATACGCAAGAAGATAGGTCTAATCATTTCAGCAAAACGCTCAAAATCCTCATCATCCTTTTTCTTTGATGGTTTGGGAGGAAAAGGCATGGGTTTCTGAACCCATGGTTCTCTTTCTTTACCGTGTTTCCTAGCAACAAACTCTCTCTTATCATAACGTTGATTCTTTGATTGTGGGTTATCAAGATCAACAACAGGTTCAATTTCTACATCATTATCATTGCTAGGATGAGCATCATCATGAACATCATTAACATTATTACTAGGTTCATGTTCATTACCAGATTGTGTTTCAGCATCAGAAATAGAAATATCATTTGGATTCTGAGGTGGTTTAGCAATAGGTTCACTAGAAGCATGCAAAGTCCTATCATTTTTCTTTTTCTTCTTTTTAGAAGGACTAGGTGCATCAATATTATTTCTCTGAGAATCTTGCTCAATTCTCTTAGGATGGCCTTCAGGATACAAACGTTCCCGAGTCATTTTACCAGTTCTAGTAGCCACTCTAACAGCAAAATCATTATTCTTACTATTCAATTCATTGAGCAAATCATTCTGATCTTTAAGTACTTGTTCTACTTGAGTGGTAACCATAGAGGCATGTTTACTAATGAGTTTAAGTTCACATTTAACTCTAGACATATAATCACCCAAATGTTCAATCATATAAGCATTTTGTTTTAATTGTCTACCAAAATAAGCATTGAAATCTTCTTTCTTAACCATAAAATTATCAAACTCATCCAAACATTGGCTAGCAAACTTAGCAGGAGGGATTTCAGCTTTATCATATATATAGAGAGAATTTACCTTTACTACCTGTGTCGGTTTATCAAGACCATATACTTCTTCAATAGGCGGTGAATTAAGACCATGTATTTCTTCAATAGGAGGTAAATTCTTATCATCTTCATCTTTAATACCCTTTTCTTTCCTAGATTTCTTTGCATGTTGCATATCTTTAGGACTGAGAAATAGAACACCTCTTTTCTTCGGAGTTGGTTTAGGAATAGGCTCAGGAAGTGTCCAATTATTTTCATTAGTCAACATATTATTCAATAGAATTTCAGCTTCATCTGGTGTTCTTTCCCTGAAAACAGAACCATCACAACTATCTAGGTAATCTCTGGAAGCATCAGTTAGTCCATTATAAAAGATATCAAGTATTTCATTTTTCTTAAGAGGATGATCAGGCAAAGAATTAAGTAATTGGAGAAGCCTCCCCCAAGCTTGTGGGAGACTCTCTTCTTCAATTTGCACAAAGTTGTATATATCCCTTAAAGCAGCCTGTTTCTTATGAGCAGGGAAATATTTAGCAGAGAAGTAATAAATCATATCCTGGGGACTACGCACACAACCAAGATCAAGATAATTGAACCATATCTTAGCATCACCCTTTAATGAGAACGGAAATATTTTAAGGATATAAAGGTAGCGAGATTTCTCATCATTAGTGAACAGGGTGGCTATATCATTTAATTTAGTAAGATGTGCCACAACAGTTTCAGATTCATAGCCATAAAAAGGATCATATTCAACCAAAGTAATTAAATCAGGATCAACAGAGAATTCATAATCCTTATAAGTAACACAGATAGGTGAAGTAGCAAAAGCAAGGTCAAGTTTCATTCTAGCATTAAGAGATTGTTGCTTCCATTTAGCTAATAACTTCTTAAGATCATATCTATCATTGCAAGCTAAAATAGCTCTAGCAGCTTCTTCATCCATAACATAACCCATAGGAACAACAGGTAATTCATATTTATTAGGGGGAGAGTCTTCATCATGACTATCATCAACATTATCAGTTTCAGTAATTTCATTCTCTCTAGGCCTAGCAAGTTGTTCATCAAGAAATTCACCAAGTGGCACAGTAGTATCAAGCATAGAAGTAGTTTCATCATAAGTATCATGCATAGAAGAAGTGGCATCATCAATAACATGTGACATATCAGAATGAATAGCAGAAGCAGGTTTAGGTGTCGCAAGCTTACTCAAAACAGAAGGTGAATCAAATGCAGAGCTAGATGGCAGTTCCTTACCTCCCCTCGTAGTTGAGGGATAAATTCTTTTTCTCGTCTTTCAAGTTCTTCATAGTGACCAGCAGATATGAATCCCAAGTGACTCAAAGAATAGAGCTATGCTCCCCGGCAATGGCTCCAGAAAATAGTCTTGATAACCCACAAGTATAGGGGATCGCAACAGTTTTCATGGGTAGAGTATTCAACCCAAATTTATTGATTCGACACAAGGGGAGCCAAAGAATATTCTCAAGTATTAGCAGTTGAGTTGTCAATTCAACCACACCTGGATAACTTAGTATCTGCAGCAAAGTATTTAGTAGCAAAGTAATATAGAAGTAACGGTAACGGTAGGAAAAGTAATGTTTTTGGGGTTTTGTAGTGATTGCAACAGTAGCAACGGAAAAGTAAATAAGCGAAGAACAATATGTGAAAAGCTCGTAGGCATTGGATCGGTGATGGAGAATTATGCCAGATGCGGTTCATCATGTAACAGTCATAACATAGGGTGACACAGAACTAGCTCCAATTCATCAATGTAATGTAGGCATGTATTCCGAATATAGTCATACGTGCTTATGGAAAAGAACTTGCATGACATCTTTTGTCCTACCCTCCCGTGGCAGCGGGGTCCTAGCAGAAACTAAGGGATATTAAGGCCTCCTTTTAATAGAGTACCGGACCAAAGCATTAACACATAGTGAATACATGAACTCCTCAAACTATGGTCATCACCGGGAGTGGTCCCGGTTATTGTCACTTCGGGGTTGCCGGATCATAACACATAGTAGGTGACTATAGACTTGCAAGATAGGATCAAGAACTCACATATATTCATGAAAACATAATAGGCTTAGATATGAAATAATGGAACTCGGGCCCTAGTGACAAGCATTAAGCATAGCAAAGTCGTAGCAACATCAATCTTAGAACATAGTGGATACTAGGGATCAAACCCTAACAAAACTAACTCGATTACATGATAAATTTCATCCAACCCATCACCATCCAGCAAGCCTACGATGGAATTACTCACGCACGGCGGTGAGCATCATGCAATTGGTGACGGAGGATGGTTGATGATGACGACAGCGACGGCTTCCCCTCTCCGGAGCCTCTAACGGATTCCAGATCAGCCCTCCCGAGAGGTTTTAGGGTACGGAGACGGCTCCGTATCGTAAAACGCGATGAATCCTTCTCTCTGATTTTTTTCTCCCCGAACATGAATATATGGAGTTGGAGTTGAGGTTAATGGAGCGTCAGGGGGCCCACGAGGCAGGGGGGCGCGCCCAGGGGGGCAGGCGCGCCCCCACCCTCGTGGACAGGTGGAGGCCCCCTTGACATGGATTCTTCTTCCAGTATTTTTAATAGTTTCCAAAAAATAAGTTCCGTGGAGTTTCAGGTCATTCCGAGAACTTTTTTCTGCACATAAATAACACCATGGAAAGACTGTTGAAAACAGCATCAGTGCGGATTAGTTCCATTCAAGTCATGCAAGTTAGAGTCCAAAACAAGGGCAAAAGTGTTTGGAAAAGTAGATACAACGGAGACGTATCAACACTCTCACCACTTACCACCATATACACGTCACACTGCTGGAATCAGGGAATTTGCCATCAGCCAGTCTTTGCCGTCTGCTTATAAAAAACAGATGGCAAAGAACTGGATGGTGGCAAAGATACTATTTGCCGTCAGCCAGTTCTTTGTCGTCTGCTAGCGGACGACAAAGATTATTTGCCGTCAGCTCGCATACGACAAAGAGCTGGGTGGGGTCCAGTGGATGACACTGCTGTAACGGCCCACCACCCCCACCTCTTTGCCATTTGCTAGCGGACGACAAAGCATCTTTGCCGTATGTTCGCAGATGGAAAAGAGGTTAATACCTAACGGCTAATAACAGCGCACCCCCACGCCTCTCTCTCTCTTCTCTCTCCCTCCCTCCCTCTCTCTCTCTCTCTCCTTCCCTGACCCAACTGCACCGAGCCCCACCGTTGGTGGCGGACGACAAAGACCTGGGTGAAGTGACATCACAGGGCAGACGACAAAGCCTCCCGTTAGCCACCTAACGTGGCTAATAGCCGTTTTTTGCCGTCCACCATCATTGTCGTCTGCCACCTATGGCAAAATGTCTTTGCCATCCGCTACGGGAAAGCAGACGGCAAAGAAGCTCTCGCCATAGTTTACAGCGCCGGACACGTTTGCCGTTAGCTGACTGGTCCTTTGCCGTCTGCCATGGTGATAACCCACAAGTGTAGGGGATCAATTGTAGCCTCTTTCGATAAGTAAGAGTGTCAAACCCAACGAGGAGCTAAAGGTAGAACAAATATTCCCTCAAGTTCTATCAACCACCGATACAACTCTACGCACGCTTGACGTTTTCTTTACCTAGAACAAGTATGAAACTAGAAGTACTTTGTAGGTGTTGTTGGATAGGTTTGCAAGAATATAAAGAGCACATAAATAAAAACTAGGGGATGTTTTACGTAAACAAGCAATAAAGTTAGTATAGCGAGTGTGGAAAAGTGGTGGTAGGAGTTGCGAAATTGTCCCTAAGCAATTAACTACTTTACTAGACCGATAGCAAGTTTTATGTGGGAGAGGCCGCTGCTAGCATGTCATCCCTGACTTGGAATTCTATGCACTTATGATTGGAACTATTAGCAAGCCTCAGCAACTACTAACGTTCATTAAGGTAAAACCCAACCATAGCATTAAGATATATTGGTCCCCCTTCAATCCCGTATGCATCAATTTCTATGCTAGGTTGAAGCTTCTGTCACTCTTGCCCTCCAATACATAGTCCTATCGACATACAACTAACCCTATGGTGTGATCCACACGCACGCTCATATGATGGGCACCAATGGACAACAACATAACCACAAGCAAATTAAACCAACCATAGCAATTCACCAATTACTGATAGGACAACGAAAATCTACTCAGACATCATAGGATGGCAACACATCATTGGATAATAATATGAAGCATAAAGCACCATGTTCAAGTAGAGGGTACAAAGGGTTGTGGGAGAGTGGACTGCTGTAGATAGATGGGGGAAGGTGATGAACATGTTGGTGAAGATGACGGAGGTGTTGGTGCAGATTGCCATCAGACGATGATGGCCCCGGCGGCGTTCCGGCGCCACCGGGAGAGAGAGGGGGAGAGAGCCCCCTTCTTCTTCTTCTTCTTCTTCTTCTTCCGAAGGGTTTCCCCTCTAGTCCTTGGCTTCCATGGCATGGGAGGGGCAAGAGCCCCTCCGAGATTGGATATGTATCTCTGTCTCTCTCTGTTTCTGCCTTCCAGATTCCGCCCTTTCACCATTTCTTATATTCCCGGAGATCCGTAACTCCGATTGGGCTGAAATTTGGACACGATTTTTATCCGGATATTGGCTTTTTTTGGTGCAAAGAAGGGCTCCAACCGCCTTCCGGAGTGGGCACGAGGGCCCAGGGCGCGCCTGACCCGCTGGGGCACGCCCCTCACCCTCGTGGGCCCCTCGGGCATCATTTCGTGTTGATTCCACTTCCCAAAATTCACATATATTCCAAAAACAATCTCCGTCACTTTTTATCCCGTTTGGAATTTGTTTGATATGGATTTTCTGAGAATCAAAAAACATGCAACAAAAAGGAGCTGGCACTGGGCACTGGATCAATATGTTAGTCCCAAAAATAGTATAAAAAGTTGCCGAAAGTATGTAAAAGTTGTAGAATATTGGCATGGAACAATCAAAAATTATAGATACGACAGAGACATATCATCATCCCCAAGCTTAATTCCTGCTCGTCCTCGAGTAGGTAAATGATAAAAAGGATAATTTTTGATGTGGAATTCTACCTAGCATAAACTTGATCATATATCTAATCATGGCATGAATATTAATACATAAGTGATTCAAAGCAATAGTCTATAATTTGACATAAATGTATCAATACTCCGGCATCCCAACAAACAATCATGTCTTTCAAAATATCAATGGTAAAGAAAGCGATCCCTACAAAATCATATAATCTTGTCATGCTCTGTCTTCTTAACACAAAGTATTTATCATGGACAACCCCGATGACAAGCCGAGCAATTGGTTCATACTTTTTAACGCGCTTCAAGTTTTTCAACCCTCACGCAATACATGAGCGCAAGCCATGGACATAACACTATGGGTGGAATAGAATATGATCATGGAGGTTGTGTGGAGAAGACAAAAAAAGTCTCACATCGACGTGACTAATCAAGGGCTATGGAGATGCCCATCAATTGATGTCAATGAGAGGAGTATGGATTGCCATGCAACGGATGCACTAGAGCTATAAGTGTATGAAAGCTCAAACTGGAAACTAAGTGGGTGTGCATCCAACTTGCTTGCTCATGAAGACCTCGAGCATTTGAGGAAGCCCATCATCAGAATATAATAGCCATGTTCTATAATGAAAATTCCCACTAGTATATGAAAGTGATAACTCAAGAGACTTTCTGTATGAAGAACATGGTGCTACTCTGAAACACAAGTGTGGTAAAAGGATAGTAACATTGCCCCTTCTTTCTCTCATTTTTTTGGTGGGCTTCTTTGGACTCTTTTTTTATTTGGGCTTCTTTGGCCTCTTTTATTATTTTTAAAGTATGGAGTCTCATCCCGACTTGTGGGGGAATCATAGTCTCCATCATCCTTTCCTCACTGGGGCAATGCTCTAATAATGATGATCATCACACTTTTATTTACTTACAACTCAATATCACAACTCGATACTAGAACAAAAATATGACTCTATATGAATGCCTCCGGCGGTGAACCGGGATATGCAATGATCTAGGGTAGCAATGACATAAAAAATGGACAAGCCATGAAAACATCATGCTAGCTATCTTACGATCATGCAAAGCAATATGACAATGAATGCTCAAGTCATGTATATGATGATGATGGAAGTTGCATGGCAATATATCTTGGAATGGCTATGGAAATGCCATGATAGGTAGGTATATGGTGGCTGTTTTGAGGAAGATATAAGGAGGCTTATGCGTGATGGAGCATATCATATCACGGGGTTTGGATGCACCGACAAAGTTTGCACCAACTCTCGAGGTGAGAAAGGGCAATGCACGGTACCGTAGAGGCTAGCAAATTGCGAAAAGGTAAGAGTGCGTATAATCCGTGGACTCACATTAGTCATAAATAACTCATATACTTATTGCAAAAGTTTATTAGCCCTCGAAGCAAAGTACTACTACGCATGCCCTAGGGGGATAGATTGGTAGGACAAGACCATCGCTCGTCCCCGACCGCCACTCATAAGGAGGACAATCAATAATAAATCATGCTCCAACTTCGTAGCATAACGAGAGACTATATGTGCATGATTCGGGAATCACAAACCTTAACACCAATATTCTTACTAAACACAACCATTTACTAGTACCTCCCACATATTATAATCTCTATATCGCAAAACTATTGCAAGGAATCAAACATATCATATTCGGTGATCTACAAGTTTTATGTAAAATTTTATGACTAACCATGTGAATGACCAATTCGTGTCATCTCTCTAAATAGATATAAGTGAAGCAAGAGAGTTTAATTCTTTCTATAAAATATATGCCCATACTCTAACAAATATAAGTGAATCAAAAGAGCATTCTACAAATGGCGGTTTTCTATGTGAAGAGAAACAGGCAATCCAAACTTCAAATGATATAAGCGAAGCACATGAAGCATTCTATAAAGCCGTACTCAAAAGATATAAGTGAAGTGCAAAGAGCATTCTACAAATCAATCATGGACTATCTCATACCAGCATGGTGCATAAAATAAAAGTGAAAACTAAATGCAAAAGATGCTCCAAGATTTGCACATATCACATGAACAAAACTAATCCGAAAACATACCGATACTTGTTGAAAAAAGATGGTGTGCCTTCCGGGGCATCCCCAAGCTTAGACGCTTGAGTCTCCTTAAATATTTACTTGGGTTGCCTTGGGAATCCCCAAGATTGAGCTCTTGCCTCTCCTTCTTCTCCTCACATCGAGACATCCTCGATCTTCGAACACTTCATCCACACAAAACTCAAAAGAAAGCACGGTAAGATTCGTTAGTATAATGAAGCAAATCACTACTCTAAGTACTGTTGCAAACCATTTCATATTTTGTTTTTGCATTGTATCTACTGTAATATAACTTTTTCATGGCTTAATCCACTGATAGAAATTGATAGTTTCATCTAAACAAGCAAACTATGCATCAAAAACAGAATCTGTCTTAAAAGGGACAGTCTATAGTAATCTGAACATTCAGCATACCTCTGGTACTCCAAAAATTCTGAAAAAATTAGGAAAAATAAAAAAATTTATAGAAAAATAGTTCAAAAAGTTTCAGAACAGTTTGACGTTCTAGTAAAAATGTAAAACCGCACACTATAGCCAAAGTTTCTGTTTTGCTCCGCACAAACCAACAAGCAATGTAAACATCCTAAAGGCAAATCTTGGCACATTATTTTTATGATACAATGGATTTGTACAAGGGGATAATTATTTCTGTTGAAAAGTTTCTGTAATCAAGATTCACAAATTTTCCATGAGCATGAACAAAAGTTCAAGGAGCTCCCTCACTTCAACAATGCATGTCTCTCTCACTTTCACTTTCCTTTATGAAAATTTTTGGGTTCCCCTCTTTATTTTATTTTGTTTTTAAACTTTATAAAAGCACATAACAGAAATAAATGACTCTCTAAAACTTCCGGGTTGTCTCCCTGGCAGCGCTTTCTTTAAAGCCATTAAGCTAGGCATGTAGTGCTCTAGTAATGGATCCACCCGCATCCCAAGGTATATCAAAGCCAATTTTAATTAACAATGATTTGGCATTTAGTAGTGATCACAAAGCAACATATATCATGCAATGAAAAAGTCTAACTCTTTTCCTATTCCTATGCATCAACATGTCATAAAAGAACAATTCATACACACATAGTAAAGGCCAATGCATAGTATAAACAGTTTCTTGCAATTTTATCATATTGGAAACATGGAGAGGCGGAGATGTAGTTCCTCTCTCATAATAATTGCAAGTAGGAGCAGCAAGCACATGCATATTATATTAATCAAAATCATCATGTGCAACGGTAAAAGGCAACCCATCAATATAATCCTTAATAAGTGCAAACGTCTCCGATATAGTGTAGTTTGGAGAATTCAGAAAGATAATAGGACTATCATGTGTGGGTGCAATAGCAATAATTTCATGTTTAACATAAGGAACTATAGCAAGTTCATCTCCATAAGCATCATTCATATTGGCATCTTGGCCACAAGCATAGCAAGCATCATCAAAAAGGGATATTTCAAAAGGATCAACGTGATCATAACAATCATCATAGCAATCATCCTTTGGTAAGCACAAAGGGAAATTAAACAATGTATGAGTTGGAGAGTTACTCTCATTAGAAGGTGGGCACGGTTAGCTAATCCGATCTTCCTCCTTTTGTTCTTCGCTCTCCTCATCATCTTTTTCATCCAATGAGATCACAGTTTCATCAATTTCTTCTTCCATAGACTCCTGCAAAATATTAGTCTCTTCTTGGACAGCGGAGACTCTCTCAATAAAATCATTAATATCGGAATTGAATTCATAATTATCATAGCAATATTTTCATGTCTGTAAACAACATCATCAAGATTTTCACACTCTTTAAACAAAGACTCAATTTCATAAGCATCCACAAAAGCAACGAATTCTTCTATTTGTTCCACATCATAGTAATCATATATACCATTAGGATAAGAAGCCAAGGTTTCATCATCATTAAATTTGCATGAAAAGGGAAGGTGTGGAGCCTTCATGCTAGAGCAACAAGTATAATCATATCTCAAGCATAGTTCCCGAGCATACCACTTCAATATATGAATTTGATCCCATAATAGTTTTCCTTTTTGATTCAAGCGATAATACCTAAAGTATTCACGTTGATTCAACGTTACTCCCATTATAAAGTTGAATGGGGTTTTCTCAGGATTATCAAAGTAGTACATAATATCTTTCACATAATGAGCATCGAGGGTTTTAGGAGGTTCCCCATCTCCATGAGTAGAAAGTACACCTAGTTTTTTTGGTATTTCGTGTTCCATATCCATAACTAAAGATAGAGAACAACTTAGAACTGAAAATAAAAACTACTTAGTGATAAAGCAAACAAGCACACACGAGAATATTCACCCCACGCTATTGCTCCCCGGCAACGGTGCCAGAAAAAGGTCTTGATAACCCACAAGTATAGGGGGTCAATTGTAGTCTCTTTCGATAAGTAAGAGTGTCAAACCCAACGAGGGGCTAAAGGTAGAACAAATATTCCCTCAAGTTCTATCGACCACCGATACAACTCTACGCACGCTTGACGTTCGCTTTACCTAGAACAAGTATGAAACTAGAAGTAGTTTGTAGGTGTTGTTGGATAGGTTTACAAGAATATAAAGAGCACATAAATAAAAACTAGGGGCTGTTTTACGTAAAAAAGCAATAAAGTTAGTATAGCGAGTGTGGAAAAGTGGTGGTAGGAGTTGCGAAATTGTCCCTAAGCAATTAACTACTTTACTAGACCGATAGCAAGTTTTATGTGGGAGAGGCCGCTGCTAGCATGTCATCCCTGACTTGGAATTCTATGCACTTATGATTGGAACTATTAGCAAGCATCCGCAACTACTAACGTTCATTAAGGTAAAACCCAACCATAGCATTAAGATATATTGGTCCCCCTTCAATCCCGTATGCATCAATTTCTATGCTAGGTTGAAGCTTCTGTCACTCTTGCCCTCCAATACATAGTCCTATCGACATACAACTAACCCTATGGTGTGATCCACACGCACGCTCATATGATGGGCACCAATGGACAACAACATAACCACAAGCAAATTAAACCAACCATAGCAATTCACCAATTACTGATAGGACAACGAAAATCTACTCAGACATCATAGGATGGCAACACATCATTGGATAATAATATGAAGCATAAAGCACCATGTTCAAGTAGAGGGTACAAAGGGTTGTGGGAGAGTGGACTGCTGTAGATAGATGGGGGAAGGTGATGAAGATGTCGGTGAAGATGACGGAGGTGTTGGTGCAGATCGCCATCAGACGATGATGGCCCCGGCGGCGTTCCGGCGCCACCAGGAGTGAGAGGGGGAGAGAGCCCCCTTCTTCTTCTTCCTTGACCTTCTCCCTCAATGGGAGAAGGGTTTCCCCTCTGTTCCTTGGCTTCCATAGCATGGGAGGGGCGAGAGCCCCTCCGAGATTGGATCTGTCTCTCTGTTTCTGCCGTCCAGATTCTGCCCTTTCACCGTTTCTTTTATTCCCGTAGATCGGTAACTCCAATTGGGCTGAATTTGGACACGATTTTTATCCGGATATTGGCTTTCTTGCGGCGAAAGAAGGGCTCCAACCGCCTTACGGAGCGACCACGAGGGCTCAGGGCGCGCCTGACCCCCTAGGGCGTGCCTCTCACCCTCGTGGGCCCCTCGGGCATCGTTTCGCGTTGATTCCACTTCCCAAAATACACATATATTCCAAAAAAATCTCTGTCAGTTTTTATCCCGTTTGGACTCCGTTTGATATGGATTTTCTGCGAAAAAAACATGCAACAAACAGGAACTGGCACTGGGCACTGGATCAATATGTTAGTCCCAAAAATAGTATAAAAAGTTGCCAAAAGTATGTAAAAATTGTAGAATATTGGCATGGAACAATAAAAAATTGTAGATACGACGGAGACGTATCACATGGCAGACGGTAAAATAGCTTATACATGTAGTGTCATGTTGTAGGATCGAAAGTATGTCTAGAGGGGGGTGATTAGACTACCTAACCAAATAAAAACTTATCCTTTTCCCAATTTTAGTTCTTGGCAGATTTTAGCAACTTTGGACAAGTCAAGCAATCTTAACACAATTCAAGCAAGCATGCGAGGAGTATATGAGCAGTAGAAAGTAAAGCATGCAACTTGCAAGAATGTAAAGGGAAGGGTTTGGAGGTTTCAAACGCAATTGGAGACACGGATGCTTTATCGTGGTTCCAATAGGTGGTGCTATCATACATCCACATTGATGGATACTTCAACCCATGAAGGGTAACGGGTGGGCGAGTCCACGGAGGGCTCCAACCACGAAGGGTCCACGAAGAAGCAACCTTGTCTATCCCACCATGGCCGTCGCCCGCGAAGGACTTGCCTTACTAGTGGTAGATCTTCATGAAGTAGGCGATCTCCTTGCCCTTACAAACTCCTTGGTTCAACTCCACAATCTTGTCGGAGGCTCCCAAGTGACATCTAGCCAATCTAGGAGACACCACTCTCCAAGAAGTAACGAATGGTGTGTTGATGATGAACTCCTTGCTCTTGTGCTTCAAATTATAGTCTCCCCAACAACTCTCTCCGACAGGATATGGATTTGGTGGAAAGAAGATTTGAGTGGAAAGCAACTTGGGAAAGGCTAGAGATCAAGATTCATATGGTAGGAATGGAATATCTTGGCCTCAACACAAGTGTAGGTGGTTCTCTCTCAGAAAATGCAAGTTGGAAGTGTAGGTTCGTTCTGATGGCTCTCTTCACGAATGAAGAGGAGGTGGAGAGGTATATATAGCGTCCACACAAAATCTAACCGTTACACACAACTTGCCAAACACGGTGGGACCGAATTGGTAAACTCGGTCGGACTGATTCAACAAATCTAGTGACCGTTAGGATTTTCGGTGGGACCGTCATGCAACTCGGTAGAACCGATATGGTTAGGGTTAGGGCATAACGTAATCTCGTGAGACCGATTACACAAACTCGGCGAGAACGATTTTGGTAATAAGCTAACCAGAGAGTTGGTTAGGTAAACTTGGTGGGACCGATTCGCTCATTTCGGTGAGACCGAAATGTTACAAAAGGGAAACAGAGAGTTTACATTGCAATCTCGGTAGGACCGATCGCTCATCTTGGTGGGACCAAAACGTTACGAAGGGAAACAGAGAGATTACAATCCCATCTCGGTGAGAACGAGATCCCTATCGGTGAGACCGAGTTGCCTAGGGTTTGTGGCAGTGGCTATGACATTTGAACTCGGTGGCGCCGGATAGAAAGAATCGGTGGGGCCGAGTTTGACTTTTGGTTTAGGTCCTATGTGGATGTGAGAAAGTAGTTGAGGGCTTTGGAGCATATCACTAAGCATTTTGAGCAAGAGCCTCATTAAGCAACACCTCATCCCTCCTTGATAGTATTGGCCTTTCCTATAGACTCAATGTGATCGTGGATCACTAAAATAGAAAATGTAGAGTCTTGAGCTTGAGCCAATCCTTTGTTCTTAGCATTTTGAGGGGTCCACTTTTCTCATCCATGCCATGCCAATCATTGAGCTTTCCTGAAATATTAATCTTGAAATAGTATTAGCTCAATGATCTATACGTTGTTAGGAATTACCAAAACCACCTACGATAGTTGCACTTTCAATCTCCCCCTTTTTGGTAATTGATGACAACATATAGATCAAAGCTTCGACAAATGATAATAAGAGTGAAAAACATTGTCGCTTTGAGAAATATGTGAAAAGCAAGAGCTCCCCCTAAATTTGTGCATAGATTAAGATTTGCTTTGGACTGCAAATGCACAATGAATTAGGATCATGGGTTACTCCACCATGTCACATACAACTTGGTGGAGCGCTCAAAATGATAATAATTAAATGCATGCACTAATCACCAAGCAAAGTGAATGATCATATGGGGATATAAAAGGATAATGTCATCCAACAAGCATTAAGGTAGCCTATGATCAAACACATGATCATCCATGTATCACACAAAAGCATAAAGTATCTCAAACAAGAAAATAACAAAGTTCAATCACCAAAAACAAGAGAGAACAAAGATCAACACTCTCTCTCGAAGCCTATGATCTATACATTTTCTCCCCCTTTGGCAACAAGTTACCAAAAAGTTCATAAAAAATGCATAGTGCTAGATCGACTCTCAGGCTTGGTCTTCAGGTGGTGGTGTAGATAGAAATCCAAGGACAAAGGCATCAGTTGATGTAGATGGAGCTGGTGGAGTGGGTGCTGGAGCTGGTGGTACTAAGGTTGTAGCTGGTGCAGATGAAGTTGCTCTGGTGTGTACAACAGGCATAACAGCAGATCTTTGACCTCTGGGCACTCTAGCAAAAGCATCAGTGGTATACTTTGCCCTTCTTCTCCTGCACTTCATCCTGAAGTTGCTCAACAACTGACTGTATCTCAGTGACCTTCACATCTAAGTCATAAAACTTCTGCTCCATGATCCTCTCCAGGCTCTCCTGGTTTTGAGTCAGGGTGGCCAATCCCTTCTCAATCCTCAGAGTGGAGGCAATCAAGTAGCCAAGCTGATCTTGCTTGCTCTTTAGAAGATACTGAGATGCCTCATCCATGGTTGGCATCTTTGCAGCCTTTTCAGTTCTTGCCTTCTCCCTCTTTGCATGTGCTTGCACAGAATATGGTTCATTCTCATCCATTACCACAGTGTTGTCGTCAAAGTCTGGGTAGATGGGCAGGTGCTCCTTATCCAAGAGATATGTGCCAGTGCCCATCTTGGAGTTGATTAGCTCCTACATCTGTGGGGCATACCCACAACTTCTCTTCTGATATGCAGTTGTTCTCTTTATAGTTTCCACAATCAGACTCATGACTTTGAACTTTTGAGGAACATCAAATATATGTAGCAAGTTGATGGAATGTCCTATGATCATTCTATGATCTCCCGATTTTGGTAGCAATGTGTGCCTTCCAATTGATTGTAGGCAGTCCTGACAGCAAGTGTTTCACAGAACCAAATTGGCGAGTCTCAAGATCTGCATTTGGAATCTCCTTGTACATGTTAGCCATTGAGTTGTGATCCTTCTTCTTCTTGGCATAGACATCCAAGTCATATTCATTCTCCTCAGGAGCATTGATCAATTTTGCCCATTCTTCAACTGTTGACTGGTACCTAGTACCTTCAGACATCCATACAATCCTTCCATCTGGGTAGAAATGAGCCGTGGAGTAGAACTGCATAATAAGCTCATCATTCCACTTTGTGAGTTTCTGCCCAACAAAGTCCTCTACTCCACAAGACTTGAAACTGTCATAGACTCCAGGATAGTATACTTCATTTTCCTTGATGTATTTCCAGTCCACCCATCTCATATCACAGACTATAGGCTTCTTGTCAAGCAGAATTGTCTCATAGAAGTCCTGTTGTTCCTTAGTGTGGAATCTATAGTCCACAACAGTCCTTCTCCTGGTGGCATATGGATCTGACTCTCTCCATTGTCTCAATCCTGAATCCCTTCCAATTTTCATGTTCTCAGCTACTGGATGAGCATTGTTGTGATCTGGAATTTTGGGCTTCAACTTTCTCAAGACATGTGACTCATCTTCTTCTTCTTCTATAGCAGCTTCAGGCACTGGGGCCTTGTTCTTCTCTGCAGCTGGAATATTCCTTGTACTCCTCTTGGGTGCAGTTTTGGGTTTAGGAGCAGCTGCTTTGGGAGCTTCTTTGGGCTTAGATTGAGCAGCCCCTGATCTTATAGCATCTCCCATAAGATTTTGAGCATTAGGAGCTGGTGCAGGAACCTCTTCCTCTTCATCTTCAGAATCCTTCCTCATTGAGGGCTTGCCAAGAACTCTGGCAGTAGTGGTTCTTGCCCTCTTCTTCTTCTTATCTTCTCCAGCTGCTTCTTCTTCAGATTCAATAGTGAACTTCATAGTTTCACCTGTGGCAACTTTCCTTGCCTTATACATGGGCTGTCTCCTTGCTGACACCTTAGTCTTCAGACCTGGCTTAGTTGCAGCAGCTGTGCCATATTACATTTTCAGCACTTCCTTCTTTGAGGCGGCCTCTTCCTCAACAGCCACATAGTCCTCATCCTTAGAATCTGAGGTTCTCTTCTTTCTGGTCCTGGTGGCTGCCTTAGGCAAGTTGCTGGGTGTGCTCCTGCTTCCATCATCAGAGCTGCTAGAGGGACTAGTGCCCTCACTCATGTGAACTTGCTCCTCAGACTTGTTCTGACTGTCACTCTAATCTGACGTGATGCAAACACTCATAGCTGACCCTGTGAATAGATTATGGATGAGATAGATTGGATGAGCATCACAAAGTGCAGAGGTTTTTGCAAAAGAATGAGTCAAAAACTTAGTTTTAGTTTTCCACAGAAAGCATTTCGGATCTACCGATTTGTAAACTCGGTGATACTGAAGCAGCTTTTGGAACCTAAACTAGTGAACTCGGTCAGACCGAGTCACAGTTCGGTGGCACCGAGACTGCTAGGGTTTCACAAAGAATTGAACTTGGTCACACCGATTTGCAATTCTCGGTCAGACCGAGAATCACATGTGCAATGGCCTGGCCAAATCGGTGGAACCGATTTCAACAACTCGGTTGGTCCGAGATGATTTCGGCGGAAACCTAACCCTAAATTTTCAATCCACAACTAAAGTACAGAGTTATTTCGTTGGATAGAGTGATCTCAATCGTGGCAAGATACATGGCAAAACAATGTGCTAGGAATTAGAGTGAGATTAGCACAAAGATCAAGTCCATACCCTAAGTGCGGTGATGGACCTGCTGCGGCGACAACAGCGGAGATGATTTCTAAGGGAGTCCTGGATTAGGGGGTGTCCGGATAGCCGGACTATACCTTCAGCCGGACTCCTAGACTATGAAGATACAAGATTGAAGACTTCGTCCCGTGTCCAGAAGGGACTTTCCTTGGCGTGGAAGGCAAGCTTGGCGATACGGATATTTGGATCTCCTACCATTGTAACCGACTTTGTGTAACCCTAACCCTCTCCGGTGTCTATATAAACCGGAGGGCTTTAGTCCGTAGGACAACATACAACAATCATACCATAGGCTAGCTTCTAGGGTTTAGCCTCCTTGATCTCGTGGTAGATCTACTCTTGTACGACCCATATCATCAATATTAATCAAGCAGGACGTAGGGTTTTACCTCCATCGAGAGGGCCCGAACTTGGGTAAAACTTCGTGTCCCTTGTCTCCTGTTACCATCCGCCTAGACGCACAGTTCGGAACCCCCTACCCGAGATCCGCCGGTTTTGACACCGACATTGGTGCTTTCATTGAGAGTTCCTCTGTGTCGTCACTTTTAGGCCCGATGGCTCCTCCGCTCATCAATAATGATGCAGTCCAGGGTGAGACATTTCTCCCCGAACAGATCTTTGTCTTCGGCGGCTTCGCACTGCGGGCCAATTCGCTTGGCCATCTGGAGCAGATCGAAAGTTACGCCCTTGGCCATCAGGTCAGATTTGGAAGTTTAAACTATACGGCTGACGTCCGCGGAGACTTGATCTTCGACGGATTCGAGCCACAGCCGAGCGTCCCGTGCTGTCACGATGGGCATGATCTAGCTCTGCCGCCGAACAGTGCCCTGGAGGCCGCGCATGCATCGGTTCCGACCCTGGATTCGGAACCAATTGCGCCGATCGAGGACGAGTGGCTGGACGCCGCCTCGGGGGCTGCGATCCCATCGGCGATCGAGCCGAACACCAGCCCCGCACTCCGCGAGGCCCGTGACTCCGTGGGGCCAGACTCCTCTCCGGACCCCGAGCCCCCCGCGCCCCTGCCGATCGAATCCGATTGGGCGCCGATCATGGAGTTTACCACCGCGGACATCTTTCAGCACTCGCCCTTTGCCGATATTCTAAAGTCATTAAAGTCTCTCTCTTTATCAGGAGAGCCCTGGCCGAACTGTGATCAGCAAGGTTGGGATACGGACGACGAAGAAATTCAAAGCCCACCCACCACCCACTTTGTAGCCACTTGTTGACACACGAACACGTCACCTGTACCCTCGACGCCGGGGGTGATGCACCGCAGCTCACGTCGAAGGAGACGCGACCGACAGCGCGATACGCAAGACAGCCGGCGGGCGCTTTTACAGACCCGAAAACCCCACACCCCCGGGAGGGACCCCGTCAGGGAGTGCGGCGACTATGGGATGCCCTAGGTCGATTTGCTCACCCCTAGAGCCTCGGGATTCACAGCTCTCAAACACGAAGAACAGCGAAGAACAAGAGAGAAAAACGGTGGGGAGATAAAACGTAGATGAAAAAGTAGTATATTGATTTGTTCGATTGTGTGTTGTTCAATCGGCCATCACCCCCAACATATATAAGAGGCGGCTGGACTTCCCGTACAAGTAAAGGATTCATCTAGGCTTTCCTTACAAGAAAAAATACATCAATTCACGTCCTAGAGTCCTAATTCTATTCCAACTCGGATTAAGTCTGAATCTGGCCCAAACTCTGTCTTCCTTCTTGCGCGGGCCGCCGGGCTTGCATATGATCTCCGATCAAGACGACCCAAATAACAAACTCGTGCACCTCGATGATACGAACAACTCTCATGTTGATCACTTTTTCAAATAAGGCCATCTTGAATACTTTTCGAGGTCATCTTTATCTTCCAGTCGGACTCGGTCTTGCGGTAGACTGGATTATCCGAGTCTCGTAGTGAATTTGTAGGCTATATACTATCTCTGATGATGATGACTCCAAAATCAAAGTTTACCGTCTTGATGATACGCACAACTTCTATATTGAACACTTCTTCATCCGAGGTCATCTTGATAAACTTTCAGGCATATGTTCAATTTCACTTGGATTCGAGCTCATCCACTCAGATTAGAGTCATTCACTTGGATCGTCCGACTGGACTTTTCACTCGGATGTTTAGAGTCTTTCACTCGGAATACAATTTTCACTCGGATGACGATATTTTCACTCGGAAGACAATATTTCCACACGGAAGGCATTATTTTATTCGATCGGCAAGTTTTCGCCCCGACGGTAATCTTTTCACTCGGAATATTTTCACCTGGAGGACAATTTCACTCGGATGACCATATTTCCACTTAGATAATAATAAGTTCATCCGGTCAGCAAACTTTCACTCGACCAGTAAATTTTCAGTCGACTGTAAACTTTCACTCGGATGGTAAACTTTTCAATCGGATTTTTCGACTGAAAACATAGCCTGATCTTGATTTGTCTCTCCAGACCTCATACGACCACGGATTGAGACGAATTATATATGAAAATCGATCGGCTCGACGAGACGAAACTTTTCCGTGCTGAAGGTTTTTCAATTCAAGGCCGTATTGATGGCCGAATTACTCGCGCAACCTATCAGACAAGTGTCTGGCACCTCGCGCCATATTTCCGTTGAGGTTCGGTCTGCAGTGTATTGCCTCTAACTTTTGCATATGAACTCGGATTGAGATGATTTATATATCAAAATCAATTGCCTCAACGACACGAAGAAAATTCCTTAAGTGTGCTCCTTCATCTGAGGTTATATTGAGGGCGTAATCGGCCGAAAAGCACTCAGAACATTAAATTTTGTCACTCGGAGTACAGCTTCGGCCACTGAGATGAGGTCGAATGGCGATAGCCTAAACATCAAAGTTGTTCCACTCGACGATATGAAACTTTCTCATGCTGAAAACCCTTTCACTCTGTATCTTGCCAAAATCAGGTGTCAACACATGCCCCCCTGTTTTTCGGCAAAGCTTGCACGCCGAAAAATAATATGCATGGTGTTCGTTCTAAGGACGATGCCAACACTCCATCGGCCATTTATTTTTCTCAGGGCGATAATTATGTATCGGCCATGTTTTTGCTAAGGGCGATAATTGTATATCGGCCATTGCCTACTTAGGCTTCCTGCCACACACTCGGGTGGTATTTCTTCAAATATTTGCCATTGAGAGCTCGAGGTAACAATGCCCCTTGTATTGATTCCACCAAATATGAATTTCCGGGAACAACTCTTGTAATCCTAAAAGGACCTTCCCAACTTGGAAACCACTTCCCGAATTTTCTATCTCTTGAACCAATCGGCAGAATCACTTTCCAGACGAGATCACCAACTTGAAAATTCTTCAACTTGACTTTCTTATTGTAAGCTCTTGCCACCCTTAACTTATCTCTCTCTATGGCTTTTAAAGCAGGCAAATGTTTATCGGCAACCTCATCAATATTATCTATCATTAAGTTATAAAAGTCTACTGCCAATAAATTATTTTGTTTGGCTATTCTCAAAGCATTCAAATTTACCTCAACTGGTAAAACAACCTCTTGACCATATACTAGCTCATATGGAGTCACCTTCGTAGCACCATTCCTTGAAATTCTATGTGCCCATAAAGCTTCAGACAACAACTCATGCCATTTCCTTGGATTATCCTCAATCTTCTTCTTGATGAGTTTGATTAAAATTTTATTGCTAGACTCGGCTTGTCCATTAGCTTGGGCATAATACGGAGAGGAATTGAGCAACTTTATATTATAAGATTCGGCAAACTCTCTGACTTGGTGTGACATAAAAGATGAACCTTGATCTGTAGTTAACGTTTGAGGAATAGCGAATCTATGAATAATGTGCTCGGTTATGAATTGAGATACCTCCGTATGTGTCATGTTCTTGAGAGGTACTGCTTCAGACCATTTTGTGAAATAATCAGTTGCCACCAACACGAACCGATGCCCCTTTGAGGAAGATGGATGAATTTGCCCAATAAAGTCTAAACCCCATCCTCTGAAAGGCCACGGCTTGATAATAGGATGCAACATAGCAGCAGGAGCCAATTGAATATCACCGAATTTTTGACAAGCTTCGCACCCTTTATAATATCTGAAGCAATCATTAATCATGGTCGGCCAATAAAACCCAGCACGTCGTAATAACCATTTCATCTTGGGAGCCGACTGATGAGTACCACAAATGCCTTCATGTACCTCTCCCATAGCAACTCTTGCTTGGTCCTCATCCAAGCACTTTAAAAGAACATCATCAACTGTTCGGCGATAAAGATCATCATCCCTCATAGTATATTTAAAAGCCATACGCCGAACAGCCCTGTCCACCCTCTCACTCGGATTACGCAAGTAAGCAACAATGGGCTTCCTCCAGTCGGAATTGTCACCTGCACTAGATTTTTTGTTAATGACCGAATCAGTGGGTTCTGGTTCGGCCTCTTCTATACTGGTAAGACAAGACATCAGACTTTGAGAAATATGAAACATGGCATGATCAACATGGTATCCAGATGCTTGATGTGCCAACTCATTTGCTTTCCAGTTGTCATGTCTAGATATATGTGCAATGCTAAAACAATCCAAAGTAGAGATTATATCTAGACATTTATCAAGATAAACATTAAGTGATTCGTCCAAACACTGAAAGACTTTGGATATTTGCTGCACCACTAGTAACGAATCACCATAAGCCTCAATATATGTAACACCTATGGCAAGTAACATCTCTAGGCCGAATAGCAATGCTTCATATACGGCTTGATTGTTTGTGCAAAAATATTCTAAGCGGCATGAGGCTTCAAAAACAGCACCATGAGGAGATATATAAACAATACCAACACCTTGGCCATTGCTACAAACTGAACCATCAAAGTATAATCTCCATGGTACTAATGAAACAAGGTTCATATCACTATCATGCTTGTCATTAATCCGATGTTCAACAATGAAATTAGCAACAATTTGGCCCTTCATGGATTTTAGAGATTCATAAGCCAAATCATATTCAATCAAAGCATAAGCCCACTTGCCAATTCTACCACTAAGAATTGGCCTATGCAACATGTATTTAATGACATCGGTCTGACAAGCTACTACGCAAGCACTCGGCACTAAATAATGTCTCAATTTTGTGCAAGCATAATATAAGCATAGACATAATTTCTCAATAAATGTATACCTTGTCTCTGCATCCAATAAGCGGCGGCTCAAATACGTGATAGCATGCTGTTTTCCCTCGGTTTCTTGAGTCAAAACAACACCAATAACTCCTTCCTCTGCTGCAATGTAAAGCTTGAAATGTTCTCTATGCTTGGGTGCTCTCATCACCGGAGGAGTGCACAAATAATTCTTGATCATATCAAATGCTTCTTGCCGTTTTGCCCCCCAAGTGAAATCAGCATCATTCTTTAACCGAAGGATAGGAGTAAATGCATCAACTTTCACTGATACATTAGCTATGAACCTTCTCAAATAATTGACCTTGCCAAGGAACTTTTTCATATCTCTCTTGCATGTTGGAGCCTCCACTTTCTGTATAGCCTCTATCTTTTTGGGATCAATCTCTATACCATCTTCATGAATAATGAAACCCAAAAACTTGCCAGCTGACACGCCGAAAGCACACTTCAAAGGATTCATCTTCAGTCCATACTTTTTCATTCTTTTAAAAGCTAAACACAAATCGGCCAAGTGAGATTCAAAAGCATCCGATTTGACAACAATATCATCAATATAAACTTCAAGTATGACACCGAGTAAATCATGAAAAATCAAATTCATAGCCCTTTGATATGTGGCACCAGCATTTTTTAATCCGAATGTCATCACTGTCCGCTCAAATAAACCAAGGAAACCAGGACATCGAAAAGCAGTCTTGTACATGTCCTCTTCGGCAATAAAAATTTGATTGTATCCGGCGTTACCATCTAGAAAGCTAATAACCTTATGTCCGGAAGCATCATTAATAAGCATATCGGCTATTGGCATAGGATACTCATCTTTGGGTGTAGCCCTATTCAAATCTGTGAAGTCAATGCACACCCTCAACTTGCCGGATCCTTTCTTCTCTACCGGGACAATGTTAGAAATCCACTCGGCATACCTGCAAGGTCGAATGAAATTAGCTTCAAGCAGTCGACCGATCTCTTCCTTGATCCGGTCATATGTTTTCGGATTAAATTTTCTAGCCGACTGTTTATAAGGTCTGAAACCGGCCTTTATAGGTAACCGATGCTCCACTAGCTCTCGGCTTAAACCTGGCATCTCATGATATTCCTATGCAAAGCAACAAACATATTCTTTCAATAGCTCGATTAACTTAGCTTTACAATCGGCTTTCAAATTTTTGTTTACAAACGTCGGTCAAGTGACTGAATCATCTCCAATATCTACCTCTTCTAATGGATCAGCCGATGTAAAACCTTGTCCAAGTTTATACATGTCATCCAACTCCTCTATATACTCATACATATCGTTCTCGCTGGACCGATATTTCACAAGACGTTTTTTTAACCATTCGGAGCTAGAATCCATTTAAACATATCATACCTTGGAGCCGATTGCATTCAGCCGGCTTTAAAGAGACGGGCACAAAACCATTCTTGGTCGCGCTGAGAAAATCAAACTCTGATAAGTCATGTCCCGTCAAGAAAGTAGCATTGGGATGTTGCCAATCCACCGATGCATCGGCCAAAGCAACACAGGCCGAGTTATCCGCATGAATGACTTCCACTTCATCATCAATCCACTGAATCAAAAACTGGTGCATAGTGGATGGCACACACTGGTTTGCATGAACCCAATCATGGCCTAGTATGACGTTGTAGTTACCTTGTACCTCAGCGACAAAGAATGCAGTAGCCAAAGTTTTGCTTCCGACTGTAAGCTCCACATACATTACACCTTTGGCTTCAGTTTTTTCTTTGCCTTCAAATCCGTTGAGCACCATATTGGTCTTGATCAATTCTTCATCAGGCAAACCTAATTTCTTGAAGACCGAATAGGGCATAAGATTTACAACAACACCACCATCAACAAGCATCCGAGTGAGCGGCAACCCATTGATATGACCTCTGAGATATAATGGTTTTAGATGCGTTACTGGTTCTTTTGGCTTCTCGAATATTGCGTTTTTAGGGCCAAAATCCATCTGAGCCACCTCCCCTTCCTCATCTACAGCACGAAACTTAGCAGGTAAGTAATACACCATATTAATATCCATACCTTCATGAACCGGCGTAGACTCATAGTCCAACATATCAGTCTCCTCCTCGAGTGCATCCACCGGTTCTGAAATTTGTCCGAGTGAAGGAGAAGTAAGAAGTGTCACAGACGATGTGATATCTGTTGCATCGTCCTCCTTTGGTGATGTAGGTGTTGCTGTGATAGATGTAAAAGCTGTTGTATCTTGTATTTGTTTAGGCCTCCACACTTGTTTTGCTGGAACCATGGGTCGAGTGTCATTGAACAACTTATCCCTTTGTTTCTCGGCCTCCTATTCTGCCATCTCTTGACTCCTTAACCTCTGTAGTTTCCTCTTTTGTGTCTTTGTTAGCCCTGGAGGACACCACTTTGGCTGGGTGTATTTAGGATCTCTCGTTTTTTACTTGGCTGGTGTTTGCTTCATGGTCATTAGCCGAGTGTTTTGGCGCGATAGCAAGTATCGGCTCAGTCGGATTGCTAGGCACAATCAGCTGCCGTATGGCGAATGTTTCGGTACCCAAGATAAGTGAGTCGGCATCCATTTTCTCCTTGCCTTTTCCCGACTCAACTGCTGCAACACTTGGTGATTTAACACGCCATTCTTTTCGACTTTCCAGATGCATGAAGTTTCCACTCGGGCGCACCTTTTTACTCTGATGGAATCCACTCGGATGGAATTCAATCGGATGGAATCTATTTGACCATATTTTTTCACTCAGACAGCTTCCACCTGGGTGCATTCTTACACTCGGATAATTTCCATCCGGTCGCATGTTTTGACCAGCCGACTGATAGTCACCGATGTTCATTCGACCATTATATGAGTAATCAAATCGATTCCACACGGACTGCCTCTGCTCTTCTGAAAACTGGACCCTTGGTCCACTCGGTTTTGTATACCGACTGAACATATCAGCTGAAGGTGACCTTGGTCGTTTCAGATGAGTCGGTCGATTAAAACTAGAACCGGCCGACTGGTTAGCATACTTGGACAACAACATATCAAAAGTTGGTTTGATCCGCTTGTGCTGCACTTTAGCTTCATTCCTCTTCCACTTTCCAACTTCTGGACTCTTGGGCTTGACAAATTTAACACGAGTTTTTCCTTGCACTTGTGGTTTCCCCCCTAGTGTAGGATTCTTGATGGTGATTTTGATCACTTCCTTGCCATCAGGTTGTTTATCAAGCACAACTTGTCTCCCCAAGACCTTGTTGTCTTCCTTGTCTTTCCTAGGCTCACCAACAATGACATTAGCTTTATTAGCGGATTCGGCTACCTCCGGCCGAATAAGTAGCTTCTTCCCCTCCAAATCCACGGTATTCATTGGAAAAGGCTGTTTATCAACCTGCAGCTCAGAAAAGTTCAATCGTCCGTCATTAATGGCCGATTGTATCTGTCGTCGAAAAACATTGCAATCGTTAGTAGCATGAGAAAAAGAATTATGATACTTGCAATAAGCACGCCATTTTAGCTCTTTAAACGGTGGTAAAGTATGAGATATTCTAATAATCTTAGCCTGCAGCAAAGCATCAAATATTCTATCACACTTAGCAATGTTAAAAGTAAACTTCATCTCTTCATCACGATTCTTATAAATCGGTTTCAGATCATTGCAAGTAAAGGGTTTGGCCTTAGATGGCCAAACAAATTCAGTAGCAAAAACATCACCCTCGTTGTCCGAGTGATCACTGTCATATTCCACCATATTCATCTTTGGACGATCGGCTTTGTATGTATGCACTTGTTTGAGGTCTTTCCTTCGGCTTTCCTGAGCCAAAGCCCTCTGTAAGACTTGGTTGATATTTAATAACTTGTAGCCTTCTAGCTTTTCTCTAATGGGAGTTCTCAAACCACTCAGCACTAGGTCTGCCAAGTCCCTCTCGGTTATCACCAAACTAAAACACCGGTTTTTTGTTTCTCTGAATCTCTTGATGTATCATGCTTCTGTTTAACCGATGTTAGATGTGACAACTTGAGTTCATTGTCGCCGCTATAAAAGTGATCATGAAACTTTTGCTCTAGCTGCGACCAAACCCGAATGGAACCATGGGGCAAAGAAGAAAACCATGAAAATGCGGTACCAGTGAATGATAAAGGAAATAAACGCACTTTCAATTCATTCAATGAGCCTGCCTCACCCAGTTGTGCTAAATATTGACTAACATGCTCCCATGTGGTTTCTGTGCCTTCTCCATTAAATTTAACAAAATCTGGAATTTAATATCCTGGAGGGCACTGGATGGCATCAAAGTACTCGGGGTACGGCTTTTGGTAAATCCGATTCCGAGGTAACTCAACTCCAAAATTTTCACGAAGCATCTTAGCCATCTCCTCTCTATGATTAGCTAGACCATCATCCATAGTGGACGATGAAGCTTGTGGCAGTGGCATAGGAGGAGTAGGGTTACTAGTTGTAGGTAAAAATTGTGGCATGTATGTTGACCCATAATTTGGTAGTGGTCGAGTGGTTGTAGCTGTAGGTAGGGTTTGGTTCGGCGTTACCACCGAACCTGACATGCTCATGATAGGACTAATGGGTGCAGCCACAATCTAATTTGTATGGGTAGGGTAATAAGCCATCGGCATGGGAGGCGCCGATGCTATAGGTAATGCCAGATTAGGGTTTTGCACACTAGCAGCTACACCATCATTACCACTAGTCGATTGAGATATATTATTCTGAGCATTAGTATTTTCTATGAAAGTTTGATAGACTAGATTGTTACCATCAGCAATATGACTTTCATTCTCAGCCCACTGCTCAGGAGAAAAGGCAGTACTTACAGAGGGTTTAACCTTCTCGGCTTGAAGAGGAGGGAACTTGATTTCTTCAATCGGAGTGACGTTGCCTTGGCGATCCTTCTTGAACTTTGCAAGGAAATCCTGCAAGTCCTTCTCCTCAGGCGCCTTCTTGTACTCCTCATAGACTTGGCGATGATCGGCTGATATCTCATCAAGACTGGGCTTAATGATGTTATCGGCGTCTACCTCAGATGGCTTGGGGAAGATCGGACATGGTGGATGATGATGATTGATCTTCGATCCCCAGCGGAGTCGCCAAAAAGTGTGTTGACACACGAACACGTCACGTGTACCCTCGACGCCGGGGGTGATGCACCGCAGCTCACATCGAAGGAGACCCGACCGACAGCGCGATACGCAAGACAGTCGGCGGGCGCTTTTACAGACCCGAAAACCCCACACCCCCAGGAGGGACCCCGTCAGGGAGTGCGGCGGCTATGGGCTGGCCTAGGTCAATTCGCTCGCCCCTAGAGCCTCGGGATTCGCAGCTCTCAAACACGAAGAACAGCGAAGAACGAGAGAGAAAAACGATGGGGAGATAAAACGTAGATGAAAAAGTAGTATATTGATTTGTTCGATTGTGTGTTGTTCAATCGGCCATCACCCCCAACATATATAAGAGGCGGCTGGACTTCCCGTACAAGTAAAGGATTCATCTAGGCTTTCCTTACAAGAAAAATTACATCAATTCACGTCCTAGAGTCCTAATTCTATTCCAACTCGGATTAAGTCTGAATCTCGCCCAAACTCTGTCTTCCTTCTTGCGCGGGCCGCCGGGCTTGCATATGATCTCCTATCAAGACGGACCAAATATCAAACACGTGCGCCTTGATGATACGAACAACTCTCATGTTGATCACTTTTTCAAATAAGGCCATCTTGAATACTTTTCTAGGTCATCTTTATCTTCCAGTCGGACTCGGTCTTGCGGTAGACTCGATTATCCGAGTCTCGTAGTGAATTTGTAGGCTATATACTATCTTTGATGATGATGACTCCAAAATCAAAGTTTACCGTCTTAATGATACGGACAACTTCAGTATTGAACACTTCTTCATCCGAGGTCATCTTGATAAACTTTCAGGCATATGTTCAATTTCACTCGGATTCGAGCTCATCCACTCGGATTAGAGTCATTCACTTGGATCGTCCGACTGGACTTTTCACTCGGATGTTTAGAGTCTTTCACTCGGAATACAATTTTCACTCGGATGACGATATTTTCACTCAGAAGACAATATTTCCACACGGAAGGCATTATTTTATTCGATCAGCAAGTTTTCGCCCCGATGGTAATCTTTTCACTCGGAATATTTTCACCTGGAGGACAATTTCACTCGGATGACCATATTTCCACTCGGATGACTATATTTCCACTTGGATAATAATAAGTTCATCCGGTCAGCAAACTTTCACTCGACCGGTAAATTTTTACTCGACCGTAAACTTTCACTCGGATGGTAAACTTTTCACTCGGATTTTCCGACTGAAAACATAGCCTGATCTTGATTTGTCTCTCCAGGCCTCATACGACCTCGGCTTGAGACGAATTATATATGAAAATTGATCGGCTCGACGAGACGAAACATTTCCGTGTTTAAGGTTTTTCAATTCAAGGCCGTCTTGATGGCCTAACTACTCGCGCAACCTATCAGACAAGTGTGTGGCACCTCGCGCCATATTTCCGTTGAGGTTCGGTCTGCAGTGTATTGCCTCTAACTTTTGCATATGAACTCGGATTGAGATGATTTATATATCAAAATCGATTGCCTCAACGAGACGAAGACAATTACTTAAGTGTGCTCCTTCATATGAGGTAATATTGAGGGCGTAAGCGGCCGAAAAGCACTTAGAACATTAAATTTTGTCACTCGAAGTACAGCTTCGTTCACTAAGATGAGGTCGAATGGCAATAGCCTAAATGTCGGGGTAAATGACCACGGGTAGCCTAGCCGGCTCCCCTCGGCACTTCAGAAAAAATTACGAGCCGATTTGGCCTCCAAGAAACCAAGACGTGGGGCCGCCTTCCCCCTGCCAGCTGCCTCTCAGGCCGACTGTCGAAAGGCGGCCCGGCCTTAACCCTCATGAAGAAAGCCGCGGGAGGGTCGGCTCCAAGAAGCCGGCCTCGAGAAGGCTGACTCCAATAAGCCGGCTCCCACAACGCGGTCAAGATCGTGCCCTCGAGGCCCGCAACCACATAACGGCGATGGGACGGGGCGTGGCTACAGTAAAGCCTGCCACCCCGAAACCCGGAGCACGCCTGGCACAGTGCGCCGTACGGGGTAGCCCTGACACGTCCGGCGCGGCACTGTTGCCATGATGACTATGGCGCCATCGACGGCGGGTTGTCAGCACAGCCCACAGGCGGTGGGCCCCTTTGGGCAGAGAGACACCCGAAGGCGGCCATGCCTCCCCCAGTCGGCCCAAGACGCGGCCGGCTTCCCCGAAGCCGGCTTGCTCCTTCCCTCGAAGGAGGCGCCCCATTAAGAAGACAAGACGACTGAGGCTACAACGATCGCCCGCCAGGCGGCGGCACTGTAGCCACACTTACCTTGATAAAGCTCTCATCATCAGGATTGAGGCAACAGTAATCGGCCGCCGATAGGGTCCTAGGCAGTAGGGCCTGCCTGTCGACCAAGATGCCAGCAGCCAGCGTGCCCCAGTAGCCGGCGCAGAAGCAGGCGAGCGTAGACACTGACGGCTGGGATCCGCTCCCAGCCGGATTACCATTGTACCCCTGGGTGGTAGGCCTATAAAACCCCCCGGGGCACCCATGCAAAGGGTTGATCTCATCTAGGTTACAACACACATAGAGAGAAGAGTAGAGCTAGCCTTGCCCTTCTTCTTCCTCTCGCCAAACAGCTCTAGGAGCACCTTGTAGTTACTTGTTCACCGAGTGATCATGCGGAGCCCCCGCAGAGCAGCAGTAGGGGTGTTATCTTCACGGAGGGCCCGAAGCTGGGTAAGATTCGCCGGCGTGCATGTCTTCGCCTTATCCCGCTTCCAGGCACCGGCGACGTCTTACTGGCTCCCACACAGATAAGCCACTCATTGGCATATGTCGCACCAACCACCCGAGCCGATGGCTGTGACGTTTGGCGCCACACCGTGGGGCCAGGTGCACCATCGTCCGGAGACCTGTTCTGGACGGGAACCTTCTTCCTCCCCAGCGAGCGTAGCCAGCTCGGCACACCCGATGGCGCTTGCCACGATAGGCTGCAAGGCGTCACCAACGCTTTCGCGGCAAGCGACCTCGCCGATCCCCTTGGCGAGGCCCTCATCTCCGATGAGCCCGCCTCCGACACGGGCACCGACCGCCTCATCGACCTCCTCGGCCAGCTCCATGTCTCCAGCGAGCCTGCTGTGGACCAGGAGTCCGTTAGGTCCACCGATCCGATGCCTGTCGACTCCGACACGGCCTCGCCCGACGCCTTCCCCACCGACATCGTGATCTATGACGACCCGCTTCCCCGAGCCGATGGCTGTGACGTTACCACCGCCGAGGTGATGGTCATCACCCATGGCGGCGCCTCTGGAGAGAACGCCCACGACGCCCCCCGAGCGGCGATCCACGACCTGTCCGTCTCCCTCCCGGCCGATGCCGACGCCGAAGCACTAGAGGCCCGCCGCCTCGCCCTCCTCACGGAGGGCCGGAAACTAGCTTCCGTGAGACGCTTCACCGAGGCCCACCAGCGCGAAGTCGACCGTGCCGCCTTCGGCACGCCGCCTCCTGGCGGGCCTAGCCGAGCCGGCGTCGTCAGGCAACGCGGCGCTGTCATCGCCGACTTGCTTGGAGTCGACCGCCCAGTCTATGCCACCCCGCTCGAGAACCTGCGCGCCGCCCAGGCGGCCGTAGACGAGCTGGATGGACTGGAGGCCGAAGAGCTCCCCTACATGACCAGACGCATCCAACAGCTAATCGATGCAGCCGCGCAGCGGCACGAAGCCGACGCCCGCGAGGAGAGCCCTCCACCGTGCCGAGAACACGGCGCGACGTCCCGGACGCCGACTGCGGGTAGAACCCGCGCGTGACACGAGAAAGAGCCGGCTGCCAGCCGAAGCCGAACCCGGATCTCAATCGAGCGAGACGCAGAAGGCCACCCTCGAGCCGTGGAGCGGCGGGGCAACCTGCCTCCGCCTCCACCTCGTGGGCAAAGGTATCCCACCCCACCGCCTGTCACGCATCCGACTCACAGAAGCCTTCGTCCGCAACTTCACCAGCACCTACAAGCAGGCTCCCAAGCCCACACAGCTCTCCTTGTGCGTGCAAGGCCCCGCCGAGTCCACCCGCGACTACCTCACGTGCTGGGCCGAGCTCCGCAACTCTTGCGAGGGAGTGCACGAGGTGCAAGCCATCGAATACTTTACAGCCGGGTGCCGAGAGGGCACCCTCCTCAAGCACAAGCTCCTCTGCGATGAGCCGACTACCCTCGACGAGCTTCTGGTCATAGCGGACAAGTATGCCACCGCCGACTCCTCAATGAAGACCGAGCTCCAGGTAGATGCGTCCGGGAAGGTACTCAACCCGGCGCTCAAGACGCCGGCTGGGGATTCCGGCCGGCGCCTGTACCAAAACGACCACAAGCGAATGGGCCCCATGCCGCCTTCCACAAGTCGGCAGGTGGCCACGGTCGAGGGCGAGCAGCCCGAAGGGTGGCCCGCACCCAAGAAGCAGAAAGGAGGTCGGCCGGCTTGGCAGCTGGCCTTCTCCTACGAGCAAACCCTCGACTCCTCATGCAAGTTCCACAGCGGCGCGAAGCCGTCCAATCACACAACCCGGAAGTGCCACTGGCTCACCCGAATCTCCAAGGGCGAAGGGTTGGCGCCGCCTCCACCTGCTGGTCCGCCGCCTCCGGCTCCGCAGCAGCCGGCCGCTCGACCAGCAGTCGAAGCCGTGCACGACGAGTTCCCCGACGAGCATGCCGCCTATGTCATCTTCACCAGCTAGCCTGAAGACCGGCGCAGCAGGCGCCGAGAGCATCAAGAAGTCAACGCGGTTGCCGCCAACCCCTCCGAGCACATGCACTGGTCTAAAAAACCCATCAGCTGGAGCCGGGCTGACCACCCAGAGGTGATGCCATCTCCCGGCTCTTATGCACTGGTCCTGGATGCCACCCTTGCAACATACAGACGTGCAGCCCGTTTCTCCCGCGTGTTGATAGACGGCAGGAGCAACATCAACTCCTGTATCTTGACACCCTGAAGAAGCTCAACGTCAGGACGAAGCAGCTCACGCCTACCCGGACTGTGTTCCACGGCATCATACCCGGCCTGTCCTGCTCCCCCATTGGCAAGATCAAGATTGATGTCCTCTTTGGGGACAAGGATCATTTCCGCAGGGAAGCCATCTGGTTTGAAGTGGTGGACCTTGAGAGCTCTTACCATGCACTGCTTGGCCGACCTGCCTTGGCCAAGTTCATGGTCGTTCCCCACTATGCTTACCTCAAGATGAAGATGCGGAGCACCAAGGGCATCATCACCATAGTCGGCGACTACAAGAAATCGGCCGAGTGCGCAGCGGCCAGCAGCCGGCTGGCCGAGTCCCTAGTGATTTCCGAAGAGAAGAAGAAGTTGGACCAGGTCGTGGCCATGGCTGGCAAGTAGCCGACCCTGTCCCCCGATCCCAAAGAGTGTGATGCCCAAGGTTCCTTCCAGCCGGCCAAGGAAATGAAGAAGATACCTATTGACCCCGAGCACCCGGAAAGGTTTGCCGTCATTGGGGCAAACCTAAACAGCAAATAGGAAGGCGAGCTCGCCGATTTCCTCTGTGAGAATCGGGGCATCTTTGCATGGTCCCCCAAGGACATGCCGGGTGTTCCGAAGGATTTTGCCGAGCACAAATTACATGTCCGAGAAGGTGCAAAACCGGTCAAGCAACCCCTCCGACGACTGTCGGGGGAAAAGAGAAGGATTGTAGGAGAAGAGATAGCCCGGCTTCTGGCTGCCGGCTTCATCATGGAGGTGTTCTTTCCGGAGTGGCTCGCCAACCCGGTCCTCGTGCTGAAGAAGAACAACAAGTGGCACATATGTATAGACTACACGAGCCTCAACAAGGCCTGCCCCAAAGACCCTTTTGCCCTGCCAAGGATAGATCAAGTGATAGACTCCACAGCCGGATGCGAGCTGCTGAGTTTTTTGGATGCTTACTCCGGGTACCATCAGATAAAGTTGGACCCGGCCGACCGCCTGAAGACCGCCTTCATCACGCCATTCGGAGCCTTCTGCTACCTGACTATGACATTCGGCTTGAGAAATGCCGGTGCCACTTTTCAACGTTGCATGCAGAAGTGCCTCCTCAAGCAACTCAGCAGAAATGCCCACGTCTATGTGGACGACATTGTGGTGAAGACGGAGAAGCGCAGCACCTTGCTAGAAGACCTCAAGGAAACATTCAAGAACCTGCGTCGATTCCGGATCAAGCTCAACCCCGAGAAATGCGTGTTTGGAGTACCAGCCGGCCAGCTCCTAGGCTTCCTGGTCTCCGAACACGGCATCGAATGCAACCCAGTGAAGATCAAGGCCATTGAGAGAATGGCGATTCCCACCAAGCTGCGAGACGTCCAGAAGTTCACCGGATGCTTGGCTTCCCTGAACCGCTTCATGAGCCGGCTCGGAGAGAAGGCTCTCCCCCTCTACCACCTCATGAAGAAGACCACTCACTTCGAGTGGAACGACCAAGCCGACCAAGCTTTTCACGAGCTGAAGAACATGCTGACCACGTCGCCTGTCCTGGCGGCGCCGGCCGAGAAAGAGCCCATGCTCCTTTACATCGCCGCAACCAGCCGGGTGGTCAGCACTGTCAACGTAGTCCAGCGCCCAGAAGAGGGCCGAGCTCAGCCGGTCCAGAGGCCGGTGTACTATTTGAGCGACGTGCTGTCTACCTCGAAGCAGAACTACCCGCACTACCAGAAGATGTGCTACGGTGTGTACTTTGCCGCCAAGAAACTAAAGCCCTACTTCCAAGAGCATCCCATCACGGTCGTATGCACCGCCCCGCTCGCCGAGATCATAGGCAGCCGGGATGCATCCGGCCGGGTGGCGAAATGGGCCATCGAGCTGGCCCCTTACACGATCTTCTACCAGCCTCGCACCGCCATCAATTCCCAAGCATTGGCCGACTTCCTCGTCGACTGGGCTGAGACCCAGTACCTGCCGCCGGCTCCCGACTCCACTCACTGGCGCCTGCACTTTGACGGGTCCAAGATGCTCACCGGCTTGGGAGCCGGCGTCATCCTCACCTCTCCCAAAGGCGACAAGCTCAGATACACGCTGCAAATTCACTTCGCCGCCTCCAACAACGTGGCCGAGTATGAGGCGCTCGTACACGGGCTCCGGCTTGCCAAAGAGCTCGGCATACGCTGGATCCTGTGTTACGACGACTCAGACTTGATAGTCCAGCAGTCATCTGGCGATTGGGACGCCAAGAACGCAAACATGGCGAGCTACCGCTTCCTCGTCCAGCAGATCAGCGGGTACTTCGAAGGATGCGAGTTCCTTCACGTGCCACGAGCTGACAACGGGCCAGCAGATGCCCTGGCTCGATTAGGCTCCACTCGGCAAGCAATACCAACCGGCGTCTCTCTGCAACGCCTCCTCAAGCCGTCTATCAAGCCGCCTCCAGAGTCCGATTCCATCTTCATGCCGCCTAGCCCCGACGCAGCCGGATCCAGCTTGAAGAGCAACGCAGGCGGCTCGGGGACTTCGATAGGCGGCGCGGGGACTTCAGCAGGCGGCTCGGGGACTTCCGTAGTCACACCCGACCCGGGGACTTCTGAACCCGGCTCGAGGACTGCGGTAGTCGGCCCGGGGACTGCACCAGCACCACAGGCGGCGGCCGACTCCAGCATCTCACAACCCAGCCCGCCCACCCTGGTTGCAGTAGTCGCATTGGCAATAGAAGAAGTCACAGCTCCATCATGGGCCCAGCCCATCCTCAACTTCCTGACAAACCAAGAACTGCCGGCTGACGAGACAGAGGCAAGACAAGTCCAGCGCCGAGCCGGAGCATACACAATCGTCAACAGAGAGCTCGTCCGGCGCAACGTCACTGGAGTCTTCCAGCGATGCATTGAACAAGAGAAGGGCATAGCAATCCTCAGAGACATCCACCAAGGCGAATGCGGCCTCCACACGGCTTCAAGATCATTAGTCGCCAAAGCTTTCCGCCATGGATTCTTTTGGCCGACTGCTTTGGGTGACGCCAAGGAATTAGTCAAGCATTGCAAAGGATGCCAAGTCTTCAGCTCCAAGCAACACCTGCCGGCTTCGGCACTCAAGATCATTCCCCTCACTTGGCCCTTTGCCGTTTGGGGTCTGGACATGGTGGGCCCATTCAAGACGGCGCGTGGCGGCATGACACATCTGCTTGTCGCCGTGGACAAGTTCACCAAGTGGATCGAAGCAAAGCCGATGAAGAAGCTGAATGGGCCGACTGCCGTAACATTCATTGCAGACATAACAACTCGGTACGGCGTGTCGCACAACATCATCACCGACAACGGCACAAATTTTGCCAAGGGAGCATTGGCACGTTTCTACGCGACGCAGGGCATCCGACTGGACTTAGCATCCGTTGCCCACCCGCAGTCAAACGGCCAAGTCGAACGAGCCAACGGCCTCATCCTTTCCGGCATCAAGCCCCGACTGGTCGTGCCACTGGAGCGTTCGGCCGGCTGCTGGCTCGATGAGCTGCCGGCCGTCCTCTGGAGCCTGCGCACTACCCCAAATAGGTCAACCGGCTTCACCCCTTTCCTCCTTGTATATGGTGCCGAGGCGGTCATCCCAACCGACATCGAGTTCGACTCGCCTCGGGTGACCATGTACACGGAGGCGGAGGCCAAGGAAGCACGAGAAGACGGCGTCGACCTGCTGGAAGACGCTGTTAGCCCTCAGCCGGTCCGCCATCTACCAGCAGGGTCTGCGTCGCTACCACAGCCGAAAGGTCAAGACAAGATCTTTCCAAGAGGGCGACCTTGTGCTCCGGCTGATCCAGCGAACAGCCGGCCAGCACAAGCTCTCGGCCCCTTGGGAAGGCCCCTTCGTCATCAGCAGAGCGCTAGGAAACGACTCCTACTACCTGATCGACGCACAGAAGCCGAAGCCACGAAAGAGAGACGACTCAGGCAAGGAGTCAGAACGACCATGGAACGCCAACCTCCTCCGAAGATTTTACAGTTGAAATGCAGTATGTATCACGCTAACTTTTGTACCAAGTACGAGACAATAGGCCCCCCGAGGAGAACTCGGGGACTGCCATCTTTCATCTATGAATGAAGAGTATCATGCTTATGATTACGTCATTTCATTTACTTCTCTCGTCCGACACCGGGTTCGACTAGTCGGCCCGGGGACTGGCCGCCTTAAGTTATATTAGAAGTCCTACCCGTGGTCAGACAAGTAGTGTGCCGGCTCCAAATCCCTCTCTTGCCAAAAGTCGCAGTTCGAAGAATCGGCTGTCCGGCTGGCAAGAGCCAAAGGCAGGAAAGGACGCCCACACGAAAAACGGCTAGGGACTAACGGCCTAATATAACAAAAGCCGGTTTTTTCCCACCGCCGACCGACTACAAGAGTAGCCGGCCGGCCGGTTTCCATTCACTTCGCTACAATCTAAGAAAGCTCGAGTACTTGCCTTCCCCAAAAAACATAGCCGAGTTCTTCCTTAGTCACAGACTGCGGAGCAGCTGCCAGCTGGGAAGGCAGCAACAGGGGAAGGCGACAAAGGAAACAGCCTAAGGATAAAAAGCATACGAGAATGGAAGCCAAACACATGCATGATTATATTTACACAAAAGGCCTTGAAAAGGCCAACATTCGACATAGTTTGAATATACCCCCAGTGGGTGGAACTGCGCAAGCTTAATAAAATTGTTCAAAGAGTAACAAGCAGGAAAAGGAAAGACGGCAGATCAAGCCAAGGGAACGATTGGCGAGTCGGGCAGGTCAATGGAGACAGTAGCGCCGGCTGGAGGAGTGGCCGGCTGGTGAACCTCGGCATGATCACCGCCTCCCGCAGAGGGCGCGCTAGCACGCGCCTCGTTGCTGGAGGCACGGTCATGCTGAGGCGGGCTGGTTTCTTCACCGGCCGGCTCGACGTCTTCGCCTTCCTCCCTTCTTCGTCTTCACCTTCATCGCTGGAGGCGATCTCCTCCACTGAGTCTTCACCCTCCGCCGGGTTCAGCCCGAACCACTCCTCCGGCTGGGCGGCGCCATTGTCGTCCACCTCAGGAGCGAAGACGCTGGTGTCGGTGAAGTCAGCAAGAGCCGAAGCGCGTTGGATGATAGCCGGCCGCAACCCCACAAGCTCATCATCAGCCTCCTCCCGCCAAGTCCTCAGCTGCTCCAAATTCAGCCCGGGGTACCAGGCCAGGACGAACTCCAGCGCCCGCCTGGCGCCGGATCAAGCAGCGGAGGCCTTCCAGGCTTCAAAGCGGCCGACTGCCACCTCCAGCCAGTCGGCAGTCCGGCTCGGGGTGCGGGGAATCGCCTCGCCTGTCCAGAGGGCGGCCAGCACCTGCGCTCCGGCGCGCTAGAGGCGGCGGAGCATGCGGTGTGCCGGCTGCAGCCGAGCTTGGATCGCCAAGAGCTGCTCCTCAAGTGTCTGGCTCGCGTCCGGCGCGATCTCAATTCCCGCCTGACGGCGTGCCTCGCGGTAGGCCTCGATGGCCTGGGAGGCCGCGACGGAGTGGCGGGGGAAGTAGTCTGCGCAGAGAACAAAAGCAGCACAAATCAGAAGAAGAATCAGAGGGCAAAGGGGGCGAGCAAGGAGTAAGGGAGGTGGCTTACCGTCGACCAGGTCCTCGATCCGGCTGTAACCCTAGCTCAGCGCTTGCTTCGCCTCAGCCCAGCTCGCCGCTTCGGTCTCAAACTCGGCTTTGAGGGCGGCCTCGCTATCTCACGCCTCCTTCAGGGCCGCCTTGTGGTTCTCCTCCTGGTCGGCCAACTTCTTGGCCAGGCGGTCGCGCTCCTGGACTAAGGCATTGAGCTCGGCCTCCTTGGTGTGAAGGGCGGTTTGGGCCCCGCCGAGCTGCTCCCTCAAGTCGGCGTTGGCCCCTGCAAGCATGAAGACGAAGGAAGAGCCAATAAGGAAGAAGTCGTCGGGGAAGATCCGACCCGACTGCTCAGCAGTCAGCCCGGATCTCGGGGACTACACCCAGTGGGTGCACTGACGCGCCCCCACAGGATATGAAGAAAACGGAGCACGCACTCCGGCTGTTGGTCAGATCCTCGCTTTTCTGGCGCAGCTCCCGAGCCTGGGAGTCGAAGGCGGAAGCACTGCGGTTATGGTACTCCTGGAAGATCAGATGCAAGAATAAGATAACTATCAGGACCTAGTAAGTTTCGAGCCGCCTGCTCAGCAGCCGACTCGGAACTCGGGTGTCACATCCCTAGCTAGGCCATGCATTAGAGTGTGCATCATGTTTAACTTCTATTAATTCTGAAATGGGAAATGCCAGAACCCCCAACACACACTTCCCCCCCCTGGAAATAACTAGGGTTTACTAAAATCTTTTTCAATGAACCTGAAATGCCCTTCTAAAATGTTCACCCTCTTTGTCTTGGATTAAACCCCCTGGCAAAAATAGTGCACATTTTTCTAGGTCAACAGAAGGTTATTGAATTAACACATAAGTATTTGAATTTGGGCATTTAAAATTTATAAAAATATTTTAAATGTTCAAATATTCTCAAACAGAAATGTTTCATGTTGTTTATACTTTAAATAGTATGCATGAGCAGTTTGGGGATTTTTGGAGTGGTCTAGGTATTTTAAATAACTCCACAAAGTTGCAGAAGAAATAGAAAAGGAAAAACAAAAACGAAAAAATACAAACTACCTTACCTGGCGGCCCACCTGGCCGGCCCAGCCCACCAGCCGCGCCAGCGAGCTGCTTCGCCTCGCCAGCCAGGCAGGCAGGTGCTCGACACCGGAGCAGGAGCTCGCCACGCAGCGCCCTGCCTCCCTGCTTCACCTCCCTCGCCGCCCGACGCGCTGGACGAGCTCCACGTCGTGCCCCCGACGCCCTGGACACGTCCATTCTCCCCCTGGCTCTCTCTCTCGCTCTCCAGCGCCATGGCCGCAGCACCCGTCGCCGCTCCGCCGTCGTAGCCATAGCCACCGCCCCCCTCGCGCCACGAGACCTTGCCCAAGAGCTTCGCCGCCGTCGACTCCGTCGAGCAGGCCGAGCCCCGAGCGCTCGCTTGCCCTGAAGCCGCTGCACCGACCTCGCCCGACTCCGCCACCGCCGGAGATCCCTTTTGCCGTCGCCGCCGCACCAGCTCGTCTCCGACCGCGCTGCTTGGCTCTACGAGATCTCTGTGAGCTTGGCCACCTCCCCATCCTCTCCTTTCTCTTCCTCGTGCACCACAGCGAGCGCATGAAGCTCACCCGCACGCACCGCCGCGGAGCTCGTCGCCGACGTGCTCCCGGCCTAACTCCGGCCACGCCACTGTGTCCACCCACTCCGCTGCATCACCAGGAGGCCAACGCCTCACTCCACGCACCTCGCCGTGCCCCGTAGCCTCGGGCGCACTTTTACCCGACTCCGGCGACCGCCAAAGTCGTCGTCGGCGATGTTTCCGGCCACCCTGAGCCCAGCTGTTGCCACCGAACGCCGCGGAAGGATCTCAGCTACCCATAGATGGTCTCCGCGCCTTGTTTGGTGGCCAAAACGAGCAAAAACACTTTGCTCCGCCGCGTCTGACCTCGCCGGCGGCTAGACGCCGACGAGTTGACCCTAACCGTTGACTTGTGGGCCCTGGTTGACTCTGATGAGTCAATGACAGGTGGGGCCCTTTTCTGTTAATCACTGGATTAGTTTAAAACTAATTAAACAGGTTTAATTAATCACTAACCCCCTGGGCCCACTGGTCAGTTGACCTGGACCGGCTGTTGACTTGCTGAGGTCAGCATGACCTCATGCTGACGCAGTAATCTATTTTGCTGGATTTATTTTTATACAGGAAAATCCAGAAAATAGTTCAAACTTAAAAAATTCATAGAAAATTATCTGTAACTCCAAATACAAAGTTTTATATATGAGAAATTATCAGAAAAATCCAACCTATCCAATGGAACTGGTTTCATGCATGTTAAAACAAGTTAAACCCACTGTTTAGGCATTATAAGATATTGCACTAATATGATCTTATAAATGCACTACCATTTGAATCTTTGGTTCAAATGGGGTCATTTCCTTCTGGTTTAACTTGCACAAGACCAGGACACATTCATATTGCCATGTCATTGCATGCATCATATTGTTGCATATCGTCATGTATTGATTGTGTAGCAATGTGTTCATCGTGGTAGGTTCTGCCTCCGAGGATATCTCCGAGTATCCAACTGAAGGGCAGTATCCCACCACCACTCCATCAGGCAAGCAACCCATTGATCATTCCGATACAAACCCATGTTCTCGCTTCTGCTCTCGTTTACTGCATTAAGACAACGCGTTTCAAACTGCTGTGTGTCGCGGTAGTTGAACCCACTTCCTTTGCATGACCTGTCATTGCCACAGTAACTAGATGAAACCCACTAGCATGTGTAGGAGTTGTTTGAGCCAATACATGTGTGTGTGTGTTCCTACCATGCTATGCTTGCTATGCTTAGAGTTGTGTCAGATCTGGCTCATCGGGATGATGAACTGGAGTGAAAGGTTGTGTCGGTGACAAGAGTGAAGTGTGAATACGATTTGGTAAAGGAATCGATGAGAGGCCATGTAGGAGTACATGGTGGGTTGTTTCATTGAGGCCGTCCTTAAGAACTGAGATCTGTGTTTGTGATCCATGATACAGTTACTACCACACATTGGGCCCTGAAATATGACCCCGCTCGACTTCTTATCCACCCTTGTCCTCTGTCCAGGAGTTGCAAGTAGTTTCTGGTGTTTGTAGTATGCTGGGGGCCGCACGCGGCGCTGACCATCGGGGTGGGCTGTGTTGCGATAGGCACGTGGCACGGTGTACCGACTCGCCCGTTTGGTGTCTCGGGAACCCTGTTCACATCGTTCGGGGCCGTTAGTGGAAACCTCGGCCGGACTCCCTGCGGATGGAACCCGAATAGGCGATAAACCTGGACTAGAGACTTGAGTGTTTAGGTAGGTCGTGGTCTACACCCACGTCGGCTTTCGCTTGAAGTCTGCCGAGCACATGTCGTGTGCAGGCGCTAAGTGGTGGAAACATGTGTGAAGAAGTACACCCCTGCAGGGTTATAAATAATCTATTCGAATAGCCGTGTCCGCGGTAATGGACTTCTGGGTTGCCTATATCAGTTCATAGACAAGTTAAATGGATACTACTAAAAATCTCAAGATAAGTGTGAGTACCGCGGATGGCCCTCTCGTAGGATGGCGAGAGAGGATCCACGGTGGAGTATTGTGATGGTGTTAGTGGACTCGTGTGCGACAAATGTTTTACAAGTGGTGTTTTTCGTAGGATAGCTTAGCCAAGAGTCAAAGTTGTCTTGCTGCAATAACCCCACTACCTTCTTGAGAATGTGCATGTATAGTAGGTTCCTGTTGTAAGACTTGCTGAGTACCTCCGTACTCATGTTGCTTTAATCATGTTTTTCAGACGACTGCACCAACCCCTCTGATGGGTTCTATGTAGACCTCGACGTTGACGAGTGACTTATCACCCAGGTGGTGATCCAAGACTTGTGAAGGGTCTTTGTAGATAGACAGGCTTCGTCAAGCCTTCTTTCTTTCTAGTGTCTGTACTCAGACTACTTTGCTTCCGCATGTGCTTGTATGTTTGTATGACTTGAGTGTTGGGTCATGTGACCCCTATCTGTATGAATGATATGTATGGCTCCTCGGAGCCTTCTAAATAAAGTACTTGAGTCGTAGAGTACTGTTGTGATGCCATGTTGTAGTTACTCATATCGGGCATATTGTGTGTATGATTGAAATGCTTGGTATGAGTGGGATCCGACTATCTAGTTGTTATCCTTGGCAGCCTTTCATATGGGGAAATGTAAGTCTTGTGCTTCTGAGCGATAGTAGTCCGCTACAGCCCGGTTCACCGGAGTCCTGCTAGCCCAGCACTACTGCTTGGACACTTGACTGGCCGGCATGTGTTCCACGTCGTTCCTATGTCTGTCCCTTCAGGGAAATGTCACGCGCTGATATTCGGAGTCCTTCCTAGCCTGCTACAGCCCGGGTTACCGGAGTCCTGTTAGCCCAGTGCTACAGCCCGAATAGATACGTTGATGACCGACATGTTCGATGTGATTCACGTATGCCTGTCCTCATAGGCTAGCGCCGCTTTGGGTTCACGACTAGCCATGTCGGCCCGGGTTCTCTGTCATATGGATGCTAGCGACACTATCATATACGTGAGCCAAAAGGCGCAAACGGTCCCGGGCCAGGTAAGGTGGCACCCGTGGGAGTACCGTGCGTGAGGCCGCAAAGTGATATGATGTGTTACATGCTGGATCGATGTGGCTTAGGATCGGGGTCCCGACAGCGTTGGCATCAGAGCCGGACTGCCTGTAGGTTCGCTAAGCCAAACTGGTCGATGTCGAGTCTAGAAATGCTTTAGTTATATGTAGGGGAATTGATTGTGGGAGGGAACGTAAGGCTCTTTTACTCCTTTACCTTATGCCCTCTATTCTGAGTCATTCTCTTCTCATTCTACGTGGGTTAAGGACTAGGCTCTCTGCTCTCTATCAGGTTCACGTGTTACTAAATCCGTAGTAACTTATAGGATTGTTGGATACAACCTAGTTCAGTTCTACTAAAGTTTAGTATGTTGCCAATTGAACCAGAACCTTGATATGTTGTTGTTGAGTGGTTTCGCAAACTGTTGTGGATGTCTCAAGTCTTTTTCTGAGCATTTACAGCCGTTATGCTGTCCAATTTCATCCAGAAATTCTAATGCCTTTGCACTATTTTGTGCTTTCAGATGGCTACCCGTCCCCAAAACCAAGTGGTTCGTCTGACCCGTTGCATCGGTGTATGTGGTCATACCGCCATGTTGGTTCGAGTGATGGTGGAGGCAGGATACCGATGGTACCCTGAATACACCGTCGAAGAGCAGTTTAGAGATTTCAACCAGAGCCAATATCTGTGCACGGTTAGGATATATCCATCTTATCCCGGAGCCACGGAACCACTCCACCGTTCTTATGGACTCGGGATCACTATTGGGATGTCCGTTCAAGATGCAGCCTACTCGATGATGACCATTATGCGAGCTAGAACTGCCTTGTTGAGCAACACTGAATTTCGCTACATGCCAGCATCCCTCCCTGGGGCGCATGGTTACCTTCAGGGCATGTACAGTGATGCATCCCATGAGGACTCACTCCTTTGCACCACTACTGAGATGTTGGAAGATAAGGACCGTGAAAACCGGGCCTTGCGTATGGAGCTTTTTAATGCTCGTGCTGATCATTGGGCCACCTTGACGAGGTTTGCACCTGCTGTGCAAGCCGGATACATGGACACGAGAGACTTGTACCCTGTGCGGGCTAGTCTGCCAGACTTCATGGAATGGCGTGAGGTGGGAGGCATCACCCCTCCTCGTGGGCCTCTTCTGCCGCCATCTGTTGGACCGAGGCCGCACCCAAGTCCCTATGGTCCACAAGCACCGCAGCACCGTCTGTTCCCAGATGACCATGTTCCGCTTCCAGGTCTGGGTGGTGACTTCTATGAGGACTTCTACGGAGCCGCCTGAGCTGGTAGTAGTCTCGCTAGTATTGTAACAGTTGTATGTCCACCGTCCTGCGTGACCCGTGGAATATGACTTAGTGTGTATCAATTCCGGAGGTGTAGAAAAATAATGTATAGGAGCTTGGAATGCCTCCGATGAGATGTAACGTCTGTCGTCTTAGTTGTACTTCAGCTTGAGTTTGTACTAAACTATGTATGACGTGTATGACCGTTGGTATATATATGGCAGTTTCTATATTACCATGTCATATGGATGATCATCTCTGCATTCCTTGTTACCATTACATTCCGCACTTCCTTGGCCAGATTTTGCCATCCTGGTTTAAATCGTTGTTTTGTTTTCCCAGGATGGTCAACACCCGCAGCAACCCTGCTGCTTCGGAGCAGGGAGAAGCTAGTGCACCTAGAGAGGAAAGTCTGCCTCAACCACCTTCTCTGGCCGAAGTGATGCTGGAGGCAGAGCGCAACAGGCGCGACACCAACCGCTTGTTAGAGCGGATTGAGCAGAACACTGCACGTCAGCAGAGGATCAATTCGGTGTCCATCAATGACTTTGTCAAGCTGTACCCGCCAAAGTTCAATCACTCCATCGAACCTCTCGATGCGGATGACTGGCTCCGCAGCATCGCCCAGAAGATGATAAAGTCACCTTTGCTGCCTATCACCTCGAAGGTCCTGTCAGCCTTTGGTGGGAGAATTATGAAGCTATGCGTCCGGTCGGCCAGCTCACTACTTGGGCTGATTTCAGTGCCGCTTTTCGTGAGCATCATATCCCGGAAGGTCTTATGGACCGCAAGAGGGAGGAGTTCTGTAACTTCACCCAGGGGAAGCTGACTGTGGATGCATACAATCGCGAGTTTGGAAAGCTTGCACGCTATGCTCCCGAAGAGGTATCCACCGATGCTAAAAAGCAGGCAAGGTTCCGCAAGGGACTTAGCCCTGAGCTCTGACGTGACCTTCGTCTGCATGAATGCACTTCCTTTCCGAAGCTAGTCAATAAGGCCATCAGTGCCGAGACGGGGCAGAACGATTTTGAAGCTTCACGCAAACACTCCCGTGACTATGGATCTTCATCCGGTTCTGGATCACAGAAGCGCCGGGTCTGGATTCCAAATTCTGCTATGCCACCCAGGTATACCCCGAGGCCATCCTTTGAGGCGCCTCGTCCCAATCAACAGTATGTGCCGCCCAAGACTTTTGGTGGTCCCACTGCCAATACTGCTCCACGCCCCAATATGACAACTTGTTTCAAGTGTGGTGAGCCAGGCCACTACATCCGTGAGTGTCCCCAGAACAACCCCAGCCAGTTCGGAAAGTCTGTTGGCCGTGGTAAGTCAACAGCAAAAGTGCTTGTCGCCAAGCCAGCCACCACTGCTCGTGGCCATGTCAACTACGTCTCAGCTGAAGAAACTCAAGAGGACCCCAACGTCGTTCTCGGTACGCTCCTTGTTAATTGCCATCCGGCAACTGTTCTCTTTGATACTGGAGCATCTCATTCATTTATTTCTGAGAGCTATGCTCGTTTGCACAACACCACTTTTTGTGACATGCCTACCTCCATGGTAATTCAAACCCCTGGTTCTAAGTGGCAAACCTCCAGAATCAGCCATGGAAATGAAATTCTGGTTGACAGATTGGTCTTCCTTGCGTCACTAATAGCTCTCAAGTCTTCAGACATAAACATCATCTTGGGTATGGACTGGATGTCAGCCCATTACGCCAAGATTGATTGCTCAACTAGAACTGTCCAACTTACCCATCCATCGGGCAAGACAGTCAATGTTCTGACCCGAGTATCGGAGCGTCAGCTCTACTCTCTAAATGCCAATCCCCTTCCAGACCTCGAAGATATTCCGGTAGTTCGTGACTTCCCGGATGTCTTTCCAGAGGAACTGCTAGGTGTTCCACCTGACAGAGATGTCGAGTTCGTAATAGACCTTGTTCCAGGAACCGTCCCAATCTCTAGGAGACCTTATAAGATGGCACCCCTAGAACTAGCTGAACTTAAGAAACAACTCGATGAGTCCTTGCAAAAAGGTTTCATCCGTCCTAGTTCATCTCCATGGGCTTGCCCCGTCCTCTTCGTCAAGAAGAAGGATGGAACGGATCGGATGGTTGTAGATTACCGACCTGTCAATTTGGTCACTATCAAGAACAAGTATCCGCTCCCCAGGATCAACGACCTATATGACCAGCTCGCTGGATCCTCAGTCTTTTCCAAAATGGATTTGAGGTTGGGCTACCATCAAATCAAAATCAAGAACGGGGACATTCCCAAAACGGCTTTCGTTACTCGTTACGGCCAATACGAGTACACCGTCATGTCCTTCGGTTTAACCAATGCTCCAGCCACCTTCTCTCGGTTAATGAACTCGATCTTCATGGAGTACTTGGATAAATTCGTCGTGGTATACCTCGATGATATACTCATCTACTCCAAGAATGAGGAAGAACATGCCGAACATCTAAGGCTAGTATTGATGAAACTCCGAGAGCATCGCCTTTATGCCAAATTCTCCAAGTGCGAATTCTGGTTGTCAGAAGTGACCTATCTGGGCCATGTAATCTCTGGCAAGGGCATTGCTGTCAATCCCGAGCGAGTTCAAGCTGTCCTTGACTGGACTCCACCTGAAACGGTCAAGCAAGTTCGGAGTTTTCTTGGTTTAGCGAGCTATTGCCGCCGCTTCGTCGAGAATTTCTCCAAAGTTGCTAAGCCTCTAACTGAACTCCTCAAGAAAGATAAAAAGTTCGAGTGGACCCCACAGTGCGAGTTCAGCTTTCAGGAACTGAAAAGACGCCTGACATCTGCTCCCGTACTGGTACCACCAGATTTCTCTAAAGATTTTGTTATCTATTGCGACGCCTCGCGACAAGGACTAGGTTGCATACTCATGCAAGATCGTCATGTGATTGCTTACGCATCTCGACAGTTGCGTCCACATGAGGATAATTATCCTACTCATGACCTAGAGCTTGCAGCGGTAGTCCATGCACTCAAAACCTGGCGACATTACCTCTTGGGTAACCGTTGCGAAATTTACACTGATCACCAAAGTTTGAAATATATCTTCACCCAACCGGATTTGAATCTCAGGCAAAGACGTTGGGTCGAGTTGATCTCAGATTACGACTTAGGAATAACTTACACCCCAGGCAAAGCCAATGTCATGGCTGATGCACTAAGTCGTAAATCTTATTGTAACAACCTGATGTTACAACAAGGTCAACCACTTCTCCACGAGGAATTTCATAAGCTTAACCTTCACATTGTTCCTCGAGGATTCCTTTCCACCCTGGTGGCGAAACCTAACCTTACGGATCAAATCATAGCTGCCCAGAAGCGCGATAAGGGCATATCTCGGATTAAGGAAAACATCGCTAGCGGAGTTGCTAAATGTTTTTCCATGGATGAACGAGGTGTTGTCTTCTTCGAGAACCGTTTGGTGGTTCCCAAGAAACAACATTTACGACAATTGATCCTTAAGGAAGCTCATGAATCCCCTCTCACCATTCATCCCGGTAGCACTAAAATGTATCAAGACCTACGCCAGAGGTTTTGGTGGACTAGGATGAAGAGAGAAATCGCTCAATACATTGCAACTTGCGACGTCTGTTGTCGTGTTAAAGCAGAGCATCAACGGCCTGCTGGCACCCTTCAACCTTTGGAGATTCCTGGATGGAAATGGGATAAAATCGGTATGGATTTCATTACCGGGTTTCCCAGAACCGAAAGAGGGAATAATGCTATCTTCGTTATTGTCGATCGTCTTTCCAAAGTAGCCCACTTCTTACCTGTTCGCGAGAGTATAACCGCTGGCCAGCTAGCTGACTTATACATCTCTCGAATAGTGTCTCTTCATGGTGTTCCATTAGAAATTAATTCGGACCGTGGAAGTCTTTTCACCTCTCGATTTTGGGAAAGTTTCCAAAATGCTATGGGGACTCGTCTCTCCTTTAGCACCGCCTTCCATCCGCAATCAAGTGGTCAAGTAGAACGAGTCAATCAGATTCTGGAGGATATGCTCCGAGCTTCTGTCATCTCTTTCGGCATGGATTGGGAGAAGTGCCTTCCATTCGCCGAGTTTGCCTATAACAACAGTTATCAAGCTAGTTTGGGTAAAGCTCCTTTCGAAGTTCTTTATGGACGAAAATGTCGAACGCCTCTTAACTGGTCAGAAACCGGCGAGAGACAACTCTTTGGCCCGGACATGATCCAGGACGCAGAAGAGCAGGTTTGTATTATTCGTGAGAAGTTGAAAACCGCCCAGTCTCGACAAAAGAGTCAGTATGACCGCAAGCATAAGCCCATGGCTTATGAAGTCGGCGAGATGGCTTACCTTCGGGTTACACCTTTAAAGGGAACCCATCGATTCGGTATCAAAGGCAAATTGGCTCCTCGTTACATTGGACCTTTTCGCATTCTTGCCAAACGAGGGGAAGTTGCCTACCAACTGGAACTACCTCCGCATCTCTCCAGAGTTCATGATGTCTTCCACGTTTCTCAACTCAGGCGTTGCTTCTCGGATCCTATCCGCGGAGTGGACCACGAAACGCTTGATCTCCAAGATAACCTCACTTATCGGGAATACCCCGTTCGTATCCTTGATCAAGCCGAGCGTACCACTCGACGCCACAATATCAAGTTTTTCAAGGTTCAATGGTCACACCATTCCGAGCAAGAGGCTACATGGGAAAGGGAGGATCGTCTTCGACTTGAGTATCCCGCCTTCTTTCCGGAGGAACCTAAATCTCGGGACGAGATTCTTTTGAGTGGGGGTGAGTTGTCACATCCCTAGCTAGGCCATGCATTAGAGTGTGCATCATGTTTAACTTCTATTAATTCTGAAATGGGAAATGCCAGAACCCCCAACACACACTTCCCCCCCCCCCCTGGAAATAACTAGGGTTTACTAAAATCTTTTTCAATGAACCTGAAATGCCCTTCTAAAATGTTCACCCTCTTTGTCTTGGATTAAACCCCCTGGCAAAAATAGTGCACATTTTTCTAGGTCAACAGAAGGTTATTGAATTAACACATAAGTATTTGAATTTGGGCATTTAAAATTTATAAAAATATTTTAAATGTTCAAATATTCTCAAACAGAAATGTTTCATGTTCTTTATACTTTAAATAGTATGCATGAGCAGTTTGGGGATTTTTGGAGTGGTCTAGGTATTTTAAATAACTCCACAAAGTTGCAGAAGAAATAGAAAAGGAAAAACAAAAACGAAAAAATACAAACTACCTTACCTGGCGGCCCACCTGGCCGGCCCAGCCCACCAGCCGCGCCAGCGAGCTGCTTCGCCTCGCCAGCCAGGCAGGCAGGTGCTCGACGCCGGAGCAGGAGCTCGCCACGCAGCGCCCTGCCTCCCTGCTTCACCTCCCTCGCCGCCCGACGCGCTGGACGAGCTCCACGTCGTGCCCCCGACGCCCTGGACACGTCCATTCTCCCACTGGCTCTCTCTCTCGCTCTCCAGCGCCATGGCCGCAGCACCCGTCGCCGCTCCGCCGTCGTAGCCATAGCCACCGCCCCCCTCGCGCCACGAGACCTTGCCCAAGAGCTTCGCCGCCGTCGACTCCGTCGAGCAGGCCGAGCCCCGAGCGCTCGCTTGCCCTGAAGCCGCTGCACTGACCTCGCCCGACTCCGCCACCGCCGGAGATCCCTTTTGCCGTCGCCGCCGCACCAGCTCGTCTCCGACCGCGCTGCTTGGCTCTACGAGATCTCTGTGAGCTTGGCCACCTCCCCATCCTCTCCTTTCTCTTCCTCGTGCACCACAGCGAGCGCATGAAGCTCACCCGCACGCACCGCCGCGGAGCTCGTCGCCGACGTGCTCCCGGCCTAACTCCGGCCACGCCACTGTGTCCACCCACTCCGCTGCATCACCAGGAGGCCAACGCCTCACTCCACGCACCTCGCCGTGCCCCGTAGCCTCGGGCGCACTTTTACCCGACTCCGGCGACCGCCAAAGTCGTCGTCGGCGATGTTTCCGGCCACCCTGAGCCCAGCTGTTGCCACCGAACGCCGCGGAAGGATCTCAGCTACCCATAGATGGTCTCCGCGCCTTGTTTGGTGGCCAAAACGAGCAAAAACACTTTGCTCCGCCGCGTCTGACCTCGCCGGTGGCTAGACGCCGACGAGTTGACCCTAACCGTTGACTTGTGGGCCCTGGTTGACTCTGATGAGTCAATGACAGGTGGGGCCCTTTTCTGTTAATCACTGGATTAGTTTAAAACTAATTAAACAGGTTTAATTAATCACTAACCCCCTGGGCCCACTGGTCAGTTGACCTGGACCGGCTGTTGACTTGCTGAGGTCAGCATGACCTCATGCTGACGCAGTAATCTATTTTGCTGGATTTATTTTTATACAGGAAAATCCAGAAAATAGTTCAAACTTAAAAAATTCATAGAAAATTATCTGTAACTCCAAATACAAAGTTTTATATATGAGAAATTATCAGAAAAATCCAACCTATCCAATGGAACTGGTTTCATGCATGTTAAAACAAGTTAAACCCACTGTTTAGGCATTATAAGATATTGCACTAATATGATCTTATAAATGCACTACCATTTGAATCTTTGGTTCAAATGGGGTCATTTCCTTCTGGTTTAACTTGCACAAGACCAGGACACATTCATATTGCCATGTCATTGCATGCATCATATTGTTGCATATCGTCATGTATTGATTGTGTAGCAATGTGTTCATCGTGGTAGGTTCTGCCTCCGAGGATATCTCCGAGTATCCAACTGAAGGGCAGTATCCCACCACCACTCCATCAGGCAAGCAACCCATTGATCATTCCGATACAAACCCATGTTCTCGCTTCTGCTCTCGTTTACTGCATTAAGACAACGCGTTTCAAACTGCTGTGTGTCGCGGTAGTTGAACCCACTTCCTTTGCATGACCTGTCATTGCCACAGTAACTAGATGAAACCCACTAGCATGTGTAGGAGTTGTTTGAGCCAATACATGTGTGTGTGTGTTCCTACCATGCTATGCTTGCTATGCTTAGAGTTGTGTCAGATCTGGCTCATCGGGATGATGAACTGGAGTGAAAGGTTGTGTCGGTGACAAGAGTGAAGTGTGAATACGATTTGGTAAAGGAATCGATGAGAGGCCATGTAGGAGTACATGGTGGGTTGTTTCATTGAGGCCGTCCTTAAGAACTGAGATCTGTGTTTGTGATCCATGATACAGTTACTACCACACATTGGGCCCTGAAATATGACCCCGCTCGACTTCTTATCCACCCTTGTCCTCTGTCCAGGAGTTGCAAGTAGTTTATGGTGTTTGTAGTATGCTGGGGGCCGCACGCGGCGCTGACCATCAGGGTGGGCTGTGTTGCGATAGGCACGTGGCACGGTGGACCGACTCGCCCGTTTGGTGTCTCGGGAACCCTGTTCACATCGTTCGGGGCCGTTAGTGGAAACCTCGGCCGGACTCCCTGCGGATGGAACCCGAATAGGCGATAAACCTGGACTAGAGACTTGAGTGTTTAGGTAGGTCGTGGTCTACACCCACGTCGGCTTTCGCTTGAAGTCTGCCGAGCACATGTCGTGTGCAGGCGCTAAGTGGTGGAAACATGTGTGAAGAAGTACACCCCTGCAGGGTTATAAATAATCTATTCGAATAGCCGTGACCGCGGTAATGGACTTCTGGGTTGCCTATATCAGTTCATAGACAAGTTAAATGGATACTACTAAAAATCTCAAGATAAGTGTGAGTACCGCGGATGGCCCTCTCGTAGGATGGCGAGAGAGGATCCACGGTGGAGTATTGTGATGGTGTTAGTGGACTCGTGTGCGACAAATGTTTTACAAGTGGTGTTTTTCGTAGGATAGCTTAGCCAATAGTCAAGGCTGTCTTGCTGCAATAACCCCACTACCTTCTTGAGAATGTGCATGTATAGTAGGTTCCTGTTGTAAGACTTGCTGAGTACCTCCGTACTCATGTTGCTTTAATCATGTTTTTCAGACGACTGCACCAACCCCTCTGATGGGTTCTATGTAGACCTCGACGTTGACGAGTGACTTATCACCCAGGTGGTGATCCAAGACTTGTGAAGGGTCTTTGTAGATAGACAGGCTTCGTCAAGCCTTCTTTCTTTCTAGTGTCTGTACTCAGACTACTTTGCTTCCGCATGTGCTTGTATGTTTGTATGACTTGAGTGTTGGGTCATGTGACCCCTATCTGTATGAATGATATGTATGGCTCCTCGGAGCCTTCTAAATAAAGTACTTGAGTCGTAGAGTACTGTTGTGATGCCATGTTGTATTTACTCATATCGGGCATATTGTGTGTATGATTGAAATGCTTGGTATGAGTGGGATCCGACTATCTAGTTGTTATCCTTGGCAGCCTTTCATATGGGGAAATGTAAGTCTTGTGCTTCTGAGCGATAGTAGTCCGCTACAGCCCGGTTCACCGGAGTCCTGCTAGCCCAGCACTACTGCTTGGACACTTGACTGGCCGGCATGTGTTCCACGTCGTTCCTATGTCTGTCCCTTCGGGGAAATGTCACGCGCTGATATTCGGAGTCCTGCCTAGCCTGCTACAGCCCGGGTTACCGGAGTCCTGTTAGCCCAGTGCTACAGCCCGAATAGATACGTTGATGACCGACATGTTCGATGTGATTCACGTATGCCTGTCCTCATAGGCTAGCGCCGCTTTGGGTTCACGACTAGCCATGTCGGCCCGGGTCCTCTGTCATATGGATGCTAGCGACACTATCATATACGTGAGCCAAAAGGCGCAAACGGTCCCGGGCCAGGTAAGGTGGCACCCGTGGGAGTACCGTGCGTGAGGCCGCAAAGTGATATGAGGTGTTACACGCTGGATCGATGTGGCTTAGGATCGGGGTCCCGACAGCGGGGACTACACCCAGTGGGTGCGCTGATGCGCCCCCACAGAAGAAATCAAAAAGGCAAAGCAGCCAAGGCCAGAAGACTCACCCGAACGACGGCCCGCGTCGCAAGGAAATCGCGAGTGTATCGCTGCAGCGCGGTGGCATGAGCCTGAAGCCGGCCCCGGACCTCCTGGGCCGACGCGTTTAGTTCACCCGTCTCCTCATTGGGCGCCCACTCGGACGTGTTGGAGCTGGCCGCCTCCAAGGCCTCCGCCGTCTGACTGGCGGTCGCAGCTCTGTCCGGCTCCAGCACGAAGGTAGCATCCCCCGCGCGCCGGCGTGATGACGGCTGCACCGTCAGGCCGGCTCCTGCTGCCGGCTCTCTCCCGGCCGACTGCACCGGCGCCGCAGCCGGCTGGCCCCCCTGGCCCGCTCTAGTCGGCGCCTTCCGCGGCACCTCCTCCAAGACGACCACATAATCCTCCCTCCGCTCCGCGGCCGCATGGCCGCGGTCGGCTTCCTCAGACGGAGGCACGGGGGCGTTGGGAGCCACACTCTGCAGGGGGATGACGAGCTGTGGAGGCCGGTTGCGTGAGGCCTCCGCCTCCCTCTCCGCGGACGCCGCCTCTGCCTGCGCCTTGGCCGCCGCGTCGGCCTGCTCCTTCGCCGCCTGGGCGGCCCTCCGCTCTGACGCTTCCCGCTCCTCCTGCGCCTCCCGCGCGTTCCGCGCCGTGGCTTCCATGAGGTCGGCACGGGGGTCCACGTCACGGGAGCTCGAGGTCCCTCCGGCTGATCCAATCACGAAGGCGGCAGGGCCCCGTTCAAGGGAAAGCGGCGCCCTGGCCGGTCAACCAAGAAAGAATTTAGAAGAACTCCAATCCAAGAACACGACAAGAGTACAAGATGATTAACACTTACGCCGAAACCGCCTGTGGCCGCTTCACAACCTTCTGGAAGCGGGCCGCCTTCGCTGCCGCCTCATCCCGCTTGGTTGCCGCGGCGGTGCCCCAGGGCTTCTTCGGCCGGCTGCCGAAGTAGGTTGACGCGGCCCGGCGCTTTGGTGTGGCGCCACGGGCGGCCGGGGCAGCAGAAGAGCCCGCACCTTGAGGATCCGGCGCTGGCTGGCGATGCGAGACGGTCTCGACCTCGTCGTCGTCCGCCCAGTCCTGGAGGCCGGCTCCGAGCCTGGCGCCGCCTGCATCGCCGCCTTCCCCCTCGGCGGCGTGCTCCATGGCGGCCGCTCCGAGGTCCGGATCATCGACGTCATCTACCGTGCGGTCGGGGTGGAACGGGCGCTCTGCCCCCGCGGCCCCCGCAGCCGGCGGAAGTAGAGGATTCTGCGGAAAACAAGCCGGCGGATCAGAGGCCGGTCATATCGAAGCCGACAACACAAAAGAAAGGAAAGAAGAATACTTACGACAGGCGGAGGGTTGGCGCGAGAGTACGGCTCCTTGCCGAATCGCCAATTCTCGGCGAGCTTGCAGTTGGCGATATAGTTCACCAGGTAGGACACCTCGGCATGAGGCATCTCCCTGGTGCTCAGCCGGCATGGATCAAAGCGGTCGCTCATCTGGCAGATCATGTGCGGCCGACCTTGGAGCGGGAGTACCCGACGCTCCACGAAGGTGGCCACCAGATCGGCTCCGACCAGGCCCTCCGGCTGGACCATCACCCGGAGGCGGGCGACGGCGGCGTTCCCGGCCTGGGACAGCGTCCTGGCCCGGTAGCTCCATGAGACCGGCCTCGAAGCCGGCGGGCCGGCTACGTAAGCCGGCAGATTGACAAAGTCGCCTTGCGGGGCGACGTTCCTCACGTAGAAGTAGGACTTCTGCCAGAGCTTCACCGACTGGATCAGCGGAATGGATGGGAACGGATTGTTCTGACCTGTCCGCCTCATGGCGATGTAAGCTCCGCATGGGGCGGGCACGCCCACGACGACGGTGCCGAGTTTGCTCTGGAAGAACTCTCCCCAGAGCTCTATGGTGGGGAGGATGGCAAGGAAACCCTCGTAGTGGGTGATGAAGGCCGACATCAGCATCACGGCGTTGGGGGTGAGGTGATGCGGCTAGAGGTGGTAAAACTCGAGGAACGAGCAGAGGAATCCGCTCGCCGGGAGGCCGAAGCCGCGTATGCAGTGCGAGCGGAAAATCTCGCCCTCCTCCAGTGCAGGCGAGATCTCCTTCTCCGACGCGCGCCCGACCCGCACGTAGTTCTCGCCGGGAAGACGTCGCGTCCGGCGGAGGAACTCGATGTGCTCATCGAGGACGTTGGAGCCGTCCCACGAGCTCGACAGCGCCATTGGAGCGGCGTGGCGAAAAGCAAGATGCTGTGGTGGCGAAGGCGCGTGTGACCCCTCTACGGCGGAACGGCGCGGCGAAGAGGCACTGCGGCGGCGAAGAGAGCAAGAAGAAGACGAGGAAGGGTGGAGCGAGGGAGATCGTGCGAGCCTCTGCCGCTCCCTCTCCTCCCCCTACTTATAGGCCCTCGCGGCGGAGCCGAGGAGGCGGGGTGTGGGGGACGTGGGATTAACTGCGCCCATTCCCCCATGTCCCGCAATTACCGCGCCTTGACGGCATGGCGAAACGGCCGCGGGAAGGCAAACTATCCCACCTAGGCCACAGAAGATCCGCGCCTGGGCCGAGGCCAGGCGTGGCGGGCCCGGGCCTGCGGCGACGTCCCGTCGCGCACGCGCCATGGCAGGCCTTTTCCGCCACGTGACACGCGGGGAGGCGCGCGGTCAGCGCGCGGGTTGGCCCACATTCCCGTTGACGAGACCACGACGCCCGTCCAAGGCGGCGCGTACAAGCAGAGCCGGCTCCCAGCTGCCGGCTCCTCAAGATAGGAAGCTGACCGAGCTTCTCGTTCCCCTTGCCGACCTCGAAGCGCGACCAGCTTCGGGGACTACTGTCGGGGTAAATGACCACGGGTAGCCTAGCCGGCTCCCCTTGGCACTTCAGAAAAAATTACGAGCCGATTCGGCCTCCAAGAAACCAAGACGTGGGGCCGCCTTCCCCTTGTCGGCTGCCTCTCAGGCCAACTGTCGAAAGGCGGCCCGACCTTAACCCTCATGAAGAAAGCCGCGGGAGGGCCGGGTCCAAGAAGCCGGCCTCGAGAAGGCCGACTCCAATAAGCCGGCTCCCACGACGCGGTCAAGATCGTGCCCTCGAGGCCCGCAACCACATAACGGCGATGGGATGGGGCGTGGCTACAGTAAAGCCTGCCACCCCCAAAACCCAGAGCACGCCTGGCACAGTGCGCCGTACGGGGTAGCCCTGACCCGACCGGCGCGGCACTGTTGCAATGATGACTATGGCGCCATCCACGGCGGGCTTTCAGCACAGCCCACGGGCGGTGGGCCCCTTTGGGCAGAGAGACACCCGAAGGCGGCCAGGCCTCCCCCAGTCAGCCCAAGACATGGCCGGCTTCCCCGAAGCCGGCTTGCTCCTTCCCTCGAAGGAGGCGCCCCATTAAGAAGACAAGACGACGTGAGGCTACAGCGATCGCCCGCCAAGCGGCGGCACTGTAGCCACACTTACCTCGATAAAGCTCTCATCATCAGGATTGAGGCAACAGTAATCGGCCGCCGATAGGGTCCTAGGCAGTAGGGCCTGCCTGTCGACCAAGATGCCAGCACCCAGCGGGCCCCAGCAGCCGGCGCAGAAGCCGACGAGCGTAGACACTGACGGCTGGGACCCGCTCCCAGCCGGATTACCATTGTACCCCCGGGGGGTAGGCCTATATAAACCCCCCGGGGCACCCATGCAAAGGTTTGATCTCATCTAGGTTACAACACACATAGATAGAAGAGTAGAGCTAGCCTTGCCCTTCTTCTTCCTCTCGCCAAACAGCTCTAGGAGCACCTTGTAGTTACTTGTTCACCGAGTGATCATGCGGAGCCCCCGCAGAGCAGCAGTAGGGGTGTTATCTCCACGGAGAGCCCCGAAGCTGGGTAAGATTCGCCGGCGTGCATGTCTTCGCCTTATCCCGCTTCCAGGCACCGACGACGTCTTACTGGCTCCCACACAGATAAGCCACCCGTTGGCATATGTCGCACCAACCACCCGACACTAAACATCAAAGTTGTTCCACTCGACGATATGAAACTTTCTCATGCTGAAAACCCTTTCACTCTGTATCTTGCCAAAATCAGGTGTCAACACCACTATCGATGATTTAACCGACATGCTCGACTTCGACTCCGAAGACATCGACGATATGGACGCTGATGTAGGAGACGACCAAGAACCAGCACCTATAGGGCACTGAAAAGCCACCTCGTCATATGACATATACATGGTGGATACCCCAAAAGAAGGAGATGGCGATGGAATAGCGGGGGATGACCCCTCCAAGAAACAGCCTAAGCGCCAGGGTCAGCGGCGCCGCTCTAAATCCCGCCAAAGCAAAAACGGTGATTCCGGCACAGGAGATAATAATACTCTGGATAGTGCCGAAGAACACCTCCTCCTGCAAGATTCAGTGCAGGAGGATGGAGAAACTAGCCCTCATGAGAGAGCGGCAGACAGAGAGGTCGAGGATGACAATCATATGCCTCCCTCTGAAGACGAGGCAAGCCTCAACGACGACGAATTCGTCGTGCTAGAGGATCCCGTCGAACAAGAGCGTTTCAAATGCAGGCTTATGGCCACGGCAAGTAGCCTCAAGAAAAACAGCAACAGCTTAGAGCTGATCAAGATTTGCTAGCCGACAGATGGACCGAAGTCCTTGCGGCCGAAGAGTATGAACTCGAACGCCCCTCCAAGAGCTACCCAAAGCGCAGGCTGCTACCCCGATTAGAGGAGGAAGCACCTAAACCTACATCACCAGCGCATGACACGGCCGACCGGCCACCTCGTGACCATGACAGAGAGGCCTCTCGGCCCTCCACTCAAGCCGCACCCCGGCGCAATTCAAAACATTTTAAGGCACGGGAAAATGCGCCAGACCTGTGAGACATATTGGAGGACAAGGCAAAGCAAACAAGATCGGTCTACGGATCGCGCGGACGCCCCACGGCACGTGACGGTGATCGTCACTCCGGATATAATAAATCCGGTCGGGCCGGACACAATAGACAAAGCTCATTTGAGCTGCGTCGTGATATAGCCCAATACAGAGGTGCCGCACACCCCCTATGCTTCACAGATGAAGTAATGGATCATCAAATCCCCGAGGGTTTCAAACCCGTGAACATCGAATCATACGATGGCACAACAGATCCCGCAGTATGGATCGAGGATTATCTCCTTCATATCCACATGGCCCGCGGCGACGATCTACACGCCATCAAATACCTCCCACTCAAACTCAAGGGACCATCTCGGCATTGGCTTAACAACTTGCCAGCAGAATCTATCGGGTGTGGGGAGGACCTAGAAGCCGCATTCCTCGACAATTTCCAGGGCACCTATGTGCGACCACCAGACGCCGATGACCTAAGCCACATAATTCAGCAGCCAGAGGAATCGACCAGGAAATTCTAGACACGGTTCCTAACAAAGAAAAACCAAATAGTCGACTGTCCGGACGCTGAGGCCCTAGCAGCCTTCAAGCATAATATCCGCGACGAGTGGCTTGCCTGGCACCTTGGACAGGAAAAGCCGAAATCCATGGCAGCACTCACGACGCTCATGACCCGCTTTTGCGCGGGAGAAGACAACTGGCTAGCTCGCAGGAATAACTTGACCAAGAGCCTTGGTAATTCGGACACCAAGGACAACAATGGCAGGTCACGTCAGAACAAGCAAAAACGCCGCGTTAACAGCGATAGCAATGAGGATACGACAGTTAACGCCGGATTCAGAGGCTATAAATCCGGTCAGCGGAAAAAGCCATTAAAAAGAAATACTCAGGGCCCGTCCAGTTTGGACCGAATACTCGTTCGCTTGTGCCAAATACATGGCACCCCCGAAAAGCCAGCCAATCACACCAACAGAGATTGTTGGGTGTTCAAGCAGGCAGGCAAGCTAAATGCCGAAAATAGAGGCAAGGGGCTGCGTAGCAATGACGAGGAGGAGCCCCGGCCGCCGAACAACAGTGGACAGAAGGGTTTTCCCCCACAAGTACGGACGGTGAACATGATATACGCAACCCACATCCCCAAGAGGGAGCGGAAGCGTGCGTAAAGGGACGTATATGCGATGGAGCCAGTCGCCCCAAAGTTCAACCCATGGTCCTCCTGCCCGATCACCTTCGATCGAAGGGACCACCCCACTAGCACTCGTCATGGCGGATTCGCCACATTGGTTCTATACCCAATTATGGACGGATTTCATCTCACAAGAGTCCTTATGGACGGCGGCAGCAGCCTGAACCTGCTTTACCAGGATACAGTGCGGAAAATGGGCATAGATCCCTCGAGGATTAAGCCCACCAAAACAACCTTTAAAGGCGTCATACCAGGTGTAGAGGCCAATTGTACAGGCTCAGTCACACTTGAAGTGGTCTTCGGATCTCCGGACAATTTTCAAAGCGAGGAGTTAATCCTCGACATAGTCCCGTTCCGCAGTGGCTATCACGCACTGCTCGGGCGAACTGCATTCGCAAAGTTCAATGTGGTGCCACACTACGCATATCTTAAGCTCAAGATGCCAGGCCCTTGAGGAGTAATCACGGTCAATGGAACTGACTGTCATGATGAAGCGAGAGACTGGTCGCTGTTCGAGAGGTTTTTCGAGTCCCTAAAGACTTATGCCACTTAGAGCGAGGAGTCGGCTTTTTGTCCGGCCAAAGGCGTGGATAGCGCCCCGAAGTCGGTCTTCCGAACACTAGGGGCTTTGCCGAAATTTAAAATTATAGAATTATATGGCTAAGTGAGAGTGTTCAAGCACTATAGTCCGATTGCCTTGTTCGTTGTGCTGAGCGCCTCCCTCGAAAGACCCATACATGGGAAAAAGAGCGCTCAGGTCTCGCCCGAACACCCCAGCACTAGTGGCATGGGGGCGGAAGCCGACGACTCGCCATCTTTCAAATTTGATAAATGGCCGCACAAAAGGTAATATTTTAAATTCAAAACGCATTGCTTAAGCGCACATGAACAAGTTTTCAGCACACAGGATAACACGAGCGAGTTTACTCCAAAATTACATCCATGGAACATTCATCCGCCACAAGGCGGGCACCCTTCAGAACATCCTTATAATAGTTCTCGGGCTTGCGATGCTCCTTCCCCGGCGGTGGCCCGTCCTTCACAAGCTTCTCACCATCCAGCTTGCCCCAGTGCACCTTAGCACGGGCCAGGGCTCTAGGGGCACCTTCAATGCAAACGGAGCGCTTGATGACCTCGAGCCTTGGACAGGCCTCCACCAGCCGCCGCACCAGCCTGAAGTAGCTCCCAGGCAGAGCCTCTCCAGGCCACAGCCGAACTATGAGGCCCTTCATGGCCTGTTCGGCCACCTTGTGGAGCTCGACCAACTGCTTCAGCTGGTTGCTCAGGGGCACTGGGTGTCTGGCCTCAGCATACTGAGACCAGAACACCTTCTCCGTCGAGCTGCCCTCCTCGGCTCGGTAGAATGCGGCGGCATCGGACACCCTACGGGGAAGATCTGCGAATGCTCCTGGAGAGCTCCGGATTTGGGTAATTAACAAGAAGCTCACTTTTACATGTTTGCTTTGCATAAAGAATGCCTTACCCGCCGCTATCTTCTTCGCCGCATCCAACTCCTGGAGGGCCTTCTGGGATTCAGCCTTGGCAGACTTGGCATTTTCAATAGCTGCCGCGAGCTCGGATGCTCGCGTCTTTGAGTCAAGCTCCAAACCCTCATGTTTTTTCATGAGAGCCTGGAGCTCTTGCCGCACCTCGCCAACCTGGGCTTCATACCTCTCCCGCTCGGAGCGCTCCACGGCTGCTCTCTTATCGACCTCGGCCAACGCTTGCTTGAGGGTCGCCACCTCAGTTGTGGACCCTACAATAACCATGTTAATCCTGTCATATTTTTGCAATTGCACTTTTATATTTTCTTTTTTTCTATATGGTATTTCTTACCTTCTTTCTCCTCGAGCTGCCATTTGGCAAGGCCGAGCTCTTGCTCGGTCCGCTCGAGGCCCTGCTTCAGTGTGCCCACCTCCGCAGTCAGTGCGGCGGTCGCCGTAGCGAAGCCTGCATACGCATATTGAATCTTTTTCTGTTAGACTCCTGTGAATTTTATTAGATCCTCTATTCGTCTTTTCTTTCCGAACGCCAAACAGAGCATAAGCGGCTACTGTCTATGCGGTAATATTTTTTATATATCCTGCACTTACCTCGAATCCTGTTAGAAGGCTGGCACAAGCTTCAGTCAGTCCGCTCTTGGCGGACTGAACCTTCTGGATCGCCGCACTCATAATAGTGCGGTGCTCCTGGTCAATGGAGGCGCCGTTAAGCACCTCCAGCAGATTGTCCGGCGCCTCCGGTTGGACGGGGGCCGCCGGCTCAGTAGGCTTTCTCCTCTTGGAAGGAGTTCTCCTACCGCGGTCTGGAACCGTTGACGATTCCGGCGCGGTGTCCGGCTTAAAGCCGGACTCGGAGCCGTGGGGGGTTTTATCCCCTTTACTCCTGGAGTCCGGGAGGTCGCCTTGTGGCGCCTCCAGGACCACCTCCTCCTGGCTTGGAGCCTGTTGGGACGCCACCTCGGCATCACCTGTAGGGCGGGGGGAGGTGGTGGGCGGAAGTGAATTCACATCTGATGAATCCAGGGAGCCGCTCGATGACTCGTCGAGCCCGGCCTTGGGCGGACTGCATAATCATATTCGACATAAGGAAAGGCTGTGCAATAAAGGAATGCTATGAATTACTGTGGTGCCCGGATGCTTAAGATTCCGCCGGACGCTTGGCCCTGCGCGGCCACTCCTCTTCGTCGTCATCGGCGTCGGCGGGGTAGTCCGGAGGAAGGGTTCTCCCCTTCTTGGACCCTTCGGCCTCCCCGGTCGGGGCGGCCTACCTTTTCTTTCCTCCCCCCGCTGGAGGGGGAGAGGTTTCTTCTTCCTCCTCCTCATTTTCATGAGAGGAGCGCGTTTCGGATTCATCGGATGAAGAATCCGACACCTCCTATCGCCGGGAACTATTTCGAGTCCCTATGGCCCTCTTCTTGGGCTTCTTCTCCGGCACCACGTAAGGCGCCGGAGCCAACAGCTTCGCTAAGAGAGCATCGGTTGGGTCTTCGGGCAAAGGGGTCGAACAGTTGATCTGTCCGGACTTCGCTAGCAAATCCTGTCAAAGGAAAGGGAGTTTAGATCCCGCATAGAGTCAAACTATGGAAAACCAACATCGTGTAAAAGGTAAAAATAGCTTACCACACTAGCGGGAAGCTGCGTGCGGAATCCGCGGTCCTCGGAAGCGGATGCGGGAGCCTCGGCGCATTGGAATAGCACCTTCCAGGTGTCTTCGTACGTTGTGTCGAAGAGCCTGCTCAAGGTTGGGTGCTGCGCCGGGTCGAACTCCCACAAATTGAAGCCCCGTTGCTAACACGGGAGGATCCGGCGGATGAGCATAACCTGGACTACGTTGACAAGCTTGCGCTGCTTGCTCACCAAGGTTTGGATGCATTTTTGCAGTCCGGTTACCTCTCCTTTATTGCCCCATGACAGGCCCGTCTCTTTCCAAGACGTGAGCCGGGTAGGGGGTCCGGACCGGAACTCGGGGGCTGCGACCCATTTGGGATCGCGCGGCTTGGTGATGTAAAACCAGCCCGATTGCCACCCCTTCAGGGTCTCCACAAAGGAGCCCTCGAGCCATAGGACGTTGGCTATCTTGCCCGCCATGGCGCCTCCGCACTCCGCCTGGTTGCCACGCACCACCTTGGGCTTGACGTTGAAAGTCTTGAGCCATAGGCCGAAATGGGGGCGGACGCAGAGGAAAGCCTCACACACGATGATAAACGCCGAGATGTTGAGGACGAAGTTCGGGTCCAGATCGTGGAAATCTAGGCCATAGTAGAACATGAGCCCCCGGACGAACGGGTGGATAGGAAAGCCCAGTCCGCGGAGGATATGGGGAAGGAATACTACCCTCTCATGGGGCCTTGGGGTGGGGAGGAGCTACCCCTATTCGAGAAGCCGGTGCGCGATGTCGTTAGACAAGTATCTGGCTTTCCTCAGTTTTTTGATGTGTCCCTCCGTAACGGAGGAGACCATCCACTTGCCTACCGCTCCCGACATGGCTGGAGAAGGTTGAGGTGGGAAGTGCAGGCTTGGGTGTTGGAGCTCGAGCACGCGGAAGATGGATAGGCAAAGGAGGAAGAAGGCGTAGGTAAAAAGGTGGATCCTTATCCCCTTATATGGGCGGATGCGATTAAGCGTCCCCACCAGCCTGGTAAAACTCGCTTATCTCCCAAGCGCCGTGATAAATGGCGCGGTTGGGTTACCCACGTCCGTATTGATGAGAATCTCGTAAATAAGGGGACACGATCTCTGCTTTGACAAGACCCGCCAAGGAAACCGCCTCGTGAAATGCGGTGAACTGGGGGAGTAAAAACGATTCGGATAAAGACTCGGCCGTGGTGTATGTCACGCTACGGAATACGTCAGCAGATTAGATTTGTGTAAATATTATTCTCTCTATGGCAATATGAGGAAACTTATTTTTACAGAGTCGGACACTGTCTTTTGTGTTCAAAATCTTCTATGAAGTACTTGGAGGAGGAAACCGCCTTGCAATGCCGAAGACGGTCTGCGCGCCATACTCATCGTCATTGAAGCCTGGTTCAGGGGCTACTGAGGGAAGTCCTGGATTAGGGGGTGTACGGATAGCCGGACTATACCTTCAGCCGGACTCCTGGACTATGAAGATACAAGATTGAAGACTTCGTCCCTTGTCTGGAAGGGACTTTCCTTGGCGTGGAAGGCAAGCTTGGCGATACGGATATTTAGATCTCCTACCATTGTAACCGACTTTATGTAACCCTAACCCTCTCCGGTGTCTATATAAACCGGAGGGCTTTAGTCCGTAGGACAACATACAACAATCATACCATAGGCTAGCTTCTAGGGTTTAGCCTCCTTGATCTCGTGGTAGATCTACTCTTGTACTACCCATATCATAAATATTAATCAAGCAGGACGTAGGGTTTTACCTCCATCGAGAGGGCCCGAACCTGGGTAAAACTTCGTGTCCCTTGCCTCCTGTTACCATCCGCCTAGACGCACAGTTCGGTACCCCCTACCCGAGATCCGCTGGTTTTGACACCGACAATTTCCGTTGACGGCGGCGGAGTCCAGCGGCGAGAGGCAGCTGGCGATGAGGAGGACGATCCGGAGACCCAGGAAGGCAGAGCAGGCTGAGCGTGGGTGAAGGGATTCGGAAAATTTTCCAAATTATGGCCCGGGGATATATATAGCCTGACCCTATCGGTGTGAACGAGTGGAACGACTCGGTGGCACCGAGATGCATAACTGCAAGCAGTTACTGCAACTTGGTGTGACCGAAAAGTTCAAATTGGTTGCACCGATGTTGAAAACTTAGATCAACTTAGTGATCTCGGTATGACTGAAATTGATGAATCGGTCAGACCGAAACGCACAAAGAAGTTTTGGAAGTTTAAGTCTATGACGAATCGGGGACTCCGAGTGCTCCTCACACAGAGTGGTTCGAATCTGACTTGATCAAACTTTGTGATGTAGCATGAATAGAGTTTGAGACGAGAAAAGCATAGATAGCTAGGGAAGGTTCTTAGGCATTCTTGTCCATCCACTTGGCAAAAGAAAAGGAACCAATCAATCAAAACAACAAGTGGATGTCCTCGAATGAGTCAATTATGCAACCAACATGCTCACACAATAAAATGGCAAATGAAATATGTGGCAAAGCATGCACAACAAATTCTAGCATCTATCAAGCAATTGGCGATGACTAGGTCATCTATATATGAGTATATTGACTTAGGAGTCAAATGAGAACATTTGATCATAGGTCATACTCATCATTTAAGCACAAGTGGGGTTACCACTTTTACATAAAGCTTTGTTGTGTTGACACCATTAGAGTTGCTTTACCTCAATTCTTAGAGTAAAGCTCCCCCTAGATGTGAGATGCCCCCTAAGAGGGATGAACTAACCTTGGGTTTTGTCGATGATGACTTCATGTAGGTGTTGAAGATGTGGATGCTCAATATTGATGTAGGTCATTTGGAGCAATCCTTTGGAGTGAGTTGCACTTTCAATACCTACATGGGTTAGTCCCACAAGGAACAAACAAGGATATCCACACAAGATGATGTCTATGAAAGCATTAGGTTACCTTGTCCCTTGTCTTATCAACAATAGAGTTTGTGACTCCTTGAACTAGTGCAAGATGTGGAAGTGGATTACACTTGTTCTTGCCAAAATGATAAGAGTGAAGTATGTTGGCGGAGTAACCCTCAAGAACTCTCTAGTTCTTCTGGATCCACACCATTTTGATGGGAATCCTCGGAGTTGTAGTTGTACTTGATGAAGTAGAACTTGATGTAGTCTTGGGAACCCACATGACCAAGGCCTTAGGTGCTTCTTCAAATGCATCAATTTCCTCTTGAAGCTTGTCCTTGCCTTTTTGCTTGTGGTCTTGTGGTGGAAGATCATCTTGAGCTTGTGTCCCTTTGAAAGAAGTAGGATCATACTTCTCTTGTTGACGAACAAACTTCGTCTTGGGGTATTGATCTTCTTCCCACTCAACTGCATTGGCATTGAACTTTCGTTCAAAACCAACACCTTGGTTCTTCCAGTGCCTTCCTTGCTTGCGTACAATTTCCTCGAATTGCTTACTCCCGACAATGCTCTTGTAAACACCTTTCTCTATAATTCCCTTCAATAAGCTATTTTCTTGCTCAAGTGTAACTTGGCTAAGAGAATCATTAGTGGAATCAAGAGAACTAATAGAAGCAACAACATTGGATTTAGCATGATTATTGTTACTACTAGAGGAAGAATCCTTCTTGTTCTTGTTACTAGACTTGATTTGAGGCATGTAAGTGGATAAGAGTAAACGCTTGGCAATATAAGAAGAACTTTTCTTGCGAACATCATCATTGATTGCCTTTAAGAACTCATGCTCTTGCTCAAGGTTGAGCTTTTCAAAACGTAATTTCTCATGATTCCTTAAAAGTTCTCGATGATCTCCTAAGATAGTTTCATGAGCTAACTTAAGAGTGTTTAGTTGTTAGAGACTCAATCTTCTCCTTATCATTGTCATTCGTTTTATCTTGATTAGCATGATTAATTGACATTTCACCATAGTATTCATCACTAGAGTTGTCAACAAGTAAATCATCATCACCTAACAAGTCATCTCATCACTATTGAAATCAACATACTCGGCATGTGTTACCTTTGGACCTTTGGCCATGAATCATCTTAAAATTCCTTCATTTGGTGAGTCAAATATGTCGTAGGAGTGGTTGACACAAGTGCTAGACCGGCAACACCTTCATCTTGAGTATATTCGGAGTCAGAGTGATTGTCGCAGTCGGAACTGGATACCCATTCACCAACATGATCTTGATGTCTTCGTTTTGTGTAGCTCCTTGATGACTTGTCCTTCCTTTCCGGATCCTTGCTTCTCCGGGATGTTCTTCGTTCATAATGATCATCTCTACTCCTTCTCTATCTTGATGGTGATTCTTCTCTTCTACTCCTTTTTGGAGAATCTTCTCTTCTCTTGTAGGGTGTCGTACACTTATTGTAATAGTGTCCAGGTCTTCCACAATTGTAGCAGTTTCGCTCTCGACTAGAAGATCTTTTTTCATTGTAGGACCTTGACTTGGAACTTCTCTCTTTGCTTCTACTCTTGTAGAACTTCTTGAAGTTCTTCACTATTAGGCTCAATTCTTCATTGAAGGTTTGTTCTCACTTGATGATGTGGGTTATTCACATGAGGCTTTGTAAGCACCAATTGACTTGTTACGGAGCTCCTCCTTATCCTTGAGTGACATCTCATGAGCAACAATTCTTCCAATGACTTCCGTTGGCTTGAGATCTTTGTAATTGGGCATCATTTGGATCGATGTGCATACGGTATCATATTTTCCGTCCAAAGCTCTTAGGATCTTCTTGATGATGAATTTGTCGGTCATCTCTTCACTTCTCCTAAGCCGGCGATCTCATTTGTGATAAGAGCAAGCCTAGAGTACATTTCAGAGACACCTTCACCATCCTTCATTTTGAACTTGTCAAGCTGACTTTGAAGCACATCCAACTTGGATTCCTTGACGGAGTCGGTACCTTTGTGCATATCAATCAAAGTATCCCAAATTTCCTTTGCATTCTCAAGACGGCTGATTTTGTTGAATTCTTCGGGGCACAATTCGTTGAAGAGGATATCACAAGCTTGAGCATTGTATTGCAGCATCTTCAACTCTTCCGCAGTAGCTTCACGGTTCGGTTCTCTCCCATCAAAGAATTCACCTTGCAAGCCAATACACATGCCCAAACGGCGGGGCTATGTCCAAGAATATGCATTTTCATCTTATGCTTTGAACTAGCAAAATTAGTACCATCAAAGTAAGGACCTCTACGGTGGTAATTTTCCTTGCTAGACGCCATACTCTCCTAGATTGTGAAACCAAGGCTATGACTACCAAAAGCTAAGGAAATCAAAGCAAATGGAGACCAAAGCTCTGATACCACTTGTAGGATCGAAAGTATGTCTAGAGGGGGGGTGATTAGACTACTTGTCAAATAAAAACTTATCCTTTTCCCAATTTTAGTTCTTGGCAGATTTTAGCAACTTTGGACAAGTCAAGCAATCTTAACACAATTCAAGAAAGCATGCGAAGAGTATATGAGCAGTGGAAAGTAAAGCATGCAACTTGCAAGAATGTAAAGGGAAGGGTTTGGAGGATTCAAACGCAAATTGAGACATGGATGTTTTTGTCATGGTTCCGATAGGTGGTGCTATCGTACATCCACGTTGATGGAGACTTCAACCCACGAAGGGTAACGGTTGCGCGAGTCCACGGAGGGCTCCACCCACGAAGGGTCCACGAAGAAGCAACCTTGTCTATCCCACCATGGTCGTCGCCCACGAAGGACTTGCCTCACTAGCGGTATATCTTCATGAAGTAGGCGATCTCCTTGCCCTTACAAACTCCTTGGTTCAACTCCACAATCTTGTCGGAGGCTCCCAAGTGACACCTAGCCAATCTAAGAGACACCACTCTCCAAGAAGTAACAAATGGTGTGTTGATGATGAACTCCTTGCTCTTGTGCTTCAAATGATAGTCTACCCAACACTCAACTCTCTCTCACAGGATCTGGATTTGGTGGAAAGAATATTTGAGTGGAAAGCAACTTGGGAAAGGCTAGAGATCAAGATTCATATGGTAGGAATGGAATATCTTGGCCTCAACACAAGTGTAGGTGGTTCTCTCTCAAAAAATGCAAGTTGGAAGTGTAGGTTCGATCTGATGGCTCTCTTCATGAATGAAGAGGAGGTGGAGGGGTATATATAGCCTCCATACAAAATCTAACCACTACACACAACTTGCCAAACTCGGTGGGACCGAATTGGTAAACTCGGTCGGACCGATTCAACAAATCTAGTGACCGTTAGGATTTTGGGTGGGACCGACATGCAACTCGGTAGGACCGATATGGTTAGGGTTAGGGCATAACGTAATCTCGGTGAGACAGATTACAATTAATTGCTTTTCCATTGATGCAAAATTCCAACAGCTGCAATTAGATTCCAAACTTTTTGGGGTAGTGCACATTATTTCTTTGAATTTGTTTTGGCTAGTGGCATATTTTTGCAAAGTCATTTGTGGCTAAAGGAAAATGCAAAAGCTACTGGAAAAAGAAAAGCAGTAAAAAAAAGGCAAAAGGGAAAAAAGAGAAAGGCCCTATCCCCTGGGCCTAATTCACCCGAGCCGGCCCATCCAGCCCACTCCCTACACTGGACACCTCCCCTTCCCTGTTCCTCTGTCCTGGGTCGCTACAGGCGACGTCCCCGCCGGACCCGCCTCGCCGGCGATGCCCCGGAAAGGATAAGGACGCCATGACCCCCTCTCGGCCTCGTCAGCCCCACTTCTCCCTCCGCGTAGATATTTTCCCCTCGCCCTGTTCCCCGCATCTCGCAACCGAAGCATCGTCACCATGGCCGACCTCGTCCACGCGCCCACCCTCGTCCCCGACGCCTGAATACTTGTTCAAGAGCTTCACCGGCCTCCGCTACGTCGTATACGACCACGGGATCGAGCTCAACGCCCCTACGTTGCGCGGATCGAGCCGTTCCCCTTCACTGCCCTGCCGATGCCATCATCAGATCCGCACCACCCCGATGCCTCCGAGCCATCCCTGTGCTCCGATGTGAGCTCCCCTCTATTTCCCCTTCCTTCGTTTGCTCGTTTCCGTCGCCGTACGCACGGGCCCGTGCACCACCGTGGCCATGGCACCACTGCCGAGCACGTTGTCGTTGATGGGGTCCGTCTCGAAGAAAAACCAAGGTCACTGTCGTGCATCTAGTGCTCCCAGGAGGCGCGCATGTCGTATGTGTAGCCGAATCCAAGCTCGCCCGCTCGAATCGAACTAACACGCAGCCACCGCCGTCGTCCGCCTTGGTCGGCGATGCCTGCTCCTGCAGCGCTCCAGCCGCGTGCTGGTCGTCCCAGGGCACTCCCTGGTCGCGCCCTCGCGCGGCCCCATGCCCGCCTCCAACCCGCTCGGCGCTGCCACCACTGCCTGCTGCGCTGCTGCTGCTCCGCAACACGTGCTCGCCCGCCCGAGTCCGCTGTTTCCTTTCCCGCTTGCTGCTGCCCCGCGCTCCGGCCATGTCCGGCGTGCGCGCGCGCCCCACCATCGAGTACGGCTCACCCACACCTCCACCCGCCATCGGTGCTTGCGCGTGTTGCCCTGCAATCGCCCGTACATGCCCCTGCGCCTGCTATTTCCTACTGCTACTGCCCATGCTACCGCCGCCGCTGCACTTGCCTTTGCGTCGCCGCGCCGGCACCACGCGCCGATGCATGCGCGCGCACGGCCCGCGCCGCATCTACCCAAGCGAGGCCGCGCCCTCCTGGCCCCTCCCGCGCCAAGCACCTGGCCATGGCCGCCGCACGCGAGCATGCGTGCCCAGCCATGGTGGCTGGCTATGCCTTGGCCGGCCCTGTGTGTATTCGTGTGTGCGTGTGTGTTAGATTAGATATAATGGCGCACTGCCATGTGGCCCCCTACTAATTAGGTTTGTTAGATTAATTACTAACATTAGTTAGCCACTGTCCCTTACCATTGGGCCCCACCTACTGATTAAGTTAAAATAATAATAAAATCAATCTGGTACTAACTGGGTCAATGACAGGTGGCCTCGGGTCATCCCTTTGACTCGTCAAAGTTGACCAGTCAACTGCTGAGTCAGCAGTTGACCAGACCCACCAGTCAGCCTCTCAGTGGGTGTACTTCTGGGTACACTTAGCAATTTCAGTGGTTATTTTCGAATTTAAAATAAAACCGGGCATTTCAGGAAATTGTTTAAACTTTGGAAATTCGTAGAAATTCAACCGTAACTCGGATGAAAAAGTTTTTGTCACGACCGGTTTTCCAATAAAAATATTTATTGAAAGACTGATCTTTTGAGCCGAGTATGAGGAAAAATCCTCCTCACTGGTAGACAATTTCTTGATACAATAAGCCAGTAGCATAAAATATATATTGCAGGGTCGAGCTAAGGGTGCTCAACAATTTATTACAAGCGCGCCAATAATTATACATAATGGCGGATATAACACAATGGTGTGGCGGCATACTACTGACTCGAGAATAAAGTTATGGTGGAATAACACAGTGGGGAAATGGATAACATGACTCTCAAACTAGCATCTCATTGAGCGTCGAGGTGAGGCTCGATGAATTTATTCGGGTACCGGAAGCGGATATAAATCAGTAACCAACTCCAGGGTCGCACGAGACTGACTGAGATTCCTCTAGGCGTCGGACACGCTATTGAACTCTTCATCCATGAGATCACCTTCGTCAGCATCTGGCCAAATCAACAAGCCAGTGAGTACTTTGAAAGTACTCGCAAGACAGTTCGGACGTAAGATATAACAAATTCATGCATGAATGCGTCATGATTAATTTACCAATGCACATTCAGAATTTAGCAGGCAAGGTAAGTAAAAGGGAATCGGCGGTAGTCCGCGTGAAATCCCAACAAAAAAATAAAAGAAAACCGATCGGGTGTCTGAAGCGACGCCTCGAAAGGTGAACAATAAATAAAGATCATGCCACAGTCGGGCGTCTAAGCGACACCACATAAAGGGCTTAAACTGAAAATAAATGACATGCGCGCCACAGACGGACGTCGGGGCGACATCACAGAAAGGGCTTGGATTGAAAGGAAATAACGGTACTGCCGCAGACGGACGTTTGAGCGACATCGCAGAAAGGTCTTATAATGAAAGTAAATAATAACAATGCCACAGTCGGACGTCTGGGCGACATCTCAGAAAGGGCTTTCTCATAAGGAAAAATAATACTCATAATAGATAATCAACTCATGATAATAAACGGGTCAGTCCATCCACAGGAATAAACAATTAACTGGACTTAGCCCCCATGTGATTCACCGGAGTATCTGTCACCAGAAACTGACACTTGACATGATAAGATAATGCAGAACTTGAACATGGATAAGATGATTCGAGGATCTATGACTCTGCAGAGTTGTACTAAAATTACCCACAGCTAACGGATTTCCGTAGTCCCGAAGGACTAGTTCCGTTTACGGTATTTCGGAAGGAAACACAGCGATCCAGTACACACCCATCACACTTCACGATGTCAGGAATCACCCTAGACAACGTACAAGAAAAACTTTGAGACGGGGAGATCACAATCTCGAATAGCATGGGATCAAATTTATATACGCGTCCTCTAAGGGGTGCCCCCCTCTCGGTCCCAACCGGAAACACCCATGCCCCCTGACCGGATGACTGGCTTTAATCCAGGGCCATGGAACCATCATCCCGACCTCTCCTTTTGGTGTGTACCAGGAAAGCGGTTTGCAACCTACTAAGCCATATCCCTTGCAGAAAACTTGTGGTAGTATGGGAAGGGAAATGGATTGGAACCGAACCGATACGGGCTGATACTGAAGTCAAATAGTATGGCATAAGACTGGCATGCTACAACACTGCCATCTTACCCATCCTCATGCCAACACATGGCCATGCACATGCACATCCAACACGTATGGATCATCGTACTCACTTGCCTCAACTATGCATGAAAATAACGTTCATCGGTATGCTCATCAACATGCCATGAGACTTGCTAAATGCAAACATGCCAAAACACTTATCATATCAAAAGTTCAAACATGCTTGCCTGGTTCAGAGTAGTCGGAGCCTAGCTCGGTGAAGTTCGCGGCCCCGTCACCTCCTTCGGTATCTACGGTATAAAGGAAACATACGCGCTAACGTGAATACCGAGAGGTGCATAAAAATTATTCCAAATATTTTCCAAATAAATCTGATAAAAAACTAGACAAAATTTCAAAGAGGACAGAAAAAGAATCACTCAAAAATACTCTTCCGTTTAAAAGTTATTAGTGTTTTTTGTCCAGGGACCTTTCTGTAATGAAACAGAAACTTTCCAGGTTCCTCTTTATAAAAACAGAAAACGTTTCAGTCCCGAATACGCCAGTTCAGAGGAGAAAGCGTATTTTGCCCGAAGGCGTTTCCAGAAAACGATTCAAAAAGAATAAAAAGCTGACGGGGCGGACCCACCCGTCGGGTTTGAAAACGGAGGCAGAGTTTTTGGCGCCAGAGGGCCGCGGCGATCGCCGGCGGCGATCCACGGCGGGGCAGGAGGATCAGAGGGTACCTCCGTGTTCAGGGTGCCATTCCGCGTCGGTTGGTGGTGGTGGTGGTCGCGGGCGAGCTCCACATCGACGGTGGCCTCGACTCCGGCGGGCGGTGGTTCGGGCGTTGATGGATTTCGCCGGAGAAGGCTGCAAGCATCGAATTGAGGTGGGGATTAGAGCACTAGGTGTAAGAGAAGGCTACGGACGAGGTTTGGGCGCCGGAGGTGGCCTCACCGCAGTGAATCAAGCTGGAGGCCGAGGCGGAACGGGGCGGCCGGAGTTGGGGGAGGAGACCTCCTCGAGGTCCTCCTAGTGGCCTGGCGGGGTGTTGGTGAGGTGCAGTGGTTGTGCATGCTCGAGGGTGAGCTCGGGGTCTCCTTTTATAGGCGATCCGAGGCGGTGGCCGTGAACGGAGTTCTCCGGTGATGGATTACGGCGGTGCAGTGCTTGGTCGGGAAGTTTAGGAGGTTGGCCGTCAACGTGGAGGTCCACTGGCTCCACTCCGACGCTCAACGGACTGGGATTAGAAGGTTAGAGCAGGTTTTGTCGGAACAGGACGGCGCGGGTCCATCGGCGACAGAGAGCGCGCCCAGTGCTTGTCGGGCCACGGCGACGGTGCAGCGGGGCTGCGCTGGCATGCATGAGCCACGCGTAGAGCTAGGGAGCAAAGGGCGGTGCGGAACGGCATTGCACTGCTGGTGCTGCCACTGTTGGCCGCCACAGGTGGCGCTGCCGCCGCAGCAGACGCCGGCGCAGGCGGGCCAGGGAGTCACCGACGCCGGGAACCCGCCAAGTGCGCGTGCGGCGCCCTAGACAGCGAGGAGAGGCTGCGTGCATCGCGCCACGGCGCACTGTCGACGCGTGACTGAACCTGACGAAAGAAAACGACACTGAATCTCTGAAACTCTGAACTTCTCTGAATTTGCAAAGAAACAGTGCTGGCCAGGTGTTCGACAAAATGATTTTGGTATGTAGGGATTTCTCCTTGAGCTGAAACTTGGTGCGGTGGCCTCTCATTGCACCAGGAGGCTGCCTGAATTTTGGTAGAATTTTTGGAGAAGAGGAGATATGAATTTCACCAAATTTGGCAAATCTGGTCCAAACTTGCAGAGGCTGAAATTTGAAAAATTTGAAAAGAGGAAGAGTGGATCAAGATGGTTCTGGGTTGTGGGTACCAAGGACTATCCAGGAGAGTTGGTTTGAAGTCAGAACTCAAATGCAATGGGGTACTTGCTTTGAAAAACACTCAGGCTCAAAATAATTGACAGAGAAGATTTGAGAGATAAAACAATTTAAATAAAATCCAAAAATGGTTTGGAGTTGATGGGACAGAGGATTTAGATTGTTCCAAGGAGGAGGGAAGGGTTTTTGGAGGGGTTTTATCACATGGGGCAAAACAAAATCATGGGTGGTTCTCAAGATATGAAAAAACCTCAAGTTTCATAGAGTTCTCTTTAAAAGGAAAATAATTAATTTTCCAAAATATGTTTTGAGCAGGGAGCCAACAGAGAAAAAAGTTTTAAGTGATCAAACTCCATAGTTTGCAGAAGATACAGAAATAAAAATCCTTGCCAAAGAAAAAGAAGTTTTTAAGAGGAAAGGTTTTCCGGAAAAAAATTTAAATGGCCTCTCAAACAAGGTTTTTGCTGAAAACCAAATAATTTTTTTTGGAGTGTCACAGTTTTATATATGAAAGTTGCTCAGAACGACGAGACGAATCCGATTACGCGATCCATTCGTCTGCAACATGCCCCTAACTACCTGAACATGCAACTTTTCCCCTCCGTTTCATCTATCTGAAAATGCTAAACCTGGGGAAACATTCCCGGATGTTATCCCCCTTCGCCGGTAATGTGTAGCACCGCGTTAGAACACGTCTAGCTCTGCCTGTTGTCCTGTTATGCTCTTGCTTGCTATGTATTTACTGTTCCCCCCCTCTTCTCTCCGGTAGACCTCGAGACTGCCGCTGATGCCGCTGTGATTGACTACGTCAACGACGACCCCCTCCTTGCCAGAGCAACCAGGCAAGCCCCCCCTTTGATCATCCCGATATCGCCCATTACATTTCTCTCATGCTTGCATTAGATTTTGCTACTGTTATTGTTTGCTCCTATTCTGTTGCATAGCCTGCTTTTGTATCTGTTGTTGTACCTTATCTGCTTATCCTAAACTGCTTAGTATAAGTTGGTTAGTGATCCATCAGAGACCCCCGATTGTCCTTGTTGCCCCTGCTTCATCATCGACGACTCGATCTACGTGATCGAAGACCAGGCCCCGACACCGCACATCACTTTCCCCTTTTGTTGCTCGACTCTGCAGAGTTACCATCGAGTGCCGAGGGTGGAACCTATACATCACTCCTGATGAGATCTCTGTATTGTAGCTATTCGGCCCTAGTCATCGAGGGTGATTTCCTCCTTAACCACTTTCGATACGACTCTGTCGTGCAACCCCTCAAGTGTGAACCTCGAGGGTGGTTCCTCTTATGTTCACCTTGATGTTTACATCAAGTGGGAATCCGACAAGGGTGATTCCTCAGGTTTTCCCCCTTGGTGTTAGACACACGCTTACTATGATTACTATGACTTTGCACTGGACCCTGTTACTAAAGACGGGTTGGCCCTGAGGGGTACCCGCGCGAGCTTAATTGCGAGTGATGTGGAGTCGAGCGGACCTGGAAGGTGCCCGCGAGATAATTACAAGGCGTGGTCGGGCATTACTAGCCCTTGTCGCAAGTTCTCGAGACGGGGCAACGGGGTCACATCTTTCGTGAGTCTCTTCTTATTACCGCGCGTTCCTAATCCACTACGATTTGGATATTTGATCCGAGGGGCCTCTGGCCTGATAGCACTAACCATCACGTGGGCATAGTATGGGCGTTCTGCGTCGTATGCATCAGCCGAAGCTTAATAGACGTCAGCGGCTGAGCGGCGCGTGCCGGGTTGGACTGGTAAGCTCCTGCCTTTTTAGGGAGGTAGCTAGGTCTGCTCACCGGCCGCGTACGCAACGTGCAGAAGTTCCCGGGGAGATGGCCCATGACCCCTGGGGGCATAGGTTTAGTCCGGCGTGTTGACCTCTCTATTAAGCCTAGGTCGGTTTGCGGCGTATTGTGTGGCCGAGGCCGGACATGACCCAGGAAAGTGTGTCCGGCCGGAGTTAATCGAGCGTGGTGGGTAAGTTGGTGCACCCCTGCAGGGAAGAAAACATCTATCGATAGCCTGTCCTACGGTAACGGACACGTGGAGTTGTATCCCGATGGATACAACTAGAACTGGATACTTGTGATGAGAACTGGATGGTGATGAGGATTTGATTGTGATGATAACCGGATAGTATGGCTCTGGGATGCCTTTCTCGCAGGGAGTCGAGAAGGGATCTCCGGCCGAGGTTGATAACACTTCTACTACTTTACTTTATGCTATTCTACTCCCTCCGGTTGCTGCAAGATGGTGGTTTCCAGAAGATGCTAGTCTTCGATAGGACTAGGCCTTCTCTCTATTCTGGCAATTCTGCAGCCCAGTCCACATATACAGCCTTCCTTTGATAATGTTGCATATGTAGTGTATATCCTTGCTTGCGAGTACTTTGGATGAGTACTCACGGTTGCTTGCTCCCCATTTTCCCCCTTTCTTCTTCTTTCCGGTTGATGCAACCAGATGTCGGAGCCCAGGAGCCAGATGCCACTGTTGATACCTACTACTACGTGAAGACCGCCGACGACCAGGAGTAGTTAGGAGGCTCCCAGGCAGGAGGCCTTGCCTTTTCGATCGTAGATGCTTTTGTGCTAGCCTTCTTAAGGCAAACTTGTCTAACTCATGTCTGTACTCAGATATTGTTGCTTCCGCTGACTCTTGTGTATTCGAGCTTGTGTATTCAAGCCCTCGAGGCCCCTGGCTTGTAATATAAAGCTTGTATTATTTTAATTTGTGTCTAGAGTTGTGTTGTGATATCTTCCCGTGAGTCCTTGATCTTGATCGTACACATTTGCGTGCATGATTAGTGTAAGATTGAATCGAGGGCGTCACAAGTTGGTATCAGAGCCGACTGCCGGTAGGTAGCCCCCTTTCCAACTCCTTGGCCGAAGTTGAGTCTAGTCGTCCAAAACTGTTTTACTAACTTGGCTGTGTGGCTTACGGGCCCACGTCACCATTGGGTGGTATTAGGATCTTTTTATTCCTCGTCTATACTCTGGGTCTTTGATCTCTCGTCTATTCGGGTTAAAGGTTTTACTAACTCTGACTCTAGGATCTCGTAACCACTTCCTCCCGGAGAGCCCCTTCATTCCAGATGATGGCTTGATTCAACAGAAGACCCCGAAGATACTCTCCAATGTTATCCCGAGAACTTGTGTTCATTTCTTTTGCAATCCCTTAACACCGTTGAATCCTTATGGATAACTGCATACCTCGTCGTTCATTCTTCCATCCCTAGTTGTTCTTGTTATTACATGATACCCGAAAGTATTCTCTGACTTTCGAGAATCCTTTTTCCGACTGCCTTGCAGCTCTTTTCCGCCTGAATAACCCCACGAATAATTCCTCACACTTACCGGGGATTCGTTCATCCCCAGCTGATCATATGTCTCACAAAATTCTTCGGATGCAATTCGATCTCCCAAAGATCCTCCGCAGCCTAGTGCTCCCGAAAGTCTTGTCTGGCTGCATTATGGTTAAATCCATATGTCCAGCAATATTCATTAACATCCTTTGTCTTTGTCATCCTGAGCCTATTGTTTCATTATCTTGCGATTGCTCGCAATCATCAGTCGAACCCTGAAATTTGACCTTCCTGCTCATACATCATTCTGGACATGAGTTGGATCTCGGCCAATCATGTTGTAATTGATTGTCCACCTAGTTCCCTTCAACTTGAACGTCGAATTAGTTCGTTGTTTCTATAATCTAATGCCTTTGAATTCTTTCCCTCTTCTGATTGAGTACTAATACTCACATCAGATCCATTGAGGACCGCTGAATCCTTTGTTGGATTATTATCCGGCAATGTCCTTCATATTCAAAATCTCGTGCGCTCTTCCCCTGATACATATTGCCTTCGGTAAATTGTATCCTCTGCTTATTGTCAACCATGCTATGCTATCAAGCTTGTGTTATTTTATTCGTGGAGTTTGTGGTATATGTTCCTAAGATGCGTCGATGGGTTGGACCTATGCCTTCCTTAATCTGTGTGAACCCGAAAGTTTTCCAAGGTTCATACTCCGCTGGTAATTCACCAGGTAGATCTTTGCACTGAAATCATTTTTTGTAGGAGCAGTGAATGAAAGGTTATGCATTGAAGAAGTGGGAGTCGATCTTGAACTTTGTGTTCATGCCCATGGACACGATGTAGATCTTATCATTAAAGCTTCTCTTAAATTAATTATTCCCTTGGTATAAGTTCATCTTATATCTGGGATCTGGACTTTTGCAATCGTGGTTCCGACCATGTTCTCCTTTAAATACCATTTCTCGTGCAAGTTCAAGCACTTGTCTTATGCAGAGCAATACCCTAGTCCAACCTCTGCTTTGATCTGTCATCAAGTATTACCCTCCGGTATCTCGAGAATATCACGAAACTACATAACTCTTATGAGTTCTTCATCTACTATTATTTTCGTCGATTCTAAATTTTCCACGGGTTTCGGATTATTAGTCACTCGAGAACACCGATAAGTGAATCAATTTCGCACTCTGATTCTATAACTCTAAGTAATTTTCATTGCTTACGAGTTTAATAATCCGTCAAGACATTAGCCTGATCGGCTATATCTTTATCATACTAAATTTTAACTGTGCTACATGGAGCTTCTTCCCAGAGCACAATTTTCGACGATGAGCTAAGCTTACGTCGCTCTTCCTCGTCATATCATTTCTCCTTGAAGAGCAAGCTTGGTTTCGACTTTGTGTCGTACCCGTGGTTCTAATAACCTTTCACTTCATCATTCCTTTTGCTTGACGTCATCGCTGTTCGATGGCCTCTTCATAGTACCTCGACAAAATCTGTCGTGATCCCCATCAATATACTGACTTGTCTCAGTCTATCAATCGAATTCATGGCTAGAAATACCATCCCTTCCCCTCGATGATTTGTGATATCATCGATGACATCTTGACTTTCTTCCAACACAGACCTGGTTGTGCTTGGTTATTCCATATGTTCTGAGGTAATCTTGGAAGTGTTCCTTTGTATCCTCTGTGATCTTCAGATCCAACTCTTAACCGAAACACCATGTTATTGCTACCTTGAAGCATGACTCTGGTACTCCTTATATCAACAAGAACATTGGAAGCGCAATGCTAAATGTTTCTTGATTTATTATTCAAACACCATGGTGTGGGTAATATCATGATTCTTCCCTCGCCCCTTTGTCTAAATACTTTTGAACTTGTTGTCCTATCATGTATATCATGGCCCGCCTTTCCTTGGGAAGGATATACCCTAAATTCTTGTGTGCAAACAAAGTTTTCCTTTCCTTTGATCTGATTAATACTGATAATCACATTTTCCTTTCCATTGGTTTGTTAGTCTTTCTTTTGAACTATATGATAAAAGAAGAAATAATTCCCTGCTTATAAGAATGCCTCGAGGTACAATTCGGTCAGTACGACCCTGTTACTAATGTTGATGACATTCCGGTAACCACCAAAGGACGAGAACTTTGCCTATTGGCCCGCCTCGTTCAATGAGCAGGAAAAATGATTCTCTTCGTCCCTCGCCCATGGTACCAACGTTGTTGCCAACATAACTGAAAGGCTATCAACTAACATGCCTTGCTACCATGACCGTGTAAAATGTTAGCACCCTTCCTGCTTTTAACCCAAATGGTGGGCCCATAACCCACAGTTCCACAGGATCGAAACCTGACTCTCCTGTAACCCCCTGTTTCTAAAGTTATTCCTCACGCTTGGCTTCGTATGTAGATCAATAGCCACCGCCCGAGAGATGATCTATTCCCGATGCTCTGAACCCCCCCTTCTCACACTCTGTTCAGGTATCGATCGTTTGTCCATTCGCTTGATAATTCCTATTGTACCTTCATATTTTGCTATCGATGGTTTCTTAAGTTTCAATTTGAGAGATACTTCTACCACATTCCCTGAATTGTTCACCAGATAATTAACCCTATAAGGATCAGTTCTCACGAAGTTACTCTTTACTTCCTCACTTAAATCTCAGGACGAGATTTCTTGTAGTGGAGGAGATTTGTAACACCCCCAGTGTCATGCTACAGTAACCCTCTGTGATTAAGCTAATCATTTTACTAAACAGTGCTTAATCACCTTTGTTCAATATCCCATCTGAAATTCCAGTCAATTCAAATTCAAGTGAAGTTTGAAGTTGATCAAAAGTTGCTGGCAAAATGTTCATCATTTGTCAAAATTTCCATAACATTTAATTGTTAGGGAAAACAACATCACCTCCAAGCCAAGATGGACCATAGCAATTTAAAACAGTGCCAAATCAGCAAATTAATTGCTTTTCCATTAATGCAAAATTCCAACAGCTGCAATTAGATTCCAAACTTTTTGGGGTAGTGCACATTATTTCTTTGAATTTGTTTTGGCTAGTGGCATATTTTTGCAAAGTCATTTGTGGCTAAAGGAAAATGCAAAAGCTACTGGAAAAAGAAAAGCAGTAAAAAAAAGCAAAAGGGAAAAAAGAGAAAGGCCCTATCCCCTGGGCCTAATTCACCCGAGCCGGCCCATCCAGCCCACTCCCTGCACTGGACACCTCCCCTTCCCTGTTCCTCTGTCCTGGGTCGCTACAGGCGCCGTCCCCGCCGGACCCGCCTCACCGGCGATGCCCCGGAAAGGATAAGGACACCACGGCCCCCTCGCGGCCTCGTCAGCCCCACTTCTCCCTCCGCGTAGATATTTTCCCCTCGCCCTCTTCCCCGCATCTCGCAACCGAAGCACCGTCACCATGGCCGACCTCGTCCACGTGCCCACCCTCATCCCCGACGCCTGAATACTTGTTCAAGAGCTTCACCGGCCTCCGCTACGTTGTATACGACCACGGGATCGAGCTCAACGCCCCTACGCCACGCGGATCGAGTCGTTCCCCTTCACTGCCCCGCCGACGCCATCACCGGATCCGCACCACCCCGATGCCCCCGAGCCATCCCTGTGCTTCGATGTGAGCTCCCCTCTATTTCCCCTTCCTTCGTTTGCTCGTTTCCGTCGCCGTACGCACGGGCCCGTGCACCACCGTGGCCATGGCACCACTGCCGAGCACGTTGTCGTTGATGGGGTCCGTCTCGAAGAAAAACCAAGGTCACTGCCGTGCATCTAGTGCTCCCAGGAGGCGCGCATGTCGTATGTGTAGCCGAATCCAAGCTCGCCCGCTCGAATCAAACTAACACGCAGCCACCGCCGCCGTCCGCCTTGGTCGGCAATGCCTGCTCCTGCAGCGCTCCAGCCGCGTGCTGGTCGTCCCAAGGCACTCGGTGCGGCCCCGTGCCCGCCTCCAGCCCGCTCGGCGTTGCCGCCACTGCCTGCTGTGCTGCTGCTGCTCCGCAACGCATGCTCGCCCGCCCGAGTACGCCGTTTCCCTTCCCGCGTGCTGCAGCCCCGCGCTCCGACTATGTCCGGCGTGCGCGCGCGCCCCACCGTCGAGTACGGCTCACCCACACCTCCACCCGCTGTCGCTTCTTGCGCTTGTTGCCCTGCAATCACCCGTGCATGCCCCTGCGCCTGCTATTTGCTGCTGCTACTGCCCATGCTACCACCGCCGCCGCACTTGCCTTTGCGTCGCCGCACCGGCACCACGCGCCGATGCATGCGCGCGCACGGCCCGCGCCGCATCTGCCCAAGCGAGGCCGCGCCCTCCTGGCCCCTCCAGCGGCAAGCGCCTAGCCATGGCCGCCGCACGCGAGCGTGCGTGCCCAGCCATGGTGGCTGGCTATGCCTTGGTCGGCCCTGTGTGTATTCGTGTGTGCGTGTGTGTTAGATTAGATATAATGGCCCACTGCCATGAGGCCCCCTACTAATTAGGTTAGTTAGATTAATTACTAACATTAGTTAGCCACCGTCCCTTACCATCGGGCCCCACCTACTGATTAAGTTAAAATAATAATAAAATCAATCTGGTACTAACTGGGTCAATGACAGGTGGCCTCGGGTCATCCCTTTGACTAGTCAAAGTTGACCAGTCAACTGCTGAGTCAGCAGTTGACCAGACCCACCAGTCAGCCTCTCCGTGGGTGTACTTCTGGGTACACTTAGCAATTTCAGTGGTTATTTTCGAATTTAAAATAAAACCAGGCGTTTCAGGAAATTGTTTAAACTTTGGAAATTCATAGAAATTCAACCGTAACTCGGATGAAAAAGTTTTATATATGAAAGTTGCTCAGAACGACGAGACAAATCCGATTACGAGATCCGCTCGTCTGCCACATGCCCCTAACTACCTGAACATGCAACTTTTCCCCTCCGTTTCATCTGTCCGAAAATGCTAAACCTGGGGAAACATTCCCGGATGTTATCCCCCTTCGCCGGTAACATGTAGCACCGCGTTAGAACACGTCTAGCTCTGCATGTTGTCCTGTTATGCTCCTGGTTGCTATGTATTTACTGTTTCCCCCCCCCCCCCTCTTCTCTCCGGTAGACCTTGAGACTTCCGTTGATGCCGCTGTGATCGACTACGTCGACGACGACCCCCTCCTTGCTAGAGCAACCAGGCAAGCCCCCCCTTTGATCATCCCGATATCGCCCATTCGGAATGGATTTTCTTTTTGACAGTTTTATGGATTTTCTTTATGGATTTTTTGACCATTCGCAATTTTTTATGGATTTTCTTTTTGACAGTTTTCCTCACATATGATTCAATCACTTTGTGATTTGTGAGGCAAATCGAACGGTTATTACTGCTGATCTCCTACAGTCTGTTATTAATGCTGCCTGGTCAAATGGGGAATTATCTCTTCCTATAAATCATGCATATGGTCAAGATTATCCAATCATTCAATATGCTGATGATACTCTATTGATTATGCCTGCGAATGAAGACCAGTTAAATCATCTCAAATACCTTCTGAATCTATTTAGTCTGTCCACTGGTCTCTTTGTTAATTTCAGCAAATCCTCAATGATTCCCATCAATGTTAATCATCAAGAGGTCACCAGACTTGCCACAGTATTTGGATGTAAAGTTGAGAGCCTTCCCTTCACCTATCTAGGTCTACCCATGGGCACCACAAAGCCAACAGTACAGGATCTCATTCCTACCATATCCAGAATTGACAAAAGATTATCTGGGGTTGCTAGATTCATGAATTATTCTAGCAGACTTACTTACATCAATTCTGTTGTTGCTTCGATGCCAATATTTGCCATGTGCTCTCTCAAAGTGCATATTACCATTCTAGATCATGTTGATAAATCAAGCAGAAATTTCTTATGGTATGGAAATGATATTAATAAAGGAGGCAAATGTTTGGCTAACTGGCAGATGATATGCAAGCCAAAAAATCAAGGGGGTCTTGGTGTTTTGAATCTGAGAGAACAAAACAAAGCTCTGCTCATTAAGCATCTTTACAAATTTTACAGCAAGATGGATCTACCTTGGGTTAAACTAATCTGGGAGGCTCACTATCAGAATAATGAAGTCCCTCATGCCAACAGAAACAAAGGATCTTTCTGGTGGAGAGATTGCATGAAAATGTATGATTACTTCAAAGATATGACCACTTGTGATATTAAAACTGGGGATACCAATATGCTATGGGAAGATAAATGGAATGATGACATTATGAAGATAAAGTTTCCAGAGTTACATTCTTTTACTTATAAAGAAAATATATCTGTCAAGGATGCCAAGGACATGGATAATTTGTATAGTTTATTTCAGCTACCCCTATCCATTCAAGCACATCAGCAATTTCATCAACTTTCTGATGAATTAAATAACTTTAGGCACAACCAAGAGCATGACATTTGGAATTTCAATTGGAGCAACAGTAAGAGCATGACCAAGATGATTTATCAACACCTTATGAGGGGTGAAGATGCTGTTGATACATTTAAATGGATATGGAAATCATGCTGTCTTCCTAAACATAAATTTTTCTGCTGGCTTATGCTTAATGACAGGATAAACACATGTGACCTTTTAACTAGAAAGAGCATGCATCTTGATTCCCCTACATGTGTGTTATGTAATGCTGAAGACATGGAAGACAGAATGCATCTCCTCTTCACTTGCCCATTTAGTCAAGGTTTCTGGTGGGATATTGAAATTGAATGGAACTCAGATTTGGACATTCACAATATGATCATGGATGCCAATCACAGATATAAAATCAAACACTTTATGGAGATTATGATAGTGGGCTGTTGGAGCATTTGGAATCAAAGAAATGGGAGGATATTTGAGGGGATACCTTGCTCAATTAATGAATGCAAGTATGATTTCACCAGATCTTTCAAGATTACCATGATGAGAGCTAAGCCATCTCTGAAAGATGGCATGTCATCTTGGATTGATAACATTTAATCTCAATAATTTAGATTAACCTTTTTTCTCTATTTCCCTTCTTGTTCTATTTCTCTCATTATTCTGGTTGTATCCCCAACAACCATTGTAAGGACTACTTTATTTGTTCCCTCTATAAATGAAAATGACATACAGTAGGGTTGTTGCCCTATTGTTCTTTGGTAAAAAAAAGGCAAATCGAACGGACTTGACGATTGACTGGTGCGTGCCCCGGACTCACATGACACTGCGAATTTCCGGTCGACACAGGCGAAAAAGATACACTCTTGAACTTTACTCTCTCGAGTACTAGTAGTAGTAGCAGACTGGAACCCAACATCCTCGGTTTGGCGTATCCGGGAGGACCTGTCGTTGCTGGACATTCCCCGGCAGAGTTTCATACCACTGCCGGGCCACGGTTGGCGGCCGCCCGAGACAATCTACGTCAAGGTGAATACAAATGTTGCGATCCAGCGCGATGCTGGCAATGCGGGTGCAGGCGGCGTCGCCCGCTCTTCATCGGCTTTCCTGGGTGCATGGTGCAAACCCCACATGGGGGTCACGGACCCTTTCACCGCCGAAGTGCTCTCTCTTCGGAAGGGCACCATCTTTGCCAAGCTTCGAGGATACACGCACGTGCAACTGAAAACCGACTGTCTAGAGGCAGTAAACCTCTGAAACTCTAGCTACACTGATCGTTCGGTTGTAGCACCGATCCTGTATGAAATTGGAGAGCTCTCTGCTAGCTTTTTGTCTTTTAATATTTTTCATGTAAGTAGAGCTGCTAACGGTCCTGCACACTTGTGTGCTAAACGTGCATGTACGCTTAACGTGACCGAGAGCTGGCTAGATTCCACTCCCAGCTTCCTGATCAACAGTCTCTTGGCTGACTGTCAGCGAATGCTTTTATTCAATAAAGCTCTCTAAATCCCCAGTAAAAAAAGTGTCTAGTTCTATCCAAACGACAGAAGACGTCCGTCTGATGCGCTGGTAGTCCAGCGGCGTGGACCGAAGAGTCAAGTCACAATCAGCTCTCTCCACCCGCGACTGGTTCCTCTGCAACTGCTAAATGTATTCTGCGAGCAGAGCTCGCTCCTGCGGCTACTCCCTACCCCCAACGTAAACCTTTTTCTGGTTTCCTTAAACTACCCTTCACCCATTATGCATAAACAATCCAGAGCAAGTTAAGGCTTTGCAACTTTGCATGCAGAGGAGAGAAAGCTGGTTTGCATCCAGACTCCAGAGGATGCATGTTGATAAACCTGGGAATGGTTTGGACTGGAACCATAGTTTCAGTCGGTTTTTGCATTGGGTTGCCTTTGGATTGGATGAAATGGGCCAAGTCCCTAAATCAATTTGGTTTGGTCTGGGCTTTAACTATTGTTGGACTGAGTTGGTTTGGTCTCGACATGAACCGAACAGTCCTAGACCATTTCTACCCATAGTCTGAAACCAAATCCAGTGACCAAATCGACAGCGGTAGATGACCTAGGTGCGCCTCTGCGAGCGACGGCCGCCGCCCGCCGCTAAGTTCAGCGATCTTCCACTGCCGCCGTCATTGCCGCCCGCTGGAGCTTGGTCGCCGCCTTCCCCTCCCTCTGATACCATACGGCTGGCGGATCGCCGTCTTCCCCTCCCTTGGCTGGAGCTTGGCCGCCGCTCGTCGCTACGGGCAGGACTCGCTGGCTGCCGCCGCCATTGCCGCTGGCTGGAGCTCGACAGGTTAGTGCATCCTCACCATTCTCTTCCCCCGTTGTTGCTCCTTCCTCTGCCGAACTTGCTGCCGCTCTCTCTTTCAACCTCCCTTTGCTAAAGATCTTCTCCACAAAACTGCAGCTCCTTTTCTTCCCCAAACCTTGCTGCTGCTCCTCCTCTCTGTGTCTTTCTCTTTGAAATTTCGTTAGTATTGAGATGTGTAAGACAGTGTAATGATAAGATGTTACAAGTACTTGCACCTGTTAATTGTTCAGTTCAGATTTGTGCTTCTTTAGTACTTGTTGCTGCTGCTCCTCTCTGTCTCTTTCACTCTGAAATTCAGATTGTTGTCCCTGAACCATGTAAGACAGTGTAATGAAAGCTATCTATGTGCACATGTCCATAGTTTCAAACTTTGGGCTCAAACCGATTCTAGGGAATGGACTGGATTGGTTTGGCTTGAAAACACGATCAGTTCAGTTTGGTTTGGACCGTAGCACTAAAAATTTGGATTGATTTGGTTTGCTTGCTGGACTTGTACATATATGGCTTGGTCTGGATTTGGTTTGGATTACAAACTTTTCCCAGGTTTACCCATTCCATTTCTCTCATGCTTGCATTAGATTTTGCTACTGTTATTGTTTGCTCCTATTCTGTTGCATAGACTGCTTTTGTATCTGTTGTTGTACCTTATATGCTTATCCTAAACTGCTTATTATAGGTTGGTTAGTGATCCATCAGAGACCCCCACTTTTCCTTGTTGCCCCTGCTTCATCATCGACGACTCGATCTACATGATCGAAGACCAGGCCCCGACACCGCACATCACTTTCCCCTTTTGTTGCTCGACTCTGCAGAGTTACCATCGAGTGCCGAGGGTGGAACCTATACATCACTCTTGATGAGATCTCTGTAGTGTAGCTATTCGGCCCTGGTCATCGAGGGTGATTTCCTCCTTAACCACTTTCGATACGACTCTGTCGTGCAACCCCTCAAGTGTGAACCTCGAGGGTGGTTCCTATTATGTTCACCTTGATGTTTACATCGAGTGGGAATCCGACAAGGGTGATTCCTCAGGTTTTCCCCCTTGGTGTTAGACACACGGTTACTATGATTACTATGACTTTGCACTGGACCCTGTTACTAAAGACGGGTTGGCCCTGAGGGGTACCCGCGCGAGCTTAATTGCGAGTGATGTGGAGTCAGGCGGACCTGGAAGGTGCCCGCGAGATAATTACAAGGCGTGGCCGGGCATTCCTAGCCCTTGTCGCAAGTCCTCGAGACGGGACAACGGGGTCGCATCTTTCGTGAGTCTCTGCTTGTTACCGCGCGTTCCTAATCCACTACGATTTGGATATTTGATCCGAGGGGCCTCTGGCCTGATAGCACTAACCATCACGTGGGCATAGTATGGGCGTTCTGCGTCGTATGCATCAGCCGAAGCTTAATAGACGTCATATTCCACCGTTCCGAGATATATTGCCGTGCAAATTTCCACCATTCCGTTTATTATGGCACGCTCCATCATTGTCATATTGCTAGCATGATCATGTAGTGGACATCGTATTTGTGGCAAAGCCACCGTTCATAATTCTTTCATACATGTCACTCTTGATTCATTGCATATCCCGGTACACCGCCGAAGGCATTCATATAGAGTCATATTTTGTTCTAAGTATCGAGTTGTAATTGTTGAGTTGTAAGAAAAATAAAAGTGTGATGATCATGATTTTAGAGCATTGTCCCAAGTGAGGAAAGGATGATGGAGACTATGATTCCCCCACAAGTCGGGATGAGACTCCGGACGAAAAATAAAATAAAAATAAAAGAGAGGCCATAAAAAAAGGGAAAAGGCCCAAATAAAAATAGGAAAAAAAAGGAAAAAAATGAGAGGAAAAGAGAGAAGGGACAATGTTACTATCCTTTTACCACACTTGTGCTTCAAAGTAGCACCATGATCTTCATGATAGAGAGTCTCTCATTTTGTCACTTTCATATACTAGTGGGATTTTTTCATTATAGAACTTGGCTTGTATATTCAATGATGGGCTTCCTCAAAATGCCCTAGGTCTTCGTGAGCAAGCGCGTTGGATGCACACCCACTTAGTTTCTTTTGTTGAGCGTTCATATACTTATAGCTCTAGTGCATCCGTTGGATGGCAATCCCTACTCACTCACATTGATATCTATTGATGGGCATCTCCATAGCCCGTTGATACGCCTAGTTTATGTGAGACTATCTTCCCTCTTTTTGTCTTCTCCACAACCACCATTCTATTCCACATAATGTGCTATATCCATGGCTCACGCTCATGTATTGCGTGAAGATTGAAAAAGTTTTGAAAATGTCAAAAGTATGAAACAATTGCTTGGCTTGTCATCGGGGGGTGCATCATTTAAATACTTTGTGTGGTGAAGACAGAGCATACCCAGATTATATGATTTTGTAGGGATAACTTTCTTTGGCCATGTTATTTTGAGAAGACATAATTGCTTTGTTAGTATGCTTGAAGTATTATTATTTTAATGTCAATATGAATTTTTGTCTTGAATCTTTCGGATCTGAATATTCATACCACAATTAAGAAGATTTACATTGAAATTATGCCAATTAGCACTCCACATCAAAAATTCTCTTTTTATCATTTACCTACTCGAGGATGAACAGGAATTAAGCTTGGGGATGCCTGATACGTCTCCAACGTATCTATAATTTTTTATTTCTCCATGCTATATTATCTACTGTTTTGGACCATATTGGGCTTTATTTTCCACTTTTATGTTATTTTTGGGACTAACCTATTAACCGCAGGCCCAGCCCAGAATTGTTGTTTTTTGCCTATTTCGGTGTTTCGAAGAAACGGAATATCAAACGGAGTCCAAACGGAATGAAACCTTCGGGAACGTGATTTTCTCAACAGATAAGATCCAGGAGACTTGGACCCTCCGTCAAGAAAGCCACGAGGCGGTCACGAGGGTGGAGAGCGCCCACCTAGGGCGCGCCCCCTGCCTCGTGGGCCCCTCGAAGCTCCACCGACGTACTCCTTCCTCCTATATATACCTACATACGCCCAAACGATCAGATACGGAGCCAAAAAACCTAATTCCACCGCCGCAACCTTCTGTACCCACGAGATCCCATCTTGTGGCCTGTTTCAGAGCTCCGCCGGAAGGGGAATCCACCATGGAGGGCTTCTACATCATCACCATAGCCCCTCCGATGAAGTGTGAGTAGTTTAACTCGGACCTTCGGTTCCATAGTTAGTAGCTAGATGGCTTCTTCTGTCTTTTTGGATCTCAATACAATGTTCTCCCCCTCTCTCGTGGAGATCTATTCGATGTAATCTTCTTTTTGCGGTGTGTTTGTTGAGACCGATGAATTGTGGGTTTATGATCAAGTCTATCTATGAACAATATTTGAATCTTCTCTGAATTCTTTTATTTATGATTGGTTATTGAGGGAGTCCTGGATTAGGGGGTGTTCGGATAGCCGGACTATACCTTCAGCCGGACTCCAGGACTATGAAGATACAAGATTGAAGACTTCGTCCCGTGTCCGGAAGGATCTTTTCTTGGCGTGGAGGGCAAGCTAGGCGTGCGGATATTCGAGATCTCCTACCATTGTAACCGACTCTGTGTAACCCTAACCCTATCCGGTGTCTATATAAACCGGAGGGTTGTAGTCCGTAGGACAACCATCATCATACACAATCATACCATAGGCTAGCTTCTAGGGTTTAGCCTCCTTGATCTCGTGGTAGATCCACTCTTGTACTACCCATATCATCAATATTAATCTAGCAGGAGTAGGGTTTTACCTCCACCGAGAGGGCCCAAACCTGGGTAAAATAAAGTGTCCCTTGTCTCCTGTTACCATCCGACCTTGATGCACAGTTCGGGACCCCCTACCCGAGATCCGCCGGTTTTGACACCGACATTGGTGCTTTCATTGAGAGTTCCTCTGTGCCGTCGCGATCAGGAAGGATGCCTTTTCCTGTCTTTAAAGATGGCGCCATTACTAAGGGAGCCTTGGCTATCGGCCAGACCCTCCGTCTAGGTGGTTTTCTCATGACCGCCTGTTCGGCCGTTGCGCCGACGGTGACCTCTCGGGTCATCAAAAGCAACCTCCACGTCAGCCCGGAACTTGCCGAGCAGCTGGATCCGATGGAGCTCTCTTCCGTAAACGAGCTCTTGGATCGCATCGCTGCCCTCGGGGTCGCTACAAATTACGACCAGGTTGGGCTTAAACCCGATCTAAGGGAAATTAACTCTCCCCAAGTCACCCACCACGTTGCTGTGGTGGAAACACACTGCGGCGACCCTTCATCTATCTTAAGGACTAGCCACGTCCGAATTTCTGAACCCTCCATGCCGGATATCCGCGGAGGGGAGGGTACAATCCAAGGCCTGAGCCTAAAATCAAGCGAATCGGATAACGTCCAAGACTCCAGATCTCAGAATCCGGAAGTTCTTCGGCTTCCGAACAGCAAACCGGGCGAAGTCTCAGATTCAACGACGCCCGACCACCCGATCTTAAGCGATCTCTCCTAAATTAGGCAGATGCCAAGAAACAGTACATCATTACCGGGCCAGATTCCTCCTACTTATGAACAGGACAAAGGACTGCCGCGAGGAAGACGCGATTTCAATATTTTGCAGTAATTGCACGGACAAGGGAATACTCAACGCCATGAGTCGTCGTAATATCACGCGCTTTGCTGACCTGGCGTCCGTAGTACAAAAATATTGTGCCATGGAAAGTCCTTGGAAAACCGAAAATGAATTTTGGGATAATCTGGCCTTGAAAAGAAATCCCGTCCGAATCAAGAAGGCGCACCGCAGTAAGGCGCCCGGACTAAACACTAAAAAATCAAAACCCTCTAGGGGGCATGGAACCGTACTGGAAAAGTGGCTAGATGGACCCTGCAAGATTCCTAGTGCAGCTGATGCCACCCCAACCCACAGCCTTAGGGCATGTTGGATACTCCGACAGGTGGCCAAAATTGGCGAGGACCTCCTAATCCCAGAGGTCGAAGGAAACCAGCCAGGGAATTTCAGTTCCGTTCTCACAGTCTTTGAGACTTTCGCATCGAATAACATGCGAAGAAGAACACTTCGCAGCCTCACCGAAGTCTATCAAGTAGCGACAATAAACCCATGGAGTAATACCGCTATCACCTTCAATGCGAGTGACGAACCAAAATTTCTAACAGCCAAAGCACCAGCCGCACTGGTCCTCAGTCCCATAGTGGATGGTTGTTGCCTCGCAAAGGTACTCCTGGACGGAGGCAGCGGATTGAACCTCATCTACAAGGAAACCCTCCAAAAGATGGAAATAGACTGGAACCGCATTGAGCGAAGCAGCACAATTTTTAGAGGAATAATTCCCAGTCAGGAAGCGCGCTGCACAGGAAAAATCACACTAGATGTGGTGTTCGGCACGCCGGATAATTACAGGTCCGAACAGATCACGTTCCAGGTAGCCCCGTTCAAAAGCGGATACCACGCTATACTAGGGCGGGAGGCTTTTACAGTTTTCCAAGCTATACCCCATTACGGGTACATGAATCTTAAGATGCCTGTGCCGAACGGAATTATCACTCTCGCTAGTGATTCGGACATAGCACTCTCCCGCCGAAAACAAGACAGCCGCATTGGCCCTCGAGGCACTATCAGAAACCTTAGCGGCCGAAGAACTGACTGCGCTGCGATCCACGATTAACTGGGACGATGTGATACTCGATAAGAGATCCAAATCCACATCCTTCAAACCAGCGGACGAAATAGTCAAATTCCACGTACACCCTACGGACCCCAATAAAACAGCCTCCATCGGGGCACGACTGAACCCTGATGTAGACGCCGCACTGCGAGAGTTCCTACGAGAGAACTGTGACATTTTCTCTTCGCACCCCTCGGATATGCCAGGAATCCCACGCAGGCTGGCAGAACACAGTTTAAATATCCAGCAAGGATTCAAACCTGTCAAACAAACCCTTCGGCGTTTCTCTGAACCAAAGAGACATGCTATGGGAGAGGAGCTAGCCAAGTTATTGGAGGCCGGATTCATCAGAGATATAAAACACCCGGACTGGCTAGCAAACCTGGTGATGGTACCAAAGAAGGTCAAATCCTGGCGCCTGTGTGTCGACTTCAAAGACCTCAATAAGGCTTGCCCAAAGGATCATTTTCCCCTCCCTCGAATAGATCAAATCATCGATGCCACCGCAGAACACGATTCCCTGTGCTTCCTCAACGCATACTCCGGTTACCATCAAATCAAGATGGCAGAATCAGACCAAGCCGCAACAGCATTCATCACACCATACGGCCCATTCTGCTTCAACACAATGCCCTTTGGACTAAAAAACGCCGGTGCGACATATCAGCGCATGATTCAAACATGTCTGGCAAATCAGATCGGCAAAACAGTGGAGGCATATGTAGATGATGTGGTCGTTAAATCAAGACATGTCGAATCTCTAGTAGACGACTTGAGGCTCACATTCGACAACCTCCGAAAATACGACATTAAGCTCAATCCGAAAACATGCGTTTTCGGCGTTCCAGCCGGAAAGCTACTGGGCTTCATTGTATCCGGTAGAGGAATTGAAGCAAATCCAGCTAAAATCCGAGCTTTGTCACAATTGGATGTCCCAAAAGACCTCAAACAAATACGGAAACTCACCAGATGCGTGGCGGCCTTAAGCCGCTTTATCTCCCGCTTGGGAGAAAAGGCATTACCCCTTTACCGCCTCCTTAGGCGCACCGAACACTTCGAGTGGACGGAAGCTGCCACGACCGGACTCGAGGAGATAAAGGCCATCTTGGCAACAAACCCAGTCCTGGCCGCGCCGAACATTGGCGAACCTATGTTATTATACATTGCCGCAACTCATCAAGTTGTTAGCGTAGTACTCGTCGTCGAGCGGGCAACGGACGGACACAAATTCCCCCTTCAAAGGTCGGTTTACTACGTGTCCACTATCCTTACACCATGCAAATCACGGTACCCGCATTACCAAAAGATCGCATACGCGGTGTTCATGGCATCCCGGAAGCTACGTCACTACTTTCAAGAGTGTTCCATAACAGTACCCTCGGAAGTACCACCCAATGATATTATCAACAACCGCGATGTAACGGGCCGGATAGCCAAATGGGCCATAGAGCTCCTCCCATTCGACATAACCTACAAACCACGACGAGCAATTAAATCGCAAGTCCTAGCCGACTTCGTCGCCGAATGGACAGAGGTCGAACTCCCTAAAGAGTACGGCACATATTCCAACTGGATCATGCATTTCAACGGATCCAAAATGCTGGCCGGACTGGGGGCTAGCGTCGTTTTGACGTCCCCTACAGGGGAGACAGTCCAATATGTACTCCAAATCATGTACGCGGACTCCAACAATGCAGCCGAGTATGAGGCCCTTCTACATGGTCTCCGGGTGGCAGTATCCATGGGCATTCAACGCCTGGAAGTATGCGGGGACTCCAACCTCGCGATAACCCAAATAAACGGCGACTTCGACGCCAAAGACCCAAAAATGGCAGCTTATCGCAATGCTGTCCTAAAAATGTCAGTTCGGTTCGAAGGACTAGAGTTTCACCATATAGCCCGAGAAAATAATCAGGCAGCGGACGTCCTGGCACGTATTGGAGCAAAACAAGATGCAGTCCCTCCCAACATCTTCTTAGAGAGAATATTCAAGCCATCTGTAGCAAGGGAAGGGGAACCCTCGGTCCACAGTCCGAACACAACTGCACAGCCCGACGCCGAACAACCTGACACAATCGGAGGCCCTGCCACCGAAATCACACCCTCAGCCCACGTAATAATGGCGGTCATCGCCCCGTGGAGAGAACCATTCCTTGCCTACCTTACTAGGCAGGAACTCCCAGAGGACCAAAACAAGGCACGCTGCATAGGGCGGCGATCTAAAGCCTATAAAGTCCATGAGGGAGAGCTCTATAAGAAAAGTACTACAGGAGTCCTCCAAATATGTATCTCAGAAGAGGAAGGGCGGAGTCTGTTGGCTGAAATTCATGAAGGACTCGGTGGCCACCACGCTGCAGCTCGATCCCTTGTAAGCAAGGCTTACCGTACAGGCTTTTATTGGCCGACGGCCCGAGCAGACGCGCACGACTTAGTCAAACGATGTGTCGGTTGCCAGCTCTTTGCAAACCAAAGCCATATGCCGCCCAACGCCCTCCGAACTATCCCCATCACTTGGCCTTTTGCGGTATGGGGGCTTGAAATGGTAGGACCCCTTAAAGGTGGAACACACAAGAAAAAATACTTATTGGTCATGGTGGATAAATTCACCAAATGGATAGAAGCCAAGCCTGTTAAGACGGCCGAATCCGGACCTGTGATAGACTTCATATCCGGGGTCGTACACCGTTACGGTGTCCCCCATAGCATTATCACCGATAACGGCACAAACTTCACCTCTGACGAAGTAAAGCTGTGGTGCAAAAACATGGGCATTAAGCTCGATTATGCTTCTGTCTATCACCCACAAACTAACGGTCAGGTCGAACATGCAAATGGTCTCATCATGAGCGGTATCAAACCCAAACTAGTGCGGTCCCTAAAGGAATCTAATACGCACTGGGTAGAGGAGCTCGACTCCGTACTCTGGAGGCTACAAACCACGCCGAATCGTACAACCGGATTCACACCATTTTTTATGGTGTATGGCGCTGAGGCAGTTCTGCCCTGCGACATAATGCATGACTCACCTTGAGTGCGCATGTACGAAGAAAGAGAAGCCGAACTTGATCGGCAGGACAACCTGGATGCCCTAGAGGAGGAGCGCGACATGGCTAAAGCCCGTTCCGCATTTTATCAGCAGCAGGCTCGAAGATATCAAAGCAGAGAAGTACGGGCCAAAAATTACAATGTTGGCGAACTAGTTCTACGCCTGCCGGATAAGAAAAAGGGCAAACTCAAGCCCAAATGGGAAGGTCCCTTCATAATTGACCAAGTCCTTACTGGTGGAGCGTATCGCCTGCGAGACGCGTCAGACAACCGACTCGAGCCGAACCCATGGAACGCCACTCGTCTCCGAAGATTCTATGCCAAGCGTCGAACTCTGAGTTTGTCTCCTTCCTCTGTCCATTTTTACATAAATATTTCTGTTTTTATTTTTGTCCCCTCCCACTCTTTCCTTTTTCTAGCTCTTAAAGGCTCATAATATGACGCGCTACCAGCGCTCATAGAAGCTTGTTTATGTGGGTTTCACACCCAACGCCTGCGTCAGACTTCCGCATGCACCTTTTCTTCACCATTATATGCATCGATATGACTTAAGTTTTGGCCAATCTGGGTTGCCTGGCTCCTGTGCTTAACCCTACGTTGCCGATTGTTCGGCTAGGCGGTAAAGGGAGCACCTCTGCGATTGCTACTGCCGGATAAGCCAGATGTGTACCTCAGACTGGGTGAAGCCGAAAGCTAGCGTTCTTAAGGGAATATTCGGTCGGTGAACTAAAGATGAACCTTTTTACTTATACATGCCCCCAGATGTTTTCCTGCATTTGCAGTCCGGACGTGCACTTCAGGGCACGCCACCCCAGCGAAAGGAACCCTTAACGGAACTATTCTCTCTGGAAGATGTTTCTTACTAACCATGTAATATAACATAACTAGTTGGGCACTTGTCTGATAAAGCACTAATGACCCCTACGCCTGGTCTCCATGCATACCTCGGTTCTTATATAACCGTTACGGTATTCGGACACACTCCGGACCGTCAGGTCCTGAGGTTGAAGCGAAAAGGTCGGCAACGACAAACGATCTACAATCCGGCTAGAAGGCATTTCACATGTCAATTATAAATCACATAGTCATGCTGACTGATTGTATTCCTCCTCTATACCATCTAACAGGCTGTCTAATTTACAGTCCTGCTGAGAATACTTTGCGGCCAATTCTACCTGGCCATACACTAAGCTCACAGGGATCTCCTTCCCGTCGGGCCCCACCGGTCCGACCTCGGCCATGTGATTGGGGTCAGACTTCGTAAAGCAGGTCTTCACCATGGCCCAGGCCTCCCTAGCGCCTTGTCGGCAGGCCGATATCTTCCACAACCGGAAGCGCCGCCGAGCTCCCTTCAGCTTCTCCGCAAGCTCTCCAAGGCCCTCAGGCGTGGTGGGCAGGCCAGAAGGCTTGGGCAATGCCTCGCATCGCCTGCCGAATTTGCTCGTGCAGTTGCAGGAGTTCGGGGAGTAAGTCACCCGTAGAACCGGGCATCTCCTCTGCAGGACGACCTGTGATCATACCTACAGACAATACTCTGTTATTCGACTTCCAAGCCGAACTCATTTTTCAAAGTTCGCTCAAGCACTTACTAAATATGCCGCGTCAAAGCTGCTGATTCTCCTTCATAGAGTCCGACAGCTGGCCACGAACGTCCTTCAGTTCAACATCCAACTTGGTTTTGGCATCCTGAAGATCATTCTTCTCTCGCCTCACCCTTGTCAACATACTCTCACTGGCCTTTAACCGGCGTAAGAGTTGTTGCTTCTCCGGATCAAGTCCGGCGCCATCTGCAACATGAATTGTCAGTTTTGCACCCATGCCGCACAATACTAATCTTTTGAAGTGTATCTTACCTGAGGGGGTCCCTTTGGGATCCCCTGTTGCGGCTAGTGCGGCCTCTAGTTGGGCCTTGCACTTTTCCAGCTCTTGGGACAGCACGCTGTTCTTCTCTGTAAGAACCTGCATATTATATGATCCTTAAATCAGTTACTTTAATTGTTTCAAGTCTCGGGGGCTACTGGTATATATATATTTAACCAAAATTTTCTTACCCGTATGTCTTTCACATACTGCTCCGTGGCTTTGGCTAAACCATCTTGAGCGGCACGAAGGTACGCATCTCCCGAATTAAAGGCATTTAAAGCCTCTCGGGAGAAACAAGCGTCGCGTAGAACTGTCCGGCGATGCCTGTGGTTCATGGCAATCTCCACTTCTGAATTTGTGGCAGACAGCCGGTCTACATCCTCTGTTGGAGGAGCGTCCGGTGCGCGCCTGGTGCTCGTCCCCGCTTCCGTACCAGACGTTGGAGCCTGGCTAGTGGAGGCGCGATTGGCGACCTCTCCGGACATAGTCCGGCGAGGCCTCTTCGTCCTGGAAATAGCACGGATGTTAATATGCCTTGACAGAATAACACCAGGGATACAGAGGGCGCGTTATACCTTTCTGCCGGAATCTCAGTCCGGACTACATTTCTTTTTTCCCCACGGGGCCCTATGGCCCCTCGTGGGCTAGCCGCCGCAGGTTCAGCCTCCCGCCTTGGAAATCTCCCCTACAAAATACGGTTGTCGTTTGAAACGTCGGGATATGTGAGAATGGAATCTCTCTTGAGGGAATAAATACTCTGGTTTCTGTCACCTGGGAGGCCGGGATTAACCCGGGGTAATCGGCCGTGATGGCCACCAAGGTATCGTCCTTGCTTAACTGATGGAATACCTCGTCGATGAGCTCCAACGATATGTTCGAATCCTCTTCGGAGTCCGGATCGAGGGACCGTTCTGGGTCCTCAGGCTGTGGAGGGCGGCTGTTGATATCCTTTACTTCTTGCCGCAGTTCCTGCATTGAAATCGTCAGATTACGTATCTAGTCGTGGGAGCGTTAAACAGACAGGCAAGTGCAATTGTTCACTTACCCAACTTGGAGGTTCACACATAGTGAATCCGGCCTGCGGATTGACGCGGAGGAAGTCCTCCTTTTCTCCCTTGTACAAAGATGTTAAAATCTTTATTAGAGCGGCAGCTGTGGCTGGCCCCTTACGACCGTAACGGGTGGCGTCATCCTCCCCGTTGAAATCCCACATGGGGTGGCCTCTATATTGAAGCGGCTGCACCCCCCGCATAATGCATGTGGCCATGACTCCAATCATGGTTAGTCCGGAATGAGCCAACAGTCTTATCCGGCCCATCAGGTAAAGGACGTCTCTGTCACTTTCTCTCTGAGAGCTCCGCGGACGCCAGCTCAAGCGTTTCTTCGGTGGAGCACTGTCGAACTCAGGGAGACCGACCCGGATAGGGTCCAGCAGCGAGACGTCATCTATGTAAAACCATTCCGAAGGCCAGTCCTCGGACGCCTCTTTTGGGGTTCCGGATGGGTATCCGGTCCCGGCGATGCGCCATACTTCGCCTCCGCCCACTTGATAAATGGACCCCTTTTGAGAACGGGGAACCAAGCAAAACAACCTCTTCCACAGCGCAAAGTGAGCCTCGACGCCTAAAAATAGCTCGCAAAGGGCAACGAAGCCCGCAATATGTAGTACGGAGTCGGGCGTGAGATTGTGCAGTTGGAGGCCGTAGAACTCCAGAAGCCCGTGAAGGAATGGATGAATTGGAAATCCTATTCCCCTTAATAAATAAGGGACGAGGCACACCCGCTCTCCTTTAGAAGGATTGGGGGTGCTCTCCGCTTGCTTTTCGCCGTTATAGGTGGCGAGTCCGGCTCGGACCGGGACCATACATGCCTGGGGAAGGAATCCCTTGGCCTGCAACGACACTAACTTGCTGTGTGGGATGGTGCAACTCTCCTAGTCTCCGAGTTTAGGACTGGAGGGGCGAGGGGAGGAGCTGCGACGGATGGCCATGTTGGAGTGGAACTTTGCTGGAGACGCTCTGATGATGACTCGCGGAGAGGAGAAGATGTGGTTTGGATCTAAGATCTCCATCCCGTTAAATAGGCGGCTCGTTTATATGACTAAGGGTGTGGATGTAAAAACACCCCAAGCTTTTCGCATTCATTCAACACGTGGAAGACGACCATTATTGGGCACTGAAGCCGAGGAGCGCTACATTACAAAAATCGGACGTTATTCAAACAGGTACACAGGATTCAGAGGAGGAACCTGCCTTGCAATGCCGAAGACGATTTGCGCGCTGGACTCGTCGTCATTGAAGCCTGGTTCGGGGGCTACTGAGGGAGTCCTGGATTAGGGGGTGTTCGGATAGCCGGACTATACCTTCAGCCGGACTCCAGGACTATGAAGATACAAGATTGAAGACTTCGTCCGTGTCCGGAAGGATCTTTTCTTGGCGTGGAGGGCAAGCTAGGCGTGCGGATATTCGAGACTCCTACCATTGTAACCGACTCTGTGTAACCCTAACCCTATCCGGTGTCTATATAAACCGGAGGGTTGTAGTCTGTAGGACAACCATCATCATACACAATCATACCATAGGCTAGCTTCTAGGGTTTAGCCTCCTTGATCTCGTGGTAGATCCACTCTTGTACTACCCATATCATCAATATTAATCTAGCAGGAGTAGGGTTTTACCTCCACCGAGAGGGCCCGAACCTGGGTAAAATAAAGTGTCCCTTGTCTCCTGTTACCATCCGACCTTGACGCACAGTTCGGGACCCCCTACCCGAGATCCGCCGGTTTTGACACCGACAGTTATCTTTGCAAGTCTCTTCGAATTATTAGTTTGGTTTGGCCTACTAAATTACCTTTTATTTTGCTTTGCATCTCTATATCAAAAATACCAAAAATATTATCTATCAACCACTACAAAATTGCTACTATTACTTTGATATCGTTACCATTACTTCCATATTACTTTGCTACTAAAGACTTTGTTGCAGATATTAAGTCTTTCAGGTGTGGTTGAATTGACAACTCAGGTGCTAATACTTGAGAATATTCTATGGCTCCCCTTGTGTCGAATCAATAAACTTGGGTTGACTAATCTACCCTTGAAAAACGTTGCAATCCCCTATACTTGTGGGTTATCAAGACCTTTTTCTAACGCCGTTGCTAGGGAGCCTAGCTCTATTCTTTGAGTCACTTGGGATTTATATCTGTTGATCACTATGAGGAATTTGAAAGATACTAGAACCGAGATATTTCCCTCTACTATGAGGGGATGTAAGGAATTGCCATCTAGCTCTGCACTTGATTCACCTTCTGTTTTGAGTAAGCTTGCGACACCTATACCTGCTATTGATTTCGATATGTCACATGTTATTGATGATGCTACTTCTACTATGAATGATGCTTATGATGCTACCACTAGAGGAATCAGGTAATTTGCCGTCTGTGCCCCACAGACGGCAAAGACCTAAAAAGACGGCAAAGAGTTTGCCGTCTGCAAGCTGACGGCAAACTCAGACGGCAAAGATAAGTCGGCAAAGAGTGCTTTGCCGTCAGCTTCTTATCGGCCAGCCGGCAAAGATTTTGCCGTCAGCCAAATCGTTGATTTGCCGTCAGCCTGAGACATAACAGACAGCACAAAACACATCTCTGCCGTCAGCCAGATTCGGTCTTTGCCGTCAGCATAAAAAATGAGAGACGGCAAAGTTCTTTTTTTAATAAAATAATGAACCAACCATGCACATGCACAGGGAAGGGTCAGACGCGGTTACATCTCAAAGTACAAAACAACAAAATATAATATGTATAGACAAGATGTCACATCTCAACACGTCCACCTCCACCCGAGCAATAATACAACTAACTACAAAATATCTAATTACAAGAGTACTAATTAGAAGAGTACTAATTAGAAGAGTACTAATTACAAAATATCATCCTCCTCCATTGCCAGGAAGTAGAGAGGCGGCGAGTGGGACTTCGACTAGGAGCTGGTGAGCTTGACGGCTTGGGGCGGACGACGGTGCAGAGTGGACTCCGGCGAGCTTGCACAGGACGGACTCCGGCGAGCTCGGACAACAGCGGACTTCGAAGAGCTCGGACACTGGCGCGGGGCACAGAGCATGGCCGGCGGGGCCCGCGGGAGGTCGAAGCAGGCCCGGTTTGCGGCGGAGCGACGGAGGGCCGGCGAGCGGCTGTGGTGATGCGGGGCCCGCCGGGGGCCGGTGTGCTGTGGGGCGAGGGAGGACCGACGAGCGGCGGGGGCGAGGCGCGGCGCGCCAGGGCCCGGTGTGCGGCGGGGCGAGGGAGGGCCAAGGGAGGGCCGACGCACGGGGGGCCGAGTAGAGCCGGCGCGCGGCTCGGCGAGGGAGGGCCGGCGGCTTGGCCGGGGCGAGGTGGGGCGGGCGGCTTGGCCGGGGCGAGGTGAGAGAGAGAGGGAGTGCGGGTGGGGTGGGCGGGTGCGGGGTGAGAGAGAGGGAGATGACAGGATAAGGCCAGCGCGGGTGGGTGGGTGGGCCAGTGGGTTGCGTGTGGGTGGTTGGGCCTGAGATCGATCTGGGTGGGCGTTGCGGATCGTGCCAGCTCATCGATCCGCGAGATCGATCCGGGTGTTGTGTTTCTTGCTTTGTCGTCTGTGTTTTGTATTACATACGGCAAAGAGCGTTTATTTGCCATCTACAGCACAAAAGGTAGACGGCAAATCAATACTTTGTCGTCTGTAATACAAAACGCAGACGGCAAAGTTTATTTTGCCGTCAGTTATTCTTTGCCGTCTGTTGACGACGGCAAACCCTTTGTTTGCCGTCAACTCGATGAAATGCTGACAGCAAAGACGCCCCCTGACGGCAAATTAACTATTTCCCATAGTGTACTACTTTTCTTGATAAAATTATGCCACTTGGTGAATTACTTGATGAACACCTTGCTAGAGTTAGAACTATTGACTATGCTGAAGATGATGATATTTTTTAAATTGATGAAATTATTGGAACTGAACACTTTGAGACACCTGTTAGACCTAGCTCTCCTAGATGTGAATAGCCTGTTATGCCCGAGGGTTATGTTATGGATGGAGAGGTCGCTAGGGACTTTCTTGCTTGTAAGGATAGAGAGGATCTTAAGAAACTATTATGCAAGTGCAAAGAAAAATCTTTGGACACTAGAATGCAATATGATCCTAAGTTTGCTACTTCACCCATCTTTGTTAATGATAAGGATTATGAATTCTCTGTTGATCCTGAGTTAATTACTTTGGTTGAATCTGATCCTTTTCATGGTTATGAATCTGAAACTCTTGTGGCAAATCTTACTAAATTGTATGATATAGCCAGCCTATTTGCTCATGAGGAAAAAATTCGCTATTACTATATTCTTAAGTTGTTTCCTTTCTCATTAAAGGATGATGCTAAGTTATGGTATAATTATCTTGCTCCTGGTTGTGTGCGTAGTCCCCAGGATATCATTTACTACTTCTCTGAAAAATATTTTCCTGCTCATAAGAAACAAGCTGCCTTACGGGAAATATTTAACTTTGTGAAATTGAAGAAGAGAGTCTCCCACAAGATTGGGGGAGGCTTCTCCAATCACTTAATGCTTTGCCTGATCATGCTCTCAAGAAAAATTAAATACTTGATATCTTTTATAATGGACTAACAGATGCTTCTAGGGACCACCTAGATTGTTGTGTTGGTTGTGTTTTCAGGGAACAAAATGTTGAGCAAGCTGAATTGCTATTGAATCATATATTGAGAAATGATAATGATTGGACTCTTTCTGAACTAACTCCTAAGCCAAGTCAGAAGAAAAGAGGTATTCTATTTCTCAGTCCTGAAGATATGCAAGAGGCAAGGAAATCTATGGATGAAAAAGGTGTTAAAGCTGAAGATGTTAAGAATTTACCACCTATTGAAGAAATACATGGTCTTTATAACCTGACATAGGTAGTAGAGGTAAACCCTCTCTATATATTTTATGAAGGTGATATTCCTCATAATAAGTCTGCTAGTCAATGCTCTGATGAGTTTGATAATTTTATTGTTAAACAAGAAAATTTCGATGCTTATATTAGTAGACAATTGAAACATAATGCTTATATGCTTGACTTCTTGGGTGATTATATGAGTAGAAATTAATGATATTAAGATTATTAGTAAGAATACTTCTATGTTGAAAACTCAAGTAGAACAAGTTCTTAAAGCTCAGAATGAATTGTTAAATGAGTTGAATAGTAAGAGCAATGATAGTGTTGTTAGGGTTATGATTAGAGGTGGTAAAATATCCCAAGAGCCTTTGTGTCCTGAGGGCCATCCTAAGAGAATTGAGCAGGACTCTCTGGGAATTAATACTGATGCACCGGGTCCTTCTAAAAGGAAAAAAGAAAGGTGATAAGACTTTTCATGCTTCTAGTGAACCTGTTATAGATCCACCTGAGAACCCAAATGATATTTCTATTTCTGATGCTGAGACACAACCTGGTGATGAACATGAACCTAGTGCAAATGTTAATGATGATGCTCATTTTGATGCTCAACCAAGTAATGATAATAATGTGGAGGTAGAACCTGTTGTTGATCTTGATAACATAAAATCAAAGAATCAAATTTATGATCGATAAGGGAGACTTCATTGCTAGGAAATATGGTAAAGAAAGAGAACCATGGGTTCATAAAACCATGCCCTTTCCTCCTAAACCATCCAAGAAAAAGGATGATGAGGATTTTGAGCGCTTTGTTGAAATGCTTAGACCTGTCTTTTTATGTATGCGCTTGCCTGATATTTTGAAAATGTCTCCTTATGCTAAGTATATGAAAGAGATTGTTACAAATAAAATAAAGATACCAGAAGCTGAAATTTCCACCATGCTTGCTAATTATACTTTTAAGGGTGGAATACCAAATAAACTAGGAGATCCAGGAATACCAACTATACCATGCTCCATTAAAAGAAACTATGTTAAAACTGCTTTATATGATCTTGGAGCCGGTGTTAGTGTTATGCCTTTATCTTTATATCATAGACTTGAATTGAATAAGTTGACACCTATTGAAATCTCTTTTTAAATGGCCGATAAATCAACTGCTATACCCATCGGTATTTATGAGGATGTGCCTATTGTGGTTGCAAACGTTACTATATTAACGGACTTTATTATTCTTGATATTCCCGAGGACGAAAGCATGTCGATCATCCTTGGTTGACCCTTTTTGAATATTGCAGGGGTTGTTATTGATTGCAACAAGGGCAATGTCACTTTTCATGTTAATGGTAATGAGCATACAGTACACTTTCCGAAGAAATAACCTCAAGTTAATAGCATCAATTCTATTGGAAAAGTTTCGACTATTGTTATTGGAGGTTTTGAATTCCCTATTCCTACTACCAAAAATAAATATGATATTATTATTGTTGGGGACATGCATATCCCCGTCGAGGTAACATAGTGTAATTCGAAATTCTTTGGTTTCATGTCATTCAGAAGAAGTTTGCTAAGAAGACTTGATCAACCTTGTTAATGGATTCCTTTTGATGGGCATGAGAAGGATGAATTTAGAAAGCATAAATTTTGGTACCCATTTTTTACTTTCTGTTATTTAGAATAATAAATAAAGCAAAAACACTATTATTTGTCTGTATTATGAATTATCCATGCAATAAAAAAATGTCCCAGAAATAAAAGTTCTCCAAATGCCCTGAAAATTTAGTATGATTTTTTTATAGAATATTTAAGATTTTTTGACACTAAGAACACAGCAGGGGCAGCACCAGTGGGCCACAAGGCCTGGGGTCGTGTCCACCCCCTCGACGGGCCCTGGTGCCTTGTGGGTCCCACATGGGTCCCCCTCCCTTATTCAAGCACCCATCCACTTCGTCTTCCTCCAGAAAAAATCATCCTGTTGCTCAAACTCGTGTTCTTGCTCATTTTGCTGCCATTTTCAATCTCCTTGCTCAAAGCTCCATTCAAAAAACTGTTTTGGAAGATTGTTCTTCGGTATGTGACTCCTCCAATGTTCCAATTAGTTTTTGTTCTAGTGCTTTATATATTGCAAATTTTTGCTGCTGAGGTGACCTTGTTCTTGAGCTTGCATGTCGAATTTATATGATCTGAAGCAGTTTTGATGCATGATATAGCCTCTAGACACTTGTAGGAGTAGTTGCTATCAATCTTGTTGGGCTTGGTTCACTTTTATTTTGAGTCACTAAAAGTTTCAGAATTTTTTCATAGGAACAAAAATGTTTAGGAGGATATACCAAGGTGGTTCCTCAAGAAAGCAAGCCCCAAGGCTCGCAATTCGTGAGCCAAACTTTGAACCACCAAGGGAAGCTCTAGTACGGCCTTGCGAATGGCCGTCGGATCAATTCATGGTTCCTGAAGGCTTCAAGGATGAATTTTATGCATATGCACAAAATGTTGGCCTTGAGAACTTCATGTCAGATAAGTGTCGACAGTACTATCACCTCACTAATTCATTTGTGCCTTGATTTGAGTTTACATCCAAACGCAATACTCATACTGTTTTGTTCGATCTCTATGATAAATCATATACCATGGACCTTGAATATTTTAATGATGCATGCAAGATTCCACAATGGGGTATCCTTAGTGAACCTCGTAAAACTGATTATAACGATTTCCTTGCTAGCATAACTGTGGGAGAAACTAGAAATCTTACACAAGCTACCATACAGAGCATTCACTTTCATGCCATACATTATTTTGCCCTCTTTATAGGAATGTGCATTAATGGTAAAAATGAGCATATCCACCTTTGTGCTCCAGATCTTAGTGTCCTCAAGTGTGCGGTATTGGGTGATAAACGATATAGCTTGGGGGATATCATTGCAAGGAGGTTACACCTTAATGCTAAAGATGGATATTTCTTTGGTGGAATTTATGCCACCCGAGTACCCATAAGGGAGGATGAAATTGAGTTACCACCTACTTTGCTTGATTATAATGCTATGGTGCATTACCAGTTTCTTGAGAGGAACGAACAGTCCCTCCTGTACTGACTAATCTTTGACAGGGACCGGGCATTCCGTATTACGCTTCCCGCTCCTGTCTTCTTTAACTTTCAGGTGAAACAAAGATACTTCATAACAAGGGCGGAGGCGAACGAGTAAGAGAGAGCAGAGGAGGCCGCTCGCCTCCATGAGGCAGCCCATCACGCAGTAGCTGCCGCAGCACAGTACAACCCCAAGTACGATTTTGGATACCCGCCAGGCCAACTGTGGTCATAGACCAACTTAGGCCTAAAGCCTAAGCTTGGGGGAGTACGTATTTCTCACCGGCATTACATTCATGTTCACACACTCATTCCAGTTGTCGGTGTTCATACTTTTTCATTGTATTATCCAGACTAGTTTATTTTTTCGCTTTCCTCGTGTGTTTGAAAAAACTTGAGAAAATCTAAAAAAATAGTTCTCGCTTCTTTTTAGTTTTCTTTCTAGTTTATTTAGTAGCAGTGTTAAAAGAAAACCCAAAATATTTCTCGTTCTTCTTTTGCTTGTTGGGAGCTTTCCTGTGTAAATATTCTTTCTCATTCTTGTTTTACTTTCTCCAGAAAAACAAAAACTTCAAAAAAATATTTCATTGTTTCTCTAAAATTCTTTTTATTTTCTTTGGGTCGAGAGGAGAAGACCACGATGAAAATGTTGAGTGGCTCTCATATGCATTATTGTTGATCTAACAAAGAGCCCATATTACCTTGTCTTTTCCTTTGAATAAATGTTTGCAGATTCTAGCTTAGTAAAATGCACGTGCACTATCATTATTATCCACACCATTCGGTCGTGCAAGTGAAAGGCAATAATGATGATATATGATGAAATGATTGAGATGAGGAAAAGCTGGTATCAACTTGACCTATTTTGTTTTTGTAAATATGATTAGTTCATCATTCTTGATTCAGCCCATTATGAATGAAAAATCTTTGCAATGACAATTAGAGATTATACTTACTCATCCCATGCTTAATTAGCTAGGAGTTTATAATGGTTTACCTTGCGTGCCAACATGCTTTTAAAATGGTTGTGATGTAGTATGATAGGATGGTATCCTCCTTTGAATGATTCGAGTGGCTTGACTTGGCGCATGTTCACGCATGTAGTTGAAACAAAATCAACATAGCCTCCACGATATTTATGTTCATGGTTATATCCTACTCATGCTTGCACTCAATGTTGTTTAATCTCAATGCATGTTTATGATTGTTGTCGCTCTCTAGTTGGTCGCTCCCCATTCTTTTGCGAGCCTTCACTTGTACTAAGCGGGAATACTGCTTGTGCATCCACTTCCATAAACCCAAAGTTGTTCCATATGAGTCCACTATACCTACCTATATGTGGTATTTACCTGCGTTCCATGTAAATTTGCATGTGCCAAACTCTAAACCTTCAAATAATAATCTGTTTTGTATGCCCAAATCGCTCATGATGAGTTATTCTCATGATGAGTGTTGATTCACTTGTCATTCACCAGGAAGTGGCTGGTAATCGGGATGCCCAGTTCCATGCTCGAAATCAAATCAAAATATAATTTCAAACAAAACTCCCCCGAGACTGTTATTGGTATGGACGGTACCCGTTGTTTCAGACCAGCCGTGGAGTGTGATTGTTGGTGGAGGGGGAGTAAAAACTTTACAACTCTATTTGGGGACCGCCTATAATAGCATGGAAGATAGTGAGATCCCTTGGTTGTTATGTTGACAAATAAAGCATACCGCTCAAAATTACATTCATCTCTGTTTTAAAAAGCTCGAGCTCTGGCGCCTCTGCAAATCTCTGCTTCCCTCTACGAAGGGCCTTTCTATTTACTTTTATTGTTGAGTCAACATCCTCTTATAAAAAGCACCAGTTAGAGAGCACCCCTGTCATTTGTATGCTTTGATATTAATTCATATCGAGTATGAGTGTGACTGGATCTCTTTTACCATGAATTACAATGTCTAGTCAGTCCTTGATCTTCAGGGGTGCTCTGCATTTATGTTTTGCGGTCTCAGAAAGGGCTAGTGAGATACCATTTTTTGTCATATTGTACTATAATTGTTTTGAAAAAGTGTTGTCATCTGAGATTTATTAATATCGCTCGCTAGTTGATTATGCCATTTGTATGAGTAAATGTGAGACCTAAATGTTATTGTGAATGTGGTTAGTTCATAATCTTTGCAGAAAACCTGAATGTTGGCTATACATATTTGCAACAACAAGTTTTATTTATCACTTTCAGTGTGTCAACTGAATTGCTTGAGGACAAGCAATGGGTTAAGCTTGGGGGAGTTGATACATCTCCATCGTATCTACTTTTCCAAACTCTTTTACCCTTTTTTGGACTCTAATTTGCATGATTTGAATGGAACTAACCCGGACTGGCATTGTTTTCAGTAGATTGCCTTGGTGTTATTTTTGTGCAGAAATAAAAGTTCTTGGATTGACTTAAAAATTTACGGAGAATATTTTTGGAATATATAAAAAATACTGGCGAAGGAATCAACCAGAGGGGACCCACCAGGTGACCACAAGGGTGGGGGCGCGCCCCTGTCTTATGGGTCCCCTTGACTTCCTCCGACCCTAACTCCAACTCTATATATTCACAGCTGGGGAGGAAAAAATCAGAGAGAAGGATTCATCGCGTTTTACCATACGGAGCCACCGCCGCCTCCCATTCTTCTTCGGGAGGGCTGTTCTGGAGTCCGTTCGGGGCTCCGGAGAAGGGCATTCGTCGCCATCATCATCACCAACCTTCCTCCATCCCCAATTCCATGATGCTCACCGCCGTGCGTGAGTAATTCCATCGTAGGCTTGCAGGATGGTGATGGGTTGGATCAGATTTATCATGTAGTCTAGTTAGTTTTCATAGGGTTTGATCCCTAGTATCCACTTTGTTCTGAGATTGATATTGCTATGACTTTGTTATACTTAATGCTTGCCACTAGGGCCCAAGTACCATGATTTCAGATCTGAACCTATTATGTTTTCATGAATATATTTGTGTTCTTGATGCGATCTTGCAAGTTGTAGACACCCATTATGAGTTATGATCCGCATACTGTCGTGGGAGTAAGTCTGACAGTAAGAATAGGGAGTACGTAGGAGGAGGCAAGGTCCTAAATACGTCAAGGTTGTACACATGAGTTTACAAGTTCAGGCCCCCCACAGAAGAGGTAACAACCCTGCGTTTCAGTGCCTGGAGGCTTGTCGACTGGAATATGCGTGTGAGTTACAAGGGGTGCGAACCCTTGTGCCAGGGGAGGGGTGGCTTACATAGAGTGTCAGGCCCCTCCAGTCCACAGTTACACATGGTTCAATGTAAGTTAAGGCAGGGGCGTTACTGGTAACGCCTGCTATAAATGACTATAAATGATTTTTTAAGACTACGGAGTGAATGCCTGACCGTTGCTATACTGGGATGACTGTAGGTCTTCTGTGCTCCGACTGATTTTTCAGTATGGTCGAGTGACGCTATCTTGGTCGAGTGGAATAGCTGGTCGAGTGATTGCACTCCAAGGTGATTTCAGTCGGTATCTTCTGTTGGTCGTTGGATGTATTTGATTCTAGGGAAGTGTCCTTGGGTGGGGCGTCTAGGTCAAGCCTATGACCCTACCCTAGGTACATGTCATTGTCATTAGCCTCTGAATGGATTGAGGTCTGAGTGAAAAAGGGTTGATGTTCGTTCCGACTCGATTCTATGCTCCGGAGGCATTTCATTGAGGGGAAATAATACTGGAACTTTGACCCTGCATCACTCGCCTTGATCGATTCTGAGGTTGTCGAGTGAATTATGCCGATAATCTTTGAGTGAATTGGAGCATGAAATCTTCTGTGTGATTGGTTGCTCTGCGGTTCCCGGATCTCACGGGATTCAAAAATTTGGAGAAGCGCGTGGGACGGAACATGCCGCAGTAAACAGAGCGAGTAGACAGGGATGCCTCGATCTCTGCACCACCTTTTTCGCCACGTATCGGGTGAGCGACTGTTGTGGGATATGATAAGATTGCTCGGGCCCACAGGTCAGCCACTCGAAAGCAACCTCATAAAAGGCAACAAAGCCGATGCAATGTACAGTGTGTCTCATTCGATCCCCTTCTTCTCTACTTTTCTAGCTCATTCCCTATGCTCTCGACGCTTCCGCCCGCCCCGCTCGCACTCTGCCGCCATGGTGAAGGAGAAGACCATGGCCATGGAGCGTGCAAAGAAGGCGGCGGCGAAGGGCAAGAAGAAGGCTCGGGGGTTGTCGCCACTGTCCGGTCTACCGCCTGGTTAGGTTGGATCCAGGGGGACTGGATCCGCTCCACCATCGAGCAGGAGGATTTGGAGAGGCTCGCCGCTAGTCCCGGACATCTCCGGCCCGGTCCTGTCGGCCCACCCAGGCCATGCCCTAAAATCCAGGGCCTAGGCCCGATCGGCTTGCTCATGGGCCGGGCTTGGGCCTGAGTTTTGAGCCCACCAACAGGGCCTGAACGGGCTTGGGCTTAGCATATTGGCATTTTAACGAAGAGGCGCGGCCCACGGCCCCAAGCCCTAAGGGCTTTTCAAGCCTTTTTACCAGATGGGCTGGGCTTGGACTTGAAAAGTAGGCCTGATGGTAGGGCATGGGAGGGCTTGGGCCTTAGTTTTCTGCCGTGGGCTTTTTTAGGCCCGACCCAAGCCCGGCCGGGCCCGACCCATGGCCAGGTATACTCGTCGCCGATGGCATGATTGCTCCCGGATATTGGAGGTTGCCGGTAGGGGAATCCGAGCCCCAGCCGCGCGAGGGTGAGCGTGTCCTCCCCACCACCCAAGCCGATCGAGGTTTTTCCCTTCCCTCTTATCCAATCTTTCGGGGTTTCTTGAACTTTTTCGGTGCTTAGATTCACCATTCCACACCCCCCCCCCCCAACACAATCTCGTATCTTGTTGTGTTCATCTCAATGTGCGAAAACTTCTTGGGGCGCCAAGCGCACTAGGGCCTATTCAAACACATCTTCACTTTCCGTTCTCGGACGGTGAAGAAGGCTAACCCGACTGATAAAAAGCGCACGTGGTCCAAATGTGCGGGGGGTTAGGGATTCAAATTAGGGGTAGAAATACTTTTCCTCCCATGACCTTTCCCGACTCAGTCAGAGGATGGCAGTCGAGCTGGTTCTACTTCAAAGACATCCCGACTCCTGGTTAGTCGACCGACCTCCCCATTTCACTATGGAGAGACTCCGCCAACCTTCTTCACTAATTGTGAACCCAGAGGAGAAAGGCGAGGTGTCCCTTTTAGTCGACGCAGTCGTTAACTTAGTCCGGGAGGGTGTGAATGGCATGGATCTATTGGAAGTGTTCCTCAGTCAACGCATCCAACCTCTCCAAGCTCGCGATCATCCGATGTGGATGTACTCGGGCCCCGAAGACACCGATCGGATCCACCCAGAGGAGGTTGCCGAGGAGACGGTGGCTCAGTGGCTACGGAGCATCGCTGGGAACAAGGATAACCCCAGGTGTCTAGGAGGATTCTTCCATTCGACGCCGACCATGAGCCAGAAGTGGTCAGGCTCAATATACCGAGTGTTTTCTTCTTTCGATCTACAATTTGCTCTTGAATCCGACTGATACTTGTTAATTTATGTCTTGCAGATTTATATCAAGATGTACTCAATGCCAAACAGGGAGCAGCACCAGGAGGGAGTGGGGAGCGAATGAGGAAGCGGCGACTGGCAATCTGAGGATCAAAGCAACAAGGACAGTGAGGATTCTGGTAGCAGTGAGGAACTCAACTCGCTGCTCCACTCCGAACGTTGTTCCAAGCAGTCGCAAGACCCTGCGGGTGGGCGCGGCAAAGCAGTTCCGCCAAGTACGCAAGTTCCAAAGCGCACTCGGACCTCGACTCCATAGCCGTCAGAGAAGGCCGCGGAGCAACCCAAGGTTGTACCACTGAAGCCCCAGAACGCACTGCCCAAGATCAGGGTGGTTGTTCCTGTTGCTTCTGCGTAAGTGTTTTGTTTCTTCTCTTTGTCTTCTGTGTTATCATCGACTCGTTCGCTGGCTTGACCGAGTCAATTCTGGAGCTTTCAGTGTTGCGACTTCAGCAACATCCATGGACGTCGACGAGGAGCGCGGTGATGTGAAAACTACAGATGCGGCTACCTCTTGGGCAGGTATAATTCCATAGTCGCATTCATTTTCTGTCAACTATTTCTCTGGTCGATTGCATTTTTACTGTCGAGTGTTTGCAGCACCAACAAATGTTATCCATCTTGTTGATGATGACGATGATGACGTGCCCCCAGGGAACACGAGGAAGTGAAGAAAGAAGTCATGCAGCTGAAGGAGGAGAAGGTGGCCTTGGCTGACAAAGTTGATATTCTCACTCGGAAGAGAGACGATCAGGAAACTTATCTAGGAGGTCTTGCCAAGAAGATGTTCCTCATGCTTGAAGGTATTTCTCCTTATCCGACTGATTGCAAAAAACTTCTTCACCATACAACAGTCAATTCATTACTTTTTTGTGTGTGCAGAATTCTGTCAGAACCTTGAGGAAGAAACTAGGCGGATCGAGACAAGTCTGTATCCTATCAACTCCCCCGTCAAGGACGAAGCTGCGATGAACGTGTTGCGACTGGAATCTCGCCTTGCCAGTGTCTTGGATTACATCGCTCGAGTGAAGGTCGCGCTGTCTCGGATCGACAAGGAGTTATGGCCAAAGATGTGCTTCTAAACGATCTCGAGTCACTGATGACTCCACTCGACAGCATCCCAGACCGAGTGCAGGCGTGGAAGAAGTCAGCTGCCCACTACGGTGCTGACGTGGCTTTATCACTCATCCACGTTCATTGCAAGGAAGTCAAAGAAGAGAAGCTGGTGGCTCTTAAGGTTGCCAACACTAGGAAGCTTCAATTCCAATATTTCATGGAGACCTTCATCAATGCAGCCACTCACATTGCAGATGGCAACGACTTGGACAGTTTCGTCGAGCTCGCAAGTCATCCTCCTGCCGAGAGAAAAACTTGATAACTTAACTTTATTTGCCTTGCAATGCCGAGTGATTCTGTAATCGTTAAACTCTTTCGGGCTTGGTGCTCGAGTACTCCTGCTGGTGGTTCTGAACTTTGCTGGATTTATCTGAACTTGGTTGTTTCTTTTGAATGCAGTTTCTTTGTCTTTATCATCTTTAGATTTCTTAACTTGGGCGAATTTAGAATCGCAGATGAATATCTGAGTGAGAGGATCGCTCTCCACTCGGAATAGACGGTGTACTTGTGGCACAACTCAGACTGCAACCATACGTTGTACTTGTGGCACAACTCAGAGTGCAACCGTACGTTGTACTTGTGGCGCAACTCAGAGTGCAACCAGACATTGTACTTGTGGCGCGTCTCAGAGTGAAACCATGCGTTGTACTTGTGGCATAGCTCAGAGTGTGCGGCCAAGCCTCTGAGTGAGAGGGTTGCTCTTCACTTGGAGTGTTTTATAACTTAGGCGAGTATGGGGTCGCAACTAAGCCCCCGAGTGAGAGGGTTGCTCTTCACTCGAAGTGTGTTTTGAAACTTAGGCGAGTACGGGATCATAGCTAAGCCCCCGAGTGAGAAGATTGCTCTTCACTCGGAGTGTGTTTTGAAACTTAGGCGAGTACGGGATCGCAGCTAAGCCCCCAAGTGAGAGGGTTGCTCTTCACTCGTAGTGTGTTTTGCAACTTAGGCGAGTACGGGATCGCAGCTAAGCCCCCGAGTGAGAGGGTTGCTCTTCACTCGGAGTGTGTTTTGAAACTTAGGTGAGTATGGGATCGCAGCTAAGCCCCCGAGTGAGAGGGTTGCTCTTCACTTGGAGTGTGTTTTGTAACTTAGGCGAATACGGGATCGTAGCTAAGCCCCCGAGTGAGAGGATTGCTCTTCACTCGGAGTGTGTTTTGAAACTTAGGCAAGTACGGGATTGCAGCTAAGCCCCCGAGTGAGAGGGTTGCTCTTCACTTGGATTATGTTTTGTAACTTAGGCGAATACGGGATCACAGCTAAGCCCACGAGTGAGATGGTTGCTCTTTACTCGGAGTGTTTTTGAAACTTAGGCGAGTACGGGATCGCAGCTAAGCCCCCGAGTGAGAGGATTGCTCTTCACTCTGAGTGTGTTTTGAAACTTAGGCAAGTACGGGATCGCAGCTAAGCCCCCGAGTGAGAGGGTTGCTCTTCACTCGGAGTATGTTTTTGAAACTTAGGCAAATCGGGTTCGCAGATAAGCCCTCGAGTGAGAGGGTTGCTCTATACTCCGAGTATATTTTGAAACTTAGGCAAATCAGGTTCGCAGCTAAGCCCCCGAGTGAGATGGTTGCTCTTCACTTGGAGTATGTTTTGAAACTTAGGCGAATCGGGTTTGCAGCTAAGCCACCCACTGGGGGATTCAGACACATAAATTTATGCGAAAACAATCGTTGGGATATTGCAAAAATCATGTCTTTGATAAACAATCTGAAGGATCATTATTACAACTCGATGATTCGCGTGTTTAGGTATAAAATAGGCGGAGCAGATCCGTGTTCCACGAGCGTGGCTCGTCTTCTTTCTTGGCTATATTGTAAAGGTGATACGCCCCATTGTGGAGCACTTTGGTGATGATGAAGGGCCCTTCCCCGGCCAGAGCAAGCTTGTGAGGTCGTTTCTGGTGCACTCGGAGCACAAGGTCTCCTTCCTAAAATGCTTGACCTCTGACATTTCGGGCATGGAATCGACGCAGGTCTTGTTGATAGATGGTCGACTAGATCAGAGCCATCTCTCGTTCCTCCTCTAGGAGATCGACTGCGTCCTGGCGTGCCTGTTCTGCTTCAGCTTCTGAGAAGAGTTCCACTCGGGGTGCATTGTGAAGCAAATCACTCGGAAGCACGGTTCAGCGTCATATACCATGAAGAAAGGGGTCCGATCAGTCGACCAATTGGGAGTAGTTCTCAATCCCCACTGGACAGATGGCAGCTCAGTCACCCAAGCTCCAGCTGCATGCTTGAGGTTGCGCATCAATCGGGGTTTCAGCCCTTGTAGGATCAAGCCATTCACTCTTTCAGACTGTCCATTCGACTGCGGGTGCGCAACGGATGCGTAATCAACCCGAGTGCCTTGGGAAGCGTAGAATGCTCTGAACTCATCATAATCAAATTTGGAGCCGTTATGTGTGATAATGCTGCGGGGGACTCCATATCGGAATATCAACTCTCTGATGAAACTAATGGCAGTGCTTGAGTCAAGATTCTTGATAGGCTTGGCCTCGATCCATTTGGTGAACTTGTCGACTGCTATAAGCAAATGAGTGAAGTCGCTTCTGCCGGTCTTGAAAGGTCCAACCATGTCCAACCGCCAAACTGCAAATGGCCAAACGAGTGGAATAGTCTTCAAGGCTGATGCAGGCTTGTGAGACAAGTTTGAGTAAAACTGACAGCCTTCACACTTGTTGACTATGTCTTTAGCCATCTCATTTGCTCGTGGCCAGTAGAATCCCGCTCGGTACGCTTGGGCCACAATGGTCCGAGAGGACGCATGATGAACACAGGTCCCCGAGTGAATCTCATTTAAGATCAGTCGACCTTCTTCTGGAGACATGCCTGAGCTACTCCGGTAACACTTTCTATGTAAATATGTCCGCTTATCACCGTGAAGGCTTTGGATCTGCGGACGATCTGACAAGCTTCATCCTCATCTTCCGAAAGCTCCTGCCTGAGCAGGTACGCAAGATATGGCATTGTCCAGTCCAGGGTGATTACCAAAACTCCTATGATCAGGTCGACCACCGCTGGCACTTCAACTTCAATCGGATTGGTCGAACTTATCGGTTGCGGGGGCTCCTCTATAAAAGGATCTTCTTGAACTGACGGGGTGTGGAGGTGCTCCAAAAACACATTACTGGAATAGGCTTCCGAGTGGAGCCTATCTTCGCCAGATCATCAGCTGCTTGATTCTTGAGTCGGGGTATGTGGTGGAGGTCCAACCCTTCAAACTTCTTCTCTAATTTTCTCACAGCATTGCAATAACCAGTCATGGCGGGGCTCCTGATATCCCATTCCTTCATTACCTGATTGACCACCAAATCCAAGTCACCGTAAACCATCGGGCGACGGACGCTGAGTGAGATGGCCATACGCAACCCATATAGAAGTGCCTCATACTCGGCTTCATTGTTTGAGGAGTCGAAGTGAATCTGGAGGACACAACTGAGCTTGTCGCCTCTGCTGATGCAACTGACGACATTAAGAACGTCTGGCAGAGCAAAGCTGATGACTACTTGATAGTTCAATGTGCCATGCTTTACGGCTTAGAATCGGGACTTCAACGACGTTTTGAACGTCACGGAGCATATGAGATGTTCCAGGAGTTGAAGTTAATATTTCAAGCAAATGCCGGGATTGAGAGATATGAAGTCTCCAATAAGTTCTATAGCTGCAAGATGGAGGAGAACAGTTCTGTCAGTGAGCATATACTCAAAATATCTGGGTATAATAATCACTTGATTCAACTGGGAGTTAATCTTCCAGATGATTGCGTCATTGACAGAATTCTCCAATCACTACCACCAAGCTACAAGAGCTTCGTGATGAACTATAATATGCAAGGGAAGGACAAGACGATTCCCGAGCTCTTCGCAATGCTAAAGGCTGCGGAGGTAGAAATCAAGAAGGAGCATCAAGTGTTGATAGTTAACAAGACCACTAGTTTCAAGAAAAAGGGCAAAGGGAAGAAGAAGGGGAACTTCAAGAAGAACAGCAAGCAAGTTGCTGCTCAGGAGAAGAAACCCAAATCTGGACCTAAGCTTGAAACTAAGTGCTTCTACTGCAAGCAGACTGGTCACTGGAAGCGGAATTGCCCCAAGTATTTGGGGGATAAGAAGGATGGCAAGGTGAACAAAGGTATATGTGATATACATGTTATTGATGTGTACCTTACTAGAGCTCGCAGTAGCACCTGCGTATTTGATACTGGTTCTGTTGCTAATATTTGCAACTCGAAACAGGGACTACAGATTAAGTGAACACTGGCCAAGGACGAGGTGACGATGCGCGTGGGAAATGGTTCCAAAGTTGATGTGATCGCGGTCGGCACGCTACCTCTACATCTACCTTCGGGATTAGTATTAGACCTAAATAATTGTTATTTGGTGCCAGCGTTGAGCATGAAGATTATATCTGGATCTTGTTTGATGCGAGACGGTTATTCATTTAAATCAGAGAATAATGGTTGTTCTATTTATATGAGTAATATCTTTTATGGTCATGCACCCTTAAAGAGTGGCCTATTTTTGATGAATCTCGATAGTAGTGATACACATATTCATAATGTTGAAGCCAAAAGATGCAGAGTTGATAATGATAGTGCAACTTATTTGTGGCACTGCCGTTTAGGTCATATCAGTGTAAAGCGCATGAAAAAACTCCATACTGATGGACTTCTGGAACCACTTGATTATGAATCACTTGGTACTTGCGAACCGTGCCTCATGGGCAAGATGACTAAAACACCGTTCTCCGGTACTATGGAGAGAGCAACAGATTTGTTGGAAATCATACATACAGATGTATGTGGTCCAATGAATGTTGAAGCTCGTGGCAGATATCGTTATTTTCTCACCTTCACAGATGATTTAAGCAGATATGGGTATATCTACTTAATGAAACATAAGTCTGAAACATTTGAAAAGTCCAAAGAATTTCAGAGTGAAGTTGAAAATCATCGTAACAAGAAAATAAAGTTACGAGTTTGGTCTACATTTGAAACAATGCGGAATAGTTTCGCAACTCACGCCACCTGGAACACCACAACGTAATGGTGTGTCCGAACGTCGTAATCGTACTTTACTTGATATGGTGCGATCTATGATGTCTCTTACAAATTTATCGCTATCGTTTTGGGGTTATGCTTTAGAGACGGACGCATTCACATTAAATAGGGCACCATCAAAATCCGTTGAGACGACGCCTTATGAACTGTGGTTTGGCAATAAACCAAAGTTGTTGTTTCTAAAAGTTTGGGGCTGTGATGCTTATGTGAAAAAACTTCAACCTGATAAGCTCGAACCCAAATCGGAGAAATGTGTCTTCATAGTTTACCCAAAGGAGACTGTTGGGTACACCTTCTATCACAGATCCGAAGGCAAGACATTTGTTGCTAAGAATGGATCTTTCTAGAGAAGGAGTTTCTCTCGAAAGAAGTGAGTGGCAGGAAAGTAGAACTTGATGAGGTAACTATACCTGCTCCCTTATTGGAAAGTAGTAGATCGCAGAAACTGGTTTCTGTGACACCTACACCAATTAGTGAGGAAGCTAATGATAATGATCATGAAACTTCAGAACAAGTCACTACTGAACCTCGTAGATCAACCAGAGTAAGATCCGCACCAGAGTGGTACGGTAATCCTGTTCTAGAAGTCTTGCTACTAGATCAAGGTGAACCTACGAACTATGAAGAAGCGATGGTGAGCCCAGATTCCGCAAAATGGCTTGAAGCCATGAAATCTGAGATGGGATCCATGTATGAGAACAAAGTGTGGACTTTGGTTGACTTGCCCAATGATCGGCAAGCAATTGAGAATAAATGGATCTTCAAGAAGAAGACTGACGCTGACGGTAATGTTACTGTCTACAAAGCTCGACTTGTCGCAAAAGGTTTTCAACAAGTTCGAGGGATTGACTACGATGAGACCTTCTCACCCGTAGCGATGCTTAAGTCTGTCCGAATCATGTTAGCGATTGCCGCATTTTATGATTATGAAATTTGGCAGATGGATGTCAAAACTGCATTCCTGAATGGATTTCTGGAAGAAGAGTTGTATATGATGCAGCCAGAAGGTTTTGTCGATCCAAAGGGAGCTAACAAAGTGTGCAAGCTCCAGCGATCCATTTATGGACTGGTGCAAGCCTCTCGGAGTTGGAATAAACGTTTTGATAGTGTAATGAAAGCATTTGGTTTTATACAAACTTTTGGAGAAGCCTGTATTTACAAGAAGGTGAGTGGGAGCTCTCTAGCATTTCTGATATTATATGTAGATGACATATTGCTAATTGGAAATGATATAGAATTTCTGGATAGCATAAAGGGATACTTGAATAAGAGTTTTTCAATGAAAGACATCGGTGAAGCTGCTTACATATTGGGCATTAAGATCTATAGAGATAGATCAAGACGCTTAATTGGACTTTCACAAAGCACATACCTTGACAAAGTTTTGAAGAAGTTCAAAATGGATCAAGCAAAGAAAGGATTATTGCCTGTGTTACAAGGTGTGAAAATGAGTAAGACTCAATGCCCGACCACTGCAGAAGATAGAGAGAAAATGAAAGATGTTCCCTATGCTTCAGCCATAGGCTCTATCATGTATGCAATGCTGTGTACCAGACCTGATGTGTGTCTTGCTATAAGTCTAGCAGGGAGGTACCAAAGTAATCTAGGAGTGGATCACTGGACAACAGTCAAGAACATCCTGAAATACCTGAAAAGGACTAAGGATATGTTTCTCATATATGGAGGTGACAAAGAGCTCATCGTAAATGGTTACGTTGATGCAAGTTTTGACACTGATCTGGACGATTCTAAATCGCAAACCGGATACGTATTTACATTAAACGGTGGAGCTGTCAGTTGGTGCAGTTCTAAACAAAGCGTCGTGGCGGGATCTACATGTGAAGCGGAGTACATAGCTGCTTCGGAAGCAGCAAACGAAGGAGTCTGGATGAAGGAGTTCATATCCGATCTAGGTGTCATACCTAGTGCATCGTGTCCAATGAAAATCTTTTGTGACAATACTGGTGCAATTGCCTTGGCAAAGGAATCCAGATTTCACAAGAGAACCAAACACATCAAGAGACACTTCAATTCCATCCGAGATCTAGTCCAGGTGGGAGACATAGAGATTTGCAAGATACATACGGATCTGAATGTAGCAGACCCGTTGACTAATCCTCTTCCACGAGCAAAACATGATCAGCACCAAAGCTCCATGGGTGTTAGAATCATTACTGTGTAATCTAGATTATTGACTCTAGTCCAAGTGGGAGACTGAAGGAAATATGCCCTAGAGGCAATAATAAAGTTATTATTTATTTCGTTATATCATGATAAATGTTTATTATTCATGCTAGAATTGTATTAACCGGAAACATAATACTTGTGTGAATACATAGACAAACTAAATGTCACTAGTATGCCTCTCCTTGACTAGCTCGTTAATCGAAGATGGTTATGTTTCCTAACCATAGACATGTGTTGTCATTTGATTAATGGGATCACATCATTAGGAGAATGATGTGATTGACATGACCCATTCCATTAGCTTAGCACCCCGATCGTTTAGTATGTTGCTAATGCTTTCTTCATGACTTATACATGTTCCTATGACTATGAGATTATGCAACTCTCGTTTGCCGGAGGAACACTTTGTGTGCTACCATACGTCACAACGTAACTGGGTGATTATAAAGGTGCTCTACAGGTGTCTCCAAAGGTACATGTTGGGTTGGCGTATTTCGAGATTAGGATTTGTCACTCCGATTGTTGGAGAGGTATCTCTGGGCCCTCTCGGTAATGCACATCACTTAAGCCTTGCAAGCAATGCAACTAATGAGTTAGTTGCGAGATGATGTATTACGGAATGAGTAAAGAGACTTGGCGGTAACGAGATTGAACTAGGTATTGAGATACCGACGACCGAATCTTGGGCAAGTAACATACCGATGACAAGGGGAACAACGTATGTTGTTATGCGGTCTGACTGATAAAGATCTTCGTAGAATATGTAGGATCCAATATGAGCATCCAGGTTCCGCTATTGGTTATTGACCGGAGACGTGTCTCGGTCATGTCTACATTGTTCTCGAACCCGTAGGGTCCGCACGCTTAACGTTACGATGACAGTTTCATTATGAGTTTATATGTTTTGATGTACCAAAGGTTGTTCGGAGTCCCGGATGTGATCACGCACATGACGAGGAGTCTCGTAATGTTCGAGGCATAAAGATTGATATATTGGACGACTATATTCGGACACCGGAAATGTTCTGAGTGATTTCGGAGAAAACCGGAGTGCCGGAGGGGTTACCGGAACCCCCCGGGGAAGTATTGGGTGTTAGTGGGCCTGAGGGGAGAGAGAGGGCAGCAGCCCAGGAGGTGGCGCGCCCCCTCCCATGAGGAGTCCGAATTGGACTAGGGGAGGGGGCGCGGCCCGTCTTTCCCTCTCCCTCTCCCTCTCTTTCCTTCCCCCTTCTCTCTTCCTAGTTGGACTAGGAAAGGGGAGTCCTACTCCTACTAGGAGGAGGACTCCCCCCTCCTTGGCGCGCCCCAAGGGCCGGCCGGCCTCCCCCCTTGCTCCTTTATATACGGGGGCAGGGGGCACCTCTAGACACACAAGTTGATCTTCGTGATCGTTCTCTTAGCCATGTGCGGTGCCCCCCTCCACCATAATCCTCGATAATATTGTAGCGATGCTTAAGCGAAGCCCTGCGACGGTAGAACATCAAGATCGTCACCACACCTTCGTGCTGACGAAACTCATCGCCGACACTTTGCTGGATCGGAGTCTGGGGATCGTCATCAAGCTGAACATGTGCTAGAACTCAGAGGTGTTGTAGTTTCGGTGCTTGATCGGTCGGGCCGTGAAGACGTACGACTACATCAACCACGTTGTCATAACACTTCCGTTATCGGTCTACGAGGGTACATAGACAATACTCTCCCCTCTCGTTGCTATGGTCACCATGATCTTGCGTGTGCGTAGGAAATTTTTGAAATTACTACGTTCCCCAACAAATTGTGGTTTGGCAAGAAACCGAAGTTGTTGTTTCTTAAAGTTTGGGGCTGCGATGCTTATGTGAAAAAGCTTCAACCTGATAAGCTCGAACCCAAATTGTAGAAATGTGTCTTCATAGGATACCAAAAGGAGACTGTTGGGTACACCTTCTATTAAAGATCCAAAGGAAAGATATTCGTTGCTAAAAATGGTTCCTTTCTAGAGAAGGAATTTCTCTCGAAAGAAGTGAGTGGGAGGAAAGTAGAACTTGATGAGGTAATTGTACCTCCTCCCGAATTGGAAAGTAGTACATCACAAAAATCAGTTCCAGTGATTCCTACACCAATTAGTGAGGAAGCTAATGATGATGATCATGAAACTTCTGATCAAGTTACTACCGAACCTCGTAGGTCAACCAGAATAAGATCCGCACCAGAGTGGTACAGTAATCCTGTTCTAGAGGTCATGTTACTTGACCATGACGAACCTACAAACTATGAGGAAGCGATGATGACCCCAGATTCCGCGAAATGGCTTGAGGCCATGAAATTTGAGATGGGATCCATGTATGAGAACAAAGTATGGACTTTGGTTGACTTGCCCGATGATCGGCAAGCCATAGAAAATAAATGGATCTTCAAGAAGAGGACTGACACTGACGGTAATGTTACTCTTTACAAAGCTCGACTTGTTGTGAAAGGTTTTCAACAAGTTCAAGGAGTTGACTACAATGAGACCTTCTCACACGTAGCGATGCTTAAGTCCGTCTGAATCATGTTAGCAATTGCCGCATTTTATGATTATGAAATTTGGCAAATGGATGTCAAAACTGCATTCTTGAATGGATTTCTGGAAGAAGACTTGTATATGATGCAACCAGAAGTTTTTGTTGATCTAAAGGATGCTAACAAAGTGTGCAAGCTCCAGCGATTCATTTATGGACTGGTGCAAGCATCTCGGAGTTGGAATAAACGTTTTGATAGTGTGATCAAAGAATATGGTTTTATATAGACTTTTGGAGAAGCATGTATTTACAAGAAAGTGAGTGGGAGCTCTGTAGCATTTCTAATATTATATGTGGATGACATATTGTTGATTGGAAATGATATAGAATTTCTGGATGGCATAAAAGGATACTTGAATAAGAGTTTTTCAATGAAAGACCTCGGTGAAGCTGCTTATATATGGGGCATCAAGATCTATAGAGATAGATCAAGACGCTTAATTGGACTTTCACAAAGCACATACCTTGATAAAGTTTTGAATAAGTTCAAAATGGATCAAGCAAAGAAAGGGTTCTTACCTGTATTACAAGGTGAGAAGTTGAGTCAGACTCAATGCCCGACCACTACAGAAGATAGAGAGAGAATGAAAGTCATTCCCTATGCTTCAGCCATAGGTTCTATCATGTATGTAATGATGTGTACCAGACCTGATGTGTGTCTTGCTATTAGTTTAGCAGGGAGGTACCAAAGTAATCCAGGAGTGGATCATTGGACATCGGTGAAGAACATCCTGAAATACCTGAAAAGGACCAAGGATATGTTTCTCGTTTATGGAGGTGATAAAGAGCTCGACGTAAATGGTTACGTCGATGCAATCTTTGACACTGATCCGGATGACTCTAAGTCACAAAACGGATACGTATTTATATTAAATGGTGGAGCTATAGGTTGGTGTAGTTCTAAATAGAGCGTCGTGGCGGGATCTACGTGTGAAGCGGAGTACATAGCTGCTTCAGAAGTAGCAAATGAAGGAGTCTGGATGAAGGAGTTCATATCCGATCTAGGTGTCATACCTAGTGCATCGGGTCCAATGAAAATCTTTTGTGACAATACTGGTGCAATTGCCTTGGCAAAGGAATCCAGATTTCACAAGAGAACCAAGCACATCAAGAGACGCTTCAACTCCATCCTCGATCAAGTCAAGGAGGGAGACATAGAGATTTGCAAGATACATATGGATCTGAATGTTGGAGACCCGTTGACTAAGCCCCTCTCACGAGCAAAACATGATCAGCACCAAGACTCCATGGGTGTTAGAATCATTACTATGTAATCTAGATTATTGACTCTGGTGCAAGTGGGAGACTGAAGGAAATATGCCCTAGGGGCAATAATAAAGATGTTATTTATATTTCCTTATATCATGATAAATGTTTATTATTCATGCTAGAATTGTATTAACCGGAAACTTAGTACATGTGTGAATACATAGAGAAACAGAGTGTCCCTAGTATGCATCTACTAGACTAGCTCGTTAATCAAACATGGTAAAGTTTCCTAGCCATAGACATGTGTTGTCATTTGATGAACAGGATCACATCATTAGAGAATGATGTGATGGACAAGACCCATACATGCTTAGCACTATGATCGTTTAGTTTATTGCTATTGCTTTCTTCATGACTTATACATGTTCCTATGACTATGAGATTATGCAACTCCCGAATACGTCACAACGTAACTGGGTGATTATAAAGATGCTCTACAGGTGTCTCCGATGGAATTTGTTGAGTTGGCATAGATCGAGATTAGGATTTGTCACTCCGATTGTCGGAGAGGTATCTCTAGGCCCACTCGGTAATGCACATCACTATAAGCCTTGCAAGCAATGTAACTAATGAGTTAGTTATGGGATGATGCATTACAGAACGAGTAAAGAGACTTGCAGATAACGAGATTGAACCAGGTATGGTGATACCGACGGTCGAATCTCGGGCAAGTAACATACCGATGACAAAGGAAACGACGTATGTTGTTATGCGGTTTGACCGATAAAGATCTTCGTAGAATATGTAGGAACCAATATGAGCATCGAGGTTCCGCTATTGGTTATTGACCGGAGATGAGTCTCGGTCATGTCTACATAGTTCTCGAACCCGTAGGGTCCGCACGCTTAACGTTCGATGACTATATATGTATTGTGAGTTATGTGATTTGATGTACCGAAGGTTGTTCGGAGTCTCAGATGTGATCACGGACATGAAGAGGAGTCTCGAAATGGTTGAGACATAAATATTGATATATTGGAAGGTTATGTTTGGACACCGGAAATGTTTCGGATAGGTTCAGGCATTTTTTGGAGTACCGGGGGGTTACCGGAACCCCCGGGGGGTTAATGGGCCTTCATGGGCCCTAGTGGAAGAGAGGAGGAGGCGGCCAAGTGGAGGCCCCCCCCAAGCCCAATCCGAATTGGGGTAGGGTTTGGGGGGCTTTCCTTCTCTCCCTCTTCCTCTTCCTTCTTCTCCTACTCCTATTAGGAAAGGGGGGAAACCTACTCCTACTAGGAGTAGGAATCCCCCCCCCCTTGGGCGCGCCCCATGAGGCCGCCCTCCTCCTGCTCCCCTCCTTTATATACAGGGGAGGGGGCACCCCATAGACACACAAGTTAATCTTTAGCCGTGTGCGGTGCCCCCCTCCACAGTTTTCCACCTTGGTCATATTATCGTAGTGCTTAGGCGAAGCCCTGCGTCGGTAACTTCATCATCACCATCACCACGCCGTCGTGCTGACAAAACTCACCCTCGGCCTCAGCTAGATCTCGAGTTCGAGGGACGTCACCGAGCTGAACGTGTGCAGATCGCGGAGGTGCCGTGCCTTCGGTACTTGATCGGTTGGATCACGAAGACGTTCAACTACATCAACCGCGTTAATTAACGTTTCCGCTTTCGGTCTATGAGGGTATCACTACAGGAATCAGCTACTTTGCCGTCAGCCATGGCGGACGGCAAAGGCATGGATGGCTGACGGCAAAGGTCTTTGCCGTCCGCCGCGGACGGCAAAAGGTGACGGCAAAGTAAGGTTCGGCAAAGAGGTACTTTGCCGTCTGCTTCGGGCGGCTGACAGCAAAGGAGCCTTTGCCATCAGCAGCGGACGGCAAAGAGTGTAGACGGCAATAAGTGCGATGTTACTCCGTTAGGTGGCTAACGGCAGGCCTTTGCCGTCCGCCGCTGACGGCAAACTTCGGAAGGCCTTTGCCGTCCACCGTGTGATGTCAGCCGACGTCACTACACGGCAGGCCTTTGCCGTCCGCCGCTGACGGCAAAGTTTTTGCTCTTTGCCGTCCGCCGCGGACGGCAAAGCCTTTGCCGTCAGCCACTGTAGGCAAACTGACCAAATTGGTCATCCTCCCAGGAAGCACAGCTGCCTGCCACGTGGCCTCTTTGCCGTCCGCTGCTGATGGCAAAGAGCCCTTTGCCGTCGGTGGCTGAAGGCAAAGAGCCTGTATATTGTCTCTTTTTTTCTGTTTTTTCTTAATCCAACAATTTTCACAGCAAATATATCACATATTTAACAGCAAACATATCCAGCACACATATCACATATCTAGCACATAATTCCATATACATATATATGACATAGCAAAGTTTCATCAACATATATAGCAAGTTCCATCCATACACATTGTTCCATATACATATTACATAGCAAAGTTTCATCAACATAGCAAGTTCTATCATAGCAAGCTAGATATAATGCAAAGTTTTAGCAAAGAAAAAGCAAGCACTCCATCCTAGCAAGCTAGCTTCCATGAAGTGAGTGAAATCTGCAAAATGGTAAATATGAAGTTAGAAATAGGTGAATAGAACAAGAAGAAGACTATAACAAGAAGTATATGTCATTTATGACCTAACTTAGGTGGAATGGATCATTTATGAGCTAACTTAGGTGGAATGGATCATTTATGAGCTAACTCAGTTGAAATGGGTTGTTTATGAGCTAACTTAGTTGAAATGTATCATTTATGAGCTAACTTAGTTGAAATGGGTCGTTTATGAGCTAACTAAGGTGAAGGGCATCATTTTTAGCTAACTAAGGTGAAATGGATCGTTTTTGAGCTAACTAAGGTGAAATGGATCGTTTTTTAGCTAACTAAGGTAAAATGGATCTTTTTTAGCTAACTTAGTTGAAATGGGTCGTTTATGAGCTAAATAAGGTGAAATGCCACGTTTTTGAACTAACTAAGGTGAAATGGATTGTTTTTTAGCTAACTAAGGTGAAATGGATCGTTTTTTTAGCAAACTTAGGTGAAATGGATCATTTAAGAGCTAATTTAGGTGAAATGGATCGTTTTTAGCTAACTTAGGTGAAATGGATCGTTTAGGAGCTACTCTAGGTAAATTGGGTCATTTTAGAGCTAACTTGGATAAACTGGATCATTTATAAGCTAACCTAGGTAAGATGGGTCATTTTGGACCTAACCTAGGTGAAATGGGTCATTTTGGAGCTAACCTAGGTGAAATGGGTCATTTTAAAGCTAACGTAGGTAAAATGGATCATTTAGGAGCTAATCTACGTAAAATGGGTCATTTTAGAGCTAACTTGGATAATATGGATCACTTATAAGCTAACTAAGGTAAAATGAGTCATTTTAGAGCTAACTTAGGTAAAATGGATCGTTTATGAGCTAACTAAGTTAATTATGCAATTTTTGACATAAGTAAGCTAAGTACATATCGTTTTAGAGCTAACTTAGGTAGAATGGATGGTTTATGAGGTCAGTAAGCTTATTAAGTCATTTTGGAGGAAAAGAAGCTAACTCTAGGTCATTATGGTAAGCATATTGGAGGAAATAAAGCTAAGTCTAGGTCTTTATGCATTTTTTAAGCAAAACACTAGAGAAACTTACCATGATCACGGAGGTGTAGGAGCAGGCTGGCTCGCGCCGGTAGCTGGAGAAGGATCGTGCAATGCGTTTCTGGAGTTAAGCTGCACCAAAGATCATTTCCAATGTCTCGTTAGCATTATGACACTCAAATGTTAAGACTAGCAAGTAATGTCCATTCAAATTAAACTCACCGTGCTCCCAGGAGCAATCACTGGCATCGGCGGAGCGGTCTGACCGGACTTCTCGCACACAGACTGCACATTTGGTTTTCACAACAGAGTCATACTAGTTAGTAATGAGACTCAAATGTTAAGACTAGCAAGTAATCTGCAGAAGAAACTTACCACAAGGAGCTCGTACATGGCCCTTGCCTGCATGTCATTCCATGCCCTCTCCTCCTCCAACATCTTTGTCATCCTCTCCGCCGCCTCCGCAAGAAGTTTCTCCGTTCTATCTCTCTCACTCTGTATAGCAGCCTGCAACACCACTCACATGACCATTTGTAATCATTGATGGAAGCGCACACAATGTAATGGAGAAAGATAGCTGAGTACATATAACTAACCTTGAAGGCGAGTTGGACTGGTCGTTCACGAGGCCTTATCTCAGGAGCGGAGCTCGACTGGCGCGCCTTGATCTCCGGGAGAGTGCTAGGACAACGGATAAGTCCATCTCCCATGGTTATGGAGCCATGGGACCTCCCGCCACCGGATATCATCAGCAGCTCTGTATCAATGGGACCCTGGCTCGGGTTAAAGTCCTCCCCTTTCCTCGCATTCCCCTGATCTCTATATTGCACGAGCTTGTCGTGGGCGGAGATGTTGGTGAAGTTCTTTGGATCATCGAGGTCAGACGCAGAGAATGCCTTGACTTTCTTGTAAGGGCCAGTGTGGGCCATGGCATATAGGTCGTACACCTCTGGCACCTTATCCGCCTTATTGTAGCGTGCCTGAAAGAGAGAAACAAAGTAAATTAGTAATTAAAGGGCTAAAGCTAGCATGATGAATGAATTGCATGAATCATGAAGCAAAGCACATACACAGTTCCGCCCGTACTGAAATAAGTTGGAGCTGCCTTGGTGGTGTGGCACACCTTCCATTTGGGCACGTTTGTCCTTGGCCTCTTTGTGGGTGGCCAGCCATTCTTCTGAGCACCACGCATTGACCAACACCTCCCAACAATCCATCTGATCCGCACACCATCTCGGAGGGGCCTAAGTTAGCAAATAGAAACTTGAGCGCTAAGTCTATGAATTACTAAATGAAGGAAGTAAGTACAAGGCCTTAGGAATTACCTTCCTGTACTTCTCCTTACTCAAGAACTTATCGCGGCACTCCTGCTTCGGCTTCTTGATACCACGCCCGGCGTAGTAGTCTCGAATAGCCTGCACCCGAACCTCATGCCGTAAGTTCTGAAGTAGGCGCTTGCACTCCTTGTGGATAACATGATCCGCCTCCTCCTCGTATCCCTCCTCACACCTGTAGAATGTCTGCAATCAAATGAGACAATATTGATTAGTACAATTAATAACTAGCTAGTTGAAGATTTTTAATTGTGTAAAGGAGCAATTACCCAGAACTTTCTGATCACGATGTTTGCCCTCGTCTTGCACAAGACACCGTCGATAATCTCACCCGGCGGGGCCGGGGCAGCCAAGTAGTGCTCCAAAGTCAATCCAACCTCTGGAAGCCGACCCTCACCAGGCAACGTGACAAACCCCGGGAAGTTTTGCCGAATCAGAACTCCAAGGACGGAGTTGTGCCGGCGGACACTTTCATGGTGGTCCCAACCCCTGCAGCATGACAAGGCCAACACATCAGTTATTTGAAGAAACGTGAATGCAGAAGGTACAAAAAGATTAAATGCACTTACCTCTCCCCATCAGGGAAAATCAACCACCTCTGCTCACGGGTCGCCGGCACGGACGGGAGCCGTGTAGCACCACGCTGGTAGACGTTGCCCCCCTCCTCCCCCTCCTCATCAGTCGGCTCCCCGCCATCATCAATATGGCCACTCGGCTCCCCGCCATCCTCAGGCTGACCCGACCAGGTACCCCATCCAGACGTGTGCTCCTGCGGGGTCTCGTGGGCCCAAGTCTCGTGGGCCGAAGGCCCGTCGACCTGAGGCTCGTGGGCCGAAGACTCGTGGACCGGAGGCTCGTGGACCGTAGTCCGTGCAGCCTCCTCCTCAGACGAGTCCACCCTAGCAGTCACGTGCTCGGGTGAAACCGCTGGGGGCGGTGGCGAGGAAGGCGCCGTAAGAGTCACCCTACCTCCTCTCCCGCGACCACGTGCTCCACCTCCTCTCTTCTTCTTACTTCATCCCCTGCTGGGCACCGCGGTCGACGAAGAATGGCCCGGCGGTGTCGCCATACTGTCCAGCAACGCTCGGCGGAGAGGTGCGTGTGGAATGGAAGACCTCGCACCACGCGTCGACGAAGAAGGGGCCTCGGCGCGCTCCCGACCAGCGCCCACCATCTTTCAACACCTGCCATGACAAAGAATAAACGAAATTAGTACAACATAAAAAAAGTACCGACATGAATAATAATATGTATATCACTTAAGTGTATCATCATCAAGTACAACATAAAAAAATTGAATACCTGACACTACTAATAATCTCGATCAGTATCATCAATAAATGCATAATCATCATCATCACTATAATCAATGATGGGCTCATAGGGTTCATTGGCATCAACATGTGCAAGGCCACCTTGACGTAATCGGTCAAGCATTGACAGGTCATCCGCAGCAGTAACCTCTTCTTGTTCCGGCTCTTCTTGTTCCTCCTCTGGGGTGATGTCGGATTCATTGTCGCTGTCTACTTCAATGTTTTAGGGTGAAGTATAGCGGTTCTTGAAACGGTTTTTGGGAAGACGTGTCTCTTGGAAGAATTCTCCTTCATATGTGTCTGGGTTAATGTGAGGTTCATAATCCTCTTCCTTTGGGGGAGAAAGTCTAGCACGTGGCGGCACTTCATAAACGACATCCCAACCTTTCAGATTTGGATTAGTTTGGCAGGCCCACGGTAGATAGAATACTTGGGTCGCCTGTTGAGCCATAATATAGACATCAGGAACATCTAAATGAGTGCTTTGGTTGATTTCAACTAGCCCTATATGTTCATGAGTCCTTCTAGTCTCCTTCTGCTGAAACCAATAACATTTGAAGACTACGACATTCGGTGGGTTTTCACCATAGAACAGAAGTTCATAAATTGCTTCAACTCTCCCATAATACTCGGTACCTCCCATCTGCATCTAGTTCGGTTCTTTTGCCTGTTTTGTGCCATGTCATCTGTCTGGCCGTCTCTTAGACCATGAAAAGACGTTGAAGTCTTGGTACGATTGGCATATACCGAAGAACACTAACAGGGATTTTGGTCTGTCTCTTCTCACCCATACCGTTGTCTACCACAATACACCTGGAAGACTTGCAAATGGGACAATAGTTCAAGTCCGCATAGTCAAGCCTAAATAAGGCACATCCTTTCTCACAGGCATGTATCTTCTCATAGGGCATCTTCAGTGCACGGAGGATTTTGTCCGACTGGTACAGGTTTGCAGGCATTACATGGCCTTTGGTTAGAAAGCATCCAAATACTGTCATAATTGCGTCATAGCATTCTCTGCCCAAGTTGAACTGAGCCTTCAGAGCCATTACTTGTGAGATGGCATCCAACTGACAAAGCTCAGTGTGCTCGTGGAGCGGACGTTTCGAAGACTCCAACATTTCATTGAAGGCCTTTGCAGATTCCTCCATCTCCTCGTCTGAATCCCGAGCATCATCATAGCCTTGCACCATGTTTTCCATCCCGGTACCATGCTCGTCGGTGCGACGACGATCCACCTCAGCTCGGTCACGTTGGGCAGACTCACCATGAAATGTCCACACCGTATAATTGGGCGTAAAACCACTCTTCTGCAGGTGTTTGCCCATTTCAGCCTCTGTCTTCTTTTCCCAATTGCCGCACCGGAAACAGGGGCACCAGGTTTTCTTTTGGCCATTTGCAAATGCGGCTTGCACAAACCCCTTAGTTTTTGTGAACCATTCAGCGCTCCATTTGTTCTGACCAGTGTGACCGGTATACATCCACGCACGGTCACTCATCTTGACTTTCAGAGCTACTGGACACACAACAATTATATATGTAATTCACCATGTATATATTCATCAGTTGATCTACTTTGTCAATTTTATTACGTCCATGCAACCTACACTCTAATAGGTAATGATAGGTCCTAATCCCACCCGTGTATGTGTAGATTGGGTTCATTTTCCCATGCTATGCTCCGGATCCGACGCAAAATTTTGGCAGCACCTCCCCGTTGTTCTCCTGATACACGTCTCTGCAATAAACAGAGAGGATGTGTACCCAGAGAACAACAGGGGAGGCACTGACGAAATATATGCGTCGGATCCGGAGCAAAGCATATGGGAAAACGAACCCAATCTACACATACTCGGGCTGTCCATGGATAGCGTTGGACAATTCGAAAGAATCAAGGTTATAAATATGCAAATGCATGCATATTTATAACTATGACGCTTTCGAACGGGAGACACATATTGGTTACGCATACTGATGATTCAAGACACATATATAGCTAGCTATCAAGTTTCATCGGAATAGATCAAATAATTAATGGGGGAGGAGGACTTGTCATTTGTGCTCACCCACGAACGAAGGGGCAGAGCTCGTCAAACGCACGGCGAGGTCGTCGAACACCAAACCTCGCAGCGATGAAACAACTGCACATTTAAAACTACACGATCAACACAATTATATATGATGTTTTTCATAACAAAATCGAAAAATATATGACCTAACTAATAATTCACAAATATATGACCCCGTCGGCCTCTGAAAGGCCAAAGAACACCTTTTCGGAAGGTGTCGGTGTCGGGGTGCCGTGTCGGGGTCGAGGTGCTGTTTCGGGGTCGGGGGGTCGGGGTGTCGTGTCGATGTCAGGGTAGTGCCGTGTCGGTGTCGGGGTGTTGTTTCGGGGTCGGGGTGTGGTGTCGAGGTCAGGGTGTCGGGTCAGGCTCGGGGTCGGGGTGTCGGGTCAGGCTCGGGGGGTCGGGGTGTTGGGGTCGGGGTCGGGGTGTCGGGGTCGGGGTGTCGGGTCAGGCTCGGGGTCGGGGTGTCGGGGTCGGGGTCGGGGTCGGGGTGTCGGGGTCGGGGTCTCGGGGTCGGGGTGTCGGGGTCGGGGTCTCGGGGTCGGGGTGTCGTGTCGGGGTGCCGGGTCGGGGTCTGGGTACCGTGTCGGGTTGGTTTTTTTTTTCTTTTCTTCTTCTTCCTCTTCTTCCTTTTCTTCCTTTTTTTTCCTTCTTCTTCTTCTTCTTCTTCTTCTTCTTCTTCTTCTTCTTCTTCTTCTTCTTCCTCCTTTCCTTTTTCCTCTTCTTCTTCTCCTCCTCTCCTCTTTTTTCTTCTTCTTCTTCCTCTTCTTCTTTTTTCTTCTCCTCCTCCTCTTCTTCTTCTTCTCCTCTCCTCTTTTTCTCTTCTTCTTCTTTCCTAAAACTAAAATAAACCTAAACCTAAAACTAAAAAAACAGAAAAAGGAAAAAACTAAATCTAAACCTAAAACTAAACTAAAACTAAACCTATAAACCTAAAACTAATCCTAGAACTAAAACTAAAACTAAATCTAAACTAAACATAAACCTAAAACTAAAAAAACAGAAAAAAGGAGAAAAAGGAAGCAGAGAACTCACCTGGGTGGAGGAGGGGGGCGGTGCGGCCTGGGGCGGCGGAGGAGGGGGCGGGGCGGCCTGGGGCGGCGGCGCCGGGCCCGGCTGGGGCGGCGGGGCGCGGAGGTGCCGGGGCGCCGGGGCGTGGCGGCGCCCAGACGGTAGGGCGGCGGGGGCGGCGGGGGCGACGGGGGCGACGGGGCGGGGGGCGCCGGGGCGGCGGCGGGGTGGTGGGGCGACGGGGCGGGGGGCGCTGGGGCGGCAGCGGGGTGGTGCGACGGGGCGGGGGGCGCTGGGGCGGCAGCGGGGTGGTGCGACGGGGCGGCGGCGAGAGTAACTGGTGGGAGAGAAAGAAAGAGAGGGGGGGTGTGGGGCGCGGCCGTTAACGTTATGTGGGGCCCTCCCTCTTTGCCGTCCGCCCCCCTTTGCCGTCCGCCTGCCGTTAGGTTTTTTTTTGCAGCTCGTCAGTGGGGCCCCTCCCTCTTTGCCGTCCGCTAGCCGACGGCAAAGAATCTTTTCCATCCGCTAGCAGACGGCAAAGAACTGGCTGATGGCAAATTTGGTCTTTGCCATCAGCCAGTTCTTTGTCGTCTGCTTTTTGGAAGCTGATGGCAAAGAGCTTCTTTGTCGTCTGCTAGCGGACGGCAAAGAACTGGCAGATGGCAAAGTAGCTGATTCCAGTAGTGTATGTGGACACACTCTCCCCGCTCGTTGCTATGCTTCTCCTAGATAGATCTTGCGTGATCGTAGATTTTATTTTAAAATACTACGTTCCCCAACAGAAGCAGACACATGCATTTGTATTCCTCTCTTCAGCATTACTTATTATTACCTCTGTCGGTTCTGTCACATAATACAAGACGTTTTTGCAATTCAATTTAAACTGCAAAAACGTCTTATATTAAGGAACGGAGGGAGTACATAGAAAAAGATATATCATGTTATACCTATAAAGCTAGCACAAATCGGACGCGGCTATTCCAATCCTGAGCTCATATGAGCTTGGCTGAACAGTAACGTAAAGAAAAAATGGAAACAAATGCAAAAGAAAAATCTGATTTTTGTGTGTCAAACATTGACAAAATGTTGGCTGGCTTGCAAAATTACATTGCCATATGACATTCGTGGAAACCGTGGCAAAAAAAACTCAATGCTCCAAAATGTTCTTTTCGAACACATTTTGGAGCACTGATTTTGTTTGCTTTTTGCCACATTTTTCACAAATGTCATTTCATGCTGTAATTTTGCAAGCTAGGAAAATATTTGAAAGCTAGGAGTACAATTTATTCAGCTAGTGAAATAGAATTGAAAGTAATTCATGCATTTGATCAATGTCTATACTAAAATTGATTCATTTTTGTGTCAATTTTATTTTTGGTTATAGAACTGGGAACGTTATAATGTGTTTCATGTTTTCGGATAGTTATTTTAGGTGCCAAAGTTTTCCCATCTTGCCAAAACTGAAAAAAAAAGGAGACACAAAGAAGAGACATAGAAAGTATCTGGACTTGCACGTTGCACATGATAGACAAAATTCATAAAAAGATGTCGCTAAATTCAAACTGAAATGAGGTCGTTGGGTCTATCTTAATTACTCTTCACAAGCACGCATGCACCATTAATGCTCTCAATGGCCGCGTCGCCCGGCGTGTACGCACTAGCTATGCTGCATGCATGCAGTAGTGTACGTGTGTTTGGAAAACAGAATCGACTGACCATAGTAAAATTTTCAGTCACCTGAAGCTGAAGTATATAGCTAAAGTGTAAGTCTGTAGTTGGTCGAGAGCAATTCCTTGGTTTGGGGGTCACTGTAACATCTGAATTGAAGTGAAGACATATCCCCCAACCACCAAATAAAAATGTTCAGCAAATGTAGCACCCTAAGACAAATCTCTATACAATGATACAATCCCCAGAGATTTTCACAGATCATAAGCACGAGGAGTCCACAAGAGCAACGATCATCACAAGAACCACCCCGGTGACAGCCTGCAAGAGACTGGGAGCCCCTGCCCGCCGGCGTGCACTCGACGGTAACTTGTGGGGGAGCGCGCACTCCTCGCCGTCGAAGTAGACCCGCTTGGGGAAGCCTCCTCCTTTGGGGATATTGATGTTTGGCACGTCCTTCTTCCTGAACGAGATGACGGACTGCTGCTTCCCGGGCAGCCTCGGGTACGCCGGCGTTCTGCCGTCGGTGATGGGCTCCAGGAATTCGAGCCCCGGCAGGGCCTGCATGAATATGGTGTTGTTGAAGGGCGCGTGCAGCCTGGTACCATTGAAGGAGTAGACGTTCTCGTAGCCGCCGTAGTGCTCGCCCATCTTGACGGCGGCGAACCAGTTCTTGAAGGTGTAGTCCTGCCAGTTGAAGATGGTGATGCGCACCGACCAGCCGGACTTGTAGTTGTTCATGACGTGCCAGTTGATGCTGACGCCGCAGTTGTCGCCGCAGGGCATGGGGTTGGGCACGCGCCAGTGCTTGATCTTGGCCCACGCCCGGGCCTTGGCCGTCCGGTTGTCGAAGGGCACGAGCATGGCCTCCGACGGCAGCAGGACTGGGTGGGCGTCCGGGTCGCACGTGGCGGTGTCGTTACTGCAGCCGCAGGCGCATGTATTGCACGGCACCGTGGAGTCGTTGTAGTAGGCCGAGAAGGAGACGCAGCACTTGGAGGCGCGCTTCTTGGGGCGGGTGATGTTGCACGCCACCTGCCACGACGCCACGGCGGGGGTCGTCGACATGAGCCCCGACCCGTCAGGGAACTCCATGGGGCTCACCCGGATCGGCTGCCTGCAAACGTAGTGCGGGTTCAGCTTCCCGGTGATCTTCCAGTTGGACGGCGGGTAGAGCGCCGTCCGGTTGAGGTCCGGCGGCATCTTGAACACCGTGAGCTGGAAGATGGCCCGTGACTTGGACTCGTCCATGATGGGCGGCAGCAGCGTGCCGTTCTTGCAGCAGAAGGGCAGGTTGCCCACGTCGTTGTCCTTCTCCCGGTCCGGCGGGAGGTCGACGATGATGGGCCGCTTCTCGCAGTTGTACACGGGCGAGAAGTCGAAGTCCTTGTAGTAGCTCGCGGCCGGGCTGTAGACGCAGGCGGGGCCTTCCTTGAGCAGCGTGTAGGCGCCGCGCATCTTCTCGATGAACTCGCCGCGCTTCCACTCCCAGGTGAGGTTCCAGTTGTCCAGCCGGCTCATGGGGCTCCAGTTGTCGATGGTCACCTGCGCGATGTACTTGTTGCCGTACGACGTCAGCACGTCGTAGGCTATGGTCAGGTCGGCCTTCTGCCGTGGCAGGTACCGCGTGCTGTTGGCCTTCTTCGCCTTGAACTTGGGATCCTTGACGCAGCACACGAACATCACGCTATCTGCACCCACATTCTGTAAGTTTAAGCATGCATGCAGCGATTCGATAAGTCGTGGTGGCGAACTACGTACCTTTGTGGGTGGGCGCGGGGCATCGGTAGCCGGGATTGGTGAGCTTGATGGTCTTGGGCATGGGCTTGCCGGGGGGCTTGACGCCGAACTGCGTGCCGGTGATGTCCATCTGGACCTGTATCTGCGTCAGGTCGCCGGCGGTGTCGATGGAGTTGAGGAGGTCGGCCATCGGGTATCCCGCAAATGTAACGCCACCGGAGACGTTTGCGGGGAAGTCAGTGCCGTCGAGGAGCACGGCGCCGCTGACTGACACAAGGATCTCCTTCTGCTGGAACCCGACGAACATCTGCCACGCCTTGAGGTCCGTCGTCATGGTGTTGAGCACCGTGGCCTGCGCCTTGAACGCGTACGCCTGCGCCGTCGCGTTCTTGAGGTGCGGGAACTCCTTGGCGCGCTCAATGAACGTGTACGACAGGAACGCGCCGTTGCACGCCTCCTGCGCCTTGAGCTGCGGCTTAGGCTTCTCCTCCTCGTCATCGCCGTTATTGTAATCCTGCGCCCGCGCGGCGGTGACGACGGCAAGGACGACCGCGGCGGCGAGCAAGTACGCCGGCCATCGCCGCCGCCGAGGCGGCATGGGCGCTGCCTTGGTCATTTATTTAGCTGGATCGATCCAGGACTAATGCCACGCGCCGTCGCCCGATCGAGCTGGCTACCGTGGGAGCGATCGAGACAAGAAGGGCTTGCTCGCTCACTCGAGGGGTAAGGCCAGGAATGGTGGGAAGCAAACGCGTTCCAACGGCGGAGGAGGTGGAAAGAGGGTATAATTAGGCATGCAGAATTTAGGAGGTCGGAGGCGTGATGCGTTGATGGCTGCGGTCGTTTTGGGTCGTTTGTTCAGAGGAAAATGGGAGACCATGTCAAATGGCCGGAATTGGACGCCGGGTTTGGCAGTGGCGGAGCCAGGATTCAAATAAGGACTGTGCTAACTTCCTAACGTATTGAATTTAAGCAACAGATCCGCACACATTTTTATTTGATTCAATTAAGCATACGCGCATGTAGCCGCATAATTTCAGTTTTGCTATTTCACATCTAGATGCAAAATAACTATCTCACATCTAAATCCTAGACCATTGGATCCTTATTGTCATTAAGATTCGCGCAAACAGTTCCGTTTAGTACGTGCGCTGGCTCGCTCCTGGTTGTCGTGCGTGGCCGGCCGCGTACAGCTCCTTACGAGTGTGGCGGGACGTTGTCTTTTTTTTTCGCTTTATTGGCTGAGCGGGCTGTTTTTTGTTTGTCCACAACGAGTGTTTTGACAGCAGTGGATCGTCCAACGGAGGAACTGTCCCGTTTTGTCACCCAATAGAGTTGTTCATCCACAACTTGCAACTCGTATCATTGGTTTATATAGTTGTCTTAGTTACAAGTCCATTCCTCGACTAGTAACTCGACATGTGTTTTGTTTTTCATCTCAGTTGCAGGTCCACTCTAGACTCGCAACTGGGTTTAGAGTTTTTGTCTTTTGTCCCAGTTGCAAGTTGACCTTTGACTCGCAACTGGGCTCGTAGTTTCGTAGTGTCTCAGTTGCAAATCCTTCTTCGACTCGCAAATGGGCATGTGTTTGTTTTTAATCCCAGTTACAAGTTCACTCTTGACTCGCAATTTGCGTCCAGAGGTTGTTGTTGTCCCAGTTGCAAGTCCACCCTCGAGTCGCAACTGGGATGCGTTTTGATTTTCATCTCAGTTGCAAGTCCACTCTTGACTCGCAACTAGGCTACAGTTTTTGTCTTTCACCGTAGTTGTAAGTTCACCCTCGACTCACAACTATGCTCGTAGTTTCGTACTATTTCAGTCGCAAGTCCACCATCGACTCCCAACTGGGCATGTGTTTTGTTTTTCATCCGAGTTTCAAGTCCACCCTCGACTCGCAACTGAGCCCATGTTTTGTTGTTGTCTTGTTGTCCCAATTGCAAGTTGACCTTTGACTCGCAACTGGGCTCATAGTTTCGTGGTTATCCCAGTTTTAAGTCCACCCTCGACCTAGGGACTTTCTCCAAGTGCGACTTTTAAAATGTTCACCACGTTTAAAAAAATCATCAAGTATTTATAAAATTTCATCATGTGTTTATAAAATGTTCATAGTGTATTTGCAAAAGAAATATTTCATCTCGTCCATACATGTGTGCCATATTTCTCATATTTCAACTTCGCCAAACAAACATTGATGCATGAACGCTGCTTTTCTCACGTGCTAAGAAATGGCCAGTGAAGACCCACGAGCTGAATCGTACCCGAGACCCATGAGCAGGGCGCTAACTTGACTGGGCGCTCATGCTGACGAGAAACACACAAAATTGATATAAACAAACAATGAAAAAGAGGTGGGCTTTATTTACATGCTGATGTGGGATGATTCATAATTAGATGTAAGATATTATCTCACATCTAGATATGGTATAGTCGGACCCGCATAATTTTTTAGCCCGCCACGACTTTCCTCTAATTAGCCCCCATTTATCAATTAAGTATGCATGCATGCATGTGAGACAAAATTACTAATATCAGTAAAGATTCTAACAGAATTTAAAATTCAAAATGTTTTGTAGCTCAAACTGTTGCTCCGATTGAAAAACAGTTTTCACATAAAAGATTTGTCGCGGCGAGACCTTCAAAACTAGACCCCATGTTGATATGTTCCGACAATTTTTTTTCCGAGTAAAAAGTTACCACGCCTCTGCGACGCAAGTTATCATGTCAGTTTTGCACAGGTTATCACGTTGTTTACACGAGAATTACTGGGGCATAAAAAATATTTCCTCCAACCTTCTCTTCACATGCACATGCCTGCATGCAGAACAAATAAGGAGAATATTGATGTCATCTTAGATGCTTCCCTATTTCGAAACTTCAAAATATTTTATACCGCAAACTGTCAGTCTGATCAAAAAATAATTTCCACGTAAAAATTTGTCGCGACGAGTCCTACAAAACTAGATCACATGTTGATACGTGATGACGACTTTTTTTATGCAAATAGTTACCAGTTTTGGGCTACGTAAGTTATCAGCTCTGATGTATGTATATTATCATGCTCTTTATACGTGAGTTACCGTAGTGCATTTTCAACTTGTTTTTTCGGGACAAAAATTACCGCGGTGTTTGTGCGTAAGTTAGCACGTATGCGGTCCATATATTACCACACTTTTTACAAATAAGTTATCGAGGATATGTTTCAAACAACTTCCACCCACCTCCCCAGGTTCAAAGTTACAACAGTGTTTTGTACGTGAGTTATCAAGTTTACATTGTGTACATTACCGGGTTTGCGGTGTGCGAGTTACCATGCCATGCATGCAACAGTTATCGGAGGTATAGTTCATCAAACCCCCCCCCCCCCCTCGCCAAAGTTATCAGGACCAAGGCACATAAGTTATCAGGTCTGCGATGTGTGAGTTACCGTGACACTAACATTACAGTTACCGTGTAGATATTTCATCACCCCCCCCCCCGTCCAAAGTAATCAGGACCGAGGCACATAAGTTATCATATCTGCGGCGTGTGACTTATCACGCTATTCACACAACAGTTACCGGGGGATACTTCATCAAACCCCCCCCCCCTCTCCAAAGTTATCAGGACTGAGGCACATAAGTTATCAGATCTGCAGTGTGTGAGTTACCGTGCCACTAACATTACAATTACCGTGTGTATATTTCATCACCCTCCGCCCCCCCCCCCCCCCATCGCCGAAGTTATCAGGGCGGAGACACATAAGTTATCAGATCTGCGGTGTGTGAGTTATCATGATATTCACACAACAATTACCCAGGGATACTTCATCACCCTCCCCCACCCCTCGCCAAAGTTATCAGATATGCGGTGTGTGAGTTACCGTGCCACTAACATTACAGTTACCGTGTGTATATTTCATCACCCTCCCCCCTCACCAAAGTTATCAGGACCGAGTCACATAAGTTATCAAATCTACGATGTGTGAGTTATCATGCTATTAACACAATAGTTACCGGGGGATACTTCATCAGCCTCCCCCCTGTGCCGTCAAAATTATCAAGACCGAGCTACATACTGCATGAGGTGCATAAATTAGCGTGCTATTTACACATAAATTATCAAGACCGAAGCAAACGAAGGAGTCTGGATGAAGGAGTTCATATCCGATCTAGGTGTCATACCTAGTGCATCGGGTCCAATGAAAATCTTTTGTGACAATACCGGTGCAATTTCCTTGGCAAAGGAATCCAAATTTCACAAGAGAACCAAGCACATCAAGAGACGCTTCAATTCCATCCGGGATCTAGTCCATGTGGGAGACATAGAGATTTGCAAGATACATACGGATCTGAATGTTGCAGACCCGTTGACTAAGCATGTTCCACGTGCAAAACATGATCAGCACCAAGGCTCCATGGGTGTTAGAATCATTACTGTATAATCTAGATTATTGACTCTAGTGCAAGTGGGAGACTGAAGGAAATATGCCCTAGAGGCAATAATAAAATTATTATTTATTTCCTTATATCATGATAAATGTTTATTATTCATGCTAGAATTGTATTAACCGGAAACATAATACTTGTGTGAATACATAGACAAACAGAGTGTCACTAGTATGCCTCTACTTGACTAGCTCATTGATCAAAGATGGTTATGTTTCCTAACCATAGACATGTGTTGTCATTTGATTAACGGGATCACATCATTAGGAGAATGATGTGATTGACATGACCCATTCCATTAGCTTAGCACCCGATCGTTTAGTATGTTGCTATTGCTTTCTTCATGACTTATACATGTTCCTATGACTATGAGATTATGCAACTCCCATTTGCCGGAGGAACACTTTGTGTGCTACCAAACGTCACAACGTAATTGGGTGATTATAAAGGAGCTCTACAGGTGTCTCTGAAGGTACATGTTGGGTTGCGTATTTCGAGATTAGGATTTGTCACTCCGATTGTCGGAGAGGTATCTCTGGGCCCTCTCGGTAATGCACATCACATAAGCCTTGCAAGCATTGCAACTAATGAGTTAGTTGTGAGATGATGTATTACGGAACGAGTAAAGAGACTTGCCGGTAACGATATTGAACTAGGTATTAAGATACCGACGATCGAATCTCGGGCAAGTAACATACGGATGACAAAGGGAACACCGTATGTTGTTATGCGGTCTGACCGATAAAGATCTTCGTAGAATATGTAGGAGCCAATATGAGCATCCAGGTTCCGCTATTGGTTATTGACCGGAGACATGTCTCGGTCATGTCTACATTGTTCTCGAACCCGTAGGGTCCGCATGCTTAACGTTACGATGACAGTTTCATTATGAGTTTATATGTTTTGATGTACCGAAGGTTTTTTGGAGTCCCGGATGTGATCACGGACATAACGAGGAGTCTCGAAATGGTCGAGACATGAAGATTGATATATTGGACGACTATATTCAGACACCGGAAGTGTTCTGGAGAAGTATCAGATTAAACTGAAGTGCTGGAGGGTTATCGGTAACCCCGGGGGAACTAATGGGCCTTGTTGGGCCTTAGTGGAGAGAGAGAGAGGGGCGGCCAGGGCTGGCCGCGCGCCCCCTCCCCCTCTGGTCCGGATTGGACTAGGAGAGGGGGGCGGCGCCCCCCTTTCCTTCTCCCTCTCCCTTTCCTTCCTTCCCCCTCTCTCCCTTTAGGTGGAAACCTACTAGGACTTGGAGTCCTAGTAGGATTCCCCTCTTGGAGGCACATAAGTTATCAGATCTGCAGTGTGTGAGTTACCGTGCCACTAACATTACAATTACTGTGTGTATATTTCATCACCCTCCGCCCCCCCCCCCCATCGCCGAAGTTATTAGGACGGAGACACATAAGTTATCAGATCTGCGGTGTGTGAGTTATCATGATATTCACACAACAATTACCCAGGGATACTTCATCACCCCCCCCCCCTCGCCAAAGTTATCAGATATGCGGTGTGTGAGTTACCGTGCCACTAACATTACAGTTACCGTGTGTATATTTCATCACCCTCCCCCCTCACCAAAGTTATCAGGACCGAGTCACATAAGTTATCAAATCTGCGGTGTGTGAGTTATCATGCTATTCACACAATAGTTACCGGGGGATACTTCATCAGCCTCCCCCCTTGCCGTCAAAATTATCAAGACCGAGGTACATGCTGCATGAGGTGCATAAATTAGCATGCTATTTACACATAAATTATCAGAGGTATATTTCAATAAAAAAATCCGTGTGAAAAATCATGTATATATGACTAAAAAAGGGAATGTTCATCGTATACCTATTTTAAAGCCGTCAATAAAACAACTAGGCCAATGTTTTTCTTCAAGTTCGTATCAGAATGATGTACATGAAGTAAGTTACCTACGCTTAGGCATCAAAGAAAATCAGTTGGGCTGGTTGGATCCTAGTACGTCATCTAGTAGGTCACACAGACTCAAATCCCACCAGATGCATCTTTTTCTTTTCTTAGTTGAAAGGTCAAATAGCGCAGTTAGTTGACAAGTCGCAGCAAGAAAGCATTAGCGGGCTAGTTATTGATCTCGTCGTACTGCGAAGCGCCCGCGGTTCGATTCCGACCGGAGGCATATATTTTTGCACGCGAGGAGCGTTACCTGACGATAAAATACACATGATCATCTCGAGACGTACGATCGAAATCTGACAACTCTGACGTCGTGCGGATCTGTTTCAATCTGCCAGTCGGCAGGATTTTAGCCTTTCCCTTCAAATAAACCCGGGCCAAAATACTTTGGCACCTATAATAACTATCCGAAAACATGGAACACATTATAACGTTCCCAGTTCTATAACCTAAAATAAAATTGACACAAAAATGAATCAATTTGAGTACAGACATTGATCAAATGCATGAATTACTTTCAATTCTATTTCACTAGTTGAATAAATTGTAATCCTAGCTTTCAAATATTTTCCTAGCTTGCAAAATTACAGCATGAAATGACATTCATGAAAAATGTGGCAACAAAAAAAAAATCGGTGCTCCAAAATGTGTTTGAAAAGAACATTTTGGAGCATCGATTTGTTTTTTTTTTTGCCATGATTTCCACGAATGTCATATGGCAATGTAATTTTGCAAGCCAACAAACATTTTGGCAATGTTTCACACAAAAAAATTAGAACTTTTTGCATTTGTTTTCATTTTTTCTTTATGTGACTGTTCACCCGAGCTCATATGAGCTCGGGATTAGAATAGCTGCGTCCGATTTGTGCTAGATTTATAGGTATAACATGAGATATCTTTTCCTATGTAATAAGTATTGGAACTCGTGGCGAGAAGATCGTCAGAACAAGATCAATTATGGATGTTGAACTAGTTTTACTTTTATCGATTTCATAAAACAAATTTCACTCATTATATAAGAACATATTTCACTCAATTCAAAAATGTATTTCACTCATTTCAAAAATAAATTGCAGTAGTGTCATTTGAAGCAACTTCCAAATAAACACACTGAAATATGGAGTTTGAAAAAAAAATCAGATTTCAATTCTAAAAGACTAGTGTCACTCGTTTCAAAAGACGAATTGCAGTAGTGTCATTTGAAAGGCATGCTTCAATTATTTTCATAGCTAATTTCACTCGCTTCTTAAACAAATTGCTCATTTTAAATAAAAATTTCAAATAACCAGTTTCACATGCCTGAACATACTAGTTTCAAAATTTTGAAATGAAAAGTTTCACGTATTTCATACCGAAATATGCGTCATGTGTATGAAACAAAGATTTCACCCATTTAAAAAAAATAGTTTTTAGAAAACTGTTTTCACTTATTTCCAGAAAACATCATTTTAGAAAACAATTTCACTAGTTTCAAAACTAGATTTCACTCTTCTTTTTTTTGAAATAATCAGTTTCACATTTTTTTTCAAATAAATAGTTCCGCATTTTTGAAATAACAAGGTATGCATGGAAAACAATTTTTACTCGTTTAAAAAAATTGATTTCTCTTAATTCAAAGAACTTATTTTGCTTATTTCAGAAAACATATTTCACTCATTTGGAACATTGAAATTTAAACATGTGTAAATGTATTCAAGATTGAGCTTCGTCTAAAGGTCTCGGTGCCGGGAGTTCAAATACACAATTTTTTTTAAATGAAATTACAGTTTGAAAGATATGAATGAATGAAATTGCCAAAGAGAGAATAAAAGGCAGGATTTAATCTTGCATGCTGATGCACCTTCACGTGAAAGAGAAGAAATAATGGATCAGACATGCATCAAGTACTACTTTATTACTTACATGGGCCCACCAGCTGATTCGACATAATGCTGAATACAATAGACTGTCTGGGCATACACTAAGAGGGTGCTTGGATCCAAGGGAGACTAAAAATAGTCTCTTTTAGAGGCTAAACTTCCAAGCACCCCTGACTAAAGAGAGGCTAGGACTAGTCTTAAGGCTAAAACTTTTTAGTCATAGGAAACCTACTAAAATATGTATTAGCCCTCTCTCTCCTCATTTAATTTCTCTACTTTAACACATGTTAGTTCTGGATTGGATGGTTTGAAGGATAATAAATGCTTAATAACTTGATTTTAGTCTCTTTAGTATTTGGATCCAAGCATGAATGAGGCTAGCAAGTTTTAGTCCCACTACTTTTAGTCATGGGACTAAAACGTATCCAAGCACCCTCTAATATACATGAGATGTGGCCTTGAGACCGCACGAGTTTTGGCACGGGCAGACGACGGATGCTTCGCTGCTAGCTCCCGGAACCAGTAAAAAGTTCTTTTCGGTGGGACCACGGTGGAGACAGGATGCGAAAAGGCGAGAGGTGGGGGCGCACGAGCAACATACCGCGCTGCATGCGCGCGAGCCAACCCGGGGTTCGGACTTTAATTTGCCAGGGTTGCTCCTATGTGTCGGGTTCTGCGTCAGGTTGCTGGGGTTTCGCAGAGGGAACCTAGTTGGCGGGCTTAGGGCATGTACAATGGTCGATAAGATAGTCTTATCTTAAGTTTTGCATGTAAATTAGAGATGACAGAAAAATATGTCTACAATGGGTCATCTCTTAGCCTTATCTCCAATAATTAGTTGTTCCTAAAAATATGGTGAGACAAATTGTGCTAAGAGATCATCTCTTGTCTTCTCTTAAATAAGATAAGACAAACCTTCTCTTATGATTTCTCTCTCCTCCACCTCATCATTTATCCTACGTGTCACTCTTAAGATAGAACCATTGTACATGCTCTTAGTGGGTCGCACGTGCGATTCTTGTGTTTGAACACGGTCAACGATTAGCTGATGACCTACCGCAGGCATGCTGAAACTGCTAGCCAATGCGACATGGTTACTTTCGTGCAAATTTTACAGGGCGACCTTTTATTCGCAAAAGAAAAAAAAAACAGCACAACCTTTAGAGAAACAAACAACAACGGCAAAACTTAAACAAGAAAGTGTACGTCAGTAGGATCAAATACACGATCTAACGTGAGTGAACCACGTCCCTACCAACTGTAACACATACATTTTGTTGTCTAAATCTGGCAGCTCAGTTTATATAAACTATAGGCAACAAAAGATTTAATATTTTTCTGAAATTTCGAACATAATTTTTGTTTTTCACAAAAGTCAATGCATTTTGAAAATTGAAAAAATTTGTTAAGACTCAAACATTTTTGAGGAATCTCAAAAACTTTTTGAAAAAAGGAAAAGAAATTGAAAACGAGTACGTTTTAAAAACGAATAACTTTTTGAAATGCGAACATTTTCCCAAAAATAGGAACAAAAATGGGAAACACAAATATTTTATAAAATTGCCCTAACATTTTTTTAGAAATTGTGAAAAATTTATGAAAACATGAACATTTTTGAATTTGAGAACAAGTTTTGAAAACATGAACATTTTTTGAAAAACACAAACATTTTATGAAATGGCCCAAGCAGTATTTGAATTTGCAAAAACAACTGGAAACATAAATTTTTTTGAATATTTGAAAAATAATAAAAACAGGAACATTTTATGGAAAAAACATATATTTTATGAAATTCCCCAAAATACATTGAATATGCGAACGAATTTTGAAAACATGAACATTTTCGAACTTGTGAACTACTCCCTCCTTCCCATAATATAAGAGCGTTAAAACAGAACCACTGTAATTTGTAGACAAAAGTTTAAAATTTGATTTTGGAATATTTTAAATTTCTTTGCATTCTGAACATTTTCTGAAAACAAGTGAACAAATTCAGGAATACTAAACATTTTTAAAATTTCTAAAAAAAGTTTGGAAACATAAATATTTTTTGAAAAAATGACAACTTTGAAAATTGCAAACATTTTTGAAATTATGAACATTTCTTGTAAAATAAAAAATAAAATCGAAAATAAAAATGAGAAATGGAAGAAAATAAAAAAGGAAAGAAAAGAAATCGAAAAAACAAAAACAAAAAAGGGGAGAAATGAAATGAAAAGAAACAAGAAAAAGGATAAAGATAAACAAAAAAGAAAGAGGAAAAACAAAGGGGGAAATGGCTTGGGAACCTCCTAGAAAGTTCCAAAACCGAAAAAACAACAACTCTGAACCACCTAGAAGGTTCCAAAAACCGTATACGCTCAAACGTTTAACTGCCGGACCATTCCGAACGATCTTCAATCTCCCTGTGCGTCACCTCGACAGCTTGCCGCAAAGAGCGGCAAATAAGGATTTACCACGCGAGCGACATACCGTGTTGCATGCGTGCGAGGCAGCTCAGGGTTCGGGCTTTAAATTACAAGGGCTGCTCCTAGGCTCAAATCTGAACCTCGGGCCTAACATGAAATCTTTACAAGTAAGAGGCTGGAAAACCACCTCCCTGGGCCCTGGGTGCGTGGGGCCCAACTCTGCACCTTAGGGGTAGCACGAGAAGTCTTGAATGGCTCCCCGTGTTGCCGGCTAAAAAACATTTTATCCCATCTCACCCGCGCTACAGGAATCAGCTAATTTCTCGTTTGTGAGGGTCTTTGCCGTCACCTTTTCGTCGGGGCTCTTTGTCATCTTACAGATGACAAAGAGAAAGCACACCACATGGGGATCGATGACATGGCAAGATTTTGACACACGCACACCATACAACCCCATGATGCACGCACACCACACTCCCCCATGCCCTTGCCCACTACGCGTGTCATACTAGCCCCGACCCACCTCTCCTTCTCCTCTCTCTCTCTCCCTAATTCTCTCCTGGAGCCACCATGGTCACATGTGCTCCTCTCTCCTTATCCTTCTCCCTCTCATGCTCCTCTCCCTTACTTTAAGCCCTCTTTCTCCGTCGGCCCCACAGGGAGCCGCTTCGACCCCGCGGGGAGCCATCAAAGCTTTCCCTCTCCACCGGCCACGCAGGGAGCCGCCCCCGACCCCGCGGGCTCTTCGCCGACGATGGCACTAGCCAGACCGCTCGCCATCGGAGCTTTCTCTCCCCGGCCAAGCCAATGGAGCGCCGCACTTGAGCTCCTCCGCGCCCGATGCTGGCAGAGCCAAGACATCTGCGTCTACTGCCGCCCGCATCAACGGGGTCCCACGAGGTCTACCGAGCGACTCGCACGCAACCACTTAAAACATTTGTCATTCTTTGCCTCCAACTTTTTTTTGAATTTTTTGATTTTTTTAGATTTTACTATTCATGGTGGTATGGTAAGAGCTAAAACTTGGATGGGCACTTACCAATAGTTTTGTCATGAATACAAGTGACATTGACATACAGGTGATGTTTTTCCGAACATTTTGGTATCTTACTTGCATTTTTCTTATTTAGTATGAATTAGTTACGAAGTTTTCAAAGTGACGGTCAAACGGTCAAAGGGCAAAAGCACAAGATGCCAAAGTGGGTTGGGCAAGACCACGTGTTTTAAAAAACTAGGGGCAATCCTGACGAGGGGGACACAACTAAGGGTATAAAACCAATTATCCCTACTTTATTTTGCACTTTTATTTATCTTTTATACCTATCTCTATTAGATCTCATCATTGCAAGTAACCGTGAAGGGATTGGCAACCCCTTTATCGCGTTGGGTGCAAGTATTTGTTTGTTTGTGTAGATGCTATCCTTGGAGACTTGTGTGTTCCTCCTACTAGATTGATACATTGGTTCTTAACCGAGGGAAATATTTATCTCTACTTTGCCGCATCACCCTTTCCTCTTCAAGGGAAAAACCAACGCAAGCTCAAGTAGTAGCACTCCTCCGCAACCCTTCCTCCCCCTCACGGCTGCCGGCTTATTCCGGCAGGCACCGGCGATGGCGGGCCCCCTTTTCCCCTTCCTCACGGGGTTGTTGGTGCGGGGCGGAGACGTTGTATTGTCCAGGGTGTCGTGGCACAACGACCGCTGGGACTCCAGGGACGGTGGTGGCTAGATGTGGTGGCGCGAATGGTTGTGTGGTGGTGTCCGAAGGGGTGAACTTGATCGGGTAGAGGTTGCGGCTCGATGGGCGGGCACCCAAATTTGGTATCGGCACCCTTCTATCGATTTGTCCCATTGGGCAGAGCGGGCTGGTGACTGCCGCCTTGCCTTCCGGTGGTGATGGCTCTTGTTGCAGCCGCGAGCTCATCGACGAGAAGGGCAACCGAGAAGTCGCCATTTCACAGGGAATGGATCTGCGCATGATGGAAGCTTGAAGCTACGTCGGTATTTCCCCAAAGAGGAAGGGATGATGCAGCAAAGCGGCGATAGGTATTTCCCTCAGATACGAAACCAAGGTTATCGAACCAGTAGGAGACCCAAGCAACACAACGTAAACAGCACCTGCACACAAATAACAAATACTCGCAACCCGACGTGTAAAAGGGGTTGTCAATCCCTTTCGGGTAGCGGCGCCCCAAGATAGGCAAACAGACATGAATAAAATTGTAGTAGATTGATAGATCGACCACCAAATAAAATAAATAAATAAAAATTGCAGCAAGGTATTTTTGTATTTTTGGTTTAATAGATCTGAAAATAAAAGCAAAGGAAAAGTAGATCGCAATGGCAAATAATATGAGAAAGAGACCCGGGGGTCGTAGATTTCACTAGTGGCTTCTCTCGAGAAAAATAATATTGGGGTATTTATAGAGCAAAGAGGCGGCCCGGGGGGCACCCGAGGTGGGCACAACCCACCAGGGCGCGCCTGGGCCTCCTGGTGGGTCCTGGTGGGTTGTGCTCCCCTCGGAGCACCCCCAAGGCGCAACCTTGGCACATTGGGTGTCTTCTGGTCCATAAAAAATCTCTGTAAAGTTTCGTTGCATTTGGACTCCGTTTGGTATTGATTTCCTGCGATGTAAAAAACATGCAGAAAACATCAACTGGCACTTGGCACTATGTCAACAGGTTAGTACCAAAAATGATATAAAATGTCTATAAAATGATTATAAAACATTCAAGATTGATAATATAACAACATGGAACAATCAACAATTATAGATACGTTGGAGACGTATCAGCATCCCCAAGCTTAACTCTGACTCGTCCTCGAGTAGGTATGTGATAAAAACAGAATTTTTGATGTGGAATGATGCCTAACATGTCATATCATATTCTTTTCTTCATAGCATGGACATTTGGACTTTTATGTGATTCAAAGCAATAGTCTAGTTTTGACATGATAATTTAAATACTCAAGCATATCAACAAGCAACCATGTCTTTCAAAATATCAACGCTAAAATAAGTTATCCCTAGCCCATCATGCTCAAACATTGATCCATTCATGAAACACACTCGTATATTAGCTACACCCAATACTCAAGTACGATCATATTGCCTCCTAGTTGGTGCTTTTATATGAGAAGATGGAGACTCAAATTAAAAATAAAAATTGCATAAAGTAAAAGAAAGGCCCTTCGCAGAGGGAGGTAGGGATTTGTAGAGGTGGCAGAGCTCAAAGCGAAAAACTTAGAGGTAAAAACATTTTGGGAGGTGTGTCTTTCCCACCAACGAAAACAACTTAGAGTTCCCAACACTTTCCATGCTAGATATACCATAGGCGGTTCCCAAATAGAAAATAAAGTTTACTCCTTTTTCCACCATACATTCACTTTCCATGGCTAGCCGTATCCACGGTTGCCCTCCATACCAACACTTTCCAAGGAATTTATTATTTGACAACATAAAGTAAATTCATTTTTCATTTCAGGATTGGGCATCCCTAATACCTTTGCCTTACTCTCGTGCAATGACAAGTGAATAAATACCCAACATGAGAATAACACATCTAGCATGGAAAATATTGGCCACGCTCACCGCTCCGCGAGCAGTACGAACACACAAAAGAGAAGTTTATTTTGAAAATTAGAGATGGCACATACACATTTGCTTAGAAACGGCAAAATAATACTGCATATAGGTAGATATAGTGGACTCATGTGGCAAAACTGGTTTAAAGGTTTTTGGATGCACAAGTAGTGATCATACTTAGGGCAAAATGAAGGCTAGCAAAAGATTGAGAAGCGACCAACCAAGAAACGAATATTCTCATAAGCGAGCATTAAGCATAATTAACACCGAATAATGCACCACAATAGGATATAACTTCATTGCATAATTGTTGACTTTCGTGCTTGCGTAGGGAATCACAAACCTTAACACCAATATTCTTACTAAAGCATAACTACTCATCAACATAACTCACATATCACATCATCATATCTCCAAACTATTACTAAGAATCAAGTTTATTTTGTCCAATGATCTTCATGAAAGTTTTTATTATATCCTTCTTGGATATCTATCACTTTGGGACTAATTTTCATATGTTGCTTTTCACAAGCTCAAACAAATATAAGTGAAGATCGTGAGCATAATATTTCTTTCATTCAAATTAATTTAAGTGAAGCAAGAGAGAATTTCTTCAAAATTTTACTAACTCTCAAAAAAATCTAAGTGAAGCAAGAGAGCATTTCTTCAAAAATACTAAAGCACACCCTGCTAAAAAAGATATAAGTGAAGCACTAGAGCAAGTCCATAGCTCATAAAAAATTTAAGTGAAGCATGGAGAGCAATTCTAACAAGTCATGACATAATTTTGGCTCTCTCAAATAGGTGTGTCCAGCAAGAAACCAAGACATAAATCACAAAATAAAACTAGCAAAGACTCATATCATACAAGACGCTCCAAGCAAAACACATAGTATGTGACGAATAAAAATATAGCTTTGAGTAAAATACCGATGGTCGTTAGAAGAAAGAGGGGATGCCACTCGGGGCATCCCCAAGCTTAGTTGCTTGATTATTTTGGATAATAGCTTGGGATGCCGGTGCATCCCCAAGCTTAGGCTCTTCTTACTCCTTATTCCTTCATCCATTGTAAGATAACCCAAAACTTGAAAACTTCAATCACACAAAACTCAACAAAACCTTCATGAGATCTGTTAGTATAAGAAAATAAATCACTACTATAAGTACTTTTGCAACCTATTCATATTTTGTTTTTGCATTATATCTACTATATTCCAACTTTTCTATGGCAAATACTCATCGAAGAAAACCATAGAGCCATCAAAACAAGCACACAACACAAAGAAAACAGAATCTGTCAAAAACAGAACAGTTTGTAGCAATCTGGATATTTTGAATACTTCTGAAACTCCAAAAATTCTGAAAAAGTAGACGACCTGAGCAATTTGTATATTAATCTTCTGAAAAAAGAATCAGGGCAAAATCACTTTTCTGTGATCTATGAAAATTATTTTCGTGAGTGCATAAGTTTCTATTTTTCAGCAAGATCAAACAACTATTACCCAAGAAGATCCTAAAGGCTTTACTTGACAGAAACACTAATTAAAACACAAAAAACACAATCATAACAGTAGCATAATTGTGAAAACACTCAAGAACAGAAAGCAAAAAATAAAAAACATTATTCATTGGGTTGCCTCTCAACAAGCGCTATAGTTTTATGCCCTTAGCTAGGCATAAAGCAAGGATATAAGTTTTGTCATCTTTGTCCTTTTGAAAGCAAAGAGAAAATTTCCTATCAATGGAATTTAATTTTCTATTTTGTGAAAGCACATGGCCATTGATAGAAGAAGAAAGATTAAGCACATAGCGAAAATTCGTATCTAAACTAGCCTTCATCTCTTTGATTATTTCATTTTGATGAAAGCACAAAAGTGTAGTTGAATCAACCTTATCCCCCTTTGGGTGCCCAAAGATGGTTTTTGTCTTTTCATAAGTATCAATGGCATCCCCTCCAAGAAAACTGTTTTCAAATATAGAGTCCAAAACTTGTTTGAAGGAAGAAGGTAAACCAACATAAAAACTTCTCAAGTATAACTCTATCTGATATTGGGGCACATAACTAGCTCGAATTATCAATAACTTGTCCCAAGCATCTTTCAAAGATTTATCAAGTAAATAACGAAAAATTCCGGGATCGTCTTCATCAAAATTGTTAAGATTTTCCTTAACAACCCCGGTAAGTCCTTCCATAGCATCATTGTTTATGAGCTTAGAGAGAATAGTGGGGCTATCCAAAGCATTAAAACTCGGGAGAATACCCTTAGCCCTTTTTGGATCGGTCATGGCGACAAAGAAGAGAACTTAAGCAGATGAGAAAACGACGAACGAAAAAGAGGGGCGAATAAAACGCCAAATTTTTGTGAAGTGGGCGAGAGAAAAACGAGAGGCAAATGGCAAATAATGTAAATTGCAAGGAGATGAGATTTGTGATTCGGAACCTGGTATATGTTGAAGATCCTCCCCGACAACGGCGCCAGAAATTCCTTTTGATGGCGACTTGAAGCTACGTCGGTATTTCCCGAAGAGGAAGGGATGATGCTGAAGGAAATATGCCCTAGAGGCAATAATAAAGTTATTATTTATTTTCTTATATCATGATAAATGTTTATTACTCATGCTAGAATTGTATTAACCGCAAACATGATACATGTGTGAATACATAGACAAATAGAGTGTCACTAGTATGCATCTACTTGACTAGCTCGTTGATCAAAGATGTTTATGTTTCCTAGCCATAGACAAAGAGTTGTCATTTGATTAACGGGGTCACATCATTAGGAGAATGATATGATTGACTTGACCCATTCCGTTAGCTTAGCACTTGAACGTTTAGTATGTTGCTATTGCTTTCTTCATGACTTATACATGTTCCTATGACTATGAGATTATGCAACTCCCGTTTACCGGAGGAACACTTTGTGTGCTACCATACGTCACAACGTAACTGGGTGATTATAAAGGTATTCTACAGGTGTCTCCGAAGGTACTTGTTGGGTTGGCGTATTTCGAGATTAGTATTTGTCACTCCGATTGTCGGAGAGGTATCTCTGGGCACACTCGGTAATGCACATCACTTAAGCCTTGCAAGCATTGCAACTAATGAGTTAGTTGCTGGTGATGTATTACGGAACGAGTAAAGAGACTTGCCGGTAACAAGATTGAACTAGGTATAGAGATACCGACGGTCGAATCTCGGGCAAGTAACATATCGATGACATGTTGTTATGCGGTTTGATCGATAAAGATCTTCATAGAATATGTGGGAGCCAATATGAGCATCCATGTTCCGTGAGTCCACGGTAACAGGACAACTTGGAGACGTATCCCGACCTCTTACAACTTTAACTGTATACTTGATAAAACACATCAAGATAATAGATAGGAATACCCGGTGATCGCTTTCTCACATGGAGATGAGGAAAGGATCTATGGGTATGTTGTTGCTATATGTAAGTACATGTTAGTGTCAATTATGCTCCCCTTTTCTATTGTTGCAAGATGCTCGTAGTCTTTGTACATTGAGCTTCTCCGCCTTATTCTGGTATTTCTGCAGTATAGTCCAAAGATATAACCCCATTCCTTTGATACCGATACATATCTAGTATAGATCTGATGTAAGTCTTGCGAGTACTTTGGATAAGTACTCACCGTTGCTTTGATATTCTTTTCATCTGACCCGGTTGCTGCAACAGTTGGTAGCACTATGGATGCAGGTAATTCTAAGAATGACTACTACGTGGAGTTCGATGCCGACGAGTAGTCCGGAGGTCCCAGGTAGGAGGTCTGCGTCTTTTTGATCTAGTGTCATTGTTATGCTCATCCTTCTTAAGCCAAAACTTGTTTGTCCCCAAACTTAACTTGTTGTCTGTATCGTCCTTGTGACCCTAGTTTGTAATATAAAGATTTGTGTTTAAATTTGCGTCGTAGAGTTGTGTTGTAATATTAACATGGAGTCACCATTCGTGATCGTACATGATGTGTGTTTGATTAGTGCACGATTATGAATGGGGCGTCACACTCACACCCCTCTTACCACTCACACCTCTCACCGCCCCACCTATGAGGGTGCACGAATGAGGACACACGCACGCGCACACACACACGCGCGCGCGCACACACACACACACACACACACCATGGTAGTATGACACAAGCTTGGATGTGACGCAGGCGACCAGTCGATAATGTCGTATCAGTGTGCCAAGTTGTGGCCATGGTGGGGGGAGGTTGGAGAAGCCAGTAACAATTGGGTAAGGAGGCCTTGTCGCACGCTAACGAGGGCGACCCGTAGTACCAAGTGCTAGCATTGGTGTGGGCTTGGGCCCCGCAAAAATCATCCAAGTGCCTTACTACATGCTAATGAGGGTAACTCGTAGTACCGAGTACTTCGAATAGTTGTTCTAGATGGAGGTTCAATTTTTTAGGGTTCGCCTACTGACTTCTCTTTTAGGGATTCCCTGATTCTTTCGTAAATCTCCTTGATGTGCCGGCAGATGGTCATCTTGTGGTTGTTCGTTCCTGACAAGGTTCTCATGTGGTCTTCCATTGTCAAGCCTCCTGCTTGTGGTGATTTCACGTGCCTTGAACATCAATAGATCCCTTTCCAACCCTAAAAAAAGCAGATCTCTTTCCACCTTTATTCCATTTGTAGTTGATCAATGATATAATTCCTCCCCGTACACCCTGCGAGCGTCGAGTACCATTGTCCCTTCGTCCGGATCCTTGGGTTCCATGGGACTCTTGCCCTGTTATATTTACACTCGATCTTTTTCCAGATTAGCTTGGCAGGGCCCTATCGAAGTGGTCATAGTTCGTCTCCCCGTGCGGCCAATTTTTTAGTTCCATGATTATTTTTGTGTGCCATATAATCTACATACTATTTTAGTATGGTGGTACTCACAGGCGATTGATAAGCAACTATTAATCCAAACACAAAATTTGCGCACGTACGAATGAGATTATGAGATATTGATCGAAATAGCTAACAATATCATCCAAAGAGTAACAATTAATTTCCAAGACAACTGACCCATATGCACTGCATTCATCTAATTGTTGGTCAAAGATAGAATCTTGAAATTACAAGACTAGAGAAAGACAAAAGTAAGGAATAAGAAATATACAGAAACATAGTGAAAGGCAGGAGGTAGATGGAGAACAATAAGAGGGCCCAAATCATTACGCATTGACAATCTCCGGCGTGGGGCTTCTCCGCAACTGGGCAAACTTCTCCATGGTCAGGTCCAACGAACAATCATACAGGTGGCTGCCATCTCACCCTTGATAAAAAAACCATTTTCTTCCATTAAACAAATATATTTTCTGTCATAATTATTTATCGCCCGCCTCCCTCATGGCATTACTGCACATGGTACTGTTTTTTTTTTTGCAGGAATGCACATGGTATTGTTAATAATACAATAATAAGGATTACACCACTAATAAGTAACAAAAGGACAACTAAAGACACAGTACACGGAGGCTGCGATATAGCCATGACAATACTGTTAGGAACAGTTAGCGTACTCATTAGACTAATTGAGCAGTTAGATTTGTATTAGAATATTCTATAGGATAAACTGTCCGGCAGTTAGAATTTCTGCTTTGTCCAAACGCTGTCCATCCCGAACAGGCATCATGTCTCTTCCAAGGGATGCAAACATTGTAACCGACATTTGTACACGACTGTTGGTGATATATAAATACCCCAACTCAACATCAATACAATTTACTCCATTCACTTCAATCTTTCTGTTTCTCTTCATTTTGCCTATTCTCTCTGTACTAGAGCGATGCGTGCATGATAACATGTGCCATGATTTTTTTAAGGACTCTCACCTTAAAATTCAGAAAATAGTCACGTACATTTCTTGAACACATCCAAGAAGATATATGTGGACTACTCAACTATTTTGGGGGCATATATTCTTGGCATCCGTAGATATCTAATAGATGATTTTATGTGGGTCTCTAATCTCCACAAATCCATGATTTTACTAAATCAATTGCTCAAATTGTCAAATTATGAACAAATTATCCTAACATATGGGTTAAACCCATTTGAATGCCATTTTTAAGAGAATTTATGATTTTACTAAGTACCTCATGTACATACCCAAAATGGTGCAGCTAAATTCTTTATCGAAAGAATCAAACTAATCAAATGACCACTTCTAAGCATTTTAATTTAGCAACATCTCGTTGTAGACATGCGGTCTTACACACCGCGGATCTATTATAGATCATTCCAACTGCATACTACTTCCCCTTGCAGTAAGTAGAAATCAACAAGTATTCACTAGTAGAAAAGGGGGCAAAGGTTCAGGCCGGGTAAGCCCATTAGTCCCGGTTCAGTCCAGAACCGGGACCAATGGGTGCATTGGACCCGGTTCGTGAGCCTAGGGGGCCGCCCGGGCCACGTGGGCCATTGGTCCCGGTTCGTCTGGACCTTTTGGTCCCGGTTGGTGGGACGAACCGGGACCAATGGGCCTCGCTCCTAGCCCATCACCATTGGTCCCGGTTGATGGCATGAACCGGGACCAAAGGCTGCCCTTTAGTCCCGGTTCATGCCACCAACCGGGACCAATGGTGGTGCCTATATATACCCCCTCGCGCAAGAGCAGAGCACACTGCTCTGTTTTTTCTGGCCGAGGGAGAGAGGGCTTGGTGGTGCTCTAGCTCACTTCCTATGCACACAAGGTGTTCGATGGAATGCCCGAGCCACACTACTTAAGCTTTCTTCTCTCCAAGCTCGACCTCTAACCTCCATTTTCCTCAATATTTGTCTAGGTTTAGCGGTCTGTCACGCCCTGCCCCCGTCTTCACCGCCGTCGATCACCCGCGCCGATCTCATCACCGGCACCACCGTGGTGAGCCTCTTGTTCTTATCTTCTTTCTGAAAGGAAAAATATTCTTACTTGTATGTTTAGATAGATACTTGTATCATTTTCTTACTTTTATTATTGCATCTTATATAGTGCGATGGTTTTGGTATCCGCCCCCGTCGGCCCTCGTCCTGTCTATGATTCGGATGTGGTATATATTATCTTTATAACTATTGGTTCATTTATTGTTTATGAAAATTATGCCGACCAACGTGACATAGATTTTATTTATCTAGGAGGTATGTGAACCGGAAATTCCAACCGACCCTATTGTTGAGAGGTTAAATTTAGTTGAAGAAGAAAACAATTTCATGAAGGAAAAAATAAAAAAAATTGAGGAGGAGAAGATGATATTGGAGTTGCATGTTGCGGATGTCGTCGATGATCACAAGATCAAGATGGATGCAATGCGCTTGAAGATTAGAAAGGTTAGAAAATATGCCGTTCGTACCGAGGCTTGGTATCATTATGACATTGGAACAATTGTTACCTTGGTTGCGATTATGATCGCATTTGTTTTCGCATTGAAATGTTTTACATAGTTTCAATGTATGGTTTAATTAATTAGATGCTCTAGAGAGCTATATGTTGTTAGATGAGAACTATGTATGTACTTTGGTTTTAATGTGATGATGAACTTCTATTAATTTGGTCACTTAATTATCTATTCATGATGTTTTGTAATGGTTTTTGACACACTTAATTATATATAACGCACGCAGATGAATCGGCAATGGATGTGCGGTGACAGACACACCTCAGAGTACATTAAGGGCGTGCATGAATTTCTCGAAGAGGCTGAGGCAAACAAGCAGAATGGTTTTATGTGTTGTCCATGCCCTAATTGTGGGAATACGAAGTCTTACTCTGACCGGAAAATCCTTCACACTCACCTGCTTTACAAGGGTTTCATGCCACACTATAATGTTTGGACAAGGCACGGAGAAATAGGGGTTATGATGGAAGACGGCGAAGAAGAAGAGTACGATGACAACTATGTGCCCCCTGAATACGGTGATGCTGCAACGGGGGGAGCTCGTGAAGATCAAGAGGAACCAGACGATGTACCCAATGATGCTGCAACGGGTGAAGCTGCTGAAGATTAAGAGGAACCAGACGATGTGCTCGATGATGATGATCTCCGCCGGGTCATTGTCGATGCAAGGACGCAATGTGAAAGTCAAAAGGAAAAGCTGAAGTTCGATCGCATGTTAGAGGATCACAAAAAGGGTTGTACCCCAATTGCGAAGATGGCAACACAAAGCTCGGTACCGTACTGGAATTGCTGCAGTGGAAGGCAGAGAATGCTGTGCCTGACAAAGGATTTGAGAAACTACTGAAAATATTTGACGAAGAAGCTTCCAAAGGATAACGAATTGCCCGACAGTACATACACAACAAAGAAGGTCGTATGCCCTCTAGGACTGGAGGTGCAGAAGATACATGCATGCCCTAATGACTGCATCCTCTACCGCGGTGCATACACGGATCTGAACGCATGCCCGGTATGCGGTGCATTGCGGTATAAGATCAGACGAGATGACCCTGGTGATGTTCACGGCGAGCCCCCCAGGAAGAGGGTTCCTGCGAAGGTGATGTGGTATGCTCCTATAATACCACGGTTGAAACGTCTGTTCAGAAACGGAGAGCATGCCAAGTTGATGCGATGGCACAGTGAGGACCGTAAGAAAGATGGGAAGTTGAGAGCACCCGCTGACGGGTCGCAGTGGAGAAAATCAAGAGAAAGTACTGGGATGAGTTTGCAAAGGACCCAAGGAACGCATGGTTTGCTTTAAGCGCGGATGGCATTAATCCTTTCGGGGAGCAGAGCAGCAATCACAGCACCTGGCCCGTGACTCTATGTATGTATAACCTTCCTCCTTGGATGTGCATGAAGCGGAAGTTCATTATGATGCCAGTTCTCATCCAAGGCCCTAAGCAACCCGGCAACGACATTGATGTGTACCTAAGGCCATTAGTTGAAGAACTTTTACAGCTGTGGAATGGAAATAGTGTACGTACGTGGGATGAGTACAAACAAGAGGAATTTAACCTAAAGGCGTTGCTGTTCGTGACCATCAACGATTGGCCCGCTCTCAGTAACCTTTTAGGACAGACAAACAAGGGATACCACGCATGCACGCACTGTTTGGATGACACCGAAAGTATATACCTGGACAGATGCAGGAAGAATGTGTACGTGGGCCATCGTTGATTTCTCCCGACCAACCATCAATGTCCAAAGAAAGGCAAGCATTTCAAAGGCGAGGCAGATCACCGGAAGAAGCCCGCCATGCGTACCGGAGGAAGCGAATACATCATACGATGAGCCAAAGCGCCACATAGTTCTTTCAGGAAAAAGGGACATCGTGGGAGTGGAGGGCAAGACAGACATGTCTGAAGATTATGAAAAGTTTCATGAAATTCCTCCCTTCAAAGTCAAGGCTGACCCAAGCATCCTGATAAACAATGAAGATTATCCATGGTTACGGCGCAATATGCAAATGACACAAGCGAAGAAAAAGTGAAGACTTTCTCCCGCAACTATTATGATGATACAAGCGAAGAAAAAGTGAAGACTTTCAGAGTTCATTTCAAATGCTTTAATGTCTTATGGTTTGCCCCTCGTAATACCATTAATCCCGGTTCGCTCCTTGTCAACAATGTTCTCACCAAGAACACTCTCAAGAGGGCAGCCACGTGGGCCATTGGTCCCGGTTCGTCTGGACCTTTTGGTCCCGGTTCCACGCACGAACCGGGACCATTGGTCAAGTTTATAATTTTTCTAAAACTAAAAGCAAAAAGAATTAAAAAAATAAAGCAAAAAACAAAAGAAAATAAATAATGCAGAAAACAAAACAAAAAAACTGAAAAATAAAATAAAAATAGCAACAATAAGTATTTTGTTGTAAGTAGAAACAAAATAAAATAAATAAAGCAACAAAGAAAACAAAAAACAAAAAAGTGTTTTCAAATTTGAAAACTAATGGCATTAACAAAAAGTTTATAATTTTTCTAAAACTAAAAGCATAAAGAATTAAAAAATAAAGCAAAAAAACAAAAGAAAATAAAATAAATAAAGCAACAAAAAAACAAAAAAAGTGCCACCTACTGGGCCCCCACGGCCTGAATACGACTAGAAACCCATCCAAGGGCCAGGATTCAGGCCCGTAGGAGGCCCAGTAGGCCCACAGGCATAGCAGTGACAATTAGGCCCGTAAGCCTGCAATGGAGAGAAGCTCGAGAGGGGTGCGGCAGTGGGGCTTATAAACCACTGCGCACCCCTCTCAACTAGCGAGGTGGGACTAAACTTTCGACGCGGGCGCAGCAGCACAAGGCCTTTGGTCCCGGTTGATGGCACCAACCGGGACTAAAGGGGGCATTGGTACCAGTTCGTGGCAACAACCGGGACCAATGCCCCCCTTTAGTCCCGATTGGTGGCACCAACCGGGACTAATGCCCACCTTTAGTCCCGGTTGCTGCCACGAACCGGGACTAAAGGCTTTGCTATAAAAGTTCACACTTAGGAAATTTTCACTCTCTCATCTCGCAGTTGCCGCCCCGACGCCGACGTCGCCCGCCCCCGTCGTCGTCGTCGCCGTCGCCCCTGCCCTGACGCGCGCCGCCCCAGCCCGCCCTCGCCGTCGACCGCGTCGGCCCCTTCCCCAACACGCGCCGCCCCGGCCCGCCCTCGCCGTCGCCCGCGCCCCCTACCCCGAGCGCGCGCGCACTGCCCCATCGCCATCCTCGCTGCCGACCCCGCGGTCCTCCCGGTCCGGCCGGCGCCCTCCCTAGCTAGCATTTTTTTCATATATATGTTTTTTTTCATATATATGCTTGTGTTTATATATATATATATATATATATATATATATATATATATATATATATATATATATGTTCTCTGTGTATATATATGTTCATGTATATATGCAAAAGATAGTTTTTTTAGAAAAAATATGATTTTTTTCTGTTCATAGATTTTTTTTGGTGATATTAATTATTATAAATATGCAAATGTTTGTATATTCATCATATGAACAATGAATTAGGCAATACTACTTCATGTATTTTTAAGAAGGAAGAAGAAGAAAAAGAATGAGAGGAAAAATTAGGAGATAAGAAGAGGAAGAAAGGAGAAGAAGAGGGGAGGGGAAGAAGAGGAGAAATAAATAAGAAGAAGAAAAAGAAGAGGAGAAGAAGAAAGGAATACAGGAGAAGAAGAGAAAAATAGAATATATTCTATTTTTCTCTTCTTCTCCTCTATTCCTTTCTTCTTCTCCTCTTTTTTTTCTTCTTTTTTTCTTCGATCTTCTCCTCTAGCTATTCCTTTCTTCTTCTCCTCTTTTTATTTCTTCTCCGTTTTCTTATGTTTTATCGGGTCTGTCGTCGTCGATATACCCCTCCCGATAACTTCAACACGAGGGGGGGGGGTCGATATACCCCGGCCCTCCCCGATAATATTATTTTCCCATGTACGTATGTCGTGTCGATATAAACTCCCGATAACTTCAACACGTGTGTGTGGGGGGGGGTCGATATACCCGCTCCCCGATAACATTATTTCCCCATGGATGTATCTCATCGTTGTCGATATACCCCCTCCCGATAACTTCAACACGAGGGGGGTCGATATACCCCCTCCCAATAACTTCAACACGTGGGGGGGGGCGATATACCCCTTCCCCGATAATATTATTTTCCCATGTACGTATGTCGTTGTTGTCGATATAAACCCCTCCCGATAACTTCAACACGTGGGGAGGGGGGTTGATATACCCGCTCTCACCGATAACATAATTTTCCCGTGTATGTATCTCATCGTTGTCGATATTACCCCCTCCCGGTAACTTCAACATGAGGGGGGTCAATATACCCCCTCCCGATAACTTCAACACGTGGGGGGCGATATACCCGCTCCCCAATAACATTATTTTCCCGTGTATGTATCTCATCGTTGTCGATATTACCCCATCCCAGATAACTTCGACAGTGAAAACTCTCGAGGAGTACACCCAAACTAATATATCCACGTGTTGTCATATTTGTGTAATAATTCCCATGTTGTAATATATATTTGCAGAAACAATGGAGCACGGACGAGACGAGGAAGCAGAAGAGAGGTTGCGGGACATAATCTTAGACGGAGGTGATGTCATGTCGTGTTATCTTAACGACAATGATGGTCTGGAAGAACAGCAGGGTGAAGAAGCAGGTCCGGAAGAACAGCAGGGTGAAGAAGCAGGTACGGAAGAACAGCAGGGTGAAGAAGCAGGTCCGGAAGAACAGGGTGACGGCTCCGGTGACCGACCAGAGTCCGGCTAGGTAAATATATTAGTTAAGCCTATGCTGGGACTAGCTAATTGATGCATTCATTGTTTTGGTATGTACACATATTAATTAACTCTCGTCTTTCTTCTTTTCTCTAGCCCTCCGGATCGAGCAAAACTTCGGTAAAGGGACGAGGCCCGAAGAAAAAGTTACGCGAGGATGAAAGGTTTGAGATCACAGCAATCGCGCGCGACGACCTACCAATTGTACCCGTCCGGACAAAGGATGCATTTACTACTCAGTGCGGGGTTCTTGTTAGACAAGATCCCGATCAGCATCCACCAATGGTTTAAGCCAGCTAAAGAAGACCCTGAGGTGTCTTATGTCAATGATATGCAGAAAGATGATCTTTGGAATAAGCTAAAGGCAAATTTCACCCTACCGCCAGAGGAGGATCCGGAGAAGCCGGTTATAGAGCAATTAATTAAGTCTACTACTCTTAAGAAGATGGCAGAGCTATTCGGGAGGTGGAAGAATGAGCTGAAAAGGTTTGTCGACAAAGAAGAGACACCACAATTCATCGGCAAATATGAGAAGATCAGAGATCAATGGCCTGCATTTGTGGCCCACAAGACATTGGATAAGAGTAAGAAGATGTCGGAGACAAACAAAAATAATGTTGCGAAGAAGAAGCTTCACCATCGCACGGGGTCAGGTGGCTACCTCAAAGGCCGGCCTAAGTGGGCAAAGGCTGAGACTGATCTGCTTGATAAAGGGATCGAACCAGAGACAATGAAATGGCCAGACCGTTGCCGGACTTGGTTCTTCGGGGCTGGCAGATCCTTGGACCCTGTAATAGGGAAGTGCGTTTCGACGGACGAGCAACTTGACATACCCTTCAAGAACCTTCGGTACTATATCGATGCAGCGCAGAAAGGGACGTTCCTTCCAGACAGAGAGAACGACGAGCTCACAAAGGCCCTCAGAAATCCTGAGCACCCTGGACGGACACGAGGCACGCCAGGCTCCATTCCGTGGAAGGCTGGGTTTCCGGACGCAGGCGGTTACAAATGCCAGGAGAGGAGGAAGAAAGTGCAGCAGACCAAACTGCATGCGCTTAAAGCAAGGGTACAAGGGATAGAGGAACGAGAAGCAAATCGCAGCAAACGAACTGTCGAAGCTTCCCCCGAAGCTACCCCGCCATCTCAGCGGAGAACCAGTGTGGCTTCCACCGAGCTGCTTCAGCCGGAGCATGTCTTGACGGCTCCTGCTTGCAGCTATCCCGTGGATGCTATCACGGAGTCTCAAAATTGTCACCTTATGACGCAATGGATTAATATGAAGGTCAAGGCGGCTGTTGGTGATGGTGGATGAAATAACGGAGGGATTTGAGGACCTCCCGCTTGACCACCCTACCGGAGAAGGGGAGACTCGGCCGGGTTCTTCTCTGAAGACTCCATGACTGTGGCGGAAGGAGCTCATCAACCTTCCGAACTGGACGCTTCCGCCTCCTCCTCCTCCTCCGGCGAGTCAGGGCACTCCGCCTCCTCCACCGCCTCCTCCTCCGGCGAGTGACGATCAGGGCACTCGGCCGGATCCTTCTCCGGCGCGTGGCGGCACTCCGCCTCCTTCTCCGCCTGCGCCGGCGCGCCCGAGCAGCCAGCCTTCTCCTTCTCTGCCTCGTCAGCAAGGGCGGAAGAGACCCGCCGCCGCTCTGGCAGCTGCTCCGGCACGTCGTAGTCCTTCTCCTCCGCCTCATAAGCAAGTAAAGAAGACAGCCGCTCCGTCTACTCGGCCGGCGTCTAGCAGTACAGCCAGAGGCGGGAGGACATACAGATTCGGTCCTTCTCTGAAGACTCCAGAGAAGTTACCATACGAGAGAAGCCCGGAGGAGAACGCGAAGATCGCGCGAACCGAAGTGGATGACTAGTTTAAAGGGTTGAAAGCAAAGAGACATCCACCTCCGGAGGAGAAGGTAGATCCGGTGAAAGCGAAGCGCACACTGGCTGCCCTGGCAAAACCACCCAAGTCTCCGCCGAAAGGCAACTATGAGCGCATTATTGGAAAGACATGGGCCGAAGCAGAGCGGTCGGGAAGTACAGTTAGTGATCTTAGGATGAAAGAACGACGAGCAGCTGGGAAACAAATTGCCCAGCTCGGCGAAGAAGGGAATCAATCGTGCCCCCGCTCAAGGTGCCTAGCGACATCGTCGATCCGAGGATGGTGCCCGATTATAGCAATCTTGGAGATTACCTGCCCGACGATGTACATTATGATTTCATGGACGTGCAGATACACAGATACGAGTACGGGAAGCCTCTCGTGAAAGATGAAAGATCTCTATCAACAGTGATGCGAAGATTGCTTGATTGGTACTTGAAAATCTGTAGAGAGTCTGGGGGGAGGAGTACTTTGTATGTGAGAGTTAAACCGGAGCATGACCTCGTTGGAATTGATCTATTGCCTATTCCATTTGAGGAGTTCTATCAGTTTTTCAATCAATTGGCCCTCGATAAAGCAACGGTCACCTGCTACTCTCTGTAAGTACTACTACTTCTGTCATTAAGTCTCTCTATATAGCTCAGCTCTTTCATTGCATGTATTTATAATTATCCTCACTATATTATGCAGATTGAAGATCGCTGAATTGAAGAAAAGACAAGTCGGTGATATTGGGTTCATTAACACATATCTCATAGATGCAACTGAGGTTAAATTTCATGTCGCAGATACCGAGGCCAACTTGCTACGATCATTCAAAATAAATGAAAACAAAGATATAATACTCTTTCCTTACAACTTCAAGTGAGTGTTACTGTCTTGTGCATATTCGATTCCCTTATATATTAGTCTAGGTTATAGTAATGTAATTGATGAGTTATGCATGCGTGTGCAGTTACCACTATATTCTCCTAGAGATTAGGCTTAAGCAGGGAGTAGTAACTGCCTTAGACGCTAAACGAAAAGATCCCCAGGAGTATGCGGACATGACTAAAATCCTCGAGAAGTAAGTTAAATCGATCATTATCCACCATATCAACAACTTTGTTCATTTCCTGATATCAAGTAATTGTTTTCTTTTGTCTGGCAGGGTTTGGAGAAAATTCACCAAAAAATCTCCGGGACTCCCGAAGAAGCTGCAATTTAGATACCCGAAAGTAAGTACTATAGTAGCATGTTCCGCACGTCTCCTAGCTATTGATTCAAGCGCTAGTTTCGTCAATATCATTTGGCATTCTTGCTTATTTGTTTGATTGACCTCTATTTCTTGTAAAGTGGTTGTGGCAGGAACAAGGGAATGATTTCTGTGGATATTACGTTTGCGAGTTCATCCGCCACACGACCTGTGAACTGGGCGGGTACTCTGACGAACAATATGAAGTGCGTAAGAAATAATATTTACAATTTTAGTTTATTACCATCATTTGTGTTGAGTCACATTTATTCATATATATATATATGTATTGACCCCCTTCTTCAAATTAGATGTTCCGGATGCGGGATGAACTCCTAGCACCAGATCGCATGCGAGCAATTCAAGAGGAATTGGCGGCATTCTTTCTTGACCACGTGATCGCTGAAGACGGAGAATACTATGTGGACCATGCGTCCGTAGTTTAGGAGATTATATTTGTAAGAGCTAATTATTGTATATATGTAGCTGGTAGTGTCGGATAGATATACGAGAACTTGTTGTTCGACCAATCTCTCCGAGAAGGAGAGGTGGTCGATATCACTTCTCTGTGTATGCATATATGTTCATGACGATCTTCTGTTTCCTTCATTTGCTTACTAGCTAGCTAGCGTGTCTAGTCCTCTCTATATGTATGTATAGGACGTAGCGTCGACCAAGCACGGACATAAGAGAGGACACTTCTCTCTATTAATTAGCTATCTAACACAATATATACCTAAATTAACCCCCCAAAACCCCCAACCCCACCCCCTTTCAAAAAAACAAAAACCCCAGCCACAGAAATGCTGACGCGTGGATGCCTATTAGTCCCGGTTGGTGCCACCAACCGGGACCAAATGCCTCCTGCCTGGGCTCAGCGCGCAGGCCACGTGGAGGCCCATCTGTCCCGGTTCTGGTTTGAACCGGGACTAAAGGGTCAGGGCATTAGTAACGACCCTTTAGTCCCGGTTCCTGAACCGGGACAAAAGGCCCTTATGAACCGGGACAATAGGCCCGTTTTCTACTAGTGATCTCCCATCTGCGAGAATTCGGTTATATACCGATATCACCACTCCAGCGTACAGTAACGGACCCTCACATTAAATTTGGGTAACTATTTATTTATCCGTCGATCATAAATATCTCAAGCTCCTATCAGGGGAATTGGTTATAGCATGTACGGTGATTACATTGAAATAAGGACATTTTCGGCATTAGGGGGAGATTCGTACCACAATGAATGCCGATAAATTAGAACTGTCATGGACTTTCAGTCATCATATTCACATACTTCAAAATCTGAACATCAAGTTCAATCATATATTTGCAACACATTGCAAATCTGCCACAAACATTTACTTATGACAAAGACGCCATGAAATCACATTATGCATGAAAGCAATGTGAAGTAGAAAGTGGAAGTACCTCATACAACCACTATTCTCCCCAAATGAGAGCAAAAGGGGGGAGAAACATGGTCACATGAGAAATGAGTGAAGGAAATATGCCCTAGAGGCAATAATAAAGTTATTATTTATTTCCTTATTTCATGATAAATGTTTATTATTCATGCTAGAATTGTATTAACCAGAAACATAATACATGTGTGAATACATAGACAAATAGAGTGTCACTAGTATGCCTCTACTTGACTAGCTCGTTAATCAAAGATGGTTATGTTTCCTAACCATGAACAAAGAGTTGTTATTTGATTAACGAGGTCACATCATTAGTTGAATGATCTGATTGACATGACCCATTCCATTAGCTTAGCACCCGATCGTTTAGTATGTTGCTATTGCTTTCTTCATGACTTATACATGTTCCTATGACTATGAGATTATGCAACTCCTGTTTACCGGAGGAACACTTTGTGTGCTACCAAACGTCACAACGTAACTGGGTGATTATAAAGGTGCTCTACAGGTGTCTCCAAAGGTACTTGTTGGGTTGGCGTATTTCGAGATTAGGATTTGTCACTCCGAATGTCGGAGAGGTATCTCTGGGCCCTCTCGGTAATGCACATCACTTAAGCCTTGCAAGCATTGCAACTAATGAGTTAGTTGCGAGATGATGTATTACAGAACGAGTAAAGAGACTTGCCGGTAACGAGATTGAACTAGGTATTGGATACCGACGATCGAATCTCGGGCAAGTAACATACCGATGACAAAGGGAACAACGTATGTTGTTATGCGGTCTGACCGATAAAGATCTTCGTAGAATGTGTAGGAGCCAATATGGGCATCCAGGTCCCGCTATTGGTTATTGACCAGAGATTTGTCTCAGTCATGTCTACACTGTTCTCGAACCGTAGGGTCCGCACGCTTAAGATTACGATGACAGTTATTATGAGTTTATGCATTTTGATGTACCGAAGTTAGTTCGGAGTCCCGGATGAGATCACGGACATGACGAGGAGTCTCGGAATGGTCGAGACATAAAGATTGATATATTGGACGACTATATTCGGACATCGGAATGGTTCCGAGTGGTTTCGGATAAAACCGGAGTGCCGGAGGGGTTACCGGAACCCCCCGGGGAAGTAATGGGCCTTATTGGGCCCAAGGGGAGAGAGAGGGCAGCAGCCAGGAGGTGGCGCGCACCCCCCTCATGGGAGTCCGAATTGGACAAGGAGGGGGGGCGCGGCCCCCCTTTCCCTCACCCTCTCCCTCTCTTTCCTTCCCCCCTCTCTTCCTAGTTGGACTAGGAAAGGGGAGTCCTACTCCCACTAGGAGGAGGACTCCCCCCTCCCTTTGGCGCGCCCCTATAGGGCCGGCCGGCCTCCCCCTTGCTCCTTTATATACGGGGGCAGGGGGCACCCCAAGACACACAAGTTGATGTTCGTGATCGTTCCTCAGCCGTGTGCGGTGCCCCCTCCACCATATTCCACCTCGGTCATATTGTCGCGGTGCTTAGGCGAAGCCCTGCGTCGGTAGTTCATCAAGATCGTCACCATGCCGTCGTGCTGACGAAACTCGTCCCCGAGAGCTTTGCTGGATCGGAGCCCGGAGAACGTCATCGAGCTGTACGTGTGTCAAGAACTCGGAGGCGCCGGAGTAACGGTGCTTGGATCGGTCAGATCGGGAGGACGTACGACTACTTCCTCTACGTTGTGTCAATGCTTCCGCTTCGGTCTACGAGGGTACGTAGACAACACTCTCCCCTCTCGTTGCTATGCATCACCATGATCTTGCGTGTGCGTAGGAAATTTTTTGAAATTACTACGTTCCCCAACAGTGGCATCCGAGCCTAGGTTTTTATGGTTTGATGTTATATGCACGAGTAGAACACAAGTGAGTTGTGGACGATATAAGTCATACTGCCTACCAGCATGTCATACTTTGGTTCGGCGGTATTGTTGGATGAAGCGGCCCGGACCGACATTACACGTACGCTTACGCGAGACTGGTTCTACCGACGTGCTTTGCACACAGGTGGCTGGCGGGTGTCAGTTTCTCCAACTTTAGTTGAACCGAGTATGGCTATGCCTGGTCCTTGCAAAGGTTAAAACGGAGTCTATTTGACAAACTATCGTTGTGGTTTTGATGCGTAGGTGAGATTGGTTCTTGCTTAAGCCCGTAGCAGCCACGTAAAACTTGCAACAACAAAGTAGAGGACGTCTAACTTGTTTTTGCAGGGCATGTTGTGATGTGATATGGTCAAGATGTGATGAGATATAAGTTGTTGTATGAGATGATCATGTTTTGTTGAAGTTATCGGCAACTGGCAGAAGCCTTACGGTTGTCTCATTATTGCATAAGATGCAAGTGCCAAATAATTGCTTTACTTTATCGCTATGCGATAGCAATAGTTGCAAGAGCAATAGTTGGCGAGACGACCACGTGACGACACATTGATATAGATCAAGATGATGGAGATCATGGTGTCGTGTCGGTGACGATAGAGATCATGACTGTACTTTGGAGATGGAGATCAAAGGCGCAAGATGATCATGGCCATATCATGTCACATATATTGATTGCATGTGATGTTTATCTTTTATACATCTTATTTTGCTTAGTTTGACGGTAGCATTTTAAGATGATCTCTCACTAATTATCAAGAAGTGTTCTCCCTGAGTATGCACTGTTGCGAAAGTTCTTCATGCTGACACACCACGTGATGATCAGGTGTGATAGGCTCTACGTTCAAATACAACGGGTGCAAAACAGTTGCACACGCGGAATACTCAGGTTATACTTGACGAGCCAAGCATATACAGATATGGCCTCGGAACACGGAGACCGAAAGGTCGAGCGTGAATCATATAGTAGATATGATCAACATATTGATGTTCACCGTTGAAACTACTCCATCTCACGTGATGATCGGACATGGTTTAGTTGATATGGATCACGTGATCACTTAGAGGATTAGAGGGATGTCTATCTAAGTGGGAGTTCTTAAGTAATATGATTAATTGAACTTTAATTTATCATGAACTTAGTCCTGGTAGTATTAGCATATCTATGTTGTAGATCAATAGCTCGCGTTGTTGCTTTCATATGTTTATTTTGATATGTTCCTAGAGAAAATTGTGTTGAAAAAATGTTAGTAGCAATGATGCGGATTGGATCCGTGTTCTGAAGTTTATCCTCATTGCTGCACAGAAGAATTATGTCCTTGATGCACCGCTAGGTGACGGACCTATTGCAGGAGCAGATGCAGACGTTATGAACGTTTTGCTAGCTCAATATGATGACTACTTAATAGTTTAGTGCACCATGCTTAACGGCTTAGAATCGGGACTTCAAAGACGTTTTGAACGTCATGGACCATATGAGATGTTCCAGGAGTTGAAGTTAATATTTCAAGCAAATACCCGAGTTGAGAGATATGAAGTCTCCAACAAGTTCTACAGCTAAAAGATGGAGGAGAATCGCTCAACTAGTGAGCATGTGCTCAGATTGTCTGGGTACTACAATCGCTTGAATCAAGTGGGAGTTAATCTTCCAGATAAGATAGTGATTGACAGAATTCTCTAGTCACCATCACCAAGTTAGTAGAACTTCGTGATGAACTATAATATGCAAGGGATGACGAAAGTAATTCCCAAGCTCTTCGTGATGCTGAAATCAACGAAGGTAGAAATCAAGAAAAACATCAAGTGTTGATGGTTGACAAGATCACTAGTTTCAAGAAAAGGGCAAAGGGAAGAAGAAGGGGAACTTCAAGAAAAACAGCAATCAAGTTGCTACTTAAGTGAAGAAGCCCAAGTCTGGTCCTAAGCCTGAGACTAAGTGCTTCTACTGCAAAGGGATTGGTCACTGGAAGCAGAACTACCCCAAGTAATTGGTGGATAAGAAGAATGGAAAAGTGAACAAAGGTATATTGGATATACATGTTATTGATGTGTACTTTACTAGTGTTTATAGCAACCCCTCGGCATTTGATGCTGGTTCAGTTGCCAAGATTAGTAACTCGAAACGGGAGTTGCAGAATGAACAGAGACTAGTTAAGGGTGAAGTGACGATGTGTGTTGGAAGTGGTTCCAAGATTGATATGATCATCATCGCACACTCCCTATACTTTCGGGATTAGTGTTGAACCTAAATAAGTGTTATTTGGTGTTTACGTTGAGCATGAATATGATCTGATCATGTTTATTGCAATACGGTTATTCATTTAAGTAAGAGAATAAATTGTTGTTCTGTTTACATGAATAAAACCTTATATGGTTACACACTCAACGAAAATGGTTTGTTGGATCTCGATCGTGGTGATACACATATTCATATTATTGAAGCCAAAAGATGCAAAGTTAATAATGATAGTGCAACTTGTTTGTGGCACTGCCGTTTAGGTCATATTGGTGTAAAGCGCATGAAGAAACTCCATGCTGATGGGCTTTTGGAATCACTTGATTATGAATCACTTGATGCTTGCGAACCATGCCTCATGGGCAAGATGACTAAGACTCCGTTCTCCGGAACAATGGAGCGAGCAACAGATTTGTTGGAAATCATACATACTGATGTATGTGGTCCGATGAATATTAAAGCTCGCGACAAGTATCATTATTTTCTAACCTTCACAGATGATTTAAGCAGATATGAGTATATCTACTTAATGAAATAAGAAGTCTGAAACATTTGAAAAGTTCATATAATTTCAGAGTGAAGTGGAAAATCATCGTAACAAGAAAATAAAATTTCTACGATCTGATCGTAGAGAAGAGTATTTGAGTTACGAGTTTGGTCTTCAGTTAAAACAATGTGAAATAGTTTCACTACTCACGCCACCTGGAACACCACAGCATAATGGTGTGTCCGAACGTCATAACCGTACTTTATTGGATATAGTGCAATCTATGATGTTTCTTACAGATTTACCAACATCATTTTGGGGTTATGCATTAAAGACAGCTGCATTCACGTTAAAAAGGGGCACCATCTAAGTCCGTTGAGACGACACAATATGAACTGTGGTTTGGCAAGAAACCAAAGTTGTCGTTTCTTAAAGTTTGGGATTGTGATGCTTATATGAAAAAGTTTCATCCTGATAAGCTCAAACCCAAATCGGAGAAATATGTCTTCATAGGATACCCAAAGGAGACAGTTGGGTACACCTTCTATCACAGATCCGAAGGCAAGATACTCATTGCTGAGAATGGATCCTTTCCAGAGTAGGAGTTTCTCTCGAAAGAAGTGAGTGGGAGGAAAGTAGAACTTGATAAGGTAATTGTACCTTCTCCCTTATTGGAAAGTAGTTCGTCACAGAAATCTGTTCCTGTGACTACTACACCAATTAGTGAGGAAGCTAATGATGATGATCATGTAACTTCAGATCAAGTTACTACCGAATCTCGTAGGTAAACCAGAGTGAGATCCGCACCAGAGTAGTACGGTAATCCTGTTCTGGAAGTCATGTTACTAGACCATGACGAACTTGCGAACTATGAGGAAGCGATGATGAGCCCAGATTCCGCAAAATGGTTTGAGGCCATGAAATCTGAGATATGATCCATGTATGAGAACAAAGTATGGACTTTGATGGATTTGCCCGATGATCGGCAAGCCATAGAAAATAAATGGATCTTCAAGAGGAAGACGGACGCTGATAGTAGTGTTACTATCTACAAAGCTAGAATTGTCGCAAAAGGTTTTTCGACAAGTTCAAGGTGTTGACTACGATGAGAGTTTCTCACTCGTATCTATGCTTAAGTCTGTCCGAATCATGTTAGCAATTGCCGCATTTTATGAAATCCGGCAAATGGATAAACAAAACTGCATTCCTTAATGGATTTATTAAAGAAGAGTTGTATACGATGCAACTAGAAGGTTTTGTCGATCCTGAAGGTGTTAACAAAATATGCAAGCTCCAGCGATCCATCTATGGACTGGTGCAAGCATCTCGGAGTTGGAATATACGCTTTGATAAATAGATCAAAGCATATGGTTTTATACAGACTTGCGGTGAAGCCTGTATTTACAAGAAAGTGAGTGGGAGCACTACAGCATTTCTGATAAGTATATGTAAATGAAATATTGTTGATCGGAAATAATGTAGAATTATTCTGCAAAGCATAAAGGAGTATTTGAAAGGATTTTTTCGAAGAAGAACCTCGGTGAAGCTGCTTACATATTAAGCATCAAGATCTATAGAGATAGATCAAGACGCTTGATAAGTTTTCAATGAGTACATACCTTGACAAGATTTTGAAGTAGTTCAAAATGGAACAGTCAAAGAAAGAGTTCTTGCCTGTGTTACAAGGTGTGAAATTGAGTAAGACTCAAAACCCGACCACGGCAGAAGATAGAAAGAGAATGAAAGTTATTCCCTATGCCTTGGCCATAGGTTCTATAAAGTATGCCATGTTGTGTACCAGATCTATTGTATATCCTACACTGTGTTTAGCAAGGGAGTACAATAGTGATCTAGATGTAGATCACTGGACAGCGGTCAAAATTATCCTTAGTGAAATAAGGATATGTTTCTCGATTATGGACGTGACAAAAAGGTTCGTCGTAAAAGGTTACGTCGATACAAGTTTTGACACTAATCTAGATGACTCTAAGTCTCAATCTAGATACATATTAAAGGTGGGAGCAATTAGCTAAAGTAGCTCCGTGCAGAGCATTGTAGACATAGAAAGTTGCAAAATACATACGGATCTGAATTTTGGCAGACCCATTGACTAAGCTTCTCTCACAAGCAAAACATGATCACACCTTAGTACTCTTTGGGTGTTAATCACATAGCGATGTGAACTAGATTACTGACTCTAGTAAACCCTTTGGGTGTTGATCACATATCGATGTGAACTATGGGTGTTAATCACATGGTGATGTGAACTATTGCTGGTAAATCACATGGCAATGTGAACTAGATTATTGACTCTAGTGCAAGTGGGAGACTGAAGGAAATATGCCCTAGAGGCAATAATAAAGTTATTATTTATTTCCTTATTTCATGATAAATGTTTATTATTCATGCTAGAATTGTATTAACCGGAAACATAATACATGTGTGAATACATAGACAAACAGAGTGTCACTAGTATGCCTCTACTTGACTAGCTCGTTAATCAAAGATGATTATGTTTCCTAACCATGAACAAAGAGTTGTTATTTGATTAACGAGGTCACATCATTAGTTGAATGATCTGATTGACATGACCCATTCCATTAGCTTAGCACCCGATCGTTTAGTATGTTGCTATTGCTTTCTTCATGACTTATACATGTTCCTATGACTATGAGATTATGCAACTCCCGTCTACCGGAGGAACACTTTGTGTGCTACCAAACGTCACAACGTAACTGGGTGATTATAAAGGTGCTCTACAGGTGTCTCCAAAGGTACTTGTTGGGTTGGCGTATTTCGAGATTAGGATTTGTCACTCCGAATGTCGGAGAGGTATCTCTGGGCCCTCTCGGTAATGCACATCACTTAAGCCTTGCAAGCATTGCAACTAGTGAGTTAGTTGCGAGATGATGTATTACGGAACGAGTAAAGAGACTTGCCGGTAACGAGATTGAACTAGGTATTGGATACCGACGATCGAATCTCGGGCAAGTAACATACCGATGACAAAGGGAACAACGTATGTTGTTATGCGGTCTGACCGATAAAGATCTTCGTAGAATGTGTAGGAGCCAATATGGGCATCCAGGTCCCGCTATTGGTTATTGACCAGAGATTTGTCTCAGTCATGTCTACACTGTTCTCGAACCGTAGGGTCCGCACGCTTAAGATTACGATGACAGTTATTATGAGTTTATGCATTTTGATGTACTGAAGTTAGTTCGGAGTCCCGGATGAGATCACGGACATGACGAGGAGTCTCGGAATGGTCGAGACGTAAAGATTGATATATTGGACGACTATATTCGGACATCGGAATGGTTCCGAGTGGTTTCGGATAAAACCGGAGTGCCGGAGGGGTTACCGGAACCCCCTGGGGAAGTAATGGGCCTTATTGGGCCCAAGGGGAGAGAGAGGGCAGCAGCCAGGAGGTGGCGCGCGCCCCCCTCATGGGAGTCCGAATTGGACAAGGAGGGGGGCGTGGCCCCCCTTTCCCTCTCCCTCTCCCTCTCTTTCCTTCCCCCCTCTCTTCCTAGTGGACTAGGAAAGGGGAGTCCTACTCCCACTAGGAGGAGTACTCCCCCCCTCCCTTTGGCGCGCCCCTATAGGGCCGGCCGGCCTCCCCCTTGCTCCTTTATATACGGGGGCAGGGGGCACCCCAAGACACACAAGTTGATCTTCGTGATCATTCCTCAGCCGTGTGCGGTGCCCCCTCCACCATATTCCACCTCGGTCATATTGTCGCGGTGCTTAGGCAAAGCCCTGCGTCGGTAGTTCATCAAGATCATCACCACGCCGTCGTGCTGACGAAACTCGTCCCCGAGAGCTTTGCTGGATCGGAGCCCAGAGAACGTCATCGAGCTGTACGTGTGTCAAGAACTCGAAGGCGCCGGAGTAACGGTGCTTGGATCGGTCGGATCGGGAGGACGTACGACTACTTCCTCTACGTTGTGTTAACACTTTCGCTTCGGTCTACGAGGGTACGTAGACAACACTCTCCCCTCTCGTTGCTATGCATCACCATGGTCTTGCGTGTGCGTAGGAATTTTTTTGAAATTACTACGTTCCCCACCAATGAGTTCTCATATGAATCCGTAGAAATAAAGGAAATTATATCCTCAACTAGTAAATGTAGTTCAACCTCAAGTTGAATAACACATAACAAATGCTCACCATCCAAACCCAACATAAACGTGCACAATATTTAAAGTGTTGGTACATCGAAACACCTTGACTCCATTGTTATGGGAAATCATGAGGAGTTAAAAGACATAATTATTTCCACACATTCCACTGATTCAACAGAATCAATAACATAAAGACTACATTTGTTGACAAATATTTATTCTTAAATTGCTAAAACCTTTAGGGCCCTGAACCAAAGTCCATGGCAGAGTGCCTCATGCACTCATATATTGGTTCAACTAGAAGGAGGCAATTAAATAAGAATAGCTCGTTCAACAAAAGAGAGGTATTTACCACAACAATACATTCTCCTCATAAGTATCTTTCCTGCTGGAAAACAAATGATTTTTCGTTCATAGCAAAAACAACGAGGTGGTGAAAAAGCGAGGCTTGTAGCACAAGGGTTCACGCAGAGACTCAACATTAATTATAATGTTAAAATACCCTCTTGGTATAAGTGGAATTAATTTTTGATATTAATATTGCTGGCAATTACAAATAAACTATCCCTGCAGTTGATAGACACAGTGATTACATACTCATATGGATCACTCAATTCGGATATATAAATAAATGTTCCTAAAAGGCATAAAATCTGAATCCAAAAACCAATCGCAACATATATTATGTAAAACATCAAAAGTCACTTCATGACTTAAAAGAGTCAAAGATTGTGTGGTACAATCGACTATGAGAGTTCCTTATTCGAAAAGATACTCGGATAAAGATTGCTTACATGTAGTTATTAACAGAATCCCTCCCTGGATTCTACATGACCTATTTATATGTCGATGATTTCATCATGCATCGAAGTCTATACAACACATGAAAGGTGCTCATAATCATATCAAGACGGATATTATGTAGTTAAGATTCAACAGAATCATCTTCCATTATCTATCAAGATAATACCACTTGTATTGCTCAAATGCATACCATTTTTATATATAACAACATTGGAAATTGAAAATTTGCAAAGTTCAGGGGGAGAAAACTCCTAGAACTACACTTATTAACTATCATCCAATAATAAAAATTATATTATTCTTTATGAGGTTTCCAATGGATTTCTCATATAGTTTTTAATGGGACAATTAATGTACCCATCATATATCAAAATCCTATGTTTTCTCCTTATATTTTCCTACATGATTTTAAGAAGATATTAACTATACAATCAAGATTTCAAGATCGAAGACTACCAAGATCAACTAATGACAATCCAGCAACCAACACTATATGAAAATTCTCAACCATGATGAAATATACAAAGGATGATGTTTGTCCAAGGGGGAGTGTTAGGAACAGTTAGCGTACTCATTAGGCCAATTGAGCAGTTAGATTTGTATTAGAATATTCTATAGGATAAACTGTCCGGCAGTTAGAATTTCTGCTTTGTCCAAACGCTATCCATCCCGAACAGGCATCATGTCTCTTCCAAGGGATGCAAACATTGTAACCGACATTTGTATAATTTACTCCATTCACTTCAATCTTTTTGTTTCTCTTCAAATACGTTGAAATCCACATGCGCTCACTCGATGCCACATTTATAGGTTGCTCGGTCATGGTCCAGCGTGGAAGACGAAAGAAATGCTAAATATGTCTCCGGCGAATCCAACAATGAGGTGAGCTCGGACAGGAAAGAGTGATGCACCACCCTCTCCTAAACCGAGGACCCGCCTTTCAGAAGAGCCACTACGAGAAACTTGTTAATACATGACGGTCCTTGTCCGTCACAAATCTGCCAAATACTGTCATGCGTGCCCATGCATGACGGATTCGAAACCGTCATGTATATCGTGTCATAATTTGCTATCGTACCTTCCATGACAGTCCTCGGCCGTCATGGATTAGCCCCAGGCCCGCCCGGCCCAAACTAGGATGTGACGGAATAGGCCGTCACCGATTTAGATGACCTCAAGGCAACACAGACCTAACATGGCGTCTACGTGGATCTGACGTGGAGGCTAACATGGCACATGAACCAATTAGGATTTTGGCCCAATAATTTATTTTAGTTCTGTCCATTAGCATGTTTATTCAATCAAACCCATAAGCCCCTTTTTCGTGCAGTCTGTTTTCTTGATACAGCGCAATATACAACAACCCAATTGTATTCATTCAAAAAATAACATTTGTTCACATACTAATACAGAGATACCCTTGTTCACATACCAATACAGAGATACAACAATCTTAATTTGATTTAAAAAAACTAAGCTTATATCGAAACATCACAAGCACATCTAGAAAGCGCTATAAGATTATTATTTTCTAATTCTGAGTAACATGACATCCATACAAAAATGCACTAGTAGCTGATTTTAATCTCCAACACTCCAAATCTGCTTCCATGTAGCTAGAAAGAACTTCAATCTGCAGTAACACGTACTAACAGCCAAACCTGCATAGAATCCAAACCTGAAAATAGTAATACTGGAGGCATACTTTCTTCATCAATTAAAGATAATTTCTATCAATAAACTTGCTTCTTGCATTTAAAATAAAACACGCAAGACGCAAGACCATTATAGGCAATTAAGTGATCCACTTAGTGATCTTATTATGCTAACAATATAATTCTTTGCAAATCAGAGAACTTCAAGCTAAGCCCTTTAGTACATAGATGAACTTAATGGTTCAGATTTACTCTAATGCTTTCAGACCATAACCTTCACATCTAGATTAACCACACCCAGGAATTGTGAAGAAGAGTAACATATGTTGGAAGAAAAAAAGCATGAATTCTCCCATTTATTGATTAGCCTTCATGGAATACAAGGTACATAATTATCTCTACCCACACTTCAATATGAGGTTGGATACAAGGTACACAACTATTTCTGTCCAATAAAGTTTAGAGTTTATACTTTGAGCCTAAATTGTTTCAAAATTTTATATTGTAGTATCGGCACTTGAAATTTTATACATGCTTTTTCCAGATTATTGTCTCTGCAATAAAATGAACAAGGAAAATTACTCTAAAAACAGTACATGACAATTATTTATGCTCGTGACTAGGGATTTCCCACTTGACCAGTATTGTGAGACTATTATTTATAACATCAAACAATAATGAAATGAATCAGTATATTTGTAAACAAGGTGATAGCAGCAGGAATTGAAAGCCTTCAACATATGTAGCAAACATTCATCGGCTTGCATAAGAACTACAAACTTTATTTATTTCATGGCTTAAGCAATCACTTAATGGTTAACAAGTTATAAGCAGAATCAGAACCAATGAACACCAGGAGATTGCAACTCAAGTAGTGTATCGACGCAATGCATGATATCAGGGGCATGGTCCAACGCAGATTTTATGCACACACAAATATCCGTGCAGTTATAATTTTACAGGAACCACACAATAATCCACACCTTGAAGCTCACAACAGGTCACACCTTGAACAACTCAAAATCTACCGCCTGAATAATTCACATCAAGAATAAGACAATAACAAGAATGGAAGGGTATCAAGCTCACACTGCTCTGCTTGAGAACGGCGGCGTCGGCGTCCATCAGGTTGGAGATGTGCATTCTGTAATGTGCAAAGCAAAGATATTAGTGTGACAATTGGTTGTGCAGTTTCATTTCACTATTACTAAAATGCAAATGTTGTCTCAACAGAACTGAATTTTTAAAGTACTATGCCTTCCCAAATGTCTAAATACTTACTAATTGAATTCTTAAAGAATTTATTCAAATGCATACTAACTCAGCAAAGAAGCAACAATGTACAATGGGTAGCCACACAGTACTTTCCCTTTCTTCACGATGTACTTGAAGTTTGTCATGGATAAAGTAACAAGTATCTATTTATTATTTGAAATTAATGAACTAACATCAGAAACCTATAGCTGTGCAACACTGACCATCCTTTGTATTAACTAGGACATATTTCCATGCGTTGCAACGGGAAAATAAAACCTTAAACATTTGTCCATCATCACAAGTGTTCTACCATTATCATATCCATTGCAGATGGTAATATTTTAGAAATTCATTCACAAATGGATGCTTTATAAATGAGCTTCTCCATGTGTGTTTGTATGTTTAAAAGTTCAGTTTATAAATGGTTTTGTTTTTGTGCGGAGATCATTATGTGGACAGAAGAGCCTTGGTTTCAGACTTATGATGCAACCTCATTGTCATGTTACGCTAACTTCTGAATTTATGGGACATGCATATGTCCAACAAAAATACTGAGTAGCTTCCCTGATCAAATCTTGACTTGAGGAAAGAGAGCATGCACATAACTCATTATGAAAGAAAGGATCTATAGAAGTACAGTACGCAAGCCATTGACCTTATCAAGAAAAGCTACCTGAAAATATTTCATGGCCTTAAAACAGAATCAGGCATACCCCTCAGTATGTAGGAAACGCCTATAAAATAAGCATGCAAGTAAAATTTCATATATGTACAAAATCAGCTGTTCGACTTTTTTACTGCAGCAGTAAATGAACCAACTTCTTCTTCCAATAACCACTAACATTTTGTGAATGTACCTTTGCTTGATAACCAATTTATCAACATGTAAATAACTTCAATATTTTGTTCACAGATACATCAGTTTCAAAACATTGACTAATCACGAACAACAAGTAAAATAAAATCAGATTCAATAGAGGGGGGAGAGAGAGGTACAAGTGCTCACTAAAGAGGTTCGTTGGTGATGTAGCTGTCGAAGTGCAGGTCGGCCACCACCATCGCACGGCAGGAGGTTGCCACAGGATGCACGGCCGCGCCGGAGACGCGGCAGAGGAGGTCGGCGTCGCCGCCGTCCAGCCCAACGTGCGCGAGCGCACATCCAGGAGGCGGAGAGGGCGTGATTGGGTGCGCTGTACGATGGAGAGGAGCCACCGGAGACGCGCCAGCGATGGACGCGATGCCGCAGCCGAAACCCTAGCCACGGGCTAGAGGTCGTGGGCGAGCGTTAGAGACCGGGAACGGCAGATCCAGTCGGACTGGAGGATGAAGGGGTCGGAGACTAGCTCGTCGGTGCGCTGCGCTGTGGCGGACGTCGCCGGAATCGGCGTGCACTGGTCGCGGCGTGAGGGGTCACAAGGGAGAGAGAGAGAGAGGGGGGGGGGAGTTGGGTTGCGAGAGGGGCGTATGACTGGGGAATCAGGCGGATCTGACACCTGCATGAGCTGCGAGGTGAGGGGACGGTAGGGGAGGGCCTGCGGCGAGCAGTGGGAGGAGGGATGTGGTGGGTGGCGGCGATGGGGAATCGGGAGGGGATGTGTGGAGGAGGGAGATAGGAGGGGGCCGAGGAGAGTGTGTTAGGGCTAGCCTTTTATATGGGGAACGGTTGGGCGGGCTCTAGTGGGCTTAGGCGGGCTTGCGGGGCTGTACCAGATTGTCCGCGACAGTTTTTGAAATTGTCACCGCAAATCCGTCATGGATTAACAAGTTTCTTGTAGTGAGCCCAGCGAAACACCACGGTCATCTTGGGTATATGCCTTGATCCATTTGCCCACATTTTCTTGGTCTCCTTCGATGCTGACTTCGCCGAGATGTATATCCTAAGCCAATCGAAGTGCCTTTGGGCGGACTCCAATTAGCGCAAGTCGAGCACCCTCCTTGCCCATCCCCTCATGCGCAACCTTAGTGGTCCGGGTCCAATAAACACCGAGACACCACAGACTGAGCGAGGTATACTCAGCATATTGGACGGTGAAAATGACCCAACACACACCGAGCAACCCCTTGCACCCCCAACTACTAGCCAGCATAGAATAGCACCCGACTCACCGAAACCGAACCGCCCAACAACAAATGTCCGACGCTCACATGCCGACCTGGCCGCACACACGTGCCCGACTGACGCGAACAAAATAGCCCGGCAGTAAGCGATCAATCAGACGGCGCACGCAGACGCAATATAAACCATGAGAAAGGTGGGTTGCGTACTCATTGTCCATCCGTCATAAACTCTCGATGAATAGGCTGGGTGCAGGGCCCACAAAAATCGGGCGGCTGAGAGTGCGCGTAAAATGAACGGCACAAAAGAACTCATAAGCGCCGATACCTTAAAACGGTACTTCAATATTTATCAATTGTTGGTCAAACTTAAATCTTGTAAAAAATAATACATAAACTAAGATGAAAATATTTGCTCCAACGTTTAGACTACAGAGCGGGATTTATGAGAATTATAAAGATGCAAAACGATAATCTACATGACCACTAAAATGAAACAAAGGAACCCAGAAGTTCGTCATGCAGGTGGCCTGCTCGGCGGCACGACCAGCAAGTGCCTCATGTCCTTCTTACAGCACCTGTTCCCTTCCAACGATCGTACCCCTCCAGCGCCTGCTCCGCCCGACGCCACACCTGGTCCTCACGTTGCAGATCATGCTGTACTGCAGCGTTTTCATGACCACGCTTTGATTTCCGTAGCTGCTCGCGGTCGCGTGGAGCCACAACCTCCGCGTCCGGCGCCACTGGCTTCTTCTCCAGCCCAGCTCTCTCTGCCTTGACCTTCTCGAGCTCGGCATCCCGTGTTGCCAGCTTCTTCTCCAGAACAGCTCTCTCAGCCTTCACCTTCTGGAGCTCGGCATCCCCTGCTGCCACCTTCTTCTCCAGCACAGCTCTCTCTGCCTTCTCCTTCTCGAGCTCGGCATCCCGTGCCGCCAGCTTCTTCTCCAGCTCCAACGCGTACGAGGACGCGTAGTTCACTGTCTGCATGCGGTACGTTGTTCCCGCAAGAAACAAACAATGTGATCATGACCCCGTTCACGCAGCTTCAGAAAGATGAACAATTTGCTTATGCAGCATACCTGGAGCATTGATTCGCGGGTCAACGTGACGACGTCTGCGGTGATAGGGCGCCGCTGCACCTTCATCGTGCTGTCACGGCCGGCGCCGTTGATGTCGTGCGTGTCCAGCACGGGCAAGTGCGCTGGGATGGGGCCGAAGCCCGGCGGGTAGCTGTGGTGAGTAGGCAGCATGCTCGTCTCGGGATGGCGAAGTCCTATACTTGAGTTGGCCTCCTCATGCCTCCTCTTCTTCCCGGATAACGTCAGCGGCATGGTGCCGTCGGGCTCTGTTTTCACCTTCGCCGTTCCTACCGCCAGCTCCACCGCATACTTCACGGATAGATCTGACCCTATCGTGCAACACAGAAGTAAATGATTTGCTCGAGGAATCCTGGATTGGGTAGTTGAAACTTGAAAGAAAGTATACCTCTAGCTCCACAAGAACCAACAGAATGTTGGGGCGGCTGTGGCGGTGGTGACTCGGCGAGGCTAGATGACAAAGCCGGGGCAAGCTTGGTCTTGAAAACATAACTTCGGAGATCAACCGCAGTGCGATGTGCGCTCTGTAATTTTGCCAGCGATGTATGATCCTCGCTAGTCAGCACCAGATCAGTGTTGGACCGTGGCGGCTCACCCCAAGTAACAGGGAACGGCCATGGCTCCGCCTCCGGTGCCGTGAGGAAGAAGAATCTGGTTTTCCACCCCTTGTTGCGCTTGGCAGGCGGCAGCCCGGTGAAGAGAGCTCCGGCCGAGTCCTTTCCCCGCAAAAAGTACCAGCCGGGCAGCCCCTGACCCTAAACTTGCCCAGCATGAAGAAATGCCGAAACACGGCTAGTGACGGCGGCACTCCGGCGTCCCGGCAGAGAAGCACGAACGCCGCCAGGATGCGCCATCCGTTGGGGGCGAGCTGGCCTGGCGCGAGGCCGAAGTGTTCGAGCGCTCCGCAGAAAAAGCTGTCCAGCGGGAAGCATATTCCGGCCTCCAATGCGTGCTCGTAAACGCAGACGGCGCCGTCCTGTGGCGGCGTGCAGGCGCGCCGCTGTCCGGCTGGACGCGCGGTGTACGCGGTCGAGACACTGTACCTCCTGCAGACGTCGTCCACCGCGCGCTGGGTGCGGAGCGACGAGGCGTGGCGCTCGGCGACGAGACCTGAGAGCCCCAGGGCGGCTGCGCTGCTGTCCATGTTGGAGGTATCCATGGCGGCGGCGCTGGCGAAGCGAGGCGAGGTGGCGGCTACGATCTCAACCGAAGACGTGGAGGAGACGGACGGGGAAGACATGGCGTTGGGTGCTCGTGACGTTGCCGCGTGCTCGGTGCGGAATGGAATGGATAAGTAGCCCCGAGAGAGAAGTAGAGGAGTCCAGCTGCTGGCGTTGGTGTGGCCTCGATCGAGCTCTCTGCTTTTTAACTCGATCGAGTTTACACTGTGGGAAACGGCACCTCTTGGGAAATGAGCGTACATGCAGGCTACCGTCGGTACACCTCTCCATGGGCAACTAAAGAAGTTTGAGAGCTTTATTGGAATATGTCTCGTACTCTTCTCACTCCTCACTAATCAGGTGGACGGGGATATCTAGGTCGATCCGAGGGTTAGACTCAGAGTCTCGATTAGAAGATCTTATTCATGATTCGTTGTACCAGTTCAAAGAATATCAAAAGGAACAAAAATTACATGTACGTCTCGGTGGTGCATCCAGCATCATTAGAGAGCATGTGTAGGTGTGTCTCTAGCGGATCTCATAGGGTTCAGTCGGTGATTGTCTTTGATGGATGTGCTCGTATTCAACATTCGTTCGTCTATGTCTGTGTCTCTTCAGGTTGGATCCTTTTGATCTACTCTTTTTTCATCGGTGTCAGTTACTGTTCTGATGCGTTAGTTCTGTAGGGCCTGAACACGATGACTTTATGAATGTCTACTACAACAAGTTTTGCGCGCCTTCAGCTCGCTTTAGTGCTTGTAGTCATCGCTAGATGGTTTACGAATCTAGTTGTACTTTTTATTATTTATAGTTTCATTGTAATATCATAATTAAAGATAAATAGATTGAAAATACCTCCCTCGACGTAAACCACCTAGCGACAACTACAAATATTGGACCGAGCTAAAGACGCATTGTTGTCATCGCTCCCCTCTACGGGAACCAGACAAACTTGTCGTAGTAGACATCGGGAAGTCCTTATGCTAAGTCCCTACAGTACCAACACACCTGAACATGAACCGTCGCCGATGAACATATATAAGCATAGATTGAAAAGATACAACTTATGGACACGAGAAGGAAGAGTGAATCCAAAACAAAATCACCGAAGACCAACACCAACTGAATATCGCGATACATCGAAGGCACGCCTCCACACGCTCTCTGACGATGCTAGGCGCACTGCCAGGATCATGTTGCCTCGCCTTCCTATGCAGGGCACAAACCCTAACCAGACTAAAAACATAAAATGGAACATGACCCCTCCCGCCTGCAAGGGCTAGGGCCACCCCCCCCCCCCCAAGGCCCTAAGGCCAGCAGAGGCGACGTGGACGAACACCGACGGAGGTAGAGGAACCCCTAATCGCGTGTGCGTCTGCACGAGACGAAGGGGTGCATGTGTGTCTTATTTTGTACTTGTATTCATTAATCATATATTGAGATAAAGAATGTTCTTTAATTGTGAAAAATAGTTATTTCTCTATCACCCAAGATATATGAAGACTATATTTTCACATATTCTAATTTTGTAACATATCAAGATAGGCCTTGCATTTTGGTTTGTATGGGAGCATTCACTATTACACATGCGCTCGCTACTTGAGCTTGTTACAATCAAACATTAAATAGGGATCTAATTAGGAGAATGGCGTTTTGGCTCCCGGCCTCCATGGAAGCCCATTTTTTGAAAAAAAAACTATTTAAAAAAAATCTGATTTTTTTGTACAAGTGATGAAATACGTTGAAATGCGACCTTTACAAAAAAAGACAAATTTACGGTATGAGAGGATGAATCGTATCATGTGTTAAGAAGCCCCAGATTTGTCTTTTTTTTTTTGCACAGCCCTCATTTAAACGTATTTGGTCCTGAAAATTTACACATTTTGCACTATGCCTTCATCTATCTCTGTATTTTTTTAGAACTATTTGAAATGTAAAAATATGGATTGTCAAGAATTTTGAATTTTGCATTTTGCATTTGGAGGCCTCCATGGAGCTCGGCCCCCGAAAGCAATTTCCGGCTAATTAGTCTTAACAAAAGTTTGAGATTTAACAATAAATGTATCTAACATACACAAGATTAAATTTAAACTAGATGATACCCCACGCGTTGTGACGGAATTATGTTTCAATATATTTCCATGAGATTTGGTTGTACGAAACATTTGGATTTTTATATGGAAAAACTAAAAACACATTTATATATTGTATTGGATTAATGTATAGCTGAAAAATATTTATTTGACTATAGGTGGTATAATATATTGGATTCTTTCCATGCATATTGGGTGGGCCTTTGATGAGGTGATATGTGTGCATGACTTATGTGCGCATTTCGAAGTAAATAGTAGCGGGGATCAACTAATATGAAAGTGTTTCTCATGCATGTTGTGGTGGATCTTTGATTATATAGCATGTGTGAATGCTAAGATAATAAAAATAATAGGAATGAACTAATTAGGCATATAGCGTTCGATCTACATATTTAAGAGAGGATAATTTTAGTTCAAGCAGTAATTTTGGCTATATATACTTTTTTTTTCGAGAGTACGCCAATGGCGTACCATATTTTTATAGAAGGGAGCAAAGACATTTACAAGAAGTGGCACCCAAATGCGAACATTCAGGTAACCACACACCCACACCAACACCAAACATAGGAAAAAAAACTAGGTTCACGAAACGTTGTAGACCTCCTACACCTCCTGCCGCAAGTTTCCACTCTGCCAACTCATCTAGGATCCACCTAGCTGCCTCCCTAGGTCGCATTTGTTGGTTAACTCTGTTAAAAACCCTAGCGTTCCGTTGCTTCCACAATGTCCAGATGGTCCCAATAAACAAAGTATCGAAACCCCTCTTCTCCGCCTTCTGGAAGCTGACCCTGACTCTCATCCACCAGTGAAAGGTGGATTCCCCTGCCTCCTGATCTCCGATGTTTATATGAAGTGTGTCCCAAAGTGTGCACCAGGCCTCCTTGGCATACGTACAGCTGGATAGGATGTGGTCTGTGTCGTCCTGATCCTACAGGCAGAAAAGGCACGGGGAGGCTCGTCCTATAGGGCGTGTCGCGCTCTCCGATCCGAAGTCCAAATCCTGTACTGCATGGCCAGCCACACGAAAATCTTACACTTCAGAGGCGCCCAGCTCCACCAAATGCCACTAGCCAAAGGTGGTCGTGGCAGGTCAGAGCAAAGGCTACTATAGATCGCCTTCGCCGAATAGGCACCCGTGGTGGAGCAAGACCAAGCAAAACTGTCAGACACATCCGGGTTCCTAGCTACCGTGGCCACCGCCTGACATAGATGCATGCACTGGAGTTGAGCCATGAAAGAGACCTCGGGTTGACAGTCCAGAACCCATCTACCATCCGTCAAGCCCTCCTGAACCAACCTCAATCCGCACCAGGCTGTGAAATACTTCTCTCGCATCGTGTTCATCCATCATTGGTAGCCCTTGCCACGGCCTTGAAGGCTCGGTCCTTCGAAGCCACTCCCAACGAGCTCTCAGCGCCAAAGATTGTAACTTCAGGTTTTTGATTCCAAGCCCTCCATTACACTTGGGTCTGCAAATATTATCCCAAGCGACTAGGCACTGCCCACCATTCACCTTGTCCTTACCAGCCCGGAAGAAAGATCACATCCACTTGTTAATCTCCTCCAACACCCAGGCAGGAGCGTCAACAGTCAAGAGATGATGTATCGGCCTAGCCGAAATGACTGATTGCACTAGGATGAGTCTGCCCGGGCGTTGAATCAGTCCCCTCTGCCAAGCCGGGACGAGATGCCTAACTTGATCCAGCAAGGGCTGCCAATCTGCTTTGGTGAGGCGCTTGACTGCCAACTGCAGGCCAAGGTATTTGCACCGGAACTCTACTATGGTGCACTGCAGCAGGGCAGCTACCCTTGCCTTACCCTCCTCCTCCCCTCGGATCACTACCGCGGATGACTTCCTGTAGTTAACGTGCAGTCCCGAAGACACTCCAAAAGCATCAAGTGCAGCTCTAACAAAACTTAGCTCCTGAGTAGTCGGCTTGATGAACAAAGCCACATTGTCGGCGTAGATCAAATTCCTCTGGACAGCCGCGATCCCCACCATATCAGTAATCACTCCCAACTCCAAAGCTCTCATGACAATAGCCGTGAGCGCATCCATAGCCAATATGAAAAGAACAGGGGAGACTGGATCCCCTTGCCGCAGACCGCACGCCAGTGCAATGCTTTTGCCCGGAACCCCATTTACGATCACCTTAGTGCTGGCCGTTCGAAGAAGTATAGCCATCCGGGACCTCCATCTCACCCCAAAACCCTTCGCTGCCATAACCTCGAAAAGGAAGGGCCATGAAAGCGAGTCAAAAGCCTGAGATATATCCAGCTTTAGAAACACTCCTGGTTTCTTCCTCGCATATATCTTCCTAGACACCTTCCTGACCAACATGAAATTATCATGAAGGTGACGGCCCTTGATGAAGGCCGACTGGTTTGCCTCCACAATCATTGGCATGCGCTTCCTGAGGCGATTCGCAAGGACTTAGGCAATCAACTTAGGCACACTATGTGTCAGACTAATTGGCCTGAAGTCCCCAACCTCCTCAGCGTCGGACTTCTTGGGGATGAGCACGATGTGAGCCTTATTCAATTTTGCCATCCCTCTGCCATCTCCAACATAGAACTTCATGATAGCCGCCATGATGTCTCCCTTGATGGTAGCCCAAGCTCTCTGGTAAAAAGCTACAATAAACCCATCCAGGCCAGGGGCGCGGTCCGGTGGCATTTCTTTAATCACCTTCCACACTTCATCCTCAGTAATCATATCCTCAAGCTCCGACAAATCATAATGTTGCATGCCTAGGTACTTCAAGTCCAGATAGAACTCCCATGCACTATCCCTGCCAATGAGATTCTCATACGCCTGGCCAAAGAGATCCTCCTTCTGCTTTTGTTCCGTAATGACCACCCCATTGCTCTTAATGTGTGGGATGGAGTTTTTAGATATGCGCCCATTCGCGACCGCTTGGAAAAGCTTGGTATTAGCGTCACCTTCCTTCAACCATTTCATCCTTGATCTCTGACGATCAATCGTACGTTCCATAGCAGCCAGCCCCAATAAAGTATGCTTGAGTGTTTTCCTGAGCCAAACCTCCTGTCTCTCAAGAGGTCGCAACTCCTGGGCAATATCAAGTCTATGGATGACCCATGTAGCCACTCGCATAAGTAACTTTACGTTTCCCATCCTCCTCTGCCCCCATGCTTGGAGATACACGGCCGCGTTACGCAAAAGCGCATCCAACCTCTTATAGGGATCAACAATCTCAGGGTCGCAAACCCAAGCTTCCTTGACCGCTTCATCGAAACCATCCAACTTTGTCCAAAACATCTCGAACCGAAATCTCTTCTTAGCACAGAAACCCGAACTGGTAGTGAGGATTAGGGGCGCGTGGTCAGATACACCTATTGACAACGCTTGTAGCAGGTAGTCATCGTTATCAAGCTCCCACTCCACTGTAGTAAGGACGCGATCGATCTTGGTCAGAGTGGGGGAGTCCCTCTCATTTGACCAAGTGTACCTCCTGCCGTGCATGTACATTTCCTTCAACTCGTGGTCGTCCACAAAGTCCCTAAACATCCCCATCACCCTTCTATTAACATTAGTGTTGCTTTTATCGGCAGCGCTCAAGATCATATTAAAATCACCCAAGACCATCCACGGTCCATGACAAGTCGTGCGTCTTCTTCTCAACTCCTCCAAGAATTGACCTTTGGCCTCCACCTCTTGCGGACCATACACCACCGAGATCCACCATGGATCTCCCACCTTAGTATGCACCATGCCCGTGAGAAAATAGGTGTCTAGCGCGAAGCTATCCACCGTGAGCACCGTACTATCCCAAGCCAACACAATACCTCCCCTAGTCTCCACGGCCGGCAAATACACATGACCATCAAACGATGGCCTTTGCATAACTAAAAATTGATCCAGTACATCCAGCTTGGTCTCTTGGAAGCACACCAAGTTCACCCTAATCGAGCTAACAAACTCCCTAACCGCCTTCCTCTTGGTCGGGTTGTTGAGACCCCGGACATTCCAACATAGCACTTGTGGTTGTATATCCATTAAGGGATACGAGTACTCCACCACCCGCACACAGCCTCTCACTGCGCGCTCATCATCGCCACATTATCTCCTTCCATCATATGTGGCTCCGGCACGACCTTACCAAATAGGCCAGCGATGATACGGACATGCTGCTCCCTTAGAGGCAAGTCGAAGAGAGGTTGGAGCTCTCTGACCATGCCATCATCAGCCACAATCTCTTCAGGCGCAATCCCCAAAGCGTGAAGAAGCACATTTTCTGTTGGCTTTCCCTTAGCACAGCTTGAGGAGGCGCCCTTCTTGTTCGCCCTGGTCACACGCTTCAGAGTGAAAGGTATCGCCTCTGGCCTTAACGTGGCCGCTTGGACCTCCTTGAGAAGAGGTGGGGCCAGTTTCTTGATTATATTTGAGCAGAAACTCTTCAGCATGTTGTATGCCATGGCCTCCTGTGTTGTCACGCCCATAGTATCCTCCCCAGCACCACACAATGCGAGCGCACTAACCTCCCCAGTGCCCGCTGGCTCAGACTGTGGTACGTGCACGTCGTCGTTGCATGCATGGTTCACATCCGGCGCAACTTCCAACGGGTCCCCAATTGGCTCACCAATCCCCACCAAATCAGCTTGATTCCCCTCTGGTGGGTCCCGCCGCGCACTCTCCTCAATCACCATCAAAGTCCTCGTGCCCAACCTCGATGTGGACCCATCATTAGTGGCGTGCGGCCCAAGCTCCGGCCCTACCACCACATCACACAGCCTGCTCTTGTCCTGACCCAGGGCGGCCATCTGTCCCTCCTGGGTGTCTCGGGATCCGTCCCTGTCCTTATCCACACGCGCTGGGTCGTTCCGGACTGGGTAGTCGTCCACGTTCCTTCCTGGGTGGGGCTGAGAATTTGTCCCCACCTCCTCAGCATTTGTCGCCATCCTTCCTATCCCCACCCCTGACTCCACAACGGGCAGAGGATGGGGCGTGTCCGTAGTGAGGACCGGCCCCACTAAACCATCCTGTCGACCAGTCACGGCCGGGATCACCTGTACAGCTGGCGACCCATCCACTTGTTGATCCACCAATTGTGGTGCCACCTCCCGCCCAACTCCAGAATGTTCCTCCCCGCCAGCTTGTTGTGCCTGAGGATTTGAAATCCCAATTGCCCTTCCGCCTATCCGGTCAAAAGCGGACTGTCTGACCGTGATTCTGTCCCACACCGTCGTCATCGGCCCCACCGAAGTGGGCGCCACCTCGTGCACCGCCTCCATCGGGGGAAGCCGCCAGGGCGTCGCTCCACCATCTTCTCCACCTCCGGCCACACACCAGCGAGAACCCCCCCGGTGATGGCGATGGCTCTCTCCACGGCCGTCGCGCGTACCGAACTGCCAGACGCATCTCCTTGTGACCGGACCACCACCACCATGACCAGGGCTGCCATTGGAATCCGGCACACCGCTCTACCCGCTATCGGAGGAATCACTCAACCTCCATGCCGGCTCCACCACCTCCGAGTAATCCGCCACCGCCGCCAGATGAATAAGCACGCGGTACTGCAGCAGGGTAGGTTCCCTGTATGGCGGCACCACACCGGGCTCCGGAACCGCAAGCCGCCGTTGCGCAGGGATAGCATCCAGATCCGCCACCCAAGCCGAGAGCTTGAACGCCGAAAGATCCGCACGCGACACAGTCTCCGACGCCACCTCATCCACAAGACAGGCCGAACCAACCAGCTGCTCAGCCACATCCCGATCCCAGGCATGCGGCGGGATACCTTCAAGCACCAACTGGACCTTGAGGTTGAACATGACGTGCAACGCCTGCGACTGCCTGTTCCACGACCGGAAGTAGAGCCGAACACCTCTGTGCTCCAAGAATGGCAGCGCACTGAGCCTGTTGTGATGCTGAGCCTGTACAAAGACAATCAAGAAATCCTCCGGCCGAAATGGAATCACCGACACCCAATCTGAACCCACCTCCAACTTCTCCTGAACGCCTCCAACACGAAGCTGGGCTGAATGTCACGCCACGCCCCAGCAGCGTAGGCCACCATGGAGAACTGCAGGCGGCGCTCGAGATCCTCCACAACTCGGGAGCGGCGCACGATGCAGAGTTCCCCAGTTCCCATGGAAGTGTCCAGAGGAACGACCAGACGCGGCGCCGGGAGCGCCGCCCAGACCACCGCCGGGGTTTGCCCGCGCGCAGTAGGTGGAGGCGTGGGTGGGGGAAGCCTCACCGGAGCACCCTCCTGACGGGACATAGGGGCATGCGGAGGAGACGTAGCACGCCGCCTCGCCCCGTCCTCTAGCTCCCGACGAGCAGCCTTGGCCGCCGCGGCACGCCGGAGCTCCTCCGTGGATGACGGACTGCGCGGACGCTTGCAGTCCCGCGAGCCATGCCTGGACAACCCGCACCGAATGCACACAATGTCAATAGTGCATTCGTTATGGAAGTGTCCCTCCAAGAGGCACCGAAAGCACTTGCCCTCCATGTCCGGGGAGATCTCCCGCGGTGGCGACGGGCGACGATTTGGGGACGGCCGACGCACCAGGGCGGCTCTGCCTCCAGGCCATGACGACGTCTCCAGAGCGTCTTCCTGGACGGCGGCACCTCCGCCCAGGGGGCGAGGCGGCGACTGGGTACGCCCACCACAGCCCCACCCAGTCCGTCCACTGAACCCGAGCGCGAAGCCACCACCGGCGCCGCCCGACCGTCGGACGACTCGCATAAGTAACTTTACGTTGCCCATCCTCCTCTGCCCCCATGCTTGGAGATAAACGGCCGCGTTACGCAATAGCGCATCCAACCTCTTATACGGATCAACAATCTCAGGGTCGCAAACCCACGCTTCCTTGACCGCTTCATCAAAACCATCCAACTTTGTCCAAAACATCTCGAACCGAAATCTCTTCTTAGCACAGAAACCCGCACTGGTAGTGAGCAGTAGGGGTGCGTGGTCAGACCACTACTAGGGAAAAGCCTATACACATAATCTTACCAGTAGCGTTGTACAAAATCAAGCGCTACTGCTACTTAGTAGCAGCGCGCGTAAGTAAACCGCGCTACTGCTATGACTTTAGCAGTAGCGCGTACTAGCGAAAAGCGCTGCTGCTATGTTTGAACTGGGCGCACATGGCTAGCCCAGCAGTAGCGCGTATACTGGCCCGGCGCTACTGCTACTCTCCTTAGCTGTAGCACGCTTACGTGTAAGGCGCTGCTGCTAACGGAAATAAAATAAAGTGAAAAACAAGTAGAAAAGTAAATGAAAATGAAAGAAATATAAAAAGGAGGAAGGGAAAAAATAAAATGTAAAGAAAAATAAAAGAAAAAAGGAAAAAAGGAGAAAGGAATAGCAGCAGCGGGTTTCAGGAAACGCGCTATAGCTAACTTAGCTATAGCGCGTTTCCGGAAACGCGCTACCGTTACGTTTCACTTAAACAGCGGTCCCCCCCCCCCGCCCGGCCACCACTTCCCCCAAATCCCTCGCCCTCGCCGCCGTCTCCCAAAATCACCGTCGCCCCACTTCGTCGCCGTCTCCTCACCGCCGCCGCCCGAGGCCGCCCTCAGCCTCACCGCCGCCGCCCGAGGCCGCCCTCGACGTCACCGTCGGCGCCCTCCACCTCACCGCCGCCCGAGCCCGCCCAGGACCGCCGTTGCCCGTGCCTGAGCCCGCCCTCTCCGCCCCTGCCTCCGTCACCTCCCCGCCACCGTCTCTCCCCTCTCTGTAAGTCCCCCACCCCTCCCCCCACTCATCTCTCTCTGTATTTTAGAGAAAAAATTAGATGTTAATTAGATGTTTTTCAGTTAGGGCAATAGAGTTTTGCTAGGTTAATTAGGTTAGTAGTGCTGCTAGTAGTAGTGGTACAGTAGGTTAATTAGGTGATGTTAAATGAATAACCTAAATGAATGAAATTAGTAGTTAACTGAATTTTTTTTCCTTTCATCATTATAGAGCACTAAAGTTAACTGAATTTTGTTCTATTAGTAGTTAAACGAATTTTCTTCTACACTTTGTTTTTGAATTAGCTTGCGAAATTTGGACATGTGGTTGCTCGTGTATATTTGGACACTGTTTCCAGGGAATGACGCTTAGTGGCCTATGTTTTGCCGGAATGTTGATTCATTTCTTTTCCGGCAAGTTTCAGGTTCTCGATTTGTCCACTTTTTTAGCAAAGGTCATGCCGAAATTTTCAGTGAATTTCGGCATGACTTGTGCTACAAACTAGGACATGTCGAGTGCCCGTGATTTGCCGCACCAGGAAGGAGTCAACATTCCTGCAAAACAATAGGCCTTTTTTATGTCATTATTCATTTTATTAGGTCTAGAACTAATTGACTAGATTTAATCATAGGAAACATGGCTAGCAACGATGAAGGACAAGGTTCTGGTGATTGCGACGACGCCTACCGGGCGGCGGACGAATTTTTTAGCCTTACCGACGATCAACCGATGTTATTGCTAGGCCCACCGGTGGCATCAGGGACTGAGACCGGCATGCAGACCGGTGCTGAGACTGAGACCGGCGCTCAGACTCAGACCGGCATCGAGACCGGCGCCGAGACTGAGACCGGCGCTGCCTCGGGGAGCGGAGCCGGTGTAGAACCGAAAGCAAAGAGGCAACGGGTTCCTAACAAACTTAGGACTACTAGAGTGGTGGTCACGAAGGTGGACGATGGCAATTTTGAGCCAACGGCGCCCGAGGAAGTGCGTCGATGCTACGGCAATCAAATAGGCTGCATCGTACGGACAAACGCCACCATCAACGATGAGAAACTACAGAAGATAGAAAATATGAGGAGCTCCCTCCTAAATAAGTTTCACCAGATATTCTTGTTCCCGGGCCGGAATGAGAATGATTATAAAGATCCAGATGAGGACCCGGCAATGAAGAAGATAAACAAACACGCCATGACCAAGTTTAGCGATGCGTTGGCCGCCTGGAAAAATCGAGTGAAAGCAAGGATCATCGATAAGAAGCAACCCTACTCCGAGATTGTCAAGGATAATCCGACAATCACGGAAGAGCAGTTTCAAATATTCAAGGAGGCTTGCGAGGCCGAAGATGCCAAAAAAAGTCTAAGTACATGAAGGGGCTTCAAGAGAGGAACTTTGGGAGCCACCACCTCGGAAGCCGTGGTTACGGCGGAAAGAGGTCCAAATGGGCCAAGGAGGACGCGGAAGCCGCGAGTCTAGGCATCCCAGACCCCTTGGCGGAGTTCACCATCCCGCAGGAGCATGACGTCCTCAGGGCCCGGCACCGTTGGGACCCAGTGAAAAAGGTTTACGAGACAACACCGGTCATTACGGAGTTCATGAGACTGCTGGTAATTTTAGTTTCTGATCAATTCGACTGCACACGTTAGTCATATTTGTAAACGATCGTTGTGCCTTTTGCAGAGAGAGCAGCACAGGATTGCGGCCGAAAGCGACTCGCCGTCTGAGGCATTGGCGAGGCCCAAGTGGGACACTCCTTTCAACCGGGCGTTGAACATATTGAAACGACAACCGGTGGATACTCGACCGTCATATGGACGCGTGCACGGTGTCGGAGACGGCGCCACGTGGAAGAAGTACTATCGTGAGACCAAGGAGGAGAGAAAGGAAAGACGTAGGTTAAATGAAAAAAACATCGACAAGAGGGTTGAGATTGCGGTTCAGAAGAAATAAACTGAGACAGTCACAACAGCGGTAGCTGCCGCAAAACAGGTGGCTGTAGATATTTCTACTACCTTGGTTCCGGCCGTTTTCAATTGGACCAGGCAAAATCCAGAAAAAAATGCAGCGGACTTTCCCCTTGCTGACTCCTTGGCGAGGAGCAGCTCGACTAGCGTTGCACCAGCACCTGCAGCTGCACCTGCTCCCGCACCGGCTCCCGCACCGGACGTGTTAGGCGGTGCTTCGTCTTTGGCTGAGCTCGACACCCTCACGGTATCTGTCACACCGGCCCCCTTCAATATAAATGTATAATCTCCCGTTTTCGTTGCCTTTCGGATGTCTCACGTCGCAGTCTTTTCTTTGCAGGCCGACGAAACCCCGTGCACCATATTGTACATCATCGGCGAACAGAAGGTGGACGTGGGGAAGGCGACAATAATGGAGCGGAAGGAACCATTGTTCCACAGCCGGCCGATCCCCCCGAACGTCTTCATGGTTTCCGTGGCCAGTGTCAAACCGGGCCACGAGAATTTGCCTCCTCCAGTATTACTGGGGGATGACGACGATACACTGCGGCGGCTTGGTGATTGTTGCAATGCTGGGTGGGTCCTGTTGCGGCCAAAGAGTCTGCTTCGTCTAGAGGCGGCCGGGAGCACACCCACGAGCACGCAGCCTCAGCAAGGTATGAACATCAACACCCCACCTACCCAATTAGCGTCGGGTGTCGGGTTGGGTGATAGCGGACGGGGTAAGGAGGAGGCTCCATTAGTCGCTGATGACGTCGCCATGGATGAGGATGAGGACGACGATGGCGTTGCTGAACAGTATGTCTATACTGGCGCCTCCTCAGGGTTTGAGCGTCATGAGTCGGTGCCTGAATTGCCGTCTCAACATATTATGGACGACCTTCCGGTAGTAAAGAAGTTTAGGAAGAGAGCGAGGAAAGGCAAAAAAAGTTGTTTCTATGATCCAGCCGCCTCAGCAGCCTCGGCTTCAGGACCGTATAGATATCCCCGATGCGGATAAATGGCATATCGCCGGTCAACCAATCCTACCCGCAACAGCGCTACGGGCCAGATTGGGCGATCTAAACAGACTTCATGACGATGTGATGTGGGTAGAGAAAGACCTCATCGCCTCGAAAGATCCAGGATACCCACTCTACATGGTTAACGTTCCGCGACAAATGTCATACGTCGACAGCTTCCCCGCGGATAAGTTCTTCCTCCGATTCGATTACATATTCGACATATTTCACGTGAAGAAGCTGGATTTCACGTTTGTCCGCCTTTATGCCTTGCACATGAACTACATCATTGGGGTTGAGCAGATATCTCATATCTGTGTCACTGACCCGTACAACATGCACAAGGGCTTCTTGGGAGTCTGCGCAAATCATCGTGAACATGCGAGGGATTACATCGTCAGTTTCATGTGTTGGGAACGTTGCAGAAAAAAAAATTCCTACGGTTTCACCAAGATCCATCTATGAGTTCATCTAGCAACGAGTATTCAGATGCATCTACATACCTTTGTAGATCGCGTGCGGAAGCGTTCACTAGAACGTGGATGATGGAGTCGTACTCGCCGAGATCCAAATCACCGATGACCAAGCGCCGAACGGACGGCACCTCCGCGTTCAACACATGTACGGAGCGGATGACGTCTCCTCCTTCTTGATCCAGCAAGGGGGAAGGAGAGGTTGATGGAGATCCAGCAGCACGACGGCGTGGTGGTGGATGCAGTTGTCACGTGCAGCAGGGCTTCGCCGAGCGTCTGCGCGAGAGGGAGAGATGTGACAGGGGAGAGGGAGGCGCCAGGGGTCAAGGGGTGCAGCTGCCCCTCCCCCCCTTTATATAGGCCCCCTGGGGGGCGCCGGCCCTTGGGTGATCCAATCTCCAAGGGGGCGGCGGCCAAGGGGGGTGGAGTGCCCCCCAAGGCAAGTGGGCGCCCCCCACCCTAGGGTTCCAACCCTAGGTGCAGGGGGTGGGCCTTGGGGGGCGCACCAGCCCACTAAGGGCTGGTCCCCCCTCCCACTTCAGCCCATGGGGCCCTCCGGGATGGGTGGCCCCAACCAGTGGACCCCCGGGACCCATTCGGTGGTCCTCGTACAATACCGGTGACCCCCGAATCACTCCCGATGGCCGAAACTACACTTCCTATATATAAATCTTCACCTCCAGACCAATCCGGAACTCCTCGTGACGTCCGGGATCTCATCCGGGACTCCAAACAACTTTTGGTTTACTGCATACTCATATCTCTATAACCCTAGCGTCACCGTACATTAAGTGTGTAGACCCTACGGGTTCGGGAGATATGTAGACATGACCGAGACACCTCTCTGGACAATAACCAACAGCGGGATCTGGATACCCATGTTGGCTCCCACATACTCCTTGATGATCTCATCGGATGAACCACGATGTCGAGGATTCAATCAATCCCGTATTCAATTCCCTTTGTCAATCGGTATTTTACTTGCCCGAGATTCGATCGTCGGTATTCCAATACCTCGTTCAATCTCGTTACCGGCAAGTCACTTTACTCGTACCGTAATGCATGATCCCGTGATCAAACACTTTGATCACATTGAGCTCATTATGATGATGCATTACTGAGTGGGCCCGGTGATACCTCTCCGTCATACGGAGTGACAAATCCCAGTCTCGATCCGTGTCAACCCAACAGACACTTTCGGAGATACCCGTAGTATACCTTTATAGTCACCCAGTTACGTTGTGACGTTTGGCATACCCAAAGCACTCCTACGGTATCCGGGAGTTACACGATCTCATGGTCTAAGGAAAAGATACTTGACATTGGAAAAGCTCTAGCAAACGAATTATACGATCTTTGTGCTTATGCTTAGGATTGGGTCTTGTCCATCACATCATTCTCCTAATGATGTGATCTCGTTATCAATGACATCCAATGTCCATAGTCAGGAAACCATGACTATCAGTTGATCAACGAGCTAGTCAACTAGAGGCTCACTAGGGACATATTGGTGTCTATGTATTCACACAAGTATTACGATTTCCGGATAACACAATTATAGCATGAATAAAAGACAATTATCATGAACAAGGAAATATAATAATAATGCTTTTATTATTGCCTCTAGGGCATATTTCCAACAGTCTCCCACTTGCACTAGAGTTAATAATCTAGTTACATTATGATGAATCGAACACCCATAGAGTTCTGGTGTTGATCATGTTTTGCTCTAGGGAGAGGTTTATTCAACGGATCTGCGACATTCAGATCCGTATGCACTTTACAAATTTCTATGTCTCCATCTTGAACATTTTGACGAATGGAGTTGAAGCGATGCTTGATCTGCCTGGTCTTCTTGTGAAACCTGGGCTCCTTGGCAAGTGCAATAGCTCCAGTGTTGTCACAGAAGAGTTTGATCGGCCCCGACGCATTGGGTATGACTCCTAGGTCGGTGATGAACTCCTTCACCCAAATTGCTTCATGCGCTGCCTCCGAGGCTGCCATGTACTCCACTTCACATGTAGATCCCGCCACGACGCTCTGCTTGCAGCTGCACCAGCTTACTGCTCCACCATTCAACATATACACGTATCCGGTTTGTGACTTAGAGTCATCCAGATCTGTGTCGAAGCTAGCGTCGACGTAACCCTTTACGACGGGCTCTTCGTCACCTCCATAAACGAGAAACATGTCCTTAGTCCTTTTCAGGTACTTCAGGATATTCTTGACCGCTGTCCAGTGTTCCTTGCGGGGATTACTTTGGTACCTTCCTACCAAACTTACGGCAAGGTTTACATCAGGTCTGGTACACAGCATGGCATACATAATAGACCCTATGGCCGAGGCATAGGGGATGACACTCATCTCTTCTATATCTTCTGCCATGGTCGGGCATTGAGCTTAGCTCAATTTCACACCTTGCAATACAGGCAAGAACCCCTTCTTGGACTTATCCATATTGAACTTCTTCAATATCTTTTCAAGGTATATGCTTTGTGAAAGACCTATGAGGCGTCTTGATCTATCTCTATAGATCTTGATGCCTAATATATAAGCAGCTTCTCCAAGGTCCTTCATTGAAAAACTCTTATTCAAGTAGGCCTTAATGCTGTCCAAAAGTTCTATATCATTTCCCATCAAAAGTATGTCATCTACATATAATATGAGAAATGCTAGAGAGCTCCCACTCACTTTCTTGTAAACGCAGGCTTCTCCATAAGTCTGCATAAACCCAAACGCCTTGATCATCTCATCAAAGCAAATGTTCCAACTCCGAGATGCTTGCACCAGCCCATAAATGGATCGCTGGAGCTTGCATACCTTGTTAGCATTCTTAGGGTCGACAAAACCTTCCGGCTGCATCATATACAGTTCTTCCTTAAGATAGCCGTTAAGGAATGCCGTTTTGACGTCCATTTGCCATATCTCATAATCATAGTATGCGGCAATTGCTAACATGATTCGGACGGACTTCAGCTTCGCTACGGGAGAGAAAGTCTCATCATAGTCAAGCCCTTGAACTTGCTGATAACCCTTAGCGACAAGTCGAGCTTTATAGATGGTCACATTACCAACCGCGTCCGTCTTCTTCTTAAAGATCCATTTGTTCTCTATCGCTCGCCGATCATCGGGCAAGTCTGTCAAAGTCCATACTTTGTTTTCATACATGGATCCTATCTCGGATTGCATGGCTTCTAGCCATTTGTTGGAATCTGGGCCCGCCATCGCTTCTTCATAGTTCGAAGGTTCACCGTTGTCTAACAACATGATTTCCAGGACAGGGTTGCCGTACCACTCTGGTGCGGAACGTGTCCTTGTGGACCTACGAAGTTCAGTAGTAACTTGATCCGAAGTTTCATGATCATCATCATTAACCTCCTCGCTAACCGGTGGAGGCACCACAGAAACATTTTCTTGAGCTGCGCTACTCTCCGGTTCAAGAGGTGATACTTCATCAAGTTCCACTTTCCTCCCACTTACTTCTTTCGAGAGAAACTCTTTCTCTAGAAAGGATCCGTTCTTGGCAACAAAGATCTTGCCTTCGGATCTTAGGTAGAAGGTATACCCAACAGTTTCCTTAGGGTATCCTATGAAGACGCATTTTTCCGATTTGGGTTCGAGCTTTTCAGGTTGAAGTTTCTTGACATAAGCATCGCATCCCCAAACTTTTAGAAATGACATCTTAGGTTTCTTCCCAAACCATAATTCATACGGTGTCGTCTCAACGGATTTAGACGGTGCCCTATTTAAAGTGAATGCGGCTGTCTCTAGAGCGTATCCCCAAAATGATAGCGGTAAATCTGTAAGAGACATCATAGACCGCACCATATCCAATAGAGTGCGATTACGACGTTCGGACACACCATTACGTTGAGGTGTTCCAGGCGGCGTGAGTTGTGAAACGATTCCACATTTCCTTAAGTGTGTGCCAAATTCGCGACTTAAATATTCTCCTCCACGATCTGATCGTAAGAACTTTATTTTTCGGTCACGTTGATTCTCTACCTCATTCTGAAATTCCTTGAACTTTTCAAAGGTCTCAGACTTGTGTTTCATCAAGTAGACATACCCATATCTACTCAAGTCATCCTTGGGAGTGAGAACATAACGATATCCTCCGCGAGCCTCAACACTCATTGGACCGCACACATCAGTATGTATGATTTCCAATAAGTTGGTTGCTCGCTCCATTATTTCGGAGAACGGAGTCTTGGTCATTTTGCCCATGAGGCATGGTTCGCATGTGTCAAATGATTCATAATCGAGAGACCCTAAAAGTCCATCAGCATGGAGCTTCTTCATGCGCTTGACACCAATGTGACCAAGGCGGCAGTGCCACAAGTATGTGGGACTATCGTTATCAACTTTACACCTTTTAGTATTCACACTACGAATATGTGTATTATCATGCATGAGATTCATTAAGAATAAACCATTGACCATCGGAGCATGACCATAAAACATATCACTCATATAAATAGAACAACCATTATTCTCGGATTTAAATGAGTAGCATCTCGCATTAAACGAGATCCAGATACAATGTTCATGCTCAAACTTGGCACTAAATAACAATTATTGAGGTTTAAAACTAATCCCGTAGGTAAATGTAGAGGTAGCGTGCCGACGGCGATCACATCGACCTTGGAACCATTCCCGACGCACATCGTCACCTCGTCCTTCACCAGTCTCCGCTTATTCCGCAGCTCCTGCTTTGAGTTACAAATATGAGCAACGACACCGGTATCAAATACCCAGGAGCTACTACGAGCATTGGTAAGGTACACATCAATTACATGTATATCACATATACCTTTAGTGTTGCCGGCCTTCTTGTCCGCTAAGTATTTGGGGCAATTCCGCTTCCAGTGGCCCTTCCCTTTGCAATAAAAGCACTCAGTCTCAGGCTTGGGTCCATGCTTTGACTTCTTCCCGGCAACTGGCTTACCGGGCGCGGCAACATCCTTGCCGTCCTTCTTGAAGTTCTTCTTACCCTTGCCTTTCTTGAACTTGGTGGTTTTATTGACCATCAACACTTGATGTTCCTTTTTGATTTCAACCTCTGCTGATTTCAGCATAGCAAATACCTCAGGAATGGTCTTTACCATCCCCTGCATATTGTAGTTCATTACAAAGCTCTTGTAGCTAGGTGGGAGCGACTGGAGGATTCTGTCAATGACCGCCTCGTCTGGGAGGTTAATCTCCAGCTGAGTCAAGCGGTTGTTTAACCCAGACATCTTGAGTATGTGTTCACTGACAGAATTGTTTTCCTCCATCTTACAACTGTAGAACTTGTCGGAGACTTCATATCTCTCGACCCGGGCATGAGCTTGGAAAACTAGTTTCAGCTCCTCGAACATCTCATATGCTCCGTGATGCTCAAAACGCTTTTGGAGCCCCGGTTCTAAGCTGTAAAGCATGCCACACTGAACGAGGGAGTAATCATCAGCACGAGACTGCCAAGCATTCATAATGTCTTGGTTCTCTGGGATGGGTGCTTCACCTAGCGGTGCTTCTAGGACATATTGTTTCCTGGCAGCTATGAGGATGATCCTCAGGTTCCGGACCCAGTCCGTATAGTTGTTGCCATCGTCTTTCAGCTTGGTTTTCTCTAGGAACGCGTTGAAGTTCATGTTGACATTAGCTTGGGCCATTTGATCTACAAGACATATTGCAAAGTTTATTTAGACTATGTTCATGATAATTAAGTTCATCTAATCAAATTATTTAATGAACTCCCACTTAGATTAGACATCCCTCTAGTCATCTAAGTGTAACATGATCCGACTCGACTAGGCCGTGTCCGATCATCACGTGAGATGGACTAGTCATCATCGGTGAACATCTCCATGTTGATCGTATCTTCCATATGACTCATGTTCGATCTTTCGGTCTCTTGTGTTCCGAGGCCATGTCTGTACATGCTAGGCTCGTCAAGTCAACCTAAGTGTTTGCATGTGTAAATCTGTCTTACACCCGTTGTATGTGAACGTTGGAATCTATCACACCCGATCATCACGTGGTGCTTCGAAACAACGAACTGTCGCAACGGCGCACAGTTAGGGGGAACACTTTCTTGAAATTTATTATGAGGGATCATCTTATTTACTATCGTCGTTCTAAGTAAACAAGATGCAAAACATGATAAACATCACATGCAATCAAATAATAATAGTGACATGATATGGCCAATATCACATAGCTCCTTTGATCTCCATCTTGGGGCTCCATGATCATCTTGTCACCGGCACGACACCATGATCTCCATCATCGTGTCTCCATGAAGTTGCTCGCCAACTATTACTTCTACTACTATGGCTAACACGTTTAGCAATAAAGTAAAGTAATTTACATGGCGTTTCCATTGACACGCAGGTCATAAAAAATAATGACAACTCCTATGGCCCCTGCCGGTTGTCATACTCATCGACATGCAAGTCGTGATTCCTATTACATGAACATGATCTCCTACATCACATATATATCATTCATCATTCATCACAACTTTGGCCATATCATATCACAAAGCACTGGCTGCAAAAACAAGTTAGACGTCCTCTAATTGTTGTTGCAAGTTTTACGTGGCTGCATTAGGGTTCTAGCAAGAACGTTTTCTTACCTACGTAAAAGCCACAACGTGATTTGTCAACTTCTATTTACCCTTCATAAGGACCCTTTTCGTCGAATCCGCTCCAACTAAAGTGGGAGAGTCAGACACCCGCCAGCCACCTTATGCAACTAGTGCATGTCAGTCGGTGGAACCGGTCTCACGTAAGCATACGTGTAAGGTTGGTCCGGGCCGCTTCATCCCACAATACCACTGAAGCAAAATAAGACTAGTAGCGGCAAGAAAGTTGACAACATCTACACCCACAACAATTGTGTTCTACTCGTGCAAAAAGAACTACGCATAGACCTAGCTCATGATGCCACTGTTGGGGAACGTTGCAGAAAACAAAAAATTTCCTACGGTTTCACCAAGATCCATCTATGAGTTCATCTAGCAACGAGTATTCAGATGCATCTACATACCTTTGTAGATCGCGTGCGGAAGTGTTCACTAGAACGTGGATGATGGAGTCGTACTCGCCGTGATCCAAATCACCGATGACCAAGCGCCGAACGGACGGCACCTCCGCGTTCAACACACGTACGGAGCGGATGACGTATCCTCCTTCTTGATCCAGCAAGGGGGAAGGAGAGGTTGATGGGGATCCAGCAGCACGACGGTGTGGTGGTGGATGCAGTTGTCACGCCGAGCGAGAGGGAGAGATGTGACAGGGGAGAGGGGGGCGCCAGGGGTCAAGGGGTGCGGCTGCCCCTCCCCCCTTTATATAGGCCCCCTAGGGGGGCGCCGGCCCTTGGGAGATCCAATCTCCAAGGGGGCGGCGGCCAAGAGGGGTGGAGTGCCCCCCCAAGGCAAGTGGGCGCTCCCCCCACCCTAGGGTTCCAACCCTAGGTGCAGGGGGTGGGCCTTGGGGGGCGCACCAGCCCACTAAGGGCTGGTCCCCCTCCCACTTCAGCCCATGGGGCCCTCCGGGATGGGTGGCCCCAACCAGTGGACCCCCGGGACCCATTCGGTGGTCCCGGTACAATACCGGTGACCCCCGAATCACTCCCGATGGCCGAAACTGCACTTCCTATATATAAATCTTCACCTCCAGACCAATCCGGAACTCCTCGTGACGTCCGGGATCTCATCCGGGACTCCAAACAACTTTCGGTTTACTGCATACTCATATCTCTATAACCCTAGCGTCACCGTATATTAAGTGTGTAGACCCTACGGGTTCGGGAGATATGCAGACATGACCGAGGCACCTCTCTGGACAATAACCAACAGCGGGATCTGGATACCCATGTTGGATCCCACATACTCCTTGATGATCTCATCGGATGAACCACGATGTCGAGGATTCAATCAATCCCGTATTCAATTCCCTTTGTCAATCGGTATTTTACTTGCCCGAGATTCGATCGTCGGTATTCCAATACCTCGTTCAATCTCGTTACCGGCAAGTCACTTTACTCGTACCGTAATGCATGATCCCGTGATCAAACACTTTGATCACATTGAGCTCATTATGATGATGCATTACTGAGTGGGCCCGGTGATACCTCTCCGTCATACGGAGTGACAAATCCCAGTCTCGATCCGTGTCAACCCAACAGACACTTTCGGAGATACCCGTAGTATACCTTTATAGTCACCCAGTTACGTTGTGACGTTTGGCATACCCAAAGCACTCCTACGGTATCCGGGAGTTACACGATCTCATGGTCTAAGGAAAAGATACTTGACATTGGAAAAGCTCTAGCAAATGAATTATACGATCTTTGTGCTTATGCTTAGGAATGGGTCTTGTCCATCACATCATTCTCCTAATGATGTGATCTCGTTATCAATGACATCCAATGTCCATAGTTAGGAAACCATGACTGTCAGTTGATCAACGAGCTAGTCAACTAGAGGCTCACTAGGGACATATTGGTGTCTATGTATTCACACACGTATTACGATTTCCGGATAACACAATTATAGCATGAATAAAAGACAATTATCATGAACAAGGAAATATAATAATAATGCTTTTATTATTGCCTCTAGGGCATACTTCCAACATCATGCTCGCCAATAAGAACAAGGGGGCGATTCTCGTGCCTTATCATCCCGTGTAAGTCATCCGCACTGCTATCCTTCCATTGATTTCAATCGTTCATTTGCACGTTGGAGGCTAATTAATTTGAGGACTTATTTTGCGCAGCGGCGGGCGCGCCGTCCTCATCATCCTCTACCCCCGATTCTCCCACGCTCTTTACTTGGACTCGTCGAAGAACATTCACAAAAAGGATTACACCCACATCAAGGATGTTCTCGACAGTGCTATGTATTACTACCAATCAATGGGTGGAGAGGTGAGGGACAAGAAGATGAGGGGCATCAAGGTCGCCTTCGGCCATAAGGCCGACTTCTGCTACATACAGCAACCGAACGATTCTCTTAATGATGGATTCTATGTCCTACACCACATGCTGGTGTACAGACGGGATCACCAGAACCTTCGCATGGCACCTTCTTCCGGCGATGCCCATATTCTGCAATGGGCAAAGGACATAGGAGATATCGAGGATCATCGACTTCGAGCTGAGTTCTATAACATCCAGCGCGAACTTGCCCAAATCATCATGAAGGAGGTCGTCGGAAAAACAGGGATGTTCTACGGAGAAGGACAAATGTCGCGGGAAGACGTCCGAACATGGAGATCCTCTCAGCGTCTCGACCTGAAGCCTTTCACTACGCTCGGGGACTATCTCCCTGACTTGGATGGATGGAATGACATGTTGGAGTGATTGTCGATATATGACAATGTGTCCGTTTAGTCTATATTTTCTGTATGACAAATCTTTGAGTTATGCACGGTGAAACTTTATTTGTGATGTAATTAAACTGTCCTCCTCCTCGACTAGCGAAAATCACTCTAGTTAGGGCATTTTGGGGTACGATGAACTTTGTTATTTATGCTTATGATATGTTGTTTCTATTTTTGCCAAGTCTGTCTCTTTCTGTTGCTCAACTATATATGTTGCATATCATCGACTCATGTGATGATGCAGGTGCATAGATCATAGATGGCGAAGAAGTGTTATGCCAGGAGTATATATACGACAAGTGGCTGGAGTGTCAGGCCCTTCCGGTTTCCGAGCGACAGGCAGTAGTTAGTTTAGAGGTTCACGCTAATGCGAGAGAGGGATACGAACTCATGTTCTCAAAGTGATAGCTCTTCTCGCGTATATCATTGTTTAGATGGATGACGATGTATTTGCATATCATTCGAGACTTGTATCGCTATTTTCGAGATGATGACGAGAGACCACTTTGTGTTGGATGATGATTACAATGATGACATGATTTGATGAGACTAATTGTATGTATATGCTATGATTAGATTTGTATGTGTATGATATGCTAAAGATTATTGTATAAAGCCTATTCAAATACAAAACAAATATGCAGGAAAAAACTAATAAATAAACTAATAGTAGCGAGGGGGGAAATTTAGCAGTAGCGCAGCATTATCAGTAGCGCGTCCCAGCAAACAGCGCTGCAGATAATATCAGTAGCGCCCTTTCCCAGAGAGCGCTACAGCTAAACCCGGGCAAACGTCGGTCCGGGTCGGGTTCGGGCCGGGCTTGACAAAGCCCGAAGATAAAATCCCAAGCCCGAGCCCGGCCCGGCCCGAAGTACATGAACAGTGACATATTTTAATTAAATTAATCATTTCGGGATATTATATTAATTTATTATACCTATATTTTGAATAAAATATGTTTTTATACATATTTCGGGCTTTATTCGGGCTTTCGGGCCGGGCTTCGGGTCAGAAAATGGAGCCCGAGCCTGGCCCGAATGTCGGGCTTCGGGTTCGGGCCGGCGGGCCGGGTTGTCCATGACCGGGTCTAGCTACAGCTATTCATGTATAGCAGTAGCGTTGGACAACCGGCGCTACTGCTATACGTTAGCTGTAGTGCCTTATTAGTAGCGTTGGTGCCCGCGCTACTGAGAGGCCCAAAACCCTAGCTGCTACTAGGCTTTTCCCTAGTAGTGGACACACCTATTGACAACGCTTGTAGCAGGTAATCATTGTTATCAAGCTCCCACTCCACTGTAGTAAGGACGCGATCGATCTTGGTCAAAGTGGGGGAGTCCCTCTCATTTGACCAAGTGTACCTGCTGCCGTGCATGTACATTTCCTTCAACTCGTGGTCGTCCACAAAGTCCCTAAACATCCCCATCACCCTTCTATTAACATTAGTGTTGCTTTTATCGGCAGCGCTCAAGATCATATTAAAATCACCCAAGACCATCCACGGTCCATGACAAGTCGTGCGTCTTCTTCTCAACTCCTCCAAGAATTAACCTTTGGCCTCCACCTCTTGCGGACCATACACCACTGAGATCCACCATGGATCTCCCACCTTAGTATGCACCATGCCCGTGAGAAAATAGGTGTCTAGCGCGAAGCTATCCACCGTGAGCACCGTACTATCCCAAGCCAACAGAATACCTCCCCTAGTCTCCACGGCCGGCAAATACACATGACCATCAAACGATGGCCCAAGACATTGCATAACTAAAAATTGATCCAGTACATCCAGCTTGGTCCCTTGGAAGCACACCAAGTTCACCCTAACCGAGCTAACAAACTCCCTAACCGCCTTCCTCTTGGCCGGGTTGTTGAGATCCCGGACATTCCAACATAGCACTTGTGGTTGTATATCCATTAAGGGATACGAGTACTCCACCACCCGCACACATCCTCTCACTGCGTGCTCATCATCACCACATTATCTCCTTCCATCATATGTGGCTCCGGCACGACCTTACCAAATAGGCGAGCGATGATACGGACATGCTGCTCCCTTAGAGGCGAGTCGAAGAGAGCTTGGAGCTCTCTGACCATGCCATCATCAGCCACAATCTCTTCAGGCGCAATCCCCAAAGCGTGAAGAAGCACATTTTCTGCTGGCTTTCCCTTAGCACAGCTTGAGGAGGCGCCCTTCTTGTTCGCCCTGGTCACATGCTTCGGAGTGAAAGGTATCGCCTCTGGCCTTAACGTGGCAACTTGGACCTCCTTGAGAAGAGGTGGGGCCAGTTTCTTGATTATATTTGAGCAGAAACTCTTGAACTTGTTGTATGCCACGGCCTCCTGTGTTGTCATGCCCATAGTATCCTCCCCAGCACCACACAACGCGAGCGCACCAACCTCCCTAGTGCCCGCTGGCTCAAACTCTGGTACGTGCACGTCGTCATTGCATGCATGGTTCACATCCGGTGCAGCTTCCAATGGGTCCCCAATTGGCTCACTAATCCCCACCAAATCAGCTTGATTCCCCTCTGGTGGGTCCCGCCGCGCACTCTCCTCAATCACCATCAAAGTCCTCGTGCCCAACCTCGATGTGGACCCATCATTAGTGGCGTGCGGCCCAAGCTCCGGCCCTACCACCACATCACACAGCCTGCTCTTGTCCTGACCCGGGGCGGCCATCTGTCCCTCCTGGGTGTCTCGGGATCCGTCCGTGTCCTTATCCACACGCGCTGGGTCGTTCCGGACTGGGTAGCCGTCCACGTTCCTTCCTAGGTGGGGTTGAGAATCCGTCCCCACCTCCTCAGCATTTGTCGTCATCCTTCCTATCCCCACCCCTGACTCCACAACGGGCAGAGGATGGGGCGTGTCCGTAGTGAGGACCGGCCCCACTAAACCATCCTGTCGGCAAGTCACGGCCGGGATCACCTGTACAGCTGGCGACCCATCCACTTGTTGATCCACCAATTGTGGTGCCACCTCCCGCCCAACTCCAGAATGTTCCTCCCCGCCAGCTTGTTGTGCCTGAGGATTTGAAATCCCAACTGCCCTTCCGCCTATCCGGTCAAAAGCGGACTGTCTGACCGTGATTCTGTCCCACACCGTCGTCATCGGCCCCACCGAAGTGGGCGCCACCTCGTGCACCGCCTCCATCGGGGGAAGCCGCCAGGGCGTCGCTCCACCATCTTCTCCACCTCCGGCCACACACCAGCGAGAACCCCCCCGGTGATGGCGATGGCTCTCTCCACGGCCGTCGCGCGTACCGAACTGCCAGACGCATCTCCTTGTGACCGGACCACCACCACCATGACCAGGGCTGCCATTGGAATCCGGCACACCGCTCTGCCCGCTGTCGGAGGAATGACTCAACCTCCATGCCGGCTCCACCACCTCCGAGTAATCCGTCACCGCCGCCAGATGAATAAGCACGCGGTACTGCAGCAGGGTAGGTTCCCTGTATGGCGGCACCACACCGGGCTCCGGAACCGCAAGCCACCGGTGCGTAGGGATAGCATCCAGGTCCGCCACCCAAGCAGAGAGCTTGAACGCCGAAAGATCCGCGCGCGACGCAGTCTCCGGCGCCACCTCATCCACAAGACAGGCCGAACCAAGCAGCTGCTCAACTACATCCCGATCCCAGGCATGCGGCGGGATACCCTCAAGCACCAACTGGACCCTGAGGTTGAACATGGCGTGCACCACCTGCGACTGCCTATTCCACGGCCGGAAGTAGAGCCGAACACCTCTATTCTCCAAGAATGGCAGCGCACTGAGCCTGTTTTGATGCTGAGCCTGTCCAAAGACAATCAAGAATCCTCCGGCCGAAACGGAATCACCGACACCCAATCTGAACCCACCACCAACTTCTCCTGAAGCGCCTCCAACACGAAGCTGGGCTGAATGTCACGCCGCACCCCGGCAGCGTAGGCCACCATGGCGAACTGCAGGCGGCGCTCGAGATCCTCCACAACCCTGGAGCGGCGCACGATGCAGAGTTCCCTAGTTCCCATGAAAGTGTCCAGAGGAACGACCAGACGCGGCGCTGGGAGCGCCGGCCAGACAACCGCCGGGGTTTGCCCGCGCGCAGTAGGTGGAGGCGGGGTGGGGGAAGCCTCACCGGGGCACCCTCCTGACGGGACACGGGAGCATGCGGAGGAGACGTAGCACGCCGCCTCGCCCCGTCCTCTAGCTCCCAACGAGCAGCCTTGGCCGCCGCGGCACGCCGGAGCTCCTCCGTGGACGACGGACTGCGCGGACGCTTGCAGTCCCGCGAGCCATGCCCGGACAACCCGCACCGAATGCACACAATGTCATTAGTGCATTCGTTATGGAAGTGTCCCTCCAAGAGGCACCGGAAGCACTTGCCCTCCATGTCCGGGGAGATCTCCCGCGGTGGCGACGGGCGACGATTCGGGGACGGCCGGCGCACCAGGGGGGGCTCCGCCTCCAGGCCACGGCGACGTCTCCAGAGCGTCTTCCTGGACGGTGGCACCTCCGCCAAGGGGGTGAGGCGGTGACTGGGTACGCCCACCACAGCCCCACCCAGCCCGTCCACCGGACCCGAGCGCGACGCCACCACAGGCGCCGCCCGACCGTCGGACGACTCAGAACCCGAGGAGAGCCCCAGGCGAGACACCACGGGCTGCCCCCCCTGTGTCCGGAAGGAGGATGAGACGGAATGTGGGCTGCCCGCCATGTGAGAGGGCGCAGCAGCCAGGAAGGCCGACGGCGGAGAGGGGGGTGGACGCCGCTGCCGGAGTGGCAGGCGACGGGCGGGGGGAGGTGGACGCCGGTGCTGGAGTGGCGTGCGGCGGTAGGGGCGGCTCTATCGCTCTCGCTCTCGCTTTCCCAAGATAAGAAATGAAACAACGCAATGCGGATAGTTTTAAAATTTTAACTTAGGATAAAAGCTAGATGTACACCTATTCGCGGCTATATATACTCAAGCTCAAATCGTGTGATCTCCCAATTCCCAAGCCGTGAAGTAGATCGGAAGGAGCTCCAGCACTATTCTAGATTGGCCATGACCCCGAAATGAACAAAAGGACGCTACCGAACTATTCAAAGAACCCAGCAGATGGTGTTCCGATTGGACGCATAACGAGCGCGCGCTTGTGCCTAACGATCCGGAGGCTCTGGTCCTGTTGCTGTTGGTCGCGCAGCAGCTCCACCCCGGTGACCACCACGAACCACGTGCCGTCTTCCTCTTCCAAGTCCTCGAACAGCTTGGCGACGCAAAACCTGCCGCCGCCCAGGTTCCCCAGCCTCAGATGCCTAGTGTACTGCCGGACCTCAATCTCCCCGCCCCCTCCACCTCTCCCGCCGAGCTCCCCCTTCCGCCGCGTCGAAGCTGCACACGGGGCTCCCCCACCGTCGCGCCTCCTGTAGGGCCTTAACACGATGACTTTATGAATGTCTATTACAACAAGTTTTGCGCGTCTTCGACTCGTTTTAGTGCTTGTAGTCATCGCTAGATGGTCTACGGATCTAGTTGTACTTTTTATTATTTATAGTTTCGTTGTAATATCATAATTAAAGATAAATAGATCAAAAATACCTCCCTGGTTGTAGACCACCTAACGACAACTACAAGTATTGGACCGAGCTAAAGACGCATTGCCGTCATCGCTCCCCTCTCACGGGAACCAGACAAACTTGTCGTAGTAGACATCGAGAAGTCCTTATGCTAAGTCCCCACAGTGGAGCCAAATGTAGGGTAATAAGGAACCAGTCTTATCCCGAAGCAACTACGGAGACCGATAGGGGAGGCAATCCGGGGCCGGCGATTAACTCTGGCGCCCCGGCCTATCTCCACAGGGACGGCGGCCTCGCCAACAGCGGAGGGATCCTCTGGATCCAGGTACTCCTGCCTGGGATCAGACTGTGAGTCCTCAGATGTGGAGGAGGTGCCGGCTGTTGGCGTCCAGCTAGCACTAGAGGTGCTGGGGGAGGACGTCAGAGGAGGTGAATGGAACACGGTAGTTCGCCGGCGGAAGAAGACCGAGGCAGAAATCGTCCAAGAGTTCTGGAATGATGCTGGTTTTCCAACGCCGGCATCAACGTTCTGGGAGTATAGATCACCTTCGCCGCCGGGGGAGACACAGATTTTAGAAGGTTCAGCGGGGCTGTTGCGCAGGGAGCAGGATAACGCCATGGATGTGGTGGGATCGGGGCTCGATGGATCGGTGGCGCTGTCGGATCCGGTGCCTATGGAGCTCCCCGGCCGGAAGACCTCGACGTCGCCAATCGGGCTGAGGGTGGCCCGTCCGCCGCTTATGGGATCCTGGCGAGGTCCCCTGCCGCCGCGCAGAGTGACGCCTCCTCCAGTGCTTGGGATGTTCATCGACGCGGCCAAGAGGGATTCACCCTCGGTAGGTCGGAGAGGCTCGCCGGTGCCAGAAGGATCGCCGGGATCAGACGTAGATCGGGCATCGGGTTCAGTGGCGATTTCCACGGAGATTCAAAGTCCTTCGACCTCGGGGAACGGGCCCATGCATGCATAGAAGGTCCAGGGCCTGGAATTCTCGTGGGCCTTTCTTAGAAGGCGTATGTGGGCTCTTTGGAGATGCCCTACGCAGTCGCTCTCGATTAACGCCACGCCATTGCCCACAGCACCGTCGTCTTCGCCTTCTGTCACGCAGTCTCCGATCGCCGCCTCCAAGTCTTCGATCTCGCCGACGCCGCAAACCGCTGCAGAACTTTCCTCCTGCGCCAGAGCTGTCCGTTCCTACGCGGCGGTCACGGCGGCGCCTCAGCGCCCCATGGCGGGCGTGCCTCCTTCGGCGTGTGGTGCCTCTGCCACGGGGGAGGGGGCGAATCATCGTGCTCCTCCGGTTGCAGGGTCGGCCTCCGCTCCTTCGCGTCCTCCGGCTCAGATGTCGGGCTTCTCCGGTCTAGCTCTTCAACTTCAACGAGGACCTGTGCCGGTCTATAGCTATGGTGGGAACCAGCCCCCTGGACTTGGCCATGCTGGGCAGTACATCTCACCATATGGTCCGGCCGTTGCCGGAGGGTCAACTCCCATGTACGGGGCTCCGCCAACCGGGGTGTCAGTCCCTCCACAGTTTCATCCGGGAGGGGTGGTGGCACAGGCGGTTCAGAAACGGAAAAAGAAGAAGAAGCCGCAACAGCAACAGTTTGCCGGTGGAGCTTCACAGCATGGTTTCTACCCACCCCCTCCGCATTTGCAGATTCAACATCAGTTCCCGCATCAACCCGTACCGCAGCAGCAGGTGCAGTCATATCAGTAGGGGCATTATCAGCAGGTTGTGCAGTCACAGAATCTTCACGTGCCACAGCTGCCACAGAGGACTACTGTTGTCGATGTCGCTCCACTGGGAGAACCCGTGTCTGATGCGCAGATGGATCCTACGGTGCCCAAGAGCAAGACCAAGAAAGGGGTCCGATGCTGGAAGTGCGCGGTGGATACGCATGCCGCGAAGGATTGCAAAGTGCAGCATTACTGTTATATTTGTGATAAAATGGACAAAACCGCTCATCCAACGTTACGTTGCCCGATTCTGAAATTCCCTAAGCCCAATGCTTTTGTCTCAGGAGTTGGCGCCGAGGAGACTTATTTTGCCCAACTGCCTGACAATGTGGTGAAGGATCATTTGGCGCCAACACAGACACCGATCGCTCGTGTTCATGTTAGTGGATTGATGAATGTGGGAGGCTATTCAACATGGGTCCGATGCTTACCTTGTTAGCTTTCCGTCCTTCGAGGATTTGGACAGGTTCGACGGAATTCAGATGAATGTGCCGTCGGTTAATACCCAGATGACTGTCACAGCATGGAGATCACAGGAGGTCCCACATAAGCTAGAGCTTCAACAGATTTGGCTCCATGTCGAGGGTGTTCCTCATACAGTGCGCCATTTTTGGGGGCTATGGGCCGTTGGTACTTTAATGGGCAAGACCTTAGATGTGGATCTCATTAGCCTTCGACGTCGTGGTGTTGTCCGGATTCTCGTGGCTATGACCAACTCTGAGATTTTGTCTAAAGACAAGGATGCTGCGGGGCCTTTTGTTGCAACAGATGTGTTGGTTAAGCTCAAGGGCTACGCCTTCACGTTCAGGAGGGAGCCGGCAGGATACATTCCGGATCCTGACTTTGTCCCATATATTTGGAAACGCAAGGGTGATGATGCCGATGATGAAAGCGGCGCCAAAGAAAAGGACACCCATCCAACCATCCGTCGTCTAGTTCTGCTCCGGCGAATAACATTAATGTGTCTCATGTTCAACAACGGGGTCTGTCGAGTGTGGGTTCTGGTGGTGCGACGGGAGGTGGTTCTGTGCTCTTGGAGGTCATTCCGTTTAACCCCTCATCGCACACGCCGAGGGGCATGGAGCTTGTCGTGGATCTTCGAACTAACTACACGTTAGGTGGAGGTCTCCAGAAATCCCCACGAGTCAAGATGGCAACGGGGACGAAACCCATCGGGTTTTGCCTTCCCAAACCCATCCCCACGAGAAAATCGTAAACCCGTCCCCATCTCCATCACCGTGCGCGGGGCTAGTTTTCTGCCCGTCCCCTAAACCCATCGGGTTTCGGGGAACCCACGGGGAACCCATGAGAAAATCAAAATATTTAAACAAACATAATGGTGACAAAGAATAAAATTTCAGCAGCAAAACAAGCACATTTCAACAGCATAACTTGAGCAAATTTCAACAAAAAACAATAGTAGATGGTTCAACAGTTATATAGAGTGTATTTCCACAGCATGATACCACATTTTAGCAACAAAAATGATCAGATTTCAGCAACAAAGATGATCAGATTTCAGCCATACATGGTTCAAAAAGATGTTCAATTACATAAGTTATAAAATAGAATTCTTGGTTTGGCCTTCGACGCTGGGGTGTGGGGGGCTCAGTCGCTCAGGCTCGGTAGCTTTGGTTTGGGCCGCGCCGGATTAGTGCTTGGTAAAAAAATGTATTTTGCCGGGTTTGCCAGGTTTCGGGTTCGGGGACTACCGAAACGGGTGTAAACCCACGAAACGTGTCGGGTTGTATAATGTGCCCAACAACAGCCCCGCGGGGATGAAAATACGCCCATCCCCGTCCCCTAATAGGGTAAAAACCCGCAGGGATGCGAGTTTCGGCGCCCCATTGCCATCTTGACCCACGAGTGCACCGACAGGAATCACCATTGCCCCCTACGCCGCGGGCGGTATATGCATCGCAGCCGCCGTTGCCTTCTCGGGCAGCTACGTCGACCTCCGCTGCCCTTCAGGTGATGCCGGCCACCGGAAGCTCGGCGGGGCGCACGGACTCTTCTTCTGATAATATACAGAGAGCTGTTGAGGTGGCGTCGCAGCCGCCGTCGGTGACACGGACGGCGCCGTCGAAGCTGGCTGTACCCAAGCAGGTGCAGGGGGGCGGTGGTACTGCGGGGTGCCCCGTTGCGCGTTGGAAGAGCTGGCATCCAGAGGCTGGGGATGAGGTCGCCCAGCAAGCAGCGCAGTTGGTGCAGCGCATGCATACTAGAGAGCAAGCATCGCAGTTGGAGCAGCGCATGCATACTACAGGAGGGCTGGGACGTGGAGGTCTACTCACGAATGTGCAGCCATGTACAGTTACCTCGGGTATTAAGCCATGCAGTGCATCGACAGGAGTGCAGCCATGAAGTGCTGCAAACTCGGTTGCTACTCGTCGGACTCCAATGGAGCCGGACGCGTCTGCAGCTGCTCCTCAACATCAGATGGAGCCAGACGTGTCCACCTCTCCTACCCAGGCTCCTCCCGTGGTCCCGTGTACGGACACACCATCTTTACTGGCGGAGTCGTGTGAACCGGCGATCGAGACTGCCGGGGAGGGGGTTGCTACTCCACCCTCCTCCCCTCCTCCGGCAGCGGTGCTTGCGCGACTTTCTTCATCGGAGGCGACACCCACACGCCGGAGTGGCCGCCATTTGGTGGCCGATGATGATAGGACGGCCACTGATGAGGACTCTTTGACCAAGGCTATGCGGCGTAAAGCAACGTAGAACCTCGACAACCAAGGTACTTCGTCATCACCCAAATCATTTTTATCCTTTTCTACTACATTCATAGTTTCTAAGTTGAATAAAGTGGGTGTTAGTCAAGGAAATAATGGGAATGATATTTCTGTTTTTGCAAACGCTTTGAGACATTTGGAATATGACCGATTAAAGGTTAAACCACGAGTTTCGAGCAAATCTTTCATCTCACAGCTAGATGACGAGGAGCTGCATGCCACATCAGATGGTCAGCTACTCGCTCATGTAGTAGGGGAGGTTTCGGATGTCGGCTTGGAGGAGCCCGAGCTTAGTTCATTGATTGAGCTTACAGCTTCCGGTCGTAAATCCAAGTCCGACCGTTCGAAAAGAGGTCATAAACCCTCTAAGAGGGTGAAAGTTTCTAAATCTCCTATTGTTTCCTCATGAATGGCATGTTCTTTAATAGCAGAGGTCTTGGTGACTTGGCTAAACATCTATTCATTGCGGAATGTAATAGGGATAATTTAGACTTTTTGGCTTTATCTAAAACGGGGAGACGTGATTTCTCAGTAAGTCTTCTTAACCGTCTTTCTGGCGAGATAGACTATAATTGAATTTCACGGCCACCTCGAGGTCGTTCTGGGGGCATTTTACTTGGCGTTAACACAGGGACTATGGATGTTCTGGCTTCTTCGGAGGGTGAGTTTCATATTAAACTCCATATCCGAAACAAAGCTGACAACTTCACATGGTCCCTTGTCACCGTGTATGGGGCAGCCCGGGATGAGTTCAAGGCTGCTTTTCTCCGTGAATTGGTTAATCTGGCAAAAGATAATCCCTACCCCATTCTTATTGGTGGGGATTTTAATTTGCTACGATTTCCAAATGAGAAAAGCCGTGGTAGGTTTGATAATCATTGGCCTTTCCTTTTCAACGCTGTCATAGACAGTCTAGATTTGCGAGAGGTTTCCATGACTGGAAGACAGTTCACTTGGGAGAACAGTCTCCCGGAGCCGACATATGAGAAACTAGATCGCGTATTAATGGATACCGACTGGGAATCCAAATTCCCTATGGTCTCTATTCGCGCTCTACCTCGTATAGAGGCTATCTCAGACCATGCACCCATCCTCTTATCTACTGGATTGCCATGACCGCAGTACAGACGCAAGTTCAAGTTCGAACTTGGTTGGTTACATCGGGATGGATTCCATGACATGGTGAAAGAGGTGTGGGATAAACCGGTTGCCGGACTTACCCCAATTCACAAATGGAACAATAAAATGTGTGCTTTACGTAAGTTCCTTGGTGGTTGGGCTAGGCACACTGCGGGTATCCTAAAAAAAGAAAAGCTTCGTCTTTCATCTATTATTGATGATTTAGAAGCTTTGGCTGAGATTAGACCTCTCTCTGAGCATGAAATAGAGATCAAGAGTCAATCGAATGCCCAGTTAGCTCGCATGCTACACGAGGAGGAACTTAAATGGTACCAACATTCAAACTCTCAGTTTATCCTGAAAGGTGATTCGAATACGAGATATTTCCATGGTGTCGCCAATGGTAGACACCGGAAGAAACTCATTCATTCCCTACATCAAGAGGAGGGCACGATTGAAGGGCATGAGCAACTTAAGTCTTATATAACTAATTATTACAAAAATCTGTTCGGAACCCTTGAGGAAGGAAACTTCTCGATGGATGAGTCTCGAATAGATGACATCCCACAAGTTTCTGATGCGGAAAATAGCCTCCTAAGAGCTCCATTTTCCGAGGAGGAAGTTAGAAAGGCGGTTTTCCTAATGGAGCACAACAAAGCACTGGGTCCAGATGGTTTTCCCGCTGAGTTCTACCAAAACTTTTGGGATGTCATCAAACATGATCTCCTACTCTTGTTTGGTTGCCTTCACGTTGGCCAACTAGAGTTGTTTTGCTTAAACTTCGGTGAAATTATTTTATTACCTAAGGTTAATGAGGCTGAAAGGATACAACAGTATCGGCCAATCTGCCTCCTTAATGTCAGTTTTAAAATATTCACCAAGGTTGCGACGATTAGACTACATTCGGTTGTTGAACATGTTGTCGGGGATATACCCCGCGGCGTAAACCGGCCGGAAGTTAACCCGGCCGGACTTGGCGGTTTATCTGAAGACCCGCCCTGACCTTAGCGGTTTACAAGCAACCCACTTGGTCGTTATGACTCACTGGTAACCCGGCGGGCGGATCAGACGGATGACAAGGCCCAAGGCCCAGAAGGCCGGTTCAACTATGGTGGGCCGGTTTAAGAGGAAAGGAATATTTGCCTTACAAGGAGTTAAGGCCAGGACTTGTATCCGGTTTGTATTAGAGATAGACTAGTCCTAATTCTAATAGGACTCCACATGTAAACCGCCCCTTCAACATATATAAGGAGGGGCAGGGCTCCCCAAAGAGGGACAAGCTACAAGCAAGAAACAATCTCTAGGGCTAGACACAAAAGAGCCGGTTTACGGCGTCTCCCTCGTGATGATAATGAGACCTAGCCTCAAACAGCATGTAGGATTTTTACCGGATGATGTTTCCCGGGGCCCGAAGCTGTCTAAATCCTCGTCTTGCGTGTTGATCCGCCCTACGTCTCTCGTCCCACTCAACCCCTCTCAAGCTACCACATAGATGTGTTGGCCTCGCGACTAAGCCCTGACACTAAGGACATCTGCCGTGACAAAACAACGACAGTTGACGCCCACCGTGGGGCCAGGCGCACGGTGGTGTTGAGTTCTTGGAGGGATCACTCCTAGGGATCGAGGGGCTCGCAATTTTTTAGATAAAAAACTGGTTTGAAAAGATTTGCATCAGCGCCAAATTCATCAGTCTAGATTTAAAGATTTGTGAGATTTAAGGTTCAATTCGCTGCAGCCCCGCGTGGCCAGTCAAAGAAACACAGCCACGCTTTACCATCTGCGGACAAACACCCAGGACCTGAATTACTGCTACTACTGGTACATGTCAGATCAGATCGGCGCAAAGTTCAAGCCGCCGAAACCGGCAGGATTTAATGGCTCTGTTGTCCGGTTCCCGTGTGCGCCGCAGCACGAGTCTGGTGATCCATCGATCCGAGGACGGATCGATTTCTGTTGCAGCCGAGACCGACTGGAATTTCCTACGCGCACGCCTCCAATATTATTGTCTGATCCGGCGATTTCCGCTGCGGAACTCGAGGTGCGGCAGCAAACGCGTCAATCCGTCAAGTCGCCGAGAGCACGACACAATCAATTTCCCCTGCCGTGGATCGTTTTGCTGGCTTCAAGTCCCGAGGCACTAGTCTACATCGCTGCTGCGACTACCTGATCAATTAGTACTACTTCTAGTACGTGGTGATTTCCACACACATAAAAAAAGCAGCGTATTGATTTCTCAAGTCGCTGTCACTCGTCACGTTGAGCTACAAGTTCAGATTTTTTTTCAACTGCTACGTCCACCCAAAGCTATCAGGTGATATCCGTCCGGTCTGTTTTAATAACACAGATAAATTTTTGTGTGAATGGTTACTCTGGTATGTGGCATTGTTTCGCAGGATAAATTGTTCATTACAAATAAGGCATTACACCGCGGATACGGACCACACTGGCTTACAACACTGTGGCCATCTCTCGCAAAACGCCGGTTTAAAGCACCGTGGCCGTCTTTTACGACCGCTCCGGCTTACAACGCGGAGGACAAACTTGCTCGTCCGCACCGGTTTACAACGCCGCGGCCGGTTCATCCTTCTGCACGCATGGCCGACTTGCCCGTGATTGATTTTAGTTTCACCGTGGCAATCAACAACTCCGCGGTGGATATTTTCTGGCTAACATATAAGGTGAAATCCATCCATTATATTTTCATATTATATATTGCTTTAAAAAATGCAATTACTCTGGCTTGCAAGTTTTCCCATGCAGGACAAATTGTCTATTGTAAAAAGGGATTATTATATCGCCGAGCTTTTGGATAACCCATGCCGGTTCATATCGCGATCCAATCCACATCAACTCGTCAGGACCATGTGAATTACCCAATAAAGCGTGCACAGGCCGCCGTCCCCCGCAGTCCGGTCTACATCAGCATACGGTCGATTTATGCGTCCGCACCTGGCTTATAATGCCGCGGCCGATTTATTTATCTGTGCCGCCTCTGATGTTGCGGTTGTCCTTGTCGTCCGTCTCTCGCGGCCTGGTCTACATCAGCATACCGGGCGGCACCTGTCTGCATGAGCTATTTATTGGGTATGAGCAAGTAACAACTTGGGTAGCCCAGTTTTCTTTCAAATTGGAGGCAAATTATCATAAACCGTCGTTTGCACTGGATGGCTCAATGGGCAGGCGCACAAGTCGCCGCCACTATAGTTTTGGTGAAACTTCAAACAGCCGGTTGGAAGGAACCATTGGTCGAGTTGCTGACACGGCTCATATGGGATCATTTATAACCTGCCGCAGTCACCTCAACCTTCTATGGATTCACATCGTGCTGTCAACGCCAATGATATACAAGTTATGCCGGTTTGTATCACGGTAAAATATGAAGAGTCTCAAGCCAACTCCTCGAGTCACCTTTGAGACTCGGGGGCTACGATGACATGACTCAGCAATTCTTGCCAGTTTCAGCCGGTTTAAGAACCCCAGCACGATGGAGGGAAAGATAACCCGATCCCGGAGGCTACTGTTATATTGATGAAAATTTAAAGGCCGTCAGAAAATTTCCGGCTTAGAAAGTATATGACAGTTACAAAATCCCGGCTCAATGAAGAAGATCCGGGTCATCAGAAAGGATTCCGGTTTACAATCCGGTTCAAGAGAAATCTATTCTCCCACAAAGCTCTGAAGCGCTCAGATCCGGTTTAACAATGTCCGGTTCAAAAAGGAATTAACTTCTTGCAAATTCGAGTTTAAAGGCCGTCAGAGAATTTCCGGCTGAAAATGAAGATTCCGGTTTAATATCCGGTTCAAGAGAAGGATGTCCCCCACAAAGCTTTAAAGCTCTCAATATCCGGTTTAAAATCCCGGTTCAAGAAGAATTTATCTCTTGCAAAAAGTTAAAAATTACCGAAGAAGACCTGCTGCCATGATGCACGGTTCAAACATGGGTATCCTGCCTTATTGGCCTGACATATTATTGATCACATGGGGGCTTCTGCTTCATAAAGCGGCGTCTTTGTTCTTTTTATATCATGTGTGGTTACATGGAGTTGTCTGTTTTAAAGCGGCCTCCGGTTTACCCCTTGCAAAAAATTATGAATGTCACTTGGGGGCTCGGTCATGTCTGAACCGATGCAATACCTTTTGATAGGCGAAAGCCACCAGGTCACTTGGGGGCTGGGTCGTGTCCGAACCGATGCAACACCTTTTGATCGGCGAAAGCCACCAGATCACTTGGGGACACGGTCAAGTCTGAACCGGTCACGCCTCTTGATCGGCCTAAAGGCCTTAGAGTCACTTGGGGGCTTGGTCGAACCCGAATCATTGCCATGCGACTTGACCGGCGTAATGCCACGGTTTCATTTGGGGACCTGGCCGACTTGAACCATAGCTACACCTATTGGGATCTTGGTCGTGTCTAACCATGGTAACACCATCTGATCGGCTCAGTAAAGCCCTCTTTTTGCAAACGGTTTTTATCATTGCCTTTGCTTCAATATCTTTTCTTGATAAAATTGCTTTTTTGTTTTGGTTGCGTTCTTAAACCGACCACATTTTACACCGGTTCAAACAACCAAATTGGCGGAACACGGTCAAATCTTAATCCGGAGACTATTTGCCCGGTTTGATTTTATGTTACCATCTTATTATGGAGTAAACCGGTGTTCATTAGCCCGGCTTGATTTTCAACTACAGGTTGTCAGTACATGATCAGTTATAATCCGGAGACTATCAGCCTGGTTTGGTTTGATTACAAGTCACCAGTATTATATATGGTTAATCCGGTGTTTATCACAACCCGGTACGGTTTTATCATAAACCGGCACAATACGGAAGGAGTTATCATTACTCAAGATTGGGGTTATCACTCTTACTACAAAAAGTTGGTAAACCAACGATGTGATTCAATGTCACAGGTATGATATATTTCATATTTTTAAGTGCAGCCTTGGTTATAAACCCAGGTTATATGTTGGGCATTATGACCCGTCCGGCGGTAAACCGCCAGGACACTTTAAACTTGTTATACGCAGAAACAGGTTGAATAAGGTATGATGAGAAATTGTCCGGTGTTTATTAAACCGGACTGGCTTTGGACTATAAGTCGCCAGTATATATTTGGATTGCGCCATTGGAATTATGCGCTTATAAATCATTGGGTTATTCAAATAGCCAAACTTGGCTGAATTTTGATTATGGTATTGAATGAATAATGTTTTCATACCGGATTATATTATTCAAATAGCCAACATGGCTGGATTTTTATTATGGTTATCAATAACCAGTATTATGATTAAGGTTTTCAAAGTCGCTTAGCGCAATGGCTATCATATTATCAATGGATACGATTTATTCTACAATTGAAGGAATAGCCCCGAGTCGTTGCAGGCTTACGACCCGGCACTTGGGGGCTACATTATTTAAACCCGACTCATCACATTATAATGAGCTGGCCCTTGGGGGCTACCAATTGCTCCTGTCAACAATTCAAGCATATATCAAGTCCCAGCTAATATTATCTTACTGAGCCGGCCCTTTGGGGCTATACATCATTGCTCAAATCTACATGATTATATTTACAAAGTCCCTGCTCATTATTGCATAATGACCCGGCCCTTGGGGGCTACACTGGTTGAAGTTTTTATGAGCATCAGACAATTACAAGTCCTAGGTTGCTGCAAGCATGACAACCCGGCACTTGGGGGCTACATATGTGGGATATTCAATTCCGACTAATGATTGAGATGAACAACTTGGATTTTTCAAGATGGTGATATTTATTGAAACAAGTCTTAAGTTGTTGCTATGCTACCTTCTTAAGACTTGGGGGCTACAAGTGATAGGCATATAAGAGGTATATTTTCAAGCTGGATGTTAATTACAAGTAGGGCCCAGTGCTATCAATATTTATAAACCGGTGATCTTGGCAATGATAAACCGGCAAGTTCTGCGTCCTTAAACCGGCTGAAGATCAGATGAATATTTCAAGGACCAATATTGTTTTTAAGCATTGGGAGCTGAATCAAAGGAGTTATTCTTCACAATATATTTTCTATGAGAAACCAATATCAGCAAGTTGATTATGAAGCTGGCTTGTTAAACCAGATTTTCTAGAAGGAGGAAATGACAAGGACTAAAGGACGATCAGGTGCCGGTTTACAAAAATTCTTAACCCGGAGTACAAACCTGTCAAATTTGTTCTGGTGTTTATTTGCAGCATAAGTTTACCATGGATAAATCCAAGCTAAACTTGGGGGCTAATGTCGGGGATATACCCCGCGGCGTAAACCGGCCGGAAGTTAACCCGGCCGGACTTGGCGGTTTATCTGAAGACCCGCCCTGACCTTAGCGGTTTACAAGCAACCCGCTTGGTCGTTATGACTCACTGGTAACCCGGCGGGCGGATCAGACGGATGACAAGGCCCAAGGCCCAGAAGGCCGGTTCAACTATGGTGGGCCGGTTTAAGAGGAAAGGAATATTTGCCTTACAAGGAGTTAAGGCCAGGACTTGTATCCGGTTTGTATTAGAGATAGACTAGTCCTAATTCTAATAGGACTCCACATGTAAACCGCCCCTTCAACATATATAAGGAGGGGCAGGGCTCCCCAAAGAGGGATAAGCTACAAACAAGAAACAATCTCTAGGGCTAGACACAAAAGAGCCGGTTTACGGCATCTCCCTCGTGATGATAATGAGATCTAGCCTCAAACAGCATGTAGGGTTTTTACCGGATGATGTTTCCCGGGGCCCGAAGCTGTCTAAATCCTCGTCTTGCGTGTTGATCCGCCCTGCGTCTCTCGTCCCACTCAACCCCTCTCAAGCTACCACATAGATGCGTTGGTCTCGCGACTAAGTCCTGACACTAAGGACATCTGCCGTGACAAAACCACGACACATGTGGTTCGTCCTTCTCAAACCACTTTCATGCAAGGCAGAAACATCCTAGATGGGGTGGTTGTCCTTCATGAAACAGTCCATGAATTGCATCGAAAAAAACTTAATGGGGTAGTTCTTAAAATCGACTTTGAAAAAGCTTATGACAAAGTCAAGTGGTCTTTTCTTCAACAGACTCTCAGAATGAAAGGATTTTCTGCAGAGTGGTGGGCAATGATCCATAGCTTTGTGACTGGAGGTAGTGTTGCCATTAAAGTCAATGATGACATTGGTAACTATTTCCAAACGAAGAAAGGATTGCGACAAGGTGACCCAGCATTGCCCATGCTATTCAATATAGTGGCAGACATGCTAGCGGTCATGATTGAGCGTGCCAAGGTTGATGGCCAAATTGATGGGGTGGTGAATCATATAGTTGATGGTGGTCTCACCATCCTTCAATATGCTGACGATACAATTCTCTTTATGGATCATGACCTCGAGAAAGCAAGAAATCTAAAATTAATTTTATCAGCATTCGAGCAACTCTCAGGGCTTAAGATCAATTTCCATAAAAGTGAATTGTTTTGTTTTGGCGAGGCTCAAGACGAGGCTCACTTGTATGCTGACTTGTTCGGATGCGGGTTGGGCCAGTTTCCAATCACTTATTTGGGGATACCGATACATTATCGGAGACTCACAAATGCTGAATGGAAACACGTCGAGGAGAGATTACATAAAAGACTTAGCAGTTGGAAAGGTAAACTGCTATCTTTGGGTGGAAGGTTGGTCCTCATAAATTCAGTACTAAGTAATATGGTACTATATATGATTTCCTTCTTCCAGTTGCCGAAAGGAGTATTACATAGATTGGATTACTTCTGATTGAGATTCTTTTGGCAAGGAGATAGCGAGAGAAAGAAATATCGGCTGGCTAAATGGAGTGTGGTTTGCCGTCCCAAGGACCAAGGCGGGTTGGGCATTCATGACCTCGAGGTTAAGAATAGGGCCCTTCTCGGCAAATGGTTGTTTAAGTTATTGACGGAAGATGGTGTATGGCAAACCCTCCTAAGGAGAAAATATGTGGGTTCAAAGGTGGTATCACAAGTATACTGGAAGCCTGGAGACTCCCATTTTTGGGCGGGACTAATGGCAACACAGAAATATTTCTTCCGCTATGGTTCCTTCTCGATTAAGGATGGAACGGAAATTAGATTCTGGGAGGATAAGTGGCTAGGTAATGCTACACTCCGGGAACAATATCCAGCTCTATACAATATTGTGCGTCACAAGGGTGATACTATCGCCAAGGTTTTGGAATCATTTCCGCCAAATGTGACGTTCAAAAGGGATTTAATTGGACCTAGACTCCAATCGTGGAACATACTACTCCAGCGGTTAGCCACGGTACAGTTGTCACAAGGGTCTGATGTATTTCGTTGGAACCTACATGGTAATGGAAAATTCTCAGTGGATTCTATGTATAGAGCTTTGATCCAGTCTGACGTGCCAGTTGATAATAATAAGAAGATCTGGAAGATGAAGATACCTCTTAAGAATAAAATCTTTGCATGGTATCTTCGTCGCGGAGTCATTCTTACAAAAGATAACCTTATTAAGAGGAATTGGCATGGAAGTACACAATGTGTCTTTTGTCCGCATGACGAGACAATAAAACATTTGTTCTTTCAATGTAAATTGGCTAGTTCTATATGGTCAGTCATCCGAATAGCTTCTGGCTTGTATCCTCCTTGTAGTGTTGCTAATATATTTGGCAACTGGCTACATGGGATTGATCACAAGTTTAGCATTCTTCTCAGGGTGGGAGCGCTTGCCGTGATTTGGTCGCTTTGGGTATGTAGAAATGATAAGGTTTTTAATGATAAAAATACTTCTCTTATGCAGGTTATCTACAGATGTACCGGGATTCTTCGTTTATGGTTCTCTCTACAACGAGTGGAGAATCGACACCTGTTTACGGAGGTGTGTACACGATTGGAGGCTACGGCGAGTGATATTTTTATCCAACGTGGGTGACAGCATGATCTTAGGATTGGGCCACCTTCAGTTTAGGCGTTATACAGAATTCATTCCTTGTATATTGCCTTCTTCTTTTATTTTGGCTTGGTGTGAGGACTTTATTGGCTTTGTGCATCTTAGTTATGCAGAGGCCGGGTGTAATGCTTAAACCTTTTAAGTAATAAAGCGCCCCTTTTCGAAAAAAAGTCCCCACAGTACCAACACACTTGAACATAAACCGTCGCCGATGAATATAAGCATAGATTGAAAAGATACAACTTATGGACACGAGAAGGAACAGTGAATCCAAAACAAAATCACCGAAGACCAACACCAACTGAATACCGCGATACATCGAAGACACGCCTTCACACGCTCTCCGAGGATGCTAGGCGTACTGCCACGATCATGTCTAGGTGGGGAGAATCTTATTCCAGCTCCACGGAGCTGCCGTTGCCTCGTCCTATTTAGGGCACACCCCCCAGGCCCTAAGGCCAGCGGAGGCGACGTGGATCGGAGGTAGAGGAACCCCTAATCGCGTGTGCGTCTGTACAAGACGAAGGGGTGCATGTGTGTCTTATTTTGTACTTGTATTCATGAATCATATATTGAGATAAAGAATATTCTTTAATTGTGAGAAATAGTTATTTCTCTATCACCCAAGAAATATGAAGACTATATTTTCACATATTCTAATTTTGTAACATATCAAGATAGGCCTTGCATTTTGGATTGTAAGGGAGCATTCACTATTACACATGCGCTCGCTACTTGAGCTTTTTTTTTATAAAAGGAAGATGACCCCGGCCTCTGCATCTGGACGATGCATGCGGCCACTTTATTAATTATTTTCATAAGACCTTACAAAGTCATACAACAGCCAGACTAAAGCCACCATCTACGGTCGCTACACCTATTCAATTGATGAAGGGGCGCTGATAGCCTGGGCCTAATACCAAACAGACATCGCAGCCAAACCTAAACATTTAAGACCTGAGGTCCCAACCAAGACGCCTGCCTGGTATGGGGCACCTACCAGTCCGGCGCACTCCTCAACCAGGACGCCTGCTGGGTATGAGGCCGCCGCAGCCACCTGCCACTAGTCCATCTTCAGAGCTGTACTGTTGCATCTACCGTGCCAGGTCTCTCTGCCATCGACGCCACCTCGACGCCAGACAGCGTCGTCCTCCTGCGCGAGTCCATCCTCCCACATCGAACTCCGAATCTGCACTGCACCACGCGGTCAAGATCCGTCGTCATCAATGTGTAGGATGAAGCACCGCTCCACCAAAGAAGCCGTCGCTGGTCCCGCGAGGCCGAGTGCACCTCCAAGAATGCCGCCCCAAAGGGGGTTACGACGCATGAATGCCGCCAACATCCGATCAGCTGATCTAGGGTTTCCCCCGGAGGTATTGAGTGGAGTTGGGAGCTTCACCTCGATGATGCCTTCATGAAGGAAACGATGATAAGGGCATCGTCATCACCGACTCCGGCCATCAACCGAAGACTAGGTTTTCACCCGGATCTGTCCCAAGAAATCCACCCAACAACCTGTGCACCGTCTCGACCGGCTTCAAAGCCCCAGATCCAACCGCCTAGATCCGGCGACCAACCACAGCAACTGTGCCACCGTGGGATCCCTGGCGCACCGGCCACTGCCTGAGTGTGCCACCACTGGAGCCTAGGAGGAGGGCTCCCACCCCGCCTCGCCAAGCCGCGAGAGCCGCCGAGAAGGATCTCGCGCGCTCGTCACCGTCTCTGATCCGAACCAATCCAAAGTAGATCGCCATCACAGATCCGCCTTGGACAGGGACTGCACCACGCCATGCTGCTGCGGGAATCCCTAACTTCACCAGCCGCCACCCTCCAGGGCCGCCGCCCCGGGATCCAGACGGAACCTCGCCGCTGCCACCGGCCATGTTCCGCCACCGCCGACCGGCCACGGCGACCTCCGCCGCCATGCCACCGACGGATCTGGGTGAGGATAGCCATCCTCCCTGAGGACACACGCCGCAGCCTCTTCTCCGCGTACTCGCACGAGAAGCCATCTTGAACGCGTCCCCACCCCTCGCCGGATGCCGCGCACGTGCCGCCCCGTCGCCGGCGAAGGCCGCCGCCACGAGGAGACCCGCACGCAGCCGCCACAGAGCTCGGCGACGACCCATCTGCAGCCGCGCCATGGGGCCGCCGCCGTCAAGATCGTCGCCGTCGCGCCGCTAGGATCCGCGCACCCCAGCGCCTCTGCATGGCCTGGCCGCTCCCGCAGGCCACGAACGCGAGGAGGGGAGAAGGACCCCGCCGCCAGCCACCGCGGGGGGCTTTGCCCCGGCGGCTCTGGCCGGCGGCGGCGGGGAAGGGGAGGATGAGGAGGGCTAGCGGCAAGGGGTGGCGGCGCCGCCCATGTCGCCCGCGGGAGGAGCGACGCGGGGGTTCACTACTTAGGAGAATGGCGTTTTGGCTCTCGGCCTCCATGAAGGTCCTGTTGCTGTTGGTCGCGCAGCAACTCCACCCCGGTCCCGGTGAGCACCGCGAACCACGTGTCCTCTTCCTCTTCCAAGTCCTCGAACAGCTTGGCGACGCAAAACCTGCCGCCGCCCAGGTTCACCAGCCTGAGATGCCTGGTGTACTGTCGGACCTCAATCTCCCCGCCCCCTCCACCTCTCCCGCCGAGCTCCCCCTTCCGCCGCGTCGAAGCTGCACACGGGGCTCCCCCACCGTCGCGCCTCCACGGCGGCCTCTACATCTCCACCCGTGACGCTCTCCCTGGCCGCCATCAAGCGGCTTGACGCCAGCACCCGCTGTTCCGTGCGCAGTGGTCGCTGGTCCTAGTAGCGAGGGGCAGATGTTCGACGAAATGCCGGACAGATGGAGCGGCACTTCTGGGCGCCGGCTGTGTTGGACCAAAGGCCCAGCAGAGGAGAATCTTACTGAAGCACTCGAGGAATCAAATGCAAAGTCTTGGCCCTTGGTGATTTCTTGGTGATTTGGGAGACAATGCTTCAGGACTGCTCGACGGCATGCTTGACAGGAGGCGCGCGTGTACAGCCGGTTTGTTCGAGCTGCAGACGTGTATGTATCCAGTGGCATAGGAGTGAATGCGTGCATGTACAGTCGGCTAGCCGGTCGCACATGGAGCCTGCCTTGCCGCCATGGAGTGAAGAAGTGCTGGGCTCTTCTTTGGTGGCTTGAGAGCATTGCATTCGATGAAGCGGTTTAGAGCATCTCCAACAGGCGCCGAAAGTGCCGCGCGCAAAAGACAGCTTTAGCGTGTGCCCATCGCCTGGTTTGGCGCGGTGCACAGCGTTGGCTCCAGCAGCCGCGCTAAAATGCAGTGTGCGCGCGCGCCGCTCCAGCAGCGCGCAAAAATGCAGCGCGCGCGACTCTCGCACAAACAACATATGCATTCAAAAACAGAAGCAAAAAGATCAAAATAAACAAAAATAAATAGTTCAATTTCGTTTATTACAACTCAAACAAACAGTTTATCGTTCAATACAACAAATAGTGCAAATAAACACAACAAATAGTTCAACAATACAATAACGAACGCACAAATCATGATGCTCTTTGTCGTCCATTCCATGCCCACCACTCCTCAATGAGATCCTTCTGAAGATCATTATGCGCTGCGGGACGTCGAATGGCATGATAGGAGGCAACAAAACGGGTCACCCTTTCAGCCCTCCGTCGCACTCGCACGGAATATCCCAAAAGCTCATACTGAGAGTAGTCTACATCTTGGCCACGCTCATTCTCGATGGTCATATTGTGCATGATCACACAAGCGTGCATTATGTATCAAAGCATCTTCTGATCCCAAAATCTAGCCGGTCCTCTCACAATAGCAAACTGGGCTTGCAAAATCCCAAAAGCTCTCTCCACATCTTTTCTAGCCGCCGCCTGAGCGTTGTGGAAATCAAGTTTTTTCTTACCTTCTGGCTTTTTCAACGGCTTGACAAAGGTTTGCCACTTTGGATAGATACCATCCGCTAGATAATAGTCATAGTTGTATGTACGGCCATTTGCTACAAACTGCACCAGTCGCAACTCCCCATTTGCAATCTTACTCATCAGTGGTGACCGGTTGACAACATTGATGTCATTCAAAGATCCAAGCATTCCAAAGAATGCATGCCAAATCCAAGTCTCTTGATCGGCCACCGCTTCAAGGATTATAGTGGAACCCTTTTTTTGGTCGTGGAATTGCCCATGTCATGCCTTTGGAAAATTCTTCCAAGTCCAATGCATGCAATCTATTCAGCCAAGCATGCCAGGAAAGCCGCGAGCTTTGTTCATGCCAAAAGCCTTGCGACGTCTTCAGCGTTGGGAGATCTCAAATACTCCTCGCCAAACACTTGCACAATTCTGACTGCGAAGCGCTTAACACACGTGATGGCTTGGCTCTCACCCAAAGCCAAGTGATCATCAACTAGATCAGCCGGTATACCGTATGCCAACATACGCAAAGCGGCTGTCACCTTTTGAAAGGTGCTATGCCCGAGCTCTCCGGCGGCATTTCTCCTTTGCTGAAAAAAAGGTCATGGCTCGCTAGTTTCTCTGCAATGCGCCTGAACAACTCGGTGCTCATCCTAAACCGGCGACGAAAATACGACTCGGGGTATGTGGGATTCTCCGCAAAATAATGCCTGATCAATCTGTTGTGGGCATCGATCCTATCCCTCCAAATTTTTTGCCGACCCATAACCGAACCTCCGTGCTTCGGTTTTTTATTAATATGCATAGCTAGGATCATTGCAAGATCCTCCTCCTCTTCCATATCAAATTCTTCTTCGGAAGAATCATACAACGAACTCATCTACAATGTTGAATACTATGCTATAAATAAAAAAACTACAATCAACATGCACGAAATTCATGGCTTTTGAGCAATACATACCTTCTAGACGTTTTTTCGAACACCTTGCGGGCGCCGAGCGGCAGCGAGCGCGCGGGGCGGCGGGACTAGAGGGGGGCCGGAGAAAGCGCGCGCGGGGCAGGGATAGGCCGGGGAAGCGCCGGAACGGTCGCCGGGTGGCGCGGTCGGCGGCAGCGGCGCGGCTAGAAGGGGGGTGGGAGGTGCGTGCGAGCGCGCGAGAGTCCAGCGCGCGGGAGCGGGCGCAGCAAATAAGCGGCGCGCGATTGCGTTTTGGCCCGCGCGCTGGACTACGTATGCCGCGCGTGCTGTTTTCACGCGCCTGCTGGAGCAACTATTCCGGTTGCGCGCGAGCTAAAACGGAAAATTTTGCGGCGTGGCGCTAGTTTGACGCGCCTGTTGGAGATGCTCTTAGTGCTGCAGAGTGCGGACATGTGCATCCAGTGGCTGTTTTACATGGACTGATAGGTGATAGCAACTGGAGATACAATTGAATCCATTGCTTGACTCAAGCAGCTACATTTGGAAGTTGGACCAGTACCTCTCCTAAAGTCAATGTTCGTGTGCAGCAGGCAGTCTCGGCCGCGCGCGTGGACCAAAGATTGTCCAAACGCGAACGCACGTGTGCTTGAAACAAACACATGCATGGCGTCGTGTTTTCTTTTTCTTTTTTGAGGGGATGCATGGCGTGGTGTTGCTGAGTCAAAAGCAGGCAGCAATAGAAACACGACACGCACTGACTCATCGCCCTTTTTTCTTCTTCTTCTTCCTCCAAATCCAAATCCAAATCTTTCTCTCGCTCGCTGGCTGGCTGATGAATCGTTACATTCTCACCCGCAAAAAATAAAATGAAAAATCGTTACATTCAACCATGCATGATTCAAAAACAGTACGTTAGGCTTTTCGATCCACACAAATCCTCTTTTTCCTTCTCCTTTTGACGCGCCGTTTGGGATCCAAAGTCAAGGAGGCCTTTGTCGAATACTCCTTCCGTTTCAAAACAAGAGACTCAACTCAACTTTGTACTAGATTCAGTATAAAGTTTGTACAAAGCTAAGTTGCTTATTTTAAGTGTGTCTCGCGCGACTATTTGAGGAAGTAGTAGATTTTATTCAAACCACCGTGAATCTCAAAACACATACGCACACACCAAATGTACCGCCAACCCAACCCAATCCAACCCAAAACAATGAAGGCTTCCTCCTCCTCTCACGCTCAACCCAGCCGTCACCTCCCCAATCCCCGGCCCGCCCCGGCCTCTGCCTTCTACCCACTGTCGGCGCCCCTACCCTCTCATTCTCTCCCTATGCCCCATAATCGCTCGAGCACCTCAGGCTGCCGCAAACCACACCCCGACACCGAAGGATTCCTCCTCCCATGACAACCGTGTCGTCGTCCTCCACCCCCTCGCCACCTGCGTCCAACCTCCACCATGCCACTGCCTCCCTCCCTCCACCGCACCGAAGCCCTAGTCTTCCACGCGGCAGCACCTCTCCTGGCGATGATGGCGCCAGATCCGCACCCACATGCGGCGGCTACTGCACCAGCTGCACGATGGGCACCGACAGTGAATCCAAGCTGGACGCATGGGGTGGATCCCGTCCACCCCCTTCTCTCGCCTGGGTGTGCCACATAGGGAGCCTCGACGACGGCGAGCTAAAAGGCACGATTTCTTGTTCCACGTGTTTCAAACCACCCCACATGTGGAGCCTCTGAAATATTCCCGGACAATGCCCATTGGTTTGCCGCCATAAATTTTCCCTACCAAGTTATCACGGCTTGTGTTTCCCGCTCAAAATTTCCAATAGGGCCTGACACCAACCATTACCATTGAGTGGTTGGCAGCCATGGTACACACAGTGGCAGGTGGAGCGCATGTCCTATGATTTAATGTGGTAACACATGTGTAGTCATTTTATGTGGTTAACATCTACATTTCGAGCAAAAAAGAGATTTACTACATGCCTTATGATTTTATGTGGAAGTCATGGCTAAACAAACTACATTTTGAAAAAAGCCAAATGTCCTATGTTTTTGTAAATACAAGTCTTTTTAGAAATTTTAATGTAAACTACATATGGACGTACTCCCTCCAATTCTTTTTTGTCTGCGCATAAGAGCAGACCCGGATACCAAGACATGGGCTCGCTGCATGCTTTGTGGACGGAAATACCCCTGTGCGCATGGACGGGAGGAGCAGGCAGCTATAAATGCCCCATGCAGCCCATTGGCTCTCCGCCCACGTCCTCCTCTCTCTGCATGCTGCATGGCTGTCTCTCTCTCACACACGACCTGCATGCCGTGGCGCTGGCCTATGAGAAGCTCGAGTAGAGATAGCAATCTTCTCTCCAAAAGAGATGAGATCTTCTAGAGATTTTTACTTCAATCAAAACTGTATAGCGCCAACAATTCAAGTTCCCTCCTAAACCAACAGAGTGCAATTTCATTTCCCTCCTAAACAAGCAGAGCGCCACGAAGTAGGCTCGAAAATTTGCTTCAAAAATTAGCTTACCGGCCGCCAGAGCCATGGATTTGCAGTTCCCTCCAAAACCCAAAAATCATGTCTATAAACCGAGCTCCGTCTTGAGCGCTCCGTCTTCCTGCTGGCCGGCGCCCTCTGCGGGAACGGCGTAGTGCGGGTTGACGCCGCCGTCGTCAAGCGCGCCGTCGTCCGGGACGCTGCAGTCAGCGAGCATGCTGTCCTCCACAAGCAGGCTATCAAGCACAAGCTCATTGTCTTCTACAGGCTGGCTGTCTTCCCACAAGTAGCTAGGATCCATGAGGTTGAGCTTGGCAGGGAGGAGAAGATGGAGTAGAAGGCGAGGAGATAGGAGGAGGACGCGTGCGTGCTGGCGTACTGTACGAGGGAGAAAAAGGAGGCGAGCTAGCTGACTTAATAATGCGAGAGCAGGAGGCGAAGCGCGGAGGTGGAGGGGTATTCCTGGAAAGAACGGGTGGCTGAACCGAACGCGCAGACCAGTCCGGATTTTTTGAGAAAAAGTTATGCGCAGACTAAATGGGATCGGAGGGAGTATCTTATAATGTACATTCCCTCATTTTGCTGTGTATGTAGTCCATATTGATATCACTAAAAAGGCTTATATTTTGAAACGGAGGAAGTATAACGCAAAGATTGATATTTATGTTTGCTAATCTAATACTCCATCCGTTCCAACATATACGCCATTTTAGAGATTTTAATATGGACTACGTACGGAGTAACATGAGTGAATCTACATTATAAAATATGTCTATACACATCTGTATGTGGTCCGTAGTGAAATCTCTAAAAGGGCTTATATTTAGAAACTAAGAAAGTAAATCTAATAATTAATCACCATGTATGTATTTATTACCATGCATAGAAATCTACTTTTTATGTTTATTATGCATGATGCTTTACTATTTTTTTTATTTTATAGGGTGAGATAGTTAGTGTCTGTTAATTTTCACGAGCCATTCCATTGTTACATTCCCCTGGTATATTTGTCATCAGTGTTGATAGAAAAGTTGTCAAAAAAGTGAATTTCAGTCTGACCGGTGGTATTAACGTTGATAGAAAGTCCCAGTGTGTACGACATGTTCGATTAAGCGACCGGGAGCAACACTAAATTACGCTTGCATGTAGGAGAATGTACGTAGAGAGCTCACGTGTCGATCGAGAGTTGTAAGACGATGACGTCGGGATGCCCATTAGAGCCGTAGGGGACCGGTCCTGCTGGAGCTCACCGGGCACCAATCAACTTCAGAAGCATGAGATGATACATGGATGATGTCTTTATGGGCAAGCTCGCCGGCTCGCCGGTGTTGGGTATTGTCTACTCAAGGTCCGGTCCAGTGCACGACTGAAATTTTAATCTAGGGAAGAAAAATAGATGCTATTCCCAAATGGTAACCCATTGGCCACATGGCTAAAAGAATTCTAGAGGATGTCCTTATAAAAAAAATCGCGTCAAGATATATTAGTCTCATGTATTTATATTAAACTTGTTTTTCTAAATTTTTAATAATCCATCAAAAAATTTAGGCAAGAGTGGTGAGGAAACTTTAACAGGGTTGTAATGGGCGTGATCCGCGTGACGTTGGGTATCTGCCGTCAGATCTAAAAAAGATGGGCGGCTGAGATGATTCCATGGGGCAAATCCAGGGGAGGGCCTGACTGACTAATGGGAAGAGCGCAAATGAAATTCTCAGTGGCGCCGAACCTTCCCATTCCCGCCTTTTTCCTCCGGAAATTCCAGAGCGCGCTTCTTCATTTCGCCTCCCGCGCTCTCAAGTATTAGATATTCCTTTTCGTCTCCGTTTGAACAAAAATGGCAACCCATTGGCCACACAGCGAAAAGAACTCTAAAGGCCGCCATTAAAAAAAACATTTCAGCGTTTTTTTAGTTTCATGTATTTATATTAGGCTTGTTTCCTATATTTTTTTCCACCAAATCTATAATACTCTATCAAGAAATTTAGGCCGGAATGGCCGGGAAACTTTGTGAGGTTTTAATAGGCGTGATCCGCGTGATATGGGGTATCTGTCGTCGGATCTATAAATGATGAACGGTTGAGATCGACGCCATGGGGGCAATCCGGGGGAGGGCCTCATTGACCAATAAGAAGAAGGCAGATGAAATTATTGCTCGCGTCCAAACCGCCCACGCCGGCGCTCCTTCCGAAATATGCTGACCTCACGCTCGTGACACTCAAACAGGTCCCATGACTCTCAATTCACATCGAAAACCAACCCGTCTTTGGCGTTCTCGCGCCGAGATATCACGCGCGGCTCTTCGAGATACCACTAGACTAGATCGGGAACGCGCCTTGGCGCAAGGGTGCCGGTCAAAACATTTGTATGCACACAATAAGCCACTTAACAATATATGAACATAGAAACCATATTTCGCGATAGGTTCAGCACCAAATATCTTAGGCATAGAAGATACGACAGCACATTATAACTTGCAGATGAGCCACAACTCAGAATAGATAACTAAAGTCTTAGGCGTAACTTAGTTTGTTGGAGCTACTTTTATGCATGCAAAATGTTGTTACTCCTAACAAATTTCAATAAATTTGAATTTAAACATTTAAAAAATTAACTAAGCATATGATGGTGTTGATATAATAAAGGCAAATGCTAAACCTACGGGTAAATTACAAAAAGCCCACAGATCTTTTCCCACTACATCGTGATCACGCCTTGGCGCGAGGGTCCCGGTCACAACGACGTGGCCAAGCGGGTAAAGATCAGATGCTATGATGCGTTAGTAGAAAGGATAAAAGTGCACAACTCTTCCCGCCTCCCTTGCTCTTCCATAATTTCAAATCGACCTCTTTTTTGTCCCTCCCAAGCCACGACACACACAGATGCTGATCTGTATGTCAAGGTGCATAAAATGGATCAGAACACACACACACACATAGAGAGAGAGAGAGAGAGAGAGAGAGAGAGAAACTGAAAAGATAGAACATTCACTTAGTTAGATGGATCAAAGGTTAGAACAATTTGAATTTGAAAGCAGAAACTTATCCAAGTACTGCATTGAAAGGCGGGGAAACTGATACTTCAAATCATTGACAGAGTTTTGTTAGTCATATTTTAAATAAGGTCACATTAGTTCGGTTAAATACACCTCTGTTGTTACAGCTCTGTAAGTTTGGGCCTGAATACACCTCTGTTGACCACTATGTGAAACTTCAGTCACAAAATTAAATTTAAAATGTTCTAAAGTGAAGAAAAGAGGAATTGTTGCTTTTAGATCATGGGAAGAAACATATCCTGGTTTACTGTTCAATAAATAATATAGATGGAAAATTTAGAACCAATTTCTGTATTCAAACTATGGATATCTTAAAAGCATCTTGGTGTGCGTGTGTATGTCACAAAATTTGAAGATGTTTCAAGGACAGGCAAATTTGACTATGTTCTGATAATCCAGATTCCAAAGTACCGTTCGTGCAGCCGTTTAGTGAAGATATACCTTGATCATTTGCCGGGAACCTCCGGACACAAGGAATACTTTAGTATTATTGGCTTTTCATGTCTTAATGAAATCAGCGTTGAGAAATCCTGCAGATACAAACAGATAAATATGTCAATGAACCAGGAAAATGAACAATGCATATCCAACACAAAAAATACATCTATTGCAGTGCTGAATAAATGATTAACAAATACCACCTTGGAATTATTCTGTAGCGATAGATTTTAGGAAATCTCTAATTAACACACGAGCCAAATAAGTCAAAAGGGTTATGTTGTGGTTGGAGGGCACGTAACTGTTGGGGAACGTTGCAGAAAATTAATTTTCTTCCTACGGTTTTACCAAGATCCATCTATGAGTTCATCTAGCAACGAGTATTCAGATTAGATAGCATCTACATACCACTTTGTAGATCGCAACGGAAGCGTTCGAGTGAACGTGAATGAGGTAGTCGTACTTGCCGTGATCCAATTCACCGATGATCTAGCACCGAACGGACGGCACCTCCGCGTTCAACACACGTACGGGACGGGAGATGTCTCCTCCTTCTTGATCCAGCAAGGGGGAAGGAGAGGTTGAGGAAGATCCAGCACGACGGTGTGGTGGTGGATGCAGCAGAACTCCGGCAGGGCTTCGCTAAGCAACTACGGGAGGAGGAGGAGGTGTTGCAGGGAGGAGGGAGTGCCAGGGCAAAAGGGTGCGGCCACCCCTCCCTCCCCTCCCTTTATATAGGCGCATGAGAGGGGGGGAGGGCGCAGCCTTGCCCCTTCCTCCAAGGAAGGGGTGCGGCCAAAGGGGGGGAGGAGTCCATCCTCCCCAAGGCACCTCGGAGGTGCCTTCCCCTCTTTGGACTCTTCCCTCTCCAAGTCTCCTTGGCGCATGGGCCCTTGGGGCTGGTGCCCTTGGCCCATATAGGCCAGGGCGCACCCCCTATAGCCCATGTGCCCCCCCGGGGCAGGTGGACCCCCCCGGTGGACCCCCGGGACCCCTCCGGTGGTCCCGGTACAATACCGATAACACCGAAACTTGTCCCGATGGCCAAAGTAGCACTTCCTATATATAATTCTTTACCTCCGGACCATTCCGGAACTCCTCGTGACGTCCGGGATCTCATCCGGGACTCCGAACAACATTCGGGTTACTGCACATACATATCTTCACAACCCTAGCGTCACCGAACCTTAAGTGTGTAGACCCTACGGGTTCGGGAGACATGTAGACATGACCGAGATGGCTCTCGGGCAATAACCAACAGCGGGATCTGGATACTCATGTTGGCTCCCACATACTCCACGATGATCTCATCGGATGAACCACGATGTCAAGGATTCAATTAATCCCGTATACGATTCCCTTTGTCAATCGGTATTTTACTTGCCCGAGATTCGATCGTCGGTATACCAATACCTCGTTCAATCTCGTTACCGGCAAGTCACTTTTCTCGTACCGTAGTGCATGATCCCGTGATCAAACACTTTGATCACCTTGAGCTCATTATGATGATGCATTACCGAGAGGGCCCGGTGATACCTCTCCGTCAAGCGGAGTGACAAATCCCAGTCTCGATCCATGTCAACCCAACAGACACTTTCAGAGCTACCCGTAGTATACCTTTATAGTCACCCAGTTACGTTGTGACGTTTGGCACACCCAAAGCACTCCTACGGTATCCGGGAGTTACACGATCTCATGGTCTAAGGAAAGGATACTTGACATTGGATAACTCTAGCAAACGAACTATGCGATCTTATGCTATGTTTAGGATTGGGTCTTGTCCATCACATCATTCTCCTAATGATGTGATCCCGTTATCGATGACATCCAATGTCCATAGTCAGGAAACCATGACTATCTGTCGATCAACGAGCTAGTCAACTAGAGGCTCACTAGGGACATGTTTGTTGTCTGTTATTCACACATGTATTACGATTTCCGGTTAACACAATTATAGCACGAATAAAGACAATTATCATGAATAAGGAAATATAATAATAATGCTTTTATTATTGCCTCTAGGGCATATTTCCAACAGTCTCCCACTTGCACTAGAGTCAATAATCTAGTTACATTGTGATGAATCGAACACCCATAGAGTTCTGGTGCTGATCATGTTTTGCCTTAGGGAGAGGTTTAGTCAACGGATCTGCGACATTCAGATCCGTGTGCACTTTACAAATTTCTATGTCTCCATCTTGAACATTTTCACGAATGGAGTTGAAGCGACGCTTGATGTGCCTGGTCTTCTTGTGAAACCTGGGCTCCTTTGCAAGTGCAATAGCTCCAGTGTTGTCACAGAAGAGCTTGATTGGCCCCGACGCATTGGGTATGACTCCGAGGTCGGTGATGAACTCCTTCACCCAAATTGCTTCATGTGCTGCCTCCGAGGCTGCCATGTACTCCGCTTCACATGTAGATCCCGCCACGACGCTTTGCTTGCAACTGCACCAGCTTACTGCCCCACCATTCTAAATATACACGTATCCGGTTTGTGACTTAGAGTCATCCAGATCTGTGTCGAAGCTAGCGTCGACGTAACCTTTTACGATGAGCTCTTCGTCACCTCCATAAACGAGAAACATTTCCTTGGTCCTTTTCAGGTACTTCAGGATATTCTTGACCGCTGTCCAGTGTTCCTTGCCGGGATTACTTTGGTACCTACCTACCAAACTTACGACAAGGTTTACATCAGGTCTGGTACACAGCATGGCATACATAATAGAACCTATGGCTGAGGCATAGGGGATGACGCTCATCTCTTCTATCTCTTCTGCCGTGGTCGGACATTGAGCTGAGCTCAATTTCACACCTTGTAACACAGGTAAGAACCCCTTCTTAGATTGATCCATATTGAACTTCTTCAATATTTTATCAAGGTATGTGCTTTGTGAAAGACCTATGAGGCGTCTCGATCTATCTCTATAGATCTTGATGCCTAATATATATGCAGCTTCTCCAAGGTCCTTCATTGAAAAACTCTTATTCAAGTAGGCTTTGATGCTGTCCAAGAGTTCTATATCATTTCCCATCAAAAGTATGTCGTCTACATATAATATGAGAAATGCTACAGAGCTCCCACTCACTTTCTTGTAAACACAGGCTTCTCCATAAGTCTGTGTAAATCCAAACGCTTTGATCATCTCATCAAAGCGAATGTTCCAACTCCGAGATGCTTGCACCAGCCCATAAATCGAGCGTTGGAGCTTGCATACCTTGTCAGCATTCTTAGGATCGACAAAACCTTCCGGCTGCATCATATACAATTCTTCCTTAAGGAAACCATTAAGGAATGCCGTTTTGACGTCCATTTGCCATATCTCATAATCATAGTATGCGGCAATTGCTAACATGATTCGGATGGACTTCAGCTTCGCTACCGGTGAGAAAGTCTCATCGTAGTCAATTCCTTGAACTTGTCGATAACCCTTAGCGACAAGCCGAGCTTTATAGATGGTCACATTACCATCCGCGTCTGTCTTCTTCTTAAAAATCCATTTATTTTCTATGGCTCGCCGCTCAACGGGCAAGTCAGTCAAAGTCCATACTTCGTTTTCATACATGGATCCTATCTCGGATTTCATGGCTTCCAGCCATTTGTCGGAATCCGGGCCCGCCATTGCTTCCTCATAGTTCGAAGGTTCACCGTTGTCTAACAACATGATTTCCAAGACAGGGTTCCCGTACCACTCTGGTGCGGAACGTGTCCTTGTGGACCTTCGAATTTCAGTAGGAGCTTGATCAGAAGCATCTAGATCATCATCATTAATTTCCTCTCTAGTCGGTGCAGGCACCTCAGAAACGTTTTCTTGAGTTTCGCCATTTTCCGGTTCAAGAGGTAATACTTCATCAAGTTCTACTTTCCTCCCACTTACTTCTTTCGAGAGAAACTCTTTCTCTAGAAAGGATCCATTCTTGGCAACAAAGATCTTGCCTTCGGATCTGAGGTAGAAGGTATACCCAACAGTTTCTTTTGGGTATCCTATGAAGACGCATTTTTCCGACTTGGGTTCGAGCTTCTCAGGTTGAAGTTTCTTGACATAAGCATCGTATCCCCAAACTTTTAGAAACGACAGCTTAGGTTTCTTCCCAAACCATAATTCGTACGGTGTCGTCTCAACGGATTTCGACGGTGCCCTATTTAAAGTGAATGCGGCAGTCTCTAAAGCATAGCCCCCAAAAGACAGCGGTAAGTCGGTAAGAGACATCATAGATCGCACCATATCTAATAGAGTGCGATTACGACGTTCGGACACACCATTACGCTGAGGTGTTCCAGGCGGTGTGAGTTGTGAAACTATTCCACATTTTCTCAAGTGTGTGCCAAATTCGTGACTCAAGTATTCTCCTCCACGATCTGATCGTAGAAACTTGATCTTTCTATCACGTTGATTTTCAACCTCACTCTGAAATTCCTTGAATTTTTCAAAGGTCTCAGACTTGTGTTTCATTAAGTAGATATACCCATATCTACTCAAGTCATCAGTGAGGGTGAGAACATAACGATAGCCACCGCGAGCCTCAACACTCATTGGACCGCACACATCGGTATGTATGATTTCCAATAAGTTGGTTGCTCGCTCCATTGTTCCTGAGAACGGAGTCTTGGTCATTTTACCCATGAGGCATGGTTCGCACGTGTCAAATGATTCATAATCAAGAGACTCTAAAAGTCCATCTGCATGGAGCTTCTTCATGCGTTTGACACCTATGTGACCAAGGCGGCAGTGCCACAAATATGTGAGACTATTGTTATCAACTTTCACTCTTTTGGTATTCACACTATGAATATGTGTATCATCACGTACGAGATTCATTAAGAATAAACCATTAACCATCGGAGCATGACCATAAAACATATCTCTCATATAAATGGAACAACCATTATTCTCTGATTTAAATGAGTAGCCATCTCGAATTAAACGAGATCCAGATACAATGTTCATGCTCAAACTTGGCACTAAATAACAATTATTGAGGTTTAAAACTAATCCCGTAGGTAAATGTAGAGGCAGCGTGCCGACGGCGATCACATCGACCTTGGAACCATTCCCGACGCGCATCGTCACCTCATCTTTTGCCAGTCTCCGTTTATTCCGCAGCTCCTGCTTTGAGTTACAAATGTGAGCAACTGCACCGGTATCAAATACCCAAGAGCTACTACGAGTACTGGTAAGGTACACATCAATTACATGTATATCACATATACCTTTGGTTTTGCCGGCCTTCTTGTCCGCTAAGTATTTGGGGCAGTTCCGCTTCCAGTGACCACTTCCCTTGCAGTAAAAACACTCAGTTTCGGGCTTGGGTCCATTCTTTGGCTTCTTCCCGGCAACTTGCTTACCGGGCGCGGCAACTTCCTTGCCGTCCTTCTTGAAGTTCTTTTTACCCTTGCCCTTCTTGAACTTAGTAGTTTTATTCACCATCAACACTTGATGCTCTTTCTTGATTTCTACCTCTGCTGATTTCAGCATAGCATATACCTCAGGAATGGTCTTTACCATCCCCTGCATATTGTAGTTCATCACAAAGCTCTTTTAGCTAGGTGGAAGCGACTGGAGGATTCTGTCAATGACCGCTTCATCCGGGAGATTAACTTCCAGTTGAGTCATGCGGTTGTGCAACCCAGACATTTTGAGTATGTGTTCACTGACGGAACTATTTTCCTCCATCTTACAGCTAAAGAATTTTTCGGAGACTTCATATGACTCGACCCGGGCATGAGCTTGGAAAACCATTTTCAGCTCTTCGAACATCTCATATGCTCCATGTCTCTCAAAACGCTTTTGCAGCCCCGGCTCTAAGCTGTAAAGCATGCCGCACTGAACGAGGGAGTAATCATCGCAGCGTGACTGCCAAGCGTTCATAACGTCTTGTTCTGCAGGGAGAATAGGTGCGTCACCCAGCGGTGCTCTTTAGGACATAATCTTTCTTGGCAGCTATGAGGATAATCCTCAGGTTCCGGACCCAGTCCGTATAGTTGCTACCATCGTCTTTTAGCTTGGTTTTCTCTAGGAACGCGTTGAAATTGAGGACTACGTTGGCCATTTGATCTACAAGACATATTGTAAATATTTAGACTAAGTTCATGATAATAAAGTTCATTTAATCAAATTATTTAATGAACTCCCACTTAGATAGACATCCCTCTTCTAGTCATCTAAGTATTACATGATCCGAGTCAACTAGGCCGTGTCCGATCATCACGTGAGACGGACTAGTCAACAACGATGAACATCTTCATGTTGATCGTATCTTCTATACGACTCATGCTCGACCTTTCGGTCTTCTGTGTTCCGAGGCCATGTCTGTACATGCTAGGCTCGTCAAGTCAACCTAAGTGTTTTGCATGTGTAAATCTGTCTTACACCCGTTGTATGCGAACGTAAGGACCTATCACACCCGATCATCACGTGGTGCTTCGGAACGACGAACCTTAGCAACGGTGCACAGTTAGGGAGAACACTTTCTTGAAATTATTATGAGGGATCATCTTATTTACTACCGTCGTTCTAAGTAAACAAGATGCAAAACATGATAAACATCACATGCAATCAAATAATAAACGTGACATGATATGGCCAATATCACATAGCTCCTTTGATCTCCATCTTGGGGCTCCATGATCATCTTGTCACCGGCTTGACACCATGATCTTCATCATCATGATCTTCATCATCGTGTCTCCATGAAGTTGCTCGCCAACTATTACTTCTACTACTATGGCTAACGCGTTTAGCAATAAAGTAAAGTAATTTACATGGCGATTCTCAATGACACGCAGGTCATACAAAAAATAAAGACAACTCCTATGGCTCCTGCCGGTTGTCATACTCATCGACATGCAAGTCGTGATTCCTATTACAATAGCATGAACATCTCATACATCACATATAGATCATTCATCATACATCACAACTTTGGCCATATCATATCACAAAGCACTTGCTGCAAAAACAAGTTAGACGTCCTCTAATTGTTGTTGCAAGTTTTACGTGGCTGAATTAGGGTTCTAGCAAGAACGTTTTCTTACCTACGTTAAAACACCACAACGTGATTTGTCAACTTCTATTTACCCTTCATAAGGACCCTTTTCATCGAATCCGCTCCAACTAAAGTAGGAGAGACAGACACCCGCCAGCCACCTTATGCAACTAGTGCATGTTAGTCGGTGGAACCGGTCTCACGTAAGCGTACATGTAAGGTTGGTCCGGGCCGCTTCATCCCACAATACCGCTGAAGCAAGATAAGACTAGTAGCGGCAAGAAGAGTTGACAACATCTACGCCCACAACAAATTGTGTTCTACTCGCGCAAGAAGAACTACGCATAGACCTAGCTCATGATGCCACTGTTGGGGAACGTTGCAGAAAATTAATTTTCTTCCTACGGTTTTACCAAGATCCATCTATGAGTTCATCTAGCAACGAGTATTCAGATTAGATAGCATCTACATACCACTTTGTAGATCGCAACGGAAGCGTTCGAGTGAACGTGAATGAGGTAGTCGTACTTGCCGTGATCCAATTCACCGATGATCTAGCACCGAACGGACGGCACCTCCGCGTTCAACACACGTACGGGACGGGATATGTCTCCTCCTTCTTGATCCAGCAAGGGGGAAGGAGAGGTTGAGGAAGATCCAGCACGACGGTGTGGTGGTGGATGCAGCAGAACTCCGGCAGGGCTTCGCTAAGCAACTACGGGAGGAGGAGGAGGTGTTGCAGGGAGGAGGGAGTGCCAGGGCAAAAGGGTGCGGCCACCCCTCCCTCCCCTCCCTTTATATAGGCGCATGAGAGGGGGGGAGGGCGCAGCCTTGCCCCTTCCTCCAAGGAAGGGGTGCGGCCAAAGGGGGGGAGGAGTCCATCCTCCCCAAGGCACCTCGGAGGTGCCTTCCCCTCTTTGGACTCTTCCCTCTCCAAGTCTCCTTGGCGCATGGGCCCTTGGGGCTGGTGCCCTTGGCCCATATAGGCCAGGGCGCACCCCCTATAGCCCATGTGCCCCCCCGGGGCAGGTGGACCCCCCCGGTGGACCCCCGGGACCCCTCCGGTGGTCCCGGTACAATACCGATAACACCGAAACTTGTCCCGATGGCCAAAATAGCACTTCCTATATATAATTCTTTACCACCGGACCATTCCGGAACTCCTCGTGACGTCCGGGATCTCATCCGGGACTCCGAACAACATTCGGGTTACTGCACATACATATCTTCACAACCCTAGCGTCACCGAACCTTAAGTGTGTAGACCCTACGGGTTCGGGAGACATGTAGACATGACCGAGATGGCTCTCGGGCAATAACCAACAGCGGGATCTGGATACCCATGTTGGCTCCCACATACTCCACGATGATCTCATCGGATGAACCACGATGTCAAGGATTCAATTAATCCCGTATACGATTCCCTTTGTCAATCGGTATTTTACTTGCCCGAGATTCGATCGTCGGTATACCAATACCTCGTTCAATCTCGTTACCGGCAAGTCACTTTTCTCGTACCGTAGTGCATGATCCCGTGATCAAACACTTTGATCACCTTGAGCTCATTATGATGATGCATTACCGAGAGGGCCCGGTGATACCTCTCCGTCAAGCGGAGTGACAAATCCCAGTCTCGATCCATGTCAACCCAACAGACACTTTCAGAGCTACCCGTAGTATACCTTTATAGTCACCCAGTTACGTTGTGACGTTTGGCACACCCAAAGCACTCCTACGGTATCCGGGAGTTACACGATCTCATGGTCTAAGGAAAGGATACTTGACATTGGATAACTCTAGCAAACGAACTATGCGATCTTATGCTATGTTTAGGATTGGGTCTTGTCCATCACATCATTCTCCTAATGATGTGATCCCGTTATCGATGACATCCAATGTCCATAGTCAGGAAACCATGACTATCTGTCGATCAACGAGCTAGTCAACTAGAGGCTCACTAGGGACATGTTTGTTGTCTGTTATTCACACATGTATTACGATTTCCGGTTAACACAATTATAGCACGAATAAAGACAATTATCATGAATAAGGAAATATAATAATAATGCTTTTATTATTGCCTCTAGGGCATATTTCCAACAGTCTCCCACTTGCACTAGAGTCAATAATCTAGTTACATTGTGATGAATCGAACACCCATAGAGTTCTGGTGCTGATCATGTTTTGCCTTAGGGAGAGGTTTAGTCAACGGATCTGCGACATTCAGATCCGTGTGCACTTTACAAATTTCTATGTCTCCATCTTGAACATTTTCACGAATGGAGTTGAAGCGACGCTTGATGTGCCTGGTCTTCTTGTGAAACCTGGGCTCCTTTGCAAGTGCAATAGCTCCAGTGTTGTCACAGAAGAGCTTGATTGGCCCCGACGCATTGGGTATGACTCCGAGGTCGGTGATGAACTCCTTCACCCAAATTGCTTCATGTGCTGCCTCCGAGGCTGCCATGTACTCCGCTTCACATGTAGATCCCGCCACGACGCTTTGCTTGCAACTGCACCAGCTTACTGCCCCACCATTCTAAATATACACGTATCCGGTTTGTGACTTAGAGTCATCCAGATCTGTGTCGAAGCTAGCGTCGACGTAACCTTTTACGATGAGCTCTTCGTCACCTCCATAAACGAGAAACATTTCCTTGGTCCTTTTCAGGTACTTCAGGATATTCTTGACCGCTGTCCAGTGTTCCTTGCCGGGATTACTTTGGTACCTACCTACCAAACTTACGACAAGGTTTACATCAGGTCTGGTACACAGCATGGCATACATAATAGAACCTATGGCTGAGGCATAGGGGATGACGCTCATCTCTTCTATCTCTTCTGCCGTGGTCGGACATTGAGCTGAGCTCAATTTCACACCTTGTAACACAGGTAAGAACCCCTTCTTAGATTGATCCATATTGAACTTCTTCAATATTTTATCAAGGTATGTGCTTTGTGAAAGACCTATGAGGCGTCTCGATCTATCTCTATAGATCTTGATGCCTAATATATATGCAGCTTCTCCAAGGTCCTTCATTGAAAAACTCTTATTCAAGTAGGCTTTGATGCTGTCCAAGAGTTCTATATCATTTCCCATCAAAAGTATGTCGTCTACATATAATATGAGAAATGCTACAGAGCTCCCACTCACTTTCTTGTAAACACAGGCTTCTCCATAAGTCTGTGTAAATCCAAACGCTTTGATCATCTCATCAAAGCGAATGTTCCAACTCCGAGATGCTTGCACCAGCCCATAAATCGAGCGTTGGAGCTTGCATACCTTGTCAGCATTCTTAGGATCGACAAAACCTTCCGGCTGCATCATATACAATTCTTCCTTAAGGAAACCATTAAGGAATGCCGTTTTGACGTCCATTTGCCATATCTCATAATCATAGTATGCGGCAATTGCTAACATGATTCGGATGGACTTCAGCTTCGCTACCGGTGAGAAAGTCTCATCGTAGTCAATTCCTTGAACTTGTCGATAACCCTTAGCGACAAGCCGAGCTTTATAGATGGTCACATTACCATCCGCGTCTGTCTTCTTCTTAAAAATCCATTTATTTTCTATGGCTCGCCGCTCAACGGGCAAGTCAGTCAAAGTCCATACTTCGTTTTCATACATGGATCCTATCTCGGATTTCATGGCTTCCAGCCATTTGTCGGAATCCGGGCCCGCCATTGCTTCCTCATAGTTCGAAGGTTCACCGTTGTCTAACAACATGATTTCCAAGACAGGGTTCCCGTACCACTCTGGTGCGGAACGTGTCCTTGTGGACCTTCGAATTTCAGTAGGAGCTTGATCAGAAGCATCTAGATCATCATCATTAATTTCCTCTCTAGTCGGTGCAGGCACCTCAGAAACGTTTTCTTGAGTTTCGCCATTTTCCGGTTCAAGAGGTAATACTTCATCAAGTTCTACTTTCCTCCCACTTACTTCTTTCGAGAGAAACTCTTTCTCTAGAAAGGATCCATTCTTGGCAACAAAGATCTTGCCTTCGGATCTGAGGTAGAAGGTATACCCAACAGTTTCTTTTGGGTATCCTATGAAGACGCATTTTTCCGACTTGGGTTCGAGCTTCTCAGGTTGAAGTTTCTTGACATAAGCATCGTATCCCCAAACTTTTAGAAACGACAGCTTAGGTTTCTTCCCAAACCATAATTCGTACGGTGTCGTCTCAACGGATTTCGACGGTGCCCTATTTAAAGTGAATGCGGCAGTCTCTAAAGCATAGCCCCCAAAAGACAGCGGTAAGTCGGTAAGAGACATCATAGATCGCACCATATCTAATAGAGTGCGATTACGACGTTCGGACACACCATTACGCTGAGGTGTTCCAGGCGGTGTGAGTTGTGAAACTATTCCACATTTTCTCAAGTGTGTGCCAAATTCGTGACTCAAGTATTCTCCTCCACGATCTGATCGTAGAAACTTGATCTTTCTATCACGTTGATTTTCAACCTCACTCTGAAATTCCTTGAATTTTTCAAAGGTCTCAGACTTGTGTTTCATTAAGTAGATATACCCATATCTACTCAAGTCATCAGTGAGGGTGAGAACATAACGATAGCCACCGCGAGCCTCAACACTCATTGGACCGCACACATCGGTATGTATGATTTCCAATAAGTTGGTTGCTCGCTCCATTGTTCCTGAGAACGGAGTCTTGGTCATTTTACCCATGAGGCATGGTTCGCACGTGTCAAATGATTCATAATCAAGAGACTCTAAAAGTCCATCTGCATGGAGCTTCTTCATGCGTTTGACACCTATGTGACCAAGGCGGCAGTGCCACAAATATGTGAGACTATTGTTATCAACTTTCACTCTTTTGGTATTCACACTATGAATATGTGTATCATCACGTACGAGATTCATTAAGAATAAACCATTAACCATCGGAGCATGACCATAAAACATATCTCTCATATAAATGGAACAACCATTATTCTCTGATTTAAATGAGTAGCCATCTCGAATTAAACGAGATCCAGATACAATGTTCATGCTCAAACTTGGCACTAAATAACAATTATTGAGGTTTAAAACTAATCCCGTAGGTAAATGTAGAGGCAGCGTGCCGACGGCGATCACATCGACCTTGGAACCATTCCCGACGCGCATCGTCACCTCATCTTTTGCCAGTCTCCGTTTATTCCGCAGCTCCTGCTTTGAGTTACAAATGTGAGCAACTGCACCGGTATCAAATACCCAAGAGCTACTACGAGTACTGGTAAGGTACACATCAATTACATGTATATCACATATACCTTTGGTTTTGCCGGCCTTCTTGTCCGCTAAGTATTTGGGGCAGTTCCGCTTCCAGTGACCACTTCCCTTGCAGTAAAAACACTCAGTTTCGGGCTTGGGTCCATTCTTTGGCTTCTTCCCGGCAACTTGCTTACCGGGCGCGGCAACTTCCTTGCCGTCCTTCTTGAAGTTCTTTTTACCCTTGCCCTTCTTGAACTTAGTAGTTTTATTCACCATCAACACTTGATGCTCTTTCTTGATTTCTACCTCTGCTGATTTCAGCATAGCATATACCTCAGGAATGGTCTTTACCATCCCCTGCATATTGTAGTTCATCACAAAGCTCTTTTAGCTAGGTGGAAGCGACTGGAGGATTCTGTCAATGACCGCTTCATCCGGGAGATTAACTTCCAGTTGAGTCATGCGGTTGTGCAACCCAGACATTTTGAGTATGTGTTCACTGACGGAACTATTTTCCTCCATCTTACAGCTAAAGAATTTTTCGGAGACTTCATATGACTCGACCCGGGCATGAGCTTGGAAAACCATTTTCAGCTCTTCGAACATCTCATATGCTCCATGTCTCTCAAAACGCTTTTGCAGCCCCGGCTCTAAGCTGTAAAGCATGCCGCACTGAACGAGGGAGTAATCATCGCAGCGTGACTGCCAAGCGTTCATAACGTCTTGTTCTGCAGGGAGAATAGGTGCGTCACCCAGCGGTGCTCTTTAGGACATAATCTTTCTTGGCAGCTATGAGGATAATCCTCAGGTTCCGGACCCAGTCCGTATAGTTGCTACCATCGTCTTTTAGCTTGGTTTTCTCTAGGAACGCGTTGAAATTGAGGACTACGTTGGCCATTTGATCTACAAGACATATTGTAAATATTTAGACTAAGTTCATGATAATAAAGTTCATTTAATCAAATTATTTAATGAACTCCCACTTAGATAGACATCCCTCTTCTAGTCATCTAAGTATTACATGATCCGAGTCAACTAGGCCGTGTCCGATCATCACGTGAGACGGACTAGTCAACAACGATGAACATCTTCATGTTGATCGTATCTTCTATACGACTCATGCTCGACCTTTCGGTCTTCTGTGTTCCGAGGCCATGTCTGTACATGCTAGGCTCGTCAAGTCAACCTAAGTGTTTTGCATGTGTAAATCTGTCTTACACCCGTTGTATGCGAACGTAAGGACCTATCACACCCGATCATCACGTGGTGCTTCGGAACGACGAACCTTAGCAACGGTGCACAGTTAGGGAGAACACTTTCTTGAAATTATTATGAGGGATCATCTTATTTACTACCGTCGTTCTAAGTAAACAAGATGCAAAACATGATAAACATCACATGCAATCAAATAATAAACGTGACATGATATGGCCAATATCACATAGCTCCTTTGATCTCCATCTTGGGGCTCCATGATCATCTTGTCACCGGCTTGACACCATGATCTTCATCATCATGATCTTCATCATCGTGTCTCCATGAAGTTGCTCGCCAACTATTACTTCTACTACTATGGCTAATGCGTTTAGCAATAAAGTAAAGTAATTTACATGGCGATTCTCAATGACACGCAGGTCATACAAAAAATAAAGACAACTCCTATGGCTCCTGCCGGTTGTCATACTCATCGACATGCAAGTCGTGATTCCTATTACAATAGCATGAACATCTCATACATCACATATAGATCATTCATCATACATCACAACTTTGGCCATATCATATCACAAAGCACTTGCTGCAAAAACAAGTTAGACGTCCTCTAATTGTTGTTGCAAGTTTTACGTGGCTGAATTAGGGTTCTAGCAAGAACGTTTTCTTACCTACGTTAAAACACCACAACGTGATTTGTCAACTTCTATTTACCCTTCATAAGGACCCTTTTCATCGAATCCGCTCCAACTAAAGTAGGAGAGACAGACACCCGCCAGCCACCTTATGCAACTAGTGCATGTTAGTCGGTGGAACCGGTCTCACGTAAGCGTACGTGTAAGGTTGGTCCGGGCCGCTTCATCCCACAATACCGCTGAAGCAAGATAAGACTAGTAGCGGCAAGAAGAGTTGACAACATCTACGCCCACAACAAATTGTGTTCTACTCGCGCAAGAAGAACTACGCATAGACCTAGCTCATGATGCCACTGTTGGGGAACGTTGCAGAAAATTAATTTTCTTCCTACGGTTTTACCAAGATCCATCTATGAGTTCATCTAGCAACGAGTATTCAGATTAGATAGCATCTACATACCACTTTGTAGATCGCAACGGAAGCGTTCGAGTGAACGTGAATGAGGTAGTCGTACTTGCCGTGATCCAATTCACCGATGATCTAGCACCGAACGGACGGCACCTCCGCGTTCAACACACGTACGGGACGGGATATGTCTCCTCCTTCTTGATCCAGCAAGGGGGAAGGAGAGGTTGAGGAAGATCCAGCACGACGGTGTGGTGGTGGATGCAGCAGAACTCCGGCAGGGCTTCGCTAAGCAACTACGGGAGGAGGAGGAGGTGTTGCAGGGAGGAGGGAGTGCCAGGGCAAAAGGGTGCGGCCACCCCTCCCTCCCCTCCCTTTATATAGGCGCATGAGAGGGGGGGAGGGCGCAGCCTTGCCCCTTCCTCCAAGGAAGGGGTGCGGCCAAAGGGGGGGAGGAGTCCATCCTCCCCAAGGCACCTCGGAGGTGCCTTCCCCTCTTTGGACTCTTCCCTCTCCAAGTCTCCTTGGCGCATGGGCCCTTGGGGCTGGTGCCCTTGGCCCATATAGGCCAGGGCGCACCCCCTATAGCCCATGTGCCCCCCCGGGGCAGGTGGACCCCCCCGGTGGACCCCCGGGACCCCTCCGGTGGTCCCGGTACAATACCGATAACACCGAAACTTGTCCCGATGGCCAAAATAGCACTTCCTATATATAATTCTTTACCACCGGACCATTCCGGAACTCCTCGTGACGTCCGGGATCTCATCCGGGACTCCGAACAACATTCGGGTTACTGCACATACATATCTTCACAACCCTAGCGTCACCGAACCTTAAGTGTGTAGACCCTACGGGTTCGGGAGACATGTAGACATGACCGAGATGGCTCTCGGGCAATAACCAACAGCGGGATCTGGATACCCATGTTGGCTCCCACATACTCCACGATGATCTCATCGGATGAACCACGATGTCAAGGATTCAATTAATCCCGTATACGATTCCCTTTGTCAATCGGTATTTTACTTGCCCGAGATTCGATCGTCGGTATACCAATACCTCGTTCAATCTCGTTACCGGCAAGTCACTTTTCTCGTACCGTAATGCATGATCCCGTGATCAAACACTTTGATCACCTTGAGCTCATTATGATGATGCATTACCGAGAGGGCCCGGTGATACCTCTCCGTCAAGCGGAGTGACAAATCCCAGTCTCGATCCATGTCAACCCAACAGACACTTTCAGAGCTACCCGTAGTATACCTTTATAGTCACCCAGTTACGTTGTGACGTTTGGCACACCCAAAGCACTCCTACGGTATCCGGGAGTTACACGATCTCATGGTCTAAGGAAAGGATACTTGACATTGGATAACTCTAGCAAACGAACTATGCGATCTTATGCTATGTTTAGGATTGGGTCTTGTCCATCACGTCATTCTCCTAATGATGTGATCCCGTTATCGATGACATCCAATGTCCATAGTCAGGAAACCATGACTATCTGTCGATCAACGAGCTAGTCAACTAGAGGCTCACTAGGGACATGTTTGTTGTCTGTTATTCACACATGTATTACGATTTCCGGTTAACACAATTATAGCACGAATAAAGACAATTATCATGAATAAGGAAATATAATAATAATGCTTTTATTATTGCCTCTAGGGCATATTTCCAACAGTAACGGCCTAAAGGTTAAGACTATAGTGGTATAGGCAGTTAGTATTTTAGTGTCTCACTTGGTGTTATTAAAATGATCTTAGACTATGTGGTGGTACTATTCTGAAATCGTGTTTTTACTGTGGCACCAAATCAATTTTTCATATACTCAGCTACTATTTTTCGTATTAGCTTAAAAAGAGAAGACGAGTAAAACCAGTCAAGCATTCCTAAGAGCATGATTCTATGTTCAGTAGCACATATCTAACCATTCCAATACAAGAACAACAGAGCTGGGGAATCTCAGAAGATTCAATATAGGAATGCAAAAGTGGCAGCTAAATAGTGATTAACTTATGAAATTAACTTGAGGCTGAGACTTGTAAAAGGTCACCTGGGTGGCCTTTTCTCCAAACGGTCCTCAACTTGGGACAGAGATGGCTTGCTTAAAGAGATCCAGGCAGCAAGAGCCTCTTCAAATGGAATGTTCCCTATCATTGCCCTGAGAATAATAAGGCCAAAATTAGTTTTTCGGAAGATATATATGCTAAAGAACTAACATACTCCAGAAACTATGACAATTACTTTGTCGTCCACTCGGCAACCGCCTGCCAGCCCCACATAAATCAGCAAGCTCATCACTACCCTCATACAAGCATACAGTGCTATCCACATCGAAGCACACCGCATTGGCACTGTGCCATGTCTCAAGAATCTCTGGGCATAAGCAGGGAAACCATTGCATAACCTAACCTCTATGCTTCTTGGAGACGTGCACGGTTAACCAATAAAGGAATTCTCGGTGATTAGGAGTACTAACATTTGGAGGGCTGGCGGGTTGCCAAACCAGAAGAGGAAGGAGCCTTGGAGACCTCCATTGCTGCTGCCACGACAAATAAAGAGGTGCTGAGGAGTGGAGCCACCAGATCGAAACATGGAGGTAATGAAGTGTTCACAACACCAACACTCCACCAACAGAGGAGCAGCAATCACACGCCCTATGAGGATCCAGTCAAATCATAAAAGCGATAAATCTACGCTCCACCAATAACAACCCGTAACACTTTTGGCTTTTACCAAAGACAAGAAAAAACAACAGAAGGCCCTCACTTCCAATCCTGCACACCAGCACATGGCCATACCGGCATAGCCCTAATAGAAGATTGAAAAGTATGTGGAGAAGAGGGGTCAACCTGCAGATGACCCAAAGATCTATGAATGAAGATGCAACCGGCTCAGATCGAGAGAGGCATCGACAGAGCGCAGGAAGCTATGGGGCAAACAACAGAAAATCAGACACGAGCAGCAACCAGTGGCAAAACAGGGCATGCACAAACACATACCTGCAAGAAAAGTGCAGATCATCTTCCCCTTGACCCATTCATGATGAGCTGCAGCAAGTTCTCATGAACTGTAGAGATTCACAAGCAGTAACACATGTACATGGGAAGCAAACTTAAAGAAGAAATTTGGCTTTAGCCATGATTATCATAGTAGCTGAGATGTATATTCAATTCACCAAGTTTTCAACTAACATGTGAACACATCATGTGTATGTGTGACCCTTAAAAAAACTGCAGTTTCAAATAGCAAAAGAGATTTGAAGCTATCATTGTGGAAATGTACAAACCAAGGAGGCGCTAAATACTAATACAGAACGACGACATAGCACACTGTGCTTGAGACCAGAACTGCATTTGAATGGGCTCAGATTCGCCTTTGCTCGACATGACCCTTCCCCTAGTGTCTCCATCACTAGATCAATATGTTCTTACAAGGGTGAAGCTGCCCTGGTTATCACTCATCAGAAATGACCATCCAAGGAGAGAGCCACTAAAATAAGCACATGATCAAAACGGTTAAAGAAACGAGGGGGGTCCAACTTAATACCCACAAGTGCCTCAATTGCTCGAGAGCATGCTTATATCAGCCATAATCGATCATCATAGACCTGCGCAAGCTAAGAGCAACTCTAGCGGACTCGCCAAAATAGAAAGTCCATCCAGCACAGAACAGTTAGACAACCACAAACTGATTAATCACAAAGCCATGCATCATCAGGAAAAAGATCCGACGGCCGAGAGTGCCTGAGCTCTGAGAGAGCTCATGCATGGATCCACAACTACAAAGCATCAACCAGACAAGCACTACATCAACATAGCCACGACCATGTTCCATATAGTAGCCGAAGCAGAGGAATCGGAGGATGATGGAGCTCACCAAGGGAGATTGTAGCCGAGGCAGTATTCAGTGGGCGTTGGGGTTGCGCCTGAACGCCATCCAACCGGCGAGGAATCGCCTAATACGCCACACATCCACGCCGCTGCATCGGAGTTGCGCCTTGCACCGTCCTGCCGACGAGCATGAACTCCACGGGCGCCGAAGCAGCCAAGGAGGCGAGGATGTGATGTATAGCACATCCAAGAGCACCACCAGGGGCGGAGATGACCGGGGCAAAGAGAATGATACTTTTGGCCTTTGCTAGAAATAAGATGAGAAACAGAAAGCCCTCATTGGCCGGCCTGCACACCAACAAGCAAAACAAGAAGAACACGGTGAGGCCAAAAAACACATCACAATACAACTGTACACCTAGCTTTTGAAAAGCATATCCCACCGCTAGAATAAGATTTTTATATGCCTACTTATGCAGTTAGAAAGGTGATTTCACTACCTATATGTCTAATTAGATAATAAAAATTGACTGTAAGTTGATCATCGCCAATCCCTAAAAATATTAGGAAATGCACAAAAATCAAAATACTCATATAGCGCGTAGTGAAAGTATTTCCAGCCGCGAACGAAAGCCTTGCAAATCCCTAATTCTATAAATTCATTTTGCCAGCAACAATAGTTTCCTAATTTGATTTGTAGGGTTTATTTGATTTGCAGAATGTATATTCTTTAATTTATATCGTTTAAACCAAACCACATAAAGTTCATACATTAGGATCACATGATATGGACATAAATGATTAAAAATATGAACTATACTTTGTTTTATTCTGAAGCTCTATATTTGTTCATACATCAGCATTAGTGCTAGAAAACAACAAGCAAACAAAGAATGACCTTAAATTTATTGAAACAACATTTTACTCATGAAACAGACTAAATGGTACTCACTCCGTTCCAAAATAGATAACCCAACTTTGTACTAACTTTAGTACAAAGTTAATATAAAGTTGAGTCATTTGTACTAACTTTAGTACAAAGTTAATACAAAGTTGAGTCATCTATTTTGGAACGGAGGGAGTACATCATATGATATATAGCTCCAATGAATGGATTTATAGTACTAAATGGTAGGAACAGGAGACTGCAGAGATATACTGTTTTCCAGAGCTCACAAGTTTTGGAGTGTAATGAGTGACACGATGTGATAATAAGGATCAGAAGTTCTGAACCCATAAGTTGGCATAGCAGACTTCTCCGAGCACTGAATTCGGCAAGTTTTCAGGTAAAAGGAAATCCACTCATGATATCTATTTCTATAAGAATAAAACCTGCATCATTCTAAAATGAATGGTATACAGAGGGTAACCAAACAAAACATGCACCAGATAGGACAAAGAAAGACCTGAAAATAGTACATGTACATATGAATTAAATTACACTTGGCATCCTACGTGTGAAAACAATGAAAAGAGCTGAAAGCAGGAATGCAGCAAATGCCAAAGCATATAAGAATGAAGGGCTAATTAGTGATGTAAAATCCTAGTTCTTTTGGCAAAAAAGATCAATTATTTCTAGCCCCTAATTCTGGAACTACACATTTGCAGTTCTTTCAATTTGTCTGCAATAGCCTAGCAAAGTACCGCATACAAGGCCAAATGACTAAAATATCAAAAGCCTGCTGCACATTTCATTTGTCAAGGACAGTGCACAAGCAATAAAACAAGAAACTATCCGGCACAAGTGGGCTACCTAATGAGTACACTACTACACATTGTCAGGTAGAACTGCCATCAGTGTTGCTGCTGCACTAAACAACACTACAGAATCACCCACCATTGCAGTATGTGTTTAACAAATATAGCAAGGTGGAAGAGTGTCAGACCTCATACAATATTCAGTTTTAAAAAGACAGGGAAGATTAAGTGAAAATGATAGAACAGGAATAGGCATATACAATTTGATATTGATAGTGTGGATCCAATTCTGCAGGGTTGCACCTCTACCCCTCGGGATCCAGTTCTTGAGCGGATGACCACACACACACACATAGAGTAAATGGGAGGAGGCTCGTCCCCGCTCCTCTCCTCTGCTGCTACAAAAGAAGAGAGAGATTAGAAAGAGATAGAGAGGAGGAGGAGGAGGAGGAGGAGGAAGGAGGGGCAAGGGATGAACTGACCAGATGCAGAGAGGAGGCGCAGCCCCATGGCCACCGGTGACGAACACCCGAAACCCTAACCATGGGCAAGGTCGCGGGTGAGCGATGGTGGCTGTGGGCAGCGAATCCGGCGGGAGGAGAGGACGCAGCGGAGCGAGGCGAGCTCGGCACTGTGCTGCGTGGTGGCGGAGATGTCGGGGCTCGCTGCTGCTTGGCGCCTTGGCCCGCTACTGCTACTCCCCGCCACCACCGTCATGCTCCTCGTCCTCCCTCCTCTGCTGCTCGTCGTTGTTGGGTGGGGGGCTCTACTGCGGCAGATCTGGCCGCCGATGGCGCCGTTCGAGGCGGTGGGTGGCGGCGGCGGCGTTGTGGGTGGGAGGAAAGGAGGCGCGCAGGAGGAGAGGGGAGGGGAGAGGAGGCGCGCGGGAGGGGAGGGGAGGGGAGGGGAGAGGAGGCACGTGGGAGGGGAGAGGAGGCGGCGGCGAGGCGGGAGGAGCTGGGCGCGGGGGAGGCGCGGGGCGGAGGCGCGAGCGAGGAAGGAGGGAGGCGGCTGGAGGAGCGAGCGAGGGAGGAGGCGGCTAGGTCTCCGTCAAATGAGCGGCCCCTTTTTATACCCCCACCATGCGAATGACCTAAATACCCCGATGGGGCACGGTATTTACATTTTATGCCATTACTATTCATTCCAGCAGTGTCAATCTCAGATCCAACGGCCCAGGCTTCTCCAAATTTCGATCGGACGGACGAGAACGCATCAAGGGAACCGATCCGACGGCCGAGAATCACTGAGCTCACATGAGGCAAATAAGTCGAAAGGGTTATGTTGTGGTTGGAGGGCACGTAACGCCCTAAAGGTTAAGACTATAGTGGTATAGGCAGTTAGTATTTTAATGTCTCACTTGGTGTTATTAAAATGATCTTAGACTATGTGGTGGTACTATTCTGAAATCGTGTTTTTACTGTGGCACCAAATCAATTTTTCATATACTCAGCTACTATTTTTCGTATTAGCTTAAAAAGGGAAGCCGAGTAAAACCAGTCAAGCATTCCTAAGAGCATTATTCTATGTTCAGTAGCACATATCTAACCATTCCAATACAAGAACAACAGAGCTGGGGAATCTCAGAAGATTCAATATAGGAATGCAAAAGTGGCAGCTAAATAGTGATTAACTTATGAAATTAACTTGAGGGTGAGACTTGTAAAAGGTCACCTGGGTGGCCTTTTCTCCAAACGGTCCTCAACTTGGGACAGAGATGGCTTGCTTAAAGAGATCCAGGTAGCTAGAGCCTCTTCAAATGGAACGTTCCCTATCATCGCCCTGAGAATAATAAGGCCAAAATTAGTTTTTCGAAAGATATTATATGCTAAAGAACTAACATACTCCAGAAACTATGACAATTACTTTGTCGTCCACTCGGCAACCGCCTGCCAGCCCCACATAAATCAGCAAGCTCATCACTACCCTCATACAAGCATACAGTGCTATCCACATCGAAGCACACTGCATTGGCACTGTGTCATGTCTCAAGAATCTCTGGGCATAAGCAGGGAAACCATTGCATAACCTAACCTCTATGCTTCTTGGAGACGTGCACGGTTAACCAATAAAGGAATTCTCGGTGATTAGGAGTACTAACATTTGGAGGGCTGGCGGGTTGCCAAACCAGAAGAGGAAGGAGACCTCCATTGCTGCTGCCACGATAGATAAAGAGGTGCTGAGGAGTGGAGGCACCAGATCAAAACATGGAGGCAATGAAGTGTAAATGGCGGCCAGATGTTCTCCACAGCATGGCACCTGGCATAAAAGAAATACTTTTAGAAACTTTAAAACCATATTTGGAACTAAAGATACCTAATATTTTGTAAGATCAGAGTCGTTGAGAGCAAGTTTACTATCGTATTGACTGAAACTATATGCTTGTCCATAAAGCTGATAACCAACTAATCACATAATAGCTATATTTTGGTAAATAAACAAAATGCAACTCATCTAGATACAACTTTAGACCAGTTGTCCTGGATACATATTCAGAAACATAACATAGAAAACAACGAGAACAGATAGGAAGCATGGCGTATAGTTCAACAAATATGAATTGTACAAAGCAACTCACTAATATGAGAAGTGCTCCGTCCTTTGAAAACAAAACATTTGAAAGTTTTGGGCTATATTTTGCAGGACAAGAAAAAACAACTTTTTCATTATTATTGGAACAGGGCAGATACCCTGTTGCTCCAGTTTATTAAAACTGCGCAATACAAGGCGATGCCAGGCACTACATCTAGTGGCATTATATGGAGGGCAGACTGATCCAACAAATCAAAGGCCTTCCATGACCTGCCTATTTCCAAACCTAACTATTAGAAAATTAAGCTACTTGAATATGTAAATAATCAATCATACAATTCAGAACAGAACAATACAAAGCTACAAGGTAGACATTTGTAGCTACTACCATAACTCAAATTTAACTGAGCAAAAAACTTGGTATATGTATTAGTATCTAAAACAGAATGTAAAGTGCATATTAACAATTAGCAGATTTTGGAAACGGATGGAACCTACAGTGATTGCCACTGGGCAAGTTATGGCGATAAACCTGATATGTAGAATTAGGCAGTAATATTAGTAGTGAAATAAGAATATGGTTATATCTCACATGGGACATGCTACCTCAGTCACTTTTTATTATTTTATATTTCTCATGACAGAGAGCCTACTGTTCTCATGTTATTGAAATCAGTACAGTAACTGTAACCACATGCATATATTTGAGCATTGGAAAAATATAAGAGCACATGCCTTTCTTCTAATACCAAATGTATCTACATTAAAAATATGAATTACTAATGGACATAACGTTGGCATTCCATCGGCTTGACCAAACACTAAAAAGGGGCGAGCATAAATACACCTTGCTAATCCTATGGAGTTTCACAAAAAATCAAGAAATGAAAATAGACAAAACAAATCTTGACAGCACCTCAAGATTATCTCGGGTACAATTAGAAAGTAGCGGAAATGAATTACTCAATCTGACATTTTCTCATACCATGAAAATAGATGGTACTGACAATGTGCATAACTCTTTTTTTGAAACAAATCCAGTAAGAAATCCGTTGTGAACCTGCCAGTGTCTCAAATGGATTTACCATAGCAGAAATGTCGGTCCTCACTTGCATTCTTGGGGATCCATGCCCTCATGCTTCTGTTCCCCGTGAGCATAGTAATAGTAGGGGCAAACCTGCAGAAAACAAAAATTGGTCAAGAAAAGCCATACAATTCAGAACATGTAGGAGGGAATAGTTTTGACAGTTTTCTTTCTAACATCAACAGAAATCAATGTATAGTAATATAGCAACAAAAACACCAACACTCCACCAACAGAGGAGCAGCAATCACACGCCCTATGAGGATCCAGTCAAATCATAAAAGCCATAAATCTACGCTCCACCAATAACAAGCCGTAACACTTTTGGCTTTTACCAAAGACAAGAAAAAACAACAGAAGGCCCTCACTCCCCATCCTGCACACCAGCACATGGCCATACCGACATAGCCCTAAAAGAAGATTGAAAAGTATGTGGAGAAGAGGGGTCAACCTGCAGATGACCCAAAGATCTATGAACAAAGATGCAACCGGCTCGGATCGAGAGAGGCACCGACAGGAGCGGACGAAGCTGCAGGGCAAACAACAGAAAATCAGACACGAACGGCAACCAGTGGCAAAACAGGGCATGCACAAACACATACCTGCAAGAAAAGTGCAGATCATCTTCCCCTCGACCCATTCATGATGAGCTGCAGCAAGTTCTCATGAACTGTAGAGATTCACAAGCGGTAACACATGTACATGGGAAGCAAACTTAAAGAAGAAATTTGGCTTTAGCCATGATTATCAATAGTAGCTGAGATATATATTTAATTCACCAAGTTTTCGACTAACATGTGAACACATCATGTGTATGTGTGACCCTTAAAAAAACTGCAGTTTCAAATAGCAAAAGAGATTTGAAGCTATCATTGTGGAAATGTACAAACCAAAGAGGCGCTAAATACAAATACAGAACGGCGACATAGCACACTGTGCTTGAGACCAGAACTGCATTTGAATGGGCTCAGATTCGCCTTTGCTCGATCATGACCATTCCCCTAGTGTCTCCATCACCAGATCAATATGTTCTTACAAGGGTGAAGCTGCCCTGGTTATCACTCATCAGAAATGACCATCCAAGGACAGAGCCACTAAAATAAGCACATGATCAAAACGGCTTAAAGAAACGAGGGGGGTCCAACTTAATACCCACAAGTGCCTCAATTGCTCGAGAGCATGCTTATATCAACCATAATCGATCATCATAGCCCTGCGCAAGCTAAGAGCAACTCTAGCGGACTCGAGAAAATGGGAAGTCCATCCAGCACAGAACAGTTCAACAACCACAAACTGATTAATCACAAAGCCATGTATCATCAGGAAAAAGATCCGACGGCCGAGAGTGCCTGAGCTCTAAGAGAGCTCAAGCATGGATCCACAACTACAGAGCATCAACCAGACAAGCACTACATCAACATAGCCATGACCATGTTCCATATAGTAGCCAAAGCAGAGGAATAGGAGGATGATGGAGCTCACCAAGGGAGATTGTAGCCGAGGCAGTATTCAGTGGGCGCCGGGGTTGCGCCTAAATGCCTTCCAACCGGCGAGGAACCGCCTCCTACGCCACACATCCACGCCGCTGCATCGGAGTTGCGCCTTGCACCGTCCCGCCGACGAGCATGAACTCCACGGGCGCCGAAGCGGCCAAGGAGGCGAGGATGTGATGTATAGCACATCCAAGAGCACCACCAGGGGCGGAGATGACCGGGGCAAAGAGAATGATACTTTTGGCCTTTGCTAGAAATAAGATGAGAAACAAAAAGCCCTCATTAGCCAGCCTGCACACTAACAAGCAAAACAAGAAGAACACGGTGAGGCCAAAAAACACATCACCAGACAACTGTACACCTAGCTTTTGAAAAGCATATCCCACCGCTAGAATAAGATTTTTATATGCCTACTTATGCAGTTAGAATGGTGTTTTCACTACCTATATGTCTAATTAGATAATAAAAATTGACTGTAAGTTGATCATCGCCAATCCCTAAAAATATTCGGAAATGCACAAAAATCAAAATACTCATATAGCGCGTAGTGAAAGTATTTCCAACCGTGAACGAAAGCCATGCAAATCCCTAATTCTATAAATTCATTTTGCCAGCAACAATAGTTTCCTAATTTGATTTGTAGGGTTTATTTAATTTACAGAATGTATATTCTTTTATTTGATATCGTTTAAACCAAACCACATAAAGTTAATACATTAGGATCACATGATATGGACATAAATGATTAAAAATATGAACTATACTTTGTTTAATTCTGAAGCTCTATATTTGTTCATACATCAGCATTAGTGCTAGCAAACAACAAGCAAACAAAGAACGACCTTAAATTTATTGAAACAACATCTTACTCATGAACCAGACTAAATGGTACTCACTCCGTTCCAAAATAGATAACCCAACTTTGTACTAACTTTAGTACAAAGTTAATATAAAGTTGAGTCATTTGTACTAACTTTAGTCCAAAGTTAATACAAAGTTGAGTCATCTATTTTGGAACGGAGGGAGTACGTCATATGATATATAGCTCCAATGAATGGATTTATAGTACTAAATGGTAGGAACAGGAGACTGCAGAGATATACCGTTTTCTAGAGCTCACCAGTTTTGGAGTGAAATGAGTGACACGATCTGATAATAAGGATCAGAAGTTCTGAACCCATAAGTTGGCATAGCAGACTTCTCCGAGCACTGAATTCGGCAAGTTTTCAGGTAAAAGGAAATCCACTCGTGATATCTATTTCTATAAGAATAAAACCTGCATCATTCTAAAATGAATGGTATATAGAGGGTAACCAAACAAAACATGCACCAGATAGGACAAAGAAAGACCTGAAAATAGTACATGTACATATGAATTAAATTACACTCGGCATCCTACGTGTGAAAACAATGAAAAGAGCTGAAAGCAGGAATGCAGCAAATGCAAAAGCATATAAGAATGAAGGGCTAATAAGTGATGTAAAATCCTAGTTCTTTTGGCAAAAAAGATCAGTTATTTCTAGCACTAATTCTGGAACTACACATTTGCAGTTCTTTCAATTTGTCTGCAATAGCCTAGCAAAGTACAGCATACAAGGCCAAATGACTAAAATATCAAAAGCCTGCTGCACATTTCATTTGTCAAGGACAGTGCACAAGCAATAAAACAAGAAACTATCCGGCACAAGTGGGCTACCTAATGAGTACACTACTACACATTGTCAGGTAGAACTGCCATCAGTGTTGCTACTGCACTAAACAACACTACAGAATCACCCACCATTGCAGTATGTGTTTAACAAATATAGCAAGCTGGAAGAGTGTCGGACCTCATACAATATTCAATTTTAAAAAGACATGGAAGATTAAGTGAAAATGATAGAAAAGGAATAGACCTATACAATTTGATATTGATAGTGTGGATCCAATTCTGCAGGGTTGCACCTCTACCCCTCGGGATCCAGTTCTTGAGCGGATGACCACACACACACACACACATAGAGTAAATGGGAGGAGGCTCGTCCCCGCTCCTCTCCTCTGCTGCTTCAAAAGAAGAGAGAGATTAGAAAGAGATAGAGAGGAGGAGGAGGAGGAGGAGGAAGGAGGGGCAAGGGATGAACTGGCCAGATGCAGAGAGGAGGCGCAGCCCCATGGCCACCGGTGACGAACACCCGAAACCCTAACCATGGGCAAGGCCGCAGGTGAGCGATGGTAGCCGTGAGCGGCGAATCCGGCGGGAGGAGAGGACGCAGCGGAGCGAGGCGAGCTCGGCGTTGTGCTGCGCGGTGGCGGAGATGTCGGGGCTCGCTGCTGCTTGGCGCCTTGGCCTGCTGCTGCTCCCCGCCGCCGCCACCGTCATGCTCCTCGTCCTCCCTCCTTTGCTGCTCGTCGTCGTTGGGGGAGGGGGCTCTGCTGTGGCAGATCTGGCCGTCGACGGCGCCGTTCGAGGCGGTTGGTGGCGGCGGCGATGTGGGTGGGAGGAGAGGAGGCGCGCGGGAGGAGAGGGGAGGGAGAGGAGGCGCGCGGGAGGGGAGGGGAGGGGAGAGGAGGCGCGTGGGAGGGGAGAGGAGGCGGCGGCGAGGCGGGAGGAGCTCGGCGTGGGGGAGGCGCGGGGAGGAGGCGCGAGCGAGGGAGGAGGGAGGCAGCTGCAGGAGCGAGCGAGGGAGGAGGCAGCTAGGTCTCCGTCAAATGAGCGGCCCCTTTTTATACCCCACCACGCGAAATGACCAAAATACCCCGATGGGGGCACGGTATTTACATTTTGCTGCCATTACTATACATTCCAGCAGTGTCAATCTCAGATCCAACGGCCCAGGCTTCTCCAAATCTCGATCGGACGGACGAGAACGCATCAAGAAAACCGATCCGATGGCCGAGAATCAAGCTCCAGGAGGCTTGTAGGAGCTTCCTTCTCTTATTTCTGGATTTTGGTTCAAACCACCACGAAACTGCAAAGGCAACCCCCACACACCAAACGTACCCACAGCCCAACCCACTCCAAAGCAGTGAGGCTTTCCTCCTCCTCTCCCACTCAACCCCGCCGCCGCCGCCTCCTCCCCCAATCCCCAACCCAAACCCACTGGCGGCGATCTCGTCTCCCCCAGCCCCGGCCTATGCCCTCCACCCACCGCCGGAGCCCCTACCCTCTCCTTCTCTCCCTAAGCCCCAGAATCGCTCGAGCAGCTCAGGCCGCCGCAACCATGCACCAGCACAGAAGGAAGGATTCCTCCTCCCACGGCGGACCGTGCCCCTCGTCCTCCACCCCCTCACCGCCGCGTCCAACCTCCACCGCGCCGCCGCCTCCCTCCCTCCACCGCACCGAAGCCCTAGTCTTCCGTCCATGGATGGGGCGACTGAGAGGCGGAAGCACCTCTCTTGGAGACGACGGTGCCGGATCCACACCCACCTACGGCGGCTGCTGCACGAGCAGCACGATGGTTGCCGGCGGTGAACCCAAACCGGCCGAATTGGGGTGGATCCCGTCCACCCCCTTCTTCTCGTGAACAATGCGCCGGTAGTAGCTTTATTATACATAGATGCTCCTTTTATTTCTGAAGGAGAGAAAGCGTGCTTTTATTCTGGAGGAGAGAAATTGCGGACATCCTGCGCAGACGTACTCTTAAGCGAAACTAGGAATGTGAATGTATTGAAAATTTCAATTTACTCTTATGCTCGTATGATTTTTTTATCCATCTTCTCCCTTCTGATCTGCTTGACAAATAAGGCTGGTTTTGTTGCCTTCTTAGTATTTGCACTGTTGGGAGGATGGCTGCAGGCAGTTCCTTTATTTTAGTCGTGAAGGCAATTCCTGTTTATATGGCATATGGGTGGTCGTATACACAAAAATGCAGAACAGATTTTCACATATGTATAAGTATGTTTTTCACAAAGGTCTCTGATTTCTTAAGAAGCAACTGTGATCGGCTTTGAAATACATAGATACACCCTAATGGTCTATCATTTTTTTCAGGACTGTTGAACTGATAGTGACCATGGCTGGACTGAAGATTTAGTGTCCTCAACCTGTTCGTAATTAGAGCACACACTCATCTGAGAAATCGCAATACTGCAATCTTGATATCAAAGTGCACATGCTTCGGTCAGCAGCTAGGAGGCCCCCGCACCTCCGAGCGAGCACCCTCCCGATGTGCTGCTGCACCCAGATGGCCAAGGTACATTGCTGCCAAGTACATTGCTTACAGCAATGCCGATGTCAGCTAGTGTCCTCAGATGTGCCGCTGCATCCTTGGGCAGGCTTGTGCTGCTGATTCGAATGTTTGCTACTCTGGCATGAACAGACAATAACTTTTTATCTTGCAAACAGTAGCTTTATTATATATAGATGCTCCTTTATATTTCTAAAGGAGAGAAAGTGTGTACATCCTGCTTCTAAGTGAAATATGAATGTGAATGTATTGAAAACTTTTAGTTTACTCTTTGCTCATATGATTTTTTTATTCATCTCCCCCTTCTGATTTGCTTAACAAATAAAGTTTATTTTGTTGACTTCTCAGTATTTGCACTGTTGGCACTATGGCTGCAGGCAGTTCCTTTTTTTTTAAGTTGTGCAGGCAATCCCTGATTATATAGGAATTTGGCATATGGGTGGTCGTATACACAAAAACGCCGAACAAATTTTTCACATATGTATAAATATTTTCGGTATTTTTGACTGGTCCTGCTCAGGGGGTTAGGTCCTGCAAAAATGTGGCTGCAGTTGTATTGTAATCACTATGCTAACGTGTGATGAAATGTTGATACATATGTGGGAGTTGTCCTCTGCTCTCTCTCACCATGGTCTCATCTCTGTAGGCGCCAGCGACCAGGACGCCACCATGGAAGCTGCTCAAGGTCTGCTCCTTCCCCACCAGGACGACGCCATGGAAGGTCCCCCCTCTCTCTCTCTCTGTATATATGGTTTGGTTCCCTGTTGCCTGCAGCACTTTGATTTTCCCATACCTAGCTAGTCTGGTTTGGCTTGGTTTTCTTGCTGCTACTCCAATCCAATCCCATCTCATCCATGCTTGGTATGGTATGGTATGGGGACTTCCGTCCCTCTTGTATGGATCAGAATAGTGGTTTCTCGTCTACTGTAATGTAACAAACTCATGGAGCTTCTTGGTGACAAATACACCGCCTCATGTATGTAGCTTGGATGAACTTTTTGGCAACAAATACATCAACTCGGAACCATTGATTAATTACTCTGCGCGTATTGCAAGCAAAAAATTGTTGGCTATTGCAGCACTTGGGTTACTAACCCACATCAACGCTTTGTAATTTTAACACATGTAGTGAGCTTTACTGATTTGGCTGTTGCAAGCAATGATGAGTTTTTTAGGGGCAAATACATCAACTAGATCGGAACCATTGATTAATTCTATGACGCATATTTCAAGAAATTGTTCTACCTCCTCTGCTACCTCTCTCCTAACTCTTCTCTGACCCTGCCTCGTCTCTTCTCTGTAGGTACCATCCCGCAGCCATGGACGACGCCCACAACAAGGAACAACTTGGAGCTCCTCTCTGCCCTTGTAGGTGGGTAATGGTCTCATGAGTTTTCTAAAGGATCTATGGCATGTTTGATCTGACATACGTTTCTCACTCATGGTGATCAAGTATCTACCTGATAAGGTTCTGCCCATCGGAGGAAACAGTGGAGCCGCTCAAACCTCAAAGTACAGACCTACTAGTTGTATTTATGTTGGAGGTGTGTCATCAGGCAACTCATTATTCATGTTAATGGAATATCTTTCCATCGGTTCTCATTAATGACTAAGCTTTTTTCCTCCAACCTTCTCAGGGTTATACATGCAGCAAGGAGAATCTAGGAAACTAGCAACAAGTACTTGTTTTTCTGTGCTATTTCATTTTTCCTTTGGTGATGAATTCTGCTTGGTAGCATTTTTAAACCTAACTGCATAGTTTACTTTGGTGCTGATCTGGGTGATCTTAGTGGTAGGCCATAGAGCTAGCTGTGTCACATGTAGGTCATATGCCAGGTGATGCGCCATTGTCCTACTAGTCTGATTTGCCCTTACATGGTTTGGTTTCCTCATGCAGGTGCACAAGATTCTTCTTCCACTCCGTCGCTCCTGCCCTGCTCTTCCGGTGGCTGATTCTTCTTCGACTCCTCCACAGGTGGTAAGTCTCTCCTCTGCTCTCTCATGCCTCTGTGCCCATGACCATTGAGTTGTGCCAAGGCGATTGAGATGACTACATCGAGCCATTCATTATGCTGATCAGCAACATCTTGCCTAACTGTGTGCCAGGCAAGAAGACGCTCCTGGAGCATTCTGTGGACGGCAGGAACTTGCCGGACCCCAACCTCCTTGACCATGGTGCTGATATCAGTCAGGAAGGGGAAGAAGGGGCCACTGTTCTTCATCCAGCTGCAAAAAATTGGTACCAGTAGCTGCCACCAACACTTTCTTGTAAAACACTTGGTGCTCTCTGTAATACACATGCTCTGGGTATCCCCAAAATTACCTGGATTATGAGGATTACATGTGAATATGCGTCCTCAAAATCCTGCTCAATCCTCTTTGCTTTTCTTGTAAGTGGTGATAATTTGGTATAAATGAAACCATAGTCTGCTCTTGTAATGTTACATAGTTCACATGTCCATTAGCCTGTTCATGTTTGTTACTACTTCTATATTTTGTTATTATTGTTTGTTGTGCTGCTGCCCACACGACCTACAGTCGTGCATGGTGATGTGTGTCAGTGACTCGGTGCGTGCGTCTAAAACTGCTAGGTGCTGCCATTTTCTTCTGTTACATAGTTACTTGGATTATATTTTCATGAGGTCTATATATGATGTGCTCTTAGGATTTTACCATGGTCCCTAATCCTGCTCTTGCACGCCGTGAGTGGTGACAATTTGGTGCAAATCAAAGCATCACCTGCTCTTGCACACTTCACATGTCCATCAGCATGTTCCTTTGCTTGTCATGTACTCCCTCCATCCGGAAATACTTGTTGGAGAAATGATACAAACGGATGTATCTAGAACTAAAATACATCTAGATACATCCATTCCCGGGACAAGTATTTCCGGACGGAGGGAGTATTATGCTTGATTTTTACTCTTAAAGCATGGTATCATCGCTTTGTGCATTCGTTGATCTACTCATGTTGCACCCAGCTGCTGACCCTTTGTTTGTTGAAAAAAACCTGTATGTTTTCTGCAGTAATTGATTAGCAACTTTGCCAAGAACTGGGTCAACCTGAGGGTGGGCCTCATCATATCCAAGATGATGGCGAAGATGGAAGGGGCCGGTGGCGCCTTTTGTGATTTTGCTAGCCACGACACAACCATGATGGTGGTGATGATGTCTGGCCTCGGCTACAATTTGCATGGGTGAGCTCCTCTGGTGCGTATGATACTGTACATTAGCTGCTTCTCTACTCCTGCAAGTGTCCATCCTTGTGTGATAAGCTCTGTGGTTTGGTCTGGAATGGAAATACCCATTTGCACCAGCGTTGTGTTTGATTTTAAATGTGTCACTGTGGGATCATTGCAGTGCTTTCTATTCTTATAGTTCATCATGTCTAGATAGCAATCAATTTGGGATAAGAACAATAGCATCATGTTTGGTCTCTGGTTGTGCTTTATCTATTTAGATTTTCAGCATATATATGTTATAGGTGTTTCTGAGACTCATACAACATAGTTAATAGATTATACTAGAGTCCTAGGATGGATTTTCACCCGTGGGAGCAGGTCAAACAACACTTACATATGGGAGAGAGCTTGGTTCGTTGTACGGCACCACACGAGCATGGTTTCTATTTGGTTGTCTCGCACATATCGAAGGCTTTTTAGGCGTCATTACCCAAAGGCCTTTTGAGCTCAATGTTTGTGCCAAATGAAATATGCTCATCTCCTTGCCCTGTGATATCCAGGAGTGCTACCTGGATACCATGCAAGGATTGTGAGCACACTCCGTCCCTAATTTTACTTTTGTTCATTGTTGATTAATTTGTTCTTTGCTCCATACTTGACAAATCTGATAGGATGAAACGTCCCCCATGGAAGCGACTTGGCTGATAGATCATTGATTTCCTAGGAACTGAATGTTCATAATCAGGACACGTTTTGCAAATTTTGTCATAATCAGGAGAATTGCTGGATAAAATGCCTTGTCTTGTGTTGTTAGAAACCTGACCCGGTTCTTTGGATATTATTACACGAGAGATAGCATATCTATCTAAATAAAGAAAAGCCTACAAGTCGTGGTTGTTAGAGGCCACCAAGGAAACTTTGACACGCTCATGGTGAAGATACATTGCTTTGTTTCTCACCTTAGGATGAATTTATTCTCCTTAGGTGAACTAATAAATAATTAATAGCTATGTACGTACATTGGTACATACATGTGTACAACCAATTTATTTATTTGTATAACCAATGTTAGTGTATCTTGGAGCTGGCATGGCAGCCCAAATCGCTGCCATGGCAGGCAAACTACGAAACGCTGTCATGGCAAGCAAAACCAACTGCGGCTGGTTTTATTCAACATGTTCACATTCTGCGCATTTGCTCGAGGGCATCTCAATGCGGAATATGCTTTTTTGTATTCTCCATGTGTCTTATGTTATATTTGTTCATCCACAGGCTGGTGCAGATGCCAATTTTACAATTCCTGAAACTCCATTGGCGATAGCAACCAGTAGAGGCTTAAACACACGCGTTGCCTACTTGTTGGAGGTTGGCGCAAATATCAATGTTCCAGTTAACAATTATTTTTCTAATTTATGTTAGTTCTTAAACCGTGGTACTTGATGCCGACAAATATTATGTGATGTCTCTTGGAGTGCACGCAAACCATGATTCTTGTATGCTGCTCCTTTAGTACAATTCGTAGTATTCAACATGTGAGGTTTAGTCATGTTGAGACAGAATCAGGTCCTAACCACTCTAGCACTAGATGGCAAACTTTACATCATGATGTTCTGCAAATAGCAGCTCAGTGAGGACTTTTACTTTGGTATAACCCTTTTCAGGATTCCTGGAAAGGGCAGAATTGTTGTTAGTTATCCTACTTTATCTTTTGGCTGAATGGAATGTCAACTAAGCAGCGCTTTTAATCAAACTGATGCATGATGCATACCTGCCATAATACCTCATCAACTACACCCTCACATGCTGGATGTAGACTCACTGAACCAGCATACTGTAATTCTATGCACTAGAGAACTCACTGAACCAACAATTTGAATTCATCTCCCTGTCTGTCTGAATAATTAGCAACTCTAAACAAGTTATTTTCCCCATTCATTGAAAATCCAACCCAAACTATGGTGTCTGCTTCCACAGGTAAGCAACATGAGATGATGAGGTACTCTACATTGCCGCGCAGTAGGTGGCTGTGCTCCTTGGTTCTTGGAGGAGACACAAGGCCAAATGGCCAGTGTCTTGCCGGGAGCCCTGGAACGTCAAGACATGAGTAGCTTTGCAACGAGACTCAGCTCAACACTCCTATGATGCTCTGCAACAATACAAGAATGATGACGAGTCATATCAAGGGTCGAGTGCTTCTTCCCTCGGATCCGTTCAACAATGGATGGCACAAGCCCAAGAACCAGAGTGTGGTATGTAGTCTCTTTTTGTCTCCTTTTTTGGTGCTATAAATTCCTTCAGAACTAGTAGAGTTACACTGAATTTGATCTAGTTGTGGTGAACTGGAGTTACAGTATTACTTTTTTACTTGTCTTTGGAGTTCAGATGACATTCTTTCCTAGGTTCTGTTGCAATTTTGTGACGTGTAGCACTGTAGGGTATGTTTAGTTCCTGCCCAGGACCTCCCTGCCAAATCATGGGCATCCTGGGCGAGCCAAAAAATTGGCGGCCGATTTGACCACCTGAATTTCGCCAGCGATTGGGCGCAAAAGTAGAATGAAAAGGCTGGGCGGCGTGGGCGTGCCAATGTTTTGGTCCCCATCCAAACATGATGCAGCCTCTCAGTCAACGCCAATTGGCGATGAACAGATTAAAGAATGATGAACAGTTGTAGTTTCCTGCTGCAAACAGATTAAAGAATATGACAACGCATTGGCTCCAATCCAAACAGCTTTCTGGTAGGGTTATTGTAGTTTCCTGCGCCAATTGTTCATCATTCTTTAATCCTTGGCCTCCAACAGAACTCTTGTCATATTCCATCGCCGCTTTTATAGGCAAAATGTTTAGCTAGCAGCATAGCGAATGTTCAGACTTGCCAAGTCAGTGCATTTCGTCGTTTTCAAATTAGAAACTATTTGTCAATACATTGATATCATGAATAGATGAAATTAGCCACCCCCTGGCATAATGAAAAGACAAACAAAAACAGAGGAGGTGAAATTATCCAAACTATTTGTTTGTGAAGTCACAAAGTTATTGGTATGTTTAGCTAGCAGCATATTGAATGTTCAAATTTGCCAAGTCAATGCATTCCATTGTTTGTAAATTAGAAACTATCTACATTGGTATCATGTTGTGTTCATGTTGCTCTGTTCTTGAAGTTCATGCTGCTCCTTCTTTGCTGTAGGAGAATAATGCCCCTGGAGGAGGTGCAGCCACCACCGACCAGGCGCAGCATCGCCTCCAAATCTCCGGCCCGAACAAGTAGCTCCCGGAGAAGCAGGTCCTTACATTGTTTATCTGCGCTCTGTGTTCCCGCCACCGGTGGATGCTGAAGTTGGGTCTTTCTTTCTTTTGGTTTGATGTGTGCAGTACAAAAAGTTCCTTGTGTTCTTGAGGTTCATGTGCAATCTGCTCTTATGGGCCATGGAGGCTGACGCCATCAAGGCTATCGCGCCCGCCAGCGGAGTGGTAAGCCGTTCACCTTGTGACACACACATCGCTGAAGTTTTGAACAGACAAATGAATTGTGTTTGCTGTTACTGAGGTGATGCTATATATTGTGTGTTGCTTTAACTGGTGTTTACACAGTTAGTTAAGTTCTGACCAAAGTAACTTTGCACACACAGAAAATGCACAGGCTGTTGAGATAACAAGGCTTTTGGAGTACTAAATTTGCCCCTTTCCTGAAGATGTATAGATCACATGCCATGATGCTTTTGTGAAACTGAATTTGTGTTCTTTTTTGCCTTATTCGAGATGGATTCACACCATAGGGACTGTGTCTATTCCTAAATCATACTCCCCCTCCGTCCGGAATGACCTGTCGCTTAAACGGATGTATCTAGGGTGGAGGGAGCTTAGCACTTGCTATTTGGTCGGTTTTATTGTAGGAACTACTACTACTACTATTTGGTCGGTTTGGTCGGTTAGAAACTGTCTACATCAGTATCATGCTGCTCTGTTCTTGAAGTTTATGATGCTCCTTCTTTGCTATAGGAGAACAATGACCATGGAGGAGGTGCAGCAAGCACTGACTGGTGCAACATCACCTCCAAATCTTCGGCCCCAACAAGCAGCTCCCGGAGAAGCAGCTCCCGGAGAAGCAGGTGCTCCCAGCTACTCCCTCCTTGGGTTGTTTCTTTGTTTTGGTTTGATGTGTGCAGTACAACATGATGTGTTCGATCAAAGGCCCAGCCCAGCAGAGGAGAAGCTTCCTGAAGCACTCGAGGAATCAATGCCAAATCTTGGTCGTTAGTGCTTTGGGAGACGATGCTCAGCTCAGCTCAGCTTGACAGCAGGCATGCGTGTAGCCGTGTACAGCCGGCTGGTTTCGAGCTGCAGACATGTATGTACTGGTCTCTTGTATCCAGTGGCATAGCACTGAATGCTTTACAGAAGGCGTTCATGTACAGTCGGCTAGCTGGTTGCACATGGAGCCTGCCTTGCCGCCATGGAGTGGAGTGCTGGGCTCTTTTCGGTGGCTCGAGAACACTGCATTCGGTGAAGATGTTTAGTGATGCAGAGTGCACACATGTGTATCCAGGGGCTGTTTTACATGGACTGGTAGCAACTGGAGATACAGTTGAGTCGGTTGGTTGACACAAGCAGCTACATTTGGAAGTTGGACCAGCACCTCTCCTAAAGTCAGTGTTCGTCTTCTATCAGTCAGGCAAGTCTGTTGGTAGAGATGATTATAGAAACAGAAAGGGGTATGTTTTTTTTAGACCAATGCAATTTCAAAGTTTGTCATCCAAACATGAGTTGGAATTGAAGCCTTACCAAGGTTCCCCGAGCCAATGCTGTGAACAACCAAACAACAAAATTCGTATTTAGACCCATTTTTTAGTTTTCACCGTGAATCATATTCCAACCCAATTCAGTACAGAGCTCTCCAATTCATACATCGAAACAGAGCCTAAGTAATGTGAATGATACTCTAAAAAATAAGGATGAACCTTTAGACATTGTTAGATAATAACGAGATAAACGAGACACGAGAGACACGGATTTTTACGTGGAAACCCTTGCGGGAGAAAACCACGGACGCACGAAGGCGCGATCACTATGAGGAGGAGTATTACAAGCATGAGACGACAGGCCGTCTGAGGTGCGACTACATGGGGTATATAAGAGGGGCAACACATAGGAGTCCTTGTAGGACAAGTAAACGAGTTGTACTCGTACGCGTCGACGCCAACGCAAAAGCCCACACCGGTTGTACTACGTCTAGTCCAACCCGGTACTAGAATTTGGATCACAATTTAACAATCTCCACCTTGAGCCAAATTCCCTTTAGTAGTCGAAGAAAGTGAATAACTCCATCCAAATCAACTTAAACACCTTGTGCGTCAAAGTCCATAGGACTAGTGAGAAGTACCAACTAAGCCTGAGCAAAGCTCAAACTTATTGGTCGGAACTGACTTTGTCATCATATCAGCAGGATTATCATGAGTACTTATCTTGCATACCTTCAAATCACCTTCAGCAACAACATCTCGAATATAGTGGTATCTGTCATCAATGTGCTTTGTTCTCTCATGATACATTGGATTCTTTGTAAGATATATAACACTTTGACTGTCACTAAATACGGTAGGGCAAGATGAGTCTCCACAAAGCTCAGTGTACAAACCTCTCAACCAGATAGCTTCTTTGCATGCCTAAAAAATAGCCATATACTCGGCATCAGTAGTGGAACAAGCCACAATAGACTGCAAAGTTGCTCTCCAACTCATAGCACAACCACCAATGGTGAAAACATAACCTGTGAGTGATCTTCTCTTATCCAAATCACCAGCAAAATCAGAATCAACAAAACCAACAAGTCCATCTCTAGATTTCCCAAACTGTAAATAAGCATTAGAAGTACCACGCAGGTATCTGAAAATCCACTGAACTGCTCTCCAATGCTCTTTTCCAGGATTAGCCATGTATCTACTGACAACACTCAATGCATATGATAAATCCAGACGAGAACAAACCATGGCATACATAAGTGAACCAATTGCACTTGAATAGGGAACTCTAGACATGTACTCAATATCGGCATCTGACTTAGGACATAAAGCTGATGATAATTTGAAGTGTGCAGCTAACGGAGTACTTACTGGCTTGGCATTATGCATATTAAAACTACGAAGAACTTTATCAATATATCCCTTCTGACTAAGATACACTTTTCCAGATGGTCTATCTCTGGATATTTCCATGCCAAGAATTTTCTTTGCTGCACCCAAATCCTTCATCTCAAATCCATTACTTAATTGCTTCTTTAGTTCATTAATCTCTGACATACTCTTTGCAGCAATAAGCATATCATCAACATAAAGGAGCAAATAAATAGTTGAACCTTTGACAGTTTTCAAATAAACACAACTATCATAATTAGACCTTTTGAAACCTTGAGAGAGCATAAATGTGTTAAATCTCTTGTACCAATGTCTCGGGGATTGCTTCAATCCGTAAAGAGATTTCTTTAACTTACATACAAGCTTTTCTTTTCCAGGAATAACAAAACCTTCAGGTTGTTCCATATAAATATCCTCTTCTAATTCTCAAAATGCAGTTTTAACATCCAATTGTTCAAGCTCAAGATCAAGCATGGCAACAATACCAAGTAAAGTGCGGATAGAGCTATGCTTCACAACAGGAGAAAAGACTTCGTTATAGTCAATACCTGGAATCTGGCTATAACCTTTAGCAACTAACCTTGCTTTATATCTTGTCTCATTATTAGGAGAAACACCTTCTTTTCTCTTGAAAACCCACTTGCAACGAATAGGTTTCTTCTCTCTAGGTAATCTTACTAAATCCCAAGTGGCATTCTTTTCAAGTGATTCCATCTCATCATGCATAGCGGTCATCCACTTATTACTATCACCAGAAATAATAGCCTCGGAATATGAAGAAGGCTCAGCATTACCTTCAATTTCTTCTGCAACAGATAAAGCAAAAGAAACAATATTGCACTCTTCAATTAACCTGTCAGGTTTATTAATACCCCGTCTGACTCTGTCACGTGCGACATTCCAACTGGGTGGAACAATAGGCTGATTTGGAGTGGGAGTGACATGATCATCATTAACGACGGGTTCATCATGTGCATCAACAATTTCATTACCAGATGTATCACCTGAATCAATAACATGCTCCACCTGAACAGTAGGCTGTTGAATAGGAGGTTGCTGTTCACTCTCAACAGGAACATTAGTAGATGAAACATCATGTAACATAGCAGATTCATTAAAGATAACATTTCTGCTAATAACAACCTTCTGGGTTTCAGGATTCCACAATTTAAAACCTTTAGCACCAGACTTATAACCAAGAAAGATGCACTTAACAGCCCTAGGCTCCAATTTTCCATTATCAACATGAGCATAAGCAGTGCAACCAAAAACTCTCAACTGTGAATAATCAGCAGGTGAACCAGACCATACCTCAATTGGAGTTTTCTTATTAAGAGCAATAGATGGTGAACGGTTAATGAGATAACAAGCAGTGGAAGCGGCCTCAGCCCAAAAACGCCTATGCAAACCTGCATTGGACAACATGCAACGGGCTCTGGAAATAATGGTCCTGTTCATACGCTCAGCAACACCGTTTTGTTGAGGAGTATAAGGAACGGTGTAATGTCTGACAATACCTTCAGACTTGCAATAATTCTTAAATTGCTTAGAACAGAATTCCATACCATTATCAGTGCGAAGTATCTTTACCTTCTTTTCAGTTTGTCTTTCAATCATAATCTTTCACTCCTTAAATGCTGAGAATGCTTCATATTTATGCTTCAAGAAATAAGGCCAAACTTTTTTCGAATAATCATTAATAATAGTCAGCATGTAACTAGCACCACCTAGTGACTTTCTGCGAGATGGTCCCCATAAATCAGAATGCACATAATCAAGAATACCTTCAGTTGTATGAGTCGAAGTGTTGAACTTCACCCTCTTGTGTTTGCCGAAGATACAATGCTCACAAAATTTTAATTTACCAGGTTCATATCCATCAAGAAGACCTCTCTTATTTAACTCTGCCAAACCAAGTTCACTCATAGGGAAATAAAAAACCGAACTTCCAGCCTTCACGTGAGAAGTAGTACTACTGGAGTAGTACTTGATGATTGCTTCGATCTTCAAGTGGAGTTAGTGGCGGCTGATAGCTGTTTACCTCGGGACTTGAAGCGTGTACATGCAGCAACCACGGCTCGGTGGAGTCGACGCGTAGCAATTTGCAAACCCAACGTCATGAAGTGGAGTAGTACTAGGAATCGATTCTCGGCGACACGCGGCTGTAGCAACGTCAGCCTGTAGTGGAATCAATCTCCGATCGGGAGCGGCAGCTGGAACTTGGCGACTTGCGGCGGCAGCAGCGGAAATCGATTTGCTATCGGATTAGACAGATCGCCAGGTCATGTCGGTAGCGGCGCACAGGACGCCGAACCCTAGCTTCTCTCGTCTCAAAAATCTCGTATGTGTAACCTCAGCTCTGTATACCACTTGTTAGATAATAACGAGATAAACGAGACACGAGAGACACGGATTTTTACGTGGAAACCCTTGCGGGAGAAAACCACGAACGCACGAAGGCGCGATCACTATGAGGAGGAGTATTACAAGCACGAGACGACAGACCGTCTGAGGTGCGACTACATGGGGTATATAAGAGGGGCAACACATAGGAGTCCTTGTAGGACAAGTAAACGAGTTGTACTCGTACGCATCGACGCCAACGCAAAAGCCCACACCGGTTGTACTACGTCTAGTCCAACCCAGTACTAGAATTTGGATCACCATTTAACAGGCATGATAGGTTTTACAAATTACGACACAGATTACAATAAATATTTCTTTTTCCGGTGTCTCTGTGCTCCAAAAGTGCCTCCTGCCATGGAATGCGTGCCGCCGCCATGAGTCTTGGTCATGCGCTTGCAGATCGGAGATCTATCTGCCTTGATCCAGCCAACGATCGCGTTTGAACTGAGGTAGGGAACTTTGGATTGAAGAGGCGAAGATAGTGGGTGGAGAAACAAGGAACGATTTATTGGGGAAAAACAACAACGCCACCTGATGTGTCATAAATGTGACAATTTATGTACAACTAAAAAAAAATCTAATAAGTGTTTTTTTTAACACAGTACTGAGCAAATGCGAGTAATAGGATTTGAACCTTGGTGGACTGGAGGGAGATCTATCTTCCCTCGGATCCTTGGCCATGCTATCCAATGTGTTTTCCATTTGCCTTCCGATGCCCCCCACCAAAAATTCCGGATCATTCTGTTCAGATCATCGCAGACAGACATAGGTAACTTGAAAACGCTCATAATATACGTAGGGATGGCCTGAGCTACTGCCTTGATCATATTCTCCTTGCCAGCCAGAGAGAGGGTGTCGCCCCACGCAATAATCCTTTTCAACAACCGGGACTGCAGATTCTAAAATTTACCTCGCGACATGCGGCCCTCGGGCGTTGGAAGGCCTAGGTACTTTTCCTCAAAAGTAACAGTACCAATATGAAGAGTATCTCTCACCACGTCTTGCATCATGGCTGGACACGAAGTGCCAAACAGGGCACTACATTTGGACGGATTAATATATTGTCCAGTGGCCTTTGCATATGTATTTAGCACTTGTTGGACCTTTTTAGCTTGATCCGTCTCTGCCTTGAAGAAGAGCAACGTATCATCTGCGAATAATAAGTGAGACACTTCCGGCGCTCTTCGGCATATTTTTAGCGGGGTATAATCTCCTCTTTGCTCTCCATCTTTCAACAACGCAGATAGACCATCAGCCACAAACAGGAAGGTTCTAGAACCTACTCTGAAACAGTCTTTTCGCTTGTTATTTCTTTCTATTATCTTTTCATTTTCATTTTCTGGTTTCCCATTTTTAATTTTTCCTTTTTAATATCATATTTCCATTTTCTTTTTTTCATATTTTTTTTAATTTTGTGAACATCTTCCAAATTCAGGAACAATTTGGGAAACGGCAATGTTATGTAACTGACGTTCCATGGAAGGAGATGACAAATGAACACATTTTTCTGCCATTTTTAATTACAACGTGAGATCAACTGATTGGAATTTTAGAAGAAAATGCCTGTCTCTAATGAAACTGTGACGCTGTTCTGAAGAAAAAATGCATGCATCTATGAAGAAACAACCAACCAAAAACATTCACAAATGTCATCCCTACCAGCAAACATTCGCTGGCTATTGGCGTCCTTTTTGAAATCATGAACACTGTTAAATTTGTGAGCATTTTTGGAAATCATAAGTATTTTTTGAAACTGTGAACATTTTTTGAAATAATGAACTTTTTTGAATTGTTGATTTTTTTTGGAAATCATGAATATTTTTGAAATTCACAATTTTTTTACAAATTCATGAACATTTTTTTGAAACCATGAATATTTTTCGAAATCACCAACATTTTTTACAGATTCCAGAACATTCTATAAACTCCGGGATCTTTTTCTGAATCGGCAAACATTTTTTAAATCATAGAGTTTTTTTCTTTCGGCGAACATTTTTCGAATTCGTGTACATAATTCCTGTAGAATTTTTTAAAGTCACGAACATTTTTGTTTTGTTTTGACGAAGAAGAGCGAGGGGGTGCTCAGGCTGCGCTGAATTCGTCTCGCTGCCCCTCTTGCGCAAAAAATACCCTCTTCCTTCTCTCCCCCGAAAACACAGAGGCGAGGAGATGTCTGCGCGGCAAGCCGAGGAAGATGCGGGCAACGACGCCCGCGTTCCCTCTACTGCCGGACCTCAGTCTCCCCGCCCCTTCCATTCTCTCTCCGAGCTCCCCTTCCGCCTCCTCCACCGCGGCCTCTGCATCTCCACCCGCGACGCTCTCCCTGGCCGCCACCAAGCAGCGTGGCGTAGGGGGGCGCCAGCGGCGAACCGGCACCCACTCTTCCTTGCGCAGCGGTCGCTGGTGCTGGTAGCGAGGGGCTGATGTTCGACGAAATGCCGGACAGATGGAGCGGCACTTCTGGGCGCTGGCTGCGTTCGATCGAAGGCCCAGCAGAGGAGAAGCTTACTGAAGCACTCGAGGAATCAATGCAAAGTCTTGGCCATTAGTGATTTGGGAGACGATGCTCAGCTCAGCTCGACGGCATGCTTGGCAGGAGGCGCGCATGTACAGCCGGCTTGTTCGAGCTGCAGACATGTATGTAATGTATCCAGTGGCACAGGACTGAATCAATGCAAGGGCTTGGCCATTTGTGGGCTGGGAGACGGTGCTCAGCTTAGTTTGATGCCTTGATGGAATGCTTGGCAAAAGGCGTGTATGTGCAGCTGGCTAACCGGTCACGCATGGAGCCTGCCTTGCCGCCATGGCAGAGTGCTGGGCTCTGTTGGTGGCACGAGAACATTGCATTCGGTGAAGATGTTTAGTGCTGCAGAGTGCAGACATGTGTATCCAGTGGCTGTTTTACATGGACTGATAGCAACTGGAGATACTATTGAATCGGTTGATTGACACAAGCAGCAACATTTGGAAGTTGGGACCAGCACCTCTCCTAAAGTCACTGTTCGTTTTCTACTATCAGTCAGGCAAGTCTGCCGTAGAGATGATTATAGAAACAGAAAGGGGGGTGTTTTTTTTTTAGATCAGTGCAATTCCATAGTTTGTCATCCAAACTTTATTTTAAATTGAAGCCTAACTAAGATTCCATGAGTCAATTCATTGAACAACCAAACAATGGAATTCGTATTTAGACCCATTTCAGTTTTCTTGCTGAATTGTATTTCAGCCCAATGCAGTATAGAGCTCTCCAATTCATACATCCAAACAGAGTCTAGGTTTCAAATCAAGATATATAACCCTGATTGTCTTTTTCTCAAAGTTCACAATTTTGTTTTTCAAAAACTAGAATGTGGGTTCAGGCGTACACCATTGGTAACATGCTATTGGAAGGCTATCACTATTTATATTCGACAGACTTTCATTTTGTCGACTCTGAGAACAAATCAATGAAAGGCTACATGTATCCATTGATACAGACGCCAGATTTTTACCCTCTATTAAAACTGTGCTCCTGATACGAACTGAGAGGGGTCAGTTGCAAGTTTTGTCAATTATTACCATACTTGCAGTTCTCTGAGCACGAATTACTGACGAGTTCCGTTCTAAGAGTTTACCCATCTAGCTAGCTAGCGAGTGTTCTATCTGCTCTGACTTATTTCCTTGTCTTTGTCCATACAGAGGATTACCAAATTGAGTACGAGTAATATTTTGTGCACGTGCTCTGTTTCTCAAAGTCCAATGCGTGATGCGCGTGATCAAGACTGAAAGATAGATATTGCAGATAAGTTTGTGCGTTGCCTGAGCCCCATGATGATGGCGATATGCCAACTCTCCACAGGCACCTCAATCATTCACCTGCACTGCACAGCCCAATCAGTGAAGACGAGAACTAACTCAATCTCTCATCTCTCTCTGTGTATATATACAGCTGCCTTACTGTGTTCCACTGTCTTCTCCAAGAGCACAACAACAATGGCGCCTCATCTTAACCCCTCTCCAGACTTCAAGAATGTCCTCCTATGGTCAGTACCACTACTCATCATAGCTCCCACGGTGATCTTCTTGTACATGCAAGCTGTTGGCAACAAGAAGAGCGGCATCCGTCTTCCCCCGAGTCCACTGAGGCTGCCAATCATAGGGCATCTGCACCTGATGGTGCACGAGCCCCACCGGTCGCTGCAGAGGCTGGCCCGCAGCCTAGGCCCTGTCGTCCACCTGCAGCTTGGCGGCGTTGCGGCCATCGTGGTTTCGTCACCGGAGGCTGCCAAGGAGGTGCTTAAGACGCATGATGTCCATTGCTGCAGCCGACCCTCATCACCAGGCAAGTTCTTTCACCCCCACCCCCACCCCCACCCCCCTCTGTGTCTGCAGGTCGTTTCTTAGAAACATTTAGAAAATAGTAATAAAGAATCTGTAAACATCAACAATTGTTTGAGAATATATTGGTAAGTAAAGAAAGTTGCATACTAACTCATTGTTGTTTGTGCCGGAATGGAATATCATCATCTATTTGAATCTTTCAGGTGCAAAATTGATTACCTACGGCCAACAAGACATTGCGTTCTCGCCGTACAACGCGAGCTGGCGCGAGAGGCGCAAGCTGTTCGTCTCAGAGCTCGTAAGCAGCAAGCGCGTCCAGTCCTTCGCTTACGCACTAGAAGCTCAGGTCGGCGAGCTGATCCAGTCACTCTCGCTACGGTCTCTGCCGACGGAGCCCGTCAACCTCAACGAGACCCTCTTCACGCTCATCGACGGCTTCATCGGCACGGTGGCGTTCGGGAGCATGCACGGCGCCAAGCTCATGAAGTATGCCAAGTTCCAGCAGGTGTTCAGCGAGGCCATGGTCGCCCTCTCCGCCTTCTCTGCGCAGGACTTCTTCCCGGCGTCGCCGATGAGCCGGTGGTTCGATAAGCTCATAGGGCTGGAGGCGCGATACCAGAGGATATTCCTAGAGCTGGACTCGTACTTCGAGATGGTGCTCAGCCAGCATATGGATCCTGGGAGGGTGAAACCTGACAAAGATGACCTTGTGGATGTGTTGATCAGTCTTTGGAAGAGGGAAGGGAAGGTCACAAAGGACCACCTCAAGGCTCTTCTAATGGTACTAACTGAACTTGTTCTTCTCTGAAGCCAACTGCATATTTATACATTTTAAGTAATAAGTAAATCATAGTTAATATGGTCATATTTGCTTTTGATTAGGATGCATTTATCGGTGGAACGACGACGAGCTCGGTGACATTGTTGTGGGCTATGTCCGAGCTCATCAAGAATCCCACGGTGATGAAGAAGGCACAAGTAGAGATAAGGAGTTCGGTCAGCAGCAAACAGAGCCTAGTGCAGGTCGACGACCTCCCTAAACTCAACTACCTGAAGATGGTCATCAAAGAAACACTACGACTACACCCACCGGCGCCGCTGCTCGTCCCTAGGGAGACCATGGACCATGTGAAGGTCCTCGGGTACAACATTCCCTCAAAGACAAGGATCTTTGTGAATGTGTGGGCTATGGGTAGGGACCCTGCCTGCTGGGACAAACCTGAGGAGTTTTACCCGGAGAGGTTTGAAGGCATCGACACTGATTTCTGTGGATCGCACTATGAGCTCCTTCCATTTGGCGCCGGGCGGCGGATCTGCCCTGCTATCCCCATGGGCGCCACCATCGTGGAGTTCACGCTTGCTAGCTTGCTGCATTCGTTTGACTGGGAGTTGCCTGACGGCACGAGGAAAGAAGACGTGAGCATGGAAGGGACTGGCAGACAGGTTTTCTGTAGGAAGACTCCTCTGTATCTTGTTCCATCTTTTTATACTGGCTAAAGCATGAATTTAGACTGTGAAACCACATCTTGTATTTTCGAATGGAGATAACAGTAGTTTGCTCTCTTTCCTTTAGTATTTAGAATATGAAAAAATAACCTAAGTTGTCGCCGGCATGTGTTTCACTAGTGAAAATACTCTCTTTATGACTTAATAATCTGTTTAATTACTTTGTCAACTCTAGCACATATGTAAAATCTGAACATAAAGTTTAAACTATAAAACACCCTCCAACTTGTTCGTTTGCAATAATGTGCTTTTGCTTTCTAATGCAGCTTGTAAAAGTCTATTGTTGCACATGTTGCTGATGCATGCATCTTCAATAATATAACTAGGTTCTTCAGATTGTAGCTTACAACTGTAGTATGGAGGAAACTTTGAAAATTACACTTCTAAAATGTTGCCTAGGTTAGCATTGGAAGCTAACAGCTTTTCGCCACTGTTGCCGCCTCTTCCTCTTCCCCAAGGTGAGTTTCCCCATTTTCTAACCCTAGAATGCATGGATGTGTGGGGTATAGATTAAAAAAATGGATGGATGGATTTATGCTTGCTCAAGTTAGATAAAGAAGCGTATATTAGAGAAATGAATGGGTAAATGCATCGGGTATGCATGTCTTAGGGCTTAGATGAGTTTGATTGATCAAGTCTGAGACGACAGCTTATATGAATACTGGGATGGATTTAATTTAACAATGAATTGATGGATGTTATTGTGCACTCGATTCACAACTCTAATGACAATGATGCTCATCATCTATTGGTATAGCTAGCATCTTGAGGCCTCAAGTCACAATCTACACAGAAGGGGATCTGGATCTATCCAAACCTACTTGACTTTCTATTCCCTGTGTCTCTGCTACTCAGTGTATGACTATATGTCGGACACTCAAGACTCAAGATGGCTATATGAATTAGAGTATTGATGCTAATAATTAGAAAAAAATAAATCTCAACATTTTTTTAACACGTGCAAGAAATTGTACGAAAATGTTGGGAAAAGATGGAATTATGTTCATTCACCTAGTTCGTAAATAGATGTGTTTTCCAAGGATCAATGATTCCACTTAGCATAATAGTACTCCCTCCGTTCCATAATGTAGTGCATCTAGATATTTGAAAAGTCAAATTTAAAAAATTAGACCAAATTTATGGAGAAACCTATTTATATTTGCAATACCAAATTTATATAATATGAAAATATGTCTTTGAGATGTATTTTTTTAGAAACAAGGCTAATGATATGTATTTGGTATTCTAGATGTATATGTTTTTCTCTACAGACTTGATCAAAGTTTGTAAAGTTTGACTTTTCAAAAAATCTATACGCTACATTGTGAAATGGAGGGAGTAGTTGATATAGTAAAATGCATACAAAATAGGCTGGATGGTGTACTAGCTTTGTTTGGCTGGCAAATTTATTAAACAATATATTATTTCGTCATGTCAGATAGCTGTATATTTTTGGTTAAAAATAGTTACCCATTCTGGATTAGCAAAATTTAAGCAAGGTACCATAAAGTAAAAGGACATAGATATAAATACATGAGAGAAACTATCCTGTATACACAATGGTCTGTCATTCATAGCATGTATAGCTGCATAAAAACAATCATTTATATACAAAAACATAAATCAAAGTTCATGTCATAAATTGAATGTGAGAGAAATCAACTCGATTCATACTGATGATCAAAGGTGCATGGGAAGAAGTATTCATACAAAAGAAAAAAGAAAAAAGCTGCAATGTAGTATTGTCAAATCTTAGATTGAAACAAGTCAGATACCCTCAATGGAAAATGCGCGGCTGCACACGGTGGCAGCTGCACATCTCTATCGACGGTGCTTTGAATGTCAAGATTAGGGACCCGGTCTTTGCTTCTTTGCGTATAGGAAGTACCAATTCCTTTCTATCAACCATATAGTAGAGGTGTCAGTGGTATTCATTGGTTGGACCCACGACTAGAAGCGCCACATGAAGAATGTAGCAGCCACATGCACAGGAATGAGTCCACATGAAGACTTTTGGTGGCCAAGAGGTGTCGAACACCTGGCTGACTCCATCAGCCCCAAGGCCTCCTCCGCCTTACTGATCCTCCGATCTTAGTCACCATGACTTTCTTCATCGTTATCTATGCCATGAAAATTGAGATACCGACATGTCCCATGATGTCAACAAACAATAGAGCTTCGCGCCACGCTCTTCTGGAGTTGCGTAGGCTGATATGGACGTGCACAACCAAATTCTATCCGATCCGGATATCCTTGGGCAAGATCTCCGACGGTAGTTCCGGAACTTGTCGACGGCCAGATCGAGGATGACCGATCATGCAGATCGTTGCCATGATGCGATAAGAGCACTAGGACCGCCACCACACCGCTGCCTTGACCACGTCAATGCCATCGCCGCCACGACGGAGGACACCAGCCCACGCTGTCCACAGCCCATGCCGTCGGCTGAAGACGGACGACAGATCGGGGCGAATCCTGATCCACCCCCTCCCCCCCCCCTTCTCGCCTGCACGATCTGCCACCTCGAAGGCTGCCGTGCACCGCTGATCCCGAGCGCCGCTGACATGGGGATCCACCGCCGCACCACGGCGACCCTCGCCATCGCGGTGTCCCAGCCTAGCCGCGCTGCCCCGTGGCGGAGGGCCTGCGCGAGAAGGCAAAATGCCCCGCCGCCGCTGATGCCGGCCAGGCTTTGCCCAGCCGTGTCCTCTGGAGGCAGCTAGGGAGGAGTGAGGGAGAGGAGGGTGCTGGCGGTGGCGGCGGGAGCGGCCTCCCCATCGCCCACGGGAGCGACATGGGAGGATATGCGAGATCCCTATTTTTTTGTACGTGAGGGAGGGAAGCAACTGCGAAAGCTGGGGTTGACAAAGCTTTTGCTAACAGAAAAGAGAGGCGTGATTCTGGACCATGGTTCAACCGAACCTATGGTCGACGCCGTACGGTTCAACATCCTGCTACATGTGGATCCGCGTCATGCATTGTTTAACATGCAAACGGCTCCCATCATGCATTTTTTAATCAATCATGCACGGATCCTTATGAAAAGTGTCCAGAGATCAATGGTGTCGAGCGTAGGTTCGGCTGAACCATGGTTCCGTATAACATTTTCGAACAGAAAAATGAGTATGACAACACAATCGATGATCGCGACATGTGACAGGTCAACCCTCCATGGCCATCTCAAACATTCACCTGCTCTGCACAGCCCAATCAGTGAAGACCCACACTCTCCCCATCTCTCCGTGTGTACATAGGACGCGGAGTAATTGAGCGCGAGCTCAAATGAGCTCGTTATCTACGTCGTCGTTTAACGCTTGGGGATCTGTGCCAGAGTTATATACGCGGCCATGTGGTCTGCCAGAAAAATGAGAACTGTAGCCAAATACGCATGCGAAAGCGATGGTAGGTGGGCCACGGCGCGGGGACGAGTTGACGAGTCTGACGACCGTGTGGACGGCCGTCGGGCTGTGGCGTGGTGAGCCGTGGAACAGAATCCGCCTCGCCGTCAGATCCGTGGACCACGAAGTTCGCTTTTCGTGATGGCAGAAACGAATTGAAGGCAGGACCGAGAGTCTTCTCGACTAGGGCGTGGGTAGACTCGGGGACATAGGCAACAAGCGCCGCCGGCGAGAGTTTCTGATGCAACCAATCAGCAGGTATGGATCTTTGGTTCCTCTGGCGATGCTGCCTGCACTTTTTTAGCCCTCTCATTAGCTGATCCAGAAGTTGGATTTCTTGCAAGATCGGATCAAGTCTGGTAGGGGAGAGCTTGGTGCCGGCTCCGGCGGCTGTGAATGCCTTCGCCGTGGGGGATCTCGAAGTGGTACCGCAGGTGAAGCACAAATCTTGTGGGCGAAGGGGGTGGCGGCGAACAGAAAGGAGAGCTCGCCGCCAACGTCAGGAGCTATTGATGGGGAAGATGAATCCCCAAGCTGCCAAGCACCGGGGTGGAACAAAAGGTTGGTGAAGTAGCAACTTTGCCTTCCATCAGAAAATCTGTAACTTAAGTTACAAACGATTCAATAAATCATGCAGTTAGAGCAAGTGCTTGATTGCTGTCTGCACTAGTAAATTTCATGTTGTATCCACCTGTGTTTCGAGGCTGATTTCTTCTGTGCATTCAAAAAAATGTAGGCTATATGCGCATGTAATCCATGAAAGCAGAAATGCAGGTTGGTTACTATTCTGTAGTGGAAAAGATTTCTGATTCGTGTACAAGTGGTTGCATGCTGTTTGCTCCCTGTATTTTGGAAATCCATGCCTCATGAGCCTGTGTTTCCAGGCTTAATTACTAAATTAAGGGCTGGTGTTTTGCAGACTATTTGTTGTCCTGTATTTTGAAAACTCATCTCAGATTATATGTGCGTGTATTGTTAGGGTGATTACTCTGCAATTACAAGAATAAAGCTAGATGTGCCTATGAGTTGTAGGCTGATTGGTTTGTGCATTTAGAAAACTTCATGATTTATGTGCCTGTGTTTGTAGGCTGAGAATGGGAGGAGAACTACGAGGAGAAACAGACTAGAATTGTAAGGATGATGTGGATTTATATTTCCTTTCTCTTGTGTATTTGTAACTAAGTTCTGTATCTATAATGGAATATCCCTTGATGTACACTGAAATTGCAGGGGAGAATGCTTATGAGAGCAAACCTTGCAGTGGAGAGGCATGCCAGCAAGATTTGTACAAGAGCAACGTTCGAACAGTTTGGGCACATACTGAACGAGTGCGGGGCTTATCAAGTTGAAGAGGTTGAGAAACATAGGACGTACGTTGCAATCCATAGTGAAGCAGAGAAGAGGGAGAAGTGGTGCAGGGCATCTTACAAGGTTACAATGCTTGATGAGGGGAATGAATTCGAGTTCGAGTGTGGCCAGTTTGCACACGTGGGCCTGTTGTGCAGGCATGTGTTGAAGGTTTGTAATAATTTTTTAGGCAAGCTTTTTTGGGGGTGGCTCAGGTGAAGTAGTTGCTGACAGCAATTGAATTTTGTTTTGTGCAGGTTCTAGACTTCATTAGAGCTAAAGAAATACCAGTGAAACATATAGTGAAGAGGTGGACGAAGGATGCTCGAGATATATTGCCAGCTCACCTGACACAGTACCAGAAAGACAGTATATAGAACAACACATTCTCATATCGACACTTCACCGTGTACATGCACGTGATGGAACTTGTGGTGTAGGTGACACAAGTGTGGATGCATATAATCGGTTGAAATTTGATAGTGATGTTACCTTATGCAGAAGTTAGGGATGGTCTTGGCCTACATGATTGACTTGCAGACAAAGGTGCCATGCTGAATTGAGTCCAGCCAATGGTGGTGTGCGCAGGTCAGGACAGCAATGTCCAAGAAGCTGTGGATTTTGGTTGCCCACTACTTCAGAGAATACAATGGCCTATATATACCTTGAGCATCAGCTCTCTGGGGTGAGTACATATTAGGAAAACATATGTAGTAATGCTGAAAAAATGTTGGTGATTTCATGGGAGTGACTGATACAAATGAACTGTGTTGCAGGATGAGCTGCGTATCTAAAGAAGCAGCTTGCATACGAGGTGATCTCCATGAAAGGGAAAAAGGATGAGCTCCCAAGCTTCATGATACACGAAGTGCTATTCTGAAAAAGGAAGGAGAGGCTATGTCATGATGTAGTTAGTTATATTATGTGTAAGTGTTCAAGTTTGCGAAGAAAATCTAGCTAAGATTAGTTCTAGTAATTAGATGGGATTCGTCGTCCCATCGTGCATAGTGGTGTGTGGGTACATCTTATCCCGCTGTCTATGGAAGCAGAAAAGGTGAAGACTGCAGCTGCCTATTTTGCGTGCAGACCTCTAAGTGATTAGAGGACAGGACTTGTAGGAAAACCCTGTGGGTTTTGGTAGGTACCATGAGTGTGGCAAGATGTCTCATTTTGGTTTTGACAAACTTGTGTTGATCTCTGCATGTAAAAGACAGTGATGTTTGAAGTGTATGTGTGTGATGTATTGCTGTGATGACTTGGAGCTGATGGTATCATGAGGTGTGGTTGGTTATGGTATATGGATGAATACACGTGTAGATAACTTTTCTTCATCTCTTAAGGATATGGCACCATGTTTGCAAGCCTGCCGGGGCAGGGAGGGTTTGCCTTTAGACAAACATCCATGAATATTGGCATGTGAGACTTTGTGCAAGCTGCAAGATTACCATTTGGTTGGATATGTCATGGCAATGCCTTCATTTTGCATGCCATTTTAATATGTGTGTGAGGTACGCTGAGCAGTTTGGCTATCTTCATGAACGATGTCATCAGCCATCTCCCCGTCGCAGCTGCCTTTATCCGACATCTCGAGGCTATAATATCGGCGAAAATAACGAGGCTGGGATTGTGGACAGAAAATGCAATTAAATTCATTAAGTGCAGGCACACGCAATTGGGCTTTTGGTCGCTGCAGTGACTTTAGCCAAGATAAGTCGACGACAACCGCTTAGAAATTACATTACTAAGGTGAATTTCAGCCAGAACCAACGATAAAAATAACTGCATTGGGTTCGTGTGTGAGTAAGTACGATCTTGTACGCGGTAGCATCAAGTCTGAGCTGCTTGCTAAGTTAGCAGGACAGTGTGTCTGGCCCTGTTAATTCTAAGCAAAATAATCTAAATGAAACCTTCTGTAAAGAACGTGCACTAGAAATTCGCGTGACCTGAAAGGAGTGACTGTGGAAATGTATGAATCTTCAGATGCAAGATTTGAAGGACTAGATCTCTGAATCTATGAATGTACAAATCTAGCAAGGTGTGATTTTGAAGACTGAATCTAGGATTATGCAGAACTGGGTGCAGCAGGAGCAGGAAAAATGAAGGTAAGGCGGACGCACCTGAAAAGCCGGCGACTGCTGGTGCACCAAGATCGAAGGTGTTCTCCGCCTAACAGATCTTCCTCCTGGGCTGTGATTGATGTGACTACACATAGTGAATAAAAAAATGAGAGGTTATGATTAATTAAATGTAGTGTGAGTCCTAAGAAATCGTCAATAAAAACGCCTGCCATGAGGGGAGAACTTGATTAATAGTATTATACAGAGATAACCATGATTACATGATCCCCCCTCAAAAAAAAAAAACCATGATTACATGCTTCGACACGACAATAACATATAGCAGTGGGAGAACAAAAGACAGGACATTAGCATGCCAGCTTACACGTGTTCGTACTACTTAATGTAATCACGAAATTAGACTCTCCCCATTACAGGACTCTACACTAAAACTAAGTGCTCATCTCGCGAAGATTAAGAACGGGATAGCCACAACAAGGAGCTGGTTGGTGCAAGCCAAAAGCAGCGCCGTGCGTTGGCTGTCCGTCGAGCAGCAGTGCGGTGCAGCGCAGGGTGGCGTCCCTGAGCTTGTTGGATCTTTGCCTGGCAGCCGTCGACGAAGTTGTGCTCGCGCCTGTATCTATGGTGAAGCACGTGGGACTGGGACATGCCATGGCGAGTCAACTCCGGCAGGTACGCGTGAACGTGTCCGTGGATCTCAAAAAACTGGCATGACCCAGCCTGCATGAATGAGATTGATGTTCAGCAAAAAGGGATCTGGCAGTCTGGCTGCGAGAAAATGATTTATGCTGCTAAAGAAATCTTACATCCCGGCTCGAGAGATAAAGTTGACCACCTTGTCGCCAATGGATCAGCGGCAGTACCCGTCGGCCGGAGAAGAAGATAAGTGGTCATCTTTCCCGATCTGGTCCTTGCCGGTGAAGAAGACGATGAGAGGGAGGCAGAGGGGAACGAATCTTCGGGAGAGAGGCTGTATGGATTGCCTGGCGTGCACAATTAAATTAATGGGGGCGGGTCGGACGGCAGCCGTTAGGTGCACTATGTCTGAGCCGTAGCACAGGTCGGATCACCCCGTCTGAGCCGCGAAGCGGAAGATAACGGCCGTCGCATTAAAAGCGGAAGTTTGGTGGCCCATTGTCCGGGAAATAGCGCACAAACTGCTACGAATACATAAGGATATACCTGGCATGGTTCGAATCTTAGCGCTAACCAACGACCAAGATAACGAGCTCATTTGAGCTCGAGCTCAGAATAGCACTTTCGGTGTATATAACCATATATCCAGCTGCCTACTGTGCCCCATTGGCTTCTCCAAGAGCACAGCAGCAAGAATGGTGCCTGATCTTGTGAACCCCTCTCCAGAACTCAAGCGTGTCCTCATGTGGTCAGTACCACTACTCATCATAGCTCCTACGGTAATCTTCTGGTACCTGCAAGCTGCTGGCAACAAGAAGAACCCCATCCGTCTTCCCCCGAGCCCCCTGCGACTACCCATCATAGGGCATCTGCACCTCATGGTGCACGATCCCCACCGGTCACTGCAAAGGCTGGCTCGCAGCCTAGGCCCCGTCATCTACCTGCAGCTCGGCGGCGTCGCCACTGTCGTGCTTTCGTCGCCGGAGGTGGCCAAGGAGGTGCTCAAGACGCACGATGTCCATTGCTGCAGCCGGCCCCCCTCGCCAGGCAAGTCCTTTCGCTGGCTACCATACTCCTTTTCATATGTTCACCTCTGTCTGAGTGTGGTTTTCACTTTCAGTGAGATTTTGACGAAATTCACTGAATTTCAGTAATTTCGGTAGACATTGAAATATTTACCTTATGGCCAAAATATTTCAGTAGTACACAGGAATTCAAATATTTTCAAAATTAATTTCAAGAAATTCAAATATTTAATTGAATTCAAGTGAATATTTTGACCTTTTGGCTGAAATTAAACCAAGATCACTAAAATTTACAGAATTTCGGTGATTTTGATTGGTGCTGAAATTTTTCTGAAGCTGAAAACCTAAATCTAGTAGTATTGAATTCCTGGTGCGAGATTGATGACTTACGGGCAACAAGACATCGCATTCTCACCGTACAACGCGAGCTGGCGCGAGTTGCGCAAGCTGTTCGTCTCAGAGCTCGTGGGGAGCAAACGCGTCCACACCTCTCACGCACTAGAAGCTCAGGTCGGCGAGCTGATCCAATCCCTCTCACCGATGACGGAGCCCGTCAACCTCAACAAGATCCTCTTCACGCTCATCGACAGCTTCATCGGCACGGTGGCGTTCGGGAGCATGAAAGGCGCCAAGCTAATGAAGTACGCCAAGTTCCAGCGCGTGTTCAGCGAGGCCACGGTGGCCCTCTCCGCCTTCTCCGCACAGGACTTCTTCCCGGCGTCGCCCATGAGCCGGTGGTTCGACAAGCTTGTCGGGCTGGAGAGGCAGTACCTCAGGACATTCCTTGAGATAGACTCCTACTTGGAGATGGTGCTCAGCCAACATATGGATCCTGGGAGGGTGAAGCCCGAGAAAGATGACCTTGTGGATGTGTTGATCAGTCTTTGGAAGGGGCAAGGGAGGATCACAAAGGACAACGTCAAGGCTCTTCTAGGGGTACGTACTAAACTAGCTTTTCCTTCTCTGAAGCTTCTCAAGTGCATATACATTTTCATAGGACTACTTTTTAAGCAGGGAATCCTAATTAATTAATGTAGTTTCATATGCTTTTTTTTAATCAGGATGCATTTATCGGGGGCACGGTGTCGGTGTCAAAACCGGCGGATCTCGGGTAGGGGGTCCCGAACTATGCGTCAAGGTCGGATGGTAACAGAAGACAAGGGACACTTTATTTTACCCAGGTTCGGGCCCTCTCGATGGAGGTAAAACCCTACTCCTGCTAGATTAATATTGATGATATGGGTAGTACAAGAGTAGATCTACCATGAGATCAAGGAGGCTAAACCCTAGAAGCTAGCATATGGTATGATTGTGTATGATGATGGTTGTCCTACGGACTACAACCCTCCGGTTTATATAGACACCGGATAGGGTTAGGGTTACACAGAGTCGGTTACAATGGTAGGAGATCTTGAATATCCGCACGCCTAGCTTGCCTTCCACGCCAAGGAAAGATCCTTCCGGACACGGGACGAAGTCTTCAATCTGGTATCTTCACGGTCCTGGAGTCCGGCTGAAGGTATAGTCCGGCTATCCGAACACCCCCTAATCCAGGACTCCCTCAGTAGCCCCCGAACCAGACTTCAATGACGATGAGTCCGGCGCGCAGATTGTCTTTGGCATTGCAAGGCGGGTTCTCCTTTAAACTTTGTGTACCTGCGGGTATAACGTCTGTTTTTTATAATATAGCGCTCCTTGGCTTTCACGCCCAATAATGGCCGCCTTCCACGTGTCAAACGAATGCGAAAAGCCGGGGCAGTTTTACATCCAAGCCCCTAGCGTATAAACGAGTCGCCTATCTAACAGGATGAGGATTCAGATCCAAACCACACCTTCTCCTTCTGCGAGAAATCATCAGAGCGTCTCCAGCAAAGATCCATTCCAACATGGCCAGCCGTCGTAGCTCCTCCTCTCGCCCTTCCAGTCCTATCCTTGGAGACTGGGAGAGTTGTTCCATCCCGCATAGCGAATTAGTGTCGCTCCAAGCCAAGGGATTTCTCCCTCAAGCCTATATGGTCTCGGTCCGAGCCAGACTCGCCACTTATCAAGGCGGAAAACAAGCGGAGAACTCACCTAGTCCCTCTAAAGGGGAGCGGGTGTGCCTGGTCCCTTATCTAATAAGGGGACTGGGATTTCCAATTCATCCCTTTCTCCGCGGGCTTCTGGAGTTCTATGGCATCCAGCTGCACCACCTTACGCCCAGCTCCGTGTTACACATCGTGGGCTTCGTTGCTCTTTGCGAGCTATTTTTAGGCGTCGATGCTCACTTCGCGCTGTGGAAGAAGATATTCTGCCTGGTGCCCCGTTCCCAAGAGGGGTCCATATATCAAGTGGGCGGAGCCGAAGTATGGCGCATCGCCGGGACCGGATACCCATCCAGAACCCCGAAGAAGGCGTCCGAGGACTGGCCTTCAGAATGGTTTTACATAGACGACGTCCCCCTGCCGGACCCTCTCTGGGCCGGTCTCCCTGAGTTCAACAATCTCCCCTGAAGAAACGCCTAAGCTGGCGCCCTCGGAGCTCTCAGAGAGAGAATGACGGAGACGTCCTTTACTTAATGGGCCGGATTAAGCTACTGGCTCATTCCGGACTAACCATGATTAAAGTCATGGCCATATGCATTATGCGAGGGGTGCAGCCGCTCCAATACAGAAGCCACCCCATGTGGGATTTCAACGGGGAAGATGACGCCACCCGTCACGGTCGTAAAGGGCCGGACTCGCCTGCCGCTCTAATGAAGATCTTATCCTCTTTGTACAAGGGAGAAGAAGAGGAATTCCTCCGCGTCGACCCGCAGGGCGGATTTTCCATGTATAGTCCTCCGAATTGGGTAAGCGGACAGTCGTGCTTCCCTATTCGTTTTACATTCCCATGATTAAATAGGCAGTCTAACGACTTCAACGCAGGACCTGCGTCAGGAGGTAAAAAACATAAACAGCCGTCCTCCACAGCCAGAGGACCCAGAACGGTCCCTTGATCCGGACTCCGAAGAGGATCCGGACTTAGCGGTGGAGCTCATCGACGGAGTGTTTTATTAGCTAAGCAAAGACGATACCTTGGTAGCTATTATAGCTGATTACCCAGGGTTAATCCCGGCCTCCGAGGTGACAAATACCGGAGCTTTACCCCCTTAAGAGGGGTTCCGTTTTCACGGGTTTGGTTGTTCTGACAGCAACCGTGCTTTGTAGGGGAGATTCCTAAGGCGGGAAGCCGACCCCGCTGCAGCTAGCCGGCGAGGGGCCGCAAGGCCCCGTGGGGCAAAAAGGAACGTAGTCCGGACTGAGGTGCCAGAGCAAAGGTATGGCGTACCCTCTCTTTTTCCCTGGTGTTTTACTCCTTCAGGGTATATTAACATTCGTGCTATCTTCAGGGCGAAGAGACCTCGCCGACTATATCCGGAGAGGTTGCCAATCGCGCCTCCACCAGCCAGACTCCAACGCCCGGCCCGGAAGCGAAGGCCCGCACAAGGCACGCACCGAATGCTCCTCCATCAGAGGATGCGGACAGGCTGTCTGTCACCCCTTCTGAGGTGGAGAGTGCCATGAACCACAGGCGTCGCCGGACAGTCCTTCGCGACGCTTGTTTCTCCCAGGAGGCTTTAGATGCCTTCAATTCGGGAGACGCGTACCTCCGTGCCGCTCAAAATGGTTTAGCCAGAGCCACGGAGCAGTATGTAAAAGACATACGGGTAAGAAAATTTTAGTAAACATAGATATGCCAGTAGCCCCCGAGACTTGAAGCAGTGGAAATAACTTATTCGAGAATCATATAACATGAAGTTTCTTACCGAGAAGAACACCGTGCTGTCCCAGGAGCTGGAAAGGTGCAGGGCCCAACTAGAGGCCGCACTAACGGCAGCAGGGGGGTCTCAAGAGACCCTTGCAGGTAAACAATACCCCAGAATATTTAGTATTGTGCGGATTTAAGTGCCAATCTGACAAATGGTATTGCAGATGGCGCCGGACTCGATCCGGACAGGCAGCAGCTTCTACGCCGGTTAAAGGCTGGTGAAAGCGTGCTAACAAAGGTGAGGTGGGAGAAGAATGATCTCCAGGATGCCAACACCAGGCTGGATGTTGAACTAAAAGATGTTCGTGGCCAGCTGTCGGACTCCAATAAGGAGAATCAGCGACTTCGACGCGGCATTTTTAGTAAGTGCTTAAGCGAACTCTTGAAAAAGGAGTTCGGCGAGGAAGACGACTAACAGAGTTTTGTCTGTAGGTATGCTGACAGGTCGTCCTGCAGAGGAGATGCCCGGTTCAACGGGCGATCTTCTTCCCGAACTCTCGCAACTGCACGAACGAGTTCGGCAGGGGATGCGAAGTATTGCCCAAGCCTTGTGGCCTGCCCACTCCATACCTGAGGGCCTTGGAGATCTTGCGGAGAAGTTGAAGGGAGCTCGGCGGCGCTTCCGGCTGTGGAAGATATCAGCCTGCCGGCAGGGCGCTAGGGAGGCCTGGGCCATGGTGAAGACCCGCTTTACGAAGTCTGACCCCAATCACATGGCCGAGGTCGGACCGGTGGGGCCTGACGGGAAGGAGATCCCTGTGAGCTTAGTGTATGGCTAGGTAGAATTGGCCGCAAAGTATTCCCAACAGGACTGCAAATTAGACAGCCTGTTAGATGGTATAGAGGAGGAATACAATTAGTCAGGATGGCTATGTAATTTATAATTGATATGTGTAATGCCTTCTAGCCGGATTGTAGATCGTTTGTCGTTGCCGACCTTTTCGCTTCGACCTCGGGACCTGACAGTCCGGAGTGTGTCCGAATACCATAACGGTTATATAAGAACCGAGGTATGCATGGAGACCAGGCGTAGGGGTCATTAGTGCTTTATCAGACAAGTGCCCAACTAGTTATGTTATATTACATGGTTAGTAAGAAACATCTTCCAGAGAGAATAGTTCCGTTAAGGGTTCCTTTCGCTGGGGTGGCGTGCCCTGAAGTGCACGTCCGGACTGCAAATGCAGGAAAACATCTGGGGGCATGTATAAGTAAAAAAGGTTCATCTTTAGTTCACCAACCGAATATTCCCTTAAGAACGCTAGCTTTCGGCTTCACCCAGTCTGAGGTACACATCCGGCTTATCTGGCAGTAGCAATCGCAGAGGTGCTCCCTTTACCGCCTAGCCAAACAATCGGGAACGTAGGGGTAAGCACAGGAGCCAGGCAACCCAGCTTGGCCAAAACTTAAGTCATATCGATGCATATAATGGTGAAGAGAAGGTGCATGCGGAAGTCTGACGCATGCGTTGGGCGTAAAACCCATATAAATAAGCTTCTGTTAAAAGGAGCGCGGGTAGCGCGTCAAATGATGAGCCTTTAAGGGCTATAAAAGGAAAGAGTGGGAGGAGACAAATAAAAACAGAAAAATATATATATAAATGGACAGAGGAAGGAGACAAACCCAGAGTCCGGCACTAGGCGTAGAATCTCCGGAGACGTGCGGCGTTCCATGGGTTCGGCTCGAGTCGGTTATCCGACGCATCTCGCAGGCGGTACGCTCCACCAGTCAGGACTTGGTCAATTATGAAGGGACCTTCCCATTTGGGCTTGAGTTTGTCCTTTTTCTTATCCGGCAGGCGTAGAACTAGTTCGCCAACGTTGTAATTTTTGGCCCGTACTTCTCTGCTTTGATATCTTTGAGCCTGCTGTTGATAAAATGCGGAACGGGCTTTAGCCACGTCGCGCTCCTCCTCTAAGGCGTCCAGGTTGTCCTGCCGATCAAGCTTGGCTTCTCTTTCTTCGTACATGCGCACTTGACGTGAGTCATGAATTATGTCGCAGGGCAGAACTGCCTCTGCGCCGTACACCATAAAGAATGGTGTGAATCCGGTGGTACGATTCGGCGTGGTTCGCAGCCCCCAGAGTACGGAGTCGAGCTCCTCCACCCAGTGCATATTAGATTCCTTGAGGGACCACACTAGTCTGGGTTTAATGCCGCTCATGATGAGACCATTTGCACGTTCGACCTGACCGTTAGTTTGTGGGTGATAGACAGAAGCATAGTCGAGCTTAATGCCCATGTTTTTGCACCACAGCTTTACTTCGTCAGAGGTGAAGTTTGTGCCGTTATCGGTGATGATGCTGTGAGGGACGCCGTAACGGTGTACGACCCCGGATATGAAGTCTATCACAGGTCCGGATTCGACCGTCTTAACAGGCTTGGCTTCTATCCATTTGGTGAATTTATCCACCATGACCAATAAGTATTTTTTCTTGTGGGTTCCACCTTTAAGGGGTCCCACCATGTCAAGCCCCCAGACCGCAAAAGGCCAAGTGATGGGGATAGTTCGGAGGGCGTTGGGCGGCATATGGCTTTGGTTTGCAAAGAGCTGGCAACCGACGCATCGTTTGACTAAGTCATGAGCGTCTGCTCGGGCCGTCGGCCAATAAAAGCCCGTACGGAAAGCCTTGCTTACAAGGGACCGAGCTGCGGCGTGGTGGCCACCGAGTTCGGCATGAATTTCAGCCAACAGACTCCGCCCTTCCTCTTCGGAGATACATCTTTGAAGGACTCCTGTAGTGCTTTTCTTATAGAGCTCTCCCTCGTGGACTTTATAGGCTTTAGATCGCCGCACTATGCAGCGTGCCTCGTTTTGGTCCTCTGGGAGTTCCTGCCTAGTAAGGTAGGCTAGGAATGGTTCTGTCCATGGGGCGATGACCGCCATTATTACGTGGGCTGAAGGTGTGATTTCGGTGGCAGGGCCTCCGATTATGTCAGATTGTTCGGCGTCGGGTTGTGCGGTTGTGTCCGGACTGTTATCCGAAGGTTCCCCCTCCCATGCTACAGATGGCTTGAATAATCTTTCTAAGAAGATGTTGGGGGGGACTGCATCCCGTTTTGCTCCGATGCGTGCCAGGACGTCCGCTGCCTGATTATTTTCTCGGGCTATATGGTGAAACTCCAGTCCCTCGAACCGAACTGACATTTTTAGAACGGCATTGCGATAAGCTGCCATTTTTGGGTCTTTGGTGTCGAAGTCGCCATTTATTTGGGATATCGCGTGGTTTGAGTCCCCGCGTACTTCCAGGCGTTGAATGCCCATGGATACTGCCATCCGGAGACCATGTAGAAGGGCCTCGTATTCGGCTGCATTGTTGGAGTCCGTGTACATAATTTGGAGTACATATTGGACTGTGTCTCCTGTAGGGGACGTCAAAACGACGCCAGCCCCCAGTCCGGCCAACATTTTGGAGCCGTCGAAATGCATGATCCGGTTTGAATATGTGTCGTACTCTTTAGGGAGTTCGGCCTCTGTCCATTCGGCGACGAAGTCGGCTAGGACTTGCGATTTAATGGCTCGCCGTGGTTTGTAGGTTATGTCGAACGGGAGGAGCTCTATGGCCCATTTTGCTATCTGGCCCGTTGCATCGCGGTTGTTGATAATATCGTTGAGTGGTACTTCCGAGGCTACTGTTAAAGAACACTCTTGAAAGTAGTGTCGTAGCTTCCGGGATGCCATAAACACCGCGTATGCAATCTTTTGGTAATGCGGGTACCGTGATTTGCATGGTGTGAGGACAATGGACACGTAGTAAACCGGCCTTTGAAGGGGGAGTTTGTGTCCGTCCGTTGCCCGCTCGACGACGAGTACTGCGCTAACAACTTGATGAGTTGCGGCAATGTACAATAGCATGGGTTCGCCAGTGTTCGACGCGGCCAGGACTGGGTTTGTTGCCAAGATGGCCTTTATTTCCTCGAGTTCGGCCATGGCAGCGTCTGTCCACTCGAAGTGTTCGGTGTGCCTAAGGAGGCGGTAAAGGGGCAATGCCTTTTCTCCCAGGCGGGACATAAAGCGGCTTAACGCCGCCACGCATCCGCCACGCATCCGGTGAGTTTCTGTATTTGTTTGAGGTCTTTTGGGACATCCAATTGTGACAAAGCTTGGATTTTAGCTGGATTTGCTTCAATTCCTCTACCGGATACAATGAAGCCCAGGAGCTTTCCGGCTGGAACGCCGAAAACGCATTTTTCCGGATTGAGCTTAATGTCGTATTTTCGGAGGTTGTCGAATGTAAGCCTCAAGTCGTCTACTAGAGATTCGACATGTCTTGATTTAACGACCACATCGTCTACATACGCCTCCACTGTTTTGCCGATCTAGTTTGCTAGGCATGTTTGAATCATGCGCTGATATGTTGCGCCGGCGTTTTTTAGCCCAAAGGGCATTGTGTTGAAGCAGAATGGGTCGTATGGTGTGATGAATGCTGTTGCGGCTTGGTCTGATTCTGCCATCTTGATTTGATGGTAACCGGAGTATGCGTCGAGGAAGCATAGTGAATCATGTCCTGCAGTGGCATCGATGATTTGATCTATTTGAGGGAGGGGGAAAGGATCCTTTGGGCAAGCCTTATTAAGGTCTTTGAAATCGACACACAGGCGCCAGGATTTGTCCTTCTTTGGTACCATCACCAGGTTTGCTAGCCAGTCCGGGTGTTTTATGTCTCTAATGAATCCGGCCTCCAATAACTTGGCTAGCTCCTCTCCCATAGCCTGTCTCTTTTGTTCGGAGAAACGCCGAAGGGCTTGTTTGACAGGTTTGTATCGTTTCTGGATATTTAGGCTATGTTCGGCCAACCTGCGTGGGATTCCTCGCATGTCTGAAGGGTGCCAAGCGAAAATGTCCCAGTTCTCTCGTAGGAACTCTCGCAGTGCGGCGCATACATCAGGGTTCAGTCTTGCCCCGATGGAGGCTGTTTTATTGGGGTCCGTTGGGTGGACCTGGAATTTGACTATTTCGTCCGCTGGTTTGAAGGATGTGGATTTGGATCTCTTATCAAGTATCACATCATCCATGTTGACCGTGGATCGCAGCGCAGTCAGTTCTTCGGCCGCTAAGGTTTCGGATAGTGCCTCAAGGGCCAATGCGGCTGTCTTGTTCTCGGCGCAGAGTGCTATGTCCGGATCACTAGCGAGAGTGATAATTCCGTTTAGCCCAGGCATCTTAAGCTTCATGTACCCGTAATGGGGTATAGCTTGGAAAACTGTGAAAGCCTCCCGTCCTAGTATAGCGTGATATCCGCTTTTGAACGGGGCCACCTGGAACGTGATCTGTTCGGACCTGTAATTATCCGGCGTGCCGAATACCACATCTAGTGTGATCTTTCCGGTGTAGCGCGCTTCCTTACTGGGGATTATTCCTCTAAAGGTTGTGCTGCTTTGCTCAATGCGGCTCCAGTCTATTTCCATCTTTTGGAGGGTTTCCTCGTAAATGAGGTTCAATCCGCTGCCTCCGTCCATGAGTACCTTTGCGAGACGACAGCCGTCCACTATGGGACTGAGGACCAATGCGGCTGGTGCTCAGGCTGTTCGAAATTTAGGTTCGTCACTCGCGTTGAAGGTGATAGCAGTATTACTCCATGGGTTTATTGTCGCTACTTGGTAGACTTCAGTGAGGCTGCGGAGTGTTCTTTTTCGCATGTTGTTTGATGCGAAAGTCTCAAAGACTGTGAGAACGGAACTGAAATTCTCGGGCTGGTTTCCTTCGACCTCTGGAATTAGGAGGTCCTCGCCAATTTTGGCCACCTGCCGGAGTGTCCAACATGCCCTGAGGCTGTGAGTTGGGGTGGCGTCCTCTGCACTGTGAATCTTGCAGGGTCCATCTAGCCACTTTTCCAGTACGGTTCCATGCCCTCTAAAGGGTTTTGATTTTTTTGGTATTTAGTCCGGGTGCCTTACTGTGGTGCACCCTCTTAGTTCGGACGGGATTGCTATTCAAGGCCGGGTTATCCCAAAATTTTATTTCTGTTTTCCAAGCACTTTCCATCGCACAATACTTTTGTACTATGGACGCCAAGTCAGCAAAGCGTGTAATATTACGACGACTTACGGCGTTGAGTATTCCCTTGTCCGTGCAGTTACTGCAAAAGATTGAAATTGCGTCTCCCTCGCGGCAGTCCTTTATCCTGTTCATAACCAGGAGGAATCTGGCCCAGTAATGATGTACTGTTTCTTCGGGCATTTGCCTGATTTGGGAAAGATCTCTTAAGATCGGGCGGGCGGGTGTCGTTGAATCTGAGACCTCGCCCAGTTTGCTGTTCGGAGGCCGAAGAACTTCCGAATTATGAGATCCGGAGTCTTGGATGTTATCCGATTTGCCTGATTTTAAGCTCAGGTCTTGGATTGTATCTTCCCCTCCGCGGATATCCGGCATGGAGGGTTCGGGAATTCGGACGTAGCTAGTCCTTAAGATAGATGAAGGGTCGCCGCATTGTGTCTCCACCACAGCAACGTGGTGGGTGACTTGGGGAGAGTTAATTTCTCTTAGATCGGGTTTAAGCCCAACCTGGTCGTAATTTGTAGCGACGCCCAGTGCGGCGATGCGATCCAGGAGCTCGTTTACAGAAGAGAGCTCCATCGGATCCAATTGCTCGGCGAGTTCTAAGCCGGCGTGGAGGTTGCTTTCGATGACCCGGGAGGTCACCGTCGGCGCAACAGCCGAACAGGCGGTTGCGAGAAAACCACCTAGCCGGAGAGTTTGGCCGACAGCCAAGGCTCCTTTTGTAATGGCGCCGTCTTTAAAGACGGGAAGAGGCATCCTTCCTGATCGCGACGGCAAGAGGAACTCTCAATGAAAGCACCAATGTCGGTGTCAAAACCGGCGGATCTCGGGTAGGGGGTCCCGAACTGTGCGTCAAGGTCGGATGGTAACAGGAGACAAGGGACACTTTATTTTACCCAGGTTCGGGCCCTCTCGATGGAGGTAAAACCCTACTCCTGCTAGATTAATATTGATGATATGGGTAGTAACAGAGTAGATCTACCACGAGATCAAGGAGGCTAAACCCTAGAAGCTAGCCTATGGTATGATTGTGTATGATGATGGTTGTCCTACGGACTACAACCCTCCGGTTTATATAGACACCGGATAGGGTTAGGGTTACACAGAGTCGGTTACAATGGTAGGAGATCTTGAATATTCGCACGCCTAGCTTGCCTTCCACGCCAAGGAAAGATCCTTCCGGACACGGGACGAAGTCTTCAATCTGGTACCTTCACGGTCCTGGAGCCCGGCTGAAGGTATAGTCCGGCTATCCGAACACCCCCTAATCCAGGACTCCCTCACACGGCGACGAGCTCGGTGACATTGTTGTGGGCTATGTCCGAGCTCATCAAGAATCCGATGGCGATGAAGAAGGCACAGGCAGAGATAAGGAGTTTGGTCGGTGGCAAACAGAGACTAGTGAAGGTCGATGACCTCTCTAAACTCAAGTATATGAAGATGGTCGTCAAGGAGACGATGCGACTGCATGCGCCGGTGCCGCTGCTCGTTCCTAGGGAGACCATGGACCACATGTCAAGGTCCTCGGGTATGATATCCCCGCCAAGACAAGGATCTTCGTGAACGTGTGGGCTATGGGGAGGGATCCTGTCTCCTGGGACAAACCAGAGGAGTTCTACCCGGAGAGGTTTGACGGTGTCGACACTGATTTTTATGGGTCACACTATGAGCTCCTTCCCTTTGGCGCCGGGCGGCGGATCTGCCCTGCTATCCCCATGGGATCCACCATGGTGGAGTTCACGCTTGCCAGTTTGCTGCATTCATTTGATTGGGAGTTGCCCAAAGGCATGAATATAGAAGACGTCAACATGGAAGGGACCGGCAGACAACTGTTGTGCAGGAAGACTCCTCTGTATCTTGTTCCATCATTTTACACTGGCTAAGAGCATCTCCAACCGATGATGTACATGTATAAATAATCAAAATTTACATCATCAAGACCCAAAAATGATGCTCCAACATATGATGTAGATGCAAAATATACTCCATATTTGCTTCACATGTAAAATAGGGCATTTGGTGATGCAACTTTGCATCACCAGCCATACCCGAGCAAAACGCAAGCAGTCGCGCACGTACACCCAACTGCCGCGGGGATACTCCCTCCCGCCCGCCGGCCGCTGGCCATCCGACCGCATGACCAACTGTCCTCCTCATTCAAACCAAAATTGAACAAAAAAAGATAAAATTCATGCTAACCAGACAATATTTGCTAAACTTTGATATATTTACACTAAAAGGACAAAATTTAACAAAGTTCACCTAAACCAGATGAAAATTAAACTAAACCTAAACTAAACAAAGTGAGGCGACCTCGTATGCATGGCTTCCTTGGTCGTTGACACCTCCGTCGTCGTCGCCATTGGAGTCGTGGTCCTTCCAGCAGCGGAAGGGCGCAAAGGGGTCGTGGCAGAACTGATTGGTCGCCTGTGACACTCCAAAAATTTTCATTTTTGGTTTTGGCAAAAATCTTTATTGGTTTGAAAAGAGGCCATTTAAAAATTCTTTTCAGAGAAACATTCCTCTTTAAAAAAAACTTCCTTGTCATTTGACAAGGATTTTTGTCTTTCTTCAAACTTTGGTGTTTGATCTTTTAAAACTTCTTCTCTGTTGGTTCCCTTCTCAAATTGTTTTGGGAGTTTAATCATTTTTTTCCTTTTAAAGAAAAACTCTATGAGAATTGGGGGATTTTCATATCCTGAAACCACCCATGACCTTGCATTTTTTTTGTGGTAAAACCCCTCCAAAACCTCCCCTCCTCCTTGTAAACAACCTGAGTTCTCTGTCCCAACTAATCCAAACAAGTTTTGGATTTTATTTTAATTATTTCATCTCTCAAATCTTTTCTGACTTTTACTTTGAGCCTGAGTCATTTACAAAGCAAGTGCCCTATAACATTTGTATTTGGACCTCAAACCAACTCTACTGGCTAGTCCTTGGTACCCTCAACCTGGAACCATCTTGATCCACTCATCTTCTTTTCAAATATTTCAACTTCCACTCCCTGCAAATTTGGACCAGATTTGCCAAATTTGGTGAAATTCATATTTCCACTTCTCCAAAAATTCCACCAAAAATCAGGCAGCCTACTGGAGCAATGAGGAGCCACTCCACCAAAAATCAGCTTGAGGAAAAATCCCTACATGCCTAGATCATTCTGTCGAACACCTTGCATACACTGTTTCAGTTCATCTTCAGTTAAGTTCAGAGTTCAGTGTTGATCCTCGTCAGTTAATTCAGTCACATGCTCACAGTGCCCTTGTCACGTTGCTCGCCGCCTGGCCTGCTTGTCCGGAGCCTCGCACGCGCGCTTGGCACCTTCCTGGCGTTGGTGCGCCCTGGCCCGCCTACGCCGGCGTGTCTTGCGGCGGCCGAACCACCGTAGCGGCCGACAGGGAGCAGAACGGCGGCACAACACCGTTCAGCGCCGCCCAAACCCCCTGGTGGCTCCGCGTGGCCATCTCCTTGCCAGCGCACGCATGCAGCACCGTCGCCGTGGCGCGGCATGCACAGAGCGTGCTCTTTGCCGCCGACGGGCCCGCGCCGCCCCGTTCCGTCGAGCTCCCCCTAAGCAACTTAATCCCGACGCTGTTAGCACCTAAACGGAACCAGGGAGCACCCACGACGACGCTCAACCTCTGAACCCTCCCGTGCAACCACCGCACCGTCGTAATCACCTCGTCGGAGAACCCCGTTCTCAGCAACCGCCTCGGGGCGGCTATATATAGCGCCCCCGAGCCTGCTCTCACTCCCGCACGGCTCCACCACCTCACTAAACCCTGCCTGGCCACTTGAGAGGCCTCAAGGAGCCTTTCTTCCTCGACTCCGGCCACCTCCGTCCGCCTCGGGCTCCAGCAGCGTTCACCGCGGTGAGGCCATCTCCGGCGCCCAAACCTCGTCTGCAGCCTTCTTCCATACCTAGCACTCTAACCCCCTCATCAATTTGCACCTTGCAGCCCTCTCCGGCGAACTCCATCCACGCCCGAACCACCGTCCGCCGGAGCAGAAGCCACCGCCGACGTGGTGCTCGCCGACCACCACCACCACCACCAATCGACGCGGAATGGCACCCTGAGCGCGTAGGTAACCTCCGATCCCCCTGCATCGACGTGGATCGCCGCCGGCGATCGCCGCGGCTCTCTGGCGCCAAGAGCTCTGCCGCCGTTTTCAAACCCGACGGGTGGGACCGCCCCGTCAGATTTCTATTCTTTTCGAACCGTTTTCTAAAAACGCCTTCGGGCAAAATACGCTTTCTCCTCTGAGCCGGCGTATTCGGGACTGAAGCGTTTTCTATTTTTATAAAAAGAACCCTGGGAAGTTTCTGTTTCATTACAGATGGGTCCCTGGACAAAAACCTTTATAACTTTTTAACAAAAGCATATTTTTGAGTGATTCTTTTTCTGTTCTCTTCAAGATTTTGTCTAGTTTTTTATAAGATTTATTTTAAAAATATTTGGAATAATTTCTGTGCACCTCTTGGTATTTACGGTAGTGCGTATATTCTCTTTATACCGTAGATACCGAAGGAGGTGACGGGACCGCAAACTTCACCGAGCTAGGCTCCGACTACTCTGAACCAGCCAAGCATGTTTGAACTTTTGATATGATGAGTGTCTTGGCATGTTATTCATTTAGTTAGTTTCATGGCATGATGGTGAGCATACCGATGAACGTTATTTTCATACGTTGTTGAGGCAAGTGAGTTCGATGATCCATACGTTGTTGGATGTGAGTATGCATGGCCATGTGTTGGCATGAAGATGGGTAAGATGGCAGTGTTGTAGCATGCCAGTCTTATGCCATACAAATTTACTTCAGTACCAGCCCGTATCGGTTTGGCTCCGATCCATTTCCCTCCCTGTACTACCACATGTTTCTCGCAAGGGATATGGTTTAGTAAGTTGCAAACCGCTTTCCTGGTACACACCAAAAAGGAGAGGCCGGGATGATGGTTCCATGGCCCTGGATTAAAGCCAGTCATTCGGTCAGGGGGCATGGGTGTTACCGGTTGGGACCGAGAGGGGGGCACCCCTTAGAGCGCGCGTATATAAATTTGATCCCATGCTATTCGAGATTGTGATCTCCCCGTCTCAAAAGTTTTTCTTGGACGATGTCTAGGGTGATTCCTGGCATCGAGAGGTTGGATGGGTGTGTACTGGTTAGCTGTGTTTTCTTCCGAAATAACGTAAACGGAACCAGTCCTCGTGACTACAGAAATCCGTTAACTGTGGCAAAATTTTGTACAAACTCTGTAGAGTCATAAATCTTAAAATCATCTTATTCATATCCGAGTTCCGTGCTAACTTATTCTGACAAGTGCCAGCTTTGGTGACAGATTTTTCGGTGGGACGCATGAGTGCTACATCCGGTTAAATGTTTATTCCTGTGGATGAACTAACCCATTTATTTTCAAGAGTTGAACGTTTATTATGAGTATTATTTCCTTGACAGTAAAGCCCTTTCTGCGATGTCGCTTAGACGTCCGACTGTGGCATTTCCTTTAAATCCCTTTCTCCGATGTCGCTTACACGCCCGACTGTGGCGTTTCTTTTAAAGCCCTTTCTGCGATGTCGCTTAGACGTCCGACTGTGGCATTCCTTTTAAAGCCCTTTCTGCGATGTCGCTTAGACGTCCGACTGTGGCATTTCTTTTAAAGCCCTTTATGTGGTGTCGCTAAGACGGCCGACTGTGGCTTGATTTTTTTTTATTTATCTGTTCACCTTTCGAGGCGTCGCTTCAGATACCCGATCGATTTTCTTTTATTTTCCGTTGGGATTTCAGGCGGACTACCGCCGATTCCCTTTTTACTTACCTTGCCTGCTAATATTTCAAATATGCCTTGGTGAATTAATCATGACACACACATGCATGCATTTGTTATATCTTACGTCCGAACTGTCTTGCGAGTATTTTCAAAGTACTCACTGGCTTGTTGATTTGGCCAGATGCTGATGAAGGTGATCCCATGGATGAAGAGTTCGATAGCGAGTCCGACGCCTAGAGGAATCCCAGTCAGTCTCGTGCGACCCTGGACTTGGTCACTGTATTATACCCGCTTCCGCAAACCGAATAATTTCATCGAGCCTCACCTCGACGCTCGATGGGATGTTAGTTTGAGAGCCATTTTATCCACCCCATTGTGTTATTCCACCACTCCCCGAGTTCCGAGTCAGTAGTATGCCACCACTCCTTGTGTCATATCCGCCTTTATGTATAATTATTGGCGTGTTTGTAATAAAATTGTTGAGCATCCTCAGCTCAACCCTGTAATATATTTTATGCTACTGGCTTATTGTATCGAGTTGTTGTCTACTAGTGAGGAGGTTTTATCTCAAACTGGGTTTTAAAGATTGGTTTCTCAATAAATATTATTATTGGAAAACCGGTCATGACAAGCTTGGTACCGGAGCCAGGCTGACTGTAGAAAGCCACTAGGTGCGACCGCTAATTGATTATTAGCATGTTAGAGCTATTTGTATCATTATTTTTGCAACTATAGTCATTTTTCTGACAGTCAGCATATATTTATGATCTAACCATTCAGAATTCTTGCCTACTTTTGTAGATGGCCGACAACAGCTGCGAGTCCCAGTCCTTTGCCAACGTACCCGATGGGTTCGTCAAGCTTCTATCCTTCATCGTTCAGGTCGCGATGGGGCCATCTGTGCGCCCAGTCGTCTCTCTCTGCCAGCACAAAGTCAACGATAGTCTGACCATGCACCAGGCCTCGGTGCAATTCAGGGGAGGGCGTGGTGAGTTACGCCGCTTCCGGTTCGTGGGAAGAGCCATGCCCACGGAGAAGCATGTTATCCAGATGGCAGCCCGCGAGTCGATAGCTCGCCTCAGGGATGTCCTTCCCGTGATGAAGACTCGTCGTTACCGCTATCTTCCATGCCATGTGCCCTACACCTGTTACTACGCATACTCCTGCCCCAGAGGAGAACGAGACGAGGCCTTTGAGATGCTTATTGAGTATCTTCGGGCTCTGGAGGCCGCCTTCGACAACTTGGTGGACGACTTCGTGGCCGCCCGCATGGACTCAGTCCATGGCTGTGCTGCCAACAGGAGGGAGCTCCTGCCCACAGCACCACCATTGACTTTTGCCTCATCATCAGCATCTTATGCACCTGCTCGTCGCCTGCCTTCTACTGAGGAGTTCAACCAAGTCATTGCGCCCACTCCAGCGCGCACTGCACCGCCCCTCACGCCAACTCCTATTCGTGTTATTCCGCCCCTGGCTCCATCTACTCGGTGCAGCACTACTCGTATGGAACCTATTAGCGAGGAGGAAGTTGAGTCCCCAGCCTCGCTACGCCTCACCCTTGGCAGGGCCAAGGACATCATCAACATCTCCGACTAAGTACGCTTAGCCGTCACGCGATGTACCGCTATGTAAGATATGGGAAGTAGCCTGTTTGCGCATCATGTAGGAAGTGGAGAAGTGCACTAGCCTAAATAACATGTCAAGATTATGTACGCATATCCTGAGTGATGTATTGTATAATTATCGCCCGCGTGTAAGATACGTAATGAGCAGTCCTTCTCCATGCGCAAATTGAATTGTTTTCCCTAGTGATCTTGGCTATTTGATTTATTTGCCAACCTTGTGCATTTATGGATTTATTTTGCGCCCCTTTTCGTTTTTCTTATGGGTTTTACAAAATATATCCCCAGAGTGAAAAAATGTCTCGTCCTTGGACTCGCTCCATGCCAGCTCCGCCAGAGGAAAATTATGGCACTCAACCGGACAACAATTTTGCACAAGGGCAGTCAAGTCAATATCATGACACTCAACCAGGCAACAATTTCACTCAAGGTCAATCAAGTCAACAGGGCAGTGAAACGGCACTTTCTCAAATGTGCCGCCTTTATGAACAAAGTCAGCAACAACATCGGGAAATGATGAACCAAGTCATCAACATGAGAAATCACCATGGGTAGTATCAGCAGCATTCCAAGCTATCTGAGCTACAGAAGACGCGTCCCCCAACATTTTCTCATACTGATAAGCCTCTTGAGGCCGAAGACTGGCTTCGAGACGTGGAGAGAAAATTAAATATTGCACAATGTTCAGACCCCGAAAAGGTACTTTATGCTCCGCACTATCTCACAGGAGCAGCCGCATCTTGGTGGGAGAATTTCCTGCACATACATCCCAACGAAAATAATATAACCTGGGATGATTTCAAGGAAGGCTTCCGTGGCGCACACATTCCTAAGAGTATTATGAAAATCAAAAAGAGAGAGTTCGAGGACCTCAAACAATGGAACATGACAGTGTCAAGTTACAACGGTCAATTTACTTTATTATCTCGCTACGCCAATGAAGATCGTATGTCTGAAAGCAAGAAGATGGAGAAATTCCTTGACGGTCTAGCGCCCGCACTTAAATGCCAACTAGTTGTGCACACTTTTCCAGATTTTAAGACACTAGTGGACAAAGCCATTACTTTGGAAAATGAAAGGCGCAGTTTGGAAGATTTCCGGAAGCGAAAAAGGGACCAGACCAACCATGCTCGCAATCATCGAAGCAAGGCAGATTTTCAAAAGGGTGGGACACACAAGTCTGCATCCAACGCCTCACGACCAATCAAGAATTTCCATGCAAGGGACAAGGAGTTCACATATCGCCCCGGCATTACTTGTTACGCCTGTGGAGAGGAAGGGCACTATGCTAAATAGTGTCCCAAGCCTAGGAACTCAGCCCCAAAAACAAACAACGGCAGCAATAATTCAGCGCCCAAGCGAAACAATTTCAATCCCAACAACAACCACAAGAAGGGTCATCTGAACCACGTAACCAAAGAGGAGGCACAAAATGCTCTGGATATCGTACTCGGTACGTTTCCTGTCAACACAATACCTGCAATGGTTTTGTTTGATTCTGGAGCTTCTCACTCTTTTATTTCGAAAAGTTTTGCTTTGCAAAATAATTTTTCGATGCTTCCTTTGGAGAAATCCATGATCATCAAGTCCCCTGGGATTCAGCAAGTCACTCAGAGTTACTGTCAAGGTGTGGTTATTGAGTTCAAAGGATTGAAGTTCCATGCAAACCTTATTGTGTTGGAAAATAAAGGACTGGATGTCATCCTCGGGATGGACTGGCTAACCACCAACAAAGGTTTCATTAACTGTTTCAACCGAACCGTAATCCTCACGCATCACCTCGGGAAGACAATAAGGGTATCCGCCAAGGAACGGAAGGTACCCCGGCAACCGAGATTGAATAAGGTGGATGTTTCTGAGCTAAACAAGGTTCCAGTGGTATGTGAATTTCTAGACGTTTTTCCCGAAGAGCTACCAGGCATGCCACCAGACCGAGAGATAGAATTCAGCATTGAGTTAGCACCAGGAACCACCCCCATATACAAGAAACCATACAGAATGGCACCATCCGAGTTGGTTGAATTGAAGAAACAAATAAAGGAATTGCTGGACAAAGGATACATTCGAGCCAGTTCCTCACCTTGGGGATCACCCATTTTATTTGCCAAAAAGAAGGACGGAACACTGAGATTGTGTATTGACTATCGGGCACTTAACATGGTCACAGTCAAGAACAAGTACCCAATGCCAAGGATAAACGATTTGTTTGATCAACTCGCTCATGCCAAGGTATTCTCGAAAATTGACCTGAGGTCAGGATACCATCAACTGAAGGTACGAACAGAAGATATCCCCAAGACAGCCTTCACCTCCAGATATGGACTGTATGAGTTCACAGTAATGCCATTTGGGTTAACGAACGCCCCCGCATATTTTGTTCACCTCATGAACAAAGTATTTATGAAGTTTATGGATAAGTTCGTTGTGGTATTCATCGACGATATTCTGGTATACTCCAAGACACCAGAAGAGCACGCGGAACATCTCAGAATTGTACTAGGCGAACTCAGGAAACATCAATTGTATGCCAAGTTCAGCAAGTGCGAATTTTGGCTAAAACAAGTGGGCTTTCTAGGCCACGTGCTGACCCAAGATGGTATCGCAGTGGACCCGGAAAAAGTCAAGGCCGTACTTGGCTGGAAGTCACCAGCCAGTGTAACGGACATACGGAGTTTCTTGGGAATGGCAGGATATTACCGCAGATTTATTGAAGGATTCTCCACCATCGCCAAGCCTATGACACAGTTACTCAAGAAAGACAAGAAGTTTGAATGGACAGAAGCCTGCGAGAAAAGTTTCCAAGAGCTAAAGAGGAAATTAACAACAGCACCAGTATTAATTGTGCCAGACATACACAAGAATTTTGAAATATATTGTGACGCATCCAGAAAGGGTCTCGGATGCGTATTAATGCAAGAAGGCAAAGTTGTCGCCTACGCTTCAAGGCAGCTTCGCAAGCATGAGGAGAATTATCCCACTCATGACATAGAAATGGCAGCGGTCATTCATGCACTTAAGGAATGGAGGCATTTCTTACTTGGAAATCGATGTGAAATATATACGGACCATAAAAGTCTCAAATATATTTTCACCCAGCCAGAACTAAATTTACGGCAACGACGCTGGTTGGAATTGGTAAAAGATTATGATGTTGGTATCCATTACCATCCAGGTAAAGCAAATGTGGTGGCCGATGCTCTTAGTCGGAACCCCAGCTCCGACGAAAGCAGTCTGCAAGGCTTGAGACCCGAATTCCAACAAGAATTTACCAAACTCAACTTGTTAATGGTAGCAGAAGGCACCATAACAAATTTGGAGATACAACCCGACCTCATGGAGAAAATTAAAGAAGCTCAGCCTGGTCACCCCAGCATAGAAGGTATAAAAAGAAAGGTGAGTATGGGCAAGGCCTCGGAATTCGTCATAGACGATGAAGGGATATTATGGTACGGAGAAAGACTCTGCGTGCCAAACATAGAAGACCTTAAACAGCAAATCTTAGCTGAAGCCCACACCGCCCCATATTCAATCCACCCTGGAGGGACCAAAATGTATAAAGATATTCAGGAAAGATTTTGGTGGCACGTTATGAAGAGGGACATAGCCACCTTCGTTGCATGTTGCGACTCATGTCAACGCATAAAAGCTGAGCATCAGAGACCAGCCGGACTACTGCAACCAAACAAAATACCTGAGTGGAAATGGGATGAAATAGGGATGGATTTCATTGTCGGACTACCTCGGTCCCGACACGGAAATGATGCCATATGGGTCATCACCGACAGGTTAACCAAGGTGGCACATTTTATTCCAGTAAGGACGAACCACACCACTCAGAAACTTGCCAGGATTTACCTCTCCCGCATAGTCTGTCTACATGGTGTCCCAAAAACTATAATATCCGACAGGGGCACTCAGTTCGTTTCGAGATTTTGGGATCACTTACAACAGGCACTGGGAACTCAACTAGCCTTCAGTACAGCTTACCACCCCCAGACAGATGGGCAAACAGAACGCGTAAACCAGATCTTAGAAGACATGCTGAGAGCATGTGTCCTCACATATGGAACCAGTTGGGAAGAAAGCCTGCCATACGCCGAGTTCGCATACAACAATAGTTACCAGGCCAGCCTGCAAATGGCACCGTTTGAGGCTTTATATGGACGGAGATGTCGTACCCCGTTAAATTGGTCAGAGATCGGAGACAGACGCATCTTCGGGCCAGACATGCTCAGAGAAGCCAAGGAGAAAATCAAGCTAATCAGAAATAGGCTCAAGACCGCTCAAAGCCGACAGAAGAGTTATTACGATCAGAAGCATCGTGGGGTCAGCTTCGAACCCGGAGAGTTTGTGTACCTACGAGTATCCCCTATGAGAGGACTACAACGATTCAAGATTAAAGGAAAGCTAGCACCAAGATTCATCGGACCATTCTGTATAATGGCACGAAGAGGCACGGTAGCCTACCAGCTAAACTTACCTGAGGAACTATCAGATATCCACAACGTATTCCACGTTTCGCAGTTAAGAAAGTGCGTGAGCAAACCAGAGAAACAAGTGTCCCATGAGAACATCGATGTGCAACCAGATCTCACCTATCGGGAACGTCCAGTAAAAATATTAGAGGAGTCTGAAAGGAGAACCCGACAAAAGACCATCAAATTTTCAGAGTTCAGTGGAGCAATCACACCGATAATGAAGCAACTTGGGAAACAGAGGATTTTCTTCGGGCAAAGCATCCACACTTATTTAAGGATCAGCTGAAATCTCGGGGACGAGATTTTTCCTAAGGGGGTAGGTGTTGTGACACTCCAAAAAAATTCATTTTTGGTTTTGGAAAAAATCTTTGTTGGTTTTGAAAAGAGGCCATTTAAAAATTCTTTTCAGAGAAACATTCCTCTTTAAAAAAACAAAAAAATTCCTTGTCATTTGACAAGGATTTTTGTCTTTCTTCAAACTTTGGTGTTTAATCTTTTAAAACTTCTTCTCTGTTGGTTCCCTTCTCAAATTGTTTTGGGAGTTTAATCATTTTTTTTCCTTTTAAAGAAAAACTCTATGAGAATTGGGGGATTTTCATATCTTGAAACCACCCATGACCTTGCATTTTTTTTGTGGTAAAACCCCTCCAAAACCTCCCCTCCTCCTTGTAAACAACCTAAGTTCTCTGTCCCAACTAATCCAAACAAGTTTTGGATTTTATTTTAATTATTTCATCTCTCAAATCTTTTCTGACTTTTACTTTGAGCCTGAGTCATTTACAAAGCAAGTGCCCTATAACATTTGTATTTGGACCTCAAACCAACTCTACTGGCTAGTCCTTGGTACCCTCAACCTGGAACCATCTTGATCCACTCATCTTCTTTTCAAATATTCCAACTTCCACTCCCTGCAAGTTTGGACCAGATTTGCCAAATTTGGTGAAATTCATATTTCCACTTCTCCAAAAATTCCACCAAAAATCAGGCAGCCTACTGGAGCAATGAGGAGCCACTCCACCAAAAATCAGCTCGAGGAAAAATCCCTACATGCCTAGATCATTCTGTCGAACACCTTGCATACACTGTTTCAGTTCATCTTCAGTTAAGTTCAGAGTTCAGTGTCGATCTTTGTCAGTTAATTCAGTCACATGCTCACAGTGCCCTTGTCACGTTGCTCGCCGCCTGGCCTGCTTGTCCGGAGCCTCGCACGCGCGCTTGGCACCTTCCTGGCGTTGGTGGCGCCCTGGCCCGCCTGTGCCGGCGTGTCTTGCGGCGGCCGAACCACCGTAGCGGCCGACAGGGAGCAGAACGGCGGCACAACGCCGTTCAGCGCCGCCCAAACCCCCTGGTGGCTCCGCGTGGCCATCTCCTTGCCAGCGCACGCATGCAGCACCGTCGCCGTGGCGCGGCATGCATAGAGCGTGCTCTCTGCCGCCGACGGGCCCGCGCCGCCCCGTTCCGTCGAGCTCCCCCTAAGCAACCTAATCCCGACGCTGTTAGCACCTAAACGGAACCAGGGAGCACCCACGACGACGCTCAACCTCTGAACCCTCCCGTGCAACCACCGCACCGTCGTAATCACCTCGTCGGAGAACCCCGTTCTCGGCAACCGCCTCGGGGCGGCTATATATAGCGCACCCGAGCCTGCTCTCACTCCCGCACGGCTCCACCACCTCACTAAACCCTGCCTGGCCACTTGAGGGGCCTCGAGGAGCCTTTCTTCCTCGACTCCGGCCACCTCCGTCCGCCTCGGGCTCCAGCAGCGTTCACCGCGGTGAGGCTATCTCCGGCGCCCAAACCTCGTCTGCAGCCTTCTTCCATACCTAGCACTCTACCCCCCTCATCAATTTGCACCTTGCAGCCCTCTCCGGCGAACTCCATCCACGCCTGAACCACCGTCCGCCGGAGCAGAAGCCACCGCCGACGTGGTGCTCGCCGACCGCCACCACCACCACCAATCGACGCGGAATGGCACCCTGAGCGCGTAGGTAACCTCCGATCCCCCTGCATCGACGTGGATCGCCGCCAGCGATCGCCGCGGCTCTCTGGCGCCAAGAGTTCTGCCGCCGTTTTCAAACCCGACGGGTGGGACCGCCCCGTCAGATTTCTATTCTTTTCGAACCGTTTTCTGAAAACGCCTTCGGGCAAAATACGCTTTCTCCTCTGAGCCGCGTATTCGGGACTGAAGCGTTTTCTGTTTTTATAAAAAGAACCCTGGGAAGTTTCTGTTTCATTACAGATGGGTCCCTGGACAAAAACCTTTATAACTTTTTAACAAAAGCATATTTTTGAGTGATTCTTTTTCTGTTCTCTTCAAGATTTTGTCTAGTTTTTTATCAGATTTATTTGAAAAATATTTGGAATAATTTCTGTGCACCTCTTGGTATTTACGGTAGTGCGTATATTCTCTTTATATCGTAGATACCGAAGGAGGTGACGGGACCGCAAACTTCACCGAGCTAGGCTCCGACTACTCTGAACCAGGCAAGCATGTTTGAACTTTTGATATGATGAGTGTCTTGGCATGTTTTGCATTTAGTTAGTTTCATGGCATGATGGTGAGCATACCGATGAACGTAATTTTCATACGTTGTTAAGGCAAGTGAGTTCGATGATCCATACGTTGTTGGATGTGAGTATGCATGGCCATGTGTTGGCATGAAGATGGGTAAGATGGCAGTGTTGTAGCATGCCAGTCTTATGCCATACAAATTTACTTCAGTACCATCCCGTATCGGTTTGGCTCCTATCCATTTCCCTCCCTGTACTACCACATGTTTCTCGCAAGGGATATGGTTTAGTAAGTTGCAAACCGCTTTCCTGGTACACACCAAAAAGGAGAGGCCGGGATGATGGTTCCATGGCCCTGGATTAAAGCCAGTCATCCGGTCAGGGGGCATGGGTGTTACCTGTTGGGACCGAGAGGGGGGCACCCCTTAGAGCGCGCGTATATAAATTTGATCCCATGCTATTCGAGATTGTGATCTCCCCGTCTCAAAAGTTTTTCTTGGACGATGTCTAGGGTGATTCCTGGCATCGAGAGGTTGGATGGGTGTGTACTGGTTAGCTGCGTTTTCTTCCGAAATACCGTAAACGGAACCAGTCCTCGTGACTATGGAAATCCGTTAACTGTGGGAAAATTTTGTACAAACTCTACAGAGTCATAAATCTTAAAAGCATCTTATTCATATCCGAGTTTCGTGCTAACTTATTCTGACAAGTGCCAGCTTTGGTGACAAATTTTTCGGTGGGACGCATGAGTGCTACGTCCGGTTAAATGTTTATTCCTGTGGATGGACTAACCCATTTATTTTCAAGAGTTGAACGTTTATTATGAGTATTATTTCCTTGACAGTAAAGCCCTTTCTGCGATGTCGCTTAGACGTCCGACTGTGGCATTTCTTTTAAAGCCTTTTCTGCGATGTCGCTTAGACGTCCGACTGTGGCATTTCTTTTAAAGCCCTTTCTGCGATGTCGCTTAGACGTCCGACTGTGGCATTCCTTTTAAAGCCCTTTCTGCGATGTCGCTTAGACGTCCGACTGTGGCATTTCTTTTAAAGTCCTTTATGTGGTGTCGCTAAGACGCCCGACTGTGGCATGATTTATTTATTTATTTATATGTTCACCTTTCGAGGCGTCGCTTCAGACACCCGATCGGTTTTCTTTTATTTTCCGTTGGGATTTCAGGCGGACTACCGCCGATTCCCTTTTTACTTACCTTGCCTGCTAATATTTCAAATATGCCTTGGTGAATTAATCATGACGCACACATGGATGCATTTGTTACATCTTACGTCCGAACTGTCTTGCGAGTACTTTCAAAGTACTCACTGGCTTGTTGATTTGGCCAGATGCTGATGAAGGTGATCTCATGGATGAAGAGTTCGATAGCGAGTCCGACGCCTAGAGGAATCCCAGTCAGTCTCGTGCGACCCTGGACTTGGTCACTGTATTATACCCGCTTCTGCAACCCGAATAATTTCATCGAGCCTCACCTCGACGCTCGATGGGATGTTAGTTTGAGAGCCATTTTATCCACCCCACTGTGTTATTCCACCACTCCCCGAGTTCCGAGTCAGTAGTATGCCACCACTCCTTGTGTCATATCCGCCTTTATGTATAATTATTGGCGTGTTTGTAATAAAATTGTTGAGCATCCTCAGCTCAACCCTGTAATATATTTTATGCTACTGGCTTATTGTATCGAGTGTTTGTCTACCAGTGAGGAGGTTTTATCTCAAACTGGATTTTAAAGATTGGTTTCTCAATAAATATTCTTATTGGAAAACCGGTCGTGACATCGCCGCGTGCACTCGTGGCGCAGCTAGTTGGCTTCCTACGCTGCCTAGCGGAAGCACTCGGCCGCGTTGTCCTGGTGGCGACGGTTGGCCACGGACGCCGCCCCAGCTCGCCCGCCCTTGGCCATTCTCTTGCCGAGGGCACATGCGACACGCTCGCACTATGACAACCCTGTTTTGAAGAGTTGGTCACTAATCCGGTCCCGGGGTTGGGCGGACATCTAGGCCGTGGTCCGGGTCCGGTCCTCGACCAAGGCCAACACGAGGTTGGGGTGTTGAGGACCAGTCCAGCAGGACGTTTGAAGTGGCGAACACAGCCTGTTGCACAGGTCCCAGCGCAAAAGCTTGACCACGGTCTTGTTGACCGCCGTCATGGTGAGCAAGAAGGAATCGTCGTTATTGTTGCCACATCCAAGGTAGTGGAGGAGACGGCCATGCACACTGGTGATAGGTTCGGGCGCCTCCTCCATCTTCACCGGGCACCAGTAGGACCGACAGGGCGGCGCCACCTCCTTGTCGTGCGGGAAATATTGGGGAACGTAGCAGAAATTCAAAATTTTCCTACATGTCACCAAGATCTATCTATGGAGAAACCAGCAACGAGGGAAAGGAGAGTGCATCTACATACCCTTGTAGATCGCTAAGCGGAAGCGTTCAAGTGAACGGGGTTGATGGAGTCGTACTCGCCGTGATCCAAATCACCGATGACCATGTGCCGAACGGACGGCACCTCCGCGTTCAACACACGTACAGCCCGGTGACGTCTCCCATGCCTTGATCCAGAAAGGAGAGAGGGAGAGGTTGAGGAAGACTCTGTCCAGCAGCAGCACAATGGCGTGGTGGTGGTGGAGGAGCGTGGCAATCCTGCAGGGCTTCGCCAAGCATCGCGGGAGAGGAGAAGGACTTGGGAGAGGGGGAGGGCTGCGCCAGCACATTGGTATGGTTGCCCTCCCACCCCTCACATATATATAGGGGCAAGGAAGAGGGGGGCCGGCCCCCTCAGATCCCATCTGAGGAGGGGGCGGCGGCCCAGGGGGGTGCTTGCCCCCCAAGGCAAGGGGGGCGCCCCCCTTTACGGTTCCCCCCAAACCCTAGGCGCATGGGCCCTAGGGGGGAGGCGCCCAGCCCACTAAGGTGCTGGTCCCTCTCCACATACAGCCCATAGGGACCTCCGGGGCAGGTGGACCCTCCCGGTGGACCCCCGGAACCCCTTCGGTGGTCCTGGTACAATACCGGCAACCCCCCGAATTATTCCGGTGACCGTATGATGACTTCCCATATATAAATCTTTACCTCTGGACCATTCCGGAACTCCTCGTGACGTCCGGGATCTCATCTGGGACTCCTAACAACATTCGGTAACCACATACAAACTTCCTTTATAACCCTAGCGTCATCGAACCTTAAGTGTGTAGACCCTACGGGTTCGGGAACCATGCAGACATGACCGAGACGTTCTCCAGTCAATAACCAACAGCGGGATCTGGATACCCATGTTGGTTCCCACATGTTCCATGATGATCTCATCGGATGAACCACGATGTCGAGGATTCGATCAATCCCGTATACAATTCCCTTTGTCCATCGGTATTGTACTTGCCCGAGATTCGATCGTCGGTATCCCGATACCTTGTTCAATCTCGTTACTGGCAAGTCTCTTTACTCGTTCCGTAACACATCATCCCGTGATCAACTCCTTGATCACATTGTGCACATTATGATGATGTCCTACCGAGTGGGCCCAGAGATACCTCTCCGTCACACGGAGTGACAAATCCCAGTCTCGATTCGTGCCAACCCAACAGACACTTTTGGAGATACATGTAGTGTACCTTTATAGCCACCCAGTTACGTTGTGACATTTGGCACACCCAAAGTATTCCTACAGTATCCGGGAGTTGCACAATCTCATGGTCTAAGGAAATGATACTTGACATTAGAAAAGCTTTAGCATACGAACTACACGATCTTTGTGCTAGGCTTAGGATTGGGTCTTGTCCATCACATCATTCTTCTAATGATGTGATCCCGTTATCAATGACATCCAATGTCCATGGTCAGGAAACCGTAACCATCTATTGATCAACGAGCTAGTTAACTAGAGGCTTACTAGGGACATGGTGTTGTCTATTTATCCACACATGTATCTGAGTTTCCTATCAATACAATTCTAGCATGGATAATAAACGATTTATCATGAACAAGGAAATATAATAATAACCTATTTATTATTGCCTCTAGGGCATATTTCCAACAGTCTCCCACTTGCACTAGAGTCAATAATCTAGTTCACATCACCATGTGATTAACATTCACAGGTCACATCGCCATGTGACCAACATCCAAAGAGTTTACTAGAGTTCATAATCTAGTTCACATCACTATGTGATTAACACTCAATGAGTTATGGGTTTGATCATGTTATGCCTGTGAGAGAGGTCTTAGTCAATGGGTCTGCAACATTCAGATCCGTATGTACTTTGCAAATTTCTATGTCATCTCATAGATGTCGCTACTACGCTATATTTGGAACCATTTCAAATAACTGTTCTACTTGGAGCTTTTATAAATTGTTGCTCCGTCATACGTATCCGGTATCTCTACTTAGAGCTATCCGGATAGGTGTTAAGCTTGCATCGACGTAACTCTTTACGTCGAACTCTTTATCACCTCCATAACCGAGAAACATATCCTTATTCCTCTAAGGATATTTTTTGACCGCTATCTGGTGACCTACTCCTAGATCACCTTTGTACCCTCTTGCCAGACATGTAGCAAGGCACACATCAGGTGCGGTACTCAGCATGGCATACTGTATAGAGCCTATGACAAAAGCATAGGGGACGACCTTCATCCTTCCTCTTTCTTCTGCCGTGGTCGAGCTTTAAGTCTTAACTTCATACCTTACAACTCAGGCAAGAACTCCTTCTTTGACTGATCCATCTTGAACACCTTCAAGATCATGTTAAGGTATGTGCTCATTTAAAAGTACCATTAAGCGTTTTGATCTATCCTTATAGATCTTGATGCTCAATGTTCAAGTAGCTTAATCCAGGTTTTCCATTGAAAAACACTTTTCAAATAACCCTATATGCTTTCCAGAAATTCTACATCATTTCTGATCAACAATATGTCAACAACATATACTGATCAGAAATTCTATAGTGCTCCCACTCACTTCTTTGGAAATACAAGTTTCTCATAAACTTTGTATAAACCCAAAATCTTTGATCATCTCATCAAAGTGTACATTCCAACTCCGAGATGCTTACTCCAGTCCCTAGAAGGATTGTTGGAGCTTTGCATACTTGTTAGCATCTTTCAGGATCGACAAAATCTTCTGGTTGTATCACATACAACCTTTCCTCAAGAACAAGGAAACAATATTTTGACATCCTATCTGCAAGATTTCATAAATAATGCAGTACCTGCTAATTTCAACAGACTCTTAGCATCGCTACGAGTGAGAAAGTCCCATCGTAGTCAACTCCTTGAACTTGTCGGGAAACATCTTAACGACAAGTCGAGCTTTCTTAATGGTGATATTTACCATCATTGTTCATCTTCCTTTTAAAATCCATATGTACCCAACGGCCTTACGACCATCAAGTAGTTCTTTCAAAGTCTACACTTTGTTTTCATACATGGATCCTCTCTCGGATTTTATGGCCTCGAGCCATTTTTCAGAATCCGGGCCCACCATTGCTTCTCCATAGCTCATAGGTTCATCGTTGTCTACCAACATGACTTCCAAGATAGGATTACGTACCACTCTGAAGTAGTACGCATCCTTGTCGTCCTACGAGGTTTGGGAGTGACTTGATCCGAAGTCTTATGATCACTATCATAAGTTTCCACTTCAATTGGTGTAGGTGCCATAGGAACAACTCCTGTGCCCTGCTACACACTAGTTGAAGTGACGGTTCAATAACCTCATCAAGTCTCCACCATCCTCCCACTCAATTCTTTCGAGAGAAACTTTTCCTCGAGAAAGGACCCGATTTGAGAAACAATCCCTATTGCTTTCAGAACTGAGACAGGAGGTATACCCAACTGTTTTGGGTGTCATATGAAGGTGCATTTATCCGCTTTGGGTTCGAGCTTATCAGCCTGAAACTTTTTCACATAAGCGTCGCAGCCCCAAACTTATAAGAAATGACAGCTTAGATTTCTCTAAACCATAGTTCATACGGTGTCATCTTATCGGAATTACGTGGTGCCCTATTTAGAGTGAGTGCGGTTGTCTCTAATGCCTAACCCATGAACGATAGTGGTAATTCGATAAGAGACATCATGGTATGCATCATATCCAATAGGGTGCAGTTATGATGTTCGGACACACCATCACACTATGGTGTTCCAGGCGGTACTAGTCGTAAAATAATTTCCACAATGTCTCAATTGTGTACCAAACTCGCAACTCAGATATTCATCTCTATGATCATATCATAGATATTTTATCCCCTTGTCGCGACGATCTTCAACTTCATTCTGAAATTACTTGAACCATTCAATAATTCAGACTTGTGTTTCATCAAGTAAATATGCTCAGTATCTACTCAAATCATCTGTGAAGTAAGAGCATAACGATATCCACTGCGTGCCTCAGCACTCATTGGACTGCACACATCAAAATGTGTTACTTCCAATAAGTTGCTTTCTTGTTCCATTTTACTGAAACCGAAGCTTTCAGTCATCTTGCCCATGTGGTATGATTTGCATGTCTCAAGCGATTCAAAATCAAGTGAGTCCAAACGGTCCATCTGCATGGAGTTTCTTCATGCGTATATACCAATAGACATGGTTCACATGTCTCAATCCTTTTCAAAAATGAGTGAGTCCAAAGATCCATCAACATGGAGCTTCTTCATGCGTTTTATACCAATATGACTTACATGGCAGTGCCACAAGTAGGTGGTACTATCATTACTATCTTATATCTTTTGGCATGAACATGTGTATCACTATGATCGAGATTCAATAAACCATTCATTTTAGGTGCAAGACCATTGAAGGTATTATTCAAATAAACAGAGTAACCATTATTCTCCTTAAATGAACAACCGTATTGCGATAGACATAATCCAATCATGTCTATGCTCAACGCAAACACCAAATAACAATTATTTAGGTTTAACACCAATCTCGATGATAGAGGGAGCGAGCGATGCTTGATCATATCAACCTTGGAAACACTTCCAACACATATCGTCAGCTCACCTTTAGCTAGTCTCCTTTTATTCCGTAGCTTTTATTTCGAGTTACTAACACTTAGCAACCGAACCGGTATCTAATACCCTGATGCTACTAGGAGTACTAGTAAAGTACACATTCACATAATGTATATCCAATATACTTCTATCGACAGCCTTCTCATCTACCAAGTATCTAGGGTAATTCTGCTCCAGTGGTTGTTCCCCTTATTACATAAGCACTCAGTCTCGGGTTTGGGTTCAACCTTGGGTTTCTCCACTAGAGCAGCAGCTGATTTGCCGTTTCATGAAGTATCCCTTCTTGCCCTTGCCCTTCTTGAAACTAGTGGTTTCACTGACCATCAACAATTGATGCTCCTTCTTGATTTCTACTTTCGCGGTGTCGAACATCGCGAATATTTCAAGGATCATCATATCTATCCCTGATATGTTATAGTTCATTACGAAGCTCTAGCAGCTTGGTGGCAATGACTTTGGAGAAACATCACTATCTTATCTGGAAGATCAACTCCCACTTGATTCAAGTGATTGTTGTACTCAGACAATCTGAGCACAAGCTCAACGATTGAGTTTTTTTCTCCCTTAGTTTGCAGGCCAAGAAAATCGTCGGAGGTCTTATACCTCTTGACGTGGGCACGAGCCTGAAATCCCAATTTCAGCACTCGAAACATCTCATATGTTCCGCGACATTTCAAAAATGTCTTCGGTGCCTCAATTCTAAACCATTTAACATTACCGAACTATCACGTAGTTATCTAAACGTGTATGTCCGATGTTTGCAACATCCACAAACGACATTTGGGGTTCAGCACACTGAGCGGTGCATTAAGGACATAAGCCTTCTACTGTCCGCATAATTGCTACTGTCAACTTTCAACTATACTTTCTCTAGGAACGTATCTAACTCAGTAGAACTAAAGCGCGAGCTTACGACATAATTTGCAAAGATCTTTTGACTATGTTCAGGATAATTAAGTTCATCTTATGAACTCCCACTCAGATAGACATCCCTCTCGTCATTTAAGTGATTACATGATCCGAGTCAACTAGGCCGTGTCCGATCATCACGTGAGACGGACTAGTCATCATCGGTGAACATCTCATGTTGATCGCATCTTCTATACGACTCATGTTCGACCTTTCGGTCCTCCGTGTTCCGAGGCCATGTCTATACATGCTAGGCTCGTCAAGTTAACCTAAGTGTTTCGCATGTGTTCCGAGGCCATGTCTGTACATGCTAGGCTCGTCAACACCCGTTGTATTCGAACGAAAGAATCTTTCACACCCGGTCATCACGTGGTGCTTCGAAACGACGAACCTTCGCAACGGTGCACAGTTAGGGAGAACACTTTCTTGAAATTTTAATGAGGGATCATCTTATTTACTACCGTCGTTCTAAGCAAATAAGATGCAAAAACATGATAAACATCACATGCAATCAAATAGTGACATGATATAGCCATCATCACTTTGCTCCTTTTGATCTCCATCTTTGGGGCTCCATGATCATCATCGTCACCGGTATGACACCATGATCTCCATCATCATGATCTCCATCATCGTGTCTTCATGAAGTTGTCTCGCCAACTATTACTTCTACTACTACAGCTAACGGTTAGCAATAAAGTAAAGTAATTACATGACGTTTATGTTGACACGCAGGTCATAAATAAATTAAGACAACTCCTATGGCTCCTGCCGGTTGTCATACTCATCGACATGCAAGTCGTGATTCCTATTACAAGAACATAATCATCTCATACATCACATATATCATTCATCACATCCTTTTGGCCATATCACATCACATGGCATACCCTGCAAAAACAAGTTAGACGTCCTCTAATTGTTGTTTGCATGTTTTACGTGGCTGCTATGGGTTTCTAGCAAGAATGTTTCTTACCTACGCAAAACCACAACGTGATATGCCAATTTCTATTTACCCTTCATAAGGACCCTTTTCATCGAATCCGATCCGACTAAAGTGGGAGAGACAGACACCCGCTAGCCACCTTATGCAACTAGTGCATGTCAGTCGGTGCAACCTGTCTCACGTAAGAGTACGTGTAAGGTCGGTCCGGGCCGCTTCATCCCACGATGCCGCCGAATCAAGATAAGACTAGTAACGGCAAGTAAATTGACAAAATCGATGCCCACAACTACTTTGTGTTCTACTCGTGCATAGAAACTACGCATAGACCTAGCTCATGATGCCATTGTTGGGGAACGTAGCAGAAATTCAAAATTTTCCTACGTGTCACCAAGATCTATCTATGGAGAAACCAGCAACGAGGGGAAGGAGAGTGCATCTACATACCCTTGTAGATCGCTAAGCGGAAGCGTTCAAGTGAACGGGGTTGATGGAGTCGTACTCGCCGTGATCCAAATCACCGATGACCAAGTGCCGAACGGACGGCACCTCCGCGTTCAACACACGTACAGCCCGGTGACGTCTCCCATGCCTTGATCCAGCAAGGAGAGAGGAAGAGGTTGAGGAAGACTCCGTCCAGCAGCAACACAACGGCGTGATGGTGGTGGAGGAGCGTGGCAATCCTGCAGGGCTTCGCCAAGCATCGCGGGAGAGGAGAAGGACTTGGGAGAGGGGGAGGGTTGCGCCAGCACATTGGTATGGTTGCCCTCCCACCCCTCACATATATATAGGGGCAAGGGAGAGGGGGGTCGGCCCCCTCAGATCCCATCTGAGGAGGGGGCGGCGGCCCAGGGGGGGTGCTTTGCCCCCCAAGGCAAGGGGGGCGCCCCCCTTTACGGTCCCCCCCAAACCCTAGGCACATGGGCCCTAGGGGGGGAGGCGCCCAGCCCACTAAGGTGCTGGTCCCTCTCCACATACAGCCCATAGGGCCCTCCGGGGCAGGTGGACCCTCCCGGTGGACCCCCGGAACCCCTTCGGTGGTCCTGGTACAATACCGGCAACCCCCCGAATTATTCCGGTGACCGTATGATGACTTCCCATATATAAATCTTTACCTCCGGACCATTCCAGAACTCCTCGTGACGTCCGAGATCTCATCCGGGACTCCGAACAACATTCGGTAACCACATACAAACTTCCTTTATAACCCTAGCGTCATCGAACCTTAAGTGTGTAGACCCTACGGGTTCGGGAACCATGCAGACATGACCGAGACGTTCTCCAGTCAATAACCAACAGCGGGATCTGGATACCCATGTTGGTTCCCACATGTTCCACGATGATCTCATCGGATGAACCACGATGTCGAGGATTCGATCAATCCCGTATACAATTCCCTTTGTCCATCGGTATTGTACTTGCCCGAGATTCGATCGTCGGTATCCCGATACCTTGTTCAATCTCGTTACTGGCAAGTCTCTTTACTCGTTCCGTAACACATCATCCCTTGATCAACTCCTTGATCACATTGTGCACATTATGATGATGTCCTACCAAGTGGGCCCAGAGATACCTCTCCGTCACACGGAGTGACAAATCCCAGTCTCGATTCATGCCAACCCAACAGACACTTTTGGAGATACCTGTAGTGTACCTTTATAGCCACCCAGTTACGTTGTGACGTTTGGCACACCCAAAGTATTCCTACGGTATCCGGGAGTTGCACAATCTCATGGTCTAAGGAAATGATACTTGACATTAGAAAAGCTTTAGCATACGAACTACACGATCTTTGTGCTAGGCTTAGGATTGGGTCTTGTCCATCACATCATTCTTCTAATGATGTGATCGCGTTATCAATGACATCCAATGTCCATGGTCAGGAAACCGTAACCATCTATTGATCAACGAGCTAGTTAACTAGAGGCTTACTAGGGACGTGGTCTTGTCTATGTATCCACACATGTATCTGAGTTTCCTATCAATACAATTCTAGCATGGATAATAAACGATTTATCATGAACAAGGAAATATAATAATAACCTATTTATTATTGCCTCTAGGGCATATTTCCAACAGGAAACTGCTTGGTGGGGACATTGGCTGGACGAAACACACGGTCGTCCTGCGCGGCGGCAACACTAGTTCTCCTTGACCTCCTTCGTCAAGCGGCGTCCGATTTGGACCTCGCGGTAGCGCGACGCTGGCGGGTTCTCCTTGACCTCCTTCGTCACGTGGCGTCCGATTTGGATGTCGCGGTAGCGCGACGCCGGCGGGTTCTCCTTGACCTCCTTCATCATGTGGCGTCCGATTTGGACGTCATGGTAGCGCGACGCCGACGGCTCCTCCTTGACGTGGAGGGCGATAGTGAGGGCGGCGCCATACCACGGTTGTGGCGCAACCGCTCGATCAAGAGTTCCGTATGCGCTGCGAACTCTTCATCGTCTGAGGAGAGAACCACCTCCTCCTTCACTGTGGCCATCGATAGGCCCGAAGATCATGGGTGACAGCGCCACGATCAAGATGACCTTGGAGATCCACCCTGCCAGCACCGAGAACCATCGAAAGTCGCAACTTTCCCATCATTATGGAGTGCGGAGGAGAGGAGATGAGAGTTGCCGGTGCGTGGATCGGATAGAGGATGTAGGGTTTGCCGATGAGGCTGGCCTGCTTAAATAGCAGGGGCAGTTGACTAGCGCCACTTCAATGTGCAGTTGCTTTGCTCTCCTCCGCACTGAAGAGGCGCTAGTTAGCCGTCCCGGCGCGCCGGTCTGACCGCCATTCATGTCGTTCAGTCGTGTCCGCTCTGGAGCGGCAGCACGACATGAATGAGGGGAGACAGTTCTGGAGCGAGACACACGACAAAAACTATTGGTGCGACTGGCAGTCGGCGCCTCCATGGCGTTTCGTAAATCTCCCTTAGCTTTGTTTCTGATTTGCGGGAATTCGAACATCATGTGTATCTATGCACGTTTGATACACGATTTTGGACGACACAAAAGGACTACATTGTTTGGATGTTTAGCTGCTTTTTATGCACGGCGTTGGGATGTCCTTACCTAAAGAAAAAACACGAGTGTATGCCGTGTGCAGAGCAAGGGTGAATTCCCGAGGACAGGAACGGGCCTGAGCGCGACTCCGTGTGAGGGATGTAAATGGCAAATAAATGACGTCCGCAATCCCGTTTAATTAGGTTTTTGCTAGCTTAATAGTTCATTTTCCTCAAATAAACAAAAAACCTTTTTGAACTATCATATCATAAGTGGACTTTAAACGGGACCCGGTTGACATCCCTACGTGTGATTAATAGAATGCTAGGTGTTCCAGTTAAAAAAACCCAACGAACCCGGGTTATCCGCCCACCCACGCAAGAAAAACGACCCACCCACGCACGATCGCCTTCGTTTATCCGGCGACACTGCCGACCAACAAAGTGCAACGCATCACTTCGCTGGTCACCGCAGCCACCGCGTGCTACCACGACGCCTCCGACAAGAAGAGAGAAGAAGGGCGAAGTGCAGCGAATCACCTCGCTTGTCGGCTCCAGGGCGGAGTCAGGCCCCGGGCACCTAGGGCCCAGCCCGGGGCGTGGGTTTTCCCCCAGCTAGATTTTCGTATAGGCCCAGGGTTCGGCCCATCTGCAGCCGAAGCACAACTGAAGGCACAAGCCTGGAGGCTCACGCCGCCTCCCTGCTCGACTGGTCCCGTGCGGCGGTGCCGTGGGAGCGCCTATACAGCGCGGTACGCGCCCGCAGCCATGGGGGCGCGTACCTCCTTGCTCCCACGTGCGCCCTCATGGGCCGGCCCATGTGCGGGGTGGGGAGCCCCTTTTTTTAGCCTTTTTTCTGTTTTCAGCTTTATTTTGTTTTTTAAAAATAATTAGTATTTCAGAAAAAGTTACAAATTGTCCAGTTATTCGTGAATTCAATAACTGTTCACAATTTGAAACTTTTCCAGAAAATGATAAATTCTCAAGGATTCAAGAAATGTTCGCAATTTCAAAAATAATATTCTTCTATTCAAAAAATGTTTATAACTTCAAAAAATGTTCATGATTTCAAAAAAAATTCACGATTTCAGAAAAATGTTCACGATTTCAAAAAGGGAGAAACAGAACATTAAAGAAAAGAGAAAAAGAAAAATGTTCACGATTTCAGAAAAATGTTCACAATTTCACAAAAAAAGAAACAGAGCATTCAAGAAAAGAGAAAAAGAAAAATGTTCACGATTTAAATAATAAATCACGATTTAAAAAAAGTGAAACAGAACATTAAAGAAAAGAGAAAAAGTAAAATGTTCACGATTTCAAAAAAAAATGTTCATGATTTCAGAAAAAGAGAAACAGAACATTAAAGAAAAGAGAAAAGAAAAAATTAATCAAAAAAGGTAAAAATAAAAAGGAAATACAAAATGAAAAATGATAAAAATAAACAATAAAAAACGGTTCTGGGAAGGTTCTAGAACCTTCCCAAAGCCGGTGGGGAGGAATCCCTATATGGGCCGGCCTAAAAAGCTGCGGACGCTCAGGGGGGTACGCGCCCACTCGCTAGCGGGCGACCTACGCGCCGTATAGGAACCCCGGCGGTGCCGAGAGCTCCTATTTGCTGTGCGCAAGTGGCAAATGATCGAGCCTTTGCTGAAGGCAGAGCGCATGGGCCGGCCCATCAGGACGAAACGAGCTCCTGACAAGTAATAAAAAAGTAAAACAAATCATGCGTCAATAAGAGCTCGAACTCGCCACCTCCCTTTAATAGCCTAGCTAACCAATCAAACTGATGAGTTGAAGTTATTGATTTGAGGCGCGAATATTTAAGTAACATATTCCTTAGAATCTTTTTTTAAAATACACATTGAACATTTTGTAAGTATACGTCAAACATTTTCTTGAAATAAGTTGAGTATTTTAAAATAATATGATGAACTGTTTTGTATTATATAATGAACTTTTTTAATGTATAATGAACATTTTTGAAAAAATACGAATATACACGCTGAAGAATTTTCGGATACGCCCTGAGCATTTGTTAAAAATACGTCGAACAATTTACGAATACACATTGAACATTTTGTAATATACATTGAACATATTTATATTCAAGACATAGTGAACATTTGTATATTCATTGAAAAAACAAAACCAGAAGAGAAAAACAGGAGAAAAACCAAAACCAGAAGAGGAAAAACAGGATAAAAAACAAAAACAGGAGAAAAACGAAACCAAAAGAAACATGAACAAAACGAGAAGAAAGAAAGTAGGAACAAAACCAGAAGAATAAAACAAGAGAGAAAAACCAAAACATAGAAGAAGAAGAAAAAACCAACGAAAGAAACAACAGTGAACGAAAACAAGCACACGAACCCCATAGTGGGCTGGACCAACAAGCACGCGAACGAAAGCAGCTACCGGGCGTTTCCTCGACAGCTTGCCGCCCGCGCGCGTCAAGTAGGAATTGCCGGCGGTGCCGTCATCGGCCTCCGTCTGCCGTCCACCACCAGACACCCTCCTGGCCGCCCTACTCCTTAGCAGTAGCACCCTGGACCCCCGCCAGTCCATCGCCCTACGCGAGTGCGCGACCCCGGCCCACGGCTGTTGGCTGCAGTCATCTTCCACCGTGAACCGTCTGCCGCCCTCCCTACGCCTCCCCACCCCCAGCACGGCAGCACCACTGAGCCGACGCAGGTATTTGAAGGAGAGCTCTCTCTATTGTTGTTCGGTTTGCTGCTTGGATTTTGGGCCAGCTGTCGTTGATACTCCGATCTGCCTTCACATAGCGTTTTTTTGCGCTTGGGATTCAGGAAACAGGAGGTGAGATGAGCAGCAACATGAAGCAAAATTTCTTCCCGCTAGTAAGGGCATTTCCAGCCGCGCCCCAGGAAGGCCTCCCCAGACGATTTTTTTACGCCGGCGCCGAAAAAACGGCCCAGTCGCGCTCCCAGGAGCCCGATTTTCGCCGGTTTGGGCCGAAAACAGCGCCGGTGGATCCAGGCCGAACCCGGCGCGTTGGGGGGCGCCGGGGCGAGCTGTTTTGGCGCGAAAAAGACGCGGGCCAGCCGCGTCAGCGACTCGGCGCCTCGTCTTCCCCCAACGGCCTCGGTTCCCGCGGGGAATCAATGGCAAGGCTGCCGCCAGTCAGCCTTGCCATTGATTCCTCACGGTCGGCGCGTTCACGGGACGGCGCGCCGACGCATCCACTCCCTCGCACGCGTACACACGGGCGCGGCCCGGCTATAAAAGCCGGCGGCCTCCGCTCACCTGTGCCCACACCAGCCCCGCCCTCTACCTCTTCCGCGCCGCCGCCCAGCCCCTCCCTCCACCTCTTCCGAGCCCGCCCAGCCCCGCCTTCGCCATGGCAGAGCGCTTCCCCAGAGATACGGCGGCGGCCAACGGCTTCGGCCGCCGTTCGCTGCGCAAACAGGAGTCGTGGCTCCTGTTCCAGGCGAACATCTCGGCGCTGCCGGACATGCGCGCCGGGCCGACGGGGTGGAGGCTCAGCGCCGGGGGAGTGCCCATTCCCCCGGTGCCCGACGCCGCGGCGGACCCGAGGTACTTCGCCGAGGAGGTCGACATCGTGCGCGCATCCCTCACCGACGCCGAGCTCTCCCTCCCCCAGTACGCCGCCGACAACCACGCGGCCTGGGCGGCGTATTTCGAGCGCCGCCAACAGCAGCGCTTGGCGTCCACCAACGGCGCGCCGGTGGTCGGCGGCCGGCAGAACAGCGAGGGACCCTACCTCTGGTGGGGCGTCCCCGGCCGCACACTCGAGGGCGTGCTCACGCACCTCGAGGGCGGCAACAACCCGCCCTTGGCGTACCCCCCGGCGAGGGCGGCTGCCCCGGCGCAGCACCGCCGCGCTGGGCCATGGGCTCCCAGAAGGTTCGGCGCCTCCTCTTCTTCCTCCTCATCATCCCATTCTTCTTCGCACTCCTCCGACTCTCCGGGGTTGCTCGGCGTCAAGGTCGAGCCCGTGGCGGAGACGCCGCTCAGCCGGCGCACTCGCAGCGCCGGTATCGTCATCAACGAGGGCAGCCGGCGCGCCCCCTCGTCGGCTCCTCCGCGCTTCGTCAAGCCAAAGACGGAGCCGGGGCTGGCGCCGGTGAAGACGGAGCCGGGGCTGGCGCCGGTGAAGACGGAGCCGCTGGCGCCGGTGAAGGCCGAGCTCGCCGACGACGATGACGCCGCCCTCGAATGGGCGCGCCAGGACTCCATTGCGATGGAGAAGGCGCGCCGCGAGAAGGAGAAGGAGCGCCAGTGCGCCGCCCTACGCCGCTTCGAGGAGCGCCGACGCGGCCGCGAGGAAGGCGGGGTCGTCGTCCTATGCGACAGCAGCGACGACGACGATGCGCCGCCGCCTGTTCGCCATGGCGACGCCGGGCAGGGGTCCAGCAGGGGCGCCCGCGTCAAGGAGGAGAAGGCCGACGACGACGATGGCGGCGACGGCGGCGACGACTTCCCCCTTTCTTTTTTTAGATTAGGTTAATGTAATGTTTGGACGGATTTTGCCGAAATTTGTAATGTTTGGCCAAAATTTAAACTAGTTTTTATCATAACTTCGCCGAACATTCTTTTTTTTGTTTTTTAATATGCGCCTGGGGGCCGACTCGCCCCCAGGATCATTTTTTGCGCCGGCTCACCCCCAGGCGGCGCTTTTAGACGCCCCCTGGGGGGCCAACGGCTGGAGATGCCCTAAGGCTGCTGTAGTCTTATGGGAAGCACTAATGAAACAAACTGTTGATTTGGTAATGAATTATGCACCTGTATTACTAGCAAGTTCTGCCCATATGCCACCAGCTCCTGCATGGTTGATCTCCTATAACATATGCCATCAGAAGTTTGGGAAAGAATAGAATATTGTATTTTTAAAAGGACGATCACCCCTGCCTCTATATCAATCGTTGCATGCAACCATATTAATAAGAAAATGTAACAAAGTCATGAGGTCCAAAGAAGCTCATAAAATGAGCAGTAGTCGAAAGAAAATCTAAAAAACGCCACAACAGGCGAAATAGAACTGAGAAGTGCCACATCTGGCGATAAAAAACAAGCTACGATGCCTACACACCTAGCCTATTATTAACTTGTCACCCAAATCGGCTGAAGATAGCCCGTGCTACCGTCTTCCAATGGTTGCACCCAATAACCATAAGCTTCCTGAAGTCCACATGAGTAAGGACCACATACGGATCCAAGCTGTAGCTCTGTAGATAACCTGTAAAAAAATGTTGAATTGTGTCTCATCATTTCATGGGGAGAATATTGTTGAGCATGGAATGCGATGAAAATTGGATAATCTTGAACTGTAACATCAGAAAACGTAAAGTCACCTAAAAAAGATCCCAAACAGTGTGTCTGGGATCTTGTGACCAAGCTGTGCATCAATGTTGACGGTCGCCGTCTATATCAAGGGGCAACAGGCATGCGACGGTAGGAATGAACACATCTCTAGAACCCATGTGCTTCAACTTGCAAATAACACTAATGTAGTGCATATATTTGTTGAACAAATAACGAAAGGAGATTGAATTTATGAGAGGTCGACCGGAGTTAGGGGCCGGCAGTGCTTCTGAGCTGTGTACATGAGCACTGCACTGCCTGAAGAGATGTCAACAAATCAGGCAAAGAGATGTCAACAAATCAGCTACATGTATCTCTATGTCAACTAAGTTCTCAAGCAAATTCCTATGCATCTTTGAAATATATTGGTCAATATCGACCTAGGGTTGCGATCGGGGGGGGGGGGGGGGGGCGATAGCCCCCGCGGTCGCAAGGGTATTTTACCGACTGCTGAGGTCACCTATTGCAGGTAGGGTCAAGGACCCATCATCTGAGACCCACATAGGGCCCATCATCACCATGGGAAGGGCCCCGGACCATACAAGCATTCCGGATGCACACATCAAGGATTCACTCGAACATATCGGCGGCACTCGGACACCCACCCACCACTCGGCCGACGGACCATCACTCGTACTAAGGAGGCCAGCAGGCGGGGCGAGAACTGCAACGTCGAGGAATTCTAGGTCATCTATTAGATAGAGTCGTGGCTACCGTTACCTGTAACTGCTGTAGTAGAGACTCATTACACCTGTAACTGACACATACAATGTTATTCAATGCCCAGAAGACATGGAGGACGTGGAGCTGCGGCTCACTTTATATAAGAGCAAGTATAATAAGGTACAGTATGCAGACTGTAAGGATTAAACTATTATATCTCTGCTGAGGTGGATGAGAGAGAAGAGGATAGAGAAGAGAAGTGGGATGTAGATTAACAACCAGCTGCAGCACGGACTCCAAGACACATTGTGGGAGTGTTTCACAATCTATAATATCGTACTCCCTCCGTTCGGAATTACTTGTCTCGAAAATGGATGTATCTAGAACTAAAATACGTCTAGATACATCCATTTGTACGACAAGTAATTTCGAACGGAGGAAGTAGTTCGATTTAATACTAGTGTATGATACTATATTCGCAATCTATAATATCGCAGTTCGATATCATAGCGGGGCCTCATTTATCGTCATGCATACACATTCTAGCAACTCAAAAAGACGGCGGGAGCGAGTGTATGCCGCGTGCAAGAGTGCGGAGCACGTTGGAGAACTCCCAATCACATTTTTTCCCAACGAAAACAAAAACAAATCCCAAGGACAGTAACGGGCCCGAGCCGGACTCCGTCTCCCAAGCCCAGCGAACCCGGGGCAGGCAGCCAGCGAGCCGCGGCCGCGCCCAACCGCAACAGCTCACGTCGGCTCACCGGGCCCCGCCGCCAATTAAACAACGGCTCCACCCAACCCGAGCTGTCCCTCGCTGCTGCCAGATCATCCTCCTCCTCCTACTCCTGCCTACCTACATACCCCGTCTCCCTCCCCTTTCTCCTCCCCCCTGCCCCCGCCCTGCCCCCGAGGAAAGAGGAAAAAAGAGCAGAGTCCACACGGCAGAGGCCAGCGGCGGAGGCGGAGCGGCGGGATGCCGATCCTGTACGCGGTGGTGGCGCGGGGCGCGACGGTGCTGGCGGAGCACAGCGCGGCGGCGACCAACGCGGGCGCCGTCGCGCGCCAGGTGCTCGAGCGCCTCCCCGGCGGCGGCGCCGACAGCCACGTCTCCTACACCCAGGACCGCTACGTCTTCCACGCCAAGCGCACCGACGGCATCACCGCCCTCTGCATGGCCGACGACGCCGCCGGACGTAAGCGCCCCGCCCCTCCCCTCCCTCCCTCCCCCATCTGCTGCGCCGCGGCTCTGTGTTGTTTTTTTCTTTATTAATCGAAGGAAGCGGCCGGGGTGCAGGGAATTTCGAATCTCTCTGGGGTTTTGGTTTCGTCAGCGGGGGAATATCGGAGATCTGGGGGAATTTAATGTGCTGTGCTGTGCTGGGGTGGGGTTTGTCAGTACGCGCGTCTCCGGTCTCTGTCTGTTGCTGCAGCTGCTCGAGCCGCGGGCCTGCAGGCCTGTTTTGGGGGATTGCTAGATCGGGTCAAACGGAGCAAATTCTTCGGATTGATTCAGGGCTCGCCAATTGCCGTCCGTTCCAGGATACATGGAGTCCAGGCTGCCAACCCCACCCCTTGGATTTTGACCTCGAGGTCAAACGCATTATGTGCTGTGAAAGTGCTGCTAGTGTTTATCGCTTAGCTGACTCTAGCTGTCTGATCTTTTTAAAATCTCAGTCACCTCGAATTGCAAAGTATTATTGAGCCTAAGCATCCTAGTCTGGAAAATTGTGCAATTTCAGCAAAACTACGCTGCAATTTGTTCTCTGTTCCTTATTACATCGAGTGAGGTTGGGATGATGATGATATTGATCCTGAGGCAACTTTGGAGTAGACGACTTCTATTGTTTAAGCTACGTTGTCTGGCTTGGCCACCTGGTATATAGCCCACCTCGTTGCTAAGAGCAATCTGCCAAAATCCCCAAGAGCAAATTGATTCTGTTATGTACTAACTAAATCTTTTCACATTAAGTATCAACTGACATCTAAAGGTTCATACCTGTAGTCTTTGTCTCTGCGGCTTACTATGCCCCTCTTGTGATATGTATCAGCTAGCAATCTCCTTATGAGCTTCTTTTTGTTGTAGGGCGTATCCCATTTGCTTTCCTCGAGGATATCCATGGAAAGTTTGTTAAGACATATGGCCGTGCTGCACTGACAGCTCTTGCTTATGCAATGAACGACGAATTCTCAAGGGTTCTCAGTCAGCAAATGGACTACTATTCAAATGACCCTAGTGCAGATCAAATCAACCGTATGAGAGGCGAAATCAGTCAGGTATAACCTTCTTTTTCAGTTGTTATTTGTGAACACCACAGATATAATTTGGCCAATATGCAGTTGTTTTGTGGAGTATAATATTGAAAAGCATATGTTCTTCTAGAAGTTAACTGAGCTCATGCTGTCATTTTTAAATCTAATAAACATGCAGTGGTCTGTGGAGTACTTGAACTGGCATTTTGTTTAAGTTGCTAGTTGTCAGACTTGCATTGCTTCCGTGTCAGATGCATGTTACCCAATAGATTTGTCAGTTCAGAATGATACCTACTCTTCATTATTCTCTTGCAGGTTAGGAGTGTTATGATTGATAATATTGATAAAGTCCTTGAAAGAGGTGACCGTTTAGACCTATTGGTGGACAAGACTACAACTATGCAAGGAAATACAGTTCGATTCAAAAGACAAGCTCGCCGCTACAGAAGCACAACTTGGTGGAGAAATGTCAAACTCACGTATGTAGTCCTCTCCTATTAATTTTTGGCACTCAGTTATCATTCCATGAGTTACTATGCTTGGTTAATGAACTTCTCTGCGCCAATCTCTTACACCCACCATAAACTTTTCCTCAGTTGTCCTCATATTCACTTCGATCTATACGAACTGAAAGCTGCAGTTTTGTGGCAACATTTGTGCAGTAAGCACTTCCTGACATGGTTTTTATTCAAGATTAGTGAATGCAACTTTGTGGTAGTATTTTGAGTGCAACATAGACTAGCCCTGTATGTACTTGTTTCTGTCAATAACAAAGTGAGCATCGTAGATTCTGACATAGGTTATCTTCTGGTGGGCACAAAGACTGAAAATTGCTGTATGTGAATAAGTGGATTACCCTGATATGGAACATGTTGTACACAGTTGTATGTTATGACTTATGAATCAATTCTTCATCTTATATGCAGCCATGTGCTATATGAACTTGAACCGTAGGCTTAGTCTGAAGCTCCTCTGTTTTTCTCTGTGCCAAGCAGCTTGCTCACGTAGCTTACACGACCTAACAGCGACTTGTATTTATATGCCAAGGGTGGCTACCTAAACCATCAGCTGTCCTCTTTAGTCGGCTGCTTTTTCAACCTCTCGTCGGCAAAATAAATAAACATCTCATATATTTCCTCCTTTTTTCCCTGCAGAGCTGCGCTGATACTCCTCCTCCTTGTAATAGTATACATCGCCCTATTCTTCGTGTGCCACGGCTTCACCCTGCCGACTTGCATCCGGTGAGGGGGCCCGGGGGCATATAAATTCGTCTGGTGGTGTGCTTGTGTCCATGGCTTGTCTGTCTCCCAGCCCAGGAGAGCGACCGTTGCAGCACCGGTGCAACCAGTCGCATTGCAAAATTATTTTTTGTGTGTAGAGAGGAAGGAGAGGGACCTGAGCCTGCTATTTATTCTGTAATTGTGACGCCTTGGATTGTGAAGACTCCTTTTGGAACGTAATCGAGTGCCTTGCTCATTCAACGCTGGAGTGGGACCGTTGTGTTGTGTTGTGTAGCCGCCGCTCCTGTGGGTGGTTGTACATATATATGGTTTCAGCAACTCGTATGCTGACATGGGTCCAGTCCATTAAATATCATCTGTCCAGGTTGTAACTACTGTATTTTCTTTCGCCCGGCACGCTGTCCTCTTCATTTGCATCTATGTAACCATCAGACCGTGACGCCGGGTGGATCGAAGAGGAATTTGCCATATTCTGATCATTGGAGACGCTTGACGCCGATCCTGTATCATGCGATTTCGAGCGCCCGTTCGGACACACTGCCACTCCGTTCCTAAATATAGGTCTTTTTAGAGATTTCAACAAATGACTACATACGGAGCAAAATGAGTGAATCTATACTCTAAAATATATCTATATACATTCGTATGTGGTTGTCCATTTGAAATCACTAAAAAGACTTATATTTAAGAATGGAGGGAGTATATTGAATTTTTCATCGCATCGTACAAATTAAGTTGCCTTTGACATGGAGCTGCAAGCTAGAGAAATATGAAATGGTTCTTACCAGCCTAAGAGCAACTCTAGCAGATGCGCCCGTCAAATCCCCGCAAAAAAAAGCGGCACCACAAGGGTTTCGATGGAATAGATCCTTTAAACTCATAAAGCAAATTTCTTGTGGTATGAGTTTACATGATCTGTTCCGCATTGGAGCCCTCCCGGTACTGCAAATTTTTTTGCAGCCAAATATTGACATGATCTCGAGTTCATATAGATGCACGAATTCATAGAAAATAGGCATGCCACAATGGTTCACATCCCAAATTATGCGCAATCAAACAAAATACGACATGATCAAGCACATCCGGCCATGATCAGATCAAGCAACATCATTTTTGCCAAGATCGTCGCCACCACCACCGGCCATAGCATCACGAGCACCACCTTCATCAACAACGACCGAAGAATGAGCAAAGCACCACCACCTCCATGGTCATAACCTTCGCCTCCACCTCCAAAACCACCACCACCACCACCACCATGGTTTCAACAATGGTGGTGGTGGTGGTTTCCCGTAAAAAAAAACCACCACCACCACCACCATTGTTGAAACCAACACTCCCCCCTCCCTCCCCGCACCACCATGGTCAAAAGCAAAACCTCCTCCCCCCACCCTCCCAACACCACCACCATGGCCGAAGTCACCCCCACCTCCATTACTATGAGGACATTTTCCTACTTTGTGTTTTGGATGATGATGACAACCCTTTGTTGGTCTAATCTTGTGCTAAGTGCTTCAGGTTCTCGGTGATTAGGCTTACATCGGTTAGCTATTCTCTCTGGAAGGAAAAGATCGAAGACGGTGTTTTTCTACGTGTTTACCTCTTTGGTCGTAGGGAACCCGTACTATTAGGAGGGAATCCACATTGGAAAGAGTTGGGAGAATCATTGCACGTACACTTCTGCCTCACCCCCCCTTTGCCTTCCTTGTTTTGTGTGTGTGAGAGAGCTCCCTTTCATTTTCAACTGCTTGCTGTGTTCTCCCAGCGGTTGTACCGCTAGTTCGAGCGGTTGTACCGCTGGCCCTTGGCACTAACCCAACCACCACCCCAGGGGGTGATACCCTGGGGTTGAACAACCCAGTCATGACCAAGCGGTTGTAGCGTTGCTCCCGGGCGGTGGTACTGCCACCATGCTCAAAATTGACTGCGGTGTGCCACTGGCGGTTGTACCGGCCAAGTACCGCTCAACAACCGGTCTGGTTTCTGTTTTGATGCGGTACTTGGGCGGTGGTGGCCCGGTTGGTCCGGTTGTGCCCCGCACAGCGGTACCACCGGTGCCCTAAGCGGTTCTACCGCTTGGGACTTAGCCACCCAAGTGACCAGGGCCAGGCGGTTGCACCGGTGCTATACCGCTTGATCACCGCACACAGGGGTGACAGCCTACTGTTTCAAAGCGGTGATTGAGCGGTGGCTGGGCGGTTGTTCCGGTTGTGCTCCATAACCGGTACTACCGTCTGTCTGCCCGGTTGTACCGCTTGATAGGGTTTCTGTAGGCAATCCATGAGTCCCGGTTGTACCGGGACGAGGAGCGGTTGTACCGCTGCAGTGCTGTTTTCGCGGTAATGGTTGGATTTTTGGGTTTGCTATATAAGGGTGGTTCTTCCACCTACCACATCTACCTCTTGCCTCTCTCACTCCATCATTAATGCCATTCAAGCTCTCTTGCCCGATCTCTCTCTCTCTCTCTCTCTCTCTCTCTCTCTCTCTCTCTCTAGCCACTCAAACTTGTTGATTTGCTAGGGATTGAAGGAGGAGACCTAGATCTACACTTTCACCAAAGGATATTTGCTTCCCCCATACTTTCTTGTGTGGATTTTGTTACTCTTGGGTGTTTGAGCACGCTAGACGGTTGAGGTCACCTCGGAGCCACATTTCATTGTGGTGAAACTCCGTGGTTTCGTTGGGAGCCTCCAATTCAGTTGTGGAGAGAGCCCCAACCTTGTTTGTAAATGTTTGGTTGCTGCCTTCAAGGGCACCAATAGTGGAATCACGACATCTTGCATTGTGTGAGGGCGTGAGGATAATACGGAGGCCCTAGTGGCTTCTTGGGGAGCATTGTGCCTCCAAACCGCTCCAACGGAGACGTACTTCCCCTCAAAGGGAAGGAACTTCGGTAACACATCCTCGTCTTCACCGGCTCCACTCTTGGTTATCTCTTACCTTTACTTGTGCAAGCTTATATTGTGTTGTATCCCTTGCTTTCGTTTATGTTCGTTGTTGTTGCATCATATAGGTTGCTCACCTAGTTGCATATCTAGACAACCTACTTTGATGCAAAGTTTAAATTGGTAAAGAAAAGCTAAAAATTGTTAGTTGCCTATTCACCCCCCTCTAGTCAACTATATCTATCCTTTCAATTTGTATCAGAGACTCGTCTCTTTATTAAGGACTTTGCCGTCCGAAGAGTATGGTTGACACCGTAGACGGTGAGGAGGAGCACCCCAGTGTGATTCCGTCCTCGTCTACGGCCGATGGGGAACCTCGGTCTCACGTGAGGAGTTCAATGTGGCTTTGGACATATTGAAAACCTCCATGACGGCAGAGGTCTTAAGAACTTTTTTGATGGTCTTAAATTGTCCACCGCACCGTTGGAAGTGGTCGATCCCACTAACAAGGTGACGGATGCCAACTCCGACAAGGGGGAAGCTACTAGTGATAAAGTTCCTTTGTCTAGTGGTAAAAGTGGGAACAACATCTTTGCCCATGTTGAACCACCTCTTACTTATGGAGGACTGGTTCCCTCCACACATTTAAATCATGCCGGCACTCCTCCTAAGATTGTGAAAAATGAGGATTTTGACTCTTGGGTCTATCATTTTAAATGTCATTTAAATCATGTTAATACTAATCTTTGGAGAATCATTGAGCAAGGTTTCTATCTGCATGACCCAAGCAACTTCACCCCTAGAGAAGTCGTGGACCATCAATTCAACGAGAATGCTCTCTTCATCATCAAAGATGCAATTCCATCCGAAGATATTGCGCATCTCCGACCTTTCACCGTGGCCAAGGAAGCATGGCACCATGTTGTCTCCCTTTACAAGGGAAGCGCAAGCATTCAACTCTCCAACTATGAAGTGGTAGAAGATGCAGCCGATGAGTTTGCAATGAATGAAGATGAAGAACCTCGGGAGCTTTACCGGAGACTAACCACTCTCGCGGTCTCACTCTGAGATCATGGGAGCAAGGATACGGATGACAATTGGATCAAGCGCAAGTTTCTCAAGGCCATGATGCCTTACCATAAGGCCATGTCCTCCGTCATCCGTCAAAGGCCAGACTTCCACACCTTGTACTCAAGTGAAGTGTTGGATGAGTTTGTGGCAATGAGGATCTTGGACAAGACCGCCAACAATGCGGTGTTGCGTTCTCAATGCACCAAGAAGCCCAACCTTGCCTTGAAGGACAAGGCTAGTGTGGAAGAAGAGGAAGAAGAGGAGAGTAATCCAGAAGATTCAAAATATGCTTATCATGAGCACATGGTGCTTGCTTCAAGGAAATTTTGGAGCAAGAAGAACTCAAGGCCAAACTTCAACAAGAACAACTCAAGTGGCACCAAGGGCAAGCAACATGTGAGGACATGCTATAATTGTGGCAATGTGAGCCACTTTGTTGCGGAGTGCCCATATGAGAAGAGGGAAGACAATGGTGGCAAGCTTATCCGAAAAGACAAGGCCAAGTCCTTCCCCAACAAGAACAACTTCACCAAGAAAACTCGTCCAAAGGGGTTGGTGGCACAAGAAGAGTACAATGAGGACGACGATGATGATGAAGACGGTGAGACGGTTGCCATGGCCTCCGTTGCCATTGCAACAACTCCTCGGGTGTCCCTCTTCGACTCACCCAATGAGAACATCACTGCCAAGTGCCTCATGGCTAAATCCACCAACAAGGTAACCCTCAACATCAAAACCTCCATCACCACTAATCCCTCTTTGACGGATTGCATTGATGAAAGTGAGGGGTGCAATGAGGAAGAAAATGAATTTGAGTCTTTTATGAGTAAGGTTAAAGGTAAATCCAAGAAGCACTTTGTTGCTCTCTTGGAACAACTTGGTGAAGCCAATGACATGGTCGAGGCTCACGAAGACACCATCTCTAAGATGGAGGGACATAGCCGTGACTATGCCGATGAGATATCGGATCTCTCTAATGCTCTTGAGGAAGAGCGTGGTCATCGTTTGGCTCTTGAGGAGTCACACAACGATGATCATGCTAAACTAAAGAAAGATCTTGATCATGCTCTTGTGGTATCTCGTGTGCTCACTTCCGAGAAGGCCAAGCTTGGGGTTGATCTTGCTAGACTCAAGGAGGAGTTTGATATACTCGACAAGGCTCACAAAGCCTTGAAGGGTGCTCATGCTAGCCTCAAAGAGTCTCATGATCAACTCCAAGTGAAGCTAACTAAGAAAAAAAACCACTTTTCCTCATATGGTCTTAATTGATAATGCAAATGCTACTAACCCATGTTGTGAGCATGTACATCTTGTGGAGGAGAATGCAAAGTTGAAGAAGCAACTTGAGAAAGGCCTTGTGTCTTGCATACAAGGTGAGAAGAACCTCAACGACCTTTTGAGCAATCAAAAGGAAGTTGTGGCCAAGGAGGGAATTGGGTTCGCACCCATGTCCAAGAACAAGAAGAAGAATGACAAGGCCAAACGACCTCCTCCTCTCAAGCAAGCTTTTTGTGAAGGAGGGAGAGGGTGCTTCCAAGGAGAAGAAGAACAATGTGAAGGGTGGTGGTGTCAAGAAGGGCAATGCCACCCCTTCCAACAAAGCCGACGGCTTTAACCCTTCTTATGTGTTGTGTCGTGCTAGTGATGAGCATATTTATGCCAAATTTGTTGGTTCTCCTTATGAGTACATTGAATGGTCTATTGGGGTTCCTAAGACCCTTGTTACTAACATCAAAGGACCCATTACAAAATGGGTACCTAAAACCAAGCATTGATCTCTTGTAGGTGTTTGCTTCCGGTGGGGGGTCATGGTTGATCGATAGTGGAGCCACTAATCATATGACCGGAAGCAAGGACTTGGTGGTGGACGTGCACAAGATTCCATCTATGCCCACCAATGTCGAGTGGGGTGATGCCTTGTCCTCTAAGGTATTGAGACTTGGCAAGGTTGTCATTTCTCATGATCTCACGATCGAGAAGGTCATGCTTGTTGAGTCCCTTGCATACAATTTACTTTCCGCTCATCAACTTGCACTCATGGGCTTTACCACTTTCTTTGATATTGATACCGTGGTCCTCTTGTGGAGCAGTACTATTAAAGTAGCCTTTGTTGGGCATGTCGAGAATGGTCTCTATGTGATTAAGTTTTCGGAGCGACCCACTAAGACCGCAACATGCCTAATGGCTAAAGTTGACGTGGGATGGCTTTGGCATCGCCATTTAGACCATGTCAATATGAGATCTTTGGAAAGTCTTCTCAAGGGGGACCATGTCCGTGGACTAACAAATGTTAGTTTTGCCAAAGATTGTGCTTGCAGTGCTTGTATCGAAGGAAAGCTACATGAGAAGGCTCATCCTCCCACAACTATCATTTACTCGAAGAGGCCTTTGGAGCTCCTTCACTTGGATCTCTTTGGGCCTCCATCCTTTGATAGTCTTGGGGGTAGAAAGTATTGCTTGGTGATTGTGGATGATTATTCAAGATACACTTGGGTGTACTTCAAGAGGAAGAGTGAGACCCAACAAACTGTCATTGATTTTGCAAATGAAGCTCAAGGCCAACATAATGCAAAGATCTTCACGATAAGAAGTGACAACGACACCGAGTTCAAGAACTACACCTTGGCTGAGTTTCTTAGTGATGAGGGGATCAAGCATCAATATTCCGCACCTTACACCCCTCAACAAAATGGTGTAGCGGAGAGGAAGAACCGGACGTTGATGGATGCGGCAAGGACCATGATAGCGGAATTCAAGTCTCCATACAACTTTTGGGCCGAAGCCATCAACACCGCGTGTTATGCATCCAATCGGCTCTATCTCCGCAAAGACTTGAACAAAACTCCATATGAGATACTCACCGTTAACAATCCCAACCTCAAGTACTTTTGGGTGTTCGGGTGTAAGTGTTTCATTCTCAAGAAAGGTGTTCGTTTGTCTAAATTTGAGGCTAGAGCTCATGAGGGCATATTTGTTGGTTATGCTACAAACTCTCATGCTTACCGTGTCCTCAGTAAGTCCACGGGACTTATTGAGGCATTACTAGGAAAAGGGCTATAGATGAAATTGACACTAATGGCGCACCAGACATGTGGTGCGCCACTACTATATACTAATGGCGCACCATGTGTTGGTGCGCCATTAGTGTCCAAATACTAATGGCGCACCACATCCACGGTGCGCCATTAGTAAATTTTTTTCAATTTTTTTTTCAAAACTAGTAATGGCGCACCACTCCCACGGCGCGCCATTACTAACTTGGCCAAAAAATTCCCTCGCATGCACCCCCCTCCCCGTGGACCGCCTTTTTAGTTTAAAAAAATAAAAGAAAATGATGAAAATGTCAAAAAAATAAAAGGAAATAAGTTTCCCATGTGATATGTGGTCTAGTTGTTGGGAAAATTTACAAATATGAATTTCGACTTTATTTGCAAAATCTCTCTAGAATTTGTAAAATGGGCATAACTTTTGCATACGAACTCGGATTAAAAAGTTTTCTATATGAAAAATCATCTACTCAAAAAGTTACATCCGAATTTAACAGGGGGCACAGTGGGGATAGTGTAAAAGCCCCTGTTAAAAGTTTGAAAAAAAGTTTCAAAAGCACCGTGGGCACAGGGGGCATAACTTTTTTTCTGTTAGGTTTTTGAGGATTTTGAAAAAAGTTACGGGGCTTTTAAGATCTGGAGGCAAAAAATTCAAAAAAAATTCAAACTTACTAGTGGTGCACCGTATCCTAGGTGCGCCACTAGTAACAGAAAAAAAAAATTAGTTTCGATTTTTTTCAGGATTTTTTTTCAAAATATGATACGTAATATGAACGGAAGTTTGAAATATTTTTTCAAAATTTGATCACACTCATGAACATGAACAAAGTCCTAAACATCAACAAGGTTTAATAGGATTGATATGCTAGACATATCAACAAGTGCCTGTGAAGTGAGCTGGTGCTGGGGTTGGATAGAACTCTGAAGTTAAGTGTGCTTGGGCTGGAGTAGTGTGAGGATGAGTGACCTTTCGGGAAGTTTGACCACGAAGTGCGATTTGACCTGAGATTAAGCATATTGACCCAAGATTAAGCCATAGTGACCTGAGATTAAGAAAAAAATAAAAAAAATGAAAAACTAGTGGCGTGGTACTAGTGGCGCACCAGTAGTGCGCCATTAGTAGGCAAAACTGGTGCGCCACTAGTAGGCCTTTTCCTAGTAGTGAGGAGACATGTAATGTGGAGTTTGATGAGAATAACGGATCCCAAGTGAGCAAAGTGGTACTTGTGATGTCGGTGATGAAATTCCTCCCCAAGCCATAAGAAGAATGGGTGTTGGCTTTATCCTACCCATTGAGGAACCCCTTGTGGCCGAAGGAGAAGGACAATGTTCCACTCAAGTGGAACCATCACCAACCCAAGACCCACACGCTTCCGAAGAATGAAGTGAAGGCCCTCAACCTCATGAACAAGATCAAGGGCAAGGTCAACCTCAAGATGGTGTTGAACCACCAAGTGATGCCCAAGGACAAGTTCTCACCTCCGAGTAAGCTCAAGATCAAGTACAAGCTCAAGACGACGCTCAAGATGATCAAGTTACCGCTCCTCAACTCACTCCTGAGGAGGAATTGGAGCGTCGTGCCGCCAAGATTGCATCTAAGCTCACTACCAAGGGTCATATCATGACGAATGTGCTTGGAAGCATATGAAAGGGGGCAAGGACTCGTAGACAATTAGCAAACTATTGTGAACATCACGCGTTTGTTTCTTGTGTTGAACCCCAAAAGGTCTATGAGGCGCTCGAGGATCCGGATTGGCTTAATGCCATGTATGAAGAACTCAACAACTTCGAGCACAACAAGGTGTGGAGATTGGTGCCAAGGCCAATAGGGAATCATAATGTCATTGGAACCAAGTGGATACTAGAGAACAAGCAAGATGCTCATGGGATTATCGTTCGCAACAAGGCTCGGTTGGTAGCACAAGGCTACTCCCAAGTCGAGGGTATCTACTACGGTGAAACCTTTGCCCCCGTTGCTCGCCTTGAATCCATTTGTTTGTTGATTGCTTATGCTTCTCATCATAACTTTAAGTTGCAACAAATGGATGTGAAGAGTGCTTTTCTTAATGGTCCTATTAATGAGTTGGTGTACGTCAAACAACCCCCGGGGTTCGAGGATCCCTATTTCCCCGATCATGTGTACCAACTCGAAAAGGCACTATATGGCCTCAAACAAGCCCCACGTGTGTGGTATGAGCACCTAACCGAGTTGTTGCAAGATCGTGGGTTTGAAATTGGGAAAATTGACCCCACTCTTTTTACTAAGAAGGTCATAGGGGAGTTGTTTGTATGCCAACTATATGTTGATGATATTATCTTTGGTTCCCCTAACAAAGCTTTCAATGAGGAATTTGCCGCTCTCATGACCTCAAAGTTCAAGATGTCCATGATGGGAGAGTTGAAGTTCTTTCTCGGGTTCGAAATCAAGAAAAGAAGACAAGGAACCTTCATCAACCAAGCAAAATATACTCAAGACATGCTCAAGAGATTCAAGCTAAGTGATGTCAAGCCGGCTTCCACTCCAATGCCCGTCAAATGTCAACTTGACATAGATCCCAATGGTAAAGCGGTGGATCAAAAGGTATATCATTCCATGATTGGCTCCTTGTTTTACCTTTGTGCATCTAGACCGAATATCTTGTTGAGTGTGGGAATTTGTGCACGGTTTCAAGCCGCACCTAAGGAAAGCCACTATGTGGCGGTTAAGCGAATCTTTTGATATCTGGCTCATACCCCAAACTTTGGCTTATGGTACCCAAGAGGAGAAAACTTCAACCTTGTGGGATTTTCAGACTCTGATTGGGCAGGAGACAAAGTGGATAGGAAGTCAACGCTCGGAGGGTGCCAATTTCTTGGTTGCTCTTTGGTAAGTTGGTATTCTAAGAAGCAAAGTTGTGTCTCTCTCTCGTCCACCGAGGCGGAATATGTGGCCGCCGGCAGTTGTTGTGCACAACTTCTATGGATGAGGCAAACTTTAAAGGATTACAGTATCATTTGTTACAAAGTGCCAATGAAAGTGCCATCAAGATTTCTCTCAAACCGGTGCAACACTTCAAGATGAAGCATATTGAGATTCAGTATCATTTCATCCGGGATTATATTAGGTGAGGGGAGATCGAGCTCAACTATGTCAACACTCATGATAACCTTGCAGATATATTCACGAAGCCTTTGGATGAAGCGAGATTTTGCGAGTTAAGGCATGAGCTAAATATCATTGATTTGAGCAATGTGGCTTGAACCTTTGCACACCCCACCATGCTCATCATGATGTCTTGTTCTAGGTGTAGGCATGGACATAGGGGGAGTATTGTTCTCTCAATGAACTCTTCCTCCCCCCATTCACTACTAGGAAAAGGCCTGCTAGTGGCGCACCAGTTTTGCCTACTAATGGTGCACTACTGGTGCGCCACTAGCACCACGCCATTAGAATTAAATACTAATGGCGCACCAGGCAGTGCGCCATTAGTATAGCCCACCATGCGCCATTAGTATACCTCCCGGGGGGCCATATGTACCAATGTGCTTTGGCATACTAATGGCGCACCAGTGGGTGATGCGCCATTAGTGTCATTTTTGCAGTGCGCCATTAGTGTCTTGAGTGGTGCGCCACTAGTATGAATATTAGGGATTTTTTCTTTTCTGACATTTTCACAGGTTACAAAATATATTATTGGACAGAATATAGACAACACCACACAGCAAAAGCAGATTCATCGAATACAATAGAAGATTAGTCTCTGAATATAATTCATCATATTAGTCTCCGAATTCAAAAGACCGAACAAAGATAGAACATTACAAGTCTCGAGACCGCGAGTAGCGAGTTTGTCGAAAGTAATACTATTCCTAACAAGTCCTACTAATCATCATCATACAACTTCTACTCGTTATTAATAACAAGTCATACGATCATCATCTTGATAGTCATCGAACCAACCCTACTTAATTGTTCTTAGCACATGATCATCAGTATTAGGCAGGACCTAAATACCCTATTTAAGGTAAAATAGCATAAAACAATATAGACCCTGACTCTCCATTATGAAGAATGGAGATCATCCTGTCTCCAATTCTTGCGCCTCGCTTCCTTTTGCTTCCAAGAACCTGCTTATGACTGTCCATACATTTTTTCCATTCTTTGATTTTCATGTCTCCAGTTCTTTTAGAAATCCGGTATGGACAGTTGAGATTCGTAGAATGACCTGGATATATGTTCAAAACATGAAGGCTACCATTCTGATACATCAAATGAGGCACACAATCCTCTGGGATTCTCTGTTGAAAAACATAGTAATAACTACATAGTTAGCAATGATGTACTAGTTTTAGAAGTATGCAAAAGATGCACGAATGTCGTAATAGTAGAAAATCTTACCAGGGTATCTCCATGGTAGTTACCGTAGTTCAACACGTGCACTAGTGGCACGTATTGACCATAATGTTGAGGAGTTTTACAATAGATATTGTAATTCTCAAGATCAGTACAAAATCCGACCAGATGATTTTTCTCCTGATAAGTTAACTCGGAGCCATCGGTGTAGTGGGTTTTGTCTACCATGTTCCGCACATTATTTGAACAATCAAAATAAGCTGTCAACTATTTTGAAATGAACAATATAAATTAGTTAATAATTAATTATGTTTGAGAAACTCACATAGCGGTAGAACTGGAGGCATATCAACAAGGACCCAAATGTCCATATTGTCTTGGTCGATGTCAGGATCACCAAGATCCATGGTGACAAGCATACACTACTAGGGAAAAGCCTAGCAGCAGCGCGGGTTTTGGGTGTATCAGTAGCGTGGGTGCCCGCGATACTGATATGACGCCACAGCTAACTTGTAGCAGTAGCGCGTGTTAACACACGCTACTGCTATACATGGTTAGCTGTAGCATGCGTTGCAAACAACGCTACTGCTAATTAGCTGTAGCGGGTCTTATACCCCGCGCTACTGCTATTACTTTCAAAAACAAAAAAAATATCGATCCCGTGCGTGTTGTCAATGGCAGCAGTGGTTCGATCTAGCGATGATTGGCGTCGCCGGAGGCATGAACGGACAACAGAAGACCAGATCCAGCACTGGCTGTTGGAGAGGGCCCGTTTCTATGGCAGAGCCAGGCCGCGGCATGGGGCTCCTCTTCCCGACCATGCCAGATAGCTCCTGGTCGTCCATGGCGACGACCTGCACGGGCATGGACATGGGAGGGTGAGTCAAACCAGAGGGAGAGAGAGAAAAGGAAAACCGAGGGAGAGAGGAAGGTGATGTAGGGAGCAGCGGAGCTAGTCACCGGTGGTGAGGTGCTCCGGTGTGGTGGCGCGGGGCGGCGACCTCCTAGACGTCGGTGGAAGACCGGCGAGCTCCTAGACGCTGGTGGCGCGAGGCGGCGGCCTCTTTCGACGCCACGGAGGAGGATGGGCGCATGGGCAGGAGGTCCATGTGAGAGCATATGGAAAGTGAGAGGAGAGAGTGGTGGAAGAGAGGAGGGATTTGGGGGAGGAGATGGGGATTCGGCCGAGGATATGGTGACTTCACCTACCTCATACTTAGTAGTAGCGAGGGATATAAAACCGCGCTACTACTATCAACTTAGTAGTAGCACGGGTTTATACCCCTCGCTACTACTATGGCATATGTCAGGGGGCACAGTAGAGACCGCTTAGTAGTAGCGAGGGTTAAAAACCCGCGCTACTACTATCAACTTAGTAGTAGCGAGGGGTAAAAACCCGCGCTACTGCTAATTAGCAGTAGCGCTTCTTTTTGTGCCGCGCTGCTGCTAAGATTCTATGTATAAGGTTTTCCCTAGTAGTGATACCCTCATCAAAACCATACATCTTGCAAAATGCTTCCCAATTTTTGCAACCAAAATGGGTTACGCTCCCAGAATTATACAGATTTACTTCAAAATCCACATCATGATGAGTCCTTAGGTGAATTTTCTTTGTTTCATAATTTTCATGGTCTTCAAAATCCATCCTCTCCAAGACATAGCGTCTTGCATGGCATGGGATAAGCTATACTCGAATTGTAAAAGATGAAAATTACACATTAAAATAGTTGAAGTCATGCTTAATTATGAAAAAAACAATTGTCGTTGTTGCGCCCCGTTTCAACTTCGAAGGTCTCCTCGAGCTTAATGCTGAAGCGCCGATCATCGTCCAGGTGAGGCCTGTCGCACAGACCTCGATCGTCGTGGCACCAGCCGGACTCCCCCGGGAGACTTACGTCGTCCGATGACGACATTTCCTACGTTCATAATTCAAAACTACATCATCTCTGTTGGGTCCAATAAGATAATCCACAGTGTGGTGAAAACACGCCCTTCGAACTGGTTTGAGCAATTGGTGAATGGAGATGGTCTAAGATTTTCAGTAGTAAGAAGTGAAGTGGTAATTTTGAGAGAAAATGGTTAGGATGAGTGGTTCCTCTTCCAGATTAGGGTTTATCGATGACGAGCAACTGACATTAGTAATAACTATGAGTTGATATCACACTTCTATATGTATAATACAAGGGGCAGTTGATCCTACTTAATTATGTACTAAGATACCCCAGCCCATGCATTTGTCGCAAGTACCCCATATGTCCTATTTTTAGCAAAGTCATGCTAAAATTCATGAAAAATTTTAGCATGACCTTTGCTGAAAATAGGACATATGGAGTACCCAAATTTGCCAGAACGGAAGTTAATCGACATTACGGCAAACTCAAGGGCCTCTCGGGGTACCTGCAAAACCATCACGACACGATGGTCGGAGACAAAACCTAGCAAACTCCTTCCCTTCACTCGGGGTACAACAATATATCTTCTAGCCATGAAAAATAATACCAACTAGGATCGGTATGACCTTCGTTTTTCATTTTCTGTATGATCAATTAAATCTTCTGCAAGCTTATATGAAAAGGTTCAACAACTTGAAACGTAACTCTTGCTTGGTGTTCCAAATCATTTCATTTATATTTTAAATAACAGTAGGAATTATTTCATAATAGAGTTTACCCCAAAAACAAATTCCTTTAATGCCATTTTCAAACTCTGAGTTGCCTCTGTTGCACTAAAACTAATTCAAATAATTTTTATAAAATTGCCACAAAATTTTTGGGAGACCCTATAATTCCTATAAAATCATTTTTTAACAAAGACCCATCCTACTCTTTTGAAATTTTTGAGAGAAACACCCACTTTTCCATTCTGATCCATTTTCAGTTTACAACTACAACCTTATTTCCCCTAGCTCCTAAAAACCTACAAAATTATCCCAACACAAGAACAGTACCTACACTCCTTTTTCCCAAACATCTCCTGATCACAGGTTCTAAATTTTCAATAGGCCACATGGATTTGCTGAATCAGCATAAACCTAAAAATCACTAAAATAGGAAATCAATGTTGACTAATTTTTTAAGTGTTCTTCCTAAAAATCACTAAAGTAGGAAATCTTTAACATAATGTACCCTGCAGCTTTGTTCAATTGGTACAGTCAATAGTGGGTTACGTTCAATTGATCAGGAGTAGGAGATCTTGGTGTTAGACCAAAAATTCAGTTATGCACATTGTTAGTTCTTACCCTCATTTTTTCACATTGGTGAAAGAGCCTGTCATTGCAAATTCAGCTAAGTGTTTGCTTGCTTTAGTTTGACAGAAATGTTTCAGTTAAGTGTTTCGCTAACTTCAGACTTAAGAATAACGATGAAAATTTCAGACTTAGCAGTACAAATTCAGAAGAGGGAGTTGGAAGAGAGAGGATGGCTCACTGTGGAGGAGTGGAGGACGAGGGTGCGTCCCCTTCTCCTCCCAATCGCGCCTCAAATCAGGCAGGACGACGGCGATGGCGGCGTAGCAGCGGGCCCCGTGCTCCTTCTTCAGAGGAGGGGAGAGGCGGTCAAGGACGACGGCGATGGCGGCGTAGCAGCGGCCCCCATGCTCTATGCGGAGGCCAGGGGAGTCGAGTCAGTTAGGGGCAGGAGGCCGAAGGCGATGGACGGGCGGAGGAGGAGGGGGGCTTACGGGCGGAGGAGACCGGGCGGCGGCGCAGTGGGTCGGCGATGAGGACCGGGACGGCGAGGCGGGCGCGGGGGTCGTCGGAGCGGGTGTGGAGCGAGGGGGGAAGTAGATCTGTCAAGGGAGGGACGAAGGGATCGGGCGAATTAGCTAGGGGGAAGATTACGAATGGTGCACCCCCTGGCGGTGTGCCATTAGTATGTTTTTTATAGCAATGGCACACCCCCGAGCGGTGCGCCAGAAGTAATCTTTTTTTAGATAACAATGGCGCACCAGCCAGCGGTGCGCCATAAGTAATTTTTTTGTTGCATCTAATAATTTTTTAGAAAATGAATATTAATATGAAAAAGTAATAAATTTTTATAAAAACAGTAATAATTTTTTAAAAAACATCATCAAATTTGTTATTTGAAAATATTTATGAATATAAAAAATATCATCAAATTTGTTATTTGAAAATATCATCAAATTTTTTATTTGAAAATATAATCAAATTTATTTTTTTATTTTTAGTTGCATTCATTTGTGACGGTGGAGCGGGGGAGGGTGCGGTGGGTCATCGGCGGCGGTGGAGCGGGGGAGGGTGCGGGGGTGTCCTCGGCGGCGGTGGAGCGGGGGAGGGTGCGGTGGGTCGTCCGCGGCGGTGAAGCGGGGGAGGGTGCGGTGGGTCGTCAGCGGCGGTGGAGCGAGGGAGGGTGCGGTGGGTCGTCGGCGGCGGTGGAGTGTGGGAGGGTGCGGGGGGTCGTCGGCGGCGGTGGAGCGGGGGAGGGTGCGGGGGGTGCTCGGCGGCGAGGGGGATAGGGTCGAGATGGAGGGGGGTCGAGATCGAGTGTCCTCATGAATATTCAATATTTTTCATATTGAATATGAAAAAATATCATCAAATTTGAAAAAATATTCATGAATTCAAAAAGTGCCCATGAATTAAATTTAAAATTATTCATGAGTTCGAAAAATAAAAATGATAGTAGTTTTGCAAAAAAATGATAGTAGTGGCGCACGAGGTGAGTGGTGCGCCATTACTAGTTAGAACTAGTAATGGTACACTGTGTCCTGGTGCGCCATTAGTATTTTTGGAAAAATTAAAAAAATATGTTAGTACTGGCGCACCATAGGTGCGGTGCGCCATTAGTGTCTATCACACTAATGGCGCACCGACACATGGTGCGCCACTGCTATATAGTAGTGGCACACCACATGTCTAGTGCGCCATTAGTGGCCATATCATCTATAGCCCTTTTCCTAGTAGTGATTATGCATAAATTGATCAAGTCTTTCACATTAGCCATTTTTATGGTACTTGTGCTTCAAAGATGAGTTCTGGTCATGGGCCCAAGGTTAAAATCGTCGTGGTGCCATACCTTTACACTCAAACATAGGTGGCCTTGGCCACCGCCCTCCCTTTTGAAGGGAGTTGGCATTGGTTTTCTTGGGTCCTTGTTGTTTTTTATTTAGTCTTGTTTTAGGCCCTAGGTGTTGTGGTCTCCAAGTTGTGGTTTCGCTCGTTGGTTGCTTTTTGTTTTCTTGGAGATCATCACACCATATTCCAGTGTCGTGCTCCATCCCAAGCCTTTCTCCATCTCCTAAACCATCCAATCCAATTGCACACATATTGTTCTTGGTGTTGGTAATGCTGACTGGCCGGTACAACCAGTGACACGAGCGGTTCAACCGCTGGTACACTCGGTTTGTACCGTCCCAGGAGGACTCCCAGGGGTTCTCGCTCTGCTCCTTGTAGCAAGACCAAGAAGAGGACTAGGAGATGCAAGCGCCCGACTGAGTCTGATGAAGAAGAAGAGGTTGTGATTCCCACCAAGCCCATTTGCCGTGAGAAGTCTGCTGTTGCCAACCAACGTGTGGTTATGCCCTTGCACCGGTGGAAAGCCAAGGATTGGGAAGCCTTCCGTTCAAAAAAATCCTTACGAGGTTCCCATTGCACCTCGCTGGACCACCGTTCAATTCCGAAATGAGATGCAAGTGCAGATTGTTCATGAACTCTTTGAGAACAACAAGAATAGGTATGCCAAGTAGTGGACCATTGGTCTTGACCATTGGAGGAGCAACTTGGAGTATTTTGGTGAGGCTTTGGCTCTCTGTGAGGAGTTTGATCTCGTCAACCTCATGTCAGTCAACTATGACTTTGATGTTCAACTTATCCATCAGTTTTATGCCACTGTTCATTTTGGAGAAGATGACGCTCGCACACTCACGTTCATGTGCCGTGATGAGCTCTTTCAAGTACCCTGGAGGGCTTTCTGTAATGCTATTGGGTATGATGTTGGGGATATAACTACTAGTGTAACCCGCCCAGGAGGGGTCGGGTTACGCTATGGCGATTCATCATATGAAGCCCAATATCAAAGCTTGAAGATAGCGGTTCAGTTAAGGTCCCAAAGCCCAAAGGCGATTTAAGGCCTGTAGTGATAAACTGCCATAAGAGCATAACTTGTATTGTAAGGCAAGATCAAGTGGTCACCTAGCCGGACACTGTTTATGAGCCGGCCGAGACTCTATGAGCCGCTGGGCGTCGACCTGTGTATATAAAGGGACGACCCGACGGTAGTTTAGGGCAAGTAACATCAAATCAAGAGCGCATACGGATTCGCTCCCTGGTCATCGAAACCCTAGCAATTCCACCTCAACTAGATTAGGCTTTTACCTTCACCGCAAGGGGCTGAACCAGTATAAGCCCTCATGTCCTTTGTCCCACTTTAACCCCTTTAAGCCCTAGTTGCGATGGCTCCACGACTAAGTCCTTTCACGAGGACATCTGCCGTGACAATTCCACAACAGTTGGCGCCCACCATGGGGCCAGCGCACGGTGGATTTGACTTCTTGAAGGGCAGCTTCGAAGGGCTCAAGGCATACGCTGTGGACCGGAGGACCAAGAGTCGTCGCGGCAAGCTCTACATCGACGACCCCGGCCGGGGCCTCGATGTCGGCTCAATTGAGTACGGGTACTGGCTCCCCTTCGGCGGAATCCACGTCTTCATCGGCCAGATTGGCGAGCCGGGCCCTGAGTCGGACATCTGCACCGACATCATCGAGACGGCTCAGCGTGCAAGACCCGCCCGGGCTCAGCCTGCCATGAGGCGTTCCTTTGTGGGTTGCATCCATGGAGGAGAATTTTCTGAAGGATCCATGGACGGTGGTGAGACGACCGTCTATTCTGATGGTGAGTCGTCCACAGGTGAGACGGATTCATTGTATCAACTACAAGACGGCGGGCTTGGGGGCTGTTCCGATGGCAGCAGTATTCCGGACCCCTTTGAGCCGCCGAGCAGGGTAGGGATCTTCATGGCTGGTACTCAACCCGGTCAAAACTCTACGGTTGCGGCAGTGATAACCTCTGGGTCAGGAGCAGCCGGGGCAGGAGGCCATGTGCGCCCGCCGGCTCAGGTGTTGATAGACCTCATGGACAGGTTGACAACCCTGTTAACTGCCACAGTTATTCCGGTGGATCACCCTAAGCATGATGCAGAGGTGGCACGGGTACGTGAGGAGGTAGCCCGAGCTAAGGGCGTAAAACTATAACGCTTGTTGGGAGGCAACCCAATGAATAAAATTTATTTTTACTTTTTGCTTTCTGTTATTGAGTGTTTGCACAATTATGCTACTATTATGATTGTGTTTTTTGTGTTTTAATTAGTATTTGTGCCAAGTAAAGCCTTTAGGATCTTCTTGGGTAATAGTTGTTTGATCTTGCTGAAAAACAGAAACTTATGCACTCATGAAAATAATTTTCGTAAATCACAGAAACTTGCTTTTCCCCTGATTCTTTTTGAAGAAGATTAATATACAAATTTCTCAGATCGTCCTAAGTTTTCAGAATTTTTGGAGTTTCAGAAGTATTTGAAATATTCAGATTGCTACAAACTGTTCTATTTTTGACAGATTCTGTTTTCTTTGCGTTGTTTGCTTGTTTTGATGGCTCTATGGTTTTCTCTGATGAGTTTTTGCCATAGAAAAGTTGGAATACAGTAGATATAATGCAAAAACAAAATATGAATAGGTTGCAACAGTACTTATAGTAGTGATTTATTTTCTTATACTAACGGCTCTCACGAAGGTTTTGTTGAGTTTTGTGTGATTGAAGTTTTCAAGTTTTTGGTTATCTTACGATGGATGAAGGAATAAGGAGTAAGAAGAGCCTAAGCTTGGGGATGCCCCAGCATCCCAAGCTATTATTCAAAAGAAGCAAGCAACTAAAAGCTTGGGGATGCCTCGAGTGGTATCCCCTCTTTCTTCTAACGACCATCGGTATTTTACTCGAAGCTATATTTTTATTCGTCACATACTATGTGTTTTGCTTGGAGCGTCTTGTATGATATGAGTCTTTGCTTGTTTTATTTTGTGTTTTAAGTCTTGGTTCCTTGCTGGACACACCTTTTTTAGAGAGCCAAAATTATGTCATGACTTGTTAGAATTGCTCTCTATGTTTCACTTAAAAGAATTTATGAGCTATGGACTTTGTATAGTGCTTCAAAAATATTTTTTTGAGCACGTTGTGCTTTAGTATTTTTGAAGAAATGCTCTCTTGCTTCACTTAGATTTATTTGAGAGTTAGTAAAATTTTGAAGAAATTCTCTCTTGCTTCACTTAAATTAATTTGAGAGAAAGAAATTTTATGCTCATAATCTTCACTTATATTTGTTTGAGCTTATGAAAAGCAACATATGAAAATTAGTCCCAAAGTGATAGATATCCAATAAGGATATAATTCATGAAGATCATTGGACAAAATAAACTTGATTCTTAAGAATAGTTTTGAGATATGATGATGTGATATGTGAGTTATGTTGATGAGTAATTATGCTTTAGTAAGAATATTGGTGTTAAGGTTTGTGATTCCCTATGCAAGCACGAGAGTCAATAGTCATGCAATGAAATTATATCCTACTTGTGGTGCATTATTCGGTGTTAATTATGCTTAATGCCCGCTTATGAGATTATTTGTTTCTTGGTTGGTCGCTTCTCAATCTTTTGCTAGCCTTCATTTTGCACTAAGTATGATCACTACTTGTGCATCCAAAAACCTTTAAACCAGTTTTGCCACATGAGTTCACTATATCTGTTGGGGAACGTAGTAATTTCAAAAAAATTCCTACGCACACGCAAGATCATGGTGATGCATAGCAACGAGAGGGGAGAGTGTTGTCTACGTACCCTCGTAGACCGAAGCGGAAGCGTTGACACAACGTAGAGGAAGTAGTCGTACGTCTTCCCGGTCCAACCGATCCAAGCACCGTTACTCCGGCACCTCCGAGTTCTTGGCACACGTTCAGCTTGATGACGCTCCCCGGGCTCCGATCCAGCAAAGCTTCGGGGAGGAGTTCCGTCAGCACGACGGCGTGGTGACGATCTTGATGTTCAACCGTCGCAGGGCTTCGCCTAAGCACCGCTAAAATATGATCGAGGTATAATATCGTGGAGGGGGGCACGGCACACGGCTAAGGAACGATCACGAAGATCAACTTGTGTGTCTATGGGGTGCCCCCTGCCCCCGTATATAAAGGAATGGAGGAGGGGAGGCCCGGCCCTCTCTATGGCGCGCCCTAGGGAGTCCTACTCCCACCGGGAGTAGGATTCCCCCTTTCCCAGTCCAACTAGGAGTCCTTCCATGTAGTAGGAGTAGGAGACAAGGAAGGGGAAAGGAGAAGGGAAGGAAGGAGGGGGCGCAACCCCTCCCCCTAGTCCAATTCGGACTAGGCCTTGGGGGGGCGCGCGGCCTGCCCTAGGCAGCCCCTCTCTCTTTCCCGTATGGCCCAATAAGGCCCAATACTTTTCCCCCGTATTCCCGTAACTCCCCGGTACTCCGAAAAATACCCGAACCACTCAGAACCTTTCCGATGTCCGAATATGGTCGTCCAATATATCGATCTTTACGTCTCGACCATTTCGAGACTCCTTGTCATGTCCCGGATCTCATCCGGGACTCCGAACTCCTTCGGTACATCAAAACTCATAAACTCATTATATAACTGTCATCGAAACCTTAAGCGTGCGGACCCTACGGTTCGAGAATAATGTAGACATGACCGAGACACGTCTCTGGTCAATAACCAATAGCGGAATCTGGATGCTCATATTGGTTCCTACATATTCTACGAAGATCTTTATCGGTCAGACCGCATAACAACATACGTTGTTCCCTTTGTCATCGGTATGTTACCTGCCCGAGATTCGATCGTCGGCATCTCAATACCTAGTTCAATCTCGTTACCAGCATGTCTCTTTACTCGTTCCGTAATACATCATCTCGCAACTAACTCATTAGTTGCAATGCTTGCAAGGCTTATGTGATGTGCATTACCGAGAGGGCCCAGAGATACCTCTCCGACATTCGGAGTGACAAATCCTAATCTCGAAATACGCCAACCCAACAAGTAACTTCGGAGACACCTGTAGAGCACCTTTATAATCACCCAGTTACGTTGTGACGTTTGGCAGCACACAAAGTGTTCCTCCGGTAAACGGGAGTTGCATAATCTCATAGTCATAGGAACATGTATAAGTCATGAAGAAAGCAATAACAACAAACTAAACGATCAAGTGCTAAGCTAACGGAATGGGTCAAGTCAATCAGATCATTCATCTAATGATGTGATCCCATTAATCAAATAACAACTCTTTGTCTATGGTTAGGAAACATAACCATCTTTGATTAATGAGCTAGTCAAGTAGAGGCATACTAGTGACACTCTTGTTTGTCTATGTATTCACACATGTATTATGTTTCCGGTTAATACAATTCTAGCATGAATAATAAACATTTATCATGGAATAAGGAAATAAATAATAACTTTATTATTGCCTCTAGGGCATATTTCCTTCAGTCTCCCACTTGCACTAGAGTCAATAATCTAGTTCACATCGCCATGTGATTTAACAACAATAGTTCACATCACCATGTGATTAACACCCATAGTTCACATCGATATGTGACCAATAGCAAAAGGGTTTACTAGAGTCAGTAATCTAGTTCACATCGCTATGTGATTAACACCCAAAGAGTACTAAGGTGTGATCATGTTTTGCTTGTGAGATAATTTTAGTCAACTGGTCTGTCATATTCAGATCCGTAAGTATTTTGCAAATTTCTATGTCAACAATACTCTGCACGGAGCTACTCTAGCTAATTGCTCCCAATTTCAATATGTATCTAGACCAAGACTTAGAGTCATCTAGATTAGTGTCAAAACTTGCATCGACGTAACCCTTTACGACGAACCTTTTCTCACCTCCATAATCGAGAAACATATCCTTATTCCACTAAAGATAATTTTGACCACTGTCCAGTGATCTACTCCTAGATCACTATTGTACTCTGTTGCCAAACTCAGTGGTAGGGTATACAATAGATCTGGTACACAGCATGGCATACTTTGTAGAACCTATGGCTGAGGCATAGGGAATGACTTTCATTCTCTTTCTATCTTCTGTCGTGGTCGGGTTTTGAGTCTTACTCAATTTCACACCTTGTAACACAGGCAAGAACTCTTTCTTTGACTGTTCCATTTTGAACTACTTCAAAATCTTGTCAAGGTATGTACTCATTGAAAAAACTTATCAAGCGTCTTTCTCTATCTCTATGGATCTTGATGCTCAATATGTAAGCAGCTTCATCGAGGTCTTTCTTTGAAAAACTCCTTTCAAACACTCCTTTATGCTTTGCAGAATAATTCTTCTTTATTTTCGATCAACAATATGTCATTCACATATACTTACCAGAAATGTTGTAGTGCTCCCACTCACTTTCTTGTAAATACAGGCTTCTCCAAAAGTCTGTATAAAACCAAATGATTTGATCACACTATCAAAGCGTTTATTCCAACTCCGAGAGGCTTGCACCAGTTCATAAATGGATCGCTGGAGCTTGCACACTTTGTTAGCTCCCTTTGGATCGACAAAACCTTCTGGTTGCATCATATACAACTCTTCTTTAATAAATCCATTAAGGAATGCAGTTTTGTTTATCCATTTGCCAGACTTCATAAAATGCGGCAATTGCTAACATGATTCGGACAGACTTAAGCATAGATACGAGTGATAAATTCTCATCGTAGTCAACACTTTGAACTTGTCGAAAACCTTTTGCGACAATTCTAGCTTTGTAGATAGTAACACTACTATCAGCGTCCGTCTTCCTCTTGAAGATCCATTTATTTTCTATGGCTTGCCGATCATCGGGCAAATCCATCAAAGTCCATACTTTGTTCTCATACATGGATCATATCTTAGATTTCATGGCCTCAAACCATTTCACGAAATCTGGTCTCATCATCGCTTCCTCATAGTTCGCAAGTTCGTCATGGTCTAGTAACATGACTTCCAGAATAGGATTACCGTACCACTCTGGTGTGGATCTCACTCTGGTTTACCTACGAGATTCCGTAGTAACTTGACCTGAAGTTACATGATCATCATCATTAGCTTCCTCACTAATTGGTGTAGTAGTCACAGGAACAGATTTCTGTGATGAACTACTTTCCAATAAGGGAGAAGGTACAATTACCTTATCAAGTTTTCTACTTTCCTCCCACTCACTTCTTTCGAGAGAAACTCCTTCTCTGGAAAGCATCCATTCTCAGCAACGAATATCTTGCCTTCGGATCTGTGATAGAAGGTGTACCCAACATTTTCTTTTGGGTATCCGATGAAGACGCACTTCTCCGATTTGGGTTTGAGCTTATCAGGATGAAACCTTTTCATATAAGTATCGCAACCCCAAACTTTAAGAAACAACAACTTTGGTTTCTTGCCAAACCACAGTTCATACGGTGTCCTCTCAGCGGATTTAGATGGTGCCCTTTTTAATCGTGAATGCAGCTGTCTCTAATGCATAACCCCAAAACTATAGTGGTAAATCGGTAAGAAACATCACAGATTGCACTATATCCAATCAAGTACGATTATGACGTTCGGACACACCATTATGTTGTGGTGTTCTAGGTGGCATGAATTTGTGAAACTATTCCACATTGTTTTAATTGAAGACCAAACTCGTAACTCAAATATTTGTCTCCGCGATCAGATCGTAGAAACTTTATTTTCTTGTCATGATGATTTTCCACTTCACTCTGAAATTCTTTGAACTTTTCAAATGTTTCAGACTTATGTTTCATCAAGTAGATATACCCATATCTGCTCAAATCATCTATGAAGGTCAGAAAATAATGATACCCGCCGCGAGCCTTAACACTCATCGGATTGCATACATCAGTATGTTTTATTTCCAATAAGTCAGTTGCTCGCTGCATTGTTCCGGAGAACGGAGTCTTAGTCATCTTGCCCATGAGGCATGGTTCGCAAGCATTAAGTGATTCATAATCAAGTGATTCCAAAAGCCCATCAGTAGGAGTTTCTTCATGTGCTTTACACCAATATGACCTAAACGGCAGTGCCACAAATAAGTTGCACTATCATTATTAACTTTGCATCTTTTGGTTTCAATATTATGAATATGTGTATCACTATGATCGAGATCCAACGAACCATTTTCATTGGGTGTGTAACCATATAAGGTTTTATTCATGTAAACAGAACAATAATTTATTCTCTTACTTAAATGAATAACCGTATTGCAATAAACATGATCAAATCATATTCATGCTCAACTCCAAATAACACTTATTTAGGTTCCACGCTAATCCCGAAAGTATAGGGAGTGTGCGATGATGATCATATCAATCTTGGAACCACTTCCAACTCTCATCGTACCATCAGACCCCGCCGAACAAGAGTGTTTTCAACGCAGGCTTCTAGCCACGGCCAACAGCCTAAAGAAAAAGCAGCAACAGCTTAGAGCTGATCAAGATCTGCTAGCTGATAGATGGACTGAAGTCCTTGCGGCCGAAGAGTATGAACTCGTGCGCCCCTCCAAAAATTATCCTAAGCGCAGGCCGCTACCCCAATCAGAGGGGGAAGCATATGACATGGCAGACCGGCCACCCCGTGGCCGCGACAGAGAGGCCTGTCGAGCCCTTAAGCAAGCCATGCCCCGGTGCCGCTCAAATAAGGTACGGGAAAACGAGCCAGACCTGCGAGACGTACTGGAGGATAAAGCAAAGCAAACAAGATCGATCTATGGATCGCGCGGACGCCCGACGACACGTGATGATCGTCACTCTGGACACAATAAATCCGGCCGGGCCAAACACAGCAGGCATATCTCTTCCGAGCTGCGTCGTGACATAGCCCAGTACAGGGGCGCCGCACACCCACTATGCTTCACAGACGAAGTAATGGATCATAAAATCCCAGAGGGTTTTAAACCCGTCAATATCGAGTCGTACGATGGTACGACAGATCCGGCAGTATGGATTGAGGATTATCTCCTTCACATCCACATGGCACGTGGCGATGATCTACACGCCATCAAATACCTACCCCTTAAGCTTAAAGGACCAGCCCGACACTGGCTTAACAGCCTACCAGCAGACTCAATCGGTTCTTGGGAGGACCTGGAAGCCGCATTCCTCGACAACTTTCAGGGGACCTATGTGCGGCCACCAGACGCCGACGACCTAAGCCACATAATTCAGCAGCCAGAAGAATCGGCCAGGCAATTCTGGACACGGTTCCTAACAAAGAAAAATCAGATAGTCGATTGTCCGGACGCAGAGGCCCTAGCAGCCTTCAAACATAACATCCGTGACGAGTGGCTTGCCCGGCACCTGGGACAAGAAAAGCCGAAAACCATGGCAGCCCTCACGACACTCATGACCCGCTTTTGCGCGGGCGAAGATAGCTGGCTAGCTCGAAGCAACAACTTATCGAAGAAGCCCGGTAATTCGGATACCAAAGACAAAAGTGGCAGGTCACGTCGAAATAATCAAAAACGCCGCGTTAGCAGCGACAGCAATGAGGATAGTTAATGCCGGATTCAGAGGCTATAAATCCGGTCAGCGAAAAAAGCCATTTAAAAAGAATACCCAGGGCCCGTCCAGTTTGGACCGGATACTCGACCGCTCGTGCCAGATTCATGGCACCCCCGAAAGGCCAGCCAATCACACCAACAGGGATTGTTGGGTGTTCAAGCAGGCAGGCAAGTTAAGAGCCGAACACAAGAACAAGGGGCTGAACAGCGACGATGAGGAGGAGCCCAGGCCGCCGAACAACAATGGACAGAAAGGGTTTCCCCCACAAGTGCGGACGGTGAGCATGATATACGCGACCCACATTCCCAAGCGGGAGAGGAAGCGTGCGCTACGGGACGTATACGCGATGGAGCCAGTCGCCTCAAAGTTCAACCCATGGTCCTCCTGCCCGATCACTTTCGATCGAAGGGACCACCCCAGTAGCATCCGTCACGGCGGTTTTGCCGCACTGGTCCTTGACCCAATCGTGGACGGATTTCATCTCACAAGAGTCCTCACGGACGGCGGCAGTATCCTGAACCTGCTTTATCAGGATATAGTGCGGAAAATGGGCATAGATCCATCAAGGATCAAGCCCACAAGGACGACCTTTAAAGGCGTCATACCAGGTGTAGAGGCCAATTGCACAGGCTTGATAACACTTGATGTGGTCTTCGGATCTCCGGATAACTTCCGAAGCGAAGAGTTAATCTTCGATATAGTGCCGTTCCGCAGTGGCTATCACGCATTGCTCGGACGAACCGCATTCGCTAAATTCAATGCGGTGCCGCACTACGCATATCTCAAGCTCAAGATGCCAGGCCCTCGAGGAGTAATTACGGTCAGCAGAAACACAGAACGCTCCATCCGTACGGAGGAGCACACGGCGGCCCTCGCAGCGGAAGTACAAAGCAGCCTTTCAAGGCAACTCTCCAGTCCGGCTGTTAAAAAACCGGACAATGCAAAGCGCGCCCGGAGTAACCTGCAACAAGACCACCTGGCACGATCAGAGCAAGCGTAGCAATACGGCCCCGACCCCAGCCATCGCAACATAGCGGAGCAAGTACCTCGAGTACACAATTACGCCCTTAAAATTCCATGGGCACAGGGGGAGGGGCACATTAACGGTATGCCTACAACACGGCGTCAAACGTACTAGGGGTTGCCGGATTTTTCTTTTTTACTTTCAGGACTCCATACTCTGGGTAACCTGTTCGGCAGCGTTGCCGCACAGACGATGCAAGATCCAGGAAAGCAGACAAATCTACGCCGCATTCCGGAACTCTCAGGTGGTCTCTATTTCGAGCGATATATCTGTTTTTAAATTCCGCGGCCTGCGCCTGGTCAGGACATGTTAAATAGTCTAATATCTTTTTTGCTTATCGCACCACTTGTATCGTTTGGCTTTGATAAATAGCCTCTTTATAAACAATGCATAGCTTTTCGTCTATTTCTTGCATTGTCCCCTTTGAATATATATGTTTATTACATAACATGATCGCACCCGTACACCATGGTACGGCAAACCACGCCAGGGGCTTCATTACCCTTTTATCTGGTGTGAGAAGTCCGTACACTTTCACAAGTGCGGCACCCCGAACTTATAGCACTATATGCATCGGCTCCGAGTCATGATTTTGGTCACATGTTGGGTTTGCCCGGCTCCTATGATTTGGTACCTTACGTTCCGCTCTATCGGCTAAGGTAGCACTAGGAGAACCACTGCGATTGTGCCCCAGATCAGGTGGGTTGAGCACCTCAGTGGAGAAAGCTAAAACAGACTGTCATGATAAGGCGTGAGACTGGTCGCTGTTCGAGAGGTTTTTCGAGTCCTTAAAGGCTTATGCCGCTTTGAGCGAGGAGCTGGCTATGTCCGGCCAAAGGCGTGGATAGCGCCCCGAATTCGGCCTTCTGAACTAGGGGCTTCGCCGAAATTTAAAATTATAACGTTCTATGGCTAAGTAAGAGTGTTCAAGCATTATAGTCCGATTGACTGGTTCGTTGTGCTGAGCGCCTCCCTCGAAGGATCCAACTATGGGAACAAGAGCCCTCAGGTTTATCCCGAACACCCCAGCACTAGTGGCATGGGGGCAGAAGCCGACGACTTGCCATATCTCAATTTTTGATAAACGCCGCAAAGAAAATAATATTTTAAATTAAACAAGCATTGCTTTGCGCATATGAACAAGTTTTTCAGCGCACAGGATACAAACGAGCGAGTTCACTCAAATATTACATCTTTAGCACATTCATCCGCGACAAGGCGGGCTCCGGCAAGAACGTCCTTGTAGTAGTTCTCGGGCTTGCGATGCTCCTTCCCCTGCGATGGCCCGTCCTTCACCAGCTTCTCTCCGTCCAGCTTACCCCAGTGTACCCTTACACGGGCAAGGGCCCTCCGGGCACCTTCAATACAGACGGAGCGCTTGATGACCTCAAGCCATGGACAGGCCTCCACCAGCCGCCGCACCAGCCCGAAAAAGCTCCCAGGCAGGGCCTCTCCAGGCCACAGCCGAACTAGTAAGCCCTTCATGGCCTGTTCGGCCGCCTTGTGGAGCTCGACCAGCTGTTTCAGTTGATCGCTTAAGGGCACAGGGTGTCCGGCCTCAGAATACTGAGACCAGAACACACTCTCCATCGAGCTGCCCTCTTCAACTCGGTAGAACGCGGTTGCGTCGGATACGCTGCGGGGAAGATCGGCGAACGCCCCTGGAGAACTCCGGATTCGGGTAAGTAATAGGTAGTTTACTTTTATATTCCTACTCTACATTGAGAATGCCTTACCCGTTGCTATCTTTTTCACCTCCTCCAACTCTTGGAGGGCCTTTTGGGCTTCGGCCTTGGCACTCTTGGCGGTCTCGACGGCCGACGCGAGCTCGGATACTTGCGCCTTTGACTCAAGCTCCAAACCCTCATGTTTTTTCATGAGAGTTTGCAGCTCTTGCTGCACCTCGTCGACCTGGACCCCAAGCCTTTCTCGCTCAGCGCGCTCCTCGGCCGTTTTCTTTTCGGCCTCTGCCAGCGCCTGCTTCAGGGTTGCCACCTCGGTGCTGGCCCCTACAATAAGCAGTACAATCCTGTTATTTCCTTCTGCAATCAAGCCTCTCTATAGGCACCTTTTTTCTTCTTTTCTTTCTTAGGTATTTCTTACCTTCCTTCTCCTCAAGCTGCCGTTTGGCAAGGCCGAGCTCTTGCTTGGTCTACCCGAGGTCCTTTTTAAGGACATACACCTGCGCAGTCAGTGCGGCGGTGGACAGCAGTGAAGCCTGCATACGCATATTTGACCTTTTTTGTTAGACTCCTGCGAAAATCACTAGACCCTCTATCCGGCTTTTCTTTTCGAACACCGAACAGAGCATCAGGGGCTACTGTCTATGCGGTAAATAATTTGACATATTTTCACTTACCTCGAAGCCTGTTAGAAGGCTAGCGTAAGCTTCATTCAGTCCGCTCTTGGCGGACTGAATCCTCTGGATCACCGTACTCATAACAGTACGGTGCTCCTCATCGATGGTGGCGCCCTTAAGCACCTCCAGCAGATTGTCCGGCGCCTCCGGTTGGACGGAGACCGCCGGCTCAGATGGCTTGCTCCTCTTGGAAGGAGTTCGCCCACCGCGGACCGGGACTGTCGAGTCCGGTGCGGTGTCCGGCACAAAGCCGGACTTGGAGCCCTGGGGGGTCTCATCCCCTTCACTCCTGGGGTCCGGAGGATTGCCTTGTGGCTCCTCCAGGACCATCTCCTCCTGCCCCGAAGCTTGGCGGGGCGCCACTTCGGCGTCGTCTGCCCCGCGGGGGGAGACCGCGGGCGGAATAGAGTTCACGTCCGACGAGTCCAGGGAGCCGCTCGACGAATCGTCGAGTTCGGCCCGGGGCGGGCTGCATAAATTACGTTCGATATTAGGGAAAGCAGCGCATTAAAAGAATATCATGAGTCACTCTGGTATATAAATACTTATGATTTCGCCGGACGCTTGGTTCTGTCCGGCCACTCCTCTCCGCCCTCTTCGGCGTCGTGGGAGTAGTCTGACGGAGGGGTCTTCCTTTTCCTCGACCCCTCGGCCTCCCCCGTTGGGGTGGCCTTCTTCCTCTTTGCTCCCCTCACTGAGGGGGGGGGAGAGCTTCCTTGTTCCTCCTCCTCGTTTTCACGAGAGGAGGGCGTTGCGGACTCGTCAGATGACGAGTCCGACACCACCATGTTGCGGGAACTTTTTCGAGTCCCGGTGGTTTTCTTCTTCGTGGCCTTCCTCTCCGGCACCACGTAAGGTGCCGGAGCCATTAGCTTCACCAAGAGAGCTGGGGCCGGGTCTTCGGGCAGAGGAGCCGGACAGTTAATTGGTCCGGATATCTCCTGCCAAGCCTGTCAAAGGTAAAAGGGAGTTTAGATCCCGCATAGAGTTAATCTATGAAGAAGAGCTTAACGAACCTATCAAAGGTATAGATAGCTTACCTCGCTAGCGTTATGCTGCGAAATGTATCCGCGATCCTCGGAGGCGGATGTGGGGGACTCGGCGCCTTTGGTCAGCACCTTCCAGACGTCTTCATACGTCGTGTCGAAGAGCCTACTGAGGGTTTGGTGCTGCGCCGGGTCGAATTCCCACAAAGTAAAATCCCGTTCTTGGCACGGGAGGATCAGGTGAACGAGCATGACCTGGACTATATTGGCAAGCCGGATTGGCTTGTTCACCAGGGACTGGATGCATGTTTGCAACCCAGTCACTTCTTCCTCGTTGCCCCACGACAGGACTGTCTCTTTCCAGGACATGAGCCGCGTGGGGGGTCCGGATCTGAACTCGGGGGCCGCGACCCATTTCGGATCGCGGGGATCGGTGATGTAAAACCACCCAGCCTGCCACCCCTTTAGGGACTCCACGAGGGAGCCGTCGAACCAGAGGACATTGGCTATCTTGCCAACCATAGCGCCTCCGCACTCCGCCTGGGTGCCGGACACCACCTTGGGCTTGACGTTGAAGGTCTTGAGCCAGAGGCCGAAGTGGGGGCGGACGCGGAGAAAGGCCTCACACACGACGATAAACGTCGAGATGTTGAGAACAAAGTTCGGGGCCAGATCGTGGAAATCCAGGCCGTAGTAGAACATGAGCCCCCGGACAAATGGGTGAAGTGGAAAGCCCAGTCCGCGGAGGAAGTGGGGAAGAAAAACTACCCTCTCATGGGGCCTTGGGGTAGGAAGAAGCTGCCCCTTATTAGGAAGCCGATGCGGGATGTCCTTGGACAAGTATCCGGCTTTCCTTAACCTTTTTACTTGAGCCTCCGTAACGGAGGAGACCATCCACTTGCCTCCCGCTCCGGACATTGTTGGAGAAGGTTGGGGAAGGAAGAGCGGACTTGGGCGCTGGAGCTTGAGTGCGCGAGAGATGGATTGGCAAAGGAGGAAGAAGGCGTAGGTTAAAAAGGTGAATCCTTATCCCTTTATATAAGCAGGTATGGTTAGGCGTCCCCACCTACCTAATAAAACTCACTTGCCTCCCAAACGCCGTGGTAAATGGCGTGGTTGGGTTACCCACGTCCGTATTAATGAGAATCCCGTTAAAGGGGGCACATGATCTCTACTTCGACAAGACGTGCCAAGGAAACCGCCTCGCTAAACGAGTTGAGGTGGAACAATGAAAGCAATTTATATAAAAGGCTTGGTCGCAGTGTTATGACGCACTGCGGGATACGTCAGCAGATTTGATTTGTGTTAATATTATTCTCTATATGGCAATATGTGGAAACTTATTTTGCAAAGCCGGACACTATTTTTTGGTGTTTATAATCTTCTTGAAGAACTTGGAGGAGGAACCCGCCTTGCAATGCCGAATACAATCTGCGCGCCGGACTCGTCGTAATTGAAGCCTGGTTCAGGGGCTACTGAGGGAGTCCTGGATTAGGGGGTGTCCGGAAGGATCCTTTCTTGGCGTGGAAGGCAAGCTAGGCGTGCGGATATTCGAGATCTCCTACCATTGTAACCGACTCTGTGTAACCCTAACCCTATCCGGTGTCTATATAAACCGGAGGGTTGATAGTCCGTAGGACAACCATCATCATACACAATCATACCATAGGCTAGCTTCTAGGGTTTAGCCTCCTTGATCTCGTGGTAGATCCACTCTTGTAGTACCCATATCATCAATATTAATCCAGCAGGAGTAGGGTTTTACCTCCATCGAGAGGGCCCGAACCTGGGTAAAATAAAGTGTCCCTTGTCTCCTGTTACCATCCGACCTTGACGCACAGTTCGGGACCCCCTACCCGAGATCCTCCATCTTTTAGCTATAGAACTTGTTGGAGACTTCATATCTCTAAACTCGGGTATTTGCTTGAAATATTAACTTCAACTCCTGGAACATCTCATATGGTCCATGACGTTCAAAACGTCTTTGAATTCCCGGTTCTAAGCCGTTAAGCATGGTGCACTAAACTATCAAGTAGTCATCATATTGAGCTAGCCAAACGTTCATAACGTCTGCATCTGCTCCTGCAATAGGTCTGTCACCTAGCGGTGCATCAAGGACATAATTCTTCTGTGCAGCAATGAGGATAAACCTCAGATCACGGATCTAATCCGCATCATTGCTACTAACATCTTTCAACATAGTATTTCTCTAAGAACATATCAAAATAAACATAGGGAAGCAACAACGCGAGCTATTGATCTACAACATAGATATGCTAATACTACCAGGACTAAGTTCATGATAAATTAAAGTTCAATTAATCATATTATTTAATAACTCCCACTTAGATAGACATCTCTCTAATCATCTAAGTGATCACATGATCCAAATCAACTAAACCATAACTGATCATCGCGTGAAATTGAGTAGTTTTCAATGGTGAACATCACTATGTTGATCATATCTACTATATGATTCACGCTCGACCTTTCGGTCTCAGTGTTCCGAGGCCATATCTGCATATGCTAGGCTCGTAAAGTTTAACCTGAGTATTCTGCGTGTGCAAAACCGGCTTGCACCCGTTGTAGATGGACGTAGAGCTTATCACACCCGATCATCACGTGGTGTCTGGGCACGACGAACTTTGGCAACGGTGCATACTCAGGGAGAACACTTTTATCTTGATAATTTTAGTGAGAGATCATCTTATAAAGCTACCGTCAAACTAAGCAAAATAAGATGTATAAAAAATAAACATCACATGCAATCATAATATGTGACATGATATGGCCATCATCATCTTGTGCCTTTGATCTCCATCTCCAAAGCATCGTCATGATCTCCATCATCACCGGCATGACACCATGATCTCCATCATCTTGATCTATATCAATGTGTCGTCACATGGTCGTCTCGCCAACAATTGCTCCTGCAACTATTGCTATCGCATAGCGATAAAGTAAAGCAATTATTTGGCGCTTGCATCTTATGCAATAGAGAGACAACCATAAGGCTTTTGCAAGTTGCCGATAACTTCAACAAAACATGATCATCTAATACAACAACTTATATCTCATCACGTCTTGACCATATCACATCACAACATGCCCTGCAAAAACAAGTTAGACGTCCTCTACTTTGTTTGTTGCAAGTTCTACGTGGCTGCTACGGGATTAAGCAAGAACCAATCTTACCTACGCATCAAAACCACAATGATAGTTTGTCAAGTTGGTGCTGTTTTAACCTTCGCAAGGACCGGGCGTAGCCACACTCGATTCAACTAAAGTTGGAGAAACTGACACCCGCTAGTCACCTGTGTGCATAGCACGGCGGTAAAACCAGTCTCGCGTAAGCGTACGCGTAATGTCGGTCCGGGCCGCTTCATCCAACAATACCGCCGAACAAAAGTATGACATGCTGGTAAGCAGTATGACTTATATCGCCCACAACTCACTTGTGTTCTACTCGTGCATATAACATCAACACATAAAACCTAGGCTCGGATGCCACTGTTGGGGAACGTAGTAATTTCAAAAAATTTCCTACGCACATGCAAGATCATGGTGATGCATAGCAACGAGAGGGGACAGTGTTGTCTACGTACCCTCGTAGACCGAAGCGGAAGCGTTGACACAACGTAGAGGAAGTAGTCATACGTCTTACCGGTCCAACCGATCCAAGCACCGTTACTCCGGCACCTCCGAGTTCTTGGCACACGTTCAGCTCGATGACGCTCCCCGGGCTCCGATCCAGCAAAGCTTCGGGGAGGACTTCCGTCAGCACGACGGCGTGGTGACGATCTTGATGTTCAACTGTCGCAGGGCTTCGCCTAAGCACCGCTACAATATGATCGAGGTGTAATATCGTGGAGGGGGGCACGGCACACGGCTAAGGAACGATCATGAAGATCAACTTGTGTGTCTATGGGGTGCCCCCTGCCCCCGTATATAAAGGAATGGAGGAGGGAAGGGCCGGCCCTCTCTATGGCGCGCCCTAGGGAGTCCTACTCCCACCGGGAGTAGGATTCCCCCTTTCCTAGTCCAACTAGGAGTCCTTCCATGTAGTAGGAGTAGGAGACAAGGAAGGGGAAAGGAGAAGGGAAGGAAGGAGGGGGCGCAGCCCCTCCCCCTAGTCCAATTCGGACTAGGCCTTGGGGGGCGCGCGGCCTGCCCTAGGCAGCCCCTCTCTCTTTCCCGTATGGCCCAATAAGGCCCAATACTTTTCCCCCGTATTCCCGTAACTCCCCGGTACTCCGAAAAATACCCGAACCACTCAGAACCTTTCCGATGTCCGAATATAGTCGTCCAATATATCGATCTTTACGTCTCGACCATTTCAAGACTCCTCGTCATGTCCCCGATCTCATCCGGGACTCTGAACTCCTTCGGTACATCAAAACTCATAAACTCATTATATAACTGTCATCGAAACCTTAAGCGTGCGGACCCTATGGTTCGAGAACAATGTAGACATGACCGAGACACGTCTCTGGTCAATAACCAATAGCGGAACCTGGATGCTCATATTGGTTCCTACATATTCTACGAAGATCTTTATCGGTCAGACCGCATAACAACATACGTTGTTCCCTTTGTCATTGGTATGTTACTTGCCCGAGATTCGATCGTCAGTATCTTAATACCTAGTTCAATCTCGTTACCGGCAAGTCTCTTTACTCGTTCCGTAATACATCATCTCGCAACTAACTCATTACTTGCAATGCTTGCAAGGCTTATGTGATGTGCATTACCGAGAGGGCCCAGAGATACCTCTCCGACATTCGGAGTGACAAATCCTAATCTCAAAATACGCCAACCCAACAAGTACCTTCAGAGACACCTGTAGAGCACCTTTATAATCACCCAGTTACGTTGTGACGTTTGGCAGCACACAAAGTGTTCCTCCGGTAAACGGAAGTTGCATAATCTCATAGTCATAGGAACATGTATAAGTCATGAGGAAAGCAATAGCAACAAACTAAACGATCAAGTGCTAAGCTAACGGAATGGGTCAAGTCAATCAGATCATTCATCTAATGATGTGATCCCATTAATCAAATAACAACTCTTTGTCTATGGTTAGGAAACATAACCATCTTTGATTAATGAGCTAGTCAAGTAGAGGCATACTAGTGACACTCTTGTTTGTCTATGTATTCACACATGTATTATGTTTCCGGTAAATACAATTCTAGCATGAATAATAAACATTTATCATGGAATAAGGAAATAAATAATAACTTTATTATTTCCTCTAGGGCATATTTCCTTCAGTCTCCCACTTGCACTAGAGTCAATAATCTAGTTCACATCGCCATGTGATTTAACAGCAATAGTTCACATCACCATGTGATTAACACCCATAGTTCACATCGATATGTGACCAACAGCAAAAGGGTTTACTAGAGTCAGTAATCTAGTTCACATCGCTATGTGATTAACACCCAAAGAGTACTAAGGTGTGATCATGTTTTGCTTGTGAGATAATTTTAGTCAACTGGTCTGTCATATTCAGATCCGTAAGTATTTTGCAAATTTCTATGTCAACAATACTCTGCACGGAGCTACTCTAGCTAATTGCTCCCACTTTCAATATGTATCTGGACCGAGACTTAGAGTCATCTAGATTAGTGTCAAAACTTGCATCGATGTAACCCTTTACGACGAACCTTTTGTCACCTCCATAATCGAGAAACATATCCTTATTCCACTAAAGATAATTTTGACCGCTGTCCAGTGATCTACTCCTAGATCACTATTGTACTCCGTTGCCAAACTCAGTGGTAGGGTATACAATAGATCTGGTACACAGCATGGCATAATTTGTAGAACCTATGGCTGAGGCATAGGGAATGACTTTCATTCTCTTTCTATCTTCTGTCGTGGTCGGGTTTTGAGTCTTACTCAATTTCACACCTTGTAACACAGGCAAGAACTCTTTCTTTGACTGTTCCATTTTGAACTACTTCAAAATCTTGTCAAGGTATGTACTTATTGAAAAAACTTATCAAGCGTCTTGCTCTATCTCTATGGATCTTGATGCTCAATATGTAAGCAGCTTCATCGAGGTCTTTCTTTGAAAAACTCCTTTCAAACACTCCTTTATGCTTTGCAGAATAATTCTTCTTTATTTTCGATCAACAATATGTCATTCACATATACTTACCAGAAATGTTGTAGTGCTCCCACTCACTTTCTTGTAAATACAGGCTTCTCCAAAAGTCTGTATAAAACCAAATGATTTGATCACACTATCAAAGCGTTTATTCCAACTCCGAGAGGCTTGCACCAGTTCATAAATGGATCGCTGGAGCTTGCACACTTTGTTAGCTCCCTTTGGATCGACAAAACCTTCTGGTTGCATCATATACAACTCTTCTTTAATAAATCCATTAAGGAATGCAGTTTTGTTTATCCATTTGCCAGACTTCATAAAATGCGGCAATTGCTAACATGATTCGGACAGACTTAAGCATAGATACGAGTGATAAATTCTCATCGTAGTCAACACTTTGAACTTGTCGAAAACCTTTTGCGACAATTGTAGCTTTGTAGATAGTAACACTACTATCAGCGTCCGTCTTCCTCTTGAAGATCCATTTATTTTCTATGGCTTGCCGATCATCAGGCAAATCCATCAAAGTTCATACTTTGTTCTCATACATGGATCATATCTCAGATTTCATGGCCTCAAACCATTTCGCGGAATCTGGGCTCATCATCGCTTCCTCATAGTTCGCAAGTTCGAAATGGTCTAGTAACATGACTTCCAGAACAAGATTACCATACCACTCTGGTGTGGATCTCACTCTGGTTTACCTGCGAGATTCGGTAGTAACTTGACCTGAAGTTACATGATCATCATCATTAGCTTCCTCACTAATTGGTGTCAGGAACAGATTTCGGTGATGAACTACTTTCCAATAAGGGAGAAGGTACAATTACCTTATCAAGTTTTCTACTTTCCTCCCACTCACTTCTTTCGAGAGAAACTCCTTCTCTAGAAAGCATCCATTCTCAGCAACGAATATCTTGCCTTCGGATCTGTGATAGAAGGTGTACCCAACATTTTCTTTTGGGTATCCTATGAAGACGCACTTCTCCGATTTGGGTTTGAGCTTATCAGGATGAAACCTTTTCATATAAGCATCGCAACCCCAAACTTTAAGAAACAACAACTTTGGTTTCTTGCCAAACCACAGTTCATACGGTGTCCTCTCAACGGATTTAGATGGTGCCATTTTTAATCATGAATGCAGCTGTCTCTAATGCATAACCCCAAAACTATAGTGGTAAATCAGTAAGAAACATCACAGATTGCACTATATCCAATAAAGTACGATTATGACGTTCAGACACACCATTATGTTGTGGTGTTCCAGGTGGCATGAATTTGTGAAACTATTCCACATTGTTTTAATTGAAGACCAAACTCGTAACTCAAATATTTGTCTCCGCGATCAGATCGTAGAAACTTTATTTTCTTGTCACGATGATTTTCCACTTCACTCCTGAAATTCTTTGAACTTTTCAAATGTTTCAGACTTATGTTTCATCAAGTAGATATACCCATATCTGCTCAAATCATCTGTGAAGGTCAGAAAATAATGATACCCGCCGCGAGCCTTAACACTCATCGGGTCGCATACATTAGTATGTTTTATTTCCAATAAGTCAGTTGCTCGCTGCATTGTTCCGGAGAATGGAGTCTTAGTCATCTTGCCCATAAGGCATGGTTCGCAAGCATCAAGTGATTCATAATCAAGTGATTCCAAAAGCCCATCAGCAGGAGTTTCTTCATGCGCTTTACACCAATATGACCTAAACGGCAGTGCCACAAATAAGTTGCACTATCATTATTAACTTTGCATCTTTTGGTTTCAATATTATGAATATGTGTATCACTATGATCGAGATCCAACGAACCATTTTCATTGGGTGTGTAACCATATAAGGTTTTATTCATGTAAACAGAACAACAATTTATTCTCTTACTTAAATGAATAACCGTATTGCAATAAACATGATCAAATCATATTCATGCTCAACACCAAATAACACTTATTTAGGTTCCACGCTAATCCCGAAAGTATAGGGAGTGTGCGATGATGATCATATCAATCTTGGAACCACTTCCAACTCTCATCGTCACTTCACCCTTAACTAGTCTCTATTCATTCTGCAACTCCCGTTTCGAGTTACTAATCTTAGTAACTGAACTAGTACCAAATACTGAGGGTTTGCTATGAACACTAGTAAAGTACACATCAATAACATGTATATCAAATATGCCTTTGTTTACTTTGCCATCCTTTCTTATCCACCAAATACTTGGGGTAGTTCCGCTTCCAGTGACCAGTCCCTTTGCAGTAGAAGCACTCAGTCTCAGGCTTAGGTCCAGACTTGGGCTTCTTCACTTGAGCAGCAACTTGCTTGCCGTTCTTCTTGAAGTTCCCCTTCTTCCCTTTGCCCTTTTCTTAAAACTAGTGGTCTTGTTAACCATCAACACTTGATGTTTTTCTTAATTTCTACCTTCGTCGATTTCAGCATCACGAAGAGCTTGGGAATTACTTTCGTCATCCCTTGCATATTATAGTTCATCACGAAGTTCTACTAACTTGGTGATGGTGACTAGAGAATTTTTGTCAATCACTATCTTATCTGGAAGATTAACTCCCACTTGATTCAAGCGATTGTAGTACCTAGACAATCTGAGCACATGCTCACTGCTTGAGCTATTCTCCTCCATCTTTTAGCTATAGAACTTGTTGGAGACTTCATATCTCTCAACTCGGGTATTTGCTTGAAATATTAACTTCAACTCCTGGAACATCTCATATGGTCCATGACGTTCAAAACGTCTTTGAGGTCCCGATTCTAAGCCGTTAAGCATGGTGCACTAAACTATCAAGTAGTCATCATATTGAGCTAGCCAAACGTTCATAACGTCTGCATCTGCTCCTGCAATAGGTCTGTCACCTAGCGGTGCATCAAAGACATAATTCTTCTGTGCAGCAATGAGGATAAACCTCAGATCACGGATCTAATCCACATCATTGCTACTAACATCTTTCAACATAGTATTTCTCTAAGAACATATCAAAATAAACATAGGGAAGCGACAACACGAGCTATTGATCTACAACATAGATATGCTAATACTACCAGGAAAAGTGTTGGTATGGAGGGAACCATGGATACGGCTAGCCATGGAAAGTGAAAGTATGGTTGCAAAAGGAATAAACTTTATTTTCTATTTGGGAACCGCCTATGATATATCTAGCATGGAAAGTGTTGGGAACTCTAAGTCGTTTTCGTTGGTGGGAAGGACACACCTTGCAAAATGTTTTTATCTCTAAATTTTTCGCTTTGAGCTCTGGCACCTCTACAAATCCCTACTTCCCTCGGCGAAGGGCCTTTTTTACTTTATGCAATTTTTATTTTGAATTTGAGTCTCCATCTTCTCTTATAAAAGCACCAACTAGGAGGCAATATGATCGTACTTGAGTATTGGATGCAGCTAATATGTGAGTGTGTTTCATGAATGGATCAATGATTGAGCATGATGGGCTACATATAACTTATTTTAGCGTTGATATTTTAAAAGACATGGTTGCTTGTTAATATGCTTGAGTATTTAAATTATTGTGTCAAAACTAGACTATTGCTTTGAATCACATAAAAGTCCAATTGTCCATGCTATAAAGAAAAGAATATGATATGACATGTTAGGCAGCATTCCACATCAAAAATTCTGCTTTTATCACTTACCTACTCGAGGACGAGTAGGAGTTAAGCTTGGGGATGTTGATATGTCTCCAACGTATCTATAATTTTTTTATTGTTCCATGCTGTTATATTATCAATCTTGGATGTTTTATAATCATTTTATATCATTTTTTGGTACTAACCTATTGACATAGTGCCAAGTGCCAGTTGTTGTTTTCTGCATGTTTTTTACATCGCAGGAAATCAATACCAAATGGAGTCCAAATGCAACAAAACATTACGGAGAATTTTTATGGACCAGAAGACACTCAATGGGCCAAGGCTGCGCCTGGGGGGTGCTCCGAGGGGAGCACAACCCACCAGGGCGTGCCAGGAGGCCCAAGCGCGCCCTGGTGGGTTGTGCCCACCTCGGGTGCCCCCGGACCGCCTCTTTGCTCTATAAATACCCCAATATTCTAGAAACCCTAGGGGAATTGACAAAAATCAATTCTAGCTGCCACAGAGTCCAGAACCATCAGATCCAATCTAGACACCATCACGGAGGGGTTCACCATGGTGCCTCTCCGATGATGCGTGAGTAGTTCTTTGTAGACCTTCGGGTCCGTAGTTAGTAGCTAGATGGCTTCCTCTCTCTCGCTGGATTCTTACAATGGTCTCTTGGAGATCCATATGATGTAACTATTTTTGCGATGTGTTTGTTGGGATCCGATGAACTTTGAGTTTATGATCAGATCTATCTTTTTATATCCATGAAAGTTATTTGAGTTTCTTTAATCTCTTATATGCATGATTTCTTATAGCCTTGTATTTCTTCTCCGATATTTGGTTTTTTTGGCCAACTTGATCTATTTATCTTGCCATGGGAAGAAGTGCTTTGTAGTGGGTTCGATCTTACGGTGCTTAATCCAAGTGACAGAGGGGAACCGACGCGTATGTATGGTTGCTACTAAGGATAAAACGATGGGGTCTATCTCTACATAGATAGATCTTGTCTACATCATGTCATCGTTCTTATTGCATTAGTCCGTTTCTTCATGAACTTAATACACTAGATGCATGCTGGATAACGATCGATGTGTGGAGTAATAGTAGTAGATGCAGGCAGGAGTCGGTCTACTAATCTTGGACGTGATGCCTATATAATGATCATTGCCTGGATATCGTCATGATTATTTGAAGTTCTATCAATTGTCCAACAGTAATTTGTTCACCCACCGTTTGCTATTTTTCTCGAGAGAAGGCACTGGTGAAACCTACGGCCCCCGAGTCTGTTTCTCATATTATTTGCCTTTGCGATCTATTTTATTTGCCTTTTATTTTCAGATCTATTAAACCAAAAATAAAAAAAATACCTTGCTACAATTTATTCTTATTTATTTTGTTTGACGTTCGACCAATCAATCTACTACAATTTTATTCACGTCCGTTGCCTATCTTGGGGCGCCGCTATCCGAAAGGGATTGACAACCCCTTTTACACGTCGGGTTGCGAGTATTTGTTATTTGTGTGCAGGTGTTGTTTACGTTGTGTTGCTTCGTTCTCCTACTGGTTCGATAACCTTGGTTTCATCACCGAGGCAAATACCTATCGTCGCTGTGCTGCATCATCCCTTCCTCTTTGGGGAAATACCGACGTAGCTTCAAGCCGCAATCAAGGCCGCGCTCCACCAAGTACCACGCGTTGACCTGCTCATCCATCGTCGACATGTTCGCCCCCATCAGGAATGCCAGGTCAGTGTTCCTCTTCTTCGTAACGACGTTGGTCTGGAGTAGGTCGACATTGCTCCGGAGTAGGTCGAGCTTGACGGCGCTGTTCGTCATCAACACCGACCACCGCACCTCGGATTTCTCTTCCCTCTAGGCAGCGTGGTTCTTGGTGTCGGCGATGCACTGCTCGATGGACGCGTGCAACCGCTCGACAGCCGGCGCGGCGTCCTTCGCTGACTTGGCTCCTTTGTTGCCGTTTGGGGGCCCATCAGCCGCCTCCGGTGTCGGCGCGTCCGGCTTGTATGTCTCCTTTTGCCTTGGCGAGGGTGCACCGGACATCCGCCCACTTCTCGCACTTCTCGATCCGAGAGAACACGTGGAGGTACTTGAACTCTTAGTCAGTGATGCCGTCCTGGCGGTACATGGCGAACATTCGAACCATCTGCGTCGAATAACAAGATTCGGCGACGCACATGGCGAAGAGAAATGAGAGCCGTCGTTTGTGCATACCTGACCCTCGATGTTGGTGCCGCTTTCTGGGCGAGCAACGATCTCCTCGATGATCCCATGCCATTTTTGCAGGCCATTTGGATGAGCGCCCAATGGTTCGAAATGGCCTTCGAGTCGCGATGCATGTGGATGGTGACGAACTAGTGGTCGACCAACTTGCGCTCATCGAACTTCGACTTGATGCACTCCTAGTACGTGTCGGTGTTCTGGTTCGCGCCGGTGATTGGGTCGATGTAGACGGTCTTCCATGCTTTGGCGAGGCACTCATCTTCTTTGGACGTCCACTTGACGCGTGGCTCGCCGGTCCTAGCCCCCCGCTTCTTCTTTTTCCCTTTCCTCGTCGAAGCTGGCGCCGGCTCCTCCTCCTCCTCCTGGCAGTAGTCGAGCTCGTCGTCCATGTCGCCGACAAGGTCCATTGTATCGCCTTGCACCTGGAACCCGGCGGCGGCGGCCGAGCTGCTCGTGATGATCTCGTCCATGTCGGCTTCCGTTGCGTCGGGATTGCCGAAATGCGACGACGAGCCTTGCGAGAAGTGCAGGGCGCCACGTCACAGAGGCGATGTCGGGGAGGCGGCGTAAGCTGGTGGTGAGTAGGTGTACGGGGGGTACTGGACGCCGGCGAACGCGGGCGAGGGCGTGCGTTGGTCGGGGTTTAGACCGGAGGGCGAGGCGCGCTGGCCAAGCAACAAGGTGATGTTGGGGTTGAATCCACTGTGCGCATCGCCGTCTGCTAGCCAGGCGAGGGTGTGCACCCCCAGGGCTGTGGCGCTGGCGAGAAGCTGGCCGACGACCCGATGCTCTGCTGGCTCCAGGTAGCTTGCGGGCCGTGGCCATGCCCGCCGGGTGGATTCATCATCCCTGGGTGAGACGCCTCTGCCTGCTCTGCCGCAGCAGCCGCATCCCGGGCCTCTTGGCGTTGAGCTTGTTCCATCGGTCGCTATTGACAGCCTCCTGGCACTGAACCTCCGCCTTCCAGTCGGCGTTCGACATGCCCGGTGGTTTTGCCGGCGGTGCCCTCGACTTCCTCTGCTTTGACTGGCTGACATCGGCAATGGCAGCAGTGTGAGGGGCCGTATACTTCTTCGGCGGCATGGCGGGATGGCGGGGAGAGGGAGGAGAATGGAGGGAGAAGTTGGGCAGAAGGGGGGAATGGAGGGAAACGGAGGGGAAAAGCGGGGGTATCGGCAGGAAAAAGGTCCGTCTCTGGCCGACAAAGTGGACCCACACGCCTTTTTGCTTCTGCCGGCGCCCCCAGGCGGCCCCCGGGGCTTAGGTTCGGCTCGGATACGCCGGCTATTATTTCGTCCCAAACCAGCGATAAACAAGGTACTGGGGGCGCGACTAGGCCGATTTTTCGGCGTCGGCACGAAAAATGAGCCCTGGGGGCATGTTGGGGAGGGGGGTTGAGTGGAGATGCTCTTAGTGCTCTTCCCAGTGTAGCGATCGTCTATAACACACAGCTTTTCGGGGTATGCCATGTCCACAGTACAAATGGATCGTTAGGTGTTACGCGGGTGAAAGTCAGACCTCAGGGCGGAAACAATCGGTAGTCTTGAAGTTCTAGCAGGATAATCCTAAACTCGGAACACAAAGCATCAAAAGATGAACAGGAGTCATATATGGAGATATGACCGGCAAAAGTTTGCGTACAAGTTGAAGTTCACGTCATCAGTGATGTCCACATCAATGGCTGTGAATAAGATCAGGGTCTTGAATCACTCACTTTCAATTATGAGAGATATTTATTTCAGTGGGGTTGCACGTTATATTAAAATTTGTTTAAACACTAGTGAGAATTAATATGAACAATGTCTAAGTGAATCATGTGTTTATCATTGTAGATCAATGGCTCGCAATGTTTTCAACTTAGCCCCTATGATAGAGAAAGACAAGTTGGCTGCAAACGGTGGGAACTATGAGGATTGGATCCCGAACCTGATATTTGCTCTCATGAGTGCTAAAAAAGAGAATGTGCTGGATCAGCCCCTAGGTGATCCTCCTGCGCTAGGTGTGTCGCAGGAAATTGCAGCTGCCTATACTGCTCGTAGTGATGGCTATGAGTCAGTCGAGTGCCTCATGCTGACTTCATGGATCCTGAACTACAAAAACATTTTGAACGGTCTAGTACTCAATTTATTATTGGGTCACTTGATGCTATGTACAAGATACAGGCAAGCACCAAACGTTTTGAGATAACCAAGGCCTTGATTTAATGCAAGATGGCAGAAGGTTCCTCGATGAGTGAGCATATAGTGCTGGTTGGCTATGTTGATAGACTGCCTTCTCTGGAATTTGGAATTCCTCCAACACTCGGTATAGACCGCAGGGCTTCGCCCGACCGCATCCTGTGGTGGCAGCGGGGGAGGAGGGAGGGCGCCGGGAAGACTAGGGGCGGCGGCGGCGGCGGGCTCCTCCCCGTCGCCCACGGGAGCGACGCGGGAGGAAAGTTTCAACTCTAGTCTGGTAGTGGCATATTGTGGTGCGAGCAGTACAAGGCTCTAGACTAGTAAAATCATGTAAGTATTCATAATGAGAAAATTCTACAAGAACAAACAGAACCTTAAACTTCCGGTTTCTCCTCCTAAACTTGATATGATAATTTACCTCCATGACAAAATTTGTAAAAAAACATTTATTTAAAGGAACATAATTAATAATACTACAAGCTAGTTTGTAGACGGGAATTTTTATCAGTAATGAAGGGGATGCAAGCCAATAGTCTACATTAGAAGTAGCTAGTAGTAACAAAAAAAACAACCATAGCAAAGAAGCCACAAAGTCAATAAAGATTCAGACTTATGCATAAAAAAACAAGTTTTTCAATTTCATAATTCATGAGCTTCATTTTTTGAGAAAATAATGTTCGGAGGATAAATGGGCATACACTCCTGCAAATAATGTTGAACGACAGGTAATTCTGGACGGAGGAAGTATAAATTATCATACAGGTATACCTTGAAGATTCAAGTCGCTAACTAACGAGAGTGTTTACGTGTGCAACCAAATCTCTTGTGCATCTCTTCCTCCTCACCTTTCTTCTCCTCTTAGGCCTTGTTTTTCTATCCACGTCCACTTTATTGTTATGATTGCTTTTTGAAAGACGAACCAATATATGGTAATTTGCTTTGCTGAGTAGGTGTTTTCTTCTAATTGTTAGGAAGTTGCAAATCCAATAGATCATATATAATTCCTACATTTGAAGCTCTAAATGACTTGTTTTCTTTACTGGAAAAAGGCCCATGCGTTGCAACGGGAGAAAAAAAATCCTCTCATATCTCTAGCTGGATCAGTTGGACAAACTATGCATGGCCGGTTGGTAGGTTATGAGATCGAACCCTCCCATCGGCAATTTTATTTTTTGCCAGTTCTCCGGACTTGGGCCACAGTGCACCGCCGGGTGGGCTTCCTCCGTTGGGCCAAAACGGGTGACAAATAACGAAACCAAATAGCGTACGTGAAATTAATTGAAGCGGGACCAAACCAAGAATATCACCTTCCTTTAATAGTAGGTATAGATATAGATTAGTCATATTTAGAGTGAAACCACCCTTGATATGACCTAGTTATTTCTTCTTTGTATTCCTTATCTAAATTGCATGATGTGATAAAAATATCACCACCACTGAAAGTACATGTTTACAAAGGGAACTGCAACAGTGTGGATCTTAGCAATGTGATAAGCCAGACCAGTTTTGGAGAAGTATATTTGATTTTGTTTTGACAGGGTAAAACTAAACCAACCTCTAAACAGTAGGAGAACAAGTGTAAACATAATTGTTTTGGGAAAATTGCTACTTTAGTTGTAATCTTTTCGATTGGATTGAGTGCATTATATATGGTGAGTTAAATCTAATTTTGAAGTGGGAAACTTCTAAGCATAAGAATAAGTTATATATATAGTGATGCTATTCATCACCCAGGGTGCATTATATATATAGTGATGCTATTATATATATATATATATATATATATATAGTGATGCTATTCATCACCCAGGGTGCAGAATAAGTTATTCTTCACCCAAGGTAATCTTACAGTCACTTCATAATTAAATTACGTTTGGAATTCAAATAGTTACATCCCTATTGATTCATTACGTAAAATTTGGTATAAGAAAAAAAAATATAGGTCATAAGACAAGAAAATTTAGAGTTCATGTATATTTTACACTATGTTTTTACGTTTGTAATTTTACATAACATAAAATATTTTTTACGGCGATTGTATATTTTCTTACGATCTCTTTTTACATCAGAAATAAGACAAAACTTACTAAACGTAAAATTACAGTGCATTGGTGGTAAAATAGTCGGGGTGAAGAATAACTATTCCTCACCCAGGGTGACGAATAGTCAATCCCTATATATATATATATATATATATATATATATATATATATATATATATATATATATCCTAGTATCTTCGATACATGATGATAATATTGATATGTCAGTTTGAAGGGGCATGATGTGTTCCTCGCTCGAGTTCCTGGGGCCATTGATACGCTAAAATAGAAAAGAAGTATCTCTCATTAGATAACTTCAATGGTGCAGCAAGATTGTTTCCAATTCAGATGAATATATAAACATTTTGAATAAAGTTTATTTCTTGACTCCAGAAATAAAAAAAGCTGAAATTAGCACTGGCACTGATTGTTTTAATGTATATACTGCCTATACAATGTTAATGCTTAAGTAGCTAGTTCCGGTTGTCAACTCTAGCATATCTTATGATAAGACAATATTTGTGCTCATATAATGAAAATAACAAAACAAAATATTGCAGAGACTGTTCTGTTCATTGCAAAAGTTAGGAAGTGAACAAAACAAGAGTAACCAAATTTCCAAATCTGAGCACCTCACCTCCGACTAAAAGGAGCATGTGATTCAACATAGCGAAGAAGGGGTGAGGCAGACCAAACTGAGGCACCCCCTGCATGATTAGCAAACCGAGTAAATAAGAAAGTCTTATACCCACAGTCAGATCTAGTCTGGGAAATAAGAACAATCACAAGCTTATATCCATATGAAAATCATGGAAATCACCTGGACAACAGTTAACCAATCAGACACATGTAATTCAGATTAGTGCAGAAGAGAATCGGTACACTCTCAGCTCACAGATCAATCCACTGAGAAACATCTCATTTCAGAAATGATCAAGGGGTGATGTACACTCTCAGCTCACAGATTTATACCTTGTGTAGACTGAGCCATGTCAGTACTGTAGATCCTTGTAGACTTGTAGTCCTACTGGCTCACATGGCCAGCCTTGTACCTGCACTTGCATACCAGGATTTGTAAGCAGCAGTGAGAGTCGTTCAGATTATGTTCAGCTGGGTAGAGACACACCACTTGTTATCTTTTCCTGGAGCCTGGCTTGATTGGGAGCTCATCATTTCAGTTAAATAGCTGTGAAACAAATTCTAAAAACCAAACCCACCACACCACGTGCTAGCAACCCTGGTTGTTTAGAAATTCAGTCAAGATAGATTAAAACAGAGAGATAAAACTGGAAGCAATTAGGACTATGCGGAATGAAGAACTGAATAATTTTGTTTCCTATTTGCAGAAAGGGACTTGTCAGCTGAATATCGAATTCAGTTAGAATTTCATGTCTGCATAATTGGTTCAGGATGGTGCGTGCAATGAATATTTTGTATTGCCATTACGAAAGGATGAAGCAGAGTAGAGCTAGCAGCAACTGAAAGCCTGAAATTTTAAATTATCTTGCCACTGCACCACGTCTGGCTCTGCCATTTGAATTCACATGTCCAAACAATGCATGTGATATCGGGACGGAGAGGAGCATGAGATCGGGGAGGACAGGCTAACCGGCGTGAGGAGATGTGGGTGAAGATGCCCTCGGTAGCACGACGACGGAAAGCTCGAGGAGGAGCATGACTGGATCCACCGCCACCCGCTGTCCGAGGGAACCAGCCGCGGTCGAGGACGACGGATCACCGTGCTCGTCGTCGTGCAGCTGCCACGGACTCACCTCATCATGGTCGTTGTCGTCCAGCCGCCTTGCACTTGTTAGAGTTATATATGTTGGCTTTGGCCTCTCAATAATATTAAGCTGCTTTTCATAACATGGTATAAGAGACAATTAGGTAGAATTTTTTTCACCTGCTTTTCATAACAGGACTCACCTTCTGGCAATTGTTTTGGTCGCCGTCGTCCAGCCACCTCGGTTTTTCAGGGTGACGGCGGCGCAGTAGCCTGGATCCCACGTCGGTAGCTTGGACCCGAAGTCAGCGGGGAGAAGAGGGTGGTGATTGGGCCTCCGCCTCCGCCCACTGCATAGCATTGTCCGCTTATCTTCTTCGCCTAACAACAACATCATGGCGTCCAGCAGTTCGAGCCCCAAGGCCCCGGGATCTGGCGATGGTGAACCCATAGTGTCCGATTCCTGGCGGCTACATCAAACAGCGTCACTCGGCGACCGTGCATCCATACCAGCAGATGATCGAAGCAGCGGGTCAAGGATCGCACAGAGATGATGCTAGGGCTTGGTCTGGGAGGAAGGAGGGTCATGGGAGCTGGGCAGGGTTGGCGGCGCTGGAATCCTAGAGGTCTGGTTCAGGTGGTCAGGTCGGCTAGAGAGGAACAGACAACTTGGGATGGAGGAAGGATCCGGATGGGTTCTCATGAAGGAGTCACAAGGTGGGACGAAAGGTAGGTAGAATGCAGTCCTCTGCAGGAAAAGGAACCTTGCGTATTTTTAGATAGTAGAGATTTATACTTTCAACGATTTTTGTCATGTCCTGTTGTTAACCTTATTATTGCTGTTATTGTCTTCTGTCATCATGGCTTGATTAATCATACTAAAAGGATATGTCCTAATTATAAGTGTGCTCCCAAACAAATTGTATTAGCCGGCAAAAGTTTGTTTAAAGCTGCGAAAGATAAGCTCAGAGAGTATGACCTTGGAATTTTCTTTGATTTGGAACTCAGAAGCATTGAGAACATAGAGTTATTGATGTTTCACATGGATAGACCGCATCCAAGTACGCTTACCTTGGACACTGCTAATGTTAAGCATCTGAAAATTTACTAGGCACACCATCTATTGTGTTCTTGGTCTGCTGAATAGGGTACAAAGATTGTTGTAACCGGTAAACACATCCAAAAAGAAGCATTACAAAATTAAAGGAGAAGATTGGCATCGATCAATGTGTATATGTCAGGGTGCAATATTTAATTGAACAAATTGCAGAAGATAAAAAGGGTGTTGTTTCTAAGTCAAATACTTCATAATGATCCTCTTTAACAAGCTACTTTTGCCTGAGCCTTGTGACTACATCACGGGAAAGGAGGTTGCACTAACGAAGGACATCAACGTTGTGTTGATAAATCGAGCTAAATTAATTTTGATGACATTGCCTATTCCACTCATTCATGGCGCTCAAAGAAGACCGGTGCCACTAGCCCATCTATTCCTGGATGTGTGTTGTTTCTAGTTGTGAGTATCATATAATTTTTCCTTCAGACTCAAGCATCAACCTGAATTTATCCATGCATACCATCTTGGTATTGGAGTTACAAGTGTCTTAATGTGTTTTCTTTTATAGGTTATATCTGGATATTTTGGTGTGAGAGCCTTCAACCAATCCCATCGTTACACCATGCATAACTAATTTTACGAGGGAGCAAATGTTGAATCTCATAGAGCTAGATAAGAGTGGATGACGGGGTTGAAACATTCAGGGCTTTGCGGGTAAATTGCTCAACTATTGTATTCCCCAACGCATTTCTTTGATAACATCTTCTAACATATGGTTTTCATTTAATTTCTTCTTTTACTAGTTTAGGAGACAGCACACCACTTGCTACACTGAGGGTGGTGCATCCCCTTCAACGAGTGGCCCTCCTCCAGCCAGTTCAATAGATATACCTTTTGGATCCCATTTTGCTCCTCCTACATCTTTTGTTAGCATGCATCATCATCTCACTGGTTGCTGCCACAAATCATCGAAGCAACCAACAAGATGATGATGCATGCTAACAAAAGTTGCAGAAGAAGCATAAAAGGATCCAGAAGGAATATCAAGTGAACTTGGTGGAGGAGGGACACCTGTTGAAGGGGATGCAACCTCCATGTAGCATGTACCTTGCTGGCACCTCAATTAGTACAAGAAATTAAAAAAATGTTAGAAGATGTTATCAGATAGTTGAGCAACTGAGCGACAAAGCCTCGGATGTCTCAACTCTGTCATCCACTCTGTTATCTTGCTCTATGAGATTCAACATTTGTTGCATCATCAATCAGTTATGCGTGTTGTAATGATGGGAGTGGTAGAAGGCTCTCGCAACAAATTATCCATACAGTAAAACTATAAAACATCATACATTAAGACACTCGCAACTCCATATCGAGAGGATATGCATGGATAAAATCAGGTTGATGCTTGACTGTGAAGAAAAAATGATATGATAGTCAGAACAATAAACAACACAACCATGAATAGAGGGCTGGTATCACCGGTCTTCTTTGAGTGCCGCGAATGAGTGGAATGGCCAATGTAATCAAAAACTAATTTAACCCAATTTACCAGGCACAACGTTGTGATGTCCTCCGTTAGTGTAACTCTTTTCCTGTGATGTAGTCAGAAGGCCCTAGCAGAAGTGGTTTGTTCAAGAGGTCATTATGAAGCACTTGGCGGAGAAATCAAACTGCAATCTACTCAATTAAAAGGTGCACCATGCTCCTTGATCGATGCCAATCTTTCACTTTTGTTTGTATAATGCTTCTTTCTAAATATGTTTCTCGGGTACAATAGTGTTTCTACACCTATTCAGCAAACCAACAACATACTGGATGGCATGCCTAGTAATTTTGAGGCGCTTATCATTAGCAATGCAAGGTAAGCGTACACAGATCTAGGCTATCCATAGAAGCATCAATAACTTTGTGTTCTCAATGATTCTCAGTTTCAAATCCAAGAAAAATTTGAAGGTCATACTCTCTGAGACAGTGGCGGAGCGTGAAGCAAAAATGAGGGGGGGCCAACTGGTTTAGATTTATGAAAGAAATAGCAAGTAACAGCAAGAAAGTGCAAGTTCATGTATGTATCAGGTTAGAATCATTGGAGAATATGCACATATATATACATAATATAAAAGATGTTTACAAAACATAGCAGTCTAAGAGCACCCAAGCATATTTAGGCATTTAGCAACCTCCTATCCATTTAGCAAAAGACCTTCAACTTCAACAGATGTGTCATCTCTTTTTCTTTTGAAAAATGAATGCATAGTTGTTGCTCTGTTTCTCCCCATTGCTACCTAAATTGGAATTTGCAAACAAATTTTCATCAGCTGGAAAATCATAATTCCACATTTGTTTTTTAACTGGAACTAATCTACTTATTCTAGCAATCTAAAATCAAGAATTTAAAATGGTCTCCAATTAACTTTGCAAGATAGAACTGCAAAAATTAAGATCCACACATAACATACCCTGTTAGGCTGCAGATCCCCCACAAATTTGGCAACCCCCACGAATTTGCTGCTACTGCAGATCCACTTGCACTGCTGGAATTCAGAAAGGATTTAGGAGAAAACAGTGAGCATACACAATAAGTAGATGGGGATTTAGGGATTGGATTGGGAGGGGACTCACGTAGTTTATCAGGGAGCCGGGGAAGTAGGGGACTAGTGGAGATGGGAGGATCCAAGGAGGAATAAGACCTAGCCAGTCAGGGGAGGAGGCGAGGAGCAGTAGCGGCAGAAGTCACCATGACCCATGGGGGCGACCGGAGGAGCAGTGCGGAGGAGGCGAGGGGCAGTGGAGTGCGGAGGGGGAACAGGCGAACAGAACAGGGATGGGGCGGCAGCTCCCATGTGACGCGCTCACGATCCTTAAGGTAGCGCTCGGCTCCCGGGCCTCTCAGTTTCCGCTGCTACTGGGCCACGGATGGGCTGTGAGTCCTATAAAAAAATATTTGGGCTTTTGGAAGGGGTGGCCACAGCCCGGAATTGTCCCCACAACGCTCCGCCAGTGCTCTGAGACTATCTTTCATGGCTTTATACAAAGTTTTGCCGACAAATACAATTTGTTTGAGAGCACACCTACAACTAGGGCATATCCTTTGAGGACGATCAGATCGGCAGAATGGTGGCTTGGTTGGATGCAAGATGGTGCTCGATCGATCGATCAGGGTGAAGAATAGCTTATTCTAAATGAAAGGATATGCCCTAGTTACAAGTGTACTCACAAACAATTTGTTTGGGATATGCTAGTTGTTTGTTCTTTAATGCATCTTTTGTGGTCATTGACATACTCTTTTGGTGCATCCTTTGTGGTCATTGACATAATTTATATTTTGTTGACGCACTCCACCAAGTTTCATGTGCTATATAAAAGTTTCTCGTATACCTAACCAATTATGCATTTGCATTCAAGCGCAAATTTTAAATAATGCACAAATTTAGGGGGAGCTCTTGTATACCACATGCTTCTCAAAGCGTTGTTTATGAATTGTAGTAATTTTATTGAATCTTTGATCAAAATCTCCAAGGTGAATTTTGGTAATTCATGTCAACAAAGCTCAAAGAACTAATGGCAGTTCAAAGTATATTTCAGGAAAAATTCTTTTAGGTACAACATTGGAATGGAAGGAGACCACTGAAAATGCTTAAAGACAAGTATTGGACAAGCTATAAAGGATTCTACTCAAAGTTTTCAACTATATCTAGCTAATTCCATGCAACTTGGTGTTGCCAAAGCATTTCTACTCGGAGCCACAGAAACAGATGGATTCCAAACCCTAGTTCAATCAGAGCTTTCAACATTCCATTTGGAGCCACGGAAGCAACTTGGAAAACTTTGTTTACACGTCGAAAATTCTGACCCATTCTAGTCGGAACTTCTGAAGCGTAAACAGTGTGCCACCACTGAGGTACTCACTTCGGAGCCACCATTTTATTTCATTCGGACCTACTGATGCATCTAAAAGTTGACTCTTTTTTCATTACGGAGTCACCTTTTGTGGGAGGGACACAATTCAGGCGAAATCGGAGGTCCAGGCCTCCGTATTAGCGGGATGGGTGGGCGCGTGCGAGCGAAAACTCCAGCGTATTCGTTTCCGTTTCAGTGGGTTGTTTCAGAGTACATCCAAACGTCTGTATTGGGGTCAGCCCAATACCAAATCCAATTCGACAGCCCAATACGAACATCCAAACGCAGCGTAAGTCTTTCCAGTTTCAAAATTGAAGAGCTTCAGTTTTTGAAGAAAACAAACTTTTTAGGCAAGATGTGCATGGTATGCGGCATTGTTGGACACTCTTCCATCAACCATGGCATCTACATGACGAGTAAAAGTAAACTAATACTGACACGGTCTATGAACAAAAACAAGGACAACACCTGCTCGAACACATACCAACTAGGCAAATAGATATTAGTCTCGAGTATTAAGCTTGTAGGACATCTATAACCAAAACAAATAAACTGGAGGAGGAGATCAAAACTGAAACTGCAAAGCCTAGCCTATGCCTGTTGGAACATGGTTATTGAAATGCAGATACTTAAACTTCTTAACTAAATAAACATATTGAGAGGATAAACGGACACATACTCCTGCAAATTTATGGAGAGGGGGCGATACTGGAGAGCTCCATTGTCGAAGACCTTGTTACCAGCCGTCCTGATGGTAGGAGATGCAAACCACATCAACAAGCAAGACAGCGGTCAAAGAAATCTGATGCCGAGAATCACCAGCACTGTTGCACGACTGGTCGGCCTACTGCGAATCGACAACCCTCCACCACAGTGGGAAAAATGGAGTATTCCTAAGAAAATGAAGTTACAGTGTTAAATACATGAATAGAACCACAAGTAAAGCATATACTGTAAAATGCAGATAACCTTTTTTGGGAAAAGGCTCGATCCCTGCTTTAACAAAAGTGATAGTTCGCTCGGTACCAGCTCTTACAGGAACATCAAACTAGCTACTTGGGAGGAGCATGGAAAAGCAATTTGGAATGAGCACGACAAAGGGAAACCTAAGTGGAAGCCGATTGGAATTTTGGAACGGAAATCGCTAGAATTGGGGTTGCTCACCTCCTCCCGTGCACTCACACCCAACCAAACTTCAATTCGAACAGCAGCAATGCCGTCACGTCACGTAGCAGGCCATGCACGGCCACCCTCTGCAGCGCCGCCGCGATCACCGGCCACAGCTCCGTGCACAGCGCCGCCCAAGACCTAGGCAGACGCCGCACACCACGCTGCCCCAATTGCCCAGAGGCCACCCCCGCGTGGAGATCACGCCGGCCCGCAGCCGGCCAAACGCTGCCGCTGGCCGTCGTCCACTGCGGCTTTCCTCTTGCGTCGCCGCTGAGATGCTGATGGCGACGGCCACGGGGAGGCTCTCCTCTTGCCTCGCTGCGATGGCGGCGCAGCTTCCGGTTGGGCCTCCCCCGACCGGTCGGTCACCGGGGTGCGCCGCCGCCTCCCTGCCCTCGACCTGGATCCCGACGCCTCGTCCTGCGTGGTCGGCGCCATTCTTAGGGTTTGGCTGGCTCGGCCGAACCACAAGATCGCCTCCGTCGCTGTGATCTACTTATTCGCGAGGGGTCGGTTGTCAGGTCCCTGCTTCTCCGCACCTGACGAAACTGACGAGGCCCGAGGAAACCGACGGTGAAGATTGCTTCGAGGTGAAGATGCACGCCGAGTGGGAGATGGACGGCTACGATGCGTCGCCATGGGTGAAGATCGACGCACCGGATGGAGCGATGCCTCCCCTGTTCACGGTCAGTTGCCGGGACGGGAGGAAAGGCTCGATCCCCGTGAATTTTGCATCGGATCTTGAAGTTTGGTAGTACTGAATTCGTCCTCGTTTCGGTGCCAATTTGTATCGTCTCATCGTTTTTTTTTACCATCTTGTTCATCGATTTGTTCTCGGGTTCTGTCACTGCTCCCTGCACGGCGCCGGCGCCGGCGCGAACGCTGCCGCACGGCCATCCGAATCCGTTCACCGCCGCTGTCACTGCTCCCTGCTTCTGCTGCGTCAGGAACGCAACGCAATACAATGGCCGACGAGCAGATCAGATCACAGGTCATATACAGCGCAAGTAAGCACAAGGAGGCAACCACGGAGAATGCTCTGTTACAGTAATTCTATTGTTTCGTTTCAGGCAGAGGTGCTTGGAAAATCCAGAAAGGGTTACATACACAAGTTCAGATAATCTTATTACTTTGCAGGAATCAGTGAAGACGAAGGCGGTTCATTGTTGACGTTGCCGGTGCTCTCCCGTGGCGTGGCTCCGCCGCCGCAGCAGCAGCAGCAGCACGGTCAGTGAGGTTCCATGTCCACGCCGGGGTCATGCGAGAGCAAGATCATCTCGGCAGGCTCGCTCAAGGAGACGTCGAAGAAGCTCGTCCTGGACTCCGAGTTTGTGCCAAGCAGATCGTTGACGATCAGATGAACAGAGGTGCTGTCAGTTGATGCCGCAATCTTGCTTCTGTCGTTACCATCAGCGCGGACCGCAAATGAGTCCGTGGAGTCCGACATTTCATGAGCAGCTGCCACATTTTTGGTTTGGTAACTTTGGCATCGCGTCTCCTCTGCTTTGCTCAACTCAACATCATGAGCAGGTGAAGAGCTTCCACTTCTGTTCCGCGAAATGGTGTTGCTTGTAGTACCTTCATCATCTTCAGAACCTGTCAGTGGGTTTGCAGCTTCACCATCTTTGCCCTGAGGGATTCCAAGGACCATGAGGGTACTTGTGTCCTGATGATCATAGGCCACCATTTCCGAAGTTCCATCCTCATCATGGTTGGGTGACGATTCCATGGTTCCAGGGTTTTCGACGATCAACATTTTATCTGCATTGACCCCTCCAGAGCAGCTCCTAGCACTTTGGTTTTGCTTCTCTTCAAGGGATGTTTCCGTGTCCACATGGCCGAAACCCACCTCACTGCCAGTTTCAACAATGGTCTGCATGTCACCGAAACTGAGCCTGTGAAACAGGTGTGCATTTCCAGAATCTCCGAGAATCGACGATTTATCACCTGTGACATCTTCGCAGCAGCCTTGGGTCCTTTGCTGTTCATCTTGCGGTTGCACTTCGGTTTCGAGATAAGCTCCAGGCATCGCAGTACAGGTGTCATTAGATAACAAACAGATGCTATTGAGTTTACAGTTCTCACCTGATACTTTCAGCATGTTCTCAGTATTGCCAGCAACATCTTCACAGCAGCCTTGGATCCTTTGCTGTTCATCTTGCAGCTGCACTTTGGTTTCAAGATAAGCTCCAGCCAGCTGAGTACATCTGTCATTAGATGACAAACTGATGCTCTTGAGTTTACAGTTCTCATCTGATACTGTCAGCATGTCCATAGGTTTGGTGTCGTTCGGAACCAATGCAGTTTCACTTTCATACTCCTCTCCATGGTAAGATGCACTTGCTAACCGTGTCTTCTTCCTTGCTGCTTCCTGAACATCGGCAGTATAATCCGCTCCTCCTTCAACATTTGGATCCTTAGCACGCCGCTTAAAGTCCGAGAAAGGGGTACTGATTTCTTCTTCAACAGTGCCTTTGCAGCTCTCATGTACTTCAGCAAATAGGGGTTTATTTGATTCTCTGTCACAAGAGCTGTCGAAGAAACTTTTCCTGGACTCCGAGTTTGTTCCAAGTTCGTTGATGACCAGATGAACAGAGGTGCTGTTAGTTGACATACCAATCTTGCTTCCGTAACCCTCGGCGCAGACCACAAATGAGTCCGTCGAGTCTGACATTTCATGGGCAGCTGCTATATGTTTGGCTTGGTAACTTTGGTAATGCATCTCCTCTGCTTTGCTCAACTCAACATCACCAGGAGGTGAACTGCTTCGACGGCTGTTCGGGGACAGGGCATTGGAAGTAGTATTTTCATTATCAGCAGAGCCTGTCGGTGGGTTTGTAGCTTCACCATCTTTGCCCTGAGGGAGGGTGCTGGTGTCCTGGTGATCAATACCCACCATTTCCAGAGTTCCATCCTCATCATTGTTGGGCGAGGATTCCATGGTTTCAGGATTTTCGACGATCAGCGTTGTATCTGTATCAACCACTCCATAGCCAAAACCCACCTGACTGCCAGTTTCAACAATGGTCTGCATGTCACCAAAACTGAGCCTGCGGAACAGGTCTGCATCTCCAGAATCTCCAGGAACCGATGATTTATCACCTGTGACATCTTCACAGCTGCCTTGGATCCTTTGCTGTTCATCTTGCAGTTGCACTTCGGTTTCGAGATAAGCTCCAGCCATCTGAGTACAGGTGTCATTAGATGACAAGCTGATGCTATTGAGTTTACAGTTGTCATCTGGTACTCTCAGCATGTTCTCAGTGTCACCAGTAACATCTTCACGGCAGCTTCGGATCCTTTGCTGTTCATCTTGCAGCTGCACTTCGGTTTCGAGATAAGCTCCGTCCATCTGAGTACATGTGTCATTAGATGACAAACTGATGCTCTTGTGTTTACAGTTCTCATCTGATACTGTTAGCATGTTCTCAATAGCACCGGTAACATCTTCACAGCAGCCTTGGATGCTTTTTTGTTCAGCATGCAGTTGCACTTCGGTTTCGAGATAAGCTCCAGCCATCTGAGCACTGGTGTCATTAGATGACAGACTGATGCTCTTGAGTTTACAGTTTTCATCAGATACTGTCAGCATGTCCATAGGTTTGGTGTCTTTTGGAACCAATGAAGTTTCACTTTCATACTCCTCTCCATGGTAAGATGCACTTACTAACCGCATCTTCTTCGTTGCTGCTTCCTGAACATCGGCAGTATAATCTGGATCTCCTCCTTCAACATTTGGATCCTTGGCACTCCGCGTAAAGTCCAAGAAAGGCGTCCTGATTTCTTCTTCAACAGTGACTTTGCAGATCTCATGTACTTCAGCAAACAGCGGGTGTTTATTTGATTCTTTGTCACAAGAGCTGTCGAAGAAGCTTGTCCTGGACTCCGAGTTTGTTCCAAGTTCGTTGATGACCAGATGAACAGAGGTGCTGTCAGTTGACATTCCAATCTTGCTTCCGTAACCCTCGGCGCAGATCGCAAATGAGTCCGTGGAGTCTGACATTTCATGGGCTGCTACATGTTTGGTTCGGTAACTTTGGTATCGCATCTCCTCTTCTTTGCTCAACTCAAGATCACAAGGAGGTGAACTGCTTCGACGTCTGTTCGGCGACAAGTTGTTGGTACTATCTTTATCATCTTCAGAGCCTGTCGGTTGGTTTGTAGCCTCACCATCTTTGCCCTGAGGGAGGGTACTGGTGTCCTGGTGATCAGTTGCCCCCATTTCAAAAGTTCCAACCTCATCATGGTTGGGCAAGGATTCCATGGTTTCAGGATTTTCGATGATCAACGTTGTATCTGTATCAACCACTCCATAGCAGCTCCTACCACTTTGGTTTTGTTTCTCTTGGAGGGACGTTTCAGTGTCCACATGGCCAAAACCCACCTCAATGCCAGTTTCAACAATGGTCTGCATGTCACCAAAACTGAGCTTGCGAAACAGCTGTGCATTTCCAGAATCTCCGAGCGATGATTTTTCACCTGTGACATCTTCACAGTAGCCTTCGCTCCTTTGCTGTTCATCTTGCAGTTGCATTTTGGTTTTGCGATAAGCTCCAGCCATCTGAGTACAGTTGTCATTAGATGACAAACTGATGCTATCGAATTTACAGTTCTCATCTGATACTGTCGGCATGTTCTCAGTATCACCTGTAACATCTTCACGGCAGCCTTGGATTCTTTGCTGTTCATCTTTCAGTTGCACTTCGGTTTCGAGATAAGCTCCAGCCATCTGAGTACATGTGTCATTAGATAACAAACTGATGCTATTGAGTTTGCAGTTCTCATCTGATACTGTCAGCATGTCCATAGGTCTGGTTTGTTTCGGAACCAATGCAGTTTCACTTTCATCCTCGTCTCCATGGTAAGATGCACTTGCTAACCGTGTCTTCTTCGTTGCTGCTTCCTCAACATCGGCCGTATAATCTGGATCTCCGCCTTCAACATTTAGATCCTTAGCATGCCTCTTAAAATCCAAGAAAGGGGTCCTGGTTTTTCCTTCAACAGTGACTTTGCATCTCTCATGTACTTCAGCAAACAGTGGGGGTTTATTTGACATTCTGTCAGAGGACCCGATCAATTTTTTACTGCCTTCAGAAACAAACAGCCTTTTGCATGCACCATATCGATCAGGTTCTTTAGTAGATACATTCCACAGGACTCTCTGAATGTTGCTTGGTTTACCACCAGAGAACTTGTTGGATCTTCTGTCATCGTCCCAGACAAATGAATAGTCCAATGCTGGACCTTTTATCATCTTATGAGCTGAAGGCATACCCAACGTTGCACGATTATCACATGGAAAGGACTTGCTCTGCTGTGCCCTCCGCCGTTTTCTCCTCTGATTAGGGGAACTGAAAGACTTAGCATTCTTTGATGGGAATGGTTTGGTCTTGAACTTCTGTCTTTGAACAAAAGATTCAGGTCTTCCCATTAACCGAGCAAACACGCTTTTTCGCCCTTCAATGTCAGCGCGAAGCTTTGAATCTGCCAGGGGCTGATGGCAATCATCTTTCTTCCTGACACATGGTTGGTGGAAAGCTGTGTTCTCTTCAGAGTCACTACTGCCTTTAGATTCTGAAGAGTGGCTCTCATCTCCAAGCAAATCAAATAGAGTATCAACACCGTCTGAAGTATCATCCTCCAGCTGTAGTGGTATATAATCATCAGTAAACTTGTCATCCACTGCTTCTTGGGTGCCAGGTTCAGTGACAACGTCTGTATTTGCTGCAGTGTGCAAGGAAAATCTTGAGCTGTTGGACTTAGCCACATCAGAGATGCCTAGTTGTAACTCTCTGTGCTTTAGTGACATAGGCTCAGATAACTTGTGACTCGGCGATGCTGCATGTTCCCCAACACTGGAGGAGGTACATGTTTGACAGGCGCTTTTCAATGAACCATGTGAACTATTTGAACCGGAGTGGTTATCAGTTTGGTTAACCACAGAAGAAATGTCAGACTCCCTTGGAGGTTCAACCTGTAACCTTGGATTTTGACGAGGCTGTAATCTGTTCCTTGAAGAAAACAAGTGAAGAAGCTTTACAACCTGTATCAAAGAAACACCCTGGGATCAGTAGCTAGCATAAATTAACATAACACCAGAAGACTGTGAAACAGACCTGTTGATGTGTCAAACCGTAATTAAACTTGTTTCTTGCGAAGTAATAATTATCCTGTACTGCATCTTCAAATTCACTTTCCATCAAAGGCTTGCAAAACCAAATCCTCTTAAAGCGTATCTGTATTTAGTGAACACAGCAGGAAAAGTATTAGTCTGTCTCCCATAATATGCCAGGAAGGGCAAATTTCAAAGCAATACAGAAATTTGCTGACAATTTCTTTTTACCATCGGTAAGATATGAATCAGTGTGAAATATGGAATAAGTGGAGGATAGAGGTTCCAGATGGATTATCAAAGACATAGCACTGATAAATTTCATAGAAACCCTGAAATAAATGAAATGGATGACTATGTTTGGTATGTGTAGAACATACTCATACCTGACAAGGATACTGAAACCCTGATGAGGCATATGCATCAGGAATGATATTCATGGCTCCATCTGAAGTTGCTTCAAACACCCCATGAAGCTTACGCTGCTCCACATCATACAGGAATAGTGTCGCGCCAGATTTAACTTTATGTATAAAATCAGTACACTTAGACGAAAGGCCAAAAAGCTTTCTGTGGAAGCACTCCTTCCTGGTCAGGTGGTTGCACAGAAAAATTGCTCCATCATAGGCTGGAACATTCTTACTCTGTACCTTCCCCATCCAAAAATTCATTGGTTTTCTTCGATACCATGAAACAATCAGAGCGAAAAAGGGTCAGGAGATAAAAAATTAACTCAAATCCAAAGAGAAAAATCATGCTTTCTGCCAGATTATATATTATTTAAAAGTGTAAGATAAGACAGCAATGCGATGTTATAAAGCCAATATCAATCATGATCACAAGCTCATTTTTAGTCCCCTTTAGGAAATCAGCAGGGGAGTCCCTACCAATATTTCATCAATGAAATGAAAACACAGCTCAACATATTAGTTGATACAAACTAACACGCTGAACTGAAGACAATCCACACTTGCCAAAAGAGGATTCAGAGGAAACACAAGCACGGACATCTAATGACGGCACAAATATGGCTAAACACTATTCAATTTCAGTAACCAACAATGGGGCCCCATATGCAATCCATTCCCATTCCCCACCTTGTGGGTCTACACTGCCTGATTTTGCAATGAAGCATGGCTTTCGACTGAACCATTTACATGTATTGTTTGCAACTGGAACAAGAGATGCAGAGGTTCTCCCCTGACATAATGTTCTAGTAAGGGTTAAAAACTTGCAGATTTAACATTCAATAACGCCTGCCTGAAAACCATCAAGATCCCCATCCCTACTACTTACTCCAACAAGTGTAATGCTAACAAGAGCAGCTCCAACTGCAGGATTTGTGCACAGGAAATTTCGCTACCATACATGCACACGTCTGAAGAACAGAGCCATCCATGGGCGCCGCAAGAGAAGGCACCCCACACAGACGTGTTGGTTTGGTCCCGGTTGTGAAACAACGCCGTCCTGGCTGAAACCCTCACGAGAACAAGAAGCCACCCACTGCTACGCCGCGCAGGCAAGATGCCGTGCCAGGACACGGCGTTCTTGGACGGACGGACGGACGGGCGAGCGGGCGGGCGGATCCCCTGCTCTGCGGTTTCCGGGAGGGTTTTAGCGCTAAAAAAACAGAAACCCCAATTTCCCTGCCCTGCCAAGAGCGATTCGAGACCCTACAGGAACGATGCTGGCATGCCGCGACGAACGCAGGGCAACATGACGGGGACGGAACAGGAAAATCATGGCGAGAACAGGGACGGCCTAGGCATGGAATGCGGGGCAAAGCAAGAAATGAAAAAAAAAAACGCAGCAGGGGAAGAAACAGAGCAAGGGGGAAGCTACCGGAGGCCAATGCAGGAGGAGGGCGGCGGCGCGGTGGATCGGATTGGCCCGGGCGGCGGGCTCGTCGGTGGGATTGGGGGAGGAGCGGCCGAGGAGGAGGAGAGGTGAATCCTTGGCTTCCCGGTGGGGGTTTCTCTCCCTCGCTCGCCTTTACTTTTGGCTTTCTCGCTTGGCAGGGGAAGGCTGGACGGGTTGGTGAGGCGATCAGAGGGTGGCAGAACCCCCCCACCCCACCCCACCCCTCTCTCCCCTTCTCTCTCTCTAGCCCTCCCTCCTCTTCATTGCGAGCTTTGCCTTTCCTCTTTCCCGATAGTTTCTTTCCGTTGCAGTCTGAAGTCTGATCGTGTGCCCCTCCCGTTCCGGCGCACGGTTCCGCTTGCCACCGGCACGAAACTTCCGCGAAGCTGCCGCGGCGGGTCCTGTTTGCCTGCCTGCCCGTGGTGCCGTCCCGAACGGTGATCACGTACGGCCGTGCTCCCCCTAACTCGTTGCTGGTTGTGGACGAGGCACGGCCGTTTTGGTAATGCGAGTGTGATGGGTCGTCGCATTTGGTTGATGCTGCTGCGGCCGCTCGCGTGACATCGTGTTGGAGGCACTCCATGTCACTTGTGATTATTTTTTTCTCTTTTCCGGAGAGAAAGTATGTATGCGCGAGGATTCAAAACGGTGCCCAGTCTCATCTACACTCAATGAACAGTAAATTCGGGAGAAAATACATTTAAAATTTTGAAAAAAAACTGAAATTTTTAGGCAGCTAATAAGATGGTAATGCAAAAATTTCAGATTGTTTGGACATCTGAGGGCCTCATATAAAATGACAAAATCAGCTCCGAATAGCGCTCTTTTATACAAAAAAATGGTTTTCCTTTGTTGAGGAGAAATATAGGACTGCCGAATTAAGTTGCTTCGGAACTCAACAAGATTTTACTCCCACCTTTTGAGTGTCTGCATAGTGGTGATGCTAACTAGCTACTCCGTACGAATTTGTACAGTGTGTAAGAGCATCTTGGAGCTTAAACCAAAGAAGCCCCTACAGCCACACATAGCGAAATTGAGCCCTCCCACATACTTCATCTCCCACAACCACACTCTCCATTTCACGATCCCCACTTCCATATAAAGACATGCAACACCCACCTTGTGGAGGAAGTGGCAATTGGCCTTCGCCTCGACTCCGAGTGTATGGAGTCCAGGATTGCCTGCTGCTCCACCTACTCTTCCACTTGGACGAGCTCGAACTCCGCGAGCACGTCCACCATCCGGCTTAAATAGCAGGACTTAGTCCCTCGGCGCGCCGTCATGAATGCATCCTAACCTAAATTTGGAGGAACCGCCCATCGGACCGTTGAGTTTTTTGTGTGGGTCCCGCCCGTAAGTCTGATGTGGCGGGCACGTCCAGGCGTCCCATATCCACGCCACATATGGGCTGGATATGGGCGGTGGTTAGCCCGGGCGTTTGTGCCGGGTTTGCTTGGTACGATTAGAAACATCTTCTTGTCCAGTCAATGACTGGGAAGACCGCCTGGACGTTTGAGACGAGTATGGGGGCTTCGGTTGTAGATGCTCTAAAAGAATACATATGTTCTCACAATTACGAACTGTTTTATAGAGCCACCAGTGCAGATAATATGCAAACTGATGCATTGTGATTGACAATAAATAAGTAAAAATATTTAGTGTTTCTTGCCTTTTCACTGTGGTGATCTCTTTGCATTTTGCTTTTTACACTTGGTGGGGCAAAGACTGACATATGGGCCTCACTGTCATAACATTCAACTTCATAGTTCAATGTTAGGGAGTTGACTTTTGCTTATAATTGCGCTCAATTTTAATAAAACAGGTCATCAATATTTTTTGTAAATTTGTAATCCTGACCGCAATCACGTACTATCCTCTTTCACTGGTAGAAAAAGAGGCTTCCGTCCAGCCCCATTAGTCGCGGAACTGTAGGAACCGCGACTAATGAAGTCTTTAGTCGCGGTTCGGCAGACGAACCGCGACCAAAGGCCTGGGCCCAGGGCGCTCGGTGGCCAGCTGGTGCACGTGAGGGGCTTTAGTCGCGGTTGGCCAGGCCAACCGCGACTAAAGGTGCCCAAAGGCCTTTAGTCGCGGTTGGCCAGGCCAACCGCGACTAAAGCTCCTCCCCTATATATACCAGTTCAGCGCACTCACTTAGCCATTTGGTGCCACTTCTCTTCACAAGCTTCACAAGGGGGTGTAGGTTTGCTTTTGGTTCCTCTTATGCACACAAGGTATTTGATGAAATGCCCCAAGAGCCACACTTGAGGTTCCTCATTTATTTTTTTCCTCCTCGATCGCGGTTAGCAACTTGAACCTTTCATGCATGTGTGTCATTGATAAAATATGCATGTGTGTTGTTCATTGTTTAATTTCTATTGTTTATAGCTAGTTAGTTTAACAAATGCATGATGGTTAATTATATATTTTATATTATAATAATGCAGATGAATCGGCAATGGATGTACGGTAACCGACTCTCCCGCGAGTTCACTACGGGTTTGAAAGATTTCCTCGTAGTGGCTAATGCGAACAAGCAGAAGGGTTTTGTTATCTGTCCATGTGTTGACTGTAAGAATCAGAAGGGTTACTCTTCCTCAAGAGAAGTTCACCTGCACCTGCTTCGGCACGGTTTCATGCCAAGCTATAATTGTTGGACCAAGCATGGAGAAAGAGGGGTTATAATGGAAGAAGATGAAGAAGGGGATGATTTCATCGATGAAAGCTATCTTGCTGATTTTGGTGATACTTTCATGGAGGATGCTGAAGGTGAAGGGGAAGGTGAAGGTGAAGAAGAGGCACGTGATGAGACCGTTGATGATCTTGGTCGGACCATTGCTGATGCACGGAGACGCTGCGAAACTGAAAAGGAGAGGGAGAATTTGGATCGCATGTTAGAGGATCACAGAAAGTCGTTGTACCCCGGATGCGATGATGGTCTGAAAAAGCTGGGCTGCACACTGGATTTGCTGAAATGGAAGGCACAGGCAGGTGTAGCTGACTCGGCATTTGAAAACTTGCTGAAAATGTTGAAGAATATGTTTCCAAAGAATAACGAGTTGCCCGCCAGTACGTACGAAGCAAAGAAGGTTGTCTGCCCTCTAGGTTTAGAGGTTCTGAAGATACATGCATGCATCAACGACTGCATCCTCTACCGCGGTGAATACGAGAATTTGAATGAATGCCCGGTATGCACTGCATTGCGTTATAAGATCAGAGGCGATGACCCTGGTGACGATGTTGAGGGCGAGAAACCCAGGAAGAGGGTTCCCGCCAAGGTGATGTGGTATGCTCCTATAATACCACGGTTGAAACGTCTGTTCAGGAACAAAGAGCATGCCAAGTTGTTGCGATGGCACAAAGAGGACCGTAAGTCGGACGGGGAGTTGAGACACACCGCAGATGGAACGCAATGGAGAAAGATCGACAGAGAGTTCAAAGATTTTGCAGCTGACGCAAGGAACATAAGATTTGGTCTAAGTACAGATGGCATGAATCCTTTTGGCGAGCAGAGCTCCAGCCATAGCACCTGGCCCGTGACTCTATGCATCTACAACCTTCTTCCTTGGTTGTGCATGAAGCGGAAGTTCATTATGATGCCAGTGCTCATCCAAGGTCCGAAGCAACCCGGCAACAACATCGATGTGTACCTAAGGCCATTAGTTGATGAACTTTTACAGCTGTGGGGCAGACCTGGTGTCCGTGTGTGGGATGAGCACAAACAAGAGGAATTTGACCTACGAGCGTTGCTTTTCGTAACCATCAACGATTGGCCTGCTCTTAGTAACCTTTCGGGACTGTCAAATAAAGGATACAATGCATGCACGCACTGCTTACATGAGACTGAAAGTGTACATTTGCCAAATTGTAAGAAGAACGTGTACCTTGGGCATCGCCGATTTCTTCCAAAAATTCATCCAGTAAGAAAGAAAGGCAAGCATTACAACGGCAAGGCAGATCACCGGCCGAAGCCTGCAGAACGCACTGGTGCTGAGGTATTTGATATGGTCAAGGATTTGAAAGTCATCTTTGGAAAGGGTCCTGGCGGACAATCAGTTCCGAAGGGAGCTGACGGGCACACAACCATGTGGAAGAAGAAATCTATATTCTGGGAGCTAGAATATTGGAAAGTCCTAGAAGTCTGCTCTGCAATCGACGTGATGCACGTTACGAAGAATATTTGCGTGAACCTCCTAAGCTTCTTGGGCGTGTATGGGAAGACAAATGATACAAAGGAAGCACGGCAGGACCAGCAACGTTTGAAAGACCCTGATGACCTGCATCCGGAATGGTTTCAAGGTCGTGCCAGCTACGCTCTGACCAAAGAAGAGAAGGTCATCTTTTTTGAATGCCTGAGCAGTATGAAGGTCCCGTCTGGATTCTCGTCCAATATAAAGGGAATAATAAACATGGCGGAGAAAAAGTTCCAAAACCTGAAGTCTCACGACTGCCACGTGATTATGACGCAATTGCTTCCGATTGCTTTGAGGGGGCTCCTGCCGGAAAATGTTCGAGTAGCCATTGTGAAGCTATGTGCATTCCTCAATGCAATCTCTTAGAAGGTAATCAATCCAGAAGTTCTACCACGGTTACAGAACGATGTGATCCAATGTCTTGTCAGTTTCGAGTTGGTGTTCCCGCCATCCTTCTTCAATATTATGACGCACCTCCTGGTTCACCTAGTCGAAGAGATTTTCATTCTCGGTCCTGTATTTCTACACAATATGTTCCCCTTCGAGAGGTTCATGGGAGTATTAAAGAAATATGTTCGTAACCGTGCTAGGCCAGAAGGAAGCATCGCCAAGGGCTATGGAAATGAGGAGGTAATTGAGTTTTGTGTTGACTTTGTTCCTGACCTTAAGCCGATTGGCCTTCCTCGATCGCGGCATGAGGGGAGACTAAGTGGAAAAGGCACGATCGGAAGGAAATCAACGATATGTATGGACGGCCATTCTCTGACTGAAGCACACCACACTGTACCGACCAATTCCAGCTTGGTGGCTCCGTACTTTGAGAAACACAAGAATATTTTACGCTCGGACAACCCGGGGAAGCCTGAATCCTGGATTAGGAAGGCCCACATGGAGACTTTCGGCAGTTGGTTGAGAAAACATTTAATGAATGACAATGATGTTGTAGATCAGCTGTACATGTTGGCCAAGACACCATCTTCGACTATAACGACTTTCCAAGGGTACGAGATAAATGGGAATACATTTTACACGATCGCCCAAGATAAAAAGAGCACCAACCAAAACAGTGGTGTCCGCTTTGATGCAGCAACCGAGAATGGGCAAAAGGTCACATATTATGGTTACATAGAGGAGATATGGGAACTTGACTATGGACCCTCCTTTAAGGTCCCTTTGTTCCGGTGCAAATGGTTCAAGCTAACAGGAGGTGGGGTAAAGGTGGACCAGCAATACGGAATGACAATGGTGGATTTCAACAATCTTGGTTACCTTGACGAACCATTCGTCCTAGCGAAAGATGTCGCTCAGGTTTTCTATGTGAAGGACATGAGTAGCAAACCGAGGAAACGGAAAGATAAGAAAACGATCAGTACATCATGCGATGATCCAAAGCGCCACATTGTTCTTTCAGGGAAAAGAAACATCGTGGGAGTGGAGGACAAGACAGACATGTCAGAAGATTATAATATGTTTGCTGAAATTCCGCCCTTCAAAGTGAACACCGACCCAAGCATTAAGTTAAATGATGAGGATGCTCCATGGATACGGCACAATCGTAAGCAAGCAGGGACACAAGGGAAGAATTGATGTGTAATAATTTATTGTACCAAACTTTGTATTTGGTCGATGAACTGAATGATGTATCAAACCTTTTGTCAAACCTTCAAGGGATTAGTTTTATTTTTCTGATTTTTTTGATATATAATTGTATTTTTAAGATTTTAAAATGAATTAGTTTTATTTTTCTGATTTTAAAAGGAAAAAGGAAGAAGAAGAAAGAAGGAAAAAGGAAAAAAACAGAAGAAAAAAGGAAAAACAGAAGAAAAAAACAAACAGAAGAAAAAAGGAAAAACAGAAGAAAAAACAAACAGAAGAAAAACATAAGAAAAAACAAACAGAAGAAAAAAGGAAAAAGGAAGAAAGGAAGAAAAAAAAGAAGAAAAACAAGAAAAAGGAAGAAACAAACAGAAGAAAAAAATAGAAGAAAAAAGGAAGAAAAAAACAGAAGAAAAACAAGAATTTAAAATGAATTAGTTTTATTTTCTGATTTTTTTGATATATAATTGTATTTTTAAGATTTTAATAACATAAATAAATAAGTAATTAGAAACTTTAATAGCAAAAATAATTATCATAAAGTAAAATAAATAAGTAATTAGAAACAAAATAAAATAAAATAAATAAGTTTTTTGTTGTAAGTAGAAACAAAACAAAATAAATAAAGCAAAAATGAAAACAAAAAACAGGCAAAAAATAAAAAATATGCCACCTACTGGGCCACCACAGCCTGAATACGATTAGAAACCCATTATTGGGCCAGGATTCAGGCCCGCAGAAGGCCCAGTAGGCCCACAGGCTCATAGTAACAGAATAGGCCCGTAAGCCTGCATTTGAGAGGAGCTCGAAGTGGTGAACGCAGCCGCGCTTATAAACCACTGTCGAAGCCTCTCGGCTAGCGAGGTGGGACTAAACATCCCACCGCACAGCGCCAGTTCCAGCACATACCCTTTAGTCGCGGTTGGGGAGGCGGACCGCGACTAAAGGGTAGCTTTAGTCGCGGTCCGCCTCCCCAACCGCGACTAAAGGCTCTTTCTGCGCGGGAACGAAAGCGGCGCCAAAACCCTTTAGTCGCGGTTGGTGTGGCGGACCGCGACTAAAGCTACCCTTTAGTCGCGGTTGGTGTGGCCAACCGCGACTAAATGGTATCTTTAGTCGCGGTCCGCCACACCAACCGCGACTAAAGGTCTGTCTATATATACTACACTTAGCAGATTCTTCTCTCGACGCCGAAGCCCTGCCCCGACGCCGATCGACGCCGAAGCCCTGCCCCGACGCCGAAGCCCTGCCCCGACGCCGGTCGACGCCGACGCCGACGCCCTGCCCCCAGTGAGCGCCGCCGCCTCCGCCCCGAGTGAGCGCCGCCGCTGCCCGTGCCCTGCCCTAGCGCGTCGCCGCCGCCGCCCCTGCCCTGCCCAGCCCTTGCCCGCCGCCCGCCGCCCCCCTGCCGCCGCCCGCCGCCCCTGGCCCTGCCCCTGGCCGCCGCCGCCGCCCGCGCGCCGCCCGCTGCCCGCCCCTGCCCGCCGCCCCTGCCAAAAAGGAAACAAGAAAAAAAAACAAGAAGAAAGAAAAAGGAAGAAGAAAAAAAAGAAAACAAAACAAAACCAAAAGAAACAAGAAAAAAAAGGAAGAAGAAAAAAAGGAAGAAGATAAAAGGAAGAAGAAAAAAAGGAAGAAGAAAAAAAGAAAGAAGAAAGAAAGAAGAAAGAAAAAGGAAGAAGAAAAAAAGAAGAAAAAAAAAGGAAAAAAAAAATGAAAACAAAACAAAACCAAAAGAAAGAAGAAAAAAAAGGAAGAAGAAAAAAAAAGGAAGAAGAAAAAAGGAAGAAGAAAAAAAGAAAGAAGAAAGAAAGAAGAAAGAAAAAGGAAGAAGAAAAAAAGAAGAAAGAAAATGGAAGAAGAAAAAGAAAGGAAGAAGAAAAAAAGAAAGAAGAAAAAGGAAGAAGAAAAAAAGAAAGAAGAAAGAAAGAAGAAAGAAAGAAGAAAGAAAAAGGAAGAAGAAAAAACAAGAAAGAAAAAGGAAGAAAAAAAATGAAAACCAAATGAAAACCAAAAGAAAGAAGAAAGAAAAAGGAAGAAGAAAGAAAGTAACTTAAAACTTGATAATTAACAAAAAACCGTAAAATTTGATAATTAACCAAATGGCGAGGGTTATACATGTGTGTTGTCCTCGCCTCCCTCTCCGTGACGCCGTCGTCTGCCGCCCCGTCTCGCGCTCTACCGCGACACCCTCTCCCACCCCTTCCTCGCCCCCTCCTTTTGCCACCGCCCTTTCGCCACCGCCACCGCCACCGCCCCCCTTCTTCACTTAATTAATTTGTTTTTACTACATGTTTTCAGGACTGACATAATGGCGGACGATAGAGCTGACCCGATTATGGACAACTATGATCCAGACGGTGAAGCACATATGTTCGGCATCATAAACGGCGATATTCTATATGTGCCGACCGGACAAGAAGAAGATGATATCTCTTCTTATATGAACCTTGACGGTGAAGATGAAGGGCGCCGTCAGCAAGATGATGCCGAACAAACATCGATAAACGACGATCTTCAAATGGAAGTAGCAACCACCTCCGGCGCTGAGGTATATATATACATTGAGCCTCTGGTGATACAAACTAACTGATTTGAATAAATATGTGTGTACTAACGTGCGCGACTCTCTTTCTTATTTTAGCCCTCGGCCGGATCGTCGAAACAATCGAGTACGTCGTCAAAGCGTGGCGCAACCAAGACGATGAAACAAGGAGAAACATGCACCATCGAGGTTGTCGACAGTGCAACCGGCAGGCCGCTGGAGCCCCGCAAGAACGCCACCAAGTTTGTCAGCCAATGCGGAGCCGTTGTTAGAGACAACGTCTCGATCACCGTCCAGGAGTGGAATGAGCCAAAGAAGGCACGAATTGCTGGTTTCACTTTTGTCGATAAGAGAACAAAAAAAGATTGCTTCAAGAAGCTTATGGAACATTTCGTTCTACCTCCGAAATACAACAAATTCGATGAGGAGGGTAACAAGATTGAGGAAAACAAGGAGAGGAGGAGGCTAGTCAAACAGTTCGCTCTTCGTAAGATGGCCGACGCATTCCGGAAATTCAAGCAAAATCTAGCCCATGACTTTGTCAAGCAGAACAAGACTCCGGATTTCAAAGGACAATATGAGAAACTGAAACATGATTGGCCAGAATTTGTGAAGCAAAAGAAATCGGAGCAGTTCATTCAAATATCGAAAAAAAATAAGGAAAATGCGGCTAAGAAGGAGTACAATCATATTATGGGGCCAGGAGGGTATCGCCTTTGGCAGCCTAGGTTGGAGAAGATGGAGAACGAGCTGAGGGCGCGAGGAATCCGTCCAGGTACGGAGGGATGGGACCCAAGGGCCAAAAGCTGGTGGTACGGGCATGGGGGAACGCTGAACCCGGAGACAAGGGAGTGTGTTTACCAGGGCAAAATAATTAAACCCACCCAAGCCCTTATTGACGCAATGAGGGATGCTCAAGAGGGGAAGATCAAGTTCAACAGAGAGAACGACGCACTGACAAAAGCCCTCGGGAATCCTGAACACGGAGGACGTGTACGAGGCATGGGGCACATTCCGTGGAAAATAGGGTTCCCCCAGAACGATGACACGTACGGTTACAGAAGCCGTAAGAGAAAGATGGATCGGGAAGCAGATGTTGTGACGCGGTTGGCATCGGAAATGGATGTGATGAAGAAAACCGTGAGTGTACTAGTAGCCGAAAGAGATGCAGCTCGGGCGCAGCATGAAGATCATCCAGGGGATCTCGGAAGCCAGCAGCGGAGAAGCAGCGTGGCTTCCACGGAGGCCCCACCGGCTGGTGCAGATGCACCGACGATCGAAATTACTGCACCGGAGCCTCTGGTGGTCGAAATTACTGCACCGGAGCCTCCTCGCTACCCCGTGGACGATATAAAGGAGAGGAAAGAATGTCATCTGTATTATCCTATCGGGAACATGTCCATGAAGGTAGCCATCGGCAGTGCTTTACCATGTTTACCTGGAGCACTCCACCACAACAACCCCATTCAAGATGGCTATGCTCGTGTCACGGTGGAGGACATAGTCCAAGGGTTTGAGGACCTGGAGATTGACATTGCTACACCTGAAGGGGAGAAAAGACTTGGAGATGTCAAGCGCCATTTCATTCTATGGCAAAAGAAGTTTATCAAGTTTCCAGGCGAGGCGCCAAGGACAACAAGTCCACCCCCCTACGGTGGTGGTGGTGGCGGTGGCGGTGGTGGTGGTGGTGGTGGTGGTGGCGGTTCACCTACACCTCCGTCACGTCAGCCGACGCCTCCCAGTCCACAACGTCCGGCGGGTGATCAGACGCCGCCCCCCAATCCACCTTCGGCAAAGAAGCAGAAGCAGTCCTGGATTATTAACCCGGACCCTTATGTACCTAAGACCACAAAGGTACCGGAGCCATCACTGAAGCCTCTCCCCACAAGGCCTTGGGAACGTAGTGCCGAGGAAACTGCCGCGGCCGCGGCTGCTGATCTTGAGAAATGGAAGGCGGACTGCAAGAAGAAAAGAGAGCCCGAGCCCAAGCCAGTATTTTCTGATGAGCAAAAGAAGTGGGCTAAGTCATTTTTGAGCACACCGTCCCAAGCCGCGAAGAATTTGCCTGACGACTATGCACGTGAACTTCGTAGGCAGGCACTCATGTTGAAGGAGAAGAAAGAGCGGGCGGAGAACCAGGAGAACAAAGCCTTGGAGGAGGCCGAGAAAACGGAATTAGAAAGTAAAAAAAGCGGGAAACGAGTTGCCCAGCTCGGGGAACAAAGTAAACAATCGATTGCCCCGCTTATAGTGAAAGCCGCCGGTCCGGATGACCCCGATATCATAGCAGCTGCGGCAGCACATGGATTGACTGTAACGAGTGCCAGAGAACAAGCGGCCAACTTAGGTATTACTCTTCGTGAACTGTTAGGCCTTGATGAGGCGCCAGTGAAGGAGGTAGTAATTACATATGTGAACAATGGGCCTCTCGTCGAGCCTGCGCAGGAAGAGGATCTACCTCCACAAATGAAAGGTCTGCTGAAATGGTACAAGGGTTACATAAAAAATAAAAACGCCAAAGAATATATTTATGCGGAAGTTAGATATGAGCATCACTTCAAACATTACTATGTAAAAATTCATCTGAGTGAATTGTTCCAGCTTTTCAATCTGCGCAAGCTCGACAAATCTATCATCAGTTGCTACATTCTGTAAGTGATTTATTTCTACCCCATCTCATTCATATTGCCTGCACTATATATATGTCCTAACTATATTGTTGTGTCCGCTATTATACATGCAGAATGAAGATTAAGGAATGCAGAGTAAGGAACATCCATGATGTTGGGTTCATTGACCCACACATCGTTAATGTATATGTGTTGCAGCATCACCCCGCCAACATGGAGGCAGACCTGTGGCAGTTTCTTACAAAGCAGGAACTCAAAAGTGATATTCTATTTCCTTACCATTTTGGGTGAGTGTTTCTGTCTTGAGCACATTCTCTTTTGTTTACTCCATGCATGGTATGTGGCCGGCTAATCGATGAGTTATGCATGACGTACTGTGCATGTATCGTGTCCGCAGGTTCCACTGGATTCTGCTAGTAATTAAAGTTGACACCTCAGAATGTCTCGTCCACGACTCTCTGAATATGGATCCAAAGCTTTGGGGCGGCATGAGAAGAATGCTGCAGAAGTAATTATTTTCATTCATTTGCGCTCTATATCGATCGGCCTATTTCGTTCATTTTCTAATATCAAGTAACTAATAACTCTCTTGTTCATTTAATTTTCTTTGCCTCGTAGGGTTTGGAGACGGCTCGTAGATACAAAGGTCGGTGAATTCAAAAAAGAGCTAGAATTTAAAAAGTCAAAGGCTAAGAATGGTGGGGATATTCAGCCAGCGGGGACCAATCTATGTGGATACTATGTCTGTGAGATGATCCGGAGATACACCTCTGAGCGGGTTCCGAGTGATACCAATGCTCAGAGGAATAACCTCCGGATGATGCTTAGTCCAGAAGCTCGCTTCCGACCACTTCAAGAGGAACTAGCTGGATGGTTCAGGAGGGAAGTCCTCCATCCTAAAGGAAAACACCATTACGAGGACGTAGAACTTTATATGCATTAAATTATGTATGGAAACTTGTTCAAAATTGTATATGGTCATCCGATGATATTTAATATATACTGTATATTCCTCTTGAATTCTTTTTGGTTCTAATTTCAAATTTGTTTGAAATTGTACATTCATATGCATGTATGTAGTAGCGTAGAATATGTGAAACTCCTTCAAAATTAAAATAAAGCATAAAAAAATAAAACAATACAAATTAAACAGAAAACAGGTTTAGGGGGGGCAGGTTTAGGGGGGGAGGCTAAAACCCTAAACCTGCGGCGGCCTTTAGTCGCGGTTGGCCAGAAGAACCGCGACTAAAGGTCCTCCGCCCCGACGGCCACCTGGCGCCCACGTGGACGGGCCTTTAGTCGCGGTTCTTAAGCAACCGCGACTAAAGGGGGGGGGGCCTTTAGTCCCTCCTGTTTGATCGCGGTTGCGCAACCGCGACTAATGGCAGTTGCGAACCGCGACCAAAAGACCTTTTTCCACCAGTGTTTCTTTCTTTGTCGTCCCACCTTCTGTCTTTTCGTTGCGAGCTTATCACTCGTTTTCGGTAGTACTCCCTCAATCCCATATGTAACACCATTTTGCAAGCTAACATAATGGGATGGAGGGAGTATCTTTTTAGTACGGTATGGTATCTGAAAATCCAGGTGTTCCTTTCTGTTCTAGTGCTTGCTGGGTTTTCTTTTGTAAAATTTTAGGGGAAACATAGCGTGAAACTTCCTTGACACTCCGGCATCAGCCATTTTTTTCTATATTTTGTACGATCCCGGCTCAGTGCTATTTTGAAAGTGTTGGGGAACGTAGTAATTTCAAAAATTTTCCTACGCACACGCAAGATCATGGTGATGCATAGCAACGAGAGGGGAGAGTGTTTGTCTACGTACCCTCGTAGACCGAAGCGGAAGCGTTGACACAACGTAGAGGAAGTAGTCGTACGTAGAGGAAGTAGTCGTACGTTCTCCTCGCGATCCAACCGATCACAGCACCGTTACTCCGGCACCTCCGAGTTCTTGGCACACGTTCAGCTCGATGACGATCCCCGGGCTCCGATCCAGCAAAGCGTCGGGGAAGAGTTCCGTCAGCACGACGGCGTGGTGACGATCTTGATGTGTTACCGGCGCAGGGCTTCGCCTAAGCACTGCAACGATATAATCGAGGTGGAATTTGGTGGAAGGGGGCACCGCACACGGCTAAGGAACGATCCGTAGATCAACTTGTGTGTCTTTGGGGTGCCCCCTGCCCCCGTATATAAAGGATCCAAGGGGGAGGGGCTGGCCGGCCAGGTTTGGTGCGCCAGGAGAGTCCTACTCCCTCTGGGAGTAGGATTCCCCCCCCCCCAATCCTAGTTGGACTAGGATTGCTCCAAGGGGGAGAGAGAGAGAGAGGGGGCGCCCCACTTCTCCTAGTCCTAATAGGACTAGGGAAGGGGGGAGGCGCGCAGCCCCTAGGGCTGCCCTCTCACCTTTCCTCCAAGGCCCATGTTGGCCCATTATGCTCCCGGGGGGTTCCGGTAACCCTCCCGGTATTCCGGTAAAATCCTGTTTTCACCTGGAATGCATCCGATGTCCAAACATAGGCTTCCAATATATAATTCTTTATGTCTCGACCATTTCGAGACTCCTCGTCACGTCCGTGATCACATCCGGGACTCCGAACTCCTTCGGTACATCAAAATGCATAAACTCATAATAACTGTCATCGTAACGTTAAGCGTGCGGACCCTACGGTTCGAGAACAATGTAGACATGACCGAGACACGTTTCCGGTCAATAACCAATAGCGGGACCTGGATGCCCATATTGGCTCCTACATATTCTACGAAGATCTTTATCGGTCAGACCGCATAACAACATACGTTGTTCCCTTTGTCATCGGTATGTTACTTGCCCGAGATTCGATCGTCGGTATCCAATACCTAGTTCAATCTCGTTACCGGCAAGTCTCTTTTCTCGTTCCGTAATACATCATCTTGCAACTAACTCATTGGTTGCAATGCTTGCAAGGCTTTATGTGATGTGCATTACCGAGAAGGCCCTGAGATACCTCTCCGATAATCGGAGTGACAAATCCTAATCTCGAAATATGCCAACTCAACATGTACCTTCGGAGACACTTGTAGAGCACCTTTATAATCACCCAGTTACGTTGTGACGTTTGGTATCACACAAAGTGTTCCTACGGTAAACGTGAGTTGCATAATCTCATAGTTAAAGGAACATGTATAAGTCATGGATAAAAGCAATAGCATCATACTAAACGATCGAGTGCTATGCTAATGGAATGGGTCATGTCAATCAGATCATTCAACTAATGATGTGATCTCGTTAATCAAATAACAACTCTTTGTTCATGGCTAGGAAACATAACCATCTTTGATTAATGAGCTAGTCAAGTAGAGGCATACTAGTGACACTCTGTTTGTCTATGTATTCACACATGTATTATGTTTCCAGTTAATGCAATTCTAGCATGAATAATAAACATTTATCATGATATAAGGAAATAAATAATAACTTTATTATTGCCTCTAGGGCATATTTCCTTCAGTCTCCCACTTGCACTAGAGTCAATAATCTAGTTCACATCGCCATGTGTTTTATCAGCAATAGTTCACATCGATATGTGACCAACACCCAAAGGGTTTACTAGATTCAGTAATCTAGTTCACATTGCTATGTGATTAACACCCAAAGAGTACTACAGTGTGACTTTTGCTTGTGAGAGAAGTTTAGTCAACGGGTCTGCCACATTCAGATCCGTTATGTATTTTGCAATTTTCTATGTCTACAATGCTCTGCACGGAGCTACTTTAGCTAATTGCTCCCACTTTCAATATGTATCTAGATTGAGACTTAGAGTCATCCAGATTAGTGTCAAAACTTGCATCGACGTAACCTTTTACGACGAACCTTTTTGTCACCTCCATAATCGAGAAACATATCCTTATTCCACTAAGGATAATTTTGACCGCCGTCCAGTGATCTACTCCTAGATCACTATTGTACTCCCGTGCCAATCTCAGGGTAGGGTATACAATAGGTCTGGTACACAGCATGGCATACTTTATAGAACCTATGGCTGAGGCATAGGGAATGACTTTCATTCTCTTTCTATCTTCTGCCGTGGTCGGGCTTTGAGTCTTACTCAATTTCACACCTTGTAATACAGGCAAGAACTCTTTCTTTGACTGTTCCATTTTGAACTACTTCAAAAATCTTTTCAAGGTATGTATTTATTGAAAAACTTATCAAGCGTCTTGATCTATCTCTTATAGATCTTGATGCTCAATATGTAAGCAGCTTCACCGAGGTCCTTCTTCGAAAAACTCCTTTCAAATACTCCTTTATGCTTTACAGAATAATTCTACATTATTTCCGATCAATAATATGTCATTTACATATACTTATCAGAAATGTTGTAGTGCTCCCACTCACTTTTCTTGTAAATACAGGCTTCACCGCAAGTCTGTATAAAACTATATGCTTTGATCAACTTATCAAAGCGTATATTCCAACTCTGAGATGCTTGCACCAGTCCATAGATGGATCGCTGGAGCTTGCATATTTTGTTAACACCTTCAGGATCGACAAAACCTTCTAGTTGCATCGTATACAACTCTTCTTTAATAAATCCATTAAGGAATGTAGTTTTGTTTATCCATTTGCCGGATTTCATAAAATGCGGCAATTGCTAACATGATTCGGACAGACTTAAGCATAGATACGAGTGAGAAACTCTCATCGTAGTCAACACCTTGAACTTGTCGAAAACCTTTTTGCGACAATTCTAGCTTTGTAGATAGTATCACTACTATCAGTGTCCGTCTTCCTCTTCAAGATCCATTTATTTTCTTTGGCTTGCCGATCATCGGGCAAATCCATCAAAGTCCACACTTTGTTATCATACATGGATCCCTTCTCAGATTTCATGGCCTCAAGCCACTTTGCGGAATCTGGGCTCACCATCGCTTCTTCATAGTTCGTAGGTTCATCATGGTCTAGTAACATGACTTCCAAAATAGGATTACCGTACCACTCTGGTGCGGATCTTACTCTGGTTGATCTACGAAGTTCAGTAGAAACTTGATCTAAAGTTTCATGATCATTATCATTAGCTTCCTCCCTATTTGATGTAGGTGTCACAGGAACAGATTTCTGTGACGTACTACTTCTCAATAAGGGAGTAGATACTGTTATCTCATCAAGTTCTACTTTCCTCCCACTCACTTCTTTCGAGAGAAACTCCTTCTCTAGAAAGTTTCCGATTTTAGCAACAAAAATTTTGCCTTCGGATATGTGATAGAAGGTATACCCAATAGTCTCCTTTGGGTATCCTATGAAGACACATTTCTCCGATTTGGGTTCGAGCTTATCAGGTTGAAGCTTTTTCACATAAGCATCGCAGCCCCAAACTTTAAGAAACGACAGCTTAGGTTTATTGTTAAACCATAGTTCATACGGTGTCGTTCCAACGGATTTAGATGGTGCCCCTTTTAACGTGAATGCAGCTGTCTCTAATGCATGATCCCAAAACGATATTGGTAAATCGGTAAGAAACATCATAGATTGTACTATATCCAATAAAGTACGGTTATGACGTTCGGACACATCATTATGCTGTGGTGTTCCAGGTGGCATGAATTTGTGAAACTATTCCACATTGTTTTAATTGAAGACCAAACTCGTAACTCAAATATTTTACCTCTGCGATCATATCGTAGAAACTTTTCATTTTCTTGTTACGATGATTATCCACTTCACTCTGAAATTCTTTGAACTTTTCAAATGTTTCAGACTTATGTTTCATTAAGTAGATATACCCATATCTGCTTAAATCATCTGTGAAGTTCTGAAAATAATGATACTTGTCGCGAGCTTTAATATTCATTGGACCACATACATCAGTATGTATGATTTCCAACAAATCTGTTGCTTGCTCCATTGTTCCGAAGAACGGTGTTTTAGTCATCTTGCACAAGAGGCATGGTTCGCAAGCATCAAGTGATTCATAATCAAGTGATTCCAAAATCCCATCAGCATGGAGTTTCTTCATGCGCTTTACACCAATATGACCTAAACGGCAGTGCCACAAATAGGTTGCACTATCATTATTAACTTCGCATCTTTTTGGTTTCAATATTATGAATATGTGTATCACTACGATCGAGATCCAATGAACTATTTTCATTGGTGTGTATGACCATAGAAGGTTTTATTCATGTAAACAGAACAACAATTGTTCTCTAACTTAAATAAATAACTGTATTGCAATTAACATGATCAAATCATATTCATGCTCAACGCAAACACCAAATAACACTTATTTAGTTTCAACACTAATCCCGAAAGTATAGGGAGTGTGTGATGATGATCATATCAATCTTGGAACCACTTCCAACACACATCGTCACCTTGTCCTTTAACTAGTCTTTGTTCATTCTGCAACTCCCGTTTCGAGTTACTAAATTTTAGCAACTGAACTAGTACCAAATACTAAGGGGTTGCTATGAACACTAGTAAAGTACACATCAATAACATGTATATCAAATATACTTATGTTCACTTTGCCATCCTTCTTATCCGCCAATCACTTGGGGAAGTTCCGCTTCCAGTGACCAGTCCCTTTGCAGTAGAAGCACTTAGTCTCAGGCTTAGGACCATACTTGGGCTTTTTCACTTGAGCAGCAACTTGCTTGCCGTTCTTCTTGAAGTTCCCCTTCTTTCCTTTTGCCCTTTTCTTGAAACTAGTGATCTTGTCAACCATCAACACTTGATGTTTTTTCTTTGATTTCTACCTTTGCCGATTTTAGCATCGCGAAGAGCTTGGGAATATTTTCCGTTATCCCTTGCATATTATAGTTCATCACGAAGTTCTACTAACTTGGTGATGGTGACTAGAGAATTCTGTCAATCACTATCTTATCTGGAAGATTAACTCCCACTTGATTCAAGCGATTGTAGTACTCAGACTATCTGAGCACATGCTCACTAGTTGAGCGATTCTCCTCCATCTTTTAGCTATAGAACTTGTTGGAGACTTCATATCTCTCGACTCGGGTATTTGCTTGACATATTAACTTCAACTCCTGGAACATCTCATATGCTCCATGACGTTCAAAACGTCTTTGAAGTCCCGATTCTAAGCCGTTTAAGCATGGTGCACTAAACTATTAAGTAGTCATTATATTGAGCTAGCATAACGTTCATAACGTCTGCATCTGCTCCTGCAATCGGTCCATCACCTAGCGGTGCATCAAGGACATAATTCTTCTGTGCAGCAATGAGGATAAACCTCAGATCACGGATCCAATCCGCATCATTGCTACTAATATTTTTCAACACAATTTTCTCTAGGAACATATCAAAATAAACATAGGGAAGCAACAACGCAAGCTATTGATCTACAACATAGATATGCTAATACTACCAGGACTAAGTTCATGATAAATTAAAGTTCAATTAATCATATTACTTAAGAACTCCCACTTAGATAGACATCCCTCTAATCCTCTAAGTGATCACGTGATCCAAATCAACTAAACCATGTCCGATCATCACGTGAGATGGAGTAGTTTCAATGGTGAACATCATTATGTTGATCATATCTACTATATGATTCACGCTCGACCTTTCGGTCTCTGTGTTCCGAGGCCATATCTGTATATGCTAGGCTCGTCAAGTTAAACCTGAGTATTCCGCGTGTGCAACTGTTTTGCACCCGTTGTATTTGAACGTAGAGCCTATCACACCCGATCATCACGTGGTGTCTCAGCACGAAGAACTTTCGCAACGGTGCATACTCAGGGAGAACACTTCTTGATAATTTAGTGAGAGATCATCTTATAATGCTACCGTCAATCAAAGCAAGATAAGATGCATAAAAGGATAAACATCACATGCAATCAATATAAGTGATATGATATGGCCATCATCATCTTGTGCTTGTGATCTCCATCTTCGAAGCACCGTCATGATCACCTTCGTCACCGGCGCGACACCTTGATCTTCATCGTAGTATCGTTGTCGTCTCGCCAATCTTATGCTTCTACGACTATCACTACCGCTTAGTAATAAAGTAAAGCATTACATCGCGATTGCATTGCATACAATAAAGCGACAACCATATGGCTCCTGCCAGTTGCCGATAACTCGGTTACAAAACATGATCATCTCATACAATAAAATTTAGCATCACGTCTTGACCATATCACATCACAACATGCCCTGCAAAAACAAGTTAGACGTCCTCTACTTTGTTTGTTGCAAATTTTACGTGGCTGCTACGGGCTTAAGCAAGAACTCATCTTACCTACGCATCAAAACCACAACGATAGTTTGTCAAATAGACTCCGTTTTAACCTTCTCAAGGACCGGGCGTAGCCACACTCGGTTCAACTAAAGTTGGAGAGACAGTCTTCCGCAAGCCATCTATGTGCAAAGCACGTCGAGGGAACCGGTCTCGCGTAAGCGTACGCGTAAGGTTGGTCCGGATCGTCTCGTCCAACAATACCGCTGAACCAAAGTATGACATGCTGGTAGGCAGTATGACTTGTATCGTCCACAACTCACTTGTGTTCTAATCGTGCAAATATCATCATACCATAAAAACCTAGGCTCGGATGCCACTGTTGGGGAACGTAGTAATTTCAAAAAATTTCCTACGCACACGCAAGATCATGGTGATGCATAGCAACGAGAGGGGAGAGTGTTTGTCTACGTACCCTCGTAGACCGAAGCGGAAGCGTTGACACAACGTAGAGGAAGTAGTCGTACGTAGAGGAAGTAGTCGTACGTTCTCCTCGCGATCCAACCGATCACAGCACCGTTACTCCGGCACCTCCGAGTTCTTGGCACACGTTCAGCTCGATGACGATCCCCGGGCTCCGATCCAGCAAAGCGTCGGGGAAGAGTTCCGTCAGCACGACGGCGTGGTGACGATCTTGATGTGTTACCGGCGCAGGGCTTCGCCTAAGCACTGCAACGATATAATCGAGGTGGAATTTGGTGGAAGGGGGCACCGCACACGGCTAAGGAACGATCCGTAGATCAACTTGTGTGTCTTTGGGGTGCCCCCTGCCCCCGTATATAAAGGATCCAAGGGGGAGGGGCTGGCCGGCCAGGTTTGGTGCGCCAGGAGAGTCCTACTCCCTCTGGGAGTAGGATTCCCCCCCCCCCCCCAATCCTAGTTGGACTAGGATTGCTCCAAGGGGGAGAGAGAGAGAGAGGGGGCGCCCCACTTCTCCTAGTCCTAATAGGACTAGGGAAGGGGGGGAGGCGCGCAGCCCCTAGGGCTGCCCTCTCACCTTTCCTCCAAGGCCCATGTTGGCCCATTATGCTCCCGGGGGGTTCCGGTAACCCTCCCGGTATTCCGGTAAAATCCTGTTTTCACCTGGAATGCATCCGATGTCCAAACATAGGCTTCCAATATATAATTCTTTATGTCTCGACCATTTCGAGACTCCTCGTCACGTCCGTGATCACATCCGGGACTCCGAACTCCTTCGGTACATCAAAATGCATAAACTCATAATAACTGTCATCGTAACGTTAAGCGTGCGGACCCTACGGTTCGAGAACAATGTAGACATGACCGAGACACGTTTCCGGTCAATAACCAATAGCGGGACCTGGATGCCCATATTGGCTCCTACATATTCTACGAAGATCTTTATCGGTCAGACCGCATAACAACATACGTTGTTCCCTTTGTCATCGGTATGTTACTTGCCCGAGATTCGATCGTCGGTATCCAATACCTAGTTCAATCTCGTTACCGGCAAGTCTCTTTTCTCGTTCCGTAATACATCATCTTGCAACTAACTCATTGGTTGCAATGCTTGCAAGGCTTTATGTGATGTGCATTACCGAGAAGGCCCTGAGATACCTCTCCGATAATCGGAGTGACAAATCCTAATCTCGAAATATGCCAACTCAACATGTACCTTCGGAGACACTTGTAGAGCACTTTTATAATCACCCAGTTACGTTGTGACGTTTGGTATCACACAAAGTGTTCCTACGGTAAACGTGAGTTGCATAATCTCATAGTTAAAGAAACATGTATAAGTCATGGATAAAAGCAATAGCATCATACTAAACGATCGAGTGCTATGCTAATGGAATGGGTCATGTCAATCAGATCATTCAACTAATGATGTGATCTCGTTAATCAAATAACAACTCTTTGTTCATGGCTAGGAAACATAACCATCTTTGATTAATGAGCTAGTCAAGTAGAGGCATACTAGTGACACTCTGTTTGTCTATGTATTCACACATGTATTATGTTTCCAGTTAATGCAATTCTAGCATGAATAATAAACATTTATCATGATATAAGGAAATAAATAATAACTTTATTATTGCCTCTAGGGCATATTTCCTTCAGAAAGTACCACATCCTCCTGTTTCGTGCAATAAATAAAAGTGACCCTTTGTAAATCGGACGGCCAAGCGACACTCATTCTGCAATCGTAATCGACTATGTTTTTTGTTAAAGTAGGTGATTGTGTCTGAAAATACACTATTGTGTAGATTCCGCGACCCAATCCACCTAAAATGCGCGACAGCTATGCCGGAGTGTCAAGGAACCGCCCATCGGACCGTTCAGTTTTTTGTGTGGGTCCCGCCCGTAAGTCTGATGTGGCGGGCACGTCCAGGCATCCCATATCCACCCCACATATGGGCTGGATATGGGCGGTGGTTAGCCCGAGCGTTTGTGCCGGGTTTGCCTGGTCCGATTAGAAACATCTTCTTGTCCAGTCAATGACTGGGAAGACCGCGTGGACGTTTGAGGCGAGTATGGAGGCTTCGGTTGTAGATGCTCTAAAAGAATACATATGTTCTCACAATTACAAACTATCTTATAGAGCCACCAGTACAGATAGTATGCACACTGATGCATTATGATTGACAATAAATAAGTGAAAATATTTAGAGTTTCTTGCCTTTTCACTGTGGTGATCTCTTTACATTTTCCTTTTTACACTTGGTGGGGCAAAGGCTGACATATGGGCCTCACTGTAACAACATTCAACTTAATAGTTCAATGTTAGGGAGTTGACTTTTGCTTATAATTGCGCTCAATTTTAATAAAACAGGTCATCAATATTTTTTTATAAATTTGTAACCCTGACCGCAATCGCGTTTTATCCTCTTTCTTTCTCTGTCGTCCCACCTTCTGTCTTTTCGTTGCGAGCTTATCACTCGTTTTCGGTAGTACTCCCTCAATCCCATATGTAACACCATTTTGCAAGCTAACATAATGGGATGGAGGGAGTATCTTTTTAGTACGGTCTGGTATCTGAAAATCCAGGTGTTCCTTTCTGTTCTAGTGCTTGCTGGGTTTTCTTTTGTAAAATTTTAGGGGAAACATAGCGTGAAACTTCCTTGACACTCCGGCATCAGCCGTTTTTTTTTCTATATTTTGTACGATCCCGGCTCAGTGCTATTTTGAAAGTACCACATCCTCCTGTTTCGTGCAATAAATAAAAGTGACCCTTTGTAAATCGGACGGCCGAGCGACACTGATTCTGTAATCGACTATGTTTTTTGTTAAAGTAGGTGATTGTGTCTGAAAATACACTATTGTGTAGATTCCACGACCCAATTCACCTAAAATGCGCAACAGCTATGTCTCGCATTAAGCGAGACAGAACGCAGGCGTGAGGGATCAAACCCGACACCTCAAGGTAGAAGGACGTCGCTGCTAGCCACTCCACCCACCTTGGGTTCGTGGTTAGTAGTAGGGGGCATTCTTCTTGAGGTAAGAAGAGCCATTTTTCTTAGTCTTTTTCCTTAATTTTCCTGTTCCTTTTCTTTTTTTCTTCTTTGTTTTTTATTTTATATACATGATCAATTTTTTTTATTTTTTAGTACATGGTCAATTTTTTTCTATACGCATTTAACATTTCTAAAATGCTTGATTAATATTTTTTAAATACTTGTTCAATATTTTTTAAAATTCTTTATTAACATTTTATATACATGATAAAAAATCATCAATTTTCTAAAACATGTTAAAAAAATTGTACGCATTCAACATTTTCCGAATGGTTGATTACATTTTTCAAATACTTATTCAACATTTTCTGAATGCTTATTTAACATTTTTTTCAAACACTTGTTCAACAGTTTTCAAATACTTGTTCAACATTTTCCAGATGCTTGATTAACATTTTTGAAATACTTGTTCAACATTTTTCAAATCATTGTTCAGCATTTTTCGAATACTTATTCAATATTTTCCAAATGTTTTTTCTAATATATATATTCAGAATATTTGAAAGTATAAACAAAGTTAAAAAATTAAGCAAAAAACCAAAAAGAAAGCGTAAACAAAAAATAGATTGTGGCCTCGCGTGCATGTGGGCTGGCCCATCTTGCTCGCCCCCTTCAGCGAGTCGGATGTTACACTCGCTGAAGGAGAGGTATAGGGGCGCCCCTTAAAATGATCTGCACAAACATGTATGCATTAGGCTACACTATCTACGAGGCCCAAAAATCCATGGCATGTTCAAACTGGCCCAAATATTAGCCTTTTTATCAGCATAGGATGTATACGCTCGAACCTATGCTTGAGCACCCGGGCAGTCTCCTCATAATGTGCGCACCATTTTTTTTGTTGGCAAATGCTTATAATAAACTGATGGATTACTCATACCTCGTCGACCACCTCGTTCGGGTGTCACATATCTCATGGGTCCCCACTCATTGCACCCCATCTTCCTCAACTCTATCATTCTACTCGTGCCATGGACGGGATCGGGCGGTGGAGCTCAAGTGGAGACCCACAACGCCTCATCCCTTGATGTGTCCTCTTCCCGAGCGACCCCCTCCTCCTCCAGCCCACATAGAGCTCGTTCCGTGGACCAACTCAGAGATGGAGTTCTTGTTGGAGACCCTCAGTGCCATGGATGGATGCCAGGCATGTGAGCTCGAATCCATGCCAGCCAACAGCTTTGCTGTAGAGGTTGGCGACGATGTAGCAAGGTTGGCGTCGGCTATGTCTTTAAGCCAGGTGGTTGTGCAAGGTAGTCATCAGCGCAGGAGGCAGTTCTAGCCTAAAAGACCATGTCCATATGTGACCTCAACATGGTCCATGTTCCAATGGGCTGCCACAACATTGTCCATGTTGTAATGGGTGAGCAAAGGCCCACACCATGCAAGTTGGAGGTGACCGTAACATGGTCCATGTTGCAATGGATGACTGTAACATGACCCATGTTGCAATGGATGACCAAAGACCCACCTCATGCAAGCTAGAAGTGACCGCGACGTGGTCTATATTGCAATGGGTGACCTCAACATGATCCATGTGGCAATAGGCGACCAAAGGCCCATGTGGTGCCTGGTGACCTTGTGAGCGCAACGAGATTTGTGTTACGAAGTCCCTGAGTGCAACATGGCCCTTGTTGCAAAGGTTGAGGCTAGCGAGACGGGAGACGGTTGTCTCGTGCACCATCCAATGGCTGCTGAGGCGGCTGATCCAATTGATTCATCACTCGGCCGAAGCGTAGCGTCCATTTCTTTGTTTGTTGTACGACCCAAATTATAACAATTTTTGTTGTAGTTTTGTGAAAAGTTCAGTATAGAAAATTTCATAGTGAAAAAAAAGAATCCTACCTTACAATTCATTCAAATAGTGGTTTTAAATATAGCTTTTATTTCACCATTTTGCCCAAAATAAAACGGGTGCAATTTCTTCGTTAAACTTCTTATGTGAGCATACCGATCGACCATATATAGTTTGGAGCTCACTATTTGACTTTAAACTCCAAACTATATATTTAATCATGATTCACGCAGACTATATTAACGTAATCACCTCACTATTGTAAAACATCATCAAGATTTCCAACAATACAGTGCATTCAAATCAATTGGATGATCCATGTTACAATTGATATTACAAAACGTCGAAATGTCTCACCATTTAAGAAACACAATTGCACCACAGTAACATTGACTATGACGATGCACCTTTTATTAAGCTTTGTTAAATACGTGCACAGAAATATAGAATATGCTTAAGAAGAAAAATCATGGATAATAGTAGATAAAAAGTTTAGTTGCAACTTGTGACATCGGGGTGAAAGACATGTAGGCACTAGACTGGATTGAATTCCATTTCCATACAATGATTGGTAAAGAAGATGTTATGGGTGTCCATCGCTGTTTCCGCCTCCTCCACCTTCGCCACCGCCACTTCCACCATTTTGACCATTACCTCTCCCTCCACCGTTGCCAGAAGCATTAGCATTGGCATAAACACCACCGGGCCAATACCCATTGTTTGACTCACTAGCGCCAGAGCTAGTGCCGCCACCATTCCCAGAACCACTAGATCCATCGTAGCCTCTAGCTTGTCCTCCGCCTTGATCACCACCATGACCACTGGCACTAGAAGATCCATCAAAAGGGTCTGGACCAATCTGGGTCGAGCCTGAGCCCAAGGCAGATCCAGATCCACGTCCAGACCCACCATTTTGTCCACCACCGCCTCCTCCTCCTCCACCACCACCACTTCCATGGACGAACCCCACATTTTCACCATGAGAGTGGTTCTTTTACACCCACTTTCGGTGCATCCACGGTGCACCCACGCAAGAAAATATATCGAAATATTTCGAAAAAATCTGAAACTTCGTGGAAATGATCATCAACAAATGTTATGGGGGCTTGCAAAATTTGGTGGCCAAATAACATTTGAGGAGCTCTCTACAAAAAAGACAAAATCACTGAAAATTAATCAAAATGTACGTGCACTGTTTGAGCAGATTTTGCAATTTTGTCTTTTTTATGGAGCGCTTCTCGAATGTTATTTAACCACCAAACTTTGCAAGCCCTCATAACATTTGTTCATCATCATTTCCACGAAGTTTCATATTTTTTCGAAATGTTTTAATATGTTTTCTTGCGTGGGTGCACCGAAAGTGGGTGCAGCCACTACTTTGCCTTTCATCATTTCCTGCAGACCCAACAGCAGCCCCAGACCCTGATCTAGCTACCCTCTCCTCCTCCCGTGCCGGTTCCTTCAGAACTAGAGTATCTAGCTACCCTTGCAGCATTGGCTAACCCAGTGCCGAACAGGACAGTCAAACTAAGAGCTAAGCATCTAGTGATGACTGCCATATCGCGAGCTTTGCTAGAGTGCAAGATGAGATGTGTGCTAAACTCGAAGAATAGCATGGGTATTTATAGGACCAGAAGCCATGACTGGCTCTTTGTGTCAATGCTTCGTTGCATGGTACGCGGCGAGAACTCCCGTAAGAGATCAAGTAATATGCAAGTGGAGGCTTATACACAACTAGTGGATGGATCGGAGCTCTTTGCGTGCATTAGTAGATAAACAACATCTGATTAGTCTTCGTACACAAGCTTGCCTGTCACCAAGTCCAAGCTCGAGAGCACAGTAGTACACGCAGTTGATAGGACTGAATGGATCTTCGAGTGAGATGGTCAAAGGAAATATTGATGTCAGAACGAAATGTATAGCTAGCGCTCCTACCTACCTCTTGTAAAGGACCTCTAGCAGTCTGCTCCTCGGTCAGGAGAAGGTCTTACAACAAACACACATATTTTTCAGTATTTAAAGTGTTTCTTCATTGCGAGCATAGGTTATAGCTAGATTTCTTCTTAACAAGATAAAATAAACTTAGATTTAATCCGTGCTTGAGAAAGGTTTTTTTTGTTATAAGAGGGGTAAAAGAACACAAAGTTGATGCGCCATCGGGGCTGAGATCTGAAACACGTACCGCCGCTTCCACCTCGATCTCCCTTCCCAGCCGGCACCACCTCCCACCTTTCCCCTCTTCCCCTTGCTGCTGTTAGAGACTATTGGCTGGGCTAAGCCCGGTACTGGTCTATGAAGGTGGCGGCGGGGAGGTCTCTGCCCCGATAACCTTCAAAAGTGAGATGTAATCTATGAACGGAATAATGTTCCCAAGAGTAGCATCGAGCCATGCTTCAAACTATTTAAACTAGTATGGATCTAATTGATTGCTAAACTGAAGGAATGATCTCTATCAAAGATTGTCATTCTAAAGCAGGTGCCTAGCTCTAGAAGGCTGGACGGGATCATACCTATTTGAATTGAAGAACATTTTGTAATACTTGTTTTCGAGTGGGGAAGGAAAATAAGCACACAAGCAAACAACCATCTAACCGTCGGTATGAACTCCCAGGGGCAGCTTGAGGCAGTGTATGTGGTTATGCAGCGGCGGCAGTGGCATTTCTTCTCCACCCCGCGGTCTCTAGTGGCGACTGGCGAGACATCAGTGGTCGTGATCTTGTCTGCAAGTACGAGGGCGGCCATGGCGGCCTGCTAGGTCCCAACATGGTGGTTCTCTGCTTTTTTTTCGATAAAGGGAATATATTAATATCACGATGATACCAAATACACCCAGCCTCTGCACCAATAAGATGTCCAAAGACATCAGGGATGCACACAACCAAGAAAAAAATAAAAAAAAGAAGAAAGAAAACAAAGACCCCGTCATGGTGTTGACACTCGCAACAGTAGCACTCTAACCACCACCGAGGACAACACCAGTACTACAAACGGGATTCTCCAAAAACGACACCTCCAAGAAGGAAACAAAGCACAGGCGTTGTCGTCGCCTGATCGAAGATCTTGAGTTTTCACCCTGGAGAAAGTCCGAGATTCAAAACAATGCCTTCAACAAGGCCATTGCCAGGTACAACCAATGAAGGCCAGACCTTGGATTTACACCCTGGAAATCGTGGCTCGATACTTGAGGAGCACCACCAAGAATGCAGTCCACCTATGTTGCCACCCCCGCTTGCCAAGGCTGCTGCTGCAAGTCACCAAACACCTGAGACACAGGGAGAACATGTGCCGCATTGTCCTCAACACAACCAGTACCCTCTCTGCCAATACCAACCTCGGATCGCATCCACCATGATTTCTCCACCTCTGTCCATTTCATGAAAATCTATATTAAGACATGTCCCATGATACCGACAAGAAGGCGAAGCTTCGCGCCTCGCCCAAATGAAGCCAACTGGCTGATGATAAGAGCACGAGCGACCGCATCAATTCTGCTCTAGATATCCAGTAGCGCCCTGTGCCAAACTGCGGAAATCTCCGAGAGGACGACCGGAACTCGACGGCGGCCAAATCAAGGAGGCAGAATTGAAGCAGATCGACGCCTTGGGGCTAGAAAAACAGCAAGGCCATACCACCTTTATTCTTTGAAGCGGACCAGCAGGCCCCGACGCCGCCATCCGCCGCCCAACGGGCCCGACCTCCCCTGACGAAGGAGGAGGCCACCACCACCATGCCAGTGAACGCTGCCCCGGAGAGTCCTCGTGCCGCCGGACTAGCCCAGGAGTTTCTTGGTGTGCCTTCGTTGGAGACCACTAGTAGAAAAGGGGGCAACTGTTCAGGCCGGGGCAGCCCATTAGTCCCGGTTCAGTCTAGAACCGGGACCAATGGGGGCATTGGTCCCGGTTCGTGAGCCCAGGGGGCCGGCCGGGCCACGTGGGCCATTGGTCCCGGTTCGTCTGGACCTTTTGGTCCCGGTTGGTGGGACGAACCGGGACCAATGGGCCTGGCTCCTGGCCCACCACCATTGGTCCCGGTTGGTGGCATGAACTGGGACCAAAGGCTCCCCTTTAGTTCCGGTTCGGGAACCGGGACTAAAGGCCCTTACGAACCGGGACTAAAGGCCGGTTTTCTACTAGTGGACATGGCAATGCAGCAAGTGCAAAAATGGTCACGGACCGTCTAGGTTGTACTAAATCGGGCCTCAACACCACTAGCTGCTGGTCGTCGCCATCCCACGCCACCATCGAATCCTTGGCAGGTGCGGGCGCCGCCACCACTGCGATATCTGCGCCGCCACGCCAGGGAGGCCCGCCACCACGAGATCCACGCCACCCGTGCTAGGACGTCAATCGAGGAAGCTCCGCCGCCGCCGCGCCGCCAGGACTTTGCCCAGCGACGAGGCCGGGGGCGGCGGGAGGAGGGGCGAGGATGGGGGAGGCTAGCCGGGAGTGGGCGGCGGCGCTCTGGTGCGGCCCGGCGCGGCCGCACGGGAGCGGTGTTACAGGGGCGACGAGTGGTTCTCTGCTTGGGCGCGCGGTGGAGCCGTGGTCCCACGCTGCAAGGCCATGATTGCAGCTACACTAGAGGGTCTTGGATCTCCGAATACGGTAGCAACAACGAGTCCGTTTTGCCAACCGATTCTTGGGCCACAGGCGAGGATGGTGGATCATGAGGACCGTGTGGGATTGTCGGTACGTCCTGGATTGGAATTTTGGCAATGTCAGTGACCTTTCCTCCCTTGTCAAACTCCATCACTTGTGTGATGACGACTTCGTTTTCTGAGGCTTTGGTGGCGAAAGGCTAAAATTGCGTCTCGACTGTCTGCTTGTACGTGCATGTTCACTTGAATGGCATCTCATGTCAAAACCATGACACACATGTAGTTGCTCGAATCACGGAAAGTGGTGGTAGTGACAACACATGATGACTTTGATTTCGTGGTGCTTCTCGAGTACCCGATCTCGAGCTTCGGGGTGAAACCCCTAAATTTGACCTAGTTGGTGTCGTGGGAAAATATGGCCATCTATGGGACCATCAGCCCCTTGTGGTTCGGCAGGGGGGAAGAGCACATTGCACAAAGAGCGGAGGATGAGAGCAGCACGACAAAGATCACACGGACAGTTTTTACCCTTGTTCGGGCTGCCACGAGACGTAAAACTATACTCCTGCTTTGATGGATTCATGAGGGGACCATAGTGGAGACGCAGCGCTCTAGCCCGACAAAATTGCCTCGGGGCGAGAACAGTTACGTGCGCATGAGTGTACCAAGGTCCGAATCCTTTTTATGGTTGCCATGGCCCTCCTTTTATAGATCAAGAGGTCACCACAATGGCAAATCAGTCATTGTGTACTAATTAGATAGTAAACAGTGTATCATACCTAACTCTGCAGGCATGACAGGGCGCATTAAATGCGTCGCTTAGTGTCACATCATAGCGCTGCTCGGCAAGCCTTGCCGGGCCGTTCGGCCACCTCCTCGCCTGCCTGCATGACACGTCTCTGGGCCGGTGTCACTTGGAGGTAATTTCCTTAGGAAGTGGCTACCACGTGCCAAATGACAACCACCTAGCTACTTGGGGGCTCGACACCGCACCGATCGGTGACTTGCGTTGTTGTGAGGTGGAGCGGTGGGGCCTTGGTGGGGCAGTTGAAAGTGCGTTATATCGACTAGAGGGAGGGTGAATAGGTGATTTTTATGAATTCTTCACTGAGGAATTTGCTTGTGAGGAAATTCCTTAGCGAAGAACTACTTGCAGCGGAATAAGTACTCAGAAGTAAACATAACAGAAGACAAGCATAGTCATCATGATGAAATGAGGACAAGCACAGAGTACAGAAAGCGTAATCACAGGATAACACAGGATGAAGACAAACAGACTGAAGAAATTGAACTGAGGAAATTGAGAAAGTCTTCAATCATAGTCTTCAAACACAGAAATGACAAGCACACAGCACGGTAATGAGGAAATGAAAGAGTTGGGGAAATAGAATCAGTTGGCTTGGTGAAGACAATGATTTGGTAGACCAGTTCCAACTGCTGTCTCAGTTGTACATCTGGTTGGAGCGGCTAGGTATTTAAACCTGAGGACACACAGTCCCGGACACATAGTCCTCACCGTATTCTCCTTGAACTAAGGTCACACAGACCTCGTCCAATCGCTCGTGGTAAGTCTTCAGGTGACTTCCGAACCTTCACAAACTCGGTCACTCGGCGATCCACAATTCCTCTTGGATGCTCTAGACCATGACGCCTAACCGTCTGGAAGAAGCACAGTCTTCAAAGGTAACAAGCATCGGATCCACGCAGGATCAATCTCTTCAGTGATGCTCAACCACTTTGGATTTGTAGGTGTTTGGGTTTGGGTTTTCCTCACTTGATGATTTTCGCTCAAAGTCCTCGGAGGATGGGATGCTCTCAAATGACAAGTGTCAGTTTCTGTCGGAGCAGCCAACTAGCTAGTGGTTGTAGGGGGTGGCTATTTATAGCCTAGGGAGCAGCCTGATACGTCTCCAACGTATCTGTAATTTTTGATTGCTCCATGCTATATTATCTACTGTTTTAGGCAATACTGGGCTTTATTATCCACTTTTATATTACTTTTGGGACTAACCTATTAACCGGAGGCCCAGCCCAGATTTGTTGTTTTATGCCTATTTCAGTGTTTCGAGGAAAACGAATATCAGACGGAGTCAAAACGGAATGAAATCAACTGGAGAAGTTATTTTTGGAAGGAAAGCAACCCAGGGAACTTGGAGTGCACGTCAGGGGAGATACGGGCTGCCCACGAGGGTGGGGGGCGCCCCCACCCCCCTAGGGCACGCCCCCTGCCTCGTGGGGCCCCCGTGGCTCCTCCGACGTACTTTCGGCTCCCATATATATCCACGTACCCTAAAACTTCCAGAACAGAGATTAGATCGGGAGTTCCGCCGCCGCAAGCCTCTGTAGCCACCAAAAACCAATCGAGACCTTGTTCCGGCACCCTGCCGGAGGGGGAACCCTCACCGGAGGCCATCTTCATCATCCCGTCGCTCTCCATGACGAGGAGGGAGTAGTTCACCCTCGGGGCTGAGGGTATGTACCAGTAGCTATGTGTTTGACCTCTCTCTCTCTCTCTCTCTCTCTCTCTCTCTCTCGTGTTCTTGATTTGGCACAATCTTGATGTATCGCGAGCTTTGCTATTATAGTTGCATCTTATGTTTCTTCTCCCCCTCTTCTCTCTTGTAATGGATTGAGTTTTCCCTTTGAAGTAATCTTATCGGATTGAGTCTTTAAAGATTTGAGAACACTTGATGTATGTCTTGCCGTGCTTATCTATGGTGACAATGGGATATCACGTGCCACTTGATGTATGTTTTGGTGATTAACTTGCGGGTTCCGCCCATGAACCTATGCACAGGGGTTGGCGCACGTTTTCGTCGTGATTCTCCAGTAGAAACTTTGGGCACTCTTTGAAGTACTTTGTGTTGGATTTAATAGATGAATCTGAGATTGTGTGATGCATATCGTATAATCATGCCCACGGATACTTGAGGTTACATTGGAGTATCTAGGTGACATTAGGGTTTTGGTTGATTTGTGTCTTAAGGTGTTATTCTAGTACGAACTCTAGGGCTGTTTGTGACACTTATAGGAATAGCCCAATGGATTGATTGGAAATAATAACTTTGAGGTGGTTTCGTACCCTACCATAATCTCTTCGTTTGTTCTCCGCTATTAGTGTCTTTGGAGTGACTCTTTGTTGCATGTTGAGGGATAGTTGTATGATCCAATTATGTTATTATTGTTGAGAGGACTTGCACTAGTGAAAGTATGAACCCTAGGCCTTGTTTCCTACCATTGCAATACCGTTTACGCTCACTTTTACCGCTGGCTACCTTGCTGTTGTTATATTTTCAGTTTACAAAAACCTATATCTACCATCCATATTGCACTTGTATCACCATCTCTTCGCCGAACTCGTGCACCTATACAATTTACCATTGTATTGGGTGTTTTTTTTTGACTGGGTTGTATTGGGTGTGTTGGGGACACAAGAGACTCTTTGTTATTTGGTTGCAGGGTTGCTTGAGAGAGACCATCTTCATCCTACGCCTCCCGCGGATTGATAAACCTTAGGTCATCCACTTGAGGGAAATTTGCTACTGTCCTACAAACCTGTGCACTTGCAGGCCCAACAACGTCTACAAGAAGAAGGTTGCGTAGTAGACATCACAACCCGACATGATAAGACATAAATGCCCTTCAATGGTATGACCGTTAGGTGGATAAGATATTTTGGGACAGCTGGCGCGCAACACAGCAATGGTCGGAAATTTGAGGCTCAAATTCCTTAGGGCTATCATGCTCTTCACTGTGTAGGCAATCCGCACTGGCGAATTCCTAACTCCTCAATCAGAACCAATTCCTCAGGGACCAGAAGAACTTCGTCTCTGTCACTGAAGAAATTGACTGAACTGTATGAGATTTCCAATGGCTTCCTCGAAGGGATTGGTAGGTGTAGGATTTTGAGTTGAGCATCACTTGGAAATTTTTCCTTAGTATTTCCTCGACCCCCTTTAACAGTACGGTGTTTCCTATGAGTCAAGAAAGAGAAAATGAAGCTATGGAAACAAAATTCTTCACGCTTCATGTTCCTCGAATGAATACCAAATCTTCAAGGTCACACCAATTTCTTCACTTTCAAAGTCTTCAGAAATTCTTCAGAAATCCAAAGTCTTCAGTCGAAGAACTTCATTTTTAGGGGTCGACTTTCTCTGTAAATATCAAACTCCTCTTAGACTTATAGACATGTGTACACTCATCAACGCATTAGATCCTTAACCTATAAGTCTTCAATACACCAAAATCACTAAGGGGCACTAGATGCACTTACAATCTCCCCCTTTTTGGTGATTGATGACAATATAGGTTAAGTTTTCAACGGGGGTAAACATATGAAGTGTAAATGCTGATATTGAGGAATTTGATTGCAAGATATAGAAGAACTCCCCCTGAAGATGTGCATAGTGAGGAATTTGCTTTTGAAGCAATGCACACTTGAAGAGTTGAATCATGGAGATCTCCCCCTATATCTTGTAACTCATACACGCATTTGACATATAATTTGAAGAATTTGAAATGCATGATGAAATATGGTGACTGATGAAATTCAGCATGCCTGCAATAATATTAACAAGGAATAAGCATGCAGAATAACGCATCAAAAGTATCGGAGCACCTTCGGGTTTAAGTTCACAACTCGATCCAATAAAGTTTCAAAAGAACGAGAGTTGTAACTTAGCAAAAAAACGCCCATATAATAGACCCGCTTGAAGACTAACTCAATTTTCTCCCCCTTTGTTATCGAATGACCAAAAGGATCGAAACTGAGGACTAACGCCGCTGAAGAATATCAAGTTGATGAAGGTGCGCGAGCATTGTCGGGGTCATTTGTCATAGTAGGGCCTACCGCAGTGTCGTCCAAGTCTTCATGTTCATCAGTGTCGCGCGATGAAGAATAGGAGCTGGCCACCAAGGAAGGAACCTTGACCTTCTTGTATTTCTTCGGTGGAGGTGTAGACCAGTCAAAGTCTTCCTTGAGACCCATTTTCTTCAGATCTTCTTCGCTGTAGACATGAGACAAAACAGCCCAGGTACGGTTGAAGGTTTCATGGAGGCAGTATTGATTTTTCTTCACTTCATTATGGGTTGAGGTCATGTTGTGAAGAATTGAACCAAACTGTCTCTTGACCCATTTATGATTGCGATTAACCTTCTGATGAAGACTGAGGAGTAACTCACGATCAGTCATCACCCTGGGTGCTGTGCCTTGAGGATTTTGCTTAGCTGTGTTGGCGGCAGAGTCATGAGTGGCAGAGTCGTCATTGGTTGAATAGGATGCAGCCTTGCGAAATTCACCATCGAATGGACGAATGCCTTCATCAATAACAGCAGCGGCCTTGCCCTTGTCATCAGCTGAGGAAAATGTCCGTTTGAGGACTTCAATTGGAGGCAAGTAGCTGCAGTGCTTCAGTGTATCAGCTTTGTAGTTGAGTGAAGACCTTGTTCTGATGAATCTCATAATCCAAGGTGCATAAGGCTTCAGCTCAAACAGTGACATAGCGATATTGGCCAGAGTCCTCATGAAGAAATCATGGAAGTTGACGGGAACGCCATGAATGATATTGAAAAGCAGATTCTTCATGATGCCAACGACTTCTTCATCATTTGAGTCATGGCCTTTGATAGGACTCAATGTCTTCGTCAGAATGCGATAGACAGTCAGAGGCACATACAGTAGTTCCTTGACAAGGAATTTGGTTCGTGGGGCCTGCCCTGGCTTCAAAGGCTTCATCAGCACTTGCATGTAATGATTTGTAAGCCCAGGTTCGCTGTAGACACATCGAGCAGCTTCAAGGGGAGGACTGAGTGGTAGGGCACGAAGCAATTCAGAAGCTGGTGCCTTGTAATGAGTGTTTTCAGATATCCAGTCCAGCACCCATGAGTTCACATCTTCAGAATCTCCTGTGATGTGCAGCGTTGCATAGAATTGAAGAATGAGTTCTTCATTCCAATCACATATGTCAGTGCAGAAATTTAACAGTCCAGCATCATGAAGAAAACTGAGGACTGGCTCGAAGCATGGCAGAGATTCCATATCCACATGAGGAATGTGTGCATGATCGAAGATTTTGTCTTTGTTGAACAACACTGAGGAATAAAAATTAGCTTGACTAGCAGTCCAGAAACGCCTCTTCCTTATGCGAGCAGAATCATATGGGTTGTAGTCTGTGAAGAATACATGCTCGCCAAAGAAATCTTCAGCCTTGAATTTTTGCTTGCATGAGAATGGATCCTTTGGCTTGGGCAGAGGAGTGTCAGTGAGTTGCATCACAACCTCAGGAATCGCAATCTCAGGTTCTTCATGCTGATGAATTTCTGGTTCGTCTTCAGTGGCAGTCTGTGTGTTCAAGTGATCAGCAGCAACAGTTTCTTCAACACTAGTGGCTGGAATTTCTTCACGCACAGATGAGGTGGGATGAGTTTCTTCAGAGCCCATTTGAACGGTTGGTGCAGGGGATTGAGGAATTTGCTGTAGAGGGGTGAAGAGTGGAGAATTGGGGTGTTGACTTTCCCAAAAATCATCATTCATCACTGGTGTAGTACTTCCAATATCCACATCTTCATCTTCCATTTCTTCAACGCCAGCCTCTTCAGCTGTGAACTGAGGCATGGACGAGGAGACAACAAGTGTTGAAGGGATCACATCCACTTCAATTTCTTCATCAATCTGCTCTAACGAAGCAGCAGAATGATTTTCTTCATCAGATCTGCTAGGGATCTCATATTCTTCACCACAAGGAACAAGGTCCTTTGATGGCATGGTTGATATCGGAACAGCATCAATTGGATTTGCAAATGAACTTGTCATAGGCTTCTTCTTCGGAGCTGAAGAATCTGAAGCAGCTGATGCTTTCCTTTTCTTCACTGTTGCACGCTCTGTGTCGGGTGGTTGGGGCGACATATGCCAACGGATGGCTTATCATTGTGGGAGCCAATAAAACATTGCCAGTGCCTGGAAGCGGGATGAGGCGAAGACATGCACGCCGGCGAATCTTACCCAGCTTCGGGGCTATCCGTGGAGATAACACCCCTACTGCTGCTCTGCGGGGTCTCCGCATGATCACTATGCCAAAGTGTATACAAAGTTGCTCCTTGAGCTGTTCGGAGGGAAGAAGAAGAAGGGCAGGGCTAGGTTTCTTCTCCCCTCGTTGTGTTGTCTAAAACTCCTAAAAATAGATCCCTCTATGCATGGGCGCCCCGGGGGGTTTATATAGGCCTACCCCCCGGGGGCACAATGGTAAACCAGCTGGGCCTAGGCCCTAGCTGTCTGCGTCTATGCTTGCCGGCTTCTCCACCGGCCAGTGGGGCCTGCCGGCCGGTGGGCCCACCGGCTGCCGGCTTCCTAGTCGACAGGTCGGCCCCACCGCTTGCGGGGTCTTGTCGGGGGCTGTTTACTGTTGCTCCACCCCTGGTGACGTGGGCTTCATCGTGGTAAGCATGGTCGTGATGCCGGCGCGGGGCGGCACATCACTGTAGCCTTACCATGTCTTGTCTTCTTAATGAGGCGCGTCCCTCGAGGGGGGGACTAGCTAGCTACTGGGAGTCGGATTCACCTCAGGCCGACTACGGGAGGCCTGGGCCGCCTTCGGTATCTTCTCTTCTGTTGGGCCCCACCATCCTTGGGCCGTTCTGACAGCACGCCGTGGGTGATGTCACGGTCAACATTGCAATAGTGCTGCGCCGGACTGGGATGGCCTCCCTGTACGGCACAATGTAGCCATGCGCGTCCCGGGATTCGGGGGTGGCAGGCTTTACTGTGGCCACGCCCCGTCTTGTCGCCGTTATGTGGGTGTAGACTTTGAGGGCACGGTCTTGGCCGCTGGTTGGGGGCCGGCTTCTGGGAGGCGGCCCTATGGTGGCCGACTACTAGGAGCCGGCCCTCTCGTGGACGGCTTCTTGGAGCCGGCCTTCTCGGGATTTTTCCTTGGGAGGTCTTGAGGCAGGGCCGCCTTCGTCCAGCTGCTCTAAGAGGTATCCGGCTGAGGGAAGACGTCCCCACGCCTTGGGTCTTGAAGGCTGGAAATGGCTTTGTAATTTTTCTGAAGAGCCAGGGGGAGCCGGCTGGGCTACCCGTGGTCATTTACTCTGACAGTAGTCCCCGAAGCTGGTTGGGCTTCGAGGCCGAATGAAGACGAGAAGCTCAATCAGCTTCCTATCTTGAGGAGCTGGCAGCTAGGAGCCGGCTTGGATTCAGTGCGCCGTCCTTTGGCGATTTCGAAGTTTGAAGGCGGGAACCAGGTGTTCGCACAGGCTGGGCTGCGAGCTGGCTGCTCGCCGCCTGCGCGCCACATGGCACCCGAAGGCTGGCAGGGCCTGCCAGCCCACATGCACGATGGGACATCGTCGCAGTCCGGTGCCCACCATCGCAGGGCCTCGGCCCACGCGCGGATCCTCTGTGGCCCGAACGGACCACACGTCTTCCAGCGGCCGTTACCACACGCCGTTAAGGCGTAATAATCGCGGGTTGTGGGGGAGTGGGCGCAGTTAATCCCACGCTCCCCCACGCCTCGCCTCCTCGGCTTCGCCGCGCGAGGCTATAAGTAAGGGGAAGGAGGGGGAGCGGCATACGCTCGCACGCTCGCCCTCGCTCCACCCCTACCTTTCCTTCTTCCTCTCCGTTGCCGCAGTCTCCCGTCGCTACTTGGCTCATCCGCCAATCTTATTGGCTTGCCGTGGCTCCGTCGCAGCGTGTTGCACGCATCTCCGCCGCCGCACCTTGTTCACCGCCGCGCTGCTCCTATGGCGTTGTCGAGCTCGTGGGATGGATCCAATGTCCATGAAGACCACGTCGACTTCCTCCGACGGATGCGGCGTCTGCCAGGCGTGAACTACGTGTGGGACCGTCACGCGCCGGAGAGGGAGATCTCGCCGGCACAGGAGGAGGGCGAGCGGGTGATCTTCCGCTCGCACTGCCTACGCGGCTTCGGCCTCCCGGCAAGCGGGTTCCTCTGTTCTTTTCTTGAATTTTACCGCCTCCAGCCGCATCACCTCACTCCAAACACGATGATGCTGCTGTCAGCTTTCGTCACCCTGTGCGAGGGCTTTCTCGATGTTCTCCCCACTATTGAGCTCTGGGGAGAGTTCTTCTAGTGCAAGCCCGGCACTGCTGTCGCGGGCGTGCCCGCCCCATGCGGAGCCTTCATCGCCATGAGGCGGACGGGCGAGAACAACCCGTTCTCGTCCATCCCGCTGATCCAGTCGGTGAAGCTCTGGTAGAAGTCTTATTTTTACGTGAAGAACGTCGCCCCGCACGGCGACTTCGTCAACTTGCCGGCTTACGTAGCCGGCCCGCCGGCTGGGAGGCTACCCTCATGGAGCTACCGGTCCAGGTCGCTGTCTGCGGCCGGGAATGCCCCCATTGCCCGGCTCCGGGTAATGACCCAGTCGGAGGGTCTGACCGGAGCCGACCTGGTGGCCGCCTTCATGGAGCGCCGAGTGCTTCCGCTCCAGGGCCGGCCTCATATGATTTGTCAGATGAGTGGTCGCTTCGACCCGTGCCAGCTGAGCACCATGGAGATGCCCCATGTTGAGGTGTCTTACATGGTGAACTATATCTCTAACTGCAAGCTCGCCGAGGAGTGGCAGTACGGCAAGGAGCCGTATTCTCGCGCCAACCCTCCGCATGTGGTAAGTTTCTCTGCTTTCTTTTTTTTTGGTAGCCGACCTCATGATGGTCGGCTTCTGATCACTCGGCTTGTTTTCAGCAGAACCCCCTTCTCCCGCCGGCGGTAGGGGCTACGGGAATAGAGCGCCAGCTCTTCCCTGACCGCACGGTGGACGACGTCGACGACCCAGACCTGGGGGCGGCCACGATGGAGGACGCCGTCGCAGGGGAAGGCGACGAGGCAGGCGACGCGGGGCTCGGGCCCGCCCTCGAGGACTGGGCGGATGATGACGAGGTCGAAGTCCCACCGCGCCGCCAGCCGGCGCTTGATCATCAAGGCACGGGCCCATCTGCCGCGCCGGCTGCCCGTGGCGGCGCGCCGAAACGCTGGGCCGCGTCGACCTACTTCGGCAGCCGGTCGAAGAAACCCAAGGGCACCGCGGCTGCAACCAAGCGGGTTGAAGCCGCCGCGAAGGCGGCCCGCTTCCGCAAGGTGGTGAAGCAGCCACAGGCGGTTTCGGCGTAAGTGTTGCTTCTCTTTATGCTTTTCTCTGTGTTGAAATTCTTCTAAGTCTTCCTCTTGACTCATTGGACAGGGCCCCGCTTTCTCTCAAGCGGGCCTCTGCCGCCTCCGTTATTCGAACCACGGGAGGGTCTTCGAGCTCCCGCCGTGTGGATCCCCGCGCCGACCTCCTAGAGGCGACGGAGCGGAACTTGCGGGAGGCGCGGGAGGAGCGGGATGCGGAGGAGCAGAGGACGGTCCGGGAGGTGAGGGAAAAGTCGGCGGAGGCGTGGGCCGAGGCGGCCGCCAAAGCCCCAGCGGAGGCCACGGCCGAGGAGACGGAGGCGGGGGCCCTGCAGGATCAGCCTCTGCAACTCGTCATCCCCCTCCGCACCGCGGCCCCTGACGTCCCCGTGCGTCCATTGGAGGAGGCCGACCGTGACCAGCCGGCGATGGAGAGGGAGGTTGTGCCATCGCCGTCGACCAGAACGGCTCAAGGGAGCCGGCTTGAAGCACGGCCCGTGTAGCCGGCTGGGGGCGAGCCGGCCGTGGGGGCGGATCTTGTGGTTTCGTCGCCGTCTCGTCCGCGTGCGGAGAGGGCGACTTCAGCACCGGGGCCGCAGAAGTCGGCGGGCGCCGGCACGTCAGCCCAGGACCTGGTGGCAGCCAGCGATAGCTCGTCCGGATGGACGCTAGCTGGCAGGACAGGCGTGCTGGACGTGGCGGCGCAAGACGTCCGGAGCCGGCTTCAGGCCCAGGCCACCGCGCTGGAACAGTACACCCAAGAGTTTTTTGCGACTCGAACGGCTATCCGGGTGAGTCCTCCTACGCACCGTTGATTGCTTCTGATTTCTTCCGTGGGGGCGCGTCAGCGCACCCACTGGGTGTAGTCCCCGAGTTTCGAGTCGGTTGCTGAGCAGGTGGCTTGGAACTTCTTGGTAAACTTCGATTGCCATCTTGTTCTTGCTTGCATCTTACGTCTTTTCTGCAGGAGTATCATAACTCCCGCGTAGCTGCCTTCAACTCCCAGGCCCAGGAGTTGAGCCAGAAAACCAATGACCTGACCGAGAGCCGGAGTAAGTGCTTCATCTTGTATTCTCAAGTGGGGGCGCGTCAGCGCTCCCACTAGGTGTAGTCCCCGAGATTCGGGCCGACTGCTGAGCAGTTGGGCCGGATCTTTTCCTGACAACTTATTTCTTATTACTTTTTCCTTTTTCTTCATATCTTCAGGGGCCAACGCCGACCTGAGGGAGCAGCTCGGTGGAGCCCAGTCCGCCCTCCGTGCCAAGGAAAACGAATGCAACGCCCTGGCCCAGGAGCGCGATCGCCTGGCCAAAAAATTGGCCGACCAGGAGGAGAACCACAAGGCGGCCCTGAAGGCGGTGCAGGACGGCGAGGCCTCCCTCAAGGCCGAGTATGAGACCGAGGCGGCGGGCTGGGCTGAGGAGAAGCAGGCGATGAGGCAAGGCTACAGCCGAGTTGAAGATTTGATTGATGGTAGGCCGCCTTCTTCCTTGTTTCTTTTCCTGCCTCTTGTCATCTGGTTTGTCTTTTTGATTTTAGGTTACTGCTTTCTTCTTTGCGCAGACTACTTTCCCGGCCACGCCGTCACCGCGACCCAAGCGATCGAGGCCTACCGTGACGCGCGGTGGCAGGAGGGGGTTGAGGTCGCGCCGGAGGCGGGCCGATCTCTTGAGGAGCAGCTATTGGCGATTCAAGCTCGCCTGCCGCCGTCTTCAACGCGCCGGGGCACAGGTGCTGGCCGCCCTCTGGCCCGGCGAGGTAATTCCCCGCATCCCAAGTCGGACTGCCGACTGGTTGGAGGTTGCAGTTGGCCGCTTCGAGGCTTGGAAGGCATCGGCAGCCCGGCTCGGCATGGGGCGGGCACTGGAGTTCGTCCGGGCTTGGTATCCTGGGCTGAACCTGGACCAGCTACGCACCTGGCGGCTGGAAGCCGACGTGGAGATGGAGGAGGTGCGGCTGGCTATTGCTCAGCGCGCCTCGACGATCGCCAAGTGTACTGACACCAGCGTCTTTGCCCCTGAGGTGAATGATGACGGCGTTGCTCAGACGGAAGAGTGGTTCGGGCTGAACCCGGTAGAGGGCGAGGACTCGGTGGAGGAGATTGCCTCTAGCGACGAGGGTGAAGAGGAAGAGGGAGAAGGTGGTGAAGAAGTCGTTCCAGATGGCGAAGCGACCAGCCAGCCTCAGCCTGATCGTGCCTCCAGCAACGAGGCGCGCGCGAGCGCGCTGTCTGCGGGAGGTGGTGATCATGCCGAGATTCACCAGTCGGCCACTCCGCCAGCCAGCACTATTGTCTCCACCGACTTGCCCGACTCGCCAGTTGTTCGCTTGGCTTAATCTGCCGTCCTTGCTTTTCCTGCTTGTTACTCTTTGAACAACTTTTATTAAATTTGCGCAGTTCCACCCATTGGGGGTGTATTCAAACTATTGTTGAATGCTGGCCTTTCGAAGGTCTTTTGTGTAAATATAATCATGCATGCGTTTGGCTTTCGTTCATGTTTGCTTTTCATCTTTTGGGCTTTTTCCTTTGCCGCCTTCCCTTGGTCGCCGCCTTCCCAGTCGGACAGCTGCTCTGCAGTCTGTGGTTGGAGAAGGACTTGGCCGTTTTCTCTTGGGAAGGCAAGTACTGGAGCTTTCTTAGATTGTAGCAAGGTGAACGAGAAGCCGGCCAACCGGCTTCTCTGGTAGCCGGCTGGCGGGACGGGAGGCCGACTTGTGCTATATAAGTTCGTTAGTCCTTAGCCGTTTTTTATGTGGGCGCCCTTTCCTGCCTTTGACTCTTGCCAGCCGGACAGTCGGTTCTTCGAGCTGCGACTTTCGGCAAGAGGGGGCTTGGGTGCCGGCACACTACTTGTCTGACCGCAGGCGAAACTTAAATATAACTCAAGGCGGCGAGTCCCCGGGCCGACTGGTCGAACCCGGTGCCGGATGGAAAGACAAATGTGGTAACATAATCATAGGCGTGATACTCATCATTCATACATAAAACAGGGTAGTCCCCGAGTGCTCCTCGGGGCACCCTTTGTCTCGTACTTAGTACAAAAGATAGCGTGGTACATACTGCTTTTAACTGTAAAATCTTCGGAGGAGATTGGCGTTCCATGGTCGTTCCGACTCCTTGTCGGAATCATCTCTCTTTCGTGCCTTCGGCTTCTACGCGTCGATTAAGTAGTAGGAGTCGTTTCCTAAAGCTCTGCTGATGAGGAAGGGGCCTTCCCAAGGGGCCGAGAGCTTGTGCTGGCCGGCTGTTCGCTGGATCGGCCGGAGCACAAGATCACCCTCTTGGAAAGATCTTGGCTTGACCTTCCGATTGTGGTAGCGGCGAAGGCCCTGCTGGTAGATGGCTGACCGGCTGAGGGCTAACAGTCGGCCTTCTTCCAGCAGGTCGACGCCGTCTTCTCGCGCTTCCTTGGCCTCCGCTTCCATGTACATGGTAACCCGTGGCGAGTCGAACTCGATGTCAGTTGGGATGACAGCCTCGGCACCGTATACAAGGAAGAAGGGGGTGAAGTCGGTTGACTTGTTCGGGGTAGTGCGCAAACTCCAGAGGACGGCCGGAAACTCGTCGAGCCAACAGCCGGCCGAACGCTCCAGTGGCACGACCAGTCGGGGCTTCATGCCCGAGAGGATGAGTCCGTTTGCTCGCTCGACCTGGCCGTTTGACTGCGGGTGGGCAACGGACGCTAGGTCTAGTCGGATGCCTTGTGTTGCACAGAAACATGCCAGTGCTCCCTTGGCAAAATTTGTGCCGTTTTCGGTGATGATACTGTGCGGTATGCCGTACCGGGTCGTGATATCTGTGATGAACGTCACGGTAGTCGGCCCATTCAGCTTCTTGATCGGCTTTGCTTCAATCCATTTGGTGAATTTGTCCACAGCGACGAGCAGATGTGTCATGCCACCGCGTGCTGCTTTGAATGGGCCCACCATGTCCAGCCCCCAGACGGCGAAAGGCCAGGTGAGGGGGATGGTCTTGAGTGCAGAAGCCGGCAAGTGTTGCTTGGAACTGAAGACTTGGCACCCCTTGCAGTGTTTGACTAACTCTTTGGCGTCGTCCAAAGCAGTCGGCTAGAAAAATCCGTGGCGGAAAGCTTTGGCGACGAGTGACCTTGAGGCCGCGTGGTGGCCGCATTCTCCTTGGTGGATGTCCTTGAGGATGGCGATGCCCTTCTCTGGCTCGACGCAGCGTTGGAAGACTCCAGTGATGCTGCGCCTAACGAGCACTCGGTTCACTATTGTGTATGCTCCGGCTCGGCATTGAACATGTCTTGCCGAGTTCTCGTCAGGTGGCAACTCTGTGTTTACCAAGAAGTTGAGGATGGGCTGGGCCCATGATGGAGCTGTGACTTCTTCTATTGTCAAAACTGCTGCTGTGATCAAGGCGGGTGGGCTGGATGGTGAAGAATTGGAGTCGGCCACCGCCTGCTGCGTCGGTGCAGTCCCCGGGCCGACTGCAGTAGTCCCCCGGCCAAGTTCTGAAGTTCTTGGGTCGGGTTCGACTATGGCAGTCCCCGGGCCGCCTATCGGAGTCCCCGAGCCGCCTGCCTGGTTCCCTGAGTCGGATCCGACTGTGTCAGGGTCAGGCGGCACGAAGATGGAGTCAGATTCTGGAGACGGCTTGATGGATGGCTTGAGGAGGCGGCGCATGGAGACGCCGGCTGGTATAGCTTGACGGGTGGAGCCTATTCGTGCCAGGGCATCTGCTTTCTCGTTGTCGGCCCGAGGCACGTGGAGGAACTCGCATCCTTCAAAGTATCCACTGATTTGCTGAACAAGGAAGCGGTAGCTCACCATGTTTGCGTCCTTGGCGTCCCAGTCGCCGGATGATTGCTGGACCACCAAATCCGAGTCGCCATGGCACAAGATCCGGCGGACGCCGAGTTCTTTGGCTAGCCGGAGCCCGTGTATGAGCGCCTCGTACTCGACCACATTGTTGGAGGCGGCAAAATGAATTTGCAATGTGTATTTGAGCTTGTCGCCTTTGGGAGAGGTGAGGATGATGCCGGCTCCCAAGCCGGTGCGCATCTTGGACCCAGCGAAGTGCATCCGCCAATGAGTGGAGTCGCGGGCTGGCGGTAGGTACTGGGTTTCGGCCCAGTCGACGAGAAAGTCAGCCAGCGCTTGAGACTTGATGGCGGTGCAAGGCTGGTAGAAGATCATGTAGGGGGCCAGCTCAATGGCCCATTTTGCCACCCGGCCGGATGCATCCCGGCTGCCTATGATCTCGGCAAGCGGTGTAGTGCACACGACCATGATGGGGTGCTCTTGAAAGTAGGGCTTGAGCTTCTTGGCGGCAAAGTATACACCATAGCACATCTTCTGGTAGTGTGGGTAGTTCTGTTTTGAGGTGGACAGTACTTCGCTCAAATAGTATACTGGCCTCTGGACTAGCTGAGCTCGGCCTTCTTCTGGCCACTGGACCACGATGACGGTGCTGACCACCCGGCTGGTGGCGGCAATGTAAAGGAGCATGGGCTCTTTCTCAGCGGGCGCCGCCAAGACAGGCGGTGTGGTCAATATCTTCTTTAGCTCGCGGAAAGCTTGGTCTGCTTGGTCATTCCACTCGAAGTGAGTGGACTTCTTCATGAGTCGGTAGAGAGGGAGAGCCTTCTCTCCGAGCCGGCTGATGAAGCGGTTCAGGGAAGCTAGGCATCCGGTGAACTTCTGGACGTCTCGTAGCTTGGTTGGAATCTCCATTCTCTCTATGGCCTTGATCTTCACTGGGTTGCACTCGATGCCGCGTTCAGAGACCAGGAAGCCTATGATCTGGACGGTTGGTACACCGAACACGCATTTCTCGGGGTTGAGCTTGATCTGAAATCGGCGCAGGTTCTCAAACGTCTCTCTAAGGTCTTCCAGCAAGGTGTCGCCCTTCTCCGTCTTCACCACAATGTCGTCTACGTAGACGTGGGCATTTCTGCCGAGTTGCTTGAGGAGGCATTTCTACATGCAATGCTGAAAAGTGGCACCGGCATTTCTCAAGCCGAATGTCATAGTCAGGTAGTAGAAAGCTCCGAATGGTGTGATGAAGGCGGTTTTCAGGCGGTCAGCTGGATCCAACTTTATCTGGTGGTAGCCTGAGTAAGCATCCAAGAAGCACAACAGCTCGCATCCGGCTGTGGAGTCTATCACTTGGTCAATCCTTGGCAGGGCAAAGGGATCTTTGGGGCAGGCCTTGTTGAGGCTCGTGTAGTCTATACACATACGCCACTTGTTGTTCTTCTTCAGTACGAGGACCGGGTTGGCAAGCCATTCTGGAAAGAAAACTTCCATGATGAAGCCGGCCGCCAGAAGCCGGGCTATCTCCTCTCCTATGATTCTTCTCTTTTCCTCCACCAGTCGGCGGAGAGGTTGTTTGACTGGTTTTGCACCTTCTTGGACGTGTAGCTTGTGCTCGGCGAATTCCTTCGGAACACCCGGCATGTCCTTAGGGGACCATGCAAAGATGTCCTGATTCTCACGGAGGAAATCGACGAGCTCGCCTTCCTATTTGCTGTCCAGGTTTGCCCCAATGGTGTCAAACCTTTCCGGGTGCTCTGGGTCTAGAGGCACCTTCTTCGTTTCTTTGGCCGGCTGGAAAGAACCTTGGGCATCACACTCCTTGGGGTCGGGGGACAGGGCTGGCTGTTTGCCGGCCATGGCCACGACTCGATCCAACATCTTCTTCTCCTCGGCAATAACAAGGGACTCGGCCAGCCGGTTGCTAGCTATTGCACACTCGGCAGATTTCCTGTAATCTCCGGTTATTGTGATGATGCCCTTGGAGCTTGGTATCTTCATCTTGAGGTAGGCGTAGTGAGGTACAACCATGAACTTGGCCAGGGCAGGGCGGCCAAGCAACGCATGGTAGGGGCTCTCCAGATCCACCACTTCAAACCACACTGCTTCTCGGCGGAAATGATCCTTATCCCCGAAGAGGACATCTATCTTGATCTTGCCGATTGGGGAACAAGACAAGCCGGGTACAATGCCATAGAACACGGTCCAACTGGGCATGAGCTGCTTCGCCTTGATGCTTAGCTTCTCCATGGTGTCACGGTATAGTATGTTGATGCTGCTTCCGCCATCTATCAGTACACAGGAGAACCAAGCAGCCCGCCTTTCTGTGGCGAGGGTGGCGTCTAAGACCAATGCATAAGAGCCGGGAGACGCCATCACCTCTGGGTGATCGGCCCGGCTCCAACCAATCGGCCTTTTGGACCAGTGCATGAACTCAGGGTTGCTGGAGGCGACTGCATTGACTTCTTGGTGTTGTCGACGCCGGCTACGTCAGTCTTCCGGCTGGCTTGTGAAGACAACGTAGGCGGCATGTTCGTCGGGGAACTCGTCTTGAACGGCTCCGACTGCTCGTCGAGCGGCCGGCTGCTGAGGGGCCGGGGGCGGCTGACCAGTAGGTGGAGGCGGTACTATTCCCTCGCCCTGGGAGATTCCCTTGAGCCAGTGGCATTTCCGGGTCGTATGGTTGGAGGGCTTTGCGCCGCTGTGGAACTTGCAGGGGGCGTCAAGTGCTTGCTCATAGGAGAAGGTCGGCTGCCAAGCCGGCCTGCCGTCCTTCGGCTTCTTGGGTGCGGGCCGCCCTTCGGCCGGTCCGTCCTCGACTGTGGCTACCTGCCTACTGGTAGAAGGTGGCGCGGGACCCTTGCGCTTGTGGTCGTTGTGGTGCGGGCGGCGGCTGGAGTCTCCAGCCGGCGTCTTGGGACCCGGGGAGAGCACCTTTCCGAAGGCATCTACTCGAAGCTCGGTCTTCATGGAGGAGTCGGCCGTGGCGTATTTATCTGCTATGACTAGCAGCTCATCGAGGGTAGTCGGCTCGTCGCAGAGGAGCCGGTGTTTGAGGAGGGTGCCTTCTCGGCATCCGGCAGTGAAGTACTCTATGGCTTGAACCTCGTGCACCCCTTCACAGGAGTTGCGGAGCTCGGCCCAACGCGTGAGGTAGTCGCGGGTTGACTCATGGGGCCCTTGGACACACAAGGAGAGCTGTCGGGGCTAGGGAGCCCGCTTGTAGGTGCTGGTGAAGTTGAGGACGAAGGCTTCTGTGAAGTCTAGCCAGCTGTTGATGCTGTAAGGCTTGAGGCTGTTGAGCCAGGTGCGCGCCGTGCCTTGGAGCATGAGGGGTACATACTTCACGGCAACGCGCCTGTTGCCGTTTGCTATGCGAACCGCTGTGGAGTAGTCGATCAACCAATCTTCCGGCTTCACGGAGCCGTTATACTTGGGCGTGTCTCTTGGGAGCGAGAACCCTTTGGGGAAGGGCTCGTCGCGGATGCGGCGGCCGAAGCAAGGCAGGCCGGCATCATCTTCTTCTTCCAGGGCCAGGGATCGCGCTAGGCGGTCGATCCGGTGGCGGGCGTCATTCTCGCCGACTCCTTCGCGGCGACCCAGTCGGCCGTTGAGAGTCGGATGCGTGACAGGCGGTGGTGTGGGATATCTCTCCCCACGAGGCGGAGGAGGAGGCGAGTTGCCTCGCCGCTCCATAGCTCGAGGACGGCCTTCTGTGTCGCTCTCGATGGACATTCGAGTCCGGCTGTGACTCACAGCCGGCTCCTTTTCTTTCCTTGCATGGGTGTTGCCAGCCGTCGGCGTTCGTGACGTCGCACCATGCTCTCGGCACGAGGAAGACTTTCAGCGCGGATGCCGTCTTCATGCCGCTCCGCAACCGTGTCGATAAGCTGCTGGATGCGTCTGGTCATGTAAGGGAGCTCGTCGGGCCCCAATTTATCCAGCTCGTCTACGGCCGCCTGGGCGGCGCGTAGGTCCTTGAGAGGCGTGGAATAAATTGGGCGATCCGCTCCCAACATGTCAGCGATGGTCGCGACGCGTTTCTTGATGATGCCAACGCGGCTCGGCCCGTCAGGAGGCGGCGTGCCGAAGGCGGCGCGGTTGACTTCGCGTTGGTGAGCCTCAGTAAGGCATCTCATGGAAGCTAGCTTCTGGCCCTCCGCAAAAAGGGCGAGGCGGCGTGCCTCTAGCGTTTCCGCATCAGCGTCAGCCGGGATGGGGGCGGACAAGTCGTGCAACGCCGTTTGCAGGGCGTCATGGGCGTTTCCGCCAGAGGCGGCGCCGTGGCTGATGACCAGCACCTCGGTGATGGCGCTGCTGCTGCTATCGGCTCGAGGAGGAGGGTCGTTGATGATGATTACGTTCGTGGGGAAGGCGTCAAGCGACGATGTGTCTGAGTCAACAAGCATCGGGTCGGTGGAGCCAACCGACTCCAAGTCTGCAGCGGGCTCGCTGGAGACGTGGAGTTGGTCGAGGAGGCTGACAAGGTGGCTCTCGTGGCAGCCGGTGCCCGCGTCAGACGCGGGCTCGTCGGAGATGCAAGCCTCGCCAAGAATATCGGCGAGGCAGCTTGCCACGCAGGCGTCAGCAACGCCTTGCAGCGCGTCAGGGCAAGCGCCATTGGGCGAGCCAGGCTGGCTACGCTCACAGGGAAGGAAGAGGGTTCCCGTCCAGAGCAGGTCTTCGGGCGACGGTGCACCTAGCCCCACGGTGGGTGCCAAATGTCGGGTGGTTGGGGCGACATATGCCAACGGATGGCTTATCATTGTGGGAGCTAATAAAATGTCGCCGGTGCCTGGAAGCGGGATGAGGCGAAGACATGCACGCCGGCGAATCTTATCCAGCTTGAGGGCTCTCCGTGGAGATAAGACCCCTACTGCTGCTCTGCGGGGTCTCCGCATGATCACTATGGCAAAGTGTATACAAAGTTACTCCTTGAGCTGTTCGGAGGGAAGAAGAAGAAGGGCAGGGCTAGGTTTCTTCACCCCTCGTTGTGTTGTCTAAAACTCCTAAAAAGAGATCCCTCTATGCATGGGCGCCCCGGGGGGTTTATATAGGCCTACCCCCCGGGGGCACAATGGTAAACCAGTTGGGCCTGGGCCCTAGCTGTTTGCGTCTATGCTTGCCGGCTTCTCCGCCGCCCAGTGGGGCCCGCCGGCTGGTGGGCCCACCGGCTACCGGCTTCCTAGTCGACAGGCCGGCCCCACCACTTGGGGGGTCTTGTCGGGGGCTGGTTACTGTTGCTCCACCCCTGGTGACGTGGGCTTCGTCGTGGTAAGCATGGTCGTGATGCCGCCGCGGGGCGGCACATCACTGTAGCCCTACCATGTCTTGTCTTCTTAATGAGGCGCGTCCCTCGAGGGGGGGGGACTAGCCGGCTACTGGGAGTCGGATTCACCTCAGGCCGACAACGGGAGGCCTGGGCCGCCTTCGGTATCTTCTCTTCTGTTGGGGCCCGCCGTCCTTGGGCCGTTCTGACAGCACGCCGTGGGTGATGTCACGGTCAACATGGCAACAGTGCTGCGCCGGACTGGGTTGGCCTCCCTGTACGGCACACTGTAGCCATGCGCGTCCCGGGATTCGGGGGTGGCAGGATTTACTGTGGCCACACCCCGTCTTGTCGCTGTTATGTGGGTGTAGACTTTGAGGTCACGGTCTTGGCCGCTAGTTGGGGGCCAGCTTCTGGGAGGCGGCCCTCTGGTGGCCGGCTACTAGTAGCTGGCCCTCTCGTGGACGGCTTCTTGGAGCCGGCCTTCTCGGGATTTTTCCTTGGGAGGTCTTGAGGCAGGGCCACCTTCGTCCAGCCGCTCTGAGAGGTATCCGGCTGAGGGAAGACGGCCCCACGCCTTGGGTCTTGAAGGCTGGAAATGGCTTTGTAATTTTTCTGAAGAGCCACGGGGAGCCGGCTGGGCTACCCGTGGTCATTTACTCCGACACTCTGCAGCCTTGGTCTTCTTCACATCTGATGCAGATGGAAGGATTGGAGTTGGTGTAGGCGCAGGAGGAGAAGAGGAACCTGGTTGATGTTCTTCAGGAGCAACTGATGCAGTTGCCCTGACTTCTTCAGTTTTTTCAGGCGCACCACTAGTGGATGCCCTGGCAGTTTCTTCAGCGGCCGGAATGAAGTCATCAGCCCTGGAACTCACATTTTCTTCAGCAGCCTGAAGGTCATCGGCGGTGCTGGCATGTTCTTCAGTTTGCTGAGCAGATGCTTCAGCTTGAGGAATTTCTTGTTGCGATGGGGTTGCAACATTGGTGAACTTCTCAGTCAGTTTAACAAAACTGTCTTTGGCTCCTTGCCAATCAGCATAGTAGGCATTGAAATCATCGCTGAGGGTTTTGATTTCAGACTGGACTTTTATGAGTTCATCAGTTGTTATGGAGACAACGTTGTTCTTCAGAAATTTCGTCTTCTTGTACTGCGCTTTCTTGATCTGCCTGGCCCTCTCAAATTTCCATTTCTCTTCTTGGATGAAATGAGTCAGCATGTGATTTTGACCAGGAGTCAGTTTGAAATCAGGCATAGGAGTGTTTGGGTCTTTGTGCCAGAGATCAATGTAATCGAGGATTAATCTTGGATCCAAAAGCAGTGGCACATTTGTGCCTTTGGCTCTAGCGGCCCTGACTTGCGTGTCTCTGATGATTTCAGCAAGTTCATCATCATCAACTTCGTCTTCTTCAGACGGCACTTGGAAGGCGACCTGTTTCTTCTTAGGACTAGGGCGAGGACCTCGTCCAGCAGTTGCCTTTGTCTTCAGCACAGAGGGTCCCGTTGAAGAATTTGGTGCAGCTGAGGAACTAGCTGAGACACCTGAGGCAATGGAGATGCCTGTAGTCCTTTGGCACGTGGCAAGATGCAAAGGTGCTGAGGACTTTGTCGGAACAGTTGAGGACTTTAGAGTAGCTGAGGATTTTGGAGGAGCAGGAGTAGCATGAGGAATTGGCCTTGAGGACTTTGAAGATTCTGGCCGTGAGGGCATATCTGAGGAACTTGGCCTTGAGGGCACTGTTGGTGAAGCACTTGGCTTGCGCGCAGGCTTCTTTGCCATTGATTTCTTAGGCTTGGCAGAGGCCTCAGTGGCAGTAGCAGCAGCAGAGTCTTCATTGAATTTCCTCACTGCTTCTTTTGCTTGTTTGGCCAACTTGGCCTGGCGCTTGGCCCATTCTTCAGGAAAGTCCTCATGGCGTTTGATGCTGGTGGGATCTGCTACTTGGCTAGGTGCTAATGGAGCTCTTGGGCATGGAGGGTTGAGTGCGAATTTGTTCATGTACTTTGGAGTTACATACCTGTACTCCCTCCATTATCTTACCCATCTCCTCTCTATCTTCTGAATGCGCACCTTGCGCTTATTTTTATCTTCCTCGGGAGGTGTGCAGTACCCAGCATAGATGTCATCAAGGATCTCAAAGGCAGTCATGACCTCAGGCTTCTTTCCTCCTTTCTGTGGCCTTTTACTGTCAGCCATTTTCTTCAGTTGAGGAATTTGAACAATCGAATTCTCTGAAGAAGTATGCAACTTTTCTTCGAGGAACGCTGCAAATGAGTTAAGTTGATGAGAACCTAGTGATTCAGCAGCGGACATGAGTACCTGTGAACAGAGTATAGTTGCGAGGAATTTGGAAAGGTCATATGCGTTCTCAGAAGGTTTTTCAAAAAGAACAAGTTTGAGGAATTTGACCAGATGAGTCTTGAAGAATTTCACTAAGCGTTATTTGTCTTAGGTTCCAGAGTTGTATAGATTGAAGATCCACACAACTGAGGAATCTTGAAGAAAAATGATGCTTAGAGAAACAAATCAAGAACATATGACTTGTGAGGTGTTTTAGTGTGTGAGGATTTGAAGAAAAACACCTTTGAAGATTTTGTAGAAAACATTCGAATCAAAGAGGGCAGTAAAAGTAACTTTTAATTACACTGGATGTGGAACACGACAAACTGTGAGATGGAGAGGTGAAGTTCGTCTGTGTAGATCTTCCACGCCCTAACTTGGCGGAGGAAGACGTCTACGGCGACGGCGGAGTGAAGATTTCCGCGGCCGGCGCGAGTACGACGGCGACAAGGTCGAGGCAGTGAAGCTCTTCCTCACCGGCGACGATGGAGTAGCGGCGGGGCTAGGGTTTGAGAATCTCGAGCGGGAGAGAGAGAGAGTTCGAGCGGAGTAAAGGAAGTGAGGAAGGGGAGAGGGGGTATTTATAGCCATGGTGAAAAACTGTTCTCCCGAAGATTTTGGACGAACGTGCCCCTGACCCTTCTCCTTCGCATGACTTGTGTCACCCACGTATTGTGAAGTGGAGATCGTGTTAGATCCTGGGTGAATAGAAAACGTATCGTGGGATGCGGAACGGTTTGAGCGGCAAAACCGAAATTTTTGGATAAGATAAGTTTTAACGTTGCGTTCGCAAATTCTTCAACTGACTAGGACACAGTGAAGATTTCGAACGAGTTTCAAGTAGAACGCACATGAAGAATATGTGAATAGATTGGGTTGAGTATAGCATAGAGGGGGAAGGGTCCGATCACATTCACTTAGCAGAAAAACCAACTTGAAGAATTAGCCATAAGTGAATGCTATAGAGGACATAAACGCAAATATACATATAGCCAAAGAAGAAAAACTACGGCTCCAGTGAAGATTTTGAAAAGTTGAAGAATTTGTATAAATGAGGAATTTCAAAACTGAGGAAAAACTCAAATTGAAGATTTTCAACTTTTGGTGGTGGCGTGACCCACCGTATAAGAATGATGATTTCAGACACCGTGTACAATCGTCGTAGGGTTTTGAGAATCAAATTCTTCGTTAATTTCTTCATACTTAGAGTGTTATTCTTCATTGATTGAAGAAAAACGTTTCTTCATGTGTTGCACATCTAAGTCATCAATTTTGCATAAGTGTTATGATGAGTGTCCTTTTCAAAGAACATTCGAAGACTCTAAGATATTTAGCTCGCACCGCAACTTGCTAAATCTCTTCTCATCCAAGGGCTTTGTGAAGATATCGGCTAGCTGTTCTTCAGTCTTCACATGCTCAATAGAAATGTCGCCCTTCAACACATGATCACGAAGAAAATGATGACGAATCTGAATGTGCTTTGTCTTCGAGTGCTGAACTGGGTTGTGAGCAATCTTGATGGCACTCTCATTGTCATAGAGGAGAGGCACATTCTTCACGTTTACGCCATAGTCCTTGAGAGTTTTCTTCATCCATAGCAGTTGTGTACAGCAAGAACCAGCAGCAATGTACTCAGCTTCAGCAGTAGACAATGATACGTAGTTCTGTTTCTTCGAGGACCAACAGACCAAAGATCGTCCGAGGAAATGACATGTACCAGATGTTGACTTGCGGTCCACGCGATTACCAGCATAGTCAGAGTCAGAATATCCAATGAGATCAAAAGCCGAGCCCTTGGGGTACCATAATCCAAGTGTTGGTGTGTGAGCTAGATATTGAAGAATATGTTTCACGGCCTTATGTGTGATTCCTTCGGTGTAGTTTGAAATCAGGCACACATGCAGACACTAAGCATTATATCTGGCCTAGATGCACATAAGTACAATAAAGAACCAATCATGGAGCGGTATACCTTATGATCGAAGTCAATACCATTTTCATCAGTGCATAGATGGCCATTTGTGGGCATAGGAATTTTGACTCATTTGCAATCTTGCATGCCGAATTTCCTCAGTACATCCTTGAGGTATTTCTCCTGAGATATGAATATGTTGTTGCGCTGTTGACGAATTTGAAGACCTAAGAAGAATTTCAATTCTCCCATCATAGACATTTCATATTCCTCTCTCATCATATAACCAAATTCGTCAGTGTAACGTTGGTCAGTACAACCAAAGATAATATCATCAACATATATTTGGCACACAAACAGTTCACCATCATAAGATTTAGTAAAGAGAGTAGGGTCGAGTGAACCGAGTGTGAAGCCATTCTTCATGAGGAATTCCTTCAAAGTATCATACCATGCCCGAGGGGCCTGCTTGAGGCCATAGAGGGCCTTATTGAGTCTGAAGACTTTGTCAGGATTCTTTGGATCTTCAAAACCTGGGGGTTGAGCAATATATACTTCTTCCTCAAGCTTACCATTGAGGAATGCACTTTTCACATCCATTTGATATAAAGTGTTATCATGATGGTTAGCATAAGCAAGTAATATGTGAATAGCCTCATGTCTAGCAACAGGTGCAAAAGTTTCATCGAAATCAATTCCTTCAACCTGTGTGTAGCCTTGAGCTACAAGCCGTGCCTTATTCCTCACCACAAGGCCATTTTCATATTGCTTTTTGCGGTAGATCCACTTTGTGCCAATGATATTGTGCTTGTGAGGATCTGGACGTTTGACCAGTTCCCATACGTACGTTGTTGATTTCCAATTGATGTAATTCTTCTTCCATGGCCTGAATCCACTCAGGCTCCAGAAATGCTTCATCCACTTTGGTGGTCTCTATGATAGAGACAAAAGCATAGTGCCCACAAAAGTTAGACAAATGTGAAGCTTTTGAGCGTGTGAGAGGACCTGGTGCTTTGATGTCATCGATGATCTTTTCAACTTGCACTTCTTTTGCAATGCGAGGATGAGCTGGTTGTCGATGAGGAATTTGATCAGCATTTTCTTCAGCATTTTCCTCAGGTGCATCGGCTCGACGTTCTTCACGTTCTGGAATGAATTCTTCAGCAGATTCTTCGGTAGGAATGACATCCTTAGTAGCCTTGAACTTGATAGATTCCTCAAGTGCTAGTTCATCCTGTTGATGATGTGGCATGCAGTATAAATTGCCTCAATCCAGAAGTGACGAGGAGTCTTGTACTCATCAAGCATAGTGTGAGCCATCTGAACAAGAGTTCTGTTCTTGCGCTCCACGACGCCATTTTGCTGAGGAGTATAAGGAGCAGATAACTCATGAGTAATACCAAATTCATCAAGATAGTCATCGAGACCTGAATTCTTGAACTCAATTCCATTGTCACTTCTGATGTGCTTGATCTTCACACCAAAGTTGGTTGAAGCCCTCGAGGAAAATCGTTTGAAGACTTCCTGCACTTCATGTTTGTAAGTAACAATGTGTACCCATGTGTAACGAGAGTAATCATCAACAATAACAAGACCATATAGAGAAGCATCATTAGTGACTGCTGAGTAATGATTAGGACCGAAGAGATCCATATGAAGCAATTCAAATGGCCGAGTAGTGGTCATGATAGTCTTCGGTGGATGCCTGGCCTTGGTCATTTTTCCAGCTTCACAGGCTCCACATAAGTGATCCTTGAGGAATTTGACATTCTCAATGCCAATGGCATGCTTCTTCTTTGCAAGCGTGTGCAAATTCCTCATGCCTGCATGACCAAGTCGTCGATGCCATAGCCAGCCTTCTAAAGCTTTTGCAAGTAGGCACACGGCTGGTTGAGGTCCTGTAGAGAAATCAACAATATACAAGTCTCCTCTCCTAAAGCCTTCGAAGATTTTGGAATTGTCAGCTTCCATAACCACAATACAACGATACTTGCCAAAAACAACAACCATATCAAGATCACAAAGCATTGAGACAGACATAAGGTTGTATCCTAAGGCCTTGACAAGCATGACTTTGTCCATGTGTCGATCCTTTGTGACCGCACCTTACCTAGACCCAATACCTGACTTTTGCCTTTGTCAGCGAAGATGATATGCTTCAGATGCGATGGTGATAAGGGAGCATCCATCAATAGATTCTTGTCACCAGTCATGTGATTTGTACATCCACTATCAAGGACCCACTCAGTGGCTTTGGGTTGATAATCTTGCAGATGAATTAGTGCAGCTTACGAACTCATATACTTCATCAATGAAGGATATGACATCAAATTCATCAGATCAATTTCATCATGTAATAGAACAGATAAAGCAGTATGAGGACATGAGAAATGAAAGTTCATTTCTTCATGATTAGCCTGCGTCCTTTCAGGCAACTTTCAAGTCTCCAGCAAATTCTTCAGACGTTTACGCACGTCTGGAGACTTGACCCTGTAGAAGAGATTAGTTCTTTTTCTTCACCACCCACATATGAAGGGGTGGCAAAGAGTTCATCACTCTGCGAGCTCCATACGAGAAAGGTGGCATAGAAGCCAATCCATTTCGTTTCACGTAAGAGGAGTTAGGGTAAGCATATGAATAGGCAGAGAAATTCTTGGAGGACTTATGAAAATAATGGTTAGAGGAATAATTCTCATATTCATAGCCCTTGGCTCTTCCCTGCGAAACAGAGTTGTTAGCACGATGATGTTCATATGAGGACTTTGATCCTTTTGAGGAATTTGATCCACGTGAGGAATTTGGTCTGTATGAGGACTTGGATCCATATGAAGAATTTGGTCCATATGAAGAACTTGATCTGGGGTTCCTATTCTTCACAGGTGGTGTCATGAGGACATTCACCTGAAGACTTTCAAGGCACCTTTTGGGAACCCAGATTTTCTTCATAGGGGAACCGTTCCCGCAGTCAGTGCCAACATATCTAGCAAATACTTCAGCATTCTGATTTTTGAACAGTTTATAGTTGGAGTCAAATGACTCATCAGAAGAATGAGCAGATTCACATGTAAAGCCAGATAAATTAGATGGATCAACTGGAGGTCCCTTTGCAGCAACACATGAGGTTTTGGGGTACTGCTCAGGCTTCCAATATGTACCATCAGCATTGAGTTTCCTCTCAAAGGCAATACCCTCTTTCCTAGGGTTCCTGTTGAGGATCTGTTTTTTAAGCACATCACAAAGAGTCTGATGCCCTTTGAGGCTTTTGTACGTGCCTGTCATGTACAATTCCTTCAGCCCTGCATCGTCAGTGATACTAGCAATGTCACTAGTGCAGAACCGGGTAATAGCACCGGTTCGTAAGGCCCTTTAGTGCCGGTTCCGTAACCGGCACTAAAGTGTGGGCACTAAAGGCCCCCCCTTTAGTACCGGTTCAACACGAACCGGTGCTAATGGGCAACCATGTGGCACGAGCCAGCTCCGGGGGCCGGGAGCCCTTTAGTACCGGTTGGTAACACCAACCGGTACTAAATGTTGGTGGGTTTTTGTTTTATTTTTTATTTTTCATTTAAATTTGTGTTATCAATTTAATTTAGGATTGTTTTACGTTATAACGAGCTGTTATACTTCATATGGATATGGATATGGCATATATATATCACTTAGCTTGGATCCATCCAGTTCAAACTAATTTGCGTTTTTTTTTCATAAATGATATATATATATATATATAATATTAATAACTCATCATCATCATCATCATCACATATTAATAAATAAATAAACTCTAGCTAGCTAAGAATCATCGTAGTCATCATTAATTACCACTATTTAATCATCATAGTCATTACCGCTATCTAATCATCACCAACACTGGCTAGCTTAAAGAAGAAACATTCACTTTGTAACAGAAGCAAAGATATCATCGAGTTCAACATAATCATCACCAACATCGAAGTTCAGGACAATACGGACATGAGAGAGGACAAGTACTAAGAGCATGAACTAGCTAAATCACTCCTGCTACTCCCTCTCAGGTAGAATAGCATAGAACATGTATAGCTCTCCTGATTCATCATACTGGAGCATGCAGATGAATCTGTCTCCTAATCTTGGGTTGCGCTTCTCCTTGCTGCCCCCTAGTACTTCTCTGCGATCGTTAACAATTTGCTCCAATCTTTCACTATTAAGCATTCTTCGCTTTCAGAAATCCTGAATGCACTCATGTGCAATGTAGGAAATCTTGGTCGTAAGCTAACCATTGACATGCGACCTTTTGTCTCGATCCACTGAGGCACAACTGTCATCGGAAGTCCCTGTTGAAGAACATCGTATAGTAATTAATATACTTAGCAATGAAAGTTTAGCTTCAAAAATAATGTATGCAAAAGATGCACTAATTAAGGACAAATAGTAAAAATCTTACCATCTTTCGATTATAGATGTGACCGTAGTTCAATACGATCACAATTGGTCGCACGTTTTGAGTACTAACATTTCTAAGTTCAGGAAAAAAATGTGCCTTGACAATATGAAGATCCTCAAGCCATGAAACATAATGACTTATATCCTCGCAGTTTAGTTGAGCCCTGGGGCAGTAGTAGGTCCTGTCTACCAAGCGCCGGACATGTTTGCTTGAACCGAAATAAGCTGACAATACAAATTAGTTGTCAACTATTTTTGAATAAGCTGTATCAAAGACATAAACATATGCATGCATGGTTAAGAAAAACTCACATAATTATAGAACTGGAGGCGTTTGCACATCGACCCAGATGTCTATATTACCTTCAATATCATCTTCTGGACGAATATCAAAGGTGATAACCATATCAGGCTCAAATGCATAAGCCTTGCATAGTGCTTGCCAAGTTTTGCATTCAAAATGGGTGTATGTGTCTCCATTATATAATTTGACGTTGAAAGTATACCCATGCTCGGTCTTCAAGTAAACTCTCTTTACCTCCATATCATGTATAGCACTAAAACCAATCTTATCCAAGACAAAAATTCTTGCATGGCAGGGGATGCGCTAGTAGAATAGTGAAAATTTAAAATTATAAGTTGAAGCAAATGAAGCATAAGTCATGCTTTAAAATTATAAGTTGAAGCAAATGAAGCATAAGTTTTGCATTCAAATAATAATTGCCGTTGTGACTTACTGTATCCACTTCGAATGTCTCATTCAGCTTGATGCTGAAGCGCCTACCATCAACAAGGAAATTTCTGTCGCACAGGCCGCGCTGGTCTTCACAGTGTTCGCACATAATAAAATCTTTTTCGTCGTTAGATGACATTTCCTATGTTCATATAGGTGAAACATTAAACACTTATTACTATCTAACATTAATTAATATGTAGCCAATTCAAATATATATTCATCTAACATTTGACATTAATATATCTAACTATATTCATCTCTAACAATTGACATTACTATATATTTAACTTTTCTATCTAATTCATCTAACATTCGACATTAATCTAACATTTATATAAACTCAAAATATATATAAAAATTAAATAAACAGAAAAACTCATTAACAAATAATATTTTAATTAGATCATCACATCTCAGATACCTAAACTTTCTTACTAAAAATAAACTAGTTATATTAATTATTCAACTAGTTCAAATCTCATATACCTAAATAAACTAGTTCAAATCTAGCTAATTCATCTAACATTCGACATTAATCGATCTAACATTCGATCATCTAATTAACTTTTCTAAAAAACAGAAAACAGAAAATAAATAAAAAATGTGTGTGTGTATGTATGTGTGTGTATGTGTGTATATGTGTGTGTCTGTACGTATACACTGCAGTGCGGCCCCGTACGCCGCCGCCCCATACGTACGAGCGGGGGCGCCGGCGTACGGGGCGGGGGCGGCGGCGTACGTACGGGCCGGGTGCTCGCGCGGCGCGGGTACGTACGCGAGAGCGAGAGACGTACGGGACCGCGCGCGGCGACGACGATGGACGGCGGCGGCGCGAGACGATGACGACGTCGGGTGGCGGCGGGCGGCGGTGACGACGACGGGCGACGGGCGGCGGCGCGCGGCGATGTCGCGGGAGGTTGGAGATGAAGTGGGGAGATGTAACTGAAATTTTCGTAAGTGTTGTATATATAGAATGAGCATTTAGTACCGGTTGGTGCCACCAACCGGTACTAAAGGCCAACTTTGGCCAGGCCAAGAGGCGGGAAGAGCAGGCCTTTAGTACTGGTTGGTGGCTCCAACCGGTACTAAAGGGTGGTCTTAGTACCGGTTGGAGCCACCAACCGGTACTAAAGGCCTCGCGCTGCCACCCCGCAGTGCGCAAAGTTTAGTTCCACCTCGCCGGGCGAAGGGCAGCCGCACTGGTTTATAAACCCAGCCGCGGCTGCTTCTTTGAACTCCGTTATATAGCAGGCTTGTGGGCTTAACTTCTGCGCGCTGCCCTGTGAGTCTGCTGGGCCTTTAGGGCCTGTAATTGCACGCCCGTGGCCTAGCAGGCCCACAGGCAGCGCCCCAAATTTTTTTATAGTTTTTTTCTTTTCTGCTTTATTTTTTCTTCTATTTATTTCTGAGTAGTTTTTTTTTCTGCTATATTTATTTTCTTCTATTTATTTCTGAGTAGTTTTTTATATTTTTTTTCTTTTCTGCTATTTTTTCTTTTCTGCTTTATTTATTTTCTTCTATTTATTTCTGAGTAGTTTTTTATATAGTTTTTTCTTTTCTGCTATAGTTTTTTCTTTTCTGCTATTTTTTCTTTTCTGCTATTTTTTCTTTTCTGCTATTTTTTCTTTTCTGCTTTTTTTTCTATTCATTTATTTTTGTATACCATGCCAAGTTGATGGTTAAAACTTGATGGTCAAAGTCTGGAGTTATAACCAAAGTTTAAAAAAATGAAATGCCGACGTGCAACTAGTTTTTGCCACAACAGAAGAAGTCCGGAGTTGTAATAAGTTATTAAAAAGAAAAAAGAGGTGCAATGCTCGTTAATTAGCTTCAAGCCTTTCGGAATAGTGTAAACTGCACTGCACATAGCTCCGTGCAGTCTACCATATTCCTGAAGGCTTGAAGCTAAGCAACGTGAGCATTGAGCCTCTTCTTCATCGTCTCTGCACTCAGGGCTTATAAACCGCTCCTAGTCCCTCTCTCTTCGCGAGGTGGGACTAAAAAACAGCTTACTAAGAAACTGTAGTACTGGTTCATGCCATGAACCGGTACTAAAGGTGCTCATGGGGCCCCAGCCTTACCTGACACAACCTCATTAGTACCAGTTCGTGGCACGAACCGGTGCTAAAGAGCTCCTCCCGCCTAGCAGTTGGAACCGGTACTAAAGAGCTCCTCCCGCCTAGCAGTTGGAACCGGTACTAAAAGAGCTCCTCCCGCCTAGCAGTTGAATGGTGCATACTGAATGCACAAAAAGTCTGGAGTTGTAATAAGTTTAAAAAAAATGAAATGCCTTTGTAACAGATGAGTTTAATTTCGTCAGAAACCCGAATACTTCGAAAGAGATTGTCCAGTTTGTAAACGAAGTGCATCCAGTTTTTGCCGTAACCCTCTCTACTTTTTTGAACATGATATGTGGGTGAAATGATGATACCATGCCAAGTTTCAACTTTTTCAGAGTTCATTTGTAGTGCTTTTTAATTTCCAGGTCATTTAGTTTTCAAAACAAATCATTAAATGCATGAAAAATAGCAAATGAAGGCATAAACGGTTGAAAGTTGATGGCGTCGCTTTGAATGGTGCATACTGAACGCAAAAAATATAAGAGCATTTAGATCATGATCTTATATTTCTCTACAGTCTAAATTGTCAATATGATCTCTTATATACATCAAAAATAGATCATCAATGATCTTTGTGTGTATAATCTGAATTGTCAATATGAGTCATCAACGATTTATAAACCGATGAAGACTCATATTGCGGCCACAAATTCTACACATAGAGTTCAATGAAGACCAAGTGCTTGTGATAGTTTGAGAAATAACATATTTAACGTGGTAAAAGGCTTGTTAGGGGAGCGAGGTGGGACTAAAAACAGCTTGCTATAACCTCATTAGTACCGGTTCGTGGTACGAACCGGCACTAAATGGTGATGGTGGGGCCATAGCCTGACCGCAGGCTGACACAGCCTCTTTAGTACCGGTTCGTGGTACTAACCGGTACTAAAGGTTCGCCATGAACCAGTACTATTGATCGCCGCCACGAACCAGCACTAATGTACACATTAGTGCCGGCTCTAATTCAAACCGGCACTAATGTGCTTCACGATTGACCCTGTTTCTACTAGTGTGTCCTCAGATGAGGAATTAGTGATAGCAGAGGCAGGTGAACATTTGTAACATTAGAAGCATTTGAACATTCAGGTGAAGAATTAGCAGATTCATGTTTAATGCATTTCAAACATGGAGGAACAAATTCTTCCTGAGCAGCGCTGATTTGTTGAGCAAGTAATGAATCGCGCTCCTTCTAAAGATCTTCATAACTCACTCTTATCTTTTCAAGATCTTGCTTTCTTTGAAGAAATTCTTAAGAAAGTTTCTCATGATCAGATAAGAGAGTGTTATGATGACCTTGAAGGTTGTCAAACCTGTTCTGAAGTCTCTGAAGGTTTTCAGTCAAGATTTTAGTGCGATCCATTTCTTCACCCAACATATCATCACTTTTGTCTAGCATGTTTTGAACCTTTTCAAAAACCCTTTGTTGTTTTATAGCAAGTTTAGAGTAGCTGGGCTTAAGATTTTCATCAGATTCGTCCTCACTAGATTCAGAGGAGGTATATTTAAGTACCTTGGCACCCTTTGCCGTGAAGCAATAGGTGGGAGCGTAGTCATCATTGCCTTCATCAGCCTTGTTGGTGAAGTCATTTTCTTCAGAGTTGAAGATAGACTTGCCGATGAATGCAGTAGCGAGGGCTAGGCTCACCACACCAGACTCGGAGTCCTCAAATGCCTCCTCTTCCACTTGCTCCTCAGATTCAGCTTCAGAGTCCATTTCCTTGCCAATGAATGCCCGAGCCTTCTTGGAGCTGCTCTTCTTGTGAGATAAAGACTTTGAGGATTTTGATGATGAAGATTTTGAGGATTTCTTCTTTTTCTTCGCATCATCCTAACTGTAATCCTTGTATTTCTTATTCTTTGATTCCTTTTCCCAATGAGGACAATCTTGAATGTAGTGTCCAGGTTTCTTGCACTTGTGACAAAGCCTCTTCATGTAGTCACTGGATGAGGAATAATTGCTCCTTGAGGGTCTTCCAAAGCGACCACGTCTTGAGAACTTCTGGAATTTCTTCACGAGCAGTGGTAGCTCATGGATCAGTTCTTCAGGGTCACCAAGGCTGCTACCAGAGTCTTCATCTTTCGACTCAGATACTGCCTTGGCCTTTAGTGCACGTGATCTGCCACAGCTTGAACCATAGAGATCTCTCTTTTCAGCAAGCTGGAACTCATGAGTATTTAGCCTCTCGAGGATGTCAGCGGGATCAAGTGACTTGTAATTAGCACGTTCTTGTATCATCAATGCCAGAGTATCAAATGAAGAATCAAGCGATCTCAGCAATTTCTTCACCACCTCATGGTTGGTGATGTCAGTGGCACCAAGTGCTTGAAGCTCATTTGAGATGTCAGTGAGGCGATCGAAGGTTTGCTGAACATTTTCATTGTAGAGTCTTTCGAAGCGGTTGAAGAGATTGCGAAGAACATCAACTCAAGAGTCACGCTGTGTTGAGACTCCTTCATTGACTTTGGACAGCCTATTCCAGATAAGCTTAGCAGTTTCCAAAGCACCCACTCTTCCATATTGTCCTTTGCTCAGATGGCCACATATGATATTCTTCTCTTGAGAGTCGAGTTGCTTGAATCTCTTCACGTCGGTAGCGTTCAGTGAGGGTGAGACAGAAGGAACACCATTTTCCACAACATACCAGAGATCATTATCAATTGCCTCAAGATGCATTCGCATCTTATTCTTCCAGTAGGGGTAGTCCGTCCCATCGAAGGTAGGACACCCAGCAGAGACCTTGATCATACCTGCGGTCATCATAACTAAAAACTCCAGGCGGTTAAACCAAAATCACACAGAACAAGGGAGTACCTTGCTCTGATACCAATTGAAAGTGTGTTATATCGACTAGAGGGGGGGTGAATGTCGGTGTACAAAAAGAGGGGTGCACTTTTTGTACCCCTATAACTGTGCACGGGCAGTCTGAGCCACGAGCACCGCCACACTGGGCAAGGCAAGGGAGGTGAGCTGAGATAAGGCCGAAGCTCAAGAAAAGCAGAACGACGCCAAGACCAAGACCACAAAGAGCAAAGGAGACGAAGCGGACTCCCCCGGCAAGATCCTTGCCCGGAGGCGGTTTTAGCAAACCCGGCAAGACCCTTGCTGGGGCAGCTCGCCCCACACCTATGGAGCGAGTCACCCTTGAGTCCATTGCCCCCATGGGGCAAGGATTCGGGAGACATCCCCGTGGTGGCATGCAGATCTTTGTGAAGACATTCAAGATCAGATACATAATTTAGAAGATGACAACCCTTGGCGGGATCCCAGCCAAGGAGGACCACAAGGCCCCCGGCAAGAGCCTTGCCGGGGATGACAGCTAGTGCCCCGGCAAGACCCTTGCCGGTGCCCCGGCAAGGCCCTTGCGGAGAACACGCATGGGGGCACCATCCGGCCCGCGCCAGTCACACCTCCACCACCGTTCGCATGCAGCTGCCGACCCAACCAGCTGGGCAGGCACCTGCGTGGCGGCATGCAGATCTTCGTGGAGACCCACCGCTGCGCCACATCAGTTGCCTGCCTGCCGCATCGCAGGCACCACTGGCCAGGGCGCGTGTCGACACAAGAGGGAGCGGCGACGGACGAGACAGGGCTCTCCCCCATCCCCGATGAAGCAAGGACACCTAAGCAAGACGCATTAAATATGCCTTGTCATGTAATGCGAGTTATAACCTCGCATCACTGTACCCTTTCCACCTCTTGTGTGCCACTGTGGCAACCCCTTTCCCTATAAAAGGAGGCCCAAGGCGACCAGGAGGAGGATTCGGCTTTTTGGAGCTCCTCACGCCCCATAGCTAGCTCAAGAACACAGATATACAATCCACCAAAGCAGGAGTAGGGTTTTACGCATCCTCGTGGCCCGAACCTGGGTAAAGGAACCGTATGCTATCTGTTGGATCCGCTCTTCTCACGACCCCGCGCCCCGCAACCATAGTAGGGATTCTTGTGATCCCATAGGTGTCGTTCCTACCGACATCTTTGGCGCGCCAGGTAGGGGTCGCAGTTGTGAGAATCGGCTTTAGCAGTTAGTTCGACGCTTCTTCATCGTCATGGCACCCAAGAAGAAGACAACGGTGGCGGTTGGCCCGTCGGAAGCCGGACATCCTATCCCGACGCGGGCGAGCAGCGGACCGGTCGCAGAAAGGACCCGGGGCGCCGTTCGCGAACACCAACACCGTCCCAGCAGCCGGAGTTTGGGAGGCGGCGATGTTCGTGCGCCTGGTAACGGGCTGCACGCCACCAAATCCAAAGACGGAGCCAGGCCCTCCGCGGATGGCGCGGGGCCCTCCAAGATCGCTGCCACCCCGCCTGAGGGCGACGCGAGGGCTTCCAAGACTCCCACGCCGGCGCCGACGGCGCGCTCCTCTCAAGCGGCGCGCGACGAACGGCATAATCACGCCGAAGACCCCGGGCGTCGCCACGGGAAGAGCCCCGAGCGCCACTCCCGGGAAGTAGAAGACCTGCCCGCTCGCCGAGGCGCTGGTGAAGATGGCATGCGACCGCGGGGTCGTGATAGAGCTCCTTCTGACATGGTCAAAAGTCGAAGCGCGTCACGATCCGTGCAGGTTTCGCTGCCACCAACTCCAGCAAAAGCCCTGGCGCGCGCAGTTTCTCCTCGATTTTCCTCCCACTACGGGGAAACTCGACGAATGGAGAGCCACTATCCGAAGCCTTGTTGCGGTGGCCAACAAAGACGAACCGAGTCCGGTGGAGCCCCCGGGTCGACGCTCCGACGGAGTCCCACGCACCAGTAGTGGGAAAGCCGGCAGCGCTACGACCACGGTGCACTCGCCTCCTCCTCGCCCGGTACCGCGGGCGCCAGCCCGTCGCGACGTTACGGGCGACAAAATCTCCATAGCGTTGTCCGACCCGCGGACCCACTTTGACCAGCGCCAAGTTCTACGGGAAGGAGAACATGAAGACGCTCGAACCACTATCGAGCGCCGGCGCAGAGTGCGCCACCAATTAGACAGGCGAGCAGGGCCCGCTGCAGACCACCCGGCACCGGAGAGCCCTGGAGGCCTACCTTACGAGGTAGGTTGTCCGGATTTTACCCGTGAGCTGCGGCAGTTCCAGTGGCCCACTCACCGCACCTTCAAACCTGACGTTGGCGAGAAATACAGCGGCAAGACCCACCCGTCCGAGTTCCTCAGCATCTACACCATCGCGATGCAAGCTGCCGGAGCCCGTGATGATAAGGTGCTTGCGAATTACTTTCCGTTGGCTCTTAAACCCAACGCCATGTCATGGTTGATGCACTTGCCGGTAGACTCTATTTCCTCCTGGTCGGATTTGTGCCATGAGTTCATGGGCGCCTTCACTGGAGGTCACCAAGCTCATGGCCAAGCGAGCGACCTGCACGTCATTCCCCAGAAGGGAGGCGAGAGTCTCCACAAGTATATACAAAGGTTCAGCCGGATACAGTACAACATCCCTGATGTTCACCCTGCCGCCATCATCAACGCGTTCCATCAGAACGTGCGTAACCGCAAGATGCGTGAAGAGCTGGCAATGAACAAGGTGAAAGATGTAGCAGAACTCTATGTTCTTGCTGACACATGTGCCCGAGCTGAAGAGGGAAGGAAGTACCCCGGCGAAGATGCCGGCGTGGAAACCGACTCCTCAGATGAGGATACTACCGCTCCGGCGAAGAAAGGCCGGCGCCGCAACAGGAAGCGCAAAGGTAAAGCCGTGCTTGCCGTCGAGGGATCTGTTGACACCGGCTCCACCAAGAAAACCAAGGCAGATGACCCCGGCAAGGAAATTGCCGGATGTGTCGCCTGCCGGGCCTTGGCGGCTGCCGAGAAGCCAGGAAACTCCGACAAGCGATACTGCAAGATCCATCGCACCAAAGGCCATGCTCTCCAAGACTGCCGACAGGTTGAGCTCCTCGCTGAGAAGCAGAGGGCTGAATACGAGAGGCGGGACAAGGAGAAGGGCCAAGACGGTGCTGAAGGGTCCGGCAAGAAGCGTGACGGCCAGGCGGGCCGTCGCGGCAAGGATAAACAACAGGAGAGGCCCGCCCGGGGCCGTGACAGAAAGCCAGAAGGTGACGATCACGAAGAGGACGACGAATCCGGCGACCAAGAGTTTCAGAAAGCTACAGAGGCCATGTGCGTCGACGGCGGTGCCTCGCTGCATACTTCTCACCGCCGGCTTAAACAGTGGGCGCGAGAGATTACAGCGGCAGAGCCGTCGTTTGATGCCCAAAGGCCGCTGAAGTGGTCCAGCACACCTATCATTTTTGACACTAAGGATCACCCTGATCGCACTACTGCGGTCGGGCGCTTGCCATTGTTGGTTTCACCAACAATACGCAACCTCAAGGTGACGAAGATGCTAGTCGATGGCGGGGCCGGTCTGAACTTGATCTCGCCTGCCGTGATCGAGAAACTGTAGATTCCTGATGGAGACCTCGAAGAGACGGGCATGTTTCAGGGGGTCAACCCGGGAAGAAGCCAACCCAAGGGAAAGGTCACGCTGCTCGTGAGTTTTGGAAGTGACCTGAACTACAGGACGGAGAGGATCGTGTTTGATGTTGCCAAGATCCCCTTGCCCTACAACGGGATCCTTGGCCGCCCAGCGCTGGCCAAGTTCATGGCGGCGTCACACTACGCCTACAACACCCTGAAGATGCCAGGACCTGTGACGATCATCACCATCCCCTCCGATAAGAAAGATGCGCTGATTTGCGCTAACCAACTATACCAGCAAGCAGTTGCAGCAGCTGCCGCCACTAGGGCACTTGCTCCTGCCGCTGGGACCCCGGGAGGGAAGAAGAAGAACAAGACTGGTGAGACCTCGGATAACCACTCCAGCAAGCGCACCTCTTCAGAGTGTAGCACTGCCGTCGAGGACGTGCCAGAGAGCTCCACCGTCGGAAACAAGAAGCCCAGGGCCATACCGTCGGGAACCAAGAAGGTTTCTGTCAATGAGGACGGCAAGAGAGGAGCTTTCACCATAAGCTCCACCCTTGACGACAAATAGGAAGACGCGCTTGTCACCTTCCTGCGGGCGAATGTCGATGTGTTTGCATGGCAAGCTTCCGACATCCCCGGCGTTCCCAGGGAGGTGATTGAGCACCACCTTGCTGTCTGTCCTCATGCGCGGCCCGTCAAGCAGAAGGTCAGAAAGCAAGCTTTGGAGCGACAAGAGTTCATCACAGAAGAGATCCGGAAACTGGAAGCAGCGGGTTTGGTAAGAGGAGTGCTCCATCCAACGTGGTTGGCCAATCCGGTCGTAGTGCGCAAGGCAAATGGGAAGTGGAGACTGTGTATTGATTACACAGATATCAATAAGGCTTGTCCTAAAGACCCCTTCCCGTTGCCGCGCATCGACCAGATTGTTGACTCCACGGCTGGGTGTGATCTGTTGTCATTCCTCGACGCTCACTCCGGCTACCACCAGATCTTCATGACAAGAGAAGATGAAGAGAAAACAGCATTCATCACCCCATGTGGTACGTATTGTTTCATGCGGATGCCTTTCGGGTTGAAGAGTGCTGGTTCGACGTTTGCAAGGGCGGTCCAGATTGGTTTTGAACCCCATCACCAAAGAAATATGGAAGCTTATATGGATAAGATAGTGGTTAAAACCAAGGACAGGGGAACCCTCGTACCAGATTTGCAAGAAACATTTGCGAACCTGCGCAAGATCAATCTCATGCTGAACCCTGAGAAGTGCGTCTTTGGCGTCCCGTCTAGCAAGCTTCTCGGGTTCTTGGTGTCATAGCGTGGGATAGAGGCCAATCCAGACAAGATCAAAGCTATAGAGCAGATTGAAGCACCCAAGCAAATCAAGGATGTGCGTCGGTTGGCTGGTTGCGTCGCCGCCATGGGCAGGTTCATTTCCAAGTCTGCCGAGCGCACCCTTCCCTTTTTCAAGATCCTGAAAAAGGCGAGCCCGATGAAGTGGACGCCAGAAGCCGAAGCAGCATTGCAAGATTTGAAGAAGTACCTCTCCTCCGCGCCAATACTAGTTGCGCCTAGGCCACAGGAGCCGTTGCTGCTATACCTGGCGGCAACGAACCAGGTGGTCATCGCCGCACTAGTGGCGCAGAGAGAGGTTGACGACGAGGTAATGGCAGCTATAGAGCCCGACACCACCAATGCAGAGACGACACAGCCAGTTGAAGTGCCGCCGAAGAAGAAAATGATGCAGCACCCAGTCTACTTTGTTAGTTCCCACCTGCAGGGGGCTAGATCAAGGTACTCCGGCGTGCAGAAACTGCTCTTCGGCCTTCTTATGGCCTCGAGGAAGCTGCGTCACTACTTCCAGGCACACGAGATCACTATCGTCACTCGCCTCCCTCTGCAACGGATATTGCACAATCCAGATGCAACGAGAAGAATTGTGGAATGCGCACTGGAGCTGTCCAGCTTTGGCCTCAAGTTTGAAAGTACTTCGACGATTCAGAGCCGAGTCCTGGCGGAGTTCATTGCAGAATGGACCGTGACGCCTGACGAAGAAGCCCAAGAGACTTCTCTCCCCGGCAAGGAGGCAAGTTGTGATTGGATCATGTACGTTGATGGAGCTTTCTCCTTACAAGTCGCCGGGGCTGGCGTACTGCTTGTAGCGCCCACCGGAGAGCACCTCAAGTACGTGATCCAGATGCACTTCCCCAGGGAGGTGTCAACAAACAATACGGCAGAGTACGAGGGGCTGCTTGCCGGTCTCAGGATCGCGGCGGACCTCGGAATCAAGAAACTCATCGTCAGGGGCGACTCGCAGCTTGTCGTCAAGCAAGTCAACAAGGATTACCAGAGCCCGTTGATGAAGGCCTACGTCGATGAAGTGAGAAAGCTGGAAGGGCGTTTCGATGGTATACAGGCTGAACACGTTCCCCGAGTAGAGAATGATATCGCCGATTACCTGTCAAAACGCACTGCCCTCAAGCTACCTGTGGAACCATGTACCTTTGTGCTTCAGCTAACTCAGCCATCCGTTGATCCATCAACACAACAAAACAAGAGGAGGAAATCAGGGCCCGGCAAGTACTTTCCCGCCGAGCTCCCCGGAGCCGCCGGCAAGGATGTTGCCGGGGACACTGAGCCCGCCACAGGACGGCTAGCTCCGGCGGAGCGTCAAGCTCTTGCCGTCGAGATAGCCGCTCCTATAGCGGAGGAAATGCCTTTAGTCCTCGCTGTTGAGCCCCAGGCTCCAGCGTGGGCCCAGCATACCGTCTGATTCCTCCAAACAGGGGAACTTCCTGAGGAGCAGGAAGAAGCGGAAAAAGTAGCCCGTCGCTCTACCATGTACCAGTTCGTCGATGACGTCCTGTACAGAAAGAGGCCGAACAGTGTGAAATTGAAGTGTATCCCTCGAGAGGAAGTACTGGAGCTATTGGTGGAGATACACGGAGGCATATGTGGAACCCACATTGGGTCAAGGGCCCTTGCCGGCAAGGCATTTCGGCAAGGCTTCTTCTGGCCCACTGCCCTCCAGGATGTGACGACACTAGTCACCAGGTGTGAAGCGTGTCAGTTCCATTCAAAGAAGCTTCATCAGCCAGCTCAAGCCCTTCAAACCATTCCTCTCTCCTGGCCCTTCTCGGTCTGGGGGCTCGACATACTTGGCCCTTTCCCCCGTACTGTCAGGGGCTTTGAGTACTTGTATGTTGCAATCGACAAGTTCACAAAGTGGCCGGAGGTGGAGGCAGTGAGGAAGGTCACAGCTCAGTCAGACGTCAAGTTCTTCAAGGGACTAGTGTGCCGTTTTGGCGTACCCAACAGGGTTATCACCGACAACTGCACACAGTTCACAAGCCGCACCTTCATGCAATATACCCAAGACCTCGGCAGCAAAGTCTGTTTCGCTTCTGTTGCTCACCCGCGAAGCAATGTTCAAGCTGACAGGGCAAATGCTGAAGTACTGTGAGGCTTAAGGACCAAGACCTTTGACAGGCTGCACAAGAGTGGAAGGCGCTGGATTGATGAGTTGCCGACGGTTCTTTGGTCGATCAGGACGACGCCAAATCGAGCCACCGGCCAGACACCCTTTGCCCTAGTATACGGGGCAGAAGCAGTTCTCCCCACTGAACTCATATACGGGTCACCTCGAGTGCTCGCTTATGATGAGCTTGAGCAAGAGCAACTGCGCCAAGATGACGCAATGCTCCTTGAGGAAGATCGTCTTCGGGCGGCTGTGAGAGCAGCACGCTACCAGCAAGCCTTGCGCCGCTACCATAGCCGCAAGGTTCATGCCCGAAGCCTTGAGGAAGACGACCGTGTCCTTCGGCGCGTTCAATCGGCCAAGAATTCCAACAAGTTGACGCCAAAGTGGGAAGGCCCTTATCGGATAATACGAGTCACCAGGCCTGGCGCAGTCCGCCTGGAGACCGAAGATGCCGTTCCGGTGAGTAACTCCTGGAACATTGAGCATCTTCGCAAGTTTTATCCGTAAGGCGCGGCTTGCCGGGCCCCCCGGCAAGCCACCTTTTGTACAAGCATTGCCGATGATGCATGTAACCCTTTGTACAAAGCCAGGCGCAGACCCTGAGCATAAATAAATGAAGCGCTGGCGCCCTAAGTTATAGCATGCATGCTAGGTCGAGTCTCGTCCTTGGTTAGGGTTGATAGTGCTTAGCGGCGACTAACCCCTAGCTTAGAGGTCGAGTGTGCGTCTCTTTGCCGTTATTTTGTCTTCTTTGGTTCGCAGGACTCACAGATATCCTTGCCGGATCACTTGAGGACGAAAAAGAGAAGAGGGACAGACCAACATCTAGACCCCGGCAAGCCAGTACTGCCGGGGGTTGCAAGAGCAAAGATTTACCCACGGCAAACCAGAGTTGCCGGGGGCTACAGCTTCAAATAAGTTCTTCATCCCTTATCATGCATTCCCTTATGGACTGAGGTATGTGAAACCTCGTTTCTCCCTAAAGCTACCGTTCTCCCCTAACTCTAAGCCCTAGGGCTCGTTCCTGAGGCCAGGTTTGGTCGTAGTCGCGGCAGCGAAAGGATGAAACGAGGAGCCTGAACCCGCCTCATCCCTGCCTCCGCCAAAGGCGTGAGAAAGGTCGAGCGAAGTGGGGAGACGGCAGGGCCTGTTGCCGGGCAAGGAAATGTTTATCTTAAAGATATCAAGGATTTACTCCTTGTCGTGGGTTCTACCCACAAACAAATGACCCGGCAAGCATCCCTTTTTCATTAAAAACATTCCACTCAGGTACAGTCCATAGGGAATGAAAAACATGAACAATGGGATTACAAGTTTTAAATTCAGCTAAGGCCCGAAGGCTTACAAACTAAAAAGAGATAAGGTGCCCATAACCCCTTTCTTGTCCCTCCCCTCTGGAGACAGGTCAAGGAGGCGAAAAGGGCAAAAGGGGCGCCTAGGCGAGCTACGGGTGGTAGAACACACCAAGAGAACATCTCGGTGGCCGTCCGAAGGCTGGATGGTGATGGCGGCGCCGGAAGCAAAGCTCGAAGACGAGGCGGCAGGACGTAGCACGCGTCGAAGGCGCCGGTGCCCGCGTACTCCGATTTGACGGCCTTGCCGCCCGCCCTCTTCCTCTTCCGCAGCCTCCCAACGCCAGCCGCCCAAGGAGACGACCCCGAGAAATTCAGGGAGCCGGCGACATGGATGATGGGGTCGCCGGTGCTGCACGGAGCAGCGCCCAACACCTAGTCGGACCCGTCATCCTGCCGCCTACTACCCTCGTCGTCGCTGCCGCTGTCCTCCTCGTCACTCCCGCCCGAGGAGGAGTCTTCGCTATCAGAAGAGCTCTCCACGCAGCACCTTGCACGGGTCCCGAAGAGCCCGAAGACCTTGGCGGAGAGGAGGCCGCCCTCCATCAGCTTGAAATGGAGAGTAAGCCCCTCCGTCAAGCGGTGAACGTCTTCCATCCCCGACGAAGATACATCACGTGAGGGGCTGGGAAGTCGACGCGAACCCGCGTACCGCTGATCCCACAGCCCCTCATGTGCAGCCGCAATGACTCCGGCGGGTCCAGCTCCATCTCCCGCGCGAATGGAGTCGGGAAACGAAGGCGACGGCGAGGCGGCCGGCGCAGCCTGACGAAGAACTCGCAAGGGTCATCCCCAACATGGCCCTCCATGAGGGAGGAACTGCTGGCGGGGGCGAGGCCGGCGCGCCGCCACGTCCTCCTCTTCCCCGAGCGCCTCGGCCTCGCCCACGACCTCACCAACTCCCCCTTCCCCTCGCGGTTGGCTCTGCCACCGCAGGTGCAGGAGAAGGAGGGATGCGTTGTTGAGCGGCGACACTCGCCGCCACCATTGAAGGACCAGTGTTCCCTCTCTCCATGGCGGATGGAAGGGGGGAGCAGAAGCTGAAGGAAGGAGGAGATGAAGGAACGCGGGACGCCATCCCCCCTCCCGCTCTTTATAAAGGAACAGTGTGGGGGCTCGGCCGCCCCACTCAGCCAATCAAGACGCGGAAGGCGCAGGGAACTGGGACCGACCCGCTGCCCCAGCCCGCGGCGGCCCGGTTTCCCGCCTCCACCGTTCTCCACCCCAAGCGCATGAGAGCCGCGTGGCAGGTGTGCAGGGCTGAGGCGACGGATGAGGTGACCTCTCCCCACCCCGTGATCGTGGGGAGTGGACGCCTTGAAGACCACGCCTCGGCCCCGTTCAGTAAATGGGCCACGCCTCCACGCCTCCCTCCGTTTATGGGGAAGGTGCGCACCGCCCCCTTTACTATGACATGACGCATGCGTGCAGAGCTCAGCCCCGTGCATGCCGCCCACGTCACACACGCCTCCCCACGGCGCGCCACGCGCGGGAAGCATGGGAAGCGCAGCGCACAAAGAGACTTACCGAGGTAAAAACCACCCCGCCTGCCCGCGCACCGTTTTTGGGCCTAGCCCAACTACGCGATTGCGCTTACGTGTGGCCCAGGCCCGGGGGCTCCTGTCGGTGTACAAAAAGAGGGGTGGACTTTTTGTACCCCTATAACTGTGCATGGGCAGTCTGAGCCATGGGCACCACCACACTGGGCAAGGTAACGGAGGTGAGCCGAGGTAAGGCCGAAGCTCAAGAAAAGCAGAACGACGCCAAGACCAAGACCACAAAGAGCAAAGGGGACGAAGCGGACTCCCCCGGCAAGATCCTTGTCAGGAGGCGGTTTTAGCAAACCCGGCAAGACCCTTGTCGGGGCAGCTCGCCCCACACCTACGGAGCAAGTCACCCTTGAGTCCATTGCTCCCATGGGGCAAGGATTCGGGAGACATCCCCGTGGTGGCATGCAGATCTTTGTGAAGACATTCAAGATCAGATACACACTTTATAAGATGACGACCCTTGGCGGGATCCCAGCTAAGGAGCACCACAAGGCCCCCGGCAAGAGCCTTATCGGGGATGACATCTGGTGCCCCGGCAAGACCCTTGCCGGGGCCCCGGCAAGGCCGTTGCCGAGAACACCCGTGGGGGCACCATCCGGCCCGAACCTGGGTAAAGGAACCGTGTGCTATCTGTTGGATCCGCTCTTCTCACGAGCCCGCGCCCCGCAACCGTAGTAGGGATTCTTGTGATCCCATAGGTGTCGTTCCCACCGAAAGTGAATAGGCGATTTTTATGAATTCTTCACTGAGGAATTTGCTTGTGAGGAAATTCCTTAGCGAAGAACTACTTGCAGCGGAATAAGTACTCAGAAGTAAACATAACAGAAGACAAGCATAGTCATCACGATGAAATGATGACAAGCACAGAGTACAGAAAGCGTAATCACAGGATAACACAGGATGAAGACAAACAGACTGAAGAAATTGAACTGAGGAAATTGAGAAAGTCTTCAGTCAAAGTCTTCAAACACAGATATGACAAGCACACAGCACGGTAATGAGGAAATGAAAGAGTTGAGGAAATAGAACCAGTTGGCTTGGTGAAGACAATGATTTCGTAGACCAGTTCCAACTGTTGTCTCAGTTGTACATCTGGTTGGAGCGGCTATGTATTTAAACCGGAGGACACACATTCCTCACCGTATTCTCCTTGAATTAAGGTCACACAGACCTCGTCCAATCACTCGTGGTAAGTCTTCAGGTGACTTCCGAACCTTCACAAACTCGGTCACTCGGCGATCCACAATTCCTGTTGGATGCTCTAGACCATGACGCCTAACCGTCTGGAAGAAGCACAGTCTTCAAAGGTAACAAGCGTCGGATCCACGCAGGATCAATCTCTTCAGTGATGCTCAGTCACTTTGGGTTTGTAGGTGTTTGGGTTTGGGTTTTCCTCACTTGATGATTTTCGCTCAAAGTCCTCGGAGGATGGGATGCTCTCAAATGACAAGTGTCAGTTTCTCTCGGAGCAGCCAACCAGCTAGTGGTTGTAGGGGGCGGCTATTTATAGCCTAGGGAGCAGCCCGACATGATACGACATAAATGCCCTTCAATGATATGACCGTTAGGTGGATAAGATATTTTGGGCCAACTGGCGCGCAGCATAGCAACGGTCGGAAATTTGAGGCTTAAATTCCTCAGGGCTATCATGTTCCTCACTGTGTAGGCAATCCGCACTGGCCAATTTCTAACTCCTCAGTCAGAACCAATTCCTCAGGGACCAGAAGAACTTCGTCTCTGTCACTGAAGAAATTGACTGAACTGTATGAGATTTCCAATGGCTTCACTCGATGGGATTGGTAGGTGTAGGATTTTGAGTTGAGCATCACCTGGAAATTTTTCCTTAGTATTTCCTCGACCCCCTTTAACAGTATGGTGTTTCCTATGACTCAAGGAAGAGAAAATGGGACTACGAAAACAAAAGTCTTCACGCTTCATGTTCCTCGAATGAATACAAAATCTTCAAGGTCACACCAATTTCTTCACTTTCAAAGTCTTCAGAAAGTCTTCAGAAATCCAAAGTCTTCAGTCGAAGAACTTCATTTTTAGGGGTCGATTTTCTCTGTAAATATCAAACTCCTCATAGACTTATAGACCTGTGTACACTCATAAACGCATTAGATCCTTAACCTATAAGTCTTCAATACACCAAAATCACTAAGGGGCACTAGATGCACTTATAGCAGTCCGCCTTCATCGTGCCCGGCAGGCCAGCCGGGGAAGTCTTGAGACTTGGCTTCGGGGCAACGTCGACCTAGCCAGGCTCGCCTGCCCAGTAAGGGAGGTTTTTCCTTAGTGGTATCTTGCTCATTTAGCTTGACTTAGTCTTCTTAATCTGCCCCTTGATTTCTCAAAGAGCTGATCTCTTCTTGCTTGGTCTGGTCTTGGAAGTTGCAACCTTGCTCTTAAGCCTGTGTATAGTCTGGGCAACACACCTGGGGTTTGTTGCATCGACAGTTAGTTATACCTGACAATGGCGATGTTTTTACGTTGTTACCTTGTGGACGACATTGCTCTGGGTTGATCTTTAGGGTGAAACCTAAGATCTCGCCTTCTGTGGTTGGATCCGGCAATGGTGGCGCTTGAGCGTCATTTTCTTGCTGAAGGCGTTGCTATTGGAGAACTTTTTGTCGTTGTTATGTCAAGAGATGGTTGGTGTAGATATGTTCATGCTATAGTTTGATGGTCGCTGTTTTGATGGCTTTGAATTTGTTCCTTTCTTTTCCTCCGCCTTGGCATAGATTTTTTTTCGAAACGAAGGCAAAAGATTTGCATCGTCTATAAATAAGAGAGGAATATAGATTAGAGTTTCACAATAACACCCACATACACCGCATGACGATTACTCGCACAAGATAATAGACCCTAGTCTTTTAGCACCCGCAGTAACCCAAAGCTTTGCCTCGTCCATGATGATGTTAAGAAGGATAGGCGGCGGCGCGCACTTGTGCCGGAACACCCGAGCGTTGCGCTCATTCCAAATGGTCCAAGAGACAAGCATGGTGAGGGAGGCTGAGGCGCTTCGGCTGGGGACACGGTTTTCAGTTCGCTTGTCCCGCCATTCGTGGGCAGAGTCAGCAAGGTGTCAGTCAGAGGTGTCCATGTGAGCAAGGCCAAGCTTGGCGATGATTGACCTCCATAGTCTAAGCGTGTAGCGACACTTGGCCTTGGCATAGATTGGTCTTGTATGACTTTGCTCTTTGTTGGTGTGTTTCTTTGTGAGTGTGCATTGGTGTTGATTGTATGCATCCTGATTATATAGAGGCCTAATGTGTGTGCATTTTGTTTGTATCCTCTTTAGAGCATCTCTAGCAGACCCCGCATCCGGTCGGCCCGCAAAACGTGTTTGCGGTTAGCGGACAAATGTATTTGCGGGCCGGCGCGGACGGCCGCAGTTGCAGACCCCGCATAAGGGACCCGTAAAAAAGGATATTCGCGGAATATGCTCTTTTACGGGTCGGCTTTGCGGGGTCTGATCTGGCGCAACTCCTCCCGAACCAAAAAACCTAAATTTGCACCTAAATTTGATCCAACATAATGCATTTCTTTACTTTTTAGACAACATTGGATACATAAAACATCACCAAATCTTTGCTAGAATAGCAAGACCAAAGAAAATAAGCACCACAAGTATGCATTTTAGAAGATTTTCAACTTCCATAACTACTCCCACTAGTTGGACTAATATCTTCTTCATGCATTCATTGTTTATCTGCGGGTTCTTGATTTTTCATTCTTCTTTCTTCATCTTTGGTTCGAAAGAAGTAGACAGTGCTTCCCCTCTAGTTGCACATGCAACCGCATCATTGCCTTCGGTTCTTCTAAGGAGTGCATCAACTTCTATTAAGTTTCTTTCTATCAATAAATCAATGTATTCGCCTTTCCAAAACCAAAATGAACATGCATCTTCCTACACACATGAATGATGAGCATGTTCGAAATGAGCTACCGCAATTGAACCAAAGAATGAGCTATCAAAATAAGCTACCGCAAATGCACGTACCCCATCGTTTTCACATTTGAAGAACACCCATCCAGGGTGCTTCAGCGTGCCCGAAGTTAGCCGCAGCACTGTCCGCGTGCAGTCGTCGCACTGTATGAGCGGCATCGGCGAGCCACAGAGCCGCTGCGCGAGCGCCGAGCCCGGTGGACGGCCGGACGAATCCATGCCCGCAAACCGTCGGCGGCGGCGGGAGGACGAACCCGTACCTGCATGCGGAGATGCGCCCTTGCCGGGGTTGCAGGAGATGCTCCCCGACCATTTCATCGCTTGGCGCAGCCACCGACGGCCGGAAAAGCCAAATCCGGCTGCCCGTGATGAAGGGCCGCAGATCCGCAAATCCGGCGGCCCGCCGACGCAGGTGGGGTGGGGAGAGGGGAGACCTCGTGCGTGTGGCGGCCTTTCGGCGTGCTCCTGCCGGCTGCTTTTGCCGGAATCTTGGGCGGCGGCCCGGCGGCGGCACGAGGGGGAGAGGGGAGGTGGTTGGTGGGGAAAGCGCGGGCTGAAATGTCCCCCCACCAACCGCTTCCGTGTATATGCAGGGCACCGCAGCAGCGAGGGGGAAACCCACGTATTCGCGGGTTGGGCCGAGATTTTGCCGCGCCCCTTCAAATTTTTTGCAGGCCGGGGCGGGATGTGGGGTCTGATCGGGCAGGTTTTCTCGCCCCGACCCGCATTTTGGCGGTTATTTTGCGCGTCGGGGCGGGATGCGGGGTCTGCTAGAGATCCTCTTATGCTTTATTTTAAGTCAACGAAATTCATTATTTGTCGGAAAAAACACAAAATTAAGGTGACTACAACCGACGACTTTGCATTTAAAATAAACAAGAAATGGCGACAGTTTTAACAGTAGGATAGAGAGGAGCGACAGGGAAGAGTGCATGAGTACAAGGAAAGGAACGAGACTCTGCATCTGAGCTCTGGACGCCTCAACGAAAACAGAGTTCTTCAACTCCATTTTCATCTAACCAAGCAAATATACTAAGGTTGGACGATCCAAGATTCAAACTCATCGTAACTAATATCCATGACGATCTATGGAAATGCTTCTAGCTACACTTGATTGTCAAACCGTTGAGTGCTGAGCACAACACGCAGTAGATTTCAGGTATCCATGTACTACTTGGCACATATCGTACGCATGTACAGCTCTATCGCAAGCTCCGAGGTCGTCGCTACATTGTCAACTCAAGCTAATTCATCGTTCAGCGCATGGAAGCTTATGGAAGTTGCAGTCAACTTGATCAACTACTACTACTACTGAGCCAGTAACTATAGCGCCCCTTGCTTGGGCTCGCGCCACTATAAGTACCCATGCAAAGTTCAACGTACCATATTCATCTCAGCATCCACTTTACAAGTTTACCACAACACACACCAACAATGGCTGGTATCAAACTTGTAGCTCTTGGTTTCGTTGCCCTGCTAGTAGTTGGAGTATCCAATGCTGCACGGGTAGTTAGATTGTCTAGTGCAGAGGGGCAAGGTCAGGGAGGGGGAGTGGGAGGTGGAACCGGAACCGGTGCCGGGGCAGGGTCAGGGGGTGGCTATGGGTCGGCTGGCAGTAGTGTTAGTATGTCTGGGTCGCCGGATCATGCCCGGGCTAGTTCCGGTGGTGGCGGTAGTGGTGGCGGTGGTGGCGGTAGTGGTGGAAGTGGGTATGGCTCTGGGTCAGGGTCAGGATCTAGCTCAAGTACTAGCCGTGGTGCCGGAAGAGCATGGATTGGCGGTGGGCGCACTGATGCCGGAGGTGCCGGCGGTGGTGGGGGCGCCGGAAGAGGAGACGGTGACCAAGGATCTAGTGGCCATGGTGATGGCTCTGGCTTTGGGAGCGGCTCCAGCAAGGTGGACAGTGAAGGCTATTATGGGGCAACTGGCTATGCTAACGGCGGCGGCAATGGTAATGGTGGAGGTCATGGCGAAGGTGGTGGATACGGTAATGGTGGAGGGAATGGGTCAGGTTATGGCAACGGTGAATTCCCTTAAATTGCTTCATAGATCAGCTAACTAAACATGGAGCCCGTAGTAGCCTGGTGATTTTCTTTTTTAGTTGTCTGGTGATTTGTCTTAGTATGGGACGTAATGTACGTCTCGTTTTCCACAAATCAGCATCATTTATCTTTTTGTATTGTGCAATAAGGAATAATGCTCTATCCTTGCTGAACGTGGTTACATTTAGAAGTTACGCATGCAACTTATGAGAAGATAGAACTATGTGTTGTACTTCATCCCAAAAATATAAGATGTGTTTTGACCTGTTAAAACTAGACTTGTTAATATGTACTCCCTCCATTTCAAAATATAAGACCATTTTTTATACTATCATAATGCCAAAAATAATCTTACATTTTAGGACGGAGGGAGTATTCTATAGGATACATCATGGATGCATTAGATCCGTATTAATGGAATAATTTTGGAGATGGATGAAGAGATTATCTAAGAAGATTGTAACTTATATTCGGGCCTCGCTGCAGGGCAGCGTTTATTGTACTCAAATAGTATGGAATTCTCGGGGGGCATGCAGGGACAGGGACAGGAGCACGCATGCATGCAAATGTTCAATTACTTTAAGATTTGTGAACATGTTTGATTTAAGCCATTTGATTACTGTAGGTTGGGTTCTATCCATACATGTTTTTGGCAGCTTTTGCTAGAGCGGCATCGCCATCCATCCCACCTCTAATACCTTCTTCATTTCATCTTTATTTCAATCTACTATATCTTTTGAACCAAAAATCTAAATTAAGTTTTGTTTGCATATCTGTGTTCACTGCAACGAGAACTTTTGAAAAAGACCAATCTTGAATACATTTTGATAACTTAAAAAAAGTCCAAGTTTCAAATATTGTATTTGATAGTTGTAAGGTTAAGTTTTACCAAGTTTCATGTGCTTTTAGGGTTCTGGGGTTAGAGCTTAGGGCCTAGGGTTTAGGGCTTAGGACTTACGGTTTATGGTTTAGGGTTTAAGTTTAAGTTTTTGTAATTTGTTGAATTTATCGTCGTTTCTATCAAGTTTTACTAGTTGAAACTAGCATGGACGACTGATAGACTCGCGATCCGCAAAGACATTGGATACCGCACGTGGGCAGACCAAGTTTTAAGTTCCAGTTTCTGAAACTTGCTATTTTGTCGTTCGCTCGTAACAAAGTTTCATTAACTCATCAAAACGTATTCAAAATGGATCTTATTTCAAAGCACTCATCACAAGAAAAACAAATATGAAAACAAATGTAAATTAAAATTTTGGTTCAAAAAATATAATAGGTTCAAATTTGAAAGTAAAACGAAAAAGCATGTGATGTGGGGTGGGTGGAGCTGTGAAAAGCTGCACGCATGGACCCATCTATAAGGTAAATAAAGGTTAAAGCACATGCAAAGATCAAACAAGTTTCTGAATCCTGAAGCAATTGAATGGCCAAAAAAATTCGTGTCGCCGCACATATATGCCCCAAATAGTATGGTGGTTTACCACCACTTATGTTGTTACTTGTTGTGAATGCGTACGCGGCATGCCGCACAACGCGGTGTGTTTGTGGAGTGATGTCTAATATTTTCCAACAACCGGCAGAAGCTTTTCCTTTTCATTAAGAATTTTTCTTTGGCTAGTTAATAGTAAAAATCAATCAAAAACCCACACATTTGCAACACAGGCACACGCCAGCTTCGAGGCTGCGCAGCAACCGCGCTCACGATAGTGCCACCAAAGGTGCCACAGGCTACACCCTATTACCTCCGTTCTAGTTTATAAGTCTCCTTTATATTTTGTGTCAAATTTTAACTAAAGATTTAACTAACAAAATATTAATGCATGTCATCATCGGATTCTTATTTGAATATAGTTTCCAATTATATTATTTTTTAGGGATAAGTATATTTTTCGTTCCTCAGCTCTTTCGAAAGTGTAGCAATGGTCCCTCAACACCAAAACCAGCAAAACTAGGTCCCTCAACTTTTAGACCGGATAAGTTTAGTCCCTTGGGTGGTTTTCTTCCGGTGTGAACAGTACATGTATGAACAGTAAATTCGAAATAAAATAGCAAAAAAACTGAAATTTTATGACATTGAAGATACTCAGGTGCATAATGTGCGTGCAAAAATTTGTCATGTTTGCACGTTCAAGGAGCTCGGGGCAAAAAAACTAACGTAAATCTGCTCTATCATAGACAGTAAATTTTAAAAAATAACAAACAAAATAGAAAAATCTGAAATTTCTTGGAATCCAAGATGATTGGGTGAGCAAGGTGTGCGCAAATGTTTTGGGGTCAAATGATATCCAAGGCGCTCGTAGCAAAATAAACAAAATAGTGTACATGTGCGTGCCATTTCGGGTGGTTTCCAAACACCACGACCTCCTCGGATGTTATTTGACCATGAAATTTTGCATGCACCTAGCTTGCACAACCGAGCATCTTCGTCGCCAAAAAAATTCAGACTTTTTTGATTTTTTTTGAATTTACTATTCATTGTACAGCAGGTTTACTTTTGTTTTTTGCCATGAGCTCCTTAGACGTCGAAACATGAGAAAAATTTGCACGCAGCTTGCGTACCCAAGTATTTTCGATGTCATAAAATTTCAGATTATTTTGAAGTTGTTTACTAATTTTTCCGAATTTACTGTTCATTGTTGTATTGTTCATGCCAGACGAAAACCGCCTGAGGGACTAAACTTATCTGGTTTTGAAAGTTGAGGGACCAAGTTTTGCTTATTTTAGATTTGAGGGACTATTTCTGAACTTCCAAAAGAGTTGAGGGATGAAAAATATACTTATCGCTATTTTTATGACATGCATTAAAATTTTATTAGTTAAATTTAAAGTCAAAATTTGGCATAGAATACAAAAGTACTAATAAATTAGGATGGAGGTAATACATCACAATGGCGGAGCCACTGCTCTAGCTGGCAAGAGGCGCGAAAGATTACCCTCAAAGCACGCCGATGAGGTGGGGTGACCGATGCAAATCCTTGGGGAGTACATAAATGCTAGGCCATTGGTTCAGTTTGGTCTTAGTAATCGTAGCAACCCTAGAAATCGAACGGGGCATGGTTGGAAAATGAATTTCAGTACAACGACGAGGTTTTCTTTGGAGCGTGCGAGCCAAGTTATCTATTGCAAAGTACTTTATTTTCGTACAATTGCTTAATATTTATCTTGAGATTCATGCGCACAACTACACAAGGTTGTAGGTGAACCTTCTCCTTGGCCTATTCCATTGTTTAGCGTACAACCTTTCCTGGTTTTTGAAGTTTGTGTTGCTAACCATTGCGGTATACCTCAAACCTGGCGAAATAACGAAGGTGATGGCAAGGTGAACCTGCTCAACCGAAGCACTAGGTGTTTGGATAACATCACCTTCCCATCACCTATAAACCTAAGTCTGGAATTAAGATGATACTTCACGTTCACGATCCAAACTAGATCAAAGGAATAAGAGGCATGGTGGCATGAGCAGTAACAATTGAGCGCAACGACGTCCTTCTTCGAGCAGCCGGTGCAATGGCTCACGTAGTACCATGACGGTCTCCACCTCCAATTCCTCGATGCCATGGATTGATGGGAAGTCGAGCGCTCGATGCGTGATGAGGCATGGTATCGGTAGAAAGCTGACAAGTCCACGCATGAGGTTGTTGGTGTGCGCTCATGACCATGCCAGTCAATACCGCCACTCCGGGGTCCGCCATCATCGCCTACCAAGCTCTCAGGGAAGACCATCACTCTGCCGTTGGCCAACACATGCTTGCACATGTCAACGGGTGACGCGGTGAGATAGGACGCCGCTGGCGTCCGCAGAGAGCTCGGTCCCTTTGACTACAGTGACACAACATTTCCGTTGACGCACTTGTCATTGTAGTGGCCTAGCACGAGGTGAAGGCGCTGATCCCGGTGCAGTCAGGGCTAGAGAGCCGGTTCCAGGAGCCCAGACTTTAGGGACCATTGTGGGAGGAGGTGAGTAAGAACATGGCGGCGATGTGGTATGACGGCTAGAGCACCACATGGTGCAAGAATAGCAAACAAGAAGCGTCCATGAAAAATTGCCTCGCGTCGCCTAGCCCCGGGCGACTCAGGCGCGGCCAGGGACGGGCCCACCTCAATTCAAGGGTATTTAACTGAATACCCATTATTTTTGGGGGGCCCGCTACGCGTCGGCCGGCGGATCTTTTAAAAAGATCCGCCGCCTCGCAGGTCGTTGGATGTGGCATAATCGTGTGGCTCAACGTCTCTCTTTACTTCGCAATAAAGATCTTGTTGCGGAAACATTTACAATAAAGATTATGTCGCAGAATATATTTTTTGCAACATAGGATGTGTTGCAGGATTTTTTTGCAACAGAGTTTTTGTTCTAGATTTGTTTTTTGCAACAGAGGTTTTGTTGTAGTTTTTTCGCAACAGAGTTGATGTTACAAAAGATTGTCTAAGTTGCAGTCGTCGTTCGCTGTTATGGTTCAGAACACCACCGTTATTGCAGGATAAGGTAGAGGACACGAGGTTGACAAGATAAATAACGGAGTATGTGTGCGAGCGTGCATGACGACGCATGGATCATGGCGATCCAACGGCTGTTATGCGTAGGCAGGTGAACCTATTAAAAAGGTCCGTCGGCTCGCAAGCCATCGGATCAAGTGGATTGAGCGACCGAGCATCACTTTTAATCATTGCAACACAAGTCATGTTGCAGGAAATTCCTGCATCACGGGTCATGTTGCAGAATTTTCTGCAACGTATGTCAAGTTACAAATTTTTTTACAGCACATGTCTTTTTACAGTTTTTTTAACAAAGCTCTTGTTGCAATTTAATTTTTTTACAAGATATTTCTGCAACACAAGTCTTTTTATATTTTCTTGCAACATATAGCTTGTTGCAGAAAATATTGTAGAAGACAGTGAACAGCGCTCAGCGGTCACGTTGACCGAAAGAAAAAAAAGATGAAACATTCAGGCAGGACACGCGTCGCATGAACAAGCCGGCGGATGGCACGCGAGCATCCGCCGGTTGAAGCCAAGCTTTTTCCTTATTTTTGCCAAAGTACTAGGTATATCTATATCTATACCTACTATTAAGGGAATATGTGTTCTTGGTTTGATTCCGCTTTGTTTGGTCCTGTTTAAAGTATTTTTATTATTTAGTACACTATTTCGTACTAAGCAAACTGGACGTACAAAGAAAACCGGGACGTATGTGTAAAGGAAACTTAAAAGTAAACAAAGCAGCCAAGAGGATGGTTGCTCCGTCGAGGAAAGGACGCACGGTGTACGGCGGCGTACGGCACCACCGCCCGCTGGCTTCTCTGAAGGCATGTTCAGATCTCCGTAGACGGACGTGCACCGGTGAGATGTCTTCGCATTGAAGGTGCATGCATGGCGTGTTCCTGGCAGCGCCAACAACGGTGCTGGGACAGAGCAGGTTGAGCTTGACTTTAATTTGCGGCTCATCTGCAGCGAAGTACATGGTGCCGGCTACGGTGACACGGACGAGTAGACGACGCCGAGACAGACGTGCAGCCGACGTGGCGGCAGAGCTGCAGGCCGAGCATGGGCATGGCGGTGGTTGTGATGCCGACGTGTAGCCCACGCGATTGCACTGCACGAGCTGTAGAGAGGGCAGCGGCAGTGGTTGTGATGCCGACGTGTAGCCGGCACGGTTGCACTGCACGAGCTGTAGAGAGGGCAGCGGCAGTGGTTGTGGATGTGTAGTGAGCTATCAGCTATGACCGGCGGCGGCGGCGCAACAGCACAAAGAAGAAAGGGTCCGCTGGGCAAGGTACGGTCCACCGGGCCAGGGTTGCACCGGACCACGTGAATCTTGAGCTAGCAGCAATGCCATTGAGATCAAGTGATCTTGTGAAACTTGAAGAAGAAGAAGAAATTAGGGAATCACTGGTCATAATCCATGCACGTAAATTATGGAAAGATGCATACATTGCAGGGACGATGCATGCATCAAGTAAAGATGAGATAAGGATAACGCTCACCATCCGAAAATCTGCATATGAGCACGGGCTCAGCTGCACCCGCTCAGAAAAAATTCAATAAAAAAAATACTAGAAAAATTCAAAAAAAAATTGTGTGGTAGATAATTTGATGCGTGAGCTCCGCTTCAAATTTCAACTCATTTGGACATCTGAGCAATTCTGGGCAAAATAGACAAATCGGGTCAAAACAGTTTTTACAGACCCTGATTTTGTCTTTTTTGCCCAGAGCTCCTCAAATGTCCAAATGAGTTGAATTTTGGAGCGAACCTCACGCATTAAATTATCTACCACACAAATATTTTTTGTAATTTTTTGAAATTTTCTAATATTTTTTTTATTTTTTCCATGAGCGCGGGTGCAGCTGAGCCCGGATGCAGATTCGCCGCACTCCTCACCATCATCATATTTAATAAATCCATAAAATTATAAGTCAGTGCAGGGAGGGGCTCATGAAGCGGCGTTCCAGAGTATGATCACCTAGCTTAATGCCTTAGGTTTGAACACTTTCACCACGAATAAGTGATAGCATGATTATCACTGGCGACGATAGTGAAGAGGAGAAGCGGTAATACGGATGGGTCACGGCTAGGCACATGAAAAGATTTATTTCTTCCGTTGCAACGCACGGGTATATTTTATAGTATATATAGCGTATATCATATGTGTGTACAAGAAAAAACGAAATCTACGCAATAGACGTGCTAGCGAACTAATTCAGGCCGAAAACGGAGGCTAGCCCAGCTTTGCTATTCTCCCACACCATCCACGACATTGGCCCATAGGCCCAAAACGCTTTAGGCTGCAATCGTGTGCACGCATCCATCGCTGATTCAGTTAGTTTTACCGTCGCCAAGAATCGATACAAACCGGCTCCGCTTCCCTGTTCCCCAAATTCTGCTCCCAAGCAAGCCGCCAGGCAGCCGGCTGATTGTCGCATGCGGCGCGACGCGGCGCACCATCCAGATTCCGGCCGCATGGTATCCGACCCTCGCCCCTATGATACTGATCTTTACATGCATCGGTCTTTAATTTTGAAGCCATAGGTTCAACTAGCAGCAAGTATTTTCTGTTCATCGAAAATAGATGTGTTCATGTGGCCTAATACATTACCACTATTAAAATTGGGATCTGGGGTTGCTAATGAGATTCTTAGTTGAACTACATTCATCTTGCTAATGAGATGTTGGTTATTGATTTCTCTCTGTACTCACGCTTCTTAGTTTTTTCAAAATATTGTTAAGAAGCTAATAAGAACTATGGGGCAAAATTAGTTGAATGACTGCTTGGTTACATTTATGGAAAAAGATTTTTTCTTGCAAGTTAGGGAAAAGGACATTATCACTCATTTTCAAAGCATCAAAGATCAGAAAGTTATCCTCTAATTATTAAGTTCTTTACCATTTTTTATTTTCTATCTATATATTCTTAGATGTTGCCACTTCCGCACTTCGATATGTTTAACAAATAGTATTTCTATATGGTGTAGAATTTGAAGTTGTGATCAATTATTTAAATATATTATATTATTATATAACTTTATGTACTATACAATTTGTATTACTGGTACTAGAATCAATTGTATGCACCAAACAAGGCTTTAGTCTTTCAAAAAACTGCCTTTGAAATTTTGAATACACACTCTTGAAATCCTGGGCCTGCCCCTGGGCGCGGCTTGCAACCCTCGCACCACCATCATTCCTTTCCCCCTCCTTTCACGGCGCCGCCGCCCAAGGACGCCGCCTATAGAAGCCAATGCGACCGACGGTAGTGGCGGGGCCTCCTCTTGAGGTCACCTCCGCTTGTAGGGTACCCCTTCTAGAGTGCAAAGTAATTTATATTGTACTATATATTAGAAATTAATTATCTAACAACTTGATGCTATTTGAAGACAATTAATTGGAATTATGATGGCATTTAGATCAAATAAAATTATTTGGCACCTCTTGTGATGCAGTCCTAGGTATGCCACTTCCTGTGGGGGCGTGCGGTGTGCCACCACAGTGGTGATCGACCCAACTAGGGGTGCAAGCCCGCATAGTCCCACATAACTAGGAAATTAGTTCAAACTAAACTAAATCCTAGCTCAAAAGTTATAACTAACTTACTAACTCGATTGACTTTGACCGTTCAGCGGGGCGGATCGGACACTGCTCTGCACCGCTACACATAACTACAGCATTAGATTGGCATGCCTGCGCCAGTCGTTCTGGTCGGCAGTCGCCAGTGATCCACGGGGCGACGAGTGGTGGAGTACGGCAAGGACGACGTGCTCGTACTACTCGTCCAGGTGCGGCTGGGATAACGACGTGGCGGCGAAGTGTGTGAACCCGATAAAACGTTGCAGAGGCCGGTCTGCAGGTAGCTCGGAATCAACCCCGCCGAACCAGCATCGTGATATGTGTTGTCAGGCGTATTTCAATTGCCACCGCCACACGAATGCCGTATTTCACTGTATTCCATGGTAGGCCCCAAGTTGGTGGACAGGTAGCGAACCTGGGCAAAGCAGCTAGTAATTGTCTGTGGGCAGTCGATGGGAAATAGTGATTTGATGGGCCATCACTTTTTCCTGCAGGTTTACAGGTTGCCACTGTGGAAACAATTGATGGAGGAGAGTCTTCCTTGTCATGGAGGGGAGAGATTACTTAAAGATCCTGGGTTATTAGCGCTATAACTACAGATCTACGGACAATAGTTCGTTCACAAAATAGTTTTGCGTTTGAACCATTTTTTTGGAGATTAGCAATGTGAAAATAGAGAAATGCTTAGAAATAAAGCATGTTTATTTTTTCTTGAGAATATTCATGCGTGTTAATTTCGAGCTGGCAATGCAGTGTATTTTTGTTCACTAATTCGGTGAGTTTGATATATATGAAAAAATTGTACGCTGCACAGTTACAGAAAACAAAAGAGAGGGTGCCTACCCCTAATCGTATCCTTAGCAAGTGGGAAACATAGGATTTAGAGCATGGTGCGTGATGCCTAATTGCATCATTAGTACTCCCTCCGTAAAACTAATATAAGAGCGTTTAGAATACTAAAGTAGTGATCTAAATGTTTTTATATTAATTTACAGAGGGAGTAAGTAGTTAATTGCAAGCAATTTCATGATTAGTTTAGGAAAATCAATATATCGGATGCCTCCTTTTATTTTCCCGGCAATGCTATGTATCTGTACAATCATCCCAAAATGCTAAATGGAGGACGAACTCCATGAAGATTTCTTTTCTTTGCAAAAACATAATAATCAGAATTTAGCATTTTGTAGTTTCAAAAAATTCTGTAAAAAATTCACATTGTTCATATGGTTTTATCCTACATGTGTAGAAAAATTTAAACATGATATCATTATGGTAAGAGATACACAAAAAAAGAAACAATCATGATTTTGAAAATGGTGAACCGTATACGCACTGTTCCTTATCAAGAATTAATGAACTTATCTTTTTATGTGTAGCTCTCATCGTAATGTATTTCATCGTCAAACTTTACACACATGTAGAATATCATACAAGTGAATGTGTATGTTTTTTTAGGATTTTTTGAAACTTTAAAACATGATTTTTTATATATTGTTTTTCAGAAACAAGCTCCCGCAGAGCTCGTCGTCCAAATGCCATACAATTGGTGTGTTTCTTCGATTTTCCAAAACTAATCATCAAATTAGTATGTAATTAACTACTCCCTTTGTCCCCTAATATAAGATGCTTTTAGATTTAATATGTGAGTATATTGGATGCAATAATGTCTTATATTATGGGATAAAGGAGTGTTTTTTAACAAACAATTACCAAACTGACGCAATCTAAGACGGATATTGCATCGGGTGCCTCCGGTTTTTTCTAGGCAATGTTATGTCCCTCTTGGCTTTGCATCAGCTAGGTATTTTCTATTTTTCTAAAAAGTAGTTAATTGCATTATTAATTTGATGATTAGTTTTGGAAAATTAAATAGATGCGTCGATGGTACACACTCCCTCCGTCTGAAAATACTTGTCGGATAAATGCATAAAAGTGGATGTATTTAAAACTAAATTATGTCTATATATATTCATTCCTCCGACAAGTATTTCCGAACGGAGGGAGTAGTATGTTACATTGCTCACGCTGGAACAGGCAATGATGCGGTGGCAGAGTAAAAAATTTATACTTTTCTTGCGCCTGTGCCGGCTGCGCATTGAACATACAATACATTGATTTCGAATGGTCAAGTCAATGGAACAGGCGATGTGCTAGTCTCCATACGGTAGCACTATTCATGCAGATGTATATTTAGCCCGTATACCTGCGAAAAGACTGACAGGAGGGAGTCTAAGGCTGGTTGTAATGGGGAGTATCATATACTAGTATCATGCATATGATACTAGTATATGATACTATCTTCCTAATGCATAGTATCATATATTAGTATCATGTAGTATTCTATTTATTGCCATGCATGACACAAGGTAGATTAGCATTTAATATGATACGGTATCATGATATGATACTACACCCTCTCTTTCTTCATTTAATGTTATGACACCTCATCAAAATTGCCTAGTTGGTATGCATGATACTACCTATGATACTACCATTACGATCAGCCGGCCATACCCACGAGGAGGATAAAGAGCTATCTGGCGCTCGGCCGCTGCAACGCCGCACTCTGTTGCACGGAGGGTTTCTGGAGGAGGAGGTGATGCTGGTGCACGGCGGAGGTAGTCCATGCTAGTAGTGGGCTTTCTCCAAAAAAAGGAACTAGTAGTGGGCCGAGTCGTTATTTGGTGGCAGTTGGCTCAAATCAATAATTAAGCAGTACTTTTTCCAAAGACCACTTCAACCTTGTCAGGTTGCAACAGTGGCATTGCATCTGCGTCACTTGACGCAATCTGAAAGTTTTTTTTTCATAAATTCATTAATTCAAAAAGTTTTTATCTTTTAAATTGTGTACTTAAATCTTAAACTGTTTTCACTATTGGGTCCCTCATATCGAGATCTATAAAACTAAATACCATGTTGATTGGTTTGGGCGAACTTTTTTTCACGAAAAAACGGACAAAAAAACCCGAACCGTGAGCATGTATTTTTCCTTTCCGAAGAGGCACGCGTTCTTTCCCCTTTCCGAGAGGCACGGACATGCACTACTAGGGAAAACTTTATACACAAAACTTTAGCAATAACGCTTTTTAAAAAAACGCGCTAGTGCTAAATAGCAGTAGCGCGTGGATGATAACCGCGCTACACATACATATGTAGCAGTAGCGCGTCTCACGGTAAAAGCGCTACTATTAAAATTCCCATATAAGCCGATAGGCTACACATAGTAGTAGCATTCTTATAAAACCGCGCTACCGCTAAGATTGTTGTAGCAGCGCGTTTACGGAGAAAGGCGCTACTGCTAACAAAAAGAAAACAAAACGAAAAACAAATAGAAAAGTAAATAAAAATGAAAGAAATAGAAAAAAGAGAAAGGAAAAAACTAAAATGTAAAGAAAAATAAATGAGAAAGGAAAAAAGGAGAAAGGCATAGCAGTAGCGCATTTTCTAAAACGCGCTATAGCTAGCTATAGCGCGTTTTCAGTAATGCGCTACCGCTATGTTTGACTTAACCAGCAGTTTCCCTCCCCCCGGCCACCACTTCTCCCCCAAATCACTCGCCCCACTTCGCCGCTGTCTCCCCAATTCACCGTCGGCCCACTTCGCCGCCTTCTCTTGCCGATGTCGACGCCTCGGAGCCACCAGAGCCGCGCGTCGTCGACGCCACCGGAGCCGCCCCAACGCCACCGGAGTCGCGCGGCCTCATCAACGCCACCAGAGCCGCCCTCGGCGCCACCGAAGCCACCCTCGACGCCCCTCCCTCCCTCGCCACAACTGCCTCCCTCGCCATCACCGGAGACGCCCCTGCCTCCCTCGCCACCACTGCCTCCCTCGCAACCACCGGAGCCATCCTCTGTAAGCACCCCTTCTCTCTCTCTCATGCATAGCACAAACATTGGACGGAGTACTAACTAGCTAGGTTAACTAGTTTAATTAGGTTAATTATCCTGGTTAGTGCAAAAATTTAGTTAGGGCTTTGACAGAGAACTAGTTCGGTTAACTAGTTTAATTAGGTTAATTATCTAGGTTAAGAAAAAAATTATTTAGAGCTTTGACAAAGAACTAGCTAGGTTAACTAGTTTAATTAGGCTAATTATCTAGGTAAACTAGGTTAAATAGCTAGGTTAATTAGGTTTGTTAGGTTAACAAGCTAGGTTAACTAGGTTCGCTAGGTTAGAGAAAAAAATTATTTTAGAGCATTAGGTCAGAAGGGTTAGAGAAATGGAGTTCCTTTGCAATTTAATTGGGTTCTGTCCTAGGCAGAGAAGAGTTAGAGAAAATAATGTGTGCGTGTGTGTGTGTGAGTGAGAGAGAGAGAGGAATGGCTAGAACAGAATTTGGGTTCTGTTATAGGCAGAGAAGTGTTTCGTGAGGTCATTTGCAAAGGTTTTTGATTTTTGAAAAGACCACTATTTTTCTAGGAAAAGAATTTAGGCAAGTTTTATTTTAAAGATGATCCCTTCCTAGACTTTTATTGTTGATTATATCTTTTCATTAAAGTGGTCATGTTATATCTTTTCATTGAAGTGGTTCGATTGTGCCCAAGTGGCCTTTTGTTGTTTCCAGGGAATGTAGCCGAGTGGCCTATGTTTTGCCGGTATGTTGATTCATTTCCGTTCCGGCAAATTTCAGGTGCTCGATTTGTCCACTTTTTAGCAAAGGTCATGCCGAAATTTTCCGTGAATTTTGGCATGACTTGTGCTACAAACTAGGACATATCGAGTGCCCGGGATTTGCCGCACCGGGAAGGAGTCAACGTTCTCGCAAACCATAGGCCTTTTTATGTCATTATTCATTTTATTAGGTCTAGAATTAATTGACTAGATTTAACCGTAGGAAACATGGCTAGCAACGATGAAGGACAGGGTTCTAGTGATTGCGACAATGCCTACCTGGCGGCAGACAAATTTTTGAGCCTTGCCGACGATCAACGGTGGTTGTTGTTGGGCCCACCTATCACATCGGAGACTGAGACCGACATCGGGACCGACGCTTGTTGTTGGGCCCACCTATCACATCGGAGACTGAGACCGACATCGAGACCGGCGCTGAGACTGAGACCGGCGCCGAGACTAGCAGAGCCGATATATAACCGAAAGCAAAGAGGCAACGACGCCCAAACCAGCTCATGACTACTAGACTGGTGGTCATGGAGGCGGACGACGACATTTTTGAGCCAAAAGAGCCCGTGGAAGCACGCGCGTGCTACATCAATCAAATAGGCTGCATCATACGGACAACCGCCACCATCAACGATGAGAAACTAATGAAGATAGATAATATGAGACCCTCCCTCCTAAAGAAGATGCACCAGATATTCTTGTTCCCGAGTCGGGATGAAAAGGAATATAAAAATCCAAATAAGGACCCGGCAATGAAGAAGATAAACAAACACGCCATGACCAAGTTTAGCGACGCGTTGGTCGCCTGGAAAGCAAGGGTGAAACATCAGATCGTCAACAAAAAGGAACTGTACTCTGAGATTGTAAAGGATAATCCAAAAATCATGGAAGAGCAGTTTCAAATATTCAAAAAGGCTTGCGAGGCCGAAGCTGCCAAAAAAAGTCAAAGTACATGAAGGGGCTTTAACAGAGGAACATGGGGGTGCCACCACCTCGGAAGCCGTGGTTACGGCGGGAAGAGGTCCATATGGGCCAAGGAGGACACGAAACGCGAAAGTCTGGGCATCCCAGACCCCTTGGCGGACTTCACCGTCCCGCAGGAGCGTGACGTCCTAAGGGCCCGGTACCATTGGGACCCAGTCAAGAAGGTTTTCAAGATGGACCCGGTCATGATGGAGTTCATGAGAATGCTGAAATTTTAGTTTCTGATCAATTCGGCTGCACGTTTAGTCATATTTGTAAACGATTCTTGTTCCTTTTGCAGAGAGAGCAGCACAGGATTGCGTCCGAAAGCGGCTCGCCGTCTGAGGCGTTGGCAAGGCCCAAGTGGGACACGACATTCAACCGGGCATTGAACATATTGAAAGGACTCTCGGTGGACACTCGACCGTCGTCTGGACGTGTGCACGGTGTCGGAGACGGCGCCATGTGGAAGAAGTACTACCGTGAGACCACGAAGGAGAGAAAGGAAAGACGGAGGTTAACTGAAGAAAACATCGACAAGAAGGTTGAGATTACAGTTGAGAAGAAATCAGCCGAAATAGTCGCAACAGCGGTAGCTGCCGCAAAACAGGTGATTGCAGATATGTCTGGTGTCTTGTTTCCGGTTGTTATTAGTTGGAGCAGGCAAAATCCAGAACAAATGCAGCGGACTTTCCCCTTGCCGACTTCTTCGGGAGCAGCTCGACTAGGGTTGCACCAGCACCAGCACCTGCTCCTGCACCGGCTCCCGCACCAGCATCTGCACCTGCTCCCGCACCTGCTCATATATAGCAGCCCGTCCACCGTCTCGTACGTGCTCGGCGGTGCTTCGTCTTTGGCTGAGCTCAACGCCCTCACGGTATCTGTCACACCGGTCCTCTTCAATAAATGTATAATCTCCCGTTTTCGTTGCCTTTCGGATGTCTGACATCGCAGACATGTATTTTTTGGCCGACGTAACCCCGTGCACCATATTGTACACCATCGACGACCAGAAGGTGGACGTGGGGAAGGCGACGATAATGAAGCCGAAGGAACCATTGTTCCACAGCTGGCTGATCCCCCCTGACGTCTTCAAGGTTTCTGTGGCCAGTGACAAACCGGGCCACGAGAATTTGGCTCCTTCGGTACTAGGGGGATGACAAAGAGACCCCGCGGTGGCTTGGTGGTTGCAATGGGTGGGCTCTATTGTGGCGAAAGAGTCTGCTTCGTCTGGAGGCGGCCGGGAGCACACCCACGAGCATGCAGCCTCAGGAAGGTATGAACATCAACACCCAGGGGCGGAGCTCTGTAGGGGCTAAACCGGGCCATGGCCCGCCCAGGAATTTAGCAAAAAAAATTTACCTACATGTCATCTTAGCCCAGCCCACGAACAGACACATCATCCCCATCCTCTCGTCTCACGCACGCACAGGCACACGCTCCTCCGATTCCCCATCCTCTCAGCTAGGTTCTCAGGATGTAGCCGCCGTGCGCAGGGAGCACCACCGTCCACCGGAGCTTGTCGCCCGCTGTCTCGCGGAGCAACCGCCGGAGACGCCCGCACCCCGCAGGATCTCGCCTAGCCCTCGCCGCCTTGCGCCCTGCCCTGCTCCCTCGCGCCGTCGCCCGGTCGAGCCGCCCACTCGCCCAGGCGCCCCACGACCCACTATCTCGCGGTTCGCGAAGCTACCGCCTCGCCCCTGGCTGCGGCGACGCCCGCCGGAATCTTGTGCAGGGGCGGAGCTCTGTAGGGGCTAAACCGGGCCATGGCCCGCCCAAGAATTTAGCAAAAATTTTTTTACCTACATGTCATCTTAGCCCAGCCCACGAACAGACACATCATCCCCATCCTCTCGTCTCACGCACGCACAGGCACACGCTCCTCCGATTCCCCATCCTCTCAGCTAGGTTCTCAGGATGTAGCCGCCGTGCACAGGGAGCACCACCGTCCACCGGAGCTTGTCGCTCGCTGTCTCGCGGAGCAACCGCCGGAGACGCCCGCACCCCGCAGGATCTCGCCTAGCCCTCGCCGCCTTGCGCCCTGCCCTGCTCCCTCGCGCCGTCGCCCGGTCGAGCCGCCCACTCGCCCAGGCGCCCCACGACCCACTATCTCGCGGTTCGCGAAGCTACCGCCTCGCCCCTGGCTGCGGCGACGCCCGCCGGAATCTTGTGGTTGTTCTCCTCCAATCCCCGGCTGTTCTACTCCAACCCCCTGCACCAACCAGCAGGGCAACGCGGGCAGGTAATAATATTTCCCCAAATTCCTAATTTGATAAGCAAAGCAATAATCTGATTCTGTTCAGTTCCACACATCGAGTGATCAAGTATGCTAGTGCTAGTGATAACTAATAGACTAATCTTGTGCAAATTTCAACAGAGGCAGCAGGCAGGCAGAGGTAGTCATGGGCAAGGAAAATCGGACTCAGAAAAGAATTGATTTGGTGTTTAAAAGGAAAAGAGATGATATAATTGAAGTTGAGGAAGACCAAGTATTGCCCTTGCTTGAATTGGAACAGCAACAACCTGAACAACAACATAACCAAGATGGAGGAGTTCAAACAAATGAAGTTGTTACATTCCGGGGTATTGAGTTCTTGCAGCGGGATCCTGGATTGCGCCCTCAAATTTGGCAATATCCACCAGACCAGAGAGATACCGTGAGGAGAGCATATTTGATGTTAGGTCCTATGCAACCCCGCCTAGAGAACTATAAACCTTCTGGTGAACCTGGGCATCAACGCCGCTTCCAGTATAGTTGGTTTGGTGATTTTCCGTCATGGCTAGAGTATTCAGAGGAGAAAAGTTGTGCGTATTGTCTATATTGCTTTGTCTCCAATAACAAAGAGAATACACGAGGTGGTTCTCATGTCTTCACGGTACATGGATTTGACAGTTGGAAGAGGGTTTGTGGGAAACATTGTGCATTCTTGACCCACATAGGATCTGGACCATGCTCACCACACAACAATGCAGTCACTAGTGGTCATGCCTTAATGAAACAACCATGCCACATAGAGAATGTTATGGCTGTGAGGGACAAGGAGAAGGTGGAAAGAAATCGTTTGCGGCTGAAAGTTTCAATTGCGGTTGTTAAGTGGCTTGCATTCCAAGCTTGTGCTTTTAGAGGGCATGATGAGAGACCACAGTCAAAGAATCAAGGAAACTTTCTTGAAATGGTAAAGCTTCTTGCAGAATTTAATCCTGAGATTGCCAAAGTTGTGTTGGGAAATGCTCCATACGGCGCAAAATACACATCACATGATATCCAGAATGAGATCTTGAGTATATTTGCATCTAAAATCAGGAAGCATATTCGTGAGGAAGTTGGAGATTATAAGTATTCTATTTTAGTGGATGAAACATGTGATGCATCAAAGAGAGAGCAAATGGCGTTGGTTCTTAGGTTTGCTGATAAAGGTGGTATTTTGCAAGAGAGATTCTTTGATTTGATACATGTAGCGAACACGAGGTCTTTGACATTGAAAAATGAGTTGAGCTTTGTTTTGTCAAACAACGGTTTTAATATTCAGAACCTTCGAGGACAAGGTTATGATGGCGCTAGTAACATGAGAGGCGAGTTAAATGGATTACAAGCTCTTTTCCTCCAAGAATGCCCATATGCTTATTATGTCAATTGTTATGCCCATCGCTTGCAACTTGCTCTAGTTGATGCATCTAAAGAAGTGGTTCCTATCTCCCAGTTCTTTTAGAAATTGATCTTTATCATAAACACGGTTGACTCATCTTCAAAGCGCCATGATGAACTTCATCTTGCCCAACTAGTTGAACTAGAAAATGGAATCTCTAATGCTAGTATCGAGACAGGTCAAGGGGTAAATCAAATCCGCTCACTTAAGCGACCAGGAGACACAAGGTGGGGTTCTCATTTTGGTTTAGTTTACAGCCTTATGAAGATGTTTGGTCCAGTTTGTTCAATTATCCAAGATATAGCCGCCGATGGATCAATTGGCTCAATTCGTGCAGATGCAGACACTTCTTTTGGATACTTGTCCTCATTTGAGTTCATTTTTATCTTATGTTTGATGAAGGAAATCTTTGAAATAACAGAATTGCTTGGCCAAGCTTTACAAAAGAAATCACAAGATATTGTGAATGCTGTCCGCCTAGTTTCCTCAACAAAACAATGTCTTCAGGAGTTGAGATCAGATGATGGCTACCAAGTATTTATTACTACGGTTGTTGAGTTTTGTGTAAACCATTCCATTGACATTCCAGACTTTGAGGAAACATACATCATGCGTGGTGGTCGTGCTCGTCGTCAACCTGATCAGTTCACCAAGGAGCATTACTTTCGAGTGGAAATTTTCTTTTCAACACTGGACACTCAACTATTTGAATTAAACCGAAGATTCAATGATAAGGTAATGGATCTTCTAACCATTAGCGCCACCTTGATTCCTACAAACAAATTCAGAGGATTCAAAGCTAGTGATATATGTGAGATGGTGAAAAAGTACTACCCAGCAGATTTTCCCCAAGATATTTATGGATTACAACAGCAACTTAAGCACTTTGTTTCTGATGCTTCCAAGGATGATGATTTGAAAAACATATCTACCTTAATTGATCTATGTCGATGCCTTGTGGAGACAGGAAGACATACCGTCTACAACTTGATTGACAGATTACTTCGGTTGCTCATTACCCTTCCAGTTTCTACAGCCAGTGCTGAACGCGCATTTTCTAGTATGAAGATCATTAAGACAAGATTGCGCAATAAGATGGAAGATGAGAATCTGGCTAATAACTTGTTAGTACACATAGAGGGTGGAATTCTGGAGGACTACAGCCATGAAGATGCCATTGCAGATTTTATAAGCAAGAAGGATCGGAGAGTTGATTTCTAGTATGTGAGTAAGTCCATGTCTAATGTCTCGACACTTTTGTATTAGCTAACTCAATAGTGGCTCATGGTTGAACTATACTTTGATACATATATATTATATATATACATATTTGCTAGCTCAATCTTGTGACCTGGGTGCTTGTAACATGTCGTTATGAGTCGGAATTTGAAAAAATTTGTGCTCTTCTTAAGTCTGGCCCGCCCAACTTTTCCGTTCAAGCTCCGCCACTGTCAACACCCCACCTACCCAATTAGCGTCGGTTGTCGTGCTGGGTGACAGCGGACGGGGTGAGGAAGAGGCTCCATTAATTAGTCGCTGATGACATCGCGATAGATAAGGATGAGGATGAGGATGACGATGACACTCAACAATATCTCAATATTGGCGCCTATGATGAGTACTCGGGGTTTGAGCGTCATGAGTCGATACCTGAATTGCCGCCTCCGGAGGCTGAACATATTATAGACGACCTTCCGGTACCAAAGAAGCATAGGAAGAGAGCGAGGTAAGGCAACAAAGATGCTTCTATGATCCAACCGCCTCAGCAGCCTCGGGTTCAAGACCGTATACCTATCCTCGATGCGGCAAAATGGCATATCCCCGGTGAACAAATCCTACCTAAGGCAGCGGTAGAGGCCACACACAGCGATCTAAGGAGACTTCATGACGATGTGCTGCGGAGAGAGAAAAGCCTCATCGCCTCAGAAAATCCAGGATACCCACTCTACGTGGTTAACGTGCCGCGGCAAAAGTCGTACGTCCACACATGCGCCGCGGACAAATTCTTCCTTCGATTCGCTTACATCTTCGACATGTTCACTTGAAGAAGCTGGATTTTACGTTTGTCCACCTTTATGCCTTGTACATGAACTACATCATCGGGATTGAGCAGATACCTTAGATCTGTGACGTTGACCCGTACTTCATGCACGAGAGCTTCTTGGTAGTCTGCGCAGAGCACCGTGAATATGCGAGGGACTACATCGCCAATTTCATGTTCGCCAATAAGGACAAGTAGGCGATTCTCATGCCTTATCATCCCATGTAAGTCATCCGCGCGGATATCCTTCCTTCGATTTCAATCATTCATTTGCATGGTGGAGGCTAATTAATTTAAGGTGTACTTATTTTGTGCAACGGCGGGCACGTCATCCTCATCATCCTTTACCCCCGATACTCCCACGCTCTTTGTTTGGACTCGAACATGAACAAAAAGGATTACACCCACATCAAGTCTGTTCTCGACAATGCTATGTTTTACTACGACGTACGGGATGAAGAAGTTAAGGACAAGAAGAAAAGGTACGGCAGGCCCGCCTTCGGCCATAAGACCGACTTCTGCTGCATCCAGCAACCGAGTGATACTCTTAGTGATGGATTCTATGTACTACACCATATGCTGGAGTACAGACGGGATCAGCAGAACCTTCGCATGTCACCTAAATCCGGCGATGCCCATATTCTGCAATGGGCAAAGAAGGTAGGAGATATCCCGGATCATCGACTTCGAGCTGAGTTCTATCACATCCAGCATGAACTTGCCCAAGTCATCGTGAAGGAGGTCCTCGACAAAACATGTATGTTCTATGAGGAAGGGCAAATGTCGCGGGAAGACGTCCGAACACGCGTAGCCGCTCAGCGTCTCGACCTAAAGCCTTTCACTAAGCTCGGGGACTATCTCCCTGACTTGGATGGATGGAACGACATGTTGGAGTGATTGTCGATATATGACAATGTGTCCGTTTAGTCCATACTTTCTGAATGACGAAACTTTGAGTTATGCACAACGAAGCTTTATTTGTGATGTAATTAAACCGTCCTCCTCAACTAGCGAAGATCACTCTGGTTAGGGCATTTTGGGTACGATGGACTTTGTTATTTATGCTTATGATATGTTGCTTCTATTTTTGCCAAGTCTGTCGCTTTCTGTTGCTCAACTATGTATGTTGCATATCATCGACTCATGTGATGATGCGGTTGCATAGATCATTGATGACGAAGAAGTGCAACGCCAGGAGTATATGATGAGTGGCCGGAGTGTCAGGCCCAGGTGTTAGTTTAGGTTCACGCTAATGCGAGAGAGGGATACGAAATCATGTATTGCATAGTTCCGCTCTCACTCATAGTGATAGCTCTTCTTGCATATATCATTGTTTAGATGGATGACAATGTAGTTGCAAGTAATCGAGACTTGTATCATTATTTTTGAGATGATGAGAGAGAGACCACTTTGTGTTGGATGATGATTATGATGATGACATGATTTGATGAGACTATCTGTATGTATATGCCATGATTACATTTGTATGTGTTTGATATGCTAAAGATTGTTGTATAAAGCCTATTCAAATACAAAACAAATATGCAGAAAAAAACAGAAACTAATAAAACTAGCAGTACCGAGGGGAATAAAGTTAGCAGTAGCACTCTCTTACCAGTAGCGCGTCTCAGTTAAAAGTTCTGCAACTATTAGCAGCATCGCGTGGCACTAAAGCCCGCTGCTGCTAGCCATGTATAGCAGTAGCGTGGGTCGACACGCGCTACTGCTACATGTTAGCTGTAGCGCCTTATCAGTAGCGCGGCATCCCGCGCTACTGCTAGGCAAAATAACCGCGCTACTGCTAGTCCTTTTCCTAATAGTGATGCCTCTCGTGGAAGCAAATCTGTGTCTCCACGAGTAGTAATTCTGTGCCACTTGCAGTATCAGAAAAGAAAACAATGCGTTTTTTTCGCTTTCCGAGAGGAGTAAGTCTGTGCCTCTCGCGAAACAAAAGAAAAAACGTGTTTTTCGCTTTCCGAGAGGCACAGACTTGCTTCTCGTGGAGGCGTGGATTTGCTCCGCCAAATCCTGTTTGGTGCCCACTGCGCCGGTTACTTGCGCACACCCCCTCCCTCGCTAGATTTCTTTTATGGGCCAACCTATTCAAAGCATGCGCGAGAGAGCTCCCTTTCCTGGTTTCTGCAAGCTTCTTGTGTCGACTTTGGGTAGCTTCATGTTGTCTGTCTTTCGGTTTTTCTGGACCAGTTTTTTTGGGTTTTCTGAACCTCCTATTTTTTACTTTTGCCTTTATTTAAAATGTGAGAACTTTTTTCAAGATCAAAATCTTTTTTCAAATTCGTGAACTTTTCCCAAATCTATAACTTTTTCAAACTCATGAACACTTTCTCAAATTCGTGAACTTTTTTAGAAAACCCGTGAACTTTTTTCAAACGCATGAATATATTCAAATCAGATTTTCGTCCAAAATTTGCAATTTTTTTCAAATGCATGAATATAAAAAATCAACAAAACTTTTTCAAATTTACGACCTTTTCAAAATCCATGATATTTTCAAATTCTTGAACTTTTTCTCAAAAACGATGAACACTTTCTCAAATTCGTGAACTTTTTTGGAAAACCCGTGAACTTTTTCCAAATCCATTTACTTTTTTTTGAATGCATGAATATATTCAAATCAACTTTTTTTTTCCAAAATTTGCAATTTTTTCCAAATGCATGAATATAAAAAATCAACAAATCTTTTTTAAATTTATGAATTTATTTCAAAATCCGTGGTATTAAAAAAATTGTTGAACATTTTCTCAAAATCGATGAACATTTTCCAAATTTGTGAACATTTTTATCAAAATGCACGAACTTTTTCAAATTCCTGAATATTTTTTGGAAAGTTAATAAGTTTTAAAATTGGTGAAAATTTACAAATTGGTGAATTTTTTTGAATTCCTGAACATTTTCAGGTTCGGAAAGTTTTTCAAATACATATTTCTAAAAAAATCATGAATTTTTTCCGAATTCGTGATTTTTTTGATGAATTCATGAACTTTTCATAAATTTGTGAAAAAATCTTTTGAATTTCATGTTTCTTTTGGATTTTTTAGAAAGTCAACTGTCAATGGTTTGCGGGCCAACTCACCCATCAGTCAACCTCTTCATCTTTCACCCGATCAAACGACGACTGAGCTAGCAACCTCGCTCTGTTGGCTTAGCTAGCGAAGCAGATCCATCAGGTCGTGGAGGCAACAAATGATTCCACTACAACTTCTTTATGTATGATTATCAGGTCAGCCATTCAAGATTAAGAGCATATCTTCTTAAGATAGGAAATGTAGGCACACACCCTTTACTAAGGTTACACATGCTATGTTTGAGGAACTTGGCAAGCAAGATAGGGAAACGACTCAACTTATTGTAGATGTTAAAACTAGGAACACACTTCCTCTACCACTCTATGAGGAATCTAGTCCACCAACATCATCAAGAAAAAGTAAGGCAGACAATAATTATTTATATACTCATCGTATTAGTGCTTCATTGCTCGCTATTTGCTCAACGATGCATGAGAGGGTAGAGGTGCACAAGAAGGTATGGCTCAGCATGTAGCACTACCAGTTTATCCACAAAGAGGTCATGCTTGGACTCCCTGAGATTACTGGCCGCCGGTTTGGTCCAGGTGAAGCCATGCAGGTGTTGGAAATATGCCCTAGAGGCAATAATAAATTGATTATTATTATATTTCCTTGTTCATGATAATCGTTTATTATCCATGCTAGAATTGTATTGATAGGAAACTCAGATACATATGTGGATACATAGACAACACCATGTCCCTAGTAAGCCTCTAGTTGACTAGCTCGTTGATCAATAGATGGTTACGGTTTCCTGACCATGGACATTGGATGTCGTTGATAACGGGATCACATCATTAGGAGAATGATGTGATGGACAAGACCCAATCCTAAGCCTAGCACAAGATCATGTAGTTCGTATGCTAAAGCTTTTCTAATGTCAAGTATCGTTTCCTTAGACCATGAGATTGTGCAACTCCCGGATACCGTAGGAGTGCTTTGGGTGTGCCAAACGTCACAACGTAACTGGGTGGCTATAAAGGTACACTACAGGTATCTCCGAAAGTGTCTGTTGGGTTGGCACGAATCGAGACTGGGATTTGTCACTCCGTGTGACGGAGAGGTATCTCTGGGCCCACTCGGTAGGACATCATCATAATGTGCACAATGTGATCAAGGAGTTGATCACGGGATGATGTGTTGCGGAACGAGTAAAAGATACTTGCCGGTAACGAGATTGAACAAGGTATCGGGATACCGACGATCGAATCTCGGGCAAGTATCGTACCGATAGACAAAGGGAATTGTATACGGGATTGATTAAGTCCTTGATATCGTGGTTCATCCAATGAGATCATCGTGAAACATGTGGGAGCCAACATGGGTATCCAGATCCCGCTGTTGGTTATTGACCGGAGAACGTCTCGGTCATGTCTGCATGTCTCCCGAACCCGTAGGGTCTACACACTTAAGGTTCGATGACACTAGGGTTATAAAGGAAGTTTGTATGTGGTTACCGAATGTTGTTCGGAGTCCCAGATGAGATCTTGGATGTCACGAGGAGTTCCGGAATGGTCCGGAGGTAAAGATTTATATATAGGAAATCCTATTTCGGCCATCGGGACAAGTTTCAGGGTCATCGGTATTGTACCGGGACCACCAGAAGGGTCCCGGGGGCCCACCGGGTGGGGCCACCTATCCCGGAGGGTCCCATGGGCTGAAGTGGGAAGGGATCCAGCCCAAAGTGGGCTGGGGCGCCACTTTCCCCTAGGGCCCATGCGCCTAGTGTGGGGGAAACCCTAAAGGGAGAGTCCCACAAGGGGAAGGCACCCCTAGGTGCCTTGGGGGGGAGGGAAACCTCCCTTGGCTGCCGCCCCCCCTAGGAGATTGGATCTCCTAGGGTCGGCGCCCCCCCTTGGCCCTCCTATATATAGTGGGGGAGATGGAGGACTTCACACCTGATCCAAGGCGCAGCCCCTCCCCTCCCCAGCATCTCTCCTTCCTCCTCTCCCGCGGTGCTTGGCGAAGCCCTGCAGGATTGCCACGCTCCTCCAACACCACCACGCCGTTGTGCTGCTGCTGGACGGAGTCTTTCTCAGCCTCTCCCTCTCTCCTTGCTGGATCAAGGCATGGGAGACGTCACCGGGCTGTACGTGTGTTGAACGCGGAGGTGCCGTCCGTTCGGCACTAGGATCATCGGTGATTTGGATCACGACGAGTACGACTCCATCAACCCCGTTCACTTGAACGCTTCCGCATAGCGATCTACAAGGGTATGTAGATGCACTCTCTTTCCCCTTGTTGCTGGTTTCTCCATAGATAGATCTTGGTGACACGTAGGAAAATTTTGAATTTCTGCTACGTTCCCTAACAGTGGCATCATGAGCTAGGTCTATTGCGTAGATTCCATGCACGAGTAGAACACAAAGTAGTTGTGGGCGTTGATTTTGTTCAATATGCTTACCGTTACTAGTCAATCTTGATTCGGCGGCATTGTGGGATGAAGCGGTCCGGACCGACCTTACACGTACACTTACGTGAGACAGGTTCCACCGACTGACATGCATTAGTTGCATAAGGTGGCTAGCGGGTGCCAGTCTCTCCCACTTTAGTCGGATCGGATTCGATGAAAAGGGTCCTTATGAAGGGTAAATAGCAATTGACATATCACGTTGTGGTTTTGCGTAGGTAAGAAACGTTCTTGCTAGAAACCCATAGCAGCCACGTAAAACATGCAAACAACAATTAGAGGACGTCTAACTTGTTTTTGCAGGGTATGCCATGTGATGTGATATGGCCAAAGGATGTGATGTATGATATATGTGATGTATGAGATGATCATGTTCTTGTAATAGGAATCACGACTTGCATGTCGATGAGTATGACAACCGGCAGGAGCCATAGGAGTTGTCTTTAATTTATTTATGACCTGCGTGTCAACATAAACGTCATGTAATTACTTTACTTTATTGCTAAAGCGTTAGCCATAGTAGTAGAAGTAATAGTTGACGTGACAACTTCATGAAGACACGATGATGGAGATCATGATGATGGAGATCATGGTGTCATGCCGGTGACGACGATGATCATGGAGCCCCGAAGATGGAGATCAAAAGGAGCAAAGTGATGATGGCCATATCATGTCACTATTTGATTGCATGTGATGTTTATCATGTTTATACATCTTATTTGCTTAGAACGACGGTAGTAAATAAGATGATCCCTCATTAAAATTTCAAGAAAGTGTTCCCCCTAACTGTGCACCGTTGCGAAAGTTCGTCGTTTCGAAGCACCACATGATGATCGGGTGTGATAGATTCTTACATTCACATACAACGGGTGTAAGCCAGATTTACACACGTGAAACACTTAGGTTGACTTGACGAGCCTAGCATGTACAGACATGGCCTCGGAACACAAGAGATCGAAAGGTCGAGCATGAGTCGTATGGTAGATACGATCAACATGAAGATGTTCACCGATGATGACTAGTCCGTCTCACGTGATGATCGGACACGGCCTAGTTGACTCGGATCATGTAATCACTTGGATGACTAGAGGGATGTCTATCTGAGTGGGAGTTCATAAGATGAACTTAATTATCCTGAACATAGTCAAAAGATCTTTGCAAATTATGTCGTAAGCTCGCGCTTTAGTTCTACTGTTTTAGATATGTTCCTAGAGAAAATATAGTTGAAAGTTGACAGTAGCAATTATGCGGACAGTACAAGGATTATGTCCTTAATGCACCGCTCAGTGTGCTGGACCTCGAACGTGGTCTGTGGATGTTACGAACATCCGACATACACGTGTTGATGACTACATGATAGTTCGGTAATGTTAAATGGTTTAGAATTGAGGCACCGAAGACATTTTTGAAATGTCGCGGAACATATGAGATGTTTCGAGGGCTGAAATTGGGATTTCAGGCTCGTGCCCACGTCAAGAGGTATAAGACCTCCGACGATTTTCTTAGCCTGCAAACTAAGGGAGAAAAGCTCAATCGTTGAGTTTGTGCTCAGATTGTCTGAGTACAACAATCACTTGAATCGAGTGGGAGTCGATCTGCCAGATAAGATTGTGACGTTTCTCCAAAGTCATTGCCACCAAGCTGCGAGAGCTACGTAATGAACTATAACATATCAGGGATAGATATGATGATCCTTGAAATATTCGCGATGTTTGACACCGCGAAAGTAGAAATCAAGAAGGAGCATCAATTGTTGATGGTTAGTGAAACCACTAGTTTCAAGAAGGGCAAGGGCAAGAAGGGATACTTCATAAAACGGCAAATCAGCTGCTGCTCTAGTGGAGAAACCCAAGGTTGAACCCAAACCCGAGACTGAGTGCTTCTCTAATAAGGGGAACAGCCACTGGAGCAGAATTACCCTAGATACTTGGTAGATGAGAAGGCTGTCAATAGAAGTATATTGGATATACATTATGTGAATGTGTACTTTACTAGTACTCCTAGTAGCATCAGGGTATTAGATACCGGTTCGATTGCTAAGTGTTAGTAACTCAAAATAAAAGCTACAGAATAAACGGAGACTAGCTAAAGGTGAGCTGACGATATGTGTTGGAAGTGTTTCCAAAGTTGATATGATCAAGCATCGCTCGCTCCCTCTACCCTCGAGATTGGTGTTAAACCTAAATAATTGTTATTTGGTGTTTGTGTTGAGCATAGACATGATTGGATTATGTCTATCGCAATACGGTTATTCATTTAAGGAGAATAATGGTTACTCTATTTATTTGAATAATACCTTCAATGGTCTTGCACCTAAAATGAATGGTTTATTGAATCTCGATCATAGTGATACACATGTTCATGCCAAAAGATATAAGATAGTAATGATAGTACCACCTACTTGTGGCACTGCCATGTAAGTCATATTGGTATAAAACGCATGAAGAAGCTCCATGTTGATGGATCTTTGGACTCACTCATTTATGAAAAGATTGAGACATGTGAACCATGTCTGTTGGTATGTACGCATGAAGAAACTCCATGCAGATGGACCGTTTGGACTCACTTGATTTTTAATCGCTTGAGACATGCAAATCGTACCACATGGGCAAGATGACTGAAAGCTTCGGTTTCAGTAAAATGGAACAAGAAAGCAACTTGTTGGAAGTAACACATTTTGATGTGTGCAGTCCAATGAGTGCTGAGGCGCGCAGTGGATATCGTTATGCTCTTACTTCACAAATGATTTGAGTAGATACTGAGGATATTTACTTGATGAAACACAAGTCTGAATTATTGAATGGTTCAAGTAATTTCAGAATGAAGTTGAAGATCTTCGTGACAAGAGGATAAAATGTCTATGATATGATCACAGAAATGAATATCTGAGTTACGAGTTTGGCACACAATTAAGACATTGTGGAAATTGTTTCACGACTAGTACCGCCTGGAACACCATAGTGTGATGGTGTGTCCGAACATCATAACTGCATCCTATTGGATATGATGCATACCATGATGTCTCTTATCGAATTACCACTATCGTTCATGGGTTAGGCATTAGAGACAACCGCACTCACTTTAAATAGGGCACCACGCAAATCCGTCGAGACAACACCGTATGAACTGTGGTTTAGAGAAACCTAAGCTGTTGTTTCTTAAAAGTTTGGGGTCACGACGCTTATGTGAAAAAGTTTCAGGCTGATAAGCTCGAACCCAAAGCGGATAAATCTTCATAGGACACCCAAAATAGTTGGGTATACCTCCTATCTCAGATCCGAAAGCAATAGGGATTGTTTCTAGAATCGGGTCCTTTCTCGAGGAAAAGTTTCTCTCGGAAGAATTGAGTGGGAGGATGGTGGAGACTTGATGAGGTTATGGAACCGTCACTTCAACTAGTGTGTAGCAGGGCACAGGAGTTGTTCCTATGGCACCTACACCAATTGAAGTGGAAGCTTATGATAGTGATCATGAGACTTCGGATCAAGTCACTCCCAAACCTCGTAGGATGACAAGGATGCGTACTACTTCAGAGTGGTACGTAATCCTGTCTTGGACGTCATGTTGCTAGACAACAATGAACCTACGAGCTATGGAGAAGCGATGGTGGGCCCGGATTCCGATGAATGGCTCGAGGCCATAAAATCCGAGAGAGGATCCATGTATGAAAACAAAGTGTAGACTTTGGCAGAACGGCTCGATGGTCGTGAGGCTGTTGAGTACAGATGGATTTTAAAAGGAAGACGGTCAATGATGGTAAATGTCACCATTAAGAAAGCTCGACTTGTCGTTAAGATGTTTCCTGACAAGTTCAAGGAGTTGACTACGATGATACTTTCTCACTCGTAGCGATGCTAAGAGTCTGTTGGAATTAGCAGGTACTGCATTATTTATGAAATCTTTCAGATAGGATATCAAAATATTGTTTCCTTGTTCTTGAGGAAAGGTTGTATGTGATACAACCAGAAGTTTTTGTCAATCCTGAAAGATGCTAACAAGTATGCAAAGCTCCAGCAATCCATTTAAGGACTGGAGTAAGCATCTCGGAGTTGGAATGTACACTTTGATGAGATGATCAAAGAATTTGGGTTTATACAAATTTTATGAGAAACTTGTATTTCCAAAGAAGTGAGTGGGAGCACTATAGAATTTCTGATGAGTATATGTTATTGACATATTGTTGATCAGAAATGATGTAGAATTTCTGGAAAGCATATAGGGTTATTTGAAAAGTGTTTTTCAATGGAAAACCTGGATTAAGCTACTTGAACATTGAGCATCAAGATCTATAAGGATAGATCAAAATCGCTTAATAGTACTTTCAAATGAATACATACCGTGACAAGATTTTGAAGGAATTCAAAATAGATCAGCAAAGAAGGAGTTCTTGGCTGTATTACACGTGTGAGTATTGAGTAAGACTCAAGACATGACCACGGCAGAATAGAAAGGACGAAGGTCGTCCCCTATGCTTTAGTCGTAGGCTCTAAAGTATGCTATGTTATGTACCGCACCTGAAGTGTGCCAAACCATGAGTCAGTCAAGGGGTACAAGTGTGATCTAGAAATGGATCACAGGACAATGGTCAAAGTTATCCTTAGTAACTAGTGGACTAAGGAATTTTCTCGATTATGGAGGTGGTAAAAGAGTTCGTCGTAAAGGGTTACGCCGATGCAAGCTTTGACACTAATCCAGATTATTCTGAGTAGAAAACTGGATTCGTCTAGTAGAACAGTTATTTGGAATAGCACCAAATAGAGCGTGGTAACTGCATCTATGAGGTGACATAGATATTTGTAAAGCACACACGGATCTGAAAGGTTCAGACCCGTTGACTATAACCTCTCTCACAAGCATAACATGATCAAACCCTGAACTCTTGGGTGTTAGTCACATAGGGATGTGACCTTGAGTGTTAATCACATATCGATGTGAACTAGATTATTGACTCTAGTGCAAGTGGGAGACTGTTGGAAATATGCCCTAGAGGCAATAATAAATTGATTATTATTATATTTCCTTGTTCATGATAATCGTTTATTATCCATGCTAGAATTGTATTGATAGGAAACTCAGATACATGTGTGGATACATAGACAACACCATGTCCCTAGTAAGCCTCTAGTTGACTAGCTCGTTGATCAATAGATGGTTACGGTTTCCTGACCATGGACATTGGATGTCGTTGATAACGGGATCACATCATTAGGAGAATGATGTGATGGACAAGACCCAATCCTAAGCCTAGAACAAGATCATGTAGTTCGTATGCTAAAGCTTTTCTAATGTCAAGTATCGTTTCCTTAGACCATGAGATTGTGCAACTCCCGGATACCGTAGGAGTGCTTTGGGTGTGCCAAACGTCACAACGTAACTGGGTGGCTATAAAGGTACACTACAGGTATCTCCGAAAGTGTCTGTTGGGTTGGCACGAATCGAGACTGGGATTTGTCACTCCGTGTGACGGAGAGGTATCTCTGGGCCCACTCGGTAGGACATCATCATAATGTGCACAATGTGATCAAGGAGTTGATCACGGGATGATGTGTTGCGGAACGAGTAAAAGAGACTTGCCGGTAACGAGATTGAACAAGGTATCGGGATACCGACGATCGAATCTCGGGCAAGTATCGTACCGATAGACAAAGGGAATTGTATACGGGATTGATTAAGTCCTTGACATCGTGGTTCATCCAATGAGATCATCGTGAAACATGTGGGAGCCAACATGGGTATCCAGATCCCGCTGTTGGTTATTGACCGGAGAACGTCTCGGTCATGTCTGCATGTCTCCCGAACCCGTAGGGTCTACACACTTAAGGTTCGATGACACTAGGGTTATAAAGGAAGTTTGTATGTGGTTACCGAATGTTGTTCGGAGTCCTAGATGAGATCTTGGACGTCACGAGGAGTTCCGGAATGGTCCGGAGGTAAAGATTTATATATAGGAAATCCTATTTCGGCCATCGGGACAAGTTTCAGGGTCATCGGTATTGTACCGGGACCACCAGAAGGGTCCCGGGGGCCCACCGGGTGGGGCCACCTATCCCGGAGGGTCCCATGGGCTGAAGTGGGAAGGGATCCAGCCCAAAGTGGGCTGGGGCGCCACTTTCCCCTAGGGCCCATGCGCCTAGTGTGGGGGGAACCCTAAAGGGAGAGTCCCACAAGGGGAAGGCACCCCTAGGTGCCTTGGGGGGGGGGGAGGGAAACCTCCCTTGGCCGCCCCCCCTAGGAGATTGGATATCCTAGGGCCGGCGCCCCCCTTGGCCCTCCTATATATAGTGGGGGAGATGGAGGACTTCACACCTGATCCAAGGCGCAGCCCCTCCTCTCCCCAGCATCTCTCCTTCCTCCTCTCCCGCGGTGCTTGGCGAAGCCCTGCAGGATTGCCACGCTCCTCCAACACCACCACGCCGTTGTGCTGCTGCTGGACGGAGTCTTCCTCAACCTCTCCCTCTCTCCTTGCTGGATCAAGGCATGGGAGACGTCACCGGGCTGTACGTGTGTTGAACGCGGAGGTGCCGTCCGTTCGGCACTAGGATCATCGGTGATTTGGATCACGACGAGTACGACTCCATCAACCCCGTTCACTTGAACGCTTCTGCATAGTGATCTACAAGGGTATGTAGATGCACTCTCTTTCCCCTTGTTGTTGGTTTCTCCATAGATAGATCTTGGTGACGCGTAGGAAAATTTTGAATTTCTGCTACGTTCCCTAACAGCAGGAGCCTACCAAAAGAGCATGACATTTATGTTTTTTCCAATAGATGACGCAATGCTAAAGGAGATGAACTGCAACCTGCTCTCAGTAAGCACCACATTGATGTTGTCTTTTATACTCTAGCTTGAAGTGGAGAGGTTCGTCCCAAACGGTGGGGTTCTGGCCTAGGCATGCTACCCTTGGGCATGTGCTAGCCCGCATTACAACCCATACGAAGAAAAATCACCTCGAGACAACTACAAAAAATAAGACAAATCACCAGACTACGGGCTTCATTTTTAGTTTGCTAATCTATGAAGCAATTTAAGGGAATTCATCGTTGTCATGACCTCACCCATTCCCTCCATTACCATATCGACCACCTTCGCCATGACCTCCACCATCACCATTGTCGCCACCGTTAGCATAGCCAGTTGCCCAATAATAGCCTTCACTGTCCACCTTGCCAGAGCCGCTCCCAAAGCCAGACCCATCGCCATGGCCACTAGATCCTTGGTCACTTTCTCCTCTTCCAGCACCCCCACCACCGCCGGCACCTCCGGAGTCAATGCACCCACCACTAATCCATGCTCTTCCGGCACCACGGCTAGTACTTGAGCTAGATCCTGACCCTGACCCATAGCCATACCCACTGCCACCACTACCGCCACCACTACCGCCACCACCGGAACTAGCCCGGGCATGATCCGGTGACCCAGACGTACTAACACTACTCTCAGCGGTGTCAGCCGACCCATCGCCATGCCCAGACCCTGCCCCGGCACCGGTTCTGGATGGGTGCTAATCGCTGCTTGACAGTTGACCAGTACAGTTAGATATGGACTTTTAGAAAAGCAATTGTATTTGAAAAAAAAGTTTATATATTTTTAAAAAGGTTTACACATTTTAAAAAAGTTTACCGCTTATGAAAAACGTTCGTTGAATTTGAAAAACAAATCATCAATTTTGAAAACAAAAGTCCACAAAATTGAAAAAAGTCCATCCATTAAGTACATCAACTTTGAAAAAAGTTTGTCAATTTTGAAAAAGTGAGTTCAGACAATTAAGAAATTCATCAATTTGAAAAAAATATTAATTGTAAACAGAAAATAAAAATAAGAAAGAAAAAGACATAGAAAAAGAAAGAAAGAAAAACAAACAAAACCAGTCCAGACAACCAAATGGCCGGGAAGCTTCCCAAAACCAGCGATCAAACTCCCTCGTATACCTTTATAATTGCCGGGATATGCAGCATCAACGGAGGAGGAGGCCATGTAAAAAAAAAAAAAACGGAGGAGGAGGCGGTGTGTGGGCCCATTTGCGCCAGTGCATTTAACATGTGCAATGGGCAATGAATAGAATTTTCCTTCGCCCCAGGCTATGTCTCGTTTTTACCATTCGACAAAAGTAGGTAGAGTAGTGAGCCAGCCCAATAGTGCAGTCTTGGGAAATTCATGGACCAGCACAGCCTTGTTTTATAACTTTCCGAGCTGTTTTTTCTTTTTTTCTATCTCTTTCTTCATTGCTTTATTATTATTATTATTATTATTATTATTATTATTATTATTATTATTATTATTATTATTATTTCTTGGTTTTTGGTTTTTCAAATACTTGTCCAATATTGAAAATATGTGTGGAACATTTTATGTATGCAGTTTGAACTTTTTTAGATAGACAATGAACATTTTCGAAATACATGTTGAATACTTATGGTATACATGTGAGATATTTGTTAGATGCACATTGAACATTTTTTATTACACAGTGAACATTTTTAAATAATGAAAATTATTTGAGAAAATATGCAATCATTTTTTTATATGTTAGACCATTAAAACTGGACAATATTTTATATGTTATGAACATTTTTTCTAAAATTGTCTAAACAAACTTTTACATTTCACTAACATTTACCCAAAATGTCATAAAACATAGTTTAAACAAGTAAATAATATATAAATGTAAAATTATTTTTGAATATTACAATTTTTCTAGAAATTAAGTGCTTTTTTATATTTTCAAGAACATTTTAATTAGACGTTCCTAAATTTAAATAATTTTGGAATGCACACAAACACACACACACACACACACACACACACACACACACACACACACATATATATATTTATATACAATATTTGAAATATAAAAAAGGTACAAATAAAGTAGAATAAGAAAAAAGAAACAAAGTTACAAAACAAGGAAACTAAGGAACGTAACAGGCTATTGGGGTACCCCACTAAAGGGTCTGCTTGAGATGAGAGAGGTGGCAGTACTAGCAGGAAGCGAGACATGAACGCTCCCCTTTTTTCCAATGTCTCAATTTTTTTGTTAACTTTTCTAGTGAACAGTTTAATCCATGGGTTTCCGGTAGATTTTTAGGTATGGTTTTTATTTTATTGTGAATTCTAGTTTTTACTTTTTTACTTTTTTTTTCAATTCTATACATTTTTGTGGTCTCTTTTAATATTTCTTTTAAGAAAATTATATAATCAAGTCCTTTTCTACCCTTTCCACTGTTTCCATTTTCCTTTTATTTATATCTCATTTGAATTTTCCCATTTCCCTATTCTTTTCCTCTTTATTTTCTGCGTTTTCCTTTTTCTATGTTAACAAACTGTTTTTCTATATAATACATGACATTTTTCTGAAACTACATGACCATTTTTTGAAGACGCTAAAAGTATTCTAATCGCATGAACATATTTTAATGCATAACTCTTTTAAACATTAAAAAGAGACATGAAAACTTTTTTTAAATCCATGAGTTGTATCTAAAGTAATGATTATTTTTAATTACATGAACATTTTCTAAAAATATATGAAACTTTTGAATTGCGTGAAAAATTTGTAGATGCACAATGGTTATTTTTAAATACAGATTGATCATTTCTACACAAATCGTTTTTAGACTATGAGATTAACATTTTGAAAATACATGTTGAACATTTTGTAAACACATGCTGAATATGTTTTAAATACAAAATAAAAATTTTGTACAAAGATTTTCTGGCGAACACGATGAATATTTTATAAGTATACGTGTTTAATATTTTTTTTAAATTTAGTAAATAAAATTATTATTTCAATTATATCTTCTAGAATATTTCTTTTTTTTGTTGCGAAAAGGACCAGATCTTTCATAAAAGTGTAACGAAAATACAAAGCATCTCAAACATAATAAAAATTACATCGAGTTTCTGACCACCGAACGACCACTACTGCTGCCAGAACAAGTTGTCGACGCGTCGCTGTCGTCGCTCCCCTACTGGAGCCGGCTTGACCTCTTCGATGACACCTGGAAAGTCTTCATGCAAATGCCCATAAGGACCAGCACCCTCGAGCCACAATTGTCATTGTTGAACCATTGCATAGATCTGAAGCACCTGACACCAAATTTTGCCACATGACGTGATACCCCAATCTCATCGCGCTAAGGTGCCGCCGGAAATCTATGTCGGAACTCCATCTACTACATTCAGGAGAGCGAACTCGAGGAGGATTGGAGCCCAAAAGATAAACTCAAAGAAAAAGCGTCGCCATCTGCCTGAGCGCCGCACCTGCAAGGACTAAAAAACCATAACCTAAACTACTAGTTGGACCGAAGGCACTGGGATCACCCTCCCCGCCATCGGCCATCGGAGCGGCAGGCAGCAGGGAGGCAAATCCACGGGCTCGCCGATGAAGTCTGGAGGGAAGAGTTTGTCCTAACTGCCTAGCGTTAGGGAGAAAAAGAAGAGGGAGTTTGTAGAGAGGATAATGCACAAAATACTATCTTCTAGGACATTTCTGAAATACTAAAAAAATAAAACAAAATGAGAAAAAAAAGAAAGAGAAACAAAAATTCTAGAACATTTTTAAAATGCATGTTGGACATTTGATGAATGCACGTGGTTTGTTGCCACACTCTTGTATCCCTCTCAATTTGCTAATGATATGGAAATCCATAAGGTTGGGGATGGCGGGTTTGAAATTATTTTGCTAGTGAAGATGTTGTATTTAAAAATATATTAGCTATACAATAACCTTATGTTTATCATCTTGTTGTGGTAATGAATTTGATACAAGGAATGAATATGAACTTTGTAGACCTCTTGGCCCTTGCATGGAAGATAAAACTTATTATGGTGAGAACCCACCTCCTAGTTTTGTTTATTACATTCTTATTGAAAATGGGTTTGGTGATGTCATGGTGAAAAGGTGCATTGGATTACATGGGAAAAAATGTGTACTATGAAGTGTGAAGGTGGGATGGGTTTTCGAGAATTTGAGGGTTTCAACCAAGCTCTTCTAGCAAAGCAAGCATGGAGGATCCTTCAATTTCTAGCCTTTGTGTGTGCTCGTGTATTGAAGGTTGGATATTTTTTAGAGGGAAACATAATGAATGCAACATGTACTAATAGTGTATCCTTTACTTTCAAAAGGAACATGCGCAAATGGGACTTGTTGCGAGAAAGTGCAATATGAAGGATTGGTGATGGAAATAGCATCAATGTCCATCATGACAATTGGTTACCTCACAGTGAATCCCTAAGCCACTAGGCGAGGACCACATGTCGGATATATATTAGTCATGTTAGCTCCTGAATATTCATGGGACAACTTGGGATAGAGTGAAAGTGGAGCGTATGTTCTCCTCGAATGATGCACACGATGTCTTATGTAACACCCCGATTTTTTGCCCTTTCTTTTTCTTTTTGATTTATTTGGTTTTTGCTCTGATTTTCTTTTTGGAGCAGTTTTGTGGACTGGAAACCTGGGAGATCGTCATTTCTTCTTCTCCAAAGTGGTTCATCATTCTCAAATCTTCCCCAAGATCATGTCATTTCTATTCTACCCAACCCGAAATCCTTTTTCTTGGGAATATTCCTTTTTCTATTAAAGGAATAACCCCTGTTTGATCTAGGTTGTGAAGCAACCTATATTTCTGTCTTCCATAAAATTCCTAGATAATTCTCAGAATTTTTTTGATCATCTATTCCCCAAATATTTCCAAACCCTTCCTTGCCCGGGTCAAAAGTAATCCAGAAATATCCATTTTCCATTCTGTCCAGAATGGCACTTTTGTGAAGGAAGTGCTATTTATCTTTTCTTAATTGCTCCCAAACTTTTTGGGCACTCTTTCCTATTAAAATCAGTACCATGTGGCAAAATTCAGCTCCATCTAGCTAGTAAGTCTTCCTCAGCAAATTTCCAAAGTTTCTGTTCAGATGGAAGCTTTGTGAAGGAAGTTGTCACGCCCAAGATGCGACCCTATCCTAAAGGAACTCGAAGGTCCCACCAAGGATAGAAGCGCATCTTGAAGACGCTTTTGCAAGGTGGATATCATTATATCAACATTACATAATAGTGGGGATACATCCAATACATACAGTGTCACATGAATACAACAATACAACATATACAAGATCAACATCTGACTATGGATGAAACATAAACAGAAACTCAAACGACACCCACCCTGCTAGCCCAGGCTGCCGACCTGGAACCTATCCCCTGATCGAAGAAGCAGAAGAAGAACTCCAAAACAAGTAAACATCGCTCTCGCGTCATGATCATCGCATACCCTGTACTTGCAACTGTTGGTGTAGTAATCTGTGAGCCACGAGGACTCAGCAATCCCATTACCATGGGTATCAAGACTAGCAAAGCTTAATGGGTAAGGAAGGGGTAAAGTGGTGAGGTTGCAGCAGCGGCTAAGCATGTATGGTGGCTAACTTACGCAAATAAGAGCGAGGAGAGAAGCAAAGCAAGCGGTCATCAACTAGTAATGATCAAGAAGTGATCCTGAACTCCTACTTACGTCAAACATAACCCAGAAACCGTGTTCTCCTCTCGATCAACCCCGAAAAGAGACACTCACGGTTACGCACACGGTTGGTGTATTTTAGAAGAGTTTACTTCAAGTTTACTACAACCGGACATTAACAAATTCCCATCTGCCACATAACTGCGGGCACGACTTTCGAAAGTTCAAACCCTGCAGGGGTGTCCCAACTTAGCCCATGATAAGCTCTTGCGATTAACGAAGGATATTCCTTCTCCCGGGAAGACCCGATCAGTCTCGGAATCCCGGCTACAAGACATTTCGACAATGGTAAAACAAGTCCAGTAAGACCTCCCGGCGTGCCGACACCCTGATAGTAGCCGCGCGTATCTCGTCTCAGGCCACGACCGGATGAGCAGTCCGTACAACTAAAACCAGGCCTCGAGTTTCCCCGAGGAGGCGCTGCAAGGGGCTCTAGTTTGGACCAACACTTAGACAAGCATTGGCTTGGGGGGTCTAAATAAAGATGACCCTCGGGATGCGCGACTCCCAAGGGAAAAAGGTAATAGGCTGAGTGTCGTGGTTTTGTTACGGCAGATGTCCTAGCGAAAGGACTTAGTCGTGGAGCCATCGCAACGGGTTAACTTAAAGGGGTTAAAGCGGACATAGGGACATAGAGAGTTTATACTAGTTCGGCCCCTTCGATGAAGGTAAAAGCCTACGTCTAGTTGTGATGGAATTGATGGGGTTTCGATGACTAGGGAGCAAACAAGCTTCGCCTAAGTCTCGAGTTGTGGTTGTCTGTCTTTGAACCGCTGTCAGGTCGTCCCCTTATATACACGGGTGACGCCCGTCGGTTCACAGAGTCCCAATCACCGGTTCATACTCGTACCCGGGTTGGTCTCTTCTTATTCCTAACTTACAATACAAGTTTACATACAAAGCCGGTTTACGGCTACAAGTGTTGAACCGACTACGGCCTTGGGCCCTCATCTATCTTTTTGGGCTTTAACGCTCTTGGACTACTGATGAAGTTAACCCGGCCCAGGTAGGCCGGTTTACACCCAGTAGTAATATCCCCAACATTAGGCCCCAGATTGATTTGAATGAGTTCATGTCAATCCTTAGCAGAAATCTTCATCTTCAGCATCTTCTTGTAATTGCTGAGCCGTCTTGACATCATCTTCTCCAATTACTGTTAAACCGGGGTGACGTCATCTGTCATAAAGAAAATATCCATAATACCTCTTCTCTTTAATAATGGTGCAAAAATCGAGGCGACAGCTCCGTTCCGTGGCCCCTGGTTTCTCGCGCCTGACACATGTCTTTTTGTCTTATAAATAGGACCGAAGGGTCATTTCCTTTTTCCTCTTTGTGCCTTCTCATCTTCGTCTTCCTCGCGTCGTCAGCTTCAGAGCTCCGCCGCCGCCGTCGCCTCCAGCCTCGACCTTGGCCGCTGCATCGACCTGAACGTACCAGAAAACTGCGGTGATCTTCCGCATCCTTCTCAGCTCTGGTAGGCCCTCTGTTCTTTTTAACCTAGATCTGTTCTAGGGTTTCTTGTTCTTGCGGTGTTCATCGACTGCTCCTGTTCATGTATTAACCTCTAGATGGATCTGTGAAACCTTGTACTGAATACCACTTAGCTTTTCGCATCCACCTGTAGTCTCATGTTCAATTCCGTGGATCTCATCTGTATATCTGCCCATTGCTTCACTTCCGCTCTGCTTTTAAGCCTTTGAATATCTTTTCTGTTTTTCTGAAGTTGCCTCAGATCCATTGCTGTAATAGAACTTTTGCGAAACCTGTTCCTGCATATTTAGCCATTTCGCAACCTCAAGTGCTTTCAATATTTAGATCAGGCGGTTTAACTTACCATAGGAAAAGTTAATAAACCGGTATATACCATTAGTCCCCTTATTGAACCGCCAGAACCCTTTAGCCATAGTCCATCGCTTCACAGAACTTCGGTTTGAATATAGTTATCCTCGGTTTAACATTGATCATATCGGTGTATACTTTGTGCCCAACGTAATCTTGAATCGGAATCACTTATTTTGTAGACTCCACCATGGCCAAACAAGTATATGAATGCAACTGGGCTCCTTCTCGTGTCACAGAGACGCAGCTGAACAACTTAGTCCTGACTGGCGCTTTCAGCAGTAAGAACACCATCCACTGGAGGGTCCCAGGCAAAGAATGTCCTCCCACACCTCGAGAAGGAGAGGTTGTAGTTTTTGCGGATCACTTAGCCCGAGGTTTTAATCCGCCCGGTTCAAAATTCTACCGGGATGTCTTGGCCAACTTCCAACTTCGTCCGCAAGATACTGGCCCAAATTCTGTCACCAACATATGCCATTTCCAAGTGCTCTGTGAGGTGTTCTTTCAAGAGGAACCTACAGTCGAGTTATTCCGAGATTGTTTCCATCTAAACCGCTGCACAGAATTTACTGATGGTTCCAATATGGAATTGGGTGGCATGGCGATTCAAAAGCGGAAAGAGGTTACTTACCCTCACGCAAAACTGCACAACCATCCCCAAGAATGGAATCAAACATGGTTCTATTGCAAAGATACCTCCCCTGCTAATGAAAATCCTTTGCCTGGCTTTCGTCCGGAATGGCGTAGCAACACGCACCCCTTTCCACAGAGGTTGATTGCCAAAGAGAGGAGTAAATATGCTCCCCAACTGTCCAAGCTCAGAGCCTTCATGGCCAACGGTTTAACATGGGTTGATCTCGCCCGTTGCTGGATATCCTGGAGCGTACTGCCCCTCAGTCAACGCTTCAGTTTGATGTGTGAATACACGGGCAGTGTTAACGACCCACTACGACATGTGAACATCTAGCTTACTGACGAGGAAGTCACAGAAGCTGTGAAGAAAATTTTGAACGAACCGGAATACGTCTGCGCCCGAACCGGCCTGCTTCCTTTCTGCGCCACCAACAAACCGCCAGCTGTAAGTCTGAATTTTCCCTTTCATTAACTCTGATATTATTACATCTGCTTATTATTTGACACCAATATCTGTTGAAGCAGGGCGATGATCCGTTTTGGAGCAAAAAGCTCCCGCAGGAGAAAGCAGACAAACCGGAAAGACCGACCCGGCCCAAGACAAAAGTCCTTAAGAAACCTGCTCATAAGAGGAAAACCACTGCATAATCTGATCCGCCCGCTGATGACGATGTGGGTAATCCAGACCTTGAGGTAGAACTTGATTCACTTGGCCTGCTTTTTACACACCTTATTGATGATAATATTTGTCAGGATGATGCCGAAGCTAGCCATGCTGATGATGCAGAGGTAATTACTCTCTCTTCTGATTCGAACCTTTTGCCTTCACTAAAAATCCGTCAGGCAAACCGGAAAGTTAAATTTTCTCATCCTCTTGCTTACTTGGATCCCAAATTTCTTATGAAGACCCAACAACACAAAGCGTGGCGCACAACTCGACACAGTGGCCAGGTAGTTACCTCCGCCGGTTTACCGAACAGTCCGGTTCGGAGACGCCGTTCAGAGGTCTCTAATTTGCTTGTCAGTACTTGTCCTAAAGCGGTCTGTTTACGTCAACCGCTTAACCCATCTGACTCCGATTATCAGGTTACCTCCCACTCATCCTCTGGCGAGTCAACGGGTACTCAGCTGCCACCGCTTAAAACCGTGCTTGGGTAAGCTTGCACTTATCATAATATTCCTGGCATGGTATCTTGCAACATATACTGTTTTTGATTTTGCTACTCCTTTCAGGGCCAAACCTAGGCCGAGCAAGAAGGCTCGCCTGGATAAAGCGGCCGAATAAGAAACTACCCCTGAACCGAGCAACATCCCAGATGTTGAAGCGGCCATCCGTGAAGACATGCCCAATGACCCGCTAGTGCAGGATGAAGTTTTTATTGCTGAAGAAAGGCCTGTTGATGCCTCCGGTCCTGTCGACCAGCCTAGAAGTCCCGTTCGGATTGAAAAATCCACAAGTCCATCCAAGGCTACTGGTAAACCGACAGCCACAGTGCAAACCGATGACGCCCAGGATGATGAAGTTGTTATCACTGGTGTTGGTCATACCGAACCAAGCAATCCTGTCGCGTTGTCCAAACATACTGCCAAGAACGAATATGCCGCAATGGGCAAGGGCAAGTGGAATGTCGATTTGGCGACTTATGCTGCTCTGAACACTCAAGACCTTCATTCTGGTTATCTGAACCGGCTGTTTACCAGTCGCGATTATGAAGCTGGCCTAGTGAACATGATGAAGGAAAAATTTGAGGTAACTTCCATATGCCTCTTCCTGCTTGTATATTTTGTAATCTTGCTGATTCTCCTAGCCCCCAAGGGCCGGTTTGTAAACTTCTTTCAAACCGGGACTTGCAAAATATAAAGCTGAATACTTCAGAATGTGCTGATGTAGCCCCCGAGGGCCGGTTCAACTGAATGTAGTTAAACCGGGACTTACTAATATAAACCTGAATGCTTCAAATTTCACCGATGTAGCCCCCAAGTGCCGGTTTAATCTTAATGTAGTCAAACCGGGACTTTAAGTAATTGACTATAGCAGCATCAGAACTTATTTGAGCAAATAGCCATTAGCCCCCAAGTGCCAAGTTGAATACTTGTATTGAGCTTGGGACTTTGCAATCAGTTAACAGTTGTAGCTCAAATAGGCATTAGCCCCCAAGTACCAAGTGCATATCTTGTTATGTGGTTGGTACTTCAATTCTTATACCGTTTGTTAAACCATATAACTGTCTGAATGCAGGCTGAGCTGAAGACCAAAGAAAATCAACTCGCTGATCTTCAAGAAAACTTAAAATCCCAACAAGCTGAAACCTCCAAAGCGAAAGAGGAGTTGAGCAGTGCTTTAAGCGTCATGAAACAGCTGAAGGAGGGCTTCAAGAAAGATCGGGCGGATTGGGCCATTGAGAAAGCCGCTTTGACCAAGAAGATTGAAACTGCTGAAGCTGCCCTTAAACCGGTAACAGATGAACTGACCAGCGTAAAGCGACAAGTGCATGCAATGACTGCCGCCATCTTTGGTAAGCATCCTTTGACTTCTGTGATAATTTTGATCTTCCTATGATAGGTCCGGTTTGTGAACTTTTCTATCATGTCGCAGGCACCCGCATTAGTCACTTGGGGTCAGATGTTCAGATGAAATTGAAAGCTGCCTACACATTAATCGAACAACTGTATACTGGAGCGCAACGGATCATCTCGACTGCATCACATAACAATCCGGCACACACGTTAATCCAAGATACTCTTAAGAGATTGTCAATGCTTCCCGCCTGGATTGAAGAGCTGAAGAAATCTGCTGCTCGAACCGGTGCCATCAACGCCTTAATCCGAGCAAAAGTATGGGTGCTAGACTTCGGTCCTGTTGAAGCAGCTCAGGGCTATCCCAGTTTGAAGGAAGACGGTTCAGAGTTCAATGAAGATGATCTGAGAGCAATAAACCGGGCGGTGCGCCCTTTGGCTTGTCAATTGGTAGAAGAAGCAGATTTGACGCATTATCAAGCTCAATATAACAATCAGAACAAACGAGTGGCTGCACCAGTTCCCGAAGCGGAAAATCCGATCCCGCCAATCCGTAAGCATACTTATGCTCCTGATATTGAACCGTCTTCACTGATCCATGATGAAGCTGTTTTTCAAGCCTTAATGGGAATCGACTGGACCACTATTGACTTCCAGCCGCTTGGTAGGGTAGAAGAAGCTGAAGCGGCGCAGGACGACCCACGACCATCAGACCAAGGCGGTGACCAAGCGTGAACCAGAGATCGGTTTAAATGGCTGCCTTGTTATATTCTGCCAAAAAACAATGATCTTATTTGGGCACCATGTTGCCTTGTAATAGGATAGCCAACACTTTTGCTTCTGAGATGCCTTCGTGCATCGGTGTTGATACTTCTGTTTGAAAGATCGAAACTGCCAATCTATATCTCCTGCAATCATAAAATCTTAAACGACCAGGGCGGTTGTACCGCCAGCCGGTTTGTGAACTTCATATATATATGCAAGGAGATTGACATATATGATCAAATTTTGTGATACAAAATACCTGCCATCATTGGGCATGAAGTAGGCTTTAGCCAATCTTGAAACGGAGGCTTGATAAACCTATACCGTTTATGGGAGAAAACAGCTCATGTGTGTATAATGCCGGTTTACTATGTAAACTGTGCCTGGTCATAATAAACATTTTGTTACTCCAAAATAGGACGTTAACAGAACAAATCAAACCGGGTAAATAATCTCCGGTTTAAAAATGGACCGTGTTCCGCCGAATTGGCAGCTTGAACCGGTGTAAAACATTGTCGGTTTAAGAACGCAACCAAGATAAAACAGTAGTTATCAAGAAAAATATAGAAGCAAAGGCAATGATAAAACCGTTTGCAAAAAAAGAGGCTTTACTGAGCCGATCAGATGGCGTTACCATGGTCGGACACGACCAAGCTCCCAATAGGTGTAGCTATGGTTCAAGTCAGCCAGGTCCCCAAATGAAACCGTGGCATTTATGCCGATCAAGTGGCATGGCAATGGTTCGGGTTCGACCAAGCCCCCAAGTGACTCTATGGCCTTTAGGCCAATCAAGAGGCGTGACTGGTTCAGACTTGACCATGTCCCCAAGTGATATGGTGGCTTTCTCCTATCAAAAGGTGTTGCATCGGTTCGGACACGACCGAGCCCCCTAGTGATATTTATAATTTTTGCAAGGGGTAAACTGGAGGCCGCTTTAAGACAGAACAACTCCATGTAACCACGCATGATGTAAAGGAACAGATACCCCGCCTTAGCTGAGGATCTGGTTTATTGTATTAATAATATATACACTGTCATAGTATGTACATAAGTAGAGCCAATGGCTCAAGTATAGTAAGGCCAAAGATGAGCTATGTTCCACGGCCTGTTGGTCTCCTCTTCTGATTTGCGTGAGTCTCTTCGCTCTCGAATATCGATCAGATAGTACGACCCGTTATGTAGATTCTTGCTGACCACGAAAGGTCCCTCCCAAGGTGGGGATAACTTATGCATATCAGTTTGGTCTTGAATGAGCCGAAGCACCAAATCTCCTTCTTGAAAGGTTCTGGTTCTGACTCGACGACTGTGATAGCGACGAAGATCCTGTTGGTAAATCGCCGAGCGGGCAGCTGCTATGTCTCGCTCTTTATCCAACCGGTCCAAAGCGTCTTGTCGAGCTGTCTCGTTGTCCGCTTCAACATAAGCCGCCACACGAGGTGAATCGTGACAGATATCACTAGGGAGAACCGCCTCCGCTCCATAGACCATGAAGAACGACATGTATCCTGTTGATCTGTTGGGTGTGGTATTAATGCTCCATAACACAGATGGCAACTCTTCTACCCAACAACCCGGCGTCCTTTGCAAAGGAACCATAAGTCGTGGCTTGATGCCTCTCAAGATCTCTTGATTAGCTCGTTCTGCTTGACCATTGGACTGTGGGTGCGCCACTGATGAAACATCAAGGCGAATGTGCTCCCGTTCGCAGAACTCCTTCATGGCACCCTTGGACAAATTGGTACCATTGTCTGTGATGATACTATGTGGAAAGCCAAACCGGAAAATCACTTTTTTGATGAACTGAACCGCCGTGGCTGCATCACACTTGCTAACAGGTTCTGCCTCCACCCACTTTGTAAATTTATCAACCGCCACCAGGAGGTGGGTCTTCTTATCCTTGGACCTTTTGAAAGGCCCAACCATATCTAGCCCCCAAGTTGCAAACGGCCAAGTGATTGGAATCATCCTCAATTCTTGAGCCGGTACATGAGCACGTCTTGAGAACTTTTGGCAACCATCACATCATCTGACTAGATCCTTCGCATCAGCATGGGCAGTTAACCAATAGAAACCATGGCGGAACGCTTTAGCCACCAAAGATTTTGAGCCGGCGTGGTGACCACAATCCCCTTCGTGGATCTCACGCAAAATTTCACAGCCTTCCTCAGGAGATACACAACGTTGAAACGCTCCTGATACACTGCAATGATGCAACTCGCCATTGACGATCGTCATGGACTTGGACCGCCATATTATTTGTCTGGCCAGAGTCTCATCCTCTGGTAACTCGCCCCGGTTCATGTACGCCAGGTAAGGAAGTGTCCAATTCGGAATGACGTGAAGAGCTGCCACCAATTCAGCCTCCGAGTCAGGAACAGCCAAATCCGCTTCACCTGGGAGCTTGACTGACGGTTTGTGCAATACATCAAGAAAAACATTAGGCGGGACCGGTTTACGCTGGGAGCCCAACCGGCTCAGGGCGTCCGCCGCCTCATTCTTCCGACGGTCCACGTGGTCCACCTGATAGCCCTTGAAGTGACCTGCAACAGTATCCACCTCACGACGATATGCAGCCATGAGTGGGTCTTTAGAATCCCAAGTGCCACATACCTGTTGAGCCACTAGATCCGAGTCACCAAAGCACTTAACCCGGCTCAAATTCATCTCTTTAGCCATCCGGAGACCATGGAGCAAGGCTTCATACTCAGCTGCATTGTTAGTACAAGGGAACATTAAGCGGAGAACATAACAGAACTTGTCACCTCGTGGGGAAGTAAATACGACTCCAGCCCCCGAGCCCTCCAATTGTCGTGATCCGTCAAAATGGATGGTCCAATATGTGTGATCCGGCTTTTCTTCAGGGGCCTGCAGCTCCGTCCAATCATTGATGAAATCGACAAGTGCTTGGGACTTCACCGCCGTTCGAGGCACGTATTTCAAACCGTGCGGCCCAAGCTCTATCGCCCACTTGGCAATCCGGCCCGTCGCTTCCCGGTTCTGGATGATATCACCCAAGATGGCAGAACTAACCACTGTGATGGGATGCCCTTGGAAATACTGCTTTAGCTTCTGGCTTGCCATAAAAACTCCACATACCAGCTTCTGCCAATGTGGATACCTTTATTTGGACTCAATAAGCACCTCACTGATATAATAGACCGGACGTTGAACTGGATGCTCCTTGCCTGGATCCTTCCGCTCCACCACAATAGCCACACTGACCGCGCGAGCATTAGCAGCAACATACAGCAGCAATGGCTCCTTGTCAATGGGAGCGGCAAGCACGGGCGGATTAGCCAATTGCCGCTTTAAGTCCTCAAACGCCTGATCAGCAGCAGAACTCCAGACGAATTGATCCGTCTTCGTCAACATCTGATACAAAGGGATTGCCTTCTCACCAAGGCGGCTGATAAACCGGCTTAACGCAGCAATCCGGCCAGCCAAACGTGGAACGTCATTGATACACTTCGGTTTAGCCAAGGAGGTGATGGCCGTAATCTTCTCCGGATTAGCCTCAATTCCCCTGTTGGACACCAGAAAACCCAACAACTTGCCTGCCGGTACACCGAAGACACACTTGGCCGGATTGAGCATCATCTTGTACGTCCTCAGGTTATCAAAGGTTTCCTTCAAATCATCAACCAAAGTTTCCTTATTCCTTGACTTAACCACAATATCATCCACGTAAGCATGTACATTGCGGCCAATCTGTTTGTGAAGACAATTTTGCACACACCGTTGATAGGCTGCCTGGGTACTCTTGAGCCCAAAAGGCATAGATACATAGCAAAAGGCTCCAAAGGGAGTTATGAACGCCGTCTTCTCCTGGTCGTTAACCGCCATTTTGATCTGATGATAGCCGGAATATGCATCCAGAAAACTTAAACGCTCGCAACCCGCCGTAGCATCAATAATTTGATCAATACGGGGGAGGGCAAAAGGATCTGCTGGACAAGCTTTATTAAGATCAGTGTAATCCACACACATGCGCCAGGTGCCGTTTTTCTGAAGGACCAGCACCAGATTAGCAAGCCACTCAGGGTGGAAAACTTCAATGATGAAGCCAGCTGCTAGGAGCCTGGCCACCTCTTCTCCAATAGCCTTGCGTCTCTCTTCGTTGAACCGGCGGAGGAACTGTTTCACCGGTTTGTATTTAGGATCCACATTAAGAGTGTGCTCAGCGAGTCGCCTCGGTACACCTGACATGTCAGAAGGCTTCCATGCAAAGATGTCCCGATTCTCACGGATGAACTCGATGAGCGCGCTTTCCTATTTTGGATCCAAATTGGCACTGATGCTGAACTGCTTGGACGAGTCGCCGGGCACGAAGTCAACAAGCTTAGTCTCAGCTGCCGATGTGAACTTCAGGGCCGGATCATGCTCCGTGGTAGGCTTCTTCAAAGGAGTCATATCTGCCAGATCAACATTGTCCTTATAATACTTCAGCTCCTCGGTGGCACAAACCGACTCTGCATAAGCCGCATCTCCTTCTTCGCATTCCAAAGCGACCTTACGGCTTCCGTGAACCATTATAGTCCCCTTATGACCCGGCATCTTGAGCTGCAAGTACACATAACAGGGCCGTGCCATGAACTTGGCATAGGTCGGTCGCCCAAACAGGGCATGATACGGGCTTTGGATTTTTACCACCTCAAACGTCAGCGTCTCTGACCTGGAATCATGATCATCTCCAAAGGCCACTTCCAATGCTATCTTACCAACGGGGTAAGCTGACTTGCCAGGTACCACACCATAGAAAACCGTGTTCGACGGTCTAAGATCTTTATCTGTTAGCCCCATACGACGGAAGGTCTCATAGTATAGGATGTTTATACTTCTACCCCCATCCATGAGTACCTTGGTGAACTTATAGCCTCCCACCTGAGGCGCCACCACCAAAGCTAGTTGACCCGGATTGTCAACCCGGGGAGGGTGATCCTCTCTACTCCATATGATTGGCTGCTCTGACCAGCGTAGATATCGGGGCACGGCCGGTTCAACAGAATTAACTGCCCGCTTCTGGACCTTCCGGTCTCGCTTATCCAAGCTAGTGGTGAACACATGATATTGCCCACTATTCAATTGCTTTGGGTTGCTCTGGTAACCCGACTGCTGCTGTTGCTGATTGTAACCACCCTGGTTATTCTGATTGTTATGTCCGCCCGAATTGCCATTAAAATCCTGAACCGGAATTTCCTCCACCGTAACCCGGCCTGGATCCAGAGCCACCGCCGGAGCTGGGACCATACCGGAAAGCATTAGAGCTCTTGAACTCCTGCATAATGTAGCAATCCTTCCAAAGGTGGTTTGCCGGCACCTCCTTCGTCCCATGCTTCAGACAGGGCTGGTTCAACAGATAATTCAGGCGGTCCGGGTTAGGACTAGGCGCTCCACTGCGATTCTGCGATTTACCCTTATGTCGCTGGACCTTGTCCTGCGCGTTAGTATTAGCCACAAAGTCCATGTTGCCATCCGCTTTACGCTTGCCTCCGCCACCATTACCTGCTGAGTGATGCTGCTGACCTTTGGAGTTGTTGTTCCTCTTTCCCTTCCCTGTCTTTTCATCATCAGGCTCGAGATCCTTGGTACTATCAGAATCGGCATACTTTACCAAAGCGGCCATGAGAGTCCCCATGTCAGTGCAGTGGCGCTTCATCCGTCCTAACTTCAACTTTAGGGGTCCAAACCGATAATTGCCTTCCAAGGTTATAACTGCGGTGTCAGCGTTGATGCGGTCTGATGAATGCAGGACTTGTGAGACCCGATGCACCCAATGAGTAGTTGATTCTCCTTCCTCCTGGACACAGGCAGCTAAATCCACTATCGACATAGGCTTCTTACACGTGTCTTTGAAGTTATTGATGAACCGAGCTCGTAACTGGGCCCATGAACAGATAGAATTGGCCGGTAAGCTCTTTAACCAGGTACGGGCCGTCCCTTCAAGCATCATGGTGAAATACTTTGCACACGCGGCATCATCCACATCAAGCATCTCCATGGCCATCTCATAGCTCTCCACCCATGTCTCTGGAGGTTGATCCGCCGTGTAGTTCGGTACCTTGCGCTGGCCCTTGAAATCCTTAGGCAGGCGCACATTGCGTAAAGCGGGGACAAGGCAAGGCACCCCCAATGCGCTAGAAGTAAGCCCAGGCTCAACCGAGGTGGTCGGACGAACCGGCGTAAGCTGACGAGCTTGATGCTGTGCCGCTAACTCGGCCTCCCTGCGCGCTCGGGCCCGGTCCACCACCCCCTGAGCATTATCGACACCACCGGCCGGATTGTTGCCACGGGGCGCTCCACGCCGTGCATTACTTGACACAGCTGGTTCTTCCATATGCCTGCTATAACTCCGGCTTGGACGTGGGGTAGAATGAATCCGGTCGCGGCTGTATGAATACGCTTCCTGTTGGACCAAAGCCGTCCTAAGGAGCTCCTTGACCCAGCGCGTCTCTATCGCCTGCAATGAATCACCTTCAACTGGAATGGCCTCCAACCGTGCCGCAGCTGCGACAAGGTTATCCAGCGGATTGGAGTAATGACCCGGAGGTGTGGGCACAGCCTGCGGTACACTAGTATTATGACGGGGCAGATCTATTAAGCGGGGCTGGATCGGCTCGCCTGTCCCAGGTGCCTCCGCCCGGTTTACCACCGGCGGATTACTGGTTCCCGCTCCAGGGGTGTTGAAAAGGTCCCTTGCTTCGAAAACTGAAGGCAAACGAGATCGGTACTTCCTCCTCATGACTTCCTATGATGCGTTCTGGTCCAGCATGAGCTTGTAAGCTTGCGCGTCCAAAGCGGCCCGCTCCGCAGTCATCCTGACCTCTTTGGCTGCCAAATCCGCTTTGGCCTGAGTGATCTGCTCCCTCACCTTTGCAATCTCTGCGTTGTGAGCGTCCTGATCCGCCGGGTTAGCCTCTGCCATGAGCGCAGCCAACGCATCAAACAGATCTGATAAAACTTGAACCGGCGGGCGCACAGAGCCTCCTGCCCCGGCAGCCGTTGCCGCTGCTGAACCGGAAACCATCGCCGCGGCAGTCGATGAATGAAGCGCTGCTTGTGTACCGTCCATGAATATTCCAACCCGATTGGGCAGATCGGTGGGGTCCGGAATACTGTCGCCATCGGAACAGCCCCCAATCTGGCCATCTTGTAGCTGATACAAAGACTCAGTTTCTCCGGTTGACGACTCGTCGCCAGAGTAAACGACGGTTTCGCCGCCAGATCCCGATCCATCATCATAACTTCCTCCATGGATGACTCCCACGAAGGCACGTTTCACGGCCGGCTTGACCCGGGCAGGTCGCGCACGCTGAGCTGTCTCAACGAGGTCAGTGCAGGTGTCCAGCTCAGGGCCCGGTTCACCGATCATGCCAATGAAAACGTGTATGCCACCAAAGAGGACCCGGTACCCGTACTCAATCGAGCCGGCCTCGGGGCCCCAGCCTGCATCGTCGATGTAGATCTTGCCGCGACGACTCTTGGTCATCCGGCCCACAACGTATCCCTCGAGTCCTTCGAAGCGGCCCTCCAAGAACTTGAAACCATCGTGCGATAGCCCCACGGTGGGCGCCAACTGTCGTGGTTTTGTCACGCCAGATGTCCTAGCGAAAGGACTTAGTTGTGAAGCCATCGCAACGGGTTAACTTGAAGGGGTTAAAGCGGACACAGGGACACAAAGAGTTTATACTAGTTCGGCCCCTTCGATGAAGGTAAAAGCCTATGTCTAGTTGTGATGGAATTGATGGGGTTTCGATGACTAGGGAGCAAACAAGCTTCGCCTAAGTCTCGAGTTGTGGTTGTCTGTCTTTGAACCGCTGTCGGGTCGTCCCCTTATATACACGGGTGACGCCCGTCGGTTCACAGAGTCCCAATCACCGGTTCATACTCGTACCCGGGTTGGTCTCTTCTTATTCCTAACTTACAATACAAGTTTACATACAAAGCCGGTTTACGGCTACAAGTGTTGAACCGACTACGGCCTTGGGCCCTCATCTATCTTTTTGGGCTTTAACGCTCTTGGACTACTGATGAAGTTAACCCGGCCCAGGTAGGCCGGTTTACACCCAGTAGTAATATCCCCAACACTGAGGCAAATGTAAAACCAATGTTGGGCCTTGCTGGAAGAGCTTTATTCAAAGCGAACTGTCAAGGGGGTCCCATAAATCACCCAACCGCGTTAGGGACGCAAAATCCGGGAACATAATACCAATATGACAGAAACTAGGGCGGCAAGAGTGGAACAAAACACCAGGCATAAGGCTGAGCCTTCCACCGTTTACCAAGTATATAGATGCATTAATAATATAAGAGATATTGTGATATCCCAACATAAACATAATCCAACATGGAGCAATCTTCATCTTCACCTGCAACTAGCAACGCTATAAGAGGGGCTGAGCAAAAGCGGTAACATAGCCAAACAACGGTTTGCTAGGAAGGGTGACAAAGGTTAGAGGTTCATGGCAATTTGGGAGGCTCGATAAGCAAGTGGTAGGTAACGCAGCATAGCGATAGAATGAAGCAACTAGCATAGCAATGATAGTAACGAGATCCAAGGTGACGGTCATCTTGCCTGAAATCCCGCAAGGAAGAAGAACATGTCCATGAAGAAGATGAAGCCACGAAGACGAACCAAGCGTAGATGAACGAATCCTCACGATCGCAACGAAATGGGAACTATCGTGAAGAAGCACACAACACGGTAAACACGCCACACATGAACAAGGCATGATGCTCAACCAAGTATGATGCATGACAAGGCTACATGAAGCTACTCATGGCAAGAGATGATGCATACGAGAGCAACACATCAAAACAAGTTTAAATGAGGCCGGAAACAACATATAACAATTCCGATAAGTCCTCATATGCAAATTTTGAAATTGGTCCAGATCTGAATAAACATGAGGTTCAAGTAGTTAAACAGCTAGTTAAGATGCACCACGATGATCTACACGAAATTCTAGTCAAGTTACATATAAAGTTCATTTAATTCGGAGCTACGACCTAGAAGATATGAGCAAAACAAGATAAGCATGGCATTGATGCAAAATGCATTCAAACATCAAGCACACACCTCAAAACATGGATCCAACAAGGTAATATGAAACTACATACAAAACTAGGCAAGTTTTATATAGAGCACACTCAAAACGGAGCAACGGTTCAACACATACACACTATACAAGGTTAAGGGACAAGCTGTCTAAAACAGCAACTAGGCATATTGCAAGCATCAAAACAATGTGCTACAGCACCACAATATGAAAACAAAAGGCATGGAAATGATCTACAGGTAAAGCATAACAAAACGTGAACACTAAGCTAACTCCAAAAACTACTAGAACATGCTCAAAAGGACATGGCAAGATTGCAAATAAATACAGGTTCACAGACTTGGCAGAATTCACAGAACATGGCAGGGATAACATCAGGTTGCAATGTTTAGAACTATCAAACAACATGTTACAGCAAGCTATCATGTCAAATAAAAGCATGGAATGAATGTACTCAAAGCATAGAACAAAAGTCCCTTAGTGACCATAAGCCAAAAGGGATCAGAAAATACAATTGCAAGCATGTGAACATAGCAAAAACATAAACAGATTCAGACTTGGTGAAAAACTGGAGCATGGCAAAACAGATAACAAGTAGGCATGTTTACGAGCTTGATGCACTCACTACGAGGCATTTCATGACAAAATAAGCAGACATCCAGCAACTAAACATGGCATAGAAGCTAGAAATGGCAAGAACAACAACATAGCATGCACGGATCAACAACAACAAGCTAGGCAAAATTGCTAAACATGTTAGCAATCTGCCAAGAACATTTTATAGCAAAAGTGGAGCAAGATTAAGACATGCTAGATCACTCTATAAATACAAAATGGGGCATGGATGGATAGAGCATAACCATATGTCCAAAACATCCTTACTTAACATACTCAAAAGAGGCATGGATCTCACTGTAGAAACATGAATACATGGCATAAAAATAACAGCAGACAGACAGTGAAATTCTAAGTCTCTGAAACCAGCAACATCACGGAGGCTACTTAGCAAGTTAAAACAAACAATACATGGCATATCATGAAGAATGGATTGCACCACAGCAAATATGGCATGTTGTAGCTCATAATACATGTAGACTTCATACTCAAAAGAAAATCACACATAAAGATATAAAAATGACAAATGAGCATGTTCTGTTAACAAACAGCAGACAACATTATATAGCACTCTTGCAACGAGGATTAGGACATCAAGATGAACTCAAACATACATGGCGCAATGGAAAAAAATGAAGAGCACAACCAGATGAACATTTCAATATATTATGCATGCAATACAGAGCAACTATCGGGGAGATATGGCATGACCAACAGAGCACCAGAATGTAAGAAATCAAGGACTTCATAGAAAAATCACCTCGCGGAAAAAGTCAATGGGACGGCGGGATCCGGGACGGGGCGCGTTGGCGGGCGGCGCCCGAGGAAGCGGGGCCGGCGTGCGGCGAGGCGTCGGCAGGCGTTGCGGCGGCGGCGGGTCGGGCGGCCGCGGGGAGGCGGAGGAGGCGGAGCCAGGCGGCGGGAGCTCGGCGCGCGGGGTGGCGGAGAAGCGGCGGAGGCGTGGGCTCGCGCAGGGAGGCGCGATGGTCGGCGGCGGGGTCGGCACCGGCGAGCGGGCCGGCGGTGGAGGCGCTCGCCGGCGGCGAGGCGCGAGGCAAAGCACGGGGGAAGACGGCGGAGCAGGCGCGGCCCGGTGCGGCCCGAGGCGGGCCGGATCTGGGCCCCGGGTGGCGCAACGAAGTGGGGCGCCGGCGGTGGCGACATGGCGCGCTCCCGTTGGTCGGGAGCGGCCACTGGGGTGAGGTGGCGCGACCCGATTGGTCGGAGTGATGTGGAGGCGGCGGCGGACGTGTCCGGTGCGGCGTGGACGCGTCCGGTCGCGCGGGGAGGAGATTTGCTAGGGTTTTGACTGCTCGGAGGGGTGCACATATTTATAGCTAGGAGAAGGTAGGAGGCTCCAAATGGGGTGCGGTTTTCTCCCACACGATCGTGATCGAACGACCGAGAGGATGCAGGGGGGTTTTGATGGGTTTTGGGCCACTTTGGAGGGGTGTTGGGCTGCACACAAAAGAGGCCTTTGCGGCTACCCGCTTAACCGTTGGAGTATCAAACGGACTCCAAATGGCACGAAACTTGACAGGCGGTCTACCGGTGGTGTACCAAGGCCGCTTGGCAAACCTCGGGCCATTCCGAGAAAGTTTAACACCCGCACACGAAAAGAGGCAAAAGGGGGCGCCGGGGAACATAGGAGTGCCGGATTGGAAAACGGACAGCGGGGAAAATGCTCGGATGGATGAGACGAACACGTATGCAAAATGAGATGCACATGATGACATGATATGAAATGTAGATGATGACATGGAAAAGTGCAACACGCAAGCACATGACATGGCAAAGACGAAAAATAACTGACGGACACCTGGCGCATCAGATCCGGAGCGTTACAGAAGTACTAACTAGAGTTATCCGAATGAGTTGCAATTTTGCAAGCTCCTTCATATGCTCAAATCATTGCTCTCCACAAAATTTCAGCTCCATACAACTATCCATGTGAGCACACCATCCAATCTTTGTTTCTGGTGATATTTTCAGTTTGTGAAGCAACTATATTTTATATTGCTTTATTATTGCTGAAAATTTACCCGAGCGATCTCCTACCTATATAATATCTCTCCGCCAAATTTGGGCTCATTCCATCAAGCCCGCATCCTTCCATAATTTTCTCAAGTTCTTTAACAAAGAAGACCACTATGAAGGAAGTACCATTTTGGCAAGTCCAAATGGTATGAACTTTTTACAGTAACTTCATATGTCTATATCTACATGCCATGCCAAATTTAAGCCCAATTCAACACCCCATGTGAGTGCCTCATCTAAATCAAGTTCTTGGACCACTTTGTCAGTTGTGAAGCAACTATGTTAAGTTGTGGTCGAAATCCTCTCAAACTTCACAGGACTATAGTCCTTCTTACCCTAAATCTCATGGACATCAATTTTAATTTGTTACCCCTCTCTTTTTACCACAACATCATGCCCAAGTTTGCTACAAAAAATTTCACTTGATGCATCCCATCCATCCAGAGCTCCTTCTGTTGATCTATCACCTCATAAGGGTCCCAGGATGCAAGGACAACACTTGCGACATCTTTTCCCTAGATCTCGTGCCCTCTCCTTGCTATGCGATACGTCCATTTTGCATCATATTTTCCTACTGTTATTTATAATGTTTTTATGCATAATAATGCTTTATGGAGTAATTCTAGTGCCTTTTCTCTCATAATATGCAAGGTTTACACAAAGAGGGAGAATGCCGGCAGCTGGAATTCTAGACCTAAAAAAGTATGTCAGAGTTACCTATTCTGCACATCTCCAAATGAGTTGAAAATTTACGAAGAATTGTTTTGGAATATATGAAAAATACTGGAGCAAAGAACTACCGGAGGGGCCCACCTGGTGAGCACAAGACACCGGGGGGCGCCAGGGCCCCAAGGCGTCCCCTGGTGGGTTGTGCTCAACCCAGCCCACCTTCGATGCCCATCTTTTGGTATATAGGTCATTTTGACCTAGAAGAAAATAAGGAGAGGACTTTCGGGACGGCGCACCGCCGTCTCGAGGCGGAACTTGGGCAGGAGCACTTTTGCCCTCCGGCGGAGCAATTCCGCTGGGGGTACTTCCCTCCCGGAGGGGGAAATCGAAGCCGTTGTCATCACCAAAAACCCTCTCATCTTTGGGAGGCCAATCTCGACCAACATCTTCAATAGCAACAAACCCTAGTTCATCTCTTGTGTTCAATCTTTGTACTGGAACCTCAGATTGGTACCTGCGGGTGACTAGTAGTGTTGATTACATCTTGTAGTTAATTACTATATGGTTTATTTGGTGGAAGATTAGATGTTTGGATCCATTATGCTACTTAATACCCCTATGATCTTGAGCATGATTATCATTTGTGAGTAGTTACTTTTGCTCTTGAGGTCACAGGAGAAATATTGTTGCAAGTAATCATGTGAACTTGATATGTGTTCTATATTTTGATGATATGTATGTTGTGATTCCCTTAGTGGTGTCATGTGAACGTCGACTACATGGCACTTCACCATATTTGGGCCTAAGGGAATGCATTGTGGAGTATTTATTAGATGATGGGTTGCTAGACTAACAGAAGCTTAAACCCTTTGCGCTACTTCGTAAGGGACCGATTTGGATCCAAAAGTTTAATGCTATGGTTAGATTTTATCTTAATACTTTTCTCATAGTTGCAGATGCTTGCGAGGGGGTTAATCATAAGTAGGATGTTTGTTCAAGTAAGAACACCACCTAAGCACCGGTCCACCCACATGTCAAATTATCAAAGTAGCGAACACGAATCAAACCAACATGATGAAAGTGACTAGATGAAATTCCCGTGTACCCTCAAGAACGCTTTGCTTATTATAAGAGACTGTTTTGGCCTATCCTTTGCCACAAAAGGATTGGGCTACCTTGCTGCACTTTATTTACCGTTACCGTTACTTTCTCGTTATAAATTATCTTGTTATCAAACTACCTCTTACCGACAATTTCAGTGTTTGCAGAAATTACCTTGCTGAAAACCGCTTATCGTTTCCTTCTGCTCCTCGTTGGGTTCGACACTCCCCTATAAGTATAAGGGATCTATCGTAGTCCTTTCGATAAGTAAGAGTGTTTGAGTGTCGAACCCAACAAGGAGCAGAAGGAAATGATAAGCGGTTTTCAGCAAGGTATTCTCTGCAAGCACTAAAACTATAGGTAACCAATAGTTTTGTGATAAGATAATTTGTAACGAGCAACAAGTAACAAAAGTAAATAAAGTGCAGCAAGGTGGCCCAATCCTTTTTGTAGCAAAGGACAAGCCTGTACAAACTCTTATATAGAGAAAAGCGCTCCCGAGGACACATGCGAATTATCGTCAAGCTAGTTTTCATCACGTTCACATGATTCGCGTTCGGTACTTTGATAATTTGATATGTGGGTGGATCGGTGCTTGGGTGCTGTTCTTACTTGGACAAGCATCCCACTTATGATTAACCTCTATTGCAAGCATCCGCAACTACAACAAAAGTATTAAGGTAAACCTAACCATAGCATGAAACATATGGATCCAAATCAGCCCCTTACGAAGCAACACATAAACTAGGGTTTAAGATTCTGTCACTCTAGCAACCCATTGATACGTCTCCAACGTATCTATAATTTATGATTGCTCCATGCTATATTATCTACTGTTTCGGACCTTATTGGGCTTTATTTTCCACTTTTATATTACTTTTGGGACTAACCTATTAACCGGAGGCTCAGCCCAAAATTGATGTTTATTTTGCCTATTTCAGTGTTTCGAAGAAACGGAGTCCAAACGGAATGAAACCTTCGGGAATGTGATTTTCTCAACAAATATGATCCAGGAGACTTGGACCCTCCGTCAAGAAAGGAGGGAGGCAGTCACGAGGGTGGAGGGCGCCCACCCTAGGGCGCGCCCCCTGCCTCGTGGGCCCCCTTTGCTCCACCGACGTACTCCTTCATCCTATATATACCTACGTACCCCCAAACGATCAGATACGGAGCCAAAAACCTAATTCCACCGCCGCAACCTTATGTACCCACGAGATCCCATCTTGGGGCCTGTTTCGGAGCTCCGCCGGAAGGTGAATCCACCACGGAGGGCTTCTAAATCAACACCATAGCCCCTCCGATGAAGTGTGAGTAGTTTACCTCAGACCTTCGGGTCCATAGTTAGTAGCAGTAGGGGAAGCAAGGCACGTATTGTATTGTTGCCATCGAGGATAACAAGATGGGGTTTTTATCATATTGCATGAATCTATCCCTCTACATCATGTCATCTTGCTTAAGGCGTTACTCTGTTTTCTTGAACTTAATACTCTAGATGCATGCTGGATAGCAGTCGATGAGTGGAGTAATAGTAGTAGATGCAGGCAGGAGTCGGTCTACTTGTCTCGGACGTGATGCCTATATACATGATCATACCTAGATATTCTCATAACTATGCTCAATTCTGTCAATTGCTCAACAGTAATTTGTTCACCCACCGTAGAATACTTATGCTCTTGAGAGAAGCCACTGGTGAAATCTATGGCCCCCGGGTCTATTCTCATCATATCAATCTCCATCACTTTATTATTGCTTTGCTTTTTTACTTTGCTCTTTTATTTTACTTTGCATCTTTATACCAAAAATACCAAAAATATTATCTATCATCTCTATCAGATCTCACTCTCGTAAGTGACCGTGAAGGGATTGACAACCCCTAATCGCGTTGGTTGCGTGGAGCTATTTGTTTTGTGTAGGTACGAGGGACTCGCGTGTAGCCTCCTACTGGATTGATACCTTGGTTTTCAAAAACTGAGGGAAATACTTACTCTACTCGGCTGCATCACCCTTTCCTCTTCAAGGAAATCCAACGCAATGCTCAAGAGGTAGCAGGAAGATTTCTTGCGCCGTTGCTGGGGAGGTCTACGCAAAAGTCAACATACCAAGTACCCATCACAATCCCTTATATCTCGCATTACATTATTTGCCATTTGCCTCTCGTTTTCCTCTCCCCCACTTCACCCTTGCCATTTTATTCGCCCTCTCTTTTTCCTTTGCCTTTTTTCTCGCTTGCTTTTTGTTTGCTCGTGTGTTGGATTGCTTGCTTGTCACGATGGCTCAAGATAATACCAAATTGTATGACTTTACCAATACCAACAATAATGATTTCCTTAGCACTCCGATTGCTCCTCTTACCAATACTGAATCTTGTGAAATCAATACTGCTTTGTTGAATCTTGTTATGAAAGATCAATTCGCCGGCCTTCCTAGTGAAGATGCCGCTACTCATCTAAATAGCTTCGTTGATATATGTGATATGCAAAAGAAGAAAGATGTCGATAATGATATTGTTAAATTGAAGCTATTTCCTTTTTCGCTTAGAGGTCGTGCTAAAGCTTGGTTTTCGTCTTTGCCTAAAAATAGTATTGATTCTTGGAACAAGCGCAAAGATGCTTTTATCTCTAAGTATTTTCCTCCCGCTAAGATCATCTCTCTTAGAAACAATATTATGAATTTTAAGCAACTTGATCATGAACATGTTGCACAAGCTTGGGAGAGAATGAAATTAATGATACATAATTGCCCTACTCATGGTTTGGATTTGTGGATGATTATACAGAACTTTTATGCCGGATTGAATTTTGCTTCTAGAAAGCTTTTAGATTCGGCCGCGGGAGGCACTTTTATGGAAATAACTTTAGGAGATGCTACTGAACTCCTAGATAATATTATGGTCAATTATTCTCAATGGCACACTGAAAGATCTACTAATAAAAAAGTGCATGCTATAGAAGAAATCAATGTTTTGAGTGGAAAGATGGATGAACTTATGAAATTATTTGCTACTAAGAGTGTTTCTTATGATCCTAATGATATGCCTTTGTCTATCTTGATTAAGAATAATAACGAATCTATGGATGTGAATTTTGTTGGTAGGAATAATTTTGGTAACAACGCGTATAGAGGGAACTTTAATCCTAGGCCTTATGCTAGTAATCCTTCTAATAATTATGGAAATTCCTACAACAACTCTTATGGAAATTTTAATAAGATGCCCTCTGAATATGAGACTAGTGTTAAAGAGTTTATGAATTCACAAAAGAATTTCAATGCTTTGCTTGAAGAGAAATTGCTTAAAGTTGATGAATTGGCTAGGAACGTTGATAGAATTTCTCTTGATGTTGATTCTTTAAAGCTTAGATCTATTCCTCCTAAGCATGATATCAATGAGTCTCTCAAATCCATGAGAATTTCCATTGATGAGTGCAAGGAAAGAACCGCTAGGATGCATGCTACAAAAGATGCCTTTATTAAAGCGTGTTCTTCCAATTCCTATGAAAATCAAGATGAAGATCTAAAAGTTATTGATGTGTCCCCTATTAAATCTTTGTTTTGCAGTATGAATCTTGATAATGATGGAACTGAATATGATCCACCTTTACCTAGAAGGCGTTCCAAGAATTCGGAGTATTTAGATCTTGATGATGAAATTGATAAAAGTGGGAGTGAAAAAAGCAAAACCCTAGATGTTGCTAAACCCAATATTTTGGACTTCAAGGAATTTAATTACGAAAGTTGCTCTTTAATTGATTGTATTTCCTTGTTGCAATCTGTGCTAAATTCTCCTCATGCTTATAGTCAAAATAAAGCCTTTACCAAACATATCGTTAATGCCTTAATGCAATCTTATGAAGAAAAACTTGAGTTGGAAGTTTCTATCCCTAGAAAACTTTATGATGAGTGGGAACCAACTATTAAAATTAAGATTAAGGATCATGAATTTTATGCTTTATGTGGTTTAGGTGCTAGTATTTCCACTATTCCCAAAACTTTGTGTGATTTGCTAGATTTCCGCGATTTTGATGATTGCTCTCTAAACTTGCACCTTGCGGATTCCACTATTAAGAAACCTATGGGAAGAATTAATGATGTTCTTATTGTTGCAAATAGGAATTATGTGCCCGTAGGTTTTATTGTTCTTGATATAGATTGCAATCCTTCTTGTCCTATTATCCTTGGTAGACCTTTCCTTAGAACGATTGGTGCAATTAGTGATATGAAGGAAGGGAATATTAGATTCCTATTTCCATTAAAGAAAGGCATGGAACACTTCCCTAGAAACAAAATAAAATTACCATATGAATCTATCATGAGATCCACTTATGGATTGCCTACCAAAGATGGCAATACATAGATCTATCCTTGCTTTTATGCCTAGCTAGGGGCGTTAAACGATAGCGCTTGTTGGGAGGCAGCCCAATTTATTTTTAGTTTTTTTTGCTTTTGCTTCTGTTTAGGAATAAATAATCCATCTACCTTCTGTTTGGATGTGGTTTTATCTTTTAATTAGTGTTTGTGCCAAGTTAAACCTATAGGATCTTCTTGGATGATAGTTATTTGATCTTGCTGTAATTTCTAGAAACTTTCTGTTCACGAAAAAATTTATTAAAAATCACCAGAATGTGATAAAATAGTGATTCCAATTTCTAATAATCTATAAAAAAATTGCCTAGGTCTTCCTATTTTGGATGATTTTTTGGAGTTCCAGAAGTTTGTGTTAGTTACAGATTACTACAGACTGTTCTGTTTTTGATAGATTCTATTTTTAGTGTGTTGTTTGCTTATTTTGATGAATCTATGGCTAGTAAAATAGTTTATAAACCATAGAGAATTTGGAATACAGTAGTTTTAACACCAATACGAATAAATAATGAGTTCATTACAGTACCTTAAAGTGGTCTTTTGTTTTCTTTCGCTAACTGAGCTCACGAGATTTCTGTTGAGTTTTGTGTTGTGAAGTTTTCAAGTTTTGGGTGAAATCTTTTGATGGATTATGGAACAAGGAGTGGCAAGAGCCTAAGCTTGGGGATGCCCATGGCACCCCCAAGATAATCTAAGGACACCAAAAAGTCAAAGCTTGGGGATGCCCCAGAAGTCATCCCCTCTTTCGTCTACTTCCATCGGTACCTTTACTTGGAGCTATATTTTTTCACCACATGATATGTGATTTTCTTGGAGCGTCTTGTATGGTTTGAGTCTTTTCTTTTTAGTTTACCACAATCATCCTTTCTGTACACACCTTTTGAGAGAGCCATACATGAATTGGAATTTGATAGAATACTCTATGTGCTTCACTTATACCTTTTGAGCTTTATAGTTTTGCTCTAGTGCTTCACTTATATCTTTTAGAGCACGGTGGTGGATTTGTTTTATAGAAAAATTGATCTCTCATGCTTCACTTAGATTATTTTGAGAGTCTTAAATAGCATGGTAATTTGCTTAATAATAATAATATGCTTGGTATTCAAGATTTGTAAAAGTTTCTTTTGAGTGCGTTGAATACTAAGAGAAGTTTGATGCTAGATAATTGTTTTGAGATATGAAGATGGTGATATTAGAGTCATGCTAGTTGAGTAGTTGTGAATTTGAGAAATACTTGTGTTAAAGTTTGTGATTCCCGTAGCATGCACGTATGGTGAACCGTTATGTGATGAAGTCGGAGCATGATTTATTTATTGATTGTCTTCCTTATGAGTGGCTGTCGGGGACGAGCGATGGTATTTTCCTACCAATCTATCCCCCTAGGAGCATGCGCGTAATACTTTGCTGTGATAACTTCTAGATTTTTGCAATAACTATATGAGTTCTTTATGACTAATGTTGAGTCCATGGATTATACGCACTTTTCCCATCCTGCCACCATTGCTAGCCTCTCTAATATCGCGCACTTTTCAATGGTATCATACACCCACCATATACCTTCCAGAAAACAGCCACCATACCTACCTATCATGGCATTTCCATAGCCATTCCGAGATATATTGCCATGCAACTTACCACCTCTTCGTTTATTATGACACGCTCCATCATTGTCATATTGCTAGCATGATCATGTAGTTGACATATTATTTGTGGCAAAGCCACCGTTCATAATTCTTTCATACATGTCACTCTTGATTCATTGCATATCCCGGTACACCGCCAGAGGCATTCATATAGAGTCATATTTTGTTCTAAGTATCGAGTTGTAATTGTTGAGTTGTAAGAAAAATAAAAGTGTGATGATCATCATTTTTAGAGCATTGTCCCAAGTGAGGAAAGAATGATGGAGACCATGATTCCCCCACAAGTTGGGATGAGACTCCGGACGAAAAAAAGGAGGCCATAAAAAAGGAGAAAGGCCCAAATAAAAAAATGAGAGAAAACGAGAGAAGGGACAATGTTACTATCCTTTTTACCACACTTGTGCTTCAAAGTAGCACCATGATCTTCATGATAGAGAGTCTCTCATTTTGTCACTTTCATATACTAGTGGGAATTTTTCATTATAGAACTTGGCTTGTATATTCCAATGATGGGCTTCCTCAAAATGCCCTAGGTCTTGGTGAGCAAGTGAGTTGGATGCACACCCACTTAGTTTCTTTTGTTGAGCTTTCATATACCTAGAGCTCTAGTGCATCCGTTGCATGGCAATCCCTACTCACTCACATTGATATCTATTGATGGGCATCTCCATAGCCCGTTGATATGCCTAGTTGATGTGAGACTATCTTCCCCTCTTTTTGTCTTCTCCACAACCACCATTCTATTCCACATATAGTGCTATATCCATGGCTCATGCTCATGTATTGCGTGAAGATTGAAAAAGTTTTGAGAATGTCAAAAGTATGAAACAATTGCTTGGCTTTTCATCGGGGTTGTGCATGATTTGAATACTTTGTGTGGTGAAGATAGAGCATAGCCAGACTATATGATTTTGTAGGGATAACTTTCTTTGGCCATGTTATTTTGAGAAGACATAATTGCTTTGGTAGTATGCTTGAAGTATTATTATTTTTATGTCAATATGAACTTTTGTCTTGAATCTTTCGGATCTGAATATTCATACCACAATTAAGAAGAATTACATTGAAATTATGCCAAGTAGCACTCCGCATCAAAAATTCTCTTTTTATCATTTACCTACTCGAGGACGACTAGGAATTATGCTTGGGGATGCCTGATACTTCTCCAACGTATCTCTAATTTTTTATTGCTCCATGCTATATTATCTACTATTTGGGACCTTATTGGGCTTTATTTTCCACTTTTATATTACTTTTGGGACTAACCTATTAACCGGAGGCCCAGCCCAGAATTGGTGTTTTTTTTGCCTATTTCAGTGTTTCGAAGAAACAGAATATCAAACGGAGTCCAAACGGAATGAAACCTTCAGGAACGTGATTTTCTCAACAAATATGATCCAGGAGACTTGGACCCTCCGTCAAGAAAGGAGGGAGGCGGTCACGAGGGTGGAGGGCGCCCCCCTACGGCGCGCCCCTGCCTTGTGGCCCTCCCTTTGCTCCACCGATGTACTCCTTCCTCCTATATATACCTACGTACCCCCAAACGATCAGATACGGAGCCAAAAACCTAATTCCACCGCCGCAACCTTCTGTACCCATGAGATCCCATCTTGGGGCCTGTTCCGGAGCTCCGCCGGAAGGTGAATCCACCACGGAGGGCTTCTAAATCAACACCATAGCCCCTCCGATGAAGTGTGAGTAGTTTACCTCAGACCTTTGGGTCCATAGTTAGTAGCTAGATGGCTTCTCTCTTTTTGGATCTCAATACAATGTTCTCCCCCTCTCTCGTGGAGATCTATTCGATGTAATCTTCTTTTTGCGGTGTGTTTGTTGAGATCGATGAATTGTGGGTTTATGATCAAGTTTATCTATGAACAATATTTGAATCTTCTCTGAATTCTTTTATGTATGATTGGTTATCTTTGCAAGTCTCTTCGAATTATCAGTTTGGTTTGGCCTACTAGATTGGTTTTTCTTGCAATGGGAGAAGTGCTTAGCTTTGGGTTCAATCTTGCGGTGTCCTTTCCCAGTGACAGTAGGGGCAGCAAGGCACGTATTGTATTGTTGCCATCGAGGATAACAAGATGGGGTATTTATCATATTACATGAATTTATTTCTCTACATCATGTCATCTTGCTTAAGGCGTTGCTCTGTTTTCTTGAACTTAATACTCTAGATGCATGCTGGATAGCGGTCGATGAGTGGAGTAATAGTAGTAGATGCAGGCAGGAGTCGGTCTACTTGTCTCGGACGTGATGCCTATATACATGATCATACCTAGATATTCTCATAACTATGCTCAATTCTGTTAATTGCTCAACAGTAATTTGTTCACCCACCGTAGAATACTTATGCTCTTGAGAGAAGCCACTAGTGAAATCTATGGCCCCCGGGTCTATTCTCATAATATCAATCTCCATCACTTTATTATTGCTTTGCTTTTTTACTTTTCTCTTTTATTTTACTTTCCATCTTTATACCAAAAATACCAAAAATATTATCTATCATCTCTATCAGATCTCACTCTCGTAAGTGACCGTGCAGGGATTGACAACCCCTAATCGCATTGGTTGCATGGAGCTATTTGTTTTGTGTAGGTACGAGGGACTCGCGCGTAGCCTCCTACTGGATTGATACCTTGGTTCTCAAAAACTGAGGGAAATACTTACTCTACTCTGCTGCATCACCCTTTCCTCTTAAAGGAAATCCAATGCAGTGTTCAAGAGGTACCACCCATCATCTACTTATTACTTCCCAATGCCTTCCTCTAGGCCCAAATAATGGTGAAGTGTTATGTAGTCGACGTTCGCATAACACCACTAGAGGATAGACAACATACATCTCATCAAAATATCGAACGAATACCAAATTCACATGACTACTAATAGAGAGACTTCTCCCATGTCCTCAGGAACAAACGTAACTACTCACAAAGCATATTCATGTTCATAATCAGAGGGGTATTAATATGCATAAAGGATCTGAACATATGATCTTCCACCAAATAAACCAACTAGCATCAACTACAAGGAGTAATCAACACTACTAGCAACCTACAGGTACCAATCCCGGACTTGGAGACAAGAATTGGATACAAGAGATGAACTAGGGTTTTGAGAGGAGATGGTGCTGGTGAAGATGTTGATGGAGATTGCCCTCTCCCGATGAGAGGAGCGTTGGTGATGACGATGGCGATGATTTCCCCCTCCCGGAGGGAAGTGTCCCCGGCAGAACAGCTTTGCCGGAGCCCTAAATTGGTTCTGCCAAGGTTCCGCCTCGTGGCGGTGGAGTCTCGTCCCGAAAGGTTGCTTATGATTTTTTCCTGGACGAAAGACTTCATATAGCAGAAGATGGCCACCGGAGGACCAACAGAGGGCCCACGAGGCAGGGGGCGCGCCCCCACCGTCGTGGACAGGTGGTGGCCCCCCTGACGTATTCCTTCCGCTCAGTATTTTTTATTATTTCCAAAAATAACTTTCGTGGAGTTTCAGGACTTTTGGAGTTGTGCAGAATAGGTCTCCAATATGTGCTCCTTTTCCAGCCCAGAATTCTAGCTGCCGGCATTCTCCCTCCTTATGTAAACCTTGTAAAATGAGAGAGAATAGGCATAAGTATTGTGACATAACGTGTAATAACAGCCCATAATGTAATAAATATCGATATAAAAGCATGATGCAAAATGGACGTATCAACTCCCCCAAGCTTAGACCTCGCTTGTCCTCAAGCGGAAGCCGATAATGATAAATATGTCCACATGTTTAGAGGTAGAGGTGTCGATAAAATAAAATACGGACATGAGGGCATCACGATTATTCTCATAACAGCAACATATATGGATATTGTCAGATGATTTCTTATGCTCAAGTAATAATCTATTCACAATGCAAAGTATGAATCAGAAACTTCATTGAGAACTAACAAACTATAATCTCAGTCATTGAGGCAATTGCAATTTATCATAACATCACAAAGAGTCTATGTCAGAGCTTTCTAGCAAGTCCACATACTCAACTATCATTTAGTCTTTCATAATTGCTAACACTCATGCAATACTTGTGGTTACGGAGTTTTAATCGGACACAGAGAAAGACAGGGGCTTATAGTTTTGCCTCCCAACCTTGTACGTCAAGGGTAATGTCAACAATAATAATTCATGCTAACTTACATCCAATTAGATATATCTATCAGGATCTTTCCAACACCCTCTGCTTGCCAAAAGATAAAATGTAAAAAGGAAAGGTGAAGATCACCATGACTCTTGCATAAGGTAGAAAATAACAATAAAAGATAGGCCCTTCGCAGAGGGAAGTAGAGGTTATCATGCGCTTTTATGGTTGGAAGCACAAAATCTTAATGCGAAAGAACGTCACCTTATATTGCCAATTGTGATTTGAACCTTTATTATGAAGTCTGTCACTTTTATTTCTTCCACATCACAAGATCGTATAAAGCTTATTTCCTCCACACCAATCAATCATACATATTTGCAGAGCAATTTTTATTGTTTGCACCGATGACAACTTACTTGAAGGATTTTACTCAATCCATAGGTAGATATGGTGGACTCTCATGTCAAAACTGGTTTAAGGGTATTTGGAAGCACAAGTGGTATCTATACTTGGTGCAAAGAATTTGGCTAGCATGAGAGGGAAAGGCAAGCTCAACATGTTGGATGATCCATGACAATATACTTTATTTCAGATATAAGAAAACATAACCCATTACGTTGTCTTCCTTGTCCAACATCAACTCTTTAGCATGTCATATTTTAATGAGTGCTCCCAATCATAAAAGATGTCCAAGATAGTATATTTATATGTGAAACCTCTCTTTCTTTATTACTTCCTATTAATTGCAACGATGACCAAAGCTATGCTTGTCAACCCCCACAATTTTTAATCATCATACTCTTTCTATGTGAAGTCATTACTCTCAATAAGATCAATATGATCTCTTTGTTTCCTTTTTATTCTTTTCTCTTTTTCTTTTATTCACTCAAGATCATCGCAAAATAATCAAACCCTTGACTCAACACTAATCTTTATTATATATAGCTCACGAGCTCGATTACATAGAGAGATCATAAAGCAAAACTTGAAACTACATCATATCAACACTTTATTCTACTAGATCAACATACTACTAAAAGGATCGAACTAAGAAAAACGGTAAGATAGGAGTGTGAGGGTGATACGATACCGGGGCATCTCCCCCAAGCTTGGCAGTTTCCAAGGGGAGTGCCCATACCCATGTGATTATGTTTCCTTCTTCGGAGGTGATGGAGATAATGGTTTAGTTGATGGCGTAGGCTTCTTCCTTAATCTGCTCTTGAGGACACAATTTCGATCCCTCGGGTCATCAGTCTCTTGCTCCAGGCTTAATATCTTTTTGCATATAGTTCCTGCTTGTTTTCCTGCAAGAGACAAAAAGGGATAAACTCGATCTTAAGTTTCTTTGCTCTATCAGGGAGGCTTGACTTTTTGAATTCCACATGCATGTCCCCAGGTTGAGGTAATGGGGCTTCATCTTCATCTGAGCTCGTCTCCTCCCTCCTCTTGGGTTCATGGTCCTCTTCTTCTTCCGTAGTCCAACCACAATGCTCCACATCTCCATAGATCTTAGGATTTGCAAGGTAATCAGCCACATAGCTTTCTCCTTCAGAATCCTGGGGCGACATGTTGCTCTAATCTGCAGCAGGACAACTCGAAACAAGAACAGAGGATATTTGCGTGATACAGGAGTCAAAACCTTCGGGAGATTATATAATGATTTTTACCGACCAAAATACGCAACGTGCAAGAAAACGGAGTCCGGAGAGCACACGAGGTGCCCACGAGGTAGGGGGCGCTCCCTCCACCCTCGTGGAGCCCTCGTGTCCTTCCCGGACCGCTTCTTATTTTTCTATTTTTCTAAATATTCCAAAACAGAGAAATATTGCCTTTAGAACTGTTTTGGAGTCGGTTTACTTACCGTACCACATGCCTATTGCTTTTCGGAGTCTGAAACGTTCCGGAAAGTGTCCCTTATCTATTCCTCCGGGGTTACGGTTTCAATAACATTGGTTTCAACATTTATAGGATTACCTGAGATATAATGTTTAATTCTTTGACCGTTCACCACCTTCGGATTTGTGCCTTCGAAGTTGTTAATTTTTATGGCACCGGAACGATAGACCTCCTCGATAACGTAAGGGCCTTCCCATTTAGAGAGAAGTTTTCCTGCAAAAAATCTTAAACGAGAGTTGTATAGCAATACACAGTCACCTACATTAAACTCACGCTTTTGTATCCTTTTGTCATGCCATCTTTTAACTTTTTCTTTAAACAACTTGGCATTTTCATAAGCTTGGGTTCTCCATTCATCAAGTGAGCTAATATCAAATAACCTCTTCTCACTGGCAAGTTTGAAATCATAATTGAGCTCTTTAATAGCCCAATATGCCTTATGTTCTAGTTCGAGAGGTAAGTGACATGCTTTTCCATAAACCATTTTATACGGATACATACCCATAGGATTCTTATATGCAGCTCTATATGCCCATAATGCATCATCAAGTTTCTTGGACCAAATCTTTCTAGATCTATTAAAAGTCTTTTGCAAAATTAATTTGAGCTCTCTATTACTCAATTCTACTTGACCACTAGACTGTGGGTGATAAGAAGATGCAATTCTATGATTAACATCATATTTAGCAAGCATTTTACGAAAAGCACCATGAATAAAATGTGAACCACCATCAGTCATTAAATATCTAGGGACTCCAAACCTCTGTAAAATAACTTCTTTAAGCATTTTAATAGAAGTGTTATGATCGGCAATACTAGTTGGAATAGCTTCTACCCACTTAGTAATGTAATCAACAACAACTAAAATATGTGTGTAACCATTAGAGGCAGGAAAAGGTCCCATATAATCAAAGCCCCAAACATCAAATGGTTCAATAACGAGTGAATAATTCATAGGAATTTCTTGACATCTACTAATATTACCAATTCTTTGACATTCATCACAAGATAGGACAAACTTACGGGCATCCTTGAAGAGAGTAGGCCAATAAAAATCGGATTGCAATACCTTATATTCAGTTCTGTCTCCAGTGTGGTGTCCTCCATAAGCTTCGGAGTGACACTTGCGTAGGATCTGTTCCTGTTCATGCTCAGGTACACAACGTATAATAACACCATCTACTCCTTCTTTATAGAGATGTGGGTCATCCCAAAAGTAATGTCTCAAATCATAGAAAAACTTTTTCTTTTGCTGGTATGTGAAACTAGGTGGTATAAACTTAGCAACAATGTAATTAGCATAATCAGCATACCAAGGAGTAGTACGAGAAGCATTTATGACATTTAATTGCTCATCAGGAAAGCTATCATCAAGAGGTAGTGGTTCATCAAGAACATTTTCTAGCCTAGACAAGTTGTCTGCAACTGGGTTCTCAGCTCCCTTTCTATCAAAAATATGCAAATAAAATTCTTGTAGCAAGAGAACCCATCTAATAAGTCTAGGTTTAGCATCTTTCTTTTCCATCAGATATTTAATAGCAGCATGATCCATGTGAATAGTTACTTTAGAATCAACAATATAGGGTCTGAACTTATCACAAGCAAATACAATTGCCGAAAATTCTTTTTCAGTAGTGGCATAATTTCTTTGAGCATTGTCTAGAGTTTTACTAGCATATTGAATAACATTTAATTTCTTATCAACTCTTTGCCCTAGAACAACACCTACAGCATAATCACTAGCATCACACATAATTTCAAAAGGTAAATTCCAATCAGGTGGCTGAACGATCGGTGCAGAGATCAATGCTTTCTTAAGTATTTCAAATGCTTCTACACAATCATCATCGAAGACAAATGGTATATCTTTTTGTAATAAATTAGTCAGAGGCCGAGAATTTTTTGAGAAGTCCTTAATGAACCTCCCATAAAATCCGGCGTGACCAAGGAAACTTCTTATACCTTTGATGTCCTTGGGACATGGCATCTTTTCAATAACATCAACCTTGGCTTTATCAACCTCAATACCTCTTTCAGAAACTTTATGCCCCAAGACAATACCTTCATTAACCATAAAGTGGCACTTTTCCCAATTCAAAACAAGATTAGTTTCTTCACATCTCTGCAAAACTCGATCAAGGTTGCTCAAGCAATCATCAAAAGAGGATCCATAGACAGAAAAATCGTCCATGAAAACCTCACAAATCTTTTCACAAAAGTCAGAGAATATAGCCATCATGCATCTTTGAAAGGTAGCAGGTGCATTACATAAACTAAAAGGCATACGTCTATAAGCAAAAGTACCAAAAGGGCAAGTAAAAGTAGTCTTTGATTGATCATTGGCTGACACAGGTATTTGAGAGAAACCAGAATAACCATCTAGAAAGCAAAAATGTGTATGTTTGGATAGTATTTCTAGCATTTGATCGATAAAAGGTAAGGGGTAATGATCTTTCTTAGTAGCCTTATTTAATTTGCTGAAATCAATTACCATCTTATAACCTGTAATAATTCTTTGCGGAATCAATTCATCTTTATCATTAGGAACGACGGTAATACCTCCCTTCTTAGGGACACAATGGACAGGACTTACCCACTGACTATCAGCAACCGGATAAATTATACCTGCCTCAAGGAGATTTAGTATTTCCTTTCTTACCACTTCTTTCATTTTAGGATTCAGCCGTCGTTGATGATCACGAACTGCTTTGGCATCTTCTTTCAAATTTATTTTATGCTGACATAGAGTGGGACTAATGCCCTTTAAGATCATTAAGAGTATATCCAATAGCAGCACGGTGCTTCTTCAGAGTTTTCAATAATCTCTCTTCTTCATGCTCTGAAAGGTTAGCACTAATAATAACAGGATATATCTTCTTTTCATCAAGATAAACATATTTAAGAGTATCAGGCAACGGTTTAAGTTCAAACACGGGATCACCCTTGGGTGGAGGAGGATCCCCTAGGATTTCAACAGGCAAATTGTATTTTAGGATGGGTTCCTGTTTAAAGAATACTTCATCTATTTCCCTTCTTTCATTCATAAACATATCATTTTCATGGTCTAGCAAATATTGTTCTAAAGGATCACTAGGAGGTACGGCAATGGAAGCAAGACCAATTATTTCATCCTTACTAGGTAATTCCTCTTCACGGTGTTGTCTACGAAATTTAGAGAAATTAAACTCATGAGACATATCACCTAGACCAATAGTAACAACATCCTTTTCGCAATCTATCCTAGCATTAACAATGTTCAAGAAGGGTCTACCAAATTATATGGGACAAAAGCTATCTTGTGGGGAACCAAGAACAAGAAAATCAGCAGGATATTTAGTTTTCCCACACAAGACTTCAACATCTCTAACAATTCCAATGGGTGATATCGTATCTCTATTAGCAAGTTTGATGGTAACATCAATACCTTCTATCTCAGCAGGTGCAATTTCATGCATAATTTCTTTGTATAAGTCATGAGGTATAGCACTAGCACTAGCACCCATATCACATAAGCCATGATAACAATGATCTCCTATTTTAACAGAAATAACAAGCATGCCTACCACAGGTCTATGTTTATCTTTAGCACAGGGTTTAGCAATTCTAGCAGTTTCCTCACAGAAATAAATAACACGCCCATCGATATTATTAGACAATATATCTTTAACAATAGCAATATTAGGTTCAACTTTAATTTCCTCAGGAGGTGTATAAGTTCTAATATTGTTTTTACGAACCACAGTTGAAGCTTTAGCATGATCCTTTATCCTAACTGGGAAAGGTGGTTTCTCAACATAAGTAGTAACAATAGGATCATTATAAGTGATAGTCTTTTCTTCAACTTTAGTAGGCGCAACTACTTTTACTTCTATGGGAGGATGATATTTAAACCACTTCTCCTTGGGGAGATCAACATAAGTAGCAAAAGATTCATAGAAAGAGGCTACCATCTCAGAGTCAAGTCCATATTTAGTGCTAAACTTATGGAAAACATCGGTATCCATAAAAGATTTAACACAATCAAACTTAGGCGTCATACCTTACTCCTTACCTTCGTCGAGATCCCGATCTTCAGAGTTGCGTTTAATTCTATCCAATAAATCCCATTTGAATTCAATAGTCTTCATCACAAAAGACCCAACACAAGAAGTATCGAGCGTGGTGTGATTATTATCAGAAAGCCGAGCATAAAAACTTTGAATAATTATTTCTCTTGAGAGCTCATGATTGGGGCATGAATATAACATTGATTTAAGCCTCCCCCAAGCTTGAGCGATGCTTTCTCCTTCGCGAGGCCAAAAATTATATATATAACTGCGATCACGATGAACAAGATGCATAGGATAAAATTTCTGATGAAATTCCAATTTCAATCGTTTGTAGTTCCATGATCCCGTATCATCACATAGCCTATACCATGTCGATGCATCTCCCTTCAAAGATAAAGGGAAGACATTCCTCTTAATAACATCACCGGGTATACCTGCAAGCTTAAATAATCGACAAACTTCATCCACATATATTAGGTGCTCATCAGGATGCTTTGTTCCATCTCCTGCAAAAGGATTAGCTAGCAGTTTTTCTAACATACCCGAAGGAATCTCAAAGTGAATATTTTAATTTTCATTTTCATTTTCAATAGGTTCAGTAGGTTGAGGAGCAACTCTTTGCTCTACTGGTCGGGGTGAAGATACCCTGAACAAGCCCCTCAGAGGATTACTTTCCATAGTAACAAGTGATAGTAAATTTCAGCACACTATATAAATTTTTCCTTACCAAATTCCACCTACCAAAGGCACTTCACTCCCCGGCAACGGTGCCAGAAAAGAGTCTTGATGACCCACAAGTATAGGGGATCTATCGTAGTCCTTTCGATAAGTAAGAGTGTCGAACCCAACGAGGAGCAGAAGGAAATGATAAGCGGTTTTCAGCAAGGTATTCTCTGCAAGCACTAAAACTATAGGTAACAAATAGTTTTGTGATAAGATAATTTGTAACGAGCAACAAGTAACAAAAGTAAATAAAGTGCAGCAAGGTGGCCCAATCCTTTTTGTAGCAAAGGACAAGCCTGTACAAACTCTTATATAGAGAAAAGCGCTCCCGAGGACACATGCGAATTATCGTCAAGCTAGTTTTCATCACGTTCACATGATTCGCGTTCGGTACTTTGATAATTTGATATGTGGGTGGATCGGTGCTTGGGTGCTGTTCTTACTTGGACAAGCATCCCACTTATGATTAACCTCTATTGCAAGCATCCGCAACTACAACAAAAGTATTAAGGTAAACCTAACCATAGCATGAAACATATGGATCCAAATCAGCCCCTTACGAAGCAACACATAAACTAGGGTTTAAGATTCTGTCACTCTAGCAACCCATTGATACGTATCCAACGTATCTATAATTTATGATTGCTCCATGCTATATTATCTACTGTTTCGGACCTTATTGGGCTTTATTTTCCACTTTTATATTACTTTTGGGACTAACCTATTAACCGGAGGCTCAGCCCAAAATTGATGTTTATTTTGCCTATTTCAGTGTTTCGAAGAAACGGAGTCCAAACGGAATGAAACCTTCGGGAATGTGATTTTCTCAACAAATATGATCCAGGAGACTTGGACCCTCCGTCAAGAAAGGAGGGAGGCGGTCACGAGGGTGGAGGGCGCCCACCCTAGGGCGCGCCCCCTGCCTCGTGGGCCCCCTTTGCTCCACCGACGTACTCCTTCATCCTATATATACCTACGTACCCCCAAACGATCAGATACGGAGCCAAAAACCTAATTCCACCGCCGCAACCTTCTGTACCCATGAGATCCCATCTTGGGGCCTGTTCCGGAGCTCCGCCGGAAGGTGAATCCACCACGGAGGGCTTCTAAATCAACACCATAGCCCCTCCGATGAAGTGTGAGTAGTTTACCTCAGACCTTCGGGTCCATAGTTAGTAGCTAGATGGCTTCTCTCTTTTTGGATCTCAATACAATGTTCTCCCCCTCTCTCGTGGAGATCTATTCGATGTAATCTTCTTTTTGCGGTGTGTTTGTTGAGATCGATGAATTGTGGGTTTATGATCAAGTTTATCTATGAACAATATTTGAATCTTCTCTGAATTCTTTTATGTATGATTGGTTATCTTTGCAAGTCTCTTCGAATTATCAGTTTGGTTTGGCCTACTAGATTGGTTTTTCTTGCAATGGGAGAAGTGCTTAGCTTTGGGTTCAATCTTGTGGTGTCCTTTCCCAGTAACAGTAGGGGAAGCAAGGCACGTATTGTATTGTTGCCATCGAGGATAACAAGATGGGGTTTTTATCATATTGCATGAATCTATCCCTCTACATCATGTCATCTTGCTTAAGGCGTTACTCTGTTTTCTTGAACTTAATACTCTAGATGCATGCTGGATAGCAGTCGATGAGTGGAGTAATAGTAGTAGATGCAGGCAGGAGTCGGTCTACTTGTCTCGGACGTGATGCCTATATACATGATCATACCTAGATATTCTCATAACTATGCTCAATTCTGTCAATTGCTCAACAGTAATTTGTTCACCCACCGTAGAATACTTATGCTCTTGAGAGAAGCCACTAGTGAAATCTATGGCCCCCGGGTCTATTCTCATCATATCAATCTCCATCACTTTATTATTGCTTTGCTTTTTTACTTTGCTCTTTTATTTTACTTTGCATCTTTATACCAAAAATACCAAAAATATTATCTATCATCTCTATCAGATCTCACTCTCGTAAGTGACCGTGAAGGGATTGACAACCCCTAATCGCGTTGGTTGCGTGGAGCTATTTGTTTTGTGTAGGTACGAGGGACTCGCGTGTAGCCTCCTACTGGATTGATACCTTGGTTCTCAAAAACTGAGGGAAATACTTACTCTACTCGGCTGCATCACCCTTTCCTCTTCAAGGAAATCCAACGCAATGCTCAAGAGGTAGCAGGAAGATTTCTTGCGCCGTTGCTGGGGAGGTCTACGCAAAAGTCAACATACCAAGTACCCATCACAATCCCTTATATCTCGCATTACATTATTTGCCATTTGCCTCTCGTTTTCCTCTCCCCCACTTCACCCTTGCCATTTTATTCGCCCCTCTCTTTTTCCTTTGCCTTTTTTCTCGCTTGCTTTTTGTTTGCTCGTGTGTTGGATTGCTTGCTTGTCACGATGGCTCAAGATAATACCAAATTGTATGACTTTACCAATACCAACAATAATGATTTCCTTAGCACTCCGATTACTCCTCTTACCAATACTGAATCTTGTGAAATCAATACTGCTTTGTTGAATCTTGTTATGAAAGATCAATTCGCCGGCCTTCCTAGTGAAGATGCCGCTACTCATCTAAATAGCTTCGTTGATATATGTGATATGCAAAAGAAGAAAGATGTCGATAATGATATTGTTAAATTGAAGCTATTTCATTTTTCGCTTAGAGGTCGTGCTAAAGCTTGGTTTTTGTCTTTGCCTAAAAATAGTATTGATTCTTGGAACAAGCGCAAAGATGCTTTTATCTCTAAGTATTTTCCTCCCGCTAAGATCATCTCTCTTAGAAACAATATTATGAATTTTAAGCAACTTGATCATGAACATGTTGCACAAGCTTGGGAGAGAATGAAATTAATGATACATAATTGCCCTACTCATGGTTTGGATTTGTGGATGATTATACAGAACTTTTATGCCGGATTGAATTTTGCTTCTAGAAAGCTTTTAGATTCGGCCGCGGGAGGCACTTTTATGGAAATAACTTTAGGAGATGCTACTGAACTCCTAGATAATATTATGGTCAATTATTCTCAATGGCACACTAAAAGATCTACTAATAAAAAAGTGCATGCTATAGAAGAAATCAATGTTTTGAGTGGAAAGATGGATGAACTTATGAAATTATTTGCTACTAAGAGTGTTTCTTATGATCCTAATGATATGCCTTTGTCTATCTTGATTAAGAATAATAACGAATCTATGGATGTGAATTTTGTTGGTAGGAATAATTTTGGTAACAACGCGTATAGAGGGAACTTTAATCCTAGGCCTTATGCTAGTAATCCTTCTAATAATTATGGAAATTCCTACAACAACTCTTATGGAAATTTTAATAAGATGCCCTCTGAATATGAGACTAGTGTTAAAGAGTTTATGAATTCACAAAAGAATTTCAATGCTTTGCTTGAAGAGAAATTGCTTAAAGTTGATGAATTGGCTAGGAACGTTGATAGAATTTCTCTTGATGTTGATTCTTTAAAGCTTAGATCTATTCCTCCTAAGCATGATATCAATGAGTCTCTCAAATCCATGAGAATTTCCATTGATGAGTGCAAGGAAAGAACCGCTAGGATGCATGCTACAAAAGATGCCTTTATTAAAGCGTGTTCTTCCAATTCCTATGAAAATCAAGATGAAGATCTAAAAGTTATTGATGTGTCCCCTATTAAATCTTTGTTTTGCAGTATGAATCTTGATAATGATGGAACTGAATATGATCCACCTTTACCTAGAAGGCGTTCCAAGAATTCGGAGTATTTAGATCTTGATGATGAAATTGATAAAAGTGGGAGTGAAAAAAGCAAAACCCTAGATGTTGCTAAACCCAATATTTTGGACTTCAAGGAATTTAATTACGAAAGTTGCTCTTTAATTGATTGTATTTCCTTGTTGCAATCTGTGCTAAATTCTCCTCATGCTTATAGTCAAAATAAAGCCTTTACCAAACATATCGTTAATGCCTTAATGCAATCTTATGAAGAAAAACTTGAGTTGGAAGTTTCTATCCCTAGAAAACTTTATGATGAGTGGGAACCAACTATTAAAATTAAGATTAAGGATCATGAATTTTATGCTTTATGTGGTTTAGGTGCTAGTATTTCCACTATTCCCAAAACTTTGTGTGATTTGCTAGATTTCCGCGATTTTGATGATTGCTCTCTAAACTTGCACCTTGCGGATTCCACTATTAAGAAACCTATGGGAAGAATTAATGATGTTCTTATTGTTGCAAATAGGAATTATGTGCCCGTAGGTTTTATTGTTCTTGATATAGATTGCAATCCTTCTTGTCCTATTATCCTTGGTAGACCTTTCCTTAGAACGATTGGTGCAATTAGTGATATGAAGGAAGGGAATATTAGATTCCAATTTCCATTAAAGAAAGGCATGGAACACTTCCCTAGAAACAAAATAAAATTACCATATGAATCTATCATGAGATCCACTTATGGATTGCCTACCAAAGATGGCAATACATAGATCTATCCTTGCTTTTATGCCTAGCTAGGGGCGTTAAACGATAGCGCTTGTTGGGAGGCAACCCAATTTATTTTTAGTTTTTTTTGCTTTTGCTTCTGTTTAGGAATAAAAAATCCATCTACCTTTTGTTTGGATGTGGTTTTATCTTTTAATTAGTGTTTGTGCCAAGTTAAACCTATAGGATCTTCTTGGATGATAGTTATTTGATCTTGCTGTAATTTCCAGAAACTTTCTGTTCACGAAAATTTTTATTAAAAATCACCAGAATGTGATAAAATAGTGATTCCAATTTCTAATAATCTATAAACAAATTGCCTAGGTCTTCCTATTTTGGATGATTTTTTGGAGTTCCAGAAGTTTGTGTTAGTTACAGATTACTACAGACTGTTCTGTTTTTGATAGATTCTGTTTTTAGTGTGTTGTTGGCTTATTTTGATGAATCTATGGCTAGTAAAATAGTTTATAAACCATAGAGAATTTGGAATACAGTAGTTTTAACACCAATACGAATAAAGAATGAGTTCATTACAGTACCTTAAAGTGGTCTTTTGTTTTCTTTCGCTAACTGAGCTCACGAGATTTCTGTTGAGTTTTGTGTTGTGAAGTTTTCAAGTTTTGGGTGAAATCTTTTGATGGATTATGGAACAAGGAGTGGCAAGAGCCTAAGCTTGGGATGCCCATGGCACCCCCAAGATAATCTAAGGACACCAAAAAGTCAAAGCTTGGGGATGCCCCAGAAGTCATCCCCTCTTTCGTCTACTTCCATCGGTACCTTTACTTGGAGCTATATTTTTTCACCACATGATATGTGATTTTCTTGGAGCGTCTTGTATGATTTGAGTCTTTTCTTTTTAGTTTACCACAATCATCCTTTCTGTACACACCTTTTGAGAGGGCCATACATGAATTGGAATTTGATAGAATACTCTATGTGCTTCACTTATACCTTTTGAGCTTTATAGTTTTGCTCTAGTGCTTCACTTATATCTTTTAGAGCACGGTGGTGGATTTGTTTTATAGAAAAATTGATCTCTCATGCTTCACTTAGATTATTTTGAGAGTCTTAAATAGCATGGTAATTTGCTTAATAATAATAATAATATGCTTGGTATTCAAGATTTGTAAAAGTTTCTTTTGAGTGCGTTGAATACTAAGAGAAGTTTGATGCTAGATAATTGTTTTGAGATATGAAGATGGTGATATTAGAGTCATTCTAGTTGAGTAGTTGTGAATTTGAGAAATACTTGTGTTAAAGTTTGTGATTCCCGTAGCATGCACGTATGGTGAACCGTTATGTTATGAAGTCGGAGCATGATTTATTTATTGATTGTCTTCCTTATGAGTGGCTGTCGGGGACGAGCGATGGTATTTTCCTACCAATATATCCCCCTAGGAGCATGCGCGTAATACTTTGCTGTGATAACTTCTAGATTTTTGCAATAACTATATGAGTTCTTTATGACTAATGTTGAGTCCATGGATTATACGCACTTTTCCCATCCTGCCACCATTGCTAGCCTCTCTAATACCGCGCACTTTTCAACGGTATCATACACCCACCATATACCTTCCTCAAAACATCCACCATACCTACCTATCATGGCATTTCCATAGCCATTCCGAGATATATTGCCATGCAACTTTCCACCGCTTCGTTTATTATGACACGCTCCATCATTGTCATATTGCTAGCATGATCATGTAGTTGACATAGTATTTGTGGCAAAGCCACCGTTCATAATTCTTTCATACATGTCACTCTTGATTCATTGCATATCCCGGTACACCGCCAGAGGCATTCATATAGAGTCATATTTTGTTCTAAGTATCGAGTTGTAATTGTTGAGTTGTAAGAAAAATAAAAGTGTGATGATCATCATTTTTAGAGCATTGTCCCAAGTGAGGAAAGAATGATGGAGACCATGATTCCCCCACAAGTTGGGATGAGACTCCGGACGAAAAAAAGGAGGCCATAAAAAAGGAGAAAGGCCCAAATAAAAAAATGAGAGAAAACGAGAGAAGGGACAATGTTACTATCCTTTTTACCACACTTGTGCTTCAAAGTAGCACCATGATCTTCATGATAGAGAGTCTCTCATTTTGTCACTTTCATATACTAGTGGGAATTTTTCATTATAGAACTTGGCTTGTATATTCCAATGATGGGCTTGTATATTCCAATGATGGGTTTAAGCTTCTGTCACTCTAGCAACCCATCATCTACTTATTACTTCCCAATGCCTTCCTCTAGGCCCAAATAATGGTGAAGTGTTATGTAGTCGACGTTCACATAACACCACTAGAGGATAGACAACATACATCTCATCAAAATATCGAACGAATACCAAATTCACATGACTACTAATAGCGAGACTTCTCCCATGTCCTCAGGAACAAACGTAACTACTCACAAAGCATATTCATGTTCATAATCAGAGGGGTATTAATATGCATAAAGGATCTGAACATATGATCTTCCACCAAATAAACCAACTAGCACCAACTACAAGGAGTAATCAACACTACTAGCAACCTACAGGTACCAATCCCGGACTTGGAGAGAAGAATTGGATACAAGAGATGAACTAGGGTTTTGAGAGGAGATGGTGCTTGTGAAGATGTTGATGGAGGTTGCCCTCTCCCGATGAGAGGAGCGTTGGTGATGACGATGGCGATGATTTCCCCCTCCCGGAGGGAAGTGCCCCCGGCAGAACAGCTCTGCTGGAGCCCTAGATTGGTTCCGCCTCATTGTGATGGAGTCTCGTCCCGAAAGGTTGCTTATGATTTTTTTGCTGGATGAAAGACTTCATACAGCAGAAGATGGCCACCGGAGGACCAACAGGGGGCCCACGAGGCAGGGGGGCGCCCTGTGGGGAGGGCGCGCCCCCCACCCTCGTGGACAGGTGGTGGCCCCCCTGACGTATTTCTTCCGCTCGGTATTTTTTATTATTTCCAAAAATAACTTTCGTGGAGTTTCAGGACTTTTGGAGTTGTGCAGAATAGGTCTCCAATATTTGCTCCTTTTCCAGCCCAGAATTCCAGCTGCCAGCATTCTCCCTCCTTATGTAAACCTTGTAAAATGAGAGAGAATAAGCATAAGTATTGTGACATAACGTGTAATAACAGCCCATAATGCAATAAATATCGATATAAAAGCATGATGCAAAATGGACGTATCATGGGTCATCACTATGCCACACAGTGACCGCATTGTTTGCATGCCAGTGTGCGTGCTCTGTCCGCTGTGACCGCGCTCTGAGCATCGGGTCGCGCTGGACCACGTCTTCCCGGTTGCGTTCGCGCGTCCTCTGGTGCCGTCCACCCTTGTCCTTCTTCCACCTCGCCCTCTGGACCCCCTCCCCCTGCTAGCTGCTCGCTGGACCGAGCCAACGCGGCGGCCACGGGCGCACAGTGCACCTCGATGCGGCCAACCGCCCTATGATAACCCACAAGTATAGGGGATCACAACAGTTTTCGAGGGTAGAGTATTCAAGCCAAATTTATTGATTCGACACAAGGGGAGCCAAAGAATATTCTCAAGTATTAGGAGCTGAGTTGTCAATTCAACCACACCTGAAAGGCTTAATATCTGCGGCAAAATATTTAGTAGCAAAGCAGTATGGAAGTAAGGGTAACGGTGGCAAAAGTAATAGTAGCAGTTTTGTAGGAATCGTAACGGTGGCAAAAGGAAAAGTAACGAAGTAAAGATCAATATGAAACGAGCTCGTAGGCAATGGATCAATGATGGATAATTATGTTGGATGGCATTCATCATGCAACGGTTATAACATAGAGTGACACAGAACTAGCCCCAATTCATCAATATAATGTAGGCATGTATTCTGAAGGTAGTCATACGTGCTTATGGAAAAGAACTTGCATGACATCTTTTGTACTACCCTCCCGTGGCAGAGGGTCCTATTGGAAACTAAGGGATATTAAGGCCTCCTTTTAATAGAGTATCGGACCAAAGCATTAGCACCTAGTGAATACATGAACTACTCAAACTACGGTCATCACCGGGAAGTGTCCCGACTATTGTCACTCCAGGGTTGCCAGATCATAGCATGTAGTAGGTGACTATAACTTGCAAGATAGAATCAAGAACACAAATATATTCATGAAAACATAATAGGTTCAGATCTAAAATCATGGTACTCGGGCCCTAGTGACAAGCATTAAGCATAACAAAGTCATAGCAACATCAATCTTAGAACATAGTGGAAACTAGGGATCAAACCCTAACAAAAATAACTCAATTACATGGTAAATCTCATCCAACCCATCACCGTCCAGCAAGCCTACGGTGGGATTACTCATGCACGGCGGTGAGCATCATGAAATTGGTGATGGAGGATGGTTGATGATGACGATGACGATGATTTCCCCTCTTCGGAGCCCCGAACGGACTCCAGATTTGCACCCCCCCCCCCGAGGAAGAACAGGGCTTGGCGGCGGCTCCATATCGCAAAATGCGATGAATCCTTCTCTCTGGGTTTTTTCTCGCCGAACGTGAATATATGGAGTTGGAGCTGAGGTCGGTGGAGGTCCAAGGGGCCCACAAGGACGGAGGGCACGCCCCCCACCCTTGTGGCCAGGGTGTGGCCCCCCTTCACTTGATTCTTTCACCAATATTTTTTATTAATTCCGAAAATCATCTTCGTGAATTTTTAGGTCATTCCGAGAACTTTTATTTCTGCAAAAATAACACCATGGCAATTTTTTATGAAAACAACGTCAGTCCGGGTTAGTTCCATTCAAATCATGCAAGTTAGAATCCAAAACAAGGGCAAAAGAGTTTGGAAAAGTAGATACGATGGAGATGTATCACCCTGCCATCCCGCATCTGCCTTCCCGCGTCGCCGACCCACCTCTATAGCTCCCTCCTCACCGCCCAAGCTCGCCCGAGCGCCAATGCGTCCGCGGTTTCTTAGAGCTCCGGCCACGCGCCCGCGGCGGCATCCAGCTCGGTACCCCTCTTCCCCCGGCTATTTAAGCCTGTCCTGACCTTGCCACTCTTCATCACTCGACCTCCCCCTCTCCCATTCGATCTCCAGTACAGAGCATTGGAGCCATCGAGCTCATCTTCCTCCCCTCCGACCATGGCTCCGCCGCTCGGCTTCCTTGCTCTCCCTCTCCCTCCAGTCCTCCTTAGACACAACCGAGTGCTGTATCGAGAACCTCGCATACCACCGAGGCTCTCCAAGCCCTCTGCTATTTGAATGCCTGCTGGAACCAGTGATCCCGACGACCTCCAGAGCTCGCTGCCGCCGAAGATGAAGGGGGTGACATCGTCCGGCCACCTCCCGGCGGGCCACAGGTATGGGTGTGCTCGGCGGTGTCCGCCTGATCCATCCCTGTTGTCGCCCAGCTTCGTCGTGCCCTCCTTGCCGGCTAGCCGTCGCTGGTGAGCCCGCCGTCTCCCTGCCTCTCTCCCTCTCTCTTAAACCCGCCCGAAGGACCCCACCAGTCAACCTCTCTCCTTCCTGCTGAAGCGTTTTTAAGTGGAGGCATAAACCCACTTTATGCCTTTGACGTCACCCCTCTAGAGGTTTTCTGGAAATTCATCTTAAATCCATTTTTAACCCACTTTGACCATGAATATCTCCTAAACTACAAGTCCAAACGAATTGATTCTTCTTACATCATTTTTTCTTTTGAGCTCCTTTATTTTCTGGTAGACTTTGGTATTTTTATCTTCTGTCTAGAATTTCTGGACAGAAGAAATGCATTATGTGATATTTACAAATGCTTTCAAAAATGTTTTCCAGAATGTTTTAAGTTGCTTGATTGAAGATCAGGAGCTTTCCACTACTCCCTTGGAGCATTGCATGATTGCAATGCAATGCCATGGTTTATTTAATCGAATTTAATTAAATTTTGCATTAGGTACATATGATTTGTTCATGGCATTTCTTGGGGTAATAATGATCTTGCTATTGCCATGACGATGATTGGATTTCTGGTACTAATGCTTTGCAAATTGAGGATGCTATGTTGCCATTGGATTATTCGGAGCAATATTTATTTTCATCATAATTATATTGGATAGTATGCTTTGAAGTATTCTTTTGATTCGATGCTATCATATTGGTCTTTGGTAAACAACCCCGATAATGCTATGGGATCATTAGGATCAGTTGCTTTGGATTTAGCATGATCATATTTAATCTTGTGCCTATGGTATTATAGTAATTTTATAGCTATGTTATTCTTTGGATTATCGGATGGATATTGTTATGACTTGGATCACAGGTTGATATATGATATTGGAATATCAGTGCTATCACAGATATACCTTGGGGACAAATTCCGTCATTTCATTGGTTAGGTGCCACCGAACCGAGCTCACCAGTGCAGCCACACTTGCCTGGATGGGGAGGCCCTAATTTGGCCTATTGTCATGCCTCTCGCCGGTGCCTCCAACTAGGGAAGATTATGTGCGCGTGCTGCCCAGATGTAACACCCCAAAAATTTAAACATGATTTGTTTATTCATATTTTGCCAGGAAATTAAATTTTTATTTACTGGACTTATCTTTTGATTTCAGAACCACTCTTTTCTTTGTTATTGTGGGGTTTTCACCCCAAGTGAAAACTTTCCAAATATATTGTTGGACTTGTATACCCTCTCAAGAAAACATTTCTTTTATCAGTGGAATTGTTTATATAATTATTTTTCCTGAGCTTTATTTATTTTAAAATGGATTTTTATAGTATTGGAGTTAGTTTGCACTACAATCCTTTGATAGATTCATTTGAAAATTCCACCAAAATTGGGGATGACATATGATGTTCCTAAATCACTTTTATGCAAAAATCTCTTTTAATCATTAGGGATTTTGAGCTCTACCCCAAGTTTTCAAATCTGGTCCAGTTTGTAAAATTGCACTACAACCTATTTAAATATTTCTTAAAAGTTTCCACCAAAATTATGGGGTGTTGGTAGGAGTATATTATTCAACTTTATGCAAAACCCATTGATGTTCTTTTAAAAATTGGAGCAAAACATCCTCTTTTGCTCTCTGGTCCAGTGAGGTGTTTCCGACTAGAACCATATTTTAACTTGCCCTAATACCCATGATTCTTTTTTCTGCTTATAGACCACTCTACCAAACCCTTAAGTCCAGGAGATTGGACCCATTGGAGTATTTTTGGTCCATGCAATAATGCCATTTTCTTTCTGTCCAGATTTGGTTTTCTCAAAAACTTGCACTAACAAGTTTTTGTATTTGACAAAATAACCTTGCCACCCTCTTTATCATGTAAAGAGACTATGATCTGGAGTTTTTGGCCACCCCAAGAGTTGCCTAGATGCCCTTGGCATTCTATCAAGCACCTTGTGTGCATGGTCAGTTTTGACATAGTTTTTAGTTTGCGCATTGGACCTGCTTGCTTTGCCTAACCAGCATGTCTCATGGCTCTACCTTAGTCTATAGCCCCACCCTGCTAAACCTCATGTGGATTGGAGCCCCTGGCATGCCTTGGCATTTTGCCGAACACGTAGCGTGCGTGCTCTGGGCGCGCCCAGAGCGCATGTTTTGCACGCACGCGTAGCCGAGCCACCGCGTCGTGCCCCTGGCCTTTGCTCGCCCGCAGGGCCGCGCCCCGGCCTCGCCCACTCACCAGAACCCTCCAGGCTGCCCTTGGATCCCCACAGCGCCACCGTCAGGTCGGCCATGGCAGCTAGCGGCCGGCCACAACAGGCTCCTGCCATAGACGGCGCCGCCCGAGCCACCCTCGCTCGCCAGCTCGCCCCTAGAGCAATGCCCGCTCGTCAGCTAGCCTCTGCCGCCATCCCCAACCTCGACACGTCGCGCTGCAAGCTACAGAACGGCGGTTCGCCGTTCCTATCCACTGCCGCCGTCGATCCTATCCACGGCCGCCGCGGAACCGACCTCGACCACCTATAAAAGGAAACCCCGAGCTCGTCTAGGCCCTCAGGCAATCTCAAGCCATCCCCCTAGAGCTCCCTTAGCCGGCAATCGATGGAGGAAGGCCGTCTTCCCCATCTTTGGTCAGCTCGGCCGCCGCCACGTTCCGGTCCCTTTCGTCGCAACCAGAGCCTCCCCCGTCCATCCGGTGCCACCGTTCAACTCCCCTTGACCGTGCGGAGCCACCCAACGCCTCAGCCTCGACCAGGAACCACCGTAGCCCAAACCCCCAAATCCTCTTGAAGCCACCTCCGCCGTGGAGCTCGCCGCCGGCGACTCCCTCCTTCCCCGCCAACCTAGCAACCACTGGGAGGACCGCCTGGGACTGGCGGATCCATCCCTGCCCTTGGAACCCCGTGGGGAGCCGTGGTTCGTCGACGTCGATCGCTGGAGCCCCGCCACCGCTCGGACAGAGGAGGGAGGAGGCGCGGGCGACTGGTCAAACCTGACCAGTGGGCCCAAGGGACCCACTGTCAGTGACCCCGAGCCGGCCCGCGTGGTTTAAGTGAAAGCGTAAAACCCAAAGTGCGTCTTCTCTGCCCCGAAAACGTATTCTCATTCGAACCGTTTTCTTTTTCTGATTTTTATTAAAAATAGAATTTTGACTAAACTTTGACTGGCTATAACTTTTTAAATATAAGTCCAATTTACTTGATTCTTTTTCTGTTGTTTCTCAAATTATGTCTAGTTTATTTTCATATTTATTTGAAAATTTTCCAAACAACTTTTTTTGTATTGTTTTGAAACTATGTGTTGATTTGAATTTTTTCAAATAGGATTTTTGAGGAAGGAAGCAACTTTCAAAAAGTGCACCCCCACTTGCATACTCTTAAAGGCAAGCATTCTAAACCCTGGCATAATATTATTTTGTGTTGTTCGATACGGTTACAACACCACCCTGACACGGAATATTCGTTATTTTATAAGGAGATATGATCATACTCATGAGTGCATGTTGATGATTCTGTGCTATTAGAATTTGATATGTTTGTGATAGTAATCACCTCGTATGCCTTTCATGCCTACCGAAAGGAATCCGGGAAAGCCTCTGTCTTGGGTAGACACGAGCTTGTCCCTAATCCCTCGTTGAGACGGTTGTGTCCGACAAGGCATGGTGAGGTATGAGGAGTGGTGGTGCTGTCTGATTGGTGTGAAATATACTTCTTATACTAATCATGCAGGAAATACTTTAACCTCCTGAGTCGACCATAGATCGAGTCTTGTTCCAGTAACCCCCATACTTGATTCGTGCTACCACTTGTCCCTACCATGGGTAGGGTACGGTTCAGTAAGTTGTCAACCCCTTTCCTAGCACACACCGTACAGAGAGGCCATGGTGGAAGATACCGGCTACATCCGGTAGGCATGCCACTTGGTCCGAGGGCATGGGTGTTTCCGGTTGGGACCGGGAGGGGGGCACCCCTTAGAGCGCGCGATATAAATTTGATCCCATGCTAATCGAGGTTGTAGCCTCCCCACTTAGAGTTTCACTTAACGGGTGTCGTGGGTGATTCCAGACACCGGTAAGTTAGGCTGGTGTGTGCGGTCAGGGTGTTTTCAATTAAAAGACCGTAGATGGAATTAGTCCCGATGGACTAAAGGAATCCGTTGCTCGTGGGTAAAGAGTACACCCTTTGCATAGGTCATATCTATTCGAATAGCCGTGTCCATGGTTAAGGACTACAGTCTGGGATGGGTCAAGTGTCGGTCTTCGGAGGAAAGATTGCTAAACCAAAACATGGATCATGACTTGTGACACATGATGATTATGATTACTATTATTATGGACTAACCATTTACATTATTTGAATTATTGAGTATCCCTGGGACGGTCCTACCTCCTGGATATTCACTGTGATTATTCTCCTATAAGCCCTTTATGTGGTGTCGCACAGACGCCCGACTGTGGCATGCTTGTCCTTTAAATTATTTATAAGCCCTTTATGTGGTGTCGCACAGACGCCCAACTGTGGCATGCCTGTCCTTTAAATTATTTATAAGCCCTTTATGTGGTGTCGCACAGAAGCCCGACTATGGCATGCTTGTTCTTTAAATTATTTATAAGCCATTTATGTGGTGTCGCTCAGACGCCCGACTGAGGCATGTTTTATATATTCATCCTTTCGAGGCGTCGCTTCAGACACCCGATCGGTGCATTCTATTTTTATTCCCTAACTGCCTATTCATGTTGTATATGGATAACATGCTTGCGTGCATCATGGATAGTCATTTTGTGATTAACGTGTGATCATAGAATAGTTTCAGAGCATGACTATCATTTGTTATATTATACATGTGTTCTTAATGTTTGCGAGTACATTCAAAGTACTCACTGGCTTTTGCCTCGCTATTGTCTTGGCCAGATTTCTTGCATGGAGAGGAGCATTGCGATGACATCCCCGGAACCTAGGCAGTGATGAGAACAGTCTCACGAAGATAGGAGTTATCCAGGTCAGCTGTTCCCGTGGGAAATGGAGTCTCATAGACGCTGATGAACCGTAAATCGCTTCCGCCATCAACCACTAGAACCCATTTGTTGTACTTATAGGCCAGAATGGTCTTGTACTACATATTTTGTATTTTGCTTGGAGTTTCTGTATCAAGTTGGTGTCTCATCAGCTAACAATAATCCTCGGGTTGGTGAGCACAAGGGCCATTTTCTGAAAAATTAATATCCCGAAATCCGGTCCTGACACCTGATCAAGTAGGCGTCCATAAGCCTTGTGTGCCTGAGTTTCAGGCGTAATAACTTCTAGCAGTGAAACTCAGGCACAAATTGGAGTAAAGTTCATCATCGTCGTCGTTGTTTCACTGCTAGAAGTTATTACGCTGCTACGAGTTGTTTTGCTGCTAGCATGGAACTACTTTAGCTGGCGTAGTGTCACAGTGCTGATGTAATTCTTTGTAACATCAGACCCTTGTACTTGTATGCTTTATAATAGAGAGCTGATTTGTTCTATGCAAAACAGTGCCATATTTCAGAAGAGTTGATCTCTGGGCTGGAATACAGGGTGTTTCGGTTCCTCTGATGCGGGGTGCCACATCTTACACATTCCAATTGGTGGCATAGATATGGACAACTATGTTGCTTGGAACTACGCCAATAGTGGGCAATTTACGGTGGGATTAATAAACCGTTTACGCATATCTATGAAGCGAGCTAGGACCAGACGACCGAAATCCTCTTCAATAGTTCTGAAGCATAAGGGATGACTCGAATTATGTGATACAGGTGTACCGAATAAATGGAAGATCGATCATGCACATCAGAAAATAAAGGTAGTAACCTTTTGTGTTGCGTGTGGCCGTGACTGTGTCCTCATTCGGTGCTCTTTTGAAAGATCATGGACTCAAAAAAGGAAGCTCGAGTGGCGATCCCACCGACTTCTGTTTGCTCTCAAAGTGTGTTGCGAAACTGGATGCTGCCATGCCTAGGTGACTCAAGTCTAGAGGAAAGAGGTAATATGGTCCATGGCATTTACGGTTTGTGGCTGGCCAATGTTGAGTATATGTGTTGTGCATATGTGCATTGTGCCTACCTCCTAGTTGCCTTATATAGTTGAAGTCGTGGTCCACTTTTGTACATCATATATACGCGCGTTTGCACATGAGCTATACATCATGCAATTCCCACAACATACAAGGTATCAGTTTTTTTAGGTTTCTTTCCTCGCTTCTGCTTCGCCGCCGCCGCCGCCGCGCATCTCCCCGCACCGCTGCCGCTTCTCCAAGCCGTCGCCGCCCGCGCCATCCCCTCGCGCCCGCCGCCGCAGCTTCCCACTCCCAGCCGCCACCGCCCGCGATTCTCCCGTCGCGCCCGTAGTCGCCGCTCGACCCGCTGCCGTGCCGCCCAACCCTAGCCGCCGCTCCACCTTCCTCCGCCACCGCAACTTCTCCTAGCCGCTGCCACACCACACCCTCGCCCGAACCCCACCCCGAGCTGCCTGCTCCTCCCTCCCGAATCCCACCCGAGCCGCTTGACCCCTCCTGAACCCCAACCCGTTCGCCGACGCCAACCCTCCCGATGTCAATGACATCCACAACCTCAACATCTACGAGCGAGTGCCGGTTCGTCTCTTCCAGACGGATGATAATCCTCAAGTGTAGAGAATCATCGTTGCAATTTCCTAAAGGTGGAAGTGATAAGTATGGAGTGTCGAACCCACAAGGAGGTAAAGGTAAGATCAATATTCTCTCAAGCCCTATGTGTCACTAATACGACTCTACGTACACCGAACGTTTGCTTCCAACTAGAAACGAGAAATAAAACTATGTTGTGGGTATGAAGTGGATAACTTTGTATGATATCAGAGAGCTAACATATAAAAGTAGGTGATGTTATAATAAAGTTAGAATATATTACTAAATATTATAAATAGTGAGTGTGGAATAATGGTGGATCGGTGTCTGGAATTGTCCTAGGGAATTGTTAACAAGACCGGTAATCACTATTGCAGTTTCATATGAGGCAGAGGCGTAAGCTAACATACTTTATCTACTTGGATCATGTGCACTTATGATTGGAACTCTAGCAAGCATCCGCAACTACTAAAGATCATTAAGGTAAAACCCAACCATAGCATTAAAGCATCAAGTCCTCTTTATCCCATACGCAACAACCCCCTTACTCGGGTTTGTGTTTCAGTCACTCACGCAACCCACTATAAGCGAATCATAAATGTATTGCGACACCCTACAGCTGGAATCCCTCACGCTTGCACGACACAGAGGGCACCATAGGACAGCACCAAAGTAAAACATACAACTCATACCAATCTAGATCATCAATAAACCCAAAGACAAAGGATATCTACTCAAAACATCATAGGATGGCAACACATCATTGGATCATAATATGTGGCATAAAGCACCATGTTCAAGTAGGGATTACGGCGGGGTGTGGGAGAGTGGACCACGTTAAAGAGATGAGGATGGTGATGATGGTGGTGATGTTGATGAAGACAATCACCGCGGTGATGATTCCCCTCTCGATGGCACTCCGGTGCCACCAAGAGAGAGGAGGAGAGGTTCTCCACCTTGTGCTTCCTCCTCCATGGCCTCCCCCCTAGATGGGGAAAGGTTCTCCCTCTGATCCTTGGCTTTCATGGCGATGACGATGGCCTCTCCGAGATACTCCTCCATGCCCACCGGTGATGATGGCCCCCTCCGGCAGGGTGCCAGAGAGGGCCTAGATTGATTTCTCATGGCTACAGGCTTGCAGCGACGGACCTTCCTATCTAGGTTAATTTTCCAAGGTTTCTGTATTTATAGAAATTTTTGGCGTCGGTCTCATGTCAAGGAGGTGCCCGAGTTGTCCACGAGGCAGGCCCACGTGCCCAGGGGGTGGGCGCGCCCCCACCCTCGTGGGCAGCTCGGGACTCTTCTGGCCCAACTCCGATGCTCCGTGGTCTTCTTTTGGTCCATAAAAAATCATCAAAAATTGGCACGTCAATTGGACTCCATTTGGTATTCCTTTTCGGCAAAACTCAAAAAAAAAGGAGAAAACAGAAACTGGCACTGGGCTCTAGGTTAATATGTTAGTCCCAAAAATCATATAAAATAGCATATAAATGCATATAAAACATCTAAGATGGATAATATAATAGCATGAATACTTCATAAATTATAGATACGTTGGAGACGTATCAGCATCCGCAAGCTTAATTCCTGCTCGTCCTCGAGTAGGTAAATGATAAAAGAAATAATTTATGAAGTGTGAATGCTAGCAGGTGCACAAGTTTGATCAATGATAATTTCAGTCACCCTTTCTAGCATCATTATATGTCATAACAGTAGCTCATCTCATAAAACTTCTCCTGATCAAGTAATAAGCTATTCACATGTTAAAGCATAGATCATAAACTTTCTTGAAAACTAACAAACAATATACTCAGTCATCAAACAAATGCAATTCATCTTATTTTCAGGAAGATTCTATGTCAGAGCTTTGATTTAACAAACTCCACATACTCAACTATCATTTAGTTTTTCACAATTGCTAACACTCACGCGATATTTATGGGTTCAAAGTTTTAATCAGACACAGAGAAAGATAGGGGCTTATAGATTCGCCTCCCAACCTTTTACCTCAAGGGTAATGTCAACAATAATAGTTCATGATGCCTTACATCCAATTGGATATATATATATATATATATATATATATATATATATATATATATATATATATATATATATATATATATATATATCAGAATCTTTCCAACACAATGTGCTTGCCAAAGGATAAAATGTAAAAAGGAAAGGTGAAAAATCACCATGACTCTTGCATAAGGGTAAGAGATAAAAGTAAAAGATAGGCCCTTCGCAGAGGGAAGCAGAGGTTGTCATGCGCTTTCAGAGCTGAATGCACAAAATCTTAATACGAAAGAACGTCACTTTATATTGCCACTTGTGATATGGACCTTTATTATGCAGTCCGTCGCTTTTATTTCTTCCACATCACAAGATCGTATAAAGCTTATTTCCTCCACACTAATCAATCATACATATTAGAGAGCAATTTTTATTGCTTGCACTGATGACAACTTACTTGAAGGATGTTACTCAATCCATAGGTTGGTATGGTGGACTCTCATGGCAAAACCGGGTTTAAGGGTATTTGGAAGCACAAGTAGTATCTCTACTTAGTGCAAAAATTTTGGCTAGCATGAGGGGGAAAGGCAAGCTCAACGTGTTGGGCGATCCATGACAATATACTTTATTTCAAATATAAGAAAACATAACCCATTACATTGTCTTCCTTGTCCAACATCAACCTTTTAGCATGTCTTATTTTAATGAGTGCTCACAATTACAAAAGATGTCCAAGATAGTATATTTATATGTGAAATCCCTCTTCCTTCAATATTCTTTCATGAATTGTTCAAGTGACCAATTCTACGTTTGCTAACTCTCAATAAGTTCACTACCTATACTTATTATGTGTGAAGTCATTACGCCCATGTTATAAGCATATGAAACATATATAAATTTAGGTTTATGACATTCAATTTATTCAACCATTTACTCATAGGATTTACGTGAAGCACATGAGTAAATGACAAACTACTCCAAAAGATATGAGTGAAGAACACTGAGTAGTCAAATAATTAACTAGCCATGGGAGGATTCTTTTTCATTCAATATTTAAGATCCAATGATTTTATTCAAACAGCAAGTAAAATTGAAAATACGCTCCAAGCAAAACACATATCATGTGACGAATAAAAATATAGCTCCGAGTAAGGTGTACCGATAGTTTTGAAGACGAAAGAGGGGATGCCTTCCGGGGCATCCCCAAGCTTAGGTACTTGAGTCTTACTTGAATATTACCTTGGGGTGCCTTGGGCATCCCCAAGCCTAGGGTATTTCCACTCCTTATTCTCCTCATATCGATATCTCACCCAAAATTTGAAAACTTCAATCACACAAAACTTAACCAAACTTCGTGAGATAGGTTAGTATGATAAAGAGTAAACCATTCATTTTCGTACTGTTAAGGACAAGTTTCATAATTGTTCTCACACAATGCCTAATGTACCATATTATTTTTACAATTTATATTGAGAAATATAAGTCATAGAAACTAGAAAACAAGAAAACTATGCAATGAAAACATAATCTGTCAGAAACAGAATAGTCTCTAATGATTTGGACATAAACCATACTTCTGCTACTCCAAAAATTATGAAATAAATTGGTGGACGTGAGGAATTTGTCTATTAATCTTATGCAAAAAGAATCAACTAAAAATCACTCTTCTGTAAAAAATTGACAGCTAATCTCGTGAGCGCAAAGCTTCTGTTTTTTTACAGCAAGATCACATTGACTTTCTCCCAAGTCTTCCCAAAGGTCTTACTTGGCACTTTATTGAAACAAAAGCTATAAAACATGATTAATACAGTAGCTTAATCATGTAAATACACAAAAACAGTAAGGGTGATTATTGGGTTGTCTCCCAACAAGCGCTTTTCTTTAATGCCTTTTAGCTAGGCATGATGATTTCAATGATGCTCACATAATAGACAAGAATCAAAACACAAAGAGAGCATCTTGAAGAATATGACTAGCACATTTAAATCTAACCCACTTCCTGTGCCTAGGGATTTTGTGAGCACACAACTTATGGGAACAAGAATCAACTAGCATAGGAAGGCAAAACAAGTATAACTTCAAAACTTTAAGCACTTAGAGAGGAAACTTGATATTATTGCAACTCCTACAAGCATGTATTCCTCCCTCATAATAATTTCAGTAGCATCATGGATAGCAATTTTGTTCTCATACTCAATTGGAACCTCTTCCGAAATAGTGGAATCATCACCAGCTAAAGTTGACACTCTTCCAAATCCACTTTCGTAAATATCACACTAAGATTCAACACCTCCAAAATAGTGGGATCACTAATTCCTAAAGTTGACACTCTTCCAAACCCACTTTAAATGATAGTATTATTCATACTCCAAAAGATATAAATAAAGTTCATGGAGCATTCTACAATTAACATAGACTAACCAATATCCAAGCTCAAAATATATAAGTGAAACACACGAAGCATTCTATAAAACCATACTCAAAAGATTTAAGTGAAGCACAAACAGTAATTCTATAAGGTAATACTTAAAATATATAAGTGAAGCACATGAAGTATTCGATAAATTGATGAAGGGACATCTCACACTAGCATTGTTCTTGAAGAAAAAGAAAAACACAAAGGACACAAATCATGTGAACAAAACAAAACCCGAAGTATACCGATAATTGTTGAAGAAGAAAGATGGGATACCAACCGGGGCATCCCCAAGCTTAGATGTTTGAGTATCCTTGGAATATTTACTTGGGGTGCCTTGGGAATCCCCAAGCTTGAACTCTTGCCTCTCTTTATTCTTCTCACATCGGTAACTCCTTGTTCTTCGAACACTTCATCCACACAAAACTTTAATAAAAACTTTGTGAGATCCGTTAGTGTAATAAAGCAAACTACTACTTTAAGGTACTGTAATGAAATCATTCTTTATTTATATTGGTGTTAAACCTACTGCATTCCAACTTCTCTATGGTTCATACCCCCCGATACTAGCCATAGATTCATCAAAATAAGCAAACAACACGCGAAAAACAGAATCTGTCAAAAACAGGACAGTCTGTAGTAATCTGGAAGTTTGGTAAACTTATGTAACTCCTAAAATTATGAAATAAATTTGAAAATTTAAAAAAATTGTACATAAGTAATGTGCAAAACGTTTCAGACCCATTTTACCTTCCAGTAAAAAATGTAAATTCATGCACTACAGCCAAAGTTTCTGTTTTTGTTCTGCACATAGTAAACAAGCAATCTAATCATCCTAAAACCAAAGGTTGGCACATTATTTTTATAATACAATGGATATACACAAGGGGATAATTATTTACAGAGAAACTTCCATGAAAAATTCTACTTTGTTTCCGTGAGCATGAACACAAGTGCTCAAGGTCGACCCTCACGTCTGCAACGCATAACTTTCCAATCACTTCTCTTTTTGAAAAACTTTTTAGGCATGAGAGGCAAGTAATTTTTTTTGTATTTTAATTATTTACAAAAATGTATGTTTAACCCACAACTAAACAGAAACAAAAATGAAAAAACAAAATCTACTTAGTGAAGAAAGCAAACAAGCACACACGAGAATATCAACCCCACGCTATTGTTCCTCGGCAACGGCGCCAGAAAAGAGCTTGATAATCCCCAAGTGCAGGGAATCATCGTAGCAATTTCCAAAGGTGGAAGTGATAAGTATGGAGTGTCGAACCCACAAGGAGCTAAAGGTAAGATCAATATTCTCTCAAGCCCTATCTGTCACCGATACGACTCTATGTACACCGAACGTTTGCTTCCAACTAGAAACGAGAAATAAAACTATGTTGTGGGTATGAAGTGCATAAGTTTGTATGATATCGGAGAGCTAAAATATAAAAGTAGGTGATGTTATCATAAAGTTAGAATATATTACTAAATATAATAAATAGCGAGTGTGGAATAATGGTGGATCGGTGTGCGGAATTGTCCTAGGCAATTGTTAACAAGACCGGTAATCACTATTGCAGTTTCATATGAGGGAGAGGCATAAGCTAACATACTTGCTCTACTTGGATCATATGCACTTATGATTGGAACTCTAGCAAGCATCCGCAACTACTAAAGATCATTAAGGTAAAACCCAACCATAGCATTAAAGCATCAAGTCCTCTTTATCCCATACGCAACAACCCCCTTACTCGGGTTTGTGTTTCAGTCACTCACGCAACCCACTATAAGCGAATCATAAATGTATTGCAACACCCTACAACTGGAATCCCTCACACTTGCGCGACACAGAGGGCACCATAGGACAGCACCAAAGTAAAACATACAACTCATACCAATCTAGATCATCAATCAACCCAAAGACAAAGGATATCTACTCAAAACATCATAGGATGGCAACACATCATTGGATCATAATATGTGTCATAAAGCACCATGTTCAAGTAGGGATTACAGCGGGGTGCGGGAGAGTGGACCGCGTAAAAGAAATGAGGATGGTGATGATGGTGGTGATGTTGATGAAGACGATCACCGCGGCGATGATTCCCCTCTCGATGGCACTCCGGTGCCACCAAGAGAGAGGAGGAGAGGTTCTCCCCCTTGTGCTTCCTCCTCCATGGCCTCCCCCTAGATGGGGAAAGGTTCTCCCTCTGATCCTTGGCCTTCATGGTGATGATGGCCTCTCCGGGATACTCCTCCATGGCCACCGGTGATGATGGCCCCCTCCGGCAGGGTGCCAGCGAGGGCCTAGATTGATTTCTCGTGGCTAGAGAGGCTTGCGGCGACGGAACTTCTGATCTAGGTTAATTTTCCGAGGTTTCTGTATTTATAGGAATTTTTGGCATCGGTCTCACGTCAAGGAGGTGCCCGAGCTGTCCACGAGGTAGGCCCACGCGCCCAGGGGGGATGGGCGCGCCCCCACCCTCATGGGCAACTCGGGACTTTTCTAGCCCAACTCCGATGCTCCATGGTCTTCTTTTGGTCCATAAAATATCATCAAAAATTGGCACGTCAATTGGACTCCGTTTGGTATTCCTTTTCTGCAAAACTCAAATACAAGGAGAAAACAGAAACTAGCACTGGGCTCTAGGCTAGTAGGTTAGTCCCAAAAATCATATAAAATAGCATATAAATGCATATAAAACATCTAAGATGGATAATATAATAGCATGAATACTTCATAAATTATAGATACGTTGGAGACGTATCAACGGACCCCTCCTACTACACGTGGAAAACGTACTTCTCCCTCGTGTTCTGGGAGTACCACCTCGTCGATCATGTGGACGGCTCCGTCGACTAGTGCCTCGTCCTCGAGTTCCATGACTGGTCTACCATCGACACCACGATCATTCGGTGGTTCTTCCTCAACATCTCGCCGGACCTCTTTCAGACGGTCGTGCAGGGCGGTGATGATGCCTACACCGTATGGACCAAGCTGAACGTGCTCTTCACCGACAATCAACTCCAACGTCGTGTTTTTTTGCAGCAAGAGTTTTTTGGGTGCCATCAGGACAACTCCTCCGGCGACAATTATTGTCGCCGCCTCAAGACTCTCGCTGACGACTCCGTGACAATGGCGCGAAGATCTATGATGATCTCCTCCTCAGCACGCTCACCACCGGGCTCAACGAGGACTTCGGCAACGCCGCGACGAACCTCACCCTCATCCCCGAGCCCTCCTTCGCCAAGTTCATTGTGTACCTCTGGTTGGAGGAGCGGCGGATAAATTAGGTGAAGGCGCGGGCCATCCACACCACCCTCGCTGCCGGCACCACCCGCGGAGGGCCGCCGCCGGCTCCCGCTGCCCCGGCCACGCCATCAGGCGCCTTACCCGGCACCGCCGCCGCCCTACCCGGCGTAGAAGTAGCCGGGGATGCTCCCCATGCCGTATGGGCCTCTCCCTCCTGCCGAACGGCGCCGCGGGCAGCAGCAGCAGCAGCAAGGCGCCGATGAGCCTCGTCAGCAGCAGCAGGAGCTTTTTCAGGTGCCTCCTCCATGGACGTGGACCTCCGGCTACAACCCGTGGACCAGTGTCAATCATGCATACACCATTCCGGTCCCGCGGGCTCCTGCACCGACCCTTCCCGTGCGGCGTCCGCTAGCGCATCAGGCGTACTACACGGCTCCATAGCCCTATGGAGGGTACCCACTGCCACAGATGAGCGGTGGTTACGGCTACCTGATGGCGCCCCCGCCTCCCTCGCCGGCTCTGCTGCCGGCGCCTTGGGATCCGGCGCCCCCCGCCGCGCTGCACACCACCCCTACGCCGAACAACTACACTGGCGGTGGTGATTGGTACATGGACACCGGGGCCACGGCTCACATGTTTGCTCATCCTGGTAATCTTGCCTCCTTCACTCCCGTCACTACCGACCGCCGCATCATTGTCGGTGACGGTTCCACACTTCCTATCACACACATCGGGCACACTTTTTTGCCCTCTAATTCCATGCCTTTATCTTTGTCTACCATACTTGTGTCTCCTCATCTTATTAAGAATCTTATTTCTGTTCGTTGTTTTACTCGTGAAAATCCTGTCACTGTTGAATTTGACAAGCTTGGTTTTTCTGTTAAGGACGCTCGAACCAGGATGGTACTCCACCGATGTGATAGCCCCGACGAGCTCTATCCGGTGCATTCGCCCTCATCTGCCACAACCGCACCGGTTGCTCTCTCCGCTGGCGTTGATCTCTGGCACGCTCGTTTGGGTCATCCCAACCCCGCCACACTTCATCATATTCTTAGGAGCTTCAATTTCAGTTGTAATAAGATAGAGGATCACACCTATCATGCCTGTCGTGTCGGCAAACATGTTCTCCTTCCATTTAATAACTCCACCACCATTGCTTCTTTTCCTTCTCAATTGATTCACAGTGATGTGTGGACCTCTCTGGTTCCTAGTAATTCAGGCTATTTATATTATCTAGTCATTATTGATGATTATTCTCATTATGTGTGAACTTTTCCTTTGCAACGAAAGTCGGATGCACTCTCCACTTTGACGGATCTTTACTCCTATGTCAGCACGTAGTTTGGGTGTCCCATTCTTGCTCTTCAGGCTGACAATGGAAAAGAGTTCGACAACCTTACTTTCCGCACCTTTTTGTCGCACCATGGCACAATTTCTCGTCTCACATGCCCGTATACTTCACAGCAGAACGGTCGAGCTGAACGCGTCCTTCGCACTCTGAACGACTGTGTTCGCACACTCCTGTTCCATGCTAACGTGTCACCTCGCTTCTAGCCGGACGCACTCGCTGCTGCATCACTTCTCCTTAACCTTCGACCCTGCCGCCCACGGTGGAACTACGCACCCCATCACCTTTTGTTTGGTATGCCTCCGTCTTATGACGGTTTGCGTATTTTTGGGTGTCTTTGTTATCCTAGCACAGCCGACACTTCTCCTCATAAGCTTGCACCACGTTCTGTTGCATGCATCTTCATCGGCTACCCTTCTAACTCCAAGGGCTATCGGTGCTACGATCCCATCTCCCACCATGTGTTCACCTCCCGGCATGTTTACTTTTATGAGCATGTATTTCCGTTTCAGCAGGTACCCCCGGCAGTTCCTCCCGCCAATGATGACACGGGAGCCTCGACGCCTCTCCCAGGGCGTTCGCGCACCGCTCTTGGCCCGCCCTGGCTTTGAGGTGTGTCACCCACCGGCGCCCCCACACGCGGCGCCTCCTTTGACTGCGACCATGGTGCCCGCGGCTACGGTGCCCTCGGCGCCTCCTCTTCCCGCGGTTCCCGCGCCCGTGGCCTCGGCTCCCGCGCCTCCTGCCTCAGCGCCCGTGGCCCCCTCGCCCAAAGCTTCGGCGCCTGCGGTTTCAGCGGCTCCGACGTCCTCTTCATCGGCGACTGCGACCGAGCCACCCGCGGTCGGTCTGGTCACCCATGCTCGTACGGGCCTTTTTCGCCTGAGCTCGTGCTATGCTTCAGACGACTATGTCCACGTGGCATCCACCTCTACGCCATCGCCATTGCCGTCCTTCGTTCGAGCCACTCTTCGTGACCCGCTCTGGATGGCTGCGATGCAAGAGGAGTTTGATGCCCTGCTGCGCAACCGGATGTGGCATCTTGTTCCCCGTCCCCGGCACGCCAACGTGATTACCGGGAAGTGGGTCTTCAAACACAAGCTCCGTCCTGATGGTACCCTTGATCACTACAAAGTGCACTGGGTCGTTTGTGGCTTCCGGCAACATGCTAGCATCGAATTCACCTACACCTTTGCTCCGGTTGTTAAGACTGGTACGATTCGCACGGTTCTCCACCTTGTATTCTCCCGTGCTTGGCCGGTGCACCAGATGGACGTCTCCAACGCCTTCCTTCACAGTCACCTCGAGGAGCAGGTTTTCAGCCAGCAGCCTACGAGGTTTGTTGATCCAGCACTTCCCGACCATGTGTGCCTGCTTTCGCAGTCCTTGTAGGGACTCAAGTAGGCTCCGCGCGCTTGGTACCGGGGCATCGTGGTGTTTCTACACCAGCTCGGGTTTCGTTCCACCCGCTCGGACGCATCGCTCTTCGTCTATCATCAAGGATCCGACACGGCTTACTTGCTGCTTTATGTCGAGGACATCATCCTGACGGCATGTACGACTGGTCTTCTCAATCAGCTCACTGCTCTCCTTCATGTTGAGTTTGCCATCAAGGACTTTGGTCCTTTGCACTACTTCCTCGGTGTTGAGGTGGTGTGACATCCGGATGCCTTCTTCCTTCATCAACAGAAGTACGCTCATGAGCTCCTGGGTCGTGCTGGCATGCTTAACTGCAAGCCCACCGCTACGCGTGTTGATACAAAGGCCAAGCTCTCTGCCACAGATGGTTCTCCTGCTTCGGATGCTGCCTTCTACCGGTCTATTGTTGGTGCTCTCCAGTACCTCACTTTGACTCGACCGGAGATCCAGTATGCCGCCCAGCAGGTGTGTCTTCATATGCATACTCCTCGGGACGTTCACTGGGCTGCTATCAAGTGGATTCTCCGCTATGTCTGTGGCACTATGGACCTTGGCGTCACGCTCTCCACCTCCGCCGACACCGCCCTCACCGCCTACTCTGATGCAGACTGGGCGGGCTGCCCTGACACTGTCGCTCCACCTCGGGCTATTGTATCTTCCTTGGACCTTCACTCATCGTCCAAGCGGCAGCCTACGGTCTCTCGCTCCAGTGCCGAGGCTGAGTATCGCGCTGTGGCCAACGTCGTCGCCTAGTGTTCGTGGCTTCGCCAGCTGCTTCAGGAGCTCTCTTGCCCTGTGGATCGTGCTACGATGGTCTACTACAACAACGTCTCGGCGGTCTACCTCTCCGCTAACTCGGTACATCATCGTCGGACCAAGCATATTGAGTTGGATATTCATTTTGTTCGGGAACAAGTGGCTCTTGGCCATATTCATGTTCTACACGTTCCTACTTCCCAACAATTTGCAGATATTATGACCAAGGGCTTGCCTACGGCATCATTTGTGGAGTTTCGGTCCAGTCTTTGCATCAGCAGCGGTGCCACTTCGACCGCGGGGGGTGTTGAGTATATGTGTTGTGCATATCTGTGTATTGGGCCCACCTCCTAGTTGCCTTGTATAGTTGAGGTCGTGGCCCACCTTTAACACATCATATATATGTGCGTTTGCACATGAGCAATACATCCTGCAATTCCCACGACATACAGCTAGGAATGAGATGCGTATTGCCGAGCCACATGCTACTGTGAACTCCGTCTCCGCCTTCTTCCTAGAGGAACGACAGGCTGTCCAATAGACTGGTTCAAGGTTTCCATCAAGACCCTGATTGAGTGTTGTCTCCTGCAAAAGTATGGGGTGGATGAAGGCCAATGCTGATGGCACGCCATCCAAGGTTGGGGAAAAGGGTGGTTGTGGCATTTTTTTGAAACGAAAGGGGTTGCCCCCTGCCCCAACTTTTTATTAAAAAAAGCAAAGGCAACCATAGCAGACTGTTGACAGCTCTCGGCTCCAGCCAGAATGTAGCTGCAGCAGAATTATTACAATGCGAGGTGTACTAAAAGTCTGAAACACACATAAACGAGTCTAAGGCCCTAAAGGAGCAAAGCGACAAAGAGGAATGAAGATACTAGCTACGCAATCCCCCTAGGGCCATCCACACGCCAGGCGATCCTAAGCAATTCCCCGCGATGATGGTCGAGCAGCCTCAAGCAGCGGAGGAGTAGCGCAGCTTGGGAGTCCACACATAGGATTTTCCATTGGCGAATATGTCTCCCCACCAAGTCCAGCACACATCTGATACTTCGCCAACTTCTCCCCTGAAACACAAATTCATTCCGAAGCAACCATAAGCTCCATAAGGTAGCAGCAGAGGTCAAGTTAACTGCACCATAACACTTTTTCTTCTTCCATGGAGAATTCCGTGGTGGCGCGTGGCACCCTCCTACCTCTAACCCCGAGCTTATGGAGATTTCGGCGTGTCGGCATGTTGTGCAACTAGCATTGGAGATGGACGTGCCAAAGCCAACTGTTGAGCTTGATTTCAAAGGGCTTGTAAGCATCTTGAAAGATCATGCCAAAAATCTCTATGCAGTTGGGTTGATCATCGAAGAAGCTAAACGGTTACTTAGCTCTTGCCGGGATTTTAGGGTTTGCTGGGTGCGGCGCTCCGCTAAGGGAAATGATTACAATCATCCGACCGATTTTACTCCTCGTGTCCGCCGCGTCGAGAGCCAACCACGTGTCGTCCCACACACAAAAAGTCTTAGGATTTGGCAACATCCTCCATGTTTCTGAAATATGGGAAAAGATTCAGTTCAACTGACCGATCGCTCGCACGCATCCGTCGAGTGAGTGGTCGTTAGATCAAAAGTCATCGTATAGTGCTCAAAAGTTGCACGTGTTAAGTATCTAGAAACATCTTGCAGGACAAGCAACCTTATCCATTCATCAACACTTCGTCCCCAATTTCAGCCATCACGACGAAAAACTTCTGCAACATTATTTTTGTTGCAAACCATCCTCCGCAACGACACTAATGTTGCAAAAAGCAAAGATGAAAAAAAACCGCAATACAACTTGTCGTCCCCAATCCCTATCCTCGTGACGCGAAAAAATTCTGCAACATCATTCTTGTTGCGAAAGTCCTTCTGCAACATCACCCATGTTGCACAAAAAAACGACAAAAATAAAATTTTGCAATACAACCTTTTTGCAAATGTTTCTGCAACAAGGTCTCAGTTGCAAAAGAATTCCGCAACACCATCTTTGTTGTAATTATGAAAACAGCGACCGGCCGATGATCTAACAACTGTCGAGGCGGCGGATGTATTTTTAAAAGATCCGCCGGCCGAGCCCCTGTGCTAATGGATCCGCGCGCATTTTAGCCAAGGAAGGCGTTTGCAATGAACTTTGCAAAGTCCGGTTTCACGTCCCTCCGGACTGTATTCTGAGCGTTGTATCGTCGTAATTTCCAATTTTATTTATTGAATAAATAGCGAAATATATTTTGATCAAGAAAACGCCATGGAACTTCCCCTCACGCATCACGTTCGCATGGCACTTGTCGCTCGCGCTCACACTTGACGCGCATGTCACCACGATCGGGTATGAACCACGTAGCTGCGCCAGGCACACACACACACATCGATCGACCCACCGAAATCGATCGATCAAAGCGCCCATAATAAAGCGCCGCACGACGAGTTTACTGCGCCATGCATGCATGCGCGCGTGCGTGTAAATGTAGAGGAGCAGCAGTTACTACTCACTATTTACTCTTTTTCTGCGTCACCTAATGATGATGATGATGGCCCAATCGAAGGCGTTTCACCTCATCATCACTGCGATCTTTTTTTTCTTTTCTTTTTTTACGAAAACACCATCATTGCGATCGCCGCCACGTATATACGCATGGATCGACGAGAGGATGAGAGCTTTGGAAACCCACCACTATGCCGAATTAACCAAGGCAAATTAAGGACGCATTGGCCAATCAATATCGGTTAGCACTAGATCAACCAAATCCATCGCAATTACTGCCCCTCAAGCCCCTTTCCCATCATGCATGCGTGCGTTCCTATTATCATCTCTTCGATCTGCGTCCATATGGATGCATGCTGCTGCTTCCTGCAGCCTGTATATATAGGCGAGTTCGGCGCACTGTTCAGCATCATCTCTTTTGTCCAGACAGCAACAAGTACGTGGTGTTGCTCTGTTCCTCGATCGTCAGCCGCTGTCTCTTCCGATCGAAGTTCCTCCATGGAGATGCAGCAATACTACGGCGGCGGCGGCTGCGATGGCGATGGCGACTGGTTCCATCAGCTGGCCACGCTGCCGCCTTTGCCGATGGGCTCGTCGCTGCCGCCGCCTCTCCTCATGAGGTCAGTTCAGCGCGTCATGCAAATTTCTTAATTTGTACTACACGATCTATTCATCAAGACCTCAATCTCGATCGTCACCAGCGAGGGCAGCTGCTTACCCATGGCCACCGCCGCCGCGCTTCCTCTTGGGGATTGCTCTTCAGCTCTCATGATTAGGTGATAATCGCTAGCTCGTTCTTTCTATGTTGCTCATGTATTAGATTAGTTTCTTAAAATATGACTGACGCGGCTGATCGATTGCCATTGGTTTGATTGATCAGGGCAGAAGAACAGATGGGCTGCCAGCAGATGATCCCTCCGCCAGCCGCTGCCGATGATGTGTACAGCAGCTACGCCTCCGACAATGTCGTCCTCCCGCCGTTTCCTGCAGGTCTCGATGATCCCACGGCCGGCCTCGACGACGCGCTGCTCATGGAGTCCTTCAGCGACATCGACCTGGAGGAGTTCGCCGACGCCGTCGGCCACAAGATTAAGACCGAGCCTCTCGACGACGCTATGGTGCCGGCGGATCACGATTTCGCGGCGCAAGCGCAACAGGCGCGCCCAGTGGTGATCATGAACCAGCAGCAGCTAAATGCTCCACACGGCGTGCGCCTGCTCAATGATCCCAACGACGACGACTCAACTGTCGTCGCCGGGGGCTATGATGCGGCGGCCGTTGGGTGCGCTGAGCAGAAGCAGGTGAGGCCGGCGCCACGTCGTGTGCGCAAGAGTAGCAGTGGGGCACGCCCAGCCGCCGGTGGGAAGAGCCTCGACCACATAGGGTTCGAGGAGCTGCGTACATATTTCTACATGCCTATCACCAAGGCGGCGCGGGAGATGAACGTCGGCCTCACCGTGCTCAAGAAGCGCTGCCGCGAGCTCGGCGTCGCCCGGTGGCCTCACCGGAAGATGAAGAGCCTCAGGTCTCTCATCCTCAACATCCAGGTACGTACGTGCACACAACAGATCGGTAAAACACTACATTCGAAATGTCGCACCGCGTGTTGCTATTCCTTTTTTTTTTTTTGAAAAGAGAGGGGTCACCCCCCGCCCCAACTTTTATTAAGCCAAGGCAACTGCAGAGACCAGACTGTTGAACAGCTCTCGGCGACCCGTGTTGCTATTCCCTCCGTTCCATAATTCTTGTCGTGATTTTAGTTGAACAAAATATGAAACGAAGAGAATTATGGAGTTATTTACCCAAAACCACCACACTTGGGGCTAGGGTAACAGGTCAGTACCAGATTTGAGCCAGGTCACAAAAAACCACCAGTTCTGGGCCTAATACGTAACGCAGAGCACTGACGGGCCGATTTGGCCGCAAAAACAGCAAAACTGACAAGTAGGACCCACCTGTCGGACCGACGTGGCAATGCCCACATGGATAATTTGCTGAGGTGGCCAAAGGCCCACCCGTCGGCCTCTCTCTCTCTCTCTCTCTCTCTCTCTCTCCCCAAGCATCTTCTTCCCCACCAACCAACCATATCCATCGCCGCCGCCGGAGCCTTACCCCGGCGAGCCACCCTACCACCAGAGCCTCCCCGCCTCCCTAGCCACCTACCATCCGCCGCCCGAGCCACCTACAACCCGCCACCACAAGCCACTGCCCCGGGCGAGATCCAACCCCAGCAGCACCTCCAGCTCTTGTCCGCCACGCCACCCAAATCACAGCCGAGCCGCTGTGGCTAGCAGTCCAGGGCCGCGCCGCCACGGGGAGGGCTTCACCGGCGTCAGGGTCAAAGGCGCGGCCGCGCGTGCTGGGAGGCATCTCGATGCCGAGCACCTCTCCGGGTCCAAAGGTCATCGGCGCGCTTCGGTCTGGGAAGCCACCACGGGGCACTGCCTCGAGTGTGGCCGTGGCCATGGCGCTCCATGACGGTGCGCACGGCAAGGGCCGCTCCTCGAGCACGGGCGTGACCAGAATGCTGCACCATGACGCACCCCCGACCAGGGCCTCTTGTGGTCACCGCGAGCACGGGCGCGACCATGGCGCTCCACCATGGCGCACGCGACCACGGGCGCGGGCAAGGCCAATGGGCGGGCTCCGCGAGCACGAGCGCGGCTAGGGCCTCCCGGCGGGCACCTCGAGCACGGGCGCGGCCACCATCGGCGAGCAAGGGCGGCAGCGGCGTTGGCGGCGTGCAGTGCGCAAATGTCAGTCAGCGCACGTTACCTGTTTGTTGAAATGTCCAGGAGAAAAAGAAAAATGGAAAAAAATATAAGCACTTGAGTCATTTACAGGTGGAACCCTCGTCCGACTCAGCATATTGCCCACACAAGCACGCCACGTCAGCCTGACAGGTGGGCCCAACTTGTCAGTTTCGCTGTTTTTGCGGCCAAATTATCCCGTCAGTGCTCCGCGTTATGTATTAGGCCCAGAACTGGTGGTTTTTTGTGACCTGGCTTAAATCTGGTACTGACCTGTTACCCTAGCCCCAAGTGTGATGGTTTTGGGTAAATAACTCAGAATTATGGAACAAAGCGTAATAGAAAAATGTGTGCAGGAGATGGGGAAGGGTGCTACGTCGCCGGCGGCTGTGCAAGGGGAGCTGGAGGCGCTCGAGAGGTATTGTGCCATAATGGAGGAGAACCCGGCGATCGAGCTGACTGAGCAGACCAAGAAGCTGCGGCAGGCCTGCTTCAAGGAGAACTACAAGAGGAGGAGAGCGGCGGCCTCCGTCAACTTGCTCGAGCATTGCTACAACGACTTGGGCAGTCATGAGCAGCAGATGCCATTGCCACAGATGGGTTTCTTTGGGTTCTAAAGGGACAGGATTTCACATAAACAGTATATATACGGGGCAACAACTGAAAAAGTAAATAAAATAACCCACTGAAACGATCATAGATGATCCATGGGTATCCGGCAGGTGTTAAACAGATGAATGACGTCGACGCATGGGAGGCGCCGCTTCTTTTTGCGTCATATGCAAGATGCAAACATTTCTCTATGAATTAGTAGAGTGGCTCGTGCAATTGTGTGGGCTGCATCTTTACTTTTTACAAATATATATCTCCTTAACCTATCGTTGATGATTATTCAATTGTTTATCTTACTTTTTGAGTTGATTCTATATCTTACTTGATTATTCTTATACTGTCATCCAAAGTTTTATTTTATTTAATATATTCTACAATAAAATTTCTGTAGTACTGTCATTTAGCACGCACATCGATCCAACTAATTTCCTAAGTAAATAGTACATTGTGTCATGTATCTGTTCAGTATTATGTTTGATATCGTGAACACACAATGACTAATGTTCATAGTATGAACATTCCATGAAAGGTTCTGAGCTAATCTTACCACATACTCCCTCCATAGTGCTACATACATCCTTTCAGCGACGGTTAATATTGGACGGAGGGAGTACCTAAGCATGTTGGTGTCGGTGAACAAAAAAAGATAAAACCATAGTAATATTTGCCTATAACACAAATAGGGCACCTACGACCTAACCATGGCATGTAAGCTCTCGTGTTCAACAAAGGACCATGAAAATCTACCTCTAATTTGAAAAGTAAATCTTTTAGGATTGGCACACTCTTAAAAATGTTACTTTGGCAAACATGTTACTAATGTACAAACTAGCGGGTTCACCCGCGCATTTGCGCGGCTAGATATTTATTATTTACTATTTTTGTATTTTATACGACCGTTTGTTGGCATTTGAGTATTTGTTTTCTGTGTCGTGAAACCAACATATAGTGTACCCTATAAATGTTGATTAGGTGCATGCCATAAACTTTTGGTTCAACAATTATGTGCCTTAGATTATATCATGATAATTTCAAACTTGAAATTTAAATACCATATTTTCGAAAGAAAAGCACATTTATAGTAATGGTTTTATACTATCATGATGTATACATCGAGGGCTACTTCAATGTAGTTACATTGCTTTAATAAATGTACATTTTTCTGGCCTGTTTTCTCTTCTCAAGGCCTCTTTAGCCATGAAGCTATGAGATTGTCATTGAGGTTCATCAGTAACTATTGCTATGAAACAATTATAGCTTGTAGACTTGCGTCACTTTCCTTTCTTCTATTTCTCCATTTTTTCTGCCTTCAATCGGTACATCAAACCAAGTTAATAGATATTACTTTGTTTGATTCTCCAAACCCCAAGTCCTATGACATTGAAGTTGGTTTGCGGTGATTATAGTTTGGTTACACTTGGATAGCGAGATGGAGTTCTTATTATTAAAAAAATTGATTGCTTGATATTATACTATGTATCTCACTGCGATATCAATAATTTTATAGAACATATGATTTCTTGCACATATTTTATTGCTCCATTATTTGCAAATGGCCATTACTGAGCAGCAGGCCTTCTAGCCTTTTTGTCTTCGAGTATGTATGTCTGGTAGTCTATAGTTTGGCATGATGTTGCCAATTAGCCACTTCTATAACACCCCAAGCCATGGCAATAATAGATGTTGGAAAATAGTTATATTTTGGTGGCCTGGTATTTTACATTTAATCAGTCAACATCGCTATACCTCGCAAAAAGCAAAACCACTCTACTTGACATACATACCATATATCATAGACACTCTGGCAGTTGTGGATTGGTATATTCAGCCCATGACTCATGCTGCTTTCGAAAGTAATTCAAGTGCATATGTATTAGTTTTAAATTTTTATCTTCTACTCCCTCCTTTTTGGTTTATAGGCTTATCTCAAAATTTTAGTTTTTCCATTTTATAAGGCTCAATTTGGTTGTTTTTCATCACATGTTCAGATTCCAAGGTGCATTAAATCATTGCATGCAAGTATTAAGAGAAAATTTACCAATGCATGTACTTTATGCATGCATGCATTGCAATTTATGCATCGATAAACATAATTTTTTGAGGAAAACAAGTGCATTAATTAGGTGCTTTTGCAAACTACAAAAAGTATTCCACCATTCATCATCTACCTTGGTTGGTGAGATTTTTGAATTAAGCCCTATAAACCGAAAAGGAGGGAGTATGTCGTACGATTGTTTTATTTTCTTTTATTGAGTGGCGTGGAAAACATGGTTTGAGGAAATATTTGATTCACAGAGTTTTTTATTTAAATTTTAAATCTTTATATTTTAATAATTTTATACCTAAATTTCCATGCCCCACAAATCTGTAAGAGATATTTTTTCTATGTTTCACTAATAAATAAATAAATGAATTTTGAGTCAAACCACACTATAATGTTTTTTATATACCTTTATGCTTAATCTGGCGACTTAAAGATCACAATTATTCAAAAAAGTTATACATAATAATAGGTACGGGTATGGTTGGAGATGCGACCAATGTCTTCACAGGGAGTGAACGTACTTTTCTTTTTGACGTGACATACGTGTATGGTTGGAGGTTGAACCAATGCCAGGGACCTGGTTTTCTTCCTTTTTTTTTCTCTTTGATTGATGGGAACGGTGTACTCTTTTTTGTTGACAGAACGTGCAGATTTTAAAACCATATTTAGATGCAGCTATTGTGGGCCAGTCTCACAAAGTGTGCTAAAGAGAAGTTCGGGCCAGAACTTCCACTGAATTTTTTTAGGGTTACTACTTCCTTTGATTAGCATGTACGCTTTGGAGTCCTTTAAATTGATTTACTACGGTCCACAATGATCGTACTTGATCATGTCTCTTAGTTGACATCGGCACATCAATTCTATTCGGACACAACCTTGATTGTTTTTTTTTTTTTGGAAACAGACTCATATCTACACGTGACTTTTTCAAGAAAAAGGCATATGAGTTAGACAAACGTGTTGATCATATTCTTATGTGACGTGGCAAACCTTTTGCACGTTCACCTAATAATATTTGCATGTAACGGTACATCAGTTTTTTTTCCGCGGGGAGTTGCGTTAATCTAGTCCATTCATATTTCTTAACTTTTGAGCGGTCAATCTCTGCCGTTACTTTTCTATCGTTTTAAGTATATAATAGATAGATAGATAGATAATTCATGAATAATATACTAATATCATATTCATCTTTTGAATGCTAGTAACTATTTCTTTCCGGACGGTAAACTTATAAATGTTTGGATGGTAAACATTATACTAGAAATGCATATAACTTGCATCAATGTTACACTACCAAAACTGGCTCCCAATGCCATTTAAGAAAATGATGTCGTGGCAGTGCTTTTGCTTTCAACTGTCCACAAGTGCTACCACGGAAGCGTTCTGCTACCGTGGAGATACTTTTGGACAGCAGGATTTTCTCAATAGAGAACATCACATAATTAATTAGTATTAGGAACAATAGAATAGTAACAGACAATACATAGTCGACAAAGTCTGCAACTGCGTACAGTTACACAAAGTAAATGTATCAAAGACCGATTGTACTCTTCACTACCAGGCGAGGCGCAGCGATTGAGTCTTACAAGGCCAGCATAGCTAGCATGAAAAATGATCTCATATTGTGGGACGGTGGATGTATTTTTTTTCTCAAGAACGGTTTAATCCATGGTTTATGGTTGATTTTTAGGTATAGCAGGACTCGTGTTTTGGTATTTGTTCCACTTCTCACTTAAATTTTGTTTTTATTCAATTTTTGGTGTTCAATATATTTCGCTCTAAAAAACTATTTTCTTGGTTTATTTTTAATTTTTCTTCCTCATTTCAATTTTCCCTACCTATTTTTTGCTGTTTTATTTTTTTATTTTCATTTGTTATTTAAATTTTAAAAGATTGCAAATATATATATATATATATATATATAAACATTTACATAAATACGTAAACAAATTTCTGAAATTGTGTGAACATTCTTAAGACGTGAACACATTTTAAAACTACATTAATTATTTTCTAAGATACATGAATACTTACATAAAAAGCAAGTACATTGAAAAAATAAACATGAACACCTTTTTACATGAATATTTTTGAAAATTACATGACATCTATTGAAATACCACAAAATGTTAAAAAATTCATTGACTTTTGTAAACACGTGAGTATTTTGTTAAATATAGTAGGACCACTTTTTGATACATGTTCTGATTTTTATTAAATTATAAAAATAAAATTATTGTTCAAATATTTTTTAAAAATATTTCTGATAAACAAAGAAAAATGAAAAGGAATTTGTGTGTGTCTGTGTGCACTCTCACACGTGGCTTGCTAGCACACACACGCTTTTATCGTGCTTGTCCTGGCCTGGGGTGTTGTAGGCGTCCCTTTGCTATAGCAGGTTCGGTTCTGCCCATGAAACCTTCAAATCACTAGTTAAGGACTACCCTTTGCAAACGTTACTTCCACCCTCTCAGCCACTGACAAGTGGCGCATTGCTTGTGTGCTACTTGTCACAACCTAGGAGTTTCACTTTTTTTCTTCGTAGATTCGTTTTGCTCTTTCACCATGTGTTCAAATCCCAAACCGTTTCACCATTGGATTTCTGGCATCGAGATCTATGAAACTAGATGCCATATTAATAAGTTCCGATGATTTTTTTTTTAAATTGAAACCTAAAAAACCACAAAAAATACAATTAAAAACCAAAAAAACTAAAAAGAAAAAAATCAGCAACCGAAAGAAAAGGAATGACGAAAAAAGAAAGAAAAAACCAAAGCCGGAAGCATGTTTTTTTTTCTTTTTTTTCCTTTTCGACGCGCTTCTCGTGGAAGCAAATATGTGCTTCTCATGGAAGCACATTATTTTTCCTTTCTAAGAAGCACAACTTTGCATCTGGCGGAAGCAAATCTGTGCCTTTTGTGGAAACACATTTTTTTTCTTTCAAAAATCACAGTTATGATTCTCATGGAAGCAAATTTGTGCATCACAGGAAGCAAATATGTGCTTCTCATGGAGGCGCAATTTATTTTCCCTTAACGAGAAGAACAACTGTGCTTCTCGTGGAAGCACATACTTTTTCCCTTCCTGAAAAGCACAATTGTGCTTCTCGCCAAAGTAAATTTCTACCTTCATGAAAAGCAAATATGTGTTTCTCGTGGAAGCACGTTTTTTTTCCTTTTTGAGAAGCACATTTGTGTTTTTTGCAGAAGCAAATCTATGCTTATTGTGGAAGTGCAAATTTTTCTGTGTAAAATAAAAACACATTTTTTTCTCAAAACCAGGTGAAAACTGAAAACCCGAAAACATGTATAGAAAATTTAAACAAAAAAAATTCCAGAGAGAGCGCCCACCAGGCGACATGCAGCGGCGGCTGCCACTTGGCATGCTCTAAAGCCATCAAAAGTGGTCCCTGGAGGTCCCCCACAAGGGGTAACCTCCCGTTAGTTTTTTTAGTCTATACATACTTTATTTACTGGTCATAGTCCAAATACATTGGTATACAATTTTGTTTTGGAGTATCGAGAAGCCACAAATGACGTAAAAAGTGAAGTTGTAAAGTATGCTTAGCGAGGCTATGTGCCTCAATATATGAATCACGTCCCTCGTAGATGAAGGAGCAAACTGTGAACTAATTGGCAGTGTGATGCTATTATCACATGTGTTGGGTCCAGGTCCAGAGCGAGAGAAAGAGCCTCTCGGCAAGCGAGTGTCTCGAGCGATGCCAGATCAGTTATACTTGTGCACTTGATAGCTGAAGCGCCCAAGTATTCACTTGTATAGTCTTTGCATATGGCGTTGTACGAGCCCCCATCCAAGCTACGCAACGTAGCACCATCAACTTTGATTTTTGCATGTCCCGTGGCCGGGGGCACCCGCACGCGTGCTGTTCTAATGGCTGTGCTACATGTGGTTTTTTTTGTCATGCACTCACCCAACTCCCTTAAAAAGCTAGTCACAAAGTGGTGTGTTGAATGGGGCGACTGAAAAATATGTTTGTGAAGTGCTTTCGTGCGTGCATGCCACACAACCCAAAGGGTGATCACAACCTTGACAGTCATCATGAGGAAGACCATCAATGAGTGCAAATAGCCACCTTTTGGTGTCCGGTTCTCTGCTGCTCTCCATAGCCTCGACCAGGTTCGAATCTTCGAGGGCCCAAACACACCTCGCCATATGACAGTGGAGAAGGGAATGTTGCTAAGAGTCCTCTGAACCGCAGATTCCACAGTTTGACGTAGTCGACATATTTCAGTGATGCAACAAATCAGCAAAAGGGAGAGATTGCTGTGCTAACCTCCATAGAAATAATTTTACTTTCGATGGCACGTGGGCCTTCCACAAGCTAGTCCACGCCTTCTTTTCTGCATCTGAATTTGACGAATCGATGCGTCCATCCAGCCATGCTTCACGCCTCAGCTTTGTGAAAACAAGCAATTCTGTACACTGACCGGACACTGAAAATTCCGTTCTTCTCGTGTATCCAGGACCAAAAGTCGTCCACCTGCCTAGTGCACACTGGTATTGTAGCGATTGCTTGGGCATCAGCGGACAAGAAAATTTCAGGTAGCTTGTCCATGTCCCATGATGCATTTGGTGTTGCTCTCCTAAAACCTACGCGGATTATTTTTCTTGCTTATTAGTATCGGCTTCATCGGACCAACAAGCTTTGATAGTAGTGAATGAAAAACGCTTGACGGGCGAAAAAAAAATTGGAAAATCGAGTTTAATGGGCGCATCTATATATCGCATATAGGGGTATGGATGTCGTGCTCGCCTACAGCGGCACGTAAATGGGCCAGGCCACCAGACGATGGGAGGAATGTGTTTGCCGCAAGCTAATACAGGTGCGCATGCACGCACATTCTTTTTTATATTTTGTTCTCTTTTGCATTTTTCAGGTTTTTCGTTTTGTTTATTTCTTTTCTTAATTTTTATCAAAAAAGAAAAATATTTTAATTTAATAATAATATAAAAATGTTCAACACGTTCAAAAAATTGTCCATTTTGTATTCCAAAAAAAATATGCATCCGATGTTTTTTTTGTATTCCAAAGAAAAATTGTCCATTTTATCAAAAAATGTGCATCCTATGTTAAAAATGTTCATGGTGTGTTTAAAAAAATGGTCACCATGTACTTCAGAAAAATACTGATCTTGAAGGTATTCAGAGTATATTTAAAAATTCTTTATCACTGATAAAAAAATGTCCACATACAGAAAACAATATACGGTCTGATTTTAGAAAACGCTCATGGAATAAAAAATGTTACTCCCTCTGATTCGCTCAAACAGATGTATTTAGATGCTATAAACATCTTTTGAGCGACAAGTAATATGGATCAGAGGGAGTACATATTTTTGTTCAAAAAGTGTTCTCTACTTAAGAAAGTGTTCACATATTTTAAAAATGTTTCAGACAAAATTTATAAATGTTCATGCATTATTCTTGTAATTTTAGAAAACGTTCATCTATTTTCAATAAAATTATATTTCAAATAAAAAAATAGGAAAATAGATATAAATATAAAGGAGAAAGTAACAGGAAAAACGAACAGAAGGCAAAGAAGAGAAAAGGTACTATGAAACAGAAAAATGAACAAGAATAAAATAACCAAAAAAGATTTAAAAAACAGATGCTCCTGGAGCAAATGCTCCTGGAGTGAACAGTAAAATCAAAAAAATAGAAAAAAATTCAAAAAATTCTGAAATTTTTGTGTGACATACTTACACAAATGTTTGTCGTGCACGCAAAAATTCATCGCGAAGTCATATTGGTGGAAGCCGCGCCAAAAAAAAAAACAAAATCGGAGGTCCAAAATGCTTTTGTACGTAACATTTTCAAAGCATCGATTTTGTTTTTTTTGCCACACCTTCCACCAATGTGATTTTGTGATGAAAGTTTGCATGCACAACAAACATTTGTGAAAGTATTCCTCAAATAAATTTCAGATTTTTTTGAACTTTTTTTCAATTTTTTTGGTTTTACTGTTCACACCAGGAGCATTTGCTCCTGGGTGTAGAAACTTCACGTCCGCAGCAGAGTCCCTACACACAAAACCAAGACATACCGGTATAAGTGGTCCAGCCCACTGGAGCGCTATATATCGTTCGCAATGAGAAATTGAGTGATATATAACAATCACAGAGTTGGATGTGGTCGTGAAATGTCGCTTGTCGGTCCAAACGGCAGTTTCTTGTCTGGAGAACTGCGCCATGATTAGAGGCTCTGTAATGATGCCACACAACCTCTATTTCCCTCAAAAAAAAAATGATGCAACACAACCTCTAAGCACCATCAATCATAAGCATGATTTGCTACAAAAATAACCCACAAGTATGGTTTCCACCGATTTCCTCAATCACAACGATGACACAATTCTCAAATGGAGGCACTGTTTTTCTTTTTCTTTTTTCTTTTTTTTTTGTGAGGGAATGGATGCATAGTTAGCATGTACTCCCTCCGTAAACAAATATAAGAGCGTTTAGATCACTATTTTAGTAATCTAAATGCTCTTATATTAGTTTACAGAGGGAGTACCTACAAGTGGAGATAATATGCACACTGGTAAATTATGCTTGGCAACAGTGAACAAGGTATTCATATCTGAACACCACAAGAAGAAATGACAGTGAAGGTGACCATACAACTTTTTCCCAGGAAAAACGACTTGCAAGCAAACAGTCATGCAGCTGCGATATTGTATAATCAGCAGATCGCCCACAAAATGCTAGAGAACAGAGTTAGTAAAAACTTGTACTCAGATCTCTCTACATAGTGCAAATCAGGCACTCATCCCTGAATTTTGTTGAGCTGGAACAAAAAATAAAATGCGGTGAGCGATGACACCTATTTACATCTGCCTGATCATCGTAAATGTCAAGTCATCCTGGGCTACCGCTCAAAAAACAATTCCTCTAGAACACCCACTTAAAGGGAAACCGTTGTGCATTATCACCACCACCTGATGTAACAACTGAAGTTACTACCTGCTCACCACTGAGTTAGAAACACTGATTCTGTGAAGCTATCTTCATTCCTCATCGGGCAGAAGTGTGCAGGACAGCTTGCTTGACTGCATCAGCAGTGACTGGCCATTGCCGAAGCAGCTCTTGACACGCAGACTAGCAACTCTTTCTGCGAAGGAAAGGCTCATCAGCTTACTCCTCTTTTTTGAATCATCTCCACTCTTGCTTTGTGTGCCCTGAACCGAGTAACTGACCTGTTGCTTTCTTTCTTTGGTAACTGCTTCTCTGTTTTGTTTGAGTTCAGCAAGTGCAGGTCTGTTCAATGCTTTATCAGAGGTAACCGAAATTTCATCACCATCAAAGCTAAATGAGACCTTCTTTGCTATAGTGGAACTCCTTGGGGATGGGAGATGTGAGTGTCCATCAAACTGGAGGGTTGACATGCGTTTGCACCCCCTGCCCTGCATGCTTGATTGCCTCTCTTTCATGAAATGAGCAATGGCACTGTTTTGACTTGTTTCGCATAGAGAATGGAAGCTTTGGCTCAGCACAGGTGCAGGATACATGTCATCCTCATTGTGCTTGACATTGAAAGGTTCAGGATCTTGATCTTCATTGATGATGCTGCCTGGTAATGCTAAATATAAGCCTGCAGGTCCCAGTAGATCTGAAGGGACTGCATCACTGTCAGACTTATAATCATCTAGATCAAGTGGTATAAAATCAGCATTTGGTTCCAAGACTTGCGCTTTGATATCCGGCGCTTTGAAGATCACAGACTTAATATGAGGGTGCAAAGAAGATTCATAGTTATAATCAGCCTGCTTGGCATTCTGCTTGCCATACATGAAGGGACTGTGTGGTGCTGAGATTCTGTTGTTGCATAGCATAGAAGATGAACGTCTAGGGAAGGCATTGCTACCAGTGTGTAAACTGGACTCTAGTCCAGCACGAGCCAGAGAGACATTGTAGTCCGATATAACTCTTGATTTTGGTTTCTTATAAGGCTCCAGACTGATCCTCTTTGAAGAAAACAGATGTACAAGATTTAAAACCTATACTAGGAAAAACATCAGATCAGCAGCCAGCGAAGTTCTTAAGAGTAAAGGCACTAAATAAGTCACATCATAAACATGAAATGGCAAACCTTCTGGTATGATAATACCAAAGAAAGACATTTGGGTTGAGGCCGCAAACCTGCTGGTATGATATACCAAAGAAAGACATTTGGGGTTGGAGTCCTTTGATTTCATCAGAAAATTCAGCTTCCGTCAGGGGCTTACAGAACCAAACTCTTCTGAAACGAACCTGATTTCAGTGACAAGGTAGAACCATATAAGAAACTTTCTCAGCATTATTCTACATGGTTAAGCAAAAAAGGAACCGCAAGCAAGACAACAAAATTTCCAAAAATATTAATAGGTAGGTAATAACGGGGCAATTAATTGAACCTAAGAGAGACCAAAACCTGATAACCTAGACAGATAAAATCCAGAGAATAAATCAAAACCAACAGCATACTTGCCTGGGCTGGTCTGGGCTTCCGTGATGAACGAAATGCGTTAGGAAGGATATTCAGTGCTCCATCTGAAGTTGCCTCAAACACGCCAGAAAGTTTTTTCTCCTCACGCTCAAACACAAAGAGAAGCATACCAGCTCTGATCTTCCTTATGAATGATGTAGCATAATCAGGAAGGGCAAAAAGTTTCTGCTTGAAGCTCTCCAGCTTAGTCACATGATTGCAGAGGATAATAGCACCACCATAAACACCAGGTATGCTGAATATGTCCAATTTGTGGTGTGGCAGATTCCTTTTAAACAAAAGAAAGAGACCATGTGAAAATTCACTCTTGAGATACCCAATACATTCAGAGAACACATGCAGTTGTTAACATCTAGCAGCACAGGTGGGAGAAAAGGCGACTCAACATTTATACAGCATTGCAACTTAACTCAAATTAAAGATGATCCAGCTCTAGGTCCAAAGGCTCGGTGACAGGATAAACTAAAGGAGAGTAAAGAAGGTTGCAGTGCTAACAATATATAGTTAGCTTGACAGAGACCAAGAATGCCTGTAGCCTTGTAGAACAGACATAACAAGTACATACAGGTGTTCCATGAAACTGAGACAAATGCCATGCAAAGAACAATACAAATGGTGTGCTACAATTTTCCAGTGGGGCTGGGAATGATTATGCATGATCCGGATAACAACAGCGGATTATTGAAAAGAGGAATCAAACACCCCTAATCCTGTTGTTCCTTCTCTCCTACAGCCCTACCTACCATTACAACATTTAGCAAGAAACAGAATTAGCCCCCAAAGTCTCCCCAAGCAGAAAACGATCACCACACGTTTGCCTCCATTGGGAAATGCTACCCACTTTTCTCCACCTACAAGTCTAGAACAGGCGAGCAAAACCTGGGCGCAGCATCACAGCAGGCAAGCACAAAAATCGCCTAGAAAGCGGGTTAGGCACATCATCTCAGAACGCATTAGATCGAATCGAGGACCAAGAACAGGTAGGTGAGCGGGGCCGTCACCTGTCGCCGTACCAAGCGCGGTGGTGAAACCCTCCTCTGCCCCTCCCGCCCCTCCCCCTCCAGGACCCGCGGCTCCCCGCCGGGACCAGCGCCCTCGACCCCTTCCCCTCGAACGCGCCGTCGTCCTCCCACCCGGTCCCGTCCCCCTCCTCCTCCTCCTCCGCTTCCGAGCCTTCTCCGCCGATCTCCCCGTCCTCTGTCGCTTCCTCCACCTCCGCACCCGCACCCACCTCCATCTCCACCCCGGCGTGACCCACGGCCGCGGCTCGCTCCTTCCGTCCCCTCTCCGCCGCCTCCGCCTCCATCCCCTTCCCCTCCGGTGTGTGTGTGCGTGTGCCGGGTGCGCGCGTCCGAAAGCCGCTGCTTTGTGTTGTGGAGCTGTGGTTTTGTCTTTAACGAGAGGAAAGGATATAAGGAATGGTCAGTTAGCAGGCCAAATGGAGATGCTATCTTTCTAATGGCCTAATAAGGCCCAATGATAAGCAGGTTACATATGGCCCAGGTACGAAGGGGCCCGGACGGGTTCCCAGCCCAGTTCTTTCAGAAAACATCGGGATATTTGCGGCGAAGCATCACTGGTTTTGAGTTTCACCTCAAAAAAAAAAGTGGTTGTGAGTATATTTTCCTCCAAGCATATTACATTTAGTGGGACCATTCTCATAGGCATAGACTAACTAGAGCAGATGGCCAAGGACCGTCAGCACGCAACCCAGTGTGGGAAATTCTTTGGAAATTGCACGTGCCAAGCAAAGTTAAGATCTTTGGATAGAAAGCCTTACATGGTATGGTTCCAGGGCTGGCGATTCTTGCAAACAGACACATCCCAACCTCGGCGCAGTGCCCTGTTTGTGAGAAAGATGCAGAGGATATTAAACATCTCATGTGTGACCGAGCAAGGAAAGTATGACATTCGTTGGGTCTTATAGACTATATCAACGAAATGACGCGAGTGGATAGATCGGGTTCTATTGTTCTGGAAGAAATATTACGCCGACCACAAGTCAGATCACCAGTAATGAATCAAGTGGGACTGAAGGAATCGATTCTTGTGGGAGCATGGTACATATGGTGGCAGCGGAGGGAGTTTGTCAAGGGGGAATATGTGGCCGATCCAACATGCACAGCCTTCTAATCCAAGCGCTGACATGCAATTTTGGTCGAGCGAATAAATCTGAACCTTGCCAAACTGTATGGACAAAGCCTGAAAGGAACTGCTACAAACTGAATGTCGACGCTGCGTTTTCAGAAAATGATACTGGTGGTGCATGTGCTATCTTGAGGAATGATAGAGGTGAGGCAATTGCTGGTGCTTGTTGGCCTTTATATAATATGTTTAATGCAATGATGGCAGAAGCAACAGCTCTTCAGCGAGGATTAGCTCTAATCGAGGGACTTCGGTGTGCGCTTGTTACTGTAGAATCAGATTCCTTGAAACTCGTTGAATCTTTTAATGGTACAATCCAAGTTTGGTCTCCGTATGCAGCAGTACTAGTGGATTGCTTTCAAATTGCCTCCAGGATTGGATCAATATCCATGCATCACTGCAACCGGGAAGCAAACTATGTGGCGCACAATTTAGCAAAACATGCTTTGTTACAATTCTACTATTTTTTGGGACGATGATCCCCCTAGTTTTATTATTTCAGATGTAATGAACGATGCATGTATAGTTGTTTAATTCGCAATAAAGTGCGCGATGAAGGCTTTCCCTAAAGAAGGTGGTTTTGAGTATATTTCCCTCCAAAAAGGTGGTTTTGATTATATAGTTGAAGGAAAAGAAAGTGCACAGGAAATTAATAGAACCATTCTTGTCCTTATACCACTGGTAAAAAGTTCATTGATGGTTACTCAATTTTGACCTATAAGCCTATGCAATGTTCTTTATAAGTTGGCGTCAAAGGTAATACCAAATCGTCTGAAGATTGTGCTACCCGAGATCATCTCTGAGGAGCAGTCCGCCTTTGTTCCTGGATGTCTTATCACAGACAACATCATTGTTGCATATGAGTGTTTGCATTTCATGAAGAGAAATAAGGCCCAAAAATATAGACATCGTGCGTTGAAACTGGACATGATGAAAGCCTATGACAGGATGGAATGGGGTTATTTGAGAGATATAATGTTGAAACTGGGGTTTATACAGAGATTGGTGGATATAATAATGGGGATGGTAATCTCAGTCTCTTTTTCTATCTTGTTTACTGGTTAGACGCTGGATGAATTCCAACCAACACATGGTATCCGTCAGGGGAATCCGATTTCACCTTACCTCTTTTTGCTGGCATCAAAGGGCCTTTTGCGCCTTTTGAAATCCAGAGTTCATTCATCCAATTTAAGCGGACTTCAAGTGGCCACATCGGCACCACCGGTAAACCATTTGCTATTTGCGGATGACAACCTGCTGTGTTTTAAAGCAACTAATGAGGGAGCTGAAGAGGTGTCTTTTGAAAGTGCAACTATCCCTGGGTCGTTTTGGTAATTACTAGCAACATATAGCTCATTGAACTAATGCTATTTCAAGATTATCATTTCAGAAAGTTCAGTGATTGGCATGGCATGGATTAGGAATGTGGACCCCTCAAAATGCTAAGGACACAAATTGGCTCAAGCTCAAGACTCTACATTTTCATTTTAGTGATCCAAGATCACATTGAGTCCATAGAAAAAGCCAATACTATTAAAAGGGGATGAGGTGTTGCTTAATGACTTGCTTGCTCAAAGTGCTTAGTGATATGCTCCAAAGCCCTCAACCACTTTCTCATATCCACATATGTCCCAAACCAAAAGTCAAACTCGGCCCTGCCGATTTGATCTATCCGGCGCCACCGAGTTCATTTGACATAGCCACTGCCAGAAACCCTAATCAGTTCGGTCTCACCGATAGGGGATCTCGGTCTCACTGAGATGGGATTGCAAACTCTCTGTTTCCCTTCATAGCGTTTCGGTCCAACCGAGATGAGCGGTCGGTCCCATCGAGTTCGCAATGCAAACTCTCTGTTTCCTTTTCGTAACGTTTGGTCTCACCGAAATGAGAGAATCGGTCCCACCGAGTTTGCCTGACCAACTCTCTGTTTGCTTATTACAGAAATCGATCCTACCTAGTTTATGTGATCGGTCTCACCGAGATTACGTTATGCCCTAACCCTAATGAAATCGGTCCCACCGAGTTGATCATGTCGGTCCCACCGAAAAGCCTAACGTTCACATTTTGAACTAAATCGGTCTGACCGAGTTTTCTGATTTGGTCCCACCGAGTTTGGTGATTTGTGTGTAACAGTTAGATTTTGTGTGGAGGCTATATATACCCCTCCACCCACTCATTTGTGGAGAGAGCCATCAGAACGTGCCTACACTTCCAGCATTCATTTTCTGAGAAAGAACCACCTACTCATGTGTTGAGACCAAGATATTCCAATCCAACCACAAGAGTCTTGATCTCTAGCCTTCCCCAAGTTTCTTTTCACTCAAATCATCTTTCCACCATATCCAAATCTGTGAGAGAGAGTTGAGTGTTGGGGAGACTATCATTTGAAGCGCAAGAGCAAGGAGTTCATCATCAACACACAATTTATTACCTTTTGGAGAGTGGTGTCTCCTAGATTGGTTAGGTGTCACTTGGGAGCCTCCGACAAGATTGTGGAGTTGAACCAAGGAGTTTGTACGGGCAAGGAGATCGCCTACTTCATGAAGATCTACCCTAGTGAGGCAAGTCCTTCGTGGGCGATGGCCATGGTGGGATAGACAAGGTTGCTTCTTCATGGACCCTTCGTGGGTGGAGCCCTCCGTGGACTCGCACAACCGTTACCCTTTGTGGGTTGAAGTCTCCATCAACGTGGATGTGCGATAGCACCACCTATCGGAACCACGCCAAAAATCTCCATGTCTAAATTGTGTTTTCTCCCTCCAAACTCCTCCCTTTAAATTCATATGCAATGTTTTACATTCCGCTGCTATACTCTTAGACTGGCATGTGTAGGTTGATTGCTTGACTTGCTCTAAGTTGCTAAAATCTGCCAGGACTTAAAATTGGGAAAAGGCTAGATTTTTATTTGGTCAAGTAGTCTAATCACCCTCCTCTAGACATACTTCCGATCCTACAAGTAGTACCAGAGCTTTGGTCTCCATTTGCCTTGATTTCCATAGCTTTTGGTGATCATAGCCTTGGTTTCACAACCTAGGAGAGTACGGCGTCTAGTGAGGAGAATTACCACCGTAGAGGTCCTTACTTTGATGGTACTAATTTTGCTAGTTGGAAGCATAGATGAAAATGCATATTCTTGGACATAACCCCGCCGTTTGGGCTATTGTGTGTATTGGCTTGCAAGGTGAATTCTTTGATGGGAGAGAACCGAACCGTGAAGCTACCGCGGAAGAGTTGAAGATACTATAGTACAATGCTCAAGCTTGTGATATCCTCTTCAACGGATTGTGCCCCAAAGAATTCAACAAAATCAGCCGTCTTGAGAATGCAAAGGAAATTTGGGATACTTTGATTGATATGCACGAAGGTACCGACTTTGTCAAGGAATCCAAGTTGGATGTGCTTCAAAGTCAACTTGACAAGTTCAAAATGAAGGATGGTGAAGGTGTCGCTGAAATGTACTCTAGGCTTGCTCTCATCACAAATGAGATTGCCGGCTTAGGAAGTGAAGAGATGACCGATAGATTCATCATCAAGAAGATCCTAAGAGCCTTGGATGGAATATATGATATTGTGTGCACATTGATCCAAATGATGCCCAATTATAAAGATCTCAAGCCAACGGAAGTGATTGGGAGAATTGTTGCTCATGAGATGTCACTCAAGGATAAGGAAGAGCTTCACAACAAGTCAAGTGGTGCTTACAAAGCCTCATGTGATGCTCCTACATCATCAAGTGAGAAACAAACCTTCAATGAAGAATTGAGCCTAGTGGTGAAGAACTTCAACAAGTTCTTCAAGAGTAGAAGCAAGGAAAGAAGTTCCAAGTCAAGGTCCTACAATGACAAAAGATCTTCGAGTCGTGAGCGTAATTGCTACAATTGTGGAAGACCCGGACACTACTCCAATGAGTGTACGCCCCCCTACAAACAAAGAGAAGATTCGCCCAAAAGGAGAAGTAAAAGAGAAGAATCACCATCAAAAGAGAGAAGGAGTAGAGATGATCGTTATGAACAAAGAACCTCTCGGAGAAGCAAGGATTCGGAAAGGAAGGATAAGTCATCAAGGAGCTACTCAAAGCGAAGACATCAAGCTCACGTTGGTGAATGGGTATCCGGCTCCGACTCCGACCATCACTCCGAAATAAATTATCACTCCGAATCCGAATATACTCACAATGAAGGTGTTGTCGGTCTAGAACTTATGACAACCAACTCCTACGACATATTTGGCTCATCAGATGAAGGAATTGGAAGATGCTTCATGGCTAAAGGCCCAAAGGTATCACACCCCGAGTATGTTGATTTAAATAGTGATGAAGATGATTTGCTAGGAGATGATGATTTACTTGTTGATAACTCTAGTGATGAACACTATGATGAACTTGTTATTAATCATGCTAATCAAGATAAAACGAATGACGATGATAGGAAGGAGATTGAGCGTCTAACTAAAGAACTAAACACTATTAAGTTAGCTCATGAAACTAGCTACCTTGGAAGATTATCGGGAACTTTTAAAGACTCATGAGAAGTTACGCTTTGAAAAGCTCAATCTCAAGCAAGAGCATGGGTTCTTAAAAGCAATCAATTATGATCTTCGCAAGAAAAGTTCTTCTTACATTGCAAAGCATGTACTCTTGTCTACTTACATGCCACAAGTAAAATCTAGCAACAAGAACAAGAAAGATTCTTCTTCTAGTAGTAACAATAATCATGCTAAATCCAATGCTGTTGCTTCTAGTAGTTCTCTTGATTCCACTAATGATTCTCTTAGCCAAGTTACACTTGAGCAAGAAAATAGCTTATTGAAGGGAATTATAGAGAAAGGTGTCTACAAGAGCCTTGCTGGGAGTAAGCAATTTGAGGAAATTTTATGCAAGCAAGGAAGGCACCGGAAGAATCAAGGTATTGGTTTTGAATGAAAGTTCAATGCTAATGGAGTTGAGTGGGAAGAAGATCAATACCCCAAGACGAAGTTTGTTCCTCAACAAGACAAGTATGATCCTACTTCCTTCCAAGGGACACAAGCTCAAGATGATCTTCCACCACAAGACCAGAAGCTAAAAGGCAAGGACAAGCTTCAAGAGGAGATTGATGCATTTGAAGAAAGGCCTTGGTCAAGTGGGTTCCCAAGACTACATCAAGTTCTACTTCATCAAGTACAACTACAACTCCAAGGATTCCCATCGAGTTGATGTGGATCCCGAAGAAGAAGAACTAGAGAGCTCTTGAGGGTGACTCCGCCAACATACTTCACCCATATCATCTTGGCAAGGACAAGTGCAAACAACTTTCACGTCTGCACTAGTTCAAGGAGTCACAAACCCTCTTGTTGGTAAGACAAGGGACAAGGTAACCTAATGCTTTCATGGACATCAACTTGTGTGAACTTCATTCTATGTCTATGGATATCCTTGTTTGTTCCTTGTGGGACTAACCCGTGTAGGTATTGAAAGTGCAACTCACTCCAATGGAATGCTCCAAATGATCTACATCAACTTTGAGCATCCTGATGTCTACTACACAACCTTCTTCTTGTAGACGTTGTTGGGCCTACAAGTGCACAGATTTGTAGGACAGTAGCAAATTTCCCTCAAGTGGATGACCTAAGGTTTATCAATCCGCGGGAGGCGTAGGATGAAGATGGTCTCTCTCAAGCAACCCTGCAACCAAATAACAAAGAGTCTCTTGTGTCCCCAACACACCCAATACAATGGTAAATTGTATAGATGCACTAGTTCGGCGAAGAGATGGTGAAACAAGTGCAATATGGATGGTAGATATAGGTTTTTGTAAACTGAAAATATAAAAACAGCAAGGTAGCAAGCGGTAAAAGTGAGCGTAAACGGTATTGCAATGCTAGGAAACAAGGCCTAGGGTTCATACTTTCACTAGTGCAAGTTCTCTCAAGAATAATAACATAATTGGATCATATAACTATCCCTGAACATGCAACAAAGAGTCACTCCAAAGACACTAATAGCGGAGAACAAACGAAGAGATTATGGTAGGGTACGCAACCACCTCAAAGTTATTCTTTCCAATCAATCCATTGGGCTATTCCTATAAGTGTCACAAACATCCCTAGAGTTCATACTAATCAACCAAAACTGTTGGGGGGCGCGCCCACCCCCCTGGGGGGCGCCCCCTGCCTCGTGGGGCCCCCGTGGCTCCCCTGACATGCAGCACTATTGCCATGCCAGCCCTGACATCAGCCCAGTGGCGGAGCCCTGTGCCCACGTCCGCCTGCCTATACGGCCCGGAGACGGCGGGCCCCGCCGGTCAGCGGGGGGACAGAAGACGGCGAGAGCGCCCCAAGACGGACCCCGTGGGAGTCGGCCTCCAAGAGTCGGCTGGCCCCTCCCACGGGCCCCGCGTGCCATTAACCAGACAAGACGGGGAGTGGCAACAGTGATCTCCCGTCAGGCAGCGGCACTGTTGCCATGACCCATGACCAAGCCAGCGTCATTAGAAGCACGGCTACAGTAATACGCAGCCGGCAAGACCCGCCCGCGGCGGACAAGGCTCGTCGGCTCCGTACCGGGCCAGTCGGTGGGCCCCAGTAGTCGGCGGAGAAGACGGCGGCCTGAGAGACAGACGGCTAGGACCCGTGCCCAACCGGATTACCATTGTACCCCCGGGGGGTAGGCCTATATAAACCCCCTGGGGCACCCATGCAAAGGGTTCAATTCCATTAGCACTAGACCAGAGAATATAGGAAGGAGAGAGCTAGCCTTGCCTTCTCCTACCTCCAAGAAACAGCTCAAGGAGCAACCTTGTACCCACTTTGCCATAGTGATCATGCGGAGACCCCGCAGTGCAGCAGTAGGGGTGTTATCTCCTCGGAGAGCCCTAAAGCAGGGTAAGATTCGCCGGCGTGCATGTCTACGCCTCATCCCGCTTCCAGGCACTGGCGATGTTCTACTCGCCCCCATCATAATAAGCCATCCCTTGGCATATGTTGCACCCAACCCCCGACATTTGGCGCCCACCATGGGGCGAGGTGCACCGTCGTCCGGAGACCTGCTCTGGACGGGAACCCTCTTCCTCCCTGGCAAGCGCAGCCAGCCCGACATGCCAGATAGAGTTTGCGCCGACGCACTGCACGACGCTGAGATCGCCTGCGCAGCCAGCTGCCTCGCCGAACTTGTCAGCGAGGTTCGCCTCTCCGATGAGCCTGCGTCCGACGCAGGCACGGGCGACCCCGATAGCCTCCTCGCGGGCCTCCTCGATCAACTCCAAGTCGCCGGCGAGCCCGCCGTGGACCTGGAGTCCGTAGGCTCCACCGACCCGATGCTGGTCGACTCCGACACTGCGTCGCTCGACGCATTTCCCACCAACGTGGTGGTCTACGACGAGCCACTCCCTCGCGCGGAGAGCGGCGGAAGCACTGTCACAGAAGTGCTCGTCATCGGTCATGGCGAGCACTCCGACGGCGGAGCTCATGACCCACTCGACGCAGCACTGCAAGACCTGGCCGCGCCCATTCCAGAAGATGCTGACGCCGAGACGCTGGAGGCATGCCACCTTCAGCTCGTCGAGGGCGCGAAGAAGCTGGCAAGCATGAGGCGCTTGTCAGAGGCCTACCAGCGAGAGATGGATCGCGCTGTGGGCGGCTCGCCGGCCCCGACGGGGCCTAGCCGCCTAGGCGCAGTCCGGCAGCGCAGCGTGGACATCGCCAACCTGTTCGGGGCCAATCGCCCCATGTACACCACGCCCGCGGAGAACATCCGAGCCGCCCAGGCGGCAGCGGACGAGCTGGATAACTTCGAGGGTGAAAAGCACCGCCTGATGACGGAGCGAGTCCAGTGACTCCTCGACGCGGCTGCCGCGCAGAACGAAGCCGGCTGCCGCACGGAGGCGCCGCAACGGCAAAACGACGACCTACCTCCCCGCCAGGATCAAGGCGCGACGTCTCGGACGCCGACTAGCGGTGTCCGCGGAAGAAAGGACAAGGATCCGGCTGTCAGCCATAGTCGGACTCGCATCACCATCGAGCGTGACCAAGACGGCCGCCCAAGAGCAGTGGAACGACGGGACGACTGTCCGCCTCCTCCTCCTCTCAAGGAAAGGCGAGTCTCCCCGCCGCCTGTTGACCATCCGACTCTCGGCGACCACCTTGGCCGCCGAGAGGGAGTCGGAGAAAACGACGCCCGCCACCGGATTGACCGACTTCACCGATCCCTGGCACTGGAAGAAGAAGACGAGTTGGGCCCGCCCTGTTTTGGACCCCGCATCCGAGATGAGCCCTTTCCCAGAGGGTTCACGCTCCCCGGAGATACTCCCAAATACACCAGCTCCGTGAAGCCGGAAGACTGGCTGGTTGACTACTCAACGGCCGTCAACATAGCGAACGGCAACAAGCGCGTTGCCGTGAAATATGTTCCGCTCATGCTCCAGGGCACGGCCCGGACATGGTTGAACAGCCTGAAGCCCCGCAGCATCAATAGCTGGGTCGACTTACTAAAGCCTTCGTCCGCAATTTCACGAGCACGTACAAGCGACCTCCCAAGCCTCGCCAGCTCTCCTTGTGCGTGCAGGGCCCCAACGAGTCAACTCACGACTACCTCACGCGTTGGGCCGAGCTTCAGAACTCCTGCGAGGGCATGCACGAGGTGCAGGCTATTGAGTACTTCACCGCCGGGTGCAGAGAAGGCACCCTCCTCAAGCACAAGCTCCTCTGCGACGAGCCAGAAACCCTTGACGAGCTACTGATCATAGCAGACAAGTATGCCACAGCCGACTCCTCCATGAAGGCGGAGATTCAAGTTAGTGCGACTGGCAAAGTGGCCCCTCAGGCTCCCAGAACTCCGGCTGGAGACGCCAGTCGGCGACAACAGCAGAACGACCACAAGCGCAAGGCCCCACAGCCGGCTTCCAGCAGCCGGCAGGTTGCGACGGTCGAAGACCAGCAGCCGGAGGGGCAGCCTCCGCCCAAGCGATAGAAAGGCGGCAAGTCCAACTGGTTGCCAGCCTTCTCTTACGAGCAGACTCTAGATGGTCCTTGCAAGTTCCACAGCGGCGCGAAGCTGTCGAACCACACCACCCGGAAGTGCCACTGGCTCACTACGATTGCCAAGGGAGACGGCCTCCTGCCTCCCCCGCCTGCTGGGCAGCAGCCTCCGCCTCCACCCCAGCAGCCGGCTGTCAGGCCAGTCGGCATAGTACATGATGAGTACTCGGAAGAGCATGGGGCCTATGTGGTGTTCACCAGCGTGGCTGACGATAGACGCAGCAGGCGGCTGCAGCAGCAAGAGGTGAATGCAGTGGCATCAGGTGCTCCAGAGTTCATGCACTGGTCCGAGAAGCCTATCAGTTGGAGCAGAGCTGATCACCCAGAAGTGATGCCGAGTCCGGGCTCCTACGCCCTGGTCTTGGGTGCCACCTTTGCCACAGATAACAGAGCCGCTCGTTTCTCGCGAGTGCTGATAGACGGAGGCAGCAGCATCAACATCCTGTACAAGGATACCATGGAGAAGTTAGGAATCAAGCAAAGACAGCTTCAGAACAGTCGGACTGTGTTCCACGACATTGTCCCTGGCCTTTCTTGCTCACCAATCGGCAAGATTCTGATAGATGTCCTCTTCGGAGACAAGGATCATTTCCGCCAAGAGTCAGTCTGGTTTGAAGTAGTGGACCTTGAGAGCCCGTACCATGCGTTGCTTGGCCGACCTGCCTTGGCCAAGTTCATGGCGGTCCCCCACTACGCCTACCTCAAGATGAAGATGCCAAGTTCCAAGGGGATTCTGACCATAGCTGGCGACTACAGAAAGTCGTCCGCATGTGCGGCTGAAAGTAGTCGGCTAGCCGAGTCCCTGGTGATCGCGGCCGAGAAGCGGCTCCTTGATCGGGTTGTGGCGATGGCAGACAAGCAGCCGGAGATGTCGCCTAACCCCAAGGAGTCGGAAGCTGAAGGTTCGTTCAAGCCGGCCAAAGAGACAAAGAAGATACCCTTGGACTCGGAGCACCCAGAGAGGTATGCTGTCATAGGTGCAAACCTTGACAGCAAATAGGAAGGCGAGCTCGTCGATTTCCTCCGTGAGAATCGGGTCATCTTCACATGGTCCCCCAAAGACATGCCAGGTGTACCGACGGAATTCGCCGAGCACAAGTTACATGTCCGATCTGATGTGAAGCCCGCCAGGCAGCCCTTGCGCCGCCTGTCAGAAGAGAAGAGAAGAGTTGTTGGAGAAGAGATAGCCCGACTCCTTGCAGCAGGCTTTATTATGGAAGTGTTTTTCCCAGAATGGCTAGCAAACCTGGTCCTGGTGCTGAAGAAGAACAAGCAGTGGCGGATGTGTATCGACTACACAAGCCTCAACAAAGCATGCCCGAAGGACCCATTTGCTCTGCCAAGGATTGATCAGGTGATAGACTCCACAGCCGGATGCGAGCTGTTGAGTTTCCTAGATGCATATTTAGGATATCACCAGATCAAGTTGAACCCGGAAAACAGACTGAAGACCGCCTTCATCATGCCATTTGGATCCTTTTGCTACCTGACCATGACGTTCGGCTTGAGGAATGCCGGCGCCACCTTTCAGCGTTGCATGCAGAAGTGCCTCCTCAAGCAACTTGGCAGAAACACCCACGTCTACGTGGATGATGTGGTGGTGAAGACGGAGAAGCGCAGAACACTGTTGGAAGACCTCAAGGAGACCTTTGAGAACCTGCACCGATTCCAGATTAAGCTCAACCCTGAGAAGTGCGTCTTCGGAGTACTAGCCGGCCAACTCCTTGGCTTCCTGGTCTCTGAACACGGCATAGAGTGCAATCCCATGAAGATCAAAGCCATCGAGAGGATGGAGGTACCCAGTCGACTGCTGGATGTGCAAAAATTCACTGGCTGCTTGGCGTCCATCAGCCGATTCATCAGTCGGTTGGGCGAGAAAGCTCTCCCCTTGTACCAGCTCATGAAGAAGACCACTTTTTTTTGAGTGGAACCACAAGGCGGATGAAGCTTTTCTCTAGCTAAAGAAGATGTTGGCTACTCCCCCTGTGCTGGCGGCTCCGACTCCTAAAGAGCCCATGCTCCTGTACATCGCCGCCACCAGCCGGGTAGTCAGCACAGTCATCGTAGTTGAACGCAAGGACGAAGGCAAGGCACTACCTGTCCAGAGACCGGTATATTACCTAAGTGAAGTACTGTCGACCTCCAAGAAGAACTACCCCCACTACCAGAAGATGTGCTATGGCGTACACTTTGCCGCCAAGAAGCTGAAGCCTTACTTTCAAGAGCATCCAATCACTGTGGTTTGCACAGCCCCACTAGCCGAGATCATCGGAAGCCGAGATGCCTCCGGCCGAGTGGCCAAATGGGCCATAGAGCTGGCCCCCTACACAATCTACTACCAGCCCCACACCGCAATCAAGTCGCAAGCACTGGCCGACTTCCTTGTCGACTGGGCCGAGACCCAGTACCTGCCGCCAGTGCCCGACTCCACCCATTGGCGGATGCATTTTGATGGCTCCAAGATGCGTACCGGCTTGGGAGCCGGCGTTGTCCTCACTTCTCCCAAAGGCGACAAGCTCAAGTACGCACTGCAGATCCATTTCGCCGCCTCCAACAACGTCGCCGAATACGAGGCGCTCATTCACGGGCTCCGGCTTGCCAAAGAACTTGGCATTCGCCGGATCCTATGCTATGGCGACTCCGACTTGGTGGTCCAGCAGTCATCTGGAGACTGGGACGCCAAGGATGCAAACATGGCAAGCTACCGCTTCATCGTGCAGCAACTCAGTGGATATTTTGAGGGGTGCGAGTTCCTTCACGTGCCAAGAAATGACAACAACCAAGCAGACACCCTGGCGAGAATCGGCTCCACCCGCCAAGCAATACCATCCGGCGTCGCCCTTCAGTGCCTCCTCAAGCCGTCTGTTAAGCCTTCACCGGAGTCAGACTCCATCTTTGTGCCGGCTCTCCCTGAAGGAGTCGGATCCGACTCAAGAGCCCCAGCAGACGGCACAAGAACTCTTGCAGATGGCTCCAAGAACGCCACAGTCGAAGCCGGCCCGGGGACTTCAGAACCCGGCCCGGGGACTGCGGCGACCAGACCGAAGACTCCAGAGCTCGGCCCGGGGATTGCATCAGTCGGCCCGGGGACTTCATCAATCAAGCAAGCGGCCGCGGACTCCAGCCCGCCGCCTCCCAGCCCAGCCACCCTCGTCCAAGTCGTAGTTCTGGCAGTGGAAGAAATAGCAGCACCCTCATGGGCACAGCCCATCCTCAAGTTCCTAGTGAGCAAAGAGCTGCCAACCGATGAAATCTTGGCTCGGCAAGTACAACGCTGAGAGGCAGCCTACACCATAGTCAACAGAGAGCTGGTCAGGCGCAGCATCACTGGTGTCTACCAGCATTGCGTCGAGCCAGAGCAAGGCCAAGCAATTCTCAGAGACATCCATCAAGGCGAGTGCGGCCACCATGCGGCCTCAAGAGCACTCGTCGCCAAAGCCTTTCGACACGGTTTTTTTGGCCGACTTCCCTAGAAGAAGCCAAGGATTTGGTACAGAAATGCAAGGGGTGCCAGAAGTTCCGTTCCAAGCCGCATCAGTCGGCTTCCACACTCAAGACCATTCCCATCGCCTGGCCCTTTGCAGTTTGGGGCCTGGACATGGTGGGACCATTCAAGACGGTGCGAGGAGGCCTAACTCACCTACTTGTCGCGGTGGACAAGTTCACCAAGTGGATAGAAGCAAAGCCCATCAAGAAGTTGAATGGCCCGACTGCGGTGACTTTCGTCTCCGACATCACGATTCGGTACGGCATACCGCACAACATCATCACCGACAATGGCACAAATTTTGCCAAAGGCGCCTTGGCCCGTTTCTACGCGACACAGGGCATCCGACTGGACTTAGCGTCCGTTGCCCATCCGCAGTCAAACGGCCAGGTGGAGCAAGCAAATGACCTCATTCTGTCTGGCATCAAGCCTCGACTGATCGAACCACTAGAGCGTTCAGCCGGCTGTTGGCTTGACGAGTTGCCAGCCGTCCTCTAGAGTCTGCGCACAACTCCAAACAAGTCGACCGGCTTCACGCCCTTCTTCCTCGTCTATGGTGCTGAAGCCGTCATCCCAATGGACATAGAGTTCGACTCCCCGCGAGTCACCATGTACACCGAGGAGGAAGCAGAAGAAGCACGTCAAGACGGCGTCGATCTGCTGGAAGAGGGCCGGCTGTTGGCACTCAGCCGGTCCAGCATCTACCAGCAGAGCCTGCGCCGATACTACAACAGGAAGGTCAGGCCGAGATCTTTCCAAGAAGGTGACCTTGTGCTCCGACTGATCCAGCGGACAGCCGGCCAGCACAAGTTGTCGGCGCCTTGGGAAGGCCCCTTCATCATCAGCAAAGTACTGGGCAACGACTCCTACTATCTGATCGATGCTCAGAAGCCCCAAGCACGCAAGAGGGATGACTCCGGCAAAGAGACGGAGCGGCCATGGAATGCAAATCTTCTTCGAAGATTTTACAGTTAATGCAGTATGTACCACGCTACCCTTTGTACTAATTACTAAGACTTCGGGCCCCCCGAGGCAAGCTTGGGGACTGCCCTTTTTGTTATCTGTATGATAAGAATCATGCCTTCGAGTATGCCACTCTTTTTTAAGCCGCGTGGCACTGGGTCCGACTAATCGGCCCGGGGACTAGTCGTCTTGCGCTATGAAATGCTTCCTGCAGTCGGACAAGTAGTGTGTGGCGCCTAAGCCGTCTCCTGTCAGAAGCCGCAGCTCGCAGAGCGACTGTCTCGTGGGCAGGAGCAAGGAAGAATGGGCGCCCACATGAAAAATGGCTAAGGACTCAAAGCATAAACATAGCTTAAAGCCGTCTTTCCAGCCGCTCTTTACAAAGCCGACTTCCGAGTAGTCGGCTTGCCGCCTTCTATTCAACTTGCTAAGAAACTCTAGAACGGCCGAGTACTTACCTTCCCAAAGTAGCCAAGCACTTGATCCAGCGGCAGTCCGCAGAGCGGCTGTCCGACTGGCAAAGACGGCAACTAGGGGAAGGCGGCAAAGGAAAAAGCCAAGAGAGCAATGAGCAAGAAATGATAGCACTCGGATAGATATTTACATAACATAGGCCCTTGGCCGAATCTTCGAATAGAAGTTCAAAATACACCCCGCGGGTGGAATTGTGCGAATTAACAAGTTCTTCAGATAAAATAAAGACAAGGCAGCAGCCTAGGAAGCAGCAGACGGGTTCGGAGGCTCGGAGGAGATGGCAGTGTCGGACGTTGGGGCGGCCGGCTGGGCAGTCTCGGCTTGATCACCTCCAGCGGTAGCCGGCTCGGTTGGGCACGGCTCGTTGCTGGAGGCGCGGTCGAGCTGAGGCTGGCCGTCCGCTCTGCCTCCTGGCGCCTCCGTCTCGCCCCCGTCCTCCGCCTTGCCTTCCTCCTCGATGCTGGAGCCGATCACCTCCGCCGAGTCCTCGTCGTAGTCCGGGTTCATCCCAAACCACTCCGGCGGTGCCTCCTCGCCGTCTTCAGCCCGCTCAGGAATTAAGACGTTGGTATCGGCGTACTCGGCGATCGCCATGGCACGCTTGACGAGAGCATCTTCCGCGGCTGCCAGCTCCGGCTGGGCCTCTGCCCGGAGCGTGGTCAGCTGGTCCAGGTCCAGCCCCGGATACCACGCCTTGACGAATTCCTAGGCCTGGCGCGCTCCAGCCCGGGCCGTGGAGCCCTTCCAAGCTTCAAGATGGCCAACTGCAACCTCCAGCCAGTCGGCAGTCCGACTGGGAGTGTGCAGAACCGGCATGTCTGGCCACAAGGCAGAAATCGCCTGGGCACTGACACGTTGAAGCCGGCGCAACATCCGATGGGCCGGCCACAGACGAGCCTCGATGCTCAGAAGCTGCTCATCAAGAGTCCGGGGGGCATTGGCGGCAATCTCCTCGCCATTTTCCCTCCACGCCTCGCGATCAACCTCGATGGCTTGAGTGGCAGCTTGCGTGTGGCCAGGGAAGAAGTCTGCCAAAGATGGAAAAGAAGCAAGTCAAAAAATCAGGAGTCAGCCCGACCTGCAGTCGGCGGGTCAAAGAAAGAGAGTAAAGAAACTCACCATCGACGATATCCTCAATCTCATGAAAGCTGGAGGTCCGCATTGCCTCCTTGTCGGTCCAGGAGGAGCGCTCGCTTTCGAACTCGGCCAGGAGTGCAGTCTCTTTCGTCTTTGCCTCCTCCTGCGCCTTCTTAAGCAGCTCCCTCTGCACCGCCAGCTGCGTAGCCAGCAGGTCGCGCTCTGCGATGAGCTTGCCACACTCCTCCCCATTGGCACGCAAGGCGGTGTTGGCTTCGCCCAGCTGCTGCTGAAGAACGGCGTTGGCCTCTGAAGAAAAAAGAAGAAGAAGGTGCTAAGTCGTCAACAAAGAAGGTCGCCGGGAAGATCCGGCCCGACTGCTCACCAGTCGGCCCGAATCTCGGGGACTACAGCCCGCGGGTGCGCCAGCGCGCCCCCGCGAAGAAGGAGAACTCACTCCGGCTCTCCGACAAGTCGGCAGTCCGCTTGCCCAGCTCCTCAACATTGCGGTTGAAGGTGGTGACCCGGAGGTTGTGATAATCCTGTGATAAATATTTCAAACAAGAGTAAGTACTTAGAACTCGCCAATGGAGTTCCGAGCCGCCTGCTCAACAGCCGGCCCGGAACTCGGGGACTACACCCAGTGGGTGCGCTGGCGCGCCCCCACAGAGAAGAACAAGAAAAACAAAGTCAGAAAGAAACATACCCTGACGGCTGCTCGCGACGCCAGATACGCCTTGGTGCAGTTCTGGATGGCGTCGCCCTCAGCTCGCAGCTTCGCCTGGACGTCCAGAAGCGCCTGGTTCAGCGGGCCTGTGCTGCTTCCTCGCACCCACCCAACGGGCGCGGCGCTCGTTGCCTCGACGTCTGGGATGGTCGAGCTGGCGGCGCCGGTCTCCAAGGGGCGTGGCGCTGAAATCGCCTTCTCAAGGCGGCGGCGCGTTGGCGAGGCGATTTGAAGGAGCAGCTTCGCCACGGCCTCGTCTTTAGTCGGCGGCACCAGCGGGTCCGCCGGCTGTTCGCCTCGCACGCTCCCAAACGGCGGCAGAGGCGGCGGCGGCACGGCCGTGCCCGACATGGAGGCCTCGCCGCCTTCCTTCTCCATGATGGGGTTCTCGCTGCCAGCTTCCCTAGTCTGCTCCGTGAATTCCGGAGGCGGCCGCGCTGAGTTCAGCGGGATGACGAACAACGCCGACTGGCGGCGCGCGGCTTCCTCAGCCTGCCGTTTTGCCGCGATGGCGGCTTCGGCATCGTCTAGCTTCTTCTGGGCGGAGGCGGCTGCCTTCTCGGCCTCCGCCTTCTCCCGGCGGTCAGCTTCTTCCTCGTCGCGCTTCTCCTGCGCGTTCTGCTCCGTCGCCTCCCGAAGATCGGCGGCGGGGTCAATCAGCCGAGTGGTGGCAGACGTCTCTGCCGACCCCATGATGGAGGCGGGGGTGACCCTCTCAAGGGTGAGGGGAGCCCTGGAACAGGGGAAGCATGAAAAAGACTTAGACAAAATCAACCAACAGAAAACAAGACGAAGGGCGGCGGCACTTACGCGGAGACCAGCGCCGGTTTCTTCACTTCCTTGCGGAAGCAGTTGGCCTGGGCGATCGCCTCTTCCCGCCTGGTCGCGGCGGCCGCCCCCTTGAACTCTTCGACCGGCCGCCAAGAGAACTCGGCCCGGCCCGGCGCTTCCTCGCGCCGCCTAGACCATCCGAGGCGGCGGACGAACTCGCGCTGGGGTGGCCGGCCTTCGGTTGGTGGCGCGGGGCGACTTCCCCCTCAACGTCGTCATTAGGCCAGTCGGCAAAGGTGGCCGAAGGCCTGAGGCCGCCTCCTCGTCCTTCGCCTCCTCCTTCGTCGTCGGCCTCCATCGTCGCCGCCCCCAAGTCGGGGTCGTCGACGTCGCTCTCCGCTCGGTCGGGGACGAACTGGCGGGCTGGCCCCATGGTGCTGGCTGAGGGCTGGATGAGAGGGTTCTGTTTTGAGTACTAAAATAGATTAGAAGTCGGACTCGGCTGAAGAAAGAAAGCAGAATAAGAAGAGAAACGACTTACAACAGGCGGGGGGTTGGCGCGCGAGTACGGCTCCTTGCCGAATTGCCAATCCTCCGAGAGACCACAGTTCGCGATGTAGTTCACGGTGTCCGCCACCTCTGTGTGGGGCACGTCCTTGGAGCACATCCGACTTGGGTCCCTGTGGCCACTCATCCGACATATCATATGAGGCCGGCCTTGGAGTGGGAGGAGTCGGCGCGCCACGAAGGCGGCCAGCAAGTCGGCCCCAGTCAGACCCTCCGACTGCGTCAGCACTCGGAGTTGCGCGACGGCGGCGGCACCGGCAGGAGTCAGCGTCTTGGCCCGGTGGGACTAGCTGGGGAGCCTTCCGGCCGGCGCGCCAGCTTCGTAAGGCGGCAGGTTGACCCAGTCGCCTTCCAGGGCAACGTTCTTCACATAAAAATAAGATCGCTGCCACATCTTCACCGATTTGATCAGCGAAATGGTGGGAAACGGGTTGTCGGCCACCGACCTCCGTATCGCGATGAATGCACTGCACTGGGCTGGTACGCCGGCGACGTGCGTGCCGAGCTTGGACTGGAAGAATCCCCCCACAGCTCGATGGTGGGGAGAATGCCGAGGAAGCCTTTGCACAAGGTGGCGAAGGCGGCCAGCAGCACCACCGTGTTTGGTGTGAGGTGGTGCGGCTGGAGCCCGTGGAACTCCAAGAAGGAGCGGAAGGAGCCGCTCGCCAGAAGCCCTAGGCCGCGCATGAGGTGCGAGCGGAATATAACCCGCTCGCCCTCCTCCGGCGCCGGCGACACCTCCCTCGTCGGCGTGGCGCGGGCCCGCACTAGGTCCTTGCCGGGGAGGCGATGCGTCTTGTGAAGGAACTCAATGTGGTTGTCGTCAACCTCGGATCCGTCCCACACGCCGGAGCGCACGGCGGCGGGCGTGGCAGCAGAGGAAGAGCTCATCGCTGCGGGCGTGATGAGGTTCGGCGCGGCGGCGGCGAAGGAAAGAAGAAGCAAGAGGAAGCAGAGGGGAGTAAGGGAGAATGAGCGCACATGCTTCGCCGCCCCGCTCCCTCCGCCTACTTATAGGCTTGTAGGCTAAGAAGCCGATGGGGCGTCGTGGGATTAACTGCGCCCAGGACCCCACGACCCCCACGATTTACCGCACGAAGTTACTGCGCGCAGTTACTAGGCAGGAATCCCAACCGTCCGCACGGCCGCAACAGATCCGTTCGAAGGCCGAGGCATGGTAGTGGCGGGCCCCACCTGCGGGCCTGTCCCGTCGCGCGCGTGGGCGGGCAGATTGGCCCGGCCACGTGGCGCCACACGGCGGGTCTGCAACGGGCGGCAACCTGGAAGCTTATCAGGCCCGCCGTCTGGATCCCGCTACGACTTTCAAACTCTTTAAGAGACGGGACAGCCTCCAGCGATCGAGTCCGGCTCCCGATAGTCGGCTTGGGGGGAGACGCCCCGAGCAAGTCCGGCTCCCGATAGTCGGCTTGAAGGAAGACGGCGGGCGAAGCCCAGATCCAACCACCAGAAGGAAGAAACTGTTGAGGCTCCTCGGCATGTCTCCCTCGGCGCCTCACCAGCTTCCGGGACTACTATCGGAGTAATGGGCCACGGGTAGGCTAACCCAAAGCCCAGAACCTTTCAAGACATCGGGGCAGGCTACGCCCCTCAGGAACCCCAGGACGGAGGGCCGCCTCTGGGAGTCGGCAGCGGCGCTGCCGACTACCCACTCACGGCCGAGTCCCAGGGACGACTACAAGATGAGCCGACTCCTAACTGACGGCTTCCAGAGAAGCCGGCTATGGGGAGTCGGCCCGCGACTCCAACCACCCTCTGCCTTTGTAAGAAGGGACGGGACGGGGAACGGCCGCAGTATGGCCCGCCCCCACCCCGATTACCAAGGGCAGGCATGGCCACAGTGCGCCGTACCAATGGAGATCTCCGTCTGGCGCAGCACTGTTGCCATGCAAGCCCTGACATCAGCCCAGTGGCGGAGCCCTGTGCCCACGTCGGCCTGCCTGTATGGCCCGGAGACGGTGGGCCCCGCCGGTCAGCGGGGGGGACAGAAGACGACGAGAGCGCCCCAAGACGGACCCCGTGGGAGTGGGCCTCCAAGAGTCGGCCGGCCCCTCCCATGGGCCCCGCGTGCCATTAACCAGACAAGACGAGGAGTGGCAACAGTGATCGCCCGTCATGTGGCGGCACTGTTGCCATGACCCCATGACCAAGCCAGCGTCATTAGAAGCACGGCTACAGTAATCTGCAGCCGGCAAGACCCGCCTGCGGCGGACAAGGCCCGTCGGCTCCGTACCGGGCCAGTCGGCGGGGCCCACCAGTCGGCGGAGAAGACGGCGGCCTGAGAGACAAACGGCTGGGACCCGCGCCCAGTCGGATTACCATTGTACCCCCAGGGGGTAGGCCTATATAAACCCCCCGGGGCACCCATGCAAAGGGTTCGATTCCATTAGCACTAGACCAGAGAATATAGGAAGGAGAGAGCTAGCCTTGCCTTCTCCTACCTCCAGGAAATAGCTCAAGGAGCAACCTTGTACCCACTTTGCCATAGTGATCATGCGGAGACCTCGCAGAGCAGCAGTAGGGGTGTTATCTCCTCGGGCCGCCCTGAAGCTGGGTAAGATTCGCCGGTGTGCATGTCTACGCCTCATCCCGCTTCCAGGCACCGGCGATGTTCTACTCGCCCCCACCATGATAAGCTATCCCTTGGCATATGTCGCACCCAACCCCCGACAGGGCAGCTCCCGTATCTTCTGACGTGGGGTCCAAGTCTATCAGGTGTGTTACCTTCCAAAAATAACTTCTCCAGTTGATTTCGTTCCGTTTCGACTTCGTCTGATATTCCTTTTCCTCGAAACACTGAAATAGGCATAAAACATCAAATCTAGGCTGGGCCTCTGGTTAATAGGTTAGTCCCAAAAATAATATAAAAGTGGATAATAAAGCCCAATATTGCCCATAACAGTAGATAATATAGCATGGAGCAATAAAAAATTATAGATACGTTGGAGACGTATCAAGCATCCCCAAGCTTAATTCCTGATCGTCCTCGAGTAGGTAAGTGATAAAGAAAGATAATTTTTGATGTGGAATGCTAGTTGGCATAATTTCAATGTCATTCTTCTTACTTGTGATATGAATATTCAGATCCGAAAGATTCAAGACAAAAGTTCATATTGACATAAAAATAATAATACTTCAAGCATACTAACAAAGCAATTATGTCTTCTCAAAATAACATGCCCAAAGAAAGTTCATCCCTACAAAATCATATAGTTTAGTCATGCTCCATTTTCGTCACACAAGAATGCTCTCATCATGCACAACCCCGATGACAAGCCAATCAATTGTTTCATACTTTAGTAATCTCAAACTTATAAACCTTCACGCAATACATGAGCGTGAGCCATGGATATAGCACTATGGGTGGAATAGAATAATGATGATGGGGGTTATGTGGAGAAGACAAAAAGGAGAAAGTCTCACATCCACGAGGCTAATCAATGGGCTATGGAGATGCCCATCGATTGATGTTAATGAAAGGAGTAGGGATTGCCGTGCAACAGATGCACTAGAGCTAAAATGTATGAAATCTCAACAAAAGAAACTAAGTGGGTGTGCATCCAACTTGCTTGCTCACGAAGACCTAGGACACTTGAGGAGGCCCATCGTTGGAATATACAAGCCAAGTTCTATAATGAAAATTTCCCACCAGTATATGAAAGTGACAACACAAGAGACTCTCTATCATGAAGAGCATGGTGCTACTTTGAAGCACAAGTGTGGAAAAAGGATAATAGCATTGCCCCTTTTTAATTTTTTTATTTTTTTAATATTTTTTGGGCCTTCTTTTTTTGGGACAATGCTCTATTGAATGATGATCATCGCACTTCTATTTATTTACAACTCAATGATTACAACTCGATACTATAACAAAGTATGACTCTATATGAATGCCTCCGGCAGTGTACCGGGATATGCAATGAATCAAGAGTGACATGTATGAAAGAATTATGAACGGTGGCTTTGCCACAAATACTATGTCAAATACATGATCATGCTAAGCAATATGAAAATGATGAATGTGTCATGAAGAACGGTATGGTGGAAAGTTGCATGGCAATATATCTCGGAATGGCTATGGAAATGCCATGATAGGTAGGTATGGTGGCTGTTTTGAGGAAGATATAAGGAGGTTTATGTGTGAAAGAGCGTATCATATCACGGGGTTTGGATGCACCGGCGAAGTTTGCACCAACTCTCGATGTGAGAAAGGGCAATGCACGGTACCGTAGAGGCTAGCAATGATGTAAGGGTGAGAGTGCGTATAATCCATGGACTCAACATTAGTCATAAAGAACTCATATACTTATTGCAAAAATCTACAAGCCAACAAAAACCAAAGCATTACGCGCATGCTCCTAGGGGGATAGATTGGTAGGAAAAGACCATCGCTCGTCCCCGACCGCCACTCATAAGGAGGACAATCAAATAACACCTCATGTTTCAAATTTGTTACATAAAGTTTACCATACGTGCATGCTACGGGACTTGCAAACTTCAAAATAAGCATTTCTCAAATTCACAACTACTCAACTAGCACGACTTTGATATTATCACCTCCATATCTCAAAACAATAATCAAGCATCAAACTTCTCTTAGTATTCAACACACTCATAAGAATTCTTACAAATATTTTATGCTTAGCATATTAGGATTTTAAGAAAATTACCATGCTATTTAAGACTCTCAAAATGATATAAGTGAAGCATGAGAGTTCATCTATTTCTTCAAAATACAACTACCACCATTGTGTTCTAAGAGATATAAGTGAAGCACTAGAGCAATAACAAACTACTCGGAAAGATATAAGTGAAGATCAATGAGTAGTCGGATAATTATGCAACTATGTGAAGACTCTCTAACATTTAAGAATTTCAGATCTTGATAATTTATTCAAACAGCAAGCAAAGCTAAAGAAAATAAAATGACGCTCCAAGCAAAACACATATCATGTGGTGAATAAAAATATAGCTCCAAGTAAAGTTACCGATGAACAAAGACGAAAGAGGGGATGCCTTCCGGGGCATCCCCAAGCTTAGACGCTTGGTTATCCTTGAATATTACCTTGGGGTGCCTTGGAAATCCCCAAGCTTATGCTCTTGCCACTCCTTATTCCGTAGTCCATTGAATCTTTACCCAAAACTTGAAAACTTCACAACACAAAACTTAATAGAAAACTCGTGAGCTCCGTTAGCGAAAGAAAACAAAACACCACTTCATGGTACTGTAATGAACTCATTCTTTATTTATATTGGTGTTAAACCTACTGTATTCCAACTTCTCTATGGATTGTAAACTATTTTACGAGCCATAGATTCATCAAAATAAGCAAACAACACACGAAAAACAGAATCTTTAAAAAATAGAACAGACTGTAGTAATCTGTAACTAACGCAAACTTTTGGAACTCCAAAAATTCTAAAATAAATTGGTGGACCTGAGTAATTTGTCTAGTAATCATATGAAAAAAGAATCAACTAAATAGCACTCTCCAGTAAAATGTTTAAGCAATTCTCGTGAGCGTTAAAGTTTCTGTTTTTTACAGCATGATCATAAAGACTTCACCCAAGTCTTCCCAAAGGTTCTACTTGGCACAAACACTAATTAAAACATAAAACCACATCTAAACAGAAGCTAGATGGATTATTTATTCCTAAACAGAGCCAAAAAGCAATAAACTAAAATAAAATTGGGTTTCCTCCCAACAAGCGCTATCGTTTAATGCCCCTAGCTAGGCATGATGATTTCAATGATGCTCACATAAAAGATAAGAATGAAACATAAAGAGAGCATCATGAAGAATATGACTAGCACATTTAAGTCTAACCCACTTCCTATGCATAGGGATTTTGTGAACAAATAACTTATGGGAACAATAATCAACTTGCATAGGAAGGCAAAACAAGCATAACTTCAAGATTTTAAGCACATAGAGAGGAAACTTGATATTATTGCAATTCCTACAAAAATACATTCCTCCCTCATAATGATTTTCAGTAGCATCATGAATGAATTCAACAATATAACCAGCACCTAAATCATTCTTTTCATGATCTACTAGCATAGAAATTTTATTACTCTCCACATAAGCAAAATTCTTCTCATTCGGAATAGTGGGAGTATCATAAGAGACTTGAATACAATAAATTGTTTCCACATTAAAGGAGTAATGTTCAGAGAAAGGGTACTCATAATCATGACAAGTTTTATAAATATAATCATCACTACTTTTTATAGCATAAGTTTCATCACAATAATCATCATAAGTAGCAACTTTGTTCCCATCATAATCAATTGAAACCTCTTCCGAAATAGTGGATACATCACTAAATAATGTCATGACCTCTACAAATCCACTTTCATAAATATTATAAGATTAAACATCCTCCAATATTGTGGGATCACTACTTCCTAAAGTTGACACTCTTCCAAACCCACTTTCATCAATATAATCATCATAAGTAGAAGGCATGCTATCATCATAACAACTTTGCATATCAATACTTGAGAGGTTAAAAATATCATCATTATTAAACATAGCATCCCCAAGCTTGGGATTAACATTAATTGAAGAAAATATATTCTCAAATATGTCATCCTCATCAAACATAGCTTCCCCAAGCTTGGGCCTTTTCATATCATAAGCATAATCACTCTCATCATTAATAATATGGATGGCACCGATAGTATAGCAATTATTATATTCTTCCAAGCAAGTGCCAAAAAGATTTTCAAGATCATAAGAAGTATCATTATCTTCCTAATCATAATCATCACAACAAGCAATAGGCACAACGAGATCATCATCAAGTGTATCATCTTCATTTTCATGAGGCACAACAATAATAGGAGCAACTTTATTTGGGAGAGATGCATTTTTACCTCTCTTCCTTTTTCTTTTCTTCTTCTTCACCACATCATGTGTGGGTTCAATCCTCTTTTTGGAGCTCCTTATTAATGAGATTGGTTGAATAGAAGGCTCCTCCTTAGTACCTGCTTCATCATAAGAAATAATAGGAGGATATTGGGAAGTCTCTTCCCTTTCATTAGCATTTTCTTCATTCTCTATTTGTTTTCTTTTCTTTATGTAATTGGCAATATAACGATTTTCAATGCAATTCACCGCACAATACATATAAATTTCTTCTAGATCAATATCTAGGAATTTCTCAAGGTTATATTCTGGAATATGCCTAGTTTGACGTTTGATTTCTTCATAACCCAAAAGCAAACTAAGTTCATTATAATGTGCAAGGGATATCAAGTCATCACAATTTTGGACACGATTCGATCATGAAACAATTTGCATTTGATATTTCAATGACCATGTTCGTTGCAAAGTTCACCAGTACGGCTAAGATATCTTAAATTTTCAGCACTAACTTCTAGCCTTTCTTGCAACCATTTAGTTTCTAAATGCTTATGACTCTTGTAATATCTATCTTCTCTATTTGGTGTGTCCTTGCAAACCCAATGCACTCCACAAAAATTGACATGTTTATAGGAGGCATTTTCATCATAACTAGAGCAATCATTATTAGCATCATGGATATTCAAAGAATTCATACTAACAACATTACAATCATGCTCATCATTCAAATATTTAGTGCCAAACATTTTATAGATTTCTTCTTCTAACACTTTGGCACAATTTTCCTTTCCATCATACTCACGAAAGATATTAAAAAGATGAAGCGTATGAGACAAACTCAATTCCATCTTTTTGTAGTTTTCACTTATAAATTAACTAGTGCTAAAACAAGAAACAAAAAGATTTGATTGCAATATCTAAAGATATACCTTCACTTACCTAGCCTCCCCGGCAACGGCGCCAGAAAAGAGCTTGATGTCTACTACACAACCTTCTTCTTGTAGACGTTGTTGGGCTTGCAAGTGCATAGGTTTGTAGGACAGTAGCAATTTTCCCTCAAGTGGATGACCTAAGGTTTATCAATACGCGGGAGGCGTAGGATGAAGATGGTCTCTCTCAAGCAACCCTGCAACCAAATAACAAAGAGTCTCTTGTGTCCCCAACACACCCAATACAATGGTAAATTGTATAGATGCACTACTTCGGCGAAGAGATGGTGAAACAAGTGCAATATGGATGGTAGATATAGGTTTTTGTAAACTGAAAATATAAAAACAGCAAGGTAGCAAGCTGTAAAAGTGAGCGTAAACGGTATTGCAATGCTAGGAAACAAGGCCTAGGGTTCATACTTTCACTAGTGCAAGTTCTCTCAACAATAATAACATAATTGGTTCATATAACTATCCCTCAACATGCAACAAAGAGTCACTCCAAAGACACTAATAGCGGAGAACAAACGAAGAGATTATGGTAGGGTACGAAACCACCTCAAAGTTATTCTTTCCAATCAATCCATTGGGCTATTCCTATAAGTGTCACAAACAGCCCTAGAGTTCGTACTAGAATAACACCTTAAGATACAAATCAACCAAAACCCTAATGTCACCTAGATACTCTAATGTCACCTCAAGTATCCCTGGGCATGATTATACGATATGCATCACACAATCTCAGATTCATCTATTCAACCAACACATAGAACCTCAAAGAGTGCCCCAAAGTTTCCATCGGATAATCACGACGAAAACGTGTGCCAACCCCTATGCATAGGTTCATGGGCGGAACCCGCAAGTTGATCACCAAAACATACATCAAGTGGCACGTGATATCCCATTGTCACCACAGATAAGCACGGCAAGACATACATCAAGTGTTCTCAAATCTTTAAAGACTCGATCCGATAAGATTACTTCAAGGGGAAAAATCAATCGATTACAAGAGAGAAGAGGGTGAGAAGAAAAATAAGATCCAACTATAATAGCAAAGCTCGCGATACATCAAGATCGTGCCAAATCAAGAACACGAGAGAGAGAGAGAGAAAGAGAGATCAAACACATAGCTACTGGTACATACCCTCAGCCCCGAGGGTGAACTACTCCCTCCTCGTCATGGAGAGTGCCGGGATGATGAAGATGGCCACCGGTGAGGGATCCCCCCCTCCGGCAGGGTGCCGGAACAGGGTCCCGATTGGTTTTTGGTGGCTATAGAGGTTTGCGGCGGCGGAACTCCCGATCTAATCTTTGTTCTGGAAGTTTTAGGGTATATGGAGTTATATAGGCAGAAGAAGGACGTCAGGGGAGCCATGGGGTCCCCACGAGGCAGGGGGCGCGCCCTAGGGGGTGGGCGCGCCCCCCACCCTCGTGGGCAGCTCCCGTATCTTCTGACGTGGCGTCCAAGTCTATCAGGTGTGTTTCCTTCCAAAAATAACTTCTCCAGTTGATTTCGTTTCGTTTCGACTCTGTCTGATATTCCTTTTCCTCGAAACACTGAAATAGGCATAAAACAACAAGTCTGGGTTGGGCCTCCGGTTAATAGGTTAGTCCCAAAAATAATATAAAAGTGGATAATAAAGCCCAATATTGCCCAAAATAGTAGATAATATAGCATGGAGCAATAAAAAATTATAGATACGTTGGAGACGTATCAAGAATCCCCAAGCTTAATTCCTGCTTGTCCTCGAGTAGGTAAATGATAAAAAAAGATATTTTTTGATGTGGAATGCTAGTTGGCATAACTTCAATGTAATTCTTCTTACTTGTGATATGAATATTCAGATCCGAAAGATTCAAGACAAAAGTTCATATTGACATAAAAATAAGCATACTAACAAATCAATTATGTCTTCTCAAAATAACATGGCCAAAGAAAGTTCATCCCTACAAAATCATATAGTTTAGTCATGCTCCATTTTCGTCACACAAGAATGCTCTCATCATGCACAACCCCGATGAAAAGCCAAGCAATTGTTTCATACTTTAGTAATCTCAAACTTATAAACCTTCACACAATGCATGAGCGTGAGCCATGGATATAGCACTATGGGTGGAATAGAATAATGATGATGGGGGTTATGTGGAGAAGACAAAAAGGAGAAAGTCTCACATCAACGAGGCTAATCAATGGGCTATGGAGATGCCCATCGATTGATGTTAATGCAAGGAGTAGGGATTGCCATGCAACGGATGCACTAGAGCTAAAAATGTATGAAAGCTCAACAAAAGAAACTAAGTGGGTGTGCATCCAACTTGCTTGCTCACGAAGACCTAGGGCACTCGAGGAGGCCCATCGTTGGAATATACAAGCCAAGTTCTATAATGAAAAATTCCCGCTAGTATATGAAAGTGACAACACAAGAGACTCTCTATCATGAAGAACATGGTGCTACTTTGAATCACAAGTGTGGAAAAAGGATAGTAGCATTGCCCCTTTTTATTTTTTTTATTTTTTTATATTTTTTTGGGCCTTCTTTTTTTTGGACAATGCTGTATTGAATGATGATCATCACACTTCTATTTATTTACAACTCAATGATTACAACTCGATACTAGAACAAAGTATGACTCTATATGAATGCCTCAGGCGGTGTACCGGGATATGCAATGAATCAAGAGTGACATGTATGAAAGAATTATGAACGGTGGCTTTGCCACAAATACTATGTCAACTACATGATCATGCTAAGCAATATGACAATGATGAATGTGTCATGAAGAACGGTATGGTGGAAAGTTGCATGGAAATATATCTCGGAATGGCTATGGAAATGCCATGATAGGTAGGTATGGTGGCTGTTTTGAGGAAGATATAAGGAGGTTTATGTGTGAAAGAGCGTATCATATCACGGGGTTTGGATGCACCGGCGAAGTTTGCACCAACTCTCGATGTGAGAAAGGGCAATGCACGGTACCGTAGAGGCTAGCAATGATGGAAGGGTGAGAGTGCGTATAATCCATGGACTCAACATTAGTCATAAAGAACTCATATACTTATTGCAAAAATCTACAAGCCATCAAAAACCAAAGCATTACGCGCATGCTCTTAGGGGGATAGATTGGTAGGAAAAGACCATCGCTCGTCCCCGACCGCCACTCATAAGGAGGACAATCAAATAACACCTCATGTTTCAAATTTGTTACATAACGTTTACCATACGTGCATGCTACGGGACTTGCAAACTTCAAAATAAGCATTTCTCAAATTCACAACTACTCAACTAGCACGACTTTGATATTATCACCTCCATATCTCAAAATAATCATCAAGCATCAAACTTCTCTTAGTATTCAACACACTCATAAGAATTCTTACAAATCTTTTATGCTTAGCAAATTAGGATTTTAAGAAAACTTACCATGCTATTTAAGACTCTCAAAATGATATAAGTGAAGCATGAGATTTCATCTATTTCTTCAAAATACAACTACCACCATTGTGCTCTAAGAGATATAAGTGAAGCACTAGAGCAATAACAAACTACTCGGAAAGATATAAGTGAAGATTAATGAGTAGTCGGATAATTATGCAACTATGTGAAGACTCTCTAACATTTAAGAATTTAAGATCTTGATAATTTATTCAAACAGCAAGCAAAGCTAATGAAAATAAAATGACGCTTCAAGCAAAACACATATCATGTGGTGAATAAAAATATAGCTCCAAGTAAAGTTACCAATGAACAAAGACGAAAGAGGGGATGCCCTCCGGGGCATCCCCAAGCTTAGACGCTTGGTTATCCTTGAATATTACCTTGGGGTGCCTTGGGCATCCCCAAGGTTAGGCTCTTGCCACTCCTTATTCCGTAGTCCATCAAATCTTTACCCAAAACTTGAAAACTTCACAACACATAACTTAACAGAAAACTCTTGAGCTCCGTTAGCGAAAGAAAACAAAACACCACTTCATGGTACTGTAATGAACTCATTCTTTATTTATATTGGTGTTAAACCTACTGTATTCCAACTTCTCTATGGATTGTAAACTATTTTACTAGCCATAGATTCATCAAAATAAGCAAACAACACACGAAAAACAGAATCTTTAAAAAACAGAACAGTCTGTAGTAATCTGTAACTAACGCAAACTTCTAGAACTCCAAAAATTCTGAAATAAATTGGTGGAGCTGAGTAATTTGTCTAGTAATCATCTGAAAAAAGAATCAACTAAATAGCACTCTCCAGTAAAAAGTTTAAGAAATTCTCGTGAGCGTTAAAGTTTCTGTTTTTTACAGCATGATCATAAAGACTTCACCCAAGTCTTCCCGAAGGTTCTACTTGGCACAAACAATAATTAAAACATAAAACCACATTCAAACAGAAGCTAGATGGATTATTTATTCCTAAACAGAGCCAAAAAGCAAGAAACTAAAATAAAATTGGGTTGCCTCCCAACAAGCTCTATCGTTTAATGCCCCTAGCTAGGCATGATGATTTCAATGATGCTCACATAAAAGATAAGAATTGAAACATAAAGAGAGCATCATGAAGAATATGACTAGCACATTTAATTCTAACCCACTTCCTATGCATAGGGATTTTGTGAACAAATAACTTATGGGAATAATAATCAACTTGCATAGGAAGGCAAAACAAGCATAACTTCAAGATTTTAAGCACATAGAAAGGAAACTTGATATTATTGCAATTCCTACAAACATATATTCCTCCCTCATAATGATTTTCAGTAGCATCATGAATGAATTCAACAATATAACAAGCACCTAAATCATTCTTTTCATGATCTACTAGCATAGAAATTTTATTACTCTCCACATAAGCAAAACTCTTCTCATTCGGAATAGTGGGAGTATCATAAGAGACTTGAATACAATAAATTGTTTCCACATTAAAGGAGTAATGTTCATAGAAATGGTACTCATAATCATGACAAGTTTTATAAATATAATCATCACTACTTTTTATAGCATAAGTTTCATCACAATAATCATCATAAGTAGCAACTTTGTTCCCATCATAATCAATTGAAACCTCTTCCGAAATAGTGGATACATCACTAAATAAATTCATGACCTCTCCAAATCCACTTCCATAAATATTATAAGATTCAACATCCTCCAATATTGTGGGATCACTACTTCCTAAAGTTGACACTCTTCCAAACCCACTTTCATCAATATAATCATCATAAGTAGAAGGCATGCTATCGTCATAACAACTTTGCATATCAATACTTGAGAGGTTAAAAATATCATAATTATTAAACATAGCATCCCCAAGCTTGGGACAAACATTAATTGCAGCAAATATATTCTCAAATATGTCATCCTCATCAAACATAGCTTCCCCAAGCTTGGGCCTTTTCATATCATAAGCATAATCACTATCATCATTAATAATATGGATGGCACCAATAGTATAGCAATTATTGTATTCTTCCAAGCAAGTGCCAAAAAGATTTTCAAGATCATAAGAAGTATCATTATCTTCCCAATCATAATCATCACAACAAGCAATAGGCATAACGAGATCATCATCAAGTGTATCATCTTCATTTTCATGAGGCACAGCAATAATAGGAGCAACTTTATTTGGGAGAGATGCATTTTTACCTCTCTTCCTTTTTCTTTTCTTCTTCTTCACCACATCATGTGTGGGTTCAATCCCCTTTTTGGAGCTCCTTATTAATGAGATTGGTTGAATAGAAGGCTCCTCCTTGTTACCTGATTCATCATAAGAAATAATAGGAGGATATTGGGAAGTCTCTTCCCTTCCATTAGCAGTTTCTTCATTCTCTATTTGTTTTCTTTTCTTTATGTAATTGGCAATATAAGGATTTTCAATGCAATTCACCGCACAATACATACAAATTTCTTCTAGATCAATATCGAGGAATTTCTCAAGGTTATATTCTAGAATATGCCTAGTTTGACATTTCATTTCTTCATAACCCAAAAGCAAACTAAGTTCATTATAATGTGCAAGGGAGATCAAGTCATCACAATTTTTGGACACGGTTCGATCATGAAACAATTTGCATTTGATATTTAAATGACCATGTTCGTTGCAAAGTTCACAAGTACGGCTAAGATATCTTAAATTTTCAGCACTAACTTCTAGCCTTTCTTGCAACCATTTAGTTTCTAAATGCTTATGCCTCTTGCAATATCTATCTTCTCTATTTGGTGTGTCCTTGCAAACCCAATGCACTCCACAAAAATTGACATGTTTATAGAATGTATTTTCATCATAACTAGAGCAATCATTATTAGGATCATGGATATTCAAAGCATTCGTACTAACAACATTACAATCATGCTCATCATTCAAATATTTAGTGCCAAACATTTTATAGATTTCTTCTTCTAACACTTTGGCACAATTTTCCTTTCCATCATACTCACGAAAGATATTAAAAGATGAAGCGTATGAGACAAACTCAATTCCATTTTTTTGTAGTTTTCTTTTATAAACTAACTAGTGCTAAAACAAGAAACAAAAAGATTCGGTTGCAAGATCTAAAGATATACCTTCACTTACCTAGCCTCCCCGGCAACGGCGCCAGAAAAGAGCTTGATGTCTACTACACAACCTTCTTCTTGTAGACGTTGTTGGGCCTGCAAGTGCATGGGTTTGTAGGACAGTAGCAAATTTCCCTCAAGTGGATGACCTAAGGTTTATCAATCCGCGGGAGGCGTGGGATGAAGATGGTCTCTCTCAAGCAACCCTGCAACCAAATAACAAAGAGTCTCTTGTGTCCCCAACACACCCAATACAATGGTAAATTGTATAGATGCACTAGTTAGGCGAAGAGATGGTGAAACAAGTGCAATATGGATGGTAGATATAGGTTTTTGTAAACTGAAAATATAAAAACAACAAGGTAGCAAGCGGTAAAAGTGAGCGTAAACGATATTACAATGCTAGGAAACAAGGCCTAGGGTTCATACTTTCACTAGTGCAAGTTCTCTCAACAATAATAACATAATTGGTTCATATAACTATCCCTCAACATGCAACAAAGAGTCACTCCAAAGACACTAATAGCGGAGAACAAACGAAGAGATTATGTTAGGGTACGAAACCACCTCAAAGTTATTCTTTCCAATCAATCCATTGGGCTATTCCTATAAGTGTCACAAACAGCCATAGAGTTCGTACTAGAATAACACCTTAAGATACAAATCAACCAAAACTCTAATGTCACCTAGATACTCCAATGTCACCTCAAGTATCCGTGGGCATGATTATACGATATGCATCACACAATCTCAGATTCATCTATTCAACCAACACATAGAACCTCAAAGAGTGCCCCAAAGTTTCCACCGGAGAATCACGACGAAAACGTGTGCCAACCCCTATGCATAGGTTCATGGGCAGAACCCGCAAGTTGATCACCAAAACATACATCAAGTGGCACGTGATATCCCATTGTCACCACAGATAAGCACGGCAAGACATACATCAAGTGTTCTCAAATCTTTAAAGACTCGACCCGATAAGATTACTTCAAGGGGAAAACTCAATCCATTACAAGAGAGAAGAGGGGGAGAAGAAAAATAAGATCCAGCTATAATAGCAAAGCTCACGATACATCAAGATTGTGCCAAGTCAAGAACACGAGAGAGAGAGAGAGAGATCAAACACATAGCTATTAGTACATACCCTCAGCCCCGAGGGTGAACTACTCCCTCCTCGTCATGGAGAGCGCCGGGATGATGAAGATGGCCACCGGTGAGGGATCCCCCCCTTGGCAGGGTGCCGGAACAGGGCCCCGATTGGTTTTTGGTGGCTACAAAGGCTTGCGGTGGCGGAACTCCCGATCTAATCTTCGTTCTGGAAGTTTTAGGGTATATGGAGTTATATAGGCAGAAGAAGCACGTTAGGGGAGCCACGGGGGCCCCACGAGGCAGGGGGGCACACCCTAGGGGGTGGGCGCGCCCCCACTCTCATGGGCAGCTCCCGTATCTTCTGACGTGGGGTCCAAGTCTACCAGGTGTGTTTCCTTCCAAAAATAACTTCTCCAGTTGATTTCGTTCCGTTTCGACTCCGTCTGATATTCCTTTTCCTTGAACACTGAAATAGGCACAAAACAGCAAATCTGGGCTGGGCCTCCGGTTAATAGGTTAGTCCCAAAAATAATATAAAAGTGGATAATAAAGCCCAATATTTCCCAAAACAGTAGATAATATAGCATGGGGCAATCAAAAATTATAGATACGTTGGAGACGTATCACATCCACATCTTCAACATCTACATGAGGTCATCGTCGACAAAACCCAAGGTTAGTTCATCTCTCTTAGGGGGGATATCACATCTAGGGGGAGCTTTACTCTAAGAATTGAGCTAAAGCTACTCTAATGGTGTGAACACAACAATGCTTTATGTAAAAGTGGTAACCCCACTTGTGCTTAAACAATGAGTATGACCTATGATCAAATGTTCTCATTTGACTCCTAAGTCAATATACTCATATATAGATGACCTAGTCATCGCCAATTGCCTGATAGATGCTAGAGTGTTTGTGCATGCTTTGCCACATATTTCATTTGCCATTTTATTGTGTGAGCATGTTGATTGCATATTTTCCCCATTCGAGGACATCCACTTGTTGTTTTGCTTGTTTGGCTCTTTCTCTTTTTGCCAAGTGGATGGACAAGAATGCCTAAGAACCTCCTCTAGCTATCTATGCTTTTCTCGTCTCAAACTCTATTCATCCTACATCACAAAGTTTGATCAAGTCAGATTCGAATCACTCTGTGTGAGGAGCACTCGGAGTCCCCGATTCATCATACACTTAAACTTCCAAAACCTCTCTGTGCATTTCGGTATGACCGATTCATCCACTTCGGTCAAACCGAGTTCACTGAGTTGATCTAGGTTTTCAATCTCGGTGCAACTAATTAGAACCATTTGGTCACACCGAGTTGCAGTAACCGCTTGCGATTATGCATCTCGGTGCCACCGAGTTTTTCCACTCGGTCACACCGACAGGGTCAGGATATATATACCCACGAGTGAGATTTTGGAAATTTCTTCAAAACCCCTGAGCCCGTGCGTGTCCTGCTCTGCCGCCTCGGGTCTCCGGATCATCTTCTCGTCACCAGCGACCTCCCGCCGCTGGTCTCCATCACCGTCAATGGGATTCAACCCCACTGTTGCCGCCGTAGCGAACTTGCCGCCGAACTAGGGTATGAGTTTGATCTTTTGTGCTAATTCCTCACTCCGATTCCTAGCACATTGCTTTGCCATGATCATTACCACGTATGAAATCAATCCATCCAGAGAAAACATCCCTTAGATTAGGTTTGATTCGATAATTTTGGGTTAGGTTTTCGCCAAACTCATCTTGGACCGACCGAGTTGTAGAAATCGGTCTCACCGATTTGGCTTAGGCCATTGCACTTGCACTTTTCGGTTTGACCGAAAGTTGCAAATCGGTGCGACCAAGTTCAACTCTCTGTGAAACCCGAGCTATCTTGGAGTCACCGAATTGTGACTCGGTCTGACCGAGTTCACTAGCTTAGACCCCAAAAGTTGCTTCGGTGTCACCGAGTTTATCAAATCGGTAGCTCCGAAATGCTTTCTGTGGAGAACTAAAACTAAGTTTTTGACTCATCTATTTACTTTCTGATGCTCATCCACTCTATCTCATCTATATCTATTCACAGGGTCTGCTGTCAGTTTGCTTGCCAGAATGTCTGACCAGAGTGATAGCCAGAACAAATCAGAAGAGCAAGTGCACATGAGTGAGGGCACTAGTCCCTCAAGTAGCTATGATGAGGGCAGTAGGAGCACTCCAAGTAATTTTCCCAAGGCAACCACTAGATCAAGGAAGAAGAGAACCTCAGACTCTGAGGATGAGGACTATGTGGCTGTTGAGGATGAGGCCACCTCAAGGAAGAAAGTGTTGAAGAAGGAATATTGTACTGCTGCTGCAACAAAACCTGGTATGCACAAGAAGGCACCTGCCCAGAGAGTGCCAACATCCAAGCCAAGGAAAGCTGCCATGGAAGAAACAATGGAGTTCACACTTGAACCCAAGGAGACTAGTGAAGGCAAGAAAAGGAAAGACAGGGTCAAGAAGACCACTGCCAGAGTTATTGGGAGATCCTACATGTTTAGAAATCCAACAGAAGATGAAGAGGAAGAGGATGTTGCACCAGCACCCAAGTCCCAAAAGTTATGGGGGATGCTATCAAGTCAGGGGCTGCTCCTTCAAAGCCCAAGACCGCTCCCAAAGCTACTGCTCAATCCACCAAGTCTGCACCCAAGAGAAGCACAAGGAACATTCCAGCTGCATAAAAGAACAAGGCCCCAGTGCCTGAGATGGATGAAGAAGAAGATGCTGAAGCCCAAGTGCTAAGGAGACTGAAACCAAAAATTCCAGATCATGATGATAATCATCCTGTGGCAGAAGACATGAAGACAGGAAGGATGCAGGTCTGAGACTTTGGAGGCAAAGTGACCCATATGCTGTGAGAAGGAAGACTGCAGTTGACTACATATTCCACACCAAGGAGCAAGAAGATTTCTATGAAACCATTCTGCTTGACAAGAAGCCTATTGTCTGTGATATGAAGTGGGTTAATTGGGAATTCATTGATGAGAATGAAGACTATTTTCCAGGAGTACATGAAAGCTTAAAATCATGTGGCGTTGACAAATTTGTGGGTCAAAAGTTGACCAAATGGAATGATGAACTCATCATGCAATTCTACTCCACTGCTCATTTTTATCCAGATGGTAGGATTGTTTGGATTTTTGAAGGTACAAGGTACCAATCAAATATTGATGAGTGGGCCAAGTTGATCAAAGCCCCTGAAGAGCATGAGAATGATTTCGATGTCTATGCCAAGAAGAAGAAAGACCAGAAATCTATGGCAAACATGTACAAAGAGATCCCCGGTAAAGCATTGGATACACATAGACTTGGATATGTACATTACTTGTTGTCTGGTCTAACTACAATCAACACAATCTTGAGGCATACTTTGTTTCCCAAATCTGGAGATTACAAGATGATCAGAGGACATTCAATCAACTTGCTGTAGATATTTGATGTTCCTCGGAAATTCAAGGTCATGAGTCTGATTGTTGAAACAATCAAGAGGACAGCTGCAGATCAGAAGAGATCTTGTGGGTATGCTCCACATATTCAGGTGCTCATCAACTCTAAGATGAGCACATACACCTATTTTTTTGACAAGGAGCACTTACCTTTGAGACCAGATCGTGAGGACAACACAGTTGTGATGAATGAAGATGATCCCACATCTGTGCAAGCACAAGAGAAGAGAGAAAAGGCAAAGGCTGAAAAGGCTGCAAGGTTGCCAAGTGTAGAGGAGGCATCTCAAGTTTTTTTGAAGTCAAAACAAGATCAGCTTGCTTATCTGGTTCAAGCAACTTTGAGGATTGAGAAGGGCTTGGCCACCCTGACTCAGAATAAGGAGAGCTTCGACAGGATCATTGAGACCAAGTTCTATGATCTTGATCTGAAAGTAACTGAGATACAAACAGTTGTTGAGAAGCTCCAGGAGGACGCAGAGGAGAAGAAAGGAAAGGCTACTACAGATGCTTTTCAGAGAGTGCCTAGAGGTCAGAGGTCTCCTGTTGTGCCCATGGCTGACACTAGAGCGACCACATCAGCACCAGCAGCAACAACTTCAGTGCCACCTCCAGTTGCAACTCTGATGTCTACTACGCAACCTTCTTCTTATAGACGTTGTTGGGCCTCCAAGTGCAGAGGTTTGTAGGACAGTAGCAAATTTCCCTCAAGTGGATGTCCTAAGGTTTATCAATCCGTGGGAGGCGTAGGATGAAGATGGTCTCTCTCAAGCAACCCTACAACCAAATAACAAAGAGTCTCTTGTGTCCCCAACACACCAAATACAATGGTATATTTTATAGATGCACTAGTTCGGCGAAGAGATGGTGATACAAGTGCAATATGGATGATAGATATGAGTATTTGTAATCTGAAAATATAAAAACAGCAAGGTAGCAAGCAATAAAAGCGATATTGCAATGCTAGGAAACAAGGCCTAGGGTTCATACTTTCACTAGTGCAAGTTCTCTCAACAATAATAACATAATTGGATCATAAAACTATCCCTCAACATGTAACAAAGAGTCACTAATAGAGGAGAACAAACGAAGAGATTATGGTAGGGTACGAAACCACCTCAAAGTTATCCTTTCTGATCGATCTATTCAAGAGTCCGTAGTAAAATAACACGAAGCTATTCTTTCCGTTCGATCTATCATAGAGTTCGTACTAGAATAAAACCTTAAGACACAAATCAACCAAAACCCTAATGTCACCTAGATACTCCAATGTCACCTCAAGTATACGTGGGTATGATTATACGATATGCATCACACAATCTCAGATTCATCTATTCAACCAACACAAAGAACTTCAAAGAGTGCCCCAAAGTTTCTACCGGAGAGTCAAGACGAAAACGTGTGCCAACTCCTATGCGTAAGTTCACGAGGTTACGGAACTCGCAAGTTGATCACCAAAACATACATCAAGTAGATCACGTGAATATCCCATTGTCACCACAGATAAGCACATGCAAGACATACATCAAGTGTTCTCAAATCCTTAAAGACTCAATCCGATAAGATAACTTCAAAGGGAAAACTCAATCCATTACAAGAGATTAGAGGGGGAGAAACATCATAAGATCCAACTATAATAGCAAAGCTCGCGATACATCAAGATCGTGTCAAATCAAGAACACGAGAGAGAGAGAGAGAGAGAGAGAGAGAGAGATCAAACACATAGCTACTTGTACATACCCTCAGCCCCGAGGGTGAACTACTCCCTCCTCCTCATGGAGAACGCCGGGATGATGAAGATGGCCACCGGTGATGGATCCCCCTCCGGCAGGGTGCCGGAGCAGGGTCCCGATTGGTTTTTGGTGGCTAGAGAGGCTTGCTGCGGCGGAACTACCGATCTAGGTTATTTTCTGGAGGTTTCTGTATTTATAGGAATTTTTGGCGTAGGTCTCACGTCAGGCGGGGTCTCCGAGCCGTCCACGAGATAGGGGGGCGCGCCCAGGGGGTAGGGCGCGCCCCCACTCTCGTGGGCAGCCCGGGACTCTTCTGGCCCAACTCTTTTACTCCGGGCGCTTCTTTTGGTCCATAAAAAATCATCAAAAATTGGCACGTCAATTGGACTCCGTTTGGTATTCCTTTTCTGTAGAACTCAAAAACAAGGAAAAAACAGAAACTGGCACTGGGCACTAGGTTAATATGTTAGTCCCAAAAATCATATAAAATAGCATATAAAACATCCAAGATTGATAATATAATAGCATGGAACAACAAAAAATTATAGATACGTTGGAGACGTATCAAGCATCCCCAAGCTTAATTCTTGCTCGTCCTCAAGTAGGTAAATGATAAAAACATAATTTTTGATGTGGAATACTACCTAACATATTTATCAACTAGCGTTGTGACCCGCGCATTTGCGCGGCTAGAATTCCTTCTCATTGCTGCATCTTTCATATATTTAACTACAAACTCATGTGTTGATAGGTCTTATTAAATAGATATTTGCTGTTATAGAATAAATTTATCCAAAAGAAACGATGTGTGGAAACTTCTTTAGCATCGCAGAATAGGCAGTTATTTTACAGCAGTGACTATTATTGAATTTTATTCGTGGCTCTATGATTTGACTTTAGTGTTGATAATAACTTCAGAGTGCGATAACAAAACATAGATGTCATTGAGTTATGTGACTAATCTCCTACTTCCTTTGTTCCCCTCCCCAGTCCTCGGTGTGTATATTCCCGTCATCGGATTGTCACAAAAAAATTCAAACACTATGGCTCATCCATCGTTTTTTTGTTCATCTACCTCATCATTTCCTAAAACTGTAGTCGTTTATTTTTATTTTTTATTGTAGTGTTGTGCTTCTAAATGCTTCCCAATCTACACATTTATCCTTTTGCATGGTCAGAAAAAGCTAATTGTAAATGTACCGCTCAATTCCAAGATAACTTATTGTTTTTATTATCCTCATGTTCTTATGCTCTGTTTGATAACACATTAATATTTGTAGGAAATTGGCATTCCTATAAATCTTCTCTTCTTCTGTGTCAAGCATATCTTATACCGGATCCTTAGTAGCATGCATATACTCTCAGGTTATTCCTAGTTCAGGTAGCATGCATATACTCTCAGGTTATTCCTAGTTCAGGTAGCAAAAATGTTTATGTTGGTAGATCTAAACATTATTTCAATAGAATTTTGATATATTTGAAGCATAAATGACATATAACATGCTACTGGAAGGAAATCAAATTGCTATAAAAAATTACATTTTGCTTGATATTTATGGTTTATGCTAAGTTTTTATATAATCTAATTGCTAATTTTCACATAGTATTTATTTTGGGATCAACTATTATTAGATTCATATATAGTCATGGAAAAATTGAAGTGCTACTTTTTGTTATCTTTATATTCAAATTACATTTATTAAATATATTTGCATCCTTAAACTTATTGTTATGGAATTGTAATATGAATATATTATTGAAATATATTTCTTTTCAATATTTTGCCACCAGTGGATAAACAGGAAGGATTTCAGACTTCTAGATATGCATTGGTCCAATTTTGTTGTCAGACCTGTCATGTGTATACTCATATAATACTCTTGTGCTTAGAGTGTCCTGCATATAACTTTAACATATTTTCGGATTGGACACTTGATTTATACTTGGTATGTTAGTAAAGTTGAACCCGATTTACATGATCGAGGCATAACACACATTTTATATTAATCTCTTTTACATATCTAAGGCGTTGTAATTAGGGCATATATAATTATCAAAGGTAGACCGGTAGATTGTTGAATGTTGACACTTCGTATTCACACATATTTTACAATCCCTGCTAATATTATTGTATCATCTTATTCCATAAATTGTTTTGCGTATAAGCATACAATTTCATAAAGGTCCTATAGTTCTTGTAATGCTAATTCTGACATGCGTGCGTGGCCTGGACTGTTGATCCGATTGAAATGGGATTAAACTTTTTTACATCACATATGATTTAGCTAACTGATCATGTATGCATATATTAAATAAAAAATTCCTCATATGAACGACATTAATTATTTCTTAGAATCAGAGGAAATTGCAACGAAAAGAGTCACAGTGATTAATTTTAAATTGTGCAATCCTTGGATTCACCATCATCTGCTCATCAACGTCCAGCAAAGAAAGGAAGTAAGGAAATAAGTGAAATTACGCGGATACAGTTGTATGGTCCTTTTGGCTTTTTAGCCTCTAAAAAGGGCTATGCAGCCTACGTGTTGTTTCCTTGCTTATATCAGCAATGATGTCATATGTACAGTTAGACGGAATGAAGTGCTAACTAATTGTTATTTGAGGTAGCTTTCTGGTTATTTGCTAGATGTTCGTATCGGAAGTGAACCGAATCACTCTTTTTATTAGTAAAGCAACATCCATACTTTGCTTCCCTTCTGATGCTAATAACATCAAGAGCAGGTGGCTCTTCCTATTGTTGTTTCTGCTCCTCTTGGTGCACGGGCATCTCCTTGTCTGAGAAGATCTTGCCCAAGGGACCTCCTCCATGGTGACCACTGCAGGTCTTCGTCTTCCTTTTTCTATGATCCATGCACAACATGTGTAGGCAACTCTGTCTGTTGTCTCTGGTGGTGTAGAAAATCGATCCATACAGGTCAAAGCAAGAACACCTAGATGGCTATACAGGACGATACAGAATATCGCTGATTGCATCGTAGTCCAATAGACCATAATGGGTAGCATGCTCATGCAGCCACTAGCGGAGCTAGAATCAAAATCCTGGGCGGGCCAAGCTAAAGGCTGCCAAAATTTTCTTGCAAACATTGCCTAGAATTACCTTTAGGCCTACTCATTTTGCAGCAAAGCTGGGCGGGCCACGGCCTGGTTTTGCTTGCACGTAGCTCCGCCACTACATGCAGCACTGGGCATCTGAGTCTCGCCTACCAGCTTGGCGACGGGAGGACGGAAAGAGGCAGTGGTGCACGGCGGGCTGTGCTTCACGTTAAGTATCTTCCCTACCTGAGGAAACAATCGAGCCGATTAGCTGCGCACGTGCAGCCGCCGAGCCCAGCGGACATGACCTCTGTTGTAAGTACAGGAATCTCACGTATAGGGGATGGTACATATGACTCAGTCTAGTGCTGGAAAAGTTCATCTTCCTTTTGCTATGATCCTTGCATAACATGTGTAGGCAATTCTGTCGATTGTCTCCGACGACGTGGAACATCGATCCATACAGGGCAAATCCACGACACCGAGAGATGACCGATGATGCTGCAGCCTATCGTTGATTGCATGGTAGTCCAATCGACCATAATGAATGCCATACTCACACGGGATTGGACATCCGAGGCTCGCCCGTCAGCCTGGCGACGGGAGGCCAGAGAGTTGTAGCGGTGCAGGTGCACAATGGGCTGTGATGCATGGCGAAAACCTTCCCTCCGCGAGTAAAGAATCGAGCCGAACGGCTGCACGGGTGCAGCCGCCGAGCCCGGCGGACATGAGCTATGTTGTTGGTTTAGGAATTTCACGTATATGGGCATAGTACATACGACTCGGTCTAGTTCTGCAAAAGAGAGAATATTTAGAGCAAGAGACTTGCTATATATTAGATCCATTGAGTCCATCTCTATTACGTTTCATCTTTGACTATCCATCTATCACCAAATCACGCATATTATTACCTGGACGTGTAGTGCCTCATGGACTCTAGCAGATTTGTGTGCTCTTTGTGGTTGTGGATATGACAGGAGACAAAAAAAAATGTGAAACTAATATTTGATAGCCGTACGTGGTCTGGACCATTCTTCTTTTCTTTGCATCAAGATGCTTGCATCTATTTGTACATGTACCATACCAGCATATGCATAGACGTGACAACGTGCTGGTCCAATAAGTTGGTAAATAAATATTGGCATGTTACGTAAAATCTTTTAATCTCAGCCATTATTTTCTAAATCAAACGGTGCAAATAATCTCTACTCCTAATGGACGACTTGATAAATAGTCTGCGCGGTTTATTTTCGCTGGGTTTTTTTCGTCATCCTCCCACCTCCGGTTTATTTTCGTCATCCTCCCACCTCCTTTAACTCGCAACCCTCCTGCGAAAAAACCGGTGTAAAAAAAAAACCCTACGATCGATCCCTCCCCATTGCAGATCGTTCTCCGCCGCCATCCAGCCTCTCCAGGACGTACGAAATCCTTCGCCGCCGCCCCCATCTCAGATCTCCCTGCCGCCGACCCTTGCCGCCGCCCACGGAGGAAGTCGTTCGTTGCCGCCGCCGCCGTCCGAGGGGAGACGCCACCACCGCCGTCCGAGGGGAGACGCCGCCGCCGCGTCTCCAGGGCAATGCGGTTTGAATCCCTGCCGCCGAACTCCGGGAGACGTCGTCGCCCCCGCCCGAGGGGAGACGCCGCGCCGCCCCCCCTCCATGGTCGCGCTATCCCCCTCCCCCCGCTTTGTCGTGCTACTTCCCCAGCCCACTGCAGCACCATGGTGGGATCGAGATCGGGGATGAGGTGGGAAGGGACGAGGCAGAGGCCATGAAACCATCCCCTCTCTGCCCAAGCGCCTTCTGCTGGTCGTCGCCGATATGTCTCATCCATCGCCCCGCCGTCGCCCCTTGCTCATGGCCACCGCATCGATTCCATCAATCCTCCCCACTCTCTTTTTCTCGAGCCTCAACAGATCTGCAAGGGCGGCGGCCCACTGTGGACATCCATGGCGGCCGTGGTGAGTCACTGTAGTCACCATTCTCCTTGTTTCTTTTGGCCCCCCACATGCAGCTTGTTGCCACACTGGCCAAATCCTACCAAGGTATGCCCGAGGGTCGCTTGGGAGGTGCAGAGTGGTGAATTAATGCATCGGGTCCCTCAGGAAGGTGTTGCGGTTAGTGGAGTGTTGGGAAGGTTTGTTTGTTTCAGGACCATAGCATAGCCTGGCCAACTAATTCAGTGGGAGGGCAGATATATGTTCCAAATGCACATATAATTTAATAAGCATATATACGTCCCATGTATATGCAGCCTACAAAATATATGCATCGAAGTATTCATCTCTGCAATTTTTGGGTTTTTTTCTTTTTTCTTGGTATTTTAGGCTCACATGGGTAGGAATAGGATATAAGGAAAGAGTAGCATGTTGGTTCAGGAATCATAGGCAATTTTAAGCCAGTGATATTTATAGTTGGTTTGAGTGTGGCTTAGTTTTCAGGATTCATTTCTCCGTCCAGTGATATTTATCACGTTGGTTTCGGAATCTGCTTTGATGCGTAAAGTCCAGGATTATTTTCTCCATCCTGTTTATTAATTCTGGGAGAATCTTGCATATTTTCTAAAATAAGGCATGTGCAGTCATATGGCTGATTTTGTTTTCCCTAGGAAGGGCACCGTAATTATATCATGCTTAGAACATTGACCCTGTTAGTAATTTGGTTTAAGGAGTTCTGCTTCTGTACACCCCCCTAAATGTTTGCACGAATCTCAAGTTACTAGGAGTACCAGATAACAGGTCCTGGTTCTACAAAGAACTCCTTCGTATGTGCCTATTTTTCCAATATATAATGTTCATAACATAAAACTCATGCTTGCTGAATTTGAGGTGAAATGTGGAGTAAGAGGAAACACCAGAACAAGATGCAATGAATATTTTGCTTCGTGGTGATTGGGCAGCTGACTATCAACACCGACGGAGCATCGTCCATCTTGATAGCACACTGCCAAGCTGCGCAGGTATTGGAATGTCATGTTGTGTTTTTCTGGGAAGAACACCTTTTTATCTTCATCTTGATAAGTAACTGCATTTTGTGTTTTTTGCTCTGTAGTTCAGCATGAGAGATAGAGTAGTTAGTCTAGGAAACTTATGTACGAGCCACTCAGATTCAATTAGTTTTTATGTAACAGTGCATATGGTGTTGTTGCTATGAGTCTGCTGGTCAGCAACTTCCAGTTGGTTTCATCGAGAGGGATAAGGAGGATTTCACCAAGAAATAAAAACAGAGAAAAGGCCATAAGTGTTACTACCAATAGCCTCAAACGAGAAAATGGATACTTTCTATGATATCTGTGCAATATTTCAAAAGTTTTAGCAAGTGCCTAATCATATAACGTGAATACCAAATTACTATTAATATGAGCAGTGTGCATGCTTTAGAAAAGAGTTTTATGTTAATGCAGAGGTATTGTGACCAACACCCTGAGGAGATTGGCACACTTGCATAAGTGAAGGCTCAGTTTTCAGTGGCGAAGAAATGCCGCAAAACTTCGAGAAGGTGCATGTCTACTGTACTTTCAGTCTGATAGTGACTGATTCCTATGGGGTTATTTCTGAAACTTTGGCTTGTTTGCTTATTTCCTTACAAGCTGTAACCTAACCTTGAACTGCTTATCAATAGCTGACCATAAATTAATTAAAACTACTGCAAAAACATAAGAAAACTCCTAATATTGTTGCTTGATTTTGCAACTTCCATCTCAACCTATGCTCATCAGAACCACTTCGAGTATGAGAACCTCTCCTGGAATCAGTTCAAGCCAGTATTCTTGGCAATGATGCAGTGTTATGTATGAGAAGGTGTTATGTATGACTTCAGATCATTCTGGATTACCTGGCTTATTAGAACTCATAATCTAGATCATTGCTGCAACCACAAAGCAATTGTTATTGTATGGTGATGCAGTACGAGCCTCGAGTAATTCCATATTTTGCAATTGAGTTTCACTATTAAAGTTTATGTCGAACCAGGTTCCTTCTGTTCTGATGCTTAATTGGTAATTGGCAATCTCATGCTTGGGTGCGTACTGCGTAGGGGATTAGAACTTGCTTTTGTCTAATTCTGTACACGTCAAAATTTTGAACCTGGAGTATTCTCTTGCTTAGAGGTGATCCATATTCATATCGTGTTACCTCTTGTAGGAAGATGGCGGTGAGATGGATGTTGATGCTGCAGCTCCAGCGGCTCAAGTTTCAATCAAGCATGGACTTCCAGAGATTGAAATATACTGCTACCTTCTTGTGTTGATTTTTCTTATAGATCACAAGAAATATGATGAGGTACGTCCAAGAATTTCCTCCACTGTGTCATCATTAGTGAAGCATACCAATTTGATGTTCTCTTCAGGCTAAAGCATGTGCAAACGCTAGCATTTCCTCCACCCCGCACCACCGCTCCTCTCGATCGTCTCCCGTCTCCACCCGCCGCCCGCTGCCCTCGCCTCTCTTTGCCCCGATCTCGATGGCGCCTCCCACCTCGGCGGGGCGGCAACCTTGAGTGCCGGCAGCGCCGTATGTATCTCCACGATCCCCTTCCTGCAGTCCTATCCGCCCCTCTCTATTTCCTCACAGATCGCCGCTTAGGGTTTTGGCATGCCGCCACCGCCTCCCGCGCTCCCTGTCACCGCCCCTGCATCTCAACTACCGGCCCGCCCCTAGCCCCGCACGTGGAGCCCCTCCTTCCATGGCGTTTCTATGATGGTCCGCCATCATGATCGCCTTCCTCCTCAAGATCGGGAACATCCTAGAAGAAACCGGGCGACCCCAAGGCACCCAGATGTACTGGCTCTACTCCCTGGCGGCGGCGTGCTGGGCACGTTTGCCAAGGGTTCAGCGTGATGATGCTGGCCATGGATGCGGCTGGGCTGAGGCGTTGAGCGTGACGAAGAGGCGACAAGAGGAGGCCATCAACGACGCCATGGTCCGGATGTCCAAAACCAAGCGCGCGCCGTTCCGGCACGGGCGTCCTACTTCCCGCTTGCCATGCCCGCCGGCACGGCCCTGAGCTCCTCAGACTTGTTACCCATGGCGGCGAGATCAGGATGCCGCCGTCATGTGGGCTCAATCCCCTTCGTCCCTTGACTCATCACCAAGTTAGTTTATCCTTCTTCATATTTGAGGAGATGTGTGCGGACGATCACATGTTGCGACGGACGTTCAACTGCTACCTGTGCTCGACGGCGGCCATCGTGTCGTCGGGTATGTACGTCCTTATACAGCTTCTTTTGCACGAGCTCTACTCGCTTCTTGCGCATGTGCTCTGCCTGACCAACGTGCACTAAGTAGTTTTTTCTCATTTGGGGTTCTCTTTGCAGAGTGATTCCAGCTCTCAAGCTTGTCGAGGTACGCAATTTCGATGATTTAGATATTTATCTGGGTAGTGTACATCTTAGCGTTGTGTATGTGTAGTCAGAAATATACTGCCTGTTTTACTCATGTGGTGTGTATTGGTGTTTGGAATTCAGGCATGTACTCATTCATACTGTAATTGAACTCTGAATGAACTGATCATGGTGTACGGTGTTGTCTCTAGGCCTACAAGTTCTGGTAATTTTCATGCAAGGAAATAACAGATACTACTTTCCTTGAATTTGGTCAAGGTTTCATCTGCTTCGTCATATGAATATAGGCTTATGCCTGAAAAGTCACATGGAAGGTGAGGTTATCCCTGCTGGATTTGAACTCCGTAACCAAACATATATATTAACTTCATCGTCTTGAAATGTTGGCTATGCAATTTTTGGGGCAGAGGGATTCAGTTTCACTTTAACTTGTACTAACAGACATAAGGTGAGAATGTGGGAGAAGTAAAGGTTGCATCTGACATGAATGAGAGGAAATTAAGAGATGGCTCGACGATCCGAAGCATCCATATCTGATAAGTTAGTATAGATTCCTTACAATTTTCTGATCATCAGGGGGGTACGAAACCATGGAGGAGCCATTGGAGAAGATAACACAGTTTCAACTTGGAATTCACAACAAACCTGGAAGCAACTGAGCACAATAGATAGGAGAGTTACAAGAGTTCATAATGACATGAAAGAGAAAAAAAGAGGAAACCATAGCTATAATATCTCCACGGTTTAGGATATTTGATTGTTCCCATCTAAATGTAGTTTTCTATTTTGTAGCTTCCCAGCATCAGAAATGATAGCTATCATATTTCATTTTGTTGTTTCAGTGATCAATTTTTTTCCGTTGTTCAATTTCTAAGTAAGAGTACCATTTATCTCCTTGCTTGAGCGATGTTCTGCTCTTTTCAAATTTTAGCAGGTGTAGGGATTATCTCTGATGGAATGCTTCATGTTGCGACACAATGGTGACTCCCTTGACTTATCATATTTTAACACAACTGCATTAGCTATTTATAATCTTCTTCATTTTTAACCATGATTTTTAATTGGGTTCATAGATGAAATAGTCCACATGGTTTGTCACGAGTTTTCCACATGGAGCAAAGGTAACATATGCCTACATCACATGTCTATCTATGTGATGTATAAAGGTCTGAACACCATGGCAATCTTGATCTTGTTCAGCAGCCAATGGCTCCTAATTCCGTGTCAATGGTTCTGCTCAGGATTTTGCGTCGATGGTGTCCATTGACGAAGTGGTTCCCGGAGGTAGAGAAGCTGGTGGAAGATGTTGTGTAGAGTGTCTCTGAATGGGGGTTCGTCTGGCCGTCACTGCGGCTGGAGCTGCAGCGCTGGTACGGCCAACGCCTAGACCCGGTTCAGCCTCATGCATGGAGGACATGTAACAAGATGACTGAGAGGTTCTCCGCTCTTCAGCAGAAAGTGAATGAGGTGGATGCGTTGTTCGCCATGAAGTAGAACCACTCCTCCAACAAGTGAACTAACTAATTTACATTGTATTCTTTTTATAGTTTATTCATGCCAAGTTCAAGGCCAGTCTGAACTTATTTCTGAAAGCAGTTTCTGAACTTTGAAATTGTGTGACCAACGCTGAAGCAATATTATGTGGTAACTCCTTTTACTGCTGATAATAATTCTATTCTCATTGACAGAAATAACTGGTCTAATTAGAAGATTAAGCACTGGTACTTTTTTAGTTGCTTATAAGGATTTTATTTGCATTGACAATAATTACTGGCTGACAATAATTAGATGATAATGAAGGTGAGAGAACAGTGTATGCCTACGATCCATGAACATGATGTGCATCAACACATGGTATGACTTCTTCAAAGAACCATCTCGATCCTTCTTTTTTCTTCATATATGGCCAACCATTGAGACTGTGGTGCCGAAGGTCGCCGGCGCTCGAGATTGACATGATTTAGAGGGTTGGCCGGTGGTTGAGGCGATGACTTGGGCAGGGTGGATGAGGTAGTATGTGACAACACTTGCTATTAGTGGATGGCAGTGGGGGGAGGTTCCGTAGGTAGAGGTAGGCGGGTCAATAGAATGGGCAAAGAAAAGGTAGGCAGAGGGAGGAAGAAGAATAGTAGTCGCACCAGGGGGTGTTGGTGGTGGAGGAAAGACAAGAGGTTAACGATCTCAAATGCGAGGGGGTGTTGACGGTGGAGGAAAGACAAGAGGTTAACGGTCTCAAATGCGAGGTGTGGGAGATCGTGGGTACCAAATATGGTGGTAGGTTTTAGAGGGATGGCTGACATCGATGGAGGTGGTGACTCAAGCAAAGGGCGACGTGCGACAACACTCGCTGGCTATAGGGTGGCAGGTGGTTAGGCAGAGAGAGGTGGGCGGGTCGACAGAGCGGTCGAATAAAAACGCAGTGGCGACATGAGGAAGAAGAAAAACTAGAGGTGGGTCGTCCCTGGCTGAGAAGGGGTAGGGGATTAACGGATTTGAAGGCAGGGTACGAGACATCTCAGGTGGAGGAGGTTGCAGTGTTTAGAGGGATGTCCGACACAAAATGTTGCAACATTTCATTTGCACAATCCTCCCGAGCAGTCACATAAATAGAAGAAATTGGTAAAACTATGTCAGGAAAATCTATTTGGATGGAGAGATAAGAAAGAATGTAGTTCATGACAGTCATTTTCATCGTTTATGTATTGTCGACACAGAAAGACAGAGAGTGAGGGGTGCGTCGGTGAGAGAGTGAGAGGAGTGGGTGCGGTGAGAGAGTGGCTAAGGTCAGCATAAGCCTGGGCAGGTAAGCTAAAAAAATTGGATAGACAACATTCCTGATATTGTGGGAGAATTTTGTAAGCGCATCAAGTAGATTTTTAGTTAGATAATCGTATTATATTTATACATCAACAAATTGCCTTTTTAATCAATTTATATTGCAAGTAAAGTGGACTTCAATTACTACCCGATTGTGTCATGCGATCTTTTCTCTACATGAGAAAATGAACATGCATTATGTTTACATAACTTCAGAAAATATTTCAAAAGCCCGTGGCAACGCACGGGCATTCTACTAGTATTAACATATGTGGATAAACGTGGTCGCTCGTTTGTCTCTTGTCTTAATTATATAATAGATGTAATCTTCTCTATTGTGGCAAGAATATTCAGATCCATAAGATTCAAGGCAAAAGTTTAATATTAACATGAAAATAATAATACTTCAAGCATACTAACAAAGCAATCATGTCTTCTCAAAATAACATGGCCAAATAAAGCTATCCCTACAAAATCATATAGTCTGGCTATTCTCTATCTTCGTCACACAAAATATTTGAATCATGCACAACCCTGATGACAAGCCAAGCAATTATTTCATACTTTTGATGTTATCAAACTTTTCAATCTTCACGCAATATATGAGCGTGAGCCATGAACATAGCACTATAGATGGAATAGAATGGTGGTTGTGGAGAAGACAAAAAGGAGAAGATAGTCTCACATCAACTAGGCGTATCAACGGGCTATGGAGATGCCCATCAATAGATATCAATGTGAGCGAGGGCATCTCCAGCCGCGCCCCCAGGAAGGCCTCCCCAGGCGTTTTTTTGCGCCGGCACCGAAAAATCGGCCCAGTCGCGCCCCCAGGAGCCCGATTTTCGCCGGCCTGGGCCGAAAACAGCGCCGGCGGACCCAGGCCGAACCCGGCGCGCTGGGGGTTGCCCGGGGGCGCCGGGCAAACTTTTTTGGCGCGAAAAAGCCGTGGGACCCGGCGCGCCGGGGGTCGCCCGGGGGCGCCGGGCGAACTTTTTTGGCGCGAAAAAGCCATGGGCCCGCCGCGTCAGCGACACGGCTCCCTTCTCGGCCCTTCATCGTCCTCATCGCCTCGTTTCCCGCGGCGAATCAATGCCAAAGCTGCCGTGCTGCCGCGCCGGTCAGCCTGCGCCATTGATGCCTCACGGGCGGCGCAGTGAAGGCCGATGACGCGTCCCTCGCCCTCCCTCGCCCTGCCACGCGTACGAGCGGCGCCTCGGCCTATATAAGAGGCGCCCCAGCGAGCTCGGTCTCGCCGTCTCCAGTACATCGCAACGTACCCTCGCCGCTGTCGTTCCCCCTCTCCTCCCTCTCGCCGTCTCTAGTTCGTTGCACCCATGGCCGAGCGCTTCCCAGGCGACGGCGCGGCGGCGAACGGCTTCGGTCGCCGTCATCTTCATGAGGACGAGGCTCGCCTGCTTTTCGAAGCCGAGTACCCGGTCCCGCCGGACATGCGGGTGCCCAGGGAGTGGAGGATCAGCGCCGGCGGTGTGCCGGTGCCCCCGGTACCCACCGGCGCGGCGCGGCGTGCGGAGATCGCACGCATCCGCCCGAACTTGCCGCGTGAGGCGAGGGAGGGGCCACGGTACGTCCCCGACTCCCCGCTCTGGGAGCCTTACTTCCGCCGCCGCCACGCCCGGCAGCTCGAGGCCACCAACGGCGTCGTGCCCTCCGGCAGGCACAACGCCACCGGGCGTCGTCTGTGGTGGGGCGTGCCCGGGCGCACGTTGGAGGCCGTCCTCGAGTACATCGAGGGCGGCAACACGCCGCGCCTCGAGTACCCCGCTCCCCCGTCCTTCTCACACCGCCGGGGAAGCTCCTGGACCCCGAGTCGCATGGACACCGGGGGGTCCTCCTCCTCATCCGGCGGCTCGCCCTGCCTCCGCCCCGTCAAGCCGGAACCCCAGGGCACGCCGGTCAGCGCGCGCACCCGCAGCTCCGGCGTCCGCATCGGCGACAACGCCTCCCCACCCACTGGCCGCTTCGTCCTCGTCGAGCCCAAGCCGGAGCCCGTCCTCCCCGCGGAGTACGAGGAGGCAGCCCGGCGCGGCTTCTCCGACGAGGACGCCCTGCGGTGGGCGCGGGACGACTACCTCCGCATGGAGACGGTCCGGCAATGCCGGGCCCTGGAGGAGATCGCCGCCCGCAGGCGTGGGCGCGGGGACGAGCAAGGCGTCGTGGTCCTCGACAGCGATGACGACGACGACGACGCCCCCGGACCGTCCAACCCGCCGCGCCAACCGGGGGAGGGATGCAGCAGGGACGGCGTAGGCGTAGGCGGGGGCGACGACGACGACGACGACGGCGGCGGCGACTACACGCGGTTCTACAGCCTCCTCGGCATGTAGAACCGCGTGGACGGGCGGCGAGGGAGACGGCGGGGGGTAGCCCGCGGTAGTTTTTTTCTTTTTTTGTAAAATATGTTTAAGTTTGAACGAACTCGCCGATGTTTGTGTTAAATTTGAGTCATGTTTGTGCCGTTTTTCATTTTTTTGACTAACCGTGGGCGCCGCGACTGGGGGGCATCACGCCCCCAGTGCGCGGTTTAGCGCCGGTGCGCCCCCAAGGGGCGATTTTTTGCCCCTCCTGGGGGGCCAACGGCTGGAGATGCCCTGAGTAGGGATTGCCATGCAACGGATGCACTAGTGCCATAAGTGTATGAAAGCTCAAAAAAGAATCTAAGTGGGTGTGCATCCAACTCGCTTGCTCACGAAGGCCTTATGGCTTTTTGAGGAAGCCCATCATTGGAATATACAAGCCAAGTTGTACAACGTAAAATTCCCACTAGTATATGAAAGTGACAACATAGGAGACTCTCTATCATGAAGATCACGGTGCTACTTTGAAGCACAAGTGTGGTAAAAGGATAGTAACATTGTCCCTTCTCTCTTTTTCTCTCAATTTTTTTATTTTTTTGTTTGGGCCTTTTTCTCTTTTTGTTATGGCCTCTTTTTTTCCTTTCTTTTCTTTTCGTCCGGAGTCTCATCCCGACTTGTGGGGGAATCATAGTCTCCATCATCCTTTCCTCACTTGGGACAATGCTCTAAAAATGATGATCATCACACTTTTATTTACTTACAACTCAAGAATTACAACTCAGTACTTAGAACAAAACTAGCGGAGTGGCCCGCGCATTTGCGCGGCTAGATATTTAATATGTATTATTATATTTGGCATGTTATTTTCCTTCAAAATGACATACAATATACTATTGCTCAAAGTATAGTAGAAATCCCTATGTCACTCCTGCTCATACATTATATTTTTGTGAAATTCTTAATAATTCAAGAATTAATATCCCACTTGAGCCTTTTATCTCTTTATACAACCATCTCTTCACTGAATGTATGTATTCTATGTTTTTCTATTGCAACAATTCCATGCCTTTATATGCTTCCTCGTGAGTTCATCCTAAACTAATTGTTTATGTGCTTTCATTGCAAGGAAATTGTCAGTGCTATTTGTTATTAAACAGTTGCCAACACAAAATACTCTCTCACTCACTTTCATCACATATTTTTCTTTAATACCATGTCTATGTATGTTGACATACTTTTATAGCACAACAAAAATATTTTATTGCATATTTGACTTATTTTTTCTTGCTTAGAGCCTATCTGCACAACACTTATATTAATTATATTTGTAGGGTTTAATATATAGGTTTCCTAATAGTTGGAATCTATTATATACATAATACAGAAGTATCTTCTATTATATACATAATACAGAAGTAAAACGAGCCATCACGTTCGTCCACATATGCTAATCTTATTTATGCCGTTAGATTAGAATAACGACGGCTGAGATTTAATGTTATTTACGTAACATATAAAAATATATGTACTGGCCTTATTGGACTTTTACGTTGTCATGTTATATGCATAGAAACATAATATTCGCGAACGAAAAGGCATGATCGATCGGTATTACGAGACCAGGATCACCATACGAAAGAGGAAAACATTAAATAGGAAAGCCATGTTGGTTTTCGGACATGATTGACGGGGATAAAAAGTCATGCATGAGCACGCATGCATGTAAATAAAGGAATAAACAATCCTTTCTTTATTAAAGAGTGCACCTTTGATTTTTTTCCAATTCGGCCAAAACATACGAAAGTTTATGTTCTAGATAGAAAAATAATATAGCTATGAATATACCGGCCGGTCACCTGTACGTCAGCCAAAACATACTACCAGAGTTTCGGCCAGGAGACATGTATAGAAGAGTAGCACACGCCTGTCAATTGCCTAATAAATACATAATACAGAAGTAAAACGAGCCATCACGTTCGTCCACATATGCTAATCTTCTTTATGCCGTTAGATTAGAATAACGACGGCTGAGATTTAATGTTATTTACGTAACATATAAAAATATATGTACTGGCCTTATTGGACTTTTACGTTGTCATGCATGAGCACGCATGCATGTAAATAAAGGAATAAACAATCCTTTCTTTATTAAAGAGTGCACCTTTGATTTTTTTCCAGTTCGGCCAAAACATACGAAAGTTTATGTTCTAGATAGAAAAATAATATAGCTATGAATATACCGGCCGGTCACCTGTACGTCAGCCAAAAAATAGTACCAGAGTTTCGGCCAGGAGACATGTATAGAAGAGTAGCACACGCCTGTCAATTTCCTAATAAATACATAATACAGAAGTAAAACGAGCCATCACGTTCGTCCACATATGCTAATCTTATTTATGCCGTTAGATTAGAATAACGACGGCTGAGATTTAATGTTATTTACGTAACATATAAAAATATATGTACTGGCCTTATTGGACTTTTACGTTGTCACGTTATATGCATAGAAACATAATATTCGCGAATGAAAAGGCATGATTGATCGGTATTACGAGACCAGGATCACCATACGAAAGAGGAAAACATTAAATAGGAAAGCCATGTTGATTTTCGGACGTGATTGACGGGGATAAAAAGTCATGCATGAGCACGCATGCATGTAAATAAAGGAATAAACGATCATTTCTTTATTAAAGAGTGCACCTTTGATTTTTTTTCCAGTTCGGCCAAAACATACGAAAGTTTATGTTCTAGATAGAAAAATAATATAGCTTTGAATATACCGGCCGGTCACCCTGTACGTCAGCCAAAAAACACTACCAGTGTTTCGGCCAGGAGACATGTATAGAAGAGTAGCACACGCCTGTCAATTGCCTAATAAAAAATGAAACGAATAAGGAAAGCAGAGTCCTAGATGGACACGCAGCTGAATGATTTCCATCGCAAGCAGTCAAACAGGAAAAATAAAGAAGACTATACCGCATGTACACACATTTTTTCCACGGGAAATAGATACACACAATTGTCTAATTGATTTTTATCGGATGCATCATCAACCCATGTGGGGCCGCTTGACACTGGCAAATTTAGGGCCAGACGGGGGACTGTGGTGCATCCAGAGCGCCATGATGATCGGAAGCATCCAATACGATGGCACACAACAACGTTGTTAGATTTTTCCATGTTGTTTAGATGTATCCATCTTAGCCTATCTTTGTAGCTTGCTTAGTAGGTAACAATCAGCTTTGATGTGCATTGTTATATAGTTAAATCATAGTTCCCATCGAATTTCATACGTACATTATCAATATACAACAATCTTTTGAATTTTGAAGGCAACAACAATCTCGCATCCAAGAAGTAGAGTTACTGAGATTATAGCGAGAATAATGAATATTATAGTCTGTGTGTGATAATGAGTGAGCAATTCGATCAACCCTTCAACCGGGCACTTAGAAGCATCGAGCCGATCTTGACAAACATGTATTTTTAAATATATTTAATAATATTCGTCGTCCATAGCTAAATACTACTTTTTTGTTTATTTTTTAAGGGCGATGACAATTCGTATAATGAAATTATTACTTTTAAGTACATTTATAATATATATGGTAAAGGAAGTCTAAGGTTTGTCAGATAATTTTGCAGATTACTATTTTGAGTTCGCTACCAACAATACTTTGCAAGATTTTAGCATGTTTAGCTAATAAAACACCGATAAATACAAAGTCCATGTACATCACGTGCAGTGACATAAATCCGCCCTAAGTAAGTGCATGCATAAAAGGCTTCGCCAGTTTTCCTCTCGTCCCTGGCGGCTGCAACCCTAGCCGCCGCCAGGGCCAATCTCCCAACGCCGTTCTCCGGCGGCTCCCCTCTGCCGGCAACCTCGGTCGTCGGTGGTGAGGGGGGCCGCCGGATCCACGCTGTGGATCGATTTTTCTCCTTCATAGTTTAGGTTTTTAGGTTGTTCATCGTCTTTGCTTCAGTGATGACGATGGCGGCGCTGAATAATGAATCCTCGTATCCTCCCCTGACGAGGTCATCGGTCCTATGGTTGGGGATGGATTTGGAAACCAGTCTGTTTAAGCAAGGATGGTGTGGTGGCGGCGGCATCCTCGTGGTGGACCTGTGTCCTCGGGCTCCGCCGTTGCGACGACGTTTGCTCCAGCGTCGACGCGGAGCTTGGGAGGTAGTCCAGGAGCGGATGCAGATTATGGTCTGCATCGACGACATCTAGAAGACGGAATATCTACTGGGCTCGTGGTTGGTGGATGGTAGGTATGGTTTCCTCCTTCGGCGTCTTAGTCATGGTGGAGTGCCAGATCTGGAGTTCGATGGTGTGTCCGGGGTGTTGCCCTGGTCTGATTCGTTCAACGGCAAGGGCTTTACTTTTGGTGAGCCACTTTGGAGGTCCGCAAAGCTGCATATCAGCGATGGAGACGCGTCGAGCTCGGGTGAGGTGGTGATTCGTCATTCTTTTCTTCGGTGGCTGCTGTGGTGGTGCCGGAAGCAGTTGACGAGCGTTGGTGTCAAGCTCAGAGATGGTCTACTATCTTTTCAATTTTGTCATGTCGGTCTTTACGTGATTTGTACTTTGTTCTTTATGATATGAATGAGACACGTATTACCATGCAAAAAAAAAGTAAGTCCATGCATGCACATGACGTAAGGGATTTGCAATGGCTGCCCTGTAGAATTTAAATATACTAGTAGAAAACGGACCATTAGTACCGGTTTGTAAGGGCCTTTAGTGCCGGTTATGGAACCGGCACTAAAGTTCCGGCACTAAAGGCCCCCCCCTTTAGTACCGGTTCGGCACGAACCGGCGCTAAAGTGCCACCACGTGGCGTGAGCTCGCGCCCTGGTACGGGGGACCTTTAGTACCGGTTGGTGTTACCAACCAGTACTAAAGTTTTTTTTTGAAAATTTTGGATTTTTTTGATTTTAAATTTTTCTGAATTATTTGATAATTTAGTCTCTAATCACCTCTCTTAACTTCTCAAGTGTGGATCACTAATTCCAAATCATCTAACTTCCCGACCGGTCACCCATCACTCTCACTACTCCAGCCCGAGCACGCTTAACTTTCAGGTTCTATTCTCCTTTGTTTCCGAGTCTGCACTTGTTGTTTTCCTGACAATAGTAAGATGTCAATCCTATTAACCCTCAGGAGTTTAGCTTGAGCATGAAGTCACACATTTCACCGTTTGAGTTTGAAACTATTATTCTAAAAAAAAACAGTAATTATTTAGTAACGCGAATATTTCTTGAATAAGTTTGACCATAGTTTGACCATAGTTTGACCAGATTTGACGAAAATTAAAAAAATTGAAATAATTATTTAGTAACACTAATATTCTTGAATAATTATGTAGTAACACTAATATTTCTTGAATAAGTAGTTTGACCATAGTTTGACCACAGTTTGACCAGATTTGAACAAAATTCAAAAAAACTGAGATACTTATTTAGTAACACTAATATTATTGCGTAATTATTTAGTAACACTCTATATTTCTTGAATCAGTTGTTTGACCGGTTTGACAAGATTTAACCAAAATTCAAAAAAACATAAATTAGAGCATATCTTTTTTCCTTTTACAGTTTGTCATTTAAAAAATTGTCCTAAACCCTAAACCCGGGACTTAAAACGTCGGAAACTCTATGCTAAGCAGTAAAAACTAAGGGTTTAGACCATAAAACCTAACCCTAAACGCTGAAATCTAAACCCTAGCACTAAACGCTAAAAATGTCCAAAAAAAGGTCTAAAACGCTCAAAAACTCTATTTTCTCTTTGGAATTTTGTGATTTTAAAAAATTGCCGAAACGGAAAACTGGTTGTTTCAGCGGATCAATCTTTTTGTTCTGCAAATTTTGATATATTATATGTATTTTCCTGAATTGGGATGATTTAGTTATGATTTTTTCAAGTTTGAAAATTGTCCTATAGTGCCGGTTTGTGTCTCCAACCGGTACTATAGGTCAGACCCCTTTAGTACCGGTTCGTGGCACGAACCGGTACTAAAGGTTAGACCTTTAGTACCGGTTCGTGCCACAAACCGGTACTAAAGGTTAGACCTTTAGTACCGGTTCGTGCCACGAACTGGTACTAAAGGTGATCGTGGGGCCCCGGCATGACGCCAGCCTGCCACCACCCCTTTAGTACCGGTTCGTGCCACGAACCGGTACTAAAGGTTCAACACGAACCGGCATTAATGCAAATCCGTTCGAACCGGCACTAATGGTACCATTAGTACCGGCTCAAATACAAACCGGCATTAATGTTTTGGCAATTGCATCAGGGGTGTACCTCTGCTTTCTAATCATACAGCTATATGTTCACACATGATTTGTTAGTATCAAACACTGTTTCATTTTCTATTTGTGTTGCTGCATATCTTATTGCATAGACATCCATCAGTTGGTGTGGGAGAGTATAACCATACAGGTAGGACAACCTCAAACATTTAGAAGATTGTCGCCAATCTCTGCCCAACTGGTTCGCGGCGCAAGGATGCGTAAAACCCTACTCCTGCTTTGGTGGATTGTATATCTGAGTTCCTGAGCTAGCTATGGGGCATCGAGAGCTCCAAAAAGCCGAATCCTTCTCCTGGTCGCCTTGGGCCTCCTTTTATAGGAAAGGGGTTGCCACAGTGGCACACATGAGGTGGAAAGGGTACAGTAGAGCGAGGTTATCCTTTGCATTACATGACAAGGCGCATTTAATGTGCCTTGCTTAGGTGTCCTTGCTTTATCGGGGGTGGAGGAGAGCCCCGTCTCGTCTGCCGCTGCTCCCTCTTGCGCCGACACGCGCCCTGGCCAGCGGTGCCTGCGGTGCCATGTAGGCAGGTAGGCAGCTGAGGTGGCGAAGTGGTGGGTCTCCACGAAGATCTGCTTGCCGCCACGCAGGTGTCTGCCCAACTGGTTGGGTTGGCAGCTGCATGCGAACGGCGGTGGGGGTGCGACTGGCGCGGGCCTGATGGTGGCCCCACGACGTCCTTGGCAAGGGCCTTGCTGCGGCCCCGGCAAGGGTCTTGCCGCGGTGCCTGCTGTCATCCCTGGCAAGGCTCTTGCCGGGGGCCTTGTGGTCCTCCTTGGCTAGGATCCCGCCAAGGATCATCATCTTCTGAAGTTATCTGATCTTGAATGTCTTCACAAAGATCTGCATGCCACCACGAGAATGTCTCCCGAATCCTTGCCCCATGGGGGCAGTGGACTCGAGGGTGACTTCGCTCCGTAGGTGTGGGGCGAGCTGCCACGACAAGGGTCTTGCCGGGTTAACTAAAGCTGCCCCCCGGCAAGGATCTTGCCGGGGGGGGGGGGTCTGCTCTGTCCCCTTTGCCCTTTGTGGTCTTGGCGTCGTTCTGCTTCCCTTCAGCTTTGGTCTTACCTTGGCTTACCTCCCTTGCCGTGCTTGGTGTGGCGGTGCTCGTAGCTCAGACTGCCCGTGCACAGTTATAGGGGTACAAAAAGTGTACCCCCTTTTTGTACACCGACAGGAGCCCCCGGGTCTGGGCCACACATAAGCGCAACGCGTTGTTGGGCTAGGCCCAGAAACGGTGCACGCGCAGGCGGGGCGGTTTTTACCACGGTAAGTTTCTTCGCGCGCTGCGCCTCCCACGCTTCCCGTGCGTGGCGCGGCGTGGGGAGGCGTGTGTGACGTGGGCGGCATGCGTGGGGTTGCTTCCCGCGGGCATGCGTCACATCACAGTTAATGTGAAAGGAGGCGGCCCGCGTTTCCCCTCATAAGAAGGAATAACCACGGGCGCGCTGCTCACTTTCTCCTCTTCCTTCGTGCCTTTTCCAATCTCCGAGCCGCCATTCCCTTTCTTCCTTCCCTTGCAAGCTCTAGCCGCCGACCGCCGTCGCTGCTTCGCCACCCCCCTTCCTCAACCCTCTAGATTCCTTGGCCTCCATGGCGCCTAAATCCGCCAAGGGCAAGGGGGCGGCTACGGGTCTGGGACTCTGGAGCCGCCGGAGAGCGCGCTGTTGGGGGACAAGACGAAGTCCGCCTTCTTCTTCCCCTCGACGGTCGACGTTCATGAGCTCCGGGCCGCCTTCAAGCCTCTGTGGGGAGTGAAGACGGGAGGGGAGAACTCGGGACACCCGGCGACGCGCGTCATTCCTGCCACTTGCGCCGATCCTGCCCCAAATCGGTACCCCTTCTTTGTTGACTATTTTTCTTGCGGGCTATGCCCTCCTTTCTCTGATTTCTTCTGCGACATCATGCACACCTTCAGTTTTCGCCTCTTGGATTTTACTCCGAACGCGGTGGCGTGTATGTCTTGCTTTGCGCATCTTTGTGAGGGCTTTGCCGGAGTGCAGCCCAACATGGCGCTCTTCCGCCATTACTTCTATCCTCGAATCCAAACGGGAGGTGCCGTCGCTGGTTGCGTCACCTGGATCCCAAGATCCAAGGAGGCGTACCTGGATGGTGTCGTGAGGGAGAGGTGGGACGAAAGCCGTGACCGGTGGTGTTGGATCGAAGATGAAGACCCGCCGGAATTTTGCAAGGTCCACCGAGTGCCGCCTGCTCGCGGCAACGATTGGGGTGATGTCGACGCCGCCGACGGGAGGCTTACCGTCGCCACCACCAGGATTCTCCGGCTGACCCGGGCTGGGCTCACCCTCGAGATGATCGGGGCGGATTTTATTCGCCACCGGATCACCCCGCTGCACAATAAGGGGAGGCCAGCTTGGCTCTTCAAGAATCCGTCCGACATCATGAGGCTCCGGCCCGGCCTCGACCATAACTTCACGGTGATGGGGCATACCCACTTCTGCCAGCGGCTCTTCCAGCTGGAAGGGGATCGCGACGGCGATGTCGAGCTGACCGACAAGGCCGTAAGGGCCGCTGTAAAGGCCGGCAAGACCATCAAGGGGCCGCTCTTCAAGTTGCCAGCGGGGGTGGTCCCGTTGTGCAATAACTCGCGCCGGTCCGAGATCATCGCCATGATGCCGGACTGCAATGCGCACGGCCCCGTTCCGAGCTGGAGGGAGCCGTCGGCCGCAGACGTGCAGCAATTCTTCGACACCTTGATCGAGGTGTATGTTAATGCTGATGCCGAGCGGTGGCTCGTCATGGACACCACCCAGGCCGAGCTGGACTACATCGCCACCAGGGCGAGGGAGGCACAGCTTGCCCTGGAGGCCGACAGTGCCGGGGGGTGTGGAAGACGAAGTTGCCGCGACCACGGAGGAGGAGCAGTTCACCCTGTGGGCGGCGGCCACTGGGGAGGCCAGCGGCGCTGACACCGGGGCTCCGCTCGTTGAGGACGCGGCCGACGAGTCGTCGGAGGAGGAGGGCGTGGCGGCGGGCTCGACGCCAGCCAGGGGAAGAGGGCGAGTCCTGCGACGGGCTGGCTCCGGTGAGCCGGTCCAACCTGGCAGGGCCACGCGGCCTCAGTTGACCCTGGAAGGGTCCGGGCGGCACACGAGGGCCTCGGCAGCGAAGGGGATGACGAAGGCCGCTGAGAAGAAGAAGAAGGCGACAGCCCCCTCCTCATCTGGGCGCACATAGACCCCGCCGCCTCCTTTGCCTCCTCCGGCCGGCGTCGACTCGGACGATGACGCGGAGCTCCCTTTTGATCTCGGGCCTCTCAGCCCGGAGAGGAAAAGGAAACTGGCAGAAGAGGAGGAAACGGATGACGAGTAAGTACTCTGTTCCTTATTGTCATTCCTATTTCCCTGAATTGGATCGCTTGTCTTGATCCATTTTTGCTTCTCTAGGGATGCAGAGACGTTGGCCCAGAGGGCGAAGAGGGCGAGGACCTCAGCGAGCGGCCAGTCCCTGGCTGGGGCTTCAAAGACACCACTGGTGGTGCTGAGCAGCCCGGACAGCAGCCCCCGACGCAACCCCCAGCGTTAGTTCGTCACCCTCTTCTCGCTCGAGATGCGGTAGGCGCTCGATGCCACGACGCTGACCTTGCCGGGTTTGCAGGAGGGGAGCGGCAACAGGAGGAGCCGCAGAGGGCTACTCCTAACACACCACCCCCATCGACTACGCCGCCGCGGGGGGCGTCCCCAGCAAGGGCGTCAGGCATGGAGTCCACACCCATGGAGGAGGAGGAGAACTTAAGCGCTGGTGGCTCTGCCTCGGCGCCAAATGCTGGCGGAGAGGGGACTTCTGCTCCACGGCCCGGCACTGGTGAGTCGCCCGTCCTTCGTCCCTGCTCTTTTCCCTTATAGTTTTCTTGGCTTCATTGTTCCCGCTGCTACCAGGCCCTCCTTCAACAGACACGGAGGACGTGGACACCGTTGTCAGGGATATTGCCGAAGAGGCCGCGGCTGAGGCCGACAAAATTGCCGCCGAGGAGGCGGCCAAGAATGCTGACGAGGCCGCCAAGGGCGCGGCCGAGGATGCCCCCATGGGGGGCGTCGAGGCTATCGGCGAGGCTCCCGCCGAGGGCGCCAGCGGTGGTCCTGCCGGGGAGGCCGGCAAGGCCCCCGCCGAGGAAGAGGTGATGGATGATCAGCCTCCCTCCTCCTCAACCTCGGGCCCCGGTAGGTATCTGAAAGTGGGCGATGATCTTTTCGTCCACCTCCCAGGGGCATCAAGCCGAGCGCCCGCCGAAGGGGAAATTTTTGACGGCGAGGTGCTTGTCGCCACCGGGTTCGAAGTTGTCGACGCGCCGGACGCTGGAGGTGATGGTTCCCCAGAGGAGCAGCTCTTCCGCGCCATGGGGGCCAATTTCCGGAAGCTCCAAGTGCTCTACCGTGCCCGCTTGGACAAAGTCAAGTCCAGGGAGGCAGCGGTGGACCACGCGGAGCTGGACTTCAAGGGGCGCGTCGCCGAGACGCAGACCTGGTTCCACCAGGCTCGCGAGGAGCAGAGGGCCTTCAGGAGAAATTGGCCCAGCACGATGTGGAGCTCACCATGAGGCTGGCCGACATCGAGAAGGCCCAGGAGAAGGCGGCGAATCTGGCTGACGCAGCCGAAGCCACCCGGAACCAGCATCAAGCCGTCTTGGACTCCCAGGAGGAGGACCTCTCCGCGCGTGAGGCGAAGCTTGCCGCAATGCTCCGCGGCAAGGACGAGGAGCTCGAGGCCCTAGTCGTGCGATGGACTCATGAGCTGGAGCAGAGGCACAGAGAGGCGCTCGATGCCCAAGCCCTGGCCCACGCCGACAAGGTGAAGGAGCTGGAGGCAGAGCGGGATGAGCTGAAGGAGCAGGCCCTCAAGCTATCCGGCGAGAAGAACACGCTCAACCGCGCCTTGGTAGAGGCACAAGGAACGGTCGTCAGCAGGACTGGAGAGCTCTCCGAGGCGCGGGACTCCATCAGAGACCTCAAGCTGAAGCTGGAGGATCTCGAGAAGCTGTTGCCGGAGAGCAGGGCTCGGGAGGAGACCTTGACCAAGAGCCTAGAGGAGGAGAAACAGCTGCGGGCGAACGAGGCCGCCTCCCACCAAGAATATGTGGCGGGTGAGAACAGGTGGATCAGCCATCTGGAGGTCGTCGCCGGCAGGGTTACCTCGCAATTGGCCACCATGGGGTTGCCAAACGTGAGGTACGCTCCTGAGCGCAGCGGGACCGTCAACGCCAAGCTGACCCAGTTCTTCGAGGGCGTCCTCGGGGCCTTGGCCTATCTTCACTCCAACAGGACGGCCATGCTGGCCGAGGAGGCCCGGCGACTTTGCCGGAGGGTCGTGACCAAGGTCCTCACCAAGGTGGCGCACTGGAATCCCGACCTTGACTTCGCGGCCGCGATGACGAGCTTGCCGGATGGTGTTGACCTCATGGTGCTCAAGGAGCGCATCAAGCCCATCACCGACTGCATCGACGAAATCAAGAGGGTGGAAGGCCAGTGCCGGGACTAGGCGTCCCGTTCTTCTTCGCTGCTGCGGGTTCCCGACCAAGACAAATTTTATCTTTAGTTAGAACCGCAACAATGATGTGATGTAACATAACTCTGAAGTACTCTTAATTTCCATGCATGTTATTTGTCCGTTCAATTCCTCTTTGTATGTGTGCCCTACGCCGATCGGGAAGGCTTGCCGGCGCGAAAGCCCCAAGCGGCGTCTTGGGGATGGATCCCCATGGCCTGCCGGGTACGCGTGCTGCCAGACAAGCCACCTTTCCGTTCCGAATCCGGCCGCTCGAACTGTTGAGCTTGACTCAAGTCAGAATCGAGGGCGTCGTTGGTCGCGGAAGGCTACTCTGCCACTTTCGACGCAGCCGCTTGAGCTGTTGAGCGGACTCGAAACAGGGCAAGGGCGTTGCCGATCGTGGCAAAGCCCCCTAGCGTGCAGATTTTTTTCATACAAAGCGAACATCTCCGGGGGGGGGGGGGGGAATAACCTCAAATAAGAAAGGTAGCACAAAACAAGGGTTCAGTGCCACTTAGCTTCTATTCGCGGTCGCTCGAGCGTCGACCTTCTGGCCTTCTTGCTTCTTCTAGGGTCACGAAGATGAAGGAGCGTCGAACCAACTGCTAAAGCCGATTCTCACAACTGCGCCGCCCTACCTGGCGCGCCAAAGATGTCGGTGGGAAACGACACCTATGGGATCACAGGAATCCCTACTACGGTTGCGGGGCGCGGGGTTGTGAAAAGAGCGGATCAAACAGATAGCACACGGTTCCTTTACCCAGGTTCGGGCCGCAAGGATGCGTAAAACCCTACTCCTGCTTTGGTGGATTGTATATCTGAGTTCCTGAGCTAGCTATGGGGCGTCGAGAGCTCCAAAAAGCCGAATTCTTCTCCTGGTCGCCTTGGGCCTCCTTTTATAGGAAAGGGGTTGCCACAGTGGCACACAGGAGGTGGAAAGGGTACAGTAGAGCGAGGTTATCCTTTGCATTACATGACAAGGCGCATTTAATGTGCCTTGCTTAGGTGTCCTTGCTTTATCGGGGGCGGAGGAGAGCCCCGTCTCGTCCGCCGCCGCTCCCTCTTGCGTCGACACGCACCCTGGCCAGCGGTGCCTACGGTGCCATGTAGGCAGGTTGGCAGCTGAGGTGGCGCAGTGGTGGGTCTCCACGAAGATCTGCATGCCGCCACGCAGGTGTCTGCCCAACTGGTTGGGTTGGCAGCTACATGCGAACGGCGGTGGGGGTGCGACTAGCGCGGGCCTGATGGTGGCCCCACGACATCCTTGGCAAGGGCCTTGCTGCGGCCCCGGCAAGGGTCTTGCCGCGGCCCCGGCAAGGGTCTTGCCGCGGTGCCTGCTGTCATCCCCGGCAAGGCTCTTGCCAGGGGCCTTGTGGTCCTCCTTGGCTGGGATCCCGCCAAGGATCATCATCTTCTGAAGTGGGTATCTGATCTTGAATGTCTTCACAAAGATCTGCATGCCACCACGGGGATGTCTCCCGAATCCTTGCCCCATGGGGGCAGTGGACTCGAGGGTGACTTCGCTCCGTAGGTGTGGGGCGAGCTGCCACGGCAAGGGTCTTGCCGGGTTAACTAAAGCCGCCCTTTGCCCTTTGTGGTCTTGGCGTCGTTCTACTTCCCTTCAGCTTCGGCCTTACCTTGGCTTACCTCCCTTGCCGTGCTTGGTGTGGCGGTGCTCGTGGCTCAGACTGCCCATGCACAGTTATAGGGGAACAAAAAGTGTACCCCCTTTTTGTACACCGACACAATTTGTTGGGGATACTTTGTACATAAACAATATATGTTTTTTTTGGAAAAACTAAGGTGGAACATGTGCATCTAAATTAGATACAGGAACATTAACAAATCTAGCCATGCGAACACATGGTCCGGGCGCATTTGTTCTTGGATTATACGCATCATTCCATAATTTATTTCAAGTATTTTACGAATATTATATATAATTTCAATCAAGTTTCATTTTCACGACAAATTTCTTGAAATTCTAAACATATATTTGAAGCATTCGAATCAAACAGACCGATCAGTGGATTGTGACCAAGACCAGGTGTGAGCCGTGGGAAAAGAAATTGAAACATGATCAAATGGTGAGCAAAGAGGTATCCTTCAGTATATAATGCAGGAGAGGTGAGGAAAACCCTAAAGATAGAGGTACACAAATATCCATGTCTCGGAACACTCTTTACACCCGTATTAGTAGTTCAATATAAATTTGAATTGTGAACTAAAAATAAAATATGGAATGACAGAGGATAAATGCCAACTAATTAACATGCTTTTGATGTATCGTACATAGGAGAAAATTGTGTTCTGGCAAAAATTATAATGGTGAAAGAATGGCGTGCTATAGCATGAATCAAAAAACACAACAATCAGGAAAAGAAAAGAGACAATCATATTTAAATCTTGGGAAAATATATTAAAAACTGCTGCCGTAAAAACTGATAGAAAAAGGATGGTTGCTGTCGTAGGAAAAACAATAGAATAATATGAATCACTATGGCTTTGTATAAAGAATTGCCTTAGATTTTTCTGTGACACAAAAATGTTAACTAACATAAACTCACTACACTTACATGGAATATTGTTTGCAAACAAAGTACCATGTTTTACTCAAACTATTCATTTTTCTTCATATAGGTGTGAACTATATCAGATGAAACAGATAAAAGAGGGATCTTATAATTGGGTAACAATAATATGTATACACTATATAGTAAATCTTGCTGTGCAAATGGGCAAGTCACACATTCCTTTTAAAGACTTAGTTTTTGTTTATACTCTTAAAATTTGGAGACGCCTTGAAGAAATAAACATATATGATGGTAAAACTTTAGAATTTCAGAAATTAAAAAACATAAATGTTTGTACTCTTTATCCTGCAAGAAAATGCCATCACAAGAAAATGTGTCTTTCATGTGTCTGTGAATCTCCTGAATAAAACATAAAGTGCTATTGTGAGCTCGAGCTCGCATGCTCTCGGATGAACAATACAATTCGAAAAAATTGTAAAAAAACAAAAGAATTCTGATTTTTTTATCAAGACACATTGATGATTTTTCTATATGCATGCAAATTTTCTTGATGAAATCACATTTGTTGAGGTGTCGGCAAAAAAAAAAGATCGATGTTCATTTCCATATTTGATCATGCTTCTTGATTGAAGAAACCATGGAGTTCTTACCGTAGAATAACGTAGGAGAATAAAACATATTTGAACTTGCTTCTTCACTGAAGAATTACGTTTAGCTCAGAAATAACTTCATGGACACTGCGTAAGCAGTTTATTCAGAAAGTAATAATTACAGTTAAGCAACTACCTAATCTCAAATTGAACCTTAGTCGACATCAAAATTAATAAGTGATACAAATTTCCTAATTAACAACGAATATGTATCAAACTACATATGTGCAATGCTAAAACTGTACATTCTAACAATATTTAAATCTCTAAGCCTTCAAGGAAAATTAAGGGAAATACACATGTAAATTTTAATTTAATGTTCATAATATCCTTTATTGGTGTGTTCCCAATATACTGAAAACTTATTACACAAAATGATATCCTAACAACATAATTACTTAATTTGAAAACGTAAAACATAACATTTTTTTCGAGAATTGAGAACAATATAATTGTATCTAGCCGCGCAAATGCGCGGGTAACCCCGCTAGTTTTTAATATATAATAAGAACATTCTGAAACATATTCTTTGAATTTAGAACATAGTAAAACAACCTTATCACTCTCTCAAGCCATGATTAAATCTTTTGTTGTACAATCGTTGTTTGCCATAACTTATCTTTGTAGCACCAAAATAAATTATTACACACTTGATATGATTTATCGTCTCTAATCTTTATTGTTACAACACAACAATGTTTTGATTACTCTCTATGATACTCCCCGTGCACTCATTGAGTATTTTCTTATATTTTTCTTGTTCAATGTCAAGAATGTTTTGCACCTAGTTGTGGTACATGTATATATTTGTAGTTACATCATTTTCATCTAGCTCCTCCATAGAGAATGGAGGCCCCAACAAAGTACATCCAAACTCACTATCTCTTGTAGTAGCTACGAACTTCACAAATGAATGACTATCGAAGCATACCTCTTTGGGTCTTTCCTCTATTCATGCTGACATCATTTCTCATATACTTGAATTCATGCATGCTCATACATATAACTACTCCATACATGTTAATACATCAAAGGGACGATCTCCCATAAATTCTGTAGATTACGACATCTAATAGAAATCAATGTGTTCATTTTGTTCCGCAGTTTGATTTCACGACTAATATGGCTCTTTTGATGCTAGCTCTGGTTAGGCAAGGACTGGTATGATATTACGTGATCATATGGACAATATTCTCATTCTTCTTTGGGAAGACATATACTACAATGCTTCTCTGAATTTCCTTGCATGGAAGGGATCATTGTCCAGTCCGACTACTTGGAGCTAGTTAATTTGGTGAAGCAAGATGGTATAGACTGATAAATGTGTGGTTATTTGATTCATGAGAGCTTATCTAATAGGGAGATTTTCGCTTACTTATCCATTAGTTGTAGCGAAACATTTTTAATGATCATATGACTAAGTTAGGTCCTGTAGAACCCCGCACCGTGGTCTAGCTCCTTTCTAGACTAGGGAGCGTTGTCTCATTGTGGTAGGTGGATTGTAATTTGAACTCTGAGTAATACCATCACACTTTCTTCACAAAAAAAGAATTTCATGTACAATTAAAGTAGCAATTTTTAATATATATTTTTCTAAAATTTAAATTTCTAAGAAGACGTACGAAAATTAATATTCCAGGCTTGTTGATTAATTGATTACATAAGCAACAATATCATTGCATGGAATATATATCCTTTGTAATAACAAATTTGATTCCTTCACTAACTTTTCTATACGACCTTGCATATGAATGTATTGTACTCCCCCTGTTCCTAAATATAAGTATTTTTAGAGATTCCAATACGAATTACATACAGATGTATATAGACATATTTTAGAATGTAGATTCACTCATTTTGTTCGTACGTAGTCAGCATTGGAATCTCTAAAAAGACTTATATTTAGGAACGGAGGGAGTATCATATATGATTCTGACAGTACTCTTTAATTGAATTTCAATACTCTTCTGAAAATCAAAACTGATTTATTTATATCTCATACATAAGCACAAACGGTGCGCATTGATACTTGCTTGATATCTCTCCATGGTAGCAGAAGGATAGAAACGCAGAGATAGACTAATTCAACACCTACAAAAGTGCAGAAGTGTAGAATCTGCAAGAAGAGACCATTTTGGCTTCAACCAATAGTTTGGACCATATTGGCCGCTAGAGTTAACTATATTATGCACATGTGCATGCTGTCGGTGTCAAAACCGGCGGATCTCGGGTAGGGGGTCCCGAACTGTGCGTCTAAGGCGGATGGTAACACGAGGCGGGGGACACAATGTTTACCCAGGTTCGGGCCCTCTCGATGGAGGTAATACCCTACTTCCTGCTTGATTGATCTTGATGATATGAGTACTACAAGATTTGATCTACCACGAGATCGTAGAGGCTAAACCCTAGAAGCTAGCCTATGGTATGATTGTCCTTGTCCTACGGACTAAACCCTCCGGTTTATATAGACACCGGAGGGGGCTAGGGTTACACAGAGTCGGTTACAAGGGAGGAGATCTACATATCTGTATTGCCAAGCTTGCCTTCCACGCCAAGGAGAGTTCCATCCGGACACGGGACGAAGTCTTCAATCTTGTATCTTCATAGTCCAATAGTCCGGCCAAAGGATACAGTCCGGCTGTACGAGGACCCCCCTAATCCAGGACTCCCTCAGTAGCCCCTAAACAAGGCTTCAATGACGATGAGTCCGGCGCGCAGATTGTCTTCGGCATTGCAAGGCGGGTTCCTCCTCCGAATACTCCATAGAAGACTTTGAACACAAGGATAGCGTCCGGCTCTGCAAAACAAATTCCACATACCACCGTAAAGAGAATACTATTACCATAAATCTAATCTGCTGACACATTCTGCAGCATGACATCATACTACGGCCCGGTCATTATTCGAACCGTTTTTCTCAACTAGCTACTGCACATATTGCGAGGCGGTTTTCTTGGCACGTCTTGTCGAAGCAGAGATCGTGTCCCCTTATCACGGGATTCTCATCAATTCGGGTGTGGGTAACCCAACCGCGCCATCAATTACGGCGCTTAGGGAATAAGCGAGTTTACCAGGTAGGTGGGGAGGCGCATAGCTTCTTCCGCCCTTATAAAGGGACAAGGATTCCCCCTTTTCACCCACGCCTTCTTCCTCCTTGCTCATCCATTCTTGCGCACTCGAGCTCCAGCACCCAAGTTTGCGTTTTTCTCCTCAAACCACTCCAAGCATGTCCGGAACGGGAGGCAAGTGGATGGTCTCCTCCGTTACGGAGGAGGACATCACAAAGCTGCGGGGAGCTGGATATCTGGCCGCGGATATCGCACACCGGCTGCCAGATGCGGGGCAGATCATCCCTACTCCAGAACCCACTACAAGAAATATGTCAACTTGTGACCACCACTATTGGTCACTGAAAGGTCATAAATTTCCATTTACGACCTTTTTGTGACCAAAAACAGAAGGTCAAAAGCTGGCGGTCATAAACTGACTATAGCGACCTTTAACAAAAGGTCGTTGATCCTATGACCTTCTGTTTTGGTCGCTAGCTCTCTCCCCAGGCCATGTCGGATCCGACGTGGCAATCTGATGTGGCAAAATTGCGACCAATTGAAAAGGTCGTTGATAAGATTCAGCCCGGTCCAATTCGGTGTCTATATGGGCCGAGCCCAACAATTCAACCCATTTAATGCTATTTTTCTTTTTAATTCTGGTCAGATACATGGGCCTGGCCCAACAATTCAACATTTTTATTTTCTGGGCCATTACTATTAATTTTCTATTTCCAGCCATATTATTTTTGTGCTGGTCCCACTGGTCAGATTGGTCCCACTTGTCATGCTGATATCACAATTGCACCCACACGTCAGAAATTTGAAAATTTGTCAAATAATTCTCATAAATATGTCCCCCTGGTCAGGTTTCCATTTCATAGTATTGAAGTTATATACACAATCAATATTTCAAACAGACTAGAGCGAATGAAATTCATCCAAAACAACACTAAATATTACAATACATTATATGCTACTCTGACTAATATTACACTCTGCCTGATATTACAATACATAATATGCTAATCTTGCTGATAGGCTTCACGACTTCGCACTTCATACTTCACCTATGAAAAAAAAGAAGAATAAGAACCTGTAGGCAGCATCAAACATAGCTTATAAGCAAGAATTGACAATAAGCTCAATTTAACAAAAAAAGATTTTGATATATTTATACAGTTCACAAGGTCAGCTGACTATTAACGGCTTTCCCATAGATTACAAACAATTATGTGTACAAGGCAATTCAACATTTAAGTTGGAAGGTGTTCATTAGCAAAATAGAAATGGCAATACACAACTAAATTGGCTATTAATACAGCAAGCATGACATGACAACAGCTGCTTGATAGATTCTATTAAACATGTATGAAGCAGCAGCACACATAGACAACAACAATATATATGAAGGATTATAGATTGCATAACTGGTCAACTAATCTTCCATCTATATTCCTATCAGCAGCACACTAGATAGGCCATACATCGGTATTTTCTCAACCGTATGTGTACATGCATCATGTCATACATAAAATATTCTAGTCAATATTCTCAGCTAACTTTGATGTAATGAAAATAATTACTTAAGGACTTGGGGTAAAAATTGATATTAGACATCAAAATTAGCAGCGCTCATTTCAACCATGTTCAGATTAACTTGAGGTAAATTAGCAGTAATGATATTAGTTACAAGCTAGGTGTGTAACTGCTGTCAACACCACCACCACCAGAGACACGCAAGATAAGCATCAACACCACCATGATTTTGATATCAGCCACTCCATATCACCAGAGCATCACAGGGGCACATATGTAAAGCAAGTACACGTGGGCAGCTACTGACAGACCCTAGAACCACATGAATTTATCACCAGAGAGCTCCAGTAGGAGTTGATGCTTGGTTACAGCATCTAGCAGCAACTAGTACAGCTCCACGTCCAACCCAAATCATGGCGAAGGCCATGCAGGAGCTACATCAGAGAAGAAGGAATGGGGAGGAGCTCACCATAGGGACATTATAGCCGTAGCAGAGGCTCAGCAACACCACGGCCGTGGTGTGACCATCACCACATCCAGGAGAGGGTCTGGAAGCCGCCGAAGCACCACCGCGGTGACCAGGGCAAGCGTCGGGCACAGTGGCGCCACCCCAGGGACATCACCGCATGGACATCACCGGCCTCGCCCTGTTTCAAGAAATGTTCAGAACAACTTTGTCCGACTCGATCAATTCTGAAGAAACCAACTTCGTCGTCAGACACATACATACATACAGGAAGCAAAAGAAGAAGAAACAGAGCTCTACATAATGTTTATATCAAATGAGCAAGACACAGGAAGCAAGACACATAAGAATTTTAGCTTTACATAATGTTTACAAGAACAGGACCCCAATACAGGATTTAACTTGTCCTGAACACTGTTAACAAGGTACTGAAAGTAGCTATGTGCATCAGCCTCACAAAGTCTTATCATGAATAGGTTGCTTTTACAAACTGTAATATATTTCTGGACAGCAAACTAAATACATGGCTGCTCTCAAACCATACATCCAAACGAAGCAAACAAGTACTCTATGGAAACGAGTAAGGGAGATTAAAAGCAGAGGCAGCATGAGTACAATATCCATGAATCAGGCAACTAAAGGAAACTGTTTGCGGTGGCAGTCAAATATGTAGTGATGCTATGGACAAATTCAACCAGAGGATTGGCTCCCTGCTTCTAGTGTGCATCCATTTCAAATCCTATCAGGAGCATTTTTATGCGTGGCATGCCTTAGCAATAACTAGTCTGTGCGAGTGGAGCAATTACTAAATTATGTTAGAAAAAATAGGGTGGACGCGGTAGGAAGGGGCGGAGTCGATCTTTTACCATGACGTAGACGTTGTCGCCCAGCGCGTAGACCACGCCGTTGACCATGGCGGAGCGGTAGTGGACGCACGCCTTCATGTCCTCCTCATCCTCGGGCCTGCACGAGAAACACACAAGGCTCAACAACCAACCAAAATGCAAAGCCAGGGACCCAACAGCCGAGCCTAACCCTAGATCGAGGTCCCTCCCGATTGCCGCAATCCGCATATGGAATAAAAAAAAGGACGCGAAACAAGACGGGGAGCGACTAACCAGTGGGCGAAGAACTCGACGGCGGCGAACTGCTCCCGCGAGGCCGTGAGGAAGGCGCCCAAGCTGGTGGGGTTGAGGTCCACGTCGTCCTCCCCCTGCGCGGCGGCCCCGGCCCCCGCCTCGTCACCAACGCCCAGTGACCGAAGGGCATCCGTGCGCCCCGCGAGGGAGGAGGCGACAACACGAACAGGGAGGAGGCGACAGCACGAACGAGGAGGAGGACTCGCGCCACCGCGGAGGCCATGGGATCGACAAGGAGCTGGATCTCACCGGTCCGGCGCGGCGGGGATCCGGCGATCCGTCTCGCCACATCCGTACATCTCGGGAGGAAGGGAGGTCGCCGGTGGGGGTGGTAGTCGCCGGTGGAGGCCAGGGCAGTCGAGGAGTGGGGGAGGAGGTCGCCGGAGGGGATGGGGATGGGTTTTTGGGAGTGGAGATCGGTGGCGGGGTTGCGGGAGAGGAGAGGATGGATCTGGGGGACCGAGGGGGGGAGGAGTGGGTGAGTGGGGGTGGCGGCGGGTGGGGATCTGGGGGATCGAGGGGAGGGTGGGTGGGTGGGTTAGGGTTTTTGACTTTCGGGAGAAGCTCCACCGTTGGATAGATGCGTGATGGATGGCTCAGATTGCGTCCAATTTGGTGATCCGCGTGAAAGCTGTTCCTCGCGTCTCATTGGCCGGCTATCTCGCACTTGAATCTTAAAATTTTGGACCCAAAACTTTTTAAAAAAATTAAACATAACAACGTCATAGTTTGTCAAAATGATCTCGTTTTTTTCATAAGTGTGCATCTTAGAATGGCAAACGATGCCATAGTTCGTCGGCTTTTATTTTCTTTGCACAAAAAGATGATTTTACATTTTTCGAGTGCATAAAAAGATTTTTTTTTGTGAAGAAGCTACCAAATATTTGTTCCAAAATAGCACAACTCCATTTTTTAAAAATATTAGACCACATTTTATGTAAAATTGACCAAATAGTTACATGTCAAAGGCTTTTGATCCAACTCTTATAAAAAACAAATTCCGTCCATTCAGTAGGAAGTGGGGGAAATTTGAACGAAAATTTATTCAAATGATTTTATATTGTGCACAAGGGTGCATATTGGAATGGCAGACAATGTTGCCTAGGGAAGTTTTCATTTTCTTTGCACGGAAAATTCATTTTCCATTTTTCGAGTGCCCCAAATGAGGTTTTTTTGTGAAGGACCTACCATATAATTGTCAAAAAATTGGACCAAATAATTTTTCTAAAATACTAGGCCATATTTAATGCACAATTGTCCAAATGGTTGGGTGTAAAAAGTTTTGATCCACCTCTGGTGAAAAAGACAAATTCCCGCCGATTCAGCTGGAAGCGGGTCAAATTTGAACTGCAGCTGCCTCATAGTTTGCTATTTATTTTTTCCAAAAATCATTTCTAGGTACATAAGTATTTGTTTAATCAGAGAAACACCAAAAAAATTCCAAGATTCAACTACTAGCTAGGAACGGTCAAGCCAGCCGTTTTGACCGCATTTTGAAACGGGCATAAAAAATTCAAAAAAAAATCAGAAAATTGGAAAACCTTCGCATTGTGTCATTATATGTGACCAAGTTTCCAGAAAAAATAATAAACTTGTAATACGGTAATTATTTTAAAAAAGTGTTCTCAGAAATGAGCTATCATGTGTGAAGATTCATGTATTTCAACCCAAACGATCAATCTTATGGCCACATTCATGGCATAGTTTGTTCAAATGATCTTATATTGTGCACAAGGGTGCATATTGGAATGGCAAACAATGTTGCCTAAGGAAGTTTTCATTTTCGTTGGACGAAAAAACCATTTTTCCATTTTTCGAGTGCCCGAAATGAGGTTTTTTTGTGAAGGACCTACCATATATTTGTTGCAAAATTGTACCAAATCAATTTTCTAAAATACTAGACCATATTTAATGCACAATTGACCAAATGGTTGGGTGTCAAAAGTTTTGATCCACCTCTGGTGAAAAAGACAAATTCCCGCCGATTCAGTTGGAAGCGGGTCAAATTTGAACTGCAGCTGCCTCATAGTTTGCTATTTATTTTTTCCAAAAATCATTTCTAGGTACATAAGTATCTGTTTAATCAGAGAAACACCAAAAAAATTCCAAGATTCAACCACTAGCTAGGAACGGTCAAGCCCGCCGTTTTGACCGCATTTTGAAACGGGCATAAAAAATTCAAAAAAAAAAAACAAAAAATTGGGAAACCTTCGCATTGTGTCATCATATGTGGACAAGTTCCTAGGAAAAATAACAAACTTGTAATACGGCAATTATTTTAAAAAAGTGTTCTCAGAAACGAGCTATCATGTGTGGAGATCAATGGCTTTCAAGCCAAATGATCAATCTTATGGCCACATTCATGGCATAGTTTGTTCAAATGGTCTCATATTGTGCACAAGGGTGCATCTTGGAATGTAAAACAATGTTGCCTAAGGAAGTTTTCATTTTCGTTGGACGAAAAAACCATTTGCCATTTTTCGAGTGCCCGAAAGGAGGTTTTTTTGTGAAGGAACTACCAAATAATTGTTGGAAAATTGGACCAGATCATTTTTATAAAATAGTAGGCCATATTTAATGCACAATTGACAAAATGGTTGGGTGTAAATTGTTTTGATCCACCGTTCGTGAAAAAGACAAATTTCCGCCGATTCAGCTGGAAGGGGGGCAAATTTGAACTGCAGTTGCCTCATAGTTTGCTCTTTATTTTTTCAAAAATCATTTCTAGGTAAATAAGTATCTATTTAATCAGAAATACATGGTTTGATGGAGAGACATCAAGGTTTGGAAGGTGCCGAGGGCCCGAACTCTAGAGCGCGTAAGCTCGCATGCCCGCCGCGTGGTCACCGCGTGACCGTGGCGTTGCCATGTGTTCTGGGTGGCCTAGAAATGTCTAGTGGGTTGGGCACTCCCCATGTAGGTGCTAGGAAGAAAATTACAACATAAGATTCTCACGAGAAGACCGATCGGTGCTCAAACATGAATTAGCAGCCAAGTGTTTGATTAGCGGTACGGGAAATGTACATGGCTAATGGGCGTGAGTTTTGGCTGAGGATGATCAGTTACTAAGAAGACTGTCTTCACAAATTTTCAGCTCAAAAGGAGGAGCCTAGCTGGTACTTGCTTTGCAAACCACCACACTGGACATAAATACGAATGTTGAAGCTCGGCTCAAAATAATGAATGGATTGAGCTGGCATTTGGTGGAGGATGGTTATTTGGGCATAGGAAAGCACTGTAGAAAATGGATACTATTTGGACATGCCGAAGTGGTACTTCCTTCACAATCTGTTACTCTGAACAGAATAGGAAAATGAATATTTTTGAATTATTTTTGAACTAGGCAAGGAAGGTTTTTACATATTTGACGAAGATATGACCCAAAGAATTTATGAGATTTTTTTGGGAATTTTGGGAATGACAGAAATATAGGTTGCTTCACAACCTAGGGCAAAAACTGCCACATGGACATGCCACATAGGCAAAACTGATGAGGTGGCGCCTAGTCATAGCAACCCACCACAATTCACAAGGCTATGACCATCTATATTGGTCGTTAACAACTAGAAATAAGGCAGCGGACTAGCGCTGTTTGTTTTATGACCTTTTCGTGTGAGGATTTGGAGCCCCCCGAACAGCTTTTGACCAATTGGTCTGAAATGGTCATAAATCTATGAACAATTCTTCGAGGGTCACTGACAGAAGGTCATAAGTTGACATATTTCTTGTAGTGACCCCATGAGAGGGTGGGCTTTCTTACCCACTTCGTCCGCGGACTGGGATTTCCTCTCCACCCGTTTGGCCGCGGGCTCATGTTCTACTACGGGCTAGACTTTCACGATCTAGCCCCTAATTTCATCCTCAACATCTCGGCGTTTATCGTCGTGTGCGAGGCCTTCCTCCGCATCAAGCCCCACTTCGGCCTATGGCTGAAGACCTTCAATGTTAAACCGAAGGTGGTGGTCGGCCAGCAAGCGAAGTGCAGAGGCGCTATGGTGGGCAAAATGCCCAACGTCACCTGGATCGAAGGCTCCTATGTGGATACCATAAAGGGGTGGCAATCGGGGTGGTTCTACATCACCGAGTCGCGCGACACCAACTGGGTGGCGGACCCCGAATTTCGATCCGGAATCCCCATGCGGCTCACCTCCTGGAAAGAGAAGGGCCTGTCCTGGGGTTCCTCGATAGAGCTGACAGGGCTCCAGACATGCATAAAAAACATGATGAGCAAGAAAATCAAGCTCGTCAACGTGGTCCAAGTCATGCTCTTCCGCCGGATCCTCCAGTGTCAAAGACGGGCATTCAATTTGTGGGAGTTCGACCCGGCCGAGCACCAGACGCTGCGAGAGCTCTTCGATACGATGCACAAGGACGTCTGGAAGGTGCTGTTTAAGGGCGCCGAGGTACCTCCTCCCCTCACCGAGGACCGCGGAGTCAGCGCAAAGTGCCCTGCCAATCCGGTAAGTCTTTTACATCTCATAAGATGTTCTGTTCCCCAGTATAACCACGCGCGGGATCTAAGCCTCCACGCCATTTAACAGGACTGGGTAGCGACAGCGGAGAAAATCGATTATCCGGATCCCCTGCCCGAAGATCCAGCAGATGATCTCCTAACGGAGATGCTGGTTCCGGCGCCTTATGAGGTGTAGGAGAAGAAGGCTAAGGGGACCAGGAAGGGTCTCCAGCGCAAGGTTATATCGGACTCATCGTCCGAAAACACTAACGCGCACTCCTCCCACGAAAACAAGGAGGAAGAAGAGGAAAGTTCTCCCCCCACAGCCGGGGGAGACAAGAAAAGGAAGGCCGCCCCAGCTCGGGAGGCCGAAGGGTCCAAGAAGGGAAGGACTCCCCTCCCGGACTGCTCCACGACGGCCGCTTTCAGCGACGAGGAGTGGTTACCCAGGGACAAGCCCCTGGCGAAGCCGTGAGTATCCGGATACCATAATAATTCTTGGTGTGTCTTATTGTACTGTTTCTTATGACGCCACGCATGATTATGCAGTCCATCCCGAACCCATATCGACGTGTCTTCGTCGGATGATTCTTTGGGCCAGTCAGATATGAACAACGATTCACTCTCGACCGCCTCCTCCCCCCGCCCTACGGACGACGCCGAGGTGTTGTCTCAAAGGGAACTGAACCAAGGGGAGACAGTTCTGGAGGTGCCCCAAGGCGACATTCCAGGCGCTGGGCGCATGAGGGGCAAGACTCCTCTGGGCCCTAATGCCGGGGGCAGCAAGTCTAGACCCAAGCCGAATACGGCACCGAAACCTCCAGTGGTTCCGGATTCTGTCAGGCAACCCCTCGCTAAGGGGGGCCAGCCGTCTGTGCCGATGGCCTCTGTCCATCCAGAGGTATCGGACAACTTGCTAGAAGCGCTTCACGGCGCTTCCATTGACGAAGAGCACCGCACTATCATGAGTGCGGTAGTCAAGAAGGTTCAGTCCGCTAAGAGTAGACTGACTGAAGCTTGTGCCGGCCTCCTAACTAGCTTTGAGGTAACTAACCAAATTGTAAGAAAATGTTACAGTATAGACAGTAGCCCCTGATGCTCTGTTTGGCGTTCGCGAAGAAAGGCCGAATAGAGGATCAAATAATAATCGCAGGAGTCTAATCAAAATGTGTCTATGTGAATAAGCATGCTTCACTGCTGGCTGCCGCCTCTCGTACTGCTGAGGTCGCCGTACTGAAGCGGGACCTTGAGCTGTCCAAGGAGAGCTCGGCCTTGCCAAGAGGCAGCTTGAAGAGAACAAAGGTAAGTGACACCCCGTCTGAATATTGATAAAGAAAAATTTGGTTTTGGGATAATAGGATCGTCATGAATTTTGCTAGGGGCCACGACCAAAGTGGCGGCCCTGCAGAAGGCGCTATCCGAGGCCGAAGACAAAGCGGCCAAGGAGCGCATCGGGCGAGAGAAACAAGAGGCCCGAGTAGGCGAGGTGCAGCAAGAGCTCCAGGATCTCATCAAGGAGCACGAGTCCTTGGAGCTTGACTCTAAGACGCAAAGGTCCGAGCTTGCGAAGGCCCTCGAAAGCGCACAACATGCCAAGGCCGAAGCCCAAAAGGCCCTCCAGGAAATTGAGGCGGTTAAGAAGATAGCAGCAGGCAAGGCATTCATTATGCAAAGCAAGCATGTGAAGGAAACTTTCTTTTTACTTACCCGAGTTCGGAGCTCTCCAGGAGCATTCGCAAATCTACCCCGCAGTGTGTCAGATGCCGCGGAGTTCTACCGGGCCGAGGAGGGGAGCTCGACGGAGAAGTTGTTCTGGTCTCAGTATACTGGGACCGAACACCCAATGCCCTTGAGAGACCAGTTGAAGAAACTGGTCGAGCTTCACAAGGCGGCCGAACAGGCCATGAGGGGTCTTATAGTCCGGATGTGGCCTGGCGAGCCCCTGCATGGTAGCTACTTCGGTCTGGTGAGGCGGCTTGCGAATGCCTGCCCACGGTTTGAAGTCGTAAAGCGGTCCGTCTGCATCGAGGGTGCGCGTAGGGCTTTTGCCCGGGCGAAGGTGCACTGGGCGAAGCTGGACGCCGAAAAGCTAGTGAAGGAGGGGCCACCAGAGGGCAAGGAGCATCGCTACCCTGAAAAGTATTATGAAAGTGTCCTGAAGGGTCTCGCCTTGTGGCGGAGGAATGTGCTAAGGATGTAATATTTGAATAAATGTACTCATGCGATCCTGTAATGTGAAACGAGTTCATTTGCGCTATGCAACGCTTGTGAATTTAAAATATTACCTTCTGTGGGGCCGTTTATAAAATCTGAGAGTTGGCCCGTCGTCGGCTTCTGCCACCATGTAACTAGTACTGATGTGTTCGGGATAAACCTGAGCACTCTTTATCCCAATTTTGGGTCCTTCGAAGGAGGTGTTCAACACAACGAACCAGGCAATCGAACTATAAGGCTTTATCACTCTCACTTAGCCATAGAAGTCTACAATTTTAAATTTTGGCGAAGCCCCTAGTATTCGGAAGGCCGAATTTGGGGTGCTATATATGCCTAAGTCAGGCAAGGCCGACTCCTCGCCCGAAGCGGAAAAAGTCTTTAAGGACTTGAGACCTCTCGAACAGCGACCAACTCTCGCCTTATCATGATAGTCAGTTTTCGGCTTTCTCTACTGAGGTGCTCGTCCGGAAGAACCAGGACACAATCACAGTAGTTCTCCCAGTGCTACCATAGCCGATATTGCGGAACGTAAGGTACCAAAACATGGGAGCCGGGCAAACCCAACTATTGATCCAAGACATGATTCGGAGCTGATGCATATAGTGCTATAAGTTTGGGGTGCCGCACTGTCGAAAGTGTTCAGACTTCTCACGCCGTATTTATGGGGTATTTTGAAGCTCCTGGCGTACTGGTCATACCAGAATCTATGGGTGTAATTTGTCATAAATAAGCAGACAAGGAAAAAAGGGTAATGCAATAATAGACTAACGCTATGCATTGTTATTAAATAATACGTCGAAGCATACAGATACAAGTAGTGCAATAAGCAAAAGGTAGGACTATTTGGCATGTCCTATCCAAGGGCAAGCTGCGTATGGGTATTTAAAACAGGTATTTCGATCGTTATCAGAGACCACCTGGGGATTCCCTTGTACGTCTTAGCTTCTTGCCTCCATGGTATTTCTTTCCCGTAATGTGTCCAGTAATCAGACTGCCGAAAAGGGCTTCCAGAGAATAAGGTCCTGAAAGAGAGAAAATGATAAAGGTATACAGCCCCTGGGGCGGTTGAGCCGCATTGTGGGACGTGTCCTGGCCGTGCCTCCGCCTATGCCCATGGTATTTTTAGTGCATAATTATGTACGCGCGGCACAGATTTCGTCACTTGACTGGGACTAGGACGGAGGCCGAATTGCTAAGCGAGCTCTAAAAGTGCCAGGCGATCCTGCTGCAGATTACTCCGGACTCGCTTGAAGGTGTCCGGGGGCTTTATCGCCAAATTGGCGGTTTGCCTTAAAAGGCTGCTTTGTGCTTCTGCTGCGAGGGCCGCAATGTGCTCCTCCGTGCGGAGCGAGCGTTCTGTGTTTCCGTTGACTGTTATAACCCCACGAGGTCCTGGCATTTTGAGCTTGAGGTATGCATAATGCGGCACCGCATTGAATCTGGCAAATGCGGTTCGTCCGAGCAGTGCGTGATAGCCGCTGCGGAACGGGACGATATCGAAGATTAACTCCTCGCTTCGGAAGTTGTTCGGAGATCCGAAGACCACTTCCAGTGTGATTGAGCCCGTGCAACGGGCCTCTACACCTGGGATAACACCTTTAAAGGTGGTTTTAGTGGTTTTGATCCTCGAGGGGTCTATACCCATTTTGCGCACTGTATCCTGATAAAGCAGGTTCAGGCTGCTGCCGTCGTCCATTAGGACTCGGGTGAGGTTAAATCCATCAATGATGGGATCAAGGACCAATGCCGAAGAACCGCCATGACGGATACTAGTGGGGTGGTCCCTACGATCGAAAGTGATCGGACAAGAAGACCATGGGTTGAACTTTGGGGCGACTGGCTCCATCGCATAGACGTCCCTTAGTGCACGCTTCCGTTCCTTCTTGGGAATATGGGTTGCGTATATCATGTTCACCATTTTCACTTGGGGAGGAAATTTTTTCCGTCCTCCTGTGTCCGGCGGCCGGGACTCCTCCTCATCGTCGCTATGCGGCCCCTTTTCCTTGTTTTCGGTATTCAACTTGCCGGCCTGCTTCAACAGCCATCATTCTCTGTTGGTGTGATTGGTTGGCTTATCGGGGGTGTCGTGGATTTGACACGAGCGATCGAGTATGCGGTCCAAACTGCACGGGCCCGAGTTGCTTCTTTTGAACGGCTTCTTCCGCTAACCGGATTTCGAGCCACTGAATCCAGCATTGACTACCATGTCTTCGGCGTTGTCACCCTTGTTGCGGCGCTTGTGTCTGTTGCGACGTGGTCTGCCGTTACTATCTTTGGCATCTGAACTGCCATGACTTCTTGATGTGTTGTTGCTGCGAGCCAGCCAACTATCCTCGCCCGCGCAAAAGTGGGTCATGAGTGTCGTGAGGGCTGCCATAGACTTCGGCTTCTCCTGGCCGAGGTGCCGGGTGAGTCACTCATCACGGATGTTATGCTTAAATGCCGCTAAGGCCTCTGCATCCGGACAGTCAACAATTTGGTTTTTCTTAGTTAGGAACCGGGTCCAAAATTTCCTGGCCGATTCCCCCGGCTGCTGAGTTATATGGCTCAAGTCATCAGCATTCGGTGGTAGCACATAAGTTCCCTGGAAGTTGTCAAGGAATGCATCTTCCAAATCCTCCCAACTGCCAATGGAGTCTGCTGGCAAGCTATTCAGCCAATGCCGAGCTGGTCCTTTGAGTTTTAGTGGGAGGTACTTGATGGCATGTAGATCATCACCGTGAGCCATGTGGATGTGGAGGAGGAAATCCTCGATCCATACCGCGGGGTCTGTTGTACCATCATATGATTCAATGTTTACGGGTTAAAACCCCTCTGGGAATTCGTGATCCATTACCTCCTCAGTGAAGCATAGGGGGTGTGCGGCGCCTCTGTGCCAGGCTATATCACGATGCAGTTCATACGAATCTTGTCTGCTGTATTCGGCCCGGCCGGATTTGCTTTTAGTATATCCGGCATGACGGTCATCGTCCTGCGTTGGGGCGCGCCCCTGTGATCCGTAGATCGATCTTGCATGTTTTGCTTTGTTTTCCAATACGTCTCGCAGGTCCCGCATGTTGCCCCGGGCCTTGGTATTTTTGTTTGAATGGCGGCGGGGTGCGGGTTGGACTTCAGGCTGATATGCCTCTTTGTCTCGGCCACGAGGTGGCCGATCAGCCGCATCATACGCTGGTGATGTAGGTTTCAATGCTTCCTCCTCGAGTTGGGGTAGAACCTGCGCTTTTGTTTACTCTTGGTTGGGCGCTCGAGTTCGTATTCCTCGGCCGCCAGGACTTCAGCCATCTATCCGCTAGCAGATCTTGATCAACTCGAAGCTGTTGTTGCTTTTTCTTCCGACTGTTTGTTGTGGCTATAAGCCGGCGCTTGAAGCGCTCCTGCTCGACGGGATCCTCAGGCACGATAAATTCTTCATCGCCGAGGCTCACCTCATCTTCGGAGAGAGGCATGTAATTGTCATCCTCTGATTCTCCATTTGATGCCTGTTCCGGAGGGCTAGCTTGTTCATCCTCCCGCTCGAGGTCTGGCTGGAGGGGATTGTCGTCGTCTTCGGCACTATCCGGAGCGTTATTGTCTCTTGTGTCGCTATCGCTGCTTTTGCTATGGCGGGACTTAGAGCGGCGCAGCTGACGTTGGTGCTTGGATTGATTTTTGGAGGGATTATCCTCCGTTGTCTTATCGCCATTGCCTTCTTTGGGGGTGTCCACCATGTATATATCATATGATGAGGTGGCAGTCCAGTGCCCTGTGGGTGGTGGTTCCTGTTCGTCTCCTGCATCGTCGTCCATACCGTCGATGTCTTCAGAACCGAAATCGAGCATGTCGTTAAATCGTCGACAGTGGCTACTAAGTGGGTGGTGGGTGGGCAGCGAATTACTTCGTCGTCCGCATCCCATTCTAGCCGGACATAGTTTGACCAAGGGTCTCCTGATAAGGAGAGAGACCTCCATGAGTTTAGCACATGGCCCAGTGGTGAGTGCTGAAAGATATCCGCGGAGGAAAACTCCATGATCGGTGCCCAATCAGATTCGATAGGCACGGACGCAGGCGGTTCGGAGCCCGTGGCCGGGGACGAATCCAAATGTCCGGCAACACGGGTCTCATAAGAGGTGAAGTCAGCATTCGGCTCTATCACCGCTGAGTGTGCGGCCTCCGTTGCAGGGTCCATCCACTCATCCTCGGACGGCGTAATCTGCTCCGGATTGAGGGCCAGAGTAGCTGCAGGTGGGATCTCCCGAACATTGTCCGTCGGCAGAGCTAAGTCATGCCTGTCGTGACTGTGTGGCGCACCTGACATGGGCTCGAATCCGTCGAAGATCAAGTCTCCGCAGATGTCGGCGGTATAGTTCAAGTTTCCAAACCTGGCCTGATGGCCAGGGGCGTAGCTTTCGATCTTCTCTAGATGGCCAAGCGAGTTGGCCCGCAGTGCGAAGCCACCGAATACGATGATCTGTCCGGGGAGGAAAACCTCACGCTGGATCGCATCATTGCCGATGATCAAAGGGGCCATCAAACCTTGTATTGACGGCACAGTGGAACTCTCAATGAAAGCACCAATGTCGGTGTCAAAACCGGCGGATCTCGGGTAGGGGGTCCCGAACTGTGTGTCTAAGGCGGATGGTAATAGGAGGTGGGGGACACGATGTTCACCTAGGTTCGGGCCCTCTCGATGGAGGTAATACCCTACTTCCTGCTTGATTGATCTTGATGATATGAGTACTACAAGATTTGATCTACCACGAGATCGTAGAGGCTAAACCCTAGAAGCTAGCCTATGGTATGATTGTCCTTGTCCTACGGACTAAACCCTATGGTTTATATAGACACCAGAGGGGGCTAGGGTTACACAGAGTCGGTTACATGGGAGGAGATATACATATCGGTGTTGCTAAGCTTTCCTTCCATGCCAAGGAGAGTCCCATCTAGACACGGGTCGAAGTCTTCAATCTTGTATCTTCATAGTCAAACAGTCCGGCCAAAGGATACAGTCCGGCTGTCCGAGGACCCCCTAATCCAGGTCTCCCTCACATGTGATTTTCATATGCTTCAAGTGAACACATGCCCATAGGCATAGAAGTTTTCTGTTACCACTTTCTGAAGCTTCAGGTACAAACATCCATTTCATTAAGTAAATGTAGTGGCATGCATATATATCTCTTATTTTTGTAAATGTACATTATGGACATCACTATGAATGACTTGGCTATTGCGCGACGTTGTGAGACATTTGCACAGTGCCACCATGATGTCACAGCTGTCATCGCAGCATGCATGTGAGCGTCTGTGCAGCAAAATCGGAAGGCTCATACGGTGTTGCACTGGAACACAACAGGTTCCATGTGCGCTTCAAAATTTCCGAACATTAAATACTTCATTAAGTAATTCATTTTCGTTAAGTTTTCACAAATATTTTGTAGGATTTCAATTTTAGATCAGTGTCGTATAGGCAACAATATAGTAAGGTCTTTTCACATATCATCTATTAAGTGCTCTTTTACCTAATGCGAATAATAAATAGGAGTGAGTTTTATAGATTCGTAATGGTTTAAATATTCTCATGTAAATCTGTCTGCTTCAAATTAGTAGACTGATGATTTAGATATACCATGTTCATAGTCATATATTAACACTTCATATTAGGAAGAGACAACTTTAAACATCCAAATCATCTCGACCAAAGAACTCCAAGAAGCAAATAATTAATTTGTTGCGTACCGGAGAAGTGGAGGGTCAAAAAACTGAAAAAAGTAGTTCTCCACAACATTCCTTCTTCCATTAAAAATTGGTAAAGCAGAACTCCTTGCTGCATTTTTCAGGAAAGAGAAACAGAAAGGATGTAAGAAAGTACACTGTCATGATAAATACACTCCCATTTTCAATTCCCATTGCCAAAGAGAAACTTCTAAATTGAGCAGAAAGGTAGTCAAAGCGAAGTTGGTATGTGTGGTTAGTCTAGCTTGGTAAGGCACGTAAATCGAAGGATAAAAGAACATTGAATCATCGAATGAGCATTCCATTATTTAGTACATGTGTTGGCATCATATATATTTGGCGGAGATTACCGGGACAAAGATCTTTATTCCTTTTGGAAATAAGAGACCTTGGAGATGAGCTAGGCATCAAGATTATGTCTCAGCTACATATGTAATAGGAACAACTATGTTTGTTTTGCAAAATGATCATAAGTAGATTCAGAATACACTAATTTAGCGGTAAATATATATTTTTTGACAGCAAGAAGACTCACAAATGTCATGCCGCAACAGGTAAGAGGACACGCGGAGTCAGGCCATCTCAATATGGAATTTCAAGGGAACATCGACAAAAAAAGTTTCAAAGATAACTACAAAAGGGAGCAGAACAAATACATTCCCTAAAAAAGAGTGAATGCATTACAATATAAACAATGTATGCATCGTGATGCTTACAGCTTACAAAATATATGAGACTAAAAGTTACTATATCTCCTATTTTTATATGAAAAGAAACCTGACTGATTTGATGTTTGGCACATATAATTCCAAAGCAATTCAATCAGGAAGAACTTCGAGCACTTCACACAATGCATAGTAGAGCCAACAACAGTGCAGAGAATGATACATATATCACTTTTCTTTGTGAAAAACCCTATCTTTTCTTGACCTGCCATTAGAAATCTAGGAGATCTAGTGGGGCTCTATATGGAATTGGATGGTTTGAGGAATAGATGGTGTATCTTGTGTTTGGGATTACTTGCCTATTGCGTTTAGCTTTCGGCGGCGGGCAATGAACTCGTGTCCAGGATGGTGAAGCACTGCGCCACCAGTCCGTTATAGCGCCTTCATTGGCTGGCCTCAGCGAAGCTTCTGTATTTTGGGCATGATTGTTATCTCCATAAAGAGAGTATGGATCAACACACATAGATGGAAGTTGAGAAGATTTTAAGGCTAGAAAGGAATGAACTCATGATTGGAGCGTTCAGTGTTTAGGATAGATTGCAACATCGTCGAAATTCTAGACATACCTAAGAAGCAAATCAGCTATGTGGAGAAAGATTGAAAACGTGATGATACAGGGATCATGGTGAGTCGTTCTTTGAGCAGCAGCTATAGAGATGCTGTAGGAACGTTGGTACTGGAGAGGACACCAAAGAGGAGGCACGGGAGGAACGCGTGCGAGAGAAAGAAAGACGGTGTCCGCCAACACGAAATTGGGAGGCTGTAAAAAAACTACAACTGCCGGTCCAGATCTCCCTCAATGGTAGTGTCCTAGTAGGATACGGGTTTGGTTTGTTTTCCAGAAAAGAAAGAGAGAGCTTTGACTCCTTCTGCTCGTGTAGGTATGTTTTTTTTATTGATGTAGATATGTGATCTATTATAACTATACGTTTCCTTGGCTACGTACAGTATAATGGTGAATCTTTCTCTATTCTTTCCCACTTTTTCTCACGCATCTTTTTTTTACTTTAGCACCTTGTACGTGTCAGTTCAATCCACACAGCTTTATATTTTTTTCATGTAATGTAATATCTTTAAGTCTCAGCCGTAAATATTACTAATCAACGATGTATATTATTTTAGATTCTGTGGAAGAACGTGGTGTCTTATTTTACTTCTGTTTTAGTTATATAATAGATAGATAGATATGACTTTATGTGAATGCCTCCGGCGGTGTACCGGGATGTGCAATGAATCAAGACACTACTAGGAAAAGGGCTATAGATGAAATTGACACTAATGGCGCACCAGACATGTGGTGCGCCATTACTATATGCTAATGGCGTACCATGTGTTAGTACGCCATTAGTGTTCAAATACTAATGGCGCACCACATCCGCGGGTGCGCCATTAGTAAAATTTTTTTTTCAAATTTTTTCAAAACTACTAATGGCGCACTGTGGCATGGTGCGCCATTACTAGTTGAACTAGTAATGGCGCACCACATCCACGGTGCGCCATTAGTAAATTTTTTTTAATTTTTTTTTCAAAACTACTAATGGCGCACCGTGGGAGTGGTGCGCCATTACTAGTTGAACTACTAATGGCGCACCATGCCACGGTGCGCCATTAGTAACTTTGCCACCACTTCCACGGAATGCACCCCCCGATCGCCTTTTCAGTTTTCAAAAAAATAAAAGAAAATGATGAAAATGTTAAAAAAATAAATGAAAATAAGTTCCCCATGTGATATGTGGTCTAGTTGTTGGGAAAATTTGCAAATATGAATTTCGACTTCATTTGCAAAATCTCTCGAGAATTTGTAAAAATGGGCATAACTTTTACATACTAACTCGGATGAAAAAGTTTTTTATATGAAAAATCATCTACTCGAAAAGTTACATCCAAATTTAACGTTACACATTTTTAAAATCCTCAAAAACCTAACAGAAAAAAATTTATGGGGCTTTTAAGATCTAGAGAGGCAAAAAATTCAAAAAAATTGAAACTTACTAATGGCGCACCTACCCATGGTGCGCCATTACTATCTTCCCGCCTTCAAAATTCAAAATAAGTCAAAAAAAAAGTTACTAATGGCGCACCTGCCCATGGTGCGCCATTAGTATCTTCCCGCCTTCAAAATTCAAAATAAATCAAAAATAAAAATAAAAAAAGTTAGTAATGGCGCACCTGCGGGCGCCATTAGTATCTTCCCGCCTTCAAAATTCAAAATAAATAAAAAAAATAAAAAAAAGTTAGTAATGGCGCACCTGCCCGCGGTGCGCCATTAGTATCTTCCCGCCTTCAAAATTCAAAATAAATAAAAAAAATAAAAAAAAGTTAGTAATGGCGCACCTGCCCGCGGTGCGCCATTACTATGCCGTATATATGGCTGGCCGTGGTCCTCTCCGCCTTATCTCGTCATTCCACCTCTCCTACACTTCATCTCCTCCTCTCCTCCACTCCATCTTCCCTTCGCTCCTCCACCATACTACCCTCCTCCTCTCCGGCGACCTCCTCCTCCTCCTCTCCGGCGACCTCCTCCTCCCTCCTCTCCTCCCCTCCCCTCCCCTCACGGTTTCTTCTCCCTCCTCTCCGGTGAGCTCCTCCTCCCTCCTCTCCTCCCATCCCCTCATGGTTTCTCCTTTCTCCTCTCCGATGCTCCGGTGAACTCCTCTCCGGCGACCTCCTCCTCCTCCTCTCCGGCGATGTAGGCGAGCGCCTCTCCGGTGACCTCCTCCTCCTCCTCTCCGGCAAAAGAACGTACAAGATCCAAAAACAGGAACAAAATTTGAAATAATGTCGTGCCAAAAAACGAGCAAAAAAACGAGTAAAAAATGGGCAAAAAATCACGATCCAGATCCAGATTCAAAATTCAAAAAATAGCAATGGCGCACGGTGGGGGTTAGATGGTGCGCCACTACTATTTTTCCGCCTTCAAAATTCAAAAATACTAATGGCACACCAGTGGCCTATACTAATGGCGCACCAGTGGCCTATACTAATGGTGCACCAGTGGCCTATACTAATGGCGCACCGTGGCCTGTACTAATGGCGCACTGCCTGGTGCGCCATTAGTATACCAGATACTAATGGCGCACCGTCGATGCGCCATTAGTAATAAATACTAATGGCGTGGTACTAATGGCGCACCGGTGGTGCGCCATTAGTAGGCAAAACCGGTGCGCCATTAGTAGGCCTTTCCTAGTAGTGAGAGTGACATGTATGAAAGAATTATAAAGGTGGCTTTGCCACAAATACGATGTCAACTACATGATCATGCAAGGCAATATGACAATTTTTTTTGAAAGAGAAAGATGGCGCCAAGCCAACTTTATATTTCAAAACAGGCCGAAGCCTGGGATTAGTTACAAAGTCTTGCTAAATGCACCAACGTGCATGGCCGCAAGCAGCCTAGGGTCCAACCATAGGACAAGAAAAAGGAAAGAGGTGGGGGGAGGATTACATGTATGCTACGCTACATTACGTTCCGATCATCATGGCCCATGTGTGCAGATCCTCTTTGTCACGCTGTTTGGAAGTTCTATTGGCCCACAGCCGTATCAAGTTGGCAGGATAGGATCGGGTTTGAGGCTCGCTCCATTTGTTGTCGTTGAAGGTGCGATCTTTTCTGGCATTCCACAAAGCAACAACAGACGCGGCAAAGGCAATATTCCACTTCTTGTTGAATTGAAGCTGATTGGCTGCATTGGTGAAGAAAGACTGAACATCCGGAGAGGCGCAAGCGAGGGGGCCAGCATCAACTTTTCCCAAATTGCATTCACATGCCGACATCGTAGCATAAGGTGATGGACTATTTCCAAAGCCGGCTAGAGGTCGCAACAAGCGGAAGGAGCAACTGCAACCCAGCCTTTCTTGGTCATGAACTCCCTAGTGTTGAGGCGGCCCCAAAAAAGTAGCTAGAGGAAGATCCTGTATTTGAGCGGGATGATTGGATCCCAAATCCAGTACTCAAATTCCCAACGCACCCCTCTGAAGTTAAGCAGACTGTAGAAGTGGCCCGTGCTCAACTGTTTCCCAAGTAAGAGAGGTGTCCGGGAGTCGGGCGTGGAGTTGTCAGGGGTGATATTCGCAATCAACTGCCCGAGCTGTAGAAGTTGTTGGGCTGCGGTGTGCGACAGATTTGGATGCAGAGACAAGTGCTAGCCCTCCTCGTCATATTGTGACTTCACGGAGGGTGTCGAGCAAACGAAAACAAAACTGGGAACAAGAGCCGCAACCGACATTCTGGAAGCCACTGGTCGTTCCAGAAAGAAACAAGAGCTCCATTTCCGACAGCGCATCGCGAGGAAGAGATGACTAGGGGGATGCAAGCCTTGAAGCCTTTCCAAATAAAAGTGTCACGCGATCTGGCGTCTTGAGGTATAGAAACACTGCAGTACTGGGAGGCGAACCAATGGAAACATGGAACGTCAGATGACTGAAGAATTTTAGCCACAAACTTACAGATCATAGCCTGATTATGCACCTGTAGATTCTTAACCCCCAACCCACCGTTAGACCGAGGCTGAACAACTTTATTCCAGGCCACATTGCACTGACACCCTTTCACCTTGTTCTTGCCCTGCCAGAAGAAGGCTAGAAGCAGGCCCTCCAGCTTGTCCAGAGATTCCTTGGGCCCAAGGAAACATTGCATGAAGTATGTAGGGATGCCAGCTAACATGGAGTTGATAAGTGTGAGTCTAATGCCCCAGGAGAGAAAAGAGGCCAGCCAGCCAGATAATCTTCGATCAACTTTGTGGATGATCGACAACAGCATGCCATGCTTGATTTTATGAACGGACAGAGGTAGCCCAAGGTAGTTGCATGGGAATGAGGACATCGGGCACTGTAGCAGAGAGGCAATCTTAGTAGTGATGTCTTCATCCACACAAATTGGGACAAGGGTACTCTTCTGGAAGTTAATATGGAGGCCAGAGAAATCAGAGAAAGCAGAGAGAATGCTCTTGAGCATGCTAGCCTGCTGCACATCCCCCCGGAAAATTATAAGCGTGTCGTCTGCGTACTGCAACACTGGAAAGAAGTCAGGTATGTCTGGTCCCAGCGGGTGCACAAGGTTGCCACTTCTGAAGTGGTGCAAGGAGAGTCTCTAGAGCACATCAGCCACGAGTAAGAACAAGTTGGGTGACAGAGAGTCACCTTGGCGAAAACCTCATTTGGCCACAATGGGATCTCCCAGGTCCCCATTGAGTAGCACACGAGAACTACCCGAGGAGAGGAGGGTGTTGATCCACTGAGTCCATTTAGTAGGGAAACCTCTACACTCCATCACCTGGAAAAGGCAGTCCCAACTGACCGAATCGAAAGCTTTCCGAAAGTCCAAATTCAACGCGATAACAGGCGTTCTCCATTTATGTGCTGCTTGCACCATTTCCGCGGCCAACACAAAGTTCTCAGTGGTTGATCTTCCTTGCAAAAATGTCACAGCCCTAGAAATCTTCTTGCAATTAGTGGCATTGCATCCATGCATCAATTTCAATTTCTTTTAATTTTGAAATGGGGGCTGATAAACCCTAGCAGCAAATGAAACTCAACTAGGGTCCAAATAAAAATCATTTCACTGAACCCAAAATGCCCCTCTAAAATGTTCATCATCTTTGGATTGGTCTTGAACCTCTGCCAAAAATATTGCACATTTTTCTAGGTCAATTGGGGGTCACTGAATTAAATCATACAGTATTTGCATTTGTGCATTTAAATGCTATAAAATATTTTAAATGCTCAAATAATCATAAACTGAAATGTTTACTGTTGGATATATTATAAACAGTAGCCATGATTAGTTTCATGATTTTTGAAAATGCTCTGGCATTTTTAATAAATCCAAAACAATTACAGAAAATAGAAAACAGAAACAAAATAAGAGAGAGATAAGGAACCTCACCTGGGCTTACCTGGCGGCCCAAGTGGCCGGCCCAGCCACCCTGGCCTAGTGCCAGTCATCCCCAACCTCTGCCAGTAGGCAGAGGAGGGACAACGCACGGCGCGTGCGTGGGCGCCACGCCACCAGGCTGCTTGCCTGCGTCGCCTGGCCACCGTGACGCCTCGCGTCTTCTCCTCGGCGCTGCCTCGACCCCCTGGACGCCACTCTCCCCTGCTCTGCCCTCTCCTTGTTCCTCTCCCGCTACGACTGACGCGCCCGTAAGCCGCCGCCGCCGTACTCGACGCCACCGCCTCTCCCTCGCCCCCTAGAGCTGCCCATGAGCTCCCCCTAGTCCCTCTCCTCCTCCTCACCGAACCGCCTAATGCCGGACGTCCTGCATCGCCCTCTGCCCCGCCATCTTCGCCTCCTCTGCTCCGAGATCGCCGGCGGCCGCACGACCTCACCAGCCCCTCCTCGAGCTCGCCGTTCGCTCCCCTGCACTCGCAGTGAGCCACTGACCCTTCCCCCCTCTCCGTTCTCGCTCTCGTGCACCGTAGCCGCTGCACCCTGCTCATCTGCATGCGCCGCCGCCTGTGACCGCCGCCGACGTGCCTCCGGCCACCTAGTGGTCCGGCCGTCATGCTCATCTCCCTTCCCGCACCACGTAGAGCACGTAGGTGCCCCGCAAGAGCCTCCTCGGCCACCGTAGCGCCGACCCGAGCTCACCCGAGCTCCGGCGACCGCCAAGGTCGACGCCGGTGACGAATCCGGCCACCACAGGCCTAGCCACTGCCACTACTCGATGCGGACGAGTGCCCGCATCACGTAGACGCCCTTCGCCGACCATTTGGTCGTCGGAGGAGGAATCCCGATGCCCTCCGCCGTCTCTGGCGTCGCCGGCGACGAGCCGCGATCAACTCCGACGAGTTGACCCGGGTTTGACCCAGCTGACGTGGCAACATCATTAGCGGTTAACAGTTATGCTAATTAACCCCCTAGTGACACTGACAGCTGATCCCCAGAGACTAATTAAACATAGTTTATTTTCTGTTTAGTTTAGTTCATAAACAGTAGGACCCACCCCTCCACGTTGACTTGCTGACGCGGCAATTGACCAGGCCCACCTGTCAGCCACACAAACCAGCCTGGGTCACTGACCAGTGGGCCCCCTGGTCAGGTTTGACCCGGGCCGCTCCGTTGACCGCTGACGTCAGTGTGATGTCATGCTGACGCAGTAAAGCATTTTATGGATTTATTTTTATATAGGAAATTCCAGAAAATGTTGCAAACTTCTAAAATTCATAGTAATTCAACTGTAACTCCAAATCAAACAAATTATATATGAAAAATGATTAAAAAAATGCAATCTATCCATCTGTACTAGTTTCATGCATGTTTAAACAAGTTAACTTGCTTTTTAGTGTAAAACATGATAAAGCACTATTTAAGATCACAAATGTATTTGAACTTTGAATCTTTGGTCCAAAATAGCTCAAACCCATCTGGTTGTAGTTGCATTAGCCCAACACACTCATTTTACCATGTCATGATCATGCATCATATTGTGCATTGCATTGATTGTGTTTCTTTCTCTGTTGCCGGTATTTGCCCCCTCTCGATAGACGTGGTTTCGACAATGAGTTCGATGACACCGATGAAGAGCTATAATATCTTCAGAAGTGCCAGGCAAGCAAAACCCCCTTGTTCATTTCGATACAATCCCACTCTCTCGCTCCTGCTCTCTTTTACTGCATTAGGACAACAACGATTCAACTATTACTTGCTGCGGTAGTTGAACCCCTTATCCTCTGCATGACCTGTCATTGCCACAGTAAATAGATGAAACCCATTAGTATGAGTAGGAGTTGTTTGAGCCTTGATGTGCCTACTCATTCATGCTTGTTTGTCGTGCCTGCTACTGCTTAGAGATGAGTCGGGTCTGATTCATCGGGAATGAATTGGAATGGTGATGAACATGTCCTACTGTGTGTGAGCTAAGTGTGTGAACACGATTTGGTAAAGGTAGCGGTGAGAGGCCATGTAGGAGTACATGGTGGGTTGTCTCATTGAAACCGTCCTCAGGAACTAAGTTTTGTGTTTGTGATCCATGAAACAGCTACTACCACACGTTGGGCCCTGAAATATGACCCCGCTCGACTTACTAACCCCTCTCGTCCTCTGTCCAGGAGTTGCAAGTAGTTTCTGGTGTTAGTAGTATGCTGGGGGCCGCACGCAGCGCTGACCATCGGGGTGGGCTGTGTTGCGGTAGGCACGTGGCACGGTGTACCGATTCGCCCGTTTGGTGTCTCGGGAACCCTGCACACATCGTTTGGGGCCGTTGAGGACACCCCGGCCGGATCTCCTTGCGGATGGAAACCGAATAGGCGATAAACCTGGACTAGGGACTTGTGTGGTTAGTTAGGTCGTGGTCTACACCCACGCCAGCTTTCGCTTGAAGTCTGCCGAGCACATGTCGTGTGCAGACGCTAAGTGGTGGAAACATGTGTGAAGAACTACACCCCTGCAGGGTTATAAATGATCTATTTGAATAGCCGTGTCCGTGGTAATGGAATTCTAGGTTACCTATACAGTTCATAGACAAGTAAATGGATTCTACTAAAAATCTCAAGATAATTGTGAGTACCGCGGATGGCCCTCTCGTAGGATGACGAGGGAGGATCCACGGTGGAGTATGTGTTGCTGATAGTGGACTCGTGTGCGACAAATGATTTACAAGTTGTGTCTGTCGTAGGATAGTTTAGCCAAGGGTCAAAGCTGGCTTGCTGCAATAACTCCACTACCTTCTTGAGAATGTGCATGTATAGTAGGATTCTGTTGTAAGACTTGCTGAGTACCTTCGTACTCATGTTGCTTTAATTAATGTTTTCAGACGACAACGCCAACCCCTCCGATGGGTTCTATGTAGACCTCGACGTTGACGAGTGACTTATCACCCAGGTGGTGATCCAAGACTTGTGAAGGGTCGATGTAGATAGACAGGCTTTGTCAAGCCTTCTTTCTTTCTAGTGTCTGTACTCAGACTACTTTGCTTCCGCATGTGCTTGTATGTTTGTATGACTTGAGTGTCGGGTGATGTGACCCCTACCTGTATGGATGATATGTATGGCTCTTCCAAGCCTCCTAAATAAAGTACTTGAGTTGTAGAGTTTTGTTGTGATGCAATGTTGTATTTACTTATATCGGGCATATTGTGTGTATGATTGAAATGCTTGGTATGTGTGGGATCCGGCAATCTAGTTGTTTATCCTTGGCAGCCTCTCTTATGGGGAAATGTAGTCTAGTGCTTCCATGAGCCATAGTAGTCTGCTACAGCCCGGTTCACCGGAGTCCTGTTAGCCCAGCACTACTGCTCAGGACACTTGACGAGCCGGCATGTGTTTCACTTCGTTCCTGTGTCTGTCCCTTCGGGGAAATGTCACGCGGTGACATCCGGAGTCCTGTTAGCCCAGTGCTATAGCCCGGATTCACACGCTGTTGACCGACATGCTCGAAGTTGATTCATGTATGCCTGTCCCCATGGGTTATTGCCGCTTTGGGTTCACGACTAGCCATGTCGGCCCGGGTTCTTCGTCATATGGAGGCTAGCGACACTATCATATACGTGAGACAAAAGGCGCAAACAGTCCCGGGCCAGGTAAGGTGGCACCCGTGGGGAATACCGTGTGTGAGGCCGCAAAGTGATATGATGTGTTACATGCTAGATCGGTGTGACTTAGGATCGGGGTCCTGACAGCATTGGTATCAGAGCCTGATTGCCTATAGGATTACCAAGCCAAACTGGTCGAAGTTGTGTCTAGAAATGCTTTAGTTATATAAGGGAATTGATTGTGAAAGGGAACGTAAGGCTCTTTTTACTCCTTGTACCTCATGGCCTTCTGATCTGAGTCAACCTCTTCTTTTCTACGGGGATTAAGAACTAGGCATTCTCATATATCTATAAGGATGACGTGTTACTAATCCATAGACTTATAGGATTGATGGATTTAAGCCCAGTTCAGTTTCTACTACTTTTAGTATGTTGTCAGCTGAACCAGAATCTTGATATGATGTTGTTGAGTGGTTTTGCAAACTGTTGTGAATGTCTCAAATCTTTTTCTGAGCATTTACAACCGTTATGCTGTCCGAGTCATCCCAGGTTTCTAATTAGTGTGATGCATTTGCAAATCCCTTCCTTTCGTTCTCGATGTTCCTTTGGGCCAGATTAAGCACACCACACGGTCTGCGAGGTACTCCATTGCCTCGGCGTATATGTTGGAACTACTATTATGACCCTAGGTGTCTTATGAAACCATCTAGTAATCTGTCCATGTTTTGTGTTCCCAGTGTGATGAATCTGGCCACCATTCTTGAAAGCATCCCGTGATGCCACTTAGTAGTAGGCATTCTACTCCTGGGTTTTGAACCCGAGATTCACCCTACCTACCTCATGTCGATAGTGTTTGCTAGTTCCTTTAGGATATTAGTAACCTTCGCATTAGTCCTCGAGGTCCGTGGTAGTTCCTTCTTCCAAATACTACGAACCGCTTATGACAGAAGTTCTTTGAACCAAAAGATCACAACCAGAGTGCTCTTGACGAGTTCTTCATTCATATTGTGATTCTGCCAGTTCTTCCTCTCTAGAAAAACTTTACTTTTATCAGTACAACTAATTGCACAATTAATTTGCTTGATCTTCACTTTCTTGAAGATGTTTTTTCAAGGTTAAATGGCCATTTTTGAACTACAACCATTTGATAGATTCACTTAAAATTCCCACAAGAATTTGGAGATGTCATGTGATGTTATTAAATAACTTTTATGCAAAAACATCTTTATTTCATGAAATATTTTGAGCTCTACACCTTTTTTTTCTTCTCTGCTCCAATGGGCAATTTTGCACTACAACCCATTTAAATATTTTCTTCTAGCCTCTACCAAAATTATGGGATGTTAGTAATATCATATGATTCAACTTTATGCAAAAAAACCAGTGATGTTATTTGCAAATCTTGAGTGAATCAGCATCATCTTCATTCTGGACCAGACTGGTGTTTTCTACGGCAACCCTATTATTTCTTGCTCCAGTAACCTTGTGTTTTCTCATGCTCATAGTCCTCCCTACGAAACCCCTAAGTCCAGGAGCATGCACCCTTTGGGGCAATTTTGGTTCATGAAATGATGCCATTTATTTCCTGTCCAGAATTGTAGTTTTGTAAAATTTGCACTAGCAAGTTCCTCTTTTTATCCAAATGACCTCACCACCCTCTTGTACATCCAAGGAGACACTGATCTGGAGAAATTGACCACTCCAAGTATTGCCTAAGTGCCCTTGGCATTGTGTCAAAAACCTTATGGGCATGATCTGTTTTGGCATGAATCTTTGGTTGCACTGTGAACCAGATCCCCTGACCAAACCAGCGTGTCCACTGATCTCCTTGCAAGCCCAAACCTAAACCTGCTAAGTCCCAGCCTCACCCGAGACCTCTATCACGCCCTGGCTTTTCGTCGAGCAGGTCCTGTGCGTGCTCCGGACGCGCCCAGAGCGCGCCTATTGCAGTCGCGTGCACCCGAGCCGCCGCGTCTCACCCGCACCCGTTCCGGCTCGTGACTACCTGCAGCTAGCTGCCACACGCTCACCGCCTCACCACTACACGCCAGCCCGCCCTGGCACCCCCACAGCCCGCAATCGTCGGGGAAACACCGTCTTCCCCAACTCCGACAACCGCAGCCGCCGCCACTGCTCCGGCCACTCCAGCGCCACCAGGGCCTCCCCCTCTCCGTTCTCTCCACCAGTAACTTTCTCATCCTCCCGTGAACACGTTCCACTACTCGATTTTGATCGGGAACCACCGTAGCCCCAATCACACTCTGCTCCCGAAGCTCCCTCCGCCGCGAGACTCACCGCCGACGACCCCGCCCACCCCCGAGACCGTAACACCCACCGGAGTGACCGCCTTGGTCTCGCGGATCCATCCAGACCCTCTGGAACCCGCGGGGAGCCGCCGTTCGCCGGCGACGACCACCGTTACCCCGCCTCCGTTCGGGCAAAGGAAGGGGAGGGAGGGATAGACCGGTCAAACCTGACCAGTGGGCCAGGCGGGCCCACTGTCAGTGACTCGCGAGCCGTCCGCGCTGTAATAAGTGAAAGCGCAAAATGCCCAGTACGTATCTCCTACTTAGAAAGCGTATTTTCCCCGAAACGTTTTCTTTTCTGTTTTGTTTTAAAACAGATTTTGACCACAACTTTGACCGCCTATAACTTTTTAAATACAACTCCAAATGAGTTGATTCTTTTTCCTACCTTCCTCAAATTTGATCTAGTTTATTTTAATATTTATTTGAAAATTTTCCAAAACAACTTTTTGTACTGTTTTGAGATGTGTGTTAATTCAAATATTTTTAAAATAGGATTTTGGAGAGAGGGAAGAAACTTTCAAAAGTTTTGGAGAGCACCTCACCCCTCCACAACTTAAAGGCAAGCATCTTGAACCCTGGCATAATATTTTTTTGATGTGTTGGTTGACACATTTATAACACCACCTTATTTCGGTGGACTTGATATTTCATGTGACGTGATCATTTGCATGGAAGCATATCAACGATTTTCCTTGCTATTGGAAATAAATATAATTGAGATGGTAATCATCCTCATGTGTCTTGCATGCATGCCGGAAAGGAATCCGGGAAAGTCTCGGCCTTGGGTAGGCGTGAGCTTGTCGCCGGTCCCCGTCGGGACGGTTATTTCCGATATGGCATGGTAAGGTATATTGAGTGGTGATTTTTGTTGGTTGAAATATATTTGATATACATGTCATGCAGGGAATTTATGAACCTCCTGAGTCGACCGCAGATCGAGTCTTGTTCCAGTAACCCCCATACTTGCCTCGTACTACCACTCGTCCCTGCCGCAGGTAATGTACGGTTCAGTAAGTTGTCAACCCCTTTCCAGCACACACCGTACAGAGAGGCCATGGTGGAAGATATCGGTTGTAGCCGGTAGGCATGCCACCTGGTCAGGGGGCATGGGTGTTTCCGGTTGGGACCGAGAGGGGAGGCCACCCCTTAGAGCGCGCGATATAAATTTGATCCCATGCTACGCGAGGTTGTAGCCTCCCCACTTAGAGTTTTGCTTGACAAGTGTCGTGGGTGATTCCAGACACCGATGAGTTAAGCTGGTGTGTGCAAGTTAGGCGTGTTTTCAACTAAAAGGCCGTAGGCGGAATTAGTCCCGATGGACTAAAGGAATCCGTTACTCGTGGGTAAAGAGTACACCCTCTGCAGAGATTAAACCTATTCGAATAGCCGTGTCCATGGTTAAGGACTACAGTCTGGGATGGGTCAAGCGTCGGTCTTAGTGTCGGTCTTCGGAGGTGAAACGGTTAAACCAGAACGGGAACTACTACTTGAGACTAGTGATGATTATGATTATTACTATTGTTGACTAACCCGTGATATTATTGTTATCATCGAATATCTCTGGGATGGTTCTACCTCCGGGATATTTCACTATGATTATTTAATTTTAAAGCCCTTTATGTGGTGTCGCTCAAACGCCCGACTATGGCTTTTCTTTTAAAGCCCTTTATGTGGTGTCGCTCAGACGCCCGACTGTGGCATTTCTTTTAAGCCCTTTATGTGGTGTCGCTCAGACGCCCGACTGTGGCATTTCTTTTAAGCCCTTTATCTGGTGTCGCTCAGACGCCCGTCTGTGGTATTATTATTATTCTGCATTTTTCCGCTCGAGGAGTCTTTCAGACACTCGTTTGGTACCAGTATTACTACTCTGCATTTTCCGCTCGAGGAGTCTTTCAGACACTCGTTTGGCACCAATATTTATTATTTCGCAATTTTTTTCTTTCGCTCGAGGAGTCATTCAGACCCTCGCTTGGCACCCAGTATTTATTACCTCTATGTGGCCATTGCATAAATTTCCGGTTGCATATGAATAACCTGTTTACATGCATCAAGATATTTATTTATGACTAACTAAGTGAGTATAAGGATATTGCAAAGCATGAGCATCAACGGTTATATTATACCTGTGTTCTTAATGTTTGCGAGTACATTCAAAGTACTCACTGGCTTGTCCCTGGCTATTGTCTTGGCCAGATTTATTGCTTGGGGAGGAGCGTTGCGACGACCGCCTCGGAACCTGAGCAACGGTGATAGCAGCCTCGTGAAGATAGGAGTTAACCTGGTCAGCTGTTCCCGTGGGAAATGGAGTCCCATAGCCGTGGTGATCCACAAACCGCTTCCGCCCTCAACCACTAGAAACCATTTGTTGTACTCATAGGCCACAATGGTCTTGTACTGCATATTTTGTACCTTTGCTTGGAATTTCTGTAACAAGTTGGTGCCTCATCAGCTAACAGAAATCCTGGGGCTGATGAGCTCGACAGCCATTTTCTGGAATTTAATGTCTGGAAAACCGGTCGCGACAGACTTGGTATCAGAGCCAGGCTGACCATTGGCTAATCCTATCCTAGCCAGGTCAATAAACTTAGGCATGCCAAACCACCGAGCCATAACCAAACCCACAGCCAAGCTTCTCCTGCGAGATAGCCCCACAGTGACTCGACACCTTTTGGCAGTCGGTGCCCAACCTACCAGCCTAGCCGTCGATCACGCGCCAGTGACCGACCCCCCCTAAATAGTCCTTTCTCGCAAGCGTGCGAAGGAAGACTCCGACCCCTTTTTCCTATAAAAAGGGCACGCTAGTCTCAACCCAGCACAGCCCGGTCGCTATCCTAAACCAAGCCACAATGCCTGGTCCTATTGTGCACCATGAGACCACAGCGACCAACCTTGGAGGTTTTGTGACCATACTCGCAAACCTCACCCGTCGTGCCTATGCATATAAGAACCCCCAGAATATGTTGTGTACCAAGGGCCCGTAAGCGGTGAAAGCCGTCAATTCTGGGCCACTATACACATCTACGGTAGGGGTCTCGCACCCGAACGCCCCTACAGGTTCACCGGAAGGACAACTTCCTTTGAGCCACAAGCCATCCAACTAGCTGCTCGAGAAGCTATAGTTCATCTCCGGCACTTGTCACCAAGAGTTGACTGTCGCTCGTTCCACTACTACCCCAGGCGTGAAGGGTATGGTAGACCACCCCAAGTTGCCAACGGAGATCACGAGACAAATCCTGCATTGTTGCACCTGGTGCGCTATGTAAGTGCACTAGAAGAACTGTGCGATCAGGTCACAATTGATCTTATCGCAGCTCGTGGAGAGCTGGTTCGTCGAGCCCCGGCAAGAGAAGAGGACGAGCCCAATGCCGACAACCCAGTCGTGCTGTTTGGACAACCAATCGAGCCCCTGAGGTCTACCCCAGCCATCGGCCAAGGTGTTGCGATAACCCCAGAAGTGCTACGTCGCATTTTGGGAACACACTCCAACGGAGTTGTGGCCAGCAATCCCTGAGATGGCCACCATCGCTACCCCGAGCCTACATCCCCTCAACCCACTCCAGTCAATTCCGACGGCGAGACCCGTGGAGAAGCCTCGACATCCACAAGGCACGCCCGCATGGATGTAAACGAGGTAGACTAAGTAACCCGAGCTGTATCGAGTCCCAGTGTACCCTCGCTTTGTAATCGTGTGGCCTGGTATTTAAACGCTGCTTGTTGTCATGCCTCTGCTTTAATGATAACCTTGACTAAACACCCAGTACGCAGTGTGAGATTGCTACCCCTGGCGCAGCTACCAAAAACCTTCCCGACAGCCCCCACAGTAACATGTCACCTCGGTGGAATAAGTGTATCTATGGCATTGACTTCGAATCCCGGATCAGAGCTGGAAATTTCATTACCCTTCACCACGGTGAAAATGATCCAGCTCCAGTGCTATAAAAGGGCCACCGCGTGACCTTGCCAAGCACCTCCCACCATGTGCATCACCCTCACAACCATTTCTTGCCATGCCGAGCCCCAGCATTCATCTGAGAACCCCAGATGCAATCCCGGGTAGTTTTGTCAAGACATTGTGGGATTTTACCTGCAGTACCATGGGCGCTACCCAGCCACCCCAGTATGAGCTGTTCAAATCGAGGATCACCTCTTTCACCTCGAGATACTGGGCAGCAGTGCACATTCCTCCCGTAAACTCAGCCCAAGACCCAACAGAGGTCTCCTTCGTGGGGAAATCTATGCCAACCCCATAGATGGCCGTGGAAGCTGCGGCTTGCGAAGCACTTGCTCGCCTTCGATTCGCGGTACCCTATGCCAGCGAACGTGGGTATTATTACTTCCCGAGCCATGCAGCACCCGGAGGAGTAACATCGTTTCCCGGTGTGCGAATCGAAAGAGACCCCGTCCTGGCCAACCTTGTCCAGTATGTCATCGCTCAAGAGAGTTTGATCCAACGCGTGATGGGTTATCTCCAGAGCCTCGCAGACTTAAATCCTCAGATCGCCATCGGCAGATCACTGAGGCCCGACCAGGAGAGACACATGCATCGACTAGTCAATCCGCTTTCTCCGATAGAGGAAGAATGTGTCTCAGTACCAGAAACATTTTCTTGGGACCCCATCCAGTTACCGTTTGCATTATAGACGTCGCTGCTACGTTATTTATTGCAACCTTTATTTGCGTGTTGTAACTTGTGCGTGGAGCTTAGTGTGTGCTTTAAGTGTGTTATTTTGTTAATTTCGATTAATATGAGTGATTCTGTTGCATTACTTTTTTCTTCCGCGAATAATCCTGGAGTGAGACATCTTTTTCTGAGTCGATACTTCGGCACTTTCTCATGACGTGGATTTCACGCAAGCACATCGACAACAGCTGACCCACAACCGCAAACACTCGGACACACACACGTACACCGTTTACAAAACTTTGCAACAGTGTTGCAGCTGGATAACCCCTCTCCTAACCACGGTTAGCACCCGGCATCCCACCTACTCCTCGTGATCACCACCGCCGTGGAGAGCCAACACCCGAGCAGCAGCATCGCGACGATCATCGAGGATCATCGCACACAGGAGCACGGAGAGCCCCAGCAGTGTCGCCAGCCCTCCGCATATCAAGATCGCGTACCAGTCCGGCATCGCCTCCGCCATTAGAGCCTCGCCCGAGCTTCTGTAAGCAGTAATGGAGGAGGAAGTAGGGGGAGAAGCAAGGCCAGAGGTGAGGAGAAGAGAGAAACACCTCGGCCGTTTTATAGCTCGAGCTCGGTGCTCGGTGGGCGAAGTCCACCAACGCCGCTCGTCGCCCGATCGCCGGTGTTCGGAGTCGAATCCGCGAGCAGTGCCGACAGCGCGCTGGCCCGCGAGGTGAGTGCACGCTGCTCCGGCAGCTAGCACGCCGCGCACTACCGCGGTACGGCCTAGATGCCCTATGCGCTAGGCGTCACCGGTGGAGAAAGCACGGGAAAGCGCGCAGGAGAGAGGAAGAAGAAGAGCCAGAGGGAGAAGAAGAGGCTGACTGTGGGCCCCGGGTCCACCTGTCGGCCAGACAGAGCACTATGCTCCCGGGTACGACCAGCATATATTTAAATTTAGACTTTATTCTAAATTTATACCCAGCATAGAATCTCACGTTTTTGTCTCAGACCGTAGATTTTTTTCCATGCAGCACCAGCATTTCACACTGTGGTTTTCACCACTTATTGCCCTCTTACTGTAGCCACATTTTCAATGCATGCAATTTTTCTTATACAACTTTTAACAAATCTCGAGGACGAGATTTTTCTTAAGGGGGTTAGTATTGTGACACCCCAAAATTTTTTGGCCTTGTTTTATTAATTAAATTTTTTGCCAGGACTTAAAACCTTTATTTTCTGAGCTCCCTTTTGATCTTTAACCTTGTCATTATGGAGTTTTTCCCCTAAGTGTGAACTTTTCAATTATGTTATTGGACTTGTTTAACCTCTCTAGAAAAACTTTACTTTTATCAGTACAACTAATTGCACAATTAATTTGCTTGATCTTCACTTTCTTGAAGATGGTTTTTCAAGGTTAAATGGCCATTTTTGAACTACAACCATTTGATAGATTCACTTAAAATTCCCACAAGAATTTGGAGATGTCATGTGATGTTATTAAATAACTTTTATGCAAAAACATCTTTATTTCATGAAATATTTTGAGCTCTACACCTTTTTTTCTTCTCTGCTCCAGTGGGCAATTTTGCACTACAACCCATTTAAATATTTTCTTCTAGCCTCTACCAAAATTATGGGATGTTAGTAATATCATATGATTCAACTTTATGCAAAAAAACCAGTGATGTTATTTGCAAATTTTGAGTGAATCAGCATCATCTTCATTCTGGACCAGACTGGTGTTTTCTACGGCAACCCTATTATTTCTTGCTCCAGTAACCTTGTGTTTTCTCATGCTCATAGTCCTCCCTACCAAACCCCTAAGTCCAGGAGCATGCACCCTTTGGGGCAATTTTGGTTCATGAAATGATGCCATTTATTTCCTGTCCAGAATTGTAGTTTTGTAAAATTTGCACTAGCAAGTTCCTCTTTTTATCCAAATGACCTCACCACCCTCTTGTACATCCAAGGAGACACTGATCTGGAGAAATTGACCACTCCAAGTATTGCCTAAGTGCCCTTGGCATTGTGTCAAAAACCTTATGGGCATGATCTGTTTTGGCATGAATCTTTGGTTGCACTGTGAACCAGATCCCCTGACCAAACCAGCGTGTCCACTGATCTCCTTGCAAGCCCAAACCTAAACCTGCTAAGTCCCAGCCTCACCCGAGACCTCTATCACGCCCTGGCTTTTCGTCGAGCAGGTCCCGTGCGTGCTCCGGACGCGCCCAGAGCGCGCCTATTGCAGCCGCGTGCACCCGAGCCGCCGCGTCTCACCCGCACCCATTCCGGCTCGTGACTACCTGCAGCTAGCTGCCACATGCTCACCGCCTCACCACTACACGCCAGCCCGCCCTGGCACCCCCACAGCCCGCAATCGTCGGGGAAACACCGTCTTCCCCAACTCCGACAACCGCAGCCGCCGCCACTGCTCCGGCCACTCCAGCGCCACCAGGGCCTCCCCCTCTCCGTTCTCTCCACCAGTAACTTTCTCATCCTCCCGTGAACACGTTCTACTACTCGATTTTGATCGGGAACCACCGTAGCCCAAATCACACTCTGCTCCCGAAGCTCCCTCCGCCGCGAGACTCACCGCCGACGACCCCGCCCACCCCCGAGACCGTAACACCCACCGGAGTGACCGCCTTGGTCTCACGGATCCATCCAGACCCTCTGGAACCCGCGGGGAGCCGCCGTTCGCCGGCGACGACCACCGTTACCCCGCCTCCGTTCGGGCAAAGGAAGGGGAGGGAGGGATAGACCAGTCAAACCTGACCAGTGGGCCAGGCGGGCCCACTGTCAGTGACTCGCGAGCCGTCCGTGCTGTAATAAGTGAAAGCGCAAAATGCCCAGTACGTATCTCCTACTTAGAAAGCGTATTTTCCCCGAAACGTTTTCTTTTCTGTTTTGTTTTAAAACAGATTTTGACCACAACTTTGACCGCCTATAACTTTTTAAATACAACTCCAAATGAGTTGATTCTTTTTCCTACCTTCCTAAAATTTGATCTAGTTTATTTTAATATTTATTTGAAAATTTTCCAAAACAACTTTTTGTACTGTTTTGAGATGTGTGTTAATTCAAATATTTTTAAAATAGAATTTTGGAGAGAGGGAAGAAACTTTCAAAAGTTTTGGAGAGCACCTCACCCCTCCACAACTTAAAGGCAAGCATCTTGAACCCTGGCATAATATTTTTTTGATGTGTTGGTTGACACAATTATAACACCACCTTATTTCGGTGGACTTGATATTTCATGTGACGTGATCATTTGCATGGAAGCATATCAACGATTTTCCTTGCTATTGGAAATAAATATAATTGAGATGGTAATCATCCTCATGTGTCTTGCATGCATGCCGGAAAGGAATCCGGGAAAGTCTCGGCCTTGGGTAGGCGTGGGCTTGTCGCCGGTCCCCGTCGGGATGGTTATTTCCGATATGGCATGGTAAGGTATATTGAGTGGTGATCTTTGTTGGTTGAAATATATTTGATATACATGTCATGCAGGGAACTTATGAACCTCCTGAGTCGACCGCAGATCGAGTCTTGTTCCAGTAACCCCCATACTTGCCTCGTACTACCACTCGTCCCTGCCGCAGGTAGGGTACGGTTCAGTAAGTTGTCAACCCCTTTCCAGCACACACCGTACAGAGAGGCCATGGTGGAAGATATCGGTTGTAGCCGGTAGGCATGCCACCTGGTCAGGGGGCATGGGTGTTTCCGGTTGGGACCGAGAGGGGAGGCCACCCCTTAGAGCGGGCAATATAAATTTGATCCCATGCTACGCGAGGTTGTAGCCTCCCCACTTAGAGTTTTGCTTGACAAGTGTCGTGGGTGATTCCAGACACCGATGAGTTAAGCTGGTGTGTGCAAGTTAGGCGTGTTTTCAACTAAAAGGCCGTAGGCGGAATTAGTCCCGATGGACTAAAGGAATCCGTTACTCGTGGGTAAAGAGTACACCCTCTGCAGAGATTAAACCTATTCGAATAGCCGTGTCCATGGTTAAGGACTATAGTCTGGGATGGGTCAAGCGTCGGTCTTAGTGTCGGTCTTCGGAGGTGAAACGGTTAAACCAGAACGGGAACTACTACTTGAGACTAGTGATGATTATGATTATTACTATTGTTGACTAACCCGTGATATTATTGTTATCATCGAATATCTCTGGGATGGTTCTACCTCCGGGATATTTCACTATGATTATTTAATTTTAAAGCCCTTTATGTGGTGTCGCTCAGACGCCCGACTGTGGCTTTTCTTTTAAAGCCCTTTATGTGGTGTCGCTCAGACGCCCGACTGTGGCATTTCTTTTAAGCCCTTTATGTGGTGTCGCTCAGACGCCCGACTGTGGCATTTCTTTTAAGCCCTTTATGTGGTGTCGCTCAGACGCCCGACTGTGGTATTATTATTATTCTGCATTTTTCCGCTCGAGGAGTCTTTCAGACACTCGTTTGATACCAGTATTACTACTTTGCATTTTCCGCTCGAGGAGTCTTTCAGACACTCGTTTGGCACCAGTATTTATTATTCCGCATTTTTTTTTCTTTCGCTCGAGGAGTCATTCAGACCCTCGCTTGGCACCCAGTATTTATTACCTCTATGTGGCCATTGCATAAATTTCCGGTTGCATATGAATAACCTGTTTACATGCATCAAGATATTTATTTATGACTAACTAAGTGAGTATAAGGATATTGCAAAGCATGAGCATCAACGGTTATATTATACCTATGTTCTTAATGTTTGTGAGTACATTCAAAGTACTCACTGGCTTGTCCCTGGCTATTGTCTTGGCCAGGTTTTATTGCTTGGGGAGGAGCGTTGCGACGACCGCCTTGGAACCTGAGCAACGGTGATAGCAGCCTCGTGAAGATAGGAGTTAACCTGGTCAGCTGTTCCCGTGGGAAATGGAGTCCCATAGCCGTGGTGATCCACAAACCGCTTCCGCCCTCAACCACTAGAAACCATTTGTTGTACTCATAGGCCACAATGGTCTTGTACTGCATATTTTGTACCTTTGCTTGGAATTTCTGTAACAAGTTGGTGCCTCATCAGCTAACAGAAATCCTGGGGCTGATGAGCTCGACAGCCATTTTCTGGAATTTAATGTCTGGAAAACCGGTCGCGACATCTTGTGGTCTGTCAAGCCATTCTATTCCGAAGTGACTAGGAGAAACAAACTCCAGTACCTCATCCATATCTAGGAATGGGTCAAAACAGTTGTATTCCGCAGATCAAAATGCCAATCCAGCTTTTGATTCTGTTCTACCCTGAAGTATTGCCCTCCTTATGTCAGGAATATCATAGGAATTGCACAACACCCTATGAACTCTTGATACAGTGATACTTCTCGCCATCATCGTTCATTCCTCGGTCTCCGTGTTATTGTAACCGGATTGCCGACAAGTGAATTGTGATGTGTGAAATCAATACTCCGAGCAACTCGTTGCTTTGTAGTAAATGGACAATATTCTTATTCTTAGCGTGTTGGTTACTAAATCATCATCCTAAGATTGATCGTGCTACCTAGTCCTTATTTCTGGTGCACTCTTCGGTCCATGAGTTGGTATTGTGTCGATCCCTCACTCTTTCGATCATATCGTCTTGCCCTAAAAAGCAAGATTGTTCTCGTGCTTAGTGACATATCGGTGGTTCGTGATTTTTCGAAGATCTTCTTGGAAGTATTACCTGTTGTCACCTGACCGCTATGTTGAGCTCGTGATCACGTTGGTTTCTCATAAACCACCCCTTCTCCAAGAACCTGTGGTGGATACCCCTGAGCTAGTTGGTTAAGCTAAACAACAACTTCGAGAGTTGGAAGATAAAAGCTTTTCTGACTTAGTTCATGTTAGGGGATATCATTGTGTGTGTGTGTGTGTGTGTGTTGAAGAAAGATGATATCTCCATCGATTGGTCCTCGTGATCAGTTGTTGGGTCTATTGTCTTGTTAAAATTTTGACTTGAGTATGGGCTATCGTCAAGTCAAACCAGAGCCAACGATGTTCATAATGTTGTCTTACTCGTGGCTGATCCCTCGAGCATACATCATTACATCTTTTGGTCTGACCAATGCTATCACCATGTTCACATGATGGTGGAAGTCCAGTGATATGGAAATTCCGATGAGTTGCTATTGAGCCCATCAACAGCATTTTGTCTCCCCCATGATTCGTGTTAAACATTAAGCCAGTGTTGGAAACTTTATAAACAATGCCCTCTTGCTCTGTTCTTGAAGCATATGTTTGGATGAAAGTAGTGACTTCCTCGAATTCATGTGCATTTGGTGCAAGTTGCCGCCATGAGTTCGAGAAAGCTTTGTTTTTATTTCCTCGGGAATCATCCCAAATCAGTCATGCATATGTGCAAAGTATTCTATGGTTTGAAGACTTGCAACCTTCAGCCCATATGTATTTCCTAGCACACCAAGCCACTGATTGATTTGTTCAAGGATAATAAGTTCTAAGTGCTAGTCCTGAAGGTACCAGACGGATTCGTACAAGATTCCGTTATCCTCGATGATGGTTCCCCACCTGAACTTGGTAGTGTTTTATTATAAGACTACTACATGGTCATGTGTGTCTGGGACAGTGTGTTCACATGTATGTAGCAGAACCGGCTCATGTTTTAGAGCTTGCTATCGTAGTTCATATCCCGAGAATCTCGCAACGTCATCTCGTCGATTTGTGTTGCAACCTTTGTTTTCGGACATGCTGAGTCTGAAGTATCCTATTACCAATCAGATCTGAATCTCAGGCAGATATGATGGTTGGAATATTACCAACAGTTGCATTTTCAGCTTGCACCGCTATTGTGCCAATTACCATGGGCTGCCCTCTCAGTAATTGTTATTTAGGATCATCTTCAAAAGTGGTCCTACCATGGGTCCCATCCATTTCCGATGATAAGCAAAAGTCGTATATTGCGTTGCCTTCAACAAGGTAGTCCACATCATCCATCCTAGTTCGAGTACGCCATTTCTTCGAGCTCCGTCAAACGATCATTCATAAATTGCCTCAGGCTGGTGAGAAGAGTTCCAATGATCTATGGATCAAAAGTAATTCTTTTTGCCACTTAAGGGAATAGTTCTTCGAGTCACCTTCCCTAAGGTGCCCCGTTTTGGAATCATGGCAATTTCCCTCACTACTTTGAAACCCTCGCCAGATTGTTTCTTCCGTCCCTCCTAATGCATGTCTTGCCTCTCAACTCCAGAGATGTTCCTACGTCTCATTCCGTGATTTGATCTTGTGATCCCTGTGATGATCCTAAGTTGCTCGAACCTCAAGAAGATCGATTCTTCTAAAATTCTCCTTTTCTACTCGTTGTCATGTTGGATGTAGTTCTCAAAGCAAGAAGTCGAGATCAAGATGATGATCGAATCAACGTTCTTACGAAGTGCAACCTGGATCGTGAAGATTATGTGAGCTTGTGTTTCCCCCTTCACCTTACCCTACGCTTGAATCTCGGGACGAGATTCTCGTTTAGTGGGGGTGAGTTATCACAGCCCTAGAAATCTTCTTGCAATTAGTGGCATTGCATCCATGCATCAATTTCAATTTCTTTTAATTTTGAAATGGGGGCTGATAAACCCTAGCAGCAAATGAAACTCAACTAGGGTCCAAATAAAAATCATTTCACTGAACCCAAAATGCCCCTCTAAAATGTTCATCATCTTTGGATTGGTCTTGAACCTCTGCCAAAAATATTGCACATTTTTCTAGGTCAATTGGGGGTCACTGAATTAAATCATACAGTATTTGCATTTGGGCATTTAAATGCTATAAAATATTTTAAATGCTCAAATAATCATAAACTGAAATGTTTACTGTTGGATATATTATAAACAGTAGCCATGATTAGTTTCATGATTTTTGAAAATGCTCTGGCATTTTTAATAAATCCAAAACAATTACAGAAAATAGAAAACAGAAACAAAATAAGAGAGAGAGAAGGAACCTCACCTGGGCTTACCTGGCGGCCCAAGTGGCCGGCCCAGCCACCCTGGCCTAGTGCCAGTCATCCCTAACCTATGCCAGTAGGCAGAGGAGGGACAACGCACGGCGCGTGCACGGGCGCCACGCCATCAGGCTGCTTGCCTGCGTCGCCTGGCCACCGCGACGCCTCGCGCCTTCTCCTCGGCGCCGCCTCGACCCCCTGGACGCCACTCTCCCCTCCTCTGCCCTCTCCCTCGTTCCTCTCCCGTTATGACCGACGCGCCCGTAAGCCGCCGTCGCCGTACTCGACGCCACCGCCTCTCCCTCGCCCCCTGGAGCTGCCCATGAGCTCCCCCTAGTCCCTCTCCTCCTCCTCACCGAACCGCCCGACGCCGGACGGCCTGCATCGCCCTCTGCCCCGCCATCTTCGCCGCCTCTCCTCCGAGATCGCCGGAGCCCCTCCCCGAGCTCGCCGTTCGCTCCCCTGCACTCGCAGTGAGCCACTGACCCTTCCCCCCTCTCCGTTCTCGCTCTCGTGCACCGTAGCCGCTGCACCCTGCTCATCCGCATGCGCCGCCGCCTGTGACCGCCGCCGACGTGCCTCCGGCCACCTAGTGGTCCGGCCGTCATGCTCATCTCCCTTCCCGCACCACGTAGAGCACGTAGGTGCCCCGCAAGAGCCTCCCCGGCCACCGTAGCGTCGACCCGAGCTCACCCGAGCTCCCGCGACCGCCAAGGTCGACGCCGGTGACGAATCCGGCCACCACAGGCCCATCCACTGCCACTACTCGACGCGGACGAGTGCCCGCGTCACGTAGACGCCCTCGGCCGGCCATTTGGTCGTCGTCGGAGGAATCCCGACGCCCTCCGCCGTCTATGGCGTCGCCGGCGACGAGCCGCGGTCAACTCCGACGAGTTGACCCGGGTTTGACCCAGCTGACGTGGCAACGTCATTAGCGGTTAACAGTTCTGCTAATTAACCCCCTAGTGACACTGACAGCTGATCCCCACTGACTAATTAAACATAGTTTATTTTCTGTTTAGTTTAGTTCATAAACAGTAGGACCCACCCCTCCACGTTGACTTGCTGACGCGGCAGTTGACTAGGCCCACCTGTCAGCCACACAAACCAGCCTGGGTCACTGACCAGTGGCCCCCCCGTTCAGGTTTGACCCGGGCCTCTCCGTTGACCGCTGACGTCAGTGTGATGTCATGCTGACGCAGTAAAGCATTTTCCGGATTTATTTTTATATAGGAAATTCCAGAAAATGTTGCAAACTTCTAAAATTCATAGTAACTCAACCGTAACTCCAAATCAAACAAATTATATATGAAAAATGATTAGAAAAATCCAATCTATCCATCTGTACTAGTTTCATGCATGTTTAAACAAGTTAACTTGCTGTTTAGTGCAAAACATGATAAAGAACTATTTAAGATCACAAATGTGTTTGAACTTTGAATCTTTGGTCCAAAATTGCTCAAACCCATCTGGTTGTAGTTGCATTAGCCCAACACACTCATTTTACCATGTCATGATCATGCATCATATTGTGCATTGCATTGATTGTGTTTCTTTCTCTGTTGCCGGTATTTGCCCCCTCTCGATAGACGTGGTTTCGACGATGAGTTCGATGACACCGATGAAGAGCTATAATATCTTCAGAAGTGCCAGGCAAGCAAAACCCCCTTGTTCATTTTGATACAATCCCACTCTCTCGCTCCTGCTCTCTTTTACTCCATTAGGACAACAACGATTCAACTGTTACTTGCTGCGGTAGTTGAACCCCTTATCCTCTACATGACCTGTCATTGCCACAGTAAATAGATGAAACCCACTAGTATGAGTAGGAGTTGTTTGAGCCTTGATGTGCCTACTCATTCATGCTTGTTTGTCGTGCCTGCTACTGCTTAGAGTTGAGTCGGGTCTGATTCATCGGGAATGAATTGGAATGGTGATGAACATGTCCTACTGTGTGTGAGCTAAGTGTGTGAACACGATTTGGTAAAGGTAGTGGTGAGAGGCCATTTAGGAGTACATGGTGGATTGTCTCATTGAAACCGTCCTCAGGAACTGAGTTCTGTGTTTGTGATCCATGAAACAGCTACTACCACACGTTGGGCCCTGAAATATGACCCCGCTCGACTTACTGACCCCTCTCGTCCTTTGTCCAGGAGTTGCAAGTAGTTTCTGGTGTTTGTAGTATGCTGGGGGCCGCACGCAGCGCTGACCATCGGGGTGGGCTGTGTTGCGGTAGGCACGTGGCACGGTGTACCGATTCGCCCGTTTGGTGTCTCGGGAACCCTGCACACATCGTTTGGGGCCGTTGAGGACACCCCGGCCGGATCTCCTTGCGGATGGAACCCGAATAGGCGATAAACCTGGACTAGGGACTTGTGTGGTTAGTTAGGTCGTGGTCTACACCCACGTCGGCTTTCGCTTGAAGTCTGCCGAGCACATGTCGTGTGCAGACGCTAAGTGGTGGAAACATGTGTGAAGAAGTACACCCCTGTAGGGTTATAAATGATCTATTCGAATAGCCGTGTCCGCGGTAATGGAATTCTAGGTTACCTATACAGTTCATAGACAAGTAAATGGATTCTACTAAAAATCTCAAGATAAGTGTGAGTACCGCGGATGGCCCTCTCGTAGGATGACGAGGGAGGATCCACGGTGGAGTATTGTGTTGGTGATAGTGGACTCGTGTGCGACAAATGATTTACAAGTTGTGTCTGTCGTAGGATAGTTTAGCCAAGGGTCAAAGCTGGCATGCTGCAATAACTCCACTACCTTCTTGAGAATGTGCATGTATAGTAGGATTCTGTTGTAAGACTTGCTGAGTACCTTCGTACTCATGTTGCTTTAATTAATATTTTCAGACGACAACACCAACTCCTCCGATGGGTTTTTATGTAGACCTCGACGTTGACGAGTGACTTATCACCCAGGTGGTGATCCAAGACTTGTGAAGGGTCGATGTAGATAGACAGGCTTCGTCAAGCCTTCTTTCTTTCTAGTGTCTGTACTCAGACTACTTTGCTTCCGCATGTACTTGTATGTTTGTATGACTTGAGTGTCGGGTGATGTGACCCCTACCTGTATGGATGATATGTATGGCTCTTCGGAGCCTCCTAAATAAAGTACTTGAGTTGTAGAGTTTTGTTGTGATGTAATGTTGTATTTACTCATATCGGGCATATTGTGTGTATGATTGAAATGCTTGGTATGTGTGGGATCTGACAATCTAGTTGTTTATCCTTAGCAGCCTCTCTTATGGGGAAATGTAGTCTAGTGCTTCCATGAGCCATAGTAGTCTGCTACAGCCCGGTTCACCGGAGTCTTGTTAGCCCAGCACTACTGCTCAGGACACTTGACTGGCCGGCATGTGTTTCACTTCGTTCCTGTGTCTGTCCCTTCGGGGAAATGTCACGCGGTGACATCCGGAGTCCTGTTAGCCCAGTGCTACAGCACGGATTCACACGCTGTTGACCGACATGCTCGAAGTTGATTCATGTATGCCTGTCCCCATGGGTTAGTGCCGCTTTGGGTTCACGACTAGCCATGTCGGCTCGGGTTCTTCGTCATATGGAGGCTAGCGACACTATCATATACGTGAGCCAAAAGGCGCAAACGGTCCCGGGCCAGGTAAGATGGCACCCGTGGGTAATACCGTGAGTGAGGCTGCAAAGTGATATGATGTGTTACATGCTAGATCGGTGTGATGTAGGATCGGGGTCCTGACAAAAAACCCTGGCTGCAGCGGGTGAACCAGCTCCGGGACTCTTTTATGCAACCTGTTCGTCAGGATTTTGGATGCCAACTTGGGCGTGTTGTGCACCAGTGATATGGGTCTGTAGTCACACATCTCCATCGGGGTGTCTTTCTTGGGCAGCAAGGTGATGTAGGCTGTGTTGATACCCTCCAAAGGCAGCTGATTGTTGTGTAGTTCCATGAGGAAGGTGAGCAGGTCGTCCTTCAGGAGTGGCATAAAAGCCTTATAGAACTCGTTCGTGAAACCAACCGGTCCTGGACTCCTGTTGTTTGGTGACTTACTAATGGCCTGCACCACTTCAGCCCAGGAGAAGGCATTGGCAAGCTCAGAGAGGTTGACAACATGTCAGCATTGTACAAGATGTCGAGTTGGATCGTTGGCAGAGAAGGGGTGGGTTGGCCCATAATATCCATGAAGTAGCGAGTTGCCAGGGCAAGCTTCTGGCTGTTATGATAATGCAGTATCCCCTCATGTGCAAGAACCCTGATCTGATTGCGCCTATGCTGTAATTGGCAGCCGCATGAAAGAAATGACAATTCTCATCTCCACTAACACACAATCTAAGCTTGGCCCGACGACGCCACATAGCCGCTTGCCAGAGAATGAGCTGCTCAGCCTTGGCAGAAGCAGCCTCACGAAGCACTACTTCCAGCATAGACAGTTGCCGCTTCTCCTCAACAGCCTGCAGAAAAATGACAACGTGCTTGTTATTCTCCAGCAGAGTCTTTAGGCTAGACTTGTGTCGACACCATTGCCGTAGAGCAGCCCTGGTTCTCCTCATCTTGAAACTGATGAGCGAAGCCGAGGACTGAAACACCCTTGTGCCTCAGGTCCAGCATTCACGAATGACGTCCCTGGCCTCAGGCATATCGAGCCAGTGATTCTCGAACCTAAAGAGCTTGCTCTTGGGTACCTCGACGCTAAACAACAGCAGAATTGGGGTGTGGTCTGAGGTTACTACAGACACACAGGTGGCATAGGACTGTAGAAAGCTCAGGTTCCATGCCACATTGACCAACATGCGATCCAGCCTGACAAGGGTGGGACGGGTCCTTTTGTTCGACCATGTAAGAAGCCGGTTGTCGATCTGAATGTCATCCAAACCCATCTCTCTTATCCAAGTGTTGAACATGTCCATGAGACTCCAGTTGATGCGGCCACAGGATTTCTCATTTGCAAAGTGGTACATGTTGAAGTCACCCAAGATGACCCATGGGGTGTCTTCATCAGCTGCAACCGCATTGACCGCATCAAAGAAAGCAGACCTCTCCTCGTGCAAGCAAGGCGCATAGACATCAGTGATCAGGAAGGAAGTGTCGGAAGAGGTTGAACGCATCTTTAGAGTGATGTGGTATCTATGTGTGCCGATGATCTAGCCGTGAACGTGAGAAGTATCCCAGGCAACAAGGATGCCTCCTGCGGTCCCCACAGAAGGGGTGACAGCCTGGCCGTGGAAGGAGGCAGGCAAGAAGGATCGGAGCTTGATCGTCGAGGGGTGCTGCAGCTTGGTTTCCTGCAAGCAAACAATGCTGGGGCAACAAGAGGTTATAGCATATCGAACCAACGAACATTTATCATCATCACCAAGGCCGTGCATATTCCAGTTTAAAATCTTCATGGTAAAACAGAGAACATACAGCCCGGATCATGTAGCAGGAAGGTGCTAAGAGCACAACGAGCTAGAGAAGACACAAAGCTAGATAGAAGCACCCGGAGGTGGACTCGATACAGACCAGGACCTGATATAAGGGCAAACACGCAGCCCGTACGACTACTGACTGACAACATAACAAAGTAGATGAACTGACAGAGGCAATAGAGTGCATAACTAGGCTTAAGCAGACACATCCAGCTGAGAATAGCAGCAAGTAGTAGAGGTCTATTCATTGAGGCTGGGGAGAACACACACAGAAGACGCGGACGAGCAGCTGGCGGCGGGGGAGCCGGCTGAAGCTGAAGACATTGCAGAGGAGGAACGGGCACTGACTTGCTCTAGGATGGCAGTCGCGTTAAGATCACAGATCTCAGTGATTTGCTTCAGCTTGCTCCTGGTCAGCGGGGAGGGGTTTGACAACAGCGGCAGCTCGAGCCAAGATCGCCGCTGTCTTGGTCTTCTTGCAGCGGGATGACAAGCAACCAGAGTGGTGAAAAGGGCCTGCGCCTGAGCCCGTGTCCGAACTAGACGCCACCGCCTTGCGCTTGGCTGCGCGCTGACAGAGCCCAAGCGCACACCATGATGTGCATGCCTGTCAGGACCGGATTTTCGGGATATAATTTCCATAAAATGGCCATTGTGCTCACCAGCCCCAGGATTACTGTTAGCTGATGAGGCACCAACTTGATATAGAAATTCCAGGAAAAAAATAAATAATATGTAGTACAAGACCATTCTGGCCTGTGAGTACAACAAAAGGTTTCTAGGGGTTGATGGCGGAAGCGGTTTGTGGTTCACCACGGTCTATGGGACTCCATTTCCCACAGGAACAGCTGACCAGGTTAACTCCTATCTTCGCGAGGCTGCTATCACCGTTGCTTAGGTTCCGAGGCTGTCATCGCAACGCTCCTCTCCAAGCAAGCAATCTGGCCAAGACAATAGCCAGGGACAAGCCAGTGAGTACTTTTGAATGTACTCGCAAACATTATGAACATGGGTATAATATAACAACCGATAATCATGCTCTGAAAACATTCTATAATCACAACGTCAGTCATGGCAATGAAATCCCTGATGCATGCACGCAGGTTATTCATATGCAACATGAATAGGCAATAACAGAATAGTAATAAAATGCACCGATCGGAAGTCTGAAGCGACGTCTCGAAAGGATTGGTAAATAACGAGCATGCCTCAGTTGGGCATCTCAGCGACACCACATAAAGGGCTTATAAGGTAATTAAATAACAGGCATGCCACAGTCGGGCGTCTCAGCGACACCACATAAAGGGTTTATAAAGTAAATAACAAGCATGCCACAGTCGGGCGTCTGAGCGACACCACATAAAGGGCTTATAAGGTAATTAAATAACAGGCATGCCACAGTCGGGCGTCTGAGCGACACCACATAGAGGGCTTATAAAGTAAAGAAATAATCACCGTGAATATCCGGGAGGTCGAACAGTCCCAGGGATGTTCATTATTTCAAACAATACAGATGGTTAGTCCACAACAATAATAATCATAACCATCATATATCACAAGTCAAAATCCATATGTTCTGGTTTAACAGTTTCTCCTCCGAAGACCGACACTAAGACCGACACTTGACCCATCCCAGACTGTAGTCCTTACCCGTGGACACGGCTATTCGAATAGATTTAGTACCTCTGCAGAGGGTGTACTCTTTAGTCAGGAGTAACGGATTTCTTTAGTCCATCGGGACTAATTCCGTCTACGGTCTTTAGTCGAAAACACGCCTGACTTGCACACACCAGCTTAACTTTACTTGTGTCAGGAATTACCCGCGACACTTGTTAAGCAAAACTCTAAGTGGGGAGGCTACAACCTCGCGTAGCATGGGATCAAATTTCTATCACGCGCTCTAAGAGGTGCCCCCCTCTCGGCCTAACCGGATACACCCATGCTCCCGGACCAGGTGGCATGCCTACCGGATGCAGCCGGTATCTTCCATCATGGCCTCTCTGTACGGTGTGTGCCAAGACAAGGGTTAACAACTTACTGAACCATACCCTACCTAATGCAGGGACTAGTGGCAGCACGAAACAAGTATGGGGGTTACCGGAACAAGACTCGATCTATGGCCGACTCAGGAGGCTTAAATATTCCCTGCATGATATGAATAGCAAAATTATTTCAACTAACAGAATCACCACTCATTATGCCTTACTATGCCATACCGGACATAACCGTCCCGACGGAGACCGGAGACAAGCTCACGCCTACCCAAGGCAGAGGCTTTCCCGGATTTCTTTCCGGCATGCATGCAAGGCATACGAGGTTGATTACCATCACAAGTATATTTACTTCCAACAGCAAGGAAGTCTCCAATAATGCATTTATGCAGAAGATTGTATCATCACAAAAATAACCGGGTCCTTCGTGTCGAAGGGGGGGGGGAGGATGTTATACTCAATTAACTAACACACCCAAAGTATTATGCCAAGGTTCAGAATGCTTGCCTTCAAGGTGTGGAGAGGTGGGGGTTCTCTCCAAAACTTTTTGAAAGTTTTCTTCTCTTCCAAAAATCCTATTTTGAAAATATTGGAATTAACACACAATTTCAAAACAACACAAAAAAGTTGTTTGAATTTTTTTCAAATAAACCTTAAAATAAACTAGACAGAATTTGAGAGATGTAGGAAAAAGAATCAATTCATTTGGAGTTATATTTAAAAAGTTATAGCCAGTCAAAGATTTGGTCAAAATCTGTTTTTAAAAAAAGATATAAAAGAAAACGCTTCAGACAGGAATACGTTTACGGAGCGGAGGGAACGTACTGGGGTGGTTTATGCTTTCACTTATCCAGCATGGATGACCACGTGGGTCACTAACAGTGGGTCCAGCGGGCCCACTGGTCAGGTTTGACTGGTCCTCTCTCCCTCCTCTTCCTCTGCCCGAACGGAGCCGGGACTCCGGTGATAAACGCTGGCGAACGGCGGCTCCCCGTGGGTTCCAGAGGGCCGGGATGGATCCACAAGACCGGGGCGGTTCTCCCAGTGGTCGTTGGGTCGGCGGGGGTGGAGGGAGTCGCCGGCGGCGAGCTCCGCAGCGGGTGGTGGCCGTCGGGCAAAGTGAGTATTCGCCTGCGGCGAGTCCTGAGCAAAATTGAGTAGGGGGTTGGACTCACGAGAGGGAGAGGAAGTTCCTGGTGAAGAGAGTGGAGAGGGGGAGGCCCTGGTGGCGCCGGAATGGCTGGGGCAGTGGCAGCGGCAGGAGTTGCCGGAGAGGAAGAAGACGACCCCCCTGGTCTTCCTACTGCTACGGGTGGGTCGGTGAGGGAGTGAGATAGGCTGCCTGAGGCCTGGATGACCTCGGGGGTAGTATTTATAGCGCATCCATGGCGGTTCCGCGGTCGAGGATAAGGTCGCCAGCGAACCGCCTCTCTGTAGTGGTCAGGGCGACGTGGCGGTGACGAGAGCTTGCTGACGAGCGAGGGGATAAGCTTGCGCGGCTCCCAGGGGCAGGTGGCGAGCCGGGTGGCTCGGGCGGCGCCGACCGGGGCAGGAGCCACTGTGGCCGGCCGCTAGCCACCGTGGCCTACCTAACGGCGGCCCTGTGCGGCTCCAGGGAAGAGCTTGGGCGTTTCCTGCGAGTGGATGAGGTCGGAGGCGGCTCTGCGGGCGAGCAGGGGTTGGTGGCGCGAAGTGGGCGCGACGCGGCGGCTCGGGTGCATGTGCATGCAAAACGCACGCTCTGGGCGCGCCCAGAGCATGCCCGGGATGTGTTCGACGAATTGCCAGTGCGTTCTAGAGGTCGCGGGTGAGGCTGGCAAGAAACATGGCTAGGTTAGAGTTAGCAAGAAGGTAAATGGACATGGTGGTTAGGTTAGGTGTTCAAGTTTATAATGCAAATAAAAACTCATGCCAATCCTGTCCATGCCCTCAGGGTGTTTGACAAAATGCCACAGGCACCTAGGCATTTCTTGGTGTAGCCAATTCTTCCAGATTGAGGTCTCTTTGGATGCACAAGAGGGTGGTGAGGTTAGTTTGTAAAAAGCACAAACTTGTTAGTGCAAGTTTTGCAAAACTTCAATTCTGGACAGGAGGTAAATGGTATCATCTCATGAACCAAAATTATTCCAATGGTTGCATACTCCTGGGCTTAGGGGTTTTGTAGGGTGGTCTATGAGAAGGAGAAAGAATCAAGGGCAAAAGAGCAAGCAAAAATATGGTTGCTGTACAAACCATCAAGTTGGACCAGGATGCAAAAGAGATTGATTCACTCATTTTTTTCAAAGGACAACACTAGGTTTTTGCATAAAGTTGAATCATATGCTACTAATATCATCCCATAATTTTGGTGGAATCTAGAATGAAATATTTAAGTGGGTTGTAGTGCAAAATTGCCCACTGGACCAGGGAAGAAAATTTGGTGTAGAGCGCAAAATATTTCATGAAATAAAGATGTTTTTGCACAAAAGTGATTTAAAAACATCACCTGACATTTCCAAATTTTGGTTGAAATTTTGAATGAATTTATCAAATGGTTTTAGTTAAAAAAATGGCCAAAAAAACCATGGAGAAACCATTTTTCAAGAAATAAAGGTTTAGGAAAATAATTATATAATTAATTCCATTGATAAAATAAAAGTTTTCTTGAGATGGTAAACAAGTCCAATAACATATTTGAAAAGTTTTCACGTTGGGGAAAAATCCATAATAACAAGGGAGAAAATGGTTCAAAAATCAAAAGGGAGCCCAGAAAATAAAAGTTTTTTAATTCCTGGCAAAATTTTAATTAATAAAAGAAGGTCAAAATTTTGGGGTGTCACAACACTACCCCCCTTAAGAAAAATCTCGTCCTCGAGATTTGGTAAGGGTTGTTTTTTGAAAATATCTTTCCTGTTAGTTGGAATCAAAAAGCTTACTCATAGCACAAACTTTGTGTGGCTGGGGTTGGTTTTTGGTAGCTACACTCAAAGAAAAACGCAACCGTTCACCGATGTACTCAAGCATGGTTATAATTAAAAATTGGGGCGCTCAACCAAACAACATTCATTCATGGCGACACCAGATCTCACAATTACAGGGCGTGGCCGTGCTAAGGCTCGGTACTACTCGAGTAGATTAGTCTACCTCGTTCATATCCAAGCGGGTGTGCCTTGTGGACGCCGAGGCTTCTCCATCGGCTTCGCCGTCGGGGTTAGCGGGAGGGGGTTGAGGAACTGCAGGGTCGGGGTAGCGATGATGACCGTCGCGGGGATTGTTGGCCACAATCCCGTTGGAGTGTGTTCCCAAAAGCCGACGAAGCGCTTCTGGGGTCATCAAAGCACCTTGGTTGGTGGCTGGGGCTGACCTCAAAGTCTCGATTGGTTGTCTGAACAGCACGACTGGGTTGTCGGCGTCGGGCTCATCTTCTCTTCTTACCGGGGCTCGGCGAATCAGTTCTCCATGAGCCGCGATCATATCAAGAGTGATTTGATCGAACAATCCTTCTAGTGCATTTACATAGCGCACCAGATGCAACAATGCAGGATCTGTCTCGTGGTCTCCGTTGACAACTCGGGGTGGCCTACCTTATCCGTCACGGCTGGGGTAGTAGTAGTAGAAGGAGCGACAGTTAACTCTGGGCGACAAGTGCCGGAGTTGAACTATAGCTTCTCGGGCGGCTAGTTGGATGGCTTGTGGCTCAAAGGAAGTTGTCCTTCCGGTGAACCTGTAGGGGCGTTCTGGCGGTAGACCCCTACCATAGACGTGCACAGTGGCCCTGAACTGACGGCTCTCACCGCTCACGGACCCTTGGTACACCACATATTCTGGGTGTTCTTCTAGCGCAAAGGCACGGCGGGTGAGGTTTGCTAGCACTGTCGCAAAACCTCCAAGGTTGGTTGCTGTGGTCTCATTGTGGACGATGGGTCCTGGCATTTTAGCTCGGTTTGGGTAGAGGCTGTGCTGTGTTGGGTTGAGGCTAGCGTGCCCTTTTATAGAAAAGGGGACGGAGTCTTCCTTCGCACACTTGCGAAAAAGACTATTCAGGATTCGGTCACTGGCGCATGATCGACAGGTTAGGCTAATAGGTTGGGCACCGACTGCCAAAAGGTGTCGGGTCACTGTGTGGCTATCTTGCAAGGGAAGCTTGGCTGGGGTTCGGTTAAGGTCTGGTGTATTGGTCAACATAGGTTTTTGACCTGGCTAAGATAGGATTAGCCAATGGTCAGCCTGGCCCTGATACCAAGTTTGTCAGGACTGGATTTTCGGGATATAATTTCCAGAAAATGGCCCTTGTGCTCACCAGCCCCAGGATTACTGTTAGCTGATGAGGCACCAACTTGATACAGAAATTCCAAGCAAAAATACATAATATGTAGTACAAGACCATTCTGGCCTGTGAGTACAACAAAAGGTTTCTAGGGGTTGATGGCGGAAGCGGTTTGTGGTTCACCACAGTCTATGGGACTCCATTTCCCACAGGAATAGCTGACCAGGTTAACTCCTATCTTCGCGAGGCTGCTATCACCGTTGCTTAGGTTCCAAGGTTGTCATCGCAACGCTCCTCTCCAAGCAAGCAATCTGGCCAAGACAATAGCCAGGGACAAGCCAGTGAGTAGTTTTGAATGTACTCGCAAACATTATGAACACGAGTATAATATAGCAACCGATAATCATGCTCTGAAAACATTCTATATCACAACGTCAGTCATGGCACTGAAATCCCTGATGCCTGCACGCAAGTTATTCATATGCAACATGAATAGGCAATAACAGAATAGTAATAAAATGCACCGATCGGAAGTCTGAAGCGACGTCTCGAAAGGATTGGTAAATAACGAGCATGCCTCAGTCGGGCGTCTGAGTGACACCACATAAAGGGCTTATAAGGTAATTAATGGCATGCCACAGTCGGGCGTCTCAGCGACACCACATAAAGGGCTTATAAAGTAAATAACAAGCATGCCACAGTCGGGCATCTGAGCGACACCACATAAAGGGCTTATAAGGTAATTAAATAAAAGGCATGCCACAGTCAGGTGTCTGAGCGACACCACATAAAGGGCTTATAAAGTAAAGAAATAATCACCGTGAATATCTGGGAGGTCGAACCGTCCCAGGGATATTCATTATTTCAAACAATACAGTTGGTTAGTCCACAACAATAATAATCATAACCATCATATATCACAAGTCAAAATCCATATGTTCTGGTTTAACAGTTTCTCCTCCGAAGACCGACACTTGACCCATCCCAGACTGTTGTCCTTACCCGTGGACACGGCTATTCGAATAGATTTAGTACCTCTGCAGAGGGTGTACTCTTTACCCAGGAGTAACGGATTTCTTTAGTCCATCGGGACTAATTCCATCTACGGTCTTTTAGTCGAAAACACGCCTGACTTACACACACCAACTTAACTTTACTTGTGTCAGGAATCACCCGTGACACTTGTTCAGCAAAACTCTAAGTGGGGAGGCTACAACCTCACGTAGCATGGGATCAAATTTCTATCGCGCGCTCTAAGGGGTGCCCCCCTCTCGGTCCCAACCGGATACACCCATGCTCCCAGACCAGGTGGCATGCCTACCGAATGCAGCCGGTATCTTCCATCATGGCCTTTCTATACGGTGTGTATCAAGACAAGGGTCAATAACTTACTGAACCATACCCTACCTAATGCAGGGACTAGTGGCAGCACGAAACAAGTATGGGGGTTACCGGAACAAGACTCGATCTACGGCCGACTCAGGAGGCTTAAATATTCCCTGCATGATATGAATAGCAAAATTATTTCAACTAATAGAATCACCACTCATTATGCCTTACTATGCCATACCGGACATAACCGTCCCGACGGAGACCGGAGACAAGCTCACACCTACCCAAGGCAGAGGCTTTCCTGGATTTCTTTCCGGCATGCATGCAAGGCATACGAGGTTGATTACCATCACAAGTATATTTACTTCCAACAGCAAGGAAGTCTCCAATAATGCATTTATGCAGAAGATTGTATCATCACAAAAATAACCGGGTCCTTCGTGTCAAAGGGGGGGGGGGAGGATGTTATACTCAATTCACTAACACACCCAAAGTATTATGCCAGGGTTCAGAATGCTTGCCTTTAAGGTGTGGAGAGGTGGGGGTGCTCTCCAAAACTTTTTGAAAGTTTTCTTCTCTTCCAAAAATCCTATTTTGAAAATATTGGAATTAACACACAATTTCAAAATAGCACAAAAAGGTTGTTTGAAATTTTTTCAAATAAATCTTAAAATACACTAGATAGAATTTGAGAGATGTAGGAAAAAGAATCAATTCATTTGGAGTTATATTTAAAAAGTTATAGCCAGTCAAAGATTTGGTCAAAATCTGTTTAAAAAAAAGATATAAAAGAAAACGCTTCAGACAGGAATACGTTTTCGGAGCGGAGGGAACGTACTGGGGTGGTTTATGCTTTCACTTATCCAGCATGGATGACCGCGTGGGTCACTAACAGTGGGTCCAACGGGCCCACTGGTCAGGTTTGACTGGTCCTCTCTCCCTCCTCTTCCTCTACCCGAACGGAGGCGGGACTCCGGTGATCAACGCCGGCGAACGGCGGCTCCCCGCGGGTTCCAGAGGGTCGGGATGGATGCGCAAGACCGGGGCGGTCCTCCCGGTGGTCGTTGGGTCGGAGGGGGTGGAGGGATTCGCCGGCGGCGAGCTCCGCAGCGGGTGGTGGCCGTCGGGCAAAGTGAGTTTTCGCATGCGGCGAGTCCCGAGCAAAATTGAGTAGGGGGTTGGATTCACGAGAGGGAGAGGAAGTTCCTGGTGAAGAGAGTGGAGAGGGGGAGGCCCTGGTGGCGCCGGAATGGCCGGGGCAGTGGCAGCGGCAGGAGTTGCCGGAGAGGAAGAAGACGACCCCCCTGGTCTTCCTACTGCTACGGGTGGATCGGTGAGGGAGCGAGATAGGCTGCCTGAGGCTTGGAAGAGCTCGGGGGTACTATTTATAGAGCATCCATGGCTGTTCCGCGGTCGAGGATAAGGTCGCCAGCGAACCGCCTCTCTGTAGTGGTCAGGGCGACGTGGCGGCGACGAGAGCTTGCTGACGAGCGAGGGAATAAGCTTGCACGGCTCCCAGGGGCAGGTGGCGAGCCGGGGTGGCTCGGGCGGCGCCGACCGAGGCAGGAGCCACTGTGGCCGGCCGCTAGCCGGTGTGGCCGACCTGATGGCGGCCCTGTGCGGCTCCAGGGAAGAGCTTGGGCGTTTCCTGCGAGTGGATGAGGTCGTGGGCGGCTCTGCGGGCGAGCAGGGGTTGGTGGCGCGAAGTGGGCGTGACGCGGCGGCTCGGGTGCACGTGCGTGCAAAATGCACGCTCTGGGCGCGCCCAAAGCACGCCCGGGATGTGTTCGATGAATTGCTAGTGCATGCTAGAGGTTGCGGGTGAGGCTGGCAAGAAACATGGCTAGGTTAGAGTTAGCAAGAAGGTAAATGGACATGGTGGTTAGGTTAGGTGTTCAAGTTTATAATGCAAATAAAAACTCATGCCAATCCTGTCCATGCCCTCAGGGTGTTTGACAAAATGCCACAGGCACCTAGGCATTTTTGGTGTGGCCAATTCTTCCAGATTGAGGTCTCTTTGGATGCACAAGAGGGTGGTGAGGTTAGTTTGTAAAAAGCACAAACTTGTTAGTGCAAGTTTTGCAAAACTTCGATTCTGGACAGGAGGTAAATGGTATCATCTCATGAACCAAAATTATTCCAATGGTTGCATACTCCTGGGCTTAGGGGTTTTGTAGGGTGGTCTATGAGAAGGAGAAAGAATCAAGGGCAAAAGAGCAAGCAAAAATATGGTTGATGTACAAACCATCAAGTTGGACCAGGATGTAAAAGAGGTTGATTCACTCAAATTTTTCAAAGGACAACACTGGGTTTTTGCATAAAGTTGAATCATATGCTACTAATATCATCCCATAATTTTGGTGGAAGCTAGAACGAAATATTTAAGTGGGTTGTAGTGCAAAATTGCCCACTGGACCAGGGAAGAAAATTTGCTGTAGAGCTCAAAATATTTCATGAAATAAAGATGTTTTTGCACAAAAATGATTTAAAAACATCACCTGACATTTCCAAATTTTGGTTGAAATTTTGAATGAATTTATCAAATGGTTGTAGTTCAAAAAAAATGGCAAAAAAACCATGGAGAAACCATTTTTCAAGAAATAAAGGTTTACGAAAATAATTATATAATTAATTCCATTGACAAAAGAAAAGTTTTCTTGAGAGGGTAAACAAGTCCAATAACATATTTGAAAAGTTTTCACTTTGGGGAAAACTCCATAATAACAAGGGAGAAAATGGTTCAAAAATCAAAAGGGAGCCCAGAAAATAAAAAAATTTAAATCCTGACAAAATTTGAATTAATAAAATAAGGTCAAAATTTTGGGGTGTCACAATGCCTGAGACGCTGGCTGCGTCATGGGGAGAGAGGGCCCCCCACAGCAGGGGCGCGACCTCCAGGTCGTCGACAGCCCCATGGCCGCCGTCGGAGACCGGCTCCAGATTTAGATCGAGCATATCTTGAGCCAGGCAGCGCTGGCCATTGGCATGGACCCCTGGGGGGTCAAGAAGTTGCAGCATGGGCGGCGTAGAGAGGAGCTCGCAGGCAGCAGGATCCTGCAACGGATCACGGCAGCTGCAGAAGACAGATGCGACATGAGGAGTGAGCGCGGCGCAGGCACCGTGCTTGAGATCAGTCAAGGCGACAGGCGAGGCTTGACCATAAGGCAGGATACCAGGTTCAGGCCTAGGGATGCAATTAGCCGGTCACGAGCAGATGGGCCGGGAAGTGAGGATCTGGTGGGCTTTTAGATGGGCCTGGGCGGGGAAGTAGGCAGCGGCGGGGAGGAGCGGGCTGTCCTGAGAAGAGATGAGTGGGCCTACTGTAGGCAGGAGGCTGGATGGCACATTGGGCTTGGGCGGATATTTGCACTCCACTGAAGGAAGCAGAGGCAGCGTGCGGGAGCAGAGGCTACCATCGAGCAGTTTGGGCTAGAAATTGAAAAGGAGGGACCGGCAGCTTTCCCGCGTCAGCCCCTCAGTGGTGTAGTTGAAGCACGGGAAGTAGCTGTCGCCCACAGAAAGATGCCGCACCGGGAGGGACCCAGCGGTCGAACGCCGGTTTGTTATTTCGAGCTTGAAGGAGAAATGAAGCTCCACAGGGTCGAAGGATACGGCCACTCGCGGCACGCGCGTGTCAGCGGCGAGCAGGGAGGCGTGAAGACAGTGCCTGGCTTCGTCTTCATGGCCGATCTGCGGGACCGTCGGAAGGGAGAAAGTGGCATTCTTGATGAGCTTCGACTTGACTGCAACCTTGAGCATGGCGATGCAGTCCCCGATCGAGGCCATCTCGAGGTGGAGGAAGGCCCGGAAGGCCCGATCAGCCATGCGCACGTTGCCCCCGAGACTGCCCAGAGCAGGCCGGGGGTGAGCATGCCCCTGCCGCGGCATGGCGGGCTGGAATGAGCTGCTGGCCCCTCCCCTTCCACTAGACCGGCCGGCTGAGGCGGTGCGGTTGGAGCGCCGAGGGAGCGGGCCACATCCCAAATCTCATTGATGATGACGTTCGCATATATGCCATTGCCATCGACGCGGTGGAAAGTGAGGTGGTGGGGGATATGGTGAGACATGTCAAAACAAACGGAACAGTGGTAAGTTGCATGGCAATATATCTCGGAATGGCTATGGAAATGCCATAATAGGTAGGTATGGTGGCTATTTTGAGGAAGGCATATGGTGGGTGTATGATACCAGCGAAAGGTGCGCGGTATTAGAGAAGCTAGCTATGGTGGAAGGGTGAGAGTGCGTATAATCCATGGACTCAACATTAGTCATAAAGAACTCACATACTTATTGCAAAAATCTATTAGTTATCGAAACGAAGTACTATGTGCATGCTCCTAGGAGGATAGATTGGTAGGAGAAGACCATCGCTCGTCCCCGACCGCCACTCATAAGGAAGACAATCAATAAATAAATCATGCTTCGACTTCATCACATAACGGTTCACCATACGTGCATGCTACAGGAATCACAAACTTTAGAACAAGTATTTTTCAAATTCACAACTACTCAACTAGCATGACTCTAATATCACCATCTTCATATCTCAAAACAATCATAAAGAATCAAACTTCTCATAGTATTCGTCGGTGGGAAACGACACCTATGGGATCACAGGAATCCCTACTACGGTTGCGGGGCGCGGGTTGTGAAAAGAGCGGATCAAACAGATAGCACACGGTTCCTTTACCCAGGTTCGGGCCGCAAGGATGCGTAAAACCCTACTCCTGCTTTGGTGGATTGTATATCTGAGTTCCTGAGCTAGCTATGGGGCGTCGAGAGCTCCAAAAAGCCGAATCATTCTCCTGGTCGCCTTGGGCCTCCTTTTATAGGAAAGGGGTTGCCAAAGTGGCACACAGGAGGTGGAAAGGGTACAGTAGTGCGAGGTTATCCTTCGCATTACGTGACAAGGTGCATTTAATGCGCCTTGCTTAGGTGTCCTTGCTTTATCGGGGGCGGGGAGAACCCTGTCTCGTCCGTCGCCGCTCCCTCTCGCTTCGACACGCGCCCTGGCCAGCGGTGCCTGTGGTGCCATGTTGTAGGTAGGCAGCTGAGGTGGCACAGTGGTGGATCTCCATGAAGATTTGCATGCCTTCACGCAGGTGCCTGCCCAACTGGTTAGGTTGGCGGCTACATGCGAACGGCGGTGGGGGCGTGACTGGCGCGGGCCTGATGGTGTCCTTATGACATCCTTGGCAAGGGCCTTGCTGCGGCCCCGGCAAGGGTCTTGCCGCGGCCCCGGCAAGGGTCTTGCCGCGGCCCCGGCAAGGGTCTTGCCGTGGCGCCTGTTGTCATCCCTGGCAAGGCTCTTGCTGGGGGCCTTGTGGTCCTCCTTGGCTGGGATCCCGCCAAGGATCATCATCTTCTTAAGTGGGTATCTGATCTTGAGTGTCTTCACAAAGATCTGCATGCCACCACGGGGATGTCTCTCGAATCCTTGCCCCATGGGGACAGTGGACTCAAGGGTGACCTCGCTCCATAAGTGGGGGCGAGCTGCCATGGCAAGGATCTTGCCGGGCTAGCTAAAGATGCCCCCCGGCAAGGATCTTGCCGGCGGGGGGGGGGGGGTCTGCTCTGTCCCTTTGCTCTTTGTGGTCTTGGCGTTGTTCTGCTTCCCTTCAGCTTCGGCCTTACCTTGGCTTACCTCCCTCGCCGTGCGTGGCGTGGCGGCGCTCGCGGCTCAGACTGCCCGTGCACAGTTATAGGGGTACAAAAAGTGCACCCCCTCCTTTATACACCGACAGTATTCAATGCACTTTATATGATAGTTCTTATTATACCCATCTTGGATGCCTATCATATTAGGACTAAATTTTATAACCCAAGAAAATTACCATGATGTTTAAGACTCTCAAAACAATATAAGTGAAGCATGAGAGTTCATCTATTTCTTCAAAATAAAAGCACAGCCATGCTCTAAAAGGATATAAGTGAAGCACTAGAGCAAACGACAAACTACTCCGAAAGATATAAGTGAAGATCAATAAGTAGTTGAATAATTATGTAACTATGTGAAGAATATCTAATATTTAAGAATTTCAGATCTTTCTATTTCATTCAAACGGCAAGCAAAACAAAGGAAAATAAAATGACGCTCCAAATAAAACACATATCATGTGGTGAATAAAAATATAGCTCCAAGTAAAGTTACCGATGAACGAAGACGAAAGAGGGGATGCCATCCGGGGCATCCCCAAGCTTAGGCTCTTGGTTGTCCTTGAATATTACCTTGGGGTGCCTTGGGAGTCCCCAATCTTAGGCTCTTGCCACTCCTTATTCCATAGTCCATCAAATCTTTACCCAAAACTTGAAAACTTCACAACACAAAACTCAACAGAAAACTCGTAAGCTCCGTTAGTATAAGAAAATAAATCACCACTTAGATACTGTTGTGAACTCATTATAAATTCATATTTGTGTAATATCTACTGTATTCCAACTTCTCTATGGTTCATACCCTCTGATACTTGTTGACACACGAACACGTCACGTGTACCCTCGATGCCGGGGGTGATGCACCGCAGCTCACGTCGAAGGAGACCCGACCGACAGCGCGATACGCAAGATAGTCGACGGGCGCTTTTGCAGACCCGAAAATCCCACACCCCCGGGAGGGACCCCGTCAGGGAGTGCGGCGGCTATGGGCTGCCCTAGGCCGATTCGCTCGCCCCTAGAGCCTCGGGATTCGCAGCTCTCAAACACGAAGAACAGCGAAGAACGAGAGAGAAAAACGGTGGAGAGATAAAACGTAGATGAAAAAGTAGTATATTGATTTGTTCGATTGTGTGTTGTTCAATCGGCCGTCACCCCCAACATATATAAGAGGCGGCTGGACACTAAAAGGATACAAGTAAAGGATTCGTCTAGGCTTTCCTTACAAGAAAAATTACTTCAATTCACGTCCTAGAGTCCTAATTCTATTCCAACTCGGATTTAGTCTGAATCTGGCCCAACCTCTGTCTTCCTTCTTACGTAGGCCGCCGGGCTTGCATATGATCTCCGATCAAGACGGCCCAAATATCAAACTTGTGCGCCTCGACGATACGAACAACTCTCATGTTGATCACCTTTTCAAATAAGGCCATCTTGAATACTTTTCGAGGTCATCTTTATCTTCCAGTCAGACTCGGTCTTGCAGTAGACTGGATTATCCGAGTCTCGGAGTGAATTTGTAGGCTATATACTATCTCTGATGATGATGACTCGAAAAACAAAGTTTACCGTCTTGATGATACGCACAACTTCTGTATTGAACACTTCTTCATCCGAGGTCATCTTGATAAACTTTCGGGCATATGTTCAATTTCACTCGGATTCGAGCTCATCCACTCGGATTAGAGTCATTAACTTGGATCGTCCGACTGGACTTTTTCACCCGGATGTTTAGAATCTTTCACTCGGAATACGATTTTCACTCAGATGACCATATTTTCACTCGGAAGGCAATATTTCCACTCGGATGACCATATTTTCACTCGGAAGTCAATATTTCCACTCGGATGACTATACTTCCACCCGGAAGGCATTATCTTATTTGACCGGCAAGTTTTCGTCCCGATGGTAATCTTTTCACTCGGAATATCTTCACCTAGAGGATAATTTCACTCGGATGACCATACTTCCACTCGGATGACTATATTTGCACTTGGATAAAAATAAGTTCATCCGGTCAGCAAACTTTCACTCGACCGTAAACTTTCAGTCGGATGGTAAACTTTTCACTCGGATTTTCCGACTGAAAACATAGCCTGATCTTGATTTGTCTCTCCAGGCCTCATACGACCTCGGATTGAGACGAATTATGTATGAAAATCGATCGGCTCGACGAGTCAAAACTTTTCCATGTTGAAGGTTTTTCAATTCAAGGCCGTCTTGAAGGCCGAATTGCTCACGCTTTGCATCAGACACTCATCAACATGTGTCTGGTGTCAAGCGTAATATTTTGGTCTCTGGCCTGTCCAGACCGTATTGACTATAACTTTTGCATATGAACTCGGATTGAGATGATTTATATATGAAAATTGATCGTCTCGACGAGACGAAGACAATTCCTTTAGAGAACTCCTTCATCTGAGGTCATATTGAGGGCGTAAGCGGCCGAAAAGCACTCAGAACATTAAATTTTGTCACTCGGAGTATAGCTTCGGCCACTAAGATGAGGTCGAATGGCGATAGCCTAAACATCAAAGTTGTTCCACTCGACAATATGAAACTTTCTCATGCTAAAAACCCTTTCACTCTGTATCTTGCCAAAATCAGGTGTCAACACATGCCCCCCTGTTTTTCGGCAAAGCTTGCATGCCGAAAAATAATATGCATAGTGTTCATTCTAAGGACGATGTCAACACTCCATCGGCCATTTATTTTTCTCAGGGCGATAATTATGTATCGGCCATATTTGTGCTAAGGGAGATAATTGTATATCGGCCATTGCCTACTTAGGCTTCCTGCCACACTCGGGTGGTACTTCTTCAAATATTTGCCATTGAGAGCTCGAGGTAACAATGCCCCTTGTATTGATTCCACCAAATATGAATTTCCGGGAACAATTCTTGTAATCCTAAAAGGACCTTCCCAACTTGGAGACCACTTCCCGAATTTTCTATCTCTTGAACCAATCGGCAGAATCACTTTCCAGACGAGATCACCAACTTGAAAATTCTTCAACTTGACTTCCTTATTGTAAGCTCTTGCCACTCTCAACTTATATCTCTCTATGGCCTTTAAAGCAGCCAAACGTTTATCGGCAACCTCATCAATATTGTCCATCATTAAGTTATAAAAGTCTACTGCCGATAAATTATTTTGTTTGGCTATTGTCAAAGCATTCAAATTTACCTCCACTGGTAAAACAGCCTCTTGACCATATACTAGCTCATATGGAGTCACCTTCGTAGCACCATGCCTTGAAATTGTATGTGCCCATAAAGCTTCAGACAACAACTCATGCCATTTCCTTGGATTATCCTCAATCTTCTTCTTGATGAGCTTGATTAAAATTTTATTGCTAGACTCGGCTTTTCCATTAGCTTGGGCATAATACGGAGAGGAATTCAGCAACTTTATATTATAAGATTCGGCAAACTCTCTGACTTGGTGTGACATAAAAGATGAACCTTGATATGTAGTTAACGTTTGAGGAATACCGAATCTATGAATAATGTGTTCGGTTATGAATTGAATTACCTCCGTATGTGTCGTGTTCTTGAGAGGTACTGCTTCAGACTATTTAGTGAAATAATCAGTTGCCACCAACACGAACCGATGCCCCTTTGAGGAAGATGGATGAATTTGCCCAATAAAGTCTAAACCCCATCCTCTGAAAGGCCACGGCTTGATAATAGGATGCAACATAGCAGCAGGAGCCAATTGAATATCACCAAATTTTTGACAAGCTTCGCACCCTTTATAATATCTGAAGCAATCATTAATCATGGTCGGCCAATAAAACCCAGCACGTCGTAATAACCATTTCATCTTGGGAGCTGACTGGTGAGTACCACAAATGCCCTCGTGTACCTCTCCCATAGCAACTCTTGCTTGGTCCTCACCCAAGCACTTTAAAAGAACATCATCAACTATTCGGCGATAAAGGTCATCATCCCTCATAATATATTTAAAAGCCATACGCCGAACATCCCTGTCCACCCTTTCACTCGGATTGCGCAAGTAAGCAACAATGGGCTTCCTCCAGTCGGAATTGTCATCAGCACTAGATTTTTTGTTAATGACCGAATCAGTGGGTTCTGGTTCGGCCTCTTCTATACTGGTAAGACAAGACATCGGACTTTGAGAAATATGAAACATGCCATGATCAACATGATATCCAGATGCTTGCTGTGCCAACTCATTTGCTTTCCAATTGTCATGTCTAGATATATGTGCAATGCTAAAACAATCCAAAGTAGAAATTATATCTAGACATCTATCAAGATAAACATTAAGTGATTCGTCCAAACACTGAAAAACTTGAGATATTTGCTGCACTACTAGTAGCGAATCACCGTAAGCCTCAATATGTGTAACACCTATAGCAAGTAACATCTCTATGCTGAATAACAATGCTTCATATTCAGCTTGATTGTTTGTGCAAAAATATTCTAAGCGGCATGAGGCTTCAAAAACAGCACCATGAGGAGATATATAAACAATACCAACACCTTGGCCATTGCTACAAACTGAACCATCAAAGTATAATCTCCATGGTACTAATGAAACAAGGTTCATATCAACATCATTCTTGTCATTAATCCGATGTTCAATAATGAAATTAGCAACAATTTGGCCTTTCATGGATTTTAGAGATTCATAAGCCAAATCATATTCAATCAAAGCATAAGCCCACTTGCCAATTCTACCACTAAGAATTGGCCTATGCAACATGTATTTAATGACATCGGTTTGACAAGCTACTACACAAGCACTCGGCACTAAATAATGTCTCAGTTTTGTGCAAGCATAATATAAGCATAGACATAATTTTTCAATAAATGTATACCTTGTTTCGGCGTCTAATAAGCGCCTGCTCAAATATGTAATAGCATGCTCTTTTCCCTCGGTTTCTTGAGTCAAAACAGCACCAATAATCCCTTCCTCTGCTGCAATGTAAAGCCTGAAGGGTTCTTTATGCTTGGGTGCTTTCATCACCGGAGGAGTGCACAAATAGTTTTTGATCATATCAAATGCTTCTTGCTGTTTTGCCCCCCAAGTGAAATCAGCATCATTCTTCAACCGAAGGATAGGAGTAAATGCATCAACTTTCCCTGATAGATTAGCTATGAACCTTCTCAAGTAATTGACCTTGCCAAGGAACTTTTGCATATCTCTCTTGCATGTTGGAGCTTCCACTTTCTGTATGGCCTCTATCTTTTTGGGATCAATCTCTATGCCATCTTCATGAATAATGAAACCCAAAAACTTGCCAGCTGACACGCCGAAAGCACACTTCAGAGGATTCATCTTCAGACCATACTTTTTCATTCTTTCAAAAGCTAAACGCAAATCGGCCAAGTGAGATTCAAAAGCATCCGATTTGACAACAATATCATCAATATAAACTTCAAGTATGACACCGAGTAAATCATGAAAAATCAAATTCATAGCCCTTTGATATGTGGCGCCAGCATTTTTTAATCCGAATGTCATCACTGTCCACTCAAATAAACCAAGGAAACCAGGGCATCAAAAAGCAGTCTTGTACATGTCCTCTTCGGCCATAAAAATTTGATTGTATCCAGCATTACCATCTAGAAAACTAATAACCTTATGTCCAGAAGCATCATTAATAAGCATGTCGGCTATTGGCATGGGATACTCATCTTTGGGTGTAGCCCTATTCAAATCTCTGAAGTCAATGCACACCGTCAACTTGCCGGATCCCTTCTTCTCCACTGGGACAATGTTAGAAATCCACTCGGCATACCTGCAAGGTCGAATGAAATTAGCTTCAAGCAGTCGACCGATCTCTTCCTTGATCCGGTCATATGTTTTCGGATTAAACTTTCTGGCCGACTGTTTATATGGTCTAAAACCGGCCTTTATAGGTAACCGATGCTCCACTAGCTCTCGGCTTAAACCTGGCATCTCATGATATTCCCACGCAAAGCAACAAACATATTCTTTCAATAGCCCGATTAACTTCGCTTTACAATCGGCTTTCAAATTTTTGTTTACAAACGTCGGTCGAGTGACTGAACCATCTCCAATATCTACCTCTTCTAATGGATCGGCCGACGTAAAACCTTGTCCAAGTTTATCGATGTCATCCAACTCCTCTATAGACTCATACATATCGTTCTCGTTCGACCGATATTTCACAAGACATTTTTGCAACCAATCGGAGCTAGAATCCATTTAAACATATCATACCTTGGAGCCGATTGCATTCAGTCGGCTTTAAAGAGACGGGCACAAAACCATTCTTGGTCGCGCTGAGAAAATCAAACTCTGATAAGTTACGTCCCGTCAAGCAAGTAGCATTGGGATGTTGCCAATCCACCGATGCATCGTCCAAAGCAACACAGGCCGAGTTATCCGCTTGAATGACTTCCACTTCATCATCAACCCACTAAATCAAAAACTGGTGCATAGTGGATGGCACGCACTGGTTTGCATGAACCCAGTCACGGTCTAGTATGACGTTGTAGTTACCTTGCACCTCAGCGACAAAGAATGCAGTAGCCAAAGTTTTTCTTCCGACTGTAAGCTCCACATACATTACACCTTTGGCTTCAGTTTTTTCTTTGCCTTCAAATCCGTTGAGCACCATATTGGTCTTGATCAATTCTTCATCAGGCAAACCCAATTTCTTGAAGACCGAATAGGGCATAAGATTTACCACAACACCACCATCAACAAGCATCCGAGTGATCGGCGACCCATTGATATGACCTCTGAGATATAATGGTTTCAGATGCGTTACTGGTTCTTTTGGCTTCTCGAATATTGCGTTTTTAGGGCCAAAATCCATCTAAGCCACCTCCCCTTCCTCATCTACAGCACGAAACTCAGCAGGTAAGTAATACACCATATTGATATCCATACCTTCTTGAACCGGTGTAGACTCGTAGTCCAACATATCAGTCTCCCCCTCGAGTGCATCCACCGGTTCTGAAATTTGTCCGAGTGAAGGAGAAGTAAGAAGTGTCATAGACGATGTGATATATGTTTCATCGTCCTCCTTTGGTGATGTAGGTGTTGCTGTGATAGATGTAGAAGCTGTTGTATCTTGTATTTGTTTAGGCCTCCACACTTGTTTTGCTGGAACCATGGGTCGAGTGTCATTGAACAACTTATCCCTTTGTTTCTCGGCCTCCTGTTCTGCCATCTCTTGACTCCTTAACCTCTGTAGTTTCCTCTTTTGTGTCTTTGTTAGCCCTAGAGGACACCACTTTGGCTGAGTGTATTTAGGATCTCTCGTTTTTACCTGGCTGGTGCTTGCTTCATGGTCATTGGTCGAGTGCTTTGGCGCGATAGCAAGTATCGGCTCAGACGGATTGCTATGCACAATCGGCTGCTGTATGGCGAATGTTTCGGTGCCCAAGATAAGTGAGTCGGCATCCATTTTCTCCTTGCCTTTTCCCGACTCAACTGCTGCAACACTCGGTGATTTAACACGCCATTCTTTTCGATTTTCCAGATGCATGAAATTTCCACTCGGGCGCAACTTTTTACTCTGATGGAATCCACTCGGATGGATGTCACTCGGCTGGAATCCACTCGGATGGAATGCACTCGGATGGAATCCACTCGGATAGAATCTACTTGGCCACATTTGTTCACTCGGATAGCTTCCACCTGGGTGCATTCTTACACTCGGATAATTTCCATCCGGTCGCATGTTTTGACCAGCCGACTGATAGTTACCGATGTTGAGTCGGCCATTATATGAGTAGTCAAGTCGATCCCAAACAGATTGTCTCTGCTCCTCTGAAAACTGCGCCCTTGGTCCACTCCGTTTTGTATACCGACTAAACATATCAGCTGATGGTGACCTTGATCGTTTCAGATGAGTCGGTCGATTGAAACTAAAACCGGCCGACTGGTTAGCATACTTGGACGGCAACATATCAAAAGTTGGCTTGATCCGCTTGCGCTGCACTTTAGCTTCATTCTTCTTCCACTTGCCAACTTCTGGACTCTTGGGCTTGACAAATTTAACACGAGTATTTTCTTGCACTTGCGGTTGCCCCCCGAGTGTAGGATTCTTGATGGTGATTTTGATCACTTCCTTGCCATTGGGTTGCTCATCAAGCACAACCTGTCTCCCCATGACCTTGTTGTCCTCCTTGTCTTTCCTGGGCTCACCAACAATGACATTAGCCTTATTAGCAGATTCGGCTACCTCTGGCCGAATGAGTAGCTTCTTCCCCTTCAAATTCACGGTATTCATTGGAAAAGGTTTTTTATCAACTTGCATCTCAGAAAAGTTCAATCGTCCGTCATTAATGGCCGATTGTATCTGTCGTCGAAAAACATTGCAATCATTAGTAGCATGAGAAAAAGAATTATGATACTTGCAATAAGCACGCCGTTTTAGCTCTTCAAACGGCGGTAAAGTATGAGATATTCTAATAATCTTAGCCTACAGCAAAGCATCAAATATTCTATCACACTTAGTAATGTTAAAAGTAAACTTCATCTCTTCATCACGATTCGTATGAATCGGTTTCAGATCATTGCAAGTAAAGGGTTTGGCCTTAGATGGCCAAACAAATTCAGTAGAAAAAACATCACCCTCCTCGTCCGAGTGATCACTATCATATTCCACCATATTCATCTTTCGACGATCGGCTTTGTATCTATGCACTTCTTTGAGATCTTTGCTTCAGCTTTCCTGAGCCAAAGCCCTTTGTAAGACTTGGTTGATATTTAAGAACTCGTAGCCTTCTAGCTTTTCTCTAATGGGAGTTCTTAAACCACTCAGCACTAGGTCTGCCAAGTCTCTCTCGGTTATCACCAAACTAAAACACCGATTTTTTGTTTCTCTGAATCTCTTGACGTAATCGGAGACCGATTCATCATGCTTATGTTTAACCGTTGTTAGATGTGACAACTTGAGTTCATTGTCACCGCTATAAAAGTGATCATGAAATTTCTGCTCTAGCTGCGACCAAACTCGAATGGAACCATGTGGTAAAGAAGAAAACCATGAAAATGCGGTACCAGTTAATGACAAAGGAAATAAACACACTTTCAACTCATTGAGTGAGCCTGCTTCACCCAATTGTGCCAAGTATTGACTAACATGCTCCCATGTAGTTTTTGTGCCCTCTCCATTGAACTTAGCAAAATCTGGAATCTTATATCCCGGAGGGCACTGGATGGCATCAAAGTACTCGGGGTAAGGCTTTTGGTATATCCGATTCCGAGGTAACTCGGCTCCAAAATTTTCTCGAAGCATCTTAGCCATCTCCTCTCTAAGATTAGCTAGACCATCATCCATAGTGGACGATGCAGCTTGTGGCAGTGGCATAGAAGGAGTAGGGTTACTAGCTGTAGGTAGGAACTGTGGTATGTACGTCGACCCATAATTTGGTAGTGGTCGAGTGGTTGTGGCTGTAGGTAGGGTTTGGTTCGGCGTTGCCACCGAACCTGGCATGCTGATGATAGGACTAATGGGTGCAGCCACAATCTGATTTGTATGGGTAGGGTAATAAGCCATCGGCATGGGAGGCGCCGATGCAATAGCTAAAGCCAGATTAGGGTTTTGCACACTAGCAGCTACACCATCATTACCACTAGACGATTGAGATATATTCTTCTGAGCATTAGTATTTTCTATGAAAGTTTGATAGACTAGATTGTTACCATCAGCAATACGACTTTCAATCTCAGCCCACTGCTCAGGAGAAAAGGCAGTACTCACACAGGGTTTAACCTGCTGGGCTTGAAGAGAAGGGAACTTGATTTCTCCAATCGGAGTGATGTTGCCTTGGAGATCCTTCTTGAATTTTGCAAGGACCTCCTGCAAATCCTTCTCTTCGCGCGCCTTCTTGTACTCCTCATAGACTTGGCGATGATCGGCCGATATCTCATCAAGACTAGGCTTAATGATGTTACCGGCGTCTACCTCAGATGGCTTGGGAAGATCGGACATGGTGGATGATGACGATTGATCTTCAGTCCCCAGCGGAGTTGCCAAAAAGTGTGTTGACACACGAACACGTCACGTGTACCCTCGACGCAGGGGGTGATGCACCGCAGCTCACGTCGAAGGAGACCCGACTGACAGCGCGATACGCAAGACAGTCGACGGGCGCTTTTGCAGATCCGAAAACCCCACACCCCGGGGAGGGACCCCGTCAGGGAGTGCGGCGGCTCTGGGCTGCCCTAGGTCGATTCGCTCGCCCCTAGAGCCTCGGGATTCGCAGCTCTCAAACACGAAGAACAGCGAAGAACGAGAGATAAAAACGGTGGAGAGATAAAACATAGATGAAAAAGTAGTATATTGATTTGTTCTATTGTGTGTTGTTCAATCGGCCATCACCCCCAACATATATAAGAGGTGGCTGGACTTCCCGTACAAGTAAAGGATTCGTCTAGGCTTTCCTTACAAGAAAAATTACATCAATTCACGTCCTAGAGTCCTAATTCTATTCCAACTCGGATTCAGTCTGAATCTGTCCCAAACTCTGTCTTCCTTCTTACGCGGGCTGCCGAGCTTGCATATGATCTCCGATCAAGACGGCCCAAATATCAAACTTGTGCGCCTCGACGATACGAACAACTCTCATGTTTATCACTTTTTCAAATAAGGCCATCTTGAATACTTTTCGAGGTCATCTTTATCTTCCAGTCGGACTCGGTCTTGCAGTAGACTGGATTATCCGAGTCTCGTAGTGAATTTGTAGGCTATATACTATCTCTGATGATGATGACTCCAAAATCAAAGTTTACCGTCTTGATGATACGCACAACTTCTGTATTGAACACTTCTTCATCTGAGGTCATCTTGATAAACTTTCAGGCATATGTTCAAGTTCACTCGGATTCGAGCTCATCCACTCGGATTAGAGTCATTCACTTGGATCGTCCGACTGGACTTTTTCACCCGGATGTTTAGAATCTTTCACTCGGAATACAATTTTCACTCGGATGACCATATTTTCAGTCGGAAGGCAATATTTCCACTCGGATGACCATATTTTCACTCGGAAGGCAATATTTCCACTCGGATGACTATACTTCCACCCGGAAGGCATTATCTTATTTGACCGGCAAGTTTTCGTCCCGATGGTAATCTTTTCACTCGGAATATCTTCACCTGGAGGATAATTTCACTCGGATGACCATACTTGCACTCGGATGACTATATTTCCACTTGGATAATAATAAGTTCAGCCGGTCAGCAAACTTTCACTCGACCGGTAAATTTTCACTCGACCGTAAACTTTCAGTCGGATGGTAAACTTTTCACTCGGATTTTCCGACTGAAAACATAGTCTAATCTTGATTTGTCTCTCCAGGCCTCATACGACCTCGGATTGAGACGAATTATATACGAAAATTGATCGGCTCGACGAGGCGAAACTTTTCCGGGTTGAAGGTTTTTTAATTCAAGGCCGTCTTGAAGGCCTTATTGCTCACGCTTTGCATCAGACACTCATCAACATGTGTCTGGTGTCAAGCGTAATATTTTGGTCTCTGGCCTGTCCAGACCGTATTGACTATAACTTTTACACATGAACTCGGATTGAGACGATTTATATATGAAAATCGATCGCCTTGACGAGACGAAGACAATTCCTTTAGAGCACTCCTTCATATGAGGTCATATTGAGGGCGTAATCGGCCGAAAAGCACTCAGAACATTAAATTTTGTCACTCGGAGTATAGCTTCGGCCACTGAGATGAGGTCGAATGGCGATAGCCTAAACATCAAGGTTGTTCCACTCGATGATATGAAACTTTCTCATGCTGAAAACCCTTTCACTCTGTATCTTGACAAAATCAGGTGTCAACAATACTACTCATAGATTCATCAAAATAAGCAAACAACACATAGAAAACAGAATCTGTCAAAAACAAAACAGTCTGTAGTAATCTGTATCAAACGTATACTTCTGGAACTTTAAAAATTATGAAATAAACTGGTGGACTTGAGGAATTTGTCTCTTAATCATCTGCAAAAAGAATCAACCTAAAAGTACTCTCCAGTAAAACATGGCAGCTAATCTCGTGAGCGCTCAAGTTTCTGATTTTTACAGCAAGATCATAAAGACTTCACCCAAGTCTTCCCAAAGGTTATACTTGGCACAAACACTAATTAAAGCATAAAACCACATCTTAACAGAGGCTAGATGAATTATTTATTACTAAACAGTAGCAAAAGGTAAAGAACAAACATAAAATTGGTTTGCCTCCCAACAAGCGTTAATGTTTAACGCCCCTAGCTAGGCATGATGATTTCAATGATGCTCACATAAAAGATAAGAATTAAAACATAAAGAGAGCATCATGAAGAATATGACTAGCACATTTAAGTCTAACCCACTTCCTATGCATAGGGATTTTGTGAGCAAACAATTTATAGGAACAATAATCAACTAGCATAGGAAAGCAAAACAAGCATAACTTCAAGATTTTAAGCACATGGAGAGGAAACTTGATATTATTGCAATTCCTACAAGCATATATTCCTCACTCATAATAATTTTCAGTAGCATCATGAATGAATTTAACAATATAACCATCACACAAAGCATTATTCTCATGATGCACAAGCATAGAAATTTTATTACTCTCCACATACGCAAATTTATACTCATAAATAGTGGTGGGAGCAAACTCAACAAAATAACTATCATGTGATTGAAAATTAAAATGAAGATGACAAGTTTCATGGCTATAATTATTCTTTATAACATACATGTCATCGCAATAATCATCATAGATAGGAGGCATGCTTTCATCATAGTAAATTTGCTCATGAAAGCTTGAGGGACAAAAATATCATCTTGATCAAACATAGCACCCCCAAGCTTGTGGCTTTGCATATTATTAGCATCATGGATATTCATAGAATTCATACTAACAAAATTGCAATCATGCTCATCATTCAAATATTTGGTGACAAACATTTTAATGCATTCTTCTTCTAACACTTGAGCACAGTTTTCCTTTCCATCATTTTCATGAAAGATATTAAAAAGATGAAGCATATGAGGCACCCTCAATTCCATTTTTTTGTAGTTTTCTTTTATAAACTAACTAGTGATAAAATAAGAAACAAAAAGATTCTATTACAAGATCTAAAGATATACCTTCAAGCACTCACCTCCCGGGCAACGGCTCCAGAAACTGCTTGATGTCTACTACGCAACCTTTTTCTTGTAGGCGTTGTTGGGCCTCCAAGTGCAGAGGTTTGTAGGACAATAGCAAATTTACCTCAAGTGGATGACCTAAGGTTTATCAATCTGTGGGAGGCGTAGGATGAAGATGGTCTCTCTCAAGCAACCCTGCAACCAAATAACAAAGAGTCTCTTGTGTCCCCAACACACCCAATACAATGGTAAATTGTATAGATGCACTAGTTCAGCGAAGAGATGGTGATACAAGTGCAATATGGATGATAGATATGAGTATTTGTAATCTGAAAATATAAAAACAGCAAGTTAGCAAGTGATAAAAGTGAGCGTAAACGATATTGCAATGCTAGGAAACAAGGCCTAGGGTTCATACTTTCACTAGTGCAAGTTCTCTCAGCAATAATAACATAATTGGATCATATAACTATCCCTCAACATGCAACAAAGAGTCACTCCAAAGTCACTAATAGTGGAGAACAAACGATGAGATTATTGTAGGGTACGAAACCACCTCAAAGTTATCCTTTCTGATCGATCTATTCAAGAGTCCGTAGTAAAATAACATGAAGCTATTATTTCTGTTCGATCTATCATAGAGTTCGTACTAGAATAACACCTTAAGACACAAATCAACCAAAACCCTAATGTCACCTAGATACTCCAATGTCACCTCAAGTATCCGTGGGTATGATTATACGATATGAATAACACAATCTCAGATTCATCTATTCAACCAACACAAAGACCTTCAAAGAGTGCCCCAAAGTTTCTACCTGAGAGTCAAGACGAAAATGTGTGCCAAGCCCTATGCGTAAGTTCACGAGGTTACGGGAATTCGCAAGTTGATCACCAAAACATACATCAAGTAGATCACGTGAATATCCCATTGTCACCACAGATAAGCACATGCAAGACATACATCAAGTGTTCTCAAATCCTTAAAGACTCAATCCGATAAGATAACTTCAAAGGGAAAACTCAATCCATTACAAGAGAGTAGAGGGGGAGAAACATCATAAGATCCAACTATAATAGTAAAGCTTGCGATACATCAAGATCGTGTCAAATCAAGAACACGAGAGAGAGAGAGAGAGAGAGAGAGAGAGAGAGAGAGAGAGAGAGAGATCAAACACATAGCTACTGATACATAGGGTGAACTACTCCCTCCTCGTCATGGAGAACGTAGGAATGATGAAGATGGCCACCAGTGATGGATCCCCCTCCGGCAGGGTGTCGGAACAGGGTCCCAATTGGTTTATGGTGGCTACAGAGGCTTGCGGCGGTGGAACTCCCGATCTAGGTTATTTTCTGGAGATTTCTGTATTTATAGGAATATTTGGTGTAGGTCACACGTCAGGGGGCGCACCCAGGGGGGTAGGGCGCACCCCCCCACCCTCGTTGGCAGCCCGGGACTCTTCTGGCCCAACTCTTTTACTCCGAGGGCTTCTTTTGGTCCATAAAAAATCATCAAAAATTGGCACGTCAATTGGACTCCGTTTGGTATTCCTTTTCTGTAAAACTCAAAAACAAGGAAAAAATAGAAACTGGCACTGGGCTCTAGGTTAATAGGCTAGTCCTAAAAATCATATAAAATAGCATATAAATGCATATAAAACATCCAAGATTGATAATATAATAGCATGGAACAATCAAAAATTATAGATACGTTGGCGATGTATCAAACTCCACCAGATCCATCAACTTCAGCTGATGCTTTCGTCCTTGGAGTCCTCTCTACACCACCTCTCAAAGACCAAGCCTAGAGAGACGCATAGCACTACGCATTTTCAAACTTTTTGGTAACTTGTTGCCAAAGGGGGAGAAATGTATAGATCATAGGCTTCAAGAGAGAGAGTGTTTTGCTTCTTAGTCTCTCTTGCTATTTGCTTGATACTTTTATGTGTGCTCGTTTGATAATTTATGTCTGTTTGTGAGACTACTTGTATGATCATGTGTTTGATCATATTCAACTTTAATGTTTGCTTGGATGATATTATCTCTTTTATCTCATATATGATCATTCACTTTGCTTGGTGATGAGTGCATCTTTTAATTCCTATCATTTTGAGTGCTCCACCAAGATGTATGTGACATGGAAGAGTAACCCATGATCCTAATCGATCGTGCATTTGCATTCAAAAGAAAATTTTAAATAATGCACAAATTTAGGGGGAGCTCTTGCTTATCACATACTTCTCAAAGTGACGATGTATTTCAATCTTATTATCATTTGTCGAAGCTTTGATCTATATGTTGTCATGCTACCCACCAACCATCATATATTTTATTCGCCTTTCAAGAATCTCGCTATTCAAATAGCACAGTCTAAAATGCAATCCATAAGCCATGCTGGTCAATCAATGACAATGATAAGCTCTATAAAAAAAGAGTTTATTGCTCTTCGACACATTTTATATCTACTTCAGTCATGCTTTATTGGAGTTATCTAACGCCAAGGAGGAAGGAATAGAGATTAGGATCCTAGCCTTGTTCCATTTGAAGTTCCTAAGAGAGGTTACAAAAGAAAGTGATGCTCAAACCAAGGATTTGGAGTCTTATTAGTGCATTAATCTATAGAAAGGTAGGGGGCATACCTGTGTGAAAATGGAGTGTAAAGCATATTCTAGATATTTCACTTCAAATTTCTTCCTCTTAAAAGAGTCAAGTCCACAGGGTTCCCTAAATTCCCCAGGAATCAAGTGGGACCGGGAGATCGTTGTTCATTCGGTGGTTGGCCCTCTCCCTAATAAGTACCTACCAAGAATTGGGGTAGGTAGTTCAAGCGGTAACGAATCACAAAGAACAGTTGAGTTTTCTAATTCATCTATTATTAGATTTTTTGCATTTCTAGAACAACGTTGGAGCCAGGACACACATTTCTGCCCAAGTTCCAATAGCAAACCAAATATGGTATCGTGGAAAACGAGTTTCGCCAACACAGAAGAGTTTGTGCGCTTTTTATTTTCACATGAGTTTCACATATGTGATGGTTGGTTGGGAGGGTACGACAAATGACTCTAGAATCTTTCTGGATACAACCACTGAACCGGAAAATGGCCACTATCGTCACCGAGAAAATACTATCTTGTGGACTCAGGCTATACGTTTATGCCTTCAGGTCGTTCTCCTTACCGTGGGGAGCGGTACCACTTGCGTGATTCTAGAGAAGAAGGCGGTGTCCCGACCACAAGGCGGTTAAATTCCACTGGTGCTTGGTAGCCAGTCAAGAACGACTCGAAGTCCATGGGAAGGACTTCATGCTACATCGAAGATGATGATGGCTCCATACCGGGTGGTAATACACAGGTATAGGATTTCCTGTAATGATGTGAAACTGTATATTTCAGAGAAATAGCTCAGTTCGAGAGGAAGTCGGAAACAGTTCCGGTTTAATTAACCTGATTCCTATTCATTTATCGGTAAAGGAAGGAATCTTATCTATTTCTTGAGGCAATTATACTCATATCGACAATATGAACTGCATGAGAATTAGCATATAGAAAGAAAGCTTTACCCAATACAGGTCTAGTAGGTATAGAGCCGTAAGCATGGTGGGGGTGCCGGTGCTTAGGCAGATGCCCCATTATTCATGATGTTGCAATTAATCCAGTGGATCATCCTCATGGAGGAGGTGAGGGGCGCACGAATGGAGGTAGACCTTCGGTGTCACCTTGGGGAAAGCTCACCAAAGCAGGATTTCGGGCAGTAGTAGGGGTGGTGAAACTTTAGATGTCAAATGCCACCAATTTTTTTGCTCAAGTTAGAACGAAGTTTTTCGAAGTGAATTGGCCAGTTCCTTTTAAAAGGAGACTGGAACGATTGGCTTCACTTTAGATTTTTTATCGTAATTTCTCTTTTATTTATGGGTTGTTATTTATTATTTCGATTTTTGATAAACGAAACGAATCCAAGCCCGACAAGTAGAATTCCATTCGGTACCTTTGGGGTTTTCTTTTTCCTTCTGGATGACGACATCACCACGTCTCCTTATTGTTATTGCGATGGTGACGAGGAACAAAGGGCCGGGGAGATCATCGAAATTACCTCTAGCCCAGAGCCAGAGGGGGTCGTCGACACAACACCAACCCTGGTTGTGGGGCACTTCAAAGGTCTAGACCCTCCTTGAGATTCCCCCTTTACCGGAACGCCACCTGCAGGTCCTTCCTTAGCTCCAGAAGAAAGGGGGCAAGCCCCCTCTATTGGCCTAAACCTCGATCCATCCCAGAGTAGCCGCCAGCTGGACGGCGGCGAACGGGGGGCAAACTCCTCAAAGCAAAGTTCTACTTTGTCTTTGGAAGAATTGGAAGAATCAGACTCTAAGTTTAAAGTAGGAGTAGAGTCTTTAGAGGCTCGCTTATAAGGAATAAAGAAAAAAAAGCAACTGCAAGCGTTCGGGGCTTCTCCTTTTGAGACCGTGAAAGTAGAGCTGGTTACGTCCATTGGGGAAAATTCCCAGTTTCGTGTGGGACTTCTTTTGTATGTCAAATGCCCCTTGACGGGCAAACGTGAGGCTCTCGAAAAGATGATGGAGGCCATCTTGAAATGCCAAGGGAAGCCCACAGACTCCCTAGCGTCTCTACTCGACCTAAAATGTGATCTCGAGGACCCCGAAAAACTCGAGACCGCTCTCCGTCCATATTTAGGACGGTTAGGGCGATTTTTTAAGAAATGAAATCCTTCTGTCAATTTATCCAAACTTCCATGACTTCGTACGGCTCCGTGAAAAGGTGGACGAAAATGGCCTTGTTGTACCTCACTCCCGTCTTCAATGGGGTCTGCTCTTTTTTTAGGAGAGTATGCCAATATGATCTTAATGAGGTGCGGGGCTTTGCATTTGACATTCGTTGGGCTAACCTCTGCGGGAGCCCGCGTCTCGGCCTTTTTGTGCAATCAACCCCTCCGGATGAATACTAATGATAGGTGGTCCCGCGGAGCTTTCGAAGAAGGGTAGCCTAGTGTGTAAGCACATCAATGAACCGTGGCGAACTCTCAGACGACCCTTCTAAGATAAGGGGGGAGATCCTCAGTAGTGGTAACCCTTTGACTCTTCCACTAACTTCAATATGTACTGAATGCTCATACGGGAAAGTGAACTCCTGGGTCTAGAACCAGGGGGGTTGCTCCGATGAAAAATCCTTCTTTCTCGTCCACTCTAGGGGGTGCGGACACACCTACGCGGATTACAGGTGATGGTTACAAGAATAGCAGGGAAGTGAAGAGTACCCAACAACATTCAGGGATGAATGTAGACCCATCGGGCGGGGATAATCATTCTGGTCCTGGGAGAGGCGGCGACACCAGTCTGAGCTGAGGGAAGCCAGCCAATTGTGCCACTAAAATGACCGCAGGAGGCGCACCCTAAGCCCAGCTTCTCAGAGCTGCTATTGCGAAATACGACTTCCTTAATATCAAAATTTCAACAAGGGGGCTGGGCTGCTCGCCTTCCTAGAAAGGCGACCGGGCCTAGATTAGATGTTCGCCTTTTTATAGAATAGAAAGAGAAGGTAAGGGGGGTTGAAGATTCTTGAAAGATTGCATGGCTTCCTCCCATTCCGCTTCAACAGAAGCCCTTAAAATCCTGTTGCTATGGCAGCAAGGGTTATCCATTTCATAGGCGAGGGTGGGGGAGAAGCAAGCCGATCCTCTGATCAACCCGGACACGTCAAAAATTCTCGGCGCTGAGAGAAAGACGAGATTCAGTAAGTAATTTAGTGAGTGCTTTCTTTTATAAGAAGAGCATCGGCTTGGAAGAAGAAAATGAAATACGAACAACCGCGCTGGTTGTCTTGACAAAGCTAAATCCTAAAAATAGAAGGAGATTCAAGAGATTCAGATGTCCATCATAACCTTCGCTCTTATTAGAGTTAGATACAGATTTCGTGTTGGTATTGGGAGTCAGAGATCTGACTTACTATCTACTTTACTCTATGCAAAGATCCCCACTTATCTCAGCTTTGCCTTGACCGCTTTGTGTGAGTCATTATCCTAAACAAATTTGCACAAAAAACAACAGTTCATGTACAGGAACAAGTAATTCCAAGCTTGGCTTTATTGGTGTAGTCTCTGATGCTGTTTGACGTGAATCTATGCATAGAGGAGCTCGTTCCAAGAGTTCGGTACTCCTGGAAGGCACCAGTGGCTGCAGTCCAGGTATAACTCAGGCGACTTCGGCTCCTGCTCAGTCAACTTCTGCTTCCGATAAAAGGGTGTGCCTCCTTCCTGTAGTCCATCATCCTTGTTATGTTCAGGTAAACAACATGTGTTTTCATTCCCATGGAGAGCATCCTCCAGAATGCTCATTATCTGGTAAGCAGACGAGGATGCATCACATATATATATATATATATATATATATATATATGTGTGTGTGTGTGTGTGTGTGTGTGTGTGTGTGTGTGTGTGACATCCGCAACCTCAGATTTGGGTTTAGCATTTACCTGTTTCCTTCCATCCAACCTGGGAAGGGATCCCTCCATGTGCTCTCTATGACACTTGGCCTGATTGTTACCACCGGTATCTCTCCTCGCATGCAGTTGATGACCATCTCGCCCATGGCCTTTGTGAACACATAAGTGTCATGCCAACCATAGAGTTTGGCCCTATGAATAAATAAATGGCACAAATCAAATACTTCATGTGTGTATTCGTATCTACAGACATGAGAAAGTAACAGAGAAATACTAGAATACCTCAAATACCTAACTCTTTCATTTATTGAGTAACAGAAACAGAGGCAGAAGAATTCCTTCTGGAGTCAAAAGCCAACTTGATCTCAGCCTCGATATCCAACACGGTATTCTGATGTGCCAAAAAATCTGAGGAACCTATCCCCTTTGTTATGGTATCCCCTAAGCAGAATGGCTTCTCTAGTATCAAACCTTGCCTCTGCCCATTCACATATGTTGTTTGGCCAAAAACATGACATGCGAACATATTGGTAAAGCTTGTTTGTAAGCTTTTGAGATTGATAGAAACAGGTTACCATTTGATTTCGACCACAAGAAACTCTTATTTGGCATTTCTGACCTGTTGATACTTGCAAGAAGAGCTTCAACCCTCGAAACCGCTGCGCGAAACTCATTATCCAGAATGGCCCCACGGTGTGGATGTCTAGTGCTACATCATACCTGCAAGTTGCAATACTTTTATTGCTATGGAATGTGAACTTACACATTTAGTAATGGAAGCAATCCTTGGTGCAAGACTAGTATAGCTTCACGAACCTTTCATCAAAAGTGGTATTTTCTGCAGAGTTTACGATAACATCCACTTCTTCCGCGATCTCTTTGGCTAACTCAGGAGCAATGCCAATGTTGGCTTCCCTGAAATTACCAACGACTGGAACCTGCTTGCTTAATACAAAGTTGTGGTAGTTTTTCCCATGGATTTCCTGTAAACATCTGAACAACTCAGTATCTTCTACCTGTATTGTAGACGGAAAATATGGTCATTTGCATGAAGAACAGAAAGTTGTCCGAAGTAATCATCATACCTCGTTCTTCAATCTTTTTATGGCTGCTTCATTGTCCTTGGCCTTGATCAACACGTATATTTTACCAACATTAGGATTTGTCCTTAAAATGGGATCAATAAGAACTGATGATCAGAATCATACAAAGTAGAATGGAAGAACAAAGGAAGGAAGTCAGGTAGCTTAGAGCAAGACAAAGGCAGAATGGAAGAATAGCCTAAAAGTGGGGGGCCAGACAGAAACTGTCTCACTCAAACTGGCATTTGAAAATGCTACCCGCCCTTCCCCTATTTCCGCATTTCATTCTTCTATTCCTTCTGCTTGCTTTTCTAGTTAAGCTGCTCAATTCCTTCCGGTTGCTTTTCTAGTTAAGCTGCTCATAAACTAGATCCATAAAACTCACTCAGCTACTGTCTTCTTTCTATAATTGGTCTCTAAGTCCAAGTAATCGATAAAGTATAATCCTCATCCTAGCTCCGCCACCTCCTTTCTACCGAGTATGCTCTACTTGAAAGAACATATGTATCAATAAATAAGTGCATTACTATATTCACAGCTACAAACTAAGCCTAATTTCCAATATGTCATATGTATCACTTTGATGTTGTGGGATCACTGGCTTCTTGCTCAACGGATTTCCCTTCTGCACTTGACTTGAGAAGGGCGAAGCCTTCATGACCGGTACCGGTATCTGTTCAAGAAGTCAGTACTTATGCGGCACTGAACAAAGGGTGAGATCGATGAAATGCAATACATGTTTGAATATTTCCCATCTTCTTCCAGCCATCAAACTTGTTCAATCTGTTTTCTTGAGATATATGGAATAGTGATATCATACTTGAATCCACATTCCCAGTATTTGAGGAAGAAGTAGAATCTTAGTCCTTTCTAATTTCTAAGTTGGGAATTTGATATCGACTAAATCAAGAAACTCGATTTCACTATGATATGACCACTAAACCCTTTGATGCAACATTTCTTGTTTCCAGAAGATCTCGGATGGTTTCTCAAGCTTCCATGATCTTGTAAAAGAAAGAAACCCTTTCTATAAGTCATGAAGACGTGGACCAAAAGACTAAGAAACTGCACAATCTATTGATTGACTGAAAAACTCAAGCTGAGTAACTTGCACTAAAAAAAGACACATCCGTGACATTTTGGGCCGAACGAATTTCTTTCTGTTATACTTATGACACTTCTATGATGATAATTGTGACAAAACTCGATATTTTCATAGATGTGGTGGGGTCCTACTTCTATGACAAAAAATCATGACAAAAAATGGGCTTTTCGTCCTAGGCGTCCATGATGGAAAAAACCGTGGTAGAAGCGAGGGCGAGGAAAATATTAGGGTGTTCCCGATTACGGTGGGTGGTCGGGTCCGAGCGATGTGTGTTTCTCTCGTACACGCACGCGCTTGGGTGCGAGGCGTTGGGCTCTAACTGAACCTGAGCGAGTCGTTGGGCTCTAACTGAACCCGAGCGATTGCACTGCAGGCTAACGCGTTACTGAACCCGAGCGATCGATCGATGGCTGTTAACTGAACTCGATCGAGTGATTCCTTCGCTACTGCTGCTAACTGAAGCCAATCGATGCTGCCTCTGGATGAACAGTGAGCGTTGCTGGGGGGTTTGGATGAACAGTTCCCGGTGGGGGTGGATGAACAGGACCCCGTGGTGTTGCCTCTAGATGAACAGGACCCCGATCGATCGAGCCGGTTGGGGCTGGATGAACAGGACCCCGTGGAGGGCAGGACGAACAGGACCACCTGATGGAGGGTAGGATGAACAGTAGACGGTGGAGGGCTGGATGAACAGTAGCCCGTGGAGGGTTGGTTGAACAGTAGCCGGTGGAGTAGCGCGCAATGGAGGCTGGATGAACAGGAGCCCGCGGATGAACAGTCGCATGTGGAGGCTGGAGGAGGTCGACGATGGATGAACAGTAGCCCGTGGAGGCTGGAGGAGGTCGACGGTGGAGATGAACAGTATCCGTGGAGTCCCGTTTTGCGGTATGCCACGCCCCTCCCGATGAAGAGGACCCCCATTTCGACCGTAGCGCTCCAACACAAGTCCGTTTCCTCCGTTTTGCGGTACGCCACACCCCTACCGATCAACAGGACCCCCGTTTCGACCGTAGGAGGTCCGTTGCCTCCGTTTTGCGGTATGCCAGACCCCTCCCAATGAACAGGATCCCGTTTCGAACGTGGCCGGTCGAACACAAGGCTGTTTCCTCCGTTCTGCGGTACGCCAGGCCTCGTTTCCATCGGCTATTCCGTCCAAGCCCTCCCGATGAACACGACGACACATTCCCTTCCGACCCAGCCGGTTGGCTCCCCATGAACACGTCGACGATGTTGTTTCTCCGTTCTGACCCAGCCATGTACACAAGCCCTAGCCGTACGTATGCGCGAGTAGGCGTTCGAGACCCTACCCGTATGTACGTATGTGGCCGTATTTTCTTTCTTGCACACTGGCCGTTGTACGTACGTGTACATGCTAAGTGCGCGCCTCTACTATGACACGTGCTCGCCTCTACATTGACCAGTATGTACGTACACGTTCGCGACCAGAATGACAATGCTATGTACACTTCGTCCAGCTGGGTCCCGACTGTCAGGCACTTCCTTGCCTATGAAGATGTAGCTGGTGGGTCCCAGCAGTCAGGGGGGCGAATCGTTTTTTTGCCCGGACGCACTTCCTTTTGTGCGAAGATGTAGCTGGTAGGTCCCAGCAGTCGTTTTTTCGTGAAATATAGTTGCCCGTCCGGTGGGTCCCTCCTGTCAGGTGGAGGAATAATTATTTTGCGCGTAACAAGGAGGCACTTCCTTACGGCTGCCGTGGACCCAGCTGTCAGCCTCTCCATGTACAGTACTCTTCTGATGGAAGTCGTTCCTTGACCACGTTGACCACGCTGCGCCGAGAGCACCAGGGTGGTAGACGATGGCAAGGCCTAGGAAGGGTACGACGCGGAGCCGGGGAAGACGCGGCAGTGGAAGCCCGCGCGGAGAGGAGTACGAGGGTTCATTGGTTTGGCTGCGGTGTGAGGCTGCCGTCACCGCAGGGCCTGGCCAGCGGTGGGAATAGTAGGGGGCGGTGAGGCCTCTACGGCAGGACAACCGGCCACGATAGGCAGGAGCATGCGTCACGACCGGCGCTGCTTTGGGCGGCTGGAGCAACAAGACCAAAGGTTGAAGAAGCACTACGGCCGTTGGATGGACATCGTACGGTCACTGGAGCTAGAATCGTTCATATTGACTAAATTGACAAAGCATTCCGTCCCCGTCAACTTAGTAGGCCCACAAGTAAGCCTCCCACCAAGGTGGGTCCCATCCAGCAGGGGGAGTATTCATTTTTTTGTGCATAATAAGGAGGCACTTTCGGTGGGTCAGTGGGGGGAACATTTTTTTCACGCAATACGGTGGCCTATCCGGTGGGTCCTAGCAGTCAGGGGGGAAACGTTTTTTTTGTGAAATATGATGGCCCGTCTAGTGGGTCCCTACTGTCGGGTGGAGGAATCATTATTTTCCGCGTAATAAGGAGACACTTCCTTGCTGCCGTCGTGGACCCAGTTGTCAGCCTCTTCACATACAGTCCACGTCTGATGGAAGCCGTTCCTTGACCACGTTGACCACGCCGTGCCGAGAGCACCAGGGCGGTGGACGACGGCAAGGCCTAGGAAGGGGACGATGCGGAGCCGGGGAAGACACGGCAGTGGAAGCCCGCGCGGAGAGGAGTACGAGGGTTCACTGGTTCGGGTGCGGTGTGAGGCTGCCATCACCGCAGGGCCTGGCCAGTGCTGGGAATAGTAGGGGGCAGTGAGGCCTCTGTGGCAGCATAGCTGGCCACGGGAGGCAAGAGCATGCGGCACGACTGGTGCTGCTTTGGGCGGCTGGAGCAAGAAGACCAAAGGTTGAAGAAGCACTACGGCCGTTGGATGGACATCGTACGGTCACTGCAGCTAGAATCGTTTATATTGACTAAGTTGACAAAGCCCTTGGTACACGTCAATTTAGTAGGCCCACAGGTCAGCTTCCGAAACGGTGCGCCCTAGATGTTAGGGGGAGGAATCATTTTTTCGGCGGGTGTGACACCCAAAAATTTTTGACCTTGTTTTACTGATTAAAATTTTGCCAGGAATTAAAAACTTTTATTTTCTGAGCTCCCTTTTGATTTTTTTTGAACTTGGTTGTTATGGAGTTTTTCAAATATGTTTTTGGACTTGTTTAAACTCTCAAGGAAAAACTTTTCTTGTGTTAGTAGAGCTAATTACAAAATTAAATTGCTTGATCTTTATTTTTCTTGAAAAATAGTTTTTCAAGGTTATAAGGCCATTTTTGAACTACACCCTCTTCATAAATTATCTCATAAATCCCACCAAAATTTGGAGATGTCATGTGGTGTTATTAAATCACTTTTGTGCAAAAATATCTTTTATTCTTGAAATAATTTGAGCTCTACACCTAATTTTCTTCTCTGGTCCAGTGGGCATGTTTGCACTACAACCCATTTAAATATTTCTTTCTAGCCTCCACCAAAATTACGAGATGTTAGTAGCAGCATATGATTCAACTTTATGCAAAAACATAGAGTTGTTCTTTGGAGAATTTGAGTGGATCAACCTCATCTTCATTCTGGCCCAACTTGCTGGTTTGTACAGCAACCACATTTTTAGTTGCTCCTTTACCCATGATTCCTTTTTCTACTTGTAGCCAACCCTGCTAAACCCCTAAGTCCAGGAGCATGCACTCTTTGGAACACTTTTGATCCATGTTATGATGCCATTTACTCCCTGTCCAGAAGTGAAGTTTTGCAAAACTTGCACTAGCAAGTTTCTTCTTTTTGCAAACCAACTTCACCACCCCCTCTTTCTTCTAAAGAGACCCCACCCTGGGAGATTTGGCCACCCCAAGAACTGCCTAGGTTCCTTCGGCATTTCGTCGAACACCCTGAGTGCATAGCCAGTATTGACATGATTTCAAGTTTACATTGTGAACTTGAGCCGCTGACCCATCCACCATGTCCCTTGATTACCTTGCTAACCCTAGACTAGCCCTGTTTCTTGCCAACCTCACCCGAGACCCCTAGCATGCATGGGCATTCCGTCAAACATGTACCGTGCGCGCTCCGGGCGCGAGCAGAGCACGCGTTTTGCACGTGCCGCGCCCGAGCCGACGCGTCGCGCCCCTGGTTTGCCACCACTCTGCCAAGCCGCGCCACTCACTTGACCTCTCGCTGCGTCGCGCCAAGCCCCCCACCCCCCGACCGCCTCTGCAGCGTTGCCAGCAAGCCGTTTGGCGGCACGCCCGCGGCCGCATCCGCCACCGCCATGAGCAGCGCCGCCCAAGCCTTCCCCACTCGCCACCTGGCTCTTGGAACAGCGCGAGCTCATCCACAAGCGTGTCGGCTGGCGCTCGTCGCCGCCACGATGCCCTGCAGCTACAGAAAGACGGTCGCCGACGAGCTCATCCGCGGCCGCCGCTGAACCGCCTCGACTCGCCTATTTAAGGGACCCCGAGCCCCATTGAGAACGCACGCAACCTCAGGCTACCCCCTGGCACCCCCGCAGCCCGCAATCGTCAGGGAAACGCCGTCTTCCTCAACTCCGGCAACCGCAGCCGTCGCCGCCTCCCGGCTCCGCTCGGCGTAGCCAGGGCCTCTCCCCCTCCACTCTCTCCACCAGGAACACCCTCTCCCTCCCGTGAACCTTTCCCCCTACTCGATTTCGATTGGGAGCCACCGCAGCCCCAAAACCACTTTGCATCCGAGGCCTGCTCCGCCGCATAGCTCACCGTCGACGACTCCCTCCACCACCGCCGACCCGTCGGCCACCGTGAGGACCGCCCCAGTCTTGCGGTTCCATCCCGACTCTCTGGAGCTCGCGGGGAGCAGCCGTTCGCCGGCGTTGATCGCCGTCACCCCGCCACCGTTCGGCAGAGGAAGAAGAAGGAGAGGTGGACTAGTCAAACCTGACTGGTGGGCCAGGCGGGCCCACTGTCAGCGACCCAGACGCTGTCCACGTGGTTTAAGTGGAAGCGCATTCCCGGGTTTACGCTTTCGACATGTACGTTTTAAATTGAATATTTTTTCTTTTCTGTTTTAATTTAAATAACAGATTTGACTAAACTTTGACTGACTATAACTCCTTAAATATAACTCCAAATGAAGTGATTCTTTTTCCTACATCTCTTAAATTCTGTCTAGTTTATTTTAAGATTTATTTGAAAATTTTCCAAAACATCTTTTTGTGTTGTTTGATTGTATGTGTTATTTCATACATATCCTTTTAAATAGGATTTTTGAAGGTTTCAAGGTGTTTTGGATGCACCCCTCTTTTCCATGACCTAAAGGCAAGCATTCTGAACCCTGGTGTGAATTCTTTTTGTGTGTTGTTTGACTCGGTAACATCACCACCCCGACACGTGCATGCGTCCTTTTATGTGAGGATGTGATCCTCTTCATAAGTGCATATTAGTGAAGTTCATGCTTATGGATTTGACAGGTGTTGTGATGGAAATCACCGCCATACACTTTTCATGCATACCGGAAGGAATTGCCGGGTAGCCCTCCGTTTAGACGGTCGTGTCCGGTATGGCATGATGGAGTATGTCGTGTGGAGTTCCTATCTGTTGGTTGAAGTATATACATTGTTATGCTAAACTTGCAGGAATTATTACTACCTCCTAAGTCGACCGTAGATCGAGTCCTGTGCCAGTAACCCCCATACTTGTTTCGTACTGCCACAGGTCCCTACCATAGGTGGGGTATGGTTCAGTAAGCTGTTAACCCTTGTCTTGGCACACACCCTACAGAGAGGCCATGGTGGGAGATATCGGTTGTAGCCGGTAGGCATGCCACCTGGTCAGGGGGCATGGGTGTTTCGGTTGTAGCCGAAGGGGGTAGCTCCCCCAGTTTGCGCGCGGTATAAATTTTTGTGATCCCATGCTACGTCGAGGTTGTAGCCTCCCCACTTAGAGTTTGCTTGACAGGTGTCGTGGGTGATTCCAGACACCGGTGAGTTAAGCTGGTGTGTGCAAGTCAGGTGTGTTTTCAACTAAAAGGCCGTAGACGGAATTAGTCCCGATGGACTAAAGGAATCCGTTACTCGTGGGTAAAGAGTACACCCTCTGCAGAGATTAAACCTATTCGAATAGCCGTGTCCATGGTTAAGGACTACAGTCTGGGATGGGTCAAGCATCGGTCTTAGTGTCGGTCTTCGGAGGTGAAATTGTTAAACCAGAACGGGAATTACTACTTGTGACTTGTGATGATTATGATTATTACCATTGTTGACTAACCCATGATATTATGGTTATCATCGAATATCTCTGGGATGGTTCTACCTCCGGGATATTCAGTATGATCATTTCTTTTAAAGCACATTATGTGGTGTCGCTTAGACGCCCGACTGTGGTATTATTATTCCGCATTTTCCGCTCGAGGGGTCTTTCAGACACTCGTTTGGTACCAGTATTATTATTCTGCATTTTCCGCTCGAGGAGTCTTTCAGACACTCGTTTGGCACCAGTATTTATTATTCCGCATTTTTCCGCTCGAGGAGTCTTTCAGACACTCGTTTGGTACCAATATTATTATTCTGCATTTTCCGCTCGAGGAGTCTTTCAGACACTCGTTTGGCACCAGTATTTATTATTCCGCATTTTTCCGCTCGAGGAGTCTTTCAGACACTCGTTTGGTACCAGTATTATTATTCTGCATTTTCCGCTCGTGGAGTCTTTCAGACACTCGTTTGGCACCAGTATCTATTATTCCGCATTTTCCGCTCGAGGAGTCATTCAGACCCTCGCTTGGCACCCAGTATTTATTACCTCTATGTGGCCATTGCATAAATTTCCAGTTGCATATGAATAACCTGTTTGCATGCATCAAGATATTTATTTTTATGACTAACTAAGTGAGTATAAGGATATTGCAAAGCATGAGCATCAACGGTTATATTATACCTGTGTTCTTAATGTTTGCGAGTACATTCAAAGTACTCACTGGCTTGTCCCTGGCTATTGTCTTGGCCAGAGTGATTGCCTGGGGAGGAGCGTTGTGACGACCGCCTCGGAACCTGAGCAACGGTGATAGCAGCCTCGTGAAGATAGGAGTTAACCTGGTCAGCTGTTCCCGTGGGAAATGGAGTCCCATAGCCGTGGTGATCCACAAACCGCTGCCGCCCTCAACCACTAGAAACCATTTGTTGTACTCATAGGCCACAATGGTCTTGTACTGCATATTTTGTACTCTTGCTTGAAATTTCTGTATCAAGTTGGTGTCTCATCAGCTAACAGTAATCCTGGGGCTGGTGAGCACAACGGCCATTTTCTGGAAATTAATGTCCGGAAAACCGGTCGTGACAGACTTGGTATCAGAGCCAGGCTGACCATTGGCTAATGCTATCCTAGCCAGGCTAATAAACCTAGGCAAACCAACCCACCGAGCCATAACCAAAACCCCAGCCAAGCTTCTCCTGCAAGATAGCCCCATAGTGACCCGACACCTTTTGGCAGTCGGTGCCCAACCTATCAACCTAGCCTGTCGCTCATGCGCCAGTGATCGAATCCTGAATAGTCTTTCTCGCAAGCGTGCGAAGGAAGACTTCGTCCCCTTTTTCCTATAAAAAGGGCACGTTAGCCCCAACCAGCACAGCACAACCACTATCCCAAACCGAACCACAATGCCTGGTCATGTCGTGCACACTAAGACTACGGCAACCAACCTTGGAGGTTTTGTGACCATACTCGCAAACCTCACCCGTCGAGCCTATGCGTTAGAAGAACCCCCAGAATATGTCGTGTACCAAGGATCCATGAGCGGTGAGAGCCGTCAATTCTGGGCCACTGTGCATGTCTATGGTAGGGGTCTAGCACCCGAACGCCCCTACAGGTTCACAGGAAGAACGACTTCCTTTGAGCCCCAAGCCATCCAACTAGCCGCTCGAGAAGCTATAGTTCATCTCCGGCACTTGTCGCCCAGAGTTGACTGTCGCTCGTTCCACTACTACCCCAGATGGGAAGGATAAGGTAGACCACCCCAAGTTGCCAACGGAGATCACGAAACAGATCCTGCATTGTTGCACCTAGTGCGCTACGTAAGTGCACTGGAGGAACTGTGCGATCAGGTCACTATTGATCTTATCGCAGCTCGTGGAGAGCTGGTTCGTCGAGCCCCGGCGAGAGAAGAGGACGAGCCCAGCACCGACAACCCAGTCGTGTCGTTTGGACAACGATCGAGCCCCTGAGGTCTACCCCAGCCATCGGCCAAAGTGTTGCGATAACCCCATAAGTGCTTCGTCGCATTTTGGGAGCACTCTCCAACGGGGTTGTGGCCAACAACCCCCGAGATGGTCATCATCGCTACCCCGAGCCTGCAGCCCCTCGACCCACTTCAGCTAATTCCGACGGTGAGAACCGCGGAGACGCCTCAACATCCACCAGGCATGCCCGCTTGGATGTAAACGAGGTAGACTAAGTCACCCGAGAAGGATCGAGTCCCGGTGTATTCTCGCCTGTAACCGTGTGACCTTGTAAATAAACGCCGCCTGTCGTGAGCCCTGTAGCCTTGCATGGGTATGCCAGCATTTCTAACCCAGACACAGTTGCCAAAAACCCCGATAACTCCCACAGTAACACGTCACCTCGGTGAAATATGTGTATCTGTGGCTTGACTCCGACCCGTAGAGCGGAGCTGGAAGTTTCCTTACCAATCAACATGGTAAAAGTGACCCAGCTCCAGTGCTATAAAAGGCCACCGCGTGACCTTGCCAAAGCACCTCTCACCTTGTGCACCACCCTCACAACCATTTCTCGCCATGCCGAGCCCCAGCATTCATCTAAGAACCCCAGATGCAACCCCGGGTAGTTTTGTCAAGATATTGTGGGATTTTACCTGCAGTACCATGGGCGCTACCCAGCCACCCTAGTACGAGCTGTTCAAATCAAGGATCACCTCTTCCACCTCGAGATACTGGGCAGCAGTGCACATTCCCCCCCGTGAACTCAGACCAAGACCCAACAGAGGTCTCCTTCATGGGGAAATCTATGCCGACCCCGCTTATGGCCATAGAGGCTACTGCATATGAAGCGCTTGCTCGCCTTCGATTCGCAGTACCCTATGCCAGCGAATGAGGGTATTATTACTTTCCGAGCCGTGCAGCACCCGGTGGAGTGTCATCTTTTCCCGGTGGACGAATTGAGAGAGACCCAGTCCTAGCCAACCTGGTCCAGTACGTCATCGCTCAAGAACGCTTCACCCAACATGTGATGAGCTATCTCCAAAGTCTCACGGATTTAAATCCTCAGATCGCCATCGGCAGATTGCTGAGGCCTGGCCAAGAGAGACGCATTCATCGACTGGTTAAACCTCTTCCCCCGATAGAAGAGGAATGTGTCTCAGTACCAGAAACGTTCTCGCAGGACCCCGTCCAGTTACCATTTCCATTTTAGGCGTCGCTGCTGTGATCATTATGGCAACAATTAGTTGTGTATTGTGACTTATGCGTGGTAACCTGAGCTTGTAAGTTATTTGGCTTCTACTAATATGTATGGTTTTGTTGTGACTTGTGCTCCTTTATTTTTAACCGTTTTCCCTCGAGAAAAATCTCGGAGAATTTTTTTAAACAACCCTTAGCAAATCTCGAGGACGAGATTTTTCTTAAGGGGGGTAGTGTTGTGACACCCAAAAATTTTTGACCTTGTTTTACTGATTAAAACTTTGCCAGGAATTAAAAACTTTTATTTTCTGAGCTCCCTTTTGATTTTTTTTTTGAACTTGGTTGTTATGGAATTTTTTCCCCAAAGTGAAAACTTTTCAAATATGTTTTTGGACTTGTTTAAACTCTCAAGGAAAAACTTTTCTTGTGTTAGTAGAGCTAATTACAAAATTAAATTGCTTGATCTTTATTTTTCTTGAAAAATAGTTTTTCAAGGTTATAAGGCCATTTTTGAACTACACCCTCTTCATAAATTATCTCATAAATCCCACCAAAATTTGGAGATGTCATGTGGTGTTATTAAATCACTTTTGTGCAAAAATATCTTTTATTCTTGAAATAATTTGAGCTCTACACCTAATTTTCTTCTCTGGTCCAGTGGGCATGTTTGCACTACAACCCATTTAAATATTTCTTTCTAGCCTCCACCAAAATTACGAGATGTTAGTAGCAGCATATGATTCAACTTTATGCAAAAACATAGAGTTGTTCTTTGGAGAATTTGAGTGGATCAACCTCATCTTCATTCTGGCCCAACTTGCTGGTTTGTACAGCAACCACATTTTTAGTTGCTCCTTTACCCATGATTCCTTTTTCTACTTGTAGCCAACCCTGCTAAACCCCTAAGTCCAGGAGCATGCACTCTTTGGAACACTTTTGATCCATGTTATGATGCCATTTACTCCCTGTCCAGAAGTGAAGTTTTGCAAAACTTGCACTAGCAAGTTTCTTCTTTTTGCAAACCAACTTCACCACCCCCTCTTTCTTCTAAAGAGACCCCACCCTGGGAGATTTGGCCACCCCAAGAACTGCCTAGGTTCCTTCGGCATTTCGTCGAACACCCTAAGTGCATAGCCAGTATTGACATGATTTCAAGTTTACATTGTGAACTTGAGCCGCTGACCCATCCACCATGTCCCTTGTTTACCTTGCTAACCCTAGACTAGCCCTGTTTCTTGCCAACCTCACCCGAGACCCCTAGCATGCATGGGCATTCCGTCAAACATGTACCGTGCGCGCTCCGGGCGCGAGCAGAGCGCGCGTTTTGCACGTGCCGCGCCCGAGCCGACGCGTCGCGCCCCTGGTTTGCCACCACTCTGCCAAGCCGCGCCACTCACTTGACCTCTCGCTGCGTCGCGCCAAGCCCCCCACCCCCCGACCGCCTCTGCAGCGTTGCCAGCAAGCCGTTTGGCGGCACGCCCGCGGCCGCATCCGCCACCGCCATGAGCAGCGCCGCCCAAGCCTTCCCCACTCGCCACCTGGCTCTTGGAACAGCGCGAGCTCATCCACAAGCGTGTCGGCTGGCGCTCGTCGCCGCCACGATGCCCTGCAGCTACAGAAAGACGGTCGCCGACGAGCTCATCCGCGGCCGCCGCTGAACCGCCTCGACTCACCTATTTAAGGGACCCCGAGCCCCATTGAGCACGCACGCAACCTCAGGCTACCCCCTGGCACCCCCGCAGCCCGCAATCGTCAGGGAAACGCCGTCTTCCTCAACTCCGGCAACCGCAGCCGCCGCCGCCTCCCGGCTCCGCTCGGCGTAGCCAGGGCCTCTCCCCCTCCACTCTCTCCACCAGGAACACCCTCTCCCTCCCGTGAACCTTTCCCCCTACTCGATTTCGATTGGGAGCCACCGCAGCCCCAAAACCACTTTGCATCCGAGGCCTGCTCCGCCGCATAGCTCACCGTCGACGACTCCCTCCACCACCGCCGACCCGTCGGCCACCGTGAGGACCGCCCCAGTCTTGCGGTTCCATCCCGACTCTCTGGAGCTCGCGGGGAGCAGCCGTTCGCTGGCGTTGATCGCCGTCACCCCGCCACCGTTCGGCAGAGGAAGAAGAAGGAGAGGTGGACTAGTCAAACCTGACTGGTGGGCCAGGCGGGCCCACTGTCAGCGACCCAGACGCTGTCCACGTGGTTTAAGTGGAAGCGCATTCCCGGGTTTACGCTTTCGACGTGTACGTTTTAAATTGAATATTTTTTCTTTTCTGTTTTAATTTAAATAACAGATTTGACTAAACTTTGACTGACTATAACTCCTTAAATATAACTCCAAATGAAGTGATTCTTTTTCCTACATCTCTTAAATTCTGTCTAGTTTATTTTAAGATTTATTTGAAAATTTTCCAAAACATCTTTTTGTGTTGTTTGATTGTATGTGTTATTTCATACATATCCTTTTAAATAGGATTTTTGAAGGTTTCAAGGTGTTTTGGATGCACCCCTCTTTTCCATGACCTAAAGGCAAGCATTCTGAACCCTGGTGTGAATTCTTTTTGTGTGTTGTTTGACTCGGTAACATCACCACCCCGACACGTGCATGCGTCCTTTTATGTGAGGATGTGATCCTCTTCATAAGTGCATATTAGTGAAGTTCATGCTTATGGATTTGACAGGTGTTGTGATGGAAATCACCGCCATACACTTTTCATGCATACCGGAAGGAATTGCCGGGTAGGCCTCTGTCTTGGGTAGACGCGGTCTTGACCCTAGCCCTCCGTTGAGACGGTCGTGTCCGGTATGGCATGATGGAGTATGTCGTGTGGAGTTCCTATCTGTTGGTTGAAGTATATACATTGTTATGCTAAACTTGCAGGAATTATTACTACCTCCTAAGTCGACCGTAGATCGAGTCCTGTGCCAGTAACCCCCATACTTGTTTCGTACTGCCACAGGTCCCTACCATAGGTGGGGTATGGTTCAGTAAGCTGTTAACCCTTGTCTTGGCACACACCCTACAGAGAGGCCATGGTGGGAGATATCGGTTGTAGCCGGTAGGCATGCCACCTGGTCAGGGGGCATGGGTGTTTCGGTTGTAGCCGAAGGGGGTAGCTCCCCCAGTTTGCGCGCGGTATAAATTTTTGTGATCCCATGCTACGTCGAGGTTGTAGCCTCCCCACTTAGAGTTTGCTTGACAGGTGTCGTGGGTGATTCCAGACACCGGTGAGTTAAGCTGGTGTGTGCAAGTCAGGTGTGTTTTCAACTAAAAGGCCGTAGACGGAATTAGTCCCGATGGACTAAAGGAATCCGTTACTCGTGGGTAAAGAGTACACCCTCTGCAGAGATTAAACCTATTTGAATAGCCGTGTCCATGGTTAAGGACTACAGTCTGGGATGGGTCAAGCATCGGTCTTAGTGTCGGTCTTCGGAGGTGAAATTGTTAAACCAGAACGGGAATTACTACTTGTGACTTGTGATGATTATGATTATTACCATTGTTGACTAACCCATGATATTATGGTTATCATCGAATATCTCTGGGATGGTTCTACCTCCGGGATATTCAGTATGATCATTTCTTTTAAAGCACATTATGTGGTGTCGCTTAGACGCCCGACTGTGGTATTATTATTCCGCATTTTCCGCTCGAGGGGTCTTTCAGACACTCGTTTGGTACCAGTATTATTATTCTGCATTTTCCGCTCGAGGAGTCTTTCAGACACTCGTTTGGCACCAGTATTTATTATTCCGCATTTTTCCGCTCGAGGAGTCTTTCAGACACTCGTTTGGTACCAATATTATTATTCTGCATTTTCCGCTCGAGGAGTCTTTCAGACACTCGTTTGGCACCAGTATTTATTATTCCGCATTTTTCCGCTCGAGGAGTCTTTCAGACACTCGTTTGGTACCAGTATTATTATTCTGCATTTTCCGCTCGTGGAGTCTTTCAGACACTCGTTTGGCACCAGTATCTATTATTCCGCATTTTCCGCTCGAGGAGTCATTCAGACCCTCGCTTGGCACCCAGTATTTATTACCTCTATGTGGCCATTGCATAAATTTCCAGTTGCATATGAATAACCTGTTTGCATGCATCAAGATATTTATTTTTATGACTAACTAAGTGAGTATAAGGATATTGCAAAGCATGAGCATCAACGGTTATATTATACCTGTGTTCTTAATGTTTGCGAGTACATTCAAATGTAACGCCCCCGTTGTAACTTGCCATATTTGTAATCCAACTCTTGCCATTTCCGGCTATGTGTTATGATATTCCCTCCGTGGTTGGGTTCTCTCCGTTTTGCATTTTGGTCATGTCATGCATTTCATATCATGTCATCATGTGCATCGCATTTGCATACGTGTTCGTCTCATAAGTCCGAGCATCTTTCCCGTTGTCCGTTTTGCAATCCGGCGCTCCTATGTTCCCCGGCGTCCCCTTTTACATTTCTTCGTGAGCGGGTATTAAACATTCTCAGAATGGACCGAGGTTTGACATGTGGCCTCGGTATAGCACCGGTAGACCGCCTGTCAAGTTTCGGGTCAATCGGAGTTCGTTTGGTACTCCAACGGTTAACCGGGTAACCGTGAAGGCCTCGTGTGTGTTGCAGCCCAACACCCCTTCAAAACAGCCCAATAACCCATCTAAGTCACACCCATGTCCTCCGCCGTTCGATCACGATCGCGTGGGCAAAAACCGCACTCCGTTTGGAGCTCCCTAGCTCCTTCTAGCTATAAAAACGTCTCCCCCGTCTAAATCTGAGAGAGGGACTCCGAAACCCTAGTGTCTCCCTCGAAATCCGCGCCTCCCCACTGTTCCGCCGCCGCCGCCGCCCGGGCCAACCAGGGGCCGCCACTTGGCACCCCCTGACTGGCCAGCCGCCGCCACGCGGGCGCCCCGGGCCAACCGGAGGGCGCCACGTCGCCGTCCGCCCGAGGCCCACTTCGCCGCGCCGCCTCCTCCCCGCGGGCCCGCGAGCCCGAGGCCGGCCCCCGCGGCCCGCGCGCGCCGCCCCGCGCCCCGGCCTGCTCCGCGCCGCCCGCCTCCTCCTCTGCGACGCCGCCCGCCGCCTCCGCCACCGGCGCCGTCCGCCGCGCCTCGCCCCGACGCCGGCAGCTCCCGCCGTCGCCGCGCCGCGCCTCCCCGAGCTCGCCGCCGCCCCGCGCCGCCTCCCCGAGCTCGCCGGCGGCAGATCCGGGCACCCCGGCCCCGGATCCAGCCGCCCCTTGCCCCGCGCCGCCTTCCCCGCGATTTCCGGCGAAGATCCGGCGAACCTCGGTTCCCGCGCCGGTGGTTGACTTCTTCCCCTCTCTTAATACCACTAAGTCCCTGAGATTTTTACGATATCATCACTTGTTTCGCATGCCATAACTTTGCATCCGTAGCTCCGTTTCGCGCGTATAATATGTCATTTTGTTCGTCTCGAAGAGTACATCATTTTGCTTATCTGCACCAATTTCATTTGAAGCCATCTTGACGCCCTAAATGCTGTTAGAAGAGGGCTAGTTGATGTTAGTTGCTGAATCTTATCTGAACATGCACTTTTGTCTTTTTGCCATGATTGATGTGTACCTCCTATGAAGTTGAGTCCTACATGAGTTTTGTTATATGCCATGTTACCTTTCCAGGGAATTTTACTATGTATTTTTGTGATGCTTGAGGTGGCTAGGAATTGCATGCAAAGTAGGGATGATGATATTGCTGTTTTCAGAGACTTAGTGATTTCACTAAGTCCCTGACTTTTGTTATTATCATGCCATGTGTTCATGTTGTTTCCGAGAGATCTATGCATAATTTGAGTATGATCAGTAAGGGAGTTTTGAACTTGAGTATTTGCTTAATCCATCCATGCCTTTGTTTGCAATTATGGGATGCCATAGCTTGAGTCAATCGAGCTCTACTTTTGCTTCAAAATGTTCCTGGCAGATTGTTTACGTGTTATTCAATTTTGCCAAGCTTGGTGTAGTTGATCCTTGCAATATATGATGTTATTCTTGCCATGTATTGTTACTATGCCATGACTTCTTGATGTATGTATGCTTAGTTAATCATGAAATCCTCTGTAGTGAGTGCATCGAGCTCACGAACATGCCTAGTCGTTAACAGTTTTCTGTCATGTCCAGTTTTCTGCCAAGTCTGAAACCTGTATCGAAACTTGCTTATTTGACATGGGTGTAATCATATTTTCTGGTCCTTTTTGGCTTATGGTCAGTAAGAGACTTTTGTCAAGTGCTATGAGTAGATTCAAGCCATGCCTTACTTTGCTATGTTCTGAACCTGTAGCATGTTGTTTCGTTGCTCTGAACTTGTCATCCTGATGTTGTTTTCCTGACTTGTTGTTATTTCACTAAGTCTGGGAACTTGTTATCGTTTGCACTTTTGCCATGCTTGTTTGAACCTGTTATGATGTGAATTAGCCGAAGCTCAGTGTTCATCTTTTGTCGTACATCTTGATTAGATTACTGTCATATGCTTTGTTGCCATGTTTGGGTGCAGTAGCTTAATTATTTGTTGCTTGCTAAGTAGCATCATGCTGTTTATGGCAGATTCGTGTCATTCTTGTTTTGCTCGCCATTTGCAAACCGTGCATCCGATTCCGGTGATCTTTATATCGATTTCAACCGAAATCACCTCATCTATCCAGCGGCATGCTTGGTTTGCCAAGATTATGCCCTGTTCATCCTTGTCTTTCCGGAGCATGCATACGCATTGCATATCACCTCTCGCATATCATGCCATGTTTTGCATCATGTTGATTGCGCATTGCATCGTGGTTGATATTGGTTCCTTTGCTTGTTCTCTTGTCTTGGGTAGAGCCGGGAGACGAGTACGTGACCGAGGATTCCGTTGAGAACGTTTACGAGGACCAAGCTTTCGACAACTCTGAGAACCTTGCAGGCAAGATGACCATACCCTCGAAATCACTTCTATCTTTGCTAGCTAGATTGCTCGCTCTTTTGCTATGCCTATGCTGCGATACCCACCACTTGCTATATCATGCCTCCTATATTGCCTTGTCAGCCCCTAGCCATCCATGTCCTAGCAAACCGTTGTTTGGCTATGTTACCGCTTTTGCTCAGCCCCTCTCTGAGTGGGGGTGTATGTGATAGCCTGGCTTATTAGGGATGATAGACTACTCATATCAATAAGGAATTCCTTCTTTTCCGGGTGCCCATTCGGACAGAACTCCAAAGTTAAGCGTGCTCAGCTTGGAGTAGTGTCAGGATGGGTGACCGACCAGGAAGTTGCTCCCGGGTGCGCACGAGTGAGGACAAAGTGCGCAGAAAAGACTAGTATTGATCTGTGGGGCCAGTCTAGATCCCGCCAGGAGTAACGACCACCGGCGGGTGTGTCCGGGGCGTTACAAGTTGGTATCAGAGCCGACCCTCGCGGTTACACGGATGTTTGCGGACAGGTGCGCGGTCATGTTGTTCATGACGTTTGTGACCCGTCGTGGCACCCGGCATGGCACATGTACCGGACTGGAAGCACAGACGTTTGTGCCAAGAGGGAACGTTCCTGTGGCCCGACGAGGACGTCGGTTTCTCTGAGTGGGGGTGTATGTGATAGCCTGGCTTATTAGGGATGATAGACTACTCATATCAATAAGGAATTCCTTCTTTTCCGGGTGCCCATTCGGACAGAACTCCAAAGTTAAGCGTCCCGGGTGCGCACGAGTGAGGACAAAGTGCGCAGAAAAGACTAGTATTGATCTGTGGGGCCAGTCTAGATCCCGCCAGGAGTAACGACCACCGGCGGGTGTGTCCGGGGCGTTACAAGTTGGTATCAGAGCCAGGTTTATGTGATAGCCTGGCTTATTAGGGATGATAGACTACTCATATCAATAAGGAATTCCTTCTTTTCCGGGAGCCCATTCGGACAGAACTCCAAAGTTAAGCGTGCTCAGCTTGGAGTAGTGTCAGGATGGGTGACCGACCGGGAAGTTGCTCCCGGGTGCGCACGAGTGAGGACAAAGTGCGCAGAAAAGACTAGTATTGATCTGTGGGGCCAGTCTAGATCCCGCCAGGAGTAACGACCACCGGCGGGTGTGTCCGGGGCGTTACAAGTTGGTAATCAGAGCCTTTCCCGACCTTAGGAGCCCCCACTGTTTGATCGTCTTTAGTGGTCGAGTTGTGTCTAGAAAAATGTTTTGAGTCTTTTAGGAATTATATATCGGAGAGTTTAGGAATTCTTTTTACTTCCCAGTCCCTTCGACCTTCTGGTAAGGCATCCTGACGTAGAGTTTTGACTCTTCTCTTCTCAAATTTCACTAAAAAAAATTTTAGGATCACGCGGGTATATTACAATCGTTCCGATGGTTTTATGATGACAACATTGTCTTGGTTGCCTCCTGACATTTAGGGGTTGTGGCAGTGTCCCGGGGAGTTGAGCTCCGAGGTGTTGTCGTCATAATCTTATCGTTGCGGTTTTGGAATACCTGAGTTTAGTACGACCGACATCGAAAATCTCTTTTGTACAGTTGTTGGTGAGATAACCTAATAGCCCAGTACTGTGGCGAGTGCAGGAGTATTGCCATGACTTGTATAACGGATGTGTTTTCGAAGGTTGAGGTAGACGATTTCCGAAGGTTTCTTGGTTATGTGTTGAAGGATGGATACAGCTGGTTGTAGGATTTGCTAGTTTGGGTGAGATATTATGCTTCCCCTGTATCCCCAACACCTGATTGCATAACCAGAAAATTTTGGGAGTTTATAAGTGGGAATTCTTGTAGCTTTAGTATTTCTTCCGCAGATATTTGGTTTGTGATTGGGTAATCATTACCAAGTATTTGTTCACTTCCGTACCTTGTTGATTTTATTCCTTACCATGTTCTTAGTGGCTTCTCAGCTTGGAAGTGTGATGTTTTACATTGGAATTCATTCGCTCATTCTCGTTCGAATGTTAATTGTGAAGACTATATGTTGCAATTTCGTTCCTTTGATTCAGCTTCAATATATCTCTGTCAAGATGCTAATGGATGTCACCCTCTTCAGGATGGCTCCGCCTACTCGTCTGAATCCGGAACGCAATGATGGAGATCAGGCTAACCCTCCGCCACCACCTCCGCCTCCGGAAGCTTGGCAAGCCTTGATGACTGCCACAAATGCCAATGCTCAGATTCTGATTCAGCTCTTGCAAGATCGCAACCAGGGTCAAGCTAATCAAGAGAATCAAGGCCAAGGCAACAATCAGCCGCACTTCGCTTCACTGAACCAGTTCCTTGCTAATCAGCCAAAGACCTTCAGCTACTGTGTCGAGGCCACTGACGCTGATGATTGGCTCGTGGACATCAGCAAACATTTCGAGTGCAGCAATGTGAGACCTGAGGACTTTGTCAAGTTTGCCTCTTTTCAACTCAAAGATCAAGCTGCTGAGTGGTTCCAGCAATACAAAGATTCCAGAGGAGGTCGTGTGATCACTTGGGATGATTTCCGTCGTGATTTCAAAGCGCACCACATTCCAGAAAGTGTTGTTGAGCTTAAGCGTGAGGAGTTCCGCAATCTCAAGCAAGGCACCATGACTGTCTATCAATACAACACTCAGTTCCAGAAACTCTCTCGTTTTGCAAGGCAAGACATCCCTGATGAGAAGAGCATGATCTACCAGTTCAGGCGTGGTCTCAGAGAAGATCTGCAGCTTGCTCTCGTGCTTTTCGAGCCATTAAAGTATGATGAATTCTACAACATGGCACTGAAACAAGAAGCTGCTCAGCTCAAGTGTGAGGCATCTAAGAAGAGAGTCAGAGACGCAGTTCAGTCTTCTTCTTCCTCACTTGTGGCAGCTAAGCAACAGAAGTTCTGGTTGCCTCCCCCTCCTCCGTTCCGTCAGCCTTATCAGCAGAAGAACTCAAGTGGCCGTGGATCTTCCCACCCACCCAACCCTGGTTATCAGAACAAGTCTCAGAATCAAGCTCCAAGGCCAAGTGCTCCTTATCATCGTCCGCTCTCAGAGGTGACTTGTAACAAATGTCAGCAGAAGGGTCACTATGCGAACAAGTGCTTCAACCAGAGGCGTCTTCCGCCTCCTCCTCCTGTGAAATCTTCCAGCAATGCAGTGGTCAAGCATAATCCTAAGCACGTCAAGGTGAACATGTTGAATGCAGCTCAAGCAGAGGATTCTTCTGAAGTGATCATGGGTAATCTTCCTGTTAATGATATTCCTGCCAAAGTCTTGTTTGATACTGGTGCATCGCATTGTTTCATGTCCAGATCATTTGTTTCAAAGCATGACTTCGTTTCTGAATTATTGGCTAAACCCTTGGGGGTTGTTTCTCCGGCCAAACCTATGAGGGCCACCACAATGATTCCGGATGTTTCTATCAAGATGGGCGACTATAAATTTCTGTCTTCTCCAATGGTGCTTGGTGACTCTGATATTGATCTTATTCTCGGGATGGACTGGCTTTCTAAACACAAGGCTCAGCTTGAGTGTGCTGCCAGGGAAATCAAATTGACTCACACTTCTAACGATGTGATCATCTATGCTTCTCGTGATGATACCATTCGGTTGTTTTCTCTCAATGAGATGGGTGAAATGGAGGCTATCTCTCAGATTCCAGTCGTTTGTGAGTACCAAGATGTTTTTCCAGAAGAGCTTCCGGGTATGCCTCCCCGTCGGCCAGTTGAATTCGTTATTGAGCTCGAGCCTGGCACGGAACCCGTTTGCAAGCGTCCTTACAAGCTTGGACCAGATGAGCTCAAGGAATTGAAGATTCAACTCGATAAACAAGAACGTCTGGGTCTGATCAGACCGAGTTCTTCGCCTTGGGGTTGTGGTGTTCTTTTTGTCAAGAAGAAGGATGGCACGGACCGACTTTGCGTCGATTACCGTCCATTGAACAAGAAGACTATCAAGAACAAGTACCCACTTCCCAACATCAATGAGGTATTTGAGCAACTCAAAGGTGCTAAGGTGTTCTCCAAGCTGGACCTTCGTATGGGTTATCATCAGATTCGCATTCGTGAAGAAGATATTCCCAAGACAGCATTCAGAACAAGCTTTGGTTCTTATGAATACACTGCCATGTCTTTCGGCCTCGTCAATGCTCCTCCGTATTTCACTCGCTTGATGAATTTCATCTTCAACCCCTACATCAACGAATTTGTCTTGGTCTATCTCGATGATATTTTGGTCTTCTCCAAGAATAAGAAGGATCATGCCGAACATTTGCGATTGGTACTCGACAAGCTCAGAGAATATCAATTATATGCGAAGTTCTCCAAATGTGAATTTTGGCTTGATGAAGTTCTTTATCTTGGTCATATCATCTCTGCCAAGGGCATCGCTGTTAATCCAGAGAGGGTGTCTGCAGTTTTGAATTGGAATCCTCCTCAGAATGTCAAGCAGCTTCGCAGTTTTCTTGGACTTGCAAGCTATTGCAGAAGATTCGTTGAGAATTTCTCCAAGATTGCCAAGCCTCTTTCCAACCTCCTCCAGAAGCATGTGAAATATGTCTGGTCTCCTGAGTGTGACGTTGCTTTCAACACTCTCAAAGAGAAACTCGTCACTGCTCCAGTTCTGACTCCTCCTGATGAATCCAAGCCTTATGAAGTATTCTGTGATGCTTCTCTCCAGGGCCTCGGTGCTGTCTTAATGCAAGAGAAGAAGGTTGTTGCCTATACCTCTCGCCAGTTAAAGCCCAATGAAAGGAACTACCCCACTCATGATCTTGAGTTGGCGGCAGTTGTCCACGCATTAATAACATGGAGACATCTCCTGTTGGGAAGGAAAGTGGACATATTCACAGATCACAAGAGTCTCAAGTATATGTTCACTCAGCCTCATCTCAACCTCAGGCAAACTCGATGGGTCGAAATGATTCAAGAGTATAATACGAGTATTGAATATACTCCAGGCAAGGCTAATGTGGTTGCAGACGCTTTGAGCAGAAAGGCTTACTGCAACAGCTTAATCCTCAAGCCTTTTCAATCGGATCTCTGTGAGGCTTTTCGCAAGTTGAATCTCCAAGTTGTTCCTCAAGGTGTTCTTGCCAACCTAATTGTCTCTCCTACTTTGGAAGATCAGATTCGTGAGGCACAATTGTTGGATACCATGGTGAAGAAGGTGAAACATGGTATTGAAAAGAGCATCCCCAAATACAAGTGCTATCGGGTTGATGACAGAGATACTCTTTTCTTCGAGGACCGGATTGTGGTTCCAAAGGGTGATCTTCGTAAAGTCATTATGAATGAAGCGCACAACTCTCTCCTGTCAATTCATCCTGGAAGTTCAAAGATGTACCATGACCTCAAGCAGTCGTATTGGTGGACTCGAATGAAGCGTGAGATCGCTCAATTCGTGAATGAATGTGATGTCTGCAGAAGGGTGAAAGCAGAACACCAACGACCAGCTGGACTTCTCCAACCTCTTGCTATTCCAGAATGGAAGTTTGATCATATCGAAATGGACTTCGTGACTGGTTTTCCTAAGTCCAAGCGTGGAAATGATGCTATCTTCGTCGTCATCGACAAGCTCACCAAAGTGGCTCATTTTCTTCCTATCAAAGAGTCTATCACAGCAGCGCAGCTGGCAGAGCTCTACACCTCCAGAATTGTCTCGTTGCATGGCATTCCACTATTGATATCTTCAGACCGTGGCAGCATCTTTACCTCCAAATTTTGGGATTCTTTTCAGAAGGCCATGGGCACCAATATAAGATTCAGCACAGCTTTCCACCCTCAGACTAGTGGACAAGTCGAGCGTGTCAATCAAATTCTTGAAGATATGCTCAGAGCTTGTGTTATCTCTTTCGGCATGAAGTGGGAGGATTGTCTTCCTTATGCTGAGTTCTCCTACAACAACAGTTTTCAAGCCAGTTCGGGCAAAGCCCCATTCGAGATTCTCTATGGCAGAAAGTGTCGTACTCCTCTCAACTGGTCTGAAACCGGTGAACGTCAATTGCTCGGCAATGATTTGATCTCAGAGGCTGAGGCCATGTGCAAGGTGATTCGTGAGAACCTCAAAGCAGCGCAGTCGCGCCAGAAGAGCTATTACGATAGCAAACACCGAGATGTGGCATTCGAGATCGAAGACCATGTTTACCTCCGTGTCTCGCCAATGAAAGGAACTCGTCGCTTCGGTATCAAGGGGAAACTTGCTCCCAGATACGTGGGTCCCTTCAAGATTATCGGGAAACGAGGCGATCTAGCCTATCAACTTGAGCTCCCCTCCAACTTTGCAAATGTGCACGATGTCTTCCACGTGTCACAGCTTCGCAAGTGCTTCAAGACGCCTGAGCGTACCATCAACTTCGAAGAGATTGATCTTCAAGAAGATTTGTCCTATCATGAGCATCCAGTTGCCATTCTCGAAACAACTGAGCGCAAGACTCGCAACAAGTCAATCAAATTCCTCAAAGTGAAATGGTCACATCATTCAGACCGAGAGGCCACCTGGGAGCGTGAAGACCACCTACGTTCCGAGTACCCGGAGTTCTTTCAGTCCTAGATCTCGGGACGAGATCCTCTCGTAGTGGTGGTGTGTTGTAACGCCCCCGTTGTAACTTGCCATATTTGTAATCCAACTCTTGCCATTTCCGGCTATGTGTTATGATATTCCCTCCGTGGTTGGGTTCTCTCCGTTTTGCATTTTGGTCATGTCATGCATTTCATATCATGTCATCATGTGCATCGCATTTGCATACGTGTTCGTCTCATAAGTCCGAGCATCTTTCCCGTTGTCCGTTTTGCAATCCGGCGCTCCTATGTTCCCCGGCGTCCCCTTTTACATTTCTTCGTGAGCGGGTATTAAACATTCTCAGAATGGACCGAGGTTTGACATGTGGCCTCGGTATAGCACCGGTAGACCGCCTGTCAAGTTTCGGGTCAATCGGAGTTCGTTTGGTACTCCAACGGTTAACCGGGTAACCGTGAAGGCCTCGTGTGTGTTGCAGCCCAACACCCCTTCAAAACAGCCCAATAACCCATCTAAGTCACTCCCATGTCCTCCGCCGTTCGATCACGATCGCGTGGGCGAAAACCGCACTCCGTTTGGAGCTCCCTAGCTCCTTCTAGCTATAAAAACGTCTCCCCCGTCTAAATCTAAGAGAGGGACTCCGAAACCCTAGTGTCTCCCTCGAAATCCGCGCCTCCCCACTGTTCCGCCGCCGCCGCCGCCCGGGCCAACCAGGGGCCGCCACTTGGCACCCCCTGACTGGCCAGCCGCCGCCACGCGGGCGCCCCGGGCCAACCGGAGGGCGCCACGTCGCCGAACGCCCGAGGCCCACTTCGCCGCGCCGCCTCCTCCCCGCGGCCCGCGCGCGCCGCCCCGCGCCCCGGCCTGCTCCGCGCCGCCCGCCTCCTCCTCTGCGACGCCGCCCGCCGCCTCCGCCACCGGCGCCGTCCGCCGCGCCTCGCCCCGACGCCGGCAGCTCCCGCCGTCGCCGCGCCGCGCCTCCCCGAGCTCGCCGCCTCCCCGAGCTCGCCGGCGGCAGATCCGAGCACCCCGGCCCCGGATCCGGCCGCCCCTTGCCCCGCGCCGCCTTCCCCGCGATTTCCGGCGAAGATCCGGCGAACCTCGGTTCCCGCGCCGGTGGTTGACTTCTTCCCCTCTCTTAATACCACTAAGTCCCTGAGATTTTTACGATATCATCACTTGTTTCGCATGCCATAACTTTGCATCCGTAGCTCCGTTTCGCGCGTATAATATGTCATTTTGTTCGTCTCGAAGAGTACATCATTTTGTTCCTGTGCACCAATTTCATTTGAAGCCATCTTGATGCCCTAAATGCTGTTAGAAGAGGGCTAGTTGATGTTAGTTGCTGAATCTTATCTGAACATGCACTTTTGTCTTTTTGCCATGATTGATGTGTACCTCCTATGAAGTTGAGTCCTACATGAGTTTTGTAATATGCCATGTTACCTTTCCAGGGAATTTTACTATGTATTTTTGTGATGCTTGATGTGGCTAGGAATTGCATGCAAATTAGGGATGATGATATTGCTGTTTTCAGAGACTTAGTGATTTCACTAAGTCCCTGACTTTTGTTATTATCATGCCATGTGTTCATGTTGTTTCCGAGAGATCTATGCATAATTTGAGTATGATCAGTAAGGGAGTTTTGAACTTGAGTATTTGCTTAATCCATCCATGCCTTTGTTTGCAATTATGGGATGCCATAGCTTGAGTCAATCGAGCTCTACTTTTGCTTCAAAATGTTCCTGGCAGATTGTTTACGTGTTATTCAATTTTGCCAAGCTTGGTGTAGTTGATCCTTGCAAGATATGATGTTATTCTTGCCATGTATTGTTACTATGCCATGACTTCTTGATGTATGTATGCTTAGTTAATCATGAAATGCTCTGTAGTGAGTGCATCGAGCTCACGAACATGCCTAGTCGTTAACAGTTTTCTGTCATGTCCAGTTTTCTGCTAAGTCTGAAACCTGTAACGAAACTTGCTTATTTGACATGGGTGTAATCATATTTTCTGGTCCTTTTTGGCTTATGGTCAGTAAGAGACTTTTGTCAAGTGCTATGAGTAGATTCATGCCATGCCTTACTTTGATATGTTCTGAACCTGTAGGATGTTGTTTCGTTGCTCTGATACCATATGTGATAGCCTGGCTTATTAGGGATGATAGACTACTCATATCAATAAGGAATTCCTTCTTTTCCGGGAGCCCATTCGGACAGAACTCCAAAGTTAAGCGTGCTCAGCTTGGAGTAGTGTCAGGGTGGGTGACCGACCGGGAAGTTGCTCCCGGGTGCGCACGAGTGAGGACAAAGTGCGCAGAAAAGACTAGTATTGATCTGTGGGGCCAGTCTAGATCCCGCCAGGAGTAACGACCACCGGCGGGTGTGTCCGGGGCGTTACATCAAAGTACTCACTGGCTTGTCCCTGGCTATTGTCTTGGCCAGAGTGATTGCCTGGGAGGAGCGTTGTGACGACCGCCTCGGAACCTGAGCAACGGTGATAGCAGCCTCGTGAAGATAGGAGTTAACCTGGTCAGCTGTTCCCGTGGGAAATGGAGTCCCATAGCCGTGGTGATCCACAAACCGCTGCCGCCCTCAACCACTAGAAACCATTTGTTGTACTCATAGGCCACAATGGTCTTGTACTGCATATTTTGTACTCTTGCTTGAAATTTCTGTATCAAGTTGGTGTCTCATCAGCTAACAGTAATCCTGGGGCTGGTGAGCACAACGGCCATTTTCTGGAAATTAATGTCCGGAAAACCGGTCGTGACAGACTTGGTATCAGAGCCAGGCTGACCATTGGCTAATCCTATCCTAGCCAGGCTAATAAACCTAGGCAGACCAACCCACCGAGCCATAACCAAAACCCCAGCCAAGCTTCTCCTGCAAGATAGCCCCATAGTGACCCGACACCTTTTGGCAGTCGGTGCCCAACCTATCAACCTAGCCTGTCGCTCATGCGCCAGTGATCGAATCCTGAATAGTCTTTCTCGCAAGCGTGCGAAGGAAGACTCCGTCCCCTTTTTCCTATAAAAAGGGCACGTTAGCCCCAACCAGCACAGCACAGCCACTATCCCAAACCGAACCACAATGCCTGGTCATGTCGTGCACACTGAGACTACGGCAACCAACCTTGGAGGTTTTGTGACCATACTCGCAAACCTCACCCGTCGAGCCTATGCGTTAGAAGAACCCCCAGAATATGTCGTGTACCAAGGATCCATGAGCGGTGAGAGCCGTCAATTCTGGGCCACTGTGCATGTCTATGGTAGGGGTCTAGCACCCGAACGCCCCTACAGGTTCACAGGAAGAACGACTTCCTTTGAGCCCCAAGCCATCCAACTAGCCGCTCGAGAAGCTATAGTTCATCTCCGGCACTTGTCGCCCAGAGTTGACTGTCGCTCGTTCCACTACTACCCCAGATGGGAAGGATAAGGTAGACCACCCCAAGTTGCCAACGGAGATCACGAAACAGATCCTGCATTGTTGCACCTAGTGCGCTACGTAAGTGCACTGGAGGAACTGTGCGATCAGGTCACTATTGATCTTATCGCAGCTCGTGGAGAGCTGGTTCGTCGAGCCCCGGCGAGAGAAGAGGACGAGCCCAGCGCCGACAACCCAGTCGTGTTGTTTGGACAACGATCGAGCCCCTGAGGTCTACCCCAGCCATCGGCCAAAGTGTTGCGATAACCCCATAAGTGCTTCCTTGCATTTTGGGAGCACTCTCCAACGGGGTTGTGGCCAACAACCCCCGAGATGGTCATCATCGCTACCCCGAGCCTGCAGCCCCTCGACCCACTTCAGCTAATTCCGACGGTGAGAACCGCGGAGACGCCTCAACATCCACCAGGCACGCCCGCTTGGATGTAAACGAGGTAGACTAAGTCACCCGAGAAGGATCGAGTCCCGGTGTATTCTCGCCTGTAACCGTGTGACCTTGTAAATAAACGCCGCTTGTCGTGAGCCCTGTAGCCTTGCATGGGTATGCCAGCATTTCTAACCCAGACACAGTTGCCAAAAACCCCGATAACTCCCACAGTAACACGTCACCTCGGTGAAATATGTGTATCTGTGGCTTGACTCCGACCCGTAGAGCGGAGCTGGAAGTTTCCTTACCAATCAACATGGTAAAAGTGACCCAGCTCCAGTGCTATAAAAGGCCACCGCGTGACCTTGCCAAAGCACCTCTCACCTTGTGCACCACCCTCACAACCATTTCTCGCCATGCTGAGCCCCAGCATTCATCTAAGAACCCCAGATGCAACCCCGGGTAGTTTTGTCAAGATATTGTAGGATTTTACCTGCAGTAACATGGGCGCTACCCAGCCACCCCAGTACGAGCTGTTCAAATCAAGGATCACCTCTTCCACCTCGAGATACTGGGCAGCAGTGCACATTCCCCCCCATGAACTCAGACCAAGACCCAACAGAGGTCTCCTTCATGGGGAAATCTATGCCGACCCCGCTTATGGCCATAGAGGCTACTGCATATGAAGCGCTTGCTCGCCTTCGATTCGCGGTACCCTATGCCAGCGAATGAGGGTATTATTACTTTCCGAGCCGTGCAGCACCCGGTGGAGTGTCATCTTTTCCCGGTGGACGAATTGAGAGAGACCCAGTCCTAGCCAACCTGGTCCAGTACGTCATCGCTCAAGAACGCTTCACCCAACATGTGATGAGCTATCTCCAAAGTCTCACGGATTTAAATCCTCAGATCGCCATCGGCAGATTGCTGAGGCCTGGCCAAGAGAGACGCATTCATCGACTGGTTAAACCTCTTCCCCTGATAGAAGAGGAATGTGTCTCAGTACCAGAAACGTTCTCGCAGGACCCCGTCCAGTTACCATTTCCATTTTAGGCGTCGCTGCTGTGATCATTATGGCAACAATTAGTTGTGTATTGTGACTTATGCGTGGTAACCTGAGCTTGTAAGTTATTTGGCTTCTACTAATATGTATGGTTTTGTTGTGACTTGTGCTCCTTTATTTTTAACCGTTTTCCCTCGAGAAAAATCTCGGAGAATTTTTTTAAACAACCCTTAGCAAATCTCGAGGACGAGATTTTTCTTAACGGGGGTAGTGTTGTGACACCCAAAAATTTTTGACCTTGTTTTACTGATTAAAATTTTGCCAGGAATTAAAAACTTTTATTTTCTGAGCTCCCTTTTGATTTTTTTTTGAACTTGGTTGTTATGGAATTTTTTCCCCAAAGTGAAAACTTTTCAAATATGTTTTTGGACTTGTTTAAACTCTCAAGGAAAAACTTTTCTTGTGTTAGTAGAGCTAATTACAAAATTAAATTACTTGATCTTTATTTTTCTTGAAAAATAGTTTTTCAAGGTTATAAGGCCATTTTTGAACTACACCCTCTTCATAAATTATCTCATAAATCCCACCAAAATTTGGAGATGTCATGTGGTGTTATTAAATCACTTTTGTGCAAAAATATCTTTTATTCTTGAAATAATTTGAGCTCTACACCTAATTTTCTTCTCTGGTCCAGTGGGCATGTTTGCACTACAACCCATTTAAATATTTCTTTCTAGCCTCCACCAAAATTACGAGATGTTAGTAGCAGCATATGATTCAACTTTATGCAAAAACATAGAGTTGTTCTTTGGAGAATTTGAGTGGATCAACCTCATCGTCATTCTGGCCCAACTTGCTTGTTTGTACAGCAACCACATTTTTAGTTGCTCCTTTACCCATGATTCCTTTTTCTACTTGTAGCCAACCCTGCTAAACCCCTAAGTCCAGGAGCATGCACTCTTTGGAACACTTTTGATCCATGTTATGATGCCATTTACTCCCTGTCCAGAAGTGAAGTTTTGCAAAACTTGCACTAGCAAGTTTCTTCTTTTTGCAAACCAACTTCACCACCCCCTCTTTCTTCTAAAGAGACCCCACCCTGGGAGATTTGGCCACCCCAAGAACTGCCTAGGTTCCTTCGGCATTTCGTCGAACACCCTGAGTGCATAGCCAGTATTGACATGATTTCAAGTTTACATTGTGAACTTGAGCCCCTGACCCATCCACCATGTCCCTTGATTACCTTGCTAACCCTAGACTAGCCCTGTTTCTTGCAAACCTCACCCGAGACCCCTAGCATGCATGGGCATTTTGTCAAACACGTACCGTGCGCGCTCCGGGCGCGAGCAGAGCGCGCGTTTTGCACATGCCGCGCCCGAGCCGACGCGTCGCGACCCTGGTTTGCCACCACTCTGCCAAGCCGCGCCACTCACTTGACCTCTCGCTGCGTCGCGCCAAGCCCCCCCCCCCCCCCCCCCCGACCGCCTCTGCAGCGTTGCCAGCAAGCCGTTTGGCGGCACGCCCGTGGCCGCATCCGCCACCGCCATGAGCAGCGCCGCCCAAGCCTTCCCCGCTCGCCACCTGGCTCTTGGAACAGCGCGAGCTCATCCACAAGCGTGTCGGCTGGCGCTCGTCGCCGCCACGATGCCCTGCAGCTACAGAAAGACGGTCGCCGACGAGCTCATCCGCGGCCGCCGCTGAACCGCCTCGACTCGCCTATTTAAGGGACCCCGAGCCCCATTGAGCATGCACGCAACCTCAGGCTACCCCCCTGGCACCCCCGCAGCCCGCATTCGTCAGGGAAACGCCGTCTTCCTCAACTCCGGCAACCGCAGCCGCCGCCGCCTCCCGGCTCCACTCGGCGTAGCCAGGGCCTCTCCCCCTCCACTCTCTCCACCAGGAACACCCTCTCCCTCCCGTGAACCTTTCCCCCTACTCGATTTCGATCGGGAGCCACCGCAGCCCCAAAACCACTTTGCATCCGAGGCCTCCTCCGCCGCATAGCTCACCGTCGACGACTCCCTCCACCCCCGCCGACCCGTCGACCACCGTGAGGACCACCCCGGTCTTGCTGTTCCATCCCGACTCTCTGGAGCTCGCGGGGAGCAGCCGTTCGCCGGCGTTGATCGCCGTCACCCCGCCACCGTTCGGCAGAGGAAGAAGAAGGAGAGGTGGACTAGTCAAACCTGACTGGTGGGCCAGGCGGGCCCACTGTCAGCGACCCAGACGCTGCCCACGTGGTTTAAGTGGAAGCGCATTCCCGGGTTTACGCTTTCGACGTGTACGTTTTAAATTGAATATTTTTTCTTTTCTGTTTTAATTTAAATAACAGATTTGACTAAACTTTGACTGACTATAACTCCTTAAATATAACTCCAAATGAAGTGATTCTTTTTCCTACATCTGTTAAATTCTGTCTAGTTTATTTTAAGATTTATTTGAAAATTTTCCAAAACAACTTTTTGTGCTGTTTGATTGTATGTGTTATTTCATACATATCCTTTTAAATAGGATTTTTGAAGGTTTCAAGGTGTTTTGGATGCACCCCTCTTTTCCATGACCTAAAGGCAAGCATTCTGAACCCTGGTGTGAATTCTTTTTGTGTGTTGTTTGACTCGGTAACATCACCACCCCGACACGTGCATGCGTCCTTTTATGTGAGGATGTGATCCTCTTCATAAGTGCATATTAGTGAAGTTCATGCATATGGATTTGACAGGTGTTGTGATGGAAATCACCGCCATACACTTTTCATGCATACCGGAAGGAATTGCCGGGTAGGCCTCTGTCTTGGGTAGACGCGGTCTTGACCCTAGCCCTCCGTTGAGACGGTCGTGTCCGGTATGGCATGATGGAGTATGTCGTGTGGAGTTCCTATCTGTTGGTTGAAGTATATACATTGTTATGCTAAACTTGCAGGAATTATTACTACCTCCTAAGTCGACCGTAGATCGACTCCTGTGCCAGTAACCCCCATACTTGTTTCGTACTGCCACAGGTCCCTACCATAGGTGCGGTATGGTTCAGTAAGCTGTTAACCCTTGTCTTGGCACACACCGTACAGAGAGGCCATGGTGGAAGATATCGGTTGTAGCCGGTAGGCATGCCACCTGGTCAGGGGGCATGGGTGTTTCGGTTGTAGCCGAAGGGGGTAGCTCCCCCAGTTTGCGCGCGGTATAAATTTTTGTGATCCCATGCTACGTCGAGGTTGTAGCCTCCCCACTTAGAGTTTGCTTGACAGGTGTCGTGGGTGATTCCAGACACCGGTGAGTTAAGCTGGTGTGTGCAAGTCAGGTGTGTTTTCAACTAAAAGACCGTAGACGGAATTAGTCCCGATGGACTAAAGGAATCCGTTACTCGTGGGTAAAGAGTACACCCTCTGCAGAGATTAAACCTATCCGAATAGCCGTGTCCATGGTTAAGGACTACAGTCTGGGATGGGTCAAGCGTCGGTCTTAGTGTCGGTCTTCGGAGGTGAAATTCTTAAACCAGAACGGGAATTACTACTTGTGACTTGTGATGATTATGATTATTACCATTGTTGACTAACCCGTGATATTATGGTTATCATCGAATATCTCTGGGATGGTTCTACCTCCGGGATATTCACTATGATCATTTCTTTTAAAGCACATTATGTGGTGTCGCTCAGACGCCCGACTGTGGTATTATTATTCCGCATTTTCCGCTAGAGGGGTCTTTCAGACACTCGTTTGGTACCAGTATTATTATTCTGCATTTTCCGCTCGAGGAGTCTTTCAGACACTCGTTTGGCACCAGTATTCATTATTCCGCATTTTTCCGCTCGAGGAGTCTTTCAGACACTTGTTTGGTACCAGTATTATTATTCTGCATTTTCCACTCGAGGAGTCTTTCAGACACTCGTTTGGCACCAGTATTTATTATTCCGCATTTTTCCGCTCGAGGAGTCTTTCAGACACTCGTTTGGTACCAGTATTATTATTCTGCATTTTCCGCTCGAGGAGTCTTTCAGACACTCGTTTGGCACCAGTATCTATTATTCCGCATTTTCCGCTCGAGGAGTCATTCAGACCCTCGCTTGGCACCTAGTATTTATTACCTCTATGTGGCCATTGCATAAATTTCCAGTTGCATATGAATAACCTGTTTGCATGCATCAAGATATTTATTTTTATGACTAACTAAGTGAGTATAAGGATATTGCAAAGCATGAGCATCAATGGTTATATTATACATGTGTTCTTAATGTTTGCGAGTACATTCAAAGTACTCACTGGCTTGTCCCTGGCTATTGTCTTGGCCAGATTGATTGCCTGGGGAGGAGCGTTGTGGCGACCGCCTCGGAACCTGAGCAACGGTGATAGCAGCCTCGTGAAGATAGGAGTTAACCTGGTCAGCTGTTCCCGTGGGAAATGGAGTCCCATAGCCGTGGTGATCCACAAACCGCTGCCGCCCTCAACCACTAGAAACCATTTGTTGTACTCATAGGCTACAATGGTCTTGTACTGCATATTTTGTACTCTTTCTTGAAATTTCTGTATCAAGTTGGTGTCTCATCAGCTAACAGTAATCCTGGGGCTGGTGAGCACAACGGCCATTTTCTGGAAATTAATGTCCGAAAAACCGGTCGTGACAGCGGGTGAAGCTAGAATATCCGAGATTGAAGAAGAAGCACGACCTCCGTTGGATGGACACCCAACGGCCACTGCTGCTAGAACCGTGTATTGACTATAAGTTGACAAAGCCTTGCATATGCGTCAACTCTCTTTTTTTAGGAGACGCGTCAACTTAGTAAGGCCACAAGTGTGTGGCAGAGAACTTATAGCCCATTTGTGATTTGTAAGAATGTGCAGCCAATTTTTGAATTCTAATGGAATTTACTACATCCCATTTACAGTTTGTTAAAAGTACAGCCCATTTCAACCAACCGTTCAAAACAGAGTTCAATAAAATTTCCCACATTTTGATGGGATCTGAAATATTTTTATCCTAAAATTTCTAGTCAGATTAAATACAATTTAAATAAAAATTTATATTACGTAAAAATCCAACGAAACATTGCGCTCGCAACAATTAATGAAATTAAAATTTTCAATATCCAAAAATAAAATTTTATAAAGTAATTACGTGTTTGGTGAATTTTTTATAGTTACTGCCCAGTTTTTATAATTACATCCCATTTATTATTTCTTAAAGCCCATTTTCTTGTCAAGCCTAATGCATCCCTCTTAGGAAAGATTTGCAGCCCAGCAGGGCGGAGAATAACAACTTGACCTTGCCTGGGTATTCCTAAAAAAAGTATAGATGGGCTAGCCACTTTCAGCTTAAAAAAATTAATATCTGGGCTGGATATCTGGCCTGGGCTAGACGGGCCACAGCCCGCCCAGTTAGTAGCTGTAGCGATGTTTTCGTTGTCTTTCAGAGAAGAAAAATTAATATCTGGGCTAAACATCGCTCAAGAAAAACTCTGTAGTGCTCACACCTCGAAAACACAAATACTGCTCGACCTGCTTGGTCCCAGCTGTCGGCCGCTTCTTGTGCAATTCTCTTGTTTATTGACTACATAGGTTCACAATGGTGTGGGACCGTGATGTCAGGAAACCAGGAGGAAGCAAAAAAATTATAGTTTTATATACTAATAAGGAGGCACTTGCTGTCATCCTCTCCAAGTAAAGTCATCTCCTCATCCTCATGTCCGTTGACCATGTTGACAACGCGAGACGACGGCGCAACGATGAGCGTAACAACTCGAAGGACGACGGAGAGGGCCTCACGGGCCCTACGGACGGTTTGATACAGCGCCCGCTGCTCATTCGGGAAGCCAGGATCATAGGGCCACATGTCCGCGCCGGCATTGTCGTTCGCTTGTTCACCGGTGCTTGTTGAGGAGACGGAGGTTGCAGCACAAGTCCTCCTGCGCTGGTAGTTCTTCCGCCATTAGGGCATCGAAGTGCGGCCGCACCTGCTCTATGGTGAACACGGCATGAACCGGCTTGGACAGTGGCGCCGGCTCCTGGTCGGAAGCTACGTCCATCGTCTGATTGTCGTCGCTCAGTTCGGCGAGGTAGCTGGCGAGCCAGCATGTCCGGCTGCTGGACCGACCCGCTGCCAAGCATGAGTCTGACTGCCCTGGCCCACCCAGACCGCCTCCCTCGCCCACGCGTGCTTTTCGCCCGAAACTGTCAGCGCCGCCCGCCCTGCTTCCCGGTGCATGCGATTGCTCCGCCTTCAAACGACACAAGTGCCGTCCATCCATACTTCTGTCGCCCACAGTAATGATATGCGATTGCCTAGGCGGCTACTCCGGCGCCACACGTCCGTCCCTCCGCCGCCCACCATTGCTATATAAACTGCTGCATCGGCCACAGCCGCAGTCATCCGCATCCGTTCATATTCTCCTGTCCACACCACTACTTCCCACCATGGCTTCCTCGCGCTCCAGCGCTCTTCGGGACGGGCGGACAACAGACCACAAGGAGATGGCAGCCATTGCTGCCAACAGGCTGGCCGGCAGGTAGCCGGAGGACGATGATGTCCCAATGGAGAACATGGTAGTCGACGATCCGGCGCTAGCCCCCTCCTCCGCGCCATCCTCGCCGGTGCATTGCACCATGACCATCGGCGAGGCCCGTGCCCAATATATGGACATGGTGAGGCAGAAGCGTGAGGAGCAGTTTTGGGAGGCGCAGGTCGATGCTGCCTACAACCACCATCTCCTCCAGGAGCACCTGCAGGCGGAGGAGCAGATCGCCATGGAGCGCGCGAAGCAGGAGGCGCTGCTCGACTCATACCGCTCGGCCCGCGAGGGCCGCCTCGAGCGCTGGCGGTACCGCATGCGGGTGGCGGAGGCTGCGACCGCCTACAAAGAGGGCGATGAAGCGGCTGAGGAGCTATTTCGCGAGACCGAGGACGAGGCAGAGGACAATGCCGGCTCCGAGGAGTCCTCGCTCCGCTGGCATCGACGAGGCCCTGCTCCGCCGAGGCCCCACGGCACCAACAACGAGGCAGAGGACACCGCCGGCTCCGCCGAGGCCCCACCCTGCCGGCAACGAGGGGGAGGATTTTCCCTCGCTCCGCCAATGCGCCGCCCGCCGGCAACGAGACAGGGGACATTGCCGGCTCCGCCGAGGCCCCGCCCCTCTGCCAATGAGGCCGCGCCACACAGAAAACGAGGAAGAGTAGAACACAGTAGGTCGCCGCCGCTCGGGTCCAAGTAAGGCCACCGTTGCTACCCTCCGGTTGCTGGCACTGAGCTGTACATCATGGAGCAATTCTATAATTACAGGATGATTGAAGAGTGCTCCGTGGTTGAGCAAGCTCATGAGATACAGTCATTTGCTAGAGAACTTGAGCACTTCAGTTTTATGCTACTGGACAATGTGCGAAGTAAAAAGGAACAGAAGGAGTACAAAGAGTTTGAGCAGCTTTTTAGCGTTCCTGTACATTGCAATCACAGCGATTCACATGTCATAGAGAACATTCAAAACAATCGATGATTATGCATCTCAGCGATTCACATGTCAGAGCCAATATTTACTTCACAACTAGATGGATCAACGCTGCTGACATCAAAGGGTGTCCCATTCAAAAATATCAAACACATGTTTTCTTGCTAAAATCAATGAGAAAAATTTTACAAGGTTTTCCCATTCCAAAATATCAAATGCCTACAATTGTGGAATGGGAAGGGTTTTCCATCAGTTCGGGCATTGACATGGCACCTCGTGCTAATAAACCAGCTATTCTTTTTGTGCAATTCCACCAAAATCAACCAAATTCCCGCGTAGCTTGTATGATTTCACCCTTATATGTTGCAACGCCTTGAACTTATCGGCACCTCCTTTCTTGTGGTGGAAATGAATGATTCGATGTATTCATGAACATTTTGTGCAGTTCCCATTGAAATCAAGCTGAGCACCCATGTTTGCACAAATACAAAAAAGTGATTAGTATAAAGCAAACTGTACTATGAATTGACAGTTTAAACAGGCACCTACATGGTGCATGTAGAGCACACTTTTACAAAAATGGAACTCACCGGAAAGAATCCTAGAACAACATTGTACTCGTGCATCACAACAAGAAAATGGAGATTTGTCAGTCCTTTTGAGCTGAAGTTAGTTTGGTCTTGTGGGGGGTAATGTAACCATCCTTCAACTGCTCCTTCTGATGAGAAGATAGACAGGGCTTCTTCATCATGGCATAATCGGAACTACTCACTTCACGTACTCCATATTCTTCTTCAGAGGAGGATGACCCTGTTGTGCAAAGACAAGAGGATAACTAAATGCTAGCATCCCTGTTTGCTCGAAAAAAAGGAAAGGAAATATTTAAAACAACACAGATGAAGCACTTCTCAAGGACAATACCACTTTTTGATGACAGCATCTAAACAGTAGCACAACACCAATAGAGATGACAAAGCTCAATCATATGGATGAAATCAGTGGGCGAGTACCAACCTTTGTCAGGAGGCTTATTGTGTAGAGCATACAGATGAAGCACTTCTCCGAAACCATCTATTGCTATCTACTGTGGTGGCCATCCTTACTATATACTCCTAGATTAGATTAACATTTCCAACATCTTCTTGTGCAGTTCCACTAAAATATATGGTATCTTCAAAGAAGATCCCTGTTTGCACAAGTAGAGATAATTACGTATTACATTAAGAGTGGCATCAAATCAGTGGCAAAACAATTGCTCATTCCAGACATAGCAATAAATTAAGATGCAAAACTATATCATTACTTGTGTCATCAAAGTTCTAGTGCTTCATTGCAGCACCAGGATTTGATTTTTTTTTCTTCCGCTTGTTCTTCCCCTTCATCACTTGGTTCAATAACAGACAAGCTTCACCTTCAATGTAAGATTTGGCATGTCAATTAGGTTGCACAAGTATAGCAATAAACAATGACATTAATTTTCTAATGAAAGTGGCAAAATACAGGCCAACAGTTGTGAAATACCCTTATCTTACCTCAATGGGATATTACGGTGCACATACAGATTGGAAGTCTTGTCTCCATTTGTGCAGTTCACTAAAATCAAGCAAGATTACCATACAAGTAGCACAACATATGAAAGCACATTGTAGAATCATGTGAAAGAAGGCTAGTACTGACCTCTCATGATGCGGATTTCAAACAACTCACAAGAAGAAGATCTGAACCAAATTTGCCAACACGGATAGGAAGTAAGATCTCCTCTTGTGCAGTTCCACTAAGATCAAGGAATCAAGCAACGTTGTCGGTGTGACATTTTGGTTGAACTGCACAAAACACTCTTAAAACAAAAGTGTTTTGTGCAGTGCAACAAAAGGTCACAATGGCAATGAGGTGAAGTAGGTAACCCTGTTTAAACAGAGGTGCAAAGGAAACAACTAGTTGTCAATAATGGTGGCTGACACAGAAGCCAACAAAAAGAAGCATCTACCTTATCTAAATGGGAAAGAAAGCAAGACAGTAGCATTTCTCAAACGGTGGCATTGATTAATATTAACAGAGAGATTATATTAACAATAAAATTCGTTAAACATGTAATTTGCTTTTAACTGTGGCATTGCATCAATTTTCCAGCGGCATTATTAGAGGGTGTTTGTTTACAGGGACATTTTGGTGGAGGGACTAAAAAAACTCCATGTCTGTCCCATCTAAACCAAACAGGAGGGACTTTTAGGGACTAAAAGTGGGCATTTGGGACTAAAGAAAGAAGACCCCGAGGGACAGTCTTTTGGGACTTTTTCCAATAGTTGCCCCTGCCACGCATCGCACCTTGTCTCTATTAGTTCACTACTAGGGGTAACATGGTTTTTTAGCATGTCATTTAATAACCTCTAGTCCATGTTTAGTCCCTGGAACCAAGCAGGTTCGGACTAGGGAGTTTTTAACCAAACAGGGCCTTAGATTAACAACAGCTAAAGAGTTGCACGGGACACTGGACGCACCAGCACCATGTGCATCTATCGATGTACTGGGGTGATGCACAGTCTGTTGCAACAAAGAACAAACAACCAAGGAGTATATTTGTGTTGGTCCCAGTTTTGTTATGTTTAGACACCTTTCCCTATGTGAGCGCAACAAATCTAGTCCTGCTCAAACTCTACAACCTTGTCCCCCAAAACAAAAGATCAGTTCGTTACAAATGTGCGTACTGCATTTGTCATTGTTTTTCCTTTTCGACCAACGTAGGTGCTGGATAGCCAGTCTGTACTAGTACTTTCCACACTTCCTTTCCTCTGTGAACCACGTCCTAGATTTATGCTATACAACTTTCCCCACTACTTTCCCCCATTCCCGTCCTCTTTGAACCATGTCTTAGATTCATGCTATACAACTTTCCCCACTACTTTCCCCTTCCTTTCCTTTTTGAACCACGTCCTAGATTCATGCTATACAAATTTTCCCACTACTTTCCCCCATTCCTTTCCTCTTTGAACCACGTCCTAGATTCATGGTATACAACTTTCCCCACTACTTTCCTTTTTGATCCAACACCTAGATTCGAGTGCAGAAGCGGAAAAAGCTCACATGCATCTAGAGCAACGCATGTGGAATAAGTAAATTATACCTTAAGGTTCTTGGGGTGTGGTTCTGTGCTCGACTGGAGGCCGTTCGACCCACACTATGTACGACGGTGAAGAAGAGGGGTGAGGGAGTCCTGGATTAGGGGGTGTCCGAATAGCCGGACTATACCTTCGGCCGGACTCCTGGACTATGAAGATACAAGATTGAAGACTTCGTCCCGTGTCCGGAAGGGACTTTCCTTGGTGTGGAAGGCAAGCTTGGCGATACGGATATGTAGATCTCCTACCATTGTAACCGACTCTGTGTAACCCTAGCCCTCTCCGGTGTCTATATAAATCGGAGGGTTTTAGTCCGTAGGACACAACAACAATCATACCATAGGCTAGCTTCTAGGGTTTAGCCTCTCTGATCTCATGGTAGATCTACTCTTGTACAACCCATATCATCAATATTAATCAAGCAGGAGTAGGGTTTTACCTCCATCGAGAGGGCCCGAACCTGGGTAAAAACATCGTGTCCCTTGTCTCCTGTTACCATCCGCCTAGACGCACAGTTCGGGACCCCCTACCCGAGATCCGCCGGTTTTGACACCGACAAGGGGGTCGGAGGCCCTCCCGCGCCGCCGCTAGGTGAAAGTGAACAGCTGCGCTGGTAGTGGATTCCCTCCCTCACCGACGGCGATAGTGTTAAGCCTCCTTCCCTTCCCGGTGGACGGATATTATCGGCTCTTTGACCAGTAGTGAGGGGAAGACAGAGGCCAACGGAGTCTTGTTTAGACCTAGAGAGGGTGAGAGAGTGTGAAGAGAGCAACTACAAGCAGACCAGCAGTGAGGGGAGAGAGAGAGGCCAACGAAGTCTTGTTTAGATCTGGAGAGGGTCAGAGAATGTGAAGAGAGCAACTACAAGCGCTGAGGCTCCAGTAGGGATGAAAATGGAGTGAAAATTTTCCGTTTTTCCGGAGGAAAAATGGAAACGGAGAGGAAATATGAAAACGGAAACGGAAATTTGCAAAACGGAAGTGGAATTGGAAATTTTTATGCGGAAACGGAAACAAAAACGGAACGGTGTTTTCCGATGGAACATGCATGGAAATGGAACTTTCCGTTTCCGTGAATATGGAATTTCTGTTTTCACTATAGACCTATAGCTGCTTTATAGCCCAACCACCAAAGAGAACACAATGACACAATTAGTAGAATGGATCTAAGGCCCAACTTCTACTACCACACATGTACTCAGCTTGACCCTATACGCAATTGTCCGGTACTACTACAATACTACGCTAAGTTGCGAACTTAATGATATTATTTTATAGCCATGTTAACAACTCTTTATATTTGTTTGTTTTTGTGTGTATTTCTCTATGATTCAAGGGGTTTTTAAGTTCCGATCAATACCTATTTCTGTTTCTGTATCCGCTTTGTATTCGCTCCGTGTCCGTTTCCGGTAGTATCTGTTTCCGTACTCATTTCCGGGGTTTCTGTATTCGTTTCCGCTTCTGCAAAAAAATATGAAAACAAATATGATAGCACTCAGTTCCGTCCGTTTCCGCTCCGTTTTCATCCCTAGGCTCCAGCGTGTATATATATACCGGAGAGAGTGTGAAGAGTGCAAACCCTAGAAAACAAGCGCCGATGCTGCAGCTTATACGTGATGAGGTGATTATACGGTCACTATGAGATCGTATAGCTCCGTATCCATCCATTTTGACCAGTCAAATAATCCTCCTGGCATGAATTATGCTCAAGTGTAGTTATCAAACCCGAGACCTCAAGTTTGATGAGCGAACAGGCTAACCAGTGATACGTCTCCAACGTATCTATAATTTTTTATTGCTCCATGCTATATTATCTACTGTTTTGGACCATATTGAGCTTTATTTTCCACTTTTATATTATTTTTGGGACTAACCTATTAACCGGAGGCCCAGCCCAGAATTGTTGTTTTTTGCCTGTTTCAGTGTTTTGCAGAAACGGAATATCAAACGGAGTCCAAACGGAATGGGACCTTCGGGAACGTGATTTTCTCACCGAATGTGATCCAGGAGCCTTGGACCCTACTCCAAGGGAGCCAAGAGGCGGTCACGAGGGTGTGGGGTGCGCCCCCTGCCTCGTGGGCCCCTCGGAGCTCCACCGACGTACTCCTTCCTCCTATATATACCTACGTACCCCCAAACAATCAGATACGGAGCCAAAAACCTAATTCCACCGCCGCAACTTTCTGTACCCACGAGATCCCATCTTGGGGCCTATTCCGGAGCTCCGCCGGAGAGGGCCGTCATCACGGAGGTCTTCTACATCATCATAGCCCCTCCGATGAAGTGTGAGTAGTTTACCTCAGACCTTCGGGTCCATAGTTAGTAGCTAGATGGCTTCTTCTCTCTTTTTGGATCTCAATACAATGTTCTCCCCCTCTCTCGTGGAGATCTATTCGATGTAATCTTCTTTTTGCGGTGTGTTTGTTGAGACCGATGAATTGTGGGTTTATGATCAAGTATATCTATGAATAATATTTGGATCTTCTCTGGATTCTTTTATGTATGATTGGTTATCTTTGCAAGTCTCTTCGAATTATCAGTTTGGTTTGGCCTACTAGATTGGTTTTTCTTGTCATGGGAGAAGTGCTTAGCTTTGGGTTCGATCTTGCGGTTTCCTTTCCCAGTGACAGAAGGGGCAGCAAGGCACGTATTGTATCATTGCCATCGAGGATAACAAGATGGGGTTCATATCATATTGCATGAATTTATCCCTCTACATCATGTCATCTTTCTTAAGGCGTTACTCTGTTTTTAACTTAATACTCTAGATGCATGCTGGATAGCGGTCGATGAGTGGAGTAATAGTAGTAGATGCAGGCAGGAGTCGGTCTACTTGTCTCGGACGTGATGCCTATATAGATGATCCTACCTAGATATTCTCATAACTATGCTCAATTCTGTCAATTGCTCAATAGTAATTTGTTCACCCACCGTAGAATACTTATGCTCTTGAGAGAAGCCACTAGTGAAACCTATGGCCCCCGGGTCTATTCTCATCATATCAATCTCCATCACTTTATTCTTGATTTGCTTTTTACTTTGCCTTTTACTTTTCACTTTGCATCTCTATATCAAAAATACCAAAAATATTATCTATCATCTCTATCAGATCTCACTCTCGTAAGTGACCGTGAAGGGATTGACAACCCCTAATCGCGTTGGTTGCGAGGAGCTATTGTTTTGTGTAGGTACGAGGGACTTGCGTGTGGCCTCCTACTTGATTGATACCTTGGTTCTCAAAACTGAGGGAAATACTTACGCTACTTTGCTGCATCATCCTCTCCTCTTCGGGGAAAACCAACGCAGTGCTCAAGAGGTAGCAAGAATAATTTCTGGCGCCGTTGCCGGGGAGTCTACATAAAAGGTCAACATACCAAGTACCCATCACAATCCCTATCTCTCGCATTACATTAGTTGCCATTTTCCTCTCGTTTTCCTCTCCACCACTTCACCCTTGTCGTTTTATTCGCCCTCTCTTTTCCGTTCGTCTTTTCGTTTGCCTTGATGTCTTACTTGGCTCGTTTGCTCGTTTGGTTGAAATAGTTGAGTATTTATTCCTAAACAGAGAAGCTAATATCTATGGATCCTCATCCACTTTCCAATCTTTTTAAGATATCCAATTATGATAAACCAATTTCTAGTGGTTTGGATGCACTAGATTATCTTTATAAGCTTTTGCCTGAAATCCGTAAATCTGAAAATTGTGATGAAGTGCTTCACGATAGATCTTTGAATAAAAAGCATGATTGCAATAATTTTATAAATTATCTTGATGTCAATTGTGCTAATAATATGCAAAACCCTAAGTTTGGATGCTAGTTTTGTTATGTCTACTACTTGATGCAATGGTCATGATTGGGTGATTCTTCTTATGATCTTGAAAATTTATTAAAACCCCATGATGAATATGAGATTGATAATAGTGTTTGCAATAATATTGAAAGTGGGTTTGGAAGAGTGTCAACTTTAGATCCCACATATTTGGATAATGTTCAATCTTATGAAGTTTTTGATAAAAGTGGGTTTGAAGAGGTCATGACTTTAGTTAATAGTAATCCCTCTATTTCGGAAGAGTGTCAACTTTGCATGCATGTGGATCATGTTGAGAATATGTTTTGTGATAGCTATATTGTTGAATTTGCTTATGATCCTACATGTAATTATTATGAGAGAGGAAAATATGGTTGTAGAAATTTTCATGTTGCTAAATTACCTCTCGTTATGTTGAGATTGCTATTGTTTCTTTCCGCTTCCTTGCATATGCTAGTTTTTGCTTGCCTTGATAATTGGTTTGCCTATAAGATGCCTATGCATAGGAAGTATGTTAGACTTAAGTGTGTTTGTCACATGTTTTATGATGCTCTCTTTATGCTTCAATTCTTGTCTTTCACGTGAGCATCATTGAAATTTTAATGCCTAGCTAAAAAGGCTTTAAAGAAAAGCTCTTGTTGGGAGGCAACCCAATATTTTTACTTGCTGATTAGTAATAAATAACCCATCTACCTTCTTTTTATATGTGGTTTTGTGTTTTAATTTGTGTTTGTACCAAGTTACACCCTCTTGGATGATAGTTATTTGATCTTGCTGTAATTTCCAGAAACTTTCGGTTCACGGAAACAATTGTTAAAAATCACCAGAACGTGATAAAATACTGATTCCAATTGCTGCTGATCAATAAACAAATTTTCTAGGTCTTCCTATTGTGGTAGAGTTCTTGGAGTTCCAAAAGTTTGCGTTAGTTATAGATTACTACAGACTGTTCTGTTTTTGACAGATTCTGTTTTTCGTGTGTTGTTTGCTTATTTTGATGAATCTATGTCTAGTAAAATAGTTTATAATCCATAGAGAAGTTGGAATACAGTAGGTTTAACACCAATATAAATAAATAATGAGTTCATTACAGTACCTTGAAGTGGTCTTTTGTTTTCTTTCTCTAACGGAGCTCACGAGATTTCTATTGAGTTTTGTGTTGTGAAGTTTTCAAGTTTTGGGTGAACTCTTTTGATGGATTATGGAACAAGGAGTGGCAAGAGCCTAAGCTTGGGGATGCCCATGGCACCCCCAAGATAATCCAAGGACACCAAAAATTCAAAGCTTGGGGATGCCCCGGAAGGCGTCCCCTCTTTCGTCTACTTCCATCGGTAATTTTACTTGGAGCTATATTTTTATTCACCACATGATATGTGTTTTGCTTGGAGCATCTTGTATTTATTTGTGTCTTTGTTTGCTAGTGTGCCACAATCATCCTTGCTGTACACACATTTTGAGAGAGCCATACATGAATTGGAATTTGATAGAATACTCTATGTGCTTCACTTATATCTTTTGAGCTATGTAGTTTTGCTCTAGTGCTTCACTTATATCTTTTGAGCGTTGTAATTTTGCTCTATGTGCTTCACTTAGATCTTTTAGAGCACGGTGGTGGATTTGTTTTAAAGAAACTATTGATCTCTAATGCTTCACTTAGATTATTTTGAGAGTCTTAATTGCATGGTAAATTGCTTAATAATAATATGCTTGGTATTCAAGATTTGTAAAACTTTCTTTTGAGTGCGTTGAATACTAAGAGAAGATTGATGTTTGATAATTGTTTTGATACATGAGGATGGTGATATTAGAGTCATGCTAGTTGAGTAGTTGTGAATTTAAAGAATACTTGTGTTAAGGTTTGTGATTCCCGTAGCATGCACGTATGGTGAACCGTTATGTGATGAAGTTGGAGCATGATTTATTTATTGATTGTCTTCCTTATGAGTGGCGGTCGGGGACGAGCGATGGTCTTTTCCTACCAATCTATCCCCCTAGAAGCATGCACGTAATACTTTGCTTTGATAACTTCTAGATTTTTGCAATAAGTATATGAGTTCTTTGTGACTAATGTTGAGTCCATGGATTATACGCACTTTTTCCCATCCTTCCACCATTGCTAGCCTCTCTAATACCACGCAACTTTTGCCGGTATCATGCACCCACCATATACCTTCCTCAAAACAGCCACCATACCTACCTATCATGGCATTTCCATAGCCATTCCAAGATATATTGCCATGCAACTTTCCACCGTTCCGTTTATTATGACACGCTCCATCATTGTCATATTGCTCGCATGATCATTGAGTTGACAACGTATTTGTGGCAAAGCCACCATTCATAATTCTTTCATACATGTCACTCTTGATTCATTGCATATCCCGGTACACCGCCGGAGGCATTCATATAGAGTCATATTTTGTTCTACGTATCGAGTTGTAATTGTTGAGTTGTAAGAAAAATAAAAGTGTGATGATCATCAATTTTTAGAGCATTGTCCCAAGTGAGGAAAGAATGATGGAGACTATGATTCCCCCACAAGTCGGGATGAGACTCCGGACGAAAAATAAAAAAGAAAAAAAAGAGGCCATAAAAAGAGAGAGAAAAGGCCCAAATAAAAAAAATGAGAGAAAAAGACAGAAGGGACAATGTTACTATCCTTTTACCACACTTGTGCTTCAAAGTAGCACCATGATCTTGATGATAGAGAGTCTCTCATTTTGTCACTTTCATATACTAGTGGGAATTTTTCATTATGGAACTTGGCTTGTATATTCCAATGATGGGCTTCCTCAAAATTGCCCTAGGTCTTCGTGAGCAAGCGAGTTGGATGCACACCCAATTAGTTTCTTTTGTTGAGCTTTCATATACTTATAGCTCTAGTGCATCCATTGCATGGCAATCCCTACTCACTCACATTGATATCTATTGATGGGCATCTTCATAGCCCGTTGATACGCCTAGTTGATGTGAGACTATCTTCTCCTCTTTTTGTCTTCTCTACAACCACCATTCTATTCCACATATAGAGCTATATCCATGGATCACGCTCATGTATTGCGTGAGGATCGAAAAAGTTTTGAAAATGTTAAAGTATGAAACAATTGCTTGGCTTGTCATCGGACGTCTGAGCGACATCACATAAAGGGCTTATATCGAAAGTAAATAACAAGAATGCCACAGTTGGACGTCTGAGCGACATCACATAAAGGGCTTATATCAAAAGTAAATAGCGAGAGTGCCACAGTCGGACGTCTGAGCGACATCTCATAAAGGGCTTATATTTTATCATTCGAATTCAAATGGTTCATGAATTTAAATAATCACAAGGAAATACTCAGCACATAATAATAAACTGGTTAGTACATTCACAGGAATAACAGTTTTCATGTTTATTCTCCGGAGACTATCACTGGGGTTGACACCGAGATCGACACTGAGACTGATACTGACACTGATATGCTGTCGAAGTCCTTGGTCGTGGACATGGATACTCGAATGGTTTTGACTCTATAGAGTTTGTAGTCTTTAACCACAGCCAACGGATTTCAGTAGTCACAAAGGACTAGTTCCCTTTACGGTGTTTTAGAAGAAACACATCTATCCAGTACACACCCATTCCACATTCCGCTGCCAGGAATCACCTTAGGCAACATTCAAGAAAAACTTTTAAGACGGGGAGGTCACAACCTCGAATAGCATGGGATCAAATTTATATCGCGCGCTCTAAGGGGTGCCCCCCTCTTGGTCCCAACCGGAAACACCCATGCCCCCTGTCCGGATGACAGGCTTTAATCCAGGGCCATGGAACCCTCATCCTGGTCCCTCTATTTGGTGTGTACATGGAAAGAGGTTTGCAACTTACTAAACCTCACTCTTTGCAGAAAGCATGTGGCAGCATGAAGGGGGGACGAACGGGATCGAGACTTGGTCCACATTAATACTGGAGTTAAACGGTTGACATAAAGCTGGCATGCTTCAACAATACCAGATTGCAACCTATCATGCCACCACATGATCGGGTTATATCACCATCGTAAGAACACATCAATACCGAAGTTCACCCGCAGCTTTCTTTGCATGAAATATAACTTTCAACGATGTTCCTATAAATATGCCATGCGAAACCACTCAAGCAAACATGAAAAGCACTTATCATATCAAAGGTTCAAACATGCTTGCCTGGTTCGGAGTAGTCGGAGTCTAGCTCGGCGAAGTTTGCGGCTCCATTACCTCCTCCGGTATCTACGGTATAAAGAAATCGCACACTAACGTAAATACCGTGCGTGTATAAAAAAAATTCCAATTTTTTTTCAAATAAATATGATAAAAAACTAAACAGAAAAATAAAGGTGACACAAAAAGAATCAACTCAAAATCATCTTTTGTTTAAAAGTTATAAAGGTTTTAGTCTAGGGACTCATCTGTAATGAAACAGAAAGTTTCCAGGGGTTAGTTTATAAAAACAGAAAACGATTTGGTTAGAAATACGCCAACCCCAAAGGAACACGTATTTTGCCCAAAGGCGTTTTCAGAAAATGGTTCGAATAAGAAGAAGAGGCTGATGAGGGGGTCCCAGCCGTCAGGTTTGAATTTCAAAAAACAGAGTCCACCGGCGCCCAAGGGCCGCGGTGGTCGCCGGCGTCGATCCACGGCGAGGTAGGGACAGGGGATGATACCTATGGACTCACGGTGCTCTCTTGCGTCTGTGGGTGGTGGAGTTGGTCGTCGGCGAGCACCCCGTCGACGGCGGCCTCCACTTCGGCGGACGATGGTGCGGGCGGTGGTGGGTCTCGCCGAGGAGAGCTACAGACGCCAAATTGAGGCTAGGGTCAGCAGAGTGGGTGCACTAGGAGGCTACTGGCTAGGTTTGGGAGGTGGGGGTGCTCTCACCGGAGAGAATCATGCCGGAGCCCGAAGCGGATCGGGGCGGCCGGAGTCGGGGAAGAAGACCTCCTCGAGGCCCTCCTAGTGGCTGGGCGCAGTACTGGCAAGGTGGAGGGGTGGTGCCGGGTCGAGAATGAGATCGAGGCCTCCTTTTATAGCCAGTCCGAGGCAGTTGCCGAGAACGGGACAACTCCGGTGAGTGATTACGGCGAGGCAGTGGTCGGACAGGCGGTTTAGGTGACTGGGCATCAACGTGTTGGTCTACTGGTTCCATCTAGAGGCTAATCTTGGCAAAACTTGGGCGATACTCCAAGTTCTCGACGGAACGGCTTCACGGGCACGTCGGCGGCAGAGAGCGCGCTCTGCGCCTCTCAGGCCACGGCGACGGTGCTGCAGCGTGCACAGAGAAGGGGACGGCCACGCATAGGCTTCTGGTGGTTTGGGCGGTGCTGGACGGCGCCGTTCCATGCCAAGCCTCTCTGATGTCCGCAGCGGGCATTGCTGTCGCTGCTCACAGGGGCGATGCACCCCTGCCAGCTCACCACCGACGCTCGCGCCCGTCCAAATGACCGTGTGGCGCACTGGATAAGGAGGAGAAGCAGTGAGCAAGGTGCCAACGCGGGCACTGGCGACATTGACGCCGCGCTCTGAAGAAAACGACGCTGACGACAGAACTGAACACTGAACTCTGAAACTTGACAGAAACAGTGCACGCCACCTGTTCGACGAAATGATTTTGGCATGTGGAAAATTTTTCTGGAGTTGGGACTTGGTGAAGTGGTCTCGTGATGCATCTAGGGGCTGCCTGATTTATTCTGAGATTTTTAGCAGAAGAAAAAGAATGAATTTCACCAAAAATGGCAAATCTGGTCCAAACTTGCAGCAAGCACATTTTGAAAAATTTGAATTGTGGACCAGTGGATCTTGATGGATCATGGTTGAGGGTGCTAAGGACTATCCAGAGAAGTTTATTTGGAGTTAAAACTCAAAGGAAATCTAGCAATTCCTTTGTAAATCTCTAAGGTCCAAAATAAATGACAGTAAAGATTTTGAGGTTAAAATAAATAGAAATAAAATTTAGATGAAGTTGAAACTTGCTGGATTTGGATGCTTGGCTTGTCCCAAAGTGGGGAGGTGGATTTGGAAGAAAAATTTCAACATGAGTCATGGCAAAAGAGAAACTTTTGAATGGGAAAAGAATAAATCCATATTTCATAGGGTTTCTTTTTAATAGAGAGGATTTCAAAAACTTTCCAAAATTATTTGTGTTGAGCCAACACAAGATGAAAAACCCTTAAGGCCAAAGATCAAGATTTGGAAGAACCCATAAAACATACTTGTCATAAAAGGAAAAGTTTTGAGAAGGAGAGTCTTTTAGAAAAAATTTAAATAACCTCCTTCAAGTCAAATAAATAATTTGATAAAAACCAAATCAAAAGTTTTGGAGTGTTACAACACCTACCCACTTAGGAAAAAATCTCGTCCCCGAGATTTCATCTGATCCTCAAATAGGTGTGGGTACCCTATCCGAAGAAAGTCCTCTCTTTCCCATGTTGCTTCATCCTCGGTGTGATTGCTCCACTGAACCTTGAAAAACTTAATTGTTTTCTGACGGGTCCTTCTTTCAGATTCCTCCAATATTTTTATTGGACGTTCCCTGTAGGTGAGGTCTTGCAGGTCAATGTTCTCGTGAGATACTTGTTTTTCCGGGTTGCTTACACATTTCCTCAATTGTGAGACGTGGGACACGTCGTGGACGTCTGACAGTTCTTTGGGTAGGTCTAGCTGGTAAGCTACTGTGCCTCTTCGCGCAATCACACAGAAGGGTCCAATAAATCTTGGTGTTAGCTTTCCTTTAACTTTGAATAGTTGCAGGCCCCTCATAGGAGATACTCGTAGATACACATATTCACCGGGTTCAAAGCTGACTTCACGATGTTTTCAATTGTAATAACTCTTTTGTCGGCTTTGAGTTGTCCTGAGTCGGTCCCTGATTAGTCTAACTTTCTCCTCAGCTTCCTTGAGCATGTCTGGGCCGAAGATACGACTGTCTCCTGTTTCTGACCAATTTAATGGGGTACGACATCTCCGCCCGTACAGGGCTTCAAAAGGTGCCATTTGTAGACTGGCTTGGTAACTTTTGTTGTATGCGAACTCGGCATATGGCAAGCCTTGTTTCCAACTGGTTCCATACATTAGAACACATGCTCTTAGCATGTCCTCTAGAATTTGGTTCACGTGTTCGGTTTGTCCATCAGTCTGGGGGTGGTATGCTGTGCTGAATGCCAGTTGAGTTCCCAGAGCTTGTTGTAAATGATCCCAAAATTTTGAGACGAATTGAGTGCCCCTGTCAGATATTATAGTCTTTGGAATTCCATGCAGACAAACTATATGGGAGAGATAAAGTTTGGCAAGCTTTTGAGTGTTGTAGGATGTCTTTCCTAGAATGAAATGTGCCACCTTGGTTAATCTATCTGTGATGACCCATATGGCATCATTTCCATGTTTCGACCGAGGTAGTCTGACAATAAAATCCATTCCAATTTCATCCCATTTCCACTCAGGTATCCTGTTTGGCTGCAATAGTCCTACTGGTTTTTGGTGCTCGGCTTTAATGCACTGACAAGAATCACAACATGTGATGAAGGTAGCTATATCCCTCTTCATACCGTGCCACCAAAAATTTTCCTGAATGTCCTTGTACATTTTGGTTCCTCCAGGGTGGATTGAATATGGAGCGGTGTGGCCTTCGGCTAGAAGTTGCTGTTTGAGGTCCTCTATATTTGGCACGCAAAGTCTGTCTCCATACCATAATATTCCCTCATCGTCTACGACGAATTCTGAGGCGTTGCCCATACTCACTTTTCTTTTTATGCCTTCGATGCTGGGATGTCCATGCTGAGCCTTCTTAATCTGTTCCACAAGGGTGGGTTGCATTTCCAAGTTTGACACATTGCCTTCAATGACCATCACCAAATTGAGTTTGGTGAACTCCTGCTGAAATTCAGGTCTCAACTTTTGTAGACTGTCATTGCCCAAGCTGGGGTTTCGACTAAGAGCATCTGCCACTACATTCGCTTTTCCTGGATAGTAGTGAATGCCAACATCATAATCTTTCACTAACTCCAACTAGCGGCGTTGCCGTAAATTGAGTTCTGGCTGTGTGAAAATATACTTGAGGCTTTTATGGTCCGTATATATTTCACAACGATTTCCAAGCAAAAAGTGCCTCCATTCTTTGAGTGCATGAATGACTGCTGCCAATTCTAAGTCATGAGTAGGATAATGTTCTTCATGCTTTCGTAGTTGCCTGGAAGCGCATGCGACTACCTTGCCTTCTTGCATTAGTACGCATCCGAGGCCTTTCCGGGATGCGTCACAAAAACTCTTGTGTATGTCTGGTACAACCAATACTGGTGTTGTTGTTAATTTCCTCCTGAGTTTTTGGAAACTTTTCTCGCAAGCTTCGGTCCTTACAAATTTATTATCCTTCTTGAGTAACTGTGTCATTGGCTTTTCTATGGTGGAGAACCCCTCAATAAACCTTCGGTAATATCCAGCCATTCCTAGGAAGCTTCGTACATTTGTTACGTTGGCTGGTGGTCTCCAGCCGAGTGTGACCTTGACTTTTTCTGGGTCCACGGCGACACCTTCTTGAGTCAATACGTGGCCTAGAAAACCAACCTATCTTAACCAAAATTCACATTTGCTGAATTTGGCGTATAATTGATGTTTCCTTAATTCTCCCAGTACAATTCTGATATGTTCAGCATGCTCTTCTAGTGTCTTAGAATATACCAGAATATCATCAATGAACACTACAACAAATTTGTCCATAAATTTCATAAACACATTGTTCATGAGATGGACAAAATATACGGGGGCGTTTGCTAGTCCAAACGGCATTACTGTAAACTCATATAATTCGTATCTGGAGGTGAATGTTGTCTTAGGGACACCTTCTGTCCGCACTTTTAACTGATGATATCCCGACCTTAAATCAATTTTTTAGAAAACTTTGGCTTGTGCGAGCTGGTCAAATAAATCATTTATCCGTGGCATCGGATATTTGTTTTTGATGGTGACCATGTTGAGTGCCTGATAGTCTATACACAATCTTAGTGTCCCATCCTTTTTCTTGGCAAATAATAATGGTGAACCCCAAGGTGAGGAGCTGGCCCGTATAAATCCTTTGTCCAGCAATTCCTTTATTTGCTTCTTTAATTCTACCAACTTGGAGGGTGCCATTCTATAAGGTTTCTTGTAAATGGGGGTGGTTCCAGGTGCTAGTTCAATGATGAACTCTATTTCCCGGTCTGGTGGCATGCCTGGTAGTTTCTCGGGAAACATGTCAGGGAACTCACATACCACTGGAACTTTTCTTAATTCTGATATGTCCACTTTGTTCAACTTTGGTTACCGTGATATTGGCCTTTCTTGAGCTGCTACTTTTATTGTCTTCCCGTGATGATGAGTAAGAATTACAGTTCGATTGAAGCAGTCGATAAATCCCTTGTTGGTGGTTAACCAGTCCATTCCTAGGATAACATCCAGTCCCTTATTTTCCAATACAATGAGGTTTACCGAGTACGATATCTGGGGCATTCTGCGCCTCCTCCTTGGTCACATGGTTCAAGTGACCCTTCTTGTGATTATTATTGGGGTTGAACTTGTTGCGCTTGGGTGCTGAATTATTTCCACTGTTGTTCGGCTTGGGGGCCGAGTTTCTTGGTTTTGGGCACTGTTTGGCAGTGTCCTTCCTCGCCACAAGCGTAGCAAGTAACACCTGGGCGATACGTAAAATCCTTGTCCCTTGCGTGAAAATTTTTCTTTGGGTGTGGAACATTGGTTGTGGGTTTGTTCGCTCCAATCTTCTGAAAATCAGTCTTGTTCCGGTTGTTGCGAGCGTGTGTAGTCTTGTACCTTGGCGGAACCAATCTAGCCCTCCGGCAGAGCTGTTCTGCCGGGGACACTTCCCTTCGGGAGGGGGAAATCATCGCCATCGTCATCACCAATGCTCCTCTCATCGGGAGAGGGCAATCTCCATCAACATCTTCACCAGCACCATCTCCTCTCAAAACCCTAGTTCATCTCTTGTATCCAATTCTTGTCTCTAAGTCCGGGATTGGTACTAGTAGGTTGCTAGTAGTGTTGATTACTCCTTGTAGTTGATGCTAGTTGGTTTATTTGGTGGAAGATCATATGTTCAGATCCTTTATGCATATTAATACCCCTCTGATTATGAACATGAATATGCTTTGTGAGTAGTTACGTTTGTTCCTGAGGACATGGGAGAAGTCTTGCTATTAGTAGTCATGTGAATTTGGTATTCGTTCGATATTTTGATGAGATGTATGTTGTCTAGCCTCTAGTGGTGTTATGTGAACGTCGACTACATAACAATTCACCATTATTTGGGCCTAGAGGAAGGCATTGGGAAGTAATAAGTAGATGATGGGTTGCTAGAGTGACAGAAGCTTAAACCCTAGTTTATGCGTTGCTTCGTAAGGGGCTGATTTGGATCCATTTGTTTCATGCTTTGGTTAGGTTTACCTTAATACTTTTGTTGTAGTTGCGTATGCTTGCAATAGAGGTTAATCATAAGTGGGACGCTTGCTCAAGTAAGAATAGCACCCAAGCACCGGTCCATCCACATATCAAATTATCAAAGTACCGAACGCGAATCATATGAACGTGATGAAAACTAGCTTGACGATATTCCCATGTGTCCTCGGGAGCGCTTTTCCTTATATAAGAGTTTGTCCAGGCTTATCCTTTGCTACAAAAAGGATTGGGCCACCTTGCTGCACTTTATTTACTTTTGTTACTTGTTGCTCGTTACAAATTATCTTATCACAAAACTATCTGTTACCACTTATTTCAGTACTTGCAGAGAATACCTTGCTGAAAACCGCTTATCATTTCCTTCTGCTCCTCGTTGGGTTCGACACTCTTACTTATGAAAGGACTACGATAAATCCCCTATACTTGTGGGTCATCAGCTGTTACTCTGCTCTTCCTCTCAGTCCCCTGCCTGGTCTGCTCTTTCTCTTGCTCGCGCTCGCACTGCTGCTCTCGCTCTTCCTCTTGCTTGCGATGCTACTCCGATTTAGCTACACTTCAGTCGACTAAATCGACTTTTGGGTCAGTCGATTTTCAGGGGGTGGGGGGGCTCGCGGGAGTTAAGGAAGATCCAGCCGCAGCGGGGAGGGGGGCTCGCCGGAGAAGTACGCCACTATATATCTTAGGCTTCAGGGTGGGGGCGGTGGTCACCGGCGACGGTGGGTGGTGGCATGGGGATCGCTAGAGAAAAAGCTCGGCACGCGGGGCCTAGAGGGATGGCCGGGGCAGCGATGGACCGGCGGTGTGGAGTGCTTTCGGGGCGGGCGGGGCGGCGCACCGGCGGCCGCAGGCGGCGGGGGCGGCTGTTTGGCCGGTGGTGGCTGGCGGCTCAGGGGGTGGAGGTTGAAGATGAACTACAGGCCCTTGATTTCGTATCCAATGGCTGCAAAATCGACTGACCAGAGATGAAAAAGTTAGTCGACTGATGTGTAGCCTCACCTCTAGTGCGTTCAGTTTCGACAGTAAAATTCAGTTTCGACAGCAAAATTCGGTTTCGACTGTTAAGTTTAGTTTCGACAGTTAAATTCAGTTTCGACAGTTAAGTTTAGAGATGAGCGGCTGATGTATACATCTAGCACTTTGTGGTTATGTATTTTACGTCATCTATTGGAGATGCTATTAGAATTCCACTCAGGTTAACGTTGTCTCTCTTGTCCTACTTCAGCCTCGGCGTCGTACAACTCACCGGAGCTGCTCCAACGACGAAATCCTCCATCACAGTGGAGCAGTACCTCGGGCTCCATCTCCAGACGCCTAAGATCTTCTTCCCCTCCTCCGACAGCCAAGTCAGCTGGAGCATCCTCACCGGCCAACCCAATCACGCTTAGATCGACATGGCTTCGCCAAAGAGGTTGTACACTTCTTGTGGTTTGACTTAATCTCACCATGCTTCATTGCATCCTGTGATCTTCCAATTCTTGTGAACCAAACACCCGGATTGGTAGAAATCCTGTGTTTTTAAATTCTCTGTTTTGCATGTGCATTCCTATCCTATTCATGTATATTTCCTATCCCTGCATTGTTAGAATCCTCAAATTCAAACAAGCCCTTACACAATTACTTCTGTTACAGATATGTGTCAAAGAAAACCTTGTGTGGTTTGTCCTGCTCCTGTGGTGCTGTGTTCCACCCAAGCTCAGCTGCTCCAACGACGGAAGGGTTCACCACAGCAGGGATCCGCTCTCCAGACTGTCTTTCGCCACCTCAGATCTTCTTCCCCGCCGTCGGCAGCCACGACAACTACATTACCATCATCAACTGAGCAGATGACCTTGAGGACTACACGGGTCCGCAAGAGAGGTCGCACTCTTCCGTGTCTGCTTATGTTATGCATCGCTTAATATGATGACATGCTACTTTATCATAGCGTTCACCTATTAGACTCCGACTCAGGTCCAAACTTATGTTGAAACTTGGGTTTTTAAATGGTTGTGGGGTACATATTGGGGCAGCAATCAGTACTATTTGTCTACTATCTGGTTAATCTCGGGTGTCTACTATGAGTTTCATGTTCGGTGCAACCAAACATTAAAGGAGCCATTATTTGTATTTTTTAACTAAAGCTATTATCTACCTGCTATCATTGGTTTTGGGTCTATCCACAGTTTGCTACCATCACTCTGGATTTGTGCATGCACTCCTTACATAATCTCACTATGTTTTATTCCTATGCTTGTCAGTTATTGTACACAATGGAACTGAACATGTAGAGCAAAAGAGACGAGCCTTGCATGGCAATAAAATTTCATGCAGACGTTGCTCCATGGTGGGCGCAAAGGCAGCCCCCCTCCACCCATTTCGGATCGTAATCAAGAGGAAGATAACTATTCTCAGGGGGATTCAGAAGCAGAAGGCCACTCCTATTTACCCCATGAAGTCTTCACTCTAACTTGGCATGCTTCTCAGGGGGATTCAAAAGCAGAAGACCACTCCTATTTACCCCATGAGGTCTTCACTCTAACTTGGCATGCTGATGTTGGTTATATCATGCATATGGTGCCTTGCATTTCTTACTTTATACATCAAATATGTCAAATGCTTAGTTTAGACATGCTTTGTGTGAATGCCATCTGTTTAGTTTATTCATCGTTTATGTGAATTATGCAATGCCATCTTGTTTAGCCATGCATCATATATGTGAATTTTGCAATGCCATCCTGCTTAGCCAGTCATCTTATATGTGAATTATATCAGGCCATACTTTTTTTTCGTGACGTATTACATTTCTCAACAATGTTAGTACATTCAACTACTCTTCGTGTGCATCAGCCATTTGACACGCTGATGGAAAATTCTGGAGTGAAAACAAGGTCTTTAGAGCAGACTATGCTATCTGATGAAGCGCATATCTCGCTCGTTATGGATAGCTCCTCAGAGGAGGATTCAGAGACAGATGACCAGTCCTATCCCCCCCCCCCCCGCCCCCCGAGGTGCATGCTCTAACTTGGCAGGGTTATGTTGCTCATATCGTGCGTATGGTATCTTGCATTGCTATATCATTTGCTTAGTTTAGACGTGATTTGTGTGAATGCCACCTGTTTAGTGTCTAATTACCATATATGTGAATTATGCAATGCCATCTTTTTGCAAGACATTATATATGTGAATTATGCAATGCTATCTTGTTGCAAGGCATTATATATGTGAATTATGCAATGCCATGCTGTTTAGCCAAGCGTCATATATGTGAATTATATCATGTCATCCTTTTTTTGTATTTCTCATTGCTTTTGTCGACAATGTTTGTATATTCAACTACTCTTCCTGTGCATCAGCCATTTGAATTGGTGATGGAGAAATCTGGAGTGAAAACAAGGTCTTCAGAGCAGACAATACTACCTGGTGAAGCAGATATGTTGTTGGTTACAGATAGCACTTCAGAGGAGGATTCAGAGGCAGATGACCAGTCCTGTTATCCCCCTAAGGTGGATGCTCAAACTTGGCAGGGTTATATTACTCATATCATGCATATGTTGTATTGCAATGCTTAGTTTTTACATCATATACACGATATTGAATTCCATCTCCTTAGTTGAAACATCATATATGCGATTGCCCTCTGCTCACTTCCTTAGTATATAAATCATATATTTGAATTATATCATGCCATGGTGTTTACATAGACAGCATGTATCTGAATTATGGCATGCCAACCCATTTTCTAAAGACATAATATAGTTATATCATCTCATCATGTTCACATAGTCATCATATTTTGAATTATGCCATTCTATTCATGAATTATATCATGCCATCATGTTTCCATCGACGGCATGTTTGTGATTTATGGCATGCCAACCACTTTAATAGACACATCGTATAGTTATATCATGTCATCATGTTTACATAGTCATCATATTTTGAAATATGTCATTCTATCCTGTTTAGTTAGCCATCATACATGTGAAATTTTTTCATGCTATCCTATTTAATTAGCCATCATATATTTGAAATTATGTCCTGCTATTCTGTTTGGTTAGACAACATAAATGTGAAATTCTTTCATGCCCTGTGTTCTTCCCTACTACCCATTGCACCTGTCTATCTTACAATGTCTGTACATTCAATTACTTTTCTTGTTTATCAGCCATTTCAATTGGAGGGGGTGACGGCAGTATCTGTGGGAGTAAAAACACGGTCTTCAGAAAAGATCGTGCTACCTGTCTATGGAGATAGAACCACGGTTGTACTTGCCCAAGAACCAGCCCCACCACACATAACCCAGACTCACACAGATTGTACCCCTACCCAGTTGGACAGAGAACCAGCTACACCCCTTCTAACCCCAACCCCAACAGATAGTAACCCAGTTCCCGCTGACACAGCACCGTCTCCACCACAGAGCACCCAAACACGAGCAGTTAGTAAGGCAACTACAGTGCCCAAAGCATGAGGACCACCACTCCGAACCCCAAGTCAACGCTTAAAGCAGAAGAAGAATTGTTATCGGGTCAGGTTCCGTAGCTATGGTTCATACTACTTTGCTCTTGCATCACTGTATTTACTCATACCAACTAATTTCAAATTTGAAGGATGCAATTGAAACTCCAATGGCGCAACAGGTATGTTTTAAACATGTTTTTTAACGTGTTTGCTATTGTAACTTGCTCAATGTTGATTTTAGTTTCAATTGAATAAGCAGTTATGTTCTCATGCCATGCACATTACAAGTGTTGTTATTGTTGTGTTGTTTCCCGCACTTATATTCTGTCTATGCTGCTTTGTCTTAAATAGATATGATTCGAACTGTATCTATCTTGATTTGGCAACATAAACTAGAATGATATAGACCATACAGTGACCATACTACATAGATATATGTTTGTTTCATGCTGTTATCCTTTCCACCTTACTACTGAACTAGTTTACCAAAATGAGTTTCATATACTACATTGTAAACATGTGATGTGTTTGTTTGTTTCTCCTTTAGAACGCGGACAAAATAATGGAGAAGAGTACCCCGTTATGCAATGGTAAAGGAAGTAATGAAGATCAGGTTCAAGATAGTGAGACTTCCCTGTTGTTCTCCAACAAAGCTGATAAAAACTATATTGAAGACACTGAGACAACCCCAAAGTCCTGTCTTGATGTAGTGTTCGAGTTACTGGCTACTACTGCTGCCACCAGCTCTTCGTACTCGCTGCCTGAATCAGTTTGGCTTCTTGAGTCTCAACTTCAAGTTGAAAGACATCGATCAGATGTTATGCGTCAGGAAGCCAAAGGACTGAGGAAGTCCCTGCAGAATTCAGATGCATACTTTCTAGTGCAACAGCAAGTGCTGGAGGATTTAAGCGCCAAACACGAGAAAGTTAATAAGCTTGCTAAGCATCTTGCCAGCATTATGGGTACCCAGGATATTGTTTCTTGAGCTCTTCTGAAGTGGTTTCAGTTCTGGACTTGTTTTGCTGCGGCGTTTATATGCTGCTTTGTTCCCTATATTTGCATTTGTGGCGAACTTTGATGCCCAGTGGATGTAATATGTGTAATAGTCGTGATAGCCTAGCATAAGTTACTTGTTTATTTATTTCCGTTGTCTTGTTTATTTGTTTTCTTGTAGTCAGTGCAGTTCTTTTTCTGCAGTTTGCTAGTGGCCGGAATAACCTATTTTTTTAAAACTAGGCCACATTAACAATGGGCTACATATTTACTGTAGTTAACATGGGCCTCCTACGGGCCGTAGAAACAATGGGCCTTCTAAGGGCCATAGAAACAATGGGCCTTCTATGGGGCGTAGACACAATGGGCCTTCTATGGGGCGTAGACACAATGGGCCTTCTACGGGTAGTATCATCAATGGGCCTTCTACGGGCCGTGTGATCGGTTGGCCAAACATGGGCCAATAACAGACCACATTATGGCCATAAATGGGCTAGAGTTGAAATCATCCGTTCATGGGCCGACCATAACGGGCCGTCGTTAATAGGCCGTATTTGATGACGCTATGAAAATGGCCCAACGTATTAATGGGCCACAAACGGGCCGACTATAACCACAGGTTGTATTTGGCCCACAAGCAGAAAATGATAGTAATAGGCCGAAAGTAAACGAATGCTGGAAATGATCCCAAGAATAAATGGGCCCTAAGAAGGCCGAAAGATAACATGGGTTGGAAATGGCCCAACGGAATAATGGGCCGTTAATGGGAATAAAGTGATACACTGTTCATTACGAGCCAGTTTTACCACGGGCCGTTAGTGGGCCGAGGGTTACTAAGGGCCTCATATGGGCCAAAAGACGTCATGGGCCATACATGGGCCGGAAGTTAAAAAGGGCTGGAATTATATTGGGCGGCCCAGATGTCGCTACTGGGCCTAATTCGGATAGGTCGTAAACGGGCCCTGGGTTAGAGGGCTGTAAATGGGCTATATGCGAACAAGGCGTTAACAGGCTTGCCGTGGGCCGGCCCGCCACCTTTTGACCAAGTCAAACGGGCCGGCCTTTTCATAGGAATGGGCCTCTGTTGGGCCGTGCCATGTGTCGACGTATCATAGGCGCTTTGGGTCCAATGAGTGGATGACGTCCGTCCCAACGGTGAGCTGACACGTGTTTCCTCCAGCCAATGATGATTTTACACGTGGAAAATCCCCATTGGTCGGGGCTGTTAACCGGTTAACGGATCCAAAACCGGACCCGATAGCTTAACGGTGTTCCGTTACGATGGATGCCACGTGTCGGTCACCCTTGACGAAAGCACTTCTATGACGCGTGATTTGTCGTCATGGAAGTGGACACTTCCGTGATAATTTTGGTAATGTCATGGAACACTTATACGACAGTACAGGTATGACTATCTTGATTCTGTCATAAATTTGTCATGGATGTACATGCATGACAGAAAACGTGACCTACTGTGACAAACACGTATCATCACGGAAGTGTATTTTTTGTAGTGTTCCTTGAATGATCGCTCCGGCTCTGGGCCGTTTGATCTTCGGGATGCAAAATAGGGGATCGCTTGCCAACCGTTATTTAGGACCAGTGAAAACCCACGCTTGGTCAAGGCGAAGTGCAGTTTGGAGATCTAACAATTCCTTATGTCGTGTATCCTCGATTGATGCAGCCTCAGATGCTTCAATTGTAGACTTGAGTATTGAGCAAAAGGTTACACCACCTATAGGTTATGTATTATAGGCCAATCCTACTCCACTAGTACCAATAGGCGGCATACGGGAAAAAGCACAACACCTAGGAATAGGAATCAACAACACAAAAACTTTCTAAGAAATTACCCAGCAAGAAAACGTATGCGCGTGGGCGCAACGGATTTCGCTCCCGTGCACTCATCCTTGCTTGTTCTTTCGGACTAGCACTCTTTCCCTCTCTTTGAAGTAGATTTCTCAGCACTACGAGTCAAACGAAATAAGGAGAAAGGCCCACTACTTCTTCATTCATGGCTTATTGATTTGATTGATCCCCCTTTCGTATTCATTCGACCTGAGGTGAGGTTGGAACAAGAGTTTTCATAAAAAGAATGGTTCTTTTATGCAATTATGAACGGGCAGGCCTCTTGTGGATTCCTCCAACTCTATGAATGAAGGGGGGAGTATGAGGAAGGCCGATTTTCTTTCTATATGAAGATGAAAAAAGGATCAGGGTCAAACATTTCTTACTTTTGTTGAGTATGACTGAATGAGGAAGATCTCCTTATGTGGTATCACTTTACCACCATCTGAAATGCGCAAAACTCCGATTGGTGGAAGCCAGTCCATGAAGATTCTCCCTTCTCTTACGTGAAATTCCCCTCTTTAGGTAAGCATCCAGTATCTCAGCAAATGAACATTTCTCTAAGCTTATCCTGTAGCTTATACGTCGTTTGGAAGCTGCTCCAAGGATCCAATAAATAGCTAAGGTTTGTTGACGATCCCTGGCTACAATCCCAGGAACATCATAAATAGTACATGCGACTCCTACTTTGACCACTTCGTATATTGGCTTTATATTATCTACTGCGTCAACCATAAGTTTTATTACATCGCGTTCAGTTCGAGCTAGACGGTGAAAAGTTTATAAACAATAGCACGAACTCTCGTTCTTTTACCATTGATCATGCGAAAGTTTACCAATTTCTTGATCAATTCTTTTTGCTCACCATCAAAGTCCCCCATATAGCTGAGAATTTCCGAGCAATTGGAAGTCGCTTTCGATGACGAGGCCGATAAATTATATTACGCGATCGTTACTGTCCATATTTTTCAGCTCTGCTCCCGAAAAGAGAAAGGAAAGGAGACTGATCTTGACGTCAACTTTGGTTTTTCCAACGAAACGAATTAGTTTTGGATTGAGATTTCACATAAGCATTGCACAATGATCCGCATTAGGCGTGGAGCAGCAATGATACCGCTAGCCAGGAATAAGTACATATCCCTCTACTACTTACGATGTTTTACATTCTATTGAGATCCTGCGTTGAGACGATGTTTCATTGATCGATAACGGGCACATCCACCACATCAACTATCACTTTTCATACGCATTTATTAACGGACCAGTAAACTAGACCCGAAAAACTCCTATTTTTAAAATGAAAGACCCATCACAAAATTACGGTGCAACGCTATGATGAGTGTTCTCACTGGCCGGCACCTCGATGCATCCGTCTCAACAGTTGTACACCTTACATGTGCTTCACGCCACAATCTCTCACTTTCTACTCCTCCATCTGTCTCCATCATATAATCGATCTCACCTCTCATGTCTGAGTGAAAAAACCATATTTGTTAGTATATATCAAGGCCGAGAGGACACGTTCCTCTCATGTTGAGATTAGTATTAGGGACCCTTAGTATTATTAACCGGTTACTATACGTACATGTAGTGAGACAATCAATCTATGCTCTCATTCACATTTCATTCTAGCACTCATGACTCCAGCCCTATCTATCCCTAGAAGCAAATGGACCCTAGAAGCACATGGAATAAGTCCGATGGAACACTCGGATTGGAAAATATAATTATACGGATAGGCCTGGATGAAAAAAAAGCTTGGAAACTAGTTCAAATCGAACTCAAAAGCAACTAGGCAATCCAACTTCCATTGAAGAAGCTTCCTTGGAACTAGCTGCCATTGTATCGGTTGGTGCCATTTCTTCTCTTGGAGGCAGGGCAATAGATTAAGATTAGGTGATAAGCGAAGGAACTGTAGGGCTTAGGGTTGCGGGTGAGTGCAACTTCAATAGGTCGAGGGGAGGAAGAGAAGAAAAAGCAGCTATTTCACCTGGTGTCGTAATAACCACCGTTTTCGGGTTTGAAGGCATAAGCGCAGCAGAGATCTTCTTTCATTTAAGAAGAAGCCACTATAACGAAGAGGAAACAAGGCGTTTAAGGGACACCGACTCCCATTATTTTCTCCAGGCCTGCTTTGGCTAAATTGATGGAGGCTTAGCTTATTATGTTTTGGGCGTTTACCTAGCTTAGAGAATAAAGAAATCTATCTCTAAAGGGGGAGCGGTACAACTATTTTAGGTTAGAGGAAGGTTGAAGAGAGAATACCTAAAATAGCCAATCGGATAGGCAAGTGCGGGTGGTTGTGGTGAAAGTGAATATGTCTTGTTTCGGTTAGAGGTTTCGGCTCTCCGGCACCGAAGTAAACTCTTTCTATTGCGGGGCATATGGATTTTGGGGATGAGTGCTGACACTTTATTGTGCAACATTTTTGTTTCTTTCATTCCCCTTACTAGATCAAAGAGGGCATATGTGGGGTTTGAAGATGCCTGGACCTTACCACCTTATTCTAATAGCCCGCATCAATGCCTCTGCCCAGAACATAGGAGCCCCCTGGGTTCAAGATCTCATATCAATTTTCAACTGCTGGGAAAGAATTGGGGTGTGGCAGGAAGAAATGGAATTCTCAAAAAAAGTATAAATAGGCCTTCCCCAATTGGTAGCTTTTGTTTATGTCCAATTGGAAAAGTTGATCTTCTAAATTCATATGTTTAGCCTAAAGTACATAACTTGTGTTCCTCCCTAGTTCTTGCAAAGCCACCTAATAAAGCCTCACCTCATTTGTAGTTTTAACATGTTCAGCTGAAAGCAAACTCCAAATAAAATTGGTTTACTATTAGTAACATACTTTTTTACCGTAGCTCTTTATTTATTGTTCATTGAGCAGTTCAAATGCTTTGATTGCTTATCAGATAAGAGGTAAAAATATTCTTCATTCGTTTATTTTGTTAATTCGAAATTGCATTCAAATCCATTCTTTCTCATAACTTGAGAATATGTACAGCGCAGAACAGAAAAGAAGGCAGATTTGATGAGTTGTAGGGGCGGACCCACTTCCACTGATTTCTTGCGGGAAGGTTCTATAAGGGAAGAAGAATTCTCGCGACCGTGTCTGAGCCCTCTTTTCCAAATCTTGTACTTCTACAGATTATATAATTTATATCGATTCAAAAGATTCTTTTAATCTCCTTTTTTGGCGTCTATGCATGCAGCTGATTTCGTTTTGCTGAATCTCAACTGATGTATCTCGTCCGCAGGGATGGATCAAGGGACTACCTTCTATTTGGCACAAGGTCTGTTTTAATAGGACAATCTAGCCTATTTGTCACTTTACCCGCCTTTTGATCCTTCAAGAGGTAGGCAAAACCTGCTCTTTGTTACTCGGAAGCCGTTACGCATCTGTTTTCTCGCTGCAAGTGAAGCATTAGAGATAGATTAGGAATGAAAGTAGGCGATCGATTGAAGCTTAATGGCGGATTGATAGAATACCTTTCACTATGCGCCGCAGGCAAAATAAGAAAGAGATGGACTTCCCTTGCTTTGGCCAACTAGATTAGTGTGATTTCGCTTCGGCAGTCTTATGCTTTACCGCCATCTTTGAATTATGATTCCCGCCATTAAATAACCTATTACTATTTATGCATTAATGAGATCGTTTCAGAAGTGGAATATAACCTCCGTTATAACAGGGATTTCTGTTTCCAATTTCTATAGAAGAAAGATCCGACTAGCCGGTTGGACAATGCGCACCCGCAAAAGGCGTATTCGAATAAGAGGCGTCCCCCCTCCATAATCGATCAGAAGTGAAGAGATAGGGGTCACGGATTCAATACGCCCGCTAGACCCATTCTTAAAGCAATGTGTAAGGCTTTCGGCTTTCACCATAGGTTAGGTTCCTCATCTCTCTCAGATGTAGTAGTTCCAGTTGCTCTCGTTGTCTCAATTCATTCGATTGTGATAAGGCAAGAAAGCTAATAGTTGAACAGGTGGTGAAGTCACCAGTACTTACTATCCCTGGGTGGTTTTGGTAATTACTAACAACATATAGCTCATTGAACTAATGCTATTTAAAGATGATCATTTCAAAAAGTTCAATGATTGGCATGGAATGGATTAGGAATGTGGACCCCTCAAAATGCTAAGGACACAAACTGGCTCAAGCTCAAGACTCTACATTTTCATTTTAGTGATCCAAGATCACATTGAGTCCATAGGAAAAGCCAATACTGTTAAAAGGGGATGAGGTGTTGCTTAATGGCTTGCTTGCTCAAAATGCTTAGTGATATGCTCCAAAGCCCTCGACCACTTTCACATATCCACATATGTCCCAAACCAAAAGTCAAACTCGGCCCTACCGATTTGATCGATCCGGCGCCACCGAGTTCATTTGACATGGCCACTGCCAGAAACAATAATCAGTTCAGTCTCACCGAGATGGGATTGCAAACTCTCTGTTTCCCTTTGTAACCTTTCGGTCCAACCAAGATGAGCGATCGGTCCCACCGAGTTCGCAATGCAAACTCTCTGTTTCCCTTTCGTAACGTTTCGGTCTCACCGAAATGAGATAATCGGTCCCACTGAGTTTGCCTGGCCAATTCTCTATTTGCCTATTACTGAAACCGGTCCTACCGAGTTTATGTGATCGGTCTCACCGAGATTACGTTATGCCCTAACCCTAATGAAATCAGTCCCACCGAGTTGATCATGTCGGTCCCACCGAAAAGCCTAACGTTCACATTTTGAACTAAATCGGTCTGACCGAGTTTTCTGATTCGGTCCCACCAAGTTTGGTGATTTGTCTATAACGGTTAGATTGTGTGGAGGCTATATATACCCCTCCACCCACTCCTCATTCGTTGAGAGAGCCATCGGAACGTGCCTACACTTCCAGCATTCATTTTCTGAGAGAGAACCACCTACTCATGTGTTGATGTCAAGATATTCCAATCCAACCACAAGAATCTTGATCTCTAGCCTTCCCTAAGTTGCTTTCCACTCAAATCATCTTTCCACCATATCCAAATCTGTGAGAGAGAGTTGAGTGTTGGGGAGACTATCATTTGAAGCACAAGAGCAAGGAGTTCATCATCAACAGACCATTTATTACCTATTGGAGAGTGGTGTCTCCTAGATTGGTTAGGTGTCACTTGGGAGCCTCCGACAAGATTGTGGAGTTGAACCAAGGAGTTTGTACGGGCAAGGAGATCTCCTACTTCGTGAAGATCTACCCTAGTGAGGCAAGTCCTTCGTGGGCAATGGTCATGGTGGGATAGACAAGGTTGCTTCTTCGTGGACCCTTCGTGGGTGGAGCCCTCTGTGGACTCGCACAACCGCTACCCTTCGTGGGTTGAAGTCTCCATCAACGTGGATGTATGATAGCACCACCTATCAGAACCATGCCAAAAATCTCCGTGTCTACATTGTGTTTGCTCCCTCCAAAGTCCTCCCTTTACCTTCATATGCAATGTTTTACATTCCGCTGCTATACGCTTAGACTTGCATGTGTAGGTTGATTGCTTGACTTGTTATAAGTTGCTAAAATATGCCAAGACTTAAAATTGGGAAAAGGCTAGATTTTTATTTGGTCACGTAGTCTAATCACCCCCCTCTAGACATACTTTCGATCCTACATATTTCCTATTGAAAACATATGCTCAAGCATCCCGTCGGAGAGTAAATAGGGATAAGTCTTCTATCTTCTTCAGTAAGGGTTGTCCTAAGGCGGTAAGAGGAGCCGTAAAAAACATGTTGCATGTACCAAATGAGCATTTGAATGAGAAATATCTTGGTATGCCATCGGATGTAGGCACCTCAAAATGGATCATTTAAATACCTCAAGGATAGGCTATGGAGCAAAATTCAATGATGGATGGAGAAATTGTTGTGAGCAACTGGGAAGGATGTTTTAATAAAAAATGTGTCCCAAGCAATACTTGTGTATTCTATGTCTTATTTCAAGCTGCCTAGAGTGTTATGTGAGAAGTTGACGTCCATGATCAAAACTTTCTGGTGGGGCTGTAAAAAAGGCCAGCGCAAACCTTGTTGGGTCTCTTGGGACACCATGAGCATGCCTACAAATATATGGGAGGTTTAGATTTTTGAGACTTTGAAATCTTCAATCTAGCTCTTCTGGTCAGGCAGGCATGGCATATACTTGAAAACCCAGACTCTCTGAGTGCTAGGATTTTAAAGGCAGTCTATTTCCTTCATTTGCATTTTTTTGCTATAATGGATGCTCTGCCGCAAGGCGATATTTCACAAAATGTACTCTTGTCACCTATGGGCTTTATGGCATGCCCGACGGAAGGTTGTCCATGAGAAAGTCTTTCAGCCGCCCCACTCGACGCATCATTTTATCATCAGGTATATCAGGGAGCTAGAGATGTGTAGGCCAAAGAAACCAGGCGCTACAACTTCGTCAAGCATTGTTACATCGGTCGGGTTCTGCAAGATAAAAGTTGATGGATCTACTTCGAGATCTTCCAATGAAGGTATATACAGTGCCATTTGTAGGGATGAGGGAGGCAAGTACTTGGGGTCCTCGGTGATAAAATGTGCATGCATTGCTGGTCCAGCTTCTCTTGAATCTATGGCATGCAGAGAAGCCCTTTCTCTAGCTCTAGATCTCTCTCTTTCACAAGTGATGATAGCATTAGACTGCCAAGAAGTTGTTATCAACTTAAATCGGGACATTGGAGGGTTATATGCAAGCATCATCAAAGAGATCAAAGCAACATCAACATAGTTGTCATAGTGTTCCTTCATCTTTGAAAGACGCGATACGAATATAGAGGCTCATAGCCTTGCTAAACACACGTTAAGACTTCCTTTAGGACGCCATGTGTGGCTCCTTAATCCGCCTGATCTAAATTGTATTCAAATGTATTTGGATTATGATCAATAAAAGCAAAGTGTGTTAGACTAAAAAATTCATTTGCATTTTTTTGATTTTTTTAATCTTGATAATCTAGTTTAAGATCCCTCTAAAATATGAGGGAAACTACATAAAGGAAGGATATTTTAATCTTTTTTAAGGTTAACACCCAAAGTTTTAGACCTCACATATTTCATGGGAAACAATTCGATTCATGCACGGTATGAGAAGAAAAGAATCCACAATCTCAAGTGGACCAAAATGACCAATAAGCTTCCTTCTTTTTTAATAAATTACCCAAGGAAATTTTATTAAAATGACCAATTAAGCTTTAGGGGCCACTAGAATGTTTTGTCTAGCATTTGGAGAAAATACCGCTTTTCTAATTGCATATGCAACAGAAACAGAAGAATGTTGTTTGACATTTAAAATAAGAAGATCATGAATTGTGGACCAATTCAGGAATTGATCTATTTCCATTTGAAATCACATCCATGTTGAGGCTCTACTTCAAGGAGTCTCAAAGGTTTTATTGATGTCATCACCACGACAACATTCACAAGGGCTCAACTTGCACATGCGAGCCGTAGTTTTGGTAATGATGTATCCGATGGCATGGCCAGTGAATTGAATCATCAACATAAATACAACTATTTCTTTGTTGCATGAGACTTCTTGGTACCATGGAATAGTTGCAAATCCATTAGGTGAAATATCTTGTTAAATCACATATCATCACCATTCTTATGTGGCTCCTCGCCCTTGTTATGTCCCATGTCCTTGGTTAATACCCCACTTTTCATCATGGATGGCACTATACATTTCTTGGAATTTCTTCTAGGAGGGAGGGCAACAGGTAAATTCATACTCATGATGGTGAAGATAACATTGTTGTAATGAGTTCAATAGACTATGGGAGAAGCCATGCTTCTTAGTTGTCCTAGGTTGTGGTCATGATTGAGCATTTCGAGAGTAAATGTCACATTATCGATGTTCTAACGAGGTCAAACAGGTCATTTTGTGAACTCATGCTACCCAAGATACTACTATTGGAAAGAGTTTGATGTACTCCCTCCGGTCATTTTTACTTCACATCTAAGATTTTTCTGAGGTCAAACTTCGTAGAGTTCGACCATATTACATTAGAAAATATGAACACCTATATTAAATTTATGCAATATGAAAATTAAATTTATGGTGCATCTAATGATATTGATTTCATATTGTGAATGTTGATATTTGTTTTCCTATAGAGTTGGTCAAACTTTACGAAGTTTAACTTCACTGGTGGAAAAAGGGCCTTTGGTCGCGGTTCGCAACTGCCATTAGTCGCGGTTGCGCAACCGCGACCAAACAGGCGGGACTAAAGGCTCCACCCTTTAGTCGCGGTTGCTTAAGAACCGCGACTAAAGGCCCGTCCACGTGGGCGCCAGGTGGCCGTCGGGGCGAAGGACTTTTAGTCGCGGTTCTTCTGGCCAACCGCGACTAAAGACCGCCGCAGGTTTAGGGTTTTAGCCCCCCCCCCCTAAACCTGCCCCCCCCCCCTAAACCTGTTTTCTGTTTAATTTGTATTGTTTTACTTCTTTTATGCTTTATTTTAATTTTGAAGGAGTTTCACATATTCTACGCTACTACATACATGCATATGATTGTACAATTTCAAACAAATTTGAAATTAGAACCAAAAAGAATTCAAGAGGAATATACAGTATATATTAAATATCATCGGATGACCATATACAATTTTGAACAAGTTTCCATACATAATTTAAGGCATATAAAGTTCTACGTCCTCGTAATGGTGTTCTCCTTTAGGATGGAGGACTTCCCTCCTGAACCATCCAGCTAGTTCCTCTTGAAGTGGTCAGAAGCGAGCTTCTGGACTAAGCATCATCCGGAGGTTATTCCTCTGAGCATTGGTATCACTCGGAACCCGCTCAGAGGTGTATCTCCGGATCATCTCACAGACATAGTATCCACATAGATTGGTCCCCGCTGGCTGAATATCCCCAGCATTCTTAGCCTTTGACTTTTTGAATTCTAGCTCTTTTTTGAATTCACCGACCTTTGTATCTACGAACCGTCTCCAAACCCTACGAGGCAAAGAAAATTAAATGAACAAGAGAGTTATTAGTTACTTGATATTAGGAAATGAACGAAATAGGCCGATCGATATAGAGCGCAAATGAATGAAAATAATTACTTCTGCATCATTTTTCTCAGGTCGCCCCAAAGCTTTGGATCCATATTCAGAGAGTCGTGGACGAGACATTCTGAGGTGTCAACTTTAATTACTAGCAGAATCCAGTGGAACCTGCGGACACGATACATGCACAGTACGTCATGCATAACTCATCGATTAGCTGGCCACATACCATGCATGGAGTAAACAAAAGAGAATGTGCTCAAGACAGAAACACTCACCCAAAATGGTAAGGAAATAGAATATCACTTTTGAGTTCCTGCTTTGTAAGAAACTGCCACAGGTCTGCCTCCATGTCGTCGGGGTGATGCCGCAACACATATCCATTAACGATGTGTGGGTCAATGAACCCAACATCATGGATGTTCCTTACTCTGCATTCCTTAATCTTCATTCTGCATGTATAATAGCGGACACAACAATATAGTTAGGACATATATATAGTGCAGGCAATATGAACGAGATGGGGTAGAAATAAATCACTTACAGAACGTAGCAACTGATGATAGATTTGTCGAGCTCGCGCAGATTGAAAAGCTGGAACAATTCACTCAGATGAATTTGTACATAGTAATGTTTGAAGTGATGCTCATGTCTAACTTCCGCATAAATATATTCGTTGGCGTTTTTATTTTTTATGTAACCCTTGTACCATTTCAGCAGACCTTTCATTTGTGGAGGTAGATCCTGTTCCTGCGCAGGCTCGACGAGAGGCCCATTCTTCACATATGTAATTACTACCTCCTTCACTGGCGCCTCATCAAGGCCTAACAGTTCACGAAGAGTAATACCTAAGTTGGCCGCTTGTTCTCTGGCACTCGTTGCAGTCAATCCAAGTGCTGCCGCAGCTGCTATGATATCGGGGTCATCCGGACCGGCGGCTTTCACTATAAGCGGGGCAATTGATTGTTTACTTTGTTCCCCGAGCTGGGCAACTCGTTTACTTTGTTCCGGATCGGGGTCATCCGCCCGCCCTTTCTTCTCCTTCAACATGAGTGCCTGCCTACGAAGTTCACGTGCATAGTCCTCAGGCAGATTCTTCGCGGCTTGGGACGGTGTGCTCAAAAATGACTTAGCCCACTTCTTTTGCTCATCAGAAAATACTGGCTTGGGCTCGGGCTCTCTTTTCTTCTTGCAGTCCGCCTTCCATTTCTCAAGATCAGCAGCCGCGGCCGCGGCAGTTTCCTCGGCACTACGTTCCCAAGGCCTTGTGGGGAGAGGCTTCAGTGATGGCTCCGGTACCTTTGTGGTCTTAGGTACATAAGGGTCCGGGTTAATAATCCAGGACTGCTTCTGCTTCTTTGCCGGAGGTGGATTGGGGGGCGGCGTCTGATCACCCGCCGGACGAGGACTGGGGGGCGGCGTCTGATCACCCGCCGGACGTTGTGGACTGGGAGGCGTCGGCTGACGTGACGGAGGTGTAGGTGAACCGCCACCACCACCACCACCGCCGCCGCCGCCACCGCCACCACCACCACCGTAGGGGGGTGGACTTGTTGTCCTTGGCGCCTCGCCTGGAAACTTGATAAACTTCTTTTGCCATAGAATGAAATGGCGCTTGACATCTCCAAGTCTTTTCTCCCCTTCAGGTGTAGCAATGTCAATCTCCAGGTCCTCAAACCCTTGGACTATGTCCTCCACCGTGACACGAGCATAGCCATCTTGAATGGGGTTGTTGTGGTGGAGTGCTCCAGGTAAACATGGTAAAGCACTGCCGATGGCTACCTTCATGGACATGTTCCCGATAGAATAATACAGATGGCATTCTTTCCTCTCCTTTATATCGTCCACGGGGTAGCAAGGAGGCTCCGGTGCAGTAATTTCAACCACCAGAGGCTCCGGTGCAGTAATTTCGATCGTCGGTGCATCTGCACCAGCCGGTGGGGCCTCCGTGGAAGCCACGCTGCTTCTCCGCTGCTGGCTATCGAGATCCGCTGGATGATCTTCATGCTGCGCCCAAGCTGCATCTCTTTCGGCTACTAGTACACTCACGGTTTTCTTCATCACATCCATTTCCGATGCCAACCGCGCCACAACATCTGCTTCCCGATCCATCTTTCTCTTACGGCTTCTGTAACCGTACGGGTCATCGTTCTGGGGGAACCCTATTTTCCACGGAATGTGCCCCATGCCTCGTACACGTCCTCCGTGTTCAGGATTCCCGAGGGCTTTTGTCAGTGCGTCGTTCTCTCTGTTGAACTTGATCTTCCCCTCTTGAGCATCCCTCATTGCGTCAATAAGGGCTTGGGTGGGTTTCATTATTTTGCCCTGGTAAACACACTCCCCTGTCTCCGGGTTCAGCGTTCCCCCATGCCCGTACCACCAGCTTTTGGCCCTTGGGTCCCATCCCTCCGTACCTGGACGGATTCCTCGCGCCCTCAGCTCGTTCTCCATCTTCGCCAACCTAGGCTGCCAAAGGCGATACCCTCCTGGCCCCATAATATGATTGTACTCCTTCTTAGCCGCATTTTCCTTATTTTTTTCGATATTTGAATGAACTGCTCCGATTTCTTTTGCTTCACAAATTCTGGCCAATCATGTTTCAGTTTCTCATATTGTCCTTTGAAATCCGGAGTCTTGTTCTGCTTGACAAAGTCATGGTTTAGATTTTGCTTGAATTTCCGGAATGCGTCGGCCATCTTATGAAGAGCGAACTGTTTGACTAGCCTCCTCCTCTCCTTGTTTTCCTCAATCTTGTTACCTTCCTCATCGAATTTGTTGTATTCCGTAGGTAGAACGAAATGTTCCATAAGCTTCTTGAAGCAATCTTTTTTTGTTCTCTTATCGACAAAAGTGAAACCAGCAATTCGTGCCTTCTTTGGCTCATTCCACTCTTGGACGGTGATCGAGACGTTGTCTCTAACAACGGCTCCGCATTGGCTGACAAACTTGATGGCGTTCTTGCGGGGCTCCAGCGGCCTGCCGGTTGCACTGTCGACAACCTCGATGGTGCATGTTTCCCCTTGTTTCATCGTCTTGGTTGCGCCACGCTTTGACGACGTACTCGATTGTTTCGACGATCCGGCCGAGGGCTAAAATAAGAAAGAGAGTCGCGCCCGTTAGTACACACATATTTATTCAAATCAGTTAGTTTGTATCACCAGAGGCTCAATGTATATATATACCTCGGCGCCGGAGGTGGTTGCTACTTCCATTTGAAGATCGTCGTTTATCGACGTTTGTTCGGCATCATCTTGCTGACGGCGCCCTTCATCTTCACCGTCAAGGTTCAGATAAGAAGAGACATCATCTTCTTCTTGTCCGGTCGGCACATATTGAATATCGCCGTTTATGATGCCGAACATATGTGCTTCACCGTCCGGATCATAGTTGTCCATAATCGGGTCAGCTCTATCGTCCGCCATTATGTCAGTCCTGAAAACATGTAGTAAAAACAAATTAATTAAGTGAAGAAGGGGGTCGGTGGCGGTGGCGGTGGCGAAAGGGCGGTGGCAAAAGGAGGGGGCGAGGAAGGGGTGGGAGAGGGTGTCGCGGTAGAGCGCGAGACGGGGCGGCAGACGACGGCGCCACGGAGAGGGAGGCGAGGACAACACACATGTATAACCCTCGCCATTTGGTTAATTATCAAATTTTACGGTTTTTTGTTAATTATCAAGTTTTAAGTTACTTATTTTCTTCTTCCTTTTTCCTTTCTTCTTCTTTCTTTCTTCTTCTTCCTTTCTTCTTCTTTCTTTCTTCTTTCCTTTCTTCTTTCTTTCTTCTTCTTCCTTTTCTTCTTATTCCTTTCTATTCTTTCTTTCTTCTTCTTTCCTTTTTCTTTTTTCTTTCTTTCTTCTTCTTCCTTTCTTCTTCCTTTCTTCTTTTTTTTTCTTCTTCCTTTTCCTTTCTTCTTTCTTTTGGTTTTCATTTGGTTTTTATTTGGTTTTCATTTTTTTTCTTCCTTTTTCTTTCTTGTTTTTTCTTCTTCATTTTTCTTTCTTCTTTCTTTCTTCTTTCTTTTTTTCTTCTTCTTTTTTCTTCTTTCTTTTTTTCTTCTTCCTTTGTTTTTCTTCTTCCTTTCTTTTTTCTTCTTTCTTTTTCTTTCTTGTTTTTTTTCTTCTTCCTTTTTCTTTCTTCTTCCTTTGTTTTTCTTCTGTTTTTTTGTTTTCTTTTGTTTTTTCTTCTGTTTAATTTGTTTTTTTTGTGTTTTCCTTTTTCCTTTTTCCTTTTTCCTTTTTTCCTTTTTCTTCTTCTTCCTTTTCCCTTTTTCTTTCTTCTTCTTCTTCCTTTTTCTTCTTCTGATCTTCTTCTGCCGGCGGAGGACGGCAGGGCCAGCGGGCGGCGGGCGGCGCGCGGAGGACGGCAGGCAGGGCCAACGGGCGGCGGGCGGCGGGCGGCGCGCGGAGGACACGGCAGGCAGGGCCAGCGGGCGGCGGGCGCGGCGGGCGGCGGGCGGCAGGGCGTCGGGCGGCGGGCAAGGGCGCAGGGCACGGGCGGCGCTCACTGGGGACGGGGGGCGGCGGCGCGCAGGGCTTCGGCGTCGGGGCAGGGCTTCGGCGTCGGCGTCGGCGTCGATCGGCGTCGGGGCAGCGCTTCGGCATCGAGAGAGAGGAGAATGGGAAGTGGCAAAACTGCCAAGTGCAGTATTTATAGACGCAGCTTTAGTCGCGGTTGGTGTGGCGGACCGCGACTAAAGGCTAGCTTTAGTCGCGGTCCGCCACACCAATCGCGACTAAAGGGTTTTGGCGCCGCTTCGTTCCCGCGCAGGAAAGAGCCTTTAGTCGCGGTTGGTGTGGCGGGCCGCGACTAAAGGCTAGCTTTAGTCGCGGCCCGCCACACCAACCGCGACTAAAGGTCTGTGCTGGCACTGGCGCGGTGCGGTGGGATGTTTAGTCCCACCTCGCTAGCCGAGAGGCTTCGACAGTGGTTTATAAGCGCGGCTGCGCTGACCACTTCGAGCTCCTCTCAAATGCAGGCTTACGGGCCTATTCTGTTACTACTAGCCTGTGGGCCTACTGGGCCTTCCTGCGGGCCTGAATCCTGGCCCAATAATGGGTTTCTAGTCGTATTCAGGCCGTGGTGGCCCAGTAGGTGGCATACTTTTTATTTTTTGCCTGTTTTTTGTTTTCATTTTTGCTTTATTTATTTTGTTTTGTTTCTACTTACAACAAAAAACTTATTTATTTTATTTTATTTTGTTTCTAATTACTTAATTATTTTACTTTATGATAATTATTTTTGCTATTAAAGTTTCTAATTACTTATTTATTTATGTTATTAAAATCTTAAAAATACAATTATATATCAAAAAAATCAGAAAATAAAACTAATTCATTTTAAATTCTTGTTTTTCTTTTGTTTTTTTCTTCCTTTTTTCTTCTATTTTTTTCTTCTGTTTTTTCTTCCTTTTTCTTGTTTTTCTTCTTTTTTTTCTTCCTTTCTTTCTTTTTCCTTTTTTCTTCTGTTTTTCTTATGTTTGTTTTTTTCTTATGTTTTTCTTCTGTTTGTTTTTTCTTCTATTTTTCCTTTTTTCTTCTGTTCGTTTTTTTCTTCTGTTTTTCCTTTTTTCTTCTGTTTTTTTCCTTTTTCCTTCTTTCTTCTTCTTCCTTTTTCCTTTTAAAATCAGAAAAATAAAACTAATTCATTTTAAAATCTTAAAAATACAATTATATATCAAAAAAATCAGAAAAATAAAACTAATCCCTTGAAGGTTTGACAAAAGGTTTGATACAACATTCAGTTCATCGACCAAATACAAAGTTTGGTACAATAAATTATTACACATCAATTCTTCCCTTGTGTCCCTGCTTGCTTACGATTGTGCCGTATCCATGGAGCATCCTCATCATTTAACTTAATGCTTGGGTCGGTGTTCACTTTGAAGGGCGGAATTTCACCAAACATATTATAATCTTCTGACATGTCTGTCTTGTCCTCCACTCCCACGATGTTTCTTTTCCCTGAAAGAACAATGTGGCGCTTTGGATCATCGCATGATGTACTGATCGTTTTCTTATCTTTCCGTTTCCTCGGTTTGCTACTCATGTCCTTCACATAGAAAACCTGAGCGACATCTTTCGCTAGGACGAATGGTTCGTCAAGGTAACCAAGATTGTTGAAATCCACCATTGTCATTCCGTATTGCTGGTCCACCTTTACCCCACCTCCTGTTAGCTTGAACCATTTGCACCGGAACAAAGGGACCTTAAAGGAGGGTCCATAGTCAAGTTCCCATATCTCCTCTATGTAACCATAATATGTGACCTTTTGCCCATTCTCGGTTGCTGCATCAAAGCGGACACCACTGTTTTGGTTGGTGCTCTTTTTATCTTGGGCGATCGTGTAAAATGTATTCCCATTTATCTCGTACCCTTGGAAAGTCGTTATAGTCGAAGATGGTGTCTTGGCCAACATGTACGGCTGATCTACAACATCATTGTCATTCATTAAATGTTTTCTCAACCAACTGCCAAAAGTCTCCATGTGGGCCTTCCTAATCCAGGATTCAGGCTTCCCCGGGTTGTCCGAGCGTAAAATATTCTTGTGTTTCTCAAAGTACGGAGCCACCAAGCTGGAATTGGTCAGTACAGTGTGGTGTGCTTCAGTCAGAGAATGGCCGTCCATACATATCGTTGATTTCCTTCCGATCGTGCCTTTTCCACTTAGTCTCCCCTCGTGCCGCGATCGAGGAAGTCCAATCGGCTTAAGGTCAGGAACAAAGTCAACACAAAACTCAATTACCTCCTCATTTCCATAGCCCTTGGCGATGCTTCCTTCTGGCCTAGCACGGTTACGAACATATTTCTTTAATACTCCCATGAACCTCTCGAAGGGGAACATATTGTGTAGAAATACAGGACCGAGAATGAAAATCTCTTCGACTAGGTGAACCAGGAGGTGCGTCATAATATTGAAGAAGGATGGCGGGAACACCAACTCGAAACTGACAAGACATTGGACCACATCGTTCTGTAACCGTGGTAGATCTTCTGGATTGATTACCTTCTGAGAGATTGCATTGAGGAATGCACATAGCTTCACAATGGCTACTCGAACATTTTCCGGCAGGAGCCCCCTCAAAGCAATCGGAAGCAATTGCGTCATAATCACGTGGCAGTCGTGAGACTTCAGGTTTTGGAACTTTTTCTCCGCCATGTTTATTATTCCCTTTATATTGGACGAGAATCCAGACGGGACCTTCATACTGCTCAGGCATTCAAAAAAGATGACCTTCTCTTCTTTGGTCAGAGCGTAGCTGGCACGACCTTGAAACCATTCCGGATGCCGGTCATCAGGGTCTTTCAAACGTTGCTGGTCCTGCCGTGCTTCCTTTGTATCATTTGTCTTCCCATACACGCCCAATAAGCTTAGGAGGTTCACGCAAATATTCTTCGTAACGTGCATCACGTCGATTGCAGAGCGGACTTCTAGGACTTTCCAATATTCTAGCTCCCAGAATATAGATTTCTTCTTCCACATGGCTGCGTGCCCGTCAGCTCCCTTCGGAACTGATTGTCCGCCAGGACCCTTTCCAAAGATGACTTTCAAATCCTTGACCATATCAAATACCTCAGCACCAGTGCGTTCTGCAGGCTTCGGCCGGTGATCTGCCTTGCCGTTGTAATGCTTGCCTTTCTTTCTTACTGGATGAATTTTCGGAAGAAATCGACGATGCCCAAGGTACACGTTCTTCTTACAATTTGGCAAATGTACACTTTCAGTCTCATGTAAGCAGTGCGTGCATGCATTGTATCCTTTATTTGACAGTCCCGAAAGGTTACTAAGAGCAGGCCAATCGTTGATGGTTACGAAAAGCAATGCTCGTAGGTCAAATTCCTCTTGTTTGTGCTCATCCCACACACGGACACCAGGTCTGCCCCACAGCTGTAAAAGTTCATCAACTAATGGCCTTAGGTACACATCGATGTCGTTGCCGGGTTGCTTCGGACCTTGGATGAGCACTGGCATCATAATGAACTTCCGCTTCATGCACAACCAAGGAGGAAGGTTGTAGATGCATAGAGTCACGGGCCAGGTGCTATGGCTGGAGCTCTGCTCGCCAAAAGGATTCATGCCATCTGTACTTAGACCAAATCTTATGTTCCTTGCGTCAGCTGCAAAATCTTTGAACTCTCTGTCGATCTTTCTCCATTGCGTTCCATCTGCGGTGTGTCTCAACTCCCCGTCCGACTTACGGTCCTCTTTGTGCCATCGCAACAATTTGGCATGCTCTTTGTTCCTGAACAGACGTTTCAACCGTGGTATTATAGGAGCATACCACATCACCTTGGCGGGAACCCTCTTCCTGGGTTTCTCGCCCTCAACATCGTCACCAGGGTCATCGCCTCTGATCTTATAACGCAATGCAGTGCATACCGGGCATTCATTCAAATTCTCGTATTCACCGCGGTAGAGGATGCAGTCGTTGATGCATGCATGTATCTTCAGAACCTCTAAACCTAGAGGGCAGACAACCTTCTTTGCTTCGTACGTACTGGCGGGCAACTCGTTATTCTTTGGAAACATATTCTTCAACATTTTCAGCAAGTTTTCAAATGCCGAGTCAGCTACACCTGCCTGTGCCTTCCATTTCAGCAAATCCAGTGTGCAGCCCAGCTTTTTCAGACCATCATCGCATCCGGGGTACAACGACTTTCTGTGATCCTCTAACATGCGATCCAAATTCTCCCTCTCCTTTTCAGTTTCGCAGCGTCTCCGTGCATCAGCAATGGTCCGACCAAGATCATCAACGGTCTCATCACGTGCCTCTTCTTCACCTTCACCTTCCCCTTCACCTTCCCCTTCACCTTCCCCTTCACCTTCCCCTTCACCTTCAGCATCCTCCATGAAAGTATCACCGAAATCAGCAAGATAGCTTTCATCGATGAAATCATCCCCTTCTTCATCTTCTTCCATTATAACCCCTCTTTCTCCATGCTTGGTCCAACAATTATAGCTTGGCATGAAACCGTGCCGAAGCAGGTGCAGGTGAACTTCTCTTGAGGAAGAGTAACCCTTCTGATTCTTACAGTCAACACATGGACAGATAACAAAACCCTTCTGCTTGTTCGCATTAGCCACTACGAGGAAATCTTTCAAACCCGTAGTGAACTCGCGGGAGAGTCGGTTACCGTACATCCATTGCCGATTCATCTGCATTATTATAATATAAAATATATAATTAACCATCATGCATTTGTTAAACTAACTAGCTATAAACAATAGAAATTAAACAATGAACAACACACATGCATATTTTATCAATGACACACATGCATGAAAGGTTCAAGTTGCTCACCGCGATCGAGGAGGAAAAAAATGAATGAGGAACCTCAAGTGTGGCTCTTGGGGCATTTCATCAAACACCTTGTGTGCATAAGAGGAACCAAAAGCAAACCTACACCCCCTTGTGAAGCTTGTGAAGAGAAGTGGCATCAAATGGCTAAGTGAGTGCGCTGAACTGGTATATATAGGGGAGGAGCTTTAGTCGCGGTTGGCCTGGCCAACCGCGACTAAAGGCCTTTGGGCACCTTTAGTCGCGGTTGGCCTGGCCAACCGCGACTAAAGCCCCTCACGTGCACCAGCTGGCCACCGAGCGCCCTGGGCGCAGGCATTTGGTCGCGGTTCGTCTGCCGAACCGGGACTAAATGCTTCATTAGTCGCGGTTCCTGCAGTTCCGCGACTTATGGGGCTGGACGGAAGCCTCTTTTTCTACCAGTGCTTCAGACAAATCTTATGTGCAGAGTAAAAAGAACAGGAGAGAGTACTCTAAGATAGCCATGCTTTGACTCCCCTTGGTCAAGATCACAATTTAGCGGGCTCAAAGAGTAAAAGTCACGCAATTTGGTGTTTGTCATTTTTGCATTTAATAAGCATATACCATTTATTACTCTCAAAAGGGCATAAACAATCGTTCCTTTGAAATAATTAGGTGAAGACTAATGTTGCAAGTATCAAGGCCATTTTGGAAGGAATGGACTACATCAGAAAGGGTTCATTTCAAAGGAGTAGGGAAAAAAATTATTGCGGACTATAATATCTACCCATCTGTTGTTTTGGAAGGAACTAGCAATCATGGACTTTGGTTTATCTTCAGTATAATATGGAAAATCATGTGTGTGCCTTTTTTAACACAGATCATGCATGTGTCATGCACTCCTGCAACCATTTGCTTGTCAACTGTACATGATATTCTAAGGTTTTTGCAAAGAACACCAAATAATTCTGCATATATTGCAAAGTCAACGTTAAGAGATAAAAGGGATAAATAAACAAATAATTCTGCATATATCGCAGAGTCATAGTTAAGAGATAAAACGGATAAATGTACCTCACGTCATCTATGGACTATCTTGAACATTCTTGTCTTGTAGAGAGAAAAATAAAGATCATAGTCACTTTTTTTTAGAATAGATCATAGATTCATAGTCACTCTGGAACTGGTCAATTTTCCCCCATACTAATGCTGCCTTTAATGGGCCAAGTGGATATGCAAACTTTTTAACCATTTACAGCCCAATAAGGCTCACTGAGGCACATGCTACTTTTGGACTAACTTCCTAGGAACTAGGGTGCAGGTCCTTTATAGGCCCGCAAAAGTGACACAACAATGTATAGCAATACAAGTTGAAGTAACCCATTACAACTTAATTATAATTAAACTCTCTAAGAGCATCTCCAACAGATGATGTAAAAACGTTGTCGCGCCCAAAAAACGCCGTTTAGGGTACTTTGGCCCCAAAATGTGCTCCATCAGATGATGTATCTGCATGTAGTGATGTAAAAAAATTCATCACGCCCGAAAATTGCTTCCCGCTGCTGCATATTTGCAGTATTGTCGCGGTGATGTAAATTTTTTTCATTCGCAGTAACAAGTAGACCATATTGAAAATGGCCGTTTACATCACCTTGTGTCGAAAACACTACTCCAACAAGTGACGTATATGCAAAAACACAGCCGTGAAGAAAAAAAAGGCCATTTAGGACACCACTTCTACATCACCAGTTGAAGCAAAAGCCTTCGCGGTGATGTAAAGCCCTTCTCTCTTCTACCCTTAAAACTAATTTTGGGCATCAACTTGTACCATCGCCACATGGTAGAAGAAAAAAGGCCATTTAGGACACAACTTCTACATCACCAGTTGAAGCAAAAGCCTTCGCGGACAAAAGAAACATTTGCGAGAGAGCGGCGGCGCCAGGCCTCTTTGACCTAGCCAGCCGCCCCTCCAAAAAGCTAGGGTACTCTGCCTCCCGCTGGCGCCGGCGGCGGTCCGTCCCGTCTCCGGTGGTCTTAGGGCCATGGAGGCGGAGTGGATCTCGCCCCTTGCCGGTGGGAGGGCTCCGTTTTTAGATTTTTTTTTTAGTTTTGTTAGGGTTTGTGTCCTGCTCAGGAAGGCGAGACGGCGGCGCCTCTCTAAAGATGGAATAAATGTCTCCCGCCTAGCCCCCGTTCCGGTGATGCGTCCAGCATCATCGGTGGTCGTGTGGAGTTGTGTCTCCGGCTGATCTGTCTTTGGTGGATTTGCTCGGATTTGTTCGTCGTCCGTGTGTCTTCGTGTTGGATCCTTTTAATCTACACTCTTCATCTGCGGCGGTTGCTGTTCTGGTGCGTTGGTTCTATGGGGCTTTAGCACAACGACTTCCCAACTGTCTACTACAATAAGGTTTGCCCGGCTCCGATGAGGGAGGGGCGATGGCAGCGGCGCGCCTTCGGCTCGCTTCAGTGCTTGTAGTCATTGCTAGGTGGTCTACAGATCTGGATGTAATTTTTATTATTTTTAATGTTTGTTGTACTACCATGATTGAAGATGAATAGATTGAAAGTTTTTCCCCAAAAAAAAAAAATACCATCGCTGGAGATGCTCTAAGTCTTAACACGGGGCGGGGCAGATCAGGCTGAACACAGGGTGGGGCAGATCGGGCGCCGAGCTGCACCCTACCACTACCAAGAAGATAGAACTTCTTCCTTCATTGGACCTTTTCTGGAAACATTTTATCTTCGGAATCTAGTGAGTAGGGAGACTCCACTGTTTTCTGAGGACGACGATCTCAAAGTTTCAGATATTGCAACTTTCACAGTTAACAGTCAATTCACAGCGCATATGAGGAGAAAAAACCGCACTCCGAATGGCCCTGAATTTGCTAATGAAGCTTCAGGGGGTAATGCATTTCTGAGAGTTTAGACCCTGCACTCCACCCTGAACCTTCAGTTGCATTCTTGCCCAAACAGAGTTGCAGAGATTACTGCATGCAACAGAAGGAGCAGAAGCGCCAGCTGAACAAGTGCTGCTATTTTACACATTGGATTGGGTAACATTTACACGTATATATGATTACAAGAGGAGAAAGTTTTTTCTTCACACTAGACATAACAGATGACACTTCGTGGCTGAAGCAGTCCATGGATCATCCATTCATCGCTAGCCACCAATTCATCGCATATGGTGCCTGAAATAGCAGATTCAAGATCCTGCGCAGATAAACCGAACTGACAACAGACCATCCAACAAAACTCAAGGAAGATGGGCTCACCGCAGTGTTTCTTTTGTCCCTCGGCGGACTTTGCAGCGGATGGTTGGGAGTCCTAGGCGCTGGTGAGCCTCGTAGCGATGGCATCCAGAGAATCCTGAGGATTATGTGCAAGCATATTCAGCAAGAGGGAAATGGGTATATATTTTGGAGTGGGGAATGACCAATTGAGATCCGAACAAAACTACCGTAGTAGACTCCGTTGACCTCCAGCACGTCGATCTGAAATTTCAGTAAATAACCTGGTAAGTACCGTTTCAAAATGACGCTGCAATTAAGAAACCAGAATGAAATCCAACTGTTGCCTTTTGTTTCTTTAAGGCGACAATAACCAAACACGTTAAATCAGGATTGCTCCAGACAAATGGCAAACGAAAAAGTTGACAAATGGGTCACATGTTAAATGCACATAAAATGGTTAAATTGCTCGGATTGAAAAGGAAGTGCTAAATGCACATAAAATGGCTATACTAAATGCACATAAAGGTAAGCTCTTTTGCATAACTAGTCCAAAATCACACAGTGATTTCACATCGACCAAGAGTAGCAAGTAGCATCTTATTCAACAGCGCCCTACACTAAACTGCACATTTATCAAACATAATGCGGGTGAATATAGAAACAATAATATTTCTATAAGAAGGTTGATTCTGGGATATGGCACACTCCCTTTGAACTAAGACTGATTCAGAGGAGCACAAGAGAGTTAATAGAGCCCCTGTTGTTACTGCTGCAGGTGAACAGACTTATCATGTCAAATGAGCTTGGAAAAACTCATTCTAGACATAATAGTGCCGGATCTCGTGGACAAAAAATGCATCTGCACTTTGTGTCGCTGCATGCAGAACATGCATCTAAACAACCCAACATGAATATTAAAGCGTATACTCAATCAACTGAGTCTCAATCAACCAACGTCCTACCATTCGACATCAATGGTCAGCTATCTCAAAAACAATGAACAATAACACAAACTTCTCAGATAACTGTTTGGAGATCACTGAATTCAGTAGCAGTCTTCGGCCACAAAATTCTAGTTCTGACAGAATTTATCTTATGAGCTAACAGAAAATACTTTTGGTAAATTAATGTTAAAGGAAAAGATGCACACAGGTACTTGGAGGCCGATGACACGGATGCTGTCCATGAGCTCCTGCACCTTGTCAGGATCATTAGCACGCGTTCGCATTAGCGGCCTCCGGATATCTTCCAGCGGGATCTCCATCACCACAGGGCCTTTCTTCTCCGAGTCACTCAATGCGGAGAGCCCAGCTGCACCTATACCGTTAAATATGAGTCTTGTTACTTCAGTGTCTGTTCAAGAGCAGAGACTGAACTTAAACATCACAACTAGACACCCAAAATTACAAGTTTGTAACTGAATATTACACAAGGAAACTATCCTGTCATGTATTCAACAACATTATTGATCTCAAAAACGCCCAATTGGACAGCCTTTACACACGATTCCCCTCCAAATGGATCTCTAATTTTGCCAGCTCAGGATAATTAGAGAAGAAGTTGGAATTAAATCTCACCGGATTCAGAATGGACCATGAAATCGGTAAGAGCAGTAATACTAAGATTCGGCTCCTCGCGGGCTCGAACCTCATCTTACTATGGTTGAACAGAACTCCAAGATCTCAAACAATTCCACAGAGAACAAGGGGGGACAGGTAAAGGCAGACCTACCATTGGAGGACGAGACCGAGACGGCGAGGCCGCATCGCCCGCTCGCGCTCCTCCCCCGGAGAACAGGGGCGCTGGGGACGACGGCGCAGCGGTAGAGGAGGAAGCCGGCCGTCGGCACGATCTTTCCCAAATCCAAGCTCGAGGTCGACGCCATTCGTGGTCGCGCTGCTGCTGCTGCTGCTTCCGTTTTCTTGCGGCCTCTCTGCTTAACGTGTCTGAGCGTCGCATCGATCTGCACCATAGGAATTCAATGGGCCTTGCAGTTCCAAAACGTGTAAAGTGGGCCGCACACTGTTTCGTCGATTTTTTTCCTAAATATTGTTTTTTTACCAAATCATGAAACTATAATCATGATCCCAGAAGTTTCACTTATATCACCCTGTGGCTGCTGCCAGGAACGAAATGGGAGACCCATGGGGACGACGTGTTGCCACAGAAAGGAAGTTCCGGGTCAATGTTCAATGGCAGTTCCGAGAGTGACTCCACCTAAAACTTGTCCCGAACACAGCCTCAGTTTAGCGAGCGAACTTTTAGCGACACTCTTGAATCAATGAAATATATAGTTATCTAGGTATGTTTCAAAGTGAAATGGCACGGTTGACCCGGAACAAAAAAACAGCTATGAACTGTTCAAACTAGGTTTGTTCTTCGAGTATGAATAACCCCTGTGGCTCATTAGTACTAGAGGATAATCTTTGAAAGTACCGGGACTTAGAGAAACTCATACAAAGGAATGGTTTCTTTTTTTCTTGAAACACTTGTAACCTTATTCATACTCATAACAATTACAGGTAGAGTGATTTTGACCTAAGATTCAAGAAAATACAAAGTAACTCATATCACCAAGAATTACAATGAAATTTCTTGAAATCACCTTCTTCACAGTATCAATCTCTGCTCAAAGAAATACTCCAAAGACTTCGTAAAGAGGCTTCAATTGGACTAGAGCAACGATGTTTTCACTCTTTCACCCGCATGAACATTACCAATAATGCCTTTTCAAAATGCCTTGAGTGGCCCATCCAGAAAGATGGGAAGCCTTGATCGATGAACGTACTTGGGTCGGGGATGATCCCCTATAAGTGCAAACCGTCGAATCACTATATCTTCACCATGGCGTCGATGAAAGATTTCACCTTCACAAAGAATCAGACCAACAAAAAAGTTTGACACAGCAGCATAAACTCATCAGATCCGAATAATCGGATCTGAGAGGACAGAAAACTCTCTAACCTCATGGCACCGCCAAAAGAATAAGAGAAAATTAATTGTCACAAAACTATAATGATCACTAGACGTTGACGAAGAACATAGAAGGCTTGAAGATCCGAGGTCCACCACCTCTTAGCGCCAAGATGGCAGCCGAAGACGAGGGGACCTAAATTTCTTAGATGGCGGTGGCGACACGAGAACATGAGACCCTTTAAAAAGGAATGGACAAGGAGTGGATTTTCGAGGCCTTTGGCTTAGGATTTGTCCATGGAGTTCACACCAATGTACTTTGCTTTTTCCACTCTTAATAATATGGTTGTATACTGGATGTGAATGTTGAATTCACTAAAAGCCTAGAACATATATGTTACGAATAAGATGTAAACAACAAATAAAAAGTTGTGATTCGTGTTCTTCTTGCTCCCAAGACCTCAAGAACATTGCTCTCAAGACCTAGTGTTGGCACACACACATGGGAGAATATAAACTAAATGGACGAGATGGCCAAAAGAAGAAATTCGTACATGGAGTTACGAGCATTTATGGGAACGCGTCTTTCATAAAGAAACATTGGATAGTATTTTTCTTTCATTCTTTTTACCATGTGAGTTTAGCCAATTCCCTTGAAGTTCAACTATGCTATTCGAACTTGAATTCATTGCTCAAATAATTCTTATTTCTCTGATTAACAAGAAATTTTATGGGGAGTCTTTAATTAGAATATTAATAGAAGAAGACATGCAAGGACATATTGGAAGTATAGGTACGTAGTTGAGAAGAATGAGTTGGAGGCGCAGAAGAAGATGCGGGCGCTGCCGCTAGTCCAGATGATGAGTTGGAGGTGCTAGGAAGAAGTTCGGTCCTCAATCACCAATGCCAAAAATGCGGGCGCTTTGGACCAAGGAAGAAAGCAATATTCAACCATTCTTTACATCCTTGTCGTTTTTTCCAGCTAGATATTCTTTTGTCCTTGCACTATTTTTGGATATGCATGGTGCTTCTGTCATGTATAGTGATTAAGAAAGTGTTCAGATATGATTTAATAAAGAAATATTTATAGATTTTTTTCTTACTTAACTATATACTTATTGTTGTCTACCGTTATCTACTTAGGTAAGTTACTTATTTTAAATGGTGCCTCCTAGAAAGATTGAGTGATGGAAACTACTCGGTCATGATTACTGCATTACTAAGAAGACGTGGATGTCGCCAAGAGGGGAGGGGTGAATAGCCATTTTAAAACACTTACGGTTTAGGCTTGAACAGATACGGAATAAAACTAGCGTTTAATTTATCAAGCACAAAACCTAAATAAAACTTGGTTCAACTATGTGCACCAACAACTTATGGTAAACAAGATAAACAACTATGTGATAACAAGATATATAACTGGAATCATGAATGTTATCACAAATAAGTGCATAAGTAAAGGGCTTGGGTAAGAGATAGCTGAGGCAAACGGAGATGAGAGGATGTATCATGGAGTTCACACCCATACGGATGCTAATCTCTGTTAGAGCGGTGTGGATGCACAATGCTCCAAAGCGCCACAATGACTCACTGTATTCGCCTTGTGCCCTCGCACAATGCAAGGTGACATGACTCCACTAAGGGACCCTTGAGCGCAGTCACCGAACCCGTACAATTGGAGACCCTTGATGGTTGTCACCGAACCCATGCAAATTGCCCGGGGCAATCTCCACAACTTAATTGGAGGCTATCGAAGCTTGCCCAAAGCTTTACACCACAATGATTGAGCTTTGCGACAACACCAACTGCAAGCGCCCAAGCACCCAATAGGAACAAGCTCTATGTTACCAAGCACCCAAGAGTATAAATAAGCTTCTCAACTTCACTCACACGAATCCTTGTGGAGAACTCAAACATATGAACCAAATGCAATGAAAGAACACAGAGTCCTCAAGTCCTGCTCTCCCAAATCTCACCACAACAACTAATGCTATGGAGGAATATCAGAGGAAGAACAAAGGAGGAGAACACAAAGAACTCCAAGATCTAGATCCATGAGGTTCCCCTCACTTAGAGGAGATATGGATTGGTAGAAATGTAGATCTAGGTCTTCTCGCTCTCTTTTCCCTAAAAAAGATGCAAGATTCATGAGAGGAATAGAGAGAAGGCAAAGCTTTTGGAGTTCAACAATGGAGGAGAAAGCATGCTCCAAAAACGTGAGCACCATTGGGGAAGAAGACCCCCTTAAATAGGCCCCCAGAAATCTAACTATTACAGTGTAGAAAACACTAGAGCGGTACAACCGCTCCAGGAAGCAAACAGGGAGCTGCGGCCCGGCTACAGGGGTGGCCAGGGCGAACAAAGTGGTAGAACCATCTGGTTGCCTGGTTTTACCGGTTATTATGAAAATAACTAGAACAACCGCTAGGCCACCCCCCGAGCACCCCTACCAAACCCGAGGGAATCACTTCTTGGGTGGTAGTTGGTCCTGTAGTACCGCTCGAGAAAGTAGCGGTACGACCGCCAGCCGTGTATACTTGTGTCCACTCCAAGGAGCGGTACAACCGCTAGCATGAGCAGTACAACTGGACCAGGTAAAGACTGCAGAAAACATGTAAAAGTAGAACTTTCATAATTTCTGCAAATGAACTCTAATTTTGATAAACTCAAGCTTGATAGAAACCTAATGAATAGATAAATACAAATTATATAGAAGTGTCAAACCTCTATGAGTGAGGAACCGACAAAAACAACCACATTGAAAATGTAATTGAAGATGCATAGGATATCCATTTTCGATGAACTTGAGCTTGTCATGAAGATAACCACGGGTTCTAAGACTCGCAAATAGAAAGCCAAACAAGAACCAAGAAAGATGACCCCAAGGATGCAAAGTTTGAGTTCTCTGTGAATGATACGATCAAGTTACTCACTCGAGATCCCACCTTGATAGTATGCCTATTGATCCTATAACCCGGTCTCCAAACTAACACCATGAGACCAGTAAGATAGAACACCTATCAAAGTAATACCTTCGCACTGCGCAATCAATTGAGCTAGATGATGCTGATCTTGACCTTCTCAAGTTGGACCACCTTTATTAATTGTGTTGGTTGGATGAAGACTAGTAATTTGCTCCCCCATACACCACTATGCGAGATACTCTCTTAGGCACATATTCACTTGTCTAGTATCACCAGAATGGACGCAAATATTCAAGCATGTGATCTCTTCGTGATGCTCCTCTTGAACTTGCACAACTCAACCTTGAACCTTTTCTTCTCACTATCCATGGATGATGTCTTAAAGGTAAACATGAGTATTCAAATAATCTTCTTCTTCAAGACATGCTTTCAACAGGCTCAACTCTCACATGACCATTCTTTTGATAACTCCTTGAAAAACACCTTGGTCATCAATAATCTTCTACATTCAACCTTGAAGCCAACATATGACCTTCAAGAATTGCCTGTGGAAAAACTCTTCCAAGTATCTAAAAGCAACTAGTAGTCCGTAGGGATTGTCATAAATTACCAAAACCAAAGATGGGGTGACCATGCTCTTTCAATTACTTTGGTCTGATAATGCGCATTGATGGGTGGAATCTCATCTCGTCGGCCCGCTCTGCACCATGGTATTTAAGCTTCTCTTTTAAATGATGAAGAAACTCGGGGATAGGTCAAAACCCATCCAAGTTCACGTGCAAATAAAAATAAAATTGTGCACCCTTAAATATTCATGAGCTACCACATCCTCTTCCCCTATCGGGCATGCTTCCCAATAAGCATTATCCACACATCCCATATCTCTCTCATCAGCATCCTTCCACCTAGTGGCCATGTGGTGTTGCCCGCTCTTGGCACTTCCTCTATCATATTATTTGGGCCGTGCTTCAGCATGGGAGGCGACCGGTGAGGACATGACATCAGTGCAGATGGACCGGAGGCATGATGCTATGGTGACACTTCGAATTTGTGTAGATCAAAGGACCCCGGACCACACATACTACTACTATGCATGATTGACATCTTTTTATACCTAGGATTAGGTATGTAGATATTTAACAATATACAATTATATTGTCCATTTTTATATCACCAACAAAAATCTGGTGACAAATTTACAAAGCCTTTTAGTGCAGGAATTTGTCCTATGGCACATGTAAGATGGATAATAGTGTTACCATATGTTTATTCTTCTTATTTTCTATGGACCAATTGTTATATGTAGGAAAATGGTTATTTGTAATCGTTATAACTTAGATTACAACAATTTTTATTTTTGAACAATCTTTATTCTTGTGTGGCTTTTGGGGACAACAAAACGTATCACCACTGTAAAATGAACAAAAAACTTGATTTATGCATAATGAAGGCAAAAATGTTCATGAAGCAACTATAATTTCTTATTTGCAACAAGCACAACCTAGATCTAGCAATGCGCCAATGCCTAAGAAGCCCAAGGAGAATGGAGGCAAATATGTTTGCAAACCATCCCCAGGTACAACATAACTTGTTTTCTCTGACCCGGTAAAGTGCAATCCTCACCTCTTCAGGTGAGAGTATGCGCAGAAATTTTGGCGTGGGAAGATCCATATGCCCATTTTCTTAATTTAGGGGTTTGTCTTAAGCTCATAGCTATTTTATTTCTCTAATATTAATACTAAAAGAGACTCTCAATGAGTTCAGTACCAACAATTTACACACTGAGAAAACATCATTCTTCCTTTACGAATCTAGGTTTTGGTACAGTAACTCTTTAGCTACTCGCCTCGACAAAATCAAGCCAATAACTTCCAGTCGCTATGTTAGGCCATTTCAGTGTGCCTGCGAGATTTCGTCCACGGGACGGACTCGTGGGAGTGTGATGTTAAAACGAAAACATATTTTCAAAGTAGAAACCCTAATTCCAGGTACTTTACCCGATTTACCAAAAATAAGTAAGGATTTTCTAGTGAGAAATCTTCAGCAAAAACATAAAAGTTGTGCTAAAAAATAAGGAAAAACTATCTTTAGTTGTATGTTTCTTGATTTTATCAACAAGATGTGTCATGTTTTTTTTATAAAGCAGGGACATATTTTCACAATAGCATTACCATATTTTCATAATTCATTTGAGAGCATACATAGTATTAAGTCCGAGTTGTTTATAACTATACTAAAGAAAATATTCAGTTATGTCAACAAGAATGTTATATATATATATATATATATATATATATATATATATATATATATATATATATATATTTTGCCACCGATGACTAGACACCTAGACTGAGGCATAGCTAGATCTTGAGTGACCCAAACATAGTCAAACACAACCAGGGTTCCCCGACCCCATTGGCACCGAAAGGCCCCTAGAGGTGAGTGAACCTGGTGGCGGCACTTACGCGAGAATCCTAGCTGCCTTTCTTTGGAGAGAGTTGTGAGACGATAGTGTGAGGTGGAAATGTATTTTGTTCCCCTAGCTTATAAAAAATATAGTTATATATGACAACAAATGTTTCATGATCAGAGGGGTTCATTTATCCAACAAAACTAAATTATTCGTCTTTGTGAAAAAGTATTATTGATGAGTTAAAAATATTTCAAATTTTAAATTTCCATGTTGAATACTAATCAAATAACTTCACACACACCGTCTTAAAAATATTGATGTGGTTGTTCGACAACAAACTAGAAGCAATAATAAAAGGTTACTTGACTACCTCAGGAATGCATAACAAAAATTAATGAACAAATAGGCCAGTGGAAAAGATACAATACAGAAGAAAACATAAAGGGAGTGCCATATGTAGGGTACACAATAAATGATAAAAAAACTAAGAAGAAAGGGAATCAGCAATAAAAAGGAAGTGAAGATGGTCAACTAAAACAAAAAAAATTTGTAAAATATACTTAAAATAAAATTGGAAAATGAAAAACCCAGTATATGCATTGCTTGACGTCAAACCAGTAGTCGTTTTGCTTGTGTATGTTTTTGAAAAGCAAGACCAAAAGTGAACCAACACCCTCGATTATTGCAAAAACACCATCCGGTTACAAAGCAGCCCGGACTAATTCCGCAAATTGCTGCATTTGACTAGAAATCCTTTTATTTCTCCGTTTCAGCTCAATATAAGGAAATTAGACATTTTATCATGTTAGAAATGTATGTTTAAGATAGAATCATTCAGCAAAATAGTTGAAACTGGATAAAAAACAATTTATATCTACCATAACGATGGAGGGGGCAGGAAGAGTCGTCAACTACAATGCTTCCACATCGATCCATAGTGGCGCTGGTACTCTCGTCGATAAGTCATGGTATGGAGCTTATATCATGGACGTGGTAGGTTGGGTCTCCTCGCCTGGCCCTGACCTTGTTCTCCGTGTTGAAGGTATGTGCTTTAGATTGTTGTCACTAGTATCTCTAGCAACGTCAAGCGACTTCCCAACTGTAGTTATCAGGACTACCTGGCTCCTGTGATGTAGACTTGGTGTTGGTATGCTTCACAATGCTACCGTTAGAATTTAACCTCCTATGATTTTATCAGTTAGTAATCTGGCGTAACAATTGGCTGAAAGTTAATACTCCTACGTTCTAATCTTTTTTTCCTTCACTAGAAAAAATTACAGTTGTGAAGCCCGTTATCATTGATGCCTTTCCTATAATCTAGTTTAATAACTTGTACACGGTATTAAGACTGAGTTTAAAACTACGAAGCAAAAGCCATTTATGAACATGGCTGAAACATTAGCATATGAGTGCATGAGTATGCATGCTGTACCATATGATAGCTACTGACGATGCATCATGCACTTAAAAACCTATGTTCATTTTGCAACCTCTATGTTTCTGTATATCACGTAGAAATCTCGAAATTATTTGAACATGAGAGATAGATAGATATGGAAGATAAGTGTGTCAAATTTATTGACTTCATGGGTTATTAATTTGTATCTATATATATACATATAAAAAAGATATGTAGATATGTACACAATTGATTGGCCCATGTATTGAATCTTTTTACCATGAAGTGCCATTAAATGACCTAAGCCAAGAAATCTGCCTATAGATGGAATTTCGTGCGTTGGATGTGGGAAGAATGGTCACCAAAATTAAAAGAAAGGATATGCTTACCTTCGCTGGTAATGTGTGTGGATCATATATATGTAGCCAAGTTATCATGGGGAGATATTGATCAATTATTTGCAAATATGTATGCAATAAAACTCCATTGATGCATGTGTCACTAGCAGCCAAATCCGAATGGAGATCCTGTGTGCTTTGCATATTTGAGAGCGGCAGAAACCATGGTTTGAGTCTTGCACTCTAAGATGAGAACACATGTCATGCATGCACACAAGATACATGTTCTATCTATCTACACCGAAATTGATCAATACTCAATAGGCCTGCGTGTGTTGTTTCTAGCAATCTTTTGCGTATATTTGGAGGCCCGTGGCAATTATTTGCATTGGCAGAATAAGAAAAGATTTTTTGAAAGAAAGCCACAATGTCAAGGTCAACTTAAAATAGTTTGGCATGTTCCTGAGAGGGTCATAAGAATTAATTATCTTAACTATAGTTCAATCTACTTTAGTATGGACCGGCAAACTATCAATGTGCCAAATTAAATTAGCAAAAGTAGGACTGCACACAAGAGGGCTATAAATACACTATCTTACTCCCCAGTCTCCATCCCCAAGCTATAACCCATCTTCATAGTTCATACTCCTCATCATTCTATAGCGTTCAACTACCCACTTTCTCATGGATCCAATAGTCAACCAGGGGTGGACCTCATCCGAGGTAGAGGAGGCATGCTCACTCATTGCTAGGCTCAATGCCAACAAAATCATGTACGACGATAATGATGACAAGAACAAGAAGCACAACTACATCGTGAATTCTCTCCATGCATTGTTCCCTTCGAAGACCATGAAACAGGTAACAGATCTTTATATTGATCTCGCCGTGGAAATGTATATGATCCAACGGAGGGAGGGGACCCATGTTACTAGTGGTAGCCCACAAAACATTTTCACCTTTTGTGACCCTGTCAACGGTAACTATGAGCTACCGAAGGAGGAGAAGGGTGCTAGCAGCACACACGGTATCTACACCATGTGTGACCATGCGAATGAAAACTTCGGTGTACGAGAGGAGGCAACAATCATGGACAATAATGGATTGTCCTTTGGTTGTGCAATGGAGGATACGGGGATCACGGTGACGGGTGAGGCACCGCTGATGGCAGACAACAACAAGATGGAGGTGTTGGAGAACAATATTTCCATAGATCAACCAGTTGTTGCCCCACATCAATGGGTTTTTTGGACCGACGAGGAACACAGGTTCGTCCATGGTTGTATACTCTCCTTTGTCATGTAGTTTAAATTGTTGTTTGTTTTCAGTGAACATATATTAGTTAAGAATGTTGTGCATATTTATTATGTGAGATCAGTAGCTTATGTTTGTGATGATATTGTACTTTACTAAATGTACACTGGACACTGTCAATTTCCATTTACAGCATGGGCGGCCTTGTTAATGAAACCTTTGAGGTACAAGAGGATGAGGATACGACCATGATTGATAATGGATTTTCATTTTGTTGCGCACTGGAGGATACAACGCAACTGGAGGATACAAGAATCAGGAAGACGGAGGAGGCTCCGATGATGGTAGACAAGAACAAGATGGTGGTCTTGGAGAACAATACTTCCACTGATCGACCAGTTGTTGCCGCACATCAACGAAAGTATTGGACCAAAGAGGAACACAAGTTAGTCGATACCTATATTCTCCCTTGTCATGTAGTTTTAGTTGTTCTTTATCTAAAATCGACACATGATAATTAAGCTCTGCGAATTAATTCTATGAGGCAGGTGTGTTAAATTGATATTGCACTTTACTAAATGTATATCTGGATGTTTACAATTTACATTTTTGATAAATACTAATCCCTGCAAATTAGATATTGATGAACTTTCTTGCTGGCTTAAAATTTTTATGTGATTGGACCTTGATTAAAAAATAGAAAGGCAGTAAATTAGGCCATTAAATTCCAATATGGTACGTCTTGTCACAATCAAACAGATCAATAACCTGTAATGATTGTCATTTCACTATAGAAAAATAGAGGTATGGTAAATTTGAATTCGTAATATGTTTCGGTTGTCAATATGTTAGAAAATGTTCGTTCACTTATGGATTTCTGATATACATATATTCTATCCAGTACCCGTAAATAAACAAAAGTAAGCATGTGTTGTTGTAGTGGTTCGTACCTGTCAAACTGGAACTTTGCTTCAATCTATATTAGTTGCTTCAATAAAACAACTGCACAATTTATCGTTCAGTAAAGAATTTAACCTAACAATTCTTTTGAACATTGTGTCCACAGGTCATTTCTTTATGGGCTGGAAGTCTATGGCCGTGGCGACTGGAAAAACATATCCAAGCACTTCGTCACCACTAAGACCCCTGTCCAAGTTTCAAGCCATGCACAAAAGTTTTTCAAGAGAATACAGAAAAAGGGATCGTCAGGGACAAAGCGTTACAGCATCAATGATGTCAGGCTCCATGACAATGAGCTATTGGCAGCAAATAATAGTTCTGCCCCTCGGCAAACCCTTTCTTTCACCGGCCTCAATAATGACCCAAGCTTTAGGTTGCAGGGTCCGACGAGCTCGTTCGCAGTCATGAACAACCTAACTCAGTGCTCCCCTTCCATATATAATCAACAAGTGGGTCAGCAGCCAATTTGGAGTGAGCAGCAGATGATGGGTTCTGTTGCAGCTGTAATGGACGGGGTAGGAAACTATGTGCCTGATGGCCAACAAGGGTCAGCTTATTTTTATCTTGGCAACGTATGAACAAGATGTAGTAGAGCGTAGGCTTGGGCCATGTTTGGAATGCTAGCCAGGCATGTGTCCATGAATAAACGGACTGTCCTCCTAAAGATGGCAACAAGACATTATGGCCGGCATGTGTGTTTAATAAGTGAATAAATAGTTATGTTTCCATATATAAAAAGTATTTCACCTTCGATAGTCCCAGCATCTTAATAGTGTTTCTAATGCTAAAAAAAAGTGTTTGCCATCTCCCTTATTTTGTAAGACTATATATTGTTGTTGTATTGCCATACGAAAGCATACATGATGTCTCAATATGTGGCCCTGACTGTTGTATCATAATTTGCCTACATTACGAGATTGCAATCACCCGATGAAAAAGCACAGGAATCTCAGCAAAAAGTTAAATATTGGTTGATTAAATCAAATAAGATTCAGTTGCTGAATTACTTGAAAATCAGACCTTCTACATGATAGTCAGATCCTACTATACTAACACTAGTTTATCTAAAGCATGCATGATGGTTCTTCCCGTTTTTCGTCCAAGAGCCCCTAGTAATTAATATTGTGTGGTGTTGCTACATTGCGGCAATGTAATGCCTATATAGAAATATGATGATGGAGTTGATATAATTTAAAATTAAGGATTTCATATTTCACCGTCACTATAGTTCACAGTTTGTCACTAGGGAGTAAAACAGAGAAACCAATCAGTTATAAAAACCTTACCCTCACCATCATTTTAAATCCCAACACTCTCCATAATATTAAATTTGTGTCTCTGAGAATGGAGGATGAAGAGATCAGGGGCACGATTGGCATTTATTGAGGTATTTCCATGTTACGTTCTTCTTGCTCTAGAGACCTAGGTTTGGATGTAGGCTTGGAAAATTATATATGAAATGGCAGAGATGGCCCAAAGAAGAAATTAGTAGGTGATCATTTATCGGAATGGGTCATTTCATAAAAAAACATTGGATAGTGTTTTTTTTCCTTCTTTTGGTCACAGGAGTTGATCCAGTCCCCCTGAAGTTCATTTGCCCCATTATAGATTGGACCCTTGGCTCATATCTCTCGTATATTATATTTTCCCATTAACAGGAGGATTTATGGGGAGTTTGTAATCAGCATACTAATAGATGGAGACATGGAAGGACATATTGGAACTACGGACAGTTGAGAAGAATGAGTAGGAGGCTGAGATGGCGAAGTGGGAGATGCCACTAGTCCAAGATAATGAGGTGGAGGTGCTATTGAAGCGATTCGTTCATCAATCAGCAATTCCACAAAAATGGGTGCTTCAGGCAAAGGAAGAAAGACACACTCAATCATTTGTTATGTCCTTGTCGTTTTCCCCAATTAGGTCTTTTTTTGTTGTCTTTGCACTGTTTTTATGCGTGAATGTTGCTTCTGTCAAGTATAGTGCTTTAGCAAGTGTTCCGATATGAATTAATAGATACAGATTTACAGGTTTAGTTTTTTCTTTTCTTACTGAACCATAGACTTATTGTTGTCTACCGTTATCTACTAATTTCAGTTACTTGTTTTAAAAAGTGCCTCCTAGAGAGGTTGAGTGATGGGAGCTACTCGATCTTGATTAATGCATTGCTTTGGTCTCATCATTGTGATGTTTGTCGTTAATGGGTGGAATCTCAACTCACCGGCCCTGGTCTATGTCGGCGGGAAGTTGAAATTCCCCATACCGCATCATGCCAGCCCCTCTTCAGAGTTGCCCAAACCCTTAATGTTACCTCTAAAAGGGGAAAACTTGTATGCTAAAGAGAACATCTATAATCAAGGCCTCAGGCGAAAGGGAGTTCACCAGTCACACGGGAAAGAGGCCGAGACGTCAACCATCCAGAGATCAAGATTGGGAGGCTCAAGGCGTTCGCAACCAGGAGACCAGGAAAGGAATGCGTCCAACCGACTCAAGACCGGGTATAAATACCTGTGTGCCGGAACCAGAAGGGGGCACCTTCTACTTCGACGGCCAAGATAACAGAAATAAAGACCTAGCTTAGACCTAGATTAGATCTAATCTTAGACATAGTAGAGCCTCTGTTGAAATAATAAAGGCGCTGATCCCAGCATAAAGGGCACACTTCCTTTGAACTAAGACTGATTCAGAGGAGCGCAGGTGAATAGACTTCACATGTCCAAACGAGCTTGGGAAAACTAATTCTAGACATAATAGTGCCAGATCTCGTGGACAAAAAATGCATCTGTACTTTGTGACAATGTATGCAGAACATGCATGTAAACAACCCAACTTGAATATTGACACGCATACTCAATCAAGTGAGTCTCAATCAACCATAGCACAAACGTCCACAGACAACTGTGTGGAGATCACTAAATTCAGTAGCAGTGGTCGGCCATGTTACCCATGTATTAGCTACTCTACAACTTTATTTCTATGTACTCAATTCCACATAAGAAAATTCCAGTTCTGACATAATTTATCTTATGAGCTAAAAGAAAATAATTTTGGAAAAATTAATGTTAAAAGGAAAGGATGCCCACAGGTACTTGGAAGCTGATGACACAGATGCTGTCCATGAGCTCCTGCACCTTGTCAGGATCATTAGCACGCGTTCACATTAGCGGCCAGCTATCTTCCAGTGGGATCTCCATCACCACAGGGCATTTCTTCTCCGAGTCACTCAGTGGGGAGAGCCCAGCTGCACCTATACCGTTAAATATGAGTCATTGTTACTTCAGTGTCTGTTCAAGCGCGCAGTCTGAACTTAAACATCAGAAATAGAAACCCAAAATTACAAGTTTGTAACTGAATATTGCACAAGGAAACTATCCTGTCATGTATATTCAACACCATGGTTGATCTCAACAACGCCCAATTGGACACCATTTACATGCGATTCCCCTCCAAATGGATCTCTAATTTTGCCAGCTCAGGATAATTAGCGAAGAAGTTGGAATTAAATCTCACCGGATTCAACTGAACCGCTATGGCTTCAGAATGGACCATGAAATCGGTAAGAACAGTAATACTAAGATTCGGCTCCTCGCAGGCTCGAACCTCATCTTACTATGGTTGAACAGAACTCCAAGATCTCAAACAATTCCACAGAGAACAAGGGGGGACAGGTAAAGGCAGACCTACCATTGGAGGACGAGACCGAGATGGCGAGGCCGCACCGCCCGCTCGCGCTCCTCCCCCGGAGAACAGGAGCGCTGGAAACGGCGGCGCAGCGGTGGAGGAGGAAGCCGGCCGTCGGCACGATCTTTCCCAAATCCAAGCTCTAGGTCGACGCCATTCGTGGTCGCGCTGCTGCCGCTGCCGCTTCCGTTTTCTTGCGGCCTCTCTGCTTAACGTGTCTGAGAGCATCTCCACTAGCGCCCCAAGATGCCTCCCCAGACCACTTTTTGAGCGCCGCCGGACAAAAAGTGTCCCACTCGAACCTCCAGGACTTCATTTTTCGCCGGATTAGACAAAAAATACGGCCGGCGCGCGCAGGCGGAACCCAGCCCTCCGGGAGGCAGCTAGAGACGCCGGCACTCTTATTTTGCATGCAAATGGCCCACTTTCACTGTCTCAACTGCCTCTCTCCTCTCTCTCTCCCTCTCTTTTTTGCAGGTCCACCCACGTGCTCACACTCCCCCATCCCCCACCCACCAAAGCAGGCGCGCACGGGACGAGACAGGCGCGGCGAGCAGGGCGCCGGAGCTGGGGCACGGGAGGCGTCACGGCGGGCGGGCGCCGGAGCTCGTGGGGAGGGCGTCGGAGCAGGGAGGCGGGGAGCTCGTCCATGGCGGGGCGCCGGAGCAGGGAGGCGGGGAGCTCGTCCATGGCGCCGGACATGGACGACGAGCGGCCGCGCTGGAACAGCGCCGGGCCGCGGCGGGAGGCGGCATCGGAGCCGGCCAGGCACGGGAACGGGCGCTCCTCCTCGCCTTGACCCCTTCCTCAACCTTGAGCCGTCGTCGTAGTCGCACGCACCCGACGAGGCCGCCACAGACGGTGCTCCGATCCCGCACGCCCTGCCTGTTGTCACCGCGCTCAGCCCGTCCCCTGGGCTCTCCTGCCTGCGCCCGCGCCACGCCCATCCTTGCCCGCGTCTCGCATCCACTCGCCGGCCGCGCCCCTGCTTTTGCCGCGGCCCAAGCTCCGGTCGTTGGCCGCGATGCGCGCCCGCGCCTCGCGCCAGGGCGCCCCGTACGCGCCCCCGGCCGCGTCCGGCCGCAAGGCGGCCGTCCACTGGCCGCACCCCGCTACTCCCGTCGTCGTGCGCTGTGCCCGCAGCTGCCCTTGCCCGTGCGCGGGGGCAACTGCTGCTGCTCGTGGCCGCTGCCTGCTACTTTGCCGTTGTTGCCGCTGAAGCTCTGATGCTGTTGCCGCTGAAGCTCTGCTACTTGCTGCTGCTGCACTGCTGTTTGCTAGTCGCTCTAGGCGTGGTCATGGACGGAGCGGCGAGGCGTGGCCGCGGGACGGGGTGGCCGCCGTAGGAACTTCTCCCAGCTGTTGTTGGGTGGGGGCACGGCTGGAAGAAATTCCACCCCCACGCAAATATGTTCGCCGGCACCTCCCCAGGAGGCTGAAAAAATGCCTCCTGAGAGGCGCAACGGCTGAAGATGCTCTGAGCGTCGCATCGATCTGCACCATAGGAATTCAATGGGCCTTGCAGTTCCAAAATGTGTCAAGTGGGCCGCACACTGTTTCATCGAGTTTTTTTCCCTAAATATTGTTTTTTACCAAATCATGAAACTACAATCATGATCCTGGAAATTTCACTTATATCACCCTATGGCTGCCGCCAGGAACGAAATGGGAGACCCATGGGGACGGCGTGTTGCCAGAGAAAGGAAGTTCCGGGTCAATGTTCAATGACAGTTCCGAGAATGACTCCACCCAAAACTTGTCCTGAACATGGCCTTAGTTTAGCGAGCGAATCTACCATTCTTAAGAAGTTGCTCCCCACTTCTACCTATTCTCTCAACATGCACACTGTCCACATCAACTTGCATGCCACGTCAGCGTTTCCTGCCATATGGTGAAGCCACATCATCTGCTTACAACATTTTTTGCATTTTATTTTTCTGAAAACTGCAGCCCAAGGAGTGTCCTTCTCCCTCCCATCAGCGCCTCCTATATTCTCCAAAGACCACGGTAGTCTCCCACGTACGGTTTCTCCTCTCCCTCTTCACCTTCTCAATTAAACTGTATTGATTCTCCTCTCCCTCTTCACCTTCTCAATTAAATCCCATTCCCCTACTCTCCATGACTGTTTTCCAGAAGAGACAAATTGATTTCCATCTCCCTCATGCAGGAGTACTGATGCACTTGATCTTCTCTTTCGGTGGCGGAGGCATCCGTTCCATCATCTCACAATTACATGCGGCGGCCCTAATTGAGAATGCCCAAGTTTTTCCCTTGAATGAATTCGAAGCTGTTGTTGAAACCCATCGCTGCAGGTGCCTTGCGTGATGGCGGGGGACACATCTGCAGCCTTCATTGTTGCCCTCGACCCGTTTCAATCCCCCCACTGTACCAGGTTCTTCCTGATTATTCCTCTATTTCCCGTTTTCCTTTTCTATGCCTTTCTTGAGTATGTTCGGAGATGAGCCAATGTTCGCATTATGAGTCGCACATGTGCGTTAACATTTTTACCAAGCTTAATGCATTAGCACGCCATAACTAGATTGACTATATAGACCACTTTGTTAGAACGATGCTAATAAGGTTGAGTATCATGGAAAAGCCAAAACACAAGAAAAGGGACCATTATTCATTTTATATGCTAATTATTCTCTCTCTCTCGCTCTCTCTCTCTCTCTCTCTCTCTCTCTCTCTCTCTCTCTATATATATATATATATATATATATATATATATATATATATATATATATATATATATATATATATATATATATATACAGCCGGTCTATTCTCATAACATTATGAGAATAATATTCTCATAACACTTCTGAACTGCATTGGAAAGCTATGCGCACTGCTTCCTTCTTCTGTTGCGAACCACATAGAGGTGCAGCAGGAAACCTTCATGGAGCAGCGTTTCTGGCTAGTTTGATCGATTTCTATTGGTTTATTTGTGTGTGCGCTGATTTAATATGTGGTTAAGCACTGAATTCAGCGAGAAAACGACGGAAATCCTTTGATTTGGCGGATCTGCGCCCGTTCTTCCGGTGGTGGAGGAGTTTCGCATCCTGCTGCTGGCTGTTCGTATTCGATTTTATAGCGTGGTCCTAGTGTGTTACCATTATCGCGTTGATGTTTGTGTTATTCCGCGACAGATTAATCTGCTAATAGGATTGAAATTTCAATATAATTTGTCGAGTATCTCTCTGTTCTAGCGGAAAAACGTCTGTTCTTTGTTCTTCCCCGTCCGGATCGAAATTGTTGCGTTTTGTATGTAATATTCTGTTGTTTTCGGCAATTACGGGCTGCCTTTGATCTATCCGTATGAATTGGAGCGGATTAAGTTGTTAATTTTGAAGAATTTAAGTTTTTTGTCCATGTTTTTTGCGGCGCCACTGGCTCTGGTCGTTTCTCAAAGATGTTTTTTGAGATTTTTTTGTATTATATAGTTGTTAGAACTGCATTGCAGGCTGTGTTTTTCATCTGTGAATCGTGGTCAATAGCGGTGGACTGCAGTAATATGCAATGCGCGGTGAACTGCAGTAATATGCAATGCGCGGGTGAATTTTTGTAGTGCGGTGAACTGCATTAATATGCAATGCGAGCCTGTATGAACTGCATTACAGCCATGGGGGTGTGTGGGGACTAGTTTGATAAGTTTATTTTTTGTCTATGACCTGTGGGCCTGTCGGTCGGGCTTTTATTCATTAAGTCTCTCTTGCAGCCCCCTTGCCCGCTTCCGCTTCCCTCTCCCCCGTGCCCGCACAGAAATCCCCCCCGCCCTCGTGCTCTCGTGGTGGAGAGCGACGACGCCCGCAGCCGCCGCCGTCCGTAGGGGCTCTCTCGTGGTGGAGGGCGATGACGCCCGCAGCCGCCGCCGTCCGTAGGGCGCTTCCTCCGCCGTTGCCGTCCGCACCCGCCTCGTCCGGCCGTCACTTCATCCCACGGTGAGCCCCAAATCGCCCCTAATCCGTTCAAGATCTTGTGCTAGGGTTAGTTTTCGTGCCAGCATTCTCTTCTTAAGGTTGTTTTGTATGCTTGAAATTGCAACGCCCTATGGATTGAAAGTTTTTCTTTGCCTGAATTTGGGGTTTGCTGTCTAGGGTTTAATTATTATCCCTTGCTGATTGGAGGCACAGTATGGCTTCTTCCTCCCCAATTGATGCGTCACCAGTTAGAACGGCTTCTCCATCTGGTAACTACATCAAAGTGAACTGCAGTTTTCATTCAGGGTCAATTTACTTCTTTTTGTTGAATGAAATAGTGCATTGCATCTTAGATTCCTTTTTAGTAATGCCTTTTTTAAGACACGCGTGGCAAACTGATATGAACTGCGTCAAGTTAATTGTTTTTTACTTTTTTGGAAGGACATTAAGTTAGTTGTTATGTTTTTTTGTTAAACATAAACTGCTAAAAGAGCAGTGCATTTTGGACACTGCTTTGTATTTTTTTTGTCTATCCACTATGCGGTTTGCGAAATCGATATGAGCTGCATTAAGTTTTAGTTTTTGCCTCTCACAGAACTGCATGAATTTGTTTTGTTTTGCATATCTAAGCGCACTTCTTTTTTTTATATGCGGTCAATTGGTCACTTGAACGAATTAATGCACTGCATCATATATCCCTGTACCAATGTCCACTTTCAGACACGCGTGAATATGATATTTCAAGCGACATGAGCTGCATTTTTTTAGGTTTACTGTTATGTTTTTAATTGTTAAACATAAACTGCTGGAAAAGTGCACTGCATTTCTACATTTTTTTTGTTTTTCCAAGTTGATATGAGCTGCATTAAGTTTAGGTCTTCATCTCACACACACATCTTTTCTTATGTTTTTTCTCACCCACAGTTTTATCTCCTGGTGGGTCAGGGGGTGGTGGCGTTAACTATTTGATTACACGTTATTTCACAGCCGATGTTGTCGGTGGCGGTACATCTGATAAGGTCAACATTCCACCTGAATTGAGTGAAACCCAGTCGCAATCTGTTGATGGCACAGAGCTAGTTACACAGGATTGGATGGTCCCTGATCAGATTGCAGCCGATGTTGAGAGGAGAAGGCAGAAAGCTATTGCGCTCGGTAATACTTTCGTGAAGGCTCATAGGGCGAAGCAAGTAAAGTTAGGGGAGGGTAAGGAGATAGGAAGGAGGATTGCAGATTCAAAGAAGTCTGCTAAATTTGCCCCCGCAAAGAATCCTGTGAAGAGGAAACTCAACACTGTCGCAGAGCAAGGTTTAAGTTCTCCACGCCGGAGCCCGCGTGTTGATTACTCAAAGAGACCTAATTACGCCGAGGTTGATGTGGGTGGGATTCAAGGAAAGCGGAGACGTGTGGACGATCACTCTGGTGTTGATTCTGAGCGTCGATCTAAGCTTGCGCGGGAAAATGCAGCTGAAGAAGCTCTGGACAACGATTCTGATGAGGAGGATGTTGATGTTAGTAAGGTATACGCTGTTTACTTACTTTTTCTTCTGTTTTTTTTAAGTTGTTTTGGCATGAGTTTGCTGATGTGAACTGCATTTTTTATTCTTTGTTTTTTTGTAGGCTGCTAAGAGTACGAAGAGGAAGAGGTCTGAAGATGATGTTGCGCATGAATGGCGTTTCAACAAGACTGTTCGGCTGTCCATTCCAAATGTAATCAAAGCTGTCGCTTTGCTGGGTGAGGTGCACAGAACTTTGGTGCAGCAAGCAGGTTTTGGCATTGTCTTTGACCTGAAATTAGAGAAGAATGTTTCTCGTGTTTTGATGTGCAAGCTGATGGGGAAGATCGACCCCGACACGATGAGATTGGACTGTGGGACAAACAAGGTTCTGGAAATCAATCGCGAGGCTGTCCATCACATTTTTGACTTCCCTATGGGTTCTCACACTGCTCCCAGGCCTGCTGCCAGCGGCCATGATGATTCGCTGACTAATCTGAAGGATGAACTCGGTTTCAACTGTTCTCGTAGCATAGATGCGAAGGACCTGCTTACCTTACTTCGCACGCTGGCTGCTGACCCTGCGAAGGTTGATAAGACGGTGAAGGTTTTTTTTCTCATTGTCTTCCAGTGCTTGCTTTGTCCTAGCCCCGCAACTCGGTTGTCCAGGGTAGCTGCTATGGTTGAAAACTTGGATATTGCATCTATGGCTAGCATGGACTTTTGTCAGCTTGTTGTCGACGAGCTGCAGGCCGCTGTGTACAAGTGGAATTCTAAAGGGAGCAAGCAGAACTGCGCTGAGGGTTGCACCATCGTTCCCCTGTTCATGTACCTGGATTCCTTGAATCTTCGAAAAGTATCGGTGATGGATAAATGCACTCCACGCGCCGCAATACTGTCCCATGTGCAGTTGAAGAAGATTCACAATGCCGACATCGTTGTCAGGGGAAAGATACACCTGGACTCTTACAAGTTTGGCAAGCTGCCGGTAAGTGCATAGCCATGCTTTGTTTTTGTTTTTATTCCTTTTTTTTCACGCATGCTAAATGTGAACCTCTTATGTACTTTTTTTTGTGAACTGCATCTCTTTTTTTTTGTTAATTTTTTCAGTGGAAGGCGGAAGCGGATATTGTGTACAAGCGGACTGCAGTTGCCGAAGCCCCTGAAATGTTTTGTGAGCCTCTTTCTAGGGCGGCTCCAATTCGACGGGGTCGTGGTTTTGCTAGGGCGGCTGCTGGAGGTTTTTCTGGCCATGCTTCTGCTGATCGTAATAAATTTGTTCAGGTCGATGAGCTTCTCGATAGGGTCATCAATATAACTAGTGATTTCCCAACATCCGGTTCCAGGATGAGGAATATTGCCGGGTTGTTTCCTGAAGGCAAAGGCCCTTCTGAAGCAGAAATCAAGGCCGCTCATAACTTTGACCATGGGCAGCTTGAATTCCTTAAGCAGGCTGTAACGAATATCAGATCTTCATTCGTTCAGTTTAAGCAGTCTCAGGATGACAGGTGTGCTACGTATGAGCAGGAAGCGGATGCAATCGTGAAGGAAATGAACAGGCATGAAGATGTTGTCCAGTCTTCTTTGCCCGACCCCGCAGATGTGGATGTATGTCTTTTTTCCATATGTGAACAGTTTTTTTACCCATATTTTGTTATCTATTTTTTCCGTGCGTTTGTGGCATTGACTATTTGTTTTTTCTATCCTTTTGTTCTTTTCGCAGTGTGTTGGAGAATCTTCCAAGGCTAACGCTTGTCGTGTTGATGACCACCAGGACCACGACGGTGTTGATTCTGATTACTTGTTTGACAGGCCATTATCCCCCGTTGACGAAGCTGCCAAAGACAATCCTATTGACGAAGTCGTCATCGACAAGGTTTGATTTCTTCCTATTTTTTTTGTTACAGTGAACTTCATTGTTTGATTTTTTTGTAGTGTCCAAAACAAACAATCATATTTTTTTTTGCACCAACAGTGGCAGCGAACTGCAGTTTTTAACTTTTTTTGTATTTTTATGCACCAGAAGTGGTAGTGCACTGCAGTTGTTGTCTAGAGAAGAAGCATCATCTTTTTTTTAGCAGTGAACTGCATGATCTGGTGTTGGTTTTTTAGTTGTAGAACTGCTGGATAATAGTTTTATTTATGTTTTAATGTTTTTTAGGTTGCCGAATCAAACGTGGAGATACATGTGAAGGAGGCAGATGGTGACGACGCTGGCAAGGATGAGGAGGCTGACAAGTGTAAAGAGATGGAAGGCGACGACGCTTCCCTGGTGAGTATAGAGAATTTTTGAATTTTTGTGTTTTATTTTTTATTTTTCGTGGGAGCTTCATGGTCTGTTTTATTAGTGAACTGCATTCTATCTTTTTTGTGTAATGTGTTTTATTTTTTAACTCATCAGAACTGCGGATTAAATGTTGAAATCCAAGCGGAGCGCAACATTGGGGATGATAATGTGAAAGGGAGAGGAGGGGAGGAGCCTGATGCGGAGGTTGATAAGGCAGAATGTAGAGAAGGAGGGGAGTGTCCTGTTGAGGCTGATAAGGCACAAGAGAGAGAAGGAAGGGAGGATATCCTGGATTGTGATAAGCATGAAGAGAAAGAAGGAGCTCCCGGTGTTACAGTTGAAGTTGCAGAAGCGACAGAAGGAACTCGTAGAGTCGGATTTGACGATGCCGGGACATCCGCTGGCATCGATGGTGTTGTTGTGCCTACTGTTTTGTTGGTTGGCGACGAGGTGCCTGAGAAATTTTGTGTGGTCCCTCGCGCCCCCGAGCAATCTGTCGGCAATCTGGCTTTCCCAGCCGATACAACCGAAGTCCCACCTGAGACAGTTTCGATTGATTCCGAAGAGGAACAGCCAAGACTTTCTCAGGACATGAGCAATCAAGCGCCGCTTGACGATGATATTACCGGGCTGGAGCACTTGACGCTCAGCGAAGATGTATATGAGTAGCAGAAGGAAGTTTATTCTGAAACCGAAGGTAAGCGAACTGCATTATTTTTGTTCTTTTTCCCGGGGGCGAAATGGACCATGTGTGTTTTATCATCTGATATCGTTCCCACTCTGTATGCAGATGAGGAATTACCTGTTGTTACTCCTTCAAGGATTGATCCAGCTCTTATGAGAAGATACAATGAGTTGTATGACACTGTTACGAGGGCTAGGAGGGACAAGAAGAAGCAGTACGACATTTTTTGTCTTACGCCCCGGTTAATTAATATGTTATTTTTTCAGGGACGCTCCCATCTTATCACTTTTTGTTGTGCTTTTTTCTTCTTGTCTGAAGGCATCTAGTTGCGTTCAAGGGCGAGTTTGGTGATATTACTATCGGTCATGTTGGCGAGTCTTTTTGGTCGTATGGAATGCTGAGCACGCGCCTCGCAAACATTGGCGTGTCTATGCTAGCTGAAAGGTTCAAAGGATCTCAAACTATGATTGTCCCGTACAACCTATGTGTAAGCATTTTCATTAATTTATAATTTTATCCCCTCGTCCAATTTTTATTTGTGCTATAACCATTTTTCATTAACTCTCTGGTTTTGTCTTTTTTGCAGAATTCCGTTTGGAACGGCGGTGCCACAAATAGGGCTTTGAAAAAGATGTTTTCTTCAAGCGCAGAGGAACGTGTGGACAAGAAAAACTTGGTAACACATCTTGACCATTTTTCGTCATCTTGAAAATAAGTTTTCTGTTTTTTCTATTTTTTCTCATCTGGTTTGTTTTATTCTTTTTTTATTTCAGATTATGTTTGCAACATTTGACCCTCCTCCCGCAACAATGAAGGACGCGATAGGCCACTACTGCTTGGTCACTTTGAACCTGCGAGAGAAGCGTTTTGAGCTTCTCGACTCATTGAATGAAGGAGACAGCGCTGCTGCAAATGTTGTCTTCAAGAAAATGGTCAGGAACATCAAAAAAGTCTGGAAAGATGGCAGCGCAAGCTGCGACGAGCCGTTGAACCCTCCCACCCTGGACGGCTTTGCGCTGACTCGTATTAATGTCCTGCAACAGGGAAACGGGTTTGTACCTGTTCTCCTTTTTTCTTTTTCCTCCTTCATTTTTTTGTGTAAGTGAGCTGCATTGTTTTTACTAAATTAGAAGCACCTTTTCCCTTGAGCGAACTGCATTACTAATGTGTTATTGGTTGTTCTCCCTCGGTCTCTTGTGTGTATGGAGCTGCATTGTTTTACTAACATGAGTAGCTCTTTCATTACTGAGTGAACTGCATTATTAATGTGTTTTGTGTTGGTTTTATTTTGCAGGTATGATTGTGGATTTTACATGTTCCAATTCATGCAGACCTGGGATGGTGAAACGATTGCCAAGTTTGGGAAGGAGCACATTGGCTACATCAGGAAGGCTATGCTCTATAGTTGGCTGACCTCGTCGCATTGCTGTCTGGACCTGACTTCACTTCTAATTTTTAAAGAAGGTTATTACATTTTTTTTCCAGTCACACACCTTTTTTATTAAGTGAACTTCATTGGTACAGAGAGGGGAGGCCCACTACTTTTGTTAAGCTTTTTAGTAGAACCCCATTTGTGTGTTTAAAATGACTTTTCCTTAGGGAACTTGATGATTCTTTTTCATTTTGCTCATTATCCATTTTTTGTGCAGGCTTTGATGAAGGCGCACACCAAGGTGGTATTTCCTTGTTTGAAACTCAGGTTCATACTCCAACTATTCAGAAAGTTGTCCTTGATGAACCCCCCATTAAGGTTGTGAAAGAACCTGTGTGTAAGATGTTGAGGAGTGGCGCCGGCACTTCGAATGAAAAAGCTCTTGAGAAATCTCCTGTCAATGTCAAGCATGGGAAGAAAGCTGCGAGCCCTCCTAATGCTGAAGATAGCGATGATGATTTTCAGAGGCCACCACCAGTGCCTAGGAGGACCAGGAGCGCAGCTGTGGAACGCCCGACGGACAGCGAGGCACTAATTCTATCAAATAGGAGGCCTGTGCAGAAGCCATCAAAGTTTCGATCTCCTGTACAGAAGTTGAATCCTGCGAGATTCAGCTATCTTGTGGAGATGAGGAAAGTCTTGCAACTCATCACGAGCACACAATTCAGGCAGAAATACAGCGAGTCAGTTCTTTTTTCGTTAGTTTTTTATAATTTTTTTTGATTTTTAATGTGTGTAATGTTCTTTTCTGTGTTTTTGCTTTTGTGCTACTAACCCCCCCCACCTTCGCCGTTTCTTTTGTGCTGGTGCGCGCTTTTCATGCACAGGAATCCTATCGAAGTCTACACCATGACTGTGGACTACATGTTCCTAACTTTCACCAAAGGTGGTTTTATGGACTCTGAATTGATGGATCATATCATCAGGTTCTGGAAGAATGACGAGAGTATGAATGTGGTTTATCGATCTGGGGAACGCGTTCTGCTGTCCCCTTTGTTTATCACGGTATTTCTCTTTTTTCTTATTTTTTTTCTGCTCGAGTGAACTGCAGTAAATAGTGTATAATAATTCGTTTTTAGAATGTACTGAACCGCATACATTTTTTTGTGTGTCTTAACCCATGCATCTCAAACGAAACAAATTTACGGTGAGAATTTTGTGAACTGCATACTGTTTTTTAGAGAAGCGTGATCCGTTTTTTTATTAAGCGTCGGAGCGAACATCTTAAGGTGAACTGCATTAACGTTCTTTTTGTGAATTACCCACACGCAGTATGTGCTTCAAATGAATGATCACGCGGATAGAGATGAAGATGGAAATGTTGTGTTGCCTTTTGTCCACGGCAAGTTTAACGTCGAACATGCAGCACAGCAGTTCAAACTTTATGTTCGTGATGACGAGAACCTTCTTGATTGCAAATTAGTAAGTTATCAGATTTGCTTTTGTTCATCCTTTTTGTATTTATTTTCTCTCCCTATTTTTCCCAGTAATCCTTTTTCACTCATCAAACCCATAACAAATTTGATGAAACAAAATCATATTCTGTTACCACGGATGAAAGACCAGCATTATTCGCTATACACGATGAATAGGCACCGCGAGACCCTTGACATTCATGACACTAGGAGGTACAGCGGACCGTTTGATCAAACGACGAGGTGGCATAAGTCTGAATACCACAGCGACCGCACTGAAATGGTAAAATTTTTCCTTTTTTCACCTTTCTTGTTTTTTTTCATGCGTGTGCGTGTTGAACAATATTTGTTGTGATGTGTATTTTTGTTTTTTTATTTTTCCACCAGATGATCAGGATGACTGCATTGTTGAATAAAGTTTATGGAGAAAAGGAGTACAAGAGAAAGGAGTCGGTAGACTGGGTCGATGTTTCAAAGAAAGCTAGCTATTTGGGCACCCCTGAGCAGGGCCCCAACGAGTGCGGCTTTTATGTTCTGAAGATGGCTCAGTATTACGACGGCAAAACCTTTGTTGTGAAATTCGCAAAGCGTAGTGTAAGTATCTTCTTTTTAAAAAAGCAATATCTCCTCATTCCTTGATATTTTTTTCGTCAGTTTCTTTTTTTGTAGATGATGTTGTATATTTGTTTATTTTATTTTTTTCTTCATCGCAGGACGCTGTTATTCAGGATTGGAAGGCTGAGTTTTTGTTCCAGATTCTGTTCCACCCAGAAAACATGGTCGTTGTCACCGAGTTCCCGGAGGATCTAAGAAATCTCTGCATTTCTCTTGGCTTCTCTCCAAGACTGCAGTCGCAGGAGCAGGATGAGGCATAAATGATAGCAGATCTTTTTCTATGTGTGTTGATGTCTTTTTCGTGTGTGCTCCAGAACTTTATGTAAACAGTAATGTATGGTCGCTGTGTGTAGTTCTCGATGTGCAAAACTGTTAACACCATGCTGTGTGCTTTTGTATATACCGGTCTAGTTGGTTTTTGTGTTTTTTTTGGTGGCAGATGGTGACAATGTCAAATATGTACATAATGGAGCTTTCAGCCAACTCCTCCTTGTGAGTTGTAACATGTTCGCAGCGCACTGCATTCTATCATATGAGTAGCAGCCAAGTTTTTTTTAAATATACGCATCCGCACTGCATCTCACCTTATCACATGGGACTGCAAAGACGAATTCAACGTGTTTGTCGTCGAGTTTCAAAATTCATCCGCACTGCAGCCAAGTTTTTTTTTACATTTTTTTGCACTAAGCACACTGCACTGTGTACTCGAAGCATACTGCACTGCAAGCTTTAAACGCACCACGCACGCACTGCAGTGTACGTGAATCCTAGTCTGACTCTACATTTTTTTCTTTTCTAACTGCATTTCTGTATTGATTCACGGTCATGTCAGATTCTATACGACGAAGAGAACTGCATTCTCAAAATGACATTCCGATCTCAGGTTTTTCATACAGAAGAGAACCGCATTCTGAGAGTGGCATTCTCATCTTATTTTCTTTTCATATAGAAGAGAACTGCATTTTATCAAGCATCCCCCCCCGCAGCACATTGGTCACAAAGTATGTATGGCATATGTTGTATCTTTTCATTTTTTTTGCAGTCCACTAAACACAAGCATCCCCCCCCCCCCCGCAGATTCTATATAGAAGAGAACTTCAGTATTACATGTTGAATTCTTTTTTTTGCAATCCACTGAACACAAGCTATATATATTATATACGATACGATATATATAAAGGATGAAGTTAATATGTTTTTTAAAATGTAAAACTGCATATGTGTTGATCTACGTCCTTTTCCTGGTGCTTCTTCTCAGATTGTGCACTGCATTTGTTTCAATGGTTGTTGCTGCTTCTGTCTTGCTCTTGTTGTTCGCATTACCCCTCGTAACGGGACCGTGCGACCGCGATGCTTGCCTACGCGCTGGATTCTGCGTTCTGTCTCTCCCACTCGTTTTTGATGATGGTTCTTCGATTTCTTCATCTGCTTCTTCTTCTTCCTCGTTTTCTTCTTCTTCTTCTTCCTCATCTTCCTCCTCGGTTTCATCAGCTTCGCTCGCTTCCTCGCTCTCTTCTCTGTCAGCAGCTTCTTCGTCATCTTCCTCATCTTTTTCCTCTGTTCTATTTGGACAAGTTCTCGCGTTATGCTTCTCTCTCTTGTTGCAGACGCTACATAGTCTTCTCTTTATCGTATCATCTTGTTGGTCAGCTCGGTGATTTGTGGTGGCATTTTCAGCCTGGTTTTGTTTCAGCCTCTCCTTACATGTTCTTGAGTTGTGTCCCGCAATCTTATTGCATGATTTACACATCCTTACCCCGAGTGGTCTTCCTCCGCTGTCCAGTTCTGGCTCAGGCCTGCTATTTTTTTCAGGGCTTTTTTCATTTGCTGCAGCTTTTTTATTGGCTGATTTGCTCTCTTTCTTTCTCCCTTTTGTGTTTGAAACAGGCGGGGGAAGAATTGTGTCATCCATATTATGAACTGCACCATCAGCAGCATGCTCGCGCTCCTTTCCTTGTTCTTCACCCCGCGCATCCATGATCTTCTCTGCCTCTTCTTCTTCGTTTATTACGTTCACTTCTTGTATGAGTTCTCTCATCCCAGCTAAAGCTCTGTTGTACCCTCTATCCGATTTGACACCTCTGTTCGCCAGGTCCATTGCAGTTTCTGCAAGTAGTCTCCTACGGCAGAACATCGAACTCCCATCTGGAGCAGTTTGCTCATAGTCTCTGCGGTCAAAAGTTGGATTTTGGCGTGCGTTCCGTGTGTATCTCTTCAATATGTACTCTTCAGGTATCTTGTCCACCCGCAGCTGATCCAACATGCAAATGATGTGCACGCAGAACAGGCCTGCAGCAAAAGAAAATTTTTGGGTTATTCGTGCCAGCAAACTTCACATAAATAGGCAACATTTTTTCATTTTTTTGGTTTTGTGAACTGCATTATAAATAGGTCCTGGGTCTGCTGCTATAGTGAACTTCACTAAATATTTTTTTTGTTTTTCATCTCTTTTTTGCTACCAGCAATAAGTGAACTTCATTATGTTTTATGTGTGCTTATTTTTTTGGTTTCCTGTCTCACTTACCTGTGTGTGTCCACAGCTTGCATTCGCATTCGTAGATACCGTTCGTCACATCAGCAACCACCTGGAACTCGTGTCTTGCCCAATCAAAATCATCAGACCGGTTGTAGTGGCGCACCAAATATTTCGTCGGGTTGTCAGTGGACTGCTCTGATCTGAATGCAGTGCTGCGGTAGTGCGCTTGCTTGAAGTCAGCAAAGACCGCCCTGGTGTAAATCTTGGAGAGCTGAACCTCGAAACCAAACTGAGTAGTAGTCTTTATTTCCGTCTGTGAAACAAAGAAAACCAGTTAAGTAGTTGTCTTTTTCGCAGCAAAAATCAAGAAAGCGAGTAGTGTTTTTTATTAATTGCTCATCCATCTTAAAAACTTTGCTCTGTTTATATACCTCGTTAGCTATGGTCTCCGCGTGCTCGACGCCCTTCCTTGTCTGGATGCACCTGTCCACCTGCGACGCAAAGATGTGTAGGTCGTGTCTTTCCTTGACAAAGTTCCTCTTCAAGATCCGGTTCATGCTTTCACTTCTCTGTGTCGACGTCATCCGTGCACAGAACACCTCCTTGTAGTAAGCCGATATCCATTCTTTTCTGTCTGTCCAGAGCGCCTTCATAATCTCATAATTTTGCAGGTTATACTTTTCCATGAGCTCATGCCAAGCGCGCTCAAACTCTGATGGCATCAGCGGGTGGTTGAGAACGGAGGTCAGCTCATCCTTGAATTTCTCATACGCTTTGTACAGCAAGGACAGGTGATCCTTGTATTTTTTCAGTATATGCCAATGGCATAACTTGTGCAGCGTGCCTATTAGCGTACTTTTTATCGCGGCATCCATGGAGGGGCATTGATCTACATGTTTTTGAAAAAAACCAAACAGCGAGTTATTAAGAGAACTGCATATCCTTTTTCTTCTTTTTTTTCTTTTTTTTCATTGGATGTAAGAAATGGACTACAAAAGTTGGCAGTGAACTGCATTGTTATTTAATTTCACTCTTTTTTTTCAGCATACCTGTGAGTATGCAGATTGGCCGCTTGTTGTTCATGCAACGCAATAACGTCCGGAACACCCACTCGAAAGTCGGTATTGTTTCGTCTCTGATGAGAGCCACAACGAATATTGTACTTTGGAGGTGGTGGTTGACTCCAACGAAGACGGCGAGAGGCATGTGTAACTTGTTGGTCTTGTAGGTCGTGTCAAATGTGACACAATCTCCAAAATCTTCGTACGATCCCCTGCAGCTGGCGTTCGCCCAGAATATGTTCCGCACACGGTTATCGACATCTTTGTCGTAATCATAGAAGAACTCCGGGTTTATTTGCTGCATCTTCTCAAAGAAAGCCAGGAGTTTCTTCACATCGTCCTCTGTTTCCTCCCTCGCGAATTGATGCTTCCTGCAGTTCGAAATAACAATATACTTGCAGCATTATGGACATACAGAAAATGCACAAAGCAGACTGCATGAAATACACGATATATCATTTTTTTGTTTTAGTGAATGTACCTGTTCACCCAGTCACGGCTGGTGCGCCCCATAAAGTGCAGCCCTCCTGACATCCTTGACAGGGTTGACATCATCTGCGTGTGCGTCAGGTTGTCGCTCTGCATGTCCTTCACTAGTTTATCGAGCAACGGATCATCCGTCTTATGCGAGTGCATGTGCAGAAGCATAGCCGGGCTGTCAATCATCCTGTGGTTGTGACTGAGCTCAATCTCTGCTATCACAAACACATCCTTGATTTTTTTTCAATCTCATTCCCGCCTTGCAGCCAGTCCTCTTTGATGTTTTTTCTCGCTTTCTTTCATAATCTGTGACAGTTTCTTTGCTTCTGCCTTCCTTTGAGCACACGATGTATCTGTTTGTTCTGTATCCGCCGTTTTTGCGTGTGCCGAAGCCTGCATGCCTTGCATACGTGTTGTAGAATTCTCGCGCCGCATCTTGTGATGTGAACTGCATACCTTTCACAGGCACAAGTTCTTGGAGCATGTTCTCATCCTGCACACACACTATATGGAATGTTTTTTTTGTTAATGAGAATGCACAAGCTGAAAGAATGCGTAATAAGTGAACTACAGTAATTAGGTAAGGATGCTTACGTGCGTGTACTGTTTTTCTTCTAACGGTGTTTGCAGCTCACCGATGTTTATTGGGCATGGAGGGGTGACAACAGATCTGTGTAATTGAGGATCGCGAGGAGGCAGGAGTGTGGAGAACTTTACTTTTTGGTTGCTTGCGGCCCTCCTTGATTCTGCTTCCGATTCTTTTGTTGGGCAGTAGGCGGCCTTGGTGGAATTCCACTGTCCCTTTGTCGACGAATCGTTTGCTCATGGACCTGCCGAACTTGCTGGGTTTCAACATCGGCTTCTGGAGGTGCTATATCATCCGTTCTGATCTGCTGACCAAATGTTTCAAAGACACGCGTGTACCTTGGCTGCATAACTGTTATGATTTGCTCTTCGTCATCCTCCTCCTCCTCATCATTTTTCTGCGCGTGCTCCCCTATGAAGACCAGATCGTCGTCGTCCTCCTTCTCATCCTGTGGGTTTTTTGTTTCACTGCCTTCTCCATCTCGAATGATGTTTGGTTCACTGTTTTCATCTTTATCCTCTACATCTTCCTCCACGGAGTATGCAGTTATGTTTGTTGTGTTAAAGAAACCCCTAGGTATTTCAGGTGTTATCCATCCAGGCATCTCCCACTCTTCTCTTCCAATGCAGTTCAGGGGCTCGGGGTCGTAAATGATTCGAGGCATCTTCTGTTTTTGAGGCATAGTAAGTTCCTGCAGGTTATTAAGCCAAAGCTTTTTTTTATGCACGCCAACAGTGAAATGAACTGCATCTTTCATACTATATATCATTATATTTTTGCAACTGTAAGAAATTGCACTTCAACTTGTCATTCTACAGCAGGGGCACTGTTAGTTAACATGAAGAAACAATGCACTACAGCAGGGGCACTGTAAGTCATTGTGGACTGCAATTTTGATCCATATAGCGTTTTTTATTTTTCGAAGTATCCTTTTCTGTTTTTCTACTTTGGAGACACATGTGACTGCAGTCGACGCAAGATGGGGCACTGCATGGGTATAAAAACGGCACTGCAAACTGGATGTGGGGGTTTGGTATGTGATTTTCTTACCTTATATGCAGTCCCCCCCTTCTGCAGATGCAGCTCTTGCTGCTGTAGGCGTGCAGTCCACCTCCGCTGCAGGAACTCATGCGCTTTTTCCACCTTCGCCATTGTTGCGGGAGAAGGCTGGACATGCACCATTGCAGTTCGCATCCACGACGAATGCGATGGAGTAGTCATCCTTGCAGTTCGCTTTCCCTTGTCATGCATGACTGAGGCTGGATGCTTCAGCGGCGGATCCCCCAGGTGGTGTTGGGGCGAAGGTGAGGTGCGGCGTCGCTTCCTAAACGCCGCCGCGGAAATATCGTCGCGGACGGACTGCATCGCCGGCCGCTTGGCGCACGCTCCGCGGTGCTGGGCGCGGAAGAAGGCGGGGAGGGGTGCGGGTCGCCGCCGGCCGCCGCGGCGCTGGGCGCGGAAGAAGGCGGGGAGGGGTGGGGGAGGACGCCGGCCGCCGTGGCGCTCCCGCACTAGAAGGCGGGGAGGGGTGGGGGAGGACGCCGGCCGCCGGGGCGCTCCCGCGCTAGGAGGCGGGGAGGGGTGGGGGAGGACGCCCGGCGTCGGGGCGCTGGCGCTAGGTAGCGGGGAGTGGAGGGGGAGGGGTGTTAGGAGAATAAGGTTTTTGTTAGGAGAATAAGGTCTTAAGGGGTGTTATGAGAATAGACCCACCCTATATATATATATATATATATATATATATATATATATATATATATATATATATATATATATATCTTTCTAATAAATAATCATATGTGCATCTTATTGTATCATTTTGTCTGTTTTCTTTTGCAGAAATTGGGGTACGCAGTGAGACTTGCTGGATTGGCAACCGTTGCATGTTCTTGAGGACAGACAATCTGTCGCTTTGCTACCTCTACATGTATGATTTCAAAGGCTAATTATTGTTTTTTTATTAGTTGAAGTAACCACTTCTCTTCTTTTAGATTTATAAAATTCATCGTATGATATAGAAACTGCACACGATTATGCTGCATGTGTTTTGTAGCTGCGTCTCCTCACACATGCATTCAGTTCGTCTCTCCCTCAGTTGTAACCGAAGGTGAAACCTCAAGCCTACAACCATATTTTGATTACCACCACCCATTCACGTTTGGCCAATATGAATGCAATCATTTAATGCCCACATTAATAGTGTTTAGTGGAGTTTCCCCCCTCCCATTACGAGAATGTTGTCTCCTATTCCCGTCATCTCCTTGACACAAGATCCACCTGGTGCTCCACATCTCTCTCTCTCTCTCTCTCTCTCTCTCTCTCTCTCTCATTTTTCATGGTCAAGTTGTCGAATTCCTTTTGTCACTACCTGATCATCTTCTATGTATTGTTGAAGCAGGGATTGGAATACACAATTATACTATATATTTGGCTTATGAATGACACATATTTGGCTCTTCAAGGATAACTTGACCTGGGAATCAAGATAAGAAGTCATAAACAAATGTCTTCACTGTAGCTTTCAGTAAATGTAAGGATCAATTTTTCCTGTTGTTATTTCTTTCATGTATTTATGTTGGGATTCTTGCATGTAATTCTAAAACCTGGTCTAACATCAATTAGCTTATTCATAGTAGTCATGTAGACTACTTTTCAGAAAAAGGTCGAAAGACATAGTTCATTCCGTATGAGTGAGTGTAATTAGTTAGTGATTAGTCATACCCTTTAACTTGCATTATGTGAATTCTTGCCTCCCCTAATCAGGACATGTTTGAATTTCCTTTTGTCAGGATCACTCCACGGTCCATTGGTTTATTAGCAATTGCTACTCAACTTCCTCTGTACCATTTCTTTTGGGTATTACTACTATTGAACAGTTGAGTCACATGGTTTTATAGAATTTACCCTCTACCTTTGAAAGCTAAGAACTTCCCGCAGCAACGCGCGGGGTATCATCTAGTTCTAGCAACACTTTTGAATCAATGAAATATCTAGTTATCTAAGTGTGTTTCAAAGTGAAATGGCACAATTGTCCTGGAACAAAAAAAACGGCTCCAAATTGTTCAAACTAGGTTTGTTCTCTGAGTATGAATAACCCCATGTGGCTCATTAGTACCAGAGGATAATATTTGGAAGTACCGACTTAGAGAAACACATACAAAGGAATGGCTTTTTTTTCTTGAAACACCTGTAACTTTTTTCATACTCATAGCAATCATAGGTAAAGTACTTTTTTGACCTAAAATCCAAGAAAATACAAAATAACTTTTATGACTAAGAATTACAATGAAATTTCTTAAAATCACCTTCTTCACGGTATCATTTTTTACTCGAAGAAATACTCCAAAGACTTCGGTAAAGAGGCTTCAATTGAACTGGAGCAACGATATTGTCACTCTTTCACCCACATGAACATTATCAATAATGGTTTTTCAAAATGCCTTGAGTAGCGCATCAAGAAAGATGGGAAACCTTGATCGATGAACGTACTTGGGCCGAGGATGATCCCCTAGAAGTGCAAGCCGTCGAATCACTATATCTTTGTTGGGGAACGTAGTAATTTTTAAAAAAATCCTATGCACACGCAAGATCATGATGATGCATAGCAACGAAAGGGGAGAGTGTTGTCCACGTACCCTCGTAGACCGAAAGCGGAAGCGTTAGCACAACGCGGTTGATGTAGTCGTACGTCTTCACGATCCGACCGATCAAGTACTGAATGCACAGCACCTCCGAGTTCAGCACACGTTCAGCCCGATGACGTCCCTCGAACTCCGATCCAGCCGAGTGTTGAGGGAGAGTTTCGTCAGCACGACGGCATGGTGACGATGTTGATGTTCTGCCGATGCAGGGCTTCGCCTAAGCACCGCTACAGTATTATCGAGGTGGACTATGGTGGAGGGGGGCACCGCACACGGCTAAAAGATCAAAGAGATCAATTGTTGTGTCTATGGGGTGCCCCTATCCCTGTATATAAAGGAGCAAGGGGGGTGCGGCCGGCCAAGGGAGAGGCGCGCCAGGAGGAGTCCTACTCCCACCAGAAGTAGGACTCTCCCCCCTTTCCTAGTTGGATTAGGACTTGGGAGGGGGAAAGAGAAGGAGGAGAAGAAGGAAGGGGGGGGGGCGCCGCCCCCTCTCCTTGTCCTATTCGGACTAGGGGGGAGGGGCGCGCGGCCCTTGCCCTGGCTGCCTCTCCTCTCTTCCACCAAGGCCCATTAAGTCCCCGGGGGGTTCCGGTAACCTCACGGTACTCCGGTAAAATCCCGATTTCACCCGGAACACTTCCGATATCCGAACATAGGCTTCCAATATATCAATCTTCATGTCTCGACCATTTCGAGACTCCTCCTCATGTCCATGATCACATTCGGGACTCCGAACAACCTTCAGTACATCAAAAACATATAAACTCATAATATAACTGTCATCGAAACGTTAAGCGTGCGGACCCTACGGGTTCGAGAACTATGTAGACATGACCGAGACACGTCTCCGGTCAATAACCAATAGCGGAACATGGATGCTCATATTGGCTCCCACATATTCTACGAAGATCTTTATCGGTCAGACCGCATAACAACATACGTTGTTCCTTTTGTCATCGGTATGTTACTTGCCCGAGATTCGATCGTCGGTATCTCAATACCTAGTTCAATCTCGTTACCGGCAAGTCTCTTTACTCGTTCCGTAATACATCATCCCACAACTAACTCATTAGTTGCAATGCTTGCAAGGCTTAAGTGATGTGCATTACCGAGAGGGCCCAGAGATACCTCTTCGACAATCGGAGTGACAAATCCTAATCTCGAAATATGCCAACCCAACAAGCACCTTCGGAGACACCTGTAGAGCACCTTTATAATCACCCAGTTACGTTGTGACGTTTGGTAGCACACAAAGTGTTCCTCCGGTAAACGGGAGTTGCATAATCTCATAGTCATAGGAACATGTATAAGTCATGAAGAAAGCAATAGCAACATACTAAATGATCGGGTGCTAAGCTAACGGAATGGGTCATGTCAATCACATCATTCTCCTAATGATGTGATCCCGTTAATCAAATGACAACTCATGTCTATGGTTAGGAAACATAACCATCTTTGATCAACGAGCTAGTCAAGTAGAGGCATACTAGTGACGCTCTGTTTGTCTATGTATTCACACATGTATTATGTTTCCGGTTAAATTCTAGCATGAATAATAAACATTTATCATGATATAAGGAAATAAATAATAACTTTATTATTGTTTCTAGGGCATATTTCCTTCAATCTTCACCATGGTGTCGATGAAAAATTTCACCTTCACAAAGAATCAGCCCAACAAAAAAGCTTGACACGCCGACATAAACTCATCAGATCCGATTATCAGATCTGAATAATCGGATCTGTGAGGACATAAAACTCTCTAACCTCATGGCACCGCCAAAAAACGAGAGAAAATTAATTCTCATAGAACTATGAATCTATGATGATCACTAAACGTTGACGAAGAACATAGAAGTCTTGGGGATCCGAGGTCACCACCAAAAGAACGAGAGAAAATTAATTCTCACAGAACTATGATGATCACTAAACGTTGACGAAGAACATAGAAGTCTTGGAGATCCGAGGTCCGCCACCTCTTAGCGCCAAGATGGCAGCCGGAGACTGTTGGGGAACGTAGTAATTTCAAAAAAATTCCTACGCACACGCAAGATCATGGTGATGCATAGTAATGAGAGGGGAGAGTGTTGTCTACGTACCCTCGTAGACCGAAGTGGAAGCGTTGACGCAACGTAGTGGAAGTAGTCGTACGTCTTCCCGATCCGACCGATCCAAGCACCGTTACTCCGGCACCTCCGAGTTCTTAGCACACGTTCAGCTCGATGACGCTCCCCGGGCTCCGATCCAGCAAAGCTTCGGGGATGAGTTCCGTCAGCACGACGGCGTGATGACGATGATGATGTTCTACCGATGCAGGGCTTCGCCTAAGCACTACAACGATATGACCGAGGTGGAATATGGTGGAGGGGGGCACCGCACACGGCTAAGGAACGATCACGAAGATCAACTTGTGTGTTCTAGGGTGCCCCCCTGCCCCCGTATATAAAGGAGGGGAGGGGAGGGTGCGGCCGGCCCCCAAAGGGTGCGCCAGGAGGATTCCTACTCCCACCGGGAGTAGGACTCCTCTCCCTTGCCTTGTAGGAGAAGGAAGGAGAGAGGGGGAAAGGAAAAAGGGGGGCGCCGCCCCCCTTCCTTGTCCTATTCGGACTAGGGGGGAGGGGGCGCGCGGCCTGCCCTGGCCGCCCCTCCTCTTTTCCCTTAAGGCCCATATGGGCCCATTAACCCCCGGGGGGGTTCCGGTAACCCCCCGGTACTCCAGTAAAATGCCGATTTCACTCGGAACCATTCCGATGTCCAAATATAGGCTTCCAATATATCGATCTTTATGTCTCGAACATTTTGAGACTCCTCGTCATGTCCGTGATCACATCCGGGACTCCGAACTAACTTCGGTACATCAAAATGCATAAACTCATAATAACTGTCATCGTAACTTTAAGCGTGCGGACCCTACGGTTCGAGAATAATGTAGACATGACCGAGACACGTCTCCGGTCAATAACCAACAGCGGGACCTGGATGCCCATATTGGTTCCTACATATTCTACGAAGATCTTTATCGGTCAGACCGCATAATAATATACGTTGTTCCCTTTGTCATCGGTATGTTACTTGCCCGAGATTCGATCGTCGGTATCCAATACCCAGTTCAATCTCGTTGCCGGCAAGTCTCTTTACTCGTTCTGTAATACATCATCTCACAACTAACATATTAGTTGTAATGCTTGCAAGGCTTATGTGATGTGCATTACCGAGAGGGCCCAGAGATACCTCTCCGACTATCGGAGTGACAAATCCTAATCTCGAAATACGCCAACCCAACAAGTACCTTTGGAGACACCTGTAGAGCACCTTTATAATCACCCAGTTACGTTGTGACGTTTGGTAGCACACAAAGTGTTCCTCTGATAAACGGGAGTTGCATAATCTCATAGTCATAGGAACATGTATAAGTTATGAAGAAAGCAATAGCAACATACTAAACGATCGGGTGCTAAGCTAATGGAATGGGTCATGTCAATCAGATCATTCAACTAATGATGTGACCTCGTCAATCTAATAACAACTCTTTGTTCATGGTTAGGAAACATAACCATCTTTGATTAACGAGCTAGTCAAGTAGAGGCATACTAGTGACATTCTGTTTGTTTATATATTCACACATGTATTATGTTTCCGGCTAATACAATTCTAGCATGAATAATAAACATTTATCATGATATATGAGGAAATAAATAATAACTTTATTATTGCCTCTAGGGAATATTTCCTTCAGTCTCCCACTTGCAGTAGAGTCAATAATCTAGATTATACAGTAATGATTCTAACACCCATGGAGTTTTGGTGCTGATCATGTTTTGCTCGTGGAAGAGGCTTACTCAACGGGTCTGCTACATTCAGATCCGTATGTATCTTGCAAATCTCTATGTCTCCCACCTGGACTAGATCCCGGATGGAATTGAAGCGTCTCTTGATGTGCTTGGTTCTCTTGTGAAATCTGGATTCCTTTGCCAAGGCAATTGCACATGTATTGTCACAAAAGATTTTCATTGGACCCGATGCACTAGGTATGACACCTAGATCGGATATGAACTCCTTCATCCAGAATCCTTCATTTGCTACTTCCGGAGCAGCTATGTACTCCGCTTCACATGTAGATCCCGCCACGACGCTTTGTTTAGAACTGCACCAACTGACAGCTCCACCGTTTAATGTAAACACGTATCCGGTTTGCGATTTAGAATCGTCCGGATCAGTGTCAAAGCTTGCATCAACGTAACCGTTTACGATGAGCTCTTTGTCACCTCCATATATGAGAAACATATCCTTAGTTCTTTTCAGGTACTTCAGGATGTTCTTGACCGCTGTCCAGTGATCCACTCCTGGATTACTTTGGTACCTCCCTGCTAAACTTATAGCAAGACACACATCAGGTCGGGTACACAGCATTGCATACATGATAGAGCCTATGGCTGAAGCATAGGGAACATCTTTCATTTTCTCTCTATCTTTTGCAGTGGTCGGGCATTGAGTCTTACTCAACTTCACACCTTGTAGTACAGGCAAGAATCCTTTCTTTGCTTGATCCATTTTGAACTTCTTCAAAACTTTGTCAAGGTATGTGCTTTGTGAAAGTCCAATTAAGCGTCTTGATCTATCTCTATAGATCTTGATGCCCAATATGTAAGCAGCTTCACCGAGGTCTTTCATTGAAAAATTCTTATTCAAGTATCCCTTTATGCTATCCAGAAATTCTATATCATTTCCGATTAGTAATATGTCATCGACATATAATATCAGAAATGCTACAGAGCTCCCACTCACTTTCTTGTAAATACAGTCTTCTCCAAAAGTCTGTACAAACCCAAATGCTTTGATCACACTATCAAAGCGTTTATTCCAACTCCGAGAGGCTTGCACCAGTCCATAAATGGATTGCTGGAGCTTGCACACTTTGTTAGCTCCCTTTGGATCGATAAAACCTTCTGGTTGCATCATATACAACTCTTCTTCCAGAAATCCATTCAGGAATGCAGTTTTTACATCCATTTGCCAAATTTCATAATCATAAAATGCGGCAATTGCTAACATGATTCGGACAGACTTAAGCATCGCTACGGGTGAGAAGGTCTCATCGTAGTCAATCCCTTGAACTTGTCGAAAACCTTTTGCGACAAGTCGAGCTTTGTAGACAGTAACATTACCGTCAGCGTCAGTCTTCTTCTTGAAGATCCATTTATTCTCAATTGCTTGCCGACCATCGGGCAAGTCAACCAAAGTCCACACTTTGTTCTCATACATGGATCCCATCTCAGATTTCATGGCTTCAAGCCCTTTTGCGGAATCTGGGCTCACCATCGCTTCTTCATAGTTCGTAGGTTCACCATGATCTAGTAGCATGATTTCCAGAACAGGATTGCCGTACCACTCTGGTGCGGATCTTACTCTGGTTGATCTACGAGGTTCTGTAGTAACTTGATCTGAAGTTGCATGATCATCATCATTAACTTCCTCACCAATTGGTTTAGACGTCACAGAAACTGGTTCCTGTGATGTGCTATTTCCCAATAAGGGAGCAGGTATAGTTACCTCATTAAGTTCTACTTTCCTCCCACTCACTTATTTCGAGAGAAACTCCTTCTCTAGAAAGGATCCATTTTTAGCAACGAATGTCTTGCCTCCGGATCTGTGATAGAAGGTGTACCCAACAGTTTCTTTTGGGTATCCTATGAAGACACATTTCTCCGATTTGGATTCGAGCTTATCAGGTTGAAGTTTTTTCACATAAGCATCGCAACCCCAAACTTTAAGAAACGACAACTTTGGTTTCTTGCCAAACCATAGTTCATAAGGCATCGTCTCAATGGATTTTGATGGTGCTCTATTTAACGTGAATGCGGCCGTCTCTAAAGCATAACCCCCAAATGATAGCGGTAAATCTATAAGACACATCATAGATCGCACCATATCAAGTAAAGTACGATTACGACGTTCGGACACACCATTACGTTTGTGGTGTTCCGGGTGGCGTGAGTTGCGAAACTATTCCGCATTGTTTCAAATGTAGACCAAACTCGTAACTCAAATATTCTCCTCCACGATCAGATCGTAGAAACTTTATTTTCTTGTTACGATGATTTTCAACTTCACTCTGAAATTCTTTGAACTTTTCAAATGTTTCAGACTTGTGTTTCATTAAGTAGATATACCCATATCTGCTTAAATCATCTGTGAAGGTGAGAAAATAACGATATCCGCCACGAGCTTCAATATTCATCGGACCACATACATCTGTATGTATGATTTCCAACAAATTTGTTGCTCTCTCCATAGTACCGGAGAACGATGTTTTAGTCATCTTGCCCATGAGGCATGGTTCGCAAGTACCAAGTGATTCATAATCAAGTGGTTCCAAAAGTCCATCAGTATGGAGTTTCTTCATGCGTTTTACACCGATATGACCCAAACGGCAGTGCCACAAATAAGTTGCACTATCATTATCAACTCTGCATCTTTTGGCTTCAACATTATGAATATGTGTATCACTACTATCGAGATTCATCAAAAATAGACCACTCTTCAAGGGTGCATGACCATAAAAGATATTACTCATATAAATAGAACAACCATTATTCTCTGATTTAAATGAATAACCGTCTCGCATCAAACAAGATCCAGATATAATGTTCATGCTCAACGCTGGCACCAAATAACAATTATTTAGGTCTAATACTAATCCCGAAGGTAGATGTAGAGGTAGTGTGCCGACCGCGATCACATCGACTTTGGAACCATTTCCTACGCGCATCGTCACCTCGTCCTTTGCCAGTGTTCGCTTAATCCGTAGTCCCTGTTTCGAGTTGCAAATATTAGCAACATAACCAGTATCAAATACCCAGGTGCTACTACGAGCTCTAGTAAGGTACACATCAATAACATGTATATCACATATACCTTTGTTCACCTTGCCATCCTTCTTATCCGCCAAATACTTGGGGCAGTTCCGCTTCTAGTGACCAGTCTGCTTGCAGTAGAAGCACTCAGTTTCAGGCTTAGGTCCAGACTTGGGTTTCTTCTCTGGAGCAGCAACTTGCTTGCTGTTCTTCTTGAAGTTCCCCTTCTTTTTCCCTTTGCCCTTTTTCTTGAAACTAGTGGTCTTGTTGACCATCAACACTTGATGCTCCTTCTTGATTTCTACCTCTGCAGCCTTTAGCATTGCGAAGAGCTCGGGAATCGTCTTATCCATCCCTTGCATATTATAGTTCATCACGAAGCCTTTGTAGCTTGGTGGAAGTGATTGGAGAATTCTGTCAATGACGCAATCATCCGGAAGATTAACTCCCAGTTGAATCAAGTGATTACAATATCCAGACATTTTGAGTATATGCTCACTGACAGAACTATTCTCCACCATCTTGCAGCTATAGAACTTATTGGAGACTTCAAATCTCTCAATCCGGGCATTCTGTTGGAATATTAACTTCAACTCTTGGAACATCTCATATGCCCCATGACGTTCAAAACGTCGTTGAAGTCCCGGTTCTAAGCCGTAAAGCATGGCACATTGAACTATCGAGTAGTCATCAGCTTTGCTCTGCCAGACGTTCTTAACGTCGTTAATTGCATCAGCAGCAGGCCTGGCACCCAGCGGTGCTTCCAGGACATAACTCTTCTATGCAGCAATGAGGATAATCCTCAAGTTACGGACCCAATCCGTGTAATTGCTACCACCATCTTTCAACTTTGCTTTCTCAAGGAACGCATTAAAATTCAATGGAACAACAGCACGGGCCATCTATCTACAATCAACATAAACGTGCAAGATACTATCAGGGACTAAGTTCATGATAAATTTAAGTTCAATTAATCATATTACTTAAGAACTCCCACTTAGATAGACATCCCTCTAATCCTCTAAGTGATCACGTGATCCAAATCAACTAAACCATAACCGATCATCACGTGAAATGGATTAGTCTTCAATGGTGAACATCATTATGTTGATCATATCTACTATATGATTCACGCTCGACCTTTCGGTCTCCGTGTTCCGAGGCCATATCTGCATATGCTAGGCTCGTCAAGTATAACCCGAGTATTCTGCGTGTGCAAAACTGGCTTGCACCCGTTGTAGATGGACGTAGAGCTTATCACACCCGATCATCACGTGGTGTCTGGGCACGACGAACTTTGGCAATGGTGCATACTCAGGGAGAACACTTCTTGATAATTCAGTGAGAGATCATCTTATAATGCTACCGTCAATCAAAGCAAGATAAGATGCATAAAAAAGATAAACATCACATGCAATCAATATAAGTGATATGATATGGCCATCATCATCTTGTGCTTGTGATCTCCATCTCCGAAGCACCGTCATGATCACCATCGTCACCAGCGCGACACCTTGATCTCCATCGTAGCATCGTTGTCGTCTCGCCTATCTTATGCTTCTATGACTATCGCTACCGCTTAGTGATAAAGTAAAGCATTACAGGGCGATTGCATTGCATACAATAAAGCGACAACCATATGGCTCCTGCCAGTTGCCGATAACTCGGTTACAAAACATTATCATCTCATACAATAAAATTTAGCATCATGTCTTGACCATATCACATCACAACATGCCCTGCAAAAACAAGTTAGACGTCCTCTACTTTGTTTATTGCAAGTTTTACGTGGCTGCTACGGGCTTAAGCAAGAACCAATCTTACCTACGCATCAAAACCACAACGATAGTTTGTCAAATAGACTCCGTTTTAACCTTCGCAAGGGCCGGGCGTAGCCATACTCGGTTCAACTAAAGTTGGAGAAACTGACACCCACCAGCCACCTGTGTGCAAAGCACGTCGGTAGAACCAGTCTCGCGTAAGCGTACGCGTAATGTCGGTCTGGGCCGCTTCATCCAACAATACCGCTGAACCAAAGTATGACATGCTGGTAGGCAGTATGACTTATATGGTCCACAACTCACTTGTGTTCTACTCGTGCATATAACATCAAACCATAAAAACCTAGGCTCTAATGCCACTGTTGGGGAACGTAGTAATTTCAAAAAATTTCCTACCCACACGCAAGATCATGGTGATGCATAGCAACGAGAGGGGAGAGTGTTGTCTATGTACCCTCGTAGAACGAAGCGGAAGCATTGACGCAACATAGTGGAAGTAGTCGTACGTCTTCCCGATCCGACCGATCCAAGCACCGTTACTCCGGCACCTCCGAGTTCTTAGCACACGTTCAGCTCGATGACGCTCCCCGGGCTCCGATCTAGTAAAGCTTCGGGGATGAGTTCCGTCAGCACGACGGCGTGATGACAATGATGATGTTCTACCGACGCAGGGCTTCGCCTAAGCACTGCAACGATATGACCGAGGTGGAATATGGTGGAGGGGGGCACCGCACACGGCTAAGGAACGATCACGAAGTTCAACTTGTGTGTTCTAGGGTGCCCCCCTGCCCCCGTATATAAAGGAGGGGAGGGGAGGGCGCGGCCGCCCCCCAAGGGGTGCGCCAGGAGGAGTCCTACTCCCGCCGGGAGTAGGACTCCTCTCCCTTGCCTTGTAAGAGAAGGAAGGAGAGAGGGGGAAAGGAAAAAGGGCCCCCCTTCCTTGTCCTATTCGGACTAGGGGGGAGGGGGCGTGCGGCCTGCCCTGGCCGCCCCTCCTCTTTTCCCTTAAGGCCCATATGGGCCCATTAACCCCCGGGGGGGTTCCGGTAACCCCCCGGTACTCCAGTAAAATGCCGATTTCACTCGGAACCATTCTGATGTCCAAATATAGGCTTCCAATATATCGATCTTTATGTCTCGACCATTTCGAGACTCCTCGTCATGTCCGTGATCACATCCGGGACTCCGAACTAACTTCGGTACATCAAAATGCATAAACTCATAATAACTGTCATCGTAACTTTAAGCGTGCGGACCCTACGGTTCGAGAATAATGTAGACATGACCGAGACACGTCTCTGGTCAATAACCAACAGCGGGACCTGGATGCCCATATTGGTTCCTACATATTCTACGAAGATCTTTATCGGTCAGACCGCATAACAATATACGTTGTTCCCTTTGTCATCGGTATGTTACTTGCCCGAGATTCGATCGTCGGTATCCAATACCCAGTTCAATCTCGTTGCCGGCAAGTCTCTTTACTCGTTCTGTAATACATCATCTCACAACTAACATATTAGTTGTAATGCTTGCAAGGCTTATGTGATGTGCATTACCGAGAGGGCCAAGAGATACCTCTCCGACTATCGGAGTGACAAATCCTAATCTCGAAATACGCCAACCCAACAAGTACCTTTGGAGACACCTGTAGAGCACCTTTATAATCACCCAGTTACGTTGTGACGTTTGGTAGCACACAAAGTGTTCCTCCGATAAACGGGAGTTGCATAATCTCATAGTCATAGGAACATGTATAAGTTATGACGAAAGCAATAGCAACATACTAAACGATCGGGTGCTAAGCTAATGGAATGGGTCATGTCAATCAGATCATTCAACTAATGATGTGACCTCGTCAATCTAATAACAACTCTTTGTTCATGGTTAGGAAACATAACCATCTTTGATTAACGAGCTAGTCAAGTAGAGGCATACTAGTGACATTCGGTTTGTTTATATATTCACACATGTATTATGTTTCCGGCTAATACAATTCTAGCATGAATAATAAACATTTATCATGATATATGAGGAAATAAATAATAACTTTATTATTGCCTCTAGGGCATATTTCCTTCAGAGACAAGGGGACCTAAATTTCTCAGATGGCGGCGACACTAGAACGGGAGACCCTTTAAAAAGGAATGGTTAGGGAGTGGATTTTCGAGGCCTTTGGCTTAGGATTTGCCCGTGGAGTTCAGACCAATGTACTTTGCTTCTGCCACTCTTCATAATATGGTTGTATACTGGATGTGAATGTTGAATTCACTAAAAGCCTAGAATATATATGTTATCAAGACCTTGGGTTGGGACGCACACTTGGGAGAATATAAACTAAATGGATGAGATGGCCAAAATAAGAAATTGGTATACGGAATTATGGGCATTTATGGGAATGGGTCTTTTCATAAAGAAACATTGGATAGTGTTTTTATTCATTATTTTTACCATGTGAGTTGAGCCAATTCCCCTGAAGTTCAACTATGCTATTCTAACTTGAATTGATGGCTCAAATAATTCTTATTTCTCTGATTAACAAGAAATTTTATGGGGAGTCTTTAATTAGAATATTAATAGAAGGAGACATGTAAGGACATATTGGAAGTATAAGTACATAGTTGAGTAGAATGAGTTGGAGTCGCAGATGAAGATGCAGGAGCTGCCGCTAGTCCAGATAATGAGTTGGAGGTGCTAGGAAGAAGTTCGGTCCTCAATCACCAATGCCAAAGAACGGGCGCTTTGGACTAAGGAAGCAATAAATATTCAATCATTCTTTACGTCCTTGTCGTTTTCCCCAGCAAGATATTCTTTTGTCCTTGCATTAGTTTTGGTTATGCATGGTGCTTCTGTCATGCATCATGATTAAGAAAGTGTTCAGATATGATTTAATAAAGAAATATTTATAGATTTATTTTTCTCTTACTTAACTATATAGTTATTGTGGCCTACCGTTATCTACTTATGTAAGTTACTTCTTTTAAATGGTGCCTCCTAGAAAGGTTGAGTGATGGAAGCTACACGGTCATAATTACTGCATTACTAAAAGGACGTGGATGTCGTCAAGAGGGGAGGGGGGTGAATAGCCATTTTAAAACAATTACGGTTTATGCTCGAACAGATACAAAATAAAACTAGTGTTTAATTTATCAAGCACAAAACCTAAATAAAAATTGGCTCAATTATGTGCACCAACAACTTATGGTAAACAAGATAAACAATTATGTGATAACAAGATATATAACTTGAATCATGAATGCTATCAAAGTAAGTGCATAAGTAAAGGGCTCGGGTAAGAGATAATTGAGGCAAGCGGAGATGAGGATGTATTCTGAAGTTCACACCCTTGTGGATGCTAATCTCCGTTAGAACGGTGTGGATGCACAATGCTCCCAAGCGCCACCATGGCTCACTGTATTCTCCTCATGCCCTCGCACAATGCAAGGTGCCATGACTCCACTAAGGAACCCTTGAGGGCAGTCACCAAACCCGTACAATTGGAGACACTCGATGGCGGTCACCGAACCCATACAAATTGCCCGGGGCAACCTCCACAAATTAATTGGAGGCTCCTGAAGCTTGTCCGAAGCTTTGCACCACAATTATTGAGCTTTCTGACAACACAAACCGCAGGCGCCCAAGCACCCAAGAAGAACAAGCTCTAGGTTACCCAGCACCCAAGAGTAAAAATCATCTTCTCAACTTTCACTCCCAGCAATCCTCACGGAGAACTCAAACATATGCACCAAATGCAATGGCAAGAACATAGAGTGCTCAAGTCCTTCTCTGTCAAATCTCGCCACAACAACTAATGCTATGGAGAAATATCAGAGGAAGAACAAAAGGATGAGAACATAAAGAACTCCAAGATCTAGATCCACAAGGTTCCCCTCACTTAGAGGAGATATGGATTGGTGGAAATGTAGATCGAAATATTCTCTCTCTCTTTTCCAAAAAAAGATGCAAGATTCATGGGAGGAATAGAGGGAAGGCAAAGCTTTTGGAGGTCAACAATGGAGGAGAAAGTGTGCTCCAAAACGTGAGGACCATTGGGGAAGAAGACCCCCTTAAATAGGCCCCCACAAATCTAACTGTTATAGTGTAGAATACACTGGAGCGGTATAGGTAGGAAACTTGGAGCTGCGGCCCGGCTACAGGGGTGGCCAGGGCAAACAAAGCAATAGAACCGTCCAGTTGCCCTGTTTTACCGGTTATTAAGAAAAATAACTAGAACAACAGCTAGGCCACCGCCCGAGCACCGCTGCCAAACCCCGAGGGGGTCACTTCTTGGGAGGTAGTTGGATCGGTAGTTGGTCCGGTAGTACCGCTCGAGAAAGTAGTGGTACAACCGCCAAGGAACACGGTACAACCGCCTAGCCGTGCATAGCTGTGTCCACTCCAAGGAGTGGTACAACCGCTAGCACGAGCAGTACAACTGGACCAGGTAAAGACTGCAGAAAACATGTAAATTTAGAACTTTCATAACTTATGCAAATGAATTCTAATTTCAACAAACTCAAGCTTGATAGAAAGGTAATAACTAGATAAATACAAATGATATAGAAGTGTGAAACCTCTGTGAGTGAAGAACCGGCAAACACAATCACATCGAAAATGTAAATGAAGATGCATAGGATATCCATTTTCGATGAACTTGAGCTTGTCATGAAGATAACCATCTAAGACTCGCAAATAGAAAGGAAACAAGAACCAAGAAAGATGATGCCAAGGATGCAAAGTTTGAGTTCTCTATGAACGATCCGATCAAGTTACTCAGTCGAGACCCCACCATGATAGTATGGCTATTGATCCTATAACCCGGTCTCCAAACTAACACCATGAGACTAGTAAGATAGAACACCTATCAAGGTAATACCTTCGCACTGCGCAATCAATTGAGCTAGTTGATGCCGATCTTGACCTTCTCAAGTTGGACCACCTTTATTGATTGTGTTGGCTGGATGAAGACTAGTAATTTGCTCCCCCATACACCACTATGGGAGATACTCTCTTAGGCACATATTCACTTGTCAAGTATCACCAGAATGGACGACAAGATTCAAGCATGTGATCTCTTCGTGATGCTCCTCTTGAACTTGCACAACTCAACCTTGAACCTTTTCTTCTCACTGTCCATGGATGATGTCTTGAAGGTAAACATGAGTGTTCAAATCTTCTTCAAGACATGCTTTCAACATGCTCCACTCTCACATGACCATTCTTTTGATAACTCCTAGAATAACACCTTGGTCATCAATAATCTTCTACCTTCAACCTTGAAGCCAACATATGACCTTCAAGAATTGCTTGTGGAAAAACCCTTCAAGTATCTCAAAGCAACTAGTAGTCCATAGGGATTGTCATAAATTACCAAAACCAAAGATGGGGCGACCATGCTCTTTCAATTACTTTAGTCTGATACTGGCCATTGATGGGTGGAATCTCATCTCGTCGGCCCGCTCTGCACCATGGTATTTAAGCTTCTCTTTTAAATGATGAAGAAACTTGGGGATAGGCCAAAACCCATCAAAGTTCACGTGCAAATAAAAATAAATTGTGCACCCTCAAATATTCATGAGCTACCACCTCCTCTTCCCCTATCGAGCATGCTTCCCAATAAGCATTATCCACACATCCCATATCTCTCTCATCAGCATCCTTCCACCTAGTGGCCATGTGGTGTTGCCCGCTCTTGCGCACTTCCTCTACCATATTATTTGGGTTGTGCTTCAGCATGGGAGGCGACCGGTGAGGATATGACATCAGTGCAGATGGACCGGAGGCATGATGCTATGGTGACACTTCGAATTTGCGTAGATCAAAGGACCCCGGACCACACATACGCATGATTGACACATTTTTGTACCTAGGATTAGGTATGTAGATATTTAAGAATATACAATCATATTGTCCATTTTTATATCACCAACAAAAATCTAGTGACAAATTTACAAAGCCTTTTAGTGCAGGAATTTGTCCTATGGCACATGTAAGATGGATAATAGTGTTACCATATGTTTATTCTTCTTATTTTCTATGGACCAATTGTTATATGTAGGCAAATGGTTATTTGTAATCGTTATAACTTATATTACAACAATTTTTATTTTTAAACAATCTTTATTCTTGTGTGGCTTTTGGGGACAACAAAACGTATCACCACTGTAAAATGAACAAAAAAATTGATTTATGCATAATGAAGGCAAAAATGTTCGTGAAGAAACTATAATTTCTTATTTGCCACAAGCACAACCTAGATCTAGCAATGCCTAAGAAGCCCAAGGAGAATGGAGGCAAATATGTTTGCAAACCAACCTGAGGTACAACATAACTTGTTTTCTCCGACACGGTAAAGTGCAATCCTCACCTCTTCAGGTGAGAGTATATATGCGCAGAAATTTTGGAGTGGGAAGATCCATGGGCCCATTTTCTTAATTTAGAGGTTTGTCTTAAGCTCATAGCAATTTTATTTCTCTAATATTAATACTACAAGAGACTCTCAATGAGTTCAGTACCAACAATTTACACACTGAGAAAACATCATTCTTCCTTTATGAATCTAGGTTTTGGTACAGTAACTCTTTAGCTACTAGCCTCGAGAAAATCAAGCCAATAACTTCCAGTCGCTATGTTAGGCCATTTCAGTGTGCCTGCGAGATTTCGTCCACGGGACGGACTCGTGGGAGTGTGATGTTAAAACGAAAACATATTTTCAAAGTAGAAACCCTAATTCCAGGTACTTTACCCGATTTACCAAAAATAAGTAAGAATTTTCTAGTGAGAAATCTTCGACAAAAACATAAAAGTTGTGCTAAAAAAATCAGGAAAAGCTACCTTTAGTTGTATGTTTCTTGATTTTATCAGCAACATGTATCATGTTTTTTTTATAAAGCAGGGACATATTTTCACAATAGCATTACCATATTTTCATAATTCATTTGAGAGCATACATAGTATTAAGTCTGAGTTGTTTATAACTATACTAAAGAAAATATTCAGTTATGTCAACAAGAATTTTATATATATCTTTATTGCCACCGATGACTAGACACCTAGACTGAGGCATAGCTAGATCTTGAGTGACCCAAACATAGCCAAACACAACCAGGGTTCCCCGACCTCATTGGCACCGAAAGGCCCCTAGAGGTGAGTGAACCTAGTGGCGGCACTTACGCGAGAATCCTAGGTGCCTTTCTTTGGAGAGAGTTGCGAGACGATAGAGTGAGGTGGAAATGTATTTTGTTCCCCTTGTTTATTAAAAAATATAGTTATATATGTCAACAAATGCTTCATGATCAGAGGGGTTCATTTATCCAACAAAACTTAATTATTCGTCCTTGTGAAAAAGTATTCTTGATGAGTTAAAAATATTTCAAAATTTAAATTTCCATGTTGAATACTAATCAAATAACTTCATACACACCGTCTTAAAAATATTGATGTGGTTGTTCGACAACAAACTAGAAGAAATAATAAAAGGTTACTGGACTACCTCAGGAACGCATAACAAAAATAATGAACAAATAGGCCAGTGGAAAAGATACAATAAAGAAGAAAACATAAAGGGAGTGCCATATGTAGGGTACACAATAAATGATAAAAAAACTAAGAAGAAAGGGAATCAACAATAAAAAGGAAGTGAAGATGGTAAACTAAAACAAAAATTGTAAAATATACTTAAAATAAAATTGGAAAAATGAAAAACCCAATATATGCATTGCTTGACGTCAAACAAGTAGTCATTTTGCTTGTGTATGTTTTTGAAAAGCAAGACCAAAAGTGAACCAACACGCTCGATTATTGCAAAAACACCACCGGTTACAAAGCAGCCCGGACTAATTCAACAAATTGCTGTATTTGACTAGAAATCCATTTATTTCTCCTTTTCAGCTCAATATAAGGAAATTAGACATTTTATCAAAATAGTTGAAACTGGATAAAAACAATTTATATCTTCCATAACGGTGGGGGGGGAGAGTCGTCAACTACAATGCTTCCACATCGATCCACGGTGGCGCTGATAGTCTCGTCGATAAGGCATGGTATGGATCTTATAGCATCAACGTGGTAGGTTGGGTCTCCTCGCCTGGCCCTCACCTTATTCTCCGTGTTGAAGGTATGTGCTTTAGATTGTTGTCACTAGTATCTCTAGCAACGTCAAGCGACTTCCCGACTGTAGTTATCTAGGACTACCTTGCTCCAGTGATGTATACTTGGTGTTGGTATGCTTCACAATGCTACCGTTAGAATTTAACCTCCTATGATTTTATCAGTTAGCAATCTGGTGTAACAATTGGCTGAAAGTTAATACTGAAGGAAATATGCCCTAGAGGCAATAATAAAGTTATTATTTATTTCCTTACATATCATGATAAATGTTTATTATTCATGCTAGAATTGTATTAACTGGAAACATAATACATGTGTGGATACATAGACAAACAGAGTGTCACTAGTATGCCTCTACTTGACTAGCTTGTTAATCAAAGATGGTTAAGTTTCCTAACCATGGACAAAGGAGTTGTCATTTGATTAACAAGGTCACATCATTAGTTGAATGATCTGATTGACATGACCCATTCAATTAGCATAGCACCCGATCGTTTAGTATGTTGTTGTTGCTTTTATCCATGACTTATACATGTTCCTTTGACTATGAGATTATGCAACTCCCGTTTGCCGGAGGAACACTTTGGGTGCTACCAAACGTCACAACGTAACTGGGTGATTATAAAGGAGTACTATAGGTGTCACCAAAGGTAGATGTTGGGTTGGCGTATTTCAAGATTAGGATTTGTCGCTCCAATTGTGGGAGAGGTATCTCTGGGCCCTCTCGGTAATGCACATCACTTAAGCCTTGCAAGCATTGCAACTAATGAGTTAGTTGCGGGATGATGTATTACGGAACGAGTAAAGAGACTTGCCGGTAACGAGATTGAACTAGGTATTGGATACCGACGATCGAATCTCGGGCAAGTAACATACCGATGGACAAAGGGAACAACGTATGTTGTTATGCGGTCTGACCGATAAAGATCTTCGTAGAATATGTAGGAGCCAATATGGGCATCCAGGTCCCGCTATTGGTTATTGACCGGAGATGTGTCTCAGTCATGTCTACATTGTTCTCGAACCATAGGGTCCGCACGCTTAAGGTTACGATGACAGTTATTATGAGTTTATGAGTTTTGATGTACCGAAGGAGTTCGGAGTCCCGGATGAGATCGGGGACATGACGAGGAGTCTCGAAATGGTCGAGACGTAAAGATCGATATATTGGACGACTATATTCGGACATCGGAAGGGTTCTGAGTGGTTCGGGTATTTTCGGAGGTACCGGGGAGTTACGGGAATACGAGGAAGAAGCAATGGGCCTTGATGGGCCTTAGTGGGAAGGACCAGGAGGTGGCGCGCGCCCCTCCCAAGCCCAGTCCGAATTGGACAAGGGGTTTGGGGCGCGGCCCCTCTCTCCCTTCCTTCCCCTCTTCCCCTCTTTCCCCCCTTGACCTAGTTGGACTAGGAAAGGTGGAATCCTACTCCCGGTGGGAGTAGGACTCCCCTGGCGCGCCCAAACCTAGGGCCGGCCTCCTCCCTCCCTTGCTCCTTTATATACGGGGGCAGGGGGCACCCCATGGACACACAAGTTGATCTTCGTGATCGTTCCTTAGCCGTGTGCGGTGCCCCCCTCCACCATATTCCACCTTGAATATATCGTTGTAGTGCTTAGGCGAAGCCCTGCGCCGGTAGAACATCAAGATTGTCACCACGCCGTCGTGCTGACGAAACTCCTCCCCGAAGCTTTGCTGGATCGGAGTTAGGGGTGCGTCATCGAGCTGAACGTGTGCCAAGAACTCGGAGGTGCCGGAGTAACGGTGCTTGGATCGGTCGGATCGGGAAGACGTACGACTACTTCCTCTACGTTGCGTCAACGCTTCCGCTTCGGTCTACGAGGGTACGTAGACAACACTCTCCCCTCTCGTTGCTATGCATCATCATGATCTTGCGTGTGTGTAGGAATTTTTTTTGAAATTACTACGTTCCCCAACAGTGGCATCCGAGCCTAGGTTTTTATGGTTTGATGTTTTGCACGAGTAGAACACAAGTGAGTTGTGGACGATACAAGTCATACTGCCTACCAGCATGTCATACTTTGGTTCGGCGGTATTGTTGGATGAAGCGGACCGGACCGACATTACGCGTACGCTTACGCGAGACTGGTTCTACAGCCGTGCTTTGCACACAGGTGGCTGGCGGGTGTCAGTTTCTCCAACTTTAGTTGAACCGAGTATGGCTATGTCCGGTCCTTGAGAAGGTTAAAACGGAGTCTATTTGACCAAGTATCGTTGTGGTTTTGATGCGTATATGAGATTGGTTCTTGCTTCAGCCCGTAGCAGCCACGTAAAATTTGCAACAAACAAAGTAGAGGACGTCTAACTTGTTTTTGCAGGGCATGTTGTGATGTGATATGGTCAAGACATGATGCTAAATTTTATTGTATGAGATGATCATGTTTTGTAACCGAGCTATCGGCAACCGGCAGGAGCCGTATGGTTGTCGCTTTATTGTATGCAATGCAATCGCCCTGTAATGCTTTACTTTATCACTAAGCGGTAGCGATAGTCGTAGAAGCATAAGATTGGCGAGACGACAACGATGCTACGATGGAGATCAAGGTGTCGCGCCGGTGACGATGGTGATCATGACAGTGCTGCGGAGATGGAGATCACAAGCACAAGATGATGATGGCCATATCATATCACTTTTATTGATTGCATGTGATGTTTATCTTTTATGCATCTTATCTTGCTTTGATTGACGGTAGCATTATAAGATGATCTCTCACTAATTATCAAGAAGTGTTCTCCCTGAGTATGCACCATTGCGAAAGTTCTTCGTGCTGAGACACCACGTGATGATCGGGTGTGATAGGCTCTACGTTCAAATACAACGGGTGCAAAACAGTTGCACACGCAGAATACTCAGGTTATACTTGACGAGCTATGCATATAAGATATGACCTCGGAACACGGAGACCGAAAGGTCGAGCGTGAATCATATAGTAGATATGATCAACATGATGATGTTCACCATTGAAAACTAATCCATTTCACGTGATGATCGGTTATGGTTTAGTTTGATTTGGATCACGTGATCACTTAGAGGATTAGAGGGATGTCTATCTAAGTGGGAGTTCTTAAGTAATATGATTAATTGAACTTTAATTTATCATGAACTTAGTCCTAGTAGTATTAGCATATCTATGTTGTAGATCAATAGCTCGCGTTGTTGCTTCCCTATGTTTATTTTGATATGTTCCTAGAGAAAATTGTGTTGAAAAATATTAGTAGCAATGATGCGGATTGGATCCGTGATCTGAGGTTTATCCTCATTGCTGCACAGAAGAATTATGTCCTTAATGCACCGCTAGGTGACAGACCTATTGCAGGAGCAGATGCAGACGTTATGAACGTTTGGCTAGCTCAATATGATGACTACTTGATAGTTTAGTGCACCATGCTTAACGGCTTAGAATCAGGACTTCAAAGACGTTTTGAACGTCATGGACCATATGAGATGTTCCAGTAGTTGACGTTAATATTTCAAGCAACTACCCGAGTTGAGGGATATGAAGTCTCCAACAAGTTCTATAGCTAAAAGATGGAGGAGAATCGCTCAACTAGTGAGCATGTGCTCAGATTGTCTGGGTACTACAATCGCTTGAATCAAGTGGGAGTTAATCTTCTAGATAAGATAGTGATTGACAGAATTCTCTAGTCACCATCACCAAGTTAGTAGAACTTCATGATGAACTATAGTATGCAAGGGATGACGAAAACGACTCCTGAACTTTTTCATAATGATGAAATCGATGGAGGTAGGAATCAAGAAAGAGCATCAAGCGTTGATGGTTGACAAGATCACTATTTTCAAGTAAAAGGCAAAGGGAAGAAGGGGAACTTCAAGAAGAACGGCAAGCAAGTTGCTGCTCAAGTGAAGAAGCCCAAGTCTGGACCTAAGCCTGAGACTGAGTGCGTTTACTGCAAAGGGACCGGTCACTGGAAGCGGAACTGCCCCAAGTATTTGGCGGATAAGAAGGATGGCGAAGTGAACAAAGGTATATTTGATATACAGATTATTGATATGTATTTTACTAGTGTTCATAGCAACCCCTCGGTATTTGATACTGGTTCAGTTGCTAAGAGTAGTAACTCGAAACGGGAGTTGCAGAATGAACAAAGACTAGTTAAGGGTGAAGTGACGATGAAAGTTGGAAGTAGTTCCAAGATTGATATGATCATCATCGCACACTCCCTATACTATCGGGATTAGTGATGAACCTAAATAAGTGCTATTTGGTGTTTGCGTTGAGCATAAATATGATTTGATCATGTTTATTGCAATACGATTATTCATTTAAGTTAGAGAACAATTGTTGTTCTGTTTACATGAATAGAACCTTTTATGGACATACACACCCAATGAAAATAGTTCATTGGATCTCGATCGTAGTGATACACATATTCATAATATTGAAACCAAAAGATGCGAAGTTAATAATGATAGTGCAACCTATTTGTGGCACTGCCGTTTAGGTCATATTGGTGTAAAGCGCATGAAGAAACTCCATGCTGATGGGATTTTGGAATCACTTGATGCTTGCGAACCATGCCTCTTGGGCAAGATGACTAAAACGCCGTTCTCCGGAACAATGGAGCAAGCAACAGATTTGTTGGAAATCATACATACTGATGTATGTGGTCCGATGAATATTAAGGCTCGCGACAAGTATCATTATTTTCTAACCTTCACAGATGATTTGAGCAGATATGGGTATATCTACTTGATGAAACATAAGTCTGAAACGTTTGAAAAGTTCAAAGAATTTCAGAGTGAAGTAGAGAATCATCGTAACAAGAAAATAAAAGTTACTACGATATGATCGCAGAGGTAAAACATTTGAGTTACGAGTTTGGCCTTCAGTTAAACAATGTGAAATAGTTTCACTACTCACGTCACCTGGAACACCACAGCATAATGGTGTGTCCGAACGTCATAACCGTACTTTATTGATATAGTGCAATCTATGATGTTTCTTACCGATTTACCACTATCGTTTTGGGGCTATGCATTAGAGACAGCTGCATTCACGTTAAATAGGGCACCATCTAAATCCGTTGAGACGACACTATATGAACTGTGGTTTAGCAAGAAACCAAAGTTGTCGTTTCTTAAAGTTTGGGGTTGTGATGCTTATGTGAAAAAGGTTTCATCCTGATAAGCTCAAACCCAAATCGGAGAAATATGTCTTCATAGGATACCCAAAGGAGACAGTTGGGTACACCTTCTATCACAGATCTGAAGGCAAGACATTCGTTGCTAAGAATGGATCCTTTCTAGAGAAGGAGTTTCTCTCGAAAGAAGTGAGTGGGAGGAAAGTAGAACTTGATGAGGTAACTGTACCTATTCCCTTGTTGGAAACCAGTACATCACAGGAACCAGTTTCTGTGACGTCAAAACCAACTAGTGAGGAGGTTAATGATGATGATCATAGAACTACAGAACAAGTTACTACAGAACCTCGTAGATCAACCAGAGTAAGATCCGCACCAGAGTGGTACGGCAATCCTGTCCTGGAAGTCATGCTACTAGATCATGATGAACCTACGAACTATGAAGAAGCGATGGTGAGCCCAGATTCCGCAAAATGGCTCAAAGCCATGAAATCTGAGATGGGATCCATGTATGAGAACAAAGTATGGACTTTGATGGATTTGCCCGATGATCGGCAAGCCATAGAAAATAAATGGATCTTCAAGAGGAAGACATAAGCTGATAGTAGTGTTACTATCTACAAAGCTAGAATTGTCGCAAAAGGTTTTCGACAAGTTCAAGGTGTTGACTACGATGAGAGTTTCTCACTCGTATCCATGCTTAAGTCTGTCCGAATCATGTTAGCAATTGCCGCATTTTATGAAATCTGGCAAACGGATAAAACAAAACTGCATTCCTTAATGGATTTATTAAAGAAGAGTTGTATATGATGCAACCAGAAGGTTTTGTTAATCCTAAAGGTGCTAACAAAATGTGCAAGCTCCAGCGATCCATCTATGGACTGGTGCAAGCATCTCGGAGTTGGAATATACGCTTTGATGAGTTGATCAAAGCATATAGTTTTATACAGACTTGCGGTGAAGCCTGTATTTACAAGAAAGTGAGTGGGAGCACTACAACATTTCTGATAAGTATATGTAAATGACATATTGTTGATCGGAAATAATGTAGAATTATTCTGCAAAGCATAAAGGAGTGTTTGAAAGAAGTTTTTCGAAGAAGGACCTCGGTAAAGCTTCTTACATATTGAGCATCAAGATCTATAGAGATAGATCAAGACGCTTGATAAGTTTTCAATGAGGGCATACCTTGACAAGATTTTGAAGTAGTTCAAAATGGAACAGTCAAAGAAAGAGTTCTTTCCTGTGTTACAAGGTATGAAGTTGAGTAAAGACTCAAAACTCGACCACGGCAGAAGATAGAAAGAGAATGAAAGTCATTCCCTATGCCTTGGCCATAGGTTCTATAAAGTATGCCATGCTGTGTACCAGATCTATTGTATACCCTACACTGAGTTTGGCAAGGGAGTACAATAGTGATCTAGGAGTAGATCACTGGACAGCGGTCAAAATTATCCTTAGTGGAATAAGGATATGTTTCTCGATTATGGAAGTGACAAAAGGTTCGTCGTAAAGGGTTACGTCGATGCAAGTTTTGACACCGATCTGGATGACTCTAAGTCTCGATCTAGATACATATTGAAAGTGGGAGCAATTAGCTAGAGTAGCTCCGTGCAGAGCATTGTAGACATAGAAAATTGCAAAATACATAACGGATCTGAATGTGGTAGACCCGTTGACTAAACTTCTCTCACAAGCAAAACATGATCACACCGTAGTACTCTTTGGGTGTTAATCACATAGCGATGTGAACTAGATTACTGAATCTAGCAAACCCTTTGGGTGTTGGTCACATGGCGATGTGAACTATGGGTGTTAATCACATGATGATGTGAACTATCGAGTTAATCACATGGTGATGTGAGTTAATCACATGGTGATGTGACCTAGATTATTGACTCTAGTGCAAGTGGGAGACTGAAGGAAATATGCCCTAGAGGCAATAATAAAGTTATTATTTATTTCCTTACATATCATGATAAATGTTTATTATTCATGCTAGAATTGTATTAACTGGAAACATAATACATGTGTGGATATATAGACAAACAGAGTGTCACTAGTATGCCTCTACTTGACTAGCTTGTTAATCAAAGATGGTTAAGTTTCCTAACCATGGACAAAGGAGTTGTCATTTGATTAACAAGGTCACATCATTAGTTGAATGATCTGATTGACATGACCCATTCCATTAGCATAGCACCCGATCGTTTAGTATGTTGCTGTTGCTTTTATCCATGACTTATACATGTTCCTTTGACTATGAGATTATGCAACTCCTGTTTGCCGGAGGAACACTTTGGGTGCTACCAAACGTCACAACGTAACTGGGTGATTATAAAGGAGTACTACAGGTGTCACCAAAGGTAGATGTTGGGTTGGCGTATTTCGAGATTAGGATTTGTCACTCCAATTGTGGGAGAGGTATCTCTGGGCCCTCTCGGTAATGCACATCACTTAAGCCTTGCAAGCATTGCAACTAATGAGTTAGTTGCGGGATGATGTATTACGGAACGAGTAAAGAGACTTGCCGGTAACGAGATTGAACTAGGTATTGGATACCGACGATCGAATCTCGGGCAAGTAACATACCGATGGACAAAGGGAACAACGTATGTTGTTATGCGGTCTGACCGATAAAGATCTTCGTAGAATATGTAGGAGCCAATATGGGCATCCAGGTCCCGCTATTGGTTATTGACCGGAGATGTGTCTCGGTCATGTCTACATTGTTCTCGAACCGTAGGGTCCGCACGCTTAAGGTTACGATGACAGTTATTATGAGTTTATGAGTTTTGATGTACCGAAGGAGTTCGGAGTCCCGGATGAGATCGGGGACATGACGAGGAGTCTCGAAATGGTCGAGACGTAAAGATCGATATATTGGACGACTATATTCGGACATCGGAAGGGTTCTGAGTGGTTCGGGTATTTTCGGAGGTACCGGGGAGTTACGGGAATACGAGGAAGAAGCAATGGGCCTTGATGGGCCTTAGTGGGAAGGACCAGGAGGTGGCGCGCGCCCCTCCCAAGCCCAGTCCGAATTGGACAAGGGGTTTGGGGCGCGGCCCCTCTCTCCCTTCCTTCCCCTCTTCCCCTCTTTCCCCCCTTGACCTAGTTGGACTAGTAAAGGTGGAATCCTACTCCCGGTGGGAGTAGGACTCCCCTGGCGCGCCCAAACCTAGGGCCGGCCTCCTCCCTCCCTTGCTCCTTTATATACGGGGGCAGGGGGCACCCCATGGACACACAAGTTGATCTTCGTGATCGTTCCTTAGCCGTGTGCGGTGCCCCCCTCCACCATATTCCACCTCGAATATATCGTTGCAGTGCTTAGGCGAAGCCCTGCGCCGGTAGAACATCAAGATTGTCACCACGCCGTCGTGCTGACGAAACTCCTCCCCGAAGCTTTGCTGGATCGGAGTTAGGGGCGCGTCATCGAGCTGAACGTGTGCCAAGAACTCGGAGGTGCCGGAGTAACGGTGCTTGGATCGGTCGGATCGGGAAGACGTACGACTACTTCCTCTACGTTGCGTCAACGCTTTCGCTTCGGTCTACGAGGGTACGTAGACAACACTCTCCCCTCTCGTTGCTATGCATCACCATGATCTTGCGTGTGCGTAGGAATTTTTTTGAAATTACTACGTTCCCCAACAAATACTCCTACGTTCTAATCTTTTTTCCTTCACTAGAAAAAAATACAGTTGTGAAGCCCGTTATCATTGATGCCTTTCCTATAATCTAGTTTAATAACTTGTACACGGTATTAAGACAGAGTTTAAAACTACAAAGCAAAAGCCATTTATGAACATGGCTGAAACATTAGCATATGAGTGCATGAGTATGCACGCAGTCCGATATGATAACTAGACGATGCATCATGCACTTAAAAAACCTATGTTCATTTTGCAACCTCTATGTTTGTGTATATCACGTAGAAATCTCGAAATTATTTGAACATGAGAGATAGATAGATATGGAAGATAAGTGTGTCAAATGTATTGACTTCATGGGTTATTAATTTGTATCTCTATATATACCTATAAAAAAGATATGTAGATATGTACACAATTGATTGGACCATGTATTGAATCATTTTACCATGAAGTGCCATTAAATGACCTAAGCCAAGAAATCTGCCTATAGATGGAATTTCGTGCGTTGGATGTGGGAAGAATGGTCACCAAAATTAAGAGAAAGGATATGCTTACCTTCGCTGGTAATGTGTGTGGATCATATATATGTAGGCAAGTTATTATGGGGAGATATTAATCAATTATTTGCAAATATGTATGCAATAAAACTCCATTGATCCATGTGTCACTAGCAGCCAAATCCGAATGGAGATCCTGTGTGCTTTGCATACTTGAGAGCGGCAGAAACCATGGTTCGAGTCTTGCACTCTAAGATGAGAACACATGTCATGCATGCGCACAAGATACGTGTTCTATCTATCTACACCGAAATTGACCAATACTCAATAGGCCCGTGTGTGTTGTTTCTAGCAATCTTCTTGCGTATATTTGGAGGCTCTTGGCAATTATTTGCATTGACAGAATAAGAAAAGATTTTTTCAAAGAAAGCCACAATGTCGAGGTCAACTTATAATAGTTTGGCATGTTCCTGAGAGGGTCATAAGAATTAATTATCTTAACTACAGTTCAATCTACTTTAGTATGGACCGACAAACTATCAATGTGCCAAATTAATTAGCGAAAGTAGGACTGCACACAAGAGGGCTATAAATACACCATCTTACTCCCCAGTCTCCATCTCCAAGCTATAACCCATCTTCATAGTTCATACTCCTGATAATTCTGTAGCGTTCAACTACCCACTTTCTCATGGATTCAATAGTCAACCAGGGGTGGACCTCATCCGAGGTAGAGGAGGCATGCTCACTCATTGCTAGGCTCAACGCCAACAAAATCATGTACGACGATAACGATGACAAGAACAAGAAGCACAACTACATCATGAATTCTCTCCATGCATTGTTCCCTTCAAAGACCATGAAACAGGTAACAGATCTTTATATTGATCTTGCCGTGGAAATGCATATGATCCAACGGAGGGAGGGGACCCATGTCACTAGTGGTAGCCCTCAAAATATTTTCACCTTTTGTGACCCTGTCAACGGTAACTATGAGCTACCGAAGGAGGAGAATGGTGGTGCTAGCAGCACACACGGTATCTACACCATGGGCCACCATGCGAATGAAAACTTCGGTGTACGAGAGGAGGCAACAATCATGGACAATAATGGATTGTCCTTTGGTTGTGTAATGGAGGATACGGGGATCACGGTGACGGGTGAGGCACCACCGATGGCAGACAACAACAAGATGGAGGTGTTGGAGAACAATATTTCCATAGATCAACCAGTTGTTGCCCCACATCAATGGGGTTTTTGGACCGACGAGGAACACAGGTTCGTCCATGGTTGTATACTCTCCTTTGTCATGTAGTTTTAATTGTTATTTTTTTTCAGTGAACATATATTAATTAAGAATGTTCTGCATATTTATTATGTGAGATCAGTAGCTTATGTTTGTGATGATATTGTACTTTACTAAATGTACACTGGACACCCTCAATTTCCATTTATAGCATGGTGGCCTTGTTAATGAAAACTTTGAGGTACAAGAGGATGACGATACGACCATGATTGATAATGGATTTTCATTTCGTTGCGCACTGGAGGATACAAGAATCAGGAAGGCGGAGGAGGCACCGATGATGGTAGACAAGAACAAGATGGTGGTCTTGGAGAACAATACTTACACTGATCGACCAGTTGTTGCCGCACTTCAACGAAAGTATTGGACCAAAGAGGAACACAAGTTAGTCGATACCTATATTCTTCCTTATCATGTAGTTTTAGTAGTTCTTTATCTAAAATCGACACATGATAATTAAGCTCTGCGAATTAATTCTATGAAGCAGGTGTGTTAAATTGATATTGCACTTTACTAAATGTATATCTGGACGTTTACAATTTACATTTTTGATAAATACTAATCCCTGCAAATTAGATATTGATGAACTTTCTTTCTGGCTTAAAAAATTTATGTGATTCGACCTTGATTAAAAAATAGAAAGGCAGTAAATTAGGCCATTAAATTCCATTATGGTACGTCTTGTCACAATCAAACAGATCAATAACCTGTAATGATTGTCGTTTCACTATAGAAAAATAGAGGTATGGTAAATTTGAATTTGTAATTTGTTTCGGTTGTCAATATGTTAGAAAATGTTCGTTCACTTATGGATTTCTGATATACATATGTGTTTCGAACCTGTCAAACTGGAACTTTGCTTCAATCTATATTAGTTGCTTCAATAAAACAACTGCACAATTTATCTTTCAGTAAAGAATTTAACCTAACAATTCTTTTGAACATTGTGTCCATAGGTCATTTCTTTATGGGCTGGAAGTCTATGGCCGTGGCGACTGGAAAAACATATCCAAGCACTTCGTCACCACTAAGACCCCTGTCCAAGTTTCAAGCCATGCACAAAAGTTTTTCAAGAGAATACAGAAAAAGGGATCGTCAGGGACAAAGCGTTACAGCATCAATGATGTCAGGCTCCATGACAATGAGCTATTGGCAGCAAATAATAGTTCTGCCCCTCGGCAAACCCTTTCTTTCACCGGCCTCAATAATGACCCAAGCTTTAGGTTGCCGGGTCCGACGAGCACGGTCACAGTCATGAACAACCTAACTCAGTGCTCCCCTTCCATATATAATCAACAAGTGGGTCAGCAGCCAATGTGGAGTGAGCAGCAGATGTTGGGTTCTGTTGCAGCTGTACTGGACGGGGTAGGAAACTATGTGCCCGATGGCCAACAAGGGTCAGCTTATTTTTATCTTGGCAATGTATGAACAAGATGTAGTAGATCGTAGGCGTGGGCCATGTTTGGAATGCTAGCCAGGTATGTGTCCATGAATAAACGGACTGTCCTCCTAAAGATGGCAACAAGACATTATGGCCGGCATGTGTGTTTAATAAGTGATTAAATAGTTCTGTTTCCATATATAAAAAGTATTTCACCTTCGATAGTCTCAGCATCTTAATAGTGTTTCTAATGCTAAAAAAAAGTGTTTGCCATCTCCCTTATTTTGTAAGACTATATATTGTTCTTGTATTGCCATACGAAAGCATACATGATGTCTCAATATGCGGCCCTGACTGTTGTATCATAATTTGCCTACATTACGAGATTGCAATCACCCGATGAAAAAGCACAGAAATCTTAGCAAAAAGTTAAATATTGGTCGATTAAATCAAATAAGATTCAGTTGCTGAATTACTTGACAATCAGACCTTCTACACGATAGTCAGATCCTACTATACTAACACTAATTTATCTAAAGCATGCATGATGGCTCTTCCCATTTTTCGTCCAAGAGCCCCTAGTAATTAATATTGTGTGGTGTTGCTACATTGCGGCAATGTAATGCCTATATATAAATATGATGATGGAGTTGATATAATTTAAAATTAAGTATTTCATATTTCACCGTCACTATAGTTCACAGTTTGTCACTAGGGAGTAAAACAGAGAAACCAATCAGTTATAAAAACCTTATCCTCACCATCATTTTAAATCCCAACACTCTCCATAATATTAAATTTGTGTCTCTGAGAATGGAGGATGAAGAGATCAGGGGCATGATTGGCATTTATTGAGGTATTTTTTTTTAGAACGAAGGCTCACGATGAGCCCAGCTTTGAATTAACAAAGCCATCAACCGGCCAGGAATTACAACACAGGAACAAGCACAACGGCCGAACAATACAAGGGAGCACCCTAGAAAGCTTACAACTCAACGCCGAATACTAGCTCAAAACAAAAAGAAGAGGAAGCCCAAGCTAGTACACGCCACCGCCCGCAGCAAACAAGAACCAAGAATTGCGAGCAGCGTGAGCACAACGAGGACCTGCAGAAACAGAGTGGAGTTGTGGACATGATCGAGTCCAAGGTTGGAGGAAATCAAGCATCTTCCTTTGCTCTCGCCGTAGAGGGACCCTTCCCTCTCGCCTTGGATCGAAAGGCGCCGCCGACGAACATGAGAGACGCTCACCCTAGAGCAGGAGAGATGCCGTCCTCGAGTCCTGGGACAGTCACAGAGCACATCCTCCTAGGACATGAGCACACCTCATCTGACACACCGAAGCAACCTAGGACACCTGAAAAACAGCGGGAAAGCCACCGGAAGGAGCCACTGAAGGACGAGCAGCAAGGACATCAGGAGAGGCCGCAGAACGACGAGGAGCAGGAGTCGTCGGCCGCTGAAGAGAAACACCGGGCGTCCACGGCCAGGGACGTGCTGCTACTGCCGGGAAGAGGAGCCCTATCCCCTACCGCCGGATCGCAGACGCCGTACTGTCGGAGCTAAGCTAGACACGCCACCGCCAAGGAGCACCGCACTTGAGGGGAGCGGGGACAGACTTCCCCGCGAGCCAGATCAACCACAGTCACCTGATAACCAGAGCCGCCCAAAAACTGCACCTTTGTCGCCCCTCACCCGAACGCACACTCCCCAGGCGGCGCCTCCAAGGAGGGCACGACGCGCAGCGCGCCGTCACCGCCCAATCCAAGAAGGATTTTGGGCTTTCACCCGGGAGGGGAACGGGGGTGGATAGGGTTGGGATCTCAGCTGCACCTCCAAGGAGGAAGGGCGGCGCCCAAGGGCGTCGCTGCTGCCGGGCCGGACCAGCCGACCAATGGTTTCCCACGGTCCCAAAACCGCACCACCGGGCACCCATCCACACCAATCCGGCGACCGAAGCTGCTGGAACTGGCAAGGATGAGGGAGCTGAAGGGGAGGGGAGTCGAACCTCAGATCTGACGAGGAGGGGGATCTCCACGCCGCAGCCACCACCCGCCGCCGTCCCACCACCCGCGTTGTCGGGAACGCCGGCTAGGACCACCCACGAACGCCGCCAGCTGGGAGGGCGCCGCCGCCGCGCCAAGGGCCGCCGCCCCAGATCCGGAGTCCTCCGCCAGGAACGGAGCGAGCATTGCCTCGCCGCCACCGTCACCGGCGACCGCGCATGGCTTGTCGGCGGCCACCTCGGGTGGCGACGAGGGGGAAGGAGGTGAGGGGTGGCGGCGCTGGGCGGAAACCCTAGTCGCCTCCCGAGTCGCCCGAGAGGACGACGCGGGGGCTGCGGGGGGATAGTTAGAACATATCATTGAGGTATTTTCATGTTACGTTCTTCTTGCTCTAGAGACCTAGGTTGGGACGTAGGCATGGAAGATTATATATGAAATGGCAGAGATGGCCAAAAGAAGAAATTAGTAGATGATCATTTATCGGAATGGGTCATTTCATAAAGAAACATTGGATAGTGTTTTTTCCCCTTCTTTTGGCCACAGGAGTTGATCCAGTCCCCCTGAAGTTCATTTGCGCCATTGTAGATTGGACCCTTGGCTCATATCTCTCGTATTTTTTCCCATTAACAGGAGGATTTATGGGGAGTTTGTAATAGTATACTAATAGATGGAGACATGGAAAGACATATTGGAAGTACGGACAGTTGAGAAGAATGAGTAGGAGGCTGAGATGGCGAAGTGGGAGATGCCGCTAGTCCAAGATAATGAGGTGGAGGTGTTATTGAAGCGATTCGTTCATCAATCAGCAATTCCACAAAAATGGGTGCTTCAGGCAAAGGAAGAAAGACACACTTAATCATTTGTTACGTCCTTGTCGTTTTCCCCAATTAGGACTTTTTTTGTTGTCTTTGCACTGTTTTATGCGCGAATGTTGCTTCTGTCATGTATAGTGCTTTAGCAAGTGTTCCGATATGAATTAATAGATACAGATTTACAGGTTTAGTTTTTTCTTTTCTTACTGAACTATAGACTTATTGTTGTCTACCGTTATCTACTAATTTCAGTTACTTGTTTTAAAAAGTGCCTCCTAGAGAGGTTGAGTGATGGGAGCTACTCGATCTTGATTAATGCATTGCTTTGGTCTCATCATTGTGATGTTTGTCGTTAATGGGTGGAATCTCAACTCACCGGCCCTGGTCTATGTCGGCGGGAAGTTGAAATTCCCCATACCGCATCATGCCAGCCCCTCTTCAGAGTTGCCCAAACCCTTAATGTTACCTCTAAAAGGGGAAAACTTGTATGCTAAAGAGAACATCTATAATCAAGGCCTCAGGCGAAAGGGAGTTCACCAGTTACACGGGAAAGAGGCCGAGACGTCAACCATCCAGAGATCAAGATTGGGATGCTCAAGGCGCTCGCAACCAGGAGACCAGGAAAGGAATGCGTCCAACCGACTCAAGACCAAGTATAAATACCCGTGTGCCGGAACCAGAAGGGGGCACCTTCTACTTCGACGGCCAAGATAACAGAAATAAAGCCCTAGCTTAGACCTAGATTAGATCTAATCTTAGACATAGTAGAGCCTCTGTTGAAATAATAAAGGCGCTGATCCCAGCATAAAGGGCACACTTCCTTTGAACTAAGACTGATTCAGAGGAGCGCAGGCGAATAGACTTCACATGTCCAAACGAGCTTGGGAAAACTCATTCTAGACATAATAGTGCCAGATCTCGTGGACAAAAAATGCATCTGTACTTTGTGACAATGTATGCAGAACATGCATGTAAACAACCCAACTTGAATATTGACACGCATACTCAATCAAGTGAATCTCAATCAACCATAGCACAAACGTCCACAGACAACTGTGTGGAGATCACTAAATTCAGTAGCAGTGGTCGGCCATGTATTAGCTACTATACAACTTTATTTCTATGTACTCAATTCCACATAAGAAAATTCCAGTTCTGACATAATTTATCTTATGAGCTAAAAGAAAATAATTTTGGAAAAGTTAATGTTAAAGGAAAGGAAGCCCACAGGTACTTGGAGGCTGATGACACGGATGCTGTCCATGAGCTCCTGCACCTTATCAGAATCATTAGCACGCGTTCGCATTAGCGGCCTCCGGATATCGTCCAGCGGGATCTCCATCACCACAGGGCCTTTCTTCTCCGAGTCACTCAGTGGGGAGAGCCCAGCTGCACCTACACCGTAAATATGAGCCATTGTTACTTCAGTGTATGTCCAAGGGCGCAGTCTGAACTTAAACATCAGAAATAGACTTCTGAAATTACAAGTTTGTAACTGAATATTGCACAAGGAAACTATCCTGAATTGTATATTCAACACCTGATCTCAACAACGCCCAATTGGATCTCTAATTTTGCCAATCTTTCTATGGTTGAACTGAACTCCAAGATCTACCATTGGAGGACGAGACCGAGACGGCGAGGCCGCACCGCCCGCTCGCGCTCCTCCCCCAGAGAACAGGGGCGCTGAGGACGGCGGCGCGGCACTGGAGGAAGCCGGCCGGCGGCACAATCTTTCCCAAATCCAAGCTCGAGGTCGACGCCATTCGTGGTCGCGCTGGTGCTGCTGTGCTGCTGCTTCGTTTTCTTGCGGCCTCTCTGCTTTTCTTTTTGTCTGCTTAACGTGTCTGAACGTCGCATCGATCTGCACCGTAGGAATTCAATGGGCCTTGCAGTTCCAAAACGTCTATAGTGGGCCGCACACTGTTCATCGCTTTTTTCCCATAAATATTGTTTTTATTAAATCACGAAACTATAAACATGATCCCAGAAATTCCGGGAGCAGTTAACGAGGGCTCCTTCGGGAGCTTCGCAAGATCAGCGCCACTTGGCGCGCTCTCAACCGCCTGCCACGTGTCGCGCTCTGGATGCTCCCTTTGAATTTTGTTTTCTTATTTTTCCGCACATATTTTCGGCTTTCTAAACGGTTTTTTTTCGGGTTTTTTCAACGTTTCGGTTTTTCATCGGTCTTCCTTTGCTTTTAGGTCAAAAAAATTTCAAATTTTTTTTGCGTGAAAAGACGCGTTTTCTTTTTCTTTTTCTTTCACGAGAGTCACAGTTTTGCTTCCCCGAAAGGCACAATTGTGTTTTCGCGAGAGTCACGGTCGTGCCTCTCGGTAACGGGAAAAAAACGTTTTTCTGTTTTTATTTCCTTCCACGAGAGGCACGGTTTTGCTTCCACGAGAGGCACGGCTATGCTTTCGCGAGAGTCATGGCCGTGCCTCTCGGAAACGAAAAAAACGTGTTTTTTGTTTTTTTCTTCCGCGAGAGGCACGATTTTGCTTCCGCGAGAGGCATGGTTGTGTTTTTGAGAGAGTCACGGCCGTGCCTTTCGGAAACGGAAAAAAACGTGTTTTCTGTTTTTTTTCTTCTACGAGAGGCACAGTTTTGTTTCCGCGAGAGGCACGGTTTTGTTTCCGCGAGAGTCACGGCCGTGCCTCTCAGAAACGAAAAAACGCGTTTTTTGTTTTATTTTCTTCCGCGAGTCACGGTTTTGCTTCCGCGAGAGGCATGGTTGTGCTTTCGCGAGAGTCACGGCCGTGCTTCTCGGAAACGAAAAAAACGTGTTTTATGTTTTTTTCCTTCCGCGAGAGGCACGGTTTTGCTTCCGCGAGAGGCACTGTTGTGTTTTCTCGAGAGGCACGGGTGTGCCTCTTTCGGAAAGGAAAAAAAAACCCGTGCTCCCGGGTCGGTTTTTTCGTCCGTTTTTTTTGTGAAAAAAAGTCCGTCAAAACCTATCAACATGGGATCTAGTTTTGAAGATCTCGACGCGAGGAATCCAACGGTGGAAACGGTTCAAGATTTGGACGCACGGTTTAAGAGATAAAACGTTTTAAATAAACAGATCTACGAAAAAAAAGGAAAACTCCCAGGTTGCGACAAGTGGCGCACATGCAGCGCGTCACTTGTCGCAACCGGGGAAGGTGTGTGTGATCTTTGTAACGAGTACTCCTCAACTAGTGATTTCGAGAAATTCCACTTCTACCACCCCGTGGCTGCCGCCAGGAACAAAATGCGTGACCCACGGGGACGACGTTGCCATCTGTAACAAAAACACAACTTTTAGTTGCCACAGAAAGGAAGTTCTTGGTGAATTTTCGATGACAGTTCTGAGAGTGACTCCACCTAGAACTTGTCCTAAAAAATGGCCTCAGTTTAGCGAGCGAACTTCTAGCGACACTTTTGAATCAATGAAATATCTAATTATCTAAGTATGTTTCAAAGTGAAATGGTTCGGTTGTCCCGAAACAAAAAGCGGATCCAAACTGTTGAAACTGGTTTTGTTCTATGAGTATGAATAACCCCGGAGGATAATCTTTGGGAGTACTATGCTTAGAGAAACTTACATAAAGGAATGGCTAGGAAGTGGATTTTCAAGGCCTTTGGCTTAGGATTTGTCCATGGAGTTCAAACCAATGTACTTCCTCCGAAACGATCTTATATTTGTTTACAGAGGGAGTACTTTGCTTGTGCCACTCTTCATAATATGGTTGTAGAATCTTTAATTAACTAAAAGCCTAGAATATATATGTTACGAACAAGATGTTGTCGGGTCCGTGGTACTGGGATACCCAGGCCCATCAGCCTACGGCCCAGAGTGCGGCGCATATCGATGGCCCACCAGCAAATTTCACGAGCAAGACTCATGAGGCCCTTGCCTCGTGAGGCCCCCGTCGACAGGCGTCCCGAGCGAGTCAAGCAGCCCCATCGAGAGCCTCGCGAGGCGGCCGCCCGAGACGACCTCCTGAGGCCCCGTCCGGAGGCGGGCAGGTCAGAGGCTTCTCAGCCCGGTTGCGCGGTTCCGTGCCCATCACCTAGGTGACGCGTGCGGCGATGAAGGACAGGAGGCGCCACGCCTGCCGGCGCGGACGTGGAGGATTTTATCTTTCGTGCTAAGGGAGCAAGGCCAGCCACCAGTTCCCAAAGTAATCCCCAAAGGTTGCTTGATTGGTGCAATAAGACCAAGACGACCGGCGCGCAGGGCGAAGGTCATCACCGAGCCTACTGGCGCGTCATGGACGGAGGCTTTGCAAGTGAAGACCACCTTTTGCGAGGATAGACTGCACCACTGTCCCCCTTCAAAATTGCCGTTGTGTGGCCACCCTTCCCGGCAATGTTTTCAAGGGATGAGGACCAAGGAAAGCATAAAAGGGGGACGGAGCCGCCGTAGAGGGGAGACCGGTGGAGCCTTTGTTCCCCTGCCTTGTACACTCTCCCTCCCTCGAGCAATCCCAATCAAGAAGGAGTAGGGTTTTACACCGCAAGGTGGCCCGAACCTGGGTAACTGTTGTGTCGCTGGCCTGCTCCCGCTAGCTCGTTCTCGCCGTAGCTTCGCCGTGGTTAGCTGCATGAAAGAGTAGGGTGGTAGGAACAAGCGCACCCCAGAGTTTGAACCTCTTGGGTCCCCGGAGCCCCGATTCCCACAGATGTAAACAACAAACTGAAAGTTGTGGTTCATGTTCTTCTTGCTCTCAAGACCTAGGGTTGGGACCCACACATGGGGGGATATATACTAAATGGACGAGATGGCCAAAAGAAGCAATTGGTATATGGAGTTAGGGGCATTTATGGGAACGGGTCTTTTCATAAAGAAACATTGGATATTGTTTTTCTTTCAATCTTTTTACCATGTGAGTTGAGCCAATTTCCCTGGAGTTCAACTATGCTATTCTAACTTGAATTGATGGCTCAGATAATTCTTATTTCTCCAATTATCATGAAATTTTATGGGAAGTCTTTAATTAGTATATAAATAGAAGAAGACATGGAAGGACATATTGGACCGTTCAGTCGAATGAGTTGGAGGCGCAGATGAAGATGCGACAGTTGCCGCTAGTCCAGATAATGAGCTGGAGGTGCTACGAAGAAATTCGGTCCTCAATCACCAATGCCAAAAAACTGGCGCTTTGGACCAAGGAAGAAATAAATATTCAATCATTGTTTGCGTCGTTGTCGTTTTTCCCATCTAGATATTTTCTTGTCCTTACACTATTTTTTTGACAGGAACACCATGCATGCCATTAACTAGTGGCTATAAATCGTCGGCCGCGGCACATAATACATCAGGCGGTAGGTCAGTGAGCCACATGCGGTCACCTGCCAATTCCTTTTTTGCGGTCACCTCCCAATTCCAACCTAGAACCATGACAAGCCAATAAATGGGCAGGTTTGTTACATTCTCGGTGATCAAATAGAACTTTCAAGTCGATGAAACCCATTTGGAGCAGGAACTTTGACTCCCTAAAAGGACTCCTAAGATGGCTGATATGAATGGTGCTTCCGTCATGTATAGTAATTAAGCAAGTGTTTAGATATGGTTTAATAAAGAAATATGTATATATTTTAATTTTTTTTCTTTCTTAACTATATACTTATTGGTGTCTACCGTTATCTACTTATGTAATTACTTAGTTTGAATGGTGCCTCCTAGGAATATTAAGTGATGGAAGCTACTCGATCATAATTAATGCATTACTAAAAGGACGTGGATGTCGCCAAGAGGGGGGGGGGTGAATAGGCATTTAAAAAAATACGGTTTAGGCTTGAACAGATACGGAATAAAACTAGTGTTTAGTTTATCAAGCACAAAACCTAAATAAAACTTGGCTCAACTATGTGCACCAACAACTTATGGTAAACAAGATAAACAACTATGTGATATCAAGATATATAACTTGAAGCACGAACGTTATCACATAGTAAGTGCATAAGTAAATGGATCGGGTAAGAGATAACCAAGGCACGTGAAGACGAGGATGTATCCTGAAGTTCACACTCTTGCGGATGCTAATCTCCTTCACAGCGGTGTGGAGGCACAATGCTCCCAAGCGCCACAATGGTTCACTATATTCTCCCCGTGCCGTCACATAATGCAAGGTGCCGTGACTCTACTAAGGGACCCTTGAGGGAGGTCACCAAACTCGTACGATTGGATACCCTTGAGGGTGATCACCGAACCCATACAAATTGCCCGGAGCAATCTCCAAAACTTAATTGGAGGCCCTCGAAGCTTTACACCACAATGGTTGAGATTCATGAAAATACCAATCTCTAGGCGCCCAAGCATCCAAGAGTAACAAGCTCTAGGTTACCAAGCACCCAAGAGCAATATGATTCTCAACTTTCACTCCCACAAATCCTCGTGGAGAACTCAAACATATGCAACAAAAGCAATGTCAAAAACATAGGAAGTGCTCAAGTCCTTCTCTCCCAAATCCCACCACAACAAGTAATTAATGTTATGGAGGGAATATGAGAGGAAGAACAAAGGAGGAGACCACAAAGAATTCCAAGATCTAGATCCACAAGGTTCCCCTCACTTAGAGGAGATATGGATTGGTGGAAATGTAGATCTAGGTCTCCTCTCTCTTCTCCCTCAAAAAGATGAAGATTCATGGGAGGAATGGAGAGAAGGCAAAGCTTTTGGAGGTCAACAATGGATGAGAAAGAGTGATCAAAAAATGCGAGGACCATTGGGGAAGAAGACCCCCTTAAATAGGCCCCCACTGATTCAATCGTTATAGTGCAGAAAATACTAGAGAGGTACAAGCACTCCAGGCAGCAAACTGGCAGCTGCGGCCCGACTACATGGGTGCTCAGGGCGAACAAAGTGGTACAACTACTCGGTTGCCCGGTTGTACTGGTTATTATGAAAATAATAGGAACAACTGCTAGGTCACTTCCCGATCACCGTTGTCAAACCCAAGGGAATCAATCCTCGGACGATAGTTGGACCGAAACTTAGTTCGGTAGTACCGCTCGAGAAGGTAGTAGTACAACCGCTTGGCCATGCATAGTTTTGCTCACTCCAAGTAGCCGGACAACTGCTAGCATGAGTGGTACAACTAGACCAGGTAAAGACTGTAGAAAATAGGTAAAATTAGAACTATCATAACTTCTGCAAATAAACTCTGATTTCAACAAACTCAAGCTTGATATAGAGGTAACGACTAGACAAATATACCAATGATATAGAAGTGTGAAACCTCGATGAGTGAAAGACCGACAAAAATAACAACATCGAAAATTCATTTTTGATGAACTTGAGCTTGTCATGAAGATAACCACAAGTTCAAAGACTCACAAATAAAAAAGCCAAACGAGAACCAAGAAAGATGATGGCAAGGACACAAAGGTTTGAGTTCCCTGCGAATGATATGATCAAGTTACTCCCTCAAGAGCCCCCTCAATAGGACGACTGTTGGTCCTATAACCTGGTCTCCGATCTAGCACCATGAGACCGCTAAGGTAGAAAAACTATCAAGGTAATACCTTTGCCTTGCACAATCCACTTGAGCTAGATGATTATGATCCTGACCTGCTCAAGTAGAACCGCCTTCATTGATTGCGTTGGCCGGATGAAGACTACTAAATTGCTCCCTCATACACCACTATGGGAGATACTCTCTTAGGCACATCTTCACTTGTCCATTATCACCAAAATGGATGGCAAGATTCAAGCATGTGATCTTTTAATGATGCTCCTCTTGAACTTGCACAACTCAACCTTGAACCTTTTTTCTCACTATCCATGGATGATTTCTTGAAGGTAAACATGACTGTTCAAATAATATTCTTCTTTAAGAAATGCTTTCAATAGGCTCAACTCTAACATGACCATTCTTTGGATAACTCCTTGAATAACACCTTGGTCATCAATAATCTTCTATATTCAACCTTGAAGCCAACATATGATCTTCAAGAATTGCCTATGGACAAACTCTCCAAGTATCTCAAAGCAACCATTGGTCCATAGGGATTATCATAAATTACCAAAACCAAACACGGGGGCACCCTGCTCTTTCAGTTACTTTGGTCTGATGTTGGCTGGAATCTCATCAGGCCGGGTCCGCCCTACACAATGGTATTTAAGCTTCTCTTTTAAATGATGAAGAAACTCGGGGATAGGTAAAAACCCATACAAGTTCACATGCAGATAAAAATAAGTTGTGCGCCTTAAATATTTGTTAGCCACCACCTCCTCTTCCTCTATCGAGCATGCTTCCCAATAAGCATTATCCACACATCCCATGTCTCTCTCATCAGCATGTTGCCACATAGTGGACATGTGGTGTTGCCTGCTCTTGGCCCTTTCTCTATCATATTTCTTGGGTCGTGCATCAGCATGGGATGCGACCCGTGAGGATATGACATCGGTGCAGATGGACCGAAGGCATGATGCTATGGTGACACTTCGAGTTTGTGTAGATCAAATGACCCCCATACCACACATACTACTACTATGCATGATTGACATCTTTTTGTACTAGGATTAGGTATGTAGATCTTTACCAATATACAATTATATTCTCCATTTTTATATCAGCAACAAAAATCTAGTGACAAATTTACAAAGCCTTTAGTGCAAGAATTTGTCCCATGGCACATGTAAGATGGATGAATAGTGTTACCATATGTTTATTCTTCTTATCTCCTCAGGACCAATTCTTATATGTAGGAAAATAGTTATTTGTAATGGTTATAACTTATATTACAAAAATCTTTATTCTTGTGTAGCTTTTGGGGAGAACAAAACGTATCACCACTATAAAATGAACAAAAAAATTGGTTCATGCATTATGAAGGAAAAAATGGTGGTGAAGCAACTATAATTTCTTATTTGCGACAAGCAAAACCTAGATCTAGAGATGCCTAAGAAGTCACAAGGAGAATGAAGGCAAATCTTTTCTAATCCAACCCGTGGTACAACATAACTTGTTTTCTACGACCGCTAAAGTGCAGTCCTTACCTCTTCAGATGAGAGTATGTGTAGAAATTTTGGAGTGGGAAGATCCATGGACCCACTTTCTTAATTTAGGGGGTTGAATTAATCTCACACCTATTTTATTTCTCTAATATTAATACTTTAAGAGACTCTCAGTGAGTTCAATAGCAAAAATTTACTCACTTAGAAGACAACATTCTTCCTTTACGAATCTAGGTTTCGATATGGTAACTCTCCAACTACTCGCCTCCACAAAATTAAGCCAATAATTGTCAGTCGCTAGAAGCATGCTAAGGCATTTCTGTGTGCATGCACAATCTCGTCCATGGGACAGACCGCTGGGAGTTTGATGTTAAAACGAAAACATATTTTCTAAGTAGAAACCCCAATTCCAGGTACTTTACCCAATTTACCAAAAATAGGTAAGAATTTTCTAGTGAGAAACCTTCAACAAAAACATAGAAGTTGTGCTAAAAAATCAGGAAAAGCTATCTTTAGTTGTATGTTTCTTGATTTTATCAACAAGATGTGTCATGTTTTTTCAGCAAAGCATGAACATATTTTCACAATAGCATTACCATATATATTTTCATCGTTCATTTGAGAGCATACATAGTATTAAGTCTAAGTTTTTTTATAACTCTACCAAAGAAAATATTCAATTATGTCAACAAGAATAGTGCTAAGCTAACGGATGGGTCTTGTCCGTCACTGATGTCTAATACGCAACCTTCTTCTTGTAGACATTGTTGGGCCTCCAAGTGCAGAGGTTTGTAGGACAGTAGCAAATTTCCCTCAAGTGGATGACCTAAGGTTTATCAATCCGTGGGAGGCATAGGATGAAGATGGTCTCTCTCAAGCAACCCTGCAACCAAATAACAAAGAGTCTCTTGTGTCCCCAACACACCCAATACAATGGTAAATTGTATAGGTGCACTAGTTCGGCGAAGAGATGGTGATACAAGTGCAATATGAATGGTAGATATAGGTTTTTGTAAACTGAAAATATAAAAACAGCAAGGTAACTAGTGGTAAAAGTGAGTGTAAATGGTATTGCAATGCGTTGAAACAAGGCCTAGGGTTCATACTTTCACTAGTACAAGTTCTCTCAACAATAATAACATAACTGGATCTTATAACTATCCCTCAACATGCAACAAAGAGTCACTTCAAAGTCACTAATAGCGGAGAACAAACGAAGAGATTATGGTAGGGTACGAAACCACCTCAAAGTTATTCTTTCCAATCAATCCGTTGGGCTATTCCTATAAGTGTCACAAACATGCCTATAGTTCATACTAGAATAACACCTTAAGACACAAATCAACCAAAACCCTAATGTCACCTAGATACTCCAATGTCACCTCAAGTATCCGTGGGCATGATTATACAATATGCATCACACAATCTCAATTCATCTATTCAAGCCAACACACAGAACCTCAAAGAGTGTCCCAAAGTTTCTACCGGAGAATCACGACGAAAACGTGTGCCAACCCCTATGCATAGGTTCATGGGCGGAACCCGCAAGTTGATCACTAAAACATACATCAAGTGAATCACGTGATATCCCATTGTCACCACAGATACGCACGGCAAGACATACATCAAGTGTTCTCAAGTCATTAAAGACTCAATCCGATAAGATTACTTCAAGGGGAAAACTCAATCCATTACAAGAGAGAAGAGGGGGAGAAGCAACATAAGATGCAACTATAATAGCAAAGCTCGCGATACATCAAGATCGTGCCAAATCAAGAACACAAGAGAGAGAGATAAAACACATCGCTACTGGTACATACCCTCAGCCTCGAGGGTGAACTACTCCCTCCTCGTCATGGAGAGCGCCGGGATGATCAAGATGGCCACCGGTGAGGGTTCCCCCTCCGGTAGGGTGCTGGAGCAGGGTCCCGATTGGTTTTTGGTGGCTACAGAGGCTTGCGGCGGCGGAACTCCCGATCTATTCTCCGTTCTGGAAGTTTTAGGATACATAGGTATATATGGGTGCATGAAGTACGTCGGTGGAGCTTCGGGGGACCCACGAGGCAGGGGCGACCCTAGGGGGGTGGGCGTGCCCCCACCCTCGTGAGCACCTCCCTTCTCTCCTGACATGGGGTCCAAGTCCATCCGGTAGCTTTCCTTCCAAAATTAACTTCTCCTATTGATTTCGTTCTGTTTCGACTCCGTTTGATATTCCTTTTCTTCGAAACACTGAAATAGGCTAAAAACAGCAATTCTGGGCTGGGTCTCCGGTTAATAGGTTAGTCCCAAAAATAATATAAAAGTGTAAAATAAAGCCCAATATAGTCCAAAATAGTAGATAATATAGCATGGAGCAATAAAAAATTATAGATACGTTGGAGACGTATCAGGCATCCCCAAGCTTAATTCCTGCTCGTCCTCGAGTAGGTAAATGATAAAAAGAGAATTTTTGATGCGGAGTACTACTTGGCATAATTTCAATGCAAATCTTCTTAATTGTGGTATGAATATTCAGATTCGAAAGATTCAAGACAAAAGTTCATATTGACATAAAAACAATAATACTTCAAGCATACTAACAAAGCAATTATGTCTTCTCAAAATAACATGGCCAAAGAAAGTTATCCCTACAAAATCATATAGTCTGGCTATGATCTATCTTCACCAGACAAAGTATTTAAATCATGCACAACCCCAATGACAAGCCAAGCAATTGTTTCATACTTTAACATTTTCAAAACATTTTCGATCTTCACGCAATACATGAGCGTGAGCCATGGACATATCACTATATTTGGAATAGAATGGTGGTTGTGGAGAAGACAAAAAGAGGGGAAAATAGTCTCACATCAACTAGGCATATCAACGGGCTATGGAGATGCCCATCAATAGATATCAATGTGAGTGAGTAGGGATTGCCATGCAACGGATGCACTAGAGCTATAAGTATATGAAAGCTCAACAAAAGAAACTAAGTGGGTGTGCATCCAACTCGCTTGCTCACGAAGACCTAGGGCAATTTGAGGAAGCCCATCATTGGAATATACAAGCCAAGTTCTATAATGAAAAATTCCCACTAGTATATGAAAGTGACAAAATGAGAGACTCTCTATCATGAAGATCATGGTGCTACTTTGAAGCACAAGTGTGGTAAAAGGATAGTAACATTGTCCCTTCTCTCTTTTCTCTCATTTTTGGGCCTTTCCTCTTTTTTCTATGGCCTCTTTTTTCCTTTTTTCTTTTATTTTTCGTCCGGAGTCTCATCCCGACTTGTGGGGGAATCATAGTCTCCATCATCCTTTCCTCACTTGGGACAATGCTCTAAAAATGATGATCATCACACTTTTATTTACTTACAACTCATGAATTACAACTCTATACTTAGAACAAATTATGACCCTATATGAATGCCTCCAGCGGTGTTCCGGGATATGCAATGAATCAAGAGTGACATGTATGAAAGAATTATGAATGGTGGCTTTGCCACAAATACAATGTCAACTACATGATCATGCAAAGCAATATGACAATGATGGAGCATGTCATAATAAACGGAACGACGGAAAGTTGCATGGCAATATGTCTTGGAATGGCTATGGAAATGCCATGATAGGTAGGTATGGTGGCTGTTTTGAGGAAGGTATATGGTGGGTGTATGATACCGGCAAAAGGTGCGCGGTATTAGAGAGGCTAGCAATGGTGGAAGGATGGAAAAAGTGCGTATAATCCATGGACTCAACATTAGTAACAAAGAACTCATATACTTATTGCAAAAATCTACAAGTTATCAAAGCAAAGTACTACACGCATGCTCCTAGGGGGATAGATTGGTAGGAAAAGACCATCGCTCGTCCCCGACCGCCACTCATAAGGAAGACAATCAATAAATAAATCATGCTCCGACTTCATCACATAACGGTTCACCATACGTGCATGCTACGGGAATCACATAATTTAACACAAGTATTTATCAAATTCACAACTACTAAACTAGCATGACTCTAATATCACCATCTTCATATCTCAAAACAATTATCAAGTATCAAACTTTTCTTAGTATTCAACACACTCATAAGAATTCTTACAAATCTTTTATGCTTAGCATATTAGGATTGTTTAAGCAAATTACCATGCTATTTAAGACTCTCAAAATAATCTAAGTGAAGCATGAGAGTTCATATATTTCTTCAAAATAAAACCACCGCCGTGCTCTAAAAAGATATAAGTGAAGCACTAGAGCTAACAACAAACTACTCCAAAAGATATAAGTGAAGATCAATGAGTAGTCGAATAATTATGCAACTATGTGAAGACTCTCCCATTTAATAATTTCAGATCTTAGTATTTTATTCGAACAGAAAGCAAATCTAAAGAAAATAAAATGACGCTCCAAGCAAAACACATATCATGTGGTGAATAAAAATATAGCTCCAAGTAAAGTTACCGATGAACGAAGACGAAAGAGGGCATGCCTTCCGGGGCATCCCCAAGCTTAGACGCTTGGTTATCCTTGAATATTACCTTGGGGTGCATTGGGCATCCCCAAGCTTAGGCTCTTTCCACTCCTTATCCATATTCCATCGAATCTTTACCCAAAACTTGAAAACTTCACAACACAAAACTTAACAGAAAACTCGTGAGCTCCGTTAGCGAAAGAAAACAAAACACCACTTCAAGGTACTGTAATGAACTCATTCTTTATTTATATTGGTGTCAAACCTACTGTATTCCAACTTCTCTATGGTTTATAAACTATTTTACTAGCCATAGATTCATCAAAATAAGCAAACAACACACGAAAAACAGAATCTGTCAAAAACAGAATAGTCTGTAGTAATCTGTAACTAACAAAAACTTCTGGAACTCCAAACATTCTAAAATAAATTTGTGGACCTGAGGAATTTGTCTAGTAATCATCTACAAAAAGAATCAACTAAATATCACTCTCCAGTAAAAAGTTTAAGCTAATCTCGTGAGCGCTAAAGTTTCTGTTTTTTACAGCATGATCATAAAGACTTCACCCAAGTCTTCCCAAAGGTTCTACTTGGCACAAACACTAATGAAAACACAAAACCACATCTAAACAGAAGCTATATGGATTATTTATTCCTAAACAGAACCAAAAAGCAAGAAACTAAAATAAAATTGGGTTGCCTCCCAACAAGTGCTATCGTTTAATGCCCCTAGCTAGGCATGATGATTTCAATGATGCTCACATAAAAGATAAGAATTGAAACATAAAGAGAGCATCATGAAGAATATGACTAGCATATTTAAGTCTAACCCAATTCATATGCATAGGGATTTTGTGAGCAAACAACTTATGGGAACAATAATCAACTTGCATAGGAAGGTAAAACAAGCATAACTTTAAAACTTTAAGCACATAGAGAGGAAACTTGATATTATTGCAATTCCTACAAGCATATGTTCCTCCCTCATAATAATTTTCAGTAGCATCATGAATGAATTCAACAATATAACCAGCACCTAAAGCATTCTTTTCATGATCTACATGCATATAATTTTTATTACTCTCCACATAAGCAAAATTCTTCTCATTCGGAATAGTGAGAGCAAACTCAACAAAATAACTATCATATGATTGAAAATTAAGATCAAGATGACAAGTTTCATGGTTATCATTATTCTTTAAAGCATACATGTCATCACAATAATCATCATAGATAGGAGGCATGCTTTCATCGTAGTAAATTTGCTCATCAAAGCTTGGGGGACAAAAAATATCATCTTCATCAAACATAGCTTCCCCAAGCTTGTGGCTTTGCATATCATTAGCATCATGTATATTCAAGGAATTCATACTAACAACATTGCAATCATGCTCATCATATAAATATTTAGTGCCAAACATTTTAATGCATTCTTCTTCTAACACTTTGGCACAATTTTCCTTTCCATCATACTCACGAAAGATATTAAAAAGATGACGCGTATGAGACAAACTCAATTCCATTTTTTTGTAATTTTATTTTATAGACTAAACTAGTGATAAAACAAGAAACAAAAAGATTCGACTGCAAGACCTAAGGATATACCTTCAAGCACTCACCTCCCCGGCAACGGCGCCAGAAACTGCTTGATGTCTACTACACAACCTTCTTCTTGTAGACGTTGTAGGGCCTCCAAGTGCAGAGGTTTGTAGGACAGTAGCAAATTTCCCTCAAGTGGATGACCTAAGGTTTATCAATCCATGGGAGGCGTAGGATGAAGATGGTCTCTCTCAAGCAACCCTGCAACCAAATAACAAAGAGTCTTTTGTGTCCGCAACACACCCAATACAATGGTAAATTGTATAGGTACACTAGTTCGGCGAAGAGATGGTGATACAAGTGCAATATGGATGGTAGATATAGGTTTTTGTAAACTGAAAAATATAAAAAATAGCAAGGTAACTAGTGGTAAAAGTGAGCATAAACGGTATTGCAATGCGTTGAAACAAGGCCTAGGGTTCATACTTTAACTAGTGCAAGTTCTCTCAACAATAATAACATAACTGGATCTTATAACTATCCCTCAACATGCAATAAAGAGTCACTCCAAAGTCACTAATAGCGGAGAACAAATGAAGAAATTATGGTAGGGTATGAAACCACCTCAAAGTTATTCTTTCCAATCAATCCATTGGGCTATTCCTATAAGTGTCACAAACAACCCTAGAGTTCGTACTAGTATAACACCTTAAGACACAAATCAACCAAAACCCTAATGTCACCTAGATACTCCAATGTCACCTCAAGTATCCGTGGGCATGATTACACAATATGCATCACACAATCTCAATTCATCTATTCAAACCAACACATAGAACCTCAAAGAGTGTCCCAAAGTTTCTACCGGAGAATCACGACGAAAACATGTGCCAACCCCTATGCATAGGTTCATGGGCGGAACCCGCAAGTTGATCACCAAAACATACATCAAGTGAATCACGTGATATCCCATTGTCACCACAGATACGCACGACAAGACATACATCAAGTGTTCTCAAGTCATTAAAGACTCAATCCGATAAGATTACTTCAAGGGGAAAACTCAATCCATTACAAGAGGGAAGAGGGGGAGAAGCAACATAAGATCCAACTATAATAGCAAAGCTCGCGATACATCAAGATCGTGCCAAATCAAGTACACGAGAGAGAGAGATCAAACACATAGCTACTGGTACATACCCTCAGCCCCGAGGGTGAACTACTCCCTCCTCGTCATGGAGAGCGCCGGGATGATGAAGATGGCCACCTGTGAGGGTTCCCCCCTCCGGCAGGGTGCCGAAACAGGGTCCCGATTGGTTTTTGGTGGCTATAGAGGCTTGCAGCGGCAGAACTCCCGATCTATTCTCCGTTCTGGAAGTTTTAGGATACGTAGGTATATATGGGTGAAGGAAGTACGTCAGTGGAGCTTCGGGGGCCCCACGAGGCAGGGGGCGCACCCTAGGGGGGTGGGCGTGCCCCCACCCTCGTGAGCACCTCCCTTCTCTCCTGACATGGGGTCCAAGTCCATCCGGTAGCTTTCCTTCCAAAAATAACTTCTCCAGTTGATTTCGTTCCGTTTCGACTCCGTTTGATATTCCTTTTCTTCGGAACACTGAAATAGGCTAAAAACAGCAATTCTAGGCTGGGCCTCCGGTTAATAGGTTAGTCCCAAAAATAATATAAAAGTGGAAAATAAAGCCCAATATAGTCCAAAATAGTAGATAATATAGCATGGAGCAATAAAAAATTATAGATACGTTGGAGACGTATCTAATACTAATTAAATAACTTCACACACACCGTCTTAACAAAATTGATGTGGTTGGTCGACAACAAACTAGAAGCAATAATATAAGATTTGTGGACTACCTTAGGAACGTATAACAAACATAATGAACAAATCAGCAAGTGGAAAAGATGCAATAAAGAAGAAAACATAAAGGGAGTGCCATATGTAGGGTACACAATAAATGATAAAAAACTAAGAAGAAAGGTATTCAACAATAAAAAGGAAGTGAAGATGGCAAACTAAAATAAAAATTGTAAAATGTACGTAAAAAATGGAAAATGAAAAAAACAAATGTATGCATTACTTGACGTAAAACCAGTGATCGTTTTGATTGTATATGTTTTTGGAAACCAAGGCAAAAAGTGAACCAACACCCTTGATTGTTGCAAGAGCACCATCGAGTTACAAAGCGGCCTGAACTAATTCAGTAAATTGTTGCATTTGATTAGAAATCCATTTATTTTCCCTTTTCAGCTCAATATAAGGAAATTAGAAGTTTTATTATGTTGGAAATGTATGTTGAAGATATAATCCATTGAGCAAAGTAGTTGAATCTAGATAAAAACAATTTATATCTACCATAACGGTGGAGGGGGAGGGAGAGTCGTCAACCAAAATGCTTCCACCTCGATCCATGGTGGCGCTCGTACTCTCGTCGATAAGTCCTGGTATGGAGCATATATCATCCACGTGGTGGGTTGGGTCTCCTCGGCTTGCCTTCACCTTTGTTCTCCATGTTGAAGGTTTGTGCTTCAGATTGTTGTCACCAGTATCTCTAGCAACGTCAAGCGACTTCCCGACTGTAGATATCATGACTATCTGGCTCCACTAATGTAGACTTTGAAAGAAATATGCCCTAGAGGCAATAATAAAGTTGTTCTATTTTATATTTCCTTATTCATGATAATTGTTTATTATTCGTGCTAGAATTATATTGATCGGAAACCTGAATACATGTGTGAATACATAGACAAGCACTGTGTCCCTAGTGAGCCTCTGCTTGACTAGCTCGTTGATCAAAGATGGTTAAGGTTTCCGAACCATGGACATGAGTTGTCATTTGATAAGGGGATCACATCATTAGATAATTATGTGATGGACAAGACCCATCCGTTAGCTTAGCATATTGATTGTTTATTTTATTAATATTGCTTTCTTCATGTCAAATACATATTCCTTCGGCTATGAGATTATGCAACTCCCGGATACCGGAGGAATGCCTTGTGTGCTATCAAACATCACAACATAACTGGGTGATTATAAAGATGCTCTACAGGTATCTCCGAAGGTGTTTGTTGGGTTGCCATAGATCGAGATTAGGATTTGTCACGCCGAGTATCGGAGAGGTATCTCTGGGCCCTATCGGTAATGCACATCATAAGAAGCCTTGCAAGCAAAGTAACTAATGAGTTAGTTGCAGGATGATGTATTACGGAACGAGTAAAGAGACTTACCGGTAATGAGATTGAACTAGGTATGTAGATACCGACGATCGAATCTCGGGCAAGTAACATACCGATGGACAAAGGGAATTACGTATGTTGTCATAATGATTCGACCGATAAAGATATTCGTAGAATATGTAGGAGCCAATATGGGCATCCAGGTTCTGCTATTGGTTATTGACCGGAGAGGTGTCTCGGTCATGTCTACACAGTTCTCGAACCCGTAGGGTCCGCACTCTTAACGTTCGATGACGATTTGTATTATATGAGTTATGTGATTTGGTGAGCGAATGTTGTTCGGAGTCCCGGATGAGATCACGAACATGATGAGGAGTCTCGAAATGGTCGAGAGGTAAAGATTGACATATTGGATGATAGTATACGGACACCGAAAGTGTTCCGGAATGTATTGGGTACATATCGAAGTACCGGGGGGGGGTGGGTTACCGGAACCCCTCGTGGGAAGATATGGGCCATATGGGCTATAGGAGGGAGGCACACCAGCCCACAAAGGGGTGGCGTGCCCCCATAGGGAAGGAGGCAGAATTGGACTAGGGGAGGGCACAACGCCCCCTTTCCTTCTCCCCCTCTCCCTCTTTCCCCCTTTCCCCCTTGTCGGTGTCAAAACCGGCGGATCTCGGGTAGGGGGTCCCGAACTGTGCGTCTAGGCGGATGGTAACAGGAGACAAGGGACACAATGTTTTTACTCAGTTTCGGGCCCTCTCGATGGAGGTAAAACCCTACTCCTGCTTGATTAATATTGATGATATGGGTAGTACAAGAGTAGATCTACCACGAGATCAGAGAGGCTAAACCCTAGAAGCTAGCCTATGGTATGATTGTTGTCCTGTCCTACGGACTAAACCCTCCGATTTATATAGACACCGGAGGGGGCTAGGGTTACACAAAGTCAGTTACAATGGGAGGAGATCTACATATCCGTACTGCCAAGCTTGCCTTCCACGCCAAGGAAAGTCCCATCCGGACACGGGACAAAGTCTTCAATCTTGTATCTTCATAGTCCAAGAGTCCGACCAAAGGTTATAGTCCGGTTATCCGGACACCCCTTAATCCAGGACTCCCTCAGTAGCCCCTGAACCAGGCTTCAATGATGACGAGTCCGGCGCGATGATTGTCTTCGGCATTGCAAGGCGGGTTCCTCCTCCGAATACTTCATAGAAGATTTTGAACACAAGGATAGTGTCCGGCTCTCCAAAACAAGTTCCACATACCACCGTAGGGAGAATAGTATTTTCACAAATCTAATCTGCTGACGTATTTTGTAGCGTGACATCACACCACAGCCAAGCCTTTATTCGAATCGTTTTTACTGTCCCACCTCAGCGCGTTTTGCGAGGCGGTTTCCCTAGCACGTCTTGTCGAAGCAGAGATCGTGTCCCCGTTATTTACGGGATTCTCATCAATACGGGCATGGGTAACCCAACCGTGCCATTGATTACGACGCTTGGGGGATAAGCGATTTTTACCAGGATGGTGGGGACGCATAGTTTCGTCCGCCCATATAAGGGGATAAGGATCCACCTTTTCATCCATGCCTTCTTCCTCCTTTGCTCATCCATTTTCGCGCACTCGAGCTCCAGCGCCCAAGTCCGCATTCCCCACCTCAACCTTCTCCAGCCATGTCCGGAGCGGGAGGCAAGTGGATGGTCTCCTCCGTCACGGAGGGACACATCAAGAAGCTGAGGAGAGCCGGATACTTGTCTGACGACATCGCGCACCCGCTCCCAGATGAGAGGCAGCTCATCCCCACCCCCAGGCCCCATGAGAGGGTGGTGTTCCTCACCCATTTCCTTCGCGGACTAGGCTTCCCTCTCCACCCATTCGTCCGGGGGCTCATGTTCTACTACGGCCTGGACTTCCACGATCTGGCCCCGAACTTCATCCTCAATATCTCGGCGTTTATCGTCGTGTGTGAGGCCTTCCTCTGCATCCAGCCCCACTTCGGCTTATGGCTAAAGACCTTCAATGTCAAGCCGAAGGTAGTGGGCGGCCGCCAGGCGGAGTGCGGAGGCGCCATGGTGGGCAAGATGCCCAATGTCCTATGGCTCGAGGGCTCCTTTGTGGAGACCATAAAGGGGTGGCAATCGGGGTGGTTCTACATCACCGAGCCGCGTGACCCTGAATTGGTCGCAGCTCCCGAGTTCTGATCCGGAATCCCTACGCGGCTCACCTCCTGGAAAGAGAAGGGCCTGCCGTGGGGTAGTTAGGGAGAGCTGACCGGACTCCAAACATGCGTCCAAAACCTGGTGAGCAAGAAGCTCAAACTCGTCAACGTAGTCCAGGTCATGCTCATCCGCCGGATCCTCCCGTGCCAACAACAGGCTTTCAGTTTGTGGGAGTTCGATCCGGCCCAGCACCGAACTCTGAATAGGCTCTTCGACACAACGTACGAAGATGCCTGGAAGGTGCTATTCAAGGGCGCCGAGGCTCTCGCTTCCGCCACCGAGGATCGCGGATTCAGTGCGCAGCGGCAAGCCAGCGCAGTAAGCTGTTTTACCTCTTACATGATATTTGTCTTTCATGGTTTGACTCTATGCAGGATCGAAGCCCCCATGCCTTTGACAGGACTGGCAGAGGACGACCGGACAAATCAACTGTCTGGCTCCTTTGCCCGAAGACCTAGCAGATGTCCGCTTGGCGGGGCTGCTGGTTCCGGCACCTTACATGGTGCCGGAGAAGAAGGCCAAGAAGAAGGCCACGGGAACCCGGAAGAGTTCCCGACGCCCGGTGGAGTCGGACTCATCATCCAATGACTCGGAGGCACACTCCTCCCATGAAGATGAGGAGGAGGAAAGAGAGGTTTCTTCCCCAGCAGGGGGAGAAAAGAAAAGGAAGGCCACCCCAACTTGGGAGGCCGGAGGGTCCAAGAAAGGGAGGACCCTTCCTCCGGACTACTCCACCAACGCCGACGACGGCAAAGAGGAGTGGCCGCTCAGGGCCAAGCCCCTGGCGAAGTCGTAAGTATTCGGACACTAGAGTGACTCGTGGCGTTCCTTTATTGCACAGCTTCCCCTAACGCCGAATATAATTATACAATCCGCCCCGGGCCCGAGTCGACATATCGTCGAGCAGTTCCCTGGATTCGTCGGATGTGAATAGTTTTTCACTTCCGACCGCTACCTCCCCTCGCCCTACGGACGACGCCGAGGTGTTGTCCCAAAAGGTTCCAAGCCAAGGGGAGGAGGTTCTGGAGGCGCCGCAAGGCGACCTCCCGGACTGCAGGCTCAAAGGGAGCAAAGCCCCCAAGGGCTCCGAGTCCGGCCTTGCGCCAGGCACCGCGCCGGAACCTTCAGCGGTTCCGGACTCCGGCAGGCGGCCCCCTACTAAGAAGGGCGAGCCTACTGCGCCGATGGCCTCCGCCCAACTGGAGGCACCGGATAACTTGCTGGAGGTGCTTTACGGCGCCTCCATCGACGAGGAGCACCACACTATTATGAGTGCGGTGAACCAGAAGGTTCAGTCCGCCAAGAGCGGGCTGACTGAAGCCTGTGCCAGCCTGTTGACAGGCTTTGAGGTACGTAGAGAATATATGAAAATATTACTGCATAGACAGTAGCCCCTGATGCTCTGTTTGGCGTTCACAAGGAAAAGCCGAATAGAGGATCTAATAATATTCGCAGGAGTCTAACATAATTATGTCGATATGCGTATGCAGGCTTCGTTGCCGGCCTCTGCTGCACTGACTATGGAGGTGGACACACTGAAGCAGAACCTTGAGCGGTCTGAGCAAGAGCTTGGCCTTTCCAAGAAGCAGCTCGAGGAGAGCCAAGGTACGTGATGCCTTGTGTAAGTATATAAAAGATGCAGTTGCAAAAAATGATAGGATCGTTATTGGTGTCTTAGGGGCCTCGACTGAGGTGGCGACCCTGAAGCAAGCGCTTTCCGAGGCCGAAAAGAAGGCGGCCATGGAGCGCACTGAGCGGGAGAAACATGAGCCGCGAGTTGGCGAGGTACAGCAAGAGCTCCAGGGTCTCGTGAAAAAACACGAGAGTTTGGAGCTTGACTCAAAGACGCGAGAGTCCGAGCTCGCAGTGGCCCTCGAAAGCGCCAAGTCTGCCAAGGCCGAAGCCCAGAAAGCCCTCCAGGAAGTTGAGGCAATAAAGAAGATAGCGGCGGGTAAGGCATTCTTTATGCAAAGCAAGCACGTGAAAGTGAATTACTTGTTACTTACCCGAGTCCGGAGCTCTCCAAGAGCATTCACAGATTTGCCCCGCATCGTGTCAGATGCCGCCGCCTTCTATCGGGCCAAAGAGGGGAGCTCGACGGAGAAGGTGTTCTGGTCTCAGTATGCTGAGGCCGGACATCCTGTGCCCTTGAGCGGCCAGCTGAAGCAGCTGGTCGAGCTCCATAAGGTGGCCGAGCATGCCATGAAGGGTCTCATAGTCCGGCTATGGCCTGAGGAGGCCATGCCTGGGAGCTACTTCGGGCTGGTGAGGCGGCTGGTGGATGCCTGTTCATGGCTTGAAGTCATTAAGCACTCCGTCTGCATCGAGGGTGCCCGTAGGGAGCTTGCCCGTGCTAAAGTGCACTGGGGCAAGATGGATGCTGAGAAGTTTGTGAAGGACGGGCCACCGCCGGGCAAGGAGCATCGCCACCCCGAGATGTATTACGAGGGCGTCCTTAAAGGTGCCCGCCTTGTGGCGGATGAATGTCCCAAGGATGTAATATTTGAGTAAACTTGTTCGTTTTATCCTTCGCGCTGAAAACTTGTTCATATGCGCTATGCAACGCTTGTTTTAATTTAAAATATTACCTTCTATGCGACCGTCTATTAAATTTGAGAGATGGCGAGTCGTCGGCTTCTGCCCCTATGCCACTAGTGCTGGGGTGTTCGGGATAAACCCGAGCACTCTTTTTCCCATTCTTGGGTCCTTCGAGGGAGGTGCTCAGCACAACGAACAAGGCAATCAGACTATAGTGCGTTATCACTCTCACTTAGCCAGAGAATTCTATAATTTTAAATTTCGGTGAAGCCCCTAGTATTCGGAAGACCGAGTTCGGGGCGCTATACACGCCTAGGCCGGACATAGCCGACTCCTCACTCTAAGAGGCATAAGTCTTTAGGGACTCGAAACCTCTCGAATCAGCGACCAACTCTCGCCTTATCATGACAGTCAGTTTTAGCTTTCACTACTTAGGTGCTTAGCCCAGCTCAACCGGGGCACAATCGCAGTAGTTCTCCCAGCGCTACCTTAGCCGATATAGTGGAACGTAAGGTACCAAAACATGGGAGCCGTGCAAACCCAACTATTGACCAAAGACATGATTCGGAGCTGATGCATATAATGCTATAAGTTCGAAGGGCCGCACTTGTGAAAGTGTTCGGTCTTCTCACGCCGTATTATGGGGTGCTTGAGCCCCTGGCGTATTGACCGTACCAAAGTGTACGGGTGCTAAATGTCATAACTGAACATGTATATGAAAAAAAGGAATGAATAGAGAATGCAATAATAAGCTGAAGCTAAGCATTGTTTATTCGAAAAAGCTGCGGTAAAAGCAGAACGATACAAATAGTGCGATAAGCAAGAGATGGGACTATTTGACATTGCCCCCTCCAGGGGCGAGCTACGGGACGGTATGTAAGACATGTATTTTGCTCGTTATAGAGACCACCTGGGAATTCGACGTAGCTTTCTCCCTCCTTGGTTGTTGCATCGTGTGTTCGGTGATTGTACTGCCGGACATGCCTTCTGGAGAGTGGATTCCTGAAAGTAAGAAAAAATGACAAAACCGGGAGCCCTAGTGCGGTTGAGCCGCATTTTGGGCGTGCCGTGGTCGTGCCCCTCCCCCTATGCCCATGGTATTTTCAGAGCGTAATTATGTACGCGTAGTACTGATTTCGCAGTTTCGCGAGGGCTGGGGTTGGGGCTGCATTGCTACGCTTGCTCGGAACGTGCCAGGCGGTCTTGTTGTAGGTTATTCCGGGCGCGCTTGACGGTGTTCGGACGTTTGGGTCTAGAACCAATGCGGCGAATCCGCCATGGCGGATGCTAGTGGGATGGTCCCTTCGATCGAAAGTGATCGGGCAGGAGGACCACGGGTTGAACTTTGGGGCGACTGGCTCCAACGCGTATACGTCCCTTAGCGCACGCTTCCGTTCCCTTTTGGGGATGTGGGTTGCGTATATCATGTTCACCGTTCGCACTTGTGGGGGGAAGCCCTTCTGTCCACTATTGTTCGGCGGCCGGGGCTCCTCCTCGTCGTTGCTATGTAGCTCCTTGTCTCTGTTTTTGGCATTTAACTTGCAGGCCTGCTTGAACACCCAACAATTCCTGTTGGTGTGATTAGCTGGTTTTTCGGGGGTGCCATGTATCTGGCACAAGCGATCGAGTATACGGTCCAAACTGGACGGGCCCGGAGTGTTTCTTTTGAATGGATTTTTCTGCTGACCGGGTTTAGAGCCTCTGAATCCGGCATTAACTGCCGTATCTTCAGCATTGTCGCTGTTAATGCGGAGCTTGTGCTTGTTGCGACGTGACCTGTCATTGCTGTCCTTGGTATCTGAAGTACCAGGGCTCTTGGTCATGTTATTGCTACGAGCCAGCCAGCTATCTTCTCCTGCGCAAAAGCGGGTCATGAGTGTCGTGAGGGCTGCCATAGATTTCGGCTTTTCCTGTCCAAGGTGCCGGGCAAGCCACTCGCCATGGATGTTATGTTTGAAGGCTGCTAGGGCCTCTGCGTCCGGACAGTCGACGGTTTGATTTTTCTTGGTTAGGAACCGTGCCCAGAATTGCGTGTCAGATTCTTCTGGCTGCTGAATTATGTGGCTCAGGTCATCGGCGTCTGGTGGTCGCACATAGGTGCCCTGGAAATTGTCGAGGAATGCGGCTTCCAGGTCCTCCCAACAACCAATTGATTCTGCTGGCAAGCTGTTAAGCCAATGCCGAGCTGGTCCTTTAAGCTTGAGTGGCAGGTATTTGATGGCGTGTAGATCATCGCCACGGGCCATGTGGATATGAAGGAGATAGTCCTCGATCCATACCACAGGATCTGTTGTGCCATCATATGATTCAATGTTTACGGGTTTGAAACCCTCTGGGATTTGATGATCCATTACTTCATCTGTGAAGCATAGTGGGTGTGCGGCACCTCTGTACTGGGCTATATCACGACGTAGCTCAAACGAGCTTTGTCTACTGTCATGGGGCGCCCGCGCGATCCGTAGATCGATCTTGTTTGCCTTGCCTTATCCTCCAACATATCTCGCAGGTCTAGCGCATTTCCCCGTGCCTTGGTATTTTTTGAGTGACGCCGGGGTGCGGCTTGAGTGGAGGGCTGAGAGGCCTCTCTGTCGCGGCCACAAGGTGGCCGGTTAGCCGCATCATGTGCTGGTCATGTAGGTTTAGGTGCTTCCTCCTCTAATCGGGGTAGCAACCTGTGCTTTGGGTAGCTCTTGGAGGGGCATTCGAGTTCGTACTCCTCGGCCGCAAGGACTTCAGTCCATCTGTCGGCTAGCAAGTCTTGATCAGCTCTAAGCTGTTGCTGTTTTTTCTTAAGGCTCTTCGCCGTGGCCATAAGCCTGCGCTTAAAGCGCTCTTGTTCGACGAGATCCTCAGGCACGACAAATTTGTCGTCGCCGAGGCTTGCCTCGTCTTCGGAGGGAGGCATGTAATTATCATCCTCTTCCTCTCTGTCTGCCGCTCTCTCTGGGAGGCTGGCTTCTCCATCCTCCTGCGCTGAATCTTGCTGGAGGGAGTTGTCTTCGGCACTGTCCGGGGTGTTATTATCTCCCATGCTGGTATCACCGTTTTTGCTTTGGCAGGACTTAGAGCGGCATCGCTGACGCCGTTGCTTAGGTTGCTTCTTGGAGGGGTCATCCCCCGATGTTCCGCCGCCATTGCCTTCTTTGGGTGTATCCTGTTGGGGAACGTTGCAGAAAACAAAAATTTTCCTACGGTTTCACCAAGATCCATCTATGAGCTCATCTAGCAACGAGTGATCGGATGCATCTACATACCTTTGCAGATCGCGAGCGGAAGCGTTCAAAAGAACGGGGATGAGGTAGTCGTACAGGACGTGATCCAAATCACCGGAGATCCTAGCACCGAACGGACGGCACCTCCGCGTTCAACACACGTACGGTCAGCGTGACGTCTCCTCCTTCTTGATCTAGCAAGGGGGAAGGAAAGGTTGATGAAGATCCAGCAGCACGACGGCGTGGTGGTGGATGCAGGGCGTCACAACAGCAGGGCTTCGCCGTGCACTGCGAGAGGGAGATGTGTAGCAGGGAGAGAGGGAGGCGCCAGGGGCAAGGGTCCGGCTGCCCCTCCCTCCCCCCCTTTATATAGGCCCCCTGGGGGGGCGCCGGCCCCTGGAGATCCCATCTCCAGAGGGGGCAGCGGCCAAGGGGGGTGGAGTGCCCCCCAAGGCAAGTGGGCGCCCCCCCCACCCTAGGGTTCCAACCCTAGGCGCAGGGGGTGGGCCTTGGGGGGTGCACTAGCCCACTAAGGGCTGGTCCCCCCTCCCACTTCAGCCCATGGGGCCCTCCGAGATGGGTGGCCCCACCCGGTGGACCCCCGGGACCCATCTGGTGGTCCTGGTACAATACCGGTGACCCCCAGATCACTCCCGATGGCCGAAACTGCACTTCCTATATATAACTCTTCACCTCCGGACCAATCCGGAACTCCTCGTGACGTCCGGGATCTCATCCGGGACTCCGAACAACATTCGGGTTACTGCACATACATATCGTCACAACCCTAGCGTCACCGAACCTTAAGTGTGTAGACCCTACGGGTTCGGGAGACATGCAGACATGACCGAGACGGCTCTCGGGCAATAACCAATAGCGGGATCTGGATACCCATGTTGGCTCCCACATACTCCTCGATGATCTCATCGGATGAACCACGATGTCGAGGATTCAATTAATCCCGTATACGATTCCCTTTGTCAATCGGTATTTTACTTGCCCGAGATTCGATCGTCGGTATCCCAATACCTCGTTCAATCTCGTTACCGGCAAGTCACTTTACTCGTACCGTAATGCATGATCCCGTGATCAAACACTTTGATCACATTGAGCTCATTATGATGATGCATTACCGAGTGGGCCCGGTGTTACCTCTCCGTCAAGCGGAGTGACAAATCCCAGTCTCGATCCGTGTCAACCCAACAGACACTTTCGGAGATACCCGTAGTATACCTTTATAGTCACCCAGTTACGTTGTGACGTTTGGCACACCCAAAGCACTCCTACGGTATCCGGGAGTTACACGATCTCATGGTCTAAGGAAAGGATACTTGACATTGGAAAACTCTAGCAAACGAACTATACGATCTTGTGCTATGTTTAGGATTGGGTCTTGTCCATCACATCATTCTCCTAATGATGTGATCTCGTTATCAATGATATCCAATGTCCATAGTCAGGAAACCATGACTATCTGTCGATCAACGAGCTAGTCAACTAGAGGCTTACTAGGGACATGTTGGTGTCTATTATTCACACATGTATTACGATTTCCGGATAACACAATTATAGCATGAATAAAGTCAATTATCATGAACAAGGAAATATAATAATAATGCTTTTATTATTGCCTCTAGGGCATATTTCCAACAGTCTCCCACTTGCACTAGAGTCAATAATCTAGTTACACTGTGATGAATCGAACACCCATGGAATTCTGGTGTTGATCATGTTTTGCTCTAGGGAGAGGTTTAGTCAACGGATCTGCTACATTCAGGTCCGTATGTACTTTACAAATATCTATGTCTCCATCTTGAACATTTTCACGAATGGAGTTGAAGCGACGCTTGATGTGCCTGGTCTTCTTGTGAAACCTGGGCTCCTTGGCAAGTGCAATAGCTCCAGTGTTGTCACAGAAGAGTTTGATTGGCCCCGACGCATTGGGTATGACTCCGAGGTCGGTGATGAACTCTTTCACCCAAATTGCTTCATGTGCTGCCTCCGAGGCTGCCATGTACTCCGCTTCACATGTAGATCCCGCCACGACGCTCTGCTTGCAACTGCACCAGCTTACTGCCCCACCATTCAAAATATACACGTATCCGGTTTGTGACTTAGAGTCATCCAGATCTGTGTCGAAGCTAGCGTCGACGTAACCCTTTACGACGAGCTCTTCGTCACCTCCATAAACGAGAAACATTTCCTTAGTCCTTTTCAGGTACTTCAGGATATTCTTGACCGCTGTCCAGTGTTCCTTGCTGGGATTACTTTGGTACCTTCCTACCAAACTTACGGCAAGGTTTACATCAGGTCTGGTACACAACATGGCATACATAATAGAACCTATGGCTGAGGCATAGGGGATGACACTCATCTCTTCTATATCTTCTGCCGTGGTCGGACATTGAGCTGAGCTCAATTTCACACCTTGTAACACAGGTAAGAACCCCTTCTTAGATTGATCCATATTGAACTTCTTCAGTATCTTATCAAGGTATGTGCTTTGTGAAAGACCTATGAGGCGTCTTGATCTATCTCTATAGATCTTGATGCCTAATATATAAGCAGCTTCTCCAAGGTCCTTCATTGAAAAACTCTTATTCAAGTAGGCCTTAATGTTGTCCAAGAGTTCTATATCATTTCCCATCAAAAGTATGTCGTCTACATATAATATGAGAAATGCTACAGAGCTCCCACTCACTTTCTTGTAAACGCAGGCTTCTCCATAAGTCTGTGTAAACCTAAACTCTTTGATCATCTCATCAAAGCGAATGTTCCAACTCCGAGATGCTTGCACCAGCCCATAAATCGAGCGTTGGAGCTTGCACACCTTGTCAGCATTCTTAGGATCGACAAAACCTTCCGGCTGCATCATATACAATTCTTCCTTAAGGAAACCATTAAGGAATGCCGTTTTGACGTCCATTTGCCATATTTCATAATCGTAGAATGCGGCAATTGCTAACATGATTCGGACCAACTTTAGCTTCGCTACCGGTGAGAAAGTCTCATCGTAGTCAACCCCTTGAACTTGTCGATAACCCTTAGCGACAAGTCAAGCTTTATAGATGGTCACATTACCATCTGCGTCTGTCTTCTTCTTAAAGATCCATTTATTTTCTATGGCTCGCCGTTCAACGGGCAAGTCAGTCAAAGTCCATACTTCGTTTTCATACATGGATCCTATCTCGGATTTCATGGCTTCTAGCCATTTGTCGGAATCCGGGCCCGCCATCGCTTCTTCATAGTTCGAAGGTTCACCGTTGTCTAACAACATGATTTCCAAGACAGGGTTGCCATACCACTATGGTGTGGAACGTGTCCTTGTGGACCTACGAATTTCAGTAGGAGCTTGATCAGAAGCATCTTGATCATCATCATTAATTTCCTCTCTAGCCGGTGCAGGCACCTCAGAAACGTTTTCTTGAGTTGCGCCATTTTCCGGTTCAAGAGGTAACACTTCATCAAGTTCTACTTTCCTCCCACTTACTTCTTTCGAGAGAAACTCCTTCTCTAGAAAGGATCCATTCTTGGCAACAAACATCTTGCCTTCGGATCTGAGGTAGAACGTATACCCAATAGTTTCTTTAGGGTATCCTATGAAGACGCATTTTTCCGACTTGGGTTCGAGCTTTTCAGGTTGAAGTTTCTTGACATAAGCATCGCATCCCCAAACTTTTAGAAACGACAGCTTAGGTTTCTTCCCAAACCATAATTCATACGGTGTCGTCTCAACGGATTTCGACGGAGCCCTATTTAAAGTGAATGCGGCAGTCTCTAAAGCATAGCCCCAAAAAGATAGTGGTAAATCGGTAAGAGACATCATAGATCGCACCATATCTAATAGAGTGCGATTACGACGTTCGGACACACCATTACGCTGAGGTGTTCCAGGCGGCGTGAGTTGTGAAACTATTCCACATTTTCTTAAGTGTGTGCCAAATTCGTGACTCAAGTATTCTCCTCCACGATCTGATCGTAGAAACTTGATTTTTCTGTCACGTTGATTTTCAACCTCACTCTGAAATTCCTTGAACTTTTCAAAGGTCTCAGACTTGTGTTTCATTAAGTAGATATACCCATATCTACTCAGGTCATCAGTGAGGGTGAGAACATAATGATAGCCACCGCGAGCCTCAACACTCATTGGACCGCACACATCAGTATGTATGATTTCCAATAAGTTGGTTGCTCGCTCCATTGTTCCTGAGAACGGAGTCTTGGTCATTTTACCCATGAGGCATGGTTCGCACATGTCAAATGATTCATAATCAAGAGACTCTAAAAGTCCATCTGCATGGAGCTTCTTCATGCGTTTGACACCTATGTGACCAAGGCGGCAGTGCCACAAATATGTGGGACTATTGTTATCAACTTTAACTCTTTTGGTATTCACACTATGAATATGTCTATCATCACGTACGAGATTCATTAAGAATAAACCATTAACCATTGGATCATGACCATAAAACATATCTCTCATATAAATAGAACAACCATTATTCTCGGATTTAAATGAGTAGCCATCTCGAATTAAACGAGATCCAGACACAATGTTCATGCTCAAACATGGCACTAAATAACAATTATTGAGGTTTAAAACTAATCCCGTAGGTAAATGTAGAGGCAGCGTGCCGACGGCGATCACATCGACCTTGGAACCATTCCCGACGCGCATCGTCACCTCGTCCTTCGCCAGTCTCCGTTTATTCCGCAGCTCCTGCTTTGAGTTACAAATGTGAGCAACTACACCGGTATCAAATACCCAAGAGCTACTACGAGTACTAGTAAGGTACACATCAATTACATGTATATCACATATACCTTTTGTTTTGCCGGCCTTCTTGTCCGCTAAGTATTTGGGGCAATTCCGCTTCCAGTGACCACTTCTCTTGCAATAAAAGCACTCAGTCTCGGGCTTGGGTCCATTCTTTGGCTTCTTCCCGGTAACTTGCTTACCGGGCGCGGCAACTTCCTTGCCGTCCTTCTTGAAGTTCTTTTTACCCTTGCCCTTCTTGAACTTAGTGGTTTTATTCACCATCAACACTTGATGTTCCTTCTTGACTTCTACCTCTGCTGATTTCAGCATAGCAAATACTTCAGGAATGGTCTTTTCCATCCCCTGCATATTGTAGTTCATCACGAAGCTCTTGTAGCTAGGTGGGAGCGACTGAAGGATTCTGTCAATGACCGCCTCATCCGGGAGATTAACTTCCAGCTGAGTCAAGCGGTTGTGCAACCCAGACATCTTGAGTATGTGTTCACTGACAGAGCTATTTTCCTCCATCTTACAGCTAAAGAATTTGTCGGAGACTTCATATCTCTCGACCCGGGCATGAGCTTGGAAAACCATTTTCAGCTCTTCGAACATCTCATATGCTCCGTGTCTCTCAAAACGCTTTTGGAGCCCCGGCTCTAAGCTGTAAAGCATGCCGCACTGAACGAGGGAGTAGTCATCGGAACGTGCCTGCCAAGCGTTCATAACGTCTTGCTCTACAGGGAGAACAAGTGCGTCACCCAGCGGTGCTCGTAGGACATAATCTTTCTTGGCAGCTATGAGGATGATCCTCAGGTTCCGGACCCAGTCCGTATAGTTGCTGCCATCATCTTTCAGCTTGGTTTTCTCTAGGAACGCGTTGAAGTTGAGGACTACGTTGGCCATTTGATCTACAAGACATATTGTAAATATTTTAGACTAAGTTCATGATAATAAAGTTCATCTAATCAAATTATTTAATGAACTCCCACTTAGATAGACATCCCTCTTCTAGTCGTCTAAGTATAACATGATCCGAGTCAACTAGGCCGTGTCCGATCATCACGTGAGACGGACTAGTCAACATCGGTGAACATCTTCATGTTGATCGTATCTTCTATACGACTCATGCTCGACCTTTCGGTCTTCTGTGCTCCGAGGCCATGTCTGTACATGCTAGGCTCGTCAAGACAACCTAAGTGTTTGCATGTGTAAATCTGTCTTACATCCGTTGTATGTGAACGTTAGAATCTATCACACCCGACCATCACGTGGTGCTTCGAAACAACGAACTGTCGCAACGGTGCACAGTTAAGGGGAACACTTCTTGAAATTATTATGAGGGATCATCTTATTTACTACCGTCGTTCTAAGTAAACAAGATGCAAAACATGATAAACATCACATGCAATCAAATAATAAACGTGACATGATATGGCCAATGTCACATAGCTCCTTTGATCTCCATCTTGGGGATCCATGATCATCTTTGTCACCGGCTTGACACCATGATCTCCATCATCATGATCTCCATCATCGTGTCTCCATGAAGTTGCTCGCCAACTATTACTTCTACTACTATGGCTAACGCGTTTAGCAATAAAGTAAAGTAATTTACATGGCGTTTCTCAATGACACGCGGGTCATACAAAAAATAAAGACAACTCCTATGGCTCCTGCCGGTTGTCATACTCATCGACATGCAAGTCGTGATTCCTATTACAATAGCATGAACATCTCATACATCACATATAGATCATTCATCATTCATCACAACTTTGGCCATATCATATCACAAAGCACTTGCTGCAAAAACAAGTTAGACATCCTCTAATTGTTGTTGCAAGTTTTATGTGGCTGAATTAGGGTTCTAGCAAGAACGTTTTCTTACCTACGTGAAAGCCACAACGTGATTTTTCAACTTCTATTTACCCTTCATAAGGACCCTTTTCATCGAATCCGCTCCAACTAAAGTGGGAGAGACAGACACCCGCCAGCCACCTTATGCAACTAGTGCATGTTAGTCGGTGGAACCGGTCTCACGTAAGCGTACGTGTAAGGTTGGTCCGGGCCGCTTCATCCCACAATACCGCTGAAGCAAGATAAGACTAGTAGCGGCAAGAAAGTTGACAAATCTACGCCCACAACAAATTGTGTTCTACTCGCGCAAGAAGAACTACGCATAGACCTAGCTCTGATACCACTGTTGGGGAACGTTGCAGAAAAAAAAATTTCCTACGGTTTCACCAAGATCCATCTATGAGTTCATCTAGCAACGAGTGATCGGATGCATCTACATACCTTTGCAGATCGCGAGCGGAAGCATTCAAAAGAACGGGGATGAGGTAGTCGTACACGACGTGATCCAAATCACCGGAGATCCTAGCACCGACCGGACGGCACCTCCGCGTTCAACACACGTACGGTCAGCGTGATGTCTCCTCCTTCTTGATCCAGCAAGGGGGAAGGAGAGGTTGATGAAGATCCAGCAGCACGACGACGTGGTGGTGGATGCAGGGCGTCACAACAGCAGGGCTTCGCCGTGCACTGCGAGAGGGAGAGGTGTAGCAGGAAGAGAGGGAGGCGCCAGGGGCAAGGGTCCGGCTGCCCCTCCCTCCCCCCCTTTAAATAGGCCCCCTGGGGGGTGGGCGCCAGCCGCTGGAGATCCCATCTCCAGAGGGGGCGGCGGCCAAGGGGAGTGGAGTGCCCCCCAAGGCAAGTGGGCGCCCCCCCACCCTAGGGTTCCAACCCTAGGCGCAGGGGGTGGGCCTTGGGGGGTGCACCAGCCCACTAAGGGCTGGTCCCCCTCCCACTTCAGCCCTTTGGGGCCCTCCGGGATGGGTGGCCCCACCCGGTGGACCCCCGGGACCCATCTGGTGGTCCCGGTACAATACCGATGACCCCCAGATCACTCCCGATGGCCGAAACTGCACTTCCTATATATAATTCTTCACCTCCGGACCAATCCGGAACTCCTCGTGACGTCCGGGATCTCATTCGGGACTCCGAACAACATTCGGGTTACTGCATATACATATCCTCACAACCCTAGCGTCACCGAACCTTAAGTGTGTAGACCCTACGGGTTCGGGAGACATGCAGACATGACCGAGACGGCTCTCGGGCAATAACCAACAGTGGGATCTAGATACCCATGTTGGCTCCCACATACTCCTCGATGATCTCATCGGATGAACCATGATGTCGAGGATTCAATTAATCCCGTATACGATTCCCTTTGTCAATCGGTATTTTACTTGCCCGAGATTCGATCGTCGGTATCCCAATACCTCGTTCAATCTTGTTACCGGCAAGTCACTTTACTCGTACCGTAATGCATGATCCCGTGATCAAACACTTTGATCACATTGAGCTCATTATGATGATGCATTACCGAGTGGGCTCGGTGTTACCTCTCCGTCAAGCGGAGTGACAAATCCCAGTCTCGATCCGTGTCAACCCAACGGACACTTTCGGAGATACCCGTAGTATACCTTTATAGTCACCCAGTTACGTTGTGACGTTTGGCACACCCAAAGCACTCCTATGGTATCCGGGAGTTACACGATCTCATGGTCTAAGGAAAGGATACTTGACATTGGAAAACTCTAGCAAACGAACTATACGATCTTATGCTATGTTTAGGATTGGGTCTTGTCCATCACATCATTCTCCTAATGATGTGATCTCGTTATCAATGACATCCAATGTCCATAGTCAGGAAACCTTGACTATCTGTCGATCAACGAGCTAGTCAACTAGAGGCTTACTAGGGACATGTTGGTGTCTATTATTCACACATGTATTACGATTTCCGGATAACACAATTATAGCATGAATAAAGACAATTATCATGAACAAGGAAATATAATAATAATGCTTTTATTATTGCCTGTAGGGCATATTTCCAACATATCCACCATATATATGCCATATGACGGGGTGGCTTTCCAGTTCCCTATAGGCGCTGGTTCCTGTTCGTCTCCTACATCGTCGTCCATACCGCCGGTGTATTCGGAGTCGAAGTCTAGCATGTCAGTTAAATCATCTACAATGGCTACGAAGTGGGTGGTGGGTGGGCGTCGAATTTCTTCGTCGTCCGCATCCCAATCCTACCGGTCATAATCCGGCTAGGACTGTCCTGACAAAGAGAGAGACCTTAGTGAATTCAGAATGTCGCCGAAGGGCGAGTGTTGAAAGATATCCGCGGCGGTGAATTCCATGATCGGTGCCCAATCGGATTCGATTGGCAGGGACGCGGAGGGTTCGGAGTCTGGAGAAGAGTCCGACACTTTGGAGTCACGGGCTTCGCAGAGGATAAGGATGGTGTTCGGCTCGATCGCCGTTGAGACTGCAGCCCCTGCCGCGGGGTCTAGCCACCCGTCCTCGATCGGCGCAGTTGGCTCCGAGCTAAGGGTCAGAGATGATGCGGGTGCGGCCTCCAAGTCACTGTTCGGCGGCAGAGCTAAATCATGCCCATCGTGACAGTGCGCCGCGCTCGGCTATGGCTCGAATCCATCGAAGATCAAGTCTCCGCGGATGTCAGCCGTGTAGTTCAAACTTCCAAATCTGACCTGATGGCCAGGGGCGTAGCTTTCAATCTGCTCCAGATGGCCAAGCGAATTAGCCCACAGTGCAAAGCCGCCGAATACGAAGATCTGTCCGGGGAGAAAAGTCTCACCCTGGACCACATCGTTGTTGATGATCGGAGGAGCCATCGGGCCTAAAGATGACGACACAGAGGAACTCTCAATGAAAGCACCAATGTTGGTGTCAAAACCGGCGGATCTCGGGTAGGGGGTCCCGAACTGTGCGTCTAGGCGGATGGTAACAGGAGACAAGGGACACAATGTTTTTACCCAGGTTCGGGCCCTCTCGATGGAGGTAAAATCCTACTCCTGCTTGATTAATATTGATGATATGGGTAGTACAAGATTAGATCTACCACGAGATCGGAGAGGCTAAACCCTAGAAGCTAGCCTATGGTATGATTGTTGTCCTGTCCTACGGACTAAACCCTCTGGTTTATATAGACACCAGAGGGGGTTAGGGTTACACAGAGTCGGTTACAATGGGAGGAGATCTACATATCCGTATTGCCAAGCTTGCCTTCCATGCCAAGGAAAGTCCCATCCGGACACGGGACGAAGTCTTCAATCTTGTATCTTCATAGTCCAAGAGTCCAGCCAAAGGTTATAGTCCGGTTATCCGGACACCCCCTAATCCAGGACTCCCTCACCCCTCCAGTAAAAGGAAGGGGGGGGGGCGAATCCAACTAGGAGCCCAAGTAGGATTCCTCCTACTTGGGCGCGCCTAGGGCCGGCCTCCTCCCCCTCCCTCCTTTATATACGTGGGAGGGGGGCGCCAACAACACACATCAATTGTTCCAAGCCGTGTGCGGCGCCCCTCCACAGTTTACGCCTCCGGTCATATTCACGTAGTGCTTAGGCGAAGCTCTGCGCGGATCACTCACCATCACCTTCACCATGCCATCATGCTGACATAACTCTTCCTCGACACTTTGCTAGATCAAGAGTTCGAGGGACGCCATCAAGGTGAACCTGTGCAGAACTCGGAGGTGCCGTACGTTCGGTGCTTGATTGATCAGAACAAGAAGAAGTCTGACTACATCAACCACGTTAATGAACGCTTCTGCTTTCGACCTACGAGGGTACGTAAACTCACTCTCCCCTCTCTTTGCTATGAATCTCCTAGATATATCTTGCGTGAGCGTAGGATTTTTTTTGAAATTTCATGCTACGTTCCCAACAGTGGCATCCGAGCCAGGTTTATGCGTAGATGATATGCATGAGTAGAACACAAAGAGTTGTGGGCGGTGATACTCATACTGCTTACCACCGACATCTTATTTTCATTCGGCGGTATTGTTGGATGAAGCAGCCCGGACCAACCTTACATGACCACGTTCATGAGACCGGTTCCACCGACAGACATGCAACTAGTTTTGCATAAAGGTGGCTGGCGGGTGTCTGTTTCTCCAACTTTAGTTGAATCGAATTTGACTACGGCCGGTCCTTGTTGAAGGTTAAAACAGCAAACTTGACAAAACACCATTGTGGTTTTGATGCGTAGGTAAGAACGGTTCTTACTAGAATCCCACAGCAGCCACATAAAACTTGCAACAAAAAAGTAGAGGACGTCTAACTTTTTTTTGTAGGGCATGTTGTGATGTGATGTGGTCAAGACATGATGTGATATATGTTGTTGTATGAGATGATCATGTTTTGCAAAAGTTATCGGCAACTGGCAGGAGCCTTATGGTTGTCGCTTTATTGTATGAAATGGAATCGCCATATAATTGCTTTACTTTATCACTATACGTTAGCGATAGTTGTAGAAGCAATAGTTGGCGAGACGACCACGACGCTACGATGGAGATCAAGGTGTCAAGCCGGTGAGGATGGAGATCATGACGGTGCTTTGGAGATGGAGATCAAAGGCACAAGATGATGATGGCCATATCATGTCACATATTTTGATTGCATGTGATGTTTATCTTCTATGCATCCTATTACTTTGACAACCAATCCATGCCTAATATCACATCCAATCCTTGAGATTCCAATACTATTAGGTCTAAGGGAAACACATAGTTACCAATCCTTAATGGTAACCGATCACACCATCAACTAGCCATGTACTCTGCTCCGGGTGAGGTTACTAACATGGGTGACCTAAGGGCTTGGGTTGGCAGGTCATACTTATCCACAAATCCCCTTGATATGTATGAATGCGATGCACCAGTATAAAAAAGAACAAGCGCAGTAAATGTCTTAACCAAAAACTTACCGATTACTGCATCAGGCTGAGCTCCAACTTCCTCCACGCTAACGTGGTTCACCTGTCCCCTGTTGAAAGGGTTCGGCTTCTTCCCAGAGCTTCCATTGCCATTCTGGCCTTCAGGACATTCATTGGCGTAATGTCCGGTCTTGGAACACTTGAAACAGGTGACTTGACTCAGATCTCTCTTGGCTGGGGTAGATGGGGTGGTACAGTTCTGGCCGTTGCCTCCTCCATTCCCATTACCATTCTTGTGGCCATTATGGTTGTGCGAACCACTTCCTCCATGGGTATGCTGAAACTGAACTCCCGGTTTAGGGGTAAAACGGGGCTTCTGCTGGGCTCCAGAGTTATACTTCCCCTGTCCATACTTCCTCTTGCGGTTCTCAATCTGCTGTTGCTTCCCTTCAATCATGATGGCACGGTCTACCAACTCCTGGTAGTTGTTGAAACTTGCTACCATCAACTGCATGCTTAGCTCATCATTTAGTCCTTCTAAAAACTTCTCCTTCTTAGCTGCATCCGTAGCAACGTCATCTGGGGCATAACGTGCTAACTTGCTGAAGTCGTCAACGTACTGGCCAACTATCCTTCCTCCTTGGCGTAAGTTGCGAAACTCACGCTTCTTCATGGCCATAGCTCCTGTTGAAACATGGGCAGTGCGGAAAGCTTGCTGAAACTGATCCCATGTGACAGTGTCAACTGGGTAAGTGGCTGTGAAATTTCCCACCATGCTGCCGCGGGTCCGTCAAGCTGATGTGCGGCAAACTTCACCTTCTCAACATATGTGCATCCTACAGTGGTCAACTCCCTTCCTATCTTGCGGAGCCAATCGTGTGCTACTATCGGCTCGGTGCTACTGGAAAACACCGGCGGATTTAGCCTAAGGAAACGGGCTAGGTGATCAACAGGTGGCGGCGGCGGAGGGTTGTTGTTGTTGTTGTTGTTGTTGTTGTTGTTGTTGTTGTTGTTGTTGTTGTTGTTGTTGTTGTTGTTGTTGTTGTTGTTGTTGTTGTTGTTGTTGTTGTTGTTGTTGTTGTTGTTGTTGTTGTTGTTGTTGTTGTTGTTGTTGTTGTTGTTGTTGTTGTTGTTGTTGTTGTTGTTGTTGTTGTTGTTGTTGTTGTTGTTGTTGTTGTTGTTGTTGTTGTTGTTGTTGTTGTTGTTGTTGTTGTTGTTGTTGTTGTTGTTGTTGTTCTGCTGATTCTGGACTAACAACTGCATCAATTGGTTCTGCTGCTGGATCAACTGAGTGAGCTCCGGTGGAAATCCATTGTCACGTCTCGGAGGCATCTGGGGGTTTAGAAAAGATGAGAATTAAGAATAGAATGAGGTCTAAGAGAAAACACTACCCAAGTGCACATGAGACAAATCACACAAAATCACTTCATTCAATCAAACAAGGGCTTACAAACGGTCTAGAACTATCGCAAAAGTGCGTGGACTATAATGTTTACATGGAGGGAAATACTACTAATATATGGTGGTCATCTATTAATTTGAATCGGTGGAAGACTCCATGATGTCTGCTCCAACTTCGTCTTCAAAGTCGGGTTCACTTGGATCCGAATCGGTGTCGTCGATGATGATGTAGTTGCTCGGGCATGCGACGTACTTGTCTTCATTCTTGAATGCTAATCTCCCCTTGAGTTCTTCTATCTCCTGCTTGAGATCAACATTGTGTCTTGCTAGCGCTACGATCTCGTCCATGTAGTCCTTGCGTGTACCCCTCAGTTCTCCTTCTAGCTCGATGATCCTTGCCTTTGCATTCTTCAACTCTATCATATCATTGCACATCTGGTTCTCTTGGCGTCGAATGTGCTGGTTTAACTCTTGGATGAAAGCTGCAATGGATCTATCCTTCTTGATGCTGACTATCTCCCAGTCTTTATCTCGGCGTCCGCAAATCTGGTAGATAGTGTCCTTGAGGTCTTCTTGATAAACTTCTCCAATGCGTCCCATGGTGATGTGAGCTGCCATGCTCTTTCCCAGACTCCAGGTTGGTGCACTGAAAACACTGTCTATGGGCTTCGTGATTGGCGCGAATGTCCTTCCCGGAATGTGAGCTTGAATCTTCCAGCGCTCCTCTTCAGGCAGAGTGGCGTTGAAGGTCCCGGTGAAGCTTGGTAGTCCAATGTTCAGGTACTTGGTGACTTCCTTCAAGTGAAATCCAAAAGGTGTGCCTTCATCCGGTTGAGCGTACTTGATCTTCGCGTCCGTCATCCTAAAAGAGTAGAAAAGATGAGGAGTTGGAAAATGAGAGGAGAATAGTGATCTATGGCTTTAACTTAGTGGTCGTGTCCTACAGTCAGCGTGTGCTCTAATACCATCTCTGTAGCGACCCGACCTCAGATGGTCAAGTCTCTGTGCTCCGGTGTCATCCCTGGATCAGTAATGCTGACACCACACAGTACTTCGAAGGATTTATAGCAGAGTAGCAATCACACACTTATTACATCGGTGTCTCAAAGAGAACTTATTACAATAAATATGGCTTAAGGCCATCTAATAATGATAACAACGGAAGACTTGGAAGATAAGTGAGTCCATCAACTCCAACGGCATCACTGAGTATAGAACCACGACCTAAAAGCACCTTACTCGTCGTCTGAAAAGTCTGCAACATGAAAGTTGCAGCCCGAAAACGGGTCAGCACATGGAATATGCTGGCAATGTAACACATAGAGAATAATGAATGAATAAGCCTATACTACATGCATATATGGCGGGTGGGAAGCTCTATGGTTACAATTTTGCGTAAAGCCAGTTTTTCCCTACTGCAAAGGAATAGATTTTATTTAACTATCATGGTGGTTGAAACATCGAGAATGGTTGACAACATTCCGATCCCAATTAAGTGAACAATTAAAACCCAGCAATATTAATTAGAAGTAACATGATGAGATTCAAATGATATTCAAGTACTAGATACTCAAGATGTCCATAACCGGGGACACGGCTAATCACGATCAGATTGTACACTCTGCAGAGGTTTGCGCACTTTTCCCCACAAGACTCGATCGCCCCCGTTTGGTTTCTCGCACTACAGGGTGTTTGAGAAACGGATGACCGAGACATAGTCTTTCAGAAGCACTAGCACCTTATGTTGTGATAGACCGTACCAACCAACATCCCCTACATCTGCTAGTCTACCACTGTAAGAGTTTGCACGACTTAGTCAGCTATGCCAGAGCCCATAATGGCTTGTGGCTGCACACGAAAGTTACTAGTATGAATGATATTATGATCCCTTTGAGCCTGGGTGGCGGTCCGAAGAAAAACAGGCAAGTCCTGATAGAAACCAGGTGCCTCAATCCACCCAGATGTGTATTTAAGTTGCCACCTTAGATAAAACCATTAATTAACAATACTCACGTCTGTCATGGATATCACTCACCCAATCCACGTCTACTAGCATAGCATGGCATAATAAGCAAACGTAGAAGTAACTCCCAAAGGTTTCATAAGTAAAACAGGTGATAGGTACTACCTCATCTACTTCCCATCCCATAATTTGATTATATCCTGATCATGCAATGTTTGAGGATTGATCTAATGCAATAAAACTGGGTAGTAGAAAGGTATGATCAAAGTGTTACTTGCCTTGCTGAGGATCCGCGAAACCTAGAGCTTCGAAATAACAGGCGGCGCACTCCGGGTGATCTATCGCAGACAAACAACAAGCATACAATAAGTACTCATCTAATGCACAGGTAAAGCTCGAATAAAAGATCTAACCAGAAAGTTCAACTTAAGAACTCCGGTTGCAAAAAGAATCAAATCGAACAAAGCAACAGAAAACAAACGGCGAAAGAAAACAACTCGGTTCTAGCAATTTGAATCTAGGTCAAATTTTACAGTAGCAAAAGCTTGTTTAAGTAGATTAGACGGAACGGCGGTTTCGAAACGAAACTCCAGGCGCTTGAATCACCTGATTCCGATAAACGAGCGAGAAGATAAACTAGAATGAAGATCGGATCTGAGATCGCGATCGCGGAATGAATCCGACGAGAATAAAAGAAGAACGGTTGAACGAACGGACGTTCGTTAACCTAGAAGAATCCGGTGATCACGTTTGTTAGGACGAATGGTCCGGCGAACGGTCTCGAGGCAACTAAATTGGAAAAGAAAACGAATCCGATCTAGGGTTTCGGAAAAGAAAACCGGACGACCGATCTAGAAATCCGGAACGGTTTAGCGAAGAACCGGAAAGAAAACGAGTCGGAAAAGAAGAAAAGAATCGGAACGATTAGAACAAAATGATCCGATGAAAGAGAAAGAGACGCGGCGCGGCTACCTCGGCAAGGTTCCGGCGAACGGCGGCGTGGGGCGGCGAACGGCGGCGGTGTAGGGGTGCGGCGGCGGCGGCGCTGGCGGTGGCGGCGGCGGGTGAGGGGCGCGGGGTGGGGCGTGGGTGGAGGCTTGAGGGCTTTGGGTTTGATGATTTAGAGGGGGGGGGGTTCTTGGGTATTTATATTGGGGAGGGGAGGGATTTACTTGGAAGAGGGATCAAGAATTAGACTAGGAATAGGAAAGGAAAAAGGGAAGGAAAGATCTAGAAACAAAAACGGAATAACGGAAATAGGAGAAAAGTCCTACTAGGACTTCCCAAAAGAGGGCGGCGGCGGCGGCTTCCTGGCTCGCTGGCGCGCGCGGCGCGGGCGAAGGCCTGGCCGGCCAGCTGGGCCTTCGGCCCAGGGGCACGTTGGAAATATATATATATATATATATATATATATATATATATATATATATATATATATATATATATATATATATATATATATTTAAATCGGTTTCGCGCGCGGAAAAACACACACACAAAAAAATCTACCGGACTCCAAAATTAATAAAATAAATTATCCCCGACTCCTAAAAATGAGTCGAACAAAATGAACTTTTCTCCGGGCCTAAAATGCAATTTTGAAAAATACGCATTTTTCCCTATCCAAATAAAAGGCAAACAATCTCCGACAAAACCAATGATCCCTTTCTTTCAAAATTTGAGAAAACTCAAAAATGAAAAATAACGAAATCACCAACTCTCCCCGAGGGTCCTTGAGTTGCGTGAAATTTCTAGGATCGACCAAAATGCAAGAAAATATGATATGCATGATGATCTAATGTATAACATTCCAAATTGAAAATTTGGGATGTTACACTTCCAGAACAGGATTACCATACCACTCTGGTGCGGATCTTACTCTGGTTGATCTACGAGGCTCAGTAGTAACTTGATCTGAAGTTTAATGATCATCATCATTAACTTCCTCACTGATTGGTGTAGGTGTCACAGATACCGATTTCTGAGATGAACTACTTTCCAATACGGGAGCAGGTACAGTTAGCTCATCATGTTCTACTTTCCTCCCACTCACTTCTTTCGAGAGAAACTCCTTCTCTAGAAAGTTTCCGAATTTAGCAACAAAAGTCTTGCCTTCGGATCTGTGATAGAAGGTGTACCCAACAATCTCCTTTGGGTATCCTATGAAGACACATTTCTCCGATTTGGGTTCGAGCTTATCAGGTTGAAGCTTTTTCACATAAGCATCACAGCCCCAAACTTTCAGAACGACAACTTTGGTTTCTTGCCAAACCATAGTTCATAAGGCGTCGTCTCAACGGATTTTGATGGTGCCCTATTTAACGTGAATGCAGCCGTCTCTAAAGCATAACCCCAAATGATAGCGGTAAATCAGTAAGAGACATCATAGATCGCACCATATCTAGTAAAGTACGATTACGACGTTCGGACACACCATTACGTTGTGGTGTTCCGGGTGGCATGAGTTGCGAAACTATTCCACATTGTTTCAAATGTACACCAAACTCATAACTCAAATATTCTCCTCCACGAACAGATCGTAGAAACTTTATTTTCTTGTTACAATGATTTTCAAATTCACTGTGAAATTCTTTGAACTTTTCAAATGTTTCAGACTTATGTTTCATTAAGTAGATATACCCATATCTGCTTAAGTCATCTGTGAAGGGGAGAAAATAACGATATCTGCCACGAGCCTCAACATTCATCGGACCACATACATCTGTATGTATGATTTCCAACAAATCTGTTGCTCTCTTCATAGTACCGGAGAACGGTGTTTTAGTCATCTTGCCCATGAGGCACGGTTTGCAAGTACCAAGTGATTCATAATCAAGTGGTTCCAAAAGTCCATCAGTATGGAGTTTCTTCATGCGCTTTACACCGATATGCCCTAAACGACAGTGCCACAAATAAGTTGCACTATCATTATCAACTCTGCATCTTTTGGCTTCAACATTATGAATATGTGTCTCACTACTATCGAGATTCAATAAGAATAGACCACTCTTCAAGGGTGCATGACCATAAAAGATATTACTCATATAAATAGAACAACCATTATTCTCTGATTTAAATTAATAACCGTCTCGCATCAAACAAGATCCAGATATAATGTTCATGCTTAACGCTGGCACCAAATAACAATTATTTAGGTCTAATACTAATCCCGAAGGTAGATGTAGAGGTAGCGCGCCGACCACGATCACATCAACTTTGGAACCATTTCCCACGCGCATCGTCACCTCGTCCTTAGCCAATCTTTGCTTAATCCGTAGCCCCTGTTTCAAGTTGCAAATATTAGCAACAGAACCAATATCAAATACCCAGGTGCTACTGTGAGCATTAGTAAGGTACACATCAATAACATGTATATCACATATACCTTTGTTCACCTTGCCATCCTTCTTATCCGCCAAATACTTGGGGCAGTTCCGCTTCTAGTGACCAGTTTGCTTGCAGTAGAAGCACTCAGTTTCAGGCTTAGGTCCAGACTTGGGTTTCTTCTCTTGAGCAGCAACTTGCTTGCTGTTCTTCTTGAAGTTCCCCTTCTTCTTCCTTTTACCCTTTTTCTTGAAACTAGTGGTCTTGTTGACCATCAAGACTTGATGCTCCTTCTTGATTTCTACCTTCGCAGCCTCTAGCATTGTGAAGAGCTCGGGAATTGTCTTATCCATCCCTTGCATGTTATAGTTCATCACGAAGCTCTTGTAGCATGGTGGCAGTGATTGGAGAAATCTTTCAATGAGGCTATCATCCAGAAGATTAACTCCCAGTTGAATCAAGTGATTATTATACCCAGACATCTTGAGTATATGCTCACTGACAGAACTATTCTCCTCCATCTTGCAGCTATAGAACTTATTGGAGACTTCATATCTCTCAATTCGGGCATTTGCTTGAAATATTAACTTCAACTCCTGGAACATCTCATATGCTCCATGACGTTCAAGACGTCGTTGAAGTCCCGGTTGTAAGCCGTAAAGCATGGCACACTGAACTATCGAGTAGTCATCAGCTTTGCTCTGCGAGACGTTCATAACATATGGTGTTGCTCCTGCAGCAGGCCTGGCACCCAGCGGTGCTTCCAGGACATAATTCTTCTGTGCAGCAATGAGGATAATCCTCAAGTTACGGACCCAGTCCGTGTAATTGCTACCATCATCTTTCAACTTTGCTTTCTCAAGGAACGCATTAAAATTCAACGGAACAACAGCACGGGCCATCTATCTACAATCAACATAGACAAGCAAGATACTATCAGGTACTAAGTTCATGATAAATTTAAGTTCAATTAATCATATTACTTAAGAACTCCCACTTAGATAGACATCCCTCTAATCCTCTAAGTGATCACGTGATCCATATCAACTAAACCGTGTCCGATCATCACGTGAGATGGAGTAGTTTCAATGGTGAACATCACTATGTTGATCATATCTACTATATGATCCACGCTCGACCTTTCAGTCTCCGTGTTCCGAGGCTATATCTGTTATATGCTAGGATCGTCAAGTTTAACCTGAGTATTCCGCGTGTGCAACTATTTTGCATTCGTTGTATTTGAACGTAGAGCCTATCACACCCGATCATCACGTGGTGTCTCAGTACGAAGAACTTTCGCAATAGTGCATACTCAGGGAGAACACTTATACTTTGATAATTTAGTAAGGGATCATCTTATAATGCTACCGTTAATCAAAGCAAGATAAGATGCATAAAAGATAACCATCACATGCAATCAATATAAGTGATATGATATGGCCATCATCATCTTGTGCTTGTGATCTCCATCTCCAAAGCACCTCCATGATCACCATCGTCACCGGCATGACACCTTGATCTCCATTGTAGCATCGTTGTCGTCTCGCCAATGTTATGCTTCTACGACTATTGCTACCGCTTAGTGATAAAGTAAAGCATTACAGGGCAATTGCATTGCATACAATAAAGCGACAACCATATGGCTCCTGCCAGTTGCCGATAACTCGGTTACAAAACATGATCATATCATACAATAAAATTTAGCATCATGTATTGACCATATCACATCACAACATGCCCTTGGAAAAACAAGTTAGACGTCCTCTACTTTGTTGTTGCAAGTTTTACGTGGTTGCTACGGGCTAAGCAAGAACCGTTCTTACTTACGCATCAAAACCACTACGATAGTTTGTCAAGTTGGTGCTGTTTTAACCTTCGCAAGGACCGGGCGTAGCCATACTCGGTTCAACTAAACTTGGAGAAACTGACACCCGCCAGCCACCTGTGTGCAAAGCACGTCGATAGAACCAGTCTCGCGTAAGCGTACGCATAATGTCTGTCCGGGCCGCTTCATCCAACAATACCGCCGAACCAAAGTATGACATGCTGGTAAGCAGTATGACTTATATCACCCACAACTCACTTGTGTTCTACTCGTGCATATGACATCTACGCATAAAACCAGGCTCGGATGCCACTGTTGGGGAACATAGTAATTTCAAAAAAATTCCTACACACACGCAAGATCATGGTGATGCATAGCAACGAGAGGGGAGAGTGTTGCCCACGTACCCTTGTGGACTGAAAGCGGAAGAGTTAGCACAACGCGGTTGATGTAGTCGTACGTCTTTACGATCCGATCGATCAAGTACCGAACACACGGCACCTCCTAGTTCAGCACACGTTTAGCTCGATGACGTCCCTTGAACTCCGATCCAGCCGAGTGTTGAGGGAGAGTTTTGTCAGCACGATGGCGTGGTGATGATGTTGATGTTCTACCGACGTAGGGCTTCGCCTAAGCACCGTTACAGTATTATCGAGGTGGACTATGGTGAAGGGGGCACCGCACACGGCTAAGAGATCAATGATCAATTGTTGTGTCTATGGGAAGCCCCTTCCCCCGTATATAAAGGAGCAAGAGGGGAGAGGTGCGGCCAGCCTTGGGGCGCGCCAGGAGGAGTCCTACTCCCACCGGGAGTAGGATTCCCCCCTTACCTAGTTGGATTAGGACTTGGGGAGGGGGAAGGAGTGGAGGAGAAGGAAGGAAGAGGGGGGGGGGCGCCCCCCCCTCTCCTTGTCCTATTCGGACTGGGGGGGGGAGGGGCGCGCGGCCAGCCCTTGCCTCCTCTCCTCTCTTCCACCTAGGACCACTAAGGCCCATTAAGTTACCGGGGGGTTCCGGTAACCTCCCGGTACTCCGGTAAAATCCCGATTTCACCCGGAACACTTCTGATATCCAAACATAGGCTTCCAATATATCAATCTTCATGTCTCGAAAAATTCGAGACTCCTCGTCCTGTCCGTGATCACATCCGGGACTCCAAACAACCTTCAGTACATCAAAACATATAAACATACAAACTCCGTTAAAGGTGCGGACTCTACGGTGTTGAGAACTATGTAGACATGACCGAGACACGTCTCCGGTCAATAACCAATAGCGGAACCTGGATGCTCATATTGGCTCGTACATATTCTACGAAGATCTTTATCAGTCAGACCGCATAACAACATACGTTGTTCCCTTTGTCATCGGTATGTTACTTGCCCGAGATTCGATCGTCGGTATCTCAATACCTAGTTCAATCTCGTTACCGGCATGTCTCTTTACTCGTTCTGTAATACATCATCCCGCAACTAACTCATTAGTTGCAATGCTTGCAAGGCTTAAGTGATGTGCATTACCGAGAGGGCCCAGAGATACCTCTCCGACAATCAGAGTGACAAATCCTAATCTTGAAATACGCCAACCTGACATGTACCTTTGGTGACACCTGTAGAGCTCCTTTATAATCACCCAGTTACGTTGTGACGTTTGGTAGCGCACAAAGTGTTCTCCGGCAAACGGGAGTTGCATAATCTCATAGTCATAGGAACATGTATCAGTCATGAAGAAAGCAATAGCAACATACTAAACGATTGGGTGCTAAGATAACGGAATGGGTCATGTCAATCACATCATTCTCCTAATGATGTGATCCTGTTAATCAAATGACAGCTGATACCTATGGCTAGGAAACATAACCATCTTTGATCAACAAGCTAGTCAAGTAGAGGCATACTAGTGACACTTTGTTTGTTTATGTATTCACACATGTATTATGTTTCCGGTTAATACAATTCTAGCATGAATAATAAACATTTATCATGATATAAGGAAATAAACAATAACTTTATTATTGCCTCTAGGGCATATTTTATTCATGAAGATGGTGATATTAGAGTCATGCTAGTTGAGTAGTTGTGAATTTGAGAAACACTTGTGTTAATGTTTGTGATTCCCGTAGCATGCACGTATGGTGAACCGTTATGTGATGAAGTCGGAGCATGATTTATTTATTGATTGTCTTCCTTATGAGTGGCGGTCGGGGACGAGCGATGGTCTTTTCCTACCAATCTATCCCCCTAGGAGCGTGCACGTAATACTTTGCTTTGATAACTTCTAGATTTTTGCAATAAGTATATGAGTTCTTTATGACTAATGTTGAGTCCATGGATTATACGCACTTTTCCCATCCTTCCACCATTGCTAGCCTCTCTAATATCGCGCACCTTTCGCCGGTATCATACACCCACCATATACCTTCCTCAAAACTGCCACCATACCTACCTATCATGGCATTTCAATAGCCATTCCGAGATATATTGCCATGCAACTTTTCACCGTTGCATTTATTATGACACGCTCCATCATTGTCATATTGCTAGCATGATCATGTAGTTGACATCGTATTTGTGGCAAAGACACCATTCATAATTCTTTCATACATGTCACTCTTGATTCATTGCATATCCCGGTACACCGCCGGAGGCATTCACATAGAGTCATATTTTGTTCTAAGTATTGAGTTGTAATTGTTGAGTTGTAATTGTTGAGTTGTAAGAAAAATAAAAGTGTGATGATCATCATTTTTAGAGCATTGTCCCAAGTGAGGAAAGGATGATGGAGACTATGATTCCCCCACAAGTCGGGATGAGACTTCGGACGAAAAAAAAGAGGCCATAAAAAAGAGAGAAAAGGCCCAAATAAGAAAATGAGAGAAAAAGAGAAGGGACAATGTTACTATCCTTTTACCGCACTTGTGCTTCAAAGTAGCACCATGATCTTCATAATAGAGAGTCTCTCATTTTGTCACTTTCATATACTAATAGGAATTTTTCATTATAGAACTTGGCTTGTAAATTCCAATGAAGGGCTTTCTCAAATTGCCCTAGGTCTTCGTGAGCAAGCGAGTTGGATGCACACCCACTTAGTTTCTTTTGTTGAGCTTTCATATACTTATAGCTCTAGTGCATCCGTTGCATGGCAATCCCTACTCACTCACATTGATATCTATTGATGGGCATCTCCATAGCCCGTTGATATGCCTAGTTGATGTGAGACTATCTTCCCCTCCTTTTGTCTTCACCGTAACCACCATCCTATTCCACATATAGTGCTATATCCATGGCTCACGCTCATGTATTGCGTGAACATTGAAACAGTTCTGAAAATGTTAAAGTATGAAACAATTGCTTGGCTTGTCATCGGGGTTGTGCATGACTTAAATACTTTGTGTGGTGAAGATAGAGCATAGCCAGAGTATATGATTTTGTAGGGATAACTTTCTTTGGCCATGTTATTTTGAGAAGACATAATTGCTTTGTTAGTATGCTTGAAGTATTATTATTTTTATGTCAATATGAACTTTGTCTTGAATTTTTCGGATCTGAATATTCATACCACAATTAGGAAGATTTACATTGAAATTATGCCAAGTAGCACTCCGCATCAAAAAATCTCTTTTTATCATTTACCTACTTGAGGACGAGCAGGAATTAAGCTTGGGGATGCCTGATACGTCTCCAACGTATCTATAATTTTTGATTGCTCCATGCTATATTATCTACTGTTTTGGACTATATTGGGGTTTATTTTCCACTTTTATATTACTTTTGGGACTAACCTATTAATCGGAGGCCCAACCCAGAATTGCTGTTTTTTTGCCTATTTCAGTGTTTCGAAGAAACGTAATATCAAACGGAGTCCAAACGGAATGAAACCTTCGGGAACGTGATTTTCTCATCAGATATGATCCAGGAGACTTGGACCCTCCATCAAGAAAGCCACGAGGCGGTCATGAGGGTGGAGGGCGCGCCCCCTGCCTCGTGGCCCCCTCGAAGCTCCACCGACGTACTCCTTCCTCCTATATATACCTACGTACCCCCAAACGATCAGATACGGAGCCAAAAACCTAATTCCACCGCCGCAACCTTCTGTATCCACGAGATCCCATCTTGGGACCTGTTCCGGAGCTCCGCTGGAGGGGCATCTATCACGGAGGTCTTCTACATCATCATCATAGCCTCTCCGATGAAGTGTGAGTAGTTTACCTCAGACCTTCGGGTCCATGATTAGTAGCTAGACGGCTTCTTAACTCTTTTTGGATCTCAATACAAAGTTGTCCCCCTCTCTCGTGGAGATCTATTCGATGTAATCTTCTTTTCGCGGTGTGTTTGTTGAGACTGTTGAATTGTGGGTTTATGCTCAAGATTATCTATGAATAATATTTGAATCTTCTCTGAATTCTTTTATGTATGATTGGTTATCTTTCCAAGTCTCTTCGAATTATCAGTTTGGTTTGGCCTACTAGATTGGTTTTTCTTGCAATGGGAGAAGTGCTTAGCTTTGGGTTCAATCTTGCGGTGTCCTTACCCAGTGACAGAAGGGGTAGCAAGGCACGTATTGTATTGTTGCCATCGAGGATAACAAGATGGGGTATTTATCATATTGCATGAATTTATTCCTCTACATCACGTCATCTTGCTTAAGGCGTTACTCTGTTTTCATTAACTTAATACTCTAGATGCATGCTGGATAGCAGTCGATGAGTGGAGTAATAGTAGTAGATGCAGGCAGGAGTTGGTCTACTTGTGTCGGACGTGATGCCTATATACACGATCATACCTAGATATTCTCATAATTATGCTCAATTCTATCAATTTCTCAACAGTAATTTGTTCACCCACCGTAGAAATACTTATGCTCTTGAGAGAAGCCACTATTGAAACCTATGGCCCCCAGGTCTATTCTCATCATATCAATCTTCCATCACTTTATTATTGCTTTGCTTTTTTTACTTTGCCTTTTATTTTACTTTGCATCTTTATATCAAAAATACCAAAAATATTATCTATCTTCTCTATCAGATCTCACTCTCGTAAGTGACCGTGAAGGGATTGACAACCCCTAATCGCGTTGGTTGCGTTGAGCTATTGTTTTGTGTAGGTATGAGGGACTCGCGCGCCACCTCCTACTGGATTGATACCTTGGTTCTCAAAAACTGAGGGAAATACTTACGCTACTTTGCTGCATCATCCTCTCCTCTTCGGGGAAATCCAACGCAAGCTCAAGAGGTAGCAAGGCCACGCGCCCCTCCCCCTGTGCTCCGAATTGGACTAGGAGAGGGGTGGCGTCGCCCCCCTTTCCTTCTCCCTCTCCCCCTTCCTTTCCCCTCCTAGTAGGAGTAGGAAAGAGGGGAGTCCTACTCCTACTAGGAGGAGGACTCCTCCTCCTGGCGCGCCCTGCAAGGGCCGGTTGGCCTTCACCCTTGCTCCTTTATATACGGGGGCAGGGGGCACCTCTAAGAAACACAAGTTGTTCTGTTGATCTGTCCCAGCCGTGTGCGGTGCCCCCTCCACCATAATCCACCTCGAGCATATCGTAGCGGTGTTTAGGCGAAGCCCTGCGTCGGTAGCATCATCATCACCGTCATCACGCCGTCGTGCTGACGAAACTCTCCGGCAAAGCTCTGCTGGATCGGAGCTTGTGGGACGTCATCGAGTTGAACGTGTGCTGACCTCGGAGGTGCCGTACGTTCGGTACTTGGATCGGTCAGATCGTGAAGACGTACGACTACATCAATCGCGTTGTTCTAATGCTTCCGCTTTCGGTATATGAGGGTACGTGGACACACTCTCCCCTCCCGTTGCTATGCATCACCATGATCCTGCGTGTAAGTAGGATTTTTTTTGAAATTACTACGTTCCCCAACAGTGGCATCTGAGCCAGGTTTTGTTGGAAATATGCCCTAGAGGCAATAATAAATAGGTTATTATTATATTTCCTTGTTCATGATAATCGTTTATTATCCATGCTGGAATTGTATTGATAGGAAACTCAGATACATGTGTGGGTACATAGACAACACCATGTCCCTAGTAAGCCTCTAGTTGACTAGCTCGTTGATCAATAGATGGTTACGGTTTCCTGACCATGGACATTGGATGTCATTGATAACGGGATCACATCATTAGGAGAATGATGTGATGGACAAGACCCAATCCTAAGCCTAGCACAAGATCATGTAGTTCGTATGCTGAAGCTTTTATAATGTCAAGTATCATTTCCTTAGACCATGAGATTGTGCAACTCCCGGATACCGTAGGAATGCTTTGGGTGTGCTAAACGTCACAACGTAACTGGGTGACTATAAAGGTGCACTACGGGTATCTCCGAAAGTGTCTGTTGGGTTGGCACAAATCGAGACTGGGATTTGTCACTCCGTGAAAACGGAGAGGTATCTCTGGGCCCACTCGGTAGGACATCATCATAATGTGCACAATGTGATCAAGGAGTTGATCACGGGATGATGTGTTGCGGAACGAGTAAAAGAGACTTGCCGGTAACGAGATTGAACAAGGTATCGGCATACCGACGATCGAATCTCGGGCAAGTACTATACCGCTAGACAAAGGGATTTGTATACGGGATTGATTAAGTCCTTGACATCGTGGTTCATCCGATGAGATCATCGTGGAACATGTGGGAGCCAACATGGGTATCCAGATCCCGCTGTTGGTTATTGACCGGAGAACATCTCGGTCATGTCTGCATGTCTCCCGAACCCGTAGGGTCTACACACTTAAGGTTCGATGACGCTAGGGTTATAAAGGAAGCTTGTATGTGGTTACCGAATGTTGTTCGGAGTCCCGGATGAGATCCCGGACGTCACGAGGAGTTCCGGAATGGTCTGGAGGTAAAGATTTATATATGGGAAGTCCTATTTTGGTCACCGAAAGAGTTTTGGGTTTTATCGGTAACGTACCGGGACCACCGGAGGGGTCCGGGGGTCCACCAAGTGGGGCCACAAGCCTCGGAGGCTTGCGTGGGCTAAGTGAGTGGTGAGGGACCAGCCCCTTAGTGGGATGGTGTGCCTCCCACAAGGCCCAAGGGCAGCTAGGAGGAAAAAGGGGGAAACCCTAGGCTTAGATGGGCCTAAGGCCCACCCTAGGGGGCGCCTCCCCTTCTCCCCCTTTCTTGGCCGCCTCCCCCTTGGCCATCTAGGGATGCCGCCCCCCTTAGGGGTGGGAAACCCTAGAGGGGGCGCAGCCCTCCCCTTCCCCTATATATATGAGGCCTAGGGGGCTGCCCAAACACACGGATGATTCTCTCTCTCGTTGGTGCAGCCCTGCGTCTCTTCTTCCTCCTCTTCTGTGGTGCTTGGCGAAGCCCTGCAGGATTGCCACGCTCCTCCATCATCACCACGCCGTTGTGCTGCTGCTGGATGGAGTCTTCCTCAACCTCTCCCTCTCTCCTTGCTGGATCAAGGCTTGGAAGACGTCACCGGGCTGTACGTGTGTTGAACGCGGAGGTGCCGTCCGTTCGGCACTTGGTCATCGGTGATTTGAATCACGACGAGTACGACTCCATCAACCCCGTTCACTTGAACGCTTCCGCTTAGCGATCTACAAGGGTATGTAGATGCAACTCTCCTTCCCCTCGTTGCTAGTCTCTCCATAGATAGATCTTGGTGATACGTAGGAAAATTTTGAATTTCTGCTACGTTCCCCAACAGTGGTATCAGAACTAGGTCTATTGCATAGATTCTATGCACGAGTAGAACACAAAGTAGTTGTGGGCGTTGATTTTGTTCAATATGCTTGCCGTTACTAGTCTTATCTTGATTCGGCGGCATCGTGGGATGAAGCGGCCCGGACCAACCTTACACGTACTCTTACGTGAGACCGTTTCCACCGACAAACATGCACTAGTTGCATAAGGTGGCTGGCGGGTGTCAGTCTCTCCTACTTTAGTCGGATCGGATTCGATGAAAAGGGTCCTTATGAAGGGTAAATAGCAATTGACATATCACGTTGTGGTTTTGCGTAGGTAAGAAACGTTCTTGCTAGAAACCCATAGCAGCCACGTAAAACATGCAACAACAATTAGAGGACGTCTAACTTGTTTTTGCAGGGTATGCCATGTGATGTGATATGGCCAAAGGATGTGATGAATGATATATGTGATGTATGAGATTGATCATGTTCTTGTAATAGGAATCACGACTTGCATGTCGATGAGTATGACAACCGGCAGGAGCCATAGGAGTTGTCTTTATTTATTCATGACCTGCGTGTCAACATAAACGTCATGTAATTACTTTACTTTATTGCTAACCGTTAGCTGTAGTAGTAGAAGTAATAGATGACGTGACAACTTCAAGAAGACACGATGATGGAGATCATGATGATGGAGATCATGGTGTCATGCCGGTGACGATGATGATCATGGAGCCCCGAAGATGGAGATCAAAAGGAGCAAAGTGATGATGGCCATATCATGTCACTATTTGATTGCATGTGATGTTTATCATGTTTATACATCTTATTTGCTTAGTACGACGGTAGTAAATAAGATGATCCCTTACAACAATTTCAAGAAGTGTTCTCCCCTAACTGTGCACCGTTGCTACAGTTCGTCGTTTCGAAGCACCACGTGATGATCGGGTGTGATAGATCCTTACGTTCACATACAACGGGTGTAAGACAGTTTTACACATGCAAAACACTTAGGGTTAACTTGACGAGCCTAGCATGTACAGACATGGCCTCGGAACACAGAAGACCGAAAGGTCGAGCATGAGTCGTATGGAAGATACGATCAACATGAAGATGTTCACCGACGTTGACTAGTCCGTCTCACGTGATGATCGGACACGGCCTAGTTGATTCGGATCATGTAATCACTTAGATGACTAGAGGGATGTCTATCTGAGTGGGAGTTCATAAGATGAACTTAATTATCCTGAACATAGTCAAAAAGATTTTGCAAATTATGTCGTAGCTCGCGCTTTAGTTCTACTGTTTTAAATATGTTCCTAGAGAAAATATAGTTGAAAGTTGATAGTAGCAATTATGCGGACAGTAGAAGGCTTATGTCCTTAATGCACCGCTCGGTGTGCTGGACCTCGAACGTGGTCTGTGGATGTTGCGAACATCTGATACACGATTTGATGACTACATGATAGTTCGGTAATGATAAATGGTTTAGAATTGAGGCACCGAAGACATTTTATGTCGCGGAACATATGATATGTTTCGAGGGCTGAAATTGGGATTTCAGGCTCGTGCCCACGTCAAGAGGTATAAGACCTCCGACGATTTTCTTAGCCTGCAAACTAAGGGAGAAAAGCTCAATCGTTGAGCTTGTGCTCAAATTGTCTGAGTACAACCTTCACTTGAATCGAGTGGGAGTTGATCTTCCAGATAAGATAGTGATGTTTCTCCAAAGTCATTGCCACCAAGCTGCTAGAGCTTCGTGATGAACTATAACATATCAGGGATAGATATGATGATCCTTGAAATATTCGCGATGTTTGACACCGCGAAAGTAGAAATCAAGAAGGAGCATCAATTGTTGATGGTTTGTGAAACCACTAGTTTCAAGAAGGGCAAGGGCAAGAAGGGATACTTCATGAAACGGCAAATCAGTTGCTGCTCTAGTGGAGAAACCCAAGGTTGAACCCAAACCCGAGACTGAGTGCTTCTGTAATAAGGGGAACAACCACTGGAGCAGAATTACCCTAGATACTTGGTAGATGAGAAGGCTGTCTATAGAAGTATATTAGATATACATTATGTGAATGTGTACTTTACTAGTACTCCTAGTAGCATCAGGGTATTAGATACCGGTTCGATTGCTAAGTGTTAGTAACTCGAAATAAAAGCTACGGAATAAGCGGAGACTAGCTAAAGGTGAGCTGACGAGATGTGTTGGAAGTGCTTCCAAGGTTGATATGATCAAGCATCGCACGCTCCCTCTACCATCGAGATTGGTGTTAAACCTAAATAATTGTTATTTGGTGTTTGCGTTGAGCATAGACATGATTGGACTATGTCTATCGCAATACGGTTATTCATTTAAAGAGAATAATGATTACTCTATTTATTTGAATAAATACCTTCAATGGTCTTGCACCTAGAATGAATGGTTTATTGAATCTCGATCATAGTGATACACATGTTCATGCCAAAAGATATAAGATAGTGATGATAGTACCACCTACTTGTGGCACTGCCATGTAAGTCATATTGGTATAAAACGCATGAAGAAGCTCCATGCTGATGGATCTTTGAACTCACTCATTTTGAAAAAAAATTGAGACATGTGAACCATGTCTGTTGGTATATACACATGAAGAAACTCCATGCAGATGGACCATTTGGACTCACTTGATTTTGAATCACTTGAGACATGCAAATCATACCACATGGGCAAGATGACTGAAAGCTTCGGTTTCAGTAAAATGGAACAAGAAAGCAACTTGTTGGAAGTAACACATTTTGATGTGTGCAGTCCAATGAGTGCTGAGGCACGCAGTGGATATCGTTATGCTCTTACTTCATAGATGATTTGAGTAGATACTGAGCATATTTACTTGATGAAACACAAGTCTGAATTATTGAATGGTTCAAGTAATTTCAGAGTGAAGTTGAATATCGTCGTGACAAGAGGATAAAATATCTATGATATGATCATAGAAATGAATATCTGAGTTGCGAGTTTGGTACACAATTGAGACACTGTGGAAATTATTTCACGACTAGTACCGCCTGGAACACCATAGTGTGATGGTGTGTCCGAACATCATGACTGCACCCTATTGGATATGATGAATACCATGATGTCTCTTATCGAATTACCACTATCGTTCATGGGTTAGGCATTAGAGACAACCGCACTCACTTTAAATAGGGCACCACGTAATTCCGATAAGATGACACCGTATGAACTATGGTTTAGAGAAACCTAAGCTGTCATAAAGTTTGGGGCTGCGACGCTTATATGAAAAAGTTTCAGGCTGATAAGCTCGAACCCAAAGCGGATAACTGCATCTTCATAGGACACCCAAAACATTTGGGTATACCTCCTGTCTCAGATCCAAAAGCAATAGGGATTGTTTCTAGAATCGGGTCCTTTCTCGAGGAAAAGTTTCTCTCGAAAGAATTGAGTAGGAGGATGGTGGAGACTTGATGAGGTTGTTGAACCGTCACTTCAACTAGTGTGTAGCAAAGCACAGGAATTGTTCCTATGGCACCTACACCAATTGAAGTGGAAGCTTATGATAGTAATCATGAGACTTCAGATCAAGTCACTCCCAAACCTCGTAGGATGACAAGGATGCGTACTACTTCAGAGTGGTACGTAATCCTGTCTTGGAAGTCATGTTGCTAGACAACAATGAACCTACGAGCTATGGAGAAGCGATGGTGGGCCCGGATTCCGATGAATGGCTCGAGGCCATATAATCCGAGAGAGGATCCATATATGAAAAACAAAGTGTAGACTTTGGAAGAACTACTTTATGGTCGTAAGACTGTTAGGTACATATGGATTTTAAAAGGAAGACGGAAAATGATGGTAAATGTCACCATTAAGAAAGCTCGACTTGTCATTAATATGTTTTCCGACAAGTTCAAGGAGTTGACTACGATGAGACTTTCTCACTCGTAGCGATGCTAAGAGTCTGTTGGAATTATGTTAGTGATCACTGCATTATTTATGAAATTGTGCAGATAGGATGTCAAAACATTGTTTCCTCGACGATTTACTTGAGGAAAGGTTGTATGTGATACAACCAGAAGATTTTTGTCAATCCTGAAAGATGCTAACAAGTATGCAAAGCTCCAGCAATCCTTCTAAGGACTGGAGTAAGCATCTCGGAGTTGGAATGTACGCTTTGATGATATGATCAAAGATTTGGGTTTATACAAAGTTTATGAGAAACTTATATTTCCAAAGAAGTGAGTGGGAGCACTATAGAATTTCTGATGAGTATATGTTGTTGACATATTGTTGATCAGAAATGATGTAGAATTTCTGGAAAGCATATAGGGTTATTTGAAGAGTGTTTTCAATGGAAAACCTGGATTAAGCTACTTGAACATTGAGCGTCAAGATCTATAAGGATAGATCAAAGTCGCTTAATAGCACTTTCAAATGAATACATACCGTGACAAGATTTTGAAGGAATTCAAAATAGATCAGCAAAGAAGGAGTTCTTGGCTGTATTACACATGTGAGTATTGAGTAAGACTCAAGACCTGACCACGGCAGAATAGAGAGAAAGGACGAAGGTCGTCCCCTGTGCTTAGACATAGGCTCTAAAGTATGCTATGTTGTACCGCACCTGAAGTGTGCCAAGCCATGAGTCAGTCAAGGGGTACAAGTGTGATCCAGTAATGGATCACAGGACAACGGTCAAGGTTATCCTTAGTAACTAGTGGACTAAGGAATTTTCTCGATTATGGAGGTGGAAAAGAGTTCGTCGTAAAGGGTTACGTCGATGCAAACTTTGACACTGATCCAGATTATACTAAGTAGTAAATTGGATTCGTATAGTAGAACAGTTATTTGGAATAGTTCCAAATAGAGCGTGGTAACTGCATCTAGGAGATGACATAGAGATTTGTAAAGGACACACGGATCTGAAAGGTTCAGACCCGTTGACTATAACATCTCTCACAAGCATAACATGATCAAACCAAAAACTCATTGAGTGTTAATCACATAGTAATGTGAACTAGATTATTGACTCTAGTAAACTCTTTGGGTGTTAGTCACATGGGGATGTGACCTTGGGTGTTGGAATCATTGCAATCACATATCGATGTGAGCTGGATTATTGACTCTAGTGCAAGTGGGAGACTGTTGGAAATATGCCCTAGAGGCAATAATAAATAGGTTATTATTATATTTCCTTGTTCATGATAATCGTTTATTATCCATGCTGGAATTGTATTGATAGGAAACTCAGATACATGTGTGGGTACATAGACAACACCATGTCCCTAGTAAGCCTCTAGTTGACTAGCTCGTTGATCAATAGATGGTTACGGTTTCCTGACCATGGACATTGGATGTCATTGATAACGGGATCACATCATTAGGAGAATGATGTGATGGACAAGACCCAATCCTAAGCCTAGCACAAGATCATGTAGTTCGTATGCTGAAGCTTTTATAATGTCAAGTATCATTTCCTTAGACCATGAGATTGTGCAACTCCCGGATACCGTAGGAATGCTTTGGGTGTGCCAAACGTCACAACGTAACTGGGTGACTATAAAGGTGCACTACGGGTATCTCCGAAAGTGTCTGTTGGGTTGGCACAAATCGAGACTGGGATTTGTCACTCCGTGAAAACGGAGAGGTATCTCTGGGCCCACTCGGTAGGACATCATCATAATGTGCACAATGTGATCAAGGAGTTGATCACGGGATGATGTGTTGCGGAACGAGTAAAAGAGACTTGCCGGTAATGAGATTGAACAAGGTATCGGCATACCGACGATCGAATCTCGGGCAAGTACTATACCGCTAGACAAAGGGATTTGTATACGGGATTGATTAAGTCCTTGACATCGTGGTTCATCCGATGAGATCATCATGGAACATGTGGGAGCCAACATGGGTATCCAGATCCCGCTGTTGGTTATTGACCGGAGAACATCTCGGTCATGTCTGCATGTCTCCCGAACCCGTAGGGTCTACACACTTAAGGTTCGATGACGCTAGGGTTATAAAGGAAGCTTGTATGTGGTTACCGAATGTTGTTCGGAGTCCCGGATGAGATCCCGGACGTCACGAGGAGTTCCGGAATGGTCCGGAGGTAAAGATTTATATATGGGAAGTCCTATTTTGGTCACCGAAAGAGTTTCGGGTTTTATCGGTAACGTACCGGGACCACCGGAGGGGTCCGGGGGTCCACCAAGTGGGGCCACAAGCCCCGGAGGCTTGCGTGGGCTAAGTGAGTGGTGAGGGACCAGCCCCTTAGTGGGCTGGTGCGCCTCCCACAAGGCCCAAGGGCAGCTAGGAGGAAAAAGGGGGAAACCCTAGGCTTAGATGGGCCTAAGGCCCACCCTAGGGGGCGCCTCCCCTTCTCCCCCTTTCTTGGCCGCCTCCCCCTTGGCCATCTAGGGCTGCCGCCCCCCTTAGGGGTGGGAAACCCTAGAGGGGGCGCAGCCCTCCCCTTCCCCTATATATATGAGGCCTAGGGGGCTGCCCAAACACACGGATGATTCTCTCTCTCGTTGGTGCAGCCCTGCGTCTCTTCTTCCTCCTCTTCTGTGGTGCTTGGCGAAGCCCTGCAGGATTGCCACGCTCCTCCATCATCACCACGCCGTTGTGCTGCTGCTGGATGGAGTCTTCCTCAACCTCTCCCTCTCTCCTTGCTGGATCAAGGCTTGGAAGACGTCACCGGGCTGTACGTGTGTTGAACGCGGAGGTGCCGTCCGTTCGGCACTTGGTCATCGGTGATTTGAATCACGACGAGTACGACTCCATCAACCCCGTTCACTTGAACGCTTCCGCTTAGCGATCTACAAGGATATGTAGATGCAACTCTCCTTCCCCTCGTTGCTAGTCTCTCCATAGATAGATCTTGGTGATACGTAGGAAAATTTTGAATTTCTGCTACGTTCCCCAACAGGTTTATGTGTAGATGTTATATGCACGAGTAGAACACAAGTGAGTTGTGGGCGATACAAGTCATACTGCTTACCAGCATGTCATACTTTGGTTCGGCGGTATTCTTGGATGAAGCGGCCCGGACCGACATTACGCGTACGCTTACGCGAGACTGGTTCTACCGACGTGCTTTGCACACAGGTGGCTGGCAGGTGTCAGTTTCTCCAACTTTAGTTGAACCGAGTGTGGCTACGCCCGATCCTTGAGAAGGTTAAAACAACACTAACTTGATGAACTATCGTTGTGGTTTTGATGCGTAGGTAAGAACGGTTCTTGCTCAGCCCGTAGCAGCCACGTAAAACTTGCAACAACAAAGTAAAGTACGTCTAACTTATTTTTGCAGGGCATGTTGTGATGTGATATGGTCAAGACATGATGCTATATTTATTTTATGAGATGATCATGTTTTGTAACGGAGTTATCGGCAACTAGCAGGAGCCATATGGTTGTCGCTTTATTGTATGCAATGCAATCGCCCTGTAATTGCTTTACTTTATCACTAAGCGGTAGCGATAGTCGTAGAAGCAATAGTTGGCAGACAACAATGATGCTACGATGAAGATCAAGGTGTCGCGCCGGTGACGATGATGATCATGACGGTGCTTTGGAGATGGAGATCAAAGGCACAAGATGATGATGGCCATATCATATCACTTATATTGATTGCAGGTGATGTTTATCCTTTATGCATCTTATTTTGCTTTGTTTAATGGTAGCATTATAAGATGATCTCTCACTAAATTTCAAGGTAAAAGTGTTCTCCCTGAGTATGCACCGTTGCCAAAGTTCATCATGCCGAGACACCACGTGATGATCGGGTGTGATAAGCTCAACGTTCATCTACAACGGGTGTAAGACAGTTTTACACACGCAGAATACTCGGGTTAAACTTGACGAGCCTAGGATATGCAGATATGGCCTCGAAACACTGAGACCGAAAGGTCGAGTGTGAATCAGATAGTAGATATGGTCAACATAGTGATGTTCACCATTGAAAACTACTCCATTTCACGTGATGATGGGTCATGGTTTAGTTGAGATGGATCACGTGATCACTTAGATGATTCGAGAGATGTCTATCTAAGTGGAAGTTCTTAAGTAATATGATTAATTGAACTTCAATTTGTTGGAAATATGACCTAGAAGCAATAATAAAATGGTTATTATTGTATTTCCTTGTTCATGATAATCGTCTATTGTTCATGCTATAATTGTATTGACTGGAAACCGTAATACATGTGTGAATACATAGACCACAACATGGATCTAGTGAGCCTCTAGTTGACTAGCTCGTTGATCAATAGATGGTTATGGTTTCCTAACCATGGACATTGGATGTCATTGATAGCGGGATCACATCATTAGGAGAATGATGTGATGGACAAGACCCAATCCTAAGCATAGCACAAGATCGTGTAGTTCGTCTGCTAGAGCTTTTCTAATGTCAAGTATCATTTCCTTAGACCATGAGATTGTGCAACTGCCGGATACCGTAGGAGTGCTTTGGGTGTGCCAAACGTCACAACGTAACTGGGTGGCTATAAAGGCACACTACGGGTATCTCCGAAAGTTTCTGTTGGGTTGGCACGAATCGAGACTGGGATTTGTCACTCCATGTGACGGAGAGGTATCTCTGGGCCCACTCGATAGGACATCATCACAATGAGCTCAATGTGACCAAAGAGTTGATCACGGGATGATTTGTTATGGAACGAGTAAAAGTGACTTGCTGGTAACGAGATTGAATGAGGTATTGGGATACCGACGATCGAATCTCGGGCAAGTAACGTACCGATTGACAAAGGGAATTATATACAGGATTGATTGAATCCCCGACATCATGGTTCATCCGATGAGATCATCGTGGAACATGTGGGAGCCAACATGGGTATCCAGATCCTGCTGTTGGTTATTGGCCAGAGAGCTGTCTCGGTCATGTCTACATGATTCCCGAACCCGTAGGGTCTACACACTTAAGATTCGGTGACGCTAGAGTTGTTATGGGAATTAGTGTGCAGTTACCGAATGTTGTTCGGAGTCACGGATGAGATCCCGGATGTCACGACGAGTTCCGAAATGGTCCAGAAGTAAAGATCTATATATGGGAAGTCCTATTTTGGCCAACGGAAAATGTTCGGGATTTTTCGGTATTGTACCGGGAAGGTTCTAGATGGTTCCAGAGTGGGGCCCACCTGCATGGGGGACCCACATGAACGTGGGTAGTGGGGGCAAGGACCCACACCCCTGGTCAAGGCGCGCCAAGATCCCTCTTAGAAGCAATAAGATCATATCCCGAAGGGATAAGATCAAGATCCCTAAAAAAGAGGGATAACAATCGGTGGGGAAGGGAAATGATGGGATTTCTTTCCCCCACCTTTGCCAACGCCCCAATGGACTTGGAGGTCAAGAAACCAGCCCCCTCCACCCCTATATATAGTGGGGAGGCACATGGGAGCCGCACCCCTTCCCCTGGCGCAGCCCTCTCCCTCCCCAACACCTCCTCCTCCTCCTCCTCCTCCGTAGTGCTTGGCGAAGCCCTGCCGGAGAACTGCAAGCTCCACCACCACGCCATCGTGCTGCCGGAGCTCTCCCTCAACTTCTCCTCTCCCCTTGCTGGATCAAGAAGGAGGAGACGTCCCCGGGCTGTATGTGTATTGAACGCGGAGGCGCGTTGTTCGGCACTTAGATCGAAATCAACCACGATCTGAATCGCTACGAGTACGACTCCTTCATCCTCGTTCTTGTAACGCTTCCGCATCGCGATCTTCAAGGGTATGAAGATGCTGTAACACCCGGATAATCATGCTACAGTAATCCCACGCTAATCGTGCCATGACACCTCGGTTACTGTTGCTATCCTCGCAAAAATTCGAAAACCGTTTGAAATTCAAATTCAAATTATTGATAACAATAAAAGTTTCCAAAAATTAAAACAAAATTGTTCGATGGTTGCCAAATATTACATAGGTAATTATAGTGAAGAAAGCACATTTTTAGAAAATACTTAAATGCCCTAAATTAAATAATACAAAAAAGGAAAGAAATAAATAAAAGGAAAGACTAAACAGAATAAAAAAACAAATTAAAAGGACCCCCTCCCCCTGGGCCGTTTGGCCCACCTGGCCGCTAACAGGCTGGCCCACCCACTCCCTTGGCCTACTTAGGCTGCCCCCCACTACCCAAACCCTAATCCCCCCTGTCGCCCCACTTCCCCCCTCCTGATCCGATCTGGAGGGATCAACCCCCATCCCCCCTCGCCCGAGACGACCGCTGCCCCCTTCGCCGTGACGCCGCCGCCCGGTGCCTCCTGCTACCCCGCCGCTCGTCTTCGTCCTCTACCTCATCCACGCCTCCTCGCCGGACTTCCTCCCGTCGCGTCGTCACTGTCGCTGCCAGGACCGCGTCGACGCCCGGAGCTCCCCCCCTGCCGGCCTGCTTCCGCCTCCCCGCCGGCCTGCTTCCGCGTCGACCTCGTCGTCCCCGTCATCCACCTCACCCCCGCTGCCACGGTCCCTGCACCCCCCTATGACGCCCTCCCCTCCTCTTTCCCCGCGCTCGTCCGCTGGCTCCGTGCTGCTTGCTCGCTATCGCCAGTCGCCCGCCTCGCGCCTCCGACCTCCTCCACGCACGCACACCGCCGCTACGGTTGTCGCTGCAGCCCCACGGCCGCCGCGCGCGTGCCGCCCCGCGCCTGGCTCTCCGGGCGGGGCCTGGCCGTGAACCCCGCATCCCTGCGCCGCCCCGCTACCGGCCATGCCACTCCCGCCGCTCGGCCATGCGCGCGCGCGCCCGCCTCGCCCCGGCTGCGGTCTCCCTCGCCAACCGTGCCGGACCGTGCCTGCGTTGCTCCTACGCCGCTGCTCGCCCCGGCGCGCGCCTCCCCTGCTGCTTCATCGACTTGCCCGCCCGTCACCTGAACCGCGCCGCCTCTGCTCGTCCCATGGCCCGCCTCCCCTCTCGCCTGCAGCCGGCGCCCAGCCTGCCTCGCCGGCGCTGGTGCGTGCGCCTGCGGCGGCCGCTCGGGTTCGCCCGTTAACGGGTGGCGCCCGCGCCCTGCACCCAACGCCCGCAAGGCCTCTGTGCCACAGACAAACGGGGTCCAGCCTCTGGAACGTTTTTAAAAAATATATATATAAATATATAATAATTAAAATATTAATTAATTAATTAATTAAAGAATTAATTAAGTTAATTAATCATAATTAGATTAACCTAATTAACTGTTAGTTTAATCAAAACAGTAATTAGTTAGTTTATCCCTAATTAACCTAATCAGGGAATGACAGGTGGGTCCCACTGGACCCACATGTCAGTTTGACCCAGTCAACTCTGTTGACTACTGACGTCAGCATGACATCATGCTGATGTCATAAATCTAATTTCGAATTAATTAATTAATTAAATTCCCGAAATTAATAAAACTTTTAGAAAATCATATCTTTTAATCCGTAACTCGGATTAAAATATTTTCAACATGAAAGTTGCTCAGAACGACGAGACGAACCCGGATACGCAGCCCGTTCGTCCGCTACACATTCCTAACATATCAAACTCGCAACTTTTCCCCCTCCGGCTCCTCTGCTCGAAAACGCGAAACTCCGGGAAAAACTTTCCCGGATGTTTCCCCCCTTCACCGGTATCATCCCATACCGCGTTAGGGCACCTCTAACGCCGTTACTTGTCATGTCATGCATCACTATGCATCTGCTTGCTTAAATATTCATTGTTTCTTCCCCCGCTTCTTCCGCTAGACGCCGCGACCGACGTTGCTGCTGCCCCGTTCGACTACGGAGTTGACGATCCCTCTCTCTTGCCAGAGCAACCAGGCAAGCCCCCCCTTGATCACCAGATATCACCTACTCTTCTCTCTACTGCTTGCATTAGAGTAGTGTAGCATGTTACTGCTTTCGTTATTCCTATCCTGATGCATAGCCTGTCTTTGATACTGCTGTTGATACCTTTACCTGCAATCCTACTTGCTTAGTATAGGATGCTAGTGTTCCATCAGTGGCCCTACACTCTTGTCCGTCTGCCATGCTATACTATCGGGCCGTGATCCCTCGGGGGTGATCACGGGCATCTACTATATACTTTACACTGTTACATTACCTGTGATACTGTTCGGAGATGGGGGCTGAAGGGGCAGGTGGCTCCATCCCGGTAGAGGTGGGCCTGGGTTCCCGACGGCCCCCGACTGTTACTTTGTGGCGGAGCGACAGGGCAGGTTCAGACCACCTAGGAGAGAGGTGGGCCTGGCCCTAGTCGGCGTTCGCGATACTTAACACGCTTAACGAGATCTGGGTATTTGATCTGAGTCTGGCCATTTGGTCTATATGCACTAACCACCTACGCGGGAGTAGTTATGGGTATCCCGACGTCGTGGTATCAGCCGAAGCACTTCGTGACGTCAGCGACTGAGCGGCGCGCGCCGGGTTGGACCGCGTAACGTGACTTCCTTTGAAATGGAGGTTGCTAGGTCTGCTCTCCGGCCGCGTACACAACGTGCAGGTGTGCTCAGGGCGATGGGCCCAGACCCCTGCACGCATAGGTTTAGACCGGTGTGCTGACCGCTCTTTTGTGCCTAGGTGGGGCTGCGACGTGTTGATCTTCCGAGGCCGGGCATGACCCAGAAAAGTGTGTCTGGCCAAATGGGATCAAGTTTGTTGGGCTATGTGGTGCACCCCTGCAGGGATGTTTATCTATTCGAATAGCCGTGTCCCTCGGTAAAAGGACGACCCGGAGTTGTACCTTGACCTTATGACAACTAGAACTGGATACTTAATAAAACACACCCTTCCAAGTGCCAGATACAACCCGGTGATCGCTCTCTAACAGGGCAACGAGGTGGGGATCGCCGGGTAGGATTATGCCATGCGATGCTACTCTGAGGACTTCAGTCTACTCTCTTCTATATGCTGCAAGACGGAGGCGACCAGAAGCGTAGTCTTCGATAAGACTAGCTATCCCCCTGTTATTCTGTCATTCTGCAGTTCAGTCCACTGATATGGCCCTTTACACATATATCCATGCATATCTAGTGTAGCTCGTTGCTTGCGAGTACTTTGGATGAGTACTCACGGTTGCTTTTCTCCCCCTTTTCCCCGTTTCCCTTCTACCCGGTTGCCGCAACCAGACGATGGAGCCCAGGATCCAGACGCCACCTTCGACGACGACTCCTACTACTCTGGAGGTGCCTACTACTACGTGCAGCCCGCTGACGACGACCAGGAGTAGTTAGGAGGATCCCAGGCAGGAGGCCTGCGCCTCGTTCGATCTGTATCCCAGTTTGTGCTAGCCTTCTTAAGGCAAACTTGTTTAACTTATGTCTGTACTCAGATATTGTTGCTTCCGCTGACTCGTCTATGATCGAGCACTTGTATTCGAGCCCCCGAGGCCCCTGGCTTGTATTATCATGCTTGTATGACTTATTTTTATTTGTAGAGTTGTGTTGTGATATCTTCCCGTGAGTCCCTGATCTTGATCGTACACATTTGCGTGCATGATTAGTGTACGATTGAATCGGGGGCTTCACAAGTTGGTATCAGAGCCGACTGCCTGTAGGAATCCCCCTTCCACACTCCTTGGCCGAAGTCGAGTCTAGACATTACAAAAACTTTTACTAACTTGGCTGTGTGCCTTACGGGCCCACGTCGCCGTCGGGTGGTACTAGGATCTTTTACTCCTCGGCCTTTACTCTGGGACTCTGAACTCTCTTCTACTCGGGTTAAACGAATTTACTAACTCTGACACTAGGATCCCGTGACGACATTCACCCCAAAGGTGGATAAAAGCCATAGTTATTCCTTAGTATAGTGTTTTGCACAATTTCCACACTGTCATTTGACTCCTTTGAAACATCTTTGCTTTCAGATGGAACCCACAAGGCAGGTCGTGCGCCACACGGCGGCCATTGGCGCCTCGGGATCACCGACCGTGCTAGCTGAGATGATGACCTATCTGGGTTATCGCTGGCACCCCGAGTACACCGTCACCGAGGAGTACCAGGACTTTAACCAGGAGTAGTACCGTGCCACCGTCCACCTCTACTCTCGGGAGTATGACTCCACTACAGTGCTGCACACCGCTTATGGTGTTGGAGTGACCATCGATATGGCAGTTCACGATGCTGCCTATGCTGCTCTGACACACCTTCGTAGGGAGTACCGGGAGTTGGACACCTCCCCCTTCAGGCACATTGCTATCGCATCTGATATTGGTGCGAAGGGTTACTACACTGCTGCCTACTCCACTGTCACCCGCGAGCCCTTCCACCATCAGAACTTTGTTCTGCATGCTGATGGGCTGGATCGAGCTAACCGAGCTCTTCGCCACGAGTTGTACACCACTCGTCAGCACCTCTACCGTGCTTTGACGATGTTGCACCCCTTTGTTGGATCTGGGGAGCTGCCGCGTTCTGCTATCTACCCAGCCAGGACCGTGATGCCTTAGGGTGTCGGTTGGCCAGAGGTGGGAGGCTACTCTCCCGCACTTGGTCCGCTTCTGCCGCCAGAGCGTCGGGTTCAGCACCAGAGCACCCGCGGCCCCCAGGTTGCCGACGTGGTGTACCCGTTGCCACACTACCAGCTTTCAAGCTACACCTACCTCCGCAGTTTCGTGTGGGACTGATGTAGGCTTGTTTAGCAGTATTAGATGCATTCGCCGCGAGCCTGCATGCCGCCTATGATGTCTTAGTCTATGTACTGAACTCTGTGTACCGAACACTTTGCATGATCTCTTTTGTAAGACGTGCTGACTATTATGTGGTATCTATCGTGCTGCTTTCATTATGCATGTTTCGTCTTGAATGATTCTTGTCTTTCCAAATATTCTCAAATGCTGAACTACCTCTGTTATATATTAGCAGGATGGTTAGACCAGGTGGTCGTGGTCGGGGTGGCAACTTCCCACCACCGCCTGAGTACATGGCTGGTATGATCCAACAGCTTGAGATGAATCGCCAGTTCATGGAGAACATGATGGCTCAGTTTCCTCGCCCCAATATGAACCAGCAGCCAAACACAGTAACTCTGCAGGATTTCATGCGCCTGAACCCAACAGTGTACCGCAGTTCAACTCAGCCTCTGGACGCTGATGACTGGCTCCGTGACATCACTTATGAGATAGAGTCTGCTAATGTAGCCCCTGCCAGCTATGTCACGTTTGCTTCCTTCTTCCTGAAGGGACCCGCGGCTCAATGGTGGGACAACCACAGGCGTACTCTGCCAGTTGGAACAATCATCACCTGGCCAGACTTCCAAGCTGCTTTCCGTGCCCGCTTCATTCCTCAGGGAGTCATGGACCGGAAGAAGCGTGAGTTCCGCAGCCTCATCCAAGGCAACAAAACTGTTGAAGCTTATCAGCGAGAATTTCTGGACTTGTCTCGCTATGCTGAAGAAGACATTGCAACTGATGCATGCAGACAGGTGAAGTTCCGTGACGGCCTTCAAGCCGACATCAAGCTCGCACTTTTAGTGCATGACTTTACTGACTTCGCCACCTTGGTGAACAAAGCCATCAACGTCGAAACTGGTCTACAGGAATACCAGAGCTCTCATAGGCGCAGCCGTGACACGGGCTCATCTTAGGGCCCGTCCTCGCAGAAGCGCAAGATATGGATTCCCAACAGCATGTACCAGCCGAATGCGCCTGCTCCAAGGCAGCCCTATGCTGCACCTCGTCTGCCTAATGCTCCAACTAGGAAGCCAAGACTTCCAGCACCGCCTCCCGGAGCTCCTGTTCCCACCCCAACAACGGTCTGTGCTACAAGTGTGGTCAACCAGGTCACCTTGCCAGGAACTGCTATCAGAATCAGAACCAGGATCAACTGACCCTTCCAGCAGCTGGCCGTGGGAACAACCAGAACCGCAACAACAATGCCAAGTCTTATGGTCGTGTTCATGCCAACCACGTTGATCTGAATGAAGCTCAAGACCAGCCTCCTACTATGATGGGTACACTCCTCGTAAATTCAGTACCTGCATCTGTTTTATTCGATACAGGAGCATCGCATTCATTCATGTCAGAAGAATTTGCATACAAGCACGACGTTAAGTGTGAGGCGATGAACACTTCGGTAGTGGTAAAAACCCCCGTGGGACAATGTCAAACCTCCATGGTTGGCGTCGACGTCCCCGTGGAAATCGAAGGGTTGGAATTCTATGCCTCGCCCATTATCCTGAAGACGTCTAACATCGACCTCATTCTGGGGATGGACTGGTTGAAAGCGCATACTGCTTCCATAGTTTGCGCCACTAAGACCGTCCATCTGTTACATCCTTCAGATGAAATAGTTACATACCATGCTCGCCTGGTGCAAAATGCCGAGGCAAGGCTTTATGCATTGAATGCATTGAACTCTGCACCACTCGAGGGCATTGAAAACATTCCCGTCGTGCGTGACTTCCTCGACGTCTTTGCTGAAGAACTTCCAGGGATTCCCCCTGCTAGAGCTGTCGAATTCGTCATCGACTTGAAACCAGGCACCACTCCTATTGCCAAGCGGCCCTACAAAATGCCGCCGCATGAACTCCTTGAGCTTAAGGAGGAAATCGACAAGTCTCTTCAAAATGGTTTCATTCGCCCAAGTTGCTCTCCTTGGGGAGCACCTTCTCTCTTTGTCAAGAAGAAGGATGGGACAAACCGACTGGTCCAAGACTACCGTCCTATTAACCAAGCTACCATTCAGAACAAGTATCCTCTTCCTCGGATCAATGATCTGTATGATCAACTGGCTGGTTCATCAGTGTTCTCTAAACTCGACTTGAGGTTGGGTTACCACCAGATCCGTGTTCGTGAAGAGGATATCCCAAAGACCGCCTTTGTGACTCGTTATGGTTCATACGAGTACACTGTCATGTCCTTCGGCTTAACCAATGCCCCAGCCACCTTCTCACGCCTGATGAACTATATATTCATGAATTACCTCGACAAGTTCGTCGTGGTTTATCTGGGTGATATCCTGGTACTTTCCAAGAACGAAGAAGAACATGCTAAACATCTTCGACTTGTGCTGGAAAAGCTACGAGAGCATCAGCTGTACGCCAAGTTCTCTAAATGTGAATTCTGGCTTCCTGAAGTAACCTATCTTGGACATGTCATCTCTAAGGATGGTATTGCCGTTAACCCTGAACGAGTTCAGGCTATTCTCGATTGGACTCCTCCGAAGAATGTCAAGCAAGTCAAAAGTTTTCTCGGTCTCGCCAGCTATTGCCGTCGATTCGTCGAGAACTTCTCCAAGATTGTCAGGCCTGTGACTAACCTGTTGCATAAGGGCGCCAAGTTCCAATGGACAGACAAATGTCAGGAAAGCTTCCAGGCACTTAAAGACAAGTTGACTTCTGCCCCAGTGCTAGCTCCACCTGATACAAAGAAGGACTTCGTCATTTACTGCGACGCTTCCCGTCAAGGATTAGGCTGTGTCCTAATGCAAGAGTGCAGAGTGATTGCCTATGCCTCTTGTCAATTGCGCCCTCATGAAGAGAACTATCCAGTTCACGACCTCGAGCTTGCTGCTGTCATTCAGGCACTGAAGCAGTGGCGGCATTACCTTCTCGGTAATCGTTGCGAGATATTCCCTGACCATCAAAGTCTGAAGTATCTGTTTACTCAGCCAGATCTGAACCTCCGTCAGCAGAGATGGATGGAGACCGTAGCAGACTTTGACTTGGGTATTTCCTATACACCAGACAAGGCTAACGTAATGGCAGATGCCTTGAGCCACAAGTCTTACTGCAACCACCTCCAGGTTCATAAAGTTCAGCCCTCGCTTGTTGAAGATTTCAGAAAGCTGAACCTCCATATTGTTCCTCCGGGTGCACTCGCTCCCCCTCCTGAGGAGTTTTAGAAGATGAACCTCCGTGTTATTCCCCAGGGTTCCCTCTATACCCTGGCTGTCAAACCCGATCTCGTGAGCTCCATCAAGACAATACAGGGATACGACTCTAAAGTCCACAAGATTAAGCGCGACCTCAAGGAAGGAAAGCCCTCGTACTTCACTGTTGCTGGTGATGGCGCATTGTACTTCAAAGGCCGCCTAGTGGTGCCGTGTAAGAAGGAAAACCTGAATATTACTCGGAAAGTTATGAAAGAAGCTCATGATACGCCTCTATGTATCCATCCTGGTAGTACTAAGATGTACCAGGACATTCATCAAAGATTCTGGTGGTCTAATATGAAGCAAGACATTGCTCGCTATGTTGCCGAGTGTGACGTTTGCCATCGTATCAAAGCGGAACATCAAATACCTGCTGGAACTCTGCAACCTATCTCTATTACTGAATGGAAATGGGACCATGTTGAAATGGACTTCGTCACTGGATTTCCCAAATCGCAGAAGGGTAATGATGCTATTCTTGTCGTCATTGACCGGCTTTCTAAAGTTGCACATTTTCTGGCGGTCAAGGAAACTATCACTACTAGTCAGCTTGCAACTCTCTATATGTCCAGAATTGTTTCACTTCACGGTATTCCACTGGTTATCAGTTCGGACCGTGGCAGCTTATTCACTTCAAGATTCTGGGCAAGTTTCCAAGAAGCTATGGGAACTCACTTATCTTTCAATACTGCGTTTCATCCATAGTCACAAGGGCAAGTTGAATGTGTCAACCAAGTTCTCGAAGACATGCTTCGAGCTTGTGGTATTTCCTTCGGCAAGAAATGGGAGGAATCTCTCCCGTATGTTGAGTTCTCTTATAATAATAGCTATCAAGCTAGTCTGAAGATGGCCCCCTTCGAAGTGTTATATGGACGAAAGTGCCGAACCCCTCTAAACTGGTCAGAAACTGGGGAACGTCCACTCTTTGGTCCGGATATTATCCACATGCCGAAGAACAAGTCCGCATTATTCGCGAGAATCTCAAGACTGCTCAGTCACGCCAAAAGAGTAATTATGACCGCCATCATAAAGACATGGTCTATCAACCTGGCGAAAAGGCCTATCTTCGAGTTACACCAATGAAGGGTGCACACCGCTTCGGGGTCAAAGGAAAGCTAGCTCCCCGCTATATCGGTCCTTTCACTATTCTCGAGAGGCGTGGAAAAGTGGCTTATCAACTGGAGCTTCCGCCGAACCTTTCTTAGGTTCACGATGTGTTCCACGTGTCACAACTCCGTCGCTGCTTCAAGGACCCAATCCGAGCAGTGGATCATGAAGTGCTGGAATTGCAACAGGACCTCTCCTATAAAGAGCATCCGGTCCGCATTCTCGACCAAGATGAACGCCGCACACGCCAGAAGGCGATCAAGTTCCTCAAAGTCCAGTGGTCGCACCATTCTAAAGATGAAGCCACCTGGGAACGCGAGGATCGCCTGCGTGACGAATACCCCGCACTGTTTCTTTCTACCTCCTAAATCTCGGGACGAGATTTCTTGTAGTGTAGGAGATTTGTAACGCCCGAATAATCATGCTACAGTAATCCCACGCTAATCGTGCCATGACACCTCGGTTACTGTTGCTATCCTCGCAAAAATTCGAAAACCGTTTGAAATTCAAATTCAAATTATTGATAACAATAAAAGTTTCCAAAAATTAAAACAAAATTGTTCGGTGGTTGCCAAATATTACATAGGTAATTATAGTGAAGAAAGCACATTTTTAGAAAATACTTAAATGCCCTAAATTAAATAATACAGAAAAGGAAAGAAATAAATAAAACGAAAGACTAAACAGAATAAAAAAACAAAGTAAATGGACCCCCTCCCCCTGGGCCGTTTGGCCCACCTGGCCGCTAACAGGCCGGCCCACCCACTCCCTTGTCCTACTTAGGCTGCCCCCCACTACCCAAACCCTAATCCCCCCTGCCGCCCCACTTCCCCCCTCCCGATCCGATCTGGAGGGATCAACCCCCCATCCCCCCCTCGCCCGAGACGACCGCCGCCCCCTTCGCCGTGACGACGCCGCCCGGTGCCTCCCGCTACCCCGCCGCTCGTCTTCGTCCTCTGCCTCATCAACGCCTCCTCGCCGGACTTCCTCCCCTGTGTCGCGTCGTCACCGTCGCTGCCAGGACCGCGTTGACGCCCGGAGCTTCCCCCCCCGCCGGCCTGCTTCCGCCTCCCCGCCGGCCTGCTTCCGCGTCGACCTCGTCGTCCCCGTCATCCACATCACCCCCCGCTGCCACGGTCCCTGCACCCCCCTGTCAGGCCCTCCCCTCCTCTTTCCCCGCGCTCGTCCGCTGGCTCCGCGCTGCTTGCTCGCTGTCGCCAGTCGCCCGCCTCGCGTCTCCGACCTCCTCCACGCACGCACACCGCCGCCACGGTCGTCGCTGCAGCCCCACGGCCGCCGCGCGTGTGCCGCCCCACGGACGCCGCGCGCGTGCCGCCCCGCGCCTGGCTCTCCAGGCGGGAATTGGCCATGAACCCCGCATCCTTGCGCCGCCCCGCTACCGGCCATGCCACTCCCGCCGCTCGACCACGCGCGCGCGCGCCCGCCTTGCCCCGGTTGCGGTCTCCCTCGCCAACCGCGCCGGACCGCGCCTGTGTTGCTCCCGCGCCGCTGCTCGCCCCGGCGCGCGCCTCCCCTGCTCCTTCATCGACTTGCCCGCGCCGTCACCTGAACCGCGCCGCCTCTGCTTGTCCCGTGGCCCGCCTCCCCTCTCGCCTGCAGCCGGCGCCGAGCCTGCCTCGCCTGCGCTGGTGCGTGCACCTGCGGCGGCCGCCCGGGTTCGCCCGTTAACAGGTGGCGCCCGCGCCCTGCACCCAACGCCCGCAAGGCCTTTGTGCCACAGACAAACGGGGCCCAGCCCCTGGAACGTTTAAAAAAAATAAAAAAATAAATAATAATTAAAATATTAATTAATTAATTAATTAAAGAATTAATTAAGTTAATTAATCATAATTAGGTTAACCTAATTAACTGTTAGTTTAATCAAAACAGTAATTAGTTAGTTTATCCCTAATTAACCTAATCAGGGAATGACAGGTGGGTCCCACTGGACCCACATGTCAGTTTGACCCAGTCAACTTTGTTGACTGCTGACCTCAGCATGAGATCATGCTGATGTCATAAATCTAATTTCGAATTAATTAATTAATTAAATTCCCGAAATTAATAAAACTTTTAGAAAATCATATCTTTTAATCCGTAACTCGGCTTAAAATATTTTCAACATGAAAGTTGCTCAGAACGACGAGATGAACCCGGATACGCAGCCCGTTCGTCCGCTACACATTCCTAACATATCAAACTCGCAACTTTTCCCCCTCCGGCTCCTCTGCTCGAAAACGCGAAATCCCGGGAAAACTTTCCCGGATGTTTCCCCCCTTCACCGGTATCATCCCATACCGCGTTAGGGCACCTCTAACGCCGTTACTTGTCATGTCATGCATCACTATGCATCTGCTTGCTTAAATATTCATTGTTTCTTCCCCCTCTTCTTCCGCTAGACGCCGCGACCGACGCTGCTGCTGCCCTGTTCGACTACGGAGTTGACGATCCCTCTCTCTTGCTAGAGCAACCAGGCAAGCCCCCCCTTGATCACCAGATATCGCCTACTCTTCTCTATACTGCTTGCATTAGAGTAGTGTAGCATGTTACTGCTTTCGTTATTCCTATCCTGATGCATAGCCTGTCTTTGATACTGCTGTTGATACCTTTACCTGCAATCCTACTTGCTTAGTATAGGATGATAGTGTTCCATCAGTGGCCCTACACTCTTGTCCATCTGCCATGCTATACTATCGGGCTGTGATCACTCGGGGGTGATCACGGGCATATACAATATACTTTACACTGTTACATTACCTGTGATACTGTTCGGAGATGGGGGCTGAAGGGGCAGGTGGCTCCATCCCGGTAGAGGTGGGCCTGGGTTCCCGACGGCCCCCGACTGTTACTTTGTGGCAGAGCGACAAGGCAGGTTCAGACCACCTAGGAGAGAGGTGGGCCTGGCCCTAGTCGGCGTTCGCGATACTTAACACGCTTAACGAGATCTGGGTATTTGATCTGAGTCTGGCCATTTGGTCTATACGCACTAACCACCTATGCGGGAGTAGTTATGGGTATCCCGACATCGTGGTATCAGCCGAAGCACTTCGTGACCTCAGCGACTGAGCGGCGCGCGCCGGGTTGGACCGCGTAACGTGACTTCCTTTGAAATGGAGGTTGCTAGGTCTGCTCTCCGGCCGCGTACGCAACGTGCAGGAGTGCTCAGGGCGATGGGCCCAGACCCCTGCGCGCATAGGTTTAGACCGACGTGCTGACCGCTCTGTTGTGCCTAGCTGGGGCTGCGACGTGTTGATCTTCCGAGGCCGGGCATGACCCAGAAAAGTGTGTCCGGCCAAATGGGATCAAGCGTGTTGGGCTATGTGGTGCACCCCTACAGGGAAGTTTATCTATTCGAATAGTCGTGTCCCTCGGTAAAAGGACGACCCGGAGTTGTACCTTGACCTTACGACAACTAGAACCAGATACTTAATAAAACACACCCTTCCAAGTGCCAGATACAACCCGGTGATCGCTCTCTAACAGGGCAACGAGGAGGGGATCGCCGGGTAGGATTATGCTATGCGATGCTACTTGGAGGACTTCAGTCTACTCTCTTCTATATGCTGCAAGACGGAGGCGACCAGAAGCATAGTCTTTGATAAGACTAGCTATCCCCCTGTTATTCTGGCATTCTGCAGTTCAGTCCACTGATATGGCCCTTTACACATATATCCATGCATATGTAGTGTAGCTACTTGCTTGCAAGTACTTTTGATGAGTACTCATGGTTGCTTTTCTCCCCCTTTTCCCCCTTTCCCTTCTACCCGGTTGCCGCAACCAGACGATGGAGCCCAGGATCCAGACGCCACCTTCGACGACGACTCCTACTACTCTGGAGGTGCCTACTACTACGTGCAGCCCGCTGACGACGACCAGGAGTAGTTAGGAGGATCCCAGGCAGGAGGCCTGCGCCTCGTTCGATCTGTATCCCAGTTTGTGCTAGCCTTCTTAAGGCAAACTTGTTTAACTTATGTCTGTACTCAGATATTGTTGCTTCCGCTGACTTGTCTATGATCGAGCACTTGTATTCGAGCCCCCGAGGCCCCTGGCTTGTATTATGATGCTTGTATGACTTATTTTTATTTGTAGAGTTGTGTTGTGATATCTTCCCGTGAGTCCCTGATCTTGATCATACACATTTGCGTGCATGATTAGTGTATGATTGAATCGAGGGCTTCACAGATGCACTCCCCTCTCTCTAGTTGGTAGAAGACTCCATTGATTGATCTTGGTGACACGTAGGAATTTTTTTGAATTATTGCTACGTTCCCCAACAGTGGCATAATGAGCTAGGTCTATGCGTTGATTCTATGCACGAGTAGAACACAAGTTGTTGTGGGCGTCGATTTTGTCAATTTACTTGCCGTTACTAGTCTTATCTTGATTCGGCGGCATCGTGGGATGAAGCGGCCCGGACCGACCTTACACGTACGCTTACGTGAGACAGGTTCCACCGACTGACATGCACTAGTTGCATAAGGTGGCTAGCGGGTGTCTGTCTCTCCCACTTTAGTCGGATCGGATTCAAGTTAAAGGGTCCTTATGAAGGGTAAATAGAAATTGGCATATGACATTGTGGTTTTGGCGTAGGTAAGAAACGTTCTTGCTAGAAACCTATAGCAGGCACGTAAAAACTTGCAACAACAACTAGAGGACGTCTAACTTGTTCTTGCAGCATATGCCGTGTGATGTGATATGGCCAAAAGGATGTGATGAATAATATATGTGATGTATGAGATTGATCATGTTCTTGTAATAGGAATCACGACTTGCATGTCGATGAGAATGACAACCGGCAGGAGCCATAGGAGTTGTCTTAATTTATTGTATGACCTGCGTTTCAAACAAAAACGCCATGTAATTACTTTACTTTATTGCTAACTGTTAGCCATAGTAGTAGAAGTAATAGTTGGCGAGACAACTTCATGAAGACACGATGATGGAGATCATGGTGTCATGCCAGTGACGAAGGTGATCATGCCGCGCCTCGAAGATGGAGATCAAAAGGCGCAAGATGATATTCGCCATATCATGTCACTTTATGATTTTCATGTGATGTTTGTCATGTTTACATCTTATTGGCTTAGAACGATGGTAGCATAAATAAGATGATCCCTCGCTAAAATTTCAAGAAAGTGTTCCCCCTAACTGTGCACCGTTGCGAAGGTTCGTTGTTTCGAAGCACCACGTGATGACCGGGTGTGATAGATTCTAACATTCGCATACAACGGGTGTAAGCCAGATTTACACATGCGAAACACTTAGGTTGACTTGACGAGCCTAGCTTGTACAGACATGGCCTCGGAACACGGAAGACCGAAAGGTCGAACATGAGTCGTATAGTGGATACGATCAATGTGAAGATGTTCACCGATGATGACTAGTCCGTCTCACGTGATGATCGGACACGGCCTAGTTGACTCAGATCATGTATCACTTAGATGACTAGAGGGATGTCTAAGTGGGAGTTCATTGAATAATTTGATTAGAGGAACTTAATTATCATGAACATAGTCAAAAGGTCTTTGCAAATTATGTCGTAGCTCACGCTTTGGTTCTACTATTTTAGATATGTTCCTAGAGAAAATTTAGTTGAGAGTTGACAGTAGTAATTATGCGGACTGGGTCCGTGAACTGAGGATTGTCCTCATTGCTGCACAGAAGGGCTATGTCCTTAATGCACCGCTCAGTGTGTTGAACCTCGAGCGTCGTTTGTAGATATTGGGAAACATCTGACATACACGTTTTGATGACTACGTGATAGTTTAGTGCGGTAATACTAACGGTTTAGAATTGTGTCACCAAAAGACGTTTTTTGAAATGTCGCCGAACATATGAGATGTTTCAAAGACTGAAATTGGAATTTCAGACTAGTGCCAGCGTCAAGAGGTATGAGACCTCTGACAAGTTTATTAAGCCTGCAAACTAAGGGAGAAAAGCTCAATCGTTGAGCATGTGCTCAGACTATCTGAGTACTACAATCGCTTGAATCGAGTGGGAGTTAATCTTCCAGATGAGATAGTGATGGTTCTCCATAGTCACTGCCACCAAGCTATTGGAGCTTCGTGATGAACTATAACATATCAGGGATAGACATGATGATCCTTGAGCAACTCGTGATGTTTGACACCGCGAAAGTAGAAATCAAGAAGGAGCGTCAATTGTTGATGGTTAAACCATTAGTTTCAAGAAGGGCAAGGGAAATAAGGGATACTTCATGAAACGGCAAATCAGTTGCTGCTCTAGTGAAGAAACCCAAGGTTGAACCCAAACCCGAGACTAAGTGCTTCTATAATGAGGCGAACGGTCACTGAATCAGAAATACCCTAGATACTCGGTAGATGAGAAGGCTGGCAAGGTCGACAGAAGTATATTGGATATACATTATAATGTGTACTTTACTAGTTCTCCTAGTAGCACCAGGGTATTAAAATACCGGTTCAGTTGCTAAGTGTTAGTAACTCGAAATAAAAATGCTACAGAATAAACGGAGACTAGCTGAAGGTGAGATGACGATATGTGTTGGAAGTGTTTCCAAGGTTGATGTGATCAAGCATCGCATGCTCCCTCTACCATCGATATTGGTGTTAAACCTAAATAATTGTTATTTGGTGTTTGCATAGACATGATTGGATTATGTTTATCACAATACGGTTATTCATTTAAGGAGAATAATGGTTACTCTGTTTATTTGAATAATACCATCAATGGTATTGCACCTAGAATGAATGGTTCATTGAATCTCGATCGTAGTGATACACATGTTCATGCCAAAAGATATAAGATAGTAATGATAGTACCACATACTTGTGGCACTGCCATTTGAGTCATGTTGGTATAAAACGCATGAAGAAGCTCCATGTTGATGGATCTTTGGACTCACTCGTTTTTGAAAAGATTGAGACATGCGAACCATGTCTATTGGTAGATATGCATGAAGAAACTCCATACAGATGGATCGTTTGGACTTACTTGATTTTGAATCACTTGAGACATGAAAATCATACCACAAGGGCAAGATGACTGAAAGGCCTCGTTTTCAGTGAGATGGAACAAGAAAGAAACTTGTTGGAAGTAATACATTTTGATGTGTGCAGTCCAATGAGTGCTGAGGCATGCAGTGGATATCGTTATGTTCTTACTTCGCAAATGATTTGAGTAGATGCTAAGTATATTTACTTGCTGAAACACAAGTCTAAATTATTGAAAGGTTCAAGTAATTTCAGAGTGAAGTTGAAGATCGTCGTGACAAGAGGATAAAATATCTATGATATGATCATAGAGATGAATAACTGAGTTACGAGTTTGGCACACAATTAAGACATTGTGGAAATTGTTTCACGACTAATACCGCCTGGAACACCATAGTGTGATGGTGTGTCCGAACATCATAGCTGCACCCTATTGGATGTGGTGCATACCATGATGCCTCTTATAAAATTACCACTATTGTTTATGGGTTAGGCATTAGAGACAACCGCATTCACTTTAAATAGGGCACCACGTAATTCCGTTGAGATGACACCGCATGAACTATGGTTTAGCGAAACCTAAGCTGTCATTTCTTAAAAGTTTGGGGCTACAACGCTTATGTGAAAAGGTTTCAGGCTGATAAGGTTCAAGTAATTTCAGAGTGAAGTTAAGTATATTTACTTGCTGAAACACAAGTCTAAATTATTGAAAGGTTCAAGTAATTTTAGAGTGAAGTTGAAGATCGTCGTGACAAGAGGATAAAATATCTATGATATGATCATAGAGATGAATAACTGAGTTACGAGTTTGGCACACAATTAAGACATTGTGGAAATTGTTTCACGACTAATACCGCCTGGAACACCATAGTGTGATGGTGTGTCCGAACATCATAGCTGCACCCTATTGGATGTGGTGCATACCATGATTCCTCTTATCGAATTACCACTATTGTTTATGGGTTAGGCATTAGAGACAACCGCATTCACTTCAAATAGGGCACCACGTAATTCCGTTGAGATGACACCACATGAACTATGGTTTAGAGAAACCTAAGCTGTCATTTCTTAAAAGTTTGGGGCTACAATGCTTATGTGAAAAGGTTTCAGGATGATAAGCTCGAACCCAAAGCGGATGAATGCATCTTCATAGAATACCCAAAAATAGTTGGGTATACCTCCTATCTCAGATCCAGAAGCAAAAGTGATTGTTTCTAGAAACGGGTCCTTTCTCGAGGAAAAGTTTCTCTCGAAAGAATTGAGTGGGAGGATGGTGGAGACTTGATGAGGTTATTGAACCATCACTTCAACTAGTGTGTAGCAGGGCACAGGAAGTTGTTCCTGTGGCACCTACACCAACTGAAGTGGAAGCTTATGATAGTGATCATGAAACTTCGGATCAAGTCACTACCAAACCTCATAGGTCGACAAGGATGTGTACTACTTCGGAGTGGTACGTAATCCTGTCTTGGAAGTCATGTTTCTAGACAACAATGAACCTACGAGCTGTGGAGAAGCGATGGTGGTCCCGGATTCCGATGAATGGCTTGAGGCCATAAAATCCGAGAGAGGATCCATGTATAAAACAAAGTATAGACTTTGAAAGAACTACTTGATGGTCGTAAGGCTGTTGGGTGCAGATGGATTTTAAAAGGAAGACGGACAATGATGGTAAGTGTCACCATTAAGAAAGCTCGACTTGTCTTTAAGATGTTTCTTGACAAGTTCAAGGAGTTGACTACGATGGGACTTTCTCACTCGTAGCGATGCTAAGAGTCTGTTGGAATTATATTAGCAGTTACTGCATTATTTATGAAATCTTGCAGATAGGATGTCAAAACATTGTTTCCTCGACAATTTTCTTGAGGAAAGGTTGTATGTGATACAACCAGAAAGTTTTTGTCAATCCTGAAAGATGCTAACAAGTATGCAAAGCTCCAGCAATCCTTCTAAGGACTGGAGTAAGCATCTCGGAATTGGAATGTATGCTTTGATGAGATGATCAAAGATTTTGGGTTTATACAAAGTTTATGAGAAACTTGTATTTCCAAAGAAGTGAGTGGGAGCACTATAGAATTTCCGATGAGTATATGTTGTTGACATATTGTTGATCAGAAATGATGTAGAATTTCTAGAAAGCATGCAGGGTTATTTGGAAAGTGTTTTTCAATGGAGAACCTGGATTAAGCTACTTGAACATTGAGCATCAAGATCTATAAGGATAGATAAAAAACGCTTAATAGTACTTTCAAATGAATACATACCATGACAAGATTTTGAAGGAGTTCAAAATAGATCAGCAAAGAAGGAGTTCTTGGCTGTGTTACAAGGTGTGAGTATTGAGTAAGACTCAAGACCTGACCACGACAGAAGAGAGAGAAAGGACGAAGCTCGTCCCCTATGCTTTAGACGTAGGCTCTACCGTATGCTATGCTGTGTACCGCACCTGAAGTGTGCCTTGCCATGAGTCAGCCAAGGGGTACAAGAGTGATCCAGGAATGGATCACAGGACAGCGGTCAAAGTTATCTTTGGTAACTAGTGGACTGAGAAATTTTCTCGATTATGGAGGTGGTAAAAGAGTTCGTCGTAAAGGGTTACGCCGATGCAAACTTTGACACTAATCCAGATTATTCTGAGTAGTAAACTGGATTGGTATAGTAGAACAGTTATTTGGAATAGCTCCAAATAGAGCGTGGTAGCTGCATCTAGGAGATGACATAGAGATTTGTAAAGAACACACGATCTGAAAGATTCAGACCCGCTGACTAATAACCTCTCTCACCAGCGAGATATGATCAAACCCCATGGGTGTGGAATTCATTACAATCACATAGTGATGCGAACTAGATTATTGACTCTAGTGCAAGTGGTAGACTGTTGGAAATATGCCCTAGAGGCAATAATAAAATGGTTATTATTGTATTTCCTTGTTCATGATAATCGTCTATTGTTCATGCTATAATTGCATTGACTTGAAACCGTAATACATGTGTGAATACATAGACCACAACATGTCCCTAGTGAGCCTCTAGTTGACTAGCTCGTTGATCAATAGATGGTTATGGCTTCCTAACCATGGACATTGGATGTCATTGATAGCGGGATCACATCATTAGGAGATTGATGTGATGGACAAGACCCAATCCTAAGCATAGCACAAGATCGTGTAGTTCGTCTGCTAGAGCTTTTCTAATGTCAAGTATCATTTCCTTAGACCATGAGATTGTGCAACTCCCGGATACCGTAGGAGTGCTTTGGGTGTGCCAAACGTCACAACGTAACTGGGTGGCTATAAAGGCACACTACATGTATCTCCGAAAGTGTCTGTTGGGTTGGCACGAATCGAGACTGGGATTTGTCACTCCGTGTGACGGAGAGGTATCTCTGGGCCCACTCGGTAGGACATCATCATAATGAGCTCAATGTGACCAAAGAGCTGATCACGGGATGATGTGTTATGGAACGAGTAAAAGTGACTTGCCGGTAATGAGATTGAACGAGGTATTGGGATACCGACGATTGAATCTCGGGCAAGTAACGTACCGATTGACAAAGGGAATTGTATACAGGATTGATTGAATCCCCGACATCGTGGTTCATCTGATGAGATCATCGTGGAACATGTGGGAGCCAACATGGGTATCCAGATCCTGGTATTGGTTACTGGCCAGAGAGCTATCTCGGTCATGTCTGCATGATTCCCGAACCCGTAGGGTCTACACACTTAAGGTTCGGTGACGCTAGAGTTGTTATGGGAATTAGTGTGCAGTTACCAAATGTTGTTCGGAGTCCCGGATGAGATCCCGGATGTCATGAGGAGTTCTGGAATGGTCCAGAGGTAAAGATTTATATATGGGAAGTCCTATTTTGGCCACCAGAAAATGTTCGGGATTTTTCGGTATTGTACCGGGAAGGTTCTAGAAGGTTCCAGAGTGGGGCCCACCTGCATGGGGGACCCACATGAACGTGGGTAGTCGGGGTAAGGCCCCACACCCCTGGTCAAGGCGCGCCAAGATCCCCCTTAGAAGGAATAAGATCATATCTCGAAGGGATAAGATCAAGATCCCTAAAAAAGGGGGATAACAATCGGTGTGGAAGGGAAATGATGGGATTTCTTTCCCCCACCTTTTCCAACGCCGCAATGGACTTGGAGGGCAAGAAACCAGCCCCCTCCACCCCTATATATAGTGGGGAGGCGCATGGGAGCCGCACCCCTTCCCCTGGCGCAGCCCTCTCCCTCCCCAACACCTCCTCCTCCTCCTCCGTAGTGCTTGGCGAAGCCCTGCCGGAGAACTGCAAGCCCCACCACCACGCCGTCGTGCTGCTGGAGCTCTCCCTCAACTTCTCCTCTCCCCTTGCTGGATCAAGAAGGAGGAGACGTCCCCGGGCTGTATGTGTGTTGAATGCGGAGGCGCCGTTGTTCGGCGCTTAGATCGGAATCAACCACGATCTGAATCGCTACGAGTACGACTCCTTCATCCGCGTTCTTGTAACGCTTCCACATCGCGATCTTCAAGGGTATGAAGATGCACTCCCCTCTCTCTAGTTGCTAGAAGACTCCATAGATTGATCTTGGTGACAAGTAGGAATTTTTTTGAATTATTGCTACGTTCCCCAACAAAATTTATCATGAACATAGTACCTGATAGTATTTTAGTTGTCTATGTTGTTGTAGATAGATGGACCGTGCTGTTGTACGGTTGAATTTTAATGTTTTCCTTGGGAAAGCAAAGTTGAAAGATGATGGTAGCAATTACACAGACTGGGTCCGTAACTCGACGATTATCCTCATTGCTGCACAGAAGAATTACGTCCTGAAAGCAACGCTGGGTGCCAGGCCTGCTGCAGATGCAACTAATGACGTTAAGAACGTATGGCAGAGCAAACTTGATGACTACTCGATAGTTCAGTGTGCCATGCTTTACGGCTTAGAACCGGGACTTCAACGATGTTTTGAACGTCATGGAGCATATGAGGTGTTCCAGGAGTTGATGTTAATATTTCAAGCAAATGCCCGGATTGAGAGATATGAAGTATCCAATAAGTTCTACAGCTGCAAAATGGAGGAGAATAGTTCTGTCAGTGAACATATACTCAAAATGTCTTGGTATAACAATCACTTGATTCAACTTGCAGTTAATCTTCCGGATGATAGTGTCATTGACAGAATTCTTCAATCACTGCCACCAAGCTAAAAGAGCTTTGTGATGAACTATAATATGCAAGGGATGGATAAGACAATTCCCGTGCTCTTCGCAATGCTAGAGGCTGCGGAGGTAGAAATCAAGAAGGAGCATCAAGTGTTGATGGTCAACAAGACCACCAGTTTCAAGAAAAAGGGTAAAGGGAAGAAGAAGGGGAACTTCAAGAAGAACGACAAACAAGTCGCTGCTCAAGAGAAGAAACCCAAGTCTGGACCTAAGCCTGAGATTGAGTGCTTCTACTGCAAACAGACTAGTCACTGGAAGCGGAACTGCCCCAAGTATTTGGCGGATAAGAAGGATGGCAAAGATATATGTGATATACATGTTACTGATGTGTACCTTACTAGAGCTCACAGTAGCACCTGGGTATTTGATACTGGTTCTGTTGCTAATATTTGCAACTCGAAACAGGGACTACGGCTTAAGCGAAGACTAGCTAAGGACGAGGTGACGTTGCACGTAGGAAATGGTTCCAAAGTCGATGTGATCGCCGTCGGCACGCTACCTCTACATCTACCTTCGGGATTAGTTTTAGACCTAAATAATTGTTATTTTGTGCCAGCGTTAAGCATGAACATTATATCTGGATCTTGTTTGATGTGAGACGGTTATTCATTTAAATCTGAAAATAATGGTTGTTCTATTTATATGAGTAATATAATTTATGGTCATGCACCCTTGAAGAGTGGTCTATTTGTGATGAATCTCGATAGTAGTGATACACATATTTATAATATTGAAACCAAAAGATGCAGAGTTGATAATGATAGTGCAACTTATCTGTGGCACTGCCGTTTGGGTCATATTGGTGTAAAGCGCATGAAGAAACTCCATACTGATGGACTTTTGGAGTCACTTGATTATGAATCATTTGGTACTTGCGAACCATGCCTCATGGGCAAGATGACTAAAACGCCGTTCTCCGGGACAATGGAGCGAGCAACAGATTTGTTGGAAATCATACATACTGATGTATGTGGTCCAATGAATATTGAGGCTCGCGGCGGGTATCGTTATTTTCTCACCTTCACAGATGATTTGAGAAGATATGGGTATATCTACTTAATGAAACATAAGTCTAAAACATTTGAAAAGTTCAAGGAATTTTAGAGTGAAGTGGAAAATCATCGTAACAAAAAATAAAGTTTCTATGATCTGATCGTGGAGGAGAAAATTTGAGTTACGAGTTTGGTGTACATTTGAAACAATGCGGAATAGTTTCGCAACTCACACCACCCGGAACACCATAATGTAATGGTGTTCGAACGTCGTAATCGTACTTTAATAGATATGGTGCGATCTATGATGTCTCTTACTGATTTACCGCTATCATTTTGGGGTTATGCTTTAGAGACGACTGCATTCACAATAAATAGGGCACCATCGAAATCCGTTGAGACGATGCCTTATGAACTGTGGTTTGGCAAGAAACCAAAGTTGTCGTTTCTTAAAGTTTGGGGTTATGATGCTTACGTGAAAAAGCTTCAACCTTATAAGCTCGAACCCAAATCGGAGAAATGTGTCTTCATAGGATACCCAAAGGAAACTGTTGGGTACACCTTCTATCACAGATCCGAAGGCAAGACATTCATTGCTAAGAATGGATCCTTTCTAGAGAAGGAGTTTCTCTCGAAAGAAGTGAGTGGGAGGAAAGTAGAACTTGATGAGGTAACTGTTCCTGCTCCCTTATTGGAAAGTAGTTCATCACAGAAATCTGTTCCTGTGAGACCTACACAAATTAGTGAGGAAGCTAATGATGATGATCATGTAACTTCAGATCAAGTTACTACCGAACCTCGTAGGTCAACCAGAATAAGATCCGCACCAGAGTGGTATGGTAATCCTATTCTAGAGGTCATGTTACTTGACCAAGGCGAACCTACGAACTATGAAGAAGCGATGGTGAGCCCAGATTCCGCAAAATGGCTTGAGGCCATGAAATCTGAGATGGGATCCATGTATGAGAACAAAGTGTGGACTTTGGTTGACTTGCCCGATGATCGACAAGCCATAGAGAATAAATGGATCTTCAAGAAGTAGACTGACACTGACAGTAATCTTACTGTCTACAAAGCGACTTGTTGCGAAAGGTTTTTGATAAGTTCAAGGGGTTGACTACGATGAGAGTTTCTCACCCGTAGCGATGCTTAAGTCTGTCCGAATCATTTTAGCAATTGCCGCATTTTATGATTATAAAATTTGGCAAATGGATGTAAAAACTACATCCCTGAATGGATTTCTGGAAGAAGAGTTGTATATGATGCAACCGGAAGGTTTTGTCAATCCAAAGGGAGCTAACAAAGTGTGCAAGCTCCAGCGATCCATTTATGGACTGGTGCAAGCCTCTCGGAGTTGGAATAAATGTTTTGATAGTGTGATCAAAGCATATGGATTTATACAGACTTTTGGAGAAGCCAATATTTACAAGAAAGTGAGTGGGAGCTCTGTATCATTTCTGATATTATATGCGGATGAAATATTGGTGATTGGAAATGATATAGAATTTTTGGATAACATAAAAGGATACTTGAATAAGAGTTTTTCAATGAAAGACCTCGGTGAAGCTGCTTACATATTGGGCATCAAGATCTATAGAGATAGATCGATCAAGACGCTTGATAGGACTTTCACAAAGCACATACCTTGACAAAGTTTTGAAAAAGTTCAAAATGGATCAAGCAAAGAAAGGGTTCTTGCCTGTGTTACAAGGTGTGAAGTTGAGTCAAACTCAATGCCCGACCACTGCAGAAGATAGAGAGAAAATGAAAGATTTTCCCTATGCTTCAGCCATAGGCTCTATCATGTATGCAATGCTGTGTACCGGACCTGATGTGTGCCTTGCTATTAGCTTAGCACGGAGGTACCAAAGTAATCCAGGAGTGGATCACTGGACAACGGTCAAGAACATCCTGAAATACCTGAAAAGGATTAAGGATATGCTTCTCGTTTATGGAGGTGACAAAGAGCTAGTCGTAAATGGTTACGTCAATGCAAGCTTTGACACTGATCCGGACGATTCTAAGTCACAAACTGGATACATGTTTACATTGAATGGTGGAGCTGTCAGTTGGTGCAGTTCTAAACAAAGCGTCGTGGCGGGATCTACGTGTGAAGCAGAGTACATAGCTGCTTCGGAAGCAGCAAATGAAGGAGTCTGGATGAAGGAGTTCATATCCGATCTAAGTGTCATACCTAGTGCATCGGGACCAATGAAAATCTTTTGTGACAATACTGGCGCAATTGCCTTGGCAAAGGAATCCAGATTTCACAAGAGAACCAAGCACATCAAGAGACGTTTCAATTCCATCCGGGATCAAGTCCAGGCGGGAGACATAGAAATTTGCAAGATACATACGGATCTGAATGTTGCAGACCCGTTGACTAAGCCTCTTCCACGAGCAAAACATGATCAGCACCAAAACTCGATGGGTGTTAGAATCATTACTGTGTAATCTAGATTATTGACTCTAGTGCATGTGGGGACTGAAGGAAATATGCCCTAGAGGCAATAATAAAGTTATTATTTATTTCCTCATATCATGATAAATGTTTATTATTCATGCTAGAATTGTATTAACCGGAAACATAATACATGTGTGAATACATAGACAAACATAGTGTCACTAGTATGCCTCTACTAGTCTAGCTCGTTGATCAAAGATGGTTATGTTTCCTGACCATAGACAAGAGTTGTCATTTGATAAACGAGATCACATCATTAAGAGAACTAGTCGTCAACCCGTGCGCTTGCACGGGCTAGTAATTTCAGAACCGTGTAATAAGTTGCGTGTTGATTTATGCATGATTTTTCAAATTTCATGAATTTAATTTTTGTAATATTTCTATACTAAAGCATGTTTTACTTTACCGTGGTCCACAAAAACATAATAAAGAATCACATGGATTTGTGGATATTGTCATTAGGCTACATTTCAGAGGAATTTGGTTGCGTGCCAATATTTTCTTCATCTATTAGATACGTATTGACACTGATTTGAGTATTGTTAATAACAGTTAATACATTGTAACTCGGTATTTGTCACTAACATATATACATGTGTATTTCTTTTGCGAGCATGATTGGGACATAGCTAACTTTGATATAGCAAAGTTTAAACCATATGTTCCTGTTCAAAAATTGTGGCTAAGGCTAACAAAAGCAAGGGCATAACTCTAGCAAAATCTAGCAGAAGGTTGATTATCAGGTATGTCAATTACAATAGGAACTTTCAACTGTACAAAAAGACAGCTGTATGGTGCATATGAAATACGTACCTCACATCTGTTGGTACCCATTTTTAATTTGAATATATTTTACTTCCAATGTTTATGTGTATATGAAATCTATGATACGTCATTCAACAATTACATAATGATAATCTAAGACACGTCATTCAACAATCTATATGGTGTAATGGGTACTGTTTTTGTGAAACTGGGATTTCATGCATCCTATTTTCAGATGAGAATGAAAATATATTGAGAAGAGGCCTCTAATTAGTACATAATATATCTTTTTAAGTGGACAAATATAGTGAGAAGTACTTTTGGAGCATGGCCTCCTGGGAGCCCATTATTTTTTCATCAAAAATGCTATTTACACGATTTTTTGTCTTCTTGCGTTGTATCTGTACCTATGAAATTTGACCAACACATATTTCCATATGTACCATACACATAAAATGTAAATACTTACACCTAACTGAACTTCCTTTCGTTGTTGCATTTGGGCTAGAATTTTGTTCTTTTTGCTTAACTTTTCATATATGTACATAATATTTATATGTATTTGCAAAAAAAAATTAACAGCTTTTAAATAGTATTTCCGTTTTTTTGTTTTCAAATTTGTGGATCTACCTGTCCTAGGAAATGCTGCTCTCACGATCATTGACCATATATAATAGCAGGAAATGTTACATGCATAAATACGAATGAATATATAAGTATATGCATGCATGTAATTTATGCAGTCACGTGATTAAGAAGAGGGTGCATATTGATGACCAGGTAAAGCGCAGACTTTCCATGAACACAGTATGAGTCCATCACCATATTGTGTTTCTATTTATTTCAGCTGCCGATCATCTTCTAGAAGAAAGCCTAGTGTTGAAATTGGTGTTGTAGACCTCCACTCCCAATGCGGCAAACTACAATTGATGTATCATGATGGGAGGCGTCGGACAGCGGGTAATGTCCAGATTAATTATCCGAACTCAACATGAAAAATGAACAATTCGTTTAAGAACTTTCCGCATCACGCCCGCTGGTGCCACCGCGAGACGTCGTCGTCTGGCCGCTGTTTCATTTAATATAAGAACGATCTAATAAGCCTGAAGAAGATAACCACATAATGATTCAGTTTTCTTAAAATATGTCCCTCATATTATTAGGTGATTCTTGGGCCTAAGCTAGTAATGCTAAAGACAAGACATATACAATGGAATACATAATCGTTGCTAGGACTCTAAACAGACACAAACAGAACTCTATGGCGCTTTATTAATTTGATCCTAACGTCGAAGATCTTACTGTTATTTTTATGTGTTTTCAAAGAATTGATGTGGGGTTTGTATGGTGCCTCCAGGCTGCAGTTACAAAATATAAGATATGTGCAAATGAACAGTGCTACCAAATGCTTCAATGAACATATTTGATGAGCAGTATGACCTACATAATATTGCAGCAGAATTCAGTGGTATGAATTCTGATGATTAAAAATATATGAATCACATAAAAAAATGAGGAAGCAAACACTTGTGTGTGCATCTTTTGTCTCATGTGAACAACCTAAAACTACCATAATCAGATGCTTCAAAACCTAGAACCATAGGACTGAAAAAATTCTCCAAGTTGTCCTTGTAAGACGCTGTTAACTGCATGTTGTTGTTAATTCAGGGGAGAAAGAACTAAAACCAGACATATAACAAAGCTAATTCATATATGGTTGCTCTCAAGGAAGCATGAGACCACGCAGCCATGCAAATTACAGGAAGAACAAAATAGACAATAGGAATAAGAGTAGAACCGGAGGACTTACAGCAGCTTTCCTCCCGAATTCCTCTTCTATGCTTTGATCAAATTTAGATGCCTCTCAAGAAGTCTAATTCTTTTGTCAACTGCATGGAGGAGGCACCAGTCAGCAGCAAATCGCTTCTCTGGAATTCGATAGCCTGGTACATGGTGTCCGCGAAGCGATGCAGTGAATATGGCTGTGTGCATGAGTTCCCAGCAGGAGAGAAAGAATACCTGGGTAACCGCCGGAGTTCATGGGGAGGAAAAGGCGTCGTCCCCTGGTGGTTCAGAATTAACACGGAGCCTCTTCTGCAGCAGCACGTAGGGATCATGTACAGATCGGATTGCGCGAGATTAATTGTGAGGAGGAATCAGAAGGGATGGAGGGATTGGTCCCTTGCTGATGGCAAATTTCCTATGAAGGACTCATCTATCTCTTCGTTCCCCTCGTCTCGCCTCTTGCTATCCAGCATTGCAACTGCAACAAAGATGGTCAGACCACATAGAGGGGATGGTGGCCGCATGAGGGGTCTTGATGTGAGATCATGGCCGAGGAGGGCTTGACTTGTGAGATCATGGTCGCTGCCGGGGAGAGCTTGACTTGGAGATCGGGAGTTTTCTTTCCTTTCTGCTGACCTATATATATTTTTGTGTTGGGTCGTGTGAGGTACTGGGACGTAGAGGAATAAGAGAGAGTCGTGAGAGAGATTGTTATTTTTAAACTGGATCGTGAGGTGGCACCTAGAGGAATAAGGGAGTCCTGAGATTTTGGGAGAGAGGCAGTTTGGATCATAGTGTTCTGTTTCTAGAACCAATATATGACTCTTTTGTAAGTGATTACAACTCTTTGGCCGAATTAAGAAAAAAATCAAGGATTAGATAGATGGGTTGATCTACACCGTAATAACTTGGCCCCACCAGATTAGCGGCTCCTAATTACTGATTAACATGGTAATTTCTTGAGAGTCTGTAATTAGTATAGGTATAGATGATGTGATTGACTTGACCCATTCCATTAGCTTAGCACTTGATCGTTTAGTATGTTGCTATTGCTTTCTTCATGACTTATACATGTTCCTATGACTATGAGATTATGCAACTCCCGAATACCGGAGGAACACTTTGTGTGCTACCAAACGTCACAACGTAACTGGGTGATTACAAAGGTGCTCTACAGGTGTCTCCGAAGGTACTTGTTGAGTTGGCATGTATCGAGATTAGGATTTCTCACTCCGATTGTCGGCGAGGTATCTCTGGGCCCACTCGGTAAATCACATCACTATAAGCCTTGCAAGCAATGGGACTAATGAGTTAGTTGCGGGATGATGCATTACGAAACGAGTAAAGAGACTTGCTGGTAACAAGATTGAACTAGGTATTGAGATACCGACGATCAAATCTCGGGGAAGTAACATACCGATGACAAAGGGAACAATGTATGTTGTTATGCGGTTTGACCAATAAAGATCTTCATAGAATATGTGGGAGCCAATATGAGCATCCAGGTTCCGCTATTGGTTATTGACCGTAGATGTGTCTCGGTCATGTCTACATAGTTCTCGAACCCGTAGGGTCCGCACGCTTAAAGTTCTGTGACGATTGGTATTATGAGGTTTTGTGTTTTGATGTACCAAAGGTAGTTCGGAGTCTCGGATATGATCACGTACATGACGAGGAGTCTCGAAATTGTCGAGACATAAAGATTGATATATTGGACGACTATATTCGGACACCGGAAGTGTTCCGGGTGGTTTCGGAGAAAACCGAAGTGCCGGAGGGTTACCGGAACCCCCCCGGGAGAAATAGTGGGCCTTATGGGCCTTAGTGGAGAGAGAGAGGGCTGGCCTAGGGCAGGCTGCGCGCCCCTCCCCCTCTGGTCCAAATTGGACTAGGAGAGGGGGGGCAGCGCCCCCCTTTCCTTCTCCCTCTCCCCCTTCCTTTCCCCCTCCTAGTAGGAGTAGGAAAGAGGGGAGTCCTACTCCTACTAGGAGGAGGACTCCTCCTCCTGGCGCGCCCTGCAAGGGCCGGTCGGCCTCCCCCCTTGTTCCTTTATATACAGGGGTAGGGGGCACCTCTAGACACACAAGTTGATCTGTTGATCTCTCCCAGCTGTGTGTGGTGCCCCCCTCCACCATAATCCATCTCGATCATATCGTAGAGGTGCTTAGGCGAAGCCCTGCGTCGGTAGCATCATCATCACGGTCATCACGCCGTCGTGCTGACGAAACTCTCCAGCAAAGCTCTGCTGGATCGGAGCTCGCGGGACGTCATCGAGTTGAATGTGTGCTGAACTCGGAGGTGCTGTACGTTCGGTACTTGGATCGGTCGGATCGTGAAGACATACGACTACATCAACCACGTTGTTCTAACGCTTCCGCTTTTGGTCTACAAGGGTACGTGGACACACTCTCCCCTCTCGTTGCTATGCATCACCATGATCCTGCGTGTACGTAGGAAATTTTGTGAAATTACTACGTTCCCCAACTGAGGGAGACCTGGATTAGGGGGTGTTTGGATAGCCGAACTATATCTTCAGCCCGACTCCAGGACTATGAAGATACAAGATTGAAGACTTCGTCCCGTGTCCGGAATGTTCTTTCCTTGGCGTGGAAGGCAAGCTAGGCGTGCGGATATTCAAGATCTCCTACCAATGTAACCGACTCTGTGTAACCCTAACCCTATCCGGTGCCTATATAAACCGGAGGGTTGTAGTCCGTAGGACGAAGACATCATAACCATCATCATACACAATCATACCATAGGCTAGCTTCTAGGGTTTAGCCTCCTTGATCTCGTGGTAGATCTACTCTTGTACTACCCATATCATCAATATTAATCTAGCAGGAGTAGGGTTTTACCTCCATCGAGAGGGCCCGAACCTGGGTAAAATAAAGTGTCCCTTGTCTCCTGTTACCATCCGACCTTGACACACAGATCGGGACCCCCTACCCGAGATCTGCCGGTTTTGACACCGACATTGGTGCTGTCATTGAGAGTTCCTCTGTGTCGTCACCTTTAGGCCCGATGGCTCCTTTGATCATCAACAACGATGAGGTCCAGGGTGAGACTTTTCTCCCCAGACAGATCTTCATCTTCGGCGGCTTCGCTCTGCGGGCCAAATCGCTTGGCCATCTGGAGCAGATCGAAAGCCACGCCCCTGGCCATCAAGCTAGGTGGGGAAGCTTAAACTACACGGCAGATACCCTCGAAGACTTGATCTTCAACGGATTCAAGCCACAGCCAAGCGCGCCGCACTATCTCGAGGGGCATGATATAGCTCTGCCTCCGAAAAGTGTCCTGGAGGCCGCATACGCTCCGGCCCCGATCCTCGATCCGGAGCCCGCTGCGTTCTTTGAGGATGAACGGTTGGACGTCACCTCGGGGGCTGCGATCTTAAAAGCCATTGAGCCAAACGCAAGCCCCGCACTCCGCATGGCACATGACTCCAAGGAGCCGGACTCTTCTCCAAACTCCGAACCTCCCGCGCCCCTGCCAATCGAATCAGATTGGGCGCCGGTAATGGAGTTCACCGCCGCGGACATCTTTCAGTATTCGCCTTTCAATGATATTCTGAAATCTCTCAAGTCTCTCTCTTTTTCAGGAGAGCCCAGGCCGAACTATGGCCTGCGAGGTTGGGATTCGGACGACGAAGAAATTCAAAGCCCGCCCACCACCCACTTAATAGCCACTGTCGACGATTTAACCGACATGCTCGACTTCGCCTCCGAAGAATTCGACGGTATGGACGACGAAGACGGAGACGAACGGGAACCAGCACCCATAGGGCACTGGACGTCCACCCCACTTAATGACGTATTCATGGTGGATACACCTGAAAAAACTCACAATGAGGAAGAAGGGGGCGAAAAGAAGGGTAAACCCTCCGAAAAGCATTCAAAGCGGTGACGTAAACGCCGAGCGAAGCCCCGCCTCGATCAAGACCCAGCCATAGAGCAGGACGAGCCGGCAGATGATGAACGCATCCCAAACCAGCCTTCCGAATAGGGTAACATGGGCAGAGAGGACGAACAGTCCTCCCCCGGTCATAACAGAACTCCGGACGATACCACGCTGGATAAAATCATGGAGCAGAAGAATCTCCAAGAAAGGCTCGTCGCCACAGCACGAAGCCTGAAGAAGAAGAAGCAAAAGCTAAAGACGGCGGAAGATGCACTCAAAACAAGATGGAGCAAAGTAATCAAGACCGCAGACAAATACGGCGGCAGCCGCCGCACCAAAAGCTATCCGAAGAGAAAGCTACTACCCGAATTCGACCAAGAGGCCCTAGAGCCCCCAAACTCGAAAAACAAAAAGGCTACACGGTCGAATAAACGACCTCTCGGACACTACAATACGGCAAACGGCACCGCACTCAATGCGGAATGCGACACAATCAAAGACTCGCATCATTTCCCAGCCAGGTCCATTTACGAGCCAAGAAAGGAAGCTCTCACAAGCAATGCAAAAAATCCACCATCAAAATCCGGCACACCCAAATATAGGGGTGCCGCACACCCTCTATGCTTCACCGATGAAGTCCTGGAATATGAATTCCCAGAGGGATTTAAACCCGTTAACATAGAGGCGTACGATGGAACAACAGACCCGGGAGTCTGGATCGAGGATTATATCCTCCACATACATATGGCTAGAGGAGATGATCTCCACGCCATAAAATATTTACCCCTTAAGCTTAAAGGGCCAGCCCGGCACTGGCTTAAAAGCCTTCCCGAAAACACAATTGGAAGTTGGGAAGAGTTCGAGGACGCTTTCCGAGCAAATTTTCAAGGGACCTATGTCCGTCCCCCGGACGCAGACGACCTCAGTCACATAATTCAGCAATCCGGAGAATCAGCTCGGTTGTTCTGGAACAGATTCCTCACTAAAAAGAATCAAATAGTGGATTGTCAGGACGCCGAAGCCCTAGCGGCTTTCAGGCACAATGTCCGAGACGAATGGCTCGCCAGACACCTCGGCCAGGAAAAGCCAAGAACAATGGCCGCACTCACAAGCCTCATGACCCGCTTTTGCGCAGGAGAGGACAGCTGGTTGGCACGATGCAGCCCCAGCGACCCAAGTACATCAGAAATCAGGGATGGAAACGGGAAACCATGGCGATACAAGGACCTTCGCCGAATCAAAAGAAAAAGTCCGAAGAGCACGACACTCAATGCCGGATTCAAAGGCTCACGGCAAAATCAGACAAAATCACCCCCTTAGGATAATAGGGAAGATCCGTCCAGTCTAAAGAGAATCATGGACAGGATATGTCAGATACACAGTACTCCTGGAAAGCCTGCTAATCATACCCACAGAGACTGTTGGGTTTTCAAACAATCCGGAAGGCTTAACGCCGAACACAAGGGGCTCGACACACCAAGTGAGGAAGAGGACGAACCCCAAAAGCAGAACACCAGGAAGCAAAAGAACTTCCCGCAAGAAGTCAAAACAGTGAACTCACTTCACATAACAAGGCATGAGGCACCCATAAAGGTCCGCACATTCAAGCCTATCCCTCAGGAGTCTGGCCACTGGTCACTAAAGCCAATCATTTTTGATCAGCTAGATTATTCTCGCAATATCAAACACGCAGGCCGGACTGCCCTGATACTTAATCCAATAATAGACGGATTCCAGTTTACCAACGTCCTTATGGACGGTGGCAGTGGACTAAATCTGATATATCAGGATACAATTCACCGCATGGGCATAAACCCAGCACGAATCCGTCACAGTAAAACCTCCTTTCAAGGAGTAGCACCAGGCCCGGACACCCACTGTATGGGTTTTCTCCGGCTTGTGGTCATATTTGGCTCTGCCAATAACTTTCGTCGCGAAAAGCTTATATTCCACATAGTCCCGTTTTCAAGTCGCTATCAAGCACTAATGGGACGCGGAGCTTTTGCTCGCTTTAACGCAATACTGCATTATGCATCCCTCACGCTAAAGATGCCCGGTCCTCGAGGCATCATCTCTTTAAAGGGAGCATACTAAACTACATCTCCTCCAAACGGAGGATTGTGTGGCCGCTTAAACGGCCGCCCAACAAAATGTCCTTGCCAGCCAAAAGACTTTTTCGATGTAAGTCACAAAAGGCCGCGGACCCGGACCCAATGAGTTCGGCACAAGCCCATTTTCGTTATAGGCTTGGTACGCCTCACCAGGGGCTGTACGCAGAGACAATAAAACTCGACCGTATCTATTTCTCACTTCACATTTTATTTATTATTCTTTTTGATCCGCACGACCCATTTTTCAATTTAGTTCTTCCCTTTTACAGATGAACGTCGTACGACGCCCGTCCAGGACATGGCACAGCGGAGACACAGGCGCAGACGTGCAGTAGGGACCCGCCCCAAAGGATTCTTCTTAGATTAAGACCCTGCATAAACCTTTTTTCTGTCTCTTGCTGCTATACATCCCCTGGTTTACCTCACTATAACCATGGAGGAGACTGGCGTTTTGGCATGTGGCCACGCCAGAATTCTTGCTCGTACCTGGACACAAGGGGCTTTTTTCTTTTTCAAGGGTGTTGTTTCACACGCACCCACAAAGGCCGAACACCTTAGTGAGTGTTCGGCGTCGCGAGTTTTGGCACTATATGCATCAGCTCCGAGTCATGATTTTGGTCACATGTTGGGTTGCCCGGCTCCTGAGTTCGGCCACCTTACGTTCCGTTCTGTCGGCTAAGGTTGCACCAGGAGAACTACTGCGATTGTGCCCCAGTTCGGTCGGGTGAGCACCTCAGTAGAGAAAGCCGAAAACCGACTGTCATGATGTAGCGCGACACTGGTCGCCACTCGATGACTTATAGGAATTTATCGAATTCCTCCGTTTTGACGAAGGGCCGCTTCCCGGTCAGGCACATATGCGTCCCGAATTCGGGTAAACATAGTCGCCATTAAAGGGCTACCTAAAGAGTCCCGCTGTCAAGCTCCTATGGCTAAGTGAAAGTGTTAAAGCATTATAGTCCGGTTGCCTAGCCCGCGGCGCTATCACCTCCTTTGTAGGACCAAGATGTTGGGTTAAGTGTGAAAATGCGTTCTCCGCGCGCACCCCCGCACTATGTGCGTGGGGGCTGAAGCCAACGACTGCAATCTTTCAGAATTTATATATCAAAACGGCCGCATAGGAGGTGTTATTAATACTTGAAGGCACAAGTCTAAATTACACCATTACAATTTATAAAAATATTGATCTACGATTACATATGCTGTCATAAAACAACATCTTTCGAACACTGCGTCTCTATTACACGAGCGCCCACGAGGACTTCCTCAAAATAGTGCTCGGAAGGAATTCGGCTTTTATCCGAATCACGGGACGCAACAACGGTGGGCTCCATATCTGCCCAGTATGTCTTGACACGGGCAAGAGCCAGCCGCGCGCCCTCTGTGCAAGCGGACCTCTTTAGAGCTTCAATCCGACGCACCACGTCAAGAAATTGCTGCACCAAACTGAAATAGCTTCTCGGCTTCGATCTCCCCGGACATAGGCGGTCCATGGCATACTTCATGGCGAGTCTGGACAACCTATTCAGCTCGGCCCATTGGGCCAGGCGATCATCCACTGATAGTGGACGCTCTGGATTAGTGAACTGCGACCAGAAGAGCTTTTCCACTTCATGATCTTTCTTATCTCGAAAGTACTTGGTCGCATCAGCGGCGCTAGTCGACAAATCCAGATAGGTGTCCTCCACGCTCCACGCTCGGTCCAACGGGGCGAACTTCGGATCAAACAATTTTCTCCGCAGCAGGAAGGGCTTTCCATCCGCAATTAGTCCGGCTTGACGCAGCTCTTCCCTTGACGCTCTCATACCAGAGCGGGCGTCCTTGGCGTCGGCGACGGCCTTCTCTAAATCCGTCTGCCGGGCTCGACCTTCCTCTTCAAGAAGTTTGCAACGGTTAGTAGCACTTTTCAACTTTACGGCTATATCAGCCATCTCCTCCCAACTTCGGCAATGGGAAGCCTATTCGGCTTTTAGCTCTTCATGGGCTCTTCCGGCAGCCGCATCACTTTTTCTGGCTTGTTCCTTTGCTTTGGCGAGCTCGGCCCTAAGTCCTTCTACGGCTGCCGCACCATCTGCATCAAGCATACACAAGGTAAGTTATTGAGATAAAGCTCCTCTTACTAACAATCGCCAAATAAACTCAATACTATGAGCATCATTAAGCCGCTTGTTAACAAGCACGATGTCGGCTTCTGCCTCATCGAGTTGCCGTTTCATTTCGGCAAATTCTCGAAGGTTTCAAGAAAGTGTTCCCCCTAACTGTGCACCGTTGCGAAGGTTCGTTGTTTCGAAGCACCACGTGATGACCGGGTGTGATAGATTCTAACATTCGCATACAACGGGTGTAAGCCAGATTTACACATGCGAAACACTTAGGTTGACTTGACGAGCCTAGCTTGTACAGACATGGCCTCGGAACACGGAAGACCGAAAGGTCGAACATGAGTCGTATAGTGGATACGATCAACGTGAAGATGTTCACCGATGATGACTAGTCCGTCTCACGTGATGATCGGACACGGCCTAGTTGACTCGGATCATGTATCACTTAGATGACTAGAGGGATGTCTAAGTGGGAGTTCATTGAATAATTTGATTAGAGGAACTTAATTATCATGAACATAGTCAAAAGGTCTTTGCAAATTATGTCGTAGCTCACGCTTTGGTTCTACTATTTTAGATATGTTCCTAGAGAAAATTTAGTTGAGAGTTGACTGTAGTAATTATGCGGACTGGGTCCGTGAACTGAGGATTGTCCTCATTGCTGCACAGAAGGGCTATGTCCTTAATGCACCGCTCAGTGTGTTGAACCTCGAGCGTCGTCTGTAGATATTGGGAAACATCTGACATACACGTTTTGATGACTACGTGATAGTTCAGTGCGGTAATACTAACGGTTTAGAATTGTGGCACCAAAAGACGTTTTTTGAAATGTCGCAGAACATATGAGATGTTTCAAAGACTGAAATTGGAATTTCAGACTAGTGCCAGCGTCAAGAGGTATGAGACCTCTGACAAGTTTATTAAGCCTGCAAACTAAGGGAGAAAAGCTCAATCGTTGAGCATGTGCTCAGATTATCTGAGTACTACAATCGCTTGAATCGAGTGGGAGTTAATCTTCCAGATGAGATAGTGATGGTTCTCCATAGTCACTGCCACCAAGCTATTGGAGCTTCGTGATGAACTATAACATATCAAGGATAGACATGATGATCCTTGAGCAACTCGTGATGTTTGACACTGCGAAAGTAGAAATCAAGAAGGAGCATCAATTGTTGATGGTTAAACCATTAGTTTCAAGAAGGGCAAGGGAAATAAGGGATACTTCATGAAACGGCAAATCAGTTGCTGCTCTAGTGAAGAAACCCAAGGTTGAACCCAAACCCGAGACTAAGTGCTTCTATAATGAGGCGAACGGTCACTGAATCAGAAATACCCTAGATACTCGGTAGATGAGAAGGCTGGCAAGGTCGACAGAAGTATATTGGATATACATTATAATGTGTACTTTACTAGTTCTCCTAGTAGCACCAGGGTATTAAAATACCGGTTCAGTTGCTAAGTGTTAGTAACTCGAAATAAAAATGCTACAGAATAAACGGAGACTAGCTGAAGGTGAGATGATGATATGTGTTGGAAGTGTTTCCAAGGTTGATGTGATCAAGCATCGCATGCTCCCTCTACCATCGATATTGGTGTTAAACCTAAATAATTGTTATTTGGTGTTTGCATAGACATGATTGGATTATGTTTATCGCAATACGGTTATTCATTTAAGGAGAATAATGGTTACTCTGTTTATTTGAATAATACCATCAATGGTATTGCACCTAGAATGAATGGTTCATTGAATCTCGATCGTAGTGATACACATGTTCATGCCAAAAGATATAAGATAGTAATGATAGTACCACATACTTGTGGCACTGCCATTTGCGTCATGTTGGTATAAAACGCATGAAGAAGCTCCATGTTGATGGATCTTTGGACTCACTCGTTTTTGAAAAGATTGAGACATGCGAACCATGTCTATTGGTAGATATGCATGAAGAAACTCCATACAGATGGATCGTTTGGACTTACTTGATTTTGAATCACTTGAGACATGCAAATCATACCACAAGGGCAAGATGACTGAAAGGCCTCGTTTTCAGTGAGATGGAACAAGAAAGAAACTTGTTGGAAGTAATACATTTTGATGTGTGCAGTCCAATGAGTGCTGAGGCATGCAGTGGATATCGTTATGTTCTTACTTCGCAAATGATTTGAGTAGATGCTAAGTATATTTACTTGCTGAAACACAAGTCTAAATTATTGAAAGGTTCAAGCAATTTCAGAGTGAAGTTGAAGATCGTCGTGACAAGAGGATAAAATATCTATGTTATGATCATAGAGATGAATAACTGAGTTACGAGTTTGGCACACAATTAAGACATTGTGGAAATTGTTTCACGACTAATACCGCCTGGAACACCATAGTGTGATGGTGTGTCCGAACATCATAGCTGCACCCTATTGGATGTGGTGCATACCATGATGCCTCTTATAAAATTACCACTATTGTTTATGGGTTAGGCATTAGAGACAACCGCATTCACTTTAAATAGGGCACCACGTAATTCCGTTGAGATGACACCGTATGAACTATGGTTTAGAGAAACCTAAGCTGTCATTTCTTAAAAGTTTGGGGCTACAACGCTTATGTGAAAAGGTTTCAGGCTGATAAGGTTCAAGTAATTTCAGAGTGAAGTTAAGTATATTTACTTGCTGAAACACAAGTCTAAATTATTGAAAGGTTCAAGTAATTTCAGAGTGAAGTTGAAGATCGTCGTGACAAGAGGATAAAATATCTATGATATGATCATAGAGATGAATAACTGAGTTACGAGTTTGGCACACAATTAAGACATTGTGGAAATTGTTTCACGACTAATACCGCCTGGAACACCATAGTGTGATGGTGTGTCCGAACATCATAGCTGCACCCTATTGGATGTGGTGCATACCATGATTCCTCTTATCGAATTACCACTATTTTTTATGGGTTAGGCATTAGAGACAACCGCATTCACTTTAAATAGGGCACCACGTAATTCCGTTGAGATGACACCACATGAACTATGGTTTAGAGAAACCTAAGCTGTCATTTCTTAAAAGTTTGGGGCTACAACGCTTATGTGAAAAGGTTTCAGGATGATAAGCTCGAACCCAAAGCGGATGAATGCATCTTCATAGAATACCCAAAAATAGTTGGGTATACCTCCTATCTCAGATCCAGAAGCAAAAGTGATTGTTTCTAGAAACGGGTCCTTTCTCGAGGAAAAGTTTCTCTCGAAAGAATTGAGTGGGAGGATGGTGGAGACTTGATGAGGTTATTGAACCATCACTTCAACTAGTGTGTAGCAGGGCACATGAAGTTGTTCCTGTGGCACCTACACCAACTGAAGTGGAAGCTTATGATAGTGATCATGAAACTTCGGATCAAGTCACTACCAAACCTCATAGGTCGACAAGGATGTGTACTACTTCGGAGTGGTACGTAATCCTGTCTTGGAAGCCATGTTGCTAGACAACAATGAACCTACGAGCTGTGGAGAAGCGATGGTGGGCCCGGATTCCGATGAATGGCTTGAGGCCATAAAATCCGAGAGAGGATCCATGTATAAAACAAAGTATAGACTTTGAAAGAACTACTTGATGGTCGTAAGGCTGTTGGGTGCAGATGGATTTTAAAAGGAAGACGGACAATGATGGTAAGTGTCACCATTAAGAAAGCTCGACTTGTCTTTAAGATGTTTCTTGACAAGTTCAAGGAGTTGACTACGATGGGACTTTCTCACTCGTAGCGATGCTAAGAGTCTGTTGGAATTATATTAGCAGTTACTGCATTATTTATGAAATCTTGCAGATAGGATGTCAAAACATTGTTTCCTCGACAATTTTCTTGAGGAAAGGTTGTATGTGATACAACCAGAAAGTTTTTGTCAATCCTGAAAGATGCTAACAAGTATGCAAAGCTCCAGCAATCCTTCTAAGGACTGGAGTAAGCATCTCGGAATTGGAATGTATGCTTTGATGAGATGATCAAAGATTTTGGGTTTATACAAAGTTTATGAGAAACTTGTATTTCCAAAGAAGTGAGTGGGAGCACTATAGAATTTCCGATGAGTATATGTTGTTGACATATTGTTGATCAGAAATGATGTAGAATTTCTAGAAAGCATGCAGGGTTATTTGGAAAGTGTTTTTCAATGGAGAACCTGGATTAAGCTACTTGAACATTGAGCATCAAGATCTATAAGGATAGATAAAAAACGCTTAATAGTACTTTCAAATGAATACATACCATGACAAGATTTTGAAGGAGTTCAAAATAGATCAGCAAAGAAGGAGTTCTTGGCTGTGTTACAAGGTGTGAGTATTGAGTAAGACTCAAGACCTGACCATGACAGAAGAGAGAGAAAGGACGAAGCTCGTCCCCTATGCTTTAGACGTAGGCTCTACAGTATGCTATGCTGTGTACCGCACCTGAAGTGTGCCTTGCCATGAGTCAGCCAAGGGGTACAAGAGTGATCCAGGAATGGATCACAGGACAGCGGTCAAAGTTATCTTTGGTAACTAGTGGACTGAGAAATTTTCTCGATTATGGAGGTGGTAAAAGAGTTCGTCGTAAAGGGTTACGCCGATGCAAACTTTGACACTAATCCAGATTATTCTGAGTAGTAAACTGGATTGGTATAGTAGAACAATTATTTGGAATAGCTCCAAATAGAGCGTGGTAGCTGCATCTAGGAGATGACATAGAGATTTGTAAAGAACACACGATCTGAAAGATTCAGACCCGCTGACTAATAACCTCTCTCACAAGCGAGATATGATCAAACCCCATGGGTGTGGAATTCATTACAATCACATAGTGATGCGAACTAGATTATTGACTCTAGTGCAAGTGGTAGACTGTTGGAAATATGCCCTAGAGGCAATAATAAAATGGTTATTATTGTATTTCCTTGTTCATGATAATCGTCTATTGTTCATGCTATAATTGCATTGACTGGAAACCGTAATACATGTGTGAATACATAGACCACAACATGTCCCTAGTGAGCCTCTAGTTGACTAGCTCGTTGATCAATAGATGGTTATGGCTTCCTAACCATGGACATTGGATGTCATTGATAGCGGGATCACATCATTAGGAGAATGATGTGATGGACAAGACCCAATCCTAAGCATAGCACAAGATCGTGTAGTTCGTCTGCTAGAGCTTTTCTAATGTCAAGTATCATTTCCTTAGACCATGAGATTGTGCAACTCCCGGATACCGTAGGAGTGCTTTGGGTGTGCCAAACGTCACAACGTAACTGGGTGGCTATAAAGGCACACTACGGGTATCTCCGAAAGTGTCTGTTGGGTTGGCACGAATCGAGACTGGGATTTGTCACTCCGTGTGACGGAGAGGTATCTCTGGGCCCACTCGGTAGGACATCATCATAATGAGCTCAATGTGACCAAAGAGCTGATCACGGGATGATGTGTTATGGAACGAGTAAAAGTGACTTGCCGGTAATGATATTGAACGAGGTATTGGGATACCGACGATTGAATCTCGGGCAAGTAACGTACCGATTGACAAAGGTAATTGTATACAGGATTGATTGAATCCCCGACATCGTGGTTCATACGATGAGATCATCGTGGAACATGTGGGAGCCAACATGGGTATCCAGATCCTGGTATTGGTTATTGGCCAGAGAGCTATCTCGGTCATGTCTGCATGATTCCCGAACCCGTAGGGTCTACACACTTAAGGTTCGGTGACGCTAGAGTTGTTATGGGAATTAGTGTGCAGTTACCAAATGTTGTTCGGAGTCCCGGATGAGATCCGGGATGTCATGAGGAGTTCTGGAATGGTCCAGAGGTAAAGATTTATATATGGGAAGTCCTATTTTGGCCACCAGAAAATGTTCGGGATTTTTCGATATTGTACCGGGAAGGTTCTAGAAGGTTCCAGAGTGGGGCCCTCCTGCATGGGGGACCCACATGAACGTGGGTAGTGGGGGCAAGGCCCCACACCCCTGGTCAAGGCGCACCAAGATCCCCCTTAGAAGGAATAAGATCATATCTCGAAGGGATAAGATCAAGATCCCTAAAAAAGGGGGATAACAATCGGTGTGGAAGGGAAATGATGGGATTTCTTTCCCCCACCTTTGCCAACGCCGCAATGGACTTCGAGGGCAAGAAACCAGCCCCCTCCACCCCTATATATAGTGGGGAGGCGCATGGTAGCCGCACCCCTTCCCCTGGCGCAGCCCTCTCCCTCCCCAACACCTCCTCCTCCTCCTCCGTAGTGCTTGGCGAAGCCCTGCCGGAGAACTGCAAGCTCCACCACCACGCCGTCGTGCTGCTGGAGCTCTCCCTCAACTTCTCCTCTCCCCTTGCTGGATCAAGAAGGAGGAGACGTCCCCGGGCTGTATGTGTGTTGAATGCGGAGGCGCCGTTGTTCGGCGCTTAGATCGGAATCAACCACGATCTGAATCGCTACGAGTACGACTCCTTCATCCGCGTTCTTGTAACGCTTCCGCATCGCGATCTTCAAGGGTATGAAGATGCACTCCCCTCTCTCTAGTTGCTAGAAGACTCCATAGATTGATCTTGGTGACAAGTAGGAATTTTTTTGAATTATTGCTACGTTCCCCAACAAAATTTATCATGAACATAGTACCTGATAGTATTTTAGTTGTCTATGTTGTTGTAGATAGATGGACCGTGCTGTTGTACGGTTGAATTTTAATGTTTTCCTTGAGAAAGCAAAGTTGAAAGATGATGGTAGCAATTACACAGACTGGGTCCGTAACTCGACGATTATCCTCATTGCTGCACAGAAGAATTACGTCCTGAAAGCAACGCTGGGTGCCAGGCCTGCTGCAGATGCAACTAATGACGTTAAGAACGTATGGCAGAGCAAACTTGATGACTACTCGATAGTTCAGTGTGCCATGCTTTACGGCTTAGAACCGGGACTTCAACGATGTTTTGAACGTCATGGAGCATATGAGGTGTTCCAGGAGTTGATGTTAATATTTCAAGAAAATGCCCGGATTGAGAGATATGAAGTCTCCAATAAGTTCTACAGCTGCAAAATGGAGGAGAATAGTTCTGTCAGTGAACATATACTCAAAATGTCTTGGTATAACAATCACTTGATTCAACTGGCAGTTAATCTTCCGGATGATAGTGTCATTGACAGAATTCTTCAATCACTGCCACCAAGCTAAAAGAGCTTTGTGATGAACTATAATATGCAAGGGATGGATAAGACAATTCCCGTGCTCTTCGCAATGCTAGAGGCTGCGGAGGTAGAAATCAAGAAGGAGCATCAAGTGTTGATGGTCAACAAGACCACCAGTTTCAAGAAAAAGGGTAAAGGGAAGAAGAAGGGGAACTTCAAGAAGAACGACAAACAAGTCGCTGCTCAAGAGAAGAAACCCAAGTCTGGACCTAAGCCTGAGATTGAGTGCTTCTACTGCAAACAGACTAGTCACTGGAAGCGGAACTGCCCCAAGTATTTGGCGGATAAGAAGGATGGCAAAGATATATGTGATATACATGTTACTGATGTGTACCTTACTAGAGCTCACCGTAACACCTGGGTATTTGATACTGGTTCTGTTGCTAATATTTGCAACTCGAAACAGGGACTAAGGATTAAGCGAAGACTAGCTAAGGACGAGGTGACGTTGCACGTAGGAAATGGTTCCAAAGTCGATGTGATCGCCGTCGGCACGCTACCTCTACATCTACCTTCGGGATTAGTTTTAGACCTAAATAATTGTTATTTTGTGCCAGTGTTAAGCATGAACATTATATCTGGATCTTGTTTGATGCGAGACGGTTATTCATTTAAATCTGAAAATAATGGTTGTTCTATTTATATGAGTAATATAATTTATGGTCATGCACCCTTGAAGAGTGGTCTATTTGTGATGAATCTCGATAGTAGTGATACACATATTTATAATATTGAAACCAAAAGATGCAGAGTTGATAATGATAGTGCAACTTATCTGTGGCACTGCCGTTTGGGTCATATTGGTGTAAAGCGCATGAAGAAACTCCATACTGATGGACTTTTGGAGTCACTTGATTATGAATCATTTGGTACTTGCGAACCATGCCTCATGGGCAAGATGACTAAAACGCCGTTCTCCGGGACAATGGAGCGAGCAACAGATTTGTTGGAAATCATACATACTGATGTATGTGGTCCAATGAATATTGAGGCTCGCGGCGGGTATCGTTATTTTCTCACCTTCACAGATGATTTGAGAAGATATGGGTATATCTACTTAATGAAACATAAGTCTAAAACATTTGAAAAGTTCAAGGAATTTTAGAGTGAAGTGGAAAATCATCGTAACAAAAAATAAAGTTTCTATGATCTGATCGTGGAGGAGAAAATTTGAGTTACGAGTTTGGTGTACATTTGAAACAATGCGGAATAGTTTCGCAACTCACACCACCCGGAACACCACAATGTAATGGTGTTCGAACGTCGTAATCGTACTTTAATAGATATGGTGCGATCTATGATGTCTCTTACTGATTTACCGCTATCATTTTGGGGTTATGCTTTAGAGACGACTGCATTCACAATAAATAGGGCACCATCGAAATCCGTTGAGACGATGCCTTATGAACTGTGGTTTGGCAAGAAACCAAAGTTGTCGTTTCTTAAAGTTTGGGGTTATGATGCTTACGTGAAAAAGCTTCAACCTTATAAGCTCGAACCCAAATCGGAGAAATGTGTCTTCATAGGATACCCAAAGGAAACTGTTGGGTACACCTTCTATCACAGATCCGAAGGCAAGACATTCATTGCTAAGAATGGATCCTTTCTAGAGAAGGAGTTTCTCTCGAAAGAAGTGAGTGGGAGGAAAGTAGAACTTGATGAGGTAACTGTTCCTGCTCCCTTATTGGAAAGTAGTTCATCACAGAAATCTGTTCCTGTGACACCTACACCAATTAGTGAGGAAGGTAATGATGATGATCATGTAACTTCAGATCAAGTTACTACCGAACCTCGTAGGTCAACCAGAATAAGATCCGCACCAGAGTGGTATGGTAATCCTATTCTAGAGGTCATGTTACTTGACCAAGGCGAACCTACGAACTATGAAGAAGCGATGGTGAGCCCAGATTCCGCAAAATGGCTTGAGGCCATGAAATCTGAGATGGGATCCATGTATGAGAACAAAGTGTGGACTTTGGTTGACTTGCCCGATGATCGACAAGCCATAGAGAATAAATGGATCTTCAAGAAGTAGACTGACACTGATAGTAATCTTACTGTCTACAAAGCGACTTGTTGCGAAAGGTTTTCGATAAGTTCAAGGGGTTGACTACGATGAGAGTTTCTCACCCGTAGCGATGCTTAAGTCTGTCCGAATCATTTTAGCAATTGCCGCATTTTATGATTATAAAATTTGGCAAATGGATGTAAAATCTACATCCCTGAATGGATTTCTGGAAGAAGAGTTGTATATGATGCAACCGGAAGGTTTTGTCAATCCAAAGGGAGCTAACAAAGTGTGCAAGCTCCAGCGATCCATTTATGGACTGGTGCAAGCCTCTCGGAGTTGGAATAAATGTTTTGATAGTGTGATCAAAGCATATGGATTTATACAGACTTTTGGAGAAGCCAATATTTACAAGAAAGTGAGTGGGAGCTCTGTATCATTTCTGATATTATATGTGGATGAAATATTGGTGATTGGAAATGATATAGAATTTTTGGATAACATAAAAGGATACTTGAATAAGAGTTTTTCAATGAAAGACCTCGGTGAAGCTGCTTACATATTGGGCATCAAGATCTATAGAGATAGATCAAGACGCTTGATAGGACTTTCACAAAGCACATACCTTGACAAAGTTTTGAAAAAGTTCAAAATGGATCAAGCAAAGAAAGGGTTCTTGCCTGTGTTACAAGGTGTGAAGTTGAGTCAAACTCAATGCCCGACCACTGCAGAAGATAGAGAGAAAATGAAAGATTTTCCCTATGCTTCGGCCATAGGCTCTATCATGTATGCAATGCTGTGTACCGGACCTGATGTGTGCCTTGCTATTAGCTTAGCACGGAGGTACCAAAGTAATCCAGGAGTGGATCACTGGACAACGGTCAAGAACATCCTGAAATACCTGAAAAGGATTAAGGATATGCTTCTCGTTTATGGAGGTGACAAAGAGCTAGTCGTAAATGGTTACGTCAATGCAAGCTTTGACACTGATCCGGACGATTCTAAGTCGCAAACTGGATACATGTTTACATTGAATGGTGGAGCTGTCAGTTGGTGCAGTTCTAAACAAAGCGTCGTGGCGGGATCTACGTGTGAAGCAGAGTACATAGCTGCTTCGGAAGCAGCAAATGAAGGAGTCTGGATGAAGGAGTTCATATCCGATCTAAGTGTCATACCTAGTGCATCGGGACCAATGAAAATCTTTTGTGACAATACTGGCGCAATTGCCTTGGCAAAGGAATCCAGATTTCACAAGAGAACCAAGCACATCAAGAGACGTTTCAATTCCATCCGGGATCAAGTCCAGGCGGGAGACATAGAAATTTGCAAGATACATACGGATCTGAATGTTGCAGACCCGTTGACTAAGCCTCTTCCACGAGCAAAACATGATCAGCACCAAAACTCGATGGGTGTTAGAATCATTACTGTGTAATCTAGATTATTGACTCTAGTGCATGTGGGGACTGAAGGAAATATGCCCTAGAGGCAATAATAAAGTTATTATTTATTTTCTCATATCATGATAAATGTTTATTATTCATGCTAGAATTGTATTAACCGGAAACATAATACATATGTGAATACATAGACAAACATAGTGTCACTAGTATGCCTCTACTAGTCTAGCTCGTTGATCAAAGATGGTTATGTTTCCTGACCATAGACAAGAGTTGTCATTTGATAAACGAGATCACATCATTAAGAGAACTAGTCGTCAACCCGTGCGCTTGCACGGGCTAGTAATTTCAGAACCGTGTAATAAGTTGCGTGTTGATTTATGCATGATTTTTCAAATTTCATGAATTTAATTTTTGTAATATTTCTATACTAAAGCATGTTTTACTTTACCGTGGTCCACAAAAAGATAATAAAGAATCACATGCATTTGTGGATATTGTCATTAGGCTACATTTCAGAGGAATTTGGTTGCGTGCCAATATTTTCTTTATCTATTAGATACGTATTGACACTGATTTGAGTATTGTTAATAACAGTTAATACGTTGTAACTCGGTATTTGTCACTAACATATATACATGTGTATTTCTTTTGCGAGCATGATTGGGACATAGCTAACTTTGATATAGCAAAGTTTAAACCATATGTTCCTGTTCAAAAATTGTGGCTAAGGCTAACAAAAGCAAGGGCATAACTCTAGCAAAATCTAGCAGAAGGTTGATTATCAGGTATGTCAATTACAATAGGAACTTTCAACTGTACAAAAAGACAACTGTATGGTGCATATGAAATACGTACCTCACATCTGTTGGTACCCATTTTTAATTTGAATATATTTTACTTCCAATGTTTATGTGTATATGAAATCTATGATACGTCATTCAACAATTACATAATGATAATCTAAGACACGTCATTCAACAATCTATATGGTGTAATGGGTACTGTTTTTGTGAAACTGGGATTTCATGCATCCTATTTTCAGATGAGAATGAAAATATATTGAGAAGAGGCCTCTAATTAGTACATAATATATCTTTTTAAGTGGACAAATATAGTGAGAAGTACTTTTGGAGCATGGCCTCCTGGGAGCCCATTATTTTTTCATCAAAAATGCTATTTACACGATTTTTTGTCTTCTTGCGTTGTATCTGTACCTATGAAATTTGACCAACACATATTTCCATATGTACCATACACATAAAATGTAAATACTTACACCTAACTGAACTTTCTTTCGTTGTTGCATTTGGGCTAGAATTTTGTTCTTTTTGCTTAACTTTTCATATATGTACATAATATTTATATGTATTTGCAAAAAAAAATTAACAGCTTTTAAATAGTATTTCCGTTTTTTTGTTTTCAAATTTGTGGATCTACCTGTCCTAGGAAATGCTGCTCTCACGATCATAGACCATATATAATAGCAGGAAATGTTACATGCATAAATACGAATGAATATATAAGTATATGCATGCATGTAATTTATGCAGTCACGTGATTAAGAAGAGGGTGCATATTGATGACCAGGTAAAGCGCAGACTTTCCATGAACACAGTATGAGTCCATCACCATATTGTGTTTCTATTTATTTCAGCTGCCGATCATCTTCTAGAAGAAAGCCTAGTGTTGAAATTGGTGTTGTAGACCTCCACTCCCAATGCGGCAAACTACAATTGATGTATCATGATCGGAGGCGTCGGACAGCGGGTAATGTCCAGATTAATTATCCAAACTCAACATGAAAAATGAACAATTCGTTTATGAACTTTCCGCATCACGCCCGCTGGTGCCACCGCGAGATGTCGTCGTCTGGCCGCTGTTTCATTTAATATAAGAACGATCTAATAAGCCTGAAGAAGATAACCACATAATGATTCAGTTTTCTTAAAATATGTCCCTCATATTATTAGGTGATTCTTGGGCCTAAGCTAGTAATGCTAAAGACAAGACATATACAATGGAATACATAATCGTTGCTAGGACTCTAAACAGACACAAACAGAACTCTATGGCGCTTTATTAATTTGATCCTAACGTCGAAGATCTTACTGTTATTTTTATGTGTTTTCAAAGAATTGATGTGGGGTTTGTATGGTGCCTCCAGGCTGCAGTTACAAAATATAAGATATGTGCAAATGAAAAGTGCTACCAAATGCTTCAATGAACATATTTGATGAGCAGTATGACCTACATAATATTGCAGCAGAATTCAGTGGTATGAATTCTGATGATTAAAAATATATGAATCACATAAAAAAATGAGGAAGCAAACACTTGTGTGTGCATCTTTTGTCTCATGTGAACAACCTAAAACTACCATAATCAGATGCTTCAAAACCTAGAACCATAGGACTGAAAAAATTCTCCAAGTTGTCCTTGTAAGACGCTGTTAACTGCATGTTGTTGTTAATTCAGGGGAGAAAGAACTAAAACCAGACATATAACAAAGCTAATTCATATATGGTTGCTGTCAAGGAAGCATGAGACCACGCAGCCATGCAAATTACAGGAAGAACAAAATAGAAAATAGGAATAAGAGTAGAACCGGAGGACTTACAGCAGCTTTCCTCCCGAATTCCTCTTCTATGCTTTGATCAAATTTAGATGCCTCTCAAGAAGTCTAATTCTTTTGTCAACTGCATGGAGGAGGCACCAGTCAGCAGCAAATCGCTTCTCTGGAATTCGATAGCCTGGTACATGGTGTCCGCGAAGCGATGCAGTGAATATGGCTGTGTGCATGAGTTCCCAGCAGGAGAGAAAGAATACCTGGGTAACCGCCGGAGTTCATGGGGAGGAAAAGGCGTCGTCCCCTGGTGGTTCAGAATTAACACGGAGCCTCTTCTGCAGCAGCACGTAGGGATCATGTACAGATCGGATTGCGCGAGATTAATTGTGAGGAGGAATCAGAAGGGATGGAGGGACTGGTCCCTTGCTGATGGCAAATTTCCTATGAAGGACTCATCTATCTCTTCGTTCCCCTCGTCTCGCCTCTTGCTATCCAGCATTGCAACTGCAACAAAGATGGTCAAACCACATAGAGGGGATGGTGGCCGCATGAGGGGTCTTGATGTGAGATCATGGCCGAGGAGGGCTTGACTTGTGAGATCACGGTCGCTGCCGGGGAGAGCTTGACTTGGAGATCGGGAGTTTTCTTTCCTTTCTGCTGACCTATATTTTTTTTATGTTGGGTCGTGTGAGGTACTGGGACGTAGAGGAATAAGAGAGAGTCGTGAGAGAGATTGTTATTTTTAAACTGGATCGTGAGGTGGCACCTAGAGGAATAAGGGAGTCCTGAGATTTTGGGAGAGAGGCAGTTTGGATCATAGTGTTCTGTTTCTAGAACCAATATATGACTCTTTTGTAAGTGATTACAACTCTTTGGGCGAATTAAGAAAAAAATCAAGGATTAGATAGATGGGTTGATCTACACCGTAATAACTTGGCCCCACCAGATTAGCGGCTCCTAATTACTGATTAACATGGTAATTTCTTGAGAGTCTGTAATTAGTATATGTATAGATGATGTGATTGACTTGACCCATTCCATTAGCTTAGCACTTGATCGTTTAGTATGTTGCTATTGCTTTCTTCATGACTTATACATGTTCCTATGACTATGAGATTATGCAACTCCCGAATACCGGAGGAACACTTTGTGTGCTACCAAACGTCACAACGTAACTGGGTGATTACAAAGGTGCTCTACAGGTGTCTTCGAAGGTACTTGTTGAGTTGGCATGTATCGAGATTAGGATTTCTCACTCCGATTGTCGGCGAGGTATCTCTGGGCCCACTCGGTAAATCACATCACTATAAGCCTTGCAAGCAATGGGACTAATGAGTTAGTTGCGGGATGATGCATTACGAAACGAGTAAAGAGACTTGCTGGTAACAAGATTGAACTAGGTATTGAGATACCGACGATCAAATCTCGGGGAAGTAACATACCGATGACAAAGGGAACAATGTATGTTGTTATGCGGTTTGACCAATAAAGATCTTCATAGAATATGTGGGAGCCAATATGAGCATCCAGGTTCCGCTATTGGTTATTGACCGTAGATGTGTCTCGGTCATGTCTACATAGTTCTCGAACCCGTAGGGTCCGCACGCTTAAAGTTCTGTGACGATCGGTATTATGAGGTTTTGTGTTTTGATGTACCAAAGGTAGTTCGGAGTCTCGGATATGATCACGTACATGACGAGGAGTCTCGAAATTGTCGAGACATAAAGATTGATATATTGGACGACTATATTCGGACACCGGAAGTGTTCCGGGTGGTTTCGGAGAAAACCGAAGTGCCGGAGGGTTACCGGAATCCCCCCGGGAGAAATAGTGGGCCTTATGGGCCTTAGTGGAGAGAGAGAGGGCTGGCCTAGGGCAGGCTGCGCGCCCCTCCCCCTCTGGTCCAAATTGGACTAGGAGAGGGGGGGGGGGGCAGCGCCCCCCTTTCCTTCTCCCTCTCCCCCTTCCTTTCCCCCTCCTAGTAGGAGTAGGAAAGAGGGGAGTCCTACTCCTACTAGGAGGAGGACTCCTCCTCCTGGCGCGCCCTGCAAGGGCCGGTCGTCCTCCCCCCTTGTTCCTTTATATACGGGGGTAGGGGGCACCTCTAGACACACAAGTTGATCTGTTGATCTCTCCCAGCTGTGTGTGGTGCCCCCCTCCACCATAATCCATCTCGATCATATCGTAGAGGTGCTTAGGCGAAGCCCTGCGTCGGTAGCATCATCATCACCGTAATCACGCCGTCGTGCTGACGAAACTGTCCAGCAAAGCTCTGCTGGATCGGAGCTCGCGGGACGTCATCGAGTTGAATGTGTGCTGAACTCGGAGGTGCCGTACGTTCTGTACTTGGATCGGTCGGATCGTGGAGACGTACGACTACATCAACCACGTTGTTCTAACGCTTCCGCTTTTGGTCTACAAGGGTACGTGGACACACTCTCCCCTCTCGTTGCTATGCATCACCATGATCCTGCGTGTACGTAGGAAATTTTGTGAAATTACTACGTTCCCCAACTGAGGGAGACCTGGATTAGGGGGTGTTCGGATAGCCGAACTATATCTTCAGCCCGACTCCACGACTATGAAGATACAAGATTGAAGACTTCGTCCCGTGTCCGGAAGGTTCTTTCCTTGGCGTGGAAGGCAAGCTAGGCGTGCGGATATTCAAGATCTCCTACCAATGTAACCGACTCTGTGTAACCCTAACCCTATCCGGTGCCTATATAAACCGGAGGGTTGTAGTCCGTAGGACGAACACATCATAACCATCATCATACACAATCATACCATAGGCTAGCTTCTAGGGTTTAGCCTCCTTGATCTCGTGGTAGATCTACTCTTGTACTACCCATATCATCAATATTAATCTAGCAGGAGTAGGGTTTTACCTCCATCGAGAGGGCCCGAACCTGGGTAAAATAAAGTGTCCCTTGTCTCCTGTTACCATCCGACCTTGACACACAGATCGGGACCCCCTACCCGAGATCTGCCGGTTTTGACACCGACATTAGTGCTTTCATTGAGAGTTCCTCTGTGTCGTCACCTTTAGGCCCGATGGCTCCTTTGATCATCAGCAACGATGAGGTCCAGGGTGAGACTTTTCTCCCCGGACAGATCTTCATCTTCGGCGGCTTCGCTCTGCGGGCCAACTCGCTTGGCCATCTGGAGCAGATCGAAAGCCACGCCCCTGGCCATCAAGCCAGGTGGGGAAGCTTAAACTACACGGCAGATACCCTCGAAGACTTGATCTTCAACGGATTCAAGCCACAGCCAAGCGCGCCGCACTATCTCGAGGGGCATGATATAGCTCTGCCTCCGAAAAGTGTCCTGGAGGCCGCATACGCTCCGGCCCCGATCCTCGATCCAGAGCCCGCTGCGTTCTTTGAGGATGAACGGTTGGACGTCACCTCGGGGGCTGCGATCTTAAAAGCCATTGAGCCAAACGCAAGCCCCGCACTCCGCATGGCACATGACTCCAAGGAGCCGGACTCTTCTCCAAACTCCAAACCTCCTGCGCCCCTGCCAATCGAATCAGATTGGGCGCCGGTAATGGAGTTCACCGCCGCGGACATCTTTCAGTATTCGCCTTTCGATGATATTCTGAAATCTCTCAAGTCTCTCTCTTTTTCAGGAGAGCCCAGGCCGAACTATGACCTGCGAGGTTGGGATTCGGACGACGAAGAAATTCAAAGCCCGCCCACCACCCACTTAATAGCCACTGTCGACGATTTAACCGACATGCTCGACTTCGGCTCCGAAGAATTCGACGGTATGGACGACGAAGACGGAGACGAACGGGAACCAGCACCCATAGGGCACTGGACGTCCACCCCACTTAATGACGTATTCATGGTGGATACACCTGAAAAAACTCACAATGAGGAAGAAGGGGGCGAAAAGAAGGGTAAACCCTCCGAAAAGCATTCAAAGCGGCGACGTAAACGCGGAGCGAAGCCCCGCCTCGATCAAGACCCAGCCATAGAGCAGGACGAGCCGGCAGATGATGAACGCATCCCAAACCAGCCGTCCGAGCAGGGTAACATGGGCAAAGAGGACGAACAGTCCTCCCCCAGTCATAACAGAACTCCGGACGATACCACGCTGGATAAAATCATGGAGCAGAAGAATCTCCAAGAAAGGCTCGTCGCCACAGCACGAAGCCTGAAGAAGCAGAAGCAAAAGCTAAAGACGGTGGAAGATGCACTCAAAACAAGATGGAGCAAAGTAATCAAGACCACGGACAAATACGGTGGCAGCCGCCGCACCAAAAGCTATCCAAAGAGAAAGCTACTGCCCGAATTCGACCAAGAGGCCCTAGAGCCCCCAAACTCGAAAAACAAAAAGGCTACACGGTCGAATAAACGACCTCTCGGCCACTAAACTACATCTCCTCCAAACGGAGGATTGTGCGGCCGCTTAAACGGCCGCCCAACAAAATGTCCTTGCCAGCCAAAAGACTTTTTCGATGTAAGTCACAAAAGGCCGCGGACCCGGACTCAATGAGTTCGGCACAAGCCCATTTTCGTTATAGGCTTGGTACGCCTCACCAGGGGCTGTACGCAGAGACAATAAAACTCGACCGTATCTATTTCTCACTTCACATTTTATTTATTATTCTTTTTGATCCGCACGACCCATTTTTCAATTTAGTTCTTCCCTTTTACAGATGAACGTCGTACGACGCCCGTCCAGGACACGGCACAGCGGAGACACAGGCGCAGACGTGCAGTAGGGACCCGCCCCAAAGGATTCTTCTTAGATTAAGACCCTGCATAAACCTTTTTTACTGTCTCTTGCTGCTATACATCCCCTGGTTTACCTCACTATAACCATGGAGGAGACTGGCGTTTTGGCATGTGGCCACGCCAGAATTCTTGCTCGTACCTGGACACAAGGGGCTTTTTTCTTTTTCAAGGGTGTTGTTTCACACGCACCCACAAAGACCGAACACCTTAGGGAGTGTTCGGTGTCGCGAGTTTTGGCACTATATGCATCAGCTCCGAGTCATGATTTTGGTCACATGTTGGGTTGCCCGGCTCCTGAGTTCGGCCACCTTACGTTCCGTTCTATCGGCTAAGGTTGCACCAGGAGAACTACTGCGATTGTGCCCCGGTTCGGTCGGGTGAGCACCTCAGTAGAGAAAGCCGAAAACCGACTGTCATGATGTAGCGCGAGACTGGTCGCCACTCGATGACTTATAGGAATTTATCGAATTCCTCCGTTTTGACGAAGGGCCGCTTCCCGGTCAGGCACATATGCGTCCCGAATTCGGGTAAACGCAGTCGCCATTAAAGGGCTACCTAAAGAGTCCCACTGTCAAGCTCCTATGGCTAAGTGAAAGTTATAAAGCATTATAGTACGGTTGCCTAGCCCGCGGCGCTATCACCTCCTTTGTAGGACCAAGATGTTGGGTTAAGTGTGAAAATGCGTTCTCCGCGCGCACCCCCACACTATGTGCGTGGGGGCTGAAGCCAACGACTGCAATCTTTCAGAATTTATATATCAAAACGGCCACATAGGAGGTGTTATTAATACTTGAAGGCACAAGTCTAAATTACACCATTACAATTTATAAAAATATTGATCTACGATTACATATGCTGTCATAAAACAGCATCTTTCGAACACTGCGTCTCTATTACACGAGCGCCCGCGAGGAGTTCCTCAAAATAGTGCTCGGAAGGAATTCGGCTTTTATCCGAATCACGGGACGCAACAACGGTGGGCTCCATATCTTCCCAGTATGTCTTGACACGGGCAAGAGCCAGCCGCGCGCCCTCTGTGCAAGCGGACCTCTTTAGAGCTTCAATCCGAGGCACCACGTCAAGAAATTGCTGCACCAAACTGAAATAGCTTCTCGGCTTCGATCTCCCAGGACACAGGCGGTCCATGGCATACTTCATGGCGAGTCTGGACAACCTATTCAGCTCGGCCCATTGGGCCAGGCGATCATCCACTGATAGTGGACGCTCTGGATTAGTGAACTGCGACCAGAAGAGCTTTGCCACTTCATGATCTTTCTTATCTCGAAAGTACTTGGTCGCATCAGCGGCGCTAGCCGACAAATCCAGATAGGTGTCCTCCACGCTCCACGCTCGGTCCAACGGGGCGAACTTCGGATCAAACAATTTTCTCCGCAGCAGGAAGGGCTTTCCATCCGCAATTAGTCCGGCTTGACGCAGCTCTTCCCTTGACGCTCTCATACCAGAGCGGGCGTCCTTGGCGTCGGCGACGGCCTTCTCTAAATCCGTCTGCCGGGCTCGACCTTCCTCTTCAAGAAGTTTGCAACGGTTAGTAGCACTTTTCAACTTTATGGCTATATCAGCCATCTCCTCCTTGCTTCGGCAATGGGAAGCCTATTCGGCTTTTAGCTCTTCACGGGCTCTTCCGGCAGCCGCATCACTTTTTCTGGCTTGTTCCTTTGCTTTGGCGAGCTCGTACCTAAGTCCTTCTACGGCCGCCGCACCATCTGCATCAAGCATACACAAGGTAAGTTATTGACATAAAGCTCCTCTTACTAACAATCGCCAAATAAACTCAATACTATGAGCATCATTAAGCCGCTTGTTAACAAGCACGATGTCGGCTTCTGCCTCATCGAGTTGCCGTTTCATTTCGGCAAATTCTCGACTCCGGCTCGACTCCGGACAACCTTCCACCTACATGCAAAGGTGCCACTTAAAGGACCTGGGATTAAGATCCTCTGCGCGCCGCTAATCTTTGCGGCACACAGAGTCTCAGGGGCTACTATCATACAGGGCGCATGTTATTATGCGCAATTAACACTAATGTTCGTTATTCAAAACGTACCTCGAGGCCCGCTAGTAAACTCTTGACGGCCTCGTTCAGTCCGCTTTCCGCGGATGAAATCTTTTCAATCACCGTGTGCATCAACGCACGATGCTCCTCTGAAACAGAGGCTCGGCCCAGCAGAACTTTTAGCTCCTCCGACCGAACACCAGATGGTGCCGGACTCGTCCCATGGCCTTCTTTGGAGGCCGGACACGGAGAACCCCGGGGGGCCGCATGATCACCTTCTGCCTCTGGAGAAATCCTCTGCGATGACACTTCGGCGTCGCCCGCCTTGCTAGGCGATGAAGGAGGAGGCGTTCCGCTCTCCATCATCTCCGGAAGAAGATCCCCCGATGACGAGCTCTGCCGAGAAGGGTCGAGGTCCGAACTACAAGGTAAGGTTTCGGTTAAAACTTCTCAGATATAAATTAAGGATTTCTCTTAAAACAATGACTCTCTTTCTACTTACGGCTCGTTGGAGGGCTGCTCCTTTTGAGGATTTAGTTCGGCCGAGGGGCTCCTCTGCGTCGGGTCCTCTGACGCGGATTCTTTCCCCCGCTTTGGAGCTACGGCTCCCGGGTCGTCAGAGGCGGTCCTTTTCTTCCCCTTTGGAGAGGAGTTGTCGATTCCCCCCTTTGGGATGGCCCCTTTCGAAGAGGCCATGGTTTCCTTGTCCGCCCCTTCATTTTCCTCCCGAGGCGCCACCTCCAACATCCTGACTAGCACAGGATCTAGCCTGGTCTCGGGAAGGGGAGCCGGACACCGGACCAGCTTCGCCTTCGCTATCCACTCCTGCGTAAAAAGGAGAAGTACTGTTAAAAAATAAGTCAATTGTACGGATAGAAGGTCCGGGCGCAAGGTCACCTACTTCTGTATCCGGGCGGTTGCGGCTTAAACCAGCATCCTCGGTCGAATCCGGACTCACTCCTTGTGGTCCGAAGAACAGTTTATACATCTCCGTAGGCGTCATGCCCATGAAATTTCGGAGAACTCGCGGCCCCTCTGGGTTAAACTCCCACAAGCGGAGGGGGCGACGTTGGCCGGGCAGTGTCCGGCGAATCAGCATAACTTGTGTCACCTTGACCAGGTTGAGGTCTCCTTTTAGGAGATCCTTTATGCGGCCCTGCAACAGAGGAACGTGTTTGGGCAAGCCCCGATCTAACCCTGTGTTGATCCACGATGTTAAACGTGGTGGGGGGCCCGAGCGAAAGCCGGGAGGCGCTACCCAAGTGGTGCCCCGAGGAGAGGTGATGTAGAACCACTCCTGTTGCCATAAGCCGAGCTCCTCTTGAAAAGTGCCCTCGGGCCATGGAGCATCGGTATTCCTTTTTATAACAGCACCTCCGCACTCTACGTGACGCCCCTCGATTATCTTCGGTTCTACCTTGAAGGTCTTGAGCCATAATCCGAAGTGAGGAGTGATATGGAGAAACGCTTCACACACAACAATGAAGGAGGAGATATGGAGGATGGACTCTGGAGCTAGGTCGTGGAATTCCAGCCCATAATAAAACATCAGCCCCCTTACGAAAGGATCCGTTGGGAAGCCTAATCCCCGAAGGAAGTGGGAGATGAATACTACGCTCTCACCGGGCCGAGGGCTTGGGATCGCTTGTCCTCGAGCAGGCAACCTGTGCGGGATCTCGCTGGTCAGGAACCTAGCCTCCCTCAACCTTGATACGTCCTCCTCCCTAACGGATGAGGGCATCCATTGGCCTTGAAGGACGGAGCCGGACATTGTCGATGGGCCGGTGCGCCTAGAAATCTAAAAGCCTGAGGTGTTGGAACTCGAGGCTATGGGCGAGCTTGTTTTGAGAACACAAGAGGGGAGCAAGGTCTCGGTCTCTTTATAAGAGGCAGAATATCAAGAGCCCTCCCCGTAACCGTCTTGGACTAGCCTTTAATCAAGGCAGGACGTGCTTAACAGGCATGGTTGGGTTACCCACGTCCGTATTAATGAGAATCCCGTTAAAGGGGGCACACGATCTCTGCTTCGACAAGACGTGCCAAGGAAACCGCCTCGTTGAAGGTGCTGCGGTGAAACAACAAAAAATAATCCATACAGAAGGCTTGGTCGCAGTGTTATGACGCACTGCGGAATACGTCAGCAGATTTGATTTGTGTTTGTATTATTCTCTATATGGCAATACGTGGAAACTTGTTTTGCAGAGCCGGACACCGTTTTTTGGTGTTTATTATCTTCTTGAAGAATTTGGAGGAGGAACCCGCCTTGCAATGTCGAAGACAATGTGTGCGCCGGACTCGTCGTCATTGAAGCCTGGTTCAGGGGCTACTGAGGGAGTCCTGGATTAGGGGGTGTTTGGATAGCCGAACTATATCTTCAGCCGGACTCCAGGACTATGAAGATACAAGATTGAAGACTTCGTCCCATGTCCGGAAGGTTCTTTCCTTGGCATGGAAGGCAAGCTAGGCGTGCGGATATTCAAGATCTCCTACCAATGTAACCGACTCTGTGTAACCCTAACCCTATCCGGTGCCTATATAAACCGGAGGGTTGTAGTCCGTAGGACGAACACATCATAACCATCATCATACACAATCATACCATAGGCTAGATTCTAGGGTTTAGCCTCCTTGATCTCGTGGTAGATCTACTCTTGTACTACTCATATCATCAATATTAATCTAGCAGGAGTAGGGTTTTACCTCCATCGAGAGGGCCCGAACCTGGGTAAAATAAAGTTTCCCTTGTCTCCTGTTACCATCCGACCTTGATGCACAGATCGGGACCCCCTACCCGAGATCCGCCGGTTTTGACACCGACACCAACAAATAGGTTAGTACCAAAAAATGATATAAAATGACTATAAAATGATTATAAAACATCCAAGAATGATAATATAACAGTATGGAACAATCATAAATTATAGATACGTTGTAGACGTATCATGGACCTAAGCCTAAAACTGAGTGCTTCTACTGCAAAGGGATTGGTTACTGGAAGCGGAACTGCCCCAAGTATTTGGCAGATAATAAGGATGGAAAAGTGAATAAAGGTATATTTGGTATACATGTTATTGATGTGCACCTTACTAATGCTCTTAGTAGTGACTAGATATTTGATATCGGTTTGGTTGCTCATATTTGTAACTCGAAATAGGGACTACGGATTAAACAAAGATTAGCTAAGGACGAGGTGACGATGCGCGACGGGAATGGTTCCAAGGTCGATGTGATCGCCGTCGGCACACTGCCTCTACATCTATCTTCGGGATTAGTTTTAGACCTGAATAAATGTTATTTGGTGCCAGCAATAAGCATGAACATTATATCTGTATCTTGTTTAATGCGCGACGGTTATTCATTTAAATCAGAGAATAATGGTTGTTCTGTTTATATGAGTAATATCTTTTATGGTCATGCACCCTTGAAGAGTGGTCTATTTTTGTTGGATCTCGATCGTGGTGATACACATATTCAAAATATTGATGCCAAAAGATCCAAAGTTGATAACGATAGTGCAACATATTTGTAGCACTGCCGTTTAGGTCATATTGGTGTAAAGCGCATAAAGAAACCCCATGCGAATGGACTTTTGGAATCACTTGATTATGAATCATTTGGTGCTTGCGAACCATGCCTCATGGGCAAGATGACTAAAACTCCGTTCTCCGGAACAATGGAGCGAGCTACTGACTTATTGAAAATAATACATACCGATGTATGCGGTCCAACGAGTGTTGAGGCTCGTGACGGGTATCATTAATTTCTGTCCTTCACAGATGATTTAAGCAGATATGGGTATATCTACTTAATTAAACACAAGTCTTAAACATTTGAAAAGTTCAAAGAATTTTAGAGTGAAGTAGAGAATCATCATAACAAGAAAATAAAGTTTCTACGATCTGGTCGCGGGGGCGAATATTTGAGTTACGAGTTTGGCCTTCATTTAAAACAATGTGGAATTTTTTCACAACTCATGCCACCTGGAACACCACAGCGTAATGGTGTGTCCAAACGTCGTAACTGCACTTTATTGGATATGGTGCGTTCTATGATATCTCTTACCGATTTGCCACTATCGTTTTGGGGTTATGCATTAGAGACAGCTGCATTCACTTTAAATAGGGCATCGTCTAAATCCGTTAAGACTAAACCGTATGAACTGTGGTTTGGCAAGAAACCTCAGCTGTCGTTTCTTAAAGTTTGGGGTTGCGATGCTTATGTGAAAAAGCTTCAGCCTGATAAGCTCGAGCACAAATTGGAGAAGTGCGTCTTCATAGGATACCCAAAAGAAACTGTTGGGTACACCTTCTATCACATATCCCAAGGAAAGATCTTTGTTGCTAAGAATGGATCCTTTCTAGAGAAGGAGTTTCTCTCGAAAGAAGTGAGTGGGAGGAAAGTAGAACTTGATGAGGTAATTATACCTTCTCTTGAATTGGAAAGTAGCTCATCACAGAAAACCGTTCTCGTGATGCCTACACCAACTAGTGAGGAAGCTAATGATAATGATCATGAAACTTCTGATCAAGTTACTACCGAGCCTCATAGGTCAACCCGAGCACGTTCCGCACTAGAGTGGTACGGTAATCCTGTTCTAGAAGTCATGCATGTTAATAGACCATGACGAACCTATGAACTATGAGGAAGCGATGATGAGCCCAAAATCCGCAAAATGGCTTGAGGCCATGAAATCTGAGATGGGATCCATATATGAGAACAAAGTATGGACTTTGCTTGACTTGCCCGATGATCGGCAAGCCATACAGAATAAATGGATCTTCAAGAAGAAGACTGACGATGAAGGTATTGTTACCGTCTACAAAGCTCGACTTGTCGCGAAAGGTTTTCGACAAGTTCAAGGAGTTGACTATGATCAGACCTTCTCACCCATAGCGATGCTTAAGTCTGTCCGAATCATGTTAGCAATTGCCGCATTTTATGATTATGAATTCAGGCAAATGGATGTCGAAACTGCATTCCTTAATGGATTTCTTAAAGAAGAGTTGTGTATGATGCAACCAGAAGGTTTTGTCAGTCCTAAAGGTGCTCAAAAACGGTGCAAGCTCCAGCGATCCATCTATGGACTGGTGCAAGCATCTCGGAGTTGAAATATACGCTTTGATGAGGTGATCAAAGCATATGGTTTTATACAGACTTTCGGAGAAGCCTGTATTTACAAGAAAGTGAGTGAGAGCTCTATAGCATTTCTGATATTATATGTGGATGATATATTTTTGATTGGAAATGATGTAGAATTTATGGATAGCATAAAAGGATACTTGAATAAAAGTTCTTCAGTGAAATACCTCGGTTAAGCTGCTTACATATTATGCATCAAGATCTATAAAGATAGATCAAGACGCTTGATAAGATTTTTCAATGAGTACATACCTTGACAAGATTTTGAAGGAGTTCAAAACGGATCATTCAAAGAAGGAGTTCTTGCCTATATTGTAAGGTGTTATGGTGAGTAAAACTCAAAACCTGACCACGTCAGAAGATAGAGAAAGAATGAAAGTCATTTCCTATGCCTCAGCCATAGGTTCTATAAAAGTATGCCTTGCTGTGTACCAGACCTATTGTGTACCTTGCCATGAATTTGGCAAGGGGGTACGATAGTGATCCAGGAGTGGATCACTCGATAGCGCTCAAAATTATCCTTAGAAGACTAAGGAAATGTTTCTCGGTCATGGAGGTGATAAAGAGTTCGTCGTAAAGGGTTACATCGATGCAAGCTTTGACACTGATTCAGATGACTATTAGTCTTGTTCTGGATACATATTGAAAGTGGGAGGAATTAGCTAGAGTAGCTCCATGCAGAGCATTGTAGACATAGAAATTTCCAAAAATATATATGGATCTGAATGTGGCAGACCCGTTGACTAAACTTCTCTCACAAGCAAAACATGATCACTCCTAAATACTCTTTGGGTGTTAATCACATGACGATGTGAACTAGATTATTGACTCTATTAAACTCTTTGGGTGTTGGTCACGTGGCGATGTGAACTATGCGTGTTAAATCACATGGTGATGTGAACTATATTATTGATTCTAGTGCAAGTGGGAGGCTGAAGGAAATATGCCCTAGAGGCAATAATAAAGTTGTTATTTTATATTTCCTTATTAATGATAAATGTTTATTATTCATTCTATAATTGTATTGATCGGAAATCTAAATACATGTGTGAATACATAGACAAACACTATGTCCCTAGTGAGCCTATACTTGACTTGCTTGTTGATCAAAGATGGTTAAGGTTTCCTAACCATGGACATGAGTTGTCATTTGATAATGGGATCACATCATTAGAGAAAGATGTGATGGACCAGACCCATCAGTTAGCTTAGCATATTGATCATTCAGTTTATTGCTATTGCTTTCTTCATGTCAAATACATATTCCTTCGACTATGAAATTATGCAACTCCAGATACTAGAGGAATGCCTTGTGTGCTATCAAACATCACAACGTAACTAGGTGACTATGAAGATGCTCTACAGGTATCTCCGAAGGTGTTTGTTGGGTTGGCATAGATCGAGATTAGGATTTTTCACTCTGAGTATCGGAGAGGTATCTCTGGGCCTGCTACCTCTTGAGCACTGCGTTGGATTTCCCGGAAGAGGAGAGGATGATGCAGCAAAGTAGCATAAGTATTTCCCTCAGTTTTTGAGAACCAAGGTATCAATCCAGTAGGAGGCTACTGTAGGATCGGAAGTATGTCTAGAGGGGGGGTTATTAGACTACTTGACAAAATAAAAATCTAGCCTTTTCCCAATTTGAGTTCTTGGCAGATTTTATCAATCTTAGCACAAGTCAGGCAATCTCCACACAATTCAAGCAAGCATGCAAAAGAGTATATGAGTAGCGGAAACTAAAGCATGCAACTTGCAAGAATGTAAAGGGAAGGGTTTGGAGAATTCAAACGCAATTGGAGACACGGATGTTTTTGGAGTGGTTCCGATAGGTGGTGCTATCGTACATCCACGTTGATGGAGACTTCAACCCACGGTGGGTAACGGTTGCGCGAGTCCACGGAGGGCTCCACCCACGAAGGGTCCACGAAGAAGCAACCTTGTCTATTCCATCACGGCCGTCTCCCACGAAAGACTTGCCTCACTAGCGGTAGATCTTCACAAAGTAGGCGATCTCCTTGCCCTTACAAACTCCTTGGTTCAACTCCACAATCTTGTCGGAGCCTCCCAAGTGTCACCTAGCCAATCTAGGAGACACCACTCTCCAAGAAGTAACAAATGGTGTGGTTATGATGAACTCCTTGCTCTTGTGCTTCAAATGATAGTCTCCCCAACACTCAACTCTCTCTCATAGGATTTGGATTTGGTGGAAAGAAGATTTGAGTGGAAAGCAACTTGGGGAAGGCTAGAGATCAAGATTCATATGGTAGGAATGGAATATCTTGACCTCAACACAACTGTAGGTGGTTCTCTCTCAGAAAATGTGTATGGAAGTGTTGGTATGTTCTGATGGCTCTCTCCACGAATGAGGAGTGGGTGGAGGGGTATATATAGCCTCCACACAAAATCTAACCGTTACACACAATCTGCCAACCTCGGTGGGACCGAATCGTTAAACTCGGTCGGACCGATTTAGCAAACCTAGTGACCGTTCGGATTTTCGGTGGGACTGAGATGCAACTCGGTAGGACCGATATGGTTAGGGTTAGGGCATTACGTAATCTCGGTGTGACCGATTACACAAACTCGGTGGGACCGATTTTGGTAATAAGCTAACCAGAGAGTTGGTCAGGTAAACTCAGTGGGACCGTCTCGGGGAAATCTGACTCCGCGAGCACCTATGGGGACGGAGCCCCTTCTCGGTTCGGCGGGGGGCGGAGGCCGCGCGAAGAGCAGATCGAGGCGGGGCATGCGAGCGGTTTTTACCCAGCTTCGGAGCTCTCCGGAGAGATAATACTCCTACTGCTGCTTTGTGGATTGTATTGAGTTCTTGCTCGGGAGCGCTGAGTGCTACAGTACACACCAGCAGCTAACGAGACCGAGCGTGAGTGTTCTACTGTTCGTCCTCCCCCCTTTTCTACGTTGTGCATGGGCCTCCTTTTATATGCTTAAGGGGTCTCCAACAGGTGGCAACGTAGACAAGGGCAAAAATGGAAAGGTGCTGCGGTAGGTACAGCTACCTACACAGTGTATCATACCTAACTCTGACGGTAGGGGACAAGGGCATTAAATGCCTATCTAGTCACCCAAACAATGCAGAAAAGGGACCGTTAGGGACGCCACCGCTCGCCACGATGGCGATCTTGTCAGCGCCGCTTGCCACGGTGCACTCCTGGCTGCACAGCCTCCCGCCACGTACGCCTGGAAGTGCCTCAGAGCGACACGTTGGTGGGTGAGCTGGAGCGCAGGTATAGAGTGGTTGCTTGCCGCGGCAAATGCCTTTGCCGCGGTTGTCGTCTTGTCGCGTCTGGGAGCTTGTCGCTCGCCGGGTCTTGCCGGGACGCGTGGTGCGTCGCGGCAAGTTCCTTGAGATGCCTTGGTTGGCCTCCCCGGCAAGCTCCTCTTGCCGGGGCCTTGTCTCCTTGGCTTAAATACTTTGTTCTTGAATGGTTCCAAAGGAACCACGGGGGTCCTTGGCGGTCACCCGGCAGGACTTGCCGCGGGGCGCTGCGACTGCCCGTGCACAAGTTCGGGATACTAGGGTACCCCTACTCTAGTACACCGACAGGAGCGCCCGGGCCTGGGCCATACACGGTGCCGAGCGCTGTTGGGCCAGGCCCAAAACAGGGCACGGGCACGCGTGGCCTGGGTCACGTTGCATCTTGCTCCGTATCCACCGCGCCCTCCCCGAACGGCACGCGTCGATTGCGGCATCATGGGAGAGGTCGTGGGTGGCTTCTTTATTCGGAAAAGTGAAACTCCCGCCTCCTGCCGGTTCGTACCTTCCCCATAAATGGAGGGAGGCGTGGAGGCGTGGTCTTCGAGGCGTCCAATCCCCACGATCACGGGGTGGGGAGAGGTCGCCTCATCCGTCGCCTCAGTTCTGTACGCCTGCCACGCGGCCTCCATGCGCTTGGGGTGGCGAACGGTGGAGGCGGGAAACCGTGCCGTCACGGGTCGAGGCAGCGGGTCGGGCCCAGTTTCCTGCTCCTTCCGTGCCTTGATTGGCTGAGCGGGGCGGCCGAGCCCCCACCCCGCTCCTTTAGAAGGAGCGGGAGTTGGGGGACGGAAGCCCGTATTCTTTCATCTCCTCTTTCCTTCAGCTTCTGCTCCCCTCTTTCTCATTCGCCATGGAGAAAGGGAACCCTGGTCCTTCAACGGTGGCGACGAGGGTCGCCGCTAGACAACGCATCCCTCCCTCTCCCGCACCCGTGGTGGCACAGCCAACCGCAAGGGGAAGAGGGAGGGGCGAGGCCGCGGGCGAGGTCGAGGGCGAGGCCAAGGCGCTCGGGGAAGAGGTGGACGGGGCAGCTCACCGGCCTCGCCTCCGCTAGCAGATCCTCTCCCCGTGGTGGACCATATCGGGGACGACCCTTGCGAGTTCTTTGTCAGGCTGCGTCGGCCGCCTCATCGTCGCCTTCGTCTCCCGACTCCATTTGCGAGTGAGATGGAGCTGGATCCGCCCGAGACACTGAGGTTGCACATGAGGGGCTGTGGAATCAGCGGTACGCGAGTCCGCGTTGATTTCCCGTATCCACAGCTTGACGGCAGGGCTCACCCTCCATTTTAAGCTGATGGAGGGCGGTCTCCTCTCCGTCAAGGTCTTCGGGTGCTTCGGGACTCGGGCACGGTGCTGCGTGGAGAGCTCCTCCGATAGCGAAGGCACCTCCTCGGGCGGGAGTGACGAGGAGGACAGCGACAGCGACGACAAGGTTAGCGGGCGGCGGGATGACGGGTCCGACAAGGTGTCAGGCGCCGCTCCATGTGGCACCGGCGACCCCATCATCCGTGTCGCCAGCTCCTTGAGCTTCTCGGGGTCGTCTCCTTGGGCGGCTGGCGTAGGGAGGCTGCGGAAGAGGAAGAGGGCAGGCGGCAAGGCCGTCAACTCGGAGTACGTGGGCACGACGCCCTCGACAGCATGCTGACGTCCTGCCGCCTCGTCTTCGAGCCCTGCCTCCGGCGCCGCCATCACCATCCAGCCTTTGGACGACCAGCGAGATGTTCTCTTGGTGTCTTCTGCCACCTGTAGCTCGCCTAGGCGCTCCTTTTGCCCTTTTCACCTCCTTGACCTGCCTCCTAAAGAGAGGAACAAGAAAGGGATTATAGGGATCTTATCTCTTTTTAGTTTGTAAGCCCTCGGGCCTTAGCTGAATTTAAAGCTTGTAATACCATCGTTCATGTTTTTCATTCTCTATGAACTGTACCTGAGTGGAATGCTTTTTTATGAAAAGGGGATGCTTTCCGGGTCACTTGTCTTGTAGGTGGAACCCACGTCAAGGAGCGAATCCTTTATATCTTTAAGATAGACACTTCTTTTCCCAGCAGCAGGCCCTGCCTTCTTCCCGCGTCGCTCAACCTTTCTCACGCTTTTGGCGGAGGCAGGTATGAGGCGGGTTCAGGCTCCTCGTTTCGTTCCTTTGCTGCCGCGACTACGACCAAACCTGGCCCCAGGAACGAGCCCTAGGGCCTAGAGGTAGGGGAGTACAGTAGCTTTTAGGAAGAAACGAGGTTTCGCATACCTCAGTCCATACGAGAATGCATGACAAGGGATGAAAAACTTATCTGAGATTGCAGCCCCCGGCAACTCTGGTTTGCCGTGGGTGAATCTTTGTACTTGCAGCCCTCGGCAACACTGGCTTGCCGGGACTGGCTTGCCGGGGTCCAGATGCTGGTCTGTCCTCCTTCTCTTTTTCATCCTTAAGTGGTCCGCCCAGGATATGCGAGCCCTGCGAACCAAGGGAAACGAAAGAACGGCAAAAGGACGCACACCCGACCTCTGAGCTAGGGGTTAGCCGCTATCAAGCACTATCAACCCTAACCAAGCACGAGACTTGACTCAGCATGCATGCTAAAACTTAGGGCGCCAGCGCTTCACTTATGCTCAGGGTCTGCGCTTGGCTTTGTACAAAGGATTACATGCAACAGCGGCAAGACTTGTACAAAAGGGTGGTTGCCGGAACAGGGTCCGGCAACCGCGCCTTATGGGTAAAACTTACGAAGATGCTCGATGTTCCAGGAGTTGCTCACCGGAATGCCATCTTCGGTCTCAAGGCAGACAGCGCCAGGCCTAGTGATTCGTTTCACCCGATAAGGGCCTTCCCACTTCGGCGTCAACTTGTTGGAATTCTTGGCGGATTGAACGCGCCGAAGAACAAGGTCGCCTTCCTCGAGACTTCTGGCATTAACTTTGCGGCTATGGTAGCGGCGCAAAGCTTGCTGGTAGCGAGCAGCTCGTACCGCAGCCTGAAGACGATCTTCCTCAAGGAGCAGCGCGTCATCTCGTCGCAGCTGCTCTTGCTCAAGCTCATCATAAGCGAGCACTCGAGGTGACCCGTATACGAGTTCCGTGGGGATAACTGCCTCTGCTCCATAGACTAGAGCGAAAGGTGTCTGGCCAGTGGCTCGATTTGGCGTCGTCCTGATCGACCAAAGAACCACCGGCAGCTCCTCGATCCAGTTTCTTCCGCACTTGTGCAGCCTGTCGAAAGTCCTGGTCTTGAGCCCACGCAGCACTTCAGCATTTGCCCTCTCCGCTTAATCGTTGCTCCTGGGGTGAGCAACAGAAGCGAGGCAGACCTTGGCGCCAAGATCTTGGACGTACTGCACGAAGGTGCGGCTCGTGAATTTTGTACCGTTGTCGGTGATGATCCTGTTAGGGATCCCGAAGTGGCAAACAATCGACCTGAAGAACTTGACTGCTGACTGTGCTGTCACCTTCCTCATTGCTTCCACTTTCGGCCACTTTGTGAACTTGTCGATTGCGACGTACAAGTACTCAAAGCCCCCGACTGCTCGGGGGAAGGGGCCGAGGATGTCGAGCCCCCAGACCAAAAATGGCCAGGATAAAGGGGTCGTCTGGAGAGCTTGAGCTGGCTGGCGTATCTGCTTAGAATGGAACTGGCACGCTTCACACTTGGTTACTTGTGCAGTTGCATCCTGGAGGGCTGTCGGCCAAAAGAAACCTTGCCGGAAGGCTTTGCCGGCAAGTGCTCTTGCGCCAATGTGGTGACCACAGATGCCTCCATGTATCTCTGCCAACAGCTTCTGTCCATCTTCCCGGTGAATACACTTCAATTTCACACCGTTGTGTCTTCTTCTGTACAGTGCGTTGTCGACGAACTAGTACATACTTGACTGCCGGGCTACTCTTTCCGCTCCTTCTTGCTCTTCGGAAAGTTCTCCTGTCTGAAGGAAACGGACAATCTTCTGTGCCCATGCTAGAGCTTGTGGCTCGACAACAAGGACTAAAGGCATATTTGCTGCTGCGGGAACATCCGCTTCTACGGCGAGAACCTACGGCTCAGCCGGAGCTTGACGTTCCCTGGCAAGCTTGCCGGAGCAAAACTTGTCGGGAGCGTCTGCTTCAACGAAACAAACCCTGGGGCTTGTCGGAGTAGACCGCTCCTCAGCACTCTTGGCGTTGATGTTGGGGACCTTTTTGGCGGCGGCTTCGGGAAGCTCTGCCGGAAAATAGTCACGAGAAATCAACTTCCTCTTCTTGCTCTGTCCAGTTGATGGCGTCACACGCGGCTGAGTCAGCTTGAGCACAAAGATTCCTGGTTCCACAGGTAACTTAAGTGCTACGCACTTTGACAGGCCGTCGGCAATGTCGTTCTGAGCTCTTGGGACATGTTCCATCTGTAGACCGACAAAGTGCTCTTCTAGCTTCCTCACTTCATCAACGTAAGCTTCCATCAACGGACTCTGATAATTCTTGTTCACTTGGCGGACGACAAGCTGCGAGTCACCCCTGACAATGAGCTGCTTGATCCCAAGGTCTGCCGCGATCCTGAGACCGGCAAGCAATCCTTCATACTCTGCAGTATTGTTTGTTGCTTGCTCCTTGGGAAAGTGCATCTGGATTACGTACTTGAGGTGCTCTCCGGTGGGTGCGACAAGCAGCACGCCAGCACCGGCGCCTTGCAGCGAAAAGGCACCATCGAAGTACATCAGCCACTCTTTGCTTGCCTCCTTGACGGGGATGCTCGTCTCTGGAATTTCTTCATCTGGTGTTGGCGTCCACTCTGCTATGAATTTTGCCAATGCTCTGCTTTGGATAGTTGAAGTGCTCTCAAACTTGAGGCCAAAGCTTGACAGTTCCAGTGCCCACTCAACAATCCTGCCTGTTGCTTCTGGATTCTGCAGTATCCTCTTCAGCGGAAAGCGAGTGACGACTGTTATCTCATGTGCTTGGAAGTAATGGCGCAGCTTTCTCGAGGCCATGAGAAGGCCGAAAAGCAATTTCTGCACACCAGAATACCTTGACCTAGCCCCCTGCAGAAGGGAACTGACAAAGTAGACTGGGCACTGCACTATTTTCTTCCGCTGTATCTCTTCGCACATCTGCGCAGATCCATCTTTGCCGGGACCATAGCATGTCGGGGAAGCCCCCTGCTTGTCGCTGGATGCGCTTGCCATGGTTGCTGGCTCATCATCTGCCTCCCTCTTCGCTACTAACGCAGCACTAACCACTTGATTGGTTGCCGCCAGATACAGCAGCAACTTCTCTTGTGGCTTAGGTGCGACAAGTATTGGAGTGGAGGATAGGTATCTCTTCAAGTCCTACAACGCAGCCTCCGCTTCCGGAGTCCATTTCATTGGACCTGCCTTTTTCAAAATTTTGAGAAACGGCAGCGCGCGCTCAGTAGACTTAGAGATAAAACTGCTGAGAGCCGCTACGCAGCCGGCAAGTTTCCGCACATCCTTGACGCGCTTCGGTGCTTCGATCTGCTCAATGGCCTTGATCTTGTCGGGATTGGCTTCAATTCCCCGCTGAGACACGAAGAACCCGAGAAGCTTGTCGGAAGGGACTCCAAACACGCACTTCTCGGGGTTGAGCTTGAGGGTGATCTTGCGCAGATTTGCAAAAGTCTCTTCTAAATCTTGAATCAAAGTTGCTTTGTCCCTGCTCTTGACCACTATATCATCCATGTAGGCTTCCACATTTCTGTGTATTTGTGGCTCAAAAGCGGTATGCATGACCCTTGCAAATGTTGAACCAGCATTCTTCAAACCGAAAGGCATCCGTATGAAACAGTATGTGCCACATGGAGTGATGAATGCGGTTTTCTCCTCATCCTCTTCTGCCATGAAGATCTGATGATATCCTGAGTATGCATGAAGAAATGAAAGCAATTCGCATCCGGCCGTGGAGTCAACAATCTGGTTGATGCGCGGAAAGGGAAATGGATCTTTGGGACAAGCTTTATTGACATCGGTGAAGTCAATACAAATCCTCCACTTCCCATTTGCCTTGCGCACGACTACAGGATTGGCCAACCACGTAGGATGGAGCACTCCTCTGACAAGGCCTGCTTCTTTCAACTTCTTGATCTCTTCTGCGATGAATTCTTGGCGCTCCACTGCTTGTTTTCTGACTTTCTACTTGACGGTCCACGCATGAGGACAGACGGCAAGGTGGTGCTCGGTTGCCACGCAAACACATCGACATTCGCCCGCAGGAAAGCAATGAGCGCGCTTTCCTATTTAGGGTCGAGAGTGGCACTGATGGTGAAGGTACCACCAGTGCCGTCCTCCTTGGAGGACACCTTCTTGGTCGCTGGCGGAGCTGCCATTGCCTTCTTACACTTGCCGGTGGAGCTCGATGGTGCGTCGTCGACGGTAGCGCAGCACTCCGAAGAGGTGCGCTTGCCGGAGTGGGCATCAGAACTCTTGCTGGACTTAGTCTTCTTCTTCCCCCCGGGAGCTTCAGGGGCAAGTGTCTCGCGATCCTTTGCGGCTGCTGCTTCCCAGTAGATCTTGTCGGCACAGATAAGAGCATCTTTCTTGTCACCAGGGACAGAGATGACACTTATCGGGCCTGGCATCTTCAGCATGTTGTACGCGTAGTGAGAGGCCGCCATGAACTTGGCGAGCGCTGGACGGCAGAGAATCCCATTGTAAGGCAATGGAAAATTGGCAACGTCAAAAGTGATCCTCTCAGTCCTGAAGTTCAACTCGCCGCCAAACGTCACCGGCAGCGTGATCTTCCCCTTCGGCTTGCTCCTTCCCGGGTTGATTCGTTGGAATGTGCCGGTCTCTTCGAGCTCGCTGTCAGGGACTTGGAGTTTCCGGAGCACAGCGGATGAGATCAGATTCAAGCCGGCCCCGCCGTCAACTAGCATCTTAGTGACCTTGAGGTTGCGGATAGTTGGTGAGACCAACATCGGCAAACACCCGACAACAGTTGTGCGATCAGGTTGGTCCTCAATATCAAAGATGATAGGCGTGCTGGACCATTTCAGAAGCTTGCGTGACTCAACGGGTGGTTCTGCCGCATTGACTTCCCGCACCCACTGCTTGAGTTGGCGGTGTGAAGTATGCAGAGAAGCACCGCCGTCAACGCACAAGACCTTTGTGGCTTTCTGGAACTCCTGCTCACTGGTCTCGTCATCATCCATGTCTTCGTCGTCGTCATCTTCATCCTTGTCGCGGCCGCGGGGAGGTCTGTCCCCTTGCCGCTGATTGGCCTTGCCGTGGCGTCCTCCCCGGCCAGTGCGCTTCGTACCGGATCCTCTAGCACCTCCTTGGGCTTTCTCCTTCTCGCGTCACTCGTACTCGGCCTTTTGCAGCTCGATAAGCTGCTCGACCTTCTTGCAGCTCTAGAGGTCATGGCCCTTGGTGTGGTGGATCTTGCAGTACTGTTTGCTGGTGCCGTCCTGCTTGTCGGCGGCTGCCACAGCCTGGCAGTTGACGCATGCAGCAACCTCCTTGCCAGAGCTACCATCTTTGGCTTTCTTGGCGCCACCGTCGCTGCCGGACTGCTCAACAACTAGCACATCTTTGCCTTTCCTCTTCCTGTTGTTCCGCCGCCGGTTTTTATTTGTCGGGGCAGCATCGTCGCTGTCAGATCCTCCTGTTCCTGTATTCTCTCCGGGGAGTTTCCTCCCTTCCTCAACACGTGCACACCTGTCGGCCAGGGCATACAGCTCACTCACGTCTCTGATCTTGCACATCGCCATCTCCTCTCGCATCCTGCGGTTACGCACGTTCTGATGGAATGCGCTAATGACCGCGGCAGGGTGGACATCTGGGATGTTGCGTTGCACTTGGCTGAATCTCTAGATGTACTTGCAGAGGGGCTCTCCTTCCTTCTGGGCAAGCAGATGAAGATCACTCTCCTGGCCATGAGGTTTGTGGCCGCCTGTAAAGGCGCCGACAAACTGATGGCATAGGTCTGCCCAGGAAGATATAGAGTTGTCTGGCAAGTGCATGAGCCAGGACCTGTCGTTGGGTTTGAGCACCAGCGGGAAGTAGTTGGCAAGGATCTTGTCGTCGCGCCCTCCAGCAGCTTGCACCGCGATGGTGTAGATGCTGAGGAACTCCGACGGATGCAACTTGCCATCGTACTTCTCGGGTACGTCTGGCTTGAAATTCTTCGTGCTGGGCCACTGGACTTGCCGCAGCTCACGGGTAAACGCAGGGCAACCTACCGCGTACGGCAGGTCGCCTGGTTCCCCTGGCGCATGCATGTCGACAGTGGGTCCAGCGTGTCGGTCTGATGCGAGTACGAGCGTCTTCTTGCTGTCGTTCATGGAGAACTTGGCGTTGATCGCGGCGAGCTCGCAGATCTGATGAAGCAGTGGAGTCGCTGTCGCGGTGGACCCGGCGAGTCGGCGATCTTGGCCTTCGGGGCGGAGAGTGCACGGTGGTTGCACCCCCACTTGTCTTGTCACCATCGGGTCGCGCCTGGCTGACTTGCCGCGGCTGCGACGTAGTCGGCTGCCGTGGAGTGTCGCCGTTGGCAAAGTCGATGAGACTCTGAATAGTGGCCCTCCAGTCGTCGATCTTGTCTGGCGTTGGAGGGAAGTCTAGGAGCAGTTGAGCTCGCGCCAAAGCTTCTGCTGGAGTGGCGGGTAGCGGTGGCGAACGGTGCGAGGAGCGGGATATGCTCGGACTTCTAACTGCGTTAGAAGGAGCAATATCCCGTCCAGGCGACGGTGCCTCGCTCGCGCCAGCATGTTGGCGCGCGTGTTGGCCCGGAGCGTCCCGAGATCCGCCAGCTCGATTTGGGTCCAGCGAGCGTATGGTACCGTGGGTACCACGTCGCTGCCGGTCCTGCGCCTCCTGAGATGGGCGCGGTGCATCTACGGACGCTCGGTCGTCGTGGGAGCCGGCTACACCGCCGATGGGCAGCGCAGCCTTGTCCTTGGACCTGGCGGCACCGTGGGCTCCCTCGTCGATGCCCGTTCTTCCGCCGGCGCCTTCCCCACCAGCCGTTTGCTCCGGCGGTGGTGGGTTCGATGCGGACGGAGCAGCCGCCTCCGAAGCCTTCTTCTTCGGTGGCATGTCGATGAAGTCGATGAAGATCTAGCACGCGTGAACGTCGGATCAGGTTCACACAACCTCGACGCCCCCTACCTGGCGCGCCAAATATGTCGGGGAAATCTGACTCCACGAGCACCTATGGAGACGGAGCCCCTTCTCGGTTTGGCGGGGGGCGGAGGCCGCGCGAAGAGCAGATCGAGGCGGGGCACGCGAGCGGTTTTTACCCAGCTTCGGAGCTCTCCGGAGAGATAATACTCCTACTGCTGCTTTGTGGATTGTATTGAGTTCTTGCTCGGGAGCGCTGAGTGGTATAGTACACACCAGCAGCTAACGAGACCGAGCGTGAGTGTTCTACTGTTCGTCCTCCCCCCTTTTCTACGTTGTTCATGGGCCTCCTTTTATATGCTCAAGGGGTCTCCAACAGGTGGCAACGTAGACAAGGGCAAAAATGGAAAGGTGCTGCGGTAGGTACAGCTACCTACATAGCGTATCATACCTAACGCTGACGGCAGGGGACAAGGGCATTAAATGCCTATCTAGTCGCCCAAACAGTGCAGAAAAGGGACTGTTAGGGATGCCACCGCTCGCCACGATGGCGATCTTGTCAGCGCCGCTTGCCACGGTGCACCCCTGGCTCCACAGCCTCCCGCCACGTACGCCTGGAAGTGCCTCAGAGCGACACGTTGGTGGGTGAGCTGGAGCGCAGGTATAGAGTGGTTGCTTGCCGCGGCAAACGCCTTGCCGCGGTTGTCGTCTTGTCGCGTCTGGGAGCTTGTCGCTCGCCGGGTCTTGCCGGGACACGTGGCGCGTCGCGGCAAGTTCCTTGAGATGCCTTAGTTGGCCTCCCCGGCAAGCTCCTCTTGCCGGGGTCTTGTGTCTTGAGTGGCCTTCCCGGCAAGCTCCTCTTGCCGGGGCCTTGTCTCCTTGGCTTAAATACTTTGTTCTTGAATGGTTCCAAAGGAACCACGGGGGTCCTTGGCGGTCACCCGGCAGGCCTTGCCGCGGGGCGCTGCGACTGCCCGTGCACAAGTTCGGGATACTAGGGTACCCCTACTCTAGTACACCGACAGACCGGTTCGCTCTTTTCGGTGAGACCGAAATGTGACGAAAGGGAAAGAGAGAGTTTAGATTGCAATATCGGTGGGACCGATCGCTCACTTCGGTTAGACCGAAACGTTACGAAGGGAAACAGAGAAATTGCAATCCCATCTCGGTGAGACCGAGATCCCTATCGGTGAAACCGAATTGCTAGGGTTTGTGGCAGTGGCTATGACATTTGAAACTCGGTGGCGCCGGATAGAAAGAATCGGTGGGGCCGAGTTTGACTTTTGGTTTAGGTCATATGTGGATGTGGGAAGATAGTTGAGGGTTTTGGAGCATATCACTAAGCACATGAAGCAAGAGGCTCATTAAACAACACCTCATCCCTCCTTGATAGTATTTTCTTTTCCTATAGACTCAATGTGATCTTGGATCACTAAAATATAAAATGTAGAGTCTTGATCTTGAAGCTTGAGCCAATCTTTTGTCCTTATAATTTTGAGGGATCCACTTTCCTCATCCATGCCATGCCATCCATTGAGCTTTTCCTGAAATATTACTCTTGGAATAATGTTAGCTCAATGAGCTATATGTTGTTAGGAAATACCAAAACCACCCAGGGATAGTTGCACTTTCAATCTCCCCCTTTTTGGTAATTTATGACAACATATAGATCAAAGCTTCGACAAATGATAATAAGAATGAAAGATATCATCGCTTTGAGAAGTATGTGATAAGAAAGAGCTCCCCCTAAATTTGTGCATATTTTAAGATTTGCTTTGGACTGCAAATGCACAATGAGTTAGGATCATGGGTTACTCTTCCATGTCACATACATCTTGGTGGAGCGCTCAAGATGATAAGAATTAAATACATGCACTCATCACCAAGCAAAGTGAATGATCAAAATAAGGATAAACTGATAGTAACATCCAACAAGCATTAAGTGTAGCTTATGAGCAAACACATGATCATCAATGTCTCACAGATAAAAGCATAGTATCTCAAGCACTCAAAAGCAAATAAAGTTCAACCAAGAAGACAAGAGAGAACAAATGCAAACTCTCTCTCTCTCTCTCTCTCTCTCTCTCGAAGCCTATGATCTATACATTTTTCTCCCCCTTTGGCAACAAGTTACCAAAAAAGTTCATACAAAATGCATAGCACTAAAACGACTCTCAGGCTTCGTCTTCAGGTGGTGGAGTCCGGATGGCGCCAAGGACGAAGGCTTCAGTTGAAGTAGATGGAGCTGCTGGGGTAGGAGCTGGAGCTGGTGGAACTGAGGCTGTAGCTGGTGCAGAAGTAGTAGCTCTGGTGTCAGAAACTGGCACTGCAGATGATCTCTCAGCTCTAGGCACTCTGGCAAATGCATCAGTTGTGGTCTTGCCCTTCCTCTCCTACATATCATCCTGTAGTTGCTCCACAGCAGACTGAATCTCAGTTACTTTCACATCTAGGTCATAGAACTTTTGTTCCATGATTCTTTCCAGGCTCTCTTGGTTTCGAGTCAGGGTGGCCAGTCCTTTCTCAATTCTCAGAGTTGATGCTATTAGGTAACCGAGCTGCTCCTGATTGTTCTTCAAAAAGTACTCAGATGCCTCCTCTTGAGTTGGCATCCTGGCAGCTTTCTGCATCTTTGCCTTCTCCTTCTTTGCTTGAGCTTGTGCTGACGATGGTTCATTCTCATTCATCACAACTTGATTTTCGTCAAAGTCTGGATGGATGGGCAGGTGTTTCTTATCCAACAGATATGTGCATGTGCCCATCTTTGAGTTAATCAACTCCTGATATTCATGTCCTCAGCCACAGGATGAGCATTGTTGTGGTCTGGAATCTTGGGCTTGAGCTTCCTGAGAACTTGTCCTTCTTCTTCTTCTTCAGCAGCAACATCAGGCACTGGGGCCTTGTTCTTCCCAGCAGCAGATATGTTCCTAGTGTTCCTCTTAGGTGCACTCTTGGGCTTGGAGGCAGCTTTGGGTCCTTCTGCTACCCTCATCAGAGCTACTAGAGGGACTAGTGCCCTCACTCATGTGAACCTGCTCCTCTGATTTGTTCTGGCTGTCACTCTAATCAGACATGTTGCAAACACTGACAACAGACCCTGTGAATAGATTGTAGATGAGATAGAGTGGATGAGCATCACAAAATGCAGATATTTTTGCAAAAGAATGAGTCAAAAACTTAGTTTTAGTTTTCCACAGAAAGCATGTCGGATCGACCGATTTGCAAACTCGATGATACCGAAGCAGATTTTGGAACCAAAACTAGTGAACTCGGTCAGACTGAGTCACAGTTCGGTGGCACCGAGACTGCTAGGGTTTCACAAAGTCCTGAACTCGGTCACACCGATTTGCAATTCTCGGTCAGACCGAGAACCACATGTGCAATGGCCGTGGCCGAATCGGTGGAACCGAGTTCCGCAACCTGGTGGGTCCGAGATGGTTTCGGCGGAAACCTAAACCTAAATTTTCAAATCGCATCTGTTCTAAGGATTTTTTTGACTGGATAGAAGTGTTTAAATTGTAGCAAGAATCATAATGAACACAATGTGCTAGGAATCAGACGGGGATAGCACTGTGATCGAGTCCATACCCTAGTTCGGCGGCGAGCTCGCTACGGCGGCAACGGAGGAGACAAAATCTGTTGACGGCGGACCAGCGACAGGAGGCAGCTGGCGACGAGGAGGACGACCCGGAGACCCAGGAGGCAGAGCGAGCTATGCGCGGGCAAAGAGGTTTCGGAGAAATTTCCAAAATTTTGCCTGTGAGTATATATAGCCCGACCCTGTCGGTGTGACCGACTGGAACAACTCGGTGGCACCGAGATGCATAACTGTTGACAGTTACACCAACTCGGTGTGACCGAAAAGTTCAAATCGGTTGCACCGAGATGAAAACCTAGATCGACTTAGTGATCTCGGTATGACCGAAATGGAGGAATCGGTCAGACCGAAAAGCACAAAGAAGTTTTGGAAGTTTAAGTCTATGACAAATCGGGGACTCCGAGTGCTCCTCACATAGAGTGGTTTGAATCTGACTTGATCAAATTTTGTGATGTAGCATGAATAGAGTTTTAGACGAGAAAAGCATAGATAGCTAGAGAGGGTTCTTAGGCATTCTTGTCCATCCACTTGGCAAAAGAAAAAACCAATCAATCAAAACAACAAGTGGATGTCCTCGAATGAGTAAAATATGCAATCAACATGCTCAAACAATAAAATGGCAATTGAAATACGTGGCAAAGCATGCACAACCAATTCTAGCATCAATCAAGCAATTGGCGATGACTAGGTCATCTATATATGAGTATATTGACTTAGGCACAAGTGGGGTTACCACTTTTACATAAAGCATTGTTGTGTTCACACCATTAGAGTTGCTTTAGCTCATGTCTTAGAGTAAAGCTCCCCCTAGATGTGATATCCCCCCTAAGAGGGATGAACTAACCTTGGGTTTTGTCGATGATGACTTCATGTAGATGTTGAATATGTGGATTCTCAATGTCGATGTAGATCATTTGGAGCTATCCATTAGAGTGAGTTGCACTTTCAATACCTACACGGGTTAGTCCCACAAGGAACAAACAAGGATATCCATAGACATAGAGTGATGCACACGCAAGATGATGTGTATGAAAGCTTTTAGATTACCTTGTCCCTTGTCTTACCAACAAGAGGGTTTGTGACTCCTTGAACTAGTGCAAGATGTGGAAGTTGATTGCACTTGTTCTTTCCAAGATGATGAGAGTGAAGTATGTTGGCGGAGTCACCCTTAAGAACTCTCTAGTTCTTCTTCTTTTGGATCCACACCATCTTGATGGGAATCCTTGGTGTTGTAGTTGTACTTGATGAAGTGGAACTTGAAGTAGTCTTGGGAATCCACTTGACTAAGGTCTTAGGAGCTTCTTCAAATGCATCAATTTCCTCTTGAAGCTTGTCCTTGCCTTTTCGTTTGTAGTCTTGTGGTGGAAGATCATCTTGAGCTTGTGTCCCTTTGAAAGTAGTGGGATCATACTTCTCTTGTTGAGGAAAAAACTTTGTCTTGGGGTATTGATCTTCTTCCCACTCAACTCCATTGGCATTGAACTTTCATTCAAAACCAACACCTTGATTCTTCCGGTGTCTTCCTTGCTTGCGTACAATTTCCTTGAATTTCTTACTTCCGGCAAGGCTCTTGTAAACTCCTTTCTCTATAATTACCTTCAATAAGCTATTTTCTTGCTCAAGTGTAACTTGGCTAAGAGAATCATTAGTGGAATCAAGAGAACTACTAGAAGCAACAATATTGGATTTAGCATGATCATTGTTACTACTAGAGGAAGAATCTTTCTTGTTCTTATTACTAGACTTGACTTGAGGCATGTAAGTGGATAAAAGTAAACGCTTGGCAATGTAAGAAGAACTTTTCTTATGAAGATCATCATTGATTGGTTTTAAGAACTCATGCTCTTGCTCAAGGTTGAGATTTTCAAAGCATAATTTCTCATGCGCCCTTAAAAGTTCTCGATGATCTCCTAAGATAGTTTCATGAGCTAACTTAAGAGTGTTTAGTTCTTTAGTTAGAGACTCAATCTTCCCCTTATCATTGTCATTCGTTTTATCTTGATTAGCATGATTAATTGACGTTTCATCATAGTATTCATCACTAGAGTTGTCAACAAGTAAATCATCATCACCTAACAAGTCATCTTCATCACTATTGAAATCAACATACTCGGGATGTGATACCTTTGGGCCTTTAGCCATGAAGCATGTTCCAACTCCTTCATTTGGTGAGTCAAATATGTCGTAGGAGTTGGTTGACGCAGTGCTAGACTGGCAACACTTTCATCTTGAGTATATTCGGAATTAGAGTGATAGCTTCTCTCGGAGTGGTTGTCGGAGTCGGAGGCGGATACCCATTCACCAACATGAGCTTGATGTCTTCGTTTTGTGTAGCTCCTTGATGACTTGTCCTTTCTTTCCGAATCCTTGCTTCTCCGTGAGTGTCTTCGTTCATAACGATCATCTCTACTCCTTCTTTCTCTAGACGGTGATTCTTCTCTTCTACTTCTTCTCTTCGGAGAATCTTCTCTTCTATTGTAGGGAGCCGTACACTCATTGGAATAGTGTCCGGGCCTTCGACAATTGTAGCAGTTTCGCTCTCGACTAGAGGATCTTTTGCCATTGTAGGACCTTGACTTAGGGCTTCTATCTTTGCTTCTACTCTTGTAGAACTTGTTGAAGTTCTTCACCATTAAGTTCAATTCTTCATTGAAGGTTTGTTTCTCACTTGATGATGTGGGGGCTTCACATGAGGCTTTGTAAGCACCACTTGATTTGTTGTGAAGTTCCTCTTTATCCTTGAGTGACATCTCATGAGCAACAATTCTTTTAATGACTTCCGTTGGCTTGAGATCTTTGTAATTGGGCATCATTTGGATCAATGTGCACACAGTATCATATTTTCCATCCAAGGCTCTAAGGATCTTCTTGATGATGAATCTATCGGTCATCTCTTCACTCCCTAAGCCGGCAATCTCATTTGTGATAAGAGCAAGCCTAGAGTACATTTCAGCGACACCTTCACCATCCTTCATTTTGAACTTGTCAAGTTGACTTTGAAGCACATCCAATTTGGATTCCTTGACGGAGTCGGTACCTTCGTGCATATCAATCAAAGTATCCCAAATTTCCTTTGCATTCTCAAGACGGCTGATTTTGTTGAATTCTTCAGGGAACAATCCGTTGAAGAGGATATCACAAGCTTGAGCGTTGTATTGCAGCATCTTCAACTCTTCCGCGGTAGCTTCACGGTTTGGTTCTTTCCCATCAAAGAAGTCACCTTGCAAGCCAACACACATGATAGCCCAAACGACGGGGTTATGACCAAGAATATGCATTTTCATCTTATGCTTCCAACTAGCAAAATTAGTACCATCAAAGTAAGGACCTCTACGGTGATAATTTCCCTCGCTAGACGCCATACTCTCCTAGGTTGTGAAACCAAGGCTATGACCACCAAAAGCTATGGAATCAATGCAAATGGAGACCAAAGCTCTGATACCACTTGTAGGATCGGAAGTATGTCTAGAGGGGGGGGTGATTAGACTACTTGACCAAATAAAAATCTAGCCTTTTCCCAATTTTAGTTCTTGGTAGATTTTAGCTATCTTAGCACAAGTCAAGCAATCTCCACACAATTCAAGCAAGCAGGCTAAAGAGTATATGAGCAGCGCAAAGTAAAGCATGCAACTTGCAAGAATGTAAAGGGAAGGGTTTGGAGAATTCAAACGCAATTGGAGACACGGATGTTTTTGGCGTGGTTCCGATAGGTGGTGATATCGTACATCCACGTTGATGGAGACTTCAACCCACAAAGGGTAATGGTTGCGCGAGTCCACGGAGGGCTCCACCCACGAAGGGTCCATGAAGAAGCAACCTTGTCTATTCCATCACGGCCGTCGCCCATGAAGGACTTGTTTTTGTACCCCTATAACTGTGCACGGGCAGTCTGAGCCACGGGCACCGCCACGCCAAGAACGACAAGGGAGGTGAGCCAAGGTAAGGCCGAAGCTCAAGGGAAGCAGAACGACGCCAACACCAAGACCACAAAGAGCAAAGGGGACAAAGAGGTCTCCCCCGGCAAGGGTTCTAGCAAACCCGACAAGACCCTTACCGTGGCAGCTCACCCCACAACTACGGAGCGAGTCACCCTTGAGTCCACTGCCCCCATGGGGCAAGGATTCGGGAGACATCCCTATGGTGGCATGCAGATCTTTGTGAAGACATTCAAGATCAGATACACACCTTTAGATGATGGTGATCCTTGGCGGGATCCCAGCCAAGGAGGACCACAAGGCCCCCGGCAAGAGCCTTGCCGGGGAAGACAGCAGGCGCCACGGCAAGACCCTTTCCGAGGCCCCGACAAGGGTTATTTTGTACACCGACAGGAGCCTCCGGGCCTGGGCCACACATAAGCGCAATGCGTTGTTGGGCTAGGCCCAAAAATGGTGCGCGGGCAGGCGGGGCGGTTTTTACCGCGGTAAGTTCCTCTCCACGTTGCGCTTCCCACGCTTCCCGCGCATGGCGTGGCGTGGGGAGGCGTGTGTGACGTGGGCGGCATGCGTGGGACTGAGCTCTGCACGCATGGTCATGTCGTAGTAAAGGGGGCGGTTCACGCCTTCCCCATAAACGGAGGGAGGCGTGGAAGCGCGGCCCATTTACTGAACGGGGCCGAGGTGTGGTCTTCAAGGCGTCCACTCCCCACGATCACGGGGCGGGGAGAGGTCGCCTCACCCGTCGCCTCGGTCCTGCACGCCTGCCACGTGGCTCCCATGCGCTTGGGGTGGCGATCGGTGGAGGCGGGAAACTGGGCCGCCGCGGGTTGGGGCAGCGGGTCGGTCCCAGTTCCCTGCGCCTTCCGCGTCTTGATTGGCGGAGCAGGGCGGCCGAGCCCCCACCCCGTTCCTTTATAAAGAGCGAGAAAGGGGGATGGCGTCCCGCATTCCTTCATCTCCTCCTTCCTTCAGCTTCTGCTCCCCCTCCATCCGCCATGGAGAGAGGGAACATTGGTCCTTCATCGGTGGCGGCCCGGGTCGCCTCTCGACAACGTGTCCCTCCTTCTCCTACACCCGTGGTGGCAGAGCCAGCCGCAAGGGGAAGGGGAGGGGGCGAGGCCGTGGGCGAGGCCAAGGTGCTCGGGGAAGAGGAGGACGGGGCGGCGCGTCGGCCTCGCCTCCGCTAGCAGTTCCTCCCCCCATGGAGGGCCACATTGGGGATGACCCTTGCGAGTTCTTCGTCAGGCTGCACCGGCCGCCTCACCGTCGCCTTCGTCTCCCGACTCCATTTGTGCGGGAGATGGAGCTGGATCCGCCTGATTCATTGCGGCTGCACATGAGGGGCTGTGGGATCAGCGGTACGCGGGTTCGCGTCGACTTCCCAGCCCCACATGTGATGTATCTTCGTCGGGGATGGAAGACGTTCGCTCATATCCACCGCTTGACAGAGGGGCTCACTCTCCATTTCAAACTGATGGAGGGTGGCCTCCTCTCCGTCAAGGTCTTTGGGCTCTTCGGGACCCGTGCAAGGTGCTGCATGGAGAGCTCTTATGATAGCGAAGACTCCTCCTCGGGCGGGAGTGACGAGGAGGACAGCGGCAGCGACGACAAACGTAGCAGGCGGCAGGATGACTGTAGGATCTAGAAGTAGGTGTGTCTAGAGGGGGGTGATTAGACACTGAGTACTAAAGTTGCAATTTTTAAGCCTTTTTTGTTTGAGTGAAGTTTTAGGCACAATTTCAGCACATACAATACATATCAAGCAAGCATGCAAAGGGTATATAAGCAGCGAAAAGTAAAGCATGCAACTTGCGAGAATGTAAAGAGAAGGGTTTTGAGAATTCAAACGCAATTGGAGACACGGATGTTTCTCCCGTGGTTTGGATAGGTGGGGCTATCCTACATCCACGTTAGTGGAGACTTCAACCCACGAAGGGTAACAGTTGCGCGAGTCCACGGAGGGCTCTACCCACGAAGGGTCCATGAAGAAGCAACCTTGTCTATCCCAACATGGCCATCGCCCACGAAGGACTTGCCTCGCTAGCGGTAGATCTTCACGAAGTAGGCGATCTCCTTGCCCTTACAAACACCTTGGTTCAACTCCACAATCTTGTCGGAGGCTCCCAAGTGACACCTAGCCAATCTAGGAGACACCACTCTCCAAGAAGCAACAAATGGTGTGTTGATGATGAACTCCTTGCTCTTGTGCTTCAAATGATAGTACCCCCAACACTCAACTCTCTCTCACAGGATTTGGATTTGGTGGAAAGAAGATTTGAGTGGAAAGCAACTTGGGGAAGGCTAGAGATCAAGATTCATATGGTAGGAATGGAATATCTTGGTCTCAACACATCAGTAGGTGGTTCTCTCTCAGAATATATGAGTTGGAAGTGTAGATGTGTTCTGATGGCTCTCTCCACGAATGAAGAGGAGGTGGAGGGGTATATATAGCCTCCACTTAAAATCCAACCGTTACACACAATTTACCAATCTCCGTGGGACCGAATCAACAAACTCGGTCGGACCGAAAAGGTAAACCTAGTGACCGTTAGAGTTTTTCGGTGGGACTGACATGCATCTCGGTAGGACCGATATGGTTAGGGTTTGGGCATAACGTAATCTCGGTGAGACCGATTACACAAACTCGTTGAGACCAATTTGGTAATTAGCTAACCAGAGAGTTGGTCAGGCAAACTCGGTGGGACCGATTACTAAACTCTGTTGGACCGATTTTGGTAATGAGTTATCCAGAGAGTTTGCATTGTAATCTCGGTAGTACCGATTGCCTAAACTCGGTGAGACCGATTTTGACAATGGAAATACACGGTGAGATTGCAATCCCATCTCGGTGAGACTGAGATCCCTATCGATAGAACCGATTTGCTAGGGATTTGGCAGTGGCTTATGACATATGAAAACTCGGTGGCGCCGGATAGAAAGAATCGGTAGGACCGAGTTTGGCTTAGGGTTTAGGTCATATGTGGAAGTGGGAAAGTAGCCGAGGGTTTTGGAGCATATCATTAAGCACATGGAGCAAAAGGCTCATTAAGCAACACCTCATCCCTTCTTGATAGTATTGGCTTTTCCTATAGACTCAATGTGATCTTGGATCACTAAAAGTGTAAAATGAACTTGAGCTTGAATCTTTAGCCAATCCTTTGTCCTTAGCATCTTGAAGGAGTTCCCACAACCTTTAGTCCCTGCCACTCCATTGTTGAACTTATCTGAAATATACTAGATAAAAGTGTTAGTCCAATAAGAGATATGTTGACATTAATTACCAAAACCACCCGAGGAGCACTTGTGCTTTCAATCTCCCCCTTTTTGGTAATTGATGGCAACATACATCAAAGCTTTAGATAAAGATACAAAGAATAGCAAGTAAAGCTTTGGAAGAACATGTAACAAGCATAGCCTCCCCCTACATGTATGCAATCATGTAAACATAAGATATAGAGGCATGTGAGAGCATAACCATGACAGAGAAGGCAATGTGTTACATGTATCTTGGCCATATGCATCAGAGCAAAAGATTATTAAGAGAAATACCTTCATGCTTATGAGTCCTTCTTGCAAACAGTATGTACAAAAGCAAGAATTCCTCATACTCATGATTCTGATGCATATACTTACCTTGTAGTCTTGAGTTGGCTTAGGATGGAATGAACCTGCATAAACAAGGTTAGATAACACAGATGCATCCTCTAGCCAGAGCAAACCAAGGAAAACCACAAGAATACCAAGACTGGGATGACATGTAGAGAGTGAGTACAAGGTACCACATTAGATTAGACATGTCCCCAAGAGTAAAGATTTGCAATGAATTTGAGTGATTTCTTTCCCTTAGATGTCTTGCTCCCCCTGAATTTGACATGGGATATTGGGAGAAGATAGGGAACAGAAAATCAGAGCTGAAATATACAGAAATATATGAATGAATAGAAGCACTATGTTCTATGAGCATGTCTTTCCCCCCAAAAAGACATGTGGCATTTCTCCTCTTAAACATCAAGCATCTGGGATCCTTGAGTATTCTCTCCCCCTGGAGATCTCTTTCTCCCCCTTAATACATTCTATCTTTTTCTCCCTGATGATAAGCTTTGATGTGATCTCTCTCTCCCCCTTCGACATCAATTTCCAAGAAGGTTCTTCTGGAATCTGTCGAATAGGTTTGGTCGTTGAGATTTAGCATAAAGCAATGGATAACACTGTGATGCTTGTAGAGGATAAGGTTCATTGAGTGGAGATGGATCAGAAGAAATATAAGATAAGTGAAAACTGTTTTCCTGTTGCGAAATCGGTGGCACCGAGCGTCATGTTTCGGTGGTACCGAAGGGATTCGGTTGATCCGAAACGTTCAATTCGGTGAAACTGAGTTTACTACAGAGAAAACACTTGTCACCTCAGCTCACTAGTCAAATAATATCTCACAAAGATTTGCAATGAATTAACTGAAAGATTTGCAAGGAATTTGATGCAGAAGTATGCAGGACAAAAAGAATCAAAAAGAAAAGAATAGAAGTTCTAGATGAAGTTTTTTTTGATAAAGAGGGAAACAAATATGCAAGGGACTAATGCAACAACACTCAAAGAAAGGAGACTCAAGAGAACTTCATCTAGATTTGGGCGGTGACAAAGTCACCTATGTTAGAGTATATTGACTTAGGAGTCAAGTGAGAACACTTGATCATGGGTCATACTCATCGTTTAAGCTCAAAATGGGGATACCGTTTCTCGTTTAAGCATCTTGATGTATTCACATCTTGTCGAGTTGCTTTGACTCATGACTTTAAGTAAAGCTTCTCTAAGATGGAATATCATACCTTTGGTGGTGGAGTGGATCTTTCTCATGTAGTTGAACTTGTGTGGGTGCTCGAAGTTGATGTAGTTCATCAAGAGTCGGGAGCACCCCTTGGAATTTGAGTTCATCTTCCTACATGGGTTAGTTCTTGCAAGGAAAAACACTTGTATATAAAAAAATGACAATCATGAAGCTCAACATAGAATTTGTCAAAGGATATGTTTGAATGGTTTCGTGCTTCCTTGTCTTCAACCACCGTCGTGTAGAGACTTGGTGATGTAGAGATTGCTCAAGATGTGAGAGAGTTGCAATCTCATAGAAATAGATTCATCCAAGTACCTACATGGATTAGATAACATGCAAGATGCAAATATATACAAGACATTAGATAGTCATCATAAGAGTATATCAAGGATTAGTCATAAGCTCATGTCTTGCATGTATCCAATGGAGTTTCTACTCCAAGTTTGAAGCATCAATGATGTTCAATTCTCCTCTCAACCTACAAAACACTTTCTCATCAAGCGGTTTAGTGAATATATCCGCTAATTGCTTATCGGTGCGGACATGTTTAAGATCAGTGTCACCCTTTGCAACATGGTCTCGAATGAAATGATGACGAACTTCAATATGCTTAGTTCGAGAATGTTGCACAGGATTATGACCAATTTTGTTAGCACTTTCATTGTAACAAAGCAATGGAACATGTTTCACATAGATCCCATAATCTTTAAGAGTTTGGGTCATCCAAAGTAATTGAGCACAACATGAACCAGCGGCAATGTATTCCGCTTCAGCGGCTGATAAGGATACCGAGTTTTGTTTCTTGGAAGACCAAGACACAAGAGATCTACCAAGAAATTGACAAGTACCCAAAGTGGAATTTCTATCAACCTTGTCTCCAGCGTAATCCGAGTCGGAATAGCCAACAAGATCAAAAGAGGACCTCTTAGGATACCAAATGCCAAAATTTGGTGTATGAATTAAGTATCTCACTAAGATGACATTCTTTAGGAGAAGCTTGATATCGTGCACACATGCACACACTTAGCATAATGTCGGGACGAGAGGCACATAGGTATAGCAATGAACCAATCATAGAGCGATAAACCTTTTGATCAACCAGTTCACCATCTTTGGTCAAATCATTATGTCCACTAGTAGGCATGGGTGTAGGCATACCTTTGCATTCTTGCATATTGAACTTCTTGAATAAGTCTTTGGTGTACTTTGTTTGAGAGACAAATGTACCTTCCTTAGTTTGCTTCATTTGCAAGCCGAGAAAGAATTTGAGTTCACTCATAATAGACATCTCAAACTTCTTCGACATTAGCTTTCCAAACTTTTCACTAAAAAGAGGGTTAGTTGAACCAAATATGATATCATCGACATAAATTTGGCATTCAAATAGTTCTCCATTAACTCTTTTAGTAAAAAGTGTGGAATCATTTTTTCCAATTTCAAAACCACTTGCAATAAGAAACTTGGTCAAGCATTTATACCATGCTCTAGGAGCTTGTTTAAGACCATAAAGGGCTTTGTGAAGTTTGTAAACATTATTTGGTTTCTTAGGATTGACAAAGCCGGGAGGTTGTTTGACATAAACTTCCTCCTCTATTTCACCATTCAGAAAAGCACTTTTAATGTCCATTTGGTACAAGGTGATATTATGGTGATTAGCATAGGCAAGTAAGATGCGAATGGACTCAAGTCTAGCAACGGGAGCATATGTCTCACCATAGTCCATACCTTCGACTTGTGTGTATCCTTGAGCGACGAGACGTGCTTTGTTGCGAAGCACTTGTCCATCTTCATCTTGCTTATTGCGAAACACCCATTTGGTACCGATGATGTTGTGGTTGTTGTCGGCCTTCTCAACCAATGTCCAAGCTTGGTTTCTCTCAAAGTTGTGTAGCTCTTCATGCATAGCGTTTATCCAATCCGGATCTTCCAATGCTTCTTCGACCTTCATAGGTTCAATGCTAGAGATGAATGAATAGTTTTTACAAAAGTTAGCTAAAGGAGTTTTAGAGCGAGTGATTCTCCCGGTTTGGATATCATTGTAGATTTGCTCGACAGGATGATCTTTGGCAATTCTTGCTCGAACTCGTGAAAGCTTTTGCTTGGGTCTTCGTTGAACTTCTTCTTCATCTTGTTCTTCTTCATGGCCTTCTTCATTGTTGGCGTTGTCGTTCACTTGTCGTGGTGGAGAAGGAGGTTGTTGATGTTCGTCTTGACGCATTTCCTCGTTTTCTTCATCTTGGTGTGTCCCACTTGTGGATGCTTCCGTGTCGATTCTTCGTTCACCTTGTCGTGAAGTAGAAGCTTCCACTTGGACGAACGACGTACTCTCCTTCACCTCCGTTGGACGAATTTTGCCAATAGACAAGTCTTGAATTGCTTCCGAAGGGTCTTTGTCTCCTACATCAATTGGCAATTGCTCTACTTGCGAGCCATTTGATTCATCAAACTTCACATCTACCATTTCTTCAACCTTTCGGGTGAAATTGTTGTAGACACGGTAAGTGTGAGAGTTTGAGCCATAACCAAGTAGGAAACCTTCATGAGATTTTGGAGCAAACTTTGAATGACGATGCTTATCTAGAATGTTGCACTTTGAGCCAAATACTCAAAAGTATCCAACTTGGGGTTTGTTACCGGTGAGGAGCTCGTATGCCGTCTTGCCGAGTAGCTTGTGAAGATACAAGCGATTTGTTGCATGACAAGCCGTCTCAACCGCTTCTGCCCAGAAGTGCTTCGACGTCTTCTACTCATCCAGCATCGTTCTCGCCATTTCGATGAGCGTCCGGTTCTTCCTCTCAACAACTCCATTTTGTTGAGGTGTGTATGTAGCCGAGAACTCATGTGAAATCCCTTCTTCGTCAAGGAAGGTATCCACATTTGCGTTCTTGAACTCCGTTCCGTTGTCGCTCCGAACCTTCTTGATCTTCACGTCAAACTGATTTTGGGCCTTTGTAGCAAAGTTTTTGAAGATCTTTTGGACCTGCGATTTATCATCAAGAAAGAACACCCACGCAAATCTTGAAAAGTCATCAACTATGACTAGACCAAAAGAATTTCCACCGAGACTCTTGTAGGCATTGGGACCAAAAAGATCCATATGAAGTAGCTCGAGTGGCCTCCTTGTGGTCATGATGTTCTTCACGGGATGCCTTCCTCCAACCTGTTTACCTGCTTGACAAGCACTACAAATTCTATCCTTATCAAATACGACATTGTTAGCTCCAAGGATATGATTTCCTTTAATAAGCTTGTCAAGGTTTCTCATGCCAACATGACCTAGTCGTCTATGCCACAACCAACCTTTTGAGAATTTAGCAATCAAGCAAGTTTTAGGTTGTGCCCTTTTAGAGAAATCGACAATGTAAAGGTCACCTCTACGTATACCGGTAAAGACCATTTTATGATTATCTCAACGAAACACTTGGCAATCTACCTCAGTAAATAGGACATTCAATCCGAAATCAGCAAGTCTAGATACTGAAAGTAAGTTGTAGCCAAGAGATTCAACAAGCATGACATTTTGAATGGAGCTATCGTGTGAGATGGCCACCTTACCTAGGCCAACCACCTTACCCTTTGAATTATCACCAAAGGTGACATACTTTCGAGGGCCGTCATTTTCAGCAAGCTCACGGAACATCTCTTCGTCTCCGGTCATATGATCAGTACATCCACTGTCGAGAACCCATTCCTTTCCTCCTGACACATATCCTCGAAGATTAGCCATAAGACCAAAGTGTCTCATTGCATCATCAAGATCGGAGTCACTATCATCATTTTCATCATAGTATCCATGTTCAACATCATCTTGTGATTGATCATATCCTAGAGAGGGTAATTCAATAGATAAATGAACATCAAAGTGGTCACTTTTATGAATTCTTATGGATTCGGTTATGATATCACCAATGATTCCAACATTTCCTTTAGCACGCATGAGATTGGTAAGCTCAAATAGACAATCACCAAAACTAGGATCACTAGAGTTCATTTTACTCATGGCAATAGATTTATGGAGAATTTCATCCAAGTTTTTCAAGGAATAATCGAGGAATCGTTCCTCAAGAAATTTCCATATAGTATAGGCGCATTTAAGAGTAGGTAAACTAGCAATCAAGTATTTGGGCAATCCTCTAATGATGAGCTAAACGGTTCTAAGATTGCGAACCATGTCAATATCTTCATTTAGAGTGGGATGCATGGGATCAACATGAGGAGCACAAGGACTAGCAATATACTTGTTCAAATGATATTGAGTGAAAATCACAAGCATCTCATTTTTCCATTCATGAAAATACTCTCCATCAAGAATAGGCACTCTATGTCTAAGACTCCCTAAAGTAGACACATCCATCTTCCTCCAATGGTGATTAAACCAAGGCAATGGAGACCAAAGCTCTGATACCACTTGTAGGATCTAGAAGTAGGTGTGTCTAGAGGGGGGGTGATTAGACACTTAGTACTAAAGTTGCAGTTTTTAAGCCTTTTTGGTTTGAGTGAAGTTTTAGGCACAATTTCAGCACATACAATACATATCAAGCAAGCATGCAAAGGGTATATAGGCAGCGGAAAGTAAAGCATGCAACGTGCGAGAATGTAAAGAGAAGGGTTTGGAGAATTCAAACGCAATTGGAGACATGGATATTTTTCCCGTGGTTCGGATAGGTGGTGCTATTCTACATCCACGTTAGTGGAGACTTCAACCCACGAAGGGTAACGGTTGCGCGAGTCCACGGAGGGCTCCACCCACGAAGGGTCCACGAAGAAGCAACCTTGTCTATCCCACCATGGCCATCGCCCACGAACGACTTGCCTCACTAGCGGTAGATCTTCACGAAGTAGGCGATCTCCTTGCCCTTACAAACACCTTGGTTCAACTCCACAATCTTATCGGAGGCTCCCAAGTGACACCTAGCCAATCTAGGAGACACCACTCTCCAAGAAGTAACAAATGGTGTGTTGATGATGAACTCCTTGCTCTTGTGCTTCAAATGATAGTATCCCCAACACTCAACTCTCTCTCACAGGATTTAGATTTGGTGGAAAGAAGATTTGAGTGGAAAGCAACTTGGGGAAGGCTAGAGATCAAGATTCATATGGTAGGAATGGAATATCTTGGTCTCAACACATGAGTAGGTGGTTCTCTCTCAGAACATATGAGTTGGAAGTGTAGATGTGTTCTGATGGCTCTCTCCACGAATGAAGAGGAGGTGGAGGGGTATATATAGCCTCCACTTAAAATCCAACCGTTACACACAATTTACCAATCTTGGTGGGACCGAATCAACAAACTCGGTCGGACCGAAAAGGTAAACCTAGTAACCGTTAGAGTTTTTCGGTGGGACTGACATGCATCTCGGTAGGACCGATATGGTTAGGGTTTGGGCATGACTTAATCTCGGTGAGACCAATTACACAAACTCGGTGAGACCGATTTGGTAATTAGCTAACTAGAGAGTTGGTCAGGCAAACTCGGTGCGACCGATTACTAAACTCGGTTGGACCGATTTTGGTAATGAGTTATCCAGAGAGTTTGCATTGTAATCTCGGTAGTACCGATTGCCTAAACTCGGTGAGACGGACTTTGACAATGGACATACACAGTGAGATTGCAATCCCATCTCGGTGAGACCGAGATCCCTATCGATAGAACCGATTTGCTAGGGTTTTGGCAGTGGCTTATGACATATGAAAACTCGGTGGCGCCGGATAGAAAGAATCGGTAGGACCGAGTTTGGCTTAGGGTTTAGGTCATATGTGGAAGTGGGAAAGTAGCTGAGGGTTTTGGAGCATATCATTAAGCACATGGAGCAAAAGGCTCATTAAGCAACACCTCATCCCTTCTTGATAGTATTGGCTTTTCCTATAGACTCAATGTGATCTTGGATCACTAAAAGTGTAAAATGAAGAGTCTTGAGCTTGAAGCTTTAGCCAATCCTTTGTCCTTAGCATCTTGAAGGAGTTCCCACAACCTTTAGTCCATGCCACTCCATTGTTGAATTTATCTGAAATATACTAGATAAAGGAGTTAGTCCAACAAGAGATATGTTGACATTAATTACCAAAACCACCTGAGGAGCACTTGTGCTTTCAATGACGGGTCCGACTAGGTGTCGGGCGCCGCCCCGTGCGGCACCGGGGACCCCATCATCCCTGTCGCCAGCTCCCTGAACTTCTCGAGGTCGTTGAGGGAGTCCTGGATTGGGGGGTGTTCGGATAGCCGGACAATACCTTCATTCGGACTCCTGGACTATGAAGATACAAGATTGAAGACTTCGTCCTATGTCCGGAAGGGACTTTCCTTGGCGTGGAAGGCAAGCTTGGCGATGCGGATATTCATGATCTCCTACCATTGTAACCGACTTTGTGTAACCCTAACCCTATCCGGTGTCTATATAAACCATAGGGTTCTAGTCCATAGGACAACTTCATCATACAACAATCATACCATAGGCTAGCTTATAGGGTTTAGCCTCCTTGATATCGTGGTAGATCTACTCTTGTACTACCCATATCATCAATATTAATCAAGCAGGAGTAGGGTTTTACCTCCATCGAGAGGGCCCAAACCTGGGTAAACTTCGTGTCCCTTGTCTCCTATTACCATCCGGCCTAGACGCACAGTTCGGGACCCCCTACCCGAGATCTGCCAGTTTTGACACCGACATTGGTGCTTTCATTGAGAGTTCCTCTGTGTTGTCACTTGTAGGCCCGATGGCTCCTTTGATCATCAACGACGATGCGGTCCAGGGTGAGACTTTTCTCCCCGGACAGATCTTCGTCTTCGGCGGCTTCGCACTGCGGGCCAATTCGTTTGGCCGCCTGGAGTAGATCAAAAGCTACGCCCCTGGCCATCAGGTCAAGTTTGGAAGTTTGAACTACACGGCTGACATCCGTGGTAACTTGATCTTCGACGGATTTGAGCCACAGCCAAGCGCGCCGCACTATCTCGGTGGGCATGATCTAGCTCTGCCGCCGACCAGTGCCCTGGAGCCCGCACGCGCGTCGGTTCTGACCCTTAATTCGGAACCTGCGGCACTGATGGAGGGTGAGCGGTTGGACGCCACCTCAGGGGCTGCGATCTCGCGATCGAGCCAAATACCAGCCCCGCACTTTGCATGACCCATGACTCCGAGGATCCGGATTCCCCTCCGGACTCCGAACCCCCCGCGCCCCTGCCAATCGAATCCGATTGGGCGCCGATCATGGAGTTCACCGCCGCGGACATCTTTCAGCACTCGCCCTTCGGCGACATCCTGAACTCACTAAAGTCTCTCTCTTTATCGGGAGAGCCCTGGCTGGACTATCGTCAGCAAGGATGGGATACGGACGATGAAGAAATTCAAAGCCCACCCACCACCCACTTCGTAGCCACTATCGATGAATTAACCGACATGCTCGACTTCGACTCCGAAAACATCGACGACATGGAAGACGATGCAGGAGACGAACAGGAACCAGCACCTGTAGGGCGCTGGAAGGCCACCTTGTCGTATGACATATATATGGTGGACGCAACAAAAGATGGAGATGGCGATGGAAAAGCGGGAATGATACTTCCAAGAAACATCCTAAACGCCGACGTCAGCGGCGCCGCTCTAAATCCCGCCAAAGCAAAAACGGTGATTCCGACACCGGAGATAATACTACTCCGGATAGCGCTGAAGAACACCCCCTCCAGCAAGACTCGGCACAGGAAGATGGAGAAGCCAGCCCTCATGAGAGGGCGGCAGGCCGAGAGGTTAAGGACGATAACTACATGCCTCCCTCCGAAGAGGAGGCAAGCCTCGATGACGACGAATTCGTCGTACCATCAGACCCTGTCGAACAAGAGCGTTTCAAACGCAGGCTTTTAGCCACGGCAAGCAGCCTCAAGAAAAAGCAACAACAGCTTAGAGCTGATCAAGATTTGCTAGCTGACAGATGGACTGAAGTCCTTGTGGCCGAAGAGTATGAACTCGAAGGCCCTCCAAGCGTTACCCAAAGCGCAGGCTGCTACCCCGGTTAGAGGAGGAACCACCTACATCACAAGCGCACGACATGGCCGACCGGCCACCTCGTGGCCGCGACAGAGAGACCTCTAAGCCCTCCACTCAAGCCATGCCCCGACGCCGCTCAAAACATGCTAAGGCACGGGAAAACGCGCCGGACCTGCGAGATATACTGGAGGACAAGGCAAGGCAAACAAGGTCGATCTACGGATCGCGTGGGCGCCCCACAGCACGTGACGATGATCGTCACTCCGGATACGATAAATCCGGCTGGGCCGGACACAATGGACAAAGCTCCTCCGAGCTGCGCCGCGATATAGCCCAGTATAGAGGCGCCGCACACCCGCTATGCTTCACAGATGAAGTAATGGATCATAAAATCCCTGAGGGCTTCAAACCCGTGAACATCGAATAATATGATGTCACAACAGATCCTGCGGTATGGATCGAGGATTATCTCCTTCATATCCACATGGCCCGCGGCGATGATCTACATGTCATCAAATACCTCCCACTCAAACTTAAGGGACCAGCCCGGCATTGGCTCAACAGCTTGCCAGCAGACTCAATCGGTTCTTGGGAGGACCTGGAAGCCACATTCCTCGACAACTTCCAGGGCACTTATGTGCGACCACCGGATGCCGATGACCTAAGCCACATAATTCAGTAGCCAGAGGAATCGGCCAGGCAATTCTGGACACGGTTCCTAACAAAGAAAAACCAGATACTCGACTGTCCGGACGCTAAGGCCCTAGCAGCCTTCAAGCATAATATCCACGACGAGTGGCTTGCCCAGCACCTGGGACAGGAAAAGCCGAAATCTATGGCAGCCCTCACGACACTCATGACCCACTTTTGCGCGGGAGAAGATAGCTGGCTTGCTCGCAGAAACAACTTAACCAAGAACCTTGGCAATTCGAATACCAAGGACTAAAGCGGCAGGTCGCGCCGGAACAAGCAAAAGCGTCGCTTTAACAGCGACAGCAACGAGGACACGACAGTAAATGCCGGATTCAGAGGCTATAATTCCGGTCAGCGGAAAAAGCCATTCAAAAAGAATACTCAGGGCCCGTCCAGTTTGGACCGAATACTCGACCACTCGTGCCAGATACATGGCACCCCCGAAAGGCCAGCAAAACACACCAACAGGGATTGTTGGGTGTTCAAGCAGGCAGGCAAGTTAAGAGCCAAAAACAGAGACAAGGGGCTGCACAACGATGACGAGGAGGAGCCCAGGCTGCCGAACAGCAGTGGACAGAAGGGTTTTCCCCCACAAGTGCGGACGGTGAACATGATATACGCAACCCACATTCCCAAGAGGGAGCGGAAGCGTGCGCTACGAGACGTATACGCGCTGGAGCCAGTCGCTCCAAAGTTCAACCCATGGTCCTCCTGCCCGATCACCTTTGATCGAAGGGACCATCCTAGTAGCATCCGTCATGGCGGGTTTACCGCATTGGTTCTTGACCAAATTATCAACGGATTTCATCTCACAAGAGTCCTCATGGACGGCGGCAGCAGCCTGAACCTGCTTTACCAGGATACAGGGCGGAAAATGGGCATCGATCCCTCCAGGACCAAGCCCACAAAAATGACCTTTAAAGGCGTTATACCAGGTGTAGAGGCCAGCTGCACAGGCTCAGTAACACTTGAAGTGGTCTTTGGATCTCCGGATAATTTCCGAAGCGAAGAGTTAATCTTCGATATAGTCCCGTTTCGCAGTGGCTATCACGCCCTGCTCGGGCGAACCGCATTTGCAAAGTTCAATGCGGTGCCGCACTATGCATATCTCAAGCTCAAGATGCCAGGCCCTCGAGGAGTAATTACGGTCAACGGAAACACCGAGCACTCCCTCTGAACGGAGGAACACACGGCGGCCCTCGCAGCGGAAGTACAAAGCAGCCTTTTTAGGCAATTCTCCAGTTCGGCCGTTAAAAAGCCAGACACTGCCAAGCACGCCCGGAGTAACCTACAACTAGACTGCCTGGCATATTCTGAGCAGGCATAGCAATGCTGCGCCAACCACAGCCCTCGCGACATAGCGAAACCAGTGCTTCGCATACATAACTACGCTCTTGAAATACCATGGGCGCAGGGGAAGGGGCACAATAATGGCAAGCCCAAAATACGGCCTAAAACGTACTAGGGCTGCCAAATTCTTTTTTTTCCTTACTTTCAGGACTCCATACTTCGGACGACCTGTTCGGCAATTCAACTGCCGCACGAACGATGCAAGATCCAGGGAAGCATACAAGGCATGCCGCACTATGAAACTCCCAGGTGGTCTCTGCTACGAGCAATATACCTGTTTTGAATACAATTCCGCGGCCTGCCCCTTGCCAGGACAGGTTAAATAGTCCAATATCTTTTGCTTATCGCTCTATTTGTATCGTTCTGCTTTGATAGCAGCCTCTTTATAAACAAGGCATCGCTTTTTGTCTATTTTTTGCATTATCCTTTTTCTATATGTTCATTAATGACATGTGGCACCCGTACACTATGGTACGGCAAATACACCAGGGGCTTCAGTACCCCTTAATGTGGTGTAAGAAGTCCGAACACTTCATAAGTGCGGCACCCCGAACTTATAGCACTATATGCATCGACTCCGAATCATGATTTGGGTCAATAGTTGGGTTTGCCCGGCTCCTATGTTTTGGTGCCTTACGTTCCGCTATATCGGCTAAGGTAGCACTAGAAGAACCACTACGATTGTGCCCCAGTTGAGCTGGGCTGAGCACCTCAGTGGAGAAAGCTAAAACTGACTGTCATGATAAGGCGAGAGACCGGTCGCTGTTCGAGAGGTTTTGCGAGTCCCTAAAGACTTATGCCGCTTTGAGAGAGGAGCCGGCTTTGTCCGGCCAAAGCATGGATAGCGCCCCGAACTCGGTCTTCCGAACTAGGGGCTTCGCCGAAATTTAAAATTATAAAGTTCTATGGCTAAGTGAGAGTGTTCAAGCATTATAGTCCGATTGCCTAGTTCGTTGTGCTGAGCGCCTCCCTCAAAGGACCCAAACATGGGAAAAAGAGCGCTCAGGTTTATCCCAAAGACCCCAGCACTAGTGGCATGGGGGCGGAAGCCGACAACTGGCCATCTCTCAATTTTTTGATAAACGGCCACACAAAAAATAATATTTAAATTCAACAAGCATTGCTTAGCGCATATGAACAAGTTTTCAGCGCACATGATAAACACGAGCGAGTTCATTCAAAAATTACATCCTTGGTACATTCATCCGCCACAAGGCAGGCACTCGCAAGAACATCCTTGTAATAGTTCTCGGGCTTGCGATGCTCCTTCCCCGGCGGCGGCCCGTCCCTCACAAGCTTCTCACCGTCCAGCTTACCCCAGTGCACCTTTGCACGGGCAAGGGCCCTACGGGCACCTTCGATGCAGACAGAGCGCTTGATGGCCTCGAGCCTTGGACAGGCCTCCACCAGCCGCCGCACCAGCCAGAAGTAGCTCCCACGCAGGGCCTCTCCAGGCCACAGCTGAACTATGAAGCCCTTCATGGCCTGTTCGGCCGCCATGTGGAGCTCGACCAGCTGCTTCAGCTGGTCCCTCAAGGGCACAGGGTGTCCGGCCTGAGCATACTGAGTCCAGAACACCTTTTCCGTCGAGCTGCCCTCTTCGGATCGGTAGAATGCGGCGGCATCGGATACGCTGCGGGGAAGATCTGTGAATGCCCCTGGAGAGCTCCGGATTCGGGTAAGTAACAAGTAGTTTACTTTTATATTTCTGCTTTGCATAAAGAATGCCTTACTCGCCGCTATCTTTTTCATCTCCTCCAACTCTTGGAGGGCTTTTTGGGCCTCGGCCTTGGCAGACTCGGTAGTCTTGACGGCCGCGGCGAGCTCGGACGCTCGCGTTTTAGAGTCAAGCTCCAAACTCTCATGTTTTTCATGAGAGCCTGAAGCTCTTGCTGCGCCTCGCCGACCTGCGCCTTAGATTTCTCTCGCTCGGTGTGCTCCGCGGCCGCTCTCTTCTCGGCATCGGACAGCGCTTGCTTGAGGGTTGCCACCTCAGTCGTGGCCCCTACAATAAGCCATAAAATCCTGTTATTTTTTGCAATCGCATCTTTTTATAGGCACTTTTTCTGTAAGGTATCTCTTACCTTCTTTCTCCTCGAGTTGCCGCTTGGCAAGGCCGAGCTCTTGCTCGGTCCGCTCGAGGCCCTGTTTCAGGGCACCCACCTCCGCAGTCAGTACGACGGTGGCTAGCAGCGAAGCCTGCATACGCATATTGACTCTTTTTTGTTAGACTCCTGCAAAATTTAATAGATCCTCTATTCGGCTTTTCTTTCCGAACACCAAACAGAGCATCAGGGGCTACTGTCTATGCGGTAATATTTTTACATATTTTTACTTACCTCAAAGCCTGTTGGAAGGCTAGCGCAAGCTTCGGTCATTCCGCACTTGGCGGACTGAACCTTCTGGATCACCGCACTCATGATAGTACGGTGCTCCTCGTCGATGGAGGCGCCCTTAAGCACCTCCAGTAGATTCCCCGGCGCCTCCGGTTGGGCGGAGGACGCCGGCTCATTAGGCTTGCTTCTCTTGACAGGAGTTCGCCTGCCGCGGTCCGGAACCGTTGAAGATTCCGGCGCGGTGTCCGGCTCAAAGCCGGACTTGGAGCCCTGGGGGGTTTTGTCCCCTTTACTCCTGGAGTCCGGGAGGTCGCCTTGCGGTTCCTCCAGGACCACCTCCTCCTGCCCCAGAACTTGTCGCGACGCCACTTCGGCGTCGTCCGCAGTGTGGGGGGAGACAGCGGGCGGAACTGAGTTCACGTCCGACGAATCCAGGGAGCCGCTCGACGACTCGTTGAGTCGGGCCCGGGGCGGGCTGCATAATTATGTTCGACATTAGGGAAAGTTGTGCGACAAAGTAATATCATGAGTTACTCTGGTATCCGAACACTTATGATTTCGCCGGACGCTTGGCCCTGTCCGACCACTCCTCATCGTCCTCGTCGGCGTCGGGGGAGTAGTCCGGCGGAGGGGTCTTCCTCCTCCTGGACCCTTCGGCCTCCCCCGTTGGGGCGACCTTCCTTTTCTTTCCTCCCCCCGCTGGAGGGGGAGAGGTTTCTTCCTCCTCCTCGTTTTCACGGGAGGAGAGTGTCTCGGACTCGTCAGATGACGAGTCTGACACCACCATGTTACGGGCACTCTTTCGATTCCCCGTGGTCTTCTTCTTCTTGGCCTTCTTCTCCGGCACCACATAAGGCGCTGGAGCCAGCAGCTTCGCTAGGAGAGCAGGGGCTGGGTCTTCAGGCAAGGGAGCCGGACAGTTAATCGGTCCGGACTTCGCCTTCCATGCCTGTCAAAGGTGAGGGAGTTTAGATCTCGCATAGAGTCAAACTATGAAAAAACTTAACATCCTGTAAAAGGTGAGAAAGGCTTACCTCGCTAGCGTTACGCTACGAGCTGTATCCGCGGTCCTCGGAAGCGGATGCGGGAGCCTCGGCGCCCTTGGTTAGCACCTTCCAGACGTCTTCATACGTCGTGTCGAAGAGCCTGTTGAGGGTTCGGTGCTGCGCCGGGTCGAACTCCCACAGATTAAAGTCTCGTTGTTGACACGGGAAGATCCGGCGGACGAGCATAACCTGGACTACATTGACAAGCTTGATCGGCTTGTCCACCAGGGACTGGATGCATGTTTGCAGTCCGGTCACCTCTTTTTCGTCACCCCATGACAGGCCCGTCTCTTTCCAGGACATAAGCCGCGTGGGGGGTCCGGATCGGAACTCAGGGGCTGCGATCCATTTCGGATCGCGTGGCTCGGTGATGTAAAACCACCCGGATTGCCACCCCTTTAGGGTCTCCACAAAGGAGCCCTCGAGCCATAGGACATTGGCCATCTTGCCTGCCATGGCGCCGCCGCACTCCGCCTGGCTGCCGCGCACCACCTTGGGCTTGACATTGAAGGTCTTGAGCCAGAGGCTGAAATGGGGGCGGATGCGGAGGAAAGCCTCGCACACGACCATAAACGCCGAGATGTTGAGGACGAAGTTCGGGGCTAGATCGTGGAAATCCAGGCCGTAGTATAACATGAGCCCCCGGACAAATGGGTAGAGTGGAAAGCCCAGTCCGCGGACGAAGTGGGGAAGGAAAACTACCCTCTCATGGGGCCTTGGGGTGGGAAGAAGCTGCCCCTCCTCGGGAAGCCGGTGTGCGATGTCTTTGGACAAGTATCCAGCCTTCCTCAACTTTTTGACATGGCCCTCCGTGACGGAGGAGACCATCCACTTGCCTCCCGCTCTAGACATTGCTGGAGAAGGTTGAGGTGGGAAGTGCGGGCTTGGGCGCTGGAGCTCGGGTGCGCAGAAGATGGATAGGCAGAGGAGGAAGAAGGCGTAGGTAAAAAAGGTGGATCCTTATCCCCTTATATGGGTGGACGCGGTTATGCGTCCCCACCAGCCTAGTAAAACTTGCTTGCCTCCCAAGCGTCGTGATAAATGGCGCGGTTGGGTTACCCACGTACGTATTGATGAGAATCCCGTAAATGGGGGACACGATCTCTGCTTTGACAGGACGTGCCAAGGAAACCGCCTCGCAGAACATGCTGAGGTGGAGAAGCGAAAACGGTTCGAGTAAAAGGCTTGGCCGTAGTGTGATGACACACTGCGGAATACGTCAGCAGATTTGATTTGTGTTAATATTATTCTCTCTATGGTAATATGTGAAAACTTATTTTGCAGAGCCGGACACTACTCTTGGTGTTTACCAATCTTTTATGAAGAACTTGGAGGAGGAACCCACCTTGCAATGCCGAACACAATCAGCACGTCGGACTCGTCGTCATTGAAGCCTGGTTCAGGGGCTACTGAGGGAGTCCTGGATTAGGGGGTGTTCGGATAGTCGGACAATACCTTCAGCTGGACTCCTGGACTATGAAGATACAAGATTGAAGACTTCGTCCCGTGTTCGGAAGGGACTTCCCTTGGCGTGGAAGGCAAGCTTGGCGATGCAGATATTCAAGATCTCCTACCATTGTAACCGACTTTGTGTAAACCTAACCCTATCCGATGTCTATATAAACCGGAGGGTTCTAGTCCGCAGGACAACTTCATCATACAACAATCATACCATAGGCTAGCTTCTAGGGTTTAGCCTCCTTGATCTCGTGGTAGATCTACTCTTGCACTACCCATATCATCAATATTAATCAAGCAGGAGTAGGGTTTTACCTCCATCGAGAGGGCCCGAACCTGGATAAACTTCGTGTCCCTTGTCTGATGTTACCATCCGGCCTAGACGCACAGTTCGGGACCCCTACCCGAGATCCGCCGGTTTTGACACCGACAGTCGTCTCCTTGGGCGGCTGGCGTTGGGAGGCTGCGGAAGAGGAAGAGGGCGGGCGGCAAGGACGTCAACTCGGAGTACGCGGGCACCGGCACCTTCGACGCGTGCTGACGTCCTGCCGCCTCGCCTTCCAGCTCTGCTTCCGGCGCCACCATCACGATCCAGCCTTCGGTGTCTTCTGCCACCCGTAGCTCGCCTAGGCGCCCCTTTTGCCCATTTCGCCTCCTTGGCAAGCCTCCTGAGAAGAGAGACAAGAAAGGGATTACGGGCACCTTATCTCTTTTTAGTTTGCAAGCCTTCGGGCCTTTAGCTGAATTTAAAACCTGTAATCCCATCATTCATGTTTTTCATTCCCTATGGACTGTACCTGAGTGGAATGTTTTTAATGAAAAACGGATGCTTGCCGGGTCATTTGTTTGCGGGTAGAACCCACGTCAAGGGGTAAATCCTTGATATCTCTAAGATAAACATTTCCTTGCCCAGCAGCAGGCCTTGCCGTCTTCCCACGTTGCTCGACCTTTCTCACGCTTTTGGCGGAGGCAGGTGTCAGAACCGGATTTCCGGGATATTAATTTCCCAAAAGCGGACCTTGTGGTCACCAGCCCCAGGATTAATGTTAGCTGATGAGGCACCAACTTGATACAGAAATTCCAAGCAAAATACAAAATATGTAGTACAAGACCATTCGGGCCTGTGAGTACAACAATTGGTTTCTAGTGGTCGATGGCGGAAGCGGTTTGTGAGTCATCAGTGTCTATGGGACTCCATTTCCCACAGGAATAGCTGACCAGGTTAACTCCTATCTTCGCGAGGCTGATATCACCATTACTTAGGTTCCGGGGCTGTCATCATGTCGCTCCTCTCTGTGCAAGAAATCTGGCCAAGACAATAGCCAGGGACAAGCCAGTGAGTACTTTGAATGTACTCGCAAACATTATGAACACTGGGATAATATAACTGATAATCATGCACTGAAATATTCTATGATCACATCGTCAGTCATAAATAAAAATCTTTTATGCATGCAAGCAGGTTATTTATGTGCAACATGATATCCAATAATGGAGTGGAAATAAAATGCCGCAGTCGGGCGTCTGTGTGACACCACATAAAGGGCTTATGAAGTAAATAAATAACGAGCAATGCCACAGTCAGGCGTCTCAGCGACACCACATAAAGGGCTTATAATTTATAAATGACAAGCAGTGCCACAGTCGGGCGTCTCAGCGACACCACATAAAGGGCTTATAAATTTATAAATGACAAGCAATGCCACAGTTGGGTGTCTCAGCGACACCACATAAAGGGCTTATAAGTAAATAAATAACAAGCAATGCCACGGTCGGGCGTCTCAGCGACACCACATAAAGGGCTTATAAAGTAAATAATCTCAATGAATATCCAGGAGGTAGAACCGTCCCAGGGATACTCAATAATTCAGATAATACAATGGGTTAGTCCATATAAAAATAAACATAATTATCACGAGTCATCAGTCATGATCCACGTTCTGGTTTAGTAGTTTCTCCTCCGAAGACCGACACTAAGACCGACACTTGACCCATCCCAGACTGTAGTCCTTAACCATGGATACGGCTATTCGAATAGATTTAATCTCTGCAGAGGGTGTACTCTTTACCCACGAGTAACGGATTTCTTTAGTTCATCGGAACTAATTCCGTTTACGGTCTTCCAGTTGAAAACACGCGTGACTTGCACACACCAGCTTAACTCACTGGTGTCTGGAATCACCCACGACACCTGTCAAGCAAAACTCTAAGTGGGGAGGCTACAACCTCACGTAGCATGGGATCAAATTTCTATCGTGCTCTCTAAGGGGTGCCCCCTCTCGGTCCCAACCGGAAACACCCATGCCCCCGGACCAGGTGGCCTGCCTACCGGCTACAACCGGTATCTTCCACCATGGCCTCTCTGTACGGTGTGTGCTTGAAAGGGGTTGACGACTTACTGAACCGTACCCTACCTGCGGCAGGGACAAGTGGTAGTACGAGGCAAGTATGGGGGTTACTGGAACAAGACTCGATCTACGGTCGACTCAGGAGGTTTATAAATTCCCTGCATGACATGTATAACAAATATATTTCAACCAACAAAATCACCACCCATTATACCTTACTATGCCATACCGGACATAACCGTCCCGACGGAGACCGGCGACAAGCTCACACCTACCCATGGCAGAGGCTTTCCCAGATTCCTTTCCGGCATGCATGCAAGGCACATGAGGATGATTACCATCACAAGTATATTCATTCCCAATAGCAAGGAAATCACTAATATGCATCCATGCAAATGATCATATCACATTAAATAACAAGTTCTCCGAAATAAGGTGGTGTTATAAACGTGTCAACTAACACACCAAAAATATTATGCCGGGGTTCAGAATGCTTGCCTTCAAGGTGTGGAAAGGCAGGGTGCACTCCAAAACTTTTTGAAAGCTTTCTCCTCTCTAAAAAAATCCTATTCAAAATATTTTTGAATCAATATGTAGTTTCAAAAACAGAACCAAAAAGTTGTCTGAATTTTTTTGAAATAAATCTTAAAATAAACTAGACAATATTTGGGAGAGGTAGGAAAAAAATCAATTCATTTGGAGTCATATTTAAAAAGTTATAGACAGTCAAAGTTTTGGTCAAAATCTGTTTTTAAAATAAAACAGAAAAAGAAAAACGTTTCGAATATACGTACACGTAGAAGGCGTATTCTGGAAACGCGCCTCCACTTATCCAGCGTGGACCGTGCGTGGGTCACTGATAGTGGGCCCGCCTGGCCCACTGGTCAGGTTTGACCAGTCTCTCCTCCCTCCTCTTCCTCTGTCTGAGCTGATGCGGGGCTCCGGCGATGCTCGCCGACGAACGGCGGCACCGTTCGAGAAACCGAGGCCATCTGCGGGCTCAGGGGGTCGAGGTGGTCACTCCGGTGGTCGATTTGGTCTCTGGGTTGGACGGAGCTGCCGGCGGCGAGCTCCGCAGAGGACGGTGGCCGTCAGGAAGAGTGAGTTTGGGGCAACGGTGGCTTTTCGTCGCAGTTGGGGGTCTATGCGGCTCCGCAAGATGGAGTGGAGTCGTTTGGTGCCGTTGGGAGGGCCGAGGAGGCTCTGGTTGTGCCGAACGGAGCCGGGAGGCGGCGGTGGCCGAACTGGGCGGAGTCAGGAAAGACGACCCCTTCCTCTTCAATTGACGCCAACGGGGGCACTAGGAGGACGGTGTGAGGCTGCCCGAGTGCTCGGAGGAGCTCAGGGCTCCTTAAATAGGCGAGTCAAGGTGGTTCCGCGGCGGCCGGGGATAAGTTCACCGGCGAACCGCCTCTCTGTTGCAGCAGAGCATTGTGGCGGCGACGAGAGCTAGCGGACATGCTTGTGGATGAGCTCGCGCTACTCCAGGGGGAGGCTCGGGCGGCGCCGACATGAGCAGGGGCTGTCGGGCGGCCGTGGCGGCTAGCTCCTGGCTTGCCGGAGACATGGCGAGGGGCATGCTTGGCGTGTTCTGGCGAGAGGGGGAGTGCGTGGCATGGCTCTGCAGTGTGGGCAAAACCAGGGGCGCGACGCGGCGGCTCGGGCGTGGCACGTGCAAAACGCGTGCTCTGCTCGCGCCCTGAGCACGCACGGGACGTGCTCGACAAAATTCTAATGCATGCTAGGGGGCTCTAAACCACAAGAGAGTTAGCAGGGTGGGGTTGTAGGCTAGGGAAAATCCATGGGACATGCTGGTCTGGTTAGAGGATCAAGTTCATAACACAAATAAAAAACTAAGCCAAAACTGGTCATGCTCTCTAGGCGTTTGACAAAATGCCACACGCACCTAGGCATTTCTTGGAGTGGCCAAAATCTCCAGATGGTGGTCTCATTAGGTGAAATATAGGGTGGTGAGGTTAGTTTGTGAAAAGCACAAACTTCTTAGTGCAAGTTTTGCAAAACTCCAGTTCTGGACAGAAGGTAAAAGGCATTATTACATGAACCAAAAATATTCAAATGGGTGCATGCTCCTGGACTTAGGGGTTTAGCAGGGAGGACTATAAGTAGAAAAAGGAGTCATGGATAAAGGAGCAACTAAAAATGTGGTTGTTGTGCAAACCATCAAGTTGGACCAGTATGCAAAAGAGGTTGATTCACTCATATTTTTCAAATAACATCACTGGGTTTTTGCATAAAGTTGAATTGTATGCTACCACTGACATCCCATAATTTTGGTGGAGGCTAGACGGAAATATTTAAAAAGGTAGTAGTGCAAAATTGCACTCTAGACCAGAGAAGAAAATTGGGTGTAGAGCTCAAAATATTTCATGAATAAAAGATATTTTTGTATAAAAGTGATTTAAAAGCATCACATGACATCTCCAAATTTTGGTTGGAATTTTAAGTGAATTTATCAAATGGTTGTAGTTCAAATATGGCCATATAACCTTGGAAAACCATTTTTCCAGAAAATAAAGATCAAGAAAATTAATTATGTAATTAGTTCTACTAATAAAAGAAGTGTTTTTCTTGAGAGGTTAAACAAGTCCAATAACATATTTGAAAAGTTTTCACTTTGGGGAAAAACTTCATAACAACAAGGGAGAAAATGGTTCAAAATTCAAAAGGGAGCCCAGAAAATAAAAGTTTTAATTTCCTGGCAAAATTTTAATTAATAGAACAAGGTTAAAAATTTGGGGTGTCACAACACTACCCCCTTTAGAAAAATCTCGTCCTCGAGATTTGTTAGGAGTTGTTTTGAAAAACAAGTACTCCACGGTCACGTGTTTTCGCAAGTAGGGTATGCGTTCGAGCGATTGTGGTTGTGAGTCTGCTGTGGTGGTGCTGTGTGAAATTAAATAATCCACGTTGTGAGAAGGTGTACGATGCAGCAACTCAGGAAAAAAAAGAAATCTCACTCCAGGATTTTTCGCGAGGGAAAACAGTAATATATTAGAGTCAAACCGCAACAGAACTACTCATATTAATAGAAACTAAATGATTGACTCGTCGCACAAACTTGGGGTATCACGCATAAGTTACAACACATAAATAAATGCTACAATGATAAACACAATAATGACGTCTAAAATGGAAATGGTAACTGGACGGGGTCCCGAGAAAACATCTCTGGAACTGGGACACACTCATCTTCTATCGGGGAAAGTGGATTGACCAGTCGATGAATGTGTCTTTCCTGGTCGGGCCTCAGTGATCTTCCGATGGCGATCTGAGGATTTAAATCCGCGAGGCTCTAGAGATAACCCATTACATGTTGGGTTAAACGCTCTTGAGCGATGACGTACTGGATAAGGTTGGCCAGGACTGGGTCTCTCTCAATTCGTCCACCGGGAAAAGATGTTACTCCTCCGGGTGCTGCACGGCTCCGAAAGTAATAATACCCTCGTTTGTTGGCATTGGGTACTGCGAATCGAAGGCGAGCAAGCGCTTCGTATGCAGCAACTTCTACGGCCATATGTGGGGTCGGCATAGATTTCCCTATGAAGGAGACCTCCGTTGGGTCATGGTTTGAGTTTACGGGAGGGATGTGTATTGCTGCCCAATATCTCGAGGTGGAAGGGGTGATTCTCGATTTGAACAGCTCGTACTGTGGTGGCTGGGTAGAACCCATGGTACAGCAGGTAAAGTCCCACAATATTTTGACAAAACTACCCGGGGTTGCATCTAGGGTTCTCAAATAAATACTAGGGTTCAGCATGGCAAGAAATGGTTGTGAGGATGGTGCACAAGGTGAGGGGTGCTTAGCAAGGTCACGCGGTGGCCTTTTTATAGCACTGGAGCTGGGTCGTTTTACCGTGGTGAAAGGTAATAAATTTGCCAGCTCAGCTCCAAGGGTCGGGGTCAAGGCCACAGAGACACACATCTCACTAAAGTACCGTATCACTGTGGGGGTCGTCGAGGTGGTTTTTGGAAACTGTGTCTGGGATAGAAATTTTATACCGCATGCTTGCATATCCATGCAAAGCTACTATTTAAAACAGAGGCACGACAACAGGCGGCATTTATTTACATAGTCACACGATTACAAAGCGGGGAATACATTGAGACTCGACACTACTCGAGTGACTTAGTCTACCTTGTTTACATCCAAGCGGGCGTGCCTTGTGGATGTCGAGGCTTCTCCACGGGTCTCATCGTCGGAATTAGCTGGAGTGGGTTGATGGGCTGCAGGCTCGGGGTAGCGATGATGACCATCTCGGGGATTGTTGGCCACAACCCCGTTGGAGTGTGCTCCCAAGAGGCGACGAAGCACTTCTGGGGTCATCAGAGTACCTTGGCCGACGGCTGGGGCAGACCTCCGGGACTCAATCGGGTGTCCAAACAGCACGACTGGGTTGTCGGCATTGGGCTCGTTCTCTTCTCTTGCCGGGGCTCGACGAACCAGCTCTCCACGAGCTGCGATTAGATCAATGGTGATTTGATCGAACAGTTCCTCTAGTGCACCTACATAGCGCACTAGGTGCAACAATGCAGGACTTGTCTCGTGATCTCTGTTGGCAACTTGGGGTGCTCTACCATACCCTTCACGTCTGGGGTAGTAGTAGAACGAGCGACAGTTAACTCTGGGCGACAAGTGCCAGAGTTGAACTATAGCCTCTCGCGCTGCTAGTTGGACGGCTTGTGGCTCAAAGGAAGTGGTCCTTCCGGTGAACCTCTAGGGGCGTTCTGGTGACAGACCCCTATCGTAGATGTGCACAGTGGCCCAGAATTGACGTCTCTCGCCGCTCATGGATCCTTGGTACACAGCATATTCCGGGGGCTCTTCTAACGCATAGGCACGGCGGGTGAGGTTTGTGAGTATGGTCACAAAGCCTCCAAGGTTGGTTGCTGTGGTCTCATTGTGCATGACGGATCCAGGTATTATGGCTCGGTTTGGGGTAGCGGCTGTGCTGTGCTGGGTTGGGGATAGCGTGCCCTTTTTATAGGAAAAGGGGACGGAGTCTTCCTTCGCACGCTTGCGAATGAGACATCTTGGGTGCTGGTCACTGGTGTGAGATCAACAGGCTAGGTTGATAGGTTGGGCACCGACTGCCAAAAGTGTCGGGGTCACTTTGTGGCTATCTTGCACGAGAAGCTTGGCTGGGGTTTGGTTATGGTTTGGTGGGTTGGTTTGCCTAAGTTTATTGACCGGGCTAAGATAGGATTAGCCAATGGTCAGCCTGGCTCTGATACCAAGTTTGTCAGGACTGGATTTTCGGGATATTAATTTCCCAAAAGCGGACCTTGTGCTCACCAGCCCCAGGATTACTGTTAGCTGATGAGGCACTAACTTGATATAGAAATTCCAAGCAAAATACAAAATATGTAGTACAAGACCATTCGGGCCTGTGAGTACAACAATTGGTTTCTAGTAGTCGATGGCGGAAGCGGTTTGTGAGTCATCAGTGTCTATGGGACTCCATTTCCCACAGGAACAGCTGACCAGGTTAACTCCTATCTTCGCGAGGCTGCTATCACCGTTACTTAGGTTCCGGGGCTGTCATCATGTCGCTCCTCTCCGTGCAAGAAATCTAGCTAAGACAATAGCCAGGGACAAGCCAGTGAGTACTTTGAATGTACTCGCAAACATTATGAACACTGGGATAATATAACTGATAATCATGCACTGAAATATTCTATGATCACATCGTCAGTCATAAATAAAAATCTTTTATGCATGCAAGCAGGTTATTTATGTGCAACATGATATGCAATAATGGAGTGGGAATAAAATGCCACAGTCGGGCGTCTGTGCGACACCACATAAAGGGCTTATGAAGTAAATAAATAACGAGCAATGCCACAGTCAGGCGTCTCAGCGACACCACATAAAGGGCTTATAAATTTATAAATGACAAGCAGTGCCACAGTCGGGCGTCTCAGCGACACCACATAAAGGGCTTATAAATTTATAAATGACAAGCAATGCCACAGTCGGGCGTCTCAGCGACACCACATAAAGGGCTTATAAAGTAAATAAATAACAAGCAACGCTACGGTCGGGCGTCTCAGTGACACCACATAAAGGGCTTATAAAGTAAATAATCTAAATGAATATCCAGGAGGTAGAACCGTCCCAGGGATACTCAATAATTCAGATAATACAATGGGTTAGTCCATATAAAAATAAACATAATTATCACGAGTCATCAGTCATGATCCACGTTCTGGTTTAGTAGTTTCTCCTCCGAAGACCGACACTAAGACCGACACTTGACCCATCCCAGACTGTAGTCCTTAACCATGGATACGGCTATTCGAATAGATTTAATCTCTGCAGAGGGTGTACTCTTTACCGACGAGTAACGGATTTCTTTAGTTCATCGGAACTAATTCCGTCTATGGTCTTCCAGTTGAAAACACGCCTGACTTGCACACACCAGCTTAACTCACCGGTGTCTGGAATCACCCACGACACCTGTCAAGCAAAACTCTAAGTGGGGAGGCTACAACCTCGCGTAGCATGGGATCAAATTTCTATCGCGCGCTCTAAGGGGTGCCCCCCTCTCGGTCCCAACCGGAAACACCCATGCTCCCGGACCAGGTGGCCTGCCTACCGGCTACAACCGGTATCTTCCACCATGGCCTCTCTGTACGGTGTGTGCTTGAAAGGGGTTGACGACTTACTGAGCCGTACCCTACCTGCGGCACGGACAAGTGGTAGTACGAGGCAAGTATGGGGGTTACTGGAACAAGACTCGATCTACGGTCGACTCGGGAGGTTTATAAATTCCCTGCATGACATGTATAACAAATATATTTCAACCAACAAAATGACCACCCATTATACCTTACTATGCCATACCGGACATAACCGTCCCGACGGAGACCGACGACAAGCTCACGCCTACCCATGGCAGAGGCTTTCCCGGATTCCTTTCCGGCATGCATGCAAGGTACATGAGGATGATTACCATCACAAGTATATTCATTCCCAATAGCAAGGAATCACTAATATGCATCCATGCAAATGATCATATCACATTAAATAACAAGTTCTCCGAAATAAGGTGGTGTTATAAACGTGTCAACTAACACACCAAAAATATTATGCCGGGGTTCAGAATGCTTGCCTTCAAGGTGTGGAAAGGCAGGGTGCACTCCAAAACTTTTTGAAAGCTTTCTCCTCTCTCCAAAAATCCTATTCAAAATATTTTTGAATCAATATGTAGTTTCAAAAACAGTACCAAAAAGTTGTCTGAATTTTTTTGAAATAAATCTTAAAATAAACTAGACAATATTTGGGAGAGGTAGGAAAAAAATCAATTCATTTGGAGTCATATTTAAAAAGTTATAGGCGGTCAATGTTTTGGTCAAAATCTATTTTTAAAATAAAACAGAATAAGAAAAATGTTTCGAATATACGTAAACGTCGAATGCCTATTCTGGAAACGCGCCTCCACTTATCCAGCGTGGACCGTGCGTGGGTCACTGATAGTGGGCCCGCCTGGCCCACTTGTCAGGTTTGACCAGTCTCTCCTCCCTCCTCTTCCTCTGTCCGAGCTGATGCGGGGCTCCGGCGATGCTCGCCGGCGAACGGCGGCACCGTTCGAGAAACCGAGGCCATCTGCGGGCTCAGGGGGTCAAGGTGATCACTCCGGTGGTCGCTTTGGTCTCTGGGGTGGACGGAGCTGCCGGCGGCGAGCTCCGCAATGGACGGTGGCTGTCGGGAAGAGTGAGTTTGGGGCAACGGTGGCTTTCCATCGCAGCTGGGGGTCTAAGGGCTCCGCAAGATGGAGTGGAGTCGTTTGGTGGCGTTGGGAGGGCCGGGGAGGCTCTGGTTGTGCCGAACGGAGCCGAGAGGCGGCGGTGGCCGAACTGGCCGGAGTCGGGGAAGACGGCCCCTTCCTCTCCAATTGACGGCAACGGGGGCACTAGGAGGACGGTGTGAGGCTGCCCGAGTGCTCGGAGGAGCTCGGGGCTCCTTAAATAGGCGAGTCAAGGCGGTTCCGCGGCGGCCGGGGATAAGTTCACCGGCGAACCGCCTCTCTGTTGCGGCAGAGCATTGTGGCGGCGACAAGAGATAGCGTACACGCTTGTGGATGAGCTCCCGCGGCTCCAGGGGGCAGGTGGCGAGCGGGAGAGGCTCGGGCGGCGCCGACATGAGCAGGGGCTGTCGGGCGGCCGTGGCGGCTAGCTCCTGGCTTGCCGGAGACGTTGCGAGGGGCATGCTTGGCGTGTTCTGGCGAGAGGGGGAGTGCATGGCGCGGCTCTGCAGTGTGGGCAAAACCAGGGGCGCGACGCGGCGGCTAGGGCGTGGCACGTGCAAAACGCGTTCTCTGCTCACGCCCTGAGCACGCACGGGACGTGCTCAACAAAATGCTAATGCATGCTAGGGGGCTCTAAACCACAAGAGAGTTAGCAGGGTGGGGTTATAGGCTAGGGAAAATCCATGGGACATGCTGGTCTGGTCAGAGGATCAAGTTGATAACACAAATAAAAAACTAAGCCAAAACTGGTCATGCTCTCTAGGTGTTTGACAAAATGCCACAGGCACCTAGGCATTTCTTGGAGTGCCCAAAATCTCCAGATGGTGGTCTCATTAGGTGAAAGAGAGGGTTGTGAGGTTAGTTTGTGAAAAGCACAAATTTGTTAGTGCAAGTTTTGCAAAACTCCAGTTCTGGAGAGAAGGTAAAAGGAATTATTACATGAACCAAAAATATTCAAATGGGTGCATGCTCCTGGACTTAGGGGTTTAGCAGGGAGGACTATGAGTAGAAAAAGGAGTCATGGATAAAGGAGCAACTAAAAATGTGGTTGTTGTGCAAACCATCAAGTTGGACCAGTATGCAAAAGAGGTTGATTCACTCATATTTTTCAAATAACATCACTGGGTTTTTGCATAAAGTTGAATTGTATGCTACCACTGACATCCCATAATTTTGGTGCAGGCTAGAGGGAAATATTTAAAAGGGTTGTAGTGCAAAATTGCACTAGACCAGAGAAGAAAATTGGGTGTAGAGCTCAAAATATTTCATGAATAAAAGATATTTTTGTATAAAAGTGATTTAAAAGCATCACATGACATCTCCAAATTTTGGTTGGAATTTTAAGTGAATTTATCAAATGGTTGTAGTTAAAATATGGCCATATAACCTTGGAAAACCATTTTTTCAGAAAATAAAGATCAAGAAAATTAATTATGTAATTAGTTCTACTAATAAAAGAAGAGTTTTTCTTGAGAGGTTAAACAAGTCCAATAATATATTTGAAAAGTTTTCACTTTGGGGAAAAACTTCATAATAACAAGGGAGAAAATGGTTCAAAAATCAAAAGGGATCCCAGAAAATAAAAGTTTTAATTTCCTGGCAAAATTTTAATTAACATAACAAGGTTAAAAATTTGGGGTGTCACAGCAGGGATGAGGTGGGTTCAGGCTCCTTGTTTCATCCTTTCGCTGCCGCGACTGCGACCAAACCTGGCCCCAGGAATGAGCCCTAGAGCCTAGAGTCTAGGGGAGCACGATAGCTTTAGGAAGGAACGAGGTTTCACATACCTCAGTCCATAAGGGAATGCATGATAAGGGATGAAGAACTTATCTGAAGATGTAGCCCTCGGCAACTCTGGTTTGCCGTGGGTGAATCTTTGTAATTGCAGCCCCCGGCAATACTGAATTGCCGGGGTCTAGATGCTGGTCTGCCCCTCTTCTCTTTTTCGTCCTCAAGTGATGCGGCAAGGATATATGTGAGTCCTGCGAACCAAAGAAGACAAAAGAACGACAAAGAGACGCACACTCGACCTCTAAGCTAGGGGTTAGTCGCCGCTAAGCACTATCAACCCTAACCAAGGACGAGACTCGACCTAGCATGCATGCTATAACTTAGGGCGCCAGCGCTTCATTTATTTATGCTCAGGGTCTGCGCCTGGCTTTGTATGAAGGGTTACATTCATCATCGGCAATGCTTGTACAAAAGGTGGCTAGCCGGGGGGCCCGGCAAGCCGCGCCTCACGGGTAAAACTTGCGAAGATGCTCAATGTTCCAGGAGTTAGTCACCGGAAGGGCATCTTCGGTCTCCAGGCGGACTGCGCCGGGTCTGGTGACTCATATTACCCGATAAGGGCCTTCCCACTTTGGCGTCAACTTGTTGGAATTCTTGGCCGATTGAACGAGCCGAAGGACAAGGTCGCCTTCCTCAAGGCTTCGGGCATGAACCTTGCGGCTATGGTAGCGGCGCAAGGCTTGCTGGTAGCGTGCTGCTCTCACAGCCGCCCAAAGATGATCTTCCTCAAGGAGCAGTGCGTCATCTTGCCGCAGTTGCTCTTGCTCAAGCTCACCATAAGCGAGCACTCGAGGTGACCCGTATATGAGTTCAGTGGGGATAACTGCTTCTGCCCCGTATACTAGGGCAAAGGGTGTCTGGCCGGTGGCTCGATTTGGCGTCGTCCTGATCGACCAAAGAACCGTCGGCAACTCATCAATCCAGCGCCTTCCGCTCTTGTGCAGCCTGTCAAAGGTCTTGGTCCTTAAGCCTCGCAGCACTTCAGCATTTGCCCTCTTAGCTTGACCATTGCTTCGCGGGTGAGCAACGGAAGTGAAACAAACTTTGCTGCCGAGGTCTTGGGTATATTGCATGAAGGTGCGGCTTGTGAACTGTGTGTCGTTGCCGGTGATGACCCTGTTGGGTACACCAAAGCGGCACACTAGTCCCTTGAAGAACTTGACGGCTGACTGAGCTGTGACCTTCCTCACTCCATCCACCTCCGGCCACTTTGTGAACTTGTCGATTGCAACGTACAAGTACTCAAAGCCCCCGACAGCGCGGGGAAAAGGGCCCAGTATGTCGAGCCCCCAAACCGAGAAGGGCCAGGAGAGAGGAATGGTTTGAAGGGCTTGAGCTAGCTGATGAAGCTTCTTTGAATGGAACTGACACGCTTCACATCTGGTGACTAGTGTCATCGCATCCTGGAGGGCGGTGGGCCAGAAGAAGCCTTGCCGAAATGCCTTGCCGGCAAGGGCCCTTGACCCGATGTGGGATCCACATATGCCTCCGTGTATCTCCGCGAACAGCTCCAGTCCTTCCTCTCGAGGGATACACTTCAATTTCACACCGTTCGGTCCCTTCTTGTACAGGACGTCATCGACGAACTGGTACATGGTAGAGCGACGGGCTACTTTTTCCGCTTCTTCCTGCTCCTCGGGAAGTTCCGCTGTCTGGAGGAATCGGATGGTATGCTGTGCCCACGCCGGAGCCTGGGGCTCGATGGCGAGGACTAAAGGCATTTCCTCCGCTATAGGAGCGGCTGTCTCGACAGCAAGAGCCTGACGCTCCGCCGGAGCTAGCCATCCCGTGGCGGGCTCAGTGTCCCCGGCAACATCCTTGCCGGTGGCTCCGGGGAGCTCGGCGGGAAAGTACTTGTCGGGCCCTGATTTCCTCCTCTTGTTCTGCTCTGTTGATGGATCAATAGATGGCTGAGTTAGCTGAAGCACAAAGGTACCTGGTTCCACAGGTAGCTTGAGGGCAGCGCGTTTTGACAGGTAGTCGGCGACATTGTTCTCCGCTCGGGGAACGTATTATTCCTGTATACCGTCGAAACGCTCTTCCAGCTTTCTCACTTCATCGACGTAGGCCTTCATCAACGGGCTCTGGTAATCCTTGTTGACTTTCTTGACGGCAAGCTGCGAGTCTCCCCTGACGATGAGTTTCTTGATTCCGAGGTCCGCCGCGATCCTGAGACCGGCAAGCAGCCCTTCGTACTCAGCCGTATTTTTGGTTGACGCCTCCCTGGGGAAGTGCATCTGGATCACGTACTTGTGGTGCTCTCCGGTGGGCACGACAAGCAGTACGCCAGCCTCGGCGCCCTGTAAGGAGAAAGCTCCATCAAAGTACATGATCCAATCGCAACTTGCCTCCTTGCCGGGGAGAGCAGTCTCTTGGGCTTCTTCGTCAGGCGTTGCGGTCCATTCTGCAATGAACTCCGCCAGGACTCGGCTCTGAATCGTCGAAGTACTTTCAAACTTGAGGCCAAAGCTGGACAGCTCCAGTGGCCATTCCACAATTCTTCCCGTCACATCCGGATTGTGCAACATCTATTGCAGAGGGAGGCGAGTGACGATAGTGATCTCGTGCGCCTGGAAGTAGTGATGCAGCTTCCTCGAGACCATAAGGAGGCCGAAGAGCAGTTTCTACACGCCGGAGTACCTTGATCTAGCCCCCTGCAAGAGGGAACTAACAAAGTAGACCGGGTGCTGCATCATTTTCTTCTTCGGCGGCACCTCAACTGGCTGTGTCGTCTCTGCATTGGTGGTGTCAGGCTCTGTCGCTGCCATTACCTCGTCGCCAACCTCCCTCTGCGCCACTAGTGCGGCGCTGACCACCTGGTTCGTTGCCGCCAGATATAGCAGCAATGGCTCATGTGGCCTGGGCGCAACTAGTATCGGCGCAGAGGAGAGGTACTCCTTCAAATCTTGCAATGCTGCCTCGGCTTCTGGCGTCCACTTCATCGGGCCCGCCTTTTTCAGGATCTTGAAAAAGGGAAGGGCGCGCTCGGCAGACTTGGAAATGAACCTGCCCATGGCGCGACGCAACCAACAAGCCGACGCACATCCTTGATTCGCTTGGGTGCTTCAATCTACTCTATAGCTTTGATCTTGTCCGGATTGGCCTCTATCCCACGCGGTGACACAAAGAACCCGAGAAGCTTGCCGGACGGGACGCCAAAGACGCACTTCTCAGGGTTTAGCTTGAGATTGATCTTCCGCAGGTTTGCAAATGTTTCTTGCAAATCTGGTATGAGGGTTGCCCTGTCCTTGGTTTTGACCACTATGTCATCCATATAAGCTTCCATATATCTATAGAGCCGGGGTTCAAAACCAATCTGGACCGCCCTTGCAAACATCGAACCAACACTCTTCAACCCGAAAGGCATCCGCATGAAACAATACGTACCACATGGGGCGATGAATGATGTTTTCTCTTCGTCTTCTCTTGTCATGAAGATCTGGTGCTAGCCGGAGTTGGTGTCGAGGAATGACAGCAGATAACACCCAGCCGTGGAGTCAACAATCTGGTCGATGCACGGCAACGGGAAGGGGTCTTTAGGACAAGCCTTATTGATATCTGTGTAATCAATACACAACCTCCACTTCTCATTTGCCTTGCGCACTACGACCGGATTGGCCAACCACGTTGGATGGAGCACTCCTCTTGCCAAACCCGCTGCTTCCAATTTCCGTATCTCTTCTGTGATGAACTCTTGTCGTTCAAAAGCTTGTTTTCTGACCTTCTGCTTGACGGGCCGCGCATGAGGACAGACAGCAAGGTGGTGCTCAATCACCTCCCTGGGAACACCGGGGATGTCAGAAGCTTGCCATGCAAACACATCGACATTCGCCCGCAGGAAGGTGACGAGCGCGCCTTCCTATTTGTCGTCAAGGGTGGAGCTTATGGTGAAAGCTCCTCCCTTGCCGTCCTAATTGACAGAAACCTTCTTGGTTCCCGGCGGTATGGCCTTGGGCTTCTTGTTTCCGCCGGCGGAGCTCTTTGGCACGTCCTCAACGGCAGCGCTACACTCCGAAGAGGTGTGCTTGCCGGAGTGGGTGTCCGAGGTCTCACCGGTCTTCTTATTCTTCTTCTTCCCTCCCGGGGTCCCAGCGGCAGGAGCAAGTGCCCTAGTGGCGGCAGTTGCTGCAACTGCTTGCTGGTATAGTTGGTCAGCACAAATCAGCGCATCTTTCTTGTCGGAGGGGATGGTGATGATCATCATGGGCCCTGGCATCTTTAGGGTGTTGTAGGCGTAGTGTGACGCCGCCATGAACTTGGCCAGCACTGGGCGGCCAAGGATCCCATTGTAGGGCAAGGGGATCTAGGCAACATCAAACACGATCCTCTCCGTCCTGTAGTTTAGGTCGCTTCCAAAAGTCACGGGCAGCGTGACCTTTCCCTTGGGTTGGCTTCTCCCCGGGTTGACCCCTTGAAACGTTCCCGTCTCTTTGAGGTCTCCGTCAGGAATCTGCAGTTTCTTGATCACGGCAGGCGAGATTAAGTTCAGACCGGCCCAGCCATCGACTAGCATCTTTGTCACCTTGAGGTTGCGTATTGTTGGTGAAACCAACAATGGCAAGCACCCGACCGCAGTAGTGTGATCAGGGTGATCCTCAGTGTAAAAAATGATAGGTGTGCTGGACCACTTCAGCGGCCTTTGGGCATCAAACGACGGCTCTGCCGCTGTAATCTCTCGCGCCCACTGTTTAAGCGGGCAGTGAGAAGTATGCAGCAAGGCGCCGCCGTTGACGCATATGGCCTCTGTAGCTTTCTGAAACTCTTGGTCGCCGGATTCGTCGCCCTCTTCGTGATCGTCGTATTCTGGCTTTCTGTCACGGCCCCGGGCGGGCCTCTCCTGTTGTTTATCCTTGCGGCGACGGCCCGCCTGGCCGTCACGCTTCTTGCCGGACCCCTTAGCACCGTCTTGGCCCTTCTCCTTGTCCCGCCTCTTATACTCAGCCCTCTGCTTCTCAGCGAGGAGCTCAACCTGTCGGCAGTCTTGGAGAGCATGGCCTTTGGTGCGATGGATCTTGCAGTATCGCTTGTCGGAATGTCCTAGCTTCTCGGCAGCCGCCAAGGCCCGGCAGGCGACAGATCCGGCAATTTCCTTGCCGGGGTCATCTGCCTTGGTTTTCTTGGCAGAGACGGTGTCATCAGATCCCTCGACGGCAAGCACGGCTTTACCTTTGCTCTTCCTGTTGCGGTGCCGGCCCTTGTTTGCCGGGGCAGCAGTATCCTCGTCTAAGGAGTCGGTTTCCACGCCGGCATCTTCGCCGGGGTACGTCCTTCCCTCTTCAGCACGGGCACATTTGTCAGCAAGAACATAGAGTTCTGCCACATCTTTCACCTTGTTCATTGCTAGCTCTTTGCGCATCTTGCGGTTACGCACGTTCTAATGGAACGCGCTGATGATGGCGGCAGGGTGAACATCAGGGATATTGTACTGTATCTGGCTGAACCTCTGTATATACTTGCGGAGACACTTGCCTCCCTTCCGGGGAATGACGTGCAGGTCGCTTGCTTGGCCATGGGCTTGGTGGCCTCCAGTAAAGGCGCCCACGAACTCATGACACAAATCCGACCAGGAGGAAATAGAGTCCACCGGCAAGTGCATCAACCATGACATGGCGTTGGGTTTAAGAGCCAACGGGAAGTAATTCGCAAGCACCTTATCATCGCGGGCTCCGGCAGCTTGCATCGTGATGGTGTAGATGTTGAGGAACTCGGACGGGTGGGTCTTGCCACTGTACTTTTCGCCCACGTCAGGTTTGAAAGTGCGGTGAGTGGGCCACTGGAACTGCCGTAGCTCACGAGTAAAAGCCGGACAGCCTACCTCGTAAGGTAGGCCTCCAGGGCTTTCTCGTGTCGGGTGGTTAACAGCAGGCCCTGCTCGCCTGTCCGATTGGTGGCGCGCTCCGTGCCGGCGCTCGATAGTGGTTCGAGCGTCTTCATGTTCTCGTTCCCGAAGAACTTGGCGTTGGTCACAGTGGGTCCGCGGGTCGGACGATGCTATGGAGATTTCGTCGCCCGTAACGTCGTGACGGGCTGGCGTCCGCGGCACCGGGCGAGGAGGAGGCGACTGCACCGTGGTCGCGGCGCTGCCGGCTTTCCTGCCACTGGTACGTGGGACTCCGTCGGAGCATCGACCCGTGGGCTCCACCGGACTCGGTTCGTCTTTGTTGGCCACCGCAACAAGGCTTCGGATAGTGGCTCTCCATTCATCGAGTTTCCCCATAGTGGGAGGAAAATCGAGGAGCAACTGCGCACGTGCCAGGGCTTCTGCTGGCGTTGGTGGCAGCGAAACCTGCACGGATCGCGACGCGCTTCGACTTCTCACCATGTCAGAAGGAGCTCTATCATGACCCCGCGGTCGCATGCCATCTACACCAGTGCCTCGGAGAGCGGGCAGGTCTTCTACATCCCGGGAGTGGCGCTCGGGGCTCTTCCCGCGGCGATGCCCGGGGTCTTCGGCATGGTTACGCCATTCGTCGCGCGCCGCTTGAGAGGAGCGTGCCGTTGGCGCCGGCGTGGGAGTCTCGGAAGCCCTCGCATCGCCTTCGGGTGGGGTGGCAGCGATCTTGGAAGGCCCCGCGCCACCCGCGGAGGGCCTGGCTCCGTCTTTGGATTTGGCGGCGTGCGGCCCGTTACCAGGCGCACGAACATCGCCGCCTCCCAAACTCCGGCTGCTGGGACGGGGTTGGTGTTCGCGAACGACGCCCCGGGTCCTTTCTGCGACCGGTCCGCTGCTCGCCCCCATCGGGACGGGATGCTCGGCTTCCGACGGGCCAACCGCCAGTCTTCTTCTTGGGCGCCATGATGATGAAGAAGCGTCGAACTAACTGCTAAAGCCGATTCTCACAACTGCGCCCCCTACCTGGCGCGCCAAAGATGTCGGTGTGGGACGACACCTACGGGATCACAAGAATCCCTACTATGGTTGCGGGGCGTGGGGTCGTGAGAAGAGCGGATCAAACAGATAGCACACGGTTCCTTTACCCAGGTTCGGGCCGCGAGGACGCGTAAAACCCTACTCCTGCTTTGGTGGATTGTTTACCTGTGTTCTCGAACTAGCAATAGGGCGTGAGGAGCTCCAAAAAGCCGAATCCTCTTCCTAGTTGCCTTGGGCCTCCTTTTATAGGGAAAGGGGTTGCCACAGCGGCACACAGGAGGTGGAAAGAGTACCGAGATGCGAGGTTATCCCTCGCATTACATGACAAGGCGCATTTAATGAGCCTTGCCTAGGTGTCTTTGTTTTATCGGGGACGGGGGAGAGCCCTGTCTCGTCCGTCGCCGCTCCCTCTCGTGTCGACGCGCGCCCTGGCCAGCGGTGCCTGTGGTGTCATGTAGGCAGGCAGGCAGCTGAGGTGGCGCAGCGGTGGGTCTCCACAAAGATCCTCTTGCCGCCACGCAGGTGCCTGCCCAGCTGGTTGGGTCGGCAGCTGCATGCGAACGGCGGTGGAGGCTTGATTGGCGTGGGCCTGATGGTGGCCATACTGGGGTTCTTGGCATGGGCCTTGCCGGGTCCCCGGCAAGGGTCTTGCCGTGGCCCTGGCAAGGGTCTTGCTATGGTGCCTGATGTCTTCCCCGACAAGGCTCTTGCCGGGGGCCTTGTGGTCCTCCTTGGCTGGGATCCCACCAACGATCACCATCTTCTAAAGGTGTGTATCTGATATTGAATGTCTTCACAAATATCTGCATGCCACCACGGGGATGTCTCCTGAATCCTTGCCCCACGGGGGCAGTGGACTCAAGGGTGACTCGCTCCGTAGGTGTGGGGCGAGCTGCCACGGCAAGGGTCTTGCCGGGTTTGCTAGAACTGTCCCCCAGCAAGGATCTTGCCGGGGGAGTCCGCTTTGTCCCCTTTGCTCTTTGTGGTCTTGGTCTTGGCGTCATTTTGCTTCCCTTGAGCTTCGGCCTTACCTTGGCTCACCTCCCTTGCCGTGCTTGGCGTTGCAGTGCCCGTAGCTCAGACTGCCCGTGCACAGGTATAGGGGTACAAAAAGTGTACCCCCCCCCCTTTTTGTACACTGACAACTTGCCTCACTCGCGGTAGATCTTCATGAAGTAAGTAGGAGATCTCCTTGCCCTTACAAACTTCTTGGTTCAACTCCACAATCTTGTCGGAGGCTCCCAAGTGACACCTAGCCAATCTAGGAGACACCACTCTCCAAGAAGTAACAAATGGTGTGTTGATGATGAACTCCTTGCTCTTGTGCTTCAAATGATAGTCTCCCCAACATTCAAATCTCTCTCACAGGATTTGGATTTGGTGGAAAGAAGATTTTAGTGGAAAGTAACTTGGGGAAGGCTAGAGATCAAGATTCATATGGTAGGAATGGAATATCTTGACCTCAACACAAGTGTAGGTGGTTCTCTCTCAGAAAATGTGTATGGAAGTGTTGGTATGTTCTGATGGCTCTCTCCACGAATGAAGAGTGGGTGGAGGGGTATATATAGCCTCCACACAAAATCTAACCGTTACACACAATCTGCCAAACTCGGTGGGACCGAATCGTTAAACTCGGTCGGACCGATTCAGCAAACCTAGTGACCGTTAGGATTTTCGGTGGGACTGAGATGCAACTCGGTAGGACCGATATGGTTAGGGTTAGGGTGAGGGAGTCCTGGATTAGGGGGTGTTCGGATAGCCGGACTATACCTTTAGCCGGACTCCAGCACTATAAAGATACAAGATTGAAGACTTTGTCCCGTGTCCGGAAGGATCTTTTCTTGGCGTGGAAGGCAAGCTAGGCGTGCGGATATTCGAGATCTCCTACCATTGTAACCGACTATGTGTAACCCTAACCCTATCCGGTGTCTATATGAACCAGAGGGTTGTAGTCCGTAGGACAACCATCATCATACACAATCAAAACATAGGCTAGCTTCTAGGGTTTAGCCTCCTTTATCTCGTGGTAGATCCACTCTTGTACTACCCATATCATCAATATTAATCTAGCAGGAGTAGGGTTTTACCTCCACCGAGAGGGCCCGAACCTGGGTAAAATAAAGTGTCCCTTGTCTCCTGTTACCATTCGACCTTGACGCACAGTTCGGGACCCCCTACCCGAGATCCGCCGGTTTTGACACCGACATTGGTGCTTTCATTGAGAGTTCCTCTGTGCCGTCGCGATCAGGAAGGATGCCTTTTCCCGTCTTTAAAGATGGCGTCATTACTAAGGGAGCCTTGGCTATCGGCCAAACCCTCCGGCTAGGTGGCTTTCTCATGACCGCCTGTTCGGCCGTTGCGCCGACGGTGACCTCTCGGGTCATCGAAAGCAACCTCCACATCAGCCCGGCACTTGACGAGCAGCTGGATCCGATGGAGCTTTCTTCCGTAAATGAGCTCTTGGATCGCATCACTGCCCTGGGGGTCGCTACAAATTACGACCAGGTTGGGCTTAAACCCGATCTAAGGGAAATTAACTCTCCCCAAGTCACCCACCACGTTGCTGTGGTGGAAACACAATGCGGCGACCCTTCATCTATCTTAAGGACTAGCCACGTCCGAATTCCTGAACCCTCCATGCCGGATATCCGCGGAGGGGAGGGTACAATCCAAGACCTGAGCCTAAAATCAGGCGAATCGGACAACGTCCAAGACTCCGGATCTCAGAATCCGGAAGTTCTTCGGCTTCCGAACAGCAAACCGGGCGAAGTCTCAGATTCAACGACGCCCGAACACCCGATCTTAAGCGATCTCTCCCAAATTAGGCAGATGCCCGAAGAAACAGTACATCATTACTGGGCCAGATTCCTCCTACTTATGAACAGGACAAAGGACTGCCGCGAGGAAGACGCGATTTGCTGACCTGGCGTACAAGGGAATACTCAACGCCATAAGCCGTCGTAATATTACACGCTTTGCTGACCTGGCGTCCATAGTACAAAAATATTGTGCCATGGAAAGTGCTTGGAAAACCGAAATTTAATTTTGGGATAATCCGGCCTGCAACCGTACTGGAACTATTCTCTCTGGAAGATGTTTCTTACTAACCATGTAATATAACATAACTAGTTGGGCACTTGTCTGATAAAGCACTAATGACCCCTACGCCTGGTCTCCATGCATACCTCGGTTCTTATATAACCATTATGGTATTCGGACACACTCCGGACCGTCAGGTCCCGAGGTTGAAGCGAAAAGGTCGGCAACGACAAACGATCTACAATCCGGCCAGAAGGCATTTCACATGTCAATTATAAATTACATAGTCATCCTGACTGATTGTATTCCTCCTCTATACCATCTAACAGGCTGTCTAATTTACAGTCCTGCTGAGAATACTTTGCGGCCAGTTCTACCTGGCCATACACTAAGCTCACTGGGATCTCCTTCCCGTCGGGCCCCACCGGTCTGACCTCGGCCATGTGATTGGGGTCAGACTTCGTAAAGCGGGTCTTCACCATGGCCCAGGCCTCCCTAGCACCTTGTCGGCAGGATGATATCTTCCACAAGCGGAAGCGCCGCCGAGCTCCCTTCAGCTTCTCCGCAAGCTCTCCAAGGACCTCGGGCATGGGGTGGGCAGGCCATAAGGCTTGGGCAATGCCTCGCATCGCCTGCCGAATTCGCTCGTGCAGTTGCAGGAGTTCGGGGAGTAGGTCACCCGTAGAACCGGGCATCTCCTCTGCAGGACGACCTGTGAGCATACCTACAGACAATACTCTGTTATTCGACTTCCTCTCCGAACTCATTTTTCAAAGTTCGTTCAAGCACTTACTAAATATGCCGCGTCGAAGCCGCTGATTCTCCTTCATGGAGTCCGACAGCTGGCCACGAACGTCCTTCAGTTCAACATCCAGCTTGGTGTTGGCATCCTGAAGATCATTCTTCTCTTGCCTCACCCTTGTCAACATACTCTCACCGGCCTTTAACCTGCGTAAGAGTTGTTGCCTCTCCGGATCAAGTCCGGCGCCATCTGCAACATGAATTGTCAGATTTGCACCCATGCCGCACAATACTAATCTTTCGAAGTGTATCTTACCTAAGGGGGTCCCTTTGGGCTCCCCTGTTGCGGCTAGTGCGGCCTCTAGTTGGGCCTTGCACTTTTCCAGCTCCTGGGACAACACGGTGTTCTTCTCTGTAAGAACCTGCATGTTATATGATCCTTAAATCAGTTACTTTAACTGTTTTAAGTCTCGGGGGCTACTGATATATATATTTAACCAAAATTTTCTTACCCGTATGTCTTTCACATACTGCTCCGTGGCTTTGGCTAAACCATCTTGAGCGGCACGAAGGTACGCATCTCCCTAATTAAAGGCATTTAAAGCCTCTCGGGAGAAACAAGCGTCGCGTAGAACTGTCCGGCGACGCCTGTGCTTCATGGCACTCTCCACTTCTGAATTTGTGGCAGACAGCCAGTCTACATCCTCTGTTGGAGGAGCGTCCGGTGTGCACCTAGTGCTCGTCCCCGCTTTCGGACCAGACGTTGGAACCTGGCTAGTGGAGGCGCGATTGGCGACCTCTCCGGACATAGTCCGGCGAGGCCTCTCCGTCCTGGAAACAACACGAATGTTAATATGCCTTGACAGAATAACACCAGGGATACGGAGGGCACGTTATACCTTTGTGCCGGAATCTCAGTCCGGATTACATTTCTTTTTACCCCACGGGGCCCTACGGCCCCTCGTTGGCTAGCCGCTGCAGGTTCGGCCTCCCGCCTTGGAAATCTCCCCTGCGAAATACGGCTGTCCTTTGAAACGCCAGAATATGTGAGAATGGAATCTCTCTTAAGGGAATAAACACTCCGGTTTCTGTCACCTGGGAGGCCGGGATTAACCCGGGGTAATCGGCCGTGATGGCCACCAAGGTATCGTCCTTGCTTAACTGATGGAACACCCCATCGATGAGCTCCACCGATATGTTCGGATCCTCTTCGGAGTCCGGATCGAGGGACCGTTCTGTGTCCTCAGGCTGTGGAGGCCGGCTATTGATATCCTTTACTTCCTGCCGCAGTTCCTGCATTGAAATCGTCAGATTACGTATCTAGTCGTGGGAGCGTTAAACAAACAGGCAAGTGCAATTGTTCACTTACCCAACTTGGAGGTTCGTACATAGTGAATCCGGCCCGCGGGTTGACGCGGAGGAAGTCCTCCTTTTCTCCCTTGTACAAAGATGTTAAAATCTTTACTAGAGCAGCAGTTGTGGCTGGCCCCTTACGACCGTAACGCGTGGCGTCATCCTCCCCGTTCAAATCCCACATGGGGTGGCCTCTACATTGAAGCGGCTGCACCCCACGCATAATGCATGTGGCCATGACTCCAATCATGGTTACTCCGGAATGAGCCAACAGTCTTATCCGGCCCATCAGGTAAAGGACGTCTCTGTCACTTTCTCTCTGAGAGCTCCGCGGACGCCAGCTCAAGCGTTTCTTCGGTGGAGCACTGTTGAACTCGGGGAGACCGACCTGGATAGGTTCCGGCAGCGGGACGTCATCTATGTAAAACCATTCCAAAGGCCAGTCCTCGGACGCCTCTTTTGGGGTTCCGGATGGGTATCCGGTCCTAGCGATGTGCCATACTTTGGCTCCGCCCACTTGATAAATGGACCCCTTTTGAGAACGGGGCACCAAGCAGAACAACCTCTTCCACAACGCAAAATGAGCCTCGACGCCTAAAAATAGCTCGCAAAGGGCAACGAAGCCCGCAATATGTAGTACGGAGCCGGGCGTGAGATTGTGCAGCTGGAGGCCGTAGAACTCCAGAAGCCCGCGGAGGAATGGATGAATTGGAAATCCCAGACCCCTTAATAAATAAGGGACGAGGCACACTCGCTCTCCTTTAGAAGGATTGGGGGTGCTCTCCGCTTGCTTTCCGCCATTATAGGTGGCGAGTCCAGCTCGGACCGGGACCATATATGCCTGGGGAAGGAATCCCTTGGCCTGCAGCGACACTAACTCGCTGTGTGGGATGGTGCAACTCTCCCAGTCTCCGGGTTTAGGACTGGAGGGGCGAGGGGAGCAGCTGCGACGGCTAGCCATGTTGGAATGGACCTTCGCTGGAGACGCTCTGATGATAACTCACGGAGAGGAGAAGATGTGGTTTGGATCTAAATCCCCATCCCGTTAAATAGGCGGCTCGTTTATATGACTAAGGGTGTGGATGTAAAAACACCCCAAGCTTTTCGCATTCGTTCAGCACGTGGAAGACGGCCATTATTGGGCACTGAAGCCGAGGAGTGCTACATTACAAAAATCGGACGTTATTCGTACAAGTACACAGGATTCGGAGGAGGAACCCGCCTTGCAATGCCGAAGACGATTTGCGCGCCGGACTCGTCATCATTGAAGCCTGGTTCGGGGGCTACTGAGGGAGTCCTGGATTAGGGGGTGTTCGGATAGCCGGACTATACCTTCAGCCGGACTCCAGGACTATGAAGATACAAGATTGAAGACTTCGTCCCGTGTCCGGAAGGATCTTTTCTTGGCGTGGAAGGCAAGCTAGGCGTGCGGATATTCGATATCTTCTACCATTGTAACCGACTCTGTGTAACCCTAACCCTATCCGGTGTCTATATAAACCGGAGGGTTGTAGTCCGTAGGACAACCATCATCATACACAATCATACCATAGGCTAGCTTCTAGGGTTTAGCCTCCTTGATCTCGTGGTAGATCCACTCCTGTACTACCCATATCATCAATATTAATCTAGCAGGAGTAGGGTTTTACCTCCACCGAGAGGGCCCGAACCTGGGTAAAATAAAGTGTCCCTTATCTCCTGTTACCATCCGACCTTGACGCACAGTTCGGGACCCCCTACCCGAGATCCGCTGGGTTTGACACCGACATAGGGCATAACGTAATCTCTGTGTGAGCGATTACACAAACTCGGTGGGACCAATTTTGGTAATAAGCTAACCAATGAGTTGGTCAGGTAAACTCGGTGGGACAGGTTCACTCTTTTCGGTGAGACCGAAATGTTACGAAAGGGAAACAGAGAGTTTACATTGCAATCTCGGTGGGACCGATCGGTCACTTTGGTTAGACCGAAACATCACGAAGGGAAACAGAGAAATTGCAATCCCATCTCGGTGAGACCGAGATCCCTATCGGTGAAACCGAATTGCTAGGGTTTGTGGCAGTGGCTATGACATTTGAAACTTGGTGGCGCCGGATAGAAAGAATGGGTGGGGCCGAGTTTGACTTTTGGTTTAGGTCATATGTGGATGTGGGAAGATAGTTGAGGGTTTTGGATCATATCACAAAGCACATGAAGTAGGAGGCTCATTAAACAACACCTCATCCCTCCTTGATAGTATTGGCTTTTCCTATAGACTCAATGTGATCTTGGATCACTAAAATATAAAATGTAGAGTCTTGATCTTGAAGCTTGAGCCAATCTTTTGTCCTTATAATTTTGAGGGATCCACTTTCCTCATCCATGCCATGCCATCCATTGAGCTTTTCCTAAAATATTACTCTTGGAATAATGTTAGCTCAATGAGCTATATGTTGTTAGGAAATACCAAAACCACCCAGGGATAGTTGCACTTTCAGCTACACGCAAGTCCCGCGTACGTACACAAAACAATAGCTCAACGCAACCTACGCGATTAGGGGTTGTCAATCCCTTCACGGTCACTTACGGGAGTGAGATCTGATAGAGATGATAGATAATATTTTTGGTATTTTTGATATAGAGATGCAAAGTGAAAAGTAAAAGGCAAAGTAAAAAAGCAAAGCAATAATAAAGTGAAGGAGATTGATATGATGAGAATAGACCCGGGGGCCATAGGTTTCACTAGTGGCTTCTCTCAAGAGCATAAGTATTTCTACGGTGGGTGAACAAAGTACTGTTGTGCAATTGACAGAATTGAGCATAGTTATGAGAATATCTAGGTATGATCATGTATATAGGCATCACGTCCGAGACAAGTAGACCGACTCCTGCCTGCATCTACTACTATTACTCCACTCATCAACCGCTATCCAGCATGCATCTAGAGTATTAAGTTAAAAACAGAGTAACGCCTTAAGCAAGATGACATGATGTAGAGGGATAAATTCATGCAATATGATATAAACCCCATATTGTTATCCGCGATGGCAACAATATAATACGTGCCTTGCTGCCCCTTCTCTCACTAGGAAAGGACACCGCAAGATTGAACCCAAAGCTAAGCACTTCTCCCATGGCAAGAAAAACCAATCTAGTAGGCCAAACCAAACTGATAATTCGAAGAGACTTGCAAAGATAACCAATCATACATAAAAGAATTCAGAGAAGATTCAAATATTATTCATAGATAGACTTGATCATAAACCCACAATTCATCGGTCTCAACAAACACACCGCAAAAAGAGGATTACATCGAATAGATCTCCACAAGAGAGGGGGAGATCGAACATTGTATTGAGATCGAAAAAGAGAAAAGAAGTCATCTAGATACTAACTATGGACCCGAAGGTCTCAGGTAAACTACTCACCCTTCATCGGAGAGGCTATGATGATGTAGAAGCCCTCCGTGATGACGGCCCTCTCCGGCAGTGCTCCGGAACAGGTCCCAAGATGGGATCTCGTGGATACAGAAAGTTGCGGTGGTGGAATTAGGTTTTTGGCTCCGTATCTGATCGTTTGGGGGTACATAGGTATATATAGGAGGAAGAAGTACGTCGGTGGAGCTTCGAGGGGCCCACGAGGCAGGGGGCGTGCCCTAGGGGGGGGCCTCCACCCTCATGACCGCCTCGTGGCTTTCTTGATTGAGGGTCCAAGTCTCCTGGGTCTTATCTGATGAAAAAATCACTTTCCAAAGGTTTCATTCCGTTTGGACTCCATTTGATATTCCGTTTCTTCGAAACACTGAAATAGGCAAAAAAACAACAATTCTGGGCTGGGCCTTCGGTTAATAGTTAGTCGCAAAAATAAATAAAAGTGGAAAATAAAGCCCAATACAGTACAAAACAGTAGATAATATAGCATGGAGCAATCAAAAATTATAGATACGTTGGAGACGTATCAGGCATCCCCAAGCTTAATTCCTGCTCGTCCTCGAGTAGGTAAATGATAAAAAGAGAATTTTTGATGCGGAGTGCTACTTGGCATAATTTCAATGTAAATCTTCTTAATTGTGGTATGAATATTTAGATCTAAAAGATTCAAGACAAAAGTTCATATTGACATAAAAATAATAATACTTCAAGCATACTAACAAAGAAATTATGTCTTCTCAAAATAACATGGCCAAAGAAAGTTATCCTTACAAAATCATATAGTCTGGCTATGCTCTATCTTCACCACACAAAGTATTTAAATCATGCACAACCCCAATGACAAGCCAAGCAATTGTTTCATACCTTTGACATTTTCAAAACTTTTTCGATCTTCATGCAATACATGAGCGTGAGCCATGGACATATTACTATATGTGGAATAGAATGGTCATTGTGGAGAAGACAAAAAGAGGGGGAAGATAGTCTCACATCAACTAGGCGTATCAACGGGCTATGGAGACGCCCATCAATAGATATCAATGTGAGTTAGTAGGGATTGCCATGCAACGGATGCACTAGAGCTATAAGTATATGAAAGCTCAACAAAAGAAACTAAGTGGGTGTGCATCCAACTCGCTTGTTCACGAAGACCTAGGGCATTTTGATGAAGCCCATCATTGGAATACACAAGCCAAGTTCTATAATGATAAATTCCCACTACTACATGAAAGTGACAAAATGATAGACTCTCTATCATGAAGATCATGGTGCTACTTTGAAGCACAAGTGTGGTAAAAGGATAGTAACATTGTCCCTTCTCTCTTTATCTCTCATTTTTTTATTTGGGCCATCTCTTTTTTTATGGCCTCTTTTTTTCCTTTTATTTCGTCCGGAGTCTCATCCCGACTTGTGGGGGAATCATAGTCTCCATCATCCTTTCCTCGCTTGGGACAATGCTCAAAAAATGATGATCATCACACTTTTATTTTTCTTACAACTCAACAATTACAACTCGATACTTAGAACAAAATATGACTATATGAATGCCTCCGGTGGTGTACCGGGATATGCAATGCGTCATGAGTGACATGTATGAAAGAATTATGAACGGTGGCTTTGCCACAAATACAATGTCAACTACATGATCATGCTAGCAATATGACAATGATGGAGCGTGTCATAATAAACGGAACGGTGGAAAGTTGCATGGCAATATATCTCGGAATGGCTATGGAAATGCCATGATAGGTAGGTATGGTGGCTGTTTTGAGGAAGGTATATGGTGGGTGTATGATACCGGTGAAAGGTGCGCGGTATTAGAGAGGCTAGCAATGGTGGAAGGATGGGAAAAAGTGTGAATAATCCATGGACTCAACATTAGTCATAAAGAACTCATATACTTATTGCAAAAATCTAGAAGTTATCAAAGCAAAGTATTACGCACATGCTCCTCGGGGGATAGATTGATAGGAAAAGACAATCGCTTGTCCCCGTCCGCCACTCATAGTGAAGACAATCAATAAATAAATCATGCTCCGACTTCATCACATAACGGTTCACCATACGTGCATGCTACGAGAATCACCAACTTTAACACAAGTATTTCTCAAATTCACAACTACTCAACTAGCATGACTCTAATATCACCATCTTCATATCTCAAAACAATTATCAAGCATCAATCTTTTCTTAGTATTCAACGCACTCAAAAGAAAGTTTCACAAATCTTGAATACCAAGCATATTATTATTAAGCAAATTACCATGCTATTAAAGACTCTCAAAATAATCTAAGTGAAGCATGAGAGATCAATAGTTTCTTTAAAACAAATCTACCACCATGCTCTAAAATATATAAGTGAAGAACATAGAGAAAAATTATAAAGCTCCAAAGATATAAGTGAAGCACTAGAGCAAAACTATATAGCTCAAAAGATATAAGTGAAGCACATAGAGTATTCTATCAAATTCCAATTCATGTATGTCTCTCTCAAAAGGTGTGTACAGCAAGGATGATTGTGGCACACTAACAAAAAAAGAACCAAATCATACAAGATGCTCCAAGCAAAATATATATCATGTGGTGAATAAAAATATAGCTCCAAGTAAAATTACCGATGGAAGTAGACGAAAGAGGGGATGCCTTCCGGGGTGTCGGTGTCAAAACCGGCGGATCTCGGGTAGGGGGTCCCGAATTGTGCGTCAAGGTCGGATGGTAACATGAGACAAGGGACACTTTATTTTACCCAGGTTCGGGCCCTCTCGATGGAGGTAAAACCCAACTCCTGCTAGATTAATATTGATGATATGGGTAGTACAAGAGTGGATCTACCACGAGATCAAGGAGGCTAAACCTAGAAGCTAGCCTATGGTATGATTGTGTATGATGATGGTTTTCCTACGGACTACAACCCTCCGGTTTATATAGACACCGAATAGGGTTAGGGTTACACAGAGTCGGTTACAATGGTAGGAGATCTCGAATATCCGCACACCTAGCTTGCCTTCCATGCCAAGAAAAGATCCTTCCGGACACGGGACGAAGTCTTCAACTTTGTATCTTCATAGTCCTGGAGTCCGGCTAAAGGTATAGTTCGACTATCCGAACACCCTCTAATCCAGGACTCCCTCAGTAGCCCCCGAACCAGGCTTCAATGATGACGAGTCCGGCGCGCAAATCGTCTTCGGCATTGCAAGGCGGGTTCCTCCTCCGAATCCTGTGTACCTGTACGAATAATGTCCGCTTTTTGTAATGTAGCACTCCTCGGCTTCAGTGCCCAATAATGGCCGTCTTCCACGTGCTGAACGAATGCGAAGAGCTTGGGGTGTTTTTTACATCCACACCCTTAGTCATATAAATGAGCCGCCTATTTAACGGGATGGGGATCTAGATCCAAACCACATCTTCTCCTCTCTGTGAGTTATCATCAGAGCGTCTCCAGGAAAGATCCATTCCAACATGGCCAGCCGTTGCAGCTCCTCCCCTCGCCCCTCCAGTCCTAAACCCGGAGACTGGGAGAGATGCACCATCCCGCACAGCGAGTTAGTGTCGCTCCAAGCCAAGGGATTTCTTCCTCAAGCCTACATGGTCTCGGTCCGAGCCGGACTCGCCACTTATTAAGGTGGAAAACAAGCGGAGAACTCACCTAGTCCCTCTAAAGGGGAGCGGGTGTGCCTGGTCCCTTATCTAGTAAGGGGACTAGGATTTCCAATTCATCCCTTTCTCCGCGGGCGTTTGGAGTTCTATGGCCTCCAGCTGCACCACCTTACGCCCGGTTCCGTGTTACACATTGCGGGCTTCGTAGCTCTTTGCGAGCTATTTTTAGGCGTCGAGGCTCATTTTGCACTGTGGAAGAAGATATTCTGCGTGGTGCTCCGTTCGCAAAAGGGGTCTATATATCAAGTGGGCGGAGCCGAAGTATGGCGTATCGCCGGGACCGGATACCCGTCCGGAACCCCGAAGAAGGCGTATGAGGACTGGCCTTCAGAATGGTTCTACATAGACGACGTCCCCCTGCCGGACCCTGTCCGGGCCGGTCTCCCTGATTTCAACAACGCTCCCCTGAAGAAACGCCTGAGCTGGCACCCTCGGAGCTCTCAGAGAGAGAATGACAGAGACGTCCTTTACTTAATGGGCCGGATTAAGCTACTGGCTCATTTCGGACTGACCATGATTAAAGTCATGGCCATATGCATTATGCGAGGGGTGCAGCCACTCCAATACAGAAGCCACCCCATGTGGGATTTTAACGGGGAGGATGACACCACCCGTTACGGCCGTAAGGGGCCGGACTCACCTGCCGCTATAATGAAGATCTTATCCTCTTTATACAAGGGAGAAGAAGAGGAATTCCTCCGCGTCGATCCGCAGGGCGGATTTTCCATGTATAGTCCTCCGAATTGGGTAAGCGGACAGTCGTACTTCCCTGTTCATTTTACATTCCCATGATTGAATAGGCAGTCTAACGACTTTAATGCAGGACCTGCGTCAGGAAGTAAAAAACATAAACAGCCGTCCTCCACAGCCAGAGGACCCAGACCGGTCCCTCGATCCGGACTCCGAAGAGGATCCGGACCTAGCGGTGGACTTCATTGACGGAGTGTTTCATCAGCTAAGCAAGGATGATACCTTGGTAGCTATTATAGCTGATTACCCGGGATTAATCCCGGCCTCCCAGGTGACAAATACCGAAGCTTTACCCCCTTAAGAGGGGTTCCGTTTTCATGGGCTTGGTTGTTCTGACAACAACCTTGCTTTGTAGGGGAGATTCCCGAGGGGGGAAGCCGACCTCGCTGCAGCTAGCCGACGGGGGGGCGCAGGGCCCCGTGGGGCAAAAAGGAACGTAGTCTAGTCTGAGGTGCCAGAGCAAAGGTATGGCGTACCCTCCTGGTGTTTTACTCCTCCAGGGTATATTAACATTCGTGCTATCTTCAGGACGAAGAGACCTTGCCGGACTATATCCGGAGAGGTTGCCAATCGGGCCTCCACCAGCCAGACTCCAACGCCCGGCCCGGAGGCAGAGGTCGGCACAAGGCACGCACCGGACGCTCCTCCATCAGAGGATGCGGACATGCTGTCTGCCACCAATTCCGAGGTGGAGAGTGCCATGAACCACAGGCGTCGTCGGACAGTTCTTCGCGATGCTTGTTTCTCACAGGAGGCTTTAAATGCCTTTAATTCAGGAGACGCGTACCTCCGTGCCGCTCAAAATGGTTTAGCCAGAGCCACGGAGCAGTATGTAAAAGACATACGGGTAAGAAAATTTTGGTAAATATAGACATGCCAGTAGCCCCCGAGACTTGAAGCAGTGGAAATAACTGATTCGAGAATCATATATCATGTAGTTTCTTACCAAGAAGAATACCACGCTATCCCAGGAGCTAGAAAGGTGCAGGGCCCAACTAGAGGCCGCACGAACGACAGCAGGAGGGTCTAAAGAGACCCCTGCAGGTAAACAATACTCTAGAATATTTAGTATTGTACGGATTTAAGTGCCAATCTGACAAATTGTATTGTAGATGGCGCTGGACTCGATCCGGACAGGCAACAGCTTCTACACCGGTTAGAGTCTGGTGAAAGCGTGCTAACAAAGGTGAGGCGGGAGAAGAATGATCTCCAGTATGCCAACACCAGGCTGGATGTTGAACTAAAAGATGTTCGTGGCCAGCTGTCGGACTCCAATAAGGAGAATCAGCGACTTCGACGCGACATGTTTAGTAAGTGCTTAAGCGAACTCTTGAAAAAGGAGTTCGGCGAGGAAAACGGCTAACAGAATTATGTCTGTAGGTATGCTGACAGGTCGTCCTGCAGAGGAGATGCCCAGTTCAACGGGCGATCTTCTCCCCGAACTCTTGCAACTACACGAGCGAGTTCGGCAGGCGATGCGAGGTATTGCCCAAGCCTTGTGGCCTGGCCACTCCATACCCGAGGTCCTTGGAGAACTTGCAGAGAAGTTGAAGGGAGCTCGGCGGCGCTTCCGGTTGTGGAAGATATCGGCCTGCCGGCAGGGCGCTAGGGAGGCTTGGTCCATGGTGAAGACCCGCTTTACGAAGTCTGACCCCAATCACATGGCCGAGGTTGGACCGGTGGGGCCTGACGGGAAGGAGATCCCTGTGAGCTTAGTGTATGGCCAGGTAGAATTGGTCGCAAAGTATTCCCAGCAGGACTGTAAATTAGACAGCCTGTTAGATGGTATAGAAGAGGAATACAGTGAGTCCTGATGACTATGTAATTTATAATTGACATGTATAATGCCTTCTAGCTGGATTGTAGATCGTTTGTCATTGCCGACCTTTTCGCTTCGACCTCCGGACCTGACGGTCCGGAGTGTGTCCGAATACCATAACGGTTATATAAGAACCGAGGTATGGGTGGAGACCAGGCGTAGGGGTCATTAGTGCTTTATCAGACAAGTGCCCAACTAGTTATGTTATATTACATGGTTAGTAAGAAACATCTTCCAGAGAGAATAGTTTCGTTAAGGGTTCCTTTCGCTGGGGTGGCATGCCCTGAAGTGCACGTCCGGACTGCAAGTGCAGGAAAACATCTGGGGGCATGTATAAGTAAAAAAAGGTTCATCTTTAGTTCACCGACCGAATATTCCCTTAAGAACGCTAGCTTTCGGCTTCACCCAGTCTGAGGTACACATCCGGCTTATCCGGCAGTAACAATCGCAGAGGTGCTCCCTTTACCACCTAGCCGAACAATCGGGAACGTAGGGGTAAGCACAGGAGCCAGGCAACCCAGCTTGGCAAAAACTTAAGTCATATCGATGCATATAATGGTGAAGAAAAGGTGCATGCGGAAGTCTGACGCATGCGTTGGGCGTGAAACCCATACAAACAAGCTTCTGTTAGAGAAGCCCCCAGGTTTAAGGAGCGCGAGTGGCGCGTCACATGATGAGCCTTTAAGGGCTATAAAAGGAAAGAGTGGAGGGAGACACAAACAAAAATATATATATATATATAAGTGGACAGAGGAAGGAGACAAACCCCGAGTCCGGCGCTAGGCATAGAATCTTCGGAGATGTGCGGCGTTCCATGGGTTCGGCTCGAGTCAGTTATCCGACGCATCTCGCAGGCGGTACGCTCCACCAGTCAGGACTTGGTCAATTATGAAGGGACCTTCCCATTTGGGCTTGAGTTTGTCCTTTTTCTTATCCGGCAGGCGTAGGACTAGTTCGCCAACGTTGTAATTTTTGGCTCGTACTTCTCTACTTTGATATCTTCGAGCCTGCTGTTGATAAAATGCGGAACGGGCTTTAGCCACGTCACGCTCCTCCTCTAAGGCGTCCAGTTTGTCCTACCGATCAAGCTCGGCTTCTCTTTCTTCATACATGCGCACTCGAGGTGAGTCATGAATTATATCGCAGGGTAGAACTGCCTCTGCGCCGTATACCATAAAGAATGGTGTGAATCCGGTGGTACGATTTGGCGTGGTTCGCAGCCCCCAGAGTACGGAGTCGAGCTCCTCTACCCAGTGCGTATTGGAATCCTTTAGGGACCGCACTAGTCTGGGTTTGATACCGCTCATGATGAGACCATTTGCACGTTCGACCTGACCGTTAGTTTGTCGGTGATAGACAGAAGCAAAATCAAGCTTAATGCCCATGTTTTTGCACCACAGCTTTACTTCGTCAGAGGTGAAGTTTGTGCCGTTATCGGTGATAATGCTGTGGGGGACACCGTAACGGTGTACGACCCCGGATATGAAGTCTATCACGGGTCCGGATTCGGCCGTCTTAACGGGCCTGGCTTCTATCCATTTGGTGAATTTATCCACCATGACCAATAGGTATTTTTTCTTGTGGGTACCACCCTTAAGGGGTCCCACCATATCAAGCCTCCAGACCGCAAAAGGCCAAGTGATGGGGATGGTTCGGAGGGTGTTGGGCGGCATATGGCTTTGATTTGCAAAGAGCTGGCAACCGACGCATCGTTTGACTAAGTCATGAGCGTCTGCTCGGGCCGTCGGCCAATAAAAGCCCGTACGGAAAGCCTTGCTTACAAGGGACCGAGCTGCAGTGTGGGCCACCGAGTCCGGCATGAATTTCAGCCAACAGACTCCGCCCTTCCACCTCGGAGATACATCTTTGAAGGACTCCTGTAGTGCTTTTGTTATATAGCTCTCCCTCGTGGACTTTATAGGATTTAGATCGCCGCACTATGCAGCGTGCCTCGTTTTGGTCCTCTGGGAGTTCCTGCCTAGTAAGGTAGGCTAGGAATGGTTCTGTCCACGGGGCGATGACCGCCATTATTACGTGGGCTGAAGGTGTGGTTTCGGTGGCAGGGCCTCCGATTATGTCGGATTGTTCGGCGTCGGGTTGTGCGGTTATGTCCGCACTGTTGTCCGAGGGCTCCCCCTCCCATGCTACAGATGGCTTGAATAATCTTTCTAAGAAGATGTTGGGGGGACCGCATCTCCTTTTGCTTCGATGCGAGCCAGGACGTCTGCTGCCTGATTGTTTTCTCGGGCTATATGGTGAAACTCCAGTCCCTCGAACCGAACTGACATTTTTAGGACGGCATTGCGATAAGCTGCGATTTTTGGGTCTTTGGCGTTGAAGTCGCCATTTATTTGGGATATCGCGAGGTTTGAGTCCCTGCGTACTTCCAGGCGTTGAATGCCCATGGATACTGCCATCCGGAGACCATGTAGAAGGGCCTCGTATTCGGTTGCATTGTTGGAGTCCGTGTACATAATTTGGAGTACATATTGGACTGTGTCCCCTGTAGGGGACGTCAAAACGACGCCAGCCCCTAGTCCGGCCAACATTTTGGAGCCGTCGAAATGCATGATCCAGTTTGAATATGTGCCGTACTCTTTAGGGAGTTCGGCCTCTATCCATTCGGCGACGAAGTCGTCTAGGACTTGCGATTTAATGGCTCGCCGTGGTTTGTAGGTTATGTCGAAAGGGAGGAGCTCTATGGCCCATTTTGCTATCCGGACCGTTGCATCGCGGTTGTTGATAATATCGTTGAGTGGTACTTCCGAGGCTACTGTTATAGAACACTCTTGAAAGTAGTGTCGTAGCTTCCGGGATGCCATAAACACCGCGTACGCGATCTTTTGGTAATGCGGGTACCGTGATTTGCATGTTGTGAGGACAGTGGACACGTAGTAAACCGGCCTTTGAAGGGGGAGTTTGTGTCCGTCCGTTGCCCGCTTGACGACGAGTACTGCGCTAGCAACTTGATGGGTTGCGGCAATGTACAATAGCATGGGTTTGCCAGTGTTCGACGCAGCCAGGACTGGGTTTGTTGCCAAGATGGCCTTTATTTCCTCGAGTCCGGCTGTGGCAGCGTCTGTCCACTCGAAGTGTTCGGTGCGCCTAAGGAGGCGGTAAAGGGGCAATGCCTTTTCCCCCAGGCGGGAGATAAAGCGGCTTAAAGCCGCCACGCATCCGGTGAGTTTCTGTATTTGTTTGAGATCTTTTGGCACATCCAATTGTGACAGAGCTCGGATTTTAGCTGGATTTGCTTCAATTCCTCTACCGGATACAATGAAGCCCAGGAGCTTTCCGGCTGGAACGCCGAAAACGCATTTTTCCGGATTGAGCTTAATGTCGTATTTTCGGAGGTTGTCGAATGTGAGCCTCAAGTCATCTACTAGAGATTCGACATGTCTTGATTTAACGACCACATCGTCTACATACGCCTCCACTATTTTGCCAATCTGGTTTGCCAGACATGTTTGAATCATGCGCTTATATGTTGCGCCGGCGTTTTTTAGCCCAAAGGGCATTATGTTGAAGCAGAATGGGCCGTATGGTGTGATGAATGTTGTTGCGGCTTGGTCTGATTCTGCCATCTTGATTTGATGGTAACCGGAGTATGCGTCGAGGAAGCACAGCGAATCGTGTCCTGCAGTGGCATCGATGATTTGATCTATTCGAGGGAGGGGGAAGGGATCCTTTGGGCAAGCCTTATTAAGGTCTTTGAAATCGACACACGGGCGCCAGGATTTGTCCTTCTTTGGTACCATCACCAGGTTTGCTAGCCAGTCCGGGTGTTTTATGTCTCTAATGAATCCGGCTTCCAATAAATTGGCTAGCTCCTCTCCCATAGCCTGTCTCTTTGGTTCAGAGAAACGCCGAAGAGCCTGTTTGACAGGTTTGAATCCTTTCTGGATGTTTAGGCTGTGTTCGGCCAAACTGCGTGGGATTCCTGGCATGTCTGAGGGATGCCAAGCGAAAATGTCCCAGTTCTCTCGTAGGAACTCTCGCAGTGCGGCGTCTACATCAGGGTTCAGTCGTGCCCCGATGGAGGCTGTTCTATTGGGGTCCGTTGGGTGGACCTGGAATTTGACTATTTCGTCCGCTGGTTTGAAAGATGTGGATTTGGATCTCTTATCGAGTATCACGTCATCCCTATTTACCGTGGATCGCGGCGCAGTCAGTTCTTCGGCCACTAAGGTTTCGGATAGTGCCTCGAGGGCCAGTGCGGCTGTCTTGTTCTCGGCGCGGAGTGCTATGTCCGGATCACTAGCGAGGGTGATAATTCCGTTTGGCCCAGGCATTTTAAGCTTCATGTAGCCGTAATGGGGTATGGCTTGAAAAATTGTGAAAGTCTCCCGTCCTAGTATAGCGTGATATCCGCTTTTGAACGGGGCCACCTGGAACGTGATTTGTTCGGACCTGTAATTATCCGGCATGCCGAATACCACATCTAGTGTGATCTTTCCGGTGCAGCGTGCTTCCTGACTGGGGATTATTCCTCTAAAGGTTGTGCTGCTTCGCTCAATGCGGTTCCAGTTCTATTTCCATCTTTTGGAGGGTTTCCTCGTAAATGAGGTTCAATCCACTGCCTCCGTCCATGAGTACCTTTGTGAGGCGACAGCCGTCCACTATGGGACTGAGGACCAGCGCGGGTGGTGCCCTGGCTGCTCGAATTTTAGGCTCGTCACTCGCGTCGAAGGTGATAGCAGTATTACTCCATGGGTTTATTGTCGCTACTTGATAGACTTCAGTGAGGCTGTGGAGTGTTCTTTTTCGCATGTTATTTGATGCAAAAGTCTCAAAGACAGTGAGAACTGAACTAAAATTCTCGGGCTGGTTTCCTTCGACCTCTGGAATTAGGAGGTCCTCGCCAATTTTGGCCACCTGCCGGAGTATCCAACATGCCCTGAGGCTGTGAGTTGGGGTGGCGTCCTCTGCACTGTGAATCTTGTAGGGTCCATCTAGCCACTTCTCCAGTACGGTTCCATGCCCCCTAGAGGGTTTTGATTTTTTAGCGTTTAATCCGGGCGCCTTACTACGGTGCGCCCTCTTGATTCGGACGGGATTGCTATTCAGGGCCGGATTATCCCAAAATTCAATTTCGGTTTTCCGAGCACTTTCCATGGCACAGTATTTTTGTACTATGGACGCCAGGTCAGCAAAGCATGTAATATTACAACGACTTATGGCGTTGAGTATTCCCTTGTCCGTGCAGTTACTGCAAAAGATTGAAATTGCGTCTCCCTTGCGGCAGTCCTTTATCTTGGTCATAACCAGGAGGAATCTGGCCGAGTAATGATGTACTGATTCTTCGGGCATTTGCCTGATTTGGGAAAGATCGCTTAGGATCGGGTGGGCGGGTGTCGTTGAATCTGAGGCCTCGCCCAGTTAATTGTTCGGAGGCCGAAGAACTTCCGGATTCTGAGATCCGGAGTCTTGGATGTTATCCGATTTGCCTGATTTTAAGCTCGGGTCTTGGATTGTATCCTCCCCTACGCGGATATCCGGCATGGAGGGTTCGGGGATTCGGACGTAACTAGTCCTTAAGATAGACGAAGGGTCGCCGCATTGTCTCTCCACCACAGCAACGTGGTGGGTGACCTGTGGAGAGTTAATTTCTCTTAGATCGGGTTTAAGCCCAACCTGGTCGTAATTTGTGGCGACACCCAGTGCGGCGATATGATCCAGGAGCTCGTTTACAGAGGAGAGCTCCATCGGATCCAATTGCTCGGCAAGTTCTGAGCCGACGTGGAGGTTGCTTTCGATGACCCGGGAGGTCACCGTCGGCGCAACAGCCGAACAGGCGGTTGCGAGAAAACCACCTAGCCGGAGAGTTTGGCCGACAGCCAAGGCTCCCTTCGTAATGGCGCCGTCTTTAAAGACGGGAAGAGGCATCCTTCCTGATCGCGACGGCACAGAGGAACTCTCAATGAAAGCACCAATGTCGGTGTCAAAACCGGCGGACCTCGGGTAGGGGGTCCCGAACTGTGCGTCAAGGTCGGATGATAACAGGACACAAGGGACACTTTATTTTACCCAGGTTCGGGCCCTCTCGATGGAGGTAAAACCCTACTCCTACTAGATTAATATTGATGATATGGGTAGTACAAGAGTGGATCTACCACGAGATCAAGGAGGCTAAACCCTAGAAGCTAGCCTATGGTATGATTGTGTATGATGATGGTTGTCCTACGGACTACAACCCTCCGGTTTATATAGACACCGGATAGGGTTAGGGTTACACAGAGTCGGTTACAATGGTAGGAGATCTCGAATATCCGCACACCTAGCTTGCCTTCCACGCCAAGAAAAGATCCTTCCGGACACGGGACGAAGTCTTCAACTTTGTATCTTCATAGTCCTGGAGTCCGGCTGAAGTTATAGTTCGACTATCCGAACACCCCCTAATCCAGCACTCCATCACGGGGCATCTTCAAGCTTTGAATTTTTGGTGTCCTTGGATTATCTTGGGGGTGCCATGGGAATCCCCAAGCTTAGGCTCTTGCCACTCCTTGTTCCATAATCCATCAAAAGATGTCACCCAAAACTTGAAAACTTCACAACACAAAACTCAATAGAAATCTCGTGAGCTCCGTTAGCGAAAGAAGACAAAAGACCAGTTCAAGGTACTGTAATGAACTCATTCTTTATTTATATTGGTGTTAAACCTACTGTATTCCAACTTCTCTATGGATTATAAACTATTTTACTAACCATAGATTCATCAAAATAAGCAAACAACACACGAAAAACAGAATCTGTCAAAGACAGAACAGTCTGTAGTAATCTGTAACTAGCGCAAACTTCTAGGAAAAATTGGCATTTATTGAGGTATTCTCTTGTTACGTTCTTCTTACTCTAAAGACCTAGGTTGGGACGTAGGCTTGGAATATTATATATGAAATGGCAGGGGTGGCCAAAAGAAGAAATTAGTAGATGAACACTTATCAGAATGGGTCATTTCATAAAGAAACATTGGATAGTGTTTCTCTTTCCTTCTTCTGGCTCATCTTAATAGTGTTTGTCATGCTAAAAATAAGTGTTTCTCATCTCCCTTATTTTGTAAGACTATATATATTTGTTGTATTACCATACGAAAGCGTACATGTTGTCTCAATACGTGGCCCTAACAGTTGTATCGCAATTTGCCTACATTATGGATTGCAATTAACCCATAAAAAGCACAGGAATCTTAGCAAAAGGTTAAATATTCGTTGGCTACATCAAATAAGATTCAGTTGTCGAATTACTTGAAAATCAGACGTTCTACTTTTAGTCAGATCCTACAATACTAACACTAGTTTATCTAAAGCATGCATATTGGCTCTTCCTGTTTTTCGTCCAAGAGCCCGTAGAAATTAAATATTGTGTGGTGTTACTATGTTGCGGCAATGTAATGCCTATATATAAATATGATGATGGACTTGTATATTTGATATAATTTAAAATTAAGGATTTCATATTTCATCCTTACTGTAGTTCATAGTTTGTCACTAGGGGTCAAACAAAGAAACCAATCAGTTATAAAAATCTTACGCTCACCATCATTTTAAATCCCAACACTCTCCATAATATTAAATTTGTGTCTCTAAGAATGGAGAATGAAGAGATCAGGGGCACAATTGGCATTTATTGAGGTATTTTCATGTTACGTTCTTCTTGCTCTAGAGACCTAGGTTGGGACGTAGGCTTGGAAGATTATATGTGAAATGGTAGGGGTGGCCAAAAGAAGAAATTAGTAGATGAACACTTATCAGAATGGGTCATTTCATAAAGAAACATTGGATAGTGTTTTCTTTCCTTCTTTTGGCTCATCTTAATAGTGTTTGTCGTGCTAAAAATAAGTGTTTCTCATCTCCCATATTTTGTAAGACTATATATATTTGTTGTATTACCATACGAAAGCGTACATGTTGTCTCAATACGTGGCCCTGACAGTTGTATCGCAATTTGCCTACATTACGAGATTGCAATCACCCCATAAAAAGCACAGGAATCTTAGCAAAAGGTTAAATATTCATTGACTACATCAAATAAGATTCAGTTGCCGATTTACTTGAAAATCAGACGTTCTACTTGATAGTCAGATCCTACTATAGTAACACTAGTTTATCTAAAGCATGCATATTGGTTCTTCCTGTTTTTCCTCCAAGAGCCCGTAGAAATTAAATATTGTGTGGTGTTACTACGTTGCGGCAGTATAATGCCTATATATAAATATGATGATAGACTTGTATATTTGATATAATTTAAAATTAAGGATTTCATATTTCACCGTTACTAGCTGTCACAGCCCCAGATCAGCCCTTGCTTGACTTTGCTTGCTCAGCATGTCATCATGTTTAAATTCCTAAGAAATTTGAAATGGGGGATAATAAACTCTAGCAGCAAATGAAATTCAACCAGGTTCAAACTTAAATCTTTTCAATGATCCCAAAATGCCCTTTAGAAATGTTCATCATTTTTGAATTGGTCCAGCACCTCTGACAAAAATGATGCACATATTTCTAGGCCATCCTGGATTTTTGAATTAATTCATATTGTATTTGCATTTGGGCATTTTAATGCTATAAAATATTTTAAATGATCAAATAATCATAAACTAAAATGTTTGCTGTTGCATATATTCTAACAGTAGCCATGATTAGTTTCATGATTTTTGGAAATGCCCTGGCATTTTTAATGAAGCCACAAAGTTGCAAAAAAATAGAAAATAGGAAATAAAACAGAAGAAAGCTTACCTCTGCTTACCTGGCCCAAACCATCTAGCCAGCCCAGCCACCTGGCATTTGCCAGTCGTCTTCCTCCTTCGGCCAGAAGGATGGAAGCGCGTGGCCGACGAGCGCCAGCACGCGCCCACCACCTCCTACCTCTCTGCCTGTCTCCTCGTCGCCCTGAGGATGCCACGCACCTCCATGCCTCTCTCTCTCCCTCCTCCTCGTCCTCACCCCTCCCCTTGGACCTCTCTCTCTCTCTCACCACCGAACACGCCCGCCGCCGCCGTTCGCTGCCACCGCATCCACCGAGCTCCCCTCGCCCTCAGCCCTATCCAACGGGTCTGCCTCGACGCTATGGAGCACCAAGACGTAGCACGCGCCCGCGGGACGCCTGAAACGACGCCATCGTCTTCATCTTCCTCATCCGCCGCCGGAGATCCCCCTCGCCGCCCCGATCGCTCCAGAGCGCCCCCGAGCCCGCTAACCTACTGCGCCGCCTCCAAGTGAGCTTCTGATCTCCCCCTTTGCTCGCCCCCTCCGTTCCTGTCCTCTAGATGTCGTCCCATCGTGCCGAGCTCCGGCCGCCGCCACGGGCTCGCCTCCGACGAGCTCCGGACACCCGGCGACCCATAACTCAGGCCAGTCGACGCGGCGCACTTCCAAGAGCACGTAGGACCAAACCAAGCTCGAAACCGTGGCCTACAGCTCGATTCCAGCGTGCCTCCGCCATCGGTTGAGGTCGCTTGCGGCTAAACCCTGTTTAGCTGACGTGGCAACTTTAGATTAGGCTCTAATTGAACACCAGTCACTGACACGCGGGCCCGACACTACTAATTAATCTAGGATTAGTGCTAATTAAACCAGGATAGTTTAGTTAGTAACTGACACGCAGGACCCACTGGTCAGATTTGACCTGGGCAGCTCCGTTGACCACTGACGTCAGCATGATGTCATGCTGATGCAGTAAATCATTTAATGGATTTTGTTTAATTCTAAATAACCAGAAAATCCAGAAAATGATTTGAACTTCTAAAATTCATAGAAATTCAACCGTAACTCCAAATCAAACAAATTATATATGAAAAATGATTAGAAAAATCCAATCTATCCATATGTACTAGTTTCATTCATGTTTAAACAAGTTAACTTGCTGTTTAGTGCAAACATGATAAAGCACTATTTAAGATCACAAATGAGTTTGAACATTGAATCTTTGGTTCAAAATAGCTCAAACCCATCTGGTTGTAGTTGCATTAGCCCAACACACTCATTTTACCATGTCATGATCATGCATCATATTGTGCATTGCATTGATTGTGTTTCTTCCTCTGTTGCCGGTGACTGTCCCCTCTCGATAGACGTGGTTTCGACGATGAGATCGATGACACCGATGAAGAACTATACTATCTTCAGAAGTGCCAGGCAAGCAAAACCACCTTGTTCATTCCGATACAATCCCGCTCTCTCGCTCCTGCTCTCTCTTTTACTGCATTAGGACAACATCGATTCAACTGTTACATGCTGCAGTAGTTGAACCCCTTTCCTCTGCATGACCTGTCATTGCCACAGTAAATAGATGAAACCCACTAACATGAGTAGGAGTTGTTTGAGCCCCGATGTGCCTACTCATTCATGCTTGTTTGTCATGCCTGCTACTGCTTAGAGTTGAGTCAGGTCTGATTCATCGGGGATGAATCGGAGGTGTTAAACATGTCCTACTATTGAGAGCTAAGTGTGTGAACACGATTTGGTAAAGGTAGCGGTGAGAGGCCATGTAGGAGTAAATGGTGGGTTGTCTCATTGAAGCCGTCCTCAGCAACTGAGTTCTGTGTTTGTGATCCATGAAACAGTTACTACCACACATTGGGATCCTTAATTGACTCTCTCGGCTTCTTAATCACCCTTGTCCTCTGTCCAGGAGTTGCAAGTAGTTTCTGGTGTTTGTAGTATGCTGGAGGCCATGGGCAGCGCTAACCGTAGGGGTGGGCTGTGATGCGGTAGGCACGTGGCCGGGCATGCCGGGAGCCCGTTTGGTGTCTCGGAACCCTGTACACATCGTTCGGGGCCGCATGTGGAAACCTCGGCCGGACTCCTTGCGGATGGAACCTGAATAGGCGATAAACCTGGACTAGAGACCTCAGTGTTTAGGTAGTACGTGGCCGACACCCTCGCTGGGCTTCCGCTTGAAGGTTGCCGAGTACATGTTGTGCAAACGACGATAAGTGGTGAGAGCGTGTGTGAAGAAGTACACCCCTATAGAGTTAACATCATCTATTCGAATAGGCGTGTCGACGGTAATGGACTTCTGGGTTGCCTATAACAGTTCATAGACAAGTGAATGTGGATACTCTAAAACTCGCAAGATAAGAGTGAGTGCTATGGATGGCCTTCTCGTAGGGAGACGGGAGTGGATCCATAGTGGTGTATTGATATGGTGAATATGTGGACTCGTGTGCGCCACCTCAAAAGAGTTACATGCATTCAAAGTTTAGGATAGCCACCGAGTCAAACCTGGCTTGCTGCAGTTAAACTCCACCACCCCCCTTTATCGATACCGATGCATACGTATTTAGTTCTGATGTAAGTCTTGTTGGGTACATTTGTACTCACGTTTGCCTATTTTATGTTTTGCAGAGAGACGTCAGTCTCGCTAGTAGTTCCGTCTAGACTTCAACTTTTTGCTTGATACCTCACCTATGATCCTGCGCCTTCGGCAGGATCTGGTAGATAGCCAGGCTTCTCAGCCTTTTTCATTTGTAGATGTCTGTACTCAGACATGTTAAGCTTCCGCATGTGTCTGGCTGGTATGCTCTGAATGTTGGGTCATGAGACCCATGTTTGTAATATCTCGCTCCTCGGAGCCTAATGAATAAATACTTGAGTCGTAGAGTCTTGTTGTGATGCCATGTTGTATTTACACATATCGAGCATATTGTGTGTATGATTGAAATTCGTGGTATGTGTGGGATCCGACAATCTAGTTGTTTATACTTGGCAGCCTCTCTTATGGGGAAATGTAGTCTAGTGCTTCCTTGAGCCATAGTAGTCCGCTACAGCCCGGTTCACCGGAGTCCTGCTAGCCCAGCACTACTACTCAGGACACTTGACTAGCCGGCATGTGTTTCACTTCGTTCCTATGTCTGTCCCTTCGGGGAAATGTCACGCGGTGACATCCGGAGTCCTGCCTAGCCTGCTACAGCCCGGGTTACCGGAGTCCTGTTAGCCCAGTGCTACAACCCGGATTCACACGTTGCTGACCGACATGCTCGAAGTTGATTCATGTATGCCTGTCTCCATGGGTTAGTGCCGCTTTGGGTTCACGACTAGCCATGTCGGACCTGGTTCTTTGTCATATGGATGCTAGCGACACTATGATATACGTGAGCCAAAAGGCACAACCGGTCCCGGGCCATGGTAAGGCGATACCCGTGGGAATACCATCCGTGAGGCCGCCAAGTGATATGAGGTGTTACCAGCTAGATCGATGTGACTTGGAATCAGGGTCCTAAATGCTTTGGTATCAGAGCCTGACTGCCTGTAGGATTACCAAGCCAAACTGGTCGAAGTTGTGTCTAGAAATGCTTTAGTTATGTAAGGGAATTGATTGTGGATGGGAACGTAAGGCTCTTTTTACTCCTTTACCTTATGCCCCTCTGATCTAAGTCATCCTCTTCTTTTCTACGGGGATTAAGAACTAGGACTTCTCATCTATCTATCAGGATGACGCGTTACTAATCCATAGACTTATAAGATTGTTGGATTTAAGCCCCAGTTCAGTTTCTATTACTTCCGTGTGTTCATAGTTGGTCTCGGAACCTTGATATTGTGCTTCTGAGTGGTTGTGCCACCATTTTTTCAGGATGTCTTAAATCGTTTTGAGCAGTTACAGCCGTTATGCTGTCCGAGTCATCCCAGGTCTCTAAATAGTCTGATGCATTTGCAAATCCCTTCTTTCTGTTTTCGATGTTTCTTTGGGCCAGATTAAGCACACTAATCAGTCTGTTGAGGTACTCCTTGCCTTGACATATATGTTGGAACTAGTATTATGACCCTAGGCATCTTAGAGGATCACCTGGTAATATGGCCATGTTTTGTGTTCCCAGTGTGATGATTCTGGCCATCATTCCCGAAAGCATCCCGTGATGCTACTTAGTTGTAGGTATTCTACTCCTGGGTTTTTGAACCCGAGATTCACCCTACTTACCTCATGTCGATAGTGTTTGCTAGTTCCTTTAGGATATTAGTAACCTTTGCATTAGTCCTCGAGGTCCGTGGTATTTCCTTCTTCCAAATACCATAAACCATTAAGGCAGAAGTTCTTTGAACCAAAAGCTCACAATCAGAGTACTCTTGAGGAGTTCTCCATCCATAATTGTGAATCTACTAGTCCTTCTTCTTCTGCATGGGTTATCCGGAAGAAATATGTTGAACTTGTTCGACATACTAATCCATGCATCCACAACTCAAAAAAATTATATGTTCCTTGAGTTGTCCCTCTTCATTTGTATTCCGACCATCGTCTATCAATTGATAGCCAGGAGTAATTGTGCATCCGTGTTATCAATGCTTATTACTCTTGTGGTCCGTTAAGCCATTCTATTTCAGAATGACTAGGAGAAACAAACTCCAGTACCTCATCCATATCCAGGATTGGGTCAAAGTAGTTGTGTTCTGCAGATCAAATGCCAATCCAGCTTTTGCTCTGTTCTATCCTGGAGTATTATCCCCTTTATGTCAGGTTTGTCATGAGAATTGCACCATTTCTCATGAATATTTGACGCAGTGATACTTCTTGCCATCATTTTTCATTCCTCTGTCCCGTGTTGCCACAACCGGAATGCTGACAAGTGAACCATGATGTGTGAAATCAATACTCCTAGCAACCCCGTTGCTTGGTAGTTAAAGGACAATAATTTCATTCTTAGCGTGTTGGTTATTGAATCATCATCCTAATATTTATCGTGCGACCTAGTCCTTATTTCCAGTGCACTTTTCGATCAATGAGTTAGGTTAGTGTTAATCCTTGCTTATTTGATCATATCATCTTGCCCTGAAAAGCAAGATTGTTCCCGAGCTTAGTCACATATCGGTGGTTCGTGATGTCCCGAATATCTTCTCGGAAGTATTACCAGGTTGTCACCTGACCGCTATGTTGAGTTCGTGATCATGTTGGTTTTCCTCTAAACCACCCATTCTCGTTGGATATCCCTGAGCTAGTTGGTTGAGCTAGACAACAACTTGGAGAGTTGAAAGATAAGAGCTTGTCTGACTTAGTTCATGTTAAGGGATATCTTTATGTGTGTGTGTGTTGAAGAAATATGATATCTCCATCGATTGGTCCTCGTGATCAGTTGTTGGATCTATTGCCTTGTCAAACTTTGACTTGAGTATGGGCTATCGTCAAGTCAAATCAGAACCAACGATGTTCATAATGTTGTCCTACTCATGGTTGATCCCTCGAGCATACACCATTACATCTTTTGGTCTGACCAATGCTATCACCCGTGTTCACATGATGGTGGAAGTCCAGTGATATGGAAATTCCGATGAGTTGCTGTTGAGCCCATCAGCAGCATTTTGTCTCCCCCATGATTCATGTTGAACATCAACCTAGTGTTGGAAACTTTGTAAGCAATGCCTTTGTTTTCCGTTCATGAATCATATGCTTGGATGAAAGTAGTGACTTCCTCTAAGTTCACGTGCATTAGGTGCAAGTTGCTGCCGTGAATCTGAGAAAGTTAGTTTTGCTTCCCCTGAAATCGTCCCAAGTCAGTCATGCATGTGCGAAGTATTCTGTGATTTGGTAGATTAATTACCTCCACTCCATGTGTAATTCCTAGCACCCCAAGCCACTGATTGAATTGTTCAAGGAAAAGAAGTCTAGCGCACGTAAAGACTTCGAAATCCTTGAGGATGGGTCCTAACCTGAACTCGATAGTGTTTTATTATAAGACTTGTATGTGGTCATGCTAGTCTTGTACAACGTGTTCACATGTATGTAGCAGAACCAGCTCATGTTTTGGAGCTTGCTATCGTAGTTCACTCCCCGAGAATCTCGCAACGTCATCTTGTCGATTTGTGTTGCAAACTTTATTTTCGGACATGTTGAATCTAGAATACCCTGACACCAAGCAGATCTGAATCTCAGGCAGATGTGATGGTTGGAACATTCCCAACATTTGCATTTTGTTCCCAGCTTGCACCGCCATTGTGCCAATTCCCATGGGCTGCCCTCTCAGTAATTGTTGTCAAGGATCACCTTCAAAAGTGTACTTACCATGAGTCCCATCCATTTCCGGTGATAAGCAAAAGTCATCCATTGCGTTGTCTTCAACAAGGTAGTCCACATCATCCATTCTAGTCTGAGTATGTCATTTCGTAGAACTCTTTGAAATGATCAATTGTGATTTTCCTTAGGCTGGTATAGAGAGTTTCAATGATCTAGATACCAAAAGTAATTATTTTTGCCATTTAAGAGAATAACTCTATGAGTCACCTCCCCCAAGGTGCCCCGCTATGGGATCATGGCAATTATTTGCTCGCCACCTTGACACCATCCACCATCTCTCTAAGCGTGGAATTGTTGCCCACCAAATCAAACCCCGTCGTTCGTTCTTCCATCCCTCTCGATGTGTTCTGTGTCTCAACTCAAGATGTTTCAACATCTCATTCCGCGAGTTGATCTTGTAGCTCGATCTTCGAGAAGATCAATCCTAGTATAGTTTCTTTCTGTCGTGATCGCGTGGATGAAGATCTCAAAAGCAAGGATGTCAAGATCAACGTATGCAATGAATCAACATCCTCGAGAAAGACATCTGGATCGTGGAGATTGTATTAGCTTGTGTCCCTCTGTCTTCTTACCTCACATCTTGAATCTCGGGACGAGATTCTTGTTTAGTGGGGGTGAGCTGTCATAGCCCCAGATCAGCCCTCGTTTTACTTTTCTTGATCATCATGTCATCATGTTTAAATTCCTAAGAAATTTGAAATGGGGGATAATAAACCCAAGCAGCAAATGAAATTCAACCAGGTTCAAACTTAAATCTTTTCAATGATCCCAAAATGCCCTTTAGAAATGTTCATCATTTTTGAATTGGTCTAGCACCTCTGACAAAAATGATGCACATATTTCTAGGCCATTCTGGATTTTTGAATTAATTCATATTGTATTTGCATTTGGGCATTTAAATGCTATAAAATATTTTAAATGCTCAAATAATAATAAACTAAAATGTTTGCTATTGGATATATTCTAAACAGTAGCCATGATTAGTTTCATGATTTTTGGAAATGCCCTGGCATTTTTAATAAAGCCACAAAGTTGCAGAAAAATAGAACACAGGAAATAAAACAGAAGAAAGCTTACCTCTGGTTACCTGGCCCAAACCCTCTAGCCGGCCCAGCCACCTGGCATTTGCCAGTCGTCTTCCTCCTTCGGCCAGAAGGATGGAAGCGCGTGGCCGACGAGCGCCAGCACGCGCCCGCCACCTCCTACCTCTCTGCCTGTCTCCTCGTCGCCCTGAGGATGCCACGCACCTCCATGCCTCTCTCTCTCACTCCCCCTCATCCTCACCCCTCCCCTGGACCTCTCTCTCACCACCGAACACGCCCGCCGCCGCTGTTCGCTGCCACCGCATCCACCGAGCTCCCCTCGCCCTCTGCCCTGTCCAACGGGTCTGCCTCGACGCCATGGAGCACCAAGATGTAGCACGCGCCCATGGGACGCCTGAAACGACGCCATCGTCTTCATCTTCCTCGGCAGCCGCCGGAGATCCCCCTCGCCGCCCCGATCACTCCAGATCGCCCCGAGCTCACTAACCTCCTGCGTCGCCTCCCAGTGAGCTTCTGATCTCCCCCCTTTGCTCGCCCCCTCCGTTCCCGTCCTCTAGATGTCGTCCCACCGTGCTGAGCTCCGGCCGCCGCCACGGGCTCGCCTCCAATGAGCTCCGCACACCCGGCGACCCATAACTCAGGCCAACGCGACACACTTCCAGGAGCACGTAGGACCAAACCAAGCTCGAAACCGTGGCCTACAGCTCGATTCCGGCGTGCCTCCATCGTCAGTTGAGGTCGCCGGTGGCTAAACCCTATTTCGCTGACATGGCAACTTTAGATTAGGCTCTAATTAAACACCATTCACTGACACGCGGGCCTGGCCATACTAATAAATCTAGGATTAGTGCTAATTAAACCAGGATAGTTTAGTTAGTAACTCACACGCGGGACCCACTGGTCAGATTTGACCCGGGCAGCTCCATTGACCGTTGATGTCAGCGTGATGTCATGCTGACGCAGTAAATCATTTAATGGATTTTGTTTAATTCTAAATAACCAGAAAATCCAGAAAATGATTTGAACTTCTAAAATTCATAGAAATTCAACCGTAACTCCAAATCAAACAAATTATATATGAAAAATGATCAGAAAAATCCAATCTATCCATCTTTACGAGTTTCATGCATGTTTAAACAAGTGAACTTGCTCTTTAGTGCAAAACATGATATAGCACTATTTAAGATCAAAAATGAGTTTGAACTTTGAATCTTTGGTTCAAAATAGCTCAAACCCATCTTGTTGTAGTTGCATTAGCACAACACACTCATTTTACCATGTCATGATCATGCATCATATTGTGCATTGCATTGATTGTGTTTCTTTCTCTGTTGCCGGTGACTGTCCCCTCTCGATAGACGTGGTTTCAACGATGAGATCGATGACACCGATGAAGAACTATACTATCTTCAGAAGTGCCAAGCAAGCAAAACCACCTTGTTCATTCCGATACAATCCCACTCTCTCGCTCCTGCTCTCTCTTTTACTGCATTAGGACAACATCGATTCAACTGTTACATGCTGCGGTAGTTGAACCCCTTTCCTCTGCATGACCTGTCATTCCCAAAGTAAATAGATGAAAACCACTAGCATGAGTAGGAGTTGTTTGAGCCCTGATGTGCCTACTCATTCATGCTTGTTTGTCATGCCTGCTACTGCTTAGAGTTGAGTCAAGTCTGATTCATCGGGGATGAATCGGGGGGGTGTAAACATGTCCTACTGTTGAGAGCTAAATGTGTGAACACGATTTGGTAAAGGTAGCGGTGAGAGTCCATGTAGGAGTACATGGTGGGTTGTCTCATTGAAGCCGTCCTCAGCAACTGAGTTCTGTGTTTGTGATCCATGAAACAGTTACTACAACACATTAGGATCCTTAATTGACTCTCTCGGCTTCTTAGTCACCCTTGTCCTCTGTCCAGGAGTTGCAAGTAGTTTCTGGTGTTTGTAGTATGCTAGAGGACGTGGGCAGCGCTGACCGGAGGGGTGGGCTGTGATGCGGTAGGCACGTGGCCAGGCATGCCGGGTGCCCGTTTGGTGTCTCGGAACCCTGTACACATGGTTCGGGGCCGTATGTGGAAACCTCGGTCGGACTCCCTACGGATGGAACCTGCATAGGCGATAAACCTGGACTAGAGACTTGAGTATTTAGGTAGGTCGTGGCCGACACCCTCACTGTGCTTCCGCTTGAAGGTTGCCGAGTACATGTCGTGTAAACGGCGATAAGTGGTGAGAGCGTGTGTGAAGAAGTACACCCCTGCAGGGTTAACATCATCTATTTGAATAGCCGTGTCCGCGGTAATGGACTTCTGGGTTGCCTATAATAGTTCATAGACAAGTGAAAGTAGATACTCTAAAGCTCACAAGATAAGCGTGAGTGCTATGGATGGCTTTCTCGTAGGGAGACGGGAGCAGATCCATAGTGGTGTATTGATATGGTGAATATGTGGACTCGTGTGTGCCACCTCAAAGGAGTTACTTGCAGTCATAGTTTAGGATAGCCACCGAGTCAAAGCTGGCTTGCTGTGGTTAAACTCCACCACCCCCCTTTATCGAGACCGATGCATATGTAGTTAGTTCTGATGTAAGTCTTGCTGGGTACATTTGTACTCACGTTTGCCTATTTTATGTTTTGCAGAGAGACGTCAGTCTCGCTAGTAGTTCCGTGTGGACTTTGACTTTTAGCTTGATACCTCAGCTACGATCCTGTGCCCTCGGTAGGATCTGGTAGAAAGTCAGGCTTGTCAGCCTTTTTCATTTGTAGATGTCTGTACTCAGACATGTTAAGCTTCCGCATGTGTCTGGCTGGTATGCTCTGAATGTTGGGTCATGAGACCCATGTTTGTAATATCTCGCTCCTCGGAGCCTAATGAATAAATACTTGAGTCGTAGAGTCTTGTTGTGATGCCATGTTGTATTTACACATATCGAGCATATTGTGTGTATGATTGAAATGCTTGGTATGTGTGGGATCCGACAATCTAGTTGTTTATCCTTGGCAGCCTCTCTTATGGGGAAATGTAGTCTAGTGCTTCCTTGAGCCATAGTAGTCCGCTACAGCCTAGTTCACCGGAGTCCAGCTAGCCCAGCACTACTGCTCTGCACACTTGACTAGCCGGCATGTGTTTCAGTTCGTTGCTATGTCTGTCCCTTCACGGAAATGTCACGCGGTGACATCCGGAGTCCTGCCTAGCCTGCTACAGCCCGGGTTACCAGAGTCCTGTTAGCCCAGTGCTATAGCCCGGGTTACCGGAGTCCTGTTAGCCCAGTGCTACAGCCCGGATTCACACGATGCTGACCGACATGCTCGAAGTTGATTCATGTATGCCTGTCTCCATCGGTTAGTGCCGCTTTGGGTTCACGACTAGCCATGCCGGCCCGGGTTCTCTTTCATATGGATGCTAGCGACACTATCATATACGTGAGCCAAAAGGCGCAAATGGTCCCGGGCCATGGTAAGGCGACACCCGTGGGAATACCGTGTGTGAGGCCGCAAAGTGATATGAGGTGTTCCCAGCTAGATCGATGTGACTTGGAATCAGGGTCCTGACGCTGAAGTTCACATTTTGTCAGTGGGGGTCAAACAAAGAAACAAATCAGTTATAAAAATCTTAAGCTCACCATCATTTTAAATCCCAACACTCTCCATAATATTAAATTTGTGTCTTTGAGAATGGAGAATGAAGAAATCATGGGCACAATTGGCATTTATTGAGGTATTTTCATGTTACGTTCTTCTTGCTCTAGAGACCTAGGTTGGGACGTAGGCTTGGAAGATTATATATGACATGGAAGGGGTGGCCAAAAGAGGAAATTAGTAGATGAACATTTATCAGAATGGGTCATTTCATAAAGAAACATTGGATAGTGTTTTTATTTCCTTCTTTTGGCTCATCTTAATAGTGTTTGTCATGCTAAAAATAAGTGTTTCTCATCTCCCTTATTTTGTAAGACTATATATATTTGTTGTATTACCATACGAAAGCGTACATGTTGTCTCAATACGTGGCCCTGACAGTTGTATCACAATTTTCCTACATTACGAGATTGCAATCACCCCATAAAAAGCACAGGAATCTTAGCAAAAGGTTAAATATTCGTTGGCTACATCAAATAAGATTCAGTTGCCGAATTACTTGAAAATCAGACGTTCTACTTGACAGTCAGATCCTACTATACTAACACTAGTTTATCTAAAGCATGCATATTGGCTCTTCCTATTTTTCGTCCAAGAGCCTGTAGAAATTAAATATTGTGTGGTGTTACTACGTTGCGGCAATATAATGCCTAGATATAAATATGATGATAGACTTGTATATTTGATATAATTTAGAATTAAGGATTTCATATTTCATCGTTACTGTAGTTCACATTTTGTCACTAGGGGGTCAAACAAAGAAACCAATCCGTTATAAAAATCTTATGCTCACCATCATTTTAAATCCCAACACTCTCCATAATATTAAATTTGTGTCTCTAAGAATGGAGAATGAAGAAACCAGGGGCACAATTGGCATTTATTGAGGTATTTTCATGTTACGTTCTTCTTGCTCTAGAGACCTATGTTGGGACATAGGCTTGGAAGATTATATATGAAATGGCAGGGGTGGCCAAAAGAAGAAATTAGTAGATGAACATTTATTAGAATGGGTCATTTCATAAATAAACAATTGATAGTGTTTTTCTTTCCTTCTTTTGGCTACATGAGTTGATCCAGTCCCCTTGAGGTTCATCTGCGGCATTCTAGATTGGACCGTTGGCTCAAATCTCTCATATTTTCTCCCATTAACATGAGGATTTAAGGGGAGTCTTGTAATCAGTATAGTAATTGATGGAGACATGGAATGACATATTGGAAGTACAGACAGTTGAGAAGAATGAGTAGGAGGCAGAGATGGCGAAGTGGGAGATGCCGCTAGTCCAAGATAATGAGGTGGAGGTGCTATAGAAGCGATTCAGTCATCAATTAGCAATTCCACAGAAACGGTTGCTTCAGGCCAAGGAAGAAAGACACACTCAATCATTTGTTACATCCTTGTCGTTTTCCCAAATTAGTTTTTTTGTCTTTGCACTGTTTTTCTGTTTTTATACATGCATGTTGCTTCTGTCATTTATAGTGTTTTAGCAAGTGTTCCAATATGAAATTAATATATACAAATTTACAGGTTTAGTTTTTTTTTCTTACTGAACTGTAGACTTATTGTTGTCTACCGTTATCTACTAATTTAAGTTACTTCTTTCAAAAAGTGCCTCCTAGAGAGGTTGAGTGATGGGAGCTACTCATTGCTTTGGTCTCATCATTGTGATATTGGTCATTAATGGGTGGAATCTCATCTCACCGGCCCTGGTCTATGTCGGCGGGAAGTTGAAATTACCCATATCACATCATGCCAGGCCCTGTTCAGAGTCGCTCAAACCCTTAATGTTACCTCTAAAAGGGGGAAACTTGTATGCTAAAGAGAACGTGTATAATCAAGGCCTCAGGTGAAAGGGAGTTCACCAGTCACATGGGAAAGAGGCCGAGACGTCGACCATGAGTGTGGCTGGCCATGCGCGTGCTAACAAGGTGCATGAGCGCGGCCGCAATCTGCGACCTGGCGGCCAAGGCAGCCCAAATAGCCGTTGTTGCTTCTCAGGTGGCGACAGCAACATCTGCCTCAGGGATAGCAACTGGCGAGAGCGGCAAAGCGGCTGTTCGTTTCGCAGCGGCGGCCTTAGCCCTGATGTAGGCCGCCCACGCCCAGCTCGTGGCAGTCACCACACAAATCGAATGAAGCTTCTCCGACAATGGTCGGTAACCAACAGTCGAAGAGTTGGCAATCGCCGAGAGCGTTCCAGCAGCCGTCCGTTCTTCCGCCGCATATCTTGCAACGACGGAGCCCATCCATGCCCAGATCACGGCCGCCCACGCCCAGCTCGTGGCGGCCTTTTCCAAGGAGACGGCGGACACGGATGGCGAGATGCTTGCCGAGTATGGTGAGACGGATGCCATGGAGCCCCTTCCCCAGGAGACCGTCCGGCGCGAGCTGGACATGGAGGAGGCGGCGGAGATTGACGAGCACCAGCCGTAGTAGTACTCTTTGTTTTGTATAATTAAGAGTGCCAGTCTTTAATTTGTTAGAGTATTGTTTAGGCCAGCTAGCTCTGTTTAATTGCTCAACTTGCTTGATTAACATGTGTGGGTGTGCTGTAGTCTCTTTTGTGTACCCAAATTATGCAATGACGTGGATGGCCACTTTAACCAGGGAAATTCGAACCAAATTTTTTGACGTTCAAACTCATCACACACGGGTTAAGCTATCTAAATCGTTTGTGATTGTCGGTGTCAAAATCGGTGGATCTCAAGTAGGGGGTCCCGAACTGTGCGTCTAAGGTCAATGGTAACAGGAGACAAGGGACACAATGTTTACCCAGGTTCGGGCCCTCTCTATGGAGGTAATACCCTACTTCCTGCTTGATTGATCTTGATGAATATGACTATTACAAGAGTTGACCTACCACGAGATCGTAATTGCTAAACCCTAGAAGTCTAGCTTGTATGAGTATGGTAAACGAGTCTCCCCCCTCCGTACTAAGTCCTCCGATTTATATAGACACCAGGAGGATCTAGGGTTACACAAGGTCGGTTACAAAGAAAGGAATCTACATATTTGATCGCCAAGGAGAGTCCCATCCGGACACGGGTGCAGTCTTCGGTCTTCGTATCTTCGAAGCCCATCAGTCCGGCCCATGGCTAACAGGCCGGACGCCCGAGGACCCCTTAGTCTAGGACTCCCTCGGTAGCCCCTGAACCTGGCTTCAATGACAAGGTATCCGGCGCGTAGATCTGTTTTCGGCATTGCAAGGCGGATTCCTCCTTCCGAACTGCAAGATAGTCTTCGGACGTAATGGTCGTGTCCGGACCTGTAACACACATACCACACACAACCGCAGAGAATATAATATTTCACGAGTCCAATCCGCTGACAACTTTTTGCAACATGGCATCACGTTTGCCCGGTCATAACTTCGAACTGTTTTTCGTCTGCCGCTCCACGTTTCGAGACGCGATTGCCATTGCACTACTAGAAAAAGGCTTATCCCCAATATCTCTACTAGTGGCGCACCATGATGGTGGTGCGCCATTGCTATGTTTTTACTAATGGCGCACCACATGAGCAGTGCGCCATTGCTATTTTTTTGGTCCATCCCCCCCCCCCACCAGACATAGCAATGGCGCACCACACCTAGGTGCGCCACTTCTATGCTACATAGTAGTGGCACACCTTGTGGTGCGCCATTGCTATGTCTGGTGGGGGTGTGTCTGTGTGTGTGTGTGAGGTTAGTAATGGCGCACCCTCCGTAGTGTGCCATTGCTAGTGTTAGCAATAGCGCACCAAGGAGGGTGCGCCATTACTAACGTCTCACACACACAAACACCCCCCCCCTGTGGATCGCCTTTTAGGTTTTTAGAAAAATAAAAGAAAATGATAAAAGATTCAAAAAATAGATGCCCATGTGTTATGTGTTCTAGTTGTTAGGAAAATTAACAAACATGAATTTTGAATTATTTTGCAAAAGGCCGCCGTGTTTCGGTAAAATGGCCGTAACTTTTGCATACGACCTCCGATGAAAAAGTTTTCTATATGAAAAATCATCTACTCGAAAAGTTACATCCGAATTTGACTGGCTACGCCTGTTATTGATTTTCTAGAATCCTCAAAACCCTAACAGAAAAAAATTTACGATGCTTTTAAGATCTGGAGGCAACAAAATTCGAAAAAATGCAAAAAAATAAACAAGTTAGTAATGGCGCACCTTATGAATAATGCGCCAGTACTATTTTCCCCCCTTCACAATTCAAAAAAATTCGAAAAAAATTAGCAATGGCGCATCAGTGCATGGTGCACCACTGCTAAGTTGGGACAGAAGTTTAAAAGGGCCGGCCAGCCACTTACCCCTTCATTCTCCTCCTCCTCTCCTCCACTCCATCTCCTCCTCTCCTCCTCTCCTCCACTCTAGCTCATCCTCTCCGGTGACCTCCTCCTCCTCCTCACGGTACTCCTCCTCCGGTGACCTCCTCCTCACGGTGCTCCTCCTCCGGCGACCTCCTCCTCCCTCCTCTCCTCCTCACAGTGCTCCTCCACCGGCAACCTCCTCCTCCCTCCTCTCCTCCTCACGGTGCTCCTCCTTCCTCTCCTGCTCACGGTCCTCCTCTCCTCCCTCCTCTCCTCCTCACGGTGCTCCTCCTCCGGCGACCTCCTCCTCCCTCCTCTCCTCCTCACGGTGCTCCTCCTTCCTCTCCTGCTCACGGCCTTCCTGCTCCTCTCCGGCGACCTCCTCCTCCTTCCTCTCCTGATCCTCACGGTCTCTCCTCCCTCCTCTCCTCCTCACGGTCTCTCCTTCCTCCTCCTCTACTTTCAGCCACATGTGGAGCTCCCCCGACACAAAGAACGTACCAGATCCAGGTCGAGAACGAAATTTGAAAAAAAATTCAGGCAAAAAAATGAGCAAAAAACAAGCCAAAAAATGAGCCAGATCTAGATCCAGATCATAATTCAAAAATAGCAATGGCGCACAGTGGGGGTTAGACGGTGCACCACTACTATTTTCCCGCCTTCAAAATTCAAAATAATCAAAAAAAAAAGTTACCAGTGGCGCACCTGTAGCAATAGTAATGGCGCACTACAAGGTGCGCCATTGTTACCTGCAATACTAATGGCGCACCAGAGGTGCGCCATTAGTATTTGATAGTAGTGGCATGGTAATAGTGGCGCACCTATAGTGCGCCATTAATGGCAAAAATAGGTGCGCCACTAACAGTCCTTTTTCTAGTAGTGTTGGCAAGTCTTTTCGAAGCAGAGATCGTGTCCCCTTATTGCCGAATTCTCATCAATACGGGCGTGGGTAACCCAACTGTGTCGTTTACACAGCCCCTGGGAATAGGCGAGTTTTAAGGCGAGTGGGGAGGCGTTCAATATTCACTACCTTTATAAGGAGATAAGAATCCCCTTTCTTCACCCACGCCTCCTCTTCCATTCTCGAGCTCCAGCGCCCAAGTTCCCATCTTCTCCATCTCAAGTAAGCACTCAATCATGTCTGGATCCGGAGGCCAAGGCAAGTGGATGGTCTCCTTTGTCAAGGAGAAGGACATCACCCAGCTTCGGGCGGCCGGGTACCTGGCGAAAGGAATCGCCCACCATCTGCCCTCTAACACTACAAAAAAAGACACATTTGTGACATTTTGGGCCGAACGAAATTTTTTTCTGTCATACATATGACACATCTATGACGATAATTGTGACAAAACCCGGTATCATCATAGATGTGGTGGGCTCCTACTTCTATGACAAAAAATCATGACAGAAAATGGGCTTTTCGTCCTGGGCGGGCCAGAGATGCAGCTGCATGACATTCTTTGGGCCGTCCATGACGGAAAAAACCGTGGTAGAAGCGAGGCAGAGGAAAATTTCTGGGAGTTCCCAGTTACGGTGGGAGGTCGGGGGCCGAGCAATGCACGTTTCTCTCATACACGTACGCGCGTGTGTGCGAGGCGTTGGCTCTAACTAAAGCCGAGCGAGGCGTTGGGCTCTAATTGAACCCGAGTGATTGCACTGCAGGCTACGCGTTACTGAACCCGAGCGATCAATCGATGGCTGTTAACTGAACCAGATCGAGCGATTCCTTCGCTACTGCTGCTAACTGAAGCCGATCGGTGCTGACAGAGAGTGACGACTGGGCGCACAGACGGCCCCATCGCGACCTGAACGACGAAGGAGAGAAGCTTGACGAACCCATCGGGTACGTTGGCGAAGGTCCGAGACTCGCAGCTGCGGTCAGCCATCTACAAAAGTAGGCAAAAATCCTGAATGGTCAGATCATAAATATATGATGACTGTCAGAAAAATGACTACTATTGTAAAAACATGAATAAGCTCTATCATGCTAATAACCGATTAGCGATCGCACCTAGTGGCTTCCTACAGTCAGCCTGGCTCTGGTACCAAGCTTGTCACGACCGGTTTTCCAATAAAATATTTATTGAGAAACCAATCTATAGAAATCCAGTTTGAGATAAAACCACCTCACTGGCAGACAAACTTGTAATACAATAAGCCAGTAGCATAAATATATTACAGGGTTGAGCTGACGATACTCAACAATTTATTACAAGCGTGCCAATAATTATACATAAAGGCGATTAATGACACAAGGGAGTGGTGGCATACTACTGACTCGCAAATAAGGTGGAGGTGGAGTAACATAGTGGGAGTGGTTATGGGATTCTCAAACTAACATCCCATCGAGCGTCGAGGTGAAGCTCGATGAATTTATTAGGGTAGCGGAAGCGGATATGAAATAGTGACCAACTCCAAGGTTGCACGAGACTGACTGGGACTCCTCTAGGCGTCGGATTCGCTATCGAACTCTTCATCCATGAGATCACCTTCGTCAGCATCTGGCCAAATCAACAAGCCAGTGAGTACTTTGAAAGTACTCGCAAGACAGTTCGGACGTAAGATATAACAAATGCCAACATGAAATACATGGATAAGTTAACCAGTACGATCAGACATAGAGGTAATAACGCTGGGTGCCAAGTGAGGGTCTGAATGACTCCTCGAGCGGAAAATACAGAATAATAATACTGGTGCCAAACGAGTGTCTGAAAGACTCCTCGAGCGGAAAATGCGGAATAATAATACTGGTGCCAAACGAGTGTCTGAAAGACTCCTCGAGCGGAAAATGCGGAATAATAATACTGGTGCCAAACGAGTGTCTGAAAGACTCCTCGAGCGGAAAAATGCGGAATAATAATGCCACAATCGGGCGTCTGAGCGACACCACATAAAGGGCTTTAAAAGAAAATGCCACAGTCGGGCGTCTGAGCGACACCACATAAAGGGCTTTAAAAGAAATGCCACAGTCGGGCGTCTGAGCGACACCACATAAAGGGCTTTAAAAGAAATGCCACAGTCGGGCGTCTGAGCGACACCACATAAAGGGCTTTAAAAAGAAATGCCACAGTCGGGCGTCTGAGCGACACCACATAAAGGGCTTTAAAAGAAATGCCACAGTCGGGCATCTGAGTGACACCACATAAAGGGCTTTAGACTGATAAGGAAATAATATATTCATCATAATTATATTCAACTCCTGGAGATAAACGGGTTAGTACATCCACAAGAATCAACATTTAACCGGTCTTAGTGCCCAAGTGTCCCACCGGGTAATCTGTCACCAAACTGGCACATGACTGTTAGCAGGGAATTTGGAAATAGATAAGATGATTTAAGGATATAGAGCTCTGCAGAGTTTGTACAAAAATTTCCCACAGTCGACGGATTTCCGTAGTCACTAGGACTAGTTCCGTTACGGTATTTCAGAAGAAAACACAGCAATCCAGTACACACCCATCCAACTCTTCGATGCCAGGAATCACCCTCAACATCGTCCAAGAAAAACTATTGAGACGGGGAGATCACAATCTCGAATAGCATGGGATCAAATTTATATACGCGCGCTCTAAGGGGTGCCCCCCTCTCGGTCCCAACCGGGAACACCCATGCCCCCTGACCGGATGACTGGCTTTAATCCAGGGCCATGGAACCATCATCCCGGCCTCTCCTTTTTGGTGTGTACCAAGATAGCGGTTTGCGACTTACTAAACCATATCCCTTTCGGGAAACATGTGGTAGTACAGGGAAAGGAAATGGATATTAACCCAACCGATACGGGTTGGTACTAAGATAACTTGCAAGGCATAAGACTGGCATGCTACAACACTGCCATCTTACCCATCTTCATGCCAACACATGGCCTTGCATACTCACGTCCAACGACGTGTGAAATCATCGGGCTTACTTGCTCCAACAATGCATAATGAACGGTTCATCGGTATGCTCCACACATGCCATGAAACTATCTACATGCAAACATGCCAATACACTCATCATATCAAAATTTCGAACATGCTTGCCTGGTTCAGAGTAGTCGGAGCCTAGCTCGGTGAAGTTCGCGGCCCCGTCACCTCCGTCGGTATCTATGGTACAGAGAAAACATACGCGCTAACGTGAATACCGGGAGATGCAAAAAAAATATTTCAAATATTTTTCCAATAAATCTGATAAAAAAATAGACAAAATTTTGAATAGGACAGAAAAAGAATCAATCAAAAATGTGCTTCTGATAAAAAGTTATAAAGGTTTTTGCCCAGGGACTCATCTATAATGAAACAGAAACTTCCTAGGGTCCTATTTATAAAAGCAGAAAACGTTTCAGACTTGAATACGCTGGCTCAGAGGAGAAGACGTATTTTGCCCAAATGCGTTTTCAGAAAACGATTCGAATAAAACGAAGAATCTGACGGGGCGGTCCCACCCGTCAGGTTTGAAAAGGAACGACGCCCTTGGCGCCAGAGAGCCGCGGCGATCGCCGGCGGCGATCCACGGCGAGACAGAGAGATCGGGGTTTACCTCCGTGCTCAGGGTGCCATTCCGTGTTGGTTGTTGGTGGTGGTGGTCGCCGAGAAGCACCACGACGGCGGTGGCCCCTGCTCCAGCGGACGGCGGTTCGGGCGTGGATGGAGGTCGCCAGAGAGAGCTGCACTTGATCAAATTGATGAGGGGGTCAAGGATCTGGTAGCTAGAGAGGGAGATGGACGGAGTTTGGGCGCCGGAGACGGCCTCACCGGAGCGAATCGAGCTGGAGGCCGAGGCGGAGAGGGGTGGCCGGAGTCGGGCGAGGAGACCTCCTCGAGGTCCTCCCAGTGACCTGGCAAGGCGTTGGTGGAGTGTAGGGGTGGTGCGTGCTCGCGGGAGGGCTCGGGGTCTCCTTTTATAGGCGATCCGAGGCGGTGGCCGAGAACGGCGTTCTCCGGCGAGTGATTACGGTGGTGCAGTGCTTGGTCGGGGGAGTTTAGGAGTTGAGCACCGTCATGGAGGTTCGCGGAGTCCGTTTTGGAGCCAACGGCGTCGGTTTATGATTGCTGAGGTGGAGCTCGACAGAACGGGACGGCACGGGTCCATCGGCGGCAGAGAGCACGCTCTGTGCATGCTGTGCCACGGCGGCTGTGCTGCATGCGTGCGCTGGCGTGGAGGTGGACACGTGGAACGGCGTTGAGCCGCCGTTCTGCTCCCTGTTGGCTGCCACGGCGGTTCAGCCGCCGCGGGACACGCCGGCGTGGTCGGGTCAGAGCGCCACCGACGCCAGGAAGAGGCCAAGTGCGCGTGCGGGGCTCTGGACACGCAGACCAGGCGGCGAGCAACGTGCCAAGGGCACTGTGGGCGCGTGACTGAAGATGATCTGAAGAAATCAACACTGAAGACTGAATTTGCTGACTGTGTTCGAACAGTGCATGCAAGGTGTTCGACAGAATGATCCAGGCATGTAGGGATTTTTCCTTGGGCTGATTTTTGGTGGAGTGACTTCTCATTGCTCTAGTAGGCTGCCTGATTTTTGGTGGAATTTTTGGAGGAGTGTAGATATGAATTTCACCAAATTTGACAAATCTGGTCCAAACTTGCAGGGAGTGTAAGTTGAAAAATTTGAAAAGAAGATGAGTGGATCAAGATGGTTCTGGGTTGTGGGTGCAAAGGACTAGCCAGTAGAGTTGGTTTGAAGTCAAATCTCAAATGGAAAAGGGTACTTGCTTTGAAAATCCATTAGGCTAAAAATAATTGACAGAAAAATATTTGAGAGATAAAACAAAATCCAAAACTTGTTTGGATGAGTTGGGATAGGAAGTTTGAGTTGTTGACAAGGAGGGAAGAAGATGTTGTGGTGGTTTTACCTCATGGGCAAAATACAAGGTCATGGATGGTTTTCAATAGAATGAAAATCCCAAATCTTTTTCATAGAGTTTTTCTTAAAAAGAAAAGACTAAACTCCCAAAAATAAAAATCTGAGAAGGGGAACAATAGAGAAGGAGTTTTTAAGAAGGTCAAACCCAAAGTTTTAAGGAGAAAACAGAAATAACAAACCCTAGTCAAGGAAAAGGATTTTTTTAAGAGGACTGTTTTTCTGAAAGCCTCAAATCTCAAGGAAAATCCAGCAAGGATTTTTGCAAAAACCCAAATGAAATTTTTGGAGTGTCACAACACCTACCCCCTTAGGAAAAATCTCGTCCCCGAGATTTCAGTTGATCCTTAAATAAGTGAGGATGCTCTGTTCGGAGAAAGTCCTCTCTTTCCCATGTTGCTTCACTTTCGGTGTGATTACTCCACTGAACTTTGAAAAATTTGACGGTTTTCTGTCGGGTCCTCCTTTCAGACTCCTCTAATATCTTTACTGGGTGTTCCCGATAAGTGAGGTATGGCTGCACGTCTATGTTCTCATGGGATACTTGTTTCTCTGGGTTGCTCACACATTTCCTCAATTGCGATACGTGGAACACGTTGTGGATATCTGACAGTTACTCAGGTAGGTCTAGCTGGTATGCTACTACGCCTTTCCGTGCCAATATACTGAATGGCCCGATGTATCTTGGCGCTAGCTTTCCCTTAATTTTGAATCGTTGCAACCCCCTCATAGGTGACACTCGTAGGTACACGAATTCACCGGGTTCGAAGTTGACCCCACGATGTTTCTGATCGTAATAACTCTTTTGCCGGCTTTGGGCGGTCTTGAGTCGATCTCTGATTAGTTGGACCTTTTCCTCAGCTTCCTTGAGCACGTCTGGGCCGAAGATACGGCTGTCTCCGGTCTCTGACCAATTTAACGGGGTACGACATCTTCGTCCATACAAGGCCTCAAATGGTGCCATTTTCAGGCTGGCCTGATGACTGTTGTTGTACGCGAACTCGGCGTATGGCAGGCTGTCTTCCCAGCTGGTTCCATAGGTGAGGACACAAGCTCTCAGCATGTCCTCTAAAATCTGGTTTACCCGTTCTGTTTGTCCATCTGTCTGGGGGTGGTATGCCGTACTGAAGGCTAGTTGAGTTCCTAGAGCCTGTTGTAACTGCTCCCAGAATCTCGAGACGAACTGTGTTCCTCTGTCAGATATTATAGTCTTCGGGACACTGTGCAGACAAACTATGCGAGAGAGATATATCTTGGCAAGTTTCTGAGTGGTGTGGGTCGTCTTTACTGGAATGAAATGTGCCACCTTAGTCAATCTGTCGGTGATAACCCATATGGCATCATTCCCGTGTCGTGATCGAGGTAGTCCGGTAATGAATTCCATCCCTATTTCATCCCATTTCCACTCAGGTATTTTATTTGGTTGCAGTAGTCCGGCTGGTCTCTGATGTTCGGCCTTTATACGTTGATAAGAGTCGCAGCATGCAATGAAGGTGGCTATGTCCCTTTTCATACCGTGCCACCAAAATCCTTCTTGGATATCCTTATACATCTTGGTTCCTCCAGGGTGGATCGAATATGGAGCGGTGTGGGCTTCAGCTAGAATTTGCCGTTTGAGGTCTTCTATGTCTGGCACGCAGAGTCTGTTTCCGTACCATAGTGTCCCTTCTTCGTCTATGATGAATTCCGAGGCCTTGCCCATACTCACCTTTCTTTTGAAGCCTTCAATGCTGGGGTGACCCGGCTGGGCTTCTTTGATTCGTTTCACAAGGTTGGGCTGTATCTCCAAGTTTGTTATGGTGCCTTCTGCTACCATCAACAAGTTGAGTCTGGCAAATTCCTGTTGGAATTCGGGTCTTAAGTTGGGCAGACTGTTGTTGTTGGCGCTGGGGTTCCGACTAAGAGCATCGGCTACTACATTTGCTTTTCCAGGATGATAGTGGATTCCGACATCATAATCCTTTACTAGCTCCAACCAGCGTCGTTGCCTTGAATTCAGCTCTGGCTGTGTGAAAATATATTTGAGACTTTTATAGTCCGTATATATTTCACATCGATTTCCAAGTAGGAAATGCCTCCATTCCTTGAGTGCATGAATAACTGCTGCCATTTCTAAGTCATGAGTGGGATAGTTTTCCTCATGCTTGCGAAGTTGCCTTGAAGCGTATGCGACAACCTTGCCTTCTTGCATTAATACGCATCCGAGTCCCTTCCTGGACGCGTCACAATATACTTCAAAATTCTTGCGTATGTCTGGCACAATCAATACTGGTGCTGTTGTTAATTTCCGTTTTAGCTCTTGGAAACTTTTCTCACAGGCTTCTGTCCATTCAAATTTCTTATCTTTCTTGAGCAACTGCGTCATTGGCTTGGCTATGGTGGAGAATCCTTCAATAAATCTGCGGTAATATCCTGCCATTCCCAAGAAACTCCGTATGTCCGTTACGCTGGCTGGTGACTTCCAGCCAAGTACGGCCTTGACTTTCTCTGGGTCCACGGCGATCCCGTCTTGGGTTAGCACGTGGCCTAGAAAGCATACTTGCCTTAACCAAAATTCACACTTGCTGAACTTGGCGTACAATTGGTGTTTCCTGAGTTCTCCTAGTACAATTCTGAGATGTTCAACGTGTTCTTCTGGTGTTTTGGAGTATACTAAAATATCGTCGATGAATACCACAGCGAACTTGTCCATAAACTTCATAAATACTTTGTTCATGAGGTGAACAAAATATGCAGGGGCATTTGTTAATCCAAAAGGCATTACTGTGAACTCATACAGTCCATATCTGGAGGTGAAGGCTGTCTTGGGGATATCTTCTGTTCGTACCTTTAATTGATGGTATCCTGACCTTAGGTCGATTTTTGAGAATACCTTGGCCTTAGCGAGTTGATCGAATAAATCACTTATTCTTGGCATCGGGTATTTGTTCTTGATCGTGACCATGTTGAGTGCTCGGTAGTCAATACACAATCGCAGTGTTCCATCTTTCTTTTTGGCAAACAAAATTGGTGATCCCCATGGTGAGGAACTGGCTCGAATGTATCCCTTGTCAAGCAATTCCTTTATTTGTTTCTTCAGTTCAACTAACTCGGGTGGTTCCTGGTGCTAGCTCAATGCTGAACTCTATCTCTCAGTCGGGTGGCATGCCTGGTAGCTCTTCGGGAGATACGTCGGGAAATTCACGTATTACTGGAACCTTGTTTAATTCAGAAATGTCCACCTTGTTCAGTCTTGGTTGTCTGGGCATTTTTCTTTTTTTGGCGGATACTCTTATTGTCTTACCATGGTGGTGTGTGAGAATCACGGTCCGACTGAAACAATCAATGAAACCTTTGTTGGTGGTTAACCAGTCCATCCCTAGGATGACATCTAGTCCTTTATTTTCCAACACAATGAGATTGGCGTGAAACTTCAATCCTTTGAACTCAATAATCACATCCTGACAGTAATTCTGAGTCACTTGCTGAATTCCGGGGGACTTGATGATCATGGATTTCTCCAAAGGAAGCATCGAAAAATTATTTTGCGAAGCAAAACTTTTTGAAATAAAAGAGTGAGAAGCTCCAGAATCAAACAAAACCGTTGCAGGTATTGTGTTGACAGGGAACGTACCGAGTACGATATCCGGAGCGTTTTGTGCCTCCTCTTTGGTCACATGGTTCAGATGACCTTTCCTATGATTATTGTTGGGATTGAAGTTGTTTCGCTTGGGCGCTGAATTATTATTGCCGTTGTTCGGCTTTGGTGCTGAGCTTCTTGGCTTGGGACACTGCTTGGCATAATGTCCTTCTTCTCCACAGGCGTAACAAGTAACACCTGGGCGATATGTGAATTCCTTGTCCCTAGCATGGAAATTCTTTGTTGGGCGTGAGACATTGGATGATGATTTGTGCGTCCCACCCTTCTGAAAATCGGTCTTACTTCGGTGATTGCGAGCATGGTTAGTCTGGTCCCTTTTTCGCTTGCGGATATCATCCAAACTGCGTCTTTCATTTTCCAGAGTAATGGCTTTATCCACCAGCGTCTTAAAATCTGGGAAAGTGTGTATGACTAGTTGGCATTTAAGCGCGGGTGCTAGGCCGTCAAGGAACTTCTCCATTTTCTTGCTTTCAGTCATACGCTCTTCGTTGGCGTAGCGGGATAACAGAGTAAATTGGCTGTTGTAATCTGACACTGTCATGTTCCTTTGCTTGAGGTCATCGAACTCTCTTTTCTTGATTTTCATAATACTCTTAGGAATATGCGCGCCACGGAAACCTTCTTTGAAATAATCCCAGGTTATATCATTTTCGTTGGGATGCATGTGCAGAAAAGTTTCCCACCAGGATGCGGCTGCTCCCGTGAGATAATGCGGTGCGTACAGTACCTTTTCTGGGTCTGAGCATTTTGCAATAATTAACTTTCTCTCCATATCGCGAAGCCAGTCTTCGGCCTCAAGTGGCTTGTTGGTATGAGAAAATGTTGAGGGACGTGTCTTCTGTAGTTCAGATAACTTGGAATGCTGCGGATACTGCCCATGGTGATTTCTCATGTTAATAACTTGGTTAATTATTTCCCGATGTTGTTGCTGGCTCTGTTCATAAAGGCGACACATGTGGGAAAGTGTCGTTTCACTGTCCGGTTGACTTGTCTGACCTCGTGTAAAATTGTTGCCTGATTGAGTATTATAGTGTTGACTTGACTGCCCTTGTGCAAAGTTGTTGCCCGGTTGGTTGCCATAATCTTCCTCTGGTGGAGCTGGCATGGAGCGGGTCCAAGGACGAGACATTTTTCACTCTGGGGATGTATTTGTAAAACCCATAAGAAAAATGGAAGGGTTGCAAAGATAAAACCCATAATGCACGAGGTTGACAAATAAATTTTTAAAACCAAGATACTCAAGGGAAAACAAATCGATTTGCGCATAGAGAAGGACTGCATCATTACGCATCTTACACGCGGCGATAATTATACAATACATCACTCAGGATATGCGTACATAATCCTGACATGTTATTTAGGCTAGTGCACTTCTCCAGATCCTACATGATGCGCAAACAAGCTACTTCTCACAACATCTTACATGGCGATGCAACGCATGGCGGCTACGCGTACTCAGTCGAAGATGTTGATGACGTCCTTGGCCCTGCCAGGGGTGAGGCGTAGCGAAGCCGGGGACTCGACTTCCTCCTCGCTAATAGGCTCCATGCGAGTAGTGCTGCGCCGAGTAGATGGAGCGGGTGCGAGGGGCGGAATGACGCGGATTGGAGTCGGCGCGAGTGGCGGTGCAGTGCGCGCTGGAGTGGGCGCAATGACCTGGTTGAAATCCTCGGTGGTAGGCAGGCGACGAGCAGGAGCATGGGATGCAGAAGATGAGACAAAAGTCAGTGGCGGTGCGGTGGGCAGGAGCTCCCTCCTGTTGGCGGCACAACCGTGGACTGAGTCCATGCGGGCGGCCACAAAGTCATCCACCAAGTTTTCGAAGGCTGCCTCCAAGGCCCGGAGATACTCAATAAGCATCTCAAAAGCCTCGTCCCGTTCTCCTCTGTGGCAGGAGAATGCATAGTGACAGGTGTAGGGCACATGGCATGGAAGATAGCGGTAGCGACGAGCCTTCATCGCGGGAAGGGCATCCCTGAGACGAGCTATCGCCTCGCGGGCTGCCATCTGGATGGCATGCTTCTCCGAAGGCATGGCTCTCCCCAAGAATCGGAAGCAGCGTAGCTCACCACGCCCTCCCTTGAACTGCACCACGGCCTGGTGCATAGTCAGACTGTCGTTGACTCTGTGCTGACAGAGAGTGACGACTGGGCGCACAGACGGCCCCATCGCGACCTGAACGACGAAGGAGAGAAGCTTGACGAACCCATCGGGTATGTTGGCGAAGGTCTGAGACTCGCAGCTGCGGTCGGCCATCTACAAAAGTAGGCAAAAATCCTGAATGGTCAGATCATAAATATATGATGACTGTCAGAAAAATGACTACTATTGTAAAAACATGAATAAGCTCTATCATGCTAATAACCGATTAGCGATCGCACCTAGTGGCTTCCTACAGTCAGCCTGGCTCTGGTACCAAGCTTGTCACGACCGGTTTTCCAATAAAATATTTATTGAGAAACCAATCTATAGAAATCCAGTTTGAGATAAAACCACCTCACTGGCAGACAAACTTGTAATACAATAAGCCAGTAGCATAAATATATTACAGGGTTGAGCTGACGATACTCAACAATTTATTACAAGCGTGCCAATAATTATACATAAAGGCGATTAATGACACAAGGGAGTGGTGGCATACTACTGACTCGCAAATAAGGTGGAGGTGGAGTAACACAGTGGGAGTGGTTATGGGATTCTCAAACTAACATCCCATCGAGCGTCGAGGTGAATCTCGATGAATTTATTAGGGTAGCGGAAGCGGATATGAAACAGTTACCAACTCCAAGGTTGCACGAGACTGACTGGGACTCCTCTAGGCGTCGGATTCGCTATCGAACTCTTCATCCATGAGATCACCTTCGTCAGCATCTGGCCAAATCAACAAGCCAGTGAGTACTTTGAAAGTACTCGCAAGACAGTTCGGACGTAAGATATAACAAATGCCATCATGAAATACATGGATAAGTTAACCAGTACGATCAGACATAGAGGTAATAACGCTGGGTGCCAAGTGAGGGTCTGAAAGACTCCTCGAGCGGAAAATACAGAATAATAATACTGGTGCCAAACGAGTGTCTGAAAGACTCCTCGAGCGGAAAATGCGGAATAATAATACTGGTGCCAAATGAGTGTCTGAAAGACTCCTCGAGCGGAAAATGCGGAATAATAATACTGGTGCCAAACGAGTGTCTGAAAGACTCCTCGAGCGGAAAAATGCGGAATAATAATGCCACAATGGGGCGTCTGAGCGACACCACATAAAGGGCTTTAAAAGAAAATGCCACAGTCGGGCGTCTGAGCGACACCACATAAAGGGCTTTAAAAGAAATGCCACAGTCGGGCGTCTGAGCGACACCACATAAAGGGCTTTAAAAGAAATGCCACAGTCGGGCGTCTAAGCGACACCACATAAAGGGCTTTAAAAAGAAATGCCACAGTCGGGCGTCTGAGCGACACCACATAAAGGGCTTTAAAAGAAATGCCACAGTCGGGCGTCTGAGCGACACCACATAAAGGGCTTTAGACTGATAAGGAAATAATATATTCATCATAATTATATTCAACTCCTGGAGATAAACGGGTTAGTACATCCACAAGAATCAACATTTAACCGGTCTTAGTGCCCAAGTGTCCCACCGGGTAATCTGTCACCAAACTGGCACATGACTGTTAGCAGGGAATTTGGAAATAGATAAGATGATTTAAGGATATAGAGCTCTGCAGAGTTTGTACAAAAATTTCCCACAGTCGACGGATTTCCGTAGTCACTAGGACTAGTTCCGTTACGGTATTTCAGAAGAAAACACAGCAATCCAGTACACACCCATCCAACTCTTCGATGCCAGGAATCACCCTCAACATCGTCCAAGAAAAACTATTGAGACGGGGAGATCACAATCTCGAATAGCATGGGATCAAATTTATATACGCGCGCTCTAAGGGGTGCCCCCCTCTCGGTCCCAACCGGAAACACCCATGCCCCCTGACCGGATCACTGGCTTTAATCCAGGGCCATGGAACCATCATCCCGGCCTCTCCTTTTTCGTGTGTACCAAGATAGCGGTTTGCGACTTACTAAACCATATCCCTTTCGGGAAACATGTGGTAGTACAGGGAAAGGAAATGGATATGAACCCAACCGATACGGGTTGGTACTAAGATAACTTGCATGGCATAAGACTGGCATGCTACAACACTGCCATCTTACCCATCTTCATGCCAACACATGGCCTTGCATACTCACGTCCAACGACGTGTGAAATCATCGGGTTTATTGCATAATGAACGGTTCATCGGTATGCTCCACACATGCCATGAAACTATCTACATGCAAACATGCCAATACACTCATCATATCAAAAGTTCGAACATGCTTGCCTGGTTCAGAGTAGTCGGAGCCTAGCTCGGTGAAGTTCGCGGCCCCGTCACCTCCGTCGGTATCTACGGTACAGAGAAAACATACGCGCTAACGTGAATACCGGGAGATGCAAAAAAAATATTTCAAATATTTTTCCAATAAATCTGATAAAAAACTAGACAAAATTTTGAAGAGGACAGAAAAAGAATCAATCAAAAATGTGCTTCTGATAAAAAGTTATAAAGGTTTTTGCCCAGGGACTCATCTGTAATGAAACAGAAACTTCCCAGGGTCCTATTTATAAAAGCAGAAAACGTTTCGGACTTGAATACGTTGGCTCAGAGGAGAAGACGTATTTTGCCCAAATGCGTTTTCATAAAACGATTCGAATAAAACGAAGAATCTGACGGGGCGGTCCCACCCGTCAGGTTTGAAAACGAACGGCGCCCTTGGCGCCAGAGAGCCGTGGCGATCGTCGGTAGCGATCCACGGCGAGACAGAGAGATCGGGGGTTACCTCCGTGCTCAGGGTGCCATTCTGCGTTGGTTGGTGGTGGTGGTGGTCGCCGAGAAGCACCACGACGGCGGTGCCCCTGCTCCGGCGGACAGCGGTTCGGGCGTGGATGGAGGTTGCCGGAGAGAGCTGCACTTGATCAAATTGATGAGGGGGTCAAGGATCTGGTAGCTAGAGAGGGAGATGGACGGAGTTTGGGCACCGGAGAGGGCCTCACCGGAGCGAATCGAGCTGGAGGCCGAGGCGGAGCGGGGTGGCCAGAGTCGGGCGAGGCGACCTCCTCGAGGTCCTCCCAGTGACCTGGCAGGGCGTTGGTGGAGTGTAGGGGTGGTGCGTGCTCGCGGGAGGGCTCGGGGTCTCCTTTTATAGGCGATCCGAGGCGGTGGCCGAGAACGGCGTTCTTCGGCGAGTAATTACGGTGGTGCAGTGCTTGGTCGGGGGAGTTTAGGAGTTGAGCACCGTCGTGGAGGTTCGCGGAGTCCGTTTTGGAGCCAACGGCGTCGGTTTATGCTTGCTGAGGTGGAGCTCGACGGAACGGGACGGTGCGGGTCCATCAGCGGCAGAGAGCACGCTCTGTGCGTGCCACGCCACGGCGGCTGTGCTGCATGCGTGCGCTGGCGTGGAGGTGGACACACGGAGCCATCAGCGGGGCTGTGCGGCGCGGAATGGCGTTGAGCCGCCGTTCTGCTCCCTGTTGGCTGCCACGGCGGTTCAGCCGCCGCGGGACACGCCGGCGTGGTCGGGTCAGAGCGCCACCGATGCCAGGAAGAGGCCAAGTGCGCGTGCAGGGCTCTGGACACGCAGACCAGGCGGCGAGCAACGTGCCAAGGGCACTGTGGGCGCGTGACTGAAGATGATCTGAAGAAATCAACACTGAAGACTGAATTTGCTGAATGTGTTCGAACAGTGCATGCAAGGTGTTCGACAGAATGATCCAGGCATGTAGGGATTTTTCCTTGGGCTGATTTTTGGTGGAGTGACTTCTCATTGCCCTAGTAGGCTGCCTGATTTTTGGTGGAATTTTTGGAGGAGTGTAGATATGAATTTCACCAAATTTGACAAATCTGGTCCAAACTTGCAGGGAGTGTAAGTTGAAAAATTTGAAAAGAAGATGAGTGGATCAAGATGGTTCTGGGTTGTGGGTGCAAAGGACTAGCCAGTAGAGTTGGTTTGAAGTCAAATATCAAATGGAAAAGGGTACTTGCTTTGAAAATCCATTAGGCTAAAAATAATTGACAGAAAAATATTTGAGAGATAAAACAAAATCCAAAACTTGTTTGGATGAGTTGGGATAGGAAGTTTGAGTTGTTGACAAGGAGGGAAGAAGATGTTGTGGTGGTTTTACCTCATGGGCAAAATACAAGGTAATGGATGGTTTTCAATAGAATGAAAATCCCAAATCTTTTTCATAGAGTTTTTCTTAAAAAGAAAAGACTAAACTCCCAAAAATAAAAATCTGAGAAGGGGAACAATAGAGAAGGAGTTTTTAAGAAGGTCAAACCCAAAGTTTGAAGGAGAAAACAGAAATAACAAACCCTAGTCAAGGAAAAGGATTTTTTTAAGAGGATTGTTTTCCTGAAAGCCTCAAATCTCAAGGAAAATCCAGCAAGGATTTTTGCAAAAACCCAAATGAAATTATTGGAGTGTCACAAATAATTATTTTGCACGTAATAAGGAGGAACCTCCTTGCTGCGGCCGTGGACCCAACTGTCAGCCTCTCCATGTACAGTCCATGTCCGATGGAAGTCGTTCCTTAACCACGTTGACCACGCCGCGCCGAGAGCACCAGGGCGGTGGACGACGGCGAGGCCTAGGAAGGGGATGACGGGTAGCCGGGGAAGACGCGGCAATGGAAGCCCGCGTGGAGAGGAGTACGAGGGTTCACTGGTTCGGTTGCGGTGTGAGGCTGCCGTCGCAGCAGGGCCTGGCCAGCGGTGGGAATAGTAGGGGGCGGTGAGGCCTCCGCGGCAGCACAGCCGGCCACGGGAGGCAGGAGCATGCGGCACGACTGGCACTGCTTTGGCCAGCTGGAGCAAGAAGACCAGAGGTTGAAGAAGCACTACGGTCGTTGGATGGACATCGTACGGTCACTGGAGCTAGAATCGTTCATATTGACTAAAGTTGACAAAGGCCCCCGTCCCAGTCAACTTAGTAGGCCCACAAGTCAGCCTCCCACCATGGTGAGTCCCAGCTAGCAGGGGAGTATTCATTTTTTTGTGCGTAATAAGGAGGCACTTCCGATGGGTCCGAGTTGACAGCGGGGGGAACGTTTTTTTCACAAAATACACTGGCCCGTCCGGTGGGTCAGAGCAGTCAGGGGGGAAATGTTTTTTTTGCAAAATAAGGTGGCCCGTCCGGTGGGTCCCTGCTGTAAGGTGGAGGAGTAATTATTTTGCGCTTAATAAGGAGGCACTTCATTGTGGCCGCCTGGACCCAAATGTCAGCCTCTCCACGTACAGTACTCTTCCGATGGAAGTCGGTCGTTGACCACGCCGCGCCGAGAGCACCAGGGCGGTGGTCTCAACAACGGCGAGGCCTAGGAAGGGGACGACACGGAGCCGGGGAAGACACAGCAGCGGAAGCGCGCGCGGAGAGGAGTACGAGGATTCACTGGTTCGGCTACGGTGTGAGGCTGCCATCGCCGCAGAATAACAGGGGGTGTGGGTGAGTGGAGGGATGGCCTGGCCAGTGGTGGGAGTAGTATGGGGGCGGTGAGGCCTCCGCGGCAGCACACCTGGCCACGGGAGGCAGGAGCAGGCGGCACGACCGGCGCTGCTTTGGGCGGCTAGACCAAGAAGACCATAGGTTGAAGAAGCATTGCGACCATTGGATGGACATCGTACGGTCACTGAAGCTAGAAACATTTATTATTGACTAAGTTGACAAAGCCCTTGGTACGCTCCAACTTAGTAGGCCCACAGGCCAGCCTCCGAAACGGTGCGCCCCAGATGTCAGGGGGAGGAATCATTTTTTGAGCGGCCGAAGCTAAGAATATCCGAGATTGAAGAAGAAGCACGACATCCGTTGGATAGACATCCAACGACCACTGCTGTTAGAACCGTATGTTGACTATAATAAGTTGGCAAAGCCTTGCATACGCGTCAACTTATTTTTTAGGGACGCATCACTTAGTAGGCCCACAAGTGTGCGGCAGAGAACTTATAGCCCATTTACGTTTTGTAAGAATGTACAACCCATTTTGGAAATCTAATGGAATTTACAACAGCCCATTTACAATTTGTTAAAATTAAAGCCCATTTTCTAGCTAGGACAATGATTAATAATTTCAACCAACCGTTGAAGACATAATTCAATAAAATTTCCAACATTTTGATGGGCTCCGAAATATTTTTATCCCGAAATTTCTAGTCAGATTAAATATAAATTTTTATTACGTAAAAATCTAACGAAACATTGCGCGCGCAACAATGAAAATTTAAGATTTTCAAAATCCATAAATAATATTTTATAAACTAATTTCGTGTTTGGTGCATTTTTTTATAGTTACTGCCCTGTTTTTATAATTACATCCCATTTATTATTTTTAAAGCCCATTTTCCTGTTAAGCCTAATGCATCCCTCCTAGGAAAGATTTGTAGCCCAGCAGGGCAGAGAATAACAAGTTGACCTTGCCTGGGTATTCCTCAAAAAGACGTATAGCTGGGCTAGCCATTTTCATCTTGAAAAAATTAGTATCTGGGCTGGATATCCGGCCTGGGCTAGACGGGCCACAGCCCGCCCAGTTAATACCCTGCTCTCCTCTGAACAACAACGAAATCATCACCAAGAAAAACTCTGTAGTGCTCACGCCTCAAAAACACAAATACTGCCCGAGCTGCTTGGTCCCAGCTGTCGGCCGCACCTTGTGCAATTCTCTCGTTTATATTGACTACATAGGTTGACAATGGTGTAGGACTGTGATGTCAGGAAACCAGGAGGAAGCAAAAAAAATAGTTGTACATAATAAGGAGGCACTTACGTACGTACGGCTATGGCCCTAGTGGGTCCCTACTTTCATCCACTCAAAACAAAGTCATCTCCTGAATCCTCATGTTCGTTGACGATGTTAACAATGCTCGGCGCCACGGCGAGTGCAACAACTAGAAGGACAACGGAGAGGGCCTCGCGGGCCCTATGGATGGTCTGATACAGCGCGCGCTACTCATTCAAGAAGCCAGGATCATCGGACACCTATGAGCACCTTCGAGAAACTGAGACAGCATGAAACTGTAAGGCCGCGCTTGGGAGCTCTTGTTTATTTCAAACATGTATTAACATACAAGTGTAATTTACTCGTCATCGAAAACAACGTGTAAAAACACAGGCGTAATGATACCGAGGGCCCGAGGTCTGTAAGTAAAACCGGCGGGTTACGCGTGTAATTTGAGAGACCAGTGTATATTTTACGAGCACTGCTATATGGATGGCATTACCAGACGATACATGCACGACGTGCGTATCATGCCATCCATGGGCAAGGCTGAAACAGCAGCTAATGGCTGGGTTAGCAATCGTCCGAGTGTCGTTCAGCGTTTTTATTGTGTGTCAAGTACTTCCGATATTTTACTAGTCGAAATCGACCAACCAAGCGCCTTCGCCCGAGACCATCTGCTTTTATTTACAAGCATCAGTTTTACAAGCGGTTTTGGTTGGAAACGACGATCCAATCACGGCCTAATATCATGAGTTGGTCGGAAGATCATATGGTTTCACGTCTAACCTACCCGACTTGTCGTATAGGCTATGAATGAAACATCAGACGATGAACTTCTTAAGCACAGAAACAATAGAAGAGGATGATCATCTTAACAAGCAAATCACTGGCATTAGATCGACATGCAAAACAATACGAAGCATTATTCTCAGGAGGCACGGTGAACAGCTCGTGATGCCGCATGCCACAACATTCCAAGCTCAAAACACAAGGCCTGGCATTACATAGACAATATTCAGAACAAACTCTTAACACAGGAATATCTCAGCAGAGTAACTATTTACTTCTAAACTAAACACAAGAATAGGAAAAAACACTCAACGCTGCTCACAGCAAGGGCGTCCCACTCAAAAATAACAAAAGCATGTCTTCTGGATAACATCAATGAGCAAATTTTGACAAGGTTTTCCAATTCCAATATATTAAACTAACGTCTTCTTCCTAACATCAATGATTAAACTTTGACAAGCTTTTCCCATTCAAAATATGTAATGCCTATGATCGTGGAGTCCTGTCGCTTCTTGCTAACATCAATGATTAAACTTTGAAAAGCTTTTTCCATTCAAAAGATGTAATGCCCATGATCGTGGAGTCCTGTGGCTTCTTGTACTTGTTTGGGCACTTCTTGCATAGGGCACTCCACGTGTTGTTAAATTGCCAATGGTCTCTGCAGACTAGTCATGTCACCGGTGTCTAATATTTATGGCACCTGCTGTCGCAATGGAGGGATTCGGTGCCAAACTAAGAAAAGGTGAAATTGGCACCTCTTTTGGCCTAGATAGTGGAAGGCCTAATACTCTGTAAAGCTTCTCGGTCATTCCTTCTGTAATGTAGCGCAAACAATGACTGCTTCTTTCTGCAAAGTGGAACGACCAACTGGACCCAGTAATGCAGCAGTTTGCCTTGGACACATTGGCTCCTTTTGTGCAGTTGAACTAAAATCAAAGTCGGAATAAAACCGAGATTTAATTTTGATATCCCTGTAAGCAACAAAAGGTATAAGGGAAACAATTACTGAGAAATAACGGTTGATGACTTGTACTCCCAGAAGAAAAACATCTACTGATCTACCTTATCTTAATGGGAAACAAAGCAGGAGAGTAGCAATTCTAAATCAGTGTGATTCATTCATATTAACCGAGACATTATCTTAACAATGCCTTGTTTCAAGATGTATAAAGAACGAAAAAGCAGAAAAGTATCATTCCTAAAACAATGCGACTGATTCATTTTAACAGAGACATTATCTTAAAAATACCTTGGTTAAACATGTAGAAGGAACTACAAAGCAGGATAGTACCATTTGTAAAATATTGTAAGTCTGTAACTGATATATAATAACAGAGACATTATCTGAACAATACATTTCTTAAACATATACTCCGGCCGATCCCTAACAGAAATGGTACTCCTGCCGATCCCTAACAAGTGTTTGCAGTTTTGAACTAAGATTCAGTAGTTAATTCGGAGGAAGGTTGGTACTGACCATTCAAGACCAAGATTTGAAACAACTCGTGAGGAAGATCTCCAAGAGATATCAAAACATATATGGAAATCCGGTCTCATTTTGTGTAGTTCCACCAAAATTAAGCGAAGCAAAATGTCGCAATAGCAACAAGTTGAAAAGATATCCCTGTTTTAACAGAGGCAAAAAAGGAATCAATTACTGGCCAATAAAGGAGGATGAAACATGAGGCCACAAAGATGGTAATCACGCCAATCCCTAACAAGTGCTGCAGTTTGAACTAAGATTCAGTAGTTAATTAATTCTGAGAGTGGCATTGCTTAATTTTACCAACGACATTAGATTAACAAAAAGCATAAACAGTTCCAGGGTAGAGTGGGTGCAACAACAGTATGTGCTTCCATCTACTTATAAAGGGGGTGATGCAGAGGTTGTTGTAACAAAGCAACAAGCATCATGTCTGGATTGGTTCCATTTTTGTTCACTACTTAATGGGAAAAGACGGCAATACAATAGCTTCAATTCAACATTTATTTAAAACAGTACCAATACAAGTAGCACAACATCTCAAAGCACACTGCACAATCATGTGGATGAAGGCTTGTACTGACCTTTCATGAGACCGACAACGATAAAATACGAATCTACCAACACGAATAGGAAATCCAATCTCGTCTTCTGCAGTTGCACTGAAATCAGGCAAAGTGTTTCGCGTAGCAAAGCAAAATGTCGCAATAGCAGCAAGTTGAATAGATATCCCTGTATAAACAGAAGCAAAAAAGGAATCAATTACTGGCTAATAAAAGAGGATGAAACATACGGCCACGAAAATGGTAATCCCGCCAATCCCTAACAAGTGTTGCAGTTTTGAAATAAGATTCAGTAGTTAATTCTAAGAGTGGCATCAATTACTGGCTTATAAAGGGGGTGATGCTGAATTTGTTGTAACAAAGCAACAAAGCATCATGTCTGGGTTGGTCCCATTTTTGTTCACTACTTAATGGGAAAAGACAACAATACAATAGCTTCAATTCGTCATTTATTTAAAACAGTACCAATACAAGTAGCACAGCATCTCAAAACACACTGCACGATCATGTGGATGAAGGCAAGTACCAACCTGTCATGACGTACACAAGATAAAATACGAATCTGCCAACACGAATTGGAAATCCAATTTCGTTCTGTGCAGTTGCACTGAAATCAAGCAAAGTGTTTTGCGTAGCGAAGCAAAATGTCACAATAGTAACAAGTTGAATAGATATCCCTGTATAAACAGAGGAAAAAAGGAATCAATTACTAGCTAATAAAGGAGGATGAAACATGCGGCCACAAAAATGGTAATGCCGCCAATCCCTAACAAGTGTTGCGGTTTTGAAATAAGATTCAATAGTTAATTCTGAGAGTGGCATCAATTACTGGCTTATAAAGGGGGTGATGCTGAATTTGTTGTAACAAAGCAACAAGCATCATGTCTGGGTTGGTCCCATTTTTGTTCACTACTTAATGGGAAAAGACAGCAATACAATAGCATTAATTCATCATTTATTTAAAACAGTACCAATACAACACTAGTAGAAAAAGGGTCAAACATGAAGCACATTAGTGTCGGTTTGAATTAGAGCCGGCACTAATGTGTACATTAGTGCCGGTTCCAACGGCTAGCCGGGCCGCTCTCATTAGTACCGGTTCATGGCGAACCTTTAGCACCGGTTCATGCGACGAACCGGTACTAATGAGAGTGGTGGCAGGATGTTGTCAGTCTGGGGCCCCTCCAGCACCTTTAGTACCGGTTCGTGTCACGAACCGGTACTAAAGGTCATCCTACATAAACCTTCGTCCAGCCGAGCTCGCTCTGTTCTTCCCCTTTCCCCTCCCTCTTTGTTCTTCCCCTCTTCCTCTCGAGCTCATCACACATTTTGCCCAAAATTTGTCAAGATTTGAAGGTCCCCATCGATTCAAATGATCACAAAGGTTAGCAACTTTGTCCTTTCATCTCTCATTGCTGCAATGCTTTATATAGTGTTTAATTTGTGAGTTTAGTAATTTGGGAGGAATTATATGTGCTAGTATTTGATTTATATGCATTTTGAGGTCAAAAATAACACTTAGTTTGCATATGTAGGTGTGGTTTACTTAGTGCCTTCAAATTCTCCGCCGTAACCACCGTCGATCGCCCGCACCGCCCCATCACCGGCACCACCTTGTGGTGAGCCTCTTGTTCATGAAATTTTATATAAAAATTGATGTTTGTGTGATTTGGATATATAGTTACTCGTATAATTATCTTACCCGTACGTTGTTTATTATACATAGTGCCATGGTTTTGATATCCGTCCCCGTCGGCCCTCGTCCTTGTTATGATTCGGATGTGGTATATATATTCTCTTTTAAAACTAGTTGCATTTCATGTTTATGACAAATTATTCCCATCAAGTTGACATAGATATTTTTTCTAGGAGGTATGTGAACCGGAAATTCCAACCGACCCTATTGTCGAGAGGTTAAATTTAGTTGAAAGAGAAAACGAGTACTTAAAAGAAAAATTGAAAAGAATTGAGGGGGAGAAGATGGAATTGGAGTTGCATGTCACCGATGTCGTCGATGATCACAAGATCAAGATGGAGAAAATGCGCTTGAAGATTAGAAAGATTAGAAAATATGCCATCGATAGTGAGGCTTGGTATCATTATGCTGTTGGATGAATTGTTACCTTAGTTGCGATCTTGATCGCATTTGTTGTTGCATTTAAATGCTTTAGCTAGAGAGTTATTTGTTTGTTGCATTTAAGTGTTGTATGAACTTTATGTATGAACTTGTATTAAGTTGGTGTTTATGGTGCTGTGTATTGAAGATGAGCCGACAATGGATGTAGGATGACCGATGCTCTCCCGAGTTCACTAATGGCGTGCAAACTTTTCTGCTTGCGGCTGAGGCAAACAAGCGGGCGGATGGTTTTATGCCTTGTCCATGTGCTGTCTGTAAGAATGGTCAAAATTACTCTAAGTCAAGAATCATTCACGTCCACCTATTTAAGTCCGGTTTCGTGCCCCACTATAATGTTTGGACCAAGCACGGAGAAAGAGAGGTTATGATGGATGACAATGAAGAAGAAGAGGATGACGACAACTATCCTGGCCATGGGTTCCCTGAATACGATGATACAACAATGGGGGAAGAAGCTGAGCCGGTAATGCGGGAAGAAGCTGAGCCGGCAATGTGGGAAGAAGCTGAAGAAGAGGCATCAGATGAGCTCGTTGATGATCTAGGTCGGGACATTGCCGATGCAAAGAGAAACTGCGCAAGTGATTTGGAGAAGAAGAAGTTGCAGCGCATGTTAGAGGAGCACAAAAAATTGTTGTACCCGAATTGTGTAGGTGACAAGAAAAAGCTGGGCACCACACTGGAATTGTTGCAATGGAAGGCAGAGAATGGTGTATCTGACAAGGGATTTGGAAAGTTGCTGGTAATGATAAAGGATATGCTTCCAAAGGACAACGAATTGCCCGAGAGTACGTACGAAGCAAAGAAGGTTGTCTGCCCTCTAGGGTTAGAGGTGCAGAACATACATGCATGCCCTAATGATTGCATCCTCTACCGCGGTGAGTACGAGGATTTGAACTCTTGCCCGGTATGCGGTGCATTGCGCTATAAGATCAGCCGCGATGACCCTGGTGATGTCGACGGCAAGCGCCCAAGGAAGAAGATTCCTGCCAAGGTGATGTGGTATGCTCCTATAATACCACGGTTGAAACGTTTGTTCCAAAACAAAGAGCATGACAAGGCGATGCGATGGCACAGAGAAGACCGTAAGAAAGACGGAAAGTTGAGAGTACCCGCTGACGGGTCGCAGTGGAGAAAAATCGAAAGAAAGTACGGGAAGGAGTTTGCAGACGACGCAAGGAGTGTATGGTTTGGTCTAAGCGCAGATGGCATTAATCCTTTTGGGGAGCAGAGCAGCAACCATAGCACCTGGCATGTGACTCTATGTTTGTATAACCTTCCTCCTTGGTTGTGCATGAAGCGGAAGTTCATTATGATGCAAGTGCTCATCCAAGGCCCTAAGCAACCCGGCAACGACATTGATGTGTACCTAAGGCCATTAGTTGAAGAACTCTTACAACTGTGAAATGGAACAGGTGTATGTGCATGGGATGAGCACATGGGGGAAGAATTTGACCTAAAGGCGTTGCTGTTCGTGACCATCAATGATTGGCCTGCTCTCAGTAACCTTTCAGGACAGACAAACAAGGGATACCGTGCATGCACGCATTGTTTGGACGATACCGACAGTATATATTTGGCTAACTGTAAGAAGAATGTGTACCTGGGACATCGTCGATTTCTTCCGAGCAGGCATCCTGTAAGAAAGAATGGCAAGCATTTCAAAGGTGAGGCGGATCACCGGACGAAGCCTTGCTACCGTACTAGTGCTGATGTACATGATATGGTCAAGGATTTGAAGGTGGTCTTTGGAAAGGGTCCTGGTGGACAACCTGTTCCAAATGACGTTGACGGACGCGCACCCATGTGGAAGAAGAAATCTATATTTTGGGACCTGCCCTATTGGAAAGACCTAGAGGTCCGCTCCGCAATCGACGTGATGCACGTGACAAAGAATGTTTGTGTGACCCTGCTTGGCTGCTTGGGCGTGTATGGGAAGACAAAAGATACACCTGAGGCACGGGAGGACTAGCAACGTATGCATGGAAAAGACGGCATACATCAGGGTCATGCAAGCTACGCTCTTACCAAAGAAGAGAAGGAAATCTTCTTTGAATGCTTGCTCAGTATTAAGGTACCGTCTGGCTTCTCATCGAATATAAAGGGAATAATAAACATGGTAGAGAAAAAGTTCCATAACCTAAAGTCTCATGACTGCCACATGATTATGATGCAACTGCTTCCAGTTGCATTGAGGGGGCTTCTACCGGAAAATGTTCGATTAGCCATTGTGAAGCTATGTGCATTTCTCAATGCAATCTCTCAGAAGGTAATCGATCCAAAAATCATACCAAGGTTACAGAATGGTTTGGTGCAATGTCTTATCAGTTTCGAGTTAGTGTTCCCACCATCCTTCTTCAACATCATGACGCACGTCCTAGTTCACCTATGCGAAGAGATTAACGTTTTGGGTCCCGTATTTCTACACAATATGTTCCCCTTTGAGAGGTTCATGGGAGTCTTAAAGAAATATGTTCATAACCGTGCTAGGCCAGAAGAAAGCATCTCCAAGGGCCATGAAAATGAGGAGGTCATTGAGTTTTGTATTGACTTTATTCCTGACCTTAAGCCGATTGGTGTTCCTGAATCGCGGCATAAGGGCAGACTAGATGGAAAAGGCACGCTAGAAGGGGAACAAATAATATGTATGGACGGACATTCTCTCACTGAAGCACACTACACAGTTCTACAGAATTCCGCCTTGGTGGCTCCGTATATGGATGAACACAAGAATTTGCTACGCTCCAAACACCCGGAGCGGTCTGATGACTGGATTACACGTGAACAAACCAGGAGTTTCGCCAGCTGGTTGCAGACACGTACCATGCATGACGCCTCTATTGAAGATGACCTGTACTTGCTGTCCCAGTTACCATCTTCGAATATAATGACTTTCAAAGGGTACGAGATAAATGGTAATACATTTTACACAATCTCCCAAGATAAGAAGAGCACCAACCAAAACAGTGGTGTCCGCTTTGATGCAGAAACCAAGACGGGAAAGGAAACATATTATGGTTATATACAGGACATATGGGAACTTGACTGTCGACGTGGTTTGAAGGTCCCTTTGTTTCGGTGCAAATGGGTCAATATGACACGAGGCGGGGTAACGGAAGACCTGCAGTACGGAATGACAACAGTGGATCTCAACAATCTTGCTTATGCAGACGAACCATTCGTCCTAGCCAATGATGTGGCATAGGTTTTCTATGTGAAGGACATGTGTACCAAGCCGAGAAAAAGAAAAGATAAGGAAGCGAATGCATCGTACGATGAGCCAAAGCGGCACATAGTTCTTTTTGGGAAGAGAAACATCGTGGGAGTGGATGACAAGACAGACATGTCAGAAGATTATGAAAAGTTTGATGAAATTGCTCCATTCACAGTAAATATTGACCCGAGCATCCCGTTAAATGATGAAGATTTTCCATGGTTACGGCGCAAAGGGACACACGCGAAGAAAAAGTTTCACACCCAAAGATCTAGGATGTGATCGGCTTCACTATCATCACTTTCTTCTGTGTTTCACACCCAGGAGGGAATCTCTGTAATACTTAGGGTAATTATGTGTTTTGGCATTTGAAACGCGAAGAAATTTTATGTGCAAACAAATTCTTTCATGCCTTTGCTGATTTTTAAAGTTAAGTTATTCACAAACTAGTGATTCACACTAATTTCAAAAAATTCAAAATTTAAACTATTCAAATTTGAAAACTACGGGCACTTATAGAAAGTTTGTAATTTTTTGTACCTAAAGCAAAAATATTCGCAAAGAAACTCTAAATACACAAAAAACAACTCAAAAAAATAAAGCAAAAAAAATAAAGCAAACAAATAAATAAATAAAAAGCCCGCCTACTAGGCCAGAGCGGCCTGCATACGACTAGAAATCCAACCTGTTGTTGGGCTAGCATGCAGGCCCGCAAAGGCCCAGTAGGCCCACGGGGCAGCACGGAATAGGTAGGCCCAGAAGGCCTGCATTTGAGAGGAGCTCAAAGGAGCAGCCGCGGCTGGGTTTATAAACCAGTGCGGCTGCCCTTCGCTAGGCGAGGTGGGACTAAACTTTGCGCCCCTCGCCTGGCAGCGCACCCCCCTTTAGTACCGGTTCGTGGCACCAACCGGTACTAAAAGGGGGGCCTTTAGTATCGGTTGGTTCCACGATCCGGTACTAAAGGGGGGTGCTTCCCGCCGCTTGGCCCGGCCAAAATAGGCCTTTAGTACCGGTTGGTGGCTCCAACCGGTACTAAAGGTCCATCCTATATAACTAAACACTTCAAAAATTTCAGTTTCTCCTCTGCCCCGTCGCCCGCCGCGCGCCCCCGTCTCCATATCCCTCTCGTCGCCGCCCCGTCCCCGTCGTCGCTGCCGTCGTCCCCGTCAACGTCGTCGCCGCCCCGTCGTCCTCGTCCCCGTCGTCACCGCCGCCCCGTACCGGCCGGTCCCGCACCGTCCCCGTCCCCGTCGTCGCCGCCCTGTCCCCGTCCCCGTCATCGCCGCCCCGTCCCTGTCCCCGTCGTCGCCATCCCGTTGGCGCCGCCCGTCGCCGTCCCCGTCGCGCGCCGCCCCCCGTCGCCTCTCGCCTCGCCGGTGAGCACACACAAACACACACACACACACACACATACATTTTTTTAGTTTTTTAGTTATAGAAATAGTTATAAAAAAGTTAGAAATTTTGCTTTTTTTAGTTATAGAAACTAGCGGGGTGGCCCGCGCAATTGCGCGGCTAGCACTGAAATAATTTTATTATTGATATATAATATCTTTTTATGACATAATTTTGGATAGTTTAAGAGAAATGTGAAGTCAAAATTATGATGGCCTATTTGAGCTTCCGTACTACTCCCAAAACTGGTGCTATAATATAATTTCTAGCCACGTTACCCTCAAGGTGATCAAACTATCAAACTTGTACTGCAAAACCCAAGTAACTTCATTTGTCTTATTGTGGAATCTACCATTCAACTTGTATTCATTCTTATAGCTCTGGCGAGCAGCGGTGTCTTATCACCAGACATTTTTTTAGATGATAAGCATTATAGAAATGCTTTTTTTGGTGTCAAATACCACACTTCTCCTACTTTTTTGTTACGAAATATCTCAACATTTCCTCCCTCTAATCGTCACACATGTGCTGATGGGAGAGCACAGTACCAATATAAATGTATATTATTTTTAACTAAATATCAATCTACAGTTGACTTACTGGTCCGACAACCAAAAAACAAATAAGTAAAAGCTACTTGAGGCATCCAACCAAACAATTTTCATCAAAATCTGTTGTCATGTATTTTGCAAAACCTTACCAAAAGGATCTGACACCTAAAAATGAAGAAAATGTCAAATATATAAACAAAGACTAAAAAAATTCTCCACAAAAATAGCTATTATTTAACAATGAATCGATGATGTAAGCATTATTTAGTTGATGTCTCCAACATAAATGGACAGGATAAACTGCAACAATGTTATGCTCTTCTACAAAAATATCAGTAGTTGCCATTTAGCCATCTGTAGTAAAGGAATGTATCATTGCAACATACCAAGAAAAACAGTTGTTGTTAGGAAATTTAATGGTTGCGCTATTGGACTAATTTAGAAATAACAGACCTATATCCTATTTTTAAACACATTGCGCACTTCCTTCATATTGATTTGGCACTGTGGATCTTGACATTTTTTTATAAATTGGTTTAGCCAACAATGTCTGACTTAGGATAAAACTAATACACAATGTATTAATCAATGGCGGGAGTATAAAATGTACAGTAAGAACAACTCAAATTATACATTCTAAATATAATGAAACTGAACGCCGATAGAACTTTCAAAACAGGAATCCAACAATGTACAAAACAGATAGAAATAATGAAATAATAAGCACTTGCATATATTTGTAAACTCAGTATGATTTTATCTTCTTAGATCATGGGATAGTAACTCAGGGTTCAGCAAAAGGGAGATCCTTTCTATTGTTGTGCTCTCCGTCTAGTACCTCCATGGATGAAGAATCTAGTACCTCCATGGATGAAGAATCTTACCAGCTTATCTCGAGTCCATCTTTGCATCATAGTACATGCAAAAACCTGAGCGATTCATAGTCCAGTGGTGTCTTATCCTCTCTGGTCCTCGTCCAGTTCTTGCTGCCCAGGACCCTTTTTTCCCAAGATCAGCCCCCCACGTCATAACCGGAGGCGTGACCGTAGCTGGTTCTCGATGTTAGGTACCAAGCCGCCGGGGCTCGCCTTCCTTGAGCATAGATGGGTTGTCCGTAAGTGCCAGATATATAGGTCAATAACACCTCCTTCTGGGATGCGGAAGACAACAGACATGTTCTACGACGTACATGATTCTGCTAGCGATTTTGGAAGAGAAAATAGCGAGCCTGCTACCGCTCGTGATGCGGCAATGGCGTATGTTAGAGAAGCATGAAGATGCATATTATCTGCCCCGAAGTTAACGGAGTATGTTATAGACGTGTTTTTTTGGACTGTTGATGTGGCCGCTATGATTATGTTTCTCCTTCCTTTTCTATCGTATAATATGAATTCTATCTCCGGCCGATTACCTTTTTTTATCTTGATTGATGTGGTGGCCTTGATTTGTTTCTCTTTCCTTTTGTTTCTATCTCCAGCCGATTACCTTTTATTAATCGTGATTGACGTGGTCTCCTAGATTTGTCTCTTTCCTTTTCTATATATACCGTGAATTGTATCTCCAGCCCTTTACATTCTATTTTTTCCATATATATAGAAAAGAAATCTTGATTGGCGTGGTCGCCTTGATTTGTTTCTCTTTCCTTTTCTATCTACCGTGAACTGTATCTCGAACACTTTAGGTTCTATTTTTTCCATATATAGAAAAGGTATATAGTAGGAAAAAAGATTAAAAAAAACTTTGAATACCCGTGAATCCCTAAATCCTATACGTGGTCATTAGTAACGCTAGCCATCTATGAGTCCACGTTCACTCAATATTTTTTCCTATGCATCCACGTGACAACATATGCGTGTTCAATATGTTGGTACGTACGTATTAGCGTGTTACGTAAATACTTTAAATCTCAACCATTATTATTCTAATCGAACGGTGTAAATAATATTAGTATATGTGGATGATTCTGGTGGCTTATTTTGCTCTTGTAGACATCTATGGGTCCACGTTCACTCAATATTTTTCCCTATGCATCCACGTGACAACATATGCGTGTTCAATATGTTGGTACGTACGTATTAGCGTGTTACGTAAATACTTTAAATCTCAACCATTATTATTCTAATCGGACAGTGTAAATAATATTAGTATATGTGGATGATTCTGGTGGCTTATTTTGCTCTTGTCTTAAGTATATAATAGATAGTTAGTTATATAGCATATTGTTAGAAATATTATAGAAATGTTAGAATTGTTAGAAATTTTTCTGTTTTTTAGTTATAGAAGTAGTTATAGAAATGTTATAATTGTTAGAAATTTTTCTGTTTTTTAGTTATAGAAATAGTTATAAAAAAGTTAGAATTGTTAGAAAATTTTCTGTTTTTTAATTATATAAATAGTTATAAAAAGTTAGAAATTTTTCTTTTTTTTAGTTATAGAAATATTAGAAATGTTATACAAATGTTAGTTATATATATAGAAATGTTATAATTGTTTTTCTATTTTTTAGTTATAGAAATATTAGAAATGTTATAGAAATGTTAGTTATATAGCATTGTTAGAAATGTTATAGAAATGTTAATTATATAGAAATGTTAGAAATTTAAGTTATCAAAATCCAATCATTAAAAAAATGTTACTTTTTGCGGGCATATAGCTATTATTTGTTCTCGACGATGCCCGGCCCGCATCCACGCCGTCGACCCGTCCACGACGACGTCCGGCTGACCCATGTCCGGGACTGGGCTCCGCTTGATGAGGAACCTGGCCCCGGGTCCCGTCGTCGACCCTGATCTCGCTTGGTGGCGTTCGCGTGGGCCAGTTTCGGTGCGGAGGGAGCCGGCCCCGCCGGAGATGGTACGTTGCCGTGTCAGGGAGGAGGACGAGCACGTCCATCGCTACATGGTTGCGTTAGAGGGCAGCAGGTTCTCCAATACCTGGCAGTTTCTTCAGGGATCTCACTTCAGCTATGATCCTGTGAGGGTTCCTTCTCTTTGGGTGTCCACGCCCGCGCCGCAGGAACCACGAGTGTCGTAGATTCTTCTGTACTATTCGATCTTTATTAGCTACCTAGCTAGCCAGTGATGTATTCGATATATAATATTCAAGACGATGTATTTGAGATTATATATTATTCGAGACGATGTATTCGGGATTATATCTATTATTCGAGACGATGTATTCGAGATTATATCTATTATTCGAGACGATGTAATTTGAACACTAAATTGTTTTATATTTCTTTTGCATTAGTTAAATAAAAGCTATGGCGGACAATACCGGCAGAGAGGGAGAACATTCCATGTTCGATATGATACGCCATCCTCGCGTGCCAGATGATGATCAAAATGAAGAAGATTATGAAGGCTCCGAATTTCTAAACAACACCGGGGAGGGTGATATGATATTCGATCGCGACGACCGAATTGATGAAGTCACGAACTATGATTATGATGATGACGAAGAAAATGTTGATGTTTAAACAACAAAGAGCGGCGAGGTATATATATTTATATAAGCAGGCATCTGGTGATCATCACATGTTTTAAATGACTTGAAGATATATTAACGAATCGATCTTTCTTCTTTCAGCCATCCGGATCGAGCAAATCTTCAGGCAACAGGATGAAACGAGGCCCGAACAAAAAGATGAAGGAGGGCGTAAAGTACAATATCGAGGCAATCAGTCCTAATGGTGAACCATTAGCGCCTAAGAAGATTGCGGGCAAGTTCGTTCTTCAGTGCGGAGTTCTTGTGAAGGACCAACTCCCGATCTCCCTTCAAGAATGGAGAGCGCCAGCAAAGCCACATCCAGATGTTACTTTTGTCGACAACAGACAAAAAGGTCTGCTTTGGGATACTCTCATGGAACATTTCACCCTACCAGATCATTTCACAGAAGCATATGTGCAGAAAGTCAAGGACGCTGCTCTTAGGAAGATGGTACTTGCATTCAATAACCACAAGAATCGTGAATGGGACAAGTACGTCAAGGGAGGAAGGAAGACTCCAGTATTCGACGGAACACTAGAGAACCAAAGTGCTCATTGGGACGATTTTGTGAAATTCAAGGATTCGGAATTAGCTAAGGAACGGTCAAGAATAAACAAGAAGAATGCCGAAAAAAAAGGATAAGTTCCATAAGCTGGGGCCAGGTGGCTACGCGGTGGCAATGCCTAAGTGGGATAAGTCTGAGAAAGAGATGGAGGATGCAGGTGCCATTCCGGTTACTAAGAGCTGACCCCCCAGGTGTAGGACTTGGTTCTATGCGCATGGGAGGGGAGTTGGACCCGAAGACAGGCAAAGTTTCGACGAAGGCATGTCTGAACGGAGCCGACGATGCGCTACTTGTTGCAATAGAAGAGGCTCGATCGGGGGTGTTCCAGCCCAATAGAGAGAACGACGAGCTTACGCGTGCCCTGGGAAATCCTGAACACCCGAGAAGAACACGAGGCAAGGGCGATGTTCCGTGGTATGACGGGTTTTCGGACTGGAACGCCGACTACAGAACCCGTGCGAGAAAGAAGATTGCGGAGGAGAAGAAGAGCAAGATGGAGGAGGAGTAGAGAAAGCAGGACTATGAACGCCTTCAAAGCCTAGAAGCAAGTCACGCGGACTTGGCAGTCAAATTCCAGCGGCAGCAGGAGCAGATCGACTCACTTAGCCAGCAAAGGGGGTCTCAGCAGCTGCAGCAACTAGTGGATGATCCAGCATTGGATAGCACCGCCCCATCCATGCCGAGAAGCAGCATGGGTTCCGCCCCGGGCGACGCAATGCTGGATAGGTACCCCGTGGATGACATCACGGAGAACACTAACTGCGAGCTACACTTCAAAATGAAGAACATATCCATGAAGGTGGCGGACGCCGTTGCTTTTTCAAATCCCCCCGAGGCAACCGTCCATTGCAACCCGATTCCAGCGAGCTATGCTCGTGTCTTGGTTGTTGAGGTGGTGGACCCATATTCGGGGCTACAGCTTGACATTCCTGGAGGTGAGGATGAGCACACATTGGGAGAGGCCATACATCGTGTCATCCTATGGAGAAAGGATTGCATCGTCTTTTGAAGGCCACCGACACCACGTCACCCGACTCCTCGTCGAAGTCCGCCACCGAGTCAGCAGACTCCCGCTCCTCCAAGTCCACCAACGCGTGAGACCACTCCTCCTCGTCCAAGTCCGGTAAAGTGTCAGGCCACTCCTCCTCCAAGTCCGACACAGCGTCAGACGTCCACTCCTCCTCCAAGTCCGGCACAACTTTAGGCCACTCCTCCTCCAAGTTCGGCACAGCTTCAGGCCACTCCTCCTCCAAGTCCGGCACAGCTTCATGCCACTCCTCCTCGTCCAACTCAGCCACGTCAGCCGTCTCTGCCTCCTAAGCAATCGCAGAAGATACACCCCGCAGCTATGGTGCGTAGCGGTACGAGTCAAGGTAGTACAGGAAGTACAGGAGGAGGCAAGCGATATAAATATGGTCCAAGCCTCGCGCCTCTTCAGCAGAGGCCTTATGACAAGTCCGAGGAGGAAAACGCAGCCATATCGAAGGCCGAGGTGGAAGCCCATTTTGCACCGAAACCGCCACCGCCGCCAAGGGAGAAAGTGCCTGAGGAAACGATTGACCACTTCATTCGTATGGCTCAACCACCAGCTCCGAAGCCTGTTGACACAGACTATGAGCGCCACATCAGGAAGTTAAATCGAGCACGTCTACAGAGGGAGGCGAGCTCGAGCTCGAGCAAACAACAAGCAGCTGTCAAAAAATGCGGGAAAACCGTTCCCCAGCTGGGAGAACAGGCGGCGCAATCGATCCCCTCGCTTGTTGTGCCAACAACACGTGAGTGTACGCGCGCCCAATATTCTTGTGGGCAAAAAGTTTATGTTCCCGAGGTGGGCAATGTGGTAATAACCGAGGACCATATAATGCAGGATGAAATTCTCAATATCACTGTTGGACAACTCCTCGAGATCGAGCCCATGCTTAGAGAGGAGGAAATAAAACAGAAATATGTCCGGGGCCAACCTTTGGTCGAGCCAGACGAGGTCAAGAAGCTCCCAACGAGAATGTATGAATTGCATCAATGGTACATGAACATTACCAAGATTTCCGATCGAGATTCCCTCATGGTGGAAGTCAAGAAGGATCATTACTACCATCAGAAAGCTGTGGCCGTTGAGTATAATGAACTGTTTCAGTTATACAATCAAGACGCACTCGACAAATCTATCGTCAGTTGCTATTGTCTATAAGTGATTTCTTTCTGTAATTTAAGTCTCAAGCTAGCTGTAGTGATCCTTTTGATCAATCATTACCTGTAATTATCCTCACTATATTCTTTTCTATGGTATTATGTAGGATGAAGATGTATGAAATGAAAAAAGGTGGACGCTATGGCATTGGGTTCATTGACCCAAACACCGTTAATGAATACACATGGAAAATAGATGCATATCATGCAAAGCATGTAGAGGATAGCATGCTAGAGTTCTTGAAGCGCCTCAAATACCATGAAGATATACTACTTCCTTACAACTTCCAGTGAGTCACACTGTCTTGTACTACAAATTCTCTGTTTTTGCCTACCAGCTAGCTACATGTTTTTGCTTACATATGCCCTCTTAATTAAGACATGCAAATGTGTGTGCATGCAAATTTCACTGGATCTTGTGTATCATTGATGTTGACGCCGGAATAGTTGAAATACTAGACTCACTACTCAAAATAAAAACTGACTATAACAATTTGTTTGGGATAGTCAACAGGTAATTTCAATCATTATTAAACTATATATCTTGGCCTATTTAGTTCGTCATTTCATGATATGAACTATTTAATAACCTCTTTATTCATTTTCTTTGTCGGAGGGCAGGGCTTGGGCAAGGTTCATCAGCGTCACTCCAGGCGAATGGAAAGAAAAGCTGAAATGGTTTCGACCCAAGGTAAGTAATTAAGTAGTACTAGCTAGCTAGCTAGCTAACTGCCATCTCTTTAATTATCATGCTTGATTAATTATTATCTGATCAAATTCCATTCTCGTAAAGGCCCTTCAGCAGGCGCAGGGGACTGATCTGTGTGCATACTGCGTTTGCGAGAACATTCGCATGATGGCGTCCGAAAGGAGCAGATCTCAAAGACAGGAATGGGTACGTTTGTCACAACACTATTCACAATTTTTACACCATTATCGATATCTAGTCACACAACTAATACACATGCATATTGATCTCCTTCTTAACAGTTCACAGAGGTGCGGGACAAGCTCCTAGAAACGGAGCGCGTACAAGCACTTCAAGAGAAAATATGCGGATTTTTGCTCGACCAGGTCATAGATCCGAAGGGAGAATACTATTACTCGCTACCGCCCCCATGAACCACTTCCAATTGTCATATCGTTCTCCGAAGGCACCAATTAGGCTAATGCCACTGGCTCCGAAGGCAACATTGTAGGAGAAATTGTATATAGCTATCTAATTGTATATATATATACACACACACACACACACACACATGTGTGTGTGTGTATGTCTGAATTAATTAATATGGTGGTTTGTGAGACATTTGATGATATATATATGATTGGTTCTACTAGAAATTCTATATATATATATATATATATATATATATATATATATATGCATAATGTGTATAATGTGTAGTATCGTAAAATACCAGCAAACGAAAAAGAATTAAATGGAAAATACAAAATTAAATGAAAAAGAAATCATAAACCCACCCCCCCAACATTTTAATACCGGTTGGTGTTACCAACCGGCAATAAAGGGCTCCCTGCCCTCGGAGCTGCCTCGTGCCACGTGGTTGGCCTTTAGCATCGGTTCATGCTGAACCGGTACTAAAGGGGGGGCCTTTAGTGACCACACTTCAGTGCCGGTTGTGGAACTGGCACTAAAGGGCCTTACGAACCGGTGCTATTGCCCGGTTCTGCACTAGTGCAAGTAGCACAGCATCTCAAAGCACACTGCACAATCATGTGGATGAAGGCCTGTACTGACCTTTAATGAGACGACCAACATAAAATACGAATCTACCAACACGAATAGGAAATCCAATCAAGTTTTGTGCAGTTGCACTAAAATCAAGAAAAGTTGCCGGTGTGACATTTAAGTTTTCTATAGCAAAAAGATGAATAGATATCCCTGTTTTAAGAGGCAAAAAAGAAAACAATTAATGGCCAATAAAGGAGGATGAAACATGCAGCCACAAAAAGAAGCATCTACCTTATCTTCATGGAAAACAAACTATAGGACAGTAGCATTTCTAAAATGGTTGCATTGATTCATATTAACAGAGAAATTCTTTTAAAACAAATTAGTAGTTAATTCTGAGATTAACAATAGCAAAATAGCTGCATGGGACATGCCAGCACCATGTGCTTCCACACGTATAAATGGGTGATGCAGAGTATGTAGCCAAGCAACATATATGCGCTGGTCCCATATTTGTTCTCTTTGAACCTTCTTCCTTTGTGAGGGCAGAAAATCTAGTCGTGCACAAACTACCCGACCCCCCAGTTTCTTTCCCTTTTCAACAAAGAGATCGGTTCCTTACAGATGTGTGTACTGGGTTACCCCCTTTTTCCATTTTCAACCTACAAAGAAGCTGGATAGCCAGTCTATACTACTTTCGTCCTACATTCTTGCTCCAGCCCACCGCACCCTTCTTTCCTCTTTGAACCAAGACCTAGATTCGACTACAGGTCGAAAAAGATCCACAAGCAGCTAGAGCAATGACGGTTTCAAAGAAACTTATACCTTAGGGTCATCGGGATGTGGCAAGGCGTGCGGCGGGAGGCCGGATCTGCCCACACTACGTACGGCAGCGAGGAAGAAGGGGTCGATGGCCCTCCCGCACAGGTGCTGGATGAAAGAGAACAGCGCAGCCGGCAGTGCATTACCTCCCTCGCCGAAGGCGATAGAGTGAACGCTGCACCTCCTCCCTTTCCCGGTGTGATGGGATACGGACGCCTCCTTCACCAGCTGTGAGGGGGGAGAGAGAGACAAGAGGCCAATGTAGTCTTGTTTAGATCTGGTGAAGAGAGGGTGAGAGACTGTGAATATAGCAAACCCTAGCAAATGAACGCTGGGCCTCCAGCGTGTAACATATATGCAGTGCGGCAAGCGTGTGGAGAGCGCAAACCCTAGCGAACAAGCGCTGAGGCTCCCGCTTATATATATATTACTATAGTACGGAATGAGCTCCGGTGCCTACACTGCACCTGCTTTTGGTTGTATGACAGGTGAGTCAGCCACATTTTGGGCCCACCTGTCGTAAATCCAAAGGCAGGTGCACTAAGTCAATGAAGTTGCGTCCATATAGTACTCTCGTGTATACGACTAAAATATAGTGGAGTGGTTTTCTTATTCTCTCCATAACAATCGTTTTAAATTGTGTAAGTACGAAACGAAACTCTTTATTTAATGTACAGTGAAGAAAACTAGTACTTCCTCCGATGAACTAACGATCCACGCCCACGCGTCCTGGTCGCATTTCCTGTCCTTCACGTGTGGTACACTACCCTCCCTTAAGTGAACAACCACACATGCGCCAAATTATCAGAAACGTGTGAGAGTGTGTACAAATAAAGAAATTTAATTTCAATTATCGGAAAGGTTTGAGAGTATTACAAAGTTTGACTTTAGTCAAATCTAATATGCGGAGTAAATAAAAATGGAGGGCTAATACGTCCATCCGGGTTTTTAGTCCACACCATTTTTAAACCTAAAACCTAAAAAGTGGTCGCGTGCTCTTTATACAGATCGAGCACACACCCTTCCGAACCGTCCCATGCGATCACTGGTGTGCGCACTAGCCCGCGGGAACCATCTGCCGGACGGAAGCTGCGCCTTGCCGGACGGAAAACGACAGAGAAGCTAAGTTGCCAAAGCTTGAGTGACTAAGCTCCTTTTAATTCTTAAGTTATCTTCCTCGAACGACCGAGCTTCGTATGGGAAACCTGTGCGCGGAAGGGCCGGCTCGTGGCTGGTTGCGCCCCTATTTCGTTTCGAGCCCCGCTCAACAACTTAAGTGTGCTACATCCCGAGTAGCGTCCTTACTTGCTTCGAGCTCGCTCGACAGCTTGAGCGTGCCGCGACTGCAGTCGCCACGCCTATCTCGCCCCGAGCCTGCTCAGCATTTAAGTGAGTTGCGCCGGTCGCGGCAAGGTTTCTTGCCGGTGGAAGCCCCGCCAGCGGGTTGCTGATGTCCCACACTCGGCACCCGTGGCAAGGCGGAGACTTTCGCCGACAAGTTCCTGTGAGCGTAGGGCACGAACGTACGAAGCACGAGGTCGAACAAGGGAGATAACAGCGCAATGAATTGCCTAAGATAAAAGTTATATTACAAAATGACTTGCCGCTGCCCTAATCAGCTGTTTCTACGGCGTGCTCAGCAGCGACAGGAGGAGAAAAGAAAGAGGTGGGCGGCCTAATCCGCGCGGTCGCCCTCGACCCGCCTGATCCCCGCCACCCTTTCCACGATGGGGGTGACGAGGGCCCTGATCTCCGTCAGGTCAGCATCTTCCGGCAAGTGCCTGAGGACGTTGGTGAGCCTGATGGTGGGATTGCGAAAGACGATCTTCACCAACACCCTCTCGAGGGCCCCGGAGACGGCTTCCCGCGTCTCCTCGGCCAGCTGTGCTGGGACCGATTCCCGGAGGTGCCGGAGCACCCCCACCAAGCCCTTAAAGAAGGAAGTGAGCTTGGCGCTCGGTGGGACGTCCTCGCCGGAGGGGTACTCGTGGCCCTCCACCCCCAGCAGCTTCAGCTCCTGGTCGATGGTGGAGGCGATGTCGACGAGGCCTTCCGTCCATCGCTCCACCGTCTCTCGGAAGGCGTTCTGGGTAACGGCGGCGCTCCTCAACAGCTCCTCGTTACCAGCGACCTCCTTCCGCAACGCCGACTCCTGCTCCTTGGCGCTCTCCAGCGCCTTGGCCAGGGTGTCCAGCTTCAGCTCGAGGACAGCCTTGGAGTCCTTGGCGGCGTCGAGCTCCTGGATCTTCTCAGCGAAGCGGCCCTGCAGTTCGCCAAGGGAGTGAGCGCCCTTCTCGCGCTCCAGTTTGAGCGCGGCAAGCTCCTCACCGCTCGCCTTGAGGTCGCTGACGAGCTGCGCCACCCTCGCCTCCAGCTCCCCCTTGGCGACCTCGGCGGCCGCGGCGGCATCCTGCGCTTTCTGCAGGTCCCCGCCAAGCGCCTGCTCGCGCGCGGCAACCTCCTCCTCGTGGCTGGCGAGGCTGGCCCTCTGCTGCACCAGCTCGCTTTCCCGCGCGGATAGCCCCGCAGCGGCATGCCTCTGCTGCTCTTCAGCCTCTGCCTTCTCGAGGATGAAGGCCGTCCGCGCCTCGTCGAGTAGCCTCCGCTCCTCCGCCAAGGACCGGAGAGCCTCCTGGTTGAGCTCCCGGAGCTCCCCGGCGCGCTTCTCCATGTCCGCGCCGGCCTTCGCGACGAGCGCCTCCTGGCGCTCCACCTTAGCCTGCCGGGCGCGGTAGAGCGACACAAGCTTCCGGAGCAGCCGCTCCTCCTCAGGCTCGCCGCTGCCGGTGTGTGGCGCGTCGACCACGGTCAGCCCGACGGAGGCGAGCACTTCTCCGTCCAAGGCATCCCCCTCGACTGGCGCCCTGGAGCTAGGCTCCCAGCGGAGCCTGATGAAGACGCCATCGCCGGCCTACAGGTAGGCACCTGCCGGGGGCTCCTCGGGGCCCGACGTGGTAGCAGCGGCGGGGTCGCCGGGCTGCGGAGTGTTTGACGCCCCTGCCTCCCCAGAGCCGTCAGCACGGTCGCTGGTCCCCTCGCCACCTACTGGCGCGGCGGCCTTGGCGGCTTCAGCCTCCTCGCCGCCTACGGGGTCGTCGGTGCCTTCCGCCTCCTCGATGACGACGACGTCGTCGCCATCGCCACGCGCGCCCTCCTCAACGACGACCTCGATCTCCATCGGGTCCGTGATGGGCGGGTCTAATGGCCGGAAGAGGGGAGAAGAGTCAGCTGAACAGCCGACAAAGAGGCTCATAAGAAAAAATAGCCAGGGGAAGTTTTCCGCGCTGAGGGGCTTACCGATGGCAGGGTCCGTGGCCGCGGCCTCCGCTGCCGGGGGATCGCTGGCCGCATCCCTCGCCGGAGATCCCTCCCTTGCCGGAGAGGCCTTCCTTGCCGGGTGCTCCTCCCTTGCCGGGGAGGTCCCCCCTGCCGGGGGCTCCTCCCTTGCCGGAGATTTCTCCCTAGGCTGGGTGGTCGAAGCGGACGGCGCGGTAGGAATGCCCCCCGGGGTCGCCTGCTGGGGCTGCTCTGCTCCTACCCAACGACAACAACAACAGCTACATGTTAGCAAAGAGAAGGGAAGCTCGCGCGCGCGCCAAATGGCGAGAGCTAGCCGTGCCCTCACCCTGGGGGCTGCGCTGTGGGCTGCCCTACGGGCCCGCTGCCAGGTCCGGCAAGGTCGTCTCCGGCACCTCCCCGGTTGCCAGAGGAGATTCGCCCTCAAGGACGACCAGCGGGATCTTGGCCCTCTTCGCCCTCCTCTGGGCCAGCGTCCTGAAAAGGGAACGGTTTCGGGGGGGATGAATGGGCTACGAAACAAGGCGAGGCAACAGAAATCAAGAAGATACAAGCTCTACCAGGAACTTACTCTCCGTCCTCCTCTTCGTCGTCGGAGCTGAGCACGGAATAATCAAAAACCGGCTTGCTCCAGGCGCGAGGAGACAAGGGAGTGGGTTCCCGGGACCGCTTGGCGGGGGCGGGGGACAAGCCCGCCCCCGTTGCCGCCACGGAACGAGGAGCGGTAGGAGCAGAAGCCGTGGCCCGTGAGGACCCCGCTCCCGCTGCTTCAGAGGCGCGCGTCACCCGGGGCAGCAGTTGCTGGTCGGCCTGCCGCACCACCTCTCCGGCCCTGCGGAGACGCCTCCTCGGCTGGGCAGGGGGCTCCGCCTGCGACGAGCTGCCCGGGAGCTGCGAGGAGGGTGCGTCCGCCTCCGGCAAGCCACCTGCGTCCAGGGGGGCTCGCCCGCACCACCGTGCCCGGCTGGCTCCTCCGCGCCGGCGAGCTCCATCTGGACGGCGAGGCTCTCTGCCTCCGCCGCGTCTGCCTCGGCCAGGGTGAAGCCAGACTCGCCCGCTGCCGCGGCGGCCGCCGCCTCCTCCATCCTGGAGGCGATGTAGGCCAGCTCCTCGGGGGTGGTGTCCCGCGTGAGGCCCCTCTTCTCGTCGTGGTCGACCGGCACCTCCTCCAAGTTGTCGAAGAAGGCCTGCACGACGTCGTCCGTCGGCTCCTGCCAGGTCGCGTCAATCCCGTGCGAGTCGCACAGCGGCATCATCGCGAGGATGCGGCTGAGCGCCGAGTTGTTGCACAGGGGGACGACGCCCGGCGGCAACCTGAACCATTCTGGGTGCTCGGAGTCGTGCTTGAACAGCTCCCTCAACACTCCGTCGAGCTCCAGAACGGTGAAGTTGTAGTTGAGGTCCGGGCGCAGCCTCATGATGTCCGCCGCGTTTTGGAATTCCCAAGCCGGTTTCCCCCTCTCCTGCAGGGGGGCGATACGCCGGCGAAGGAAATCCGCGCCGACGGCGCCGACGGTGAGCCCGGCAAACCTGAGGCGCAGGATGCGGGTGGCGACAATCTTCAGCTTGGCGTCGTCTGGGGCCAGGTCGCTCCAGTCGCGGCCGCGCACCACTGGAGTTCGCCGCACGGCGGTGAACAGCGGTGGATTCTCCTCGACGATCAGGCACCACTCAGCCCTCCACTCCTCCCATCTGCCACGGAGTTCCCCCTCCAAGTAGGCCTCTTTCTTGCCGGTCCTGGAGACCCAAGCGACTCCGCCGGACAGCGGCTCTCCTTTCTCCACCCGGGGAGTAAAGAAGTGCCGGAAGAGGGCTATGTTGGGGTGGACTCCGACAAAGTTCTCGCAACGGTGTGCGAAAACCGCCATTGTCAGAACGGCGTTGGGGGTGACGTCAAGGAGGTGGAGGTCGTAGGTGTGCATGATGTCGCAGAAGAACTCAGAAAAAGGCGGGCAGAGCCCGTAGAGGAAGAACACGGCGAAGAAAGGGTACCCGGTCGGGTACAGCTTCTGGGCCATGGCGGGAAGAACTCGCGTGCGCGGATGCGCTCGCGTCGCCGTCGACCAGAAGAGGAGGTATTCGTTCTTCAGCCTCAGCGCGTCGAGCTGAGGAGGGAACGTCGCCGTCTCCTTCCGAAGCGCTTCCAGCCGCAGCGCCTCGGCTGACTTCACGGCCTTCCCCTTCGTCTTGTCGCTCTTCGGGGCCATGGCTGAAGCGGGGAGGGGGAGTTGTCGGCGTTGGCGGCGCCGGGGGCTGCGAGAGCGAATCACTGCTTTCACTAGCAAGGAGGAGGCGGCGGAGATTTTCGAGGAACAGCAATCGGCGGAATGGCGAGCTGCCCCTGTTCCCCTCCGCTTATAAAGGGGGGAAGGAGCGGGGCCGGACGCTCCGCCTTCCCAGATAAAGGAGATCGTGCCCGACGTGACGCATGCCTGCGGGCCTCAAGCCCCGCGCACGCCACCCACGTCACGCACGCCTCGCACGCCTCGCCCCCCCCCCCCCACGACGCCGCGATAAGCGCGTGCCACCTGGGGAGGGCGCGACGAGCGCGGCGTTAAGGAGCAGCGCAACCCAGGCCACACGTGCCCATGCACTGTTAGGGCCTGGCCCAACAACGCTCGGCACCGTGTATGGCCCAGACCCGGGGGCTCCTGTCGGTGTACTAAAGTAGGGGTACCTTAATACCCCAAACTTGTGCACGGGCAGTAGTAGCCTCCCGCGGCAAGGCCTGCCAGGGGAGCGACAAGAGTCTCCATGGCCCGCTCCGGGCCGGACGAAGGCCAAGCGATCGAGCCTAGAAGACCAAGCCCCGGCAAGAGGAGCTTGCCGGGTCGAGAAGGCAAGGTCCGGCAAGAGGAGCTTGCCGGGCCAAGGCTACAAGGCCCCGGCAAGAGGAGCTTGCCGGGACGGCTAAGCCGAAGCACCAAGACCCCGGCGGGAGGAGCTCGCCGGGACGGCCAAGCCAAGGCACCCCAAGAGAAGCCCGCCGCGGCGTGCCGCGCGCCCCGGCAAGGCCTGGCGAGCGGCAAGCTCCCAGGTGCGGCAAGGCAACTGCCGCGGCAAGCCACCTGCCGCGGCAAACCACCATATCAGGCCCGCGCTCCAGCTCACCTGCCCACGCGTCGCTCTGGGGCTTCCCCGGAAGGCACGTGGCGGGACGCCGCGCAACCTGAGACGCGCGGTGGCATGCGACGTTGGCAGAGTCGCCCCCGTGGCGAGCGGAGGCGCTCCTAACGGTCTGCCTCGGCACTGTTCAGGCGATCCAGACGGGCATTTAATGCCCTTGTCCCCCGCCGTCAGAGTTAGGTGTGATAGCACTGTGCGACCACTATTCACACAATTCCTTGCCATTTTTACCCTCGCCTGCGTCGCTCCCTGTGGGAAACCCCTTGGCATATGAAAGGAGGCCCATGCGCACGTGGAGGAGACCGATCGGACCCAAGAGGCCCTCGCCTGCGTCCAGCTCCAGCTTACTGTAGCTTCTTGCGCTCCAGAGCAAGAACCCTAATCAACCAGACATGCAGCAGTAGGGTTTTACGCATCCATGCGGCCCGAAGCTGGGTAAAATCGTAGTGCATGTGTGTCGCCTCGATCTGCTCTTTGTGCATCCTCTCCCCTGCCGAACCGACAAGGGGCTCCGTCCCCATAGGTGCTCGTGGAGGCCGATATCCCCCGACAGTGATGTTGGACCAGCCGACGAACCCTAGCTACTATGCATGGGGAGCTGGGGAGTAGTCGCATAGAAGAAAACCCACACGCAGCGACCTGGGGAGCTGGACCAGTACAAGAAGTTATACCTCAGGTGGGCGAGATGTCGTTTAGGCGGGCGGGCGGGATCTGCCCACACGACGGCAGCGAACAAGGGCGCGGAGGATCTTTGTCCGCGCTAGTGCCGGCACCGAGAGGACGGTGCACATCAGCTTCCTCCGTCGCCGACGGCGACAACATCAACGCTGCACCTCCTCACCTCCCGCAGCGGACGGGATTCGGCCGGATCTGTGACCACCGGTGAGGAGAGAGATAGAGTGGACATTGTCATCTTGTTTTGATATGGAGAGGGTGAGAGAGTGAGACGCGAGAAACTCTATCAAACAAGAGGCTATAATGGAGTAAAAAAATCTCTCCATAGTAGTGGTTTTAAATAGAATACGCGCGTTCCCGGAAAAAAGAAACGAGAACCGGCGGACAATTTTTTAAGGGCCTTTCTAGTACACATCTAGAGGTGACATAGTTATGTCACATATAAGTTGATGTCCACTCTGTTTGGTCTTTTCCTAGTTTTTTTTGTTTCTTGTTACTACATTATATACTTGTGGGAGCTTAGATGTGATATCCTTAAATAACATCTAGATGTGAATTAGACAAACTGATTTTCTAACGTACCAAGAAATTAAACTCGATCAGAAACACGCCCCCGCTTCCAGGTCGCGAGAGTCGTCGCGCACACACACATAGACATAGACATGCATATCCGTGTTTACGTAAAATTCCATTTCCATCTCCATCTCCAATCATATTTGTCCAACTGGCACATTATTTACGTTGTTAATTATATACGCAGCAATATTAACGTGCATCATCTCTTGTTTGCGCACGTCCGGACCGCTGCCACGGCCGGTCATGACCAACCCGAACCCTCTTCATCACCCGCGCGTGCTTCCCGCCCGATACGGTCAGTGCCGCATTCATGCCCGGCCAGAGCGGACGCGACCTCTCACTAGTGCCGGCATTGAAGAGGTGCGCCGGCCGAGAAAGCGTCGCTCGCGCCACTTCCGGGTGCACGCGGCTGCTCCGCGTTCAAAGGTCGCAATAGCCGGCTACAACATGCATGTAAATAGTTCTTGGGAGTCCGTGCTACAGCTAGCTGTCCTCCCCCAACTCGTCAATCTCTTCCAGTAGTGCTAGTACTCCATGGCGCGATCCATCGACAAGCAGGCGGGAAAGTTATGGTATACTACTCGGTTTGTGGTGAGTGGCATGCCGAGCGGCCGTGTGGGGTCGAGCCGTGGAGGAGGGTGAGACACGAACACGACGGACGTGATTTAAACGTTGGTTTTGCTCGATGGCGCGATCCAACAAAACGAAACATTGGTTTCTCTCCATTTCCATTTTTTCGCCGAAAAACAGGAACTTTTCCACTCCATTTTCATTCCTATTCCAAGGTTGCCCTGTTACAACATTCCATCAAATATAAAGGAAAACTAACATGCATGCTGAAGCATCTCAATGATTCACAGATCATAGCCAATATTTACTTCACAACTAAAGAAAAAAGTTGTGAGAGCGTGTACGATAGAAAAACTACTGATGGGGTCACTACGACTTAAACCCTAAACCCTAAACATGATTTAATTTCCTGGCCAGGTAGAACCTGTTGAAGGAAAGACGGCTCGCACCCTCGGATCATACGATGCCTTTGTGCAGTTCCACTAAAATCGACCTGAGCATCCCTGATGGCAAAGATATTGAAGAAGTGTGATTAGAATAATAGTACTGGCACTAGTTCATGAGACGTAAACTCATCACAAGTAGAAGCCGGTAGAAGTAGAGAAAGATTGACATGGAGATGGAGCTACGGCAGTGGAGCAAGCCAGCTCCAAAAGGAAGATGGACTACCTGGGACGTCGGGCTGTAGCTAGAAGGGCGGTTGGGACGCGTCATCGGCCCATACGGCGGTGACCCCCGATTGGGACGCACCGGCTGTGGGTTTTCTCCCTTGCCGATGTCCACCACGTCTACGCAGAACATTGTTCCCTTCCCCCAGCTGCGGGATCAGGCCCGTTGTTCTATGCTTGTGAAGAGAGCAACCTAAGCAAGCAGGCTTGTACCTTAGGCTCCTGCTAGTGTATATATAGTGGTTTTCTTTTTCTCTCCATATCAACCATTTTATATTGCGTACGTGTCATTCAAGAGTGAAATGATGGTTGCTTCTTCCGACTAACTTACTGTGTTATTTGACTGCTCCTTAGTGGCCCCTACACGTACTCCCCCTACGTGTACGCAACAGTCACACATACACATGGACGCAAAAATGCGCGCAACGCCCTAATGCATGCATGTCCGAGCACACGATGGAACACACACGGTCACGCTCAAGTGCTCAACCTACACGTGCATGCACACACATACTTGGTCAGGGTGAGCTAGTGACCGTATGAACACCAGAAAATATATATATTGAGCGCAATGGGCGTATGATGAAGTCCACTAACCGTATTTTTACAAATATACAGTGACAGACAGTGTATTTATCTCGTTTGAAATTAAGCCATATTAACCAGAGAGGAGGCAGCATGGACTAGCATTACTTTGCTGTGTCCCGTCAACTTGCCGAACGAGGAGAAGGTTGCATGACGGGAGAAGCTTGCGCGCGGTGGCTCGCAGGACAAGGAGAAACTTTTGACTAATGCAAGCTCTCCCTCGCTCAGGCGGTGGACGTGCAACAGTTAATTCGGTGTCAGACTGCCAGAAGCATACACTATAGTACTAGTGCTATTATTGCTCGACTTCCCGAACAGCCAAGCGCAAAGTTTACTAGTACTACTACTATAGTACGTACTATACTAGTACGTACTATACTAGTACTAGGAACCGGATGGAGGAGCATCTGCACTCTTATTATAATTTTAAAATGTGATAAAGCAATCTTCAACACATTTGGTTCTCTTCGACGGTTCTCGCATGTGATAATGGAAGTTGATTGCATGGAACACTCGCCACAATTCTTGCTTAATTATGACTCATATCCTGTTACAAATAGTAGCGCTCAGTAATATTTCCTCTTTTTTTGTTATTCAGCATGTAAACAGGTCAGCAAACCTTGCGGCGCATCTTCGTGCGAACCGTGCTTGCTGCACTTTGAATGTGGCCGAGAGCTGGCTTGATGAAACACCTCGCTTCCTACTTCTTTTTTTGCGGGGTACCTCGCTTCCTAGTGACCAGTGTCTTGGCTGATCGTCCTAAGAATGCTTATATATGAATAAAGCTCTCTCATTTACCCGCAAAAAAGATTAAGCCATATTAACCGGAAAGGAGGGAGTATGGACTAGCACTACTTTTGGGTGTGTCCCGTCAACTCGCAGAACAAGGAGAAGCTTGCAGGACAAGGTGAAGCTCGCTTACGCCTTTTGACTAATGCAACCTACCCTCAGTGGACATGCATCAGTCCATTCGGTGTCACATTGTCAGAGGCATACACAGTAGTACCCAACATGCGGAGTACCATCATTGTTCGACTTCACGAAGGGGCGAAGAGCCAAGCGCAGTACTAGTAGACGCGTTTATGATGCATTTCTACTCCACCCTCCATCACAGTTTACAGGGCGCGCTTCATTATGATGCATTTCTCTCAATGCAGCACTCCACCAGAGAGACTTTAGACGTGTTTGGTTTAATGCTCAATTAATTAGTGCGTGGTAACTGCAATCAAGTCCACAATTTTCTCTCCATGTATTGTACTACTAGGGGGTGCATGCATGTATGTACCCGAGGTGGAAGCACTACATGCATGTGTGTACGCATTATTCCCTCTAGTAATAGACGTCGTGCTAACTACCAATGCTATTTTTCAGGCCGATCGCTAGTCGCCTTGGTCCCACAGATTTTTTTCTTTTTTCTGAAGCGCGTTGTATAAACAGTGACGGATGGAGTAGTATGAGCGGATTCAAAGAAGAGCGTATTGATGGTTGCTTCTTCAGAGCAACTTACAGTGGGAAAGGTGGGGCTTATGATTTGACTGCTCATTACTCACTATTAATGCGACACAACGACCGGGCTGAGTCTCCCATGCGGTTGTGCACTACCCCCTCGGTTCTTAAATATACTCCGGAGTGATTACTCAAATATTTGTCTTTTTAGAGATTTCAAATGGACTGGCACATACGGATGTATATAGACATATTTTAGAGTGTAGATTCACTCATTTTGCGCCGTATGTAGTCACTTGTTGAAATCTCTATTAAGACGAATAGAATATTTAGCAACGGAGGGAGTACACATACGAAGCAAAATGAGTGAATCTACACTCTAAAATATGCCCGTTTGAAATTTGTAAAAAGACAAATATTTAGGAACGAAGGAGTATAATTTTGTGCATGGCACATGGACCCAGATGATGAAGAGGCATCTGGCAATGCTATCAAGCTTCCATTATTTGTTTACATAAGTGATGTACTATACAAATAATTTTCCAGCGACATGAAATTGTATAATGGTGTGAGCTTTCAGCTTTTGTTTCGCGTGTCTTGCCATCGATGCTCTTTCGAAAACAATAAAAAACTAACTTCCTTGCTAATGCATGTCAATTATTAGCAGATCAGAGCTAATAATTACATCACAACTGAAGACAAAGTTGTGAAAAGGTGTTAAATTAAAATTGATCCATGCTTTCATTGGCAGCAACGTCCCCCCAGCTCTGTCTAAATCAACAAGGCATGTTGGGAAAAAAGTAGTTGTCTGGAGCATGCTACATTCCGATCATTTTGTGCAGTTCCACTAAAATAGAGCTGAGCGTCCCTGTTCCAAAGATATCAAGTGTGATTACGATAATAGAGGACTGCTGATGAAACAATAAACACACAAATAGAAGCCGGTCACCTTTGCAGTCTCTCTTAAGACTAACTATTTGGAGAAGATTAGGCTCGGAGTTGGATGAGGAGGATAGAGCAAAACCAATCTCCCTTTGTGCAGTCGCACTGAAATGTAGAGACGTCGCCTGTGTGACATTTTAGTACAACTGCATAAAACACTCTTAAGAAAAAAGTGATTTGTGCAGTTCACCAAAAGGTCGCAATAGCAACGAGGTGAAATGGATATCCCTGTTTGCAAAAAAGAGGTAGAAAGGAAACAATTACTGGCCAATAACAGTTGATGACACATGCGACGACAAAAAAGAAGCATATTCCTTGTCCTAAGGGAACATAACAACACGGTTGTGTTTGTCTAAAACGGTGTGAGGACGAGAATGCAATATGGAAAGTACGCCGGACGAGCTACGTTTTGGGCAAAGAACTATGGAAGATCCACATGCAGCGACATGGGAGAACGGGCAGTGGATCAAGGCCGGAGGGGATACCTGGAGGTCATCGAGATGTAACTAGGTGAGCGGCGGTGGGCGGAATCTGCGAGCAGGTGGCGTAGGCCCTGGTGCGCCGGAGCTTGGTCAAAGAGAACGACGTGTACCGCAGAACGGGACGTGCTGCCTCGGCGCCGTCGAACGTAGAAACGATGCACTTCCTCCATTTCCCCCGGCGGACGGGATGCGGCCGGATCAGTGACCAACGGTGAGAGAGAGAGAGGCCACGACACTCCCTTTCCCCTGGTGGACGGGATGCGGCCGGATCAGTGACCAACGGTGAGAGAGAGAGGCCACCGCACTCCCTTTCCCCAAGCGGACGGGATGCGGCCGGATCAGTGACCAACGGTGAGAGAGAGAGAGAGGCCACCGGAACCTTGTGTGATATACTCTGAAGAGCGGACTACCTTTTCCTCCTTAAAAATCATTTTATATTCTGTGTACGTGCCATTGAGCGTTATAACTTTATTTAAAAAGAACGCGGCAACGCGGCAAGTCGAGCTTTGTTTCGTGCACGCGTGGTACACGACCTCCCTAGGTAAACAAACTCTACAGGCGTTCAAATTAGCACGTGGGCTGCCATTTCGTAAAGAAATGAGCTCCACCGTGTACCCGCGCGGGTGTGGCTGGGCACGAAGCGTGAGTACGTGCACGGTGCAACTATTCTCTTCTTGTATACGTACACCACCTACGTGGGGTTGTGTGAGAGAGATATAAACCTAGAGAGATATAGTGTGCGGGTTCTTGAGAGTTTTTTTTCTGGGGGGGGGGGGGTCAATCAAAAAATTTAACATATGCAATGTCTGTGAAATAGAGTCCTAGATATAACATATATGTAGAGGGGGCGATCCACGAGAAGAGAGTGGAGGTATCATCGGCTTGAGGTGTCCATAGAATCAAAGAGAGGGATGATGTGTGTGTGTGTGAGTGTGTGTGTGTGCGCGCGCGCGCGATCGATAAAGAGTGCCATCGAATTTGTGTGTGCCCACGTCAAAAATATAGAGTGGCTGGCCTACTGGAACGTGAGATGGGACATGTGCAGTTTGTCTCTATGGCATGGATACCTACCTGCAGCACTCGACTATCGGTGTGTGGTGGGGGAAGAGGGAGGCCCAATTAGCGATAGAGGTACAATGGCTGGTATCTGTGTGGAGGAGGAGAGAGGCCTACCTCATGTATTAAGGAGATCGATCTGCCTCATGTATTAAGGGAGATCGATCGGCATCCATGCATATGTGCAGGAGATGAATAAGGTTGGGAGAGAGACAGAGCTAGAGTGTTGGAGGGGGGTTGTAGTGGAGTTGCTTCTAACAAATGGTGGGATAGGCTTGCTAGACAAACGGAGGGCACGCCCGCAATATCAATAAGAGATGAGATGGCTGCTTGTTGTCTGTGCACGTGCGTGTGAGAGACGGGCCAGGAGGCATGCACGAATGATGAGGGGGACGATGTGGCTGTAGTAAGCAGACGTAAATACATAGGAAGATCAATCGCCCTTTGTAAGAGAAAGGAGAGACATAACTTGTGAGGTACGTCGATCGATGGGGGGTAGTTAAAGTCGATCTAGGTATATGTTGGGAGATCGATTGGTATACATGCATGTGTGTGTTAGAAGCAAGTGAGGCATGAGGAGAAGGATAGAGAGAGAGGGATGCATGTAGAAGCAAATGAGGCATCTAGGGCGAGGAGTGTGCGAGTACGAGAACGATGAAAAGAGTGGTGGGAGTGAGGCATGGACGGCGACAAGAGAAGAGGGGAAGCTTGTGTTTATGCTAGGCACACCTGGCTAGAGAGGCATATCGATCGACGTGTGCCGTAAAGAAGGAGCTGGGGGGCCTACACACACCATGGGTGAACGACCTAAAGTGAAAAGACGAATTTGCGCGATGGAGCTAGAGAATGCTGAGGGAGGGTGAGAGGGATGCGGGCGTGTGCATGCACAAGAGAAAGTTAGCGCTAGCTACAAAGATAAGAGGGTTGTGTGGGTGTAAAAAACGAATAGAGATCATATATACTTCATTATAAAAAGCGAATTCGGATATTTGAAGAATTTATCATAGTGTTTAAAACCGACGGATGTGTGAATATATATAACGGTGATACACATGGTGTGGTTATGAACATGGTATACTACATTTAATATATTTTATCTCTACTCTTATAAAAAAATGGACTTGTTGATGATGGTGTGCCTGCCATCCTGCATTATAGGCTGTCTGATTTATATCTGGCGGATAGCAAGGAAACTATGATGGTTGAAGTTGGCAACAATCATGATTGTAGATTCTTATTGAAATAGAGAAACGAATTCAAATTTAGTTCGAATTGCAGAGGTAGTATAGAGCTTTGGAATGCACTAAAATGTTGGTATGAGAGCATCTCCAACAGACGCCCCAACTTTAAGCGCGCGCGGGGCGGTTTGCCGTGCTCCAGCGGCCGCGGGAAACAAGCGCGCGCCAGAACCGTTTGCGCGCGCGCAAGATTTGGCGCGCCGCTTCGCCACGCGCTTCTCCACACTTCCTCTTCCCCTCTTCCTGTCCCTCTCTACCACGCGCCACTCCAGCGCCCCGCCACCGACGCGCCGCCATGCCGCCGCGCCGCCGAGGAGCGTCCGGCTACAGCGGCGTCCGCCTGCTCCCCAACAGCTGCTACACCGCGGAGATACGCTCCGGCAAACTCCGGCTCGGCCTCGGCACGTACGGGACGGCGCGCGAGGCCGCCCGCGCGTACGACGCGGCGGCGTGGCCCCTATGCCGGCCGCGCGGCCAGATGAACTTTCAAGATGTGTACACGCTCCAGCAAGCGCTCAACCTCGCCCCTCTGCCTCGTCTGAACACGGCGGAAGACTGTGCGGAGCACGCCGAGCGGCAACGCCGCCTCCTCGTCGCCCAGGAGGACGAGCGGGTCATGGCGGAGTGGCGCCAGCGCCACCCAGAGGACGCCGCCTACGAGCAGGCCTACTGGGCAAGGCGCCGCGAGGAGGACACGCGAAGGCGCCGCGAGACACGGTTGGAAAGGCGTCAGCGAAAGGCGTTGGCGAATGCGCAGTCCGACATCGTTGTAGCAGGTGGGCAGTCGTTCTTCGCGCCAAACAATGATCGGTGGCTGGACATCTGGCTAGACACCTCGGACGACACAGCCTTGGATGATAATGGTGGTGATGATAGCGACTTAGAGTAGTTTCTATCTAGTTGCGCCGTAGTTTATCTATGCTTTCGAACTATCTATCTAGTTGCACCGATGTAAAATACCTTTGTATCGTTTTTTATTTATGCAATCTATCTAGTTTTTATTTTATCTATGCGTTCGAAAATTAAAAAAAATGTTGTGTGCATGGTGCATTTTTTGCGCGCTGCTGGAGCGGCGCGCGCGCTGCATTTTAGCGCGGCTGCTGGAGCGGGCGCAGCGCGCCGCGCCAAACCAGGCGATGGGCGCGCGCTAAAGCTGTTTTTTGCGCGCACCGTGTTGGGCGCCTGTTGGAGATGCTCTGAGTAGGTTACATGCATTATATAGCAAGCGAAAAAAATTAATCGGACATAACATGGATTCATACTCCCTCCTTTCATCTATATAGGGCGTAATGAGATTTTTAAAACCGCCTTTGACTATTGACAAGATTAATAGTACATGACATGCACAATGTGAAAATTATATCATTGAAAGAACCTTTTACAGACGAATTTAACGGTGTGCTTTGTGTAAGTTGCATGTCATATATCATTGCTCTAATATTTGGTCAAAGTTAGCATCGAAAGACGCATTAGGCCCTATATAGATGGAAGGAGGGAGTAGCTTTGAATAGCATTTTTATAGTAAAACGGGGCAAGACTCTCTCTTTGTGTGGTGTGAATAGTTTTATTTTTTTCATTTTCTTTTTGGTTGAGGGAAGTGCGAATTGATTTGGTACGTACAATTACAATATTACAACACGTTAGGCTTGTCCCTAAAATTCAACCCGCGTCTTGTTATATCCCGAAAATCCAGATATCGTGCTCCCAAAGCTGGCGCCTTCACAACCCGCGCCTTGCTATCCCGAAATTACAACGCGCACGAAAACTCCCTCCAGCTGCCAAATCCCGACACGCGAAATCCCCCTTCTAACCCTGAGCCGAAAGGGCTGCTAGTTCAAATCGGTGGGGGGGGGGGGTACTTTTGTAACACACCCTACATTTTGGACAAGCGCGTTCCTAAGTCATGCTTCCCCCCCCCCCCTCACGTCGCCCCCTTTTCGCCATTCGAAATCCCAGGCCGCCATAACCTCTCCACTCTAGACGCGAAACCCCACCCTCCTCCGTCCGCCACATCACCGCTACCCAGCCGGAGCCTCTTCCCCGATGATGTCGTCCACCGCAACAGCTCGACGTCCCTCGTCCATCTCCCCGGATGAGGATCCGTCGTCCATTTCGCCGTCCCGCCGGTTCAGCTGCCCCATCCTCCACCTCCAAGGAGCTGCTCCGACGATCGCCTCGTCTATCGCGGGTGCTCCATCCCCACAGCGCTGCCTTAACCTGCTCCACCGGAACCGCAACATCCTCACCGACTCCTCGGACAAAGCCGAGGCCTACTCAGCGCCACCAAAGAGGTTGTACACTCATCGCATCGCACCTTCTTCTTAACTCGACCTCCCGGCGCCGACGGTGCTCCATCCTGCACCCCCATGGAGCGGCTACCTTGAAGCCAGTGCCGCGGGCGACATCTCCATGGCGCCTCTCCCCCAGTGCGAGGCCCCTTCGGTGGCGGCGGCCATACCAGCCAGATCTGCTGCTGCTGCTCCGGCTATCGCTCGATCGCTCGCTCGCCCAGCTGCTGTTGCTGCTCTCCCCCTCGCTCGTGTTGCTGCTCTGCTCCGATTAAGCCACACTTCAGTCGACTGAGTCGACTTTTGGGTCAATCGATTTTCAGGGGTTGGGGGGCTCGCCGGAGTTAAGGAAGAACCACCCGCAGCGGGGACGGGGGCTCGCCGGAGAGGTACCCCACTATCTATCTTAGGGTTCAGGATGGGGGGCGGGGGGCCTAGAGGGCTGGCTGGGGCGGCGGTGGCGAGTTGTTTCGGGGCGGCGAGGCGGCGCTGGGGCCGGCCGTTCGGCCGGTGGTGGCTGGCGGCTCAGGGGGGTGTAGGTTGAAGATGAACTGCAGCTATTAGAATCCCACTTGAGATTGACGATGTCTGTCTTGTGCTGCTTCAGCCTTAACGTCTTACGGCTCACCGGAGCTGCTCCAACGACAGAACGATCCATCACAACAGAGCAGTGCCCTGGACGCCATCTACAGATTCCTCAGATCTTCCTCCACACCTCCGACAGCCACCTTTGCCTCAACTACTTCAGCGACTAACCCAATGATGCTGAGGTCGACACGGCTACGGCAAAGAGGTTGTACACTTGTTACATCACTTATTACTATACATTCATGTCGATCCATTAGGGCTATTTTGGTTCAACGGAAAAACATCGATCCACTAGTTGTTACCATCACTCTAAATTTCTGCATGCTCTCCTTACATAATCTCACCATATTTTATTCGTATGCATGTCACATATTGTACACAGTCATGCTGAACATGTAGAGAAAAAGAGAAGAGTTTTGCGCGGCAATACAATGTCATGCAGACATTGCTCCATGGTGGGTTCAATGGCGAACCCTCCCCACCCCTCTCCAGATTGTAATCCAGAGGAAGATATTTGTTCTGAGTCAGATTCGGACGCCGCGGACCACTCCTATTTACCCCCCAAGGTGTTTGCTCTACCTTGGCATGATGATGTTAGTCATATCATGCATATGTTGCCTTGCAGTGCCTACTTTTGATAGCATATATGTCATCTGCTTAGTTTAGACATGTTCTGTAATGCCACCTGTTTAGTTTCTATATCATATATGGGAATTATGCAGTCTCATGTATTTTAGCCAGCCATAATATATGTGAAATGTGCAATGCCATCCTGTTTAACCAGGCATCATATATTTTAATGATATCTTGCCCATACTTTTCTTCATTACATTTCCATTTGTCAACAATGTTTGTACATTAAACTACTCTTCCTCTGAATCAGCCATTTGGGTGGGAGATGGAAAATCTGGAGTGAAAACAAGGCCTTCAGAGCAGACAGTGCTACCTGTCGAAGCAGATCTCTTGTTGGGTCCCGATAGCTCCTCAGAGATGGATTCAGAGACAGATGACCAGTCCTATTCCCCCAGTGAGGTGTATGCTCTAACTTGGCACGGTTATACTGCTCATATCATGCATACGGTGTCTTGCATTGCGTAGTTTAGACATCATATACACAATATTCAACACCATGTTCTTAGTTCAGACATCATATCGGATGCCCTCTGTTTAGCATATAAATCATATATGTGAATTAAATGATGAGATCCTGATTACTTAGATAACATGTAGGTGAATTATCTCATGCGATCATGTTTAGTTATTCATCATATCTTTGAATTATGTTATGCTATGCTATCCAGTTTAGATAGACATCATATATGTGAAATTATGTCATGCTATCCGTTTTAGTTAAACACTATACATGTCAACTATTTCATGCCCTCTTTTTTCCACACTATCTATTGCATCTGTCTCTCATACAATGTCTGTACTTTCAACTATGTTTACTGTTTATCAGCCATTTGAATTGGAGCGGGTGATGACAGTATCTAGGGGACTAAAAACACGGTCTTCAAATAAAACCGTGCTACCTCTTGGTGGAGATAGCACCCCGGTTGTACATGCACAAGAACCAGCCCTACCACACAGAACCCAAACTCTCGCAGATTGTACCCCTACTACGATGGACAGAGAACCAGCTTCACCCAATCTAACCCCAACCCCAGCCGATAGTAAACCAGTTCCTGTTGACACAGCACCATCTCCACCATAGAGCTCCCAAACAAGAGCAGTTAGTAAGGCAGCTCCAGTGCCCAAAGGGCCAGTACTATCACGGCGAACCCCAACTCCACCAGTTAGTACGCCTATTCCTGTGGAGGAAGCACAACCAACTAGTCGTACTTTAGCATCTATCGCATTTGATGTTTTTAAATCGTATGTGCGTATCTTCCCATCTTGGAAATATTATACTGAAGATGAAGGAAAATGCCAGTTGCAGGTGTTTGTCCAGGAGTTATGTGTAAGTAATGTTATTCATGGCAATTACTTTGCTTCGTCCCATACATCCTACCTCCATGATGGTTATAATACAACAAATTTTCCCATTTTTCTCTATAGAGAAGGACCGATTTGGAAACTCAGGATGAGGTAACCTGTGCTAATACCTCTGCTATCTTCAAGAATGCTTCGTGGCAGTATCGGAATTACCTGAAGAAAACATACTTCACCGGCAAAGAAACTCATCAAATTCCCTTAAGTTCTCCTGAGAAACATTTACTGGACGATGACTGGGAACGCCTTGTTTTGTACTGGTCCGGAACCAAGAATGTGGTAAGGTCTATGAGCTCATTTTCTATTTTTAAGTATTATATTCTTGCGTCTTACTGTACTCTGTTCATGTAGAACAAGTGCCTAAACCTGAAGAACAACTGTTCTAATTTAAGATTCCATTGCTACCATAGGACATAGATATATGTTTGTTTGATGCTTTTATTATGTACTAGTACTTGGCAATAGAAGACTTGGTAGTTTAATCCTGTCCACCTTACCAATGAACCAGTTCACCGAAATGAGTTTCATATACTAGTACATGCTAAACTTGTTATGTGTCTGCTTGTTTCTTCTTTTAGAATGCTGACAGAATATTAGGGAAGAGTGCCTTATTAAGAAACGGTAAAGGAAGTAATGCAGATAAGGTTCAGGATAGTGACACATCCTGTCTTTGTTTAGTGTTGGAGTTACTGGCCACTACCGCTTGAACAAGCTATTCAAACTCACGGTCTGAATCAGTTCGGTTTCTTGAGTCTCAACTACAAGCTGAAAGACATCGATCAGCTGTGCTGCGACAAGAAGCGGAAGGACTGCGGAAGTCCCTGGAGCATTGAGATGCATACTTTCTGGTGCAACAGCAAGCGTTGGAGGATTTTACTGCCAAACAGGACAAAGCTAATCAGCTTGCTAAGCTTATTTCCAGGATGGTGGATACCCAGGATAACGTTTCTTGAGCTCTTCTGAAGTTGTTTCAGTTATGCTCTTGTTTTGTTGCCGCGTTTATTTGCACTGGTGGCCAATTTTGACGGCCAGTGTATATGATATGCTGTTTTGTTCCCTATATTTGCACTGGTGGCGAACTTTGGTGCCCAGTGGATGTAATACGTGTAATAGCCGTGATAGCCTAGCGTTAGTTGCTTGCTTATTTACTTCCTTGTTTTCTTGTTTATTTGTTTGCTTGTAGTCATTGCAGTTATTTTTTCCACGGTTAACTAGTGGCTGCAATAACCTATTTTTTAAAACTAGGCCACAATAACCATGGGCTAATATTTACTGTAGTGACACTGGGCCTCCTACGGGCCGTAGAAACAGTGGGCCTTCTATGGGCCGTAGAAACAGTAGGCCTTCTACGGGCCGTAGAAACAATCTTCCTTCTATGGGTCGTATCAACAATAGGCCTTATACGGGCCGTATGATTGATTGGCCAAACATGGGCCAATAACAGGCCGCATTATGGCCGTAAACGGTCTAGAGTTGGAATCGTCCGTTCATGGGCCGACCGTAATGGGCCATCGTTAATAAGCCGTATTTGATGATGCTATGAAAACGACCCAACATATTAATGGACCACAAACGGGTCGACTGTAACCACGGGCTGAATTTGGCCCACAAGCAGAAAATAACAGTAAGGGGCCGTAAGTAAATGAATGTTGGAAATGAGCCCAAGAATAAATGGGATCTGAGAAGGCCGAAAGATAACATGGGCTGGAAATGGCCCAACGGAATAACGGGCCGTTAATGGGTATAAAGTGATACACTGTTCATTACGGGCCAGTTTCACCACGGGTCGTTAATGGGTGTGAAGTAATACACTGTTCATTACGGGCCAGGTTCACCACGGGACGTTAATAGGCCAAGAGTTACATAGGGCCTCATATGGGCCGAAAGACATCATGGGCCATACATGGGCCAGAAGTGAAAACGGGCTGGGCCTAATTCGAATAGGGCGTAATGGGCCCTAGGTTAGCGGGCTGTAAATGGGCTATATGCGAGCAGGCCGTTAACGGGCTTTCCATGGGCCGGCCAGCCAGCTTTTGACCAAGTCAAACGGGCCGGCCTTCTCATAGGAATGGGCCTCTGTTGGGACGTGCCACGTGTCAACGTATCATAGGCGCCTATCTGACCCACTAACGAGCCGACACGTGTTTCGTCCGGTCAATAAGAATTTTACACGTGGAAATTTCCCATTGGTCGGGGCTGTTAACGGGTTATCGAATCCAAAACCTGGCCCGATAGCTTAACGGCGTTTCGTTACGGTGGATGCCACGTGTCGGTCACCCTTGACGAAAGCACTTCTGTGACGCGAGATTTATCGTCATGGAACTGGACACTTCCATGATGATAATTTTGGTAATGTCATGGAACACTGCTACGACAGCACAGGTATGACTATCTTGATTCTGTCATAAATTTGTCATGGATGTACATGCATGAGAAAAAACGCGACCTACTGTGACAAACACGTATCATCACGGAAGTGTATTTTTTTAGTGTAAGGGGCAAGTCATCCCCACCCCGAAGCCTACTGAGAGGGTAGTTTTCCTCCCTTACTTCGTCCGTGGATTGGGGTTTCCACTTCACCCCTTCATCCGCGGACTAATGTACTATTACGGGCTAGATTTCCACGATCTAGCCCCGAACTCCTTCCTCAACATATCGGCATTCATTGTCATGTGCGAGGCCTTCCTCCGCATCCATCCCCACTTCGGCCTATGGCTCGAGGTCTTCAACGTGAAGCCGAAGGTGGTGGATGGTCAGCACGCGGAGTGCGGAGGCGCCATGGTGAGCAAGATGCCCAACGTCACCTGGCCCACAGGCACTTTCGTGGAGACTGTCAAGGAGTGGCAGAAGCAGTGGTTCTACATCACAGAGCCACGCGGCGCCACTTGGGCGGCGGCTCCCGAATTTAAGGCCGGAGCTCCAATGCGGCTCACCTCCTGGACGGAGAAGGGCCCCAACTGGTCTGCGTCAGACGAGCTGATAGCGCTGCAAACGCGCATTCAGAGCATTGTGGATAAAAACATCAAGCTCGTCGACGTGATCCAGGTGATGCTGGTTCGACGGATTCTCCCCTACCAACACCGAAGCTTCCCTTTATGGGAATTCGATCCGGAGATGCACCATACCATGAGAGAGCTCTTCGGAGCTACTCACGAAGATGCCTGGAAGTTGCTCTTCAAGGTTAACGAGAAGCCGCCGGTCATAGATTCGGACCTTGGGCACGATCACACCAATCCCGCCAATTAGGTAAGTTCTTAAGGCGTACCTTCTACTTGTTTGTTTAAGGAGGATGCCTAACCTTTGTTGTATTTTTTCAGGTGTGGATAGAGAGAGCGGAGTGGATCCATAGTTCGGCTCCGCTGCCCGAAGAGCCAATCATCCCGCTCCTGGCGAAGATGCTGGTTCCAGCACCCTATTGGCCGCCGGAAAAGAAAGCCAAGAAGAAGGCCAAGGGGGCCAAAGGTGGCCCCTGTCGCAAGGGTGCTTCGGACGTGACGTCCGAAGACGAAGTGATCCTTTCCTCCGCCGCTGAGGACGACGATGAGGAGGAGGAGGAGAACAACCCTCCCCCTGATGAGGGAAAGAAAAAGAGGGCGGCCTTCACGAACCTGGTGGCGGAGATGTCCAAGAAGGGGAAGGGCTCCCTCGTGGATAACTCCGCGTGGGATGTCGATAGCAGTCCGGAGCGATGCCCCCGCACTAAGCCTCGGGCTGCATCATAAGTGCTAAGACTCACACATACCCATAGATCCAGCCTCTCCTCCTCATTGTATTGACATGATTAGTTATGCTATTGCAGTCCGACCCACGACAGCTCCCAGCGATCCTCGTCACGAGGTTCGTTGGATTCAAAGGCGATGGCCAATGAGTCGCCGCTGATTGCTCACTCCCCCAAGGCCAAGGACGATGCAGAGATGCTGCCCCGAAGGACTTTCCCAGGCCGGGAAGAGGATCAGGAGGCACCAAAAGGCGAAGCCTCCGTGGCGGACACCAGGGGGAGCCAATCCCCATGGATACTGGTGATGAGGGTCGTATTCAATTCGGCCGTCAGCCGAACTCGATCCAGGAGACCGATACGGCTCCGGAATCCGGCATGCAACCTCCTTCGAAAGAAGGGGGTATGCCTATTCCGCCGATGACCCCTGTCCAACCAGGGGCACCGGATAATCTGCTAGAAGCGCTGCCAGGCGCTTCCATTGTGGATGATCACCATGTTCTTATGGGAACGGTAATTGAAAGGGTTCAGTCCGCAAAGAGCAGACTAACCGGAGCCTGCAGCAGCCTGCTGATAGGTTTTGAGGTAAGCGACGGAAAAAGAGAAGATCCAAATACAGACAGTAGCCCCTAAGACACTGTCCAGTGTTCGGAAAGAAAAAGCCAGACAGAGGATCAATCCCTTATTGTAGGAAACTAACTAAATATGTCTTAAATGCATACGCAGGCGTCACTATTGGTCGCGGCCTTGCAGACTACAGAAGTCTTCGGACTGAAGCAGAGACTGGAGCAGGCCGAGGAGGAGCTCGGCTATGTGAAGAGGCAGCTCCAAGAAAAACAAGGTATGTAATAACCCGTTATATATTCGAAAAGAGTAAAATGATGTATATTGACTGAATTGTCATGATATGTATAGGAGCAACGATCGAGGTCGAGGCCCTCAAAAAGGCCCTGGCCGAAGCTGAGGGGAAGGCTGTGAAGGAGCAAGCCGCCCGTAAGAAGCTCAAGGCTTGGGTCAACGAGGTCCAGCAAGAGCTCAAGGACGCGGTAAGGAAGTGTGAGACCTTGGAGCGCGATGTGTCGGCTCAAGAGATGGAGCTCGCCAAGGCTTGTCAGAGCGCAGAGACGGCCCGGAATGAGGCCGAGGGCGCCCTCCAGGAGATCTAGGAGGCCAGGAAGATTGCGGCGGGTAAGGCATTTAGTATGTAAAGCAAGAATGTAAAGCGGAAGTATCTTTTACTAATCCGGATTCGGAGTTCACCAGGGGCTTTTGCTGATCTGGCATGTTGTGTGTCCGACGCCGCGGAGTTCTTCCGAGCCGAAGAAGGGAGCTCCACGGAGAAGCTGTTCTGGTCGCAATATCTTGCGCCCGAACATCCGGTGCCCTTCAGCGATCAGCTAAAACAACTGGTCGAGCTGCACATGGTAGCCAAACTGGCCATGAGGGATTTAATAATCCGGTTGTGGCCAGTCGAAGCTATACCCAGTAGTTACTTTGGCCTTGTGAAGCGGCTGGTGGATGCCTGTCCTCGGCTGGACGTTGTCAAGCGGTCCGTCTGCATCGAGGGCGCGTGCCTGGCTTTCGCCTATGTGAAGGTGTGGTGGGCGAAGACGGACACCGTCAAGTTAGCGACCGAGGGGCCGCCTGAGGGCAAGGAGCACTGCACACTCGAGCGATACTTTGGAGACGTCTTGGAGGGGTCCCGCATTGTTGCGGAGCATTGTGCGACAGACGTGATCTTTGAATGAATACATTCATATTTTCTCTCGCCCCGTATTATGAAACAAAGATAATTTATGTAATATAATGCTTTATGTTAGATTTTTACCTCCTGTGCGGCCATTTTTATTAAATCTGAGAGTTGGCCAGTCGTCGGCTTCAGCCCCACGTAGGTAATACGGGGGTGTTTGGGATGGAATCTAAACACTCTTGATACAATTATTTGGTCCTTGAAGGAGGTGTTTAGCACAACGAACAAGGCAATCGGACTATAATGCTTTATCACCCTCACTTAGCCATAGGAGTTCGACAATAAAATTTTAGGTGCAGCCCCTGGTATTCGGATGTCCGGACTAGGGGATTCTGTAAACACCTGATCGGATAAAGACCGATTCACCACGTAATGCGGAAAAAACCTCTAGCGATTTGAAACCTCCGAAGAGCAGACAGGCTCTCGCCGTATCATGACAGTTACTTTTGGGCTTTCTCTATTGAGGTGCTCATCCGGATGAACCAGGGCACAATCGTAGTAGTTCTCCCTTTACTACCCTAGCCGATATAGCGGAACGTAAGGTAGTAAGCACAGGAGCCGGGCAACCCAACTATTGACCAAATACATGATTCGGAGCCAATGCATATAGTGATAAATTCGGAGTGCCGAACTATACTGTAAAAAGTGTTCGGACTTTGTTGCCGTAGTGCGGGGTGCTATAAAGCCCCTCACAAATATTAAACGTACCAGAGTGTACGGCTGCTAACTAATAAGGTTGTCAATAGAAAAAGTAAAATAAACAAGGAGCAAAGGTAATTAGCTGGGGCCCTAAAATTTGGGCCGCAAAATTGTTTCCATTGCAATTTTATTAATACTTCAAAGCGCATTGATACAAATAGTGAGATAAGCAACAGGCTATTTGACATGCCATGACCAAGGGAGAGCTGCGTGTGGGTCCTAAAAACAGGTAGAGTGATCGTTAAAGAAAATACCTAGAAATTCCTTGGTATGCTTGTGCTTCTTGCCAGCTTGGTGTGTTTATCCTTTGACAGGACCGGTGATCAAGCCATCAGGGAAAGCCTGTGGAAAAGGGACCTGAAAAGGGGAAAGATGAACACTGAAAGTATATGTGCCCGGGAGCGGTTGAGCCGTACGATGGATCACAAGGTAGGTATGCCTCCGTCTATGCCCATGGTATTTTGAGTGCGTAGTTATGTACGCGCGGTACGAATGCCGTCACTTGATTGGGGCTGGGACGGAGGCCGAATGGCTAGTCGAGGTCTTGACGAGCCGAGCTGTCCTACTGCAGAATGGTCCGGACCCTCTTAACGGAGTCCGGGGGCTTGGCAGCCGAATTAAGGTTCTGCTTGAGAAGGCCACTCTGTACTTCTGCTGCTAAGGCAGCGGTGTGCTCTTCTGTATGGAGGGAGCGTTCCGTGTTTCCATTAACTATTATGACACCGCATGGCCCGGGCATCTTGAGCTTGAGGTAAGCATAATGAGGCACCGCATTTAATCGAGCAAATGTGGTTCGTCCGAGCAGTGCATGATAGCCGCTGCGAAAAGGAATGATATCAAAGATTAACTCTTAGCTTCGGAAGTTGTCCGGAGATCCGAAGACAACCTCTAGCCTAATTGAGCCCGTGCAGCGGGACTCTACACCTGGTATGACTCCTTTGAAGGTGGTCTTTGTGGGCTTGATCCGTGATGGGTTAATGCCCATTTTGCGCACTGTATCCTGATAGAGCAGGTTCAGGCTGCTGACGCCGTCCATAAGGACTCGCGTCAGGTGGAATCCATCAATTATTGGGTCAAGGACCAATGTGGCTAAACCGCCATGAAGGATACTGGTCGGATGATCCCGTCAGGTGGAATCCATCAATTATAGGCGTCCCTGAGCGCGCGCTTGCGCTCCCTCTTGGGGATGTGTGTAGCATATATCATGTTCACCGTTTTGAACTGGGGGGGACTTCTTTTGTCCCCCTGTGCTCGGTTGCGGGGCTCCTCATCATCGTCCTCGCTTTGCGATCCCATTTCTTTGTTCTCGACATTTAACTTGCCGTCTTGTTTAAAAACCCAACAATCTCTGTTGGTATGGTTGGCTGGTTTATCAGGGGTGCCATGGATTTGGCACGGATGATCGAGTATGCGGTCCAGGCTTGATGGTCCCTGATTGTTTCTTTTATATGGCTTCTTCCGCTGACCGGATTTGGAACCACTGAATCTGGCATTGACTGTCGTGTCATCGGTCTTGTCACCATTACTTTGGCGCTTGTGTCTGCTGCGTCGGAGCTTGCTGTTGCTATTTTTGGCCTCGGAGGTGCCCGTGTCACGTGCTGTATTTTTGCTATGAGCCATCCAACTATCCTCTCCCACACACAAGTATGTCGTGAGTGCCGTCAGGGCTGTCATGGATTTTGGCTTTTACTGGCCGAGGTGGCGGGCGAGCCATTCGTCATGGAAGCTATTTTTAAAGGACGCTAGGGCTTCGGCATCCGGACAGTCGACGATCTGGTTTTTTTTAGTTAGGAACCTAGTCACGAATTTCTTGGCTGACTCTCCAGGTGGTTGGACTATGTGACTTAAGTCATCGGCGTCTGGTGGCCGGACATAAGTACCTTGGAAGTTGTCTAGGAAAGCTTCTTCCAAGTCCTCCCAACTGCTAATGGAATTTTCAGGTAGACTATTTAGCCAGTGCCGAGCTGGCCCTTTGAGTATTAGTGGGAGGTATTTGATGGCGTGAAGATCATCTCCGCGGGCCATGTGGATGTGGAGAATAAAATCCTCGATCCATACCGCGGGATCGGTTGTTCCATCGTATGATTCGATGTTTACGGGTTTGAACCCTTCTGGAAATTCATGATCCATTACTTCGTCAGTGAAGCAAAGAGGGTGTGCGGCGCCTCTATATAGGGCCGCACCGCGACGTAGCTCCGATGGAGTCCGTCTGCGGTTTTCGGCCCGGGCGTGACTAGGTTTGTCACGTCCGAATAGATAGTCGTCCTCGCGTGTCGAGGCACGTCCTCGCAATCCGTAGATCGGTCTTGTATGTCCTGCTCTACTGTCCAGGTCTTGACGAAGGTCATATGTATAGCCCCGAGCTGTCTTATCCCTGCCTTTACGGCGAGGTGGGACAGTCTGGTTTTCAGCTCGAGTTGCCGTTTTATCACGACCGCGCGGTGGCCGATCAACCACATTGCGTGATGCTGGTGCGGGCTCTGGCGTCTCGTCATCGAACTGAGGTAGCAATTTGCGCTTCGGGTAACTTTTTGCTGGGCGCTTAAGGTCGTATTCCTCGGCTGCCAGGACATCGGTCCATCTGTCATTGAGCAGGTCTTGATCAGCTTGAAGCTATTGCTGCTTCTTTTTCAGGCTCCTCGTAGTGGCTATTAGCTGAAGCTTAAAGCGCTCCTGCTCGAGAGGTTCCTCAGGCACGATGAAGTCTTCATTGCCGAGGCTCACCTACTCCTCGGAGAGCGGATGATAACTACCGTCCTCCGAGTCTTCTTCTATGGCCTGTGCGTCAGGGCTGACTTGCCCATCTTCCCGATTGTCTTGTTCGGCAATTTGTTCATCGGGTTCTTCTGTGTCTTCGGCACCATTCGGAGTGTTGTCGTCTCCTGTGCCGGTGTTGCTGTCTCTGCTGTGGCGCAATTTAGAGCGGCGTCGCTGACGCCAGCGCTTTGGTTGTGCTTAGGAGGGTCCTCCTTCGCTGGGTTTTCCTTGTCATCGCCGCTATTATTTTTTGGCGCATCTACCATGTATACATCATATGAGGAAGTGGTATTCCATCGTCCAGTGAACGACAGGTTTTGGGCCTCCTCGTCTCCGGCATCGTCGTCCATACCGTCGATGTCTTCAGAGTCGTAATCGAGTGTGTCGGTTAGGTCTTTGACAGTGGCTATGAAGTGGGCGGTGGGTGGGAAACGAAATTCTCCATCATCCGCCTCCAGCTCAAACCGGATATAATTCGACTGAGAGTCCTCCACTAGAGATAGATCCTTTAACGAGTTTAGCACATCGCCTAAAGGTGAGTGCTGGAAGATGTCCGTGGCACTGAATTCGGTGATCGAATATGCAGACGCACAGGGCTCGGAACTTATAGCCGGAAACGAGTCCGAGGTACCGATGACACATGCCTCACCCGAGGTTAGGTCTGTGTGCGGCTCCAACGCCGAAGAGTCTGCGGTCTCCGTGGCGGGGTTGAACTTCCCGTCCTTGGATGGCACGATCTGCTCTGGATCTAAGGCCAGAGCGGTTACATGTGCGATTTCATGAGTGTGGTCTGATGACAGATTCAAGTCATGCTCATCGTGTTGACGGGGAGCGACTGCCGCGATCTCGAATCCGTCAAAGATCAAGTCTCCGCGGATGTCCGCGATGTAGTTCAAGCTCCCGAATCTGACATGATGGCCAGAGGAGTAGCTGTCGATCTGCTCCATCTGGCCAAGCGAGTTGGCCGGCAGTGCGAAGCCGCCAAACACGAAGATTTGTCCCAGGAGGAAGGTTTCCCCTTGGAAAACATCATTGTCGATGATTGAAGGGGCCATCAAACCTTTTGGGGACGACACAGTGGAACTCTCAATGAAAGCACCAATGTCGGTGTCAAAACCGGCGGATCTTGGGTAGGGGGTCCCGAACTGTGCGTCTAAGGTTGATGGTAACAGGAGACAGGGGACACAATGTTTACCCAGGTTCGGGCCCTCTGTATGGAGGTAATACCCTACTTGCTGCTTGATTTATCTTGATGAATATGAGTATTACAAGAGTTGATCTACCATGAGATCGTAATGGCTAAACCCTAGAAGTCTAGCTTGTATGACTATGGTAAATGAGTCTCCCCCTCCGGACTAAATCCTCCGGTTTATATAGACACCGGGAGGATCTTGGGTTACACAAGGTCGGTTACAAAGAAAGGAATCTACATATTTGATCGCGAAGCTTGCCTTTCACGCCAAGGAGAGTCCCATCCGGACACGGGTGCAGTCTTCGGTCTTCGTATCTTCGCAGACCATCAGTCCGGCCCATTGCTAATAGGCCGGATGCCCGAGGACCCCTTAGTCCAGGACTCCCTCAGTGATGTTCACATATCGTACACAGTTCTGAATAAGGGACCGTGTCTGATGACACTTTGCGCGCCAGTTTTTTCGCTGAAGCGATTCCAAATTTTTGGCTTCCATGAAAATATCTACCTCCCCGCCCCCCTTACCAAAAGCCACATTTCCAATGTTTCCGCCTTCCTTTTCAAGTTGAAACCTTCACTCCTTGCTTGCAGCGCCGCCTCCTCGCCGGCGACCCTACTTCACGCTGCTCGACCTCGTCTATCCAGGCAGGTAATCCACACCCGACCCCCATCCTCCTCCTCCTTCCACATCCCACATGCCCCGACCGCCGGCCCGATACCTTCCACCCAAATCACCGACCCCTCCACCAAATAAGAGCCGCCCTAAGCCATGGTGCACGCAGTATGGCCAGGAGCTCAAGGAGCATTTGGCAACGAAGAAGCAAATCGCGGCCGCATGTGCGGATGAGGTCGTGATGGCTGCCATTCGTGCCGACCCCCAGATCTTGGAGGAGCACCTTGCCATTTGCTAGCTACGCCGGTTAAGCATGCTCGGTTTACCCGTTGCGTGTGCTGCTCCTGCATTTTCTTAACAAATTCTAGTGAATTGTGCTATCTAATTTTACCATGCAATCTATTGCTCTAGTGTATATATTCTATATGTCGTGCAATGTGGTGCTCACTTATTAACTGTTTGGTTAATTAGTTGTTGTCTTCAGTTAACTGTTTGGTTCAATTCTGCAAATGGGATGTTCAATTCGTCAGGCTGCAATTTTGTATTGTCTTCCATGTGATAAATAAATCGAATTTATCTTTACAAAATACATGAGAAACGAATAAAATTGCTATATTCCCAAGTTGTCAAGCATGCTTGGTTTGGTTATACATTATGCAATGTTGTGCTCAGTTAACATTTGATTCATTTGTGTTGTGGTGTTTAGTTAACTGTGTGGTTCAATTCTGCAATGCGATGTTCAATAGTTGTGGGTGCATTCTGTTATTGTATACCATGTGAGAAGTAAATCGAATTTGGCTATACTAAATACATGAGAAACAAATACAATTGCTATATTTCCAAGTTGTTAAGCATACTTGGTTTGGTTAACTGTCTGATCTTCTATTAGGAGTATGTTATATTGTGCAATGTGGTGCTCAGTTAACGTTTGGTTCATTTGTTGTGGTGTTTCATTAACTGTTTGGTTCAATTCTGCAATGGGATGTTCAATTGTTGTGGGTGCATTCTATTATTGTATACCATGTGAGGAATAAATTGAATTTGGATGTAGTAAATACATGAGAAACAAATACAATTGCTATATTTCCAAGTTGTTAAGCATGCTTGGTTTGGTTAACTGTCTGATCTTCTATTTGGAGTATGTTATATTGTGCAATGTGGTGCTCAGTTAATGTTTGGTTCATTTGTTGTGGTGTTTAGTTAATTGCTTGGTTCAATTATGCAATGCGATGTCCAATTATCGTGGGTAGAATTTTGTATTGTTGTGCATGTGAGGAATAAATCGAATTTGGCTGCACTTAATACATGAGAAACATATACAAGTGCTATATTTCCTAGTTCTTAATCATGCTTGGTTTGGATCAATGGGTTTTCCGTGTGGCTTGAATTAATCTGATGAATCTGCAATGTGCATATTTTTCATCAACATATTTTACTGATAGCATGCGAACCCTTACTTAACCTGATGACTAACTACCTTATATGTGTTGCAGGGAAACAATGGGAAGCACTGAGGTTTACAATCGAGGTTAGCACGCGCATGGTCCGTTGTCTAATAGTACATTATTGTGCAATTGCAGGAACCATTCTTATATTTAGGTTTTTAACAATTTGGTCTTGCACATGTAGGTCCTGCTATTAGAGGTTTTGACCCACTGTTCGACCATTTTTGCATTTGAGGAAATGATTTGTCCATGAATATCAATCAAGTCAAGAAACTCAGAAAGATTGTTAGGATAAATAAATTAGCGACAAAAAACAATAAGATCTTTGTCTGCACAATGAAGAAGACATCAGTTCACTACAAGATGGTATTAACTATTATACCTTGCCTTTTTTTATTCCTTTGCCCCATTTCCAATATAGTGAAGATATTTATGCACATCCTTGTTTTCAGGCCTTTTCAAAACAGTTCACTGATGATTACCTCTCAAACCACCTCTATGGTCAGGAGGCGAGGAAGGTTTTCATACGACACCTACTGTTCAATATTGAAGTGTTCCTGAAGAGGATGAATTATGCACGGTCAATCATCCACAGGCACTGGCCTAAAGATGCAAAGACCTTCAACATGAATGAAGGCTCAATATTCGTCTTCCGCTTCAGCAGTTTTCCAGATGAGATGCATCTGTCTATGTACCGTCTATGATGCTAATTTCGAAAGGTTCTACATGTTGCATGTGAAACTTGGTGTTGGTTTAGTTGTGTAATGGGGTAGCTGAGTGCTGAAGCTATATCATGTTGTACTCTGATGTATTTCAATTATGAAATCCTGCTTCCTTAATATGGAAATGAAATATATTATTTGCTTAATATGAATGTCAATTAGATTAATAAATAGATTATTAATAAAAGGGCAATTAGCCTGTTAATGGCGAATTAGCCTGCTAATTGGGTTTTGCTATTGCAAACAGTTATTGAGAAAATACCGCGGGCGATGACCTCAGGCAACGCACACAGTCTCTTGAAAACTGTTTGCGTTAGGCCACCCACTACAAGAAATATGTCAACTTGTGACCACCACTATTGGTCACTAAAAGGTCACAAATTTCCATTTGTGACCTTTTTGTGACCAAAAACAGAAGGTCAAAAGCTGGCGGTCATAAACTGACTATAGCGACCTTTCTTCTGGAATGGTCGAAGACGTTTACGACCAAAATATGTCCACTATGGCGTTTTGGTCACTAGCAACCTCCCCAGGCCACGTAGGCATCCAGCGTGGCAAGCTGATGTGGCACAAGATTCAGCCCGGTCCAATTCAGTTTTCTACATGGGCCTAGCCCATTAATTCAGCCTTTCTATATTTTTTCTGTCAATTTTTTGTCGACTTCATGGGCCTGGCCCAACATTGCAGCCTTTTTTATTATTGGGCCTTGGCCTTTTGGTCTAAATAATTATAATTTCCTTTTTTTATTAAACGGGTCCACCAGTCAGATGGGTCCCAGTTGTCAGGTTTGGGTCTGGTAAGTGTGTCCCATCTATCAGGCTCATATTCTTCATATTTCAACTAGTATTTAACTTGGCAGACAAAAGCACACATGATACTTCAAATAAGGGCAACCAGATCACGTTGCTAATACATATGACCATGTGTAATACAGTACTTTACAAGATCTACATGTGTAACGAGCTCTACAAGTGTGATACAATACTGCTTTACAAGAAAATGACGACATGTCGGACTCGCTGGACAACCATAGTCAAGGCTGGGAACAAACAAAACGGCAACATGGCTTCCTCTGTCAGGGCTGCCGGTGCTTCTCCTTCCCCGCCGCCGCCGCACAGGTGAATTTCCTGCACAAGTGAAATTGGACTGAATCTGTAAACTTGTTTATACTCCTGGACTGTATTTGGAATGAATTTGGAGTACAAGGAAACCAAAACAATATCTGGACTGTGTTTGGACTAAATTTGGAGTACTCCTGGACTGAATTTGGATTGAATTTAACTAAAACAAAGATCAGGACAATGAACAGTATAGAAAACATTATAGTCCAGAACCATATGTGACGGACGGTACCCCAACATTACACAAAGGATGGTCAATGATCAAGACTAGTGTGCAATGATATATACCTTTGGTGACCGGGCTAGAATAATGGACCATAGCCTGAGGATCACGACACTCGTCGTCTTGACGTACTCGTGCACCTTCTTCATGATGTGTTGTGCCTCCACTATACTCTCCATCGTCATCTTGTCCAAGGACTTGTCGATGATCACCTCTGAGCATATCTCACCTATCTTTCTCTGCTTGGCCCGGCCCATCGCGCCCACCGCTAGTAGCAAGGATGCTGCCAGTGCATAACCGACCCACTCGCTGCAATAGAAAAGATGAAACTTGCGTATTATTCCAAGTCCCATTTTCAACTTGAGTACACACAAATATGTAACCAGGATTCAATGAAAATGATGCTTATAATCTTAATGATGCACTAAGCAGACTAACGGAAATATATATGGGAGGTATTCAGAAACATGTTTAATGGAAATATCCAGCTTGGAGATATTCAGAAGCATGATACTCCTAATCATGTACTTATGCTGAGAATATTTATGCCTGCATGTTCAGAATATATACTCTACTCAGCTTTACTAAGAAATATTGTTAAATCTTGACAAGTTAAATCTTGTTCGGTCATGTTAAATACTCCAAGCAACTAATCCTACTGCGACTGCATCTTGAGTATAGTTACTCCAAGCAACTCTCTCGGACGAGTACTAACTAGAAAGAGCACCATGGGGACGGGGAGGGTTGGATGGAAATCTCACCAGGATGAGGTCGAAGATGAACCAGGAGGTGCCGAAGAGGAACACGAACAGGGACAGCAGGAACGGCATGAACTCCAGCCCTCTTCGACCAACCTCTGCACAAGCACAACCACACGCATGTCTCATGATTCAGTAGTCAGCGCGTACACCAAACTGTTGACTGTGGATTTCAGAAATGTGTGCGTGCGTACCGTGAAGACGGCGATCCGTGAAGCTGATCGTGACGTCGACGCAGGGCACGGCGATGGCGCAAAACCGCGATGCCGCCGCCGAGGACGACGAGGGAGAGGACCAGGACCCCCACTCGCAGTCGGTGGTGGCGACCAGGAACATACAAAGAGTACAAGAACAAACAAAGCTCATGGTTACACTTAATTCACATTTTCTAACTCTCTTTTTACATGTATAAGGTGCTAGAAATAAGATGTAGAGTTTTCAAAAAATAATCAACATACTTGCATTTTGTAGTGCTACTGTGTGCACTAGACAACAATCATTTATGGACTTAATTCAAAACACTTGTAACATAACAGAAGCAGGGTGAACAGGGTACCGCATTTGATACCAACTGAGAACACTTATTACATAACAAGACAAGAGCAAAGTGAACTTAGTGTCGCAGTGTTGTTTAAGAGAGCGGCTCGTTCAATTTAAATTCACACCGAATGAGAACAGAACCAACTTACATGATCTGGTACAAATCTACCAAATACCCTATTTCAGCAACATCACAGAACACACGAACTAAACCTAACATACAAGTGAGGTCACGACCAATATACATGACCTAGTAAGGAACCAAGGACCTTCGGTAGAAACCACCAAAACCTCGGAACGATCCACAGAAACAATATTATTCTACCGTTTGGTTAAAGCTAGAACACTGCGATGCTGCATACATCTTCCTATGCAGCAACTAAAATCAAGTGTCTTCGCCATACACAAGACCAAAACGGTACCAAAAATGATCTATTGCACAACCACGGCACTTAGTACCAGCCAGCATAGTTAAAGTTGCATCCACGGATCATGGCAACTGGAGAGAAGTGATATACCTCGTTGATGGCGAGCATCCAGCCGTTGGTCTTCTTCACCTTCTTGAGCTTCCCCGAAAAGTACCTGCACGCAAACAACCAAACAATCAAACACATAAGCGCCGACAAAACCAGCGCGCGAGGAAGATCGAGGTCGGGGGAGGAGACTGACCAGAACTTGGACTTGGCGCGGTCCTCGTTGGTGGCCCAGAGCTTCATGCGGTAGATCTTGGGATGCTCATCGCTGGGGGTCGGCAGTGCGCGACCCACCACCTGGTACTGGTGGAACTGCGCGCAAACACTGAGAGGTCAGCCACGTGGGGGTAAGATCGACGGCGCGACAGATCTAGAGGACTAGGGGAGGACGGCGGGGCGAGGAAGAGAGAGAGAGAGAGAGAGAGAGAGAGAGAGAGAGAGAGAGAGAGAGAGAGAGAGAAAGAGAGAGAGAGAGAGAGAGAGAGAGGGAGGGAGGGAGGGAGGAGGAGCTTACCCTGTGGGCGACCATTCTGGCGAGCTCTTGAGACCAGAGTGCGGGGCGGCGAGCGCGGGGCGGCGAAGCGAGAGGCGAGGTTGGATACGTAGTGCTGGAGGAAGGACAAGGCGACGGCGAGGGGGGTGGGAGGCGGGGAGGGGGAGGGGCACCGCTGAACTATATCGACGCCGCGGACGACGACGAGCACTCCCCTCCACCTCCGCCCCCGAAGCTCATCTCCATGCCTCCTCCCTGGTCACCGGCGCCTTGCGCGCCGAAGATGGCTGCCGGCCTAGATGGCGGCGACGGAGAGGGAGTTGGGTGAGTGGGTGGGGAGAGGGAGTAGGTGGATCTGGCCGCCGGTTGAGGGGGGAGGAGGGAGGGCGGCAGCGGAGAAGGGGGATCCGACGAGTTGTGGCGCAGGTTGAGGTACGGGTGTAGGGTTAGGGAAGGGAGGTGGCTTGGGGGTGGCGATGTGGTGGGGGTGGCGATGCGGCGAGGTTGGGCGTGGGGAGGCCATGGATGCGGGGAGGTCGCCGCCGGCTAGTGGGATCGGGGGAGGGGGATCTGAGGGGGGCGAGGGGAGAGGAAGAAAGAAAGAAAGGAGGCAGGGGGTGGATGGAAGATGCCAGCTAGGGTTTCGCCTCAGGTGGGGTTGGTGGGGGAGGCGAGGAGCGACGGCTACCGTTGGATCCGGGAAGATCCAATGGTGTTTCGTGCATGATCCGTGTGCCTTGTCCACGGAGCAATCAGAACGCAATACAATATTATGACCAATTGAATTGGTCGTGATAAATTTAAAAATAAGATGTTAGATCATCTTAGCTATTTACTTGAGCTGATACATTGGAAAAAATGAAACAAATGAAAAACCTTCTCATCATGTCATCAAATGTGACCTAGTTTTTAGAAGAAAAAAATAACAAAATAGTAATAAGGAACTTTTCATTTTCTTTGCACGAAAATTCATTTTTCATTTTTTCAGTGCTCAAAATGAGTTTTTTTGTGAAGAACATACCAAATATTTGTTGCAAAATTGTATCAAATCATTTTTCTAAAATACTAGACCATATTTAATGTACAAATAACCAAATGGTTGGGTGTAAAAAGTTTTGATCCACCTCTCGTGAAAAAGACAAATTTTTACCGATTCAAGTGGAAGCGGGTCAAATTTGAACCGCAGCTGCCTCATAGTTTGCTATTTATTTTTTCCAAAAATCATTTCTAGGTACATAAGTATCTATTTAATCAGAGAAACACCAAAAAAATTCCAAGATTCAACTACTAGCTAGGAACGGTCATTCCCGCCGTTTTGACCGCATTTTGAAACGGGCATAAAAATCAAAAAATTGGGAAACATTCGCATTGTGTCATTATATGTGGCCAAGTTCCCAGTAAAAATAACAAACTTGTAGTACTGCAATTATTTTAAAAAAGTGTTCTCAGAAACGAGCTATCATATGTGGAGATCAATGGCTTTCAATCCAAATGATCAATCTTATGGCCACATTCATGGCATAGTTTGTTCAGATGATCTCATATTGTGCACAAGGGTGCATATTGGAATGGCAAACAATGTTGCCTAAGGAAGTTTTTATTTTCTTTGAACAAAAAAACCATTTTCCATTTTTCGAGTGCCCAAAAGGAGGTTTTTTTGTGAAGGACCTCCAAAATAATGGTTGCAAAATAGGACCAAATCATTTTTATAAAATACTAGGACATATTTAATGCACAATTGACAAAATGGTTGGGTGTAAAAAGTTTCGATCCACCTCTCGTGAAAAAGACAAATTTTCGCCGATTCAGTTGGAAGCGGGTCAAATTTGAACTGCAGCTGCCTCATAGTTTGCTATTTATTTTTTCCAAAAATCATTTCTAGTTACATAAGTACCTATTTAATCATAGAAACACCAAAAAAAATCCAAGATTCAACCACTAGTTAGGAACGGTCATTCCCGCCGTTTTGACCGCATTTTGAAACGAGCATAAAAAATTCAAAAAAAATCAAAAAATTAGGAAACCTTCGCATTGTGTCATTGTATGTGGCCAAATTCCTAGGAAAAATAATAAACTTGTAATACGGCAATTATTTTAAAAAAGTATTCTCAGAAACGAGCTATCATGTGTGAAGATCAATGGCTTTCAAGCCAAATGATCAATCTTATGGCCACATTCATGGCATAGTTTGTTCAAATGATCTCATATTGTGCACAAGGGTGCATATTGAAATGGCAAAAAATGTTGCCTAAGGAAGTTTTTATTTTCTTTGGACGAAAAAACCATTTTCCATTTTCCGTGTGCCTGAAATGAGTTTTTTTGTGAAAGACCTACCATATATTTGTTGCAAAATTGGACCTAATCAATTTTATAAAATACTAGGCCATATTTAATGCACAATTGACAAAATGGTTGGGTGTCAAAATTTTTGATCCACCTCTGGTGAAAAAGACAAATTCCCGTCGATTCAGGTGGAAGCGGGTCAAATTTGAACTGCAGTTGCGTCATAGTTTGCTCTTTATTTTTTTCAAAAATAATTTCTAGGTAAATAAGTATCTATTTAATCAGAAATACATGGTTTGATGGAGAGACATTAAGGTTTGGACGGTGGCCGAGGGCCCCAACTCTAGAGCGCGTAAGCTCGCATGCCCGCGGCGTGGTCACCGCGTGACCGTGGCGTTGCCATGTGTTCTGGGCGGCCTAGGCATGTCTAGTGGGTTGGGCACTCCCCAGGTAGGTGCTAGGAAGAAAATCACAACATAAGATTCTCACGAGGAGACCGATCGATGCTCAAACATGAATAAGCAGCCAAGTGTTTGATTAGCGGTACGGGAAATGTACATGGCTAATGGGCGTGAGTTTTTGGCTCAGGATGATCAGTCACTAAGAAGACCGTCTTCACAAATTTTCAGCTCAAAAGGAGGAGCCTAGGTGGTACTTGCTTTGCAAACCACCACACTGGACATAAATACGAATGTTGACGCTCGGCTCCAAATAATGAATGGATTGAGCTGGCATTTGGTGGTGGATGGTTATTTGGGCATAGGAAAGCACTGTAGAAAATGGATACTATTTGGACATGCCAAAGTGGTACTTCCTTCACAAACTGTTACTCCGAACAGAATAGGAAAATGAATATTTTTGAATTATTTTTGAACTAGGCAAGGAAGGTTTTTACATATTTGACGAAGATATGACCCAAAGAATTTATGAGATTTTTCTGGGAATTTTGGGAATGACAGAAATATAGGTTGCTTCAAAACCTAGGGCAAAAACTACCACATGGACATGACACATAGGCAAAACTGATGAGGTGGCGCCTAGTCATAGCAACCCACCACAATTTACAAGGCTATGACCAACTATATTGGTCGTTAACAACTAGAAATAAGGCAGCGGACTAGCGCTGTTTGCTTTATGACCATTTCGTGTAAGGAAATTACGACCTTCCTGACCAAAATGCTCGCAATGGTTTAGGGTTTGGAGCCCCCCGAACAGCTTTTGACCAATTGGTCTGAAATGGTCATAGATCTATGACCAATTCTTCCAGGGTCACTGACAGAAGGTCACAAGTTGACATATTTCTTGTAGTGACCTTGCGCAAATGTTTACCACATAAAAATTGTATGTGATGGTCAACCTTTGCCACACGGTTTCTTTTACGCACCGTGTGTGATGCATTCAATAACGCAAACGGTGAAATTGTTAATATCGTGTGCAATGGCAACACTATCACAAACGATTTAGCGGGTAAAATTGTGTGTGATGTACCTGTGAACGGAAACGTTTTCCTTGGAGCGACTATGTGGGATGTACATACGAATGGAAACGTTTAGCAGAGACTGACTGTGTGGGATGTACTTGCGACCGGAAACAATTTCGCTTGTATAATAGTATTTTTTAGCTCTATTGTACGTATTACCGTATTTAAGCGCTCGCCGGTCGCACACGACCTCATTTTGCCGAGCGTATGTGCTAGGAGGGCATATTCCCGATGGTTTCTTGGTCATGTGGGAAGGACCCCCCTATCGCCCACACTCACTTGGCGACGATTCCAAATACTGTTGGGGAACGTAGTAATTTCAAAAAAAAAATTCCTACGCACACGCAAGATCATGGTGATGCATAGCAACGAGAGGGGAGAGTGTTGTCTACGTACCCTCGTAGACCGAAGCGGAAGCGTTGACGCAACGTAGAGGAAGTAGTCGTATGTCTTCCCGATCCGACCGATCCAAGCACCGTTACTCCGGCACCTCCGAGTTCTTGACACACGTTCAGCTCGATGACGCTCCCCGGGCTCCGATCCAGCAAAGCTTCGGGGATGAGTTCCGTCAGCACGACAGCGTGATGACGATGATGATGTTCTACCGACGCAGGGCTTCGCCTAAGCACCGCAACGATATGACCGAGATGGAATATGGTGGAGGGGGCACCGCACAACGCTAAGGAACGATCACGAAGATCAACTTGTGTGTTCTAGGGGTGCCCCCTGCCCTCGTATATAAAGGAGTGGAGGAGGGGAGGGCCGGCCCTCTCTATGGCGCTCCCTAGGGGAGTCCTACTCCCACCGGGAGTAGGATTCCCCCTTTCCTAGTCCAACTAGGAGTCCTTCCATGTATTAGGAGTAGGAGACAAGGAAGAGGAAGAGGGAAGAGAAGGAAGGAGGGGGCGCCGCCCCTCCCCCTAGTCATATTCGGACTAGCCAATTGGGGGGCGCGCGGCTTGCCTCTCCCTCTCCCCTAAAGCCCAATAAGGCCCATATACTTCTTCCCCCGTATTCCCGTAACTCCCCGGTACTCCCGAAAATACCCGAACCACTCAGAACCTTTCCGATGTCCGAATATAGTCGTACAATATATCGATCTTTATGTCTCGACCATTCCGAGACTCCTCGTCATGTCCCCGATCTCATCCGGGACTCCGAACTCCTTCGGTACATCAAAACTCATAAACTCATTATATAACTGTCATCGAAACCTTAAGCGTGCGGACCCTACGGTTCGAGAACAATGTAGACATGACCGAGACACGTCTCCGGTCAATAACCAATAGCGGGACCTGGATGCCCATATTGGCTCCTACATATTCTACGAAGATCTTTATCGGTCAGACCGCATAACAACATACTTTGTTCCCTTTGTCATCGGTATGTTACTTGCCCGAGATTCGATCGTCGGTATCCAATACCTAGTTCAATCTCGTTACCGGCAAGTCTCTTTACTCGTTCTGTAATACATCATCTCGCAACTAACTCATTAGTTGCAATGCTTGCAAGGCTTATGTGATGTGCATTACCGAGAGGGCCCAGAGATACCTCTCCGACAATCGGAGTGACAAATCCTAATCTCGAAATACGCCAACCCAACATCTACCTTTTTAGACACCTGTAGAGCTCCTTTATAATCACCCAGTTACGTTGTGACGTTTGGTAGCACACAAAGTGTTCCTCCGGCAAACGGGAGTTGCATAATCTCATAGTCATAGGAACATGTATAAGTCATGAAGAAAGCAATAGCAACATACTAAACGATCGGGTGCTAAGCTAACGAATGGGTCATGTCAATCACATCATTCTCCTAATGATGTGATCCCGTTAATCAAATGACAACTCATGTCTATGGCTAGGAAACTTAACCATCTTTGATCAACGAGCTAGTCAAGTAGAGGCATACTAGTGACACTCTGTTTGTCTATGTATTCACACATGTATTATGTTTCCGGTTAATACAATTCTAGCATGAATAATAAACATTTATCATGAAATAAGGAAATAAATAATAACTTTATTATTGCCTCTAGGGCATATTTCCTTCAGTCTCCCACTCGCACTAGAGTCAATAATCTAGTTCACATTGTCATGTGATTTAACAGCAATGGTTCACATCACCATGTGATCAACACCCATAGTTCACGTCGATATGTGACCAACAGCAAAAGGGTTTACTAGAGTCAGTAATCTAGTTCACATCGCTATGTGATTAACACCCAAAGAGTACTAAGGTGTGATCATGTTTTGCTTGTGAAAGAAGTTTAGTCAACGGGTCTGCCAAGATTCAGATCCGTATGTATTTTGCAAATTTCTATGTCTACAATGCTCTGCACGGAGCTACTTTAGCTAATTGCTCCCACTTTCAATATGTATCTAGATTGAGACTTAGAGTCATCTAGATTAGTGTCAAAACTTGCATCGACGTAACCTTTTACGACGAACCTTTTTGTCACGTCCATAATCGAGAAACATATCCTTATTTCACTAAGGATAATTTTGACCGCTGTCCAGTGATCTACTCCTAGATCATTATTGTACTCCCTTGCCAAAATCAGTGCAGGGTATACAATAGATCTGGTACACAGCATGGCATACTTTATAGAACCTATGGCCAAGGCATAGGGAATGAATTTCATTCTCTTTCTATCTTCTGCTGTGGTCGGGTTTTGAGTCTTACTCAATTTCACACCTTGTAATACAGGCAAGAACTCTTTCTTTGACTGTTCCATTTTGAACTACTTCAAAATCTTGTCAAGGTATGTACTCATTGAAAACTTATCAAGTGTCTTGATCTATCTCTATAGATCTTAATGCTTAATATATAAGCAGCTTCACCGAGGTCCTTCTTCGAAAAACTCCTTTCAAATACTCCTTTATGCTTTGCAGAATAATTCTACATTATTTCTGATCAACAATATTTACATACATTTATCAGAAATGCTGTAGTGCTCCCACTCACTTTCTTGTAAATACAGGCTTCACCGCAAGTCTGTATAAAACCATATGCTTTGATCTATTTATCAAAGCGTATATTCCAACTCCGAGATGCTTGCACTAGTCCATAGATGGATCGCTGGAGCTTGCATATTTTGTTAACACCTTCAGGATCGACAAAACCTTCTAGTTGCATCGTATACAACTCTTCTTTAATAAATCTATTAAGGAATGCAGTTTTGTTTACCCATTTGCCGGATTTCATAAAATGCGGCAATTGCTAACATGATTCGGACAGACTTAAGCATAGATACGAGTGAGAAACTCTCATCGTAGTCAACACCTTGAACTTGCCGAAAACCTTTTGCGACAATTCTAGCTTTGTAGATAGTAACACTACTATTAGCGTCCGTCTTCCTCTTGAAGATCCATTTATTTTCTATGGCTTGCCGATCATCGGGCAAATCCATGAAAGTCCATACTTTGTTCTCATACATGGATCATATCTCAGATTTCATGGCCTCAAACCATTTCGCGGAATCTGGGTTCATCATCGCTTCCTCATAGTTCGCAAGTTCGTCATGGTCTAGTAACATGACTTCCAGAACAGGATTACTGTACTACTATGGTGCGGATCTCACTCTGGTTTACCTACGAGATTCGGTAGTAACTTGATATGAAGTTACATGATCATCATCATTAGTTTCCTCACTAATTGGTGTAGAAGTCACAAGAACAGATTTCTGTGATGAACTAGTTTCCAATAAGGGAGATGGTACAATTACCTTATCAAGTCTTTCTACTTTCCTCCCACTCACTTCTTTCGAGAGAAACTCCATCTCTGGAAAGTATCCATTCTCAGCAACGAATGTGTTGCCTTCGGATCTATGATAGAAGGTGTACCCAACTGTCTCCTTTGGGTATCCTATGAAGACATATTTCTCCGATTTGGGTTTGAGCTTATCAGGATGAAACTTTTCACATAAGCATCACAACCCCAAACTTTAAGAAACGACAACTTTGGTTTCTTGCTAAACCACAGTTCATATAGTGTTGTCTCAACGGATTTAGATGGTGCCCTATTTAACGTGAATGCAGCTGTCTCTAATGCATAACCCCAAAATGATAGTGGTAAATCGGTAAGAAACATCATAGATTGCACTATATCCAATAAAGTACGGTTATGACGTTTAGACACACCATTATGTTGTGGTGTTCCAAGTGGCATGAGTTTGTGAAACTATTCCACATTGTTTTAATTGAAGGCCAAACTCGTAACTCAAATATTTTTCTCTACGATTAGATCATAGAAATTTTATTTTCTTGTTACGATGATTTTCCACTTCACTCTGAAATTATATGAACTTTTCAAATGTTTTAGACTTCTTATTTCATTAAGTAGATATACTCATATCTGCTTAAATCATCTGTGAAGGTTAGAAAATAATGATACTTGTCGCGAGCTTTAATATTCATCGGACCACATACATCAGTATGTATGATTTCCAACAAATCTGTTGCTCGCTCCATTGTTCCGGAAAACGGAGTCTTAGTCATCTTGCCCATGAGGCATGGTTCGCAAGCATCAAGTGATTCATAATCAAGTGATTCCAAAAGCCCATCAGCATGGAGTTTCTTCATGCGCTTTACACCAATATGACCTAAACGGCAGTGCCACAAACAAGTTGCACTATCATTATTAACTTTGCATCTTTTGGCTTCAATTATATGAATATGTGTATCACCACGATCGAGATCCAACAAACCATTTTCGTTGGGTGTGTAACCATATAAGGTTTTATTCATGTAAACAGAACAACAATTTATTCTCTTACTTAAATGAATAACCGTATTGCAATAAACATGATCAGATCATATTCATGCTCAACGTAAACACCAAATAACACTTATTTAGGTTCAGCACTAATCCCGAAAGTATAGGGAGTGTGCGATGATGATCATATCAATCTTGGAACCACTTCCAACACACATCGTCACTTCACCCTTAACTAGTCTCTTGTTCATGCTGCAACTCCCGTTTCGAGTTACTAATCTTAGCAACTGAACCAGCATCAAATGCCGAGGGGTTGCTATAAACACTAGTAAGGTACACATCAATAACATGTATATCCAATATACCTTTGTTCACTTTGCCATTCTTCTTATCCACCAATTACTTGGGGAGTTCCGCTTCCAGTGACCAATCCCTTTGCAGTAGAAGCACTTAGTCTCACGCTTAGGACCAGACTTGGGCTTCTTCACTTAAGTAGCAACTTGATTGCTGTTTTTCTTGAAGTTCCCCTTCTTCTTCCCTTTGCCCTTTTCTTGAAACTAGTGATCTTGTCAACCATCAACACTTGATGTTTTTCTTGATTTCTACCTTCGTTGATTTCAGCATCACGAAGAGCTTGGGAATTACTTTCGTCATCCCTTGCATATTATAGTTCATCACGAAGTTCTACTAACTTGGTGATGGTGACTAGAGAATTCTGTCAATCACTATCTTATCTGGAAGATTAACTCCCACTTGATTCAAGCGATTGTAGTACCCAGACAATCTCAGCACATGCTCACTAGTTGAGCGATTCTCCTCCATCTTTTTAGCTGTAGAACTTGTTGGAGACTTCATATCTCTCAACTCGGGTATTTGCTTGAAATATTAACTTCAACTCCTGGAACATCTCATATGGTCCATGACGTTCAGAATGTCTTTGAAGTCCCGATTCTAAGCCGTTAAGCATGGTGCACTAAACTATTAAGTAGTCGTCATATTGAGCTAGCAAAACGTTCATAACGTCTGCATCTGCTCCTGCAATAGGTCCGTCACCTAGTGGTGCATCAAGGACATAATTCTTCTGTGCAGCAATGAGGATAAACCTCAGAACACGGATCCAATCCGCATCATTGCTACTAACATTTTTCAACACAATTTTCTCTAGGAACATATCAAAATAAACATATGAAAGCAACAACGCGAGCTATTGATCTACAACATAGATATGCTAATACTACCAGGACTAAGTTCATGATAAATTAAAGTTCAATTAATCATATTACTTAAGAACTCCCACTTAGAAAGACATCCCTCTAATCTTCTAAGTGATCACGTGATCCAAATCAACTAAACCATGTCCGATCATCACGTGAGATGGAGTAGTTTCAATGGTGAACATCACTATGTTGATCATATCTACTATATGATTCACGCTCGACCTTTCGGTCTCCGTGTTCCGAGGCCATATCTGTATATGCTTGGCTCGTCAAGTATAACCTGAGTATTCCGCGTGTGCAACTGTTTTGCACCCGTTGTATTTGAACGTAGAGCCTATCACACCCGATCATCACGTGGTGCCTCAGCACGAAGAACTTTCGCAACGGTGAATACTCAGGGAGAACACTTCTTGATAATTAGTGAGAGATCATCTTAAAATGCTACCGTCAGACTAAGCAAAATAAGATGTATAAAAGATAAACATCACATGCAATCAATATATGTGACATGATATGGCCATGATCATCTTGTGCCTTTGATCTCCATCTCCAAAGTACCTTCATGATCTCTATCGTCACCGGCACGACACCATGATCTCCATCATCTTGATCTATATCAATGTGTCGTCACGTGGTCGTCTCGCCAACTATTGCTCTTGCAACTATTGCTATCGCATAGCGATAAAGTAAAGCAATTATTTGGCACTTGCACCTTATGCAATAATGAGACAACCGTAAGGCTTCTGCCAGTTGCCGATAACTTCAACAAAACATGATCATCTCATACAACAACTTATATCTCATCACATCTTGACCATATCACATCACAACATGCCCTGCAAAAACAAGTTAGACGTCCTCTACCTTGTTGTTGCAAGTTTTACGTGGCTGCTACGGGCTTAAGCAAGAACCAATCTCACCTACGCATCAAAACCACAATGATAGTTTGTCAAATAGACTCCGTTTTAACCTTCGCAAGGACCGGGCGTAGCCATACTCGGTTCAACTAAAGTTGGAGAAACTGACACCCGCCAGCCACCTGTGTGCAAAGCACGTCGGTAGAACCAGTCTCGCGTAAGCGTACGCGTAATGTTGGTCCGGGCCGCTTCATCCAACAATACCGCCGAACCAAAGTATGACATGCTGGTAGGCAGTATGACTTATATCGTCCACAACTCACTTGTGTTCTACTCGTGCATATAACATCAAACCATAAAAACCTAGGCTCGGATGCCACTGTTGGGGAACGTAGTAATTTCAAAAAAAAATTCCTACGCACGCGCAAGATCATGGTGATGCATAGCAACGAGAGGGGAGAGTGTTTTCTATGTACCCTCGTAGACCGAAGCGGAAGCGTTGACGCAACGTAGAGGAAGTAGTCGTACGTCTTCCCGATCCGACCGATCCAAGCACCGTTACTCCGGCACCTCCGAGTTCTTGACACACGTTCAGCTCGATGACGCTCCCCGGGCTCCGATCCAGCAAAGCTTCGGGGATGAGTTCCGTCAGCACGACAGCGTGATGACGATGATGATGTTCTACCGACGCAGGGCTTCGCCTAAGCACCGCAACGATATGACCGAGGTGGAATATGGTGGAGGGGGCACCGCACAACGCTAAGGAACGATCACGAAGATCAACTTGTGTGTTCTAGGGGTGCCCCCTGCCCCCGTATATAAAGGAGTGGAGGAGGGGAGGGCCGGCCCTCTCTATGGCGCGCCCTAGGGGAGTCCTACTCCCACCGGGAGTAGGATTCCCCCTTTCCTAGTCCAACTAGGAGTCCTTCCATGTATTAGGAGTAGGAGACAAGGAAGGGGAAGAGGGAAGAGAAGGAAGGAGCGGGCGCCGCCCCTCCCCCTAGTCCAATTCGGACTAGCCAATTGGGGGGCGCGCGGCCTGCCTCTCCCTCTCCCCTAAAGCCCAATAAGGCCCATATACTTCTTCCCCCGTATTCCCGTAACTCCCCGGTACTCCTGAAAATACCCGAACCACTCACAACCTTTCCGATGTCCGAATATAGTCGTACAATATATCGATCTTTACGTCTCGACCATTTCGAGACTCCTCGTCATGTCCCCGATCTCATCCGGGACTCCGAACTCCATCGGTACATCAAAACTCATAAACTCATTATATAACTGTCATCGAAACCTTAAGCGTGCGGACCCTACGGTTCGAGAACAATGTAGACATGACCGAGACACGTCTCCGGTCAATAACCAATAGTGGGACCTGGATGCCCATATTGGCTCCTACATATTCTACGAAGATCTTTATCGGTTAGACCGCATAACAACATACTTTGTTCCCTTTGTCATTGGTATGTTACTTGCCCGAGATTCGATCGTCGGTATCCAATACCTAGTTCAATCTCGTTACCGGCAAGTCTCTTTACTCGTTCTGTAATACATCATCTCGCAACTAACTCATTAGTTGCAATGCTTGCAAGGCTTATGTGATGTGCATTACCGAGAGGGCCCAGAGATACCTCTCCGACAATCGGAGTGACAAATCCTAATCTCGAAATACGCCAACCCAACATCTACCTTTGGAGACACCTGTAGAGCTCCTTTATAATCACCCAGTTACGTTGTGACGTTTGGTAGCACACAAAGTGTTCCTCCGGCAAACGGGAGTTGCATAATCTCATAGTCATAGGAACATGTATAAGTCATGAAGAAAGCAATAGCAACATACTAAACGATCGGGTGCTAAGCTAACGAATGGGTCATGTCAATCACATCATTCTCCTAATGATGTGATCCCGTTAATCAAATGACAACTCATGTCTATGGCTAGGAAACTTAACCATCTTTGATCAACGGGCTAGTCAAGTAGAGGCATACTAGTGACACTCTGTTTGTCTATGTATTCACACATGTATTATGTTTCCGGTTAATACAATTCTAGCATGAATAATAAACATTTATCATGAAATAAGGAAATAAATAATAACTTTATTATTGCCTCTAGGGCATATTTCCTTCAAATACCGTCGCGGAAAGGGGTTAAAAACCATGTATATATATATATATATATATATATATATATATGTGTGTGTGTGTGTGTGTGTGTGTGTGTGTGTGTGTGTGTGTGTGTGTGTGTGTGTGTGTGTGTATGTATATATATAACAAAAAGATATACATATGTATGCCACCTCAGGAATGCGTAACAAAAATAATGAACAAATCAGCAAGTGGAAAAGATACAATAAAGAAGAAAACATAAAGGGGGTGCCATTTGTAGGGTACACAATAAATGATAAAAAACTAAGAAGAAAGGGAATCAGCAATAAAAAAGGAACTAAAGATGGTAAACTAAAACAAAAAATTGTACAATATATTTAAACAAAAGTCGAAAATGAAAAACCGGATATATCCCTTGTTGATGTCAAACCAATAGTCGTTTTGCTTGTGTGTGTTTTTGAAAAGGAAGATCAAAAGTGAACCAACACCCTCAATTGTTGCAAAAACACCATCTGGTTACAAAAGCAGCCTGGACTAGTTCCGCAAATTGCTGCATTTGACTAGAAATCCATTTATTTCTCCTTTTCAGCTCAATATAAGGAAATAAAAAGGTTTATTATGTTAGAAATGTAAGTTTAAGATAGAATCCATTGAGCAAAATAGTTGAAAATGGATAAAAAAACAATTTATATCTACCCTAACGGTGTAGGGGGGAGGGAGAGTCGTCAACTACAGTGCTTCCACATCGATCCACGGTGGCGCTGGTACTCTTGTCGATAAGTCATGGTATGGAGCTTATATCATCGACGTGGTAGGTTGGGTCTCCTCGCCTGGCCCTCACCTTATTCTCCGTGTTGAAGGTATGTGCTTCAAATTGTTGTCACTAGTATCTCAAGCAACGTCAAGCGACTTCCCGACTATAGTTATCAGGACTACCTGCTCCAGTGATGTAGACTTGGTGTTGGCATGCTTCATAATGCCACCGTTAGAATTTAACCTCCTATAATTTTATCAGTTAGCAATCGGGCGTAACGATTGGCTAAAAGTTAATACTCGTACGTTCTAATCTTTTTCCTTCACTAGAAAAAAAATACAGTTGTGAAGCCCATTATAATTGATGCCTTTTCTATAATCAAGTTTATTAACTTGTACACAGTATTAAAACTAAGTTTAAAAGTGAAACATGGCATATGAGTGCATGAGTATGCACGTGGTCCCATATGATAGCTAGACGATGCATCATGAACTTAAAAAACCTATTTCCATTTTGCTACCTCTATGTTTGTGTATATCACGTAGAAATCTCGAAATTATTTTGAGAGAGAGAGAGAGACATGGAAGATAAGTGTGTCAAATTTATTGACTTCATAAGTTATTAATTTGTATCTCTATATATACATAAAAAGACATGTATATATGTACACAATTGATTGACCCATGTATAGAATCTTTTTACCATGAAGTGCCATTAAATGACCTAAGCCAAGAAATCTGCCTATAGATGGAATTTCGTGCGTTGGATGTGGGAAGAATGGTCACCGAAATTAAGAGAACAGATATGCTTACCTTCGCTGGTAATGCGTGGATCATATATGTAGCCTAGTTATCGTGGGGAGATATTAATAAATTATTTGCAAATGTGTATGCAATAAAAATCCATTGATGTATGTGTCACTAGCAGCCAAAACGGAATTAGATCCTGTGTGCATTGCATATTTGAGAGCGGCAGAAACCATGGTTTGGGTCTTGCACTCAAAGATGAGAACACATGTCATGCATGCGCACAAGATGTGAGTCCTATCTATCTACACCGAAATTGATCAATACTCAATAGGCCTGCTTGTGTTGTTTCTAGCAATCTTCTTGCGTATATTTGGAGGCCCGTGGCAATTATTTGCATTGGAAAAACAGAAAAGATTTTTTTCAAAGAAACACACAATGTCGAGGTCAACTTAAAATAGTTTGGCATGTTCCTCAGAGGATCATAAGAATTAATTATCTTAACTATAGTTCATTCTACTTTAGTATGGACTGAAAAACTATAAATGAGCCAAATTAGTTAGCGAAAGTAGGACTGCACACAAGAGGGCTATAAATACACTATCTCACTCCCCGGTCTCCATCCCCAAGCTATAACCCATCTTCATAGTTCATACTCCTCATAATTCAATAGCGTTCAACTACCCACTTTCTCATGGATCCAATAGTCAACCAGGGGTGGACCTCATCCGAGGTAGAGGAGGCATGCTCACTCATTGCTAGGCTCAACACCAACAAAATCACGTACGATGATAAAGATGACAAGAACAAGAAGCACAACTACATGGTGAATTCTCTCCATGCATTGTTCCCTTCAAAGACCATGAAACAGGTAACAAATCTTTATATTGATCTCGCCGTGGAAATGCATATGATCCAACGGAGGGAGGGGACCTATGTTACTAGTGGTAGCCCGCAAAACATTTTCACCTGCTGTGACCCTGTCAACGGTAACTATGAGCTACCGATGGAGGAGAATGGTGCTAGAAGCACACACGGTATCTACACCATGGGCGACCATGCGAATGAAAACTTCGGTGTACGAGAGGAGGCAACAATCATGGACAATAATGGATTGTCCTTTGGTTGTGCAATGGAGAATACGGGGATCACGGTGACGGGTGAGGCACCGCTGATGGCAGACAATAACAAGATGAAGGTGGTGGAGAACATTATTTCCATAGACCAACCAGTTGTTACCCCACATCAATGGGGTTTCTGGACCGACGAGGAACACAGGTTCGTCCATGGTTGTATACTCTCCTTTGTCATGTAGTTTTAATTGTTGTTTGTTTTTAGTGAACATATACCAATTAAGAATGTTGTGCATATTTATTATGTGAGATCAGTAGCTTATGTTTGTGATGATATTTTACTTTACTAAATGTACACTGGACACTGTCAATTTCCATTTACAGCATGGGCGGCCTTGTTAATGAAAACTTTGAGGTACAAGAGGATGAGGGTACAACCATGGATGATAATGGATTTTCATTTCGTTGTGCACTGGAGGATACAAGAATCAGGAAGACGGAGGAGGCTCCAATGATGGTAGACAAGAACAAGATAGTGGTCTTGGAGAACAATACTTCCGTTGATCGACCAGTTGTTGCCGCACATCAACGAAAGTTTTGGACCAAAGAGGAACACAAGTTAGTCGATACCTATATTCTTCCTTGTCATGTAGTTTTAGTTGTTCTTTATTTAAAATCAACATACGATAATTAAGCTCCGTGAATTAATTCTATGAGGCATGTATGTTAAATTGATATTGCACTTTAACAAATATATATCTGGACATTTACAGTTTACATTTTTGATAAATACTAATCCCTGCAAATTAGATATTGATGAACTTTCTTTCTTACTTTTCTTTTTGGCTTAAGTTTTTTATGTGATTGGACCTTGATTAAAAAATAGAAAGGCAGTTAAATAGGCCATTAAATTCCAATATGGTACTTCTTGTCGCATTCAAACAGATCAATAACCTTTAATGATTGTCGTTTCACTATAGAAAAATAGAGGTATGATAATTTTGAATTTGTAATATGTTTTGGTTTTCTACAAAATATTCGTTCACTTAAGATTTCTGATATACATATATTCTATCCAGTACCAGTAAATAAACAAAAGTAAGCACATGTTGTTGTAGTGGTTCGATCCTGTCAAATTGGTAGTTTGCTTCAATCTATATTAGTTGCTTCAGTAAAACAACTGCACAATTCATCTTTGAGTAAACAATTTAACCTAACAATTCTTTTGAACATTATGTCCACAGGTCATTTCTTTATGGGCTGGAAGTCTATGGCCGTGGCGACTGGAAAAACATATCCAAGCACTTCGTCACCACTAAGACCCCTGTCCAAGTTTCAAGCCATGCACAAAAGTTTTTCAAGAGAATAGAGAAAAAGGCATCGTCAGGGACAAAGCGTTACAGCATCAATGATGTCAGGCTCCATGACAACGAGCTATTGGCAGCAAATAATAGTTCTGCCCCTCGGCAAACCCTTTCTTTCACCAGCCTCAACAATGACCCGAGCTTTAGGTTGCAGACTCCGACGAGCTCGTTCGCAGTCATGAACAACCTAGCTCAGTGCTCCCCTTCCATATATAATCAACAAGTGGGCCAGCAGCCAGTGTGGCGTGAGCAGCAGATGATGGGTTCTACTGCAGCTGTAATGGGCGGGGTAGGAAACTATGTGCCTGATGGCCAACAAGGGTCAGCTTATTTTTATCTTGGCAATGTATGAACAAGATGTAGTAGATCGTAGGCTTGGGCCATGTTTGGAATGCTAGCTAGGCATGTGTCCCATGAATAAACGGACTGTCCTCCTAAAGATGGCAACAAGACATTATAGCCGGCATGTGTGTTTAATAAGTGAATAAATAGCTCTGTTTCTATATATATATATATATATATATATATATATATATATATATATATATATATATATATATATATATAATATTTCACCTTTGATAGTCTCATCATCTTAATTGTGTTTGTCATGCTAAAAATAAGTGTTTGTCATCTCCCTTATTTTGTAAGACTATATATATACATATTTGTTGTATTACCATACGAAAGCATAGATGTTATCTCAATACATGGCCCTGACTGTTGTGTCATAATTTGCCTACATTACGAGATTGCAATCACACCATGAAAAAGCACAGGAATCTTAGCAAAAGGTTAAATATTCGTTGACTACATCAAATAAGATTCAGCTGCCGAATTACTTGAAAATCAGGCGTTCTACTTGATAGTCAGATCCTAATATACTAACACTAGTTTATCTAAAGCATGCATATTGGCTCTTCCTGTTTTTCGTCCAAGAGCCCCTAGAAATTAAATATTGTGTGGTGTTACTACGTTGCAGCAATGTAATGCCTATATATAAATATGATGATAGACTTGTATATTTGATATAAATTAAAATTAAGGATTTCATATGTCACCATTACTGTAGTTCAGAGTTTGTCACTAGGGGGTCAAACAAAGAAACCATCAATTATAAAAATCTTACTCTCACCATCATTTTAAATCCCAACACTCTCCATAATATTAAATTTGTGTCTCTGAGAATGGAGAATGAAGAGATCAGGGGCACGATTGGCATTTATTGAGGTATCACTAGTAGGAAAAGGGTCTTTTGCGAAGCACATTAGTGCCGGTTTGAATTAGAGCCAGCACTAATGTGTACACTAGTGCCGGTTCGTGGCGGCGATCAATAGTACCGGTTCGTGGAGAACCTTTAGTACCGGTTCGTCCCACGAACCGGCACTAAAGAGACTGTGTCAGCCTGCGGTCAGGCTATGGCCCCACCATCACCATTTAGTGCCGGTTCGAACCACGAACCGGTACTAATGACATCGCGGCAGGCTGTTTTTAGTCCCACCTCGCTCCCCTAACAAGCCTTTTACCACCATAAATATGTTATTACTCAAACTATCACAAACACTTGGTCTTTATTGAACTCTATGTGTAGAATTTGTGGCCGCAATATGAGTCTTCATCGGTTTATAAATCGTTGATGACTCATATTGACAATTCAGATTGTACACACAAAGATCGTTGATGATCAAAGTATTTTTTATGTTATAAGATTATATTGACAATTTAGACTGTAAAGAAATATAAGATCATGATGTAAATGGTCTTATATTTTTTGCGTTCAGTATGCATCATTCAAAGCGACGCCATCAACTTTCAACCATTTCTGCCTTCATTTGCTATTTTTCATGCATTCAATGATTTGTTTTGAGAACTAAATGACCTGGAAATTGAAAAGCACTACAAATGAACTCTGAAAAAGTTGAAACTTGGTATGGTATCATCATTTCACCCACATAGCATGTGCAAGAAATTAGAGAGGCTTACGGCTAAAACTGGATGCACTTCATTTACAAACTGAACAATCTCATTCGAAGTAGTCAGGTTTCTGACGAAATTGAACTCATCTGTTATAAAGGCATTTTATTTTTTAAAACTTATTACAACTCCAGAATTTTTGTGCGTTCAGTATGCACCATTCGAAGCGACGCCATCAACTTTCAACCATTTCTGCCTTCATTTGCTATTTTTCATGCATTCAATGATTTGTTTTGAGAACTAAATGACCTGAAAATTGAAAAGCACTACAAATGAACTCTGAAAAAGTTGAAACTTGGCATGGTATCATCATTTCACCCATATAGCATGGGCAAGAAAGTAGAGAGGCTTACGGCTAAAACTGGATGCACTTCGTTTACAAACTGGACAATCTCTTTCGAAGTATACAGATTTCTGACGAAAGTAAACTCATCTGTTACAAAGGCATTTCATTTTTTTAAACTTATTACAACTCCAGATTTTTTGTGCATTCAGTATGCACCATTCAAAGCGACGCCATCAACTTTCAACCATTTCTGCCTTCATTTGCTATTTTTCATGCATTCAATGATTTGTTTTGAACTAAATGACACTAAATTTTGTGCAGGCATAGCACCACCTTTAGTACCGGTTGGTGGCTCCAAACCGGTACTAAAGGGTGACCAGGACTACAGTTTCTTAGTAAGCTGTTTTTTAGTCCCACCTCGCCAAGAGAGAGGGGCTAGGAGCGGTCTATAAGCCCTGAATGCAGAGACGATGAAGAAGAGGCTCAATGCTCACGTTGCTTAGCTTCAAGCCTTCAGGAATATGGTAGATTGCACGGAGCTACGCGCAGTGCAGTTTACACTATTCCGAAAGGCTTGAAGCAAATTAACGAAGCATTGCACCTCTTTTTTATTTTTAATAACTTATTACAACTCCGGACTTATTACACTACACGTCGGCATTTCTTTTTTTAAAACTTTGGTTATAACTCCAGACTTTGACCATCAAGTTTTGCAGAAAAGAAAAAATAGTAGAAAAGAAAATAATTATATAAAAAAACTACTCAGAAATAAATAGAAGAAAATAAATATAGCAGAAAAGAAAAAACTACTCAGAAATAAATAGATATAACAGAAAAGAAAAAACTATGCAAAAAAACTACGCAGAAATAAATAGAAGAAAATAAAGCAGAAAATAAAAACAAATAAAAAAAATTGGGGCGCTGCCCTGTGGGCCTGCTAGGCCACGTGCGTGCAATTACAGGCCTTAATGGCCCAGCAGACTCACAGGGCAGCGCGCAGAGTTTAGGCCCACAAGCCTGCTTAAAGAGGAGTTCGAAAGGGCAGCCGCGGCTGGGTTTATAAACCAGTGCGGCTGCCCTTCGCCAGGCGAGGTGGGACTAAACTTTGGGGTGGCAGCGCGAGGCCTTTAGTACCGGTTGTTGGCTCCAACCGGTACTAAAGACAACCCTTTAGTACCGGTTGGAGACACCAACCGGTACTAAAGGCCTTGTCTTCCCGCCTCCTGGCCTGGTGAAAGTTGGCCTTTAGTACCGGTTGGTGGCTCCAACCGGTACTAAAGGCCTCTCCTATATATACAACACTTGCGAAAATTCAATTAGATCTCCACTTCTTTCGTCTCAACACACTTCTCGCGCGCGCCCGTCGCCCGTCGTCGCCGCCGCTGCCCGTCGTCCGTCGCGCGTCGTCGTCGTCGTCCCCGCCGCCGCCCGTCGTCGTCGTCCCCGCCGCCGCCCGTCGTCGTCGTCCCCGCCGCCGCCCGTCGCCCGTCGTCCCCGCCGCGCCGCCCGTCGAAGTCGTCGTCCCCGCCGCGGTACACGTCTCTCTCGCTCTCCCCGCCGTCGTCCGTCGTCGTCCCGCCCGTACGCTGCCGCCCCGTACGCCCCCGCCCGTACGGGGACACACACACATATACACACACATATACGTACACGTACATACATGCACACATACACATACACACACACACACACATTTTTTTACTTATTTTCTGTTTTTTAGAAAAGTTAATTAGATGATCGAATGTTAGATGAATTAGCTAGCTAGATAGAAAATTGTCGAACTAGAGATTTGAACTAGTTGAATAATTAATATAACTAGTTTATTTTAGGTATATGAGATTTGAACTAGTTCAATAATTAATATAACGAGTTTATTTTTAGTAAGAAAATTTAGGTATATGAGATTAATGTCGAATGTTAGATGAATTAGATAGAAAAGTTAAATATATAGTAATGTCAAGAAAATTAATAGAACTGGTTGAAGTAGTTGATTTAATAAAACTGGTTCATTTTACTATAGAAGTAGTTTATTTTTAGCAAGAAAATTAATAGAACTAGTTTCTTTTTTTAGTTAAAGCAATTATTCCCGCATCGACGTGGACGATGCCTATCCCGCATCCTCGTCGTCGAGTTGGCGGAGGACGACACCTGCTTGACCAGATGGGCCATGTTCGAGACTGGGCTCCGCCGGGGTGGTACTGGGAGGCGCTACCTTCCGGGGGCGTAGGTTGGTGAGGAGACAGCCCGTCGTTGACCCGATCCTTGTTTGGTGGCGGTCGCGTGGGCCAGTGACGGTTCTAGCTGTACTGGCGATATGTATGATATATAGTATTCGACGTGTATTAGTGATAATATTCGATGTACGGACACATGGAGATGATGTAGTTTTTCTTATAATTGAATGCATCCTAATTTGAATACTACTTTATTTTGCGATTTGATTTTTCTTATTGAATGCTCAAATTGGAGAGCACTATTTGCAAGGCATATGCATATGATTAGTTGAATAATAATGATCTAATTTAGTCTTTGAATTATGAACGTATAGGAAATGTCATCATCGGACGACGAAAGTCTCCCGGGGGAGTGCGACTGGTGCCATGACGATCGAGGTGAGTGCGACAGGCCTCACCTGGACGATGGTCGGCGCTTCAGCATTAAGCTCGAGGAGACCTTCAAAATTGAAACGGTACGCAACGACGACAAGTGTTTTTTTCATAATTAAGCATGACTTCAACTATTTCAACATGTAATTTTCATCTTTTACAATTCAAGTATAGTTGATCCCATGCCATGCAAGACGCTATGTCTTGGAGAGGATGGATTTTGAAGACCATGAAAATTTTGAAACGAAGAAAATTCACCTAAGGACCCATCATGATGTGGATTTTGAAGTAAAGTTGTATAATGCTGAGAGCGTAACCCATTTTGGTTGCAAAAATTGGGAATCATTTTGCAAATTGTATGGTTTTGATGAGGGTATGCTTGTCACCATGGATCTTGGTGATCCTGAAATCGAGCAAGACAATATGGACATTTGGGTCCTTGTTGATACTCCTCCAGTTCTACCGCTATGTGAGTTTCTCAAACATAGTTAATTATTAATAGAACTTATATTGTTCATTTCAAAATAGTTGACAGCTTATTTCCATTGACAACTTATTTTGAAGTATCAAAGAATGTGCAGAAGATGGTAGATAGAACTTACTACACCGATGGCTCTGAGTTAACTTACAAGGAGAAAACTCATCTGGTTGGATTTTGTAATGATATTGAGAATCACAATATCTACAATCGAACTCCTCAACATTATGGTGAATACGTGCCACTAGTGCACGTGTTGAACTACGGTAACTACCATGGAGATACCCTGGTAAGTTTTTTTACTATTACGACATCCGTGCATCTTTTTGCATACTTCTAAAACTAGTACATCATTGCTAACTACGAAGTTATTACTATGTTTTTCAACAGCTTATCCCAGAGGATTGTGTGCCTCATTTGATGTATCAGAATGGCGGCAGCCTTCATGTTTTGAACATATATCCAGGTCATCCTACGAATCTCAACTGTCCATACCGGATTTCTAAAAGAAGTGGAGACATGACAGTCAAAGGATGGAAAAAAATGTATGGACAGTCGTAAGGAGCTTCTTGGAAGCAAAAGGAAGCGAGGCGCAAGAATTGGAGACAGGATGATCTCCATTCTTCATAATGGAGAGTCAGGGTCTATATTGTTTTATGCTATTTCACCTTAAGTGTGTTTAGGTCCGATCCTACCTGATACTTGATGATCATGTGCTAAGAACAATTATGTAGGGTTGGGTTCGATGACTATGAGGATGATGATCGTATGACTTATTATTAATAACGAGTAGAAGTTGTATGATGATGCTTGATTAATTAGCTAGTAGGACTTGTTATTATATATGATGATGTATGATGCGAGCATGCATGAGTTATTATATATATATATATCTGCGGGTGAAACGAAAAAGAATTAAAATGGAAAACACAAAATTAAATGAAAAAGAAATCATAAAACCAAAAACCCCCCAAACATTTTAGTACCGGTTGGTGTTACCAACCGGTACTAAAGGGCTCCCGGCCCCCGGAGCTGGCTCGTGCCACGTGGTTGCCCTTTAGCACCAGTTCGTGCTGAACCGGTACTAAAGGGGGGGGGCTTTAGTGCCCAAACTTTAGTGCCGGTTCCTAAACCGGCACTAAAGGGCCTTACGAACCGGTGCTATTGCCCGGTTCTGCACTAGTGTATTTTCATGTTACGTTCTTCTTACTCTAGAGATCTAGGTTGGGACGTAGGCTTGGAAGATTATATATGAAATGGCAGGGGTGGCCAAAAGAAGAAATTACTAGATGAACATTTATCAGAATGGGTCATTTCATAAATAAACATTGGATAGTGTTTTTCTTTCCTTCTTTTGGCTACATGAGTTGATCCAGTCCCCTTGAGGTTCATTTGCGGCATTGTAGATTGGACCATTGGCTCAATCTCGTATTTTCTCCCAGTAACATGAGGATTTATGGGGAGTCTTGTAATCAGTATAGTAATTGATGGAGACATGGAATGACATATTGGAAGTACGTACAGTTGAGAAGAATGAGTAGGAGGCTGAGACGGCGAAGTGGGAGATGCCGCTAGTCCAAGATAATGAGGTGGAGGTGCTATAGAAGCGATTCGGTCATCAATCAGAAATTCCACAAAAATGGGTGCTTCAGGCCAAGGAAGAAAGACACACTCAATCATTTGTTACGTCCTTGTCGTTTTCCCCAATTAGGTCTTTTTTGTTGTTGTCTTTGCACTGTTTTTATGTGTGAATGTCGCTTCTGTCATGTATAGTGTTTTAGCAAGTGTTCCGATATGAATTAATAGATATTTACAGGTTTAGTTTTTTCTTTTCTTACTGAACTATAGACTTATTGTTGTCTACCGTTATCTACTAATTTCAGTTACTTCTTTTAAAAAGTGCCTCCTAGAGAGGTTGAGTGATCGGAGCTACTCGATCTTGATTAATGCATTGCTTTGGTCTCATCATTGTGATGTTTGTCGTTAATGGGTGGAATCTCAACTCACCGGCCCTGGTCTATGTCGGCGGGAAGTTGAAATTCCCCATACCGCATCATGCCAGCCCCTCTTCAGAGTTGCCCAAACCCTTAATCTTACCTCTAAAAGGGGAAAACTTGTATGCTAAAGAGAACATCTATAATCAAGGCCTCAGGAGAAAGGGAGTTCACCAGTCACACGGGAAAGAGGCTGAGACGTCGACCATCTAGAGATCAAGACTGGAAGGTTCAAGGCGTTCGCAACCAGGAGACCAGAAAAGGAATGCGTCCAACCGACTCAAGACCGGGTACAAATACCCGTATGCCGAAACCAAAAGGGGGCACCTTCTACTTCGACGGCCAAGATAACATAAATAAAGCCCTAGCTTAGACCTAGATTAGATCTAATCTTAGACATAGTAGAGCCCTGTTGAAATAATAAAGGCGCTGATCCCGGCATAAAGGGCACACTTCTTTTGAACTAGGACTGATTCAGTGGAGCGCAGGTGAATAGACTTTACATGTCCAAACAAGCTTGGGAAAACTCATTCTAGACATAATAGTGCCAGATCTCATGCACAAAAAATGGATCTGTACTTTGTGACAATGTATGAAGAACATGCATGTCAACAACCCAACTTCAATATTGACACGCATACTCAATCAAGCTAATCTCAATCAACCATAGCACAAACGTCAACAGACAACTGTGCAAAGAGAACGTTGGCTCAGTGGTTGGACATGCGGTTGTGCAGCCTAACGACTCGAGTTAAATTCCTAAACTTGACAGGTGATGCACAGGGGTTTTCCCTAATTTATTGAGGATCAAGTTTGGTGTGTGGTCGAACCACTCATCAAAAAATATCTTGATACTCATTTAAAAAAATTCTGAGGACCATGTTTATCTTGGTACTCATACTAAAATGGCCGTATGCATCCCTAGTTGGTGCAGAGGCCGGGGAAGTGAAATTCTCCCCCATTTTTTAAGATAAGAAAGCTAGCCTCATACTCTGTGGAACGTACCTACTTGGTAGATCACTACTGTACCATTCCCCCGTTCCCTCGCGTCGCCCTCTTGAGGGCGACTCGGGGGCGACCGATCTCCCCGTCCGCCTCCCCCTTCTCGATTCCTTCCTGCGCCGCCGGAGATGGGCGCCGGGTCCCCCGCTGTCGCCGATGAGGGTGGCGGCGAGGCCCTCGACCGCGAATGTGACGCCCTCGATTCAACCGTACACTAATCATACACGCAATTGTGTACGATCAAGATCAAGGACTCACGGGAAGATATCACAACACAACTCTAGACACAAATTAAAATAATACAAGCTTTATATTACAAGCCAAGGGCCTCGAGGGCTCGTATACATAAGCTCGAATACAGAAGAGTCAGCGGAAGCAACAATATCTGAGTACAGAATAAGTTAGACAAGGGTGCCTTAAGAAGGCTAGCACAAAAGCAACATCGATCGAAAAGGCAAGGCCTCCTGCCTGGGAGCCTCCTAACTACTCCTGGTCGTCGGCGGTCTCCACATAGTAGTAGGCATCAGTGGTGACATCTGGCTCCTGGGCTCCGACATCTGGTTGCATCAACCGGAAAGAAGAAGAAGGGGGAAAAGGGGGAGCAAAGCAACCATGAGTACTCATCCAAAGTACTCGCAAGCAAGGATCTACACTACATATGCAACATTATCAAAGGAAGGCTGTATATGTGGACTGGGCTGCAGAAATGCTAGAATAGAGAGAAGGCCTAGTCCTATCGAAGACTAGCATCTTCTGGAAACCACCATCTTGCAGCAACCGGGGTGAGTAGAGTAGCATAAAGTAAAGTAGTAGAAGTGTAATCAACCTCGGCCAGAGATCCTTTCTCGACTCCCTGCGAGAAAGCAATCCCAGAGCCATACTATCAAGTTATCATCACAATCCAATTCTCATCACCATCCAGTTCTCATCACAAGTATCCAGTTCTAGTTGTATCGATCGGGATACAACTCCAAGTGTCCGTTATCGTAGTATAGGCTATCGATAGATGTTTTCTTCCCTGCAGGGGTGCACCAACTTACCCACCACGCTCGATTAACTCCGGCCGGACACACCTTCCTGGGTCATGCCCGGCCTCGGCCAAACAATACGCCGCAACCCGACCTAGGCTTAACAGAGAGGCCAGCACGCCGGACTAAACCTATGCCCGAAGGGGTCATGGGCCATCTCCCCGGGAACTCCTGCATGTTGCGTACGCGGCCGGTGAGCAGACCTAGCTACCCTCTTAAAAAAGGAAGGAGCTTACCAGTCCAACGCGGCGCGCGCCACTCAGTTGCTGACGTCTATTAAGCTTTAGCTGATGCATACGATGCAGAACGCCCATACTATGCCCACGTGATGGTTAGTGCTATCAGCAAGAGACCCCTCGGATCAAATATCCAAATCGTAGTGGATTAGGAACGCGCGGTAACAAGCAGAGACTCACGAAAGATGTGACCCCGTTGCCCCGTCTCGAGGACTTGCGGCAAGGGCTAGGAAACCCGACCACGCCTCGTAATTATCTCACAGGCACCTTCCAGGTCCGCTCGACTCCACATCACTCGCAATTAAGCTCGCGCGGGTACCCCTCAGGGTCGACCCGTCTTTCCAAGTAACAGTGGTAAAGTCCAAGTATCCGTGTGTCCAAACATCAAGGGGAAAACCCGAGGAATCACCCCCGATGAATTCCACTAGATGTAATCATCAAGGTGAACGTAAGAGGAATCACCCCCGAGGTTCACACTTGAGGGGTTGCACGACAGAGTCGTATCGGGAGTGGTTAAGGAGGAAATCACCCTCGATCACCACGACCGAATGACTACACTACAGGGTTAACATCAGAAGTGCTGAAGAGGTTCACCCTCGGTACTTGATAGTAGCCTAGTAGTGTCGAGCAACTAAGGGGAAGTGATGTGCGGTGTCGGGGCCTGGTCTTCGATCACGTAGATCGAGTCGTCGATGATGAAGCGGGGGCAACAAGGACAAGTGGGGTTCACTGATGGATCACTAACCAACCTATACTAAGCAGTTTAGGATAAGCAGATAAGGTATAACGGCAGATACAAAAGCAGGCTATGCATCAGAATAGGAGCAAACAATAACAGTAGCAAAATCTAATGCAACCATGAGAGAAAGGAATGGGCGATATCGGGATGATCAAAGGGGGGGCTTGCCTGGTTGCTCTGGCAAGGAGGGGTCGTCGTCGACGTAGTCGATCACACAGGGGCGACATCGGTCTCGGGGTCTACCGGAGAGAAGAGGGGGAAGAAACAGTAAATATAAAGCAAGCATAGCATGACAAAGCATAACATGGCAATAAGCTGTGCTGGGTGTGACCTAACGTAAGGCTACATGATATAGGAGAAGGGGAAATACAACCGGGAATGTTCTCTCGATTCTGGACCTGTGTCAGACAGTTGACCGAAGGGGAAATCTTCCATGTTCGGATAGTTAGAGGCATCTGACATGTATGTGGGTAGCGTATTCGGGTTCGTCTCGTCGTTCTGAGCAACTTTCGTGTATAAAATTTTTCGATCCGAGCTACGGTTTATTTAATATGATTTTTTAAAGTTTTAAAACATTTTTAGAATTTATTTAAATAATTCAACATTATCTAGAATAATACATGATGACGTCAGTCATGACATCATGGTGATGTCAGTAGTCAAATAGTCAGTTGACCTAGTCAAACTGACATGTGGGTCCCACCGTCATTGTCTAAGACTAACTAAACAGGTTTAAAAGTTTAGTTAGTTGATTAGGTTAATCTAATCACGATTAATCAAGTTAATTAATTAATTAATTAATTAATTAATTTTAATTACTTTTTTAAACCCTTTTATTTTCGTTTTTACAGGGACTGGGCCCCACGTGCCATAGGCATAGGGGCCTAACGGGCGGTGGTTAACAGGGCGGGCGGGCGCCCGAACGGCCACGGGAGTGCGGGCGCGCCTGGGCGCGGGCGGATGGCAGCGGCGGGAGTTGGGGCTCGGGCGCGCACGGCGGGGCAGAGGATTCTGGCGAGCGGTGGCCTGCGCGGGCGGGCGGCGCGAGCGGCCTGGGCGCCCGGCAGAGAGCGTCGGGGGTAGCCGGGCGTCAATAGAAGGCGGCGACGCAGGCAGGGTACGCGGGTCGGCGAGCAGTGGGGAGCCAGCACGCGGCGCGGCCATCGGCGAGCGGCGGCCGCGGCGCGAAGCAGCAGGCGTGCAGCGGCGCGAGTGGGGAGGCAGAGGAAGAGCAGCCAGGTGCGGGTCGGCTTGGTTTGGGCGTGGCCAGGAGTGTGCGGGGCCGCGGGCCTGAGGCCACAGTGTGGACGGGGCACGTGAGTCCTTGCGCTCGGGCGGCGCAGTGTGGGGCCGGGCGTGGCAGGTGCGGCGAGCGAGGCCGCACGGAGCAACGACGGGGTTGCGGGTGAGTGACAAGGGTATCAGGGCGCGAGTGGCTTGGCGTGGACGGTGCGGGAACGCATGGGAGCATGGATTGGGTGTCATCGGCGACGGAGAGGGAGAGGGGAAGGGGATGAGGGCTCACAGGGCCCTGTAGAGGTGCTAAAGCATGCTCGGGGAGGGGCCGGAGTTGCGGTTCCGGCGTCGGGGCGGCGGGTGGCGCCGTTGGGTGCCCTTCCAGATCCAGGAACGGGGAGGAGGACGGGGCCGCGAGGAGGAGGTCGAGGAGGACGGCGGCGGTCCGGTGACAGGGTCCGGCATGTCGATGCAGCGATGGCGACGTTGGTGAGGGTAGCCGCCGGGGTCATTGCCTCGATCTAGAAGGGGATCGGGGGAGTGGGGGGAGTGCGTGGGGAGTGGGGTGTAGCGGTTTAGGTCACGAGGGTGGGAGCGGATAAGGAGGCGACGGGTGGGCCGGCCTGTAGGGGGCGTGGCCGACTGGGCCGGTGGGGTTGAGGCCCGGTGGGGAAAGTGGGGGGTGTTGGCCTTTCACTTTTTGTTTTATTTTTATTCTATTTGCAAAAATCTGTTTGCAATATTTTGAGCTGCCAAATGTTCTTTGTAAAAATGTGCAACTTGGTCACAAAAATACATTGCAATATTTGGCACTACCACAAAAAGTTTGGGAGGAGTTCGAATTGATTTGACTTTTTCACAAATGGAAAAGTATAAGAAAAAGCTGATTGGGAACTGTTTTAATTTCCAAAGGAAATTAAATATCTCAAGTGATGTTGAACTATTCATGACAATTAGTTAGCGAATATCTTCAACCCATCAAACATTTTTGCTCGACAGTTTGAAGAAATAAGAATTTGACTTATTTTTGGAATTTGAATTTGACCTGTGTTTGAAAAAAGGGAGGATTAGCAACTTCATTATGATGACATGGCATCATCAGGCATGAGATTACTGTAGCATGATACTGGGGGTGTTACAAGTCTCCTCCACTACAAGAAATCTCGTCCCGAGATTTAAGATGGTGGAGTAAGGGGGAAAGACTCAGGAAGGATGGAGCTCAACACAAAATAGGTACGTGGAGACTACCTTAGTGAACGTAGCATAGAGGTATCTCTCGAGTTGAAATTCGAAAAGTCATCGAGAGCAAGGTGAGGTGCAATAAGAAGCTTCAACCGGGTAGACAATCGGTTGTTGCCTGAAACAAGGGGTGAAAGGGGTTCAGAGCATCGAGGATAAGTATGGCGTCTGATACCAGAATAGATCAATAGGAATGTGGCTTGTGAATTACATACGAAGTCAAGCGCAAGGAATAACTTTGGCAACAGGGGTGTACAGGAGAGTGAGGTTTCGATCCTGTGGAACTGTGGGTTATGGGGCCACCATGTGGGTTAAAAAAATAGGTAAGGTGTTGACATCTTGCACGGTCATGATAGCAAGATATGTCAGGGAATAGTCTGTCAGTTATGTCGGCAACAACACCGGTACCAAGGGCGAGGGACGAAGAGAACCATTTTCCTGCTCGTTGAACGAGGCGGACCAATCGGCAAGGTTCGCGTCCATCGGTGGTTACCGGAACGTAATCAACAATAGTAACAGGGTCTGACTGACAAGGATATACATCGGGGCGTTTTATAAGCAGGGAATTATTTCTTATTATAATATATAGATCACAAGAAGGTTAAACAAAACAATGGAAAGGAAAATGTGGTTATTAGTTTAACCAAACCAATGGAAAGGAAAAGGTGCTTATACAAAAGTATTAGAGTATATGCTTCCAAGAACAAACAGAGCATGATATACATGACAGGACATCAAGTACTTATCCATTTAGTTAATGGGGCAAGGAGAATCATGATTTTTACCCATACAGCGGTGTTTGGATAAGTGATCAAGAAACAATTAGTATTGCACCTCAAATGTTCTTAAGGATGTTCGGAGTACCACAATCATGCTTCAGGATAGCATTGACATGGTTCCCAAGTAGGGGTTGGAGTTGAAGATCACAAGAAATACTCAAGAAACAATTACAGGAATAGCTAGGAGTCCAAGGTATAACCAATACATGATAAAACATGTGTTGGAAAGAAGACAAGGGGGTTGTCAATGATAACTTAAATCATCAAAGGTCAAGGATGGTATTTCTCACCATGAATTCAATTGTCATCTCAACAGAAGTCAAAATGTTGATGTTGATCATGACACATTTGTCGAGAGGCTCAATGAAGATGCCATCGAGCAGCGATGACATCAAGCAAAAGGAAGGATGAAGTGAAAGGCTATGAGAACCACGGATTCGTCACAAGCTCGAAATCAAACTTGTTGTTCGAGATGAAATGATAGGATGCGGAAGATCGACACAAGCTTAGCCCGTCGTCAGGAGTTGTGCTCCGGGAAGAAGGACTGGGTAGCACAGTTAAAATTAGCACGATAATGATATAGCCGATCAGGCTAGGAATGATGTGACGGAGTATCACTCCAATTAAGAATTAACAAGAGGTAGTGCAATGACACAATATCATCGAGATAACATGAGGCAATACTTGAAGGTAGATCAAATTAGAGGTTGGACAGGTGAAATGACTTGCAGGAGACAAGTATTTTAACTTGTCCGGGAAATGGAATTAACGAGAAACTATGGTCGGAACCACGATTATGAATGATCAAACCACCGATACAAGATGAACTTATAACAAGGGGTAATTATTTTTACGAGAAGCTTCCATGATAAGTTCTACATCGGTTCCATGGGCATGAACACAAAGGTTCAAGGTCGACTCCCACTTCTTCAATGCATAACCTTTCATTCACTCCTCATTTTCGAAGAATTTGTAGTGCGAAAGATTTATCTGGTGAAGCACTAGAAGAGTATGACTCACATCTCTTTCGAGTTCACACGGCTTAGGGAAGGCATAGGATCAAACCATAGGGGTATCTTAGGAACATATACCACTAACTTCAGGATTAAAAATATACCAGCTCGAAAGCAAAGCATGGTTGACAAAAGCAGATGATAGAATTTACCAAAGGCATTTATGTGTCAGGGCAAAACTGACAAGTTTAATGAATAAGAAGGACATCGTCGGACAATAATCCAACAAAGAATTCTGCGGTCCTCAATGGATCTGATGTGAGTATCAATACTCAATCAAAAGAAGGAAATGATGCAAAGGCGTCAGATTATAGAAACAGCTGAATAATTCGACGTTCAAGTTGAAGGGAACTAGGTGGACAATCAATTACAACATGATTGGCCAAGATCCAACTCATGTCCAGAATGACGTATGAGCAGGAAGGTTAAATTTCAGGGTTCGATTGATGATTGCGAGCAATCGCAAACATAATTAATCAATAGGCTCAAGATGACAATGACAAAGGATGTTAATGAATATTGCCGGACATATGGATTTAACCGTAATGCGGGCAAACAAGACTTTCGGGAGCACTAGGCTGTAGAGGATCTTTGGGAGATCGAAATGCATTCGATGAATTTTGTGATACATATGATCAACTGGGGATGAACGAACCCCCGGTAAGTGTGAGGAATTATTCGTAGGGTTATTCAGGCGGAATAGAGCTGTAAGGCAGTCGGAAAAAGGATTCTAGAAAGTCGAAGAATACTTTCGGGTATCTTGTAACAACAAGAACGACTAGGGATGGAAGTAAGAACGGTGAGGGTACACGTTTATCCATAAGGATTCAACGGTGTTAAGGGATTGCAAAAGAAATGAACACAAGTTCTCAGGAGTAGATCAGAGAGTATCTTCGAATTCTTCTGGTGAAGCAAGCGATCATCGCTAATGTCGGGGCTCTCCGGGAGGAAGTGGGTACGAGAACCTAATGTCAGAGTTAGTAAAATGTTTAACCCAAATAGAATAGAGATCAGAGTCCCAGAGTATAGACGAGGAATAAAAGATCCTAATACCACCCAATGGCGACGTGGGCCCGTAAGCCACACAGCCAATGTTAGTAAAAGTTTTTGATTGACTAGACTCAACTTCGGCCAAGGAGTTGGAAAGGGGGATACCTACAGGCAGTCGGCTCTGATACCAACTTGTGACGCCCTCGATTCAACCATACACTAATCATACACGCAATTGTGTATGATCAAGATCAAGGACTCACGGGAAGATATCACAACACAACTCTAGACACAAATTAAAATAATACAAGCTTTATATTACAAGCCAGGGGCCTCGAGGCCTCGAATACATAAGCTCGAATACAGAAGAGTCAGCGGAAGCAACAATATCTGAGTATAGAATAAGTTAGACAAGGGTGCCTTAAGAAGGCTAGCACAAAAGCAACATCGATCGAAAAGGCAAGGCCTCCTGCCTGGGAGCCTCCTAACTACTCCTGGTCATCGGCGGTCTCCACGTAGTAGTAGGCATCGGTGGTGACATCTGGCTCCTGGGCTCCGACATCTGGTTGCATCAACTAGAAAGAAGAAGAAGGGGGAAAAGGGGGAGCAAAGCAACCGTGAGTACTCATCCAAAGTACTCGCAAGCAAGGATCTACACTACATATGCAACATTATAAAAGGAAGGCTATATATGTGGACTGGGCTGCAGAAATGCCAGAATAGAGAGAAGGCCTAGTCCTATCGAAGACTAGCATCTTCTGGAAACCACCATCTTGCAGCAACCGGGGTGAGTAGAGTAGCATAAAGTAAAGTAGTAGAAGTGTAATCAACCTCGGCCAGAGATCCTTTCTCGACTCCCTGGGAGAAACCAATCCCAGAGCCATACTATCCAATTATCATCACAATCCAATTCTCATCACCATCCAGTTCTCATCAAAAGTATCCAGTTCTAGTTGTATCGATCGGGATACAACTCCAAGTGTCCGTTACCGTCGGACAGGCTATCGATAGATGTTTTCTTCCCTGCAGGGGTGCACCAACTTACCCACCACGCTCGATTAACTCCGGCCGGACACACTTTCCTGGGTCATGCCCGGCCTCGGCCAAACAATACGCCGCAACCCGACCTAGGCTTAATAGAGAGGCCAGCACGCCAGACTAAACCTATGCCCCCAGGGGTCATGGGCCATCTCCCCGGGAACTCCTGCACGTTGCGTACACGGCCGGTGAGCAGACCTAGCTACCCTCTTAAAAAAAGGAAGGAGCTTACCAGTCCAACCCGACGCGCGCCACTCAGTCGCTGACGTCTATTAAGCTTCGGCTGATGCATACGATGCAGAACGCCCATACTATGCCCACGTGATGGTTAGTGCTATCAGGCCAGAGGCCCCTCGGATCAAATATCCAAATCGAAGTGGATTAGGAACGCGCGGTAACAAGCAGAGACTCACAAAAGATGTGACCCCGTTGCCCCGTCTCGAGGACTTGCGGCAAGGGCTAGGAATGCCCGGCCACACCTCATAATTATCTCACGGGCACCTTCCAGGTCCACCCGACTCCACATCACTCGCAATTAAGCTCGCGCGGGTACCCCTCAGGGTCGACCCGTCTTTCCGAGTAACATTGGTAAAGTCCAAGTATCCGTGTGTCCAAACATCAAGGGGAAAACCCGAGGAATCACCCCCGATGAATTCCACAAGATGTAATCATTAAGGTGAACGTAAGAGGAATCACCCCCGAGGTTCACACTTGAGGGGTTGCACGACAGAGTCGTATCGGGAGTGGTTAAGGAGGAAATCACCCTCGATGACCACAACCGAATGACTACACTACAGGGTTAACATCAGAAGTGCTGAAGAGGTTCACCCTCGGTACTCGATAGTAGACCAGTAGTGTCGAGCAACTAAGGGGAAGTGATGTGCGGTGTCGGGGCCTGGTCTTCGATCACGTAGATCGAGTCGTCGATGATGAAGCGGGGGCAACAAGGACAAGTGGGGGTCACTGATGGATCACTAACCAACCTATACTAAGCAGTTTAGGATAAGCAGATAAGGTATAACGGCAGATACAAAAGCAGGCTATGCATCAGAATAGGAGCAAACAATAACAGTAGCAAAATCTATGCAAGCATGAGAGAAAGGAATGGGCGATATCGAGATGATCAAAGGGGGGGCTTGCCTGGTTGCTCTAGCAAGGAGGGGTCGTCGTCGACATAGTCGATCACACAGGGGCGACATCGGTCTCGGGGTCTACCGGAGAGAAGAGGGGGAAGAAACAGTAAATATAAAGCAAGCATAGCATCACAAAGCACCACATGGCAATAAGCTGTGCTGGGTGTGACCTAACGTAAGGCTACATGATATAGGAGAAGGGGGAATACAACCGGGAATGTTCTCTCGATTCCGGACCTGTGTCAGACAGTTGACCGGAGGGGAAATGTTGCATGTTCAGATAGTTAGAGGCACCTGACATGTATGTAGGTAGCGTATTCGGGTTCGTCTCGTAGTTCTGAGCAACTTTCATGTATAAAGTTTTTCGATCCGAGCTAGGGTTTATTTAATATGATTTTTAAAAGTTTTAAAACATTTTTAGAATTTATTTAAATAATTCAACATTATCCAGAATAATACATGATGACGTCAGTCATGACATCATGGTGATGTCAGCAGTCAAATAGTCAGTTGACCTAGTCAAACTGACATGTGGGTCCCACTGTCATTGTCTAAGACTAACTAAACAATTTTAAAAGTTTAGTTAGTTGATTAGGTTAATCTAATCACGATTAATTAAGTTAATTAATTAATTAATTTTAATTCCTTTTTTAAACCCTTTTATTCTCGTTTTTACAGGGACTGGGCCCCACGTGCCATAGTCATAGGGGCCTAACGGGCGGTGGTTAACAGGGCGGGCGGGCGCCCGAACGGCCACGGGAGTGTGGGCGCGCCTGGGCGCTGGCGGATGGCAGCGGCGGGAGTTGGGGCTCGGGCGCGCACGGCGGGGCAGAAGATTCCCGCGAGCGGTGGCCTGCGCGGGCGGGCGGCGCGAGCGTCCTGGGCGCCTGGCAGTGAGCAGCGGGGGCAGCCCGGCGTCAATACAAGGCGGCGACGCAGGCAGGGCATGCGGGTCGGCGAGCAGCGGGGAGCCAGCACGCGGCACGGCCATCGGCGAGCGGCGGCCGCGGCGTGAAGCAGCAGGCGTGCAGCGGCGCGAGTGGGGAGGCAGAGGAAGAGCAGCCAGGTGCGGGTCGGCTTGGTTTGGGCGTGGCCGGGCGCGTGCGGGGCCGCGGGCCTGAGGCCACGGTGTGGACGGGGCGCGTGAGTCCTTGCGCTCGGGCGGCGCAGTGTGCGGCCGGGCGTGGCAGGTGCGGCGAGCGAGGCCGCGTGGAGCAACGATGGGGTTGCGGGTGAGTGACGAGGGCATCAGGGCGCTAGTGGCTTGGCGTGGACGGTGCGGGAACGCATGGGAGCGTGGATTGGGTGTCATCGGTGATGGAGAGGGAGAGGGGAAGGGGATGAGGGCTCACAGGGCCCTGTAGAGGTGCTAAAGCATGCTCGGGGAGGCGCCGGAGTTGCGGTTCCGACGTCGGGGTGGCGGTGGCGCCGTTGGGTGCCCTTCTAGATCCAGGAACGGGGAGGAGGACGGGGCCGCGAGGAGGAGGTCGAGGAGGACGGCGGCGGTCCGGTGACGGGGTCCGGCATGTCGATGCAGCGATGGCGACGTTGGTGAGGGTAGCCGCCGGGGTCATTGCCCCGATCCAGAAGGGGATCGGGGGAGTGGGGGTGCGTGGGCAGTGGGGGGTAGCGGTTTAGGTCACGAGGGTGGGAGCGGATAAGGAGGCGACGGGTGGGCCGGCCTGTAGGGGGGGTGGCCGACTGGGCCGGCGGGGTTGAGGCCCGGTGGGAAAAGTGGGGGGTGTTGGCCTTTCACTTTTTGTTTTATTTTTATTCTTTTTGCAAAAATCTGTTTGCAATATTTTGAGCTGCCAAATGTTCTTTGTATAAATGTGCAACTTGGTTACAAAAATACATTGCAATATTTGGCACTACCACAAAAAGTTTGGGAGGAGTTTGAATTGATTTGAATTTTTCGCAAATGGAAAAGTATAAGAAAAAGCTGATTGGGAACTGTTTTAATTTCCAAAGGAAATTAAATATCTCAAGTGATGTTGAACCATTCATGACAATTAGTTAGCGAATATCTTCAACCCATCGAACATTTTTGCTCGACAGTTTGAAGAAATAAGAATTTGACTTATTTTTGGAATTTGAATTTGACTTGTGTTTGAAACAAGGGAGGATTAGCAACTTCATTATGATGACATGGCATCATCAGGCATGAGATTACTGTAGCATGATACTGGGGGTGTTACAGCGACGCTGCTCGGGCTCAGGCCTATGGTTTGAGGCGGCGGCCTCTACTGGTGAGGGCGGCGTCGTCCTGGGCGGGCGGTGCTCGCCGGTGTTGAGGGAGGCGTCTACTCGGCCGCGCGGGCGGCGAGTTGGCGGTGGATGCGGGAGCCGCGTTGGAGGGATCCCCTGCTGCTCTCCTTCGCCAAATCTGAAGACGACTCCCCCGTGCAGCTGCTTCCTCCTCGTCAGTCCCGCCGGATCCGGTGGCTGACTGCGCGGATGTGGGTTGCGAGCTCCGGGTCGGAGTAACTCCTTGGCCGGCTGCGGCAGCCACGACGCCGACGGTGTTGGAAATATGCCCTAGAGGCAATAATAAAAGTATTATTATTATATTTCCTTGTTCATGGTAATTGTCTTTATTCATGCTATAATTGTGTTATTTGGAAATCGTAATACATGTGTGAATACTAGACACCAATACGTCCCTAGTAAGCCTCTAGTTGACTAGCTCGTTGATCAATAGATAGTCATGGTTTCCTGACTATGGACATGGGGATGTCATTGACAACGAGATCACATCATTAGGAGAATGATGTGATGGACAAGACCCAATCCTAAGCATAGCACAAGATCGTGTACTTCGTTTTGCTAGTGCTTTCCAATGTCGAGTATTTTTTCCTTAGACCATGAGATCGTGTAACTCCCGGATACTGTAGGAGTGCTTTGGGTGTACCAAACGTCGCAACGTAACTGGGTGACTATAAAGGTGCACTACAGGTATCTCCGAAAGTATCTGTTGGGTTGACACGGATCAAGACTGGGATTTGTCACTCCGTATGACGGAGAGGTATCACCGGGCCCACTCGGTAATGCATCATCATAATGAGCTCAAAGTGACCAAGTGTTTGGCCACGGGATCATGCATTACGGTACGAGTAAAGTGACTTGCCGGTAACGGGACTAAACGAGGTATTGGGATACCGACGATCGAGTCTCGGGCAAGTAACCTACCGATTGACAAAGGGAATAGTTTACGGGGTTGCTTGAACTCTCGACATCGTGGTTCATCCGATGACATCATCGAGGAACATGTGGGAGCCAACATGGGTATCCAGATCCCGCTGTTGGTTATTGCCCGAGAGTCGTCTTGGTCATGTCTGCATGTCTCCCGAACCCGTAGGGTCTACACACTTAAGGTTCGGTGACGCTAGGGTTATTAGGAAGACTTGTATGTGATTACCGAATGTTGTTCGGAGTCCCGGATGAGATCCCGGACATCACGAGGAGTTCCGGAGTGATCCGGAGGTAAAGATTTATATATGGGAAGTTGTCATTCGGACACCGGAATAGTTCGGGGGCATATCGGTATTGTACCGGGGCCATCGGAGGGGCCTCGGGGGTCCACCGGGAGGGCCACCTCTCCCGGAGGGGCTCATGGGCTGTAAAGGGGAAGGGAACCAGCCCAAAGTGGGCTGGTGCGCCTCCCCCCAAGGGCCCATGCGCCCTAGGGTTTGGGGGAACCCTAAAGGGGGGCGCCCCCCTTGCTTGGGGGGCAAGCCCCCTCCCCCTTGGCCGCCGCCCCCCCCTCTAGATCCATCTAGAGGGGGCCGGCCCCCCTTGCCCCTTCCCCTATAAATAGAGGGGTGAGGGGAGGGCTGCATACACAAGTCAAGGCGCAGCCCCTCCCCTCCCCAACACCTCTCCTCCTCCGTACGTGCTTGGCGAAGCCCTGTCGGAGTTCTGCTGCACCAACATCACCACGCCGTCGTGCTGCCGTTGGAGTCTTCTTCCTCAACCTCTCCTTCCCCTTGCTGGATCAAGAAGGAGGAGACGTCGATCGTCCCGTACGTGTGTTGAACGCGGAGGTGCTGTCCGTTCAGCACTTGGTCATCGGTGATTCGAATCACGACGAGTACGACTACGTCATCACCATCCCCTTGAACGCTTCCGCACGCAATCTGCAAGTGGTATGTAGATGCAATCTCTCTCCCATGACTCGTTGCTTAGATGAACTCATAGATGGATCTTGGTGAAACCGTAGGAAAATTTTAATTTTCTGCAACGTTCACCAACAGTGGCATCATGAGCTAGGTCTATGCGTAGTTCTCTATTGCACGAGTAGAACACAAAGTAGTTGTGGGCGTCGAATTGTCAATTCTTCTTGCCGTTACTAGTCCTATCTTGGTTCAGCGGTATTGTGGGATGAAGCGGCCCGGACCAACCTTACACGTACGCTTACGTGAGACCGGTTCCACCGACTAACATGCACTAGTTGCATAAGGTGGCTGGCGGGTGTCTGTCTCTCCCACTTTAGTTGGATCGGATTCGATGAACAGGGTCCTTATGAAGGGTAAATAGAGATTGACAAATTCACGTTGTGGTTTTAACGTAGGTAAGAAACGTTCTTGCTAGCAACCTATAACAGCCACGTAAAAACTTGCAACAACAATTAGAGGACGTCTAACTTGTTTTTGCAGCAAGTGCTTTGTGATGTGATATGGCCAGAAGTTGTGATGAATCATGTGATGTATGAGATGATCTTGTTATTGTAATAGGAATCACGACTTGCATGTCGATGAGTATGACAACCGGCAGGAGCCATAGGAGTTGTCATTATTCTTTTATGACCTGCGTGTCGCCATGTAAATTACTTTACTTTATTGCTAAACGTGTTAGCCATAGTAGTAGTAGTAATAGTTGGCGAGCAACTCCATGGAGACACGATGATGGAGATCATGATGATGGAGATCATGGTGTCATGCCGGTGACAAGATGATCATGGAGCCCCAAGATGGAGATCGAAGGAGCTATATGATGATGGCCATATCATGTCACTACTATATAATTGCATGTGATGTTTATTATGTTTATGCATCTTGTTTACTTAGAACGACGGTAGTAAATAAGATGATCCCTTACAAAATTTCAAGAAGTGTTCTCCCCTAACTGTGCACCGTTGCTAAAGTTCGTCGTTTCGAAGCACCACGTGATGATCGGGTGTGATAGATCCATACGTTCACATACAACGGGTGTAAGACAGTTTTACACATGCAAAACACTTAGGGTTAACTTGACGAGCCTAGCATGTACAGACATGGCCTCGGAACACGGAGACCGAAAGGTCGAACATGAGTCGTATAGAAGATACGATCAACATGGAGATGATCACCGATGATGACTAGTCCGTCTCACGTGATGATCGGACACGGCCTAGTCGACTCGGATCATGTAACACTTAGATGACTAGAGGGATGTCTAATCTGAGTGGGAGTTCATTCATTAATTTGATTAGATGAACTTAATTATCATGAACTTAGTCTAAATCTTTACAATATGTCTTGTAGATCAAATGGCCCACGGTAATGTCAGCCTCAACTTCAACGCGTTCCTAGAGAAAACTAAGCTGAAAGATGATGGCAGCAACTACTCGGACTGGGTCCGGAACTTGAGGATCATCCTCATAGCAGCCAAGAAAGATTATGTCCTAGATGCACCGCTAGGTGATGCACCATTCCCAGAAAACCAGGACGTTATGAACGCCCATCAGTCACGCACTGATGATTACTCCATCGTTCAGTGCGGCATGCTTTACAGCTTAGAACCGGGGCTCCAAAAGCGTTTTGAGAAGCACGGAGCATATGAGATGTTCGAGGAGCTGAAATTGATTTTCCAAGCTCATGCCCGGGTCGAGAGATATGAAGTCTCCGACAAGTTCTTTAGCTGCAAAATGGAGGAAAATAGCTCTGTCAGTGAACACATACTCAAGATGTCTGGGTTGCACAACCGCTTGACTCAGCTGGAAGTTAATCTTCCGGATGAGGCGGTCATTGACAGAATCCTTCAGTCGCTCCCACCTAGCTACAAAAGCTTCGTGATGAACTACAACATGCAGGGGATGGAAAAGACCATTCCCGAGTTGTATTCAATGCTGAAATCCGCGGAGGTGGAGATCAAAAAGGAACATCAAGTGTTGATGGTGAATAAAACCACTAAGTTCAAGAAAGGCAAGGGTAAGAAGAACTTCAAGAAAGACGGCAAGGAGGTTGCCGCGCCTGGTAAATCAGTTGCCAGGAAGAAGTCAAAGAATGGACCCAAACCTGAAACTGAGTGCTTTTATTGCAAGGGAAATGGTCACTGGAAACGGAATTGCCCCAAGTACTTAGCGGATAAGAAGGCCGGCAACACTAAAGGTATACGTGATATACATGTAATTGATGTGTACCTTACCAGTGCTCGTAGTAGCTCCTGGGTATTTGATACCGGTGCTGTTGCTCATATTTGTAACTCACAGCAGGAGCTGCGGAATAAGAGAAGACTGGCGAAGGACGAGGTGACGATGCGCGTCGGGAATGGTTCCAAGGTCGATGTGATCGCCGTCGGCACGCTACCTCTACATTTACCCACGGGATTAATTTTAAACCTCAATAATTGTTATTTAGTGCCAAGTTTGAGCATGAACATTGTATCTGGATCTCGTTTAATACGAGATGGCTACTCATTTAAATCCGAGAATAATGGTTGTTCTATTTATATGAGTGATATGTTTTATGGTCATGCTCCGGTGGTTAATGGTTTATTCTTAATGAATCTCGTGCGTGATAATACACATATTCATAGTGTGAATGCCAAAAGGTGTAAAGTTGATAACGATAGTCCCACATACTTGTGGCACTGCCGTCTTGGTCACATTGGTGTCAAGCGCATGAAGAAGCTCCATGTTGATGGACTTTTAGAGTCTCTCGCTTATGAATCGTTTGACACATGCGAACCATGCCTTATGGGCAAAATGACCAAGACTCCGTTCTCCGGAACAATGGAGCGAGCAACCAACCTATTGGAAATTATACATACTGATGTGTGCGGTCCAATGAGCGTTGAGGCTCGCGGAGGATATCGTTATGTTCTCACACTCACTGATGATTTGAGTAGATATGGCTATGTCTACTTAATGAAACACAAGTCTGAGACCTTTGAAAAGTTCAAGGAGTTTCAGAGTGAGGTTGAGAATCAACGTGACAGAAAGATCAAGTTTCTACGATCAGATCGTGGAGGAGAGTACTTAAGTCACGAATTTGGCACACACTTAAGAAAATGTGGAATAGTTTCACAACTCACGCCGCCTGGAACACCTCAGCGTAATGGTGTGTCCGAACGTCGTAATCGCACTTTATTGGATATGGTGCGATCTATGATGTCTCTTACCGATTTACCGCTATCATTTTGGGGATATGCTCTAGAGACAGCCGCATTCACTTTAAATAGGGCACCGTCTAAATCCGTTGAGATGACACCGTATGAATTTTGGTTTGGAAAGAAACCTAAGCTGTCGTTTCTAAAAGTTTGGGGATGCGAGGCTTATGTCAAGAAACTTCAACCTGAAAAGCTCGAACCCAAATCGGAAAAATGCGTCTTCATAGGATACCCTAAGGAAATCATAGGGTATACCTTCTACTTAAGATCCGAGGGCAAGATCTTTGTTGCCAAGAACGGAACCTTTTTGGAGAAAGAGTTTCTCTTGAAAGAAGTAAGTGGGAGGAAAGTGGAGCTTGATGAAGTACTGCCTCTTGAAACGGAGAATAGCGCAGCACAGGAAAATGTTCCTGTGGTGCCTGCTCCAATTAGAGAGGAGGTTAATGATAATGATCAAGATACTTCGGACCAAGCTTCCACCGAACTTCGTAGGTCCACAAGGACACGTTCCGCACCAGAGTGGTACGGCAACCCTGTCCTGGAAATCATGTTGTTGGACAACGGTGAACCTTCGAACTATGAAGAAGCGATGGCGGGCCCGGATTCCAACAAATGGTTAGAAGCCATGAAATCCGAGATAGGATCCATGTATGAAAACAAAGTATGGACTTTGACAGACTTGCCCGATGATCGGCAAGCGATAGAAAAATAAATGGATCTTCAAGAAGAAGACGGACGCGGATGGTAATGTCACTATCTATAAAGCTCGACTTGTCGCTAAGGGTTATCGGCAAGTTCAAGGGATTGACTACGATGAGACTTTCTCTCCCATAGCGAAGCTGAAGTCCGTCCGAATCATGTTAGCAATTGCCGCATACTATGATTATGAGATATGGCAAATGGACGTCAAAACGGCATTCCTTAACGGCTATCTTAAGGAAGAACTGTATATGATGCAGCTGGAAGGTTTTGTCGATCCCAAGAATGCTAACAAGGTGTGCAAGCTCCAGCGATCCATTTATGGGCTGGTGCAAGCATCTCGGAGTTGGAATATTCGCTTTGATGAGATGATCAAAGCGTTTGGGTTTATGCAGACTTATGGAGAAGCCTGCGTTTACAAGAAAGTGAGTGGGAGCTCCGTAGCATTTCTCATATTATATGTGGATGACATACTATTGATGGGAAATGATATAGAATTCTTGGAAAGCATAAAGGCCTATTTGAACAAGTGTTTTTCAATGAAGGACCTTGGAGAAGCTGCTTATATATTAGGCATCAAAATCTATAGAGATAGATCAAGACGCCTCATAGGTCTTTCGCAAAGTACGTACCTTGATAAGATTTTGAAGAAGTTCAAAATGGATCAGTCCAAGAAAGGGTTCTTGCCTGTATTGCAAGGTGTGAAATTGAGCTCAGCTCAATGCCCGACCACGGCAAAGGATAAACAAGAGATGAGCGTCATCCCCTATGCTTCAGCCATAGGATCCATTATGTATGCCATGCTGTGTACCAGACCTGATGTAAACCTTGCCGTGAGTTTGGTAGGTAGGTACCAAAGTAACCCCGGCAAGGAACACTGGACAGCGGTCAAGAATATCCTTAAGTACCTGAAAAGGACTAAGGACATGTTTCTCGTTTATGGAGGTGACGAAGAGCTCGTCGTAAAGGGTTACGTCGATGCTAGCTTCGACACAGATCTGGATGACTCTAAGTCACAAACCGGATACGTGTATATGTTGAATGGTGGAGCAGTGAGCTGGTGCAGCTGCAAGCAGAGCGTCGTGGCAGGATCTACATGTGAAGCGGAGTACATGGCAGCCTCGGAGGCAGCACATGAAGCAATTTGGGTGAAGGAGTTCATCACCGACCTCGGAGTCATACCCAATGCGTCGGGGCCAATCAAGCTCTTTTGTGACAACACTGGAGCTATTGCACTTGCAAAGGAGCCCAGGTTTCACAAGAAGACTAGGCACATCAAGCGTCGCTTCAACTCCATCCGTGAAAATGTTCAAGATGGAGACATAGAAATTTGTAAAGTGCACACGGATCTGAATGTCGCGGATCCGTTGACTAAACCTCTCCCTAGGGCAAAGCATGATCAGCACCAGAACTCTATGGGTGTTCGATTCATCACAATGTAACTAGATTATTGACTCTAGTGCAAGTGGGAGACTGTTGGAAATATGCCCTAGAGGCAATAATAAAAGTATTATTATTATATTTCCTTGTTCATGGTAATTGTCTTTATTCATGCTATAATTGTGTTATTTGGAAATCGTAATACATGTGTGAATACTAGACACCAATACGTCCCTAGTAAGCCTCTAGTTGACTAGCTCGTTGATCAATAGATAGTCATGGTTTCCTGACTATGGACATGGGGATGCCATTGACAACGAGATCACATCATTAGGAGAATGATGTGATGGACAAGACCCAATCCTAAGCATAGCACAAGATCGTGTAGTTCGTTTTGCTAGTGCTTTCCAATGTCGAGTATTTTTTCCTTAGACCATGAGATCGTGTAACTCCCGGATACTGTAGGAGTGCTTTGGGTGTACCAAACGTCGCAACGTAACTGGGTGACTATAAAGGTGCACTACAGGTATCTCCGAAAGTATCTGTTGGGTTGACACGGATCAAGACTGGGATTTGTCACTCCGTATGACGGAGAGGTATCACCGGGCCCACTCGGTAATGCATCATCATAATGAGCTCAAAGTGACCAAGTGTTTGGCCACGGGATCATGCATTACGGTACGAGTAAAGTGACTTGCCGGTAACGGGACTAAACGAGGTATTGGGATACCGACGATCGAGTCTCGGGCAAGTAACCTACCGATTGACAAAGGGAATAGTTTACGGGGTTGCTTGAACTCTCGACATCGTGGTTCATCCGATGACATCATCGAGGAACATGTGGGAGCCAACATGGGTATCCAGATCCCGCTGTTGGTTATTGCCCGAGAGTCGTCTTGGTCATGTCTGCATGTCTCCCGAACCCGTAGGGTCTACACACTTAAGGTTCGGTGACGCTAGGGTTATTAGGAAGACTTGTATGTGATTACCGAATGTTGTTCGGAGTCCCGGATGAGATCCCGGACATCACGAGGAGTTCCGGAGTGATCCGGAGGTAAAGATTTATATATGGGAAGTTGTCATTCGGACACCGGAATAGTTCGGGGGCATATCGGTATTGTACCGGGGCCACCGGAGGGGCCTCGGGGGTCCACCGGGAGGGGCCACCTCTCCCGGAGGGGCTCATGGGCTGTAAAGGGGAAGGGAACCAGCCCAAAGTGGGCTGGTGCGCCTCCCCCCAAGGGCCCATGCGCCCTAGGGTTTGGGGGAACCCTAAAGGGGGCGCCCCCCTTGCTTGGGGGGCAAGCCCCCTCCCCCTTGGCCGCCGCCCCCCCCCCTCTAGATCCATCTAGAGGGGGCCGGCCCCCCTTGCCCCTTCCCCTATAAATAGAGGGGTGAGGGGAGGGCTGCATACACAAGTCAAGGCGCAGCCCCTCCCCTCCCCAACACCTCTCCTCCTCCGTACGTGCTTGGCGAAGCCCTGTCGGAGTTCTGCTGCACCAACATCACCACGCCGTCGTGCTGCCGTTGGAGTCTTCTTCCTCAACCTCTCCTTCCCCTTGCTGGATCAAGAAGGAGGAGATGTCGATCGTCCCGTACGTGTGTTGAACGCGGAGGTGCTGTCCGTTCAGCACTTGGTCATCGGTGATTCGAATCACGACGAGTACGACTACGTCATCACCATCCCCTTGAACGCTTCCGCACGCAATCTGCAAGTGGTATGTAGATGCAATCTCTCTCCCATGACTCGTTGCTTAGATGAACTCATAGATGGATCTTGGTGAAACCGTAGGAAAATTTTAATTTTCTGCAACGTTCACCAACAGACGGCGCTCCGCACGCTGTTTCCTTCTTGAAGGCGGCTTCAAGATCCAGCTCCCTCCCCCTTGTCCTCCCCCTGCACCCGGGTGAAAACCCACAACTTTTGTTGGGCGGCGGCGGTGCCCGTCTCCGTCACCTTCTTGATGGCGCCGCTTTGGGTCCGCCGGGAGGTGGGACAGCTACAACGCGTTCTTGGCGTTCCTGATGCCGGCGGTTCTCTCTTTAGTGGTGTCGCTTCGCCATGGCGGTCGGCTGGTCCGGCTCTCGTGGTGATTGTGGTGCTCAACTCTTCTCCGTGTCTTCTTGGGGTGCTCCCGTTCAGAGAGGCTGGAGGTGGAGCGGCTTCGTCTTGCACGGAGCTTCGGTGGAGATGTCTAGTCATGCCTGGCCGACAGGTGCTACACTTTGTCATGCCTGGTCGGCAGGTGCTACGCAAGACAAATCTTCCAAAGACTTCAAGCTGTGTCGGCTGGTGGCACTTGGCAGCATGGTGCTGAGATGTATAAGTGGCGACCGCGACGTGCTCGGCTGTTTGCGCGCAGGGAGGAGGTGCCGTTGGGCGCCGTGGTGGCGTCGACGATTGTTGGACCGAGCAAGGTTGATGATCAGTACAGTTCTGAAGATGGAGCGGTGGCAGTTGGCGGCGGCGGCCTCTGAGTGCACGCCGGACCGGTGAGACCCATGTCCGGCAGGCGTCCTGGATGGGACCCCAGGTCTTAGATGTTAGGTTTGGCTGCGATGTCTGTTTGATATTAGACCCAGGCTATCTACGCCACTTCATCAACTGGATAGGTGTAGCGACAGTCTGTTGCTTAGACGTCGGCTTTAGTCTTGCTGTTGTATTTAATAAAGTGGATGTATGCATCGCCCAGATGCAGAGGCCGGGGGTCATCCTCCTTTTCTAAAAAAAAAACTAAATTCAGTAGCAGTGGTCGGCCATGTATTAGCTACTCTACAACTTTATTTCTATGTACTCAATTCCACATAAGAAAATTCCAGTTCTGACATAATTTATCTTATGAGCTAAAAGAAAATAATTTTGGAAAAGTTAATGTTAAAGGAAAGGAAGCCCACAGGTACTTGGAGGCTGATGACACGGATGCTGTCCATGAGCTCCTGCACCTTATCAGAATCATTAGCACGCGTTCGCATTAGCGGCCTCCGGATATCGTCCAGCGGGATCTCCATCACCACAGGGCCTTTCTTCTCCGAGTCACTCAGTGGGGAGAGCCCAGCTGCACCTACACCGTAAATATGAGCCATTGTTAATTCAGTGTATGTCCAAGCGCGCAGTCTGAACTTAAACATCAGAAATAGACTTCTGAAATTACAAGTTTGTAACTGAATATTGCACAAGGAAACTATCCTGACATGTATATTCAACACCTGATTGATCTGAACAACGCCCAATTGGATCTCTAATTTTGCCAGCTAAGGATAATTAGCGAAGAAGTTGGAATTAAATCTTACTATGGTTGAACTGAACTCCAAGATCTACCATTGGAGGACGAGACCGAGACGGCGAGGCCGCACCGCCCGCTGGCGCTCCTCCCCCAGAGAACAGGGGCGCTGAGGACGGCGGCGCGGCAGTGGAGGAAGCCGGCCGGCGGCACAATCTTTCCCAAATCCAAGCTCGAGGTCGACGCCATTCGTGGTCGCGCTGGTGCTGCTGTGCTGCTGCTTCGTTTTCTTGCGGCCTCTCTGCTTTTTTTTGTCTGCTTAACGTGTCTGCACCGTAGGAATTCAATGGGCCTTGCAGTTCCAAAACGTCTATAGTGGGCCGCACTCTGTTCATCGCTTTTTTTCCTTAAATATTGTTTTATTAAATCACGAAACTATAAACATGATCCCAGAAATTCCGGGAGCAACTAGTTAACGAGCGCTCCTTCGGGAGCCTCGCAACTATCAGCGCCAGTTGGCGCGCTCTCAGTCGCCTGCCACGTGTCGCGCTCTCAGCCGCCTGCCACGTGTCGCGCTCTGGACGCTCCCTTTGAAATTTGTTTTCGTATTTTTCCGCACACGTTTTCGGCTTTCTAAACGGGTTTTTCCGGGTTTTTTTGACGTTTCAGTTTTTCACCGGTCTGACTTCGCTTTTAGGTCAAAAAGAATAGAAAAAATTTTTTGCGTGAAAAACGTGTTTTCTTTCTTTTTTCTTTCACGAGAGCCACGGTTTTGCTTCCCCGGAAGGCACAATTATGCTTTCGCGAGAGTCACGGCCGTACCTCTCGGAAACGGGAAAAAAGTGTTTTCTGTTTTTATTTCCTTCCACGAGAGGCACGGCCGTGCCTCTTGGAAACGAAAAAAAACATGTTTTTTGTTTTTTCTTCTGCGAGAGGCATGGTTGTGTTTTCGCGAGAGTCACGGCCGTGCCTCTCGAAAACTGAAAAAAACGTGTTTTTTGTTATTTTTTCCGCAAGAGGCACGGTTTTGTTTCCGCGAGAGGCACGATTTTGTTTCCGCGAGAGTCACGGCCGTGCCTCTCGGAAACGAAAAAAACGCGACTTCTGTTTTATTTTCTTCCCCGACAGTCACGGTTTTGCTTCCGCGAGAGGCATTGTTGTGCTTTCGAGAGAGTCACAGCCGTGCTTCTCGGAAACGAAAAAAAACGTGTTTCATGTTTTTTTCCTTCCGCGAGAGGCACGGTTTTGATTCCGCGAGAGGCACGGTTGTGCTTTCTCGAGAGGCACGGGCGCGCCTCTTTCGGAAAGGGAAAAAAACCCATGCTCTCGGGTCGGTTTTTTTGTCCGTTTTTTTGGAAAAAAGTCTGTCAAAACCTATCAACATAGGATCTAGTTTTGAAGATCTCGACGCGAGGAATCCAACGGTGAAAACGGTTCAAGATTTGGATGCACAGTTTAAGAGATAAAACATTTTGAATAAACGGATCTACGAAAAAAGGAAAACTCCCAGGTTGCAACAAGTGGCGCACATGCAGCGTGCCACTTGTCGCAACCTTGGCGCACATGCAGTGATTTCGAGAAATTCCACTTCTACCACCCAGTGGCTGCCGCCAGGAACGAAATGCGTGACCCACGGGGACGACGTTGCCATCTGTAACAAAAAAACAACTCTGTTCAGGAGGAAGAGGAGGAGGAACTTGATTTTTGCGTTGTTGCAATGGCATATTATCTTCTATACAAAGAGAGGTTGCCATATGGACCTAGAAGAGCACCAACGATGACAGGATTGCAGTGGGTGGAAGAGAAGGAGAAGCAACCACAAATATTCTACTCTATGTTCAGGATGCGAAGGTCTGTGTTTTACTCACTTCATGACATTTTTGTTGAAAAGTATGGTTTAAGGTCAGCTTGCAACATGACAAGCAAAGAGGCATTAGCACAGTTCTTGTGGATTATGGGGTCACGCCAGACCACCGACAATGTTGCAGATCGATTTGAGCATAGTCGGTCTACCATCAACAAAAAATTTAAGGAGGTCTTGTTGTGTGTGTACCGTATGGCCGGAGATTACATTCAACGGAAAGATCGATATTTCACCCAAGTTCATGACTCGCTTACAAAAACAATATTCTGGCCTCACTCCAAGGATGCCATTGGGGCAATAGATGGAACACATATTGAATATGTTGTGCCTGCAAGTGAGCAACCCAAGTATCACAACAGGAAAGGTTCGACAACTCAAAATGTCATGGCGATTTGTGATTTTGATATGAGATTTACGTTTGTTGTTGCTGGATGGCCTGGATCTGTTCATGACACTGAAGGAAATATGCCCTAGAGGCAATAATGAAGTTATTATTTATTTCCTTATATCATGATAAATGTTTATTATTCATGCTAGAATTGTATTAACCGAAAACATAATACATGTGTGAATACATAGACAAACAGAGTGTCACTAGTATGCCTCTACTTGACTAGCTTGTTAATAAAAGATGGTTATGTTTCCTAACCATAGACAAAGAGTTGTTATTTGATTAACGGGATCACATCATTAGGTGAATGATCTGATTGACATGACCCATTCCATTAGCTTAGCACCCGATCGTTTAGTATCTTGCTATTGCTTTCTTCATGAGTTATACATGTTCCTATGACTATGAGATTATGCAACTCCCGTTTACCGGAGGAACACTTTGTGTGCTACCAAACGTCACAACGTAACTGGGTGATTATAAAGGTGCTCTACAGGTGTCTCCGAAGGTAGATGTTGGGTTGGCGTATTTCAAGATTAGGGTTTGTCACTCCGATTGTCGGAGAGGTATCTCTGGGCCCTCTCGGTAATGCACATCACATAAGCCTTGCAAGCATTGCAACTAATGAGTTAGTTGTGAGATGATGTATTACGGAACGAGTAAAGAGACTTGCCGGTAATGAGATTGAACTAGGTATTGGATACCGACGATCGAATCTCGGGCAAGTAACATACTGATGACAAAGGGAACAAACGTATGTTGTTATGCGGTCTGACCGATAAAGATCTTCGTAGAATATATGGGAGCGAATATGAGCATCCAGGTCCGCTATTGGTTATTGACCGAGAATGGTTCTAGGTCATGTCTACATAGTTCTTGAACCCGTAGGGTCCGCATGCTTAACATTACGATGACAGTTTTATTATGAGTTTATGTTTTGATGTACCGAAGGTTGTTCGGAGTCCCGGATGTGATCGCGGACATGACAAGGAGTCTCAAAATGGTCGAGACATAAAGATCAATATATTGGAAGCCTATATTTGGACATCGGAATCGTTCCGGGTGAAATCGGGATTTACCGGAGTACCGGGGGGTTACCGGAACACCCCCGGGGGTTATTGGGCCCACATGGGCCTTAAGGGAGAAGAGGAGGGCCGGCCAGGGCAGGCCGCGCACCCCCTCCCCCCTAGTCCGATTAGGACAAGGAAGGGGGGGGGGCGCCCCCCTTTCCTCTTCCCCTTCCCCCTTTCCTTCTCCAACAAGGCAAGATGGGGGGGGGAGTCCTACACCCGATGGGAGTAGGACTCCTCCAGGCGCACCCCAAAGGGGCCGGCCGCACCTCCCCCTCCCTCCTTTATATACGGTGGCAGGGGGCACCCTAGGACACACAAGTTGATCTTCGTGATCGTTCCTTAGCCGTGTGCGGTGCCCCCCTCCACCATATTCCACCTCGGTCATATCGTTGCGGTTGTTAGGCGAAGCCCTGCGTCGGTAGAACATCATCATCGTCACCACGCCATCGTGCTGACGGAACTCATCCCCGACACCCTGCTGGATCAGAGTCCGGGGATCGTCATCGAGCTGAACGTGTGCTGAACTCGGAGGTGCCGTCCGTTCGGTGCTTGGATCGGTCGGATCGGGAAGACGTACGACTACTTCCTCTACGTTGTGTCAACGCTTCCGCTTCGGTCTACGAGGGTACGTAGACAACAATCTCCCCTCTCGTTGCTATGCATCACCATGATCTTGCGTGTGCGTAGGAATTTTTTTGAAATTACTACGTTCCCCAACAGTGGCATCCGAGCCTAGGTTTTATGGTTTGATGTTATATGCACGAGTAGAACACAAGTGAGTTGTGGGCAATATAAGTTATACTGCTTACCAGCATGTCATACTTTGGTTCGGCGGTATTGTTGGATGAAGCGGCCCGGACCGACATTATGCGTACGCTTACGCGAGACTGGTTCTACCGCCGTGCACACAGGTCGCTGGCGGGTGTCAGTTTCTCCACTTTAGTTGAACCGAGTGTGGCTACGCCCAGTCCTTGCGAAGGTTAAAATAGCACCAACTTGACAAACTATCGTTGTGGTTTTCATGCGTAGGTAAGATTGGTTCTTGCTTAAAACCGTAGCAGCCACGTAAAACTTGCAACAAACAAAGTAGAGGACGTCTAACTTGTTTTTGCAGGGTGATGTGATATGGTCAAGGCATGATGCTAAAATTTATTGTATGAGATGACCATGTTTTGTAACCGAGTTATCGGCAACTGGCAGGAGCCATATGGTTGTCGCTTTATTGTATGCAATGCAATCGCCCTGTAATGCTTTACTTTATCACTAAGCGGTAGCGATTGTCGTAGAAGCATAAGATTGGCGAGACGACAATGATGCTACGATGGAGATCAAGGTGTCGCGCCGGTGACGATGGCAATCATGGAGGTGCTTCGGAGATGGAGATCATAAGCACAAGATGATGATGGCCATATCATATCACTTATATTGATTGCATGTGATGTTTATCTTTTATGCATCTTATCTTGCTTTGGTTGACGGTAGCATTATAAGATGATCTCTCACTAAATTTCAAGATAAAAAGTGTTCTCCCTGAGTATGCACCGTTGCCAAAGTTCGTCGTGCCCAGACACCACGTGATGATCGGGTGTGATAAGCTCTACGTCCATCTACAACGGGTGCAAGCCAGTTTTGCACACGCAGAATACTCAGGTTAAACTTGACGAGCCTAGCATATGCAGATATGGCCTCGGAACACTGAGACCGAAAGGTCGAGCGTGAATCATATAGTAGATATGATCAACATAGTGATGTTCACCATTGAAAACTACTCCATTTCACGTGATGATCGGTTATGGTTTAGTTGATTTGGATCACGTGATCACTTAGAAGATTAGAGGGATGTCTTTCTAAGTGGGAGTTCTTAAGTAATATGATTAATTGAACTTTAATTTATCATGAACTTAGTCCTGGTAGTATTAGCATATCTATGTTGTAGATCAATACCTCGCGTTGTTGCTTTCATATGTTTATTTTGATATGTTCCTAGAGAAAATTGTGTTGAAAGATGTTAGTAGCAATGATGCGGATTGGATCAGTGATCTGAGATTTATCCTCATTGCTGCACAGAAGAGTTATGTCCTTGATGCACCGCTAGGTGACAGACCTATTGCAGAAGTAGATGCAGACGTTATGAACCTTTGGCTAGCTCAATATGATAACTACTTGATAGTTTAGTGCACCATGCTTAACGGCTTGGAATCGGGACTTCAAAGACGTTTTGAACGGCATGGACCATATGAGATGTTCCAGGAGTTGAAGTTAATATTTCAAGCAAATACCCGAGTTGAGAGATATGAAGTCTCCAACAAGTTCTATAGCTAAAAGATGGAGGAGAGTCTCTCAACTAGTGAGCATGTGCTCAGATTGTCTGGGTACTACAATCGCTTGAATCAAGTGGGAGTTAATCTTCCAGATAAGATAGTGATTGACAAAATTCTCTAGTCACCATCACCAAGTTAGTAGAACTTCGTGATGAACTATAGTATGCAAGGGATGACGAAAACGACTCCCGAGCTTTTCATGATGATAAAATCAAAGAAGGTAGAAATCAAGAAAGAGCATCAAGTGTATATGGTTGACTAGATCACTAGTTTCAAGAAAAGGGCAAAGGGAAAAAGGGGAACTTCAAGAAGAACAGCAAGCAAGTTGCTGCTCAAGTGAAGAAGCCCAAGTCTGGTCCTAAGCCTGAAACTAAGTGCTTCTACTGCAAAGGGACTGGTCACTAGAAGCGGAACTACCCCAAGTAATTGTCCGATAAGAAGGATGGCAAAGTGAACAAAGGTATATTTGATATACAGATTATTGATGTGTATTTTACTAGTGTTCGTAGCAACCCCTCGGTATTTGATACTGGTTCAGTTGCTAAGAGTAGTAACTCGAAACGGGAGTTGCAGAATGAACAGAGACTAGTTAAGGGCGAAGTGACGATGTGTGTTGGAAGTGGTTCCAAGATTGATATGATCATCATCACACACTCCCTATACTTTCGGGATTAGTGTCGAACCTAAATAAATGTTATTTGGTGTTTGCGTTGAGCACGAATATGATTTGATCATGTTTTTTTGCAATACAATTATTCATTTAAGTAAGAGAATAAATTGTTGTTCTGTTTACATGAATAAAACTTTATATGGTTACACACCCAATGAAAATGGTTCGTTGGATCTCGATCGTAGTGACACACATACTCATAATATTGAAACGAAAAGATGAAAGTTAATAATGATAATGCAACTTATTTGTGGCACTGCCGTTTAGGTCATATTGGTGTAAAGCGCATGAAGAAACTCCATGCTGATGGGATTTTGGAATCACTTGATTATGAATCACTTGATACTTGCGAACCATGCCTCCTGGGCAAGATGACTAAAACACCGTTCTCCGGAACAATGGAGCGAGCAACAAGTTTGTTGGAAATCATACATACTGATGTATGTGGTCCTATGAATATTAAAGCTCGCGACAAATATCATTATTTTCTGACCTTCACAGCTGATTTAAGCAGATATGAGTATATCTAGTTGATGAAACATAAGTCTGAAACGTTTGAAAAGTTCAAAGAATTTCAGAGTGAAAGTGGAAAATCATCGTGACAAGAAAATAAAGTTTCTACGATCTGATCGCGGAGACGAATATTTGAGTTACAAGTTTGGACTTCAATTAAAACAATGTGGAATAGTTTCACAAACTCATGCCACCTGGAACACCATAGCATAATGGTGTGTCCGAATGTCATAACCGTACTTTATTGGATATAGTACAATCTATGATGTTTCTTACCGATTTACCACTATCGTTTTGGGGTCATGCATTAGAGACAACTGCATTCACGTTAAATAGGGCACCATCAAAATCCGTTGAGACGACGCCATATGAACTGTGGTTTGGCAAGAAACCAAAGTTGTCGTTTCTTAAAGTTTGGGGTTGCGATGCTTATATGAAAAAGTTTCATCCTGATAAGCTCAAACCCAAATCGGAGAAATGTGTCTTCATTGGATACCCAAAGGAGAAAGTTGGGTACACCTTCTATCACAGATCCGAAGGCAAGACATTCGTTGCTAAGAATGGATCCTTTCTAGAGAAGGAGTTTCTCTCGAAAGAAGTGAGTGGGAGGAAAATAGAACTTGATAAGGTAATTGTACCTTCTCCCTTATTGGAAAGTAGTTCATCACAGAAATCTGTTCCTGTGACTACTACACCAATTAGTGAGGAAGCTAATGATGATGATCATGTAACTTCAGATCAAGTTACTACCGAATCTCGTAGGTAAACCAGAGTGAGATCCGCACTAGAGTGGTACGGTAATCCTGTTCTGGAAGTCATGCTACTAGATCATGATGAACCTACGAACTATGAAGAAGCGATGGTGAGCCCAGATTCCGCAAAATGGCTTGAAGCCATGAAATCTGAGATGGGATCCATGTATGAGAACAAAGTGTGGACTTTGGTTGACTTGCCCGATGATCGGCAAGCAATTGAGATTAAAATGGATCTTCAAAGAGGAAGACGGACCCTGATAGTAGTGTTACTATGTACAAAGCTAGAATTGTCGTAAAAGGTTTTCGACAAGCTCAAGGTGTTGACTACGATGAGAGTTTCTCACTCGTATCTATGCTTAAGTCTGTCCGAATCATGTTAACAATTGCCGCATTTTATGAAATCTGGCAAATGGATAAACAAAACTGCATTCCTTAATGGAGTTATTAAAGAAGAGTTGTATATGATGCAACCAAAAGTTTTGTCAATCCTAAAGGTGTTAACAAAATGTGCAAGCTCCAGCGATCCATCTATGGACTGGTGCAAGCATCTAGGAGTTGGAATATACGCTTTGATAAGTTGATCAAAGCATATAGTTTTATACAGACTTGCGGTGAAGCCTCTATTTACAAGAAAGTGAGTGGGAGCACTACAACATTTCTGATAAGTATATGTGAATGACATATTGTTGATCGGAAATAATGTAGAATTATTCTGCAAAGCATAAAGGAGTGTTTGAAAGGAGTTTTTCAAAGAAAGACCTCGGTGAAGCTGCTTACATATTGAGCATCAAGATCTATAGAGATAGATCAAGACGCTTGATAAGTTTTTTCAATGAGTACATACCTTGACAAGATTTTGAAGTAGTTCAAAATGGAACAGTCAAAGAAAGAGTTCTTACCTGTGTTACAAGGTGTGAAATTGAGTAAGACTCAAAGCCCGACCACGACAGAAGATAGAAAGAGAATGAAAGTCATTCCCTATGCCTCAGCCATAGGTTCTATAAAGTATGCCATGCTGTGTACCAGATCTATTGTATACCCTACACTGATTTTGGCATGGGAGTACAATAGTGATCTAGGAGTAGATCACTAGACAGCGGTCAAAATTATCCTTAATGGAATAAGGATATGTTTCCCGATTATGGAGGTGACAAAAAGGTTCGTCGTAAAGGGTTACGTCAATGCAAGTTTTGACACTAATCTAGACGACTCTAAGTCTCAATCTAGATACATATTGAAAGTGGGAGCAATTAGCTAGAGTAGCTCCGAGCAGAGTATTGATGACATAGAAATTTGCAAAATACATACGGATCTGAATGTGGCAGACCCGTTGACTAAGATTCTCTCACAAGCAAAACCTGATCACACCTTAGTACTCTTTGGGTGTTAATCACGTAGCGATGTGAACTAGATTACTGAATCTAGTAAACCCTTTGGGTGTTGGTCACGTGGCGATGTGAACTATGGGTGTTAATCACATGATGATGTGAACTATCGATGTTAATCACATGGTGATGTGATCTAGATTATTAACTCTAGTGCAAGTGGGAGACTGAAGGAAATATGCCCTAGAGGCAATAATAAAGTTATTATTTATTTCCTTATATCATGATAAATGTTTATTATTCATGCTAGAATTGTATTAACCGGAAACATAATACATGTGTGAATACATAGACAAACAGAGTGTCACTAGTATGCCTCTACTTGACTAGCTCGTTAATCAAAGATGGTTATGTTTCCTAACCATAGACAAAGAGTTGTTATTTGATTAACGGGATCACATCATTAGGTGAATGATCTAATTGACATGACCCATTCCATTAGCTTAGCACCCGATCGTTTAGTATCTTGCTATTGCTTTCTTCATGACTTATACATGTTCCTATGACTATGAGATTATGCAACTCCCATTTTCCGGAGGAACACTTTGTGTGCTACCAAACGTCACAACGTAACTGGGTGATTATAAAGGTGCTCTATAGGTGTCTCCGAAGGTAGATGTTGGGTTGGCGTATTTCGAGATTAGGATTTGTCACTCCGATTGACGGAGAGGTATCTCTGGGCCCTCTCGGTAATGCACATCACATAAGCCTTGCAAGCATTGCAACTAATGAGTTAGTTGTGATATGATGTATTACGAAACGAGTAAAGAGACTTGCCGGTAACGAGATTGAACTAGGTATTGGATACCGACGATCGAATCTCGGGCAAGTAACATACCGATGACAAAGGGAACAAACGTATGTTGTTATGCGGTCTGACCGATAAAGATCTTCGTAGAATATGTGGGAGTCAATATGAGCATCCAGGTTCCGCTATTGGTTATTGACCGAGAATGGTTCTAGGTCATGTCTACATAGTTCTCGAACCCGTAGGGTCCGCACGCTTAACGTTACGATGACAATTTTATTATGAGTTTATGTTTTGATGTACCGAAGGTTGTTCGGAGTCCCGGATGTGATCATTGACATGACGAGGAGTCTCGACATGGTCGAGACATAAAGATCGATATATTGGAAGCCTATATTTGGACATCGGAATCATTCCGGGTGAAATCGGAATTTACCGGAGTACCGGGGGGTTACCGGAACCCCCCGGGGGGTTATTGGGCCTACATGGGCCTTAAGGGAGAAGAGGAGGGCCGGCCAGGGCAGGCCACGCGCCCCCTCCCCCCTAGTCCGAATAGGACAAGGAAGGGGGGCGACACCCCCCTTTCCTCTTCCCCTTCCCCCTTTCCTTCTCCAACAAGGCAAGAGGGGTGGAGTTTTACTCCCGGTGGGAGTAGGACTCCTCCAGGCGCACCCCAAAGGGGCCGGCCGCACCTCCCCCTCCCTCCTTTATATGCGGGGGCAGGGGGGACCCTAGGACACACAAGTTGATCTTTGTGATCGTTCCTTAGCCGTGTGAAGTGCCCCCCTCCACCATATTCCACCTCGGTCATATCGTTGCGGTGCTTAGGCGAAGCCCTGTGTCGGTAGAACATCATCGTCGTCACCACGCCGTCGTGCTGACGGAACTCATCCCCGACACCCTACTGGATCGGAGTCCGGGGATCGTCATCGAGCTGAACTTGTGCTGAACTCGGAGGTGCCGTCCGTTCGGTGCTTGGATCGATCGGATCGGGAAGACGTACGACTACTTCCTCTATGTTGTGTCAACGCTTCCACTTCGGTCTACGAGGGTGCGTAGAAAACACTCTCCCCTCTCGTTGCTATGCATCACCATGATCTTGCGTGTGCGTAGGATTTTTTTTGAAATTACTACGTTCCCCAACAGACACACGTGTACTCAATGATGCACAAGTTGAATATTCCTGTTGGAGAACGTAGTAATTTCAAAAAAATTCCTACGCACACGCAAGATCATGGTGATGCATAGCAACAAGAGGGGAGAGTGTTGTCCACGTACCCTCATAGACCATAAGCTGAAGCGTTAGCACAACGCGGTTGATGTAGTAGTACGTCTTCACGATCCGACCGATCAAAGTACCGAACGTACGGCACCTCCGAGTTCAGCACACGTTCAGCTCGATGACGTCCCGCGGACTCCGATCCAGCAGGACATCAAGGGAGAGTTCCGTCAGCACGACGGCGTGATGACGGTGATGATGTTGCTACCGACGCAGGGCTTCGCCTAAGCACCGCTACGATATGACCGAGGTGGAATATGGTGGAGGGGGGCACCGCACACGGCTGGGAGAGATCAACAGATCAACTTGTGTGTCTAGAGGTGCCCCCTGCCCCCGTATATAAAGGAGCAAGGGGGAGAGCCGGCTGGCCAAGGAGGGCGTGCGAAGGGGGGGGGGTCCTACTCCCACCGGGAGTAGGACTCCTCCTTTCCTTGTTGGAGTAGGAGAATGGAAGGAAGGGAGAGAGGAGGAGAAGGAAAAAGGGGGGCGCCGCCCCCCTCCTTGTCCAATTCGGACTAGAGTCATTCCCTGCTAATGGTGCCACGTCACTTCGATTACTGTTGCTAATCTCGCGCTAGTTCGAAACCGATTCAAATTCAAAATCAAAATCAAGCTAACAATAAAAGTTTTCAAACATTAAAACTAAAATGTTCTAAATGTGACAATTATATTCATGAGTAATAATGTTGTAGAAACCAAAATTTCTTATTATATTTAAAATGCACTAAAACAACCAAAACAGAGGGCAAAATAATTAATTTAATTCCTTTTATAAAGTTATAACTAATTTAGTAGTGTGCCAAAATAATTGTGGCATTGGACTAATTAGTAATACTAATTTAGGTGCTCATTTGGTATTTTATAAAAATAAATAAATGAAACTTGAAGTGAAGACAGTAAAGAAATAAAATAAATAAAAAGAAGTGGTCTAAACAAAAACAAAAACAAAACAAAAAAAGAAAAGAAAGAAAGCACCCCGGGCTCCGGCCCAGTAGGCCACCAACACAACTGGGCCAACCAGGCAGGACCAACCGCACCCCGACCCTCACTCCCTTATCCACCTGGGCGACCAAACCCTAATCCTATCCACCCCACTTTTCCCACTCTTCCCACGTCGCTCGCCCTCCTGATCCAGATTGGGGATCGAGGGATCAACCCCATCGCCCCCTCCCTGTCGTCGTCCACATCGACACCCGAGCCCGGCGCCCCGATGCACTCCAACCGTGGCCTCGCCCTCGTCGCCGAACCTCGCCGCTCGGAGTTCGACGCTCCTCCACCTCGCCGGACTTCCTCCCCAACGCCTCCGTCGCGCGTCCCTGTCTTCCTCCTCGACCCTCGCTGCCACTCCCCTACCGGCAATGTGAGCCCCGCCGCCGCGCTCGTCTCCTCGCTCCCTCCATCTCCCCGCTGCTCCCTCGTCCTACAGCTCCACACCGGCACGTGCGCCCGCGCCGTCCCGCGTGCGCGACGCACTCGCAGCCCTGCTCACCATGAACTTGCCCTGACCGGCGTGCCTCCGCACACGCGCTGCCCGCGCCCCGTTCGCCCCTGCATGACCCAGCGCACGGCTGCGCGCTCCCGTGCGCCCCCGCGATGACTGCGCTGCGCGCCCGTCTTCCTTGGCCAGGCCACACCGCACCGCAGTGCTGCTCGCCTCACTTCCGCACTGGTTGCTGCTGCTCCGCATCGCCGCGCCTGGCCACCATCCCATGTCCCAACTCGCGCACACACTACTAGGAAAAGGGCTAAAGATAGGATTGACACTAATGGCGCACCAGAGAAGTGGTGCGCCACTACTATATACTAATGGCGCACCTGGTGGAGATACGCCATTAGTGTGGAATACACTAATGGCGCACCAGGCAGAAGGTGCGCCACAAGTAAAACATTCTAATGGCGCATCCGGGCAAAGTGCGCCATTAGTAGCGAGAGAGTGCGCCAGTATTTTTTTTACTTTTTGGCAAAAAAACTTTCTAATGGCGAACCGCGGCTCGGTGCGCCATTAGTACGCTTCCCCCCACTCTCCCTATTCCCCTCCCTCCCTTCCTCCCCACTCACCCTCCGCCCCAACCGTACACCACCGCCGCGCCGCCGCGCCCCCACGCCCCCTCCGTCCCCTGCCCCCGCGGCCCCGACCCCCGCCCCCACGCCCCCTCCGTCCCCTCCGTCCCCTGCCGCCGCTGCCCCGACCCCACCCCCGCGCCCCCATGCCCCCTCCGTCCCCTCCTTCCCCTGCCGCCTCCGCCCCGACCCCCGCCCCCGCGCCCCCACGCTCCCTCCGTCCCCTCCGTCCCCTGCCGCTGCCGCCTCGACCCCCGCGCCCCCACGCCCCCTCCGCCCTCTCCGTCCCCTCCGTCCCCTGCCGTCCCCTGCCGCCGCTGCCCCGTCCCCACCGATCTCCGTCCGTCGACCATGGGAGCCAGCCAGGACCTGGAGGCCGCCGCCGGCGACGGCGGCGAGAAGAAGATGGCCCACTCAGGTACAGTTCCATTTCTGGCACTAGTGCAATGCAAATCTTTCCTCTTGTACATGTGAATACCTTGCCTAGAATTATCTCTGATCATTCGCCTTTAGTTGTTAATTTGGCATTAAATATCCCTAAAATTGTAAAGCCTTTTAAGTCTGAGTTATGCTGGTTTCTTTGAGAGCATCTAAGTGAGGTGGCCAGCAAAGTTTGGAATGCATTTCATTTTGATACAACTAAGTTAGATAAGTGGCAAAATAGAGTTAGAGTAGTGAGAAAAAAGTTGAAAGGATGGAACATTAACTATGAATGTTTTTATAGAAAACAGAAGAAAATTTTGGAAACTGCTATCGATGATATAGACAAAGAGAGTGAAATTATGCTTTATCTGTAGACACGTATAACACTAGAAAAGTTCTAGATGTGTAGTAACAACATATTAGAAAGGAGGAGCTGGTGAAGTGGTATCAGAGGTCAAAAGACACTGACCTGCTCCAGGGAAATTCTCTTACTAAATATTTTATGGCTAAAGCTAGTGGTAGAAAACGGAAGAAACATAAGATTTTATTATCTCTACAACAAGAGGAGGGTTTGATTGTAGGGGATGATAACATACTACTTAAGTATGCCATTAAATACCCTACAGAGCTCTTTGGTCCAGAGGCTAGTGTCATTAATGTCTCTTTAGATGTTCCTTCATATAGATGAGCAGTTGCTGATCAAACCTTTTACAGAGCTCTTTGGTCCAGAGGCTTGTGATGATTTGATGCCTCTGTTTCATGATTTTTTTAATGGAAAGTTGGATGTAGGAATACTTAACTATGGCATTATTACTTTGTTGCCTAAAGGGAATGATGATCCAAAGATATAGGCCTATATGTTTGCTAAATGTTCCTTTTATGACTTTTACTGTGGTCAAAGCAGAGCCATTGTTGTAGCTGATAAGATTATATCCCCTGTGCAGACGGCTTTTGTGAGAAATATGTTTATTTTAGATTGTGTGCTATTGTTGCGTGAGATAATTCATGAGATTAGAGTTAAGAAAAGAAGTACTGTTAATTTCAAGCTTGATTTTAAGAAAGGACAAAATTAACTAGGATGGTTATGAAAGGGTTCCCAATTAAATTTGGAAAGTGGGTTATGACTTATGAGTAATGTTAATGATGGTAAGGTGGCTTTTCTAGCTCATTACATGTATTGTTTGTAGCTACAAATAATTATGCATAGTGATACCTTTTATCGTGTCCTTTTTGCTCAAGCTTTGCCTCAGTGCTGTTTAGTTGTGAGTGTGAAGTAAAATAAATAAATCATGTTTCTCTAGGTATATTCCAAACATCAAAGTTGAAATAACTTTGATTTCCTAGATATAGATAGTTAGGCACACAAGTTTGCTGGTAAATCTATATGTGTGCCAGATCATGATTTATTCTTATATACAAGGTGTTATTTTAGCTATGAACAACGATATGGTTGTGATGATGAAGATCACACTGGTCACAATATTGGTGATGATGACGAGTAGTTCTTATTATCTTCTGTGTTCACGTCTCTAGATTTTATCTCATGTGTTCACATCTGTCTTAATACCTTGCCTTGCCTTGTTCGGTTGTAAGGGTACTAATTGGTCTCTTCTGCTGCTTAATTATCAGAGATGGCGGGAAGCAGCCACCGCCGCTCTGCAACACCACAGTACGAGTTGGATGCTTCCGAGTTCTTCACTATCATACTTGGGACTTCAGTATCATCCATGACGCAGGTATATAAAATGAGAGATCATCCATGGAACTTGTGTGTTGGCTATGTATGTATATACGATGGAACTTGTGTGTTGGCTATAATTGTTATATGGATGCTTGTTGTATATATATGTGTTGGATATCTCATAGGTGAAATAGTGATCTGAGATTAAGAAAAAAAATTAAAAAATTGTTACTAATGGCGCATTACCGTGCGGTGCGCCATTAGTATAGCAGACACTAGTGGCGCACCGTGGGCAAAACTAATGGCGCACTGCCTAGTGCGCCATTAGTATACTAGATACTAATGGCGCACCAGTGGTGTGCCATTAGAAAAAAATTCTAGTGGCGTGATACAAATGGCGCACCAGTGATGCGCCATTAGTAGGCAAAACTGGTGCGCCATTAGTAGCCCTTTTCCTAGTAGTGACACGCGCACGCTTGCCAGTGCCCGCGCTCACCTTGGCTCGAGCACCGCCCCCACGCTCTACTGTGCCTCGCGCCGGCCTCCGCCCGTCCGTGCGAGCCCCGCCATTGTGCCCCTCCTCCTACCTTGCAGCTGAGGCTGCCCGTTGCTGCTGCGGTTGCCGCAGCCCCTGCCGTCGCCCGCCCTGTACCCGTTAAACCGCACACACGGTTGGCCCTATGAGCCACTGCCCAGTGGGCCTCCCCAGCCCCAGAACGTTTATTAAAAAAAGAGAAAAGGAATTAAAATTAATAATAAATACAAATATTAATTAATTAACTTAATTAATTGTGTTTAATTAACCTAATAGCCAAATAAACCTAATTAACTACTGTTAATTAGCTAGACAGTCCCTGACAGGTGGGACCCACCTGTCAGGTTGACCAGGTCAAACGGTCAACGTTGACTGCTAATGTCATGCTGACATCATGCTCATGCATTAATTAATTTTTGAATTAAATTAATTTATTAAATCCAAAAATTGATTAAATCTTTTAAAAATCATATAAAATAAAACGTAGCTCAGATTAAAATACTTTCTACATGAAAGTTGCTCAGAACGACGAGACGAATCCGGATACGCAACCCGTTCGTCCACCACACGCCCCTAGCATATCGAACTCGCAACTTTCCCCCTTCGGTTCATCTGTCCGAAAACGCGAAACACCGGGAATACTTTCCCGGATGTTTCCCCCCTTCGCCGGTATCACCTATTACCGCGATTGGGCACCCCCCTAGCATCACGCTTTGTCATGTCATGCATCGTCATGAATCGTCATGCATTTGTTTGCATTGTATTTATTGTTTCTTCCCCCTTTTCTCTCGTTAGACACCGAGACCGACCCTGCTGCTACCCAGTACGACTACGGTGTTGACGACCCCTCCTTCTTGCCAGAGCAAATCAGGCAAGCCCCCCCTTGATCACCAGATATTGCCTATTCTTCTCTATACTACCTGCATTAGAGTAGTGTAGCATGTTACTGCTTTCCGTCAATCCTATCCTGATGCATAGCCTGTCCTTGCTACTACTATTGTTACCTTTACCTTCAATCCTACATGCTTAGTATAGGATGCTAGTATTTCATCAGTGGCCCTACATTCTTGTCCGTGTGCCATGCTATACTATCGGGCCGTGATCACTCGGGAGGTGATCACGGGTATATGCTATATACTTTATACATGATACATGTGGTGACTAAAGTCGGGTCGGCTCGTGGAGCACCCGCGAGTGATTCACGGATTGGGAGGTGAAAGGACCTTTGTCCCAACGGCCCTCTGTGTGGATCTTTGTGGCGGAGCATACGGCAGGTTGAGACTACCTGGGTGAGAGGTGGGCCTGGCCCTGGTCGGCGTTCGCGGTTACTTTCATAACACACTTAACGAGATCTTGGTATTTGCTCTGAGTTGGGTCGTTGACCTTATACGCACTAACCGCCACGTGGGACAAGATATGGGCAACCGGCGTCGTGGTATCAACAGAAGCATTTCGTGACATCAGCGACTGAGTGGCGCGCGCCGTATTGGACTGGAACGCCTGCTAGGCTAGGACTGCTTCCGGCCGCCCTCGCAACGTGCAGGTGTGCAATGGGCCCAGACCCCTGTGCCATAGGATTTAGACCGGTGTGCTGACCTCTCTGTTATGCCTAGGTAGGGCTGCGACGTGTTGATCTTCCGAGGCCGGACATGACCCAGGAAAGTGTGCCCGACCAGAGGGATCGAGCGTGTCGGGTAATGTGGTGCACCCCTGCAGGGAAGTTTATCTATTCGAATAACCGTGATATTCGGTAACAGGACGACTTGGAGTTGTACCTTGACCTTATGACAACTAGAACCGGATACTTAATAAAACACACCCTTCCCAGTGCCAGATACAACCCGGCGATCGCCCTCTAACAGGGCGACGAGGAGGGGATTGCCGGGTAGGATTATGCTATAGGATGCTACTTGGAGGACTTCAGTCTACTCTCTTCTACATGCTGCAAGGCAGAGGCTGCCAGAAGCGTAGTCTTCGACATGATTAGCTATCCCCCTCTTATTCTGGAATTCTACAGTTCAGTCCACCGATGTGGCCGTTTACACATATACCCATGCATATGTAGTGTAGCTCCTTGCTTGCGAGTACTTTGGATGAGTACTCACGGTTGCTTTTCTCCCTCTTTTCCCCTTTCCCTTCTACCTGGTTGTCGCAACAAGATGCTGGAGCCTAGGAGCGTGACACCACCATCGACGATGACTCCTACTACACCGGGGCGCCTACTACTATGTGAAGGCTGCTGACGACGACCAGGAGTAGTTTAGGAGGATCCCAGGCAGGAGGCTTGCGCCTCTTTCGATCTTTGTCCCAGTTTTGTCCTAGCCATCTTATGAAAAACTTGTTTAACTTATGTCTGTACTCAGATATTGTTGCTTCCGCTTACTCGTTTATGATCGAGCACTTGTATTCGAGCCCTCGAGGCCCCTGGCTTGTATTATGATGCTTTTATGACTTATTTATGTTTAGAGTTGTGTTGTGATATCTTCCCCTGAGTCCCTGATCTTGATCGTACACGTTTGCGTGCATGATTAGTGTACGATTGAATCGGGGGCGTCACAATTTGGTATCAGAGCTGACTGCCTGTAGGAATCCCCCTTCCACACTCCTTGGCCGAAGTTGAGTCTAGTCATCCGAAACTGTTTTACTAACTTGGCTGTGTGGCTTACAGCCCCACGTCGCCATTGGGTGGTATTAGGATCTTTTACTCCGTGTCTATACTCTGGGACTCCGATCTCTTTTCTATTTGGGTTAAATGAATTTTGCTAAATCTAACATTAGGATCCCGTTAACACTTTCACCCGGAGAACCCCTCACTCCAGATGATTGCTCCGTGCACCAAAAGAATTCGAAGATACTCTTCGATGTTCACTTGAGACTTTGTGCTCGTCGCTCTTGCAGTTCCTTGCCACCCGAATACCCCTACGGATAATTTCTCGCCCTTATCGAGTATCCATTCATCCCCAGTTGTTCATGTGTTTCACAATGGTCTTCGAAATACTATTCGATCCTCCAAAAATCCTTAGTAGCTTATTACTCTGCAATACTTGTCTGCTTGCATTATGGATTCTTTCCACATGTCTGGCAATATTCGTTAGTATCCCTAGGTACCGTCATTTTGATCCTATTGATTCAACATGAGTGCGTATGCACGCAATCATCAGTTGATCCTTTCAAATTATCTTTCCGGCTCAGACATCATTTTAAACATGAGCTGGATCTCGACCAATCAAATTACCATCGATGGTATCCCTAAGCCTACTCAACTTATCCATCCTTAATCAGAGCGTTTGCTTCTGATCCCTTGATTTGGAAATCACAATTCCTTTGCATTTGAGCTTTGAATTAGTTAGTTGTTTCTAGAATCCAATGCCTTTGCATTGTTTCTTCCTTTGTTTGAGTACCGATGCTTGCATCAGATCCCTTGAGAACCATCGGATCCTTTGTTGGATTTTATCCGACAACGTCCCTCATATTCAATCACTTTGGAAGTTCTTTCCCTGATACATAATGTCGTTGGTAAATCCTATTCTTTGATTTGGCCAACCATGCTCTGCTTCGAGCTGGTGATATTTACTATTGAAGCTTGTGGTATATGTTTCCAAGATGCCCCGATGGGTTGAACATATGCCTTCCTTAATCTGTGTGAGCCCGAAAGTTTTCATGGGTCATACTCCTCTGGTAATTCACTAGGTAGGTTTTCACACTCAACTCATTTTAATAGAGAAGTGAATGAAAGGGTATACATTGGATAAATGGGAGTCGACCTTGAACTTTGTGTTCATGCCCATTGAAACGATGTAGATCTTATCATTAAAGCTTCTCTTAAATTAATTATTCTCTGGGTATAATTTCATCTTATATCTGGGATCTGGCCTTTTGCAATCATGGTTCTGACCATGTTCTCCTTTAAATACCATTTCTCGTGCAAGTTTAAGAACTTGTATTCTACAGAGCAATACCCTAGTCCAACCTCTACTTGATCTGTCGTCGAGTATTACCCCCCTGGTATCTCGAGATTATCTTGGAACTGCATAACTTCTTATGAGTTCTTCATCAAGTACTACATTCTCACTGATTATGATTTTTCATGGACTCTGAGTTATTAAACACTCAAAGACACAGATAACTAAACTGAGTCCGCACTCCGATTCAAAACACTAAGTAATCTTCATTGCTTATGAGTGTAATAATCCTTCAAGTCATTCCTAGCCTGATTGGCTATAACCTTATCGTGCTAAATTTTAACTGTGCTACCTAAGCCCCTATTATGGGTGCACCTTTCAACCAATGGTTAATGGTGTATGTTTTCCTAGAGCATACATCATTATACCGTTTGATCTGACAAATGTTATCCCCTTGTACACATAATTGTGGAAATCCATCTTGTTGGAAATCCCGATGAATTGTCGCTGATTCCATCAGCCACCTCCTAATCCTCTCGTTGGTTTACTGATGAACTCTTGTTTCAGAACTCGCTTTCATAGTTCATTTCGCGAAAATCTTGCACTGTCATCTCATCAAATTGAGTTGCACCTTTTTCTTCTCAGGCATCCCATGTTTGAGGTATCTTGACACCAATCAGATCTGAATCACGGTCAGATATGATGGTTGGAACATATTTTCAAGAATTATAACATTGATCCTCATATGACCCTGTATGGTGATGTCATGCCTAGCACACCTGACCGGAGGACCTAGTGTTATAGTTTCCATTTTAACAAGGTCAACCATTTTTTCCATGAGGAAATTGAATGCCTTGCTTAATAAGTTTATCCTGATGGATCCTTTGTGTATCCAAAGTCTGACCTTTGCTTTAAGACCTTGTCAATGCTATCTCGAAGCATGTTTGTGGTGCTTCGATTTTCAACAAGAACGTTTGAAGCCCAATGCTAAGTGTTACTTGCTCAATTATCCAAACACCGTTGCATGGGTAATGTCATGAAATTTATCTCCCCTTTCCTAAAGAGTTTTCTACATTATATCCTGCCAAGGATATCATGCTCTGCTTTCCCTTTGGAAGGATATACCACTGATATATGTGTTTAAACACAATTTTACTTTCCATTGTTTGGTTTAACCTTTCTTGTGATCTATATGATCTAAGCAGTAATATTCTCCTGCTTATGTATATACCTCGGTGTACAATTCTGTCAGCAAGACCCTGTTACTATTGTTCATGACATTTCGGCAGCCACCGATGGACGAGAACCTTGCCTATTGGCCCGCCTCGTTCAATGAGCAGGAAAATGGTTCTCTTCGTCCCTCGCTCTTGGTATCGACGTTGTTGCCGACATAATCAACAGGCTACCCTCTGACATGCCTTGCTTGCATGATCACGCAAGACGTCTCCGCCCTTCCAACTTTTAACCCACATGGTGGGCCCATAACCCACAGTTCCACAGGATCGAAACCTGACTCTCATGTACAACCCTGTTCCTAATGATTATACGCCACGCTTTGGCTTCGTATTTAATTCATGGGCCACCTTCCTAGTGCTCTATTCTGGTATCGGACGCAATACTTACTCTCGCTACTCTGAACCCTTTTCTCACTCTGGTTCAGACTTCGAGCAACTATCTATCCGCTTGGAACCTCTTATTGTACCTTCGTACCTTACTCTCGATGTATTTTATATGTTCAACTCGAGAGATAATCTTATGCTCATTCATGGGTTAACCACAGATTGTTTCCCCCAAAAGCATTTTGTCGTAGCTGAGCTGCCCCTTATCCTTTCGTAAGTACGCTGGAGTTCTCGAAGAAAGGATGACAACTTTATCTTGATGCATTGGAATAAAGAATTGAAGACATCAACGAAAGGGATTAACTTCATCGAGAAAATCCGTTAGAATATCGTAACCAGAACTTTCCCCCTTACTCCCCTCTTAAATCTCGGGACGAGATTTCTGTTAGTGGAGGAGAATTGTGACGCCCGGATAATTAGACTACAGTCATTCCCTGCTAATGGTGCCACGTAACTTTGATTACTGTTGCTAATCTCGCGCTAGTTCGAAACCGATTCAAATTCAAAATCAAAATCAAGCTAACTATAAAAGTTTTCAAACATTAAAACTAAAATGTTCTAAATGTGACAATTATATTCATGAGTAATAATGTTGGAGAAACCAACATTTCTTATTATATTTAAAATGCACTAAAACAACCAAAACATATGGCAAAATAATTAATTTAATGCCTTTTATAAAGTTATAATAATATAACTAATTTAGTAGTGTGCCAAAATAATTGTGGCATTGGACTAATTAGTAATACTAATTTAGGTTCTCATTTGGTATTTTATAAAACTAAATAAAAGAAACTTCAAGTGAAGACAATAAAGAAATGAAATAAATAAAAAGAAGAGGTCTAAACAAAAACAAAACAAAACAAAAAAAGAAAAGAAAAGAAAGAAAGCACCCCCGGGCTCCAGCCTAGTAGGCCACCAGCCCAACTGGGCCAACCAGGCCGGCCCAACCGCACCCCGACCCTCACTCCCTTATCCACCCGGGCGACCAAACCCTAATCCTATCCACCCCACTTTCCCCACTCTTCCCACGTCGCTCGCCCTCCTGATCTAGATTGGGCATCGAGGGATCGATCCCATCGCCCCCCCGCCAACGCCGCCTGGAGCGCCCCCCTCCCTGTCGTCGTCCACGTCGACACCCGAGCCCGGCGCCCCGATACACTCCAGCCGTGGCCTCACCCTTGTCGCCGAACCTCGCCGCCCGGAGTTCGACGCGCCTCCACCTCGTCTGACTTCCTCCCCAACGCCTCCATTGCGCGTCCCCGTCTTCCTCCTCGACCCCCGCTGCCACTCCCCTATCGGCAATGTGAGCCCCCCCGCCGCGCTCGTCTCGTCGCTCCCTCCCTCTCCCCCGCTGCTCCCTCGTCCCGAAGCTCCACACCGGCACGCGCGCCTGCGCCGTCCCGCGTGCGCGACGCACTCGCGCCCCTGCTCACCATGGCCTCGCCCTGACCGGCGTGCCTCCGCACGCGCGCTGCCCGTGCCCCGTTCACCCCTGCTCGACCCAGCGCGCGCCTGCACGCTCCCATGCCCCCCCGCGACGACCGCGCTGCGTGCCCGTCTTCCTTGGCCAGGCCACGCCGCACGGCAATGCTGCTCGTCTCACTCCCGCACCGGTTGCTGCTGCTCCGCATAGCCGCGCCTGGCCACCATCCCGTGTCCCAACTCGCGCGCATGCGCACACTTGCCAGCGCCCGCGCTCACCGCGGCTCCCGCACCGTCCCCACGCCCTGCTGCGCCTCGCACCGGCATCCGCCCGTCCGTGCGAGCCCCGCCATTGTTCCCCTCCTCCTACCCTGCAGCTGAGGCTGCCCGTTGCTGCTGCGGTTGCCACAGCCCCTGCCGTCGCCCGCCCCTGCCCGGCAGCGCTCGTCACCGGCCGGCCGCCCTAGCGCGCCCCAGCGCTTAGCCGCGTCCGCTCGGCCCTCGCCCGGGTCGGGCGCCCGCACCCCCTGTACCCGTTAAACCGCACACATGGTTGGCCCTATGAGCCACTGCCTAGTGGGCCCCCCCCAGCCCCAGAACATTTATTAAAAAAAAGAGAAAACGAATTAAGATAAATAATAAATAAAAATTATTATTAATTAATTAACTTAATTAAGTTACTTAATTGTGTTTAATTAACATAATAGCCAATTAAACCTAATTAACTACTGTTAATTTGCTAGACAGTCCCTGCCAGGTGGGACCCACCTGTCAGGTTGACCAGGTCAACGGTCAATGTTGACTGCTGATGTCATGCTGACATCATGCTGATGCATTAATTAATTTTTGAATTAAATTAATTTATTAGATCCAAAATTGATTAAATCATTTAAAAATCATATAAAATATACCGTAGCTCAGATGAAAATACTTTCTACATGAAAGTTGCTCAGAACAACGAGACGAATCCGGATATGCAGCCCGTTCGTCCACCACACGCCCCTAGCATATCGAACTCACGACTTTCCCCCTCCGGTTCATCTGTCCGAAAAAGCGAAACACGGGAATACTTTCCCGGATGTTTCCCCCCTTCGCCGGTATCACCTATTACCGCGATTGGGCACCCCCCCTAGCATCACGCTTTGTCATGTCATGCATTTGTTTGCATTGTATTTATTATTTCTTCTCCCTCTTCTCTCGCTAGACACCGAGACCTACACCGCTGCTACCCTGTACGACTACGGTGTTGACGACCCCTCCTTTTTTGCCAGAGCAATCAGGCAAGCCCCCCCCCTTGATCACCAGAGATCTCCTATTCTTCTCTATACTGCTTGCATTAGAGTAGTGTAGCATGTTAGTGCTTTCCGTTAATCCTATCCTAATGCATAGCCTGTCCTTGCTACTACTGTTGTTACCTTTACATGCAATCCTACATGCTTAGTATAGGATGCTAGTATTCCATCAGTGGCCCTACATTCTTGTCCGTCTGCCATGCTATACTATCGGGCCGTGATCACTCGGGAGGTGATCACGGGTATATGCTATATGCTATATGCTTTATACATCATAGATGTGGTGACTAAAGTCGGGTCGGCTCGTGGAGCACCCGCGAGTGATTCACGGATTGGGGGCTGAAAGGACCTTTGTCCCAACAGCCCTCTGTGTGGATCTTTGTGTCGGAGCGTCAGGGCAGGTTGAGACTACCTGGGTGAGAGGTGGGCCAGGCCCTGGTCGGCATTCGTGGTTACTTTCATAACGCCACTAGGATCCGCCACGTGGGACAAAATATGGGCAACCGGCGTCGTGGTATCTACCGAAGCATTTCGTGACGTCAGCAACTGAGCGGCGCGCGCCGGATTGGACTGGAACGCCTGCTAGGCTAGGTCCGCTTCCGGCCGCCCTCGCAACATGCAGGTGTGCAATTGGCGATGGGCCCAGACCCCTGCGCCATAGGATTTAGACCGGCGTGCTGACCTCTCTGTTATGCCTAGGTAGGGCTGCAATGTGTTGATCTTCCGAGGCCGGACATAACCCAGGAAAGTGTGCCCGGCCAGAGGGATCGAGCGTGTCGGGTAGTGTGGTGCACCCGTGCAGGGAAGTTTATCTATTTGAATAGCCGTGATCTTTGGTAACAGGATGACTTGGAGTTGTACCTTGACCTTATGACAACTAGAACCGGATACTTTATAAAACACACCATTCCAAGTGCCAGATACAACCCGGCGATCACTCTCTAACAAGGCGACGAGGAGGGGATTGCCGCGTAGGATTATGCTATACGATGCTACTTGGAGGACTTCAGTCTACTCTCTTCTACATGCTGCAAGGCGGAGGCTGCTAGAAGCATAGTCTTCGACATGATTAGCTATCCCCGTCTTATTCTGGCATTCTGCAGTTCAGTCCACCGATATGGCCCTTTACACATATACCCATGCATATGTAGTGTAGCTTCTTGCTTGCGAGTACTTTGGATGAGTACTCACGGGTGCTTTTCTCCTCTTTTCCCCTTTGCCTTCTACCTGGTTGTCACAACCACATGCTGGAGCCCAGGAGCTTGACGCCACCGTCGACCACGACTCCTACTACACCGGGGCACCTACTACTCCGTGCAGGCCGCTGACGACGACCAGGAGTAGTTTAGGAGGATCCCAGACAGGAGGCCTGCGCCTCTTTCGATCTGTATCCCAGTTTTGTGCTAGCCATCTTATGGCAAACTTTTTTAACTTATGTCTGTACTCAGATATTGTTGCATCCGCTGACTCGTCTATGATCGAGCACTTGTATTCGAGCCCTCGAGGCCCCTGGCTTGTATTATGATGCTTGTATGACTTATTTATGTTTAGAGTTGTGTCGTGATATCTTCCCGTGAGTCCCTGATCTTGATTGTACATGTTTGCGTGCATGATTAGTGTACAATTGAATCGGGGGCGTCACACCTGGCCGCCCCTCCTCTTCTCCCTCTAAGGCCCATTAGGCCCAATATACTCCCCGGGGGGTTCCGGTAACCCCCGGTACTCCGGTAGATGTCCGAAACCTCCTGAAACACTTCTGGTATCCGAACATAGTCATCCAATATATCGATCTTTACGTATCGACCATTTGAAGACTCCTCATCATGTCCGTGATCATATCCGGGACTCCGAACTACATTTGGTACATCAAAACACAAAAACTCATAATATCGATCGTCACCAAACTTTAAGCGTGCGGACCCTACGGGTTCGAGAACTATGTAGACATGACCGAGACACGTCTCCGGTCAATAACCAATAGCGGAACCTGGATTCTCATATTGGCTCCCACATATTCCAAGAAGATCTTTATCGGTCTAACCGCATAACAACATACGTTGTTCCCTATGTCATCGGTTTGTTACTTGCCCGAGATTCGATCGTCGGTATCTCAATACCTAGTTCAATATCCTTACCGGCAAGACTCTTTACTCATTATGTAATGCATCATCCCTCAACTAACTCATTAGTCACATTGCTTGCAAGGCTTATATTGATGTGCATTACTAAGAGGGACCAGAGATACCTCTCCGACAATCGGAGTGACAAATCCTAATCTTCAAATACGCCAACTCAACAAGTACCTTCGGAGACACCTGTAGAGCACCTTTATAATCACCCAGTTACGTTGTGACGTTTGGTAGCACACAAAGTGTTCCTCCGGTAAATGGGAGTTGCATAATCTCATAGTCGTAGGAACATATATAAGTCATGAAGAAAGCAATAGCAACATACTAAACGATCAGGTGCTAAGCTAACGGAATGGGTCAAGTCAGTCAAATCATTCTCCTAATGATGTGATCCTGTTAATCGAATGACAACTCATGTATATGGCTAGGAAACTCAACCATCTTCGATTAACGAGCTAGTCAAGTAGAGGCATAGTAGTGACACTATGTTTGTCTATGTTTTCACACATGTATTATGTTTCCGGTTAATACAATTCTAGCATGAATAGTAAACATTTATCATGATATGAGGAAATAAATAATAACTTTATTATTGCCTCTAGGGCATATTTCCTTCAATTCCTACTTTCCACACCCTCCAGACGGTAATAACTTGTACATGCATTCTTGTGCTCTAATGTTTTGCATGAACTAATTGGTTTTGGTCATCTTTATTACAAATGCAGGCAAATATTATCTTGTTGACTCTGGATATCCAAACAGAGTTGGATATCTAGCACCATACAAAGGACAACGCTACCATATACCCGATTTCCAACAAGTACCACCACGAGGAAGATATGAGACCTTCAATCATCTACATTCATCAGTACGAAATGTCATTGAACGATCGTTTAGTGTTCTAAAGAAGAAATGGAGAATCCTCCTCGGCATAACACGGTACAAACCTACTACGCAAACAAAGATCACTACTGCATGCGCGTGTCTTCATAACTTCATTCGTGAGAGCAAACTAAGTGATCAACATTTTGACATGGTTGAGAGTGGATCTTATTATCATGAGGAGAGCCTTTCTCATCACCGTGCACCCATTGATGATGGTACTATGGGTTCCATCCGTGATGCTATTGCTACAAGTGTTTTCCATTGATGGTTAGCTCTAGGGTGTATGCTTTCGTTGGGAGAACCATGTAATAATTTAGAGATCATTTTTATTCAGTACTTCTCAAGTACTCGTACTACATGAGATAGTGATGCACGTATGATATTCGTATACGAGACAATGATCTTCCTTATGCTTGATTATAACAAGTTTTGGTGTTTGAAAGTCAAATTTATGTTCCTATGGGCAACAAAATGGTAAAAAATAGTGCAATATCATTTAATTAGAACAACAGTATAGTCCAACGGCATTACAGACTTTCCACTGACCATACCACACAGAAGCTGAAAAAACAGGCACTGAAAAGAACTGGCTAGCTTATTTTCTGGAGCTTATTTCCACAGGAGCTTGTCTTGAGCTTATTTCCACAATAGCTTATTTCCACAACATAACTCAAAAGAACTGGCCCTGAACGTCGCATCGATCTGCACCGTAGGAATTCAATGGGCCTTGCAGTTTCAAAACGTCTATAGTGGGCCGCACACTGTTCATCGCTTTTTTCCTTAAATATTGTTTTTATTAAATCATGAAACTATAAACATGATCCCCGAAATTCCGGGAGCAACTAGTTAACGAGCGCTCCTTCGGGAGCCTCGCAACGATCAGCGCCACCTGGCGCGCTCTCAGCCGCCTGCCACATGTCGCGCTCTGGGCGCTCCCTTTGGATTTGGTTTTCTTATTTTTCCGCACACATTTTCGGCTTTCTAAATAGTTTTTTTTTCGGGTTTTTTCGACATTTCGGTTTTCCACCGGTCTTTCTTCGCTTTTAGGTCAAAAAATTTAAAAAAAAATTGCGTGAAAAAATGCATTTTTTTTCTTTCACGAGAGTCATGGTTTTGCTTCCCCGAAAGGCACAATTGTGCTTTCGCGAGAGTCACGGCCGTGCCTCTCGGAAATGGGAAAAAAGCGTTTTCTGTTTTTATTTTCTTCCACGAGAGGCACGGTGTTGCTTCCACGAGAGGCACGGCTGTGCTTTTGCGAGAGTCACGGCCGTGCCTCTCGAAAACAAAAAAAACGTGTTTTTTGTTTTTTTCTTCCGCGAGAGGCACGGTTTTGCTTCCGTGAGAGGCATGGTTGTGTTTTCGCGAGAGTCACGACCGTGCCTCTCGGAAACGGAAAAAACGAGTTTCTGTTTTTCTCTTCAGCGAGAGGCACGTTTTTGTTTCCGCGAGAGGCACTGTTGTGCTTTCGAGCGTCATGGTTGTGCCTCTCAGAAAAAAAATGCGTCTTTTGTTTTATTTTATTCCGCGAGAGTCACGGTTTTGCTTCCGCGAGAGGCATGGTTTTGCTTTCGTGAGAGTCACGGCCGTGCTTCTTGGAAATGAAAAAAACACATTTTATGTTTTTTTGCTTCCGCGAGAGGCACGGTTGTGCTTTATCGAGAGGCACGGGCGTGCCTCTTTCGGAAATGGAAAAAAATGATGCTCCCGGGTCGGTTTTTTCATCCGTTTTTTTGTGAAAAAAAGTCTGTCAAAACCTATCAACATAGGATCTACTTTTGAAGATTTCGACACGAGGAATCCAACGGTGAAAATGGTTCAAGATTTGGACGCACAGTTTAAGAGATAAAATGTTTTGAATAAACGGATCTACAAAAAAAGGAAAATTCCCAAGTTGCGACAAGTGGCGCACATGCAGCGTGCCACTTGTTGCAACCTGGAAAGGTGTGTGTGATCTTTGTAATGAATACTCCTCAACTAGTGATTTCGAGAAATTCCACTTGTACCACCCCGTGGCTGCCGGGAGGAACAAAATGCGTGACCCACGGGGACGACGTTGCCATCTGTAACAAAAGCACAACTTTTAGTTGCCACAGAAAGGAAGTTCTTGGTGAATTTTCAATGACAGTTCTGAGAGTGACTCCACCTAGAACTTGTCCTGAAAAATGGCCTCAGTTTACCGAGCGAACTTCTAGTGACACTTTTGAATCAATGAAATATCTAATTATCTAAGTATGTTTCAAAGTGAAATGGTTCGGTTGTCCCGAAATAAAAAAGGATCCAAACTGTTGAAACTAGTTTTGTTCTGTGAGTATGAATAACCCTAGAGGATAATCTTTGGAAGTACTATGCTTAGAGAAACTTACATAAAGGAATAGCTAGGGAGTGGTTTTCAAGGCCTTTGGCTTAGGATTTGTTCGTGGAGTTCAAACCAATGTACTTCCTCCGAAACGCTCTTATATTTGTTTATTGAGGGAGTACTTTGCTTGTGCCACACTTCATAATATGGTTGTATATTCGATGTGAATCTTTAATTCACTAAAAGCCTAGAATATATATGTTATGAACAAGATGTTGTCGGGCCCATGGTACTGGTATACCCAGGCCCATCAGCCTACGACCCAGAGCACGACGCATATCGATGGCCCGGAGGATGGCCCACCAGCAAGTTTCACGAGCAAGACTCCTCGCGAGGCCCTTGCCTCGTGAGGACCCCATCGAAAGGCGTCACGAGCGAGTCAAGCAGCCCCACCGAGAGCCTCACGAGGCAGCAGCCCGAGGCGACCTCCTGAGGCCCCGTCCGGAGGCGGGCAGGTCAGGGGCTTCTCAGCCCGGTTGCGCGGTCCCATGCCCATCACCTAGGTGACGCGTGCGGCGACGAAGGACAGGAGGCATTGCGCCAGCCGGCGCGGACATGGAGGATTTCCTCTTTCGTGCTAAGGGAGCAAGGCCAGCCACCAGTTCCCAAAGCAATCCCCAAAGGTTGCTTGATCGGTGCAATAAGACCAAGACGACGGGCGCGCAGGGCGAAGGTCATCACCGAGCCTACTAGCGTGTCATGGACGGAGGCTTTACAGGCGAAGACCACCTTTTGCCAGGATAGACTGCACCACTATCCCCCTTCAAAATTACCGTTGTGTGGCCACCCTTCCCGGCAATGTTTTCAGAGGATGAGGACCAAGGAAAGCATAAAAGAGGGGAGGGAGTCGCCGTAGAGGGGAGACCGGTGGAGCACTTGTTCCCTTGCCTTGTACACTCTCTCTCCCTCGAGCAATCCCAACCAAGAAGGAGTAGGGTTTTCCACCGCAAGGTGGCCCGAACCTGGGTAACTGTTGTGTCACTGGCCTGCTCACGCTACCTCGTTCCCACCGTAGCTTCGCCGTGGTTAGCTACAGGAAAGAGTAGGGTTGTAGGAATGAGCGCACCCTAGAGTTCGAACCTCTTGGGTCCTCGGAGCCCCGACTCCCACAGATGTAAACAACAAATTGAAAGTTGTGGTTCACGTTCTTCTTGCTCTCAAGACCTAGGGTTGGGACCCACACATGGGGGGATATATACTAAATGGACGAGATGGCCAAAAGAAGCAATTGGTATATGGAGTTATGGGCATTTATGGGAACGGGTCCTTTCATAAAGGAACATTGGATAATGTTTTTCTTTCATTCTTTTTACCATGTGAGTTGAGCCAATTCCCCTGAAGTTCAACTATGGTATTCTAACTTGAATTGATGGCTTAGATAATTCTTATTTCTCCAATTATCATGAAATTTTATGGGGAGTCTTTAATTAGTATATAAATAGAAGGAGACATGGAAGGACATATTGGAAGTATAGGTACGCTGTTGAGTCGAATGAGTTGGAGGCGCAGATGAAGATGCGGCAGTTGCCGCTAGTCCAGATAATGAGCTGGAGGTGCTATGAACAAATTCGGTCCTCAATCACCAATGCCAAAAAACTGGCGCTTTCGACCAAGGAAGAAATAAATATTCAATCATTGTTTGTGTGCTCCGTCCCCGTCAACTTAGTAGGCCCACAAGTCAGCGTCCCACCAAGGTGGGTCCCACCTAGTAGGGGGTATTCATTTTTTTGTGCGTAATAAGGAGGCACTTCCGGTGGGTCCGAGCTGACAGCAGGGGGTACGTTTTTTTCACGAAATACGGTGGCCCATCGGGTGGGTCCCAGCAGTCAGGGGCAAATGTTTTTTTCGCGATATACTGGTGGGCGCCTGGTGGGTCCATGCTGTCAGGTGGAGGAATAATTATTTTCCGCGTAATAAGGAGGCACTTCCTTGCGGCTGCCGTGGACCCAGCTATCAGCCTCTCCACGTACAGTATTCTTCCGATGGAATTCGGTCATTGACCACATAGACCACGCCGCCCCGACAGCACCACGGCGGTGGACGACGGTGACTCCTAGGAAGGGGACGACACCGAGCCGGGGAAGACGCGGCAGTGGATGCCCACGTGGAGAGGAGTACGAGGGTTCACTGGTTCGGCTGCGCTGCCGTCACCGTAGAATAACAGGGGGTGTGGGTGAGTGGAGTGGAGGGATGGCCTGGCCAGCGGTGGGAGTAGTATGGGGGCGGTGATGCCTCCGCGGCAGCACAGCCGACCACGGGAGGCAGGAGCAGGCGGCACGACCGGCGCTGGTTTGGGCGGCTGGATCAAGAAGACCAGAGGTTGAAGAAGCACTACGACCGTTGAATGGACATCGTACGGTCAGTCGAGCTAGAATCGTGCATATTGACTAAGTTGACAAAGCCCTTCGTCCCCGTCAACTTAGTAGGCCCACTATACTGGGTCCCAGCTAGCAGGGGGAGTATTCATTTTTTGTGCGTAATAAGGAGGCACTTCCTTGCGTGCGAAGATATAGCTGGTGGATCCGAGCTGTCAGCGGCGGTAACGTTTTTTTCACGAAATACAGAGGCCGTTTCGGTGGGTCCCAGATGTCAGGTGGAGGAAATCATTATTTTGCGCGTAATAAGGGCATTTCCTTGCGTGCAGCCATGGACCCAGCTGTCAGCCTCTCCACGTACAGTCCACTTCAGATGCATGTCGGTCGTTGACCATACTGACCACGCCACGCCGAGATCACCAGGGCGGTGGACGACGGCGAGGCCTAGGAAGGGAACGACACGGAGGCAGGGAAGACTCGGCCGTTGTTTTTGTTTCCCACGCGGAGGGGAGTACGACTGTACGAGGGTTTACTGGTTCGTCTGCCGTCGCCGGAGAATAACTGAAGGTGTGGGTGAGTAGAGGGCTGGCTAGGCCAGTGATGGGAGTACGGTGGGGCGGTGAGGCCTGCGCGATAGCATAGCCGGCCGCGGGGAGGAGGGAGCAGGCAGTCCCGCCGACGCTTGTTTGAGCGGCTGGAGCAGGAAGAGCAGGGATTGAAGAAGCACGACGGCCGTTGGATGGACATCCAATAGTATACAGGCCATCTGTGGAAAGTCTCAAATCTGCGGAAAACAGCATACAGCCCATCTGCCATTATTTCAAATAATTTACAGCCCATTTGCTAATTCTGACGGGTTTTTAAGCCCTTTTTCTTTATGTTAGCATTACAGCCCATATTGTGGCCACGGTTAAAAAATTATACGAAGTTTTGCATATGTCGGTGCGGTCTGAACTGTTTTTAATCAGGAAATTTCGAGTCACATTCAGACTGATTTCAAAAATAAATGTATATCAATATGAAATCCAATAAATTGTCCACGCATAAAAATCAATGCAGTTTAAAATCTCAAAATGAAAAAAAGATATTTGAAAATAATTGCCGGTTTGATGTGTTTTAAAATTGTACAGCACATTTCTCATTACTGATAGGCCATTTTCTAGGCCAGCCGAATGAAGCTTTCCTCGTCTTGAAACATTTGCAGCCCAACAGGCCTGATAAAGCGACTTACTTGACAAATCAGAAAAAAACTGGTCTAGCCATTCTCAGAAAGAAAAAAAACTATTGGGCTGGTTTGTGGTAAACTATTGGGCTAGCCATCTCCAGAAAGAAAAAAGTAAAGGCTGTCTAGACAGGCCAGAGTATCCCGCACAGCCCAGTTGACACCCTACTTCCATCTCAAAAACAAATTAGATAAATGCCACTCCAATTATGGCGATTCATAAAATGCCACTGCAATTTCCAAACTTTGAAAAATGCCACTACAATTTTTGCAAACTTTGAAAAACGCCACTGCAGTTTGCAAACTTTGAAAAACACCACTCCAGACTTCGAAAAATGCCACTAGAAATGGCATGAAATGGCATTTTTCAAAGTTTGGAAATTGCAGTGGCATTTCTCGGATACACCAGATTTGGAGTGGCATTTATCAAATTAACCCAAAACAAAAATAACTGGGCGAGCTGCTGGGTCCCTGGTGTCAGCCGCTCGTTGTGTAATTCTCTCATTTATTGACTATGTTAACAATGGCATGGGACCCAGATGTCAAAATCCACTAGGAGGAGCCATTTTTTATTGGCTTGAAATAAGGAGGCACTTGCTTGCATACTGCCATGACCTTGGCGGGTCCCTGTTGTCATCCTCTCCACGTACAATCAACTCCTGATTGTGTACGCGTCAACTTGCTAGGCCCACAAGTCAGCCTCTAAACCGTGGAGGACAAATACAGCCCATTTAAAAAAAATAACAGCCCATTCCATACGTTCAAATGGAAAGTCGTTCAACATTCAGAGCAAAGTAACAGGTCTGATCCACATATAGAGTACTGAACTTCCACGTTGGCAACCATCATAGCCAAGTGAACTATCTACTCCCACTAACACTCTAGTAGCGTACAAGTACTAACTTACTCTTAGCTAACTAGACGATGCCGGCCGCCATCTGCTGTCCATGCTAAACGCCGGCACCGGCGTCCTCTGCCTCACCTCGGACTTGCCAGAGGTGCGATAGGGCGCGTTGCTCGTGCGCGTTGGCCCTTTCCATGCCGGCGTGGTCCACCGAAGCTCCAGCTTCCAAGCGGGTAACCCACTTGACGAGCTGGTAGTAAATATCGGCGTCGCAAACGCGTGCGTGCCTGACAGCCTACAGGGCTATTTGCCGGGCGCCGGCCTCCACGTAGTTGGCCCAGTTGCGGGCGCTCTGCTCGCGACTCAGAGCGTCGGTGTGCTGCTGCTCCATGTCCCGCTGGCGGCGCAAATCGGTGATACGCTGCTCCTCCGCCAGGCGGTCGCGCTCCAACAACTCCTGCTCCTCCGCCATGCGGCCGTGCTCCAACAACTCCTCGATCTCCGCATTGCCATCTAAAGACAGATAGAATGCCTCCTCCCTTCGTCTACCTTCCGGTGAAAACCCGAACACTAGTTCCGGCGGTGACCGCCTCCGGCGTCGCCTACCGCGGACGGGTGGGGGCATGGCGGATGTGGAGAGCGACGTTGGGCCGGTGGGGGCTTATGAGGATATGGCGAGTTGGGTCACGGTGGCACCTGAGAAGGCCGGGAAACAGTACTTATAGGCGGAAGGTAGCGCGACGGTCATCGGAATTTAATGCATAATGGCTTAGCGCGCCAGCTTGCCGTGGAAAACTAGAGAAACTGAAATTATGACAGTGCCGTCCCGTCCCGTCTGGGTTGCACGCCCGCATGGCGGTCAAACGAGTGCACTCGAATCATCTCCCTCCTTGTCAATAATGATTCCACGGATTTAAAGTGTATCTTTTTTTGCATCAGTTAGCTACCTTAATTACGGTCGGCTGCATGCAGGCACTCAGAATCACCCGCAGGCAGTACGCGAAGCAGCATGCAACGAGTCGCAGCCGAGGGCACGCATGCAGCCACTTAAATTGCTGGAATTTATTAGGCTTAAACTTCTGCATGCCGTTAATTATTGCCATGCGTTGGTCTTGCTGCTTTGCTCATGGGACTAATAAACCCGGACAGAGGGACTACCTTGGTTGGTGAGAGGTTTGAATTAAGCCCTACAAACCGGAAAGGAGGTACTAGTACGTGCGTGATCCGCTATTTATTCGTGTAGGATCGAGTAGGTCGTTTCTTAAATTGAGCCCTGCAAACCGGATAGGAGGTAGTACGTGCGTGATCCGCTATTTATCCGTGTAGGATCGATAGTATAGCTTGTCAGTTTTTCAGAGGTATGCATTTTTATCCGTGTAGGATCGATAGTGTAGCTTGTCAGTTTCCTCAGAGGTAGGCATTTTTACTCAAAAAACAACCACTTCGCATCTTGCGTCGCAAATAAAACTGCTAGGAGCGCATTTTTAGGCTAGCTAGTGATCGATCAGTAACTTGTAAACACTGAGCGAACAGAAATAAGTAACTGTTAATGCATCTCAATGATTCACAGATCATATACAAATATGTAGCTCCAAAAGCAAAGATCGGCCACTTCGGACCTTGCTTCGCAACTAAAACTAACTAGTACGATTCCCATACATAAGATCAACATGTTAATGCATCTCAATGATTCATAGATCATATACAAATATGTAGCTCCAAAACCAAAGATCTAGAAAAAACATCTGTTCTTCCTACTAACATGGATGCTTCTCTTAGCCAACATTCAATACAGACTGAAAGACAAATTTGTTTGTGAATTCTACAATTCCTCTTGCAAATGTAAGTGGTTTCACCAACAGCTAGAACCATGTGAATGAACTACACATGATGGAGGAACATCCACTGCAATATGATTTGGTCTTCTCTCGATCACACGGCGAGACTATTCGGAATACAAACTTTAACTTAGGCAAAATGATGCCCATTGTATAATCAGACCAAAGCAATGAACCAACTAGTGTTGGCCAATAAATAGTACATTACTACTTTTCTGCAGTCCATGAAGTGACTATCCAATCTTTTTGTGTCTATTTTCAAATGGCACTGCATGAAGTGACTATACTATTCTCTTGTGCAGTTCAACCAGAATTGCGGGCACTTTGTTTGTTTGCCAAATACCAAGGGGCAGACATCTCTGTCTGCACAAATATCAAGCAGCTAGTAAACATATACCACACCTTGTATTTTCGGTTTAAACATGTCTCTTCCGCTTAGCATCTGTCATGTTCTGCACTGGACAATCTGATACAGTTATGTTTTGCCCTGGACAATTTCATACTGAATTGATTTGCTGGTTCAGAGAAGAAATATAGCGCCTATTCTTCATCATACCAAGGATATCCATGTTCGCAGTGATGGAAGAGGTGAAATTGATACAACCGAAATTGAGAATCCAATCATTGAATCCTGTCATGTACCTCCAATGTAGGTCTACCCTGCCAATAAATTCACACGCAAACCACTAGTATTACTATCTAATGACAATACAAAAAGAGTAGCAAGATAGTAGCAAACCATGTACCTTCGTAATGAAAGCTCATAGTGCCACCAATTGGATATAAAGGTTTGGAAAAAACATGATCCTAATGTTGAACCAATTGGACTTTTTGTGTAGTTCCACTAAAATTGAGCATCCCTGTTTGCATAGATATTGAAAGTTTGATTACTCTAAAAGTGGCACTAGTTGAAGCATAGACTCACAAATATAAGCATTCCAATTTCTTAATGGGAAAAGGTAGCAAGACTGTTTCTAACCACCTGTTTGAAGGAATAAATAAAGCAACATCGGCTGATGTGAGGAAGGCATACATAGTTTTTTCTGGAAAAGTGAGCCATTCCTGACGTTTCCTCTTCTTTTAAGCAAAATTTGTGCAATTCTACTAAAATAAAATGCCATCACCGCCTTGACAATTCAGTGACACTATACAAAAGGAAATGACTTAACATTACATCATGATGTCAGGTATGTAGTCGACAGGCATTAGAGAAAAACATATAGACCTCCTCAAGAGAACAGCCGGAGGAGGAGGTGCCCACTCTTGACCTTTCCTCTTGTCTTCATAATTGTCTGTGCAGTTTAACCAAAATAAAATGACATCAGCACCATGGCATTTTGGTGACACTGTACAAAAAAATTAACTTATCTCATGAAAGTGAGGTATGTAATCTATAAGCATTAACAGTGCAAAAATCTGAAGGTAGTAACAAGTTTCATCGTTGGTATACTGGCTGTGCAACATCATTAGAATGCCTTAGCTGAAAAATCTTTAATACATCCACAATCAACAGCTAACTCTGAAGTAATCCAGTGACATTAAATGGCATTGCTTAAATTTATGGGTGGCATTAGACTGAGAGTGGCATTAGTTAAATGTGGCATCACTTTAGCAGTAGAATTGCTTTACTTGACTGCTGTCGTTATACTAACAGCAAAAAAAGTGGCAATAAATGCATGGGAGGCCCATTCGGACAGTGGGCGCACTAGTACGATGTACCTCCACGGACGCAGAGTGGTGAGGGAGGTATGGTTGCCCAGAGCAACAAATATCCAGGCAGCATATGTGGATTACGTCCCATTTTCGTTCTCTTTAGCCACCTTTTTCCTATGCGAGGACAACAAACCAATCGACCTGGTCATTCTCTATTGCGTTGTCATGCATTTCTACCCTTCTTCAACCAAGAGACACGAGACTTGTCGTGGTTTTGTCACGGCAGATGTCCTAGCGAAAGGACTTAGTCGTGGAGCCATCGCCACGGGTTAGCTTGAAGGGGTTAAAGCGGACACAACGACGCAGAGAGTTTTTATACTAGTTCGCCCCTTCGATGAAGGTAAAAGCCTACGTCTAGTTGTGATGAAATTGATGGGGTTTTGATGACAAGGGAGCAAACAAGCTTCGCCTAAGTCTCGAGTTATTGTTGTCTGTCCTTGAACCGCCGCCGGGTCGTCCCCTTATATACACGGGTGACGCCCGTCGGTCACAAAGTCCCAACACCGGTTCATACTCGTATCCGGGTTGGTCTCTCCTTATTCCTAACTTACAATATAAGTTTACAGATAAAGCCGGTTTACGGCTACAGGTCCTAAACTGACTACAGGCCTTGGGCCCTTATCTGCCTCTTTGGGTTTTAACACCTTTGAACTACTGATGAAGTTAACCCAGCCCAGGTAGGCCGGTTTAGGCCCAGTAGTAATATCCCCAACATTAGGCCCCAGATTGATTTGAACGAGTTCATGTCAATCCTTAGCGAAAAATCTTCGTCTTCAACGTCTTCTGTAGTCGTTGAACCGCCGTGATGTCACCGTCTCTGGTTGCTGTAAACCGACATGACATCATCATAGAGATAACATTCATGATACCTTCTTTGTTTAATAGATCCGCAATAACCGAGGCGACAGCTCCGCTTCCAAGATTTACGGTTCCTTGATTCACGCGCCTAACACATGTCTCTTGCCTTATAAATAGGACCGAAGGGTCATTTCTTTTCTCCCCTTCATCCCCTTTCTCTTCATCTTCCCCACGTCGCTAGCCTCGGAGCTCCGCCGCCGCCGTCGACCTCTGCACCATCTTGGGCCTGTTGCATCAACCTGAACGCACAAGAAAACTGCGGCGATCTTCCGCTCTTTCCTCAGCTCTGGTAGGTCCTTCGCTTTCCTCGTCCTAGATCTGTTCTAGGGTTTCTTGCTCTTGCGGTGCTCCATCAACTGTTCATACCCGTACCCAGATTCTTGGATAGATCTGTGAAACTCTGCTCTGATTAGCAGTAGCTTTTAGCATCCGCCTGTAGCTTCATGCTCAAGTCTATAGATCTCACATATTTTCCTGTCCATTGAATCAACACTGTTCTTCCTTAAGCTTTTGAATATTTTCCTATTTTTCTGAACTTGCCTCAAATCCATTGCTGTAATAAGACCTTGTGAAACCTGTTTCTGCAAACTTAGCCACCCGCAACCTCAATTGCTTTCAATGTTTAGATCAAGCGGTTTAACTTAGTATAGAAGAAGTTAATAAACCGGTATATACCATTAGTCCCCTGGTTGAACCGCCAGAACTCTTCAGCCATATGACGCCGCTTCATAGAACTCCGGTTTAGATATAATTGCCTCTGGTTTAACACTGTTCATACCGGTGTATACCTTTTACCCAACGCAATGTTGAACCGGAATAACTTATTTTGTAGACTTCACCATGGCCAAACAAGTATATGAGTGCAACTGGGTTCCTTCTCGTGTCACAGAAACTCAACTGAATAATCTTGTCCTGACTGGCGCTTTAAGAAGCAAAAATACCATCCATTGGAGGGTCCCTGGCAAAGAATGCCCGCCCACACCTCAAGAGGGAGAGGTTGTCGTTTTTGCAGATCACTTGGCCCGAGGTTTTAATCCGCCTGGTTCAAAATTCTATCGAGATGTCTTAGCCAACTTTCAACTCCGCCTGCAAGACACTGGCCCCAACTCTGTTACCAACATCTGTCACTTCCAGGTGCTCTGTGAGGCATACTTAGAAGAGGAACCCACAGTTGAGTTGTTTAGAGATTGCTTTCACCTAAACCGCCGCACAGAATTCACTGATGGCTCCAATACGGAATTGGGTGGTGTGGCGATTCAGAAAAGAAAGGAGGTCACTTACCCTCACGCGAAACTGCACAGCCACCCCAAGGAGTGGAATCAATCATGGTTCTATTGCAAAGACACCTCCCCTGCTAACGAAAATCCTTTGCCTGGCTTCCGTCCGGAGCGGCTTAGCAATACACACCCTTTTCCGCAAAGGGTGACTGCCAAGGAGAGAAGTAAATACGCTCCTCAACTATCCAAGCTCAGAGCCTTCATGGCCAACGGTTTAACAGGAGTTGATCTCGCACGCTGTTGGATATCATGGAGCATATTGCCCCTCAGCCAGCGCTCCGGTTTGATGTGTGAGTATACCGGTAGTGTCGATGATCCACTCCGTCATGTTAACATCCAGCTCACAGATGACGAGATCATAAAAGCTGTGAAGAAAATGTTGAACGAACCGGAACACCTCTGCGCTCAAACCGGCCTGCTCCCCTTCCGTGCTACCAACAAACTGCCAGCTGTAATATTTTGACTGTACTTTTTACTACATGTCATTGCTATTTCTGTATATTCTTTAACATCAACTGCTGCTTATACAGGGTGATGATCTGTTCTGGAGCAAGAAGCTTCCTCAGGAGAAACCAGAAAAACCAGATAAACCAGAAAGACCAATCCGGCCAAAAACCAAAGTCATTAAGAGGCCTGCTCATAAAAGAAAAACCACTTCATCTTCTGATCCGCCCGCTGATGACGATGTGGGTAATCCGGACCTTGAGGTAGAACGTGATTCACTTGGCTTACTTTTCACACGCCTTATTGATGATAATATTTGTCAGGATGATGCCGAAGCTAGCCATGCTGATGCTGCAGAGGTAATCTCTCTTTCTTCTGATTCAAACCCTTTGCCTTCACTAAAAATCCGTCAGGCAAACCGGAAAGTTAAATTTTCTCATCCTCTTGCTTATTTGGATCCCAAATTTCTTATGAAGACCCAACAGCACGAAGTTTGCCGCACACCCCGGCACAGCGGCCAGGTAGTTACCTACGCTGGTTTACCGAACAGTCCGGTTCGGAGACGCCGTTCAGAGGTCTCTAATTTGCTTGTCAGTGCTTGTCCTAAAGCGGGCTGTTTTCGTCAACCTCTTAATCCATCAGATTCCGATTATCAGGTTACTTCCCACTCATCCTCTGGCGAGTTATCGGCCACTCAGCTGCCACCGCTCAAAACGGTGCTTGGGTAAGCTATACTTATCCTAATATTTCTGATACATCACGTTGGAGCATATGCTGTATTTGATTTTGATTACTCCTTTAAGGGCCAAGCCTAGGCCAAGCAAAAAGGCTCGCCTGGATAAAGCTGCCGAGCAGGATGCCGTTCCTGAACCGGATAAAACACCGGATACTGAAGCGGTCATTCGTGAAGATATACCCGAAAACCCCCCACTGCAAGGTGATGATGTTATTGCCGAAGAAAGGCCTGCTGACCAGCCCGGAAGCCCCATCCGGATTGAGAAATCCACCAGTCCAATCCGGCCTGCCAGCAAACCAACTGCCCCTGGTCAAACCGCTGACGCCAAGGATGATGATGTTGTGATTACTGGCATTGGCCGTTCAGGGAGTCCTGGATTAGGGGGTGTTCGGATAGCCGGACTATACCTTCAGCCGGACTCCTGGACCGTGAAGATACAAGTTTGAAGACTTCGTCCCGTGTCCGGAAGGATCTTTCCTTGGCATGGAAGGCAAGCTAGGCATGCGGATATTCGAGATCTCCTACCATTGTAACCGACTCTGTGTAACCCTAACCCTATCCGGTGTCTATATAAACCGGAGGGTTGTAGTCCGTAGGACAACCATCATCATACACAATCATACCATAGGCTAGCTTCTAGGGTTTAGCCTCCTTGATCTCGTGGTATATCTACTCTTGTACTACCCATATCATCAATATTAATCTAGCAGGAGTAGGGTTTTACCTCCATCAAGAGGGCCCGAACCTGGGTAAAATAAAGTGTCCCTCGTCTCCTGTTACCATCCGACCTTGACGCACAGTTCGGGACCCCCTACCCGAGATCCGCCGGTTTTGACACCGACATTGGTGCTTTCATTGAGAGTTCCTCTGTGCCGTCGCGATCAGGAAGGATGCCTCTTCTCGTCTCTAAAGACGGCGCCATTACAAAAGGAGCCTTGGCCGTCGGCCAAACTCTCCGGCTAGGTGGTTTTCTCGCAACCGCCTGTTCGGCTGTTGCGCCGACGGTGACCTCCCGGGTCATCGAAAGCAACCTCCACGTCGGCTCAGAACTCGCCGAGCAATTGGATCCGATGGAGCTCTCTTCTGTAAACGAGCTGCTGGATCGCATCGCCGCACTGGGCGTCGCTACAAATTACGACCAGGTTGGGATTAAACCCGATCTAAGATAAATTAACTCTCCCCAAGTCACCCACCACGTTGCTGTGGTGGAGACACAATGCGGCGACCCTTCATCTATCTTACGGACTAGCTACGTCCGAATTCCTGAACCCTCTATGCCGGATATCCGCGGAGGGGAGGATACAATCCAAGACCTGAGCTTAAAATCAGGCAAATCGGATAACATCCAAGACTCCGGATCTCAGAATTCAGAAGTTCTTCGGCCTCCGAACAGCAAACTGGGCGAGGTCTCAGATTCAACGACACCCGCCCGCCCGATCTTAAGCGATCTTTCCCAAATCAGGCAAATGCCCGAAGAAACAGTACATCATTACTGGGCCAGATTCCTCCTGGTTATGAACAGGATAAAGGACTGCCGCGAGGGAGACGCAATTTCAATCTTTTGCAGTAACTGCACGGACAAGGGAATACTCAACGCCGTAAGTCGTCGTAATATTACACGCTTTGCTGACTTGGCATCCATAGTACAAAAGTACTATGCGCTGGAAAGTGCTTGGAAAACCGAAATAAAATTTTGGGATAATCCGGCCTTGAATAGCAATCCCGTCCGAACTAAGAGGGTGCACCACAGTAAGGCACCCGGACTAAATACCAAAAAATCAAAACCCTTTAGAGGACATGGAACCGTACTGGAAAAGTGGCTAGATGGACCCTGCAAGATTCACAGTGCAGAGGACGCCACCCCAACTCACAGCCTCAGGGCATGTTGGATACTCTGGCAGGTGGCCAAAGTTGGCGAGGACCTCCTAATTACAGAGGTCGAAGGAAACCAGCCCGAGAATTTCAGTTCCGTTCTCACAGTCTTTGAGACTTTCGCATCAAATAACATACGAAAAAGAACACTCCGCAGCCTCACTGAAGTCTATCAAGTAGCGACAATAAACCCATGGAGTAATACTGCTATCACCTTCAACGCGAGTGACGAACCTAAATTTCGAACAGCCCGGGCACCAGCCGCATTGGTCCTCAGTCCCATAGTGGACGGCTGTCGCCTCGCAAAGGTACTCATGGACGGAGGCAGCGGATTGAACCTCATTTACGAGGAAACCCTTCAAAAGATGGAAATAGACTGGAGCCGCATTGAGCGAAGCAGCACAACCTTTAGAGGAATAATCCCCAGTCAGGAAGCGCGTTGCACTGGAAAGATCACACTAGATGTGGTATTCGGCACGCCGGATAATTACAGGTCCGAACAGATCACGTTCCAGGTGGCCCCGTTCAAAAGCGGATATCACGCTATATTAGGATGGGAGGCTTTCACAGTATTCCAAGCTATACCCCATTACGGGTACATGAAGCTTAAAATGCCTGGGCCAAATGGAATTATCACTCTCGCTAGTGATCCGGACATAGCACTCCGCGCCGAGAACAAGACACTATCCGAAACCTTAGCGGCCGAAGAACTGACTGCGCTGCGATCCACGGTCAATAGGGATGATGTGATACTCGATAAGAGATCCAAATCCACATCCTTCAAACCAGCGGACGAAATAGTCCAATTCCAGGTCCACCCAACGGACCCCAATAAAACAGCCTCCATCGGGGCAAGACTGAACCCTGATGTATGCGCCGCACTGCGAGAGTTCCTACGAGAGAACTGGGACATTTCGCTTGGCACCCTTCAGACATGCCAGGAATCCCACGCAGGTTGGCCGAACACAGCCTAAATATCCAGAAAGGATTCAAACCTGTCAAACAAGCCCGTCGGCGTTTCTCCGAACCAAGGAGACAGGCTATGGGAGAGGAGCTAGCCAAGTTATTGGAGGCTGGATTCATTAGAGACATAAAACACCCGGACTGGCTAGCAAACCTGGTGATGGTACCAAAGAAGGACAAATCCTGGCGCCTGTGTGTCGATTTCAAAGACCTTAATAAGGCTTGCCCAAAGGATCCTTTCCCCCTTCCTCGAATAGATCAAATCATCGATGCCACTGTAGGACACGATTCGCTGTGCTTCCTCGACGCATACTCCGGTTACCATCAAATCAAGATGGCAGAATCAGACCAAGCCGCAACAGCATTCATCACACCATACGGCCCATTCTGCTTCAACACAATGCCCTTTGGGCTAAAAAATGCCGGCGCAACATATCAGCGCATGATTCAAACATGCTTGGCAAACCAGATCGGCAAAACAGTGGAGGCGTATGTAGACGATGTGGTCGTTAAATCAAGACATGTCGAATCTCTAGTAGACGACTTGAGGCTTACATTCGACAACCTCCGAAAATACGACATTAAGCTCAATCCGGAAAAATGCGTTTTCGGCGTTCCAGCCGGAAAGCTCCTGGGCTTCATTGCATCCGGTAGAGGAATTGAAGCAAATCCAGCTAAAATCCGAGCTTTGTCACAATTGGATGTCCCAAAAGACCTCAAACAAATACAGAAACTCACCGGATGCGTGGCGACGTTAAGCCGCTTTATCTCCCGCCTGGGAGAAAAGGCATTGCCCCTTTACCGCCTCCTTAGGCGCACCAAACACTTAGAGTGGACAGACGCTGCCACGGCCGGACTCGAGGAAATAAAGGCCATCTTGGCAACAAACCCAGTCCTGGCATCGCCGAACACTGGCGAACCCATGCTATTGTTAGTGTAGTACTCGTCGTCGAGCGGGCAACGGACGGACACAAACTCCCCCTTCAAAGGCCGCTTTACTACGTGTCCACTATCCTCACACCATGCAAATCACGGTACCCGCATTACCAAAATATTGCATACGCGGTGTTTATGGCATCCCGGAAGCTACGACACTACTTTCAAGAGTGTTCTATAACAGTAGCCTCGGAAGTACCACTCAACGATATTATCAACAACCGCGATGGAACGGGCCGGATAGTAAAATGGGCCATAGAGCTCCTCCCGTTCGACATAACCTACAAACCACGACGAGCCATTAAATTGCAAGTCCTAGCCGACTTCGTCGCCGAATGGACAGAGGCCAAACTCCCTAAAGAGTACGACACATATTCAAACTGGATCATGCATTTCGACGGATCCAAAATGTTGGCCGGACTGGGGGCTGGCGTCGTTTTGACGTCCCCTACGGGAGACACAGTCCAATATGTACTCCAAATTATGTACACGGACTCCAACAATGCAGCCGAATACCAGGCCCTTCTACATGGTCTCCGGATGGCAGTATCCATGGGCATTCAACGCCTGGAAGTGCGCGGGGACTCAAACCTCGCGATATCCCAAATAAATGGCGACTTCGACGCCAAAGACCCAAAAATGGCAGCTTATCGCAATGCCGTTCTAAAAATGTCAGTTCGGTTCGAGGGACTGGAGTTTCACCATATAGCCTGAGAAAATAATCAGGCAGCGGACGTCCTGGCACGCATCGGAGCAAAACGAGATGCAGTCCCCCCCAACATCTTCTTAGAAAGATTATTCAAGCCATCTGTAGCATGGGAGGGGGAACCCTCGGATAACAGTCCCGACACAACCGCACAACCCGACGCCGAACAATCTGACATAATCGGAGGCCCTGCCACCGAAATCAAACCTTCAGCCCACGTAATAATGGCGGTCATCGCCCCGTGGACAGAACCATTCCTAGCCTACCTTACTAGGCAGGAACTCCTAGAGGACCAAAGCGAGGCACGCTGCATAGTGTGGCGATCTAAAGCCTATAAAGTCCATGAGGGAGAGCTCTATATGAAAAGCACTACAGGAGTCCTTCAAAGATGTATCTCCGAAGAGGAAGGGCGGGGTCTGTTGGCTGAAATTCATGCCGGACTCGGTGGCCACCACGCCGCAGCTCGGTCCCTTGTAAGCAAGGCTTTCCGTACGGGCTTTTATTGGCCGACGGCCCGAGCAGACGCTCATGACTTAGTCAAACGATGCGTCGGTTGCCAGCTCTTTGCAAACCAAAGCCATATGCCGCCCAACGCCCTCCGAACTATCGCCATCACTTGGCCTTTTGCGGTATGGGGTCTTGACATGGTGGGACACCTTAAAGGTGGAACCCACAAGAAAAAATACTTATTGGTCATGGTGGATAAATTCACCAAGTGGATAGAAGCCAAGCCTGTTAAATCGGCCGAATCCGAACCTGTTATAGACTTCATATCCGGGGTTGTACACTATTACAGCGTCCCTCACAACATCATCACCGATAACGGCACAAACTTCACCTCCGACGAAGTAAAGCTGTGGTGCAAAAACATGGCCATTAAGCTCGACTATGCTTCTTTCTATCACCCACAAACTAACGGTCAGGTCGAACGTGCAAATGGTCTCATCATGAGCGGCATTAAACCCAGACTAGTGCGGTCCCTCAAGGAATCTGATACGCACTGGGTGGAGGAGCTCGACTCCGTACTCTGGGGGCTACGAACCACGCCGAATCGTACCACCGGATTCACACCATTCTTTATGTTGTACGGCGCAGAGGCAGTTCTGCCCTGCGACATAATTCATGACTCACCTCGAGTGCGCATGTACGAAGAAAGAGAAGCCGAGCTTGATCGGCAGGACAACCTGGATGCCTTAGAGGAGGAGCGCGACGTGGCTAAAGCTCGTTCCGCATTTTATCAACAGTAGGCTCGAAGATATCAAAGCAGAGAAGTACGGGCCAAAAATTACAACGTTGGCGAACTAGTTCTACGCCTGCCGGATAAGAAAAAGGACAAACTCAAGCCCAAATGGGAAGGTCCCTTCATAATTGACCAAGTCCTGGCTGGTGGAGCGTACCGCCTGCGAGATGCGTCGGATAACCGACTCAAGCCGAACCCATGGAACGCCGCACATCTCCGGAGATTCTACGCCTAGCGCCGGACTCTGGGTTTGTCTCCTTCCTCTGTCCATTATATATATATATATATATATATGTTTCTGTTTTTATTTGTCTCCTCCCACTCTTTCCTTTTATAGCCCTTAAAGGCTCATCATTTGACGCGCTACCCGTGCTCCTTAAACCTGGGGGCTTCTTTAACAGAAGCTTATTTATATGGGTTTTACGTCCAACGCATGCGTCAGACTTCCGCGTGCACCTTTTCTTCACCATTATATGCATCGATATGACTTAAGTTTTGGCCAAGCTGGGTTGCCTGGCTCCTGTGCTTACCCCTACGTTCCCGATTGTTCGGCTAGGCGGTAAAGGGAGCACCTCTGCGATTGCTACTGCCGGATAAGCCGGATGTGTACCTCAGACTGGGTGAAGCCGAAAGCTAGCGTTCTTAAGGGAATATTCGGTCGGTGAACTAAAGATGAACCTTTTTTACTTATACATGCCCCCAGATGTTTTCCTGCATTTGCAGTCCGGACGTGCACTTCAGGGCACGCCACCCCAGTGAAAGGAACCCTTAACGGAACTATTCTCTCTGGAAGATGTTTCTTACTAACCATGTAATATAACATAACTAGTTGGGGACTTGTCTGATAAAGCACTAATGACCCCTACGCCTGGTCTCCATGCATACCTCGGTTCTTATATAACCCTTATGGTATTCAGACACACTCCAGACCGTCAGGACCCGAGGTCGAAGCGAAAAGGTCGGCAACGACAAACGATCTACAATCCGGCTAGAAGGCATTACACATGTCAATTATAAATTACATAGTCATCCTGACTAATTGTATTCCTCCTCTATACCATCTAACAGGCTGCCTAATTTGCAGTCCTGTTGGGAATACTTTGCGGCCAATTCTACCTGGCCATACACTAAGCTCACAGGGATCTCCTTCCCGTCAGGCCCCACCGGTCCGACCACGGCCATGTGATTGGGGTCAGACTTCGTAAAGCGGGTCTTCACCATGGCCCAGGCCTCCCTAGCACCCTGCCGGCAGGCTGATATCTTCCACAACCGGAAGCACCGCCGATCTCCCTTCAACTTCTCCGCAAGTTCTCCAAGGCCCTCAGGTATGGAGTGGGCAGGCCACAAGGCTTGGGCAATACTTCGCATCACCTGCCGAACTTGTTCGTGCAGTTGCGAGAGTTCGGGAAGAAGATCGCCCGTTGAACCGGGCATCTCCTCTGCAGGACGACCTGTCAGCATACCTACAGACATAACTCTGTTAGTCGTCTTCCTCGCCGAACTCCTTTTTCAAGAGTTCGCTTAAGCACTTACTAAAAATGCCGCGTCGAAGTCGCTGATTCTCCTTATTGGAGTCCGACAGCTGGCCACGAACATCTTTTAGTTCAACATCCAGCCTGGTGTTGGCATCCTGGAGATCATTCTTCTCCCGCCTCACCTTTGTTAGCACGCTTTCACCAGCCTTTAACCGGCATAGAAGTTGTTGCCTGTCCGGATCGAGTCCGGCGCCATCTGCAATACCATTTGTCAGATTGGCACTTAAATCCGCACAATACTAAATATTCTGGGGTATTGTTTACCTGCAAGGGTCTCTTGAGACCCCCCTGCTGCCGTTAGTGCGGCCTTTAGTTGGGCCCTGCACCTTTCCAGCTCCTGGGACAGCATGGTGTTCTTCTCGGTAAGAAACTGCATGTTATATGATTCTCGGATCAGTTATTTCCACTGCTTCAAGTCTCGGGGGCTACTTGCATATCTATATTTACTAAAATTTTCTTACCCATATGTCTTTTACATACTGCTCCGTGGCTCTGGCTAAACCATTTTGAGCGGCACGGAGGTACGCATCTCCTGAATTAAAGGCATCTAAAGCCTCCTGGGAGAAACAAGCGTCGCGAAGGACTGTCCGGCGACGCCTGTGGTTCATGGCACTCTCCACCTCGGAAGGGGTGATAGACAGCCTGTCCGCATCCTCTGATGGAGGAGTATCCGGTGCGTGCCTTGTGCGGGCCTCCGCTTCCGGGCCGGGCGTTGGAGTCTGGCTGGTGGAGGCGTGATTGGCAACCTCTCCGGATATAATCCGGCGAGGTCTCTTCGTCCTGAAGATAGCACGAATGTTAATATACCCTGAAGGAGTAAAACACCAGGGAAAAAGAGAGGGTACGCCATACCTTTGCTCTGGCACCTCAGTCCGGACTACGTTCCTTTTTGCCCCACGGGGCCCTGCGGCCCCTCGCCGGCTAGCTGCAGCGGGGTCGGCTCCCCGCCTCGGGAATCTCCCCTACAAAGCACGGTTGCTGTCAGAACAACCAAACCCATGAAAACGGAACCCCTCTTAAGGGGGTAAAGCTCCGGTATTTGTCACCTGGGAGGCCGGGATTAACCCTGGGAAATCAGCTATAATAGCTACCAAGGTATCGTCCTTGCTTAGCTGATAAAACACTCCGTCGATGAGCTCCACAGCTAAGTCCGGATCCTCTTCGGAGTCCGGATCAAGGGACCGTTCTGGTCTTCTGGTTGTGGAGGACGGCTGTTTATGTTTTTTACCTCCTGACGCAGGTCCTGCGTTGAAGTCGTTAGACTGCCTATTTAATCATGGGAATGTAAAATGAACAGGGAAGCACGACTGTCCGCTTACCCAATTCGGAGGACTATACATGGAAAATCCGCCCTGCGGGTCGACGCGGAGGAATTCCTCTTCTTCTCCCTTGTACAAAGAGGATAAGATCTTCATTAGAGCGGTAGGCGAGTCCGGCCCTTTACGGCCGTGACGGGTGGCGTCATCTTCCCCGTTGAAATCCCACATGGGGTGGCTTCTGTATTGGAGCGGCTGCACCCCCCGCATAATGCATATGGCCATGACTTTAATCATGGTTAGTCCGGAATGAGCCAGTAGCTTAATCCGGCCCATTAAGTAAAGGTCATCTCCGTCATTCTCTCTCTGAGAGCTCCGAGGGCGCCAGCTTAGGCGTTTCTTCAGGGGAGCATTGTTGAACTCGGGAAGACCGGCCCGGAGAGGGTCCGGCAGGGGGACGTCGTCTATGTAAAACCATTCTGAAGGCCAGTCCTCGGACGCCTTCTTCGGTGTTCCGGACGGGTATCCGGTCCCGGCGATGCGCCATACTTCGGCTCCGCCCACTTGATATATGGACCCCTCTTGGGAACGGGGCACCAGGCAGAATATCTTCTTCCACAGCGCGAAGTGAGCCTCGACGCCTAAAAATAGCTCGCAAAGAGCAACGAAGCCCACGATGTGTAACACGGAGCCAGGCGTAAGGTGGTGCAGCTGGAGCCATAGAACTCAAGAAGCCCGCGGAGAAAGGGATGAAGTGGAAATCCCAGTCCCCTTATTAGATAAGGGGCCAGGCACACCCGCTCCCCTCTAGAGGGACTAGGTGAGTTCTCCGCTTGTTTTCCGCCTTGATAAGTGGCGAGTCCGGCTCGGACCGAGACCATATAGGCTTGAGGGAGAAATCCCTTGGCTTGGAGAGACACTAATTCGCTATGCGGGATGGAACAACTCTCCCAGTCTCCAGGCATAGGACTGGAAGGGCGAGAGGAGGAGCTACGGCGGCTGGCCATGTTGGAATGGATCTTTGCCGGAGACGCTCTGATGATTTCTCGCGGAAGGGGAAGGTGTGGTTTGGATCTGAATCCCCATCCTGTTAGATAGGCGGCTCGTTTATATGGCTAGGGGCTTGGATGTAAAACTGCCCCGGCTTTTCGCATTCGTTTGACACGTGGAAGGCGGCCATTATTGGGCGTGAAAGCCAAGGAGCGTTATATTATAAAAATCGGACGTTATACCCGCAGGTACACAAAGTTTGAAGGAGAACCCGCCTTGCAATGCCGAAGACAATCTGCGCGCCGGACTCATCGTCATTGAAGCCTGGTTCGGGGGCTACTGAGGGAGTCCTGGATTATGGGGTGTTCGGATAGCCGGACTATACCTTCAGCCGGACTCCAGGACCGTGAAGATACAAGGTTGAAGACTTCGTCCCGTGTCCATAAGGATCTTTCCTTGGCGTGGAAGGCAAGCTAGGCGTGCGGATATTCGAGATCTCCTACCATTGTAACCGACTCTGTGTAACCCTAACCCTATCGGGTGTCTATATAAACCGGAGGGTTGTAGTCCGTAGGACAACCATCATCATACACAATCATACCATAGGCTAGCTTCTAGGGTTTAGCCTCCTTGATCTCATGGTAGATCTACTCTTGTACTACCCATATCATCAATATTATCTAGCAGGAGTAGAGTTTTACCTCCATCGAGAGGGCCCGAACCTGGGTAAAATAAAGTGTCCCTCGTCTCGTGTTACCATCCGACCTTGACGCACAGTTCGGGACCCCCTACCCGAGATCCGCCGGTTTTGACACCGACAGCCGTACTGAACCAAGTAATCCGGTCGCCCTATCCAGGCATACTGCCAAAGAAGAATTCGCTACTATGAGCAAGGGCAAGTGGAATGTTGATCTGGCGACTTACGCTGTTTCGAATACGCAAGATCTTCGTTCCGGCTACTTGAACCGGCTGTACACCAGCCGTGACTATGAAGCCGACCTGGTGAATATGATGAAGGAAAAATTTGAGGTAACTTCCATGTGCTGTTTCCTGCTTGGATACTTCAATTTAGTTAACTCTCCTAGCCCCCAAGGGCCGGTTTTGCAATCCTCTTTCAAACCGGGACTTACTATTATAAAACTGAATGCTTCAAAATTCACTGATGTAGGCCCCAAGGGCCGGTTCAACTTAATGTAGTTAAACCGGGACTTAAGTAATTTAACATAGCAGAACGAGAACTTATTTGAGCAAATAGCCATTAGCCCCCAAGTGCCAAGTTGAATACTTGTATTGAGCTTGGGACTTTGTAATCAATTGACAGATGAAGATCAAATATGCATTAGTCCCCAAGTGCCAAGTGCATAACTTGTTATGTGGTTGGTACTTCAATTCTTGTACCGTTTGTTGAGTCATATGACTGTCTGTATGCAGGCTGAGCTGAAGACCAAAGAAAACCAACTCGCCGATCTTCAAGAGAACTTGAAATCCCAACAAGCTGAAACCTCAAAGGTGAAAGAGGAGTTGACCAGCACTTTAAGCGTCATGGAACAGCTGAAGGAGGGCTTCAAGAAAGAGCGGACGGATTGGGCCACTGAGAAGGCCGCTTTGACCAAGAAAATTGAAACTGCTGAAGCCGCCCTTAAACTGGTAGTAGATGAACTGACCAGCGTAAAACGGCAAGTGCATGCAATGACGGCCGCCATCTTTGGTAAGCGTCCTTTGACTTCTGTAATAATTTGGCCTTCCTATGATAGGTCCAGTTTGAGAACTTTCTATCATGTTGCAGGCACCCGCATTGGTCACTTGGGGTCAGATGTTCGGATGAAGTTGAAGGCCGCCTACACTTTAATCGAACAGCTATATACCGGAGCGCAGCGGATCATTTCTACTGCATCACATAACAATCCGGCACCCACATTAATTCAAGACACTCTTAAGAGGTTGTCAATGCTTCCTGCCCGGATTGAAGAGCTGAAGAAATCTGCTGCTCGAACCGGTGCCATCAATGCCTTAATCCGGGCAAAAGCATGGGTGCCAGATTTCGATCATGTTGAAGCAGCTCAGGGCTATCCCAGTTTGAAGGAAGACGACTTAGAGTTCAATGAAAATGATCTGAGAGCAATAAACCGGGCGGTGCGCCCTCTGGCTTGCCAATTGGTGGAAGAGGCAGACTTGACGCATTATCAAGCTCAAAATAACAATCAGAACAAACGAGTGGCTGCACCAATTCCTGAAGCGGAGAATCTGATCCCTCCAATCCGTAAGCATACTTACGCTCCTGATATTGAACCGTCTTCACTGATCCATGACGAAGCTGTCTTTCAAGCCTTAATGGGAATCGACTGGACCACTGTTGACTTCCAGCCACTGGGTAGGGAAGAAGAAGCTGAAGCGGCGCAGGACGACCCACCACCATCAGACCAGGGCGGTGACCAAGCTTGAACCGGAGACCGGTTTAAATGGCTTCTTTGTTATATTCCGCCAAGAAAACAATGATCTTATTTGGGCACCATGTTGCCTTGTAATAGGATAGCCAATACTCTTGCTTCTTAGATGCCTTCATGCATCAGTGCTGATACTTTTGTTTGAAAGATCGAAACCTTCAATCTATATCTCCTGCAATCATAAAATCTTAAACTGCCACGGCGGTTGTACCGCCAGCCGGTCTATGACCTTTATATATATATGCAAGGAAATTGAGGTATATGATCAAATTTTGTGATACAAAATACCTGCCATCGCTCGGCATGAAGTTGGCTTAGCCAATCTTGAAGTAGAGGTTTACAAACCTGTACTGTCAAAGGAGAAAATAGCTCCTGTGTATACAATGTCGGTTTACCATGTAAACCGTGCCGGGTTACCATAAACACCCTTGTTACTCCAACATGGGATGTTACAAGAAAAAGTTAAACCGGGCAAATAATCTCTGGATTAAAAATGGACCGTGTTCCGCCAATTGACAGTTTGAACCAGTTTAAAACGTTGTCGGTTTAAAAATGCAACAAAAATAAAGCAACAATTATTAAGCAAAAACATTGAAGCAAAGGCAATGATAAAACCGTTTGCAAAGAGAGGCTTCATTGAGCCGATCAGATGGTGTTACCATGGTCGGACACGACCAAGCTCCCGATAGGTGTAGCTATGGTTCAAGTCAGCCAGGTCCCTAAATGAAACCGTGGCATTATGCCGATCAAGAGGCGTGGCAATGGTTCGGGCTCGACCAAGCCCCCAAGTAATTCTACGGCCTTAGGCCGATCAAGAGGCATGACTGGTTCAGACTTGACCATGTCCCCAAGTGATCTGGTGGCTTTCGCCTATCAAAAGGTGTTGCATTGGTTCGGATACGACCAAGCCCCCAAATGATGTAAAAGAACAGATACCCTGCTTTAGCTGAGGCTCCGGTTTATTATATAATATATACTCTGTCATAATATGTACATAAGTAGAGCCGATGGCTCAGGTATAGTAAGGCCGAAGATGAGCTATGTTCCACGGCCTGTTGGTCTCCTCGTCTGATGTACGTGAGTCTTTATGCTCTCGAATATCGATCAGATAGTATGACCCGTTGTGCAGATTCTTGCTGACCACGAAAGGTCCCTCCCAAGGTGGGGATAACTTATGCATATCAGTCTGATCTTGGATGAGCCGAAGCACCAAATCTCCCTCTTGAAAGGTTCTGGTTCTAACTCGGCGGCTGTGATAACGACGAAGATCCTGTTGGTAAATCGCCGAGCGGGCAGCTGCTATGTCACGCTCTTCATCCAACCGGTCCAAAGCGCCTTGCCGTGCTGTCTCATTGTCCGCTTCAACATAACCGCCACACGAGGTGAATCATGACGGATATCACTAGGGAGAACCGCCTCCGCTCCATAGACCATGAAGAATGGCGTGTATCCTGTCGATCTGTTGGGTGTGGTATTGATGCTCCACAACCCAGATGGCAACTCTTCTACCCAACAACCCGGTGTTCTCTGCAAAGGAACCATAAGCCGGGGCTTGATGCCTCTCAAGATCTCCTGATTAGCTCTTTGTGCTTGCCCATTGGACTGTGGGTGTGCCACTGATGAAACGTCAGGTCGGGTGTGCTCACGTTCGCAGAATTCCTTCATAGCCCCCTTGGACAAATTGGTACCATTATCTGTAATGATACTTTGTGGAAAGCCAAACCGGAAAATCACCTTTTGAATGAACTGAACCGCCGTGGCCGCACCATACTTGCTAACAGGTTCTGCCTCCACCCACTTTGTAAATTTGTCAACCGCCACCAGGAGGTGGGTCTTCTTATCCTTGGACCTTTTGAAAGGCCCAACAATATTGAGACCCCAAGTTGCAAACGGCCAAGTAATCGGAATCATCCTCATGTCTTGAGCCGGCACATGAGCGCGTCTCGAAAACTTTTGGCAACCGTCACATCGTCTCACCAGATCCTCCGCATCAGCATGAGCAGTTAACCAATAAAAACCATGGCGGAACGCTTTAGCCACCAAAGACTTTGAACCGGCGTGATGACCACAATCTTCTTCATGGATCTCACGCAAAATTTCACAGCCTTCCTCAGGAGAAACGCAGCGTTGAAACGCCCCTGACACACTGCAATGATGCAATTCGCCATTAACAATAGTCATAGACTTGGATCGCCGGATTATTTGCCGGGCCAAGGTTTCGTCCTCTGGTAGCTCGCCCCGGTTCATGTACACAAGATAAGGAAGCTTCCAATCCGGAATGACGTGTAGAGTTGCCACCAATTGAGCCTCCGGATCAGGAATAGCCAAATCTGCTTCACCAGGGATCTTGACCGACGGGTTGTGTAGCACATCAAGAAAAACATTAGGCGGGACCGGTTTACGTTGAGAGCCCAACCGGCTTAAGGCGTCCGCCGCTTCATTCTTCTGACGGTCCACGTGGTTCACCTGATACCCCTTGAAGTGACCTGCAACAATATCCACCTCACGACGATATGCAGCCATGAGTGGGTCCTTGGAATCCCAAGTGCCGGACACCTGTTGAGCAACTAGGTCCGAGTCACCGAAGCACTTAACCCGGCTTAGATTCATCTCTTTAGCCATCCGGAGACCATGGAGCAAGGCTTCATAGTCAGCTGCATTGTTAGTACAAGGGAACATTAAGCGGAGAACATAGCAGAACTTGTCACCTCGTGGGGAAGTTAACACGACTCCAGCCCCCGAGCCCTCCAATTGCCTGGATCCATCAAAATGGATGGTCCAATATGTGTGATCCGGCTTCTCTTCAGGTGCTTGCAGCTCTGTCCAATCATTGATGAAGTCAACAAGTGCTTGAGACTTCACTGCCGTTCGGGGCACGTACTTCAACCCATGTGGCCCAAGCTCTATAGCCCACTTGGCAATCCGACCAGTCGCTTCCCGGTTCTGGATGATATCGCCTAAGGGAGCAGAACTGACCACTTTGATGGGGCGCCCTTGAAAATATTGCTTCAGCTTCTGGCTTGCCATGAAAACTCCATATACCAGCTTCTGCCAATGCGGATACCTTTGCTTGGATTCAATAAGTACCTCACTGATATAGTAAACCGGACGCTGAACCGGATGCTCCTTGTCTGCCTCCTTCCGCTCCACCACAATAGCCACACTGACTGCGCGAGCGTTAGCAGCAACATATAGCAGTAGCGGCTCCTTGTCAACGGGAGCGGCAAGCACAGGCGGGTTGGCCAATTGCCTCTTTAAGTCCTCAAATGCCTGATCAGCAGCAGAACTCCAGACGAACTGATCCGTCCTCTTCAACATCTGATAAAAAGGAATTGCCTACTCACCAAGGCGGCTGATAAACCGGCTCAGGGCGGCAATCCGACCAGCCAAACGTTGAACGTCATTGATGCACTTCGGTTTAGCCAGGGAGGTGATGGCTGTGATCTTCTCCGGATTAGCCTCAATTCCCCTGTTGGACACCAGAAAACCTATTAACTTGCCTGCCGGTACACCAAAAACACATTCCGGATTGAGCATCATCTTGTACGTCCTCAGGTTACCAAAGGTTTCCTTCAAATCATCAACCAGAGTCTCCTTCTTCCTTGACTTAACCATAATATCATCCACGTAAGCATGTACATTACGGCCAATCTTCTTGTGAAGGCAATTTTGTACACACCGTTGATAGGTTGCCTAGGCACTCTTGAGCCAAAAGGGCATAGACACATAGCAGAAGGCTCCAAAGGGAGTGATGAACGCCGTCTTCTCCTGGTCCTTAACTGCCATTTTGATCTGATGATAACCAGAATATGCATCCAAAAAACTCAAACGCTCGCAACCCGCCGTAGCATCAATGATTTGATCAATACGGGGGAGGGCAAAAGGATCTGTTGGACAAGCCTTATTAAGGTCTGTGTAATCTACACACATACGCTAGGTGCCTTTTTTCTTAAGGACCAGCACCGGATTAGCAAGCCACTCAGGGTGAAAAACTTCAACAATCAAACCAGCTGCCAAAAGCCTGGCTACCTCTTCTCCAATAGCTTTGCGTCTTTCTTCGTTAAACCGGCGGAGGAACTGTTTCACCGGTTTGTATTTAGGATCCACATTAAGAGTGTGCTCAGCGAGTTGCCTCGGTACACCTGGCATGTCAGAAGGCTTCCATGCAAAAATGTCCCGATTCTCACAGATGAACTCGATGAGCGCGCTTTCCTATTTCGGATCCAAATTGGCACTGATGCTGAATTGCTTGGACGAATCGCCACGCATGAAGTCAACAAGCTTAGTCTCAGCTGCCGATTTGAACTTCAAGGCTGGATCATGCTCCGTAGTTGTCTTCTTCAACGGAGTCATATCTGCCGGATCAACATTGTCTTTATAAAATTTCAGCTCCTCGGTGGCACAAACCGACTCTGCGTAGGCTGCATCTCCTTCCTCGCACTCCAAAGCAACTCGACTGCTTCCATGAACCGTAATTGTCCCCTTGTGACCCGACATCTTGAGCTGCAAGTATACATAACAAGGCCGTGCCATGAACTTGGCGTAGGCCGGTCGCCCAAACAGGGCGTGATACAGACTTTGGATCTTTACCACTTCAAACGTCTGCGTCTCCGTCCTGGAATCATGATCATCTCCAAAGGCCACCTCCAGAGCTATCTTACCAACAGGATATGCTGATTTGCCAGGTACCACACCATGGAACACCGTATTGGACGGTTTGAGATTTTTATCTATCAGTCCCATACGACGGAAGGTCTCATAGTACAAGATATTAATGCTGCTCCCTCCATCCATGAGTACCTTGGTGAACTTATAACCTCCCACCTGAGGTGCCACCACCAATGCTAGCAGACCCGGGTTATCAACCCGGGGTGGGTGATCCTCTGTGCTCCATATGATTGGCTGCTCAGACCAGCGTAAGTAACGGGGCACAACCGGTTCAACAGAGTTGACTGCCCGCTTCTGAACCTTCCGGTCTCGCTTGTCTAAGCTAGTGGTGAAGACATGGTACTGCCCACTATTCAACTGCTTTGGGTTGCTCTGGTAACCTGACTGTTGCTGCTACTGGTTGTAACCACCCTGGCTACTATGATTATTCTGATTACTATGTCCGCCCGTATTACCATTAAATCCTGAACCGGAATTTCCTCCACCGTAACCCTGCCCGGATCCTGAGCCACCGCCAGAGCCATGATCATACCGGAAAGCATTAGAATTCTTGAACTCCTGCATAATGTAATAATCCTTCCAAAGGTGGTTTGCTGGCACCGCCTTCGTCCCATGCTTCGGACAGGGCTGGTTCAAAGATAATTTAGGCGGTCTGGGTTAGGGTTAGGCGCTCCACTGCGATTCTGCGGTTTACCCTTGCGTCGCTGGCCCTTGTCCTGCGCGTTGGTATTAGCCACGGAGTCCATGTTACCATCCGCTTTGCGTTTTCCTCCGCCACCATTACCTGTCGAGTGATGTTGCTGACCTTTGGAGTTGCCGTTCTTCTTTCCCTTGCCTGTCTTCTCATCATCAGACTCAGGATCCTTGGTACTATCAGAATCAGCATACTTTACCAAAGCGCTCATGAGAGTCCCTATGTCAGTGCAGTGGCACTTCATCCGCCCTAATTTCAGCTTTAGGGGCCCAAACTGGCAATTGCCTTCCAGGGTTATAACTGCGGTGTCAGCGTTGATGCGGTCTGATGAATGCAGAACTTGCGAGACCCGGCGCACCCAATGCGTCATTGATTCTCCTTCCTCCTGGACACAGGTAGCTAGATCCACTATCGACATCGGCTGCTTACACGTGTCTTTGAAATTATTGATAAACCGGGCTCGTAACTGGGCCCATGAACTGATAGAATTGGCTGGTAAGCTTTTTAACCATGTAAGGGCCGTTCCTTCAAGCATCATGGTAAAATACTTTGCACACGCCGCCTCATCCACGTCAAGCATCTCCATGGCCATCTCATAGCTCTCCACCCATGTCTCTAGAGGTTGATCCGCCGTATAATTTGGAACTTTGCGTGGGCCCTTGAAATCCTTGGGCAGGCGCACATTGCGTAAAGTGGGAACAAGGCAAGGCACCCCCAAAGCACTAGAGGTAACTCCAGGCTCAACCATGGTGGTCGGACGAACCGGCGTAAGCTGACGATCTTGATACTGTGCCGCTAAGTCAGCCTCCCTGCGCGCTCGGGCCTGGTCCACCACTTCCTGAGCATTATCGACACCACCTACCGGGTTGTTACCACGGGGCGCTCCTCGCCGTGCATTACTTGACACGGCCGGTTCATCCATGTGCCTGCTATAGCTCCGGCTCATACGAGGGGTTGAGTGGATCCGATCGCGGCTGTACGAATATGCTTCCTGTTGGACCAAAGGTGTCCTAAGGAGCTCCTTGACCCGGCGCGTCTCTACCACCTGCGGCGAATCACCTTCAATTGGAATGGCCTCTAGCCATGCAGCAGCCGCAACAAGGTTGTCCATAGGGTTGGAGTAGTGACCCGGAGGTGTTGGCACAGCCTAAGGTACACCAGTATTATGACGGGGCAGATCTATTAAACGGGGCAGGACCGGCGCGCCCGTCCCAGGTGCTTCCGCCCGGTTTACCCCTGGCGAATTACTGGTTCCCGCTCCGGGGGTGTTGAAGAGGTCTCTGGCTTCGAAGACCGAAGGCAGACGAGATCGGTACTTCCTCCTCATGACTTCCTGTGACGCGTTCTGGTCCAACATGAGCCTGTAGGCCTGTGCATCTAAAGCGGCCCGCTCTGCAGTCATCCTGGTATCTTCAGTTGCTAAGTCCGCCTTAGCCTGAGTGATTTGCTCCCTCACTTTTGCAATCTCCGTGTTGTGAGCGTACTGATCCGCCGGGTTAGCCTCTGCCATGAGCGCAGCCAACGCATCGAACTGATCCGATAAAACTTGAGCCGGCGGGCGCACAGAGCCTCCTGCCCCGGCAGCCGTCACCGCTATAGAACCGGAGATCATTGCCGCAGCGGTCAAAGAACGAAGCGCGGCCTGTGTACCGGCCATGAATATTCCAACCCGGTTGGGCAGATCAGAGGGGTCCAGAATACTGTCGCCATCGGAACAGCCCCCAATCCGGCCATCTTGCAGTTGATACAGAGATTCGGTTTCTCCGATTGATGACTCGTCGCTAGAGTAAACGACACTCTCGCCACCTGATTCTGATCCGTCCTCATAACTTCCTCCATGGATGACTCCCACGAAGGCACGCTTCACGACCGGTTTAACCTGGGCAGATCGCGCACGCTGAGCCGTCTCGACGAGGTCGGTGCAGATGTCCGGCTCAGGGCCCGGTTCACCGATCTTGCCGATGAAGACGTGTATGCCACCAAAGGGGAGCCGGTACCCGTACTCAATTGAGCCGGCCTCGGGGCCCCAGCCTGCATCGTCGATGTAGAGCTTGCCGCGAGGACTCTTAGTCATCCGGCCCACAGCGTAGCCCTCGAGTCCTTCAAAGCTGCCCTCCAAGAACTTGAAACCATCGTGCGATAGCCCCACGGTGGGCGCCAACTGTCGTGGTTTTGTCACGGCAGATGTCCTAGTGAGAGGACTTAGTCGTGGAGCCATCGCCACGGGTTAGCTTTAAGGGGTTAAAGCGGACACAGGGACGCAGAGAGTTTTTATACTGGTTCGGCCCCTTCGATGAAGGTAAAAGCCTACGTCTAGTTGTGATGGAATTGATGGGGTTTCGATGACTAGGGAGCAAACAAGCTTCGCCTAAGTCTCGAGTTATTGTTGTCTCTCCTTGAACCGCCACCGGGTCATCCCCTTATATACACGGGTGACGCCCGTCGGTCACAGAGTCCCAACACCGGTTCATACGCGTATCCGGGTTGGTCTCTCCTTATTCCTGACTTACAATATAAGTTTACACATAAAGCCGGTTTACGGCTACAGGTCCTAAACTGACTACATGCCTTGGGCCCTTATCTGCCTCTTTGGGTTTTAACACCTTTGAACTACTGATGAAGTTAACCCGGCCCAGGTAGGCCGGTTTACGCCCAGTAGTAAAATCCCCAACAAGACTCATTCCTTAGCTACTGATTTTCCCCTTTTCAACCTAGATGCGGGTTCAATGCCTACTCTCTTGGACAGTACAGTCTCCCTTCCTTTCCTTATTTAACCCAGACATGGATTAGTCTGCATGAAGTAGGGTTTCCATTAATAGTGCAAATTATGGTTTTCATCTACGTGGCCAGCAGAGTGGAGGATAGCAAATTGCGAAGATGGTGGAGTGGAAAAAGATCCACATGCAATGATGTAGCAGATGGGTCAATAGAACAAGGTTATGGCTCGAAAAGAGGTAGCATACCTGAGGGTTGGCGGGAAGTGGCTTCTCTCGTGGTCGTCGTGCTCCGCACACACTACGACAACGAGCTTGGGGACGGAGGCCATCCCGCGCGGGCGCTAGGTCTGAGAGGACGGCCTTGTCATCAGTGCGTGACCTCGCTCGCCGACGACGAGTGCGTCAACGCTGCACGCCCTTTTCTTCCCCGGCGGATCTGTGACCACCGATGAGGAGGGATAGAGAGGCAGTCTTTTTTAGATCCGGAGAGAGGGTGGTAGTGTGAGAAGCAAGTGGGCAGCCCTTAGCAAGAAAGCACTAAAGCTCCAGCCTATATATCTTTTTTATACTACTAGTACTGGAGGTGGGGTAGTGGTAGAGTAGTTTATATTTTCTCTACGTACAGTACCAGTTAGTCGTGCTTCAAAACTGATCGGCACGCCATTAAAAAAATAAAGGTCGATAACTAATGCGGCACCTCGGGCCAACACGGCCAGATCGCATTTTGCACGAGAAATTACACACCATGTTTTGTTGACATGTGGTCCCGTTCCAACATATCAGTGAGACGAAGGCGAGTAGTAGGAGTATTTCCCAACGGACGTGTAGGCCGGGGCGCCTCTTCGTGAACTGTGGCAAACTCGCGACCGTCCACTGACTCTTCGCCTTTCCCTCTCGATTTGGAACTGCTCTCGCATGCTCTTCCTCTGCCTCCTCCATTTTCTTTCAGCCCTTCACCCTTTCTTCTGCCATTGTTCGATCGTCTTCTCCATGGAGGGAACAGGCCAGAAACGACCCCGTTATTCTTGCCCCAATCTGAAAGATGACGTGGTGGAGGAACTCATTGATCGGTGTGACGTCATCACCTCGGCTAGCATGGCAGGTTCGTTCAAGCCCATTCTCGACTCAACTAATAACATCATTGCAAGGAACCCAAGGGTCTAGGAGTGGTTTGATCTCCCCTATCTTCTTCGCCATGACCCTGCTCGCTGGCGAGCGGACGACGGAGACCTCGCGTTGTGCAAGTTGATGCAGCTTGATAATGATACGTGTGATGCACTACTAGGAAAAGGGCTATAGATAGGATTGGTACTAATGGCGCACCATTAAAGTAGTGCGCCACTACTATATACTAATGGCGCACCTGCTTGTGGTACGCCATTAGTGTGGAAGACACTAATGGCGCACCGGAAACAGGGTGCGCCACTAGTATGATTTTTTTTTCCATTTTTCATACATACTAATGGAGCATCTGGTCCATAATGCGCCATTACTAGTTATAACTACTAATGGCGCACCAGGCAGAGAGTGTGCCATTACTGCAAACTTTTTTTTTATTCTTTTTTTTGCAAAACTACGAATGGCGCATCCTCCCACAGTGCGCCATTACTAGTTTAAACTAGTAATGGCGCACTCTGAGAAGATGCGCCATTAGTATATATATTTATTTATTTTTACTTTTTTTGCAAAACTACTAATGGCGCACCGCGTGCAGGTGCGCCATTAGTAACCAGGGTTACTAATGGCGCATTTGCTGGTGGTGCGCCATTAGTAACCTGGGACCCCAACAAGATATTTTGGACAGCCCCACACCTACCCACTCACTTTCCCCATTTCATTCCATCCACTTCCTTCTCCAAGCTTCCGTCCATCTCCTCCTCCTCACCTCATTTCCACCATAGATTCATCAAAATTAAGTGGTGAAATTACCTTTTTTTGATAGGTAAGTAAGGGAAAGCTATCTTCATGATGTAGATCTACTTTTTTTCTCCCTAGCTCGCTCCAACAATGTGCACATGCACCTTTTGTGGCCTATAGCTAGATCTATGTATGTTTGTGGTGTTGCATGTGTTTGTGGTGTTGCATATATGTTTGTGTTTGAAGGTACCGGTATTTGAAATGCGATAGTTGCCAATATTTTGACGGAATGTTTTGATTCATTTCCGTTTCGGCGAGAATTTTGGCACTATGCATTCTTTTTGGTCCTATTTTTAGGGAAGGTCATGCCAAATTTTTTCTTGGTTCTAAAATATCGTTTTGCTCTACCCCGTAGGCGACCATGGTCCGCACGATGACTGAAGGCATCATGAATAGGTTTTTGAGCTCCGCGAAGGCCGAGATGCTTCAAAAGAACGAGACGGAGATAAGATGTCCGTGTCGAAGATACAAGCTGAAGAGCCTTATTGCGGACCCGGATTCCGGGCAGGTGCGTGACCACCTGCTCTTGCGTGGTTTCGTGGATGGCTATCGGTGGCAAGGTGATGAAGATGACTATGAATTCGTCCATGGCCGGCGCCGGGAAAGAAATGAGGAAGGGCAACAAGACAAGTACCACCGCGGCGAGGGCGGGCGAGAAGACGAAGAACCTCCAGGACATGATCACTACGGTGATGCTGTACACAGTCATCATGTAGAAGATGTCGTACATGATGATGAGGAAGATCAAGACGAAGGGCATGATCATGAAGATGAAGATGCCGGAGTAGACGACGATGGAGGCTGGGTGCAGGACCCTCATATTCAAGAGCTGCTTCTCAAGCAGACGGATAACGCAAGAGCTGCCGCCCGAGAGAAAGCCAAGCTGGATCAACTGGAGGTAGACGCGGTTACTCCATTGTATGAAGGATGCAGGCCCGAGGATACCCGCCTGAAAGTAACGCTCATGGCTCTGGAGATGAAGGTAAAACACAAAGGACCGATGCATGCTTCGACGAGAACATGTCATTCTGGCACGAACGTCTTCCCAAGGGGAACAAGTGCCCGACCAGTTTCGAGGAGGCGAAGAAAATCGTGTGTCCTCTGCATTTACCGTACGTGAAATACCATGTGTGCATGAACAATTGTATCATTTATCGGGACGAGCACGCGAAGTCTACCATATGTCCGGTGTGCGGCGTCACTCGATACAAGAAGAGGAAGAAAGCTCCTCGAAAATCGGTGTGGTACTTTCCGATCACTCCTCGTCTGTAGCAGTATTTCGTGAACCCTAAGGTAGCAAAGCTCCTGCGTTGGCACGCGGATAGGGAGGAGAAGAAGCGGGAAGATGACGGAAATGATCCGGAGATAAATAAAAAAGACAAGATGCTGAGTCACCCTAAGGATGCGGGCCAGTGGCAAGCGTTGAACTTCGAATACCCAGAATTTGGGAAGGATCCAAGGAACATCGTGTTGGGCGCGAGCACCGATGGAGTCAATCCGTTTGGCAGCCAGAGAAGCACACATAGCACCTGGCCTGTGTTTGTGTGGATGTACAACCTTCCCCCCTGGTTGTGCATGAAGAGGAAGTACATTCACATGAGTATGCTCATTGAAGGGCCGAAACAACCAGGGAACGACATCAATCTGTATCTGGGGCTGCTGAAGGAGGAGCTAGACACGCTATGGAAAATGCCAGCCAATATGTGGGACGCCGCAGAGAAAGAATATTTCCCTATGAGAGCCGCACTGCTCACGACGGTGCACGACTATCTCGGTTACGGATATCTCGCGGGGCAGGTAGTCCATGGATTTTCTGGATGCATAAGGTGCATGGATGACACAACGTATCGCCAGCTAGATAGAGATCCCGGGTCTTCGAAGACCGTGTTCATGGTACATCAAAGGTGGCTTCGTGACGATGACCCGTGGAGGAAACGCAAGGATCTGTTCGATGGTGAAACCGAACCCCGAAAACGCCCGTGTACGAGGAGCGGCGAGGAAGTAGACAAGCTGTTGAAAAATTGGAAAGACTGCCCACTGCCGGGAAAGAAGCAAAAGGCACCAAAGCCGGGAAAGAAGCGAAAGGCGCCAGAGCCGCTGCTGAAGGTATGGAAAACGAGGTCTGTTTTCTGGGACTTGCCGTACTGGAAGATCCATCGTGTGCCTCACAGCCTTGATGTCATGCATATCACGAAGAACGTGTGCGAGAGTCTGCTTGGTACCCTGCTCAACATGCCAGAGAGGACCAAAGATGGGCCGAAAGCAAGGGCAGACTTGAAATCAATGGGCATCAGGCAGGAGCTTCACGCTAATGATGATGACGACGATGATGATGATGATGACGATGATGATGATGATGATGATGATGATGATGATGATGATGATGATGAGGCGAAGCAGGACACAGAAAGTCGTCTTTGAAAGATTAAACCTAGTCACGCTACAACACATAGACGTGGTCGATCCTTGGGTGGTAGAGCACAAAACCTTTATTGAGAAGACGTACAATGACCGAGGCCAACAGAGGACGGACGGAGATATACTCAAAGAGCACAACTCATGTTTCACGCGTTGGTTCAAGCAGAAGCTTCTGTCATACCCTTTACATGAGGATTCTTCCGCGGAAGAACAACTCATATTCGCCTTGTCACAGGGCGCCGAGCACAACCTAATGACCTATGAGGCGTACGATTTCAACGGCTACACATTCTACACCGAGGACAAGGACACGAAGAGCGATGGTTATCAGAACTCCGGGGTAACGATGGAATCCTACACCGGCAACGACAAGGACAGATACTACGGAAGGATCGAGGAGATCTGGGAGCTGAGCTACGCTGGAGATAAGGTCCCGATGTTCCGTGTCAGATGGGACAAGAGCGTCCTAAAAGAAGACCGGTATTTCACCACCATGGTTATACCCGAAGCCAAATCCAAGACCGCGGGCGCAAACGTCACCGCGAATAATGAGCCATGGGTACCGGCCTCCCAAGTGGACCAATGCTTCTTCATTACCGACCCGTCAAAGCCCAGTCGTGTTGTCGTGAGGAGAGGCAAAAGGATGATCATCGGAATGGATGGAGTTGCCAATGAGCAAGACTTCGACAAGTACGGCGACCCGAAGATCGAACATGACGACGACGATGAAGTAGCAGCACACACCACAAGAAGAAGCAGGACCACCCTACCTAAAGGACGTCCGTTCCACAGAAGAACTCCATTTGCGAAAAAGAAGGGCAAGAAGATTGTGAACAGATAGCTAGCTAAGATCGATTGTATTTAAATCGTATTCTTCATTTCTCGGGCACTTTTTGATATCATGAATATTTTTTGATATTCATGGGCACTTTTTAAATTTCATGGGTACTTTTTGAATTTCATGGGCACTTTTTGATATCATGAATTCTCGAGCACCCCCCGCACCCTCCCCCTGCTCCACCGCCGCCGATGACCCCCCGCACCCTCCCCCGCTCCACCGCCGCCGCCGACCACTACAAGAGAATTGATATACTGTGACGAAAATCCTCGTGACGGTGGTGGACAACGTCACACAAATACCTAATGTGTGATGTTTTGTAGGTGGCGTCACCGATCACCATGAATCGGTGATGGTTAACGTAACAAAATCGCCTCGGCGGTTTAGTGCCACCGGTCTGCCAATTTCTATGACGGGTTGGTAATTTCCCTGACGAATCAACTAGAGTCACCGAATATTACGAATGTGTGCAATGATAATTCTTTTTATCATGCAATGTGTTCCAGTGGGACCCACCATAGTTGCTTCACTGGTTATTGAGCGGCAGGACCCACATACCACTGTTAGCAGTAGGACCCACCATAGTTTTTTTACAGTCAACTGAGCATTGCAATTATTTTGTTCCATCGGCTAGGGAAAACCTTATTTTGTTCCATCTAATATAAAGACACACTGGCCGGGTAAGAAAAAACTTGATCCATGCGTTCGTGAGTTGATGTTAGTTCGTTCTATCACAAAAATAAAAATAGAAATCTTTTATAAGTTAACAGGAAAAAGTTTGGTATAGGGAGTTTGAACCCCGGGACCATTATGGTCTCCTAACGGCGTTTCTAATAGGCTAGAGTTTAGAGAGTACTAATGTAAGTTGTGCTATAAAATATATATAAGGAACCCGCAAAAAAATAAAATTATATGGTCGTGGACTATATCGATAGGTTCCTCTGTTCTAGCTGACAGCTGTTCTTAACCTTTTTTTAGCAGCAGCTGTTCGTAGCTTCGTATGTGACGGGTGTACCATAGGTCCATATAGCCCATAGCGTAGCAAGCCCAGCAAAACGTTCTTTACGTGGGCTGAAGGCCTGAAGCTAGCCTAACTGCGCATATAAGCAGCGACCTTTTTTTTCCTTCGTCCACCTTCTCCTCCCAGAGCAAAACCCTATCTATCTGATCTCGTTTTCTTTCGCTCGTGTGGCGGCGGCGATCGGAGGAAACCAAGTGCAACGACGGCGGCAGGAGTAGCTGCTCTCCGCCCTCTCCCGTAGGGTTCCTTGAGGGCCCCCTTCCGCGGACGCTGCCAGTGGCGTAAGGGCTCTGCATGGCGCGCAGCGGCGGACCCAGTGTGCGCTGCGGCCGGACCAGCCTGGTCGCGCAGCGGTGGCCCGACCTGTGTGCGTGACGTGAGTTCTCAGTGTGAGTGCCTGCATGCGTGCGTCTCGATCCATCTCGTGTGATTGAAAGGACTGAACTCTCACTCGGTGGTTCCACTCGTCCATACACTTCTCAATTCCATCGGAGCAAATGAGGGAGAGGAGGAGTCATGGTGGTGTGGGTACTGGCATGGCTTCCTTGAGCGGAACACCGGATGAGCCTATGACACCCACCTCATCTCCTTCATCAGGTAGAACCGCCACAGAGTATGATGGTTAACTAATGAGTCCAGAAATAGTTGTCTGACCTTCTGCAGTACATCGCGTTGACCCTCTGTTTTTCTTCTTCTTGGTTTATGTCCATCAGCTTGACATGGATCACAGACCATAGGGGCAAGGGGGAGTTCCGCAGGAGGACCGTGAAGATTGACCAGCAACCTGTGTTAACAAACATATGTACTACGCCAAACTCTCTGCTCCTAGTTTAGATGAACCGCTTACGTGCGGAGATTGTTTCAGATATCAGTTTTGTTTTGTTACTCCATGTTAGTGATTTCTTATTGGTCAATCGTGAGATGCTTACATAGTACTCCCCCAGTTGCTAGGTTAGATAGTATGGAAGCTAGTTTATACATGTTACTGAGTTGAAAATTGTAAACTGAATTGTACCTGTTCCAATTTATCTTTTAGATAAATTATTATTACGAGAACCTACATAGTACATGTGAAATGAGTTAGTAATTAAATAGTTAGTTGCAGTAAAATATTTTCATTATGCTGATGCTCCCAGTATTTTTGTTATTGTTGAGGTAGTGTGAATAGATTTGCAAGTGAATTGTTATTGAACTGCAGTGGGACTTTTATGAGAAATTTGACATGATTGTGGCAAATTACTAATGGTGAACTAATTTACAAAACTCATTTGTGGCAATCTGAAGTGTTACTGACTTTATGTTAATGCAGGTTACTATCCAAGCAAGCAGCTACTACAACTAAAGATCAAAGTCTAAACGCGCTTTTTATTCGGCCTATGACCATATCATAATTGTAAGTAATTTATTTTCAGATGGAAGTGTCTTATTGATCACACTTCCAGTCAATGTGTCCCCGTCAAAATAATAATTCAATGTGTCCCATGTTGTTCATGCTTTTTGTCGAATATTCCCCTTTTTTGCACCATTTTAATTTGTGAAGTAGTGCCTACTACAAATGCATATTTGTTCCTCTCGGGATTTTAAACATTCAGTTGAGCTATTAGTTACGTGTGTCATCTTAATTTCAATAGTTCTATTCTATTACTTTATGATGTATTGATAAGTGTTTGTTCCAATCTAATATCTCATATTACTTTTTATTCTCACAAAAACATGTTTAGTTCTGTTCATATCACTTATTAGGGAAGTACTAACATGTCTTGTTTTGTTAGATTCCAACCTACAGCTCTGAGTTATAACATGCATGTTGTTCTTTGTTGTAAAGGTAGATGATTTTCTGTAACTCATTCATACTGCTATATTTATGTCTTTGTTTCAAATAGGCTAATTCAGAAGTCATTTTTCAAGAAGTTGATATGGACAAAGGAAGATCAGAACAACTCCGCCTTCAAGAAGAGAAGAGGCATGCAACAAAGGCTCCAAGTTTTGATGAAGGTGTGAACTAAGAGTCACACCAACGAAGTCTCTATTGGTGTCACCCAAAATTAGAAGATGTTGTATTGGATGATTATGTAGCTTGGGTTATTTTGGATGGGGCATGTAAGTGTGATGTGTAATATGCATGCTGTTTAGAGACATTGGCTTGTAATGTGCTGTGAAAAATGGTCAATGGAAAGATGGGATTAAAAATGAAAGATGGGCTTAAAATTACCACAAGCGCAAAATACATTTGGAATGAGAGCAAACAAAAATAAGAATAGAGTAAAAATTACAAATAAAATAGTTCTTAAAAAGGCTAGTAGGAAATGACAACTTCTCCATAAAAATGGGTTGGCTCAATTAGCCACTATTGGGTTGCAAATTGGATATGGCCCATCAAAAAATTAGATACACAAATAATAAGCTGAATTATTGGGCTTTGCCCATTTGGGCACCCAGTGAGCATTAGCCCGCCAAATATCTAGTGACGACAACTACGTCACCAAAGGTCCCATATCCGGTGACGTTTTTTGCGCGCCGCGTCACAAGGGATAATCTGTGACGGGGATTCCGTGACCATGCTGGTGACGCGTGAAAAATGTCACACGTGAGTATTTTGTGCCGTTTTTAGCTATTACATGACATTTTTTAGCTCGTCATAGTAGGTCTGATCTCTTGTAGTGGACCCACCGCACCTTCCCCGGCCCGCTCCACCGCCGCTGCCGACACCCCGCACCTTCCCTCGGCCCGCTCCACCGCCGCCACCGACACCCGCACCCTCCCCCACTTTTTGAAGATATTTTTAAATAACAATTTTTTCCAATTTTTTTTGATGATATGTGACGATATCTTCTGTTCTAGTCCTCGTGAAAATAACAAATTTGATAAAAAAAACAAATTATTAGATGCAACAAGAAATAGTGAAAAAAAATGTTACTAATGGCGCACCAGAGGAAGGTGCGCCATTGCTGTCAGAAAAAAAAACGTTACTAATGGCGCACCAGAGGAAGGTGCGCCATTGCTATCAGAAAAAAAACGTTACTAATGGCACACCAGAGGGTGGTGCGCCATTGCTATAGTATCAGAAAGCCCTTCGCCCGATCCCCCCTTCCCTCTCCCTCGCCAGATCCCCCGCGGCTGACCACCACCGCCGTCCCACTTCCCCCGTGCTCGCCGTCCCCGGCCGTGCTCACTTCCCCCGCCGCACCCGACCACCTCACTCACCGTCCCCCCTCCGCCGGCGCCCGCGCCCTCGCCGTCCCCCTCCCCCCGCTGCCCTGCCTGCGTCAACCTCCCTCCCGAGCGCGACAGCTAGGGTTCCTAGCCGCCGCCACCGCTGATGGTGCCCCCGCGCACCCACGGCCCCCACCATCGGACCGGAGCTGAGCCGAGGAGCACCGCGAACCCGCCACCGAGCCCTTCTTCCACCTCGGATTCCGCTACCTCTCCTTCAAGTCCGGCCGACCTGCTGCTCCTAATCCACCGCCGGGCCTTCGTGTGCCTTCGCGGTGAGCTCCTCTTGCTTCCCCTCTTCTGTTTCCCCTCATCCCGAGCGCTGTAGACCCCTCGCGCACCCGCTCGCCTGCGCGTACCGCCTGCGCTGGCCGCGTCCACCCTGCCGCTCCCGAACTATTTGGAGGATGACAAATTTTCCATGTTATAGAAACTTTCAGAAATTGCCATGGCAATTGCTCCAGAAATTCGCCATGACAAGTACTCATAGCAATTGTATCCATCGCAAACTACTCATAGAAAATACTGCCATGGCAACTACTACAGAATTTTGCCATAGCAATTACTCCAGAATTTGGGCATGTCAAAAACTCGTAGAGATTCTATCCATGGCAACTACTCATAGCAAAGTCTGCCATACCAACTTTCATAAAAACATTCAGTTTGCCATGGTACTTGAAATAAGTTTGACATGTTGTGGAAATTTCAGAATTTGCCATATTTTACATTTGCCGTGTTTTTAGCTAAGAGCAATCCTACATTTGCCATGTGACCATGGTCCCAAGATTTTCCATGGCAAAAGATTGTAGCTGTGTAAAAAAAAGTGTGATAGCTCAAAAAAATGAGATCTGAACCTACTACACAAAAATTCAGTTACGTGTCAAGGTGGCAAAATGTTTGTTTGTTCTTAAAATAGCATGGAAATTTTTTATCTAAGAGTTTGTTCTATTTGTATTTATATAAAGATTAGCATGGCAATTTTCTACACTAGAATAGGATCCACCATAGAACAGACCAGACTCCATCTTGCATTGGCTGGTGAACTCCTCGATCTGTTGTTAGTCCTTATCTGCATTTTCCCACATTGTTCATGTATCTGATCCACCATTGCTTGTACTAGTTTGTCAAGAATACTGGTATGTATAGCACAGAGAGCACCACAAGTTAAACACCTCAATCTGTTAGTATTTGTCCGCATTTTCTCACATTCTTCTTGTATCTGATCCAGTATTGCTTGTAGTGGTTTGTCCAAAATGTTGAATGATACTGCCTGGAGATGCATATATTGTTTCACCTCTTCACATGCCAACATATTTTCCATGTTGTGATGGAGGCCTTTCTTTTAACACTGGGCTTTGCCACCTGTTGTTTGTCTTGTAAATAGCATCGAACAGAGATTTATGCAAGTAGCACATTGCCTTGTCCACCTGGGATAATGATTTTGCAGGTACCCCAAAAGGCCCTTGAGTTTGTCGGAATGTCGATTAACTTCCGTTCCGTCAAATTCAGGTACTCCATATGTCCTATTTTCAGCAAAGGTCATGCTGAAATTTTCCGTGAATTTTAGCATGACTTTGCTAAAAATCGGACATATGGGGTACTTGCGACTAATGCATGGGCCAGGGTATCTTAGTACTTAATTAAGTAGGATCAACTGCCCCATTATTCTTGCTGCATTAAACCATAGGTGCCAAGTGATTAGGCCCAACTTAGAATTCTCCTCAGCATCGATAAACCCTAAATGATGAAAACTTAACTTGGCTGCCCCGGATGCCTCTGTGTCGATGAGAACCTAAGTGATGTACGCTTAGGCTTTTAGGGTGCCTCGGCATCGACAAACCCTAAATGATGAAAGCTTAGGCTTTTAGGGTGCCTCGGTGTCGACAAACCCTAAATGATGAGACCATGATCTTGTTCCTTGACAATAACTAACTTTTTGACCAAACTTTTTTCCTATTTAGGGCAAAACATGGCCCACAACGATGAGGCCGGTGGTTCTGGCGGCAAGCCATTCTGGGAGCTGTCCCAGGAGATGGAGGAACAACCTCACCGCTATGAGGACACCGCGGAAGACACCGATCCTGATTACACAACCCCTAGTGGCGTCGGGGATGACACCACTGATGGTGCCGCTGTCACAGCCCCAGAATTGTTTGTAGTTAGTGGCATCTGCATCCATGCATCATGTTTGATTTCAAAGGAAATTTCGAAGTGGGGATGACCAAGCCCTAGCACTAAAGCTATTCAAATAGGTTCAACCAAGAAAATATTTTCCAATTTACCCAAATGGCCTTCAAAAATGTTCATCATTTTTGGGAAATGCTGGAAACAGTAACCAGAGATATTGCACATTTTTCCATGACATTTGGATTATTGAATTAACTCATATTGTATTTGAATTGGGGCATTTAAATCCTATAAATATTTTAAATGCTCTAATAATTCTGAAACTGGTTTGGGTTGTTGGAAATAATCCAAACACTGCCCAACATTATTCTCAGGATTTTACAAAATGGATTAGTATTTTTACTAATTCAAAACAGATCAAAATATTTAGAAAACAGAACAAAATAGAAAGGGTTAGAGCTTACCTGGCCTCACCTGAGCAGCCTACCTACCTGTGCGGCCCAGCACCGCAGCTGGCCGGCCCAGCCAACTGGCCCACCCCACCAGGGGCATGCCTGTCTTCTTCCCCTTGCCAGCGCATGAAGCATCTCGGTGGCGAGCGCCGACGTTGCGCCTGGCCACCTCCTGCTTGCTGCCGCCTCCCCGACGTCGCCCCGGAGACGCCACGCGCCCCCTCACGCCCTCTCAGCCTCTCCCCGAGCTCCTCTCCTCCTCCGAGCACCGAGCACTACCACCGCCGCCGACGAACACCACCGCGGCCATCGCCTCTCCCTCGTCCCCTCGAGCAGACAAGAAGCTCTGCCGCAACCTCTTCTCCCTCCTCTCCAAGCTACTCTAGCCAGGACGGCCCCAAGATGACGCTTGAGGCCTTCTTCCCTGACCACGGCCGTTGGATGCCGCTGTCCGATTCGCCCTCTCCGCCATCTCCCCGAGCACGCCGACCTGCTCTTTGAACTCACCGTGAGCCCTTGTCCATTTCCTCTCTTTACCCGTGCCGTCCGCGCCTTCTAACCACCGTGGCTGTCGGAGCCGACAGCTCCTCGCCGCCGGTCATGTCGCCACCGCGACTACGGCCGTGCAAGCAAGCGCCCGAGCTCACCGCTGCACTCGCCGCACTCCCGCGAGTCGAACACGACCGTCCACGGCTCTTCCCGTGCCCCGCACTGCCCACACCGTTGTTGCCCGAACTCCGGCCGCCGAAAAAGTTGCCGCCGTCGTCGATTTAGTCCACTCCAGCGCGGGTTGTTACCTCCGTTGGATGCGCGAGACTCTCAGCTTTCCGTAGCCGCAAACCACGTCCGAAACCGAGCCCTGTGGGCGTCTTCCGAAGCCCTGCGTCGCGTCCGTCGTCGCCGGCGTCCAACCGCCGGCGAGTTGACCTCTTTGGACCTGGGGTTTGACTCCCCTGGGTCAACGAAAGTGGGCCCAGAGCCCTGCTAGTTTTAGCTTAGCACTAATTAACTTTTAGTTAACCCACTAATTCACTGACATGTGGGCCCAAGCCCTAATTAACCTAGGTTAGTGCTAACCTAACACTAACTAATCCTGTTAGTTAGTTGTTACACCGACATGTGGGTCCCAGCCGTCAGGTTTGACCTGGGCTGGCGCCTTCGACCTGCTGACGTCACCCCGACGTCATGCTAACGCAGTATTACATTTTCTGGATTTATTTTTAATCAGGAAAATCCAGAAAATTGCCTAAACTTCTAAAATTCATAGTAAATCAACCGTAGCTCCAAATCAAACAAGTTATATATGAAAAATGATCAAAAAAATCCAATCTATCTATCTGTACTAGTTTCATGCATGTTAAAGCAACCTAACCTTGCTGTATAGATGAAACATGATAATGCACTTATATGAGTTCATAGTTTAGGCTTGTATTTGAATCCTTGATTCAAATAAGCTTAAAACCTTCTGATTGTAGTTGCATTAGCCCAACACACCCATTTTACCATGTCATGATCATGCATCATATTGTGCATTGCATTGATTGTGTTTCTTTCTCTGTTGCCGGTATTTGTCCTCTCTCGATAGACGATGTTCCGACGATGAGTTCGATGACACCGATGAAGAACTATAATATCTTCAGAAGTGCCAGGCAAGCAAAAACCCCTTGTTCATTCCGATACAATCCCACTCTCTCGCTCCTGCTCTCTTTTACTGCATTAGGACAACAACAATTCATTTGTTACTTGCTGCGGTAGTTGAACCCCTTATCCTCTGCATGACCTGTCATTGCAACAGTAAATAGATGAAACCCACTAGCATGAGTAGGAGTTGATTGAGCCCTGATGTGCCTACTCATTCATGCTTGTTTGTCGTGCCTGCTATTGCTTAGAGTTGTGTCAGGTCTGATTCATCGGGAATGAATTGGAATGGTGATGAACATGTCCTACTGTGTGTGAGCTAAGTGTGTGAACACGATTTGGTAAAGGTAGCGGTGAGAGGCCATGTAGGAGTACATGGTGGGTTGTCTCATTGAAGCCGTCCTCAGGAACTGAGTTCTGTGTTTGTGATCCATGAAACAACTACTACCATGCATTGGGCCCTGAAATATGACCCCGCTCGACTTCTTAATCACCCTCGTCCTCTGTCCAAGAGTTGCAAGTAGTTTCTGGTGTCTGTAGTATGCTGGGGGCCGCACGCGGTGCTGACCATAGGGGTGGGCTGTGTTGCGGTAGGCACGTGGCACGGTGTACCGACTCGCCCGTTTGGTGTCTCGGGAACCCTGCACACATCGTTCGGGGCCGTTAGTGGAAACCTCGGCCGGACTCCCTGCGGATGGAACCCGAATAGGCGATAAACCTGCACTAGAGACTTGAGTGTTTAGGTAGGTAGTGGTCTACACCCACGTCGGCTTTCGCTTGAAGTCTGCCGAGCACATGTCGTGTGCAGACGCTAAGTGGTGGAAACATGTATGAAGGAGTACACCCCTGCAGGGTTAACATCATCTATTCGAATAGCCGTGTCCGCGGTAATGGACTTCTGGGTTGCCTATGACAGTTCATAGACAAGTGAAAGTGGATACTCTAAAATACACAAGATAAGCGTGAGTGCTATGGATGGCGTTCTCGTAGGGAGACGGGAGCGGAACCATAGTGGTGTTTTGATATGGTGAATGTGTGGACTTGTGTGCGCCACCTCAAAAGAGTTACTTGCAGTCATAGTTCAGGATAGCCACCGAGTCAAAGCTGGCTTGCTGAAGTCAAACTCCACCACCCCCTTTGTTGATACTGATGCATATGTAGTTAGTTCTGATGTAAGTCTTGCTGAGTACATTTGTACTCACGTTTACCTATTTTATGTTTTTGCAGAGAGATGTCAGTCTCGCTAGTAGTTCCGTGTGGACTTCGACGTTTAGGTTGATACCTCAGCTACGATATTGTGCCCTCGGCAGGATCTGGTAGATAGTCAGGCTTCTCAGCCTTTTTCATTTATAGATGTCTGTACTCAGACATGTTAAAGCTTCCGCATGTGCTTGTTGCTTGGATGCTCTGAATGTTGGGTCATAAGACCCATGTTTGTAATATCTCGCTCCTCGGAGCCTAATGAATAAATACTTTGAGTCGTAGAGTCTTGTTGTGATGCCATGTTGTATTTGCACATATCGAGCATATTGTGTGTATGATTGAAATGCTTGGTATGTGTGGGATCCGACAACCTAGTTGTTTATCCTTGGCAGCCTCTCTTATGGGGAAATGTAGTCTAGTGCTTCCTTGAGCCATAGTAGTCCGCTACAGCCCGTTTCACCGGAGTCCTGCTAGCCCAGCACTACTGCTCAGGACACTTGACTGGCCGGCATGTGTTTCACTTCGTTCCTGTGTCTGTCCCTTCGGGGAAATGTCACGCGGTGACATCCGGAGTCCTACCTAGCCTGCTACAGCCCGGGTTACCGGAGTCCTGTTAGCCCAGTGCTACAGCCCGGATTCACACGCTGCTGACCGACATGCTCGAAGTTGATTCATGTATGCCTGTCCCCATGGGTTAGTGCCCTTTTGGGTTCACGACTAGCCATGTCGGCTAGAGTTCTCTGTCATATGGATGCTAGCGACACTATCATATACGTGAGCCAAAAGGCGCAAACGGTCCCGGGCCAGGTAAGGTGGCACCCGTGGGAATACCGTGCGTGAGGCCGCAAAGTGATATGATGTGTTACATGCTAGATCGATGTGGCTTAGGATCGGGGTCCTGACAGCGTTGGTATCAGAGCCTGACTGCCTGTAGGATTACCAAGCCAAACTGGTCGAAGTTGTGTCTAGAAATGCTTTAGTTATGTAGGGGAATTGATTGTCGAAGGGAACGTAAGGCTCTTTTTACTCCTTTACCTTATGCCCTTCTGATCTGAGTCAACCTCTTCTCTTCTACGAGGATTAAGAACTAGGCCTTCTCATCTATCTATCAGGATGACGTGTTACTAATCCATAGACTTATAAGATTGTTGGTTCCAGGCCTCAATTCAGTTTCTACTACTTTTAGTATGTTGTCAGCTGAACCAGAACCTTGATACTGCACTTCTGAGTGGCTATGCCACCATTTTTTTGCAGGTTGTCTGAAATCATTTTGAGCATTTACAGCCGTTATGCTGTCCGAGTCATCCCCGGTTTCTGAATAGTCTGATGCATTGGCAAATCCTTTCTTTCCGTTCCCGATGTCCTTTTGGTCAGAATAAGCACACTAACCGGTCAGTTGAGGTACTCTATTGCCTCGACATATATGTTGGAACTATTATTATGACACTAGGTGTTTTAGGGAGTCACCTAGTAATCCAACCATGTTTTGTGTTCCGATGTGATGATTCTGGCCACCATTCTCGAAAGCATCCCGTGATGCCATTTAGTAGTAGGTCTTCTACTCCTGGGTTTTCTTGACCCAAGATTCACTCTACTTACCTCGTGTTGATAGTGTTTACTCGTACCTTTAGGATACTAGTAACCTTTGTGATAGTCTTCGAGGTCCGTGGTATTCCCTTCTTCCAAATACCATGAACTGCTTATGGCAGAAGTTCGTTGAACCAAAAGATCACAACCAGGGTGCTCTTGAGGGGTACTCTACTCATATTGTGATTCTGCCAGTCCTACCTTTCTACATGGGTTGTCCGGAAGAAATGTTGAGCTTTGCTCGACATACTAATCTATGCATCCACAACTCAGAAAGTTATATGTTCCTTGAGTTGTCCCTCTTCATTCGTATTCCGACCACCGACTATCAATTGATAGTCAGGAGTAATTGTGCATCCGTGTTATCGATGCTTATTATTCTTGTGGTTCGTCAAGCCATTCTATTCCGGAATGACTAGGAGAAACAAACTCCAGAACCTCATCCAGATCTAGGATTTGGTCAAAGCAATTGTATTCCACGGATTAAAATGCCAATCCAGCTTTTGCTACCTTGGGGTGTTGCCATCTTTATGTCAGGATTGTCATGAGAATTGCACCACCTCTTATGAATTCTTGACGCAGTAATACTTCTTGCCATCATTGTTCATTCCTCGGTTCCGTGTTTTTGTAACCGGAATGCCGACGAGTGAATCGTGTTGTGTGAAATCAATACTCCTAGCAACTAGTTGCTTGGTAGTAAATGGACAATATTCTCATTCTTAGCGTGTTGGTTATGGAATCATCATCCTAAGATTGATCGTGCTATCTAGTCCTTATTTCTGGTGCACTCTTCGATCAATGAGTTAGGATTGTGTCAATTCCTCATTCTTTTGATCATATCATCTTTCCCTGAAAAGCAAGATTGTTCTCGAGCTTAGTAACATATCGGTGGTTCGTGATGTTCTGAATATCTTCTCGGAAGTATTACCAGGTTGTCACCTGACCGCTATGCTGAGTTCGTGATCATGCTGGTTTTTCTCCAAACCACCCATTCTCCAAGAATCTGTGTTGGATACCCCGAGCAAGATGGTTAAGCTAAACAACAACTTGGAGAGTTGGAAGATAAAAGCTTGTCCAACTCAGCACATTCCTAAGGGATACCCTTGTGTGTGTGTGTGTTGAAGAAAGATGATATCTTCATCAACTGGTCCTCGTGATCAGTTGTTGGGTCTATTGTCTTACCCAATCTTTGATTTGAGTATGGACTATCGTCAAATCAAATTAGAACCAACAATGTTCCTAATGTTGTCTTACTCGTGGTTGATCCCTCGAGCATACATCATTATATCTTTTGGTCTGACCAATGCTATCACCGTATTCACATGATGGTGGAAGTCCAGTGATATGGAAATTCTGATGAGTTGTTGTTGGGCCCATCAGCAGCATTTTGTCTCCCCCATGACTCATGTTGAACTTCAACCTAGTGTTGGAAACTTTTATAAGCATTATCTTCATGTCCCATTCATGAAGAATATGTTGGATGAAAGAAGTGACTTTCTCTGATTCATGTGCATTTGGTGCAAGTTGCCGCCGTGAGTTCGAGAAAGATTGGTTTGTTCCCTCTGGTACCATCCCAAGTCAGTTATGCATGCGAGAATGTATTCTATGGTTTGGTAGACTAATTACCTCCACTCCATATGGGTTCCCTAGCACACCAAGCCACTGATTGATTTGCTCAAGGAAAAGGAGTCTGTTGTGCTAATTCTAGATCATGCACAAGACTCTGATATCCTCGACGATGGTTCCCCACCTGAACTCGGGAGTGTTTTGTTGTAAGACTTCTACGTGATCATGCTTGTCTTGGACATCATGTTCACATGTATGTAGCAGAATCAGCTCATGTTTTGGAGCTTGCTATCGTAGTTCATCCCCCGAGAATCTCGCAACGCCATCTCGTCGGTTTGTGTTACAAACTTTCATTTTTCTTCTAGACTTGATGAGTCTGGAATATCCTAACACCAACCAGATCTGAATCTCAGGCAGATATGATGGTTGGATCATTTCCAACATTTGCATGTTGTTCCTAACTTGCACCCCATCATGCCAAATTTTCCATGGGCTGTCCTTCTCAGCAGTTGCTGTCCAGGATCATCTTCAAAAGTGGTCCTGTTATGGGTCCCATCCATTTCCGGTGATTAGCAAAAATCATCCATTGCTTTGTCTTCAACAAGGTAGCCCACATCATCCATTCAAATCTGGATATGCCATTCCTTTGAACTCCGCCAAACGATCGATGGTGATTGCCTTAGGCTGGTATAAAGAGTTTCAATGATCTCTGAATCAAAAGTAATTCTTTTTGCCACTTAAGGGAATATTTCTACGAGTCACCTTCCTTAAGATGTTCCTTATGGTAGCATGGCAACTCAACTCCTCGCTACGTTGACAACCGTTCACCACCCTCCTAAGTGTGGAAATGTATCTACGTAGTGAACCTTCCTCATCTGTTACACTTCATCCCTCGGGATGTATGTTTCATGTCTTAGCTCGAGAAATGTTCAACGTCTCATTCCATGAGTTGATCGTCAGTGTTCGATCTTCGGATAGATCAATCCTTCTAGAGTTATCCTTTTCCTCTCGTTGTCATGATAGTTGGAGTACTCAGAGCAAGACATCAAGACAAAGATGGTGATCGTGTCAACGTTCTTATGAAGTGCAACCTGGATCATGAAGTTTGTGATGCTTAGTGCCCCTTTTGTCTTCTTACCTCACGTCTTGAATCTCGGGGCGAGATTCTTGTTTAGTGGGGGTGACTTGTCACAGCCCCAGAATTGTTTGTAGTTAGTGGCATCTGCATCCATGCATCATGTTTGACTTCAAAGGAAATTTTGAAGTGGGGATGACCAAGCTCTAGCACTAAAGCAATTCAAATAGGTTCAACCAAGAAAATATTTTACAATGAACCCAAATGGCCTTAAAAAATGATCACCATTTTTGGGAAATGCTGGAAACAGTAACCAGAGATATTGCACATTTTTCCATGAAATTTGGATTATTGAATTAACTCATATTGTATTTGAATTGGGGCATTTAAATCCTATAAATATTTTAAATGCTCTAATAATTCTGAAACTGGTTTGGGTTGTTGGAAATAATCCAAACACTGCCCAACATTATTCTCAGGATTTTACAAAATGGATTAGTATTCTTACTAATTCAAAACAGATCAAAATAATTAGAAAACAGAACAAAATAGAAAGGGTTAGAGCTTACCTGGCCTCACCTGAGCAGCCCACCTACCTGTGCGGCCCAGCACTGCAGCTGGCTGGCCCAGCCCACCAGGGGCACGCCTGTCTTCTTCCCCTTGCCAGCGCACGAAGCAGCTCGGTGGCGAGCGCCGACGTTGCGCCTGGCCACCTCCTGCTTGCTGCCGCCTCCCTGACATCGCCCTGGAGACACCACGCGCCCCTCAAGCCCTCTCAGCCTCTCCCCGAGCTCCTCTCCTCCTCTGGCTCTCTCGCACGCTACCATCGAGCACTACCACCGCCGCCGACGAACACCACCGCGGCCATCGCCTCTCCCTCGTCCCCTCGAATAGACAAGAAGCTCCGCCGCAACCTCTTCTCCCTCCTCTCCGAGCTAGTCTAGCTAGGACGGCCCCAAGACGACGCTTGAGGCCTTCTTCCCCGACCACGGCCGCCAGATGCCGCCGTCCGATTCGCCCTCTCCGCCGTCTCCCCGAGCACGCCGACCTGCTCTTCGAACTCACCGTGAGCCCCTGTCCATTTCCTCTCTCTCCCCGTGCCGTCCACGCCTTCTAACCATCGTGGCTGTCGGAGCCGACAGCTCCTCGCCGCCGGTCATGTCGCCACCGCGAGTACGGCCGTGCAAGCACGCGCCCGAGCTCACCGCTGCACTCGCCGCACTCCCGCGAGTCGAACACGACCATCAACGACTCTTCCCATGCCCCGCACCACCCACACCGTTGTTGCCCGAACTCCGGCCGCCGCAAAAGTTGTCGCCGTCGTCGATTTAGTCCACTCTGGCGCAGGTTGTTACCTCCGTTGGATGCGCGAGACTCTCAGCTTTCCGTAGCCGCAAACCGCGTCCAAAACCGAGCCCTGTGGGCGTTTTCCGAAGCCCTGCGCCGCGTCCGTCATCGCCGGCGTCAAACCGCCGGCGAGTTGACCTTGTTGGACCTAGGGTTTGACTCCCCTGGGTCAACGAAAGTGGGCCCAGAGCCCTGCTAGTTTTAGCTTAGCACTAATTAACTTTTAGTTAACCCACTAATTCACTGACATGTGGGCCCAGGCCCTAATTAACCTAGGTTAGTGCTAACCTAACACTAACTAATCCTTTTAGTTAGTTGTTACACCGACATGTGGGTTCCAGCCGTCAGGTTTGACCTGGGCTGGCGCCTTTACCTGCTGACGTCACCCCGACGTCATGCTGACGCAGTATTACATTTTCTGGATTTATTTTTAATCAGGAAAATCCAGAAAATTGCCTAAACTTCTAAAATTAATAGTAAATCAACCGTAGCTCCAAATCAAACAAGTTATATATGAAAAATGATCAGAAAAATCCAATCTATCTATCTGTACTAGTTTCATGCATGTTAAAGCAACCTAAAATTGCTGTATAGATGAAACATGATAATGCACTTATATGAGTTCATAGCTTAGGCTTGTATTTGAATCCTTGATTCAAATAAGCTTAAAACCTTCTTATTGTAGTTGCATTAGCCCAACACACCCATTTTACCATGTCATGATCATGCATCATATTGTGCATTGCATTGATTGTGTTTCTTTCTCTGTTGCCGGTATTTGTCCTCTCTCGATAGACGATGTTCCGACGATGAGTTCGATGACACCGATGAAGAACTATAATATCTTCAGAAGTGCCAGGCAAGCAAAACCCCCTTGTGCATTCCGATACAATCCCACTCTCTCGCTCCTGCTCTCTTTTACTGCATTAGGACAACAACGATTCATCTGTTACTTGCTGCGGTAGTTGAACCCCTTATCCTCTGCATGACCTGCCATTGCCACAGTAAATAGATGAAACCCACTAGCATGAGTAGGAGTTGATTGAGCCCTGATGTGCCTACTCATTCATGCTTGTTTGTCGTGCGTGCTATTGCTTAGAGTGGTGTCAGGTCTGATTCATCGGGAATGAATTGGAATGGTGATGAACATGTCCTACTGTGTGTGAGCTAAGTGTGTGAACACGATTTGGTAAAGGTAGCGGTGAGAGGCCATGTAGGAGTACATGGTGGGTTGTCTCATTGAAGCCGTCCTCAGGAACTGAGTTCTGTGTTTGTGATCCATGAAACAACTACTACCATGCATTGGGCCCTGAAATATGACCCCGCTCGACTTCTTAATCACCCTCGTCCTCTGTCCAAGAGTTGCAAGTAGTTTCTGGTGTTTGTAGTATGCTGGGGGCCACACGCGGTGCTGACCATAGGGGTGGGCTGTGTTGCGGTAGGCACGTGGCACGGTGTACCGACTCGCCCGTTTGGTGTCTCGGGAACCCTGCACACATCGTTCGGGGCCGTTAGTGGAAACCTCGGCCGGACTCCCTGCGGATGGAACCCGAATAGGCGATAAACCTGCACTAGAGACTTGAGTGTTTAGGTAGGTAGTGGTCTACACCCACGTCGGCTTTCGCTTGAAGTCTGCCGAGCACATGTCGTGTGCAGACGCTAAGTGGTGGAAACATGTATGAAGGAGTACACCCCTGCAGGGTTAACATCATCTATTCGAATAGCCGTGTCCGCGGTAATGGACTTCTGGGTTGCCTATGACAGTTCATAGACAAGTGAAAGTGGATACTCTAAAATACACAAGATAAGCGTGAGTGCTATGGATGGCGTTCTCGTAGGGAGACGGGAGCGGAACCATAGTGGTGTTTTGATATGGTGAATGTGTGGACTTGTGTGCGCCACCTCAAAAGAGTTACTTGCAGTCATAGTTCAGGATAGCCACCGAGTCAAAGCTGGCTTGCTGAAGTCAAACTCCACCACCCCCTTTGTTGATACTGATGCATATGTAGTTAGTTCTGATGTAAGTCTTGCTGAGTACATTTGTACTCACGTTTACCTATTTTATGTTTTTGCAGAGAGATGTCAGTCTCGCTAGTAGTTCCGTGTGGACTTCGACGTTTAGGTTGATACCTCAGCTACGATATTGTGCCCTCGGCAGGATCTGGTAGATAGTCAGGCTTCTCAGCCTTTTTCATTTATAGATGTCTGTACTCAGACATGTTAAAGCTTCCGCATGTGCTTGTTGCTTGGATGCTCTGAATGTTGGGTCATAAGACCCATGTTTGTAATATCTCGCTCCTCGGAGCCTAATGAATAAATACTTTGAGTCGTAGAGTCTTGTTGTGATGCCATGTTGTATTTGCACATATCGAGCATATTGTGTGTATGATTGAAATGCTTGGTATGTGTGGGATCCGACAACCTAGTTGTTTATCCTTGGCAGCCTCTCTTATGGGGAAATGTAGTCTAGTGCTTCCTTGAGCCATAGTAGTCCGCTACAGCCCGTTTCACCGGAGTCCTGCTAGCCCAGCACTACTGCTCAGGACACTTGACTGGCCGGCATGTGTTTCACTTCGTTCCTGTGTCTGTCCCTTCGGGGAAATGTCACGCGGTGACATCCGGAGTCCTACCTAGCCTGCTACAGCCCGGGTTACCGGAGTCCTGTTAGCCCAGTGCTACAGCCCGGATTCACACGCTGCTGACCGACATGCTCGAAGTTGATTCATGTATGCCTGTCCCCATGGGTTAGTGCCCTTTTGGGTTCACGACTAGCCATGTCGGCCCGAGTTCTCTGTCATATGGATGCTAGCGACACTATCATATACGTGAGCCAAAAGGCGCAAACGGTCCCGGGCCAGGTAAGGTGGCACCCGTGGGAATACCGTGCGTGAGGCCGCAAAGTGATATGATGTGTTACATGCTAGATCGATGTGGCTTAGGATCGGGGTCCTGACAGCCGCCGAGGATGCCACCACTGATGATGGCGGCGCACAAACAGATGGCAGCCAACCGAAGAAGCAAAAGAAGGACCGGCGCCTGAATGCGCTCCGCGCCCTCAAGGAGGAATTCACTCAAGTGGACTCCGACAGGAATCCAACGGAGCACAAACATATAGTCAAGGGGTACTCGCTTCAGCTGGGGTGCATTCTCCGGAGCACCGTCTCGATCAACACCGAGAACCTTAGGCATAAGGACCGAGGGAATTTGCGCAACCTCCTCTTCACGAAGCTGCACGAACGATACAAGTTCCCCGCCGAATTTGAAAACACACACCTCTCAGGGAATAAAGTGAACAATGCCGCCCTCACAAAGATGAGCACGACCCTGTCTACTTGGAGAAGCGCGGTGAAGAGAATGATTGATAAAGGTGATAGTTATGACAAGATCAAGGCGAAATATCCTTTGATTAGCGAAGATGACTACAAGGAGTTCAAGATCAAGTGCAAGAGCCCCGCAACCTCTGAATCAAGTCAGTGGGGGAAAGAAATGCAGGAGTTGAACTTAGGGCAACACAAACTCGGTCCCGGCGGTTACAGAGGGGCGGAGCCTATATGGGACAAGGAGGACGCGGAGCGTGCCGAGCAAGGCCTACCGCTCCGCTTCGAGAAATACAGCGGTGACAAGCAGACCAGGAACTATGTCAAGGCCCGGTACAAGGAGGACCCGATAACAAAGGAGCTTACCACGGATCCGAAGACCAGGGTGCTTGAGCTTCTTCTGGTAAGGAATACACCCCCGCGTAATTAGCTCCATATGGTTGCACTCTAATTAATCCCCAATATTTCTAAATGGTTCACGTTCCTTTCGCAGGACACTGAAAGCAGTAGCGCGGGGTCGTCTAAGAGCTCCCCTTTCGACACCGCTTTAAATAGGGCGTTGAACGTAATGAAAAACAAGGATAAGCTCAATAAGCCGACGTCAGCTGGTCGTGTGGCCGGCAAAGGCTTGTCCACAAAATGGGGGTCATACTATACCGCTGGTGTGCGGAAGGAGAAAAAGACCAGCTCGGAAAGCCAGACGCGCGAGGTTGAAGAACTCAAGGCACAAGTGGCGTGGATTCCGGAGCTTGTCCAAGAGCAAGTGCAACAACAACTTGGAACGACGCTCAACGCCATGGTGCCTACGTTGATTCATGGGCTGACGACGTGGATTGCGGGCGGCCAAAAGGGGCCTCCCTCGGTTCCCAGCTTCACGGCCAGCAACTCGCACAGCGCGCAGGCGGCGCCATTGGTGTCTCCGGCGGCATCATTGGTGTCTCCGGCGGTGGCGCCATTGGTGTCTCGGGCGGAGGCGGTATTCGTGTCTCCGGCGCTGGCACGGGCATTGGAGCTTAATGCACCCGGGTGTATGCCGGCCGGCACCTTGCCAGCAAGCGCCCCCTCCGTCAGCTGCACGCCCGTCGTTGGCGATGCCTCGACTTTAGACGAGCTCGACGGCATCACGGTAACTATGCCTCTCGACCGATGACTTCATTTCCTTGCCTTTGACTGGGCATCCCTGACGCCCTGTACAAGTTTTCGCAGGGCACCGCCGACGTTCCTTGCACTCTTCTGCACTTCGTGGGCGCCGAGTTGGTCGATGTCGCCAAGGGCAGAATCGTTCAACCGGGCAACCCCATGTTCCACGGTAATCCGATGCCACCCACAATGTATAGGGTTGAAGTGGTTCGGGTGCTGCCAGGCTGCGACGAGTTGTTACCTCCGATTCGACCCGCTAGGGCCGACGAAGAAGATGAGGTGACCCTCAGCACCTGCGTAAACTGGCCCCTGGTTTGGTCAAAGAGCAAGATTCGTTTGGGGGCGGGGGACACCACCCCACAGACAAGACCGTCAGTCGTGCCGGCGCCAAGCCATGGCAAGAACGCCGCAACGCTACCGGACCTGCCGGACATCCCTATGGCACAGGATCCGGATGGCGACGACAACGACGACAGTACATTTACCAAAGTTGATAAGTACTTTGCCGAACATGGGTACGTTGACGAGTTCTGCGAGCCTCTTTCTCAAGAACCCAACCAAGACGACCGCGATCTAGCTGGTATGGCGGAGAAATCCAATTGCAACAGGCGTCGTCTGGCGTTCAGTTCTCAGGACACGCCTCCAGCTCCCGCCTTCACCGAGCCTCAGATAGCTGAGGTGCGAAATATTATCCGCCCCAACACGCTCAAGAAGGCGGTCTGTGAGCATAACTCGGTCCCATTACAGGAGATCAAGAAGAAGGGACGGAAACGAAAGACTAACAAGGGCGCCGGTGCGAGCCAGCTGGTACCGAGTTCGATCCGTGCTCAAGACGGGCCACCTTCACCTAAGGATATCTCGAGGAGGGTGCATGTGGCGGGAAGGGTGATGCTACCGCTAAATATGCTGAATGCTGCAACCGGTGCTATGCGGAGTCTACACGACAGTGTTCTTTCTTTGGAGAAGCGGCGTCTCAGAGAGAAGGATGTGGCATACCCGGTTTTCGTGGCCAAGGTGCCAGAGGGCAAGGGCTTTGTGGATGGCGACATCGGGGGTACGATCGTCCCGTGGTTTGATGACATCTTTGCTATGTTTAACCTTCATCCGCTGCACTACACCTTTGTTCGGCTGTTTTCGCTGAGCATGCAGATGCAGATCATTAGAGACAAGACCCCGGACATCGTGATAGTCGACCCCTTCTACATGCGTGCCAAGCACTTGAGCAGCGCTGGGGACCGCCAAGTTGCGAGTTCACACCTCGAAGGCGTCATTCTGGCAAACGCAGATAAGGATAACTTCCTTGTGCCTTACTTTCCCGAGTAAGTCATCCCTTAACCGCCCCGTAACATATGATTTCTTAGATTTCGATCGTTCTTTTTTTCCTAACATTCCGTGTTCTGTGCAGTGACACACATTGCACACTCATCCTCTTAAGCACGAAATATTCCATGGCCACGTATTTAGACGCGAACTGTCATGGATTTGTCACGGCAGATGTCCTAGTGGAAGGACTTAGTCGTGGAGCCATCGCAACGGGTTCGCTTGAAGGGGTTAAAAGTGGACACAAAGACACGATGTTTATACTAGTTCGGCCCCTTCGATGAAGGTAAAAGCCTACGTCTAGTTGTGATGGGATTGATGGGTTTCGAGGGTCAGGGAGCGATAAGCTTCGCCTAAACCTCGAGTTCTTCTTCTCTCCTCCAAACCGCCGTCGGGTCGTCCCCTTATATACACGGGTGACGCCCGTCGGTCTGCAAAGTCCCGACCTCCGGCTTATAAACATGCCCGGGTCGGTCTCTCTATTCCTAACTTACAATACAAGTTTACCCCAGGCCGGTTTACGCCATAAACCTCTAAACCGATTATAGGCCTTGGGCCCTTCTATTTCTCCTTGGGCTTTAACTTCTCGGGTCTATTGACGGAGGTAACCCGGGCCCTGCAGGCCGGTTTACCCCAGATAGCAATATCCCCAACATTAGGCCCCAGATTGATTTGAACAGGTTCATGTCATTCCTTAATAAAAAATTTCTGTCTTTCAAATGTCTTCCAGTAACTGTTGAACCGCCGTTTTCTTCGTCTCCTTTTACTGCGGTGAACCGATATGACGTCAGTGCGAAGTTATCGTCTCCTTTTGCTAATCGGCAAGAATCAGGGCGACGGCTGGGCTCCCGAAATCTCCGGCCCCTGGATTCGCGCGCCTGGCACGCGCGCCGCGCCTTATAAATAGGACTTGAAGGCCATCTTCCTTTCCTCCCTTTCGCCCCCTTCTTCGTCTTCCTCGCAACCTAGACCTCGGAGCTCCGCCGCCGCCGCCAGCTACTGCATCAACTCCGGCCACTGCATCAACCTGATCGGATCAGAGCACCGCGGCGACCTTTCTCATCCGCTTGGCTCCCGGTAAGGCCCCTGTTCTTCTTGCTTTTAGATCTGTTCTAGGGTTCGTCACCCTGCCACTGTTCCTTGTTCATCCCCATAGCAGCTTTGACGCTAGGACGACATCGTTAGTTTGATACCCGCTGAGAGTTTTTGCGAACAGATGATGATGCTATGTACTCATCTCTATAAATCTGTACTCATCTCCCTGCTTGTCGAGCCTATGCTGTTCTGCTGTGAGCCAAACCTCATATTTTTATTTCTTTTTCGCCCTAGCTATAGATCCACTGCTTTGAAAGAATCTGTATGGGATCTGTTTCTGCTTTCATATTCACCACTGTTAGATCTGGTCGGTTTAACTTCCAGCAGAGCAAGCAAACCAATCCACACATCCATTAGTCCCCTTGATCCACCGCTGGATGATATCATCGTAGATAACCTTACTCTATATAAGAGCATCTTCGGTTTACATTCACATTTGTTCTCAAACCGGAACACCTTTGTCTTGTAGATTTCCTCATGGCAAAACAGGTGTACGAATGCAACTGGGTTCCCTCTCGCATCACTGAGACCCAACTAAACAACTTAGTTCTGACTGGCGCTTTGAGTAGCAAAAATGCCATCCATTGGAGGGTTCCAGGAAATGAATGTCCTCCTACCCCACAGGAGGGAGAAGTGGTAGTGTTTGCGGATCACCTGGCCCGGGGTTTTAACCCACCCGGTTCGAAATTTTATCGGGACGTCCTGGCTAACTTTAGGTTGCGCCCACAAGACGTTGGTCCAAACTCAGTCACGAATATCTGCCATTTTCAAGTGCTTTGTGAGGCGTACTTCCAGGAGGAACCTACCGTAGAGCTGTTCCGGGACTGTTTTCATTTGAACCGACGTACCGAATTTACTGACGGCCCTAATATGGAACTGGGTGGTGTGACGATTCAAAAGAGGAAAGAAGTGACTTATCCTCATGCCAAGCTGCATAGTCATCCGCAAGAATGGAATCACACTTGGTTCTATTGCAAGGATACTTCCCCTGCTGAAGAAAATCCACTGCCCGGCTTCCGTCCGGAGAGGCTTAGCAATACCCACCCCTTCCCCCAAAGGCTAACCGCCAAAGAGAGGAGTAAGTATGCCCCTCAGCTGTCCAAGCTCAGAGCCTTCATGGCTAACGGTTTGACGGGGGTAGACCTTGCCCGCTGCTGGATTTCATGGAGCATCCTGCCCCTTAGCATCCGCTCCGGTTTAATGTGCCAATACACGGGCCGGGTTGATGATCCTTTGAGGCACTGCAACATTCAGCTAACGGAAGACGAAGTCACCGAAGCTGTGAAAAAGATGCTGAATGAACCGGAATATGCTTGCGCCCGAACCGGCCTGCTTCCATTTTGTGCCACAAACAAGCCACCTGCTGTAAGCACTTCCCCTCTGTCTGTTATAGAATTTATGATCTCCTTAGACACATATTGCTAACTCCAGTCCTTTCTGACACAGGGAGATGATCCGTTTTGGAGCAAGAAGTTTCAAGAGCCGACCGAAAGGGTAACCCGACCCAAAACGAGGGTGAAGAAGCCCGCTCAGAAAAAACGGAACACCGCTTCCTCTACCCCGGATTTAGAGGATGATGATGTGGGTAATCCGGACCTTGGGGTAGACCTCGATTCAGTTGGCTTACTTTTTATGCGTCTTATTGATGATGATATTTGTCAGGACGACGCTGAAGCGAGCAATGCTGAAGGCCCAGAGGTAACTATTCTTTCTTCTGACGCCGTTCCTTTGCCATTGAAAAAACCTCGCCAAGCAAACCGGAAAATTAAATTTTCCCATCCTCTTGCTTACTTGGATCCCAAATTTCTTGTAAAGACCCAGCAACATGAAGCTCGACGCACCACCCGGCATAGCGGCCAGGTAGTTACCTCCGCCGGTTTACCGAACAGCCCGGTTCGGAAACGCCGCTCAGAGGTCTCCGATTTATGCGCTAGCTTTCCTCCTAAAGCAGGTTTAACTCGTCAGCCTCTTAATCCATCTGACTCCGATTATCAGGTCACCTCCCAATCATCTTCTGGTGAATCTTCAGCCACTCAACTGCCACCGCTGAAGACAGTTATTGGGTAAGTTGGACCGATCACAACATATCTCTGTATGGGTCTCTTAATCCATCTTACACCGTTTTTTCAATCTTTGGGTTTTTTCCAGGGCTAAACCTAGACCGAGCAAGAAGGCTCGTCTGGATAACCCGGCTGAAGGAACTGCCGCTCCTGAACCGGAGAAAACTCCTGGTGCTGACGCTCTGGGTCGTGAAGATATTCAGAATTATCTATCTCCGCAAGATGACACCTGTGCTGAAGAAAGGGCTACCAAACCTGCCAGCCGTACTGAACCGCCTGCCAGTCCTGTTCGGGTTGAGGAATCCATCCCCCCTTCTGGAACTGTTGATAAACCGACAGGGCCAATGCAGAGCAGTGACTCCAAGGATGATGATGTTGTGATTACCGGCATTGGTCGCGCTGAACCGGGGAACACTGCCACTTTAGCCAAGCATACTGCCAAGGACGAAATCTCGGCCATAAAAGGCAAATGGGATGTTGACTCCTCAACATACGCCGCTTTAAACGCCCAAGATCTTTATTCTGGGTACCTGAACCGACTGTACACCAGTCGCGATTATGAAGCTGGTATGATCAGGATGATGAAAGAAAAACTTGAGGTAACTCTCTTGTGCTTCCTTCTGTTGCACCCTAGCTTATCAGTTTGATCCAAATCCGAGATGGTAACCCGAATTATGCTACCTTGACCACTAAGATCCAGAAACATCGTCAAACAACCATTAGCCCCCAAGTGCCAAGTTTAAATACTTGTATTAATCTTGGGACTTTTTGTAATGGAAAACTTGCGTTAAAATCAAGTATGCATTAGCCCCCAAGTATCGAGCACATAACTTGCTTGTGTGGTTGATACTTCCAAACCGTGCAATATTTTCTGAACACTGTTGACGACCTGCTGCAGGGGGATCTGAAGACCAAAGCGAAACAAGTCTCGGACCTTCAGGAAATCTTAAAAACCCAACAGGCTGAAACTGAAAAAGCGAAGGATGAATTGACCAATGCCTTAACCGTTATGGAACAGCTGAAAGAAAGCCGCAAAAAAGAACAAGCTGATTGGGCTACTGAGAGAGCTCTTTTGACGAAGAGGGCTGAAAATGCCGAAGCTGCTCTTAAACCGGTGGTCGATGAATTATCCACCGTGAAGCGACAAATACACTCCATGACCTCTGCCGTCTTTGGTAAACTTTTCGATCCCCTTCTTCCAATTTGTACCTTGTCTGCTACATCCTATGTCCGGTTTGTAATCCATCTTGAAACACTGCAGGCTCACGTATTGGACACTTGGGTTCTGATGTGCGGATGAAACTCAAAGCTGCTTATACTCTGATTGAACAGTTGTACACAGGAGCACAAAGAGCTATCACCACTGCATCGCATAACAACCCTGCGCCGTCTCTGATTCAAGACACGTTAAAGAGGCTGTCCATGCTTCCAGCCCGGATTGAAGAGTTGAAAAGATCAGCTGCTCGAACTGGAGCCATCACTGCCTTGATCCGGGCCAAAGCGTGGGTACCAGATTTCGATCCTGTCGAAGCGGCCCAAGGATACCCCAGCTTGAAGGAAGACGGTTCAGACTTTGGTGAAGACGATTTGAGGGCGATAAACCGGGCGGTGCGCCCCCTAGCTTGTCAATTGGCTGAGGAAGCAGATCTGTCACATTACCAAGCCCAATACGATAACCAGAACAAACGAGTAGCTGCCCCGGTCCCTGAAGCGGGAAACCTTATTCCTCCAATCCGTAAGCATACCTATGCCCCTGACATTGAACCGTCTTTGCTGATTCACGAAGAAGCTGTCTTTCAAGCGCTAATGGGAATCGACTGGACCACTGCTGATTTCCAGCCAATGGGTAACCAAGATAGAGCTGAAGCGGCGCAAGACGATCCACAGCCTTCGAACCGAGGCGGCGAACAGGCGTAATCCATTCTCCGGTTCCCCTTAGTTGGTGACGTTTAATCCGTCAACAAACAATATATTCAGGCACTACGCTGCCTTGTAATAAGATAGTTTAATACCTCTGCGTTTGAATGTGCCTTCGCGCACGGGTACTGATGCCCTTTCCAATGACTTTTCCAACTTATGTTTCCTGTCTTTACTGAGTACACAATGTGATTTTTCGACCACCTGAACCGTGCTGCGCCTTTGCCAAACCGGGCAATTTGCCTCCGGGTTAAAAAAGGACCAGGCTGTGTCAGCTGAATCGGTTTAAAAATACTTGACGTTCCGAAGAACAAAAAACACCACAATAAAGGCAGAAAACAAAAACCAAATACGAGAGGGAAACACGATGGTAAAACGCATGCAAATAGTGGTTGCTATGAACCGTTCAGAAGGCGTGACCGTCGTCAAGACAAGAAACCAAGCCCCCAAGAGGTGTAGCTACGGTTCAAGCCGACTAGGCTCCTAACTGAATCGTGGCAAATATGCCGGTCAAATGGCATTGCATTGGTTCGGATTCGACCAAGCCCCCAAGTAACTCAATGGCCAAGGGCCGATCAAGTGGCATTGCGTTGGTTCGGACACGACCAAGCCCCCAAATGATTCATTGGCTAAAAAGCCGACCAGAAGGCATTACCATCATCAAGACATGACCGAGCTCCCATAAGGCGTAATCTACGGTTCAAGTCGATTAGGTCCCCAACTGATTCAGTGGCAAATGTGCCAGCCAGAAGGCATTACCATCGTCAAGACATGACCAAGCCCCCCGGAGGTGTAGCTACGGTTCAGGCCGACTAGGTCCCCAACTGACTTTATAGGGTTTAGCTATGTTCTCTTTGGTTCGAACACGACCTATGTTTGAACAGGAAGCCCCATGTTTGAATAGCTATGTTCTCTTTGGTTCGAATACGACCTATGTTTGAACAGGAAGCCCCATGTCTGAATGGCTATGTTCTCTTTGGTTCGAATACGACCTATGTTTGAACAGGAAGCCTCATGCTTGAACCGGGATCTCTAAACCGGATATTAAGGGCCTCAAAGCTTTGCAGGAGTCATCTTCCCTTGAACCGGACTCTTAAACCGGAATCTTTAATTTGATCTTCGGTGAAGCGGCCTCAAGGGGAAGAACACGCATCATGTGAAGAACAGCAGAGACCCCGCTTTACTCGAGGCTCCGGTTTATTGTATTAATCATAATATATACATGGTCAGGATATGTACATAAACAGAGCCCAAGGCTCATGCATAATAAGGTCGAAGATGAGCTATGTTCCACGGCCTGCTGGTCTCCTCCCCTGACGTGCGCGAATCTTTGTGCTCTCGAATATCAATCAGGTAGTATGACCCATTATTCAGATTCTTGCTGACCACAAAAGGTCCCTCCCAAGGCGGGGATAATTTATGCTGATCAGACTGGTCTTGGATGAGTCGAAGCACCAAATCCCCCTCTTGAAAGGTTCTGGTCCTAACCCGACGGCTGTGGTAACGGCGAAGATCTTGCTGGTAAATCGCTGAACGGGCAGCTGCTAAGTCACGTTCCTCATCCAACAAGTCAAGAGCGTTCTGCCGTGCCTGCTCGTTGTCCGCTTCAACATACGCTGCCACACGAGGTGAGTCATGGCGTATATCACTTGGGAGAACCGCCTCTGCTCCATAGACCATAAAGAACGGCGTAAACCCCGTGGACCTGTTAGGCGTGGTGTTGATGCTCCATAATACAGACGGTAGCTCCTCCACCCAACAACCCGGCGTCCTTTGCAAAGGGACCAGAAGCCGGGGTTTGATACCTCTCAAGATCTCTTGATTCGCTCGTTCTGCCTGACCATTAGATTGTGGGTGCGCTACCGAAGAAACATCAAGCCGTATATGCTCCCGTGCACAGAACTCTTTCATGGCTCCCTTGGATAAATTGGTACCATTATCTGTGATGATGCTGTGTGGAAAGCCAAACCGGAAGATCACCTTCTTTATAAACCGAACCGCCGTGGCAGCATCACATTTACTGACAGGTTCTGCCTCCACCCACTTTGTAAATTTTTCAACCGCCACCAGTAGGTGGGTCTTCTTATCTTTGGAACGCTTAAAAGGCCCAACCATATCGAGCCCCCAAGTCGCAAACGGCCAAGTGATTGGAATCATCCTCAATTCTTGAGCCGGTATGTGTGCTCGTCTGGAAAATTTCTGGCAACCATCACATAACCTGACCAGGTCTTCTGCATCAGCATGAGCAGTTAACCAGTAGAAACCGTGGCGGAACGCTTTAGCCACCAATGATTTTGAACCGGCGTGGTGGCCGCAATCCCCTTCATGTATTTCACGTAATATCTCACACCCCTCCTTAGGGGATACGCACCGTTGCAGTGCTCCTGACACGCTGCGATGATGTAGCTCTCCTTTGAGAATGGTCATAGACTTGGACCGCCGTACTATCTGTCGAGCCAAGCTTTCGTCTTCTGGCAACTCACCCCGGTTCATATATGCCAGATAAGGGAGCGTCCAATCCGGGGTGACGTGAAGAGCCGCCACTAGTTGAGCCTCCGGATCAGGAACAGCCAGCTCCAGCTCACCGGGTAGCTGTACCGATGGGTGATACAATACATCCAAGAAAACATTGGGTGGGACCGGTTTTCGCTGAGAGCCCAAGCGGCTTAAAGCGTCTGCTGCCTCACTCTTTCTGCGGTCCACATGGTCCACTTGATAGCCTTTGAAATGCCCGGCTACCATATCTACTTCACGTCGGTATGCGGCCATGAGCGGTTCCTTTGAATCCCAGGTGCCAGATACCTGCTGAGCCACCAGATCCGAATCACCAAAGCACTTAACTCTGCTCAGATTCATCTCTTTAGCCATCCGAAGACCGTGCAGCAAAGCTTCATACTCAGCCGCATTATTTGTACAGGGGAACATTAAACGGAGGACATAACAAAACTTATCACCTCGTGGGGAAGTTAAAACGACTCCAGCCCCCGAACCTTCCAATTGTCTGGACCCGTCAAAATGAATGGTCCAATAGGTGTTATCTGGCTTCTCCTCAGGCGCTTGTAACTCTGTCCAATCGTTTATGAAATCAACAAGTGCTTGTGACTTTATGGCCGTCCGGGGTACATATCTTAACTCATGCGGCCCGAGCTCGATAGCCCACTTGGCAATCCGACCGGTCGCCTCCCGGTTCTGTATGATGTCACCCAAAGGAGCAGAACTGACCACCGTGATGGGGTGTCCTTGAAAATATTGCCTCAGCTTCCGGCTCGCCATAAAAACACCATATACCAGTTTCTGCCAATGCGGATACCTTTGTTTGGACTCGATAAGCACTTCACTGATGTAGTAAACCGGTCGCTGAACCGGATGTTCCTTTCCAGCCTCCTTTCGTTCTACCACCATCGCCACACTAACCGCTCTGGCATTCGCTGCAACATATAACAGGAGTGGCTCTTTATCTACAGGGGCTGCCAACACTGGCGGATTGACTAGCTGTCGCTTCAAGTCCGCAAACGCTTTGTCCGCCTCCGGACTCCAGACAAATTGATCCGTCTTCTTGAGCATTTGATACAAGGGGATCGCCTTTTCACCGAGGCGACTGATAAACCGGCTCAACGCTGCAATCCGCCCGGCCATGCGCTAAACATCATTGACGCATCTCGGTTTGGCCAGGGAGGTGATGGCTGTAATCTTTTCCGGATTGGCCTCAATTCCTCTATGGGACACTAAAAAACCCAACAACTTGCCTGCAGGTACACCAAAAACACATTTAGCCGGGTTGAGCATCATTTGGTACACCCTCAAGTTATCGAAAGTCTCCTTCAAATCGTCAACCAGGGTCTCCTTCTTCCGTGACTTGACCACAATATCATCCACATAAGCATGCACATTACGACCAATCTGCTCGTGGAGGCAATTTTGCACACATCGTTGGTAAGTAGCCTGCGCACTCTTAAGCCCGAAGGGCATAGACACATAGCAGAAGGCTCCAAAGGGAGTAATGAACGCCGTCTTCTCCTGGTCCTTAACTGCCATCTTGATCTGGTGATAACCCGAATAGGCATCCAAAAAACTCAAATGCTCACAACCCGCCGTAGCATCAATAATCTGATCAATCCGGGGGAGAGCAAAAGGATCCGCTGGACAAGCTTTATTCAAGTCTGTGTAATCCACACACATGCGCCAGGTGCCGTTTTTCTTAAGAACCAGCACCGGATTGGCAAGCCATTCGGGATGAAAAACCTCAATGATAAACCCAGCTGCCAGGAGCCTGGCCACTTCCTCACCAATCGCTTTACGTCTTTCTTCGTTAAACCGGCGTAAGAACTGCTTTACCGGTTTATACTTAGGATCCACATTAAGGGTGTGCTCAGCGAGTCGCCTCGGTACACCAGGCATGTCAGACGGCTTCCATGCGAAGATGTCCCGATTCTCACGGATGAACTCGATGAGCGCGCTTTCCTATTTTGGATTCAGGTTTGCACTGATGCTGAACTGCTTGGACGAATCGCCAGGTATGAAGTCAACAAGCTTAGTTTCGGCAGCCGATTTGAACTTCAAGGCCGGATCGTGGTCCGTGGTTGGCTTCTTCAACGAAGTCATGTCCTCCGGGTCAACACTGTCTTTGTACTGCTTTAGCTCCTCCATAGCACAAACCGATTCTGCATAAGTCGCATCTCCTTCCTCGCATTCCAAAGCGATTCGACGGCTGCCATGAACCGTTATAGTGCCCTTGTAACCCGGCATCATAAGTTGCAGATACACGTAGCAGGGCCGTGCCATAAATTTTGCATAGGCTGGCCGTCCGAACAAGGCGTGGTACGGACTTTGGATTTTAACCACTTCGAACGTCAGCGTCTCTGATCTGGAATCGTGACTATCGCCAAAGACCACTTCAAGGGCTATCTTACCGACCGGATATGCAGACTTGCCAGGCACCACCCCGTGAAACACGGTATTGGTCGGTTTGAGATCCTTATCCACCAGTCCCATGCGACGGAAGGTCTCATAATACAAGATGTTAATGCTGCTCCCTCCGTCCATGAGCACCTTGGTGATCTTATAACCTCCCACCTGAGGCGCCACCACCAATGCTAACTGACCCGGATTATAAACCCTGGGAGGGTGATCTTCTCGGCTCCATATGATAGGCTGTTCCGACCAGCGCAGATAGTGAGGCGTGGCCGGTTCGATAGCACTGACGGCCCGCCTCTGAAGCTTTCTATCCCGTTTATCCAAGCTTGTAGTGAAGACATGATACTGTCCACCACTCAACTGTTTCGGGTTGCTCTGATAACCCGATTGCTGCTGTCCGTAACCACTTTGATTATTTTGATTATTTCGGCTGTCCTGTCCGCCCGGATTACCCTGAACCCCTGGACCGGGATTTCCGCCACCGTATCCTGATCCGGAACCTGAACCGCCACCGGAGCTGTGATCGTACTGGAAAGTGTTTGAGCTTTTGAATTCCTTCATGATATAACAATCCTTCCAAAGATGGGTTGCTGGTTCCTCTTTTGTTCCGTGCTTCGGACAGGGCTGGTTTAAGAAAAAGTTCAAACGCTCCGGATTAGGACCGGGATTTGCGCGGAAACTTGGCTGTTTCCCCTTACGCCGCTGGCCTTTATTCTGTGCACTTGTGTTGGCCACAAAGTCCATGCTCCCATCCGGTTTACGCTTACCTCCGGCTCCATTACCTGTCGGTCGGTATTGCTGGCCTTTGGTGTTGCTATTCTTCTTTCCCTTCCCTGCTTTGTCATCACCAGAGTCAGGATCCTTGGTACTGTCAGAATCCGCATACTTCACTAAAGCGGTCATGAGCGTTCCTATGTCTGTACAATCACGCTTCATCCGGCCCAGCTTTAGCTTCAAAGGGCCAAACCGACAGTTGCTTTCCAACAGCACCACGACGGTGTCTGCATTGATGCGATCTGATGAGTGCAAAACTTCTGACACCCGCCGCACCCAATGGGTTGTTGATTCCCCTTCTTGCTGAACGCAGGCTGCTAGGTCAACAATCGACATTGGCTGTTTGCACGTGTCCTTGAAATTCTTGATAAACCGGGCGCGCAATTGGGCCCACGAACTGATTGAATTAGGCGGTAAGCTTTTTAGCCAAGTCCGGGCCGTTCCTTCTAACATCATAGTAAAATACTTGGCACACGCCGTGTCGTCCACATCCAGCATCTCCATAGCCATTTCATAGCTCTCCACCCATGTCTCCGGAGGCTGATCTGCCGTGTAGTTTGGTACCTTGCGGGGGCCTTTGAAGTCTTTGGGCAGGCGTACGTTGCGTAAAGCGGGAACAAGGAACGGTACTCCCAAAGAACTGGAGACCACCCCCGGTTCAACCGTAGCCGCTGGGAAGATAGGTGTAAGCTGACGAGCCTGATGCTGTGCTGCTATTCCGGCCTCCCGCGCACGGGTGCGATCCACACTCTCCTGAGCATTGTCGACGCCTGCCGGGTTGTTGCCGCGGAGCGCTTCACGCCTGGCATTGCTTGAAACAGCCGGCTCCTCCATACGCCCACTATGGCTCCTGCTGGGGCGAGGGGTGGAGTGAATCCGATCACGGCTTTGTGAATATGCTTCTTGTTGGGCTAACGCGGTCCTAAGGAGCTCCTTGACCCGGCGTGTCTCTACGTCCTGCGGTGAATCGCCATCGATCGGAATGGCTTCCAGCCGAGCTGCCGCCGCGACGAGGTTATCCATCGGGTTGGAATAATGACCTGACGGTGTTGGCACGGCCGGTGGTGTACCAGTGTTGTGACGAGGTAGGCTTATTATCCGGTGCTGAACCGGGGCGCCAACTGTCGCCTCCGCACGGTTTACCCCCGGGGTGTTGAAGAGATTTCGGGCGTCGAGGGCTGCAGGCAATCGAGATCGGGATTTCCTCTTCAGGACTTCCTGAGACGCATTCTGGTCCATCATGAGCCTGTAAGCCTGTGCATCCAAAGCGGCGCGCTCCGCCGTCATCCTGATCTCTTCTGCTGCCAGCTCCGCTTTAGCTTGAGTGATCTGCTCTCTCACTTTGGCAATCTCAGCATTATGAACCTCCTGATCCACCGGGTTGGCTTCCGCCATGAGCGCTGCCAGTGCGTCAAACAGGTCTGACAAAACTTGGGCTGGTGAACCCGTAGGGCCTCCCGCCCGCGCAACCGTTGCTGCTGCCGATCCGGAGATCGCTGCTGCTGCAGTTAATGATCGTGGCGCCGCCTGTGTTCCAGCCATGAAGATCCCAACCCGATAGGGCAGATCAGAGGGGTCCGGAATACTGTTGCCATCGGAGCCGCCCCCAATCCGATCATATTGTAGCTGGTAAAGAGATTCGGTTTCCCCGGTCGACGTTTCATCGCCGGAGTAGATGGCGGTTTCGTCACCAGATTCGGATCCTTCCTCGTAGCTTCCTCCGTGGATGACTCCCACGAAGGCGTGCTTCCTGGTCGGTTTAGCCAGGGTCGATCTCGTGCACTGAGCTGTCTCGACGAGGTCGGCGCAGACGCCTAACTCGGGGCCCGATTCTCCGATCTTGCCGATGAAAACATGGATGCCGCCAAAGGGGACCCGGTACCCGTACTCGATCGAGCCGGCGTCGGGGCCCCAGCCTGTGCTGTCGATGTAGAGTTTTCCGCGGCGGCTCTTGGTCATCCGTCCCACAGCGTAACCCTCGAGTCCTTCAAAGCGGCCCTCCAAAAACTTGAAACCATCTCGCGATGGCCCCACGGTGGGCGCCAACTGTCGTGGATTTGTCACGGCAGATGTCCTAGTGGAAGGACTTAGTCGTGGAGCCATCGCAACGGGTTCGCTTGAAGGGGTTAAAAGTGGACACAAAGACACGATGTTTATACTAGTTCGGCCCCTTCGATGAAGGTAAAAGCCTACGTCTAGTTGTGATGGGATTGATGGGTTTCGAGGGTCAGGGAGCGATAAGCTTCGCCTAAACCTCGAGTTCTTCTTCTCTCCTCCAAACCGCCGTCGGGTCGTCCCCTTATATACACGGGTGACGCCCGTCGGTCTGCAAAGTCCCGACCTCCGGCTTATAAACGTGCCCGGGTCGGTCTCTCTATTCCTAACTTACAATACAAGTTTACCCCAGGCCGGTTTACGCCATAAACCTCTAAACCGATTATAGGCCTTGGGCCCTTCTATTTCTCCTTGGGCTTTAACATCTCGGGTCTATTGACGGAGGTAACCCGGGCCCTGCAGGCCGGTTTACCCCAGATAGCAATATCCCCAACACGAACCATAATTCCAACATAGACTACACAAATGTCAAGAAAGTTCTTGATGATGTTCTCCTTGGCTACGCCAAATCTGGAGGCACCTTCACCAGGCCAGTTCGTAAGTACGGCAAGCAAATGTTCTCACACAATACGAAGTTCTGCTACGTCAAGCAGCCGCTTGGCGGTCAGAAGGATGCCTACTACGCCCTCCATCACATGCAGGCGATCGTAAGGGACCATCATCAACTTCTGCTACCAGATAATCTCAAAGATTGGGCCGCGAGCTTGTCGGCAGTCCAGGACGTGGACCTCAGACAAGAATTCTTTCGCATCCAGTCGGAGTTTGCGGACATCATCCATCAAGATGTCCTTCATACCTCGGGGCAGTTCTTCCTCAGATATCAACCGTCCAACAGTGAGATAGATGGAACGCTACAAATGCAGGACAACGACCGCGATTTCATGACCATCACGACAGACGGCGGCTTCATCCACGCTCCTGTCCGATGAGTCGAGTCGAAAGTAGTGATGTGTAGTTCTGAAACATTGATTGGCTCATGTTGTAAATATACTTTAATGAATTCGTATGTCTCTTTGGTTTGGACAGTCGTTCAACTTAGATGTAATCGATGCTATTTATTAGTAGGACCATGAATCGTGCTATTAATGTCTTGCTTTTCTCTTCCGATCCTTTTGTTGCATACTTACATATTGCTTAATTATGTATTGTCTGTTGTTTGGCTTGTGTATAGACATGCCATCGTATGTCGTGTACAAGGGTAAGGTTCCCGGAGTCTACGACGACTGGGAGGAGTGCCGAAGATAGGTTCACCGTTTCAGCAGTAACAATTACAAAGGGTACACCACTAGGGCGGAGGCCGAATCTAGATACGCCCGCTATCTAGCGGGAGAGAGGAGGGAGCGTTGGAGGAACCGGATGAAGACCAGTTTGATCGCGATGATGCTCATCGTGATGACCACAGCTCTCTTCTATGTGATGGTAGTTTAGATGATTGATATCGACTTGTAATGTGAAGTCAAACTCGATACTCACGGTCTTGAGACTTGTAATGTTTTATCTTTGTTCGGTCTTTTGAATTCGGAGACTAATATGATGAATTGTATTCGGAGACTAATCTTCTATTGTATTCGATGAATCTGATGTTGCTGTGTGCTGCTGACTATATTATGTCCAATAATATATTTTATATTCTGTCTAATAATATATTTTGTAACCTGCGCAAAAATCAGAAAAAAAAACCAAATATTCATACTAATGGCGCATCACCACCAGGTGCGCCATTAGTGTGCCAAAGGATACTAATGGCGCATCAGCGTAGAATGCGCCATTAGTATGACAAAGCCATGCTTACGTATGGCCCCTCGGGAGGCACACTAATGGCGCATGCTGTTACATACTAATGGCGCACTAGTGGGTGCGCCATTAGTATACCAGATACTAATGGCGCACCTGTGGTGCGCCATTAGTAAGATATACTAGTGGCGTGCTACTAATGGCGCACTGGTAATGCGCCATTAGTAGGCAAAACCAGTGCACCATTAGTAGGCATTTTCCTAGTAGTGATGTCAAGATGCCATCGCTTAAGGGTAAGTCCTGGGCTGGCGCAAATGGAGATTGGGTTGTTTATATTGGGTACAATTGCGAGTGGGAACTTGTGAATGTGTACACTCGTCAGCGGATCCCACTTCCAAAAATCTCCGAGTGCCCTGAGGTTGAGCACACAGATGATCTACGTATGTTCAAATACGATCATGGTGACTGTCGTGTACTGAAGATAGCAATTTGTCGAGTTCCCAACCTCTCTTGGAATTACAAGAACTATCAAGTTGTTGCTATCTTCGATAAGCTAGTTGCCGTCCTTCGTGGTTCGACTGGATGGATATTACTCAAAAATCAGTTTCTATACACGGATGTGTACTGTGATGCAATTGAATACGAGGATCTTGTGTTTGCTGCCACCTCTTGTGGCACTGTTTTTGCATGGGATCCTCGTTTTTTCGGTATGTTTGTCTTCCACTGTAATTATAATTGTTTCATCCACATGCATGCGGGTTACTAGCAAGTTTCCCTTTACTAATTAACCTTCTTCTTGTGTTTCCAAGGTCCTGTGAACATCCCACCACCTATACTTGAAGATTTTTATAACCAAGGGGGAGATGACGATGGTGATGATCACGAGCATGAGGACGAGCAGCGCCGATATACTCTGTGGAGCCTGGCAACTAATTCCGATGGATCACCTCTTCTTGTGTGTATACAGCCCACTGATGATGTTACTACTAAGGAAGCAGGTGTAGTCTCCCATGGTCGCACTCTCCAGACCTATTCCAACACCCATTGCATGGTATTAGGGATGGATACGAGTGTGCTAGCGCCAACTCCTTCTCCCTGGTACAGAATTGATAGTCTTGGAGAAAACTCGCTCTTCCTTGGACAAAACTATCCGATGATGGTGAAAGGCGATCCAACTGCTGTTGACACATTTATGAGAAGCAACTGTGTCTATACCTTGGACATTTGGGTGGTTCCCTACCCTAGCACTGATATAGAAGGCCGCTTCAGCCTGGATGATCAGTCCTGCGTTGGTCTCTAGATCGACAATGGATGGCCCGTCCCAGAGAATCACTTGTGGTTCAAAGCAAGCGTTTCCAACGTCGAGGAATGGTTGAGTTGAAGTTCATTTCATTGCTTGTTATTTGTTGTGTGGTGAAAACTTTAGTATTTATAATGTATCCTCGTTGTCGATGTGGGTTGATGACCTGCTCTATGTAATAAAATGATATGCCTGTGATAAACTTACTAAATTTATGAATGGCTTTTGAGTCGCTTCTCTGAGTGAGTGGTGCGACAAGGCAAAAAAATATTTTCCGTATATATAATTGTACGTGCATTGCAACAGGTTATTGGATGAGGCCAATCAACAATAGTAGTACACTATTTGTACTCCCTCCGTCTAGGTGAGTAAGTCACCTTACAAAAATTAGATTTTCCCAAAATGTTTAGGCGTCGTTCATTAACTTTCCATCTCGATGCCCGCCCTGCCTTGTTCGCCAGCGAGCGCTTCCACCTCTGCCTCGTTGTCTCCCGTGGAAACCCCTTTCCACCCTTTTTTTTGCTCGGGCAAGGACCAATGCATGCAGCACGTCCATGTGGTTATTAGTCAAGAAATAAAAGCGCTTTGCATGCTATGAATTACGATGGCCTGCATGGGTAGCTAATAAGGCATCCTCTTAACTGCTGTGATCAAATGTTGTGTTTAGAAGAGAGAAATATTCTTCTTTTCCACCAATCTGCTTGCACCTAGGTCATGATGCACCTTCTAATACGACTTATTCACCTAGACGGAGTACTAGCTTCACATGCTTCACGCGTCGGGCGGGTGTTTTTACTGTAGCCATATGTTAATGTGTTCGCTGTACGTAACCAGCACATAGTAGGAGTAAGTAGTATGAGTAGTAGGGTGGCATGGGCCAGAACAAGCATTCAAGTCCAGGATTACGGCACACACCACCACCACGACATCCATCTGACACCATATTATTTCTTGGAGTCCGTGCTAGAGCAATATCTTCAACCTCGTCGTTTCTCTAACTTCAGCCATCGTGCGGCAGGCGAGGTGGGGGTTTGCCGATTGTCGGTTTCCTTAAATGCGGTCCCACTTGTAAGGCCAACTCCAACGCACGACCCCAAACGCACCTTCGATTTGCACGAACTCCAACGATAACTTTGACTAGAAAAGCAAGACCAAAGAAAACAAGAACCACAAGAATACATTTTACTACTCCTGTAGGTTGGATTAGTGCCTTCTCGATGCATTCATTGTTGATCTGCGGAGGCTCGATCTTGCATGCTTCTTTCTTCTTCGAGTGTAAAGAAGTAGACGTTGCTTCCTCGCATCTAGTCTCATGTCTAGCCTCTATTCTATACTAGCTAAAAGTGATAGAACATCTACTAAATTGCGCTCTATTAATATATGGATGTACTCTTCTTCCCAATACAAAAACTTGCATCCATTCTACTCCCTCCGTTGCACAATACATGCCTTCTATTTGTCACAATATATATGTATCTAGACATGTCTTAGTATATAGGTACATCCATTTTTGGAAAAATGGAATTCAAGTATTTTGGAACGGAGGGAGTACACAATAAATTTTTTAAGTTAGCAGAACTAGTCTAATCCGAGAGCAGAACCGAAGATTTGGTCTGGGTCTAATCCAGCATCCAGGTCGTGTCATGAAAGAAAATAGAGTGGTAGTTGAAGCCACGAGATGTGCATCCTGGGTTAAACTGTAAGTAGAATCTTACTACTCTTGAGTAACTCCAAAAGCGGCCACCGAAGATCTTTATTGGATTTGTTTTTCATCACCAGCATGTCGAGGTGAAAGATGTGCAGGTTCAGTGGGTCCTCTTGCGTTTTCACTGACATGTGGGGCTGCATGTGAGCAAACAGACGATGGGCTCCGCGCGTCCGCTGGCTGGCTGAGAATAGAGGTAGAGGAGGGCTGAGCACGGACTGCGGAAAATTTGTTCTACGTACCTTGATATAGGCTCGATATAGTGGGGTGGCATGGGCCATAACTAGCATTCACGTCTAGTAGTACGGCACACGCCACCCACATGAGTCCCATCCGACACCAATTTTCTTGGAGTCCGTGCTACAGCCATCTCTTCTCCCTCCTGTTTTCTCAGGCATCGCGCGGTGGGCAGGGTGGGGGTTTGCCGATATTCGGTTTGCTCAACTGATATCGCACTTGTAAGTGAAAATGCAACACCGCACGCATTCCGGACCAACCGTGTGGGGGTGCGACGTGAACATGACATGCTTTTCCTTTTGAACTCGTAACTTGTAAAATTTGGTTCTGCTCCATGGCGTGACCGATATATAGAAAATAATGATTTTGCCTAGAGTAATGAGAAGTTTGGTTCTGGTGCCGTTCATGCATGGAGTACGTACGAAAATTATGAAGTTGATGCGAAAGGTAAGATAATTACTGTAGTATCATATACTACTACATGGATTTGATGGATAGACAAAATACATACGGATCCATCAACGTTCAATGACATCCTCACACCCTAGTGCGCCGGGTCACCAACCGACGTGTGAGGAGCTGCGGCGTTGGCGGCGAGCTCCACGTGCTTCTGAACAGTGCCGCCCATGGTTGCCCTGCGCTCCAAGGAGGCCAGCGTCCTATCGTCCTCCTCTTGCATGTAGTAGTCCTTGTGGACGATTTGCCCGTAGACGTGGGTGATTATGTCGATGGTGTCTTGCTGCGCCAGGCGCTGCGCGGCGAGCGCGACCTTGAGGTGGACATTCTCCGGCGCGACGGCGGACAGTCGCAGGGCCACCAGTGCGTCGAAGAGGTTGTTACCATAGTGGCCGCTGAGGGTGGCGGGCATCGCAGAGCCTGGGCGCGTCGGCTGGAGGCTTATGTCAAAGTCGTCCGCAAGCTTCTTGACGACGGTGAACTTGTCGAGGAAACCGACGAGGACCTCGTCGAACAAGGAGACGAAGTTGCCGTCCAAGCGGCCCCTCGCCCTGGCGGCCTCAAGCAATACTACCTGCCGGGCCGCAGGCCGGCGTCGTGGACCATCTGGCACAGCTGGCTGATGCTCGCGTTCATCGCCTCCATGGGTCTAGCGTAGCTTCTAGTCAACTGAGCTTGCGATTCAAGTGATCACTCAGCCCTTGGTTAGCGTGCGTAGGTGCGTAGGATTTCGTACTACTCCTCGGCCCTCTACTGCACCTGCCTTTGGCTGTATGATAGGTGGGCCATCCACCCCCTGGGGCCATGTGTCATTCACCCAAAGGCAGTTGTCGTAAGTCAATGAAGCCGCGTCCCCCTCCATGCCGGTGCAGTATATATAGTCATCTCACCGGACCTCTAGTTGGGGCCAAACGAGAGAAGTTTGATGTTTACTGGTTTATTGGTCCCCTTTGCATTTTGGGCCAAGTTTTGACCTTTGATTTAACTAATAAAATGTTAATGCATGTAAAGAAAAATGTTGTGTAAGTCACCTTACGAAAACCAAATAATCCCAAAATACTTAGGCACGGTGCATTAACTCCCTCCTTGTTTGTTATTTCATGGCATATCAACCAATGAGAGATGTGGGCCGTGCATGCTTTCAATGACTTGAGAATACCAAACATGACATGCAGTGTTTAGTTCATTGCATGTAATCCTATTAGTACTCTAGTTAGCAAAAAGCCAATAAGTTCTCTCGCTAATAGGAATAAAACACCATGTATTTATTTACAGAGGGAGTAGTACATTTTTGGTGACATGCATTACTAGATATTGCTAGTCAAATACTAAAATCCAGATGGACGTGGTAGTACTCCTAAATCCAGACGGTGGTGCTACTAGTACTAGTAGTAGTACTACCAATGTAGTAGTAGGAGTACGAGCACTATATTCCCATTGGTCAAATTATTACGTGCTACTCCACATAGTGAAGTGACAAGACCTTGCGTCGGAGATGACACCTGAGTATAGGCACCGTGTTCGGCATACCATAGTCAGCCTCACCATCTGCAGTCACTATCATCATGGCTGTAGAGCTAGCCTACTTACAACTAGCCCTGTTCGACATAATTTCCAGTGCGTAGATGCCCGTGCATTGCATGGAACACCAAGATTGGGGGTGGACGGCTCCGGCAACGGCCATCGCGCCCGATTTTTCCACGGCCTTCTACTCCTAGATGTGGTGGGGAGGAGGTGAGGCTGATTGTGAGAGACAAGGAGTTGTTTGTAAATAGGGAACAAGTGTGGGCATCTTTTTGCAAAAATGGAGAAGCTTGGTTTGTATGCGTCAGATCTAGATCCGACGGCTATTGGTTAAATATGGGAGGCACAACATCATCACCAACTCAGGACCTATTTGATTCGCAGGATTTCGAAAACGCAGGAATAGGACACGGCAATATTACAAGTTTCAAACTGATATTACAAATGTTAGGAGTAATGCTGCACCTACGAAGAGGGAATTACTAGGAAGTTTATGTAAGAACTTTCGTTACTTTAGGTGGATGCAAAATTATCGTACTAACTAAAATCCACCGCCCTGACAAGTCACTAATGGGCAAATAAGTTTTCGAGTCTCTGGCCACTTGATGTTTCAAAAACAAATTCAGCTTCTGCGGAGACTTTGTCATTTAGGCTTAGACGCTTGTGGTGATCAACACGCCATTCATTGTTGCGCCAGAGAATGCCAAACCTCATTACCTTGAGCACACTTGCCTCCAGAACAAAGAACCTGGCCAATTTAATCTCAGATGTGCTGCCTAGGTAGTCGAACAAATCAATTTCTGTAAGATGGAGATCAAGGCATTCGATGACATTGTTATAGTGCAGCACATTTTTCACTTTCGGGTCTTTTTTTATCTGCAAAAGAAGAGAACATATTAGAGCAGCTGGCTGCATAAGATTGTCGTGTCATCAAGACGTACCAATATCATTCGCTCATACGATAGGGTTGGCTGGCTAGTGATATTTTTTCACTCACTCTCTCTCTCTCTCTCTCTCTCTCTCTCTCTCTCTCTCTCTCTCTTTCTTTCTGTTTCCTCTCATTTAACTAGGAGCACGTGAAGATCTTGGGAATTTGTTGCCTTCCACTATGTGGCCGATGCCATATTTCGCAAAAGTATGCCACATAACACGCATCGATGTCAAATCAAAAAGATTTTGGCACCGCTCTCGCGATGTGAGAGAGTTGGCACCGCTGTGCACACAGACCCACATGTATAAACAAATCAATCAAACCAACTATACCAGCCTCTCACTCTCCCAAACAAGTGTTTTTTATTGCCTCAGTCCTCTCTCTCTCCCAGACAGTGTTTTTTCATTGCGTGAGTTAATTTGGCACCGGAGCAAAGTAGGTGATCCAGATTGGGACACCAGGTGAGCAATGGAGGGGCATCGATGCCAAATGCATCACAAGTGAATTTGGCACATGTTTTGGCCTACATAGCCCACTTTTGTAATACTACCTCGTATTTAGTATAAAATTTTGACCATAGATTTACCTAAGAAAATGCCAATGCATGTCACTAAAAATTACACCATTTGAAATTATGTTCAAATACGAATCCAACGATATAGTTCTTAGTGACATGCATTAACATTTTGTGAGTTAAATCTATGGTCAAATTTTGATACTACAAAATTGGAACAGTAAACCAGGACGGAGGTAGTACTTGCTCTTAGGGTAACCATAGAGTTACTGGAGTAGTCTAAGTTAATTTCCACTATGACTAGCCTAGGCTACTATAGTAGTACAGCATAAAAACGATGCAGGTGATCACGTGAGAAAAATACTAAAAACATTTCTTTCGGTGCAGTGCGTAGATGCAGTTTTGAACACTACACTTGTCATCGTAATTTGGGAAAATTACGAAAAAATTGAGCTATGTTGTGATTACCGTTTACCTATAGGAAAGAAGTTTCACCTCGGTGAGTAGCTTCTCTGTGCACGGAAAGTATGTAAGGAATCCAACAACTTGATCCAGATTGGTATCGATAGATTTTAGTGCTAAGATCTTCACTATGCGCATGGACTGGGTAAATCTTGTGGGAATCATTTTTTGGAAGACGGTCGTAAATAAATCAAGAAGAAATTTAAAAATGTGAATTTCAAGAAGACGGAGAAGAAGATGAGTGTTGTACCTGAACGATTACGGATCCAATAAAGAGTTCGAAGAATTTGGCAGATGAGTACACCAACGCTGTCAATTTCGGCGCGTCAATGACCCTGATTTTTGTTGGACCTTCTAGATCTGATACAAGCAATCTCTCAAGGAAAGGCGCATTCTCAATGACCATAACATGCAACAGCTGGAGTGATCTCTTCCCAATTGATGTCTTGTTGCGGGGCCAGCAAGACACATAAATCCATCGGAGATTCGTCGAGGCGATGTGGAGGCTAATGAACCCGTGGATCTGCTCAAGACAAAGGTACTCGAGCGCAGTACAGCTGCGGAGCAGGTGCTCCATAGCCTTCTTCGAGATGACAACGTCGAAGAGGTCGAGCTGCTTGAGTTGAGGGAGAAGAAGAGCGGGCGCGGCATTAATCTGGGCAAGATAGCAGGAGCTGAAGCTGGCGCGGCGCGACGTTGGCGTGAGGTGGAGCACGGACGGCGGCAGAGAGCGACATCGTCCAGCTTCAAAGCTGAGCTCCTTGAGCTAATCTTGGGCGGGGGATAAGAACCACTCGTCGAACTTGGGTTGGACCTTGCAGTTGGTACTGAACATGCGGATGTCAAGGCGTTTGGCTGCCCAGGGTGCGATGAAAGGATCTTGGAGACTGCGGCCATGCGTTTGCAATCCCCGTCGCAGAGGCAGCTGTCGATGGTGAGGTTGAGGGGGACACAGCGCCAGAGGGGGCGCTACCACCGGGAGAGCAGGGCGGTCTGCACGGCAGATTTGGTGGGGAGGAGGACGATGATGACGAGCATCGTGTCATCGGGGAGGCTGCTGATGAAGTCCAGGCTTGCCGGATGCGGTTTTGGCTTGAGCCGCCTCCGCTTGTTGGCTGCCTCGCCGTCCATCTCAACCGGCGGCAACGCCGGTGTACACGTGTGCTGGTGTGTGTTGTGTGCTAGGTGTGCGCGAGTGCATCCTTCTGTGCATGCCGCCGCGCAGTGGTGAATTGTGCACGAGTGCGTCCTTCGCGCGCAAGAAGTTTGTCCTCAATGCGCCCTCAATTTACTAGCGTGCGGGGTGCTACCCCGAGTGGTTTCAACTTTGTTTACTTCACCGCGTGTCAGATGGGCCTCTAGTTTACTTATTTTCACCCACTGCCACATGGGCCAGCACACGAAGATACAGAACACGAGGTGACAAGGCAGCATGTGGATTGGTTGACTAGTCAACTAAACAATATACGGAGCTATACGCTGACACAGTGAGCGTATAATCCGTTGGTATAGAGAGTTCGAGTGAGAGGGGAGGCCCGTGAGAGATAGCAGAGAGAGAGAGAGAGAGAGAGAAAGAGCTACTCCCTCCATTCGATAATGTAGTTCCAACATTTTTTTAAGTCAAACTTTTGAAACTTTGACCAAGTTTATAAATAAATTACTTATATCTACAATACCAAAGATAAATGATAGTATGAAGTAAGTACATGTTGTGATGAATCTAATGATCGTTCCAGATGTAAATTTTTTTCTCCACATATACCTAGTCAAACTTTTCTGAGGTTTGACTTTTCAAGACATCCATATGCTTATGGACGTGACAGAGTCCCTAACAAGAGAGAGAGAGAGAGAGAGAGAGAGAGAGAGAGAGAGAGTGAGTGAAAAAAGTGTGTGTGCGTGTGTGGAAGAGACATGGACAACACATGATAAAACTAGAGAAAAAGCATGCGTGTCTTATGCAAACATATCACACATGCATCTTCGACAACGGAGGCAAGGTGAGGAGATAGTGTGTGGTTGTTTGGAACCGAAAGAGCAAGACCCCTAGCACGTGGCCAAGAGGGGTCTGACAAACAAGGGAGAGAGGTCGAGAGAGACGTACGGAGAAAATGCAGGAGAGAGTGTATGTTTGTCATAGAGAGATCCCCTGGAGATCGTGATGGGACTACATGGGTGGGAGATCGAGTGACAAGGTGTGTGCGCGATAGAAGATGCCCCGAGAGATATCGAGATAGACATATGGATGGAAGGAGACAATACGTGTGTTCCTGATGGCTAGTAAGAGATAATCATACTTAGGCGGGGGGGGGGGGAGTGCTTGCGCCTATGATGGATTGAGGGCTTATGGCACTTAGGAGGGTGCATGTCACATGGAGAGAGAACAAGGGCAGAGAGTGTTGGATGGGTCTATATGTATAGCGCGAGCGAGACATGTGTATGTGTGAACCAGGGAGATATAAGGCCAGTTTGGCTTGCGTCCTGAGCATCTTTTGCATGGACTGGGGTTGTGGCTGGATTTCACGCACGCTTGTTTGGTTGCTACCCTGTGAAAAAGAAAGCCCGCCTGGCCTGGGTTCCCTTGCACTTCAATTAGCCTGGCTGAACTGCAGACACTGCAAGTAGCCTGGCCCAGGCGACCGATTTCAAACGCCTGGCCGTGCCTGGTCGTGTGGCCACGAGGCTAACAACAACATGTGTAGGATCTAGAATTAGGTGTGTCTAGAGGGGGGTGATTAGACACTTAGTGCTAAAGTTTCAATTTTTAAACTTTTTCGGTTTGAGTGGAGTTTTAGGCACAATTTCAACATACACAATACATATCAAGCAAGCATGCAAAGAGTATATGAGCAGCGGAAAGTAAAGCATGCAACTTGCAAGAATGTAAAGAGAAGGGTTTGGAGAATTCAAACGCAAGTGAAGACAAGGATGTTTTTCCCGTGGTTCGGACAGGTGGTGCTATCCTACATGCACGTTGACGGAGACTTCAACCCACGAAGGGTAACGGTTGCGCGAGTCCACGGAGGGCTCCACCCACGAAGGCTCCACGAAGAAGCAACCTTGTCTATCCCACCATGGCCATCGCCCACGAAGGACTTGCCTCACTAGCGGTAGATCTTCACGAAGTAGGCCATCTCCTTGCCCTTACAAACTCCTTGGTTCAACTCCACAATCTTGTCGGAGGCTCCCAAGTGACACCTAGCCAATCTAGGAGACACCACTCTCCAAGAAGTAACAAATGGTGTGTTGATGATGAACTCCTTGCTCTTGTGCTTCAAATGATAGTCTCCCCAACACTCAACTCTCTCACAGGATTTGGATTTGGTGGAAAGAAGATTTGAGTGGAAAGCAACTTGGGAAAGGCTAGAGATCTAGATTCATATGGTAGGAATGGAATATCTTGGTCTCAACACATGAGTAGGTGGTTCTCTCTCAGAACATATGAGTTGGAAGTGTAGTTGTGTTCTGATGGCTCTCTCCACGAGTGAAGAGGAGGTGGAGGGGTATATATAGCCTCCACATAAAATCCAACCGTTACACACAATTTACCAATCTCGTTGGGACCAAATCAACAAACTCGGTCGGACCGAAATAGTAAACCTAGTGACCATTAGATATTTTTGGTGGGACTGACATGCAACTCGGTAGGACCGATATGGTTAGGGTTAGGGCATAACGTAATCTCGGTGAGACCGATTACTCAAACTCGGTGAGACAGATTTTGGTAATTAGCTAACCAGAGAGTTGGTCAGGCAAACTCAGTGGGACCGATAACTAAACTCGGTTGGACCGATTTGGTAATAAGTTAACCAGAGAGTTTGCATTGTAATCTCGGTAGTACCGATTGCTCAAACTCGGTGAGACCGATTTTGATAATGGACATACACAGAGAGATTACAATCCCATCTCGGTGAGACCGAGATCCCTATCGGTAGAACCGATTTGCTAGGGTTTGGTAGTGGCTTATGACATGTGAAACTCGATGGTGCCGGATAGAAAGAATCGGTAGGTCCGAGTTTGGCTTAGGGTTTAGATCATTTGTATATATGGGAAAGTAGCTGAGGATTTTGGAGCATATCATTAAGCACATGAAGCAAAAGGCTCATTAAGCAACACCTCATCCCTCCTTGATAGTATTGGCTTTTCCCATGGACTCAATGTGATCTTGGATCACTAAAATGTAAAATGAAGAGTCTTGAGCTTTTGAGCTTGAGCCAATCCTTTGTCCTTAGCATCTTGAAGGAGTTCCCACATCCTTTAGTCCATGCCACTCCATTGTTGAACTTATCTGAAACATACTAGATAAAAGTGTTAGTCCAACAAGAGATATCTTGACATTAATTACCAAAACCACTTGGGGAGCACTTGTGCTTTCAATCTCCCCCTTTTTGGTAATTGATGGCAACATACATCAAAGCTTTAGATAAAGATACAAAGAATAGCAAGTAAAGCTTTGGGAGAACATGTAGCAATCATAGGCTCCCCCTACATGTATGCAATCATGTGAATATAAAATATAGAAGCATGTGAGAGCATAATCATGACAGAGTAGGCAATGTGTTACATGTATCTTGGCCATATGCATCAGAGCAAAAGATTATTAAAGAAAATACCTTCATGCTTATGAGTCCTTCTTGCAAACAGTATGTACATAAGCATGAATTTCTCATACTCATGATTTTGATGCATATACTTACCTTGTAGTCTTGAGTTGGCTTAGGATGGAATGAACCTGCACAAACAAGGTTAGATAACACAGGTACATCCACTAGCCAGAGCAAATCAAAAGAAACCACAAGAATACCAAGACTGGGATGACATGTAGAGAGTGAGTACAGGGTACCACATTGGATTAGACATGTCCCCAAGAATAAAGATGTGCAATAAATTTTGAGTGATTTCTTTCCCTTAAATGTCTTGCTCCCCCTGAATCTGATATGAGATATTAGGAGAAGATAGGGAACAGAAAATCAGAGCTGAAAGATAAAGTGGATAGAACTTAATGTATATAAGCACATATGAACATGTCTTTCCCCCAAAAAGACATGTGGCATCTCTCCTCTTGAACATCAAGCATCTGGGATCCTTGAGTATTCTCTCCCCCTGGAGATCTCTTTCTCCCCCTTAATACTTCCTCCTTTGTAGGTGATAAGCTTTGACGTGATCCCTCTCTCCCCCTTTGACATCAATTTCCAAGAGGGGCTTTCTGGAATCTGTCGAATGGGTTTGGTCCTTGAGACTCAGCACAAAGCAATGGATAAAACTGTGATGCTTGTAGAGGACAAGATTCATTAAGTGGAGCTAGATCAGAAGAAATATAGAACAAGTGGCAAACTGTTTTGCCTGTTGTGAAATCGGTGGCACCGAGTGGCATGTGTCGGTGGTACCGAAAGGATTCGGTTGGACCGAAAACTACAACTCGGTGAAGCCGAGTTCGTCACAGAAAAAAAGCACTTGTCACCTCAGCTCACTAGTCAAATAAGATCTTCACAAAGATTTGCAATGAATTAACTGAAGGATTTGCAAGGAATTTGATGCAGAATATGCAGAACAAAGAAAAACAGAAAAGAATGAAAGTTCTAGATGAAGGTTTTTTTTGTTTGAAAAAGAGGGAAACAAATATGCAAGGGACAAATGCAATAACACTGAAAAGAACACAAGAGAACTTCATCTAGAATTGGGCGGTGACATAGTCACCTATGTTAGAGTATATCGACTTAGGAGTCAAGTGAGAACACTTGATCATAGGTCATAGTCATCGTTTAAGCTCAAAATGGGGTTACCATTTTTCGTTTAAGCATCTTGATGTATTCACATCTTGTTGAGTTGCTTTGACTCATGACTTGGAGTAAAGCTTCTTCTAAGATGGAATATCATACCTTGGGTGGCGGTGTGGATCTTGCTCATGTAGTTGAACTTGTGTGGGTGCTCAAAGTTGATGTAGCTCATCACGAGTTGGGAGCACCACTTGGAATTTGAGTTCATCTACCTACATGGGTTAGTTCTTGCAAGGAAGAGCACTTGTATATCCAAAAATGACAATCATGAAGCTCAACATAGAATTTGTCAAAGGATATGTTTGAATGGTTGTGTGCTTCCTTGTCGTCAACCACCGTTTTGTAGAGACTCGGTGATGTAGAGATTGCTCAAGATGTGAGTGAGTTGCAATCTCATAGAATTAGATTCAACCAAGTACCTACATGGGTTAGATATCATACAAGGTACAAATACATCCAAGACATAAGATAGTCATCGTAAGAGATATATCATGGATTAGTCATAAGCTCATGTCTTGCATGTATCAAATGGAGTTCCTACTCCAAGTTTGAAGCATCAATGATGTTCAATTATCCTCTCAACCTGCAAAACACTTTCTCATCAAGTGGTTTAGTGAATATATCGGCTAATTGCTTATCGGTGCAAACATGTTTAAGATCAATTTCACCCTTAGCAACATGATATCGAATGAAATGATGACGAACTTCAATATGCTTAGTTCGAGAATGTTGTACAGGATTATGACCAATTTTGATAGCACTTTCATTGTAACAAAGCAATGGAATATGTTTCACATAGATCCCATAATCTTTAAGAGTTTGGGTCATCCAAAGTAATTGAGCACAACATGAACCAGCGGCAATGTATTCCGCTTCAGCGGCTGATAAGGATACCGAGTTTTGTTTCTTGGAAGACCAAGACACAAGAGATCTACCAAGAAATTGACAAGTACCCGAAGTGGAATTTCTATCAACCTTGTCTCCAGCGTAATCCGAGTCGGAATAGCCAACAAGATCAAAAGAGGACCTCTTAGGATACCAAATGCCAAAATTTGGTGTATGAATTAAGTATCTTACTATCCTTTTCACAGCCTTAAGATGACATTCTTTAGGAGCAGGTTGATATCGTGCACACATGCACACACTTAGCATAATGTCGGGACGTGAAGCACATAGGTATAGCAATGAACCAATCATAGAGCGATAAACCTTTTGATCAACCAGTTCACCATCTTTGGTCAAATCATTATGTCCACTAGTAGGCATGGGTGTAGGCATACCTTTGCATTCTTGCATATTGAACTTCTTGAATAAGTCTTTGGTGTACTTTGTTTGAGAGACAAATGTACCTTCCTTAGTTTGCTTCATTTGCAAGCCGAGAAAGAATTTGAGTTCACTCATAATAGACATCTCAAACTTCTTCGACATTAGCTTTCCAAACTTTTCACTAAAAAGAGGGTTAGTTGAACCAAATATGATATCATCGACATAAATTTGGCATACAAATAGTTCTCCATTAACTCTTTTAGTAAAAAGTGTGGAATCAATTTTTCCAATTTCAAAACCACTTGCAATAAGAAACTTGGTCAAGCATTTATACCATGCTCTAGGAGCTTGTTTAAGACCATAAAGGGCTTTGTGAAGTTTGTAAACATTATTTGGTTTCTTAGGATTGACAAAGCCGGGAGGTTGTTTGACATAAACTTCCTCCTCTATTTCACCATTCAGAAAAGCACTTTTAATGTCCATTTGGTACAAGGTGATATTATGGTGATTAGCATAGGCAAGTAAGATGCGAATGGACTCAAGTCTAGCAACGGGAGCATATGTCTCACCATAGTCCATACCTTCGACTTGTGTGTACCCTTGGGCGACGAGACGTGCTTTGTTGCGAACCAGACTTGTGTGTACCCTTGGGCGACGAGACGTGCTTTGTTGCGAACCACTTGTCCATCTTCAACTTGCTTGTTGCGAAACACCCATTTGGTACCAATGATGTTGTGGTTGTTGTTGGGCTTCTCAACCAATGTCCAAACTTCGTTCCTCTCAAAGTTGTGTAGCTCTTCATGCATAGCGTTTATCCAGTCCGGGTCTTCCAATGCTTCTTCAACCTTCATAGGTTCAATTCTAGAGATGAATGAATAGTTTTCACAAAAGTTAGCTAAACAAGTTTTTGAGCGAGTAATTCTCCCGGTTTGAATATCATTGTAGATTTCCTCGACGGGATGATCTTTGGCGATTCTTGCACGAACTCGTGAAAGCTTTTGCTTGGGTCTTCTTTGAACATCTTCTTCATCTTGTTCTTCTTCTTGGCCTTCTTCATTGTTGATGTTGTCGTTCTCTTGTCGTGGTGGAGAAGGAGGTTGTTGAGGTCCGTATTGATGCATTTCCTCGTCTTCTTCATCTTGGTGTGTCCCACTTGTGGATGCTTCCGTGTCGAATCTTGGTTCACTTTGTTGTGAAGTAGAAGCTTCCACTTGGACCGATGAAGTACTCTCCTTCACCTCCGTTGGACGAACTTTGCCAATGGACAAGTCTTGGATTGCTTCTGAAGGGTCTTTGTCTCCTACATCAGTTGGCAATTGCTCTACTTGCGAGCCGTTAGATTCATCAAACTTCACATCTACCGTCTCTTCAACCTTTCGTGTGAAATTGTTGTAGACACGGTAAGTGTGAGAGTTTGAGCCATAACCAAGTAGGAAACATTCATGAGATTTAGGAGCAAACTTTGAACGGCGATGCTTATCAAGAATGTAGCACTTTGAGCCGAATACTCGAAAGTATCCAACTTGTGGTTTGTTACCGGTGAGGAGCTCGTATGCCGTCTTGCCGAGTAGCTTGTGAAGATACAAGCTATTTGTTGCATGACAAGCTGTCTCAACCGCTTTTGCCCAAAAGTGCTTCGGCGTCTTGTACTCATCAAGCATCGTTCTCGCAATTTTGATGAGCGTCCGGTTCTTCCTCTCAACAACTCCATTTTGTTGAGGTGTGTACGTGGCCGAGAACTCGTGTGAAATCCCTTCTTCGTCAAGAAAGGTGTCCACATTTGCGTTCTTGAACTATGTTCCATTGTCACTCCGAACCTTCTTGATCTTCACGTCAAACTGATTTTGGGCCTTCTTAGCGAAGTTTTTGAAGATCTTTTGGACCTGCGATTTATCATCAAGAAAGAACACCCACATAAATCTTGAAAAATCATCAACTACAACAAGACCAAAAGAATTTCCACCGGGACTCTTGTAGGCGTTGGGACCAAAAAGATCCATATGAAGTAGTTCGAGTGGCCTCCTTGTGGTCATGATGTTCTTCACGGGATGCCTTCCTCCAACCTGTTTACCTGCTTGACAAGCACTGCAGAGTCTATCCTTATCAAATATAACATCGTTAACTCGAAGGATATGATTTCCTTTAATGAGCCTGTCAAGGTTTCTCATGCCAACATGAACTAGTCGTCTATGCCACAACCAACCTTTTGAGGACTTAGCGATAAAGCAAGTTTTAGGTTGTGCCTTTTTAGAGAAATCGACAATGTAAAGATCACCTCTACGTATACCGGTAAAGACCATCTTATGATTGTCTCGACGAAACACTTGGCAATCTACCTCAGTAAATAGGACATTCAAACCGAAATCAGCAAGTCTAGATACTGAAAGTAAGTTGTAACCGAGAGATTCAATGAGCATGACATTTTGAATGGAGCTATCATGTGAGATGGCCACCTTACCAAGGCCAACCACCTTACCCTTTGAATTATCACCAAAAGTGACATATTTTCGAGGGCCGTCGTTTTCAGCAAGCTCACGGAACATCTCTTCATCTCCGGTCATATGATCAGTACATCCACTGTCAAGAACCCATTCCTTTCCTCCTGACACATATCCCCGAAGATTAGCCATAAGACCAAAGTGTCTCATTGCATCATCAAGATCGAAGTCACTATCACCATCTTCATCATAGTATCCATGTTCAACATGATCTTGTGACTCATCATTTCCTAGAGAGAGTGATTCATTAGATAAATGATCATCAAGGTGGTCACCTTTCTGAATTCTTATAGCTTCGGATATAATATCACTAATGGTTCCAACATTTCCTTTAGCATGCATGAGATTAGTAAGCTCAAATAGACAATGACCAAAACTAGGATCACTAGAGTTCATCTTACTAAGGGCAATAGATTTATGGAGAATTTCATCTAGATTTTTCAAGGAATAATCGGGAAATCGTTCCTCAAGAAATTTCCATATAGTATAGGGACAATTTAGAGCAGGTAAACTAGCAATCAAGTTTTTGGGCAATCCCCTAATGATGAGCTCAACGGTTCTAAGATTGTGAATCATGTCAATATCTTCATCTAGGGTGGGATACATAGGATCAACATGAGGCGCACAGGGACTAGCAATATACTTGTTCAAATGACATTGATTGAAAATTACAAGCATCTCATTTTTCCACTCATGAAAATACTCTCCATCAAGAATAGGCACTCTATGTCTAAGACTACCTAAAGTCGACACATCCATCTTCCTCCAATGGTGATTAAACCAAGGCAATGGAGACCAAAGCTGTGATACCACTTGTAGGATCTAGAAGTAGGTGTGTCTAGAGGGGGGTGATTAGACACTTAGTGCTAAATTTTCAATTTTTAAACTTTTTCGGTTTGAGTGGAGTTTTAGGCACAATTTCAACATACACAATACATATCAAGCAAGCATGCAAAGAGTATATGAGCAGCGGAAAGTAAAGCATGCAACTTGCAAGAATGTAAAGTGAAGGGTTTGGAGAATTCAAACGCAAGTGAAGACAAGGATGTTTTTCCCGTGGTTCGGATAGGTGGTGCTATCCTACATCCACGTTGATGGAGACTTCAACCCACGAAGGGTAACGGTTGCGCAAGTCCACGGAGGGCTCCACCCACGAAGGGTCTACAAAGAAGCAACCTTGTCTATCCCACCATGGCCATCGCCCACGAAGGACTTGCCTCACTTGCGATAGATCTTCACGAAGTAGGCGATCTCCTTGCCCTTACAAACTCCTTGGTTCAACTCCACAATCTTGTCGGAGGCTCCCAAGTGACACCTAGCCAATCTAGGAGACACAACTCTCCAAGAAGTAACAAATGGTGTGTTGATGATGAACTCCTTGCTCTTGTGCTTCAAATGATAGTCTCCCCAACACTCAACTCTCTCTCACAGGATTTGGATTTGGTGGAAAGAAGATTTGAGTGGAAAGCAACTTGGGAAAGGCTAGAGATCAAGATTCATATGGTAGGAATGGAATATCTTGGTCTCAACACATGAGTAGGTGGTTCTCTCTCAGAACATATGAGTTGGAAGTGTAGTTGTGTTCTGATGGCTCTCTCCACGAGTGAAGGAGGAGGTGGAGGGGTATATATAGCCTCCACATAAAATCCAACCGTCACACACAATTTACCAATCTCGGTGGGACCGAATCAACAAACTCGGTCGGACCGAAATAGTAAACCTGGTGACCGTTAGAGATTTTCGGTGGGACTGACATGCAACTCGGTAGGACCGATATGGTTAGGGTTAGGGCATAACGTAATCTCGGTGAGACCGATTACTCAAACTCGGTGAGACCGATTTTGGTAATTAGCTAACCAGAGAGTGGGTCAGGCAAACTCGGTGGGACCGATTACTAAACTCGGTTGGACCGATTTTGGGAATAAGTTAACCAGAGAGTTTGCATTGTAATCTCGGTAGTACCGATTGCTCAAACTCGGTGAGACCGATTTTGATAATGGACATACACAGAGAGATTACAATCCCATCTTGGTGAGACCGAGATCCCTATCAGTAGAACCGATTTGCTAGGGTTTGGTAGTGGCTTATGACATGTGAAACTCGGTGGCGCCGGATAGAAAGAATCGGTTGGTCCGAGTTTGGCTTAGGGTTTAGGTCATTTGTAGATATGGGAAAGTAGCTGAGGATTTTGGAGCATATCATTAAGCACATGAAGCAAAAGGCTCATTAAGCAACACCTCATCCCTCCTTGATTGTATTGGCTTTTCCTATGGACTCAATGTGATCTTGGATCACTAAAATGTAAATGAAGAGTCTTGAGCTTTTGAGCTTGAGCCAATCCTTTGTCCTTAGCATCTTGAAGGAGTTCCCACATCCTTTAGTCCATGCCACTCCATTGTTGAACTTATCTGAAACATACTAGATAAAAGTGTTAGTCCAACAAGAGATATGTTGACATTAATTACCAAAACCACTTGGGGTGCACTTGTGCTTTCAACATGGATGGATATTAGCATTAAATAATTGATGCATGGATTGATTAATGGGATGTTGATGCTTTGCCTGGACCATGCATGAACCAAACGCTTCAGCACCACACAAGCCTGGCCAGGTAGAAATATTTTATATCTCACGTCCACACCAGGAAGTACCGACCATCAAGGCATGAGGGTCAGGTCACGAACCAGACTGACCAATAAAGTTTGAGAGAGATTGAGGAGCCTCGATAAGGATGAGTGGTGCGTCAGATAGCTGAGAGGGGGAAAGAGATATTCCATCCGCTTGATAATGCAGTGCATGTAAATTTTTTAGAAGTCAAACTTTGGAAACTTTGATCAGGTTTACGCAATTGTTATTTATATCTACAATACCAAAAATACATCATACAAAACTACATATCATGGTGAATCTAATGGTATATGTTTGCCGTACTAGATGTAATTCTTTTTCTCCACGTACATGGTCAACTTTGTGATGTTTGACTTTTCAATAAATCTATATGCTATGGACCAAGGAGAGTGCCTTAGTCGAGACAGATCAAGTGCGTGTGAAGAAGAATGAGTAAGTGTGCAAAAAGAGTATGTGTGTGAAAGAGAAAGTGACAACAAACAATAAATTAGAGAGAGTGTGTTTTTTCATTTCTTATGCGAACATATCACGCATGCATCTCCGAGATTGAAAAGCGAGGCGAGGAGATACACGAAGATAGCTAGTGTGTGATTGTTTGCAATGGAGAGAGACACCCCTGTAGCACATGTCCAATAGAGGTGTGGCCAACAAGGAACAAAGGTCGAGAGGGACACATGGATGGCATGGACGCATGGGGAGGGAGAGAGGGTGTCTTTGTGATAGAGAGATCCCGTCGAGATCGTGAGGGGACTATATGGGTGGGAGATCGAGGGAGTGCGTGCGCGATAGAAAGATGCCCCGAGAGAAATCGAGATAGACCATGCACATGTTTGTGATGGAGACTAAGATTAGCTAGTCATATAGATATAGGGGGGACTGCGTGTGCCTACAATTGAGTGAAAGACCATCATACTTGGCTAGCTGGGCATGAGATTCTGTGTGTGCGCATGTGAGATGGAGAGAGAACGAGGGGGAGAGATAGAGTTTTAGATGGGCCTATCAAGTCCCAGTGAGATATGCATGTGTATGTGTGACCCAGGTGGATGGAGAGTTTGAGAGAGGGGGGGAAGAGCTCCGAGACGACATAGTGATGCGTGAGAGAGTTACAGGAAAAGAGCCAAGGAATCTGTGTGCGTACGATGAGTGCACCCAAGATATCTAGCTTGGACTAGCTAGAGTATCATACATATTTTGCGAGAGAGACCTATAGATGGTGTATATATGCATGCGAACTAGAAAGACCCCCCCCCCACACACACAAAGATAGATAGATAGATAGAGAGAGAGAGAGAGAGAGAGAGATGGAGAGAAAGGGGGAGGGACCAACAAGGTTTTTATGTTGGATGCGTGCGACAGAATTGAAGATTGTCAGAGAGAGAGAGAGAGAGAGAGAGAGAGATAGAGAGAGAGAGATAGAGAGAGAGATAGAGATAGAGAGAGAACAGGAGTCCGGGGGAGCGGGAGGTTGTGTTTTATGCATCAAAGACTGATATAAACCATGTTTCGATATAAACTTGCATTCAAATATTTAAATTGGAGAACATGTTGTCTGCAATCCACACATGAATGGATATATGCGTATATCAAACGAATTCATTAATTTGACTTTCAACATGTTTTTTTGAGGAACTGAGATAGTGGGGGAAGCCCCCACTGTCATATATTAATCATCACAACACATTTACATAGTGTGTTACATCATGTACATGGCACCAATCCCACTTTGTGGTGATGGGGTAAAGAGTAAGAAGGGGCTCGTGCTAATCACAGGGCAATGAGTCTAGAAGTAAGAAGATAAAGTCTTTCTTATTATCTTTAACCCTATACTGTAAAAGGCCAAAATCTTCCTTGAATCAGTTTAGCTAGGATTTGTATGTAGGTTGGATATTTCTAAACAGTTTGTTATTCCTCTCTTTCCATATGCTCCATGAAGCTTGTAGTATAATTTCCATGAAAAGAGGTCGATTCCAGCTAATTTTTGCTTGTTCCATCCAGGACAATATATTGGCTTGTGGTCCAGGGTCCAAACCAAAAGTGGCCCAGTAGCTTCTACTGAATGGGCATGTGAGGATCATATGATCAATGTCTTCTTCTTTTTGTCCATGGAGTAGGCAGTTAAGGTTAGTACCAATGTTGTAGTGCCTTCGTTTCACCATGTTTCTTGTGTTTAATCTGTCCGAAAGCACCAGCCAGCCAAAAACTTTGATTTTGGTCATGACTTTTGATTTCCATAGCCACTGGTACGATTTTTTCGCAGAGAATTCTCTGTTCCCCCAGGTGTAGGACCATACATCCTTTGCGTTTTGATTGTTGACAAAAGTTATTTGTGCCATAAGGTCTTGCATATCTTGTACCTCCTCTAGGGCTTGGCTGGAGAGTGGTAGATAGAACTGTTCCTCTAGGGAGTTGATGGTCTGTAAGTCTTTAACCGAGCAATCTTCATTTCTTGCATATGAAAATGCCCTGGGATGTGTGTCTGTTAGAATTCCATCCAGCCAAAGATCTTTCCAGAATAGTACATTGTCTCCAACAAGTATCTGAACCCTTGAGATCCCTCTAAAGATAGGAGTTAGTTTAAGAATGTCTTTCCACCAAAATGATCCACATGGGTCAGAGGCATGTGGAATTTTGTCAGTGTAATAAGTGGACCAGATCAGTTCAACCCAGGGGAGATCATATTTATTATAGAACTTGTGTAAGTACTTTAATAGCAATGCATCACTTTGTATCCTGAGGTTTATTATCCCAAGCCCTCCACATTTTTTTGGTCTGCATAATCTGTCCCATGGAGCTAAGGAATTACATTTTTCAATTTGCTCTGTTTTTTTGTCCATAAACATTTCCTTCTCAATTTGTCCAACAGCTCAATTGTTTTTGGTAGAAATCGAAGTGTGCATAATGTAAAAATTGTCAATGAGGTAATTACTGTGTTGAGGAGGGATAATTTGGAGCCATATGACAGCATTGACAGAGTGGACGTTAGCCTTCTTTCCATGTTGCAAACGGCTGGCTTTAGGTCTTGTACAAAAGGTTTAGAGGTGCCAAGAGGTAAACCAAGGTATGTGAAGGGCATTTTCCCTATTTTGCATCCAAAGATTTGAGCAATGTCTTGGCTTAAATTCTCATCACAATTCATAGGGATCAAGGTTGATTTGTGGAAGTTTATTCTTAGGCCAATGGAGGTGGCATAGTCAGTGAGGATCTGTTTCACTAACTGCGCTTGGTTTCGACCGGCATTATGATTATGGTGTCATCTGCGTATTGTATGACAGGGTAATCCTTTTGGTTTGGTCTTGGGAATGGTAGATGTAGGAGACCATGTCTGAAGGCATCATTAATGGCCGCTTGAAGAAGATCCGCAGCTAGAACGAATATAAGTGGAGAGAGGGGGTCTCCTTGACGCACACCACTTTTGCAGAGAAATTGTCTGCCCGGCACTCCGTTAAGAAGAACTGAAGATTTTCCTATGGAAAATATTGTTTGAATCCATTGTATCCATTTCTCATTGAAATCCATGTGCTTCATTATGTCCAACATTGCATCATGCTCAATGGTGTCGAAAGCTTTTGCAAAATCCAATTTAAGGAGGACAATTTTGTTCTTAGATGTTTGGCATTGATGTATATATTCGAACGCCCATGCAAGGCAATCTTGAATTGCTCTGCCCTTGATGAAACCGTATTGGTTCCTATGTATGATCTTTAGAATGAGTCTTTGGAGTCGGTTGGCAAGCAGTTTAGTGATGACCTTTAGGCAACAATTGAGGAGGGTGATGGGTCTGAAATCATTGACTATGGCCGGAGAGGGGATTTTAGGTATTAAGGTTATGTACCCATCATTGATGCTCTCAAGGTTTAAAGCCCTTTCAACATGTTCATGGAGTACTATAATACTGTACAACATGCTACTCGATTGAGGTGTTCAATTTTGGATTTAGTTCACTATTTTGACCTACTGAGCGAGCTATTTCATTGAATCGAGATATATCATTTTGGGTTTGATTCGCGTATTTGAGTGGGTCAACTATTTGTCATATAGTAAATCGCTAGCAACGAGCATGTAAAAACACATTACTCCCGAGCATCATCTCTCCATCTAAAAAAGAAGTGGCAAGCTAATATTTCAAAATTTGATCCGAATCGACTTAGTAAGGTAGACGTGGATGCTCGTTCTCCCAAAATTTGAATGAACCGTTAAACATCCTCTCTGCTTGGTGGAATTCGCCCGAGCAAATAAATGGGAGACGCGAAATTACCATCCTATGTGGGACACGCATCAATTGGCCGGTTGTACATCGAGGGTAGGTTCGTAAATTCATCCAAGCGCGCCTTTTCATCGGCCGAAATGACATGTGCCGAATAATTCATAAACCATGGTCGGCAAAACACGTTCTCCTCGCCCGAAATAGCTCGCGCCCACTATTTCAAAACACGCTCTCCTCGCCCGAAATCGCTCGCGCCCACTATAGTTCAAAACACGCCCTCCTCGCCCGAAATTGCTCCCGCCCACTATTTGGGGAGAAGCAAAGTTACTCTACTATCCCCGACCCTCAATACACAAACCCAAGCCAAGAAGCCTATAGGCAAGGGTAGAACTGTAACTCCCCCTCACATTTCAGACAAATGTCTCTGTAAGACATGGTTCCACTCCCCTCCCAATTCCCCCCCCCCCCGCCCGCCCCCATTCATACCTCGTGGGTGCCAAATCACCTTCTCCGCGGGAAGCTCCCTTCTCCCGAGCCGCGAAACCTCAGCCCCACCTCCATGGCGCTCCCACCGCACCAATTTCACAGCCGCCCTCCTCCTTAATGCCAGAGACGCTATCCATTTACCATCGTGCACTGGGCCGTATGCCTCTTACTCCGTGCTGCTGGTGCTGCCTCGACGATGACCGCGTGAACCGTACCGGAGCCGATTCGCCCCCGCCATTGTTCACGGTGCCGGAGCGGCTCCAACTTCGGATCCGTCTAGAGTCCTGGCGCTGCTTCGGCGTAGCCGTCGACCGTCGCGACATCGCTCTTTCCCTGCCGCCGGTCGCCACCGCAACCGCGCCGGCCTCACCGACTTGGTAGCTGGACCTGCCTACTTCACCATGCCGCCAGATAGGTCGCACCCTCATGTCAAATCACTTTATTTAGGCGTCAGTTGTCTGAATTTTTATTCTGGGCCAATCGATTACCAATGGGAAGCTGCACCCCTTGAGGCGGCGGAGCTCCTAGGCTGCCGGTTGGCTGGTGTCTAACGTAAGGGTGCGGGGCCGCAAGTTTGCCGCGGAAGCAGCGCTTAGATCGCTATCTTTTAGAGTTGCGTGGGTTGAAGGTACTGCTGCCGCCGGATCTGGATGACGGGGAGTCTTTGTGGATTCGCCCGGGGGCGGCGCAACCACGGCAGTGCGGTGGGGTGGGGAGCGGGGTTTTGGCCGGGGCCACGGGCGGCGGAGGCAGGCTGCTCTGTCGTTGGTCGCTGGCTCTTCGGGGAAGATTCTGAACAGTGTCAGCCGGGAGGCACAAGACGGCCAGCCATCCGGCGTAGATCGGACAGTACCAAAATAAAATAAAATCGTGTGACCCCAATTTAGTCTTCAGTCAACAGACGTGTGACCACTCTCATACCTTGATGTTGATCTCTTAGTGTATTTCTTCAGATCAAATAGATATGTCGTTCTTAACATTATGCGTTCTCTGCATCTTCAGACACACCGTCTTTCGACTCACCGCAGCTGCTCCAACAAGGGAAGCATACACCAGAAGGGAGCTATAGTCCCCACTCAACAGTTCCCTACATCGAATGCGCGTTCCCGACATGGACAGCCACAACAACTGCAGGGCCATCGACAAGTCATCACATGATGCTCACTCCTATGGATGGCAGCCAGATAGGTTGTACCCTCATCCTGTGTGCAACACTTATGGCTTTGTTATTCATCTAAGCATGGAAAATAGATCATCACATTTCATTGTATATTCATTATGATCTCTTATGGGTCTTTGTCAGGAGTTAACGTTGTCCCATAGTTCAGCTAAGATACTTGTTCTTTAGGTAACACTGTTCCATAGTTATCATCCATCAGCCAATGCTATCGCACAGGCTGGTGATTATAGTATTATACCACTTCTAGTATTTCCTATGTTGTTCTTTAATACTTTTGTGTGCCATCTAGTTAATATCGAGTACAAAAGATAAATATTCTGTAGTTTTCATCTGTGTTCTACCTTTAGTTTATGAGACCTGTTGCTGCTAGTTAACCCCAGTCCTACTATTTATGTCGTCTCCTACAAGCACTCATTACCTAAATCTAACTACTAGTTGTCTTCCATGCATGTCAGATATAGTTGCACACATTGATATATCCAGAAGAACCTCACGGAGCAATGTAAAGGACAATAAACTTGATGTCAATGATACCCAATATGATGGAACATGTAAAGGCAGTTCCTCCGAAGACTTGCAGAAAGATGATGAATCCTCTTCACCCCACAAGGTCCTTGCTATAACTTGGCCTGTGATATGGGTACAACATGCATAAAATGTCCTGGAGTGTATCTACTCTGTTGCAATGCCATGTGCTTAGCATGCTGATCATGCATGTAAATATGCCATGCCTTCCTATTTTTCAGTACCTATTCTATTCATGATAAGATGTTTTCAAATTCAAGTACTGTCATTCTACTCTATCGCAATGCCATCTGCTTAATTTGGACATCATGCTTCTGAATATCTTATGCATTGTTATTCATCAGTATGTACTTCATCTGTCTACCATACCATGTTTTTTTACATTGAAGTGTTGTTCTAGTGCTCTGTTGCAATGCCATCTTATTTTCCCAATCATACAAGTGTATGTTGCCTTAGTTATTTCTGTACGTATTCCGCTAGCATACAGTTTTACATTCAACTAGTGTTTTTTTTGCTGTGTTGTCCTGTCGTATCCCTAGCTCCTACACCATACTCCCTCCGTCCGGATTACATGTTGCCGAAATGGATAAAAAGGATGTATCTAGAACTGAAATACGCCTAGACCCATCCATTTTTTCCGGATGGAGGGAATACATGTCAATATGTCATGTCTTTCTATTCTTCAGTACCTATTCCATCTCTTTGCTGCCACATGTTTGATAATTAAAGCACCATTCTTCTATACAAGGCATGCAAGGGGAAGACGACTATGTTAGAATCTGAAGGGTTACAAACAAGGCCTTTGCAAAAGATCCAAACGCCAGGAGATAATAAACCAACTCCAGTTTTTATAGATACTGCTCCAGCACAGAGAAACCCAACTCCTACTGATAATAAGCAGATTCGAGTGGCCAAAGAACTAGTCTGCTCTAGTCCAGCAAAAATATGTCAACTCAATTCTAAGAAGCGTGTGCGTATCCTTGCATCATGAAATTTTATAGCATGCTGATCATATTTTCTACATTTTTCCTACCCATCTCTCTTTTACAAAATAAGCTTAACAGATAGAAGATTTTCTGCAATGGTATCGTTTATGAGGAAAGATTCTTGCAGGAATTCTCTGTGCTCCAATGTAGATGTAATTACCTGTTGTATATCACTATATTTTTACATCAGCATGTATTTTGTTAATCGGCGTGAATCCAACCTTTATCTGATCTAAATTTAGTTGTAGCAGAATGTATGATTAAAGGCCACAATGTTGATTTTTGCAAGGAAAACTGCCTGGTAGTTTTGCATCCTGAGCTGCATGAGTGTACTATCTCATATCACTGGGTTTGAATACTTTGGTTCTGCAGTGGGTTTTTCAGTGTTTTTTTTACTATGTTGTCCTGTTGTATCCCTAGCTCTTACATCATACTCCCTCCGTCCGGGTTAAATGTCGCAAAAATGGATAAAACTGGACGCCTAGACCCATCCATTTATTTCCGGATGGAGTGAATACATGTCAATAGGTCATGCCTTTCTATTCTTCAGTACCTATTCCATCTCTGCTATAGCATGTTTAATAACTGAATCACCATTCTTCTATATAAGGCATGCAAGGGGAAGACAGCTATGTTAGAATCTGAAGGGTTACAAACCAGGTCTTTGCAAAAGATCAAAACGCCAGGAGATAATAAACCAACTCCATTTTTCATAGATACTGCTCCAGCACAGAGAAACCCAACTCCCACTGATAATATGCAGATTCCGGTGGCCAAAGAACTAGTCCGCTCCAATCCAGCAAAAGAATGTCAACTCCATTCTAAGAAGCATGCGCGTATCCTCGCATCATGAAATTTTATAGCATTCTGATCATATTTTCTACATGTTTCTTACCCGTCTCTCTTTAAGAAAATAAGGTTAAACGATACAAGCCTTCCTCCATTGGGATCGTATCCGAGGAAAATATCTTGCGGGAATTCTCTGTGCTCCAGTGCTGATGTAAGTACCTGTTGTATATCACTATAGTTTTACATCAGCATGTTTTTTGTTAACCGGCGTGAATCTAACCTTTATCTGATCTAAAATTAGTTGTAGCAAAATGTTAAAGGCGCCAATGTTGATTTTTGTAAGGAAAACTGCCTGGTAGTTTTGCGTACTGACACTAGTGCAGAACCGGGCAATAGCACCGGTTCGTAAGGCCTTTTAGTGCCGGTTCTGTAACCGGCACTAAAGTGTGGTCACTAAAGGCCCCCCTTTCGTACCGGTTCAGCACGAACCGATGATAAAGGCCAACCACGTGGCATGAGCCAGCTCCGGGTGCAGGGAGCCCTTTACTACCGCTTGGTGACACCAACCGGTATTAAAATGTTGGGGGGGGGGGTTGGGTTTATGATTTCTTTTTCATTTAATTTTGTGTTTTCCATTTAATTCTTTTTTGTTTGCTGGTATTTTACGATACTACAAATTGTACACGTTATGCATATATATATATATAGAATTTCTAGTAGAACCGATCATATATATATCATCAAATGTCCCACAAACCACCATATTAATTAATTCAGACATACGCACATGTACATATATATATATATAATTAGCTAGCTATATACAATTTCTCCTACAATGTTGCCTTCGGAGCCAGTGGCATTAGCCTAATTGGTGCCTTCGGAGAATGATGACAATTGGAATTGGTTCATGGGGGCGGTAGCGGGTAATAGTTTTCTCCCTTCGGATCTATGACCTGGTCGAGCAAAAATCCCGCTATTTCCTCTTGAAGTGCTTGTACGCGCTCCGTTTCTAGGACCTTGTCCCGCACCTCTGTGAACTGTTAAGAAGGAGATCAAAATATGCATGTGTATTAATTGTGTGACTAGATATCGATAATGGTGTAAAAATTGTGAATAGTGTTAACAAACGTACCCATTCCTGTCTTTGAGATCTGCTCCTTCCGGACGTCATCATGCGAATGTCCTCGCAAACGCAGAATGCACACATACCAGTCCCCTGCGCCTGCTGAAGGGCCTTTACGAGAATGGAATTTGATCAGATAATAATTAATCAAGCATGATAATTAAAGAGATGGCAGCTTCTGTTTCCATTCGCCTGGAGTGACGCTGATGAACCTTGCCCAAGCCCTACTCGCCGACAAAGAAAATGAATAAAGGGGTTATTAAATAGTTCATATCAGGAAATGACGAACTAAATAGGCCTAGATATATAGTTAATAATGATTGAAATTACCTGTTGACTATCCCAAACAAGTTGTTATAGTCAGTTTTTATTTTGAGTAGTGAGTCCAGTATTTCAACTGTTCCGGCGTCGACTTTAATGATACACAAGATCCAGTGAAATCTGCATGCACACACGTTTGCATGTCTTAATTAAGCGGGCTTATGTAAGCAAAAACATGTAGCTAGCTAGTAGGCAAAAACAGAGAATTTGTAGTACAAGACAGTGTGACTCACTGGAAGTTGTAAGGAAGTAGTATATCTTCATTGTATTTGAGGCGCTTCAAGAACTCTAGCATGCTGTCCTCTACATGCTTTTCATGATATGCATCTATTTTCCATGTGTATTCATTAACGGTGTTTGGGTCAATGAACCCAATGCCATAGCGTCCACCTTTTTTCATTTCATACATCTTCATCCTGCATAATACCACAGAAAAGAATATAGTGAGGATAATTACAGGTAATGATTGATCAAAAGGATCACTACAACTAGCTTGAGACTTAAATTACAGAAAGAAATCTCTTACAGACAATAGCAACTGACGATAGATTTGTCGAGTGCGTCTTGATTGTATAACTAAAATAGTTCATTATACTCAACGGCCGCAGCTTTCTGATGGTAGTAATGATCCTTCTTGACTTCCACCATGCGGTACTCTCGATTGGAACTCTTGGTAATGACCATGTACCATTGATGCAATTCATACATTCTCGTTGGGAGCTTCTTGACCTCGTATGGCTTGACCAAAGGTTCGCCCCGGACATATTTCCATTTTATTTCCTCCTCTCTAAGCACAGGCATGGGCTAGATCTCGAGGAGTTGTCCAAAAGTGATATTGAGAATTTCATCCTGCATTATATGCTCCTCGGTTATTACCACATTGCCCACCTCGGAAATGTAAACTTTTTGCCCACAATAATATTGGGCGCGCATACTCTCACATGTTGTTGGCACAACAAGCGAGGGGATCGATTGCACCGCCTATTCTCCCAGCTGGGGAACGGTTTTCCCGCATTTTTTGACAGCTGCTTGTTGTTTGCTCGAGCTCGGGCTCGCCTCCCTCTGTAGACATGCTCGATTTAACTTCCTGATGTGGCGCTCATAGTTTGTGTCAACAGGCTTCGGAGGTGGTGGTTGAGCCACACGAATGAAGTGGTCAATCGTTTTCTCAGGCACTTTCTCCCTTGGCGGCGGTGGCGGTTTCGGTGCAAAATGGGCTTCCACCTCAGCCTTCGATATGGCTGCGTTTTCCTCCTTGGACTTGTCATAAGGCCTCTGCGGAAGAGGCGCGAGGATTGAACCATATTTATATCGCTTTCCTCCGCCTGTACTTCCTGTACTACCTCGACTCGTACCGCTACGCACCATAGCTGCGGGGTGTCTCTTCTGCGATTTCTTAGGCGGCGAAGACGGCTGACGTGGCTGAGTTGGACGAGGAGGAGTGGCCTGAAGCTGTGCCGGACTTGGAGGAGGAGTGACCTAAAGTTGTGCCGGACTTGGAAGAGGAGTGGACATCTGCCGCTGTGTCGGACTTGGAGGAGGAGTGGCCTGACACTTTTCCGGACTTGGAGGAGGAGGAGTGGCCTCACGCATTGGTGGACTTGGAGGAGCGGGAGTCTGCTGACTCGGTGGCGGACTTCGACGAGGAGTCGGGTGACACGGTGTCGGTGGCCTTCGAAAGACGATGCAATCCTTTCTCCATAGGATGACACGATGTATGGCCTCTCCCAATGTGTGCTCGTCGTCACCTCCAGGAATGTCAAGCTGTAGCCCCGAATATGGGTCCACCACCTCATCAACCAAGACACGAGCATAGCCCGCTGGAATCGGGTTGCAATGGAAGGTTGCCTCGGGGGGATTTGAAAAAGCAACGGTATCCGCCACCTTCATGGATATGTTCTTCATTTTGAAGTGTAGCTCGCAGTTAGTGTTCTCCATGATGTCATCCACGGGGTATCTATCCAGCATTGCGTCGCCCGGGGCGGAACCCACGCTGCTTCTCGGCATGGATGGGGCGGTGCTATCCAATGCTGGATCATCCGCTAGCTGCTGCAGCTGCTGATACCCCCTTTGCTGGCTAAGTGAGTCGATCTGCTCCTGCTGCCGCTGGAATTTGACTGCCAAGTCCGCGTGCCTTGCTTCTAGGCCTTGAAGGCGTTCATAGTCCATCTTCCTCTGCTCCTCCTCCATCTTCCTCTTCTTCTCCTCCGCAATCTTCTTTCTCACACGGGTTCCGTAGTCGGCGTTCCAGTCCAAAAACCCCTCATACCACGGAATAGCGCCCTTGCCTTATGTTCTTCCCGGGTTTTCAGGATTTCCCAGGGCACGCGTAAGCTCGTCGTTCTCTCTGTTGGGCTGGAACACCCCCGATCGAGCCTCTTCTATCGCAACAAGTAGCTTATCGTCGGCTTCGTTCAAACATGCTTTCGTCGAAACTTTGCCTGTCTTCGGGTCTAACTCCCCCCATGCGCATAGAACCAAGTCCTGCACCTGGGGGGCTAGCTCTTAGTAAACGGAGTGACACCTGCATCCTCCATCTCTTTCTCAGACTTATCCCACTTAGGAATTGCCACCGCGTAGCCACCTGGCCCCAGCTTATGGAACTTATCCTTTTTTCGGCATTCTTCTTGTTTATTCTCGACCGTTCCTTAGCTAATTCCGAATCGTTGAATTTCACGAAATTGTCCCAATGAGCACTTTGCTTCTCTAGTGTCCCCTCGAATACTGGAGTCTTCCTTCCTCCCTTGACGTACTTGTCCCATTCACGATTCTGGTGGTTCTTGAATGCAACCACCATCTTCCTAAAAGCAGCGTCCTTGACTTTTTGCACATCTTCTTCTGTGAAATGATCTGGTAGGGTGAAATGTTCCATGAGAGAATCCCAAAGCAGACCTTTTTGTCTGTCGTTGACAAAAGTAAGATCTGGACGTGGCTTTGCTGGTTCTCTCCATTCTTGAAGGGAGATAGGGAGTTGGTCCTTCACAAGAACTCCGTACTGACGAACGAACTTGTCCGCAATCTTCTTAGGTGCTAATGGTTCGCCATTAGGTCTGATTGCCTCGATATTGTACTTTACGCCCTCTTTCAACTTTTTGCTCGTGCCTCGTTTCGTCCTGTTGCCTGAAGATTTGCTCCGTCCGGATGGCTGAAAGAAGAAAGATCTATTCGTTAATATGTCTTCAAGTCATTTAAAACATGTGATGATCACCAGATGCCTGCTTATATAAATATATATACCTCGCCGGTCTTTGTTGTTTCAAGATCAACATTTTCTTCGTCATCTTCATAATCATAGATCATGACTTCATCAATTCAGTCATCGCGATCGAATATCATATCACCCTCCCCGGTGTTGTTTAGAAATTTGGATCCGTCATAATCTTCTTCATTCTGATCATCATCTGGCTCGCGAGGATGGCGTATCATATCGAATAGGGCCTGTTCTCCCTCTCTTCCGGTATTGTCCGCCATAGCTTTTATTTAACTAATCCAAAAGAAATATAAAAAAATTTAGTATTCAAATTACATAGTCTCGAATAATAGATATAATCTCGAATACATCGTCTCGAATAATAGATATAATCTCGAATACATCGTCTCGAATAATATATAATCTCGAATACATCGTCTTGAATATTATATATCGAATACATCACTGGCTAGGTAGCTAATAAACATCGAATACTACAGAAGAATCTAGGACACTCATGGTTCCTGTGGCGCGGGCGGTGGACACCCAAAGAGAAGGAACCCTCACAGGATCATAGCTGAAGCGAGATCCCTGAAGAAACTGCCAGGTATTGGAGAACCTGCCGCCCTCTAACGCAACCATGTAGCGATGCACGTGCTCGTCCACCTCCCTGACACGGCGACGTACCACCTCTGGCGGGGCCGGCTCCCTCCGCACCGAAACTGGCCCACACGAACGCCACCAAACGAGATCAGGGTCGACGACGGGACCCGGGGCCGGGTTCCTCATCAAGCGGCGCGCCAATCCAGGCAGCACATCCCAGTGCTAGCCCGGCGGAGCCCAGTCCCGGACATGGGTTAGCCGGACATCGTCGTGGATGGGTCGACGGCGAGGATGCGGGCCGGGCATTGTCGAGAAAAAAATACTAGCTATATGCCCGCAAAAAGTAACATTTTTTTAATGATTGGATTTTGATAACTAAAATTTCTAACATTTCTACATAACTAACATTTCTATAACATTTCTAACAATTCTATATAAATAACATTTCTATAACATTTCCGATATTTCTATAACTAAAAAACAGAAAAAAAATTTATAACATTTCTGTATATATAACTAACATTTGTATAACATTTCTAATATTTCTATAACTAAAAAAGAAAATTTTCTAACTTTTTTATAACTACTTCTATAACTAAAAAACAGAAAAATTTCTAACAATTCTAACATTTCTATAACATTTCTAACAATATGCTATATAACTAACTATTTCTATAAATAAAAATAGAAAAATTTCTAACTTTTTTATAACTATTTCTATAACTAAAAAACTAAAAAAATGTATGTGTATGTGTGTTTGTGTGTGTGTTCGACGGGGATGGCGACGACGGGGACGGGGACGGGGCGGCGACGACGGGGACGGGGACGGGGCGGCGACGACGGGGACGGGGACGACGCGGGACGGGCCGGGACGGGGCGGAGGTGACGACGGGGACGAAGACGACGGAACGGCGACGACGGGGACGGGCCGGCGAAGGGGGCGGCGACGAGAGGGATATGGAGACGGGGGCACGCGGCGGGCGACGGGGCAGAGGAGAAGAAGCAGATGAGAAACTGAAATTTTTGAAGTGTTTAGTTATATAGGATGGACCTTTAGTACCGGTTGGAGCCACCAACCAGTACTAAAGGCCTGTTTTGGCCAGGCCAAGCGGCGGGAAGCGCACCCCTTTAGTACCGGTTCATGGCTCCAACCGGTACTAAAGGCCCCCCTTTAGTACCGGTTGGTGCCATGAACCGGTACTAAAGGGGGTGCGCTGGCGCAGGTCCGGTGCGGCAAGTTTAGTCCCACCTCGCTAGCCGAGGGGCGTCCGCACTGGTTTATAACCCCCCGTGCGGTAGCTCTCTTGAGCTCCTCTCCAAAGCAGGCCTACTGGGCCTACATGTTCTGTGCTGCCCTGTGGGCCTACTGGGCCTTTGCGGGCCCGCGTCCTGGCCCAACAACAGGTTGGGTTTCTTGTCGTATGCAGGCCGCTCTGGCCCAGTAGGCGGGCTTTATTTATTTATTTTTTCGCTTTATTTTTTTCTTTATTTATTTTTGATTTGTTTTTTGTGTATTTAGAGTTTCTTTGTGAATATATTTGCTTTAGGTACAAAAAATTACAAACTTTATGTTAGTACGTGTAGTTTTCAAATTTGAATAGTTTAAATTTGAATTATTTGAAATTAGTGTGAATCACTAATTTGTGAATAACTTAAATTTAAAAATCAGAAAAGGCATGAAAGAATTTGTTTGCACATAAAATTTCTTCGTGTTTCAAATGCCAAAACACATAACTACCCTAACTATTACAGAGATTCCCTCCTGGGTGTGAAACACAGAAGAAAGTGATGATAGTGAAGCCGATCACATCCCAGATCTTTGGGTGTGAAACTTTTTCTTCGCGTGTGTCCCTTTGCGCCGTAACCATGGAAAATCTTCATCATTTAACGGGATGCTCAGGTCAATATTCACTGTGAATGGAGGAATTTCATCAAACTTTTCATAATCTTCTTACATGTCTGTCTTGTCATACACTCCCACGATGTTTCTCTTCCCAGAAAGAACTATATGCCGCTTTGGCTCATCGTACGATGCATTCGCTTCCTTATCTTTTCTTTTTCTCGGCTTGGTCGACATGTCCTTCACATAGAAAACCTGTGCCACATCATTGGCTAGGACAAATGGTTCGTCTGCATACGCAAGATTGTTGAGATCCACTATTGTCATTCCATACTGCGGGTCTTTCGTTACCCCGCCTCGTGTCATATTGACCCATTTGCACCGAAACAAAGGGACCTTCACACCACGTCGATAGTCAAGTTCCTATATGTCCTGTATATAACCATAATATGTTTCCTTTCCGGTCTTGGGTTCTGCATCAAAGCGGACACCACTGTTTGGGTTGGTGCTCTTCTTATCTTGGGCGATCGTGTAAAATGTATTACCATTTATCTCGTACCCTTTGAAAGTCATTATATTCGAAGATGGTAACTGGGACAGCAAGTACAGGTCGTCTTCAATAGAGGCGTCATGCATGGTACGTGTCTGCAACAAGCTGGTGAAACTCCTAGTTTGTTCACGTGTAATCCAGTCATCAGACCGCTCCGGGTGTTTGGAGCGTAGCAAATTCTTGTGTTCATCCATATACGGAGCCACCAGCTGTAGAACTGTTTAGTGTGCTTCAGTGAGAGAATATCCGTCCATACATATTATTTGTTCCCCTCCTAGCGTGCCTTTTCCATCCAGTCTGCCCTTATGCCGTGATTCACGAACACCAATCGGCTTAAGGTCAGGAATAAAGTCAATACAAAACTCAATGACCTCCTAATTTTCATGGCCCTTAGAGATGCTTCCTTCTGGCCTAGCACGGTTATGAGCATATTTCTTTAAGACTCCCATGAACCTCTCAAAGGGGAACATATTGTGTAGAAATACAGGACCCAAAACGTTAATCTCTTCGCATAGGTGAACTAGGACGTGCGTCATGATGTTGACGAAGGATGGTGGGAACACCAACTCGAAACTGACAAGACATTGCAACGAATCATTCTCTAACCTTGGTATGATTTCTGGATCGATTACCTTCTGAGAGATTGCATTGAGAAATGCACATAGCTTCATAATGGCTAATCGAACATTTTCCGGTAGAAGCCCCCTCAATGCAACCGGAAGCAGTTGCGTCATAATAATGTGGCAGTCATGAGACTTTAGGTTCTGGAACTTTTTCTCTGCCTTGTTTATTATTCCCTTTATATTCGACGAGAGGCCAGACGGTACCTTAATACTGAGCAGGCATTCAAAGAAGATTTCCTTCTCTTCTTTGGTAAGAGCGTAGCTTGCATGACCCTGATGTATGCCGTCTTTTCCGTGCATACGTTGCTGGTCCTCCCATGCCTCAGGTGTATCTTTTGTCTTCCCATACACGCCCAAGAAGCCAAGTAGGGTCACGCAAAGATTCTTCGTCACGTGCATCACGTCGATTGCGGAGCGGACCTCTAGGTCTTTCCAATAGGGCAGGTCCCAAAATATAGATTTCTTCTTCCACATGGGTGCGCGTCCATCAGCGTCATTCGGAACAGGTTGTCCACCAGGACCGTTTCCAAAGACCACCTTCAAATCCTTGACCATATCATGTACATCAGCACCAGTACGGTGGCGAGGCTTCGTCCGGTGATCAGCACCAGTACGATGTCCCAGGTACACATTCTTCTTACAATTAGCCAAATATATACTGTCGGTATCGTCCAAACAGTGCGTGCATGCGCGGTATCCCTTGTTTGTCTGTCCTGAAAGGTTACTGAGAGCAGTCCAATCATTGATGGTCACGAACAACAACGCCTTTAGGTCAAATTCTTCCCACATGTGCTCATCCCACGCACGTATACCTGTGCCATTCCACAGTTGTAAGAGTTCTTCAACTAATGGCCTTAGGTACACATCAATGTCGTTGCCGGGTTGCTTAGGGCCTTGGATGAGCACTGGCATCATAATGAACTTCCGCTTCATGCACAACCAAGGAGGAAGGTTATACAAACATAGAGTCACAGGCGAGGTGCTATGGTTGCTGCTCTGCTCCCCAAAAGGATTAATGCCATCTGCGCTTAGACCAAACCATACGGTCCTTGCGTCATCTTCAAACTCCTTCCCGTATTTTCTTTCGATTTTTCTCCACTACGACCCGTCAGCGGGTACTCTCAACTTTCCGTCTTTCTTACGGTCTTCTCTGTGCCATCGCATCGCCTTGGCATGCTCTTTGTTTTGGAACAAATGTTTCAACCGTGGTATTATAGGAGCATACCACATCACCTTGGCAGGAATCTTCTTCCTGGGGCGCTCGCCCTCGACATCACCAGGGTCATCGCGGCTGATCTTATAGCGCAATGCACCGCATACCGGGCAAGCATTCAAATCCTCGTACTCACCGCGGTAGAGGATGCAATCATTAGGGCATGCATGTATCTTCTGCACCTCTAACCCTAGAGGGCAGACAACCTTCTTTGCTTCGTACGTACTCTCGGGCAATTCGTTGTCCTTTGGAAGCATATCCTTTATCATTACCAGCAACTTTCCAAATCCCTTGTCAGATACATCATTCTCTCCCTTCCATTGCAGCAATTCCAGTGTGGTGCACAACTTTTTCTTGTCACCTACGCAATTCGGGTACAACAATTTTTTGTGGTCCTCTAAGATGCGCTACAACTTCTTCTTCTCCAAATCACTTGCATAGTTTCTCTTTGCATCGGCAATGGCCCGACCTAGATCATCAACGGGCTCATCTGATGCCTCTTCTTCAGCTTCTTCCTGCATTGTCGGCTCATCTTCTTCCCGCATTACCGGCTCAGCTTCTTCCCCCATTGTTGTATCATCGTATTCAGGGAACCCATGGCCAGGATAGCTGTCGTCGTCCTCTTATTCATCATTGTCTTCCATCATAACCCCTCTTTCTCCGTGCTTGGTCCAAACATTATAGTGGGTCACGAAACCGGACTTAAACAGGTGGACGTGAATGGTTCTTGACTTAGAGTAATTTAATCCATTCTTACAGCCAGCACATGGACAAGGCATAAAACCATCCGCCCGCTTGTTTGCCTCAGCCGCAAGCAGAAAAGTTTGCACGCCATTAATGAACTCGGGAGAGCATCGGTCATCGTACATCCATTGCCGGCTCATCTTCAATACACAGCACCGAAAACACCAAATTAATACACCTCTCCTAGCCCTACCGTGCCGGCCACGTGTCAGGGCGGGGCTGTACACGCCCCGGGGGCTCCTCCCGGAGGGGAGCCCCCTCCCACGCACCAGTGGAAGCACCATGCTCCGCGCTGGCTGACGACACTGTTGAGGAGCGGCTATGCCCGTACACATATGGAAGCGCTATGCTCCGCGCTGGTGATAAACAACTGAGGGCGGCCCACGGTCGTACCAACTTTAGGGAGCCCAGAGCTCAGTGTCCGACACCGTCGCAACGCCTCCCCTCGGGAGTGCCGAGCGAGGGGGCTAGACATGGGGGCTATGCCCGGGCCTCGCCCGAGCGTACGCCACCCAGCGAGGTCCCTCGGACCTGGTCGTCGGGCGCCCTCCCCGAGCGGAGCCAAGGTATGAAGACCCGTTTGAGCGTCAAGGGGGACTCCTGAGCATCGCGACTCAGGAGCCTAACTGGTCACGTAGCCCCTCACTCCTTAGTCCCGTCCTTTGTTTCCGGTCGGGGCTAACGCTGGGTGAGGTAAGCGCGAGGCCGGGCCCGGCCGACGTAGAATGATCAATCCACTCCTTGCTCCCCCCTTCCCTACTTGCTCCTGGCGCGTCAAGGGGGAGTCCTGAGCATCGCGACTCAGGAGCCTAACTTGCCACGTAGCCCCTCACCCCTTAGTCCCGTCCTTGGTTTCCGGTCGGGGCTACCGCTGGGTGAGGTACGCGCGCGGCCGGGCCCTGCCGATGTAGAGCGCAAGCAAGTAGTAGTGGAAAATGCAAATTCCAGGAAATTCAAGCAAATATTACAAGCCATAGACTGTTCCATAACGCCAAACACAAGTTTAAACGCCTCCGCGAGGCATGATGCATGTTGCAGGAATAAAAACAGGACAAGGGATCACTCTCCAGCTATGTCGTCGCCCGTGTTGGAGTCATGCTGGGAGGCTTTGCCTCCTGAGGACGCGGAGCTGGCGGCACCGCGCCCGGGCAAGACGCTGGGGAGCGGAACTTCCCCAGCAAAGCCTCGGCTCGGCCTTTCATGGCCTCAGCAGCAACGGCAGCACGGTCACCGCTCACGGGCTCCAGCAGGCTATCGAAGTCGACATTGGGGTCGCGCAGGTAGACGTGGCTGAGGACATGCGTGAGCGCCGCAGAAGACAGAGGACGCGCCTCGGCCTCGACCGTGGGGCCAAGGCCGTCCGCAACATCCTCAAGCGCATAACCTAGGAAGGGAAGCAGCTTGGCCGGGCCGTCCTCCACACTGGCCAGCAGCTCCTCCAGACCGCTCTCATAAAGCGTCTTCAGAATGGCGCGAGCCTTCTTCTCCAGCTTCGCGAAGGCCACCCGGTCCTCCGCCAGGACCTTTGCCTTGGCGTCCAGCTTGGTCCTCTCCACCTTTAGCGACAGCTCCAGCGTCTCCAGTCGGCTATGGCGGTCATCAAGATTGGCTTCCCGATCCTTGGCGGTGGCCTCCCGAGCCTTCATCTCCTTCTCCTTCTCCTGGCGTCCGTGCAACTCCTTGGCGAGCTCGTCGCGCAGGCCTTGCAGCTCGGCCTCCAGCTCCTTGCAGTGGCCTTGGGAGGTCGCAGCGTCGCCCAGGGCAGCGTCGCGAGCGGCCTTGGCTTGGTTGGCGGCCTGTTTCTCCCCGTCGGAGGCCGCCACGGCCCGGCTCAGCACTACTCGGATGGAGGCGGCATAACGAGCCCAGCCAGAAGCCAACTCCAGACGCCCGGCCACCAGGCGAGGGTCCGCGCTCAGAAGATCCTCCTGCAGCTGGCTCAGCTCGTCGGCAACCTGATCCAGGATGGCGGCATAGGGAGCAGAAGAGACAAGCACATGTGGAGCGAGTGGAGAAGACGACAGCGTGACCACGTCTTGGCAGGACGGAGCCTCCTGGGCCTTGGCCGTCCCGGCTGCAGCATTGGGCGTAGCCAACTCCAGGTTCAGCGGGGCCATGGGGGCTGACTCCTCGCCAAGTTGCCCCAGTTCACCTCGCGAGGGAAATCGGACCAGAGAGGCGCGAGCCTCGCCGTCTCCTCCCCCAGCAGATGAAGGCGTCGCCCTGGCAGACGGATTCGCCCCAAGCAGGACCGCAGAAGACTCTTTCAACCTCTTGGCTGCAGGTGCCGGCCTGGTAAGAGAATGAAGACGTTAAGCCTCAGCGGCAGAAACCAAGTAAAAGCACAAATCAAGCACTCACTGGACGTCATCCGCGGACTCAAGCAACCTCCGCCCAAACCTGAAACCCGAGAGCCTGCAGCGGGTGTCAGCCTTGCGAGGCCCGGAAGCAGAAGGCACATCAGAAGGGTTGGAGCTGGCCTTGGACCCCCCAGGGACCAGAGCAGACCCTGGGGGAACCAGGCTCGACCTGCCCTTCCTCATGATTGAGGAAGAGCCCTACCCTCCTCGCCTGGCGCTGGCCTCGTCGTCGTCTGGCATGGAGCGGAGGGCCTGGGACTTGCGCCAAGGAAAGGACTCCCCCGGTCCTCACTAGTCTCCTTAGAGTCGGACTCTTCCTCCTCCGCCTCTTCTTCCCATTTTCCCCCGCTGGAGCTGTCGGAGGACAAATTCACCATCGCCAGCACCGCCAGATCCTCGGGAGCCTCCACGGGCACCAGCCCCTCGCCATTGAAGGTGGGCATGGCGCTCACCACTTGCTCCCAGTCGTCACGAAGGAACAGAGGGACGGGGGCGCCCACCGGGCTCGCCACGTCTCCGTCGACCAAGGAATGAAGGGTCGCGACCAGATCCTCGTCAGTCAGGGCCTCGAATCTCAGGCGCAGGGTGGCGTCTGCTTCCCCAAGCCTCCACAGTGGGAGCGAGTGCTCCTGGAGTGGAGCCACCCGGTGCTCCAAGAACTCCCTCAGGAGTGTGGCCCCGGTCAGCTTCGCCACTCCCAAGTTGCTGGGCCTCAGGCCCACGTTCATCCTCTTCGGCACCGCCTTCGCACGGGGGTCGACGAGCTCCGCACGGGACCACGCGTCGACAGCCTTGGGCTGCCCCGTAGGTAGCACTAGCCAAGGGTGGATGCGCCCAACGTCCACCATAACCCACTTTCTCCGGAAGCCTTCGATCCTCTTCCCAGGCTTTGAAATGGCATTGGAGCTGGAGTATGCGATAAAGCTCGCGCATGCGGAGACATGGGCACTAGAAACCCGGAGGGAGAAGAAGTGGCGCAGCAAGGCCACTGAGGGCTTCACCCTGACGTAAGCCTCGCAATAGTAAGCGAAAATCGCCAGGAGAAGAACGGAGTTGGGATGGAGGTGCAGAGCTTGCAAGTTGTATAGACGGAGGACAGCTAGGAAGAATTCAGAAAAAGGAGGCACCAGACCGGCGACGATGGCGCTCACGAAGAGCGGGTAGAAGGTGATCCCCTTGCCCTCAGGCTGGTCGGAGCTGGCCTTGAGCACGGTCGCCCCCTGGCGGCCCTGCGCCACCGTCATCAGGCGCATAAGGGCAAGATTCTTCTCCAACAGATTCGGAGAATCCAGAGCCGGCGAGTACCAGGCCTCGGTCGGAGAATTGCGAGGCGCCATGGCATGCCGGATGAGGAGGATTGAGACAGATCTGGAGGATTTCGGGAGCAAGAAGGAGCAGAGCAAGAAAGGGGATCTGGGGCGAGATGAACGAGAGCAAGGCAAGTAAGTCTGGCCTGGGTACTCCTTTTGTCAGATGGACAGTTGCCGAGGCGTCGTGGGAAGCGCAGGCGCCCATGTCCAATCAACCGCCACGCGGCGTCCAAGGCCGCAGGCTTTTGGGTCCCGCGGCGCTTCACGCTTGCCCCTTCGCTTCTCTGCTAAGCCAAGCCCACGCGCACCTTGGGCCCGGGGGCTAATGTCAATGTTCTGGGAACGGGGGTCCCCAGACTTGCCTGCCTGCGGCCTGCGGCCTGGCTCAAGTGGGGGCCCAGCGCGGCCCATTTTCATCATCTCAAGCTCAAGACCCTCGCGAGGGGACAAGCCTCGCGGGGCGGACGACAGGGAGCCTTCTCAGAGGCAGCCTCATCAGGCAGGCTCGCGAGGAGGCGGAGAGATCAAGGTGGGGTACCTCGCGAGCACCCAATGACGCAAGCCATGACGAACCAAGACCAGGTGGGCGCCAGGCGGGTGCCGGCCTGCGCAGTGTCCTTGTTTCCCCTTCGGTGCAAAGGGGGCAAGCAGAGGCCACGGCATCAGGCAAAGGTTACAATTCCAGTGCAACGAGACCAAGACCAGCCGGACGGCAGGACGGAGGTCACCATGGAGCCCAAGACGGCGTCACCACCAGTGCTTTTGGCAGCCGAAGACCACCTTTGCTCAGGATAACTTGTACTAGGTGTTCCCCTTCAAAATGGTCAGTTGTTGGCGCCCTTCCCGCTCATTATTTGGGGAGAGGCCCAGGGCCTCTATAAATAGAGCTAGCCACCATAGAGTAGAAGGGAGAAAAATCTGGGTAGAGCCCAACCAGAGAGACAAAGTAGAACACACCACGCCAGCTCAAGAACACCCTTCGCGAGGCTGTTCTTCCTCTGTACTGTTCATCATCAGCCCCTGAGGCAATCCACCACACCACACATAGGAGTAGGGTATTACACCACAACGGTGGCCCGAACCAGTATAAATCTCGTGTCCCTTCTGTTGTTCATTGTTTCTAGCTTAGTTCGCACGAGGAGATCGGACGTAGATCGGTAGGGGAGAGATATCCACGCGCACCCCAGTGTTCGAACCTCAAGGGTCTGCCGGAACCCGAAATCCGACAGCAGCCACAGTGGCACATAGGAGGTGGAAAGGTGTACAGTGCTACGAGATTATCGCTCCTATTACAGGATAAGACGCATTTATTGCATCGCTTACGTGTCCCCTCGCTTTATTGGGGACGGGAACGAGGCCCATCCCGTCCGTCGCCGCTCCTCCTTGCTTCGACACACGCCCTGGTCAACGATGCATGCGGCGCCACATAGGCAGGCAGGGAGCTGAGGTGGCGCGGTGGCAAAGTCTCACGAAGATCTGCATGACGCCACGCACACGCTTGCTGAGTTGGCGTGGCAACTGCATGTTGTCACGCAGGTGCCTGCCTAGCTGGTTGGGCTGGCAGCTAGATGCGAATGGTGGTGGTGACTTGGTTGGTGTGTACCTGGAGGTGGCCCTGCTAGCGCCCTTAGCGAGGTCCTTGCCGTGTGGCCCGGCAAGGGGCTCGCCGTGGCGTGCTGTTGTCCCCGGCAAGGATCTTGCCGGGGGTCTTGTGGCTCCCCTCGGCAAGGATCTTCCCGAGGATCATTGTCTTTTAATCCTCATCTGATCTTGAATATTCCTTCTCTTCACAAAGATCTGCATGCCACCATGGAGGTGCCTCCCGAGCCTTGGCCCAATGTGGTTGATGGTGTTGGAGACCGTGGGCTCAAGGGTGGTGCGCTCCGCTGGTGTTGGACGAGCCGCCCTGACAAGGGCCTTGCCAGGGCCGCGGAGGCTACCCCGGCAAGGGTCTTGCCGGGGGAACCTACTTCGTCTCTCTGCTCTTTTGTGGTCTCGGCCTTGGCGTTGCTCTGGCTGTCTTGGGCTTCGGTTTACCTCGGTTCACCCCCCAGTTCTGCTTGGTGCGGCCGTAGGCGTGGCTCCGACTGTCCGTGCATAGGTAAAGGGGTACAAAGGTGTGCCCCTTCTTTTGTACACCGACAATGACCTCTTTTAGTGGTGGGCTAGCAGATGTAGGGGAAACTAGGTGTAACTGTCCACCCAAAGTAAAGAGTTAATGTTTATGAAAGACTGTGTCTCGGTCATCCCTTTCTCAAACACCATGTAGTGCAAGAAATCCAACGGAGGAGATCGATTCTTGTGGGGAAAAGTGTGCAAACCTCTGCAGAGTGTGCAAACTAATCATGGTTAGCCGTGTCCCCAGTTATGGACATCTTGAGTATCTTGTTCTTGGATTATCGTGTTGATCTCATCACTCTAAATTAATTTGTTGGGTTATTAATACTGCTTAATTGGGATTGAGTTGGAGGAACCTTCTCAATGTTTAACAACTACCATGATAGTTAAACCAAATATATTCCTTTATTGTAGGTAAAAATTGTCTTTTCGCAAAACATTGTAACCGTAGAGCCTCCACCAGCCATATATGCATGTAGTGATAGCATTTACTCTGTTCATTGCTCTTCCGTGTTACATTGCCAGCATATTCCATGTGCTGACTCGTTTCGGGCTGCAACATATAATGTTGCAGATTTTTCAGACGAAGAGTAAGGTGCGCTAGGTCGTTGTCGTGCACTCAGCTATGTCGTTGGAGTTGATGGACTCACTTTATCTTCCAAGCCTTCTGCTGTTATCTTATTTAGATGGCCTTAAGCCATATTTATTTTAATAAGATCTCCTTTGAGACTATCGATGTAATAAGTTTGTGATTGCTACTCTGTTATAAATCCATTCGAGTACTATGTGTGTCAACATTACCGATCCAGGGATGACACTTATGCACAGACATTTGACCGTCTGAGGTCGGATCGCTACAACCAGGGACTTGTGTGGTTAGTCAGGTCGTGGCCAACACAATCGCCAGGCTCCCGCTTGAAGGTTGCCGAGATACATGACGTGTACATGGAGGTAAGTGGAGAGAGCGTGTATGAAGAAGTACACCCCTGCAATGTTAACATCATCTATTCGAATAGCCACGTCCATGGTAAAGGACTACTTGGTTGCCTATACAGTTCATAGACAAGTGAAAGTGGATACTCTAAAATGCGCAAGATAAGCGTGAGTGCTATGGATGGCTTTCTCGTAGGGAGACGGGAGCAGATCCATAATGGTGTATTGATTTGGGAATATGTGGACTCGTGTGCGCCACCTCAAAAGAGTTACCAGCAGTCGTAGTATAGGATAGCCACTAAGTCAAAGCTGGCTTGCTGCAGTTAAACTCCACCACCCCCTTTGTTTATACTGATGCATATGTAACTAGTTCTGATGTAAGTCTTGCTGGGTACATTTGTACTCAGGTTTGCTTAATTTATATTTCGCAGAGAGACTTCAGTCTCACTAGTAGTTCTTCGTGGACTTCGACATTTAGCTTGTTACCTCTGCTACGATCTTGTGCCCTCTCCAGGGTCTTGTAGATAGTCAAGTGAGCGAGTCCTGGATTAGGGGGTGTCCGGATAGCCGGACTATAACTTTTGGCCGGACTGTTGGACTATGAAGATACAAGATTGAAGACTTCGTCCCGTGTCCGGATGGTACTTTCCTTGGCGGGGAATGCAAGATTGGCGATACGGATATGTAGAGATCCTTCCATTGTAACCGACTCTGTGTAACCCTAGCCCTCTCCAGTGTCTATATAAACCGGAGGGTTTTAGTCCATAGGACGAACAACAATCATACCATAGGCTAGCTTCTACGGTTTAGCCTCTCTGATCTCGTGGTAGATCCACTCTTGTACTACCCATATCATCAATATTAATCAATCAGGAGTAGGGTTTTACCTCCATCGAGAGGGTCCGAACCTGGGTAAAAACATTGTGTCCCATGTCTCCTGTACCATCCGCCTAGACGCACAGTTCGGTACCCCCTACCCGAGATCCACCGGTTTCGACACTGATATTGGTGCTTTCATTGTGAGTTCCTCTGTGTCATCACTTTTAGGCCCGATGGCTCCTCTGATCATCAACAATGATGCGGTCCAGGGTGTGATTTTTCTCCCCCGGACAGATCTTCGTATTCGGCGGCTTTGCGCTGCGGGCCAATTCGCTTGGCCATCTGGAGCAGATTGAAAGCTACGCCCCTGGCCATCAGGTCAGATTTGGAAGTTTGAACTACACGGCTGACATTCGCGGAGACTTGATCTTTGACGGATTTGAGCCACAGCCGGGTGCTCCGCACTGTCACGATGGGCATGACTTAACTCTGCCGCCGAACAGTGCCCTGGAGGCCGCACCCGCGTCATCTCCGACCCTTAGCTCGGAGCCCACCGTACCGATCGAGGACGGGTGGCTAGACCCCGCCTCAGGGGCTGCAGTCTCAATGGCGATCGAGCCAAACATTGGCCTTATCCTCTGCGAAGCCCGTAACTCCTAGGTGCCGGACTCTTCTCCGAACTCTGAACCCTCCGCGCCCCTGCCAATCGAATCCGATTGGGCACCGATAATGGAATTCACCACCGCGGATATCTTTTAGCACTCGCCCTTCGGTGACATTCTGAATTCACTAAGGTCTCTCTCTTTGTCAGGAGAGTCTTGGCCGGATTATGACCGGCAGGATTGGGATGCGGACGACGAAGAAATTCGATGCCCAGCCACCATCCAATTCGTAGCCACTGTCGATGATTTAACCGACATCCTCGACTTCGACTCCGAAGACATCGACGGTATGGACGACGATGTAGGAGACAAACAGGAACCAGCGCCTATAGGGCACTGGACAGCCACCTCGTCATATGACATATATATGGTGGATACACCCAAAGAAGGCAATGGCGACGGAACAGCGGGGGATGACCCCTCCAAGAAGCAAACCTAAGCGCTGGCTAAGCCCCGCCAAAGCAAAAATGGTGATACTGGCATGGGAGATAATAACACCCCGGATAGTGCCAAAGACAACTCCCTCCAGCAAGATTCAGTGCAGGAGGATGGAGAAGCCAGCCCCCCTGCGAGAGTGGCAGACAGGGAGGAAGAGGATGATAATTACATGCCCCCTCCGAAGACGAGGCAATCCTCGGCGATGACGAATTTGTCGTGCCTGAGGATCCCATCGAACAAGAGCGCTATAAGCGCAGGCTTATGGCCACGGCGAGTAGCCTTAAGAAAAAACAGCAACAGCTTAGAGCTGATCAAGATTTGCTAGCCGACAGATGGACTGAAGTCCTTGCGGCCGAGGAATACGAACTCGAACGCCCCTCCAAGAGTTACCCAAAGCGCAGGTTGCTAACCCAATTAGAGGAGGAAGCACTTAAACCTACATCACCAGCGCATGATGCGGCTGACCGGCCACCTCGCGGCCGCGACAGAGAAGCCTCTCGGCCCACCACTCAAGCAGCACCCCGAAGTCGCTCAAAAAATACCAATGCACGGGGAAATGCGCTGGACCTGCCAGATATGTTGGAGGACAAGGCAAGGCAAACAAGATCGATCTACAGATCGCGTGGGCGCCCCACGACACGTGACGATAACTGTCACATCGAATACAGTAAATCCGGCCGGGTCGAACATAGCAGACAAAGCTCATTTGAGCTACGTCGCGATATGGCCCAGTACAGAGGTGCCGCACACCCACTATGCTTTACAGATGAAGTAATAGATCATCAAATCCCAGAGGGTTTCGAACCCGTAAACATTGAATCATAGGATGGCACAACAGATCCTGCAGTATGGATCGAGGACTATCTCCTTCATATCCACATGGCCCGTGGCGATGATCTACACGCCATCAAATACCTCCCACTCAAGCTTAAAGGACCAGCTCGGCATTGGCTTAACAGCTTGCCTGCATAATCAATTGGTTGCTGGGAGGACCTGGAAGCCGCATTCCTCGACAATTTCCAGGGCACCTATGTGCGACCACCAGACGCTGATGACCTAAGCCACATAATTATGCAGCCAGAAGAATCTGCCAGACAATTTTGGACACGGTTCCTAACTAAGAAAAATCAAATCATCTACTGTCCGGATGCGGAGGCTCTAGGTGCCTTTAAGCATAACATCCGTGATGAGTGGCTTGCCCGGCACCTTGGACAGGAAAAACCGAAATCTATGGCAGCCCTTATGACACTCATGACCCGCTTTTGTGTGGGAGAAGACAGCTGGCTGGCTCGTAGCAATAACATGACGAAGAGCCCTGGTAATTCGGATACCAAGGACAGCAACGGCAGGTCACGTCGCAACAAGCACAAGCACCGCATTAACAACGAAAGTGCTGAGGATACGGCAGTTAATGCCGGATTCAGAGGCTCCAAACCCGGTCAGCAGAAAAAGCCATTGAAAAGAAACACTCCGTGCCCGTCCAGTTGGATCGTATACTCGATCGGTCGTGCCAGATACATGGCACCCCCGAAAAACCAGCCAATCACACCAACAGGGATTGTTGGGTGTTCAAGCAGGCCGGCAAGTTAAACACCGAAAACAGAGACAAGGGGCTGCACAGCGACGAGGAAGAGGAGCCCTGGCGGCCGAACAATAGTGGACAGAAGGGCTTTCCCCCACAAGTGCGAACGGTGAACATGATATACGCAACCCACATCCCCAAAAGGGAACGGAAGCATGCACTCAGGGACGTATATGCGTTGGAGCCAGTCACCCCAAAGTTCAACCCATGGTCCTCCTGCCCGATCACCTTTGATCAAAGAGACCACCCCACTAGCATCCGCCATGGCGGATTCACCGCATTGGTTCTAGACCCAATCATCGACGGATTTCACCTCACTAGAGTCCTCATGGACGGCAGCAGCAGCATGAACCTGCTTTATCAGGATACAGTGCAGAAAATGGGCATACATCCCTCAAGGATTAAACCCACAACAACGACCTTTAAAGGCGTCATACCAGGTGTAGAGGCCAACTGTACAGGCTCAGTTACACTAGAAGTGGTCTTCGGATCCCCGAAAACCTTTCGAAGGGAGGAGTTAATCTTCGACATAGTCCCGTTCCGCAGTGGCTATCACGCACTGCTCTGATGAACCGCATTTGCAAAGTTCAACGCGGTGCCGCACTACGCATACCTCAAGCTCAAAATGCCAGGCCCTCGAGGAGTAATTACGGTCAATGGAAACACCGATCGCTCTCTCCGAACGGAGGAGCAGACGGCGTTCCTCACAATGGAAGTACAAAGAAGCCTCTCAAGGCAATTCTTCAGTCCGGCTCTTAAACGTCTGGACACCGTCAAGCGCGCCCGGTGTAACCTACAACAAGACCGCCTGGCACGTTCCGAGCAAGCTTAGCAATACGGCCCCTATCCCAGCCCTCGTGAAACTGCGAAATCAGTGCTACGCGCACATAACTACGATCTGAAAATACCATGGGCACAGGGGGAGGGGCACGCCCAAAAATGTGGCTCAACCGCACTAGAGGCTCCCGATTTTATCATTTTTTTCTTACTTTCAGGACTCCACTCTTCGGAAAGCCTGTCCGGCCGTACGATCGCCGAACACGCGATGCAGCAACCAAGGAGGCAGAAAGCTACGTCGAGCTCCCAGGTGGTCTCTATAACGAGCAAAATACCTGGCTTACATACCGTCTTGCAGCTCGCCCCTGGAGGGGGACATGTCAAATAGTCCCATCTCTTGCTTACCGCACTATTTGTATCGTTCTGCTTTCGCAGCAGCCGTTTAAAAATAAACAATGCTTAGCTTCAGCTTATTATTGCATTCTCTATTCATTTCTCTTTTTTTAAAATATATGTTCAGTTATGAAATTTAGCAACCGTACACTTTGGTACGGCCAATACGCCAGATGCTCAAGCACCCCATAACACGGCGTGAGAAGCCCGAACACTTTCACAAGTGCGGCCCTCCGAACTTATAGCATTATATGCATCAGCTCCGAATCATGTCTTTGGTCAATAGTTGGGTTTTCCCGACTCCCATGTTTTGGTACCTTACGTTCCGCTATATCGGCTAAGGTAGCGCTGGGAGAACTACTGCGATTGTGCCCCGGTTGAGCTGGGCTAAGAACCTCAGTAGAGAAAGCTAAAACTGACTGTCATGATAGGGCGAGAGCTGGTCGCTGTTCGAGAGGTTTCGAGTCCCTAAAGACTTATGCCGCTTAGAGCGAGGAGTCGCCTTTGTCCGGCCTAGGCGTGTATAGCGCCCCGAATTTGGTCTTCCGAACACCGGGGCTTCGCTGAAATTTAAAATTATAGAATTCTCTGGCCAAGTGAGAGTGATAACGCATTATAGTCCTATTGCCTTGTTCGTTGTGCTGAGCACCTCCCTCGAATGACCCAAGAATGGGAAAAAGAGTGCTCAGGTTTATCCCGAACACCCCAGCACTCGTGGCACGGGGGTTGAAGCCGACGACTCACCATCTCTCAGATTTAATAAACGGCCGCATAGAAGGTAATATTTTAAATTAAAACAAGCGTTGCATAGCGCATATGAATAAGTTTTCAGCGCACAGGATAAAACAAGCAAATTTCACTCAAAAATTACATCTTTAAAACATTCGCCCGCCACAAGGCGGGCGCCCTTCAGGACGCCCTCACAATACATCTCAGGGTGGCGATGCTCGTTGCCCTGCGGTGGCCCATTCCTTCACAAGCTTCTCCGCATCCATCTTGCCCCAGTGCACTTTAGCGCGGGCAAGCGCCCTACGGGCACCTTCGATGCAGAAGGAGCGCTTGATGACTTCAAGCCACGGACAGGCGTCCACCAGCCGCCTCACCATCCCGAAGTAGCTCCCAGGCAGGGCCTCTCCAGGCCACAGCCGAACTATAAGGCCCTTCATGGCCTGTTCGGCCACCTTCTGGAGCTCGACCAATTGCTTCAGCTGGTCGCTCAAAGGCACCGGGTGTCCGGCTTCAGCATACTGAGACCAGAGCACCTTCTCCATCGATCTGCCCTCATCGGCCCGGTAGAAAGCGGCGCCATCTGACACGCTACGGGACAAATCTGCGAATGTTCCTGGAGAGCTCCGGACTCGGGTAAGTAACAAGTAATTCACTTTCACGTGCTTGCTTTGCATAAAGAATGCCTTACCCACCGCTATCTTCTTCATTGCCTCAACTTCCTGGAGGGCTTTCTGGGCTTCGGCCTTGGAAGATTTGGCGCTTTCAAGGGCCATCGCGAGCTCGGACTCAAGCTCCAAACTCTCGTGTTTTTTCACGAGAGCCTGGAGCTCTTGCTACACCTCGCCAACCCGCGCCTCATACTTCTCCCGCTCGGTGCGCTCCGTGGACGCCCTCTTTTCGGCCTCGGACAGCGCTTGCTTAAAGGTCGCCACCTCAGTCGTGGCCCCTATGACACCAATAGCGATCCTGCCATTTTTTGCAACTGCATCTTATTATCATATACTCCACAAGGTATTACTTACCTTCTTTTTCCCCGAGCTCCTTCTTGGCAAGGCCGAGCTCTTGCTCGGGCCGCTCGAGGCTCTGCTTCAGCGCATCCACCTCCGCAGTCAGTGCGGCTGAGGCTAGCAGCGAAGCTTGCATACGCATATCGACTTAATTCTGTCAGACTCCTGCGAAGGTTATTAGATCCTCTATTCGACTTTTATTTCCGAACGCCAAACAAAGCATCAGGGGCTACAGTCTATGCGGTAATACTTTCATAGATTTTTTACATACCTCAAAGCCTGTTAGCAGGCTGGCACAGGCTTCAGTCAGCCTGCTCTTGCCAGACTGAACCTTCTGGATCACCGCACTCATGATAGTGTGGTGCTCCTCGTCGATGGAAGCGCCGTTAAGCACTTCCAACAAGTTATCCGGCGCCTCCGGTTGGACGGAGGTCGCCGGCGTCGTAGGCCTGCCCTTCTTCTTAGAGGGGCCGCCTGCCGAACTCTGGAACCTTTGAAGGTTCCGGTGCAGTGTCCGGCCCAGGGCCGGACTTGGAGCCCTTGGGGGTTTCATCCCCTTTGCGCCTGGTGTCCGGGAGGTCGCCGTGCGGCGCCTCCAGGACCATCTCCCCCTGTCTTGGAACCTTTTGGGACAACGCCTCGGCGTCGTCCATAGGGAGAGGGGAGGTAGCGGCCGGAAGTGAAAAGCTATTCACATCCCACGAATCCAAGGAGCTTCTCGAAGTTACGTCGAGCCGGTCTCTGGCCGGACTACATGATTATATTCGGCGTTAGGTAAAGTTGTGCAACAAAGGAACACTATGAGTCTCTCTCGTGTCCGAATACTTATGACTTCGCCAGGGGCTTGGCCCTGGGCGGCCACTCCTCCTCGCTGTCGGCGGCGTTGGTGGAGTAGTCCGGACGAAGGGTCTTCCCCTTCTTGGACCCTCCGGCCTCCCCAGTCGGGGCGGCCTTTCTTTTCCTTTCTCCCCCTGCTGGCGGAGAAACCTCTCTTTCCTCCTCCTCTCCGGGGGAGGAGTGCGACTCGGAGTCATCGGATGATGAGTCCGACTCCATCGGACGCCGAGAACTCTTCCGAGTTCCCGTGGCCTTCTTCTTGGCCTTCTTCTCCGGCACCACGTAAGGTGCCGGGACCAGCAGCCCCTCTAGGCGGGCGTCTGCTGGGTCTTCGGGCAAAGGAGCCGGACAGTTGATCTGCCCGGACATCTCCTGCCAATCCTGTCAAAGGTAGGGGAGTTTAGATCCCACATAGAGTCAAACTATGAAAGACAAATATCCTATAAGAGGTAAAATATCTTACCGCGTTAGCTTGGCGCTACGCGGAAAATCCGCGATCCTCAGTGGCGGAAGCAGGAGCCTCAGGACCCTTGAATAGCACCTTCCAGGCATCTTCGTACGTTGTGTCGAAGAGCCGGCTCAGAGTTCGGTGCTGGGCCGGATCGAACTCCCACAAATTGAAATCCCGTTGTTGACACGGGAGGATCCGGCGGATGAGCATAACCTGGACTACGTTGACAAGTTTGAGCTTCTTGCTCACCAGGTTCTGGACACATGTTTGGAGTCCGGTCACCTCTTCCGCACTACCCCACTACAGGCCCTTCTCTTTCCAGGAGGTGAGCCGCGTAGGGGCTCCGGATCGGAACTCGAGGGTTGCGACCCATTTGGGGTCACGCGGCTCAGTGATGTAGAACCACCCCGATTGCCACCCCTTTATTGTCTCCACGAAGGAGCCCTCTAGCCATAAGACGTTGGGCATCTTGCCCACCATGGCGCCTTCGCACTCCGCCTCGCGGCTGCCCACAACCTTCGGCTTGACATTGAAGGTCTTCAGCCATAAGCCGAAGTGGGGCTGGATGCAGAGGAAGGCCTCGCACATGATGATAAACGCCGAGATGTTGAGGATAAAGTTCGGGGCCAGATCATGGAAGTCGAGGCCGTAGTAGAACATGAGCCCCTGGACGAATGAATGGAGGGGGAATCCCAGTCCACGGAGGAAATGGGTAAGGAAGACAACCCTCTCATGGGGCCTGGGGGTGGGGATGAGGTGCCCCTCATCTGAGAGCCGGTGCGCGACGTCGTGGAGCAGGTATCCGGCTCTCCTCAACTTTTTGCATCTCCCTCCGTGACGGAGGAGACCATCCACTTGCCTCCCGCTCCAGACATAATTGGAGAATGTGGAGGAAGAAAATACGGACATGGGCGTTGGAGCTCGAGTGTGCGAAAATGGATAGGCAGAGGAAGAAGGCGTGGGTGAAGAAGGCGGATCCTTATCCCCTTATATGGGCGGACGAAACTATGCGTCCCCACTAGCCTGGTAAAACTAGCTTAGCTTCCAAGCGCCGTAATCAATGGCGCGGTTGGGTTACCCACGCCCATATTGATGAGAATCCCGGAATAAGGGGACACGATCTCTTCCTCGACAAGACGTGCCAAGGAAACCGCTTCGCTAAACGCGCTAAGGTGGGACAATAAAACGGTTCGAATAATGGCTTGGCCGTGATGTGATGTCACGCCATGGAATACGTCAGCAGATTAGATTTGTGTAAATACTATTCTCTCTATGGTAGCATGTGGAACTTATTTTGCAAAGCCGGACACTATCCTTGTGTTCAAAATCTTCTATGAAGTATTTGGAGGAGGAACCCTCCTTGCAATGCCGAAGACAATTTGCGCGCCGGACTCGTCGTCATTGAAGACTGGTTCAGGGGCTACTGAGGGAATCCTGGATTAGGGGGTGTCCGGATAGCCGGACTATAACCTTTGGCCAGACTGTTGGACTATGAAGATACAAGATTGAAGACTTCGTCCCGTGTCCGGATGGGACTTTCCTTGGCGTGGAAGGCAAGCTTGGCATACGGATATGTATATCTCCTTCCATTGTAACCGACTCTGTGTAACCCTAGCCCTCTCCGGTGTCTATATAAACCGGAGGGTTTTAGTCCATAGGACGAACAACAATCATACCATAGGCTAGCTTCTAGAGTTTAGCCTCTGTGGTCTCGTGGTAGATCCACTCTTGTACTACCCATATCATCAATATTAATCATGCAGGAGTAGGGTTTTACCTCCATCGAGAGGGCCCTAACCTGAGTAAAAACATCGTGTCCCTTGTCTCCTGTTACCATCCGCCTAGACGCACAGTTCGGGACCCCCTACCCGAGATCCGCCGGTTTTGACACCGACATCAGGCTTCTCAGCCTTTTTCATTTGTAGTTATCTGTACTCAGACAAGTTAAGCTTCCGCATGTGCTTATTGCTTGTACGACTTGAATGCTCGGTCATCAGACCCATGTTTATATTATCTGGCTCTTCGGAGCCTAATGAATAGATACTTTGAGTCATAGAGTTTTGTTGTGATGCCATGTTGTATTTGCACATATCGAGCATATTGTGTGTATGTTATTGAAATGCTTGGTATGTGTGGGGTCCGATAACCTAGTTGTTTATTCTTGGTAGTATCTCTTATGGGGAAATGTCTCCTAGTGCTTCCACTGAGCCATGGTAGCTTGCTACTGCTCCGGAACACTTAGGCTGGCCGGCATGTGTCCTTCTTCATTCATGTGTCTGTCCCATTGAGGAAATGTCACACGTTGTTCCTTTAAGTCCCTGTAGCTTGCTACGACTTGGGTTCATACGTTTATCACCGACACGTTCGTTGCTGGGTCATGTATGCATGTCCCTGTAAGTTAGTGCCACCTTGGGTTTACGACTTGTCATGTCGGCCTGGGTTCTCTGTCATATGGATGCTGAATACACTATCATATACGTGAGCCAAAAGGCGCAAACGGTCCCGGGTCAGGTAAGGTGGCACTCGTGGGAATACCGTTCGTGAGTCCGCAAAGTGATATGATGTGTTACATGCTAGATCGGTGTTACTTAGGATCGGGTCCTGACATTTGTGTTGGATTGAGTATTATGAATATGAATTTACTTTGGTGTTATCTTAGTACAAACTCTAGGAAAAATTGAACGGAAAGAATAGCTTTGTGTTATTTTAGTACGAACTTTTGAATAGATTGAATGGAAAGAATAGCTTTGAGGTGGTTTCGTGCCCTAGAAACAATTTATTCTAATGTTCTCCACTAGATAGGAACTTTGGAGTGATTCTTCATCGGACTTTGAGGGGTGGTTATATGATCCAATTATATTAGCATTGTTGAGAGGTTGCTCTAGCAAAATTACGAACACTAGGCCTCATGTTCAAGCATTGCAATACCGTTTTTCTACCCGTTTACTATTTTCTACCTTGTTGTTTTTATTTATTCTGATTATAAAAATATATTTCTACCATCCATATTACACTTTTATCAACATCTCTTTGCCGAACTAGTGCACCTATACAATTTGCCATTGTATTGGGTGTGTTGGGGACACAAGAGATTTCTGGTATTTGGTCGCAGGGTTGTTTGAGAGAGACTATCTTCATCCTACACCTCCCACGGATTGGCAAACCTTAGGTCATCCACTTGAGGGAAAATTGCTACTGTCCTACAAACTCTGCGCTTGGAGGCCCAACACGAGTTTACAAGAATAAAGTTGCGTAGTAGACATCAACATGACCGAGACACCTCTCTAGTCAATAACCAATAGCGGAATCTCGATGCCCATTTTGGCTCCTACATATTCTACGAAGATCTTTATCGATCGAACATTATGACAACATACGTAATTCCCTTTGTCCATCGGTATGCTACTTGCGCGAGATTCGATTGTCGGTATCTCTATACCTAGTTCAATCTTGTTACTGGCAAGTCTCTTTACTCGTTCCGTAATACATCACCTTGTGAATAACTCCTTAGTTATTTGCTTGCAAGCTTATGATGTGTATTATCGAGAGGGCCCAGAGATACCTCTCCGATACTCGGAGTGACAAATCCTAATATCGATCTATGCCAACTCAACAAACACCTTCGGAGATACCTATAGAGCATCTTTATAATCACCCAGTTACGCTATGATGTTTGATAGCACACAAGGCATTCCTCCCGTATCCGAGAATTGCATAATCTCATAGTCGAAGGAATATGTATTTGACATGAAGAAAGCAATAGCCATAAAACTCAACGATCAATATGCTATGCTAACGGATGGGTCTTGTCCATCACAACATTCTCCTAATGATGTGATCTCGTTCATCAAATGACAACACATGTCTATGGTTAGGAAACTTAACCATCTTTGATTAACGAGCTAGTCTAGTAGAGGATTACTAGGGACATAGGTTTTTGTCTATGTATCCACACATGTATCAAGTTTCCAATTAATACAATTCTAGCATGAATAATAAACATTTATCATGATATAAGGAAATATAAATAACAACTTTATTATTGCCTCTAGGGCATATTTCCTTCAGAGTGCTCATCGACGCTGCCAGGCTGCTAGACCGCGTCGTCGCCTCCCCGCACCCGCCGTCCTCGTCGCCGGCTGATAACCCACAAGTATAGGGGATCAATTGTAGCCTCTTTAGATAAGTAAGAGTGTCGAACCCAACGAGGATCTAAAGGTAGAACAAATATTCCCTCAAGTTCTATCGACCACCGATACAACTCTACGCACGCTTGACGTTTGCTTTACCTAGAACGAGTATGAAACTAGAAGTACTTTGTAGGTGTTTTTTGATAGATTTGCAAGAAAATAAAGAGAGCGTAAATAAAATCTAGGGGCTGTTTAGATGAAGACACAACTAAATTAGTTTTATTAGAGAGCTTTTTGTTACGAGAAAGTTATTTGTCCCTAGGCAATCGATAACTAGACCGGTAATCATTATTGCAATTTTATTTGAGGGAGAGGCATAAGATAACATACTTTCTCTACTTGGATCATATGCACTTATGATTGGAACTCTAGCAAGCATCCGCAACTACTAAAGATCATTAAGGTAAAACCCAACCATAGCATTAAAGCATCAAGTCCTCTTTATCCCATACGCAAACAACCTACTTACTCGGGTCTGTGCTTCTGTCACTCACGCCACCCACCATAAGCAAATCATGAACATATTGCAAACCCTATAGCGGGGATCCCTCACGCTTGCGCGACACGGAGACCACCATAGGATAGCACCAATAGTAAAACATGCAACTCAAACCAATCACGATCATCAAATAACCCATAGGACAAAACGGATCTACTCAAACATCATAGGATAGCCATACATCATTGGGAAATAATATATAGCGTTGAGCACCATGTTTAAGTAGAGATTACAGCGGTTAAGAGAGAGGTTACACCGCTTCATAGAGGGAGGAAGAGTTGGTGATGATGGCGGTGAAGTTGTTGGTGAAGATTGCGGTGATGATGATGGCCACGGCAGCGTTCCGGCGCCACCGGAAGAGAAGGGGAGAGGGGGGCCCTTCGTCTTCTTCTTCCTTGACCTCCTCCCTAGATGGGAGAAGGGTTTTCCCTGTGGTCCTTGTCCTCCATGGCATGGGAGGGGCGAGAGCCCCTCCGAGATTGGATCTGTCTCTCTATCTCTCTCTGTTTCTGTGCTCTGGGATTCTGCCCTGGCACCGTTTCTTTTATACTTGGAGATCCGTAACTCCGATTGGACTGAAACCTTCGCCCAGATCTTTTTCCAAAAGTTAGCTTTCTTGCGGCCAAAGTAGAGCATCAACCGCCTTATGAGGGCCCACGAGGGTGGGGGCGCGCCCACTTGGAGTGGGCGTGGGCTCTGTTTTTATGCCGTTTGGACTCTGTTTGATATGGGGTTTCTACGAAACATAAAACATGCAATAAACAAGAGCTGGCACTGGGCACTGGATCAATATGTTAGTTCCAAAAATAGTATAAAAAGTTGCCAAAAGTATATGAAAGTTGAATAATATTGGCATGGAACAATCAAAAATTATAGATACGATGGAGACGTATCACCGGCATCCCTAAGCCCTCCGTCCTTGTCCCCGTCCCCATCGCCTCCCCTAGCCCGCCATCCTTGTCCCCGTCGCGGCGAGCCGCCTCGAGCCCGCACGCCGTCCTCGTCGACCCCATCGCCGTGTGCCGCCCCAAGCCCGCTGTCCCCGTCACCGGCCTCCAGCCATCGCCGCCCCCCCCGGTGAGCCCCCCTTTCCCATGGTCCCCTGCTCCTCGTTTCCGCGCGTGCCCCCGAGCCCCTAGTTTGCTCTGCCACTGCTCCATTGTCACCACCGGCCCTAGCGCATTGAAGAGCAGCAGCAACGCCGTGAAGGAGAGTTGAAGGAGTGGAGCAACATCAAGATGTTTGATGAAATTTCTGATTTTTTTATAGTGATGAACAGTGCATAGAAGGTGTTTGATGAAATGCTAGATGGCTTTGGGCATTTCTGGAATTTCTAAAAAAATTTGTGGTGAGGTACTGATGCAAGACAAACGTGATGGCAAAATTTCAGAATTTTTGGAGTGGTTTAGCATAGGTTTTCAGCAAGGAATTTGAACCTGGTTCAATTTCATTTGAATGAAATTTGAAAATTTTCAACTATGGATCAGAAGGTTTTTGGTGAAATGGAGTGTGGGTACTGTCATGAAGTTGGAGTAATTTTTGTGGTCGTTTTAGATGAGATGAGATGAGATGTATGAGATGTCATGTGGAAATGTGCTATGTTTATTTAAAAGAATAGATAGATGGATGAAATGTAATATGCATGATGTTTTAAATTTTGAAACGTGGTCTGTTTTTTTAGATGTGATAGATAGATGTTTCATGGATATGAGATGAGATGGAGGAGAACTTTTTTTAGATGCGAGAGGTAATATTTTTGAATATTTTTTTGTTCATTGAATATTTACCAAGTTAAATGAGTTAATATGAGTTAGTGTGAATTAGTGTGAATTTTTTCTAGAGATGAGATGTATGAGATGTTTTGTGGAGATGAGATGAGAGGTTGTCATGTGGAATTTTTTTGTTCATAGAAAACTCTGGTAACTTCGACATAAGGGGGGACGTCGATCAACCCCCTCTCACCCGACCAACTCTCGAGTCCACCCAAACCGGGACTGAAAAAGCATTGTCGAGGCCATCCCAAACCCTACAAGAGTTGTCGAGGCCACCCCAAACCCTAGAAGAGTTATCGATCTAACCCCTCCCGCCCCTACCCGTAATTGTTATGTTCACGGCGATTATTTTCCGCAAAGTGTCCTATTCTGAAAGTATAACCCCGATAACTTTGACATGAGGGGGGATGTCAGACATGCATGACAGAGGCGGTCCACTCGCCCGACCAACTCTCATGGCCACTCAAACTGTATACGAAGAAAGAGCGTTGTCGATATACCCCCTCCCGCCCCTACCCGTAATTGTTATGTTCATTGTTATCATTAGCTAGGTATATTTTTGTGCATATGATTGCTTGTAGTGATTAGCTAGGTCTATGTTTGCCACTAATATATCCATCTCTCATGTTTTATATTGCCATGTTGTAATAATTGCAGAAACTATGGACAGAGACTTAGAACAAGAAGAGTTGTTGGGGGATATAATCCGCGATGGAGGTGATCCCATGTCGTTTCTCAATGACACAGATGGTCATGAAGGAGATGACGATGGCTCCAGTAATCCAAGAATGGAGGAGGAAGGAGATGATGACGGCTCCGGTGACCGAATGGCGGAGGAAGAAGGAGACCATGATGACGGCTCCGGTGATCGAACGGAGGAGGGAGCTGTTGCAAAGTCCGGCAAGGTATATATATATTAATTAAGCCTGTGCTGACTAATTGATGCATTAATTGTTTTGGTATGTACATATATTAACGCTTTTTCTTCTTTTATAGTCCTCCAAATCGAGGCAAACTTCCGTAAGGAGACGAGGCCCGAAGAAAAGGTTGCGCCACAATGAAAGGTTCACGATCACGCAAATCGCGAACGATGGCCAACTGATTGAACCCAAGCGGACCAAGGAAACATTTGTTGGTCAGTGCGGAGCTATTGTTAGGGACAGCATCCTGATCAGCATCCTGCAATGGAATAAGAGTAAGGACGACCCTGAAGTTTCTTATGTCTAGGATAGACAGAAAGATGATCTTTGGACCTCGCTGAAGGCAATTTCACCCTACCGCCAGAGGAGGATCCGAATAAGCCAGTTATAGAGCCAAAGGTCAAGGCGTGTTCTCTTAAGAAGATGGCAGATCTATTCAGGAACTGGAAGAAAGAGTTGAACACAAAGTTTGTCAAGAAAGGGAAGACTCCAGAATTCACCGGCCGATATGAGAAGATAAGAGATGATTAGCCCGCATTTGTGGCCTACAAGACATCAGAGAAGGGTGAGAAAAGTTCATAGATAAACAAGAAAAATGATGCAGAGAAGAAGTATCACCATCACATGGGGTCAGGTGGCTACTACAAAGACGGCCATTGTGGGACAAAGCTGAGCAAGACCTTCTTGCTAAAGGGGTCCAACTAGCGACATTGAACTGGCCAGACCGTTCAAGGACTTGGTTCTTCGGGTTGGGGGAACTTTGGACCCAAAAACAGGGGAGTGTCGTTGGATGGCCGAGCAACTTGCAATACCCATCAAGAAGCTTCAACAATACATCAGGGCAGCGCAGGAAGGGACATTCATTCCCGATAGTGAGAAGGACGAGCTGACTGAGGCACCACTACAAGAAATATGTCAACTTGTGACCTTGACTATTGGTCACTGAAAGGTCATTGTTTTTCATTTGTGACCTTTTTGTGACCAAAAATAGAAGGTCAAAAGTTGGCGGTCGTAAACTTAAATTAACGGCCTTCTCTGTGAGGTCGTAGATGTTTACGACCAAAACAGAAGGTCGTTGAACCCATGACCTTTTGTTTTGTTCCCTGGCTGTCTGCCCAGGCCACGTCGGATCCGACGTGGCAATCTGACGTGGCAAAATTGTGACCAATTGAAAAGGTCGTTACTTAGAATCAGCCCGGTCCATTCTGGTGCTTTAAATGGGCCGAGCCCATTAATTCAGCCTTTTTAATATATATTTTTCCTGTTAATTTTCGCCAGCTACATGGGCCTGGCCCAACATTTGCTGCCTTTTTTATTTCTATGAAATTTGACATTCAATTTCTTGTTGGGCCACGGCCTTTTACAGTCCAGTATTTTTTTGGCCATTGGCTTTACGGTCCTGTTTTTCTTTTCTTTTTTGCCTCTGCCTTTTACAGTCTAGTTTTTTTGGCACTCAGCCATGGCATTTTAATTTAGGACTCATCACTCTTAAGTTCTGTACATGCGTCATTTTCAGTCAATTCCAGTTCAGATATATGCTATAAATGCAGAATATTTATCAATACAACCAAACTTGGTACATTACAATAATTCATAGTATCCAGTTTTCTAATACACAAAAAGATCAAAAATAATAAGCTCCAATGAGGTACTCATTGTTGGGTGCTTCTTCATCATGGGACTTGCTGGGTGCTTCGACACTTGAACAAAGGACATCTACAACTTATAAACAGAACAATTAGGAACAAAATAAAAATAAAACATTCTGCATTTGGTGCGAAAATGGTTAGAGCAAAGAGGAGCTTCAGCAACAGAGCAAACATTTGCAGATGGATATTTTTGTTTGACACATTTACTGCTACTCCCTTTAATTTTCAGGACTACATATTCTGAATCTACTAGTTGTGGTGGTGCTCAATTGCCACTGTTCAGGTCAATGGTAGATGTAGGTAGATAATTAAATGTAGAAAATTATCTAGCCTGCTCTCATGGAAGTTTTCAAAAGACCACACTGATCACGCAAGGACTCTTGCTAGCATGAACCACGAAAACAATTGAAAATAGAACAGTTCACAGGAGAGCAAGAAAATTCTAAAGTAGCACATAGGACCACACCTAGAAATCCTAATACACACATGTAGGCTACTTCCAATGTAAAAGCCTGAGAAGTAGTTCAATCCTCAAATTTAAGGAATAAGAAGAAACAACAATCTAGCTTACATGCTGCCTACATTGTGTCTTATATCACAATCTAAATGAAACACACAAACATGGTTCCATGTATGAGTAGAGAGGGTGTGGCGACCGGTTTTCCGGGCATTAATTTCCAGAAAATGGCTGTCGAGCTCATCAACCTCAGGATTACTGTTAGCTGATGAGGCATCAACTTGATACAGAAATTCCAAGCAAAAATACAAAATATGTAGTACAAGACCATTGTGGCCTATGAGTACAACAAATGGTTTCTAGTAGTTGATGGCGGAAGCGGTTTGTGGATCATCCGTGTATGGGACTCCATTTCCCACGGGAACAGCTGACCAGGTTAACTCCTATCTTCGCGGGGCTACCACCGTTGCCTAGTTTCCAGGGCTGTCATCGCAACGCTCCTCTCCAAGCAGATATCTGGCCTAGGCAATAGCCAGGGACAAGCCAGTGAGTACTTTGAATGTACTCGCAAACATGAAGAACACAGGTATAATATAGCCATAGATAATCATGCTTCAAAATATTCTATGATCACTCCGATAGTTATGAAATAAGGTTCATGATGCACGCGAGTATACTATTTAAGTAAATCATGGGTAAACAATCAAGTAAATGAAATAACAAGCATGCCACAGTCGGGCGTCTAAGCGATGCCACATAAAGGGCTTATAAGTAAATGAAATAACAAGCATGCCACAGTCGGGTGTCTGAGCGACGCCACATAAAGGGCTTATAAGTAAATGAAATAACAAGCATGCCACAGTCGGGCGTCTGAGCGACGCCACATAAAGGGCTTATAAGTAAATGAAATAACAAGCATGCTACAGTCGGGCATCTGAGCGACGCCACATAAAGGGCTTATAAGTAAATGAAATAACAAGCATGCCACAGTCGGGCGTCTGAGCGACGCCACATAAAGGGCTTATAAGTAAATGAAATAACAAGCATGCCACAGTCGAGCGTCTGAGCGACGCCACATAAAGGGCTTATAAGTAAATGAAATAACAAGCATGCCACAGTCGGGCGTCTGAGCGACGCCACATAAAGTCCTTATAAGTAAAATAATCACAGTGAATATCCAGGAGATAGTACCATCAGGGGTATTCGATAATGCTAATAATATAAATGGTTAGTCCACAACGAAATAATAATCATAATCCTCACATGTCTCAAATTGTGATCCCAGCTCGGTTTTAACAGCTTCTCCTCCGAAGACCGACACTAAGACCGACACTTGACCCAACCCAGACTGTAATCCTTAACCATGGACACGGCTATTCGAATAGGTTTAATATCCGCAGAGGGTGTACTCTTTACCCACGAGTAACGGATTCCTTTAGTCCATCGGGACTAATTCCATCTACGGCCTTTTAGTTGAAAACACACCTAACTTGCACACACCAGCTTAACTCACCGGTGTCTGGAATCACCCACGGCACTTGTTATGCAAACTCTAAGTGGGGAGGCTACAACCTCGCGTAGTATGGGATCAAATTTATATCGCGCGCTCTAAGGGGTGGCCTCCCCTCTCGGTCCCAACCGAACACACCCATGCCCCCGAACCAGGTGGCCTGCCTACCGGCTACAACCGGTATCTTCCACGATGGCCTCTCTGTACGGTGTGTGCTTGAAAGTGGTTGACAACTTACTGAACCGTACCCTACCTGCGGCAGGGACAAGTGTTAGTACATAGCAAGTATGGGGGTTACTGGAACAAGACTCGATCTATGGTCGACTCAGGAGGTTTTAGGTATTCCCTGCATGATTAGCATAACGAATATATTTCCTCAAGAGACAGACTCACCACTCATCGTACCCTTCATGCCATGCCGGACACACTCGTCTCGACGAGGAACTAGGGACCAGCTCGGGTCTACCCAAGACAGAGACTTTCCCGTTTTCCTTCCGGTAGGCACGAATGGCATACGAGGGTGATCATTATCACAAACATGTCCATTTCCAACAGCAAGGAAATTTCAAATAAACATTTATGCAAATGATCACATCACCACATAAAATAACGAGTTCCACGTATGGAGGTGGTGTCATAAACGCGTCAAACCATGCATGCAACATACTATGCCAGGGCTCAGAATGCTTGGCTTCATGGTGTGGAAAGGCACGGTGCACTCCAAAGCCTTTGAAAGATTTCCTTCCTCTCTCCAAAAAAAATCCTATTTTGAAATAATTTAAAAACACCCAATTCCAAAGCAGCACAAAAAAGTTGTTTGAAATTTTTTGAAATAAATCTTAAAATAAACTAGACCATATTTGAGAGAGGTAGGAAAAAGAATTAATTCATTTGGAGTTTTATTTAAAAAGATATAGCCAGTCAAAGTTATGGTCAAATCTATTTAAAAATAATCAGAAACGAAAAACAATTCGAATATATACGTACACGTCGAAAGCGTATTCTGGAAATGCGCCTCCACTTATTCAGCGTGGGCTGCGCGTGGGTCACCGACAGTGGGCCCGCCTGGCCCACTGGTCAGGTTTGACTGGTCCACGCGCGCGTCGTCTCCCTCTGACCAAACGGTGGCGGAGCTCCAGCAAGGCTCGTCGGTGAATGGCGGCATCCCTCGGTGATCTGAGGGCACGGGCGTGCTCAGGAGGTCGAGACGAACTCGGGGGTACCCGCCATGGTCGCCGACGTGGACGGAGTCGCCGGCGACGAGCTTCGCGGCGGAGATGGCTTCGGGAGCAAAGTGGTTTTGGGGCTATGGTGGTTCCCAGTCAAAATCGAGAAGGGGGACGGGTTCACGGGAGGATGAGGGGTTCCTGGTGAAGAGACTGGGGAGGGGGAGGCTCTGGTGGTGCCGGAATGGCCGTGGCAGTGGCGGCGGCTGTGGTTGCCGGAGATGGGGAAGGAGATCTCCCCGGGTCGTTTGGCTGCCAATGGGGGCCCTAGGGAGATGGCTTGGGGCTGCCTGCGGGCGGAGACGAGCTCGGGGCTCCTTAAATAGGTGATCGGGGTCAGTCCCGTGGCGGTGGATGAGGACGCCGGCGAACCACCTCTCTGTAGCTTGCAGGGGGACGTGGAGGCGACGAGAGCTAGCCGACGAGCGAGGAGATAAGCTCGCGCGGCTCCCAAGGGCAGGTGGCGAGCCGGGGTGGCTTGGGCGGCGTCGACCGGGGCTGGAGCCACGGCGGACGCCGCGTGCCGCCAAGGGTGCCCTGACGGCGGCGCTGTAGTGTGCCAGGGTGGTCGGGGTGGCGTGGCGGTGCAGGAGGATACGTGGCGGCTAGCTGCTGATGGCCAAGAGCCGGAACGGGTGCGGGGCGAGACGCGGCGGCTCGGGCACACGTGCGTGCCAAACGCACGCTCTGCTCGCGCTCCGGGCGTGCACGGGACGTGCTCGACGTAATTCCAGAGCCTGCTACAGAGCTAGGGTGAGGCTGGCACTTAACAGACCCAGGCTAGGAGTAACTGGGAGCCTAGTGGACATGTTGGTTTGATCAAAGGTGCAAGCTCACAGTGCAGAGCCAAAATTCATGTCAAAACAGATCATGCCCATAAGGTGTTTGACAAAATGCCAAGGGCACTTAGGCATTTCTTGGAGGGGCCAAAATCTCCACATGGTGGTCTCTTTAGGTGAAGATAGGGTGGTATGGTCATTTGGACAAAAAGAGAAATTTGCTAGTGCAAATTTTGCAGAACCACAATTCTGGTCAGGAGATAAATGGCATCATTTCATGGACCAAAAATGATCTAATAGGTGCATGCTCCTGGACTTAGTGTTTTTGCGGGAAAGACTATAAGCAGGAGTAAGCAGAAGGTCATTGGAGCAAAAATAAATAGGGTTGCAGTAGAAATCACAAGGCTGGACCAGAATGGAAAAGAGGTTGATTCACTCAAAAATTTCAAAGAACAACACTAGGTTTTTGCATAAAGTTGAATCATAGGCTATTACCAACATCCCATAATTTTGGTGGAGGCTAGAAATAAATAAATAAAAGGGTTATGGTGCAAAATTGTACTCTGGATCAAAGAAGAAACTTGGGAGTAGAACTCAAAATATTTAAAGAATAAAAGATATTTTTGTATAAAAGTGATTTTAAAAACATCACATGACATCTCCAAATTTTGGTTGGAATTTTAAGTGAATTTATCAAATGGTTGTAGTTCAAATATGGCCATTTAACCTTGAAAAACCATTTTCAAGAAAATAAAAATCAAGCAACTTAATTATTTAATTAGTTCTACTAATACAGGAAAAGTTTTTCTTGAGTGGTTAAACAGGTCCAATAACATATTTGAAAAGTTTTCATTTTGGGGAAAACTCCATAATAACAAGGGAGGAAATGGTTCAAAAATAAAAGGGTGCCCAGAAAATAAAAGTTTTAATTTCCTGTAAAAAAATTTAATCCATTAAAACAAGGTCAAAATTTTGGGGTGTCACAGAGGGGAGATGGTTTAGCTGTACCAGAAGGGGCCCAGTGTCGATGCATGCGTCGCAAACACACACTACTAGGGAAAAGCCTAGCAGCAGCGCGGGTTTTGGGCCTATTAGTAGCACGGGGGCCGGCACTACTAATAAGGCGCTACAGCTAACGTAGTAGCGCGGGTTTACCCGCGCTACAGCTACACAAGTGTAGCAGCAGCGCGCTTAAAGGAAGCTCGCTGCTGCTAATAGCTATAGCGCGCTTCCCCTGTGAGCGCTACTGCTACAACCGCGCTGCTGCTAACTTTTCTCCACTCGCTACTGCTAATTTTAGTAGTTTTTTGTTTTTTTTCGGCATATTTGTTTTGTATTTGAACAGGCTTTATTGAAGAATCTTTAGAACATACAAATGTCATCATGATACACATACAAATGCCTGCGAGACCACAAATGTAATCATAGCATATACATACAAATAGTCTCGTCATAATCATCATCCAACACAAAGTGGTATCTTGTCATCATCTCGAAAATAGCGATACATGCAAATCTCGAATACTTGCAACTACAACGTCATCCATCTAAACAAAGGTATACGCGAGAACAGCTATCACTATGAGTGAGAGCGGAACTATGTAGTACATGAGATGGCGGTTACGAGTCCTCTCTCGCGCTAGCGTGAACCTCAAGTAACTAGCTTCTCCTTCTTGTCTGCTTTTGAAGCCTTTATGGCTGCCGTTCGAGAACCCATTCACTTCCGCCTGACACTCATGCCACTCGTTGTACACCCCCGGAACCTTCCCTTTGTACACGACATAGCAGTTCCATCTTGCCATCAAGAAACTAGGTACCTGTTAGAGATGCATGTTCATGAAGAGGATGTACAATCATATATATGCAACAAAATATACTAGAGAACACCGAAAAAGAAAGGGTTGGCAACTAGACGCAACATACAGTACGCAAATGAATTAACTAGAGGTACGCAGGTCATCGTACGCAAACTAACAAAGTAGCGTTACGCAAGTTCGGCAGGGATCGTGGACATCACAAAGTTTCATCGCTACAAATAGTATACAAGTTCAACCGACACATATCATCATCATCGGCATCATAAATCACTAGAAGTTCCAAACTTCCATATCATCGAGGATGGACCCTAGCTTCTTGAATGGCGTGAGGTCTAGGCGTTGCATGCCTATTCGAGTTCGTACGTCAGCTCGCGATATAGGGCCGTGGTGGAACATCCCCTTCTCATCGATGACTTCTTTCATGATGATCGTCGCAATGTCGCTTTGGATGCGGAAGAAGTCATCTCTAAGTTTATAATCCACTTCTCCATGAGATTCTAGCCACTTGTGGATATGATCATCATTTCTGCTTCTCATGCGAAGCTTTTGGTGATCCGTGTTGAACTGGATCATGAGATGGAGGATGTAGAGTCCATCCTTCTTGCTTGGTTTTGGGACATGGATGCAGGAGAAGTTAGTTTTATGTGTGAAACCCATCTTCTTGTTCCTTTGTTTCCTGATCTACATGTGGACACCTCTAAAGCTGAAGCCTTGGAGAGCATCATCTAGAATATTCATTATGTGGGTGTAGTCTTTTTTCTCGTAGTCTCTGGAAGGGTCAAAATACATGGCGTGGGAGACTTGCGGATAAAGAACGATAAGCACGGCGTGCCCGTTGCTGCGGGGAAAAGACACCTCAAATTATTCCCCATAGAGAGAGAAGGAATTATTGAAATGTATGAAAGGGTTGTTCGAAACTGACTTTCTTTGGATGATAAGGCACGAGGACAATTTCCCGGTCCTTATTCTGTACCATGAAGTTTTGGAGGTACTCCCTAGCAGTTTCACGCTCAAAGTCGCCGATACTCAAGAAAGACTCGTGCATGTAGTACGGATCCACCACACAGATTTGCGAGAGTTCTTCACTATTCATGACGGAGCTCATATGTAGCGCAAAAAGGCGGACGATTGTAAAATTGAGCCACCTTCTCAGAAACATCTCAAAGATATGGTCAAACCGTAGGAAGAACACCTCCGCGGGCCGTGTCTTGACGTATCACTTCCCCTCAGGCACACGAGCCACGTATGTCGGATATCCTGGATCCTTTGAGGCTAGTAGGCTTTTCTCAGTCGACAGCACATGGTCGTGCAGTCTCCTGAGATCCCCTAATAGTGCTTCCAGCGGTTTCGGCGGTAGCATCGGCTCGCCCGTGAGATGGAACATGGCCGCACCTTTCACGGATACACGCTCTTTAGAATGCATCGTCTGGCTGCTATGTGCTCTAGCTTGTTTGGAGGCAGCTACCTTCCCTGATCTCTTTCTCTCCTTTTTCTTGGGCACACCATCTAGACCCTTCCTTAACCCCTGCCCCAGTGTTCCCGGGCTAAGTACTGTACGACCCTCGCGCCGGGATAGTTGAGCCTGTGTTGAGGCGGCATCTTCAGGCGTGTCCTGTGAGGATTTCATGAAGAGAGACTTTTTGCAATCCCTGCTACGACCTTCCTGCCCGGGCATATCATCCATATCCTCATTAGCAATCTGATAGCCCGATTCGTCATATGGTTGACTCATCAATTCTATGTCACAGTCATACGCGCTTGTATTGAGGAAATCCAAAGGGTCGACCTCCGTCTCATTGTCCATTCTCTGTTCTACAGGACAAATTACATCAGCCGGCACTATTGCACCCCCTTCATCATGTCGTCCGCCTCTCTCACCCGGCACTACCGGAGCTGGTAATTGCGTAGGCCGGGTGGTGGTCTCCGCACATGCTTGTTGATGTGTGGTTATTGGTGTGCTCTCGGTCGGCTCCAGACGAATAAGATTCTTCAACCATATCAACACCCAACCCTTGCAGCTTCCAATCCACGGCGGGGTCTCGTCGTCCGCTCCCACATGCTGTACTGGAGGAGGCAAATCCTCGTGCCCCGATTTCACATTGGACAAGCTAACCCTGAAGTGCCCAGCAGGGATCGGCTGGTTGTGGAACGTGGGTTGCAAGGGGTCCATTATCATCCCCTTTCCCACGTCCACCTTCTGGCCTTTGATCAAGTAGAGTATGGTGCACGGGGTTTCTTTTGCCTGCAAACACATATGTCTGTGGCGTAAGACATCCGAAAGGCAACAAAAATGGAATTATATATATATATATGGTGGTGCGACATGTAATTACCATGATGGCGTCGAGCTCAGCCAAAGAAGAAGGCCCACCGAACGCGCCAGAGACTGAGGACGGGCTGCTATGAGCGGGAGCGGCTGCGAAAGGAGGCCCGGTTGCATCGGCAAGTGATGATGCGATGATGTTGTTGTTCAGGGAGTTGCTCCCGACGAAACTGGGCAACGGGAAATCATGTACCGTCTTGTCTGGATTTTCCTTCGTCCAGTTGATGATAACTGGAACCAAGTTAGTAGTGAAATCATTTCTACAGGCAGTTACAGCTGCATTGACTGCCTGCTGTAACAACTCATATTTTTCCGCGGCTTCTTTTTTCACGTCCTCAGCTGCTTTTTTCTCGACCGCAAGCTTCACCTTCGCGTCGATGTCCGCCTGACTAAACTTCTTTTTCTGCTTCTTGGCCTCCGGCCCCTCGTTGTAAAACACCTTCCACGTGGCGCCGTCTCCAGCGCTGTGCACATGACCATATTGCGGCCACTGGCCCAAAGGGAGTCCCTTAAGTTTGTTCAAGTCCCGGTTGAGAGGGGTGTCCCACTTGGGCCTCATCGGAGAAGTAGGGCTTTCGGCTGCAAGCTGGTGTTGCTTCTCCAGTAGTCTAATCAATTTCCTCGTGATCTTGTCCGTGTAAAAAACCTTTTTATCCTTGTCCCACATGTAGCGGGCCCTGATGGAGTCACACTCCAAGGGGTTGGTGAAATTCGCGAAGGGGTCTGGGAGACCTGCGGCTTCACGTTCCGCGTCCTCCTTATCCCATATGGGCCTTTTACCGAGGTAGCCACGGCTTCCGAGGCGATGCTTCCCCGTGTTCCTTTGCTGAAGGCTCTTGAATTTCACAGCCTTAGCCTTGGCGTCCTCGGTAGCGCAAGTGTCCTTGAACTTTTCGAACTCCTCTTCCGTATGTGGCGGATTTTCCTCCAGAATATTGGACAGGGGTTCCTCAGCCTCAATAGCTCGTTCACCCTCGATTTCAAGGAGGCCAAATCATTGCTGAACATGCCCGTGGCGTGATTGTTAATCTTTTTCATCTTCGGATCATCCCATGATTGTTCTATGTTATCATCCCGGTCGGGGAACTTGAATCTCTTGTGCAACTTCGTTAGGAGCAACTGCGTCAAATGTTCTTTACTCCTTAAGTCATCGTCGTTGATGCTCGCGCATTCCCGTAGGATGCATCCTACTTGGTTACCATAGCACTTGCGAGGTTCTTCCGGCTCTAACGGCTCAAACTTGCCAGGTGCCATCTTTGTGATCACAAGTCGTCCAATCCGTAGTATGTTAGGTTTTCGTATCCTCTGTTTCTTATGCTTCCGCTTTTCGGTACCGGCATCGGCACCGGTACCTTCCCCACCGGTATCTTCCCCGCCGGTACCTTCCCCACCGGTCTCAGCGCCGTCATCGGTGCCGGCGCCGTCGGTGTCGATGTCGGCGTCAGTACCATCATTGAGGCGGACCTGCGAACCTTGCTTAGCAGTCAAAAAGTCGAGCTAGTCTTGTTCACCCTAATAATCCATCTCGTATGCATCTTGGTTGGAAGGCCCAGTTTCTTCGTTGTTCGACATGTTTCCTATGATTAAGTGTCCTCATTTATTTCTAAAAGTATAAATAAATGAGAAATGACATAAAACAGAAATATATGTGCCAGCACTCGATATGCCAACTATGTAGCACAAATCATGCCTTTATTCACGGGAAATTTCGGCATGACCTTTGCTAAAAAATGGACATATCGAGCGCCTGAAATTGACTGGAACGGAAATGAATCAACATTCTGGCGTAACATAGGCCACTCGTATCATTTACCGAAACATGACATGTCCACATATCACATGTCCAGTTCAAATTTGCATATAAATTCAGCTAATTTTGAAACCTATCTAAATTCATAACTAAATAGATAACCTAATTAACATAACTAAAACCTAAGTAAATTAACCCAAGCTAGCAGAGAGAGAGAGAGAGGGGGGTTGGTTTACAGAGGGTGCAGGGGCGAGGAGGCAGGCCCGACGACGGCCGAGGTTGGGAGGGGAGGAAGCACAGGAGGGAGGCGAGAGCCGATGGGTCGGGGGCGAGCGCGCCGGGTCGGGGGCGAGCGCCGGTGCCGGGGGTGAGCGCGCCTGGGCCGGGCACGGCGGGGTCGGGGGCGAGCGAGACGGGGTCGGGGCCGGGCACGGCGGTGCGACGGGGCCGGGGAAGAGAGTTGGGATTTGGGGGAATAGAGGCGGGATGAAGCAGGGAGAGGGAGAATTTTGGGTTAAGTGGACATAGCAGTAGCGCGTTTACACGAAGCGTGCTACTACTATTACGGGCAGCTATAGCGGTTTTCTACAGAAACCGCTACTGCTGCCTTGACTAGCTAGAGCTCTTTTTCACTAAAGCGCTACTGCTATAACCAGTTTCCCTTGTTCTTTTCCTCAGTGCTGAACGAAGGGAAGGCGATATATATTGCATCATTTGACGGTTAAATATGTATGCAAAATAGGAACATATATATTACATCATTGGACCCTTGCATAATAATGGCTAAGTGTGTATACAAAATAGGAACATATATATATATATATATATATATATATATATATATATATATATATATATATATATATATTACATCATTTGACTGATTCCTCAGCGCTGACGTTTTCGTTTTTGAGTCAGCTTCTTTCCCTTCTTGTTCGTCAAAGAATAATTGAGCCCCTCATTGTGACTTTGCCTTTTCCATGGAGTACGATTTTTCTATGGTAATGTAGTATTGATTCTTCTTTTGACGTATACTTCATCATCATCGTCATCTTCCCTCATTGGGTTGGCGTACTGATCATAGTCTTCCTCGTTGGCGACTCCATCCATTCCAATGGTGATTCTTTTGCTTTTCCTCACGACAACACGACTGGGATTGCATGGGTCGGTTATGAAGAAGCACTGTGTCACGTGCTTAGCGTGCACCCATGGCTCGTTTTTTGCAATAGCGTTCACGGTAGCGCTCTTGGCGTCGGGTATAGTCATGGTAGTGAAAATTCGGCTTTCTCTTTCGACATTCTTAGCCCATCTGACACGGAACATCGTCGTGTTGTGCAGTCTAGAGTAGTCAAGCTCCCAGATCTCCTCAAACCTTCCATAAAATCGTTAAGTTGTGCCGTTGTCGTTGCCGGTCATGCATTCCATCGACACCCCTGAGTTCTGATCATCATTGTCCATATCTTTGGCATCCGTGTAGAACGTGTCTCCGTTGATATCATATGCCTAATAGGTTACGAGGTTGGGTGAGGAGCCATGTGCTAAGGCGTATATGAGCAATCCGTCCTTAGAGCCCTCCTCCGGGGGATTAGCAATAATATGCTCTTTGAACCAATGCAGGAAAGTGGAGTTGTGTTCTCTAGTAACTTCGGCGTCCGTCCTGCATACCCCCCGGTCACGATACTTCTTTGCGATAATTTCTTTGTGTAGTGCCACGAAAGGATCCACCTCGTCTAGGTGTTGTAGCACTACCAAGTTTGCTCTATCAAATTCGCTGCGTCGATCTGAGTATGCCACGTGCAGTTCCCTGCGACCGTTGCAGTGACCTTCTCCTTCGAGCCTCCCATCGTGCTTGTTAACGGGCAAACCAACACTAACACCAGGCGGCTGGTCTGCGCCATATAGAAAATTCTCACAGAAAGAGATGCACTCTTGTGTCAAATAGCCCTAGACGATGCTTCCATCAGGACAGGACATGTTACGAACGAATCCTTTGATGATCCCATTCATCCTCTCAAACGGCATCATGTTGTGCAGAAATGACGGCCCCAGGTCTATTATGTCATCCACAATATGGACACATAGATGCACCATCATGTCAAAGAACGCGGGCGGGAAGTACACCTCAAGCTCATTTAGTATCACAACGATCTCTTCCTGTAGCCTTCGGAGCTGCTTCACACTGATCGACTTTCGAGAGATGACGTCAAAAAAGTTGCAGAGACCAATAAGCGTGTCACGGACGTGCTTGTCCATTATCCCTCTAAGGGCAACAGGTAATATCTGCATAATCATCACATGACAGTCATGAGACTTCATCCCGCTGAACCTTTTCTTGTCCGTGTCTAGATATCTACTTATCTTGCCACAGTAACCGGAACTAACTTTGACTCCGGTAAGGCACTTAAAGAATTGATTGGTCTCAGCCTGACTTAAGATGAAGCAAGAAGGGGGGCAATAATCCTCATTCTTTCTTTTCTTGCCCTTCTTCTCCCATGCCTCTGTCTTCGTCTCTGTCTCGTCTGACATTTTATAGGGTGGCATGTGCAGATCTTCCCTGATTTTCAAATCTTGCAAGTCTTTTCTTGCCTTCGGCCCATCCTTGGTCTTATCCGGCATGTTCATCAGTGTTGCGAGCAAGCTCTCAAGGACATTCTTACAGATATGCATTTGATCAAGGCAATGAGGTGTATCGAGTTTGTGCTAGTACTCCAAGTCCCAGAACACAAACCTCGTCTTCCATACCTTCAGCAGCGGCTCCGGCGCCTTTCTTATCGTATTTCCTGGCGCGGGGCACTCCTTCTAGTTTTTCAACAGCTCATCGATTTCGGCACCGCTCCGCTTACGTGGAGGTCCTCGATGCTCAGCGTGACCATTGAATAGATCTCCACTGTTTCTCCACGGGTCGTCCTGTTCGAGCCATCTTTGATGCCCCATGTACACGATTTTCCCAGACCCGCCATCTTTCCTTGACGTTAGCTGCTGAGACGTCGTATCATCCATGCACCGCGTGCATCTGCAATATCCATGGCACACCTGGCCTGCCACATATCCGTAACCGAGATAGTCGTGCACTGTCGTGATCAGCATGGCTCTCATGTTGAAATACTCGCCTTTGCTGGCGTCCCATGTCTTGGCCGGTGTTTTCCATAACGTGTCTAACTCCTCCTGAAGTAGCCCGAGATACAAATTTATATTATTTCCTGGTTGTTTTAGCCCTTGAATAAGCATGCTCATGTGAATGTACTTTGATTTCATGCACAACCAGGGGGAGGTTGTACATCCATACAAACACGGGCCATGTGCTATGGTTGGTGCTCTGGTTGCCAAACAAATTCATGCCATCGGTACACGCGCCGAGCACGATGTTCCTTGCATCACATTCAAAATACCGATAGAAGCTGTTCAACGCTCTCCACTGGCTTCCATCCTTGACGTGTCTAAGCTTCGGATCATCTCCATCGTCGGGCTTCTTCCTCTCCGCGTGCCAGCGCATTAGCTTTGCTTCCTTGGGATCTACAAAATACCTCTGGAGATGGGGAGTGATCGGTAAGTACCATACCACTTTCTGGGGACATTTCTTCCCGGCCTTCTTGTATCGAGAAGCATTGCACACCGGACAACTTGTTTTTTCCGCGTGCTCCTTCCGATAAATTATGCAATCGTTGATGCATGCATGGTATCTAACGTGTGGCAGATCAAGAGGGCACACGATCTTCTTCGCCTCATCAACACTACTAGGACATAGATTACCCTCGGGAAGAACATCCTTTAGGTACTTGAGATGCTCATTGAGGCTAGTGTCGGTCCATTTGTTTTTAGCCTTCGTTTTCAGGAGTTGGAGCGCGAAACTCAAGCGGGTCACCTCAGGATTGCAACCATCATACAATGGAGTGTTCGAGTCTACCACCAGTTGCTCTAGCTTAGCCTCCTCTCTAGAAGTAGCTCTATCAGTACTCGTCTCCTTGCGAAGCAATGCTTGAACATGAGGGTCCCGCACAATTGAACTTAGTGCCGACGAACTCTGCTGCGTGGAGTCCATGTCGTTCTCTCCGCCACCATGTCCGGCCCCTGCTCCGCCGCCATGTCCGGCCTCTTCCCCGCCGCCATTATCGATCATCTCTTCGTCTTGCCCCATGTCAACATTGCCTGCCCCATCGGCATCCTCAACATCGTCATCCTCATCTTCAATTATCCATCGAGTATAGCCATATATGAAACCAGTCATGAGCAGGTGCGCTTCGACACGACCATCGACATGGGGGTCAAGACAAACTATTCCTTTGCATTTTCGACACGGACATAAAACCTCTGTCAGGTTATTTCCTTCATGTCCTGCACCGCCGACCGCAACCACCTGTCCACCATCGTTCCACTGACCATCGTCAACTCTGCATGGTAATAATAAACAAATTGATTATAAAAATGCGTGCATTCATCAAAGTCATACAAAAATTCGGCATCACCTTCCTTAAAAATAGGACATATATAGATCTAGAGTTTCCCCGGAATTCACCAAAACGGAAATAAATCGACATTTCGGGAAAACATAGGAAACTCAAAAGCACAATTTGGCGTCAACTCATGCCACACACACAATTTCCATAAACATATCACACACACATAAACATATTTCCATTTTGCAAAAGCATGAAATATTAATCACACCTCTATCTCGAGATCGAGCACACGATGGAGATGATGATGTAGGGAGGTCAAAAGTGCACAAAGCTCTTCTTGACAAAGAAAGATCTAGTTAGGGGGCAAATAGGTCACTTAACTAAATGCTACATCTACCTAGCTAGCTAATTTGGGAGGAGACAACTTCAACTAGTGGAGGGGGGAGGAAAAAGAGAAAGGAGATGAATTAATGGAGGTGGTGTAGTTATAGCTAGGAGTAATGAATAGAGAGAAAGGTAGGTAGAAGAGGGAGAGTAATGGGGGGAGAAGTATTGAGGAAGAAGAAGAGTGAGAGAGGGAGGATGTGGGAGGTAGGGGAAAGGGAGGAGAGGAGATGGGGAGGGGGAGGTGGAAAAAGGTGGTGGGTGCTGCGTCTTAGCAGTAGCGCGGGAGCAAAAGCACGCTGCTGCTAAGAGCGTAGCAGCAGCGCGCTTTCCTGTCACGCGCTCCTGCTAAGCGGGCCAACCCTGTGCACAATTTCAAAATTAGCAGCAGCGAGGTGACAAAAAAGCACGCTACTACTATGGCATTAGCAGCAGCACGCTTCCTGACGCCGTGCTACTAGTAAACTTATGTCGTTGTGTACTGTCGGTGGATTTTTGTAGCAGCGCGGTTTAAGAGTCACGCGCTACTGCTAAGTTTGCACCAGTAGCGAGCTTTCCGTAGCCGCGCTGCTACTACTTAGCAGCAGCGCCTCTTTTTGTGCCGCACTGCTGCTAAGATTCTGTGTATAAGGTTTTCCCTAGTAGTGACAGCACGACATAGCAGGGTCCTGTGCATGATGATGCAAACAAAGTCATGCCAATTTATGGCGCGATTACACAAGTCAACAACTGAATCCCCAACTGTATTTGCATATACTGCAGCAAACTAGATTGATATTATTTTTTCTTTTTCGTCGAGGTTTTGATTCAGGTAGGCATCCATGGGTGGCAGGAATGCAAAGTGCAGGTAGCAGCAGTGTACAACTAGCTAGAAGAGGACTAGGAGGAGCAAAACCAAACCTTTTTCTGCTGGATTTTGAGGCGTTCGAGGTGCATCTCAGATTCTCCTGCAGAATAGCAGTGAGGAGGCTTCACCAATACAGCAAAACCAAGGACAGAACTTGCTTCTCCAGATTAACATTGGCCTTCACCACATACTCATACTTGTCCTGCAAATAATGCCATCATGAGTTCAACATCAGCTATCCACCTGCCTTTCAAATTAGTAACCATATACAACAAAATAATAAGTTGTGAGGAGCCTATAGCGGAACGGGACTAGCTCACGCTGTTGAATGGGGACAGGGTCGTCCGATTCCGATCCGGCTAGTGTGGCTGGCACCCGCGGGATGGGCGGCGTGAGCCGGCGGCGAGCTTACCCGAAGGCGATGCGGTGGGCGACCTTGAGGCACTCCCAGTGCTCGTCGGGGTTGAAGTAGGTGCGCACCAGCAGCGCGTTCACCGCGCGGAACGCCAGCGCCAGCACCCGCCGCTCCGGCCACGGCCGGATCCGCGGTGACTGCGGAGAGGAATCTCCTCCGCCCTCTTCCGGGGGTGGCGGCGGGCCGGCGGCGTGAGGTCTCCTGCGGTGACTCATCGTGGCGGCACTCTTGCTCTCTTCTCCGGCGCGGCTGCGAGCAGAGGAGGGGGTTGGTGAGGCTGACGCGTGGGCCGGCTGCGAGCAGAGGAAAGGATGGGTAATACCTCGCCCGGAGCTCCACCACGCCGCACAGCGCCGCCACCACCTCCCCGATCCGTCGTACCATGCCCTCTGCACACCAAAAATACACACCCAACAAAAAAATCAATCCATCGTCCCTCACCAAGCACGATAGAGAACGATTAGAGAGGGGGAGAGGCGGGAAATTACTTGAGGATGTTGTCCTCGTGGTTGACGGGGATGTTGTCCGCAATGGTGACGGCGGCGGCTGTGTGTGACGGCGGCGGCTGTGGGTGTGAGCGAGACGGAGGAAGGGGGAGCGGCGAATCCCGCTGGGGAAGGGGAGGGATCAGGGTGGGTGGCAGAGAGAGGCGGCGGCCGGATGGGGAAGGAGGGGGCGGCGATTGGGGGCCGTCGTTGTCGATCTAGATCGGGGAGAAGGATTGGGGTGGGTGGCGGATCTGGAGCGAAAGAATGGAGGCGGGGGAGGGAGGAATGAGAGAAAGAATGGAGGCGGGGGGTGGGTGGAAAATGTCCATGCAGACAGACCTAGGGTTTCGGCTCGGGTGGGTTTGGGCCATTGGATCCGCAAGCATCCGACAGTGGTTGATGTGTGATCCGCGTGATATGCCCATGGTCCAATCAGAACGCAGCAAACCATTTGGTGACCATATAAATTGGTCATGATCGATACAAGATAAAAAATTCATTCCAATTTTCAGTGCTTAAAATGAGTTTTTTATGAAAGTCCTATCAAATATTTGTTGAAATGATCTCATATTGTGCACAATGGTGCATCTTAGAATTTCAAACAATGTTGCCTAAGGGAATTTTCATTTTCTTTGTACATACAATTCATTTTCCATTTTTCGAGTGCCTGAAATGAGGTTTTTTGTGAAGGACCTACCATATATTTGTTGCAAAATTGCACCAAATCAATTTTCTAAAATACTAGGACATATTTAATGCACAATTGACCAAATGGTTGGGTGTAAAAAAATTTGATCCACCTCTTGTGAAAAAGATAATTTTCCGCTGATTCAGTTGGAAGCGGGTCAAATTTGAACTGCAGCTACCTCGTAGTTTGCTCTTTATTTTTTTCCAAAAATCATTTCTAGGTACATAAGTATCTATTTAATCAGAGAAACACCAAAAAAATTCCAAGATTCAACCACTAGCTAGGAACGGTTATTCCCGCCATTTTGACTGCATTTTGAAACGGACATAAAAAATTCAAAGAAAATCAAAGAATTGGAAAACCTTCACATTGTTTCATTATATGTGGCCAAGTTATGAGAAAAAATTATAAACTTGTAATACGACAATTATTTTAAAAAAGTGTTCTCAGAAATGAGCTACCATGCGAGAAGATTCATGGCTTTCAAGCCAAATGATCAATCTTATGGCCACATTCATGGCATAGTTTATTCAAATGATCTCATATTTTGCACAAGGGTGCATATTAGAATTGCAAACAATGTTGCCTAAGGAAGTTTTCATTTTCTTTGGACGAAAAAACCATTTTCCATTTTCTGAGTGCCTGAAATGAGTTTTTTTGTGAAGGACCTACCATATATTTGTTGCAAAATTGGACCAAATCATTTTTCTGAAATACTAGGCCATATTTAATGCACAATTGACCAAATGGTTGGGTGTAAAAAGATTTGATCCACCTCTCGTGAAAAAGACAAATTTTCACCGATTTAGTTGGAAGCGGGGCAAATTTGAACTGTAGCTGCCTTGTAGTTTGCTCTTTATTTTTTCCAAAACTCATTTCTAGGTACATCAGTATCTATTTAATGAGAGAAACACCAAAAGAATTTCAAGATTCAACCACTAGCTAGGAACGGTCATTCCCGCCGTTTTCGTCGCATTTTGAAACGGGCATAAACAATTCAAAAAAATCAAAAAATTGGGAAACCTTCGCATTGTGTCATTATATGTGGCCAAGTTCCCATGAAAGTAACAAACTTGTAATACGACAATTATTTTAAAAAAGTGTTCTCAGAAATGAGCTATCACGTGTGGAGATCAATGGCTTTCAAGACAAATGATCAATCTTATGGCCACATTCATGGCGTAGTTTGTTGAAATGATCTCATATTTGGCACAAGGGTGCATATTGGAATGTCAAACATTGTTGCCTAAGGAAGTTTTCATTTTCTTTGGACGAAAAAACCATTTTCCATTTTTCGAGTACCCAAAAGGAGGTTTTTTGTGAAGGACATCCCAAATAATTGTTGCAAAATTGGACCAAATCAATTTTATAAAATACTAGGCCATATTTAATGCATAATTGAGCAAATGGTTGGGTGTAAAACGTTTTGATCCACCTCTCGTGAAAAAGACAAATTTTCGCAGATTCAGTTGGAAGCGGGTCAAATTTGAACAGTAGCTGCCTTTTAGTTTGCTCTTTATTTTTTTCAAAAATCATTTCTAGGTACATAAGTATCTATTTAATCAGAGAAACGCCAAAAAAATTCCAAGATTCAACCACTAGCTAGGAACTGTTATTCCCACCGTTTTGACCGCATTTTGAAACGGGCATAAAAAATTAAAAAAAACAAAAAATTGGAAACCTTCGCATTGTCTCATTATATGTTGCCAAGTTCCCAGAAAAAATAACAAACTTGTAATACGGCGATTATTTTTAAAAAGTGTTCTTAGAAACGAGCTATCATGTGTGGAGATCAATGGCTTTCAAGCCAAATGATCAATCTTATGGCCACATTCATGGCATAGTTTGTTCAAATGATCTCATATTATGCACAAGGGTGCATCTTGGAATTCCAAACAATGTTGCCTAAGGGAGTTTTCATTTTCTTTGCACGGAAAATACATTTTCCATTTTTCGAGTGTCCGAAATGAGTTTTTTTTGTGAAGGACCTACCATATATTTGTTGCAAAATTGGACCAAATCAATTTTATAAAATACTAGGCCATATTTAATGCACAATTGACAAAATGGTTGGGTGTCAAAAGTTTTGATCCACCTATCTTGAAAAAGACAAATTTCCGCCGATTCAGTTGGAAGCGGGTCAAATTTGAACTGCAGCTGCCTCATAGCTTACTATTTATTTTTTCCAAAAATCATTTCTAGTTACATAAGTACCTATTTAATCATAAATACATGGTTTGGTGGCGATATGTCGAGGTTTGGGCGGTGGCCGAGGGCCCCAACTCTAGAGCGCGTAAACTCGCATGCCCGCCGCGTGGTCACCGCGTGACCATGGCGTTGCCATGTGTTCTAGGCAGCCTAGGCATGTCTAGTGGGTTGGGCACTCCCCAGGTAGGTGCTAGGAAGAAAATTACAACATAAGATTCTCACGAGGAGACTGATCGATGCTCAAAAATGAATTAGCAGCCGAAAGTTTGATTAGCGGTACGGGAAATGTACATGGCTAATGGGCGTGAGTTTTGGCTGAGGATGATCAGTTACTAAGAAGACTGTCTTCACAAATTTTCAGCTCAAAAGGAGGAGCCTAGGTGGTACTTGCTTTGCAAACTATCATACTAGACATAAATACGAATGTTGAAGCTCGGCTCAAAATAATGAATGGATTGAGATGGCATTTGGTGCAGGATGGTTATTTAGGTATAGGAAAGCACTGTAGAAAATGGATACTATTTGGACATGCCAAAGTGGTACTTCCTTCACAAACTGTTATTCTGAACAGAATAGGAAAATGAATATTTTTGAATTATTTTTGAACTAGGCAAGGAAGGTTTTTACATATTTGAGGAAGATATGACCCAAAGAATTTATGAGATTTTTTTGGAAATTTTGGGAATGACAGAAATATAGGTTGCTTCACAACCTAGGGCAAAAACTACCACATGGACATGACACATAGGCAAAACTGATGAGGTGGCGCCTAGTTATAGCAACCCACCACAATTTACAAGGCTATGACCATCTATATTGGTTGTTAACAACTAGAAATAAGGCAGCGGACTAGCGCTGTTTGCTTTATGACCATTTCATGTAAGGAAATTATGACCTTTCTGACCAAAATGGTCGCAATGGTTTAGGGTTTGGAGCCCCCCGAACAGATTTTGACCAATTGGTCTGAAATGGTCATAGATCTATGACCATTTCTTCCAGGGTCACTGACAGAAGGTCACTAGTTGACATATTTCTTGTAGTGCACTCGGGAATCCTGAGCACCCTGGACGAACACGAGGCACACCAGGCTCCATTTCGTGGGTTGTTGGGTTTCCCGGCGCAGGCGGTTACAGAAGCCGATAGAGAAAGAGGAAAGCAGAGTTGAGTGAAATGCAGAAGCGCAATGCAAGAATAGCAAAGCTAGAGGAACTTGCAGCTGCCGTCCAACCATCTCAGCGGCGTGAAGCTTCCCTAGAAGCTACCCCACCATCTCAGCGGAGTAGCCGAGCTCGTTCAACCTGATTTCACGGCTCGTCGCTGCCCCGTGGATACTATCACGGAGGCTCAACATTGCGAGCTCATGACGAAATGCCAAAACCTCTCTTTGAAGGCGGCTGTTGGCTCTGTTGCACCTCCTCAAGCTGACGGAAGTTTTCACTGCCGTCCGATTCCACATGGCTATGTTGCTGTGATGGTGGATGAAATAATGGAGGAATTTGAGGAGCTGTTGCTTGACCACCCTACAGGTGAAGGGGAGAATCACCTGGTTTATGCTTTCAGGAGTACCTATCTATGGAGGAAGGAGTACATCAAGCTTCCAAAATTGGGCGCCTCGTCCTCCTCCGGCGAGTAAGAGCACTCCGCCTCGTCCTCTGCCTGCTCCTCCAGCGAGTGATTAGGGCACTCGGCCTCCTCCAGCGCCTGAGGGCACTCCACCTCCTCCTCCGCCTCCTCCAGCATGTCAGCGGACTCCGCCGCGTCAGCAACGGCAGAAGTGAGACACCGCCACTCTGACGGCTAGCAGTACAAGCAGAGGCAGGAGGCAATTCAAATATGGTCCAAGCCTCAAGGCTCCTGCAAAGTTACCATATGAGAGGCCTGACAAGGAATCTGATGACATCGTGGTAGCCAAAGTGCAGGCCCATTTTGAACAGAAACCTCCACCTCCGAAGGAAACAGTAGATCCAGTGAAAGTGAAGAGCACTCTAGATGCCCTGAAGCGACCACCACCATCTCCGCTGCAATCCAACTGTGAGTGCCTTATTGAAAGGACATATAAGGAAGCGCAGCGGTCAGGAAGTACTTGCAGTGATGCGAGATTCACTACAAAAAATACACTTCCATGATGATACGTGTTTGTCACAGTAGGTCACTTTTTTGTCATGCATGTACATCCATGATGTTTTTATGGCAGAACCAAGATAGTCATACCTGTGCTGTCGTAGAAGTGTTGCATGACATTACCAAAATTATCATCACGGAAGTGTCCACTTTTATGACGATAAATAACATGTCATAGAAGTGCTTTCGTCAAGGGTGACCGACACGTGGCATCCACCGTAACCGGTCGCCGTTAAGCTATGGGTTCCGGTTTGGATCCGATAACCCGTTACCAGCCCGGACCAATGGGGATTTTCCACGTGTGAAATTATCATTGGCTGGAGGAAACACGGGTCGGCTCACCATTGGGACAGATGTCATCCACTCATTGGACAGAATGCGCCAATGATACGTTGACACATGGCATGGCCCAACAGATGCCCATTCCTGTGAAAAGGCCGGCCCATTTGACTTGGTCAAAAGATAGCGGGCCGGCCCACAGAAATCCTGTTAACGACATGTTCGCACATAGCCCATTTACAGCCCGCTAACCCAGGGCCCATTATGGCCTATCTGAATTAGGCCCAGTAGCATCATCTGGGCCGTCCAATATGATTCCATCCCATTGTAACTTTTGGCCCATTTATGGCCCATGACGTCTTTCGACCCATATGAGGCACTTTGTAAATCTTGGCCCATTAACGACCCATGATGAAACTAGCCCGTAATGAACAGTATATCGCTTTATACCCATTAACGACCCATTATTCCATTGGGCTGTTTCAAGCCCATGTTATCTTTTGGCCTTCTCAGGGCCCATTTATTCTTGGGCTCATTTCCAGCATTCGGTTACTTACAGCTTGTTACCGGCCTTTTCTGCTTGTAGGCCAAATTCAGCCTGTGGTTACAGTCGGCCCGTTTGTGGCCCGTTAATATGTTGGGCCGTTTTCATAGCTTCATCAAATACGGCCGATTAATGGCGGCCTGTTATTGTTGGTGTTGGGGAACGTTGCAGAAAATTAAAATTTTTCCTACGGTTTCACCAAGATCCATCTATGAGTTCATCTAGCAACGAGTCATGGGAGAGAGAGATTGCATCTACATACCACTTTGTAGATCGCGAGCGGAAGCGTTCGAGTGAACATGGATGAGGTAGTCGTACTCGCCGTGATCCAATTCACCGTTGATCTAGTGCCGAACGTACGGCACCTCCGCGTTCAACACACGTACGGAAAGCGTGACGTCTCCTCCTTCTTGATCCAGCAAGGCAAAGGAGAGGTTGGGGAAGAAGGCTCCAGCAGCAGCACGACGGCGTGGTGATGGTGGAACTGCAGTACTCCGGCAGGGCTTCGCCGTGCTCAATGGAGGAGGAGGAGGTGTTGGAGAGGGAGAGGGAGGCGCCAGGGCATTGGGTGGTCAGCCCCCCTTCCCCTCCCCCCTTTATATAACCCCTAGGGGGGGCGCCGTCCCTAGGAGATGGAATCTCCTAGGGGGGGCGGCGGACAGGGAGGGGGGCTTGGCCCCCAAGCAAGGGGGGCGCCCCCTTTAGGGTTTCCCCCCAAACCCTAGGCGCATGGTACCTTGGGGGGGTTGGCGCACCAGCCCACTATGGGCTGGTTCCCTCCCTCATATGGCCCATGGGTCCCTCCGAGATAGGTGGCCCCACCCGGTGGACCCCCCGGGACCCTCCGGTGGTCCCGGTACAATACCGATAACCCCGAAACTTGTCCCGGTGTCCGTATGATGACTTTCCATATATAAATCTTTACCTCCGGACCATTCCGAAACTCCTCGTGACGTCCGGGATCTCATCCGGGACTCCGAACAACATTCGGGTTACTGCATATACATATCTTCACAACCCTAGCGTCACCGAACCTTAAGTGTGTAGACCCTACGGGTTCGGGAGACATGCAGACATGACCGAGACTGTTCTCGGGCAATAACCAACAGCGGGATCTGGATACCCATGTTGGCTCCCACATGCTCCACGATGATCTCATCGGATGAACCATGATGTCGAGGATTCAATTAATCCCGTATACGATTCCCTTTGTCAATCGGTATTTTACTTGCCCGAGATTCGATCGTCGGTATCCCAATACCTCGTTCAATCTCGTTACCGGCAAGTCACTTTTCTCGTACCGTAATGCATGATCCCGTGATCAAACACTTTGATCACATTGAGCTCATTATGATGATGCATTACCGAGAGGGCCCGGTGATACCTCTCCGTCAAGCGGAGTGACAAATCCCAGTCTCGATCCATGTCAACCCAACAGACACTTTCAGAGATACCCGTAGTATACCTTTATAGTCACCCAGTTACGTTGTGACGTTTGGCACACCCAAAGCACTCTTACGGTATCCGGGAGTTACACGATCTCATGGTCTAAGGAAAGGATACTTGACATTGGAAAACTCGAGCAAACGAACTATGCGATCTTATGCTATGTTTTAGGATTGGGTCTTGTCCATCACATCATTCTCCTAATGATGTGATCCCGTTATCGATGACATCCAATGTCCATAGTCAGGAAACCATGACTATCTGTCGATCAACGAGCTAGTCAACTAGAGGCTCACTAGGGACATGTTTGTTGTCTGTTATTCACACATGTATTACGATTTCCGGATAACACAATTATAGCACGAATAAAGACAATTATCATGAATAAGGAAATATATTAATAATGCTTTTATTATTGCCTCTAGGGCATATTTCCAACAGTCTCCCACTTGCACTAGAGTCAATAATCTAGTTACATTGTGATGAATCGAACACCCATAGAGTTCTGGTGCTGATCATGTTTTGCCTTAGGGAGAGGTTTAGTCAATGGATCTGTGACATTTAGATCCGTGTGCACTTTACAAATTTCTATGTCTCCATCTTGAACATTTTCACGAATGGAGTTGAAGCGACGCTTGATGTGCCTGGTCTTCTTGTGAAACCCGGGCTCCTTTGCAAGTGCAATAGCTCTAGTGTTGTCACAGAAGAGCTTGATCGGCCCCGACGCATTGGGTATGACTCCGAGGTCGGTGATGAACTCCTTCACCCAAATTGCTTCATGCGCTGCCTCCGAGGCTGCCATGTACTCCGCTTCACATGTAGATCCCGCCACGACGCTTTGCTTGCAACAGCACCAGCTTACTGCCCCACCATTCCAAATATATACGTATCCGGTTTGTGACTTAGAGTCATCCAGATCTGTGTCGAAGCTAGCGTCGACGTAACCTTTTACGACGAGCTCTTCGTCACCTCCATAAACGAGAAACATTTCCTTGGTCCTTTTCAGGTACTTCAGGATATTCTTGACCGCTGTCCAGTGTTCCTTGCCGGGATTACTTTGGTACCTTCCTACCAAACTTACGGCAAGGTTTACATCAGGTCTGGTACACAGCATGGCATACATAATAGAACCTATGGCTGAGGCATAGGGGATGACGCTCATCTCTTCTATTTCTTCTGCCGTGGTCGGACATTGAGTTGAGCTCAATTTCACACCTTGTAACACAGGTAAGAACCCTTTCTTAGATTGATCCATATTGAACTTCTTCAATATTTTATCAAGGTATGTGCTTTGTGAAAGACCTATGAGGCGTCTCGATCTATCTCTATTGATCTTGATGCCTAATATATAAGCAGCTTCTCCAAGGTCCTTCATTGAAAAACTTTTATTCAAGTAGGCCTTAATGCTGTCCAAGAGTTATATATCATTTCCCATCAAAAGTATGTCGTCTACATATAATATGAGAAATGCTACAGAGCTCCCACTCACTTTCTTGTAAACACAGGCTTCTCCATAAGTCTGTGTAAACCCAAACGCTTTGATCATCTCATCAAAGCGAATGTTCCAACTCCGAGATACTTGCACCAGCCCATAAATCGAGCGTTGGAGCTTACACACCTTGTCAGCATTCTTAGGATCGACAAAACCTTCCGGCTGCATCATATACAATTCTTCCTTAAGGAAACCATTAAGGAATGCCGTTTTGACGTCCATTTGCCATATCTCATAATCGTAGAATGCGGCAATTGCTAACATGATTCAGACGGACTTCAGCTTCGCTACCGGTGAGAAAGTCTCATCGTAGTCAATTCCTTGAACTTGTCGATAACCCTTAGCGACAAGCCGAGCTTTATAGATGGTCACATTACCATCCGCGTCTGTCTTCTTCTTAAAGATCCATTTATTTTCTATCGCTCACCGTTCAACGGGCAAGTCAGTCAAAGTCCATACTTCGTTTTCATACATGGATCCTATCTCGGATTTCATGGCTTCCAGCCATTTGTCGGAATCCGGGCCCGCCATTGCTTCCTGATAGTTCGAAGGTTCACCGTTGTCTAACAACATGATTTCCAAGACAGGGTTGCCATACCACTCTGGTGCGGAACGTGTCCTTGTGGACCTTCGAATTTCAGTAGGAGCTTGATTAGAAGTATCTTGATCATCATCATTAATTTCCTCTCCAGTCGGTGCAGGCACCTCAGAAACGTTTTCTTGAGTTTCGCCTTTTTCCGGTTCAAGAGGTAACACTTCATCAAGTTCTACTTTCCTCCCACTTACTTCTTTCGAGAGAAACTCTTTCTCTAGAAAGGATCCATTCTTGGCGACAAAGATCTTACCTTCGGATCTGAGGTAGAAGGTATACCCAACAGTTTCTTTAGGGTATCCTATGAAGACGCATTTTTCCGAATTGGGTTCGAGCTTTTCAGGTTGAAGTTTCTTGACATAAGCATCGCATCCCCAAACTTTTAGAAACGACAGCTTAGGTTTCTTCCCAAACCATAATTCATACGGTGTCGTCTCAACGGATTTCGACGGAGCCCTATTTAAAGTGAATGCGGCAGTCTCTAAAGCATAGCCCCAAAAAGATAGTGGTAAGTCGGTAAGAGACATCATAGATCGCACCATATCTAATAGAGTGCGATTACGACGTTCGGACACACCATTACGCTGAGGTGTTCCAGGCAGCGTGAGTTGTGAAACTATTCCACATTTTCTTAAGTGTGTGCCAAATTCGTGACTCAAGTATTCTCCTCCACGATCTGATCGTAGAAACTTGATCTTTCTTTCACGTTGATTTTCAACCTCACTCTGAAATTCCTTGAACTTTTCAAAGGTCTCAGACTTGTGTTTCATTAAGTAGACATACCCATATCTACTCAAGTCATCAGTGAGGGTGAGAACATAACGATAGCCACCGCGAGCCTCAACACTCATTGGACCGCACACATCGGTATGTATGATTTCCAATAAGTTGGTTGCTCGCTCCATTGTTCCTGAGAACGGAGTCTTGGTCATTTTACCCATGAGGCATGGTTCGCACGTGTCAAATGATTCATAATCAAGAGACTCTAAAAGTCCATCTGCATGGAGCTTCTTCATGCGTTTGACACCTATGTGACCAAGGCGGCAGTGCCACAAATATGTGGGACTATTGTTATCAACTTTAACTCTTTTGGTATTCACACTATGAATATGTGTATCATCACGTACGAGATTCATTAAGAATAAACCATTAACCATCGGAGCATGGCCATAAAACATATCTCTCATATAAATGGAACAACCATTATTCTCGGATTTAAATGAGTAGCCATCTCGAATTAAACGAGATCCAGATACAATGTTCATGCTCAAACTTGGCACTAAATAACAATTATTGAGGTTTAAAACTAATCCCGTAGGTAAATGTAGAGGCAGCGTGCCGACGGCGATCACATCGACCTTGGAACCATTCCCGACGCGCATCGTCACCTCGTCCTTCGCCAGTCTCCGTTTATTCCGCAGCTCCTGCTTTGAGTTACAAATGTGAGCAACTGCACCGGTATCAAATACCCAAGAGCTACTACGAGTACTGGTAAGGTACACATCAATTACATGTATATCACATATACCTTTGGTTTTGCCGGCCTTCTTGTCCGCTAAGTATTTGGGGCAGTTCCGCTTCCAGTGACCACTTCCCTTGCAATAAAAGCACTCAGTCTCGGGCTTGGGTCCATTCTTTGGCTTCTTCCCGGCAACTTGCTTACCGGGCGCGGCAACTTCCTTGCCGTCCTTCTTGAAGTTCTTTTTACCCTTGCTCTTCTTGAACTTAGTGGTTTTATTCACCATCAACACTTGATGCTCCTTCTTGATTTCTACCTCTGCTGATTTCAGCATAGCATATACCTCAGGAATGGTCTTTACCATCCCCTGCATATTGTAGTTCATCACAAAGCTCTTGTAGCTAGGTGGAAGCGACTGGAGGATTCTGTCAATGACCACTTCTTCCGGAAGATTAACTTCCAGTTGAGTCAAGCGGTTGTGCAACCCAGACATTCTGAGTATGTGCTCACTGACAAAGCTATTTTCCTCCATCTTACAGCTAAAGAATTTGTTGGAGATCTCATATCTCTCGACCCGGGCATGAGCTTGGAAAACCATTTTCAGCTCTTCGAACATCTCATATGCTCCATGTCTCTCAAAACGCTTTTGGAGCCCCGGCTCTAAGCTGTAAAGCATGCCGCACTGAACGAGGGAGTAATCATCGCAGCGCGACTGCCAAGCGTTCATAACGTCTTGTTGTGCAGGGAGAATAGGTGCGTCACCCAGCGGTGCTCGTAGGACATAATCTTTCTTGGCAGCTTTGAGGATGATCCTCAGGTTCCGGACCCAGTCCGTATAGTTGCTACCATCGTCTTTCAGCTTGGTTTTCTCTAGGAACGCGTTGAAGTTGAGGACTACGTTGGCCATTTGATCTACAAGACATATTGTAAAGATTTAGACTAAGTTCATGATAATAAAGTTCATTTAATCAAATTATTTAATGAACTCCCACTTAGATAGACATCCCTCTTCCAGTCATCTAAGTATTACATGATCCGAGTCAACTAGGCCGTGTCCGATCATCACGTGAGACGGACTAGTCAACATCGGTGAACATCTTCATGTTGATCGTATCTTCTATACGACTCATGCTCGACCTTTTGGTCTTCTGTGTTCCGAGGCCATGTCTGTACATGCTAGGCTCGTCAAGTCAACCTAAGTGTTTCGCGTGTGTAAATCTATCTTACATCCGTTGTATGTGAACGTTAGAATCTATCACACCCGATCATCACGTGGTGCTTCGAAACAACGAACTGTCGCAACGGTGCACAGTTAGGGTGAACACTTTCTTGAAATTATTATGAGGGATCATCTTATTTACTACCATCGTTCTAAGTAAACAAGATGCAAAACATGATAAACATCACATGCAATCAAATAATAAACGTGACATGATATGGCCAATATCACATAGCTCCTTCGATCTCCATCTTGGGGCTCCATGATCATCTTGTCACCGGCTTGACACCATGATCTTCATCATCATGATCTTCATCATCGTGTCTCCATGAAGTTGCTCGCCAACTATTACTTCTACTACTATGGCTAACGCGTTTAGCAATAAAGTAAAGTAATTTACATGGCGATTCTCAATGACACGCAGGTCATACAAAAAATAAAGACAACTCCTATGGCTCCTGCCGGTTGTCATACTCATCGACATGCAAGTCGTGATTCCTATTACAATAGCATGAACATCTCATACATCACATATAGATCATTCATCATTCATCACAACTTTGGCCATATCATATCACAAAGCACTTGCTGCAAAAACAAGTTAGACGTCCTCTAATTGTTGTTGCAAGTTTTACGTGGCTGAGTTAGGGTTCTAGCAAGAACGTTTTCTTACCTACGTTCAAACCACAACGTGATTTGTCAACTTCTATTTACCCTTCATAAGGACCCTTTTCATCGAATCCGCTCCAACTAAACTAGGAGAGACAGACACCCGCCAGCCACCTTATGCAACTAGTGCATGTTAGTCGGTGGAACCGGTCTCACGTAAGCGTACGTGTAAGGTTGGTCCGGGCCGCTTCATCCCACAATACCGCTGAAGCAAGATAAGACTAGTAGCGGCAAGAAGAGTTGACAACATCTACGCCCACAACAAATTGTGTTCTACTCGCGCAAGAAGAACTACGCATAGACCTAGCTCATGATGCCACTGTTGGGGAACGTTGCAAAAAATTAAAAAATTTCCTCGGTTTCACCAAGATCCATCTATGAGTTCATCTAGCAACGAGTCATGGGAGAGAGAGATTGCATCTACATACCACTTTGTAGATCGCGAGCGGAAGCGTTCGAGTGAACGTGGATGAGGTAGTCGTACTCGCCGTGATCCAATTCACCGATGATCTAGTGCCGAACGGACGGCACCTCCGCGTTCAACACATGTACGGAAAGCATGACGTCTCCTCCTTCTTGATCCAGCAAGGCAAAGGAGAGGTTGGGGAAGAAGGCTCCAGCAGCAGCACGACGGCGTGGTGATGGTGGAACTGCAGTACTCCGGCAGGGCTTCGCCGTGCTCAATGGAGGAGGAGGAGGTGTTGGAGAGGGAGAGGGAGGCGCCAGGGCATTGGGTGGTCAGCCCCCCTTCCCCTCCCCCCTTTATATAACACCTAGGGGGGCGCCAGCCCTAGGAGATGGAATCTCCTAGGGGGGGCGGCGGCCAGGGAGGGGGGCTTGCCCCCCAAGCAAGGGGGGCGCCCCCTTTAGGGTTTCCCCCCCCCCCAAACCCTAGGCGCATGGGCCCTTGGGGGGGTTGGTGCACCAGACCACTATGGGCTGGTTCCCTCCCTCATACGGCCCATGGGGCCCTCCGGGATAGGTGGCCCCACCCGGTGGACCCCCCGGGACCCTCCGGTGGTCCCGGTACAATACCGATAACCCCGAAACTTGTCCCGATGTCCGTATGATGACTTTCCATATATAAATATTTACCTCCGGACCATTCCGAAACTCCTCGTGACGTCCGGGATCTCATCCGGGACTCCGAACAACATTCGGGTTACTGCATATACATATCTTCACAACCCTAGCGTGACCGAACCTTAAGTGTGTAGACCCTACGGGTTCGGGAGACATGCAGACATGACCGAGACTGTTCTCGGGCAATAACCAACAGCGGGATCTGGATACCCATGTTGGCTCCCACATGCTCCACGATGATCTCATCGGATGAACCACGATGTTGAGGATTCAATTAATCCCGTATACGATTCCCTTTGTCAATCGGTATTTTACTTGCCCGAGATTCGATCGTCGGTATCCCAATACCTCGTTCAATCTCGTTACCGGCAAGTCACTTTTCTCGTACCGTAATGCATGATCCCGTGATCAAACACTTTGATCACATTGAGCTCATTATGATGATGCATTACCGAGAGGGCCCGGTGATACCTCTCCGTCAAGCGGAGTGACAAATCCCAGTCTCGATCCATGTCAACCCAACAGACACTTTCAGAGATACCCGTAGTATACCTTTATAGTCACCCAGTTACGTTGTGACGTTTGGCACACCCAAAGAACTCTTACGGTATCCGGGAGTTACACGATCTCATGGTCTAAGGAAAGGATACTTGACATTGGAAAACTCGAGCAAACGAACTATGCGATCTTATGCTATGTTTTAGGATTGGGTCTTGTCCATCACTTCATTCTCCTAATGATGTGATCCCGTTATCGATGACATCCAATGTCCATAGTCAGGAAACCATGACTATCTGTCGATCAACGAGCTAGTCAACTAGAGGCTCACTAGGGACATGTTTGTTGTCTGTTATTCACACATGTATTACGATTTCCGGATAACACAATTATAGCACGAATAAAGACAATTATCATGAATAAGGAAATATAATAATAATGCTTTTATTATTGCCTCTAGGGCATATTTCCAACAGTTGGCCCATGAACGGACGATTCCAACTTTAGCCTTATTAAGGCCCATAATGCGGTCCGTTATTGGCCCATGTTTGGCCAATCCATCATACGGCCCGTTATGGTCGGCCCATGAATGGATGATTCCAACTTTAGCCTGTTTAAGGCCCATAATGCGGTCTGTTATTGGCCCATGTTTGGCCAATCGATCATACGGCCTGTAGAAGGCCCATTGTTTCTACGGCCCGTAGGAGGCCCAGGGTCACTACAATAAATATGTAGCCCATGGTTATTGTGGCCTGGTTTTAAAAATATGTTATTGCGGCCACTAGCAAACTACGGAAAAAGAACTACACATATAGACAAGACAACAAGGAAATAAATAAGCAAGGAACTTATGCTAGGCTATCATGACTATTACACATATTACTGTTGGGGAACGTAGTAATTTCAAAAAAATTCCTACGCACACGCAAGATCATGGTGATGCATAGCAATGAGAGGGGAGAGTGTTGTCTACGTACCCTCGTAGACCGAAGCGGAGGCGTTGACGCAACATAGAGGAAATAGTCGTACATCTTCCCGGTCCAACCGATCCAAGCACCGTTACTCCGGCACCTCCGAGTTCTTAGCACACGTTCAGCTCGATGACGCTCCCCGGGCTCCGATCCAGCAAAGCTTTGGGGATGAGTTTCGTCAGCACGACGGCGTGATGACGATGATGATGTTCTACCGACGCAAGGCTTCGCCTAAGCACCACAACGATATGGCCGAGGTGGAATATGGTGGAGGGGGGGCACCGCACACGGCTAAGGAACGATCACGAAGATCAACTTGTGTGTTCTAGGGTGCCCCCTGCCCCCATATATAAAGGAGGGAGGGGGAGGTGCGGACGGCCCCCATGGGGTGCACCTAGAGGAGTCCTACTCCCACCGGGAGTAGGACTCCCCCCTCTCTTGCCTTGTTGGAGAAGGAAAGGTGGAGGGAGAAGAGGAAAGGGGGCGCCGCCCCCCCCCTTTCCTTGTACTATTCGGACTAGGGGGGAGGGGGCGCGTGGCCTGCCCTGGCCAGCCCCTCTCTTCTCCCTTATGGCCCATGAAGGCCCATTAACCCCCCGGGGGGTTCCGGTAACCCCTCGGTACTCCGATAAAATACCGATTTCACTCGGAACGATTCCGATGTCCAAATATAGGCTTCCAATATATCGATCTTTATGTCTCGACCATTTCGAGACTCCTCGTCATGTCCGTGATCACATCCGGGACTCCGAACTACCTTTGATACATCAAAATGTCTAAACTCATAATAACTGTCATCGTAACGTTAAGCGTGCGGACCCTACGGTTCGAGAACAATGTAGACATGACCGAGACACGTCACCGGTCAATAACTAATAGCGGGACCTGGATGCCCATATTGGCTCCTACATATTCTACGAAGATCTTTATCGGTCAGACCGCATAACAACATACGTTGTTCCCTTTGTCACCGATATGTTACTTGCCTGAGATTCGATCGTCGGTATCCAATACCTAGTTCAATCTCGTTGCCGGCAAGTCTCTTTACTCGTTCCGTAATACATCATCTCACAACTAACATATTAGTTGTAATGCTTGCAAGGCTTATGTGATGTGCATTACCGAGAGGGCCCAGAGATACCTCTCCGACTATCGGAGTGACAAATCCTAATCTCGAAATACGCCAACCCAACAAGTACCTTTGGAGACACCTGTAGAGCACCTTTATAATCAACCAGTTACGTTGTGACGTTTGGTAGCACACAAAGTGTTCCTCCGGTAAACGGGAGTTGCATAATCTCATAGTCATAGGAACATGTATAAGTCATGAAGAAAGCAATAGCAACATACTAAACGATCGGGTGCTGAGCTAATGGAATGGGTCATGTCAATCAGATCATTCAACTAATGATGTGACCTCGTTAATCAAATAACAACTCTTTGTTCATGGTTAGGAAACATAACCATCTTTGATTAACGAGCTAGTCAAGTAGAGGCATACTAGTGACACTCTATTTGTTTATATATTCACACATGTGTTATGTTTCCGGCTAATACAATTCTAGCATGAATAATAAACATTTATCATGATATATGAGGAAATAAATAATAACTTTATTATTGCCTCTAGGGCATATTTCCTTCAGTCTCCCACTTGCACTAGAGTCAATAATCTAGATTACACAATAATGATTCTAACACCCATGGATTTTTGGTGCTGATCATGTTTTGCTCGTGGATGAGGCTTAGTCAACGGGTCTGCTACATTCAGATCCGTATGTATCTTGCAAATATCTATGTCTCCCACTTGGACTAGATCCCGGATGGAATTGAAGCATCTCTTGATGTGCTTGGTTCTCTTGTGACATCTGGATTCCTTTGCCAAGGAAATTGCACCAATATTGTCACAAAAGATTTTCATTGGACCCGATGCACTAGGTATGACACCTAGATCAGATATGAACTCCTTCATCCAGACTCCTTCATTTGCTGCTTCTGAAGCAGCTATGTACTCCGCTTCACATGTAGATCCCGCCACAACGCTTTGTTTAGAACTGCACCAACTGACAGCTCCACCGTTTAATGTAAACACGTATCCGGTTTGCTATTTAGAATCGCCCGGATCAGTGTCAAAGCTTGCATCAACATAACCGTTTACGATGAGCTCTTTGTCACCTCCATATACGAGAAACATATCCTTAGTTCTTTTCAGGTACTTCATGATGTTCTTGACCGCTGTCAACTGATCCACTCCTGGATTACTTTGGTACCTCCCTGCTAAACTTATAGCAAGACACACATCAGGTCTGGTACACAGCATTGCATACATGATAGAGCCTATGGCTGAAGCATAGGGAACATCTTTCATTTTCTCTCTATCTTCTGTAGTGGTCGGGCATTGAGTCTTACTCAACTTCACACCTTGTAGTACAGGCAAGAATCCTTTCTTTGCTTGAGCCATTTTGAACTTTTTCAAAACTTTGTCAAGGTATGTGCTTTGTGAAAGTCCAATCAAGCGTCTTGATCTATCTCTATAGATCTTGATGCCCAATATGTAAGCAGCTTCACCGAGGTCTTTCATTGAAAAATTCTTATTCAAGTATCCCTTTATGCTATCCAGAAATTCTATATCATTTCCGATTAGTAATATGTCATCCACATATAATATCAGAAATGCTATAGAGCTCCCACTCACTTTCTTGTAAATACAGGCTTCTCCAAAAGTCTGTACAAACCCAAATGCTTTGATCACACTATCAAAGCGTTTATTCCAACTCCGAGAGGCTTGCACCAGTCCATAAATGGATTGCTGGAGCTTGCACACTTTGTTAGCTCCCTTTGGATCGATAAAACCTTCTGGTTGCGTCATATACAACTCTTCTTCCAGAAATCCATTCAGGAATGCAGTTTTTACATCCATCTGCCAAATTTCATAATCATAAAATGCGGCAATTGCTAACATGATTCGGACAGACTTAAGCATCGCTACGGGTGAGAAGTTCTCATCGTAGTCAATCCCTTGAACTTGTCAAAAACCTTTTGCGACAAGTCGAGCTTTGTAGACAGTAACATTACTGTCAGCGTCAGTCTTCATCTTGAAGATCCATTTATTATCAATTGCTTGCCGACCATCGGGCAAGTCAACCAAAGTCCACACTTTGTTCTCATACATGGATCCCATCTCAGATCTCATGGTTTCAAGCCATTTTGCGGAATCTGGGCTCACCATTGCTTCTTCATAGTTCGTAGGTTCACCATGATCTAGTAGCATGATTTCCAGAACATGATTGCCGTACCACTCTAGTGCGGATCTTACTCTGGTTGATCTACGAGGTTCTGTAGTAACTTGATCTGAAGTTGCATGATCATCATCATTAACTTCCTCACTAATTGGTTTAGGCGTCACAGAAACTAGTTCCTGTGATGTGCTATGTCCCAATAAGGGAGTAGGTATAGTTACCTCATCAAGTTCTACTTTCCTCCCACTCACTTCTTTCGAGAGAAACTCCTTCTCTAGAAAGGATCCATTTTTAGCAACGAATGTCTTGCCTTCGGATCTGTGATAGAAGGTGTACCCAACAGTTTCCTTTGGGTATCCTATGAAGACACATTTCTCCAATTTGGGTTCGAGCTTATCAGGTTGAAGCTTTTTCACATAAGCATCGCAGCCCCAAACTTTAAGAAACGACAACTTTGGTTTCTTGCCAAACCATAGTTCATAAGGCGTCGTCTCAACGGATTTTGATGGTGCTCTATTTAACGTGAATGCGGCCGTCTCTAAAGCATAACCCCAAAACGATAGCGGTAAATCTGTAAGAGACATCATAGATCGCACCATATCAAGTAAAGTACGATTACGACGTTCGGACACACCATTACGTTGTGGTGTTCCGGGTGGCGTGAGTTGCCAAACTATTCCGCATTGCTTCAAAATGTAGACCAAACTCGTAACTCAAATATTATCCTCCACGATCAAATCATAGAAACTTTATTTTCTTGTTACGATGATTTTCAACTTCACTCTGAAATTCTTTGAACTTTTCAAATGTTTCAGACTTGTGTTTCATTAAGTAGATATACCCATATCTGCTTAAATCATCTATGAAGGTGAGAAAATAACGATATCCGCCACGAGCTTCAATATTCATCGGACCACATACATCTGTATGTATGATTTCCAACAAATCTGTTGCTCTCTGCATAGTACCGGAGAACGGTGTTTTAGTCATCTTGCCCATGAGGCACGGTTCGCAAGTACCAAGTGATTCATAATCAAGTGGTTCCAAAAGTCCATCTGTATGGAGTTTCTTCATGCGCTTTACACCGATATGACCTAAACGGCAGTGCCACAAATAAGTTGCACTGTCATTATCAACTCTGCATCTTTTGGCTTCAACATTATGAATATGTGTATCACTACTATCGAGATTCATCAAAAATAGACCACTCTTCAAGGGTGCATGACCATAAAAGATATTACTCATATAAATAGAACAACCATTATTCTCTGATTTAAATGAATAACCGTCTCGCATCAAACAAGATCCAGATATAACGTTCTTGCTCAACGCTGGCACCAAATAACAATTATTTAGGTCTGATACTAATCCCGAAGGTAGATGTAGAGGTAGCGTGCCGACCGCGATCACATAGACTTTGGAACCATTTCCCACGCGCATCGTCACCTCGTCCTTTGCCAGTGTTCGCTTAATCCGTAGTCCCTGTTTCGAGTTGCAAATATTAGCAACAGAACCAGTATCAAATACCCAGGTGCTACTGCGAGCTCTAGTAAGGTACACATCGATAACATGTATATCACATATACCTTTGTTCACCTTGCCATCCTTCTTATCCGCCAAATACTTGGGGCAGTTCCGCTTCCAGTGACCAGTCTGCTTGCAATAGAAGCACTCAGTTTCAGGCTTAGGTCCAGACTTGGGTTTCTTCTCTTGAGGAGCAACTTGCTTGTTGTTCTTCTTGAAGTTCCCCTTCTTTTTCCCTTTGCCCTTTTTCTTGAAACTAGTGGTCTTGTTGACCATCAACACTTGATGCTCCTTCTTGATTTCTACCTCCGCAGCTTTTAGCATTGCGAAGAGCTCGGGAATCGTCTTATCCATCCCTTGCATATTATAGTTCATCACGAAGCCTTTGTAGCTTGGTGGAAGTGATTGGAGAATTCTGTCAATGACGCAATCATCTGGAAGATTAACTCCCAGTTGAATCAAGTGATTACAATACCCAGACATTTTGAGTATATGCTCACTAACAGAACTATTCTCCTCCATCTTGCAGCTACAGAACTTATTGGAGACTTCATATCTCTCAATCCAGGCATTCTATTGGAATATTAACTTCAACTCTTGGAACATATCATATGCCCCATGACGTTCAAAACGTCGTTGAAGTCCCGGTTCTAAGCCGTAAAGCATGGCACATTGAACTATCCAGTAGTCATCAGCTTTGCTCTGCCAGACATTCTTAACGTCGTCAGTTGCATCAGCAGCAGGCCTGGCACCCAGCGGTGCTTCCAGGACGTAACTCTTCTGTGCAGCAATGAGGATAATCCTCAAGTTACGGACCCAGTCCGTGTAATTTCTACCATCATCTTTCAACTTTGCTTTCTCAAGGAACGCATTAAAATTCAACGGAACAACAGCACGGGCCATCTATCTACAATCAACATAAATAAGCAAGATACTATCAGGGACTAAGTTCATGATAAATTTAAGTTCAATTAATCATATTACTTAAGAACTCCCACTTAGATAGACATCCCTCTAATCTTCTAAGTGATCATGTGATCCAAATCAACTAAACCATAACCGATCATCACGTGAAATGGATTAGTCTTCAATGGTGAACATCATTATGTTGATCATATCTACTATATGATTCACGCTCGACCTTTCGATCTCCGTGTTCCGAGGCCATATCTGCATATGCTAGGCTCGTCAAGTATAACCCAAGTATTTTGCATGTGCAAAACTGGCTTGCACCCGTTGTAGATGGACGTAGAGCTTATCACACCCGATCATCACGTGGTGTCTGGGCACGACAAACTTTGGCAACGGTGCATACTCAGGGAGAACACTTCTTGATAATCTAGTGAGAGATCATCTTATAATGCTACCGTCAATCAAAGCAAGATAAGATGCATAAAAAGATAAACATCACATGCAATCAATATAGGTGATATGATATGGCCGTCATCATCTTGTTCTTATGATCTCCATCTCCGAAGCACCTCCATGATTGCCATCGTCACCGGCGCGACACCTTGATCTCCATCGTAGCATCATTGTCGTCTCGCCAATCTTATGCTTCTACGACTATCGCTACCGCTTAGTGATAAAGTAAAGCATTACAGGGCGATTACATTGCATACAATAAAGCGACAACCATATGGCTCCTGACAGTTGCCGATAACTCGGTTACAAAACATGGTCATCTCATACAATAAAATTTAGCATCATGCCTTGACCATATCACATCACAATATGCTTCTCGGGCTCCGATCCAGCAAAGCTTCGGGGATGAGTTTCGTCAGCACGACGGCGTGATGACAATGATGATGTTCTACCGACGCAGGGCTTCGCCTAAGCACCGCAACGATATGACCGAGATGGAATATGGTGGAGGGGGGCACCGCACACGGCTAAGGAACGATCACGAAGATCAACTTGTGTGTTCTAGGGTGCCCCCCTGCCCCCGTATATAAAGGAGAGCGGGGGAGGTGCGGCCGGCCCCCATGGGGTGCGCCTGGAGGAGTCCTACTCCCACTGGGAGTAGGACTCCCCCCTCTCTTGCCTTGTTGGAGAAGGAAAGGGGGAGGGAGAAGAGGAAAGGGGGGCGCCGCCCCCCCTTTCCTTGTCCTATTCGGACTAGGGGGGAGGGGGCATGCGGCCTGCCCTGGCCGGCCCCTCTCTTCTCCCTTATGGCCCATGAAGGCCCATTAACCCCCCGGGGGGTTCCGGTAAACCCTCGGTACTCCGATAAAATGCCGATTTCACCCGGAACGATTCCGATGTCCAAATGTAGGCTTCCAATATATCGATCTTTATGTCTCGACCATTTCGAGACTCCTCGTCATGTCCGTGATCACATCCGGGACTCCGAACTACCTTCGGTACATCAAAATGTATAAACTCATAATAACTGTCATCCTAACGTTAAGCGTGCGGACCCTACGGTTCGAGAACAATGTAGACATGACCGAGACACGTCTCCGGTCAATAACCAATAGCGGGACCTGGATGCCCATCTAGGCTCCTACATATTCTACAAAGATCTTTATCGGTCAGACCGCATAACAACATACGTTATTCCCTTTGTCATCGGTATGTTACTTGCCCGAGATTCGATCGTCGGTATCCAATACCTAGTTCAATCTCGTTGCCGGCAAGTCTCTTTACTCGTTCCGTAATACATCATCTCACAACTAACATATTAGTTGTAATGCTTGCAAGGCTTATGTGATGTGCATTACCGAGAGGGCCCAAAGATACCTCTCCGACTATCGCAGTGACAAATCCTAATCTCGAAATACGCCAACCCAACAAGTACCTTTGGAGACACCTATTGAGCACCTTTATAATCACCCAGTTACGTTGTGACGTTTGGTAGCACACAAAGTGTTCCTCCGATAAACGGGAGTTGCATAATCTCATAGTCATAGGAACATGTATAAGTCATGAAGAAAGCAATAGCAACATACTAAACGATCGGGTGCTAAGCTAATGGAATGGGTCATGTCAATCAGATCATTCAACTAATGATGTGACCTCGTTAATCAAATAACAAATCTTTGTTCATGGTTAGGAAACATAACCATCTTTGATTAACGAGCTAGTCAAGTAGAGGCATACTAGTGACACTCTATTTGTTTATATATTCACACATGTATTATGTTTCCGGCTAATACAATTCTAGCATGAATAATAAACATTTATCATGATATATGAGGAAATAAATAATAACTTTATTATTGCCTCTAGGGCATATTTCCTTCAATTACATCCACTGGGCATCAAAGTTTGGCACCAGTGCAAATATACGGAACAAAGCAGCATATCACATACACTGGTTGTCAAAGTGGGCGACCAGTGCAAATAAATGCCGCAGCAAAACAAGTCTAGAACTGAAACCACTTAAGAAGAGATCAAGAAACAATATCCTGGGTACCCATAATGCTGGCAAGATGCTTAGTAAGCTTATTAACTTTCTCTTGTTTGGCACTTAAATCCTCCAGCGCTTGCTGTTACACAAGAAAGTGTGCATCTGAATTCTGAAGGGACTTCCTCAGTTCTTGGGCTTCTTGCCATAGCACAACTGACTGATGCCTTTCAGCTTGTAGCTGAGACTGAAGAAGCCGAAGTGATTCAGGCAGCGAGTTCGAAGAGCTTGTGCGAGCGGTACTGGCCAGTAAATCGAACACTACATCAACGCGGGACTGTGGGGTTTTCTCACTGTCTACAAGATTGTTTTTATCACCTTTGTTGGAGACCAACCGGGTTGTCTCACTATCTTGAACCTTATCTGCATTACTTTCTCTACCATTGCATAGTGGGGTGCTCTTCTCCAATATTTTGTTCGCATACTACAAGAGGAACAAGCAGACGCATCACAGGTTTAGCATGTAGTATACGAAACTCATTTTGGTAAACCGGTTCAGTAGTAAGGTGGATAGGATAACAACATGAAACAATCATATATCTATGTACTATGGTCACTGTATTGTCCATATCATTCTAGTTTATGTTGCCAAATCAAGATAGAGACATAGTTCAACTCATATATTTTTAAGACACAGCAGCATAGACAGAATATAAATGTGAGAAACTACATAGCATTTGCAACACTTGTAATGTGCATCACATGAGAACATAACTATTTATACAACTGAAAATGAAATCAACACAGAGCAAGAAGTTAGAACAGCAATCCAGTTAATGAAATAGGTTTAAAACATGCCTGTTGCACCGTTGGAGTTTCAATTGGATCCTTCAAATTCGAAAGTAGTTGGTATGAGTAAATACAGTGGTGCAATAGCAAAGGAGTATGGACCATAGCTACGGAATCTGACCTGAGAACAGTTGCTCTTCTGCTTTAAACGTGGAGTTTGGGTTCGCTGTGGTGGTATTCGTGCTTTAGGCACTGCAGTTGCTTTACAAACTGCTCGTGTGGAGGTACTCTTTGGTGGACATGGTGCTTTGTCAACTAGAAGTGGGTTACTATCCGCCGGGGTTGGGGTTAGATGAGTTGTAGCTGGTTCTTTGTCCAATGGTGTAAGTGTGCAATCTGGAAGAGTCTCGATTATGTGTGGTGGGGCTAGTTCGTGGGCCAGTACAACCATGGTTCTATCTGCATCGACGGGTAGCACTTTCTTTTGTGAAGAATGGGGTTTTTGCTCCCTTAAATACTGCCATCACCCCCTCCAATTCAAATGGCTGATAAACAAGAAAAGAAATTGAACGTACAGACATTGTATGATAGACAGATGTGGTAATTCACATATATGTTGTCTAACCAAACTAGACAGCATGACACAATTTCACATATATGATGCCTAACTAAACAGGATAGCATGACACAGTTTGAGATATATCATGGATAACTTAACAGGATATAATGGCATAATTCAACATATGATTAGTATCAAACAGGATGACATGACAAAACTATATGATGTCTTTCTAAAATAGGTTGGGATGAAATAATTCACATACATGTTGTCTACGTATATAGGATGGCATGATATAATTGACATAATTGATTCATATACTAAGCTGCTGGCACTCGCATGTATGATCCCTAAACTAAGGAGATGGTATTCAATATTGTGCATATGATGTCTAAACTAAGCAATGCAAGACACCATATATGATATGAGAAATATAAACATTGCAACTTAGAGCATACACCTCAGGTGGGATATAGGACTGGTCATCTGTCTCTGAATCCTCCTCCGAGGAGCTACCTGTAACCATCGAGATATATGCTTCAATAGGTACCATTGCCTGCTCTGAAGACCTTGTTTTCACTCCTGATTTTTCCATAACCGGCTCAAATGGTTGATACACATGAAGAGTAGTTCAATATACACAGACTGTCAATAAATGGAATATGTAATAAAAAAAGATGGCATGAGATAATTCACATATATGATTTTGGCTACATGGTGGTGCATAATTCACATATATGATAACTGGCTAAAAAACATGGCATTGCATAATTCACATATATGATATAGAAAGCAAACAGGAGGCATTCACACAAAGCATGTCTAATCTAAGCAGATTACATGGAAATGCAAGACACCATATGTATGATATGAGCAATATAACCCTGCCATGTTAGAGCATGCACCTCGGGGGGGGGGGGGGGGGGAATACGACTGGTCATCTGTCTCTGAATCCTCCTCTCAGGAGCTATCTGTAACCAGTAAGAAACCTGCATCAACAGGTACCACTGACTGCCCAGAAGACCTTGTTTTCACTCCATATTTTCCCATGACCGACTCAAATGGCTGATGCATAGGAAGAGTAGATGAATGTATAAACATTGTTGACAAATCGAATACATTATGAAAAAATATGGCACGATACAATTCACATATACATTGACTGGCTAAACAGGATGGCCTTGCATGATTCATGCATATGATGCCTGGCTAAAGAAGATGGCATTGCATATTTCTCATATACTCCCTCCCTTCCTAAATATTTGTATTTTTAGAAATTTCAAATGGACTACCACATACGGATGTATATAGACATACTTGAGTGTAGATTCACTCATTTTTATCCGTCTGTAGTCACTTGTTGTAATTTCTAAAAAGACAAATATTTAGGAACGGTGGGACTATAATATAGAAACCAAACAGGTGGAATTCATACAAAGCAAATCTAAAATAAGTTGGTGACATATAAGATGTATAATGTAAGAAATGTGAGGCGCCATATGCATGATATGACCAACATCAGCATGCCAGGTTATAGTCAATACCTCAGGTGGTAAATAGGAGTGGTCGGCTCCCATTGAATCCCCATCTGAATAGTTTTCTTACTCTGGAATACAATCTGGAATGGCGGGAGGGGGCACTTCGCCCACCATGGAGCGGCGTCTGCATGACATTATATTCCCACGCAACGGTCTTCTCTTTTTCTCTACATGTTCAGTACAATTGTGTATAATAACTGACATGCATAATAAAAAAACATAGTTAGATTTTGTAAGGCCTAAGGGGTGCATGCAGAAATCAAGAATGATGGTAGCAAACGAGTGGATAGGTCCAAACTAATGATAGCAGGTAGATTATAGCTTCAGTTTAAAAAGATAGACAATAGATCATCTACTGTTTGTTGCCCACCCAACATGAACCACATAGAAGACCCCAGATGAACCAGATAGTAGACAGATACTATTCGTTGCTGCCTCGATATGTGCCCCACGGGCATTTTAAAACTCAAGTTTGAACGATAAAGTAGCAGGTGATAATAATCAGTGTATAATGTAAGCAAACACGAAAGAGTGCGACCTCTCTTCCGGAATTGTGTAGTCCTCTGGTTCATCTGCTCAATCGATGATGGTAATGCAGTTGGCATGGCTGCCGGCAATGGGGAAGATGATCTGAGGTGGCGAAAGAAAGTCTGTAGGGGGAATCTCTGCTGCAGTGAACGCTTCTGTCAATGGTGCACCTCAGGTGGGGTGGATGACGGCACGGCAGGTGCAGGACATAACACAGAGTTTTCTTTGATGCCTATCTGAAATGAAGTAAATCTATAAAGGCTCCTTAGAATTGGAGGATTCTATAAACGCAGGGACAGGAAAAACATAGGAATAGGATAGGAATACACGTGCAAAACAGAGCATTTGGAAACATAGGATTTCTGTCAACCTGGGTGTTGGGTTTACATGAATTGGAAGAACACAAGAATGGATAAACATGGTCAAACTAAAGAGAAACCATGTGAAAATGAAAAAATAAGAATCTTATTATGCCAGTAATGCAATTAGTCATGTTCTTCATGCATATTAATTTGAAAAGGACGTCCAAGTGGATATTAAAATTCCTACGTTTTTTCTTTGAAAGAGACACCAAAGGAAAAAAATTCTCTAGTTTTGCTTTGCTCCACTCCTTCTAACCAAATGCACGAATAGTGGTACCATTGTAGTTCCATAGCAAAGGATCCCTAAGGGATCGGCATGAATGCAGAGTAACAAAGTGATGCGATGAGTGCACAACCTCTTTGGCATAGCCTTGTCGACCTCAGCATCATTGGGTTGGACGCGGAGGATGGTGCTGCTGGTGTGACTGTCGGAGGTGGGGAAGAAGATCTGAGGCCTCTGGAAACGGCGCTGAGAGTACTGCTCCGCTGTGATGGACGGTTCCGTCGTTGGAGCAGCTCCGGTGAGGTGTACGGTGGAGAGGGTGAAGCAGGACAAGACATACAACGTTAATCTGAAGTGCTAGATGTAAAACGCATCAGCCGCGCCACGGCCACTCCGACAAATGCTGTAAATACTATTCACTCTCAACTTATTTGAAGAAACTGTACTTTACAGTCGAAACTGAATTTTACTGTCGAAACTAATTGAACTAGTAGCAGAGCATTGCAATATATGTTTAGGGTGTTCGAGCACTAGTAGCAAAGAAGTAGTGATCTAAATCAGCAGCTGCTTGAGCAGGGAACACACTAGAAGAGAGCAAGTCATGCAGCAGCACCGTGGGTGAGTGCTAAAGCAGCAACTCCTGTAGCTGCCAGAGGTCGGCAGCGCGAGCGAGAGCAGGAGCAGAGCAGCAGCACGAACAAGAGCAAGAGCGGAGCAGCAGCACGACTGACAGCAATAGCAGAGCAGAGCAGCGGCACGAATGAAAGCAAGAGGACTGTAGCAGCACGACTGACAGCAAGAACAGAGCCGCAGCGTGAGCGAGCCGAAGAAGGAGCAGTTGTGGCTAGTGCCGGTGTGGAAGTCGCCATGGATGAAGTGGCCGGCGACGGCGCCGTCGATGGAGACCCAACATGGCTGCTTGGTATCGAGCACCGGCAGCCCCGTGAGATCTAATAAAAGATAAAATGCAGCGGTGAGTGCAGAACCTCCTTAGTGGCACCGAGTAGGCCTCGGCTTCATCAGAGGAACTGGTGAGGGTGATGCGGTTCCGGTGGGGCAGGTCAAGACGGCTCTATGGGGATGGAGGTGGCGCGATAGACGAGGCGAACGTCGGGGCACCTCCTTGGAGCTGGAGGATGGAACGGCTGATCCGGCGGGACAGCGAGATCAACGACGGATCCTAATCCGATGCGATGGATGAGGGACGGTGAGGTGTTGCGGTGGATGACATTGTCGGGGAAGAGTCTCCGGCTGGGCGGCGGTCGGGAGGCCGATGAAGGAGTGTGCGGTTTCACGGGTTTTGGCGGCCTCGTTGTATGAACGGGGGGGCGAAGGGGAAGGTAGGGGGTGTCGGTGTTCTGGGAACGGGGGTCCCCACACTTGCCTGCCTGTGTCCCATGGCGTGGCTATGCTAGCGGGCCTGTACGGCCCATCTTGATCAACAAAGCATTCAAGACCCTCGCGAGGCGGACGGCGCGATACCTCCTCGGGAGCGGCCTCACCAGGCTGCCTTGCGAGGAGCGGAGATATCAAGGCAGAGCAAACCTCACGAGGCTCATGTGACGTGAGCCTTGACGATCGGCACCAGGCGGGCGCCAGCGCACGCAGCGTCCTTGTTTCCTCTTTGGTGCTAAGGAAGCAGGCGCAGGCGTGGAGTAACGAGGCATGAGGAAAAGGTTTCCATATCGATGCAACAAGACCAAGACCAGCAGGACGGCAAGACTGAGGTCACCGTGGAGCCCAAGACGGCGTCACCACCAGAGCCTTTTGCAGGCGAAGACCGCTTTTGTCAAGATAGCTTGTACTAGTTGTCCCCTTTCAAATTCGCCCACTGTTGTTGGCTCCCTTCCCGCTCAATATTTGGGGAGAGGACCAGGACCTATATAAGTAGAGCTAGCCACCACAGTAGGGGTAGGTTGAACTGACCGAGTTCTCATCCACCAGTCCACAGAGCATAAGAACACCTCAACCTCAGGAGGTTGTTCTTTCCCTTGTACTGTTCTTCATCAGCCCAAGAGGCAATCCACCACCACACACTGGAGTAGGATATTACACCACAACGGTGGCCCAAACCAATATAAATCTCGTGTCTTTCTGTGTTGTGACTGCGTCGAGTTCATCCATGAGATCTTAGCGAGGTAGGGCGTGGATCGGTAGGAAGGAAAGAATTTCGCGTGCACCCCAGAGTTCGAACCTTAAGGGTTTTGTCAGAACCCCACATCCAACATTTGGCGCGCCAGGTAGGGGTGCGCCGGAGCTTCTTCTCCGCCAATCGACTTGCCAACGCTCCATGGCCACGATGTCCTGCGACCCAAGGGCTGACTCCGACCGCTGGGCTGCTTGGCCAGCCCGGGCGCTGATACCTACCCATGAAGACCTCGACCCCGCGCTCCAGGCGCCACGAGCGCCGTCCAACGCTGCGGGGCGCGGGCGGCGCGGGCAGGCGTTGTCCACCCTCACTCCACGGCAAGTGCGAGCCACTACAGGGGCAGCAAGCCATGCCGCAGCAACAGCGCCGCATTCACGGCGGGAGCAGGCAAACATGCGGGCAGCGCTCACGGTGGTGCGAGAGCTGCTGCGGTGCCGGCTGAAGGAGAGCAGCCGGGATGCACTGCTGGAGCGCGTTGCCGAGCTGCTGGATGCAGTTTCATCGGGAGCGCCGCCCTTCTGCCATCAGCTTCATTCTCAAGCCACGCCGGGGTCACACGACAGGCCTCGCCGCAACCACGCGCCATCAGGTGCGCCTGGGGGCTTCGTTAACACCAGCACGGCCGGCGGCGCCGGGGTCTCCACCACCCCCATGCCGCCTGCGACGAGCATGAGTACAAGCGTCACCTCCCATGGTTCTAGTAGGATGTCGCGTTACCACCCTCAGGATGCCGCGCAGGGCTGGGCAACATAGAGTGTGGGGCACTACGGCGAGGTGTTCGGGGTGACAGCCCCGGAAGCCTACGTGCCCCGCATGATGGACCAAGGGTACGCACCGAAGGATGACCCTGGCTCATTCCTCGGAGAAGAGTGGGAAGAAGGGACTCGGGAAGTTGAAGCCTTCCAAGAACTGACGGAGAACCACAACGATCGCACCAGCGACAATGACTACAGGGTACCACTAATCTCTCAGGAGCAGGCTTAGTCTAACCATGGGCTACAAGTGAATCGGGTCATGGCATCGGCAACCGGGGAATCATGCTGGGGGCCACGAGGAAGGAGCCAGGAGCATGGCCCCTCCCTGCGTCACGCGAAACCAGGCAACGCCCGGAGGTAGGCCCTCTGCCGGGGAGGTGCCGGCGAACCTTCCCCCGGCAGAGGACCCGTGGTCGCCGGGGGCACCGCTGGCGTCCCCTTGCCCCCATTTGTATCGTCCAGGTTGCCGATCGGCTCAAAGGTGGTCGAGGGAGGCGCAAGGCAGGGCCCTCGTCTGGCGATATGAAGCAAGGCCGGTTCGTGTGAAGAAGGCCCAGTGCCTGTGAAGCTCGCCGCCCTTGACACTCTCACGTAATAATGAGTGGGGCTGTACACGCCCCGGAGTCTCAGTGGTGCCGGCCTCAGGCCCTGGGGCTCCCTCCCATGCCTAGTGGCCCACTTAGCTCCGCGCTGGTGAGAAGACTTGAAGACCCGAAGACTAGACTAGGCGCTGGACGCGGCCATTTGCTTTGGATCTTTTCTTCTGCAGCCTTGCTTTCTGAATTTGGATTTAAGTTGAAGTCAAGCTTTTATCGATGCGTGCAGGGGGTGCATTTTCTTGTTCAAAGCAATCTCTTCCCATCTGGTTCTTACCTTGTTCTCGAGCTCACGCTCGCCGCCTCCCCCTCGCGGGCCCCTCGCGAGCGGGGCTGGGCCCAGCATGCACGACGCGGCGCTGATTGGCGCAGGAACCTCACGAGGCCCTCTCGGGCAGGTCAGCAAACCCTTCAGAAGCCTCGCGGCGACTCTCGACCTTACAATACGATACGCAGCCTTGATTTAGCACAGAGAAATAGAAATCATGATTCATTTACATGAGGGGCTCCCCCTCCCAAAATGCTCTCACAATCTTTAGGGGTCATGCCCGAGTTTTTGCATACAGGGTGAAGCAGTAAAGGGACGAGGAATTAGCCGGATATGTCGCTCGCCGCGTCCTCCACGTCATTTTCGGACGCGCCGCTTGCGTCGCTGACATCATCGTTGGCGCCGCTGTCACCATCACCAGCGTTGGCGTCCCCATCATCGACCACATCGCCTCTGTCTGCGGCGACTACCACTGCGTCGTCCTCTGAAGTGAAGGCTCTGACCAACGCATCCATGGTGTCCTCCACCCACCGCGCCAAGTCGCCCCGGACGGCCTGTGGTACGGGGGCAATGGCGGCGTCGAAGTCGAAGTCAGGGAAGGTGTTCCTGAGGTGGATGAAGACGCGGGATAACACGCGCCCGAGCAGGCCCCGGCTTCTCTCCTCCACGAGCCGGCGAGCCCTGTCGGACCGGGCTCCCAGGCGCGTCACCACATCGGTGAAGAAGATCATGTTGTGGAACATAGTAATTTCAAAAAAAATCCTACGCACACACAGGATCATGGTGATGCATAGCAACGAGAGGGGAGAGTGTTGTCCAAGTACCCTCGTAGACCGAAAGCGGAAGCATTAGCACAATGCAGTTGATGTAGTTGTACGTCTTCACGATCCGACCGATCTAAGTACCGAACGTACGGCACCTCCGAGTTCAGCACACGTTCAGCTCGATGGCGTCCCGCGAACTCTGATTCAGCAGAGCTTCACGGGAGAGTTCCGTCAGCACGACGACATGATGACAGTGATGATGTTGCTACCGACGCAGGGCTTGGCCTAAGCACCGCTACAATATGATCGAGGTACATTACGGTGGAGGGGCAGCACACACTGCTAAGAGATCCAAGGGATCAATTGTTGTGTCTCCAGGGGTGCCTCCCTCCCCATATACAAAGTAGTGGAGGAGGGGGAGGGGGCCGGCCACCCTTGGCCTCCCCGGTACTCTGGTATATATCTGATAACCCCCAGAACCATTCCGGTGTCCGAATATAGTCGTCCAATATATTAATCTTCATGTCTCGACCATTTCGAGACTCCTCGTCATGTCCGTGATCACATCCGGGACTCCGAACTTCCTTCGGTACATCAAAACACATAAACTCATAATGTAACCGTCATCGAACTTTAAGCGTGCGGACCCTATGGGTTCGAGAACTATGTAGACATGACCGAGACACGTCTCCGCTCAATAACCAATAGCGGAACCTGCATGCTCATATTGGCTCCCACATATTCTACGAAGATCTTTATCGGTCAAAGCGCATAACAACATATGTTGTTTCCTTTGTTATCGGTATGTTACTTGCCCGAGATTCGATCGGTATCTCAATACCTAGTTCAATCTCGTTACCGGCAAGTCTCTTTACTCGTTCCGTAATACATCATCCCGCAACTAACTCATTAGTTACAATGCTTACGTCCATGATTTTCCAGGATGTACGTCTCTCTCAGTTATTAATTTCAGGAATTCGTATTCTTGCTGCTTCCAGGCTATCAACATGACGAGAATAACTTCAATAATTTGCCTCATGTGTTAATTTAATTTAATTTCTTGATTGATTATTCTTAATTAATCAATATGTCTAGCATACTGAGAAGTGAAAAGATTGTGGCAGTTGGATTTCTTGACACAGCCCTGATCTTCCACCGCAACTTGCCGAGTTCTTTCGGGTGATCTCACGTGTTGTTGTTCTTTTGGTTTTGTGCTAGATCTCCGATCGTGCTGGGCGAGCAGGGACCTTCAACCCCTTTATGTTCCAGCCTATGGTGCCAGCCACGTCCATGATTTTCCAGGATGTACGTCTCTCTCAGTTATTAATTTCAGGAATTCGTATTCTTGCTGCTTCCAAGCTATCAACATGACGAGGATAACTCCAATAATTTGCCTTATCTGTTAATTTAATTTAATTTCTTGATTGATTATTCTTAATTAATCAATATGTCTAGCATACTGAGAAGTGAAAAGATTGTGGCAGTTGGATTTCTTGACACAGCCCTGATCTTCCGCCGCAACTTGCCGAGTTCTTTCGGGTGATGTACGCATGTATTGTACTGCTCCATTAGTTCCGAGCGGACCGTTGTTTGCAAGGAAACCACAGTGTTTGTAAGTAGACGATAGTATACGCGCATGTGCCAAAGACTTTGCTTGGATAAGCAGGCATGCAGCTGGATCGATTGCCTTCAGGCTAGCTAGAACGTGAGGCTAGCTTTGCACTAGCCATCTACACACGCACTTACAGGAGAACATGATGTGGGCTTTGTTTACATCTGGTTACCTAATTATTACGTAGAACAATAATTAACAATAGTAGGCCTGATACACCCACATTTGTATATGTGATGGACTTGAACAAATGACAAGGTTATATGTGGATGCCCAACTCTGTAGCAATCCAATTAACTCGTCATTAGAAGAAGTTATATGATTTACATATTTAAGTCATTTGCGTAGGGATTATAATGCATTAATATCTGTGGCATGCGCTTCTATTAGCTAAACTAGCTGTGCAGCATGATGTTCTCTTCAGAGCCTCCTCTTCTTTAGTATGTTGGATTTTTCTTCTCCAATATTATATTGAACTCCTACTAGACTTGGGGAATCTTTATCCTTTACCTACAAATTAATCTGACAGATGTTGGCAAGTTGATGTTGGATGCTAGACTCAGCGGACGCTATGTTGAGGACAAACTGCACGGGGCTCAGTCCAATTGACAGCAGCAAGTGGCAAGGCCAGCTCCATGTTCGTCTAGCATGACTGGACCACCAATCGTCATACTTGTGGCCTCGGAACGCAGGGCGAATTGGTACATCAATGAACAGTTTTGCTGCAGATCTTGGCAGGTAATTGCTCAACTTAGTAACAACTATACCTGATTTCTGTACAATGTCATCATAGGTGGTTTATTGCTCTTTGTTTTCTTTTGAGATGGTGACAATTTAAGAAGAGTACTTCGAACTTAGAGACTACGAAGTATAAACTATCAAAAATGTTATTCAATACCTCATTAATTACTCCACCGTTATATTTCGTTTATTGTGATATAGGAGATGGACTAATATATTAGTTCACTGACAATAAATATGTAGAGTGCCATCTTTTACATTGAAATTATTCGGACATAAAGTTACAAACCTTATTATGGAAGAGCTATGGTGATGTTACAATAATTAAACATATCAAGAGATCTATCTTTGGACAGAACATGGACAAAAAAGCTTGCAAAAGAGTGAAATTAATACAGAAGCGAGACAAAATGAGAGGAAGCGTGCACACTAGAGGAACTAACATAGAGGGAGGGAGAACAATAAGATGAAGACAATATTTTTTTGGGTTATTCATTCCGGGATAGCCATGGAATCTGAAATACCTGTCATACGATAAGAACTTTCTTTACATAAAAATGCAATTCAAAGTTTGTGTTTCTAGCTATGCTTTTCGTTACGTCTTACGTTTTCCAGTAGAATAGACACATGTGAAGAAGGAATTAGTATATTTTAAATCTTGAAAAAAGGACATCATATTATATATTATGTAAAACACAATAGCTTCAACAACGTTTATTCATTACAGCATATAATCTGAAATATCTAATTGGGATTATAATATTAGATTATTTGAGAACAAAAAGATGTTGTCAAAACTATGTTTGGAAAAGGCTCATATTTGTGAACAAATACAATTCATGAGAAAGCCAACAACACAGATTTGATGTTGTGCATAGTACTGTTTTTCTCAAGATTAACATCAGGCAGATCCAAAATGTTCGAGCTTAATTTTCGCGATTAAGAAGCAAGAACCACTAAAAATTAAGGTTTTTATTAGTCTTTATCCAACAATTCTGCTTCTACACAGGTCATGAAAATTACAATTTCTTATAACATAATTTTTGCTTATTTTCAGATTGTATCTTTGTTGCCCACTTGGAAAAATGCTATCATCTTATAGCGACAGTATAGCGAAGATCATCATGGAAGATGTTTATTTTGCTCTTGAGATTGAGGAAGTCGTAGGTAATATGTGTATAAATATATATCTTAGTGTGTCAATGATCCGGGAAGAGTTCTGACAAACATCATGTACCATCTGAGGTATTTGGCTGCTGACGTAGATAAAGTGTACCCGCAAAAAAAGGCGTAGATAAAATGTGCAATCCAAATGCACATAAAGAAAGTTGTATGTGGTATTTACATCCTCCTAGTAAAATGTGTACCTACGAGTCATCTTTTTATGGCATGCTCTAATGATATACTCTTTTCTTCTTCATGGATGTGGTTCGTGAATGTGATCTGAGGGCTACTGGTAGCAATGGAAGAAGGATAGGCGCATCTCTATGTATTAAAAATTTACTAGTTAATAAATTGCATGTATTTTCAGAGCTTATTATGCTTTCAATCCAAATTGTGTTTAATATAATATATCTCCATTTTTACAATTAGAACGCATAAATCACGTACAATTAGAGTTAAAAAGAAGCACATGCACCACGTTAAAAAGAGAACACACCACTACGTTAATTATGTGAAAACTTTTCTCTTTCGGCTCATTTACTACAAGTAGGAAAATTGATAAAAAATAATTTGGGCTAATATAAAATACTTCATGACCCAAAAAAAATATAAATTACTACATGAAAAAAAGTAGAAAGATGAAGCCGAGAGGCCAATGTCGAGGCAGGAAATGATTTTCAGGTTGCCTCACTTTGGGAAAGTGACGATGCATTCGGGTTAGGACTTGGGTACGACAATACCCAAAAGAACCACACACTCACTCAGGACCGAAGCTAGCTCATCACCTCCATGGATGTTCATGGCCAATGCAACATGATGAAAAATAGCATAAAAATAATACACAACAAAATTTGCTCACCGCGATTCATCGTAAAAAGTAGTATGAAATCATAATAAGTAGGTAAATGATAAATGGAAAATATATATTTAAATGGGAATGCGAAAACTAAACATACCTGAGAAACAACTATATTCGCAAAATTCTTATAGTAATCACATCTGCTCCCATTTTTAATACACAAAGAAAATAATATGTTTTCACCATCAAACTTTCCAATGTTCTAGCCCGCGCATCGAGCCGGCCACTCTGCTAGTTCTCCTAATGATGTGATCCCGTTTATCGAAAGACAACTCATGTCTATGGTTAGGAAACATAACCATCTTTGATTAACAAGCTAGTCTAGTAGAGGCATACTAATGACACTTTGTTTGTCTATGTATTCACACATGTATTATGTTTCCGGTTAATACAATTCTAGCATGAATAATAAACATTTATCATGAAATAAGGAAATAAATAATAATTTTATTATTGCCTCTAGGGCATATTTCCTTCAGTCTCCCACTTGCACTAGAGTCAATAATCTAGTTCATATCACCATGTGATTTATTACCAATAGTTCTCATCACCATGTGATTAGTTCACATCGCCATGTGACTATTATCCAAAGGGTTTTACTAGAGTCAATAATCTAGTTCACATCGCTATGTGATTAATAACCAAAGAGTACTAAGGTGTGATCATGTCTTGCTTGTGAGAGAAGCTTAGTTAACGGTCTGTCACATTCAGATCCGTATGTATTTTGCAAATTTCTATGTCTACAATGCTCTGTACGGAGCTACTTTAGCTAATTGCTCCCACTTTCAATATGTATCTAGATTGAGACTTAGAGTCATCTGGATCAGTGTCAAAACTTGCATCGACGTAACCCTTTACGACGAACCTTTTGTCACCTCCATAATCGAGAAATATATCATTATTCCACTAAGGATAATTTGGACCGTTGTTCATTGATCTACTCCTAGATCACTATTGTACTCCTTTGTCAAACTCAGTGTAGGGTATACAATAGATCTGGTACACAGCATGGCCTACTTTATAGAACCTATGGCTGAGGCATAGGGAATGACTTTCATTCTCTTTCTATCTTCTGTCGTGGTCGGGCTTTGAGTCTTACTCAACTTCACACCTTGCAACACAGGCAAGAACTCATTCTTTGACTGTCCCATTTTGAACTACTTCAAAAACTTGTCAAGGTATGTACTCATTGGAAAAACTTATCAAGCGTCTTGATCTATCTCTATAGATCTTGATGCTCAATATGTAAGCAGCTTCACCGAGGTCTTTCTTTGAAAAAACTTCTTTCAAACACTCCTTTATGATTTCCAGAAAATTCTACATTATTTCCGATCATCAATATGTCATTCACACATACTTATCAGAAACGTTGTAGTGCTCCCACTCACTTTCTTGTAAATACAGGCTTCACCTCAAGTCTGCATAAAACTATATGCTTTGATCAACTCATCAAAGCATATATTCCTACTCCGAGATGCTTGCACCAGTCCATAGATGGATCGTTGGAGCTTACATATTTTGTTAGCACCTTTAGGATCGACAAAACCTTCTGGTTGCATCATATACAACTCTTCTTTAAGAAATCCATTAAGGAATGTAGTTTTGATATCCATTTGCCAGATTTCATAAAATGTGGCAATTTGCTAACATGATTCAGATAGACTTAAGCATCGCTACTAGTGAGAAAATCTCATCGTAGTCAACACCTTGAACTTTGTCAAAAACCTTTTTCAACAAGTCTAGCTTTGTAGATAGTAACACTACTATCAGCATCCGTCTTCCTCTTGAAGATCCATTTATTTTCTATGGCTTGCCGATCATCGGGCAAGTCAACCAAAGTCCATACTTTGTTCTCATACATGGGTCCCATCTCAGATTTCATGGCCTCAAGCCATTTTGCGGAATATGGGCTCATCATCGCTTCCTCATAGTTCGTAGGTTCGTCATGGTCAAGTAACATGACCTCCAGAACAGGATTACCGTACCACTCTGGTGCGGACCTCACTCTGGTTTACCTACGAGGTTCGCTAGTAACTTGATCTAAAGTTACATGATCATCATCATTAGCTTCCCCACTAGTTGGTGTAGTAGTCACAGGAACATATTTTTGTGATGAACTACTTTCCAATAAGGGAGCAGGTACAGTTACCTCATCAAGTTCTACTTTCCTCCCACTCACTTCTTTTCTAGAGAAACTCCTTCTCTAGAAAGGATCCATTCTTAGCAACGAATGTTTTGCCTTTGGATATGTGATAGAAGGTGTACCCAACTGTCTTCTTTGGGTATCCTATGAGGACACATTTCTCCGATTTGGGTTTGAGCTTATCAGGATGAAAAAATTTCACATAAGCATTGCAACCCTAAACTTTAAGAAACTACAACTTTGGTTTCTTGCCAAACCACAGTTCATATGGTGTCGTCTCAACGGATTTAGATGGTGCCCTATTTAATGTGAATGCAGCTGTCTCTAATGCATAACCCCAAAACGATAGTGGTTAATCGGTAAGAGACATCATAGATTGCACCATATCTAATAAAGTACGGTTACGATGTTCGGACACACCATTACGCTGTGGTGTTCCAGGTGGCGTGAGTTGCGAAACTATTCCGCATTGTTTCAAATGAAGACCAAAATCGTAACTCAAATATTCTTCTCCACGATCAGATCGTAGAAACTTTTTTTATTGTTACGATGATTTTCCACTTCACTCTGAAATATATGAACTTTTCAAATGTTTCAGACTTATGTTTCATCAAGTAGATATACCCATATCTTCTCAAATCATCTGTGAATGTTAGAAAATAACGATACCCGCCGTGAGCCTCAATATTCATCGGACCACATACATCAGTATGTATGATTTCCAACAAATCTGTTGCTCTGTTCCGGAGAACGGCTTTTCAGTCATCTTGCCCAAGAGGCATGGTTCGCAAGCATCAAGTGATTCCAATAGCCCATCAGCATGGAGTTTCTTCATGCGCTTTACATCAATATGACCTAAACGGCAGTGTCACAAATAAGTTGCACTATCATTATTAACTTTGCATCTTTTGGTTTCAATATTATGAATATGTGTATCACTACGATCGAGATCCAACGAACCATTTTCATTGGGTGTGTAACCATATAAGGTTTTATTCATGTAAACAGAACAACAATTATTCTCTAACTTAAATGAATAATTGTATTGCAATAAACATGATCAAATCATATTCATGCTCAACGCAAACACCAAATAACACTTATTTAGGTTGAACACTAATCCCGAAAGTATAGGGAGTGTGCGATGATGATCATATCAATCTTGGAACCACTTCCAATTCACATCGTCACTTCACACTTAACTATTCTCTGTTCATTCTGCAACTCCCGTTTCGAGTTACTACTCTTTAGCAACTGAACTAGTATCAAATACTGAGGGGTTGCTATAGACACTAGTAAAGTACACATCGATAGCATGTATATCAAATATACCCTTTGTTCACTTTGCCATCCTTCTTATCTCCCAAATACTTGGGGCAGTTCGCTTCCAGTGACAAGTCCCTTTGCAGTAGAAGCACTCAGTCTTAGGCGTAGGTCCAGACTTGGGTTTATTGACTTGAGCAGCAACTTGCTTGCTGTTCTTCTAGAAGTTCCCCTTCTTCCCTTTGCCCTTTTCTTGAAATGGGTGGTCTTGTCAACCATCAACACTTGATGTTTTTTTTATTTCTACCTTCGCCGATTTTAGCATCGCGAAGAGCTTGGGAATTGTTTTCGTCATCCCCTGCATATTATAGTTCATCACGAAGTTCTAGTAACTTGGCGATAGTGACTAGAGAACTTTGTCAATTACTATCTGATCTGGAAGATTAACTCCCACTTGATTCAAGAAATTGTAGTACCCAGACAATCTGAGTACATGCTCACTGGTTGAGCTATTCTCCTCCATCTTGTAGGAAAAGTTCTTCAGAGGTCTCATACCTCTCGACACGGGCATGAGTATGAAATACCAATTTCAACTCTTGGAACATCTTACATGTTCCTGGCATTCAAAATATCTTTGAAGTCCTAGTTCTAAGCCGTAAAGCATGGTGCACTAAACTATCAAGTAGTCATCATACCGAGCTTTGTCAAACGTTCATAACATCTGCGACTGCTCCTGCAATAGGTCTGTCACCTAGCAGTGCATCAAGGACATAATTCTTTTGTGCAGCAATGAGGATAATCCTTAGATCACGGATCCAATCCGCATCATTGCTACAAACATCTTTCAACTTAGTTTTCTCTAGGAACATATCAAAATTAAAAGAGGGGAACTAAACGCGAGCTATTGATCTACACATAGATATGCTAATACTAGCAGGACTAAGTTCAAGATAAATTAAAGTTCAATTAATCATATTGCTTAAGAACTCCCACTTAGATAGACACCCCTCTAATCATCTAAGTGATCACGTGATCCATATCAACTAAACCATGTCCGATCATCACGTGAGATGGAGTAGTTTTCAATGGTGAACATCACTATGTTGATCATATCTACTATATGATTCACACTCAACCTTTTGGTCTCAATGTTCCGAGGCCATATCTGCATATGCTAGGCTCGTCAAGTTTAACATGAGTATTCCGCGTGTGCAACGTACATGAGAGCGGAGAGTGTTGTCCACGTACCCTCGTAGACCGAAAGAGGAAGCATTAGCACAACGCGGTTGATGTAGTCGTACGTCTTCACGATCCGATCGATCAAAGTACCGAACGTGCGGCACCTCCGAGTCCAGCACACATTCAGCTCGATGACATCCCGCGAGCTCTGATCCAGCAGAGCTTTATGGGAGAGTTCCGTCAGCACGACGGCGTGATGACAGTGATGATATTGCTACCGACACACGGCTAAGAGATCCAAGGGATCAATTGTTGTGTCTCTAGGGGTGCCTCCCTCCCCGTATATAAAGGAGTGGAGGAGGGGGAGGGGGCCGGCCACCCTTGGTGCGCCCCATGAGGAGTCCTACTCCCACCGGGAGTCCCCCCTTCCATGTTGGTGTAGGAGAGGAGAGGGAAGGAGAGAGAGGGGGAAAAGAAAGGGGGGCCGCCCCCTTCCTTGTCCAATTCAGACTTGGGGGAGGGGCGCACGGTTGCCCCTTGGCCGCCTCTCCTCTTCCACCACTTGGGCCCATGAGGCCCAATAACCTCCGGGGGGTTCCAGTAACCCCCTGGTACTCCGGTATATATCCGATAACCCCCGGAACCATTCTGGTGTCCGAATATAGTCGTCCAATATATCAATCTTCATGTCTCGACCATTTCAAGACTCCTCGTCATGTCCGTGATCTCATCCAGGACTCTGAACTACCTTCGGTAGATCAAAACACATAAACTCATAATATAACCGTCGTCATCGAACTTTAAGCGTGCAGACCCTACGGGTTCGAGAACTACGTAGACATGACCAAGACACGTCTCTGCTCAATAACCAATAGCGGAACCTGGATGCTTATATTGGCTCCCACATATTCTACGAAGATCTTTATCGGTCAAACCGCATAACAACATACGTTGTTCCCTTTGTCATCGGTATGTTACATGCCCAAGATTCGATCGTCGGTATCTCAATACCTAGTTCAATCTCGTTACCGGCAAGTCTCTTTACTCGTTTCGTAATACATTATCCCGCAACTAACTCATTAGTTACAATGCTTGCAAGGCTTATAGTGATGTGCATTACAGAGTGGGCCCAGAGATACCTCTCCGACAATTCAAAGTGACAAATCCTAATCTCAAAATACGCCAACCCAACAAGTACTTTCGGAGACACCTGTAGAGCACCTTTATAATCACCCAGTTATGTTGTGACGTTTGGTAGCACACAAAGTGTTCCTCCGGTAAACGGGAGTTGCATAATCTCATAGTCATAGGAACATGTATAAGTCATGAAGAAAGCAATAGCAACATACTAAACGATCAAGTGCTAAACTAACGGAATGGACCAAGTCAATCACATCATTCTCCTAGTGATGTGATCCCATTAATCAAATGACAACTCATGTCTATGGCTAGGAGACATAATCATCTTTGATTAATGAGCTAGTCTAGTAGAGGCATACTAGTGACACTCTCTTTGTCTATGTATTCACACATGTATTATGTTTCCATTTAATACAATTCTAGCATGAATAATAAACATTTATCATGCAATAAGGAAATAAATAATAACTTTATTATTGCCTCTAGGGCATATTTCCTTCAGATCAGGTGGCTGGCGTAGTCATTCGAGTGGGGGTGTGGTGCATTATCATCGCAGATGTGGCCCAGGGCAGTATTAGACCTGTTCCGGAGGTCCTGAAGCATGGGGTTGTGCTCGTGCTCCAGCGTCTGTCGCCGGAGCACTTCCTCCCTGTTTTGCCGCGACGGCCTCGGCGTCATCAACCGGTTTCCATACAGAAAGCAGCTCAGCGCGGGCTGAGGCCAAGTCCGCCTGCGCCGTAACCAGGGCGGCAGCCGTGGCCTCCCCACGCCTCTCCGCCTTGTCAAACCTGGGCCTGAGGGCAGCGGCCCTTCCCGCATCCTCCATTCCTGCGAGCTTCAACTTCAAGTCATACCTACCCACCAGGTCTACGCGAACCTCGGCCACCAGGCGATTGACTTCCTCCTGGACCCTGGCCTCGCGAACCCTGACGACATATTCCGCATGAGCAACTTGACGCTCCCTCGTCTCCAGTTGTTCGAGCTCAAGTCTGCGCTCCACGGCTTCCAGAGCCAGCGCTTCCTCACGCCTCCGGACCTCCTCTTCCTCTGCGGGCGTCCCCCTCAGCGACGCAAGGGCGGCTCTGCGCGCATCCACCTAATGCTCAAGGGACACACTCCAGGTCTGGAGCTCCCACACGCGCTTCTCCACAGCCTCGGGATGGCGGTCAGCCTCGCGAGCCTCCTCTAAGGCTCGGGATCAAGCTTCGCGGGAAACCTTGAGGGACGCCTCGGACTTTGCATTGTCAAGATCATGCTGATAACGACCAAGATTGATGGCCACCCTCAGCTTACGTCGTTCCTCCACCAGCCGAAGACCTTCAGCCTCAAGGCGCGAGTCGACACCCGCAAGTTCTTCACCAAGTTGGCTCATCGCACCCATCGCCTCCTGGAAGAGCTCATGGTGAACGACGCTTCAGCCGCGCTCGGACTCGAACACACGGCCCACCTCGTCCTCCACCCCGGTGGCTGTAGGTGGGACATCAAGTGGCGCACCGCCTCTCGACAGGGGGCTGGGGGCTGGTGCCACTCCAGGCGTCGGCCCGACCTCACGAGAAGCTTCGGACGGACGCGGCCCGCTGCTTGAGGAGGAGCCGAAGGTCGAAGTCAACCAGTTGTTGTCCATAACCAGAGGACGAGACCGGGGAACGCCCGCCAGGCTTCAAGCCAAACCGTGCAGGAAGGGCAGCGAAGCCACAAATTCAAGGCTCCATGAAGGCGAGCGCACCCCCTTTGCCGACCCATTTTCGGGCGCGGCGTGCAAGCTCGGGGTGCACAAGGCCAGCAGGGTTGCCGAGGAAGGCGAGGATTGCTTCACGAGGGACCCAACAGCCCTGACAGAAGGGGTCCTGAAGAGCTAGCGTCAGGAAGGAAAGCAGCAATCAAGAAATCAAAAGGTGCAGTACTTACTCGTCGATAGCAAAGTACTTTCGCCGCTTCAATGGCCCGAAGATGTTGTTGCTGCTCGGGGATCCTTTTCTCTTGCGGAGCTCCTCAAAGTCCACACAAAGTCGACCGAAGGGCTAGACGTGATGGTCGGTGCGAGGCGGGGCCGAAGAAGAGCTTGGAGGGACAACTTCAGGGGTGCCTGGCTGTGGTGAACAGTCGGGCGCCATCTCACTACGACCTCCCGAGGCTTCAGGGGCTTTGACCTTGGGAACCACATGCTGCATCGCCTCAGTAACCGACGCCCCAGGGGAGGGATCGCGAGCTCCCGAGGACGACGCCCCTGGATCACCGCGCGGCATGTGCTCTTAAGTGCTTGAGCCGCCGGCCTCCGTCGAAGCTCGCCCTCCTGCACCCTCACTTGGGGCGAGCTCGGCACCGGCGGTGAGGAAGGGGACCACGTCGGCGGGGTTCTCGCGGGGCCCCACCAGGCTGATCGGGCGCAGGCCCCACTCATCAAAGGAGGGCATGCTCGCGGCAAACTCATCCTTGTTCTCGCAACGGTACAGCAGACAGCTCTTCCTGGGCATGTCGTCCGGCAGAGGGGTACCCGTCAGGACCATAAGCACTGTCTCCCACGTCTTAAGAGGAAGCCCTTCCTCTTGAAACCTCATGTGGTCCTGACTACTGAGTAAGACCCACATCGGGCAGGAATGGTGCTGAAGCGGAGCGACTCGGTGCTTGACGAACTCCTTCACCACCATAGGCGCAGTCACGCCGCGGTCCTTCAACCTCCTCATCCTGGCCCAGACGGGGGCGAGGCGGGGGCTCGTGAGCTTCTGATGGCCCCAACTGGAGTTTGGAATAACAGGCCCCGCCGGAGCATGGAGCAAAGGGATGAGCACACCGGCGTCGACAAACACCCATCATGTCCGGAACTCGCTCGTGGATGAAGGTAGCTCAAAATCAATCCCCACGCCCGTCATCGTGGCCACGGCCTGGAAGCTCACGCACCCCGAGCTCTGATGAGAGTCAGTTAGATGCAACGAGAAGAAATGGCGGAAGAAGGCCACCGAAGGAGCGATGCCCATCATGGCTTCGCACAATAAGGAGAAGACGGCGAGAAGGGTCACAGATTGGGGGTCGAGATGTAGCATGCATGTGGATCTGACAATGCTCGAGCACCCTTTGAAGAAGGCAGAGAAGGGAGGAATCAGGCCAGCCCAGAGGGAATCTATGAAGATTGGGACCTCAGTGCCAGCCCGGGCCATGAGAGTGCGAGACGCGGGCCAAGCCACCGTCTCTCCCCACTCGTTGAAGCTGGAAGCGAGCATTGGACGCACCTTGTCCATGGCCTCATCGTTGAGCACCCGGGGTTGGCCGAGCGCCGGCTCAACGGCCGGAGGCACGCTCGGCGAAGACAAGGGTTTCTTCCCCTTGTCTGCTTGTTTCGGCGCCATGGCGATGGAGCTGGCAGTAGGCAGGTCAGATCAGAGAGGAGAAGCCGAGTCTCGAGGAAGCAGAGGGATTGGGGAAGCAAGACACGGGCCATGGAGGAATAACTGTGTAGACTGCGGGGGTCGCATAGCCAGGCAGATTCAGAGGCAGCGTGGGGAAGTGGAGATGCCCACGTCCAATCAACCGCCATGCGTCAACCAAGGCCGCGGGCTTTTGGGGCCCGTGGCACTCCACACTTGACCCTTGGCTTTGCTGTGAAGCCAAGCCTGAGCACACCATGGGCTTGGGGGCTACTGACGGCGTTCTGGGAACAGGGGTCCCCAGACATGCCTGCCTGCAGCCCACGGCGTGGCTATGCTAGCGGGCTTGTACGGCCCATCTTGATCAACAAAGCATTCAAGACCCTCGCGAGGCGGACGGCGCGAGACCTCCTCGGGAGCCGCCTCACCAGGCTGCCTCGCGAGGAGCGAAGATATCAAGGCAGATCAATCCTTACAAGGCTCACGTGATGTGAGCCATGACGATCGGCACCAAGCGGGCGCCAGCGCGCGCAGCGTCCTTGTTTCCTCTTTGGTGCTAAGGAAGCAGGCGCAGGCGCGGAGTACCGAGGCAGGAAAAGGTTTCCATATCGGTGCAACAAGACCAAGACCAGCAGGACGGCAAGACGGAGGTCACCGTGGAGCCCAAGACGGCGTCACCACCAGAGCCTTTTGCAGGCGAAGACTGCTTTTGTCAAGATAGCTTGTACTAGTTGTCCCCTTTCAAATTCGCCCGCCGTTGTTGGCTCCCTTCCCGCTCAATATTTGGGGAGAGGACCAGGGCCTATATAAGTAGAGCTAGCCACCACACTAGGGGTAGGTTGAACTGCCGAGTTCTCATCCACCAGTCCACGGAGCACAAGAACACCTCAACCTCAGGAGGTTGTTCTTCCCCTTGTACTGTTCTTCATCAGCCCAAGAGGCAATCCACCACCACACACTGGAGTAGGGTACTACACCACAACGGTGGCCGGAACTAGTATAAATCTCGTGTCTTTTTGTGTTGTGAGTGCGTCGAGTTCATCCGTGAGATCTTAGCGAGCTAGGGCATGGATCGGTAGGAGGGAAATAATTTCTCACGCACCCCAGAGTTTGAACCTTAAGGGTTTTGCCGGAATCCCACATCCGATAGGGGGAGCCATGGCTTAGGGACGCTCTTGTCTGAAATGTAGGGTAAGTTACCAGCGTACCCCCACCAGTTTTGACCACGTGACGTCGAAGCCGGCATTTCCACCTGAGGGAGAAGGGGGATTTCACGTGTCTAGGTTGCGGGGCCGATTTCATATGAGGAGGGAGTTTTCGCGTGCGTCGAAATTTCGAGATAACATGGCGGGGCACGGGTTGAAGAGGCGGGAGTTTCACAGCAGATGAGACAAAAGATAGTCATGCTTGAAAATTTTGGGATAAGAAGGCGTGGATTCCATGTTCGGCAGAACAAACTTAACGTGTACAGAAAAAATTCGTACAAGACAAAAGAGAGTCATGTCCCCTTTTACTATATTGCTTTGAATGCCATTGAAAACACTACAACAAAAATGTAAAAAGAAATCAGGAGAACAAGATTACCCTGTACAGTACCAAATCAATTCCCACTTCTGTGATGCCCTCGATTCAATCGTACACTAATCATACACGCAAATGTGTACGATCAAGATCAACGACTCACGGGAAGATATCACAACACAACTATGGACACAAATTAAAATAATACAAGCTTTATATTACAAGCCGGGGCCTCGAGGGCTCGAATACATAAGCTCGAAAACACAAGAGTCAGCGGAAGCAACAATATCTGAGTACAGACATAAGTTAGACAAGTTTGCCTTAAGAAGGCTAGCACAAAAGCAACTTCGATCGAATAGGCAAGGCCTCCTGCCTGGGAGCCTCCTAACTACTACTAGTCTTCGTCAGCCTCCACGTAGTAGTAAGCATCGGCGGTGGCATCTGGCTCCTAGGCTACGACATCTGGTTGCATCAACCGGAAAGAAGAAGAAAGGGGGAAAAGGGGGAGCAAAGCAACCATGGGTATTCATCCAAAGTACTCGCAAGCAAGGATCTACACTACATATGCAACATTATCAGATGAAGGTTGTATATGTGGACTGGGCTGCAGAAATGCCAGAATAGAGAGAAGGCCTAGTCCTATCGGAGACTAGCATCTTGTGGAAAATCACCATCTTGCAGCAACATGAGGGAGTAGAGTAGCATAAAGCAAAGTAGTAGAAGAGTTATCAACCTCGGCCAGAGATCCCTTCTCGACACCCTGCGGGAAAGCAATCCCAGAGCCATACTATGAAGTTATCATCACAATCCAATTCTCATCGCCATCCAGTTCTTATCACAAGTATCCGTTTCTAGTTGTATCGATCGGGATACAACTCCAAGTGTCCCTTACCGTATGACAGGCTATCGATAGATGTTTTCTTCCCTGCAGGGGTGCACCGACTTACCCACCACGCTCGATTAACTCCGGCCGGACCCACTTTCCTGGGTCATGCCCGGCCTCGGCCAAACAATACGCCGCAACCCGACCTAGGCTTAATAGAGAGGCCAGCACGCCAGACTAAACCTATGCCCCCAGGGGTCATGGGCCATCTCCCCTGGAACTCCTTCACGTTGCGAACGCGGCCGGTGAGCAGACCTAGCTACCTCCTTCAAAAAGGCAGGTGCTTACGCAGTCCAACCCGGCACGCGCCACTCAGTCGCTGACTTCTATTAAGCTTCGGCAGATGCATAGGACGCATAACACCCATACTATGCCCACGTGATGGTTAGTGCTATCAGGCCAGAGGCCCCTCGGATCAAATATCCAAATCGTAGTGGATTAGGAACGCGCGGTAACAAGTAGAGACTCATGAAAGATGTGACCCCGTTGCCCCGTCTCGAGGACTTGCGGCAAGGGCTAGGAATGCCCGGCCACGCCTCGTAATTATCTCGCGTTCACCTTCCAGGTGAACCCGACTCCACATCACTCGCAATTAAGCTCGCACGGGTACCCCTCAGGGTCGACCCGTCTTTAGTAGCCTGGTTCAGTGTAAAGTCATAGTAACCATAGTAACCGTGTGTCTAACACCAAGAGGAAAACCTGAGGAATCACCCTTGATGGATTCCACTCGATGTAAGAGGAACCACCCTCGAAGTTCACACTTGAGGGGTTGCACGACAGAGTCGTATCGGAAGTGGTTAAGGCGAAATCACCCTCGATGACCACGACCGAATAGCTACACTACAGGGTAACATCGGAAGTGCTGATGAGGTCTCACCACCAGCACTAGATAGTAACCCAGTAGTGTCGAGCAACTAAGGGGAAAGTGATGTGCAGTGTCGGGGCCTGGTCTTAGATCCCATTGAACGGGTCTTCGATGATGAAGCAGGGGCAACAAGGACAAGGTGGGGGTCACTGATGGATCACTAACCAACCTATACTAAACAGTTTAGGATAAGCAGGTAAGGTACAACAACAGATACAAAAGCAGGCTATGCATCAGAATAGGAGCAATCAATAACAGTAGCAAAATCTAATGCAAGCATGAGAGAATGGAATGGGTGATATCGGGATGATCAAAGAGGGGGCTTGCCTGGTTGCTCTAGCAAGGAGGGGTCGTCGTCGACGTAGTCGATCACAGGGCAACATCGGTCTCGGGGTCTACCGAAGAGAAGAGGGGGAAGAAATAGTAAATACAAAGCAAACATAGCATCACAAAGCGTAACATGGCAATATGTTGTGCTGGGTGTGACCTAACATATGGCTACACGATAAGGTGAAGGGGGAATTCAACCGGGAATGTATTCCTGGTTCCGGACCTGTATCAGATAGATGACCGGAGGGGGTATGTTCCATGTTCAGGTAGTTAGAGGTATCTGACATGTAAACGGACCACATATTCGGATTCGTTGGATTTTTCTGAGCAACTTTCATATAGAAAACATTTTCATCGAAGCTACGGTTTAAATTCTATGAATTTTCAAAGTTCAAAACATATTCTGGAATTATTGATATTAACAGAAAAGGAATATGACGTCAGCATGATGTATGAGTGACTTCAGCAGTCAACAGTCCGGTTGACTGGTCAAACTGACATGGGGGACCCGCCTGTCATAGACAGTGGGCTAACAGCAGATCATTTTAACTTAAACAGACTAATTATTAACTGGACCCCACCAGTCAGTGACTCACTAGTTTAGCTAATTACTTTTAATTAGGAAAATGTTTTAATTAGGTTAATTATGCGGTGGGGCACGTGTGTCACTGGCACTGAGTGCCCAGCCAGCATAGTTGACCACGGTCAATGTGGTCAACTGAGTTCAGGGGGTCCACGGGCAGCGACCCAGAGGCGGGCCCCGCCGGTGCCAGGTCAGCGCCGGCGCCGGAGCAACGCCGGCGAGGCCATCCGCGGCGGCCGAACGCCGAAGACGGCCGGAATCGCGCTACAGCGCATCATTTGAGTCGTTGTCGGGCGCGTTCGAACCGTGAGGCTGGGCCGCATCCAACCGTGATGGTGGCGCGGGCCGGTCAGTTGGGCCAGCTGGCTCGGGTGGGCCGAAGCCTGAGTGAGGCAGAGGGCCTCTCTCTCTCTTCCCTCTACTTCTCCTTTTTCTTTTTCTTTTTCTCGAGCAGCCTTTTTCCTTTTCATTTAGCCACGGTTGACTTTACGAAAATAAGCCACTGGCCAAAACAATTTGAAAGAATTACTGGGCACTGCCACAAAAATATTTGTAGGCTTTTGAAATAGTTTGGAAATTTTACAAACTAAAAAGGCATTTAATTTATAGTTTTAGCCACTGTTTTAAAGTGGTTTAGGGCACTTAGACATTTGCAAAAAAGTTGGTTCACTACCGATATTAGTTACGGATTATGTGGCACATGAAGAACATTTTCGTTTTCATGTTTGAGAAATTTTGAATCTCACTCATAATTTCATTTTGAAATTGACTATGATTTTACATCAAGTGATAATTATCTTAGTAAGCATGGTGACCTGCTGTGACACCCCAAAATTTTGACCTTATTTTAAATCTTGCGAGAAAATTAAACTTTTCATTTTTTTGGGGTTTTCTTTGATTTCAGTACAATCCTTTCTTGGATTTTTATGGAGTTTTTATCCCGTGCGAAAACTCCCAAATATATTATTGGACTAGTTTTCCCCCTCAAGAAAAACATTTCTCTTAAACGTGTATTTAATTGTCTAATTAATTCCCTCTGAGCTTTATTCCTTAAAATAATTTTTCTTAAGTTTCAGGACCCAAATTGCACTGGAACCTCTTGATATATTTATCTAAAAGTCCAACCAAAATTTGGAGATGTTATGTGATGTGTTCAAATCACTTTTATGAAAATATATGCTTCATTCATTAAATATTTTGAGCTCTACCCCAAGTTTTCAAAACTGGTCAAGATGGCACCATTGCATTAGAACCCTTTTACATATTTCTTTCTAGCCTCCACCAAAATTATGGGATGTCAGTGGTAGCATACCATTCATCTTTATGCAAATACCTAGTAATGTTCTTTGGAAAATTTGAGTGAATCAACCTCTTTTCCTTTCTGGTCCAGCCTTGTGATTTGTACTGCATCCCTATTAAATTTTGCTCTAGTGACCATGAGTTTTCTCCTGCTTGTAGTACACCATACAAAACCCTTAAGTCCAGAAGAGTGGACCCATTGGATGAATTTTTGTGCATGCAACCATGCCATTTACTTGCTGCCCAGAACTGAAGTTTTGCAAAACTTGCACTAACAAGTTTTTGCTTTTGTCAAACTAACTTCACCACCTTCTTATACATCCAAAGAGACCCTGATCTGGAGAATTTGGCCACCCCAAGAATTGCCTAGATGCCTTTGGCATTTTGACAAACACCGTGTGTGCATGGCCAGATTTGGCATGTTTTCAAGTTTACATTGTGAACTTAAGCTCCTGACCAAACCACCATGTCCCTTGATCCCCTTGCAAACCCTAAACTAGTCCTGTTAATTGCTAGCCCCTCTCAAGCACTCTAGGCTACCCTGGCATACTGTCGAACACATCTCGTGCATGCTCTGGGCGCGCCTAGAGTGCGCGTTTTGCACGTGCGTGCGCACGGGTCGCCGCATCGCGCCCCGGCCCTTACTCGCCTGCAGAGCCGCAACCCCCGACCTCATCCGCTTGCAGGAACCAGCCAAGCTCCCCCAGGCGCCCTACAGCGCCGCCGTCAGGTCGGCAACAGCGGCTAGCGGGCGGCCACAGCAGCTCCTTCCACGGACGGCGCCGCTCGAGCCACCAGCGCTCGCCAGCTGCCCCCTTGAGCAGCTCAAGCTCATCTGCAACCTTGTCCACGAGCCCTCGTCGCCGCCACGTCGCCCCAAGCTACAGAATGACGGTTGTCGGCGTTCTGATCCTCGGCCATCGTCGGAACCGCCCCCGATCGCTATATAAGGAACCCCCCGAGCTCACCAAACCCTCAAGCAACCTCCCACACTCCCTCACTGATCCTCCCGTAGTAGTAGAAAGGCCAGAGAGGTCGTCTTCCTCATCTCCGGCAACCACAGCCGCCGCCACTGTCCCGACCATTCCGGCGCCACCAGAGCCTCCCCCCCTCCACTCTCTTCACCAGAAGCCCTCTCTTCCTCCCGTGAACCCATCCCCCTGCTCGATTTTGATCGGGAACCACCGTAGCCCCAAACCCACTTTGCTCCCGAAGCCTCCTCAGCCGCGAAGCTCACCGCCGGCGACTCCTTCCACCCCCGCCGACCCAACGACCACCAGGAGAACCGCCCCGGCATTGCGGATCCATCCCGACCCTCTGAAGCCCGCGAGGAGCCACCGTTCGCCGACGTCGATAGCCGTTACCTCGCCTCCGTTGGGGCAGATGAAGAGGAGGGAGAGATGGACGGGTCAAACCTAACCAGTGGGCCCCCTGGACCCACTGTCAGTGACCCACGCGCCCGTCCACGCTAGATAAGTGAAGGCGTAAACTTCATGAGTACGTCTCCTTTGCCCCAGAAGCGTATTTCAATCTGAAACGTTTTCTTTTTCTGTTTTTATTTAAAAACAGAGTTTGACTGCAACTTTGACTGGCCATAACTTTTTAAATATGAGTCTAAATGAACTGATTCTTTTTCCTACCTCTCTCAAATTTTATCTAGTCTATTTTAAGAGTTATTTCAAAAAAAATTAGACAACTTTTTGTACTATATTAAAAATATGTGATAATTTGAATATTTTCAAACTAGGAATTTTTGGAGGAGAAGAAAACTTTCAAAAGGCTTTAGGATGCACCCTGCCTCTACACACCTTGAAGGCAAGCATTCTGAACCCGAACATAATATTGTCGTGTGTTGTTTAAATTGGTTACAACACCTCCATGTCTCGATATTTCCGTTATTGATTAGGGAGATATGACCCTACTCGTGAGTGCATGTTAATGGTACCGTAATTTTGAACATTGATATGTTGTGACAGCAGACACCCTCACATAACCTTCATGCCTACTGGAAGGAAACCAGGAAAGCTTCTGTCTTGGGTAGACACGATGCTTGTCTCCAGTTCCTCGTCGATACACTTGTGTCCGGTATGGCATGATGAGGTAAGCTGGGTGGTGATTATGTCCAGTGGATTGAAATATAATTGTTATTCTAATTATGCAGGAAATACCTAAACCTCCTGAGTCGACCATAGATCGAGTCTTGTTCTGATAACCCCCATACTTGTCTCGTACTACCATTTGTCCCAGCCATAGGCAGAGTACGGTTCAGTAAGTAGTCAACCCCTATCCTAGCACACACCGTACAGAGAGGCCATGCTGGAAAATACCGGCTGCATCCGGTAGGCATGCCACCTGGTCCAGGAGCATGGGTGTTACGGTTGTAGCTGAAGGGGTAGCTCCCCTAGTTTGCGCGCGATATAAATTTTGTGATCCCATGCTAGTCGAGGTTCTGGCCTCCCCTCTTAGAGTTTGCTTAACGGGTGTCAAGGGTGATTCCAGACACCGGTGAGTTAGGCTGGTGTGTGTGGTCAGGTGTGTTTTCGAGCGAAAGACCGTGGACGGAATTAGTCCCGATGGACCAAAGGAATCCGTTACTAGTGGGTAAAGAGTACACCCTCTGCAGAGATTAAACCTATTCGAATAGGCGTGTCCATGGTTAAGGACTACAGTCTGGGATGGGTCAAGTGTCGGTCTGAGTGTCGGTCTTCGGAGGCGAAACTACTAAACTAGAATATTGATTATGACTTGTGATATATGATGGTTATGATTATTATCAATGTGGACTAACCATTTGTATTGAATATCCCTGGGACGGTACTACCTCGTGGATGTTCATGGTGATTATGTTTATATATAAGCCCTTTATGTGGTGTCGCACAGACGCCCGACTGTGGCATGCTCGTTATCTCATTTACTTATAAGCCCTCTATGTGGTGTCGCACAGATGCTCGACTATGGCATGCTCGTTATCTCATTTACTTATAAGCCCTTTATGTGGTGTTGCACAGACGCCCGACTGTGGCATGCTTGTTATTCCTTTTATATATAAGCCCTTTTTGTGGTGTCGCTCAGACGCCCGACTGAGGCATGCTTCATACTATTATCCTTTCGAGGCGTCGCTTCAGACACCCGGTCGGTGCTTTACATTTTTACACCCTGATTGTTTGCAAATGATTTACTTAAATGATCTACTTGCATGCATCATGAATCTTATTTTCATAACTGACGAAGTGATCATAGACTATTTCAAAACATGATTATCAGTGGCTATATTATACCTGCGTTCTTAATGTTTGCGAGTACATTCAAAGTACTCACTGGCTTGTCCCTGGCTATTGTCTTGGCCAGATTTCTTGCGTGGAGAGGAGCGTTGCGATGACAGCCCCGGAACCTACGCAATGGAGATAGCAGCCTCGCGAAGATAGGAGTTATCCTGGTCAGCTGTTCCCGTGGGAAATGGAGTCCCATAGACGCTGATGATTCGTAAACCGCTTCCGCCATCAACCACTAGAAACCATTTGTTGTACTCATGGGCTAGAATGGTCTTGTACTACATATTATGTACCTTGCTTGGAATTTCTGTATCAAGTTGGTGCCTCATCAGCTAACAGTAATCCTGGGGCTGATGAGCACAAGGGCCACTTTTTGGGAAAAATTATATCCTGAAAAACCGGTCCTGACAAACTTGGTATCAGAGCCAGGCTGACCATTGGCTAATCCTATCTTAGCCAGGTCAATAAACCTAGGTAAACCAACCCACTAGACCTTATCCAAACCCCGGCCAAGCTTCTCGTGTAAGATAACCACACAGTAACCCGACACCTTTTGGCAGTCGGTGCCCAACCTACCCACCTAGCCTATCGATCACGCACCAGTGACCGGCACCTAAATAGTCTTTTTCACAAGCGCGCGAAGGAAGACTCCGTCCTTTTTTCTATAAAAAGGGCACTCTTACCTCAACCCAGCACAACACATCTTCTACCCCAAACCAAGCTATAATGCCTGGCCCCATTGTTCACAATGAGACCACAGCAACCAACCTCAGAGGTTTTGTGACCGTGCTAGCAAACCTCACCCGCCGTGCCTTTGCATTAGAAGAGCCCCCAGAATATGTCGTGTACCAAGGGTCCATGAGCGGCGAGAGCTGTCAATTCTGGGCCACTATGCACATCTATGGTAGGGGTCTATCACCAGAGCGCCCCTACAAGTTCACCGGAAGGACAACTTCCTTTGAACCACAAGCCATTCAACTAGCTGCTCGAGAGGCCATAGTTCAACTCCGGCACTTGTCGCCCAGAGTTAACTGTCGCTCCTTCTACTACTACCCCAGCCGAGACGGGTACGGTAGACCACCCCAAGTTGCCAACGGAGACCACGAGACGGACCCTGCATTATTGCATCTGGTGCGCTACGTAAATGCACTAGAGGGCCTATTCGATCAAATCACCATCGATCTGATTGCAGCTCACGGAGAACTGGTTTGCCGAGCCCCGGCAAGAAGAGAAGATGAACCCGACGCCGACAACCCAGTCGTACTGTTCGGACAACCGATCGAGACCTTGAGGTCAGCCCCAGCCATCAACCAAGGTGCTTTGATGACCCCAGAAGTGCTTCGTCGCCTTTTGGGAACCCACTCCAACGGGATTGTGGCCAACAATCCCTGCGATGGTCATCATCGCTACCCCGACCCTGCAGTTCCTCAACCCCCTCCGGCTAACCCCGACGGTGAAGCCAATGGAGAGGCCTCGGCGTCCACAAGGCACGCCCGCTTAGATATGAACGAGGTGGACTAAGTCACTCGAGTAGTACCGAGTCTTGGCTTGTCCACAACTTGTAACTGTGTGACCTTGTATCACCGCTATGTTATCTGCATATGCGCCCCTAATTTAAATAGTAGATGTTGTTGACGCTCAAAAGTGGCACGATCATAAAACAACATGTCGGGGAGAAAACATTGCCGGGGTAAAACCTTGCCGGTGTATGAAGGCTTTCCGGCATGGAAAGCTTGCTGGCGCAGAAAGCTCGTTCATGTGTGGAAGCTTGCCGGTGTGAAATCTTGCCATGGGCGAAACCTTGCCGAAGAGGAACTCTTGCCGGGGTAGAAACCTTGCCGAGGAGGATCTCTTGCCGGGGTAGAAACCTTGCCGAGCTAGGGAGAACCCTTGTCGGTGTAAAAACCTTGCCGGGGTGAAACCTTGTCGATGCGGAAAGCTTACCCGGGTGGAAGGCCTGCCGGGGTGGAGGTTGTGATAGTCAATCCGACCAGAAGCTGAAGATGGGCTCAAATGATTATCTAGATGGACTCCAATGGAGAAGTGATCTACATGAGAGAGTTCCGTATTATTGCTATGAACATCTTTGAAATTTGGGTCATCGCCGTCCGATTTCATCTCGAAGGACGAAACTATGCTCGAAGTACCAAGATCTTATATTCAAAGTACAGTTTAACCGATTAAGCCCCCAAGACGACCTCAAATGAAAAGATGATCTACACAGGTTGTCTTCTTCTCGTCGAAACGATTGATTTTGGTATAAAAAACGTTCAAATGCGAGTTCGTATGCAAAAGTTAGAGCAATCGGAGTGCAGCCCTGTCACGAGGCAAGATGTGGCGCGCCCCACCAGACACATGTCTGACGGGTAGCGCGAGGAGATAGCCTGTGTTGCGAGACCGATTTGACCCTCAAGATAATCTCTGATCAAAAAACCTTCAACATGAAAGTTGTTCGACTCGTCGAAACAGTCAAGATTGCTTTTGGGCTTGTTTTCATCCGAGATCGTTTACCACCGCAAAAACGAGCCGCAAGGTGCAGCCAGTTTAAACCGAACAGTTTTGGGAAGTTCGGATAAAACCAGTCCGAATTTGACTAGGGTTTTGGATGTGAATTGATGTAATTTCTTGTAAGGAAAGCCTAGATAAATCCTTTGCTTGTACGGGAAGTCCAGCCGCCTCTTATATATGTTGGGGGTGACGGCCGATTGAAACAACACCAATCGAACCAATCAATCTATTACACTTTCGTGTTCATCTACTTTTTATCTCTCCCTTGTATCTTTCTTCTCGTTCTTCGCTAGTTCTTCATGCCGGAGGGCTGCGGAATCACGAGGCTCTAGGGGCGAGTGAATCGACCTGGAGCAGCCCATAGCCGCCGCGAGCCCTGACGGGGTCCCTCCCGGGTAAGCGGGGCTTCGTCTCTACAAAAGCGTCTGCCGGCTGTCCTGCGTATCGCGCTGCCGGTCGGACCTCCTTTGACGCGAACTGCGGTGCATCACCCCCGGCGTCGAGGGTACACGGTGACGTGTTCGTGTGCGAACACACTTTTTGGCGACTCCGCTGGGGACGAAGCTTTGAACAGTCTCCAGCCTGTTCTTGCTACGAGGAGAGCGTCATCAAGCGGCTGCAATCTACAATAGTAACATGTATCATAAATCTCCTTCCATAGTGCAAATAGCCATTATGTCGATGTTGCTAGATCTTTCAACGGACATGTGATGTCGGCCAGCCCTAATGAGCAAAGGCCGACTAGTTATTCCGTTGGAGAAACTTGGAATTTACAGAATCGTGACATGCAACTTATGAATCTGAACTTTCGTGCATCGGCAACATCTTTCTATATGCCGGTGAACAACACGATTTGTTCGAGTGATCAATATAGAACACCTCATGTACACGAGGGCATCTCAAAGTTTTATCAATTGGCAGCCAACTCGCACTATGCGGGTTCATCCCCAAACATGCCGATGAATGGGGGAATCGGCCATGCTTCTGTTAGCTATTTGGCTGGTTATCCTCAAACATCATATACTACACCTCGTCCGATTAATTGTTCAGTGGCGTATGAAACTAAAAATATTCATGACTCGGCTCACCTCCACGGTCATGGCCGAGTGAATGGAGATTCTATAGGAGAATATGTGCCTAATATTGCAGGAAAAGAGGTGGCTCTGGCTGCATTAAAAATTTTAGCCCAAAATAAGAAGATTAGTGCTATTTGCCTTGAGCAACACAACATGGGATTGGTTCCTGATTACGAGGCAATAAGAGCTAGGGTTTTGAAAGAATATGAAGTGTTGCCGATTGATCAAATTGTGGAGAGAAAATATTCAACAACGGTGCACATGCCTTCACCTATCATTGCAGCATGTTATATACCCCTTATACAAGCGCAAAATTTTGGCAACATCAATTCATTGCTGAAAGATCCTAAAAGTGTTGGGGGGCAAGCCGATCCAAGAAGGGTTAAGTTTAAAGAAAAATATCTGGCCCAAGTGGACAAGATCAAGCCAAAGCTCACAGGGAATAGAGTCAACGAATTTACTACACCTACCCTTCAGGAATTACCAGCAGAATATCGGCAGGCCTACGAAGCACTCAAGAAGAAGCGTGGAGAGGGATATTTGCAAGAGTACGTCAAGTGCCTTCCTCCATGTAGCAACCATGTTGGCCCTTCTGCACTTCTGAGGCAAGATAAAAAAGAAGCTTTGCAAGCAAACCAACAAAAAGGGATTCATTCGGCTAATACGGTGGATTCGGTTGAAACCAGATTGAGCACCGAGATGTTGAAGGTCGAGTGCGTTGCATCATTCCAGACGAGTGCATCGCCGGCTAAAGCCGAGTACATCAAGACAACTATTGCCGCGTGTACCAAAATAGAAGATGCAAGCTTCGCTGAGCAAAGGAACGACAAACGCAACAAATTGGTTGTGCTCGATTTTTCTGGATGTAAGGGAGCTTACATGCTACCCTATGAATTTCGTGCTAAAGATAACGATGAGCATCAAGAACAAGAAAATACGGCCGAGCAAAGTTCAACTGACAAAGAGCTTCTGAGTAACATCCACTCGGGCAATCCGACTGAAATATACTCGGGCAATTCGAGTGAAATATACTCAAGCAATCTGAGTGACACTACTGGAATCAGCTACTTTGCCATTTGCCAGCTCTTTGCCGTCTGCTAGCGAACGGCAAAGAAGCTCTTTGCCATCAACTACCCAAAAGCAGACGGGAAAGAACTGGCTGATGGCAAAGACCTTCTTTGCCATCAGCCAGTTCTTTGTCGTCCGCAAGCAGATGGCAAAGATCGGCTAGAAGACGGCAAAGAGGGAGGGGGCCCCACTGACGAGCTGGTTAAAAAAATTAACGCCCCCCCCCTCTTTGTCATCTGCTAGCAGACGGCAAAGAGCAAGTAAGCGGACGGCAAAGGGGGTGGACGGCAAACGTTTAGGTTACTAACGGCCAAGCCCCACCCCGCCCATCTCTCTTTGTTTCGATCTGTCCCCCTCCTCCCCAACGACCACAGCCACCCGCTGCCGCCCCCGCCACCCACCGCCGCCACCTTTCCCCACCTCCCCTCGCCCCGTCGCCCCTTGGTCCCAACCACTCGCCGCCGCCGCCTCCACCCGCCACCGCCCCTGGCCCCACCGCCCCTCGACCCGTCGCCCCCACCACCCGCCACCGCCCCGGCGTCCTGTCGCCCGCGCCGGAGCCAGGCTCGCCGCGGGCCCCCTGCGTCCGCCTCGCGCCCCCCCCCCCGTTTCGGAGCTAGGCTCGCCGCCGCCCCTGGTCCCGCGCTGCCCCCGGAGGCAGGCTCGCCCCTGCGTCTGCCTCACGCCCCCCCCCTGCCCCTGCGTCCGCCTCGCGCCCCCCGCCCCGGAGCCAGGCTCGCCGCCGCCCCTGCGCCCGCGCCGCCCCCTCCATCCATCGAGAGGAGCCAAGGTGAGCATTTTTTTGTTTTTTTCTACTGTTTTTCTTTGTTGTTTAGGTTTAATTAGGTTATTGATAGGTTTAGGTTAGTGGTTGGTTTAGGTTAGTGCTAGATTTAGGTTTAGATTATTAGAAGAAGAAAGTTGAAAAAAAAGAAGAAGAAGTAGAAGAAGAAGAGGAAAAAGGAAAAAAAAGGAAGAAGAATAAGAGGAAAGTTGAAAAACAGAACAATATAGAAGAGGAAAAAAGGAGAAGAAGAAAGAAGAAGAAGAAGAAGAAGAAGAAGAAGAAGAAAGAAGAGGAGGTGGAGGAGGTGGAGGAAGAGGAGGAGGGAGAAGAAGAAAGAAAAGAAGAAGAAGAAAGAAGAAGAAAGAATAATAATAATAAGAAGACCCCGACGCGCCACCCCGACACCCCGACCCCGACCCCCGACCCCCGACCCCCGACACCCCGACCCCGACCCCCGACACCTCGGCCCGACACCCCGACCCCGACCACCGACACCCCGACCCCGACCCCCGACACCCCGACCCCGACCCCGACACGCCACCCCGACACCCCGGCCCGACACCCCGACCCCCGACCCCCGACCCCCAACACCCCGACCCCGACCCCCGACACCCCGACCCCGACACGCCACCCCGACAACCTGGCCCGACACCCCGACCCCGACACCCTGACACCACACCCCGACCCCGACACGACACCCCGATACCCCGACAGCTGACCCCGACCCCCCGACACCCGACCCCCTGACCCCCCAACCCCGACACCACACCCCGACACCCCGACCCCGACACCACACCCCGACAACCGACCCCCTGACCCCCTGACCCCGACCCCCTGACCTCGACCCCCCCCCCCCCCCCCGACCCCGAAACAGCACCCCGACCCCGACACGGCACCCCGACAACGACAGGACACCCCGACCCCCGACACCTCCCGAAAAGGTGTTCTTTGGCCTTCCAGAGGCCGACGGGGTCATATATTTGTGAATTATTAGTTAGGTCATATATTTTTCGATTTTTTTATGAAAAACATCATATATAATTGTGTTGATCGTGTAGTTTTAAATGTGCAGTTGTTTCATCTCTGCGAGTTTTGGTGTTCGACGACCTCGCCGTGCGTTTGACGAGCTCTGCCCCTTCGTTCGTGGGTGAGCACAAATGACAAGTCCTCCTCCTCCATTAATTATTTGATCTATTCCGATGAAACTTGATAGCTAGCTATATATGTGTCTTAAATCATCAGTATGCGTAACCAATATGTGTCTCCCGTTCGAAAGCGTCATAGTTATAAATATGCATGCATTTGCATATTTATAACCTTGATTCTTTCGAATTGTCCAACGCTATCCATGGACAGCCCGAGTATGTGTAGATTGGGTTCGTTTTCCCATATGCTTTGCTCCGGATCCGACACATATATTTCGTCAGTGCCTCCCCTATTGTTCTCTGGGTACACATCCTCTCTGTTTATTGCAGAGACGTGTATCAGGAGAACAGCGGGGAGGTGCTGCCGAAATTTTGCATCGGATCCGGAGCATAGCATGGGAAAATGAACCCAATCTACACATACACGGGTGGGATTAGGACCTATCATTACCTATTAGAGTGTAGGTTGCATGGACGTAATAAAATTGACAAAGTAGATCAACTGATGAATATATACATGGTGAATTACATATATAATTGTTGTGTGTCCAGTAGCTCTGAAAGTCAAGATGAGTGACCGTGCGTGGATGTATACCGGTCACACTGGTCAGAACAAATGGAGCGCTGAATGTTTCACAAAAACTAAGGGGTTTGTGCAAGCCGCATTTGCAAATGTCCAAAATAAAACCTGGTGCCCCTGTTTCCGGTGCGGCAATTGGGAAAAGAAGACAGAGGCTGAAATGGGCAAACACCTGCAGAAGAGTGGTTTTACGCCCGATTATACGGTGTGGACATTTCATGGTGAGTCTGCCCAACGTGACCGAGCTGAGGTGGATCGTCGTCGCACCGACGAGCATGGTACCAGGATGGAAAACATGGTGCAAGGCTATGATGATGCTCGGGATTCGGACGAGGAGATGGAGGAATCTGCAAAGGCCTTCAATGAAATGTTGGAGTCTTCGAAAAGTCCACTCCACGAGCACACTGAGCTTTGTCAGTTGGATGCCATCTCACAAGTAATGGCTCTGACGGCTCAGTTCAACTTGGGCAGAGAATTCTATGACGCAATTATGATAGTATTTGGACGCTTTCTACCCAAAGGCCATGTAATGCCTGCAAACCTGTACCAGTCGGACAAAATCCTCCGTGCACTGAAGATGCCCTATGAGAAGATACATGCCTATGAGAAAGGATGTGCCTTATTTAGGCTTGACTATGCGAACTTGAACTATTGTCCCATTTGCAAGTCTTCCAGGTATATTGTGGTAGACAACGGTATGGGTGAGAAAACACAGACCAAAATCCCCGTTAGTGTTCTTCGGTATATGCCAATCGTACCAAGACTTCAACGTCTTTTCATGGTCGAAGAGACGGCCAGACTGATGACATGGCACAAAACAGGCAAAAGAACCGAACTACATGCAGATGGGAATCTGATGATGGTACACACATCGGATGGTGTTGCGTGGAAAAAGTTTGATGAATTACATGCTGACAAAGCGCCAGATCCGAGGCACCCTCGAGTCGGCATCAACACGGATGGGTTCAGTGTGTTTGGTATGACGGCAGCCCAATACAGTTGTTGGCCCGTATTTGTCTTTCCACTCAATCTCCCCCCCGGACAGATTATGCAAAGAAAGAACATTTTCCTGACGTTGATAATTCCAGGACCCAACTATCCGGGGCAAAATATGAATGTGTACATGCAGCCGCTTAAGGACGAATTGCAAGAAGCCTGGGATAATGGGTTCAAGACATACGACGCCTTTAGAAAACGTAACTTCATAATGCGTGTCTGGTACATGAACTCGACGCATGACTTGCCGGCGTATGCGCTATTCGTTGGCTGGTGTGTGCATGGAAGGTTCCCGTGCCCCACATGCTAGGGAGCTCTTGAGTTTCGTTGGCTTCAGGACGGTCGCAAGTTTTCTTGCTTCGACATGCATAGACAGTTCCTAGATCCTCGCCATTAGTTCAGGAAAGACAAGAAGAACTTCATAAGGGGTAGAGTTGTCAAAAACTCTGCACCACCTGCATTGACAGGCCAACAGACCCTGGATCAGTTAAACGCTCTCGAGCCAGATCCACAACGTCCAGGGTACTTCAAGGGGTATAATACTAAGCACGCGTGGACTCACAAAAAATGCTTATGGGATTTGCCTTACTTCAAAGACCTCCTTTGCTCACACAACATCGACATGATGCACACTGAGAAGAATATCGCCGAGGCACTTTTTGGTACATTGTTCGGCATAGATGGGAAGTCAAAGGATAATACTAAGGCTAGAGTTGATCTGGAGGCGCTATGTGGTAGGCCGTTACAAAACATGAAAGAACCGAAAGGAAAGCAGAACTGGACGAAGCCAAAGGCATGGTTCAATCTTAGAAGGCCAGCTATGAGGGAAATTCTCTTGTGGGTGCAACAGCAGTTGATGTTCCCCGATGGTTATGCAGCGAATCTAAAGAGGGGAGCGAATCTTGATAAACTGAAGATATTTGGTCTCAAGAGTCATGATTGGCACATATGGATTGAGCGGTAATGCCGGTGATGTTGCGTGGCTTCATCCCTGAGGATGAATAGCTAGTACTGGCAGAACTCAGCTATTTCTTCCGTGTTCTTTGTGTGAAAGAACTATCACCTGGCGTGCTAGAAGAAATGGAAGAGTTGGCGCCGGAGTTGATCTGCAAGTTAGAGAAGATCTTTCCACCGGGCTTCTTTAATCCAATGCAGCATTTGATTTTGCATCTCCCGACCGAGGCAAGATTGGGGGGGGGGGCCGTGCAAAATCGTTGGTGCTACCCAACTGAGAGGATGCAGAAGACGCTTCGAGAAAAATGTAAAAATAAACGTAGAATTGAAGCATCGATGGCTGAGGCATTCATCACAGAGGAGGCGGCAAACTTCGTAACAGCGCACTACCAAGCCAAAAATCGTCATTTGCATAATCCGAAGCCTCGGTACAATGCTGACGAGCCTAAAAAGGGTGGATCCAACCTCAACCTATTCAAAGGGAATCTCGCACCAGCTAGTGTTTCACATCCAGTATCTTTGGATAATGAAGAATGGCGGACCATTTTGTTGTATATCTTCAACAACCTGATAGAAGTGCGGCCGTACATCGAGTAAGTTCTCGGTACATTGTTTCGCAACTTCTATTTCCTTTGAACTACTCTTATTCCTGGATATGTCATACAGTCGATACGTCGCCATATTCTCGTATGGAGCGGAGATCCAAAAGGATTCCGTCGAAGAGTATGAGCTTCTCGCAAAGCAAGGAGGTGGCTATCCCAGTTTCATCTCTTGGTTCAAACAAACGGTAATTTCTATTAGACAAATTCATTTCATTCGCTAATTTGTGCATAATGCAACAATCCTTTCATATTAAACTTGTAGGCTAATTCAGAGTCTATGGACTCCGAATTGAGACAAGTCGCTAATGGTTTTGACTATAAGGTTCGTTCATTGAGACAAGTACGACATCAACGGGTATCGCTTTCGTACCTATGGCAAAGAGCTATCTATGGCCGATCGAAAGTCCACAAATTGTTGTGTATCTGCTATCGGCGAAGGAGGTACCGAGTATTATGGGAGAGTTGAAGCAATTTATGCACTTCTGTTCTATGGTGAAAACCCACCGAATGTCGTAGTCTTCAAATGTTATTGGTTTCAGCCGAAGGAGACTAGAAGGACTCATGAAAATATAGGGCTAGTTGAAATCAACCAAAGCACTCATTTAGATGTTCCTGGTGTCTATATTATGGCTCAATAGGCGACCCAAGTATTCTATCTACCGTGGGCCTGCCAAACTAATCCAAATCTGAAAGGTTGGGATGTCGTTTATGAAGTACCGCCACGTGCTAGACTTTCTCCCCCAAAGGAAGAGGATTATGAACCTCACATTAACCCAGACACATATGAAGGAGAATTCTTCCAAGAGACACGTCTTTCCAAAAAGCGTTTAAAGAACCGCTATACTTCACCCCAAAACATTGAAGTAGACAGCGACAATGAATCCGACATCACCCCAGAGGAGGAACAAGAAGAGCCGGAACAAGAAGAGGTTACTTCTGCGGATGACCTGTCAATGCTTGACCGATTACGTCAAGGTGGCCTTGCACATGTTGATGCCAATGAACCCTATGAGCCCATCATTGATTATAGTGATGATGATGATTATGCATTTATTGATGATACTAATCAAGATTATTAGTAGTGTCAGGTATTCAATTTTTTTATGTTGTACTTGATGATGATACACTTAAGTGATATACATATTATTATTCATGTCGGTACTTTTTTATGTTGTACTAATTTCGTTTATTCTTTGTCATGGCAGGTGTTGAAAGATGGTGAGCACTGGTCAGGAGCGCGCCGAGGCCCCTTCTTCGTCAGCGCGTGGTGCGAGGTCTTCCATTCCACACGCACCTCTCCGCCGAGCATTGCTGGACAGTATGGCGACACCGCCGGGCCCTTCTTTGTCTACCGCGGTGCCCAGCAGGGGACAAGGTAAGAAGAAGAGAGGAGGTGGAGCACGTGGTCGCGGGAGAGGAGGAGGTAGGGTGACTCTTACGGCGCCTTCCTCGCCACCGTCCCCAGCTGTTTCACCCGAGCACGTGACTGCTAGGGTGGACTCGTCTGAGGAGGAGGCTGCACGGACTCCGGTCCACGAGTCTTCGTCCCACGAGCCTCGGGTCGACGGGCCTTCGGCCTACGAGACTTGGGCCCATGAGACCCCGGAGGAGCACACGTCTGGATGGGGTACCTGGTAGAGTCAGCCTGAGGATGGCGGGGAGCCGAGTGGCCATGATGATGTTGGCGGGGAGCCGACTGATGAGGAGGGGGAGGAGGGGGGCAACGTCTACCAGCGTGGTGCTACACGGCTCCCGTCCGTGCCGGCGACCCGCGAGCAGAGGTGGTTGAGTTTCCCTGATGGGGAGAGGTAAGTGCATTTAATCTTTTTGTACCTTCTGCATTCACGTTTCTTCAAATAACTGATGTGTTGTCCTTGTCATGCTGCAGGGGTTGGGACCACCATGAAAGTGTCCGCCGGCCCAACTCCGTCCTTGGAGTTTTGATTCGGCAAAACTTCCCGGGGTTTGTCACGTTGCCTGGTGAGGGTCGGCTTCCAGAGGTTGGATTGACTTGGGAGCACTACTTGGCTGCCCCGGCCCCGCCGGGTGAGATTATCGACGGTGTCTTGTGCAAGACGAGGGCAGACGTCGTGATCAGAAAGTTCTGGGTAATTGCTCCTTTACACAATTAAAAATCTTCAACTAGCTAGTTATTAATTGTACTAATCAATATTGTCTCATTTGATTGCAGGCATTCTACAGGTGTGAGGAGGGATACGAGGAGGAGGCGGATCATGTTATCCACAAGGAGTGCAAGCGCCTACTTCAGAACTTACGGCATGAGGTTCGGGTGCAGGCTGTTCGAGACTACTACGCCGGGCGTGGTATCAAGAAGCCCAAGGAGGAGTGCCGCGATAAGTTCTTGAGTAAGGAGAAGTACATGAAGGTAATTCTTAAGGCCTTGTACTTACTTCCTTCATTTAGTAATTCATAGCCTTAGCGCTCAAGTTTCTATTTGCTAACTTAGGCCCCTCCGAGATGGTGTGCGGATCGGATGGATTGTTGGGAGGTGTTGGTCAATGCGTGGTGCTCACAAGAATGGCTGGCCACCCAAAAAGAGGCCAAGGACAAACATGCCCAAATGGAAGGTGTGCCACACCACCAAGGCAGCTCCAACTTATTTCAGTACGGGCGGAACTGGGTATGTGGTTTGCTTCAAGATTCATGCAATTCATTCATCATGCTAGCTTTAGCCCTTTAATTACTAATTTACTTTGTTTCTCTCTTTCAGGCACGCTACAATAAGGCGGATAAGGTGCCAGAGGTGTACGACCTGTATGCCATGGCCCACACTGGCCCTTACAAGAAAGTCAAGGCATTCTCTGCGTCTGACCTCGATGATCCAAAGAACTTCACCAACATCTCCGCCCACGACAAGCTCGTGCAATATAGAGATCAGGGGAAGGCGAGGAAAGGGGAGGACTTTAACCCGAGCCAGGGTCCCATTGATACAGAGCTGCTGATGATATCTGGTGGCGGGAGGTCCCATGGCTCCATAGCCATGGGAGATGGACTTATCCGTTGTCCTAGCCCTCTCCCGGAGATCAAGGCACTCCAGTCGAGCTCCGCTCCTGAGATAAGGCCTCATGAACAGCCAGTCCAACTCGCCTTCAAGGTTAGTTATACGTACTCAGCTATCTTTCTCCATTACATTGTGTGCGCTTCCCTCAATGATTACAAATGGTCTTGTGAGTGGTGTTGCAGGATGCTATACAGAGTGAGAGAGATAGAACGGAGAAACTTCTGGTGGAGGCGGCGGAGAGGCAGCGGGAGTTGGAGGAGAAGACAACAAAGATGTTGGAGGAGGAGAGGGAGCGGAATGACATGCAGGCAAGGGCCATGTACGAGCTCCTTGTGGTAAGTTTCTTCTGCAGATTACTTGCTAGTCTTAACATTTGAGTCTCATTACTAACTAGTATGACTCTGTTGTGAAAACCAAATGTGCAGTCTGTGTGCAAGAAGTCCGGTCAGACCGCTCCGCCGATGCCAGTGATTGCTCCTGGGAGCACAGTGAGTTTAATTTGAATGGACATTACTTGCTAGTCTTAACATTTGAGTGTCATAATGCTAACGAGACATTGGAAATGATCTTTGGTGCAGCTTAACTCCAGAAACGCATCGCACGATCCATCTCCAGCTACCGGCGCGAGCCAGCCCGCTCCTTCTCCAGCTACCGGCGCGAGCCAGCCCGCTCCTACACCTCCGTGATCACGGTAAGTTGCTCTAGTGTTTTTCTTAACAAATGCATAAAGACCTAGACTTAGCTTTATTTCCTCCAATATGCTTACCATAATGACCTAGAGTTAGCTTCTTTTCTTCCAAAATGACTTAATAAGCTTACTGACCTCATAAACCATCCATTCTACCTAAGTTAGCTCTAAAACGATATGTACTTAGCTTACTTATGTCAAAAATTGCATAATTAACTTAGTTAGCTCATAAACGATCCATTTTACCTAAGTTAGCTCTAAAATGACTCATTTTACCTTAGTTAGCTTATAAGTGATCCAATTTATCCAAGTTAGCTCTAAAATGACCCATTTTATGTAGATTAGCTCCTAAATGATCCATTTTACCTATGTTAGCTTTAAAATGACCCATTTCACCTAGGTTAGCTCCAAAATGACCCATTTCACCTAGGTTATCTCCAAAATGACCCATCTTACCTAGGTTAGCTTATAAATGATCCGGTTTATCCAAGTTAGCTCTAAAATGACCCAATTTACCTAGAGTAGCTCCTAAACGATCCATTTCACCTAAGTTAGCTAAAAACGATCCATTTCACCTAAATTAGCTCTTAAATGATCCATTTCACCTAAGTTTGCTCAAAAACGATCCATTTCACCTTAGTTAGCTCAAAAACGATCCATTTCACCTTAGTTAGTTCAAAAACGTGGCATTTCACCTTAGTTAGCTCATAAACGACCCATTTCAACTAAGTTAGCTAAAAAACGATCCATTTTACCTTAGTTAGCTCAAAAACGATCCATTTCACCTTAGTTAGCTCAAAAACGATCCATTTCACCTTAGTTAGCTCAAAAATGATGCCCTTCACCTTAGTTAGCTCCTAAACGACCCATTTCAACTAAGTTAGCTCATAAATGATACATTTCAACTAAGTTAGCTCATAAACAACCCATTTCAACTTAATTAGCTCATAAATGATCCATTCCACCTAAGTTAGCTCATAAATGATCCATTCCACCTAAGTTAGGTCATAAATGACATATACTTCTTGTTATAGTCTTCTTCTTGTTCTATTCACCTATTTCTAACTTCATATTTACCATTTTGCAGATTTCACTCACTTCATGGAAGCTAGCTTGCTAGGATGGAGTGCTTGCTTTTTCTTTGCTAAAACTTTGCATTGTATCTAGCTTGCTATGATAGAACTTGCTATGTTGATGAAACTTTGCTATGTAATATGTATATGGAACAATGTGTATGGATGGAACTTGCTATATATGTTGATGAAACTTTGCTATGTCATATATATGTATATGGAATTATGTGCTGGATATGTGATATGTGTGCTGGATATGTTTGCTATTAAATATGTGATATATTTGCTGTGAAAATTGTTGGATTAAGACAAAACAGAAAAAAAGAGACAATATACAGGCTCTTTGCCGTCAGCCACCGACGGCAAAGGGCTCTTTGCCATCAGCAGCGGACGGCAAAGAGGCCACGTGGCAGGCAGCTGTGCTTCCTAGGAGGCCGACCAATTTGGTCAGTTTGCCTACAGTGGCTGACAGCAAAGGCTTTGCCGTCCGCGGCGGACGACAAAGAGCAAAAACTTTGCCTACAGCGGCGGACGGCAAAGGCCTGCCGTGTAGTGACGTCGGCTGACATCACACGCCGGACGGCAAAGGCCTTCCGAAGTTTGCCGTCAGCGGCGGACGACAAAGGCCTGCCGTTAGCCACCTAACGGAGTAACAGCGCACTTATTGCCGTCTGCACTCTTTGCCGTCCACTGCTGATGGCAAAGGCTCCTTTGCCGTTAGCCGCCCGAAGCAGACGGCAAAGTACCTCTTTGCCGAAGCTTACTTTGCCGTCACCTTTTGCCGTCCGCGGAGGACGGCAAAGACCATTGCCGTCAGCCATCCATGCCTTTGTCGTCCGCCATGGCTGACGGCAAAGTAGCTGATTCCTGTAGTGTGATGAGGCACGAGATCCAGAAAAAGAGGAAGGGGCGTTGGAGAATTATTCAGAAGTGGAGCAATGTATTGTTCCAGTAGTGCAACCATCTTTTCCTTCCAACGTCTTCACAAAGGTACACATAGCAGATAGTTTACTCAATTTTTGATTCGGTCAAAATCATATTGTTGATGCACCTGTTAGTAAGATTCTAATTAATTTTGAAAGACCAATTGAAATGAGTAATCTATTTGTTAGGAATGATCTTGTCACTAATCATGATAGTCAACACATGGTATCATTCATAGAGGCTAATAGTGACAACTTATCAAAACCAAAGTTGTTCATGTCATGCCAACTGAACTTTGTATTCATATGGACAACTTTGTTTGTTTCATGCTTGGCTAACATTTGGTCTCGAATGAGATGTATTATGTAATTGTTTTGGTTGCAGTAACATAAAGCTAGGTCCAAAGTCCTTCAAAGCCGATTCAAAAGCATCAGGAAAAAAGGATAAAAATCAATGCATAGCCGATTTGGATGATGCTAAGCCAGCACTGCTCAGTTGTTTTGTTTCAGAGCTAGTATCACAGTATCAGTTAATGGACGAGCAATGTACCTTCAGTCCGGGCATAGGTGATCACATTGTTGGTGCATCGTCGACTAATCCCATTATAATTGATCACGATGTCGAGCCATCAGGGCCAGAACAAATGCAATGTTTGTTTGAAGAGAATATCAAAGACAACAACGTGATTCATCAAGCCGCACAATCGAGACGATTGAAGTTTGTTGAGACACGATCATATGACCAGTCGGATCAGATTGGTTTTGATGGCGATCAAATGTTGACTCGGCTATCTCAAGCTGATTCACCTAAAGGTCAACAGATACACACCAATGATGATGGGGTCAAGTCTTCGAGCAAGGATATGGTTAAAAAGTGCATCAACAACAATCTTGAGGATGGGAATTCCATCAAAGCTACAATGGTGATATCTAGCACTGGGGGGTAACAAGAAAATTCAAAGACCGATGCACGCACAGTTAAAGAAAGCAAAGGCAATGGTAAGCACCAAGGTAAAAAGCCGAAAGTCACTTTCGCTCAGTTATTAGAAAAATATCAGAAGGTAAGTGAGGCAAAGAGTGCTTATCGGCCGAGTGAAACAAAAGCATCGAAGTCACCCCTAAGGCATAAATTTGAGGACCGGGATTGGCGAAGGAAGAAGTTGATCAAACAGACTCCATATCCTCCTTTTGGGCCACCAATGCCGATGTCATGGATACCTCCCCATGTTGTCTATTATTCAAATCAATCATGGAACAAGTATAAATCAAGGGTACACCATCCATCATATGCTAAACCACATCACCAAAATTATGCAGCTCTGAGAGGATCATCATTTGTTCAACAACCACATGTGAAAGACCGACTGAACCAAAAAGAATCGGTCTAGGATTCAGCAAAGAAGATGGACGTGGTCAACCAAGTGTACCAAGTAAAAAAGGATGGCCGCAAGTGTGCTGTTTCAGATCCAACTCCGGACGACAAAAAGCCAGCCGGGTCTACGTTGGCTACTAAGGGAAAGGAAGTGAAGTGGGTAACTTTCAAGGACCCAATCATCGAGTCTGGACAGGCCAAGCCAGAGGTGCCAATGGTCAGGAAAGAGCTGCTAGTGCACAAAACAAAATCACAGCCGGGATGCTCACTCGGCTTATCACATTGGCAAGAAAGAAAGCTGAAGCGGCGCAGGGCCAAAGAGTTGGAGAAGAGGAATATGGCATGGGTCCCCAAGGGAAGCCGTCAAGGCAAGAATGATGTGCCAGCTCCTGTTGTGAAGCCAGCACGAGTAAGGGAGGACAAGCGTAAAGCGGGTAGGCGAAAACAACGATTTTCATGTCACTATACGAGACTCCAAATGGCGCATCGTCCATGTTCTTCGACCGTTCCATCAAAGCCAGCGTCCCGGAGCTTATCCCCAGCTGAAACATCTGAATTATTTCGGTTATTCACACTTTGGTGGACGGGTTATCCAGGTCCTATGAGATAAGACGTTTGGCCGATATTTGCATATCACCCTAAGAGTACATTGTGTTCACAAAGTTGGCATCTGGCTAATCGTGTTCGTTATGGTGTATGTCATATTCCCAAAGCCAATTCTTAGTTTTGCCAACACTGGAAGGCCGACTAATTATTCGGCCACTATACGAGGGTCTAGTGCAGCAAAAGTTATCGACTCCTGTTGTTGGTTGATTGCAGGATCCGGAGAAAGTGAGTCACCAAAATGAACAAAGTTCTCTTGACTTGGGGAGCGAGGAAATGTTGACTAAGGAGACCAAAGATCAGGCCGAATATGCTTTGCTATTCATGCTACAGGACTTCTAGTCACTACAGGGTTACGTGAATAGAGGTTCACAGTGATTCATTGCCAACTGTCCAACAGATGTCATCTTTATATGCATTGATGGATCGCACAAATGTTGAACTTGTTGACTCGCCAAACGCGTTAGTACAATACACATCTAGTTATTACAACCGATGCTTTGTGTGGTCGACTTGTGTAGGGCAAGTTCACAACCGACTTACTATTAAAGTCGGTCCAAGAGGAGTTACAGCCGACTCTAGAGTTGACTCGGCCACTTACGGATCTAGTGCGAGTCATATGGCCGGCTCGAGAAAATATCTCTTATCTGCAGGATCCAAATTCTGAGACAGACGTTGTTTAGCGGAGGCTTGACGGAGCATTTTGATCAATAATGAGTTGAGTCACAGAATAGTTGATGGTTCCTTTGAGGGGCATGGACATAATTATTCGACAGTTGGTGTCACCGAACGGTCCTCCTATCCCCATGGATTATTTGGATAAAGGACCAGTCAGGATTGACATGAGAAACTTACTTGAAGGCATTCGTGACATCTGTTATATGAAGAGGCTCTACCCAAGCAACAACAACCCTAAGCATATGGCCGATAAAAATTTATCGTCCTCGGCATGCATAGCCGATGGAGTGTTGACATCGTGCTTAAAAGAAATATTTTCTGGCATGCAAACTCTGCCAGAAAACAGGGGGGCATGTGTTGACGCTCAAAAGTGGCACGATCATAAAACAACATGCTGGGGAGAAAACTTTGCCGGGGTAAAACCTTGCCGGTGTATGAAGGCTTGCCGGCATGGAAAGCTTGCTGGCGCAGAAAGCTCGTTCATGTGTGGAAGTTTGCCGGTGTGAAATCTTGCCATGGGCGAAACCTTGCCGAAGAGGAACTCTTGCCGGGGTAGAAACCTTGCCAAGGAGGAGCTCTTGCCGGGGTAGAAACCTTGCCGGGCTAGGGAGAACCCTTGCCGGTGTAAAAACCTTGCCGGGGTGAAACCTTGTCGATGCGGAAAGCTTACCCGGGTGGAAGGCCTGCCGGGGTGGAGGTTGTGATAGTCAATCCGACCAGAAGCTGAAGATGGGCTCAAATGATTATCTAGATGGACTCCAAAGAGTTCCGTATTATTTCTATGAACATCTTTGAAATTTGGGTCATCGCCGTCCGATTTCATCTCGAAGGCCGAAACTATGCTCGAAGTACCAAGATCTTATATTCAAAGTACAGTTTAGCCGATTAAGCCCCCAAGACGACCTCGAATGAAAATATGATCTACACGGGTTGTCTTCTTCTCGTCGAAAAAATTGATTTTGATATAAAAATTGTTCAAATCTGAGTTTGTATGCAAAAGTTAGAGCAATCGGAGTGTAGTCCTGTCACGAGGCAAGATGTGGCGCGCCCCACCAGACACATGTGTGACGGGTAGCGCGAGGAGATAGCCTGTGTTGCGAGACCGATTTAACCCTCAAGATGATCTCTGATAAAAAAACCTTGAACATGAAAGTTGTTCGTCTCGTCGAAACAATCAAGATTGCTATTGGGCTTGTTTTCATCCGAGATCGTTTACCACCGCAAAAAGGAGCCGCAAGGTGCAGCCAGTTTAAACCGAACAGTTTTGGGAAGTTCGGATAAAACCAGTCCGAATTTGACTAGGGTTTTGGACGTGAATTGATGTAATTTTCTTGTAAGGAAAGCCTAGATAAATCCTTTGCTTGTACGGGAAGTCCAGCCGCCTCTTATATATGTTGGGGGTGACGGCCGATTGAAACAACACCAATCGAACCAATCAATCTATTACACTTTTGTGTTCATCTATCTTTATCTCTTACCCTTGTATCTTTCTTTCTCGTTCTTCGTTCATTCTTCGCGTTAGAGGGCTGCGGAATCACGAGGCTCTAGGGGCGAGCGAATCGACCTGGAGCAGCCCATAGCCGCCGCACTCCCTGACGGGGTCCCTCCCGGGCGTGTGGGGTTTCGGGTCTGCAAAAGCGCCCGCCGACTGTCTTGCGTATCGCGCTGTCGGTCGGGTCTCCTTTGACGTGAGATCCGGTGCATCACCCTCGGCGTCGAGAGTACACGTGACGTGTTCGTGTGCGAAAAGATGTGTTGATGTACGGCTACATTTTTAATTCCGGGCGTAGCTACCAAAACCAACCCTGATGGCACCACAATAACGCGTCACTTTTAGGAGATGCGTGTATCTGTGATTTGACCCCGACCCCATGAGGGCCAAACCAGCCGACTAGTGCCCCTCACCACGGTAATAACCCAGCCGGAAGGCTATATAAAAGGGCACCTCGTGACCTTGCCAAGTACCTCTCACCTTGTGCACCGCTCTCACAACCATTTTTTTGCCATGCCGAGCCCTAGCATTTATCTGAGAACCCCAGATGCCACCCCAGGTAGTTTAGTTAAAATATTGTGGGACTTTACCTGCAGTACCATGGGCTCTACCCAGCTACCCCAGTGCGAGCTGCTCAAGTCGAGGATCACCTCATCCACCTCGAAATATTGGGCAGTAGTGCACATCCCTCCCGTAGATTTGAATCAAGACCCAACGGAAGTTTCCTTCCTAGGGAAATCTATGTCGACTCCGCAGATGGCCATAGAAGCTGCTGCACAACAAGCACTTGTTCGCCTTCGATTCGCGGTACCTTATGCCAGCGAACGAGGATACTATTACTTTCCGAGCCGTGCCGCACCCGGTGGAGTAACATCTTTTCCCGGGGGACGAATTGAGAGAGACCCAGTACTGGCCAACCTTGTCCAGTATGTCATCGCTCAAGAGCGCTTAACCCAACGAGTGATGGGTTATCTCCAGAGCCTCGCCGATTTAAACCCTCAGATCACCATTGGCAGACCACTGAGGCCCGACCTAGAGAGGCGCGTTCATCGACTGGTCAGTCCACTTCCCCCGATAGAAGAAGAGTGCGCCCCGGTACCAGAGACGTTCTCTCAGGACCCCGTCCAGTTACCATTTACGTTGTAGGCATCACTGCTACGTCTATCATTGCAACATTTTCTTTTTGTGTTGTAACTCATGAGTAGTACCCTGAGTTGTGCGACGAGTCTTTTAATTGGTTGTAATTGTTGTGAGTAGTTGGTTTTTGCTACCGTTAAGTTTGGTTAACAAATTTTTCACTCGCGAAAAATCCCAAAGTGAGATCTCTTTTCCCGGAGCTACTGCAACGCATATCTCCTCGCGACACAGATTTTATTCTCACAACACCACGGCAACAGACTCGCAACCACTCCAACACTGGCACCATTTGCAAACCACGTAACCGTGTTGCATCTAACTAAACACCTCCCTAACCCACCGCAGTCCCTCGAAGAGAGATTAGTGGATAATCATCCTGGTACGAATTACCTCTGGCACTTCGACAACAGTTAGCAACCATCACCACACCTAATCCCCGTGATCACCACCACCGCGGAGAGCTAACACTCGAGCAGCAGCATCACGACGATCATCGAGGATCATTGCGCACAGGAGCACGGAGAGCCCCAGCAACGCCGCCAGCCCCCCGCACATGAGGATCACGAACCAATCCGGCATCGCCTCTGCCATTAGAGCCTCGTCTCAAGCTTCTGAAGGCGGAAATGGAGGAAGAAGGAGGAGAAGCGAGGCCAGGTGTGAGGAAGAAGAGATGGGCACCTCGGCCGTTTTATAGCTCAAGCTCGGTGTACGGTGGGCAAAGTCCACCAGCGCCGCTCATCGCCCGATCGCCGGTTTTCGGAGGCCAACCCGCGAGCAGTGCCGACAGCACGCTGGCCCGCGAGGTGAGTGCACGCTGCCCCGGCAGCTAGCACGCCGCGCACTACCGCGGTACGACCTAGATGCCCTACGCGCAAAACGTCGCTGGTAGAGAGAAGCGCTGGAAAGCGCGCGGGAGAGAGGAAGAAGAGAGAGCCAGAGGAAGAAGAAGAGGCTGACAGTGGGCCCCGGGTCCACCTGTCGGTCAGAGAGAACACTGTGCTCTCGGGTAAGACCAGCGTATTTATTAAATTTAGAGTTTATTCTGGATTTACTGTATCCAGCGTAGAAATCTCTCGTTTTCCCCCTAACCGTAGATTTTTCCACGCAGCGCCAGTGTTCCACACTGTGGTTTTACACCACTTATTGCCCTCTCACAGTAGCCACATTTTACTGCATATATTTTTTGTCTTGAAACGGCTTTTAGCAAATCTCGAGGACGAGATTTTCCTTAAGTGGGGTAGTGTTGTGACACCCCAAAATTTTGACCTTATTTTAAATCTTGCCAGAAAATTAAACTTTTCATTTTTTTTGGGTTTTCTTTGATTTCAGTACCATCCTTTCTTGGATTTTTATGGAGTTTTTATCCCGAGTGAAAACTCCCAAATATATTATTGGACTTGTTTTCCCCCTCAAGAAAAACATTTCTCTTAAAAGTGGATTTAATTTCCTAATTAATTCTCTCTGAGCTTTATTCCTTAAAATAATTTTTCTTAAGTTTCAGGACCCAAATTGCACTGCAACCTCTTGATATATTTATCTAAAATTCCAACCAAAATTTGGAGATGTTATGTGATGTGTTCAAATCACTTTTATGCAAATATATGCTTCATTCATTAAATATTTTGAGCTCTACCCCAAGTTTTCAAAACTGGTCAAGATGGCAGCATTGCATTACAACCCTTTTAAATATTTCTTTCTAGCCTCCACAAAAATTATGGGATGCCAGTGGTAGCGTACCATTCATCTTTATGCAAAAACCTAGTAATGTTCTTTGGAAAATTTGAGTGAATCAACCTCTTTTCCTTTCTGGTCCAGCCTTGTGATTTGTACTGCATCCCTATTAAATTTTGCTCTAGTGACCATGATTTTTCTCCTGCTTGTAGTACACTGTACAAAACCCTTAAGTCTAGAAGAGTGGACCCATTGGATGAATTTTTGTGCAAGCAACCATGCCATTTACTTGCTTCCCAGAACTAAAGTTTTGCAAAACTTGCACTAACAAGTTTTTGCTTTTGTCAAACTAACTTCACCACCTTCTTATACATCCAAAGAGACCCTGATCTGGAGAATTTGGCCACCCCAAGAATTGCCTAGATGCCTTTGGCATTTTGTCAAACACCCTGTGTGCATGGCCAGATTTGGCATGTTTTCATGTTTACATTGTGAACTTAAGCTCCTAACCAAACCACCATGTCCCTTGATCCCCTTGCTAACCCTAAACTAGTCATGTTAATTGCCAGCCCCTCTCAAGGACTCTAGGCTACCCTGGCATACTGTCGAACACGTCTCGTGCGTGCTCTGGGCGCGCCCAGAGCGCGTGTTTTGCACATGCGTGCGCTCGGGTCGCCGAGTCGCGCCCCAGCCCTTACTCGCCTGCAGAGCCGCAACTCCCGACCTCATCTGCTCGCAGGAACCAGCCAAGCTCCCCCTGGCGCCCTAGAGCGCCGCCATCAGGTCGGCAACGGCGGCTAGCGGGCGGCCACAGCAGCTCCTGCCACGGACGGTGCCGCCTGAGCCACCAGCGCTCGCCAGCTGCCCCCTTGAGCAGCTCAAGCTCATCTGCAACCTTGTCCACGAGCCCTCGTCGCCGCCACGTCGCCCCAAGCTATAGAATGACAGTCGTCAGCGTTCTGATCCTCGGCCATCGTCGGAACCGCCCTCGATCGCTATATAAGGAACCCCCCGAGCTCACCAAACCCTGAAGCAACCTCCCACACTCCCTCACTGATCCTCCCGTAATGGTAGAAAGGCCAGAGAGGTCGTCTTCCTCATCTCCGGCAACCACAGCCGCCGCCACTGTCCCGACCATTCCGGCGCCACCAGAGCCTCCCCCCCCCCCTCCACTCTCTTCACCAAAAGCCCTCTCTTCCTCCCGTGAACCCATCCCCCTGCTCGATTTTGGTCGGGAACCACCGTAGCCCCAAACCCACTTTGCTCCCGAAGCCTCCTCCGCCGCGAAGCTCACCGCCGGCGACTCCCTCCACCCCCGCCGGCCCAACATCCACCAGGAGGACCGCCCCAGCCTTACGGATCCACATCGACCCTCTGGAGCCCGCGAGGAGCCGCCGTTCGCCGGCGTTGATCGCCGTTACCTCGCCTCCGTTCGGGCAGAGGAAGAAGAGGGAGAGATGCACTGGTCAAACCTGACCAATGGGCCCCCTGGACCCACTGTCAGTGACCCACGCGCCCGTCCACGCTCGATAAGTGAAGGTGTAAACTTCATGAGTACGTCTCCTTTTCCCTAGAAGCGTATTTCAATCTGAAACGTTTTCTTTTTCTGTTTTTATTTAAAAACAGAGTTTGACTACAACTTTCACTGGCCATAACTTTTTAAATTTGAGTCCAAATGAACTGATTCTTTTTCCTACCTCTCGCAAATTTTATCTAGTTTATTTTAAGATTTATTTCAAAAAAATTAGACAACTTTTTGTACTATATTAAAACTATGTGATAATTTGAATATTTTCAACCTAGGAATTTTTGGAGGAGAAGAAAACTTTCAAAAGGCTTTAGGATGCACCCTGCCTCTATGCACCTTGAAGGCAAGCATTCTGAACCCGGGCATAATATTTCCGTGTGTTGTTTAAATGGGTTACAACACCTCCATGTCTTGAAATTTCCGTTATTGATTAGGGAGATATGACCCTACTCGTGAGTGCATGTTAATGGTACTGTAATTTTGAACATTGATATGTTGTGACAGCAGACACCCTCACATAACCTTCATGCCTACTGGAAGTAAACCGGGTAAGCCTCTGTCTTGGGTAGACACGATGCTTGTCTCCAGTTCCTCGTTGAGACAGTTGTGTCCGGTATGGCATGATGAGGTATGCTGAGTGGTGATTCTGTCCAGTGGTATGAAATATAATTGTTATGCTAATTATGCAGGAAATACCTAAACCTCCTGAGTCGACCATAGATCGAGTCTTGTTCCGGTAACCCCCATACTTGTCTCGTACTACCACTTGTCCCTGCCAGAGGCAGAGTACGGTTCAATAAGTTGTCAACCCCTGTCCTAGCACACACCGTACAGAGAGGCCATGGTGGAAAATACCGGCTGCATCCGGTAGGCATGCCACCTGGTCCGGGAGCATGGGTGTTTCGGTTGTAGCCGAAGGGGTAGCTCCCCTAGTTTGCGCGCGGTATAAATTTTGTGATCCCATGCTAGTCGAGGTTGTAGCCTCCCCACTTAGAGTTTTCTTAACGGGTGTCAAGGGTGATTCCAGACACCGGTAAGTTAGGCTGGTGTGTGTGGTCAGGTGCGTTTTCGAGCGAAAGACCGTGGACGGAATTAGTCCCGATGGACTAAAGGAATCCGTTACTAGTGGGTAAAGAGTACACCCTCTGCAGAGATTAAACCTATTCGAATAGTCGTGTCCATGGTTAAGGACTACAGTCTGGGATGGGTCAAGTGTCGGTCTGAGTGTCGGTCTTCGGAGGCGAAACTACTAAACTAGAATATTGATTATGACTTGTGATATATGATGGTTATGATTATTATCAATGTGGACTAACCATTTGTATTATTTGAAATAATGAATATCCCTATGATGGTACTACCTCCTGGATGTTCACCGTGATTATGTTTATATATAAGCCCTTTATGTGGTGTCTCATAGACGCCCGACTGTGGCATGCTCGTTATCTCATTTACTTATAATCCCTTTATGTGGTGTCGCACAGACGGCGGACTGTGTCATGCTCATTATCTCATTTACTTATAAGCCCTTTATGTGGTGTCGCACAGACGCCCGACTGTGGCATTCTTGTTATTCCTTTTATATATAAGCCCTTTCTGTGGTGTCACTCAGACGCCCGACCGGTGCTTTACATTTTTACACCCTGATTGTTTACTCATGATTTACTTAAATTATCTACTTGCGTGCATCATGAATCTTATTTTCATAACTGACGAAGTGATCATAGACTATTTCAAAACATGATTATCAGTGGCTATATTATACCTGCGTTCTTAATGTTTGCGAGTACATTCAAAGTACTCACTGGCTTGTCCCTGGCTATTGTCTTGGCCATATTTCTTGCGTGGAGAGGAGCGTTGCGATGACAGCCCCGGAACCTACGCAATGGAGATAGCAGCCTCGCGAAGCTAGGAGTTATCCTGGTCAGCTGTTCCCGTGGGAAATGGAGTCCCATAGACGCTGATGATTTGCAAACCGCTTCCGCCATCAACCACTAGAAACCATTTGTTGTACTCATGGGCCAGAATGGTCTTGTACTACATATTATGTACCTTGCTTGGAATTTCTGTGTCAAGTTGGTGCCTCATCAGCTAACAGTAATCCTGGGACTGATGAGCACAAGGGCCACTTTTTGGGAAAACTATATCCCGAAAAACCGGTCCTGACACCTGGAACCATTAATAGGGGATTACTGTAGCATAACACTGGTGGTGTTACAAATCTCCTCGACTACAAGAAATCTCGTCCCGAGATTTAAGTAGTGAAGTAAAGAGTAACTTCGGGAGAACTGACCCTTACAGGGTTAATTATCTGGTGAACAATTCTAGGAATGTGTCAGAAGTATCTCTCAAGTTGAAACTTAAGAAAACATCGAGAGCAAAATATGAAGGTACAACTGGAAGTTTCAAGCGAATGGACAAACGATCGATACCTGAACAGAGTGTGAGAAGGGGGTTCAGAGCATCGGGAATAGATCATCTCTCGGATGGTGGCTCGTGACATGATACGAAGCCAATTGCAAGAATATTTCGGAATCAAAGATATACAGAAGATTCAGGTTCCGATCATGTGGAACTATGGGTTATGGGCCCACCATGTGGGTTAACAGCAGGAAGGCACTAATCAATTTGCATGATCATGATAGCAAGGCAGGTCAGAGTATAGCATGTCATTTATGTTGGCAACAACGCTGGTACCAAGGGCGAGGGATGAAGAGAACCATTTTCCTGCTCGTTGAATGAGGCAGACCAATAGGCAAAGTTCTCGTCCATCGGGGGTTACCAGGATGTCGTCCGCAATAGTAACAGGGTCACACTGACAGAGTTGTAAACCGAGGTGTTTCCATAAGCAGGGAATTATTTTTGATTATAACATATATAGATCACAAGAAAGGTTAAGAAAACCAATGGAAAGGAAAATGTGTTTACACACCAGAATTGGAAGTATATCCTTCCCAAGGGGAAGCGGAGCAGAATAAACATGATATGACAGCAAGTTCAAAAGCATTTAGATAAAGGGGGTGAGGGAAGAATCATGATATTACACATACAACGGTGTTTGGATAATAGATCAAGAAACATTCGACAATGTGCTTCCAATGTTCTTGTTGATATCCGGAATACCTCAGACATGCTTAGAGGTAGAATTAACATGGTGTTCCAAGTAGGGGTTGGAGTTGAAGATCATAAGAAATACTCAAGGAACAATTGTAGGAATAGCAAGGAGTCCAAGGTATAATCAAGACATGATCAAACATGTGTTGGAAAGAAGACAAGGGGGTTGTCGATGATAACTCAAATCATCGAAGGTCAAGGATGGTATTTCTCACCATGAATTCAATTGTCATCTCAACAGAAGCCAAAATGTTGTGCTGATCATGACACATTTGTCGAGAGACTCTATGAAGATGCCATCGAGGAGCGATGCCATCAAGCAACAAGAAGGATGAAGTGAAAGGCTATTGGAACCACGGATACGACACAAGCTCGAAATCAAGCTTGTTGTTCGAGGTGAAATGATAAGACGAGGAAGAGCGACGTAAGCTTAGCTCATCATCGAAAATTGTGCTCTGGGAAGAAGTTCCAGGTAGCACAGTTAAAATTTACTATGATAATGATATAGCCGATCAAGCTAGGAATGACTTGACGGATTATTAAACTCGTAAGCAATGAAAATTACTTAGAGTTATAGAATTAGAGTGCGGAATTGATTCACTTATCGGTGTTCTCGAGTGACTAATAACTCGGAACCCGTGGAAAATTTAGAATCGGCAAAAATAATAGTAGAGGAAGAACTCATAAGAAGTTATGTAGTTTCATGATATTCCCGAGATACCGGAGGGTAATACTCGACGACAGATCAAAGCAGAGGTTGGACTAGGGTATTGCTCTGTAGAAGAGAAGTGCTTGAACTTGCACGAGAAATGGTATTTATAGGATATCATGGTCGGAACCACGATTGCAAACGGCCAGATCCCAGATATAAGATGAACTTATACCAAGGGAATAATTAACTTAAGAGAACCTTTAATGATAAGATCTACATCGTGTCCATGGGCATGAACACAAAGTTCAAGATCGACTCCCACTTCTTCAATGCATAACCTTTCATTCACTGCTCTTACAAATATTGATTTGAGTGCGAAGATCTACCTGGTGAATTACCAGAGGAGTATGAACCTTGGAAAACTTTCGGGTTCACACAGATTAAGGAAGGCATAGGTTCAACCCATCAGGGCATCTTAGGAACATATACCACAAACTCCACGAGTAAAATAACACGAGCTTGAAGGCAGCACATGGCTGAGAAGGCAGAGGATATAATTTACCAAAGGCATTATGTATCCGAGGAAAGGCTCAAAAGGTTATTGAATATGAAGGACGTTGTCGGATAAAATCCAACAAAGGATCTGGCAGTCCACATAGGATCTAATGTGAGTATCGGTACTCAACCAGAAGAAGAAAGAATGCAAAGGCTTTGGATTAAAGAAACATCTGAATAATTTGATGCTTGAATGCAAAGAAATCATGATTTCAAAAATAGAAGATCAGAAGCAGACGCTCTGATCAAAAGATAAGTAAGTTGAATATCCTTAGGGATACAATCGACGACAATTTGATTGGTCGAGAAATAGCTCTTGGTCAAATGACGTCCAAGCTGGAAGGATGAATTCTATCATCTGATAGAGGATTGCGAGCATCCACAACATATTGAATCAACGAACTCAAAAGGATAGTGACAAATGATGCCAATAAGATTACTAGACTTATGGGATTTTCCATAATGCAAGCAAGTAAGAATTTTAAGAACAACAGGCTGTTGAGGATTATCGAAAGATCGAATAGTATTTCAAAGACTTTTGTGAAACACAAGAACAGCTATGGATGAGATAATACTTGATAAGTGCGAGGAATTATCCATCGGGATATTAATGTGGTAAAGAACTGCAAGGCAGTAAGCTCAAAGGATTCTCGGGGCAACGGAGAGTATTTTAGGGCATCTTTAAATAACAAGAGCAACAAGGAAAGATTGTATGAATGACAAGTGTATGTAGATATCCATAAGGATATATCGGTGGTAGGGAATTGCAAAAGCGACAGGCACAAAGTCTCGAGAGAACATCGTAGAGTATCTTCGGAATCTTCTGGTGCAGCAGGCGATCATCTGTAATAAGGGGCTCTCCGGGAGGAAGTAGTTACGAGATCCTAATGTTAGAGTTAGCAAAAACGTTTAACCCGAATGGAAGAGAGATCAGAGTACCAGAGTATAGACGAGGAATAAAATATCCTAATACCACCCAATGGCGACGTGGGCCCGTAAGACACACAGCCAAGTTAGTAAAAGTTTTTCAGTGACTAGACTCAACTTCAGCCAAGGAGTTGGAAACGGGGCTACCTACAGGCAGTCGGCTCTGATACCAACTTGTGACGCCCTCGATTCAATCGTACACTAATCATACACGCAAATGTGTATGATCAAGATCAAGGACTCACGGGAAGATATCACAACACAACTCTAGACACAAATTAAAATAAAACAAGCTTTATATTACAAGCCCGGGGCCTCGAGGGCTCGAATACATAAGCTCGAAAACACAAGAGTTAGCGGAAGGAACAATATCTGATTACAGACATAAGTTAGAAAAGTTTGCCTTAAGAAGGCTAGCACAAAAGCAACTTCGATCGAATAGGCAAGGCCTCCTACCTGGGAGCCTCCTAACTACTCCTAGTCGTCGTCGGCCTCCACGTAGTAGTAAGCATCGGCGGTGGCATCTGGCTCCTGGGCTCTGACATCTGGTTGCATCAATCGGAAAGAAGAAGAAAGGGGTAAAAGGGGGAGCAAAGCAACCGTGAGTACTCATCCAAAGTACTCGCAAGCAAGGATCTACACTACATATGCAACATTATCAAATGAAGGTTGTATATGTGGATTGGGCTGCAGAAATACCAGAATAGAGAGAAGGCCTAGTCCTATCGGAGACTAGCATCTTCTGGAAAATCACCATCTTGCAGCAACATGAGGGAGTAGAGTAGCATAAAGTAAAGTAGTAGAAGAGTTATCAACCACGGCCAGAGATCCCTTCTCGACACCCTGCGAGAAAGCAATCCCAGAGCCATAATATCCAGTTATCATCACAATCCAATTCTCATCGCCATCCAGTTCTCATCACAAGTATCCAGTTCTAGTTATATCGATCGGGATACAACTCCAAGTGTCTGTTACCGTAGGACAGCCTATCGATAGATGTTTTCTTCCCTGCAGGGGTGCACCAACTTACCCACCACGCTCGATTAACTCCGGCCGGACACACTTTCATGGGTCATGCCCGGCCTCGGCCAAACAATACGCCGCAACCCGACCTAGGCTTAATAGAGAGGCCAGCACGCCGGACTAAACCTATGCCCCCAAGGGTCATGGGCCATCTCTCCGGGAACTCCTGCACGTTGCGAACGCGGCCAGTGAGCAGACCTAGCTACCTCCTTCAAAAAGGTAGGTGCTTACGCACTCCAACCCAGTGCGCGCCACTCAGTCGCTGACGTCTATTAAGCTTCGGCTGATGCATACGACGCAGAACGCCCATACTATGCCCACGTGATGGTTAGTGCTATCAGGCCAGAGGCCCCTCGGATCAAATATCCAAATCATAGTGGATTAGGAACGCGGGGTAACAAGCAGAGACTCACGAAAGATGTGACCCCGGTGCCTCGTCTCGAGGACTTGTGGCAAGGGCTAGGAATGCCCGGCCACGCCTCGTAATTATCTCTCGAGCACCTTCCAGGTCAACCCGACTTCACATCACTCGCAATTAAGCTCGCGTGGGTACCCCTCAGGGTCGACCCGTCTTTAGTAACATGGTTCAGTGTAAAGTCATAGTAACCATAGTAACCGTGTGTTTAACACTAAGAGGAAAACCTGAGGAATCACCCTTGATGGATTCCACTCGATGTAATCATCAAGGTGAACGTAAGAGGAACCACCCTCGAAGTTCACACTTGAGGGGTTGCACGACAGAGTTGTATCAGTAGTGGTTAAGGCGGAATCACCCTCGATGACCACGACCGAATAGCTACACTACAGGGTAACATCAGAAGTGCTGATGAGGTCTCACCCCCGGCACTCGATAGTAACCCAGTAGTGTCGAGCAACTAAGGGAAAGTGATGTCCGGTGTCGGGGCCTGGTCTTAGATCCCGTTGAACGGGTCTTCGATGATGAAGCAGGGGCAACAAGCACAAGGTGGTGGTCACTGATGGATCACTAACCAACCTATACTAAGCAGTTTAGGATAAGCAAGTAAGGTACAACAGCAGATACAAAAGCAGGCTATGCATCAGAACAGGAGCAATCAATAACAGTAGCAAAATCGAATGCAAGCATGAGAGAATGGAATGGGTGATATTGGGATGATCAAAGGGGGGGCTTGCTTGGTTGCTCTCGCAAGGAGGGGTCGTCGTCGACGTAGTCGATCACAGGGGTAGCATTGGTCTCGGGGTCTACCGAAGAGAAGAGGGGGAAGAAACAGTAAATACAAAACAAACATAGCATCACAAAGCGTAACATGGCAATATGCTATGCCGGGTGTGACCTAACATATGGCTACACGATAAGGTGAAGGGGGGATTCAACCAGGAATGTATTCCTGGTTCCAGACCTGTATCAGACAGATGACCGGAGGGGGTATGTTCCATTTTCAGGTAGTTAGAGGTATTTGACATGTAAACGGACCACATATTTGGATTCGTTGGATTTTTCTGAGCAACTTTCATATAGAAAACATTTTCATCGGAGTTACAGTTTAAATTCTATGAATTTTCAAAGTTCAAAACATATTCTGGAATTATTTATATTAACAGAAAAGGAATATGATGTCAGCATGACGTATGAGTGACTTCAGCAGTCAACAGTCCGGTTGACTGGTCAAACTGACATGGGGGACCCACTTGTCATAGACAGTGGGCTAACAGCATAGCATTTTAACTTAAACAGAATAATTAGTGACTGGATCCCACCAGTTCGTGACTCACTAGTTTAGCTAATTACTTTTAATTAGGAAAATGTTTTAATTAGGTTAATTATGCGGTGGTGCCCGTGTGTCAGTGTCACTGAGTGCCCAGTCAGCATAGTTGACCACGGTCAACATGGTCAACTAAGTCCAGGGGGTCCACGGGCAGCGACCCAGAGGCGGGCCCCGCCAGTGCCAGGTTAACGCCGGAGCAACGCCGGCGAGGCCATCCACGGCGGCCTAACGCCGGAGACGGCCGGAATCGCGCTATGGCGCATCATTTGAGCCGTGGTCGGGCGCGTTCGGACTGTGAGGCTGGGCCGTATCCAACCGTGATGGTGGCGCGGGCCGTAACGGCCGGAATCTTTGTCGGCGGCGAGTGGAGGAGGTGGTGGCGTTCAGGACATCGTCGGGATCGCGCTACGAAACACCAACCCACGCGCGACAACTTGTGTTCGAACTTTGGAAGTGTTCCATGCCGACTGGTGGTGGTGCCGACCAAAGGGTCGCCGGAAACGGGACCGACAACGAGCTATGGCAGTCGCACGTACGGGACCTCGACGGAGGCTCATCTAGGAGGCACAGGGAGGCACGTGCTCGGGCTCGATAGGCAGCGGCGACGTCGACCACAATGACGGTCACGATCACGTCGGCGGCGAGCAGAGCACGGACGCGGGAACAACTAGCTACGGCGCGTTCACGGGATGAAAGGAGGGGAGCAGGAGACGGAGGAGCTCACCTAGCGGCACGCATGACGGCCCTTGACGGCTTAGGAGCAGCAGAGGTGTTGGTGGAGCAACGGCGACGTCGCGGTGGCCGGAGATGGGGACGGGGACGAACGGCGGCTGCGGTGCCTCCCAGCTCCAGCTGAGGCCACCAGTCGACCCTGGCGGAGCTCAACGACGACGAGCTATGGCGGCCGCGGATCTGGAGGAGAGGAGGGGCGGAGCGAGCACGTGAGCGAGAGAGAGGGGGGCAAGTGGGCGAGTGGGAGGCGTCGGGGCGGCCTTATCCCCTCCCGTCGATGGCGAGGTGTTCCGGCGGCAACGCGCGGGCGCGCGCCCTCGGTCGGTTGAACAGGGGGAGGGGAGAGCGACGACCCAGGGGGTGTGGGCCGACCTGTTGGGCCAGCTGGCTCGGGTGGGCTGAAGCGTGAGTGAGGCAGAGGGCCTCTCTCTCTCTCCCCTCTACTTCTCCTTTTCTTTTTCTTTTTCTCCAGCAGCCTTTTGCCTTTTCATTTAGCCACAGTTGAGTTTACAAAAATAAGCCACTGGCCAAAACAATTTCAAAGAATTACTGGGCACTGCCACAAAAAGATTGGTAGGCTTTTGAAATAGTTTGGAAATTTTACAAACTAAAAAGCCATTTAATTTATAGTTTTAGCCACTGTTTTAAAGTGGCTCAGGGCACTTAGACATTTGCAAAAAAGTTGGTTCACTACCAATATTAGTTACGGATTATGTTGCACATGAAGAACATTTTAGTTTTCATGTTTGATAAATTTTGAATCTCACTCATAATTTGATTTTGAAAATTTGACTATGATTTTACATCAAGTGATAATTAGCTCAGTAAGCATAGTGACCTGGAACCATTAATAGGGGATTACTATAGCATGACACTGGGGGTGTTACAACTTCCCTCATTAAAAAAACAAATCAATTCCCACCACAGGAAAGAGTCATGTCCCTTTTTATATGATTAAAAATTCCATGATCTCGAATTTCAATTTTTGAATCCACGTTATGTTGAATTCGAATATATTGTTAGGTGACCTTGCACTTTATAATGGATGTAGTCCTACATTTTGATCTTCCATCATATATGAACATTTTACTCCACCCTATGAACATATATATTGTCGTCTACCATATGGACTAAATTTGAATCTATTTTCGTTATTTGAATACGATTGTTGTCAAGTTATACCATCATTTAAATATTATCTTGATAACAAAAAAACATGCATATAGCAGTAATCATATTTCACTATGAACTACATGTACCGATAGAGAATTCATAATCCTTATCAGTAACGAAGATAGGTGAAGTAGAAAAAGCGGGATCATATTTCATTCTAGCATTCAAGGATTTTTCTTTCAGCTTAGCTAACAATTTCTTAAGACCCTCTCTATCACTACAAGCAAAGAAGTCTCTAGCAGTTTCTTCATCCATAACCTAACCCTCAGGTACAAAGGGCAATTCATATCTAGGGGGAGAATCATAATCTTCAGTTTCAATAATATCATCAATTTCAGTAATTTCATTCTCTCTAGCCCTAGCAAGTTGTTCATGAAGAAATTCACCTAGTGGCACGGTATTATCAAGCATAGACGTAGTATCATCATAAGCATCATGCATAGCAGAAGTGGCATCATCAATAACATGCAACATATCAGATTCAATAGCAGGTGTAGGTGTCGCAAGTTTACTCAAAACAGAAGGAGAATCAAGTGTAGAGCTATATGGCAGTTCCTTACCTCCCCTCGTAGTTGAGGAATAGATCTTGGTTTTGTTGTATTTCAGATTCCACATAGTTATCAACAGATATAAATCCAAAGTGACTCAAAGAACAGAGCTATGCCCCTCGGCAACGGCGCCAGAAAAAGGTCTTGATAACCCACAAGTATAGGGGATCGCAATAGTTTTCGAGGGTAGAGTATTCAACCCAAATTTATTGATTCGACACAAGGGGAGACAAAGAGTATTCTCAAGTATTAGCTGCTGAGTTGTCAATTCAACCACACCTAAAAGACTTAATATCTGCAGCAAAGTATTTAGTAGCAACGTAGTGTGGAAGTAATGGTAACAGTGGCAAAAGTAATAGTAGCAGTTTTGCAACAATCGTAACAGTGGCAACGGGAAAGTAACTTAGCAAAGATCAATATGAAACGAGCTCGTAGGCAATGGATCAATGATGGATAATTACGTCGGATAGCATTCATCATGCAACAGTTATAACATAGGGTGACATAGAACTAGCTCAAATTCATGAATATAATCTAGGCATGTATTCCGAATATAGTCATATGTGCTTATGGAAAATGTGACAGCCTGGTTTTTGCCCTCTCTCATTTGCTTGATTTTCATTTGGAGTAAATTTGAAATTTGGAGTTTTTGAATTTTTGCATATGGACTTAAACACTTGGATACCCTTGGCTTTCACCCAAGTGCTTCATTTCCCTCCCTAATCATCATTCCCCTTCTGATCCACCCCAAAATAATCTTTGGAATATTTCATTTTTCTCTCAAAAACCCTAGCTAGTTCAATATGCTCCAAAGCAACCCCAATTTTTTTGGCCCAAAAAAATCAAAGATAATTCACAAATATTCTTTGAAACCTAGGGCACCTTCCTAAGCAAAAATATTTCATCACTTTTGGAATATTTTTGCAACAGAAAATATTTTCTGTTCTGGACAGAAATGGTGGTTTCTACAGCAACTACCATTTTACTTGCTCCATGTGCTTGGATTTTCTTGTGCATCTTCACCTTAGTAGATCATGCCTAACCTCCAAAGCACAGCCCCCAACTCACAGCCGTTTGACCTTAGTAACTTCTCAAAATTACTGACCAGAAACTTACTTGGCATGTAAAAACTCCTCTACTTCACCTGGATCCAAACCAAAGCGTGGTAAACTTCAAAACCACCACGAACAACATGCCAGACATGATTTTTGGACGTAGGCTGGCCTGAGGGAAGAGTTCACGCGGTGACCATGCGTGTCCACCATGCCATGCCTGCGTGTCGACGCGCTCTGAGTGCTACCGAGCGCTCTGTTCGCGCGTGCTCACTTCCCCCGTCTGCTCGAGTGTGCCAAACTTTGCCACCATCCTCATCTCAACGCCATTAACTTCCCCCTGGCGCTCGTCGACGCCGGAGCTCGCCGCAGCGAGCACGGGCATGGTCCGGCCAACCCAACAGTGCGGTGCGCACTGTGCTCGTCGCCTTCTCCTCGTTCCTGTGCTCGTCCCCGTTCGCCAACAGTCGTCACGTGAGCTGCGTCGCCTTCTCTCCCACTCACTAACGCCGCTCGTCACCAGGCATCGTGGACAGGTGTCCACCGGCAGAGCCCGAACCCCCCTCTCCGCTCGCCTATAAATTGAGCCGCCCCCAGCCTCCTCGAGCACCATCCACCACTCCCACACACCCCACAAGCGCGTAGGAAATCGTAGCCCGGCTGGGCAGGCCGCGGGTCGCCTTCCTCGAGCTCGAGCTCGCCGGCGATCCCCTCTGGTCGTCGCGGTAGCTCCAGCCCCTCCCAGGCCAGGGCGACCCTTCCAGGGCCTCCGCCTCTCTCCGGTGAAGCCATCATGTCCCCCTGGAGCCCCTGGGGTTGCCTCTGCTCGCTGTCTTCCTCATCTCCGGCGACCACCGTGTTCTGCCTCCGCTTGCGAGGTCGATTCCGACGCCGTTCGACCACCCCTAGCTACGCTACGGGTATGGGCAGGTGCGCCCCGATCCCCTCTCTCCATCCCTCCCTCTCATTTTGGCCAAGGAACCCTCATCACCGGCAAGAGCTCCGGCGAAGCCGAGACTCCCTCTGTTTCCTTCTCCCCCTCCTCCTTATCTGACTAGCAGGGCCCACTAGTCAGCCACTCTGTACGCGCGCGAAGCGGTACGAGTGGTGGCGCCCCTGGGCTTTACACCTTCGACGTCACCCCCCCCCCCCCAGTTTGTTTATTTTTATTCAAACTCATTTGAATTTACAGAACGCTTCAAACAGCCATAACTCTTCAACCATAAGTCCAAATGAATTGATTCTTTTTGCATTTTGTTCTTTGCAAAGAAATCAAGCATCTCACCAAAGATGAGATTTTTCTGAGTTGTTTAGAATTTCTGGTGATTTTCAGAAGTGTTCTTGATATTTTCTTTTTGTGCTTAAAATTATTTTCAGAGGGTGAGGCTTGTCTTGAGGATCACCAGAAGGCTTGTGAACCTCATCTGCACTAAGGCAAGCCACAACAACATTTTCATGGTGTCATTTCAATATTTATGATTTTCTTACTTGAATGAAATGATTAATCCATGCATTTAAATAACTATTATGTCATTTATATTCTGTTAAGTGTTTGTTAGTTATTATGCTTGATTTACAGAATGTTGAAACTAGCTTAGTTGCTAAAGCAAAGCTAAGATCTATTTGTGGTGATGATAAATATAATTTTGTTATGCATGTTAGTAAATACTTAAAGTTATTTTCTTGCATAAATAAAATAGTAAAATTTGCAAGAAAATATTCTGTTAAGTACCTGTTTAGCCAGTTTACTTGACTTACAGAATGTTTGAACCTAACTTGGTGGGTAAAGAAAGTACGATTTGTTTTTGGTATAATCTTTGCTATGCGTGTAAGAAATTAATCGAAGTTACTTTCTTGCATAAGAAAATAATAAAACTTGCTGCAAAATATTTTGGTTAAAGTGTGAGTTACCCTAACCAGGAAAGTAATATAAGTTGTTGATGTGTATGCTTAGTGTGAATATGGTTGACATCAGTCATTTTCGTTAATATGTGATGCATGTGTAGTTTTGCATTTCATGGCATGCTATGACACTGGTCATTTTCGTTTTAAGTTGAACCTGAATATAACTCAACTTGAATATATCGTTGACTGGGTCATGGTGCCGCTGAATCGAGTTTTTCCCAGTGCAACCACATTTTCCTTTGTGGGAAGGCCCTGATTCGGTCCATTGACATTGCCTCGGGTCGGTGCCTCCAACTAGGGAAGGTTATGGCATGCTTACCCTGGCCCGGTAAGCAGGCATAACCTTGTGTGCCCGTTGTTGAGATTATGGTACCGGGTCACCAAGTGGGATCGTTTTGGCCACGACGGTGGTCGTTGTGTCTTTGGTAGACACGGGGCCACCCAGGACTAGCCCGTTGGGGATTGGGTCGGAGTGGCCGGGAGAGTGTCATGGCAATGGAAGGGTTTTGTCGGAATGCCGTTGGTCCACCCGAATGGGAGTGCGAGGCCATGGGTTCCGTGGTATGGGTACAGTGTGCTACCTCTGTAGAGTGTATAATCTATCGATAGCCGAGTCCACGGTCACGAACGCCTCGTAGTAGGTCCCACCATGAGTCAACATTTAATAAAATTTGCACACTAAGCTATGAACTTTGCACTATTGATGATGGCTGAAAGGCCATCGAGATGTTCGGGACCAAATATTGGTCGTGGTTGTGATCGCCGTAAGGATCACGAGTTACTCTTGTCAAGACCACAATGGTGGTTTGTTTGTGATCCGAGAATGATCACGGTTGGTAAGTCCATCCCGAGGGACGTTCGAGCATGATCACAGCATGTTGGACATATAGTGTTGCATTATTATTAATTGGTTAATTATCATGATATTTTTTGCCATTATGATTATGCCTGTTGTGAGCTTACAAGTACATTCAATGTACTGACCTAGCATGTCATGCCAGATTTCAGGAAAGTCTCGTTGGAAAGGAGTGCTGCTCGAGTCTAGATCCTGTCCACATTGGTGTCCCTGTGATACGGTGTTTCCACTATGACGTTGTTCCGCTGCCGCGTAGTTGTTATGATCGAGGCCCCTTTATGTTCACTAAATAATGTACATATTATTCAGCCGCACCGAGCGTGCTGCTTGGCCTCGACATCTGTTGTAATATAAACTCTGATCCGCTAGCATCAATAAAGTGGTTGTTTTCTATACCAAGATGTTGTGTGTTGCCAGAAGACATGGTCTCTGGGCTGGCAATGCATGGTAAACCGGTCGCTCTGAGCCGGGGTGCCACAATGCTTGGTATCAGAGCCGCGCTAACTGTAGGCCACGCTAGACTACCACGTGTTAACTGGACGTTAGATACGAGTTTAAGTTGAGTGCCGGTAGCAATTGTAGCTGGTTGTTGCATTGCATGCATTTGGTTTATATTTTTTATGCTAACCTGCTAATGGTTGTGAGTGTAGATGGCTCCGGTGCCATATCTGTGCCAGTTGCAGCTGATGTCGTACACGTCACTGCACCTCCTTCGCAACGTGTGGCGTCGGTTGTGCCCTCTTGGAGATCTGATAGTGTTGCTAGCCACCTTGCTCGTTATGTCACTGCTAGCTATCTTATGATCCACGAGCTGGCTCGAGAGCTAACTCGTGCCCGTACTGCTTTAGCCGCTGCTTTAGTCACTACCAGATCTGCCACTACTGCATCTTCTCTGGGATTTACCCCTTATATTCCAGCCAGTTCTAGTTCCCCTATTTCACCTGTTACTCCTCCGAGTAGCACGGGCGTCTCGGCCTTGAATCCTCTCAGTACTCCTCCCGAGTGGGTTTCACTTCTCGCTACTCCTATAGCCCCGAAGCTTCATCCTACCCCTGCCCCTGAGGGAGAGCCCTCGAGGCAGCGCTGTCGTGTTACCTTCAACCCGGAGGTTTCCGTGAACCTCTTCAGTTCAGGATCCGAGACCGATTCATGGGAAGACACTGCAGCACCAGCAGAGCAGTAGTATCTTTGAGTATTCGCAGTTGTCCGGATGATGTACGGATGTAGTCGTATGAGTCATGATGTTTCGTTGCATGTATGAGAGTAGTGGAACCTGGCGTGTTGTTTATGTTTCATGTATGAGTCTATGTATAATTATGTTGGGACTTTATTCGCCGTATTTTCTTTGCTCTTTTGTTTTCTTCCGGGATTTGTTGCTGGCTTTTCCCCAAATTCATTCATGGATGTTTCTCATCTCGATTGTGTTGTCTTGGGAAAACTCCACAATAGGATGACGCGGGGAGGGAGCAGTAGCAACGTTCATGAGGGAACTCCTGTTCGTCATTCCGCACGACAGGTAGGACATTCTCCCGAGCCGTACGTTCCGCCACCGCCAAATCCGCCCCCCACCGAGCAAATTCTGCGTACGATGAGGAAAGAAGGAACAATGATTTGATCGAAATATTAAGAAGTGTGCAAGCTATGGTTGGATAGAATGGAAATCAGAACAGTCATTACTCCAAGCTGACAGATTTTCAAAGGACCAAGCCACCCAGTTTCAGTCAGATCGTTGACCCATTGGATGCAGACGATTGGTTGCGTACCATTGAGAAAAAGCTTGAGATTGCTCGTACTGAACAAAATGATAATGTTCCATTTGCAACTCATTACCTTGAAGGCACAGATGCCATATGGTGGGAAAATGCAAAAGCCATGTGGCCTGTTGATGAAGAAATCACCTAGGAAAAGTTTAAGGATCAGTTCCGGAAATATCATATCCCTACTGGAGTTATGAAGACTAAGCAGCGTGAATTTCTCGCACTCGTCCAAGGAAATCAGTCTGTAGGTGAATATTTGCAAAAATTCAATCATCTGGCCCGTTACTCTCTTTATGACGTGGCCACCGAAGAAAGGAAGATTGACAGATTTCTTGGAGGCTTAAATCCGCAACTCCGGTGTACTCTCAGTATGCGTGATTTCCCAGATTTCCAAACTCTGGTGAACAAGGCTTTCATTGCTGAACGGGAGCACAAGCTTATATCGGATAATAGGACTGTTAACAATGACAACAAGCGTAAGTTTGAGCCAAAGAAGGATGGACAACTAGTGCAAAAGGCTCGTACCTGGCAGCAGACTCAGGTGGAATACAAGCCAAATTGGCAACAGAATGTTAACAACACCACCACTCAAGTCAAGAATGTCGTCACCAACCCAATGCATGAGGAGCGTGAGCACAATAATTCTTGCTTCAGTTGTGGGCAGAACAGACATTATGCCAGACAGTGCCCCAAGAACAACAAGGCAAATGCCCTAGTCAGGCCACAAGTCAACTTTATGGAGTCATGCCCGACCCAGCAAAACTTCACTGGGCACGTGCATCATATCTCAGTCGATGAAGCCCAAGAGAACCCAGAAGTCGTCATTGGTATGTTTTCTGTTAATGACATACCTACCGTAATTTTATTTGACTCTGGGGCTTCCCATTCTTTTATTTCTCGGAGTTTTGCTGCCCAAAACAAATTTCCTTGTACGCTTTTGGGCAAAAATATGCTGGTACAAACCCCGGGATCTTTAATCAAGAGCAATCTTGTCTACCGTGATCTGGAAATCAATATCAATAGAGTCTACTTTCCAACCTCTCTGATAATCATTGAGTCTGAAAAGTTGGATATTATATTGGGTATGAATTGGTTGACCCAATATCAAGTTTGCATAAACTGCGCAACACGAGAAGTCACTTTGACCAGTCTGAATGGGCAGACTACCAAATTCTATGCTCGCAAGAATATACCCAAGAAAGAATTGGTTTTCACCGTTGTGGCTGAGTTGGAATTAATTCCTGTGGTCAACGAGTACCCTGATGTATTTCCAGAAGAACTGCCAGGCATGCCACCAGATCGGGAGCTGGAATTTGTAATAGATCTCGTGCCCGGAACTGCACCGTTATACAAGAAGTACTACCGGATGCCCTCATCAGAATTAGTGGAGCTAAAGAAACAGCTTGATGAACTGCTCCAGAACAGATACATTCGTCCAGCTCTTCACCATGGGGATCACCAGCTATTTTCGTGGACAAAAAGGATGGCAGTCTCCGCATGTGCGTAGATTACCGTCAGCTGAATGAGGTCACCATCAAAAATAAATATCCGCTGCCAAGGATTGATGATCTAATTTATCAGCTCAGTGGGGCTAAAGTATTCTCTAAGATCGATTTACAGACCGGATATCATCAGCTCAAGATTAAAAAGGAAGATATTCCTAAGACCGCATTCACTACTAGGTACGGTCTTTATGAATATACCGTGATGTCCTTTGGTCTCACCAATGCCCCTGCTTTCTTCATGCATATGATGAACAAAGTATTCATGGACTTCCTCGACAAATTTGTGGTAGTATTCATCGATGACATCCTTATTTACTCCAAGGGTGAAGAAGAGCACAAGGATCACCTCCGAGTAGTGCTACAATGACTCCACGGCCATCAGCTATACGCCAAATTCAGTAAATGCGAATTTTGGCTCAAGCAAGTTGGGTTTCTCGGACATGTACTATCCGCCGAAGGTATAGCCGTGGACCCGAGCAAAGTAAAGGATGTGCTCGATTGGGTGCCGCCCACGACCGTGACGCAGATCCGAAGTTTTCTCGGATTAGCTGGATATTACCGTCATTTCATTGAAGGGTTTTCCAAGATTGCTAAACCCATGACGAAGTTGCTCAAAAAGGATAAGAAGTTTGAATGGACGGAGGATTGTGAGAAAAGTTTTAATGAGCTAAAGATACGGCTGACAACCGCACCTGTATTCACTCTTCTAGACATTTATCGCAGTTTTGATGTGTATTGTGATGCCTCCAGGCAAGGCATTGGTTGCATACTTATGCAAGACAACAAGGTAGTAGCATATGCATCGCGACAGCTACGACCCCACGAGGGAAATTATCCTACTCATGATTTGGAATTGGCTGCGGAGGCTCACGCACTAAAAATTTGGAGACACTACCTCATTGGAAAAAGGTACCAAATTTTTACCGACCACAAAAGTCTCAAATACATCTTTACTCAGCCAGATTTAAACCTCCGTCAATGAAGATGGCTAGAGTTGGTCAAGGATTATGACCTTGGAATAAATTACCACCCGGGTAAGGCCAACATGGTTGCCGATGCACTCAGTCGAAAGCCCGTCAGCTTAAATGTCATATTGAAATCCTTGCCTGCCGAAGTCCAAGAGGAGATCGCTCAGCTCAACCTGGTCATAGTGGATGCTGGCCTCGCTAATATTTTGGAAGTTACCCCCACACTTGAGGAAGAGATCCGCAAGGCCCAGCCAGCTGACACCAAGCAGCAAAAACGTGCCAAGGGACAGATGGCAGAGCAGACCCCAGATTTCTCCAAGGACAAATTCGGTACCCTCCGATTCCGTGGACGGATTTGTGTACCCAATCAACCAGACTTAAAGAAGAAAATCCTGTCAGAAGCACACGAATCCTCATATTCCATTCACCCGGGAGGTACGAAAATGTATGAGGACCTTAGACAAATATTCTGGTGGGATGGAATGAAGAAAGACATTGCCTATTTTGTGGGTTGTTGCGACATATGTAACAAGGTGAAGGCAGAGCATCAAAAGCCAGCCAGACTCCTCCAACCGCTGCCGGTTTCACAATGGAAATGGGATGACATTTGTATGGATTTCATTACGGGATTTCCTAAGACTCAGCGAGGCAATGATGCAATCTCGGTCATAGTGGACACCCTAACCAAGGTTGCTCACTTCATTCCGATCTGCACCAGATACAGAGCAGATCAACTTGCACAGCTGTATGTGTCTAGAATAGTCAGTCTGCATGGAGTACCCCGAACTATCACTTCCGACCGAGGTTCCCTGTTTACCTCCGCTTTTTGGTCACGCCTCCATCAAGCCTTGTGGACAACACTAAAATATAGTACTGCTTATCATCCTCAGACGGATGGACAGACAGAACGGGTAAATCAAATACTCGAAGATATGTTGCGAGCATGTGCTTTAGCACAAGGACCTAAATGGGAAGACTGCTTGCCATATGCCGAGTTTTCCTATAACAACAGCTTCCAGACCAGTCTAAAAATTTTACCATATGAAGCTCTATATGGCCGTAAGTGCCGCACTTCTTTAAATTGGTCTCAAACTGGAGATAGCCGTATCTTCGGAACAGATCTCATGATGGAAGCTGAGAAACAAGTTAAGGAAATCAGAGACAGATTGCAATTGGCCAAATCTCGGCAGAAAAGTTATTATGATGCAAAGCACCGACAGTCAATTTTGAACCCAGAGAACACGTGTACCTCCGAGTCACTCCTATGAAAGGAGTCAAGAGATTTCAGACTCGTGGAAAGTTGGCACCCAGATTTATTGGTCCATTCCCGGTTATGTCTCGAGTGGGTACTGTTGCATATCAATTGGAACTACCCGCTGAATTGGCAGATGTGCACAACGTGTTTCGTGTTTCACAATTGAGACGATGCATATCCTCGCCTGAGAAAGGAACTGCTATGGCTGAGGTGGAGTTGGCAAATGATTTAACTTCTGAAGAGAGACTGTTTAGAATTTTGGATCAGATGGAAAGGGTCACTCGCAGTAAAGTAAGGAAATTTTACAAAGTTCAGTGGGAGCATCACACAGAGTCAGAATCAACTTGGGAGTGGGAAGAATTTCTACGGTCACATTATCCAGAGTGGTTTTCCCAAGCAATTGAATCTCGAGGATGAGATTCATTCTAAGTGGGGGAGGTTTGTGACAGCCTGGTTTTTGCCCTCTCTCATTTGCTTGATTTTCATTTGGAGTAAATTTGAAATTTGGAGTTTCTGAAACTTTTCATATGAACTTAAACACTTGGGTACCCTTGGCTTTCACCCAAGTGCATCATTTCCCTCCCTAATCATCATTCCCCTTCTGATCGACCCCAAAATAATCTTTGGAATATTTTTCTTAAATGAAAAATATTCATTTTTCTCTCAAAAACCCTAGCTAGTTCAATATGCTCCAAAGAAACCCAAATTTTTATGGCCCAGAAAAATCTTAGATAATTCACAAATATTCTTTGAAACCTAGGGCACATTCCTGAGCAAAAATATTTCATCACTTTTTGGAATATTTTTGCTATAGAATATATTTTCTATTCTGGACAGAAAAGGTGGTTTCTACAGCAACTACCATTTTACTTGCTCCATTGTGCCTGGATTTTCTTGTGCATCTTCACCTTAGTAGATCATGGATAACCTCCAAAGCACAGCCCCCAACTCCCAGCCATTTGACCTCGGTAACCTCTCAAAGTTACTGACCAGAAACTTACTTGGCATGTAAAAACTCCTCTACTGCACCTCGATCCAAACCAACGCGTGGTAAACTTCAAAACCACCACGAACAACATGCCAGACATGATTTTTGGACATAGGCTGGCCTGAGGGAAGAGTTCACGTGGTGACCACGCGTGTCCACCATGCCATGCCTGCGTGTCGACGCGCTCTGAGTGTTGTCGAGCACTCTGTTCGCGTGTGCTCGCTTCCCCCGTCTACCCGAGCGTGCCAAACTTCACCACCATCCTTGTCTCAACGCCTTTAACTTCCCCCTGGTGCTCGCCGACGCCGGAGCTCGCCGCAGCGAGCACGGGCACGGTCCGGCCAACCCAACAGTGTGGTGCGCACTAAGCTCGTCTCCTTCTCCTCGTTCCTGTGCTCGTCCCCGTTCGCCAACAGTCCCCGCGTGACTTGCATCGCCTTCTCCCCCTCTCACTGACGCCGCTCGTCACTAGGCGCCGTGGACAGGTGTCCACCGGCGGAGCCCGAACCCCCCTCTCCGCTCGCCTATAAATGGAGCCGCCCCCAGCCTCCTCGAGCACCATCCACCACTCCCACACACCCCACAAGCGCGTAGGAAACAGTAGCCCGGCCGGGCAGGCCGCGGGCCGCCATCCTCGAGCTCGAGCTCTCCGGCGATCCCCTCTGGTCATCGCGGTAGCTCTAGCCCCTCCCAGGCCTGGGCGATGTTGACACACAAGTATAGGGGTTATATCGTAGTCCTTTCGATAAGTAAAAGTGTCGAACCCAACGAGGAGCAGAAGGAAATGATAAGAAGTTTTCAGCAAGGTATTCTTTGCAAGTACTGAAATAAGTGGTAACAGATAATTTTGTGATAAGATAAATTGTAACAAGCAACAAGTAACAAAAGTAAATAAAGTGCAGCAACATGGCCCAATCCTTTTTGTAGCAAAGGACAAGCCTGGACAAACTCTTATATAAGTTAAAGCGCTCCCGAGGACACATGGGACTATCGTCAAGCTAGTTTTCATCACGTTCATATGATTCGCGTTCGGTACTTTGATAATTTGATATGTGGGTGGACCGGTGCTTGGGTGATGTTCTTACTTGAACAAGCATCCGACTTATGATTAACCTCTACTGCAAGCATCCGAAACTACAACAAAAGTATTAAGGTAAACCTAACCATAGCATGAAACATATGGATCCAAATCAGCCCCTTACTAAGCAACGCATAAACTAGGGTTTAAGCTTTTGTCACTCTAGAAACCCATCATGTACTTATTACTTCCCAATGCCTTCCTCTAGGCCCAAATAATGGTGAAGTGTTATGTAGTAGACGTTCACATAACACCACTAGAGGCTAGACAACATACATCTCATCAAAATATCAAACTAATACCAAATTCACATGACTACTAATAGCAAGACTTCTCCCTTGTCCTCAGGAACAAACGTAACTACTCACAAAGCATATTCATGTTCATAATCAGAGGGGTAATAATATGAATAAAGGATCTGAACATATGATCTTCCACCAAATAAACCAACTAGCATCAACTACAAGGAGTAATCAACACTACTAGCAACCCCTACTAGCACCAACCCCGGACTTGGAGACAAGAATTGGATACAAGAGATGAACTAGGGTTTGGAGATGAGATGGTGCTGGTGAAGATGTTGATGGAGATTGCCCTCTCCCGATGAGAGGAGCATTGGTGATGACGATGGCAATGATTTCCCCCTCCCGGAGGGAAGTGTCCCCGGCAGAACAGCTCTGCCGGAGCCCTAGATTGGTTCCGCCTCGTGGCGGCGGAGTCTCGTCCCGAAAGGTACGAAAAACTTCATATGGCAGAAGATGCGCATCGGAGAGCCACCAGGCGGCCCATGAGGTAGGGGCATGCCCTAGGGGGGCGCGCCCCCACCCTCATGGACAGGGTGTGGGCCCCCTGGTCTTCATCTTTGGCAAGGATTTTTTATTATTTATTGTAAGATATTCTGTGGACTTTCAGGACTTTTGGAGTTGCGCAGAATAGGTCTCTAATATTTGCTCCTTTCCCAGCCCAAAATTCCAGGTGCCGGCACTCTCCCTCCTGATGTAAACCTTGTAAAATAAGGGAGAATAGCCATAAGTATCGTGACATAATGTGAAACAACAGCCCATAATGCAATAATCGATATAAAAGCATGATGCAAAATGGACGTATCAACTCCCCCAAGCTTAGACCTCGCTTGTCCTCAAGCGAAAAGCCGATAACAATAAATATGTCCTTATGTTTAGAGGTAGAGGCGTCGATAAAAATAAAATACGGACATGAAGGCATCATGATTATTCTCATAACAGCAACATATATAGATTTTTTCATATGATTTCTTATGTTCAAGTGATGATCTATTCACAATGCAAAAGTATGAATCAGAAACCTTATTGAGAACCAACAAACTATAACCTCAGTCATTGAAGCAATTGCAATTTATCATAACATCGGAAAGAGTCTATGTCAGAGCTAAAAAGCAAGTCCACATACTCAATTATCATCTAGTCCTTCATAATTGCTAACACTCACGCAATACTTGTGGTTACGGAGTTTTAATCAGACACAGAGAAAGATAGGGACTTATAGTTTCGCCCCACAACCTTTTACCTCTAGGGTAATGTCAACAATAATAACTCATGCTCCCCTACATCCAATTATATATATATATATATATATATATATATATATATATATATATATATATATATATATCATGTTCTTTCCAACATGCTGGGCTTGCCAAAGGATAAAATGAAAAAGGAAAGGTGAAGATCACCGTGACACTTGCATAAGGTAGAAGATAACAATAAAAGTTAGGCTCTTCGCAGAGGGAAGCAGAGGTTGCCATGCGCTTTTATGGTTGGATGCACAAAATCTCAATGCGAAAGAACGTCACTTTATATTGCCCCTAGTGATATGAACCTTTATTATGCAGTCCGTCGCTTTTATTACTTCCATATCACAAGATCGTATAAAGCTTATTTCTCCCACACCAATCAATCATACATATTTAGAGCAATTTTTATTGCTTTGCACTGATGACAACTTACTTGAAGGATCTTACTCAATCCATAGGTAGGTATGGTGGACTCTCATGGAAAAACTTGTTTAAGAGTTTTTGGAAGCACCAGTAGTATCTCTACTTGGTGCTGAGAATTTGGCTAGCATGAGGGGGAAAGGCAAGCTCAACATGTTAGAGGATCCATGACAACATACTTTATCTCAGATATAAGAAATATAATTCATTATGCTGTCTTCCTTGTCCAACATCAACTCTTTAGCATGTCATATTTTAATGAGTGCTCCCAATCATAAAAGATGTCAATGATAATATATTTATATGTGAAACCTCTCTTTCCTTATTACTTCCTATTAATTGCAACGATGACCAAAGCTATGTCTGCCATCTCCCAACAACTTTTAAATCATCATACTCTTCCTATGTGAAGTCATTACTCTCAATAAGATCAATATGAACTCTTTGTTTCTTTTTATTCTTTTTCTTCTTTTCTTTTATTCACCCAAGATCATGGCAAAATAATCAAGCCCTTGACTCAACACTAATCTTTATTATATATAGCTCACGGAATCGATTACATAGAGAGATCATAAAGCAAAACTCAAAACTAGATCATGCCATAAACTTTATTCTACCATATCAAAATACTACTAATAGGATCGAACTAAGAAAAACGGTAAAGATAGGAGTTGTGATGGTGATACGATACTGGGGCACCTCCCCCAAGCTTGGCAGTTGCCAAGGGGAGTGCCCATACCCATGTGATTACGTCTCCTTCTTTGGTGATGGAGAAGTTGGAGGTGTGGTCGATGATGCGGGCTTGTGCATCTTCCAATGCATAGGCTCACCATCATAGAAGGATGATCAAGTCTCCGGGATCCACAAATCTGCAGCCAAACTCATCCTTTTCAATCTATATTCATACTCACAGTTCTGGTTTTGCATGTCATAGATTTGGGCTTGGAGGTGCTCGATCTTCTCATGAAGCTTGAAGACGGCCTCCCCGATGTTGTCGGCATCCAACTTGTGGTTGCTAGTGAACTCCGCGATCATCATGTGGTTAGAGTTGAGTCCACGTTCCACCATCCCTTGACACTTGAAAACTTGTTGCTCCACTGCTTCGAGCCTCGTCTCCATGCTTCCGGTCCCCTTTGGTCCCTCTTCATCGCGGATGTGCAGCAACCCATCACGCGACTCAATGGTTTGAGGGTGTCGCAGCACCTCCGCGAGGTAAGGGTTGATGACCTTCTCGAAGAACTTGTCCTTGGAAGCACTTGGGGACGTCATGATAATCTAGATCTGTTAGAAAAACAACTCGAAACAAGAACAGAGGAGATTTGCGTGATACGGTAGTCAAAACCTTCGGGAGAATATATAATGAATTTTTACCGATCAAAATATGTATCGTGCAAGAAAACGGAGTCCGGAAGGCACACGAGGTGCTCACGAGGTAGGGGGCGCACCCAGGGAGGTAGGGCTCGCCCTCCACCCTCGTGGGGCCCTCGTGTCCTTCCCGGACTGCTACTTATTTTTCTATTTTTCTAAATATTCCAAAATGGAGAAATATTGCCTTAAAAATTGTTTTGGAGTCGGTTTACTTACCGTACCACATACCTATTCCTATTCGGAGTCTGAAACGTTCTAGAAAGTGTCTCTTATGTATTCCTCCGGGGTTACGGTTTCAATAATATTGGTTTCAACATTTATGGGATTACGTGAGATATAATGTTTGATTCTTTGACTGTTTACCACCTTCGGATTTGTACCTTCGAAGTTGTTGATCCTTATGGCACCGGAACGATAGACCTCCTCGATAACGTAGGGGCCTTCCCATTTAGAGAGAAGTTTTCCTGCAAAAAAACTTAAACGAGAGTTGTATAGCAATACATAATCACCTACATTAAACTCACGCTTTTGTATTCTTTTATCATGTCATCTTTTAACTTTTTCTTTAAACAACTTGGCATTTTCATAAGCTTGGGTTCTCCATTCATCAAGTGAGCTAATATCACATAACCTCTTCTCACCGGCAAGTTTGAAATCATAGTTGAGCTCTTTAATAGCCCAATATGCCTTATGTTCTAGATCGAGAGGTAAGTGACATGCTTTTCCATAAACCATTTTATACGGAGACATACCCATAGGATTTTTACATGTAGTTCTATAGGCCCATAATGCATCATCAAGTTTCTTGGACCAATTCTTTCTAGACCTACTGACAGTCTTTTGCAAAATTAATTGGAGCTCTATGTTGCTCAATTCTACTTGACCACTAGACTGTGGATGATAAGGGGATGCAATTCTATGATTAACATCATACTTAGCAAGCATTTTACGGAAAGCACCATGAATAAAGTGTGAACCACCATCAGTCATTAAATATCTAGGGACTCCAAACCTCGGAAAAATAACTTCTTTAAGCATTTTAATAGAAGTGTTATGATCAGCACTACTAGTTGGAATAGCTTCTACCCACTTAGTAACGTAATCAACAGCAACTAGAATATGTGTATATCCATTAGAGGCAGGAAAAGGTCCCATATAATCAAAGCCCCAAACATCAAATGGTTCAATAACGAGTGAATAATTCATAGGCATTTCTTGACGTCTACTAATATTACCAATTCTTTGACATTGATCGCATGACAAAACAAACTTACAGGAATCCTTGAATAGAGTAGGCCAATAAAAACCGGATTGCAATACCTTATGTGCAGTTCTATCTCCCGTGTGGTGTCCTCCATAAGCTTCGGAGTGGCACTTGCGTAGGATCTGTTCCTGTTCATGCTCAGGTACACAACGTATAATAACACCATCTACTCCTTTATAAAGATGTGGGTCGTCCCAAAAGTAATGTCTCAAATCATAGAGTTTTTTTTCTTTTGTTGGTATGTGAAGCTAGGTGGTATGAATTTAGCAACAATGTAATTAGCATAATCAGCATACCAAGGAGTACTACGAGAAGTACTTATAACATTTAATTGCTCATCAGGAAAGCTATCATCAATAGGTAGTGGGTCATCAAGAACATTTTCTAACCTAGATAAGTTGTCTGCAACGGGGTTCTCAGCTCCTTTTCTATCAACAATATGCAAATCAAATTCTTGTAGCATGAGAACCCATCTAATAAGTCTAGGTTTAGCATCTTTCTTTTCCATAAGGTATTTAATAGCAGCATGATCAGTGTGAATAGTTACTTTAGAATCAACAATATAAGGTCTGAACTTATCACAAGCAAATACAACTGCTAAAAGTTCTTTTTCAGTAGTAGCATAATTTCTTTGAGCATTGTCTAGAGTCTTACTAGCATAATGGATAGCATTTAATTTCTTGTCAACTCTTTGCCCTAGAATAGCACCTACAGCATAATCACTAGCATCACACATAATTTCAAAGGGTAAATTCAAATCAGGTGGTTGAACAATAGGTGCAGAGACCAATGCTTTCTTAAGTGTTTCAAATGCTTCTACACAAACATCATCAGAGACAAATGGTATATCTTTTTGTAATAAATTAGTCAGAGGCCGAGAAATTTTTGAGAAGTCCTTAATGAACCTCCTATAAAATCGGGCGTGACCAAGGAAACTTCTTATACCTTTGATGTCCTTGGGACATGGCATCTTTTCAATAGCATCAACCTTGGCTTTATCAACTTCAATACCTCTTTCAGAAACTTTATGCCCCAAGACAATTCCTTCATTAACCATAAAGTGGCACTTTTCCCAATTCAAGACAAGATTAGTGTAACGCCCGGATAATCATGCTACATTAATCCCACGCTAATCGTGCCATGACACCTCGGTTACTGTTGCTATCCTCGCAAAAATTCGAAACCGTTTGAAATTCAAATTCAAATTATTGATAACAATAATTGTTTCCAAAAATTAAAACAAAATTGTTCGGTGGTTGCCGAATATTCCAAAGGTAATTGTGGTGAAGTAAACACAATTTTATAAAATGCCTAAATATTTTAAAGTGGAATGAAACAGTAAAGAAAATAAATAAAAGAAAACAGAAAAAATCAAAAAAGAAAGAGAAAGCAACCCCCACTGGGCCAACCCACCTCACCGCCAGGCCGGCCCACCCCCGCATCCCATAACCCCCACTCCCCCCAGAAACCCTAACCCCATCCAGCCACTTCCACCCCCCCCCCCACTCCCTCTCGCTCCCAACCCCTCCCGATCCGATCTGGATCGGGGCTACGACCCCGTCGCCACTCGACGGACCAGCGCGCCCGCGCCGCTCGATCTCCACCGCTCGACGCCATCGACCTCCCCGGCGCCCGAAGCTCCTCCCCCGCCGGCCTGCCTCCCCGTCGCCCTCGCGTCCCCGTCGGCCTCCCCAACCTCCCCCGAGCTCACTGCCCTAGACCCTACGCCGCCCCAGTGAGCTTCCTCCTCCTCCCCTCTTCCTCGCGCGCACACGCTCATGCCATGGCCTCCTCCCCGCGGCTCCGCTGGCGCCGCCGTGGCCTCGCCGCGCCCGGCGTGCTTCCGCGCACGCGCGCGCCCGAGCCTCGCCTCCGCTCGACCCCGCGCACCCGCCATCGCCCGCGCGTGCCCCTAACCACGCGCACGCGCTGCCGGTCGTGCGCCCCGCTGCCTACATTCCTCCTCCCCGCTACGGTGCCCACGCTGGCCTCGCCGTGCCGCGCTGCCTTGTCGTGGTTCCAGCCCCGCCGTTCGCCTCGCGCTGCCCCTGCCTCCGCTTTCCTCGCTGACGGCCGCCGCGCCCGCGCCTCGCCGACCACGCGCGCGCTGTCCCTGGCCCCGCCTCGTCGGCGCTCCGCTGGCCTTGCCTGCCCGTGCGCCGCAGCCCCCCCCCCCCTCTCTGCTCGCGGTGCTGCCCCCCAGCGCCCCCGCACGCGCGGAACCCTCCGCCGGCGCCGCCCGCTGCCCCCTGGTCGCGCGCTCCGGCGCCGGGCGCACGCGCCTGCACCACTTGGTCGAACCCCCAGTTCGGGCGCCCTGCAACGCCCCAGCGCCCATCGCCCGATTGGCCTTTGTGCCACAGACAAACGGGGCCTAGCCCCTGGAATGTTTTTTTTAAATAAAAATAAAAATAAAAATAAAAATAATAAAATAATAAATATAATAATTAAAATATTAATTAACTAAGTTAATTAATCATAATTAGATTAACCTAATTAACTGTTAGTTTAATCAGAATAGTAATTAGTTCGTTAAACCCTAATTAATCTAATCAGCGAATGAAAGGTGGGTCGCACTGGACCCACATCTCAGTTTGACCCAGTCAACTCTGTTGACTGGTGACGTCAGCATGACATCATGCTGATGTCATAAATCTAATTTCGAATTAATTAATTAATTAAATTCCACAAATTAATAAAACCTTTAGAAAATCATATCTTTTAATCCGTAACTCGGATTAAAATATTTTCAACATGAAAGTTGCTCAGAACGACGAGACGAACCCGGATACGCAGCCCGTTCGTCCACCACGCATCCCTAACCTATCCAACTCGCAACTTTCCCCCTCCGGGTCCTCTGCTCGAAAACGCGAAACCCCGGGAAAACATTCCCTGATGTTTCCCCCCCTTCACCGGTATCATCCAATACCGCGTTAGGGCACCTCTAACGCCGTTACTTGTCATGTCATGCATCACTATGCATCTGCTTGCTTAAATATTTATTGTTTCTCCCCCTCTTCTCTCGATAGACACCGAGACCGACGCTGCTGCTGCCCCGTTCGACTACGGAGTTGACGACCCCTCTCTCTTGCCAGAGCACCCAGGCAAGCCCCCCCCCCTTGATCACCAGATATCGCCTACTCTTCTCTATACTGCTTGCATTAGAGTAGGGTAGCATGTTACTCCTTTCGTTATTCCTATCCTGATGCATAGACTGTCCTTGTTACTACTGTTGTTACCTTTACCTGCAATCCTACCTGCTTAGTATAGGATGCTAGTGTTCCATCAGTGGCCCTACACTCTTGTCCGTCTGCCATGCTATACTACTGGGTTGCGATCACTTTGGGAGGTGATCATGGATATATACTATACTTTAAACATGATACATGTGGTGACCAAAGTCGGGTTGGCTCGAGGAGTACCCGCGAGTGATTCACGGATTGGGGGCTGAAAGGTCCTTTGTCCCGACGGCCCTCTCTGTGGATCTTTGTCGCGAAGCGGCAGGGCAGTTCGGGGCTACCTGGGTGAGAGGAGAGCCTGGCCCTGTTGGCGTTCGCGGATACTTAATATGCTTAACGAGATCTGGGTATTTGATCTGAGTCTGGCCATTTGGTCTATACGCACTAACCAACTACGCGGGAAAGATATGGGCACTCGGCGTCGTGGTTGAAGCACTTCTTGACGTCGGCGACTGAGTGGCGCGCGTCGGGTTGGACCGCGTAACGTGACTTCCGTTGTACTAGAGGTTGCTAGGTCTACTCACCGGCCGCGTTCGCAACGTGCAGGTGTGCTCAGGGCGATGGGCCCAGACCCCTGCGCGCATAGGTTTAGACCGGCGTGCTGACCGCTCTGTTGTGCCTAGGTGGGGTTGCGACGTGTTGATCTTCTGAGGCCGGGCATGACCCAGGAAAGTGTGTCCGGCCAAATGGGATCAAGCGTGTTGGGTTATGTGGTGCACCCCTGCAGGGAAGTTTATCTATTCGAATAGTCGTGTCCCTCGGTAAAAGGACGACCCGGAGTTGTACCTTGACCTTATGACAACTAGAACTGGATACTTAATAAAACACACCCTTCCAGGTGCCAGATACAACCCGGTGATCGCTCTCTGACAGGGCATCGAGGAGGGAATCGCCGGGTGGGATTATGCTATGCGATGCTACTTGGAGGACTTCAGTCTACTCTCTTCTATATGCTGCAAGACGGAGGCGACCAGAAGCGTAGTCTTCGATAAGACTAGCTATCCCCCTCTTATTCTGGCATTATGCAGTTCAGTCCACTGATATGGCCCTTTACACATATATCCATGCATATGTAGTGTAGCTCCTTGCTTGCGAGTACTTTGGATGAGTACTCACGGTTGCTTTTCTCCCCCTTTTCCCCCTTTCCCTTCTACCTGGTTGCCGCAACCAGATGCTGGAGCCCAGGATCCAGACGCCACCTTCGATGACGACTCCTACTACTCTAGAGGTGCCTACTACTACGTGCAGCCCGCTGACGGCGACCAGGAGTAGTTAGGAGGATCCCAGGCAGGAGGCATGCGCCTCTTTTGATCTGTATCTCAGTTTGTGCTAGCCATCTTATGGCAACTTGTTTAACTTATGTCTGTACTCAAATATTATTGCTTCCGCTGACTCGTCTATGATCGAGCACTTGTATTCGAGCCCTCGAGGCCCCTGGCTTGTATTATGATGCTTGTATGACTTATTTTATTTGCATTAGAGTTGTGTTGTGATATCTTCCCGTGAGTCCCTGATCTTGATCGTACACATTTGCGTGCATGATTAGTGTATGATTGAATCGGGGGTGTCACAAGTTGGTATCAGAGCCGACTGCCTGTAGGAATCCCCCTTCCACACTCCTTGGCCGAAGTCGAGTCTAGTCATTGAAAAACTTTTACTAACATGGCTGTGTGCCTTACGGGCCCACGTCGCCATCGGGTGGCACTAGGATCTTTTACTCCTCGACCTTTACTCTGGGACTCTAAACTCTCTTCTACTCGGGTTAAACGAATTTACTAACTCTGACACTAGGATCCCGTGACGACATTCACCCCAAAGTTGGATAAAAGCCATAGTTATTCCTTAGTATAGTGTTTTGCACAATTTCCACACTATCATTTGACTCCTTTGAAACATCTTTGTTTTCAGATGGAACCCATGAGGCAGGTCGTGCGCCACACGGCGGCCATTGGCGCCTCGGGATCACCGGTCGTGCTAGCTGAGATGATGACCTATCTGGGTTATCGCTGGCACCCCGAGTACACCGTCACCCAGGAGTATCAAGACTTTAACCAGGAGCAGTACCGTGCCACCGTCCACCTCTACTCTCGGGAGTATGACTCCACTACTGTGCTGCACACTGCTTATGGTGTTGGAGTGACCACCGATATGGCAGTTCACGATGCTGCCTATGCTGCTCTGACACGCCTTCGTAGGGAGTACCGGGAGTTGGACACCTCCCCCTTCAGGCACATTGCTATCACATCTGATATTGGTGCGGAGGGTTACTACACTGCTGCCTACTCCACTGTCACCCGCGAGCCCTTCCACCATCAGTACTTTGTTCTGCATGCTGATGGCCTGGATCGAGCTAACCGAGCTCTTCGCCACGAGTTGTACACCACTCGTCAGCACCTCTACCGTGCTTTGACGATGTTGCACCCCTTTGTTGGATCTGGGGAGCTGCCGCGTTCTGCTATCTACCTAGCCAGGACCGTGATGCCCCAGGGTGTTGGTTGGCCAGAGGTGGGAGGCTACTCTCTCGCACTTGGTCCTCTTCTGCCATTTGAGCGTCGGGTTCAGCACCAGAGCACCCGCGGACCCCAGGTTGCGGACGTGGTGTACCCTTTGCCACACTACCAGCTTTCAGGCTACACCTACCTCCGCAGTGTCGTGTGGGACTGATGCAGACTTGCTTGCTTATGTTAGATGCATTCACCGCGAGCCTGCGTGCCGCCTATGATGTCTTAGTCTATGTACTGAACTTTGTGTACCGAACACTTTGTATGATCTCTTTTGTAAGACGTGCCGACTATTATGTGGTATCTATCGTGCTGTTTTCATTATGCATGTTTCGTCTTGAATGATTCTTGTCTTTGCAGATATTCTCAAATGTTGAACTACCCCTGTTATATATTAGCAGGATGGTTAGACCAGGTGGTCGTGGTCGGGGTGGCAACTTCCCACCACCGCCTAAGTACATGGCTGGTATGATCCAACAGCTTGAGATGAATCGCCAGTTCATGGAGAACATGATGGCTCAGTTTCCTCGCCCCAATATGAACCAGCAGCCAAACACAGTAACTCTGCAAGATTTCATGCGCCTGAACCCAACTGTGTACTGCAGCTCAACTCAGCCTCTGGACGCTGATGACTGGCTCCGTGACATCACCTATGAGATGGAGTCTGCTGATGTAGCCCCTGCCAGCTATGTCAGGTTTGCTTCCTTCTTCCTGAAGGGACCCGCGGCTCAATGGTGGGACAGCCACAGGCGTACTCTGCAAGTTGGAACAATCATCACCTGGCCAGACTTCCAAGCTGCTTTCTGTGCCCGCTTCATCCCTCAGGGAGTCATGGACCGGAAGAAGCGTGAGTTCCGCAGCCTCATCCAAGGCAACAAAACTGTTGAAGCTTATCAGCGAGAGTTTCTGGACTTGTCTCGCTATGCTGAAGAAGACATTGCAACTGATGCACGCAGACAGGAGAAGTTTCGTGACGGCCTTCAAGCTGACATCAAGCTCGCACTTCTAGTGCACGACTTTGCTGATTTCGCCACCTTGGTGAACAAAGCCATCAACGTCGAAACTGGTCTGCAGGAATACCAGAGCTCTCACAGGCGCAGCCATGACACGGGCTCATCTTCGGGCCCGTCCTCGCAGAAGCACAGGATATGGATTCCCAACATCATGTACCAGCCGAATGCACCTGCCCCAAGGCAGTCCTATGATGCACCTCGTCTGCTAATGCTCCTGCTAGGCAGCCAAAACTTCCAGCTCCACCACCCCAGATCCGGTCCCCACTCCCAATAATGGTCTGTGCTACAAGTGTGGTCAACCAGGTCACCTTGCCAGGAACTGCTATCAGAATCAGAATCAGAATCAGCTGGCCCTTCCTGCAGCTGGTCGTGGAAACAACCAGAACCGCAACAACAATGCCAAGTCTTATGGTCGTGTTCGTGCCAACCACGTTGATCTGAACAAAGCTCAAGACCAGCCTGCTACTGTGATGGGTACACTCCTCGTAAATTCAGTACCTGCATCTGTTTTATTCGATACAGGAGCATCGCATTCATTCATGTCAGAAGATTTTGAATTCAAGCATGGCATTAATTATGAGGAGATGAACACTTCGGTAGTGGTAAAAACCCCCGTGGGACAATGTCAAACCTCCATGGTTGGCGTCGACGTCCCCGTGGAAATCGAAGGGCTGGAATTCTATGCCTCGCCCATTATCCTGAAGACGTCTAACATCCACCTCATTCTGGGGATGGATTGGTTGAAAGCGCATACTGCTTCCATAGTTTGCGCCACTAAGACCGTCCATCTGCTACATCCTTCAGATGAAATAGTTACATACCACGCTCGCCTGGTGCAAAATGCCGAGGCAAGGCTTTATGCCTTGAATGCATTGAACTCTGCACCACTCGAGGGCATTGAAAACATCCCCGCCATGCGTGACTTCCTCGACGTCTTTCCTGAAGAACTTCCAGGGATTCCCCCTGCTAGGGCTGTCGAATTCATCATCGACTTGAAACCAGGCACCACTCCTATTGCCAAGCGGCCCTACAAAATGCTGCCGCATGAACTCCTTGAGCTTAAGGAGGAAATCGACAAATCTCTTCAAAATGGTTTCATTCGTCCAAGTTGCTCTCCTTGGGGAGCACCTTCTCTCTTTGTCAAGAATAAGGATGGGACAAACCGACTGGTCCAAGACTACCGTCCTATTAACCAAGCTACCATTTAGAACAAGTATCCTCTTCCTCGGATCAATGATCTGTATGATCAACTGGCTGGTTCATCAGTGTTGCCTAAACTCGACTAGAGGTTGGGTTACCACCAGATCCGTGTTCGTGAAGAGGATATCCCAAAGACCGCCTTTGTGACTCGTTATGGTTCATACGAGTACACTGTCATGTCCTTCGGCTTAACCAATGCCCCAGCCACCTTCTCTCGCCTGATGAACTATATATTCATGGATTACCTCGACAAGTTCGTCGTGGTTTATCTGGATGATATCCTGGTATTTTCCAAGAATGAAGAAGAGCATGCTGAACATCTTCGTCTTGTGCTGGAAAAGCTACGAGAGCATCAGCTGTATGCCAAGTTCTCTAAATGTGAATTCTGGCTTCCTGAAGTAACCTATCTTGGACATGTCATCTCTAAGGATGGTATTGCCGTTAACCCTGAACGAGTTCAGGCTATTCTTGATTGGACTCCTCCGAAGAATGTCAAGCAAGTCAGAAGTTTTCTCGGTCTCGCCAGCTATTGCCGTCGATTCGTCGAGAACTTCTCCAAGATTGCCAGGCCTCTGACTAACCTGCTGCATAAGGGCGTCAAGTTCCAATGGACAGACAAATGTCAGGAGAGCTTCCAGGCACTCAAGGACAAGTTGACTTCTGCCCCAGTGCTAGCTCCACCTGACACAAAGAAGGACTTCGTCATTTACTGTGACGCTTCCCGTCAAGGATTAGGCTGTGTCCTAATGCAAGAGCGCAGAGTGATTTCCTATGCCTCTTGTCAATTGCGCCCTCATGAAGAGAACTACCCAGTTCACGATCTCGAGCTTGCTGCTGTCATTCATGCACTGAAGCAGTGGCGACATTACCTTCTCGGTAATCGTTGCGAGATCTTCACCAACCATCAAAGTCTGAAGTATCTGTTTACTCAGCCAGACCTGAACCTCCGTCAGCAGAGATGGATGGAGACCGTAGCAGACTTTGACTTGGGTATTTCCTATACGCCAGGCAAGGCTAATGTAATGGCAGATGCCTTGAGCCGCAAGTCTTACTGCAACCATCTCCATGTTCACAAAGTTCAGTCCTCGCTCGTTGAAGAATTCAGAAAGCTGAACCTCCATATTGTTCCTCCGGGTGCACTCGCTCCCCCTCCTAAGGAGTTTCGCAAGATGAACCTCCATGTTGTCCCCAAAGGTTCTCTCAATACACTGGTTGCTAGGCCAGATCTTGTGGAAACCATCAAATGGATACAGAAATGTGACGATGAAGTGGAGAGGATTAAACGTTATATCGCACAAGGAAAGCCCTCATTCTTCACCGTTGATGACGCTGGCACTTTGTTCTTCAAAGGTCGCCTAGTGGTTCCGAGTAAGAGGGAAAACATGGATATGTCTCAGAAGGTTATGAAAGAGGCTCATGATACACCTCTATGTATCCATCCTGGTAGTACAAAGATGTACCAGGACATTTGTCAAAGATTCTGGTGGTCTAGCATGAAGCAAGACATTGCTCGCTATGTTGCCGAGTGTGACGTTTGTCGTCGTATCAAAGCGGAATATCAAAGGCCTGCTGGAACTCTGCAACCTATCTCTATTCCTGAATGGAAATGGGACCATGTTGAAATGGACTTCGTCACTGGATTTCCCAAAACGCAGAAAGGAAATGATGCTATTCTTGTCGTCATTGACCGGCTTTCTAAAGTTGCACATTTTCTGGCAGTCAAGGAAACTACCACTGCTAGTTAGCTTGCAACTCTCTATATGTCCAGAATTGTTTCACTTCATGGTATTCCACTGGTTATCAGTTCGGACCATGGCAGCTTATTCACTTCAAGATTCTGGGCAAGTTTCCAAGAAGCTATGGGAACTCATCTATCATTCAGTACGGCTTTTCATCCTCAGTCGCAAGGCCAAGTTGAACGTGTAAACCAAGTTCTCGAAGACATGCTTCGAGCTTGTGTTATTTCCTTCAACAAGAAATGGGAGGAATCTCTCCCGTATGCTGAGTTCTCTTATAATAATAGCTATCAAGCTAGTCTGAAGATGGCCCCCTTCGAGGTGTTATATGGACGAAAGTGCCGAACCCCTCTGAACTGGTCAGAAACTAGGGAACGTCCACTCTTTGGTCCGGATATTATCCAACATGCCGAAGAACAAGTCCGCATTATTCGCGAGAATCTCAAGACTGCTCCGTCACGCCAAAAGAGTAATTATGACCGTCACCATAAAGACATGGTCTATCAACCTGGCGAAAAGGCCTATCTTCGAGTTACACCAATGAAGGGTGCACACCGCTTCGAGATCAAAGGAAAGCTAGCTCCCCGCTATATTGGTCCTTTCACTATTCTCGAGAGGCGTGGAAAAGTGGCATATCAACTGGAGCTTCCGCCGAACCTTTCTCAGGTTCACGATGTGTTCCATGTGTCACAACTCCGTCGCTGCTTCAAGGACCCAATCCGAGCTGTGGACCATGAAGTGCTCGAATTGCAACAGGACCTCTCCTATAAAGAGCATCCAGTCCGCATTCTCGACCAAGCTGAACGCCGCACACGTCAGAAGGCGATCCAGTTCCTCAAAGTCCAGTGGTCGAATCACTCTGAAGACGAAGCCACCTGGGAACGCGAGGATCGCTTGCGTGATGAATACCCCGCACTGTTTCCTTCTACCTCCTAAATCTCGGGACGAGATTTCTTGTAGTGGAGGAGATTTGTAACGCCCGGATAATCATGCTACAGTAATCCCACGCTAATCGTCCCATGACACCTCGGTTACTATTGCTATCCTCGCAAAAATTCGAAACCGTTTGAAATTCAAATTCAAATTATTGATAACAATAATTGTTTCCAAAAATTAAAACAAAATTGTTCGGTGGTTGCCGAATATTCCAAAGGTAATTGTGGTGAAGTAAACACAATTTTATAAAATGCCTAAATATTCTAAAGTGGAATGAAACAGTAAAGAAAATAAATAAAAGAAAACAGAAAACAATCAAAAAAAAGAGAAAGCAACCCCCACTGGGCTCCGGCCCAGCAGGCCACAGCCCCACTGGCCAACCCACCTCACCGCTAGGCCGGCCCACCCCCGCGCCCCATAACCCCCACTCCCACCAGAAACCCTAACCCTATCCAGCCACTCCCCCCCCACTCCCTCTCGCTCCCAACCCCTCGCGATCCGATCTGGATCGGGGCTACGACCCTGTCGCCACTTGACGGACCAGCGCGCCCGCGCCGCTCGATCTCCACCGCGCGACGCCATCGACCTCCCAGGCGCCCGAAGCTCCTCCCCTGCCGGCCTGCCTCCCCGTCGCCCTCGCGTCCCCGTCGGCCTCCCCAACCTCCCCCGAGCTCACTACCCTAGACCCTACGCCGCCCCAGTGAGCTTCCTCCTCCTCCCCTCTTCCTCGCGCGCACACGCTCACGCCATGGCCACCTCCCCGCGGCTCCGCTGGCGCCGCCGTGGCCTCGCCGCGCCCGGCGTGCCCCCGCGCACTCGCGCGCCCGAGCCTCGCCTCCGCTCGACCCCGCGCACCTGCCATCGCCCGCACGCGCCCCTGACCACACGCACGCGCTGCCGGCCGCGCGCCCCGCTGCCTACATTCCCTCCTCCCCGCTACGGTGCCCACGCTGGCCTCGCCGTGTCGCGCTGCCTTGTCGTGGTTCCAGCCCCGCCGTTCGCCTCGCGCTGCCCCTGCCTCCGCTTTCCTCGCTGACGGCCGCCGCGCCCGCGCCTCGCCGATCACGCGTGCGCCGTCCCCGGCCCCGCCTCGCCGGCGCTCCGCTGGCCTTGCCTGCCCGTGCGCCGCAGCCCCCCCCTCTCTCTGCTCGCGGTGCTGCCACCCAGCGCCCCCGCACGCGCAGAACCCTTCGCCGGCGCCGCCCGCTGCCCCCTGGTCGCACGCTCCGGCGCCGGGCGCACGAGCCTGCACCACTGGGTCGAACTCCCAGTTCGGGCGCCCTGCAACGCCCCAGCGCCCATCGCCCGATTGGCCTCAGTGCCACAGACAAACGGGGCCCAGCCCGTGGAACATTTTTTTAATAAAAAATAATAATAATAATAATAATAATAAATAATAATAATAAATATAATAATTAAAATATTAATAAATTAATTAATTAAAGAATTAATTAAGTTAATTAATCATAATTAGATTAACCTAATTAACTATTAGTTTAATCAGAACAGTAATTAGTTAGTTAAACCCTAATTAATCTAATCAGGGAATGACAGGTGGGTCCCACTAGACCCACATCTCAGTTTGACCCAGTCAACTCTGTCGACTGCTGACGTCAGCATGACATCATGCTGATGTCATAAATCTAATTTCGAATTAATTAATTAATTAAATTCCAAAAATTAATAAAACCTTTAGAAAATCATATCTTTTAATCCGTAACTCGGATTAAAATATTTTCAACATGAAAGTTGCTCAGAACGACGAGACGAACCCGGATACGCATCCCGTTCGTCCACCACGCATCCCTAACCTATCCAACTCGCAACTTTCCCCCTCCGGCTCCTCTGCTCGAAAACGCGAAACCCCGGGAAAACTTTCCCGGATGTTCCCCCCCCCCTTCACCGGTATCATCCAATACCGCGTTAGGGCACCTCTAACGCCGTTACTTGTCATGTCATGCACCACTATGCATCTGCTTGCTTAAATATTTATTGTTTCTCCCCCCTCTTCTCTCGATAGACACCGAGACCGACGCTGCTGCTGCCCCGTTCGACTACGGAGTTGACGACCCCTCTCTCTTGCCAGAGCAACCAGGCAAGCCCCCCCCCCCTTGATCACCAGATATCGCCTACTCTTCTCTATACTGCTTGCATTAGAGTAGTGTAGCATGTTACTGCTTTCGTTATTCCTATCCTGATGCATAGCCCGTCATTGTTACTACTGTTGTTACCTTTACCTGCAATCCTACCTGCTTAGTATAGGATGCTAGTGTTCCATCAGTGGCCCTACACTCTTGTCCGTCTGCCATGCTATACTACTGGGCTGCGATCACTTCAGGAGGTGATCATGGATATATACTATACTTTAAACATGATACATGTGGTGACCAAAGTCGGGTTGGCTCGAGGAGTACCCGCGAGTGATTCACGGATTGGGGGCTGAAAGGACCTTTGTCCCGACGGCCCTCTGTGTGGATCTTTGTGGCGGAGCGGCAGGGTAGTTCGGGGCTACCTAGGTGAGAGGAGAGCCTGGCCCTGTTGGCGTTCGCGGATACTTAACACGCTTAACGAGATCTGGGTATTTGATCTGAGTCTGGCCATTTGGTCTATACGCACTAACCAACTACGCGGGAAAGATATGGGCACTCGGCGTCGTGGTATCAGCTGAAGCACTTCTTGACGTCGGCGACTGAGTGGCGCGCATCAGGTTGTACCGCGTAACGTGACTTCCGTTGTACTAGAGGTTGCTAGGTCTGCTCACCGGCCGCGTTCGCAACGTGCAGGTGTGCTCAGGGCGATGGGCCCAGACCCCTGCGCTCATAGGTTTAGACCGGCGTGCTGACCGCTCTGTTGTGCCTAGGTGGGGCTGCGACGTGTTGATCTTCCGAGGCCGGGCATGACCTAGGAAAGTGTGTCCGGCCAAATGGGATCAAGCGTGTTGGGTTATGTGGTGCACCCCTGCAGGGAAGTTTATCTATTCGAATAGCCGTGTCCCTCGGTAAAAGGACGACCCGGAGTTGTACCTTGACCTTATGACAACTAGAACCGGATACTTAATAAAACACACCCTTCCAAGTGCCAGATACAACCCGGTGATCGCTCTCTAACAGGGCATCGAGGAGGGGATCGCCGGGTAGGATTATGCTATGCGATGCTACTTGGAGGACTTCAGTCTACTCTCTTCTATATGCTGCAAGACGGAGGCGACCAGAAGCGTAGTCTTCGATAAGACTAGCTATCCCCCTCTTATTCTGGCATTCTGCAGTTCAGTCCACTGATATGGCCCTTTACACATATATCCATGCATATGTAGTGTAGCTCCTTGCTTGCGAGTACTTTGGATGAGTACTCACGGTTGCTTTTCTCCCCCTTTTCCCCCTTTCCCTTCTACCCGGTTGCCGCAACCAGATGCTGGAGCCCAGGATCTAGACGCCACCTTCGACGATGACTCCTACTACTCTGGAGGTGCCTACTACTACGTGCAGCCCGCTGACGACGACCAGGACTAGTTAGGAGGATCCCAGGCAGGAGGCCTGCGCCTCTTTCGATCTGTATCTCAGTTTGTGCTAGCCATCTTATGGAAACTTGTTTAACTTATGTCTGTACTCAGATATTGTTGCTTCCGCTGACTCGTCTATGATCGAGCACTTGTATTCGAGCCCTCGAGGCCCCTGGCTTGTATTATGATGCTTTTATGACTTATTTTATTTGCATTAGAGTTGTGTTGTGATATCTTCCCGTGAGTCCCTGATCTTGATCGTACACATTTGCGTGCATGATTAGTGTACGTTTGAATCGGGGGTGTCACAATTAGTTTCTTCACATCTCTGCAAAACTTGATCAAGATTTCTCAAGCAATCATCAAAAGAAGATCCATAGACGGAAAAGTCGTCCATGAAAACCTCACAAATCTTTTCACAAAAGTCAGAGAATATAGCCATCATGCATCTTTGAAAGGTAGCAGGTGCATTACATAAACCAAAAGGCATACGTCTATAAGCAAAAGTACCAAAAGGGCAAGTAAAAGTGGTCTTTGATTGACCCTTAGCTGACGCAGGTATTTGAGAGAAACCAGAATAACCATCTAGAAAGCAATAATGTGTGTGTTTGCATAATCTTTCTAGCATTTGATCACTAAAAGGTAAGGGGTAATGATCTTTCTAAGTAGCCTTATTTAATTTGTGAAAATCAATTACCATCCTATAACCTGTAATAATTCTTTGTGGGATCAATTCGTCTTTATCATTAGGAACAACAGTAATACCTCCCTTCTTAGGGACACAATGGACAGGACTTACCCACTGACTATCAGCAACGGGATAAATTATACCTGCCTCAAGAAGCTTTAGTATTTCTTTTCTTACCACTTCTTTCATTTTAGGATTCAGATGTCTTTGAGGATCACAAACTGGTTTGGCGTCCGCCTCCAAATTTATTTTATGTCGACATAGAGTGGGACTAATGCCCTTAAGATCATCAAGAGTATATCCAATAGCAGCATGATGCTTCTTCAGAGTTTTCAATAATCTTTCTTCTTCATGCTCTGAAAGGTTAGCACTAATCATAACAGGATATATCTTCTTTTCATCAAGATAAGCATATTTAAGATTATCAGGCAATGGTTTAAGCTCAAACACGGGATCACCCTAGGATCTCAACAGGCAAATTGTGTTTCAGAATAGATTCTTGTTTAAAGAATACTTCATCTATTTCCCTTCTTTCATTCATAAACATATCATTCTCATGGTCTAGCAAATAATGTTCTAAAGGATCGCTAGGATGTACGGCAATAGAAGCAAGACCAATAATTTCATCCTTACTAGGCAATTCTTCTTCACGGTGTTGTTTACTAAATTTAGAGAAATTAAACTCATGAATCATATCATCCAAGACAATAGTAACAACATTCTTTTCGCAGTCTATCCTAGCATTAATAGTGTTCAAGAAGGGTCTACCAAATATAATGGGACAAAAGCTATCTTGTAGGGAACTGAGAACAAGAAAATCAGCAGGATATTTAGTTTTCCCACACAATACTTCAACATGTCAAACAATTCCCATTGCTGAAATAGTACCTCTATTGGCAAGTTTAATTGTGACATCAATGTCTTGTAACTCAGCAGGTGCAATTTCATGCTTAATTTCTTTATACAAGTCATAAGGTATAACACTAGCACTAGCACCCATATCACATAAGCCATGATAACAATGATCTCCTATTTTAACAGAAATAACAGGCACGCCTACCACAGGTGTATGTTTATCTTTAGCACAAGGTTTAGCAATTCTAGCAGTTTCACCACAGAACTGAATAACATGCCCATCAATATTATCAGACAAGATATCTTTAACAATAGCAACATTAGGTTCTACTTTAACTTGCTCAGGAGGTCTATAAGTTCTAATATTGCTTTTACGAACCATAGTTGAAGCTTTAGCATGATCCTTTATTCTAACAGGGAAAGGTGGTTTCTCAACATAAGAAGTAGGAACAATAGGATCCTTATAAGTGATAGTCTTTTCTTCAACTTTAATTGGTGCAGCTACTTTTACTTCTATGGGAGGATGATATTTAAACCACTTCTGCTTGGGGAGATCAACATAAGTAGCAAAAGATTCACAGAAATAAGCTACTATCTCAGAGTCAAGTCCATATTTAGTGCTAAACTTACGGAAAATATCGGTATCCATAAAAGATTTAACACAATCAAATTTAGGTGTCATACATGACTCCTTACCTTCGTCGAGATCCCAATCTTCAGAGTTGCGTTTAATTCTATCCAATAAATCCCATTTAAATTCAATAGTCTTCATCATAAAAGAGCCAGCATAGGAAGTATCGAGCATGGTGCGATTGTTTTCAGAAAGCCGAGCATAAAGATTTTGAATAATTGTTTCTCTTGGGAGCTCATGATTGGGGCATGAATATAACATTGATTTAAGCCTCCACCAAGATTGAGCGATGCTTTATCCTTCGCAAGGCCAAAAATTGTATATATAATTGTGATCACGATTAACAAGATGCATAGGGTAATACTTTTGATGAAATTCCAATTTCAATCTTCTATAGTTCCATGATCTCGTATCATCACATAGCCTATACCATGTCAATGCGTCTCCCTTCAAAGATAAAGGGAAGACCTTCTTCTTAGCGACATCATCGGGTATACCTGCAAGCTTAAATAATCCACAAACTTCATCCACATATATTAGGTGCTCATCAGGATGCTTTGTTCCATCTCTTGTAAAAGGATTAGCTAGCAGTTTTCCTATCATACCCGAAGAAAATTCAAAAGGAATTTCATTTTCAATAGGTTTAGTAGGTTGAGGAGCAACTCTTTGCTCTACTGGTCGGGGTGAAGATACCCCGAACAAGCCCCTCAGAGGATTACTTTCCATAGTAACAAGTGACAGTAAATTTCAGCACACTATATAAATTTTGTTCTTACCAAATTCCACCTACCAAAGGCGCTTCACTCCCCGGCAACGGCGCCAGAAAAGAGTCTTGATGACCCACAAGTACAGGGGATATATCGTAGTACTTTGATAAGTAAGAGTGTCGAACCCAACGAGGAGCAGAAGGAAATGATAAGCAGTTTTCAGCAAGGTATTCTCTGCAAGTACTGAAATAAGTGGTAACAGATAGTTTTGTGATAAGATAAATTGTAACGAGCAACAAGTAACAAAAGTAAATAAAGTGCAGCAAGATGGACCAATCCTTTTTGTAGCAAAGGACAAGCCTGGACAAACTCTTATATAAGGAAAAGCGCTCCCGAGGACACATGGGAATATCGTCAAGCTATTTTTCATCACGTACATATGACTCGCGTTCGGTACTTTGATAATTTGATATGTGGGTGGACCGGTCCTTGGGTGATGTTCTTACTTGAACAAGCATCCCACTTATGATTAACCTCTATTGCAAGCATCCGCAACTACAACAAAAGTATTAAGGTAAACCTAACCATAGCATGAAACATATGGATCCAAATCTGCCCCTTACGAAGCAACGCATAAACTAGGGTTTAAGCTTCTGTCACTATAGCAACCCATCATCTACTTATTACTTCCCAATGCCTTCCTCTAGGCCCAAATAATGGTGAAGTGTTACGTAGTCGATGTTCACATAACACCACTAGAGGCTAGACAACATACATCTCATCAAAATATCGAACGAATACCAAATTCACATGACTACTAATAGCAAGACTTCTCCCTTGTCCTCAGGAACAAACGTAACTACTCACAAAGCATATTCATGTTCATAATCAGAGGGGTAATAATATGCATAAAGGATCTGAACATATGATCTTCCACCAAATAAACCAACTAGCATCAACTACAAGGAGTAATCAGCACTACTAGAAACCTACTAGCACCAATCCCGGACTTGGAGACAAGAATTGGATACAAGAGATGAACTAGGGTTTGGAGATGAGATGGTGCTGGTGAAGATGTTGATGGAGATTTCCCTATCCCGATGAGAGGAGCGTTGGTGATGACGATGGCGATGATTTCCCCCTCCCGGAGGGAAGTGTCCCCGGCAGAACAGCTCTGCCGGAGCCCTAGATTGGTTCCGCCAAGGTTCCGCCTCGTGGCGGAGGAGTCTCGTCCCGAAAGGTTGCTTCTTGTTTTTTCCTTGACGAAAGACTTCATATAGTAGAAGATGGGCATCGGAGAGCTACCAGGGGGCCCACGAGGTAGGGGGCGTGCCCCCCACCCTCGTGGACAGGGTGTGGGCCCCCTAGTCTTCATCTTTGGCGAGGATTTTTTATTATGTATTGTAAGATATTCCGTGGAGTTTCAGGACTTTTGGAGTTGCGCAGAATAGGTCTCTAATATTTGCTCCTTTTCCAGCCCAGAATTCCAGCTGCCGGCATTCTCCCTCCTTATGTAAACCTTGTAAAATAAGAGAGAATAGCCATAAGTATCGTGACATAATGTGAAACAACATCCCATAATGCAATAAATATCGATATAAAGGCATGATGCAAAATGGACATATCAGGCGACCCTTCCAGGGCCTCCGCCTCTCTCCGGTGAAGCCATCCCACCCACCTGGAGCCCCTGGAGTTGCCTCTGCTCGCCGTCTTCCTCATCTCCGGCGACCACCGCGTTCTGCCTCCGCTTGCGAGGTCGATTCCGACGCCGTCCGACCACCCCTAGCTACGCTACGGGTACGAGCAGATGCTCCCCCGTCCCCTCTCTCCATCCCTCCCTCTCGTTTTGGCCAAGGAGCCCTCGTCGCCGGCGAGAGCTCCGGCGAAGCCGCAACTCCCTCTGTTTCCTTCTCCCCCTTCTCCTCATCTGACTAGCGAGGCCCGCTAGTCAGCCACTCTATACACGCGCGAAGTGGTACGCGTGGTGGCGCCCCTAGGCTTTACGCCTTCGACGTCACCCCCCCCCCCCCAGTTTGTTTAATTTTATTCAAATTCATTTGAATTTACAAAACGCCTCAAACAGCCATAATTCTTCAACCATAAGTCCAAATGAATTGATTCTTTTTGCATTTTGTTCTTTGCAAAGAAATCTAGCAGCTCACCAAAGATGAGATTTTTTTGAGCTGTTTAGAATTTCTGGTGATTTTCAGAAGTGTTCTTGATATTTTCTTTTTGTGCTTAGAATTATTTTCAGAGGGTGAGGCTTGTCTTGAGGATCACTAGAAGGCTTGTGAACCTCATCTGCACTAAGGCAAGCCACAGCAACATTTTCATGGTGTCATTTCAATATTTATGATTTTCTTACTTGAATGAAATGATTAATCCATGCATTTAAATAACTATTATGTTATTTATATTCAGTTAAGTGTTTGTTAGTTATTATGCTTGATTTACAAAATGTTGGAACTAGCTTAGTTGGTAAAGCAAAGCTAAGATCTATTTGTGGTGATGATAAAAATAATTTTGTTATGCATGTTAGTAATTACTTAAGTTATTTTCTTGCATAAATAAAATAGTAAAATTTGCTAGAAAATATTCTGTTAAGTACTTGTATAGCCATTTTACTTGACTTACATAATGTTTGAACCTAACTTGGTGGGTAAAGAAAGTAGGATTTGTTTGTGGTATACTCTTTGCTAGGCATGTAAGAAATTAATCGAAGTTACTTTCTTGCATGAGAAAATAATAAAACTTGCTGCAAAATATTTTGGTTAAAGTGTGAGTTACCCTGACCAAGAAAGTAATATAAGTTGTTGATGTTTATGCTTAGTGTGAATATGGTTGACATCAGTCATTTTCGTTAATATGTGATGCATGTGTAGTTTTGCATTTCATGGCATGCTATGACACCAGTCATTTCCGTTTTAAGTTGAACCTGAATATAACTCAACTTGAATATATCGTTGACTGGGTCATGGTGCCACTGAATCGAGTTTTTCCCAGTGCAACCACATTTGCCTTTGTGGGAAGGCCTCGATTCGGTCCATTGACATTGCCTCTGGTCGGTGCCTCCAACTAGGGAAGGTTATGGCATGCTTACCCTAGCCCGGTAAGCAGGCACAACCTTTTGTTCCCGTTGTTGAGATTATGGTACCGGGTCCCCGAGTGGGATCGCTTTGGCCACGACAGTGGTCGTTGTGTCTTTGGTAGACACGGGGCCACCCGGGACTAGCCCGTTGGGGATTGGGTCGGAGTGGCCGGGAGAGTGTCATGGCAATGGAAGGGTTTTGTCGGAATGCCGTTGGTCCACCCGAATGGGAGTGCGAGGACATGGGTTCCATGGTGTGGGTACAGTGTGCTACCTCTGCAGAGTGTATAATCTATCGATAGCCGAGTCCACAGTCACGGACGCCTCGTAGTAGGTCCCACCATGAGTCAACATTTAATAAGATTTGCACATGAAGCTATGAACTTTGCACTGTTGATAATGGCTGAAAGGCCATCGAGATGTTCGGGACCAAATATTGGTCGTGGTTGTGATCGCCATAAGGATCACGAGTTACTCTTGTCAAGAACAAGACCATGATGGTGGTTTGTTTGTGATCCGAGAATGATCACGGTTGGTAAGTCCGTCCCGAGGGATGTTCGAGCATGATCACAACATGTTGGACATATAGTGTTGCATTATTATTAATTGGTTAATTATCATGATACTGTTTGCCATTATGATTATGCCTCTTGTGAGCTTGCAAGTACATTCAATGTACTGACCTAGCGTGTCATGCCAGATTTCAGGAAAGTCTTGTTGCAAATGAGTGTTGCTCGAGTCTAGATCGTGTCCACATCGGTGTCCCTGTGATATGGAGTTTCCGCTACGTCGTTGTTCCGCTGCCGCGTAGTTGTTATGATCGAGGCCCCTTTATGTTCACTAAATAATGTACATATTGTTCAGCCGCACCAGGCGTGCTGCTTGGCCTCGACATCTGTTGTAATATAAACTCTGATCCGCTAGCATCAATAAAGCGGTTGTTTTCTGTACCAAGATGTTGTGTGTTGCCAGAAGTCATGGTCTCTGGGCTGGCAATGCATGGCAAACCGGTCGCTCTGAGCTGGGGTGCCACAGAAAAGAACAGGCATGACATCTTTTGTCCTACCCTCCCGTGGCAGCGGGGTCCTATTGGAAACTAAGGGATATTAAGGCCTCCTTTTAATAGAGTACCGGACCAAAGCATTAGCACTTAGTTAATACATGAACTCCCGAAACTACGTTCATCACCGGGAAGTGTCCCGACATTGTCACTCCGAGGTTGCCGAATCATAATACGTAGTAGGTGACTATAACTTGCAAGATAGGATCAAGAACACACATATATTCATGAAAACATAATAGGTTCAGATCTGAAATCATGGCACTCGGGCCCTAGTGACAAGCATTAAGCATACCAAAGTCATAGCAACATCAATATTAGAACATAGTGGATACTAGGGATCAAACCCTAACAAAACTAACTCGATTACATGGTAAATCTCATCCAACCCATCACCATCCAGCAAGCCTACGATGGGATTACTCACGCACGGCGGTGAGCATCATGAAATTGGTGATGGAGGATGGTTGGTGATCACGATGGCGATGGATTCCCCTCTCCGGAGCCCTGAACGGGCTCCAGATCTGCCCTCCCGAGGAAGAACAGGGCTTGGCAGCGGCTCCGTATCGTAAAACGCAATGAATCCTTCTCTCCGATTTTTTTCTCCCTGAACGTGAATATATGGAGTTCAAGTTGAGGTTGGTGGAGGTCTAGGGGGGCCATAAGGATGGATGGCACGCCCCAGGGGGTGGGCACGCCCCCCACTCTTGTGGCCAAGGTGTGGGCCCCCTTCACTTGATTCTTTCGCCAATTTTTTTATTAATTCAACAAATCATCTCCGTGAAGTTTCGGGTCATTCCGAGAACTTTTATTTCTGCACAAAAATAACACCATGGCAATTCTGCTGAAAACAACGTCGGTCCGGGTTAGTTCCATTCAAATCATGCAAGTTAGAGTCTAAACAAGGGCAAAAGAGTTTGGAAAAGTAGATACAATGCAGACTTATTTGTCAGGGAAGGCAGTAATTTCAAAAAAATTCCTACGCTCATGCAAGATTTATCTAGGAGATGTATAGCAACAAGAGGGGAGAGTGTTTCCACGTACCCTCGTAGACCGAAAGCGGAAGCGTTTAGTAGCGGTTGATGTAGTCGAACTTCTTCGCGATCCAACCGATCCAAGTACCGAACGTACGGCTCCTCCGCGATCAGCACACGTTCATCTCAATGACGTCCCTCGAAGTCTTAATCCAGTTGAGCCGAGGGAGAGTTTCGCCAGCACGACGGCGTGGTAAAGGTGATGATGAAGTTAATTACCGGCGTAGGGCTTCGCCTAAGCACTACGATGATATGACCGAGGTGTGTAACTGTGGAGGGGGGCACTGGACACGGCTAAAATATCAACTTGTGTGTTCTAGGATGCCCCCTTCCCCACATATATAAAGGAGGGAGGAAGGGAGGGCCGGCCGGCCCCTAGGGCGTGCCCCAAGAGAGGAGTCCTACTAGGACTACGGAGAAAGGGGGAAGGAAGCAGAGGGAGAGGGAGTAGGAAAGGGGGCGCCGCCCCCCCTTCCCTTGTCCAATTTGGACTGCTAAGGGGGGGCGTGCGGCCTACCCTGGCTTCCCTCCTCTCTCTCCAATAAGGCCCATGATGGCCCATTATTTCACCAGGGGGTTCCGGTAACCCCTCCGGCACTCCGTTTTTACCCGAAACTATCCGGAACACTTCCGGTGTCCGAATAACCTGGTCCAATATATCAATCTTTATGTCTCGACCATTTTGAGACTCCTCGTCACGTCTATGATCTCATCCGGGGCTCCGAACAAACTTCGGTCATAAAAACACATAACTCATAATACAAACTGTCATCGAACGTTAAGCGTGCGGACCCTACGGGTTCGAGAACTATGTAGACATGACCGAGACATATCTCCGGTCAATAACCAATAGCGGAACCTGGATGCTCATATTTTCTCCTACATATTCTACGAAGATCTTTATCGGTCAAACCGCATAACAACATACGTTGTTCCCTTTGCCATCGGTATGTTACTTGCCCGAGATTCGATTGTCGGTATCCTCATACCTAGTTCAATCTCGTTACCGGCAACTCTCTTTACTCGTTCCATAATACTTCATCCTACAACTAACTCATTAGTCACATTGCTTGCAAGGCTTATAGTGATGAGCTTTACCGAGAGGGACCAGAGATACCTCTCCGAAACACGGAGTGACAAATCCTAATCTCGATATATGCCAACCCAACAAATACCTTCGGAGACACATGTAGATCATATTTATAATCACCCATTTACATTGTGACTTTTTATAGCACACAAAGCTTTCCTCCGGTATTCGGGAGTTGCATAATCTCATAGTCTAAGGAACATGTATAAGTCATGAAGAAAGCAGTAGCAATGAAACTGTAACGATCAAAATGCTAAGCTAACGAATGGGTCTTGTCCCATCACATCATTCTCCTAATGATGTGATCCCGTTCATCAAATGACAACACATGTATATGGTTAGGAAACATAACCATCTTTGATAAACGAGCTAGTCAAGTAGAGGCATACTAGGGACACTTATGTTTTGTCTATGTATTCACACATGTACTAAGTTTCCGGTTAATACAATTCTAGCATGAATAATAAACATTTATCATGAAATAAGGAAATAAATAATAACTTTATTATTGCCTCTAGGGCATAATTCCTTCCTCTAGATTTCAAAGTAATGATTCTAACACCCATGGAGTTTTGGTGCTGATCATGTTTTGCTCGTGGAAGAGGCTTAGTCAATGGGTCTGCAACATTCAGATCTGTATGTATCTTGCAAATCTCTATGTCCCCTTCCGACACTTGATGACGGATGGAATTGAAGCGTCTCTTGATGTGCTTGTTTCTCTTGTCAAATCTAGATTCCTTTGCCAAGGCAATTGCACCAGTATTGTCACAAAAGATTTTCATTGGACCCGATGCACTAGGTATGACACCTAGATCGGATATGAACTCCTTCATCCAGACTCCTTCATTTGCTGCTTCCGAAGCAGCTATGTACTCCGCTTCACACGTAGATACCGCCACGACGCGTTCCATGGAACTGCACCAACTGACAGCTCCACCATTCAATAAAAATACGTATCTGGATTGTGATTTAGAGTCATCTGGATCAGTGTCAAAGCTTGCATCGACGTAACCATTTACGACGAGCTCTTTGTCACCTCCATAAACGGGAAACATATCCTTAGTCCTTTTCAGGTATTTCAGGATTTTCTTGACCGATGTCCAATGCTCCACTCCGGGATTACTTTGGTACCTCCTTGCTATACTTATAGCAAGGCACACATCAGGTCTGGTCCACATCATTGCATATATAATATTAGAAATGCTACAGAGCTCCCACTCACTTTCTTGTAAATACAGGCTTCTCCAAAAGTCTGTATAAAACCATATGCTTTGATCACACAATCAAAACGTTTATTCCAACTCCGAGAGGCTTGCACCAGTCAATAAATGGATCGCTGGAGCTTGCACACTTTGTTAGCACCCTTTGGATCGACAAAACCTTCTGGTTGCATCATATCCAACTCTTCTTCCAGAAATCCATTCAGGAATGCAGTTTTGACATCCATTTGCCAGATTTCATAATCATAAAATGCGGCAATTGCTAACATGATTCGGACAGACTTAAGCATCTCTACGGGTGAGAAAGTCTCATCGTAGTCAACTCCTTGAACTTGTCAATAACCTTTTGCAACAAGTCGAGCTTTGTAGACAGTAACATTACCGTCAGCGTCAGTCTTCTTCTTGAAGATCCATTTATTTTCTATGGCTTGCCGATCATCGGGCAAATCCACCAAAGTCCACACTTTGTTTTCATACATGGATCACATCTCAGATTTCATGGCCTCAAGCCATTTCACGGAATCTGGGCTCATCATCGCTTCCTCATAGTTCCTAGGTTCACCATGGTCTAGTAACATGACTTCCAGAACAGGATTACCGTACCACTCTAGTGTGGACCGTACTCTGGAAGACCTACAAAGTTCTGTAGTAACTTGATCTAAAGTTTTATGATCATCATCATTAGCTTCCTCACTAATTGGTGTAGGAATCACTGGAACTGATTTCTGTGATAAACTACTTTCCAATTCGGGAGAAGGTACAATTACCTCATCAAGTTCTACTTTCCTCCCACTCACTTCTTTCGAGAGAAACTCCTTCTCTAGAAAGGATCCATTCTTAGCAACGAATATTTTGCCTTCGGATCTGTGATAGAAGGTGTACCCAACAGTTTCCTTTGGGTATCCTATGAAGAAGCACATCTCCGATTTGGGTTCGAGCTTATCAGGTTGAAGCTTTTTCACATAAGCATCGCAGACCCAAACTTTAAGAAACGACAACTTCGGTTTCTTGCCAAACCATAATTCATAAGGCGTCGTCACAATGGATTTTGATGGTGCCCTATTTAAAGTGAATGCAGCTGTCTCTAAAGCATAACCCCAATACGATAGCGGTAAATCACTAAGAGTCATCATAGATCGCACCATATCTAATAAAGTACGGTTACGACGTTCGGACACACCATTTCGCTGTGGTGTTCCAGGTGGCGTAAGTTGTGAAACTATTGCACATTGTTTCAAATGAAGACCAAACTCGTAGCTCAAATATTCACCTCCACGATCAGATCATAGAAACTTTATTTTCTTGTTACGATGATTTTCCACTTCACTCTGAAATTCTTTGAACTTTTCAAATGTTTCAGACTTGTGCTTCATTAAGTAGATATAACCATATCTGCTCAAATCATTTGTGAAGGTAAGAAAATAACTATACCTGCCACGAGCCTCAACACTCATTGGACCACATACATCGATATGTATTATTTCCAATAAGTTAGTAGCTCGTTCCATTGTTCCGGAGAATGGAGTTTTAGTCATCTTGCCCATGAGGCACGGTTCGCAAGAACCAAGTGATTCATAATAAACTGATTCCAAAATCCCATCAGCATGGAGTTTCTTCATGCACTTTATACCGATATGACCTAAACGGCAGTGCCACAAATAAGTTGCACTATCATTATCAACTTTGCATCTTTTGGCTTCAATATTATGAACATGTGTATCATCACAATCGAGATTCAACAAAAATAGACCACTCAGCAAGGGTGCATGACCAGAAAATACATTACTCATATAAATAGAACAACCATTATTCTCTAACTTAAATGAATAACCGTCTTGCATCAAACAAGATCCAGATATAATGTTCATGCTCAAGGCTGGCACCAAATAACAATTATTTAGGTCCAAAACTAATCCCGAAGGTAGATGTAGAGGTAGCATGCCGACGGCGATCACATCGACCATGGAACCATTTCCCACGTGCATCTTCACCTTGTCCTTAGCCAATCTTCATTTAATCCGTAGCCCCTATTTCGAGTTGCAAATATGAGCAACAGAACCAGTATCAAATACCCAGGCTCTACTACGAGCATTAGTAAGGTACACATCAATAACATGTATATCAAATATACCTTTCACTTTGCCATCCTTCTTATCCGCCAAATACTTGGGGAAGTTCCGCTTCTAGTGACCAGTCCCTTTGCAGTATAAGCACTCAGTTTTAGGCTTAGGTCCAGACTTGGGTTTCTTCTCCTGAGCAGCAACTTTCTTGCTGTTCTTTTTGAAGTTCCCCTTCTTCCCTTTGCCCTTTTTCTTGAAACTAGTGGTCTTGTTGACCATCAACACTTGATGCTCCTTTTTTATTTCTACCTCCGCAGCCTTTAGCATTGCGAAGAGCTCGGGAATTGTCTTGTGCTTTGCTCTGCCAGACGTTCTTAACGTTATCAATAGCGTCTGCAGCAGGCCTAGCACCTAGCGGTGCTTCCAGGACGTAATTCTTCTGTGCAGCAATGAGGATAATCCTCAAGTTATAGACCCAGTCTGTGTAGTTGCTGCCATCATCTTTCAACTTAGTTTTCCTAGGAACGCTTTAAAGGAACGGTAGCACGGGCCATTGATCTACAATAACATAGGACATGCAAAATAACTATCAGGACTAAGTTCGTGATAAATTAAATTTCAATTAATCATATTACTTAAGAACTCCCACTTAGATAGACATCCCTCTAGTCATCTAAATGATCACGTGATCCAAATGAACTAAACCGTGTCCGATCATCACGTGAGATGGAGTAGCTTTCAATGGTGAACATCACTATGTTGATCATATCTACTATATGATTCATGTTCGAACTTTCGATCTTCGTGTTCCGAGGCCATATCTGCATATGCTAGGCTTGTCAAGTTTAACCCGAGCATTCTGCGTGTGCAAAAATGGCTTGCACCCGTTGTATGTGAACGTAGAGCTTATCACACCCGATCATCACGTGGTGTCTCAGCACGACGAACTGTAGCAATGGTGCATACTCAGGGAGAACACTTATACCTTGAAATTTAGTAAGGGGTCATCTTATAATGCTACCGCCGTACTAAGCAAAATACGATGCATAAAAGATAAACATCACATGCAATCAAAATATGTGACATGATATGGCCATCATCATCTTGTGCTCATGATCTCCATCACTGAAGCATCGTCATGATCTGCATCGTCACCGGCGCGACACCTTGATCTCCATCGTAGCATCGTTGTCGTCTCGCCAACTATTGCTTCTACGACTATCACTACCGCTTAGTGATAAAGTAAAACAATTACATGGCGATTGCATTGCATAAAATAAAGCGACAACCATATGGCTCCTGCCATTTGCCGATAACTCTGTTACAAAACATGATCATTTCATACAACAATTTATATCACATCATGTCTTGACCATATCACATCACAGCAAGCCCTGCAAAAACAAGTTAGACGTCCTCTACTTTGTTGTTGCAAATTTTACGTGGCTGCTACGGGCTTCTAGCAAGAACCGTTCTTACCTACGCATCAAAACCACAACGATTTTTCGTCAAGTGTGTTGTTTTAACCTTTAACAAGGACCGGGCGTAGTCAAACTTAATTCAACTAAAGTTGGAGAAACAGACACCTACCAGCCACCTGTGTGCGAAGCACGTCGGTAGAACCAGTCTCATGTACGCGGTCATGTAATGTCGGTCCGGGCCGCTTCTTCGAACAATACCACTGAATCAAAGTAAGACGTTGCTAGTAAGCAGTATGACTATTATCGCCCACAACTCATTGTGTTCTACTCATGCATATAACATCCACACATAGACCTGGCTCTGATACCACTACCGGGGAACGCAGTAATTTCAAAAAAATCCTATGAAGATGCAAGATCTATCTAGGAGATGTATAGCAACGAGAGGGGAGAGTGTGTCCACGTACCCTCGTAGACCGAAAGCGGAAGCGTTTAGTAACGCGGTTGATGTAGTTGAACTTCTTCGCGATCCAACCAATCCAAGTACCGAACGTATGGCACCTTCGCGATCAGCACACGTTCAGCTCGATGACGTCCCTCGAACTCTTGATCTAGTTGAGGCCGGGGGAGAGTTTTTTCAGCACGATGGCGTGGCGACAGTGATGACGAAGTTACCGACGCAGGGCTTCGCCTAAGCACTACGACGATATGACCGAGGTGTGTAACTGGGGAGGTGGGCACCGCACACGGCTAAAAGATCAACTTGTGTGTTCTAGTGTGCCCCCTCCCCACATATATAAAGGAGGGAGGATGGGAGGGTCGGCCGGCCCCTAGGGCGCACCCCAAGAGGGGAGTCCTACTAGGACTCCTAGTCCTAGTAGGATTCCACCAAAAGGGAGAGAGAGGGAAGGAAGGAGAGGGAGAGGGAGTAGGAAAGGGGGCGCCTCCCCCCTTCCCTTGTCCAATACGGACAGCTAAGGGGGCGGCCTGCCCTGGCTGCCCTCCTCTCTCTCCAATAAGGCCCATGATTTCCCATTAGTTCCCCCGGGGGGTTCCCGTAACCCCTCTAGCACTCTGTTTTTACCCGAAACTATCCGGAACACTTCCGGTGTCCGAATAACATGGTCCAATATATCAATCTTTATGTCTTGACCATTTCGAGACTCCTCGTCACGTTCGTGATCTCATCCGGGAATCCGAACAAACTTCGGTCATCAAAACACATAACTCATAATACAAATCGTCATCGAACATTAAGTGCGCGGACCCTACGGGTTCGAGACCTATGTAGACATGACTGAGACACATCTCCGGTCAACAACCAATAGCGGAACCTGGATGCTCATATTGGCTCCTACATATTATACGAAGATCTTTATCGATCAAACCACATAACAACATGCATTGTTCCCTTTGTCATTGGTATGTTACTTGCCCGAGATTCAATCGTCGGTATCCTCATACCTAGTTCAATCTCTTCACCGGCAAGTCTCTTTACTCGTTCCGTAATACTTCATCCCGCAACTAACTCATTAGTCACGTTGCTTGCAAGGCTTATAGTGATGAGCATTACCGAGAGGGCCCAAAGATACCTCTGAGAAACACGGAGTGACAAATCCTAATCTCGATCTATACCAACCCAACAAATACCTTCAGAGAGACCTGTAGAGCATCTTTATAATCACCCATTTACGTTGTGACATTTGATAGCACATAAAGGGTTCCTCTGGTATTCGGGAGTTGCATAATCTCATAGTCTGAGGAACATGTATAAGTCATGAAGAAAGCAGTAGCAATGAAACTGTAACGATCAAAATGCTAAGCTAACGAACGGGTCTTGTCCATCACATCATTCTCCTAATGATGTGATCCCGTTCATCAAATGACAACACATGTCTATGGTTAGGAAACATAACCATCTTTGATAAACGAGCTAGTCAAGTAGAGGCATACTAGGGACACTTATGTTTTGTCTATGTATTCACACATGTACTAAGTTTCTGGTTAATACAATTCTAGCATGAATAATAAACATTTATCATGAAATAGGGAAATAAATAATAACTTTATTATTGCCTCTAGGGCATATTTCCTTCAGTATCATCGCCCACAAAACACGCGACCACCAAAACAATGCCGAAGCAGTGCCCAGATGATTCATTAATTGAGTTGTAGTTAAGTAGTCAACCATGCATGTGGTTGTATGGTGGAATATTAGTTGGTGTTTCCTAATCCATGTCATAGTAGCTAAGGAACTACTCGATGGTTACAATGGCAGGGTAAGTTTGGACCTAAGTTGTGAACTACTAAATTGTATAGAATTTAGCATCCTAAACTCATACGCCTAACAAGGTAAAACTACAATGCAAGAAAATACTGGGTATCATGATCAAAGTGGTACTTGCCTATTATTGATGGTTCTTCGATTTCACAATCTTGGTAAAGTTACTCTTCGCTCTCCATACAATCTAACAAAAGTAAAGAGCAATCATAAAGAACCATACAATACAATCAAACAGACACCAAGTGTTTGTGCATGGTGTCAGTGTCATTGTGCTGTGAGATCATGTGTCAGAGTTAACTCATAAGAGTTTGGAAAACAACATAGTGATTATTAATTGGAATACATGTGACATAAGGGTTCACATGCAGTTTCAGTAATAGGGTTCATCACATAAGGAGTATGTGATGTCAAATTGTGGTTGTCAGATCGAATCAAAAGGATCTTAACAACAGAGTCAAGGTCTATGAATCTTGGATAGCCAAGTTCATGTTCAGTTGAGTGAAAATTCAAACTTGTTGACCTTTCATGAGTTTGAATACACTAAGGTATAAAAATGATAACTTGGTCTGGCTTCCAATTCAACTTGGATTGAATTAGGGTCATCTTATTTGGATTCAAATTGAATTGAGTTCACAATTTGTTTTGGTTCGAATAGGTCGAATTTGATTTTATGAATCATTCAATAATTGACAAAGTTAGTTCAAAACAACATAATTAGTGCTTCCCTATAGTCAAGTATAAATCTAGTACATTTGCTATAGCTTGTTTGTTTAATTCAAGTTCAACTTACGATCAATTATGAATCTAGTATAATTTTACTATAGTTTATTTATTTGATTTAACTAAAGTCAATACAAATCCCAAGTGATCTACTATTTGCAATAGTTTTCAAACTCTATTTGAACTTAATTTGAGTTCATCTTTCCCCTAGAGTCAATTATTAACTCTGAAAACATTACTAGGTTTAATTTAATTAACTAAACCATCTTGCGTTGGTTTTACTCAAACTAAACCCAGGGTTTTAAAGTTATAATCAAACTGTGTTTGAATTTAATTCAAATGTTATTTCAATTTCCTAAAGTCAAATAATACAACAAAAATAGTTACTCAAGTTCAGATTATAGTTCCTGAACTTATTTCTATCATAATTGTTTTATTAAACAAATTTTATTTCGCAGTTAAACCAATTTGGGATAAATTTCTATTTGAATTTTGGCATGTACTATATTCTATTTAAAATATATTCTTTAATTATCCAAATTGGGACCAAAGTCTTCTAACTTAAAAATATATTTCACTATGTTTAATTTGCAAAAACAATCAATTTATTTGGATTTTTATTTTGCAAGTTATGCCCTATTTAAGGTTGAACTCATTTTATTTGAATTTCAATTATAAATATTCAATTTCCAAATTTCCCAAGGTTCATTTTGCAAAAAGAATCACTCAATTTGGACTTGTGGATAATTAGTTACGAGTGTTTTAAGTTCAGGGGGGTTTTGTGAAATTTCCAATTCAATTTAATTGAGTGAGTGGTTGTGGTGCGTGCGATCTGGATCGGACGGTTCAAATCAGATCGAGGGTTAGGGTTTTGGTGCTCACCGGAGATGTCGCTGGAAAACACGACGACGACGGCGCATGGCTCGGGTGTGGATGCTCCGGTCGCTCCCGTGGCCGCTGGAGACGAGGAAGAGCATGAGCATGTGCAGCTTGGTGAGCTGGGGCCTCTGGTGGCCTCGGTGGTCCTCGAGGGCGATAGAGGTGGCCGGAGCGAGCTCGTAGAAGATGGCCGAGGCTGCGCAGAGCTTTGACCGGGGTCGCGGGCGATGTTCTAGTGTTGTTTTGGACAGTCGAAAGGGTCAGGGCGATGCACACGTGCAAGGCGGAGATAGTGGACAAGGCGAGGGGGCTTGGGGCTCTCCGTGCTCACCGGAGTGAAGCTCACGACGGCGCCGAGGTTTGGTCTCCTATAGTCGTGGACTTCAAGGGGCGAGGGCACGCAGAGGATGTCCACAAGGTGCGCGGTGATGCGTGGAGTCAAGCGGTGGCGTCGGTGAGTCTTGGGGATGGTTGTGCTCGTCGAAATTATCGCCGGAGAGCATAGGGCAGAGGCGAACGGTGGGGTTCACGGCGGGGCAGCCTGGCGGCGATGTCCGGTGTGGTGTGGGGCAAACGAGAGAGGAGGGCGAGGGGGTCTATAGGGCAGGATTACAGGGGCTGGCGCGACCGGCGAGCACGCGGGTGGAGGTCGTGTGTGCGGGACGTGGGCGACGTGGGCACGTGCAGTTGCGAGAAGTGAGGGACGACCCCCTGACCAGCGGGGCCCGCTGGTCAGCGGCTCAGGGCATGGGACAGAGAGAGGCTGGGGTGGCTCCGGTGAGCGGCTTAGTTGGGCTACGGCCTGGATGGCTGGCTCGGCAGGGCTCTTTTTTTTCTTTATTTCATTCATGTTTTCTTTCCTTTTCTTTTTATGACTGTTCTGTTAATTCAAATAGGATTTGAATTTGATTTTTCTTCAAACAGGGAAAATTTTCTAAATTCCAAATGGAATATTTTTGAATCTTTGAACTTTTTGTTTTGGCATTTTCGACATATAATTCCTGCACTTATATTTTCCTTTTGAATTTGAATTTGGTTTCAAAACTAATTGTGTTTCAAATTCATTTTAGAAAATTGGCAGAAGGTCACACTCATTATTTGGACTTATGAAATTTCTTTTTTTTTGCCAATATAAAAAGCAAAGCCAATTTTAAATAATTCCCTTTGATTTTAGAATTGATTTCAAAATGAATCCAACTCAAATCCTTTCAGGGGAGAATTTATTTGGCTTGGATATACTCTTGGGATTTATTAAGAATACTTTTGCCCAACAATATTTCAAATGGCTTGAATTCCTACCAAGGCTAGCTAGATTTCAACTGGTTGCATTGGGATTTTATCCCTTCCTAGGCCACAATCAAGCAAACAATCAAGCAATTCTAGGCACTCATGGGTATTTCCTAGAAAAGAATTTAATTCCCTGTGAACATTTTAATATACCAGATTTGGAAAAAATCTGGGATGTGACAACATTATTAAAACCTAGTTTGAACGTTGAAACTACAAAGCAAAAACCATCTATGGACGTGGTTAAAACATTGGCATATGAGTGCATGAGTATGCACGTAGTCCCATATGATAGCTCGACGATGCATCAGGCACTTAAAAAATCTGTATTCGTTTTGCAACAGGTATGTGTATTCGTGCACTAGTGTCTCAAAAAGCACATTGATTAATGTGTATATCACGTAGAAATCTTGAAATTATTTTGAACATGCATGAGAGAGAGAGAGAGAGATGGAATATAAGTGTGTCAAATTTATTGACTTCATGGGTAATTAATTTGTATCTCTACATATACATATAAACGAAGATATGTAGATATGTCACAATTGATTGGTCCATGTATTAAATCTTTTTACCATGAAGTGCCATTAATTGACCTAAGCCAAAAAATCTGCCTATAGATGGAATTTCGTGCGATGGATGTGGGAAGAATGGTCACCAAAATTAAGAGAAAAGATATGCTTTGTTGGTAATGTATGAATCATATATGTAGCCTAGTTATTCATGGCGAGATATTAATCAATTATTTGCACATATGTACGCAATAAAACTCCATTGATACATGTGGCACTAGCAGCCAAAACCGAATGGACATCCTGTGTGCCATTTATATTTGAGAGCGGCGGAGACCATGGTTTTAGCCTTGCACTCTAAGATGAGAGCACATGTCATGCATGCACGCCAGATGCGTGTTCTATCTATCTAGACCGAATTTGACAAACACTCAATAGGACTGCGTGTGTTGTTTCTACCAATCTTCTTCGCGTATATTTGGAGGTGTGCGACAATTATTTGCATTGGCATGCCAATAAAAAATTTCAAAGAATGGCACAATGTCGAGGTCAACTTAAAGCAATTTGGCATGTTCCTCAGAGGGTCAAAAGAATTATCTTAACTGTAGTTGAGTCTACTTTTGTATGGACCGGCAAACCATCAATATGCCAAATTAATTAACGAAAATAGGACTGCACACAAGAGGGCTATAAATACACTATCTTACTCCGCACTCTCCATCCCGAAGATATAATCCATCTTCATAGTTCATACTACTCATAATTCTATAGTGTCCAACTATCTAGTCTCTCATGGATTCAATAGTCATCCAGGGGTGGACCTCATCTCAGGTAGAGGAGGCACGATCACTCATTGCCAGGCTCAACACCAACAAAATCATGTACAACGCCAATGATGACAAGAACAAGAAGCACAACTACATCGTGAATTCTCTCCATGCATTGTTCCCTTCAAAAACCATGCAACAGGTAATAGATCTTTATGTTGATCTCGCCATGGAAATGCATATGATCCAGTTGAGGGAGGGGACCCATGTTACTGGTGGTAGCCCACAAAACATGCTCACCTTTTGTGACCCTGTCAATGGTAACTATGAGCTACCGGGGGAGAAGAATGGTGCTAGCAACATACACGGTGTCTACACCATGGGTGACCATGCGAACGGAAACTTTGGGGTACGAGAGGAGGAGGCAACAATCGTGGACAATAATGGATTGTCCTTTGGTTGTGCAATGGAGGATACAGGGATCACAGTGACGGGTGAGGCACCGCTGATGGTAGACAACAACAAGATGGTGGTGTTGGAGAACAATATTTCCATAGATCAACCAGTTGTTGCCCCACATCAATGGGATTTTTGGACCAGCAAGGAACATAGGTTCGTCCACAGTTTGTATACTTTTCTTTGTCATGTACTTTTAATTGCTGTTTGTTTTAAGTGAACATATACTAGTTAAAAATGTAGTACAAATTTATTATGTAAGATTGGTAGATTACATTTGTGATGATATATTGCACGTTACTAAATGTACACATGGACACTGTAAATTTCTTTTTACAGCATGGGTGACCTTGTTAATGAAAACTTCGAGGTGCAAGAGGATGAGGATACGAACATGGATGATAATGGATTTCCATTTCGTTGTGCTCTGGAGGATACAAGAATCACGAAGACGGAGGAGGCTCGGATGATGGCAGACAAGAACAAGATGGTGTTGTTGGAGAACAATACTTCCAATGATCGACCAGCTGTTGCCCCACATCAACGGAAGCTATGGACCATAGAGGAACACAAGTTAGTCGACAGCTATATTCTTCCCTGTCATGTAGTTTTAGTTGTTCTTTATTTAAAATCAGCATATGCTAATTAAGCATGTCTGCAAATTAATTTTATGAGGCAGGTAGGTTAAATTTGCAATTATATTGCACTTTACTAAATATATATTTGCATGTTTCCGATTTACTTTTTTGATAAATACTAATCCCTGCAAATTATATATTGATGAACTTTCTTTTCTTACTTTTTTTTCTGGCTTAACAAATTTATGTGATTTGACCTTGATTAAATAATAGAAAGGCAGTGAAATAGGCCATTAAATTCCAATATGGTACGTCTTGTTCCAATCAAACAGATCAATAACCTGTAATGTCTTGAAATTGTAATATGTTTTGGTTATCAATATGTTACAAAATGTTCGTTCACTTATGGATTTCTGATATACATACATTCTATCCAGTACCCGTAAATAAAAAATAATAAGCATGTGTTGTTGTAGTGGTTCGAACATGTCAAATAGGTACTTTGCTTCAATCTATATTAGTTGCTTCAATAAAACAACTCCACGATTCATCTTTCAGTCAACAATTTAACCAAACTATTCTCTTGAACATTATGCCCACAGGTCGTTTCTCTATGGGCTGGAAGTCTATGGTCGTGGCGACTGGAAAAACATATCCAAGCACTTCGTCACCACTAAGACCCCTGTCCAAGTTTCAAGCCATGCACAAAAGTTTTTCAAGAGAATACAAAAAAAGGCATCGTCAGGGACAAAGCGTTACAGCATCAATGATGTGAGGCTCCACGGCAATGAGCTATTGGCAGCAAATAACAGTTCTGTCCCCCGGCAAGCCCTTTCTTTTACCGGCCTCAACAATGACCCAAGCTTTAGGTTGCAGGCTCCGACGAGCTCGTTAACAGTCATGAACAACCAAGCTCAGTGCTCCCCTTCCATATATAATCAACAAGTGGATCAGCAGCCAATGTGGAGTGAGCAGCAGATGATGGGTTCTGTTGCAGCTGTTATGGACGGGGTAGGAAACTATGTGCCTGATGGCCAACAAGGGCCAGCTTATTTTTATCTTGGCAATGTATGAACAAGATGTAGTAGATCGTAGGCTTGGGCCATGTTTGGAATGCTAGCTAGGCATGTGTCCCATAAATAAACGGATTGTCCTCCTAAAGATGGCAACATAACATGCTCAAGACATTATGGCCGGCATGTGTGTTTAATAATGAACAAATAGTTCTGTTTCTGTATATAAAAAATATTTCACCTTCGATAGTCTCATCATCTTAATATATTGTTTGTCATCTCCCTTATTTCGTAAGACTATATATTGTTGTTGTATTACCATACGAAAGTGTACATATTGTCTCAATACATGGCCCTGACTGTTGTATCATAATATATCATACTCCCTCCGTCCCGTAATATAAGAGCGTTTTTATCACTACACTAGTGTCAAAAACGTTCTTATATTATGGGACAGAGGGAGTACATGATTGTTGCCTACATTATGAGATTGCAATGACCCCATGAAAAAGCACAGGAATCTTTGCAAAAAGTTAAATATTTGTTGACTAAATCAAATATGATTCAGTTGCCAAATTACTTGAAAATTAGACCTTCTACTTGATAGTCAGATCCTACTATACTAACACTAGTTTATCTAAAGCATGCATGTTGGCTCTTCCTGTTTTTAGTCCAAGAGTCCCCGGTAACTAATATTGTGTGGTGTTGCTATGTTGTGACGATAGGGTTGATATATTTGATATAAATTAAAATTAAGGATTTCATATTTCACCGGCACTATAGTTTGCAGCTTGTCAGTAGGGAGTCAAACAGACAAACCAATCAGTTATGAAAACCTTACCCTCACCATCATTTTAAATCGCAACACTCTCCATGATATTAAATTTGGGTCTCTGAGAATGGAGAATGAAGAGATCAGGGGCACGACTGGCATTTACTGAGGTATTTTCATGTTACGTTCTTGCTCTAGAGACCTAGGTTGGGACATAGGCTTGGAAGATTATATATGAAATGGTAGAGATGTCGAAAATAAGAAAATAGCAGATGAACATTTATCGGAATGGCTCACTTCATAAAGAAACTTTGGACAGTTTTTTTCTTTCCTTCTTTTGGCGACAGGAGTTGATCCAGTCCCCCTGAAGTTCATTTGCGCAATTGTACTTGGACCGTTGGCTCAAATCTATCGTATTTTCCCCCATTAACATGAGGTTTTATGGGGAGTCTGTAATCAGTATACTAATAGATAGAGACATGGAAGGGACATATTGCAAGTACGGATAGTTGAGAAGAAGAGTTGGAAGCTGAGATGGAGAAGTGGGAGATATACCAGTAGTCCAAGATAATGAGGTGGAGGTGCTATAGAAGCAATTCGGTCATCAATCAGCAATTCCAAAAAAATGGGTGCTTCCGGGAAAGGAAGAAAGACATACTTAATCAGTTGTTACGTCCTTGTCATTTTCCCCAATTAGATCTTTTTTTGTCTTTGTACTGTTTTTAGGCGTGCATGTTGCTTCTGTCATGTAAAGTGCTTCAGCAAGTGCTCCAATATGAATTAATAGAGACAGATTTACAGGTTTAGTTTTTTTTCCTACTGAACTATATAGACTTATTGTTGTCTACCGTTATCTACTAATTTCAGTTCTTTTGAAAAGTGCCTCCAAAGTTTCTTTATGATGCATTGCTTCGGTCTCATGGATGTGATGTTGGTCATTAATGGGTGGAATCTCAACTCACTGGCCCTGGTCTATGTCGGCGGGAAGCGTAAATTTCCATACCGCATCATGCCAGGCCCTGTTCAGAGTCGCTCAAACCCTTAATCTTACTTCTAAAAGGGGAAAAGTTGTATGCTAAAAAGAACATCTACAACAGACCCCCTCCTTCCTTAATGTCAACGCCTCAGGCGAAAGGGAGTTCACCAGTCACACGGGAAAGAGGCTGAGACGTCCACCATTCAGAGATCAAGATTGGGAGGCTCAAGGCGTCTACAAGCAGGAGACCAGGAAAGGAAGGCGTCCAACTGACTGAAGACCGGGTATAATTACCCATGTGCCAGAACCAGAAGGGGGCACCTTCTACTTCGATGGCCAAGGAAAAACAGAAGTAAGGCCCTAGTTTAGACCTAGATTAGATCCAATCTTAGACATAATAGAGCCGCTGTTGAAATTATAAAGCCCCTGGTCCGACCGCCCGGGTATAAAGGGCACACTTCCTTTGAACTAAGACTGATTCTTATAACCCTAAAAAGAAGACTGATTCTGATAGCACCTTTGCGGTTGAAGCAGTTGTTCAAGATGAAGCATACCTGGGGCCTGAGCTTCCGATTATCATGGAATGCTAACACTTGGCGTCTGAATTTGCTTGTATGTCGTTTGGTCACTGCTTTAGAGGAGGTTAATGGAGTAGCTAATAACCTTGCAAAAAAATGTTCTAGTACTAGATCGTCAGGCTTTTGGGATTCGAATGTCCCTGATTTTATTTCTCCAATTTTTGTAAACGACTTGGCCATTATATGAGGAATAAAGTCTGGCATATCAAAAATAAAAAGAGACTGATTCAGAGGAGCACAACAGAGCTAATAGAGTCCCTGTTGTTACTGCTGCAGGTGAACAGACTTCACATGTCAAATGAGCTTAGGAAAAGTCGTTCTAGACATAATAGTGCAGGATCATGTGGGCTAAAATGCATCTGCACTTTGTGACGCTGTATGCCAAACATGCAGGTAAACAACTCACTTCAAATTGACGCAAATACTCGACCAAGTGAATCTCAATGAACCATAACACAAAAATCCTCAGACAGCTGTGTGAAGATCACGGAATTTAGTAGCAGTGGTCGGGCCACGTATTAGCTACTATATAACTTTATTCATATGTACTCAATTCCACATAAGAAAATTCCAGTTCTGACAGAATATTTATCTTATGAGCTAAAGGAAAAATACTTTTGGAAAGTAAAATTAATGTTGAAGGAAAAGATGCCCACAGGTACTTGGAGGCCGATGGCACGGATGCTGTCCGTGAGCTCCTGCACCGTGTCAGGATCGTTAGCACGCGTTCGCATTAGCGGTCTCCCTATATCTTCCAGCAGGATCTCCATCACCACTCTTCTCCAAGTCGCTCAATGGGGAGAGCCCAGCTGCACCTACACCGTTGATATGAGCCATTGTTACTTTAGTGTATGCTCAAGCGCAGAGACTGAACTTAAACATCAGAACTAGACACCCAAAATTACAAGTCTGTCACTGAATATTGCACAAGGAAACTATACTGTCATGTACTGTATATTCAACACCATGATTGATCTCCACAACGCCCAATTGGACACCCTTTACATGCGATTCCCCTCCAAATGGATCTCCAATTTCTGCTAAATCAATGAAGCCGGCCAACCCGGATCTTTCCAAATAAAAAATAAAAAAATTGCCAGCTCGGGATAATTAGCGAAGAGGTTGGAATTACTAAATCCTACCGGATTCAAATGGACCGTTATGGCTTCAGAATGGACCTTGAAATCGGCAAGAGAGGTAATACTAAGATTCAACTCAACTCCAAGTTCTCAAACAATTCCACGGAGAAATGCAAGAAGGGGGAGCAGGTAAAGGCAGACCTACCATTGGAGGACGAGACCGCCCGCTCGCGCTCCTCCCCCGGAGAACAGAGGCGCTGGGGACGGGTAGCGCGGCGGCGGCGGAGGAAGCCGGCCGGCGGCACGACCTTTCCCAAATCGAAGCTCGAGGTCGACGTGTCGGAGCGTCGCGTCGATAGGAATTCGATGGGCCTTGCCGTTCCAAAACGTGCAAAGTGGGCCGGACACGGTTTCATCGGTTATTTAAAAGGGAAACGTTTAAATCCGGCGGACCGGCCGAAGCTTCGGCCGGTCGACTCGCTCAGTCACGCGCGTACGCTCATGTACGAGAGCCACATCGTCCACTCACAACTGCCCACTTCCCTTATCCTCTCTCACGGTTGCTGCTGGCCACACAATCAATCACACATCCATCTTTTTCTTCCACCTCATGTGACGCCGCTGCTCCCACCGCTCCTCCTCGTATTACTCGGCTGTAATCTGGTGTGCCGCGGCCGCGAGTGTTGCCGTGGAGCCGAAGCGGCCACCGGCAGATCAGCGACCGTGCCTGCTACGTCGGAGGTCCTCACTTTTTTTGCTGCAATCAGTTCGTGGGAAGCTGCAACCGGCGACGGCCACCTGCGGGATGCGGCGGCGCTGGAAACGGGGACATCAGGGATGCTGGAACCCGTGGTGTTTTTTGCTGCTACCAGCTGTAATTTTTGTTGGAACTGGTGTGTTCTTTTCCCCTGGATCAGTGTCGGCGGTGATTTTCTGCTGGAACCAAGTTTTATTTTTGTTGGAACCAGTGATATGTTTTGCTGCTATGGGAGGAATTTTTGCTGGAACTGGTGTTTCCTTTGCTCGAATTTGTGCCGGCGGTGAATTTTGCTGGAACCAAGATGTTTGTTTTGCTGGAAACGTAGATGTGTTTTGCGGCTACCGACGGTAATTTTTGCTACATGGTACTACCATCGTCTTTGAATTTTGCTGGAAACAGAGATGTGTTTTGCTGCTACCGACGGTAATTTTTGCTACTTGGTACTACCATCGTCCCTGAATTTTGCTGGATCCAGTACTCTTTTTTTTGGTACCATTGCTTTGCTTTTTGCTGAAACTAGCATCATTTTTGCTACCACTGTCTTTGAGTTTTGCTGGAACCAAATGATTTCTTTGCTACCATTGTCTTAGTTTTTGCTGGAGCTAGCACCTATTTGTTCTACTACCATCTTTGGATTTTTTGCTGGAACCGTCGTCGATTTTGCTACAACCGGCAAATGTTTTTGCTACGTCCATTGATGACGAAGATTAGCTACATCCTTTCTTTCATGGTGTTTCTGCAGGCTCGACGAAGATTAGCTGCGGGCAGGGGTGGCCGGCAAGCACGGGCGGCGCGGGGGTGGCCGGCGAGCACGGGCGCGAGCGCGGGGGTGGCCGGCGAACACGGGCACGAGCACGGACGGCGCGAGTGTGGCCGGCGAGCATGGGCGCGAGCACAGACGGCGTGAGGGTGGGCGAGCACAGGCGCGGATGCGGACGACACGAGGATGGCCGGCGAGCACAGGTCAGAGCGCGGGCGGCGCAGGGTGGCCGGCGAGCATGGATTGCGCGAGACAGGCGGCGAGCATGGAGATCTCCCTTTTTTTTTTTCTTCACGCGTGTGTGGAAGGGAGAAGACGACTCAATCGCGCTATCCAGACCGTTTATTTGTACGGGATCCAACGCCTAGCAGCGGACCGGCCGAAACTTGGTCCGGTGCCTAGCGTCGCCCTATTTAAAATGTTTTTCTACGAAATCACAGAACTTTTTTTAGAGATAAATCACGGAACTTGTTGTTCTCGAAGTCACTAATAGAGGAATATCACTTCCACCTTCCCAGGTTGCAACAAATCGCGCGCTGCATATGCGTCGCTTTTCGCAACATGTGAGTTTTCTCTTTTTCGGTCGATCCGTTTATTCAAAATGATCTATCTATTAAACCATGCGACTAAATCTTGAACTGTTTTCATTGTTGAATTTCTCGCATCAAGATCTTCAAAACTAGATTCCATGTTGATAGATTGTGACGAACTTTTTCTTAAGAAAAAATCAGACAAAAACATCAGACGAAAAAACCGAATAGGGAGCACGTTCTTTTTCCCTTTTCGAAAGCCATTTCCAAGCCGTGCCTCTCGCGGAAGCAAAATTGTACCTCTCGCAGAAGGAAAAAAGAAAGAGAAAACGCGTTTTTCTTTCGGTTTCCGAGAGGCATGATCGTGCCTCTCGAGGAAGCAAAACCGTGCCTCTCGAAAGTAAAAAAACACGTTTTTTTTCATTTCCGAGAGGCACGGTCGTTCCTCTCATGCAAGCAAAATCGTGACTCTTGCGCAAGCAAAATCATGCCTCTCACGAAAGAAAATATATTTTATTTTTTGTTTTCTAGAGGCACGACCGTGCCTCTCATGGAAGAAAAATCGAGCCTCTCACAAAAGCAAAACTGTGTTTCTCACCGAAGAAGAAAAAGAGAAAACACGTCCTTTTCCATTTCCAAGAGGCACGGACGTGCCTCTCGTGAAGCAAATCCGTGCCTCTCACGGAAGCAAAACCGTGCCTCTCGTGGAAGGAAAAAACAAATGTTTCCATGCAAAAAATTCAATTTTTTTGTCCAAAAGCTAAGAAAGACCGGTGAACAACCAAAAACACTGGGAAAATCGTCTAAAAGTCAAAAACGCATGCGGAGAAATAAAAAAGAATTCGAAAAAAGCGCTTAGAGCGCGACACGTGGCGGCGGCTGAGAGCGCGCCCACCCCACCCAAGTGACCCTTGGGGAGGCTGGGAACGTCGCTCCTCAGTTACATGTCCCCCTCTTCTTCCGGGCAATCTTATTTGGCACATAGGTCGCTCGCGAATGACATCACGTGTACCCCCTCGGGACGCGTATTTTGTCTAACCCAATAGTGTTTTATCCCCACCGATTTTGGGAAGGTTCTAGAACCTTCCCTGACGTGGTTTCTTTGTTTTCTTTTGTTTTTTCTCTCTTTTCCTTTTCCTTTTTATTTTCCTTTATGTTTTTATTATATTTCTTTCTTTCTTTCTTTCTTTTTTGTTTTTGTTTTTCCTTTTTTGTTTCCTTTTTTTGCGAACATCTTTCAATTTTTTGAATATTTTCTGGATTCCTGAACTTGTTTTATAAATTCGTGGATTGTTTTCGAAATCATGACATTTCCAAATTCATAAACATTTTTTGTCTTATTTTTTTCAAATTTGTGAACATATTTTTGTTCATCACATTAAAAAATTGTTCAACGAATTCACTTTTTGTTCATGGGGATTTAGAAACTGCTCATCAGTATCAAAATTTGTTCATCATTTTCAAAAGATGTTCATCAAATTCGAAATTTGTACATTGATTTCTAAAAATGTTCATCAAATTAAAAAAAATCATCTGATAAAAAACCTCCATGAATATTAAAAATATCATCAAAATTTCAAATTTTGATCATCAGATATGAGCCATTGTTTATTTATTTAAATTGTGATCATTTCTCAAATTCATGGATATTTTTTGAAATTAAGTACATTTTTCGGAAAAGGCAAACATTTTGTTGAAACGATGAACATTTTTTGAATTTTTGGGAACAATTTCTTAAATTCAGGAAAAAAAATTACCAACATTTTTATTTAGAATTAGTGATTTTTTTTAAAATTTTTCTGAACATTGTTTTGAAATCAAGAACATTTTTTTCAAATTTATGAACAATATTCGAATTCAAGGACATTTTGGCTCCATGAACTTTTCCGGAATTCACAATTTTATTTAATTTTGTAACTTCTTCTCAATGTCGAATTACGGAGAGAAGAAAACAAAAATGGAGAAAAAACAAAAAGAAAAAATGAACTTTTTTTTAGATAAAAAGGAAAAAACGAAATAAAAAACTTCCCTTTCTTCCCTCACGCTAGGGTTTATCTCCTCTAGCCGGCTCCACCGACATTGAGAACGCTTTCTCACTCGCCCCTGATTCTTCCTCTGGCGACCGCTCGAGCGGATTAAGGGGCGGTCCTTGCACCACTTCCCGGCATTGGCAAGTCGACGATGAGAGATCAGGGGGAGGTGAGGTTTCTTCGGCTACTGATCTAATCTGTTACAAGGAGGCACCATGGCGAAGAAAGATGGATCCTCTTCGGGCTCGCAAGGGAAGGAGAGCTGGATGAGATGATGAGGGATCTAGCTCTCGGGGAGGATGACCTAGACGATGTGATCTTCAAGGAGGAAGTGGCGTCTGTCTAAGAGAACCTGCGCTGGATGATCATTGTCAGAGTCCACATGGACAAATATTGTTGCAGCTATTGGGTTTCCGAAAACATGCGCACTGCTTGGGGTCTTGCGTGTGGGGTGAAGATTCGAACCCTAGAGGAAAACCTTTTTGTGATGCACTTCAGCTGTTTAGGGGACTGGGAGACTGTCACCAAGGGAGGGCCGTGGCACTTCAGGGGCAATCCAGTTCTCATTGCTCCTTACGATGGATACACAAAGCCCTCGACGATCAAGCTATTCACCTTAAGATTTGGGCGCGGATCATCAACCCACCAAAGGCCTATCATGGAATGGTTAAATAGCTGGTGTCAAAGATTGGGGAGTACATTGATGATGAACCTTCATCATTCGATTTCCAGTATAATTTTTATAGGGCCAGAGTGAGGCTTGACGTTCAAAACCCTCTGAAGGAAGCTACGTCCATGGTCAGAGGAGGGTAGCGGGAGATTTTCGTTGTCAACTATGAGCGCTTGCCTGATTGTTGTCAAGTTTGCGGTATGATGAACGACCAGTTCAAGGAAGATGGTATTCACCCTCCCTCGGCTCTCACGTTTGAGAATCCGTGTGCTTGATGAGTGATATTTTTACATTCATCTACCCATTGCTTAAACCGAGATATTTCAATTAAACTGAGATATTTGCTCCGATATTGCCACTAATGACTAGTGAATGCAAAGAACTCCAAAAATCTTCTCTTTCTTGTGTTTCCACAGGAAATGGGCTAAATATGGACAAAATCAAGTGAGAATATGGAAATGACTGAAGGAGGAGATAGAAGAAATCAGGAGAATGCGCACTAGAAGAAACAGTGCAAAAGACGACATTCCATACGACTGCGACCGCTCGCATGAGCGGCCGTATGACATGGAAACCAAGGCCCCTCGTCCACTTGAGCAACTTTTATAAAGGGGGCGAGGCCGAAATGTCAATAGAACATCCGCGAGCGAAGCCACAACAGAGTCATCCTCATCCTTCTTCATCAACCCTAGCCGACATCATTTCCATCTCCATAGCCACCATCACCACCATAGTTCATCTTCCACTAGATCGTACTTGTAATCGTGCATTGCACATGGCATCCATTGTAAAAAATGTTATCAAACAATCAATCTCCATGATGTGTTCTTCGTGTGATCTGATCTCCTTGTCTGAGTAGTTCGGTAAGGTATGGGTTGAGGCAAGAGCCTTGCAACCCTCTGTATTTATTGTGGGGATCGATAGAAGTGCTTTGAATTAATGCCTTGTATGTGTGAAATAAAATTGTTCCGTAGAAGTCCCTTGTCGCATCTGCGTTCTTCATCCCTACAGGTACCCAAGATCATGGAGAGCGAACCACGGAGAGGCTAAGGGCAGGGAGACCATGAAGTGTTATTCTAAACACCAGTGACAGAAGGGTTTAGTACAGTAACACGGATCCTATCTCCCAAAGTTATTGTCTGATTATTATAATCATAATTATTGAGGCACCTCCTTGAGATGGATAGGGCCTTCGCTTGGACAATTGATTCTTGATGTAGGATGCGTGCCGGTCAAGATGTAATTTGGGCACATCCCCCACTTAGGTTCATAACAAGCACATCTCGACGGGGGACTTCCAGTGCACAAATTATAAGATCATATTTGGTCCTAGCACAAATACATTGTTGTAAACATTAAGACCTCATACCCGTACCTATTTTTATAATAAGTGTTCAACTCAAGGTTGTTGATTTGATCCGATCAAAATATGGAATTGTTTCTTTAACAAAAGCTTGCTAGAGACCCTAGCTTCAAGGGGACCTTCCTCTCGTGGGTTCGATACCGAGGGTCACCTCTGGAGAAATAGGCGTGGATACTTTCTTATTCCATTTTTGGATCACAAAAAAGTCCTCTTTTCTAGCGCCGTTGTCGGGGAGGACTTGAGTGTTCCTAGTCTTTGTGCTTAGAGTTTTTGTTAAAGCTTTAGTTTTAGTTTGGTTTTAGTTTTATTTTTGTTTCACGTCTCGTCAGTTGAAAAACCCCAAAAGATTACCATGGCTTGTAATCTTGGAAGTTTTGTTATTCCGGCAATAACTTTATGCGTGAACCCATAGCACAACCTGAGGTTGATGTCGCTGAGTACAAGATCAAACTCAACTTAGTTTCCATGGTTTAACGGGACCAATTTGGAGGCTCTGCTTCTGAAGATACCGGTATGTGATAGCCTACAAATGCACATGGTTTAGTTGTAGCCATTTCAAAGTAGGAGTATCGATCCCACAGGCAGCACGGGAATCAGACTTTTGCCTCTTGTAAAGAACTATATATTTTCGTGCCTGCAAACAATTGTAGACTTAAAGCAGAGTGAGGGCGGACAAAAAGGATTGTTGAGTAGTGTTTATAAATCGTAACTAAATAACATAAAAAGTAAATGATGTGCGAGAATTGTGATGACTAGTGAAATAGTAGAATGAAAAGGGCGCTCTCAGGGAGTCCGGAATCCCCATTGGTATGTTTCTAACACACATATGCATAAGCATAGTATATACTGGATACTTGCTACCTCTTGAGCTTGTGTTGGTTTATCCCTTGAAGAGGAAAGGGTGATGCAGCAAAGTAGAGTAAGTATTTCCCTCAGCTTTTGAGAATCAAGGTATCAATCCAGTAGGAGACAACGCACAAACCACCGAATACCTGCACAAACAAACACCAACTTGCACCCAACGCGATAAAGGGGTTGTCAATCCCTTCACGGTTATTTGCAAAGTGAGATCTGGTATAGACGGATAAACGGTAAAGTAATATTTCTGGTATTTTTGGTTTATGGAACGGAAAGTAAAAGATTGCAAAGAACGTAAATAGGAAACTAAAATTGTAGATTGGAAACTTATATGATGGAAAGTAGACCCGGGGGCCATATGTTTCACTAGAGGCTTCTCTCAAGATAGAAAAATATTACAGTGGGTGAACAAATTACTGTCGAGCAATTGATAGAAAAGCGCATAATTATTGTAACACCCCGGTAGTTAAGCTACAGTGACCTCACACTAATGGTGCCATGTCATCAAGATTAGCTTAGCCAAATTGCCCCTTGATAAAAATCAAAGCCAATTTCAATTTTAAAATAAAGTCAAATACATTTTTCTTCAAACTATAGAACTAAAAATGTTCTCACTATTCTATAAATTCCCCTGATCATTGCTGTGATGTAGCCAACATCATTTGACTCACCAGTTAATCCCTAATAAAATATAAAGTGGTATGACAGCAACAAAAAGAAACGTTTTGAAATAAACAAATGTTTATGTAGTTCTAATTGACTTGAAACGTTGTGGGCCTCTCTAAAATAATAACTAATATTTATGTGACAAGTTTCATAGTCAACTAAATTTATTTGATATGAAATTTAAATGCAAAACAGTGATTGAAATGTTTGACAGAAAAAAAGGTAAGAGAAAAGGCCGAGGGAACTATTATGCACTCGGCCTACTCCTACAGTATAATGCCCAGCCCACAACCAGCCATCCCCTACCTTGCTACATAGAAGAGATCGTGGCGGCCATCCAGGCTGCCATGGTCAACGATGGGCTATAAGACCGACCCCCGCGACCCCGGAACAAACCCTAGCCCCTCCCCCCTCCCCCCTCCCCGTGCCGTTGCTCTCTCCCCCCCACACACCCAACGCCACCATCGTCGCGCCGATCCCGCGGCCACCGGCCTCCCTTCGTCGCGCTAAGATGTCCAGAAGCATCCTTCTCGTCATCTCCTTCGTCCTCGAACAGTGAATCAAGCCGGGAAGGCCCGTACGCTCGCCATCGAGCTCGTCGTCATTGCGTACATCATCGTCACCGCCGTCGATTGCCGCCACTTCGACCGTCCCCGGCCCCATCGACCACTGCGTCGTGACCGCTGTGAGCACCCGCATCGAACCCCTCTTGCCTTGTCCCTGAATTCGAGCTCGAGCGTGTTCCTCTGCAACCACCGTAGCTTGTCGTCCATCATGTCCATCGAGCCCGATGTTGCCGTGCTGCCCAGACCTCGGCAGTGATGCGCACGAGCTCCTGGAGCTCGCAGGAGGCCATAGCGCTCTTTGTTCTTCCCGCTAGTGCATCATAGCGCCGTTGCCGCTTGTATCCGAGTCGCCGCCGCCCCTGTAGCTCGTCCCGTGCACGACGTGGCTGCACCCTTGCGTGCGCGTGCCGTGCCTTGGCCGCGCCCGTGCGCGTCGTGCCTGCTATTGCGCCGCTGCTGCCTTGCTTCCTGCTGCTTGCCGCTGCTGATTCATCTTACTGCCGCTGCTGATTCATCTTACTGCCGCTGCTGCTTGCTGCTTCTGCCGCCGCCGCCGCTGCCTTTGCTTTGCTGCTCCTGCCCGTGCTACTTCCCCTGCAGCTGCTCCTTAGCCGCCACTACTGCTGGCGTGGCTGCCTGCTGCTGCGCGCTGCACGCTGCTGGCCGGCACCCATGCGCTGCACTGCCCACTGCTGCTTCTACTATGCCGCTGCTGCTGCTCTTATTTCTGTTGCCTGATGCCTGCTTAGCCACTGCCCCGTTGCTTTGTTGCTTCTGCCAATGGAGGCCGGCCCTTGTTTAGATTTAGTTATCGGGTTAGTTGGTATTTACTTAGTGCTAATTTAGCCTAAGCAAATGACGTGTGGGATCACCCATGTTAATAACCATTTTATTAAACTAAAGGCAATGACACGCGGGACCCAGTTGTACTATTCCACAGTTGACTAGTCCATCTTTGACTGGGTCAATCCAACCCCCTGACCCCACCTGTAATAGACCCTGGCTAGAGAAGTACTAGGTGACAAAAGTTATTCTTTTTTTCTTTTCGAATTCAATTAGTTTCAGAAAAACATTAAAACTTAGGCAATTCATAGTAATTAAACCGTAACTCCGATGAAAATGTTTTCTACATGAAAGTTGCTCAGAAAAACGAGACAAATCCGAATACCCGGTCCGTTCATCTGTTAGATGCCTCTAACTAGCTGAACATAGAACATTCCCCCTGCGGTCATCTGTCTGACACAGGTCCGGAACCGGGAAAACATTCCTAGTTGTTTTCCCCATTCAACTATATCGTGTAGCCATACGTTAGGTCACACCCGGCACAACATATTGTCATGTTATGCTTTGTGTTGCTTTGATTGCTCTATTATTTATTTGTGTTCCCCCTTCGTTACTTCTTTCCGGTAGACCTCGAGACCGCCGCCGATACCCCCGTGATCGACTACATCGATGATGACCCCCCCTTCTTGTCAGAGCAACCAGGCAAGCCCCCCCTTTGATCATCCCGATATCTCCCATTTCCATTCTCTCATGCTTGCATTAGATTTTGCTACTGTTATTGTTTGCTCCTATTCTGATGCATAGCCTGCTTATTGTTACCTACCTGCTTATCCTAAACTGCTTAGTATAGGTTGGTTAGTGATCCATCAGTGACCCCCACCTTGTCCTTGTTGCCCCCTGCTTCAGCATTGAAGACCCGATCAACGGGATCGAAGACCAGGCCTCGGCACCGCACATCACTTTCCCCTTACTTGCTCGACACTACTGGGTTACTATCGAGTGCCGAGGGTGAGACTTCTACATCACTTCTAATGTTAACCCTGTAGTGTAGCTATTCGGCCGTGGTCATCGAGGGTGATTCCGCCTTAACCACTTCCGATACGACTCTGTCGTGCAACCCCTCAATTGTGAACCTCGGGGGTGCTTCCTCTTACGTTCACCTTGGTGATTACATTGAGTGGAATTCACCGGGGGTGATTCCTCGGGTTTTCCCCTTGATGTTTGGACACACGGATACTTGGACTTTACCACTGTTACTTGGAAAGACGGGTCGGCCCTGAGGGGTACCTGCGCGAGCTTAATTGCGAGTGATGTGGAGTCGGGTTGACCTGGAGGGTGCCCGCGAGATAATTACGAGGCGTGGTCGGGCATCCTAGCCCTTGCCACAAGTCCTCTAGACGGGGCAACGGGGTCACATCTTTCGTGAGTCTCTGCTTGTTATCGCGCGTTCCTAATCCACTACGATTTGGATATTTGATCCGAGGGGCCTCTGGCCTGATAGCACTAACCATCATGTGGGCATAGTATGGGCGTTCTGCGTCGTATGCATCAGCCGAAGCTTAATAGACGTCAACGACCGAGCGGCGCGTGCCGGGTTGGACTGCGTAAGCACCTGCCTTTTTGAAGGAGGTAGCTAGGTCTCCTCACCGGCCGCCCTCGCAACATGCAGGCGTTCCCGGGGAGATGGCCCATGACCCCTGGGGGCATAGGTTTAGTCCGGCGTGCTGACCTCTCTGTTAAGCCTAGGTCGGGTTGCGGCGTATTGTTTGGCCGAGGCCGGGCATGACCCAGGAAAGTGTGTCCGGCCGGAGTTAATTGAGCGTGGTGGATAAGTTGGTGCACCCCTGCAGGGAAGAAAACATCTATCGATAGCCTGTCCTACGGTAACGGACACTTGGAGTTGTATCCCGATCGATACAACTAGAACTGGATACTTGTGATGAGAATTGGTTTGTGATGATAACTGAATAGTATGGCTCTGGGATTGCTTTCTCGCAGGGAGTCGAGAAGGGATCTCTGGCCGAGGTTGATAACACTTCTACTACTTTACTTTATGCTACCCTACTCCCTCCTGTTGCTGCAAGATGGTGGTTTCGAGAAGATGCTAGTCTTTGATAGGACTAGGCCTTCTCTCTATTCTGGCATTTCTGCAGCCCAGTCCACATATACAGCCTTCCTTTGATAATGTTGCATATGTAGTGTAGATCCTTGCTTGCGAGTACTTTGGATGAGTACTCACGGTTTCTTTGCTCCCCCTTTTCCCCCTTTCTTCTTCTTTCCGGTTGATGCAACCAGATGTCGGAGCCTAGGAGCCAGATGCCACCGCCGATGCCTGCTACTACGTGGAGACCGCCGACGACCAGGACTAGTTAGGAGGCTCCCAGGCAGGAGGCCTTGCCTTTTCGATTGTTGTTGCTTTTGTGCTAGCCTTCTTAAGGCAAACTTGTCTAACTCATGTCTGTACTCAGCTATTGTTGCTTCCGCTAACTCTTGTGTTTTCAAGCTTATGTATTCGAGCCCTCGAGGCCCCTGGCTTGTAATATAAAGCTTGTATTATTTAATTTGTGTCTAGAATTGTGTTGTGATATCTTCCCGTGAGTCCTTGATCTTGATCATACACATTTGCGTGTATGATTAGTGTATGATTGAATCGAGGGCGTCACAATTATGACAATAACTAAGGCAATGATCATGAATATAGGCATCACATCCGTATCAAGTAGACCGACTCCTGCCTGCATCTACTACTATTACTCCACACATCGACCGACTCCTGCGTGCATCTATAATATTAAGTTCATAAGAACAGAGTAATGCATTAAGTAAGATGACATGATGTAGCGGGATAAACTCAAACAATATGATGAAAACCCCATCTTGTTATCCTCGATGGCAACAATACAATACGTGTCGGTTCCCCTTCTATCACTAGGATTGAGCACCGCAAGATTGAACCCAAAGCTAAGCACTTCTCCCATTGCAAGTAAAACCAATCCAGTTGGCCAAACCAAATCGATAGTTCGAAGAGACTTGCAAAGATATCAAATCATGCATATAAGAATTCAGAGGAGATCCAAATAATATTCATAGATAAGCTCATCATAAATCCACAATTCATCGGATCTCGGCAAACACACCGCAAAAGAGTATTACATCGAATAGATCTCCAAGAACACCGAGGAGAACTTTGTATTGAGAATCAAAGAGAGAGAGAGAAGAGCCATCTAGCTACTAGCTATGGACTCGTAGGTCTGTGATAAACTACTCACGCTTCATCGAAGAGGCAATGGTGTTGATGTAGAAGCCCTCCGTGATCGAATCCCCCTCCGTCAGTGAAGGAAATATGCCCTAGAGGCAATAATAAAGTTGTTATTTATATTTCCTTATATCATGATAAATGTTTATTATTCATGCTAGAGTTGTATTAACCAGAAACTTAGTACATGTGTGAATACATAGACAAAACAGAGTGTCCCTAGTATGCCTCTAATTGACTAGCTCGTTAATCAAAGATGGTTATGTTTCCTGACCATAGACTTGTGTTGTCATTTGATGAACGAGATCACATCATTAGAGAATGATGTGATGGACAAGACCCATCCGTTAGCTTAGCATTATGATCGTTGAGTTTTATTGCTATTGCTTTCTTCATGACTTATACATGTTCCTCAGACTATGAGATTATGCAACTCCCGAATACCGGAGGAACACCTTGTGTGCTATCAAACGTCACACCATAACTGGGTGATTATAAAGATGCTCCACAGGTGTCTCCGATGGTGTTTGTTGGGTTGGCATAGATCGAGATTAGGATTTGTCACTTCGTGTTTCCGAGAGGTATCTCTGGGCCCTCTCGGTAATGCACATCACTATAAGCCTTGCAAGAAATGTGACTAATGAGTTATTTGTGGGATGATGCATTACAGAACGAGTAAAGAGACTTGCCGGTAACGAGATTGAACTAGGTATGGTGATACCAGCGATCGAATCTCGGGCAAGTAACATACCGATGACAAAGGGAACAACGTATGTTGTTATGCGGTTTGACCGATAAAGACCTTTGTAGAGTATGTAGGAACCAATATGAGCATCCAGATTCTACTATTGGTTATTGACCAGAGATGTGTCTCGGTCATGTCTACATAGTTCTCGAACCCGTATGGTCGGCACGCTTAACGTTCGATGACGATTAATATTATGAGTTTATGTGATTTGATGACCGAATGTTGTTCGAAGTCCCGGATGAGATCACGGACATGACAAGGAGTCTCGAAATGGTCGAGACATAAAGATTGATATAGTGGACCATGTTATTCGGACACCAGAAGTGTTCCGGATAGTTTCGGATTAAACTGGAGTGCCGGAGGGGTTACCGGAACCCCCCGAGGAAGTAATGGGCTTTATTGGGCCTTAGAGGAGAGAGAGGGCAGCAGCCATGAGGTGGCTCTCCTGGAAGGTTTTCGGATATTTGAGAATATATAGGCGGAAGAAATAGGTCGGTGGAGTCACGAGGGGCCCACAAGGTTGGGGGCGTGCCTCCCGACCTTGTGGTCGCCTCGTGGCTTTCCTAACGTGAACTCCAAGCCCTCTGGATGTCTTCTGGTCCAAGAAAAATCATCGTGAAAGTTTCATTCCGTTTGGACACCGTTTGGTATTCCTTTTCTGCGAAACTCTAAAACAAGGAAAAAAAACAGGAACTGGCACTGGGATCTAGGTTAATAGATTAGTCCCAAAAATAATATAAAATAGCATATTAATGCATATAAAACATCCAAAACAGATAATATAATAGCATGGAACAATACAAAATTATAGATACGTTGGAGACGTATCAAGCATCCCCAAGCTTAATTCGTGCTCGTCCTCGAGTAGGTAAATGATAAAAACAGAATTTTTTATGTGGAATGCTACCTAACATATTTATCCATGTAATTCTATTTATTGTGGCATGAATGTTCAGATCCATATGATTCAAAATAAAATTTTAATATTGACATAAAAACAAAAATACTTCAAGCATACTAACAAAATAATTATGTCTTCTCAAAATAACATGGCCAAAGAAAGCTTATCCCTACAAAATCATATAGTCTAGATATGCTCCATCTTCATCACACAGAATATTCAAATCATGCACAACCCCGATGACAAGCCAAGCAATTGTTTCATACTTTTAATGTTCTCAATTTTTTCAACTTTCACACAATACATGAGCGTGAGCCATGGACATAACACTATAGGTGGAATTGAAGGTCGTTGTGGAAAAGACAAAAAGAAGGAGATAGTCTCACATCAACTAGGCGTATCAACGGGCTGTGGAGACTCCCATCAATAGATATCAATGTGAGTGAGTAGGGATTTCCATGCAACGGATGCACTAGAGCTATAAGTTTATGAAAGCTCAAAAAGAAAACTAAGTGGGTGTGCATCCAACTTGCTTGCTCTCGAAGACTTAGGGCATTTTGAGGAAGCCCATCATTGGAATATACAAGCCAAGTTCTATAATGAAAATTCTCACTAGTATATGAAAGTGATATCATAGGAGACTCTCTATCATGAAGATCATGGTGCTACTTTGAAGCACAAGTGTGGTAAAAGGATAGTAACATTGCCCCTTCTCTCTTTTCTCCCATTTTTTTTATTTGGGCCTTCTCTCATTTCTTGGCCTCTTTTTTTTGTCCGGTGTCTCATCCCGAATTGGGGGAATCATAGTCTCCATCATCCTTTCCTCACATGGGACAATGCTCTAATAATGAAGATCATCACACTTTTATTTACTTACAACTCAAGAATTACAACTTGATACTTAGAACAAAATATGACTATGTGAATGCCTCCGATGGTGTACCGGGATGTGCAATGAATCAAGAGTGACATGTATGAAAGAATTGTGAAAGGTGGCTTTGCCACAAATACGATTTCAATTACATGATCATGCATAGCAATATGACAATGATGGAGCGTGTCATATAAATGGAACGGTGGAAAGTTGCATGGCAATATATCTCAGAATGGCTATTGAAATGCCATAATAGGTAGGTATGGTGGCTGTTTTGAGGAAGGTTATGGTGGGTTTATGGTACCGTCAAAAGTTGTGCGGTACTAGAGAGGCTAGCAATGGCGGAAAGGTGAGAGTGCGTATAATCCATGGACTCAACATTAGTCATAAAGAACTCACATACTTATTGCAAAAATCTATTAGTTATCGAAACAAAGTACTACGCGCATGCTCCTAGGGGGATAGATTGGTAGGAAAAGACCATCGCTCGTCCCCGACCGACACTCATAAGGAAGACAATCAATAAATAAACCATGCTCCGACTTCATCACATAAAGGATCACCATACGTGCATGCTACGGGACTCACAAACTTTAACACAAGTATTTCTCAAATTCACAACTACTCACTAGCATTACTTTAATATCACCATCTTCATAGCTCAAAACAATCATAAGGAATCAAACTTATCATAGTATTCAATGCACTTTATATGAAAGTTTTTATTATATCCCTCTTTGATGCCTATCATATTAGGACTAATTTTATAACCAAAGCAAATTACCATGCTATTTTAAAGACTCTCAAAATAATATAAGTGAAGCATGAGAGTTCATCAATTTCTATAAAATAAAACCACCGCCGTTCTCTAAAAGATAAAAGTGAAGCACTAGAGCAAAATTGCCTAGCTCAAAAGATATAAGTGAAGCACATAGAGTATTCTAAACAATCATGATTCATGTGTGTCTCTCTCAAAAGGTGTGTACAGCAAGTATGATTGTGGCAAACTAAAAAGCAAATACTCAAATCATACAAGACGCTCCAAGCAAAACACATATCATGTGGTGAATAAAAATATAGCCTCAAGTAATGTAACCGATAGACGAAGACGAAAGAGGGGATGCCTTCCGGGGCACCCCCAAGCTTAGGCTCTTGGTATCCTTGAATATTACCTTGGGGTGCCTTGGGCATCCCCAAGCTTAGGCTCTTGCCACTTCTTATTCTATACTCCATCAAATCCTTACCCAAAACTTGAAAACTTCACAACACAAAACTCAACAGAAAATCTCATAAGCTCTGTTAGTATAAGAAAATAAATCACCACTTTTGTTACTGTTGTGAACTCATTCTTTATTTATATTGGTGTAATATCTACTATATTCCAACTTTTCCATGGTTCATACCCCCCCCTGATACTAGCCATAGACGCATCAAAATAAGCAAACAACACGCGAAAAAGAGAATCTGTCAAAAACAAAACAGTCTGTAGCAATCTAGATATTTCGAATACTTATGTAACTCCAAACATCCTGAAAAATTAGGACATCATAAGAAATTTGTTTATTAATCTTCCGCAAAAAGAATAAATGTTTTATTATGCTCCTGCTAAAAATGAGAATTGTTTTCCTGAGCGGAAAAGTTTCTGTTTTTCTGCAATATCAAATCAACTATTACCGTAAGCTATCCCAAAGGTCTTACTTGGCACAAACACTAATTAAAACACAAAACCACATCTAACCAGAGTCTAGATGAAATATTTATTGCAAAACTGGACCTAAAAAGCAAAAAAATAAATAAAATTGGGTTGCCTCCCAAGAAGCGCTATTGTTTAACGCCCTTAGCTAGGCATAAAACACGAATAAATCTAAGTATTATCATCTTTGGCATGCAATCCATAAGTGGCTCTCATAATAGATTCATAAGGCAATTTAATTTTCTTTCTAGGGAAGTGTTCCATGCCTTTCCTTAACAGAACTTGAAATCTAATGTTTCCTTCTTTCATATCAATAATTGCACCAATCGTTCTAAGGAAAGGTCTACCAAGAATAATAGGACATGTAGGATTGCAAGTTTTTGGAATCGTGGAAACACTACCACCCAAATCACACGAAGCATGGCATTCATAATCTTTAATCTTAATCTTAATAGTAGGTTCCCACTCATCATAAAGTTTTCTAGGGATAGAAACTTCCAATTCAAGCTTTTCTTCAAAAGATTTCATCATAGCATCAACAATATGTTTATTAAAAGCTTTGTTTTGACTATAAGCATAAGGAGAATTCAACATGGATTGCAAAAAGGAAATACAATTTATTAAATAAAAATTATCATAATTAAATTCCTTGAAATCCAAAAGAGTGGGTTCATTGCTATTTAAAGTTTTGACCTCTCCAATCCCATTTTTATCAATTTTTGCATCAAGATCTAAAAACTCTGAATCATTGGGACACCTTCTAACCAAAGTTGACTCATCTCTAGTCCCATCTTTATCAAGATTCAGATTGGAAAACAAAGATTCAATAGGATTCAACATCAATCACTTTAAGATCTTCATCCTTATTTTCATGGAAACTAGAAGAACACACTTTTATAAACCAATCTTTTTTAGCACGCATCTTAGGAGTTCTTTCTTTGCACTCATAAATGGAAATTCTCATGGATTTGAGAGACTCATTTATATCATGCTTAGGTGGAATAGATCTAAGTTTCAACGAATCAACATTAAGAGAAATTCTATCCATGTTCCTAGCCAAGTCATCAATCTTAAGCATTTTTTCTTTAATCAAAGCATTGAAATTCTTTTGCAAACTTACAAATTATTTAACACTATGCTCAAAATCAGAGGGTATATTATTATAATTTACATAAGAATTGTTGTAGGAATTACCATAGTTATTAGAGGAATTACTAGGAAACGGCCTAGGATTAAAATTACCTCTATACGCGTTATTACCAAAATTGTTCCTACCAACAAAATTCACATCCATAGATTCATTATTGTTTTCAATCAAAGTAGACAAAGGCATATCATTAGGATTAATATGAGCACTCTTTCAAGCAAATAATTTCATAAGTGCATCCATCTTTCCACTCAAAACATTAATCTCTTCAATTGCATGCACTTTTTTACTAATGGAAGATCTTTCAGTATGCCATATCTACGAGTTTAGTAGCCTCTCCTAAAGTAATTTCCACAAAAGTGCCTCCTACGGCCGAATCTAAAGATTTCTAGAAGCAAAATGCAATCCGGCATAATTTTTTTGTATAATCATCCACAAATTCAAACCATGAGTAGGGCAATTCCGTATCATCAATTTCATCCTCCCCCAAGATTGTGCAACATGTTCATGCTCAAGTTTCTTAAAATTCATAGTATCGTTCCTAAGGGAGATGATCTTAGCGGGAGTAAAGTACTTGGAAATAAAAGCATCTTTGCACTTATTCCATGAATCAATACTGTTTTTAGGCAAAGATGAAAACCAAGTTTTAGCACGATCTCGAAGTTAGAATAAAAATACTTCAATTTAACAATAACATTATCCACATCTTTGTTCTTTTGCATATCACACAAATCAACGAAATTATTAAGATGGGATGCGGCATATTCATTGGGAAGGTCGGAAAATTGATCTTTCATAACAAGATTCAGCAAAGCGGTATTAATTTCACAAGATTCTGCATTAGTAGTGGGAGCAATCAGAGTACTAATAAAATAATTGTTGTTGGTATTGGAAAAGTCACACAATTTGGTATTATCTTGAGCCATCGTGACAAAGCAAGCAATCCAACACATGAGCACACAAAAATCAAACGAATAAGACGAATGAAAGAGGGGCGAAGAAAAGGAGAATCTTTTAAAAAATCGTTTTAGAAGTGGGGGAGAGGAAAGCGAGAGGCGAATGGCAAATAATGTATTGGGAGGGACGAGAGTTTATTATGGGTACTTGGTATGTCTCGGGTTGGCATATATCTCCCCGACAACGGTGCAAGAAATCCTTCCTGCTACCTCTTCAACTTGCGTTGGTTTTTCCCTTGAAGAGGAAAGGGTGATGCAGCAAAATAGAGTAAGTATTTCCCTTAGCTTTTGAGAACCAAGGTATCAATCTAGTAGGAGACAATGCACAAACCACCGAATACCAGCACAAACAAACACCAACTTGCACCCAACGCGATAAAGGGGTTGTAAATCCCTTCACGGTTATTTGCAAAGTGAGATCTAATATAGATGGATAAACGGTAAAGTAATATTTCTGATATTTTTGGTTTATGGAACGGAAAGTAAAATATTGCAAAGAACGTAAATAGGAAACTAAAATTGTAGATCGGAAACTTATATGATGGAAAGTAGACCCGGGGGCCATAGGTTTCACTAGAGGCTTCTCTCAAGATAGAAAATATTACGGTGGGTGAACAAATTACTGTCGAGCAATTGATAGAAAAGCGCATAATTATGACAATAACTAAGGCAATGATCATGAATATAGGCATCACGTCCGTATCAAGTAGACCGACTCCTGCCTGCATCTACTACTATTACTCCACACATCGACCGACTCCTGCCTGCATCTAGAGTATTAAGTTCATAAGAACAGACTAACACATTAACTAATATGACATGATGTAGCGGGATAAACTCAAACAATATGATGAAAATCCCATCTTGTTATCCTCGATGGCAACAATAAAATACGTGTCGCTTCCCCTTCTGTCACTAGGATTGAGCACCGCAAGATTGAACCCAAATCTAAGCACTTCTCCCATTACAAGAAAAACCAATCCAGTTGGCCAAACCAAATCGATAGTTCGAAGAGACTTGCAAAGATATCAAATCATGCATATAAGAATTCAGAGGAGATCCAAATAATATTCATAGATAAGCTGATCATAAATCCACAATTCATCGGATCTCGGCAAACACATCGCAAAAGAGTATTACATCGAATAGATCTCCAAGAAAATCAAGGAGAACTTTGTATTGAGAATCAAAGAGAGAGAGAAGAGCCATCTAGATACTAGCTATGGACCCGTACGTCTGTGGTAAACTACTCACGCTTCATCAAAGAGGCAATGGTGTTGATGTAGAAGCCCTCCATGATCGAACCCCCCTTCATCAGTGAAGGAAATATGCCCTAGAGGCAATAATAAAGTTGTTATTTATATTTCCTTATATCATGATAAATGTTTATTATTCATGCTAGAGTTGTATTAACCGGAAACTTAGTATATGTGTGAATACATAGACAAAACAGAGTGTCCCTAGTATGCCTCTACTTGACTAGCTCATTAATCAAAGATGGTTATGTTTCCTGACCATAGACATGTGTTGTCATTTGATGAACGGGATCACATCATTAGAGAATGATGTGATGGACAAGACCCATCCGTTAGCTTAGCATTATGATCATTGAGTTTTATTGCTATTGCTTTCTTCATGACTTATACATGTTCCTTTGACTATGAGATTATGCAACTCCCGAATACCGGAGGAACACCTTGTGTTATCAAACGTCACACCATAACTGGGTGATTATAAAGATGCTCTACAGGTGTCTCCGATGGTGTTTGTTCGGTTGGCATAGATCGAGATTAGGATTTGTCACTTCGTGTTTCCGAGAAGTATCTCTGGGCCCTCTCGGTAATGCACATCACTATAAGCCTTGCAAGCAATGTGACTAATGAGTTATTTGTGGGATGATGCATTACAGAACGAGTAAAGAGACTTGCCGGTAACGAGATTGAACTAGGTATGGTGATACCGACGATCGAATCTCAGGCAAGTAACATACCGATGACAAAGGAAACAACGTATGTTGTTATGCGGTTTGACCGATAAAGACCTTCGTAGAATACCTAGGAGCCAATATGAGCATCCAGTTTCTACTATTGGTTATTGACCGGATATGTGTCTCGGTCATGTCTACATAGTTCTCGAACCTGTAGGGTCCGCACGCTTAACGTTTGATGACGATTTGTATTATGAGTTATGTGATTTGATGACCAAATGTTGTTCGAAGATCAAACCAAAATTAGTTTCCATGGTTTAACGGGACCAATTTGGAGGCTCTGCTTCTGAAGATACCGGTATGTGATAGCCTACAAGTGCACATGGTTTAGTTGTAGCCTTTTCAAAGTAGGAGTATCGATCCCACATGCAGCACAGGAATCAGACTTTTGTCTCTTGTAAAGAAATATATACTTTCGTGCCTGCAAACAATTGTAGACTTAAAGCAGAGTGAGGGCGGATAAAAAGGATTGTCGAGTAGTGTTTATAAATCGTAAATAAATACCATAAAAAGTAAATGATGTGCGAGAATTGTGATGACTAGTGAAATAGTAGAATGAAAAGGGCGCTCTCAGGGAATCCGGAATCCCCATTGGTATGTTTCTAACGCACATATGCATAAGCATAGTATATACTGGATACTTGGTACCTCTTGATCTCGTGTTGGTTTATCCCTTGAAGAGGAAAGGGTGATGCACCAAAGTAGAGTAAGTATTTCCCTCAGCTTTTGAGAACCAAGGTATCTATCCAGTAGGAGACAACGCACAAACCACCGAATACATGCACAAACAAACACCAACTTGCACCCAACGCGATGTAACACCCCGGTGTAATGATGCTACAGTAACCCTTGGGGTTAAGTTCTTAATTTTGCTTAACAAGTTCCTGATCATTATTGTCTCATGTTTCTTTCAATTTTCCTTTTGAATGCAAATTCAAATGCTAAGTGAAATTCAAAAGTGCTCAAACATGAAAACTAAAATGTTCATCATGTGGAAAATATTCTTCTGGTAATATTGGTGGTGAAATAATACTTTTGCAAATGTCTAAATGGCCTAAAATAGCTATATCAGCAAGTTGTTAAAAAAAAGGCAAAAGCTTATAAAAAAATAGAAATGGGGGTGAGAGTGCAACCTCCTCCTGGACCGAACCCACCTGGGCCGGCCCACCTAGCCCACTCCAGCCGGCCAGGCCCAGCTCCCCTCCCCGGTCGCTCTCCCCTCCCTCCTGTTCCCCTGGTGCATGCCGCTACAGGGCGCGGTCGCCACCGGACCGGCTCAACGACGTCGTCGGCGAGGGGATAAGGTCCCCCGATGCCTCGGTCCTCTCCCCCCGCTCTCCACTGTCGCCCTCCCCATCTCCCCCACTCCCCTCCAGATCTCCTTCTCCCTCTCCTTCGTTTTGGAGAGGGAGCCGACGCGGTCGCCGCCGTACCTCGCCCGTCCTCGCGGCCATCGAGCCCCGTTCGCCTCCCCGCCTTGCCCACGAGCTCCGCCGCTTCGAGCCCGTCCTCCTCGACCACGGGCCCGAGCCCCGGGAGACCTGCATCGACCCGCACCATCTTCTTCCTCCTCGGATCCCCGCCGTTGTTCGCCGTCGATTCCGTCTGCACCACGCCTTCCCCGCGCCCGCTCTGAACGGCTACGCCCCACTATGAGCCCCTGCCTTCTTCCCCCGCCCTTCTCATCAATGATCGTACCTCGTAGCCGCCATCCCCGCTGTGGCCTAGCCCTCCGCCGAGGACGCTCGTCGTCGGCCACCTCCCGGTGACCAAATGGCCACGCGCAGTAGTCCATCGCCGTCGCACGCACATGTAGAGGTCCCTTGGCCGTTTAGTTTGTCCGCAAACGAGCTGCCGTTGCTGACCCGCATCGAGCCGAGTCCCGGCCGCCACAGTCGTCGACGCCGCGCCCTGCTCCGGTCAACTCCAGCCCCCGCGACCACCGCCGTTGGATGCGCGAGTTCGACCGCAGCCGAACGAGCCTAGCCGCGTCCGATTTGAGCCACTGTGGCGAAAATCCGGCGGCCTCCCGTGCGCGCCGCCGTGCGTTTTGGTCACCGGCGCGACTTCCATCGCCGTGCTGACGTAGGCGCCTCTGGGCCCCACCCCGGTGTCGCTGCCACTGGGCCCCATGGCCTTTGACCCAGTCAACGACTGAGAGGGCATCGCCCAGTCAATTCCAGTGGGTCCCCGGTGGGCCCTGTTGACTAGTCAACTAGTCTGTTGACCGCTGATGCAGCAATGACGCCATGATGACGTCATATTCCTTTTCTGTTATTTTAAATCATTCTAGAATATGCTTTAATCTTTGATAATTCATAGAATTTAAACCGTAACTCGGATGAAAAAGTTTTATACATGAAAGTTGCTCAGAACGACGAGACGAATTCGAATTCGTGGTCCGTTTACCTGTCAGATGCCTCTAACTATCTGAACATGGAACATTCCCCCTCCGGTCATTTGTCTGACACAGGTCCGGAACCGGGAATACTTTCCTGGATGATTTCCCCCTCTCCTGTATCGTGTAGCCTTACGTTAGGGCACACCCGACACAACATATTGCCACGTTATGCTTTGTGATGCTATGTTTGCTTTATATTTACTGTTTCTTCCCCCTCTTATCTCCGATAGACCCCGAGACCGATGCCGCCCCTGTGATCGACTACGTCGACGACGTCCCCTCCTTGCCAGAGCAACCAGGCAAGCCCCCCCTTTGATCATCCCAATATCGCCTATTCCATTCTCTCATGCTTGCATTAGATTTTACTACTGTTATTGTTTGCTCCTATTCTGATGCATAGCCTGCTTTTGTATCTGCTGTTGTACCTTACCTGCTTATCCTAAACTGCTTAGCATAGGTTGGTTAGTGATCCATCAGTGACCCCCACTTGTCCTTGTTGCCCCTGCTTCATCATCGATGACTCGATCTACGTGCTCGAAGACCAGGCCCGACACCGCACATCACTTCCCCTTAGTTGCTTGACACTACTGGGTTTCTATCGAGTACCGAGGGTGAACCTCTTCAGCACTCCTGATGTTAACCCTGTAGTGTAGTCATTCGGTCGTGGTCATCGAGGGTGATTTCCTCCTTAACCACTTTCGATATGACTCTGTCATGAAACCCCTCAAGTGTGAACCTCGAGGGTGATTCCTCTTACGTTCACCTTGAAGATTACATCTAGTGGAATTCATCGGGGGTGATTCCTCGGGTTTTCCCCCATGATGTTTGGACACACGGATACTTGGACTTTACCCCTGTTACTTGGAAAGACGGGTCGACCCTGAGGGGTACCCGCGCGAGCTTAATTGCGAGTGATGTGGAGTCAGGCGGACCTGGAAGGTGCCCGCGAGATAATTACGAGGCGTGGCCGGGCATTCCTAGCCCTTGCCGCAAGTCCTCGAGACGGGGCAACGGGGTCACATCTTTCGTGAGTCTCTGCTTGTTACCGCGCGTTCCTAATCCACTACGATTTGGATATTTGATTCGAGGGGCCTCTGGCCTGATAGCACTAACCATCACGTGGGCATAGTATGGGCGTTCTGCGTCGTATGCATCAGCCGAAGCTTAATAGACGTTAGCGACTGAGTGGCGCGCGCCGGGTTGGACTGGTAAGCTCCTTCCTTTTTAGGGAGGTAGCTAGGTCTGCTCACCGGCCGCGTACGCAACGTGCAGGAGTTCCTGGGGAGATAGCCCATGACCCCTGGGGGCATAGGTTTAGTCCGGCATGCTGGCCTCTCTATTAAGCCTAGGTCGGGTTGCGGCGTATTGTTTGGCCGAGGCCGGGCATGACCCAGGAAAGTGTGTCCGGCCGGAGTCCATCGAGCGTGGTGGGTAAGTTGGTGCACCCCTGCAAGGAAGAAAACATCTATCGATAGCCTGTCCTACGGTAACGGACACTTGGAGTTGTATCCCGATCGATACAACTAGAACTGGATACTCGTGATGAGACTGGATGGTGATGAGTAATGGATTGTGATCATAACTGGATAGTACATCTCTGGGATTTCTTTCTCGCAGGGAGTCGAGAAAGGATCTCTGGCCGAGGTTGATAACACTACTACTACTTTACATTGAGCTACTCTACTCCCTCCTGTTGCTGCAAGATGGTGATTTCCAGAAGATGCTAGTCTTCGATAGGACTAGTCCTTTCCCTCTATTCTGGCATTTCTGCAGCCCAGTCCACATATACAGCCTTCCTTTGATAATGATGCATTTGTAGTATAGATCCTTGCTTGCGAGTACTTTGGATGCGTACTCATGGTTGCTTTGCTTCCCCTTTTCCCCCCTTTCTTCTTCTTTCCCGTTGATGCAACCAGATGTCGGAGCCCAGGAGCCAGATGCCGCCTCCGATGCCTACTACTACGTGGAGACCGACGATGACCAGGAGTAGTTAGGAGGCTCCCAGGCAGGAGGCCTTGCCTTTTCGATCGATGTTGCTTTTGTGCTAGCCTTCTTAAGGCACCCTTGTCGAACTCATGTATGTACTCAGATATTGTTGCTTCCGCTGACTCTTGTGTATTCGAGCCCTCGAGGCCCCTGGCTTGTAATATAAAGCTTGTATTATTTTAATTTGTGTCTAGAGTTGTGTTGTGATATCTTCCCGTGAGTCCTTGGTCTTGATCGTACACATTTGCGTGTATGATTAGTGTACGATTGAATCGAGGGCGTCACAAGTTGGTATCAGAGCCGACTGCCTGTAGGTAGCCCCCTTTCCAACTCCTTGGCCGAAGTTGAGTCTAGTCACTGAAAAACTTTTACTAACATTGGCTGCGTGTCTTACGGGCCCACGTCGCCATTGGGTGGTATTAGGATCTTTTACTCCTCGTCTATACTCTGGGACTCTGATCTCTCTTCTACTCGGGTTAAACGAATTTACTAACTTTCACATTAGGATCCCGTGACCACATTCACCCCGAAGTTGGATAAAGCCATAGTTATTCCATAGAATAGCATTTTGAGTAGTGCACACCCTATCGTGTTGACTACTAAGTGGTATCCATCGTACCTCTTTCATTATGCTTGTTTCATCATGAATGATCCTTGTCTTTGCAAATTGCTCAATGCTGAAATACCCCTGTTACATGTTAGCAGGATGGTTAGACCCGCTGGACGTGGCCGTGGTGCCAACGATCCACCACCGCCTGAATTCTTTGCTGGAATGATGCAACAGTTTGAGTTGAATCGCCAGTTTATGGAAGGAATGATGGCTCAGTTTCCTCGTCCGAACATGAATCAACAGCCAACCCCAGTAACTCTGCAGGACTTCATGCACCTCAACCCAACTATCTACCGCAGCTAATTCAACCCCTTGATGCTGATGACTGGCTCCGTGACATCACATATGAAATGGAGTCTGCTAGTGTGGCCCCTGCCAGCTATGTCACCTTTGCATCTTTCTTACTGAAGGGTCCCGCTGCTCAATGGTGGGACAGCCACAGGCGTACCCTACCTGCTGGAATGGTCATCACTTGGCCGGATTTCCAAGCTGCCTTCCGTGCCTGCTTCATTCCTCAAGGAATCATGGACAAGAAGAAGCGAGAGTTCCGCAACCTCACCCAAGGCAACAAGTCTGTAGATGCTTATCAGCGGGAATTCTTGGACTTGTCCCGCTATGCTGAAGAAGATATTGCTACTGATGCTCGTAAGCAGGAAAAGTTTCGTGATGGACTTCAACCTGATATCAAGCTAGCACTGCTCGTTCATGATTTTGCCGACTTCGCCACCTTGGTGAACAAGGCTATTCAGGTTGAGACTGGTCTTCAGGAACACCAGGGATCCCTCAGGCGCAGCCGTGACGCTGGCTCATCTTTGGGCCCGTCAGCGCAGAAGCGTCGGATATGGATTCCCCACAGCATGTATCATACAACTGCACCTGCACCAAGACAGTCCTATGCTGCACCTCGTCTGCCTCCTCCGCCGCAGAGGCAGCCTCTTCGAGATGTACCACCCCAAGATTCTGCTCCTAACCCCAATGATGGTCTGTGCTTCAGATGTGGCCGCCCCGGTCACCTCGCCAAAGAGTGCAATCAGAAAAAGAATCAGCTGGCTCTGCCTTCAACTGGTCGTAACCATCAGCCCCATAACAACAATGCCAGACCTTATGGTCATGGTCAGGCTAATCATGTTGATCTGAATGAAGCTCAAGACCAGCCTGCCACTGTGATGGGTACTCTTCTCGTTAATTCAGTACCGGCTTCTGTTTTATTCGATTCAGGGGCATCACATTCATTCATGTCAGAAAATTTTTCTTACGCACATGACATTCGATGCGAGCCCATGAACACTCCGATAGTGGTACGCACCCCTGCGGGTCAGTGTCAAACTACCATGATTGGTCGCGACGTCCCCGTTGAAATTGAAGGGTTGGAATTTCATGTTTCTCCCATTATTCTGGAGTCTTCAAATATTGACCTCATTCTGGGAATGGAATGGTTGAAAGCGCATACTGCCTCTATCGTTTGCGCTACCAAGGTCGTTCACCTCCTACATCCTTCAGATGAGATTGTAACCTACCATGCTCAGCTTGTTCAAAACGCTAAAGCGCGACTTTATGCTTTGAATGCGTTGAACGCAGCACCTCTTGAGGGAATTGAAAAGATTCCAGTCGTTCGCGACTTCCAAGACATATTTCCAGAAGAACTTCCAGGAATACCCCGTGCCCGGGCTGTCGAGTTCGTCATCGACTTGAAACCAGGCACCGTTCCTATTGCCAAACGACCCTACAAGATGCCACCTCATGAACTCCTTGAGCTTAAGGAGGAAATCGACAAATCTCTTCACAAGGGTTTCATTCGTCCAAGTTCCTCTGCTTGGGGAGCACCTTCTCTCTTCGTCAAGAAGAAGGACGGTACGAACCGTTTGGTCCAAGACTATCGTCCTATCAACCAAGCTACAATTCAAAACAAATATCCCCTTCCTCGGATCAATGATCTGTATGATCAACTGGCTGGTTCATCGATATTCTCTAAACTCGACTTAAGGTTGGGTTACCACCAGATCCGTGTTCGTGAGGAGGATATTCCAAAGACCGCCTTCGTCACTCGTTATGGTTCTTACGAGTACACCGTCATGTCTTTTGGCTTGACCAATGCTCCAGCCACATTCTCTCGTCTGATGAACTACATATTCATGGATTACCTCGACAAGTTCGTCGTAGTCTATCTGGATGATATCCTGGTATATTCGAAGAACAAAGAAGAACATGCTGAACATCTTCGACTTGTTCTAGAGAAGCTTCGAGAGCATCAACTTTATGCCAAGTATTCCAAATGCGAATTCTGGCTTCCCGAAGTCACGTACCTTGGTCATGTCATATCCAAGGATGGTATTGCCGTCAACCCAGAGCGAGTTCAGGCTATTCTTGACTGGACCCCTCCGAAGACTGTCAAGCAAGTCAGAAGCTTTCTCGGACTAGCCAGCTATTGTCGCCGCTTTGTCGAGAACTTCTCCATGATCGCCAAGCCACTAACCAATCTGCTACACAAAGGCGTTAAGTTTGATTGGACAGACAAATGTCAGGAAAGCTTCCAGGCACTCAAGGACAAGCTGACGTCTGCCCCAGTGCTTGCTCCCCCTGATTCCCGCAATGACTTTGTCATCTATTGCGACGCTTCACGACAAGGATTAGGCTGCGTCCTAATGCAAGAGCGCAAAGTGATTGCTTATGCCTCCCATCAAGTGCGTCCTCATGAAGAGAACTACCCAGTTCATGACCTTGAGCTTGCTGCGGTTATCTTTGCACTGAAGCTATGGAGACAGTATCTTCTCGGTAATCGTTGTGAGATCTTCACCGATCATCAGAGTCTGAAGTACCTGTTTACTCAGCCAGATCTGAACCTCCGTCAGCAGCGATGGATGGAAGTTATTGCTGACTACAACTACGGTATATCCTATACCCCTGGCAAGGCTAATGTAATGGCCGATGCCCTGAGCCGTAAGTCTTATTGCAATAATCACCAGGTCTACAAAGCTCAACCCCGCCTTTATGAAGAGCTATGCAAGCTGAACCTTCAACTAGTTCCACAGGGTTCTCTGAATAACCTTGTATTGGAACCAACTCTTCTTAAAGCAATCAAGTCTGCTCAAGCCAAAGATGCTCATGTTGATCTGATGAAAAAGGATCTTGCCTTAGAGAAATCCAGAGATTTCTCACTTGGTGAAGATGGAACCTTATACTTCAGAGATCGCATTGTAGTACTCAGGTTCGAGCTTATGACAGAGAAGGTGATGAAAGAAGCGCATGACACCCCTCTCTCTATTCATCCAGGAAGTACCAAGATGTATCTAGACATCCGTCAGAAGTACTGGTGGTCTAATATGAAGCAAGACATTGCCCGATATATTGAAGAATGTGACGTTTGTCGTCGCGTCAAAGCAGAACATCAGAAACCGGCTGGACTTCTGCAACCGCTTCCGATTCCTGAATGGAAGTGGGACAAGATCCAAATGGACTTCGTCACTGGCCTTCCCAAATCTCAGAAAGGTAACGATGCTATCTTTGTCGTCATCGACCGATTCTCGAAGGTTGCTCACTTTCTGCCAGTCAAGGAGACTATCACTGCTAGTCAATTAGCAAACTTGTATATCTCCAGAATTGTGTCACTCCACGGCATTCCGAAGGAGATCAGTTCAGACCGCGGAAGTATATTCACTTCAAAGTTCTGGGATAGTTTCCAAGAGGCAATGGGAACTCATATTACCTGGAGCACTGCTTATCATCCCCAATCCCAAGGCCAAGTCGAGCGAGTCAATCAAATTCTTGAAGACATGCTTCGGGCTTGTGTTATTTCTTTCGGCAAGAAGTGGGAAGAATCTCTCCCTTATGCGGAGTTCTCTTATAACAACAGCTATCAAGCCAGCTTGAAAATGGCACCCTTCGAAGTGCTTTATGGACGTAAGTGCCGAACCCCTCTGAATTGGTCAGAAACTGGGGAACGTACGCTCATTGGTCCAGACATTATTCAACAAGCTGAAGAGCAGGTTCGCATTGTCCGGGATAATCTCAAGGCGGCCGAGTCCCGTCAGAAGAGCAACTATGACCGGAAACACTGGGGTTCAACTTATCAACCTGGTGAACAAGCTTATCTGCGTGTCACTCCTTTGAGAGGCACTCATCGGTTCGGAGTCAAGGGCAAGCTAGCTCCGTGCTACATCGGTCCTTTCCGCATTCTGGCCCGTCGTGGACTGGTGGCTTATCAACTGAAATTGCCACCTCAGTTCTCTCATGTTCATGATGTCTTCCACGTGTCGCAACTTCGTCGATGCTTCAAGGATCCAGAACGTGAAGTGGATCCAGAATTGATTGAAGTTCAAGATGATCTCACATACAAGGAGCATCCTATCCGCATTCTTGAAGAAGCTGAACGTCGAACCCGCCAGAAGGTTACCAAGTTCCTCAAGGTGCAATGGTCGAATCATACTAAAGAGGAAGCCACTTGGGAGCGCGAAGATAACCTCCGTGCTGAATACCCCGACCTGTTCCCTTCTACCTCTTAATTCTCGGGACGAGAATTTCTTTTAGAGGATGAGAGTTGTAACACCCCGGTGTAATGATGCTACCGTAACCCTTGGGGTTAAGTTCTTAATTTTGCTAAACAAGTTCCTGATCATTATTGTCTCATGTTTCTTTCAATTTTCCCTTTGAATGCAAATTCAAATGCTAAGTGAAATTCAAAAGTGCTCAAACATGAAAACTAAAATGTTCATCATGTGGAAAATATTCTTCTGGTAATATTGGTGGTGAACCAATATTTTTGCAAATGTCTAAATGGCCTAAAATAGCTATATCAGCAAGTTGTTAAAAAAAGGCAAAAGCTTATAAAAAAATAGAAAAGGGGGTGAGAGAGCAACCTCCTCCCTGGACCGAACCCACCTGGGCCGGCCCACCTAGCCCACTCCAGCCGGCCAGGCCCAGCTTCCCTCCCCGGTCGCTCTCCCCTCCCTCCTGTTCCCCTGGTGCATGCCGCTACAGGGCGCGGTCGCCACCGGACTGGCTCACCGGCGTCGTCGGCGAGGGGATAAGGTCCCCCGACGCCTCGGTCCTCTCCCCCCGCTCTCCACTGGCGCCCTTCCCGTCTCCCCCACTCCCCTCCAGATCTCCTTCTCCCTCTCCTTCGTTTTGGAGAGGGAGCCGACGCGGTCGCCGCCGTACCTCGCCCGTCCTCGCGGCCACTGAGCCCCGTTCGCCTCCCCGCCTTGCCCACGAGCTCCGCCGCTTCGAGCCCGTCCTCCTCGACCACGGGCCCAAGCCCCGGGAGCCCTGCATCGACCCGCACCATCTTCTTCCTCCTCGGATCCCCGCCGCCGTTCGCCGTCGATTCCGGCTGCACCACGCCTTCCCCGCGCCCGCTCTGAACGGCTACGCCCCACTGTGAGCCCATGCCTTCTTCCCCCGCCCTTCTCATCGACGATCGTACCTCGTAGCCGCCATCCCCGCTGTGGCCGAGCCCTCAGCCGCGGACGCTCGTCGCCGGCCACCTCCCGATGACCAAATGGCCACGCGCAGTAGTCCATCGCCGTCGCACGCACATGTAGAGGTCCCTTGGCCGTTTAGTTTGTCCGCAAACGAGCTGCCGTTGCTGACCCGCATCGAGCCGAGTCCCGGCCGCCGCAGTCGTCGATGCCGCGCCCTGCTCCGGTTAACTCCAGCCCCCGCGACCACCGCCGTTGGATGCGCGAGTTCGACCGCAGCCGAACGAGCCTAGCCGCGTCCGATTTGAGCCACTGTGGCAAAAATCCGGCGGCCTCCCGTGCGCGCCGTCGTGCGTTTTGGTCGCCGGCGCGACTTCCATCGCCGTGCTGACGTAGGCGCCTCTGGGCCCCACCCCGGTGTCGCTGCCACTGGGCCCCATGGCCTTGTTGACCCAGTCAACGACTGAGAGGGCATTGCCCAGTCACTGCCAGTGGGTCCCCGGTGGGCCCTGTTGACTAGTCAACTAGTCTGTTGACCGCTGATGCAGCAATGACGCCATGATGACGTCATATTCCTTTTATGTTATTTTAAATCATTCTAGAATATGCTTTAATCTTTGATAATTCATAGAATTTAAACCGTAACTCGGATGAAAAAGTTTTATACATGAAAGATGCTCAGAACGACGAGACGAATCCGAATACGTGGTCCGTTTACCTGTCAGATGCCTCTAACTATCTGAACATGGAACATTCCCCCTCCGGTCATCTGTCTGACACAGGTCCGGAACCGGGAATACTTTCCTGGATGATTTCCCCCTCTCCTGTATCGTGTAGCCTTACGTTAGGGCACACCCGACACAACATATTGCCACGTTATGCTTTGTGATGCTATGTTTGCTTTATATTTACTGTTTCTTCCCCCTCTTATCTCCGATAGACCCCGAGACCGATGCCGCCCCTGTGATCGACTACGTCGACGACGTCCCCTCCTTGCCAGAGCAACCAGGCAAGCCCCCCCTTTGATCATCCCGATATCGCCTATTCCATTCTCTCATGCTTGCATTAGATTTTACTACTGTTATTGTTTGCTCCTATTCAGATGCATAGCCTGCTTTTGTATCTGCTGTTGTACCTTACCTGCTTATCCTAAACTGCTTAGCATAGGTTGGTTAGTGATCCATCAGTGACCCCCACTTGTCCTTGTTGCCCCTGCTTCATCATCGACGACTCGATCTACGTGCTCGAAGACCAGGCCCCGACACCGCACATCACTTCCCCTTAGTTGCTTGACACTACTGGGTTTCTATCGAGTACCGAGGGTGAACCTCTTCAGCACTCCTGATGTTAACCCTGTAGTGTAGTCATTCGGTCATGGTCATCGAGGGTGATTTCCTCCTTAACCACTTTCGATATGACTCTGTCATGCAACCCCTCAAGTGTGAACCTCGAGGGTGATTCCTCTTACGTTCACCTTGAAGATTACATCTAGTGGAATTCATCGGGGGTGATTCCTCGGGTTTTCCCCCTTGATGTTTGGACACACGGATACTTGGACTTTACCCCTGTTACTTGGAAAGACGGGTCGACCCTGAGGGGTACACGCGCGAGCTTAATTGCGAGTGATGTGGAGTCGGGCGGACCTGGAAGGTGCCCGCGAGATAATTACGAGGTGTGGCCAGGCATTCCTAGCCCTTGCCGCAAGTCCTCGAGACGGGGCAACGGGGTCACATCTTTCGTGAGTCTCTGCTTGTTACCGCGCGTTCCTAATCCACTACGATTTGGATATTTGATCCGAGGGGCCTCTGGCCTGATAGCACTAACCATCACGTGGGCATAGTATGGGCGTTCTGCGTCGTATGCATCAGCCGAAGCTTAATAGACGTTAGCGACTGAGTGGCGCGCGCAGGATTGGACTGGTAAGCTCCTTCCTTTTTAGGGAGGTAGCTAGGTCTGCTCACCGGCCGCGTACGCAACATGCAGGAGTTCCTGGGGAGATAGCCCATGACCCCTGGGGGCATAGGTTTAGTCCGGCGTGCTGGCCTCTCTATTAAGCCTAGGTCGGGTTGCGGCGTATTGTTTGGCCGAGGCCGGGCATGACCCAGGAAAGTGTGTCCGGCTGGAGTCAATCGAGCGTGGTGGGTAAGTTGGTGCACCCCTGTAGGGAAGAAAACATCTATCGATAGCCTGTCCTACGGTAACGGACACTTGGAGTTGTATCCCGATCGATACAACTAGAACTGGATACACGTGATGAGACTGGATGGTGATGAGTAATGGATTGTGATCATAACTGGATAGTACGGCTCTGGGATTTCTTTCTCGCAGGGAGTCGAGAAAGGATCTCTGGCTGAGGTTGATAACACTACTACTACTTTACATTGAGCTACTCTACTCCCTCCTGTTGCTGCAAGATGGTGATTTCCAGAAGATGCTAGTCTTCGATAGGACTAGTCCTTTCCCTCTATTCTTGCATTTCTGCAGCCCAGTCCACATATAAAGCCTTCCTTTGATAATGATGCATTTGTAGTATAGATCCTTGCTTGCGAGTACTTTGGATGAGTACTCATGGTTGCTTTGCTTCCCCTTTCCCCCCTTTCTTCTTCTTTCCGGTTGATGCAACCAGATGTCGGAGCCCAGGAGCCAGATGCCGCCTCCGATGCCTACACTACGTGGAGACCGACGATGACCAGGAGTAGTTAGGAGGCTCCCAGGCAGGAGGCCTTGCCTTTTCTATCGATGTTGCTTTTGTGCTAGCCTTCTTAAGGCACCCTTGTCTAACTCATGTCTGTACTCAGATATTGTTGCTTCCGCTGACTCTTGTGTATTCGAGCTTATGTATTCGAGCCCTCGAGGCCCCTGGCTTGTAATATAAAGCTTGTATTATTTTAATTTGTGTCTAGAGTTGTGTTGTGATATCTTCCCGTGAGTCCTTGATCTTGATGGTACAAATTTGCGTGTATGATTAGTGTACGATTGAATCGAGGGCGTCACACGCGATAAAGGGGTTGCCAATTCCTTCACGGTTATTTGCAAAGTGAGATCTGATATAGATGGATAAACGGTAAAGTAATATTTCTGGTATTTTTGGTTTATGGAACGGAAAGTAAAATATTGCAAAGAACGTAAATAGGAAACTAAAATTGTAGATCAGAAACTAGCTTATATGATGGAAAGTAGACTCGGAGGCCATAGGTTTCACTAGAGGCTTCTCTCAAGATAGAAAATATTACGGTGGGTGAACAAATTACTGTCGAGCAATTGATAGAAAAGCGCATAATTATGACAATAACTAAGGCAATGATCATGAATATAGGCATCACGTACATATCAAGTAGACTGACTCCTGCCTGCATCTACTACTATTACTCCACACATAGACCGACTCCTGCCTGCATCTAGAGTATTAAGTTCGTAAGAACAGAGTAACACATAAAGTAAGATGACATGATGTAGCGGGATAAACTCAAGCAATACGATGAAAACCCCATCTTGTTATCCTCGATGGCAACAATACAATGTGTGTCGGTTCCCCTTCTGTCACTAGGATCAAGCACCGCAAAATCAAACCCAAAGATAAGCACTTCTCCCATTAATTGCAAGAAAAACCAATCTAGTTGGCCAAACCAAATCGATAGTTCGAAGAGACTTGCAAAGATATCAAATCATGCATATAAGAATTCAGAGGAGATTCAAATAATATTCATAGATAAGCTGATCATAAATCCGCAATTCATCGGATCTCGGCAAACACACCGCAAAAGAGTATTACATCGAATAGATCTCCAAGAAAATCGAGGAGAACTTTGTATTGAGAATCAAAGAGAGAGAGAGAGAAGAAGCCATCTAGCTACTAGCGATGGACCCGTACGTCTGTGGTAAACTACTCACGCTTCAGCAGAGAGGCAATGGTGTTCATGGAGAAGCCCTCTATGATCTAATCCCCCTCCGGCAGGACGCCGGAAAAGGCCCCTAGATGGGATCTCACAGGTACATAAGGTTGCAGCAGTGGAAAAGTGGTTTTGCGGCTCTCCTGGAAGGTTTTTGGATATTTGAGAATATATAGGCGAAAGAAATAGGTCGGTGGAGTCACGAGGGGCCCACAAGGGTGGGGGCGCGCCCTACCCCTGGGCGCGCCTCCCGACCTTGTTGCCCCCTCGTGGCTTTCCTGGCGTGCACTCCAAGTCCTCTGGATGTCTTCTGGTCCAAGAAAAATCATCACGAAAGTTTCATTTTGTTTGGACTCTGTTTGGTATTCCTTTTTTGCGAAACTCTAAAACAAGGAAAAAACAGGAACTGGCACTGGGCTCTAGGTTAATAGGTTAGTCCCAAAAAATAATATAAAATAGCATATTAATGCATCTAAAGCATCCAAAACAGATAATATAATAGCATGGAACAATAAAAAATTATAGATACGTTGGAGACGTATCAGTACTTGAGCTACTGTTGACAATTATGTTGGGCGGAGCCTGGTACAGTACACATTCTACCCGTGGTAGACTTCATGCCATGCACGCCACTATCATAGTCTCCTAGGGGGTTACAACTCATGATAATTAAGGGTTTCCCCATGGGCGCGACCTCTCTAAGGTTTCTCCGTTATTCCCCAGTCAATTGCAAAGGTTAGGAGGGGTAGGCTCTTACTGTCACCTCGAATTACCTCTGTGTCCTAAACCTTTAAAATGCCAATGGTATACTTGATAGCCATAAGGCACAAATGTTGAGTGGGCCCCCTCCACAACATTCACGAAGTTATTAAACTAAGCATTCAATAGAGGATCTCATAGCCACATTAAACATTTCAGATCCTACACATAGCAAGGTTCATCCATATCCCCAAGAAATTAGGGTCTACTCACACATGAGGGCAACAAACATCATTGTTGGGGGAGTTACCCACGGCTAGACCCAACCCTGAGGATAAGTCATCTCTCGAGTTAAGTTATTTCTGGAGTTAAGCCATCTCTGGAGTTAAGTCAGTTCTGGAGTTAAGGCAGGCTACAATCTTGACCCAGCTACAATCTTGACCCGGCTATAGTCATGACCCGGCCTGCTACAGGACATGTCCTGCTACAAGATATGCACAATCAAGGAGTCTAAATACAAGACGGAGACCCCAAACTTGGAAGACATGGAGGACTTAGAGTAGGACTCCAACTGCGGGTATAACCCAGAATCTCTTGTAACTCTAGGGACTCAACTATTATATAAAGGGAGTCCCTGGGTCATCAGAAGCATAGGTTTTTGAGACAAACATGAGACAGATGTTTTGATAGGTCTTGAGACAGATGTTTTGATAGGTCTCAAGACAGATGTTTTGATAGCTCTCGAGATAGAGGTAGCGAAATAGTGCCCTTGTAACCGAGACCACCACAATCAATAGCAAGCAAGCAGGATGTAGGCTTTTACCTCCATTGTGAGGGGTTGAACCTGGGTAAATTCGCATCTTCTTGTTTTTGATTAACCCCATCCAAGCTTCCACTGAGCAGCGATGGCTTCACAACTTAGTCTTCTCATCAAGACATCTGCTATGATAAAACCACGACAATCATGACAATGGTAATGGAATACATGGATAAGTGATTCAAATGATACACCGAAGGAACCACTAGGGTTTTTGATGTTGCAAATGATAGGGATGTGGATAATGATGATGATGGTGATGACGTTGTCCTCTTTCGCTGTGAGAAGGATGCCCTCCTTCCCCTTGCCAATCCCACCTTTAGATGAATTCCCGAGGCTAGGGTTCTGTCTTTTGGATGAGTTTTTGGTGTCTCTGGCCATCTGATTCACGATCCGACTCGCTGGGGTGAAAACACTTGATCCAGCAACGGTGGCGTGCCATATGACCGCTCATACGGGCGCTTGTGGTCGAATGGAACACCGTATTTCATGATGAAGGCGTGATGACGTCCATTCCTTTGGCCTCTTTGCTTGATTATTTTAAGGACAGTTGCCATCACCTTAATCACATTATTCCAACACCATTTCTGAGGATTTTCTCCATTAAATGATAATTGATCCAAAATACGTTACTGACACGTCTCCAATGTATCTACAATTTTTGATTGTTCCATGCTATTATATTATCTGTTTTGGATGTTTTATATGCATTAATATGCTATTTTATATTATTTTTGGGACTAACCTATTAATCTAGAGCCCAGTGCCAGTTCATGTTTATTCCCTGTTTTTGAGTTTCGCAGAAAAGGAATACCAAAAGGAGTCCAAACGGAATGAAACCTTCGCGATGATTTTTCTTGGACCAGAAGACAACTAAGAGACTTGGAGATGAAGTCGGAGGAGCCACGAGGTGGCCACAAGGACGGAGGGTGCACCCAGGGGGTAGGGCACGTCCCCACCCTTGTCGGCCCCCCGTGCACCTCCTGACCTAATTCTTTCGCCTATATATTCCCAAATATCCCCAAACCACTAGAAGCATCCACGAAAACACTTTTGCACCGCCGTGACCTTCTGTACCCATGAGATCCCATCTAGGGACCTTTTCCGGCACCCTGTTGGAGGGGGGGTTCAATCACGGAGGGCTTCTACATCATCTCTATTGCCCTTTCGATGAAGCATGAGTAGTTTACCACAGACCTACGGGTCTATAGCTAGTAGCTAGACGGCTTCTTCTCCCTCTTTGATTCTTAATACCGTGTTCTCCTCGATGTTCTTGGAGATCTATTTGATGTAATACTTTATTGCGGTGTGTTTGCCGAGATCTGATGAATTGTTGATTTATACAGCTTATCTATGAATATTATTTGAATCTTCTCTGAATTCTTTTATGCATGATTTGATATCTTTGTAATTCCCTTCGAACTATCGGTTTGGTTTGGCCAACTAGATTGGTTTTTCTTGCAATGGGAGAAGTGCTTAGCTTTGGGTCCAATCTTGCGGTGTCCTTTCCCAGTTAGAATAGGGGCAACAAGGCACATATTGTATTGTTTCCATCGAGGATAAAAAGATGGGGTTTTCATCATATTGCTTGAATTAATTCCTCTACATCATGTCATCTTGCTTAATGCATTACTCCGTTCTTTATGCACTTAATGCTGTAGATGCATGCTTGATAGCAGTCGATGTGTGGAGTAATAGTTGTAAATGCAGAATTGTTTCGGTCTACTTCATGCGGATGTGATGCCTATATTCATGATCATTGCCTTACATATCGTCATAATTTTGCTCTTTTCTAGCAATTGCTCGGTAGTAATTTGTTCACCCATCGTATTATTTGCTATCTTGAGAGAAGCCTCTAGTGAAACCTATGGCCCCCGGGTCTATTTTCCATCATATTAATTTCTGATCTACTATTTCTGCAATCTTTTACTTTCTGATCTATAAACCAAAAATACCAAAAATATTTACTTTACCGTTTATCTATCTCTATTAGATGTCACTTTTGCAAGTAACTGTGAAGGGATTGACAACCCCTTTGTCGCGTTGGGTGCAAGTTGTTTGATTGTTTGTGCAGGTATTAGGTGATTTGTGCGTTGTCTCCTACTGGATTGATACCTTGGTTCTCAAACTGAGGGAAATATTTATCTGTACTTTGCTGCATCACCCATACCTCTTCAAGGGAAAATCCAACGTAAGCTCAAGAAGTAGAGGGAAGAATTTCTAGCGCCGTTGCGTGGAAGAATTTCTGGTGCCGTTGCTGGGGAGATGTACGCCCAGTCAAGACATACCAAGTACCCATCATAAACTCTCATCTCTTGCATTACATTATTTGCCATTCGCCTCTCGTTTTCCTCTCCCCCACTTCAAAAACGAATTTTGAAAAGATTTGCCTTTTCTTCGCCCCTCTTCCTTTCATCTTCTTCGTTTGCTTTTTGTGTGCTCATGTGTTGGATTGCTTGCTTTGTCATGATGGCTCAATAGAATACCAAATTGTGTGACTTTTCCAACACCAATAATAATGATTTTATTAGTACTCCGGTTGTTCCTGCCACTAGTGCGGAATCTTGTGAAATTAATGCCGCTTTACAGAATCTTGTTATGAAAGATTAATTTTCTGGCCTTCCTAGTGAAGATGTCGTTTCCCATCTAAACAATTTTGTTTATTTGTGTGATATGCAAAACAATAAAGATGTGGATAATGATATTTTTAAATTGAAGCTATTTCCCTTCTCGCTTCGAGGTCATGCTAAAACTTGGTTTTCATCTTTGCCTAAAAATAGTATTGATTCATGGAATAAGTGTAAAGATGCTTTTATTTCCAAGTATTTTCCTCCCGCTAAAATCATCTCCCTTAGGAACGAGATTATGAATTTTAAGTAACTTGAGCATGAACATGTTGCACAATCTTGGGAGAGGATGAAATTGATGATATGAAATTGCCCTACTCATGGTTTGAATTTGTGGATGATTATACAAAAAAAATATGCCGGATTGAATTTTGCTTCTAGAAATCTTATAGATTCGGCCGCGGGAGGTACTTTTATGGAAATTAGTTTTGGAGAAGCTACTAAACTCCTAGATAATATTATGGTTAATTATTCTCAATGGCATACCGAAAGATCTTCCACTAGTAAAAAAGTGCATGCGATTGAAGAGATTAATGTTTTGAGTGGAAAGATGGATGAGCTTATGAAATTATTTGCTAGCAAGAGTGCTTCTATAGATCCTAATGATATGCCTTCGTCTACTTTGATTGAAAATAATAATGAATCTCTGGATGTGAATTTTGTTGGTTGGAACAGTTTTGGTAATAATGCGTATAGAGGTAATTTTAATCCTAGGCCGTTTCCTAGTAATTCCTCTAATAATTATGGTAATTCCTACAACAATTATAATGGAAATTATAATAAGATTCCCTCTTATTGTGAGAATAGTGTCAAAGAATTTATGAGATCGCAAAAGAATATTAATGCTTTGATTGAAGAAAAAATGCTTAAGATTGATGATTTAGCTAGGAACGTTGATAGAATTTCTCTTGATGTTGATTCTTTGAAACTTAGATCTATTCCACCCAAGCATGATATTAATGAGTCACTCAAAGCTATGAAAATTTCCATTGATGAGTGCAAAGAAAGAACCGCTAAAATGCGTGCTAAACGAGATTGGTTTGTAAAAACGTGTTCTTCTAGTTTTCGTGAAAATAATGATGAAGATCTTAAAGTAATTGATGTGACTCCTATTGAATCTTTGTTTTCCAATATAAATCTTGATAAAGATGGGACTGGATTTGAGTCAACTTTAGTTAAAAGGCGTCCCAATGATACAAAGTTTTTAGATCTTGATGCAAAAATTGATAAAAGTGGGATTGGAGAGGTCAAAACTTTAAGTAGCAATGAACCCACTCTTTTGGATTTCAAGGAATTTAATTATGATAATTGTTATTTAATAGATTGTTTTTCCTTATTGCAATCCATGTTGAATTCTCCTCATGCTTATAATCAAAACAAAGCTTTTACTAAACATATCGTTGATGCTATGATGCAATCTTTTGAAGTAAAGCTTGAATTAGAAGTTTCTATCCCTAGAAAACTTTATGATGAGTGGGAACCTACTATTAAGGTTAAGATTAAAGATTATGAGTGCCATGCTTTGTGTGACTTGGGTGCTAGTGTTTCCACGATTCCAAAAACTTTATGTGATGTGTTAGGTTTCCTTGAATTTGATGATTGTTCTTTAAATTTGCATTTTGCGGATTCCACTATTAAGAAACCTATGTGAAGGATTAATGATGTTCTTATTATTTCAAATAGGAATTATGTTCTCGTAGATTTCATTGTTCTTGATATAGATTGCAACCCTACATGTCCTATTATTCTTGGTAGACCTTTCCTTAGAACGATTGGTGCTATTATTGATATGAAAGAAGAAAATGTTAGATTTAAATTTCCGTTAAGGAAGGGCATGGAACACTTTCCTAGAAAGAAAATTATATTTCCATATGAATCCATTATGAGAGATAATTATGGAATGCATACCAAAGATGAAAATACCTAGATCTATTTGTGTTTTTATGCCTAGCTAAGGGCATTAAACAATAGCGCTTGTTGGGAGGCAACCCAATTCTATTTTTGTTTTCACTTTTTAGGTTCTGTTTTTAAATAAATAATTAATCTAGGCTCTGGTTAGATGTGGTTTTGTGTTTTAGTTAGTGTTTGTGCAATGTAAGACCTTTGGGATGGCTTACGGTGATAGTTGATTTGATCTTGCTGAAAAACAGAAACTTCTGCGTTCAAGAAAAACAGTTCTCATTTTTAATAGCGGCGTGATAAAATACTGATTCTTTTTGCATATGATTAATAAACAAATTGTTTAGGTTTTCCTATTTTTCAGAATTTTTGAAGTTACGGAAGTATTCGAGAAACCCAGATTACTAGAGACTGTTCTGTTTTTGACAGATTCTGTTTTCTATGTGTTGTTTGCTTATTTTGATGATTCTATGGGTAGTATAGGGGGGTATGAACCCTGGAAAAGTTAGAAATATAGTAGGTATTACACCAATATAAATAAAGAATGAGTTCACAAAAGTACCAAAAGTGGTGATTTATTTTCTTATACTAACAGAGCTTATGAGATTTTCTGTTGAGTTTTGTGTTGTGAAGTTTTCAAGTTTTGGGTAAGGATTTGATGGATTATGGAATAAGGATTGGCAAGAGCCTAAGCTTGGTGATGCCCAAGGCACCCCAAGGTAATATTCTAGGACAACCAAGAGCCTAAGCTTGGGGATGCCCCAGAAGGGATCCCCTCTTTCGTCTTCGTCTGTCGGTAACTTTACTTGAGGCTATATTTTTATTCACCACGTGATAGTGGTTTGCTTGGAGCGTCTTGTATGATTTGAGTCTTTCCTTTTTAGTTTGCCACAATCATCCTTGCTGTACATACCTTTTGAGAGGGACACGCATGAATCGTGATTTATTAGATTACTCTATGTGCTTCACTTATATCTTTTGAGCTAGGCAATTTTGCTCCAGTGCTTCACTTATATCTTTTTAGAGCACGGCGGTGGTTTTATTTTATAGAAATTAATGAACTCTCACGCTTCACATATATTATATTGAGAGTATTTAAACAGCATGGTAATTTTCTTTGGTTATAAATTTAGTCCTAATATGATAAGCATCCAAGAGGGATATAATAAAAACTTTCATATAAAGTGCATTGAATACTATGAGAAGTTTGATTCCTTATGATTGTTTTGAGATATAAAGATGGTGATATTAAAGTCATGCTAGTGAGTAATTGTGAATTTGAGAAATACTTGTGTTAAAGTTTGTGATTCCTGTAGCATGAACGTATGGTGAACCATTATGTGATGAAGTCGGAGCATGATTAATTTATTGATTATCTTCCTTATGAGTGGAGGTCGGGGATGAGCGATGGTATTTTACTACCAATCTATCCCCCTAGGAGCATGTGCGTAGTACTTCGTTTCAATCACTAATAGATTTTTGCAATAAGTATGCGAGTTCTTTATGACTAATGTTGAGTCCATGGATTATATGCACTCTCACCCTTCCACCATTGCTAGCCTCTCTAGTGCCGCACAACTTTCACCGGTACCATACACCCATCATATACCTTCCTCAAAACAACCACCTTACCTACCTATTATGACATTTCGATAGCCATTCCGAGATATATTGCCATGCAACTTTCCACCGTTCCGTTTATTATGACACGCTTCATCATTGTCATATTGCTCTGCATGATCATGTAGTTGACATCGTATTTGTGGCAAAGCCACTGTTCATAACTCTTTCATACATGTCACTCTTGATTCATTGCACATCCCGGTACACCGCCGGAGGCATTCGTATAGAGTCATATTTTGTTCTAAGAATCGAGTTGTAATTTTTGAGTTGTAAGTAAATAAAAGTGTGATGATCATCATTATTAGAGCATTGTCCCATGTTAGGAAAGGATGATGGAGACTATGATTCCCCCACAAGTCGGGATGAGACTCCGGACAAAAAAAAAAGATGCCAAAAAATGAGAGAAGTCCCAAATAAAAAAATTAGAGAAAGAGAGAAGGGACAATGTTACTATCCTTTTACCACACTTGTGCTTCAAAGGAGCACCATGATCTTCATGATAGAGATTCTCCTATATTGTCACTTTCATATACTAGTTGGAATTTTCCATTATAGAACTTGGCTTGTATATTTCAATTATGGGATTCCTCAAATTGCCCTAGGTCTTCGTGAGCAAGCGAGTTGGATGCACACCCACTTAGTTTTCTTTTTGAGCTTTCATAAACTTATAGCTCTAGTGCATACGTTGCATGGCAATCCCTACTCACTCACATTGATATCTATTGATGGGAGTCTCCAAGCCCGTTGATATGCCAAGTGGATGTGAGACTACCTCCTTCTTTTTGTCTTCTCCACAACGACCTTCTATTCCACCTATAGTGCTATGTCCATGGCTCATGCTCATGTATTGCGTGAAAATTGAAAAAGTTTGAGAACATCAAAAGTATGAAACAATTGCTTGGCTTGTCATCGGGGTTGTGCATGATTTGAATATTTTGTGTGATGAAGATGGAGCATAGCCAGACTATATGATTTTGTAGGGATACGCTTTCTTCGTCCATGTTATTTTGAGAAGACATAATTGCCTTGTTTAGTATGCTTGAAGTATTGTTTTTATGTCAATATTAAACTTTTGTTTTGAATCTTATGGATCTGAACATTCATGCCACAATAAGGAAAATTACAAGAATAAATATGTTAGGTAGCATTCCACATCAAAAATTCTGTTTTTATCATTTACCTACTCGAGGACGAGCAGGAATTAAGCTTGGGGATGCTTGATACATCTCCAACGTATCTATAATTTTTTATTGTTCCATGCTATTATGTTATCTATTTTGGATGTTTTATATGCATTAATATGCTATTTTATATTATTTTTGGGACTAACCTATTAACCTAGAGCCTAGTGTGCTAGTTCTTGTTTTTTTTCCTATTTTTGAGTTTTGCAGAAAAGGAATACCAAATGGAATGAAACATTCGCGATGATTTTTCTTGGACCAGAAGACAGCCAGGAGACTTGGAGATGAAGTCGGAGGAGCCACGAGGCGGCCACAAGGACGGAGGGCGTGCCCAAGGGGTAGGGCGAGCCCCCCACCCTTGTGGGCCCCCCGTGCACCTTCTGAACTATTCTTTAGCCTATATATTTCCAAATATCCCCAAACCACCAGAAGAATCCACGAAAACACTTTTCCACCGCCGCAACCTTCTGTACCCGTGAGATCCCATCTAGGGACCTTTTCTGGCACCCTGTCGGAGGGGGGTTCAATCACGGAGGGCTTCTACATCATCTCTATTGCCCTTCCGATGAAGCATGAGTAGTTTACCACAGACCTACGGGTCTATAGCTAGTAGCTAGATGGCTTCTTCTCCCTCTTTGATTCTTAATATCGTGTTCTCCTCGATGTTCTTGGAGATCTATTTGATGTAATACTTTATTGCGGTGTGTTTGCCGAGATCCGATGAATTGTGGATTTATGACCAGCTTATCTATGGATATTATTTGAATCTTCTCTGAATTCTTTTATGCATGACTTGATATCTTCGTAATTCTCTTCGAACTATCGGTTTGGTTTGGCCAGCTAGATTGTTTTTCTTGCAATGGGAGAAGTGCTTAGCTTTGGGTTCAATCTTGCGGTGTCCTTTCCCAGTGATAGTAGGGGCAGCAATGCACGTATTGTACTGTTGCCATCAAGGATAAAAATATGGGGTTTCATCATATTGCTTGAGTTAATTCCTTACATCATGTCATCTTACTTAATGCGTCACTCCGTTATTTATGAACTTAATACTCTAGATGCATGCTGGATAGCAGTTGATGTGTGGAGTAATAGTAGTAGATGCAGAATCGTGTCGGTCTACTTGACACGGACGGGATGCCCATATTCATGATCATTGGCTTAGATATCATCATAACTTTGCGCTTTTCTATCAATTGCTCGACAGTAATTTGTTCACCCACCATATTATTTGCTATCTTCAGAGAAGCCTTTACTGAAACCTATGGCCCCCGGGTCTATTTTCCATCATATTAGTTTCTGATATACTATTTCTGCAATCTTTTACTTTCCGATCTATAAACCAAAAATACCAAAAATATTTACTTTACCGTTTATCTACCTCTATCAGCTATCACTTTTGCAAGTAACCGTGAAGGGATTGACAACCCCTTTATCGCGTTGGGTGCAAGTTGTTTGATTGTTTGTGCCGGTATTAGGTGATTTGTGTGTTGTCTCCGACTAGATTGATACCTTGGTTCTCAAACTGAGGGAAATACTTATCTCTACTTTGCTGCATCACCCTTTCCTCTTCAAGGTAAAAACCAACGCAAGCTCAAGAAGTAGCAGTTACCTAAGGGATTATCAACAAAAATAACTGCATGAACGCGGTAAAATTCCACAAAGCCTACTACGTACGTAGGCACAAAATACTTAGTAAAAGATCACATAAATCAGTATGCACTTGCATAATTTCACTGACATGCATTAGAGATTAGGGATATTTAAATTAGTGCCCCTGGTTCCTTAGTTGTGCTCACTTTTCCCCACGCTCCAAACATTTGCTCACTTTTCCCCTCTTCCTTAGCTGAAACTCACACAAATGCTCATAGCGGGCGTTTGCCGTCTTGACCGTCCATTGACCGTTAATTGCTGACGAGTGGGGCCGAGTCTTCGTCTGACTATTGCTTGCTGGCGGGTGGGACCGCAAGGAGACACGTATTGGGCAGCTTGTCTGAATCTGAAACAGATCTAGACAGGCCGCACTGCACAGCGCCGCCCCGCCCCCTCCGCCGGCGTCTTGTCGTGTCCACCGCAGTTGTTTCCTCCACCCTATGCCCTCGTCCGTTCGTCGGTGATGCTGCGTCTCCGCCAGATATAGCCCACTCCCCCCATATGGGATTACATAGCGATGTTGTGTGAGGACGCCCGGAATGCAGTCGATCGTGGAGAGGATTGGGTCGAATCCGCGGGAGATGATTCATGGATTAAACGTGGGTAAGCATTGTTTCCTCTCAAATTGACATTCTAAATCGTATTGTAGGCCGTATTTGACTTCTGTTTGCTTCAATCATTCGAATTTGTGCTCGATTTTACCCAGCTAACTTAAGCCTTTGTTTCCTTCCCCAACAAAATAGGATTGATCCCGCGCTGGCTTTCCGGCTGGCGATTAGAATGGAAACTAGTGTGCTGCGTGGTACTAAACCGCATTTGTTTTCATCATTTTTCTATCCCAAAGTGGTAGAAACCAGCATATCTTTCAAAGATTTGCGAGCTGAGCTCCGAAACACCTATCCCTGGAGTGATGCCGATTCTGTTGAACTGAATTACTTCAGTAGTGACGAGCAAAGATTTCTCCCACTAACTTGCGACGATCATATGCCGTTGCTTTTTGCTGGGATTGCTGGCTGCCGATTCGGTAAACTCCAAATCGATGTGCTTCAGCCACGCGCAGAACGGGCGAAGGGGAAGGAAGTTCAGACATCATCTGTCCGTGCTAATAGCCAGCACCCCGGCACTCCTTGTAGGTCAACACCAAGTAAAGCAAGTGGTTCATGGAGCCACAACATGCCTGCTGCCAATTCTGGTTCCGATTCAGCTGCTGCTTCTCGTGTACCTTCTGCAGTTGGTGTAGAAGAAGATGCAGAACCTGACGAGGCAGTGCCTACAAATGATGATGAAGACGAGATGATGTTTCCTGAACTGGTCGATGTAGCCAGTCAGCAAGCAGTGGATGACAAATATATGGAGGAGCCCATCAGCCAAGCTAGGTTTGATGACACTGACGATGAAGAGAAGGTGGAAAACATGGACATCTTAATCGAGGATGAATACGATGACATGCCAACAATTGAGTGGAACAGGGAAAAACCTGAGCTTAGTGTAGGTACCATTTTCCAATCAATGGTGGACTGTCGGAATGCAGTGACAACATGGTGCATTATATCTGAAAACGCCTATAAGATTAAAAGGAGTGAGCCAACAAGGTTCACAGTTTTTTGTCCCTATCCTAGGTGTAGGTGGAAGTTGCATGCATCTCGTATGAGAAAGAGCAAATATATTAAGGTAATCCAAGTTCAGTTAGTAATTTAGTTTCAGACCTTTGAGTAAGGTTTCTTAACTGTTCTTTACCCTTTTATTTTGTTTCAGATAAATAAAAACCCACACAAGCACACCTGTCCACCTGGAGGGGGAGGGGGGAAGGCCAAAACCAGGCTAGCAAAAACTAGGTGGGTGGCAGATGCTATATTGGATTGGCTGAGAGAAGAACCTGGACTTGGTCCAACAGCACTCCATGGGAAGCTTTTTGAGAAGTACAAGATAGAAATTCCTTACATGAGAATTTTCAATGCTAGGGAAAATGCTCTTGACAGAATTAATGGTCAATGGAATGACAGTTTTCAGCTGCTTTACACTTTCAAAGCTGAAGTGGAGATGGCAAGTCCAGGGAGTGTTGTAGAGATTGACAAGCATACAGTTCCGTTCAAAATAAAAGGGAAGTCATTTCAGAAGGAGTGCTTCAGAAGGGCTTTTGTTTGTTTCAAGGCATGCTGGCAGGGGTTTCTAGATGGTTGCAGGCCCTATTTGGCTGTAGATGCTACACATTTGACTGGAAGATGGAGAGGACAGCTAGTAGCAGCTTCTGCAGTTGATGGACACAACTGGCTATTCCCAGTTGCATTTGGTGTGGTGGAGGCAGAGTCTGAGGAAAGTTGGGTCTGGTTTCTGCAGCAGTTGCGCAACATTATAGGCACACCCCCAGGTTTAGCTATACACACAGACTCTTGCAAGGGTTTAGAGAGTGCAGTGGAAATTTTATTCCCTGGAGTGGAGCATAGGGAATGTATGCGACACCTAGCACACAATTTCAAAAGGAAGTTCAAAGGTAAAGTTTATGATGAGAACTTATGGCCAACATCATACACATGCAGCAAAAGGAAACATGAACACCATTTGAGAGTGTTGTATGCTCAAAATCCTCTTGTGAAGGAGTACATGGATGCACATCATGACAAGGTGTGGTCAAGAAGCAAATTCAACGAAATCTGCAAAGTAGATTATGTGACCAGTAACCTTGCAGAATGCTTCAATTCAAAGTTCAAGTCAGTGAAAGGGCTCTTGTTGTGGCAAGCATTTGACAAGATGAGGCAAATGATCATGATAAAGATGGCTCTTCGCAAAAGAATTGCAGAAACACAATATGTTGGTCATCAAATGCTCCCATCACTGATTAAGGCATTGCACTTGATGGCAAGAGGACTGAAGATGAAATGTATTTGATCTGGTACATATGAGGGAGAGGTTACCTATACTGACACTAAAAATAGGGTATGGAGGTATCCTGTGAACCTAAGTACTAGAGAATGTACTTGTAGGTAATGGCAGATCCGTGGGAAGGCATGCATACATGCCCTACATCTGATGACCGTTATCGGGGGTGCAGATGGTGAAGTTGATCAATATTGCTCTGAGTATTTCTCTGTTGCCAAATTTATTGCTGCTTATGCTGATAATGTGCCTGCACTATTAGGGAAAGTTCAATGGAACAAAGTAGATCCAGGGTTCAAACTCCACGCTCCTGTCATTACTAGACCACCAGGAAGACCAAGGGACCAGAGGATTAGAGCAGGTGAGGAGGGTCGTCTACCAAAGAAGCGTGCTTGCAAAAAATGTGGAGTTCTGGGGCATATTGCTAGGCTTTGTACAAATGTAGTGGATGCATCATTTTGAGAGGAGGAAAGATGGACAGTAGCCAATGCTGAGGAGAATGCAGCAGCAATGGAGACTGAAGATGCAGTGGAGAATGCAGCAGCAAATGAAGCAGTGGAGAATGCAGCAGCAAATGAAGCATCTTGGTATGTGTTTGCACCCTTTGTAGAATGCAGCTACCCTTTTGTTTGCATTTGTTCTCTTTTTTGCCTATGGATTATAATTTTATTTACCAGCTCTAGGGAGAAAAGGCCAAGAGATGAAGAAGCAGAAGATTTTGAAACCATGGCCTTTGATGGTTTTGAATCTATAAGAGAGGAAGAGGAGGGCGTAATTTTTCCAATTGTGCCTTTAAAGATTACTGAACCCATAGATGACCGTCAAATGGTCGTCAAGTGCTCGACGAGTGCAACTACTCCATCAGCACCTCCATGAGGAAAACCCCAAGTAAAGCCCAAGATCAAAAGGAACAAGAGTCTGAAAGAAAAGAGCATCTCAACTAGGGAAACCAGGAGCAAGACGGTGAAGCCAGCTGCAAACACAAGGAGCAAGTCGAAAATTTGAATTAAGTTGCTGGGAAATGTTTGTGTTGTCAATTTGAGGGCGAGTGGATCGCTTAAAACTTGGTAGATTTGTATTAAGATGTTGGCATCTTAAAACTTGGTAGATTTGAGCTACTGTGATAACTTATCAGTTGTAATAATGTTGCTTCTACTTTGGTTTCTTATTTGAGTCAGAATTCAAATCTCCATCAAAATTTGAATTTAAATCAATATTAGAATTTGGGGCAAAATTTGGATTCGAGTCAAAGTTGAAGTTGAACATTGGAGGTTCATTGCTTTGTGCGGTGTATTTGATCGAGCATTTGAAGTCCAATATTCGTAGGTGAACAGTCCGAATGAGAAATGTGCTAGAAACGAGCTCGAAAACTAGGGTAAACAGCCCTATTTGAAATTAAGTTTTTTTTTGACCTTGCCTAAATGAGGCATATATATTTTTATTAACACCTGTTCCATATATATAGGGTAAAAACGGAGTCTCACTATTTATTGATTAATATTCATATTACTACATTTTTTTGAAAAAATATGCTTTTAATTCAAAACCGTCAAATAACACGTTTTAGATATGAAAATGAAAAAGTAAGTTCAGATCCTTCTTACTCACTCCAAAATGAAGCTATGGAGATTTTTCTGATTTTTTTAATTATTTTGATTTTTTTTCAAACCCTAAACCCTCTCTCCCTATTCTACGAACTCTGAAAATGTTCATAGGTGATAGCTCATTTGTGTGAAGACTTTTTTCATGAAAATGACATACACCAAGTTTATATTTTTTTCTCATAACCTTGTCACATATGACGGCTATGTGCGCAAGAATTACAACATTTTGATTTTTTTTGAATTTTTAAAAACATTTGAACTTGGTTTCGACAGATCACTTCAAAAAAACACCCCTATACCGAGTTTATATTATTTTTTATGGTAACTAGGTCTCATAAACGGATGAACTACGTTTGTTTTATACTTTTGCGCTTTTTTCTAATTTAGTTATGGCCATTTGAAATCTGGTCAAACCCTAATTACCCCGTTGACTCGCTCATAACCCCGCAGAAATGCTCCAAACCCTAGTGTCGAACGTGCGCCGTCGGATCCTACCAAGCGCCAAACACCACCCGTCAGATGTGGGGCAGGCATGCACGATCCGCGTGATGCATCCTGATTGGCTACTGCACTGTCCTTCTCGGGTTTTTTACGATCTGCCCCACTTTACATATGAAATTGTATTTTTTGCACATGACCACCACATGTCAGTGTTAAGAGTTGGTTCAAATATTGAAACTGCAAAATACAATGTGGCAAATCCTCAATATAGCTTCCCCTTCTCCTCTTCTCCATCTGACAGACAAAGGCATCGAGCAGATCGAGCAATTCCTCTGATTCTTTCCCCATCTTCTCGTTCTTCTTCCTCTCGAGCAATTCCTCTGTTTCTTCCTCTCAGGCGATATGTCGACCTCCTCGTCAGCCCCCGTTCCACGTGGTCGGTGTATGGTCCAGTGCCGATGACTCGATGCACTGACTGCCCACGGACTGCGCCACTGAAGCGGTTGACTTCGAAGGAGGAGAAGAATGGGAACTTTGGGCGCGAGTTCGTCAAATGCGAGAGCAAGACGGAGGGGCAGGTTAGATCTGAGTTTTCCTCGCATCCTTTATCTCTAATTTCTCAAAAAATCTGTCAGGTTTGAATTTAGGTTACATGATTTCGTTTTCAGATCGTGAAGAAATGCCACCATTTCGAGTGGATGGATGATTACATCCAGAGGTTTCAATGGTCGGGCTTGCTGGATTCGAGTGGGAATGCAATCCGCGAGTCTAATCTGCCCCATGACAGTGCCGCTCCGGCAGCAGCAGCGAGTCCGGAATACCCGACGGTGGTAGATGTCGAACTGAAGACGGAATTGAAGAAGATGAACAAGAACTTCAAGCAGCTGATTGAGTTGAAGAAGCAATCCAATCTGATAGCTTTAGGAATATTTGCTCTAGGAATTTTTTACTTGATGGCCATCTCTCGTTAGAGATGTTTGTCTACTGTTGTTGCCACTGTTTAGCAATCCAAGTCTGTTTATCTCAAATGCAACTCTGTTTAGTGCAACTGTCGATCACTGAATGTATTGGATCATACCATAGCTCGTCAGATGACAGTAAGTAGTACTTGAGCAGCACAAGGAATATACATCAAGTTCATCTCTTCTCTCTCGCACTTGCCAAACTTTTGTCCCCGACTTCGTCAGTTCTGCTAAAAAAACCTAGTTCGCTGGCCCAAAAAGAAGCCCAGAAAGAAGCGATGTTTCTTTTTTGTTTAGGAAGGATTGCTTTGTTCTTTTTTGTTTCTAATTGCTTTTTTCATTAATTTGATTTCCCAATCTCTTCTATCTCACTGAGGAATATTGTTGGCTTTCCTTTATGGGTCCCTTCATTTTTTAGAATCAAAGTATTTGCAAACCGCAGTATTATTATGCCTAGCGACCCAATACTTCATGATTAGAAAAAGAGGTCTAACCCTCTTTTTTATATACTTCAAACATAGTGTAGTTAAAACTACACTTTTGACTAAAGCCAAATATCTCAAAGTATTTGATACTTCAATATTTCTGAAAACCAAAGTATTCTTTGAATACCTAAAAAATACAGAGCTCTCAAACCAAAGCCATGTACAAATGTACAATATGTTCTTATTTTTAGAAGGCATCTATAAACACATCATTTTTAGTTTGTTTGGTTAATTTTTCCCACGCCAATTAGCCGTGTCTAATCTTGGGACAAACAAAATACAAACATAACAAAGCATTAATATAACACACATAACTTAACTTAGATAGGGTTGCTAGGGCAACATAAGTTCTTACATAGACACCGATAGATAATAGTTAACCTTACATAGATAGCTCGGGCAACACACACACACCAAACTCACACCACATAGTAGATAGATAGGGTAGCTAGGGCAACACCGCCATGTCTTCACCGTCGTCTTCACCTTAACCGCCGGCTTCACCGTCTTGTTCGCCGCCGGCTTCAGTACTCCTCCTCCTCAAGTCCGTTGTCGCCGAGGTAATACGGGAGGCTGTGCATGCGGTTGCGAGCGGGGAAGACGTTCTCGAAGTCGGTGAAGATGTTATAGGTCGTGAATGCGATGAACTTGCACCCACACCAATACACCTTGCCGAGCAGGTAGTAGGCATCGAGCTTGTTGGTGAAGTGGACGACGAGCCCTACCACTGGAGCGTTGGCGTGGGGACGCTGCTCCACGAGGTTGAACATGGGAGGCGAGCCCGCCGGAAGGTGGCGGAAGCCCGCACGGAGGAACCCCCGTGCAAGCTCAGTGCTTCCCCTCCAGCGGGAGAACGCCCACACATGGAGGGATTCCTCGACGACAACGTTGGCGGGGTACCGCCGTTACGGCACGATGGGCGGTGCTTGGAACATCGGCCCGTTGTACTGCATCTTGCTCGCTTTGCTGAGTGGAACGGCTTTGGCTTTTGGGGGAAGAAGAGAAGAAGTTGGAGGCGCAGATGCATATGTAGAAGAAGAGGCAATGGAGGGCAATTTAAATAGCCCGGGGAGACGAAGTGGGTACACGCGCAAACGGCCGGCATAGATCGTGACTCAGTGCGTGCGTGAACCGATGCGATCATCAATGTGTGAACGTGAATTGATGCGAGCGTGCTTTGCATGCTCTGCGTTGGCGGCTGCCTGCCTCCCCTTCTGCGTGCTCTGCGTTGGCGGCTCCCTGCCTCCCATTCATGAGCGTGCGTGCAGCCTGCGGCATGAACCAATGCCTCGACATATGGACGCGACCATGCGTGCAGCCTGCCCCTTCTGCCACCGGCACGTATGCCTGCGGCGCGTGAAACAACGCTGCGGAGCGACTGAATCCACCGGCAACCGTGCGACACGGATCGATGCACGCGTGTCGGCGTGCATGCATGCGATTAGGTCTAGGTCACTAGATGCGTGCGTGGCGGTGTTCGCATGCATAGCAGGCTACATCGATGCCAAAGCCGGGCATGCATAGCAGGCTGCATCCATCGATAGAAGGCTTTTTTAATTTATTACCAACAAACTAACGGGCCCGTCCTATGAACACAAACACAGCCCAACCAGTGAAGCCACAGCCACAGTCAACAGAGTCCAACGTGGCCCCACAAGTCAGTTAACGACCAAGATGGCAAACGTCTGTTATGAACATTTGTGAGAGTTTCAGCTAAGGGAATGGGGAAAAGTGAGCAAAAGTTTGAAGCATGGGGAAAACTGAGCACAACTAAGGAATTGGGGGCACAGATGGAATAAGCCCTAGAGATTATGCCCAGGCACTTTGAAGTTGCATCTATTTCCATTCTCTCGGAGAGGAAAAGTAAAAGAATGGCCTCTGGTACGTCCATTTTGCATCATGTTTACCTACTGTTATTTATAATGTTTTTATGCATAATAATGAACTTTGGAGTAATTCTAATGCCTTTTCTCTCATAATATGCAAGGTTCACACAAAGAGCGATTATTCCGGCAGCTGGAAATATGGACCCGAAAAAGCTACGGCAGGCTACCTATTTTGCACAACTCCAAATGAGCTGAAACTTCACGAGGAATTTTTATGGAATAAATAAGAAATAATTGAGCAAATAACTATCGGAGGGGGGCACCTGGTGAGCACAAGACACCAGGGCGCGCCCTGGTGGGTTGTGCTCAGCCCAGCTCACCTCTGGTGCCATATTTTGGTATATAGGTCATTTTGACCTAGAAAAAAAATAAGGAGAGGGCTTTTGGGACGGAGCGCCGCCATCTCGAGGCGGAATTGGGTAGGAGCACTTTTTCCCTCCGGTAGAGTGATTCCACCGGGGGAACTTCCCTCCGGGGGGGGGGGGGGGCAAATCATCGTCATCATCATCACCAACAACTCTCCCATGTTGGGGAGGGCAATCTCCATCAACATATTCAACAGCACCATCTCCTCTCAAACCCTAGTTCATCTCTTGTGTTCAATCTTTGTACCGGAACTATAGATTGGTACTTGTGGGTGACTAGTAGTGTTGATTACATCTTGTAGTTGATTACTATATGGTTTATTTGGTGGAAGATTATATGTTCAGATCCAATATGCTATTTAATACCCCTATGATCTTGAGCATGCTTATCACTTGTGAGTACTTACTTTTGTTCTTGTGGTCATGGGAGAAATCTTGTTGCAAGTAATAATGTGAACTTGATATGTGTTCGATATTATTTCTTCGCGAATACGCAAAGCTTGTGTATCATTCATTGATAGAAGATGTTATAATGGGTACAGACAAGGGTACAACACACAACACGAACACAAGGAGGTGTGAACATGGCATCCGGAGTAGAAAGACAGGGGATGCTCAGCCCAAACAGAGGAAAGTATACGGCTAAACCCACTAAGCCCCAAACAAGAGAGGCAGACCAAACCTGCAAGACGTCCAACATCGCCAAATCCAACACCAGGGACACCGCGAGCAACAATATAGCGCCTTCAAGAAGGAACAATGACGCCACGACGCCACCGCCATCCGGTCCAGAGAACCATAACTAGGGTTTCCCCTGAGCTCGAAGAGGGGTGCAGATGGAGGCCATGGCAGCGCCTTGAAGAAGGAAAATGACACCAGTGAGCGTCACCATTGCCAGCACCGGCAATCCGGGCAAAGATTTCTCCCTGGCCTATTACCGAGCAATTCCATAGCCACTGGATCCAGGATCTGAGATGCGGAAGCCGCGGTTGGCTGGAGCGCCCAGTCTGTAGGGGTTGGCCGTCGGAAGGTGTCACCTGGCGCCACCGAACACTCGACATAGGATCTGGCACCAAACAAGGCGTGTAGGCATACAAGGTCGTGGTGCGGCGAGGCAGCGAGAACCGACGCAGAGGAATCAACGACAACGAGCGGTATCGGCAAACTGGGACTGGAGAGAGCGCAGATCCAAGTTGTTGGGGCCGAAATCATCAGGTCGTCGACGACCTGAGAAAGCTGGAAGGGACGCAGCTACCGGATTGCCGGGACCGGAGGTTGATGTCGCTTGAAGCTACGCCGGTATTTCCCCAAAGAGGAAGGGATGATGCAGCACATCGGCGGTAGGTATTTCCCTCAGATATGAAACCAAGGTTATCGAACCAGTAGGAGAACGAAGCAACACAACATAAACAACCCCTGCACACAAATAACAACCACTCGCCACTCGACGTGTTAAAGGGGTTGTTAATCCCTTTCGGGTAATGGCGCCAGAAACGGTGCGTGGACGGGAGAAAGTTGTAATAGATTGAATAAATAGATCGTAAATAAAATAAGGTGCAGAAAAGTATTTTTCTATTTTTGGTTTAATAGATCTGAAAATAAATGCAAGGAAAAAGTAGATCGCAAAGGCAAATATATGAGAAAGAGACCCGGGGGCCGTAGGTCTCACTAGTGACTTCTCTCGAGAAAAATAGCAAACGGTGGGTGAAGAAATTACTGTTGGGCAATTGATAGAACTTCAAATACTCATGACTATATCCAGGCAATGATCATTATATAGGCATCACATCCAAGATTAGTAGACCGACTCCTGCTTGCATCTACTACTATTACTCCACACATCGACCGCTATCCAGCATGCATCTAGTATATTAAGTTCATGGAAAAATAGAGTAATGCAATAAGAATGATGACATGATGTAGACAAGATCTATCTATGTAGAGATAGACCCCATCGTTTTATCCTTACAAGCAACAATACATAGGTGTCGGTTCCCTTTCTGTCACTCGGATCAAGCACCATAAGATCGAACCCACTACAAAGCACCTCTTCCCATTGCAAGATAAATAGATCAAGTTGGCTAAACAAAACCCAAATATTGGAGAAGAAATACAAGGATATAAGAGATCATGCATAAAAGAGATCAAAAAAACTCAAATACTTTCATGGATATAAAAAGATAGATCTGATCATAAACTCAAAGTTCATTGATCCCAACAAACACACCGCAAAAGAGTTACATCATATGGATCTCCAAGAGACCATTGTATTGAGAATTCAGAGAGAAAGATGAAGCCATCTAGCTACTAACTACGGACCCGGAGGTCTACAAAGAACTACTCACGCATCATCGGAGAGGCACCAATGGAGGTGGTGAACCCCATCCGAGATGGTATCTAGATTGGATCTGGTGGTTCTGGACTCTACGGCGGCTGGATGAATATTTTGTCGACTCCCCTAGGGTTTCTGGAATATTGGGGTATTTATAGAGCAAAGAGGTCGTCCGGGGGCACCCGAGGTGGGCACAACCCACCAGGTGGTGGGTTGTGCCCCCCTCGGGACACCCCCAGGCACAGCTAGGGCCCATTGTCACTACTGCAGGATGCTGCTAACACGACACTGTGATCAGAGACCCTTTGACGAAATTGTGTGTGATGCAATAATCGCAAACGGTGGTGTAAAAACAGAAAAGGTGCGAAACATTTGCAATGACGGATGCATCAAACACGGTTCGGATTTTAGTTGCGTGTGCGATGTAGGGCATATGGTTCATTTCAATTAACTATTTGCGATGAGGAGGAACAAAAGAAACGGGCAGCCAGATGAAGGTGTGTGCGATATACAACATAAAGTTCACTCAGATGAACTGTTTGTGATTAGGCAACACAAAAGAAACAGGCAGCCAGATGAAGGTGTGTGCGATGTACAACATACGGTTCACTCGCATGAACTGTTTGTGATTAGGCAACACAAAAGAAACGGTTAGCCAGATCAAGGTGTGTGCGATATACGACATGCAGTTCACTCGGCCTTGTCATCAGTGTGTGACCTCTGTGGCAACCGTTCGCTCCCCACTAGCCTCTTCTTATACCGTGGCAACCGTCCACCGCCTCTTCGCCTTTCCCTCTCGATTTGTAACTGCTGTCGCACGCTCTTCCTCCCTCCATTTGCCCTCACCCTTCCTTCTGCCATTGTTTGATCATCTTCTCCATGGAGGGAACAGGTCGGAAACGACCCCATTATTCTTGCCCCGATCTGAAAGATGATGTGGTGGAGGAACTCATTAATTGGTGCGACTTCATCACCTCGGCTAGCATGGCAGGTTCGTTCAAGACCATTCGCGACTCAACTAATAACATCATTACAAGGAACCCAAGGGTCCAGGAGCGGTTTGATCTCCTCTATCTTCCTCGTCGTGACCCTACTGACTGGCGCGCGGACGACGGAAGCCTCGCCTTGTGCAAGTTGATGCCGCTTGATAATGATACGTGTGATGTTAAGATGCCATCGCTTGAGGGCAAGGCTTGGGCAGGCGCAGATGGATATTGGCTTGTTTATATTGGGTACAACTGCGAGTGGGAACTTGTGAATGTGTACACTCGTCACCGGGTTCCACTTCCAAAAATCTCAGACTACCCAGAGGTTGAGTACACCGGTATTCTACGTGAGTTCAAATACAATCATGGTGACTGTCGTCTACGGAAGATAACAACTTGTCGAGTTCCCAACCGCTCTTGGGATTACACGAACTATGAAGTTGTTGCTATCTTCGACAAGCTTGTTGTCGTCCTTACTTCCACGCCTCGACGAATATTGCTCAAAAATCAATTTCTATACATGGATGAGTACTGTGATGCAATTCAATACGAGGGTCTTGTGTTTGCTGCCACCACTCGTGGCACTGTTTTTGCATGGAATCCTGGTGCTTTCGGTACGTTTGCCTTCCACCATAATTATAATTGTTTCATCCACATGCATGCGGGTTAGCTAGTTTCCCTTTACTAATTAACCTTCTTTTGTTTCGAAGGTCCTCTGAACATTCCACCACCTTACTTGAAAAAATTTATAACCAAGGGGGAGATGATGATGCTGATGATCACGAGCATGAGGACGAGCAGGACCCATATACTCTGTGGTGCCTGGCAACTTATTCTGATGGATCACCTCTTCTTGTCTATATACAGGGCACTGCTAATGTTACTAAGGAAGCAGGTGTTATCTCGCATGGTCGCACTCTCCGGACCTATTCCAACATCCATTGCAGGGTATTCGGGATGGATACTAGTGTACTAGCGCCAACACCTTCTCCCTGGTTTAGTATTGAAAGTCTTGGAGGAAACTCGCTCTTCCTTGAACAAAACTATCCAATGATGGTGAAAGGCGATCCAGCTGCTGTTGACACAATGTTACTACAATTTATGAGAAGCAATTGTATCTATACCTCGGTCATTGCTATGCTTCCCTACCATCACAATATGGGTCCTAACATAGGCCGCTTCAGCCTGGATGATCAGTCCTACGTTGGTCTCGAGATTGACAATAGCTGGCCCTTCCCAGAGAATCACTTCTGGTTCAAAGCAAGCTTTTCCAACGCCGACGAGTGGTTGAGTTGAAGTTCATTTCATCTCTTTGTAATTTGTTGTGTGAGAAAAACTTCACTTTACTAGAATGTTTTGTTGGAAATGATCTATAATCCAACATGTATCCTCGTTGTCGTTGTGGGTTGATGACTTGTTGTATGTAATCAATGGTAGTGGTGTCCATCAACTCACGCCTGCTAGTGGTGTCCATATGAACAGTGCTACTGATTTTATTGCAAAAATTAGACAGTGCTAGTGATTTTTAGCTACATATTTTGACAAATCATAGTGTCACAAGGTTGACAAATGGCAATGTTACTAGATAAACAAATGTCAATCTTTCCAGTTTGACAAATGGCAACATACCCAAAATGATAGATGCAAATCCTACCCAATTGTTTCTACGTGGTTGCACACAGGTCATCCAAAACAACCATTTGCGTTGAAGGGATGCACAAATCCTACACAGCGAGGGAAGACCATAGCTCTCACTTTGCCTACGGGCGTTCTATCTAAAACATTTGCGATCAAGAGCTGGAGAAATCCTGCTCGGCACATTTTCCCTTGGCTTCCTGGGGAAGCTGTCGGTTTGCATATGGGTGTTCTAACTAAAACGTTTGCGATGAGTGTTTTATATTTAAAAACCATTGACTTTTTTCAAAAGAAAATTGTTTGATAAGTCTGTACATTAAGAGAGAAAAACGCAAGTTCGTTCAAACCATATCTTTCATTCAGTCACACTGCGAATTTATATTCATATGATCGAGAATTCGAGATACAGTATTAAACCCAAAAAAACTATTTTCGGCGGAGGCGGAGGCGGCGTGTTGCGCCGTCGTTGTCGTTGTCGTCCTCCGAGACGCTTTTGTTTAAGTATTCCAGGCAGCACAAAATGTTCTTCACTTGTAAATCAAACATCATGCCCTCGCGCGATCGACGAGCTTGGCGCTATAGAACGACAACTAGCACCGCTGAGAGGTAGCGGTCGACGACAGCGTCCAATGCCGCTGAGGGGCGCGCGCGCGCACGGGCACGGGCGTGGCAGGTGCAGCCAAACGCACGGGGACCGGTGCCGCGGTGGGTGGAGGGGCACGCACAGGAATGGGCACGGGTGCTGGCATGTACATGAGCTCGCGCGGGTCCGCGGAGACCTCGCTGCCGCCCGCGGCTTCCAGCTCTACGATAGTGCTCGACGACCAGCCCGTCAATGCTATGGGGATGGTCGATGGCGCGGGCGCGGGGATGGGAGCTGGGATGGGAGCGGGGGCAGCAACCGCCGCGGCCAACTCGTTCTGGGCCATGTCCATGAGGCCCCATTCCTCCTTATTTTCTATCTCCTCCGACTTGGAGTCAACTTCACCAAACTTGAAGACTAGTGGCAGATGATGATTCTGTGCCATGGCATTGGTGAAGGTCTGCGGGAGGGAGGGGAATGGGAGGCGAACAGTAAGGCCGCCCGTATTAAACCGCGGCTCGGGTGCCATTAATGGAAAGGAAGGTGGTCATCCATGGAAGTCAAAGGGCTCGCTTCCCAGTGAGACTACACAGCGGACAACTCGCACGCTTCCCGGTGAGCCTGCGCATTGGAGTACAGCTTGCATGCCTTTCAGTCAGCCTGCGCACCGGACTCCGCTCGCACGCCCCCCGTTCAGTCAAGGTCAAGCAGCTTTCCGCACGGCACCTCCTATAGCCATTAAAACTAAGACACGTGGTGTCACGTGAATGGTTAACAGAATGCACACGATTTGAATTATACAAACCTTTGAGATATTAAAGTGGCAGGTATTTTTTCAAAATGCCTTTGTTGGTTGTTATTCGAGTGCTCCTTCTCTCAAAATGGACACGGAAAATGCCACAGCATGTCGGGTGACATTCCATGATAGCATGCCAAGTTTCATGAATTTCAGACGAGTTTGGAATTACTAGAATTTAAAAACAAAGTATCTCAACATTTTGCCAGCAGTCAACGGTGCCCTGGTCTTCGAAATTCATTCCCATTTCTTGCATGGGACCTAAGCATGCACCCAAGGAAACAGATTTGATTTTTCAACCAATTTATATGCATTAGAGCATGTGCATGTAGTTCAAATTTGAATTATGCACATAAATGCATTGAAAACTCAATTAATGCATAAAAATGTCCAAACAAACCCCGAAAAATCCCAAAAATTGACACAACACTCATGTTGTTCTATGTTGACACGAGAAATATTTTTGAAAGCAATAAGAGGCAATGGATACCGTTTCGTCCCCAAAGGTGGGACGTTCCCTACCGAAACCATCAGGCTTGTTGTGAGAAGCTCTGGTTTATGAGAAGCATATCCCCAAACATGCCCCAAATGGGACAAAAAAATTACCACGATATGTTGATGCTGCCCCATGATAGCATGCCAAGTTTCATGAATTTCAGACAAGCTTTGGATTTACTAGAATTTAAAAACAAAGTATCTCAACATTTTGCTGGCAATCAACGGAGCACTGGTGTTTGAAATTCATTCCCATTTCTTGCATGGGACCTAAGCATGCAACCAAGGACACATATTTGGTTTTTTCAACCAGTTTATATGCACTGGGGCATGTGCATGTAGTTCAAATTTGAATTATGCACCTGAAATGCCTACATAAGCAAGTTAATGTATAAAAATGTCCAAACGAACCCCGAAAAATTCAAAAATGAAAAAAACACTCCTGTTTTTCTATGTTGACACTAGAAAAAATTTGAAAGCAATAAGAGGCAACCGATATCGTTTTGTCCCCAAAGGTGGCACGTTCCCTACCGAAACCATCACGCTTGTTGTGAGAAGCTCTGGTTTGTGAGACGCTTATACCCAAACCTGCCCCAAATAGGACAATTTTTTTACCATGGCATGTTGATGCCACTCCATAATAGCATGCCAAGTTTCATGAATTTCAGACGAGTTTTGAATTTACTAGAATTTAAAAACCAGGTATCTCAATGTTTGCGGCCGAGTGACGGTGGCAGGGTGCACTGATAATCCCCAAGTGCAGAGAATCATCATAGCAATTTCCAAAGGTGGAAGTGATAAGTATGGAGTGTCGAACCCACAAGGAGCTAAAGGTAAGATCAATATTCTCTCAAGCTCTATCTGCCACTGATACGACTCTACGTGCACCGAACGTTTGCTTCCAACTAGAAACGAGAAATAAAACTTCGTTGTGGGTATGAAGAGAATAACTTTGTATGATATCGAAGAGCTAAAATATAAAAGTAGGTCCTGTTATCATAAAGTTAGAATATATTACTAAATATTATAAATAGCGAGTGCGGCATAATGGTGGATCGGTGTGCGGAATTGTATTAGGCAATTGTTAACAAGACTGGTGATCACTATTGCAGTTTCATATGAGGGAGAGGCATAAGCTAACATACTTTCTCTACTTGGATCATATGCACTTATGATTGGAACTCTAGCAAGCATCCGCAGCTACTAAAGATCATTAAGGTAAAACCCAACCTTAGCATTAAAGCATCAAGTCCTCTTTATTCCCATACGCAACAATCCCTCTTACTCGGGTTTGTGTTTCTGTCAGTCACCAACCTACTATAAGCGAATCATGAACGTATTGCAACACCCTACAGCGGGAATCCCTCACGCTTGCGCGACACGGAGGGCACCATAGGACAGCACCAAAGTAAAACATACAACTCATACCAATCTAGATCATCAATCAACCCAAAGACAAAAGATATCTACTCAAAACATCATAGGATGGCAACACATCATTGGATCATAATATGTGGCATAAAGCACCATGTTCAAGTAGGGATTACAGCGGGGTGCGGGAGAGTGGACCGAGTAAAAGAGATGCGGATAGTGATGATGATGGTGATGTTGATGAAGACGATCACCGTGGCGATGATTCCCCTCCCGACGGCACTCCGGTGCCACCGGAAGAGAGGAGGAGAGGTTCTCCCGCTTGTGCTTCCTCCTCCATGGCCTCCACCCTCTGGTCCTTAGCGTTCATGGTAATGATGGCCCCTCTGGGATACTCCTCCATGGCCACTGGTGATGATGGCCCCTTCCGGCAGGGTGCCAGAGAGGGTCTAGATTGATTTCTCGTGGCTACAGAGGCTTGCGGCGGCGGAACTCCCGATCTAGGTTAATTTTCCGAGGTTTCTGTATTTATAGGAATTTTTGGCGTCGATCTCACATCAAGGAGGTGGCCGAGTTGTCCACGAGGCAGGCCCACGCGCCCTGGGGGGTGGGCACGCCCCTCACCCTCGTGGGCAGCTCGGGACTCTTCTGGCCCAACTCCGATACTCCGTGGTCTTCTTTTGGTCCATAAAAAATCATCAAAAATTGGCACATCAATTGGACTCCGTTTGGTATTCCTTTTCTGCAAAACTCAAAAACAAGGAGAAAACAGAAACTGGCACTGGGCTCTAGGTTAATAGTTTAGTCCCAAAAATCATATAAAATGTCATATAAATGCATATAAAACATCCTAGAAGGATAGTATAATAGCATGAATACTTCATAAATTAGAGATACATTGGAGACGTATCAACATCCCCAAGCTTAATTCCTGCTCATCCTCGAGTAGGTAAATGATAAAAGAAATAATGTATGAAGTGTGAATGCTAGCAAGTGCATAAGTTTGATCAATGATAATTCCAATCACTTTTTCTAGCATCATTATATGTCATAACGGTGGCTCATCTCATAAAACTACTCATGATAAAGTAACAAGCTATTCACATGTTAAAGTATAGATCATAAAATTTCTTAAAAACTAACAAACAATATCCTCAATCATCAAACAATTGCAATTCATCTTATTTTCAGGAAGAGTCTATGTTAGAGCTTTGATTTAGCAAACTCCACATACTCAACTATCATTTAGTCTTTCACAATTGCTAACACTCACGCGATAATTATGGGTTCAAAGTTTTAATCAGAGACAGAGAAAGATAGGGCTTATAGATTCGCCTCCCAACCTTTTACCTCAAGGGTAATGTCAACAATAATAGTTCATGATGCCTTACATCCAATTGGATATATATATCAGAATCTTTCCAACATAAGGTGCTTGCCAAAGGATAAAATGTAAAAAGGAAAGGTGAAAATCACCATGACTCTTGCATAAGGGTAAGAGATAAAAGTAAAAGATAGGCCCTTCGCAAAGGGAAGCAGAGGTTGCCATGCGCTTTCAGGGTTGGATGCACAAAATCTTAATGCGAAAGAACGTCACTTTATATTGCCACTTGTGATATGGAACTTTATTATGCAGTCCGTCACTTTTATTTCTTCCACATCACAAGATCGTATAAAGCTTATTTCCTCCACACCAATCAATCATACATAATTAGTGGGTAATTTTTATTGCTTGCACCGATGACAACTTACTTGAAGGATCTTACTCAATCCATAGGTAGGTATGGTGGACTTTCATAGCAAAACTTGGTTTAAGGATGTTTGGAAGCACAAGTAGTATCTCTACTTAATGCAAAGAATTTGGCTAGCATGAGGGGGAAAGGCAAGCTCAATGCGTTGGCCGATCCATGACAATATACTTTATTTCAGATATAAGAAAACATAACCCATTACGTTGTCTTCCTTGTCCAACATCAATCTTTTAACATGTCATATTTTAATGAGTGATCACAACTACTAAAGATGTCCAAGATAGTATATTTATATGTGAAATCCCTCTCCCTTCAATATTCTTTCATGAATTCTTCAAGTGACCAATTCTACGTTTGCTAACTTTCAATAAGTTTACTACCTATAATTATTATGTGTGAAGTCATTACTCCCCATGTTATAAGCATACGAAACATATATAAATTCAGATTTATGACATTCACCTTATTCAACCATTTACTCCTAGGATATACATGAAGCACATGAGTAAATGACAAACTACTTCAAAAGATATGAGTGAAGAACACTGAGTAGTCAAATAATTAACTAGCCATGGGAGGATTCTTTTTCATTCAATAATTCAGATCGAATTATTTTATTCAAATAGCAAGTAAAATTGAAAATACGCTCCAAGCAAAACACATATCATGTGACGAATAAAAATATAGCTCCGAGTAGGGTATACCGATAGTTTTAAAGACGAAAGAGGGGATGCCTTCCGGGGCATCCCCAAGCTTACGCACTTGAGTCTTCCTTGATTATTACATTGGGGTGCCTTGGTCATCCCCAAGCTTAGGGTCTTTCCACTCCTTATTCTCCTCATATCGATATCTCATCCAAAACTTGAAAACTTCAATCACACAAAACTTAACCAAACTTTGTGAGATAGGTTAGTATGATAAGGAGCAAACCATTCACTTTGGTAGTGTCAAAGACAAGGTTCATAATTGTTCTCACACAATTCCTACTGTACCATAACATTTCTACAATTTATATTGAGAAATATAAGTCACAGAAACTAGAAAACAAGCAAACTATGCAATGAAAACAGAATCTGTCAGAAACAGAACAGTCTGTAATGATCTGAACAATAACCATAATTATGCTACTCCAAAAATTATGAAATAAATTTGTGGACGTGAGGAATTTGTCTATTAATCTTCTGCAAAAATAATCAACTCAAAAGAACTCTTCTGTAAAAAATGACATCTATTCTCGTGAGCGCAAACTTTCTGTTTTTTACAGCAAGATCACATTAACTTTCACCCAAGTCTTCCCAAAGGTCTTACTTGGCACTTTATTGAAACAAAAGATATAAAACATGATTAATACAGTATATTAATCATGTAAACATACAAAAACAGTAAGGGTAAATATTGGGTTGTCTCCCAACAAGCACTGTTCTTTAATGCCTTTTAACTAGGCATGATGATTTCAATGATGCTCACATAAAAGATAGGAATTGAAGCACAAAGAGAGCATCTTGAAGAATATGACTAGCACATTTAAATATAACCTACTTCCTATGCCTAGGGATTTTGTGAGCACACAATTTATAAAAGCAACAATCAACTAGCATAGGAAGGCAAAACAAGTATAACTTCATAACATTAAGCACACTACAACAAAAATGCCATGTAGAGGCCCTAAATGTAGGTGTTAAAGACGCACTAAATCATCTCTAGTAGATTTTAGAGTCGCTCATTAAAGCGTCCTACGAGCGTCTCCTCACGCACCGTCTCAAAGACCATTGAGACGCGGATGTAGCGTGTCTACATGGAAATGAGATGGTTTAAGAGCGTCCTTACAAAGCGTGTCAACATGGATATGAGACGTTTTAAGACGTCCTAACAAAGCGTGTCAACATGGATACAAGACATTTTGAGAGCATCTTTATACCCCTAGGGACACTTTGGTAAATTCATGGTCGATGCAACTGCATATATCCTCTTCCTATTGTATAAAGTGTTTTTTAATCAATTGCACTTAATAGAATTACTTGCTCGTATGAAATAATTGGACTCTCTCAAAACTTGTATGGCATGGCACGAGATAATAACATTGTATTACTCAGAGTAGTAGTAGTTTACAAACTCAATTGTACACATCTCCTATAAACAATTACATGCACAAACTAGGTGAAACATATCTATATGATTTTTAGTTTCTACATGTTGATAATGGAACAATGGCTCCTTGTTTTCTCTGCTTCTCTAGCTTATCCTTGTGGCAACTGCCTTCAAATCCCGCACATAGAAGATTTTCTGCGAAGAAAGCCCAATGAGATATAAATAAATTTATTCGAACTTCTATCAGTAAGTTTTTGTTTGCTGAACATACAGCTATAAGAACAGAGAAGAACGGTATTACATATACCACATCGAGTAAACATGCACTGCAGAAGTTCAATCTTGTCGTGTAGATTTCATGTGCCCATATGAAGTATAGATACATACTGTAAAAAGAAGAAAAATCATTATGTCATCGATAGATTGGCTAAGGTGAGAATGCTTGAAGTGTATTTCTTAGAAAAATAACAACTAACTAAATATTCACCATACAAAGCATATATATGTAAAGAAATAGCAGCAGTTTAACATACATGGACTGAATTCTAATGGTTGTTGACACTAATAGTCTCTAAGCCTTAGTACTAGCTCTACTTATTAAGGGAACGGGTTACCATAAAAATACTGAATTCTCATGGTTGTTCATATTAATAATCTTCAGTCTAACACAATATCTACATAATTATAAGCGAGAATGATACCATTTAGCTGCTCTAGACATAGTGCAACACATGTGACCCAGATGTTTTACATTATCAGATATGATTAAATCTTACCAAACATGATAATATATCCATCCACGGTGCTCTTTATCTGACAACGAGAAAAGTTTCTACAGGTGAGAAACTGCATGTGTGGGTTGATCTCTCTGTTTAGAGTAGAAGCCATGTTAATTCTAAGAAATGTTAGAACGTGGACGCAAAGCTCTTAATTTTAGTTATGGGAGTTGAGGGGGTGAAGGTGATTTGACAGTTGATACACAACTATTATTAACTGCATGAAAAAGAAAAATGTGTTAAGAACACTGACCATCCTATTCAATCAGGATATTATCAGAGGCTTTTTTATCAAGCACCTGCATATGTGAGTGCCAATAATTTGGGAGTAAACAACGAAAAAAGCTATGTGTAAATTGAAGTAGTAGTCTAAATTGAAGTGGAAGTCTAAATGTTTAATTAGTAAACAGACGAGAGTTCAGAAAAAAAAAACCCGGCAAAGCAGTGTTGTCCTATCTTAATAGGATAATCTAATGTACAATGTCAAGTTTCTCCTCCACAACTAAGTACGCATCAAGGGAGAGGCTCCAATTTTTTATTTGGAATGAATTGATAGAAAAACTAAAACAAAAAAGTAGATCGACTCACATATAAATGAATTTGCCGCCTTGCTGCTGGTCGACAGTGTCAAGCACGAGGTCAGCCTACCTGATGGAAACGAGCTTCACATGGCGAGGACGCTTGTTGGATTTTTTTGGTCGCAAGACATCGGGTTCTTAGAGATAGGGGATGCCGGGCGAGCAAATGGAGGGCCGGGTAGGAGTCGTCACTGGGGCATACAATTTTCCCCCGAAGATTATATAAACTAATTAAGTCTCTGATAGCATTGTTGCCGTGGGCGAACAAATAAAACAGCTACATACAGAAAGGTGGATCTGAATCAAAGTCTGAAGAGAAGGACAACGAACATACAAATAAACGAGCGCCTAACTGATCAATACCTTTCGTCCTCCTCGTCGATCATGTTCCTCTTCGACCTTTCTGTCGGGTCGTATCTCGCTACGATCTCACTAGGAGGAGGTGGCGATGTCTAGTTCCGTTGCCCACTCCGCCACCCGCCATCTTCCCTTTCAGCCGGAGTGCATCGTGTGCCGGAGCTGCAGGTCGAGGCCGCCGGAGTGGGGCTGGGCCACCGCCTGGAGGCCGGGGTCCCCGAGCCTACTGTTGGCGGCCGACGGGCGAGGGGGGTGGACCTGCTACAGCGAGTCTGGGGTGAGGAGGAGCAGGATCTTAGCAAAGAGCGGCGGTGTGGCATGGCGGCGCTAAGTTTAGAGGCCAGAGATCACACCCTTTTTCCATGGTAGTTACTTTCTTGGGCCATCTCGCACGATGGGGGATTAGGGTGGTGGTGGTGGGCTATGGCGCAAGATACTAGGAAAATTGCCTGTGCGTTGCAACGGGGATACACTATTAAAACATAGCTGCCAACAGTGCGGCGATGTTCCGTCTGGATCCCGGGGCGGCGGCCCTGGAGGATGGTGGATGGTGAAGCTAGGGCCTCCCGTGGCGGCATGGCGTGGTGTAGTCCCTGTCCAAGGCGGATCTGTGACAGCGATCTGCTATGGATTGGTTCGGATCAGAAACGGTGACGAGCGTGCAGGATCCATCTCGGTGGCTCTCGCGGCTTGGCGAGGCGGGGTGGGAGCCATCCTCCTAGGCTCCAATGGTGGCACACTCAGCCAGTAGCCGGTGCGCCAGGGCTCCTACGGTGGCACTGTTGTTGCGGTTGGTCGCCGGATCTAGGCGGCTGGAACTGGGGCTTTGAAGGCGGCCGAGACGGTGCACACGTTGTCGGGTGGAATTTTTGGGACGGATCCAGGTGAAAACCTGGTTTTCGGTCGATGGTCGGAGCCGGTGATGACAGTGCCCCTATCATCGTTTCCTTCATGAAGGCATCATCGAGGTGAAACTCCCAACTCCACTCAACACCTCCGGGGGAAACCCTAGATCAGCTGATCGGATGTTGGCGGCAAGCATGTGTCGTTACCCCCTTGGGGGCGGCATTCTTGGAGGTGCACTCGGGTTCGCGAGACCAGCGGACAGCATCTTTGATGGAGCGGTGCTTCATCCTACACATTGATGGAGACGGATCTCGACGGCGTGGCGCAGTGCAGATTTGGAGTTCGATATGCGAGGATGGACTCGCGCAGGAGATCGACGTTGTCTGGCGTCGTGGTGGTGTCGATGGTATAGAGACCTGGCACGGTAGATGCAACAGTACAACTCTGAAGATGGATTGGGGGCCTCATACCCGGCAGACGTCCTGGTTGAGGAGTGCGCCGGACGGGTAGGTGCCCCATACCCGGCAGGCGTCCTGGTTGGGACCTCAGGTCTTAGATGTTTAGGTTTGGCTGCGATGTCTGTTTGGTATTAGGCCCAGACTATCAGCGCCCCTTCATCAATTGGATAGGAGTAGCGACAGTTGTTGCTTAGACGGTGGCTTTAGTCTTACTGTTGTATGACTTTGTAAGGTCTTGTGAGAATAATTAATAAAGTGGCCGCATGCATCGCCCAGATGAAGAGGCCGGGGGTCTTCCTCCTTTTCTAAAAAAACATAGCTGCCATGAAAACCGGCGAGGAACAAAACATGAAAGGATTATGTATGTTTTTACCTCCTCACTGTGTCGCTGTTAACACCCTTCCCGCCCTGCATCGTGTACATCGACATGACATGACATGACATGCACAATTGCTTATTATCCTAGCATGGATCCACCTCAGCCCCGCCGTGAATCCCGGTCTTGTACTGTCACCACGGTGGCAGCGCACGACGGGAGTCGTGAGTTCGTGACCAGTATTTTCATAATCTTTTTCACTGCATTCTTGGCGACCTTGGTGCGGGTGAGTATAATGTCCCTGGGCTGACGTGATAATTAATCCTGTCGACTGTTGATGTTTGAACCGAAGATTTGGAAGTCCATATGTCGACGGATCATCTTCTTGTATCTTTGTCTCTTTAACGGTAGATGGAAATAAATGAACATAACATGTTTAAATTAGAGGTACATGTGCTATTATGTTCATCTCTAAAATAGATTAACTGTACAGATAATTTGATCCACTTAAAAGTTCTCTGTCAGAGCATCTAAAATCACTATGTGCAGTTTACCTAATCTTACCATAATAATTAAGTGTAAGTGTAACTCATGCAAACAAAAAGGAAATTCACTATGCCCACAAAGATCTAACTTTGTTGATCCTCACGTAACAAATAGTGGGCAACTTCAGTAAAAAAATCCGAATAAAAGTAGACTGTAATTTAAACCGGCCGCTGAAGCAATCATGGTACAAGACTGATTAAATACCAGATTTCAATCTGGTGTCGCAACATCTTACACTTACCTGCTCACCGTCTGCCAAACTTGGTTTTGCTCTCTCGCACACAGATGGACCAGGCTGGAGTTTTCAGCTCCTTCGGTTTTTGAATGGGGTTTTCAGCTCCTTCATGGAGCCCTCAAAAGGACATGGCACAGATTTTTTTTCACCATCCCTGCTACTACCAACAGCCATCAGAATAACCCATAATCCTTTTATCTCCCAGTTTCGTTTTCTTTATAGTGGAGCTCCCTTCTTCTCACAGATCCATCATTCCTTGCCTGCCGAGCTCCCTTTGTCCTCGGTTCCTCACCCATCAGAGTCCCCCCATACAGCCGGCGGCCAAGCAGGCCTGGGTCGCAGCACAGGCGCCATGGAGGAGATTGGCCTAGAGGATTAGGACGTCCGTGCGTCCCCTTCCAACCGGCGGCCAAGTAAGCATCGGTCGTACCCCGGGTACCGTGAAGGAGCTCAGCCGGGAGGAGCAGGACGTCCTTACCTGTCCCCTTCCAGCCAGCGCCAAGCATGCCGGCGTCTGAGCCAGGCCGGGGTGCCGTGGTTGCTGAAGCCATCAATGTTGCGGCGTTGTACAAGTGAGGGCAGGCACGAGCGATGGAGCCGAGAGTGGCTGCGTGGAGCGTCGGGATGGGCGGCGGTGGTGTGGCTCCAGCAGTTGGAGGCCAGATGCGGGATTGCGGATGGCAACACTGCTACGGCCGTAGGAGGATTGTTTCTAGGCCCACCAGTCTTGGTTCATGGGCTGATATGAGATTGAGACAATCTGGGCCTACAAAATTAAAAATAGCCACGCTAGCAAAAGGGGTACGCGTGCGTGCGTGAATCGGATGAGAAGCTTGCGATGCGTAAATTTTTACAACGGACCGAACCAAGAAGACCAAACCAGGAATATCACCTTCTTTTAATAGTAGGTATAGAATAGATGGGAACCTGCCAAGGACGGTGTCCTTTGCGCCTCAGAAATCGTCCCTACTAGCGAAGCCTGCGCGGCGGCACGCCGCGCCCATTGATACATTTGTATTATATACATCGTATTATTTGCATGCATAACATTTTAGGTAAAAAATAATTAAAAGGGAGAAGACTTCACTAATAAACACCTCACATGCGGAAAATAACCGATACCATTGGGCATCTCTACTACGGCGAGTAATACAATACATTACTATGCTTGCGCGGCGACACGCCCCGCCCGGTCGATACATCATGTTTGTATATTTTTCTTTGTTGCAAGCTTAAATTTTAATTTGAAGATAACTATATGAGCAAGATTGTGATCATAAAAAAAGAAGTCATGCATAGAAGCAACACCATGGGGTAGACCAAACAGTAGCAAGCACACGTGCGTGCGCCATGCACGCAACAACACGGGGGCACATTCAGGTAACCCCAAGAATAACCGGCAGCGGCCCGGCTTCGTTGCTCATGCCATGAACACGCCACAACGGCGGGTCGACGCAAGTTGTGCACCGCGTGCTGCACCGACCGCACATCCGTCGCTACTGCCGGCAACGCTGCCATACCGCCGGATCGTCGCGACTGGCCTAGCCGATGACGCATGCATCGCTATGTTGTCACCACCGTGCCGTCGTAGGCGGCTGGCCCCACGAGAGTGGAAGGGAGAACTACAGGGACAAGAGTACAAGACACACCGTACCACGTTTACCATGCATGGCATCCAGTTTGGAGGAGTCGTCCTTGAGGTGAAGCTTTTCACGAGAAAACACAGGCGAGCTCTAGGCTCGAGCTAGGCACTGTCGTATAGGTGTACCCATTGGAGCAGCACGGAGCAGAAGGCTGCGCCAACGTCGTGCTGCAACGTAGGGGCCATCTCCACCATGACGTCCTGCACTGTCAGGCCTTGCGGGTGGCTCAGGCACCCGACTTGCACCTGCAGTTCCAGAGCCCCACCGCCACGGAGCGCGTGGCCGTGGTCACGCGCCTCGCGGCGGCCTCCCACCTCGCAATTCAAACCTCCACGGTCTGGTTGCATGCGTGGTGGTGCTGGAAGGAGGCGACATGCGTGGTGGTGCTGGAAGGAGGCGACGCCGACACACGGGGGCGCGCTCGTCTCCCACCTCGCCGCGGGCCGGCGGCTTGCTCTCCTCGAGCTGCTCCACATGGCCGTGCAACTCGCAGCGATGTAGGTGGCGCCGACGTACGGGGGCGCGCTCGTCTCCCACCTTGCGGCGGCCGGCTCCTTGCTCTCCTCCTCGAGCTACTCCACGCGGCCCTGCAGCTCGTGGCGATGCAGGCGGCATCGGCGGTGAGAAAGGTGGCCTTTTCCTTGTGGGACATAGTGGGCACGGCCGTGCGGAGGTTGCAGAAAACGACGGTTTCAGCTCAGCCTCCGGATGCATGTCGAGCGCTGGCGACGACGCCTCACGCGGCAGCGTCGCCGCGAGCTCCACGCACAGTCACTACAAGAAATATGTCAACTTGTGACCCTCACTATTGGTCATTGAAAGATCACAAATTTTCATTTACGACCTTTTTGTGACCAAAAACAGAAGGTCAGAAGTTGGCGGTCGTAAACTGACTATAGCGACCTTTAACAAAAGGTCGTTGAACCCATGACCTTTTGTTTTGGTCACTGGCTGTCTGCCCAGGCCACGTCGGATCCGACGTGGCAATCTGACGTGGCAAAATTGCGACCAATTGCAAAGGTCACTGACAAGATTCAGCCTGGTCCGATTCGCTGTTTTACATGGACCGAGCCCATTAATTCGGCCTTTTTAATGTATTTTTCTATCAATTTTTGATCAGCTTCATGGGCCAAGCCCAACATTGCAGCCTTTTTATTTTCTAGGCCTTCGGCCTTTTTGCTTCCATTTCTTATTTGGGCCTTTTTACAATCCATTTTGGACCAGGTGTGTTTTCTTTTGTTTTCTTTTCCTCATCCAATTAGGTCCCACTTGTCAGTTTTCTTTTGTTTCTTTCCACTAGTGAAATGGGACCAGGTGTGTTGTTTAGGTGCCACACGTCAGTTCTCTATTTGTGCAACAACCAATAACTTGATTCAAACAGAGCCAATAACACATAAATTTTCAAACAACAGCCAAATCTTGGCAGGTAGTTTACAATCACGGCAGTACAAATCAGGTATTGGAATATAGAATACACATAAATATTAACATGTCCAGCTCCAGAGAGCTAAAACACATTGTTGGATGCGAGTTTTATTTAGGATTCAACTCCTGTAGTTCCTTGTACATCAACTTTTGATGAATTAAGGCCAAAATCTGCGAGTTATAAATCAGAAAAGTTAGGAATATAATCAAGTGAAGCCATGCATATAACATTCTCCTAACAATGAAAAATAGCTGCATAATTTGAGATCTAATAAGAAACCATGCATATAGCATTCTCATAACAGCAAGACTGAGATATATTTGGGAAGGGAAAATGACAAGTATCAACCCAGTGCAAGATAACACAACAACTATGTCAAAGTTATTCAGATTTCCTGATGTGTGTGTCACATTATACATGCATCAAGCATCAGGTGACCAAGCAAACTATTCTGGAATAGATACAAAACAAGCATGTATTGACCATCCTACCGGTAGCAAGTACATAAAGGTAATCACTTAACAAGCAGCGCAAACATGAACGAGTCACATAACTAAGTACAATCCAATATCCTAGCTGAGAGCGAACATGTATTTGACATTTCAGGATTTCAATACATGCACGACAGAGAGTAGCGCTCTGTTCTTACCATGGCACAAGCGAGAGATGTCCCCGACGATGCCCTGCTTCTCCAGTTCGCACTAAGGCTCAACCAGCTCCGCGGTGTGGATGATGCCCCCTCCTTGCTCCATCCAGAAGGCAGGCCACGGACTGGGAAGCCCTGCATATTACAATTTGCACAAGTTGGGAGAAATACGAGGAACTGGTATCAAGCAGAGCACCAGTTGAGAGAAAGTTGAGCCGACCTTCCAAGGGAGTAGCATGATGCGTCGTCGCGGTGCCTTCATCTAGAGTTGCAGGCCGGAGTTGTGAGCTACTGCTTTGCTTCCCCACATTGCACGCCTAGGTTCTCCTAACATACCAACCCGAAAGACAAAAACATGATTAGGGAGCTGGTACATCAGAAAAGGAATCAATGCACGAATGAAATACACACAACTAAAAAAATAAAATCAGTATTTCACATATTATTAGAATTGCATATTAGATGTCTGCAAGATAAGTGTTGCTTCATATAAGATGTTTAGTGATTTAACAATCAGTATGCTGCAGGAAATTTTGTTTGCCATGTCACCCAATGTTTACTATCAAAAATAGAAATTATTCACTTTTAATGCATTTGAGCTATAAGATAACCAACTAATGTTCTGTCCCATTGAGATGATTTTAGCCCTTCACATGATGGTTCATTGTTATCCATGTTAGCACATCAGGCTTGGACCTTACGTATATAACAAGAAAAGTAGATTAAGCAATGCATCCAGATAACACAAGGAGGCAAGCACTAGTAAATCTTGACTCTCGTGCCACTACATGTACATAACATATTCCTGGAAGCATGCAAATACAGGCAATATTATTTGTCTAATGAAATACATGACATATTCTCCTCGCGTATTCTCCAATTAAACAATTGACGGTGGCCAGAGCGAAACAAACAAAGGGAGAGACAAGTCTTCACCTTGCAACAAGGGGACTCATACCCAGCCAAATCGGAACAAATTGAACCCGCGGCAGCAACTTCTATATAAAACATTTGCTCAAAACGATGCTCAAGAGGAAGACACACTTTCTCAACATTGCATTCCAATCATATAGACCAAATTGCAAAAATAAGAACAGTGGATAAAATCGTAGTCTAGATCACGCCCAAAAAAACATCAAAATCATAGAACATATAGGTTCCATCATGATTTTAAGAAACATTGCTCTAGAGAAGTAGGCTTGCAATGCAAACTTTCTGCAAATGGTTGCAAAACAAACCACCAACAATCAGAAGAATGAGCATGTTAGTTAGACTGTATGTGCCCACACACACAAAATTCAAAACTATAACTAAGGCGAGAGGGGAAAGATATGGGGGCAGTAAGTGTCGACGAAGGACTCGACCATCTCCCTCCGCTCCTCCTTAGTCTTCCTCACCCGTGGCTTATTCTCCTGCACCTGCACGCAACACTGCCCCATTCCTTCAGACAACCAGACAAGATGTGCACAATTGCCGTATTGCTGTTCAACGTACGAAAGATGCCTGCCAGGAAGACAAAATAAAATGAATAAGAACCCCACATAAACAAAGAGGCTGAACAATGATTCTACAAAGTATTACCTCCGGTCATAAATAAGTGAACTAAAACCACATCACTTATTTATTAACAGAGGGAGTGATATTCAGCTTCTGCAGTCAAAGGAGACCCGTAAACTCATTGCACACAGTTGCAAAAGCACATTATGCAATAGCAATACAGCGTCAGTGTGTGTGTGTGTGTGTGTGTGTGTGTGTGTGTGTGTGTGTGTGTGTGTGTGTGTGTCGCAGTTACCTACAGATCCTACTAAGCGAAGCCGGCAGTCAGGTTGTTGGTTTGGTACTTGTCGAACTAACAATCTATAGATTTTGCAGTCTAAATGAGATGTTATTGTTGCTGAAGTGCGTGAAACAAGCAGAAAGCCTGACGAGGTAATACATCAGCTTCAATGGTTCATACTAGCTAATTTAGAACAAGTGATGCCTCTTTACTTGTTTCTGTGTAGTTAGATGACTTGCAATAGCTTTGCCAGATTGTTGTTTCTACCTAGAGATCCCTACACAGGTTTGGATCCCATATAGTAAAACATGCATGTACTAACTTGACATCTAATAGAAAACCTGCATTTTTTAATGTCTTCTGATAGTTTTCGTTTCAAAAGCGCTGCTTCAAGTATGTTTTGCTGTACAGATGTACGCCATGCTAGAGCGGATAAGCCCAAGGACAAGGAAGCTCGAACTGTTTGCTAGAATGCATAACACGCATACAGTCAGACCAAGAAGGAAAACAAGCATATGAGATGGGAGGGGGTGGTTACCATCCTGGCGCGCTCACCCTTCTCCTAGATGGCGTCATCCTTGAGCACCCTCTCCATCTGCCCAACCACAGAGACGGCGAGAAAAATATCAGGAAGGCGTCGCGCTGATCCAGCCACGGAGAAGAGAACTGACTGGGGGCGGTCGGGCGGGGTACCTCGGGGACGGACGACGGGGCTGACGTAGGGGAGAGGGAGAGGGCGGGTGGATCTCGTCGGGGTCCGCCGCGCACTCTGCGAGGATCCGGCAGTGCAGCAGCACGTCGTCGGCCTTGTTCATGTCGAGGTCAGGGAGGTACACGTCAGTGAGGACCACCGCCCTGGCCTCCTCTGGCCCCCTCGCGACGCCATCGCTCGCCCGCCACTTGGCCAAGCCCCGCGGGTCGAGGCCCGCGCGCCCGCCCACTTCGTCGGGGAGCAGCGCGAGGGGCGCGGCCCCGTAGGCGGAGAGGGAGCAGGGGCGCAAGCGGGCGGAGGGATCCGGAGGCGGGTGGCGCGATAGGTGGCTTTAGGGGGAGAGGAGAAGCCATCGGTGCTCTGCTGCTCAGCTCGCCGAAGCCCGACCACGAACAGGTCGGCAGCGCGACCGGAGAGGAGACGAGCTGTAGGTGGAGGAGGACCGCGGGCTCCGGCGCGATCTTGGGGTGGGAGACCGCGGGCTCGGCGTCGCCTGGAGGTGGAGGAGCCAACGGCGGCGTGCGCGGGTGCGGGGGGGGGGGGGGGGTGGGGGGGGGTGGGAGCCGCTGCGGGTGCGAGGAGGGGTGGGAAGGAGGTTGGCGGCGGAGATCTGGATGCGGTGGGGAAGGGAGGGGTCGGGGTGGCGATGCGGCGGGGATGGGCGCGGGGAGGCCATGGATGCGGGAAGGCCATGGATCGGGGGAGGGGGATCTGAGGGGGACGAGGGGATCTGCATCGGGGGAGAGGGGAGGAAGAAAGAAAGAAAGAAAGAAAGAAAGAAAGAAAGAAAGAAAGAAGGCGGGGGGGGGGGTGGATGGAAGATGCCAGCTAGGGTTTCGCCTCAGGTGGGGTTGGTGGGGGAGGCGAGGAGCGACGGCTACCGTTGGATCCGGGAAGATCCAATGGTGTTTTGTGCATGATCCGTGTGCCTTGTCCACGGACCAATCAGAACGCAATACAATATTATGACCAATTGAATTGGTCGTGATAAATATAAAAATAAGATGTTAGATCATCTTAGCTATTTACTTGACCTGATACATTGGAAAAAAAATGAAACAAATGAAAAACCTTCTCATCATGTCATCAAATGTGATCTAGTTTTTAGAAGAAAAAAATAACAAAATAGTAATAAGGAACTTTTCATTTTCTTTGCACGAAAATTCATTTTTCATTTTTTGAGTGCTCAAAATGAGTTTGTTTGTGAAGGACCTATCATATATTTGTTGCAAAATTGTACCAAATCATTTTTATAAAATATTAGGACATATTTAATGCACAATTGACAAAATGGTTGGGTGCCAAAAGTTTTGATCCACCTCTGGTGAAAAAGACAAATCCCCGCCGATTCAGTTGGAAGCGGGTCAAATTTGAACTGCAGCTACCTCATAGTTTGCTATTTATTTTTTCCAAAAATCATTTCTAGGTACATAAGTATATATTTAATCAGAGAAACATCAAAAGTTTTCCAAGATTCAACCACTAGCTAGGAACGGTCAAGCCCGCCGTTTTGACCGCATTTTGAAACGGGCATAAAAAATTCAAAAAAAAAACAAAAAATTGGAAAACCTTCGGGTTGTGTCATTATATGTGACCAAGTTCCCAGGAAAAATAATAAACTTGCAATACAGTAATTATTTTAAAAAAATGTTCTCAGAAATGAGCTATCAAGTGTGCAGATTCATGGCTTTCAAGCATAATGATCAATCTTATGGCCACATTCATGGCATAGTTTGTTCAAATGATCTCATATTACGCACAAGGGTGCATATTGGAATGGCAAACAATGTTGCCTAAGGAAGTTTTCATTTTCTTTGGACGAAAAAACCATTTTCCATTTTCTGAGTGCCTGAAATGAGTTTTTTTGTGAAGGACCTACCATATATTTGTTGCAAAATTGGACCTAATCAATTTTATAAAATACTAGGCCATATTTAATGCACAATTGACAAAATGGTTGGGTGTCAAAATGTTTGATCCACCTCTGGTGAAAAAGACAAATTCCCGTCGATTCAGGTGGAAGCGCGTCAAATTTGAACTGCAGCTACCTCGTAGTTTGCTCTTTATTTTTTCCAAAAATCATTTCTAGGTACGTAAGTATCTATTTAACCAGAGAAACAAAAAAATTCAAGATTCAACCAGTAGCTAGGAACGGTCATTCCCGCCGTTTTGGCCGCATTTTGAAACGGGCATAAAAAATTCAAAAAAAATCAAAAATTGGAAAACCTTCGCATTGTGTCATTATATGTGCCCAAGTTCCCAGGAAAAATAACAAACTTGTAATACGGCAATTATTTTAAAAAAGTGTTCTTAGAAATGAGCTATCACGTATGGAGATCAATGGCTTTCAAGCCAAATGATCAATCTTATGGCCACATTCATGGCATAGTTTGTTCAAATGATCTCATATTGTGCACAAGGGTGCATATTGGAATGGCAAACAATGTTTCCTAAGGAAGTTTTCATTTTCTTTGGACGAAAAAACCATTTTTCATTTTTCGTTTCCCAAAAGGAGGTTTTTTGTGAAGGACCTCCCAAATAATTGTTGCAAAATTGGACCAAATCATTTTTATAAAATACTAGGACATATTTAATGCACAATTGACCAAATGGTTGGGTGCGAAAAGTTTTGATCCACCTCTCGTGAAAAAGACAAATTTCCGCCGATTCAGTTGGAAGCGGGTCAAATTTGAACTGCAGCTGCCTCATAGTTTGCTATTTATTTTTTCCAAAAATCATTTCTAGGTATATAAGTATCTATTTAATCATAGAAACACCAAAAAAATTCCAAGATTCAACCACTAGCTAGGAGCGGTCAAGCCCGCCGTTTTGACCGCATTTCAAAACGGGCATAAGAAATTCAAAAAAAAAATCAAAAAAATGGAAAACCTTTGCATTGTGTCATTATATGTGGCCAAGTTCCTAGGAAAAATAACAAACTTGTAATATGGCAATTATTTTAAAAAAGTGTTCTCAGAAATGAGCTATCAAGTGTGAAGATTTTTGGCTTTCAAGTCAAACGATCAATCTTATGCCCACATTCATGGCATAGTTTGTTCAACTGATCTCATATTGTGCACAAGGGTGCATATTGGAATGGCAAACAATGTTGCCTAAGGAAGTTTTCATTTTTTTGGATGAAAAAACCATTTTCCATTTTCCGAGTGCCTGAAATGAGTTTTTTTTGTGAAGGACCTACCAAATAATTGTTGCAAAATTGGACCAAATCAATTTTCTAAAATACTAGGCCATATTTAATGAACAATTGACAAAATGGTTGGGTGTCAAAATGTTAGATCCACCTCTGGTGAAAAAGGAAAATTCCCGTCGATTCAGTTGGAAGCGGGTCAAATTTGAACTGCAGTTGAGTCATAGTTTGCTCTTTATTTTTTTCAAAATCATTTCTAGGTAAATAAGTATCTATTTAATCAGAAATACATGGTTTGATGGAGAGACATCGAGGTTTGGACGGTGGCCGAGGGCCCCAACTCTAGAGCGCGTAAGCTCGCATGCCCGCCGCGTGGTCACCGCGTGATCGTAGCATTGCCATGTGTTCTGGGCGGCCTAGGCATGTCTAGTGGGTTGGGCACTCCCCAGGTAGGTGCTAGGAAGAAAATCACAACATAAGATTCTCACGAGGAGACCGATCGATGCTCAAACATGAATAAGCAGCCAAGTGTTTGATTAGCGGTACGGGAAATATACATGGCTAATGGGCGTGAGTTTTGGCTGAGGATGATCAGATACTAAGAAGACCGTCTTCACAAATTTTCAGCTCAAAAGGAGGAGCCTAGGTGATACTTGCTTTGCAAACCACCACACTGGACATAAATATGAATGTTGAAGCTTGGCTCAAAATAATGAATGGATTGAGCTGGAATTTGGTGGAGCATGGTTATTTGGGCATAGGAAAGCACTGTAGAAAATGGATACTATTTGGACATGCCAAAGTGGTACTTTCTTCACAAACTGTTACTCTGAACAGAATAGGAAAATGAATATTTTTGAATTATTTTTGAACTAGGCAAGGAAGGTTTTTACATATTCGACGAAGATATGACCCAAAGAATTTATGAGATTTTTTTGGGAATTTTGGAAATGACAGAAATATAGGTTGCTTCACAACCTAGGGCAAAAATTGACACATGGACATGACACATAGGCAAAACTGATGAGGTGGCGCCTAGTCATAGCAATAAGTACCAATGCATCCACGTTCACAACCTCATGACTATTTATATTGGTCGTAATCGGGTAGAAATAAGGCCATTGGCGCCTCTTGTCTACTTTGTGACCATTTGGTGTAAGCAATTTCAGGGTTTGAGCCATTCCAAGCGAAATGGCTGTGAATTTACAACCAATTCAGCTGGGGTCACTAAGAAAAGGTCATAAGTTGACATATTTCTTGTAGTGAGTAACAACAGCATTCACTCTCCATCGAAGCGGCTATCACCAATTCCCTCTGCCGCGGGTACCGGTGCACCGGGGAAATAGCGAGCAGCGTTTATGAGTTGCTGCGACGATGGGGAGGTAGCGGGGCAGCGGTTGGGCCTTTATATAGGAACGTACAAGTCGGTGGAGTGGCGTAGAGATTTCCAGAGAGTACAAAGCGGCAAAGGTGGTTCCAGAGAGTGCATGATAGGGTCAACGTGGCATGCAACTCGCTGGAAACGTGAAGATCACAACGACTACGATGACCATGCCGGGCAAACCTCTACACAGAAACTGCCAAACCAACAGACGTATCAAATCCATGCAACGCTCACCCCGGCAAAAAGAATGTCCCGCATCTAGATCGAGAATGACAACATCAGCCTGCCCCACATGCCGTCAAAAAATGCTAAATCAACCAAACCAAATGCCACACCCGTTCAAAAAAATTTGAAACGAAACCTTAAATCCACAAAGTAGTTCTACATAGTCATATCCCAAAAAAATAGCACGTGGCACATCTAGGATTCACCATGGGTCTTTTTCACCCAAGTGGCTGAATCTTAGGGCAAAAACGTTGCCTGGAATAGATGCTTGGCTATGCACCAAGTGATTTTGAATAATGAGACATTGATAAAAGCATCGACACAGAAACGTCCCTACATGCCTATTTTGTTGTAGTGGCACATAGAGAGGAAACTCGATATTATTGCAACTCCTACAAGCATGTATTCCTCCCTCATAATAATTTTCAGTAGCATCATGGATAGCAACTTGGTTCTCATACTTAATTGGAACCTCTTCCGAAATAGTGGAATCATTACTAGCTAAAGTTGACACTCTTCCAAATTCACTTTCATAAATATCACACTAAGATTCAACACCCTTCAAGATAGTGGGATCACTGATTCCTAAAGTTGACACTCTTCCAAACCCACATTCAATGATAGTATTATTCTTACTCCAAAAGATATAAGTGAAGTTCATGGAGCATTATGCAATTAATATAGAATAACTAATATCCAAGCTCAAAATGTATAAGTGAAGCACATGGAGCATTCTATGAAACCATACTCAAAAGATTTAAGTGAAGCACAAAGAGTAGTTCTATAAGATCATACTTAAAAGATTTAAGTGAAGCACATGAAGTATTCTATAAATCAATGAAGGGATATCTCATGCTAGCATAGTTCCTAAAGGAAAAACAAAAACACAAAAGACACAAATCATGTGAAGAAAGCAAAAACCGAGGTATACCCATACTTGTTGAAGAATAAAGATGAGATGCCAACCGGGGCATCCCCAAGCTTAGATGCTTGAGTATCTTTTGAAATATTTACTTGGGGTGCCTTGGGCATCCCCAAGCTTGAACTCTTGCCTCTCTTTATTCTTCTCATATTGATAGCTCCTCGACCTTCGGACACTTCATCCACACAAAACTTTAACAAAACTTGTGAGATCCGTTAGCATAACAAAGCAAATCACTACTATAAGTACTATTGCAAACCAATTCATATTTTGTTTTTGCATTATATCTACTTTAATATAACTTTTACATGGCTTAATCCACTGATAGAAATCGATAGTTTCATCAAAACCAGCAAGCAATGCATCAAAAACAGAATCTATCTTAAACATGATAGTCTGTAGTAATCTGGAAGTTTGGTAAACTTATGTAACTCCTAAAATTATGAAAAAAATTTGAAAATTTGAAAAATGTTTACCGAATTAATGTGCAAAAAGTTTTAGACCCATTTGATTCTCCAGTAAAAAATGTAAATTCACGCACTACAGCCAAAGTTTCTGTTTTTGTTCTGCACATACTAAGCAAGAAATCTAATCATCCTAAAACCAAAGCTTGGCACATTATTTTTATAATACAATGAATATATACAAGAGGATAATTATTTACAGAGAAACTTCCGTGAGCATGAACACAAGTGCTCAAGGTCGACCCTCACTTCTTCAATGCATAACTTTCCAATCACTTCTCTTTTTGAAAAACTTTTTAGGCATGAGAGACAAGTAATTTTTTTGTATTTTCATTCTTTTAATTTTTTGTATGTTTCACCCACAACTAAACAGAAAAAAAAAACAAAAAAAAAACAAAATCTACTTAGTGAAGAAAGCAAACAAGCACACACGAGAATATCAACCCCACGCTATTGCTCCCCGGCAACGGCGCCAGAAAAGAGCTTGATAATCCCCGAGTGGAGGGAATCATCGTAGCAATTTCCAAAGGTGGAAGTGATAAGTATGGAGTGTCAAACCCACAAGGAGCTAAAGGTAAGATCAATATTCTCTCAAGACCTATCTGCCACTGATACGACTCTATGTGCACCGAACGTTTGCTTCCAACTAGAAACGAGAAATAATACTGCGTTGTGGGTATGAAGAGAATAACTTTGTATGATATCGGAGAGCTAAAATATAAAAGTAGGTCCTGTTATCATAAAGTTAGAATATATTAATAAATATTATAAATCGGTGAAGGGATATCTCATGCTAGCATAGTTCCTAAAGGAAAAAAAACACAACAGACACAAATCATGTGAACAAAGCAAAAACCAAGGTATACCAATACTTGTTGAAGAAGAAAGATGGGATGCTAACCGGGGCATCCCCAAGCTTAGATGCTTGAGTATCTTTTGAAATATTTACTTGGGGTGCCTTGGGCATCCCCAAGCTTGAACTCTTGCCTCTCTTGATTCATCTCATATTGATAGCTCCTCGACCTTCGGACACTTCATCCACACAAAACTTTAACAAAACTTGTGAGATCCGTTAGTATAACAAAGCAAATCACTACTATAAGTACTGTTGCAAACCAATTCATTTTTTTTGCATTATAGCTACTGTAATATAACTTTTACATGGCTTAATCCACTGATAGAAATCGATAGTTTCATCAAAACAAGCAAGCAATGCATCAAAAACAGAATCTGCCTTAAACAGGACAGTCTGTAGTAATCTGGAAGTTTGGTAAACTTCTGTAACTCCTAAAATTATGAAATAAATTTGAAAATTTAAAATATTTGTACATAAGTAATGTGCAAAACGTTTCAGACTCATTTTACTCTCCAGTAAAAAATGTAATTTCACGCACTACAGCCAAAGTTTCTGTTTTTGTTCTGCACATACTAAACAAGCAATCTAATCATCCTAAAACCAAAGCTTGGCACATTATTTTTATAATACAATGAATATATACAAGGGGATAATTATTTACAGAGAAACATACATGAAAAATTCTACATTGTTTACGTGAGCATGAACACAAGTGCTCAAGGTCGACCCTCACTTCTTCAATGCATAACTTTCCAATCACTTCTCTTTTTGAAAAACTTTTTAGGCATGAGAGACAAGTAATTTTTTTTTATTTTCATTCTTTTATTTTTTTATGTTTCACCCACAACTAAACAGAAACAAAAAGGAAAAAAAAACAAAATCTACTTAGTGAAGAAAGCAAACAAGCACACACGAGAATATCAACCCCACGCTATTGCTCCCCGGCAACGGCGCCGGAAAAGAGCTTGATAATCCCCAAGTGCAGGGAATCATCATAGCAATTTCCAAAGGTGGAAGTGATAAGTATGGAGTGTCGAACCCACAAGGAGCTAAAGGTAAGATCAATATTCTCTCAAGCCCTATCTGCCACTGATACGACTCTACGTGCACCGAACGTTTGCTTCCAACTAGAAACAAGAAATAAAACTGCATTGTGGGTATGAAGAGAATAATTTTGTATGATATCGGAGAGCTAAAATATAAAAGTAGGTCCTGTTATCATAAAGTTTGAATATATTAATAAATATTATAAATAGCGAGTGTGGAATAATGGTGGATCGGTGTGCGGAATTGTCCTAGGCAATTGTTAACAAGGCCGGTGATCACTATTGCTTCATATGAGGGAGAGGCATAAGCTAACATACTTTCTCTACTTGGATCATATGCACTTATGATTGGAACTCTAGCAAGCATCCGCAACTACTAAAGATCATTAAGGTAAAACCCGACCATAGCATTAAAGCATCAAGTCCTGTTTATTCCCATACGCAACAATCCCTCTTACTCGGGTTTGTGTTTTAGTCACTCACCAACCCACTATAAGAGAATTATGAACGTATTGTAACACCCTACAGCGGGAATCCCTCACGCTTGCGCGAGACGGAGGGCACCATAGGATAGCACCAAAGTAAAACATACAACTCATACCAATCTAGATCATCAATCAACCCAAAGACAAAAGATATCTACTCAAAACATCATAGGATGGCAACACATTATTGGATCATAACATGTGGCATAAAGCACCATGTTCAAGTAGGGATTACAGCGGGGTGTGGGAGAGTGGACCGCGTAAAGAGACGAGGATGGTGATGATGATGGTGATGTTGATGAAGACGATCACCGTGGCAATGATTCCCCTCCTGATGGCACTCTGGCGCCACCGAAAGAGAGGAGGAGAGGTTCCCCCTTGTGCTTCCTCCTCCATGGCCTCCACCCTCTGGTCCATGGCATTCATGGTGATGATGGCCCCTCTGGGATACTCCTCCATGGCCACCGGTGATGATGGCCCCCTCCGGCAGGGTGCCAGAGAGGGCCTAGATTGATATCTCGTGGCTACAGAGGCTTGTGGCGGCGGAACTCCCGATCTAGGTTAATTTTCCGAGGTTTCTGTATTTATAGGAATTTTTGGCGTCGGTCTCACGTCAAGGTGGTGCCCAAGCTGTCCACGAGGTAGGCCCACGCGCCCTGGCGGGTGGGCGCGCCCCCACCCCCGTGGGCAGCTCGGGACTCTTCTGGCCCAACTCTGATACTCCGTGGTCTTCTTTTGGTCCATAAAAAATTATCAAAAATTGGCACGTCAATTGGACTCCGTTTGGTATTCCTTTTCTGCAAAACTCAAAAATAAGGAGAAAACAGAAACTGGCACTGGGCTCTAGGTTAATATGTTAGTCCCAAAAATCATATAAAATATCATATAAATGCACTACAAAAAAAATACACTTCCGTGATGATACGTGTTTGTCACAGTAGGTCGCTTTTTTGTCATGCATGTACATCCATGACAAATTTATGAAAGAATCAAGATAGTCATACCTGTGCTGTCGTAGAAGTGTTCCATGACATTACCAAAATTATCATCACGGAAGTGTCCACTTCCATGACGATAAATCGCACATCACAGAAGTGCTTTCATCAAGGGTGACCGACACGTGGCATCCACCGTAATGGAACGCCGTTAAGCTATCGGGTCGGGTTTTGGATCCGATAACCCGTTAACAGCCCCGACCAATGGGAAATTTCCACGTGTAAAATTCTTATTGGTCGGACGAAACACGTGTCATCTCGTCAGTGGGTCCGATAGGCGCCTATGATACGTCGACACGTGGCACGACCCAACAGAGGCCCATTCCTGTGTAAAGGCCGGCCCGTTTGACTTGGTCAAAAGCTGGCGGGCCGGCCCATGGAAAACCTGTTAACGGCCTGTTCGAATATAGCCCATTTACAACCCGCTAACCCAAGGCCTGTTATGCCCTATCCGAATTAGGCCCAGTAGCGTCATCTGGGCTATCCAATATGATTCCAACCCGTTTTCACTTCTGGCCCATGTATGGCCCGTGACGTCTTTCGGCCCATATGAAGCCCTATGTAACTCTTGGCCTATTAATGGCCCGTGGTGAAACTGGTCCGTAATGAACAGTGTATCACTTTACACCCATTAACGGCCCATGGTGAAACTGGCCCGCGATGAACAATGTATCACTTTATACCCATTAACGGCCCATTATTCCGTTGGGCCGTTTCCAGCCCATGTTATCTTCCGGCCTTCTTCAGAACCCATTTATTCTTGGGCTCATTTCCAGCAATCGTTTACTTATGGCCCATTACTGTCATTTTCTGCTGGTGAGCCAAATTCAGCCCGTGGTTACAGTCGGCCCGTTTGTGGTCCGTTAATACGTTGGGCCGTTTTCATAGCATCATCAAATACGGCCTATTAACGATGACCCGTTATGGTCGGCCCATGAACGGACGATTCCAACTCTAGCCCGTTTACGGCCAGAATGCGACCTGTTCGGCCCATGTTTGGCCAATCGATCATACGGCCCGTATAAGGCCCATTGATGATACGGCCCGTAGAAGGCCCATTGATGATACGGCCCGTAGAAGGCCCATTGTTTCTATGGCCCGTAGAAGGCCCACTGCTTCTACGACCCGTAGAAGGCCCACTGTTTATACGGCCCGTAGAAGGCCCACAGTTTCTACGGCCCATAGGAGGCCCAGTGTCACTACAGTAAATATTAGCCCATGGTTATTGTGGCCTAGTTTTAAAAAATAGGTTATTGCAGCCACTAGCAAACCGCAAAAAAAGAACTGCACTGACTACAAGCAAACAAATAAACAAGACAACAAGGAAATAAATAAGCAAGCAACTTACACTAGGCTATCACGGCTATTACACATATTACATCCACTAGGCATCAAAGTTCGCAACCAGTGCAAATATAGGGAACACATCAGCATATAAACGCCACAGCAAAACAAGTCCAGAACTAAAACCACTTCAGAAGAGCTCAAGAAACAATATCCTGGGTAACCATAATGCTGGAAAGATGCTTAGCAAGCTTATTAACTTTCTCTTGTTTGGCGCATAAGTCCGCCAGCGCTTGCTGTTGCACCAGAAAGTATGCATCTGAATTCTGCAGGGACTTCCTCAGTCCTTCGGCTTCCTGTCGCATAACATCTGATCGATGTCTTTCAACTTGAAGTTGAGACTCAAGAAGCCGAACTGATTCAGGCAACGAGTTCGAAGAGCTGGTGCCAGCAGTGGTAGCCAGTAACTCGAACACTACATCAAGACAGGACTTTGGGGTTGTCTCAGCTTTCTTGGAGACCAACAGGGATGTCTCACTATCTTGAACCTTATCTGCATTACTTCCTTTACCATTGCATAACAGGGTACTCTTCTCCAATATTTTATCCGCGTTCTAAAAGAGAAACAAACAAACACATCTCAGGTTTACCAGTTCAGTAGTAAGGTGGATAGGATAACAACATGAAACCAACATATATCTATGTAGAATGGTCACTGTATGGTCTATATCATTCTAGTTTATGTTGCCAAATCAAGATAGATACAGTTCTAATCATATCTATTTGAGACAAAGCAGCATAGACAGAATATAATTGTGGGAAACTACACAGCAATAACAACACCTGTAATGTGCATGGCATGAGAACATAACTGTTTATTCAATTGGAACTGAAATCAACATAGAGCAAGTTACAACAGCAAACAACCAAACACGTTGAAGAAACAGGCTTAAAACATACCTGTTGCGCCATTGGAGTTTCAGTTGCATCCTTCAAATTTTAAATTAGTTGGTATCAGTAAATACAGTGATGCAAGAGCAAAGTAGTATGAACCATAGCTATGGAACCTGACCTAAGAACAATTCTTCTTGTGCTTTAAGCGTTGCACTAGTAGAAAAACGACCTTTTGTCCCCGTTCGTAAGGGCCTTTAGTCCCGGTTTCCGAACCGGGACTAAAGGGTCGTTACTAATACCCTCACCCTTTAGTCCCGGTTCAAACCAGAACCGGGACAGATGGGCCTCCATGTGGCATGTGCGCCGAGGCCAGGCAGGAGGGCCTTTGGTCCCGGTTGGTGGCACCAACCGGGACCAATAGACCTCCACGCGTCAGCATTTCTGTGGCTGGGGTTTTTGTTTTTTTGAAAGGGGGGTTGGGGGTTTTGGGGGGTTAATTTAGGTATTTCATATATTGTGTTAGATAGCTAATTAATAGAGAGAAGTGTCCTCTCTTATGTCCGTGCTTGGTCGATGCTACGTACTATACATACGTATAGAGAGGACTAGGCACGCTAACTAGCTAGTAAGCAAACGAAGGAAACAGAAGATCGTCATGAACATATATGCATACAGAGAGAAGTGATATCGACCACCTCTCCTTCTCTGAGAGATTGGTCGAACAACAAGTTCTCATATATCTATCGTCCGACACTACCGGCTACATATATACAATAATTATCTTTTACAAATATAATCTCCTAAATTATGGATGCATGGTCCACATAGTATTCTCCGTCTTCAGCGATCACCTGGTCAAGAAAGAATGCCACCAATTCCTCTTGAATTGCTCGCATGCGATCTGGTGCTAGGAGTTCATTCCGCATCCGGAACATCTAATTTGAAGAAGGGGGGTCAATATATATATATATATATATATATATATATATATATATATATATATATATATATATATATATATATATATATATATATATATATATATATATATATATATATGAATGAAACTCAACATAAATGATGGTAATAAAATAAAATTGTGAATATTGTTATTTACGCACTTCATATTTTTCGTCAGTGTACCCGCCCCGCTCACAGGTCGTGTGGCGGATGGACTCGCAGACGTAGTATCCACAGAAATCATTCCCTTGTTCCTGCCGCAACCACTTTACAAGAAATAGAGGTCAATCAAACAGATAAGCAAGAATGCCAAATGGTATTGATGAAACTAGCGCTTGAATCAATAGCTAGGAGACGCGTGGAACATGGTACTATAGTACTTACTTTCGGGTATCTATATTCCAGCTCCTTCGGCAGTCCCGGGGATTTTGTGATGAATTTTCTCCAAACCCTGCCAGACAAAAGAAAACAATTACTTGATATCAGGAAATGAACAAATTTGCTGATATGGTGGATAATGATCGATTTAACTTACTTCTCGAGGATTGCACGCATGTCCGCATACTCCTGGGGATCTTTTCGTCTCGAGTCCAAGACAGTTACTACTCCCTGCTCAAGCCTAATCTCCAGGAGAATATAGTGGAAACTGGGCACGCATGCATAACTCATCAATTACATTACTATAACCTGGACTAATATATAAGGGAAACCGAATATGCACAAGACAACACTCACTTGAAGTTGTAAGGAAAGAGTATTATATCTTTGTGTTCATTTATTTTGAATGATCGTAGAAAGTTGGCCTCGGTTTCTGCGGCATGATCTTTAACCTGAACTGCATCTATGAGATTTGTGTTAATGAACCCAATATCACCGATTTGTCTTTTCTTCAATTCGGTGATCTTCAATCTGCATAATATAGTAAGGATAATTATAAATACATGCACTGAAAGAGCTGACCTATATAGAGAGACTTAATGACAGAAGTAGTACTACTTACAGACAGTAGCAGGTGACCGTTGCTTTATCGAGGGCCAATTGATTGAAAAACTAAAAGAACTCCTCAAATGGAACATGCAACAGTTCAATTCCAACGAGGTCATACTCCTTTTTAAGTCTCAGATACAAAGTATTCCTCCCCCAGACTCTCTGCAGGTTTTCATGTACCAATCATGCAATCTTCGCATCATCGTTGATAGAGAACTTTCATCTTTGACGAGAGGCTTCCCGTACTCGTATCTGTGTATCTGCACGTCCAGGAAATCATAATGTACATCTTCGGGCAGGTAATCATCAAGATTGTTATAACTGGGCACCATCCTCGGATCGACGCTAGGCACCTTGAGCGGGGGGCACGATTGCTTTGCTTGTTCGCCGAGCTGGGCAATTTGTTTCCCAGCTCATCGTTCTTTCATCCTTTGATCACTGACAGTACTTCCCGACCGCTCCGCTTCGGCAAATGCCTTTCCAATAATGCGCTCATAGTTGCCTTTCGGCGGAGACTTGGGTGGTTTTGCCAGGGCAGCCAGAGTGCGCTTCACTTTCACCTGATCTACCTTCTCCTTTGGAGGTGGATGTCTCTGTGCTTTCAACCCTTGAAACCAGTCATTCTTCTCGGTTCGCGTGATCCTCGCGTTCTCCTCCGGGGTCCTCTTGTATGGTAACTTCTCTGGAGTCTACAGAGAAGGACCGAATCTGTATTTCCTCCCGCCTCTGGCTGTACTGCTAGACGCCGGCAGAGGAGACGGAGCGGCAGTCTTCTTGACTTGCTTATGAGGCGGAGGAGAAGGACTACGACGCGCCGGAGCAGCTGCCGGAGCGGCGGCGGGTCTCTTCCGCCCTTGCTGACGAGGCAGAGAAGGAGTAGGCTGGCTGCTCGGGCGCGCCGGCGCAGACGGCGAAGGAGGCGGAGTGCCGCCACGCGCCGGAGAAGGAACCGGCCGAGGGCCCTGATCGTCACTCGCCGGAGGAGGAGGCGGAGTGCCCTGACTCGCCGGAGGAGGAGGAGGAGGTGGAGGCATCCAGTTTGGAAGGTTGATGAGCTCCTTCCGCCATGGCATGGAGTCTTCAGAGCAGAACCCAGCCGAGTCTCCCCTTCTCCAGTAGGGTGGTAAAGCGGGAGGTCCTCAAATCCCTCCGTTATTTCATCCACCATCACCTTAGCATATCCTTCTGGAATCGGCTGGCAGTGAAAAGTTGCGTCGGGTTCATTAGGAAAAACAGAGCCAACAACCACCTTGACCTTCATATTCATCAATTGCGTCATAAGGTGGCAATTTTGAGCCTCCGTGATAGCATCCACAGGATAGCTGGCAGGAGCCGTCAAGACAAGCTCTGGCTGAAGCAGCTCGGTGGAAGCCACGCTGCTTCTCCGCTGAGATGGCGGGGTAGCTTCAGGGGAAGCTTCGACAGTTCGTTTGCTGCGATTTGCTTCTCGTTACTCTATCCCGAGTACCCTTGCTTTAAGCGCCTGCAGTTCGGACTACTGCACTTTCTTCCTCCTCTCCTGGCTTTTGTAACCGCCTGCGTCCGGAAACCCAGCCCTCCACGGAATGGAGCCTGGCGTGCCTCGTGTCCGTCCAGGGTGCTCAGGATTCCCGAGGGCCTTTGTGAGCCCGTCGTTCTCTCTGTCTGGAAGGAACGTCCCTTGTTGCGCTGCAGCGATATAGTACCGAAGCTTCTTCAAGGGTATGCCAAGTTGCTCGTCCGTCCAAATGCACTTCCCTATTACAGGGTCCAAAGTTCCGCCAGCCCCGAAGAACCAAGTTTGGCAACGGTCTGGCCAGCTCATTGTCTCTGGTTCGATCCCTTTTGCAACCAGATCATTCTCAGCCTTGGCCCACTTAGGCCGGGCTATGAGGTAGCCACCTGACCCCGTGCGATGGTGAAGCTTCTTCTTCGCAGCATTTTTCTTGTTTGTCTCCGACATCTTCTTACTCTTTTCCGATGTCTTGTGGGCCACAAATGCAGGCCAGTCATCTCTGATCTTCTCATATATGCCCTTGAATTCTGGTGTCCCTTTTTTCTCGACAAACCTATTCAGGTCTTTCTTCCACCTCCTGAATAGGTCTGCCATCCTCTTAAGAGCAAAAGACTTGATTAATTGCTCTTTAACTGGCTTCTCCGGATCATCCTCTGGCGGTAGGGTGAAATTTGTCTTTAGCTCAGTCCAAAGATCATTTTTTTGCATATCATTGACGTAAGACACCTCAGGGTCTTCTGTAGCCGGCTTAAACCATTGCTGGATGCTGATCGGGATCTTGCCCCTAACCAGAACCCCGCACCGAGCAACACATGCCTTCTTTGTTCGGATGGGTTCAATAGGTTGGCCGTCGGGCGCGATTGCTATGATCTCAAACCTTTCATCCAAGCTCAACTTTCTCTTCGGGCCTCGTCTCTTTACCTCAGTTGTGCTCGATCCGGAGGGCTAGAAAAAAGAACAAAGACTTAATTAATATGTGTACATACCAAAACAATGAATGCATCAAGTAGCTAGTCAGCACAGGCTTAACTAATATATATACCTGGCCGGACTCGGTTCGGTCACCGGACCCGTCATCACGTTCTTCTTCTTGCACAGGCATTAGGTCACCGGAGCCAGCTTCTTCACCCTCTCCTTCTAGACCATCGGTGTCGTTGAGAAACAACGAGACGGCATCACTTCCTTCTGCGATTATGTGCCTCAACAACGCTTCTTTTGCTTCGTCTCGGGCGGTTTCCATAGTTTCTACAAATATTTACAACATGGCAATTATTATTCAAACATGACAAATGGATATATTAGTGGCAAACGTAGAACTAGCTAGCTAATCATAGTAAGGAATCATATATATTAATTAGTAGCCTCGACACTGGTTCTCAAGGGTTTGGGGTGGCCTCGAGAGAGTTTGTCGGGTAGGGGCACGGCGGGAGGGGGTAGGAGACCGACATCGTTTTTTCTAGGGTTTGGGTGTCCTCGAGAGTTTTGGTCGAGCGAGAGGGTCGGGGGATGCTCCCGCGGTATAAGTTATCACAGTTGAGAGGGGGTATATATATCGACCGCCCCTCATGTCAAAGTTATCCGAGGGGTATATCGACCCCCCCTCGTGTTGAAGTTATCGGGAGAGGGAATAGAGTAGAAGAATAAAGGAATAGCGGAGAAGATCGAAGAAAAAAAAGAAGAAAAAAAATAGGAGAAGAAGAAAGGAATAGAGGAGAAGAAGAAAAAATAGAAATTTCTATTTCTTCTTCTTCTCCTCTATTCCTTTCTTCTTCTCCTCTTCTTTTTCTTCTTTTTTCCTCTTCTTTCTCCTCTTCTTCTCCTTTCTTCATCTTCTTATTTTCCTTTTTCCACTCATTCTTTTTCTTCTTCTTCCTTTAGCTAGATATATAAAACTTTTCAAAAAATGTAACTTTTGCATATATAAAACCTTTTCTTCCTTCTTCTTCGAACCTTCTATTCCTTCGTCCTAAATATATAAAACTAACCTAAAATGTACTAAATCAGAGAACATATATAGATAAAACTTTTCTAATTAAAAATCTAACTTTTGCATATATGTATTTTTTAAACATCATTACAATTGAAAAAATACATATATACATACAAAAAACATGTAAAAAATACATACATACATATATGAACATACATAAAAAAATACATATATCTAAAAAATACATACATACATACATACATATATATATATATGAAAATGTAAAAACATGTAAAAAATAGAATGTATATAATTAAAAAAAATTGCACGGCGGCGGCGGTGGCGGCTGATGCACGGTGCTCACGGAGGCAGCGACGCGTCGTGCAGGGGACGGCGGCACGACGACGACGATGGGGCAGGGGCGGCGCGCGTCGGGGCATGGGACGGCGGCGCTCGGCGAGGGCGCGGGCGACGGCCGGCGAGGGCCCGAGCGATGGCGATGACGGGCGCAGGCGACGGCGACGGCGGGGGCGGCGGGCGGCGTTGGGGCAGCCTGGCGGCGTCGATGTGCTCGGCGTTGTCGGGGGCAACTGCGAGGGAAATGTGAAAATTTCCTAAGTCTTTGCTTATATAGCAAAGCCACTGGTCCCGGTTCGTGGCACAAACCGGGACCAATGCCCCCTTTAGTCCCGGTTTATGCGAGCAACCGGGACCAAAGGCCTCTTTTCAGCAGCCCAAAGGGCGGGAAGCGGCGGCCTTTAGTCCCGGTTAGTGCCACCAACCGGGACCAAAGGCGTTGTGCTGCCCCGCGCCCAAATGTTTAGTCCCACCTTGCTAGTTGAGAGGGAGTCGCACCTGTTTATAAGGTGCGGTGCGCCTTCCCTCTCGAGCTCCTCTCTAAAGCAGGCTTTCGGGCCTAACCGTGCAATCTGTGCCTGTGGGCCTGCTGGGCCTCCCGCGGGCCTGAATCCTGGCCCATGGTAGGGTTTCTAGTCGTATTCAGGCCGTGGGTGCGCAGTAGGTGGCACTTTTTGTTTTTTTGTTTTTTTTGTTTTTTTGTTTCTACTTACAACAAAATACTTATTGTTGCTATATTTAATTTTTTTCCAGTTTTTTGTTTTGTTTTCTACATTATTTATTTTCTTTTGTTTCTTGCTTTATTTTTTAATTCTTTTAGCATTAGTTTTAGAAAAATTATAAACTTTCTGTTAGTGCCATTAGTTTTCAAATTTGAAAACACTTTTTTAGTTTTTTTGTTTTCTTTGTTGCTTTATTTATTTTATTTTGTTTTTGCTATATTTTTTAATTACTTTGTCTTTTAGGTCAGCAAAATTATAAACTTTCTGTTAGTACCATTAGTTTTCAAATTGAATAGTTAAAATTTGAATTCTTTGAAATTTGTGTGAATCACAAGTTTGTGATTAACTTTACTCAAAATGAACATAGATGCACCTACTCGTCTGTTTTCAAATGAACTCTGAAAAAGTTGGCATAGCATACTCGTCTGTTACAAATTTGGCATGGTATCATCATAATAGTTGCGGGAGAAAGTCTTCACTTTTTCTTCGCTTGTGTCATTTGCTTATTGCGCCGTAACCATGGATAATCTTCATCGTTTATCATGATGCTTGGGTCAGCCTTGACATTGAAGGGAGGAATTTCATGAAACCTTTCATAATCTTCAGACATGTCTGTCTTACCCTCCACTCCCAGGATGTCCCTTTTTCCTGAAAGAACTATGTGGCGCTTTGGCTCATCGTATGATGTATTCGTTTCCTTATCTTTTCTTTTTCTCGGTTTGGTAGACATGTCCTTCACATAGATAACCCGTGCCACATCATTGGCTAGGACGGACGGTTTGTAAGTGTACCCAAGATTTTTCAGATCGACTGTTGTCATTCCGTACTGTGGGTCTACATGTACCCCGCCTCCTGACAGATTGACCCATTTGCACTTAAACAAAGGGACCTTAAAATCTTGTCCGTAGTCAAGTTCCCATATGTCCACTATGTAACCATAATATGTGTCCTTTCCCTTCTCGGTTGTTGCATCAAAGCGGACACCGCTATTTTGGTTGGTGCTCTTTTGATCTTGGTCAATCGTGTAAAATGTATTCCCATTTATCTCGTATCCTTTGTAAATCAATACAGTCAAAGATGGTCCCCTGGACAACAAGTACAACTCATCACAAACAGTGTTGTCACCTCTGATACGTGCTTCCAACCAACTGCTGAAAGTCCTAATGTGTTCACATGTAATCCAGTCGTCGCACTGCTCCGGGTGTTTGGAGCGCAGACTGTTCTTGTGTTCATTGACATACGGGGTCACCAAGGTAGAGTTCTATAGAACTGTGTAGTGTCCTTGAGACCAAGAATGCCCGTCCCTGCATATTATTGAGTCTGCTCCTAGCGTGCCTTTTCCAGTCAGTCTCCCCTCATACCGCGATTTAGGGAGACCTATCTTCTTAAGGCCAGGAATGAAGTCAACACAAAACCCGATGACATCCTCTGTTTGATGGCCCATGGAGATGCTTCCTTCTGGCCTAGCGCGATTACGGACATATTTCTTTAGGACTCCCATGAACCTCTCAAAGGGGAACATATTGTGTAGAAATACGAGCCCCAGAATGACAATCTTGTCGACTAGATGAACTAGGACATGCGTCATGATATTGAAGAAGGATGGTGGGAACACCAGCTCGAAACTGACTAGACATTGCGCCACATCACTCCTTAGCCTTGGTACGATTTCTGGATCGATCACCTTCTGAGAGATTGCATTGAGGAATGCACATAGCTTCATAATGGCTAATCAGACGTTTTCCGGTAGAAGCCCCCTCAATGCAACCGGAAGCAGTTGCGTCATAATCACGTGGCAGTCATGAGACTTTAGGTTCTGGAACTTTTTCTCTAGGATATTTATTATTCCCTTTATATTCGACGAGAAGCCAGTCGGGACCTTCATACTGAGCAGGCATTCAAAGAAGATTTCTTTCTCTTCTTTCGTAAGAGCGTAGCTGGCAGGACCTTCATACTGCTTCGGAGGCATGCCGTCTTTTTCGTGGAAACGTTGCAGGTCCTCCCGTGCCTCAGGTGTATCTTTTGTCTTTCCATACACGCCCAAGAAGCCTAGCAGGTTCACGCAGAGGTTCTTAGTCACGTGCATCACGTCGATTGAAGAGCGGACCTCTAGGTCTTTCCAGTAGGGTAGGTCCCAAAATATAGATTTCTTCTTCCACATGGGTGCGTGTCCCTCAGTGTCATTCGGAACAGCTAGTGCGCCGGGACCCTTTCCAAAGATTACGTGTAAATCATTGACCATAGCAAGTACGTGATCACCGGTACGCATGGCGGGCTTCTTCCGGTGATCTGCCTCGCCTTTGAAATGCTTGCCTTTCTTTCGACATTGATGGTTGGTCGGAAGAAATCGACGATGGCCCAGGTACACGTTCTTCCTGCATTTGTCCAGGTATATACTTTCAGTGTCATCTAAACAGTGTGTGCATGCGTGGTATCCTTTGTTTGTTTGTCCTGAAAGGTTACTGAGAGCGGGCCAATCGTTGATAGTCACGAACAGCAACGCCTTTAGGTTAAATTCCTCCTGTCCGTGCTCATCCCACGTACGTACACCGTTTCCATTCCACAGCTGTAAAAGTTCTTAAACTAATGGCCTTAGGTACATGTCAATGTCGTTGCCAGGTTGCTTAGGGCCTTGGATGAGAATTGGCATCATAATGTCATGACCGGTTTTCTAATAAAATATTTATTGAGAAACCAATCTATAGAAATCCAGTTTGAGATAAAACCACCTCACTGGCAGACAAACTTTTGATACAATAAGCCAGTAGCATAAATATATTACAGGGTTGAGCTGACGATACTCAACAATTTATTACAAGCGTGCCAATAATTATACATAAAGGCGATTAATGACACAAGGGAGTGGTGGCATACTACTGACTCGCAAATAAGGTAGAGGTGGAGTAACACAGTGGGAGTGGTTACGGGATTCTCAAACTAACATCCCATCGAGCGTCGAGGTGAAGCTCGAAGAATTTATTAGGGTAGCGGAAGCGGATATGAAACAGTGACCAACTCCAAGGTTGCACGAGACTGACTGGGACTCCTCTAGGCGTCGGATTCGCTATCGAACTCTTCATCCATGAGATCACCTTCGTCAGCATCTGGCCAAATCAACAAGCCAGTGAGTACTTTGAAAGTACTCGCAAGACAGTTCGGACGTAAGATATAACAAATGCCAACATGAGATTCATGGATAAGTTAACCAGTACGATCAGACATAGAGGTGATAATGCTGGGTGGCAAACGAGTGTCTGGAAGAACCCTCGAGCGGGAAATGCAGAATAATAATACTGGTGCCAAACGAGTGTCTGAAAGACTCCTCGAGCGGAAAATGCGGAATAATAATACTGGTGCCAAACGAGTGTCTGAAAGACTCCTCGAGCGGAAAAATGCGGAATAATAATGCCACAATCGGGCGTCTGAGCGACACCACATAAAGGGCTTTAAAAGAAATGCCACAGTCGGGCGTCTGAGCGACGCCACATAAAGGGCTTTAAAAGAAATGCCACAGTCGGGCTTCTGAGCGACACCACATAAAGGGCTTTAAAAGAAATGCCACAGTCGGGCGTCTGAGCGACACCACATAAAGGGCTTTAAAAGAAATGCCACAGCCGGGCGTCTGAGCGACACCACATAAAGGGCTTTAGACTGATAAGGAAATAATACATTCATCATAATTATATTCAACTCATGGAAATAAACGGGTTAGCACATCCACAAGGATAACATTTAACCGGTCTTACTGCCCATGTGTTCCATCGGGTAATCTGTCACCAAACTGGCACATGACTGTTAGCAGGGAACTTGGAAATAGATAAGATGATTTAAGGATATGGAGCTCTGCAGAGTTTGTACAAAAATTTCCCACAGTCGACGGATTTCCGTAGTCACTAGGACTAGTTCCGTTACGGTATTTCAGAAGAAAACACAGCAATCCAGTACACACCCATCCAACTCTTTGATGCCAGGAATCACCCTCAACATCGTCCAAGAAAAACCATTGAGACGGGGAGATCACAATCTCGAATAGCATGGGATCAAATTTATATACGCGCGCTCTAAGGGGTGCCCCCCTCTCGGTCCCAACCGGAAACACTGATGCCCCCTGACCGGATGCCTGGCTTTAATCCAGGGCCATGGAACCAGCATCCCGGCCTCTCCTTTTTGGTGTGTACCAAGAAAGCGGTTTGCGACTTACTAAACCATATCCCTTTCGGGAAACATGTGGTAGTACAGGAAAAGGGAATGGATATGAACCAACCGATACGGGTTGGTACTGACGATAACTTGCATGGCCTAAGACTGGCATGCTACAATACTGCCATCTTACCCATCTTCATGCCAGCACATGGCCTTACATACTCACGTCCAACGACGTGTGAAATCACCGGGCTTACTTGCCCCAACAATGCATAATGAACGATTCATCGGTATGCTTCACACATGTCATGAAACTATCTATATGCAAACATGCCAATACACTCATCATATCAAAAGTTCGAACATTGCTTGCCTGGTTCAGAGTAGTCGGAGCCTAGCTCGGTGAAGTTTGCGGCCCCGTCACCTCCGTCGGTATCTACGGTACAGAGAAAACATACGCGCTAACGTGAATACCGAGAGGTGCAGAAAAAGTATTGCAAATATTTCTCAAATAAATCTGATAAAAAACTAGACAAAAATTTGAAGAGGACAGAAAAAGAATCAATCAAAAATATGCTTCTGATAAAAAGTTATAAGGGTTTTTGCCCAGGGACTCATCTGTAATGAAACAGAAACTTTCCAGGGTTCTAACTGAGAAAACAGAAAATGGTTCGATAGGAAATGCGCAAGCGCAACGGAGAAAGCGTATTTTGCCCGAAGGCGTTTTCAGAAAACGATTCGAATAGAAAAGACAGAGAAGCTGACAGGCGGGTCCCATCTGTCAGGTTTAAAATTTAAAAGAGGCGGGTCGGGCTCGCTGGCGCCCGAGAGCCGCGGTGGTCGCCGGCGGCGATCCACGGCGAGGCAGAGAGATCGGAGGTTACCTCCGTGCTCTGGGTGCCATTCCACGTTGGATGGTGGTCGAGGTGGTCGTCGGGAAGCACCACGTCGGCGGTGGCCCCTGCTCCGGCGGACGGCGGTTCGGGCGTGGTTGGAGGTCACCGGAGAGAGCTGCACTGATCAAATTGAGGAGGGGGTTAAGAATCTGGTAGCTAGAGAGGGAGATGGACGGAGTTTGGGCACCGGAGACGGCCTCACCGGAGCGAATCGAGCTGGAGGCCGAGGCGGAGTGGGGTGGCCGGAGTCGGGGGAGGAGACCTCCTCGAGGTCCTCCCAGTGACCTGGCAGGGCGTTGGTGGAGTGCAGGGGTGGTGCGTGCTCGCGGGAGGGCTTGGGGTCTCCTTTTATAGGCGATCCGAGGCGGTGGTCGAGAACGGCGTTCTCCGGCGAGTGATTACGGTGGTGCAGTGCTTGGTCGGGGGAGTTTAGGAGTTGAGCACCGTCCTGGAGGTTCGCGGAGTCCATTTTGGAGCCAACGGCGTTGGTTTAAGCTTGCTGAGGTGGAGCTCGACGGAACGGGACGGCGCGGGTCCATCGGCGGCAGAGAGCTCGCTCTGTGCGTGCCGCGCCACGACGGCTGTGCTGCATGCGTGCGCTGGCGTGGAGGTGGACACGCGGAGCCATCAGCGGGGCTGTGCGGCGCGGAACGGCGTTGAGCCGCCGTTCTGCTCCCTGTTGGCTGCCATGGCGGTTCAGCCGCCGCGGGACACGCCGGCGCGGTCGGGTCAGAGCGCCACCGACGCCAGGAAGAAGCCAAGCGCGCGTGCGGGGCTCTGGACACGCAGACCAGGCGGCGAGCAACATGCCAAGGGCACTGTGTGCGCGTGACTGAAGATGAACTGCAGCAAACAACACTGAAGACTGAATTTTACTGAAAGTGTTCGAACAGTGCCTGCAAGGTGCTCGACAGAATGATCCAGGCATGTAGGGATTTTTCCTTGGGCTGATATTTGGTGGAGTGGCTTCTCATTGCTCTAGTAGGCTGCCTGATTTTTGGTGGAATTTTTGGAGGAGTGTAGATATGAATTTCACCAAATTCGTCAAATCTGGTCCAAACTTGCAGGGAGTGTAAGTTGAAAAAATCTGAAAAGATGAGTGGATGAAGATGGTTCTGGGTTGTGGGTGCAAAGGACTAGCCAGTAGAGTTGGTCTGAAGTCAAATCTCAAATGGAAAAGGGTACTTGCTTTGAAAATCCATCAGGCTCAAAATAATTGACAGAAAATATTTGAGAGATAAAACAAAATCCAAAACTTGTTTGGATGAGTTGGGATAGGGAATTTGAGTTGTTGACAAGGAGGGGAGAAGATGTTGGAGTGGTTTAACCTCATGGGCAAATTACAAGGTCATGGATGGTTTTCAAATAGAAAAAAAACCCAAATGAAATTTTTGGAGTGTCACAACACCTACCCCCTTAGGAAAAATCTCGTCCCCGAGATTTCAGTTGATCCTTAAATAAGTGAGGATGCTCTGTTCGGAGAAAGTCCTCTCTTTCCCATGTTGCTTCACTTTCGGTGTGATTACTCCACTTCACTTTCGGTTTTCTGTCGGGTCCTGCTTTCAGACTCCTCTAATATCTTTACCGGGTGTTCCCGATAAGTGAGGTCTGGCTGCACGTCTATGTTCTCATGGGATACTTGTTTCTCTGGGTTGCTCACACATTTCCTCAATTGCGATACGTGGAACACGTTGTGAATATCTGACAGTTCCTCAGGTAGGTCTAGTTGGTATGCTACTGCGCCTTTCCGTGCCAATATACCGAATGGCCCAATGAATCTTGGCGCTAGCTTTCCCTTAATTTTGAATCGCTGCAACCCCCTCATAGGTGACACCCGTAGGTACACGAATTTACCGGGTTCGAAGTTGACCCCACGATGTTTCTGATCGTAATAACTCTTTTGCCGGCTTTGGGCGGTCTTGAGTCGATCTCTGATTAGTTGGACCTTTTCCTCGGCTTCCTTGAGCACGTCTGGGCCGAAGATACGGCTGTCTCTGGTCTCTGACCAATTTAACGGGGTACGACATCTTCGTCCATACAAGGCTTCAAATGGTGCCATTTGCAGGCTGGCCTGATGACTGTTGTTGTACGCGAACTCGGCGTATGGCAGGCTGTCTTCCCAACTGGCTCCGTAGGTGAGGACACATGCTCTCAGCATGTCCTCTAAAATCTGGTTTACCCGTTCTGTTTGTCCATCTGTCTGAGGGTGGTATGCCGTGCTGAAGGCTAGTTGAGTTCCTAGAGCCTGTTGTAACTGCTCCCAGAATCTCGAGACGAACTGTGTTGCTCTGTCGGATATTATAGTCTTCGGGACACCGTGCAGACAAACTATGCGAGAGAGATATATTTTGGCAAGCTTCTGAGTGGTGTGGGTCGTCTTTACTGGAATGAAATGTGCCACCTTAGTCAATCTGTCGGTGATAACCCATATGGCATCATTCCCGTGTCGTGATCGAGGTAGTCCGACAATGAAATCCATCCCTATTTCATCCCATTTCCACTCAGGTATTTTATTTGGTTGCAGTAGTCCAGCTGGTCTCTGATGTTCGGCCTTTATACGTTGACAAGAGTCACAGCATGCAATGAAGGTGGCTATGTCCCTTTTCATACCGTGCCACCAAAATCCTTCTTGGATATCCTTATACATCTTGGTTCCTCCAGGGTGGATCGAATATGGAGCGGTGTGGGCTTCAGCTAGAATTTGCCGTTTGAGGTCTTCTACGTCCGGTACGCAGAGTCTGTTTCCGTACCACAGTGTCCCTTCTTCGTCTATGATGAATTCCGAGGCCTTGCCCATACTCACCTTTCTTTTGATACCTTCAATGCTGGGGTGACCGGGCTGGGCTTCTTTGATTCTTGTCACAAGGTTGGGCTGTATCTCCAAGTTTGTTATGGTGCCTTCTGCTATCATCAACAAGTTGAGTCTGGCAAATTCCTGTTGGAATTCGGGTCTTAAGTTGGGCAGATTGTTGTTGTTGGCGCTGGGGTTCCGACTAAGAGCATCGGCTACTACATTTGCTTTTCCAGGATGATAGTGGATTCCGACATCATAATCCTTTACTAGCTCCAACCAGCGTCGTTGCCTTAAATTCAGCTCTGGCTGTGTGAAAATATATTTGAGACTTTTATGGTCCGTATATATTTCACATCGATTTCCAAGTAGGAAGTGCCTCCATTCCTTGAGTGCATGAATAACTGCTGCCATTTCTAAGTCATGAGTGGGATAGTTTTCCTCATGCTTGCGAAGTTGCCTTGAAGCGTATGCGACAACCTTGCCTTCTTGCATTAATACGCATCCGAGTCCCTTCCTGGACGCGTCACAAAATACTTCAAAATTCTTGCGTATGTCCGGCACAATCAATACTGGTGCTGTTGTTAATTTCCGTTTTAGCTCTTGGAAACTTTTCTCACAGGCTTCTGTCCATTCAAATTTCTTATCTTTCTTGAGCAATTGCGTCATTGGCTTGGCTATGGTGGAGAATCCTTCAATAAATCTGCGGTAATATCCTGCCATTCCCAAGAAACTCCGTATGTCCGTTACGCTGGCTGGTGACTTCCAGCCAAGTACGGCCTTGACTTTCTCTGGGTCCACGGCGATCCCGTCTTGGGTTAGCAAGTGGCCTAGAAAGCCTACTTGCCTTAACCAAAATTCACACTTGCTGAACTTGGCGTACAATTGGTGTTTCCTGAGTTCTCCTAGTACAATTCTGAGATGTTCAGCGTGTTCATCTGGTGTTTTGGAGTATACTAAAATATCGTCGATGAATACCACAACGAACTTGTCCATAAACTTCATAAATACTTTGTTCATGAGGTGAACAAAATATGCAGGGGCATTTGTTAATCCAAAAGGCATTACTGTGAACTCATACAGTCCATATCTAGAGGTGAAGGCTGTCTTGGGGATATCTTCTGTTCGTACTTTTAATTGATGGTATCCTGACCTTAGGTCGATTTTTGAGAATACCTTGGCCTTAGCGAGTTGATCGAATAAATCATTTATTCTTGGCATCGGGTATTTGTTCTTGATTGTGACCATGTTGAGTGATCGGTAGTCAATACACAATCGCAGTGTTCCATCTTTCTTTTTGGCAAACAAAATTGGTGATCCCCATGGTGAGGAACTGGCTCGAATGTATCCCTTGTCAAGCAATTCCTTTATTTGTTTCTTTAGTTCAACCAACTCGGATGGTGCCATTCTGTATGGTTTCTTGTATATGGGGGTGGTTCCTGGTGCTAGCTCAATGCTGAACTCTATCTCTCGGTCGGGTGGCATGCCTGGTAGCTCTTCGGGAAATACGTCTGGAAATTCACGTACTACTGGAACCTTGTTTAATTCAGAAATGTCCACCTTGTTCAGTCTTGGTTGTCTGGGCATTTCCCTTTCTTTGGCGGATACTCTTATTGTCTTACCATGGTGGTGTGTGAGAATCACGGTCCGATTGAAACAATCAATGAAACCTTTGTTGGTGGTTAACCAGTCCATCCCTAGGATGACATCTAGTCCTTTATTTTCCAACACAATGAGATTGGCGTGAAACTTCAATCCTTTGAACTCAATAATCACATCCTGACAGTAATTCTGAGTAACTTGCTGAATTCCAGGGGACTTGATGATCATGGATTTCTCCAAAGGGAGCATCGAAAAATTATTTTGCGAAGCAAAACTTTTCGAAATAAAAGAGTGAGAAGCTCCAGAATCAAACAAAACCGTTGCAGGTATTGTGTTGACAGGGAACGTACCGAGTACGATATCCGGAGCATTTTGTGCCTCCTCTTTGGTTACGTGGTTCAAATGACCTTTCCTGTGGTTATTGTTGGGATTGAAGTTGTTTCGCTTGGGCGCTGAATTATTGCTGCCGTTGTTCGGTTTTGGTGCTGAGCTTCTTGGCTTGGGACACTGCTTGGCATAGTGTCCTTCTTCTCCACAGGCGTAACAAGTAACACCTGGGCGATATGTGAACTCCTTGTCCCTAGCATGGAAATTCTTTGTTGGGCGTGAGACGTTGGATGATGATTTGTGCGTCCCACCCTTCTGAAAATCGGTCTTACTTTGGTGATTGCGAGCAAGGTTAGTCTGGTCCCTTTTTCGCTTGCGGATATCATCCAAACTGCGTCTTTCATTTTCCAGAGTAATGGCTTTATCCACCAGCGTCTTAAAATCTGGGAAAGTGTGTATGACCAGTTGGCATTTAAGCGCGGGTGCTAGGCCGTCAAGGAACTTCTCCATTTTCTTGCTTTCAGTCATACGCTCTTCGTTGGCGTAGCGGGATAACAGAGTAAATTGGCTGTTGTAATCTGACACTGTCATGCTCCTTTGCTTGAGGTCATCGAACTCTCTTTTCTTGATTTTCATAATACTCTTAGGAATATGCGCGCCACGGAAACCTTCCTTGAAATCATCCCATGTTATTTCATTTTCGTTGGGATGCATGTGCAGAAAATTTTCCCACCAGGATGCGGCTGCTCCCGTGAGATAATGCGGTGCGTACAGTACCTTTTCTGGGTCTGAGCATTTTGCAATAATTAACTTTCTCTCCATATCGCGAAGCCAGTCTTCGGCTTCAAGTGGCTTGTCAGTATGAGAAAATGTTGAGGGACGTGTCTTCTGTAGTTCAGATAACTTGGAATGCTGCGGATACTGCCCATGGTGATTTCCCATGTTAATAACTTGGTTCATTATTTCCCGATGTTGTTGCTGACTTTGTTCATAAAGGCGGCACATTTGGGAAAGTGCCGTTTCACTGTCCGATTGACTTGTCTGACCTCGAGTAAAATTGTTGCCTGATTGAGTATTATAGTGTTGACTTGACTGCCCTTGTACAAAGTTGTTGCCCGGTTGGTTGTCATAATCTTCCTCTAGTGGAGTGGGCATGGAGCGAGTCCAAGGACGAGACATTTTTCACTCTGGGGATGTATTTATAAAACCATAAGAAAAATGGAAGGGTTGCAAAGATAAAACCCATAATGCACAAGGTTGACAAAATAAATTTTTAAAACCAAGATACTCAAGGGAAAACAAATTGATTTGCGCATAGAGAAGGACTGCATCATTACGCATCTTACACGCGGTGATAATTATACAATACATCACTCAGGATATGCGTACATAATCCTAACATGTTATTTAGGCTAGTGCACTTCTCCAGATCCTACATGATGCGCAAACAGCTACTTCTCACAACATCTTACATGGCGATGCAACGCATGACGGCTATGCGTACTCATTTGGAGATGTTGATGACGTCCTTGGCCCTGCCAAGGGTGAGGCGTAGCGAAGCCGGGGACTCGACTTCCTCCTCGCTGATAGGCTCCATGCGAGTAGTGCTGCGCCGAGTGGATGGAGCGGGTGCGAGGGGCGGAATGACGCGGATTGGAGTCGGCGCGAGTGGCGGTGCAGTGCGTGCGGGAGTGGGCGCAATGACCTGGTTGAACTCCTCGGTGGTAGGCAGGCGACGAGCAGGAGCATGGGATGCAGAGGACGAGACGGAAGTCAGTGGCGGTGCGGTGGGCAGGAGCTCCCTCCTGTTGGCGGCACAACCGTGGATTGAGTCCATGCGGGCGGCCACAAAGTCATCCACCAAGTTGTCGAAGGCTGCCTCCAAGGCCCGGAGATACTCAATAAGCATCTCAAAAGCCTCGTCCCGTTCTCCTCTGTGGCAGGAGAATGCGTAGTGACAGGTGTAGGGCACATGGCAAGGTAGATAGCGGTAGCGACGAGTCTTCATCGCGGGAAGGACATCCCTGAGACGAGCTATCGCCTCGCGGGCTGCCATCTGGATGGCATGCTTCTCCGAAGGCATGGCTCTCCCCAAGAATCGGAAGCGGCGTAGATCACCACGCCCTCCCTTGAACTGCACCGCGGCCTGGTGCATAGTCAGACTGTCGTTGACTCTGTGCTGACAGAGAGTGACGACTGGGCGCACAGACGGCCCCATCACGACCTGAACGACGAAGGAGAGAAGCTTGACGAACCCATCGGGTACGTTGGCGAAGGTCTGAGACTCGCAGCTGCGGTCGGCCATCTACAAAAGTAGGCAAAAATCCTGAATGGTCAGATCATAAATATATGCTGACTGTCAGAAAAATGACTACTATTGTAAAAACATGAATAAGCTCTATCATGCTCATAACCGATTAGCGATCGCACCTAGTGGCTTCCTACAGTCAGCCTGGCTCTGGTACCAAGCTTGTCACGACCGGTTTTCCAATAAAATATTTATTGAGAAACCAATCTATAGAAATCCAGTTTGAGATAAAACCACCTCACTGGCAAACAAAATTTTGATACAATAAGCCATTAGCATAAATATATTACAGGGTTGAGCTGACGATACTCAACAATTTATTACAAGCGTGCCAATAGTTATACATAAAGGCGATTAATGACACAAGGGAGTGGTGGCATACTACTGACTCGCAAATAAGGTAGAGGTGGAGTAACACAGTGGGAGTGGTTATGGGATTCTCAAACTAACATCCCATCGAGCGTCGAGGTGAAGCTCGAAGAATTTATTAGGGTAGCGGAAGCGGATATGAAACAGTGACCAACTCCAAGGTTGCACGAGACTGACTGGGACTCCTCTAGGCGTCGGATTCGCTATCGAACTCTTCATCCATGAGATCACCTTCGTCAGCATCTGGCCAAATCAACAAGCTAGTGAGTACTTTGAAAGTACTCGCAAGACAGTTCGGACGTAAGATATAACAAATGCCAACATGAGATTCATGGATAAGTTAACCAGTACGATCAGACATAAAGGTGATAATGCTGGGTGCCAAACGAGTGTCTGGAAGACCCCTCGAGCGGGAAATGCAGAATAATAATACTGGTGCCAAACAAGTGTCTGAAAGACTCCTCGAGCGGAAAATGCGGAATAATAATACTGGTGCCAAACGAGTGTCTGAAAGACTCCTCGAGCGGAAAAATGCGGAATAATAATGCCACAATCGGGCGTCTAAGCGACACCACATAAAGGGCTTTAAAAGAAATGCCACAGTCGGGCGTCTGAGTGACGCCACATAAAGGGCTTTAAAAGAAATGCCACAGTCGGGCGTCTGAGTGACACCACATAAAGGGCTTTAAAAGAAATGCCACAGTCGGGCGTCTGAGCGACACCACATAAAGGGCTTTAAAAGAAATGCCACAGCCGGGCGTCTGAGCGACACCACATAAAGGGCTTTAGACTGATAAGGAAATAATACATTCATCATAATTATATTCAACTCATGGAAATAAACGGGTTAGCACATCCACAAGGATAACATTTAACCGGTCTTACTGCCCATGTGTTCCATCGGGTAATCTGTCACCAAACTGGCACATGACTGTTAGCAGGGAACTTGGAAATAGATAAGATGATTTAAGGATATGGAGCTCTGCAGAGTTTGTACAAAAATTTCCCACAGTCGACGGATTTTCGTAGTCACTAGGACTAGTTCCGTTACGGTATTTCAGAAGAAAACACAGCAATCCAGTACACACCCATCCAACTCTTTGATGCCAGGAATCACCCTCAACATCGTCCAAGAAAAACCATTGAGACGGGGAGATCACAATCTCGAATAGCATGGGATCAAATTTATATACGCGCGCTCTAAGGGGTGCCCCCCTTTCGGTCCCAACCGGAAACACCGATGCCCCCTGACCGGATGCCTGGCTTTAATCCAGGGCCATGGAACCAGCATCCCGGCCTCTCCTTTTTGGTGTGTACCAAGAAAGCGGTTTGCGACTTACTAAACCATATCCCTTTCGGGAAACATGTGGTAGTACAGGAAAAGGGAATGGATATGAACCAACTGATACGGGTTGGTACTGACGATAACTTGCATGGCCTAAGACTGGCATGCTACAACACTGCCATCTTACCCATCTTCATGCCAACACATGGACTTACATACTACCGTCCAACGACGTGTGAAATCACCGGGCTTACTTGCCCCAACAATGCATAATGAACGATTCATCGGTATGCTTCACACATGTCATGAAACTATCTATATGCAAACATGCCAATACACTCATCATATCAAAAGTTCGAACATTGCTTGCCTGGTTCAGAGTAGTCGGAGCCTAGCTCGGTGAAGTTTGCGGCCCCGTCACCTCCGTCGGTATCTACGGTACAGAGAAAACATACGCGCTAACGTGAATACCGAGAGGTGCAGAAAAAGTATTGCAAATATTTTTCAAATAAATCTGATAAAAAACTAGACAAAAATTTGAAGAGGACAGAAAAAGAATCAATCAAAAATATGCTTCTGATAAAAAGTTATAAGGGTTTTTGCCCAGGGACTCATCTGTAATGAAACAGAAACTTTCCAGGGTTCTAACTGATAAAACAGAAAACGGTTCGATAGGAAATGCACAAGCGCAACGGAGAAAGCGTATTTTGCCCGAAGGCGTTTTCAGAAAACGATTCGAATAGAAAAGACAGAGAAGCTGACAGGCGGGTCCCATCTGTCAGGTTTAAAATTTAAAAGAGGCGGGTCAGGCTCGCTGGCGCCCGAGAGCCGCGGTGGTCGCCGGCGGCGATCCACGGCGAGGCAGAGAGATCGGAGGTTACCTCCGTGCTCTGGGTGCCATTCCGCGTTGGATGGTGGTCGAGGTGGTCGTCGGGAAGCACCACGTCGGCGGTGGCCCCTGCTCCGGCGGACGGCGGTTCGGGCGTGGTTGGAGATTGCCGGAGAGAGCTGCACTGATCAAATTGAGGAGGGGGTTAAGAATTTGGTAGCTAGAGAGGGAGATGGACGGAGTTTGGGCGCCGGAGACGGCCTCACCGGAGCGAATCGAGCTGGAGGCCGAGGCGGAGCGGGGTGGCCGGAGTCGGGGGAGGAGACCTCCTCGAGGTCCTCCCAGTGACCTGGCAGGGCATTGGTGGAGTGCAGGGGTGGTGCGTGCTCGTGGGAGGGCTCGGGGTCTCCTTTTATAGGCGATCCGAGGCGGTGGCCGAGAACGGCGTTCTCCGGCGATTTATTACGGTGGTGCAGTGCTTGGTCGGGGGAGTTTAGGAGTTGAGCACCGTCGTGGAGGTTCGCGGAGTCCATTTTGGAGCCAACGGCGTTGGTTTAAGCTTGCTGAGATGGAGCTCGACGGAACGGGACGGCGCGGGTCCATCGGCGGCAGAGAGCACGCTCTGTGCGTGCCGCACCACGACGGCTGTGCTGCATGCGTGCGCTGGCGTGGAGGTGGACACGCGGAGCCATCAGCGGGGTTGTGCGGCGCGGAACGGCGTTGAGCCGCCGTTCTGCTCCCTGTTGGCTGCCACGGCGGTTCAGCCGCCGCGGGACACGCCGGCGCGGTCGGGTCAGAGCGCCACCGACGCCAGGAAGAAGCCAAGCGCGCGTGTGGGGCTCTGGACACGTAGACCAGGCGGCGAGCAATGTGCCAAGGGCACTATGTGCGCGTGACTGAAGATGAACTGCAGCAAACAACACTGAAGACTGAATTTGACTGAAAGTGTTCGAACAGTGCCTGCAAGGTGCTCGACAGAATGATCCAGGCATGTAGGGATTTTTCCTTGGGCTGATATTTGGTGGAGTGGCTTCTCATTGCTCTAGTAGGCTGCCTGATTTTTGGTGGAATTTTTGGAGGAGTGTAGATATGAATTTCACCAAATTTGTCAAATCTGATCCAAACTTGCAGGGAGTGTAAGTTGAAAAAATCTGAAAAGAAGATGAGTGGATCAAGATGGTTCTGGGTTGTGGGTGCAAAGGACTAGCCAGTAGAGTTGGTTTGAAGTCAAATCTCAAATGGAAAAGGGTACTTGCTTTGAAAATCCATCAGGCTCAAAATAATTGACAGAAAATATTTGAGAGATAAAACAAAATCCAAAACTTGTTTGGATGAGTTGGGATAGGGAATTTGAGTTGTTGACAAGGAGGGGAGAAGATGTTGGAGTGGTTTAACCTCATGGGCAAATTACAAGGTCATGGATGGTTTTCAAATAGAAAAAAAAACCCAAATGAAATTTTTGGAGTGTCACACATAATGAACTTCCGCTTCATGCACATCCAAGGAGGAAGGTTATACATACACAGAGTGACCGGCCAGGTGCTGTGATTTCTGCTCTGCTCCCCGAAAGGATTAATGCCATCCACGCTTAAAGCAAACCATACGTTCCTTGGGTCCTTTGCAAACTCATCCCAGTACTTTCTCATGATTTTTCTCCACTGCGACCCGTCAGCGGGTGCTCTCAACTTCCCGTCTTTCTTACGGTCCTCACTGTGCCATCGCATCGACTTGGCATGCTCTCCGTTCTGAACAGACGTTTCAACCGTGGTATTATAGGAGCATACCACATCACCTTTGCAGGAACCCTCTTCCTGCGGGGCTCGCCGTGAACATCACCAGGGTCATCTCGTCTGATCTTATACCGCAATGCACCGCATACCGGGCATGCGTTCAGATCCTTGTATGCACCGCGGTATAGGATGCAGTCATTAGGCCATGCATGTATCTTCTCCACCTCCAATCCTAGAGGGCATACGACCTCCTTTGCTGCGTATGTACTGTCGGGCAATTCGTTATCCTTTGGAAGCTTCTTCTTCAATATTTTCAGTAGTTTCTCAAATCCTTTGTCAGGCACAGCATTCTCTGCCTTCCACTGCAGCAATTCCAGTACGGTACCGAGCTTTGTGTTGCCATCTTCACAATTGGGATACAACCCTTTTTTGTGATCCTCTAACATGCGATCGAACTTCAGCTTCTCCTTTTGACTTTCGCATTGCGTCCTTGCATCGACAATGACCCGACGGAGATCATCATGATCGGGCACATCGTCTGGTTCCTCTTGATCTTCAGCAGCTTAACCCGTTGCAGCATCATTGGGCACATCGTCTGGTTCCTCTTGATCTTCACCAGCTCCCCCCGTTGCAGCATCATGGTATTCAGGGGGCACGTAATTGTCATCGTACTCTTCTTCTTTGTCGTCTTCCATCATAACCCCTATTTCCCCGTGCCTCGTCCAAACATTATAGTGTGGCATGAAACCCTTGTAAAGCAGGTGGGTGTGAAGGATTTTCCGGTCAGAGTAAGACTTCGTATTCCCATAATCAAGGCATGGACAACACATAAAACCATTCTGCTTGTTTGCCTCAGCCGCATCGAGAAACTCATGCACGCCCTTAATGTACTCGGAGGTGTGTCTGTCACCGTACATCCATTGCCGGTTCATCTGCATGCATTATATATAATTAAGTGTCCAAATTAATAGAAGTTCATTATCACATTAAAACCAAAGTACATACATAGTTCTCATCTAACAACATATAGCTCTCTAGAGCATCTAATTAATTAAACCATACATTGATACTACGTAAAACATTTAAACGCGAAAACAAAGGCGATCATAATCGCAACCAAGGTAACAACTGATCCAACGGCATAATGATACCAAGCCTCGGTATGAATGGCATATTTTCTAATCTTTCTAATCTTCAAGCGCATTTCATCCATCTTAATCTTGTGATCATTGAGGACATCCGCAACATGCAACTCCAATATCATCTTCTCCTCCTCAATTTTTATTATTTTTTCCTTCAAGAAATTGTTTTCTTCTTCAACTAAATTTAACCTCTTGACAATAGGGTCGGTTGGAATTTCCGGTTCACATACATCCTAGATAAATAAAATCTATGTCACGTTGGTCCGCATAATTTTCATAAACAATAAATGAACCAATAGTTATAAAGATTAATATATATACCACATCCGAATCATAGATAGGACGAGGGCCGACGGGGGAGGATACCAAAACCATTGCACTATATAAGATGCAATAATAAAAGTAAGAAAATGATACAAGTATCTATCTAAACATACAAGTAAGAATATTTTTCCTTTCAGAAGGAAGATAAGAACAAGAGGCTCACCACGATGGTGTCGGTGATGAGATCGGCGCGGGTGATCGACGGCGGTGAAGACGGGGGTGGGGCATGACGGACCGCTAAATCTAGACAAATCTCAAGGAAAATGGAGCTTTGAGGTCGAGCTTCGAGAGGAGAAAGCTTAAGTAGTGTGGCTCGGGCATTTCATCGAACACCTCATGTGCATAGGAGGTGAGCTAGAGCACCACAAACCCCTCCCCTCGCCGTCCTAGAAAAACAAAGCACTGGAGTGCTTTGCTCTGGCGCGAGGGGTATATATAGGCAGCACCAGTGGTCCCGGTTCATGGCATGAACCGGGACTAAATGGGAGCCTTTGGTCCCGGTTCATGCCACGAACCGGGACCACTGGTGGTGGGCCAGGAGCCAGGCCCATTGGTCCCGGTTCGTCCCACCAACCGGGACCCAAAGGTCCATACGAACCGGGACCAATGGCCCACGTGGCCCGGCCGGCCCCCTGGGCTCACGAACCGGGACCAATGCCCCCATTGGTCCCGGTTTTAGATTGAACCAGGACTAATGGGCTGACCCGGCCTGGACCATTGCCCCCTTTTCTACTAGTGTTGACTTCAGGTTCGGAGTGGTGGTCCTCGTGATTTGGGCACTGCAGTTGCCTTACTATCTGCTCGTGTTTGGGTGCTCTGTGGTGGAGATAGTGCTGTGTCAACGGGAACTGGGTGTCTATCTGCTGGGGTTGGCGTTAGAAGGGGTGTAGCTGGTTCTCTGTCCAACTGGGTAGGGGTACAATCTGCATGAGTGTGGGTTATGTGTGGTGGGGCTGGTTCTTGGGCAAGTACACCCATGGTTTTATCTGCATCGACAGGTAGCACGATCTTTTCTGAAGACCGTGTTTTTACTCCCACAGATACTGCCATCACTCCCTCCAATTGAAATGGCTGATAAACAAGAAAAATAATTGAATGTACAGACATTGTAAGATAGACAGGTGCAATGGATAGTAGGGAAGAAAACAGGGCATGAAATAATTCACATTTATGTTGTCTAAGCAAACAGAATAGCAGGACATAATTTCACATATATGATGGCTAATTAAACAGGATAGCATGACACAATTTCACATGTATCATGGCTAACTAAACAGGATAGAATGACATACTTCAAAATATGATGACTATGTAAACAGGATGACATGATATAACTATACGATGTGTCTATTAAAGTGGTTGGCATGCCATAAATCACAAACATGCCATCGATGGAAACATGATGGCATGATATAATTCACGGATAGAATGACATAATTTAAATATGATGACTATGTAAACATGATGAGATGATATAACTATATTATGTCTTTAGAAAATGGGTTGGCATGCCATATTCAGATACATGCTATCTATGTAAACATCATAGCATGACATAATTCAAATATATGATTTATATAGTAAGGAAGTGAGGAGAGGGCAATCGCATATATGATGTGTCAACTAAGGAGATGGCATTCAATATTGTGTATATGATGTAAGAACTAAGCACTGCAATACAACATATGCATTATATGAGTAATATAACCCTGCCAAGTTTGAGCATACACCTCAGGGGGATAATAGGACTGGTCATCTGCCTCTGAATCCTCCTCTGAAGAGCTATCTGTAACCAGTAAGATATCTGCTTCAGCAGGTAGCATTGTCTGCTCTAAAGACCTTGTTTTCACTCCAGATTTCTCCATCACCAATTCAAATGGTTGATGCACAGGAACAGCAGTTGAATATACAAACATTGTCGACAAAAGCAATGAGAAATACAAAAAAAGGACGGCATGATATAATTCACATATATGACGCTTGCCTAAACAGCATGGCATTGCATAATTCACATACATAATGCCTTGCAACAAGATAACATTGCATAATTCACATATATAATGTCTTGCAACAAGATGGCATTGCATAATTCACATATAAGGTAATTGGACACTAAACAGGTGGCATTCACACAAAGCATGTCTAAACTAAGCAAAGGACATAGCAATGCAAGATACCATACACACGATATGAGCAACATAACCCTGCCAAGTTAGGGCATGCACCTCGGGGGGGGGGGGGGATATGACTTGTCATCTGTCTCTGAATCCTCCTCTGAGGAGCTATCGGTAACCAGCAAGACATGCGCTTCGTCAGATAACATTGTCTGCTTTGTAGACGTTGTTTCCACTCCATATTTTTCCATGACCGTGCCAAATGGCTGATGCACATTAAGAGTAATTGAATGTACTAAAACTATTGACAAATTTAACACGTAATAAAAAATGATGGCATGATATAATTCACATATAAGATGACTGGCTAACCAGGGTGGCATTGCAAAATTCACATATATGATGCCTGGCTAGACAAGATGGCATTGCATGATTCACATATATGATAAAGAAACTAAACAGATGGCATTGACACAAAGCATGTCTAAACTAACCAGATGACATCTTTAATGTATACAGTAAGCAATGCAAGGCACCATATGCATGATATTACCAACATCAGCATGCCAAGTTAGAGCGAAGACCTCATGGGTTAAATAGGAGTGGTCTTCTCCTTCTGAATCCCCCTCATAACAGTTATCTTCCTGTTGATTACGATCCGAAATGGGTGGAGGGGGGCTGCCTTTGCGCCCACCATGGAACGACGTCTGCATGAAATTTTATTGCCACGCAAGGCTCGTCTCTTTTGCTCTACATGATCAGCTCCATTGTGTACAATAACTGGCATGCATCGGAATAAAACATAGTGAGATTATGTAAGCAGTGCATGCACAAATCCAGAGTGATGGTAGCAAACTATGGATAGACCCAAAACCAATGATAGCAGGCAGATAATAGCTTTAGTTAACAAATACAGATAATGGCTCCTTTAATGTTTGTTTGCACCCAACATGAAACTCATAGTAGACACCGGAGATTAACCAGATAGTAGACAGAAAATACTGATTGCTGCCCCAATATGTACCCCACAACACCATTTAAAAACTGAAGTTTCAGCATTAGTTTGGAACTGACTCGGAGTCTAATAGGTGAACACGACGATAATGTAGCATGTCATCATATTAAGCGACGCATAACGTAAGAAGACACGGAAGAGTGGCACCTCTCTTGCGGACACGTGTAGTCCTCAAGGTCATCTGCTCAGTTGATGATGGTAATGCAGTTGCCGTGGCTGCCGGCGGCGGGGAAGAAGATCCGAGGCGGCGAAAGACAGTCTGGAGAGCGGATCCCTGCTATGGTGAACCCTTCCGTCGTTGGAGCAGCTGAGCTGGGGTGGAACACAGCGCCGCAGGAGCAGGACAAACCACACACGGTTTTCTTTGACACATATCTGTAACAGAAGTAATTGAGTAAGGGCTTGTTTGAATTTGAGGATTCTAACAATGTAGGGATAGGAAATAGACAGGAATAGGATAGGAATGCACGTGCAAAACAGAGAATTTAAAAACACAAGATTTCTGCCAATCTGGGTGTTTGATTCACAACAATTGGAAGATCACAGGATGCAAAAAAGCATGGTGAGATTAAGTCAAACCACAAGAAAATGTACGGTTATAATGCTATTATGCTACTATCTTTTGTGCTTGATGAATAGGAATATGAAAAGGAGGAGAAGTGGAAATTAGAATTCCTATGGTTTTTCTTTCAAGGAGACACTAAAGGAACAAATCCTACAGTTTTCCTTTGCTCCATTCCTTTGCACCAAATTCATGTAAAGTAGTACCATAGGAAACTTTCCAATTCCGATGTTTTTCATTCACTTTTCCTTTCAAGCACTTGCGATTCTAGTAGGCAGGCTTGAGCAAGGAAAATCCTACACTAAAAAAATGTTTTTGTGCTACTTCTATTACTTTGGACCCAGGCCACTACCATACTAGCTCAACTCCCAGGCCCATCGACAAATGCAAAGCTGAAACGCGCATAGATAAATAATGATGGTGTTCAAGAGAGTCCATCACGGATAGCTAAGTTGCCTGGTACCTCACTACTTGTCATATAGAAGGATAAAATTATCATCTTTCCCGTTACTACGAGTGCGCAGTGGACAATATATATAACATGTAGAGTAAAAAAGAGATGCAACAAGTGTACAACCTCTTTGGCGAAGCCATGTCGATCTCAGTGTCATTGGGTTGGCCGATGAGGATGCTCGTGCTGACTTGGCGTCTGGAGATGGAGCCCGAGGTACTGCTTCGCTGTGATGGAGGTTTTCGTCGTTGGAGCAGCTCCGGTGAGTTGTACGACGCCGAGGCTGAAGCAGGACAAGAGAGACAACGAACAACGTTAACCTGAGTGGAATTCTAATAGCATCTCCAATACATGATGTAAAATACATAACCACAAAGTGCTAGATGTAAAATACATCAGCTGCTCCTCTATGAACTTAACTTTCGAAACTGAACTTAACTATCGAAACTGAACTTAATTGTCGAAGCTGAATTTTGCTGTCGAAACTGAATTTTGCTGTCGAAACTGAACGCACTAGCAAGGTGAGGCTACACGTCGGTCGATTGACTTTGTCATCTCTGGTTAGTCGATTTTGCAGCCGTTGGATACGAAATCAAGGGCCTGCGGTTCATCTTCAACCTCCACCCCCCTGAGCCGGCCAAACAGCAGCCCCCTGCCGCCCACGGGCGGCGGTGTGCCGCCCTACCTGCCCTGAAAACACTCCCCACCACCCTGGCCATCCCTCTAGGCCCCCCCGTGCCGAGCTTTTTCTACGGCGATCCCCACGCCACCGCCCCGCCAACGCCCCGCCACCGCCGGCGACCACCGCCCCATCCTGAACCCTTAGATAGATAGTGGGGTATCTCTCCGGCGAGCCCCCCTCCCCGCTGCGGCTGGTTCTTCCTTCACCCCGGCGAGCCCCCCCACCACCTGAAAATCGACTGACCCAAAATTCGATTCAGTCGACCGAAGTGTAGCTAAATCGGAGCAGCATCGCAAGCAAGCGCAAGAGCGAGAGCAGCAGCGCGAGCAAGAGCAATAGCAAGAGCAGACCAGGCAGGGGACTGAGAGCAAGTGGAGAGCAGCAGCGTGAGCGAGAGCTAAAGTAGCAGCAGGTCCTACTGATGTGGACGTCGCCGCCGAGGGAGCGACGCCGTGGAGGAAGTGGTCGGCGACGCTGCCGTGGATGGAGCCGCGCCGTGTCGGCTCGCGACCGAGCGCCAGCAGCACCGTGAGATCGAATCAAGAAGAAAATGCGGCGATTGGTGTACAACCTCTTTGGTGGCGCCGATTAGGCCGCAGCATCATCCAAGGAAACGGTGATGATGATGCTCTTCCGGTGGTGCAGATGAAGACGGCGGTGTGGGAATGGAGGTGGCGCGAAAGACGAGGGAAACATCGGGGGAGCTTGGAGGTGGAGGATGGGGTGGCTGAACCGGCGGGACGATGAGATCGACGACGGATCCTCATCCGGTACGGTGGATGAGGGACGTCGAGGTGTTGTTGTGGACGACGTCGTCGGGGAAGAGGCTCCGGCTGGTTGGCGGACGGAGCAGGGTGTGGGGTTTCGTCGCTTGTTTTCGCGGCCTCGGTATACGAATGGGTGGGTGGATGGGATAGCAGTGGGGAACCATGGCTTAGAGACGCGCTTGTCCTAAATGTGGGGTAAGTTACGAAGGTACCCCCACCGATTTGAGGCGGTTCTTTCGGTTCAGGGGTACCACGGGCATTTCGCGTGTCTGGATTTCACAGGAGGTGGGAGTTTTCGGGCGCATTGTAATTTCGGAATAGCAAGGCGCGAGTTGAGATGGAGGGAGTTGTCAGAGCACAACGAGACAAAGATATATCTTAAATATTTCGGTCTAACAAGGCGCGGGTTGAAGAGGCCGCAGTTTCGCAGCACGATAGACAGAGACGCTAGCTTGAATTTTTGGCATAACAAGGCGCGTCTTGAAATTTCGAAACAACAAGCTTAATGTGTACCCAAAAAAATGACAATTTGCACCTCAACACGCACAACACACATACAAACACCATTTAGACTAGAGTAAGGTACACGTGCATTGCACGCATGAGATTTGGCAACCAAATTATGAATATATACCACATTATAGCATGCAAGATTTGAGTCATATATGCATGATGTAGATGTTCGTTTAATTCTTATAGTTCATTTCATTCAAAATCATCTAGTTTTTATAAGAAAGCTAATATATTTTAAGATTGATGGAATTGTGCGTCATAAGACATAAAGTAAAAACAAATAATGGAAAATCATGTAGAAAAAACATTTGGGCAATTCTGATATGGAAGATTCTAGAACAAATAAGAAGTGCTTGTGTTTTAATGTTTGTGCATTATGCTTAAGTTCAACCATGGAGTCTTCTAGATTATACATGTGGCAAAATCTGGTGGAATCTAGATGATATCCAACGAACATTAGTGCTCAAATTTTCCATCTTTGGACCATCGGATTCGCCTCATCCAACGACCATCTTTCAAAGTTAAATTTACCCACACACAATATAAAAAAATATAATATATATAGGGGTATAGATATAGATATGTGATGCAAAAGCCGCCCATCATCTCCAATTAGAATAGTGTGTCCATGCACGGATGCGACGTGGCCAAATGATGTCTGCCATCGGTATCTCAAATTCAAATCAGTCTGACCATGTTCAATGTGCATACATTACAACATGCTCGTTTCCAAACCACACCGCGCAGATCTCTGTTATATCCATGCATGCATGGGTTTCAAACATCAGGATCTCTTATTCAAATATTTGAATTCAACTTTACATTGATTGTGACCTCACCTATTCAGCTATTCTTTTACACCCACACAATAGTCTTCTCTTTATAATTGTACCACTAACTTTCTCTCGTGCATGCATGCACACACACTACCAGTCGGCATTATCCATCGCACGCATTAAATCTTTTTCTTCAGGTCGGTCTCCCATGAAGGCACACACCAACACACATCCCCCTCTCCATCATATCGGGCATTCTTTATCTCTCACACGTGCATGCGCAACGATCGATGTTCCTCTATGTACGTGTGTATATAGCTAGGTCTTTCATAGTTTTCCACACAAATCGATCAATCGATATATCTAGTGAGGTCTCGCCCTCTTTCCCACGTCAACATCGATCAATCTATATCTCTCTATATAGGATTAACATATATAGCTAATACACCCACATTAATTATGTATCCAACATCCCCCTGTCATCATCCATGCCTTCCTCTTCATCTCTCAAATCCGTGGAAAATGGCGATGACAGGGGGCAGTAAGGGCCCTGCCCCCTCCCCCCTAACTTTACTATATATCAAGGCTAATATGAATGTGATCATTAGACAATTACTGCTAAAAATGGTTTAAGTTCATGAATTGACCCTCCTCGTAAAGGATTAGCAATGCTGGGCCCCCTAGCTCATTTATTTTTCATGGCTCCACCACTACACGCATCAGCGCACGTGTTCGCCCCCTCTCTCTAAATATCGATCTCCACTTGTGCATTCCTTCATAGTCTCCCTCCACTCGGCCCCTCGCACCATCTTCTAGCCCCCCACTCGATTTTGCCACATGTACAATCTAGCAGACTCCATGGTTGAACTTAAGCATAATGCACAAACCTCAAAACAACGGTGGTTCTCTTTTGTTCTAGATTCTTCCATATCATAACTGCCCAAACTTTTTTTCTAGTTGAATTGCCATTATTTGTTTTTACTTTATGATTTACAATGCATAATTCCATGAATCATAAAATATATTAAGGGCTTCTTTGATTCAAAGGATTCTCAAAGGAATTTTGGAGGATTCTAATCATTAGGATTTTTTCCTATCTTGGTTGTTTGATTCGTAGGATTGTAAACCATAGGAATTTTTCCATATGATTCATTTGCACTAGATTTCATAGGAAGCATCCCATCCACTCAAACCTCTTTGAAAGAATTCTGCGTTTTTTCTATGCACAATCAAACACTCGTACAATCCTGTAGGATTCAAGACGACATTCCACTATAATCCCATGTTTTTCCTATTCCCGCGTTCTTAGCTTTTTTATAAAAACTAATTGATTTTGAATGAGATGAACTATAAGAATTAAACGAAGGGCTACATCAGGCATATATGACTCAGAGCTTACATGCTATAGTGTGGTATTTATTCATAATTTGGTTGCAAATTTTGATGCGTGCAATGCACGTGTACCTTACTAGTATTTCGAGTTTATGCAAAACACGTAAACTAGAATACCAATGGCACGCTACACAGTGTCTCTCTTACAGTTCATGAAGCCACATGGCACATGTGTAGGCGTTGTCGCGACCTCCTTGCATGGATTGATCACACTGACGTGCTGCTGGTTCCAGAAGAATGTACTCGTCCTCCCTGAGCCATACTGGCGGTACATGCACGAAGCGAACATGTGCACACACGCCATGCACGCACTCATTCCTCACACACACACGCGAGTACACGGGCGGACGCAATTTTGTACCAAGATCCACCCCATGTGATAATTTGACGCGTGTAAAGTCGTTCACTTCATTGATGGTCGATTAATACAGCGCATGCAAATTGAGTGGACGTGAGGGCGGAAGAAAGACATTATTATTCCACTGCGCGCATGCGAGTAGTTAAATCGTGGGTTGCTAGTAGTACTTGCACAGTAACATACTCAACATTTACGCATTTGAGCAGTGTAGTACTTGAAATTTATGTTCCGCTAAACTCATCGGGAGCCGTTTCGGGCCTCGAAACCAAAACCATCAATTAATCTTTACCTTGTTCCCATCACATTCGAAAGCCTGCTCACACCTACTAGTAGTACGTACCAAACCTGAACGTGTTCCCACTATGCAGGTATTAGTACTAGTGCTAGTACTTAGGTTATAAAAAGGGGAACTACCTAATCGAAAATCACTCTACCTTTCCTCCTCATAAGTGCTTCTTCTTCGTCCGTCGTTGCCATGCCCGGTGAGCGGAGCTCTAGGTCGAGAACTACTCGTAACAAGGGAGCGGCAACCAAGGCTGCGGGAAAAAAAGAGAGGGCTCGCCGCCACGCAGAGACCTCAAAAGATCTCTCACGGGCAGGCGATGGCTCCCAGGAGCGCCCTAGCCGCGTAGGCGAACATGCCGAGCCGGCGGAGCTGGAGTCGTTATCCCTTGACGGCATGCCCAATCAGCTCAATAAGCAGAAGGAGTTCATCCAAGGCTTGATGGAGTTGCTGAAGGAGAGCCTCGACGACATGCCCGCTGAGCTCAATCAGTAGGGGGAGTTGACCGCCGGCTTGGTGATGCTGCTGAAGAGGAGCATTGCCTCAGAGAAGAAGGTGACCAGCGAAATCCTGCGACTTCGGGAGGACAATGCGAAGCTCTGCCACGAGATCGACCTGTTGAAGGAGAAGAACGCCGGCTGGAAGAAGCTGCATGAGAATAGTAGTTCCTCGATGAAGATGCTGCAGGCCCTCGCCATGGAACAGAAGGAAGAGTTGGCGAAGCTCCGCATCGAGCACCTGGCTGCTGTCAAGGTACGTACTATGGCCATGGAACAGATGATGAAGGCTCGCGTCAAGAAATGCCGCGTCATGGACACAATGATGAAGATGGCGCAGGAGACGCGCAAGGAGATGGAGGTCGTGGAGGCGATGAAGAAGCAGTTACGACTCCGTGGCGAATTAGATCATTTGGGGTGATAATCTTCCGTCTTCTTTTGCTCCTGTGTCTCATCTTTTGCTTCGGGTGTTTCTCCGCACGTGTCACGTTCTCTGTGAGGCATGAATAGAACAATGTTTTTTTGAGGGAATGAATAGAACAATGCTAACAATGAGATGACTAGCAAATTAGATCATTTTTTATCGCCATATGGCACTGGGCTGCCATGTTTCGTGATCCTCCGTCGTAGTACTACTCCAGTGGAAAACTTGAGTATACCGCACGGTTCTTTGCTCCTCCTCGATCAGGTCGTCGGCGGATTTATACGAGCATTCAAATCACAAGGCCCCACCTTCCAGCAGTAATGAGCCGTCAAATGACAAAGGACCTCGCCTCTCGTGAAACCAACCAAGCTAGACTGCCCTGCCCTCTAGCCTTTTAAAAAATGTATACTTTTGTACAACAGTAGTATCGATGGATTGCGCCATGGAGCAAAACTTGAAATTAAAAAAAGGTGGTACATATAGAGAGCGCTCGTCGCCAAATTATGCATATAGTACTATTAAAAAGGCTAGTCACAATAATGGTGTCCAGCACAACCCACCCCTCAAATAAAACTAAGAGGGTGCTTGGATACGTTTTAGTCCCATGACTAAAAGTAGTGGGACTAAAACATGCTAGCCTCGCCCATGCTTGGATCCAAATACTAAAAAGGCTAAAATCAAGTTAATGAGCATTTATTATCCTCCAAGCCCTCCAATCCAGAACTCTCATGTGTTAAAGGAGAGGAGTTAAATGAGTAGAGAGAGGACTAATCCACATTTTAGTAGGGGTACCCCTGACTAAAAAATTTAGTCTCAAGACTAGTTTTAGCCCCTCGTTAGTCAGGGGTGCTTGGAACTTTAGCCTCTTAAAGAGACTATTTTTAGTCAGACTAAAATAAGTCCCTTGGATCCAAGCACCCTCTAAGCATCCTGGAATTCTTTGACAAAACTAAGCACCATGAAATTCTTTGACAACTAAACTGCTAGCTATACGATGTTGGCCATATATATTGTATGTATATAATGTGAAGAAACGAGTGGTAGTACTATACCAACTAAAAGATGAAGTGTAAGAAATACTAGTATGTACGTACTGAAGAGTTAAAGTAACGAGAAGAAACATAACATAGTTCTGCTGGGGGCTCAGCACAACAGACCCCTCAAATTAAATTAAGCACACCTGAAATTAGACTTCGCAACTGTTCCGGTAGACACTGCATTAGAACCACCATGAGCAACGACACTGCCACCTTACTCGGAGTCCTCGTCCACGTCCTCGACTTCATCCTTGTCCCTCTTCCTATTGGCCGATACTTCTTTGCTTGAACCACACACTTGGCTGTTGCTCTTCATCCAACCCTTGTAGATATTGAAGCAAAGGTAGCCATCCATTGCAGCGTACTGGATGTGGTCTATATCTAGTACATTCCGCTGCCATGCATGACGATAAAACGTGTATGGAGGTTTCACTAGTTTACCGTACGAAGGATGAACCATGGCTCCTGCCAGGGTCAGCATTGAAGGCTGACGAGAGGGCACCAGCCGATTCTTCTGGAGGTCGAAGGGGTTGCCTACAACGAGGCCTATCCGACCAAGGATTTCTTTATCGTTACCAAAGTCTACAGTAACGAATTTGACTAGGTTGCTCCCGAGGAAGTCCTTAAAATCCTGGCACTCAACGTCGGCATGGCATATGTGGTAGACCAAGCAAACGTTATGTACGCAAACCTGGATCATGGCGGGCTTCTTCCTCTCTTCGTCCTTTAGATCCTTCTCTTGTCCCAGGACTGTGGTGTACTCAACATCTAGCCCAGCGACCCAATCATCATCTGAGTTTTCGAACATGCGTCTGAAGCGAGAAAGGCATCCTTTCACCGTCGCGGAAGAACGGGTGTAGATGACGTCGAACTCATCGCCGGTGATGGTTCTAACCTTGTACTCACCGCCGATCATTGAGATTTAGGACACGATGGATTTGGGAGGAGGGTTAGGAGTAGTGGAACTGCCGTAATGAGAATGGACGGGACGACTATGAGCGAACCGCCGTAGTATTGAAGGACGTGCGGGGACGAGTAGGAGCGAACTGCCAGCGTGCGAACGGCAGGGTAGTGGCTTTCCATTCTCCCATGATACGGGCTTCCGAGAGCCCTCGGATATGAGATCAAACGGTTGCATGGCGTGATTCTAGACCTATGGGTGAATGACCTATCCTGGAGGGTTATTCTGCAAAGTTTCAGCAACTTAGCATGCAACCGTTTGATCTCAGATCCAAGGGCTGCCAGCAGCCTGTATCATGGTCGCGCCTACCACGACCGTCGTGTCGCTCGCGCCCTTGGAGATTTAACACGGTGCGTTAGGCTATCTGATGTTGGCATGTCATACATAGTCATCACTTAGTCACTCATACTACAACAAGGTTGGCTATAAGTGTATTTTTTGTTACTCCTCTCTATCTCTTTCTTCGTCCTCAAGGAAGAAACGGTGCTAGTAAGCGCGTGTATTTATTGCATTTGCCAAGGAGTGACTTCTTCCAATGAAATGGTGTTGCTAAGTTTGCTTCATTTAATTAGCTATAGACTCTTTTCACCTAGGTACACGCGCTTAGCATCGTTTCTTCCTTGGGTCACCAAACTAGTCTCTCTCTTCTTGATTAACTTGCCACATCAGACTTTATGCCTATGTGGCAAGCTTAAGCACTTATAGGAGCAAGTAAAAGTAAGTACAATAGTGCGTTTTACATGGCATTTTTGCATATGTGGAGGAAATAGAGGCAAGGAAAAAGTGGAGAAGTGGGCTCTCATGCAAGAGCCAGCCTCTACTACATGGTGGAGCATTGGGAGAGGCACCTGTATGGAGGTGGTCAGGAATCTGCGAGACTCACGCCGGTCGTAGCGCAGCAGTTAAAATGATAATGGTGTAAGTGCATCTAGTGCCCCTTAGTGATTTTGGTGTATTGAAGACTTATAGGTTAATTATCTAATGCGTTTATGAGTGTACACAGGTCTATAAGTCTATGAGGAGTTTGATATTTACAGAGAAAGTCGACCCATAAAAATGAAGTTCTTCGACTGAAGACTTTGATATACTGAAGACTTTCTGAAGACTTTGAAAGTGAAGAAATTGGTGTGACCTTGAAGACTTGGTATTCGTTCGAGGCACATGAAGCGTGAAGACTTTTGTTTTCGTAGTTTCATTTTCTCTTTCTTGAGTCATAGGAAATACCGTACTGTTAAAGGGGGTTGAGGAAATACTAAGGAGAAAATTTCCATGTGATGCTCATCTCAAATCCTACACCTACCAATCCCTTCGAGTGAAGCCATTGGAAATCTCATACAGCTCAGTCATTTTCTTCAGTGACAGAGACGCAATTCTTCTGGTCACTGAGGACTTTGCTTTGACTGAGGAGTTAGGAATTTACCAGTGTGAATTGCCTACACAGTGAGGAACATGATAGCCCTGAGGAATTTTTATCTCAAATTTCCGACCGTTGCTGTGCTGCGCGCCAGCTGTCCCAAAATAACTTGTCCACATAACGGTCATATCATAGAAGGGCATTTATGTCTTATCATGTCGGGCTGCTCCCTAGGCTATAAATAGCCGCCCCCTACAACCCCTAGCTGGTTGGCTGCTCCGCGTGAACTTGACACTTGTCATTTGAGAGCAACCCATCCTCCGAGGACTTTGAGCGAAAATCATCAAGTTAGGAAAATCCAAACCCAAACCCAAAACACCTACAAACCCAAAGTGATTGAGCATCACTGAAGAGATTGATCATGCGTGGATCCGACGCTTGTTACCTTTGAAGACTGTGCTTCTTCCAAACGGTTAGGCGTCAAGGTCTAGAGCATCCAAGAGGAATTGTGGATCGCTGAGTGACCAAGTCTGTGAAGGTTTGGAAGTCACCTGAAGACTTACCACGAGTGATTGGGCGAGGACTGTGTGTCCTTAGCTCAAGGAGAATACGGTGAGGACTGTGTGTCCGGGACTAGGTGTCCTCGAGTTTAAATACTCAGCCGCTCCAACCAGATGTACAACTGAGGCAGCAGTTGGAACTGGTCTACCAAATCATTGTCTTCACCAAGCTTACTGGTTCTATTTCCTCAACACTTTCATTTCCTCATTACTGTGTTGTGTGTTTGTTCATATATGTGTTTGAAGACTTTGACTGAAGACTTTCTCAATTTCCTCAGTTCAATTTCTTCAGTCTGTTTGTCTTCATCTTGTGTTATCCTGTGTTTACGCTTTCTGTACTCTGTGTTTGTCTTCATTTCATCATGATGACTATGCTTGAATTCTGTTATGTTTTCATCTAAGTACTTATTCCGCTGCTAGTAGTCCTTCTCTAAGGAATTTCCTCACTAGCAAATTCCTCAGTGAAGAATTTCATAAAAATCGCCTATTCACCCCCCTCTAGTCGATATAACGCACTTTCAATTGGTATCAGAGCAAGGTACTCCCTTGTTCTGTGTGACTTTGGTTTAACCGCCTGGAGTTTTAGTTATGTCGACCGCATGTATGATCAAGGTCTCTCCTGGCTGTCCTACCTTTGATGGGATGGACTACCCCTACTGGAAGAACAAGATGCGAATGCATCTTGAGGCAATTGATAATGATCTCTGGTACATTGTGGAAAATGGTGTTCCCTCCGTCACTCCCTCACTGAACGCTACCGATGTGAAGAGATTCAAGAAACTCGATTCCCAAGCGAAGAATATCATATGTGGCAATCTGAGTAAGGGTCAGTATGGTAGAGTGAGTGCTTTGGAGACTGCTAAGCTTATCTGGGATAGGCTGTCCAAGGTCAATGAAGGAGTTTCAACTCAGCGTGACTCTCGAGTTGATGTTCTTCGCAATCTCTTCAACCGCTTCAAAAGACTCGATAATGAAAATGTGCAGCAAACCTTCGATCGCCTCAGTGACATCTCAAATGAGCTGCAAGCACTTGGTGCCACTGACATCACCGACCATGAGGTGGTGAAGAAATTGCTGAGATCGCTTCATTACTCATTTGATACTCTGGCACTGATGATACAAGAGCATGCTGATTACAAGTCACTTGACCCCGCTGATATCCTCGAGAGGCTAAACACTCATGAGTTCCAGCTTGCTGAGAAGAGAGATCTCTACCGTACGAGCTACAGCAGATCACGTGATCTGAAGGACAAGGTAGTATCTGAGTCCGAAGATGAAGACTCTGGTAGCAGCCTTGGTGATCCTGAAGAACTGAGTCATGATCTAGCACTACTTGTGAAGAAATTCCAGAAGTTCTCAAGACCTGGTCGCTTTGGAAAACCTTCAAGGAGCAATGATTCCTCATCCAGTGACTACAAGAAGAGGCTTTGTCACAAATGCAAGAAACCAGGACACTACATTCAAGATTGTCCTCAGTGGGAAAAGGAATCAAAGAAGAAGAAATACAAGGATTACAGTTCTGATGATGCGAAGAAAAAGAAGAAATCCTCAAAATCTTCATCATCAAAATCCTCGAAGTCTTCGTCTCACAAGAAGAGCAGCTCCAAGAAGGCTCGGGCATTCATTGGCAAGGAAATGGACTCTGAGGCTGAATCTGAAGAAAATGAGGAAGAGGAACAATCTGAAGATTCTGAGTCTGGTGTGGCAAGCCTAGCCCTAGCTACTGCATTCGTCAGCAAATCCATCTTCAACACTGAAGAAAGTGATCTCACCAAGAAGGCTGATGAAGGCAGTGCTGACTACGCTCCCACATATTGCTTCATGGCAAAGGGTGTCAAGGTACTCAAATACGCCTCCTCTGAATCTAGTGGTGATGAATCTGATAAAAATCTTAAGCCTAGCTACTCTAAACTTTCTAAGATTGTTGTGCAACAACAAAAGGCTTTTGAAAAGGTTCAAAACATGCTAGACAAAAGTGATGATATGTTGGGTGAAGAATTGGATCGTACTAAGGCCTTAACTGAAAATCTTCAGAGACTTCAGACCAGGTTTGACAACCTTCAAAGTCATCATAACACTCTCTTATCTGATCATGAGAAGCTTTCTTATGAATATCTTCAAAAGAAGCAAGATCTTGAGAAGCTAAGAGTGAGTTATGAAGATCTTCAGAAGGAGCGCGATTCATTACTTGCTCAACAAATCAGCGGTGCTCAGGAAGAATTTATTCCTCCATGTTTAAAATGCATTGAACGAGAATCTGCTAATTCCTCACCTGAATGTTCAAATGCTTCAAATGTTACAAATTCTTCACCTGCCTCTGCTATGACTAATTCCTCATCTGAGGACATTGCTAGTATTACTGACGATGCAGGACTGAAGGAATTGTACGTGACAGGCATGTACAAAAGCCTCAAAGGGCATCAGACTCTTTGTGATGTGCTTAAAAAGCAGATCCTCAACAGGAACCCTAGGAAAGAGGGTATTGCCTTTGAGAGGAAACTCAATGCTGATGGTACATATTGGAAGCCTGAGCAGTACCCCAAAACCTCATGGGTTGCTGCAAAGGGACCTCCAGTTGATCCATCTAATTTATCTGGCTATACATGTGAATCTTCTCATTCTTCTGATGAGTCATTTGACTCCAACTATAAACTGTTCAAAAATCAGAATGGTGAAGTATTTGCTAGATATGTTGGCACTAACTGCAGGAACGGTTCCCCTGTGAAGAAAATCTGGGTTCCCAAAAGTTGCCTTGAAAGTCTTCAGGTGAACGTCCTCATGACACCACCTGTGAAGAAAAGGAACCCCAGATCAAATTCTTCATATGGATCCAAGTCCTCATACGGACCAAATTCCTCAAGGGGATCAAATTCCTCACATGGATCAAAGTCCTCATATGAACATCATCATGCTAACAACTCTGTTTCGCAGGGAAGAGCCAAGGGCTATGAATATGAGCATTATTCTTCAAATTATTATGTTCATAAGTCCTCGAAGAATTTCTCTGCTTATTCATATGCTTACCCTAACCACTCCTATGTGAAACGAAATGGTTTGGATGCTTTGCCACCATTCTCATATGGAGCTCGCAGAGTGATGAACTCTTTGCCACCCCTTCAGATGTGGGTGGTGAAGAAAAAGAACTAATCTCTTCTGCAGGGTCAGGTCTCCAGACGTATTGTCATGTCTGAAGAATTTGCTGGGGACCTGACAAAATGCCTGAAAGGACGCAGGCTAACCATGATGAAATGAACTTTCATTTCACACGTCCTCCCTATGTTTTATCTATTTACTGCTTGATGAAATTGATATGATGAATTGTGATATCATATTCTTCACTTCTGAAGTATACGAGGTCGTAAGTTGCACTAATTCATCTGCAGGATGATCAACCCAAAGCCACTGAATGGGTACTTGATAGTGGATGTACAAATCACATGACTGGTGACAAGAATCTGTTGATGGATGCTCCCTTATCAGCATCACACATGAAGCATATCATCTTCGCTGATAAAAGCAAAAGTCAGGTATTGGGTCTAGGTAAGGTTGCTATCACAAAGGATCAACACATGGACAAAGTCACGCTTGTTGAGTCCTTAGAATATAATCTTATGTCTGTCTCAATGCTTTGTGATCTTGATATGGTTGTTGTCTTTGGCAAGTACCGTTGCGTTGTGATTATGGAAGCTGACAATTCCAAAGTCTTCGAAGGCTTTAGGAGAGGAGACTTGTATATTGTTGATTTCTCTGCAGATTCACAAACAGCCGTGTGCCTACTTGCAAAAGCTTCAGAAGGATGGCTATGGCATCGACGACTTGGTCATGCAGGCATGAGGAATTTGAACACACTTGCAAAGAAGAAGCATGTCATTGGCATTGAGAATGTCAAATTCCTCAAGGATCACTTGTGCGGTGCCTGTGAAGCTGGAAAGATGACAAAGGCCAAGCATCCAGCGAAGACTATCATGACTACTACTCGTCCATTTGAATTGCTTCACATGGATCTCTTCGGTCCTAATCATTATTCCTCTGTTTTGAATGAAGCATCTCAATATGGCTTTGTTATTGTTGATGATTACTCTCGTTACACATGGGTACACCTTGTCTCTTACAAAACTGAAGTGCAGGAAGTCTTCAAACGATTTTCCTCGAGGGCTTCAACCAACTTTGTTGTGAAGATTAAGCACATCAGAAGTGAAAATGGCACTGAGTTCAAGAATTCGGGTCTCGATGACTATCTTGATGAACTTGGTATTACTCATGAGTTATCTGATCCTTATACTCCTCAACAGAATGGCGTCGTGGAGCGCAAGAACAGGACTCTTGCCGAGATGGCTCGCACTATGCTCGATGAGTACAAAACCCCTCGTCGTTTCTGGGTTGATGCAATTGATACTGCGTGCCACATCATCAACAGAGTATATCTTCACAAATTCTTCAAGAAGACTGCTTATGAACTCCTCACTAACAAGAAACCAAATGTGAGTTATTTCAAAGTCTTTGGTGCTAAATGCTGGATTAGAGATCCTCATCACAACTCTAAATTTGCACCGAAAGCACATGAAGGTTTTATGCTTGGTTACGGAAAGGACTCGCACACCTACAGAGTCTTCAACAATGTTCTTCACAAGATTGTTGAAACTGTAGATGTGCGGTTCGATGAAACTAATGGCTCGCAAAGAGAGCACCTACCTTCTGTGTTAGATGAACTTGCACCTGAGGATTCTATCAAGCACAAGTCTACTAAAGATGTCATTCCTACTGAAGAATCTGCTAAAGAATTCATTCCAGAACGTGAAGAACGTCGAGCTGATGCACCTGAAGAAAATGCTGAGGAAATTGATGGTGAAGAAAATGCTGATCAAATTCCTCAACGACAACCAGCTCACCCTCGCATTGCAAAAGAAGTGCAAGTGGAGAAGATCATCGATGACATTAGAGCACCAGGTCCTCTCACACGCTCAAAAGCTTCACATCTATCTAACTTTTGTGGGCACTTTGCTTTTGTCTCTATCACAGAGCCCAGTAAGGTAGATGAAGCATTTCTGGAGCCTGAGTGGATTCAGGCCATGCAAGAAGAATTACATCAGTTCAAGCTCAACAACGTATGGGAACTAGTCAATCGTCCCGATCCTCGCAAACATAACATCATTGGCACAAAGTGGATCTACCGCAACAAGCAAGATGAAAATGGTGTTGTGGTGAGAAATAAGGCACGACTAGTAGCTCAAGGCTACACACAGGTTGAAGGAATTGATTTCGATGAAACTTTTGCACCTGTTGCTAGACTTGAGGCTATTCGCATATTGCTTGCTTATGCTAACCATCATGATATCATCTTAGACCAAATGGATGTGAAAAGTGCATTCCTCAATGGTAAGCTTGAGGAAGAAGTATATGTTGCTCAACCACTAGGTTTTGAAGATCCAAAGCATCCTGACAAAGTCTTCAGACTTAACAAGGCCCTCTATGGCCTCAAGCAGGCCCCACGGGCGTGGTATGATACATTGAAGAAATTCTTCATGAAGAAAGGCTTCACACCCGGTTCACTCGATCCCACCCTCTTTAGTAAATCTTATGATGGTGAACTGTTTGTGTGCCAAATATATGTTGATGATATTATCTTTGGATGTACTGACCAACGATACAGTGATGAATTTTCCTATATGATGAGAGAAGAATATCAAATGTCTATGATGGGAGAGTTGAAATTCTTCTTAGGTCTTCAAATTTGTCAACAGCGCAATGGCATATTCATATCTCAGGAGAAAAACCTCAAGGATGTCCTGAAGAAATTCGGCATGCAAGACTGCAAAGGCATCAAAATTCCTATGCCCACAAATGGTCATCTATGCACTGATGAAAATGGTACTGACTTCGATCATAAGGTATACCGCTCCATGATTGGCTCTTTATTGTACTTATGTGCATCTAGGCCAGATATAACGCTTAGTGTTTGCATGTTTGCACGATTTCAAGCTGCACCGAAGGAATCACACCATAAGGCTGTGAAGCATATTCTTCGATATCGAGCTCACACACCAACACTAGGATTATGGTATCCCAAGGGCTCGGATTTTGATCTCATTGGATATTCAGACTCTGACTATGCCGGTGACCGCGTGGACCGCAAGTCAACATCTGGTTCTTGTCATTTACTCGGACGATCCTTGGTCTGTTGGTCCTCGAAGAAACAGAACTGCGTATCACTATCTACTGCTGAAGCTGAGTACATTGCTGCTGGTTCTTGTTGTGCTCAACTGCTATGGATGAAGCAAACGCTCAAGGACTATGGCATCAACGTGAAGAATGTGCCTCTCCTCTGTGACAATGAGAGTGCCATCAATATTGCTCACAACCCAGTTCAGCACTCGAAGACAAAGCACACTCAAATTCGTCATCATTTTCTTCGTGATCATGTGTTGAAGGGCGACATTTCTATTGAGCATGTGAAGACTGAAGAACAGCTAGCTGATATCTTCACTAAGCCCTTGGATGAGAAGAGATTTAGCAAGTTGCGGTGTGAGCTAAATATCTTAGAATCTTTGAATGTACTTTGAAAAGGCACTCATCCTAACACTTATGCAAAATTGATGACTTAGATGTGCAACACATGAAGAAACGTGTTTCTTCAATCAATGAAGAATAACACTCTAAGTGTGAAGAAATCAATGAAGAATTTGATTCTCAGAACCCTACGACAATTGTACGCGGTGTCTGAAATCATCATTCTTATACGGTGGGTCACGCCACCACAAAAGTTGAAAATCTTCGGTTTAAGTTTTTCCTCAACTTTTGAAATTCTTCAGTCTTTCAAATTATTCAAACTTTACAAAGTCTTCACTTGTGCCGACATTTTTCTTCATTGGCTATATATATATATATATGAGTTTATGTCCTCTACAGCATTCACTTATAGCTAATTCTTCAAGTTGGATCTTTTCTGCTAAGTGGATGTGATCGGACCCTTCCCCTCTATGCTATACTCAATCCAATCTATTCACAAATTCTTCATGTGCGTTCTATTTGAAACTCGTTCAAATTCTTCACTGTGTCCTTGTCAGCTGAAGAAATTGCGAACGGAACATTAAAACTAATCTTATCCAAACTTTTGGTTTTGCCGCTCAAACCGTTCCGCATCCCACGATGCATTATTTTATCCACCCACGATCTTACACGATCTCCACTACACATTACGTGGGTGACACATGTCGCAAGAAGGAGAACGGCCAGGGGCACGTTCATCCTAAATCTTCGGACGAGCAGGTTTTCACCGCGGCTATAAATACCCCTATCGCCATCCTCACTTCCTTTACCCCGCTCGATCTCACTCCCTCGCTCGAGCTTCCAAACCCTAGCGCCGTCGCTACTTCATCGTCGCCGGTGAGGAAGAGCTTCATGGCCTCGACCTCGTCGCCGTCGTACTTGCGCCGACCGCGGAAATCTTCACCTCCGCCTCCGCCGTAGACGTCTTCCTCCGCCAAGTTAGGGCGTGGAAGATCTGCATCGACGAACTTCACTATTCCAACTCCCAGTTCGTCGTGTTCTTCGTTCAGGGTAATTAAAAGCTAATTTTACTGCCCTCTTTGATTCGAAATTTTTCTACAAAATCTTCAAAGGTGTTTTATTCTTCAAATCCTCACACACAAAACACCTCACATGTAATCTATTCTTGATTCATTTCCCTAAGCCTCATTTTCTTCAAAGATTCCTCAATTGTGTGGATCCTCAATCTATACAACTCTGGAACCTAAGATATAAAGCGCTTAGTGAAATTCCTCAAGACGAATCTGGTCAAATTCCTCAAACTTAATCTTTATGATAACCCTCTGAGAACGCATATGACCTCTTCAAATTCCTCGCAACTATACTCTGTTCACAGGTACACATGTCCGCTGCTGAATCATTAGGTTCTCATCAACTTAACTCATTTGCAGCGTTCCTCAAAGGAAAGTTGCATACTTCTTCAAAGAATTCAATTGTTCAAATTCCTCATCTGAAGAAAATGGCTGATGGTAAAAGGCCACAGAAAGGAGGAAAGAGGCCTGAGGTCATGACAGCTTTTGAAATACCTGAGGACATTTATGCTGGGTACTGCACACCTCCCGAGGAAGATAAAAAACAGCGCAAGGTGCGCATACAGAAGATTGGAAGGAGATGGGCACATGAATGGAGGGAGTACAGATACGTCACTCCCAAGTATATGAAGAAATTCGCAGTAAACCCTCCATGCCAAAGACCTTCATTGGCACCTGGCCAAGTGGCCGATCCCACTAGCATCAAATGCGGTGAGGAATTTCCTAAAGAATGGGCCAAGCGCCAAGCTAAACTGGCAAGGCAAGCCAGAGAAGCAGTGAGGAAATTCAATGAAGACTCTGCTGCTGCTGCCACTGAGGCCCTGGTCAAGCCGAACAAAGCGATGCTAAAGAAGCCCGCTCGTAAGCCAAGTGCTTCAACATCAATGCCCTCACGACCAAATTCCTCGGCTGCGCCCTCACGGCCAGAATCTTCAAAATCTTCAAAGCAAATTCCTCATGCTGCTCCTGCTCCACCAAAGTCCTCAGCTGTCCCGACAAAGTCCTCAGCAACTGTGCATCTGGCCTCGTGCCAAAGGACGACTGGCATCTCTATTGCCTCTGGTGTCTCAGCTAGTTCTTCAGCTGCACCAAATCCCTCAGCTGGACCCTCGCTGCTGAAGAAAAAGGCTACTGCTGGACGCAGAAATCGCCCAAGTCCCAACAAGAAGCAGTTAGTCTTCACTGTGTCATCTGATGATGATGAAGCTGATGAGGAAGAACTTACTGAAATCATCAGGGACCGACAAGAACGGGCTGCTAAAGCCAAAGGCACACCTGTGCCCCTGCTATTGGATCCAAGGGCGATCCTAGATTATATTGATCTCTAGCATAAGGATCCTAACACACCTATGCCTGATTTCAAGCTGACACCTGGTCAAAGTCACATGTTGACTCACTTCATCCAAGAGGAGAAGTGGAAATATGATAAGGCCAGAGAGATCAAGAAATCGCAGTACCGTAAAGAGAAGCTACTGAGGAAAAACGTTCTCACAATGAAGCCTGAGGAACTCGTCAAAATACAGGCTGAGATCAAAGCCCTCAGCGACAACTTTGACTCGTACTATGCTGATTGGCAAGGAGCCAAGGTCAGATTTGTGAGGCTAACTGATACCTTCACCAAGGGTGCAGCCTCAACACAACAAATTCCTCAAGCTGAAGCATCTGTTCAGCAAACTGAAGAACATGCCAGCACCGCTGATGAAGTTCAGGCTGCTGAAGAAAATGCTAGTTCCAGGGCTAATGACTCTACTCCAGCCACTGAAGAAATTGCCAGGGCATCCACTAGTGGTGCGCCTGAAGAAAATGAAGAAACCAGGGCAACTGCATCAGTTGCGCCTGAAGAAAATCAACCAGATTCCTCAGCTCCTCCTGCGCCTACGCCAACTCCAGTTCTTCCATCTGCATTAGATGTGAAGAAAACCAAGGCTGCAGAGCGAGCTGCTGTGAAGAAAAGGAAGGCATCCAATGCTTCAGAATCTTCAGCTCCCAAGAATATGAAGCCGATGAAAAGCTCGTTTGCAAATCCCATTGATGCCATTCCTATCTCCTCCGTGCCATCAAAGGACCTTGTTCCTTTTGGTGAAGATTATGAGATCCCAAGTGGATCAGATGAAGATACTCAATCTGCTGCTTCGTCAGAGCAGATTGATGAAGAAATTGAAGTGGATGCAATCCCTTCAAACCCAATGGTCTCATCACCAATGCCTCAGTTTGATGCTGAAGAGGCTGGTGTTGAAGAAATTGATGAAGATGTGGATATTGGAAGCACAACTCCGTTGATGAATGATGACTTTTGGGAAAGTCAGCACCCCAATTCCCCACTCTTCACTCCCCTGCAGCAAATTCCTCACTCTCCTTCACCAACAGTAAAATTGGGCTCTGAAGAAACTCATCCCACTGCATCTGTGAATGAAGAAATTCCAGCCACTAGTGCTGAAGAAACTGCTGCTGAAACTGACAAGGTGACTGCACCTGAGGAACATCCTGAAATTCCTCAGCCTGAAGAACCTGAGATTGTGATTCCTGAGGTCGTGATGCAACTCACAGACACTCCTCTGCCAAGGCCAAAGGATCCGTTCTCATGCAAACAGAAATTCAAGGCTGAAGACTTCTATGGCGAGCACGTGTTCTTCACTGAATACAACCCATATGACTCTGCTCGCATAAGGAAGAGGCGTTTCTGGACAGCCAGCCAAGCAAATTTCTATTCTTCTGTGCTTTACAACAAAGACAAATTCTTCGACCATGCTCATATTCCTCACGTGGATATGGAGTCTTTGTCGTGCTTCACGCCAGTCCTCAGTGTTCTTCACGACGCTGGGCTGCTCAATTTCTGCACAGATATATGCGATTGGAATGAAGAACTTATTCTTCAATTCGATGCAACGTTGCACATCACCGGCAACTCTGAAGATATCAATTCATGGGTTTTGGACTGGATGACTGAGAACACACATTATAAGGCCCCAGCATCTGAATTGCTTCGGGTCCTTCCTCTGAGTCCACCCACTGAAGATGCTTGCTGTGTGTACAACGAACCTGAGCTTTCAAATCACTATATGCAAGTGCTGATGAAGCCTTGGAAGCCAGGGCAAGCTCCTAGAACCCCATTCCTCGTCAAGGAATTGCTGTATGTGCCAAGGACTGTCTATCGCATTCTGACAAAGACAATGAGTCCCATCAAAGGCCACGACTCGACTGATGAAGAAGTCGTTGGCATCATGAAGAATCTGCTTTTCAACATCATTCATGGCGTTCCCGTCAACTTCCATGATTTCTTCATGAGGACTCTGGCCAACATTGCTATGTCACCATTTGAGCTGAAGCCTTATGCACCTTGGATAATGAAATTCATCAGGAAAAGGTCTTCACTCAACTACAAAGCTGAAACGCTCAACCACTGCAGCTACTTGCCTCCCATTGAAGTCCTCAAACAGACATTTTCCTCAGCTGAAGAAAAGGGCAAGGCCACTGCTGTGATAGATGAAGGCATTCGTCCATTGGATGGTCAATTTCGCAAGGCTGCTTCTTATTCCACCAATGATGACTCTGCCACACATGACTCTGCTGCCAACACTGCCAAGCCAAATCCTCAAGCCACAGCACCCAGGGTGATGACTGACCGTGAGTAACTCCTCAGTCTTCATCAAAAGGTTGATTGCAATAACAAATGGGTCAAGCATCAGTTTGGTTCAATTCTTGACAACATGACTTCCACACACAATGCAGTGAAGAAAAACCACTACTACCTTCATGAAACCCTCAACCGCACCTGGGCTGTTCTATCTCAAGTGTACAGTGCTGAAGACTTGGAGAAAATGGGTCTCAAGGAAGATTTTGACTGGTTTGCACCTCCTCCGAAAAAATACAAGAAGGTCAAGGTTCCTTCTTTGGTGGCCAGTTCATATTCTTCATCGCGTGAGACTGATGAAAATGAAGACTTGGACGACACTGCGGCAGGCCCTACTTCCACGACCGACCCCAACAACGCAGGCGCTCCTTCATCAACTTGAATATCTTCAGGGGCGTTAGTCCTCAATTTCGATCCTTTTGGTCATCTGATGACAAAGGGGGAGAAATCTGAGTTAGTCTTCAAGCGGGTCTATAATAAGGGCATATTCGTTTTTTTAAGTTACAACTCTCGTTCTTCCGAAACTTTTATTGGATCGAGTTGTAATCTTAAGTCCGATGGTGCGCTGATACTTTTGTTGCACTATGCTTTGATACTTTGATGCGCTATTCTGCATGCTTATTACTCGTTAATATTATCGCACGCATGCTGAATTACATCAGGCACCATATTTCATCATGCATTTCAAATTCTTCATATTATATATCAAATGCGTGTATGAATTACAAGATATAGGGGGAGATCTCCATGATTCTAGACCTATGGGTGAATGACCTATCCTGGAGGGTTATTCTGCAAAGTTTCAGCAACTTAGCATGCGACCGTTTGATCTCTGATCAAAGGGCTGCCAGCAGCCCGTATCATGGTCGCGCCTACCACGACCGTCGTGTCGCTCGCGCGGTCGCGCCCTTGGAGATTTAACACGGTGCGTTAGGCTATCTGATGTTGGCATGTCATACATAGTCATCACTTAGTCACTCATACTACAACAAGGTTGGCTATAAGTGTATTTTTTGTTACTCCTCTCTATCTCTTTCTTCGTCCTCAAGGAAGAAATGGTGCTAGTAAGCGCGTGTATTTATTGCATTTGCCAAGGAGTGACCTCTTCCAATGAAATGGTGTTGCTAAGTTTGCTTCATTTAATTAGCTATAGACTCAAAATTGTCTTTTCACCTAGGTACACGCGCTTAGCATCGTTTCTTCCTTGGGTCACCAAACTAGTCTCTCTCTTCTTGATTAACTTGCCACATCAGACTTTATGCCTATGTGGCAAGCTTAAGCACTTATAGGAGCAAGTAAAAGTAAGTACAATAGTGCGTTTTACATGGCATTTTTGCATATGTGGAGGAAATAGAGGCAAGGAAAAAGTGGAGAAGTGGGCTCTCATGCAAGAGCCAGCCTCTACTACATGGTGGAGCATTGGGAAAGGCACCTATATGGAGGTGGTCAGGAATCTGGGAGACTCACGCCAGTCGTAGCGCAGCAGTTAAAATGATAATGGTGTAAGTGTATCTAGTGCCCCTTAGTGATTTTGGTGTATTGAAGACTTATAGGTTAAGTATCTAATGCGTTTATGAGTGTACACAGGTCTATAAGTCTATGAGGAGTTTGATATTTACAGAGAAAGTCGACCCCTAAAAATGAAGTTCTCCGACTGAAGACTTTGATATACTGAAGACTTTCTGAAGACTTTGGAAGTGAAGAAATTGGTGTGACCTTGAAGACTTGGTATTCATTCGAGGAACATGAAGCGTGAAGACTTTTGTTTTCATAGTTTCATTTTCTCTTTCTTGAGTCATAGGAAACACCGTACTATTAAAGGGGGTCGAGGAAATACTAAGGAGAAAATTTCCATGTGATGCTCATCTCAAATCCTACACCTACCAATCCCTTCGAGTGAAGCCATTGGAAATCTCATACAGCTCAGTCAATTTCTTCAGTGACAGAGACGCAGTTCTTCTGGTCACTGAGGACTTTGCTCTGACTGAGGAGTTAGGAATTCACCAGTGCGAATTGCCTACACAGTGAGGAACATGATATCCCTGAGGAATTTGTACCTCAAATTTCCGACCGTTGCTGTGCTGCGCGCCAGCTGTCCCAAAATATCTTGTCCACATAACGGGCATTTATGTCTTATCATGTCGGGCTGCTCCCTAGGCTATAAATAGCCGCCCCTACAACCACTAACTGGTTGGCTGCTCCGCGTGAACTTGACATTTGTCATTTGAGAGCAACCCATCCTCCGAGGACTTTGAGCGAAAATCATCAAGTGAGGAAAATCCAAACCCAAACCAAAAACACCTACAAACCCAAAGTGATTGAGCATCACTGAAGAGATTGATCCTGCGTGGATCCGACACTTGTTTCCTTTGAAGACTGTGCTTCTTCCAGACGGTTAGGCGTCAAGGTCTAGAGCATCCAAGAGGAATTGTGGATCGCTGAGTGACCAAGTCTGTGAAGGTTTGGAAGTCACCTGAAGACTTACCACGAGTGATTGGGCGAGGACTATGTGTCCTTAGCTCAAGGAGAATACGGTGAGGACTGTGTGTCCGGGACTAGGTGTCCTCGAGTTTAAATACTCAGCCGCTCCAACCAGATGTACAACTGAGACAGCAGTTGGAACTGGTCTACAAAATCATTGTCTTCACCAAGCTTACTAGTTTTATTTCCTCAACACTTTCATTTCCTCATTACTGTGTTGTGTGTTTGTTCATATCTGTGTTTGAAGACTTTGACTGAAGACTTTCTCAATTTCCTCAGTTCAATTTCTTCAGTCTGTTTGTCTTCATCTTGTGTTATCCTGTTTTTACGCTTTCTGTACTCTGTGTTTGTCTTCATTTCATCATGATGACTATGCTTGAATTCTGTTATGTTTTCATCTGAGTACTTATTCCGCTGCTAGTAGTTCTTCGCTAAGGAATTTCCTCACTAGCAAATTCCTCAGTGAAGAATTTCATAAAAATCGCCTATTCACCCCCCTCTAGTCGATATAATGCACTTTCAAATGGCAAGTCAAATCACGGGGCCCCACCTGTCCAGCAGTAACTCGCTGTCAAATCACACAGCCCTACGTTTGCGGTAGCCTACTCCCTCATCTTCTCGCGTCTCTGTCGAACCGACTAGGCGGAACTGCCCCGCCGCCTACCGCGTAGGAAAAGCCCCGCCCTCGACTTTTAAATAGTATATAGTATACTAATTTTGTATCCATGGATTGCGCCCGCGCCATGGAGCAAAGCGTCTAGAAAACAGAGGAGAGACGATGATCTTGCAATAGAGAAGAGGGAGAGACGAGACAGTGTTTTTGGAATGGATATGATGGAGTGGAGATGAGGTGGTTTTGCAATGGAGAAGAGGGAGAGGAGCGTGCGTTAGCGATTTAGGATTGGACGAGAGGGCCGGCGCGCTCTGACTGGATCAAAATAAAAATCAATTTACCCTTCAATTAAGAAAGCGACCCCACATTAACTAGTCTCCCTTTTATTCTGGAGTATATGTTATACGTTGTATACAAGGCCACTATCAAAATTACAATTTGCAACTATACAAGGCCACTAACATTAATCGAGGCAAAATTGATGGTGTTTGCCTCGTACTAGCACCCGAGGACATTCATATCCCTTGTGTGCATGCGGGAGTGAGAAGGTTAGCTTGCATTCCCAACATTAATCAACCAACGAGGACTAAGAGGGTTGGCTTGTTGTGCTTGGGAGACAAAAACCACATTAATTAACACGATAATCAAGGTGACAAGCTAGCTTGCAACATTGACTTAAACATAGCATTGATTTTTACCTTGGTACCTGTAATATGAGTTTGTGGCCTTGTATAAAAAAATGGAGGGAGTATAATTTGAAAGCACATTCAGATACAAACCAAACGGTACAATTTTTTGTGACATGCATTCACATTTTGCTTGTCAAATACAGTACGTGGTCAAACTTTAACCCTAAATATGCGAAACAACTAAAAATTACTTACAAGACCAGTGTCGCTCTTCAACTCTTCTCATCTTAAACCACCGCCAATCCTCTCCTGTTCCAATCTAAATGCAGTGCCGCTCCTCTCCTCTTCCATTTCAAAACCACCGCCCCTCCTCTCCTGCTCCAGTCCAAAACCAGCGTCGCTCCTCTCCCATTCTAATCCAAAACCAGCGCTGCTCCTCTCCTCTTCCATTCAAAAACCACCGCCGGCGAGTGAAGGTGCTGTGGATAAGTAGATCGATGGAGGAGTACAACCGATACATGAGGATCGCAAACGGCGACCCTGTGAAGCTAGCTAGGATGTTGGAGATACAATCTTGGTTTGACAACAAGGACCAACTAGTGGTGACGGCGACATCCATGTCCCAATATCTGCAACAGAGCTAAAAGGCGGCGATACTCCCGGAGGGAGTCATGCCGGAGTACATAGATCTGCTCCTCTGGGCCATGGAGCAAATAGATTCACCGAATCCGATCGTGAGGGAGTGGTGGTGGGAGTATCAATCCCAGATGGAGCATCCACCAGAGATTGAAGGATCGAGCATCTACAGGGTGTCGTTTGTGAGGGTGTCCTGCCAGAGCGAGCCGGTGGAGTCTTCGTTGACCGAACCCAACTGCAAGAGGAGAAAAGCAGTTGGCCCGACGATGCTTCCCCGCCATCGTCTCCCTCGCCGTTCACATCGTCTCATGGGGCGGCTGTATGCAATAGGAGGGGGCTGCCCCCCAGCCCAATAGTCGGGCAGGTTGTGAATTGTCAGGAGGAGCTTAGGGTTGTCAGTATTTGCAGGTTGTGAATTGTGTTTTGTGTTGTGTATTTTGAGAGTACTTTCAGATATGAATGTCTTTTGAATTTCAGATTTGCAGTATTGAGCATATAAAGTATTTTATGAATTCTAGAGATCCATTTTTAGCACTTAAAAAATTCTAGTTTCATAGGAGTATAAAAGTGCAGACAATGTGATTCTCAGAGAAGAAACCGCAAGTTTCAGTTCCAGATAAGAAACTGCAAGTTCAGTTTCAGATATGAAACTGCAACTTTTTGAGGCAGAGCATTTATATTAACACGGCCTTTTCAAACAGGGTTAACATCATGTTGGAAGTTTTATTCATGGTCGAAAATGGAACTACCAGCCAGCTAACATCATGCTGATCAACATTCATGCATAGCACATCTTCATATGATGCACAGTCAAAATGCCCACACAATGTCGAGTGTGCGAAACACAGAGAAAACGAGGGACGAAGTTTTGGCAAGTATTGGACGTGGTTTTGGAGGTCCATAGGCCTGTTTGTATTTTCTTAGGGCCGTCATGTATCGACCGGCCTATGGACCTCCCATCCGAGGTTTTATTTTTGGCAGCGCAATTTATGTATTTTTTTGAATAAAACGCAGAGGTCTGTTCTATTTTTCTATATAAGAATAGGAATGCCAGGTCCAACTTATGTTTCCCTTCTAACTATATTATATATATTTAAAATATTTTATATGTTTACTATTTAGTTCACATACTCCCTCCTTTTCGGTTTATAGGGCTTATCTCAAAATTTTAGTTCTTCCATTTTATAAGGCTCAATTTGGTTGTTTTCCATCACATGTTAAGATTCCAAGGTGCATTAAATCATTGCATGCAAGTATTAAGAGAAAATTGACCAATGCATGTACTTTATGCATGCATGCACTGCAATTTATGCATTGATAAACATAATTTTTTTGAGGAAAACAAGTACATTAATTAGGTGCTTTTGCAAACTACAAAAATTATTCCACCATTCATCATCTACCTTGGTTGGTGAGATTTTTGAATTGAGCCCTATAAACCGAAAAGGAGGGAGTAATTGTCAAATAGATCTCGCCGCCACCCCCCGCCTCTTGACTCCGGGCGCGCCTGCCCCCCTCAGCAGGTCCGCTCGCGCGCCCCATGGAGTCGCCGGCCATATCCACGGGGGAATGGCTGGAAGACAGGCAGATGTACAAGATGCATCTCCCACATGTCTACAAAGCCTTCCCGCAGATGCTCCAGCCGCTCGACTCCGTCACGCCGGCGGTGCTGCGGGAGACTCGAGGGAGGAGATGGAGGGAGCGAGTGATACGGATCCGCGACGACGCTCTCTCCTGGACCCAGTTTACGCGCGAATGGAGGCAAGCAGAGGAGGAAGCTGCGAGGGAGGAAGCCGAGGAGGGACCGAATCCGTTCTCTCACTCGCGCAGGTATGCTCGGATGTGCAAGGATCATGTGGATTGGGAGCTGCTGAATCTAGCCCTGCGGATCTACTTCGAAGGAGATTTCTCGGAGAAGCACATGATGCCCCACCCCAGTGAGCCGCCGATTGCGTTCGTTCGATGGGCGAAAGGAGAAGTGAATTCAGGAGATCCACGGCATGCTGCGAGATGGGAATGCTTGACTGGACTCCTGCCCACCAGCACGCCACCGGAGCCGGAGCAGGTGGATCCCCTACCTTACCTCTCCCCCAAACCTGCAGAAGATTGAAATTAGGCTTGCAATCTACTTCAATTGAGCTGTCTGGTGGTTATTTCTGTTTCCTGAGAGATAACATCTGGCTGGAGGATGAGCAGGAACCAGGAACTCCAATGAATTTCCCCTATCACAATGGATCAGACAAGGACAAGTTGATGAGCTTTGTGGAAACCCTAACATGATCGCTCCAAAAACCGTTGGCGATCACTTGTGGCTGAACAAGGCTCGACCTGCTCTGGGGCTGGACCCGTGGGCTCGTCTCAAGATCTCTGATGAAGATGATGGGCACCTGGCGCCGAAAAAGAGGGACATCCACCATGCTACGCCTTCCAGCCCGGTGTCTCCGCTTACTTGCTGGACGCCGCAGGCTGACACGGCCCCTCGACTGAAGACCATGAAGGCTTCGCTGGACCCTCCTTGTGTCATTTGAGTGCTCTATCCGCTCTCCCTTTGGCACCGCTCGGGTGATTTGTGTTATTCAGAGAACTTGTTCATCCACCCCCCCTAGTTTGTAGCTTTTCTACCTTTGCTTTCCAAAATATGTTATGGTTTCGTTCTAAGCAATGGAACCGGGGAGATGCTCCTTGTTTTTCTAAAAAAATTATTTCATATGTTATTATATATTATTTTTATTGTCATCATATATTTAACAGATACTTACATATGTAAGAAAAGAATATCCCACATCTTATTAACTTATAAAAATAATTTCTTAACAAATAAAATCTTGGATTGTTTTGGCACGAAAATCCTAGTGATTGTGTACAAAAGCTTGGTAAGATTTAAGGACAAATGTAATAATATCACTTATTATTTAAATATATTTTATAACAAAATGCTCAGCCCCTTTTTATTTTTTGATAACTTTGCTGGCCTAACCCAACATTATAATTAGAATCAGCCCAGCAAAATCGTGTATTTCGAGAAAGTGCAAATGGCCTGTAATTTTTTAGGAAATAAAATAAACGGGCCGCATGGACGCTACATTATTTGTCCACCCAGCCCAGCTAATGGCTGTAATTCAAAAAAAGATCAAATTGACTGTAAATTCTACCACGCAAAAAAAGACTGTAAATTCTGAAAAAATGGGTTGAATACGTGCCACATTTTTGGAGGCTGAAATGTGGGCCAATAGGTCGAAGCCAATGCAAGTCATTGTCAATTTAGTCAACAAATGATTCTAAAATGTTAGCCGTTGGTTTACATCCAACGACAGGCATCCATCTTCAATCTCTCGTCTTCTTCCTCCAGCGCCGCCGGGACCACCTCCCGCCTCCTGCTGCTAGCAGCTCTGCTTAGCACGCTTCGCTATGAAGCGCTACTACACCCTTGGCCAGGCCATCCCTCCACCCCTCCACACCTCTTGTTCTTCTCCACCGACTGCCGAACCACACCGAACTAGAACCAGTTAACCCTCGTACACCTCTCCGTCTGCGACTCTACTCCCGCGTCTTCCCATCTCCGGCTCGTTGCTGTCCGGGGCCTCGCCGTCGTCCACCACCTTGGATGCGCTCGGCGCGGCGTGGTCAACATGGTCAACAAACGACACCATCGGAAATAGATTGTGCGTGGACAGGCTGACAGCTGGGTCCACGGCCGCACACAAGGAAATGCCTCCTTATTACGCGCAAAATAATGATTCGTCCTCCTGACATCTGGGACCCACCGGAAGGGCCTCTGTATTTTGTGAAATAAAGTGCCCCCCGGTGACATGTCGGACCCACCAGCTATCTTCACACGCAAGGAAGTGCCTCCTTATTACGCACAAAAAATGAATATTCCCCCTGCCAGCTGGAACCCAACATAGTGGGAGGCTGACTTGTGGGCTTACCAAATTGACGGGGACAGAGGGCTTTGTCAACTTAGTCAATATGAACGATTCTAACTGTTGTTACCGTACGATGTTCATCCAACGGCCGTAGTGCTTCTTCAACCTCTAGTCTTCTTGCTCCAGCCGCCCAAACCAGCGCCGGTCGTGCCGCGTGCTTCTGCCTCCCGTGGCCGGTTGTGATGCCGCGGAGGCCTCACCGCCCCCTACTACTACCACCGCTGGCCAGACCATCCCTCTACTCACCCGCACCCCCTGTTAATCTGCGGCGATAGCAGCCTCACACCGCAACCGAACCAGTGAACCCTCGTACTCCTCTTCGCTTGGGCATCCACTGCTGCGTCTTCCCCGACTCCGAGTCGTCCCCTTCCTAGTCCTCGCCATCGTCCACCGCCCTGGTGCTCTCGGCGCAGCGTGGTCAACGTGGTCAACGACCGACTTCAATCGGAAGAGTACTGTACGTGTAGAGGCTGACAGATGGGTCCACGTTAGCCGCAAGGAAGTGCCTCCTTATTACGCGGAAAATAATTATTCCGCCACCGGACGGGCCACTAGTATTTTGCGAAAAAAATCGTTTCCCCCTGACTGCTGGGACCCACTGGACGGGCCACCGTATTTCATGAAAAAAACGTTCCCCCCGCTGTCAGCTCGGACCCACCGGAAGTGCCTCCTTATTACGCAAAAAAATGAATACTCCCCCGTCTAGCTGGGACCCACCTTGTTGGGAGGCTGACATGTGGGCCTACTAAGTTGACGGGGACGAAGGGCTTTGTAAACTTAGTCAATATGAACGATTCTAGCTCCAGTGACCGTACGATGTCCATCCAAAGGCCGTAGTGCTTCTTCAACCTCTGGTCTTCTTGCTCCAGTCGCCCCAAGCAGCGCTGGTCGTGTGCATGCTCCTGCCTCCCGTGGCCGGCTGTGCTGCCGCAGAGGCCTCACTGCCTCCTACTATTCCCACCGCCGGCCAGGCCCTGCGGCGACGGCAGCCTCACACCGCAGCCGAACAAGTGAACCCTCGTAGTCCTCTCGCGCGGGCTTCCACTGCTGCATCATCCCCTTCCTAGGCCTCACCGTCGTCCACCGCCGTGGTGCTCTCCGTGCGGCGTGGTCAACGTGGTCAAGGAACGACTTCCATCGGAAGAGTACTGTACGTGGAGAGGCTGACAGCTGGGTCCACGGCCACAGCCCAGTTTTTTTGTGATTTGCCAAGTAAGTCGCTTTGTCAGGCCTGTTGGGCTGCAAATCTTTCAAGATGAGGAGAGCTTTCATTCGACTGGCCAAGAAAATGGCCCATCAGTAATGAGAAATGGGTTGTACATTTTTAAAACACATCAAACCGGCAATTAGTTTCAAATACATTTTTTTCATTTCGAGATTTTAAATTACATTAATTTTTATGCGTGGAGAATTTGTTGGATTTTATATTGATATACATTTATTTTTAAAATCAGTTTGAATGTGAGTCGAAATTTCGGGATTAAAAATAGTTCGGACCGCACCGAAATATGCAAAATTTCGAATAATTTACTATGGGCCATTTGCATTTCTGCCCCTAACTTGAACCACCTACTCAGATTTGCCCCTAATTTCAAAGCATGCTCAAATTTGCCCCTCTGCCGTTAAGTCACTACTCAGAAATGCCCTTCCGTCCAGTCAAAGGCCTTTGACCGTCAAAGTCCCATGTGTACTGTAGCAGACGGAAAGTGCTACAGTATTGGACGGAAAGTGCTACAGTACTGTACGGAAGGGCATTTCTGAGTAGTGACTTAACGGCGGAGGGGCAAATTTGAGCATGCTTCAAAATTAGGGGCAAATATGAGTAGTGGGTTTGAGTTAGGGGCACAGATGTAAATGTCCCTACTTTTTTAACCGTTGCCACAATATGGGTTGCAATGCTAACAAAAATAATATGGGCTCCAAAAAAAATATTAAGAATTAGCAAATGGGCTGTAAATTATTAAAAATAATGGCAGATGGGTTGTATGCTGTTTTCCACAAATTTGAGGCGTTCCTAAAAAAAGGTTGACGCACAAGCACTGACTGTTAGATGTCCATCCAACGGCCGTCGTGCTTCTTCAATCACTGCTCTTCCTGCTCCAGCCGCTCAAACAAGCGCCGGCGGGACTGCCTGCTCCCTCCTCCTCACGGCCGGCTGTGCTGCCGCGCAGGCCTCACCGCCCGACCGTACTTCCATCGCTGGCCTAGCCATCCCTCTACTCACCCACACCTGCTGTTATTCTCCGCCGACGGCAGACGAACCAGTAAACCCTCGTACTGTCGTACTACCCTCCGCGTGGGAAACAACTGCCGCGTCTTCCCTGGCTCCCCGTCGTCCCCTTCCTAGGCGTCGCCGTCGTCCACTGCCCTGGTGCTCTCGGCGCGGCGTGGTCAACGTGGTCAAGGAATGACTTCCATTAGACGTGGACTGTACGTGGAAAGGCTGACAGCTGGGTCCACGGCCGCAGCAAGGAAGTTCCTCCTTATTATGTGCAAAATAATTATTCCTCCACCTGACAGCGGGGACCCACCGGACGGGCCACCGTATTTCGCCCCCCTGACTGCTGGGACCCCCCAGCTACATCTTCGCAGGCAAGGAAGTGCCTGACAGTCGGGACCCACCTGATCGGAGCGTGCGTAGCGTTGTCATTCTAGTCGCGAACGTGTACGTACATATATATTGGTGGATGTAGAGGCGCGCACGTGTCGTAGTACAGGCCTCCAGGGTGCAAGAAAGAAAATATGGCCACATAGGTGTACATACGGGCGGGGTCTCGAACACCTACTTGCGCATACGTACAGCGAGGGCTCGTGTACATGGTTGGGTCAGAACGGAGAAACAACGTCGTCGTCGTGTTCATGGGGAGGCAACAGAATGCATGGTCGTGTTCATCGGGAGGGCTTGGATGGAACAGGCGATGGAAATGAGGCCTGGTGTACCGCAGAACAGAGGAAACGGACCGGCCACGTTCGAAACGGGATCCTGTTCATCGGGGGGGTCTGGCGTACCGCACAACGGAGGAAACGGACCTCCTACGGTCGAAACGGGGGTCCTGTTGATCGGGAGGGGTGTGGCGTACCGCAAAACGGAGGAAACGGACCTTCTACGGTCGAAACGGGGGTCCTGTTGATCGAGAGGGGTGTGGCGTACCGCAAAACGGAGGAAACGGACTTGTGTTGGAGCGCTACGGTTGAAACGAGGGTCTTGTTCATCGGGAGGGGTGTGGCGTACCGCAAAACGGGACTTCACGGGATACTGTTCATCTCCACCGTCGACCCCCTCCAGCCTCCATGAGCTACTGTTCATCCACCGTCGACCTCCTCCAGCCTCCACGGGCTCCTGTTCATCCAGCCTCCACCGCGCGCTACTCCACCGGCTAGTGTTCAACCACCCCTCCATCGTCTACTGTTCATCCAGCTCTCCATACCATGGGGTCCTGTTCAACCACCCCTCCACGGGCACCCCTCCACCGTCTACTGTTCATCCTGCCCTCCACACCACGGGGTCCTGTTCATCCACCCCTCCACGGGCACCCCTCCACCGTCTACTGTTCATCCAGCCCTCCACCACACCACGGGGTCCTGTTCATCCAGAGGCAACGCCACCGCTCACAGTTCATCCAACCCCCCCCCCCCACCGCAACACTCACTGTTCATCCCATCGATCGGCTTCAGTTAGCTGCAGTAGCCAAGGAATCGCTCGATCGGGTTCAGTTAACAGCCATCGATCGATCGCTCGGGTTCAGTAATGTGTAGCCTGCAGTGCAATCGCTCGGGTTCAGTTAAAGCCCAATGCCTACGTGTATGAGAGAAACGCGCATCGCTCGGCCCCCGACCTCCCACCGTAACCGGGAACTCCCTGAAATTTTCCTCCCCCTCGCTTCTCCCACGGTTTTTTCCGTCATGGACGGCCCAAAGAATGTCATGCAGCTGCGTCTCCGGCCCACCCAGGACGAAAAGCCCATTTTCTGTCATGATTTTTTGTCATAGAAGTAGGAGCCCACCACATCTATGATGATACCGGGTTTTGTCACAATTATCGTCATAGAAGTGTCATATGTATGACAGAAAAAAATTCGTTCAGCCCAACATGTCACAGATGTGTCTTTTTTTTGTAGTGATGCATATAAAACATCCTAGAAGGATAGTATAATAGCATGAATACTTCATAAATTATAGATACATTGGAGACGTATCATGCACTGGTGTTTGAAATTCATTCCCATTTCTTGCATGGGACCTAAGCATGCAACCAAGGTAACAGATTTGGTTTTCAACCAGTTTATATGCACTGGAGCATGTGCATGTAGTTCGAATTTGAATTATGCACCTGAAATGCCTACAAAACCAAGTTAATGTATAAAAATGTCCAAACGAACCCCGAAAAATTAAAAAATTAAACACAACACTCCTGTTGTTCTATGTTGACACTAGAAAAAATTTGAAAGCAATAAGAGGCAACGGATATGGTTTCGTCCCCATAGGTGGCACGTTCCCTACCGAAACCATCACGCTTGTTCTCAGAAGCTCTGGTTTGTGAGATGCTTATACCCAAACCTGCCCCAAATGGGACACAATATTTACCACGGCATATTGATGCCGCTCCATGATAGCATGCCAAGTTTCATGAATTTAAGACGAGTATTGGATTTACTAGAATTTAAAAACCAAGTATCTCAATGTTTGCGGCCGAGTGACGGTGGCAGTGTGTTTGAAATTCATTCCGATTTTTTGCATGGGACCTAAGCATGCACCGAAGGACACAGATTTGATTTTTCAACCAATTTATATGCACCGGAGATGTGAATGTAGTTCAAATTTGAATTGTGCACATAAAATGCCGAAAACCCAGTTAATGTATCAAAATGTCCAAACAAACCCCGAAAAACTCCAAAATTAAACACAACACTCCTGTTGTTCTACGTTGACACTAGAGTATTTTTGGAAGAAATAAGAGGCAACGGATATCGCTTCGTCCCCAAAGGTGGCACGTTCCCTACTGAAACCATCACGCTTGTTGTGAGAAGCTCTGGTTTGGGAGAAGCTTATACCAAACCTGCCCCAAATGGAACAAAAATTTTACCGCGGCATGTTCATGCCGCTCCATGATAGCATGCCAAGTTTCATGAATTTCAGACGAGTTTTGGATTTACTAGAATTTAAAAACCAAGTATCTCAATGTTTGCGGTTGAGTGACGGTGGCAGGGTGTTTAACATTCATTCCCATTTCTCGCATTGGACCTAAGCATGCAACCAAGGACAGAAATTTGATTTTTCAACCAGTTTTTATGCACTGGAGCATGTGCATGTAGTTCAAATTTGAATTATGCACCTGAAATGCCTCCAAAACCAAGTTAATGTATAAAAACGTCCAAACGAAACCTGAATAATTCCAATTTTTTGATGACATAGCTATAGTTGCATGTTCACTGTAGATAAAAGTTCTAGCAATTCAAACACCATCCTTTGCAGCTGTGACCACATTATGTAATTCAAATCAAGATGAAAAATCAAGTAGATCGCACACAGTTTATTATCACCAACCGTGTGAGATGCAGCACAAAATATCTTGGAGCACCGTCCCGAGTGTCAAGCACACTAGCCCGCTCCTCAAAATATCGTTTCACTGTTCAATCGTTGCCGGTGAAAGATGGGGACATGGACCCGCTTCGTGAGGGCAACTTCGGCGGCCCACTCCGGCGAGAGCGCGGCCGTAGCCGCCAGGCGCGTGTTAACAAGCTTCGTGAGGGCGACCGCAATCTGCGTTCGGGCGGCCAAGGCAGCCCAAACGGCCGTTGTTGCTTCTTGATATGTCCATTTTGCATCATGCTTTTACATCGATATTTATTGCATTATGGGCTTTTATTACAGATTATGTCACAATACTTATGCCTATTCTCTCTTATTTTACAAGGTTTACATAAGGAGGGAGAATGCCGACAGCTGGAATTCTGGGCTGGAAAAGGAGCAAATATTAGAGACCTAGTCTTCACAACTCCAAAAGTCCTGAAACTCCACGAAAGTCATTTTTGGAAATAATAAAAAATATTGAGCGGAAGAAGTTCACCAGAGAGGGACCCACTTGGCCACGAGGGTGGGGGCGCGCCCTACCCCCCGGGCGCGCCCCCCTGCCTCGTGGGCCCCCTGTTGGCTCTCTGATGGCCATCTTCTGCTATATGAGGTCTTTCGTCGAGGAAAAAATCATAAGAAAACTTTCGGGAGAAACTCCGCCGCCACGAGGCGGAACCTTGGCGGAACCAATCTAGGGCTCCGACAGAGCTGTTCTGCCGGGGACACTTCCCTCCGGGAGGGGGAAATCATCGCCATCTTCATCACCAACGCTCCTCTCATCGGGAGAGGGCAATGTCCATCAACATCTTCACCAGCACCATCTCATCTCAAAACCCTAGTTCGTCTCTTGTATCCAATTCTTGTCTCCAAGTCCGGGATTGGTACTAGTAGGTTGCTAGTAGTGTTGATTACTCCTTGTAGTTGATGCTAGTCGGTTTATTTGGTGGAAGATCATATGTTCAGATCCTTTATGCATATTAATACCCCTCTGATTATGAACATGAATATGCTTTGTGAGTAGTTATGTTTGTTCCTGAGGACATGGGAGAAGTCTTGCTATTAGTAGTCATGTGAATTTGGTATTCGTTCGATATTTTGATGAGATGTATGTTGTCTAGCCTCTAGTGGTGTTATGTGAACGTAGACTACATAACACTTCACCATTATTTGGGCCTAGAGGAAGGCATTGGGAAGTAATAAGTAGATGATGGGTTGCTAGAGTGACAGAAGCTTAAACCCTAGTTTATGCGTTGCTTCGTAAGGGGCTGATTTGGATCCATATGTTTCATGCTATGGTTAGGTTTACCTTAATACTTTCGTTGTAGTTGCAGATGCTTCCAATAGAGGTTAATCATAAGTGGGATGCTTGTTCAAGTAAGAACAGCACCCAAGCACCGGTCCACCTACATATCAAATTATTAAAGTACCGAACGCGAATCATATGAACGTGATGAAAACTAGCTTGACGATATTACCATGTGTCCTCGGGAGCGCTTTTCCTATATAAGAGTTTGTCCAAGCTTGTCCTTTGCTACAAAAAGGATTGGGCCACCTTGCTGCACTTTATTTACTTTTGTTACTTGTTACTCGTTACAAATTATCTTATCACAATCTGTTACCACTTATTTCAGTACTTGCAGAGAATACCTTGCTGAAAACCGCTTATCATTTCCTTCTGCTCCTCATTGGGTTTGACACTCTTACTTATCTAAAGGACTACGATAAATCCCCTATACTTGTGGGTCATCAAGACTCTTTTCTGGCACCGTTGCCGGGGAGTGAAGCGCCTTTGCTAGGTGGAATATGGTAAGGAAAAATTTATATAGTGTGCTAAAAGTTACTGTCACTTATTACTATGGAAAGTAATCCTCTGAGGGGCTTGTTCGGGGTATCTTCACCCCGACCAGTAGAGCAAAGAGTAGCTCCTCAACCTACTGAACATACTGAAAATGAAATTATTCCCTTTGAAGTTCCTTCGGGTTTTTTAGAAAAACTGCTTGATAACCCTTTTACAGGAGATGGAACAAAGCATCCTGATGAACATCTACTATATGTGGATGAAGTTTGTGGATTATTTAATCTTGCAAGTATACCCGATGATGTTGTTAAGAGGAAGGTCTTCCCTTTATCTTTGAAGCGAGATGGATCGACATGATAAAGGCTATGTGATGATACGGGATCATGGAACTATAAACGAATGAAGTTGGAATTTCATCAAAAGTATTATCCTATGAATCTTGTTCATCGTGATCGCAATTATATATATAATTTTTGGCCTCGCGAAGGAGAAAGCATCGCTCAAGCTTGGGGGAGGCTTAAATCAATGTTATATTCATGCCCCAATCATGAGCTCTCAAGAGAAATAATTCTTCAAAAAATTTATGCTCGGCTTTCTGAAAACAATCGCATCATGCTCGATACTTCTTGTGCTGGCTCTTTTATGATGAAAACTATTCAATTCAAATGGAATTTATTGGATAGAATTAAATGCAACTCTGAAGATTGGGATCTCGACAAAGGTAAGGATTCATGTATGACACCTAAGTTTGATTGTGTTAAATCTTTTATGGATACCGATGCTTTCCATAAATTTAGCACTAAATATGGACTTGACTCTGAGATAGTATCTTCTTTCTGTGAATCTTTTGCTACTTATGTTGATCTCCCCAAGGAGAAGTGGTTTAAATATCATCCTCCCATAGAAGTAAAAGTAGCTGCACCTATTAAAGTTTAAGAAAAGATTGTCACTTATAATGATCCTATTGTTCCTACTTCTTATGTTGAGAAACCACCTTTCCCTGGTAGGATAAAGGATCATGCTAAAGCTTCAACTATGGTTCGTAAAAGCAATATTAGAACATATACACCTCCTGAGCACGTCAAAGTTGATCCTAATATTGCTATTGTTAAAGATCTCTTGGCTGATAATATTGATGGGCATGTTATTTATTTCTGCGGTGAAACTGCTAGAATTTCCAAACCCTGTGCTAAATATAAACATAGACTTGTGGTAGGCATGCCTGTTATTTCTGTTAAAATAGGAGATCATTGTTATCATGGCTTATGCATGATATGGCACCTGCTGAGATGGAAGATATTGATGTTACAATTAAACTTGCCAATAGAGATACTATATCAGCAATGGGGATTGTTAGAGATGTTGAAGTCTTGTGTGGGAAACTAAATATCCTGCTGATTTTCTTGTTCTTGGTTCCCCACAAGATAGCTTTTGTCCCATTATATTTGGTAGACCCTTCTTGAACACTGTCAATGCTAAGATAGACTGCGAAAAGAATGTTGTTACTATTGGTTTGGGTGATATGTCTCATGAGTTTAATTTCTCTAAATTTAGTAGACAACACCGTGAAGAAGAATTACCTAGTAAGGATGAAATTATTGGTCTTGCTTCTATTGCCGTAGCTCCTAGTGATCCTTTAGAACAATATTTGCTAGACCATGAAAATGATATGTTTATGAATGAAAGAAGGGAAATAGATGAGGTATTCCTTAAGCAGGAACCCATTCTGAAACACAATTTGCCTGTTGAAATCCTAGGGTATCCTCCTCCACCCAAGGGTGATCCCGTGTTTGAGCTTAAACCATTGCCTAATAATCTTAAATATGCTTATCTTGATGAAAAGAATATATATCATGTTATTATTAGTGCTAAACTTTCAGAGCGTGAAGAAGAAAGATTATTGAAAACTCTGAAGAAGCATCGTGCTTCTATTGGATATACTCTTGATGATCTTAAGGGCATTAGTCCCACTCTATGTCAACATAAAATAAATTTCGAAGAAGATGCGAAACCAGTTCGTGATCATCAACGACGTCTGAATCCGAAAAAGAAAGAAGTGGTAAGAAAAGAAATAATAAAGCTTCTGGAGGCAGGTATAATTTATCCCATTGCTGATAGTCAGTGGGTAAGTCATGTCCATTGTGTCCCTAAGAAGGGAGGTGTTACTGTTGTTCCTAATGATAAAGATGAATTGATTCCGCAAAGAATTATTACAGGTTATAGGATGGTAATTGATTTCTGTAAATTAAATAAGGCTACTAAAAAGGATCATTACCCCTTACCTTTTATCGGTCAAATGCTAGAAAGATTATGCAAACATACACATTATTGCTTTCTAGATGGTTATTCTGGTTTCTCTCAAATACCCGTGTCAGCTAAAGATCAATCAAAGACCACTTTTACTTGCCCTTTTGGTACTTTTTCTTATAGACGTATGCCTTTTGGTTTATGTAATGCACCTGCTACCTTTCAAAGATGCATGATGGCTATATTCTCTGACTTTTGTGAAAAGATTTGTGAGGTTTTCATGGATGACTATTCCGTCTATGGATCTTCTTTTGATGATTGCTTGAGCAACCTTGATCGAGTTTTGCGGAGATGTGAAGAAACTAATCTTGTCTTGAATTGGGAAAAGCGCCACTTTATGGTTAACGAAGGTATTGTCTTGGGGCATAAAGTTTCTGAAAGAGGTATTGAAGTTGATAAAGCCAAGGTTGATGTTATTGAAAAGATGCCATGTCCCAAGGACATCAAAGGTATAAGAAGTTTCCTTGGTCACGCCTGATTTTATAGGAGGTTCATTAAGGACTTCTCAAAAATTTCTCGGCCTCTGACTAATTTATTACAAAAAGATATACCATTTGTCTTTGATGATGATTGTGTAGAAGCATTTGAAATACTTAAGAAAGCATTGATCTCAGCACCCATTGTTCAGCCACCTGATTGGAATTTACCCTTTGAAATTATGTGTGATGCTAGTGACTATGTTGTAGGTGTTGTTCTAGGGCAAAGAGTTGATAAGAAATTAATTGTTATCCATTATGCTACTATTGAAAAGGAACTCTTACACTACAAAAAAATACACTTCCGTGAGATACATGTTTGTCATAGTAGGTAGCATTTTTTGTCATGCATGTACATCCATGAAGATTTTATGACAGAATCAAGATAGTCATACCTGTGCTATCGTAGAAGTGTTCCATGACATTACCAAAATTATCATCCCGGAAGTGTCCACTTCCATGATGATAAATCGCGCGTCATAGAAGTGCTTTCGTCAAGGGTGACTGACACGTGGCATCCACCGTAACGGTACACCGTTAAGCTATCAGGTCGGGTTTTGGATCCGATAACCCGTTAACAGCCCTGACCAATGGGGATTTTCCATGTGTAAAATCATTATTGGCTGGAGGAAACACGTGTCGGCTCATCGTTGGGACAGATGTCATCCGCTCATTTGACAGAAGGCGCCTATGATACGTCGACACGTGGCACGGCCCATCATGTTTAAATGGGCCGGCCCAACTAAAGGCCCACAAGATTTTGCGAACCATAATGGGCCGACCCAGCTAAAGGCCCACGAGATTTTGCAGACCATAATGGGCTGGCCCAGCTAAAGGCCCACAAGATTTCGCGGGCCATAATGGGACGGCCAAGGTAAAGGCCCACAAGATTTTTGTGTGCCATAATGGGCCGGCCCAGGTAAAGGCCCAAAAAATTCTGGCAGATCATAATGGGCCGGCCCAGCTAAAGGCCCACGAGATTTCACCGACATTAATGGGCCGGCCCAACTATAGGCCCACAAGATTTTGAGGACCCTAGTAGGCCAGCCCATTAACTGGCTTCCATGTTTTGCGCCAAATGCCGGCCCATATTTGATCCGGTCCATTAATGGCCTGCCATGTTCCGGCCCTAATAATGGCCCATATAAGATCCGGCCCGTTAAAATCCTCCCACTTTCGGGGCCAAATCATGGCCCAGATCAGGTCCGGCCCTTTAAGAGGCTTTGGGCTCAATTATGGCCCATATCAAATTCGACCCGTTAACTGGACGCTATGCTTTTGGGGCCACTTGCTAAAGGCCCATTTAGTAATTCGGCCTGATATTAGTTTTGGCCTGTTAAGGGCCTGTTTAACATTTCGGCCCTATATTAATTTCGGCCTGTTAAAAGCCTGTCATATAGTTGGGCCTAACTATGGCCCGGTTTGCATCTGGCCTGCTTGCAGCCGATATCTGATTGCGCCAAACAAGGACTGACAACTTTGGCCTGTTAAAAGCACGTGATTTGATTCGCACAATCATGGGTCGGGGTCCATTTCGGGCTGCTGCCGGCCCGTGAGCTATTCGGCACGTTTCAGGCCCAACCTACTTCTCAGCCTCCTAAAAGCCCATTGAGTTTTCTTGCGAAAAGAGGGTCGGGGGTTACTCGTCCTATTAAAGGCCCGAATCTACTGGTGGGCCAGTTTGACGGGGCCCATGATGCAGATCATACATCGTAATTGCATGACGGCCCGATTATGTACCGTAATTTTACGGTTTGGCCGGTTTACTGCGAAGACAGGATATATATAGTAAAATAACTGCAGCATCGTGAATAAGAAAAAACCTGGACTATACAATAAAGAAATTACGGCATATTACATCCACTGGGCATCAAAGTTCGCCACTCTGATAATAAAGCTCAAGCAGACAGCAAATTACATACACTGGGCATCAAAGATCGCCACTAGTGCAAATAAACACGCCGACAAAATAATATACAAAATCGACAGCACTTCAATAGAGTTCAAGAAAGGTTAGCCCTGCTGGGGAGCTGCAGCGCAAGCAGCTGAGCAAGATGATGAGACTGCGCTTGTTCAACACTTATATCTTCCTCACTCTGAAAGATAAACAAGCAGACAGATGACAAGTTTTGCACATAAAAGTATCAGTGCTGACAATTCATCACATTTCTTATTGACGAATAAAGTGACATAGTTTAAAATTGCATTAACACAATATGGTATTGTTCAGGTCAAGACATGGCAGGAAATGACATTGTGAAGGAGTTGGCAGCTTCACGACACCACTAGATTACAGATCAAGAACTCATAAGTATCAATGGTTAGTGTGCTGTCAATTTATCCCATTTCAGATTGGCAAATAAAGAGACGGTTTAAATAATAGTAGAATGATATGACATTGTTCATAGTTAAGACATTGCAGAATATGACATTGTGCTGTAGTGGGTAGGTTCACCACACCACTGGATTATGGATGAAGAACAGAAGCATACATGCAGTGCAAAATAAGATCACTTGCTCTATATAGTTTAATTTACATGGTATGAAGAAGGAACTTGGTTGTACAACTGAAAACTTAAATTGAGAAGGACAAACTTTTGTTTATGAACTACATAATAAACTTTAAACATGCAATTTGATGCAAACACCAAAAATAAACAGCTGTTGCAGTCATGCCTAACCAAATATACACAACAAAGGTTGAAGGCTTGAGAAGGACAAACTTACATTACTGGTGAAGACAGGCTCTATAAAGCCCTTGTCCATGCTGATGGGGGGGGGGGAATTCAAGAAGTTTAGCACAGAATCTTCTTCATAAGCATTGCCTTTATTCTACATTTTGTTAAGAGTAAATATAGATGTGATAATATACGGAAAAGTTGAGAATATTTAAGATAAGATGAAGAGTGATGCTACATAACCAAGTAGCTATAAATGTATGTGCAACGATACAGGCAAAAGGCACAGCCAAGAGCAATGCACAGCTAAACTTCTTCAGTATCAACCTTATGGTAAGAGTAAATATAGATCTAAAGTGTAGAAAATGGAGGGCAAAGGAAAACAAGCTGCAGAGTGATGGTACATGAACAACTACCTGTCAATATAAGTACACTGATAAAGGACAGCATGTACTTACAAGAACAATGCAGAGCTAAAAGAATTCACTGGCATTGGATATATTCTACACTAATGTAACTATTCATACAGATCAGATAATTTGGAGCGAACAATTGATAAGCAAGCTATCATGCATACTGCTGTCACATAATGAACCAGGTATGTATGCAAGTATAGGGATACAGGACAACAGGTACTAACAAGAGCAAAGCAGCGGGCAGTGTATTTGCGATATCCTGACGTTCTTTTCAAACCGGAATTCTTCTTCGAGCAGATTTCCTGCAAAAAAGATCCGTAAGACACATGCGGAAAAGTAGAAGTTCAAATTGTCATGTGATTTCATAGACAGTACCTCATCCTGGGAACGAGACCACTTCATAACAAGGTTTTTCCATTCAATGTCTTCTAAATTTAGCACAGGAGACTTCACCGGAATTCGTTTATAGACTTGCCATCAAAGTGTGATTTCCTCAGGTAACACCGATACTGCTGCAATGCTACCTTGAAAAGCACAAGCAAGCTTTGCTCATCATGACTATCCAGATTGACCCTCGCCTAGTTACAACAATGTAATGTAAATCATTGATGTGTTTGATCAGCAGAAAACAGGAAAATAATAACCATGAATAATAGCACTTACACGTAAGTTGGACAGGAAGATGTGAAAATGGTGTTTGTCTTCACTATAATCTTCCCATGATGGGAATATATGCACGTAGTCCCTAACAACATTGAAAGCATTGTCTTTTAAACTGGGAATAAATGGAATGGGGTTCCAATCTGCAGGAATTGGCCGTCTCTGCAGTTGGGATAGGTCTTCGGCCGGTGGACTTGCTGTACTTTTTGCTGGAGTGGGATTTTCTATGGTACGGCTGGTGGTATGGCAAATGAAATCGGTATACCTTTTGCTGGAGTGCAGGTCCTGTGTGGTGGGGCTAGTGGTGTGGCCAGTGAAGTATGGGTACAGTCTGCTGGAGTCGGTCCTACGTTTTGTGTCACTGGTTGTACAGCTGATATAAGTGGGGCGCTGTCTGATTTCTCCGACACCACCACGTTTTCAAGGACTTTGCTGGTGCTCCTTCAGGTTCGGCAATCACACTCTTCCTTTTTGATGTCTGATGCACAAGAACAACATTTGAGTGGAAAAACATGGTATGATGACACATGGAATATGTATTGATAATGGATGGGCATGGCATCTCGAGTTATATGATGAGTAAACTAGGCAGATGGCGGTGCAACAAAGTAGAAGAAATGTAAGACAACATATGCAAGATACGCGCAATCAATAAAACCTTGCCAAATTAGAACAGGCACCTTGATGGGTGAACAGGACAGGCCATCTGCCTTTGACTCCTCGAGGTTAGAATAGTCATTAGGATGATACTCTAAACAAGAATCAACAGGTAGGGAGCGTACGAGTTTCATTGCTTCCAAAATGGCACTCAATGCCTTGGTGCCAATTTTGTAAGTCATTGCATTGTTCCACAATATTCTTCTGATGCGCGGATTCTGATACTCACTATAATTGCGTATAATATCTAAGAACCATGAAAACGTAAATAGTTGTGAGATTATCTTTGAAATGCAGATGATATTCTAATATAGGGGCGCCCCTGCAAACACTTGTGTGCTATCACTGGATTCTGACGAGAGAGCTCATGTGTGTTGTAATATGGTGCGTGCATTTATATAATCTGGCACAAGTACACAAAAAAATAGGCTCCTGAAGTAAGGATAGCTGGCAGATGATAGGTTCATAATATACTGTATAGAGAGTTTATTGCCAAACCATGATAACAAGAGCACACCACAACTATGCAGATCATAGTGTACATTACAGGGGTACACCATAACCACGATATATAAATCGGGAAAGTGGAACTGGCTTGAAAATACGGTGTTGTATTGCCGCTAGTAATTGAAAGCCTATCGATCATGTACAAGCCAGCTCTATCGAACATGGTAAAGAAGAGCAAGCAGATTTTGGATAATAAAATGTTGGTTGCGCAGTGCCCAGACATGATGAACCAGAGCGCATTAAGAATGCAACTCCCAGCTGTCTCACGACCATTTCAGGCGGTTGGATAAAGATCATATACGTCTCCTAACACTTCTTCTTCCTTGTCTCTGATTCTTCCCATACAGAACACCGCACGGGCCGCCGGCCGGACCATCGGCCCCCACCGCTTGTGTTCCTCTGCCACCCCCACCCCCACCCCCGCCCCAACCCCCGCCCCAACCCCCACCCGCATCGAGTTTTCTTCGTTCGACGAGGCCCCACAACCACCTGAGCCCCTTCGATCGCACTGGAGAACTCCGGCGAGCTCTGAAAAATCGACTGACCCAATTTTGAAATTTAGTCTACTGTGATTTAACTAGTGTGGAATATAAAAGGGGAAAACCATAAGCATTGGGAGTATAGTGTTGAGCGTGCCATGGTGGATCTGAAGGTGCAAACCGGACAAAGGCAACTTCGCAACCAAGATAAGAAATCAGAGTAAAGAAGTGGCGATCTATTTTCTTGCTGTGATAAATAAGTTGAGCAGATACGAAAGAGTACCGCCTCTGGTGCGGCGCCGTGTACGCATCTGCTGAGAATTTTGACGGTGTTGCGGTAGCGATGGGTGTCGGTGGCGTGGAAGCAGATCTAGGAGGGTAGACGGTGGCGGCGGGGCGCGTTGGACGAGACGGTCGTAGGAGCAGCGCCGGCAAGGTGGACGATGGTGGGGATCAAGCGAGAGGAAAGGATGCAAGGATCCCGGTCCGAAGCTGTGGATGAGAGAGGTCGATCTCTTGTAATGGACGGCGGCGTCGGGGTATCTGCTCCGGCATGGTGGAGGAGGACGGCGGTGGATGGGGTGGCGGACGGCGGCGGACGGAGGAGGGTGGGGTGGACAGGGTGTTTTGGCACCCATGGAGTACGAATGGGGAAAAGGGAGGTAGACAGGAAGGGGGGAACCATGTATTCAGGGCGCGCTTGTCTCAAATGCGAGGAAATTTACAAACTTAGCCCCCGTTTCAAATTTCTACTACATCACAGCAACATTAGTCGGTTGGGGATAGGACGGTAATCTCGCATACACCGAATATTTGCCGACGAGAGTTTGTTTTTGGCGCCCACCGTGTATGAATATGAATCGGCGAGGGAGTGGATTTCGGCCGAGGACACTCTTTGTTTTGGCGCCCACCATTTATGAATCCGGGTGAGAGGCGGTTACGTCACGCTTGGGTGAAATTACAAACCTACCCCTATCGAAACCTATAGAAATCCAGCAGATAGGCTTTGCGTGGCAGGGATAGGCAATAGTGATTTCCATCTCGCAGATTTTGGTTTTGGGTGGTTACTGCGAATTTCCCCGCTTCGTTCAAATTTTCCAGAGTGCACATTTACCGTGCCAACTCAATCCGAATCCCGTTTGTATTCTAATTTTTTTCGGGCGGGATCCATTTTCAATTGGAATTACATTCTATATACATCATTTTATATATATATACTTCGAAAAGCACAACACCATTTATACATAAATATGGTTTACAAATGGCATGATCTCAGATTCATAAGGTTGTATCCATCAATTTGGATTTTCAAATATTTGAAACCACTTTATGTTGAAATCCAATGTATGCATTCTTCGCTAACTGTCTCCAATTAATGTGTGTTTCATGCAGGTTTTTTTACTTCTCAAACATGTATAATGTGTTTCACACACGCAACATATAGTGTAATCATGTTTAGACATTAATAGCATATAAACCATGCATTGTTTGTAATTGAAGAATCTATAGATCACCAATATTTATAAACTATATAACATTACACGTGTGCCCAAATTCAAATCAATATGCATGTTTGATACACCAATTTGCGTTATGATATTATCGATGTCGTGATCTCCAGTTTAAATATTTGAATCCCCTTTAATCCAGATATTCGTCTCATATAGCTATCACTCATGCTTATATAGGACTATCTATCTGGACCTATATGCGTTCATCGTCTCTCAGGTATCTCTCGTGCTACCTGTATGTCGACAATGATCTTTATCTTCGTAACACACTGACGGTAGTCTCTCCCTCGACCTTCATCACTCTATCTCTCTCTAAGTATATCTCACTCCCTGCAATGTGTCTCTCACTATGATTCTCCATGTGGAATCTCTTTCTCTCACACAAACACAAAACTTTGTCTTCCGGGGTCTCATTTCTCTCAACTATTCCCATGTGTGCCACTCGCACACCCCTCATACAGAGATGTCTTTCGGTCCTTAGATATGAGAACCTACGACTCTTCCTATTCAATATCTCTTTCTCACACACAAACACGAACTCTGTCTCCCAGGGTCTCATATTTCTCCATTGTTCTCTCGTATGTCGCTCACACACACCCTCTCTCCCTAGAGATATCTTGCGTTCCCTTGTATGTCTCTATAGCTATCACTCTCGTTGTGAAATATCTTTCTCCCTCGCAGACACAAAACTCCGTCTCTCTGGATCTCATTACTCTCTGATATCTGTTTGTATGTGACTCACAGGCACCCTCTCTCTGTCTCTCTCACACCCACACACATATCCCAGCCTTCTGATCCACTCGACTCCTATCTCTAATGCACACTAACTAGCATCTTTATCTTTCTATTTATCTTTTTCTCCATCAACCTTCTTTCTCGCCCTCACTCTTGATTCCTATCACGCACACTACATATGTTTCTCTCTACATGCAGTCAAGTGCCCTCTCACACACATATATAACTTCACCCTTTGAACCACCCGACGGTCATCTCCAACACCCAAACTAGCGGATGTCCCTCTAGCTAGCATCTCCATCTCTGTATCTATCTGTAGTTTCTCCGTCAACATTTCTTTCTCGCACGGAGTCTTGCTTCCTATCACCCACACTATATATGTCTCTCCATACATATGCATTTATAGGTTGGTCTCTTTTGCACAATCGTTGCGCCTCACTCCCTCTGCTCGCCATAGATGCATGCTCCAGCCCACGCCACTATCTCTTAAAGACAAAAACACATGCTCAATTGTCGGGCCTTCTTCCCTGCATTCTCACATGCATGCATATTGTCATACCGATCCGTCTCTCCCATGTCGTTGATCTTATGACTTATGTCTTCTTCTTTTATCTCGATCATGCACGCGCGCACACACACGCATCCCACGTATACATGTATACCTCTCACACATGCACGTTCAAGGTCTCTATGTCTCCATATGTAGTTAATTACCCGCAGTCCTAACGCCACATCGAATCGTTCTCCTCTTTTGTGCACATAACTTCCGCCTGGATGGGTAAAATACACACTCCCACTTAACAATCTCCGTCTAGCTACCCCCCCCCCGCCTCTCACTCTTCCCCTATCTCCACCGAAACCAATAAGACCATCCCTTTGTTTAATTCCCGCCTGCATGCACCATCGATATATAGTAGTCTTCTTCGGTGTCTCTCGAACAAACACGTTCTCTCGATGTCGACTCCTCTCACGCACACACACCTTCTCTTCCCTCTCTACGAGCATTTTCTCTCTCGCACCCATCGTTGGTGGCCTCTGCCATACACATCACCTCTCTATGATGAAGCCATGCACACTTAAATTACATCTGCCACAGAGGACCCCGCCACACACACACACACACACACACACACACTAAGACTCCATCTCTCTCTCTCTCTCTCTCTCTCTCACACACACACACGCAAGCACCCCCCCCACACACACTAAGGCTCCATCTCTCTCTCTCTCACGCACAAACTAATACTCCATCTCTCTATCTCTCTCTCACACACACACCCCACACACACTAAGAATCCATGTCACACACACATGCTCTAGGCGGAGCATTTGCTCCCACCACCCTTCATCCAACCTTACCCGTATGATAAACAATCACCTTTATTTACTTCATAACATGGACAAATTCCACTTTACTTTAGTAGTCAGCAAACTTATCATCTGTACCCTTATAAAAAACAAGTTGGTGGTGATGGTGTGCCTGCCATCTTGTAATACAGACCGTATGATCTATATCTGAGGCTAGAAAGCAAACTATGATAATTTTACAAAAGATACCCGCACCTCTCTCCACATCATTATCTCTCGCAACCTCATTGCTCAGCAATTAAAAAAGGAATAAGTCTCTGGAACAATCTAGCATGCATGATGGCCGATGCCGCCTGTCGGCGCCGTCCATCCCCATGCCTCTGCCCATTCTGACCACCAGTCACCACCACGCTCCACTCCTCCTCGCCTTATCTCTCATCTTTCATTTTTTCGATGACATTCTCGAGATACCACGATAAAATTCTCGAGATATCATTAGTTTTTACACATGGGATTACTCCTGCATGGGTCAATCACAATAGGTGTTTTGTTAAAAAATGCATATTAATGTTCCGTGCAATGCACGAGAATCTTGCTTGTAATTATATAACGCAAATCATGAGCAGGAAGTGACATTTTTTTGACACAACCACGTTAACATGGCCACGTAAATCACTAGCTAAAGTAAATACCATTATACTTATATCCCGATGCAAAAGGTTGAGTACATGTCCGAAGAGTAGAGTCGCACACACGCACTCTGTCTCTCAGAATCTCTCTCACACACACACGAGTTACGTGACACCCACTTAAGCAGACACGTATGTTAAAATTTGTGCACCCGCAGGTACACGTGATGCTACGCATTTATTTAAGCTGGAAGGCGAACCCAAACAGTAGTTGCATTCATTCCCCTCGCGCCGCCTCTTCTCTGGTCGCCGTCGCCTGGTAGCCATGGGCCGGCCGAAGGTAACAACATACGCATCTTTTTGTGGTCATGCATGCATCTTTTTGTGCTAGCACTCCTATATAAGGGTTGACCGGTCGCTTCCTGCGGACGTGCGCGGGCGGTGGAAGAGGAAGGAGAAGGGAAGCGGGCTGTGAGTAACGTTTTTTACCACAATTTCTTAGGAAACTGAGTGCAATAATTGAGTAGTTTTGCAAACTACCAGTACTACACCTGAAACAGTTCAAAACCTGTACTCCCTTGCCAGCGCGTGCTTCCCACGTGAAACGGTCAGCGTCGCCCTGGAGTGTCAGTGCCGCATTAATGCCCAGCCAGAGCGGAGGCGACCTCTCACTGGCACCGGCTTTGAAGTGGCGCGACGACCGAGAGAGCGCCGCTTCCCGGTGCACGCGACTGCTCCGCGTTGAGACTGGCCATTGGCCCTGTTTGGATCCATGGATTAGAGTTAGTTTGAGCTAGTTGGGGCTCAAATAGCCCTAAAGTATCCAAGCATGAGGGTTTAAATTGGAGCAAGTTGCACCGAACCCACCAAAAAAACTATCCCACCCAAGAGGTGCTAACTGGAGACAGTTCTCATTGGGACCACTGAAAAATCACCTTTTTCTCTCCATGAAGTGCATTTATTGTCAATCTAACCCTGTCACCAAAACACCTCTTTGGCTGCAGTTAGTTCAGGGTTAGTCATGAGTTAGTCTAACCTCTAGCTAAGTTAGAGTATCAAACAGGAGCAGTATAGGACATGCAAGTTGCTCAAAGCATACAGGAAAATTTGTACGTGAAAGGATTTTTTTATTTTTGAAAACAGAACGTGAAAGGAATTTTTTTAGAATGCTCTTGGCATGTCTCTAACATGTGATAGTTAACCAACCTCAATAGACGGCAGAAACGCCAGCCCGCCGCACTTTGATAGAGACGAGGAGGGAGAAGCGATACAGGCTGCTGGATTACTAGAGATAGGTGTCGCACGGAAGCCAAGAAATATGGTGATAGCGTGGGTTAGCCATGTACTAGTATGATGTAACTACACTGGGCTACCGTGTTTCGTACTCTTCCATTCCACTATGGAGATGATTGGTTAACTTTATATCTCTGAATAATATTAAATATTATGAGTGCAGACGCTCCACGACGAGGTTCCTTGCTCCTTCTCGGTCGTCCGGAATCTATGTTCTTCCACTTTTTTTTTGCGTGAGCTTTGTTCATCCTTTTGCCAACACGCGAGACATCTAGCATCAAGGTGCACGTATTATGCAAGGATCGTTCCATCTATATGAAGAACACGTGGGACTAGAACTACAAGACGGACATGTACCCAGGAGTGGACGTACGAACCTGAGTAATGTAGTGCAGTAAGTGAAGTAGAAAGGCACAAATGGTATGAACATGCGTGGCATATAGGGTGTGTTTGGTTGCATTCTCGTCTCAGCATAGTTGTTCCCTCTTCATGCATGCTCAACTCAACACCCCTCTTCATGCATGCTTCTAGTGTATTTGTGCTAAACTAGTGTGGACTCATGCACCCTCCATACAGTACCAAACACCCAAAAGTAGGTCGAGAAGGGAACTCTTGGGCGGAATTTGTCTCTTACTACATACTACCACTAAATGATGTACGTGCAATGCACGGTGATGTTATGGAGTACGTGCCTAAGTACTCTACTACTACTATATTAGTTGGAGGCACATATTAACTTTTATATTTGTTTACGTGTATGCCCCGAGACCTTCCAACTAGACGTGTCTTTCTCTCCAGGTCGCACTTTGTATCGTTCATACCACTAAGTACTAGTACGTATGGTCTCCGACCCAGAAGTGGAAGAAGCGGAGACGCTCTACCATGCAGTTTTTTTACGCTGGGCTCTACCACGCTGTTCATGTCCCACTCCTTTCGCTGACATGTGGGACATCCAACACGTGCCGTGTTTGGCACCCTTCGTCGTAAGAGTTGAAATGCTAGCATTCATCAGAAATAAAAAATAATTATAAATCGCTAGTGATACTATTTTTTGCGAACCAATCAGCATTGATACTATACCACGCGGTTTCCTTGCTCCTCGATATCTGAAAGAATACTTCCGTTCGCCAACATGTGGGACGTCGACCATCCTGGTCCACTTGCCATGCACGCAGAACTCCAAGGGAGAGTCACCCAGGTCATCGCGCCACAGTAACAATAACTAATGTGCTGTCAAATCACAGGCCCACTTCCCACTTTGAAGTTGCTCGGACGAAGGAACCATCATGACTTCGTTGAATTCCACTTCTTGAAGAAAACTACTGTACCAGCAATACTGCTAGCTACAGTAGTTACTCCAATAGAGGCCTCCTTTCGCTCATAGGATAGGAATATGAAAATCATAGGAAGTGAGATGACATGCATCTCAATTCCTATAGAGAAAGAGATGCCATTTGATGCTTAGGATAGGATTTTTTCCATTTAGTCTAGGCTAATGTACTGGTAATTTTCTCTAAAAACTACAGTGGTAACTAGTAGTATTGGTACATGCTTGTACTCAGACACAGACACACACACTAACTACTAGTACTACTACTTCCCACATGCTGGCCAGACGCCGTCGTTCTCCTTCCCAGCTTTGTCGGCGACACCCCACCGTGCTTGGATCACCGCCGATCTCTCCGCAGCAGCGCATGCGTCTTTTTCTTTCTTGTGGCGGCGGGCCTCTCTTTTCTTGAGTGCTTTCTGACTTTTCCGCTCCCTCTGTGCGGCTTTGGCCGCCTCTTGCTCTACCGCCCATTCGGCCTTGGCATCTTCAAATTCCTCCCACATAGTTGTGAGGTATCGAGCGGCGATGAACTCGGCACGGCGGGACGCCATCGCTTCCCTACCATTTTGTCTGTGGTTGTGGGCGGCGAGGAACTCGGCGCGGCGGGATGCCATCGCTGCCTTACCGGTTAGTGTGCGGCGCGGTGGCATGAACGACGCTTGGTGAGAGCTCTGGGGTGGAGTGGCCGGACAACCGTATAATGCATTGGTTTGTCAAGAGCTCAAGGACAGAAGACGAAGCAAATTTTGATTCCCCTTCAATCCTGGTCATTTATTACCTAGTAAAATGCATTGGCGGTCATCGAACTTGTCTTAATAGCTCACTTTGATCATTGTATATGAGATATGGTGATTATATGGTCACTGGCTCAGCGTATAGCTCCGTATTTGTCTGTTTGACCAGTCAAACAGTCCGCATGCGCCTCATCAGCTCGTGTTCTTTATCTATCTACGCCGCCTACCTGTCAATGGAGAAAGAAATACTATAAAAACCAAAATTATGCTAGAGTCCGGACCGCTTCCGGAGACCGCTCTCACCGCCCTGGCCCCTCAAGACGCCAGCCGCCCGCCGCATGCATGCATAGCAAGTAGTACTCCTTATGTGGAGGAGAGAGAGGCATTGACAAAGTCAAGGAGTGGGCTCTTCAAGAGCCCGTCTCTACACGTGCTGCTAGGTATAAAAAATAATTCTAAAAAAAGGCATAAAAAACAATTGTGTCTTAAGAAAAGAAAGGTAAAAAACATTTGAGAGGAAATAGATAGAGAGAAAGTGAGAAAAAGCTGTAACCTGGGCATTACATGAGGAAGGATGGAGTGGTGCACATGCCAAGTTCACTGGGCTGCCGTGTTTCACACTCCTCCGTCGTAACAGTGGAGACAATAGCTTTCATCAAAAATAAACAATGAATACTCGTTGCTCATCCTCTATATCGGAGAGAATACTTTCATTCGCCGACATGTGGGATGTCGACCATCCTGGTCCACCTGCCACGCACAAAATTATCCTGGTCTACCCCGGTCATATCGCAGGCCCAACCTTTCCCACTATAAGTTGTTCGGATGAAGGAACCATCATGACTTCGTTGAATTCCGTTTCTTCAAGAAAACTTATTGTACCCGCAATACTGCTACCACTCGCGAAGACTGGACGACACTGTACCACGTCATATCACTGAAACCCACTAGGCCAAACTAGCCCGCCTAGGTCATCTATTTTGGAACGGAGGGAGTACATCTCTGCACTGCTATGATTTTATGTTGCACGTTCTCTGTACTTTTGCTACGATTTTCCTACCCTATGAACCAAATGAGGCCTGAATGTATGTCGACTATTGTCTGATCGATCGCTAAGCCTACAAATTTAGGAGCCAGGGCTATTGGTCGATCGACGAGGGATAAGTATAAGCCTACCACGAGCTCATCAGCCCCAATGTTTCTCTTCGGTGAGTGTTTTGCAAGTACTATAGCTCACACAGTAGCTAGCCTACTAACACCAAGAATCATCAAACAAGCCCTGTTGATATGATAAACAGTTCAAACTTATATCTAAGCATTCCATATATTACATCAAAAGCTGGTGAGGATACATTTGTTTCCATAACTCGGAGAGGGTTCGAATGATTCACTATCAAACAAAAGTAGCAAGATCCGCCCACACAAGACACTGCACTAGCCCTAAGATGGTTTGATAACATGCATCGTTCTGGTAATTAAACACAGGGCAATGGAAACTACCCTGAAGGATTAGCGCGCCCAACTATTTCTTGTCATCAATCTCTCGGGCAATGACCACATCACAGACAGCTGCATGGCAATTGATTTCTGGGGCGATGTCCACAGGACCGACCGCTACATCGGAATTGATCTCTGGGGCGATGTCCATAGGATGGACCGCAGCATCGGAATCGATCTCCGGGGCAATGCCAATAGGACGGGCCACGACATTGGAATCATCAAGGATGTCGACCGGCACCTGCACAACCCTAACATATTAGCAAGCACATTGCAAATAATCAAAAACCACAACTATGGTAATAAGCCATTATTTTTTACGTTGTGCAGCTCACCGGGGGATCTCATCCCTCCGGGGGCCATCTCCTCGTCCTCGATGGGGGCCATCACCTTGCCAGGGGAATACTGCTTCTCAACGGCGACTATCTCCTCAAACTCGGTCTTGAACCTCACATAGGTGGCAGTCAGAGTTCCTGGGGTTGGCATGGTGGGGCCCTTGCTGTTCTTCCAACTTTGTTTGAGGAGTTCGTCCACCAACGTCCTCAACTCTTTGGGCAGTGCTTGTTTCTTGGAGTTCTTCGTCTCCATGGGTTGGCCCGCCAACATGGTCAACTCGTTGGTCGGTGCTCGCTTCCTGGAGATCGCTATCTCCAGTGGGTTGTCCGCCGGCAACTCTTTGCCTAGTGCTCCAGGATCCATCAATGAACTGACAAACAAAAACCAATCGAAAGGAAACAACGATCGCAATGAAAACGGGAAAAGAATAGGATGTGAGAATTGGTCGGTGCTTCGCAAAAATAAGATTCTTGGAATGAAAATATAGCAGCATAACTGATTCGCCCACCTTTCCTTCATCGGTACATAAGAAAAATGGCAGAAGTGAGTAGCCTGGAGTGAGGTTTTCTTCAAGAAAGGGAAGAAAGGGCTTGAATGAGTGTTCTAGTGAAATGATGGTTGCTTCGTCCAGTCCAACTTGAAGGCCACCTTACCACTGTTGGTAAAGGTGTGGGTTTTGTGATATGATGGGTCATGACGGCCACACCGGGGTGACAGGTGAGTCTCGACTGTAGCACCTCGCTGTGATTTGGTGGATGGCATGCGGGCCCGGATGCTTTGAAATGTCCCGCATGTAGATATAGTGGCTAGTCATATAGGAGTTCTCAATATTGTGCACCGCGACCAAGGTGGAGAGGAAAACAAGAGAACTACGTAATTAATGCATGAGTTTAATCAGGGTAGTTTTGTAAAGTACGAGATACATTCCTCCAATGCAAAATGCCTTGGTTCATGAGATTTGAGATTTGAGCCCTATAAACCGGAAGGGAGGGAGTACTGCACATGGTGTAGTCTAGTCACTTGTTGAAATCTCTAGAAAGGCAAATACTCCTTTCCGGTTTACACGGCTATACTACTCCCTCCGTCTAGGTGTGTAAGTCATCTTACGAAAACCAAATAGTCCCAAAACACTTAGGCGCGGTGCATTAACTTCTACCTTGTTTCTTGTTTCTTTACATATCAACCAATAAGAGATGAGAGGTGTGCATGCTTTTAATGACTTGCAATGGCTAGTTCATTGCATGCAATGCTATTAATTAGCAAATAAACATTGGTGACCCCAGGAGGAAACGGTGCTAAGCGTGTGGACCTATGCAGAATGAGTATCAACCAATGGATAATGGAGTTTAATTGTTAAACAATAGCAATTTTGTCTCATGGAAGAGACTGGCTAGTACTCCAAGGAACCGCACCATGCGAGGTTCGCAACTGCCATGTTCGAGTTGCGCTTGGCTCTTCGCCTCTTCGAGAAGACGAACAATGATGTTACTCCTACTTCTACAGTTTCAAATCCACTGCTGCATGTCCTTCCACCTCGTGCGGGAGGGATAGCATGTAGCGAAAGCTTCTACTTACTGCTCCTGCCTTTGCGTCTATGACAGGTGGGCCCAACAGGTGGTTGACCCTCTTGTCATGCAGCCAAAGGCAGGTGCAGTTAAGGCACCGGAGCTCAATCCGCGAGGGAGAGGGCGTTTTAGTAATCAAATTTCTCGGTCTTTTACGAGTTGATGCGACACATCAAAGCACTGCACTCGATATAAGTCTTTTTACACATTTCAAATGGGCTACTTCGTATGTAGGAGTAGACATATTCTGCTTTGTATGTAGTCACTTGTTGCAATCTCTAAAAAGACTTATATTTGGAAACGGAGGGAGTACAACACATGCATGCATGCCGTGACTTTCCTTTTGATACTTGCATGTGTTGATTTGATGCACCTTGCCAAATTTTGTCTATAAATATAACTAACCAAATTTTTATGCATGTCACAAAAAATTATGGGGCTATTTGGATTGGGACTATGTTTGTCTTATGTTGCCACATTATTTTCCCCACACTTGCCACACTTGCCTAACCTGAGTTGCTCAAATTGTTAGACACACTTTGGCTTGCCTAAGGGAATCTTGCCTCAATTTTTGTGTCTATGACATGTGGGGTTCACTGCTAATAAAAAAATTCTTTTCCTAGGTGTGGCTAATAAAAAAGACTTATATTTAGGAACGGAGGGAGTAGAAAATATAAATAATAATGCATGTTGGGGCAACCCACATTTCCGCTAATTTTAGCCGTGTGCTTGTTCACAATTTTTACGAGGGGGTGGTTGTTCATTTAATGGAGGGACTTGTAGTACCAGACTTGAACGATACAAAGTGCGACCTGGCACATCGTAACACCACTTGGAATAAGCGGGTAGCTATCTCAAAAAACAATCAACAACTAAAAAAACCGCGACCTGGCATGTAGTAGTACACAATTTTAAACGATTGTTTTGATGGAGTGAAATAGGAAAAGTACCCCACTACGTGTATATAGGTCGGAGCCTCCGTGCTTGCTTCCTAGGGTTGCTCTATCCACACACTCTCATCCTCTCCAGATCTAAACAAGATAGGGGTAGTAACACTGTCTTTCTCCCTTCAAAAAACACAGGCTTTCTATCCTCACCGCTGGTTACAGATCCGGACGTATCCCCCTTTGACGGTGAAGCGGAGGAGGGACAACGTTTAGGCCGTCGTCGACAGCGAGGGAGGAGACCCACTACCGGCCGCGCAGTTATCTCTGGCCGAGCACCGGCGCCGCAGGTCCTCTGATCCCTTCGTCGTTGCCTGTGGGCGGATCAGGCCTCCCGCCGCCCACCTATCCACATCCCGACGACCTTCAGGTATATCTTCGTTCGAAATCGCCTTAGCTCTACTTCCCCAGCTTGCTACGTAGCTGCATGTGCATCATTTTCTACCTCTCAGCCCCTCTCGATCGGATGGTCCAACGTCACATATTGTTTTTCTTCTATTGTTAGAGGTAAAGCTACTTCATGGAGTCGAATCTTGTACTACTTGGTTCAAACAAGAAATAAAGTGGGTGTGGGGGAATTTAGTATGTACATCGGACTTGGTACAAACAGGATGGAAAGGGGGTGAAAGTAGTACAGACTGGTCATCCAAACGGTCTCTTGGTCGAAAAGGGAAATATAGGGGTAACGCTGTACACAGTGGTATGACCAGGACTAGATTTGCTATCCACAGATAGGAGTAGGTGGCTAGAGTGAACAAAAATGGGACCAACCCAGATATGTTTCTTGGATGTTTGTTTCTCGGGGCAACAAATTATGAATCACCACTTTATGCCCCTGTTTACGTACATGGTGTTGGACTGTTGGTGCACCCACTGTCCCATGCCCTTATACCAAATATTTAGGCTCCGTTCGGAATAAAGGGGCAAAAAACATAGCTCTTGATGAAAATAGAGGAATAGGAAAGGAATGTAGGTATAAAACTATGGAACAGCAAACCGGAGGAAACTCTCAAGAGAATGTGTTCGGCTGGACTACGAAATGTACATATTTGTTTTTTTTAGAGTAGCATGCTTGGCAGTATGAGATGCTATTTGTTTATTCAGCTGCACAGTGACTACTCTTGTCCTCACCTCACGTACCACACATAGGTTGATTTTTTTATTCCGGCAACACAGCACAGCAACCTATCTAATGCATGGCAGCGAGCGCCTGCCTCGGGCTTCCGCCCAAAAATGAGCAGCGCGTGGATGTTTCTAATCCTATGGAATCAGTACTACCAGACCAGCTTTCCTATGAAACATTATAAACCTTTCCCGTGTTTCGAACGGTTGGTAGGGAAAGAATACCATAGGAATTTTGTTCCTACGAAAATCATGCACCAAACCTATGAACCGAACGCAGCCTTAGCTGTTCTTAATCTAATGTCCCTGGTAAAAATGTAGCCATGCCACTGTTATAAGCCATGACAAGTTTAGCCAATTGTTTTTGCCTGTAATTGTTTGAGACTCTGACTGTTTCCTCTATGCCTTTTTGTGCAAACAGGGATATCCAATTCACCTGGTTGCTGACCTTTTGGTGCACTGCACAAAACTCTTCTTAAAAGAAGTGACTTTTGTGTTGTTTAACTGGAATGTCAGAATGGAACAGTTGGTTCATTTTCGTGGAACTACACAAAGGGAGATCTGTGTTCCAATCCTCATCATCCATATTGGCGCCATAACCTTCCTTTAGGTAAGAATGGTATTTAATGCATGTGTTCATCTCTATTTTCTGACTGCCATGAGAAAATAATGCTGTTTTTACTAGTACACTTGTACTCCCTCACTCACAAAACCAATTCTGAATTAGAAGGCCAATCATGTACTTGGTTTCACCAACTGGTGAGGAGAAAGAGAAACAGATCATGAAGAGGAAGAAGAAGAAGAATAAACAGTGCCAAGGCGATCTTGCTGAAGCCAGAGGCCTTAGTCGAGGCCATTCAAAGGCTCTGGCAACGACTACCTTACATGTGAGACGATCCTCCAGGGAGCCCTTCCACTTCTGTTGTCTCACTTAATTAATTAGGAGTACTTAAGTACCACTAATTTATTACTGCCTAATTGTCCTGTTGGAGTTAAACAAATCTTTAGTAGGACCCTATGCTGAATCATGTACGTGTGTATGTTTGTCTATGGAGGTGAATCATGTGGTGGAGCAGGGAGGGAATATTATTAGTGTCATGACCTAATAGTGCTATTGTTTTGCATGTCAATTTATTGCCATTGGTTCAATGAGGCAATGTTTTGCGTATTGTCCTTCATGAATTTGATGCTACTATTTGAGTAATATGCTAATGTCTTCCTATCCTTTCTCACTAAGCTAATGAAGGTTTCACCTTGTTCGTACTTGTGCAAACAGGAATCATGTTGTGCCAATCATACATTTTAGTGGAACTACACAAGACAATACAATGAATTGTATCCCAGCCAGTGCTTTAACTCTGCTGGAAGTTCTTGATAATCTTTCGATATAATCTCAACACTTGTAAACAAGAGTGATTTCAACCATACATTTGAAGTGCACAAAAATATATACTATTGTGTGATTCCAGTGAGTGCTTTATCATCTCTTATGGGACTACATGAATAAGCTTTTTTCTCAGGTTGGTACGGGCCTAAGGCCTTCATCCATATTAGTTTGTTGTCATCTCTATTTGTATCGTGCTACTGTCATCAGAAACTCCTTTATCTCTGCTCGTTAAAGTTTTGCAACCTGTGATAAATGGCAATGCTTTGAGTGTTGAGTTGAGCTAATTGGCACTGATTAAATAAACTAATACTCTCTTTAAGCAAGACTACTATGTTGCTAACTTTGCCGATTAAGAAAATGAGGGTGCTTCTATTTGTTAGTGTATGTTTCATCAACTAGTCCCACTATTACAGTAATCTCACTCTCTCAATATATGTGCCAACAGGGATGCTCGATTTTGGTGGAACTGCACAAAAACTTTGGGTGCTTCATTGCCTCGACAGCTTTCGTCCTTTCCTATCAGTCGCTAATCTCCGCTTGCTTTCTTCCTTTGCTGTCAGTCGCTTGGCTTATCTCGGCTTCCAGTCAAAGGAAATAGTCATTGATATGCTACCTCACACAGGTTGGTACTGGTCTTTATCCTGATTATTGTGCCTGTCATATGTATTGGTAATTTGGTATTGTGCTACTGTTTGCCGATTTCATAAAGGAGTAATTTGGAGCCTGAACTCGCAGGCAAATCATTACATCGGGTGATTTCAGTAGAACTGCAAAAATTGATCAGATGGGCAGGTACTTATGCTGCTGCTATGTACTCCAAAGTTCAATCAGACAAGCATCGATGTTGACAAGAAGTGCCTATATTCATTCAGTATCAACCGGCGTCAACCAATTGTCAAACTCCAAGTATTAGGAGGGTGAACGCCAAAAATATTGCTTGGTGCATAGCCCAGAAAAACGCAGTCCAGTCTTTGGTCCCAACTTGTGCCTTTTGGTTATCGGCACATATGGTAGAGAACTATATGGCATGGAGTCTAAAGATTCCAGACAAGTTGGTTGACGCATATATTCATCTGGCACTTAATCAGTCTGCACGCCAAGGATGCTCCATTTCAGTTGAACTGCACAAAAAATTTGGGTGGTTCATTTTCTCAACCGCCTCCTTTCTCTTCTGCAATGTAGAATTTTGGCAAGATACAGGACCAAGATGAGCCAGTAAACTAGTTGGATGAGAGTAGTGGCCAAGTTGGACAAACCTCCCTCGGCACGAGGCCACTATTTGAGGATAAACCTACAAGCAAAGTTCAAATTGTCTGTGTTGCCTCTTATGTACTCGAAAGTTTTCTCGTACAAGAACTAATTTTAGCAAGAAGTACCTCTGATTGAACACCATTTACCAGTCTGTACCCTAGGTAATTAAAGTTCGTCCATGGATCATATTGGATGTGATCTCAATCATTTGGATACATAAACATACTGAACATGTGTATATCTGAATCTTTTCGTGAATTATGTATGAATATTGTCGTGTGATCTATGAATCATTTGGATGCATAGATATGCTGAGCGTGTGTATATATGAATCTTTTGAGTTGTTGATAGTGAATGTTGGCTATGAATATGAACGTGTCCTATGAACCTGAGTTTGATATGAATGTTTACCTTTTCTGTTATATTTGTGTGTGAACTTGTTAGTATGCCTACTGTGGGGTATAAAACGCAGGTCTGTTATAAAAGTAATGATGTGTCCAATTTATGTTTTCCCTTCTAATCACATTATATATATTTATATTATTACTATTATCGTATATTTTATAGAGACTTATATATACATTATAAAAACATCCCACGTGTTATTAACTTATAAAAGTAAATGTTTAACGGAAGTTGGCAAGGAAAATCCTGGTTGTTTTCGACTCACAGGCAAGGAAAATCCTGGTGATTGCGTACAAAAGCTTGCGAAGATTTTAAGGACCAATTTAATAATAACGCGCTCATTTTTATTTTGAGAAATAACTCGCTAATTTCTTAATTATGTATATATAACGTGCCTCTCTGGTTTATTCTTTGATATTAATTGCTCCTTCTAACATAACAGTATATATATAACGAGCCCACCTAATACGTGTATTTCAAGGAAGTGCAAATGGGCTAGGATTTCTTAGAAAATATAAATGGGCCTGATTGATGCGAAATTATTTCTTCACCCAGCCCACCAAATGGACTGTATATTCTAGAAAACATGGGTTAAATATATGCCACATTTTTGCAGGCTGACATGTGGGCGAATAGGTCGAAGCCTCTGCAGGGCGTTGTCAACTTGGCCAACATATGATTGTGTCATCCACAGCCATTGGATTTACATCCAATGGCCGGCATGCAACTTCAATCTCTCATCTTCTTCGTCCAGCGTCGCGTGGACCGCCTGGTCCGGCTTCCGGCGGCTAGCGGCTCTGCTTAGCACACATCGCTGCGAAGCGCTACCCCACCGCCGGCCAGGCTATCCCTCCACCCCTCGACGCCTCCTATTATTCTCCACAGACTACAGCGCCACGCCGCAACAGAACCAGTTATAACCCTTCTCCTCCTCTCAATCTGCGACTCCACTGCCACGTTTTCCCATCTCCGAGTCGTTCCCATCCGGGGCCACGTCGTCGTCCACCGCCTCGGTGCGTTCGGTGTGGCATGGTCAACAAACGAGAGTAATCGGAAGAGGACTGTACGTGGAGAGCCTGACGGCCGGGACCCATGAGGTCCATGGTCGCACGCAAGGAAAGTTCCTCCTTATTAAGCCGAAAAAAATGTTTCCTCCACCTGACAGCTGGGACCCACCGGCTGTATCTTCGCATGGAACAAAGTGCCTCCTTGTTTTGCGAAAAAATTATTCATCCCGTTGATAGCTGGGACCCGTCAGATTTGGTGACTGACTTGTGGGCCTACTAAGCAGACGTGTACGCACGGCTTTGTCAACTTAATCAACAAATGATTCTAGAAGCTGGACCGTTGGATGTTAATCGAACAGCCGTGCTCCTTCTTCAACCTCTGTTCTCGCTCCTGTCTCTCGTGGGTGGCACCGCGGCTGTCCTGCCGTGCACCCGAACCAGTGAAGTTTCCCACTCCTCTCCATCTACGACTCCACTGCCCCGTCCTCCCCATCTCTGGGTCGTTCCAGTCTGAGTGCGCTCGGCACGGTGTGGTCAACATGGTCGACAACCGAGAGTCGTCAGAAGATGACTGTACGTGAGAGGCTGATAGTGGGGACGCACCACGCCCATGGACGCATGCATGCAACGGAAAGCAGCGAGGTCAACGTGGTCAAGGGACGACTTCCATCGAAAGTATACTGTACGTGGAGAGTCTTAGATGGATCCACGGCCGCAGTAAGTAAGTGCCTCCTTATTACGCAGAAAATAATGATTCCTCCAACTGACAGCAGGGACCCACTGGACGGGCCATCGTAATTTGCGAAAAAAACACTTGCCCCCTAACTGCTGGGACCCACCTCATGGGCCACCGTATTTCACGAAAAAATATTCCCCCGCTGTCAGCTCGGACCCACCGGAAGTGCCTCCTTATTACGCACAAAAAATGAATACTCCCCCGGCTAGCTGGGACCCACCTTGGTGGGAGGCTGACTTGTGGGCCTACTAAGTTGACGGGGACGAAGGGCTTTGTCAACTTAGTCAATATGAACCATTCTAGCTCCAGTGATCGTACGATGTCCATCCAACGGCCGTAGTGCTTCTTCAACCTCTGGTCTTCTTGCTCCAGCCACCCAAAGCAGCGCCGGTTGTGTCGCATGCTCCTGCCTCCCGTGGCCGGCTGTGCTTCCGCGGAGGCCTCACCGCCCCCTACTATTCCCATTGCTGGCCAGGCCCTTCGGCGACGGCAGCCTCACACCACAGCCGAACTAGTGAACCCTCGTACTCCTCTCCGCGCGGGCTTCCACTGCCACGTCTTCCCCGGCTCCGCGTCGTCCCCTTCCTAGGCCTCGCCGTCGTCCACCGCGGTGGTGCTCTCCGCGTGGCATGGTTAACATGGTCAAGGAACGACTTCCATCAGAAGAGTACTGTACGTGGAGAGGCTGACAGCTGGGTCCACGGCCACATCCCAGTTTTTTTTTGGTTTGCCAAGTAAGTCGCTTTGTCAGGCCTGTTGGGCTGCAAATCTTTCAAGACAAGGAGAGCTTTCATTCGGCTGGCCGAGAAAATGGCCCGTCAGTATTGAGAAATGGGTCGTACATTTTTAGAACACATCAAACTGGCAATTAGTTTCAAATATCTTTTTTTCCATTTTGAGATTTTAAATTACATTAATTTTTATGCATGGAGAATTTGTTGGATTTTATATTGATATACATTTATTTTTAAAATCAGTTTGAATGTGAGTCGAAATTTCGGGATTAAAAACGGTTCGGACCGCACCAAAATATGCAAAATTTCGTATTATTTTTTAACCGTTGCCACAATATGGGCTCCAATGCTAACAAAAACAATATGGGCTCCAAAAAAACCTTAAGAATTAGCAAATGGGTTGTAAATTATTAGAAATAATGGCAGATGTGATGTATGTTGTTTTCCACAGATTTGAGGCTTTCCTAAAAAAAGGTTGACGCACAAGCACTAACTGTTGGATGTCCATCCAACGGCTGTCGTGCTTCTTCAATCTCTGCTCTTCCTGCTCCAGCCGCTCAAACAAGCGCCGGCGGGACTGCCTGCTCCCTCCTCCTCGCGGCAGGCTGTGCTGCCGCGCAGGCCTCACCGCCCGACCGTACTCCCGTCGCTGGCCTAGCCATCCCTCTACTCACCCACACCTGCAGTTATTCTCCGGCGACGGCAGACGAACCAGTAAACCCTCGTACTGTCATACTCCCCTCCGCGTGGGAAACAACTACCGCGTCTTCCCCGGCTCCCCGTCATCCCCTTCCTAGGCCTCGCCATCGTCCATTGCCCTGGTGCTCTCGGCGCGGTGTGGTCAACGTGGTCAAGGAACGACTTCCATCGGACATGGACTATACGTGGAGAGGCTGACAGCTGGGTCCACAGCCGCAGCAAGGAAGTGCCTCCTTATTACGTGCAAAATAATTATTCCTCCACCTGACAGTGGGGACCCACCAGACGGGCCACCGTATTTTGCCCCCCTTACTGCTGGGACCCACCAGCTACATCTTCGCAGGCAAGGAAGTGCGTGACAGTCGGGACCCACCTGGTCGAAGCGTACGTAGCGTTGTCATTCTGGTCACGAATGTGTACGTACATATATACTGGTGGATGTAGAGGCGTGCACGTGTCGTAGTAGAGGCGCGTACGTGTCGTAGTAGAGGCGCGCATGTAGCATGTACACGTACGTATAGCGGCCAGGGTGCAAGAAAGAAAATACGTCCACGTATGTGTACATACGGGCGGGGTCTCGAACGCCTACTCGCGCATACGTAAGGCCAGGGCTCGTGTACATGGCTGGGTCGGAACGGATAAACAGCGTCGTCATCGTGTTCATGGGGAGGCAATGGAATGCGTCGTGTTCATCGGGAGGCAACAGAATGCGTCGTTTTCATCGGGAGACAACGGAACGCGTGGGAGCCAACTGGCTGGGTCGGAACGGAAGGCGTGGTCATGTTCGTCGGGAGGGCTTGGACGGAACAGGCGATGGAAACGAGGATTGGCGTACCGCAGAACGGAGGAAACGGACATCCTACGGTCGAAACGGGGGTCCTATTGATCGGGAGGGGTGTGGCGTACAGCAAAACGGAGGAAACGGACCTCCAACGGTCGAAATGGAGGTCCTGTTGATCGGGAGGGGTGTGGCGTACCGCAAAATGGACGAAATGGACCTCCTGCGGTCGAAACGGGGGTCATGTTGATCGGGAGGGGTGTGTCATACCGCAAAACGGACGAAACGGACCTCCTACGGTCGAAACGGGTGTCCTGTTCATCGGGAGGGGTTTGGTGTACCACAAAACTGGACTCCACCGGATACTGTTCATCTCCACCGTCGACCTCCTCCAGCCTCCACGGGCTCCTGTTCATCCAGCCTCCACCGCGCGCTACTCCACCAGCTACTGTTCAACCACCCCTCCACGGGCACCCCTCCACCGTCTACTATTCATCCAACCATCCACACCACAGGGTCCTGTTCAACCACCCCTCCACCGGCACCCCTCCATCGTCTACTGTTCATCCAGCCCTCCACCACACCACGGGGTCCTGTTCATCCAGAGGCAACGCCATCGCTCACAGTTCATCCAACCCCCCCCCCCCCGCAACACGCACTGTTCATCCCAGAGGCAGCATCGATCGGCTTCAGTTAGCAGCAGCAGCGAAGGAATCGCTTGATCGGGTTCAGTTAACAGCCATCGATCGATCGCTCGGGTTCAGTAACGCGTAGCCTGCAGTGCAATCGCTCGGGTTCAGTTAGATCCCAACGCCTCCCTCGGGTTCAGTTAGAGCCAACGCCTTGCACACACGCGTGCAGGTGTACGAGAGAAACGCGCATCGCTCGGCCCCCGACCTCCCACTGTAACCGAGAACTCCCTGAAATCCCCCCCAACCCCGCTTCTACCACGGTTTTTTCCGTCATGGACGGCCCAAAGAATGTCATGCAGCTGCGTCTCCGGCCTGCCCAGGACAAAAATCTGATTTTCTATCATGATTTTTTTGTCATAGAAGTAGGAGCCCACCACATCTATGATGATACCGGGTTTTGTCACAATTATCGTCATAGAAGTGTCGTATGTATGACAGAAAAAAATTTCGTTCGACCCAAAATGTCACGGATGTGTCTTTTTTTTGTAGTGTTAGCAGTTGTATTTGCTTGTGATAAGTTCAGACCTTATATTGTTGATTCTAAAGTAACTATTCACATGGATCATGCTGCTATTAAATATCTTATGAAAAAGAAAGATGCTAAACCTAGACTTATTAGATGGGTTCTCTTACTACAAGAATTGTATTTACATATTGTTGATAGAAAGGGAGCTGAGAACCCCGTTGCAGACAACTTATATAGGTTAGAAAATGTTCGTAATGACCAACTACCTATTGATGATAGCTTTCCTGATGAGCAATCAAATGTCATAAATACTTCTCGTAGTACTCCATGGTATGCTGGTTATGCTAATACATTGTTGCTAAATTTATACCACCTAGTTTCACATACCAGCATAAGAAAAAGTTTTTCTATGATTTGAGACATTACTTTTGGGATGACCCACATCTTTATAAAGAAGGAGTAGATGGTGCTGTTAGACGTTGTGTACCTGAGCATGAATAGGAACAGATCCTACGCAAGTGCCACTCCGAAGCTTATGGAGGACACCATGCTGGAGATAGAACTGCACATAAGGTATTGCAATCTGGTTTTTATTGGCCTACTCTCTTCAAGGATGCCCGTAAGTTTGTCTTGTCATGTGATGAATGCCAAAGAATTGGTAATATTAGTAGGCGTCAAGAAATGCCTATGAATTATTCACTTGTTATTGAACCATTTGATGTTTGGGACTTTGATTATATGGGACCCTTTCCTGCCTCTAATGGATATACACATATTTTAGTTGCTGTTGATTACATTACTAAGTGGGTAGAAGCATTCCAACTAGTAGTGCTGATCATAATACTTCTATTAAAATGCTTAAAGAAGTTATTTTTCCGAGGTTTGGAGTCCCTAGATATTTAATGACTGATGGTGGTTCACATTTTATTCATGGTGCTTTCCGTAAAATGATTGCTAAGTATGATGTTAATCATAGAATTGCATCTCCTTATCACCCACAGTCTAGTGGTTAAGTAGAATTGAGTAATAGAGAACTCAAATTAATTTTGCAAAAGACTGTCAATAGGTCTAGAAAGAGTTGGTCCAAGAAACTTGATGATGCATTATGGGCCTATAGAACTGCATATAAAAATCCTATGGGTATGTCTCCTTATAAAATGGTTTATGGAAAAGCATGTCACTTACCTCTCGAACTAGAACATAAGGCATACTGGGATATTAAAGAGATCAACTATGATTTCAAACTTGCCGGTGAGAAGAGGTTATTTGATATTAGCTCACTTGATGAATGAAGAACCCAAGCTTATGAAAATGCCAAGTTGTTTAAAGAAAAAGTTAAAAGATGGCATGATAAAAGGATACAAAAGCGTGAGTTTAATGTAGGTGATTATGTATTGCTATGCAACTCTCGTTTAAGATTTCTCGCATGAAAACTTCTCTCCAAATGGGAAGGCCCCTACGTTATCGAGGTCTATCATTCCGGTGCCATAAAAATCAACAACTTCGAAGGCACAAATCTGAAGGTGGTGAACAGTCAAAGAATTAAACATTATATCTCAGGTAATCCCTTAAATGTTGAAACCAATGTTATTGAAACCATAACCCCGGAGGAATACATAAGGGACACTTTCCGGAATGTTTCAGACTCCGAAAAGGAATAGGTATGTGGTACGGTAAGTAAACCGACTCCAAAACAATTTTTAAGGCAATATTTCTCCATTTTGGAATATGTAGAAAAATAGAAAAATAATTAGTAGTCCGGGAAGGGCACGAGGGCCACACGAGGGTGGAGGGCACGCCCTACCCCCTGGGCGCGCCCCCTACCTCGTGGGCACCTCGTGTGCCTTCCGGACTCTGTTTTCTTGCACGATACGTATTTTGGTCGATAAAAATTCATTATATATTCTCCTGAAGGTTTTGGCCCCTGTATCACGCAATTATCCTCTGTTCTTGTTTCGAGCTATTTTTCTGACAGATCTAGATTATCAATGACGTCCCCAAGTGCCTCGAAGGACAAGTTCTTTGAGAAGGTCATCAACCCTTACCTCGCGGAGGTGCTGCGACACCCTCAAACCATTGAGATGCGTGATGGGTTGCTGCACATCCGCGATGCCGAGGGACCGAAGGGGACCAGAAGCGTGGAGGCGAGGCTCGAAGCGGTGGAGCAACAAGTTTTCAAGTGTCAGGGGATGGTGGAACGTGGACTCAAATCCAACCACATGATGATCGCGGAGTTCACTAGCAACCACAAGTTGGATGCCGACAACATCGGGGAGGCCATCTTCAAGCTTCATGAGAAGATCGAGCACCTTCAAGCCCAAATCTATGACCTGTAAAACCAAAACTGTGAGTATGAATATAGATTCAAAAGGATGAGTTTGGCTGCAGATTTGAGGATCCCGGAGACTCGATCATTCTTTTATGATGGTGAGCTTATGCCTTGGAAGATGGACGACAAGCCCGCATCATCAACAAAACCTCCACCTTCTTCACCACCAGCAAAGGAGACATAATCACATGGGTATGGGCACTCCCCTTGGCAACTGCCAAGATTGGGGGAGGTGCCCCGGTATCGTATCACCATCACACTCCAATCTTTACCTTTTTCTTAGTCCGATCCTATTAGTAGTATCTTGATCTAGTAGAATAAAGTTTATGGCATATTCTAGTTTTGAGTTTTGCTTTATGATCTCTCTATGTAATCGAGTCTGTGAGCTATATATAATAAAGATTAGTGTTGAGTTAAGGGCTTGATTATTTTGCCATGATCTTGAGTGAATAAAAGAAAAGAATAAAAAGAAACAAAGAGTTCATATTGATCTTATTGAGAGTAATGACTTCACATAGAAGGAGTATGATGATTAAAAGTTGTTAGGAGTTGGCAGACATAGATTTGGTCATCGTGGCAATTAATAGGAAGTAATAAGGAAAGAGAGGGTTCACATATAAATATATTATCATTGACATCTTCTATGATTGGGAGCACTCATTAAAATATGACATGCTAGAGAGTTGATGTTGGACAAGGAAGACAACGTAATGGGTTATGTTTTCTTTTATCTGAGATAAAGTATGTTGTCATGTATCATCCAACATGTTGAGCTTGCCTTTCCCCCTCATGCTAGCCAAATTCTCAGCACCAAGTAGAGATACTACTTGTGCTTCCAAAAACCCTTAAACCAGTTTTGCCATGAGAGTTCACCATACCTACTTATGGATTGAGTAAGATCCTTCAAGTAAGTTGTCATCGGTGCAAAGCACTAAAAATTGCTCTCTAAATATGTATGATTGATTGGTGTGGAGGAAATAAGCTTTATACGATCTTGTGATGTGGAAGAAATAAAAGCGACGGACTGCATAATAAAGGTTCATATCACAAGGGGCAATATAAAGTGACATTGTTTCGCATTAAGATTTTGTGCATCCAACCATAAAAGCGCATGGCAACCTCTGTTTCCCTCTGCGAAGGGCCTATCTTTTAATATTATCTTCTACTTTATGCAAGAGTCATGGTGATCTTAACCTTTCCTTTTTCATTTTATCCTTTGTTAAGCACAGTATGTTGGAAAGATCTTGATAGATATATCTAGTTGGATGTAGGGGAGCATGAGTTATTATTGTTGACATTACCCTTGAGGTAAAAGGTTGGGAGGCGAAACTATAAGCCCCTATCTTTCTCTATGTCCGATTAAAACTCCGTAACCACAAGTATGGCGTGAGTGTTAGCAATTATGAAAGACTAATTGATAGTTGAGTATGTGGACTTGCTATTAAGCTCTGACATAGACTCTTTCTGATGTTATGATAAATTGCAATTGCTTCAATGACTGAGATTATAGTTTGTTGGTTCTCAATAAAGTTTATGATTCATACTTTTGCATTGTGAATAGATTATTGCTTGAGCATAAGAAATCATATGACAATATCCATATATGTTGCTGTTATGAGAATAATCATGATGCCTTCATGTCCGTATTTTATTTTTATCAACACCTCTACCTCTAAACATGGGGACATATTTATCGTTATCGGCTTCCGCTTGAGGACAAGCGAGGTCTAAGCTTGGGGGACTTGATACGTCCATTTTGCATCATGCTTTTATATCGATATTTATTGCATTATGGGCTGTTATTACACATTATCTCACAATACTTACGCATATTCTCTCTTATTTTACAAGGTTTACATAAGGAGGGAGAATGTTGGCAGTTGGAATTCTGGGCTGGAAAAGGAGCAAATATTAGAGACCTATTCTGCACAACTCCAAAAGTCCTGAAATTCCACGAAAGTCATTTTTGGAAATAACAAAAAATATTGAGCGGAAGAAGTTCACCAGAGGGGGACCCACCTGGCCACGAGGGTGGGGGCGCGCCCTACCCCCCTAGGCGCGCCCCCTGCCTCGTGGTCCCCCTGTTGGCTCTCCGATGGCCATCTTCTGCTATATGAGGTCTTTCATCGAGGAAAAAAATCATAAGCAACCTTTCGGGTCGAAATTCCGCCGCCACGAGGTGGAACCTTGGCGGAACCAATCTAGGGCTCCGGCAGAGCTGTTCTGCCGGGGACACTTCTGTCCGGGAGGGGGGAATCATCACCATCGTCATCACCAGCGCTCCTCTCATCGGGAGAGGGCAATCTCCATCAACATCTTCACCAGCACCATCTCATCTCAAAACCCTAGTTCATCTCTTGTCTCCAATTCCGGGATTGGTACTAGTAGGTTGCTAGTACTGTTGATTACTCCTTGTAGTTGATGCTAGTCGGTTTATTTCGTGGAAGATCATATGTTCAGATCCTTTATGCATATTAATACCCCTCTGATTATGAACATGAATATGATTTGTGAGTAGTTACGTTTGTTCCTGAGGACATGGGAGAAGTCTTGCTATTAGTAGTCATGTGAATTTGGTATTCGTTCGATATTTTGATGAGATTTATGTTGTCTAGCCTCCAGTGGTGTTATGTGAACGTCGACTACATAACACTTCACCATTATTTGGTCCTAGAGGAAAGCATTGGGAAGTAATAAGTAGATGATGGGTTGCTAGAGTGACAGAAGCTTAAACCCTAGTTTATGCGTTGCTTCGTAAGGGGCTAATTTGTATCCATATGTTTCATGCTATCACTACAAAAAAAAGACACATCCGTGACATTTTGGGCCGAACGAAAAAAAATTATGTCATACATATGACACTTCTGTGACGATAATTATGACAAAACCCGGTATCATCATAGATGTGGTGGGCTCCTACTTCTATGACAAAAAATCATGACAGAGGGAGGAAAATTTCGGGGAGTTCCCGGTTACGGTGGGAGGTCGGGGGCCGAGCGATGCGCGCTTCTCTCGTACACGTATGCACGTGTGTGCGAGGCGTTGGCTCTAGCTGAACCCGAGCGAGGCGTTGGGCTCTAACTGAACCCGAGCGATTGCACTGTAGGCTACGCGTTACTGAACCCGAGCGATCGATCGATGGCTGTTAACTGAACCCGATCGAGCGATTCCTTCGCTACTGCTCCTAACTGAAGCCGGTCTATGGGATGAACAGTGAGCGTTGCGTGTGGTTTGGATGAAGAGTGAGCGGTGGCGTTGCCTCTGGATGAACAAGACCCCGTGGTGTGGTGGAGGGCTGGATGAACAGTAGGCGGTTGAGGGGTGCACGTGGAGGGGTGGATGAACAGGACCCCGTGGTGTGGAGGGCTGGATGAACAGTAGACGGTGGAGGGGTGATTGAATAGTAGCCCGTGGTGTGGAGGGCTGGATGAACAATAGACGGTGGAGGGGTGCCCGTGGAGGGGTGGTTGAACAGGACCCCATGGTATGGAGGGCTGGATGAACAGTAGACGGTGGAGGGGTGGTTGAACAGTAGCTGGTGGAGTAGCGCGCGGTGGAGGCTGGATGAACAGGAGCCCGTGGAGGCTGGATGAACAGGAGCCCGTGGAGGCTGGAGTAGGTCGACGGTGGAGATGAACAGTATCCCGTGGAGTCCCGTTTTGCGTTACACCACAACCCTCCCAATGAACAGGACACCCGTTTCGACCGTTGCGCTCCAACACCAGTCTGTTTCCTCCGTTTTCCGGTACGCCACACCCCTCCCGATCAACAGGACCCCCGTTTCGACGGTAGGAGGTCCATTTCCTCTGTTTTGCGGTACGCCACACCCCTCCCGATGATTAGGATCCCGTTTCGAATGTGGCCGGTCGAACACAAGGATGTTTCCTCCGTTCTGCGGTACGCCAGGCCTCGTTTCCATCGCTTGTTCCGTCCAAGCCCTCCCGATGAACACGACCACGCATTCCGTTCCCTCCCCATGAACATGACGACGATGTTGTTTCTCCGTTCTGACCCAGCCATGTACACGAGCCCTCGCCGTACGTATGCGCGAGTAGGTGTTCGAGACCACGCCCTTATGTACACATTTGTGGCCGTATTTTCTTTCTTGCACCCTGGCCGCTGTACGTACGTGTACATGCTACGTGCGCGCCTCTACTACGACACGTGCGCGCCTCTACTATGACACGTGCGCGCCTCTACATCGACCAGTATGTACGTACATGTTCGCGACCAGAATGACAACGCTACGTACGCTTCGACCAGGTGGGTCCCAACTGTCAGGCACTTCCTTGCATGCGAAGATGTAGCTGGTTGGTCCCAGCAGTCAGGGGGGCAAATCGTTTTGTTTTTTTTTTGCCCGGACGCACTTCCTTGCGTGCGAAGGTGTAGCTGGTGGGTCCCAGCAGTTAGGGGGAAACTTTTTTTTTTACAAAATACGGTGGCCCATCCGGTGGGTCCTCGCTGTCAGGTGGAGGAATAATTATTTTGCACGTAATAAGGAGGCACTTCCTTGCTGCGGCCGTGGACCCAGCTGTCAGCCTCTCCATGTATAGTCCATGTTTGATGGAAGTCGTTCCTTGACAACGCTGACCACGCCGCGCTGAGAGCACCAGGGCGGTGGACGATGGCCGGGCCTAGGAAGGGGACGATGGGGAGCCGGGAAGACACGGCAGTGGAAGCCCGTGCGGAGAGGAGTACGAGGGCTCACTTGTTTGACTGCGGTGTGAGGCTGCCGTTGCCGCAGGGCCTGGCCAGCGGTGGGAATAGTAGGGGGCGGTGAGGCCTGCGCGGTAGCAGAGCCGGCCACGGGAGGCAGGAGCATGCGGCACAACCGGCACTGCTTTGGGTGGCTGGAGCAAGAAGACCAGAGGTTGAAAAAGCACTACGGCCGTTGGATCGACATCGTACGGTCACTCGAGCTATAATCGTTCATATTGACTAAGTTGACAAAGCCCTTCGTCCCCGTCAACTTAGTAGGCCCACAAGTCAGCCTCCCACCAAGGTGGGTCCCAGCTAGCCGGGGGAGTATTCATTTTTTTGTGCGTAATAAGGAGGCACTTTCGGTGGGTCCGAGCTGACAGCGGGGGGGACGTTTTTTTCACGAAATACGGTGGCCCGTCTGGTGGGTCCCAGCAGTTAGGGGGAAATGATTTTTTTGGCAAAATATTGGTGGCCCGTCCGATGGGTCCCCGCTGTGAGGTGGAGTAATTATTTTCCGCATAATAAGGAGGCACTTCCTTGCGGCTGCCGTGGACCCAGCTGTCAGCCTCTCCACGTACAGTACTCTTCCGATGGAAGTCGGTCGTTGACCACTTTGACCACGCCGCGCCGAGAGCACCATGGCGGTGGACGACAGCGAGGCATAGGAAGGGGACGACGTGGAGCTGAGGAAGACGCGGCAGTGGATGCCCACGCGAAGAGGAGTACGAGCGTTCACCGGTTCGGCTGCAGTGTGAGGCTGTCGTCGCCGTAGAATAACAGGGGGTGTGGGTGAGTAGAGGGATGCCCTCGCCAGCGGTGGGAGTAGTAGGGAGCGTGAGGCCTGCACGGTAGCACAGCCGGCCACGGGAGGCGGGAGTAGGCGGTCCCACCGGCGCTGCTTTGGCGGCTGGAGGAAGAAGATCAGAGATTGAAGAAACACGACGGCCGTTGGATTGACATCCAACGGTTACGTATGCTAGAATCGTTTGTTGACGTATATAATAACTAAAAAAATCTTGCATACGCGTCAACTAAACAGGCCCACAAGTCAGACCACTCCCTCTTTTTTCAATAATTTATATATAGCTCATGGCAACTTCTTATGCAATTTATTGCAGTCGTTTTTTTGGTTGGCCAGGGCCAATTTCGCATACTTCTGTAGGTTCCAAACTATTTTTAACACCGAAATGTCCAGCCAGATTTAAAGTACTTTGAAGATATATTTAAATTAGGTTAATGCCGAGTGAAATAGGAATCTGAAAATGTGATAAAATTCAGAAATTATAAAGTAATTGCCAATTTGTCATCTATTTTCATATTTACAACCCATTTCATATTACTTTCAAGATTTGCAGCCGTCTTGAAAGAGTTGCAGCCCATCAGGGCATAGAAAAATAAGTAGGCCTGGATTGGGTATTCTTCAGAAAAAATAAACTGGGCTCATTTTCACAAAGAAAAAATAGCTGGGCTGGTCACATGGTGAACATAAAATATAAGCCTGGGCTAGACTGGCCACAACCCAGTTCAAACCCTGCTCCGTCTCAACAATACCAAACAAAAAAAATACTGCTCGAGTAGCTACGTCCCAGGTGTCACCCGATGTTGTGTTGTTCTCTTGTCTATTGACTATATACGCTCGCAATGTCGTGGGTCCCAGATGTCAGGAAAACACTAGGAGGAAGCATTTTATTTTTCCATACGCTGACGTGGTGGGCCCCTACTATCATCCTCTCCACGTACTTCTGTCGGTTCCTGTTGTTTGTTGACCATGTTGACAACGCGAGAGGGTGGTGCCGCGGCGAGCGCACCAAAGCGCGCGGAGGACGTCGGCATTAATGATTTAGGAGACGGTGGGGCGGCGATGAGTGCGCTGAGGCGCAGCCAGCCGTGGGAGGCAGAAGCAGGCGGCCTCGCCGGCGTTGGTTTGGTTTTGGCGGCTGGATGAAGACAGGACTGAAGAAACACGACAGACTATAAAAGCAGCAGGAGTACTTAACAACCTTAACTAAAACTAGCATGGGCACTTAACAACCAAAGCTGAAAGCAGTATGAGTACTTATACAGGTTCAACCATACAAAGCACGCCTCGAACAGTGCTACTTTGCCTACAGTTAACCAAGGGTGAGGCCGCCAAGCCCCGGGACAAGGCCCAGGCGCCACCCCACGCATCCATAACCTTCTAAAAGCGGCTTCATCTAGCAACGTGGTCAATAAACTGTATATTCGCTTTAGAGCCAGGGAATAGCATGAACATAATCTTCTGTCCTATTCTCCAAGATGGACGGGCCTTCATTATTTGAGACCAACCATGAATAAGTATCTTTTCACCTCCAAGGGGAATTGAGTAGGTCGACATAAACATCATGTTGTGACTAAGCGCAAGTCTGACCCGACCATGGTCAGGCATCTGTATAGGAACAATAGAACTCAGCAGTTCCTGTTTCAAGAAGATCACAACTGTAAAATGGTGTATAAGCAATAGTTTATGAACAACATATATAACAGAAAACACCTCGTACCATAAGTTTCTCGACACAGTTGGACCTGTTCAACGAGTGCAGCAGTGGCACACATATCCCACGTGGCCTTTCACCATTGAAACGCCCCACAAGGACCTCAAGACGATCAATAACGTGTAGGAACTTGTGGATATCGATCCAGTCAACTTCAGTGCCATTAGTAACAGCCGAGTTATTATAGAGTAACAAACGAGCAGACTACTTAACTCTGAAAAAACCTACACGTGCCACCAATTATAAGAAAATATTAGTTAGAAGTAGCATCTTCGTGAGAGATTCGTTGCTACTTCTAAAGTTAAATTGTGATTAGTTAGACATAATAGGTGGATTAAGAAGTAATCAAGGCAACAAGCAAGAACCAGATACAAAACTAACATGGATGAACAATTGGAACGACGTCGGGGTGGAAGATCGTAGTTAAGATGAGACCAGGTTCTGCTATTTTCATCAACATTCGTGCGCCAACTTTCAGTCAGTAACACTTGAGAAAGTTTATCCAAGTTCGGCCATAAAAAAAGCAGCGATCTTCTTGGTTCATGAACCCAACTCGGAACTTATATCCATGGCTTGTCTTCACTGTGACCATTAAACTAGTGTATTCAGTTATGGCAAGGCCGAGCATCTTGAGTACATGTGTTCTAGCAGAGCAAATAATGCACTGCAGGAAAAATAATATGAGAACACGGCATGTTCAAAAAAACCCACCCTCCCGGGGTGTGTCTACCATGAAGTTGTGCACTCTAATTTGTGCATATGGCACGTGGACCCAGTTGCCGGTTGCCCCACATATCAGCGAAAGGAAGTAGAAAGACAGGAGTAACTAGTTACACATGAATATATTTTTTGACAGAGAGATACTCCCTCTATAAAGAAATATACAAATCTTTTATATCACGGGCTCACCTTGCCGAGAAATATATTCCCTCTGCAACGCACGGGCATTATGGGGGTTCAGCTTTTCTATGGGGGTTCAGCTGAGAATATAATACTCAGATAGGCTCACGGGTCTAGACTTTGGGCCGCAGGCCGACCCGGCATGTTTGGGGGCCCATGTGTTCTACCTCAGCACTTTTCATATTGCAAGAAATCGGTACGGCGCTAGTTTTATATGTTGTCGCAAGGCGAATACACAAAATTGATTAAAGCACGGCAGCTGTTGGAATGAAATCGAACGACAGTTCCTAACCAGCAATCAGAGTTGCAATTCTATCAACGATATACCATGTGATAAATAATGTTGTCGTACTACTTATACACATAGGAAACTTATTTCACCATGCCAGATTATTACATCAAAATCTCTCGGAGGATAGATCAGTTCGGCAGTTGCGTGCTGCTAATTTCATAGTGGATTTGGACCAGCTCTCCATGCGGAGAAAGTTCGATTTTGACATCATCCCCTACTGCAAGATATGATTTAGATTTGAACCTTGACCATCCTTTAGCATCAATCATCATGCGACCATTCTTTGTACTTACGGTATATTGAGCAGGTTCATTCACACCAAGGCTGCGCATGGTAAGAGAAACTTGGCCGCGGTCGCCCGGATTGTCGAACGACTCCCTCGTTACTCTAGGAATTCTCTATTTGCAAACAAGAAGACATATCAAACAGTTAGATCAACACAGTGAATCATGTGAAACAACATGGAAAGAAAAAAGAATGAAGCACTTGGGCGGCCAATGCTTACCAAGAAGGTGGACATGTCGGTTTTTGTAAGGACTTTGGTATATGAAGTGCGAACTGCAGCCCAGTCTGTTGCCGGTGCAACTGCACGGGCCGGAGCAGATGCAAGTGCAAGTCTTGGTGCAGGTGCCGAAGCCGCTGCTGCTGCCAGAGATGGTGCTCCTTGTAGAGCTGGTGCCGGTGTCGGAGCAGGTGCCGGTGTGGATGCCCGATCCTCCGGTAGATCAGAATGATCTGCTAACGCGGTCGGTGCCCAATCCTCAGCTGGATCAGACTGAGCTGTTGCCGCTGTCAATGCTAGAGCAACTGCCGGTGCTCGATCTGTGCGAGGCAGCGGCGATCGTGTTTGGTCTGCTATGATCAGCTTTCTAACTTGACTAGGATCCGTGACCGTGATCCAGTTTTTTTCTTCATTTCTTTTAAACGCGAGAAGGACTAATTATGGCGTTTTTGTTAAACCAAACTGCATGCAGTTCATCATAGGGATTCAGCTTGTACTCAGATAACAGACTGATCCAATTTTTTCCAGTAATATAAGTGATGGACAGTGCCTTCATTACTGACACGACATAAGAAGTGAAACCTGCAAAAATAGCCATCGTAGAGCAAACCAAACGGTTTATTCTGTGATGAATGTCACATGGCAAAACCTGCATCATAAAATTGCAGGAAAAGAAAGAAAACATGACATTAAATCAATAAGATTTAGATAGTAAATCAATAAGATTTATTTGATGTGACACGAGTGAATCCTTACCAGGAAATCACTATGTTGAAGGACTAAAGAGAAGATTGATCGTCCAACTACGCGTGGCATGCAGGGGCCCTGCCTACTCCCACAAGCAGGACAGTCCAAAGGTCGTGACAAATTGTATGGACCGAACATCCATGGGACTAGAAATCCTGGTGGGTACGATAAACCCTGCAATGCATACAGATATTGGAGTGTAACCATAATTGATAAACCATCCTCACAAAAAATATGATCTGGATACTTCAAAATATACAGACTGAATTGAGTGGACAGACATTAACATAGACCATTCTCAGGACTGACCACACACCAAAAGCGGCAGTACTAATAAACAATACAGGGTTCACAAACACAAATCAAGTACTGAATAATAGTACTTACTACAGACAAGCAAAGTTGCACTAACTAAACTCTGCAGACTATTTCTTGCCACCGACCTACGGGATGAACCCCGCATAACTGACTAGGCCATGGACTTCGTGTGATATGTCTACACGCACCACCACCATCTTGTCAACCTTGGAGAACCTAACAGAGTGGTCTTTCCACTCGTAAACATGATGAAGAAGACAGGCCGCATCAGATTTGTTGGGAAGCTTTACGAGAACCACACCCTTCGTAATCGAAGGCACAACCAGGAAATTGTTGTGGTGAAGTACAGCCTCGAGAACACGCCTGACAACAATGCTACAGGAAAACACTAGTTCAGGACGCGTGGCGACAAGGAGACAGCAACTGGATAGTTCAGCAGTAGAACTCTTCATCAGGTCTTCCAGTTCACACGGCATGACTTTGAGAACTTCATCTCCACCGCGGACCTGGTTCTAATTCAAACAGAAACCATATTTTATTACTACCTCCGTTCAGAAATATAAGATGATTTTCGATATTATACTCCATATATGACTACATATACGCATAGAAATGAGTGAACAAAGACACTAGGACATGTCTTCAATGGCATGAGAGCAGAGGGATTACATGCAAAATCCATAACACAAGTTACTGAGGCAAATATACCCTCTTAAAAGGTAGCATTGATGTTCATAAAGTACTCCCTCCATCCCAAAATTCTTGTCTTTGATTTGTCTAGATACGGATGTATCAAGTCATATTTTAGTATTAGATACATCCATATCTAGACAAATCTAAGACAAGAAATTTGGGACAGAGGGAGTAGTTGAAAGTAATCTATAAGAAATCAGTGTCAACCTCTCGCATGTTTTGGTCAAAAGAGGAATTTAGAACCGTCATTTGGCACACAAAAATCACATGCAAGATCACCCAGAAAGTTGTACTAATAGTACTAGTACTGCGAGTTAGATGAAAAAACACGATCAAGATCGAGAAAAAGATCGTCAAGAAGAGATATTACCTGGACTTGCTTAATGAGGGATCCCTGAGAGGGGGGCTTGGACAGGGTGATGGCTTTGAGCTTGTCTGCGGTAGTGTCGGCGGGGTGCTTGCGCTTCTTCGTACCATGAGCCTCGACGGTTTTGGCCGGAGCCATAGACATCACTTCGGCCGGTGCTCTAGCATCCATCAAGAAATATCAAATAGAAATAAAAGAAAAGAAACCATAATCACAAACCCAAAAGAAGAAAAGGGAGGGAGTTATAGGATCAGTCTCGGGGTTGCAAGACCGGTCCTTGGCCAGAATCAACACCATTGATGCGCTCACCGTTCCTTCTTTGGGAGAGAAGAACAATGGCAGAAGCAGGTCGGGGTTTTCTTGAAGAAATGAGGAACAAGATGAGGCAGAAGCGAGGGTTGGGTAGAGAGGAAGCTAAGAGAGAAGAGTGAAATGATGGTTGCTTCGTCCGTCCAACTTACTGCTGGAAAGGAGGGGGTTTTGTGATTTGACGGCTCATTGGGCATTACTGCAGCGCTTCGATCGGGGTAGTCTACCGTCACTCTACTACGGAGTAATTTAGTGTATGGCTAGTGGACCCCAATGCTGGCTGTCCCACACATCGGCGAAAGTGAGTAATTTAGTGCATGGCTAGAGGAGGACCGCACGGTAGAGCGTGTCCACTATTTTTTAGAAGAAAAAAATGATTACAGCAAGCGTTTCCACTCTTATGATGGAGGAGTGCGAAACACGGCAGCCACTTGAACATACACAGTGCTCCTACTACTAGGCATGTGCAGTGGTTCATACGTCAGTACTACACAATCTTGTCGCTAGTGTAGTAAGATATGACGATAACAAATGATGTTGTGCGCATGTCAACTACTCCTATATGTAACATAGTGCCGCTTTTTCGACTGTCCGGTCGAGAATGAACGGTGAGATAAATGTTATAGAACTAGGTCCACAGCGCACGGAGAGCACGGTGCTACACTACTCCACGAAAGATGAACCATATGAAGCACGAATAGTGTTAGGCAGGGTGTATGAAGGGTGAACGGGATGGGAGCAAAAGTTCCCTTCTCGACCCACTTTTGGGCGTTTGGCAGAGTGCATGAAGGGTGCATGAGTCCACACTAGTAGGTTGACAAAAATACACGCAGAGGAAACAAATATATTGAGATGAGAATGCAACCAAACACACCCACACGCTTTGTGCTACAGTGACTGATCTGCACCCTGTGAGTTTGATCCAACGGTCATGTTGCACCGAGACATGGACATGCCCATGCAGAGGGCGCCTAAGCACCACCGAAGTCCCTCTGCTTCTCGAGGCGCACGACGTTGGTGATGCAGGGTGCAACCGCCCGTAGAGCCTGCTCCCAGTCGACGGGAGCCAGCTCGTCAAAGACGACGTCCAATGGCACGAATGGATTCCGATGACGGAGCCCTGAAAGGATTAGCCCGGCAACAGCGACGGCAGCCCGCAACCCCTCCTTGTCCAGCTCAGCCCCCACCATCGCGCAGACACGGCTCAGCTCCTCGGAGATATAGGTGAAGAAGGAGACCGCAGCTCGTTGAAGTCGACCGGGTGGTCGAACAGGTTTAGCGCGACGGCCGGCATCGTCATGCTGGCACAACGGTAGGCATCGCGCAGCCGCAACACGCACGTGGCAACTTGGTTCACCAAGTGGCTGAGGCAATCCTAGACCTCGTCATGATCGGCCCGCTCGTGCTCAGCCGGCTCCCCTGACGGCCTATTGTATCTCCCGCTTTCTGCAACAACGCCGCCGATGCCTCGAGCATCTTTGTGGTGGACGCCTGCCGCTTTTGAAGCTCCGTGAACTCCCGCACATAACGGAGGAGCGTGGCACTCCTCTCCTCCTTGAGCTCACGGAGCTCCACGTCCTTGGCCCTAAGCTCCACATCCTTGGCATGGAGCTCCTGTGTCAGGAGCCTCACCTCAGACTCCGTGATCTGCTGCGCCGCCATGGCACCAGGTAGAGGCAATGGGGAGAGGAAGCAAAGGGGGCGAAATGGCTGAAAGGCAATGCAATCTACGGGAAGGTGGAGGGAGCGGGGAATCTTTTGTTTTTCACCACGGTAAAACACCAGTCGACGACTTCTCACATCACGGGACGATGGGTTTTTATAGGCGGAGTCATCGTGACTAATTGATGTCCCGCCTGCTCCCGTCAATCAAAAAAATAAAAATCCTGCCGCACCCAAACACCAGAGCAACGCCGCGGTGGATATTTAAATTTACCTGTCGGCAAGTAGATAAAAAAGGGGTGAAAAAACAAACGTGGTGGCGGCCTAGCTAATCGGTCGAACTAGCACAACTAGCTAGCCATCGTGCTTCACTGATGTACTCGGCGGGAAATGTGGTCTTTCATGATTTGACGACTCATTTACTTGCTTTGGCGCTACGACCGAGGAGGACCAAGAAAACGCGCGATAGGGCGTCCCACCTCAGGAAGAATATATGCGTGCACCACCCAGGAGGACCCCGAAACTGCGCGGTAGGGTGTGCCACGTCTCGGCACGGAGGAAAAATGTGCGTGTAAAAATATACTGTATCAGACGTAGTACCTATGGTTCGACCTCGGGACCCAGCCAGTCGGTCGAAAACACCCCACTAGCCACACAGCTTCATCATGCAAACGTGGCACGGAGGATAGATGTGGTTAGCTCCGTCTCGACCTGCCACAACATTTCTTGTTCTAGGCGATTCTTCTATTTTCCAAGCTTTTTTTTAGTTGTAATAACACCACGGCAAGCTAGCGCCGCTCTTCGTGTGTGCCCGTGCGAAGGTTAGACGATGGAGATAAGAGAGATTGAGATCGCAGACCTGGGACCCACCAGTAAGTGAGACAACGGTCATGCACGTGTTGACGAGGCACTCCCTCTACTCTACTTAACGAAAGTACTGTATAAATAAAATCAAGTTATGGGCAAAGCCAACAACCGTTCGTTTTTTCAGGCTATCGACTTACGCTTTGTAGTCCAGGTTGCCAGTTCGAATCTCGTCTTTCAGATTTGTTAGTTTTAGGTCCAAATTTGATTAATGACAAGTGGGACCCCCGTGTGTTGTTCCGATATTTCAGTGTAGGATGGTTTTTTTTAACAAACACTTTGCGCGGTTAGACATGTAACGGCAGGAGTTACACGTATTTTGCAAGTTTACGAACAAAAATGACAGCGGCATAGAATATCACATCCACCCTGCAGCTTAGATACTATGGTGATACGAGTTTTTACACCGTTGGAAGTGAGATCCAATGGCTTGGGAGTAGTCTTTGTAATTATGCGCAATTTCCAAACTCTCCAAAGGTTTTTTTGCAAATAAAACATTCAGGCCTCGTGTGTGCCGCTGCATCTTCGATCCAACGGCTCCCATGTGCTCATATTAGGTGCTCCCCATAGCTTAATTACCCGCTACGGTGATATGAGCATCTAGGTCGTATGATCAATGATCAGATGGCACATGCATAGTACTTGTACTTTCTGCGCATTTCCCAAACTCTATCGGCCGTATATTGCAAAAACATTCAAACCTCCTATTGTGGGCCGTTAGATCTCAGTGAACTCGTATCACCATAGAATATATGGTGAGGGAGCACCTCATATTCTCCCGTGCGAGAAAACATAAGGTTCTATCGCAGCTTGGATGCTACGGTGATACGAGCTTGGAGGTTGTTTGATCTGAGATCCAATGGCATCTGAGCAGTCTTTGTGCTTGTAAGCATGGCCGAACTCTTTTGGGGCTTTTCTGCAAAAAATCATTCGAACCACCGAGGAGGTGTTGGGTCACAAATTCAACGCCCCCGAAGAGCTTGTATCACCAAAGCATCTAAGGTGTGATAGCACATGATATTCTTACATACAGCAGAATATGATGTTCTCCTTCATCTTAGATGCTACGGTGATACGAGCTTTGAGGTCGTTGGATATGGGATCAAAGGGCATCTAAGTAGTTTTTGTACAAATTGTGTGCAATTCTCAAACTCATCAAGGTTTCCTGCAGAAATACTAAGACACATCATGTGAGCTGCTATATCTCAGATCTACAAGCTCCAAGCAACTCGTATCGGCATATAGCATCTAAGGTATGGGAGCACATGATATTCTCCCGGGGAGGAGGGGTAGGGGTGCACAACCAATCGGTGGCTGGGAGGGTGGGGACAAATATAATCTAAACAACCCTAAACAGAGCTCCACAATTTTATCTAAGGTCAAGGGGTTGACCACCGAAAATCATAGCTCCGCCTAAACAGAACATTTGCCTGTACTGTAGTGATAGACTTAATATTCATGTTTCAGTTTCATGTTCATTTTAAATATTGAACTGAGGACCATGGATGTCTTACATTTTACTCCCTTCGTTCCCAAATATTAGTCTTTTTAGAGGCTTCAAATGGACTGGCACATACAGATGTATATAGACATATTTTAGAGTCTAGATTCACTCATTTTGTTCCATTTGTAGTCACTTGTTGAACTCTCTAAAAGACTAATATTTAGGAATAGAAGGAGTATTTCTGAATTCATGTCATACATGCATGGTTTGGAAAAATAGATGCACTATACTTATTGGATTGTTGTTGTGTTCGTGCGTGTGTGTCTCTGTGTGTGTGTGTGTGTGTGTGTGTGCGTGTGTGTGTGTGTCTGTGGTCATATGCTTGATACATACAAAGTTTTCTCACCTCCATATTTTTCATCTTTTAAATTTGAATTTGCATTGGAAAACTTACTAGGGATACCATGAAATGTGAAATCCACGTGGAGATCACTATATCACAAACTCACTCTAATTCAACAACTCGTCATAAATCAATTACCACGTTGAGATTAGTATTTGCAAGGAAAATACGGGTATTGTAATACACATAGATTCGTTCGGCAATTTAAAAGGTTCCTTTCGTATTCTCAAATGGTAGGACCCAATGGCGTACCAGCCAGACCTTGGCTCGTGTTGATCCTAAAAAAACGGGCTCGTGTCCTTCGGTGGCGTGCGTGGTATGCACATTAGGCAACCCCATTACCCCAACCAGTCAAGCCTCAGCGTTTCAAGTCGAAATATCTGGCGGCCAGAATTCCAGCCCTAGGAAATTCCCCTCATGTCCCCGGTCCATAATGACTACCGATGAACAATGGAGGGATGCTTTAGTAACTAGACAACGTTACCTACCAGGCCGAGCACGTTTCAATTCCCTCGGTCGCCGCTCGTCAAGGTCACCCGTTAACTGCATTGCCTAGTACTACTACTTCTACTACTACTACTACTACTACTACTACTACTACTACTACTACTACTACTACTACTACTACTACTACTACTACTACTACTACTACTACTACTACTACTACTACTACTACTACACCAGGATGAGCACAAAATTGAGCCCGTTTGTTCGTGCCTAGTACTTGAGTTAATATATCAGGCAATGCACTGGTACGGAGGGATTATCCTTTTACTCTGCATATATAACTTGTTTGAAGTCTAACTAAGCAAAATGTTTGACCAAATCCTTTCTTAAGAAATACAACAGGATAGATGTACGGCTTGAAAATTTATTGCATGATGCAGGTTATGATATTGTTTCGAATCCTGGATCTTAAATTTCAGAAAATCCAAAAGTGAGCATAAATTCTTGAAACTAAGCATGGTCACGTGATATGGCACAAATATTACTTCGTAAGTTTTTTCTTCAATTTGAGACAAGCTGCTTATGACAAGTTGCACAAATGAAGAGCCAAGGTATTTTGGAAGAAAGACCTGTCACGTTAAGGAGAACGCTTTCACTATTGAAACCGTGGGCGTTTACGTGCCGCCACGAGTCCCCGCTTCTCATCGGCAATCGGCATGTGTCGTCCGGGCAAGCGTGTGAGTCGACGGGAGGCCTGCGAGCAGACCGCTGTGCCGCTATCAGGGAGGTGTGCGAGCAGACCGCTGTGCAGGCTCACCGGGAGGCGAGCCCCTTGACCAGGCTCCGCCGCCCACCGTCGTCCCAACTGCTCCCACTTTTAATGTCGCCGGCCCCGCAGTTTAAAATCAACCCCGCACTACCCGGTAGTCCCTCCTTTCCGGTTTATAGGGCTTATCTCAAAATATTAGTTTTTCCATTTTACAAGGCTCAATTTTGTTGTTTCCCATCACATGTTCAGATTCTAAGGTAATTTAAATCATTGCATGCAAGTATTCAGAGAAAATTGACCAATGCATGTAATTTATGCATGCATGCATTGCAATTAATGCATTGGTAAACATATTTTTTTGAGAAAAACAAGAGCATTAATTGGGTGCTTTTGCAAACTACAAAAAGTATTCCACCACTCACCATCTACCTTGGTTGGTGAGATTTTTTAATTGAGTCTTATAAACCGGAAAGGAGGGAGTATCGCTACAATCCTCTCTCTTCCTCTCCGATTCTCCTGTCGTCTACCTCCAACTAGCCTGACCTAAACGTACGCCATGCCACATCACAATGGTCTTCCCTTAGTGTTCCAGTTTCCTGAGGAAGACACCCAGTCGGAGTCTTAAGAACATAAGGCGCTTTGGGACGAGATTGAACTAGCCTTGCGGGAAGACGTCGCGCCTGTCCCCGCTCCCGTTCCAGCTCCCGTCGCCCCGACTGCGCCAGCGCCCATCCCCGTGGCATTGATGGGCTGGGAGCCGCACATTGTCACCGAGCTTGATCCCACGGGGTTCCACGAGGTGCCCGCCGACTTTCACGCGCCCGTGCACCTGCCAGCGCATGCGCCTACGCGTGCACTGACGCGCATGCCCGTGCCGGTGCCCGTGCACCTGCCAGCGCATGAGCCTGCGCGTGCACTGACATGCGCGCCCGTGCCCGTGCCCGTGCACACGAATGTCTCCACCGCGCCGTTGACAGCGCATGTCCCCGCGCGGGTGCCAGTGCCCCCCTCAGCGGCATGGATGGCCGCCGTTGACTACTTCCTTGCACCAACGCCAGTCGCCTCCTCCCTCCAGTCGACTCGCTCCGAAGTCCAGAACAATTTGGCCTTCCTTGAAACTAGGCCAACGTCCAGGAGTACGCCAACAACGGCGCAAGACGCCGCCGTTGCCGTCGGTCACTGGCCCGACGACACACAGAGCACGGCAGAGGAGTCGCTTCCCACCGCGAGACGTCCCCGCCGCCGCCGCGTAATCTAAATTTGCCATGAAAAATGTTCGGATTTCCATGCTTAAAATCCGAACGTTTATCATTTCTGTTTATTTTATATCGATCATCGTATAATTTAAAGTCAGAGTCAGACTGAACGAAATGTATGGTTTGATCGATTGAATGTTCTCCTAGAGAAGTATCAAATTAAAGATAAAACGTCATCAAGCCACATGTATTCCTTGTCATCCAATGACCTAGACTGCTTCAATGTCGAGCTCTCAACACGTTTAGCGTGCAGTTAATTTCATGCCAAAAATAGTGCTAATCACATGACAACACGCAAATAATATCCTATTAGTTAATATCCGCTTGCACTTAATATACATCTAAATTAACGTGCATTGCACGTACACACTGACTAGTGCTGCTAGTACATGAAACTGGTGCCGTGACTTGTGAACGCGTCCAGATATGGTCAACGGCAACATCGCCCGCGAGTTCTTCCTGTTTGCCCGTGCGTCTAAACGCAGAAGGGGAGGAGAGAGAGAGCACACATGGAACCCACCAGTAAGTGAAGGCGAATAGTACTAAAAATAGTATTACATGTTATCCATTAATTAGGCTGTGGTAATATAAAAACATTATGTGAACAAAGGGGGCACAACAAACATTGCTATTCTACGAATGTTGCCTACTCTTGACGTGTGGCTTGAAGGCCCGGTCGCATGTTCGATCGTCGTCCTTTATTTTTTTAATTTGTATATGGGTCCAAATTTGTTTCATGACATGTGGGCCCCTTAGTGTGTAGTTTGTACCACTTTAATTTGTGGGTCAAAATTTGTTCCATTCCAAGTGGACTATTGGTGTGTAGTTTTGTAGCTTATTTATAAAAATTAAAGAGAACAACATAGTTTTTTCAATAATACCATGGTGCGACGTTGAAGGCGAGAAAGGATGTGCGAGAGAGCGATGACCGAGCCAGAGGGAAATCAACTAGGGCAGTTGCGTGGGTTGCAACGGTGTTTGGAGTAGATGTGGGCCGAATGCTATGAAAATATAATCTAAACCGACTGGAATAAATGGCTAGACAAATTAATCCAAGTTTGGAGTGCCCCTCGCAATGCATCAAATCCTTCATTAGCAGTCTGTTCATTAGACACTTCAGGCTCAAGAACAACATGAGCTTGTATGTTTGCACCGGAAACTTGATTAGATACATCAGATTCAGTCAGTTCATTATTGATTGGGGGAGTTATAAAATAAGTAGAAATTGGTTTCATTTTCTCATAGATTCCCTACATACAAGCATTTTTACAACACCGTCAGGTTTAACTATTTGCCAGAAATCGAAGAGTTGAATTAGATATAATCAGGGATGTGATGTACCTGCTCGTTGCGCATTCTACTCTTGCAATTAGCGACTGTCCGTTTGCGCAAGCTCGATGCCATGCCCGTGCTGCTGCCGCTGCCTCCCACGCAGGCTACACCCAGGGTTGGATCTTCATCTTCTTGTCCTTCCGTTCGCTTAAAGCCCGGCGACCGCCCTCCAACGAGGGCGCGAGGAAGTGATGTGTCGGTCTGTCCAGCGGCGGCTAGGTTAGGAGCGAACCAGACTGGAGGCTAGAGCGAATGAATTGGGATTTTTTCTGCTGTTGATCGATATGGGAGGCGCTCGTTTGGTCCGCGAGCCTGCTATAGGGCCTGCCTTGCACTTATGTTATTGTCCCATCCAAATTGAAACATTTTTATTCATTTTTTACATTGCCTGCTCGTGCGTTGGGACGAACAAAACTAGCGTTGGCCAACCTGGACAATTCAAACTAGGTGCACACTTTCCAGCCACCTGAGGCGGCCGCCCATACCAGCCCCTATGGTGGTGTCGCCCCTTTTTGCGTGTATGATTGGATAGTGAAAAATATTTCAGTGGCGATTTTGATTTACCCACAGAATGGTTGAATTGCTTGTTTCTATGAACTGATTTCGCCAATAATGTGAAGAATGCCAGTCTTTTCATCCTATTGTAGATTGCTTAGATCTCGATATGCCAAAAGTAATCGCATGAAATATACAGTAAAAGCCAGTGTAATGTGTTTGGCTACAACTAGTCTGACTACACATCCTCATATAACATATCAAGGATGCACCATCTTACCAGATTAACCATTCGACTTACCCATGCAGTGTGGGAAGAAAGAAGTATTGGGACTGCGTATCCAAGCAATTGATGCCATGGACTCCTTCGTACAACCATGTAAGCGAAAAAGAAGTTGCGCTGTGCCTGTACAAAGAACTAGCGTAAGTTCAGTTACCTGCGTCTCGGAATTTTAGTTAGCCACTTATTGCAAAATTGTTCAATTACGTTGCTTGGCTTAATTTAGTTTGCTACTGATTACATAATGGCACAACCTGTTAATCATGTTGTAGACTGCGCCTATCTATGTGTTTGATACTTACTGTTAAGAATTACCGGTTTGCCTTAACTTAAATATCTACTTGTTTGTTTAACTGCTTTGCTGCTGCAACAACGGGTTACAATGATGTTAATAACTACTTTTCAGCATCCAATTGAAACTCTTTAATTCCTTGTTTGTTTAACTAGTTTGCTGTTATAACTCCCAGTTGAGATGTTTTGCTAACTTCAACTTTTTTGAATCCAATCGAAACTTTAATGGCAAAACAGGTTAGCCCAAGATCAAAGAGCGAGGTCCCCATGGACGTTGCATCATCTCACAGCAGTGGCACCGGCCCAATCATGCATTATGAATTGCCAACTGCTGATGCTCTAGAGGCTAAACTAGTGGTAGAAAGAGATTCTGCTTCTGCACTTAGAGATGAAGTTGACATGTTGAGGAAGCAAACATCGCAATCACAAGCAGTACTCAAGACAACCATTAAATATTTGGTGGATTTCAAAACAAAGCAAGCTGAGACTGACCAGATTGTTAAGGTCCTGAAGGAAAAAAGGAAATTAAATTCCTACTTGGTAAATCATAGGTGAAATGTTCTTTCCATAGTTGAATAGCCTTTGTGTTGTCTGTTCATGTAATCAATCAAACCATTTGTTTTAGAGATCATGTAATAATTGTTTTTTTTGTTTTTTTGTTTCTAATTTTATTTGAGCACAAGTCTGTATTAATTGATAAGTCTCAGAGACATTTCATTTGGATTGTTGTGCCAGACCTACAAATATGCCAATCGGGCTGAATGTGCATTCAGCAATAGTAGTATAGACGGACCATAAGTGGCACGCATCGGAAAGGGCCAAGATGCTGGCTTAAAAAAGGATGCTGTTGTAGCCAAAAAAAAGTACAGCGGCCTGGCTTATGTATGTTAGTTGATATTATTGATCCATATACTCTATAAGTGTTTATATGTCTGTTAGTTTCGTACATTCTTGGTTGATTGACTCGGTATTTGAATCTTGATACATCGCTTGTATACATATCTAAATGGGAGTACACATTATGCTGCGTGTGACATTTGAGTTGGACATGACGTGTTCCAAATATTCGAATTCACCTTAAACTGGATTCTAGTTTCTGAATTTGAGTATCGGCATTTGTAAACCATATTCATATATGGCAGTGGAATACATCTTTGTCGTCCTTTTGAAGATATATAAAAACACATAGAATGATTTATAAACATTCATATAGGAATAGAAAATGGATTCCAATTTAGTTGCCAGGGTAAACGTGGACGCTTATTGTCCCAAAATTCAAAAGAAACAGCAAAATGTCCACTCCCACATCGGCTGCCCGAAGCCAAGTGTTTGGGAGATGGAAATTATTGTCTACCCATTACACGGACAATCCATCGACCCGATTTCCACTGCTATAGGGGTAGGTTAGTAACTTCAATTAGACGTGACACGACCGCCTCTGAGCCCATTCCGACACGGTGGGCGTCAAACATGGGCGGCAAAACAAACTCTCCTCGTTCGAAATAGATGTAGGCTAATATTTTAAATAGGGGTAGATGTGTAACTTCCATCAGACGTGACACAACCGCCCTACCTGTCAGCCCCGTTCATACATCGTGGGCACCAACCGTGGGCGGCAAAACACCCTCTCCTCGCCCGAAATAGTTACCGGCAAATATTTGGGAGATGCGAGATTATCGTCCTATCCCCAACGGACGAGACGTCCAAATTTGAAACGGGGGATAAGTTCGTAACTTCCCCATATTTCAGACAGGTGCGTCCCAAAAACATGATTCCCCATACCTCTCCCTCCATTTTCCCATTCATACACCGTCCACGCTAGAACACCCCATTCCCACACCAGCCTTCGTCCACCACCCCATCCATCATCGCCGTCCTCCACCACATCCATCGCCACTGTCCTCCACCATGCCGGAGCGCCTACCAAGACCGCGTCGTCCACTGCTAGAGATGGACGTTTCTCATCCACGGCGATGGACCAATAGCCTTGCATCGCGTCCTCTCGCTTCATCGGCGCCGTCGTCCTCTTTGTCGGGGCCGCTCACACGACCTTCTCTTCCACCGCAACGGGACTTATCCCCCGATGCACCCGTCTACCGTCGCAGATCTGCTTCAACGCCACCGACAGCCATCGCACCTCCGATGCCTACACAGCGCCGAAAGAGATGTGGTACTTCATATCTCCTCAACTTTTTCATCTCAACCAGAAAATAGATCTTAACTTCGTTACTCTACTTTCTTTTCAGCTCTTAGAATTTAGTTCTTAGTTCGAAGCAAAAAATGGATGCTAAATATCATTTCTCCGGTTTGCAGCTTCAAATCTGCCATGGCACAGCCATAATACGATTTAATTGATCATGCTTAGGGTTTAATTGATCATGTTGGTTCCGTGGTGGTTTCTTTAATAGAAATCAGAGGGGAAACCCTCTTTTGCTAAAAAAATATATGCTTAGAGTTTCCCCCTTTTATGATCACTATACGATCAGAATACGTGCTTCGTGTCATAATAACACTACTCCACCCATCAAGCTAAACAAGCTTAGTTGTTCAAATACGAATCCGATATTATTAAAACAGAGTTGTTTAATTGGTCAGCTAAATGTTCCTAAATTACTTTCGAAAATGCATGTTCGCCGCTCGGGTGTGTATCTCTGTGTGTGGTCTGGTCAGCACGGTTGGGGAGGTCAACTTTGCATATGCAGGGGTTTATAGGGAGACACTCTCCGAGTTGAAACCGCAATGCATTCCATAGATAATCTGACTACTTTTTATGTTTTCATGAATCTCAGATTCTAAACAGCATCATAATGATTATGAGCTTGCGCGCATGAAAAGAATAAAGCAGAACAATGCCATGGCTGTCAAACTTGGCATTAAGGGACTGAAATCAAGTCCGGATGCAATGCAATGCAAACGCTCTTTACCTACAGATTCATGCTCAGAATATGATCCTAACAGTGATTCTGAGCTAGAGGGAGACCTAAGTCAATGTAGCTCCCTAGTGGAGGAGTCAGAGGAAGATGCCCTATCTTATTCACCCATAAAGGTACTTGCTCTAACTTTCCAAGGTTACATTGCTCGCACATATCTTGCAACTGATGCTTTGCATTGCTTCTACTTTGTTGAACTGCCATTAGGTTAGTTTGCACATCGTGTATGTGAATACGCCCTGCCTATCCATTTTCAGTACATATTCCATCTGTCATCATACCATATTTATCCATTCAAATGCTGTTCTTGTGTATCAGACGTTCAAAAGGAAGAGGGCGATTGCTGATCGTGGAGGAGCACAAGCAAAGTATTTGGAAAAAGTAGTGGCACCTGATAAATCAAATAGCCCATTAGGTGTAGTTGCAATATGATCACTGGTGGCGAACTTCGATGCCCAGTGGATGTAATATACCTTAAACCCTTTATTGTATAGTGTAGGTTTATTCTAAGTTACTATGCCGTAATTTCTTTATTGTATAGAGTAGGTTTGTTCCATACTAGTTACGCAGCAGCCCGAAATGAACCCCGGCCCATGATTATGCGAATCAAATCACGGGCTTTTAACAGGCCAAAATTGTCTCGGTCCTTGTTTGGCCCAATCATATATCGGCTGCGAGCAGGCCGGATGCAAACAGGGCCGTAGTTAGGCCCAACTATATGACGGGCTTTTAACAGGCTGAAATTAATATAGGGCCTAAATGTTAAACGGGCCCTTAACAGGAAACTAATATCAGGCCGAATTACTAAGTGGGCTTTTAAAAAGTGGGCCCAAAAGCATAGTGTCCAGTTGACGGGCCGAATCTGATATGGGCCATAATTGAGCCCAAAGCCTTTTAAAGGGCCGGACCTGATCTGGGCCGTAATTTAGCCCAGAACGTGGTAGGCTTTTAACGGGCCGGATCTCATATGGGCCACTATTAGGCCCGGAGCGTGGCAGGCCATTAATGGACTGGATCAAATATGGGCCGGCATTTGGCCCAAAACATGGCAGCCAGTTAATGGGCCGGCCTACTAGGGTCCTCAAAATCTTTTGGGCCTACAGCTGGGCCAGCCCATTAATGTCGGCGAAATCTTGTGGGCCTATAGCTGGGCCGGCCCATTATGACCCGCAAGAATCTTGTGGGCTTTACCTGTGCCGGCCCATTATGGCACACAAAAATCTTGTGGGCCTTTACTTGGGCCGGCCCATTATGGCCCGCAAAATCTTGTGGGCCTTTAGCTAGGCCAGCCCATTTTGGTCCGCAAAATCTCATGGGCCTTTAGCTGGGCCGGCCCATTATGGTCCGCAAAATCTTGTGGGCCTTCAGTTGGGCCGGCCCATTTAAACTTGATGGGCCGGTCCACGTGTCAACATATCATAGGCGTGTCTCGCCCATTGGATGAGTTGACACGTGTCTCCTCCAGCCAATGATGATTTTACACGTAGAAAATCCCCATTGGTCGGGGCTGTTAACGGGTTATCGGATCCAAAACCCGACCCGATAGCTTAACGGCGTTTCGTTACGGTGGATGCCACGTGTCGGTCACCCTTGACGAAAGCACTTCTATGACGCGCGATTTATTGTCATGGAAGTGGACACTTCCGTGATGATAATTTTGGTAATGTCATGGAACACTTCTACGACAGCACAGGTATGACTATCTTGATTCTGTCATAAATTTGTCATGGATGTACATGCATGACAAAAAATGCGACCTACTGTGACAAACACGTATCATCACGGAAGTGTATTTTTTTGTAGTGTATGGTTAGGTTTACCTTAATACTTTTGTTGTAGTTTCGGATGCTTGCAATAGAGGTTAACCATAAGTGGGATGCTTGTTCAAGTAAGAACAACACCCAAGCACCGGTCCACCCACATATCAAATTATCAAAGTACCGAACGCGAATCATATGAACGTGATGAAAACTAGCTTGATGATATTCGCATGTGTCCTCGGGGGCGCTTTTCCTATATAAGAGTTTGTCCAGGCTTGTCCTTTGCTACAAAAAGGATTGGGCCACCTTGTTGCACTTTATTTACTTTTGTTACTTGTTGCTCGTTACTAATTATCTTATCACAAAACTATCTGTCACCACTTATCTCAGTACTTGCAGAGAATACCTTGCTGAAAACCACTTATCATTTCCCTCTGCTCCTCGTTGGTTTCGACACTCTTACTTATCGAAAGGACTACGATAGATCCCCTATACTTGTGGGTCATCACTTCTCAGGTGGCGGCAGCAGCATCTGCCTCGGGGATAGCAACTGGCGAGAGCGGCACAACAGCTGTCCGTTCCGCAGCGGCGGTCTTAGCCCTGATGGAGGCCACCCATGACCATATCGAGGCCGTCCACGCCCATCTCCTTGCAGTCACCGCACAAATCGAACGAAGCTTCTCCGACAACGGTCGGCAACCCACGGCCGAAGAGTTGGCAACCGCCGAGAGAGTTCGAGCGGCGGTCCATTCCTGTGCGGCATACCTTGCCACGACGGAGCTCGCCAAAGCCCAGATCGCGGCCGCCCACACCCAGCTCGTGGCGGCCTATTCCAAATATATGGCGAACGCGGATGGCGAGATGCTTGCGGAGTATGGTGCAATTGATGCCATGGAGCTCCTTCCCCACGAGACCGTTGGGCGCGGGCTGGACATGGAGGCAGCGGCGGAGATCGACGAGCACCAGCCGTAGTAGTACTCTTTGTTTTGTTTAATTAAGAGCGCCGGTCTTTAATTTGTTAGAGTAATGTTTAGGTCAGCTAGCTCTGTTTTAATTGCTAAAGTTGCTCAATTAAGAAGTGTGGGTGTGCTGTAGCCTCCTTTGTGTACCCAAATTATGCAATGACGTGGATGACCACTGTAACCAGGGAAATTCGAACCAAAAATTTTGACGTTTAAACTCATCACACATGGGTTAAGCTATCTGAATCATTTGCGATGTTCACATATCGTACACAATTCTGAATAAGGGATCGTGCCTAATGACACTTTGCGTGCCAGTTTTTTCGATAAAGCGATACCAAATTTTTGGCTTCCGTGGAAATATGTACCTCCATGCCCCCTTCCCCTTACCAAAAGCCAGATTTCCCCTGTTTCCGCCTTCCTTTCCAAGTTGAAACCATCACTCCTTGCTTGCAGCGCCACCTCCTTGCCGGCGACCCTCCTTCACGCTGCTCGGCCACATGCCCCGACCGTAGGCTCGAGCGTGACACCTTCCACCCAAATCACCGACCCCTCCACCAAATAAGCGTCGCCCTAAGCCATGGTGCACGCAGTATAGCCAGGATCTCAAGGAGCATTTGGCAGCGGAGAAGCAAATCGCAGCTGCACACGCTGATGAGGTCGTGATGGCTGCCATTCGTGCCGACCCCCAGATCTTGGAGGAGCACCTCGCCGTCGAGACCACCGTCGATGCCTCGCGCGCTGATGCCGCGACGCGGTTGGCCGCTTTAAAAGCCAGATCGTGGCGTTTTCTCGAGGCCACCGTCGGTGCCTTCGAGGAAGACTACATGGTGTTTTCTGAACGTGCACGTGCTTACCTCATCTCGAGAGCCAGCAGGTTGGTGCTCGGAGCGGCTCAGGCAACCAACGACTACGACGAGGGCACCCACGAAATAGAGGCCTCGCCCTCTTCCATGTCCAAGGAGCCAATCATCATCGATATCTCCGACAATGAGGAGTAGCTTGTCTTATTAGCTCACTGAGGGAGTCCTGCACTAAGGGGTCCTCGGGCATCCGGCCTGTTTGCCATAGGCCGGACTGATGGGCTGTGAAGATGCGAAGACTAAAGACTACACCCGTGTCCAGATAGGACTCTCCTTGGTGTGGAAGGCAAGCTTGGCAACCAAATATGTAGATTCCTCCCTCTGTAACCGACCTCGTGTAACCCTAGATCTCTGCGGTGTCTATATAAATCGGAGAGCTTAGTCCGAATAGGCAGATACTCATTACCATAGTCATACAGGCAAGACTTCTAGAGTTTGGCCATTACGATCTCGTGGTAAATCAACTCTTGTAATACTCATATTCATCAAGATCAATCAAGCACGAAGTAGGGTGTTACCTCCATAGAGAGGGCCCGAACCTGGGTAAACATCGTGTCCCCTGTCTCCTGTTATCACCAACCTTAGATGCACAGTTCGGGACCTCCTACCCGAGATTCTTCAGTTTTGACACCGACATTGGTGCTTTCATTGAGAGTTCCAGTGTGCCGTCCTCAAAAGGTTCGATGGCCCCTTCAACCGTCAACAATGACACCGTCCAAGGAGAAACCTTTCTCCCCGGACAGATCTTCCTGTTCGGCGGCTTCGCACTGCGGGCCAACTCGTTTGGCCACCTGGAGCAGATCGATAGCTATGCCCTGGCCACCAGGTCAGATTTGGGAGCTTGAACTACGTCACGGACATCCATGGATATTTGATCTTCGCCGGATTCGAGACCACGGCAACCGCTCCTATTCACCTTGATGAACATGACCTAAATCTATCATCAGACCGCATCCAGGAGATAGCTCCTGTAACCGCTCTGGCCCTAGATCCGGAGCATACTACGCCATCCAAGGATGGGAGGCTCAACCCCGCCACGGAGGCCACAGATTCCCCGGCGTTGGAGCCGCACATGGACTCGACTTCGCACAATATTGGTGTCACCGGAACTCCGGACTCGTCTCTGGGTGTAACTTCTGAACCATATGGGCCCGCGGATGCCGAACTTGATCGTTTATCGATCTTTGAGTTCAGCGCCGCAGACAACTTCCAGCACTCGCCCTTGGGCAATGTGCTAAACTCATTAAAAAGCCTGTCCTTGGCGGGGGACTCTCAGCCGAACTATGTTCGGTTCGAACTAGGGGCTAATGACGGGGGAGAATTTCGCTTCCCAGCCACCACCCACTTCATAGCCACTGTCGAAGACTTAACCGACACGCTTGACTACAACTCCCAAGACATCGACGGTATGGACGACGATGCCGGAGACGGGAGGCCCAAAACTCGCTGTTCACTGGACGATGGACGACCACTTCCTCATATGATGTATACATGGTAGATACACCAAAAAATAATAGCGGCGATGACAAGGAAAACCCAGCAAAGGAGGACCCTCCTAAAACACAACCAAAGCGCCAGCGTCAGCGGCGCCGCTCTAAATCCCGCCGCAACAGGGACAACAACACTGGCACAGGAGACGACAACACTCTGGATGGTGCCGAAGACACAGAAGAACTCGATGAACAAACTGTCGAACAAGACAATCGGGAATCAGGGCATGTCAGCCCCGATGAACAGGCCATAGAAGAAGACTCGAAGGACGGTAGTTACCGTCCGCCTACCGAGGAGGAGGTGAGCCTCGGCAACGAAGACTTCATCGTGCCTGAGGAGCCTCTAGAGCAGTAGCGCTTCAAGCTTCAGCTAATAGCCACTGCGAGGAGCCTGAAAAAGAAGCAGCAGCAGCTTCAGGATGATCAAGACCTGCTCAATGACAAATGGACCGACGTCGTGGCAGCCGAGGAATATGGCCTTAAATGCCCAACCAAAAGTTACCCAAAGCGCAGATTACTACCTCAGTTCGACGATGAGGCGCCAGACCCTGCACCTGTTGATCGGCCACCGCGCGGTCGGAATAAAATGACAACCCAAGCCGAAAACCAAACTGTCCCACCCCGCCGTAAAGGCAGGGATAAGACAGCTTGGGGTTGTACATATGACCTCCTTCAAGACCTGTACAGTAGAGCAGAACATACAAGATTGATCTACGGATCGCGAGGACGCGCCTTGACGCGCGAGGACGGCTATCTATTTGGGTGTGACAAACCTAGTCACGCCTGGGCCGAAAACCGCATACGGACTCCATCAGAGCTACGTCGCGATGCGGCCAGATATAGAGGCGCCGCACACCCTCATTGCTTCACTAATGAGGTCATGGATCATGAATTCCCAGAAAGGTTCAAACCCATGAATATAAAATCATACGATGGAACCACAGACCCCACAGTGTGGATCGAAGACTTCATTCTCCACATTCATATGGCCCGCGGCGATGACCTCCACGCCATCAAATACCTCCCACTAAAACTTAAAGGACCAGCCCGGCACTGGCTAAACAGTCTGCCTGAGAATTCTATTGGCAGCTGGGAGGACCTGGAAGAAGCCTTCCTCGACAACTTCCAAGGTACATATGTTCGGCCACCAGATGTCGATGACTTAAGTCACATAGTTCAACAGCCCGGGGAGTCATCCATGAAGTTCTGGACTAGGTTTCTAACTGAAAAGAACCAGATCGTCGACTGTCCGGATGACGAAGCCCTAGCAGCCTTTAAACATAGCATCTGCAACGAATGGCTCGCCCGCCACCTCGGCCAAGAAAAGCCAAAATCTATGGCAGCCCTCACGGCACTCATGACCCGCTTTTGCGCGGGTGTGGATAGTTGGTTGGCTCGTAGCAAAAACACAGCTAGCGAGGCAGGCCCCTCTGAGGTTAAGAACAATAATGGTAAGGTCCGACATAACAAACACAAACGCCGAAGCAATACTGATAATACTGACGACACTACAGTCAACACCGGATTCAGCGGCTCCAAGTCTAGCGAGCGGAAGAAACTGTACAAGAGAAACAATCAGGGACCATCCAGCCTGGACCGCATACTCAATTGCCCGTGCCAGATACATGGCACCCCAGACAAGCCAGCTAATCATACCAACAGAGATTATTTGGTTTTTAAACAGGCCGGCAAATTAAACACCGAGAACAGGGAAAAGGGATCGCAAAGCAAGGGCGATGATTAAGAGCCCCGGCAACCGAACACAGGGGGACAGAAGAAGTTTCCCCCTCGGGTTAAAACAGTGAACATGATATACGCTACCCACATCCCCAAGAGGGAGCGCAAGCGTGCTCTTAGGGACGTCTACGCGATAGAGCCATTCGCCCCAAAATTTAATCCATGGGCGTCATGCCCGATCACTTTTGATCGCCGGGATCATCTGACCAGTATCTGTCACGGTGGCTCAGCCGCACTGGTCGTAGACCCAATAATTGATGGATTTCACCTAACACTTGTCCTCATGGACGGCGGTAGCAGCCTCAATCTGCTCTACCAGGATACAATGCGAAAAATGGGTATTAACCCATCACGGATCAGGCCTACAAAGACTACCTTTAAAGGAGTCATACCAGGCGTAGAGGCCCGATGTACGGGCTCCATCACACTAGAGGTTGTCTTCGGATCGCCGGACAACTTCCGAAGTGAGGAGTTAATCTTCGATATCATCCCCTTCCGCAGCGGCTATCACGCACTGCTCGGACGAACTGCATTTGCTCGATTTAATGCAGTACCACACTATGCTTATCTCAAGCTCAAGATGCTCGGTCCATGCGGCGTCATAACGGTCAATGGAAATATGGAATGCTCCCTCCGTAAAGAAGAGCACACGGCTGCCTTAGCAGGAGAAGTACAGAGCGGCCTTCTCAAGCAGAACCTTAATTCGGCTGCCGAGCCCACGGACACGATTAAGAGGGTCCGAACTACCCTGCAGCAGGACAGCTCGGCTCGTCAGGAGCTCGACTAGCAATCCGTCCTCCGTCCTAGTCCCGATCAAGTGGTGGCATTCATGCCGCGCGTACATAACTACGCACTCAAAATCCCATGGGCATCGACGGAGGCATAGCTAGCTTGTGATCCATAGTACGACTCAACCGACATCGGATACACACATCCTTTCACTTTTACCTGTTCCCTTTTCAGGTCTCTATTCTATAGGCCCCATCTGGCGGTCGGGTCATCGGTCCTCTTGAAGGATAAACACACCAAGACGGCGAGAAACGCAGACACATGGGGGACTTTCTAGGTGATTCCGTTAACGATAACTCTACCTGTTTTCCAGGACCCACATGCAGCTCTCCCTTGGTTTTGGCATGTTAAATAGCCTATTGCTTATTGCACTACTTGTATCAAATGCGCCTCGATGTATTAATCAAATTACAATGGAAACAGTTCATGGTCCGAGCTTCAGGGCCGTAGCTTATTATTTTCGCACCCTGTCTGTTTCCCTTTGTATTTATTATTATTCTTTCTTTCCCTCCTATGGGTAACCTTATCAGATAGCACTCGTACACTTTGGTGCGTTTCATGTTTGCCAGGGGCTGCTCCGCACCCCACACTACGGCAACAAAAGTCTAGACATTTTTTATAAGTATAGTTCGGCACCCAGAATTTAGCATTATATGCATTGGCTCTGAATTGTGTCTTTGGTCAATAGTTGGGTTGCCCGGCTCCTGTGCTTGCTACCTTACGTCCCGCTATATCGGCTAAGGTAGTAAAGGGAGAACTACTGCGATTGACTCCCCCTGGTGTCTGGCGACGGGGGTTTCACCTTCTTGCGCCTCCCGAGCATCTCCCCCGCCTCGAACGGTCCTTCGAGACAGCACCTCCACGTCGTCCTTAACCTTGGGGGAGTGAGCGGCCGGCGGTGACTCGCTGGCCATCGCCTTGGAATCGAGCGAACCTCCTGATGATGATCGCGGGGAGCTATTATGGGCCGGACAGCAATAACATAGCCAATCATATCAATACAATGAGGAGGAGAAACTTTATGGGCGGATATAAGTCTTAGCACTTACGATGCGGCCCCCGGCTTATTGTGTGGGCGTTGCTCCGGACTGCTTTCAACGTCCCATGTGCAGCTGCCCACGAGTGGGCTTTTCCCCTTCTTGGGCGCCTCCGCCTCCAGAATGGTGGAGGCCGCCCTCTTCTTCTTCCCCTCATCAGGGGAAGGGTTGTTTTCCTCCTCCTCCTCATCGTCGTCGTCTTAGGCGGCGGAGGAATGAGTCTTGTCTTCGGACGTTGTGTCCGAAGCACCCCTGTGGTAGGGGCCACACCGGCCCCCCTTGGCCTTCCCTGTGGCCTTCTTCTCCGGCGCCTTGTAGGGCGCCGGCACCAGCATCTTCGCCTCGCCCTCTCCATCCAGCCCTGAAGAAACGATGATGATAAAATATTAGACATCATCCTTGAAACGAGCAAGTAGGGGATGCGGTAATAATAACATACCTCGTTGGCGAGGTGGTTGATGTCATGCCCACGGTCCGAATCTGTGGTCGGCGGTGTTTCGTTGCCCTTAAAAAGCAACCTCCAGGCATCTTCGTGAGTGGTTTCGAAGAGCCTCTTCAGGGTATGGTGCTTCTTCGGATTGAACTCCCATAGAGGGCGGCTTCGGCTTTGGCATGGGAGAATCCGGCGAACTAGCATCACCTGGATTATATCGACGAGTTTGATATATTTATCCACCATGCTTTGAATGCGTGTTTGCAGCGCTATCAGCTCGTCTGGCGAACAGCAGTTCGGGCCCTTCTCGACCCAGGAGGTGAGTCGCATGGAGCGCCAGAGTTAAATTCGGCGGTTGCGGCCCAAATGGCGCCGCGAGGTTCTGTGATATAGAACCAATGTTTCTGCCATTCTTTTACAGTCTCCACAAAAGCGCCTTTCGGCCAGGAGACATTGGCCAGCTTGCTCACCATGGCACCTCCGCACTCCGCGTGCTGGCCATCCACCACCTTCGGCTTCACATTGAAGACCTTGAGCCACAGCCCGAAGTGGGGTTGGATGCGGAGGAAGGCCTCGCACACGACAATAAACGCCGAGATGTTGAGGAGGGAGTTCGGGGATAGATCATATGGAAGTCTATCCCATAGTAGAACATCAGCCCGCGGACGAAGGGGTGGAGTGGGAACCCTAATCCGTGGAGGAAATGAGGGATGAATACTACCCTCTCGTTGGGCTTCGGCGTGGGAACGATTTGTCCTTGGGCTGGAAGGCGGTGGGCGATTCCCTTCGCCAGGTACCGGGCTACCCGAAGCTTGGCGATGTCCTCCTCCTGGACGGAGGAGGCCATCCACTTGCCTTGACCTCCGGATCTGGACATGATTGAATGCTTGCTCGAGACGGAAAAGATGAGAACTTGGGCGCTGGAGCTCAAAAGTGGAAGGGCAGAGGAAGAGAGAAGGCGTGGGTGAAGAAAAGGGATTCTTATCTCCATATGAAGGCAGTAAATATTGAACGCCTCCCCACTCGCCTTAAAATTCGCCTACTCCCGAGGGCTATGTAAACGACACGGTTGGGTTACCCACACCTATATTCATGAGAATCCCGCAATAAGGGGACACGATCTTTGCTTTGACAAGACATGCCAATGGAAACCGCCTCTCGAAACACGGGATGGCAGACAAAACGGTTTGATATAGTGACCGGGCAGAAGTGATGTCATGTTGTAGAAAAAGTTGTCGGCAGATTGGACTCGTGGAATATTATATTCTCTCTGCGGTTGTGTGTGTTCTGTGTTACAGGTCCGGACACGTTCAATAAATCCGAAGACTACCTTGGAGTTCGGAAGGGGGAACCCGCCTTGCAATGCCAAAGACAGATCTATGCGTCGGATACCTTGTCATTGAAGCCAGGTTAGGGGCCTACTAAGGGAGTCCTGGACTAAGGGGTCCTCAGGCGTCCGGCCTGTTAGCCATGGGCCGGACTGATGGGTTGTGAAGATACGAAGACCGAAGACTACACCCGTGTCCAGATAGGACTCTCCTTGGCGTGGAAGGCAAGCTTGGCGACCAAATATGTAGATTCCTCCCTATGTAACCTACCTCGTGTAACCCTTGATCTCTCCGTTGTCTATATAAACCGGGGAGTTTAGTCCGGATAGGCAGATACTCATTACCATAGTCATACAGGCTAGACTTCTAGGGTTTAGCCATTACGATCTCATGGTAGATCAACTCTTCTAATGCTCATATTCATCAAGATCAATCAAGCAGGAAGTAGGGTATTACCTCCATAGAGAGGGCCCGAACCTGGGTAAACATCATGTCCCCTGTCTCCTGTTATCATCGACCTTAGACGCACAGTTCAGGACCCCCTACCCGAGATCCGCCGGTTTTGACACCGACACCCACTATAGGGACCCATGTTCAGTTTGCTAGCTACTGCCTTTCCTTAACAAATTCTAGTGACTTGTGCTATCTACTTTTACCATGCAGTCTTCTGCTCTAGAGTATATGTTCTATATGTCGTGCAATGTGGTGTTCAGTTAACTGTTTGGTTCAATTCTACAAATGTTATGTTCAATTCTTCAGGGTGCAATTTTCCAAGTTCTCAAGCATGCTTGGTTTGGTTAACTGTCTGATCTTCTATTAGGATTATGTTATATTGTGCAATGTGGTGCTCAGTTAATGTTTGGTTCATTTGTTGTGGTGTTTAGTTAATGGTTTGGTTCAATTCTACAATGCGATGTTTAATTGTTGTGGGTGCATTCTGTTATTGTATACCATGTGAGAAATAAATCGAATTTGGTTGTACTAAATACATGAGAAACAAATACAATTGCTATATTTCCAAGTTGTTAAACATGCTTTGTTTGTTTAACTGTCTGATCTTCTATTAGGAGTATGTTATATTGTGCAATGTGGTGCTCAGTTAACATTTGGTTCATTTGTTGTGGTGTTTAGTTAACTGTTTGGTTCAATTCTGCAATGCGATGTTCAATTGTTGTAGGTGCATTCTGTTATTGTATACCATATGAGAAATAAATCGAATTTGGTTGTACTAAATACATGAGAAACAAATACCATTGTTGTATTTCCAAGTTGTTAAGCATGCTTGGTTTGGTTAACTGGCTGATCTTCTATTAGGACTATGTTATATTGTGCAATGTGTGCTCAGTTAACATTTGGTTCATTTGTTGTGGTGTTTACTTAACTGCATGGTTCAATTCTGCAATGCGATGTTCAATTGTCGTGGCTGCATTCTGTTATTGTATACGATGTGAGAAGTTAATAGAATTTGGCTGCACTAAATACATGAGAAACAAATACAATTGCTATATTTCCAAGTTGTTAAGCATGCTTGTTTTGGTTAACTATCTGATCTTCTATTAGGAGTATGTTATATTGTGCAATGTGGTGCTTAGTTAAAGTTTGGTTCATTTGTTGTGGTGTTTAGTTAACTTCACGTGCATGGTTCGTTGTCTAAGAGCACATTATTTTGCAATTGCAGGAACCATTCTAATATTTAGGTTTTTAACAATTTGGTCTTGCACATGTAGGTCCTGTTGTCAGAGGTTTTGACCCACTGTTCGACCCTTTTTACATATGGGGAAATGAGTTGTCCATGAATATCAATCAAGTCAAGAAACCCAGAAAGATTGTTAGGATAATGAAATTAGCGACAAAAAACAACAAGATTTTTGTCTGCACAATGAAGAAGACATCAGTTCACTACAAGATGGTACTAACTATTATACCTTGCATTTTTTATTCCTTTGCCCCATTTCCAATATACAGAAGATATTTATGCACATCCTTGTTTTCAAGCCTTTCCAAAGCAGTTCACTGATGATTACCTCTCAAACCACCTCTATGGTCAGGAGGCGAGGAAGGTTTTCATACAACACCCATGGTTCAATATTGAAGTGTTCCTGAAGATGATGAAGGACGGACGGTCAATCATCCACAGGCACTACCTAAAGTTGCAAAGACCTTCAAAATGAATGAAGGATCAATATTCGCCTTCCGCTTTAGCGGTTTTTGAGATGAGATGCATCTGTCTATATACCGTCTATGATGGTAATTTCAAAAGGTTCTACATGTTGCATGTGAAACTTGGTGTTGGTGCAGTTGTGTAATGGGGTAACTGAGTGCTGAAACTATATCATGGTGTACTCTGATGTATTTCAATTATGAAATTCTGCTTCCATAATATGGAAATGAAATATATTATGTGCTTAATATGAATGTCAATTAGATTAATAAATGGATTATTAATAATAGGGTAATTAGCCTGCTAATGTCAAATTAGCCTACTAATTGGCTTTTGCTATTGCAAACGGTTATTGAAAAAATACCGTGGGCGATGACCTCAGGCAACGCACACAATCTCTAGGAATAAACCGTGTTGGATCAATGAACAACCACACATGACTTTCTCTTGAAAACTGTTTGCGTTAGACAACCTCGCGCAAACGTTTACCACATAAAAACTGTGTGTGATGGACAGGCTTTGCCACACAATTTCTTCTATGGACCGTGTGTGATGCATTCAATAATGCAAACGATAAAATTGTTAATATCGTGTGCAATGGCAACGCTATCACAAACGATTTAACAGGAAAAATTGTGTGTGATGTGCCTGTGAACGGAAACATTTTCCTTGGAGCGACTGTGTGGGATGTACATACGAACGGAAACGTTTAGTGGGGACTGACTGTGTGGGATGTACTTGCGACCGGAAACAATTTCGCCTGTATAATTGTATTTTCTTAGCTCTACTATACGTATTTCCGTATTTGAGCGCTCGTCGGTCGCACACGACCTCATTTTTCTGAGCGTGTGTACCAGGAGGGCATATCCCCGACGGTTTCTGGGTCGTGTGGGAAGGACCCCCCTATCACCGTCACTCACTAGGCGACGGTTCCAAATGCCGTCGCGGAAAGGAATTAAAACCGTTTGTATAGCACCGACGCGTACCAGTGTGTGTTCCTTCTAGTCCAAAAAAAATCTCCGTGGAGTTTCGTTGCGTTTGGACTCCGTCTGATATTGATTTCCTGCGATGTAAAAAACATGCAGAAAACAGCAAGTAGCACTTGGCACTATGTCAATAGGTTAGTACCAAAAAATGATATAACATGACTATAAAATGATTATAAAACATCCAAGATTGATAATATAATAGCATGGAACAATCAAAAATTATAGATACATTGGAGACGTATCAGAGCTGCACTGACAAAGAACACTGGCAAGTCACGGACACTGGAGAACGCAGGTCAAGAGGCCTCCGGGGCTGGAGCAGCGCCAGCTAAGCCCCTCTCCACACGAAGACCACATCAGCTAGCCGGCGCACTGCCAAAGGTAGCTGCCTCCAAGGAATCCAGAACCACAGCCATGCCGGAGCCGCCACCACAATGTGAGGGAGGTGGGTGTTGCCGGAATCGAGGGCCTCCTGCACGAGGCATGCCCGAGGCCGGTTGCAGCATCCGCACTCACATCCCGGCCAGCCGCGACACCAGCAGCAAGACTAGTTGCATCCACGGGGAGGGAGGGGAGGGTGCAGAGGTGAGCATGCAGGTCGTGTCGCCGTCCGGATAGGCAAGGGGAGGGGCAGCCAGAGAAGGGCACCATGCGAGACGAGATCCAATCTCGGGGAGGACGGAGGGCAGTGCACCGGGGGGAGACAACACCACCACCACCATGGCCATGGCTAGGCCGCGCCCGACCAGGTCGGCAGGGTGGGGGAGTGCACCGGAGGGGGACACAGGCCGTCGGAAGACAGATCCCGTGGAGGGGCGGGGGGAGCACAGCGTGCTAGTGGAGAGAGGGAACTGCCCCGTCGCCGCCATCCCAGGGACCGGGGCGGCTTCGCCGGCCGGCCCTCTGTGACACCCCAAAATTTTGACCTTGTTTTATTAATTAAAATTTTGCCAGGAATTAAAAACTTTTACTTTCTGGGCTCCCTTTTGATTTTTTTTGAACCATTGTCTCCCTTGTTATTATGGAGTTTTCCCCAAAGTGAAAACTTTTCAAATATGTTATTGGACTTGTTTAACTTGTCAAGAAAAACTTTTCTTTTATCAGTAGAGCTAATTACATAATTAATTTGCTTAACCTTTATTTCTTGAAAAATGGTTTTTCCATGGTTTTATGGCCATTTTTAAACTACAACCAATTGATAAATTCATTCAAAACTTCAACCAAAATTTGGAGATGTCATGTGATGTTTTTAAATCACTTTTATGCAAAAATATATTTTATTCATGAAATATTTTGAGCTCTACACCAAATTTTCAACTCTGGTCCAAAGGGCAATTTTGCACTACAACCCATTTAAATACTTCTTTCTAGCCTCCACCAAAGTTATGGGATGTTGGTAGTAGCTTATGATTCACCTTTATGCAAAAACCCAGTGATGTTATTTGAAAATTTTGAGTGAATCAACCTCTTTTCCATTCTGGTCCAGCCATGTGTTTTCTACTGCAACCCTAATTATATTTACTCTAGAGACCTTGTGCTTTCTCCTACTTGTAGTCGACCCTACCAAACCCCTAAGTCCAGGAGCATGCACCCATTGGGTCATTTTTGGTTCAAGAAGTATTGCCATTTACATCATGTCCAGAATTGAAGTTTTGCAAAACTTGCACTAGCAAGTTTCTGCATTTGACAAACTAACCTCACCAACCTCCCTTTCACCTAATGAGACCACCATCTGGAGTTTTTGACCACTCCAAGAACTGCCTAGATGCCTCTGGCATTTTGTCAAACACCCTGTGGGCATGAACAGATTTGGCATGATTGTAAGTTTGTGTTATGAACTTGATCTTCTGACCAGACCAGCATGTCCCATAGATTTGCCCTAGACTATAACCCCACCCTGCTAACCCCCTTGTGGATTAGAACCTCCTGGCATACCTTGGCATATTGTCGAGCATGTTGCGTGCGTGCTCTAGGCGCGCCCAGAGCGTGCGTTTTGCACGTGCGTGCGCTCGAGTAGCCGCGTCGCGCCCCGGCCCTTGCTCGCCTGCAGAGCTGCACCCCCGACCTCATCCACTCTCCACAACACGCCTGCCCGCCCTGGCGCCCCACAGCGCCACCGCCAGAGCCCTCTTGGCGGCGTGCCAACGGCCACAGTGCGCCCTGCCATGGTCGGCGCCGCCCGAGCCACCCCGGCTCGCCACCTGCCCCCTGGAGCTTCGCGAGCTCATCCACAAGTGTGTCGCCTAGCTCTCGTCGCCGCCACGCCGCCCTGGCCGCTACAGAGAGGCGGTTTGCCGGCGACCTTATCCTCGGTCGTGGAACCGACCTCGTTGTACTATAAAGAGGGACCCCGAGCTCCTCTGAGCACCCAGGCAACTCAGTCCACCCCGTAGTCCCCCCCATGGCAGCCAATCGACCCGAGGAGGCCGTCTTCTTCCTCTCCAGCAACCGCAGCCGCCGCCACGTCCCAGCTCTGTTCACCGCAACCAGAGCCCCGTCCATCCGTCCAACGCCACCACCAGACTCCACATGATCCTGCGGAGCCACCCAGACCTTCATCCTCGACGGAGAGCCACCGTAGCACGGATCCCCAATCGTCCCCAAAGCCATCTCCGCCGCGAAGCTCATCGCCGGCGACTCCGTCCACGTCGGCGACCATGGCGGGTACCCCTGAGTTCGTCTCGACCTCTTGAGCACACCCATGCGCTCAGATCACCGAGGGACGCCTCCATTCGCCGGCGAGCCTCGCCGGAGCACCGCCTCTGTTCGGTCGGGGGAGGCGACGCGCGCGTGGACTGGTCAAACCTGACCAGTGGGCCAGGCGGGCCCACTGTCAGTGACCCAGCGTCGGTCCACGCAGGCGTAAGTGGAAACGTAATTCCAAAGTACGTGTTCGACGTGTACATTTCGAAACGTTTTCTTTTCTTTTTCTGTTTTATTTAAAAACCAGAGATTTGACTAAACTTTGACTGGTTATATCTTTTTAAATAAAACTCCAAATGAATTGATTCTTTTTCCTACATCTCTCAAATCCTGTCTAGTTTATTTTAAGATTTATTTGAAAATTTTCAAACAACTTTTTTGTGCTGTTTTGAAAATGTGTGTTAATTCAAATTAATTTAAAATAGGATTTTGGAGAGAGGAAGAAAACTTTCAAAAGTTTTGGAGAGCATCCCCACCTCTGCACACCTTGAAGGCAAGCATTTTGAACCATGGCATAATATTTTGGGTGTGATAGTAAATTGATTATAACACCCCCCTGGATACGAAGGACCCGGTTATTTTTTGTGACGATACAATCTTTTGCATAAATGCATTATTGGAGACTTCCTTGCTATTGGAAGTGAATATACATGTGATGGTAATCAACCTCGTATGCCTTGCATGCATGCTAGAAGGAAGTCCGGGAAAGCCTCTGCCTTGGGTAGGCGTGAGCTTGTCTCCGGTCTTCGTCGGGACGGTTATGTCCGGTATGGCATAGTAAGGTATAATGAGTGGTGATTCTGTTAGTTGAAATAATTTTGCTATACATATCATGCAGGGAATATTTAAGCCTCCTGAGTCGGCCGTAGATAGAGTCTTGTTCTGGTAACACCCACACTTGTTTTCATGCTGCCACTTGTCCCTTCCGAGGGTAGGGTATGGTTCAGTAAGTTGTTGTCGGTTCAATATCCGGCGTATCTCGTAGTAGGGGTCCTAAGATAGGCGTCTTGGAGCGATGGTAACATAGACACGGGGTTTTACCCAGCTTCGGGCTCTCTTGATGAGATAAAACCCTACATGTTGCTTTTGATTGTATTCGTATGGGAGTAGTACAGAGTACATGTATCTACCACGAGATTGCAGTAATGAATCTCAGATTGTCTATTGACTAGCCTGGCCTCGGTTTATATAAGACACCGGAGGCCTAGGGTTTAGGAGAATCCTTGTCCTGGGCGCCAAGTCTTGTGGAGTCTTCCTTGTATGCGACAGGGGTTGTCCGAACTGGCCCATGAGTATGCGGCCATGGGGTCCTCGGCCCAATCTAACTGATCGGGAGACGACGTGGTGAGTACCCCCTAGTACAGGACACCGTCAGTAGCCCCCTGAATCGGTCTTCAAGTTGGGAACGCTCCTCGATTCTTCCGAACTGTTCTTCATCTTCAGTCGTCGGTCTTGAAAATTGGTTCAACAAATCTTCCCATCCTCGATCTTGAGGATCGCCAAAGTGCATCCGATGAGTTTACACGTCGGATATCCGAGGAGCCCCTTTAAGTTTCCGGCCTTTATCAATGCCTTGTTATTTTTATGCCATGCCTCGGGTTTGAAGTTGTTCCCGAGTGGCAACGTCCTCTTGCGTCCGAGCTCCAACGCCGAACTGTATTCGAGGTATCTTTAGCAGCCGAGCACTAACGCCGGACCACTTCCGAGCTCCAACGCCGGAATGTATCCGAGCTCTAACGCCAGATTATGTCCAAGCTCCAACGCCGGACTGTATCCGAGCTCCAACGCCGGACTATATTCGAGGTATCTTTAGCAGCCGAGCACCAACGCCGGACCGCTTCCGAGCTCCAATGCCGGAATGTATCCAAGCTCTAACGCCGGATTATGTCCAAGCTCCAACGCCGGACTGTATCCGAGCTCCAACACCGTACTATATTCGAGGTGTCATCTATCACCTTGTTTCAAAAAGGTTGAAGGAGTTTAGCCGAGCTTAATGCCGGAAATGCCCTCTATGGAGCCAGCCACTAGTGCCCGAGCTTTATGCCGGACTGCTTCCGAGGTGGTGCACCACCCCGACTGTGGGCCGATTTTTTGTCAATATTTTTTATTATTGCAATTTATTCTCTGCCGAGATATATGGCCAGTAGCCCTCAAGGTGTGTATCGGTTTAAAACCCGAGATGCACCTGAAGGATGACGTAAGATCCCAGTAGCCGCTGAGACTCAGGTTGATTTGTAAAATCAGCCTGAGGATCAAGTCCTAGCTCGGCAGGATACTTCGGGACACAAAAAGCGGCGTGCTCGGTCCTCGAGACTCAGGTTGGGTGCGGCCGACCAACCTGAGGATCAAAATCTCCTCGGAAACTGTACTGCACTTAAAATTTTCTACATTAGATAGGCAATGCAGTAGCCCCCGAGACACTGGTCGGGTGGCAACACCAGATCAGGGGATCGATGTGCCCCTTTAAATATTTGTAAATAATAAGCCCGAAGCCCAGTAGCCCCCGAGCCTTAATGCGGGCACGGGTGGCCGAATTAAGGATCAATATCCATAGTAAAATCACAAATTATGTGTAATGACTCTATGTATCCAAGTACTTTACGTCATTAATGCTCGGATCCGCATTGTACAAAACTTTGTTGACCGACCATCGGCTTCCACCTCCTCGGCCAGTAGCCGAGGAGTGTTTGTCCTACTTTACAAATCCTTTATGAGGGCAAAGATTTACGATAAACAAGGCAATCTGGCCACACGGTTTTATAAACAAAGGTACGTAGAGAGATATGTTATATTACTGTTTAACAGAAGAAATGTCTTCCAAAGAAAATAGTCCCGCTATTGGTTCCTTTCTTTGGGTTGTCATGCTAAGCATGATCATGAAACCTAAGCTCCAATGTAAGAGCAAAATATCGAGGATTTAGTTTGGGAGCCTAGTTGATAGCCCCCGGTAGTGTTCGGCGACAGTCGAGGTCAAGCCGTAAACACTTCGGCCATTGTTATGAGTGGCCCATTATTTAACACAGTCATCGGATCGCTGACCAGTTTACGCTTATTGTGACAGTCAGTTTTCGGCTTTCTCCACTGAGATGCTTAACCGTGTGAGCTGGAAGCACGATCGCAGTGGTTCTCCCTTTGCACGCCTAGCCGAACAAAGCGGAACGTAGGAAGAAAGTGCAGGAGCCGCGCAACCCAACTATTGACCGAAGACACAATTCGAAACCGATGCATATATAGCAATATCCGAGAATATTTTTGCCGAATCTATAAAGGTGTCCGGCATTGCACTGCGAGACTTGTGCTGAAAACACACAAATAGTTAAAAAGTGCCATAAGCTTGGAAAAACAAAAACGTCAGTAAAAATATGACGTCCGAACAATATCAAGTGTTCGGTGCCAATCCGAAAATTGGTCTTAGAAAAAAAAGTGCTTTTGTCGTGCTTTAACATTACACATCCGATCTCAAGACTTCAAGCGGGTCAGCCTACGGCTGGCTATTGACCACACACTCACGTCAAAAAAGGAGCGATAGAAAAAGACTTTGCAACGACCAAGAAGAAAACACATTTACTATAAAATAGCTCATAGAAATTTTAAGAGCCCCCAAGTGAGTTGGGTAGAAGAATGATTGCATGTACCGAAGTACTTATATCATATCTGTGTTCAACCGAACTTGAAACGCGTCTTAACCGACCGTCAGCTTCTCCCTCTTCGGTCAAGGACCAAAAAGTGTTATGTACTCCATCGGTCGAGAGTATCGACGGTGTTTCCAATAACCAGGCAATCAGGCCATAAGGCTGTAACAGACAAAGCGCGCTCAGGGAACTTATGCTATATTACCGTAAAGTGTAAGAAGCATCTTTGAAGAAAATAGTACCCCCACTGATACCTTTCTTCGGTGCTCATTGTTATTATGATACTTGTGCAATAGATTTTTTGTACTCATGAGTTCCGTTGTGTGCCGACCATCGTTGAAAACTATAAGAGCACTAGCTTTCGGCTTCACCCAGTCTAAGGTCCGGCTCGGGCGACCTGATCGTGACAATCGCAGAGGTGCTCCCTTTACTCCCTAGCCGAACAATCGGGAACGTAGGGGTAAACACAGGAGCGAGGCAACCCAGCTTGCAAATCGCTTAAGTCAATATGGGGCATATTGTGGCGTAATACACGAACAAAGAACGAAGCCGTACAAGTATAATCATATGCAAGTGGAGAAGCTTCATGAAGGAAGCCCCCAAATGAATTGGGTATTTGAATTTATGCATCACAAACAAAGTTTGGACAAGGAAATTTTTTTACAAGCAACTTTTTTCCAAAAAAGTATAATTCTTGGTCGAACCGAACACAAGTTAGAAATTAAAGCTTTGAGCATGAAAGCGACTTAGCTGGTTAATGTGTTCGGTATTGATGACGCGGTCCGAGCTTGATGCAGGGCAAGGTTCCATCCCCCAAGCTGGTCCCGAGGTGGCGGCGCGGAGAGCTCGACACGCCGAAATGGTGACATAGCACGGTCAATGCAGACCGGCAGAGTGACGCCGAAGTCCCCGGATCATTTTCCTGTGCACAAAAATAGTGCAAACCGGAGATAATAGTAATGATAATAATTTAAAAAAATACATTGCATAATAAATAATTTATGCAAAGTGAGTAATAAAAGAAATATGGCCCTTGCGCCGAACACTCGATGAAGTAGATCTCTCTCAGCGATGCCGAAGTTCCGGAGGCAACCGAACATGTCGGTATGGCAATTCAACCAACAAGGTGATCATGAGAGCCAATTTATGCCGATTGGGACAGTGACGCCGGCTTGCCGAAGTGACCGTGTGACGCAGTCGAAGTCGATAACCTCCCTGTGGTTGCGCCGAGCCGAACTCTCTTCGGCCTCGGTGGGCGTGGTCGCGCCAGGTAATGCGCGGTCTAAGTCAATTGCCTGCATAGATAAAATAGTGCAAGGCCAGACATGGTAATATATATGTTTTTCTTATATATATAAAAAATCCTCTACTTAATTAACTTAAGTGAAGTAGATAATTAAAGAAATATGGCCTGAACACCGGGGTCATCCTGATAGAATGGCCGCAGACATGTTGACGCAGGGACGCGCGCTGAGGCGACGGCGCAACTTGATCAGTGCAGGCAGGACGACGACGTCGGGCCACAGAGTTGACCGCGTGGCGCAGTCGAGTTGGTTACCTGCACACGTGAATTTGTGCAAGCAAAAAATAACAACAATAATAATGTTTGAAAGGAAGATGATTATTTGCATAATTAAGTTTATGCAAAGTAGATAAAAGAAAAAATAGCCTGGATGTGGCCGTGTGGAGATGCCGGCATAGGGATACACGCCGAGGTAATAGTGCGGCACGAGGTCGATTATGTGGCCTGTGCGTCGAAGATCCAACGAGGTAGAGCTCCTTGGGCAGTTCGAGATCGTATAACGAGGTCGGCCGGGTCACAGACGCACAGTCCGCCATACTGTGGGCATGGAAACAACCAGCTTCGAACGGAGCACCTGAAAAGTAAAAGGCTGACATGGAGCTCTTGTTTAGATTAGTACTCCGTATAGTTTAGCCAAGATGCACTATTCATAAAACAATTAGTACATGTCTTTGGCAAAAAGGGGTACGTGGAATTCAGACTACTTATTAAAGTAGTATATTTTCTTAGGTTTCAATAAAGAAAGGAAAGAACAGATAGTAGTTAAATCTTCCCTGATGATCCTTTGGTAAGTGCAACGCTTTTTAGGAGAAAAACGCTGTGAGATTTGTCTAGGTGAAGCTGCAACCGCGGCCTTGAAGTGCGTGCACCAGGATTTGGCTTCCTAGTCGGTTTGCATGCTGAACCGAACTTGATTTCCCCTGGACCAGCAACATGTGCTACGGTTGATCTTGATCTCCAAGTACAGCTCGATCTCCGCTTGAACCTATGCCGAACAGTGGAGAAAGAAAAGGAGGCTCATGGCGGCCGCTGGACTTTGACCCGATGAGTAACAGCCGCAGAGCCGCCTCAAGGCACCACGCAGGGCATGGAGTGGACATCGGATTGAATCATGCACAAAGCTAGGATACTAACTTCTGATCCCGACTTTTAGGCGAGAGCAAAACCGATCTGTGCAAATAAATCACACATGGCGATGAAAATAATTTGCAAACAAATTGATCTTTATAAAAAACGAACTATACTGAAAGTATAACACCTGATTTGATGTCGATCGAAGATCTCATCGAACCGCGACGATCACCTAGATGGCTCTCAATGAAAGCACCAATGTTGGTTCAATATCCGGCGTATCTCGTAGTAGGGGTCCTAAGCTAGGCGTCTTGGAGCGATGGTAAAATGGACACGGGGTTTTACCCAGCTTCGGGCTTTCTTGATGAGATAAAACCCTACATGCTGCTTTTGATTGTATTCGTATGGGAGTAGTACAGAGTACATGTATCTACCACGAGATTGCAGTAATGAATCTCAGATTGCCTATTGACTAGCCTGGCCTCGAATTATATAAGACACCGGAGGCCTAGGGTTTAGGAGAATCCTTGTCTTGGGCGCCAAGTCTTGTGGAGTCTTCCTTGTATGCGGCAGGGGTTGTCGGAACTGGCCCATGAGTATGCGGCCATGGGGTCCTCGGCCCAATCTAACTGATCGGGAGACGACGTGGTGAGTACCCCCTAGACCAGAACACCGTCAGTTGTCAACCCCTGTCTTAGCACACACACCATACAGAGAGGCCATGGTGGAAGATACCGGTTGTAGCCAGTAGGCATGCCACCTGGTCCGGGGGCATGGGTGTTTCCGGTTGGGACCGAGAGGGGGGCACCCCTTAGAGCGCGCGATAGAAATTTGATCCCATGCCATGCGAGGTTGTAGCCTCCCCACTTAGAGTTTTGCTTAACAAGTGTCGGGGGTGATTCCTGACACAAGTAAAGTTAAGCTGGTGTGTGCAAGTCAGGCGTGTTTTCGACTAAAAGGTCGTAGACAGAATTAGTCCTGATGGACTAAAGAAATCCGTTACTCGTGGGTAAAGAGTACACCCTCTGCAGAGGTATTAAACCTATTTGAATAGCCGTGTCCATGGTTAGGGACTACAGTCTGGGATGGGTCAAGTGTCGGTCTTAGTGTCGGTCTTCGAAGGTAAAAACTGTCAAACCAGAACATATGGATTTTGACTTGTGATATATGATGGTTATGATTATCCTTGTTGTGGACTAACCGAGTATATTTATTTGAAGTAATGAATATCGCTGGGACGGTTCTACCTCCCGGATATTCACGGTGATTATTTATTCAATTTATAAGCCCTTTATGTGGTGTCACTGAGACGCCCGACTATGGTATGCTTGTTAATTATTCATTTTATAAGCCCTTTATGTGGTGTCGCTGAGACGCCCAACTGTGGCATGCTTGTTATTTATTTACTTTATAAGCCCTTTATGTGGTGTCGCTGAGACGCCCGACTGTGGCATGCTTGTTATTTTATTTACTTTATAAGCCCTTTATGTGGTGTCGCTGAGACGCCCGACTGTGGCATGCTTGTTATTTAATTACCTTATAAGCCCTTTATGTGGTGTCGCTAAGACGCCCGACTGAGGCCTGCTCACTTTTACTATCCTTTCGAGACATCACTTCAGACATCCGATCGGTGCATTTTATTAATATTCTGTCATTACATATTCCTGTTGCATATAAATAACCTGTTTGCATGCATCGGGGATTTTATTTTTCATGACTGACATTGTGATTGTAGAATGTTTTCAGAGCATGATTATCGTTTGTTATATTATACCCGTATTCATAATGTTTGCGAGTACATTCAAAAGTACTCACTGGCTTGTCCCTGGCTATTGTCTTGGCCAGATTGCTTGCTTGGAGAGGAGCGTTGCGATGACAACCTCGGAACCTAAGCAATGGTGATAGCAGCCTCGCGAAGATAGGAGTTAACATGGTCAGATGTTCCTGTGGGAAATGGAGTCCCATAGACCGTGGTGAAACACAAACCGCTTCCGCCATCAACCCCTAGAAACCTTTTGTTGTACTCACAGACTAGAATGGTCTTGTACTACATATTATGTATTTTTGCTTGGAATTTCTGTATCAAGATGGTGCCTCATCAGCTAACAGTAATCCTGGGGCTGGTGAGCACAAGGGCCATTTTCTAGAAATTATACCCCGAAAATCCGGTCCTGACAAACTTGGTGTCAGAGCCAGGCTGACCATTGGCTAATCCTATCTTAGCCAGGTCAAAATCCTAGGTTAACCAATCCACCAGACCTTAACCGAACCCCAGCCAAGCTTCCCTTGCAAGATAGCCACACAGTGAACCGACACCTTTTGGCAGTCGGTGCCCAATCTATTAGTCTAACCTGTCGATCATGCGCCAGTGACCGAATCCTGAATAGTCTTTTTCGCAAGCGTGCGAAGGAAGACTCCGTCCCCTTTTCTATAAAAGGGGCACACTAGCCTCAACCCAACACAGCACAGCCTCTACCCAACCGAGCTAAAATGTCAAGACCCATCGTCCACAACGAGACCACAGCAACCAACCTTGGAGGTTTTGTGACCGTGCTAGCAAACCTCACCCGTCGTGCCTTTGCGCTAGAAGAGCCCTGAGAATATGTGGTGTACCAAGGGTCCGTGAGCGGTGAGAGCCGTCAGTTCTGGGCCACTGTGCACGTCTATGGTAGGGGCTATCACCAGAACGCCCCTACAGGTTCACCGGAAGGACAACTTCCTTTGAGCCACAAGCCATCCAACTAGCCGCCCGAGAAGCTATAGTTCAACTACGGCACTTGTCGCCCAGAGTTAACTATCGCTCCTTCTACTACTACCCTAGCCGTGACGGATACGGTAGGCCACCCCGAGTTGTCAACGGAGACCACGAGACAGATCCTGCATTGTTGCATCTGGTGCGCTATGTAAATGCACTAGAAGGACTGGTCGATCAAATCACCCTTGATCTGATCGCGGCTCGTGGAGAACTGATCCGCCGAGCCCCGGTAAGAAGAGAAGATGAGACCGACGCCGACAACCCAGTCGTGTTGTTCGGACAACCGATCGAGACCTTGAGGTCAGCCCAAGCCATCAACCAAGGTGCTTTGATGACCCCAGAAGCGCTTTGTTGCCTTTTGGGAACACACTCCAACGGGATTGTGGCCAACAATCCCCGCGACGGTCATCATCGCTACCCCGACCCTGCAGTTCTTCCACCCCCTCTAGCTAACCCCGACGGTGAAGCCAATGGATAAGCCTCGGCGTCCACAAGGCACACCCGCTTGGATATGAACGAGGTAGACTAATTTACTCGATTAGTACCGAGCCTTAGTACGGCCACGCCCTATAATTATGTGTCGCCGTGAATGAATGTTGTTTGGTTGAGCGCCCCGATTTTTAATTATAACCATGCTTGAGCACGTCGGTGAACGGTTGCATTTTACTTCGAGCGTAGCTACCAAAAACCAACCCCGGCCACACAAGTTTGTGCTATGAGTAAGCTTTTTGATTTCAACTAACAGGAAAGATACTTAAAAAAAACCTTATCAAATCTCTAGGAGGAGATTTTCCTTAAGGGGGGTAGTGTTGTGACACCCCAAAATTTTGACCTTATTTTATTAATTAAAATTTTGCGAGGGAATTAAAAACTTTTACTTTCTGGGCTCCCTTTTGATTTTTTTGAACCATTTTCTCCCTTGTTATTATGGAGTTTTCCCCAAAGTGAAAACTTTTCAAATATGTTATTGGACTTGTTTAACCTCTCAACAGAAACTTTTCTTTCATCAGTAGAGCTAATTACATAATTAATTTGCTTAACCTTTATTTCTTGAAAAATGGTTTTTCCATGGTTTTATGGCCATTTTTGAACTACAACCAATTGATAAATTCATTCAAAATTTCAACCAAAATTTGGAGATGTCATGTGATATTTTTAAATCAATTTTATGCAAAAATATCTTTTATACATGAAATATTTTTAGCTCTACACCAAATTTTCAACTCTGATCCAGAGGGCAATTTTGCACTACAACCCATTTAAATACTTCTTTCTAGCCTCCACCAAAGTTGTGGGATGTTGGTAGTAGCTTATGATTCAACTTTATGCAAAAACCCAGTGATGTTATTTGAAAATTTTGAGTGAATCAACCTCTTTTCCATTCTGGTCCAGCCATGTGTTTTCTACTGCAACCCTAATTATATTTACTCTAGAGACCTTATGCTTTCTCCTAGTTGTAGTCAACCCTACCAAACCCCTAAGTCCAGGAGCATGCACCCATTAGGTCATTTTTGGTTCAAGAAGTATTGCCATTTACCTCCAGTCTAGAATTGAAGTTTTGCAAAACTTGCACTAGCAAGTTTCTGCATTTGACAAACTAACCTCACCAACCTCCCTTTCACCTAATGAGACTGCCTAGATGCCTCTGGCATTTTGTCAAACACCCTGTGGGCATGAACAGATTTGGCATGATTGTAAGTTTGTGTTATGAACTTGATCTTCTGACCAGGCCAGCATGTCCCATAGATTTGCCCTAGACTATAACCCCACCCTGCTAACCCCCTTGTGGATTAGAACCTCCTGGCATACCTTGGCATATTGTCGAGCATGTTGCGTGCGTGCTCTGGGCGCGCCCAGAGCGCGCGTTTTGCACGTGCGTGTGCTCGAGTAGCCACGTCGCGCCCCGACCCTTGCTCGCCTGCAGAGCTGCACCCCCGACCTCATCCACTCGCCACAACACGCCAGCCCGCCCTGGCGCCCCACAGCGCCACCGCCAGAGCCCTCTTGGCGGCGCGCCGATGGCCACAGTGCGCCCTGCCATGGTCGGCGACACCCGAGCCACCCCGGCTCGCCACCTGCCCCCTGGAGCTTCGTGAGCTCATCCACAAGTGTGTCGCCTAGCTCTCGTTGCCGCCATGCCGCCCTGACCGCTACAGAGAGGCGGTTCGCCGGCGACCTTATCCTCGGTCGCGGAACCGACCTCGTTGCACTATAAAGAGGGACCCCGAGCTCCTCTGAGCACCAAGGCAACCTCAGTCCACCCCCTAGTTCCCCCCATGGCAGCCAATCGACCCGAGGAGGCCGTCTTCTTCCTCTCCGGCAACCGCAGCCGCCGCCACGTCCCAGCTCCGTTCACCGCAACCAGAGCCCCGTCCGTCCGTCCAACGCCACCACCAGACTCCACATGATCCTGCGGAGCCACCCAGACCTTCATCCTCGACAGAGAGCCACCGTAGCGCGGATCCCCAATCGTGTCCGAAGCCATCTCCGCCACGAAGCTCATCGCCGGCGACTCCGTCCACCTCGGCGACCATGGCAGGCACCCCCGAGTTCGTCTCGACCTCCTGAGCACACCCATGCGCTCAGATCACCGAGGGACGCCTCCATTCATCGGCGAGCCTCGCCGGAGCTCCGCCTCTGTTCGGTCGGGGGAGGCGACGCACGCGTGGACTGGTCAAACCTGACCAGTGGGCCAGGCAGGCCCACTGTCAGTGACCCAGTGTCGGTCCATGAAAGCGTAAGTGGAAACGTAATTCCAAAGTACGTGTTCGACGTGTACATTTTGAAACGTTTTCTTTTCTTTTTCTGTTTTATTTAAAAACCAGAGATTTGACTAAACTTTGACTGGTTATATCTTTTTAAATAAAACTCCAAATGAATTGATTCTTTTTCCTACATCTCTCAAATCCTGTCTAGTTTATTTTAAGATTTATTTGAAAATTTTCAAACAACTTTTTTGTGCTGTTTTGAAAATGTGTGTTAATTCAAATTTATTTAAAATAGGATTTTGGAGAGAGGAAAAAAACTTTGAAAAGTTTTGGAGAGCACCCCCACCTCTCCACACCTTGAAGGCAAGCATTCTGAACCCTGGCATAATATTTTGGGTGTGATAGTAAATTGATTATAACACCCCCCCTCGATACGAAGGACCCGGTTATTTTTGTGACGATACAATCTTTTGCATAAATGCACTATTGGAGACTTCCTTGCTGTTGGAAGTGAATATACGTGTGATGGTAATCAACCTCGTATGCCTTGCATGCATGCCGGAAGGAAATCCGGGAAAGCCTCTGCCTTGGGTAGGCGTGAGCTTGTCTCCGGTCTTCGTCGGGACGGTTATGTCCGGTATGGCATAGTAAGGTATAATGAGTGGTGATTCTGTTAGTTGAAATAATTTTTCTATACATATCATGCAGGGAATATTTAAGCCTCCTGAGTCGGCCGTAGATCGAGTCTTGTTTCGGTAACCCCCACACTTGTTTTCGTGCTGCCACTTGTCCCTGCCGAGGGTAGGGTATGGTTCAGTAAGTAGTCAACCCCTGTCTTGGCACACACCATACAGAGAGGCCATGGTGGAAGATACCGGTTGTAGCCGGTAGGCATGCCACCTGGTCCGGGGGCATGGGTGTTTCCGGTTGGGACCGAGAGGGGGGCACCCCTTAGAGCGCGCGATAGAAATTTGATCCCATGCTACACGAGGTTGTAGCCTCCCCACTTAGAGTTTTGCTTAACAAGTGTCGTGGGTGATTCCTGACACAAGTGAAGTTAAGCTGGTGTGTGCAAGCCAGGCGTGTTTTCGACTAAAAGACCGTAGATGGAATTAGTCCTGATGGACTAAAGAAATCCGTTACTCGTGGGTAAAGAGTACACCCTCTGTAGAGGTATTAAACCTATTCGAATAGCCGTGTCCATGGTTAGGGACTACAGTCTGGGATGGCCCAAGTGTCGGTCTTAGTGTCGGTCTTCGGAGGTAAAAACTGTCAAACCAGAACATATGGATTTTGACTTGTGATATATGATGGTTATGATTATCCTTGTTGTGGACTAACCAAGTATATTTATTTGAAGTAATGAATATCGCTGGGACGGTTCTACCTCTCGGATATTCACGGTGATTATTTATTCAATTTATAAGCCCTTTATGTGGTATCGCTGAGGCGCCCGACTGTGGTATGCTTGTAATTATTCATTTTATAAGCCCTTTATGTGGTGTCGCTCAGACGCCCGACTGTGGCATGCTTGTTATTTATTTACTTTATAAGCCCTTTATGTGGTGTCGCTGAGACGCCTGACTGTGGCATGCTTGTTATTTTATTTACTTTATAAGCCCTTTATGTGGTGTCGCTGAGACGCCCGACTGTGGCATGCTTGTTATTTAATTACCTTATAAGCCCTTTATGTGGTGTCGCTAAGACGCCCGACTGAGGCCTGCTCACTTTTACTATCCTTTCGAGACATCACTTCAGACATCCGATCGGTGCATTTTATTACTATTCTGTCATTACATATTCTTGTTGCATATAAATAACCTGTTTGCATGCATCGGGGATTTTATTTTTCATGACTGACGTTGTGATTGTAGAATGTTTTAAGAGCATGATTATCGTTTGTTATATTATACCCGTATTCATAATGTTTGCGAGTACATTCAAAAGTACTCACTGGCTTGTCCCTGGCTATTGTCTTGGCCAGATTGCTTGCTTGGAGAGGAGCGTTGCGATGACAGCCTTGGAACCTAACCAACGGTGATAGCAACCTCGCGAAGATAGGAGTTAACCTGGTCAGCTGTTCCTGTGGGAAATGGAGTCCCATAGACCGTGGTGAACCACAAACCGCTTCCGCCATCAACCCTAGAAATCTTTTGTTGTACTCACAGACCAGAATGGTCTTGTACTACATATTATGTATTTTTGCTTGGAATTTCTGCATCAAGATGGTGCCTCATTAGCTAACAGTAATCCTGGGGCTGGTGAGCACAAGGGCCATTTTCTGGAAATTATATACCGAAAATCCGGTCCTGATACCCTCCGGCGGCGGCGACACGGGGTGGGACAGAGGTAGGGCTCCCGGCGGCGGTGATTTGGGTTGCCCCGTGTCGCTGAGGGTGGCGACGCGGGGGGGAGGGGGGAGCCCGAAAACTGTGTGTAATATTTTGATAGTATGTATGTTGTGATTCCCTTAGTGGTGTCATGTGAACGTTGACTACATGACACTTCACCATATTTGGGCCTAAGGGAATGCATTGTGGAGTAGTTATTAGATGATGGGTTGCGAGAGTTACAGAAGCTTAAACCCTAGTTTATGTGATATTCCGTAAGGGACCGATTGGATTGAAAAGTTTAATGTTATGGTTAGAATTTATTCTTAATACTTTTCTCGTAGTTGCGGATGCTTGTGAGGGGGTTAATCATAAGTAGGAGGTTTGTTCAAGTAAGAACATCACCTAAGCACCAGTCCAACCACATATTAAATTATCAAAGTAGCTAACATGAATCGAACCAACATGATGAAAGTGACTAGATGAAATTCCCGTGTACCCTCAAGAACGCTTTGCTTATCATAAGAGACCGTTTTGGCCTGTCCTTTGTCTCAAAAGGATTGGGCTACCTTGCTGCACTTTCGGTACTACTATAGTTACTTGCCCATTATGAATTATCTTGCTATCAAACTACTCGTTATTTATAATTTCAGTGCTTGCAGAGAATACCATGCTGAAAACCACTTGTCATTTCCTTCTGCTCCTCGTTGGGTTTGACACTCTTACTTATTGAAAGGACTACGATTGATCCCCTATACTTGTGTGTCATCAAGGCTCTTTTTTGGCGCCGTTACCGGGGAGTGAAGCGCTCTTGGTAAGTGGCAATTGGTAAGGAAAAATTATTACTACATGCTGAAATTTATTGTCACTTGTTACTATGGAGAACAATCCTCTGAGGGGTTTGTTCGGGGTATCTTCACCTCAACCGAAACCACAATTATTTACCCCTCAACCTACGGCACCTACTGAAAATATTGAATATTAAATTCCTTCGGGTATGATAGAACAACTGCTAGCTAATCCTTATGCAGGAGATGGAACCGAACATCCTGATATGCACTTGATATATGTGGAAGAAATTTGTGGATTATTTAAGCTTGCAGGTTTACCCGGAGATGAAACTAAGAAGAAGGTTTTCCCTTTATCTTTGAAGGTAAAATCATTGGCATGGTATAGGCTATGTGATGATATTGGATCTTGGAACTGGAATCGATTGAAATTAGAGTTTCACCTAAAAAATTATCCTATGCATCTAGTTCATCGTGATCGGAATTATATATATTTTTTGGCGTCGTGGAGGAGAAAGTATAGCTCTAGCTTGGGGGAGGCTTAAGTCAATGTTATATTCATGCCCCAACCATGAGCTCTCAAGAGAAATTATTATTCAGAATTTTTATGCTTGGCTTTCTCGTAATGATCGATCCATGCTCGATACTTCTTGTATTGGTTCCTTTATGAAGAAGACTATTGAATTCCGGTGGGATCTTTTAGAAATAATTAAACGCAACTCTGAAGATTGGGAACTCGACGAAGGTAAAGAGTCAGGTATTAAGCTAAAGTTTGATTATGTTAAATCTTTTATGAATACCGATGCTTTGCAAAAGTTTAGCATTAAATATGGACTTGACTCTGAGATAATAGCCTCCTTTTGTGAATCTTTTGCTACTCATGTTGATATCCCTAAGGAGAAGTGGTTTAAATATCATCCACCTATTAAAGAATAAATTAAAGAACTGGTAATAGCTAAAGATGAAACTATTATTTATAATGTTGATCTAGTTGTTCCCACTTCTTATATTGAAAAACCGCCTTTCCCTATTAGGATGAAGGAACATGCTAAAGTTTCAACTGTGGTCAACAAAAGTTATATTAGAACACCTAAACCAGCTGAACAAATCAAAGTAGAACCTAGTGTTGCTATGGTTAAGGATCTCCTGGTTGAAAATATAGATGGGCATGTTATTTACTTCTGTGATGAAGCTGCTAGGATTGCCAAACCCGACGAAAAAGATAAACATAGACCCGTTGTTGGCATGCCTGTTGTCTCAGTTAATATAGGAGATCACTATTATCATGGTTTATGTGTCATAGGTGCTAGCGTGAGTGCTATTCCCTTTACTTTATATAAAGAAATTATGAATGACATAGCACCCGCTGAAATAGAAGACATAGATGTTTCTATTAAACTTCCTAATAGAGACACCATCACACCACTTGGGATTGTTAGATATGTTGAAGTCTTGTGTGGGAAAATAAAATACCCTACTGATTTTCTTGTTCTTGGTTCCGCACAAGATGACTTTTGTCCAATTATCTTTGGTAGACCTTTCTTGAACACCGTTAATGCTAAACTAGATTGTGAGAAACAAACTGACGGTGTTAGCTTTGGTTATGTGTCTCATGAGTTTAATTTCTCCAAGTTTAGTAGAAATCATCATGAGAAATAATTGCCTAGTAAGGATGAAATTATTGGTCTTGCTTCTATTGTTGTACCTCCTACTGATCCTTTAGAACAATATCTTCTAGATCATGAAAATGATTTACATATGCATGAAAGAAATGAAATAGATAAGATTTTCTTTGAACAACGTCCTCTGCTTAAACACAATTTGCCTATTGAAACTCTAGGAGGTCCTCCTCCACCTAAAGGTGATCCTGTGTTTGAATTAAAACAATTGCCAGACACTTTTAAATATGCTTATTTTGATGAGAAGAAGATATATCATGTTATTATTAGTGCTAACCTTTCAGAACACGAAGAAGAAAGATTATTGAAAGTTCTAAGGAAGCATCGGGCTGCTATTGGATATACTCTTGATGATCTTAAGGGCATCAGTCCCACTCTATGTCAGCACAAGATTAATATGGAACCTGATTCTAAACCTGTTGTTGATCACCAAATCCGAAGATGAAAGAAGTGGTAAGGACGGAAATATTAAAACTTATGGATGCAGGTATAATTTATCCTATAGATGATAGTAGATGGGTAAGTCATGTTCATTGTGTCCCTAAGAAAGGAGGTATTACTATTGTTCCTAATGATAAGAATGAACTTATTCCACAAAGAATTGTTACAGGCTATAGAATGGTAACTGATTTTAGAAAATGAAACAAAGCAACTAGAAAAGATCATCACCCTCTTCCTTTTATTTATCTAAGCACACACATTTTTGCTTCCTTGATGGATATTCCGGTTTTTCAAAAATACATGTTTCTCAACCTGATCAAGAAAAGACCACTTTTACTTGTCCTTTTGGAACTTATGCTTATAGACATATGGCTTTTGGTTTATGCAATGCACCTGCTACCTTTCAAAGATGCATGGCTGTTATATTCTCTGATTTTTGTGAAAATATTGTTGAGGTTTTCATGGATGACTTTTCTGTTTATGGGAAGTCTTTTGATGATTGTTTAAGAAATCTTGATCGAGTTTTGCAGATATGTGAGCAAACAAATCTTGTCTGAATTAGGAGAAGTGCCACTTTATGGTTAACAAAGGTATTGTTTTGGGCCATAAAATTTCCGAAAGAGGTATTGAGGTGGACAAAGCTAAGGTTCATGCAATTGAGAAAATGCCATGTCCTAAAGATATCAAAGGTATTCATAGTTTCCATGGTCATGCTGGTTTCTACAGGAGATTTATCAAAGATTTTTCTAAAATTTCTAGGCCTCTTACAAATCTTTTGCAAAGGATATTCCTTTTTTATGATGATTGTTTAGAAGACTTCGAAACACTTAAGAAAGCCTTAATTTCTGCACCTATTGTTCAACCACCTGATTGGAACTTGCCTTTTGAAATTATGTGTGATGCTTGTGATTATGCTGTTGGTGCTGTTCTAGGACAAAGAGTTGATAAGAAACTAAATGATATTCACTACGCAAGTAAAACTCTAGACAGTGCACAAAGAAATTATGCTACTACTGGCAGTGGTGTTTGGTTGTGATAAATTTAGATCCTATATTGTAGATTCAAAAGTAATTGTTCACACTGATCATGCTGCAATAAAGTATCTTATGGAAAAGAAGGATGCCAAACCTAGGCTTATCCGATGGGTTATCTTGCTATGAATTTGATTTGCATATCACTGATAGAAAAGGAGCGGAGAACCCCATGGCTGATAACTTGTCTAGGCTTGAAAATATTCTTGATGACCCACAACCTATTAATGATAGTTTTCCTCATGAGCAATTAGCTGCAATAAATGTTTCTAATAACACTCCTTGGTATGCTGACTATGCTAATTACATTGTTGCTAAATTTATACCACCTAGTTTCACATACCAACAAGAGAAAAATATTCTTCTATGATTTAAGACATTACTTTTGGGATGACCCACGTCTTTATAAAGGAGTAGATGGTATTATTAGACGTTGTGTACCTGAGCATGAACAGGGACAAATCCTATGGAAATGTCACTCCAAAGCTTATGGAGGACATCATGCGGGAGATAGAACTGCTCACAAGGTATTGCAATCTGGGTTTTATTGGCCTACTCTCTTCAAGGATGCGTGTAAGTTTGTCTTGTCTTGTGATGAATGTCAAAGAATAGGTAATATCGGTAAGCATCAAGAAATGCCTATGAATTATTCACTTGTTGTTGAACCATTTAATGTTTGGGGATTTGATTACATGGGACCTTTTCCTTCCTATAATGGGTATACTCATACTTTGGTTGCTGTTGATTATGTTACTAAGTGGGTAGATTCTATTCCAACTAGTAGTGTTGATCACAACACCTCTATTAAAATGCTTAAGGAAGTTATCTTCCCAAGGTTTGGAGTCCCTAGATATTTAATGACTGATGGTGGTTCACACTTTATTCATGGTGCTTTCCGTAAAATGCTTGCTGAGTATGATGTTAACCATAGAATTGCATCACCAAGTTGAACTTAGTAATAGAGAAATAAAATTAACTTTACAAAAGACTGTCAATAGGTCCCGGAAGAATTGGTCTAAGAAATTAGATGATGCACTTTGGGCTTATAGAACAGCATATAAAATTCCTATGGGTATGTCTCTTATAAAATGGTTTATGGAAAAGCTTGTCATTTGCCTCTTGAGTTAGAACATAAAGCTTATTGGGTAATTAAAGAACTCAACTATGATTTCAAACTTGCTGGTGAGAAGAGGTTATTTGATATTAGCTCATTAGATGAATGGAGAACCCAAGCTTATGAAAATGCCAAGTTATTTAAAGAAAAGGTTAAAAGATGGCATGATAAAAGAATCCAAAAGAGTGAGTTCAAAGTTGGAGAATATGTTCTTTTGTACAACTCTCATTTCAGATTCTTTGCAGGAAAGCTCCTCTCCAAATAGGAAGGACCCTATGTTATCGAGGAGGTTTATCGATCTGGAGCTATCAAAATAAATAATGCCAAAGGTACCAACCCGAAGGTTGTTAATGGGCAACGAATAAAACATTATATTTCAGGTACGCCCATTAATGTTGAAAGCAATATTATCCAAACTACGACACCGAAAGAACACATAAAAGAAACCTTCCGAAACACTCCAGAATCATGAAAAAGAGGAGGTACGTGATACGGTAAGTAAACAGACTTCAAAAAATGTGCAACAATATTCTCTGTCCATTTTGGAATATAACAAAATTTAGGAAAATAAGAAACAACCAGGAAGGCACCACTGGTGGGCACAAGACACCAGGGCGTGCCAGGCGCGCCTAGGTGGGTTGTGCCCACCTCAGGTACCTTCCGGACTCCGTTTTTCTTCCGTTTTCTTGTTTCCAAGATAAAAAATCTTTATATACCCCCGAACCTATTAACCTCCGTATCGCGGAGAAATCTTCTCTTCTCTTTTCTTGCTATTTTCTGACAGATTCATCTAGGCCAGCATCATGTCTTCCTCACCCTCCAACAACGGAGAAGAAGATGCAGGGCTAGTTCGGGAAGATCTAAGGAGAGAGGAAGATGAAGAGGTTGTCATGGAGGAAGATGAGGGAAATCCCCTTGGGGTTTACCCTCCGGCTTCCGAGAGAGGCACACTGGCTAGTATCTTCACTCGTCCTAATCCTCACCAAGCCATGAGGACATCAAACAATCAAGAGAGTCTCGATGTGAATGAAGGATTCCCACCAAGGAGGCCTTTACACAGGTTACATCGTAACAATTTTCACAATTTGATTCACAATTATGGGTTCAAAAATACTCCTCGTGTGCACATACTGTCCAATTGGGACATATCTCGTCCAAGAGAAAGTAATGTAGGAACAAACTCCTGGGGCCCAAAAATAAACACATAATGGCTGAAGTGGAGAAAAACACTGAGTTACTTTGTCGGGCCCTTTGAGAGATTCAAGGCTTGAGGGAGCTACTCATGATTATATTGGAACATGCTACCACTTCACCACCACCTCCTACTTCATCACCAAAATAAAATTGAGTATCGGGTATGGGCACTCCCCTTGGCTTGCGCCAAGCTTGGGGGAGGTGCCCCGGTATCATATCACCTCCACTATCTTTTGCCTTTACTTATTTTAGTTTGATCCATAGTTATCTTTTGCTTTAGATGAATAAAAGTTTAGTTCGATCCTTTCTTTTTGAGAGTTTTCTTAGCGATCTATCCTTGTAATCGTGTGCGAGATATATAATAAAGTTTAGTTTGAGTTTTGCTTTCTTTACTTTCATGCTTCAATAAAAAGAAAGGAAATAAATGAAAAAGATCATATGCTGATCTTATGGTAAGTAATGACATCACATAAGGAAAAGTATAAGTAGAAAATTTTATTGGAGATTGACAAACATAGCATTGGTCAATGATGCAATTCATGAAAGAATTAATAAGGGAAGAGAAGATTCACATGCAAATACACTATCTTGGAAATCTTTTGTGATTGTGAGCCCCCATCAAAATATTATATGCCAGAATTGTTGACGTTGGACAAAGAAGACAACGTAATGATTTATATTTGTTCATATTCACATAGAAATTATATTGCCATAGATCCTTCAACATGTGGTGTTTGCCCCCCATCTTTGCTAGCCAAAAATTCCGCACCAAGTAGAGATACTACTTGTGCATATAAAAACCCTTGAACCCAAATCTTATTTTCAAGAGTCCACCATACCTACCTATGGATTAAGTAAAGATCCTTCAAGTAAGTTGTCATCGGTTCAATAAGGCAATAAAAATTGCTTCTAAAAGTGTTAGATCAATTAGTGTAAGAGAAAATTGAGTGTTGTACGAACTTGTGATGGCAAAGAATAAAAGCGACAGACTGCATAATAAAGGTTGCTATCATAAGGGGCAATATAACGTGATGTTCTTTTGCACTAAGGGATTGAGCATACAAACAAAAACGCGCATGGAAACCTCTGGTGAGGAAAGATCTAGGCACATATATCCAGTTGGATAAGGATAGCATGAGTTATTATTGTTGACATCGATCACCCTCGAGGTGAATACGTTGGGAAGCGAAATTATAAGCCCCTATCTTTCTATGTGTCTGGTTGAAACGTTTTGCTCATGTGTATGCGGTGAGTGTTAGCAATCATAGAAAACTATATGATGGTTGAGTATGTGGACTTGCCTAAAGGCTCCGATACGTGGCCCTTCCTGAAAAGATGATGAATTGTAGTTCCAAACTTGACTGAGAACATAGTTTGTCGGTTTCCAATAGAGTTTATGCTTTATACTTCGATGTTGTGATGAATTGTTACTTATTCATGAAAATTCTATGGTAAAAGTTCTCTGATAAAAGTTTTATGTTAAAGTTTGTTGTTGTTATAATAATTTACATGATGCTTCTATGTCCATATTTTGTTTTTATTGACACCTCTCTCTCTAAGCATGTGGACATGTTTTCGATTTCAGTTTTCACTTGAGGGAAAGCGAGGTCTAAGCTTGGGGGAGTTGATACATCCATATTGCATCATGTTTACCTACTGTTATTTATAATGTTTCTATGCATAATTATACTTTTTGGAGTAATTCTAATGCCTTTTCTCTCATAATATGTAAGGTTCACACAAAGAGGGAGAATTCCGGCAGCTGGAAATATGGACCTGAAAAAGCTACGTCAGGCTACCTATTCTGCACAACTCCAAATTAGTTGAAACTTCACGAGGAATTTTTACGGAATAAATAAGAAATACTGGAGCAAATAACTACCGGAGGGGGCACCTGGTGAGCACAAGACACACCAGGGCGCGCCAGGCCCCCCAGGTGCGCCTGGTGGGTTGTGCTCAGCCCCGCCCACCTCCGGTGCCCATCTTCTGGTATATAGGTCATTTTGACCTAGAAAAAATAAGGAGAGGACTTTCGGGATGGAGCACCGCCGTCTCAAGGCGGAACTTGTGTAGGAGCACTTTTGCCCTCCGGCGAAGCGATTCCGCCGGGGGAACTTCCCTCCTGGAGGGGGAAATCATCGTCATCATCATCACCAACAACTATCCCATCTTGGGGAGGGCAATCTCCATCAATATCTTCAACGGCACCATCTCCTCTCAAACCCTAGTTCATCTCTTGTGTTCAATCTTTGTATCAGAACTATAGATTGGTACTTGTGGGTGACTAGTAGTGTTGATTACATCTTGTAGTTGATTACTATATGGTTTATTTGGTGGAAGATTATATGTTCAGATCCAATATGCTATTTAATACCCCACTGATCTTGAGCATGTTTATCACTTGTGAGTAGTTACTTTTGTTCTTGAGATCACGGGAGAAATCTTGTTGCAAGTAATCATGTGAACGTGATATGTGTTCGATATTTTGATAGTATGCATGTTGTGATTCCCTTAGTGGTGTCATGTGAACGTCGACTACATGACACTTCACCATATTTGGGCCTAAGGGAATGCATTGTGGTGTAGTTATTAGATGATGGGTTGCGAGGGTGACAGAAGCTTAAACCCTAGTTTATTCGCTATTTCGTAAGGGACCGATTGGATCCAAAAGTTTAATGGTATGGTTAGAATTTATTCTTAATACTTTTATCGTAGTTGCGGATGCTTGCGAGGGGGTTAATCATAAGTAGGAGGTTTGTTCAAGTAAGAACAGCACCTAAGCACCGGTCCACCCACATATTAAATTATCAAAGTAGCGAACACGAATCGAACCAACATGATGAAAGTGAATAGATGAAATTCCCGTGTACCCTCAAGAATGCTTTGCTTATCATAAGAGACCGTTTTGGCCTATCATTTGCCTCAAAAGGATTGGGCTACCATGCTGCACTTTTTTTACTACTATTGTTACTTGCTCGTTAAAAATTATCTTGCTATCAAACTACTCATTACTTATAATTTCAGTGCTTGCAGAGAATACCTTGCTGAAAACCACTTGTCATTTTCTTCTGCTCCTCGTAGGGTTTGGCACTCTTACTTATCGAAAGGACTACGATTGATCCCCTATACTTGTGGGTCATCAGCCTCTGATACGTCCCCAACGTATCTATATTTTTTTTATTGTTCCATGCTATTAAAGTATCATTCTTGGATGTTTTATACTCATTTTTAGCAACTTTATACCATTTTTTGGGACTAACCTATTGACATAGTGCCTAGTGCCAGTTGTTGTTTTTTGGTTGTTTTTTACTTCACCGAATATCAGTACCGAACTGAGTTCAATTGCCATGAAACTTTTTGGAGAATTTTTTCTACCCAGAAGACACCCAGGAGGCCCCAAGAAGTGCACTAGAGGGGTCCTATGGGGCCCACTAGGCACCAGGGCGCGCCATGATACGTCTCCAACGTATCTATAATTTTTTATTGTTCCATGCTATTATATTATCTGTTTTAGATATTTTATATGCATTAATATGCTATTTTATATTATTTTTGGGACTAACTTATTAGTTTCTATTTTTTTCCTTGTTTTTGAGTTTTACAGAAAAGGAATATCAAATGGAGCCCAAACGGAAGAAAACTTTCGCGATGATTTTTCTTGGACCAGAAGACACCCAGCAGACTTGGACAGGGGGCCAGAAGAGTCTCGAGGGCTCCAAAAGCCCTTAGGGCGCGCCCTAGGGGGGCTCCTCTGGCTTGTGGTCCCCCACGGGACTCCATCAACCCTAATTCTTTCGCTATAAATTCCCAAATATTCCCAAATGACTAGAAGCGTCCACCAAAATACTTTTCCGCTGCCGTAACCTTATATACCCATGAGATCCCATCTTGGGACCATTTTCGGCACCCTACCGGAGGGGGATTCGATCACGGAGAGCTTCTACATCAACCCTATTGCCCTTCCGATGAAGCGTGAGTAGTTTACCTCAGAACTACGTGTACATAGCTAGTAGCTAGATGGCTTCTTCTCTCTCTTTGATCTTCAATACAATGTTCTCCTTGATGTTCTTGGAGATCTATCTGATGTAATATTCTTTTGCGGTGTGTTTGTCGAGATCCGATGAATTGTGGATTTATGATCAAATAGCCTATGAATATTATTTGAGTCTTCTCTGAATTCTTATATGCATGATTAAATATCTTTGTATATCTCTTTGAATTATCGGTTTGGTTTGGCCAACTAGATTGGTTCTTCTTGCAATGGGAGGCACGTATTGTATTGTTGCCATCAAGGGTAAAAAGATGGGGTTTCATCATATTGCTTGAGTTTATCCCTCTACATCATGTCATCTTACTTAAGGTGTTACTCCGTTCTTATGAACTTAATAGTCTAGATACATGTTGGAAAGCGGTCGATCTGTGAAGTAATAGTAGTAGATGCAGGCAGGAGTCGGTCTACTTGACACAGACGTGGTGCCTATATTCATAGCCATTTTCCTTGGATATTGTCATAACTTTGCGCTTTTCTATCAATTGCTCGACAGTAATTTGTTCACCCACCATATGTTTTCTTTCAAGAGAGAAGCCTCTAGTGAAACCTATGGTCCTCGGGTCTATTTTCCATCATATATGTTCAGATCTATAAACCCAAAAAACCCAAAATTACATTGTTGCAACTTATTTGTTTTTTTCTTAATTTTAGATTTTAGTAATCTTTTATATCCTTCTCTGTCAGATCTCATCCTTGCAAGTGACCGTGAAGGGATTGAGAACCCCTTTATCGCGCTGGGTGCAAGTGTTTGATTATTTGTGTAGGTGCATAGATTGGACAATTTCTTGTACCTCCTATTGGATTGATACCTTGGTTCTCAAACTGAGGGAAATACTTATCTCTACTTTGCTGCATCACCCTTTCCTCTTCAAAGGAAAAACCAATGCAAACTCAAGAAGTAGCAGGAAGAATTTCTGGCGCCGTTGCCGGGGAGGTTCTACATCAAGCCTACCAAGTACCCACCATAAACTCTCATCTATTGCATTACATTATTTGCCATTTGCCTCTCGTTTTACTCTCCCCCACTTCTAAAATGATTTCTAAAAACACAAAAGATTTGCATTTTTATTCGCCCTACTTCTGTTCGTCTTTTCGTCTGGTTTTTGTTTGCTTGTTTGCTAGATCGGTTTGTTGCCACCATTTCAGAATCTGGGGAGGTTTTCATTGAAAATTTTGAGAATAGTGGTAGCATAAACCTTAAGTAAAAACTTGGTTCTTGTTCTTTAGATCGTGAGACTGAAACTCCCCCTAATTATAAACCAAAAACTTTTCATGTGGGAGACGGTAATATTATTGGGAAAAGTATTATTCAAGAATTCGTTTATTGTATGGGAACTTTGCCTATTAATAAGAGATCTATCCTTCTTAATACAAATTGTTATGCGGATGCCATTGCCATGCTTATTGGTAAATTAGAAAGGAAATTTGTGCACATCCACCCCGCTTTGCAAAAGATGTTACATGAACTTCCAAATATTCATCATCCTAAGGATAAAAATATTGCCACTATTATCCTTATGCAGGAATTTGATTTTATAATACAAGAAGCTAGGGAAATTTTTGTTTTCTACAATAAAGATATTGAACATCCTTCGATTGAAGAAATTCTCCATGATAAAGAAACTTTGCATAGCCAGGAATCTAGAGATTATCAATCTTATCGTGACAATCTTAGGAGGAGAGTGCCTTATTCAGAAATTACTCAAGCCATTTACCTTGATACTTATGATAATTTTGATTGGGTAACTCGGGGAATTTATGTAGGATTTAATGATGATTGGTTGGAAGGGATGACTAGGGAACCAATTAAAAACGAGATACACATTTTATATGATGATATATATGGTGATGATCCAGACTATGGGTTCACGAATGTCAAAATCACTAATCAAAGTCCTTTTCATGGATTAAGTTTATCTACTAGAAGGGAAATAAAAGAAAAGAAAATTTTGCTAAGAAAAGTTTTTGAAGATTTGATTAAGAAAGTGTTGGATGACAATACCTAGATCTATGTTTTATGCCTAGCTAGGGGCGTTAAACAATAGCGCTTATTGGGAGGCAACCCAATTTTATTTTTATGTCTTTTGCTTTTTGTTTCTGTTCTTGAATAAATACACATTATTACCTCTATAGTAATTGTGTTTTGGTGTTTTTAATTAGTGTTTGAGCCAAGTAAAGCCTTTGGGATACTTTGGTGTATCGTTGATTTGAACTTGCTGAAAAACGGAAACTTTTGCATCCAGTAATAGAGTTATTTAAATTCACTGGAGTGTGATAAAATCCTGAATTTTTTACACAAGATTGATATATGAATTGTCTGTGTGTTCCTAATTTTTCAGACTTTTTGGAGTTACAGAAGTATACAAAGTTTACAGATTACTACAGACTATTCAGTTTTTAACAGATTCTGTTTTCTATGTGTTGTTTGCTTATTTTGATGAATCTATGGGTAGTACCGGGGGGTATGAACCATGGAAAAGTTGGAATACAGTAGATATTACACCAATATAAATAAAGAATGAGTTCACAACAGTACCAAAAGTGGTGATTTATTTTCATATACTAACAGATCTCATGAGTTTTCTGTTGAGTTTTGTGTTGTGAAGTTTTCAAGTTTTGGGTAAAGATTTGATGGACTATGGAATAAAAAGTGACAAGAGCCTAAGCTTGGGGGTGCCCAAGGCACCGCAAGGTAATATTCAAGGACAACCAAGCATCTAAGCTTGGGGACACCCCGGATGGCATCCCCTCTTTCGTCTTCAATCCATCGGTAAATTTACTTGAGGCTATATTTTTATTCACCACATGATATGTGTTTTGCTTGGAGCGTCTTGTATGATACGAGTCTTTGCTTTTTAGTTTGCCACAATCATCCTTGTTGTCCACACCTTTTGAGTGGGACACGCATGAATCATGATTTATTAGAATACTCCATGTGCTTCACTTATATCTTTTGAGCTAGGCAATTTTGCTCTAGTGCTTCACTTATATCTTTTTAGAGCACGGCGGTGGCTTTATTTAATAGAAATTGTGGAACTCTCATGCTTAACTTATATTGTTTTGAGAGTCCTTAAACAGCATGGTAATTTTCTTAGGTTATGAATTTAGTCCTAATATGATGGGCATCCAAGAGGGGTATAATAAAAAAATTCATATAAAGTGCATTGAATACTATGAGAAGTTTGATTCCTTGCATATTTTTTTGAGATATAAAGATGGTGATATTAGAGTCATGCTAGTGAGTAATTGTGGATTGGTAGAAATACTTGTGTTAAAGTTTGTGATTCCCGTAGCATGCACGTATGGTGAACCATTATGTGATGAAGTCCGAGCATGGATTATTTATTGATTGCCATCCTTTGTGTGGAGGTCGAGATCGCACGATGGTTAACTCATACCAACCCTTCCCCTAGGAGCATGTGTGTAGTACTTTGTTTCGATAGCTAATAGACTTTTATAATAAGTATGTGAGTTCTTTATGACTAATGTTGAGTCCATGGATTATACACACTCGCACCCTCCCACCATTGCTAGCCTCTGTAGTACCGCGCAATTCTCACGGTGTATTAAACCCACCATATACCTTCCTCAAAACATCCACATACCTACCTATTATGGCATTTCCATAGCCATTCCGAGATATATTGCCATGCAACTTCCACCGTTCCGTTCATTATGACACGCTTCATCATTGTCATATTCATTTGCATGATCATGTAGTTGGCATGGTATTTGTGGCAAGGCCACCGTTCATATTTTTTATATATGTCACTCTTGATCATTGCACCTCCCGGTACACCGTCGGAAGCATTCATATAGAGTCGTATCTTGTTCTAGAATCGAGTTGTAATTCTTGAGTTGTAAGTAAATAAAAGTGTGATGATCATCATTATTAGAGCATTGTCCCGTGTGAGGAAAGGATGATCGAAGCTATGATTCCCTCACAAGTTAGGATGAGTCTCTGGACGTTATAAAAAAATAAAAGAGGCCAAAAGAAGCCCAAATAAAAAAAAGAGAAAAAAGACGCCAAAGAACCCAAAATAAAAAAATGAGAGAAAAGAGAGAAGGGACAATGTTACTATCCTTTACCACACTTGTGCTTCAAAGTAGCACCGTGATCTTCAGGATAGCGTGTCTCCTATGTTGTCACTTTCATATAGTAGTGGGAATTTGTCATTATAGAACTTGGCTTGGATGTTCCAATGATGGGCTTCCTCAAATTTCCCTAGGTCTTTGTGAGCAAGCAAGTTGGATGTACACCCACTTAGTTTCTTTTTGAGCTTTCATACACTTATAGCTCTAGTGCATCTGTTGCATGGCAATCCCTACTCACTCACGTTGATATCTATTGATGGGCATATCCATAGCCCGTTAATACGCCTAGTTGATGTGAGACTTCCTCCTTCTTTTTGTCTTCTCCACAACCACCATATTCTATTCCACCTATAGTGTTATATCCATGGCTCATGCTCATGTATTGCGTGAAAGTTGAAAAAGTTTGATAATACTAAAGTATGTAACAATTGTTTGACTAATACCGGGGTCGTGCATGATTTAATACTTCGTGTGATGAAGATGGAGCATAGCCAGACTATATGATTTTGTAGGGATAACTTTCTTTGGCCATGTTATTTTGAGAACACATGATTGCTTTATTAGCATGCTTGAAGTATTATTATTCTTATGTCAATATTAAACTTTTGTTTTGAATCTTATGGATCTGAATATTCATGCTACAATAAATAAAATTACATGGATAAATATGTTAGGTAGCATTCCACATCAAAAATTCCGTTTTTACCATTTACCTGCTCGAGGATGAGCAGGAATTAAGCTTGGGGATGCTTGATATGTCTCCAATGTATCTATAGATTTTGATTGTTCCATGCTATTATATTATTTGTTTTGGATGTTTTATATACACTAGTATGCTATTTTATATTATTTTTGGGACTAATTTATTAACCTAGAGCCTAGTGCCCGTCTTTTCCTTGTTTTTGAGTTTTACAGAAAAGGAATATCATACGGAGTCCAAACGGAATAAAACTTTCGCTATGATTTTTCTTGGACCAGAAGACACCCAACACACTTGGATAGGGGGGCAGAAGAGTCCCGAGGGCTCCACAACCCCTCAGGGCACGCCCTAGGGGGTGCCCCACTGCTTGTGGGCCCCACAGGACTCCTCCAACCCTAATTCTTCTGCTATAAATTCCCAAATATTCCCAAACGACTAGAAGCGTCCACCAAAATACTTTTCCGCCACTGTAACCTTCTGTACCCATGAGATCCCATCTTGCGACCTTTTCTGGCACCCTGCCGAAGGGTAATTCGATCACCAAAGGCTTCTACATCAACACTATTGCCCTTTTGATGAAGTGTGAGTAGTTTACCTCAGACCTACGGGTCCATAGCTAGTAGCTAGATGGCCTTCTTCTCTCTCTCTCTTTGACCTTCAATACAAAGTTCTCCTCGATGTTCTTGGAGATCTATCCGATGTAATATTGTTTTGCGGTGTGTTTGTCGAGGTCCGATGAATTGTGGATTTATGATGAGATTATCTATGAATATTATTTGAGTCTTCTATGAATTCTTATATGCATGATTAAATATCTTTGTATTTCTCTTCGAATTATCGGTTGGTTTGGCCAACTAGATTGGTTCTTCTTGCAATGGGAGCGGTGCTTAGTTTTGGGTTCAATCTTGCGGTGTCCTCACCCAGTGACAAAGTAGGGGTAGCGAGGCACGTATTGTATTGTTGCCATCAAGGGTAAAAAGATGGGGTATTCATCATATTGCTTGAGTTTATCCCTCTACATCATGTCATCTTACTTAAGGTGTTACTCCATTCTTATGAACTTAATACTCTAGATGCATGCTGGATAGAGGTCGATGTGTGGAGTAATAGTAGTAGACGCAGGCAGGAATCAGTCTACTTGACACGGGCGTGATGCCTATATTCATAATCATTGCCTTGGATATCATCACAACTTTGCGCTTTTCTATCAATTGTTCGATAGAAATTTGTTCACCCACCATATGTTTTCTTTCAATAGAGAAGCCTCTAGTGAAACCTATGGTCCCCAGGTCTATTTTCCATCATATATTTTCAGGTCTATAAACCAAAAACCCCAAAAATACCTTGCTGCAATTTATTTGTTTTCATTTTGTTTTACATTTTAGTAATCTTTTATATCCTTCTCTATCAGATCTCATCCTTGCAAGTGACCGTGAAGGGATTGACAACCCCTTTATCACATTGGGTGCAAGTGTTTGATTGTTTATGCAGGTGCATAGATAGGAGACATACTTGTACCTCCTACTGGATTGATACCTTGGTTCTCAAACTGAGGGAATTACTTATCTCTACTTTGCTGCATCACCCTTTCCTCTTCAAGGGAAAAACCAACGCAAGCTCAAGAAGTAGCACGCCACGGACCCTTGGCACGCCTTGGTGGGTAGTGGAGCCCACATGCACCCCCTTCACCGACCTCTGGCTCTATAAATACTCTAAAATCATAAAAACCCTAGGGGAGTCGACGAAACACAATTCCAGCCGCCGCAAGTTCCAAAACCACGAGATCCAATCTAGAGGCCTTTTTCGGCACTCTGCCGGAGGGGTTCTTCATCATCACCCTTGCCCCTCCGATGATGCGTGAGTAGTTTACCACAGACCTATGGGTCCGTAGGTAGTATCTAGATGGCTTCTTCTCTCTTTTTGATCTTCAATACAATGTTCTCCTCGATGTTCTTGGAGATCTATTTGATGTAATGACTTTTTGCGGCGTGTTTGTTGGGATCCGATGAATTGCGAGTTTATGATCAGATCTATCTATGAATATTATTTGAGTATTTGTTGAACTCTTTTATGCATGATTGTTATAGCCTCGTATGTCTTCTTTGAAACTTTGGTTTGGTTTGGCCACCTAGATTGATTTTTCTTGCCATGGGAAGAGGTGCTTTGTGATGTTCAATCTTGCGGTGCTCAATCTCAGTGATAGAAGGAGACATGACACACATGTATCGTTGCCATTATTCCTACCTGAATAGATCTTGTCTACATCATGACATCGTTCTTATTGCATTACTCCATTTTTCCATGAACTTAATACACTAGATGCATGCTGGATAGCGGTCAATGTGTGGAGTAATAGTAGTAGATGCAGGCAGGAGTCGGTTTACTAATCTTGTACGTGATGCCTATATACATGATCATTGCCTTGGATATTGTCATAATTATTTGCTCTTCTATCAATTGCCCAACAGTAATTTGTTTACCCACCGTATGCAATTTTCTCGAGAGAAGCCTCTAGTGAAATCTACAGCCCCCGGATCTATTTCCTATCATATTAAAACCAAAAATACCTTGCTGCACTTTTTATTTATTTATTTTATTTTGTGTTTTTGCTATATCTATTTATCCAATCCCATACAATTTAATCTATCTCAATAACGAGGAGGGATTGACAACCCCTCTTACGCATTGGGTTGCAAGTTTTTGTTGTTTGTGTGCATGTGTTGTTTGCATAGTGTTGCTTGGTTCTCCTATTGGATTGATAACCTTGGTTTCATAACTGAGGGAAATACTTACCGTTGCTGTGCTGATCGTCCTCTCCTCTTCAGGGAATTACCAACGCAGATACAAGCAATCAGCCTCTAACTTTACCTAAAGGCAATATAACTTCTTGGGTTGATTGTTGCAGCAAATTCTTATCGAAGTTTTGTCCACCAGCAAAATTTATGCAACTTCGTTCTCAGTTTATAGGTCTCAAGCAGGAAGAACGAAAGCCACTAGAAACTGTCCTAACCAAGGAATGGAGGAATGATTACTCCTTCATATGTTTTATAATGGTTTAAATCCTATGTCAAAAACTATGCTACAGCTGTAGGCAGAACAATCATGGGAAAACCCATGCATGGTGTCAAGAAGCTACTTGATGATATGCAAGAGAACCATGCCCAATGGAATGTTGAGAGAACTACGACCAAGAGGGTGAATGAAATTGAAGAAAATAATGCGAAGTTGACAGCCAAACTTGATGAACTCATCTCCGTCATGAAAGACAAAGGAGAGGTAAACATAAATGCCAACACTAATGAAGAAGTTAGTGATGTGAATTTCATTGCTCGCAATAGCTACATTCCCAACTTGAAAAATGGGTATGCTCCTAGACTTCCCTATCTTAATAATAGTGGAGCACCAAATAAGTTCAATGGAGCTAGTAGCGGCAATAGAAATACTCTTGAAGATACTCTGAAAAGTTTTATTGCTAGTAAAATTGAGCAGAATGAAAGCTTCAAAAATATTTTGAAGAACCATGATAACTTACTTGGTCAGTTGACCTGTAAGATTGTTGGACTAACAAATGATGTGCAGATGCTAGATGGAATATCTAAGAATATGGAAGCACAAGTAGCTAAAATTGTAGAGAGCCAAACGTTGGTCCTAGCTAAGTTTGCAGGTAAACTGGAACCTAACCCAGTTGAACATGTCAAGATGGTGAGAAGCAATGAAGCAAAGGCAAAAGAGCTGGACAAAAGCCATGTGCCTGAGTACACCTATGCCATTGCAGACTTCGTCAAAATGATAGAAATGAAGCATCCACTACCCAAGGTATCCAATGATAAGGCATAATGTCTTTGTTGATCACATTGCAGCCAGGGTACGTGAGATTGATGGTGAAAGAAAGAAGCTTTAGAGTAAGTTACCAGCTAAGCAAGAAGTTGCTTTTGAGCCTACTATAGAGATTGATATTGTTTTAAATAAGTTCAATGCTTTACGTGATCTAGCGCTAGTGTTTCCACATCCCTAAGTCTGTTTATGATAGTCTCAATCTGAGTCCTTATGCTACTACTAAGATTAGATTGAATATGGCTAATTATACTTTTACTCAAGCAGTAGGGATTAAGCATGGAGTTATAGTTCAGATAAATGATTGCATTGTCATGATTGATCTCGTGATAGTTCATATGCCCGAAGATCCTATTGGTCCAATAATTCTCGGTAGACCTTTTCTAAGGACTACCAAAGCTTAATATGCGGGCGACACGGTCGCTCTCATGTTGCATGTCCTCCACTTGGAGGCGGGCGCTCACCTGAAGCTCGTCAAAGTGAGCCAAGAGGCGGTCGCATCCACGGCCTGCCTCCACTGCCTAACAAAGGACCTCCTCGACGGGCGCCTCAACTGAATCGATGAGGCACCACTATTGTGTGGCATGTTCATGGTCGGTGTAGTCCACCTACTCAGCCACATATTTTCTCTTCTGCAACGGAGAGTCGAGTGCCTGACCAGGCGCCGTCAGTGAGGGGGCGGATCCGACGTAGTACCCTCTGGTGCCGACTCAAAGGAAGGAAGGGGGTTAGTTTCGACGAGATCTGCATTTGGGGACGGAGGTGCCCTATGCGGCCTGCCGCTGACCATAGACATATGGGAGAAGGAAGGGGTCGTGCGCACAATCGTCGCCGAAAAGGGGATTGTGCATTTTCTTGGATTCAATGGTGAATGAGATGGAACCGCTGCTTTAAAGATCGGTGGCATAGTGTGGAGTGGTGGGAAATTGAACTGTGCGAACGCAGTCAAGTTTGACTATGGAGGAATGGCAGGAGACAGACAGATGCTCGACCGTCCATCTTCCACCGGATGGCGGAAAGTGTACTGAATTAGCTTTTTCCTCAAATTACTTTTCAATCCGGAAATCATCCTGGATTCGAATTCATAGTGCCATAATTTATTTTCACTAGTTCACTTTTGATAAGTTTTTTAGGAATAATGTAAACTTTGTAATGTGTAAAATCTATGGTATAATATACACATATGAAGACCATTATTTCAATTAACGTGTGCACAATGTCACATGTATGGATGGATCAACGTGTCTGGATTCGAATCAAAGTACAACCAAACAATGCCCTATTCGCTTGAGGCTTCTTCACCAAAGAACATGTCGTGCGCAGAACACAAGACATGTCTAGACTCAACCATTTTTTAAGTGACATGGAGCAAGTGACTGCTCAGTTCAAAAATAATTTGAGGGTTGGCTTGTGGAAATTAAACGCACACATGCATGTATGCATCGATCAACATGTCCAGATTCAAATCAAACTACAAGCAAACAATGCCCGATTCACTTGAGGCTTCTTCACCAAAAAAAACATGTCGTACAGAAAGAACACAAGGCATGTCTAGAATCAACTATTATTCAAGTGACATGGTCAAGGCAAGTAACTAGTCAACAAAAAAATGAGTGTTGGCTTGTGCAAATTAAATGCACACATGCACGTATGTCTTGATCAACATGTCCGGGTTGAAATAGAAGTAAAACCAAACAATGCCCAATTCATTTAAGGCTTCATCACCAAAAGACCATGCCGTACACTCAGAACAAAAGACTTGTCTGGACTCAAGTATTCTTGAAGTGACATGGTCAAGGCAAGTAACTGGTCAGCACAAAAAATTTGAATGTTGGCTTGGGCAAATTAAACGCGTACATGTATGTATGCATCGATCAACAAAATGTCCGGATTCAAATCAAAGTACAACGAAACAATGCCGAATTCACTTGAGGCTTCTTCACAAAAAGATCATGTCATACACGAAGAACACAATACATGTCTAGACTCAACTATTCTTGAAGTGGCATGGTCAAGGCAAGTAATTAACTGGACAACACACAAAAAATTGAGGGTTGGCTCGTGCAAATTAAACACACACATGCATGTATGCATCAATCAACTTGTCCAAATCAAAGTACAACCATACAATGCCTAATTCACTAGAGGCTTCTCACCTAAAGAACATGTCGTACCCGAGCGTGATGAGCAAACACTTGCCTTCGGATCACCTACAGACCACATGTGGAGCCGGCGGGTTACCAAATCTCTCCCTAATCGACCAAACCTGCGGATTTTCAAAATTAGTTCACAGATTTCAGAAAAAGTTCATGAACATTTGATTTCAAAAATAGTTCATTAATTCAGGAAAAAGTTCGTCAATCTCAATTTGAAATAAAGTTCATCAATTTTGACAAAAAATCATCGATTTTGAAACAAAGTTCAGAAAACTAAAAAAATCATCGAATTTGAAAAAAGTTTGTGGATTTTCAAAAATAGTTCAAAAATTCTGAAAAAGATCGCCAATTGTGAAAAAAGTTCACCAAATTTGAAAAAATGTTCATGGGTTTAAAAAAGTTTATCGATTTTGATAAAAAATGTCACATATTTCAAAAAGAAAAGGAAAAGGGGCCAAGAAAAAACAAAAATGGAAAAGGAAAAAAGAAAAAAAAGAAAAGAATAAAAAGAAGTAACCCTAGACTGCATGTGGAGCCTAAGATCACCCTAGACTGCATGTGGAGCCAGCGGGTTACCCAATCTCTCCCTTTTTTGTCATGAAATACTATTTATTGCATGGTGATCATAGTCGCATCATTTATAAGAACAATTAAAATTTCCTTCGGTGGTTCTTCCATCCACCCAGCACAGACTGCGCTCCTAGCTAAATTAGCTAGATCGTGGGCCACACAATTTGCCTCTCTAGGGGTATGCACAAAAATAACATGTAAAAAATCACAAGCTAAGTGATAACTATTATAAAATATTACAGCCGCAATTCCCAAGGAACATCAACCATTCTTCATCGTCTCAATCACCTCGATGTTATCAGAATTCACCTCTATGTGATTGCATCCAACTATTGTTGCTAAGTTGAGTACAAAGCGCAAAGCCATTGCTTCACCCATAAGAGCATCTCCACACCATTCAATTTTCCTGTTTCCAGCCGCAATGAACTTGCCCATCAAACCTATGGTAAACCTCTAAAGGCTCACATAAAATATATGTCTTACGCGCCTAAGATATGAACAAACGAAAATGCTGCATCCTCATTATACCCAAAGTAGCACGCTCCGCCGTTGATATCCTTGGTACGGCCACCATGTGCATGTTCATTTCTCCTGGTGCTAGCCTACCTGGTATTCCTTCGTTTTGCCACCCAATTTTCATCATCTAAAGAGCTCATAGGCTGATCTCTTAAGTCTTAACCATGTTTAGCTTCATCCTGTTCATTAACCTATTTGTGAACACTTTGACAATGTACACCCACACCGTATCATCAAGCAAGAACCAACAACGGCATCCAACTCAGAAATGAGATGTGCAGAGTTGGGTAATGCAATGTATGGTCGTAGGCGCCACCGGTATCATGCAATGCAATCATTTCTCACCCCCAATATCCAAGGTTAATGAGGAATCGGTTTACTTTTTTCCATCACACGAGAGCTTTGTGTAAAGACTACTGCTAAAACTTGCATCTCATAGGAAATATAAATTAGAGCATCCAAACAGTAGAGATACAAAACAAATCAGTGCTGAGAATTTTTAACGTAAATTGTTAAGCGTAGTAGTTCAAGCTCGACTTCTTCTTGGCTTGGACTTGTATTATCCCCTCATTGAAATCCTCATGAGTAACCTGCACAAGTAACGATCCGGATCAGAAACAGCAAACACGATCGACAAAACAGTAATCAGATGTTCTCCGCATAAAGCACATATAACAATGCAAAGCAGAACACCGCAATTCCATGAGATGGACACTCAAAACATGTTGTGCAAGTATTGGAAATAGTAGTAACTACTAGATGCATGTCTGGATCTTAGTTTAGATTATGTGCAAGAAAAAAATCACCACAAAATTGTTGTGTTAGAAAATATTTCCTGTGGTCATAAACACAAAAAACCATGATATAATTGCAAGGGTTGTACAAGAATTTTCAGGGTGCTACATGAGTGATGATACCTCAGCCCAAGATCAAACACATGCACACACATGAGGCAAATATTTCTTTCAGTTTTAGGATGACTAATCATCACCCCACACAAAAAAGGATGATTAATCATCAATCCCATTTCCTCATATATCTATACTACTTATTAGAGTTCTACTAGGCCTAAACACACAAAACAAAAACCTACCCAGACTTAAAAACTCCTAGCACATTACAACTTTCAAACTGATTGCAATTCCTACTTTTTCTGAACACACCTTCATGTGCCAAGGTTATCCCAACAAAGAACTTGAAGCAAGCGTAGACTGAAACAGGAAGATATTAAGTAGGCAGCTTTTAAATTAAGAGTCATGTAATTTCTAGCCGGTTTTGCAAATTCATGCTTTAGTTTACTCAGTCCACCTGCCAGCTCTTAACTAAACTAATGGTTTTGTTCAAATCACCCGTTCAAAAGGTTTTCAAATGTAAGGGTGTTCATAAAACACCAAACAACATGGTCGATAACTACAAAGGTATCACTCATTCTACTCCAGCTAGGGATGCAAAGTACAGTTATGAGAATGATATAAAGTCACACCTCTGCGGCATCTCGCCGTAGCGCGAGCATACCAGCTTCTACGCATACAGCCTTTAGCTGCGCTCCATTGAAATCGTCTGTTGAGCGAGCCAACTCCTCAAAATTCACATCTGGGTTTACATTCATTTTTCGTGAATGGATCTGAAGACAGCCATAAATAGCACATTAGCTCAAGCGTGATTCACCAAATAAAGAAAAAAGATGAACAAAGTTAAGCGAATAAAGCAACATGCTGTGGAAACCTACTTGCAAGATTCTAGCTCTTGCTTCTTCACATGGATGAGGGAACTCGATTTTTCGGTCCAAACGACCAGATCGCAGCAGAGCAGGGTCAAGGATGTCAGCACGGTTTGTTGCAGCTATGACCTGCAAGTTAATCAATAATGCATCATCAAGAATAAGAACAAAATGATCAAATAGAACTGATACACAATTATAACACAACTAAAAGGATTTCTAGCAAAAAGGTACCAATTAATGTACATTCAGAACATCAAATATTGACCAATGCATTCAGAACATCAAATTGTGATCAATACTTTCTGAAAGCAACATGAGCATGAATTTGGCATCTCTATTACAATGAAACAATGTCTAATCTTGATAAGAAAGTGAATGGTCAACTAAACCACCAGGACAAGATGAAACCGAGAACGAATATTAGCATGTACCTTTATTCTCTCATCACTGCTAAATCCATCCAGTTGATTGAGCAATTCCAACATAGTCCGTTGAACTTCTCTATCACCACTAACTTCACTGGAAAATAAAGTAAATTTCTTGTTAACATATGTATGTAATAATGAAAACGTTTTTGTTTCACATGTTTCTGGACTAAAGCTTTCCCACAGAAGGAATTAGAAGCACAACAAGAATTCTGGCGTTTGTGATCATATATAGAAAATTAACACGTGTACACCACATCTGTGGTAAAATCATCCGCCTAATACAATGTGGGAATGAAATAACCGTCAGAAGACATACACATACCTATCGAATCTCTTGGTACCAATTGCATCAATTTCGCCAATGAAAATGATGCAAGGAGCTTTTTCTTTAGCCAGCTGAAAGGCATCCCGGACAAGCTTGGCCCCATCTCCAATGAACATCTGAAGACATCCAAAAGAATATCATCTATCCCTCTACTGGTAACTACTCCCTCCGTTCCTAAATATAAGTCTTTTTAGAGATTTCAAATGGACTACCACATACGGATGTATATAGACATATTTTAGAGTGTAGATTCACTTATTTTGCTCCGTATATAGTCACTTGTTTAAATCTCTAGAAAGACCTATATTTAGGAACGGAGGGAGTATATCCAAGTAATGTACATAAAAAAGATAAGATTATGCATGATAATGTAATGTTTAGTGTGATTGTTGAACAAGGATATTCCATGTTTACCCTTCACAGATCTTTTATGCAGCAACATAATACACTTGAAGATGACTATGGTATACGTGCACATGTTTTACTTTATGCACTTTTATTTCTCCCACCGATGTTTAACTAGTAATCATATATGAGGGTGTAGTCAACAACGGAAAGAACTAATGGAACAGCCATTTACAAAAAAGTTGCATTCACCATTACTATCCCCAACAAACTCTCTTTCAGATCAAAAGTGCACATAAAGAGCAAACAGAAACACAAAGTTGCAAGTATCAACATGGTCATACAAAAAGGAGCCACAAACTGATACATGATGGAGGCTAGTGAGTGAAGAAATTACCTGTACAAGCTGTGGCCCAGCTAATTTCAGGAATGTTGCATTAGTCTGTGCAGCACATGCACGAGCCATCAGTGTCTTCCCAGTTCCTGGTGGTCCATACAAAAGGACACCTTTGGGAGGACGAATACCCAACTTCTGCAACCGGTCTTTGTGTGTCATGGGCAGGACTATTGCCTCCACAAGCTCTTGAATCTATATCCAACAATACAAGATGCAAATGATAAGATAAGATCCAAGAGCAAGTGAGCACAGAAACATAATATTCTTGATTTATTATAAGTGATGGCTCAACCATTCTCAAAGGAGCAATAATACGACTACGAACTTGCCACTTTTCAGAGAGGAAACACAAATAATTCATTTATTCAGATAAAATACCTGCTTTTCAAGACCCCCAACATCATTATAATCCTCAGTGGGTTTTTCATCCACTTCCATTGCTTTTACTCGTGAATCATACTCTGAAGGCAGTGTATCTAATATAAGATAGCTATCCTTGTTGACTCCGACCAAATCACCAGGCTTGAGCGTGTCCGGGTCAACTAGCCCAGCCACAGGGAGGAATATAGTCTGCAGTCAACGAACAAATAAAGAACATGAGTTTGATTTCTTATTTTCTTAAACTAAATGTCATGCTTAAGATCAAAATTTGGATTTCATAAAACAGTAAGAGCCTTTATCAATACAGATACATGTGAGTTCAGATGAGTCAAAATCATGACTCATGCAGGTATTTGGAAGTTAACAGTTGGGTAGGTACAGATTTCAAAATCATCTTTGGGCCAAAATGATTCGATGCAAAGATAAAGCTGACTTAAGCTGCTAGCGTGGCACTACCAAGTATTTTAGTCGTTTCCATTATTTCAATCATACTAACTACTTATATATTAAACAAAAGGAAGCATCCCATTCATATGACGAAAAATCTAGGAACCAGACAAACAGGGAGTTTCGTACTTGTCTTGTGGAGGTCTTCGAAACAACACATTTGCCTTTCCTTTGCGAGTCTAGATCAATGTTAGCACCATCCTCCTCTGCTTCATCCTCGGGGTTCATTTCTAAAACCTAGCACAGTTTAGAAAAGCAGAAACCACATAAGTAAAAATAATAACCGTACAAAAAGTATATTCCAAACTAAGAAGAAAAATATTGTAAAATGTCAAAGCATAGGATGATAGGAAAGAGCAACTTCTGTAAATAACAATTAATTATCGCAATTGAAGTTGGGTCAAGGATGAAGTATATTTGAACACTTCAACTAAGAAGCACCATGCCATACTTCAATACACCATAATATATCATAATATGCAAATTATTAGTGGTTAACCGTCATATATGCAGGTTTGATGTTAATTTACCCATACTTTTTATAAGCTACACAAAGTTAATATGTGCTAAAATAACAATAACTAAGTTCTGACATAAATAAATGTTACTCCCTCCGTCCCATAATGTAAGACGCTTTTTGACTCTAGTGTAGAGTCAAAAAGCGTCTTACATTATGGGACGGAGGGAGTAGTATTCCTAACCGCTATAGCTGATAAAAGTAAAACACACAGATTAAAGCACTACTACTACAGTACCACTGCAAGGGCGGACTATTTAACTCTACTGACTTACCACCAGACGTAACAGAAGCAATTTTATATTAAAAAACAAGTACTTTCTTACAATCAGAATAAATTAAGCAAAACAAAATTTTACCAGTAAACATGCGATTTTTTGTCAAAAGAGACCCTCTGCCCACTGGAATTGACAAAAGAGACCCCCTCACAAGTGGCGGCAGGCGCGGCAGGCGACACGTGTCACCTGCCGCCACAACAGGAGGCGACAGCCCGGTGTATAACGGTGTGTGCACAGTGCGTCGTGTGGCGACGTAACGGGCCGCGCCAGGTGGGCCCGGCCGCCACCGGGTGAGGCGGCCGCCGCTGCCGCTGTCGCTACCCGGCCGACAAGGCCTGCTGCGTGCGGGCCCAGCAGGTGGGCCACGCCGCCACCATCCGAGGCGGCCTGTCCTGTGCTGCTGCACGCGCGACAGTGCGCAGACGACGCTGATTCCGAGGCGCGACAGTGACGGCTGTGACTTCGACGCGCGCGGGAATATGGACGCTTTTGGTTCTTTCGCCCGGGAATCAATCCTGCCTTTGCTTCTTTTGCCTCAGCGGATGCGATGGCACTGGGAATCCGAGGCTACGGGAAGCTGTTGTGCCGACACTACAGGGATCGTAAATATCCCCGCTTAATCTTCTCGCCATCATTTATCGTCTGAGCTTATAAAAGGAGACACCGAGGCTCTCGTCCAGCCATCCTCGAAATCGGCAGTGCGCAAAGTGTGTAACACATTTTTTCAGTCGATATGAGTTTGCCTTGCTCGGATCAAAGCATTAGGCCGAGGAAAATGAAGAATGCAAGTTTGCCTCCGGGGGTGGCAGTCCTGCGGTGTTGGTGTGGCGATCTTTGCAAGGTGAAGGAGGTTACGGATTTTTCAGATTGGTTGGGCATGAAGTTTTTCATGTGCGCCAATTATGAGGAAAATCCACCCATAGCTATTTCAGAGTACGACAAGCCTCCGGTATGCTTTAACCATCACAAATAGATATTGTTGGTATTTTGATAAATTCTTTAATAACATTCTGGTTTCTTGTTGTAGTCTCCTCCGCCTCTGTGCATGTACTATAGTTGGATTTACACGGAGATGCCGGCTTGGGCAGTGACTGAGATTCGTGAAAGAAGTCGTCATGCGTGGAATAGTTTCTATGCGGAAGAGTGACGCGAGAAGGCAGAAGCTGAGGAGAAAGCAGAGCAAGAGAGAGAGTTAAAAGAATACTATGCGGAGCAACACCGGTTTTTTCAGGATTTAGGAAAGAAAAACAGGGAAGAGGCTCGTCGCATGGAGGAGCAGGAACGACAGCGAAAGGAGGCTCGTGAGGCGGAGAGCCAGAGAAAGAAAGAAAGGGCTCGTCAGGCCAAGGCAGCAGAAGAAGCTGGCGATGGAAATGGAAAATATCCACGTTGGACTCAGTAGCCTGTGGTAGTATTTTAAATTTTGCAATCATTTGTATCTTTATTTCTGCAGTTTAATGTAGCTTCATTTCAGTAGTTAAATGTAGCTTTATTTAAATTCTACGATGTATCTTATTTTCAGTTGTACCTTGTCGTGTTGTATCTTATTTTCAGTTGTACCTTGTCGTGATGGAAGAAATATATAGTTTTATAATAAAGTAGTGGCATTTTCTTTCCCTCCACTAATTGTCGAACATCGTGCAACAACTATAAAATAAAATTAAGATAGAACATAATGCCTTATAATAAGAGAGTACAAACTAATAATGCAAGTACATCTGAATTAAATGGTACAGCTGGAATACAGCTTAAAAACTACATGAAGGCATCATCGTCATCTTCCGTCGATGCAAAACTCTTGCCCTTCGAGGATGCAGAACTCTTACCCTTGGACGATGAAGAACTCTTGCCCTTCAGGATGTAGTACTCTTGCCCTTGGACGATGCAGTACTCTTGCCCTTTGACGATGCAGAACCCGGAAGCGGCGGCATGAAGATATCATCTTCGTCCTCGCTCTCCTCAGTCCATAAAAATGGATGCTTTTCTGCAGTCCTTCTAAAAGTTTCACTCTTCGGCTCCACAACCTTCTTCCACCTTGCATCCAACCTAAGAAGTTCTTTACGTACCTCCTCATAGGTCCTTTCAGGCCACCCAGACCTACGTAATTGGTGAGCCAACTCATTCATTATGGTGTCACTACCGGTGAGTTCGTCCCATGGAACTATCCTATTGTCCATCCTGAAATCGGTAGCTAGCCTTAGAAGAGTGCTGCTCATCCCAGGGTCAAAACTACGATCGAAAGGATAATGGGACATCACGACTACACTACACTCGAATGCTTATCCACCTCCGTCTGAAGGGGGTTTTATAGGTAAAGAGGAGAAAATGGCGGGAAAGAACAACTGCGGTATGGAGGGAAAGGGTTGGCGGGAACATATGGCGGGAAACGGGTGGCAGGAAGATATGGCGGGAAGGGGTTGGCGGGAAACGGGTGGCGGAAGATATGGAGGGAAAGCGTTGGCGGGAAAATATTGAGGGGAAAGCGTTGCCTGAAAATATATTTTTTCAATGTCTAAGACGGGCAATGGTTGCACAATATTCATCAGCCAAAATTTAAAAAAAAAATCATTTCGGCCTAACATAAGCAAAAGAGTGGAGCGGGATAGTATGGCGGGAGATATAGGCGGGAAAAATTGTTCCTGACTGGTGCATTTTTATTTCAGCATACATAGATGTTCAAATCGAAAAGTCTGATACAATCGGTCGCGCACGTGCATAGATGAATCACCCTACTTTACGACGACCACCTGGCCTTTCCTTACGACCGGAAGGCGACAAGCGATTAGGTGGCCGGGTCACACGAAGACCGCGGCCATAATCCAATTCGGCTTCATGTGTCTGCGAGTCCTGCGTAGGTGGTGGAGTCGCGAATCCTTTTTGTGAACCTGAAGCGTAATTGTAGGCGTATGGTTGTGACTCCGCGGGGATAAAAGATGGGCCAATAACGTCCCCTCCGAAGAACTCTGTAACTAATGATGCAACCGGGTCACCAAGATCATGTGATGCTCCCCGGAAGCCTGTGTTGACGCCATGATCATGTGATGCTCTCCGGAGGCCTGTGTTGACGCCATGATCATGTGATGCTCCCCGGAGGCCTGTGTTGACGCCGCATTGGGTGTTCTCATCGCCCCAATTAACATCAGGTGTGTCCTGCACATAGAAACATTTTAAACATACTGTTAGAGGATAATATATGATATCATTGTTAATGCTTGAAATGTAAACATGACTGCCTGAGCATATCCCTCTCCTATATTGTTTGGCCATGTACTGCTGGTTTAAATCTGGTACACGAGTCTCCTCGGGCATGGGGATCCCTCGCCTGGAGAGATACGGCTGAGATCCCTCATCTTGGGTGTATGCATCATATCCTGTGTACGCATATGGGTTAGGGGAAAGAAACTGCTCGGGCATCGAATCCAAGCCCGTGCCATGGTCCTGAGATGTCTGCCCCTGATGAAGGTGCATTGAAGAAGAGCGATGCAGTGGCAGAGATGAGTCATGTCGTGGTAATGTAGTTCTAGTAATCGGACCCTCCCCCCATTGCTCATGGCTCGTACGTGCCTCGCTCGGTCTGGATGACGGCGCCGCACTCGGTCTGGCTGACCTCGCTACCGGCATGTATGCTCCAGTGACAACGTCATCGCCTCTACCGCATCTGAACTTCTTTGCCACGAATTGTTGCAAAAGTTTCTGGAATGTCTTGCGATATGGGCCCTGGGCCGGCATGCTATCCGTAGCCATCTGCCCTACTTCGTTGACATTTTCAAGCTGAACAATATTTGGATGTTATTTAGTTCAAATGATTATGAAATGATGGACCTAAAAAAGTTACAAGTGATTACCATCTGGTCACGATAGTAAGCTGCATGCAGCTCAACATGTCTCCGCGCCTGCTCCTCTTGTGTGAGATGTGTTGGTATAGTAGCTGGCTGACTGGCCAGGCTAGCACGTGTGTTCATGCAGTACCACTGCTTGTACGCTTGATCTATACTTCCATCGTACGGTCTACAAAATTAAATAATGTACATAAAATATACCTAAGTTGATGCACTATATCTGCTAGCGCTTCATTTTCCCACTTGTGTACCCATTCAATGTTCTCTTCGCTCCAATCGTATAAACTCCATCCCCTGCTCATATTGGTTAGCCTGCAAATTATGGAACAAAGTGTGAGTTTAGTAAATTAAAAATGACACTAACTATTTAGGGATGTCACATCTTACTTATGTGTTTCCTCGTCGATACGTCTAGGAAAAGGTGGTGGAATTTCTTGATAGAGACCGAACTGTCTCATTACACGCTCTGGGTTGTAAGGCTCAACACACCACAGGAACAATAAGTTGCAGCGAGTCAGCCAGAATGCACTATCGGTCAACATGCCTGGTGTGAAGTGTCGAGCATCAAAGACCATTTTTAGCTGGTCCTGAGTCCACGGGTTCCATGTGACTTCTGCCTCATCAAGTATCTCAAACTGCTGGTGGTACATAGGGTAACAATTTTTCGCAATATCTGGAGACCAACGTTTCCGTGCCTTTGTCCACCTGGTGGCCATAGTTGCGCTAGCACCCTCGCTAAAGTCGTATGGGTATACGGGTTGTACTATACGAGGTCGTCCTACAGGGAGGTATTCCCAGGACCACAACTGTAGAAACTCATAGGCGACACAAAGTAATGGAGCTTTTTGTGCGAAAGAGGTTTTTTCCGTGGCATCACACAAGCCTCTGTATGTATGAGATAGCATGGCAGAACCGAAGCTGTATTTTGGCTGCTCGGGTAAAGGTTCATCTACCATATTCTCTGCAATGTAGATGAGACCAGGGACAACAACGTCCCCATGTGAATTTGGAAATAGATTCTCGAGGAACCACAACAAATACGCAAACAGATGTCTTTTTCTTGTCTCCTCATTGGCGAAGCTAGATAAATTAAGAAAGTTATCACGAAGCCAGACGAGTGGGATGCCTCGAGGGTTACCAGAACGTTGTGATTCTGGCATTTCCATCCCAAGACGGGCTGCTATATCTAATGCCCAAGATGGAGACACTCGTGGAGAGACTACCGGCTCACCTCTGATTGGTAGAGCAGTGATCATAGAAACATCTTTCAGTGTAGGTGCAAGCTCCCCAAAACGAAAGTGAAAGGTGTGGGTTTCAGGTCTCCACCGTTCAACGAGGGATGTCAAAAGGTATGGGTCCGGACGTACTTGGTCGTGGCATGATGTGAGCCTAGCAAAACCTTCTAGTCCATAAGCGTCAAGGTGAGCAAGGAAATGATTGTGTATTGGCCATGTTTTCTTTATGGTTCGAAGTCTGAAAGGCCGATAATCATGCTTAGTATTTGGTTTCAAAAATAGGTGGCAACGGTGGCCACGTCATGGGGCCCCTACAAAAGCACTGGCACTTCACCCATAACCTGCAGACAAACATACAAATATAAATTACGAGGAAGACAGAAATACAAATGCAAATCAAAATTAACTTAAAAAATACAAAGAGATACGATTTAAATTAATTATCTGAAGTTAACATCAGGAGTACAATAATACAAAGAGAATCAATTTAAATTTAATATAAGTACACATAATTAGTAGAAATATAAATAGACATGGCGAGTACATATATATCAACATCACGTGTTGTTGTTGGCTCGATACGGGCAGTCTTTGCGTTAATGTCCAGGACACCTGCAAACGCGGCATCGCCTTGGTTCTCCCATCTGGCTATGGTCCATGTCATTGCAATGATGCCTAGACTGACGTCGTCCCTTTGCGGTTCTCATCAAGTCAGCGTTCGGAACCCATTTCGGCCCATCTGGCCACAACATTTTATAGTTCATATCAATGCCCCAAGCCCAGAACTCACCGTTCCAAGTGTTGTACAGATTGTACATGTTGAAGTACGGCGATATGTATGGCTCGACGCTGATTTTTTGAACAGCAGCCACCCGGAGCACATGACTGCAAGGGTAGCCCTCAAGCTTGGGCTTGTTACAAGTGCACTCACAGGAGGTTGAGCCAAGGGTGACAGCTTGCTTTTTTGATCCTCTGTGGTGGCCCTTAACGTACTTGGCTCGCACATTGACCTCCCACTTATTCCTAAGTGCGTCCACTTTCCTGCAGCCATGACTTTGGGACTTCTTTGCTTTCTCATCCAGATGTCTTTGCATCTTCTCGAACCATGGCTTGTTCAATTCAACTTGTGCTTTGGCGACGGTGACCCTGTCTGCAAAGTATGACAGGGTCCGGCTCCAAGTTTCTTCAATTAGGGCTGTGATAGGCAGTGCTCGCACCCCTTTAAGAACACCATTGTACACCTCTGACATGTTGCTGGTCATTATTCCATACCGAGCCCCGGTGTCATGAGCCTGCGCCCACTTCTCCAAATGAGGGCAATTCTCGTTGATCCACTCGCTCAAATTTATGGCCGTCCTACGACCCCTCCGGTCTTCTCTCTGCGGCAAGGCCGCGCGGTCAATCTCACCATTGATACCTGCCCATATCGCATTCATTTTGGCTTCAGTTTTTTGCATGCACATCCTCTTGAATAACTTGAACCAATCCTTGTTTTTGAATTTGGAGTAAAAGTTTGCTGCCAAATGCCTCATGCACCACCTTCCCTCTAGATCGGGCCAGCCCCACTCTTCTTCCGACGCCTTAATTATTTCAAGAGCGCTTAATAATCCAGTGTTGCGATCAGAAATGATGCAAACACCTTTACGCTCTTTCACGACACCAATCTTCACGCAGCTCAGGAACCACAACCAGCTATCTTTGTTCTCGCTCTCGACCAATGCATATGCAATAGGAAGAAGCTGATTATTTGCATCCGCTGCAATCGCCACCAATAGTGTGCCCTTGTACTTTCCAGTGAGAAAGGTGCCATCAACAGATAATGCCGGGCGACAGTGCCTGAAGGCTTGTATAGTCTGGGCGAATGCCCAGAATAAGCGGTCCAGGATTAGCTCACCCGGGTTCATTGGGTTTGGACGTTCTCTCCGCCAAACTTGAGTCCCCCTATTAGCACTTGCTATTTGATGAAGCATTCTAGGGGCATAAGAATATGCCTCCTCATAGGTACCATACAAGTTCTTGAATATATTTTCCTTCGCACGCCTAGCCTTGTTGTAGCTAACAGGGAATCCAATTAGATCCTCTGCATCTTTTTGCAGAGCCCTAACACTAATGTTGAGACTTCCCTGCACAATTGTTTCCATCGTCTGTGCCACAAATTTTGCTGTCACATTGCAGTGATCTGAAAGAGTCCCAGTTTGCTCACAGGTATGCTCCGCTATTTTTGTGATATGCCATGACTGACATACCCCAGGCTTCAGTCTAGCGAGAACTCTTCCGTGGCAACCTTTCGCAGTGTGGATGCATATGACCTTCAACTCTTTTTTATCAGAGTGCTTCACTCTATGCTGGCGGTGGATGCCGATTGCATAGCTACCCATTGCCTGGTAAGCAGACTTCTTATCTGGGAAAACTTGCCCAACCTCCAGGCTTCCCGCTCCTAGGCCAGAAGCAGAGTGAAATTCGTTGGTGATGCTCATATCCTGTAAAAACCCAGGTTGCAGTGCCGCCGCGACCGCCCTCTGAGGAGGAACATCTTCTTCTCCGCTTGACTCCGAAGACGCAGAAGAATGATCATCATCATCTAGCGCCTCCGGCAATCCCTCCACGTGTTCGCTCATGTCAACGGCCGCTGACCAATATCATGTGTCATACACAGGCTGGCCGCCCGTCGGTTCCGATGGGCCGATGCTAGGGGCTGATGTGATGGCCAACTCGACCTCACCACCCCTGCTACTGCATCCGGCAACATCAGTGACTAAAATGAACTCCACATACACCATCGGCTGACCATACATTGAGTTATTGGGATTGCTTGCAAACCTCATGTACGACCCCCACGACCGATCACCTGTGATAGGCCGCAAACCCCAACGGGCAACTGTCCCATCATTTCCTCCGTCAACGACGAAGGCCTCCATTGTCATTTTTTTCCTGCATCACTGGGCCAAACACCGCTCGGATGCACCTTCTAACAGCTGCGTAACCCACGTTGACCATGTCTCTCACCACAACTATAGTCGACTCGCACAAGGACACATCCACCCCGAATGGACCGTCGCGTAAGACGTTCCCATAGTACACTACTAAATTTTCCATAGTACCTAACCAACATACATGTTTACATTTCAAATAATTAGTAACTGAACATTTAGTAACGGTGACAACATTTACATATCTTACGACTAAAATAATAACCGTATTTTCGTTATAATTATTCGGTTTGTTTTTAGAATCATTTGCTTAGACTTTAAGGGGTTGTTTGGTTAACGGGTATTTAAAGATCTATTTTTCTCAAACTTGTCTACGAGCGTAACAAACTAAAATTCTGTTTGCTTTTCTCTAACTACCCAAAAATATCCTAAAATAGTTCTCGTAACATGCAAAAACTTAGCTTCTAGAAAAACGACTATTAGTAAAATATGGTTTTCTACATAATTTTCTTACAATAGGTTATGACAAAACTGAGGGTAAGTACTCATTATCCAAACAACCACTAAACATAATATTACGATAATAACATTTTAATATCATATGAGTAAAATATCTAATTTCTTCCGGCATGATATAATGTTTTTCATATCATACGATAAAATTCATTTATTTACAAATAATAATACAGCGGCATGACAGTACATCAATATAAAAAATATTAACAAAATTACGGCGTCATTTTATACCTTAGGTCCAATATGGATGTGCTTGCAAATGCAATTAAGCGTCCAAATAGTTCGAATAAATATCTGTCACCAGTAATATATGAACGGAGTCAACCTATTATCACATGAACATCAATATTACACACGGATTTTTCTTTCTGCTATCAGAAGTATGAAAATAGCACTTGCATGTATGTGGTCATCATCTCAAAAGAGATAGCAAAGATGGTAACACAATTTCTTCAATCACGTCATCTCCTCCTTGTTTGCTACTAAGATGAATTATTTTACCTAATTACATATATCATTAAGTACATTACCACCTAATCTTAACATATAAAATTTAGATTATTGTGACATAACAAAGTAGACCTACGGTTTCCTAACCATAGACTTATTAATAAACATACCACATGAAATAGCATACCACATGCAATGAACAATTACAGTGTAATTTTTTCTTAATTACCATATTAAGAGCTTCTCGCATGTCAATACAAATGTACGCAACTAACATTGATACAATATCTTCAACCTACTCTTATCAAAAAAATAGTTTAAATGTTGTATCCGTCGTTTGAATTCTTCCTAACCTCTAAGCACTAACATCACATAGCTAATGACGAGTTAAATGACTAACTAATTACCACTGTGCATCACAAAAAAATCCATGTATTGCAAAGCTCATACCTTGATCTCCCCCTTCGTACTTCACTTAGCACGGCAAATCCTACTCCAGAAACTCCAAATGACTCCTCCAAGTGCTGAAATAATGCCTAAAACAACATAGAATACACACTTAGGAACTAATCAAACAGAACAAAAACATCATGCATGCAAACAAAACCAACAAAAATGGATAGATCTTACCTTAATCTATCTTTTCTTCAACTTCACCATCTTCGAAAACCAACTCTAAATCGGCCAAAATCACGAGTGAAAGTGGCTACCAAGTATTTCCTTCTGTGTATTCTTGTAGACTTAGACAGAGTAGAGAGGCAGTGAAGGCAACCAGAGATATTCGAGAGAGTGTATGTGCAGCCGTGGTTGTGCGTATATAAAGAGGAGGAGCACTGTATTGTCGGCAGAACGAGGTACGCTCACCTACCGCAGCCTCGGATTCCAGCATTGCGGTGTCTCATCACGCGCAGCAACTACACCGCTCTCGGGTGTCGGCAAGAAGCGGAAATCATATTCCAATTTACAAAGCATCTGCGGAAATCACGCGCTGCAGCAGGCCGTCGAAATTAGCGCCGTCAGGTCGCTGTCATAGAAATCAGCGCCGTAGAAATCAGCGCCGTCAGGGGCTGTCGGGCCGCATGCGCGTTGCCGCCTCACCCGGTGGCGTCCTGGCCTGCGCCTCGCGTCCCGTGAAGATGCTGTTGTCGGCCTGGGCGCGGCATGGGCAGCAGTGGCCGCCTTAGCCAGTGGCGGCGTGGCCCACCTGGCCTCGCCCGTTACGTCGCGATTGTTGCACTGTGCCGAATCCGTTATACCGCGCGTGGCCGCCTCCTGCCGTGGCGGCCGGGCCCGCCGCCTCCTGGTGTGGCGGCAGGTGACACGTGTCACCTGCCGCGCCTGCCGCCACTAGTGAGGGGGTCTTTTTTGACAATTTTATTCCTAGGTGGTCTTTTTTGTCAATAGCGTTCGGCAAGGGGTCCTTTTGGACAAAAAATCGTAAACATGCAGGTCATACTAAAGCACCTATACAAACATGAAGCTTTCACTAATCTGCCTCGCATGATCTAAGATTAATCTAAGAAGCAGGAAAACACAGCACAATACACGATCTATAACCAGATTAAGGGCGAAGGAGTAAAATCAGAGGAGCAATCGCGGAATCTACAGGGGAATATTTGTACCTCCACGGTGTTGCCGACGTGGTAGGGGAGCTGCTTGCTGAGCTTAATCTTCTCCTGGTTCTCCCTGGTCTTGTTCTCGAAGGTCTCCACTTCCAGGTTTGTCCGTTGTAGCTCGTCCTGCGCGCCGCCGTCGGCGAGGGGTGAGACAGAAACGCCAACCGATCAGGCCTAAACCGAAACACTAAGAAACAAAACAGAGGGGTGAGTCCCGCGAGACCCCCTGCTCAGCCCCGGCGGAGGCGATGGGGGTCTGGGTTTGGGAGGGCGCGGCTTGCCTTGAGGACACGGGTCTCGTTGTCGAGGAGGCGGGAGGCCAGGACAACATCCTCCGCGGACATGGAGGCCATCTGGTCGTCCTCCGCGTCGTCGAAGGCCATCGGCGCCGCCGCCGCGGGCGCGGGTGACGACATCGGCGTAGGGTTTAGGGGTGCGGCGGGCGAGGACGCGGCGTCGAGATGGAGTGAAGGAGGCGAGGGGAGAGACGGAGAGAGAGAGAGAGAAACAGAGAAACAGAGAAAGTTCCTTCGTGCTGTGTTGGCGTCGGACTCTGCGGTCTCTCTCTCTCTCTCTCTCTCTCTCTCTCTGTAGAACGGTACACTGTAGGAATTTCCTATTCTTCTCCTGTTGCGGCATATAGACGATATATCGCACAGGCAACAACTTCATGGGCCAGACCATTTAAAGATTTTCTTTCTTTTCTCTTTTTTCGTTCGGTTTTCCTTTTTTTTTTCTGTTTGTTTTCTTTGTTTGCACCGGTTTTCACTCGTTTTTTCTCTTTTTTAAATACATTAAATATTTTTAAAATACACCTGTATTTTTTATTTCTTCTTCTCTTCTTCTATTTTTCAACTCATGAACCTTTTTAGAACGTATGAACATTTTCTACATGCATTTTTTAGACATATGAACGTTTTTATATGATTAATATTTCTTTTAAAGAACAAAAAAATTGTGAACATTTTCAAATGTTTGAACATTATTGTATAAATAAATGAAAATTTGTACACACACGCACGCGTGCCCACACACACATGTGACATGGTGGCCTCGCAACTCTAGGAAAGCCCATGGTGTATTCTCTAAACTCCGAAGGAGTCTAGAGGACCTCTTCATAATTTATTTGACAGGAAAGGGCTATTATTGTAGTTGTAGGTCTTGTTTGCATGTTTAACCGGGCAAATCCTATTCTACAAACGCTATATCTTGCATTCAGCGAGTTGGATGGATCTCTCACTAAAGGAGTTCTTTCAGTAGCTAGCGATGCTAGCCACTGGTCCTGTGACGAGCTCATGGTTAACCTATAGGGCACGACCTACTTGAGGTAAACAAGCCGGTTTTCTCCATCAGTTTTTCAATTCTTTTGTTTCTACATCGGTTTTCTTCAATTTTTTCTCTATTTTCACTAATTTTTTATCTTTTTTTTCTTTTTTGTAGGTTTTCTTTGTTTCTTTCTCAGTTTTAATTGCCTTTTTCTTTTCTTTGATTTTTTTGTTTCTTTCTTGTTTTTCATTGGTTTTCTTTGTTTATTTCTCATTTTGCATTTGTTTTCTTGGTTTTATTTTTCATTTCCTTTTTCCTTTCGTTTATTTTGTTTCTTTTTCAATTTTATTTTCTTGGTTTTCTTTGTCTCCTTGGTTTTCATTCTACATTTTTGTATATGTCAACAACATTGTTCTAATACATGTTTAACATTTTTCCAACACAAATTCAACATTTTTCTATACATGGTCACATTTTTCCTATACATGGTCAACATTTTTATACAAACTTTTAAACATTTTCAAATGTTTGATCAAAATTTTTCAAATACATTAAGATTTTCTTTAATACATGGTCTACATTTTCTCTATACACATTTAACATTTTTGCAAATGCTTGATCAATATTTTTCAAATACAGGATTAACATTTTTTTAATACATGGTCAACATTTTTTCTATACACATTTAAAAAAATGCAAGTACTTGATTACATTTTTTAAATATAAAATTAACATTTTTAATACACATTCAACATTTTTTTATACACATTCGACATTTTTCAAATGCTTGATTAACATTTTTCAAATACAAGATTAACATTTTTCGAATACATGGTCAACATTTTTTCTATACATATTTATAAAATCTCAAATGCTTGATTATCATTTTTTAAATACAAGATTAACATTTTATGAATACATGGTCAACATTTTTCTCTACACATTTAACATTTTTCAAATGCTTGATTGGCATTTTTCAAATAGAAGATTAACATTTTTTTTAATACGTGGTCAACATTTTTGTACACATTTAATATTTTTCAAATGCATGATTAACACTTTTCAAAATGATATGTAATAAATATGTTTGGAACATTTGGAAGTGTAAATGAAGTAAAAAAAGAAATAAAAACAAAAACAAAGGACGTAAGAAAATAGAGATAGTCGCGCTCATCCTATTCCCTGCATAGATTAGCAACTGTCGACCAAGCGCACACCCCCTGGAAAACGGTGTAGAGCTCTGGATGGGTTTGTGACCATCAATGTCGACTCAGGATATGATGCCAACTTGGGGAGTGGTGCAACAGGGGCTGTTATTCGAGATGATAAAGGCCACTTTCTGGCTGCTGGTAATAAGAAATTGTTTTCATTGCTTGATACAACAACAACAGAAGCTACGGCCGTTCTTCATGGCCTCTATCTTCCTAATCAGATGGTGGTGCATAAACTGTTGACCTAGTCGGATAATTTGGAGGTAATCAATACGCTAAATAATAGAGGTTTCTCCGGAACGGCAGCAGCTCCAATTTTTGAAGACATCATCGTTCGGTCTGTTTCTTTCACAAAAGTTTGTTTTGTCCATTTTCCTAGGGAAGCCAATCTAGTTGCTCATTGCCTAGCTAAAGATTGTGATTCACAACCAAATGTTTGGGTTGATGATCTGCCTAGTTTTATTTTGTCGCTATTAATAGACAATGTAGTTGTGATTTGAGCAATAAAGTGAGCCATGATGGCATTTTAAAAAAAGCGCACACACCCCGGGCAGTAATGGGCCAGCCTACTCGATTGGTCCGTTTTCTTGAATTTTTATTTTCCCTTTTTTATTTGGCGTTTCTATTTTTATTTTCTATTTCCTTTAGTTTTCCATGTTAAATTCCTTAAATATTTTTTAATCTGGAAATATTTGTTCAAATTTTTTAAATTAAGGTACATTTAAAATTTCATTAAAATTTATATTTTTAGATTGTTTTTATTTTTTGCAATACCTGAACATTTAGAATTCATGGACATTTTAAAATTTCACCAACATTTTTAACATTTACCAGCAAAAAACAAGAACATTTGTCCCTCCATGATCCGATGCTCGTCGAGGAGCCAGAGGTTGTACCGTTGGTCCTCCTGTGCCTGCTAGAGCGTCGATACCAGAGGCGCCCGCAACCCTTCCAGCAATGCACGTGCTCAAAGGTGAAAGTCCGTAGGGACATGCGTGGGCGCTGGCGAGGGGGCGTCGTCGGACGCCTCATCCATTGGCTTGTCGTCGCTAACCTCCGACAAGCTCACTAGCAAGGCGGCAAGCCAGCCTCTGTCTGGCTCGCACGGCGGACCTGCCAGACGGTTACAATGCAGGCAAGTTTCTGCTTTTGTTCTGTGGACAGGCTCTGATGGGGAACAAATCATGAAAATCAAAAAAATTCCTACGAACACCCATGACCTATCTATGGAAAAGTATAGCAACGAGAGGGGAGTGTGTCTACATACCCTTGTAGACCGAAAGCGTTAGCGTCGTAACACGGTTGATGTAGTCCTACTCTTCACGATCCAATCTGATCTAGTACCGCACGTGCGGCACCTCTGAGTTTAGCACACGTATGACTCGGCGGCGTCCTCTCCTTCTTGATCCAGCAAGCGAGGGAGAGGAGGTAGATGAGATCTGAACCAACACGATGGCATGGTGGTGGTGGCAGCGGAACGCCGGCAGGGCTTCGCCAAGCGCTGACGAGGCGTGGTGGAGGAGTAACGGGAGGGAGACGGGGCAAGGGCGCAAGGGCTGTTGCCCCCAGCGCCTCCCCACCTTTATATAGGCGTGGAGGGGGCTGGTGACTTGACCTCCAAGGCCCTAGGGTCGTTGGTCAAAGGGGGAGGAAGGAAATCCCTCCTTTCTTTCCGCACCGATCGCTATACCCCTTTTTAGGGATCTAATTTTATCCCTTCGGGATATGATACTATTCCTTTTAAGGGAGGATCTTAGTGCACCTAGACCAGGGGTGTGGGGACTTTCCCCACTACCCACGTTCATGTGGTCCCCCATGCAGGTGGGCCCCACTTCAGAACCTTCCCGGTACAATACCGAAAAAACTCAAACCTTTTTTGGAACCCCGAAAACAACTTTCCATATATGTCTTTACCTCCAGACCATTCTGGAGCTCCTCGTGATGTCCCGAATCCCATCCGGGACTCCAAAATAACCTTCGTACTTTCTACTCTTAATATCTCAATGCTACCCTAGCGCTACCGAACGTTAAGTGTGCGACCCTACAGGGTTGAGAATCATGTAGAGCGAGACTCCTCTCCAATCAATAAGCAATAGCGGGACCTGAATGCCCATATTGATTCTGACATATTCAATGAAGATCTTTATCGATTGAACCACGATGTCAAGGATTCAATTAATCCCGTATACAATTCCCTTTGCCCGACGATATGTTACTTGCCCGAGATTCGATCGTCGGTATCTCCATACCTAGTTCAATCTTGTTACCGGCAAGTCTCTTTACTCGTTCCGTAATACAAGATCCCATGACTAAACTCATTAGTCATATGCTTGCAAGCTTCTTGTGATGTTGTATTACCGAGAGGGCCTAGAAATCTCTCCGTCACACGGAGTGACAAATCCCAGTCTCGATCCATGCAACCCAACAAACACCTTCAAAAATACCTATAGAGCACCTTTATGATCACCCAGTTATGAAGTGACCTTTGAATATACACTAAGTATTCCTCCGGTGTCAGGGAGTGACATGATCTCATGGTCTAAGGAACAGATACTTAACATTGCGAAAGTCGTAGCAAATAACTAAGTGATACGATTTGATGCCAAGCTTACGTTTGGGTCTTTCCATCACATCATTCTCCTAATGATGTGATCCCGTTATCAAATGACAACTCATGTCTATGGTTAGGAAACTTTAGACGTCTTTGATCAACGAGCTAGTCTAGTAGAGTCTTAGTAGGGACACGGTGTTATCTATGTATTCACACATGTATTTAAGTTTTCGCTCAATATAATTCAAGCATGAATAATAAACATTTATCATGAACGAAAAATATGATAATAATCATTTTATTATTGCATCTAGGGCATATTTCCAACAGGCTCTCGATCTCACAGCCCTTTGGAGCTCGTGGTCATGGTGGATGGGGTGCAGGGAGGATAATCAGGAGCGAAGGTGGCACGGTGCGGATTGTGTCGGACCTAGCCACATATAAATAGTGGGCATCGGTTAGGGCAAGCGGCGGTTTATGTGCATGCAAGTGCCGGAGTGGGTTTCTCGGCTTCCACGCGAGTTTAATGTCGGCAAGCAGACGGACGGGCAATCGGTTTGAATGTGTGGAGAGCCATATCGACCTTGTAGGTCTTTGATGATCTCCAGTTCGCCAGAAGCAGATGTTCGTGGTTGCGCACGACTGGGATGTAATGATAGCTTGAATCTCACATGGACATGATGAAAGCGTTGGTCGCCTTCTGCATCGCCTTCATTACTATGTACTACCTGGAGTCTGACGAAAAAGTTTGTGGATCAGTGGATGGCTTGGGGACTCAGTATGGCCGTAGGGGGGCGAATACTACACTGCTGCATCCAGGTAAATTCTTCAAACAAGCAAAGCTTCATAGTTTTTTGGTTTCACCTTTTGGTCAATTAAATTGCCTAATGAAAAATAGTGGTTGTGTGTTCATGCAATGTGAAATTATGATTAATTTATTTTTAAGAAATCATCAAGAAGGTGTGAGAACATAGCCAAGTACACTTTATAATCAAATCTCAGTGTAGAGTTGATGGTTAACTTTATTGGTTAATTAGGACCATAACAAAGTAAGAAAAGAAGAGGATAATGTTGTAAGGAATGCAGATGGATTTACGAATCAATGGAGGATAGTATCCAAACAATATTTTTATACTCCCTCTGTTTCTAAATATTTGTGTTTTTAGAGATTTCAAATAGACTACCACATACGGATGTGTATAGATATAATTTAGAGTGTAGATTCACTCATTTTGCTTGGAATGTAGTCACTTATTGAAATATCTAGAAAGACAAATATTTAGGAACGGAGGTAGTATAAAACAGTACTGGTTCCTACTACATATTTATAATATATAATGTTATACAAGCAAAAAAAAACTACAATGTGAACAAAGTTTATGCCAGGAGAAGCTTTCAAAGTTAAACTTCATTTGATGTTCATATTAAGAGACCTCATGTTGTCGTTTCACCCCGGGCCCCCGAAATCTTAGGACCGGCCCTGCCACTTTAGGTCGGCATGAATGTGGCCCGGACAACGAAGGTGGCCTAATAGGGAGAAATCATGGGAGAGGGAAAGGGTTTTTGTTTGGGACACATGTGTGACAGCGGTTCGGACGCCCACAAAGCCCCTGGTTTGCGGGAAAACAGGCAACCGAGCCGGTCCATGGTCCGATGAAATACCGTGTTGGATGACAAAATCACGTTCGGGCCACTCGATTTGTACAGTTTACGTGTCCACTTTTAGAGATGCCCTTACGGGTTGTGAGACATTGTGGACGGGTGCCAAATTATGCCAAACATAGCTACATGCAAGCAATCAAAATATGTCCGGTTCTTTTGATCGATTCTCTTAGTTGAGAATTGGACCTCCCATCAGCTTCTCTCAAAATCTTAAACCTATATTTTCTTTTTACAATTCAGCTAGTTAATTAGAAGAGTGAGTAGACATCACCGCGGAGGGACACGGAATACAAGGCAAGCAATAAATATAGTTAGGGGTTGTGAGACGGAGTGGACGACCAGCGTGAAGCGACACACATAACATGGCGATGAGCAGTTGATTAGTAGGTGTTGCGAGACAATGCCAAACATGGTAGGTGAGCAAATGATCATACTTGTAGTGAGTAGAATGATATTTTTTTTCATTCAAAGCAGTACAATATTTCATCGGCCAAAAAAAGTACAATATTAACTTTTTTAATACAAGTACAGATGCAAGCGCTCATATATACACGCGCTCATCCCTATGAACGCACACATGCATACCCTATCCCCATGAGCACCTTCGAGAAAGAGACTGAGCCGGTATATCAAATCCAGAAATAATGCAAGCACCAGGACTTGAACCCTGATGGACTGAGAATACCGCTGTCTCTCTAACGATCCAACGACAGGTTGGTTCGCAATATTGGCCTTGTTTGAAATGTATCTACCCATGTAGCTTGATGAAAATTGAAAGGGTCTATAAGTCTTACCTTGCACTCGAAATGTACAAGCATTTCAATTTTGTAGGCAAAGTTTAAATGCATAACTGTAATAGGAGGGATTTTTCTTTTGCGAATAATAGGAGAGATAATGGTCAGAGGGCAGAAGAGTGGAGCGAATCACTTTTCTCTCACCTGACAAATTTGTCTCCCTGTGTCAAAGATTTCTCTCTCTCTCTCTCTCTCTCTCTCTCTCTCTCTCTCTCCTCGTCACAAGTAGTTGTATAACCCACAAGTACAACAATTTAATGCAAACAACAATTTAATGCAAAAGGTATCAAACTTGGTTACCAAACAAGGGAAGACCAAGTTTAAATAAAGTTACACAAGAAGCAATGCATGCACGCAGCAGGGTTGAAAAAAGAAGTCAAAGATACTGTGAAGATCTCAAAGCAAGATCCTATGGAGATTGCCGCACGCATAGCTACCACCATGTGTATAAAATCCTCACTATGTTGATTTACACGCTTGCATAAAGTAATTATATATTACTAAGAAGATTTGTGAAAATATATGAACACATCAATGGAACAACCAGATGAGGTTTAACACGATGGAGGAATTCCAAGACAGACACGCCATGTGCATGTCCAACCAAGACTAAAGAAATGGCATCACAATTAATTGACATTTAACTTGGAATAACACATACTCCCTCTATCTCAAAATAAATGTCTCAAGTTTAATATAACTTTATATTAAAGCGAGGCCCAGGTAAGGAAAGGTAAGTGTCCCGCGCGGACGTCGCCGCCACCTGCGCTAACCACCGCGCCACGGCCCCACGAGAGCGTGGCGCCCCACCCGGCCAGGCTGTCTCGCCAGCCCCGGTGCCGAAGCAAGGAGGAGAAGCTGCCCTCCGCCGCCGATGCCACCAGGGCTTTGCCTGGCGGCGCGTGCCAGTTACGGCGGGGGAGGGAGAGGGAAGGATGGGGGTAGAGAGGCCAGCGGCTAGGGTTCCCTCTCGGTCGCCTGCGGGGGCGACGTGAGAGGAGAGTGTGGGGGATACAAACAACTGATCATGTCCGTAGGGGTCAACGAGAATTCTGTACTTATGCTAATTTGATGTTATGTCATTTTGTGAGAATCTAAGAGCTTATTTGGTGATCTGCACTTGTACTATGTTATTTTGCGAGTATCTAAGAGATTATTTGATGTCGTGCACTTGTGTTATGTCATTTTATGAGAATTTGAGAACTTATGTCAATGTTGTGTTATGTCTTATGTATACATGTTGAGAGAACCCGATGGGTATTCATCGAGTTTGGACATGGGCATAATTTTCCGCGCATGGATATTTTTCGTGGACGAGCACATAATGTCTTCATGGATTTGGACATGGATTTGATATTGTTCAACCCGAGGCGAACCCGACCTATTGCCATCATTGCTGACAAAACTTCAAACCCCTCGTTCATCTCAAAAGTTGTAAACTCCCAACTACCGACACTCCAAAAAAAATCATTTGTCTTCACTAAGAATGACCACTCACCTTTTTTGGCTTGATACTTGGATGTGCTCCCAACCCCTCGCAATAGCCTTCCCCCACATATACTCCCCTCCACCAATCTCACTATTTGGGTCCCACAAGTCATGTAGAATAGATTGCTAGCTAACTTGTGAAATCACCTTACCGCGGTTGCCTTTGTCGAGCTTGTTGCTTGTGTTCTCTTTGTTGTAGGATTTCAACCACAACGACATCGCTGATCGATGACAGTGTCAGGACCGGATTTTCAGGATATTAATTTCCCAGAAAATGGCCCTTGTGCCCACCAGCCCCAGGATTACTGTTAGCTGATGAGGCACCAACTTGATACAGAAACTCCAAGCAAAATATAAAAAATGTAGTACAAGACCATTCTAGCCTATGAGTACAACAAATGGTTACTAGTGGCTGCTGGTGGAAGCGGTTTGCGGATCATCAGCGTCTATGGGATTTCATTTCCCACAGGAACAGCTGACCAGGATAACTCCTATCTTCACGAGTCTGCTATCATTACTTCCTAGTTTCCGGGGCTGTCATCGCAGGACTCCTCTCCATGCAAGAAATCTGGCCAAGACAACAGCCAGGGACAAGCCAGTGAGTACTTATGAATGTACTCGCAAACATTAAGAACACAGGTATAATATAACAGATAATAATGATGCTCGGAAATTTGCCATAATCACTTGTCAGTGACGAAATAAAATTCGTGCTGCACGCAGGTAGCTTATTCATATAACATGCGAATAAGTAACCCGAGTATAGAAATAAAGTGCACCGATCGGGTGTCTGAAGCAACGCCTCGAAAGGATAATAACATGCCACAGTCGGGCGTCTGTGCGACACCACATAAAGGGCTTATAAGTAATTGAAATAACAAGCATGCCACAGTCGGGCGTCTGAGCGACACCACATAAAGGGCTTATAAGTAATTGAAATAACAAGCATGCCACAGTCGGGCGTCTGAGCGACACCACATAAAGGGCTTATAGGTAATTGAAATAACAAGCATGCCACAGTCGGGCGTCTGAGCGACACCACATAAAGGGCTTTTAATTAATTGAACTAACAAGCATGCCACAGTCGGGCGTCTGACCGACACCACATAAAGGGCTTATATGAGAATAATGACAGTGAATATCCAGGAGGTAGAACCGTTCCAGGGATACTCAATAATGTAAATGGTTAGTCCACAATAACAATAGTCATAATCATCGTATGTCACAGGTCATAACCAACGTTCTGGTTTAGCAGTTTTTCCTCCGAAGACCGACACTTGACCCATCCCAGACTGTAGTCCTTAACCATGGACACGGCTATTCGAATAGATATAATCTTTGCAGAGGGTGTAGTCTTTACCCACGAGTAACGGATTTCTTTAGTCCATCGGGACTAATCCCGTCTACGGTCTTTTAGTTGAAAATACACCTGACTCGCACACACCAGCTTAACTTTACCGGTGTCTGGAATCACCCACGACACCCGTTAAGCGAAACTCTAAGTAGGGAAGCTACAACCTCGACTAGCATGGGATCACAAAATTTATAACGCGCCAAACTAGGGGAGCTACCCCTTCGACTCCAACCGAAACACCCATGCCCCCAGACCAGGTGGCATGCCTACCGGATGCAGCCGGTATCTTCCACTATGGCCTCTCTGTACGGTGTGTGCTAGAAAGGGGTTGACAACTTACTGAACCGTACCCTTCCTATGGCAGGGACAAGTGGTAGTACGAAACAAGTATGGGGGTTACCGAAACAAGACTCGATCTATGGTCGACTCAAGAGGTTTAAGTTTTCCCTGCATGATTAGCATAACAAATACATTTCAACCGATAGACAGAATCACCACTCCTCATACCTCATCATGCCATACCAGATACAACCATCTCGACGAGGAACTAGCGATAAGCTCGTGTCTACCCAAGACAGAGACTTTCCCCGCTTCCTTCCGGTAAGCATGAAAGGCATACGAGGGTGACTACTATCACAAACGTATCAAACTCCAATAGCATAAAAACATTATATGCACTCGTGAGTATGATCATATCATCACATAAAAATAACGGATACTCCGTGTCAAGGTGGTGTTATAACCGTATCGAACAACACACACAATATTATGCCAGGGTTCAGAATGCTTGCCTTCAAGAATATGCAAGTGGGGGTGCACTTTTTGAAAGTTGCCTTCTTCTTCAAAATCCTATTTTAAGAAAATTTGAATTAACACATAGTTTAAAAACAGTATAAAAAGTTGTTTGGAAAATTTTCAAATAAATATGAAAATAAACTAGACCAAATTTGAGAAATAACAGAAAAAGAATCAAGTCAATTGGACTTAAACTTAAAAAGTTATAGCTAGTCAAAGTTCAGTCAAAAATCTGTTTTTTAATAAAAACAGAAAAAGGAAACGGTTCGAATGAGAATACGTTTTCGGGGCAGAGAAGGCGTACTCTGGTTTTTACGTCTCCACTTAAACCAGCGCGGGTCGGCTCGGGGTCACTGATAGTGGGTCCCTCGGGCCCACTGGTCAGGTTTGACCAGTTGCCCGCGCCCTCTTTTTCCTCTGGCCGAGCGGTGGCGGGGTCCGGCGATCGACGTCGACGAACGGTGCCTTCCCGCGGGGTTCTGAGGGCAGGGATGGATCCGCCAGTCCAGGGCGGTCCTCCCGGTGGTCGACGGGCTGGCAGGGGTGGAGGGAGTCGCCGGCGGCGAGCTCTGCGGTGGAGGTAGCTTCGGGAGGGATTGGGGGTTTGGGTTATGTTGGTTCCCGATCGAGTTTGAATGGTGGGGCGGCTCCGCAAGGTCGAGGGGAAGAGGATGGAGGTGCTGGATGGGTGGGGGAGGCTCTGCTTGCAACGAATTGAACCAGAGCGTGGCGGTGGCCGAACTGGCCGGAGGTGAGGAAGACGACCTCCCTTCATCGTTGGCTGGCTATGGGAGCGCTAGGGGGATGGTACGGGGTTGCCTGAGTGTTTGGATGAGCTCGGGGCTCCTTTTATAGGTGGTCAAGTTCAGATCCGCGGCGGCCATGGATAGGATCGTCGGCGAACCGCCATTCTGTAGTCAGGGGGCGCGTGGCGGCGACGGGCGCTAGCAGACGTGCTCCAGGATAAGCTTGAGCTGCTCTAGGGGCAGCTGGCGCGCTGCTGTGGCTCGGGCGGCGCCGTCCATGGCAGTGGCCTGCTGCGGTCGTCGGCGGCTTGTGGTGGCGGCGCTGTGGGGCGCCAGGACGGGGTCAGGGCGGCTCTGCGGTGAGGGAGGGGTCGGGTGCGTCGGCTGGGAGTGAGAGGGGACCAGAACGGGCGCGAGGAGGCGGCAGGGGGACGCGGCGACTCGGGCGCACGCACGTGCAAAACGCACAATCTGGCCGCGTCCCGAGCATGCACGGTGACCACTCGACGAAATGCCCTGGCGAGCTTGGAGGCTTGGATGCAACCACAAATTAACAGGGCTAGGTTATCACTAGCTAGGGGATTGGTGGACATGATGGTTTGGTCAGGGGATCAAGTTCATAACACAAACTAAAAACTAAGCCAAAACTGGCCATGCACACAAGGTGCTTGACAGAATGCCAAGGGCATCTAGGCAACTCTTGGAGTGGCCAAAATCTCCAGATTGGGGTCTCTTTAGATGTAGGTGATGGTGGCAAGGTTAGTTGGTGAAAGCTAGAAACTTGTTACTGCAAGTTTTTGAGAAAACCAATTCTGGACAGAAGGTAAATGGCATCATTGCATGCACTTAAATCCTCCAATGGGTCCACTCTTCTGGACTTAAGGGTTTGGTAGGGTGTGCTATAAGCAGGAAAAAGAATCAAGGGTAAAAGGGCAAGTTAGAATATGGTTGCTGTACAATTCACCAAGCTGGACCAGAATGAAGATGAGGATGATTTACTCAAAATTTTCAAAGAACATCAATGGGTTTTTGCATGAAGTTGAACTATATACTACTACCAACATCCCATAATTTTGGTGATGGCTTTAAGGAAATATTTAAATAGGTTGTAGTGCAATTGTACAAACTGAACCAAATTTGAAAACTTGAGGTAGGGCTCAAAATCTCCAATGACTAAATGATATTTTTGCAAAAAAGTGATGTGGGAGCATCACTTGACATCTCCAAATTTTGGTGAGAATTTTAAAAGAGTATTTGAAAGGGTTGCAATGCAAACTAACTCCAAAACTCATGAAAATCCATTTTTAGAGAAAAAAAGCTCAGGAGAAAATAATTATGCAAATAAGTCCACTGATAAAAGAAATGTTTTCTTGAGAGGGTATACAAGTCCAATAATATATTTGGAAAGTTTTTCACTTGGGGTAAAAACTCCATAATATCAAATAAATGGGTGGCCCTGAAATCAAAGAAAATCCTGAAAAATGAAAATTTTATTTCCTGGCAAAATTTTAACTAACAAATCATGGTTAAAATTTTGGGGTGTTACAACACTACCCCCCTTAAGAAAAAATCTCGTCCTCGAGATTTGCTAAGGGTTGCTTTTAAAAAGAAAACAATTCCTGTTGTCTCAAGGAAAAAAATCACAACATAACCGTCCTATTCATGCAATAAAATATGGCTACAGTGAGAGGGCAATAAGTGGTGTAACACTACAGTGTGGAAGACTGGTGCTGCGTAGAAAAAAAATCCATGTTTGGGGAAGACGAGAAATTTCTACTTTTGGTTACAGAAAATTTAGAATTAAATTCTAAATTTTCTAAAATACGCTGGTCGTACCCGAGAGCACGGTGCTTCCTCTGGCTGACAGGTGGACCCGGGCCCCACTGTCAGTCTCTTCTTCTACCTCTGGCTCTTTCTTCTTCCTCTCTCCCGCGTGCTTTCCCACACTTTCTCCACCGGCAACGTCTAGCGCGTAGGGCATCTAGGCCATACCGCGGTAGTGCGCGGCGTGCTAGCTGCCGGTGCAGCGTGCACTCACCTCGCGGGCCAGTGCACTGTCGGCACTGCTCGCGGATTCGCCTTCGAACACCGGCGATCGAGTGACGAGCGGCGCTAGTGGACTTCGCCCACCGTACACCGATCTCGAGCTATAAAATGACCGAGGTGCTCCTCTCTTCTACCTCACACCTGGCCTCGCTTCTCCTTCTCCTTCCTTCTCCTCCATTTCCGTTTGCAGAAGCTCGAGACGAGGCTCTAATGGCGGAGGTGGTGCCGGACTGGTACGTGATCCTAGTGTGCGGAGGGCTGGCGGCATTGCTGGGGTTCTCCGTGCTCCTGTGCGCGATGATCCTTGATGATCGTCGTGATGTTGCCGCTCAAGTGTTGGCTCTCCGCGGTGGCGGTGATCACGAGGATTAGGTGTGGTGTCGGGGCTAACTGTTGTCGGTGAGCTGGAGGTAACTTGTACTCGGATGATTAGCCACTAACCTCTCCTTCAGAGACTGTGGTGTGTTAGGGAGGTGGTCAGTTAGATGCAACATGGGTACGTGGTTTTGCAATTAGTGCATGTGTTCGAGTGGTCGTGGTTGTGAGCCTGCTGTCGTGGTGCTGCGCGAATAAAAATCCATGTCGTGAAGAGATATACGTTGCAGCAATTCAGGGAAAAGAAATCTCACTTTAGAATTTATCGCGAGTGAAATTAGTTAAATTAAAAATAATAGCAGTAAAAACTACTCACATTAATTGAAACCAAATAATTTATTTGCCGCACAAACTCTGGATACCACGCCTAAGTTACAATACATAATTAAACAGAGTGGTGATGTCTATAATGAAAACGGTAGATGGATAGGGTCCCAAGAAAACGTCTCTGGTAATGGGGCACACTCTTCTTCTATCGGGGAAAGCGGATTGACTAGTCGATGAATGCGTCTCTCCTGGTCAGGCCTCAGTGGTCTGCCGATGGCGATCTGAGGATTTAAATCAGTGAGGCTTTGGAGATAACCCATTATTGGCTGGGTCAAATGCTCTTGAGCGATGACATACTGGGCAAGGTTGGCCAGTACTGGATCTCTCTTAATTCGTCCACCGGGGAAAGATGCTACTTCTCCGGGTCCTGCGCGACTCGGAAAATAATAATACACTCGATCGCTGGCATAGGGTACCGCGAATCAAAGGCGAGAAAGCGCTTCATACGCAACAGCTTCTATGGCCATTTGCGGAGTTGGCATAGATTTCCCCACGAAGGAGGCTTCCGTTGGGTCTTGGTTTGGGTTTGTGGGAGGGATGTGCACTACTGCCCAATATTTTGAGGTGGAAGGGGTGATCCTCGATTTGAGCAACTCGTACTGGGGTGGATGGGTAGCACTCATGGTACTGCAGGTAAAGTCCCACAATATTTTAACAAAACTACCTGGAGTTGCATCTGGGGTTCTTAGATAAATACTAGGGCTCGGCATGGCAATGGAGAAATGGCTGTGCGAGTTGTGCACAAGGTGAGGGATACTTGGCAAGGTCACGAGGTGGCCTTTTATATAGCACTGGGCTGGATTATTTATCACGGTGGGGGGGGGGGTAACTATATTGTCGGTTCTGCTCTATGGGGTTGGGGGTCAAAGCCACAGATACACATATCTCGCAGAAGTGACGTATTACTGTGGGTGTCGTCGGCGTGGTTTTTGGTAGCTACGCCCGGAATTAAAAATGCGGCCGTACACCAACGCGCTTATGCATGTCTATAGTTTAAAGTAGGGGCGTACAAGCGAACAACATTTAATTATGGCGATACAAGATCACACAATTACAGGGCGTGGGCATACTAAGACTTGGTACTACTCGAGTGACTTAGTCTACCTCATTAATATCTAAGCGGGCGTGCCTTGTGGATGTCGAGGCTTCTCCATGGGTTTCACCGTCGGGGTTAGCTGGAGGGGGTTGAGGAGCTGCAGGGTCGGGGTAACAATGATGACCATCACGGGGATTGTTGGCCACGACCCCGTTGGAGCGTGTTCCCAAAAGGCGACGAAGCACTTCTGGGGACACCAAAGCACCTTGGTCGATGGCTGGGGCTGACCTCAAGGTCTCGATTGGTTGTCCGAACAACACGACTGAGTTGTCGGCGTCGGGCTCATCTTCTCTTCTTGCCGGGGCTCGGCAGATCAGTTCTCCCCGAGCTGCGATCAGATCAAGGGACTTGATCGAACAGTTCCTCTAGTGCACTTACATAGCGCACCAGATACAATAAAGCAGGATCCGTCTCGTGATCTCCGTTGGCAACCTGGGGTGGCCTACCATACCCGTCACGGCTGGGGTAGTAGTAGAACGACCGACAGTTAACTCTAAGTGACAGGTACCGGAGTTGAACTATAGCCTCTCGAGTAGCTAGCTGGATGGCTTGTGGCTCAAAGGAAGTTGTCCTTCCGATGAACCTGTAGGGGCGTTCTGGCGATAGACCCCTACCATAGACGTGCACAGTGGCCCAGAATTGACGGCTCTCACCGCTCATGGGCCCTTGGTACACAACATATTCTGGGGGCTCTTCTAATGCAAAGGCACGGCGAGTGAGGTTTGCTAGCACGGTCACAAAACTTCCAAGGTTGGTTGATGTGGTCTCATTGTGAACAATGGGTCCTGGCATTTTAGCTTGGTATGGGGTAGGAGCGGTGTTGTGCTGCTTTGAGGCTAGCGTGCCCTTTTATAGAAAAAGGGGACGGAGTCTTCCTTCACACGCTTGCGAATGAGACATTTTACGCGTCGGTCACTGGCGCGTGATTGACAGGCTAGGCTGATAGTTTGGGCACCGACTGCCAAAAGGTGTCGGGTCACTGTGTGGCTATCTTACACGAGAAGCTTGGCCGGGGTTAGGTTAAGGTCTGGTGGGTTGGTTAACCTAGGTTTTTCGACCTGGCTAAGATAGGATTAGCCAATGGTCAGCCTGGCTCTGATACCAAGGTTGTCAGGACCGGATTTTCGGGATATTAATTTCCCAGAAAATGGCCCTTGTGCCCACCAGCCCCAGGATTACTGTTAGCTGATGAGGCACCAACTTGATACAGAAACTCCAAGAAAAATATAAAATATGTAGTACAAGACCATTCTGGCCTATGAGTACAACAAATGGTTACTAGTGGCTGCTGGCGGAAGCGGTTTGCGGATCATCAGCGTCTATGGGACTCCATTTCCCACAGGAACAACTGACATGGATAATTCCTATCTTCACGAGTCTGCTATCATCACTGCCTAGTTTCCGGGGCTGTCATCGCAGGACTCCTCTCCACGCAAGAAATCTGGCCAAGACAATAGCCACGGACAAGCCAGTGAGTACTTTTGAATGTACTCGCAAACATTAAGAACACAGGTATAATATAACAGATAATAATGATGCTCGGAAATTTGCCATAATCACTTGTCAGTGACAAAATAAAATACGTGATGCACGTAGGTAGGTTATTCATATAAAATGCGAATAAGTAACCCGAGTATAGAAATAAAGTGCACCGATCGGGTGTCTGAAGCGACGTCTCAAAAGGATAATAACATGACACAGTCGGGCGTCTGTGTGACACCACATAAAGGGCTTGTAAGTAATTGCAATAACAAGCATGCCAAAGTCGGGCGTCTGAGCGACACCACATAAAGGTCTTATAAGTAATTGAAATAACAAGCATGCCACAGTTGGACGTCTGAGCGACACCACATAAAGGGCTTATAGGTAATTGAAATAACAAGCATGGCACAGTCGGGCGTCTGAGCGACACCACATAAAGGGCTTTTAAGTAATTGAACTAACAAGCATGCCACAGTCGGGCGTCTGAGCGACACCACATAAAGGGCTTATATGAGAATAATCACAGTGAATATCCACGAGGTGGAACCGTCCCAGGGATACTCAATAATGTAAATGGTTAGTCCACAATAACAATAGTCATAATCATCGTATGTCACGGGTCATAACCAACGTTCTGGTTTAGCAGTTTTTCCTCCGAAGACCGACACTTGACCCATCCCAGACTGTAGTCCTTAACCATGGACACGGCTATTCGAATAGATATAATCTCTGCAGAGGGTGTAGTCTTTACCCACGAGTAACGGATTTCTTTAGTCCATCGGGACTAATCCCGTCTACTATCTTTTAGTTGAAAACACACCTGACTCGCACGCACCAGCTTAACTTTACCGGTGTCTGGAATCACCCACGACACCCGTTAAGCGAAACTCTAAGTGGGGAAGCTACAACCTCGACTAGCTTGGGATCACAAAATTTATAACGCGCGCAAACTAGGGGAGCTACCCCTTCGGCTCCAGCCGAAACACCCATGCCCCCGGACCAGGTGGCATGCCTATCGGATGCAGCCGGTATCTTCCACTATGGCCTCTCTGTACGGTGTGTGCTAGAAAGGGGTTGACAACTTACTGAACCGTACCCTTCCTATGGCAGGGACAAGTGGTAGTACGAAACAAGTATGGGGGTTACCGAAACAAGACTCGATCTATGGTCGACTCAGGAGGTTTAAATTTTCCCTGCATGATTAGCATAACAAATACATTTCAACCGATAGACAGAATCACCACTCCTCATACCTCATCATGCCATACCGGATACAACCGTCTCGACGAGGAACTAGCGATAAGCTCGTGTCTACCCAAGACAGAGACTTTCCCCGCTTCCTTCCAGTAAGCATGAAAGGCATACGAGGGTGACTACTATCACAAACGTATCAAACTCCGATAGCATAAAAACATTATTATGGTGAGTATGATCATATCATCACATAAAAATAACGGATACTCCGTGTCAAGGTGGTGTTATAACCATATCGAACAACACACACAATATTATGCCAGGGTTTAGAATGCTTGCCTTCAAGAATATGCAAGTGGGGGTGCACTTTTTGGAAGTTGCCTTCTTCTTCAAAATCCTATTTTAAGAAAATTTGAATTAACACATAGTTTAAAAACAGTACAAAAAAGTTATTTGGAAAATTTTCAAATAAATATGAAAATAAACTAGATCAACTTTGAGAAATATCAGAAAAAAAAATCAAGTCAATTGGACTTATATTTAAAAAGTTGTAGCTAGTCAAAGTTCAGTCAAAAAATCTGTTTTTTAATAAAAACAGAAAAAGAAAACGGTTCGAATGAGAATACGTTTTCGGGGCAGAGAAGGCGTACTCTGGTTTTTACGTCTCCACTTAAACCAGCGTGGGCCGGCTCGGGGTCACTGACAGTGGGTCCCTCGGGCCCACTGGTCAGGTTTGACCAGTCGCCCGCGCCCTCTTTTTCCTCTGGCCGAGCGGTGGCGGGGTCCGGCGATCGACGTCGACGAACGGCGCCTTCCCGCGGGGTTCTGAGGGCGGCGATGGATCCGCCAGTCCAGGGCGGTCCTCCCGGTGGTCGGCAGGCTGGCAGGGATGGAGGGAGTCGCCGGCAGCGAGCTCTGCGGCAGAGGTAGCTTCGGGAGGGATTGGGGGTTTGGGTTATGTTGGTTCCCGATCGAGTTTGAATGTGGTGCGGCTCCGCAGGGTCGAGGGGAAGAGGATGGAGGTGCTGGATGGGCGGGGGAGGCTCTGCTTGCAACGAATTGAACCAGAGCGTGGCGGTGGCCGAACTGGCCAGAGGTGAGGAAGACGACCTCCCTCCGTCGTTGGCTGGCTATGGAAGCGCTAGGGGGATGGTACAGGGTTGCCTGAGGGTCTGGATGAGCTAGGGGCTCCTTTTATAGGTGGTCAAGGTTGGTTCCGTGGCGGCCATGGATAGGATCGCCGGCGAACCGCCATTCTGTAGTCAGGGGCGCGTGGCGGCGACGGGCGCTAGCAGATGTGCTCTAGGATAAGCTTGAGCTGCTCCAGGGGCAGCTGGCGTGCTGTTGTGGCTCGGGCGGCGCCGTCCATGGCAGTGGCCTGCTGCGGCCGTCGGCGGCTTGCGGTGGCGGCGCTGTGGGGCGCCAGGAGGAGGCCAGGGCGGCTCTGCGGTGAGGGAGGGGTCGGGTGCATCGGTTGGGAGCGGGAGGGGACCAGAACGGGGCGCGAGGAGGCTGCAGGGGGACGCGGCGACTCGGGCGCACGCACGTGCAAAACGCACGCTCTGGCCGCGCCCCGAGCACGCACGGTGACCGCTCGACGGAATGCCCTGGTGAGCTAGGAGGCTTGGATGCAACCACAAATTAACATGGCTAGGTTATCACTAGCTAGGGGATTGGTGGACATGATGGTTTGGTCAGGGGATCAAGTTCATAACACAAACTAAAAACTAAGCCAAAACTGGCCATGCACACAAGGTGCTTGACAGAATGCCAAGGGCATCTAGGCAGCTCTTGGGGTGTTTGTTGGGATCCGATGAATTGCGAGTTTATGATCAGATCTATCTATGAATATTATTTGAGTATTTGTTGAACTCTTTTATGCATGATTGTTATAGCCTCGTATGTCTTCTTTGAAACTTTGGTTTGGTTTGGCCACCTAGATTGATTTTTCTTGCCATGGGAAGAGGTGCTTTGTGATGTTCAATCTTGCGGTGCTCAATCTCAGTGATAGAAGGAGACATGACACACATGTATCGTTGCCATTATTCCTACCTGAATAGATCTTGTCTACATCATGACATCGTTCTTATTGCATTACTCCATTTTTCCATGAACTTAATACACTAGATGCATGCTGGATAGCGGTCAATGTGTGGAGTAATAGTAGTAGATGCAGGCAGGAGTCGGTTTACTAATCTTGTACGTGATGCCTATATACATGATCATTGCCTTGGATATTGTCATAATTATTTGCTCTTCTATCAATTGCCCAACAGTAATTTGTTTACCCACCGTATGCAATTTTCTCGAGAGAAGCCTCTAGTGAAATCTACGGCCCCCGGATCTATTTCCTATCATATTAAAACCAAAAATACCTTGCTGCACTTTTTATTTATTTATTTTATTTTGTGTTTTTGCTATATCTATTTATCCAATCCCATACAATTTAATCTATCTCAATACCGAGGAGGGATTGACAACCCCTCTTACGCGTTGGGTTGCAAGTTTTTGTTGTTTGTGTGCATGTGTTGTTTGCATAGTGTTGCTTGGTTCTCCTATTGGATTGATAACCTTGGTTTCATAACTGAGGGAAATACTTACCGTTGTTGTGCTGATCGTCCTCTCCTCTTCAGGGAATTACCAACGCAGATACAAGCAATCAACCTCTAACTTTACCTAAAGGCAATATAACTTCTTGGGTTGATTGTTGCAGCAAATTCTTATCGAAGTTTTGTCCACGAGCAAAATTTATGCAACTTCGTTCTCGGTTTATAGGTCTCAAGCAGGAAGAACGAAAGCCACTAGAAACTGTCCTAACCAAGGAATGGAGGAATGATTACTCCTTCATATGTTTTATAATGGTTTAAATCCTATGTCAAAAACTATGCTACAGCTGTAGGCAGAACAATCATGGGAAAACCCATGCATGGTGTCAAGAAGCTACTTGATGATATGCAAGAGAACCATGCCCAATGGAATGTTGAGAGAACTACGACCAAGAGGGTGAATGAAATTGAAGAAAATAATGCGAAGTTGACAGCCAAACTTGATGAACTCATCTCCGTCATGAAAGACAAAGGAGAGGTAAACATAAATGCCAACACTAATGAAGAAGTTAGTGATGTGAATTTCATTGCTCGCAATAGCTACATTCCCAACTTGAAAAATGGGTATGCTCCTAGACTTCCCTATCTTAATAATAGTGGAGCACCAAATAAGTTCAATGGAGCTAGTAGCGGCAATAGAAATACTCTTGAAGATACTCTGAAAAGTTTTATTGCTAGTAAAATTGAGCAGAATGAAAGCTTCAAAAATATTTTGAAGAACCATGATAACTTACTTGGTCAGTTGACCTGTAAGATTGTTGGACTAACAAATGATGTGCAGATGCTAGATGGAATATCTAAGAATATGGAAGCACAAGTAGCTAAAATTGTAGAGAGCCAAACGTTGGTCCTAGCTAAGTTTGCAGGTAAACTGGAACCTAACCCAGTTGAACATGTCAAGATGGTGAGAAGCAATGAAGCAAAGGCAAAAGAGCTGGACAAAAGCCATGTGCCTGAGTACACCTATGCCATTGCAGACTTCGTCAAAATGATAGAAATGAAGCATCCACTACCCAAGGTATCCAATGATAAGGCATAATGTCTTTGTTGATCACATTGCAGCCAGGGTACGTGAGATTGATGGTGAAAGAAAGAAGCTTTAGAGTAAGTTACCAGCTAAGCAAGAAGTTGCTTTTGAGCCTACTATAGAGATTGATATTGTTTTAAATAAGTTCAATGCTTTACGTGATCTAGCGCTAGTGTTTCCACATCCCTAAGTCTGTTTATGATAGTCTCAATCTGAGTCCTTATGCTACTACTAAGATTAGATTGAATATGGCTAATTATACTTTTACTCAAGCAGTAGGGATTAAGCATGGAGTTATAGTTCAGATAAATGATTGCATTGTCATGATTGATCTCGTGATAGTTCATATGCCCGAAGATCCTATTGGTCCAATAATTCTCGGTAGACCTTTTCTAAGGACTACCAAATCTTAATATGCGGGCGACACGGTCGCTCTCATGTTGCATGTCCTCCACTTGGAGGCGGGCGCTCACCTGAAGCTCGTCAAAGTGAGCCAAGAGGCGGTCGCATCCACGGCCTGCCTCCACTGCCTAACAAAGGACCTCCTCGACGGGCGCCTCAACTGAATCGATGAGGCACCACTATTGTGTGGCATGTTCATGGTCGGTGTAGTCCACCTACTCAGCCACATATTTTCTCTTCTGCAACGGAGAGTCGAGTGCCTGACCAGGCGCCGTCAGTGAGGGGGCGGATCCGACGTAGTACCCTCTGGTGCCGAGTCAAAGGAAGGAAGGGGGTTAGTTTCGACGAGATCTGCATTTGGGGACGGAGGTGCCCTATGCGGCCTGCCGCTGACCATAGACATATGGGGGAAGGAGGGGGTCGTGCGCACAATCGTCGCCGAAAAGGGGATTGTGCATTTTCTTGGATTCAATGGTGAATGAGATGGAACCGCTGCTTTAAAGAGCGGTGGCATAGTGTGGAGTGGTGGGAAATTGAACTGTGCGAACGCAGTCAAGTTTGACTATGGAGGAATGGCAGGAGACAGACAGATGCTCGACCGTCCATCTTCCACCGGATGGCGGAAAGTGTACTGAATTAGCTTTTTCCTCAAATTACTTTTCAATCCGGAAATCATCCTGGATTCGAATTCATAGCGCCATAATTTATTTTCACTAGTTCACTTTTGATAAGTTTTTTAGGAATAATGTAAACTTTGTAATGTGTAAAATCTATGGTATAATATACACATATGAAGACCATTATTTCAATTAACGTGTGCACAATGTCACATGTATGGATGGATCAACGTGTCCGGATTCGAATCAAAGTACAACCAAACAATGCCCTATTCGCTTGAGGCTTCTTCACCAAAGAACATGTCGTGCGCAGAACACAAGACATGTCTAGACTCAACCATTTTTTAAGTGACATGGAGCAAGTGACTGCTCAGTTCAAAAATAATTTGAGGGTTGGCTTGTGGAAATTAAACGCACACATGCATGTATGCATCGATCAACATGTCCAGATTCAAATCAAACTACAAGCAAACAATGCCCGATTCACTTGAGGCTTCTTCACCAAAAAAAACATGTCGTACAGAAAGAACACAAGGCATGTCTAGAATCAACTATTATTCAAGTGACATGGTCAAGGCAAGTAACTAGTCAACAAAAAAATGAGTGTTGGCTTGTGCAAATTAAATGCACACATGCACGTATGTCTTGATCAACATGTCCGGGTTGAAATAGAAGTAAAACCAAACAATGCCCAATTCATTTAAGGCTTCATCACCAAAAGACCATGCCGTACACTCAGAACAAAAGACTTGTCTAGACTCAAGTATTCTTGAAGTGACATGGTCAAGGCAAGTAACTGGTCAGCACAAAAAATTTGAATGTTGGCTTGGGCAAATTAAACGCGTACATGTATGTATGCATCGATCAACAAAATGTCCGGATTCAAATCAAAGTACAACGAAACAATGCCGAATTCACTTGAGGCTTCTTCACAAAAAGATCATGTCATACACGAAGAACACAATACATGTCTAGACTCAACTATTCTTGAAGTGGCATGGTCAAGGCAAGTAATTAACTGGACAACACACAAAAAATTGAGGGTTGGCTCGTGCAAATTAAACACACACATGCATGTATGCATCAATCAACTTGTCCAAATCAAAGTACAACCATACAATGCCTAATTCACTAGAGGCTTCTCACCTAAAGAACATGTCGTACCCGAGCGTGATGAGCAAACACTTGCCTTCGGATCACCTACAGACCACATGTGGAGCCGGCGGGTTACCAAATCTCTCCCTAATCGACCAAACCTGCGGATTTTCAAAATTAGTTCACAGATTTCAGAAAAAGTTCATGAACATTTGATTTCAAAAATAGTTCATTAATTCAGGAAAAAGTTCGTCAATCTCAATTTGAAATAAAGTTCATCAATTTTGACAAAAAATCATCGATTTTGAAACAAAGTTCAGAAAACTAAAAAAATCATCGAATTTGAAAAAAGTTTGTGGATTTTCAAAAATAGTTCAAAAATTCTGAAAAAGTTCGCCAATTGTGAAAAAAGTTCACCAAATTTGAAAAAATGTTCATGGGTTTAAAAAAGTTTATCGATTTTGATAAAAAATGTCACATATTTCAAAAAGAAAAGGAAAAGGGGCCAAGAAAAAACAAAAATGGAAAAGGAAAAAAGAAAAAAAAGAAAAGAATAAAAAGAAGTAACCCTAGACTGCATGTGGAGCCTAAGATCACCCTAGACTGCATGTGGAGCCAGCGGGTTACCCAATCTCTCCCTTTTTTGTCATGAAATACTATTTATTGCATGGTGATCATAGTCGCATCATTTATAAGAACAATTAAAATTTCCTTCGGTGGTTCTTCCATCCACCCAGCACAGACTGTGCTCCTAGCTAAATTAGCTAGATCATGGGCCACACAATTTGCCTCTCTAGGGGTATGCACAAAAATAACATGTAAAAAATCACAAGCTAAGTGATAACTATTATAAAATATTACAGCCGCAATTCCCAAGGAACATCAACCATTCTTCATCGTCTCAATCACCTCGATGTTATCAGAATTCACCTCTATGTGATTGCATCCAACTATTGTTGCTAAGTTGAGTACAAAGCGCAAAGCCATTGCTTCACCCATAAGAGCATCTCCACACCATTCAATTTTCCTGTTTCCAGCCGCAATGAACTTGCCCATCAAACCTATGGTAAACCTCTAAAGGCTCACATAAAATATATGTCTTACGCGCCTAAGATATGAACAAACGAAAATGCTGCATCCTCATTATACCCAAAGTAGCACGCTCCGCCGTTGATATCCTTGGTACGGCCACCATGTGCATGTTCATTTCTCCTGGTGCTAGCCTACCTGGTATTCCTTCGTTTTGCCACCCAATTTTCATCATCTAAAGAGCTCATAGGCTGATCTCTTAAGTCTTAACCATGTTTAGCTTCATCCTGTTCATTAACCTATTTGTGAACACTTTGACAATGTACACCCACACCGTATCATCAAGCAAGAACCAACAACGGCATCCAACTCAGAAATGAGATGTGCAGAGTTGGGTAATGCAATGTATGGTCGTAGGCGCCACCGGTATCATGCAATGCAATCATTTCTCACCCCCAATATCCAAGGTTAATGAGGAATCGGTTTACTTTTTTCCATCACACGAGAGCTTTGTGTAAAGACTACAGCTAAAACTTGCATCTCATAGGAAATATAAATTAGAGCATCCAAACAGTAGAGATACAAAACAAATCAGTGCTGAGAATTTTTAACGTAAATTGTTAAGCGTAGTAGTTCAAGCTCGACTTCTTCTTGGCTTGGACTTGTATTATCCCCTCATTGAAATCCTCATGAGTAACCTGCACAAGTAACGATCCGGATCAGAAACAGCAAACACGATCGACAAAACAGTAATCAGATGTTCTCCGCATAAAGCACATATAACAATGCAAAGCAGAACACCGCAATTCCATGAGATGGACACTCAAAACATGTTGTGCAAGTATTGGAAATAGTAGTAACTACTAGATGCATGTCTGGATCTTAGTTTAGATTATGTGCAAGAAAAAAATCACCACAAAATTGTTGTGTTAGAAAATATTTCCTGTGGTCATAAACACAAAAAACCATGATATAATTGCAAGGGTTGTACAAGAATTTTCAGGGTGCTACATGAGTGATGATACCTCAGCCCAAGATCAAACACATGCACACACATGAGGCAAATATTTCTTTCAGTTTTAGGATGACTAATCATCACCCCACACAAAAAAGGATGATTAATCATCAATCCCATTTCCTCATATATCTATACTACTTATTAGAGTTCTACTAGGCCTAAACACACAAAACAAAAACCTACCCAGACTTAAAAACTCCTAGCACATTACAACTTTCAAACTGATTGCAATTCCTACTTTTTCTGAACACACCTTCATGTGCCAAGGTTATCCCAACAAAGAACTTGAAGCAAGCGTAGACTGAAACAGGAAGATATTAAGTAGGCAGCTTTTAAATTAAGAGTCATGTAATTTCTAGCCGGTTTTGCAAATTCATGCTTTAGTTTACTCAGTCCACCTGCCAGCTCTTAACTAAACTAATGGTTTTGTTCAAATCACCCGTTCAAAAGGTTTTCAAATGTAAGGGTGTTCATAAAACACCAAACAACATGGTCGATAACTACAAAGGTATCACTCATTCTACTCCAGCTAGGGATGCAAAGTACAGTTATGAGAATGATATAAAGTCACACCTCTGCGGCATCTCGCCGTAGCGCGAGCATACCAGCTTCTACGCATACAGCCTTTAGCTGCGCTCCATTGAAATCGTCTGTTGAGCGAGCCAACTCCTCAAAATTCACATCTGGGTTTACATTCATTTTTCGTGAATGGATCTGAAGACAGCCATAAATAGCACATTAGCTCAAGCGTGATTCACCAAATAAAGAAAAAAGATGAACAAAGTTAAGCGAATAAAGCAACATGCTGTGGAAACCTACTTGCAAGATTCTAGCTCTTGCTTCTTCACATGGATGAGGGAACTCGATTTTTCGGTCCAAACGACCAGATCGCAGCAGAGCAGGGTCAAGGATGTCAGCACGGTTTGTTGCAGCTATGACCTGCAAGTTAATCAATAATGCATCATCAAGAATAAGAACAAAATGATCAAATAGAACTGATACACAATTATAACACAACTAAAAGGATTTCTAGCAAAAAGGTACCAATTAATGTACATTCAGAACATCAAATATTGACCAATGCATTCAGAACATCAAATTGTGATCAATACTTTCTGAAAGCAACATGAGCATGAATTTGGCATCTCTATTACAATGAAACAATGTCTAATCTTGATAAGAAAGTGAATGGTCAACTAAACCACCAGGACAAGATGAAACCGAGAACGAATATTAGCATGTACCTTTATTCTCTCATCACTGCTAAATCCATCCAGTTGATTGAGCAATTCCAACATAGTCCGTTGAACTTCTCTATCACCACTAACTTCACTGGAAAATAAAGTAAATTTCTTGTTAACATATGTATGTAATAATGAAAACGTTTTTGTTTCACATGTTTCTGGACTAAAGCTTTCCCACAGAAGGAATTAGAAGCACAACAAGAATTCTGGCGTTTGTGATCATATATAGAAAATTAACACGTGTACACCACATCTGTGGTAAAATCATCCGCCTAATACAATGTGGGAATGAAATAACCGTCAGAAGACATACACATACCTATCGAATCTCTTGGTACCAATTGCATCAATTTCGCCAATGAAAATGATGCAAGGAGCTTTTTCTTTAGCCAGCTGAAAGGCATCCCGGACAAGCTTGGCCCCATCTCCAATGAACATCTGAAGACATCCAAAAGAATATCATCTATCCCTCTACTGGTAACTACTCCCTCCGTTCCTAAATATAAGTCTTTTTAGAGATTTCAAATGGACTACCACATACGGATGTATATAGACATATTTTAGAGTGTAGATTCACTTATTTTGCTCCGTATATAGTCACTTGTTTAAATCTCTAGAAAGACCTATATTTAGGAACGGAGGGAGTATATCCAAGTAATGTACATAAAAAAGATAAGATTATGCATGATAATGTAATGTTTAGTGTGATTGTTGAACAAGGATATTCCATGTTTACCCTTCACAGATCTTTTATGCAGCAACATAATACACTTGAAGATGACTATGGTATACGTGCACATGTTTTACTTTATGCACTTTTATTTCTCCCACCGATGTTTAACTAGTAATCATATATGAGGGTGTAGTCAACAACGGAAAGAACTAATGGAACAGCCATTTACAAAAAAGTTGCATTCACCATTACTATCCCCAACAAACTCTCTTTCAGATCAAAAGTGCACATAAAGAGCAAACAGAAACACAAAGTTGCAAGTATCAACATGGTCATACAAAAAGGAGCCACAAACTGATACATGATGGAGGCTAGTGAGTGAAGAAATTACCTGTACAAGCTGTGGCCCAGCTAATTTCAGGAATGTTGCATTAGTCTGTGCAGCACATGCACGAGCCATCAGTGTCTTCCCAGTTCCTGGTGGTCCATACAAAAGGACACCTTTGGGAGGACGAATACCCAACTTCTGCAACCGGTCTTTGTGTGTCATGGGCAGGACTATTGCCTCCACAAGCTCTTGAATCTATATCCAACAATACAAGATGCAAATGATAAGATAAGATCCAAGAGCAAGTGAGCACAGAAACATAATATTCTTGATTTATTATAAGTGATGGCTCAACCATTCTCAAAGGAGCAATAATACGACTACGAACTTGCCACTTTTCAGAGAGGAAACACAAATAATTCATTTATTCAGATAAAATACCTGCTTTTCAAGACCCCCAACATCATTATAATCCTCAGTGGGTTTTTCATCCACTTCCATTGCTTTTACTCGTGAATCATACTCTGAAGGCAGTGTATCTAATATAAGATAGCTATCCTTGTTGACTCCGACCAAATCACCAGGCTTGAGCGTGTCCGGGTCAACTAGCCCAGCCACAGGGAGGAATATAGTCTGCAGTCAACGAACAAATAAAGAACATGAGTTTGATTTCTTATTTTCTTAAACTAAATGTCATGCTTAAGATCAAAATTTGGATTTCATAAAACAGTAAGAGCCTTTATCAATACAGATACATGTGAGTTCAGATGAGTCAAAATCATGACTCATGCAGGTATTTGGAAGTTAACAGTTGGGTAGGTACAGATTTCAAAATCATCTTTGGGCCAAAATGATTCGATGCAAAGATAAAGCTGACTTAAGCTGCTAGCGTGGCACTACCAAGTATTTTAGTCGTTTCCATTATTTCAATCATACTAACTACTTATATATTAAACAAAAGGAAGCATCCCATTCATATGACGAAAAATCTAGGAACCAGACAAACAGGGAGTTTCGTACTTGTCTTGTGGAGGTCTTCGAAACAACACATTTGCCTTTCCTTTGCGAGTCTAGATCAATGTTAGCACCATCCTCCTCTGCTTCATCCTCGGGGTTCATTTCTAAAACCTAGCACAGTTTAGAAAAGCAGAAACCACATAAGTAAAAATAATAACCGTACAAAAAGTATATTCCAAACTAAGAAGAAAAATATTGTAAAATGTCAAAGCATAGGATGATAGGAAAGAGCAACTTCTGTAAATAACAATTAATTATCGCAATTGAAGTTGGGTCAAGGATGAAGTATATTTGAACACTTCAACTAAGAAGCACCATGCCATACTTCAATACACCATAATATATCATAATATGCAAATTATTAGTGGTTAACCGTCATATATGCAGGTTTGATGTTAATTTACCCATACTTTTTATAAGCTACACAAAGTTAATATGTGCTAAAATAACAATAACTAAGTTCTGACATAAATAAATGTTACTTCCTCCGTCCCATAATGTAAGACGTTTTTTGACTCTACACTAGAATCAAAAAGCGTCTTACATTATGGGACGGAGGGAGTAGTATTCCTAACCAAGTCGGCTATAGCTGATAAAAGTAAAACACACAGATTAAAGCACTACTACTACAGTACCACTGCAAGGGCGGACTAGTTAACTCTACTGACTTACCACCAGACGTAACAGAAGCAATTTTATATTAAAAAACAAGTACTTTCTTACAATCAGAATAAATTAAGCAAAAGGAAATTTTACCAGTAAACATGCGACTTTTTGTCAAAAGAGACCCTCTGCCCACTGGAATTGACAAAAGAGACCCCCTCACAAGTGGCGGCAGGCGCGGCAGGCGACACGTGTCACCTGCCGCCACAACAGGAGGCGACAGCCCGGTGTATAACGGTGTGTGCACAGTGCGTCGTGTGGCGACGTAACGGGCCGCGCCAGGTGGGCCCGGCCGCCACCGGGTGAGGCGGCCGCCGCTGCCGCTGTCGCTACCCGGCCGACAAGGCCTGCTGCGCGCGGGCCCAGCAGGTGGGCCACGCCGCCACCATCCGAGGCGGCCTGTCCTGTGCTGCTGCACGCGCGACAGTGCGCAGACGACGCTGATTCCGAGGCGCGACAGTGACGCCTGTGACTTCGACGCGCGCGGGAATATGGACGCTTTTGGTTCTTTGGCCCGGGAATCAATCCTGCCTTTGCTTCTTTTGCCTCAGCGGATGCGATGGCACTGGGAATCCGAGGCTACGGGAAGCTGTTGTGCCGACACTACAGGGATCGTAAATATCCCCGCTTAATCTTCTCGCCATCATTTATCGTCTGAGCTTATAAAAGGAGACACCGAGGCTCTCGTCCAGCCATCCTCGAAATCGGCAGTGCGCAAAGTGTGTAACACATTTTTTCAGTCGGTATGAGTTTGCCTTGCTCGGATCAAAGCATTAGGCCGAGGAAAATGAAGAATGCAAGTTTGCCTCCGGGGGTGGCAGTCCTGCGGTGTTGGTGTGGCGATCTTTGCAAGGTGAAGAAGGTTACGGATTTTTCAGATTGGTTGGGCATGAAGTTTTTCATGTGCGCCAATTATGAGGAAGATCCACCCATAGCTATTTCAGAGTACGACAAGCCTCCGGTATGCTTTAACCATCACAAATAGATATTGTTGGTATTTTGGTAAATTCTTTAATAACATTCTGGTTTCTTGTTGTAGTCTCCTCCGCCTCTGTGCATGTACTATAGTTGGATTTACATGGAGATGCCGGCTTGGGCAGTGACTGAGATTCGTGAAAGAAGTCGTCATGCGTGGAATAGTTTCTATGCGGAAGAGTGACGCGAGAAGGCAGAAGCTGAGGAGAAAGCAGAGCAAGAGAGAGAGTTAAAAGAATACTATGCGGAGCAACACCGGTTTTTTCAGGATTTGGGAAAGAAAAACAGGGAAGAGGCTCGTCGCATGGAGGAGCAGGAACGACAACGAAAGGAGGCTCGTGAGGCGGAGAGCCAGAGAAAGAAAGAAAGGGCTCGTCAGGCCAAGGCAGCAGAAGAAGCTGGCGATGGAAATGGAAAATATCCACGTTGGACTCAGTAGCCTGTGGTAGTATTTTAAATTTTGCAATCATTTGTATCTTTATTTCTGCAGTTTAATGTAGCTTCATTTCAGTAGTTAAATGTAGCTTTATTTAAATTCTACGATGTATCTTATTTTCAGTTGTACCTTGTCGTGTTGTATCTTATTTTCAGTTGTACCTTGTCGTGATGGAAGAAATATATAGTTTTAGAATAAAGTAGTGGCATTTTCTTTCCCTCCACTAATTGTCGAACATCGTGCAACAACTATAAAATGAAATTAAGATAGAACATAATGCCTTATAATAAGAGAGTACAAACTAATAATGCAAGTACATCTGAATTAAACGGTACAGCTGGAATACAGCTTAAAAACTACATGAAGGCATCATCGTCATCTTCCGTCGATGCAAAACTCTTGCCCTTCGAGGATGCAGAACTCTTACCCTTGGACGATGAAGAACTCTTGCCCTTCGAGGATGTAGTACTCTTGCCCTTGGACGATGCAGTACTCTTGCCCTTTGACGATGCAGAACCCGGAAGCGGCGGCATGAAGATATCATCTTCGTCCTCGCTCTCCTCAGTCCATAAAAATGGATGCTTTTCTGCAGTCCTTCTAAAAGTTTCACTCTTCGGCTCCACAACCTTCTTCCACCTTGCATCCAACCTAAAAAGTTCTTTACGTACCTCCTCATAGGTCCTTTCAGGCCACCCAGACCTACGTAATTGGTGAGCCAACTCATTCATTATGGTGTCACTACCGGTGAGTTCGTCCCATGGAACTATCCTATTGTCCATCCTGAAATCAGTAGCTAGCCTTAGAAGAGTGCTGCTCATCCCAGGGTCAAAACTACGATCGAAAGGATAATGGGACATCTCGACTACACTACACTCGAATGCTTATCCACCTCCGTCTGAAGGGGGTTTTATAGGTAAAGAGGAGAAAATGGCGGGAAAGAACGACTGCGGTATGGAGGGAAAGGGTTGGCGGGAACATATGGCGGGAAACGGGTGGCAGGAAGATATGGCGGGAAGGGGTTGGCGGGAAACGGGTGGCGGAAGATATGGAGAGAAAGCGTTGGCGGGAAAATATTGAGGGGAAAGCGTTGCCTGAAAATATATTTTTTCAATGTCTAAGACGGGCAATGGTTGCACAATATTCATCAGCCAAAATTTAAAAAAAAATCATTTCGGCCTAACATAAGCAAAAGAGTGGAGCGGGATAGTATGGCGGGAGATATAGGCGGGAAAAATTGTTCCTGACTGGTGCATTTTTATTTCAGCATACATAGATGTTCAAATCGAAAAGTCTGATACAATCGGTCGCGCACGTGCATAGATGAATCACCCTACTTTACGACGACCACCTGGCCTTTCCTTACGACCGGAAGGCGACAAGCGATTAGGTGGCCGGGTCACACGAAGACCGCGGCCATACTCCAATTCGGCTTCATGTGTCTGCGAGTCCTGCGTAGGTGGTGGAGTCGCGAATCCTTTTTGCGAACCTGAAGCGTAATTGTAGGCGTATGGTTGTGACTCCGCGGGGATAAAAGATGGGCCAATAACGTCCCCTCCGAAGAACTCTGTAACTAATGATGTAACCGGGTCACCAAGATCATGTGATGCTCCCCGGAAGCCTGTGTTGACGCCATGATCATGTGATGCTCTCCGGAGGCCTGTGTTGACGCCATGATCATGTGATGCTCCCCGGAGGCCTGTGTTGACGCCGCATTGGGTGTTCTCATCGCCCCAATTAACATCAGGTGTGTCCTGCACATAGAAACATTTTAAACATACTGTTAGAGGATAATATATGATATCATTGTAAATGCATTAAAATGTAAACATGACTGCCTGAGCATATCCCTCTCCTATACTGTCTGGCCATTGTACGTACTGCTGGTTTAAATCTGGTACACGAGTCTCCTCGGGCATGGGGATCCCTCGCCTGGAGAGATACGGCTGAGATCCCTCACCTTGGGTGTATGCATCATATCCTGTGTACGCATATGGGTTAGGGGAAAGAAACTGCTCGGGCATCGAATCCAAGCCCGTGCCATGGTCCTGAGATGTCTGCCCCTGACGAAGGTGCATTGAAGAAGAGCGATGCAGTGGCAGAGATGAGTCATGTCGTGGTAATGTAGTTCTAGTAATCGGACCCTCCCCCCATTGCTCATGGCTCGTACGTGCCTCGCTCGGTCTGGATGACGGCGCCGCACTCGGTCTGGCTGACCTCGCTACCGGCATGTATGCTCCAGTGACAACGTCATCGCCTCTACCGCATCTGAACTTCTTTGCCACGAATTGTTGCAAAAGTTTCTGGAATGTCTTGCGATATGGGCCCTGGGCCGGCATGCTATCCGTAGCCATCTGCCCTACTTCGTTGACATTTTCAAGCTGAACAATATTTGGATGTTATTTAGTTCAAATGATTATGAAATGATGGACGTAAAAAAGTTACAAGTGATTACCATCTGGTCACGATAGTAAGCTGCATGCAGCTCAACATGTCTCCGCGCCTGCTCCTCTTGTGTGAGATGTGTTGGTATAGTAGCTGGCTGACTGGCCAGGCTAGCACGTGTGTTCATGCAGTACCACTGCTTGTACGCTTGATCTATACTTCCATCGTACGGTCTACAAAATTAAATAATGTACATAAAATATACCTAAGTTGATGCACTATATCTGCTAGCGCTTCATTTTCCCACTTGTGTACCCATTCAATGTTCTCTTCGCTCCAATCGTATAAACTCCATCCCCTGCTCATATTGGTTAGCCTGCAAATTATGAAACAAAGTGTGAGTTTAGTAAATTAAAAATGACACTAACTATTTAGGGATGTCACATCATACTTATGTGTTTCCTCGTCGATACGTCTAGGAAAAGGTGGTGGAATTTCTTGATAGAGACCGAACTGTCTCATTACACGCTCTGGGTTGTAAGGCTCAACACACCACAGGAACAATAAGTTGCAGCGAGTCAGCCAGAATGCACTATCGGTCAACATGCCTGGTGTGAAGTGTCGAGCATCAAAGACCATTTTTAGCTGGTCCTGAGTCCACGGGTTCCATGTGACTTCTGCCTCATCAAGTATCTCAAACTGCTGGTGGTACATAGGGTAACAATTTTTCGCAATATCTGGAGACCAACGTTTCCGTGCCTTTGTCCACCTGGTGGCCATAGTTGCGCTAGCACCCTCGCTAAAGTCGTATGGGTATACGGGTTGTACTATACGAGGTCGTCCTACAGGGAGGTATTCCCAGGACCACAACTGTAGAAACTCATAGGCGACACAAAGTAATGGAGCTTTTTGTGCGAAAGAGGTTTTTTCCGTGGCATCACACAAGCCTCTGTATGTATGAGATAGCATGGCAGAACCGAAGCTGTATTTTGGCTGCTCGGGTAAAGGTTCATCTACCATATTCTCTGCAATGTAGATGAGACCAGGGACAACAACGTCCCCATGTGAATTTGGAAATAGATTCTCGAGGAACCACAACAAATACGCAAACAGATGTCTTTTTCTTGTCTCCTCATTGGCGAAGCTAGATAAATTAAGAAAGTTATCACGAAGCCAGACGAGTGGGATGCCCCGAGGGTTACCAGAACGTTGTGATTCTGGCATTTCCATCCCAAGACGGGCTGCTATATCTAATGCCCAAGATGGAGACACTCGTGGAGAGACTACCGGCTCACCTCTGATTGGTAGAGCAGTGATCATAGAAACATCTTTCAGTGTAGGTGCAAGCTCCCCAAAACGAAAGTGAAAGGTGTGGGTTTCAGGTCTCCACCGTTCAACGAGGGATGTCAAAAGGGATGGGTCCGGACGTACTTGGTCGTGGCATGATGTGAGCCTAGCAAAACCTTCTAGTCCATAAGCGTCAAGGTGAGCAAGGAAATGATTGTGTATTGGCCATGTTTTCTTTATGGTTCGAAGTCTGAAAGGCCGATAATCATGCTTAGTATTTGGTTTCAAAAATAGGTGGCAACGGTGGCCGCGTCATGGGGCCCCTACAAAAGCACTGGCACTTCACCCATAACCTGCAGACAAACATACAAATATAAATTACGAGGAAGACAGAAATACAAATGCAAATCAAAATTAACTTAAAAAATACAAAGAGATACGATTTAAATTAATTATCTGAAGTTAACAACAGGAGTACAATAATACAAAGAGAATCAATTTAAATTTAATATAAGTACACATAATTAGTAGAAATATAAATAGACATGGCGAGTACATATATATCAACATCACGTGTTGTTGTTGGCTCGATACGGGCAGTCTTTGCGTTAATGTCCAGGACACCTGCAAACGCGGCATCGCCTTGGTTCTCCCATCTGGCTATGGTCCATGTCATTGCAATGATGCCTAGACTGACGTCGTCCCTTTGCGGTTCTCATCAAGTCAGCGTTCGGAACCCATTTCGGCCCATCTGGCCACAACATTTTATAGTTCATATCAATGCCCCAAGCCCAGAACTCACCGTTCCAAGTGTTGTACAGATTGTACATGTTGAAGTACGGCGATATGTATGGCTCGATGCTGATTTTTTGAACAGCAGCCGCCCGGAGCACATGACTGCAAGGGTAGCCCTCAAGCTTGGGCTTGTTACAAGTGCACTCACAGGAGGTTGAGCCAAGGGTGACAGCTTGCTTTTTTGATCCTCTGTGGTGGCCCTTAACGTACTTGGCTCGCACATTGACCTCCCACTTATTCCTAAGTGCGTCCACTTTCCTGCAGCCATGACTTTGGGACTTCTTTGCTTTCTCATCCAGATGTCTTTGCATCTTCTCGAACCATGGCTTGTTCAATTCAACTTGTGCTTTGGCGACGGTGACCCTGTCTGCAAAGTATGACAGGGTCCGGCTCCAAGTTTCTTCAATTAGGGTTGTGATAGGCAGTGCTCGCACCCCTTTAAGAACACCATTGTACACCTCTGACATGTTGCTGGTCATTATTCCATACCGAGCCCCGGTGTCATGAGCCTGCGCCCACTTCTCCAAATGAGAGCAATTCTCGTTGATCCACTGGCTTAAATTTATGGCCGTCCTACGACCCCTCCGGTCTTCTCTCTGCGGCAAGGCCGCGCGGTCGATCTCACCATTGATACGTGCCCATATCGCATTCATTTTGGCTTCAGTTTTTTGCATGCACATCCTCTTGAATAACTTGAACCAATCCTTGTTTTTGAATTTGGAGTAAAAGTTTGCTGCCAAATGCCTCATGCACCACCTTCCCTCTAGATCGGGCCAGCCCCACTCTTCTTCCGACGCCTTAATTATTTCAAGAGCGCTTAATAATCCAGTGTTGCGATCAGAAATGATGCAAACACCTTTACGCTCTTTCACGACACCAATCTTCACGCAGCTCAGGAACCACAACCAGCTATCTTTGTTCTCGCTCTCGACCAATGCATATGCAATAGGAAGAAGATGATTATTTGCATCCGCTGCAATCGCCACCAATAGTGTGCCCTTGTACTTTCCAGTGAGAAAGGTGCCATCAACAGATAATGCCGGGCGACAGTGCCTGAAGGCTTGTATAGTCTGGGCGAATGCCCAGAATAAGCGGTCCAGGATTAGCTCACCCGGGTTCATTGGGTTTGGACGTTCTCTCCGCCAAACTTGAGTCCCCCTATTAGCACTTGCTATTTGATGAAGCATTCTAGGGGCATAAGAATATGCCTCCTCATAGGTACCATACAAGTTCTTGAATATATTTTCCTTCGCACGCCTAGCCTTGTTGTAGCTAACAGGGAATCCAATTAGATCCTCTGCATCTTTTTGCAGAGCCCTAACACTAATGTTGAGACTTCCCTGCACAATTGTTTCCATCGTCTGTGCCACAAATTTTGCTGTCACATTGCAGTGATCTGAAAGAGTCCCAGTTTGCTCACAGGTATGCTCCGCTATTTTTGTGATATGCCATGACTGACATACCCCAGGCTTCAGTCTAGCGAGAACTCTTCCGTGGCAACCTTTCGCAGTGTGGATGCATATGACCTTCAACTCTTTTTTATCAGAGTGCTTCACTCTATGCTGGCGGTGGATGCCGATTGCATAGCTACCCATTGCCTGGTAAGCAGACTTCTTATCTGGGAAAACTTGCCCAACCTCCAGGCTTCCCGCTCCTAGGCCAGAAGCAGAGTGAAATTCGTTGGTGATGCTCATATCCTGTAAAAACCCAGGTTGCAGTGCCGCCGCGACCGCCCTCTGAGGAGGAACATCTTCTTCTCCGCTTGACTCCGAAGACGCAGAAGAATGATCATCATCATCTAGCGCCTCCGGCAATCCCTCCACGTGTTCGCTCATGTCAACGGCCGCTGACCAATATCATGTGTCATACACAGGCTGGCCGCCCGTCGGTTCCGATGGGCCGATGCTAGGGGCTGATGTGATGGCCAACTCGACCTCACCACCCCTGCTACTGCATCCGGCAACATCAGTGACTGAAATGAACTCCACATACACCATCGGCTGACCATACATTGAGTTATTGGGATTGCTTGCAAACCTCATGTACGACCCCCACGACCGATCACCTGTGATAGGCCGCAAACCCCAACGGGCAACTGTCCCATCATTTCCTCCGTCAACGACGAAGGCCTCCATTGTCATTTTTTTTTCTGCATCACTGGGCCAAACACCGCTCGGATGCACCTTCTAACAGCTGCGTAACCCACGTTGACCATGTCTCTCACCACAACTATAGTCGACTCGCACAAGGACACATCCACCCCGAATGGACCGTCGCGTAAGACGTTCCCATAGTACACTACTAAATTTTCCATAGTACCTAACCAACATACATGTTTACATTTCAAATAATTAGTAACTGAACATTTAGTAACGGTGACAACATTTACATATCTTACGACTAAAATAATAACCGTATTTTCGTTATAATTATTCGGTTTGTTTTTAGAATCATTTGTTTGACTTTAAGGGGTTGTTTGGTTAACGGGTATTTAAAGATCTATTTTTCTCAAACTTGTCTACGAGCGTAACAAACTAAAATTCTGTTTGCTTTTCTCTAACTACCCCAAAAATATCCTAAAATAGTTCTCGTAACATGCAAAAACTTAGCTTCTAGAAAAACGACTATTAGTAAAATATGGTTTTCTACATAATTTTCTTACAATAGGTTATGACAAAACTGAGGGTAAGTACTCATTATCCAAACAACCACTAAACATAATATTACGATAATAACATTTTAATATCATATGAGTAAAATATCTAATTTCTTCCGGCATGATATAATGTTTTTCATATCATACGATAAAATTCATTTATTTACAAATAATAATATTTGCAGCGGCATGACAGTACATCAATATAAAAAATATTAACAAAATTACGGCGTCATTTTATACCTTAGGTCCAATATGGATGTGCTTGCAAATGCAATTAAGCGTCCAAATAGTTCGAATAAATATCTGTCACCAGTAATATATGAACGGAGTCAACCTATTATCACATGAACATCAATATTACACACGGATTTTTCTTTCTGCTATCAAAAGTATGAAAATAGCACTTGCATGTATGTGCTCATCATCTCAAAAGAGATAGCAAAGATGGTAACACAATTTCTTCAATCACGTCATCTCCTCCTTGTTTGCTACTAAGATGAATTATTTTACCTAATTACATATATCATTAAGTACATTACCACCTAATCTTAACATATAAAATTTAGATTATTGTGACATAACAAAGTAGACCTACGGTTTCCTAACCATAGACTTATTAATAAACATACCACATGAAATAGCATACCACATGCAATGAACAATTACAGTGTAATTTTTTCTTAATTACCATATTAAGAGCTTCTCGCATGTCAATACAAATGTACGCAACTAACATTGATACAATATCTTCAACCTACTCTTATCAAAAAAATAGTTTAAATGTTGTATCCGTCGTTTGAATTTTTCCTAACCTCTAAGCACTAACATCACATAGCTAATGACGAGCTAAATGACTAACTAATTACCACTGTGCATCACAAAAAAATCCATGTATTGCAAAGCTCATACCTTGATCTCCCCCTTCGTACTTCACTTAGCACGGCAAATCCTACTCCAGAAACTCCAAATGACTCCTCCAAGTGCTGAAATAATGCCTAAAACAACATAGAATACACACTTAGGAACTAATCAAACAGAACAAAAACATCATGCATGCAAACAAAACCAACAAAAATGGATAGATCTTACCTTAATCTATCTTTTCTTCAACTTCACCATCTTCGAAAACCAACTCTAAATCGGCCAAAATCACGAGTGAAAGTGGCTACCAAGTATTTCCTTCTGTGTATTCTTGTAGACTTAGACAGAGTAGAGAGGCAGTGAAGGCAACCAGAGATATTCGAGAGAGTGTATGCGCAGCCGTGGTTGTGCGTATATAAAGAGGAGGAGCACTGTATTGTCGGCAGAACGAGGTACGCTCACCTACCGCAGCCTCGGATTCCAGCATTGCGGTGTCTCATCACGCGCAGCAACTACACCGCTCTCGGGTGTCGGCAAGAAGCGGAAATCAGATTCCAATTTACAAAGCATCTGCGGAAATCACGCGCTGCAGCAGGCCGTCGAAATTAGCGCCGTCAGGTCGCTGTCATAGAAATCAGCGCCGTAGAAATCAGCGCCGTCAGGGGCTGTCGGGCCGCATGCGCGTTGCCGCCTCACCCGGTGGCGTCCTGGCCTGCGCCTCGCGTCCCGTGAAGATGCTGTTGTCGGCCTGGGCGCGGCATGGGCAGCAGTGGCCGCCTTAGCCAGTGGCGGCGTGGCCCACCTGGCCTCGCCCGTTACGTCGCGATTGTTGCACTGTGCCGAATCCGTTATACCGCGCGTGGCCGCCTCCTGCCGTGGCGGCCGGGCCCGCCGCCTCCTGGTGTGGCGGCAGGTGACACGTGTCACCTGCCGCGCCTGCCGCCACTAGTGAGGGGGTCTTTTTTGACAATTTTATTCCTAGGTGGTCTTTTTTGTCAATAGCGTTCGGCAAGGGGTCCTTTTGGACAAAAAATCGTAAACATGCAGGTCATACTAAAGCACCTATACAAACATGAAGCTTTCACTAATCTGCCTCGCATGATCTAAGATTAATCTAAGAAGCAGGAAAACACAGCACAATACACGATCTATAACCAGATTAAGGGCGAAGGAGTAAAATCAGAGGAGCAATCGCGGAATCTACAGGGGAATATTTGTACCTCCACGGTGTTGCCGACGTGGTAGGGGAGCTGCTTGTTGAGCTTAATCTTCTCCTGGTTCTCCCTGGTCTTGTTCTCGAAGGTCTCCACTTCCAGGTTTGTCCGTTGTAGCTCGTCCTGCGCGCCGCCGTCGGCGAGGGGTGAGACAGAAACGCCAACCGATCAGGCCTAAACCGAAACACTAAGAAACAAAACAGAGGGGTGAGTCCCGCGAGACCCCCTGCTCAGCCCCGGCGGAGGCGATGGGGGTCTGGGTTTGGGAGGGCGCGGCTTGCCTTGAGGACACGGGTCTCGTTGTCGAGGAGGCGGGAGGCCAGGACAACATCCTCCGCGGACATGGAGGCCATCTGGTCGTCCTCCGCGTCGTCGAAGGCCATCGGCGCCGCCGCCGCGGGCGCGGGTGACGACATCGGCGTAGGGTTTAGGGGTGCGGCGGGCGAGGACGCGGCGTCGAGATGGAGTGAAGGAGGCGAGGGGAGAGACGGAGAGAGAGAGAGAGAAACAGAGAAACAGAGAAAGTTCCTTCGTGCTGTGTTGGCGTCGGACTCTGCGGTCTCTCTCTCTCTCTCTCTCTCTCTCTCTCTCTCTCTGTAGAACGGTACACTGTAGGAATTTCCTATTCTTCTCCTGTTGCGGCATATAGACGATATATCGCACAGGCAACAACTTCATGGGCCAGACCATTTAAAGATTTTCTTTCTTTTCTCTTTTTTCGTTCGGTTTTCCTTCTTTTTTCTGTTTGTTTTCTTTGTTTGCACCGGTTTTCACTCGTTTTTTCTCTTTTTTAAATACATTAAATATTTTTAAAATACACCTGTATTTTTTATTTCTTCTTCTCTTCTTCTATTTTTCAACTCATGAACCTTTTTAGAACGTATGAACATTTTCTACATGCATTTTTTAGACATATGAACGTTTTTATATGATTAATATTTCTTTTAAAGAACAAAAAAATTGTGAACATTTTCAAATGTTTGAACATTATTGTATAAATAAATGAAAAATTGTACACACACGCACGCGTGCCCACACACACACGTGACATGGTGGCCTCGCAACTCTAGGAAAGCCCATGGTGTATTCTCTAAACTCCGAAGGAGTCTAGAGGACCTCTTCATAATTTATTTGACAGGAAAGGGCTATTATTGTAGTTGTAGGTCTTGTTTGCATGTTTAACCGGGCAAATCCTATTCTACAAACGCTATATCTTGCATTCAGCGAGTTGGATGGATCTCTCACTAAAGGAGTTCTTTCAGTAGCTAGCGATGCTAGCCACTGGTCCTGTGACGAGCTCATGGTTAACCTATAGGGCACGACCTACTTGAGGTAAACAAGCCGGTTTTCTCCATCAGTTTTTCAATTCTTTTGTTTCTACATCGGTTTTCTTCAATTTTTTCTCTATTTTCACTAATTTTTTATCTTTTTTTTCTTTTTTGTAGGTTTTCTTTGTTTCTTTCTCAGTTTTAATTGCCTTTTTCTTTTCTTTGATTTTTTTGTTTCTTTCTTGTTTTTCATTGGTTTTCTTTGTTTATTTCTCATTTTGCATTTGTTTTCTTGGTTTTATTTTTCATTTCCTTTTTCCTTTCGTTTATTTTGTTTCTTTTTCAATTTTATTTTCTTGGTTTTCTTTGTCTCCTTGGTTTTCATTCTACATTTTTGTATATGTCAACAACATTGTTCTAATACATGTTTAACATTTTTCCAACACAAATTCAACATTTTTCTATACATGGTCACATTTTTCCTATACATGGTCAACATTTTTATACAAACTTTTAAACATTTTCAAATGTTTGATCAAAAATTTTCAAATACATTAAGATTTTCTTTAATACATGGTCTACATTTTCTCTATACACATTTAACATTTTTGCAAATGCTTGATCAATATTTTTCAAATACAGGATTAACATTTTTTTAATACATGGTCAACATTTTTTCTATACACATTTAAAAAAATGCAAGTACTTGATTACATTTTTTAAATATAAAATTAACATTTTTAATACACAGTCAACATTTTTTTATACACATTCGACATTTTTCAAATGCTTGATTAACATTTTTCAAATACAAGATTAACATTTTTCGAATACATGGTCAACATTTTTTCTATACATATTTATAAAATCTCAAATGCTTGATTATCATTTTTTAAATACAAGATTAACATTTTATGAATACATGGTCAACATTTTTCTCTACACATTTAACATTTTTCAAATGCTTGATTGGCATTTTTCAAATAGAAGATTAACATTTTTTTAATACGTGGTCAACATTTTTGTACACATTTAATATTTTTCAAATGCATGATTAACACTTTTCAAAATGATATGTAATAAATATGTTTGGAACATTTGGAAGTGTAAATGAAGTAAAAAAAGAAATAAAAACAAAAACAAAGGACGTAAGAAAATAGAGATAGTCGCGCTCATCCTATTCCCTGCATAGATTAGCAACTGTCGACCAAGCGCACACCCCCTGGAAAACGGTGTAGAGCTCTGGATGGGTTTGTGACCATCAATGTCGACTCAGGATATGATGCCAACTTGGGGAGTGGTGCAACAGGGGCTGTTATTCGAGATGATAAAGGCCACTTTCTGGCTGCTGGTAATAAGAAATTGTTTTCATTGCTTGATACAACAACAACAGAAGCTACGGCCGTTCTTCATGGCCTCTATCTTCCTAATCAGATGGTGGTGCATAAACTGTTGACCTAGTCGGATAATTTGGAGGTAATCAATACGCTAAATAATAGAGGTTTTTTCGGAACGGCAGCAGCTCCAATTTTTGAAGACATCATCGTTCGGTCTGTTTCTTTCACAAAAGTTTGTTTTGTCCATTTTCCTAGGGAAGCCAATCTAGTTGCTCATTGCCTAGCTAAAGATTGTGATTCACAACCAAATGTTTGGGTTGATGATCTGCCTAGTTTTATTTTGTCGCTATTAATAGACAATGTAGTTGTGATTTGAGCAATAAAGTGAGCCATGATGGCATTTAAAAAAAAGCGCACACACCCCGGGCAGTAATGGGCCAGCCTACTCGATTGGTCCGTTTTCTTGAATTTTTATTTTCCCTTTTTTATTTGGCGTTTCTATTTTTATTTTCTATTTCCTTTAGTTTTCCATGTTAAATTCCTTAAATATTTTTTAATCTGGAAATATTTGTTCAAATTTTTTAAATTAAGGTACATTTAAAATTTCATTAAAATTTATATTTTTAGATTGTTTTTATTTTTTGCAATACCTGAACATTTAGAATTCATGGACATTTTAAAATTTCACCAACATTTTTAACATTTACCAGCAAAAAACAAGAACATTTGTCCCTCCATGATCCGATGCTCGTCGAGGAGCCAGAGGTTGTACCGTTGGTCCTCCTGTGCCTGCTAGAGCGTCGATACCAGAGGCGCCCGCAATCCTTCCAGCAATGCACGTGCTCAAAGGTGAAAGTCCGTAGGGACATGCGTGGGCGCTGGCGAGGGGGCGTCGTCGGACGCCTCATCCATTGGCTTGTCGTCGCTAACCTCCGACAAGCTCACTAGCAAGGCGGCAAGCCAGCCTCTGTCCGGCTCGCACGGCAGACCTGCCAGACGGTTACAATGCAGGCAAGTTTCTGCTTTTGTTCTGTGGACAGGCTCTGATGGGGAACAAATCATGAAAATCAAAAAATTTCCTACGAACACCCATGACCTATCTATGGAAAAGTATAGCAACGAGAGGGGAGTGTGTCTACATACCCTTGTAGACCGAAAGCGTTAGCGTCGTAACACGGTTGATGTAGTCCTACTCTTCACGATCCAATCTGATCTAGTACCGCACGTGCGGCACCTCTGAGTTTAGCACACGTATGACTCGGCGGCGTCCTCTCCTTCTTGATCCAGCAAGCGAGGGAGAGGAGGTAGATGAGATCTGAACCAACACGATGGCATGGTGGTGGTGGCAGCGGAACGCCGGCAGGGCTTCGCCAAGCGCTGACGAGGCGTGGTGGAGGAGTAACGGGAGGGAGACGGGGCAAGGGCGCAAGGGCTGTTGCCCCCAGCGCCTCCCCACCTTTATATAGGCGTGGAGGGGGCTGGTGACTTGACCTCCAAGGCCCTAGGGTCGTTGGTCAAAGGGGGAGGAAGGAAATCCCTCCTTTCTTTCCGCACCGATCGCTATACCCCTTTTTAGGGATCTAATTTTATCCCTTCGGGATATGATACTATTCCTTTTAAGGGAGGATCTTAGTGCACCTAGACCAGGGGTGTGGGGACTTTCCCCACTACCCACGTTCATGTGGTCCCCCATGCAGGTGGGCCCCACTTCAGAACCTTCCCGGTACAATACCGAAAAAACTCAAACCTTTTTTGGAACCCCGAAAACAACTTTCCATATATGTCTTTACCTCCAGACCATTCTGGAGCTCCTCGTGATGTCCCGAATCCCATCCAGGACACCAAAATAACCTTCGTACTTTCTACTCTTAATATCTCAATGCTACCCTAGCGCTACCGAACGTTAAGTGTGCGACCCTACAGGGTTGAGAATCATGTAGAGCGAGACTCCTCTCCAATCAATAAGCAATAGCGGGACCTGAATGCCCATATTGATTCTGACATATTCAATGAAGATCTTTATCGATTGAACCACGATGTCAAGGATTCAATTAATCCCGTATACAATTCCCTTTGCCCGACGATATGTTACTTGCCCGAGATTCGATCGTCGGTATCTCCATACCTAGTTCAATCTTGTTACCGGCAAGTCTCTTTACTCGTTCCGTAATACAAGATCCCATGACTAAACTCATTAGTCATATGCTTGCAAGCTTCTTGTGATGTTGTATTACCGAGAGGGCCTAGAAATCTCTCCGTCACACGGAGTGACAAATCCCAGTCTCGATCCATGCAACCCAACAAACACCTTCAAAAATACCTATAGAGCACCTTTATGATCACCCAGTTATGAAGTGACCTTTGAATATACACTAAGTATTCCTCCGGTGTCAGGGAGTGACATGATCTCATGGTCTAAGGAACAGATACTTAACATTGCGAAAGTCGTAGCAAATAACTAAGTGATACGATTTGATGCCAAGCTTATGTTTGGGTCTTTCCATCACATCATTCTCCTAATGATGTGATCCCGTTATCAAATGACAACTCATGTCTATGGTTAGGAAACTTTAGACGTCTTTGATCAACGAGCTAGTCTAGTAGAGTCTTAGTAGGGACACGGTGTTATCTATGTATTCACACATGTATTTAAGTTTTCGCTCAATATAATTCAAGCATGAATAATAAACATTTATCATGAACGAAAAATATGATAATAATCATTTTATTATTGCCTCTAGGGCATATTTCCAACAGGCTCTCGATCTCACAGCCCTTTGGAGCTCGTGGTCATGGTGGATGGGGTGCAGGGAGGATAATCAGGAGCGAAGGTGGCACGGTGCGGATTGTGTCGGGCCTAGCCACATATAAATAGTGGGCATCGGTTAGGGCAAGCGGCGGTTTATGTGCATGCAAGTGCCGGAGTGGGTTTCTCGGCTTCCACGCGAGTTTAATGTCGGCAAGCAGACGGACGGGCAATCGGTTTGAATGTGTGGAGAGCCATATCGACCTTGTAGGTCTTTGATGATCTCCAGTTCGCCAGAAGCAGATGTTCGTGGTTGCGCACGACTGGGATGTAATGATAGCTTGAATCTCACATGGACATGATGAAAGCGTTGGTCGCCTTCTGCATCGCCTTCATTACTATGTACTACCTGGAGTCTGACGAAAAAGTTTGTGGATCGGTGGATGGCTTGGGGACTCAGTATGGCCGTAGGGGGGCGAATACTACACTGCTGCATCCAGGTAAATTCTTCAAACAAGCAAAGCTTCATAGTTTTTTGGTTTCACCTTTTGGTCAATTAAATTGCCTAATGAAAAATAGTGGTTGTGTGTTCATGCAATGTGAAATTATGATTAATTTATTTTTAAGAAATCATCAAGAAGGTGTGAGAACATAGCCAAGTACACTTTATAATCAAATCTCAGTGTAGAGTTGATGGTTAACTTTATTGGTTAATTAGGACCATAACAAAGTAAGAAAAGAAGAGGATAATGTTGTAAGGAATGCAGATGGATTTACGAATCAATGGAGGATAGTATCCAAACAATATTTTTATACTCCCTCTGTTTCTAAATATTTGTGTTTTTAGAGATTTCAAATAGACTACCACATACGGATGTGTATAGATATAATTTAGAGTGTAGATTCACTCATTTTGCTTGGAATGTAGTCACTTATTGAAATATCTAGAAAGACAAATATTTAGGAACGGAGGTAGTATAAAACAGTACTGGTTCCTACTACATATTTATAATATATAATGTTATACAAGCAAAAAAAAAACTACAATGTGAACAAAGTTTATGCCAGGAGAAGCTTTCAAAGTTAAACTTCATTTGATGTTCATATTAAGAGACCTCATGTTGTCGTTTCACCCCGGGCCCCCGAAATCTCAAGACCGGCCCTGCCACTTTAGGTCGGCATGAATGTGGCCCGGACAACGAAGGTGGCCTAATAGGGAGAAATCATGGGAGAGGGAAAGGGTTTTTGTGTGGGACACATGTGTGACAGCGGTTCGGACGCCCACAAAGCCCCTGGTTTGCGGGAAAACAGGCAACCGAGCCGGTCCATGGTCCGATGAAATACCGTGTTGGATGACAAAATCACGTTCGGGCCACTCGATTTGTACAGTTTACGTGTCCACTTTTAGAGATGCCCTTACGGGTTGTGAGACATTGTGGACGGGTGCCAAATTATGCCAAACATAGCTACATGCAAGCAATCAAAATATGTCCGGTTCTTTTGATCGATTCTCTTAGTTGAGAACTGGACCTCCCATCAGCTTCTCTCAAAATCTTAAACCTATATTTTCTTTTTACAATTCAGCTAGTTAATTAGAAGAGTGAGTAGACATCACCGCGGAGGGACACGGAATACAAGGCAAACAATAAATATAGTTAGGGGTTGTGAGACGGAGTGGACGACCAGCGTGAAGCGACACACATAACATGGCGATGAGCAGTTGATTAGTAGGTGTTGCGAGACAATGCCAAACATGGTAGGTGAGCAAATGATCATACTTGTAGTGAGTAGAATGATATTTTTTTTCATTCAAAGCAGTACAATATTTCGCCGGCCAAAAAAAGTACAATATTAACTTTTTTAATACAAGTACAGATGCAAGCGCTCATATATACACGCCCTCATCCCTATGAACGCACACATGCATACCCTATCCCCACGAGCACCTTCGAGAAAGAGACTGAGCCGGTATATCAAATCCAGAAATAATGCAAGCACCAGGACTTGAACCCTGATGGATTGAGAATACCGCTGTCTCTCTAACGATCCAACGACAGGTTGGTTCGCAATATTGGCCTTGTTTGAAATGTATCTACCCATGTAGCTTGATGAAAATTGAAAGGGTCTATAAGTCTTACCTTGCACTCGAAATGTACAAGCATTTCAATTTTGTAGGCAAAGTTTAAATGCATAACTGTAATAGGAGGGATTTTCCTTTTGCGAATAATAGGAGAGATAATGGTCAGAGGGCAGAAGAGTGGAGCGAATCACTTTTCTCTCACCTGACAAATTTGTCTCCCTGTGTCAAAGATCTCTCTCTCTCTCTCTCTCTCTCTCTCTCTCTCTCTCCTCGTCACAAGTAGTTGTATAACCCACAAGTACAACAATTTAATGCAAACAACAATTTAATGCAAAAGGTATCAAACTTGGTTACCAAACAAGGTAAGACCAAGTTTAAATAAAGTTACACAAGAAGCAATGCATGCACGCAGCAGGGTTGAAAAAGAAGTCAAAGATACTGTGAAGATCTCAAAGCAAGATCCTATGGAGATTGCCGCACGCATAGCTACCACCATGTGTATAAAATCCTCACTATGTTGATTTACACGCTTGCATAAAGTAATTATATATTACTAAGAAGATTTGTGAAAATATATGAACACATCAATGGAACAACCAGATGAGGTTTAACACGATGGAGGAATTCCAAGACAGACACGCCATGTGCATGTCCAACCAAGACTAAAGAAATGGCATCACAACTAATTGACATTTAACTTGGAATAACACATACTCCCTCTATCTCAAAATAAATGTCTCAAGTTTAATATAACTTTATATTAAAGCGAGGCCCAGGTAAGGAAAGGTAAGTGTCCCGCGCGGACGTCGCCGCCACCTGCGCTAACCACCGCGCCACGGCCCCACGAGAGCGTGGCGCCCCACCCGGCCAGGCTGTCTCGCCAGCCCCGGTGCCGAAGCAAGGAGGAGAAGCTGCCCTCCGCCGCCGATGCCACCAGGGCTTTGCCTGGCGGCGCGTGCCAGTTACGGCGGGGGAGGGAGAGGGAAGGATGGGGGTAGAGAGGCCAGCGGCTAGGGTTCCCTCTCGGTCGCCTGCGGGGGCGACGTGAGAGGAGAGTGTGGGGGATACAAACAACTGATCATGTCCGTAGGGGTCAACGAGAATTCTGTACTTATGCTAATTTGATGTTATGTCATTTTGTGAGAATCTAAGAGCTTATTTGGTGATCTGCACTTGTACTATGTTATTTTGCGAGTATCTAAGAGATTATTTGATGTCGTGCACTTGTGTTATGTCATTTTATGAGAATTTGAGAACTTATGTCAATGTTGTGTTATGTCTTATGTATACATGTTGAGAGAACCCGATGGGTATTCATCGGGTTTGGACATGGGCATAATTTTCCGCGCATGGATATTTTTCGTGGACGAGCACATAATGTATTCATGGATTTGGACATGGATTTGATATTGTTCAACCCGAGGCGAACCCGACCTATTGCCATCATTGCTGACAAAACTTCAAACCCCTCGTTCATCTCAAAAGTTATAAACTCCCAACTACCGACACTCCAAAAAAATTCATTTGTCTTCACTAAGAATGACCACTCACCTTTTTTGGCTTGATACTTGGATGTGCTCCCAACCCCTCGCAATAGCCTTCCCCCACATATACTCCCCTCCACCAATCTCACTATTTGGGTCCCACAAGTCATGTAGAATAGATTGCTAGCTAACTTGTGAAATCACCTTACCGCGGTTGCCTTTGTCGAGCTTGTTGCTTGTGTTCTCTTTGTTGTAGGATTTCAACCACAACGACATCGCTGATCGATGACAGTGTCAGGACCGGATTTTCAGGATATTAATTTCCCAGAAAATGGCCCTTGTGCCCACCAGCCCCAGGATTACTGTTAGCTGATGAGGCACCAACTTGATACAGAAACTCCAAGCAAAATATAAAAAATGTAGTACAAGACCATTCTAGCCTATGAGTACAACAAATGGTTACTAGTGGCTGCTGGTGGAAGCGGTTTGCGGATCATCAGCGTCTATGGGACTTCATTTCCCACAGGAACAGCTGACCAGGATAACTCCTATCTTCACGAGTCTGCTATCATTACTTCCTAGTTTCCGGGACTGTCATCGCAGGACTCCTCTCCATGCAAGAAATCTGGCCAAGACAACAGCCAGGGACAAGCCAGTGAGTACTTATGAATGTACTCGCAAACATTAAGAACACAGGTATAATATAACAGATAATAATGATGCTCGGAAATTTGCCATAATCACTTGTCAGTGACGAAATAAAATTCGTGCTGCACGCAGGTAGCTTATTCATATAAAATGCGAATAAGTAACCCGAGTATAGAAATAAAGTGCACCGATCGGGTGTCTGAAGCAACGCCTCGAAAGGATAATAACATGCCACAGTCGGGCGTCTGTGCGACACCACATAAAGGGCTTATAAGTAATTGAAATAACAAGCATGCCACAGTCGGGCGTCTGAGCGACACCACATAAAGGGCTTATAAGTAATTGAAATAACAAGCATGCCACAGTCGGGCGTCTGAGCGACACCACATAAAGGGCTTATAGGTAATTGAAATAACAAGCATGCCACAGTCGGGCGTCTGAGCAACACCACATAAAGGGCTTTTAATTAATTGAACTAACAAGCATGCCACAGTCGGGCGTCTGACCGACACCACATAAAGGGCTTATATGAGAATAATCACAGTGAATATCCAGGAGGTAGAACCGTTCCAGGGATACTCAATAATGTAAATGGTTAGTCCACAATAACAATAGTCATAATCATCGTATGTCACAGGTCATAACCAACGTTCTGGTTTAGCAGTTTTTCCTCCGAAGACCGACACTTGACCCATCCCAGACTGTAGTCCTTAACCATGGACACGGCTATTCGAATAGATATAATCTTTGCAGAGGGTGTAGTCTTTACCCACGAGTAACGGATTTCTTTAGTCCATCGGGACTAATCCCGTCTACGTTCTTTTAGTTGAAAATACACCTGACTCGCACACACCAGCTTAACTTTACCGGTGTCTGGAATCACCCACGACACCCGTTAAGCGAAACTCTAAGTAGGGAAGCTACAACCTCGACTAGCATGGGATCACAAAATTTATAACGCGCCAAACTAGGGGAGCTACCCCTTCGACTCCAACCGAAACACCCATGCCCCCAGACCAGGTGGCATGCCTACCGGATGCAGCCGGTATCTTCCACTATGGCCTCTCTGTACGGTGTGTGCTAGAAAGGGGTTGACAACTTACTGAACCGTACCCTTCCTATGGCAGGGACAAGTGATAGTACGAAACAAGTATGGGGGTTACCGAAACAAGACTCGATCTATGGTCGACTCAAGAGGTTTAAGTTTTCCCTGCATGATTAGCATAACAAATACATTTCAACCGATAGACAGAATCACCACTCCTCATACCTCATCATGCCATACCAGATACAACCATCTCGACGAGGAACTAGCGATAAGCTCGTGTCTACCCAAGACAGAGACTTTCCCTGCTTCCTTCCGGTAAGCATGAAAGGCATACGAGGGTGACTACTATCACAAACGTATCAAACTCCAATAGCATAAAAACATTATATGCACTCGTGAGTATGATCATATCATCACATAAAAATAACGGATACTCCGTGTCAAGGTGGTGTTATAACCGTATCGAACAACACACACAATATTATGCCAGGGTTCAGAATGCTTGCCTTCAAGAATATGCAAGTGGGGGTGCACTTTTTGAAAGTTGCCTTCTTCTTCAAAATCCTATTTTAAGAAAATTTGAATTAACACATAGTTTAAAAACAGTATAAAAAGTTGTTTGGAAAATTTTCAAATAAATATGAAAATAAACTAGACCAAATTTGAGAAATAACAGAAAAAGAATCAAGTCAATTGGACTTATATTTAAAAAGTTATAGCTAGTCAAAGTTCAGTCAAAAATCTGTTTTTTAATAAAAACAGAAAAAGAAAACGGTTCGAATGAGAATACGTTTTCGGGGCAGAGAAGGCGTACTCTGGTTTTTACGTATCCACTTAAACCAGCGCGGGTCGGCTCGGGGTCACTGACAGTGGGTCCCTCGGGCCCACTGGTCAGGTTTGACCAGTTGCCCGCGCCCTCTTTTTCCTCTGGCCGAGCGGTGGCGGGGTCCGGCGATCGACGTCGACGAACGGTGCCTTCCCGCGGGGTTCTGAGGGCAGGGATGGATCCGCCAGTCCAGGGCGGTCCTCCCGGTGGTCGACGGGCTGGCAGGGGTGGAGGGAGTCACCGGCGGCGAGCTCTGCGGTGGAGGTAGCTTCGGGAGGGATTGGGGGTTTGGGTTATGTTGGTTCCCGATTGAGTTTGAATGGTGGGGCGGCTCTGCAAGGTCGAGGGGAAGAGAATGGAGGTGCTGGATGGGTGGGGGAGGCTCTGCTTGCAACGAATTGAACCAGAGCGTGGCGGTGGCCGAACTGGCCGGAGGTGAGGAAGACGACCTCCCTTCGTCGTTGGCTGGCTATGGGAGCGCTAGGGGGATGGTACGGGGTTGCCTGAGGGTCTGGATGAGCTCGGGGCTCCTTTTATAGGTGGTCAAGTTCAGATCCGCGGCGGCCATGGATAGGATCGTCGGCGAACCGCCATTCTGTATTCAGGGGGCGCGTGGCGGCGACGGGCGCTAGCAGACGTGCTCCAGGATAAGCCTGAGCTGCTCTAGGGGCAGCTGGCGCGCTGCTGTGGCTCGGGCGGCGCCGTCCATGGCAGTGGCCTGCTGCGGTCGTTGGCGGCTTGTGGTGGCGGTGCTGTGGGGCGCCAGGACGGGGTCAGGGCGGCTCTGCGGTGAGGGAGGGGTCGGGTGCGTCGGCTGGGAGTGGGAGGGGACCAGAACGGGCGCGAGGAGGCGGCAGGGGGACGCGGCGACTCGGGCGCACGCACGTGCAAAACGCACAATCTGGCCGCGTCCCGAGCATGCACGGTGACCACTCGACGAAATGCCCTGGCGAGCTTGGAGGCTTGGATGCAACCACAAATTAACAGGGCTAGGTTATCACTAGCTAGGGGATTGGTGGACATGATGGTTTGGTCAGGGGATCAAGTTCATAACACAAACTAAAAACTAAGCCAAAACTGGCCATGCACACAAGGTGCTTGACAGAATGCCAAGGGCATCTAGGCAACTCTTGGAGTGGCCAAAATCTCCAGATTGGGGTCTCTTTAGATGTAGGTGATGGTGGCAAGGTTAGTTGGTGAAAGCTAGAAACTTGTTAGTGCAAGTTTTTGAGAAAACCAATTCTGGACAGAAGGTAAATGGCATCATTGCATGCACTTAAATCCTCCAATGGGTCCACTCTTCTGGACTTAAGGGTTTGGTAGGGTGTGCTATAAGCAGGAAAAAGAATCAAGGGTAAAAGGGCAAGTTAGAATATGGTTGCTGTACAATTCACCAAGCTGGACCAGAATGAAGATGAGGATGATTTACTTAAATTTTTCAAAGAACATCAATGGGTTTTTGCATTAAGTTGAACTATATACTACTACCAACATCCCATAATTTTGGTGATGGCTTTAAGGAAATATTTAAATAGGTTGTAGTGCAATTGTACAAACTGAACCAAATTTGAAAACTTGAGGTAGGGCTCAAAATCTCCAATGACTAAATGATATTTTTGCAAAAAAGTGATGTGGGAGCATCACTTGACATCTCCAAATTTTGGTGAGAATTTTAAAAGAGTATTTGAAAGGGTTGCAATGCAAACTAACTCCAAAACTCATGAAAATCCATTTTTAGAGAAAAAAGCTCAGGAGAAAATAATTATGCAAATAAGTCCACTGATAAAAGAAATGTTTTCTTGAGAGGGTATACAAGTCCAATAATATATTTGGAAAGTTTTTCACTTGGGGTAAAAACTCCATAATATCAAATAAATGGGTGGCCCTGAAATCAAAGAAAATCCTGAAAAATGAAAATTTTATTTCCTGGCAAAATTTTAACTAACAAATCATGGTTAAAATTTTGGGGTGTTACAACACTACCCCCCTTAAGAAAAAATCTCGTCCTCGAGATTTGCTAAGGGTTGCTTTTAAAAAGAAAACAATTCCTGTTGTCTCAAGGAAAAAAATCACAACATAACCGTCCTATTCATGCAATAAAATATGGCTACAGTGAGAGGGCAATAAGTGGTGTAACACTACAGTGTGGAAGACTGGTGCTGCGTAGAAAAAAAATCCATGTTTGGGGAAGACGAGAAATTTCTACTTTTGGTTACAGAAAATTTAGAATTAAATTCTAAATTTTCTAAAATACGCTGGTCGTACCCGAGAGCACGGTGCTTCCTCTGGCTGACAGGTGGACCCGGGCCCCACTGTCAGTCTCTTCTTCTACCTCTGGCTCTTTCTTCTTCCTCTCTCCCGCGTGCTTTCCCACACTTTCTCCACCGGCAACGTCTAGCGCGTAGGGCATCTAGGCCGTACCGCGGTAGTGCGCGGCGTGCTAGCTGCCGGTGCAGCGTGCACTCACCTCGCGGGCCAGTGCACTGTCGGCACTGCTCGCGGATTCGCCTTCGAACACCGGCGATCGAGTGACGAGCGGCGCTAGTGGACTTCGCCCACCGTACACCGATCTCGAGCTATAAAATGACCGAGGTGCTCCTCTCTTCTACCTCACACCTGGCCTCGCTTCTCCTTCTCCTTCCTTCTCCTCCATTTCCGTTTGCAGAAGCTCGAGATGAGGCTCTAATGGCGGAGGTGGTGCCGGACTGGTACGTGATCCTAGTGTGCGGAGGGCTGGCGGCATTGCTGGGGTTCTCCGTGCTCCTGTGCGCGATGATCCTCGATGATCGTCGTGATGTTGCCGCTCGAGTGTTGGCTCTCCGCGGTGGCGGTGATCACGAGGATTAGGTGTGGTGTCGGGGCTAACTGTTGTCGGTGAGCTGGAGGTAACTTGTACTCGGATGATTAGCCACTAACCTCTCCTTCAGAGACTGTGGTGTGTTAGGGAGGTGGTCAGTTAGATGCAACATGGGTACGTGGTTTTGCAATTAGTGCATGTGTTCGAGTGGTCGTGGTTGTGAGCCTGCTGTCGTGGTGCTGCGCGAATAAAAATCCATGTCATGAAGAGATATACGTTGCAGCAATTCAGGGAAAAGAAATCTCACTTCAGAATTTATCGCGAGTGAAATTAGTTAAATTAAAAATAATAGCAGTAAAAACTACTCACATTAATTGAAACCAAATAATTTATTTGCCGCACAAACTCTGGATACCACGCCTAAGTTACAATACATAATTAAACAGAGTGGTGACGTCTATAATGAAAACGGTAGATGGATAGGGTCCCGAGAAAACGTCTCTGGTAATGGGGCACACTCTTCTTCTATCGGGGAAAGCGGATTGACTAGTCGATGAATGCGTCTCTCCTGGTCGGGCCTCAGTGGTCTGCCGATGGCGATCTGAGGATTTAAATCAGTGAGGCTTTGGAGATAACCCATTATTGGCTGGGTCAAATGCTCTTGAGCGATGACATACTGGGCAAGGTTGGCCAGTACTGGATCTCTCTTAATTCGTCCACCGGGGAAAGATGCTACTTCTCCGGGTGCTGCGCGACTCGGAAAGTAATAATACACTCGATCGCTGGCATAGGGTACCGCAAATCGAAGGCGAGAAAGCGCTTCATACGCAGCAGCTTCTATGGCCATTTGCGGAGTTGGCATAGATTTCCCCACGAAGGAGGCTTCCGATGGGTCTTGGTTTGGGTTTGTGGGAGGGATGTGCACTACTGCCCAATATTTCGAGGTGGAAGGGGTGATCCTCGATTTGAGCAACTCGTACTGGGGTGGATGGGTAGCACTCATGGTACTGCAGGTAAAGTCCCACAATATTTTAACAAAACTACCTGGAGTTGCATCTGGGGTTCTTAGATAAATACTAGGGCTCGGCATGGCAATGGAGAAATGGCTGTGCGAGTTGTGCACAAGGTGAGGGATACTTGGCAAGGTCACGAGGTGGCCTTTTATATAGCACTGGGCTGGATTATTTATCACGGTGGGGGGGGGGGGTAACTATATTGTCGGTTCTGCTCTATGGGGTTGGGGGTCAAAGCCACAGATACACATATCTCGCAGAAGTGATTACTGTGGGTGTCGTCGGGGTGGTTTTTGGTAGCTACGCCCGGAATTAAAAATGCGGCCGTACACCAACGCGCTTATGCATGGCTATAGTTTAAAGTAGGGGCGTACAAGCGAACAACATTTAATTATGGCGATACAAGATCACACAATTACAGGGCGTGGGCATACTAAGACTTGGTACTACTCGAGTGACTTAGTCTACCTCATTAATATCTAAGCGGGCGTGCCTTGTGGATGTCGAGGCTTCTCCATGGGTTTCACCGTCGGGGTTAGCTGGAGGGGGTTGAGGAGCTGCAGGGTCGGGGTAACGATGATGACCATCGCGGGGATTGTTGGCCACGACCCCGTTGGAGCGTGTTCCCAAAAGGCGACGAAGCACTTCTGGGGACACCAAAGCACCTTGGTCGATGGCTGGGGCTGACCTCAAGGTCTCGATTGGTTGTCCGAACAACACGACTGGGTTGTCGGCGTCGGGCTCATCTTCTCTTCTTGCCGGGGCTCGGCAGATCAGTTCTCCCCGAGCTGCGATCAGATCAAGGGACTTGATCGAACAGTTCCTCTAGTGCACTTACATAGCGCACCAGATACAATAAAGCAGGATCCGTCTCGTGATCTCCGTTGGCAACCTGGGGTGGCCTACCATACCCGTCACGGCTGGGGTAGTAGTAGAACGACCGACAGTTAACTCTAAGTGACAGGTACCAGAGTTGAACTATAGCCTCTCGAGTAGCTAGCTGGATGGCTTGTGGCTCAAAGGAAGTTGTCCTTCCGGTGAACCTGTAGGGGCGTTCTGGCGATAGACCCCTACCATAGACGTGCACAGTGGCCCAGAATTGATGGCTCTCACCGCTCATGGGCCCTTGGTACACAACATATTCTGGGGGCTCTTCTAATGCAAAGGCACGGCGAGTGAGGTTTGCTAGCACGGTCACAAAACTTCCAAGGTTGGTTGATGTGGTCTCATTGTGAACAATGGGTCCTGGCATTTTAGCTTGGTATGGGGTAGGAGCGGTGTTGTGCTGCTTTGAGGCTAGCGTGCCCTTTTATAGAAAAAGGGGACGGAGTCTTCCTTCACACGCTTGCGAATGAGACATTTTACGCGTCGGTCACTGGCGCGTGATTGACAGGCTAGGCTGATAGTTTGGGCACCGACTGCCAAAAGGTGTCGGGTCACTGTGTGGCTATCTTACACGAGAAGCTTGGCCGGGGTTAGGTTAAGGTCTGGTGGGTTGGTTAACCTAGGTTTTTCGACCTGGCTAAGATAGGATTAGCCAATGGTCAGCCTGGCTCTGATACCAAGGTTGTCAGGACCGGATTTTCGGGATATTAATTTCCCAGAAAATGGCCCTTGTGCCCACCAGCCCCAGGATTACTGTTAGCTGATGAGGCACCAACTTGATACAGAAACTCCAAGAAAAATATAAAATATGTAGTACAAGACCATTCTGGCCTATGAGTACAACAAATGGTTACTAGTGGCTGCTGGCGGAAGCGGTTTGCGGATCATCAGCGTCTATGGGACTCCATTTCCCACAGGAACAACTGACATGGATAACTCCTATCTTCACGAGTCTGCTATCATCACTGCCTAGTTTCCGGGGCTGTCATCACAGGACTCCTCTCCACGCAAGAAATCTGGCCAAGACAATAGCCACGGACAAGCCAGTGAGTACTTTTGAATGTACTCGCAAACATTAAGAACACAGGTATAATATAACAGATAATAATGATGCTCGGAAATTTGCCATAATCACTTGTCAGTGACAAAATAAAATACGTGATGCACGTAGGTAGGTTATTCATATAAAATGCGAATAAGTAACCCGAGTATAGAAATAAAGTGCACCGATCGGGTGTCTGAAGCGACGCCTCAAAAGGATAATAACATGACACAGTCGGGCGTCTGTGTGACACCACATAAAGGGCTTGTAAGTAATTGAAATAACAAGCATGCCAAAGTCGGGCGTCTGAGCGACACCACATAAAGGTCTTATAAGTAATTGAAATAACAAGCATGCCACAGTCGGACGTCTGAGCGACACCACATAAAGGGCTTATAGGTAATTGAAATAACAAGCATGGCACAGTCGGGCGTCTGAGCGACACCACATAAAGGGCTTTTAAGTAATTGAACTAACAAGCATGCCACAGTCGGGCGTCTGAGCGACACCACATAAAGGGCTTATATGAGAATAATCACAGTGAATATCCACGAGGTAGAACCGTCCCAGGGATACTCAATAATGTAAATGGTTAGTCCACAATAACAATAGTCATAATCATCGTATGTCACGGGTCATAACCAACGTTATGGTTTAGCAGTTTTTCCTCCGAAGACCGACACTTGACCCATCCCAGACTGTAGTCCTTAACCATGGACACGGCTATTCGAATAGATATAATCTCTGTAGAGGGTGTAGTCTTTACCCACGAGTAACGGATTTCTTTAGTCCATCGGGACTAATCCCGTCTACTATCTTTTAGTTGAAAACACACCTGACTCGCACGCACCAGCTTAACTTTACCGGTGTCTGGAATCACCCACGACACCCGTTAAGCGAAACTCTAAGTGGGGAAGCTACAACCTCGACTAGCATGGGATCACAAAATTTATAACGCGCGCAAACTAGGGGAGCTACCCCTTCGGCTCCAGCCGAAACACCCATGCCCCCGGACCAGGTGGCATGCCTATCGGATGCAGCCGGTATCTTCCACTATGGCCTCTCTGTACGGTGTGTGCTAGAAAGGGGTTGACAAGTTACTGAACCGTACCCTTCCTATGGCAGGGACAAGTGGTAGTACGAAACAAGTATGGGGGTTACCGAAACAAGACTCGATCTATGGTCGACTCAGGAGGTTTAAGTTTTCCCTGCATGATTAGCATAACAAATACATTTCAACCGATAGACAGAATCACCACTCCTCATACCTCATCATGCCATACCGGATACAACCGTCTCGACGAGGAACTAGCGATAAGCTCGTGTCTACCCAAGACAGAGACTTTCCCCGCTTCCTTCCAGTAAGCATGAAAGGCATACGAGGGTGACTACTATCACAAACGTATCAAACTCCGATAGCATAAAAACATTATTATGGTGAGTATGATCATATCATCACATAAAAATAACGGATACTCCGTGTCAAGGTGGTGTTGTAACCATATCGAACAACACACACAATATTATGCCAGGGTTTAGAATGCTTGCCTTCAAGAATATGCAAGTGGGGGTGCACTTTTTGAAAGTTGCCTTCTTCTTCAAAATCCTATTTTAAGAAAATTTGAATTAACACATAGTTTAAAAATAGTACAAAAAATTTATTTGGAAAATTTTCAAATAAATATGAAAATAAACTAGATCAACTTTGAGAAATAACAGAAAAAAAAATCAAGTCAATTGGACTTATATTTAAAAAGTTATAGCTAGTCAAAGTTCAGTCAAAAAATCTGTTTTTTAATAAAAACAGAAAAAGAAAACGGTTCGAATGAGAATACGTTTTCGGGGCAGAGAAGGCGTACTCTGGTTTTTATGTCTCCAGTTAAACCATCGTGGGCCGGCTCGGGGTCACTGACAGTGGGTCCCTCGGGCCCACTGGTCATGTTTGACCAGTCGCCCGCGCCCTCTTTTTCCTCTGGCCGAGCAGTGGCGGGGTCCGGCGATCGACGTCGACGAACGGCGCCTCCCCGCGGGGTTCTGAGGGCGGCGATGGATCCGCCAGTCCAGGGCGGTCCTCCCGGTGGTCGGCAGGTTGGCAGGGATGGAGAGAGTCGCCGGCAGCGAGCTCTGCGGCAGAGGTAGCTTCGGGAGGGATTGGGGGTTTGGGTTATGTTGGTTCCCGATCGAGTTTGAATGTGGTGCGGCTCCGCAGGGTCGAGGGGAAGAGGATGGAGGTGCTGGATGGGCGGGGGAGGCTCTGCTTGCAACGAATTGAACCAGAGCGTGGCGGTGGCCGAACTGGCCAGAGGTGAGGAAGACGACCTCCCTCCGTCGTTGGCTGGCTATGGAAGCGCTAGGGGGATGGTACAGGGTTGCCTGAGGGTCTGGATGAGCTCGGGGCTCCTTTTATAGGTGGTCAAGGTTGGTTCCGCGGCGGCCATGGATAGGATCGCCGACGAACCGCCATTCTGTAGTCAGGGGCGCGTGGCGGCGACGGGCGCTAGCAGACGTGCTCTAGGATAAGCTTGAGCTGCTCCAGGGGCAGCTGGCGTGCTGTTGTGTCTCGGGCGGCGCCGTCCATGGCAGTGGCCTGCTGCGGCCGTCGGCGGCTTGCGGTGGCGGCGTTGTGGGGCGCCAGGAGGAGGCCAGGGCGGCTCTGCGGTGAGGGAGGGGTCGGGTGCGTCAGTTGGGAGCGGGAGAGGACCAGAACGGGGCGCGAGGAGGCTGCAGGGGGACGCGGCGACTCGGGCGCACGCACGTGCAAAACGCACGCTCTGGCCGCGCCCCGAGCACGCACGGTGACCGCTCGACGGAATGCCCTGGTGAGCTAGGAGGCTTGGATGCAACCACAAACTAACATGGCTAGGTTATAACTAGCTAGGGGATTGGTGGACATGATGGTTTGGTCAGGGGATCAAGTTCATAACACAAACTAAAAACTAAGCCAAAACTGGCCATGCACACAAGGTGCTTGACAGAATGCCAAGGGCATCTAGGCAGCTCTTGGGGTGGCCAAAATCTCTAGATTGGGGTCTCTTTAGATGTAGGTGATGGTGGCAAGGTTAGTTGGTCAAAGCTAGAAACTTGTTAGTGCAAGTTTTTGAGAAAACCAATTCTAGACAGAAGGTAAATGGCATCATTGCATGCACTTAAAATCCTCCAATGGGTCCACTCTTCTGGACTTAAGGGTTTGGTAGGGTGTGCTATAAGCAGGAAAAAGAATCAAGGGTAAAAGGGCAAGTTAGAATATGGTTGCAGTACAATTCACCAAGCTGGACCAGAATGAAGATGAGGATGATTTACTTAAATTTTTCAAAGAACATCAATGGGTTTTTGCATTAAGTTGAACTATATACTACTACCAACATCCCATAATTTTGGTGAAGGCTTTAAGGAAATATTTAAATAGGTTGTAGTGCAATTTTACAAACTGAACCAGATTTGAAAACTTGAGGTAGGGCTCAAAATCTCCAATGACTAAATGACATTTTTGCAAAAATGTGATGTGGGAGCATCACTTGACATCTCCAAATTTTGGTGAGAATTTTAAAAGAGTATTTGAAAGGGTTGCAGTGCAAACTGACTCCAAAACTCATGAAAATCCATTTTTAGAGCAAAAAGCTCAGGAGAAAATAATTATGCAAATAAGTCCACTGATAAAAGAAATGTTGTCTTGAGAGGGTATACAAGTCCAATAATATATTTGAAAAGTTTTTCACTTGGGGTAAAAACTCCATAATATCAAAGAAATGGGTGGCCCCGAAATCAAAGAAAATCCTGAAAAATGAAAATTGTATTTCCTGGCAAAATTTTAACTAACAAATCATGGTTAAAATTTTGGGGTGTTACAGACAGGTACTTCACTCATGGGATGTCATTGTCCACACCAAGAATGCTTACCACCTCCTCACCGGTTAGCCCGACCATGACAATAATGACCATCTTATTTGGGAATCACGTGTCCCCACTAAAGTGCAGGACTTCGGCTTGCTAATCTTCGAGGACCACCTCAACTACAAGGTAAATATCTTTTGTAAGACCATCGTCCCTGACACCGTTTGCACCAGGTGCGGTGCGCCCCTTGAAGACGTGACACACTCCTTTCTCATCTCCCCCAACTCGGGGCTGGTTTGGGCTAAGCTTGGCATGCAAACGCCCACCTGCATCGACGACATCAAGGAGATGTCCACACCGCCCAATCTAGAAAACGAGATTTGGCAATCGTAGCTCTCTCTGTTCTATGGAAAATTTAGGATTCCAAAATTTCGATGGTCTTTCGTACTGACTGCCACTCTGAGAATGTAACTGTCTAGGACATTCTACATGACGTCACTCTCTGGGATGCTAGATTTAGGGAGCCTCACTATGTAAACTAGACTGGTTAAGCTTGCAGCACCCCAACGCTTTTTTGTTAACCCTGCCTCCGACACATCCTACCTATGCAAAACAATAAACCACAATATGCCTACCTTACAAAATATAACCTTTGTGCTTACCAGCAATGGAACCTCAACCTACTTCTGGCATGATATTTCGCTCACGCTAAAATCACTAGCTGCCACGTTCCCCTACCTCTTCTCCCACCCAGAGGTGCCCATGATTAGGGTTGCAAATATTGTGTGTTTCGGATGGGAGGCTAACCTGCGAAATCGTTTAACCTTTGCCGCTTCCTAGGAGTTAGTTTCGCTTTTGGCTGTGTTTCTGGATTTTATGTCGTTGCCAGATCAAGATCAATGCTTTCTCATTGGGAGCCCTATGTTCTCCACTAGGAGCGCCTATGATGTACTCCTCCAGGCAACTGACGTCGACAGGAACACACCACTTATTTGGTGCTCCAAGGTACCTAACAAGATCAAGATATTTGCGTGGCTGCTCTTCCACGACTGGCTCAACACTTGTTCCAACCTCGTCCACAAGCACATCATCTCTGACGCTGTCTACTCGCAGTGCCTGGCGACCTCTAAAGACGTCTCCCACCTCTTCATCGTATGTCCCCTCGCCACCCGCATTTGGCAACGCGTTGGCATCACACTAGTTTTGTACTCCATCGATGATCTATGGGATGCCTCGCCTCACCCACACGCGCCTGCTGTCACCTGTTCTTTCGTATTGCTCACAAATCTTATGGAAAATTTGGGAAGCTCATAATGATAAAGCCTTTAGGGCATAGAGAGAGGGTAAAATATTAACGGGCGCAAAAGCACGTTTAGCGGTGGTTCTCTCCTCCCTTCCAGCCGCCCAAGATTTTGAGAGTCGACTCAGTGAGATCTGGCCCGGCCCGATCGTGGATCTTCGCCGCAGGCGAGGCTGGCCAGAGAAGAGATGGGGGAGGAGCTTGGTGCTAATTTGTAAATAGTAGTTTTAGGCTTTGGTGTGTGGTTGACTTGTTGTCGTCCGGCGCGATGCCGTTGGAGCACAACCCGCCATCGCTCCCGTGTACCGACCGGTGGTCTTCGACGTCGCCCTCTGCTCTTCCTCCATGGTGGAGGCAAAGAGAAGGGGGCGGATCTGGAGCTAGCTCCCTAAATAAGCGTGTTTGGTGTCCTGATTTGGAGAAGGCTCCATCCTCTTCTTCTAGAACTTGAGGCCACCATGGAGGTGGACGGGGAGCTCGAAAGAAAGGGGATCTGTATGTGGTTCTTGCAGATGGGAGTGGGGATCATCAGCGGCGGTAGTTCTACGTGGAGCTACGGCACCTACTAGTTGCCGGTCTTCACCATCGTGTCATCGCCTCTTCGGGCCAAAGGGCTGCCATTTTTTTCCTCCCGGACATGTTGACATATGGGAGGCAGTCTCATCTTCCGCTCGGTGTTCATAGCGCCTTCTCTCTACTGTGAAGGTTTCGGCATCCCAAGTGATTCGTGACAAGGAAGAAGCCTCCTCGTGGCAGATTTTTCTCTTTGCACGCTGTAATGTGCCCCTGTAATTCTGTACCACAGCTTGCCGTGGTCAATATCCTCCGGAACAAGGCAGCCCTCGAGACTCAAGATACTCTCAAGAGTAATTCAGTTTGCTCTAGTGATACCACTGTTCACCTAACCAACTCAACCACAGGTTGATTCGCAATCTTAACTCCCAACTTGATGCTCTTGACCTATACACAAATAGTTTAGACTACATGCAGGACAAGTTATAATAGCCATACACTGGCGGAGCTACGTGCTGTAAAAAGAGGCCGTGGCCCACCCAGCACATAGCAAGTGCAGTAGGATATTTAGACTAGACTAGAGCATGAGTGCAAAACTATTGGGCTTTTCCTTCTATTGGCCCGCCCTTCTTCGCTACTGAAGCTCCGCCAGTGTAGCCATACCAAAGATTTCGTATCTTGGGTGCCTATAAATACCATCGTATGTGCACATCAAGATTGAAGCCATCACATGTCATTCCGTGTCTCCCTCTCTTGCTGATGTGCAGATCTTCCACTCAAGCTCACCCTTGCTTCGTTGTGCACAGTCCACACCAGGACGTGGATTTTTAGAACAGCTGCACCCGGGCCCTGCTATCCTAGCTGTTCAATATTGCTTTAAGATCTGTGCAACACAACTAACTTTCTATCTGAAATTTTCTCTTTTCTGTTTCTCTCGCATAAAACATGTTTTGAAGTTCAAACCTTTGCAGCGTGGCAAAGCTTTCTATCTAGAATCTAGAATAAACCTTTCAGATTTTTTGGTCAAAAATTGTTTTGAAGTTCAAACCTTTGCAGCGTGGCAAAGCTTTCTATCTAGAATCTAGGATAAACCTTTCAGATTTTTTCTGAAAGGTTTATCCTAGATTCTAGATAGAAAGCTTTGCCACGCTGCAAAGGTTTGAACTTCAAAACATGTTTTATGCGAGAGAAACAAAAAAGAGAAATGTGTTTGCACGAATCGCGAAGCGCAGAATGGATGGCTAGATAGGAAGGGCCTGGGTGCAGCTGTTTTATTGTATATTTTCGGTCCACACCACAACGCAATGGCTCCGGGTTCATCCGCTCTCGCTCTCAAGGCAGCCGCCGTCGCCGCCGTCCTCGCCATTCTGGTCGTGCCTTCTCTGGGGCGCTGCGGTCACTCTCAGGTGCCGGCAACGCCACCGCCTCCGGCTCTTGCACCATCACCACCATCGCCACCTCCGGTACCGGCGTCGGAGACGATACTCTGCAAAGACTGTGCAGCCTCCGCCGCCTCGATCTGCAGCGATTCGTGCAACGGCGTTGCCGGTGTCTGCGGCATCTGCAGTCGCGAGGACTGCAGCGGTGCATGCAACAACGAAGCGGGCAGCAACTGCACCGGCAATCCATGCACCGGCAGCTGTGAGTTGTGCAACTATGCAGCTCGAAGCTGCGACGCCTGTCGTGGCTGGAATGAGAGGAACTGCTTCGGTACCTGCAGCGATGAGTGATCCGCGCTCAAATGCGTACCCTGGAGCCCTGAGAACCAGCTAGCACTTGTTGCATGCGTCTATGTATGCAGTGTGCATGACATGAGATGCTGTGACAACGAATAAAATATTACAGTACTTACAAATGTAACGCGCGCTTCCCTTTTATTTATTTTATCTAATCAAGAATGAATTTCACTTTTGTTCGGGCATCCATTGTATACTCCTACTTTCCTTTTCCTTTTATTGATCCATGTACTTTGCGGTGGTAGGCCAATGCATTTTTTTTAACACAACGCAAGCGCTCATATACACGCGCATACACTCATCCCTATGAACGCACACACGCACACCCTATCCTTATGAGCACCTTCGAAAGAAATGCAAGCATCAGAACTTGAACCCTGATGGGCTGAGGATACTACAGTCCCTCTAACCATCCAACCACAGGTTGGTTCGCGGTAGGCCAATGAGTTTCAGTATTGACTTGTTAATCTTCCTCAAAAAAAAAAGGAGCACTTGTTAATCCACGGATAAATGACAATTGTCAGAGAGGGAAATCTTACAATATACAATACAAACACAATTGCATTCATTTCATTTTTTGATTATTCAAGGAAACAATGCACCTCCATTCTCCACAAAAAAAATGCACCTCCATATGTATAATGTTGGTACATAAGGACATCTCTACCAGATCCTATGTTTGAGGGCGAACCAAATTGTGGTTGGATGGTTAGAGGGGCAGTGGTATCCCTAGCCCACCAGGGTTCAAGTCCTGATTCTTGCATTATTTCAGGATTTTTGACGATGCGGTTTCAGTGGGAGGAGATGTTCCCGTCGATGACGAGACGCCTACGGTGACTTCATATATTTCAAGATGATATGCCGGCTCAGTCTCTCGAAGGTGCTCATAGGGGTAAGATATGCGTGTGTGCATTCATAGGGGTGAGTGTATACGTGTATGTATGAGCGCTTACGTATGTACTGTGTTAAAAAAAGTCTCATATTTGATGTGAAAAAGTTCGGTTCAGATGATTAAGGACATCTCTAGCACCCTTATATGACTTTTCCATCCTTCAAAAACAACCTTTTCTCGCAAAATCTTGCCACTCATTCACATTTAGTTCAACTGGGGGTGTTCTTAGGAAAAGTTGCGCCCCCTCTACAACCAAACCTGGACACATGGTTAATCGGGTTGTGCCCAGCACGTGGCCCGCCTAGGGCCTAGCCTGGGCCTGGAGGCTGGGCATGCGTACCGGCATGACAAGATGGAAATTCCTATTTGCCGCTCGATGCGATAAGTAGTCGGGGCAACGCACAGGGGCAGTTTCGACGAGCGTTCTGATGGGTCGGTTCGTTCAAATGTTTAAGTGATTCCGGTTTTGGGAATCTTCTAGGTGGTTTGCAGCTGGTTTTTTCTTGTTTTGGAACCTTCTAGAAGGTTCCAGAACCGGTTTTTCTATTTCCCCTTTTCTCTTATTGTTTCTTTTCTTTTTCTGTTTCTTTTTTGTTTTAATTTTTTTCTTTTGTTTTTCTATTTCCTTTTCTTTTCTTTGCTCTTTCATTTTTTTCTTTTTCATGTTGCTTTCTTTTGAAAATTTCAAATATTTATTCGGAAATTTATAACATGTTCCTTTTTCCAAATTTGCTCCCAGTATCAAAAAATATTTTGTTTTTCAATTTTTGTTCATAATTTCAAATAAAATCGTATTTCAAAAAGTCTTTGAGGAATTTAAAAAATGTTATTGTTTTTAGATTTTGTTCACAATTTAGAAAATGTTCCTGTTTAAAAAATGTTCAGTAATTCAAAAGAGTGTTCTTGTTTTCCCATTTTATTTGTTCCTATTTTCAAAAAATATTGTTCATTAATTTAAAAAAAGACGAGCATTTTTTATTTTTCTGTTTCAATTTCTTTTTATTTTTATTTTTCCTGCTTCTTTTTTCTCCCTTTTCTGTTACATTTTATTTTTATTTCCTTTTTCGTTTTCATTTTTCATTTTAAAATTTTATTTAAAAAATGTTGATGTGTATCAAAACTGTTGCTATTTTGTCAAAAATGTTCGTGTTTTGTAATTATTCAGGAGTTTCAAAAAGTGTTCATGTTTCCATACAGTGTTATGGTTTTCAAATTTTTTTGGGAGTTTCAAAAAAGGTTCATGTTTTCAGAAAATGTTCGCATTTCCAAAAATTGTTCCCATTGTAAAATAGTGTTCACAAAATTTCAAAATATTTCGCCGTATTCTAATTTGTTCTGGAGTTTCAAAAAATGTCCCCTTATTCAAAAGAAAGTTTCGTTTTCAAATTTTTTAGGGTTTTCAATAAATATTCCTGGTTTAAAAATGTACTTAAATTAAGAAAAGGTTTGTAAATTTTTATAAAATGTTCATGTTTTTAGAAAATGTTTTAGTGAAAAGCGTTCACATTACATTAAGCATCATTTTTAAAAAAATCAGATTTTTTTGATAAACATGAACACTTTTGAAATTTTGAACATTTTCCAAAAACCGAAGAATTTCTGAAGTTTTGGAACACTTTTTGTAAAATACGAACAAGATCTGAAAACATGGCCATTTTTTTAAAATTGCAAAAAATGAAAACAAGAATTTTTTTTGAATTGGTGAACAAATTTCAGGTTCGAGTACATTTTTGTAACTTTTAAAAAATCATCAAAAACACGAAAAGAAAAAAAGAAAAAGGAAATGTTTGGATATGTGTTGGTATTGCTTCTTATAGGCTCGCGCTAATAAGTAATCATGAACTCTCATAATCTATGGTGGTTAGCATGATTTTTTTTGCTGGAGGTCTCGTCTTCGATCCTTGGTATTGCTCGATTTTTTGTGAATTTATAATCGTCGATTGCTGGCACATCGCTTGTTCGCTAGTGGGCCGGCTCAGTCGGGGCTGCCTGTGCGTTTGCCCGACAGTCAGTCGCAATAAGCGACAAAGAGGACCTCCCCCCCCCCCCGACCCATTTAATTTTCTTTTTAAAATTTTTTTAGGCCAATAGGCAGCCTAATAGCCTGAATAATAGGTGGGATGGCGGCTAAACATGCCGATGACCTCGCCCGTTTAATAGTAGTGTTGTGCCTAAGCCATGGAGAGGAGCAAGTAATCAAAGGGGTGCTTCTTTAGGAACCTCCTAGGGATCACTTTGAGTGGGCTGAGAACACGCCACTCTCAGCCATCGCCACATGTCGCACTCTAGGCGCTCCCTTCGATTTTTTTTCGCACATGTTTTTCACTTTTAGATGTTTTTTTCTTCAATTTTTTTGGCTTTTCGGTTTTAAACCGATCGTTCTTAGCTTTTGGACAAAAAATAATCGAGAGGCACAGATTTGCTTTGCGAGAGGCACGGCCGTGCCTCTCAAAAATGAAAAAAATACGTTTTTTCTTCCGCGAGAGGCACGGCCGTGCCTCTCAAAAACGAAAAAAATGTGTTTTCTTCTTTTTTCCTTTCGCGAGAGCACGACTTTGCTTCCGTGAGAGGCATGAATTTTATTCTATGAAATGCACGGCCGTGCCTCTCGGAAACGAAAGAATACGTGTTTTTATTTTTTTCCTCTCGCGACAGGCACAGTTTTGCTTCAGCGAAAAAACATGTCTTTTTCTTCTACGAGAGGCATGGTTCTGCTTTCGTGAAAGACACGGATTGGCTTCTGCGAGAGGCACGGCCGTGCCTCTTGGAAATAAAAAAGGGTGTTTTTTCTTCCGCGAGAGGCATTTTTTCGTTCAGTTTTTTCGTTAAAAGAAAGTTCATCAAAACCTATCAACATGAGATCTAATTCTGAAGATCTCAATGCGAGGAATCCAATGACAAAAACGGATCAAGATTTGGACGCACGGGTTAAGAGATAAAACATTTTGAATAAACTAATCTACGAAAAAAAGAACACTCCGAGATTGCGACAAGTGACGCACATTGGAGGGAGTGACTTTCGAAAGAAATACTCCTTAATTAGGAGAGCAACTAGTTGACGAGCGCTCTTTCGGGAGCCTCCCAATGATCACTGGGTGTGGGCTGAGAGCGCGCCACTTGGCGCGCTCTCTGCTGTCGCCACATGTCGCACTCCCTTCGGATTTTTTATTCCGCACATGTTTTCAGTTTTTTAGGTTTTTTCAGCTTTTTTGTTTTCCACAGGTCTTTCTTAGCTTTTGGAAAAAAATTGATTAGTTCTTCGAGAAAAAATGCATTTTTATTTTTTTCCCTTCCGTGAGAAGCATGATTTTGATTCCGGGAGAGGCACGACTAATCGAAAAAAACTTGTTTTCTCTTTTTTTTTCCTTTCATGAGAGGCACGGTTTTGCTTCCGCGAGAGGCACAGCTGTGCCGTGCCTCTCGGAAATGAAAAAAGAAAATATTTTCTCTTTTGTTTTATTCCATGAGATGCACGGTTGTGCGTCTGGTAGGGCACGATTTTGCTTCCGTGAGAGGCATGACCGTGCCTCTCGAAAACGGAAAAAACATGTTTTTTTTCTCTTTCACGAGGCACGGTTTTTTCATGATTTTTTTTGTCAAAACCTATCAACGTGGGATCTAGTTTTGAAGATCTCACACGAGGGATTCAATGGTGAAAATAGTTTGAGATTTCAACGCACAGTTTAAGAGATAAATATTTTGAATAAACGAATTTACAAAAAAAGAGAAAACTCTCAGGTTACGATAAGTGGTGCACATGCATCGCGACACTTGCCCAGCGTCACTTGCCGCAACCTGAGGACATGAAAGTGGTCTTTGAAAGGATTGCTTCTCAATTAGTGATTTCGCTCAATTAGTTTTTAAGGTGATTTTTCTCAATTAGTTTTTTAGTCTAAACACACTTCACTTTATTGAATAATGTTCATAGGGATACAATTCAAATTTGGGGGGTTTATGAGCCACACATGACGCCCCGGGTCCAGACCAAAAGCATGCTTAGCGAGGCTATGTGCCTCTTGATTGGTTTCCCGTCCCTCAAAGATGACGGAACATTGATGGAAAAGCACCATCGTCTCTCTAATCTCCTTCACAATGGTTGCATACATTCCACCAATACCTAACTTGATATCCTGCACCACACCCTTGGAGTCAGAGGCAACTATAACATGAGATAATGATAGATCTTGGGCAAGTGCAAGAGCCTCCCGACAAGCTAGTGCCTCGAGCGTAGCAGGATTAGTGAGGCCGGCGCATCTGATCATAGACGAGCCCAAGTAATTGCCATCTCCGTCCCTACACACTGCACTGAATGAGCCTTCATCATTTTCTCTATTAACAGCCCCATCAACACGGATTTTTGCAAAGTTCTCCGGTGGCCTTATCCACCTAGGCTTCCTCGCGCTGGATCGAATAGCTGGAGTGTGCTTCACCTCAATTGGCTTACAGTCATTGAGTTCACGGATGTACTTCAAGATGAATTGGTGGGTTGACATCGGACTCTGAAAAATGTGCTCGTGTAAGGCTTGGCGTCGAGAGAACCAAATGGCCCAGAGAGTAACCAATACTTGAGTAAACTCCGCCGACGAAAGCGTGTCCAGGAGGGAGAAGATCCACGATTTTGCATCTGGTTCGGTCATTTCAGATAGAACCTAAAAGATCTCCAGCGCTTGCAATGCCCAAACCAAAAGAGCAACGTGGCAATGCAGAAGGGAGTGTTGCCAGGAATCTGTTGCACCACATAGACCGCAACTGTCCACCGTCGACATGTTTCGGTGATGTAACACATCCACCGTCGGGATCGACTATTGAGCTAGTCTCCAAAGAAAAATATTAACCTTTGAAGGCACATCTACTTTCCATAGCTTGGACCACGACCTCTGTTCACCTTCAGAGTTGGAAGAATCTGAACGCCCCTCCAACCAAGCTTCTCGGCTGTGTTTTGTGGTAACAAGCATGCGATACGCCGATCGGACTAGAAAATTCCGTTCTTCTCATGAACCCAAGACCAGAAATCATCAATATGTTTTGTGCATAGGGGGATTGAGAAGATAGCCATTGCATCCGTAGGTAAAAAAACTTGCGTAATAGTTTATCGGTCCCAGGACGCGTCCGGCTGTATCAATTCACCAACTAGCTGCGGTGGGTTAGGAACCTTGCTCGTGATCGGCCTCATGTTATGGGCACGTGGCAACCAGTTATGGTGCCATATCTCCGTAGTCTGACCGTCCCCAATCCGGCGTATGAGGCCTTGTGACAAAGTGTCCTTCCCATCTAGTATGGCTCTCCACACTTGTGATGGAGAAGATCCAAGTTCGGCATGAAGAAATTCTCCCGTTGGGAAATATTTGGCCTTTAGAGTCCTTGCACTTAGGGTATTTGGATCCGACAAAATTCGCCAAGCCTGTCTCGCAAGAAGAGCGAGGTTAAACAGTTCAATGTCGCGAAAACCAATGCCCCCGCACTGCTTGGGCCTAGTCATGGTACTCCAAGAAACCCAGTGCGGCTTCCTCTTGCCATCCTTGCTGCCCCACAAAATTTTCCGTATGAGAGAATTCAAGTGCTCACAAAGCCCCCGGGGAAGTTTGAAACATGACATTGAGTATACCGGAACAACCTGTGCCACTGATTTAATTAGAACTTCTTCCCCCCCCCCCACCGAGAGAATTTTTTCAAGCCACCCTTTGACTTTGTTCCAAACTCTGTCATTCAGAAACTTGAAAGTACCATTTTTTTTGTTGCCCACATCAGATGGCATTCCCAAATATCTTTCTGAAAGAGACTCATTAGTTATATTGAGTGCATGTTTCACTTCAGTTCTGAGATTGTTTGGGCACCCTTTGCTGAAGAAAACCGATGATTTAGAGAGGTTGACTCTCTGGCCCAAGGCATTGCAGTAAGATTCTAACAAGGAGGACAACTCATTTTCTCCATCAACACTGGCCTTAACAAACAGTAGGCTATCATCTACAAAAAGCAAGTGGCTTACCGGCGGAGCCGATGGAGCTACTCGAATACCACTGAGGTGCGATGGTTCATTTGTAGTTTTTAAGAGGCACGAAAGGCCCTTCGCTGCAAGCAAGAACAGGTATGGAGAAATTGGGTCCCCCTATCGGATCCCTCTAGATGGCAAAAATTCCTCAAGTTTACTGCCATTGAATAGAACTGAGAATTTGACAGAACTCACCATTCTCATGATCAGAGCTACCCAAGTAGGAGCAAACCCCATCTTTAGCATAATAGCCTCTAGGTAGCTCCATTCGACCCTGTCATAAGCTTTCATCATGTCTAGCTTTACTACACAAAAAAGATTTCTTTGTGCCTTGTTCCTTTTCATAAAGTGCAAACATTCATATGCCGTGATGATATTGTCAGTGATCAGCCTTCCTGGAACAAAAGCAGATTGCTTCTCGGAGATAATATCAGGAAGGATGATTTTAAGTCTATTGGACAGAACCTTTGAGGCAATCTTGTAAAGAACGTTACAAAGACTTATAGGGCGAAATTGCGTGAGCTGGGTGGGATCTTTTACCTTTGGGATGAGAACTAAGATAGTTTCATTGATTACCTCCGGGCTCTCCTCACCACGGAGAATGCGAAGAACCACCTCTGTCACCTCATCACCGCATAATGACCAATGCCTTTGGAAGAAGTGAGCCGGATATCCATCGGGTCCGGGTGCCTTCGTAGGATACATTTGGAACAAGGCCGTTTTAACCTCCTCGGCCATGTACGTGGCGATCAAATTTTCATTCATCTCGCTTGTTACCATGCACGGGACAACAGCCAGAACCTCATTCATCCCCGACGTGCCCTCAGAGGCGAAGAGGTTTTTATAGAAAGAATTCGTCAGGTTGGCCATCTCGGACACATCTTGCGTCATCGATCCATCATCATGTTGGAGGTTTTTTATTTGGTTCTTCCTGCGCCGCATGCTAGCTCGATGTCGGAAGTACTTCGTGTTTTTATCTTCGTACGTAAGCTAGTCCACCCGGGATCTCTGACGGAGTAGGATCTCTTCCATGTGATAGAGCTCGACGAGCCGGTCCATAGTTTTGACCTCTTCATGTGACGGCGAGGTTCTCTGGGGGTCATTCTAAAAGTTTGCAAGAGCTTTCTTCAGTGTTTTAGTCTCCCTTGACACCTGCCCAATCGTAGCGCCACTCCATTGGGTCAGGGAAGCAGACAAGCTTGTGAGTTTTTTATTCAAATCTGCCATAGTATTCGCTCCCGGCTCCTGCGCCCATAGGATATCCAGAGCCGCCTTGTATTCAGTGTGTCTCTCCCAGTAAAGCTCATACCAGAAGATTTTCCTCCCTTGGTTAGAAATCGGGCGGGGTTCTAGCTGCAGCTGGATGGGACAGTGGTAAGAGGAGGCTGGATTTTCATGGAATAACATAGCATGAGGAAACAACACAGCCCAATCACTGTTCGACATATGACGGTCTAGATGCACTCGGCAATATGTGCCACCCGCTGTTTTCTTCTCAAAAGTCCAGGGTCGCCCGTGGTAACCCAAATCATCTAGGGCGCACACATCCATCGTGTCCTGAAAGCCAGCGATCTGGGTGGCCCGCCTTTGCCCTGATCCGACATGTTCATGGGCATGTAGGACCTCATTGAAGTCTCCTAAACATAGTCGGGGCAGTGGGCTAGCCGAGACCAAAGATTTAAGCGTGTCCCATGTTTTATACCGCTCTCCGACCTGAGCTTCCCCATAAACGCAAGAGAGGCGCTAGTCCCCGCTGTTTGGGGAGCTAACTACGACATCTATGTGGTACTCCGAATAACAAAAAACATTGATATTTATTCCATCATTCCAAAACAGGCCGAGACCACCGCTACGGCCAGTGCTACCAACTGCATAAGCATGAGAAAAACCTAAAGTATCACCGAGACTTTCGACCCGTGCCTTTGAAATTTGTGTCTCGACTACGCACAACACGGCCGGGGCAAATTGCTTTGCTAGATCACGAAGCTCCCGAATTGTCGTGGCTTTGCCCGCACAGCGACAATTCCAACATAGCAGATTTATTGCGCCTGGCGATCCTCCTCGCGGGAGGTCGCCGATTTTGCGTCGTTTGTTTTTTCTGTGGCACCACTCTTCTTCAAGTTGTTCCTATATTGGTTGGCTCTGAGCCTTTTCTGCTCCTGCTTGGATGAGGGACTCGCCGGCACCGTCGCCGGAGGCAGGACTAGGGTGCTGCTAGCGGCAGGTGAGTTGGTTTTTTGGCTGGTCACACAAAGATCATCTGGCAAACGCTTCCTGTTCCCGTCTGCTTCCTTCATCATCGCATCCACATCACCATCTGTTTCTTGCTCTGAGTACTCCTGTCCTGTGTTCACCGGATCCATACCACGTCCTCCCCGGCCGCCGCGATGGCCTCCACATCGTCCCTTGCTCCGGCCAGCTCTAGCGCTAGCACCAACACGCATATTCCATGTTTCCCTCAGGTCCTTAAAGTACAGGGCCGAGGGAGGTGTTGGGGAACATAGTAATAATTCAAAATTTTCCTACGTGTCACCAAGATCAATCTAGGAGATGCTAGCAACGAGAGAGAGGGAGTGCATCTTCATACCCTTGAAGATCGCTAAGCGGAAGCATTACAAGAACGCGGTTGATGGAGTCGTACTCGCGGCGATTCAAATCGCGGAAGATCCGATCTAGCGCCGAATGGACGGTGCCTCCGCGTTCAACACACGTACAGCCCGGGGATGTCTCCTCCTTCTTAATCCAGCAAGGGGAGAGGAGAAGTTGAGGGAGAACTCCAGCAGCACGACGGCATGGTGGCAATGGAGCTCGTGGTTCTCCGGCAGAGCTTCGCTAAGCACTACGGAGGAGGAGGAGGAGTTGGAGGAGGAGAGGGCTGCGCCAGGCAAGGGGTGCGGCTGCCCTCTCTCTCCCTCACTATATATAGGGGAAGGGGGGTGGAGGAGGCGCCCGAGGGTTCCCTAGGGGAGGGGCGGCGGTCACAGGGGAAACCCTAGATGGGTTTGGGCGCCCCCACCCCCAGGAAACTTGCCCCCAAGCCGGGACGGGTGGCTGCCCTAGGAGAGGCGCCCCCACCTCTCCATGTTACGTGAGATGGGGTGGGAGGGGCGCACAGCCCCTTAGTGGGCTGATGCGCCCCCTCCCCTTGGCCCATAAGGCCCCCCAATGCTTGCTGGGGCCTCCGAAACACCTTTCGGTCACGCTAGTCGTCACCCGGTACTCCCGGAACAATTCCGGACTCCAATACCCTTCGTCCAATATATCGATCTTCACCTCCGGACCACTCCGGAGTTCCTCGTCACGTTCGGGATCTCATCTGGGACTCCGAACAACCTTCAGTAACCACATAAAATTTCCCATAACAACTCTAGCGTCACCGAACCTTAAGTGTGTAGACCCTATGGGTTCGGGAACCATCCCGACATGACCGAGACAACCTCCAGCCAATAAACAATAGCGGGATCTGGATACCCATATTGGCTCCCACATGTTCCATGATGATCTCATCGGATGAACCACGATGTCGGGGATTCAATCAATCCCGTATAGAATTCCCTTTGTCCATCGGTATGTTACTTGCCCGAGATTCGATCGTCGGTATCCCCATACCTCGTTCAATCTCGTTACCGGCAAGTCTCTTTACTCGTTCCGTAACGCATGATCCCGTGACTAACTCCTTAGTCACATTGAGCTCATTATGATGATGCATTAACAAGTGGGCCCAGAGGTACCTCTCTGGCATACGGAGTGACAAATCCCAGTCTCGATTCGTGCCAACCCAACAGACACTTTCGGAGATACCTGTAGTGCACCTTTATAGCCACTCAGTTACGTTGTGACGTTTGGTACACCCAAAGCACTCCTACGGTATCCGGGAGTTTGCACAATCTCATGGTCTAAGGAAATGATACTTGACATTAGAAAAGCTCTAGCAAACGAACTACACGATCTTGTGCTATGCATAGGATTGGGTCTTGTCCATCACATCATTCTCCTAATGATGTGATCCCGTTATCTATGACATCCAATGTCCATGGTCAGGAAACCATAACCATCTATTAATCAACGATCTAGTCAACTAGAGGCTCACTAGGGACATGTTGTGGTCTATGTATTCACACATGTATTACGGTTTCCAGTTAATACAATTATAGCATGAACAATAGACAATTATCATGAACAAGAAAATATAATAATAACCATTTTATTATTGCCTCTAGGGCATATTTCCAACAGTCTCCCACTTGCACTAGAGTCAATAATCTAGTTCACATCACTATGTGATTGTAATGAATCCAACACCCATGGGGTTTGTTCATATATCGCTTGTGAGAGAGGTTATTAGTCAACGGGTCTGAACCTTTCAGATCCGTGTGTGATTTACAAATCTCTGTGTCATCTTGTAGATGCAGCTACCACGCGCTACTTGGAGCTATTCCAAATAACTGCTCTACTATACGAATCCAGTTTACTACTCAGAGTCATCCAGATTAGTGTCAAAGTTTGCATCGACGTAACCCTTTACGACGAACTCTTTTACCACCTCCATAATCGAGAAAATTTCTTAGTGCACTAGTTACTAAGGATAAGATTGACCGCTGTCATGTGATCCATTCCTGGATCACTCTTGTACCCCTTGACTAACTCATGGCAAGGCACACTTCAGGTGCGGCACACAACATAGCATATTGTAGAGCCTACGTCTAAAGCATAGGGGAGGACCTTCATCCTTTCTCTCTCTTCTGCCATGGTCAGGTCTTGAGTCTTACTCAATACTCACACCTTGTAGCACAGCCAAGAACTCATTCTTTGCTGATCTATTTTGAACTCCTTCAAAATCTTGTCACGGTATGTATTCTTTTGAAAGTACTATTAAGCGTTTTTGATCTATCCTTATAGATCTTGATGCTCAATGTTCAAGTAGCTTAATCCAGGTTTTCCATTGAAAAATACTTTTCAAATAACCCTGTATGCTTTCCAGAAATTCTACATCATTTCTGATCAACAATATGTTAACAACATATACTCATCAAAAATTCTATAGTGCTCCCACTCACTTCTTTGGAAATACAAGTTTCTCATAATCTTTGTATAAACCCAAAAACTTTGATCATCTCATCAAAGTGTACATTCCAACTCCGAGATGCTTACTCCAGTCCTTAGAAGGATTGCTGGAGCTTTTCATACTTGTTAGCATCTTTCAGGATTGACAAAACCTTCTGGTTGTATCACATACAACCTTTCCTCAAGAAAATCGTCGAGGAAACAATGTTTTGACATCCTATCTGCAAGATTTCATAAATAATGCAGTAACTACTAATATAATTCCAATAGACTCTTAGCATCGCTATGAGTGAGAAAGTCTCATCGTAGTCAACTCCTTGAACTTGTCGGGAAACATCTTAACGACAAGTCAAACTTTCTTAATGGTGACACTTACCATCATTGTCCGTCTTCCTTTTAAAATCCATCTGCACCCAACAGCCTTACGACCATCAAGTAGTTCTTCCAAAGTCTATACTTTGTTTTTACACATGGATCCTCTCTCGGATTTTATGGCCTCGAACCATTCGTCGGAATCCGGGCCCACCATCTCTTCTCCATAGCTCGTAGGTTCATTGTTATCTAGCAACATGTCTTCCAAGACAGGATTACGTACCACTCTAAAGTAGTACGCATCCTTGTCGACCTACGAGGTTTGGTAGTGACTTGATCCGAAGTTTCATGATCACTATCATAAGCTTCCACTTCAATTGGTGTAGGTGCCATAGGAACAACTTCATGTGCCCTGCTACACACTAGTTGAAGTGACGGTTCAATAACCTCATCAAGTCTCCACCATCCTCCCACTCAATTCTTTCGAGAGAAAATTTTCCTCGAGAAAGGACCTGTTTCTAGAAACAATCACTTTGCTTCCGGATCTTAAATAGGAGGAATACCCAACTGTTTTGGGTATTCTATGAAGATGCATTTATCCACTTTGGGTTCGAGCTTATCAGCCTGAAACTTTTTCACATAAGCGTCGCAGCCCCAAACTTTTAAGAAACGACAGCTTAGGTTTCTCTAAACCATAGTTCATACGGTGTCATCTCAACGAATTGCGTGGTGCCCTATTTAAAGTGAATGCGGTTGTCTCTAATGCCTAACCCATAAACGATAGTGGTAATTCAATAAGAGACATCATGGTATGCACCATATCCAATAGGGTGCAGTTACGATGTTTGGGCACACTATCACACTATGGTGTTCAGGCGGTATTAGTTGTGAAACAATTTCCACAATGTCTTAATTGTGTTCCAAACTCGTAACTCAGATATTCATCTCTATGATCATATCATAGACATTTTATCCTCTTGTCACGACGATCTTCAACTTCACTCTGGAATTACTTAAACCTTTCAATAATTCAGACTTGTGTTTCATCAAGTAAGTATACTCAGCATCTACTCAAATCATCTGTGAAGTAAGAACATAACGATATCCACAGTGTGCCTCAGCACTCATTGGACTGCACACATCAAAATGTATTACATCCAACTAGTTGCTTTCTTGTTCCATCTTACTGAAAACGAGGCCTTTCAGTCATCTTGCCCATGTGGTATGATTTGCATGTCTCAAGTGATTCAAAATAAAGTGAGTCCAAACGATCCATCTGTATGGAGTTTCTTCATGCATATATACCAATAGACATGGTTCGCATGTCTCAATCTTTTCAAAAACGAGTGATTCCAAAGATCCATCAACATGGAGCTTCTTCACGTGTTTTATACCAATATGACTCAAACGGTAGTGCCACAAGTATGTGGTACTATTATTACTATCTTATATCTTTTGGCATGAACATGTGTATCACTACGATCGAGATTCAATAAACCATTCATTTTAGGTGCAAGACCATTGAAGGTATTATTCAAATAAACAGAGTAACCATTATTCTCCTTAAATGAATAACCGTATTGCGATAAACATAATCCAATCATGTCTATGCTCAACGCAAACACCAAAGCAAACAACATTTATCTGGGTTCAATAGTAATCCCGAAGGTAGAGGGAGCGTGCGATGGTGATCATATCATCCTTGGAAACATTTCCAACCCACATCGTCACCTCACCCTTAGCTAGTCTCTGTTTATTCCATAGCTTTTGTTTCGAGTTACCAATGTTAGCAACTGAACCGGTATCTAATACCCATGTGCTACTAGGAGTACTAGTAAGGTACACATCAATAATACATATATCAAATATACTTTTGTTGACCTTGCCAGCCTTCTCATCTACCAAGTATCTAGGGTAGTTCTGCTTCAGTGACAGTTCTCCTCATTACAAAAGCACTTAGTCTCGGGTTTGGGTTCAACCTTGGGTTTATTCACTAGAGCAGCAACTGATTTTACTAACCATCAATAATTGATGCTCCTACTTGATTTCTACTTTCGCAGTGTCAAACATCGCGAGTTGCTCAAGGATCATCATGTCTATCCCTGATATGTTATAGTTCATCATGAAGCTCTAATAGCTTGGTGGCAGTGACTATGGAGAACCATCACTATCTCATCTGGAAGATTAACTCCCACTCGATTCAAGCGATTGTAGTACTCAGACAATCTGAGCACATGATCAATGATTGAGCTTTTCTCCCTTAGTTTGCAGGCTTAAGAAACTTGTCAGAGGTCTCATACCTCTTGACATGGGCACTAGTCTGAAATCCCAATTTCAGTCCTTGGAACATCTCATATGTTCTGCGACGTTTCAAAAAAAATGTCTTTGGTGCCACAATTCTAAACCATTAGCATTACGCACTGAACTATCACGTAGTCATCAAAACGTGTACATCAGATGTTTCGCAACATCTACAGACGACGCTCGAGGTTCAGCACACCGAGCGGTGCATTAAGGACATAAGCCTTCTGCGCAGCAATGAGGATAATCCTCAGTTTACGGACCCAGTCCGCATAATTTCTACTATCAACTTTCAACTAAATTTTCTCTAGGAACATATCTTAAACAATAGAACTAAAGCGTAAGCTACGACATAATTTGCAAAGACCTTTTGACTATGTTCATGATAATTAAGTTCATCTGATTATTTAATGAACTCCCACTTAGATAGACATCCCTCTAGTCATCTAAGTGATACATGATCCGAGTCAACTAGGTCGTGTCCGATCATCACGTGAGACGGACTAGTCATCATCGGTGAACATCTTCATGTTGATCGTATCTACTATACGACTCATGTTTGACCTTTTGGTCTCTTGTGTTCCGAGGCCATGTCTGTACATGCTAGGCTCGTCAAGTCAACCTAAGTGTTTCACATGTGTAAATCTGGCTTACACCCGTTGTATGCGAACGTTAGAATCTATCACACCCGATCATGCTGTGGTGCTTCGAAACAACAAACCTTCGCAACGGTGCACAGTTAGGGGGAACACATCTCTTGAAATTTTAGTGATGGATCATCTTATTTATGCTACCGTCGTTCTAAGCAAATAAGATGTAAACATGACAAACATCACATGAAAATCATAAAGTGACATGATATGGCCAGTATCATCTTGCACCTTTTGATCTCCATCTTCGAGGCGCGGCATGATCACCTTTGTCACCGGCATGACACCATGATCTCCATCATCATGATCTCCATCGTCGTGTCTTCATGAAGTTGTCTCGCCAACTATTACTTATACTACTATGGCTAACGGTTAGCAATAAAGTAAAGTAATTACATGACGTTTTTCATTGACACACAGGTCATACAATAAATTAAGACAACTCCTATGGCTCTTGCCGGTTGTCATACTCATCGACATGCAAGTCGTGATTCCTATTACAAGAACATGATCAATCTCATACATCACATATATATAATTCATCACATCCTTTTGGCCATATCACATCACATAGCATACCCTGCAAAAACAAGTTAGACGTCCTCTAATTGTTGTTGCATGTTTTACGTGGCTGCTATGGGTTTCTAGCAAGAACGTTTCTTACCTACGCAAAAGCCACAACGGTGATATGCCAATTGCTATTTACCCTTCATAAGGACCCTCTTCATCGAATCCGATCCGACTAAAGTGTGAGAGACAGACACCCGCTAGCCACCTTATGCATCAAGTGCATGTCACTCGGTGGAACCTGTCTCACGTAAGTGTACGTGTAAGGTCGGTCCGGGCTGCTTCATCCCACAATGCCGCCGAATCAAGATAAGACTAGTAACGGTAAGCAAATTGAACAAATCATTGCCCACAATTACTTTGTGTTCTACTCGTGCATAGAATCTACGCATACACCTAGCTCATGATGCCACTGTTGGGGAACATAGTAATAATTCAAAATTTTCCCTACGTGTCACCAAGATCAATCTAGGAGATGCTAGCAACGAGAGAGAGGGAGTGCATCTTCATACCCTTGAAGATCGCTAAGCGGAAGTGTTACAAGAACGCGGTTGATGGAGTCATACTCGCGTCGATTCAAATCGCGGAAGATCCGATCTAGCGCCAAACGGACGGCGCCTCCGCGTTCAACACACATACAGCCCAGGGACGTCTCCGCCTTCTTGATCCAGCAAGGGGAGAGGAGAAGTTGAGGGAGAACTCCAGCAGCACGACGACATGGTGGCAATGGAGCACGTGGTTCTCCAGGAGAGCTTCATTAAGCACTACGGAGGAGGAGGAGGAGGAGGAGTTGGAGGAGGAGAGGGTGTTGGGGAATGTAGTAATTTCAAAAAAATTCATACACACACACAAGATCATGGTGATGCATAGCAATGAGACGGGAGAGTGTTGTCTACGTACCCTCGTAGATCGAAGCGGAAGCGTTGACACAACATAGAGGAAGTAGTCGTACGTCTTCCCGGTCCAACCGATCCAAGCACCGTTACTACGGCACCTCCGAGTTCTTGGCACACGTTCAGCTCGATGACGCTCCCTGGGCTCCGATCCAGCAAAGCTTCGGGGAGGAGTTCCGTCAGCACGACGGCGTGGTGACGATCTTGATGTTCAACCGTTGCAGGGCTTCGCCTAAGCACCGCTACAATATGATCGAGGTGTAATATCGTGGAGGGGGCACCGCACACGGCTAAGGAACGATCACGAAGATCAACTTGTGTGTCTATGGGGTGCCCCCTGCCCCAGTATATAAAGGAGTGGAGGAGGGGAGGGTCGGCCCTCTCTATGGCGCGCCCTAGTCCAACTAGGAGTCCTTCCATGTAGTAGGAGTAGGAGACAAGGAAGGGGAAAGGAGAAGGGAAGGAAGGAGGGGGCGCAGCCCCTCCCCCTAGTCCAATTCGGACTAGGCCTTGGGGGGGCGCGGCCTGCCCTAGGCAGCCCCTCTCTCTTTCCCGTATGGCCCAATAAGGCCCAATACTTTTCCCCGTATTCCCGTAACTCCCCGGTACTCCGAAAAATACCCGAACCACTCGGAACCTTTCCGATGTCCGAATATAGTCGTCTAATATATCGATCTTTACGTCTCGACCATTTCGAGACTCCTCGTCATGTCCCCGATCTCATCCGGGACTCCGAACTCCTTCGGTACATCAAAACTCATAAACTCATTATATAACTGTCATCGAAACCTTAAGCGTGCGGACCCTACGGTTCGAGAACAATGTAGACATGACCGAGACACGTCTCCGGTCAATAACCAATAGCGGAACCTGGATGCTCATATTAGCTCCTACATATTCTACGAAGATCTTTATCGGTCAGACCGCATAACAACATACGTTGTTCCCTTTGTCATCGGTATGTTACTTGCCCGAGATTCGATCGTCGGTATCCTATACCTAGTTCAATCTCGTTACCGGCAAGTCTATTTACTTGTTCCGTAATACATCATCCCGCAACTAACTCATTAGTTGCAATGCTTGCAAGGCTTAAGTGATGTGCATTACCGAGAGCGCCCAGAGATATCTCTCCGACATTCGGAGTGACAAATCCTAATCTCGAAATACGCCAACCCAACAAGTACCTTCGGAGACACCTGTAGAGCACCTTTATAATCACCCAGTTACTTTGTGACGTTTGGTAGCACACAAAGTGTTCCTCCGGTAAACGGGAGTTGCATAATCTCATAATCATAGGAACATGTATAAGTCATGAAGAAAGAAATAGCAACAAACTAAACGATCAAGTGCTAAGCTAACGGAATGGGTCAAGTCAATCAGATTATTCATGTAATGATGTGATCCCATTAATCAAATAACAATTCTTTGTCTATGGTTAGGAAACATAACCATCTTTGATTAATGAGCTAGTCAAGTAGAGGCATACTAGTGACACTCTTGTTTGTCTATGTATTCACACATGTATTATGTTTCCGCTTAATACAATTCTAGCATGAATAATAAACATTTATCATGATATAAGGAAATAAATAATAACTTTATTATTGCCTCTAGGGCATATTTCCTTCAGTCTCCCACTTGCACTAGAGTCAATAATCTAGTTCACATCACCATGTGATTCAATACCAATAGTTCACATCGCCATGTGTTTAACACCCATAGTTCACATCGATATGTGATCAACACCCAAAGGGTTTACTAGAGTCAGTAATCTAGTTCACATCACTATGTGATTAACACCCAAAGAGTACTAAGGTGTGATCATGTTTTGCTTGTGAGATAATTTTAGTCAACGGGTGTGTCACATTCGGATCCGTAAGTATTTTTGCATATTTCTATGTCTACAATGCTCTACACGGAGCTACTCTAGCTAATTGCTCCCACTTTCAATATGTATCTAGACCGAGACTTAGAGTCATCTAGATTAGTGTCAAAACTTGCATCGACGTAACCCTTTACGACGAACCTTTTGTCACTTCCATAATCGAGAAACATATCCTTATTCCACTAAGGATAATTTTGACCGCTGTCCAGTGATCTACTCCTAGATCACTATTGTACTCCCTTGCTTGACACAGTGTAGGGTATACAATAGATCTGGTACACAACATGGCATACTTTGTAGAATCTATGGTTGAGGCATAGGGAATGACTTTCATTCTCTTTCTATCTTCTGCCGTGGTCGGGCTTTGAGTCTTACTCAACTTCACACCTTGTAACACAGGCAAGAACTCTTTCTTTGACTGTTCCATTTTGAAATACTTCAAAATCTTGTCAAGGTATGTACTTATTGAAAAAACTTATCAAGCGTCTTGATCTATCTCTTATAGATCTTGATGTTCAATATGTAAGCAGCTTTACCAAGGTCTTTCGTTGAAAAACTCCTTTCAAACATTCCTTTATGCTTTGCAGAATAATTCTACATTATTTCCGATCAATAATATGTCATTCACATATACTTATCAGAAATGTTGTAGTGCTCCCACTCACTTTCTTGTAAATACAGGCTTCACCGCAAGTCTGTATAAAACTATATGCTTTGATCATCTTATCAAAGCGTATATTCCAACTCCGAGATGCTTGCACCAGTCCATAGATGGATCGCTGGAGCTTGCATATTTTGTTAACACCTTTAGGATCGACAAAACCTTCTAGTTGCATCGTATACAACTCTTCTTTAATAACTTCATTGAGGAATGCAGTTTTGTTTATCCATTTGCCAGATTTCATAAAATGCGGCAATTCCTAACATGATTCGGACAGACTTAAGCATAGATACGAGTGAGAAACTCTCATCGTAGTCAACACCTTGAACTTGTCGAAAACCTTTTGCGACAATTCTAGCTTTGTAGATAGTAACACTACTATCAGCGTCCGTCTTCCTCTTGAAGATCCATTTATTTTCTATGGCTTGCCGATCATCGGGCAAGTCCATCAAAGTCCATACTTTGTTCTCATACATGGATCATATCTCAGATTTCATGGCCTCAAACCATTTCGCTGAATCTTGGCTCATCATCGCTTCCTCATAGTTCGCAAGTTCGTCATGGTCTAGTAACATGACTTCCAGAACAGGATTACCGTACTACTTTGGTGCGGATCTCACTCTAGTTTACCTACGAGATTCGGTAGTAACTTGATCTGAAGTTACATGATCATCATCATTAGCTTCCTCACTAATTGGTGTAGTAGTCACAAGAACAGATTTCTGTGATGAACTACTTTCCAATAAGGGAGAAGGTACAATTACCTTATCAAGTTCTACTTTCCTCCCACTCACTTCTTTCAAGAGAAACTTCTTCTCTAGAAAGTATCCATTCTCAGCAACGAATGTCTTGCCTCCGGATCTGTGATAGAAGGTGTACCCAACTGTCTCCTTTGGGTATCCTATGAAGACACATTTCTCCGATTTGGGTTTGAGCTTATCATGATGAAACTTTTTCTTATAAGCATCACAACCCCAAACTTTAAGAAACGACAACTTTGGTTTCTTGCCAAACCATAGTTCATATTGTGTCGTCTCAACGGACTTAGATGGTGCCCCTTTTTAACGTGAATGCAGCTGTCTCTAATGCATGATCCCAAAACGATATTGGTAAATCGGTAAGAAACATCATAGATTGTAGTATATCCAATAAAGTACGGTTGTGACGTTCGGACACACCATTATGCTGTGATGTTCCAGGTGGCATGAGTTTGTGAAACTATTCCACATTGTTTTAATTGAAGACCAAACTCGTAACTCAAATATTCGTCTCCGCGATTAGATCGTAGAAACTTTATTTTCTTGTCACGATGATTTTCCACTTCACTCTGAAATACTTTGAACTTTTCAGACTTATGTTTCATCAAGTAGATATGCTCATATCTACTTAAATCATCTGTGAAGGTCGGAAAATAATGATACTTGTCGCGAGCTTTAATATTCATTGGACCACATACATCAGTATGTATGATTTCCAACAAATCTGTTGCTTGCTCCATTGTTCCGGAGAACGGTGTCTTAGTCATCTTGCCCATGAGGCATGGTTCGCAAGCATCAAGTGATTCATAATCAAGTGATTCCAAAAAGCCAATCAGCATGGAGTTTCTTCATGCGCTTTACACCAATATGACCTAGACGGCAGTGCCACAAATAAGTTGCACTATCATTATTAACTTTGCATATTTTGGTTTCAATATTATGATTATGTGTATCACTACGATCGAGATCCAACAAATCATTTTCATTGGTGTGTAACCATATAAGGTTTTATTCATGTAAACAGAACAACAATTTATTCTCTTACTTAAATGAATAACCGTATTGCAATAAACATGATCAAATCATATTCATGCTCAACACCAAATAACACTTATTTAGGTTCCACACTAATCCCGAAAGTATAGGGAGTGTGCGATGATGATCATATCAATCTTGGAACCACTTCCAACTCTCATCGTCACTTCACCCTTAACTAGTCTATGTTCATTCTGCAACTCCCGTTTCGAGTTACTAATCTTAGCAACTGAACTAGTACCACATACTAAGGGTTTGCTATGAACACTAGTAAAGTACACATCAATAACATGTATATCAAATATACCTTTGTTTACTTTGCCATCCTTTCTTATCCACCAAATACTTGGGGTAGTTCCGCTTCCAATGACCAATACCTTTGCAGTAGAAGCACTTAGTCTCAGGCTTAGGACCAGACTTGGGTTTCTTCACTTGAGCAGCAACTTGCTTGTTGTTCTTCTTGAAGTTCCCCTTCTTCCTTTTGCCCTTTTCTTGAAACTAGTGGTCTTGTCTACCATCAACACTTGATGTTTTTCTTGATTTCTACCTTCGTTGATTTCAGCATCACGAAGAGCTTGGGAATTACTTTTGTCATCCCTTGTATATTATAGTTCATCACAAAGTTCTACTAACTAGGTGATGGTGACTAGAGAATTCTGTCAATCACTATTATATCTGGAAGATTAACTCCCACTTGATTCAAGCGATTGTAGTACCCAGACAATCTGAGCACATGCTCACTAGTTGAGCGATTCTCCTCCATCTTTTAGCTATAGAACTTGTTGGAGACTTCATATCTCTCAACTCGGGTATTTGCTTGAAATATTAACTTCAACTCCTGGAACATCTCATATGGTCCATGACGTTCAAAACGAGTTTGAAGTCCCGATTCTAAGCCGTTAAGCATGGTGCACCAAACTATCAAGTAGTCATCATATTGAGCTAGCCAAACGTTCATAACGTCTGCATCTGCTCCTGCAATAGGTTTGTCACCTAGCGGTGCATCAAGGACATAATTCTTCTGTGCAGAAATGAGGATAAACCTCAGATCACGGATCCAATCCGCATCATTGCTACTAACATCTTTCAATACAATTTTCTCTAGGAACATATCAAAATTAACATATGAAAGCAACAACGCGAGCTATTGATCTACAACATAGATATGCTAATACTACCAGGACTAAGTTCATGATAAATTAAAGTTCAATTAATCATATTACTAAAGAACTCCCACTTAGATAGACATCCCTCTAATCCTCTAAGTGATCACGTGATCCATATCAACTAAACCATGTCCGATCATCATGTGAGATGGAGTAGTTTCAATGGTGAACATCACTATGTTGATCATATCTACTATATGATTCACGCTCGACCTTTCGGTCTCCGTGTTTCGAGGCCATATCTGTTATATGCTAGGCTCGTCAAGTTAAACCTGAGTATTCCGCGTGTGCAACTGTTTTGCACCCGTTGTATTTGAACGTAGAGCATATCACACCCGATCATCACGTGGTGTGTCAGCACGAAGAACTTTCACAACGGTGCATACTCAGGAAGAACACTTTTACTATGATAATTTAGTGAGGGATCATCTTATAATGCTACCGTCAATCAAAGCAAGATAAGATGCATAAAAGATAAACATCACATGCAATCAAAATATGTGACATGATATGGCCATGATCATCTTGCGCCATTGATCTCCATCTCCAAAGTACTGTCATGATCTCTATCGTCACCTGCATGACACCATGATCTCCATCATCTTGATCTATATCAATGTGTCGTTTCATGGTCGTCTCGCCAACAATTACTCTTGCAACTATTGCTATCGCATAGCGATAAAGTAAAGCAATTATTTGGCGCTTGCATCTTATGCAATAGAGAGACAACCATAAGGATTTTGCCAGTTGTCGATAACTTCAACAAGACATGATCATCTCATACAACAACTTATATCTCATCACGTCTTGACCATATCACATCACAACAAGCCCTGCAAAAACAAGTTAGACGTCCTCTACTTTGTTTTTTGCAAGTTTTACGTGGCTGCTACGGGCTTAAGCAAGAACCAATCTTGCCTATGCATCAAAACCACAACGATAGTTTGTCAAGTTGGTGCTGTTTTAACCTTCGCAAGGACCAGGCGTAGCCACACTCGGTTCAACTAAAGTTGGAGAAACTAACACCCGCCAGCCACCTGTGTGCAAAGCACGGCGGTAGAACCAGTCTCGCGTAAGCGTACGCGTAATGTTGGTCCAGGCCGCTTCATCCAACAATACCGCCGAACCAAAGTATGACATGCTGGTAAGCAGTATGACTTATATTGCCCACAACTCACTTGTGTTCTACTCGCGCATATAACATCAACACATAAAACCTAGGCTCGGATGCCACTGTTGGGGAACGTAGTAATTTCAAAAAAATTCCTACGCACACACAAGATCATGGTGATGCATAGCAACGAGAGGGGAGAGTGTTGTCTACGTACCCTCGTAGACCGAAGCGGAAGCGTTGACACAACATAGAGGAAGTAGTCGTACGTCTTCCCGGTCCAACCAATCCAAGCACTGTTACTCCGGCACCTCTGAGTTCTTAGCACACGTTCAGCTCGATGACGCTCCCCGGGCTCCGATCCAGCAAAGCTTCGGGGAGGAGTTCCGTCAGCACGACGGCGTGGTGACGATCTTGATGTTCAACCGTCGCAGGGCTTCGCCTAAGCACCGCTACAATATGATCGAGGTATAATATCGTGGAGGGGGGCACCGCACACGGCTAAGGAACGATCACGAAGATCAACTTGTGTGTCTATGGGGTACCCCCTGCCCCCGTATATAAAGGAGTGGAGGAGGGGAGGGCCGGCCCTCTCTACGGCGCGCCCTAGGGAGTCCTATTCCCACCAGGAGTAGGATTCCCCCTTTCCTAGTCCAACTAGGAGTCCTTCCATGTAGTAGGAGTAGGAGACAAGGAAGGGGAAAGGAGAAGGGAAGGAAGGAGGGGGCGCAGCCCCTCCCCCTAGTCCAATTCGGACTAGGCCTTGGGGGGCACGCGGCCTGCCCTAGGCAGCCCCTCTCTCTTTCCCGTATGGCCCAATAAGGCCCAATCTTTTCCCCGTATTCCCGTAACTCCCCGGTACTCCGAAAAATACCCGAACCACTCAGAACCTTTCCGATGTCCGAATATAGTCGTCCAATATATCAATCTTTACGTCTCGACCATTTCGAGACTCCTCGTCATGTCCCCGATCTCATCCGGGACTCCGAACTCCTTCGGTACATCAAAACTCATAAACTCATTATATAATTGTCATCGAAACCTTAAGCGTGCGGACCCTACGGTTCGAGAACAATGTAGACATGACCGAGACACGTCTCCGGTCAATAACCAATAGCGGAACCTGGATGCTCATATTGGCTCCTACATATTCTACGAAGATCTTTATCGGTCAGACCACATAACAACATGCGTTGTTCCCTTTGTCATCGATATGTTACTTGCCCGAGATTCGATCGTCGGTATCCTATACCTAGTTCAATCTCGTTACCGGCAAGTCTCTTTACTTGTTCCATAATACATCATCTCGCAACTAACTCATTAGTTGCAATGCTTGCAAGGCTTAAGTGATGTGCATTACCGAGAGGGCCCAGAGATACCTCTCCGACATTGAGAGTGACAAATCCTAATCTCGAAATACGCCAACCCAACAAGTGCCTTTGGAGACACCTGTAGAGCACCTTTATAATCACCCAGTTACGTTGTGACGTTTGGTAGCACACAAAGTGTTCCTTCGGTAAACGGGAGTTGCATAATCTCATAGTCATAGGAACATGTATAAGTCATGAAGAAAGCAATAGCAACAAACTAAACGATCAAGTGCTAAGCTAATGGAATGGGTCAAGTCAATCAGATCATTCATCTAATGATGTGATCCCATTAATCAAATAACAACTCTTTGTCTATGGTTAGGAAACATTACCCTCTTTGATTAATGAGCTAGTCAAGTAGAGGCATACTAGTGACACTCTTGTTTGTCTATGTATTCACACATGTATTATGTTTCCGGTTAATACAATTCTAGCATGAATAATAAACATTTATCATGATATAAGGAAATAAATAATAACTTTATTATTGCCTCTAGGGCATATTTCCTTTAGAGGGCTGCGCCAGGGAAGGGGGTGCAGATGCCCTCTCTCTCTCCCTCATTATATATAGGGGGAAGGGGGGTGGAGGAGGCTCCCTAGGGGAGGGGCGGCTGAGGGAGTCCTGGATTAGGGGGTCTCTGGACAGCCGGGCTATATCCTTTGGCCGGACTGTTGGACTATGAAGATACAAGATTGAAGACTTCATCCCGTGTCCGGATGGGACTGTCCTTGGCATGGAAGGCAAGCTTGGCAATACGGATATGTAGATCTCCTTCCTTGTAACCGGCTTTGTGTAACCCTAGCCCCCTCCAGTGTCTATATAAACCGGAGGGTTTAGTCCGTAAGACAAGAACAATTAATCATACCATAGGCTAGCTTCTAGGGTTTAGCCTCTACGATCTCATGGTAGATCAACTCTTGTAATACTCATATCATCAAGATCAATCAAGCAGGAAGTAGGGTATTACCTCCGTCGAGAGGGCCCGAACCTGGGTAAACATCGTGTCCCCCGCCTCATGTTACCATCCGCTTTAGACGCACAGTTCGGGACCCCCTACCCGAGATCCGCCGGTTTTGACACCGACATTGGTGCTTTCATTGAGAGTTCCATGTGCCATCACCGTAAGGCTTGATGGCTCCTTCGATCATCGGTAACGATGCGGTCCAGGGTGAGGTTTTCCTCCGCGGACAGATCTTCGTATTCGGCGGCTTCACACTGCGGGCCAACTCGCTTGGCCATCTGGAGCAGATCGAGAGCTACGCCCCTGGCCACCAGGTTAGGTTCGGAAACTTGAATTACATTGCCGACATCCGCGGAGACTTGATCTTTGATGGTTTCGAGCCCATGTTAGGTGTGTCGCATGATCACGATGAGCACGATTTAACTCTGTCGCCAGACAGTGTTCGGGAGATCACACCTGCAACTACTCCGGCCCTTAATCCGGAGCAAATTGCGCCATCCGAAGACGGGTGGATAGACCCCGCCATGGAGGCCGCACTCTCAGTGGCGATAGAGCCGAATACTGACTTCGCCCCTTACGAGAGTCGTGCTGCCAAACCATTGGATTCGTCCCTGGCCACGGGCTCCGAGCCGCCGGCGTCCGTGCCCATCAAGTCCAATTGGGCACCGATCATGGAGTTTACCTCTGCGGATATCTTTCAGCACTCGCCTCTTGGTGATGTGCTAAATTCATTAAGGTCTCTCTCCTTGTCAGGAGAACCTTGGCCGAACGATGTCCGGCTAGAATGGGATGCGGACGACGAAGAAATTCGCTCCCCACCCACCACCCACTTAGTAGCCATTGTCGACGATTTAACCGACATGCTCGACTTCGACTCCGAAGACATCGACGGTATAGACGACGATGCAGGAGACGAACAGGAACCACCACCCATAGGGTGCTGGACCGCCACTTCATCACATGGCATATACATGGTGGATACACCCAAAGAAAACAATGACGAGGAACGGGAGGAGGCAGCGAAGGGTAGCTCCCTCGAGAAGCAACCAAAGCGTCGGCGTAGGCGCCGCTCCAAATCCCGCCTCGGCAAAAACAGCGATAACAGCAGTGAACCAGCAAACGGCGAACGTAGTACGGATCCGATGTCCGAACACGGCGACACCGAGGATATAGCTCATAAACCTCCCTCCGAACACTACTAGGGAAAAGGCTAGCAGCAGCGTGGGTTTTAGGCCTATCAGTAGCGCGGGGATATGCGCTACTGATAAGGCGCTACAACTATTCCTTAGCAGTAGCGCGTGTTACACGCGCTACTGCTAGGACAAGTAGCTGCAGCGTTTGTTCAATCCCACGCTACTGCTAATGTAACTACTGGCAACGCGTTTTCCGTCCATCGCTACTAGTATTCTTTTTTTATTTTTTATTTTTAGTGTATTTATCGTACAAATATTGGTACAATACCAGTTATGAGGTTTACATCATTATGTCCATAACAGTGTGTCAAATGAAGGTGGATTAGTTTCAAGTGGAGGCAATATGTGGTGCATGTCAAAAGTATACTACAAATCCAAACTTGATCTAGTTTGGACTAGTAGTACTTTCGATGTGCACCACATGTTGCCTCCACTTGAATCTAATCCACCAACACAAGCTATTTAATCATCATCATAGTCATTACCACCAACATTAGCTATTTAATCATCATAGTCATAGTGTAGCACACATCATCATCTTCAAACTCTCATTCTAGCTAGCTAATCACTCCTGCTGCTCTCTCTTAGGTAAAATAACATAAAACATGTGTAACTCTCCTCCTTGATCAAGTTGGAGCATGCAGATGAACCTGTCTCCTAATTTTTGGTAGCACATCTGTTTGCTGCCCCCTAGTACTTCTCTGCGCTCCCCCATCACATATCTGGTCCAGTCTTGCACTATTAAGCATTCATCGCTGATCTTGAATGCACTAAAGTAACATGTAGGATATCTTGGCCGTAAGCTAATAATACTCATGGTACCTTTAGTCTCGATCCCATAAGGCACAACATTCATCGGGAGTCCCTGTTGAAAAAACATCGTATGGTAACATACTTAGCAATGAAGTTTAGCTCCACAAATAATGTATGGAAAAGATGCACTGAGGACAAATAGTAAAAAACTTACCATCCTTCCTAAATAGATGTGATCGTAGTTCATTACGAACACTATTGGTCGCACGTTTTCAGTACTAACATTTCTAAGTCCAGGAAGAAAATTTGTCTTGATAGTATCAAGATCCTCAAGCCATGAAACATAATGACTTAGCTCCTCGTAGTTTAGTTCAGCCCCGGGGCAGTAGTAGGTCCTGTCTACCAAGCGCTGGACATGTTTGCTTGCACCGAAATAAGCTGACAATACAAATTAATTGTCAACTATTTTTGAATAAACAATATCAAAGACATAAATATGGTTGAGAACTTACATAATGGTGTAACTGGAGGCGTCTGCACATTGACCCAGATGTCGGTATTACCTTCAATATCATCTTCTGGACGAATATCAAAGGTGATAACCATATCAGGCTCAAATGCATAAGTCTTGCATAGTGCTCGCCATGTTTTGCATCCAAAATAGGTGTAGTCGTCTGAACTGTATAATTTTGCGTGGAAAATATAACCATGCTCGGTCTTCAAGTAAACTTTCTTTACCTCCATAGTATGACTAAAACCTATCTTATCCAATACAAAAACTCTTGCATGGCAGGGGATACGCTAGTAGAATAGCAAAAAAAATATAAGTCGAAGCAAATGAAGCAGATGTCATGCTTAATTACGAAAAAAGACTTGTCGTTGTGACTTACTATATCCACTTCGAAGTTCTCGTCCAGCTTGATGCTGAAGCGCCTATCATCATCTAGGAAGATTCCATCGCACAGGCCGCGCTCGTCTTCGTTGTATTTGCAAATACCGAAATCTTTTTTGTCGTCAGACATTTCCTATGTTCATAGTTAAAACATTAATTGAAAATCGATAGAAGACAACTACCAGGATACTCAACACACAAATCCGGGGCACTCGATATTTCCTACATATTCTGGCAAAAGTCATGCCAAAATTCACGGAAAAATCCGGCATGACCTTTGCTAAAATAGGACATATCGAGCGCCTGAAATTTGCCGGAACGGAAATGAATCAACACTCCGGCAAAACATAGGCCACTCAGAGGTGTAACCTGCAAACATGACCGGCCACTTGGATATTGAGCAACACAAGATATACATTTCAAAATATCTTATAGGACTCAAATTAGCATGCATTCAATAAGCAAAAGTAAATCATCTCATGCGTCCGTACATCGTCGAATATTATCACTAATACATCCCGAATAGTGTCATACATATAACATCACTAGTACAACTAAAACCCTAGCACACGACGGGTATCGGCGCGGGCGGTGGACACCCACAGAGAAGGAACCATCACAGGATCATAGCTCCAGTGAGATCCCTGGAGAACCTGCCAGGTATTGGAGAACCTGTGCTCGAACGCAAACAAGTAGCGACGGACGTGCGCGTCCTCCTCACTGACACGGTGACGCACCACCTCCGCGGAGTCCTCGAGCCTCTGGACCGTCACTGGCCCACGCGACCGCCACCAAAGAAGGTTCGGGTCAATGACAGGCTGGCTCCTCACCAACCTGCGCCCCCCGATAGGTAGCGCCTCCCAGTACCACCTCGGCGGAGCCCAGTCCCAGACATGGCCCATCTGGTCAAGCAGGTGTCGTCCTCCGCCGACTCGACAACGAGGATGCAGGATAGGCATCGTCCACATTGATGCGAGAAAATTTTCTTTAACTAAGAAAATAGCAACAAGTTCTTACTAACTAGTTCTATTAATTCAACTAGTTCTTAGTAAAAATAAACTTACTATAATTAAAAATAGCAACAAGTTCTTACTAACTAATTAGTACCTAGGAACTATTACCCTAATTACCATCTAATTTGATAAACCTAGGGGTGGAAAGTGGTAGCGGATATTCCAATTATCCAACTATAAAGTGAAATAAGTGGTCAAATTTTACTCGTTTTATGATTCAACTTAGAAATTTGATTCGTTTCCACCCTTACATGAACCCTAACTCATTTGAGCCGCATCCGCATCCGATTCGTTTCAACCCTTACATGAACCCTAACTAATTTGATGCAACTAAAAAATAAAGAAAACCTAGGCAGAGGTAGAGGAGAGGGAGGAGCGGGCTTGCTCACCTCGGGTGCCTGCGACGAGAGAGGGGCAGGCGGCATCGAGGTCGGGGTCGGGGGCGGCGTCTGGGGCGGCGTTGAAGGTCGGGGGTGGGGGCGGCGTTGAATCTGGGGTCGGGGCGGCGTAGAGGGTGTGCGGAGAGCGCGTGGCGGCCGACGGGCGACGGCGGCGGCGAGAGTGGAGAGTTGGATTTGGGGGAAGTGGCCGTGGGGAAGGACGAACCCCGTGGTTAAGTCAGAAGTAGCAGCAGCGCGTTCAAGAAAGCGCGTTGCGGCCAAGTTAGCTACAACGCGTTCTGGGATAAACGCTACTGCTACTCCTTTCTATTTTTTTCCCTTTTCATTTAGTTTTCTTCACATTTTATTTTTTCCTTTCACCTTATTCTATTTCTTTCATTTTCAATTACCTTTCTATTTGCTTTCCATTTAATTTTATATCCTTTAGCAGTAGTGAGTTTATAATAAAACATGATGCTACAAAGAAAATAGCGGTAGCGCGGTTTGTTTTAGGTCGCTACTACTATGTGTAGCCTATCAGCTAAGCCGTGGGAATTATAGTAGTAACGTGTTTAGGACGAGACGCGCTACTGCTAGAACTTTATCTGCAGCGCGGTTTGCAGGGGGCGCTACTGCTACTTAGCACCAGCGTGCTTTTTTGACCCTCGCTACTGCTAAAGTTCTGTGTATAAGGTTTTCCCTAGTAGTGGAAGAGGAAAATAGTCCGGACGAAGATGCACACATCATCCCGGAAAGGCACTTGGAACAAGAGAACCTCCGCAGAAAGCTTATTGCCACCGCGAGGAGTTTGAAGAAGCAGAAGCAAAGGCTTAAGGTCGCGCAGAATATGCTCAACAGTAGATGGAACAAAGTGCTCGACAATGAAGAAAAGTATGGTGGTAGTTACACTACAAAAAAAGACACATCTGTGACATTTTGGGCCGAACGAAAAAAAATTATGTCATACATATGACACTTCTATGACAATAATTGTGAAAAAACCCGGTATCATCATAGATGTGGTGGGCTCCTACTTCTATAACAAAAAATCATGACAAAAAATGGGCCTTTCGTCCTGGGCGGGCCGGAGACGCAGCTGCATGACATTCTTTGGGTCGTCCATGACGGAAAAAACCGTGGTAGAAGCGAGGGGGAGGAAAATTTCGGGGAGTTCCCAGTTACGGTGGGAGGTCGAGGGCCGAGCGATGCGCTTTTCTCTCGTACACATACGCGTGTGTGTGCGAGGCGTTGGCTCTAACTGAACCCGAGCGAGGCGTTGGGCTCTAACTGAACCCGAGAAATTGCACTGCAGGCTACGCGTTACTGAACCCGAGAGATCGATCGATGGCTGTTAACTGAACCGGATCGAGCGATCCTTCACTACTGCTGCTAACTGAAGCCGATCGATGTTGCCTCTGGGATGAACAGTGAGTGTTGCGGGGGGCGGGGGGGTTGGATGAACAGTGAGCGGTGGTGTTGCCTCTGGATGAACAGGACCCCGTGGTGTGGTGGAGGGTTGGATGAACAGTAGACAGTGGAGGGGTGCCCGTGGAGGGGTGGATGAACAGGACCCCGTGGTGTGGAGAGCTGGATGAACAGTAGACGGTGGAGGGGTGCCCGTGGAGGGGTGGTTGAACAGGACCCCGTGGTGTGGAGGGCTGGATGAACAGTAGACGGTGGTGGGGTGGTTGAACAGTAGCCGGTGGAGTAGCGCGCGGTAGAGGCTGGGTGAACAGGAGCCCGTGGAGGCTGGACGAGGTCGACGGTGGCCCATGGAGGCTGGAGGAGGTCGACGGTGGAGATGAACAGTATCCCGTGGAGTCCCGTTTTGCGGTACGCCACACCCCTCCCGATGAACAGGACCCTCGTTTCGACCGTAGCGCTCCAACACAAGTCCGTTTCCTCCGTTTTGCGGTAGGCCACACCCCTCCTGTTCAACAGGACCCCCGTTTCGACCGTAGGAGGTCCGTTTCCTCTGTTTTGCGGTACGCCAGACCCCTCCCGATGAACAGGATCCCATTTCGAACGTGGCCGGTCAAACACAAGGCCGTTTCCTTCGTTCTGCGCTACGCCAGGCCTCGTTTCCATTGCCTGTTCCGTCCAAGCCCTCCCGATGAACATGACCACGCATTCCGTTTCGACCCAGCCGGTTGGCTCCCACGCGTTCCGTTGCCTCCCTATGAACACAACGCATTCCATTGCCTCCCCATGAACACGACGCATTCCGTTGCCTCCCCATAAACACGACGCATTCCGTTGCCTCCCCATGAACACGACGACGACGATGTTTCTCCGTTCCGACCCAGCCATGTACACGAGCCCTCGTTGTACGTATGCGCGAGTAGGCGTTCGAGACCCTGCCCGTATGTACGTACGTGGCTGTATTTTCTTTCTTGCACCCTGGCCGCTGTACGTACGTCGGTACATGTACATGCTACGTGCGCGCCTCTACTACGACACGTGCGCGTCTCTACATCCACCAGTATATATATACGTACACGTTCGCGACCAGAATGACAACGCTACGTACGCTCCGACCAGGTGGGTCCCGACTGTCAGGCACTTCCTTGCATGCGAAGATGTAGCTGGTGGGTCCCAGCAGTCATGGGCAAACGTTTTTTCATGAAATACGGTGGCCCGTTTGGTGGGTCCGCGCTGTCAGGTGGAGGAATAATTATTTTGCGCGTAATAAGGAGGCACTTCCTTGCTGCGCCCTGGACCCAGCTGTCAGCGTCTCCACGCATAGTACTCTTCCGATGGAAGTCGGTCGTTGACCACATTGACCATGCCGCGCCGAGAGCACCACGGCGGTGGACGATGGCGAGGCCTAGGAAGGGGACGACGTGGAGCCGGGGAAGACGCGGCAGTGGAAGCCCGTGCGGAGAGGAGTACGAGGATTCACTGGTTCGGCTGCGGTGTGAGGCTGCCGTCGCCGCAGGGCCTGGCCAGCGGTGGGAATAGTAGGGGCGGTGAGGCCTCCCGGCAGCATAGCTGGCCACGGGAGGCAGGAGCATGCGGCACGACCGACGCTGCTTTGGGCGGCTGGAGCAAGAAGACCAGAGGTTGAAGAAGCACTACGGTCGTTGGATGGACATCGTACGGTCATTGGAGCTAGAATCGTTCATATTGACTAAGTTGACAAAGCCCTTCGTCCCCGTCAACTTAGTAGGCACATAAGTCAGCCTCCCACCAAGGTGGGTCCCAGCTAGCCGGTGGAGTATTCATTTTTTTGTGCGTAATAAGGAGGCACTTCCGGTGGGTCCGAGCTGACAGCGGGGGGGGGGGAGTTTTTTTCGCGAAATACGGTGGCCCGTCCGGTGGGTCCCAGCAGTCAGGGGGAAACGATTTTTTTCGCAAAATACTGGTGGCCCGTCCAGTGGGTCCCCGCAGTCAGGTGGAGGAATAATTATTTTCTGCATAATAAGCAGGCACTTCCTTGCGGCTGCCGTGGACCCAGCTGTCAGCCTCTCCACGTACAGTACTCTTTCGATGGAAGTCGGTCGTTGACCACATTGACCACGCCGCGTCGAGAGCACCACGGCGGTGGACGACGGCGAGGCCTAGGAAGGGGACGACGCGGAGCCGGGGAAGACGCGGCAGTGGATGCCCACACGGAGAGGAGTACGAGCGTTCACCGATTCGGCTGCGGTGTGAGGCTGTCGTCGCCGCAGAATAACAGGGGGTGTGGGTGAGTAGAGGGATGCCCTGGCCAGCGGTGGGAGTAGTAGGGGCGCTGAGGCCTGCGCGGCAGCACAGCCGGCCACGGGAGGCGGGAGTAGGCGGTCCCGGCGGCGCTGCTTTGGCGGCTGGAGCAAGAAGATCAGAGATTGAAGAAACACGACGGCCGTTGGATTGACATCCAACGGTTACGTCTGCTAGAATCATTTGTTGACGTATATAATAACTAAAAAATCTTGCATACGTGTCAACTAAACAGGCCCACAAGTCAGACCACTCCCTCTTTTTTTAATAACTTAGATATAGCTCATGGCAACTTCTTATGCAATTTATTGCAGTCGTTTTTTTTGGTTGGCCAGGGCCAATTTCGCATATTCCTGTGGGTTCCAAACTATTTTTAATACCGAAATGTCGAGCCGTATTTAAAGTACTTTGAAGATATATTTAAATTAGGTTAATGCCCAGTGAAATAGGAATCTGAAAATGTGATAAAATTCAGAAATTATAAAGTAATTGCCAATTTGTCATCTGTTTTTATATTTACAACCCATTTCATATTACTTTCAAGATTTGCAGGCGTCTTGAAAGAGTTGCAGCCCATCAGGGCGTAGAAAAATAAGTAGGCCTGGATTGGGTATTATTCAGAAAAAATAAACTGGGCTCATTTTCACAAAGAAAAAATAGCTGGGCTGGTCAGATGGTGAACATAAAATATAGGCCTGGGCTAGACGGGTCACAACCCAGTTCAAACCCTACTCCGTCTCAACAATACCAAACCAAAAAAATACTGCTCGAGTAGCTACGTCCCAGGTGTCAGCCGATCTTGTGCTGTTCTCTTGTCTATTGACTATATACGCTCATAATGTCGTGGGTCCCAGATGTCAGGAAAACACTTGGAGGAAGCATTTTATTTTTCCATAAGCTGACGTGGTGGGCCCCTATTGTCATCCTCTCCACGTACTTCTGCCGATTCCTGTTGTTTGTTGACCATGTTGACAACACGGGAGGGCGGCGCCGTGGCGAGCGCACCAAAGCGCGTGGAGGACATCGGCGTTAACGATTTAGGAGACGATGGGGCGGCGATGCGTGCGCTGAGGCACAGCCTACCATGGGAGGCGGAAGCAGGCGGCCCCGCCGGCGCTGGTTTGGTTTTGGCGGCTGGAGGAAGACAGGACTGAAGAAACACGACAGACTGTAAAAGCAGCAGGAGTACTTAACAACCTTAACTGAAACCAGCAGGGGCACTTAACAACCAAAACAACCAAACCAGCAGAGATATTACCTGGACTTGCTTAATGAGGGATAATGGAGAGGGGGGCTTGGACAGGGCGATGGCTTTGAGCTTGTCTGCGGTAGTCTCGGCGGGGTGCTTGCGCATCTTCGTACCATGAGCCTCGACGGTTTTGGCCGGAGCCATAGACATCACTTCAGCCGGTGCTCCAGCGTCCATTAAGAAACTGTCAAATAGAAATAAAAGAAAAGAAACCATAATCACAAACCCAAAAGAAGAAAAGAGAGGGAGTTATAGGATCAGTCTCGGGGTTGCAAGACCGGGCCTTGGCCAGAATCAACACCATTGATGCGCTCACCTTTCCTTCTTTGGGAGAGAAGAACAATGGCAGAAGCAGGTCGGGGTTTTCTTGAATAAATGAGGAACAAGATGAGGCAGAAGCGAGGGTTGGGTAGAGAGGAAGCTGAGAAAGAAGAGTGAAATGATGGTTGCTTCGTCCGTCCAACTTACTGCTGGAAAGGAGGGGGTTTTGTGATTTGACGGCTCATTGGGCATTACTGCAGCGCTTCGATCGGGGTAGTCTACCGTCACTCTACAATGGAGTAATTTAGTGCATGGCTGGTGGATGCTACCTCTTGAGCACTACGTTGGATTTCCCCGAAGAGGAGAGGATGATGCAGCAAAGTAGCGTAAGTATTTCCCTCAGTTTTTGAGAACCAAGGTATCAATCCAGTAGGAGGCTACGCGCAAGTCCCACGTACCTGCAGAAAACAATAGCTCCTCGCAACCAACACGATTAGGGGTTGTCAATCCCTTCACTGTCACTTACGAGAGTGAGATCTGATAGAGATGATAGATAATATTTTTGGTATAGAGATGCAAAGTGAAAAGTAAAAGGCAAAGTAAAAAGGCAAAGCAAGATTAAAGTGATGGAGATTGATATGATGAGAATAGACCCGGGGGCCATAGGTTTCACTAGTGGCTTCTCTCAAGAGCATAAGTATTCTACGGTGGGTGAACAAATTACTGTTGAGCAATTGACAGAATTGAGCATAGTTATGAGAATATCTAGGTATGATCATGTATATAGGCATCACGTCCGAGACAAGTAGACCGACTCCTTCCTGCATCTACTACTAATACTCCACTCATCGACCGCTATCCAGCATGCATCTAGAGTATTAAGTTAAAAACAGAGTAACGCTTTAAGCAAGATGACATGATATAGAGGGATAGTTTCATGCAATATGATAAAAACCCCATCTTGTTATCCTCGATGGCAACAATACTATACGTGCCTTGCTGCCCCTTCTGTCACTGGGAAAGGACACCACAAGATTGAACCCAAAGCTAAGCACTTCTCCCATGGCAAGAAAAACCAATCTAGTAGGCCAAACCAAACTGATAATTCGAAGAGACTTGCAAAGATAACCAATCATACATAAAAGAATTCAGAGAAGATTCAAATATTATTCATAGATAGACTTGATCATAAACCCACAATTCATCGGTCTCAACAAACACACCGCAAAAAGAAGATTACATCGAATAGATCTCCACGAGAGAGGGGGAGAACATTGTATTGAGATCCAAAAGGAGAGAAGAAGCCATCTAGCTAATAACTATGGACCCGTAGGTCTGAGGTGAACTACTCACACTTCATCGGAGGGGCTAGGATGATGTAAAAGCCCTCCATGATGACGGACCTCTCCGGCGGAGCTCCGGAACAAGCCCCAAGATGGGATCTCGTGGGTACAGTAGGTTGCGGCGGTGGAATTAGGTTTTTGGCTCCGTATCTGATCATTTGGGGGTACGTAGGTATATATAGTAGGAAGGAGTATGTCGGTGTGGAGCACTAAGGGGCCCACGAGGCAGGGGGCGCGCCCTAGGGGGGCGCCCCCCACCCTCGTGACCGCCTCTTTGCTTCCTTGGAGTAGGGTCCAAGTCTCCTGGATCACGTTTGGTGAGAAAATCACATTCCCGAAGGTTTTATTCCATTTGGACTCCATTTGATATTATGTTTCTCCAAAACTCTGAAATAGGCAAAAAACAACAATTCTCGGCTGGGCCTCCGGTTAATAGGTTAGTCCCAAAAATAATATAAAAGTGGAAAATAAAGCCCAATATAGTCCAAAACAGTAGATAATATAGCATGGAGCAATAAAAAATTATAGATATGTTGGAGACGTATCAAGCATCCCCAAGCTTAATTCCTGCTCGTCCTCGAGTAGGTAAATGATAAAAGGAGAATTTTTGATGCGGAGTGCTACTTGGCATAATTTCAATGCAAATCTTCTTAATTGTGGTATGAATATTCAGATTCGAAAGATTCAAGACAAAAGTTCATATTGACATAAAAAATAATAATACTTCAAGCATACTAACAAAGTAATTATGTCTTCTCAAAATAACATGGCCAAAAAAAGTTATCCCTACAAAATCATATAGTCTGGCTATGCTCTATCTTCACCACATAAAGTATTTAAATCATGCACAACCCCGATGACAAGCTAAGCAATTGTTTCATACTTTAACATTTTCAAAACTTTTTCAATCTTCACGCAATACATGAGCGTGAGCCATGGATATACCACTATATGTGGAATAGAATGGTGGTTGTGGAGAAGACAAAAAGAGGGGAAGATAGTCTCACATCAACTAGGCGTATCAACGGGCTATGGAGATGCCCATTAATAGATATCAATGTGAGTGAGTAGGGATTGCCATGGAACGGATGCACTAGAGCTATAAGTATATGAAAGCTCAACAAAAGAAACTAAGTGGGTGTGCATCCAACTTGCTTGCTCATGAAGACCTAGGGCATTTTGAGGAAGCCCATCATTGGAATATACAAGCCAAGTTCTATAATGAAAAATTCCCACTAGTATATGAAAGTGATATCATAGGAGACTCTCTATCATGAAGATCTTAGTGCTACTTTGAAGCACAAGTGTGGTAAAAGGATAGTAACATTGTCCCTTCTCTCTTTTTCTCTCTTTTTTTATTTGGGCCTTTTCTCTCTTTTTTTATGGCCTCTTTTATTTTATTTTATTTTTTCGTCGGAGTCTCATCCCGACTTGTGGGGGAATCATAGTCTCCGTCATCATTTCCTCACTTGGGACAATGCTCTAAAAAATGATGATCATCACACTTTTATTTTTCTTACAACTCAACAATTACAACTCGATTCTTAGAACAAAGTATGACTCTATATGAATGCCTCCGGCGGTGTATCGGGATGTGCAATAAATCAAGAGTGACTTGTATGAAAGAATTATGAACGGTGGCATGCTAGCAATATGACAATGATGGAGCGTGTCATAATAAACGGAACGGTGGAAAGTTGCATGGCAATATATCTCGGAATGGCTATGGAAATGCCATGATAGGTAGGTATGGTGGTTGTTTTGAGGAAGATATATGGTGGGTGTATGATACCGGCAAAAAGTGCGCAGTATTAGAGAGGCTAGCAATGGTGGAAGGAAGGGAAAAGTGCGTATAATCCATGGACTCAACATTAGTCATAAAGAACTCATATACTTATTGCAAAAATCTAGAAGTTATCAAAGCAAAGTATTATGCGCATGCTCCTAGGGGGATGGATTGGTAGGAAAAGACCATCGCTCGTCCCCGACCGCCACTCATAAGGAAGACAATCAATAAATAAATCATGCTCCGACTTCATCACATAACGGTTCACCATACGTGCATGCTACGGGAATCACAAACTTTAATGCAATTATTCTTTAAATTCACAACTAATCAACTAGCATGACTCTAGTATCACCATCTTCATATCTCAAAACAATTATCAAGCTCCAATCTTTTCTTAGTATTCAACGCACTCAAAAGAAAGTTTCACATATCTTGAATACCAAGCATATTAATATTAAGCAAATTACCGTGCTATTAACGACTCTCAAAATGATTTAAGTGAGCATGAGAGATCAATAGTTTCTTTAAAACAAATCCACCACCGTGCTCTAAAAGATCTAAGTGAAGCACTAGAGCAAAAATTATAAGGCTCAAAAGATATAAGTGAAGCACATAGAGCAAAACTATCAAGCTCAAAAGATATAAGTGAAGCACATAGAGTATTCTATCAAATACCAATTCATATATGGCTCTCTCAAAAGGTGTGTACAGCAAGGATGATTGTGGCACACTAACAAACAAAGACACAAATAATACAAGACGCTCCAAGCAAAACACATATCATGTGGTGAATACAAATATAGCTCCAAGTAAAATTACCGATGGAAGTAGACGAAAGAGGGGTGCCTTCCAGGGCATCCCCAAGCTTTGACTTTTTGGTGTCCTTGGATTATCATGGGGGTGCCATGGGCATCCCCAAGCTTAGGCTCTTGCCACTCCTTGTTCCATAATCCATCAAAAGAATTTACCCAAAACTTGAAAACTTCACAACACAAAACTCAACAGAAATCTCGTGAGCTGCGTTAGAGAAAGAAAACAAAAGACCACTTCAAGGTACTGTAATGAAATAATTCTTTATTTATATTGGTGTTAAACCTACTGTATTCCAACTTCTCCATGGATTATAAACTATTTTACTAGCCATAGATTCATCAAAATAAGCAAACAACACACAAGAAACAGAATCTGTCAAAAACAGAACAGACTGTAGTAATCTGTAACTAACGCAAACTTCTGGAACTCCAAAAAATCTACCAAAATAGGATGACCTAGACAGTTTGTTTAGTGATCAGCAGCAATTGGAATCAGTATTTTATCACGTTTTGATGATTTTTACGGCCTGGCGCAGTTCCTGCGTCAAAATCACAAGATGAGATACTTAACTATGGGAATATGGAACAGATGGGCAAAAAGAAGTGTCCGCTTACCCAGTTTGGAGGATTGTACATAGAAAATCCGCCATGTGGATTAACAAGGAGAAATTCCTCTTCTTCTCCCTTGTACAATGCGGACAAGATCTTCGTTAGAGCGGCAACCGATTCCGGCCCCTTACGGCCGCAGCGGGTGGCATCATCCTCCCCGTTGAAATCCCACATGGGGTGGCCTCTATACTGAAGCGGCTGCACCCCCCGCATAATGCATGTGGCCATGACCTCGATCATGGTCAGCCCGGAATGAGCTAACAACCTTATCCGGCCCATCAGGTAAAGGACGTCCTTGTCATTTTCCTTCTGAGGGTTCCATGGACGCCATCTTAGGCACTTCTTCAAGGGAGCATTGTCGAACTCAGGGAGGCTGATCCGAATAGGGTCCGGCAGGGGGATGTCTTCTATATAAAACCATTATGAAGGCCAGTCTTCGGACGCCTTCTTTGGGGTTCCAGATAGATATCCGGTCCCGGCGATGCGCCATACTTCGGCTCCGCCCACTTGATATACTGACCCCTCCTGAGAAGGGGGCACGAGGCAGAACAGCTTCTTCCACAGTGCGAAATGAGCCTCATAGCCCAAAAACAGCTCACAAAGGGCTACAAAGCCCGCGATATGCAATATGGAGGCAGACGTAAGGTTGTGCTCCTGGAGGCCGTAGAACTCCAGGAGCCCCCAGAGAAACGGATGAATTGGAAATCCGAGCCCTCTTGTCAAATAGGGAACGGGGCATACCCGCTCTCCTTTGGAGGGATTAGGGACGCTCTCCGCTTGCTCTCCGCCATTATAGGTGGCAAGCCCGGCTCGAACCGGGACCATGTAGGCTGGGGGAAGAAATCCTTTGGTTTGAAGCGTCACTAGCTCGCTGTGCGGGATGGAACATCTCTCCCAATCTCCAGGCTAAGGGCTCGGAAGGCGAGAGGAGGAGCTGCGACGACCTGCCATGATGGAACGGATCTCTGTCGAATGCGCTCCGATGAATGCTCGCGGAGGGAAGATGGTGTGATTTGGATCTAAATCCTCGTCTCTTTTATAGGCAGCTCATTTACGCAGCTAGGGGGGTGAATGTAAAAACACCCTGGCTTTTCGCATTCGTTTGACACATGGAAGAAGGCCATTATTGGGCGTGGAAGCCAAGAAGCGCAATATTCACAAGAAGCCGGACACTATTCAACAGGTACACGGAATTTGGAGAAGAACCCGCCTTGCAATGCCGAAGACAATCTGCACACCGGACTCGTCATCATTGAAGCCTGGTTCGGGGGCTACTGAGGGAGTCCTGGATTAGGGGGTGTTCGGATGGCCGAACTATAACCTTTGGCCGGACTCTTGGACTATGAAGATACAAGATTGAAGACTTCGTCCCGTGTCCGGGTAGGACTTTCCTTGGCGTGGAAGGCAAGCTTGGCGATACGGATATGTAGATCTCCTCCCATTGTAACCGACTCTGTGTAACCCTAACCCTCTCCGGTGTCTATATAAACCGGAGGGTTTTAGTCCATAGGACAAACAACAATCATATTAATCAAGCAGGAGTCCATAGGCTAGCTTCTAGGGTTTTAGCCTCTCTGATCTCATGGTAGATCTACTCTTGTACTACCCATATCATCAATATTAATCAAGCAGGAGTAGGGTTTTACCTCCACCGAGAGGGCCCGAACCTGGGTAAAAACATCGTGTCCCTTGTCTCATGTTACCATCCGCCTAGACGCACAGTTCGGGACCCCCTACCCGAGATCCGCCGGTTTTGACACCGACAGTGGTCGCGTGTGTCAGACGGACGCGTAGCACCCAGCCACCCACCCCCCTCCCCCCCCAAAAAAGGTCGACGACAATATAAGTTCGCGCTTCCATGTTTTGGATTGAAATATCTGGCGGCCCCGATTCCAGCCCTGCAAAATCTCTCTTCTCCACCGTCCCCTTCCGCGCCCAGATTGCTCAAATCCCTAGTTCGCTGCCGACCCTCGAATCGCCCCTCGTCTCGTCTCTTTCCCCACCGTTCCCCACCTCTGTGCCGGACGACGACGACGAAGACGACGGTCGCGCTTCACCACCGCACCGGAGCTACCTCATCTACGCCCTCGTCCACCGCACCGGGTGGTCCACCGACAACGTCGGCCGCCGCAACCGACGTGCCTCACAGACACCGAGTTCCACCGCATCAGGTGCGCTTCACCGACGTCGTCTCCCAGCTCACCTGGGCTACTTCACCGAGCACATCGTCGCACCTCCGCCCCCCGAGGCCGTTGGGGCTTCACCAACGGTCTCGTCCACCACATCGTAGCGCTCCGCTGCCACTCAAGATCTGCATCCGTGCGCGGCCAGCCAATGCCAGCGCATAACCCTCAACGGCTCTAAAGTGACCCGCACTCTAGCTAGGCGAGCATGCCCAAACGCCGGCCCGAACTAGGTATCCACACATCACTCCCTTGTGCGTTGTTCCGACGATGTTTGGATATCCTTTCATTGCTCTCTTAGCTTACACGCCTATGCAACTCTGACTTTAACTCTTATTTCTTCTGAAGATATCATCTAAAACAAGCAAATCCATATTTTAGCGAAGCATGACGGCGCTGCGGGATCTGGTACACATCCTGCACACCCGTATAACCTTGTAAGTATCTGTCCTCCGGTACGACATCAAGGTTGATTCCTCTTATTTGATCAACCATTCGCCGTGTCAAAAATGCAGAGGGGGATGCAAGGAGCACAAGGCATGCACATCCAAGCAAGTGGTAACATGGACTTGTACATGGAACATCCCAAGCGCAAGCAGAGCTGCAGTGAGCCAGTACAACGAGCTAGCGTAAGTCCCTGCATTTCATTTAATTCGTACCGGCATTCGTGTATGATTTGTGTGCAGTGGCTGATCCATGAATTCAAGTTACCAGGGGCGAACATTTAACTTAAAAAATACGAAGGCACTTGCACTCCGAAAATCAACATAACTTGAGAAATGTGAAGCTACATGCACTTTGAAAACCGGCTAATGATCCAAAGTAGTTCAGATTATAAACACAAAATGATGCAAGCACCAAAAAACACAAAATGCAACATGGTGTACAAGGACTACAAACATGGTCTGTAGCTGCTTGAATTATTCGTTCTCTGGCTGAAAATATCGAAGTGTAATTGCACGTATAACCAGTGCGCAAACTGCATATCAATATATCTATCCTGCACAAGTATGCCAATAGTTTCAAACAACAGACTAGAAAAGTATTTATGCTATGTTGTCATGATACGGGGACTTTCTGTTAGATGGCCTCGACGTTTCCTCAAGCTATGAAAATGCACTATAATTTGCTTGTCATCAATGCCTGCAAATCTCTGTCTCTCTCAACATAGTAGATCATCATTAGACACTAAATCCTTCAATGAGCTTGCAAAATGCTTGCATTAGATCCCTCATTAGACCCTATATGTTCATCACCGGGAGCATGTAAAATGTTTGCATCAAATCCTTCATTAGCAGTCTGTTCATTAGACACTTCAGGCTCAAGAACAACATGAGCTTCTATGTTTGCACCGGAAACTTGATTAGATACATCAGATTCAGTCAGTTCAGTATTGATTGGGGGAGTTATAAAATAAGTAGAAATTGGTTTCATTTTCTCATTGATTCCCTACATACAAGCAGTTTTACAACACCGTCAGGTTTAACTATTGGCCAGAAATTGAAGAGTTGAATTAGATATAATCAGGGATGTGATGTACCTGCTCATTGCGCATGCTACTCTTGCAAGCTGCGACTGTCCGTTTGCGCAAGCTCGATGCCATGCCCGTGCTGCCGCCGCTGCCTCCCACGCAGGCTACACCCAGGGTTGGATCTTCATCTTCTTGTCCTTCCGTTCGCTTGAAGCCCGGCGACCGCCCTCCAACGAGGGCGCGAGGAAGTGATGTGTCGGTATGTCCAGCGGCGGCTAGCTTAGGAGCAAACCAGACTAGAGGCTGGAGCGAATGAATTGGGATTTTTCCTGCTGTCGATCGATATGGGAGGCGCTCGTTTGGGCCGCGGGCCTGCTATAGGGCATGCCTTGCACTTATGTTATTGGCCCATCCAAATTGAAACATTTTTCTTCATTTTTTACACTGCCTGCTCGTGCGTTGGGACGAACAAAACTAGCGTGGGCCAACCTGGACGACTCAAACTAGGTGCACACTTTCCAGCCACCTGAGGCGGCCGCCCATACCAGCCCCTATGGTGGCGCCGCCCCTTTTTGCGTGTATGATTCGATAGTGAAAAATATTCCAGTGGCGCTTTTGATTTACCCACAGAATGGTTGAATTGCTTGTTTCTATGAACTGAGTTCGCCAATAATGTGAAGGATGCCAGTCTTTTCATCCTATTATAGATTGCTTAGATCTCGATATGCCAAAAGTAATCGCATGAAATATACAATAAAAGCCAGTGTGATGTGTTTGGCTACAACTAGTCTGACTACACGTCCTCATATAACATATTAACGACGCACCATCTTACTAGATTAACCATTCGACTTACCCATGCAGTGTAGGAAGAAAGAAGTATTGGGACTGTGTATCCAAGCAATTGATGCCATGGACTCCTTCGTACAACCTTGTAAGCGAAAAAGAAGTTGCAGTGTGCCTATACAAAGAACTAGCATAAGTTCAGTTACCTGCTTCTCGGAATTTTAGTTAGCCACTTATTGCAAAATTGTTCAATTACGTTGCTTGGCTTAATTTAGTTTGCTACTGATTACATAATGGCACGGCCTGTTAATCATATTGTAGACTGCGCTTATCTATGTGTTTGATACTTATTGTTAAGAATTACCTGTTTGCCTTAACTTAAATATCTACTTGTTTGTTTAACTGCTTTGCTGCTGCAACAGCGGGTTACAATGATGTTAATAACTACTTTTCAGCATCCAATTGAAACTCTTTAATTCCTTGTTTGTTTAACTGGTTTGTTGTTATAACTCTTAGTTGAGATGTTTTGCTAACTTCAACTTTTCTGAATCCAATCGGAACTTTAATGGCAAAACAGGTTAGCCCAAGATCAAAGAGCGAGGTCCCCATGGACGTTGCATCATCCCACAGCAGTGGCACCCGCCCAATCGTGCATTATGAATTGCCAACTGCTGATGCTCTAGAGGCTAAACTAGTGGTAGAAAGAGATTCTGCTTCTGCACTTAGAGATAAAGTTGACATATTAAGGAAGCAAACAGCACAATCACAAGCAGTACTCAAGACAACCATCAAATATTTGGTGGATTTCAAAACGAAGCAAGCTGAGACTGACCAGATTGTTAAGGTCCTGAAGGAAAAAAGGAAATTAAATTCCTACTTGGTAAATCATAGGTGAAATGTTCTTTCCATAGTTGAATAACCTTTGTGTTGTCTGTTCATGTAATCAATCAAACCATTTGTTCTAGAGATCATGTAATAATTGTTTTTTTTGTATTTTGGTTTGTAATTTTATTTGAGCACAAGTCTGTATTAATTGATAAGACTCGGAGACATTTCATTTGGAATGCTGTCCCAGACCTACAAATATGCCAATCGGGCTGAATGTGCATTCAACAATAGTAGTATAGATGGACCATAAGTGGCACGCATCGGAAAGGGCCAAGATGCTGGCTAAAAAAGGATGTTGTTGTAGCAAAAAAAAGTACAGCAGCCTGGCTTATGTATGTTAGTTGATATCATTGATCCATATACTCTATAAGTGTTTATATGTCTGTTAGTTCCATACATTCTTGGTTGATTGACTCGGTATTTGAATCTTGATACATCGCTTGTGTACATATCTAAATGGGAGTACACATTATGCTGCGTGTGACATTTGAGTTGGACATGAAGTGTTCCAAATATTCGAATTCACCTTAAACTGGATTCTAGTTTCTGAATTTGAGTATCGGCATTTGTAAACCATATTCATATATGACAGTTGAATACATCTTTGTCGTCCTTTTGAAGATATATAAAAACACACAGAATGATTTATAAAGATTCATATAGGAATACAAAATGGATTCGAATTTAGTTGCCAGGGTAAACGTGGATGCTTATTGCCCCAAAATTCGAAAGAAACAGCAAAATGTCCACTCCCACATCTACTGCCCGAAGCCAGGTGTTTGGGAGATGGAAATTACTGTCTACCCATTACACGGACAATCTATCGGCCCGATTTCCACTACTCTAAATAGGGGTAGGTTAGTAACTTCAATTAGACGTGACACGACCGCCTCTAAGCCCATTCCGACACGGTGGGCGTCAAACATGGGCGGCAAAACTCATTTGATTCAAGCTCGTCCGAAAGACCTCTGTTTCTCCCTCCATTCCCCATTCATACACGGTGGGCGGCAAAACAAACTCTCCTCGTTCGAAATAGATGTAGGCTAATATTTTAAATAGGGGTAGATGTGTAACTTCCATCAGACGTGACACAACCGCCCTACCTGTCAGCCCCGTTCATACATCATGGGCACCAACCGTGGGCGGCAAAACACCCTCTCCTTGCCCGAAATAGTTATCGGCAAATATTTGGGAGATGCGAGATTATCGTCCTATCCCCAACGGACGAGACGTCCAAATTTGAAACGGGGGATAAGTTCGTAACTTCCCCATATTTCAGACAGGCGCGTCCCAAAAACATGATTCCCCGTACCTCTCCCTCCATTTTCCCATTCATACACCGTCCACGCTAGAACACCCCATTCCCACACCAGCCTTCGTCCACCACCCCATCCATCGTCGCCGTCCTCCACCACATCCATCGCCACTGTCCTCCACCATGCCGGAGCGCCTACCAAGACCGCGTCGTCCACTGCTAGAGATGGACGTTTCTCATCCACGGCGACGGACCAATAGCCTTGCATCGCGTCCTCTCGCTTCATCGGCGTCGTCGTCCTCTTTGTCGGGGCCGCTCACATGACCTTCTCTTCCACCGCAACGGGACTTATCCCCCGATGCACCCGTCTACCATCGCAGATCTGCTTCAACGCCACCGACATCCATCGCACCCCCGATGCCTACACGTGGCCGCAAGAGAGGTGGTACTTCATATCTCCTCAACTTTTTGATCTCAACTAGAAAATAGATCTTAACTTGGTTACTCTACTTTCTTGTCAGCTCTTAGAATTTAGTTCTTAGTTCGAAGCAAACAATGTATGCTAAATATCATTTCTCCGGTTTGCAGCTTCAAATCTGCCATGGCACAGCCATAATACGGTTTAATTGATCATGCTTAGGGTTTAATTGACCATGTTGGTTCCGTGGTGGTTTCTTTAATAGAAATCAGAGGGGAAACCCTCTTTTGCTAAAAAAATATGCTTAGAGTTTCCCCCTTTTATGATCACTATACAATCAGAATACTTGCTTCGTGTCATAATAACACTGCTCCACCCATCAAGCTAAACAAGCTTAGTTGTTCAAATACGAATATGATATTATTAAAACATAGTTGTTTAATTGGTCAGCTAAATGTTCCTAAATTAGTTTCGAAAATGCATGTTCGCCGCTCGGGTGTGTATCTCTGTGTGTGGTCTGGTCAGCATGGTTGGGGAGGTGAACTTTGTATATGCAGGGGTTTATAGGGAGACACTCTCCGAGTTGAATCTGCAATGCATTCCATAGATAATCTGACTACTTTTTATGTTTTCATGAATCTCAGATTCTGAACAGCATCATAATGATTATGAGCTTGCGTGCATGAAAAGAATAAAGCAGAACAATGCCATGGCTGTCAAACTTGGCATTAAGGGACTGAAATCAAGTCTGGATGCAATGCAATGCAAACGCTCTCAACCTACAGATTCATGCTCAGAATATGATCCTAACAGTGATTCTGAGCTAGAGGGAGACCTAAGTCAATGTATCTCCCTAGTGGAGGAGTCAGAGGAAGATGCCCTATCTTATTCACCCATCAAGGTACTTGCTCTAACTTTCCAAGGTTACATTGCTCGCACATATCTTGCAACTGATGCTTTGCATTGCTTCTACTTTGTTGAACTGCCATTAGCTTAGTTTACACATCGTGTATGTGAATACGCCCTGCCTATCCATTTTTAGTACATATTCCATCTGTCATCATACCATATTTATCCATTCAAATGTTGGTCTTGTGCATCAGACGTTCAAAAGGAAGAGGGCGATTGCTGATCGTCGAGGAGCACAAGCAAAGTATTTGGAAAAGGTAGTGGCACATGACAAAATTAAATAGCCCATTAGGTGTAGTTGCAATATCACCTGACCCACAAAATACCCCAACTCTAGAACACTTTAGCCCTACTACACTGGTCATTTCTGATGCCCCAACTCAGCAGACCCCAACTGCAGCAAACAGTATGATTATGCCAGTTGACATAGCACCAGCTGTATGACGCAAAACCCCCATTCCAGCAAAGAGTACACCAAATCCAGTTGCCAAATCCCTTTTCGAACCAGAGAGAGCCCCAATTGCAGCAAATAGGACCCCTGTTCCATTTCTTCCCAGTTTAGAAGAAAAAGCTTATGTTGTTGTCAGGAACTTTGTGCGCATCTTTCCTTCATGGAAAGATTATACCGCAGACACAAAACAATTTCCAGTCTTCCTCCGCAACTAACGCGTAAGTAATGTACTAATGTTATTCATGGTCATTACTGCATATGTTTCTGCTGACAGAAGACACAAGATTTCATTCTTTTAAATAGGCGAGGAGCAAACTGGATTGTGATGACGAGCAAGGGTTGGTTGCGCTTATCAAGCACTCGTTGATGAAGTATCGTTCCTACCTGAGGCAAGTGCACTTTGATGGAAAGCCTCTGAACGAAATTTATGTAAAGTCTCCGGTGCTACATTTATCCGACGGTGACTGGAATAATCTTGTTACACATTGGTCTCGGCTGCAGCGTAAGCTACTGTCTATGATATCACATCACAATTTGAACTACATTTCTGCATTTGCCTTAATGTCTCACTTGTATGAAAACTGTTAGCAGAAGAACATTCGTTCTCAAGGGACCACAAAATCTCGCAACTATACCACACACTGCATTGCTCTTGTGAGTACCTCTTGCCTTGTATGACCATACTTACTTTCATAGTTGTTTGATTATGTAGCATCACTGCACATGTTAGCCTCGTAATCGTCCATTTGGTGGACATTATAAGATCCATATGGACTCTTACATAAATTTAGAATCAACCCAATGCTTTTGAAGAGGTTTAGCTCTGCAGTCCTCTTGTAAGGACTGAACGTGGTCTATCACTGTACTTACATTAACAGCTACTCCCTCCGTCCCATAATATAAGAACGTTTTGTACAGTACACTAGTGTTCAAAACACTCTTGTATTATGGTAAGAGGGATTGGTTCATTTTGTAGCATTCTGCATCTTATCTCCCTCGCCCACCATTTGCTAAAAAAGATCAGATCTATATTTAATCTTACCAACAAGTAGAATACACAGACAATGCTAGTGCAGAAGTGTAGCCCATTCCTCTTGTCAGTACATTTTGTCCTGTAACGCTTGTACTTCCAGGGATTGGTAGTTGATTATGTAGCATCAATCTGCATCTTATCTTCATTATCCTCTATCCCTTCCAGTATTATCATATCTATAATTACTCTCTACAAAATATAGAGTACAAGCAATGCTTATGAAGAAGATTCTGTGCTGAAATTCTTGAGTTATCCTTCCCTTGACATGGAGAAGGGCATTATAAAGTCGGCGTTAACTGTTAATGTAAGTCAGTCCTTCTAAAGCCTTTATCCTCAACTGATGTTTAATTTGCTCATACTCCCTATCGTTTACTGCTGTTTAGTTTGCTATTTCTACCAAAATGCATGTTCGTAAGAACCGTAAGTTCTAAGTTTTACTTGTAAAACCAAATTCCTTATTCATACCATGCACATTACTTAATACTCCCTATATGTATGCTTGTTTTTGTGGATCTATAATCCAGTGTGTGGTGAAGCAGCCCACGTTTGCGCCTTGTCATCTCCTATTTTATCTTACTGATGTGGCTGATGATATGAACAACATGCCATGCACATTATCCAAAATAGATACAATGATTTTCTTTGCCCTTCATCTATGTTTGTTATGTTGACATGGTAATCCAGTAGTGTGGTGAAGCTCCCCGTATTATGAACAATGCCAAATTATGCTATTGATATTTTGAACATACTCTTTATTTTCTAATTTGAAATTGGATAGAATTGACAGAGCAGTTATCATCTTTGTTTATACACGTACAAAACCTGTCATCTCTCTGCTTTATTTCAGGGTGATATGCCTGATGGCATGCACAAGTCTGCTGAAGGCTGTGAGACAAACCCAACATATATTGCAGCAAAGAAGGCAAAACATCTTGAAGATAGCGAGACAACCCCAAAGTCTTGTCTTGATGCAGTGTTCAAGTTACTTGAGACTAACAGTCAGACAAGCTCACAGAATTCGTTGTCTGAATCAGTTTGACTTCTTCAGTCCCAAGTTCTAACAGAAAGGCATTCTGCAACTCAACTTCGACTTGAAGTCCTATCTCTAAGAAAGATTGCGGAGAACACCAATGAGAACCTCATCGCTAAACAGCTACACCTGGAAGCTATGACTGACATGCTAGGCCGGTCTCACAGCCTTGCTCAGCAGCTTGCGCAGCAGTTCCCCCGCAAGGCTAACCTTTCTTGAACTGTCTTGGAAGTGGTCTCGGTTCAGTATTATTTTGTTATGCTGCAATGGTGCCCAGTTTTTGTAATCTGCTTCTTCGTTGCGCTTTATGATCACTGGTGGCGAACTTCGATGCCCAGTGGATGTAATATACCTTAAATCCTTTATTGTATAGTGTAGGTTTATTCTTAGTTACTATGCCGTAATTTCTTTATTGTATAGAGTAGGTTTGTTCTTAATTCCTACTAGTTACGCGGCAGCCCAAAATGAACCCCGGCCCATGATTGTGCGAATCAAATCACGGGCTTTTAACAGGCCAAAATTGTCTCGGTCCTTGTTTGGCTCAATCAGATATCGGCTGCGAGCAGGCCGGATGCAAACCGGGCCGTAGTTAGGCCCAACTATATGACGGACTTTTAACAGGCCAAAATTAATATAGGGCTGAAATGTTAAACGGGCCCTTAACAAGCCAAAACTAATATCATGCCAAATTACTAAGTGGGCCTTTAGCAAGTGGGCCCAAAAGCATAGTGTCCAGTTGACGGGCCGAATCTGATATGGGCCATAATTGAGCCCAAAGCCTCTTAAAGGGCCGGACCTGATCTGGGCCGTAATTTGGCCCAGAACATGGTAGGATTTTAATGGGCCGGATCTCATATGGGCCACTATTAGGCCCGGAGTGTGGCAGGCCATTAATGGACCGGATCAAATATGGGCCGGCATTTGGCCCAAAACATGGCAGCCAGTTAATGGGCCGCCCTACTAGGGTCCTCAAAATCTTGTGGGCCTACAGCTGGGCCGACCCATTAATGTCGGCGAAACCTCGTGGGCCTCTAGCTGGGCCGGCCCATTATGACCCGCAAGAATCTTGTGGGCCTTTACCTGGGCCGGCCCATTACGGCACACAAAAATCTTGTGGGCCTTTACCTGGGCCGGCCCATTATGGCCCGCAAAATCTTGGGGGCCTTTAGCTGGGCCAGCCCATTATGGTTTGCAAAATCTCGTGGGCCTTTAGCTGGGCCGGCCCATTATGGTCCGCAAAATCTTGTGGGCCTTTAGTTGGGCCGGCCCATTTAAACTTGATGGGCCGGTCCACGTGTCAACATATCATAGGCGCGTCTCGCCCATTGGATGAGTGACACCTATGCCAACGCGGACCTGACACGTGTCTCCTCCAGCCAGTGATGATTTTACACGTGGAAAATCCCCATTGGTTGGGGCTGTTAACGGGTTATCAGATCCAAAACCCGACCCGATAGCTTAACGGCGTTCCGTTACGGTGGATGCCACGTGTCGGTCACCCTTGATGAAAGCACTTCTGTGACGCGCGATTTATCGTCATGGAAGTGGACACTTCCGTGATGATAATTTTGGTAATGTCATGGAACACTTCTACGACAACACAGGTATGACTATCTTGATTCTGTCATAAATTTGTCATGGATGTACATGCATGACAAAAAACGCGACCTACTGTGACAAACACGTATCATCACGGAAGTGTATTTTTTTTAGTGTTACCACAGAAAGAGCTATCCAAAGCGTAAGTTGTTGCCTGAATTTGATGTTGAGGCCTTAGAGCCCACACAACCTAAAAATAAAACGGTTGACCGGTCGGATCAACCACCTTGTGGCGGCGATAGAGCGGCTAACAAGGCCGCACATAAGTCTGCACACGCTTCACGTGAAGACTCGCATCAGAAGACCGGCGCAACCAGATCCATCTACGGATCAAGGAAACGCGCTCCACCGCACAACCAAACCCGAACACTACAACCGTCAGAACGCCTCGACACATCAAAATACAGGGGCGCCGCACACCCCCTATGTTTCACCGATGAGGTGCTGGACCACGAATTTCCAGAAGGATTCAAACCAGTGAACATAAAGGCGTACGACGGAACCACAGACCCTGGAGTCTGGATTGAGGACTTTATCCTCCATATTCATATGGCTCGCAGAGATGATCTCCACGCCATCAAGTACTTGCCCCTCAAGCTGAAAGGACCAGCTCGGCACTAGCTGAAAAGCCTCCCCGAAAACTCAAATGGAAGTTAGGAGGAGCTTGAGGATGCTTTTCGGGCTAATTTTCAAGGGACTTATGTTCGACCTCCGGATGCAGACGATTTAAGTCATATAGTTCAACAGCCCGGAGAGTCAGCCCGAAAGCTTTGGAACTGATTTCTCACTAAAAAGAACCAAATCGTCGACTGCCCGGACGCTGAAGCCTTAGCAGCTTTCAAACACAGCGTCTAAGACGAATGGCTCACCAGACACCTCGGCCAAGAAAAACCGAGAACAATTGCAGCCCTGACAAGCCTCATGACCCGCTTTTGCGTGGGCGAAGATAGCTGGCTAGCTCGTAGTAGCACCAGCAACCCAAGCATATCCGAAGTTAGGGATGTCAATGGAAAACCACGATGCAGTAAAAGCAAGCATCGAAATAAGGAAGACAACCCAGATAACACGGCGGTAAACGCCGGATTCAGGGGCTCTCGACTGGTGTTGACACCATATTTTGGCACGTCCAAGAACTTAATTAAGATGGCCTCAAATGAAGAAGTGCTCAAAGCGAGAAACTTCCGTATCGTCAAAAGGAAAAACTTTGATATTTGGGCCATAGACATACGGTCTCATCTCTAAGGCCGAAGTTGTGTTCGAACTACTCAGATTTTGTATTCAGAATACTATTCGGCTGATTACACCCCCAAGATGGCCTCATATTGGAAACGTTTCTACATGGTTTATCTTCGCCTCGTCGAAACAATCGATTTTGATATAAAGATCGTCCCAATCCGAGGTCTTATGCAAAAGTTACAGCCCTCACAGCGCGACCCTCCAGTGAGCAAAATATGACGCCGGGAACCAGACACATATGTGGGTATGTCTGATGAGCTGCGTAAATAATTAGCTCTTTTGCACGAGTGATTTGACCCTCGAGATGACATCTGATGAAAAAACGTTCAATATGAAAGTTGTTCGTCTTGTCGAAGCGGTCAAGATTGCTTTTGGGCTCGTTTCCATCCAAGGTCGTTTACCGCCTCAAAAAAGACCCACAATGTGTAGCCAGTTTTAGACCGAACAGTTTTGGAAAGTTCGGACAAAACCAATCCGAATTTGACTAGGGTTTTGAACGTGAATCCAAGTCTTTTCCTTGCACGGGAAGTCCAGTCCCCTCTTATATAGCTAAGGGGTGACGGCCGACTGAACAACACACAATCGATCAATTCATCTACCACTTTTTATCTTTTATCTTTTCTCCTTAACCCTAGTTCTTCTTCTTCCTCGTTCTTCGTCTGTTCTTCTTGTTGCAGGGCGGCGAACCTCGAGGCCCTAGGGGCGGTCAGGCCGACCTAGGGCAGCCCATAGCCGCCGCGCGCCCTGACGGGGTCCCTCCCGGGCGTGTGGGGTTTCGGGTCAACAAAAGCGTCCGCCGGATTGCCTGCGTACCGCGCTTCCGGACGGGTCTCCTTCGACGTGAGCTGCGGTGCATCACCCCCGGCGTCGAGGGTACATGGTGACGTGTTCGTGTGCGAACACACTTTTTGGCGACTCCGCTGGGGACCGAAGCTTTGAACGGTCTTCAGCTCGTTCTTGCTACGACGAGATCGTCATCTAGGGTTTGCAATCTACAAAGGTAATATGAATACCCAATTCCCTACTGTAGATGCAAATAATTCATATGGTGTTACTAGATCGCTCAATGAGTACACTCTATCGGCCAGCCCTAGTTTGTTCAATCATGCATCTAATTACGTGCATAGGCTGATTCAAAGTAATTTACATGCTTCAACTTTTTATGATACTAGTAACATGCATCATATGTATCCCAACTCTCATGCATCGGCAACCCCACAAATTGTTATGCCGATGAACAACATGGTGAGTTTGGTTAATAAATTTGAAACACCTCATGTTAGGATTTCCAATGACATGCAAGAAAGTGTTTCACCCTTTTATTCATTGGCAAGTAATGTGCAATATACTAATCCAAACATGCCGATGAACGAGAGAATTGGCCATGCTACTACTAGCTATTCGGCCAGTTATTCCCAACCGTCATATGCTACACCTCATGACAATAATTTTTCAGCACCATACACAACTGTAGATGTTCATAATTCGGCTTCCGACCTTCCTGGTTATAGCCGAATGAATGTAAATTTTACAGGAGCGGTTGTGCCCAATATTGTAGAAGATGAGGTAGTGGTGGCTGCATTAAAGAGTTTAGCCCAAAATAAGAGGATTAGTGCTCTTTGCCTTGAACAACATGAAAAGGGGCTATTTCCTGATTATGCCGCAATAAAAGCTAGAGTTTTGCAAGAAGATGAATTTTTGCCAATTGATAAAATTGGCGAGCAAAAATATGGTATTACAACAATGCATATGCCTTCACCTAGTACTACATCATATTATACACCCCCTACACTATTGCAAAATTTCGGCAACATCTGTGTGTCATTGCCGAAAGAATCTAAAAGCATTGGGGGGCAATCGTATCCGGAGTGGGCTGAAATTAAGAAAAAGCTTAAAGCCAACTTTGCCGCTCGCCGCCAGAAACAAATAGAAAAATAATTGGCTCAGATAAAAGAAGCATTGCCAATTGGTAGTATCAATGAAAAGGAGGATGATTCAGAACTGGAAAATGCTTCGGTTGAAAAAGCCGAATCAAGTAGTATATATTCTGAATCCATCAAATCCAAAGAGGCAAGCATTATTGAGAAAGGGCATGGCAAGCATAGCAAAACAACCATGCTTGATTTCTCTGAAGTTAATGGAACCTACTTCCTGCCCTATGAGTTACGTGCCGTAGAAATTGACAAGCCTCAAGGACAAGAGCAAGTAGCCAAACAAAGTTCGGCTGATAAGAATCTTCAAGGTAATGATGCACGGAATAAAGAAAAAGATGATGAAAAGGCGTTGGAGAGTCATCCAAAGATAGAGCAAGATATTGTTCAAGTTACACCACAATCATGCTCTCTCAACATATTTAAAGAGGTATGTCTAGCAAGTAATTTACCTATTTTCAGATTTGGTCACAACTTTATTGTTGATGCATCTATTAGAAAAATCCTCATAAATAATTTTGAAAGACCATTGAAGAAGGGTAATTTACTTATTAGCAATAAAATTGTTTTAGAACACATTGGTCAACCAATTGTGCCATTTATAAAGACCGATAATGACTTGTTGTTGCAGCCAAAGCTTTCTCTGTTGCTTTATCTAAAGTTCATATCTATTTGGGTAGCTTTGCTTATTTCATACTTGGCTTGCACTTGGTCTCAATTGAGACATGTGTGTTCTAACTATTTTCGTTTTAGAAATTTAAAGCCAAGATTAAATTCTGTTGAGAAAACCAATGCTAGTATAATATCTTACCCAAAGACATCGGAGATAGAGTGCAAAACACAATGCATAGCCGAATGGTGTGATGCAAAATCTGAACCATTCATTTGCTTAATTCCAAAGCCGTTCTCACAGCAAGATTGGCTAGAAAACAAGAAGTATACCTTCAATTCAAGCATGTGTGATCAAATATTTCATTTGTTGCTGAAAAGTAATTACATTACAATTCTTGATCACCATGTTAAGCCATCAATCCAAGGACGAACGTATTGTAAGTTGCATGATTCGTCCAAGCATAATTTTGAGGATTGCAACATGTTTCGTCAAATAGTTAAATCGGCCATTGAAAAAGGACGATTGAAGTTTGTTGAAACACCAAGAGATGACCAGTCTATTCCGATTGGCCCCGATGCCAAAAACTTTTTGCATCGGCTCCTTCAAGCTGATCCATTTAGAGAGAAGGTAAAAACTGCAGGTGACGGGATCAATCTTTCAAGAAAAGAAGTTGTTGAAGGGCATAATGAACATAATCTTGAGGGCGAAGATTCCATCGAAGTTACAATGAAGACGCCAAGGGCTGGGGGGCAACAAGGAAATTCAATGATCGATGAAAGCAAACCAAAAGAAAACAAAGGCCGAAATAAGCGTAAGTGTAAGAGATCAAAAATCACTTTCGCTGAACTATTGGATAAATATCAAAAGAAGAGTGAAGAGAAGAATGCTTATCGGCCAAATCATGCAAAGAAACCAAGATTACCCCCAAGGCGCGAGTATGAGGATCGGTATTGGCAAAGTGACAATTTTTATGCAACATATTCATATCCTTATTTTGGGCCGCCAATGCTAATGTCGTGGATACATCCCTATGCTCATGTAAATATATATCCATCATGGGACAGGTATGATACAAGGGCGCATTATCCATCTTATTTTAGACCATATCACCAACATTATGGAGCTCCAAAAAGATCAACATTTGAATAATCACATGTTAAAGACCATTTCAATCATAAGGAATCGGTCCAGAGCTCAAGGAAGAAGAAAGAGGTGGTCAACCAAGTTTACCGTGTTAAAATAGATGGTCGTAAGAGTGCAACTCCAGATTTGATCTCAAATGAAAAAGAGCCAATTAAAGTGTTGACATTGGCTACTGAAGGCAATGATATGAAGCAACCAATTATTAAGAGTCAAAGTGACAAATCTGAAGAAAAGAAGTTGAGAGTGCACAAGGTCGAAACAGAATCACAGCCGAGATGCCCACTCGGTTTATCGTATTGGCAATAGAGGGAATTACAAAATCTTAGTGCACAAGAGCTAAGACAGAAGAACATGGCATGGGTTCCCAAGAGGATCAATCATAACAAAAAGGATGCGCATGCTTCTATTGCAACAAGTACAATAAAAGTGAAGAAAGAGAAGAATGGAAGCAACCAACAATTAAGCCGAAGGTGTGGATCACAACATCAAAATCTTAGGTTAGCACATCATCCATTTTCTTCAACAATGCCATTGATGCCTTTGCCATGGAATTCATCCACAGGTATGATCAGTTACCCTCCATGGACTTATTTTGATCCATGGATGCAACATAATTTTCTATATCATGACAGAGTATTACCAAATCACTATACATTTGGTTAGTTACATTTTTATTGCTAATACAAAGGGGCCGAAATATCTTATTGCTATTTCATTTGTTTATTTCGGCTATACATACTTTGGTGGGTGAATACTACATGGACCTCATTGTAATGGCCGATATTTATCTATCGCCCTAAGAATATATCTAAGAATGGCCGGTGTGGTATTCTAACATCGTCCTTAGTTTGAGATAAGTGCTTGCAAAGGAATTTGTCAAATTGATGCCACTGAAGATATTATGCATAGACCAATTCACCAAGATTGCAAAGTGAACTTATGTTTCGATTGGGTGTGCTTTGGCTTATTATTATTCAGAATTTATGTCAGGCCAAATCATGGTTGATTTTATTATTGAGCATCATATTGACATCATGCATAATATTGGTTTTAGCTTGGTCTCTCTAGTACCATGGAGGTTATATATTGATGGTCAAATTTGTAGCAATGGCCAAGGTGTTGGTGTTATTTATATATCTCCTTATGGTGCTATTTTGTGAAGCCTCATGCCGCTTAAAATATTTTTGCACAATGATCAAAGCCGAATATGCATTGTCATTCGGATTGGAGCTTTGCCTTGCTATAGGTGCTATACATATTGAGGCTTCTGGTGATTCGTTACTAGTAGTGCAACAAATATCCAATGGTTATCAATGTTTTGACGAATCACTTTTAGTTTATCTTGAGGTATGTCTAGATGTAAAATTTACCATGGGTTGTTTTAAGATTCTTCATATATCTAGACATGATAATTGGAGAGAGTTGGCATAGCAAGCATTTGGCTACCATGTTGGTCATGGTGTATTGCACATCGATCAACAGCCGATGCTTATTCTTGCCAACATAGGTAAGGCCGAATTGGAGCTCACCATCTCGTCCACTAATGAAACTTTTATGCAGACGAAGTAAGGATTGAAGGAAGTTCATTCTTGATTATCTGCAAAATCCTAGCGAAAGGGAGAACAATATGGTTCGGAGGATGGTTTTGGTCTATGGAACCTTATCACCGGATTGTTATAGAAGCTGAGAAGTTTTCACCCAAGTTTGCATCAAGAGGTTCAAACAAGCAATGGCCGATATATACTTATCGTCCTAAGAACATGCAAAATGGCTGATGGAGTGTTGACATCGTCCTTAGAACAAGATATATGCGAGTTATTTTTCGGCACACAAGCTTTGCCGAAAAACAGGGGGGCATGTGTTGACACCATATTTTGGCACGGCCAAGAACTTAATTAAGATGGCCTCAAATGGAGAAATGCTCAAAGTGAGAAAGTTCCATATCGTCAAAAGGAAAAACTTCGATATTTGGGCCATAGACATCCGGTCTCATCTCTAAGGCCGAAGTTGTGTTCGAACTACTCAGATTTTGTATTCAGAACACTATTCGGCTGATTACACCCCCAATATGGCCTCATATGGGAAAAGTTTCTACACAGTTTGTCTTCGCCTCGTCGAAACGATCGATTTTGATATAAAGATCGTCCCAATCCAAGGTCGTATGCAAAAGTTACAGCCCTCACAGCGCGACCCTCCAGTGAGCAAAATATGACGCCCGGAACCAGACACATATGTGGGTATGTCTGATGAGCTGCGTAAATAATTAGCTCTTTTGCGTGAGTGATTTGACCATCGAGATGACATCTGATGAAAAAACGTTCAACATGAAAGTTGTTCGTCTTGTCGAAACGGTCAAGATTTCTTTTGGGCTCGTTTCCATTCGAGGTGGTTTACCGTCTCAAAAGGGACCCACAATGTGCAGCCAGTTTTAGACCGAACAGTTTTGGAAAGTTCGGACAAAACCAATCCGAATTAGACTAGGGTTTTGGACGTGAATCCAAGTCTTTTCCTTGCACGGGAAGTCCAGCCCCCTCTTATATAGCTAAGGGGTGACGGCCGATTGAACAACACACAATCGATCAATTCATCTACCACTTTTTATCTTTTATCTTTTCTCCTTAACCCTAGTTCTTCTTCTTCCTCGTTCTTCGTCTGTTCTTCTTGTTACAGGGCGGCGAACCTCGAGGCCCTAGGGGCGTTCAGGCCGACCTAGGGCAGCCCATAGCCGCCGCGTGCCCTGACGGGGTCCCTCCTGGGCGTGTGGGGTTTCGGGTTTACAAAAGCATCCACCGGCTGTCCTTTGTATCGCGCTGCCGGTCGGATCCCCTTCGACGTGAGCTGCGGTGCATCACCCTCGGCGTTGGAGGTACACGGTGACGTGTTCGTGTGCGAACAACCGGGTCAGCGGAAAAAGCCTTTCAAAGGCAGCAGAGATGGACTGTCCAGCCTAAACAAGATTCTAGAAAAACTATGTCAGATTCATGGCACCCCCGATAAACCTGCAAATCACACCCACAGAGAATGCTGGGTCTTCAAGCAGGCCGATAAGCTAAACACCGAACACAAGGGGAGGGATACACCAAGTGAAGACGAGGACGAGCCTCGCTAGCAAAGCACTGGGGGACAGAAAAAATTCCCACCAGAGGTCAAAACAGTGAACATGATCCACATGACGAAGAGGAGAAGCAAACATGCACTCCGAGACACACACGCCATAGTACCCATCACCCGTAAGTTCAACCCCTGGTTGGCCTGCCCGATCACTTTCGATCACAGGGATCACCCGACAAGCATCCGACACGAGGGAATGGCCGCCTTGATGTTAGACCCAATAATAAACGGATACCACCTCACACGAGTCCTTATGGACGGAGGCAGTGGTCTAAATCTGATATATTAGGACACAGTCTGCAAGATGGTGATAGACCCGATAAAAATCAGCCACAGTAATACTACCTTCAAGGGAGTAATACCATGCCCAGAGGCACGCTCCACGGGCTCTTTAATACTAGAGGTTGTATTCGGTTCACCCGACAACTACCGAAGTGAAATGTTAAACTTCGACATCGCTCCATTCCGAACCGGCTATGAAGCACTACTCGGAAGAACAGCTTTCACTCGTTTTAATGCAGTGCCGCATTACGCTTCTCTTAAGCTTAAGATGCCTGGCCCACGTGGCACCATCACAGTTAGTGGAAATATTGAGCGTTCCTTACGCGCGGAAGAACGCGCGGCGGCTTTAACAACCGAACACTAGACGGCCTCACCAACCAGAATAAATGACCGATCGTCAAGACCGCGGACAAGGCTGGACGAGTCCGACGCGTCACTAGATATACCTGAGATCGGTTTGATGGTTATACCCTCATAGACGGTACCAGGGGCTTCCCGCGTGTAAACAGGGCTAGTTCGGCTTAACTTGACTTACCTTGAATTTTAATGGTTTGTTGAGAATAACCAATTTTTTGCACGACAACTTTCACCTAAGTTCTTCTCTTTTACAGATGACAATCGTGCTACACCCATCCAGGATACGGCACAACAAAGACACAGGCGCACACGTGCAGCAGGGACCCGCTCAAAGGTTTCTTTTTAGATTAAGACCCTGCGTAAACTTTTTTTACTATCTCTTGTTGTTCACATCCTCTGGATACTCAATACAACCGAGAAGGATGCTGACGTTATTGGCATTTCGCCACGTCAGAACATTGCACGTACCTGGACACTCGGGTTTTATTATCAAGGGCATTGTTCAGCCCGACATATGTTATAAAGATCGAATACCGTAGGGAGTGTTCGGCGTCGCGATTTTGGCCTTATATGCATCAGCTCCGAATCATGTCTTTGGTCAAATGTTGGGTTTGTCCGCCTCCTGTGTTTTTCTACCTTACGTTCCGCTCTATCGGCTAAGGTGGCACCAGGAGAACTACTGCGACTGTGCACTGATTCATCCGGATGAGCACCTCAATAGAGAAAGCCGAAAACTGACTGTCATGATAAAGCGCGAGAGTGGTCAACCACTCGATGACTTAGCGGAATCTTCGGGATTCCTCCGGATTAACGAAGGGCCGTTTCCCGGTCAGGTATGTACGCGCCCCGTATTCGGACAAGCGCGGAGCTACCAGGGGCTATGTAGTAGCCCCACCGTCAAACTCCTATGGCTAAGTGAAAGTGTTAAAGCAATATAGTCCGATTGTCTTGTTCGCTGCGCTATCACCTCCTTAATGGACCAAGACGTGGGATCAAGTGTGAACACGCGCTTTTTGCGAACACCCCCGCATTATATGCGTGGGGGCTGAAGCCAACGACCGCAAACTTTTAGCTTATATACATATATACATAAACGGCCGCAAAGGAGGCATCATAATACTTTCAGGAAAAAGTATAAACGCACCCTTTATAATTTGATAAACATTGTTCTTACAATGGGAATACATGTTATTAGAACATAATATTCTTCGAGCACTGAGCCTCTATTGAACGAGCGCCTTCAAGGACTTCTTCAAAGTAGTGCTCGGCAGATACTCGGCCCACGGCCGAACTCTGGGTTGCAATAGCGGTGGCCTCCATCTCTGTCCAGTATGTCTTGACACGGGCAAGAGCCATCCGCGCACCCTCTATGCACGCCGACCTCTTCATAGCGTCGATACGCGGCACAGCACCAAGGAACTGTTGCACTAAATTAAAATAACTGTTCGGCCTTGGCCCTTCCGGCCACAAATGATCCACAACAGACCTCATGGCAAGCCCGAACAACCTATGGAGCTCGGCCCACTCGGCCATTCGCTCATTCAATAGAAGCAGACGCACTGGAACATTGAATTATGACCAGAACAACTTTTCCACTTCATGATCTTTTTGATCTTTGAAGTATTCGGCCGCATCAGCAGCACTCGCTGCCAAATCCATGTATGCGTCTGCAGAACTCCATAGTTGATCAAGAGGAGCATACTTAGGATCTCCGAACTTCATCCGCAGTATAAAGGGCTTCCCAGCCGCGATATCCCCGGCTTGATGCAGCTCCTCCTTCACCGCTCCGATTGTAGAGCGGGCGTCCTTGGCTGCCACCGTGGCCTTCTCTAGGTCCGTCACCTTCGCTCGATTTTTATTTTCAAGAAGCTCATAACGATCGGCGGCATCCTTCAATTCCACAACCATCTTGGCTATTTCATCCCTGCTTCAGCAATGCGCAGCCTATTCGGCTCTCAGCTCTTCGACCGCCTTTAGAGTGGCCGCATCACTTTTCCTGGTTTGTTCCTTGGCTCGGGCAAGTTCCGCCTGAAGGGCCTCCACGGCGGCAGCCCCATCTGCAGTCACAACATATTAAAGATACTAGCATCATGCTCCTCTTACTATGTGTTGATCACCAAAGAAATCACATACCCTATGCCTCATTGAGCCGTTTGTTCACAAGCACGATGTCGGCATCCGCCACATCAAGTTGCCGCTTTAGCTCGGCAAACTCACCAGTCGGGCTAGCCACCGGACCTTCCGCCACCTGCATAAGAAGGCGGCATGCTTGTTACCTAGGACTATGATCCTCTGTTTGCCGCCGTTCTCGACAGCAACCAGAGTCTCAGGGGGTACTATCTGCATAGGGCACACCTAACGTATGCGGTACCGTAAAAAACATACACTATTTCACGTACCTCAAAGCCTTTCAGCAGACTCATAAAAGCTTCATGCAACCCGCTTTCGGCGGATGAAATCCTCTCAATCACCGTACCCATTAGCGTACGATGCGCTTCTGAGATAGCCGCTTGCTCCAGAAGATCCTTCAGTGCGTACGATCGCACACTGGACGGTTCCGGACTCTTTTTGTTGCTCTCTTTAGGAGCCGAATACTGAGGACTTCGGGTGGCCGAAGGATTACCCTCTGGCCTTGGCAGATCAGGAGAAACCCTCCGCGACGACACTTCAGGGTCGCCCGCCTCATGAGGCGGGGTGGCATGGGTAGGTGTTTCGCTCTCCATCATCTCCGGAAGAAGATCCTCCGAAGACGAACTCTGTCGAGAAGGGCTACGATCCGAACTACAAGATATATGCTTCAGTTATTGTCTTCAAAAGTAAAGTAGGATATTTTTACTATTAAGTACTTTTTTTTACTTACAACTCGGTGGAGGGTTGATCCCCTTGCGGGCACTGTGCGGCAAGGGTACCCTCCGATGCAGGACCCTCTGGCGAAGATTTCTTCCCCCGTTTGGAAACCATTGTTTCCGGGTCTTCAATGGTGGTCCTCTTCCTTCCTTGGGGAGAGGGAATTTCAGACTCTTCTCCCCGGTTATCCTCCTTTGCGGAGGCGCTAACTCCCCCGGTTTGGATGAATAGTGAGCGAGGCCCGCTTTCAGCCTCTTTATTCCCCCTTTATCTTTACCCTGAGGGCGCTTGATAAGGCGCAAGCTCGAGCATCCTGGCCAGTACAGGATCCGGTGAGACTTCGGGAAGAGGGGTCGAACACCTGATCATCTTCGCCTTTGTTACCCAGTCCTGGTCAAAGAGCGACTTTTCAGAATGATGTTGTGATAAATAAAAAGACAGCGTGTTCGGCCACGGGATTACTTACTTGGGTATCTGGATGATTGCAGCTCAGACCCGCATCCTCGGTGGTGTCCGGACACCTTATTTGTGGTTCGAAGAACAATTTGTACATCTCTTCGAGCGTCATGCCGAGGAAGTGCTGAATAACTCGCGGTCCTTCCGGGTTGAACTCCCACATACGGAGGGGTCGACGTTTGCAAGGCGGGACTCGACGAACTAGCATGACTTGCATTACCGTGACCAGGCTGGCATCTCTCTCGAGGGGATCTCGGATGCGACTCTACAATATCGGCACATCATTTACTGGCCCCCAGTCCAGCCCCTTGTTGATCCATGACGTCAGTTGTGGCGGGGGGCCCGAGCGAAAGGCAGGGCCGGCCACCCACTTGGTACCCCGGGGAGCTGTGATATAAAACCACTCCCGTTGCCATAAACTGGACACCTCCGGGAAGGAACCCTTTAGCCATGCAACATCGGCGCCTTTGCTTATTACGGCACCTCCGCACTCTGCTTGTCGCCCCTCAATCATCTTCGGCTTCACATTGAAAGTCTTGAGCCATAGGCCGAAGTGTGGGGTAATGCGGAGGAAGGCCTCACACACGACGATGAACGACGAGATGTGAAGGATGGAATCCGGGGCCAGGTCATGGAAATCCAGCCCATAATAGAACATGAGCCCCCTAACAAAGGGATCTAGAGCAAGGCCTAGCCCTCGGAGGAAGTGAGAGATGAATACAATGCTCTCGCCTGGTTCGGGAGTGGGAATGACCTGCCCTCGAGCAGGCAACCTGTGCGAGATTTCGCCGGTCAAATACCTGGCCTCTCTTAGCTTCTTGATGTCTTCCTCTATGACAGAGGAAGGCACCCACCGACCTTGAAGGTTGGATCCGGACATGGTTGAAGGTCCGAAGCACCTGACCTGAGCCTTGGGTGTTGAAACTCGAGGCGGGGGAAGGATTCGATTGAGTACGAGAGGAAAAAAGGACAAGCCTTGGCCTCTTTATAAAGAGGGTGAATATCAAGCGTCCTCCTCGTGGCCGTTTTGGGACTTGCCTAAAATCGAGGAGTCATAGCAACGGGCATGATTGGGTTACCCATGTCTGTATTGATGAGAATCACGTAATAAGGGGGACACGATCTCTTCTTAGACAAGACGTGCCAATAAAATCGCCTCGCAAAACATGCGATGGCAGGCTGATTGAGAAAAACGGTTCAAATAATGATCAGGCCGTGGTGTGATGTCACGTTATGAAAAGTCGTCAGCAGATTAGATTTGTGAAAATATTATTCTCTCTACGGTAGTATGTGGAACTTGTTTTGCAGAGCCGGACACTATCCTTGTGTTCAAAATCTTCTATGGAGTATTCGGAGGAAGAAACCGCCTTGCAATGCTGAAGACAAATCTGCGCGCCGGACTCATCGTCATTGAAGCCTGGTTCAGGGGCTACTGAGGGAGTCCTGGATTAGGGGGTCTCCGGGCAGCCGGACTATATCTTTGGCCGGACTATTGGACTATGAATATACAAGATTGAGGACTTCGTCCCGTGTCCGGATGGGACTGTCCTTGGCGTGGAAGGCAAGCTTGGCAATACGGATATGTAGATCTCCTTCCTTGTAACCGACTCTGTGTAACCCTAGCCCCCTCCGGTGTCTATATAAACCGGAGGGTTTAGTCCGTAGGACAAGAACAATCATACCATAGGCTAGCTTCTAGGGTTTAGCCTCTACGATCTCGTGGTAGATCAACTCTTGTAATACTCATATCATCAAGATCAATCAAGCAGGAAGTAGGGTATTACCTCCGTCGAGAGGGCCCGAACCTGGGTAGACATCGTGTCCCCCGCCTCCTATTACCATCCGCCTTAGACGCACAGTTCGGGACCCCCTAACCGAGAACCGCCGGTTTTGACACCGACAGCGGCGGCCACAGGGGAAACCCTAGGTGGGTTTGGGCGCCCCCACCCCTAGGAAACTTACCCCCCAAGCCGGGAGGGGTGGCTGCCCTAGGGAAGGCGCCCCCACCTCTCCACGTTATGTGAGATGGGGTGGGAGGGGCGCACAACCCCTTAGTGGGCTGATGTGGCCCCTCCCCTTGGCCCATAAGGCCCCCCAACGCTTGCCGGGGCCTCCGAAACACCTTTCGGTCACGCTGGTCGTCACCCAGTACTCCCAGAACAATTCCGGACTCCAATACCCTTCGTCCAATATATCGATCTTCACCTCCGGACCACTCCGGAGTTCGTCGTCACGTCCGGGATCTCATCCGGGACTCCGAACAACCTTCGGTAACCACATAAAATTTCCCATAACAACTCTAGCGTCACCGAACCTTAAGTGTGTAGACCCTATGGGTTCGGGAACCATGCAGACATGACTGAGACAACCTCCAGCCAATAACCAATAGCGGGATCTGGATACCCATATTGGCTCCCACATGTTCCATGATGATCTCATCGGATGAACCACGATGTCGGGGATTCAATCAATCCCATATACAATTCCCTTTGTCCATCGGTATGTTACTTGCCCGAGATTCGATCGTCGGTATCCCCATACCTCGTTCAATGTTGTTACCGGCAAGTCTCTTTACTCGTTCCGTAACGCATGATCCCGTGACTAACTCCTTAGTCACATTGAGCTCATTATGATGATGCATTAACGAGTGGGCCCAGAGATACCTCTCCGTCATACGGAGTGACAAATCCCAGTCTCGATTCATGCCAACCCAACAGACATTTTCGGAGATACCTGTAGTGCACCTTTATAGCCACCCAGTTATGTTGTGACGTTTGGTACACCCAAAGCACTCCTACGGTATCCGGGAGTTTGCACAATCTCATGGTCTAAGGAAATGATACTTGACATTAGAAATGCTCTAGCAAACGAACTACACGATCTTGTGCTATGCTTAGGGTTGGGTCTTGTCCATCACATCATTCTCCTAATGATGTGATCCCGTTATCAATGACATCCAATGTCCATGGTCAGGAAACCATAACCATCTATTGATCAACGAGCTAGTAAACTAGAGGCTCACTAGGGACATGTTGTGGTCTATGTATTCACACATGTATTACGGTTTCCAGTTAATACAATTATAGCATGAACAATAGACAATTATCATGAACAATAAAATATAATAATAACCATTTTATTATTGCCTCTAGGGCATATTTCCAACAGGAGGGTGTGTCCCATCTCCATGCTCCTTGAAAACATGACCTAGATGGCCACATACGGCGCACCAGTCCGGAAGGCGCTCATACTTCACATGATAGTTCTGTCCCTTGCCATCACGTATCATGGACACCGCATTCTTGAGCGGCTTGTGGACATTGATTCTGACCCAGACACGGTAGAAGTTACCCGCGAAATCCCGAGTCATTGTTTCGGTGAACATGACCTCCCCAACTTTAGCTGCTAGAGGCCCAACTAGATGAGCATACAGATCTGGAACGTCATGGATCTGAATCCATATGATGAGATGGTCGAGATTCACCTCTGTTGGCTTTGTGACACCATCATAAGGCTCAATGACCACTGCGTTTCCTCTGAAGTTCCATGGCCCATCCTGCATGACCCATTCCCAATCTCCCAGACAAAAGAATTGCATCGTGTAGAGGTTGTCATCGAGAGGATGGAACTTAACATCATGTGCAAGATCCCAGGCTAACCTCATGTTCTTGAAGAACCAGTATTGGCTATATGGTTTAGCTATATGAACCCTAGCCACATCCATCCACCTGGTAGCCTCTGGCGGTGTCGCTTTCTCGTCAAACACAACATCATCGAGATCCTCCTCTCCGAGACCTAACTCCGTCATCATCTTTTCCATCTCTGTCGCGGCGCCTGAACCCGACGCTTCATTAGCGTTCGCTCCCATTGCCGCAAACGAAAACCTGAACCCTAGCCCGAAGAAGAACCAGATCGGGCGTTTTGGACAAACCCTAGCTCTCTTCTCGATACCAAGTCGACGATCAAGGCCGGGAAGTGATGCAAAGATCACCCCTTAGTCAGCCCGAATCATTAGACGAGGAATGATCGGAGGAGGGAAGGTAAAGTCTCGACGGTGGCGACAGATCGCCTCCGGGAAAAGAAAACCCTAGCTAGAGGGGGTCAACTTCATGTCACTGACCCAACTGCACCTGCAGTTATGGCACCGGAGCTCAAAGCATTATTTCGCTCAATTAGTGATTTTGGCCTAGAGGACACCATGTCATGGCCCGTGTAGTTAGCGTGCCGGGCCATGCCGTGCCGTGCCCATATAACCAACCCCAGGTCATGCCGTGCCTGGCCGGTCCATCTGGTCAGATTTGTCCACCCTCCACAACAAGCATTTGCACAGGCCCTGTCTTTCCCCGCTACTATGGTTGTGTGTTTGGTTCGGGGACGAAGTGTAATGGAATGTCACGGTTCCATTCTACTAGAATGGGTTGGTTCCGTCACTGTGTTTGGTGGTGGCAATTTGAAGGAATGGAATGATTACATTTTGATGTTTAGTTTGAGAGATGGAATGAAATGAGTTTATTTATCTCATCATGAATTGGAGTGGATTCCGGTCATTAAAAAGGCAGATAAATATTGAATTGTGCAGCAGTGCGAGCATCAAGATTCAAGAACACTGTCAAAAACAAATCGCAGCTGATCTGATTGGATTTAGTCAAACAAAGGCCACCCAAATACCAAATTCTGCATCCGATCTATGTGCTACAAGCAAAAATGCAACTTGCTCGTCCAGCCTTGCTCCTCCAGTCCACAAGATCGACAGCAGCGACCCAAATACAAAATTCTGGATCAACAGCAGCCACCCAAACGCAGCTTTGCTCCTTCAGTTTTTTTTCAATCATCTGGGCGACGGGGTGAATTGCACGTTGCTCTTGCACCGAGGCCGTCCAGCCGCTCGAGCTCGAGCTCGGCAGCCATGGTTGCGAGCTAGGCTGGCCTTCCAGTCGCACCACGCCACACACACACATGCGCCTCCTCACGTACACACATACGCACCTCACCCGGACTCCTTCCGCTAGATCCTTGGTCGAGGGAGAGATAGGAGGGGCAGGAGACGCCGACGAGGCTGCACTTCCGATGAGGGGCAGAGCTCAGCGACGTAGCGGGCATGATGCAGGCTGCGCGTCCGCCACGACCACACACAAGAGGGCGTCGTCGATGATGGGGTGCAGCGGAGGAAGGGAAGGTGCTCCGGCCGACGGCCGCCGCCATGGCCATCGAGGGAGAGAGGGCAGAGGTCGTGGGTGGCTGGGCCGCGGGCCGCGAGGTGGGTGAGAGTTGAGGAGAAGAGACGCGAGCGAGGGGTTCTGCGTGGTCCGGCCGATTTGGAGGAACGCCTAGGTTCGGCATAAACAGGGAATATGCCGTTCCCTGGAACCGCTGGGTTCTGGTTCCTTCGACAATCCAAACACCGGAACGGGTCCTGGGGATGGAACGGACCCGTGCGGTTCCACTTGATGACACAAACCAAACACACCTTTAGAGGCACCCCTGAAAAGAAAAAAAAAGGTTCTTTCAGAGGGCAGGAAAGGAGCCGCACCAGCAGAGCAGCAAGAAGCTCCATGGAGATGCTCTCTCGCCATCGCCATGGGCGCCGCCGCCTCCTCCATTTCGTACTCAAGCCCCCACCTTTCTCCACCACCAACACCGCCAGCGCCCCGCCTCCGCCTCCCGTCTGCACCCCAGATGCCGCCCCCCACCTCTTCTCTCTCGGCGACCACGACCCCGGCGCGCTAGCTCCCGACGACGCCATCGCGGCACTCTCCTCCCTCGCGGAATCCGATGGCTCCGCTGCTGCGCTCGCGTTTTTCCGCCGCCTGGCGTCCCGCCCGGACGTGCGCCACCTCATGCGTCTCTACGTCACCGCGGCGACCGCCTTCGTCGCGAGGGGCAGCCTCCCCATGGCGCACGAGGCCATGCGCCGGATGGTCGCCGCCTTCGCCGAGGCGGGCCGTCTCCCGGAGGCCGCGGACATGGTCTTCGAGATGCGCAGCCACGGGCTTCCGTTCTGCGTCGAGACGGCCAACTGGATCCTCAGGGCCGGGCTGGACACCAGGAATTTCGCCTACGCGCGCAAGGTGTTCGACGGAATGGTGACCCGTGGCGGGGTGTGCCCTGATGAGCGCAGCTTCCGGGCGCTGGTCCTAGGGTGCTGCAGGGAAGGCCGGGTGGAGGAGGTGGAAGCCTTGTTGGCGGCAATGCGGGGGCAGGGATTCTGCCTGGACAATGCGACATGCACGGTGGTCGTGCGCACCTTCTGCAAGAAGGGCCGATTTAGGGATGTGTCTGAGCTCTTCAGGAGGATGCTGGAGATGGGCACCCCACCGAATGTGGTGAATTACACTGTGTGGATTGATGGTTTGTGCAAAAGAGGGCATGTCAAGCAGGCGTTCCGTGTACTGGAGGAGATGGTCGGAAAAGGACTGAAGCCGAATGTGTACACACACACGTCGCTGATCGATGGGCTCTGTAAGATTGGGTGGACGGAGCGGGCGTTCAGGCTTTTCTTGAAGCTCATCAAGAGTAGTTCATACAAGCCGAATGTGCATACGTACACTGTGATGATTGGAGGGTACTGTAATGAGGGTAAGCTTGCTCGAGCTGAGATGCTTCTTGGAAGGATGGTTGAGCAGAGGTTGGCACCAAACACAAACACATACACTACGCTGATTAGTGGCCACTGCAAAACAGGCAGCTTCGATCGTGCCTTTGAGCTGATGAATAAGATGACTCATGAAGGCTTCCTGCCCAACATTTACACATACAATGCTGTCATTGATGGCCTCCTCAAGAAAGGAAAAATTGAAGAGGCCTACAAGGTGCTCCGGAGGGCCACTACTCAAGGGCTTGAGCTTGATAAAGTGACATATACTATATTCATAACTGAACACTGCAAACAAGGTCACATAACATATGCTCTAGATTTGTTCAACCGGATGATTGAAAATGGTTGCCATCCTGACATAGAAACATACACCACCCTTATTGCTACATATTGCCAGCAGAGACAAATGGAAGAAAGCCAAAAGCTGTTTGACAAGTGTCTCGCGATAGAATTAGTGCCAACCACACAAACTTATACCTCAATGATTGCAGGCTACTGTAAAGTTGGCAAATCAACCTCAGCTTTGAGAGTCTTTGATAGAATGGTTCAAAATGGATGCCTTGCTGACTCTGTAACTTATGGAGCTCTAATAAGTGGGCTCTGCAAGGAATCGAGACTAGAGGAAGCACGGGCATTATATGAGGGCATGCTTGATAAACATCTGGTGCCATGTGAAGTAACTCCTGTCACTTTAGCTTTTGAATATTGCAGGAGGGAAAGGACAAGTGTTGCTCTAGCGATCTTGGATAGACTGGATAAACGGCGACAGATTCATGCAACAAATGTGCTAGTTAGAAAGCTCAGTGCTACGGCAAATGTGGACGATGCAAGTGTTTTCCTAAAAAGGGTTTTGGATGGGGATTCGGCTGTTGACCATGTAACTTATACTGGCTTCATCAATTCATGCTATGCGAACAATAGACACGCCCTAGCTTCTGAAATATCTGATAAGATCTCGAAAAGAACCCTCTAGCTTTCAAGAAAAGAATGCTGCACTTATTGCTTAGTTAGGGAGAACAATCTAATTGCTTGCAACTGATATGGAAGAAATATTCTACAGTAGGTGTTCAATGTTCTTCAGCTTGCTATAGTAAAATGGTACGCTCTTCTTATATGTGCCATGACTCCTTAGAAAGTTATTTCACAATATTGGTTGGTCAAAATTCTCATCTTGCATACTCACTGGTCTTGTAATTCTTCCAGGCCAAGATCTATATGACCTGACTTCCACTAGTGTATCGGGTAAGAACTGCTTGATGGCAGGAATGGTGTCCCCTGTGCATAAACATGTGAGAAGAAAGAAGGTTTGTTGTTGGTAGTCTGAAGAAACTGTGATGGCTCAGCATTGAGTATAGATTTAAGTTACCTGATGCATATTATTGTATGATTTACCATTCTGAATGTTTCTGTTTGTATAGGAGAACAACTCTGTTGGAGATATTCAACAAAATCCATATGCATATTATACTAATAAATAAATAAATCCATATGCATATGAAGGTTATCTCTAATTTTCTATACCCTATATTCCTACTTCTCATCAAGATATAATTCATGGTATGCTTATTCATAGCAGTGAGTTGTTTCACTGACAGGTCACATATTTTCTACAATCCGAAGCCTCTGATGCGCAGATAGGTTCGTGAATTTGATCCTATGCTATTCCTAGCAGAGTATATTGTTTCCTATGTTGATGTGTAAATTATGTTTTTTTTTGCACCACATGGCCAAAAGTTCAGCTGTCTCAGTTCTCCTAAAGAAAATTGTTGTAAGAAGTTGCAAGGTTCTGAAGTGTATTCTCACTGTTATTCTGCGTTCACCTTAGACCATAGTTGTTAGCTTTAAATTTCTTGATTACTATTCTTCACATGATCATAATTTCGTTCACAGCTTCCTTGTTCACATCCTTATTACTTAAGGCAAAGTTTTTACAGGGTAGTTGTGTTTGTAAACGCAAATATGATCCACTTAACATAGTTGCACTGCAGATTTGAACAATGCAGGGCATTTTTTTCTCACAAAAAAGGCGCATCCATAGTTCTCCTGAGTTCTGTTCCACTTTCTGCAGACCTAATTAGGCAAAGTTTTTTTGGGTAGTTGTGTTTGCAAATGTAAATATTATTCATTTAACATAGCTGTGCTGCAGACTTGAAAATTGCGCATCATAATTTTTCATGAATTTTATTCTACTATTTGCAGACATGATTCTTGGTATCTGAACCTCGCTCTTCGTTGATGTTGGCTGCCCTCACTGGCTGTAAAACTATTCCAGATACGGCAATTGCGTGCAGCTGGGCTTTGGATGCTTGTCTCCCACGAGGGCTCTTATCCTAATCCCCAATGTCAAGCTGGTTGGATATCAGAAATTCTCTTGCAAAAATTGGGAACTTTCTAGTTAAAATACCTAACAATTGCAAGTAATACTGTGAAAGGTCCCTTTCAATGAAAGAACAACCTGAAAACTGACTAAAACAGACAAGTATGCCCATAACTCGGAAGTTCATGCCTAGTCAGCAAAATCTTGATGCTTGCTGGTATTTAAGGGGACTGGTGGCGCCTACACGGTTATGTTATTATGCAATGTCAGCTGCACCACAGTTGTTGGCTGGAGTGAAAATGTCTTTCTCAATCTTGACCTCTTATGGGTCCTCACTGCTGGACATGTTTGATGTTGAGCTCCATATGATCATTGCTTGTAATCTACACATGTACGTTAACTTCTTAAGGAAAACCACTTCATCTAGATTGATGCCTAGCAACATGTTTCCTTGTATAATACTCCCTCCGTCCCATAATATAAGAACATTTTCTACACTTCACTAGTGTAGAAAACGTTCTTATATTATGGGACGGAGGGAGTAGTAAGTAATACCTTGATTTTGGAGTTTCTTTGTTGGCTTTATCTTTATTGATGGTCACTTTCGTTGCTCGAGTTACCCTTAAAATTTCGGATTTTTGTGGGGGAAACACATTGCTGTGCAGTTCTCTTAGGCCATCGTTGGTTGGTTAATTTGTCTGTAGTTCGGAATTTGAAAAATGCATGCTGCTGGACTTTTGGCTAAACTTTCAAGATATTACATGCCAAGCATATCTAATAAGCAATAATACAGTTCAAAAATAGAGTTGGATAGGCTGGCCCTTACATAAGGACTATACAACATCCAAATTTTAATAATAAGCAATAATAGTCATCAGAAAATTTCCTATGCAAGATGTGTGCACACAGGTAAAATCAAATATGTCTGTTTATAGATTATATACACGCATACAGATGTTAATAATGTCTGAGATAGATGTATAAGTACAACATTGTGTCACAACACCACATACTAGGTACAGTTACTTATACATAATTTTGCTAATGATTATATAGAGTCTCGCAAAACTTTGTTTTGATTCTGTACTACAGATAGATAGCATCTATAAAATGCACTTTTGAGTTCTATATTTCCTTTCACTCTTTCTAATTCTAATGAAGAAACAAGTGAACATCATGATGGGTTTTGATGATCTTGCAGCTCATCTGCCACCAGATAGCTCAACGGCTTCATAGATGTTCAGTGACTCCTCACTGAAGGTGAATAATTTGTGGTGCTGCTTATTTTCGTACTGCTGCCGACGGGTAAGCTCAGCTCGCTGCCACTCCTCCCACTGATCTTCCGGAACAATTTTTTCTTCCAGCATATGCACAACTTCCGACATAGCAGGGCGTTGACGAGGGTCAATATTGGTGCAGAGGAGTGCTACTTGGATAATTTTTACTAGTTCTTGAAAGTCATATCCACAGCCTATATTGCGGTCTACGATTTCTTGCAATCGCCCTTCTTGCATCAACAGTTTCACCTTCAGATTAATCAAGCAACCTCATATGAGTCAACTATGTGAGCGTGCAAGCCAAAGTTTTACTGGGAAGTGCAAAGGTATTGTTCATACGGGATGTCTAAACATCTTCCATTCTAAGTTCCTAACTTTTGCCCATATTAATTATTAAGGTGAGCAACACTGACTGAGATTTCAGAATGCTTTTAGTTTCTTAGTTTCATAAGCTTTCAGTAACACCTATACTCTTTTTTGGGGTACTTATAAGGAGTTCCGTAATGTATTGCTATCTTACTTGATCGATGAGCATGACCTCGCCAGCTCCTTCGAGGAAGTTGGGGAACATTGCACGCTCGCCTGTCACAATCTCTAATAACATAACACCATATCCAAAAATGTCCGTCTTGACTGATGGCCTCCCGGTCTTAAAGTACTCAGGAGCTATGTGGCCCATTGTCCCACGGACCCCTGTCGTCACAGTGTTCCTCCCCATGTCCATCATCTTTGCCAGCCCAAAGTCTCCTATGACTGCTTCAAAGTTCCCATCGAGTAGGACGTTGGCAGCCTTGACATCACGGTGGATGATCTTGGGGTTGCAGTGCTCATGAAGGTATTCCAAACCACGGGCAGCTCCAAGTGCGATTGTCATTCTTGTCGTCCAATCTAATATTGGTTCATTAAGTTCTATATCTGCATTTGGTTGGAGTTTCGTCAGCAGTATGTTGCACAAATGAATTATATGCTATATTATTATCTGAAAAGAACATATAATGAAAATCTGTAGTGTCTGATATAAAAGTTAGAGATAATTGAATTCTTCATGATTTCTGTTTTCTCTCTTATTCAACACATATAACATGCACTTCAAGTTTCTGGCAATACACTACAATACAATTGCATGCATCAACTCAGCTGACACACCTAAAAAAAGGACCAATTAAATAGACATATGAATAAACTCATGTGATGAAGAGATATCTTAGCTTAGCAGTACCTCTTAAACGGGAAGCGACACTCAGATTTTCCATGAAGGGGTATATCAAGAGCCGCTCTGTCGGTGTCGTGCAGAATCCTATTAATCTTAATATGTTCTTATGCACAGCAATGCTTATCAATTCCACTTCTCTGAGGAAAGCCATTTCGCCCTCGGGACTTCCCACTTCAAACAGCCGTTTGATCGCAACCTTCTTGCTGTCTGGACCTGGAAGCACTCCTTTGTACACCTTACCGAAACCGCCCTTGCCGAGAACATTTTGCTCACTGAAATTATTGGTCGCAGTCTGGAGCTCTCGCCATGAGAAACGCTTTATCTGCCCAAACTCTAGGTTGTGATCATGCTGACCTAAAAATGTTGTAAATATTTATCATGTCTCGGTTGAAAAATATTCAGAGTCCTTTCTGGTATGGTAATATTGTTGAAAGTTTAGTTATAGTAATTTTGAAAATAACTTAGTGATCTTGCTGAACGAACCTGCAACATCAATGTATATATCAGGACGGTGGCGCATTCTTTGCCACCATAGCAGAAATAGAACTACAGAAACAATGAGAACGACTGCTCCGCCAATGCTTCCAAGAATCACCTTGACAGTGGAGTTGCTTGATCCACCTGTTGGTATTACCAAGCATTTAGTTTGACAATGTATGTAGTTTCTTGCTCCAAATGTAGGGTTCAATATGGATTGCAATGTTGCTATCTAAATCACCTGTCTTATTAGTGCTTCCATTGCATGAAATTAAGTGCTGGCCACAATTCAAATGGTTGCCTGTATAGCTGTAAAGACTTGATTTCACTTATTATGTAAAACGTGAAGTGGTACACATGAAATTGTTTGTATAATATATTCTGATAACACTAAAGATAAGCCATACTTATATTGGGACACCTGAAGTAGCTGTTCTGGTATTTCACCACTAAGACTGTTATATGCGAGATTACTGCAAAACACAATGAGTTATGATTATGATATATCATAAGATAATAGAGATATCCTTTATTTATGTGAAAAAGTAGTAACAATGAATATTATTGATGGCTTGCACTATTAGAAAAGTTTTATGGATTTGGCAGCATGAAAAGGTCAACTTACATATTGTTCAATGATGAAAGATTTGACAAAGAGTTTGGAATGTTGCCAATCAACAGATTTTCGCTTAGATCCCTGTCCAAGTTATCACATTGTTAGAGTTGTGGTTCAGTCATGATAATAACATGAGTAATGGGCTGACTTACAGGTTTTGGAGTTCTGATAGAAAACCAAAAGATTCAGGTATCGAGCCATTTAAGCTGTTTCTTCCAAGTTTTAGAGTCATTAAGTTTGATAGGTTCCCTAACTCCTGTGGAATTCCTCCAGTTATGCTGTTACCATCCAATAACCTGAAACCATATAATAATTAGAAAATGTCATCCATTTTGGAAGGAGCAGTGAGATTTATCTTTGACTAAAAGGAGATTGGGATCATCCTGTGGTTACAGGATGATGGGAATAGCTAAGCAGAAACTGGAAATGAGCATGAAATGTCTATAAATGAATTTTCTCATTATTCGTTATTTCCGGATCTTTTCGTTGAATTCACTTACAACAAGAAACAACCACCAGTGTTTGGTGCAGCACTCTTTTTTATAAAGAATAATATTGAAATGTAACATATTTGCAACTGTAGATAATTGAACTTACAGCTGCTGTAAAGTTGTTAACGTTGCAATGCTGGGTGATAAAATTCCACTTAACCCCGAGGAGCTCAAAGTTCTGCATATTTGGAAATGAGAAACTAGGCACATAGTCACGTGGACACAAGTAAATGCCATAGTGAACTGTATTATAGTAGTAAAAGTAGGAAATAGTAGAGCTTGAAGAATGTGCTGTTGAAGTAAAACCACTGTTCTGTTATGAGAAGTTTTTGAGTGATCTAACTAGAAGTTGGCATCAAGCACTTTAGAAATGTTTTACTAGAAGTATTGAAGATTTCACTTCACTATGTTCATAGGCCAGAACCTGAATTTTCTTGAAGTACGCATTTGAGATGAATTCTTTCACTTACATTCCAATAACGCTGCCATCTTGATCGCATCTAACATTATCAAAATAGCAGGGGCTCACTTGGTTATTGTTCCAGTCTTTCAAGACACCGCGGCTGTCAGTGAGCATCATCCTCATTTCATACAGTGCTATGACTGAGATAAAAAAATAATGTCATTTTGTTTGCAGTATTACGAGGTAGACACTAAATGCAAGAGAATGGAAAATGGCCAATCCTTCTGAGTTGACACCTGTTAAGTGTTTCACTTGCAATCTGGATAGCTTAACTGATGCAGAGCAAACCAAAGGTAGGCCACTTCATTGAAAGAAAATAATCAATATTCGATGAGAAGTGACCTGAAGGATTGGAGTATCACCAAAGAGCTAGCTATGGACAGGGGTGCATGGAAGCTTGCTATCCATGTGCCAGAACCATGAGTTGGTTGCGAGATCTTATGGGTTTCACCTCTAGCCTACCCCAACTTGTTTGGGACTAAAGGCTTTGTTGTTGTTGTTGTTTGATTCGATGAGAAGTGCTTTTACAGTTTCATGTTCCTCTGGAACAGAACTGCAAATTTTCTAAGCAATTGAAGGAGTGGTTGATATCCACCAGCCACCATTGGTGCATTAGTTTCTGTATGTTATATCTTTTTATGCCCCAATTACAACACCGGAGTTCTGTAGGATTACTATGGCAATTATATTGTTGTATACGCAATACGCTTGTCTAACTATAAGGCAGGAAGACAAATCTCCAATGACACTCCAGTGAAACAGATACTAGCTTGGAGTAAAAAAATAAAAAATGTAAATATGACATTGCCTTACCAAATGCGGACCTTGTAGAATAATGTCTGATGTGGCAAATATATTTATATATGTCAAAATATAAGGGCTGTACCTTGGAAGTCAGGAGCTGCCAAAGATTGGAGGCACCCCAATAAAACTAATCCAAAAGCCACTAGCTTCATGCTTTCTGAAGCTATTTTCAATTTGTTTTGTTTTTCAGGAATAGAAAGACTGCTCGATTTAATCTGTATCTGTTTGCTCGATGGAACACAGAAGTGCTCAATTTATTCTGAATCAGTGGCAGGTAGCTGCATTACTGAAAAGAAATGAAGTGCATGAGAAGACCAGCAGAACGAACTGAGAAGAATGGGGAATCACAAAGAATCAAACCATCAATTTACAGAGAGAAGTTTTACAAAACCTACAGCTGAAAAGCAGGAAGGAAGATTCAGGTTAACTAAATCCTACCTGCAACGATGAAAATTGGGTTCAATGGCAACCTATCAATGATCTTGATTGCTTCTCAGTTGCAAACCACAGTGAGATAACTGATTCTAAATGCCGGAATCTCAGACATAACGGGATACTTTGCTAGCTAAGAAGCATCTTGATATATTATGGGGAGAAAACTTGAGCCAAAATAAACATGTTTTTTCCTGCCATTTTTTTGCAATAACATGGCAACCTCCCCAAATTCACAACTTGTTAGTACTCCCTCTGTAAACTAATATAAGAGCATTTAGATCACTACTTTAGTATTCTAAACGCTCTTATATTAGTTTACGGAGGGAGTACTTATTAAGAACTTCAGTATCAACATTCATGACTCATATCCAAAATGGACCTTGTCTCTCTCTGTAGACAGAGGAGGAGAGGAGTACCCAGCAGCAGCATCAAGCTCTCTCTGCAATCAGCAGCCACACCACCACCAGGATCACTCACTTCAGCTACTCAGTTTAGCTATGAGAACCTTTTCTAGGCACGCCAGTATCACGAAGCTTCCCAGTAGCACCAACTCCAACCAGCAGCAGCAGCACAACACCTCCACTTTCTCCAATAAGCAGAATCAGCGGCAACTCCAGCTCGAGCAGCACCTCAGCACCAGGACGAAGATGAAGCCCAGCCGCCGCTCACTAAACCACAGCTCGCGCACCTCCGTGGCCGCGCAGGAGCAGCCCACGCCTCTGTGCGCAGCACCATGCCTCCACTGCACTCAGCAGCACCACTACCACACAGCCTCTGCCCTGGCGCACCTCCCAGCAAGCTCACCGCCAGCCACTCGACCGAGCTCGCCAGCCGCACGCTGCCCCTCCAGAGGACTTCCCAGGACGCCCCCTTCCTCCTTCCCGCCGGGCCCCACCGTCTCCGGCGACTACACTCAGTTTCCTACTCATTTAGTTCTGCAGGTAGAAGCTTCTGAGCATAATCTAAGGCCCTGTTTGGAATCCCACCAGCTCCGCGAAATACCGGGAGCTGTGGAGCCAGGAAACAAGCACTCCGCGTTTTGCAACTGTAACTCCACCTGCTCCAGGAGTGGAGCGGTGGAGCGGAGGTACTCCAAACAGGGCGCGAATCTACTGCGCCATGCTCCAGTAGTGTTTTAGTGAAAAGAAACCTCCACAATCACAAAGGAAGCAATAGAACAAACAACCTCAGAGAAAGAAAACACGCGACCATTTCTCGAGAAGATGAACACGCACAACAGCTACTCTAAAGGAAGGCAAGCAATCAAGTGAGGCAAAGAAGAAGAAGAAGCAGAGAAAGACTTACAAGTCAACCATGTGCACATGGGAAGAAGAGCGTCATGAACTTACCAGGAAAGGGAGTGAGAAGCTTGTGGTGCTACTGCCTTCCTTTGACATTTCTTCTTTGAGGTGTATGTTAGAAGAAGACTGGGAGGAGTCTGAGCTTTAGGGGCTGTTCGGACTCTCTCCACTCTCCAACTCCACGCACGAGCGGAGCAGGATCTAGTTCTAATTTGGGGAGTGGCTGGAAGGGCGCTCCGCAGGCTCCGCTCCGTGGCGATTTGCTGAACAGGGCCTTAAGCTCAGAGCCAAGTGTCCAGGTACTGGAGTGATTTGAGTGGGTCAAATTTAACAGCCTACTTCTTGCAGGAAGAAGCAATCAAGTCCATTTGTCTCGTTATATCTTGTAACGGGCATCTCAGATTGAATGCCCCACGTACTTCATGGTGACTAATTGATTCGGATTCCGGGCCATACCCTTTGGACTGGGGTACCGAAAGTTTTCTGTTAGAGCTTTACCTACTCTGTCTCTCTAGTTATTTATTTTATTTTATTGCGACGAGAGCTTTACATTACTTAATTAAGTAGCCGATGAGCAGATAGATCTTCTAAATCTCATGGCATTTATGGGCCATACTATCTTTCGGCATATTTATGCATGTAAAGAGCCAGTTGAGCATTTAGGTATCAGCATAGTGTTGAACTGAAATTATGGGAGTTGGTTGATCTGATATTAGCCAGATGTGATTTCGAAAAGTTATGGGTGTTAGAGCCCCAGTTTTTCTGAAGGGGAGTGTGCTTCCCTTCCCCATCGACTAGCATAAGCAAGGAATAATCACCCAAAGCACCATGTATGTATTCCTTCATCGTTGTGCGCAACATGCTCAGCCAGGTTCCACCATCACACTTTTAAGCATCTATGCTGATGCTACTTTGAAAAAGGCTCTCTCTTTTTTTTTTTGTACAAATTATTGGAGCAAGTGCACCAGCTAATCTAGTCTATATTTTGTTGAGGAAACCAAGTGGGTTTGTTGGTTCCAGCCATCCCGCTGATATTGATATAGTCGAATATGTTCCCTGATATTGAAACGACAATCAGCGATAGACAAACTATAGGTCACTGTCCACTGCCCTGTGTGTTAGATCTTCCCAAGATGTGCCTTTCATGATGACCATGGCACCACAAATTATCGGTTTGTCTATTACTGCCACTCAATTATTAGTATTGTTTATTGCGTGTTGCTCTCCGGCATATTTTACTTTATCTTGCTTGTTGCTATCCCGTCATAATTCTAGAATCATTATTTTTCTTGATTATAATTCCATCCCAGTGATAACAAGCTATATCTCTCACTACATTTGTATTTTAAGCCATGTTCTGTTAAATTTGTTTATGTCACTTGTTGCTCCAAAGTTCCATTTCATTCGCACACAAAAGGAATTATGTATGTATATCGAGGGTGCAGTACCACAGTATGTATGAACTGGAGCTGGATTGCTTTTTGGTTATATACAATGACACTAAGCATAAGCCTATATTGAATTATTTTAATGTGGATTTTCCCATTGCAATATTATTTATTGGAAGGGTTTCATAGGCTTGTTTTAAAAGATTAGCTCGCCAACTTCATTATCTCTGAATTCACTCCCTGTCTTGACCGAGAAAAAGTCGCTTTTATAAGGACCTGAGGAAGTCCTTGTGGACCCATTTTGGAGGATAAGAACTTGTTAATTTCTGTAGGAGAAGTAATATTCACACTAGCTCCCTTTTTATTGCGTGGGATCATCCTTTTTCTTCTTCAAATTGATCGAGAATTACGGATGGCGACATGTAGTAGTAAAGTACAGAAATGCCAATCAAGTAAATCTATCCCATCCCATATGCTCTCTGTAGTCTAACACCAGGAATCCAGTATGTAGCCTATTAGCAATGTTTCCAGAACTTAAGTACCTATGAGATAGCATTGGCAAAAAACATAAATAAAGAATAACGGCGATAAAGGCTTTACTGAATAATTTAATCTTCCTTTCCTGTTTCTACCATACAGTTCCTTTTCTTTCTTTCTTTCAAACAAAAAAGGTTAAACAAACAAAGGACAGGACAATCTTTAGTAGTGGGCAATGTTTCCAGAACTTAAGTACCTATGAGATAGCATTGGCACAAGAGATAAATAAAGAATAACGGCGGTAAAGGCTTTACTGCAGAATTTAATCTTCCTTTCCTGTTTCTACCATATAGTTCCTTTTCTTTCTTTCTTTCAAACAAAAAAGGGGGCAAAAAAGGTTAAACAAACAATGGGCAGGACAATCTTTAGTAGTGGGCGTATCAATTCTGCTCCCACTACTTGTTTCAAAAAAAAAAAAAAAAATCTGCTCCCACTTTGCTGCTGCTGCTGCTGCTGCCTCATCGTCACCATTATTATGTTTGAAATGCATCCTCATCCGAACGAACACCTATTTCCATCTAACCAAAAGTCAAGTTTTTCCATGCTGGACCGGTTATTGCGACTTTGATCGAGTTTGTGGCCTCTTGTTAGAAAAAATTCGGGGGGCCAACCAGAACCAACCGAGACGTCTCTTCTCCTTTGAAGTGCTCCGTCCTAGTCAGTTGGGTTGCACAGGAAATGAAGAATCCAACACATGTCTTGTTAGCAGTCTCTCTTGATAGCAGCGTAGGACAAGAGAAAACGAGAGCCATGCATGCATCCTAATCAATCCTCCTGTATGCTACCAGTCTACATACCACCATTCCACCAAGGACTGTATGCTACCAGTCTACATACCACCAAGGATAGGGAAAGAGAGATCTATACCGCCCAAGCCCCAAGGAGGCTGGACGGATAGAGAAATATAAGCATGGATGGATTCTCAACGCTGCAAGTATGACACGTCTGAATTAGATGCTCTGCTTTCTGCCCGGATCCTTCTCTTCACTCTGCTTGAGCTTTCGGTCTGGGATCAACTGACTGATGTGGGAAAGGAATTAGGGGATTCCTGTTACTCCCTTCATCCGAAAATACTTGTCATCAAAATGTTGATGACAAGTATTTTCAGATGGAGGGAGCACCTGGCAGGCCGTGGTCGCTTGCCCGGCTTGCCGCCACGCTAGATTTGACAATAGTTTTTCGCAGGTGGTCCTTTCTAGCAATTCGTTCATGTAGGTGGTCTGATACGCAAAAATAATCACAGACAATGGGGAGTGCAGACTCGTCAAGTGGCACTACTGTCAATGCAAGGAATACGCAATTTTCTCAAGCTCTGGGTCCATGCTAGAAGGACATTCTTGTGATGGAGACATTCTGTTCTTTGTCACGCATGCCCCACATACATTCATATCCATCCTTGTCATGAAAGTGAAACGGCACGACCAGGACTACGAGTCTACGACCCATGCAACTAGTTGTGGGTACTCTTTGACCGACGACGCATTTTCAGGCTTGGATCAGGGCAAGGTTTTTGTTTGGGACCAGAAAAATAAATCATTATTAGATTAAGTGGAGGACTGAACTACAGTCAACATGCACCAGGTCCAACATCAACACTGGAACATGTTCAATGATATGATAGTATTATTATGTGACAGGCAGGGTTCGAAGTTATTTTTGTCTCACCGATCTAAGTTAATGGGTACAACAAATGGTCCAGAATTACAAGGCCAAGCCAAAGCCACTAATAGAAGCACAGCACAACAAATTGAGGGTTCATGTAATTCAAAACTCTTCTTAATTAATGAGATGAGGCAAATCTTTTGCCTCCGTTTCGAAAAAAATAAGTGGTTCAGCGGGCTTGGAACAAGGAGGTAATTTCCACTGATGCCATCCGAGTGCTTCATACCAAACTTTCTAGAACCGCTTCAGCCCTGAGGAAATGGAACGAAGATTTGAGAAAGAAAAAGAGAAGGATACAAGAGGACATTGCAAATCAAGTGATTTCCCAGCCGGACCTTGCCCAAGAAAGTACTCCCTCCGTTCCTAAATATTTGTCTTTCTAGACATTTCAAATGACTACTACATACGGATGTATGTAGACATATTTTAGAGTGTAGATTCATTCATTTTGCTCCGTATGTAGTCACTTGTTGAAATGCCTAGAAAGACAAGTATTTAGGAACGGAGGGAGTAGTCAGCTATCCGAGGATGAAAGGGGTTTAAGAAGAGATCTCAAGGCTAAATTGCTGGGTTTTCTAGCACTCGGCCGAATACAAAATGGTGATATTAATACAAAATGGTTCCACCTCAGAGCAAACGGGAGGAGAAGGAAAAATCATATTCCCTCGCTGACTGTTGGCACTGAGACGCTAACCGATCACGAGGCCAAAGCAAAGGCTCTGCTTGATCACTTTAGTAAGCTCATCATGAGGCATAGTAAGGAGCGCACATGGGGCCTGGATCTGCACTTCCTCAATCTTCCATCCTTCAACCTGCAACATCTAGATGGTCTGTAACACCCCTAGTATCATGCTACAGTAATCTCATGCCTAATGATGCCATGTCATCATAATTAAGTTGCTAATCCTCACTTTGTTTCAAACCAAACTCAAATTCAAATTGAAAATGCAAGTCAAATATTTATTTCTTCAAACAGTAAAACTAAAATGTTCACCTTATCCTATAAATTCCCTTAATCATTTTCATGTTGAAACCAGACTCTTTTAAATTACCAAAATTCCCATGAGAATTAATTTAGTGGTCCAGCAGCAATTAAATTGACCTTTTCAATTTTTAAAAATGGTTAGACAACTCCTTTTGACCCCAAACTTTTTGTTCCATCTCAACATATTGTGTTAGATTTATGTGCCAAGTTGAACAACAAAACTCATTTGGTACTAAAAGAAAATGCAAAACAAAGACTAAAATTGAAAAATAGAAAAGAGAAAAAAGGAAAAAGAAAAGGCCCTACTATGCACTTGGGCCACAAGTGCACAGTGCAGGCCCCTTCCACCTCAGCCCACTTCCCCCCGGTCGCCTTCCTCCTATTCATCGAGCCCCCGTGGACAAACCGAGCGCGTTCATGGCGCGGATGCCGCACGCGTCGGCCATCCCACGCCTCCTCGTCGATGGTAAGGATGCCCTCTGCCCCTAGGATTTCTTCCGCGCCCACTCCCCCTCGCAGCTCTCCTCCCTCTCGCCCTAGATCCGCCACTTCGCGCACAACCGACGCCACCAACACCATGAGCCTCGTCGTTGTCGCGGCCACCGAGCTCCCAGCGGGATAGATCCATGTCCGGGAGCTTCCTCGTCGTCGACTACATCGGCTGCGCGCTCTGGATCAAGACAGTGCAACCCGCGCCGTCACAATCAAGCTCATCTTCTTCCTCGGACGTCGTGGATCGCTGCCGTTGAAACGTCGTCAACCAGACTTCCCCGAGCCCGTTGACCAGCCCATCGTCCTTGCCGTGAGCTTCTGCACATTCCCCGTCTCTCTCGCACTCGGTCCCTCGTCCCTAGCCACCATCGCCATTGCTACCAAAGCTCAGTTCCGCTGCTGCGCTCGCTGCCTTCGCTGCAGCCCTTCTCCCGGTCATCTGAGCAAGCGAGCGTGCTCAGGGCACCGTAGTGGTGCGGCCCGGCCCTTTGGTTAGCTTGGTTTTGAGTTGTGCCGTCATTCCCGAGGAGCTTCCGAAGCCAACGCCGCTCATCCTCGTTGTTGTCACTGTTTCCGGCCACCTTAGCATGCGCAGCGTTGCACGCGCGGCGCCGCGCTCAATTGATCCATATGCTCAGCCGCTCGTTTGGTCGCCTGTGGACAAAACCCCCGCGTCGCTGTCGCGTTTGGCCTCGCCGGAGCCTCGACCCCGGCATCGCTGCAGGCCATCTCCGGCCACCCCGCGACCGCCGTCTGACGATCGCACCACGTCTGTAGCCCGCAACCACTCGGTGAGCCGTCGCCGGAGGCGAGTGCACGGTCTCACCGGCGTTAAGCCCTGACGTGGCCGATAGTTAGTGCTAATGGCCCCCTAATACAGATGCTGACAACCTGGGCCCGCACCCTAATTAAGCTGAACTAGTTTAGTTTAAAACCCCTGTTAAACTAACAGAAACTGACCACAGGGCCCCACTGGTCAGTGGACCAGTCAAACCTGCTGACTGGGTAGTCCCAGTTAGTGATAGGTGGGACCCTGGCCTCCCTTTGACTTCGTTGACCAGTCAACTAGTTAACAATTTACTGAGCTAACTCAGCCCCACTGGACCCACATCTCATACATAGTGGCTAGTTGTTGCTGTGTAAAAAATTTATTGCACTGTTTATTTTTCAAATTAATTTAATTCCAGGATTTTCAAAAAATGTTTAAAACTTTAGAAAATCATATAAAATAATATGTAACTCGGATGAAAATAATTTATATATGAAAATGATCAAAAAATAAGACGAATCCGAATATGCCATCCACATACCTGTCACATGCCTCTAACACCGCAAACATGAAACCTTCCCCTCCGATTCATTTGTCCGAAAAATGCCAAACACCGGGAAAACATTCTCATATGTTCTTCCGCTTCCTCTATAACGTGTAGTACTACGTTAGGTCACCCCTAGCATTGCATATTGCCATGTCATGCATCGTGATGCACTTGTTTACCTTATATTTATTGTTTCTTCCCCCTCTTCTCTTTGGTAGACACCGAGACTGACGCTGCTGCCGAGCATGACTACACCCCTGATATGCAACCACTCTTAGCAGAGTCTCCAAGCAAGCAAAAACCCCTTGATCATTCCTATATTGCCCATTCATTCTCTCTCATGCTTGCATTAGATTTTGTTACTGCTGTTCGTTTGTACCTATTCTGATGCATAGCCTGATTTTGTAACCTGCTATTGTTACCTACTTGCTTATCCTATATGCTTAACATATGTTGGTTAGTGATCCACCAGTGACCCCTCACCTTGTCCCTGTTGCCCCCACTTTATGATCGATGACTCGACCAACGTGATCGACGTCCAGAGCCCGACACATCACCTCACACCCCCTAGTTGTACGACTCTGCAGAGATACTACGAGTGCCGAGGGTGATACCTCGTATAGCACTTCTGACGAGATCTCTGTAGTGTAGTTAACCGGTCGTGGTCTACGGAGGGTGATTCCTCCTTCACCACTCCTGATAACGACTCCATTGTGCAACACCTCAAGTGTGAACCCTCGAGGGTGATTCCTCCAAGTTCACCTTGGCAGTTACATCAAGTGGAATCCATCGAGGGCGATTCCTCGGATTCCCCCTTGGTGCTATGGACACACGGTTACTTTGACTTTACCCCTAGAACCATGTTAAAGACGGATCGGCCCTGAGGGGTACCCGCGAGAGTTACTGTTTCTGCAGGACTGGAGGGACACGCGGTTGATGGCTCATGCCCACGTCAGTATTTCCCCGAAGAGGCAGGGATGATGCAGCACAGCTACGGTAGGTATTTCCCTCAGTGATGAAACCAAGGTTATCGAACTAGTAGGAGAACCAAGCAACACTATGTAAATGGTACCTGCACACAAAGAACAAATACTTGCAACCCAATGCGTAAGAGGGGTTGTCAATCCCTCTCGGGTAAAAGATAGATTGGTTTGTAGTAGGTTGGATAAATAGATCTCACGGAAATGTGAAATAAAAAAAATTGCAGCAATGTATTTTTGGGTTTTTGGAATAATAGATCTAAAAGCAAAAGCAAATGAAAATAGATCTCAAAGGGAAATATGATAAAGAATAGACCCGGGGCCGTAGGTTTCACTAGTAGCTTCTCTCGAGAAAAATAGCATATGACAGGTAAACAAATTACTGTTGGGCAATTGATAGAACTTCAAATAATTATGACGATATCCAGGCAATGATCATTATATAGGCATCACGTCCAAGATTAGTAGACAACTCCTGCCTGCATCTACTACTATTACTCCACCCATCGACCGCTATCCAGCATGCATCTAGTGTATTAAGTTCATAGAGAAACGGAGTAATCCAATAAGAACGATGACATGATGTAGACAAGATCTATTCATGGAGGAATAGACCCCATCTTGTTATCCTTAATGGCAACGATCAATACATGTCTTGCTTCCCCTTCTGTCACTGGGAAAGAACACAGCAGTACCGAACCCATCACAAAGCACCTCTTCCCATGGCAAGAAAAATCAATCTAGTTGGCCTAACTAAACCAAAGGTTCGAAGAAGAAATACGAGACTATAAGTAATCATGCATATAAGAGATCAAAACTCAAATAACTTTCATGGATAAAATAGATCTGATCATAAATTCAAAGTTCATTGAGTCCCAACAAACACACCGCAAAAAGAGTTACTTCAAATAGATCTCCAATAGACCATTGTATTGAGAATCAAAAAAGAGGGGGGAAGCCATCCAGGTACTAACTACGGACCCGTAGGTCTACAATGAACAACTCACGCATCATCGGAGAGGCACCAATGAGGATGATGAACCCCTCCATGATGGTGTCTAGATTGGATCTGGTGGTTCTGGAACTTGCGGCGGCTGGAATTGTGTTTCGTCGACTCCACTAGGGTTTTTGGACTTTTGGGGTATTTATAGAGCAAAGAGGTGGCGCGGGAGGCGGCCGAGGTGGGCACAACCCACCAGGGCGCGCCTGGGCCCCTAGGCACGCCCAGGTGGGTTGTGCTCCCCTTGGAGCTCCCTCTGGTACTTCTTTGGCCCAACCGGTGTCTTCTGGTCCAAAAAAAAATCTCCAAAAAGTTTCACTGCGTTTGGACTCCGTTTGGTATTGATTTTCTGTGAAGTAAAAAACAAGCAATAAATAACAACTGGCACTAGGCACTATGTCAATAGGATAGTCCCAAAAACTGATATAAAGTTTGAAGCAAATATGACCTAGAGGCAATAATAAAGTTGTTATTTACATTTCCTTATATCATGATAAATGTTTATTATTCATGCTAGAATTATATTAACCGGAAACTTAGTACATGTGTGAATACATAAACAAAAAGAGTGTCCCTAGTATGCCTCTACTTGACTAGCTCGTTAATCAAAGATGGTTAAGTTTCCTAGCCATAGACATGTGTTGTCATTTGATGAACGGGATCACATCATTAGAGAATGATGTGATGGAAAAGACCCATCCGTTAGCTTAGCATTATGATCGTTGAGTTTTATTGCTATTGCTTTCTTCATGACTTATACATGTTCCTCTGACTATGAGATTATGCAACTCCCGAGTACCGGAGGAACACCTTGTGTGCTACCAAACGTCACAACGTAACTGGGTGATTATAAAGATGCTCTAGAGGTGTCTTCGGTGGTGTTTGTTGAGTTGGCATAGATCAAGATTAGGATTTGTCACTCCGTGTATCGGAGAGGTATCTCTGGGCCCTCTCGGTAATGCACATCACTATAAGCCTTGCAAGCAATGTGACTAATGAGTTAGTTACGGGATGATGCATTACGAAAAAAGTAAAGAGACTTGCCGGTAACGAGATTGAACTAGGTATGATGATACCGACGATCGAATCTCGGGCAAGTAACATACCGATGACAAAGGGAACAACGTATGTTGTTATGCGGTTTGAGCGATAAAGATCTTCGTAGAATATGTAGGAACAATATGAGCATCCAGGTTCCGCTATTGGTTATTGACCGGAGATGAGTCTCGGTCATGTCTACATAGTTCTCGAACCCGTAGGGTCCGCACGCTTAACGTTCGATGATGACCGGTATTATGAGTTTATGTGTTTTGATGTACTGAAGGTAGTTCAGAGTCCCGGATGTGATCACCGTCATGACGAGGAGTCTCGAAATGGTCGAGACATGAAGATTGATATATTGGAATGTTATGTTTGGACACCGGAATGGTTTCGGATGAGTTCGGGCATTTACCGGAGTACCAGTGGGTTACCGGAACTCCCCGGGAGCTTAATTGGCCTACATGGGCTTTGGTGGAAGAAAGAGGAGGCGACCAAGAGGAGGGGCGCGCCCCCAAGCCCAATCCGAATTGGGGAGGGGGCCGGCCCCCCTTTCCTTCTTATCCTTTTCCCCTTCCTCCCCCCTCCTAGTTGGACTAGGAAAGGTGGGAAACCTACTCCTAGTAGGAGTAGGAACCCCCCCTTGGGGGCGCACCATGAGGCTGCTATGAGATGGAGATCAAAGGCACAAGATGATGATGGCCATATCATGTCACATATTTTGATTGCATGTGATGTTTATCTTTTATGCATCTTATTTTGCTTAGTACGACAGTATCATTATGAGATGATCCCTTACTAAAATTTCAAGTTATAAGTGTTCTCCCTGAGTATGCACCGTTGCGATAGTTCTTCGTGCTGAGACACCACGTGATGATCAGGTGTGATAAGCTCTACGTTCACATACAATGGGTGCAAGCCAGTTTTGCACATGCATAATACTCGGGTTAAACTTGACGAGCCTAGCATATGCAGATATGGCCTCAGAACACTGAGACCGAAAGGCCGAGCGTGAATCATATAGTAGATATGATCAACATAGTGATGTTCACCATTGAAAACTTCCGCATCTCACATGATGATCGGACATGGTTTAGTTGATATGGATCATGTGATCATTTAGATGACTAGAAGGATGTCTATCTAAGTGGGAGTTCTTAAGTAATATGATTAATTGAACTTTAATTTATCATGAAGTTAGTCCTGATAGTATTTGCATAACTATGTTGTAGATCAATAGCTCACGATGTAGCTCCCCGTTTATTTTTGATATGTTCCTAGAGAAAAACTATGTTGAAAGATGATAGTAGCAATGATGCGGACTAGGTCCGTGATCTGAGGATTATCCTCATTGCTGCACAGAAGAATTATATCCTTGATGCACCGCTAGGTGATAGAACTATTGCAGGAGCAGATGCAGACGTTATGAATGTTTGACAAGCTCGGTATGATGACTACTTGATAGTTTAGTGCACCATGCTTTACGGCTTAGAACCGGGACTTCAAAAATGTTTTGAAATGTCACGGAGCATATGAAATGTTCCAAGAGCTGAAATTGGTATTTCAGACTCATGCACGAGTCGATAGGTATGAGACCTTTGACAAGTACTTTGCCTACAAGATGGAGGAGAATAGATCAACCAGTGAGCATGTGCTCAGAATGTCTGAGTACTACAATCGCTTGAATCAAGTGGGAGTTAATCTTCCAGATAAGATAGTGATTGACAGAGTTCTCTAGTCACCATCACCAAGTTACTGGAACTTCATGATGAACTATAATACGCAAGGGATGACGAAAACGATTCCCCGAGCTCTTCACAGTGCTGAAATCGGTGAAGGTAGAAATCAAGAAAAACATCAAGTGTTGATGGTTGACAAGACCACTAGTTTCAAGTCACTGGAAGAATGACAAGCAAGTTGCCACTCCCATGGATGACGACCACTAAGGAAAAGAAAGGGAACTTCAAGAAGAATGGCAAGCAAGTTACCACTCCCATGAAGAAGCCCAAAGCTAGACCCAAGCCTGAAACTGAGTGCTTCTACTGCAAAGGAAATTGTCACTGGAAGCGGAACTGCCCCAAATACTTGGCGGATAAGAAGGATGGCAAAGTGAACAATAGTATATATATGATATACATGTTATTGATGTGTACTTTACTAGTGTTCATAGTAGCCCCTGGGTATTTGATACCCGTTCAGTTACTATGATTGGTAACTCGAAACAGGAGTTACAAAATGAACAAAGACTAGTTGAGGATGAGGTGACGATGTGTGTTGGAAATGATTCCAAGGTTGATAAGATCACCATCGCACACTCCCTTTACCTTCAGGATTAGTGTTGAACCTAAAATAAATATTATTTGGTGTTTGCGTTGAGAATAATATGATTGGATCATGTTTATTGCAATATGGTTATTCATTCAAGGCAAAGAATAATTGTTATTATGTTTACATGAATAAAACCTTCTGTGGTCATACACCTAAGGTGAATGGTTTATTGAATCTCGATCGTAGTGATACACATATTCATAATATTGATGCCAAAAGATGCAAAGTTGATAATGATAGTGCAACATATTTGTGGCACTACCGTTTAGGTCATATTGGTGTAAAGCGCATGAAGAAATTCCTTGCTGATGGGCTCTTGGAATCACTTGATGCTTGCGAACCATGCCTCATGGGCAAGATGACTAAGACTCCGTTCTCCGGAACAATGGAGCGAGCCACTGACTTATTGGAAATAATACATACCGATGTATGCGGTCCGATGAGTGTTGAGGCTCGCGGTGGGTATCGTTATTTTCTGACCTTCACAGATGATTTGAGTAGATATGGGTATATCTACTTGATGAAACATAAGTCTGAAACATTTGAAAAGTTCAAAGAATTTCAGAGTGAAGTGGAAAATCATCGTAACAAGAAAATAAAGTTTCTACGAAATGATAGCAGAAGCGAATATTTGAGTTACGAGTTTGGCCTTCAATTAAAACAATGTGGAATAGTTTCACAAACTCATGCCACCTGGAACACCACAACATAATGGTGTGTCCCAACGTCGTAACCGTACTTTATTAGATATGGTGTGATCTATGATGTCTCTTACCGATTTACCACTATCGTTTTTGGGGTATGCATTAGAGACAACTGCGTTCACGTTAAATAGGGCACCGTCTAAAAAATCTGTTGAGACGACACCGTATGAACTGTGGTTTAGCAAGAAACCTAATCTGTCGTTTCTTAAAGTTTGGGGTTGCGTTGCTTATGTGAAAAAGTTTCAGTCCAAGCTCAAACCCAAATCGGAGAAGTGCATCTTCATAGGATACCCAAAAGAAACTATTGGGTACACCTTCTATCACAGATCTGAAGGCAAGATCTTTGTTGCTAAGAGTGGATTATTTCTAGAGAAGAAGTTTCTCTCGAAAGAAATGAGTGGGAGGAAAGTATAACTTGATGAGGTAATTGTACCTTATCTCAAATTGGAAAGTAGCTCATCACTAAAATCAGTTCCAATGATGCCTCCACCAATTAAGTGAGGAAGTTAATGATGATGATCAGGAAACTTCAGATCAAGTTACTAACGAACCTCGTAGGTCAACCGGAGTACGATCCGCACTAGAGTGGTACGGTAATCCTGTTCTGGAAGTTATGTTAATTGACCATGATGAACCTACGAACTATGAGGAAGCAATGATGAGCCCAGATTCCAACAGATGGCTTGAGGCCATGAAATCTGAGATAGAATCCATGTATGAGAACAAAGTGTGGACTTTGGTTGACTTGCCCGATGATCGGCAAGCCATTGAGAATAAATGGATCTTCAAGAGGAAGACGAACGCTGATAGTAGTGTTACTATCTACAAAGCTCGACTTGTTGAAAAGGGTTTTCAACAAAGTTCAAGGCGTTGACTATGATGAGAATTTCTCACTCGTATCGATGCTTAAAGTCTGTCTGAATCATGTTAGCAATTGCCGCATTTTATAAAATCTGGCAAATGGATGTCAAAACTATATTCCTTAATGGATTTATTAAAAAAGAGTTGTATATGATGCAACCATAAGGTTTTGTCAATCCTAAAGGTGCTAACAAAATGTGCGAGCTCCAGCGATCCATATATGGACTGATGCAAGCATCTCATAGTTGGAATATACGCTTTGATGAGTTGATCAAAGCATATAGTTTTATACAGACTTGCGGTGAAGCCTGTATTTACAAGAAAGTGAGTGGAAGCACTACAGCCTTTCTAATAAGTATATGTAAATGACATATTGTTGATCAGAAATGATGTAGAATTTTCTGGAAAGCATAAAGGAGTGTTTGAAAGGAGTTTTTCAAAGAAAGACCTCGGTGATGTTGCTTACATATTGGGCATCAAGATCTATAGAGATAGATTAAGACACTTGATAAGATTTTTCAATGAGTACATACCTTGACAAGATTTTGAAGTAGTTCAAAATGGAATAGTCAGAGAAGGAGTTCTTGCTTGTATTACAAGGTGTAAAGTTGAGCAAGACTCAAAACACGACCACGACAGAAAATAGACTGCGTCGTGTGCAGATCACCTGCGTCGGTAACTTCATCATCACCGTCAACACACCGTCGTGCTGACGAAACTCTCCCTCGACCTCAGCTGGATCTAGAAGTTCGAGGGACGTTACCCAGCTGATCGTGTGCAGATCACAGAGGTGCCGTGCGTTCGGTACTTGATCGGTTGGATCACGAAGACGTTCGACTACATTAACCGCGTTACTTAACGCTTCCGCTTTCGGTCTACGAGGGTACGTGGACACACTCTCCCCGCTCGTTGCTATGCTTCCCTAGATAGATCTTGCATGATCGTAGGATTTTTTTTTGAAATACAACGTTCCCCAACAAAGTTTCTATAAAATGATTGTAAAACATCCAAGAATGATAATATAACAGCATGGAACAATAAAATTTATAGATATGTTGGAGGCGTATCAGCATCCCCAAGCTTAATTCCTGCTCGTCCTCGAGTAGGTAAATGATAAAAACATATTTTTTGATGTGGAATGCTGCCTAGCATGTTCAACACATATTCTTTTCTTTTGTAGCATGGACATATGGAATTTTATACGGTTCAAAGCAATATTCTAGTTTTGGCATGAAGATTTCAATACTCAAGCATATCAACAAGCAACCATGTCTTTCAAAATATCAATACTAAAGCAAGTTATCCCTAGCCCATCATGCTCATTCATTGATCCATTCATGAAACACACTCACATATTAGCTACATCCAATGCTCAAGTATGATCATAGTGCCCCCTAGTTGGTGCTTCATAAGAAAAGATGGAGACTCAAATAAAATAAAAATTGCATAAAGTAAAAAAGAAAGGCCCTTCGCAGAGGGAAGTAGGGATTTGTAGAGGTGCCAGAGCTCAAAGCAGAAAAATAGAGATAAAACATTTTGGGTTGCATGCTTTTCCTGTCAACAAAAACGATCGAGTAGTTCCCAATACTTTGCATGCTAGATATGTCATAGGCGGTTCCCAAACAAAAAATAAAGTTTATTCCTTTTTCCACCATACTTCAACATTCCACGGCTAGCCGTATCCACGGGTGCCGTGCATACCAACACTTTCCAAGGAATTTATTATTTGACAACATAAAGTAAATTCATTTTTCATTCAGGACTGGGCATCCCTAATACCTTTGTCGTACTCTCGTGCAATGAAAAAGTGAATAAACACTCATCTTGAGAATAACACATTTAGAATGGAAAAATGTCAGCCACCCCCTACCGTTTCATGAGCGGTGCGAGCACACAAAAAGGATTTTTTTTTGAAAATTAGAGACGACACATACAAATTTGCTTACAATGGCACGGGAATACCGCATATAGGTAGGTATGGTGGACTCATATGACAAAACTGGGTTTAAGGATTTTGGATGCACAAGTAGTATTTCTACTTACTACAAGTGAAGGCTAGCAAATAGATTGAGAAGCATCCAACAAAGAAACGAAAAATCACATAAGTGAGCATTAAGCATAACTAACACCGAATAATGCACCCGTCGTTGTACAGAAGTAGGGGCCTTTTGTACCCATTTACTTGTGCACAGGCAGTTGTAGCCACACCTGCAGCCACGCTTGGCGGGGTAGAAGAAGTAGAGAACAAGACTACCAGAGCAGCGCTGAAACTAGAGGCGCGAAGAGTGAAGGGGCAAGGTGGGTTTCCCCTGGCAAGAGCCTTGCCGGGGATGACCTACGCTGCCCCGGCAAGAGCCTTGCCGGGGCGACTTACCCAACACCATCAAGACCGCCAACCTTGAGCCTAAGAGTTCCGACACCATCAACGACATTGGAACCAAGGCTCGGGAGGCGCCTGCATGGTGGCATGCAGATCTTTGTGAAGACTGAAGGCCTGCAAGATCAGATGAGAACCAGAAGACGAAGGCCCCCCGGCAAGACCCTTGCCGGGGACGCCTGCAAGACCCCGACAAGATCCTTGCCCGGGGCCCCGACAAGATCCTTGCCAGGGACATCTGCGGGGCCACAACCAGGCCCACACTTACCAAGGTTTGTTGCCCCATGGCTATTCTGACGCAGCAGCCAGCCTGCCAACTAGGCACGCACCTACGTTGCAGCATGTAGCTTCTAGGCCAACCAGGCAAGCACCTGCGTGGTGGCACGCAGATCTTCGTGAAGACCCTGCCACCGCACCAGCGCAGCAGCCAGCCAGCCAACGTGGCACTGCATGCCTCGTCAGCTTGGACGCGCGTCGAAGCAAGGCGAGGCGGCGATAGACGAGACGAGCTTCCTTGCCGTCCTAGATAAAGCAAGAGGACACGTCGGTGGCGCATTAAATGCGTTTTGTCCCATGATGTTAGAGATAGACTTGTACACTGTACATACTTTCCACATCCTGTGTACCACTGTGGCGACCCCTTTGACATATAAAAGGAGGCCTAAGGCGTACCGAGGGAGGATTTTGGACTGTTTGGGCTAGGCATGCACCGCAACTAGTTCAAGAGCTCAGGAACACCCAAATACACACAAAAGTAGGATTAGGGTATTACGCATCACTTGCAGCCCGAACCTGGATAAAATCACCCCGTGTTGATCTTCTAAACCCGCTCTTTACATAGCCCCGCGCCCCGTCAACCGTAGTAGGGATTCCCTGTGATCCCATAGGTGTCGTTTCCCCGACATCTTTGGCACGCTAGGTAGGGGACACAAGCTGTGGAAATCCGATTTTGAAGCCAACCCATCGACTCCTTCATCGCGAGGGCTCGAGAGAAGAAGGCGACGTCGATCAGCCATGCTCTGGTGCCATCAGCTGGGCGAGGTGGTGCAGTCCGCAGCCGCGACAACCATCCGCATGGTGACGAAAAAGCTAAGTCACGCAGAACCTTGAGAAAATTTCTTTTTAATATAAGGTTATCCTCCTCGAAAAATCTTGCCCCTTGTATGGAAAACCTGTACGCGATGTAACCACTACAAAAAAAGACACATCCGTGACATTTTGGGCCGAACGAATTTTTTTCCTGTCATACATATGACACTTCTATGACGATTATTGTGACAAAACCCGGTATCATCATAGATGTGGTGGGCTCCTACTTCTATGACAAAAAATCATGACAGAAAATGGGCTTTTCGTCCTGGGTGGGCCGGAGACGATCTGCATGACATTCTTTGGGCTGTCCATGACGGAAAAAACCGTGGTAGAAGCGAGGGGGAGGAAAATTTCGGGGAGTTCCCGGTTACGGTGGGAGGTCGGGGGCCGAGCGTTGCGCGTTTCTCTCGTACACGTACGCGCGTGTGTGCGAGGCATTGGCTCTAACTGAACCCAAGAGAGACGTTGGGCTCTAACTGAACGCAAGCGGTTGTACTGCAGGCTATGCGTTACTGAACCCGAGCGATCGATCGATGGCTGTTAACTGAACCCGATCGAGCGATTCCTTCGCTACTACGGCTAACTGAAGCCGATCGATGGGATGAACAGTGAGCGTTGCGGGGGGGGGGGGGGTGGGTGGGTGGGTGGGTGGATGAACACTGAGCGGTGGCGTTGCCTCTGGATGAACAGGACCCCGTGGTGTGGTGGAGGGCTGGATGAACAGTAGACGATGGAGGGGTGCCCGTGGAGGGGTGGATGAACAGGACCCCGTGGTGTGGAGGTCTGGATGAACAGTAGACGGTGGAGGGGTGGTTGAACAGGACCCCGTGGTGTGGAGGACTGGATGAACAGTAGACGGTGGAGGGGTGGTTGAACAGTAGCCGGTGGAGTAGCACGCGGTGGAGAGGCTGGATGAACAGGAGCCCGTGGAGGCTGGAGGAGGTCGACGGTGGAGATGAACAGTATCTCGTGGAGTCCCATTTTGCGGTACGCCACACCCCTCCCGATGAACAGGACCCCCGTTTCAACCGTAGCGCTCCAACACAAGTCCGTTTCCTCCGTTTTGTGGTACGCCAGACCCCAGCCGATCAACAGGACCCCGTTTCGACCGTAGGAGGTCCGTTTCCTCCGTTTTGTGGTACGCCAGACCCCTCCCGATGAACATGATCCCGTTTCGAACGTGGCCGGTCAAACACAAGGCCGTTTCCTCCGTTGTGCGGTACGCCAGGCCTCGTTTCCATCGCCTGTTCCGTCCAAGCCCTCCCGATGAACACGACCACGCATTTCGTTCCGACCCAGCCGGTTGGCTCCCACGCGTTCTGTTGCCTCCCGATGAACACGACGCATTCCGTTGCCTCCCCATGAACACGATGCATTCCGTTGCCTCCCCATGAACACGATGACGATGCTGTTTCTCCGTTCCGACCCAGCCATGTACACGAGCCCTCGCCATACGTATGCGCGAGTAGGCGTTCGAGACCCTGCCCGTATGTACGTACGTGGCCATATTTTCTTTCTTGCACCCTGGCCGCTGTACGTACGTGTACATGCTACGTGCACGCCTCTACTACGACACGTACGCGCCTCTACTACGACACGTGCGCGCCTCTAAATCCACCCGTATATATGTACGTACACGTTCGCGACCAGAATGACAACGCTACGTAAGCTTCGACCAGGTGGGTCCCGACTGTCAGGCACTTCCTTGCGTGCGAAGATGTAGCTGGTGGGTCCCAGCAGTCAGGGGGGCGAATCATTTTTTTCCCGGACACACTTCCTTGCGTGCGAAGATGTAGCTGGTGGGTCCCTGCAGTCAGGGGGGCGAATCGTGTTTTTGCCCGGACGCACTTCCTTGCGTGCAAAGATGTAGCTGGTGGGCCCCAGCAGTCAGGGGGAAACGTTTGTTTCGCGAAATACAATGGCCCGTCCGGTGGGTCCTAGCTGTCAGGTGGAGGAATCATTATTTTCCGCGTAATAAGGAGGCACTTCCTTGCTGCGGCCGTGGACCCAGCTGTCAGCCTCTCCACGTACAGTCCACGTCTGATGGAAGCCGTTCCTTGACCATGTTGACCACGCCGCGCCGAGAGCACCAGGGTGGTGGACGACGGCGAGGCCTAGGAAGGGGACGATGCGGAGCCGGGGAAGACGCGACAGTGGATGCACATGCGGAGAGGAGTATGGGGGTTCACTGTTTCGGCTGCGCCGCCGTTGCCGCAGAATAACAGGGGGTGTGGGTGAGTGGAGGGATGGCCTGGCCAGCGGTGGGAGTAGTAGGGGCGGTGAGGCTTCCGCCGCATCGTGGCCGGCCATGGGAGGCAGGAGCACGAGGCACGACCGGCGCTGGTTTGGGCGGCTGGAGCAAGAAGACCAGAGGTTGAAGAAGCACTACGGCCGTTGGATGGACATCGTACGGTCACTGGAGCTAGAATCGTGCATATTGACTAAGTTGACAAAGCCCTCCCTCCCCGTCAACTTAGTTGGCCCACATGTCATCCTGCCACTATACTGGGTCCCAGCTAACAAGGGGAGTATTCATTTGTTTGTGCGTAATAAGGAGGCACTTCCTTGCATGCGAAGATATAGCTGGTGGGTCCGAGCTGTCAGCGGCGGTAACGTTTTTTTCGCGAAATACAGAGGCCCTTTCGGTGGGTCCCTGATGTCAGGTAGAGGAATCATTATTTTGCGCGTAATAAGGAGGCATTTCCTTGCGTGCGGCCGTGGACCCAGCTGTCGGCCTCTCCACGTACAGTTCAGATGCATGTCGGTCGTTGACCACGTTGACGAGGGCGCGCCGAGAGCACCAGGGCGGTGGACGACGGCGAGGCCTAGGAAGGGAACGACACGGAGGCAGGGAAGACTCGGCAGTTGTTTCCCACGCGGGGGGGGGGGGGGTTACGACTGTACAAGGGTTTACTGGTTCGTCTGCCGTCGCCAGAGAATAACAATAGGTGTGGGTGAGTAGAGGGATGGCTAGGCCAGCGATGGGAGTACGGTGGGGCGGTTAGGCCTACACGACAGCACAGCCGGCCGCGGGGAGGAGGGAGCAGGCAGTCCCGCCGGCGCTTGTTTGAGCGGTTGGAGCAGGAAGAGCAGAGATTGAAGAAGCACGGCGGCCGTTGGATGGCCATCCAACAGTCACTGCTTGTGCGTCAACCTTTTTTTAGGAAAGCCTCAAATCTGTGGAAAACAACATACAACCCATCTGCCATTATTTCTAATAATTTACAACCCATTTGCTAATTATTAAGGTTTTTTTGGAGCCCATATTCTTTTTGTTAGCATTACAGCCCATATTGTGGCCACAGTTAAAAAATTATACGAAATTTTGCATATTTTGGTGCGGTCCGAACTGTTTTTAATCCTGAAATTTCGACTCACATTCAAACCGATTTCAAAAATAAATGTATATCAATATAAAATCCAACAATTTCTCCACGCATAAAAATTAATGTAATTTAAAATCTTGAAATGAAAAAAAGATATTTGAAACTAATTGCCGGTTTGATGTGTTTTAAAAATGTACAGCCCATTTCTCATTACTGATGGCCATTTTCTCGGCCATCCGAATGAAGCTCTCCTCGTCTTGAAAGATTTGCAGCCCAACAGGCCTGACAAAGCGACTTACTTGGCAAATCACAAAAAACTAGGCTGTGGCCATGGACCCAGCTGTCAGCCTCCCCACGTACGGTCGTTGACCACACTGACCACGCCGCGCCGAAAGCACCAAGGCGGTGGACGACGGCAAGGCCTAGGAAGGGGACGATGCGGAGCCAGGGAAGACGCGGCAGTGGATGCCCACGCGGAGAGGAGTACGAGGGTTCACTGGTTCGGCTGCGCCGTGAGGCTGCCGTCGCCGCAGAATAACAGGGGGTGTGGGTGAGTAGAGGGATACCCTGGGCCAGCAGTGGGAGTAGTAGGGGGCGGTGAGGCCTCCGCGGCATCACAACCGACCACGAGAGGCAGGAGCACGCGACACGACCGGCGCTGCTTTGGGCGGCTGGAGCAAGAAGACCAGAGGTTGAAGAAGCACTATGGCCGTTGGATGGACATCGTACGGTCACTGGAGCTAGAATCATTCATATTGACTAAGTTGACAAAGCCCTCCGTCCTCGTCAACTTAGTAGGCCCACAAGTCAGCCTCCCACCATGGTGGGTCCCAGCTAGCAGGGGGAGTATTCATTTTTCTGTGCGTAATAAGGAGGCACTTCCGGTGGGTCCGAGCTGACAGCGGGGGGGGGGGGGACGTTTTTTTCGTGAAATACTGTGGTCCGTCCGATGGGTCCCAGCAGTCAGGGGCAAATGTTTTTTTTTCGCGAAATACAGTGGCCCGTCCGGTGGGTCCCAGCAGTCAGGGGGAAACGTTTTTTCCACAAAATACTGGTGGCCGTCCGGTGGGTCCCTGCTGTCAGGTGGAGGAATAATTATTTTGCGCGTAATAAGGAGGCACTTCCTTGCGGTTGTCATGGACCCAGCTGTCAGCCTCTCCACGTATAGTACTCTTCCGATGGAAGTCGGTCGTTGACCACATTGACCACGCCGTGCCGAGAGCACCACGACGGTGGACGACGGCGAGGCCTAGGAAGGGGACGACGCGGAGTCGGGGAAGACGCGGTAGTGGATGCCCACGCGGAGAGGAGTACGGTGGTTCACTGGTTCGGCTGCGGTGTGAGGCTGCCATCGCCGTGGAATAACAAGGGGAGTGGGTGAGTGGAGGGATGGTCTGGCCAGCGTGGGAGTAGTATGGGGACGGTGAGGCCTCCGCGGCAGCATAGCCGGCCACGGGAGGCAGGAGCATGCGGCCCGACCGGCGCTGCTTTGGGCGGCTGGGGCAAGAAGACCAGAGGTTGAAGAAGCACTACGGATGTTGGATGGACATCGTTAACCACGGCGTGCTGAGAGCACTAGGGCGGTGGACGACAGTGAGGCCTACGAAGGGAACGACACGGAGCCGGGGAAGAAACGGCAGTGGCTGCCCATGCGGTGGAGAGTACGAGGGTTGACTGGTTCGGCTGCCGTCGCCGAAAAATAACAGGAGGTGTGGGTGAGTAGAGGGATAGACAGGCCAGGGATGCGAGTATGATGGGGCCGTGAGGCCTTCTTGGCAGCACTGCCGGCCACGGGAGGCGGGAGCAGGCGGTTCCAACGGCGCTGGTTTGGGCGGCTGGGGTAGGAAGATCAGAGACTGAAGATGCACGATTGCCGTTAGATTGACATCTAACGGTCTGACGCTGGTAGACTCGACTGTCGACTAAGTTTCTTTTTTGAGAAACCTTGTGTACGCATGAACTTAGTAGGCCCACAAGTCAGCCTCCAAATCTATGGCAGACAACATAAAGTGCATTTGCTATTTTTTATAATTTGCAGCCCATTTGCTAATTCTTAAGTAATTTATTACAACCCATTTTCTGCCCAGGACCACGGTCAAAAAGTTTCGGTGGAGTCCGAACTGTTGTAATCCCGAAATGATAAACATTTTTTAAGAACTTATTGATTTGCCAAAAAAATCGTTTTGTTTTTGTAAGCAAATAAGACGTGGGACAATTGAGTTGGTTTAAGGGAAAACCAGTGGTAAAAAAATCAACGCTGGGTGAAAAAAACAACAAAAATAAGGATGTAAATATGAAAAGGGAATTATATGTGTTTTCAATATAATGATACGTGTATGTTGGAAATATGCCCTAGAGGCAATAATAAAAGCATTATTATTATATTTCCTTATTCATGATAATTGTCTTTATTCATGCTATAATTGTGTTATCCGGAAATCGTAATACATGTGTGAATAACAGACAACAACGTGTCCCTAGTAAGCCTCTAGTTGACTAGCTCATTGATCAATAGATAGTCATGGTTTCCTGACTATGGGCATTGGATGTCAATGATAACGAGATCACATCATTAGGAGAATGATGTGATGGACAAGACCCAATCCTAAACATAGCATAAGATCGCATAGTTCGTTTGCTAGAGTTTTCCAATGTCAAGTATCCTTTCCTTAGACCATGAGATCGTGTAACTCCCGAACACCGTAGGAGTGCTTTGGGTGTGCCAAGCGTCACAACGTAACTGGGTGACTATAAAGGTATACTACGGGTATCTCCGAAAGTATCTGTTGGGTTGACACGGATCGAGACTGGGATTTGTCACTCCGCTTGACGGAGAGGTATCACCGGGCCCTCTCGGTAATGCATCATCATAATGAGCTCAATGTGATCAAAGTGTTTGATCACGGGATCATGCATTACGGTACGAGTAAAGTGACTTGCCGGTAACGAGATTGAACGAGGTATTGGGATACCGACGATCGAATCTCGGGCAAGTAAAATACCGATTGACAAAGGGAATCGTATACGGGATTAATTGAATCCTCGACATCGTGGTTCATCCGATGAGATCATCGTGGAGCATGTGGGAGCCAACATGGGTATCCAGATCCCGCTGTTGGTTATTGCCCGAGAGCCGTCTCGGTCATGTCTGCATGTCTCCCGAACCCGTAGGGTCTACACACTTAAGGTTCGGTGACGCTAGGGTTGTGAAGATATGTATATGCAGTAACCCGAATGTTGTTCGGAGTCCCGGATGAGATCCCGGATGTCACGAGGAGTTCCGGATTGGTCCGGAGGTAAAGAATTATATATAGGAAGTGCTGTTTTGGCCATCGGGACAAGTTTCGGGGTTATCGGTATTGTACCGGGAACACCGGAGGGTCCCGGGGGGTCCACCGGGTGGGGCCACCTGCCCCGGAGGGCCCCATGGGCTGAAGTAGGAAAGGATCCAGCCCAAAGTGGGCTGGGGCGCCACTTCCCCAGGGCCCATGCGCGCCTAGGGTGGGGAAACCCTAAAGGGGGGCGCCCCCTTGCTTGGGGGGCAAGCCCCCCACCCCTTGGCCGCCGCCCTCCCTAGGAGATTGCATCTCCTAGGGCCGGCGCCCCCCTAGGGGGCTATATATATGAGGGGAGGGGAGGGGGCAGCCGTACCCTTGCCCTGGCGCCTCCCTCTCCCTCTCCAACATCTCCTCCTCCTCCGTAGAGCTCGGCGAAGCCCTGCCGGAGTACTGTAGCTCCACCATCACCACGCCGTCGTGCTGCTGCTGGAGCCATCATCCTCAACCTCTCCTTTGCCTTGCTGGATCAAGAAGAAGGAGACGTTACGCTGACCGTACGTGTGTTGAACGCGGAGGTGCCGTCCGTTCGGTGCTAGGAACTCCGGTGATTTGGATCACGTCGTGTACGACTACCTCATCCTCGTTCGTTGAACGCTTCTGCTCGCGATCTACAAAGTGGTATGTAGATGCAATCTCTCTCCCATGACACGTTGCTTAGATGAACTCATAGATGGATCTTGGTGAAACCGTAGGAAAAATTTTAATTTTCTGCAATGTTCCCCAACAGTGTATATGAACTAGTAAAGCTATAGGTAGAGATAAGAAAACGGATGTAGGACATGCGTTTCAAGAGGAAAATAGAACTGGGCTGTGTGTTTGATTCAGTAAAAAAACTGCCTGCGGATGTTGTAAGACAAAATATAACTAACGCTGGCGGGCCAGAGGCCAGTACATACCTGCTGGATCTTTGTGCCCCGTTATCGTCATGGGCTGGGCCTCTTAAAAACAAAACCAACCCTGGGCAGTCTACAGCCCAGTTGAAACTTGCTCGACCTGAAAAAACAATATACGTGCTCAATAAACGAGAGAATTCTACAAGTACAGACTGATAACTGGGATGCAACACGGATATTGTTTTTTTATCGTGATAATAAGTGCATGCACTTGTTTCGAAAAAATTGGAGAACTTGGAATTCGAACGGCGGGTACTTATGCTACCCATCAAATAAAAATCAGGTGCCTGAAAATTCGTTTCGAAACAAATGATTCAGCTTTATATCCACGTCGACCCTCGGCATGATGGTTGGAAGCAAATGCAAGTTCATACCAAAAGATCGTTAACAACAATACCAACTTGCGGACGACAAGGTAGTACAACTAACAATACCAAACTAACTTATAATATTTTTACTCCTGGCCCTAGTGTTCGTCTGGTAGAAAATCTTGCAGAGGACCAGCTCCCGCTCCTTCTCTTGCTCCAGGTCCCCGAGGTGGTACTGGTGCATCACCCAGTTGGTCCTCTGCTGGTCGAAGTTCTTGTTGGTGTGCAGCACCAGAACCTTTTTTGCTGCCCGTCTGCCGGCCGTTGACCATCACCGGCAAGGTATTGCCGGTCTCGTGCCACATCGCGTGCATGCCGCACTCCGACTGTATCTTGCGACGCGTCCATGTGCCCCTTTTGAACGCCCTGGAATTGCGCTGGAAGAAATGCTTCCTTAGGCCACTCAGTGTGATACCTGCAGTATTGTGGAATACAGGTTTTAGTGTACCTAGTTGGCGTTTTCATAACATCTTTGGCATGTTGCAGTCACTAGTTTCACTTTTTATTAACTGTCAAATTGTAATTGCTTCACCAGGTCCGCGTCTAAAAAGAAAAATAGAGCTATAAACAAAGGAATATGTTTGTGCAAGTAGACGGCCGATCGGTGTCTTACCTGGAAGTTTCTCAGGTCGGGTGTAGCATATGCCGTGCTCGCTGTTGATAGTTGGTATGAACAAATCGATGAGAGAGTGAAATCTCGCGCTGTCAGCACTCACTTTGGCCTCAAGGTGCTTGATCAGCTCCTGCTCCGTGAGATCGAACTTGACGCCAGCCGGCAGCACCGGCCAATCCTTCTTTGACTTGCATCAGTAATTCCAGTTATATGGTACTCAATGTATAATCAATCGACTGTTTTAAGTGAATGATGAAAGATTTCGACAGATAAGTGGTACTCCAAATCTGAAGTCCAGAATACCCGAACACGCCGCCGGGATTCTTGTGTCACCTCACGCGCAGCGTGTTGTCACGTCAATTCAATGTGTGGACATGACGAATAATTTGACCGACGTATACTAGTACTGCTACTGTACTACTTACTAGTCGTATTTAGTGTCACAATTTATACATAGGTTTAACTAACAAGTACGCACTTGAAGCCTAACTGATATATATATATATATATATATATATATATATATATATATATATATATATATATATATATATATATATATATATATATATATATATATATGATCACAGGATCAGAATAGTTATTCGGATCACGGTCAGCCCTATAAAGATTAGCGCCAGGCCGGCCCATTAGCACATTCTTGAACGGCCTAATAAACCACACACGACCTTCCCAGTTCGCACCCCGTCTCTAACCTCCCTTGATTCCAGCCGGCCTCCACACACGACCCGCCGCCGCCCCGTGCTTCCTCCCTCACCGGCGCGGCGTTTCCTCCCCCGCCGCCCCGCGTTTCCTCCCCCGCACACCCACCATCGCCGGGATCCTCGCTCCCCTGCTCCACCACCGCCGTGGCGACCGCCCTAGATCCCCGCCATTGGGCGACCTCCCAGACCTCCCCGCAGCCGCGCCATGACCGGCTCCTTCCCCGTCATTGGAGCGCCACATCCCCCGCCGCCGGAGCGCCACCTCCCTAGGCGCCTCGCTCCTCCAACCCCGTGATGCGCGACCCACTAGGCGCCGCACCTGCATCTCGCTGCTCCGCTCTCCCGGCTGGCGGCGAGCCATCCGCCCCGCTCCATGATGGACGCCATCTCCCCGCACGCCGGCGCTCCATCCGCCCCGGCCCGCTCCCCAGCCAAAACCCAGAGGACCCCCGTTTCTCCTTCCTCGGTACGACCTCTGTCCTGTCCGGCGGCTGTAGGTGAGCAAAACAAGGTGATGCCCCCCTATCCGGTGGCTGTTGGTGAGCAAAACAAGGTGATGTCCCCCGCGGCTGTAGATAAGCACAGAAACACAATTCCTTCTCTGTACTTCTCTCGATTTTCTTGGGCCGTTCGGATAGTACTCATTGGGCAGGTCGAGCAAAATTCTCGTGGAAGGTCGAACAAGATTGTTGGAATACCTCTTGCTTTCTGAGAAAAGCTTCAGTTTGATGTGTGCGTGCTCCGTGCAGAGGCATGTGTGTGTGTGTGTGTGTGTGTGTGTGTGTGCTCGCGTGCTCCGCAGCAGAGGCATGCACATCCTCATCCTCCCGCAGTCCAGATTGGGGTGCAAACACCGTCCAGGTAAGAACATTGTTGTGAACTCTATTATATTTTGCAGGAAAAGGTTTCGGATGTTGATTTTTAGCGTATTACCAAAAAGAGTTGGGTTAAAAAACCACTCTCCCAAAGACATCCAAGTAATATTTTCAAGAGACGGATGAAAAAATTGTTAGCCACTTATCTCTCTTTGCTGACAATGGAAGAGCTTCAATTTTCTGAAACTTTATCCTAGTGGAGAATCAATTGACTCAACTTGATTTCTGCTCTGTCACAGTTGATGGCGAGATAGATTTTGGCGAGTCTGCCATGATGATGAAAAATACCAGCTATTGTGATAATTAGGTGGGGAGATTGTCAATAACCATCGCATGTATACTGGATGAAAATGGGTGTTCGCTACAGGATGCTGCTTGCACTTAACGTATACAATTTTTATTTTTTGTGTTGTTGTTTTGTATAAGGTATTTTGAGTTTTGGAAGTTCAACATTATGGTGCCGGCGAGTTTCTCTCCATCATGCATGACAATAACATCAACTGCTGATCATACATGCGGCAAAATGAAGGTGGTTAGAACGATTTCTGGATATAATAAGTCTCTCTTGTCCATCTAAAAAAATGTGTCGACAGTAAAATAGAGAATAAAAAATAATAAAAAGGGGTGCAGTTCAATCACTGATAACAGGGGAGTCCAGTAATAAAAAAACTTGGTTAATTTTTTTTTAAAACTAACTTAAAAAAGTCAGGGAGTATGCGGGTACAAAGCATTTAAAAATTAGGAAACCAAACACATTGTGACACGGCCGAGATCCTCCGCAGGGACTTGGGGAGTAACTATATTTCTGGGAGATTCACATCATAGAAACTCCTCCAGAAAAGTGTGCAGTCTTTTTTTCAAATACATGGCATGAAAAACAAGAAGAAGGCAAAAGCCTCGACCAAAAAAATGTTTAGTCTAGAAGTTCAAATTTAATTAATTGGATAGTGCATAGCAAAAAAATGTGGGGTGTACAAAAAATTTCTCCATTGACTTTCCCATTTATGAAAATATAACAAAAATTCAATATAAAAACAGAGATGGTTGATGTTTGTAAGAAGAACATGTTTTCCACATTACTAAAAAAGCAAAGTTTGTTACAAAAATCACGTAACAGAGAGAAGTTCACATACTACACGGTGGGCATTTTTTATGAAAACAAGAATGAAAATGCAAAGGCTAAAAGTTTTGTTGGTAGAGGTTCAAGTGCTCGGCCCGAGAAAGTTCAAAATTCTTGTGAGAGAGGCTGAACAAAAATTCGTGACAACGGCTTAGGATGAAAACAACAGGAAGTTCAACTACTACATGAAATGCATTTCCGATAGCAATATAAGAATAGAAAACAAAAGGCTTAAAAAGTTTGTTGCAAGAAGTTCACGTGCTCTTCCCGGTGAAGTTCAAGATATCTAGTGCGAGACGTCCGACCTTCAATTACATGTAAAATACGTCACAGAAGTTCAGCGTGAAAATAGCAGAAGGTCAACTACTACATTGAATGAATTTCAGATGAAAAACTTTTAAAACCATCACGAGTATGTAGAAATGATCAACACGAAAAAGTTTCGTGTTTACAGCAGTATTCCATCGGTATATCACTTGCTCAATTCCCGGCGAGTGGATAGAGAGCTATGGGCAAAAAAAGATGGAGAAGTTCGATGATTATAGAAAACTCATATTTTCCTCGTTATTAAAGAATGATGGAAAGAAATTCAAAAATAAAATAATAAGAAGTTCAACAATTAAAAATATAGCACTTCAAAATTCATAAAAAAGGATTAAGAAAAATCAAATTAGAAATTCATAAAAAAACATAAATATTTTCATGTAATTGAGAGTGGTCTAGGTTGATATGTGCCAGAAGTTCATGTACTACACGGTGTGCATTTTTTATTAAAAAAAGAATAAAAATTAAAGGCTAAAAGTTTTGTTGTTATAAGTTCAAGCACTTCGTCAGAGAAAGTTAAAAAAAATAATTTGAACCACCGTGAGTATGAAAAACTGAACAACACGAAGAAGTTGCATGTTTGCAACAGCTTTCCAGCGGCATATCATTTGCTCAATTCCGGTAAGTGGTTTGGGAGTTACAGGCAAAAACATCACGTCATAAACAGAGTGAAGTTCAAACAGACGTGCCCCAGAAGTTCAACTACTTCACGCAGTGCATTTCCGTTCGCGATGAAGGCAGAAATTATGATCTCGTCATTTTCTATTTTACTTCAAAACAACAGGAATATCATTTGTGTAAGTTCAAGTCTTCGGTCGAAGAAAATTAAAAAAATTATTGTGAGAGAGGTTTGTACAAAAGGAATATCATCTATGCAACACTAACGAATGGATGAGAAAATTACAAACAAAAATACGTCACAGAATTTCAACGTGAAAACAGCAGGAAGTTCAACTACTACACTAAATGAATTTTAGATGAAAAACTTTTAAAATCGCCGCGAGTATGAAAAAATGATCAACACGGGAAAGTTGCATGCTTACAACAGCTTTCCATCGGTGTATCACTTTGCTCAATTCCGGTGAATGGATGGAGAGCTACGAACAGTGGATGGAGACCTACGGGCAAAAAAATCACGTGAAAAAATAGAGTGAAGTTCAGGTACACATGCCGAGAAGGTCAGGTTCTTCACGCGGTGCATTTTCGAAGAATCTGTTTCGAAATAAAGGCAGAACGAGTGATCTCGCCGTTTTCAAAAGTACTTGAAAACGGCTAGGAATTATAGAAAACCATCAACATGAAAAAGTTTCGCATTTTCTGTAGCTTTTCAGTGGTATTTTATTTGCCGCATTCCGATAAAGTTTGTAGAAATTACGGCGAAAATACGTTTTTATCCATTTTCAAAACTGACTTAAAACAGTAAGGAATTGGGAGAAACAATATATACCAAAAAGTTTCGCATTTCCTCAGGCTTTCCAACGCCATATCATTTGCTACATTCAGACGTACGGTTAAAAAATTAGCTCACAAATACACACTCGGTGAAACTTGTACCATTTTATAAATCACTTTTAAACCGTTTACAGTTAGAAAATACTTTCAACATGTAAAAGTAGCGCAATTTCATAAGCTTTCCAACGCCATATCGTTTGCATCAATTGGATTAGCCGTTTAGAAATGACATCAAAAATACGGACACGGCTGTTCGGTTTGTGAAATTTTACGATTTTCTAAACTACTCTTTAACCGTAGGGAATTAGAGAAATCTTTCAACATGTGGAAGGAGTGGTTTTGCAGCAGCTTTCCAAAGCCACATTACTTGCCTCATTCCGATTAACAGTTTAGAAATGCGATCGAAATTACGATTCACGTTTTTTGCGTGAAGAAAAAACGGTTTTCAAAACTGCTCTTAAACCGCTTACATTTTGCGAAAAATTTAACTTGGGTCAGGATACTCGTGTCCATAGCTTTCCAACGGTATATAGCAAGCCCTATTTGGGCAAGGTTGCGGGAAGTTCAACCTAGCACAGTGGGAAGTTCAGGTCGAACAACTCAGGCAGTAAACTCGCAAAAAACGCAAGTTCTTCACGACCCGAGTGCAAAATCTGCCTATGAGCGAGGTTCCTATCTAAAACGAGTATTTAGTTGCTAAAAATCGTTTAAAGATTACACTTACATCACATGGAACACGACTAACCAGAAAAACTCGCGGTAGAAGGCACGGTTGCGAAGATAGCACGAAGGTCGGGTTCGTACAGAGAGAAGTTCAGGCGCGCGTACAAACAAAAATACGTCACAGAAGTTCAACGTGAAAACAGCAGGAAGTTCAACTACTACGCTGGATGAATTTTAGATGAAAAACTTTTAAAATCGTCGCGAGTATGAAAAAATGATCAACACGGGAAAGTTGCGTGTTTACATCAGCTTTCCATCGGTGTATCATTTGCTCAATTCCGGTGAATGGATGGAGAGCTACGAGTAGTGGATGGAGACCTACGAGCAAAAAAATCATGTGAAAAAATAGAGTGAAGTTCAGGTACACCCGCCGAGAAGTTCAGGTACTTCACGTGGTGCATTTTTGAAGGATCTGTTTCGCAATAAAGGCAGAACGAATGATCCCGCCGTTTTCGAAATTACTTGAAAACGGCTGGGAATTAGAGAAAACCATCAACATGAAAAAGTTTCGCATTTTCCTTAGCTTTTCAACGGTATATTATTTGCCCCATTCCAATCAAATTTATAGAAACTACGGCAAAAATACGTTTTTAGCCATTTTCAAAACTGACATAAAACCTTAATGAATTAGGAGAAACAATATATACCACAAAGTTTTGCATTTCTTTAGGCTTTCCAACGCCATATCATTTGCTGCATTTGGATGTACGGTTAAAATATTAGCTCGAAAATACGAACTCGGAGGAACTTGTATCGTTTTCTAAATTAATTTTAAACCATTGAAAATTAGAAAAACCTTTTAACATGAAAAAGTAGCGCAATTCCATAAGCTTTCCAACGCCATATCATTTGCCTCAATTGGATCAGCCGTTTAGAAATTACATTGAAAATACGAAGTCGGCTGTTCGGTTTGTGAAATTTTATGATTTTCCAAATTACGCCTTAACCATAGGGAATTAGAGAAAACTTTCAACATAAGGAAGGAGCGATTTTGCAGCAGCTTTCCAATGCCATATTATTTGCTTCATTCCGATAAACGGTTTAAAAATGTGATCGAAAATATGATTCACGTTTTTTGTGTGAAGAAAAAACGATTTTCAAAACTGCTCTTAAACCGCTTACATTTGGCCAAAAATTTAACTTAGGTGATGATACTGGTGTTCATAGCTTTCCAACGGTATATCGCAAGCCCCATTTGGACACCTTTTAGCTGAAGTTCAACCTAGTACTCGGGGAAGGTCAGGCGCGTTACTCGGGAAATTCGGGTTGTGATCAGAATATTATTCTGATCCCGTGATCAGAATAGTGTTTATGTATATATATATATATATATATATATATATATATATATATATATATATATATATATATATATATATATATATATATATATATATATGTATGGCTTCTGCACAGCATCTCCATCATCATTATCAGTACATCCTACGCAGGTGAGTTAGGATGCACTTGATCCTAGGAAGATATCTATCCTTTAGACCAGAGGAGTGCTTCAAACTAACAATAGTACATAATATCCAACAAAAGAGGGTCGTGCTACGGCAGCAGAATACATGGCTCAGTCTAGATATCAGCACGAATCAAGTTGTGCATATTTGCTGTTGGCATGAACCACATCGCCGCATGTCGGGTTTGCAAAAGCCATCCATTGCATGGAAGCTTGATGCCTTTCACACACTGAATATTATCTGGCAACAAGCTGTGTCGACGAATCTCTGGATATGGTGATTCATGAAACCCATGGTATGATGTGTAAACACAGCCCCCCTCGTGAATGGAAGTTGCATAGCACAGTAATCATCGCCAGTGATATGATCGATGATTGGTTGGATGATCGGATAATTGAGCTTGAGGAACAAGGAGTGGTTGCCGAGGCTGTAAACCCGCCTCCAGTTGAATACGCCTGGCCCGACGGAGCTGGGATGTTTCTCGAACACGAAGCAGCCATAGCCATCAATGTCACGAACGCCCCATTCATTTTACTGCATGTGGTTTGATGTAATGGTTTGGTCAATTTGGTACGTGCGAATGAGCATCAAATGACCGCCGTCAGTTGAACAAGCGATAAACCACCACCCATCGGCTGGTATGATTCTAGGTCCTGAAATCATGAAGGCCAGCGCATTTGCGTCGGTTGCAACAATTCAAATTGGAGACCAAAAGGACAAAAATAAACAATCATGTTCAGAGTATGTGTGGAATTAAGATTATTGTAACAGTGACACATATCATAGACAGAGAATTGCAATGCTGTGGTCATAATCATACCCCAAGTTAAAAAACAAGCCAATGGCTTTCATATTCTAGCAACATGTCATGGTTCAAACATCATGTAACAATGAGAGGAAAACAACTATGACAGCGCCTACTCATATTCTACCATAGCACTTACTACTACTGTTCTCATATCAACTCTAAGTAATAACATGCGTTGTTATAAAAATCTTGTAAACGAGAGTAACATATAGCAATCATGATGTTATGCTCATAATATGTATTCTAACAATCATTAGATGCCAATTGTTCTCATATCAACTCTAGCAATAACATGTGTGGTCATAAAAATCTAGGAAATGAGAGGAACATATAGCAATGATGTGGTTATAGACATGCTATGCATTCTAAATTTGTAACAAATGAACAGGCAGTCGTATTCATAAGGTAAAGATGAGATGAGATAGAACAATTACACGATGATAGATTCCACCAGTATAGGCAGCCAATCTGTGCGTCGACCACGTAAACGATGCCATCGTGCACTATAGCATCAGACAAAAATGTTGCCTCAACAGGATTGATGATGAGCCATAACCATGTATGGCGACCGGATTCCAGATAGACTAATCCCTTGTTGAACAAGGCAATGAACTTGTAATCCATGTAGTCTTATGATGGTGTGGGCACTTCGCAGATTACAACTTTCTGCAAACAGAGGTCGAGCCAAAAGCTTGATGCGTCTCGTGCGTAGTAGGCAGGAGTGTCCGGCGGGCCGCAAGGCTGATGGCGGCGGTATCCAACGATGGAAGGGTGATCTCTCGCTGGGTGTAGATATCCACGAGATGCCACGGACTACCGCTGTGGTGGATGAGGACGATCCAGTTGGCCTTCATGCCCGCCCAGTAGTGGCCGCGCATGAAGGACAGGTGGACGGGTAGTGGTAGCATGTCGAGGGGCACCACGGCAACCTCCGTAGGATCATCAAGTCGGTGCTTGGGCCACCTGCGAGGATCGGGCATCAGCAAGCAGGGTGTCTTGAAAAGAGCCGGCCGGTTGCGAACGAGTAGACGATACAAAGACACCGAGCATGCGGCCAGACGGACGGTGCTGAGTAGGTCCATACGACTACAGATCTGCTCCAAGAGAACATCGGGGAGGGAATTCCAATCGCGGCTTTGCGTGTCAGTCGGTTCTGCCATTGGGGTTTTCGGTGCCTGCGAGCCAGCGGGGAAGTGGATTCGGGCGGGCGAGCGAAGAAGCTTCTCATCGTGTGGCCGAGCAGTGAGCGGGGGGATATGGTACGCGCGAGCTACCAAGGAAGATGGCGCGGGCAGACGAGCAGTGAGCGGGGGTAAATGGTGTGCGGCCGACGATGGGGAAGAGAGGAGGAAGACGAAGAGAGGAGGAAGAAGAAGAGAGGAGGAAGAAGAAGAGAGGACGAAGAAGAGTGGAAGACGGGGAAGAAAGTGCATTCAATCTCAATTCTACTAGTACTATTACCAGGATATACCGTCCTTCGGAGTGTAAATAGTTACACCGATGACATGTGGGTCTACCACAACATGGCCCATATGTCAGTTAATGGAGGACAGAGATGCGTAGGCGTATTTGCGGAAGCGTGCTCTACTGGCAAACATGATGGCAGTACTGGGTAAGGCTGATTTAGTAACACCAACACGCTGGTTCAGCTTATTAATTACGTGTCCCATCTGCTGCAACGTGTATTGTCACTTCACTGCGAAGACTAGTTGAATAGTTCTCTCTGACCGAGATGGGGAATAATGGATCGCGAGAAGTTCCTTTCTACAGTATCTCTATGCCTCTACGCTCACTTCACTCATTTTGCTCCGTACCTAGTCACTTGTTGAAATCTGTAGAAAGACAAATACTCTGCCAGTGTATTTTTCTCGTTTCAAATTAAGCTATATTAATTAGAAAGAACACAGTATGGACTACTACTACTAGTACTACTAGTACTGCTTTGATGTGTCCCGTCAACTCACCGAACGAGGAGAAGCTTGCTTACTACGCCTCTCCCTCGCCCACGCGCGCGGTGGTTCGCAGGACGAGGAGAGGGTTTTGACTACAACGCCCTCTCCCTCTCCCTCTCCTCGCCCTCGCCCTCGCCCTCGCCGTGAACGTGCAGCAGTTCAATCGGTGTCAGATTGCCAGAAGCATATTGTACTATAGTATCATCATTGTTGGACCTTCCGAAGAGGCGAAGAGCCAAGTGCAAGGTTCACACGAGTACGAACTGTTGAACCTCCCGAAGAGGCAAAGAGCCAAGCGCAAGGTTTTATAGGAGTTGTCGTCCTAGTAGGAGTGTACTAGTACAACTATAGCGAACAATGCTACTATATGATGCCGCCACGTCACGTATATCCAAAGCTGTACCACCTTTTTTTATCAAAGAGCATGTTGGAGCCCGTGTAACAACCACACAAGTTGCACTTACACATAACACATTTACTAGTAATAAATTCTAAAGGACAAATGCCAGTATGCCACACAAGTTCATCTCCAACTCATGTGATAAATTTGTGCACGACTAGTCTACATATATTCACAGCGCTACCGTTCACAATTACCGTACTCCACTTACACGTTATAGATGGGCTACATGTCCTCCTCCAGGTTCCAGTCCCAGGTGTTCTTCATGGATGGCACGATCCATAGCGGTGGGCAACAGGAATCATTCTCGCAGCTTTCTAGTCCGGTTCCACACGATGGAAACTCATTCAAGCTGAAGCGGCATAAATTTGGGATAGTGTGTCCCAACATGTCGTTCATCCGGTGGTGCGCACTGAAGACACAACCATGCTACATGAATGGCAGGCCTTCCGTGTCGTGCACGGAAGGTGGCATCCGCTTCACAATGGGGTAGCTGTCCCTGATGAAAAGCGAGTACTCTCCAAGAGTGTTCCTCGGCATCCACGTAGCATCACGGGGGTCGAACTCGACGTCGTTCATCTGGTACATGCGGCAACCCAGATCTGGACACATGGTGTTGTGGTTTTGTCACGGCAGATGTCCTAGCAAATGGACTTAGTCGTGGAGCCATCGCAACGGGTTAACTCGAAGGGGTTAAAGCGGACACAGGGACACAGAGGGTTTATACTAGTTCGGCCCCTTCGATGAAGGTAAAAGCCTACGTCTAGTTGTGATGGAATTGATGGGGTTTTGATGACTAGGGAGCAAACAAGCTTCGCCTAAGTCTCGAGTTGTGATTGTCTGTCCTTGAACCGTTGTCGGGTCGTCCCCTTATATACACGGGTGACGCCCGTCGGTTCACAGAGTCCCAATCTCTGGTTCATATTCGTACCCGGGTTGGTCTCTCCTTACTCCTAACTTATAATACAAGTTTACATACAAAGCCGGTTTACGGCTACAAGTGCTGAACCGACTACGGCCTTGGGCCCTCATCTATCTTCTTGGGCTTTAACGCTCTGGGACTACTGATGAAGTTAACTCGGCCCTGGTAGGCCGGTTTACGCCCAGTAGTAATATCCCCAACATTAGGCCCCAGATTGATTTGAACGTGTTCATGTCAATCCTTAGCAGAAATCTTCATTTTTTATCATCTTCTGGTAATTGTTGAACCGTCTTGACGTCATGTTCTCCAATTGCTGTTAAATCGGGGTGACGTCATCTGTCATAAAGAAAGTATTCCTAATACCTCATCATTTTAATAAGGCTGCGAAAATCGAGGCGACAGCTCCGTTCGGTGGCCCCTGGTTTGTCGCGCCTGACACATGTCCTTTTGTCTTATAAATAGGACCGAAGGGTCATTTCCTTTTTCCCCTTCCCGCCTTCTCATCTTCGTCTTCCTCGCGTCGTTAGCTTCAGAGCTCCGCCGCCGCCGCCGCCTTCAGCCTCGACCTTGGCCGCTGCATCGACCTGAACGCACCAGAAAACTGCGGTGATCTTCCGTACCCTCCTCAGCTATGGTAAGTCCTCTGTTCTTCTTAACCTAGATCTGTTCTAGGGTTCCTTGTTCTTGCGATGTTCGTCGACTGCTCCTGTTCATGTGTTAGCCTCTGTATGGATCTGTAAAACCTTGTACTGAATACCACTTTGCTTTCCGCATCCACCTATAGTCTCATGTTAAAGTCCGTGGATCTCATCTGTATATCTGCCCATTGATTCACTTCCGCCCTGCTTTGAAGCCTTTGAATATTTTTTCTGTTTTTCTGAAGCTACCTTAGATCCATTGCTGTAACGGAACTTTTGTGAAACCTGTTTCTGCATACTTAGCCATTTCGGAACCTCCATTGCTTTCAATATTTAGATCAGGCGGTTTAACTTACCATAGGAAAAGTTAATAAATTGGTATATACCATTAGTCCCCTTATTGAACCGCCAGGATCCCTTAGTCATAGTCCATCGCTTCACGGAGCTTCGGTTTGAATGTAATTATCCTCGGTTTGACCCCGATCATATTAGTGTATATTTTGTGCCCAACACAATCTCAAACCGGGATCGCTTATTTTGTAGACTCCACCATGGCCAAGCAAGTATATGAGTGCAACTGGGCTCCTTCTCGTGTTACAGAGACGCAGCTGAATAACTTAGTCTTGACTGGCGCTTTGAGCAGCAAGAATACCATCCACTGGAGGGTCCCAGGCAAAGAATGTCCTCCCACACCTCGAGAAGGAGAGGTTGTAGTTTTTGCGGATCAATTAGCCCGAGGTTTTAATCCACCCAGTTCGAAATTTTATCGGGATGTCTTGGCCAACTTCCAACTTCGTCCGCAAGACACTGGCCCCAATTCTGTCACCAACATATGTCATTTCCAAGTGCTCTGCGAGGTGTTCTTTCAAGAGGAACCTTCAGTCGAGTTATTCCGAGATTTGTTCCATCTAAACCGTCGCACAGAATTTACTGATGGTCCCAATATGGAATTGGGTGGCATGGCGATTCAAAAGAGGAAAGAGGTCACTTATCCTCACGCAAAGCTGCACAGCCATCCCCAAGAATGGAATCAATCGTGGTTCTATTGCAAAGACACCTCTCCTGCAAATGAAAATCCCTTGCCCGGCTATCGTCCGGAACGGCTTAGCAACACACACCCCTTTCCACAGAGGTTGACGGCCAAAGAGAGGAGTAAATATGCTCCCCAACTGTCCAAGCTCAGAGCCTTTATGGCCAACGGTTTAACAGGAGTGGATCTCGCTCGTTGCTGGATATCCTGGAGCGTACTGCCTCTCAGCCAACGCTCCGGTTTGATGTGTGAATATACGGGCAGTGTTAACGACCCTCTGCGGCACGTGAATATCCAGCTTACTGACGAAGAAGTCACATAAGCTATGAAGAAAATTTTGAACGAACCGGAATACGTCTGTGCCCGAACCGGCCTGCTTCCTTTCTGTGCTACCAACAAACCGCTAGCTGTAAGTCTGAATTTTCCCTTTCATTATCTCTGATAATGTTACATCTGCTTAATACTTGATACCAATATCTGTTAAAATAGGGTGATGATCCGTTTTGGAGCAAGAAGCTTTCGCAGGAGAAGGCAGACAAACCGGAGAGGCCGACCCGTCCAAAGACAAAGGTCCTTAAGAAACCTGCTCATAAGAGGAAAACCACTGCATCCTCTGATCCGCCTGCTGATGATGAGGTGAGTAATCCGGACCTTAAGGTAGAACTCGATTTACTTGGCTTTCTTTTACACGCCTTATTGATGATAATACTTGTCAGGATGATGCCGAAGCTAGCCATGCTGATGATGCAGAGGTAATTATTCTCTCTTCTGATTCAAACTCTTTGACTTCACTAAAAATTCGTCAGGTAATCCGGAAAGTTAAATTTTCTCATCCACTTGCTCATTTGGATCCCAAATTTCTTATGAAGACCCAACAGCATGAAGTGCGCCGCACGACTCGGCATAGCGGCCAGGTAGTTACCTCCGCCGGTTTACCGAACAATCCGGTTCGGAGACGCCGTTCAGAGGTCCCTAATTTGCTTGTCAGTACTTGTTCTAAAGCGGGCTGTTTTCGACAACCGCTTAACCCATCTGACTCCGATTATCAGGTTACCTCCCACTCATCCTCCGGCGAGTCAACGGGTACTCAGCTGCCACCGCTTAAAACCGTGCTTGGGTAAGCTTGCACTTATCATAGCATTCTTGGTATTGTAGCTTTCAACACATACTGTTTTTGATTTTGCTGTTCCTCTCAGGGCCAAACCGAGGCCGAGCAAGAAGGCTCGCCTGGATAAAGCGGCCGAAGAAGAAACTGCCCCTGAACTGGGCGCCGCTCCAGATGTTGAGGCGGCCATTCATGAATACATGCCGAATGACCCGCCAGCGCAAGATGAGGTCTTTATTGCTGAAGAGAGGCCTGCTGATGCTTCCGGTCCTGCTGACCAGCCTGGAAGTTCCGTCCGGAATGAAAAATCCACAAGTCCATCCAAAGCTACTGGCAAACCGACAGCCACAGTGCAAACCGGTGACGCCCAGGATGATGAAGTTGTCATCACTGGTATTGGTCATACCGAACCCAGCAATCCTGTCGCTTTGTCCAGACATACTGCCAAGGATGAATTTGCTGCAATGGGTAAGGGCAAGTGGAATGTCGATTTGGCGACTTATGCTGCACTGAGTGCTCAAGATCTTCATTCTGGTTATCTGAACCATCTATATACCAGTCGCGATCATGAAGCTGGCCTAGTGAACATGATGAAGGAGAAATTTGAGGTAATTTTCATATGCCTCTTCCTGCTTGTATATCTTTTATCCTTGCTGCCTCCCCTATTCCCCAAGGGTCGGTTTGTAATCTTCTTTCAAACCGGAACTTTGTGAAATATAAAGCTGCATACTTCAGAATGCGCCGATGTAGCCTCCAAGGGTCGGTTCAACTTAATGTAGTTGTATCGGGACTTAATAATATAAACCTGAAAACTTCAAATTTCACTGATAATTTTTGAGCAAATAGCCATTAGCCCCCAAGTGCCAAGTTGAATACTTGTATTGAGCTTGGGACTTTGCAATCAGTTGATAGTTGTAGATTAAATAGGCATTAGCCCCTAGGTGCCAAGTGCATAACTCGTTATGTGGTTGGTACTTCAATATCCATACCATTTTTTAAACCATATAACTGTCTGACTGCAGGTTGAGCTGAAGACCAAAGAAAATAAACTCACCGATCTTCACGAGAACTTAAAATCCCAACAAGCTGAAACCTCCAAAGCAAAAGAGGAGTTGACCAGCGCTTTAAGCATCATGGAACAGCTGAAGGAGGGCTTCAAAAAAGATCGGGCGGATTGGGCCACTGAGAAAAACGCTTTGATCAAGAAAATTGAAACTGCTGAAGCTGCCCTTAAACCGGTGACAGACGAACTGACCAGCGTAAAGCAACAAGTGCATGCAATGACTGCCACCATCTTTGGTAAGCGTTCTTTGAGTGCTGTTATAATTTCGGTCTTCCGATGATAGGTCCGGTTTGTGAACTGTTCTATCATGTTGCAGACACCCGCATTAACCACTTGGGGTCAGATGTTCGAATGAAATTAAAGGCTGCCTACACATTAATCGAACAGCTGTATACTGGAGCGCAGCGGATCATCTCGACTGCGTCACATAACAATCCGGCACCCACGTTAATCCAAGATACTCTTAAGAGATTGTCAATGCTTCCTGCCCGTATTGAAGAGCTGAAAAAATCTGGTGCTCGAACCGGTGCCATCAACGCTTTAATCCGAGCAAAGGCATGGGTGCCAGACTTCGATCCTGTTGAAGCAGCTCAGGGCTATCCCAGTTTGAAGGAAGACGGGTCAGAGTTCAATGAAGATGATCTGAGGGCAATAAACCGGGCAGTGCACCCTCTTGCTTGTCAATTGGTAGAAGAGGCAGATTTGACGCATTATCAAGCCCAATATAATAATCAGAACAAACGAGTGGCTGCACCGGTTCCCGAAGCAGAAAATCTGATCCCGCCTATCCGTAAGCACACTTATGCTCCTGATATTGAACTGTCTTCACTGATCCATGATGAAGCTGTTTTTCAAGCTTTAATGGGAATCGACTGGACCACTGTTGACTCCCAGCCGCTGGGTAGGGCAGAAGAAACTGAAGCAACGCAGGACGACCCACGCCAATCAGACCAAGGCGGTGACCAAGCTTGAACTGGAGACCGGTTTAATAGGCTGCCTTGTTATACTTTGCCAGAAAACAATGATTTTATTTGGGCACCATGTTGCCTTGTAATAGGATAGCCAATACTTTTGCTTCTGAGATGCCTTCATGCATCTGAACTAATAAGTTTGGTTGAAATATCGACACTGCCAATCTATACCTCCTGCGATCATAAAATCTTAAACTACCAGGGCGGTTGTACCGCCAGCCGGTTTATGAACTTCATATATATGCAAGGAGATTGACATATATGATTAAATTTTGTGATACAAAATACCTGCCATCATCGGGCACAAAGTAGGCTTAGCCAATCCTGACACGGTGGTTTGATAAACCTGCACCATCATGGGAGAAAACAGCTCCTGTATATACAATGCCGGTTTACTATGTAAACCGTGCTTGGTCATAATAATCATGTTGTTACTCCAAAAAAAAGGATGTTAACAGAAGAAATCAAACCGGTTAAATAACCTTCGGTTCAACAATGGACCGTGTTCCGCCAAATTGGCAGCTTGAACCGGTGTAAAATGTTGTCGGTTTAAAACGCAACCAAGATAAAATAGCAGTTTACCAAGAGAAATATGGAAGCAAAGGCAATGATAAAACCGTTTGCAAAAAATAGGCTTTACTGAGCCGATCAGATGGCGTTACCATGGTCGGACACGACCAAGCTCCCAATAGGTGTAGCTATGGTTCAAGTCAGCCAGGTCCCCAAATGAAACCGTGTCATTACGCCGATCAAGTGGCATGGCAATGGTTCGGGTTCGACCAAGCCCCCAAGTGATTCTATGGCCTTTAGGCTGATCAAGAGGCGTGACTGGTTCAGACTTGACCATGTCCCCAAGTGATCAGGTGGCTTTCGCCTATCAAAAGGTGTTGCATCGGTTCGGACACGACCGAGCCCCCAAGTGATATGGTGGCTTTCGCCTATCAAAAGGTGTTGCATCGGTTCATACATGACCGAGCCCCCTAGTGATATTTATAATTTTTGCAAGGGGTAAACCGGAGGCCGCTTTAAGACAGAACAACTCCATGTAACCACGCATGATGTAAAAGAACAGATACCCCGCTTTAGCTGAGGGCCCGGTTTATTGTATTTTTAACATGTTCATTGTCATAATATATACATAAGCAGAGCCAATGGCTCAAGTATAGTAAGGCCGAAGATGAGCTATGTTCCACGGCCTGTTGGTCTCCTCTTCTGATTTGCGTGAGTCTTTTCGCTCTCGAACATCAATCAGATAGTGTCGGCGTTCTGGGAACGGGGGTCCCCAGACTTGCCTGCCTGCGGCCTGCGGCGTGGCTCGAGTGGAGGCCCAGTACGGCCCACCTTCGTCAACGCAAGACTCAAGACCCTCGTGAGGGGCCAAGCCTCGCGGGGAGGATGACGCAACGCTTCCTCGGGCGCGGCCTTCCCAGGTTGGCTCATGAGGAGGCGGAGATATCAAGGCAGGCTACCTCGTGAGGTGTCCATGACGCAAGCCATGACGACCAAGGGTGCCAGGCGGGCGCCAGACCGCACAGTGTCCTCCCCTTTCCTCTTTGGTGCAAAGGGGGCAAGGGCAGGCGAGAGGATCAATCAAAGGCATCCATTTCGGTGCAACGAGACCAAGACCAGTCCAATGGTGGGAATGAGCTCATTGTGGAGCCCATGACGCCGTCATCACAGGGCCTTTGGCAGGCGAGGACCAACTTTGGTCAGGATAAGTGTATTGTATGTTCCCCTTCGAATTGGCCAATTGTTGGCGCCCTTCCCGCTCAATATTTGGGAAGAGGCCCAAGGCCATTGCCTATAAATAGGACTAGCCACCCCCAAGGTAGAGGGAGAGGGAGAAGAAGGGGTGTTCATCTTGCATCCAGCATCTGGTATCCAGAATCCAAGCAAAGAGAGAGAGAGAGAGAGAGAGAGAAGGGCGGCTGAACTCCCCAAGCAGTTCATCGTCCCAGCTAGAACACGCCCTCGCGAGGCTATTCACCCTTGTACTGTTGATCTTCATCAGCCCAAGAGGCAATCCACCCACCACACTGGAGTAGGGTATTACACCACACCGGTGGCCCGAACCAGTATAAACTCTGTGTCTTTTGTGTTGTTCTTTGGGTAGTTTAGATCCTCGCGAGACGGAGAGGTAGAGGGCAGAATCTCCGCGCGCACCCTAGAGTTCGAATCTTAAGGGTCTGCCGGAACCCACGATCCGACATTTGGCGCGCCAGGTAGGGGTGCGCTGGAATCTGTCTTCCACCGCTCCGTTCTCCTCCGACTGTCGCATCCATGTCTGACGCTCGTCGGGCCCGTGCCGAGCGCCGGGCCGCCATCGCTTCCCGCGTCGCCCAGACAGCTCCCGTCGGCGGGCGTCCTCGTCGTTCCCCGTCGTCCGCCGTCAACGCCGCCACCGGCCCGGCGGGGAACGAGCAACAAGCATCGTCTCATCACCCATCTATGCGGCGAGACGGCCGCACCGCTACTCCGTCACTCACGCCAGCTGGCTCTTCGTCCCACGCACTCCGCGCGCCCTTGGAGGCTCGAGCTGCACTCATCGCGGCAAACAAGCTCCTGCGCTACCGTCCCGTCGACGACGTCTACGAAGAGTGGCTCGACCGCGTCGCCGAGCTCGTCCACGCCGCAGGGGGCTCTCCTGCACCGTCCGCTGCGCTGCACCGCACCCCGCCCCGCGCGGGCAATGAAGCTCCGGGGGCGTACCAGCCACCTCCGCTCCAAGAAGATGCCATGGCTCCAAGGCGCATGGCCCCTGGGCGGAACCCGCTCCGTCAGGCGCCAGCCCAGCAAGAACGGAGCTGCCAAGAAGTCCCTCGACCGCGAGAGGCTGCCCGGGCGCTCCCCGCTCCGGCTCGTCGCGGCCCTGCTCCAGCTCCGGCATGTCAAGACCCCGCGCTGCTCATAGCTGCAGCGCAAAGGGGCCCGCAAGGCCAAGCTCTCCCTCAACCAAAGCCTCCCGTGGCCACCGTGGGCTGCCGCGCCTACACCACCGAGCTGCGTAGCGTCGCGTGGCCCGGCAAGTTCAAGCCGGACCTACTTCCTCGCTACGACGGCACGATCGATCCCGCCGAGTTCCTCCCCTCCAGCTGTACGAGCTGGGCATCGAAGCTGCCAGCGGGGATGAAAAGGTCATGGCGAACTGGTTCCCCATGGCGCTGAAGGAAGGAGCTCGCACCTGGCTCCTGAATCTCGCTCCAGGCACGATCTCCTCCTGGGAGCAGATGCGCACCCGCTTCATCGCCAACTTCCAAGGTACTCGCGACCGGCCGCCCGCCGTGAGCGACATGCGCCGCATCAAGCAGCAACCTGGGGAGACCCTGCAAAAGTACATCCAGCGCTTCAACAGTGCACGCCTCAAGATCCCCATAGGTGTCCGAGGAAGCCATCATCTCAGCCTTCTCCGATGGCGTGCGCGCCGTCAAGATGAAGGAGGAGCTGGCGATGCATGAAGACCTCTGCACCTCCCTGCAGCTGTTCAACTTGGCGACCAAGTGCGCCAGGGCTGAGGAGGGACGTCTCTCCCTCCTCGAGCTGCCCGCCGTAGATCCAGAAGAGAAGAAGCCCAAGGCCAAGGACGTGAAGCACAAGGGGGCTGCCGTACTCGCGGCAGAACCGGACACCAAGCGGGGCAAAGATCTGCCCGAATCCTCCAGGGGCAGCCGGTACTGTGTGTACCACGACCTCCACACCCACAACACCAACGAATGCCAAGAACTCCGCGCTGTGAGAGAAGGAAGGATCGGTCGTCGCCCTGACCGCGCCGACAGGGGCTACGGCCGAGGAGGAGGAAGAAACCCGGGACGCTGGGAAGATCGCGGCCCGCGTCAGGGTTGGCGTGACCAACCTCGCGAGGACCGCTGGCGGGACCTGCCTCGCGAGGGTGACTGGAGGGATCAGCCTCGTGAGGACTGCCCTCATGGCAACGCGGGTGTCCCTCCCCTGCCGCCTCAGCCAAGGAGGAACGAAGACCGCCATCAAGACGAGGGGGCTGGGGGCTTCCAAGAGCCACGCGCGATCGCCTGCATCCTAGGCGGAGCTCAAGCCCCAGCCTCCCAACGCATCTTCAAGCAGTTTGCCCGCGAAGTCAATGCAGCCCTCCCCAAGCTCGAAGGAACGCGCCCCCTCAAGTGGTCGGCGTGCGCCATCACGTTCAGCTCAGCAGATCAGCTCAAGTGCGCGGCCACAGCCGGGGTCCTCCCGATGCTTTGCTCCCCAATCATCAGCAACGTGCTGGTCACCAAGACCCTTATCGATGGTGGAGCAGGGCTCAACGTCCTGTCCGTGGAAACATTCGACAACCTCCAAGTGCCCTATGACCAGCTTCAGCCAACCAAGCCTTTCTCCGGAGTCACCGACGGTTCCACGATCCCGATCAGGCAGGTCCGCCTCCCTGTCACCTTCGGGACCCGCAGCAATTACCGCACCGAGCTCATCGACTTTGACGTCGCTCACATCCGCCTGCCGTACAACGCCATCCTCGGGTACCCAGCGCTGGCCAAATTCATGGCCGTAACTCACCACGGCTACAATGTCCTCAAGATGCCAGGGATTTGCGGCATCATCACGGTGCCATGTGAAGAGAGGGATGCAGTGTGTTCCCTGGAGCGAGCCTTTCAGGCCGCGTCGCTAGAAGACCCAGATCGCGGGAGCAGGAGGCTTCCCGAGACCACACCCAAGAAGAAGAAGACGTCGTCAGGCTTTGCCCTTCAGGAGGCAGGGCCCTCAGGGCCCGAGCCTGCCCAGGGGGACCCTACTTCCATCTCATAGTAAGGCGCGCCCGGCGCCCTCCTCAGGTAGGGCTCGGGGGCTCTCACCTTGAGGGCCACCGACCTAGCCAGGGTCACGAGGGAGGCGCTTTGGCACCACGTGGAGGCGTGCTTCGACGCACGTTTCCCTCAAGAAGGAGCGAAGCAAGCAGAGTCAGACCAGCAGGAGTTCGTTAACCAGGCCATTCAAGAACTACAGGAGTCGAGAATCATGAGAGGTTGCCGCCGCTTACCGGCTGTGGCTCCCCATCCAGGCGAGGATGGTGGGCTGCGTGTCTGCATCGACGTACCAGGGCTCAATCAAGTCGCCACGACAGAGCGCCTCTGGCCCTCACAAGTGGGGCGTTGTGGAGGTCCACCCCACAGCTATGTTCGCATGCCCTACGGCTTGCCGAGCGCGGCTGCTGCGTACCAGCGCCTCATGAGGGGCATCATGGAGACTCAGGAAGACAGGCGATCCGTAGTCCTGGCGGAGATGGAGATGATTCGCGGGGAGCCACCAGCGCCTCCGGAGCCTCCCGAGGCCCCAGGGCCTAGGGGCTCGTGAGGATCTCCTCCCGCAGCCCACCGAGTCTGCCGCACCAACGCCATTTCGTCGTCGACATCTTCAGGTGACATCTTTCAAGCTTCATTCCCAGCTGGGAGCGCCCTCCTAGGGCTGCATTACTCCCAGGTCGCGTGGGTCCGTCCCTGCGGCGTGTATCCCTTTTTAGTTTTCGATCGTTAGCCTGCTTTGTTGGGGGCGCCCCTCGGGCTGCATCATCCCCAAGCCGCTTGGGCTAGGCCCAGTGGCGTGTATCTCCCTTGCGTTTATTTCCAACTATGCATTCGCCTATCATGCTTGATCACTTGATGCCTGTCCACTACAACTTTTCTTCTCCATGTCGACCACTTGCACGTTAAAGGGGGGGTGCCTGAGCATCGCGACTCAGGGCTCTTACCGGCTCTCCAGCCCTCACCCTCTGGCCTTGTCCACGGCATCGCGACCTAGCATACCAGCGACGGCTGAGACAAGCTTGAGGGCCGGGACCCGAGGACGTAGAGTGCCGGCATCTAAGCAAATTCTGCAGGAACACATCTCAAGATACGGCCCAGTGCCAGGCGCAACCTGCCTAGAGGTAGGGCCTCGTGAGTCCCGCGCTGGCTCACGGGTGCCCAGATACACCTCACCTAGCCCTACCGTGCTGGCCACGTGTCAGGGTGGGGTTGTATACGCCCCGAGGGCTCCTCCCGAAGGGGAGCCCCCTCCCACGTACCAGTGGAAGCACCATGCTCCGCGCTGGCTGACGACACTGCCGAGGAGCGGCTATGCTCGTCCACATACGGAAGCGCTATGCTCCGCGCTGGTGATAAACAACTGAGGGTGGCCTCCGGGCCGCATTAACCTTAGGGAGCCCAGAGCTCAGTGGCTGGCCTCATCGCAACGCCTCCCCTCGGAAGCGCCGCGCGACGGGGCTAGGCACGGGGGCTACGACTGGGTTACACCCAGGCGTACGCCACCCAGACAGGCCCCTCGGGCCTGGTTCGTCGCGCGTCTCTCCCCGAGCGGAGCCAAGGTATGAAGGCCGTTTGCGCGTCAAGGGGGACCCCTGAGCATCGCGACTCAGGGGCCTAACTGGTCCCGTAGCCCCTCACTCCTTAGTTCCGAAAGGCTATGTTGGGTGAGGTACGCGCGGGGACGGGCTCTGCAGACGTAGAACGGTGGTTCCACTCGCATCTCACCTCATCGCCCGCTGTTTGCGCGTCAAGGGGGACCCCTGAGCATCGCGACTGAGGGGCCTAACTGGCTCCGTAGCCCCTCACTCCTTAGTTCCGAAAGGCTATGCTGGGTGAGGTACGCGCGGAGTCGGGCTCTGCAGACGTAGAACGGAAGATACACCTACATCACGCTCCCCTACTTGTAGTTCGTGCGCCAAGGGGGACTCCTGAGCATCGCGACTCAGGAGCCTAACTTGTCACGTAGCCCCTCACTCCTTTGGTCCCGTCCTGGTTTCCGGTCGGGGCTAATGCTGGGTGAGGTACGCGCGCGGCCGGGCTCTGCCGGCATAGAACACATGCAAGTAGGGAAGAAAAGCATAAAACTCAAAGAAATTAAAAGCAAAATATTACAGTCCATACTGTCATCTTAGTACCAAACGCAAGTTTAAATGCCTCCTCGAGGCGTGATGCACGTGCAGGAAGTAAAAGAAGAACAGGAGCGGCAGCGGAGTCACTTGTCGGCGGTGGGGCAGCGCGGAGTGGCCTCGCTTCGTGGAGCAGTAGGGCTGGCGGCGCCTCGCTTTGGCCTGGTGCTGAAGGCCCGGAACTTCCCCAGCAGCGCCTCCGTGCGCCCCTTCACGGCTTCGACAGCGGCGACCGCATCCTCGCCGCTCACTGGCTCCAGCAAACTGTCGAGGTCGGCGCCGGGATCGCGAAGATAGATGTGGGCGAAGACCCGCGTCAGTGCAGCAGAAGACATGACGCGCGCCTCGGCCTCAGCCGTGGGGCCAAGGCCAAGGGCGACATCTCCAAGGGCCTTGACCAGGAAGGGAAGCAGCTTGGCGGGGCCATCTTCGTCACCAGCCAGCGGGCCCTCCAGGCCGCTCTCGTAGAGTGTCTTCAGCGAAGCGCGAGCATCTTTCTCCATGTCTGCGAAGGCCACGCGATCCTCGGCAAGAACCCAAGCCTTGCGGTCCAGCTCGGCCTTTGTCACCTCCAGCTCCCTCTTCAGCGCGCCTAGGTGGGCGGCGCTTCTTAAGCTTGGCCTCCCGATCCTCGATGGTTGCCTCGCGAGCCTTCGCGCTTTCTTCCTGCTCCTGGCGAAGGCGGACCTCTCTCGCGAGCTGGTCCCGCAGACCCTGCAACTCGTCCTCCAGCTCCTTGCAGCGGCCATGGACTCCAACCACCTCTCCCAAGGCTGCATCTCGGGCGGCCTTCGCCTCGAGGGTGGCCTCCCTCTCTCCGTCACAGGCCGTTGAGGCCTGAACCAGCGCCGCTCGAATCGAGGCATCAGAGCGAATCCACCCCGAGGCCAGCTCCAGGCGCCCGAACACCAAGCGAGGGTCGGCGCCGAGAAGATCCTGCCGCAGCTGGTCCAGTTCAGCAACGGCACGCTCCAAGATGGAAGAAGAAGGCAGAGAAACATCGGCGCACGCCAAGACAACAGGAGGAGTCGGGGAAGCAGCGGTCGGTGGAACGGGAGGAGAAGGTAGCGGCGACAAGACCACAGTGTCCTGAGGCGGAGTCTGCTGCACCCCGGCGGCCACAGCAGGCAAGAGCACCTCGGGAGTCGCTTGGGCCATGGGGGCTGGGCTTTCCCCAGCCAACTCAGCCAAGCCTCGCAAGGATGAGCGGGCATGAGAGGCCCGTGCCTCGCGATCGCCCTCACCCGCAGGCGGAGGAGTTGCCGCAGATGGGCCCTCGGGAGCCCCCTTCGGCTTCTTCGCCGTGGGCGCCAGCCTATCCAAAAGGAGCAAACATCAAGCCCCAGCGGCGGAACAAGGAACAAAAGACGAGGGATCAAGCACTTACAGGTCGTCGCTGGAGGGCTCGAGCAGCCTCCGGCCGTACTTGAAGCCTAAGAGCCGGCTGGAAGGGTCAACCTCAGAAGCAGAAGGCGCGTCCGCGGATCGCCCCGGAGCTGGGACGGACCCGCGGAGGATCAGCCCGGTCCTGTCCTTCTTCGGGACCGGGGGCGAACTCCCGCTACCTAGCACGTCGTCAACTTCATCGTCATCGCTCAACGAGAGGCGGAGAGTACGGGACTTGCGTCGGGGGAGGGGAGCCCTAGACTCTCCGTCAGTTGCCTCGGAGTCAGGGCCCTCCTCCCTCTCCTCTTCGCCCTCCTCTCCGCTGGGGTCCCTGGAGGACACGTCCACCAGTCCCTCGGGAGCCACCACAGGCACGGGTCCGTCCCCGTTGAAGACAGGCATCGACTCCACCACCTGCTACCAGTCGTCGCGAAGGAACAAGGGCGCCGGCGCGCCCTCCCGCCGTGCCACCTCGCCCCCAACCAAGGATTGGAGCGCCACAGTCACATCCTCGTCGCCCAGGGCCGCGGGGCTCGGGTGAGGCCTCCACATCGGAGGTGAGTACCGCCGGAGCGGGGCCAGCTGGTGCTCCAGGAACTCCCTCAGCAGCGACGCGCTGGTCAGCCTCGCTGCCGCTGCGCCGGGCGGCTTCAGGTCCGTGTCCATCTTCTCCAGGACCGGCTTCGCGCGGGGGTCCGTAAGCTCCTCCCAGGACCAGTCGCTGGAACTCACGGGCTGCTCCGCGGGTAGGATCAGCCAAGGGTGGATGCGCCCGACGTCCACCAAGACCCATTTGCTCCTGAATCTCTCAATCCTCTTCCCGGGATTCGAAATGGCAATGGCGCTGCCATATGCGACGAAGCTCGCGCATGCGGAAGGAGAACCACGGGTGACCCGGAGGGAGAAGTAGTGGCGCAGCAAGGCCACCGAGGGCTGCACCCCCACATGGGCCTCGCAGTAGTAGGCGATGATCGCCAGGAGAAGGACGGAGTTGGGGTGGAGATGCAGAGCTTGCAAGTCATAGTGGCGGAGGACAGAGAGGAAGAACTCGGAAAAAGGAGGCAACAGGCCGGCAGTGGTGGAGCTTACAAAGAGAGGGTAGAAGGTGCTTCCTCGGCCCTCAGGGATGGCAGAGCCGACCTTGAACACACGAGTCCCGTCGACTCCCCACGCCGCCGCCATCCGGCGCAGCCGGGCGAGGCTCGCCACCGACACGTTCGGCGAGTCCAGGGCCGGAGAGAACCAAGCTTCAGCAGGAGGCTGGCGCGGCGCCATGACTTCCAAGGCCACAAGGGAGCAGATCTGGGAGTCTGGAGGAAGGAAGGAGAGGCGCAAGAAAGGGGATCTGAGCAACGACGGAAGAAAGAGAATAGCAAAGCCTGGGCAGACACTGCACCCTTAACCTACGCAGTTGCGGGGATGCCAGCGCCCAATCAATCGCCACGCGGCGCCCAAGGCCACAGGCTGTTAGGGCCCGCCGTGCTTCGCCCTTGCCCTTTCGCCTCTCGGCACGGCCAAGTCCGGGCGCGCCTTGGGCCCGGGGGCTACTGTCGGCGTTCTGGGAACGGGGGTCCCCAGACTTGCCTGCCTACGGCCTGCGGCGTGGCTCGAGTGGAGGCCCAGTACGGCCCACCTTCGTCAACGCAAGACTCAAGACCCTCGCGAGGGGCCAAGCCTCGCGGGGAGGACGACACAACGTTTCCTCGGGCGCGGCCTCCCCAGGTTGGCTCATGAGGAGGCAGAGATATCAAGGCAGGGTACCTCGTGAGGTGCCCATGACGCAAGCCATGACGACCAAGGGTGCCAAGCGGGCGCCAGACCACACAGTGTCCTCCCCTTTCCTCTTTGGTGCAAAGGGGGCAAGGGCAGGCGAGAGGATCAAGCAAAGGCATCCATTTCGGTGCAACGAGACCAAGACCAGTCCAACGGTGGGAATGAGCTCATCGTGGAACCCAGGACGGCGTCATCACAGGGCCTTTGGCAGGCGAGGACCAACTTTGGTCAGGATAAGTGTACTGTATGTTCCCCTTCGAATTGGCCAATTGTTGGCGCCCTTCCCGCTCAATATTTGGGAAGAGGCCCAAGGCCATTGCCTATAAATAGGACCAGCCACCCCCAAGGTAGAGGGAGAGGGAGAATAAGGGGTGTTCATCTTGCATCCAGCATCTGGTATCCAGAATCCAAGCAAAGAGAGAGAGAGAGAGAAGGGCGACTGAACTCCCCTAGCAGTTCATCGTCCCAGCTAGAACACGCCCTCGCGAGGCTGTTCACCCTTGTACTGTTGATCTTCATCAGCCCAAGAGGCAATCCACCCACCACACTGGAGTAGGGTATTACACCACACCGGTGGCCCGAACCAGTATAAACTCTGTGTCTTTTGTGTTGTTCTTTGGGTAGTTTAGATCCTTGCGAGACGGAGAGGTAGAGGGCAGAATCTCCGCGCACACCCCAGAGTTTGAACCTTAAGGGTCTGCCGGAACCCATGATCCGACAGATAATATGACCCATTGTGCAGATTCTTGCTGACAACGAAAGGTCCCTCCCAAGGCGGGGATAACTTATGCATATCGGTTTGATCTTGAATGAGCCGAAGCACCAAATCTCCTTCTTGAAAGGTTCTGGTTCTGACTCGACGACTGTGATAGCGATGAAGATCCTGTTGGTAAATCGCCGAGCGAGCAGCTGCTATGTCTCGCTCTTCATCCAACCGGTCCAAAGCGTCTCGTCGAGCTGTCTCGTTGTCCGCTTCAACATAAGCCGCCACACGAGGTGAATCGTGACGGATATCACTAGGGAGAACCGCCTCCGCTCCATAGACCATGAAGAACGGCGTGTATCCTGTTGATCTGTTGGGTGTGGTATTAATGCTCCATAATACAGATGGCAACTCTTCTACCCAACAACCCGGCGTCCTTTGCAAAGGAACCATAAGCCACGGTTTGATGCCTCTCAAGATCTCCTGATTAGCTCTTTCTGCTTGACCATTGGACTGTGGGTGCGCCACTGATGAAACGTCAAGGCGGATGTGCTCCCGTTCGCAAAACTCCTTCATGGCACCTTTGGACAAATTGGTACCATTATCTGTGATGATACTGTGTGGAAAGCCAAACCGGAAAATCACTTTTTTGATGAACTGAACCGCCGTGGCTGCATCACACTTGCTAACAGGCTCCGCCTCCACCCACTTTGTAAATTTATCAACCGCCACCAGGAGGTGGGTCTTCTTATCCTTGGACCTTTTGAAAGGCCCAACCATATCTAGCCCCCAAGTTGCAAACAACCAAGTGATTGGAATCATCCTCAATTCTTGAGCCGGTACATGAGCACGTCTTGAGAACTTTTGGCAACCATCACATCGTCTGACCAGATCCTCCGCATCAGCATGGGCAGTTAACCAATAGAAATCGTGGCAGAACGCTTTGGCCACCAAAGATTTTGAATCGGCGTGGTGACCACAATCCCCTTCGTGGATCTCACGCAAAATTTCACAGCCTTCCTCAGGAGATACACAGCGTTGAAACGCTCCTGATACACTGCAATGGTGCAACTCGCCATTCACAACTGTCATGGACTTGGACCGCCGTATTATTTGTCTAGCCAGAGTCTCATCCTCTGGTAATTCGCCTCGGTTCATGTATGTCAGGTAAGGAAGTGTCCAATCCGGAATGACGTGAAGAGCTGCCACCAATTGAGCCTCCGGGTCAGGAACAACCAAATCCGCTTCACCTGGGAGCTTGACCGACGAGTTGTGCAGCACATCAAGAAAAACATTAGGCGGGACCGGTTTACGTTGGGAGCCCAATCGGCTCAGGGCGTCTGCCGCCTCATTCTTCCGACAGTCCACGTGGTCCACCTGATAGCCCTTGAAGTGACCTGCAACAATATCCACCTCACGACGATATGCAGGCATGAGTGGGTCTTTAGAGTCCCAAGTGCCAGACACTTGTTGAGCCACTAGATCCGAGTCACCGAAGCACTTAACCCGGCTTAGATTCATCTCTCTAGCCATCCGGAGACCATGGAGCAAGGCTTCGTACTCAGCTGCATTGTTAGTACAAGGGAACATTAAGCAGAGAACATAACAGAACTTGTCACCTCGTGGGGAAGTTAATACGACTCCAGCCCCCGAGCCCTCCAATTGCCGTCATCCGTCAAAATGGATGGTCCAATATGTATGATCCGACTTCTCTTCAGGGGCTTGCAGCTCCGTCCAATCATTGATAAAATCAACAAGCGCTTGGGACTTCATCGCCGTCCGAGGCACGTATTTTAAACCGTGTGGCCCAAGCTCTATAGCCCACTTGGCAATCCGGCCCGTCGCTTCCCGGTTCTGGATGATATCACCCAAGGGGGCAGGACTGACCACTGTGATAGGATGCCCTTGGAAATACTGCTTCAGCTTCCGGCTTGCCATAAAAACTCCATATACCAGCTTCTGCCAATGCGGATACCTTTGTTTGGATTCAATAAGCACCTCGCTGATATAATAAACCGGACGTTGAACCGGATGCTCCTTGCCTGCCTCCTTCCGCTCCACCACAATAGCTACGCTGACCGCGCGAGCATTAGCAGCAACATACAGCAACAATGGCTCCTTATCGATGGGAGCGGCGAGCACGGGCGGATTGGCCAATTGCCGCTTTAAGTCCTCGAACGCTTGATCAGCAGTAGAACTCCAGACAAATTGATCCGTCTTTTTCAACATCTGATACAAGGGGATTGCTTTCTCACCAAGACGGCTGATAAACCGACTCAACGCGGCAATCCGGCCAGCCAATCGTTGAACGTCATTGATACACTTCGGTTTAGCCAAGGAGGTGATGGCCGTAATCTTCTCTGGATTAGCCTCAATTCCCCTGTTGGACACCAGAAAACCCAACAACTTGCCTGCCGGTACACCGAAGACACACTTGGCCGGATTGAGCATCATCTTATACGTCCTCAGGTTATCAAAGGTCTCCTTCAAATCATCAACCAAAGTCTCCTTCTTCCTTGACTTAACCACAATATCATCCACATAGGCATGTACATTGCGGCCAATCTGCTTGTGAAGACAATTCTGCACACACCGTTGATAGGTTGCCTGGGCACTCTTGAGCCCAAAAGGCATAGATACATAGCAAAAGGCTCCAAAGGGAGTTATGAATGCTGTCTTCTCCTGGTCCTTAATTGCCATTTTGATCTGATGATAGCCAGAATATGCATCCAAAAAACTTAAACGCTTGCAACCCGCCGTAGCATCAATAATTTGATCAATACGGAGGAGGGCAAAAGGATCTGCTGGACAAGCTTTATTAAGATCAGTGTAATCCACACACATGCGCCAGGTGCCGTTTTTCTTAAGGACCAGCACCGATTAGCAAGACACTCAGGGTGGTAAACCTCAACAATGAAGCCAGCTGCTAGGAGCCTGGCCACTTCTTCTCCAATAGCTTTGCATCTTTCCTCGTTGAACTGGCGGAGAAACTGTCTCACCGGTTTGTATTTAGGATCCACATTAAGAGTGTGCTCAGCGAGTCGCCTCGGTACACCTGGCATGTCAGAAGGCTTCCATGCAAAGATGTCCCGATTCTCACGGATGAACTCGATGAGTGCGCTTTCCTATTTCGGATCCAAATTGGCACTGATGCTGAACTGCTTGGACGAATCGCCAGGTACGAAGTCAACAAGCTTAGTCTCAGCCTCCGATGTGAACTTCAGGGCCGGATCATGCTCCGTGGTAGGCTTCTTCAAAGGAGTCATATCCGCCGGATCAACATTGTCCTTGTAGTACTTCAGCTCCTCGGTGGCACAAACCGATTCTGCGTAAGCCGCATCTCCTTCTTCGCATTCCAAAGCGACCTTACGGCTTCCGTGAACCGTTATAGTCCCTTTATGACCCGGCATCTTGAGCTGCAAGTACACATAACAGGGTCGTGCCATGAACTTGGCATAGGCCGGTCGACCGAACAGGGCGTGATACGGGCTCTGGATTTTTACTACCTCAAACGTCAGCGTCTCTGATCTGGAATCATGATCATCTCCAAAAGCCACTTCCAGTGCTATCTTACCAACGGGGTATGCTGACTTGCCAGGTACCACACCATGGAAAACCGTATTCGATGGTCGGAGATCTTTATCTGTTAGCCCCATGCGACGGAAGGTCTCATAGTATAGGATGTTAATACTGCTACCCCCATCCATGAGTACCTTGGTGAACTTATAACCTCCCACCTGAGGCGCCACCACCAAAGCCGGCTGACCCGGATTGTTAACCCGGGGGGGTGGGGGGGGTGATCCTCTCTGCTCCATATGATTGGCTGTTCTGACCAACGTAGATATCGGGGCACGGCCAGTTCGATAGAATTAACCGCCCGCTTCTGGACCTTTTGGTCTCGCTTGTCCAGTCTAGTGGTGAATACGTGATATTGCCCACTATTCAATTGCTTCGGGTTGCTCTGATAACCCGACTGCTGCTGTTGCTGATTGTAACCCCCCTGGTTATTCTGATTGTTCTGATTGTTATGTCCGCCCGGATTACCGTTAAGTCCTGAACCGGAGTTTCCTCCATCGGAACCCGGCCCGGATCCACCGCCGGAGCCGGGATCATACCGGAAAGCATTAGAACTCTTGAACTCCTGCATAATGTAGCAATCCTTCCAAAGGTGGTTTGCTGGTGCCTCCTTCATTCCATGCTTTGGACAGGGCTGGTTCAATAGATAATTCATTCGGTCCGGATTAGGACTAGGTGCTCCACTGCGGTTCTGCGATTTACCTTTGCGTCACTGGCCCTTGTCCTGTGCATTAGTATTAGCCACAAAGTCCATGTTGCCATCCGCTTTACGCTTGCCTCCGCCGCCATTACCTGCTGAGTGATGTTGATGAACCCTGGAGTTGCCGTTCTTATTTCCCTTCCCTGTCTTTTCATCATCAGACTCGGGATCCTTGGTACTATCAGAATCAGCATACTTTACCAAAGCGGACATGAGAGTCCCCATGTCAGTGCAATGGCGCTTCATCCGTCCTAACTTCAACCTTAGGGGTCCAAACCGGCAATTGCCTTCCAAAGTTATGACTGCGGTGTCAGCGTTGATGCGGTCTGATGAATGCAGAACTTGTGAGACCCGGCGTACCCAATGAGTGGTTGATTCTCCTTCTTCCTGGACACAGGCAGCTAAATCTACTATCGACATAGGCTGCTTACACGTGTCTTTGAAGTTATTGATAAACCGGGCCCGTAACTGGGCCCATGAACTGATAGAATTGGGCGGCAAGCTCTTCAACCAGGTACGGGCCGTCCCTTCAAGCATCATGGTGAAATACTTTGCACACGCTGCATCATCTACATCAAGCATCTCCATGGCCATCTCATAGCTCTCCACCCATGTCTCTGGAGGTTGATCCGCCGTATAGTTCGGTACCTTGCGCGGGCCCTTGAAATCCTTAGGCAGGCGCACATTGCATAAAGCGGGGACAAGGCAAGGTACCCCCAATGCGCTAGAATTAAGCCCAGGCTCAACCGAAGTGGTCGGACGAATCGGCGTAAGCTGATGAGCTTGATGCTGTGCTGCTAACTCGGCCTCCCTGCGCGCTCGGGCCCGGTCCACCACCTCCTGGGCATTGTCGACACCCCCGGCCGGGTTGTTGCCACGGGGCGCTCCACGCCGTGCATTACTTGACACAGCTGGTTCCTCCATATGCCTGCTATAAGTCCAGCTTGGACGCGGGGTAGAATGAATCCGGTCGCGGCTGTATGAATACGCTTCCTATTGGACCAAAGCCGTCCTAAGGAGCTCCTTGACCCGGCGCGTCTCTATCGCCTGTAATGAATCACCTTCAACTGCAATAGCCTCCAACCGTTCCGTAGCCGCAACGAGGTTATCTAGCGGATTGTAGTAGTGACCCGGAGGTGTGGGCACAACCTGCAGTACACCAGTATTATTACGAGGTAGATCTATTAAACGGGGCTGGACCGGCGTGCCTGTCGCAGGTGCCTCCGCCCGGTTTACCACCGGCGGATTACTGGTTCCCGCTCCAGGGGTGTTGAAAAGGTCCCTTGCTTCGAAAACTGAAGGCAAACGAGATCGGTACTTCCTGCTCATGACTTCTTGTGATGCGTTCTGGTCCAGCATGAGCTTGTAAGCTTACGCGTCCAATGCTGCTCGCTCCGCAGTCATCCTGACCTCCTCAGCTGCTAAATCCGCTTTGGCCTGAGTGATCTGCTCCCTCACCTTTGCAATTTCCGTGTTGTGAGCGTCTTGATCCGCCGGGTTAGACTCTGCCATGAGCGCAGCCAATGCATCGAACAGATCTGATAAGACTTGAGCCGGCGTGTGCACAGAGCCTCCTGCCCCGGCAGCCGTTGCCGCTGCTGAACCGGGAACCATCGCTGCGGCAGTTGATGAATGAAGCGCTGCTTGTGTACCGTCCATGAATATTCCAACCCGGTTGGGCAGATCAGAGGGGTCCGGAATACTGTCGCCATTGGAACAGCCCCCAATCCGGACATCTTGTAGCTGATACAAAGACTCAGTTTCTCCGGTTGACGACTCGTCGCCAGAGTAAACGACGATTTCGCCACCAGATCAAAATCCGTACTCATAGCTTCCTCCATGGATGACTCCCACGAAGGCACGTTTCACGGCCGGCTTAACCCGGGCAGGTCGCGCACGCTGAGCTGTCTGGACGAGGTCGGTGCAGGTGTCCAGCTCAGGGCCCAGTTCACCGATCTTGCCGATGAATACGTGTATGCCACCAAAGGGGACCCGGTACCCGTACTCAATCGAGCCGGCCTCGGGGCCCCAGCCTGCATCGTCGATGTAGATCTTGCCGCGACGACTCCTGGTCATCCGGCCCACAGCGTATCCCTTGAGTCCTTTGAAGCGGCCCTCCAAGAACTTGAAACCATCGTGCGATAGCCCCACGGTGGGCGCCAACTGTCGTGGTTTTGTCATGGCAGATGTACTAGCAAAAGGACTTAGTCGTGGAGCCATCGCAACGGGTTAACTCGAAGGGGTTAAAGCGGACACAGGGACACAGAGGGTTTATACTAGTTCGGCCCCTTCGATGAAGGTGAAAGCCTACGTCTAGTTGTGATGGAATTGATGGGGTTTCTGTTGGAAATATGCCCTAGAGGCAATAATAAAAGCATTATTATTATATTTCCTTATTCATGATAATTGTCTTTATTCGTTCTATAATTGTGTTATCCGGAAATCGTAATACATGTGTGAATAACAGACAACAATATGTCCCTACTGAGCCTCTAGTTGACTAGCTCGTTGATCAACAGATAGTCATGGTTTCCTGACTATGGACATTGGATGTCATTTGATAACGGGATCACATCATTAGGAGAATGATGTGATGGACTAGACCCAATCCTAAACATAGCATAAGATCGCTTAGTTCGTTTGCTAGAGTTGTCCAATGTCAAGTATCCTTTCCTTAGACCATGAGATCGTGTAACTCTCGGATACCGTAGGAGTGCTTTGGGTGTGCCAAATGTCACAACGTAACTGGGTGACTATAAAGGTATACTACGGGTATCTCTGAAAGTGTCTGTTGGGTTGACATGGATCGAGACTGGGATTTGTCACTCCGCTTGACGGAGAGGTATCACCGGGCCCTCTCGGTAATGCATCATCAAAATGAGCTCAGTGTGATCAAAGTGTTTGATCACGGGATCATGCATTACAGTACGAGAAAAGTGACTTGCCGATAATGAGATTGAACGAGGTATTGGGATACCGACAATCGAATCTCGGGCAAGTAAAATACCGATTGACAAAGGGAATCGTATACGGGATTAATTGAATCCTCGACATCGTGGTTCATCCGATGAGATCATCGTGGAGCATGTGGGAGCCAACATGGGTATCCAGATCCCGCTGTTGTTTATTGCCCGAGAGTCGTCTCGGTCATGTCTGCATGTCTCCCGAACCCGTAGGGTCTACACACTTAAGGTTCGGTGACGCTAGGGTTGTGAAGATATGTATATGCAGTAACCCGAATGTTGTTCGGAGTCCCGGATGAGATCCCGGACGTCACAAGGAGTTCCAGAATGGTCCGGAGGTAAAGAATTATATATAGGAAGTGCTATTTCGGCCATCGGGACAAGTTTCGGTGTTATCGGTATTGTACCGGGACCACCGGAGGGGTCCCGGGGGTCCACCAGGTGGGGCCACCTGCCCCGGTGGGCCACATGGGCCTTAGGGGGTGCGCCTTGGCCTGCATGGGCCAAGGGGAACCAGCCCCAAAGGGGCCCATGCGCCTAGGGTTCCATCTAGGAGGAGTCCTAGTGGTGGAAGGCACCTCCTAGATGGCTTGGGGGGGAGGGAAACCTCCCTGGCCGCCGCCCCCCTTGGGAGATCAGATCTCTCAGGGCCGGCGCCCCCCCAGAGGCCTATATAAAGGGGGGAGGGGAGGGGGGCTGCGCACCCTATGCCCTGGCGCCTCCCTCTCCCTCTCCAACACCTCCTCCTCCTCCCGTAGTTGCTTAGCGAAGCCCTGCCGGAGTTCTGCTGCATCCACCACCACGCCGTCGTGCTGCTGGATCTTCATCAACTTCTCCTTCCCCCTTGCTGGATCAAGAAGGAGGAGACGTCACGCTGACCGTACGTGTGTTGAACGCGGAGGTGCCATGCTTTCGGTGCTAGGATCTCCGGTGATTTGGATCACGGTGTGTACGACTACTTCATCCCCGTTCGTTGAACGCTTCCGCTCGCGATCTACAAAGTGGTATGTAGATGCAATCTCTCTCTCCCATGACTTGTTGCTAGATGAACTCATAGATGGATCTTGGTGAAACCGTAGGAAAAATTTTAATTTTCTGCAACGTTCCCCAACAGTGGCATCATGAGCTAGGTCTATGCGTAGTTCTCTATTGCACGAGTAGAACACAATTTGTTGTGGGCGTAGATGTTGTCAACTCTTCTTGCCGCTACTAGTCTTATCTTGCTTCAGCGGTATTGTGGGATGAAGCGGCCCGGACCAACCTTACACGTACGCTTACGTGAGACCGGTTCCACCGACTAACATGCACTAGTTGCATAAGGTGGCTGGCGGGTGTCTGTCTCTCCCACTTTAGTTGGAGCGGATTCGATGAAAAGGGTCCTTATGAAGGGTAAATAGAAGTTGACAAATCACGTTGTGGTTTTAACGTAGGTAAGAAAACGTTCTTGCTAGAACCCTAATTCAGCCACGTAAAACTTGCAACAACAATTAGAGGACGTCTAACTTGTTTTTGCAGCAAGTGCTTTGTGATATGATATGGCAAAAGTTGTGATGAATGATGAATGATCTATATGAAGGAAATATGCCCTAGAGGCAATAATGAAGTTATTATTTATTTCCTTACATATCATGATAAATGTTTATTATTCATGCTAGAATTGTATTAACCGGAAACATAATACATGTGTGAATACATAGACAAACAGAGTGTCACTAGTATGCCTCTACTAGACTAGCTCGTTAATCAAAGATGGTTATGTTTCCTAACCATGAACAAAGAGTTGTTATTTGATTAACGAGGTCACATCATTAGTTGAATGATCTGATTGACATGACCCATTATATTAGCTTAGCACCCGATCGTTTAGTATGTTGCTATTGCTTTATCCATGACTTATACATGTTCCTATGACTATGAGATTATGCAACTCCCGTTTGCCGGAGGAACACTTTGGGTACTACCAAACGTCACAACGTAACTGGGTGATTATAAAGGAGTACTACAGGTGTCTCCAATGGTAGATGTTGGGTTGGCGTATTTCGAGATTAGGATTTGTCACTCCGATCGTCGGAGAGGTATCTCTGGGCCCTCTCGGTAATGCACATCACTTAAGCCTTGCAAGCATTGCAACTAATGAGTTAGTTGCGGGATGATGTATTACGGAATGAGTAAAGAGACTTGCCGGTAACGAGATTGAACTAAGTATTGGATACTGACGATCGAATCTCGGGCAAGTAACATACCGATGACAAAGGGAACAACGTATGTTGTTATGCGGTCTGACCGATAAAGATCTTCGTAGAATATGTAGGAGCCAATATGGGCATCCAGGTCCCGCTATTGGTTATTGACCGGAGACGTGTCTCGGTCATGTCTACATTGTTCTCGAACCGTAGGGTCCGCGCGCTTAAGGTTTCGATGACAGTTATATTATGAATTTATGAGTTTTGATGTACCGAAGGAGTTCGGAGTCCCGGATGAGATCAGGGACATGACGAGGAGTCTCGAAATGGTCGATACGTAAAGATCGATATATTGGACGACTATATTCGGACATCGGAAAGGTTCTGATTGATTCGGGTATTTTCGGGAGTATCGGGGAGTTACGGGATTACGGGAGAAGTAATGGGCCTTGATGGGCTTTAGTGGGAAGAGGAAAAAGGCTGCTGCGCCCCCCCTCCCCTCTAGTCCGAATTGGACTAGGGAAAAGGGGGCCGACCACCTTTCCTACTCCTCCACTTCCTTCTCCCTTCCTCCCCTCTTGATGGACTCCTACTAGGACTTGGAGTCCTAGTAGGACTCCCATCCTGGCCGCACCAATAGCCTTGGCCGGCCTCCTCCTCCTCCATCCTTTATATACTGAGGCAGGGGGCACCCCATGGACACACAAGTTGATCTTCGTGATCGTTCCTTAGCCGTGTGCGGTGCCCCCCTCCACCATATTCCACCTCGGTCATATCGTTGCAGTGCTTAGGCGAAGCCCTGCGCCGGTAGTACATCAAGATCGTCACCACGCCGTCGTGCTGACGGAACTCCTCCCCGAAGCTTTGCTGGATCGGAGCCCGGGGATCGTCATCGAGCTGAACGTGTGCCAAGAACTCGGAGGTGCCGGAGTAACGGTGCTTGGATCAGTTGGATCGTGAAGACATACGACTACATCAACCGCGTTGTTATAACGCTTCCGCTTTCGGTCTACGAGGGTACGTAGACAACACTCTCCCTCTCGTTGCTATGCATCACCATGATCTTGCGTGTGCGTAGGAAATTTTTGAAATTACTACGTTCCCCAACAGTGGCATCCGAGCCTAGGTTTTTATGGTTTGATGTTATTTGCACGAGTAGAACACAAGTGAGTTGTGGACGATACAAGTCATACTGCCTACCAGCATGTCATAGTTTGGTTCAGCGGTATTGTTGGAAGAGACGATCCGGACCAACCTTACGCGTACTCTTACGCGAGACCGGTTCCCTCGACGTGCTTTGCACATAGATGGCTTGCGGAAGACTGTCTCTCCAACTTTAGTTGAACCGAGTGTGGCTACGCCCGGTCCTTGAGAAGGTTAAAACGGAGTCTATTTGACAAACTATCGTTGTGGTTTTGATGCGTAGGTAAGATGAGTTCTTGCTTAAGCCCGTAGCAGCCACGTAAAACTTGCAACAACAAAGTAGAGGACGTCTAACTTGTTTTTGCAGGGCATGTTGTGATGTGATATGGTCAAGACATGATGCTAAATTTTATTGTATGAGATGATCATGTTTTGTAACCGAGTTATCGGCAACTGGCAGGAGCCATATGGTTGTCGCTTTATTGTATGCAATGCAATCGCGATGTAATGCTTTACTTTATTACTAAGCGGTAGTGATAGTCGTGGAAGCATAAGATTGGCGAGACGACAACGATGCTATGATGGAGATCAAGGTGTCGCGCCGGTGACGATGGTGATCATGACGGTGCTTCGAAGATGGAGATCACAAGCACGAGATGATGATGGCCATATCATATCACTTATATTGATTGCATGTGATGTTTATCTTTTATGCATCTTATCTTGCTTTGATTGACGGTAGCATTATAAGATGATCTCTCACTAAATTATCAAGAAGTGTTCTCCCTGAGTATGCACCGTTGCAAAAGTTCTTCGTGCTGAGACACCACGTGATGATCGGGTGTGATAGGCTCTACGTTCAAATACAACGGGTGCAAAACAGTTGCACACGCGGAATACTCAGGTTATACTTGACGAGCTATGCATATAAGATATGACCTCGGAACACGGAGACCGAAAGGTCGAGCGTGAATCATATAGTAGATATGATCAACATAACGATGTTCACCATTGAAAACTACTCCATATCACGTGATGATCGGTTATGGTTTAGTTGATTTGGATCACGTGATCACTTAGAAGATTAGAGGGATGTCTATCTAAGTGGGAGTTCTTAAGTAATATGATTAATTGAACTTTAAGTTATCATGAACTTAGTCCTGGTAGTATTAGCATATCTATGTTGTAGATCAATAGCTCGCATTGTTGCTTCCCTGTGTTTATTTTGATATGTTCCTAGAGAAAATTGTGTTGAAAAATGTTAGTAGCAATGATGCGGATTGGATCCGTGATTTAAGGTTTATCCTCATTGTTGCACAGAAGAATTATGTCCTTGATGCACCGCTAGGTGACGGACCTATTGCAGGAGCACATGCAGACGTTATGAACGTTTTGCTAGCTCAATATGATGACTACTTAATAGTTTAGTGCACCATGCTTAACGGCTTAGAATTGGGACTTCAAAGACGTTTTGAATGTCATGGACCATATGAGATGTTCCAGGAGTTGAAGTTAATATTTCAAGCAAATACCCGAGCTGAGAGATATGAAGTCTCCAACAAGTTCTATAGCTAAAAGATGGAGGAGAATCGCTCAACTAGTGAGCATGTGCTCAGATTGTCTGGGTACTACAATCGCTTGAATCAAGTGGGAGTTAATCTTCCAGATAAGATAGTGATTGACAGAATTCTCTAGTCACCATCACCAAGTTAGTAGAACTTCGTGATGAACTATAATATGCAAGGGATAACGGAAATTATTCCCAAGCTCTTCGCGATGCTAAAATCGGCAAAGGTAGAAATCAAAGAAAAACATCAAGTGTTGATGGTTGACAAGATCACTAGTTTCAAGAAAAGGGCAAAGGGAAAGAAGGGGAACTTCAAGAAGAATGGCAAGCAAGTTGCTGCTCAAGTGAAAAAGCCCAAGTCTGGTCCTAAGCCTGAGACTAAGTGCTTCTACTGCAAAGGGACTGGTCACTGGAAGCGGAACTACCCCAAGTGATTGGCGGATAAGAAGGATGGCAAAGTGAACATAAGTATATTTGATATACATGTTATTGATGTGTACTTTACTAGTGTTCATAGCAACCCCTCAGTATTTGGTACTAGTTCAGTTGCTAAGATTAGTAACTCGAAACGGGAGTTGCAGAATGAACAAAGACTAGTTAAAGGGCAAGGTGACGATGTGTGTTGGAAGTGGTTCCAAGATTGATATGATCATCATCACACACTCCCTATACTTTCGGGATTAATGTTGAACCTAAATAAGTGTTATTTGGTGTTTGCGTTGAGCATGAATATGATTTAATCGTGTTTATTGCAATACGGTTATTCATTTAAGTTAGAGAACAATTGTTGTTCTGTTTACATGAATAAAACCTTCTATGGTTATACACACCAACGAAATGGTTCGTTGAATCTTGATCGTAGTGATACACATATTCATAATATTGAAGCCAAAAGGATGCAAAGTTAATAATGATAGTGCAACTTGTTTGTGCCACTACTGTTTAAGTCATATTGGTGTAAAGCGCATGAAGAAACTCCATGCTGATGGATTTTTGGAATCACTTGATTATGAATCACTTGATGCTTGCGAACCGTGCCTCATGGGCAAGATGACTAAGACACCGTTCTCCGGAACAATGGAGCAAGCAACAGATTTGTTGGAAATCATACATACTGATGTATGTGGTCCGATGAATATTAAAGCTCGCGACAAGTATCATTATTTTCTAACCTTCACAGATGATTTGAGAAGATATGGGTATATCTACTTGATGAAACATAAGTCTGAAACATTTGAAAAGTTCAAAGAATTTCAGAGTGAAGTGGAGAATCATCGTAACAAGAAAATAAAAGTTTCTACGATATGATCGTGGAGGAGAATATTTGAGTTACGAGTTTGGTCTTCAATTAAAACAATGTGGAATAGTTTCACAAACTCATGCCACCTGGAACACCACGGCATAATGGTGTGTCCGAACGTCATAACCGTACTTTATTGGATATAGTACAATCTATGATGTTTCTTACCGATTTACCAATATCGTTTTGGGATCATGCATTAGAGACAGCTGCATTCACGTTTAAAAGGGCACCATCTAAGTCCATTGAGACAACACAATCTGAATTGTGGTTTAGCAAGAAACCAAAGTTGTCGTTTCTTAAAGTTTGGGACTATGATGCTTGTATGAAAAAGTTTCATCCTGATAAGCTCAAACCGAAATCGGAGAACTATGTCTTCATAGGATACCCAAAAAAGACAGTTGGGTACACCTTCTATCACAGATCCGAAGGCAAGATATTCGTTGCTGAGAATGGATCCTTTCCAGAGAAGGAGTTTCTCTCGAAAGAAGTGAGTGGGAGGAAAGTAGAAAACTTGATGAGGTAATTGTACCTTCTCCCTTATTGGAAAGTAGTTCATCACAGAAATCTATTCTTGTGACTACTACACCAATTAGTAAGGAAGCTAATGATAATGATCATGTAACTTCAAGATCAAGTTACTACTGAATCTCGTAAGTAAACCAGAGTGAGATCCGCACCAGAGTGGTACGGTAATCCTGTTCTGGAAGTCATGTTACTAGACCATGATGAACTTGCGAACTATGAGGAAGCGATGATGAGCCCAGATTCCGCGAAATGGTTTGAGGCCATGAAATCTGAGATATGATCCATGTATGAGAACAAAAGTATGGACTTTGATGGATTTGCCCGGTGATCGGCAAGCCATAGAATATAAATGGATCTTCAAGAGGAAGACGGACGCTGATAGTAGTGTTACTATCTACAAAGCTGGAATTGTCGCAAAAGGTTTTCGACAAGTTCAAAGTGTTGACTACGATGAGAGTTTCTCACTCGTATCTATGCTTAAGTCTGTCCGAATCATATTAGCAATTGCCGCATTTTATGAAATCTGGCAAATGGATAAACAAAACTGCATTCCTTAATAGATTTATTAAAGAAGAGTTGTATATGATGCAACCAGAAGGTTTTGTCAATCCTAAAGGTGCTAACAAAATATGCAAGCTCCAGCGATCCATCTATGGACTGGTGCAAGCATCTCGGAGTTGGAATATACACTTTGATAAGTTGATCAAAGCATATAGTTTTATACAGACTTGCGGTGAAGCCTGTATTTACAAGAAAGTGAGTGGGAGCACTACAGCATTTCTGATAAGTATATGTGAATGACATATTGTTGATCGGAAATAATGTAGAATTATTCTGCAAAGCATAAAGGAGTGTTTGAAAGGAGTTTTTTCAAAGAAAGACCTCGATGAAGCTGCTTACATATTGAGCATCAAAATCTATAGAGATAGATCAAAACGCTTGATAAGTTTTTTCAATCAAGTACATACCTTGACAAGATTTTGAAGTAGTTCAAAATGGAACAGTCAAAGAAAGAGTTCTTGCCTGTGTTACAAGGTGTGAAATTGAGTAAGACTCAAAGCCCGACCACGGCAGAAGATAGAAAGAGAATGAAAGTCATTCCCTATGCCTCAGCTATAGGTTCTATAAAGTATGCCATGCTGTGTACCAGATCTATTGCATACCCTACCACTGAGTTTGGCAAGGGAGTACAATAGTGATCTAGGAGTAGATCACTGGACAACGGTAAAAATTATCCTTAGTGGAATAAGGATATGTTTCTCGATTATGGAGGTGACATAAGGTTCGTCGTAAAGGGTTACGTCGATGCAAGTTTTGACACTGATCTAGATGACTCTAAGTCTTAATCTGGATACATATTGAAAGTGGGAGCAATTAGCTAGAGTAGCTCCGTGCAGAGTATTGTTGACATAGAAATTTGCAAAATACTTACGGATCTGAATGTGACAGACCCGTGGACTAAAATTATCTCACAAGCAAAACATGATCACACCTTAGTACTCTTTGGCTGTTAATCACATAGCGATGTGAACTAGATTACTGACTCTAGTAAACCCTTTGGGTGTTGGTCACATATCGATGTGAACTATGGGTGTTAATCACATGGTGATGTGAACTATTGCTGGTAAATCACATGGCGATGTGAACTAGATTATTGACTCTAGTGCAAGTGGGAGACTGAAGGAAATATGCCCTAGAGGCAATAATAAAGTTATTATTTATTTCCTTACATATCATGATAAATGTTTATTATTCATGCTAGAATTGTATTAACCGGAAACATAATACATGTGTGAATACATAGACAAACAGAGTGTCACTAGTATGCCTCTACTAGACTAGCTCGTTAATCAAAGATGGTTATGTTTCCTAACCATGAACAAAGAGTTGTTATTTGATTAACGAGGTCACATCATTAGTTGAATGATCTGATTGACATGACCCATTATATTAGCTTAGCACCCGATCGTTTAGTATGTTGCTATTGCTTTATCCATGACTTATACATGTTCCTATGACTATGAGATTATGCAACTCCCGTTTGCCGGAGGAACACTTTGGGTACTACCAAACGTCACAACGTAACTGGGTGATTATAAAGGAGTACTACAGGTGTCTCCAATGGTAGATGTTGGGTTGGCGTATTTCGAGATTAGGATTTGTCACTCCGATCGTCGGAGAGGTATCTCTGGGCCCTCTCGGTAATGCACATCACTTAAGCCTTGCAAGCATTGCAACTAATGAGTTAGTTGCGGGATGATGTATTACGGAACGAGTAAAGAGACTTGCCGGTAACGAGATTGAACTAAGTATTGGATACTGACGATCGAATCTCGGGCAAGTAACATACCGATGACAAAGGGAACAACGTATGTTGTTATGCGGTCTGACCGATAAAGATCTTCGTAGAATATGTAGGAGCCAATATGGGCATCCAGGTCCCGCTATTGGTTATTGACCGGAGACGTGTCTCGGCCGTCATGTCTACATTGTTCTCGAACCGTAGGGTCCGCACGCTTAAAGTTTCGATGACAGTTATATTATGAATTTATGAGTTTTGATGTACCGAAGGAGTTCGGAGTCCCGGATGAGATCGGGGACATGACGAGGAGTCTCGAAATGGTCGAGACGTAAAGATCGATATATTGGATGACTATATTCGGACATCGGAAAGGTTCTGAGTGATTCGGGTATTTTCGGGAGTATCGGGGAGTTACGGGATTATGGGAGAAGTAATGGGCCTTGATGGGCTTTAGTGGGAAGAGGAAAAAGGCTGCTGCGCCCCCCCCTCCCCTCTAGTCCGAATTGGACTAGGGAAAAGGGGGCCGGCCACCTTTCCTACTCCTCCACTTCCTTCTCCCTTCCTCCCCTCTTGATGGACTCCTACTAGGACTTGGAGTCCTAGTAGGACTCCCATCCTGGCCGCACCAATAGCCTTGGCCGGCCTCCTCCTCCTCCATCCTTTATATACTGAGGCAGGGGGCACCCCATGGACACACAAGTTGATCTTCGTGATCGTTCCTTAGCCGTGTGCGGTGCCCCCCTCCACCATATTCCACCTCGGTCATATCGTTGCAGTGCTTAGGCGAAGCCCTGCGCCGGTAGTACATCAAGATCGTCACCACGCCGTCGTGCTGACGGAACTCCTCCCCGAAGCTTTGCTGGATCGGAGCCCGGGGATCGTCATCGAGCTGAACGTGTGCCAAGAACTCGGAGGTGCCGGAGTAACGGTGCTTGGATCGGTCGGATCGTGAAGACATACGACTACATCAACCGCGTTGTTATAACGCTTCCGCTTTCGGTCTACGAGGGTACGTAGACAACACTCTCCCTCTCGTTGCTATGCATCACCATGATCTTGCGTGTGCGTAGGATATTTTTGAAATTACTACGTTCCCCAACACTATATGTGATGTATGAGATGTTCATGCTATTGTAATAGGAATCACGACTTGCATGTCGATGAGTATGACAACCGGCAGGAGCCATAGGAGTTGTCTTTATTTTTTGTATGACCTGCGTGTCATTGAGAAACGCCATGTAAATTACTTTACTTTATTGCTAAACACGTTAGCCGTAGTAGTAGAAGTAATAGTTGGCGAGCAACTTCATGGAGACACGATGATGAAGATGGTGATGATGAAGATCATGGTGTCAAGCCGGTGACAAGATGATCATGGAGCCCCAAGATGGAGATCAAAGGAGCTATGTGATATTGGCCATATCATGTCACGTTTATTATTTGATTGCATGTGATGTTTATCATGTTTTGCATCTTGTTTACTTAGAACGACGGTAGTAAATAAGATGATCCCTCATAATAATTTCAAGAAAGTGTTCTCCCTAACTGTGCACCGTTGCGACAGTTCGTTGTTTCGAAGCACCACGTGATGATCGGGTGTGATAGATTCTAACGTTCACATACAACGGGTGTAAGACAGATTTACACACGCGAAACACTTAGGTTGACTTGACGAGCCTAGCATGTACAGACATGGCCTCGGAACACAGAAGACCGAAAGGTCGAGCATGAGTCGTATAGAAGATACGATCAACATGAAGATGTTCACCGATGTTGACTAGTCCGTCTCACGTGATGATCGGACACGGCCTAGTTAACTCGGATCATGTAATACTTAGATGACTAGTAGAGGGATGTCTATCTAAGTGGGAGTTCATTAAATAATTTGATTAAATGAACTTTATTATCATGAACTTAGTCTAAATTTTTTACAATATGACTTGTAGATCAAATGGCCAACGTAGTCCTCAACTTCAACGCGTTCCTAGAGAAAACCAAGCTGAAAGACGATGGTAGCAACTATACGGACTGGGTCCGGAACCTGAGGATCATCCTCATAGCTGCCAAGAAAGATTATGTCCTACGAGCACCGCTGGGTGACGCACCTATTCTCCCTGCAGAACAAGACGTTATGAACGCTTGGCAGTCACGCTGCGATGATTACTCCCTGGTTCAGTGCGGCATGCTTTACAGCTTAGAGCCGGGGCTCCAAAAGCGTTTTGAGAGACATGGAGCATATGAGATGTTCGAAGAGCTGAAAATGGTTTTCCAAGCTCATGCCCGGGTCGAGAGATATGAAGTCTCCGATAAATTCTTTAGCTGTAAGATGGAGGAAAATGGCTCTGTCAGTGAGCACATACTCAAAATGTCTGGGTTGCACAACCGCTTGACTCAACTGGAAGTTAATCTCCCGGATGAAGCGGTCATTGACAGAATCCTCCAGTCGCTTCCACCTAGCTACAAGAGCTTTGTGATGAACTACAATATGCAGGGGATGGTAAAGACCATTCCTGAGGTATATGCTATGCTGAAATCAGCAGAGGTAGAAATCAAGAAGGAGCATCAAGTGCTGATGGTGAATAAAACCACTAAGTTCAAGAAGGGCAAGGGTAAAAAGAACTTCAAGAAGGACGGCAAGGAAGTTGCCGCGCCCGGTAAGCAAGTTGCCGGGAAGAAGCCAAAGAATGGACCCAAGCCCTAGACTGAGTGTTTTTATTGCAAGGGAAGTGGTCACTGGAAGCGGAATTGCCCCAAATACTTAGCAGACAAGAAGGCCGGCAAAACGAAAGGTATATGTGATATACATGTAATTGATGTGTACCTTACCAGTACTCGTAGTAGCTCTTGGGTATTTGATACCGGTGCAGTTGCTCACATTTGTAACTCAAAGCAGGAGCTGCGGAATAAACGGAGACTGGCGAAGGACGAGGTGACGATGCGCATCGGGAATGGTTCCAAGGTCGATGTGATTGCCGTCGGCATGCTGCCTCTACATTTACCTACGGGGTTAGTTTTAAACCTCAATAATTGTTATTTAGTGCCAAGTTTGAGCATGAACATTGTATCTGGATCTCGTTTAATTCGAGATGGCTACTCATTTAAATCTGAGAATAATGGTTGTTCTATTTATATGAGAGATATGTTTTATGGTCATGCTCCGATGGTTAATGGTTTATTCTTAATGAATCTCGTACGTGATGATACACATATTCATAGTGTGAATACCAAAAGAGTTAAAGTTGATAACAATAGTCCCACATATTTGTGGCACTGTCGCCTTGGTCACATAGGTGTCAAACGCATGAAGAAGCTCCATGCAGATGGACTTTTAGAGTCTCTTGATTATGAATCATTTGACACGTGCGAACCATGCCTCATGGGTAAAATGACCAAGACTCCATTCTCAGGAACAATGGAGCGAGCAACCAACTTATTGGAAATCATACATACCGATGTGTGCGGTCCAATGAGTGTTGAGGCTCGCGGTGGCTATCGTTATGTTCTCACCCTCACTGATGACTTGAGTAGATATGGGTATGTCTACTTAATGAAACACAAGTCTAAGACCTTTGAAAAGTTCAAGGAATTTCAGAGTGAGGTTGAAAATCAACGTGAGAGAAAGATCAAGTTTCTATGATCAGATCGTGGAGGAGAATACTTGAGTCACGAATTTGGCACACACTTAAGAAAATGTGGAATAGTTTCACAACTCACGCCGCCTGGAACACCTCAGCGTAATGGTGTGTCCGAACGACGTAATCGCACTCTATTAGATATGGTGCGATCTATGATGTCTCTTACCGACTTACCGCTATCTTTTTGGGGCTATGCTTTAGAGACTGCCGCATTCACTTTAAATAGGGCTCCGTCGAAATCCGTTGAGACGACACCGTATGAATTATGGTTTGGGAAGAAACCTAAGCTGTTGTTTCTAAAAGTTTGGGGATGCGATGCTTATGTCAAGAAACTTCAACCTGAAAAGCTCGAACCCAAATCGGAAAAATGCGTCTTCATAGGATACCCTAAAGAAACTGTTGGGTATACCTTCTACCTCAAATCCGAAGGCAAGATCTTTGTTGCCAAGAATGGATCCTTTCTAGAGAAAGAGTTTCTCTCGAAAGAAGTAAGTGGGAGGAAAGTAGAACTTGATGAAGTGTTACCTCTTGAACCGGAAAATGGCGAAACTCAAGAAAACGTTTCTGAGGTGCCTGCACCGACTAGAGAGGAAATTAATGATGATGATCAAGATACTTCTAATCAAGCTCCTACTGAAATTCGAAGGTCCACAAGGACATGTTCCGCACCAGAGTGGTACGGTAACCCTGTCTTGGAAATCATGTTGTTAGACAACGGTGAACCTTCGAACTATGAGGAAGCAATGGCGGGCCCGGATTCCGACAAATGGCTGGAAGCCATGAAATCCGAGATAGGATCCATGTATGAAAACGAAGTATGGACTTTGACTGACTTGCCCGTTGAGCAGCGAGCCATAGAAAATAAATGGATCTTTAAGAAGAAGACAGACGCGGATGGTAATGTGACCATCTATAAAGCTCGGCTTGTTGCTAAGGGTTATCGACAAGTTCAAGGAATTGACTACGATGAGACTTTCTCACCGGTAGCGAAGCTGAAGTCCGTCCGAATCATGTTAGCAATTGCCGCATACTATGATTATGAGATATGGCAAATGGACGTCAAAACGGCATTCCTTAATGGTTTCCTTAAGGAAGAATTGTATATGATGCAGCTGGAAGGTTTTGTCGATCCTAAGAATGCTGACAAGGTGTGCAAGCTCCAACGCTCGATTTATGGGCTGGTGCAAGCATCTCGGAGTTGGAACATTCGCTTTGATGAGATGATCAAAGCGTTTGGGTTTACACAGACATATGGAGAAGCCTGTGTTTACAAGAAAGTGAGTGGGAGCTCTGTAGCATTTCTCATATTATATGTAGACGACATACTTTTGATGGGAAATGATATAGAACTCTTGGACAGCATTAAGGCCTACTTGAATAAGAGTTTTTCAATGAAGGACCTTGGAGAAGCTACTTATATATTAGGCATCAAGATCTATAGAGATAGATCGATACGCCTCATAGGTCTTTCACAAAGCACATACCTTGATAAGATATTGAAGAAATTCAATATGGATCAATCTAAGAAAGGGTTCTTACCTGTGTTACAAGGTGTGAAATTGAGCTCAGCTCAATGTCCGACCACGGCAGAAGATATAGAAGAGATGAGTGTCATCCCCTATGCCTCAGCCATAGGTTCTATTATGTATGCCATGCTGTGTACCAGACCTGATGTAAACCTTGCCGTAAGTTTGGTAGGTAGGTACCAAAGTAATCCCGGCAAGGAACACTGGACAGCGGTCAAGAATATCCTGAAGTACCTGAAAAGGACTAAGGAAATGTTTCTCGTTTATGGAGGTGACGAAGAGCTCGTCGTAAAAGGTTACGTCGACGCTAGCTTCGACACAGATCTGGATGACTCTAAGTCACAAACCGGATACGTGTATATTTTGAATGGTGGGGCAGTAAGCTGGTGCAGTTGCAAGCAAAGCATCGTGGCGGGATCTACATGTGAAGCGGAGTACATGGCAGCCTCGGAGGCAGCACATGAAGCAATTTGGGTGAAGGAGTTCATCACCGACCTCGGAGTCATACCCAATGTGTCGGGGCCAATCAAGCTCTTCTGTGACAACACTGGAGCTATTGCACTTGCAAAGGAGCCCAGGTTTCACAAGAAGACCAGGCACATCAAGCGTCGCTTCAACTCCATTCATGAAAATGTTCAAGATGGAGACATAGAGATTTGTAAAGTGCACATGGATTTGACTAGCTCGTTGATCAACAGATAGTCATGGTTTCCTGACTATGGACATCGGATGTCATTTGATAACGGGATCACATCATTAGGAGAATGATGTGATGGACTAGACCCAATCCTAAACATAGCATAAGATCGCTTAGTTCGTTTGCTAGAGTTGTCCAATGTCAAGTATCCTTTCCTTAGACCATGAGATCGTGTAACTCCCGGATACCGTAGGAGTGCTTTGGGTGTGCCAAACGTCACAACGTAACTGGGTGACTATAAAGGTATACTACGGGTATCTCTGAAAGTGTCTGTTGGGTTGACATGGATCGAGACTGGGATTTGTCACTCCGCTTGACGGAGAGGTATCACCGGGCCCTCTCGGTAATGCATCATCAAAATGAGCTCAGTGTGATCAAAGTGTTTGATCACGGGATCATGCATTACGGTACGAGAAAAGTGACTTGCCGATAACGAGATTGAACGAGGTATTGGGATACCGACGATCGAATCTCGGGCAAGTAAAATACCGATTGACAAAGGGAATCGTATACGGGATTAATTGAATCCTCGACATCGTGGTTCATCCGATGAGATCATCGTGGAGCATGTGGGAGCCAACATGGGTATCCAGATCCCGCTGTTGCTTATTGCCCGAGAGTCGTCTCGGTCATGTGTGCATGTCTCCCGAACCCGTAGGGTCTACACACTTAAGGTTCGGTGACGCTAGGGTTGTGAAGATATGTATATGCTGTAACCCGAATGTTGTTCGGAGTCCCGGATGAGATCCCGGACGTTACGAGGAGTTCCGGAATGGTCCGAAGGTAAAGAATTATATATAGGAAGTGCTATTTCGGCCATCGGGACAAGTTTCGGTGTTATCGGTATTGTACCGGGACCACCGGATGGGTCCCGGGGGTCCACCAGGTGGGGCCACCTGCCCCGGTGGGCCACATGGGCCTTAGGGGGTGCGCATTGGCCTGCATGGGCCAAGGGGAACCAGCCCCAAAGGGGCCCATGCGCCTAGGGTTCCATCTAGGAGGAGTCCTAGTGGTGGAAGGCACCTCCTAGATGGCTTGGGGGGGAGGGAAACCTCCCTGGCCGCCGCCCCCCTTGGGAGATCAGATCTCTCAGGGTCGGCGCCCCCCCAGAGGCCTATATAAAGGGGGGAGGGGAGGGGGGCTGCGCACCCTATGCCCTGGCGCCTCCCTCTCCCTCTCCAACACCTCCTCCTCCTCCCGTAGTTGCTTAGCGAAGCCCTGCCGGAGTTCTGCTGCATCCACCACCACGCCGTCGTGCTGCTGGATCTTCATCAACTTCTCCTTCCCCCTTGCTGGATCAAGAAGGAGGAGACGTCACACTGACCGTACGTGTGTTGAACGCGGAGGTGCCATGCTTTCGGTGCTAGGATCTCCGGTGATTTGGATCACGGTGTGTACGACTACTTCATCCCCGTTCGTTGAACGCTTCCGTTCGCGATCTACAAAGTGGTATGTAGATGCAATCTCTCTCTCCCATGACTTATTGCTAGATGAACTCATAGATGGATCTTGGTGAAACCGTAGGAAAAATTTTAATTTTCTGCAACGTTCCCCAACAGTTTCGATGACTAGGGAGCAAACAAGCTTCGCCTAAGTCTCGAGTTGTGATTGTCTGTCCTTGAACCGTTGTCGGGTCGCCCCCTTATATACATGGGTGACGCCCGTCGGTTCACAGAGTCCCAATCTCTGGTTCATATTCGTACCCGGGTTGGTCTCTCCTTATTCCTAACTTATAATACAAGTTTACATACAAAGCCGGTTTATGGCTACAAGTGCTGAACCGACTACAGTCTTGGGCCCTCATCTATCTTCTTGGGATTTAACGCTCTGGGGCTACTGATGAAGTTAACCCGGCCCTGGTAGGCCGGTTTACGCCCAGTAGTAATATCCCCAACACATGGTGACGTACATAGTCAAGGTTCATGCATAATAATGTTGTGCTCAAATATGGCAGTCAGTAATACTGTGCAGCAAATAGTACTACTCTGGTATAGAGGAAGTAAAATAACCGGCTTATTATATATAGCCACTCTTGGCTACATGGATGAGATAGTAAGACATGGAAAAACAAAAATGGTGGCAGCTAATGGGTTCAAGTCTTCAAGGGCCTAGCTAGCTATACGCGTCCTCCAAGGTAAAAAGTACTCATACTAGTACTACAAAGTATACTACTAGTACAACAATGAAAGAGAAGGCGAGAGGGTTAAAAATATGGAATACCTGGGTAGATGGTGACAGTCCGATCATGGTAGATTGTGTGACCATGTTGCACATCAGTGGTACCATGGGTAATGACTGCTAAGATAGTTGATCCCAATATGCCAAAGTCAGCTACAAGGTTCCAGGTTAGACCGAATCGCGGATGCAAATGCACATCCAGGATCGGCGATCTTATTTTGATCGGGGGATGACTGGTCCCTGCAAAATAATGGAGTACCGTTAGGGATGCAAATGATGGTTTGTGCATTCCGTTTGTAATCTCCCGTACCGTAGGATGTCAACCAGACGAAACAAGTCCCCTGGCTTGTCACCGCGAAGATGCGGCCTAGATGGCGCACGGCGTCTTCGAACGTGTAGGGGTACAATGCCGCCGCCAACATGCGCCAGCCTCTGCTGTTACTGCCTCCTGCATTGATCACAATCCTTATGTCGAACACCGCGATGAGATAGTAATCGTCGTAGCTGCGTCGCTTTGTCGGTGGGTCCGCAATTGGTATCTTCTTTAATCTCATGTAGGCATCATCATACGTATTCTTGCCTAGCTAGTCCGGAAGGCCGATCCCAATGGTGGAGAAGGGGTCTACCAGAACGGCCGCACTGCTGTGGATGTTGTGCAAAATCATGGTGGTATCCGGCCGGAGGTATGCAAGCCAATCTTTGTTGGCACCGACCCAGACCTATATATAAGACGATGGGCAGCGGAGAAATTACGGGATGGAAATGGAATAACTAAGTACTACATGATCGAACTCCATTACTGACCTGCTCATCGGACAAAATCCGACTACCTCTCAACGTCGTCAACTCTAGCGGAGTCAACGTGCAACCATGGCCAGGGAGCGGTGGATTGTTTGAAGGATTGTCCCATAGAAGAACCTTCTCCTCGAGGACGCATGGAAGACCAACAAGCATGGCCTTTTCCCAAGCCTGTTTAAGCAGCGTCTTGAAAAAGTTGGTGCAGGAAGCACCGAGTGTCGCGGCGGTGAGGACGTCGGAGCGGCGTGCGATTTCTCCCAGAGGATCGTAGTCCAAGGTCTGCCAGCCCCGACGAGGAGGAGAACCGCCAGGCGAATCCATTGGAGCAGCGACGAACTGCCTTCTCTTCGGGGGGAGGGGAACTGGCGAGGAGGAGATAAGAGCGTAGTAACCGCAGGGCCTCGTCCCTTCCAACTATAGATCGTTCCTCAGCGAAGGGGTGAGGCTATTATTTACTACTAGTACTAGCATTATGGAACGTTATGGGATTGCATTATACTATAAATAATAGCACTAGTAAGAAATTTTTGGCACTAGGTAGTAGTTTTTGGCGTGGATTAAGAAATTTTGGGTATGTTTTTGCCATTTTTTGTACACGCCAACTAGTGTCAAAAAACGTCTTACATTATGTGACGGAGGAGTATGTACTCGTACTGTAGCAGTACTAGTACTACTTTTCCCAACTAGTAGTTTGATGTACTATACTTCTAGTCTAGTCTAGTATAGTGCACCAGTTTTGAATTCTTGAATCTCAGGGCCAAGGAGCTACAGTTGGAAGTGGAGGGTACTACTGTTCTCTAGAATCATCGATGTACTATCAATGCAGGGGAAGTACACCTGCGTAGTGGCCTAGTGGGTACTCTCGGTGCTCTATTCAGCCGCTCCTCTCACGTAGCTGGCCTACTCAGCCGCTCCTCTCACGCACACACTAGCAGCCTATTTATCAGTGACGGTTACTGCGGGGGTAGAACATTTGAGTTATTTGATACAACGAGACTAGGCTTTTCGCTTCCATTTGTGGAGGTGTAATGGATCTCGTCGAACTTTGTTAGTAGTTCCTTCTTTATGAATGAGATGAAGTAAAGCTTTTCCCTCCGTTTCAAAAAAACATGTCAAGAGGAATTTCTTTTATAGTAGAGCCGATAATGGAGTGAAGTCCATGCATGCAACGCCACAAGCTACAGAGTAGTAGTAGAGCACTTTACGTACAAAGCCATATTGCACAGTTCCCAATGCCCCGCCATGCTTTTCCGGCTCCTCGGGCTTAATTGGGAGGCGCTAGTTTAAATATGCTACTAGCTGGAAGCTACAAGCGAGGTGCGGCTAGGGCGAGCACGCGAGCCACGGGATGCTGGGAAGGAAAACCCGTTCACGTGGCTAGGCTGTCCAGTGCACCCAGATTGTGCGGCCGCACGTCCGTTTGACTTCAAAACTCAAACTACCCGTGTAAAATATTGGCTCGCGGCGAAGTGCAGTAGTACTATTTAAAAAAAAGGCCGCCGTGTGTTCGACCGGGATCGAACCCACAAAACGAGGTGTACACTCCCGCGACCACTAGTAGTACTCGTTGGAGTACAACGCAACCTAGAATCGCCTTTTGTCGCTAGTAGTACGTACATTGTTCCTTACAAGAAACCCCTAAGACCATGTTTAATAGTATAGCCAGCTGCTGGCTATAAGCCAGTGCTATGTCATCTACAGCCCATCTTATATATAGCCAACATGTACAATAATAGATCAAAAGAGTGTACTACTTTTTTATTATGTGGCCCACTTCTCATTCTCACAAAGTGCCTAGGAGACGTGCTAGTGGTGGCTCTTCACGAAGAGCCCGCTTACCTTCTCTCTCCTCTTCTCTTTCCTCCAACTAAGCAAAAATATACTAGTTTATTTCTTATAGCCCGCTGACTCAACTCTATTGTACTTGCTCTAATAATGCAAGAAACCACTAAAATGCCAAGAAACTACTACCACTTGCATACGTGGCAGACTTAAGATAAGACTACCTTATCAACCATTGTACATGCTCTTACCAACAAAAATCCTCGAGTGACCTCCTACCTCCGGCCCGTCCATCTAGTCATCCTCGGCCATGGGACGCAGCTACCGCCGCCGGCAGAAGGCGAGGTCAAAACCGCCGGCGATGCGGAGCCCATGTTGCAGCAGCCCGGATGCCAGCTCCGTCCGGCGCTCGCGGCCGCTAGCTAGCCAAGATAGCTCCGTCCAACTACTTGTCTGCAAGGTTTGCTAGCTAGATTGGCACGGCAGCGCGGCGGCTTGCTCGCGCGCGCCGCGCTAAGGCCAGCCATCTGGCTCGAGCGAAGGCCAGCGCGGCGGCTTGCTCGCTTGTGAGTCACGCTCGGGCCAGCCTGCCAACTCGTGCAGAGGCCAGCGCAGCGTCCAGCCCGTCCGGCGGAGCGGCGGCCAACTCGCTCATCACCGGCGCCACCGACGAACACGCATCGGTACTGTTCGAAGTAATGTTCAGGAAAAATAATGATTTGAGGGATAATAACAGGATAGAAGGTCAGATGTGGGTCCCTCGTGTCAACGGTCAAACAAAATGTGTTGGTTTAAGCTTCCTCGTCAGCACGGACGTGTGGGCCAACCCTATCATTAATGGGTTTAAACAAACCTAATCGGTAGGAGTACTAGGTAGTTTTTGGCGTGGATTATGAAATTTTGGGTATGTTTTCGCTATTTTTTGTACAGTAGATTCTTCCTAGGGCTGGTTGAAAGTGGTAGTCTTTTGTTAAATACTCTACATATTGTAAGTAGGAGTGAAAGTTAAGCTTTGGAAGCCAATAAGCAAGGCTAGTTACATAGTGCATATGTGTACATGATTGAAAGTAAATATCAACCATGACTGACTAATATCTTGATGGAAAACTCGAAATTATGGAATACTAGGAAAAAAATGCATGGTTGGAAATACTAGCAATGTTCATGTCCATTGCAACGAATCATAATTAGAATAATACTTATTCACAAACTTGGTACAAAACACTCTAATTTTGATATACATATGTCACTAGAGATATATTATGTTTCAATTAGAATATATTCCTTGGGCTGTTTTGGTGAGGTCAGGGAGGGATGTGGTTGGTTTTAATATACTAATTATGGGTTTTTCTGCAAATTGGTAGACAAGTGGGATGTTGGTGAGGAAAGGCAACAACTTACCTCACAATCGTTAGATGTAGATCTAATGGTCAGAAACGACGGATGGCAGACACACGAGCATCACCAACTTAGTCTTGTGTAGGAGTACTAGCAAGATCCGTGCATTGCACGAAACATCAAGATGCATTTTTTTTATAGAACACTTGTTGTGATTGACCCTTGCGGGAGTAATCCCATGTGTAAAAACTAATGAATCTTGAGAAATATGAGATAAGGTGAAGAGGAGTGGGGTGTGGTGGTGGTTGGTGGTCGGACTGAGCGGAGGCATGGGGATTGACGACGCTGGCAGCGGCCACCAGGCGAGTTTGTTCCAGAGGCTTCCTTTCTTAATTGCTCAACAATGAGGTTTGTTGGAGATAAGGATGAATGAGGGAAGGCCTTGTCTGCAAATGTGGAGAGGGGTGCGAGTATCTTTTAGTTTAATTTCCATTCGTCAGATATAGATCAGACGGTCTATATTGCAAGATGGCACACGTACCATCATCACCAACTCGGTTTTTTATAAGAGAAGAAATATAAGTATGGAGATACAAACGTATTATCGATACTTGCTTCCGTAAACTAGCATCTACATTCTATTCAACGCCTTGACATGTGGGGCCTTAGCACAATGACTTCTCGACTGTGTAAAACAAAGATTTTCCCGTCGCCGACAAGGAGGGGGTGACGGCGGCGTGCTTTTTGGCTTGCTCTAGTCCTAGTAGTCATACTAGGTGGTCTAAGCACGTGTAGATTTAATCTTTTTCACGTCTCGTGTTCGCCGTACTGCCACGACTGTTGATGAATAGACGGTAAGTTATTCACGGGGAAACCCTTGTTGAGCGTGTTTGTGTGTGAGAGAGAGACAGTGTGCGTGTGTGATATGTTAGAGACTGAGGCAATGATAATAGATTCTTTGTGTCTATGTGTGTGGAGGATAGAGAGAGACATGTACATGGGGCTTTGTGTTGTGTAACATGGAGACACATATACATAATTAGAGAGTGAGTGTGTGAGATACACATGCGGACATGAGGAGAGATGAGGATCCAGATAAATGGGTGTTTGTGCATGTTTGTGTGTGTTTGTGCACGCGTTTGTGTGTGAGAGGGAGAGAGTGTATGTGGATTAGAGAGACCACTGATGATGTAAACCTTGTATAAGGGAATGGGGAATAGTGTGACATGTGTAGTAGCGAGATAGCACGGGTGCGGGCGGGGTGAGCAGACTATTTGGAAGAGACATCCAGTGTGTGTGTGGGAGAGGGGTGTGAGAGCAAGAGAAAGAGAGAGCTAGTGACGGAGAGAGGGAGAGAGGAAGAGAGGGGGAGAGAGGGGTCGTTTGTGTCCATAAATGGCGTATAGATAGGGAGACAATGTTGATGTTGTCCGATTTTGGCCTATGAACGGAGACGCAAGGGAAGCGAGTCATCGTGTGTGTGATATGGACTTCATGGGAGATCTAGAATAGATGGTGTAGAGAACAATGTGCGAAATTGAGAACGATTATGCATTAGGGAGCTATGCAAAGAGTCACGACATATATGTATATAGGGAAGGAGCTGGGGCGGGTCCGCATGTGGGAGAGATAGAAAGAGGAGAGTGGTGCACAAGGAAGTGGTGCACAAGGAGACAAAGTGTGCTTGTTTGCAGTGGGGGCGGTGTGTGAGGTGAGTGCGCGAGAACCACATAACTAGGGAGATAGACGTTTGGGGGCGACATTTTGTGTGTATGGGAAATATACACTCTACATAGTGTGTGTGCTTGGGTAAGAGAGATAGCGGGAGACCTAGAGAGTGAGGGAAGAGATGTGTGCATGCCCGAGAGACAAAGTGATGGAGACCTATGTTGGGGTCCGGACATTACAAGAGAGAGGGGTGTTAATGTGCTCGTGTGTTGGTGTTTGGGGGAGAGAATGACTTCTCTATGTGTGTGTGTGTGTGGTGGTGGTGGGGGGGGTTGACTTCAGATAAAGAGTGAGGTGTCTATATTTGAGGGACTTCAGCGTAATTGAGATATTGTGCACTCATGGTTGATCAATTTGTTTCATAGTTTTATGAGATAACGATACTTTTGAACATGCGTGATATACCTTGATGTACCAGAATTACAAACCTAAGATTGGAATTTTGGAATTTGACTCCATCATTAGCTTTTGTAATTCATTTAAACGGAGGTACATTTTTAAGCCGGGATTTCGTGATTTCAAATTCATATATCAAACCTATAGATACACATACGGGCATGTTCAAACTTTATAGTCATCCACTTTATTCATACACATACACATTTTTTGCTTTTGTCCTCATATTTAGGATAAACACATTTGGAATTTCATTTGAATTGGACCGTATGATGGTATTTGCTTGTAGTAGCTCAATGGTCCATATTTGAATTGAATGGACAATCTAAGTTTCGAGTTGGAGGCATTGATTTTCAAAACATGCACTTTTTTTGCGTGCAAAACAAACAAATTGTCGGCCATGATATCATAGTCGGTCGTACGAGAGCAGAATACTTATAATTTTAGGCGCCAAAAGCTTTCAAACTTCCCGCTCACATCGAAATATCACGCGCCCGAATGTTTAGCCCTGCGATATTCCTGTTTTACCCCTGCCACATGAACGGAAAAGGGCTGCTTTGGTAACTCCGTTGTTTTCCCCTCTTTGCCCCCAACATTCTTCCCCAGAGCCCCTCCCCTTCCCCTTCCCGACCCCCCAACCACGGCAAGCCGCCGAATCTAGTCCTCCGCCGTAGCGGTGGACCTCACACCCCGCCGGATCTACCTTCCGCACCTTGGAACCCCCAACTGCCAACTCACCACTTCACCGGAGCCGCTTCAGCGACTGGCTTGTCCACCGCTCCAGATCTCTTTGACCGCCATCATGGTCCACCGCACCGGATCTGCTTAACCGGCGCCCTCGTCCACCACAACGTAGGCCCTTCACTGACTCCCTCGTCCGCCCCTTCGCTGGCCCATCATACAAGCCCTCGTCCGCCGCAACAGATCCGCCACACCGAAAGCACTGTACAACGCGCCCGCCGAAGCCTTCGTCCACTGCACCGGACCCGCTCCACGGACGCCATATTCAACTCCACCGGCCCTGCTTTACCGACGCCGCAACCTCATCAGGTTATTTTGATTTGTACTCCTTGGGTTTTTCTCTTTATCGTGCAACTGTTCACTTACCACAGATGAGCTTTCTTGTATGTCGACAGGCGCCGCAACCGTAGCACAGGAGCCGCTTCAGCAACGGCGACAGCCGGCCCAAACTCAACCGCAACACAAGCACCATCGACGATCCTTAGATATCAAGTATGAAAACGATACCCATACGCCGCCGAGAATCAGGTACTATTATCCAATGGCCGGCACCTACGTTCACTTTCCTAGCATAAGCACCACACCTTCGAATTTCTTCAGGGCATCATTCAGCTTTTCATGAGACGCGTTATTCTGCTTGCACCTGTAGGGCCATACTTCTGGCAGTGAACATGTTACATGTGCTAGATTACATACCAGTGCACATATAGTTAATATGCTTTAGTTTTGTTCTGATGCCACCTATTGGTTCCATCAGACTGCTTAATGTTCTCTATGCTCAATTACACATTAGCAAACTAGCATGTGGTTCCGCTGCTTTTTGTTCGTTTTACCCTACATTTTCTGATGCTAGCTATTACATCACTGCTCTGAGCCTCTGTTCATTACGTGTTTGTGTGTTCTTGATCTTCCCAAGTTGCATGACTAATTTGATGCTTCTATTAATTATGGAGCTGCCAACCCCATCAAGCAAAATATTTGTTCTTTTGGGTCTGGCACCTCGAACAAGCATAAAAATAGAGGGAAGCAGATATATTGTCGTGTATGCACACACCCTTCTTTCATTAGTTTAGATGAACCATTGATGATCGATTCGGACTAGTGCATGCGATTAAAATTAATTTTACCTAAATAGATGGTGCAGAATAAACTACAACAACTAGATTTGCAACCACGGCATGCTGACGATATCTTCAAAGAACATTCCAACAACAGCTAGGCTTCACAGCAACATATGGTAAGCCAGTGTGTTTTAGTACATGTGAAATGTAATGCGAGTGGGCTGCTTTCTTGGCTTGTGCCCTCAACGTGTAATCCTACTGAATTACAAATAGTTCAGTTGTCTGCTTTGCTGTATTGCTTGATTCGAATGCTTATTTGTTGTTACGCTATACCTGAGTTGGCCAATATGTCAGCAGTGCCTGCTGTACTATCGTAAATAAATGCATGCCTATTTCATTTGAGTCCTTAACTTTTCCTCTCAACTTCATTACAAGACTGTCTTCGTAGTTTATATGAGGCCACAGTGTTAAGTGCTTTCTCAGATTATTTCAACTGCTTAGATGCCTTGGCAACTTAAATATGGCGGTTGTACACTCCCTATCAACTAGGGATGTTAACTGGGTCTGGTTTAATCCCGATTAAAGTCCACTAGTGGTATGATAGTTCAAAAGAGTTTTGTTTTTTGAGGAAAATGAAATAGGGAGGTAGCAAAAACTAACTAGATGGGACTGGCGGATGTCGTTTATTTGCCACTTACATCCCTAGTTTCATCTTACCATTTTAATTTCTTTTCGGCTGATGCTGCTTCGAACCATTTAAATATAGTTTGCCATGCTCGGCAATAATTCGTCCGTCGTTTACCATGTAAGCTTACTGCCTAGATCATACGATAACTATCTCTTACTCATGTCCAGCGGAAACCTTTCAGGATGCCATTCACACTAGGACACAATGTACAACCCCAGAATCTATTTGTGGAAGCAGTACGCCATCCATGTTACCAGATGGTAGCAGTTCAGAGGCAACACCACCGGAGAGCAGTCTGAGCACAGATATTATAGTGCTTGAGGCTCTACTAGAGGCAGAAAGAGATGGTGTGGCTGCCATGAATGAGGTAATCTTTATCTTGAGGCTGGAAATTACGGAATTAGCGGCACGCATTATGCAAGCAACTCAAGAATTGGAGGAAGTAAGAATGTTGCATTTCAAGACGGAGGAGGTCCTGCTGTTTCTGCTATCTGAAGGCCAAGGTAATCCCGGTTCTTCTTTAGATACCAGTTGAAATTGTCATTAGATTTTTGTACTTGCATGTTGTGTCATGTCTCTGAATGGATTATGTTGCAAGACCCCCTATGTTGTCCATGTGTTGTAATTATACGAATTTTTTAGGCGATGTAATCCTCAGTACTTGTATGATTGACAGGTGAACTGTTTTTCGTGTGAGCATATTGTATAGGATGAAATAACTGTTTGAATCAGAGTGTATCCAACCTAATGAATTCGAAGATCACGACATTTCTAAATCATAATCATATATAAAGGTGGAATAAATCTTTGTTGTGGTTTTGAAGAAATAACTAACAAAACGTATAATTATCTGTGGATATTCGTAATCGAATACAAAATGGATTTGAATTTAGTTTGCCAGGTCCCAGGGCAAACGTGAATGCTAATTCTCCCAAATTTTGAACGAAGAGGCTAAACACCCACTATAATTTGTGGGCTGCCCGAAGCAAGTGTTTGCTAGATGGAAATTACTGTCTACCCCTGACACTTGACATCCTTATCGACCGGATTTACACTGCTGTCGATAGGGGTAGACCAGTAACTTCAATCAGACGTGACACGACGGCCTCTGAGCCCATTCAGACACGGTGGGCGCCAAACGTGGGCGGCAAAACACATTTGATTCAAGCTCGTCCGAAAGACATGTGTCTCTTCCTCCATTTCCCCATTCATACACGGTGGGCGGCAAAACAAACTCTCCTCGTCCGAAATCGATGTAGGCTAATATTTTAAATAGGGGCAGATGTGTAACTTCCATCAGACGTGACACAACCGCCCTACCTGTCAGCCCCGTTCATACACCGTGGGCGCCAACCGTGGGCGGCAAAACACCCTCTCCTCACCCGAAATAGTTACCAGCAAATATTTGGGAGATGCGAGATTACCGTCCTATCCCCAACCGACGCGATGTCCGAAATTTTAAATGGGGGATAAGTTCGTAACTTTCCCCCATTTCAGAGAAGCGTGTCCCAAAGCTTGAGATCCGTCCCTCCCCTCCATTTCCCCATTCATACACCGTCGGCGGCACGACAACCTCCGCACTCCGGTCAGCCTCCTCCGTCCGCCACCCCATCCTCCACCTTGCCGTAGCCGCTACCCCTACCCCATCGTCCACTGCAAGAGATGGACGTCTCTCATCCACGGTGCTGGACCAGGATCCTTTCATCGCCTCCTCTCGCTTCATCGGCGCCGTTGTCCACCTTGCCATTGCCGCTCCTACGACCGCCTCCTCCACGGCAACAGGATATATCCCCCGACCCGGCCGTCTGCCGTCTAAAGTCTTCTTCCCCGCCGCCGACAGCCATCGCACCCGCAACACCCTCAACGTATCAGCATAGGCCTACACGACGTCACAAGAGGTGCTAGTCTTCCATATGTGCTTAAGTTATTGATCTCACCTGGAAAATAGATCGTAATTTGTTTACTGTACATTTCTTGTCCGTACCAAATCGTAGTGGCTAGTTGAAAGCAAACATTGGTTGCGAAGTAGCTTTGTCCGGTTTGCAATTTTAGATCTGCCATGGCACAGGCACTCTACTCGTAAAGCTTATGGTTTCCCCCCTTTATATTCACTACCATCATCGTAGGTGCTTCGTGTCGTGCTAGCGCTGCTCCTCAAGACCTCAACCCAAAGCTTACGTGTTGAAATACGAATCTGATATGATGCTCATATCACTAAAACAGAGAACGTTTAATTCGTCACCTAATGTTCCTATATTCATTTTGAAAAGCATGTGCGCCACCCACTGGTCCAGCTAGTTCCACTTTCCTGATTTTTCTCTTGATGCTTAGGGTTTTCCCCTTTTATCTACTCTACTATGATCTGCGTAGGTGCTTTCTGTCGTACTAGCATTACTCCACCCTTCAATCTAAACAACACAACACCCAGAATTCGAAAGCTTAGTTGTTCAAATATGATTGTGATATGATACTGATATTAGTTATTTAATTGGTTAGCTAAAGGTCCCACTTGAGTTTCCAAATGCATGTCGCGACATATAGAGAGACATCATAATTGCATTTCTTTGTCACTTGTTGACCGTACTTTCTTGTCCATACCAAATCTTAGTTGTTATTTCAAAGCAAACATCGGTTGCTAACTACCATTTGTGCGGTTTGCAGCTTCAGATCTGCCATCCCACTGCCACGGTCAACACTATACTCATCATGCTTATGTTTTCCCCATTTTATGATGACCACAATCAACCTACGTGGTTCGTGTCGTAATAGCACTGCTCCACCCATCGAGCTAAACAAGCTTAGTTGTACAAATTCATATATGATATTATTGCTGATATTAGTAAAACTGAGAGATGTTTAATTGGTTAGCTAAATGTTCCTACTTTAGTTTCGAAATGCATGTGAGCCACATATGGAGAGACCGGAAAGAATAGTATTTCTCTATGCGCTTTGGTTCATCATGGGTGGCCAACCGACATTGTATTGAAAGACTTGTAATATCTTCAATCTGCTTGCTCTTCTGCTCTTCTTTAAAATGATACTCTTCTCTTGCGGTCGACTGGTCAGGTCGAGTTGTTCTCCCTTAGTATATTTTGAATCTGTCAGGTCAGGTCGACTTGTTCTTCTTTACTATATGTTGAAGCTATCATCTGCGAAGTGTCATCACTTCTGGAGCTCTCATATTTTGAGTAGTAGGCCACATTATATTAATGCACACAACAAATTATAGCATGCATGGCATCTGTTAAAAGAATTGCAGAGATAGCACAAAGGGGTTTATAGGGAGGCAGTATTGGATTAGAATCACTTCTGCATTACAAAGAAAATCTCACTTGTTTTTATGTTTTCATGCATGTCAGATATTGAACATTATCGAAATGAATATGAGAATGGGCGCACGAGAGGAATATTGCGGAACGATCCACTGGCTAACAAACTTGGCATGGTGGAGGATGGCCTATCTTATTCACCCATCAAGGTGCTTGCTCTAACTTTGCAAAGTTGTATTGGTAGCACATATTTTGCATCTGACCTCTTGCATTACTTCTACTTTGTTACACCATCTGCTTAGTTTAAGCATCATATATGAGTATATGCCATACCTATCCATTTTCTGTACCTATTCCATGTGTCGTCACACTATGTTTTTCCAGTCAAATGTTGTTCTTTCGTAATAGATGTCCAAAAGGAAGAGGGTGAGTGCAGGTCCTCAAGGAGTACAAACTAGGTATTTGGAAAAGGTAGTGATACCTGTTAAATTAGATAGATCAGCAGCCACAGAAAACACAGGCCCAACTGTACCACACTTTACCCCTACTCTAGTGGCCAAACCCCTATTAGAACCGCTGGGAGCCCAGCGTCAGGTACTGTCTATGATATCAATTCAAAATTTGAACTCCTAAATTTCTGCTTGTGCCTTACGTTCTCTCTTGTATGAAAACTAATTTCAGATGAATCTCCTTGCTCAAAGGATCATACGATCTCAAAACAATAATGGGCTCTGCATTGCTCTTGTCAGTACCTCTCTCCCTTTTGCCTTGTAACGCTGTACTTAATTAATTGCTATTTGATTATGTATCATCAGTCTGCACCTGAGCTTCATTATCCTATGTTTCTTCCAATATTATTTGATCTATATTTACTCTTTGCAAAATGTAGAATAATGGCAACGCTTATAAAGAATTTCCCTTGGAGAATTTATTGAATTATCCTTCCATCAACATGGAGAAGGGCTTTGTCCAGCCCGTGTTAACATGTAATGTAAGTTCATCCTTCTCAAGCCTTCAAACTTTGTTCTAGTATAGATTTGGATAGGCATCATTTCGTCCACTGCTGTTTGCTTTGCTGTTTACATCTAATTGGATGTTTGCAACAACTACCAGTTTCAAATTGTAGTTGTAAAAACATGTTCCTTATGCAGAACAGATCCATTTATTTGCTTATATGATTGTGAAACCTATTACGTGTCTCCTTGTTTCTCTTTCAGACTCGTATCTCTTACGCCAGGCAGAACTTTAGGGAAGATAGTGAGCCAAACCATCTTGAGGACAGCGAGATGACCCCAAGGTCCTGTCTTGATGAAGACAGTGAGTTGAAGCTACTCACCAGCAGGTGAGACAACCTCTGTGCAGTCGCTGCCTCAATCAGTTCGACTTCTTCAGTCTCAACTTAAAGTGTAAAGTCTTGCTTCAGCTCAGCTCCGACTTGAAGTCAAAGATGCAACGAAGATGTCAGAGGACTGCCGTGCGCACCATCATGCCTTAAATGTAGTGTTGATGCATCTATCATTGACACAACTGAGGTCTACTCAGCTTCTTCAGCTGTTTGGGGGGCCCGGCCTGGCCAGGCCTAGTGCCTTCTGAAGTGCTCTCAGTTTCGTATATTCTTTTGTTGGCGCGTTTATTTGCACTGGTGGCGAACTTTGATGCCCAGTGGATGTAATATATGTGATAGCCTAGCGTAAGTTGCTTGCTTATTTATTTCCTTGTTGTCTTGTTTATTTGCTTGCTTGTAGTCATTGCAGTTCCTTTTCCGCGGTTTGCTAGTGGCTGCAATAACCTATTTTTTAAAACTAGGCCACAATAACCATGGGCTAATATTTACTGTAGTGACACTGGGCCTCTTACGGGCCGTAGAAACAGTGGGCCTTCTACGGGCCGTAGAAACAATGGGCCTTCTACGGGCCGTATCATCAATGGGCCTTATACAGGCAGTATGATCGATTGGCTAAACATGGGCCAATAACAGGCCACATTATGGCCGTAAACGGGCTAGAGTTGGAATCGTCCATTCATGGGCCGACCATAACGGGCCATCATTAATAGGCCGTATTTGATGACGCTATGAAAAAGGCCCAACGTATTAACGGACCACAAACGGGCCGACTGTAACCACGAGCTGAATTTGGCCCATAAGCAGAAAATGACATTAACAGGCCATAAGTAAACGAATGCTGGAAATGAGCCCAAGAATAAATGGGCTCTGAGAAGGCCGAAAGATAACATGGGCTGGAAATGGCCCAACGGAATAACGGGCCGTTAATGGGTATAAAGTGATACACTGTTCATTACGGGCCAGTTTCACCACGGGCAGTTAATGAGTGTAAAGTGATACACTGTTCATTACATGCCAGTTTCACCACGGGCCATTAATAGGCCAAGAGTTACATAGGGCCTAATATGGGCTGAAAGACGTCATGGGCCATACATGGGCCAGAAGTGAAAACGGGCTGGAATCATATTGGGTGGCCCAGATGACGCTACTGGGCCTAATTCGGATAGGGCGTAACGGGCCTTGGGTTAGCGGGCTGTGAATGGGCTATATGCGAATAGGCCGTTAACAGGCTTTACATGGGCCGGCCCGCCACCTTTTGACCAAGTCAAACGGGCCGGCCTTTTCACAGGAATGGGCCTCTGTTTGGCCGTGCCACGTGTCGACGTATCATAGGCGCCTTTTGTCCAATGAGTGGATGACATCTGTCCCAACGATGAGCCGACACGTGTTTCCTCCAGCCAATGATGATTTTACACGTGGAAAATCCCCATTGGTCGGGGCTGTTAACGGGTTATCGGATCCAAAACCCGACCTGATAGCTTAACGGTGTTCCATTACGGTGGATGCCACGTGTCGGTCACCCTTGACGAAAGCACTTCTGTGACGCGCGATTTATCATCATGGAAGTGGACACTTCCGTATGATAATTTTGGTAATGTCATGGAATACTTCTACGACAGCACAGGTATGACTATCTTGATTCTGTCATAAATTTGTCATGGATGTACATGCATGACAAAAAACGCGACCTACTGTGACAAACACGTATCATCACGGAAGTGTATTTTTTTGTAGTGACTTCACCAAGCACAAGAACACCTCGCCTCAGGAGGCTGTTCTTCCCCTTGTACTGTTCATCCTAAGCCCAAGAGGCAATCCACCACACACTGGAGTAGGGTATTACACCACAACGGTGGCCAGAACCAGTATAAATCTTGTGTCCCTTGTGTTGCGAGTTCGTCGAGCTAGCCTTAGAGATTCTAGCGAGGCTGAGGGCTGATAACCCACAAGTATAGGGGATCGCAACAACTTTCGAGGGTAGAGTATTCAACCCAAATTTATTGATTCGACACAAGGGGATCCAAAGAATATTCTCAAGTATTAGCAGCTGAGTTGTCAATTCAACCACACCTGGAAACTTAGTATCTGCAGCAAAGTGTTTAGTAGCAAAGTAATATGATAGTGGTGGTAATGGTAGCAAAAGATTAAAGAAAGCAAAGTAATATTTTTGGTATTTTGTAGTGATTGTAACAGTAGCAGCGGGAAAGTAAATAAACGAGAACCAGTATATGGAAAGCTCGTAGGCACCGGATCAGTGATGGATAATTATGCCGGATGTGGTTCATCATGTAACAGTCATAACATAGGGTGACATAGAACTAGCTCCAATTCATCAATGTAATGTAGGCATGTATTCCGTATATAGTCATACGTGCTTATGGAAAAGAACTTGCATGGCATCTTTTGTCCTACCCTCTCGTGGCAGCGGGGTCCTATTGGAAACTAAGGGATATTAAGGACTCCTTTTAATAGAGAACCGGAACAAAGCATTAGCACATAGTGAATACATGAACTCCTCAAACTATGGTCATCACCGGGAGTGGTCCCGACTATTGTCACTTCGGGGTTGCCGGATCATAACACATAGTAGGTGACTATAGACTTGCAAGATAGGATCAAGAACTCACATATATTCATGAAAACATAATAGGTTCAGATCTGAAATCATGGCAATCGGGCCCTAGTGACAAGCATTAAGCATAGCAAAGTCATAGCAACATCAATCTCAGAACATAATGGATACTAGGGATCAAACCCTAACAAAACTAACTCGATTACATGATAAATCTCATCCAACCCATCACTGTCCAGCAAGCCTACGATGGAATTACTCACGCACGGCGGTGAGCATCATGAAATTGGTGATGGAGGATGGTTGATGATGATGACGGCGACGAATCCCCCTCTCCGGAGCCCCGAACGGACTCCAGATCAGCCCTCCCAAGAGGTTTTAGGGTTTGGCGGCGGCTCCGTATCGTAAAATGTGATGATTTCTTCTCTCTGATTTTTTTCTCTTCGAAAGCAAATATATAGAGTTGGAGTTGGCGTCGGAGGGCATCTAGGGGGCCCACGAGGTAGGGGGCGCGCCCTAGAGGGGGGGGGCGCCCCCACCCTCGCGGACAGGGTGCGGGCCCCCTGGTCTTCTTCTTTGGTGAGGATTTTTATTATTTTTTCTAAGATGTTTCATGGAGTTTCAGGTCATTCTGAGAATATTTGTGTTCTGCACGTAAAACAACATCATGGCAATTCTGCTGAAAACAACGTCAGTCTGGGTTAGTTCCATTCAAATCATACAAGTTAGAGTACGAAACAAGGGCAAAAGTGTTTGGAAAAGTAGATACGACAGAGACGTATGAACTCCCCCAAGCTTAAACTCTTGCTTGTCCTCAAGCAATTCAGTTGACAAACTGAAAGAAAGAAAAACTTTTACAAACTCTATTTGCTCTTGTTGTTGCAACTATGTCAAGCTAGCATTCGTGTTTTCAGCATATATCATAACTAACCACATTTGCAATAATTCTCAGGTCTCATAATTACTCATATCAATGACAAAATCAACTAGCAAGCCATAATAATAAATCTCGGATGACAACACTTTCTCAAAACAATCATAATATGATATAACAAGATGGTATCTCGCTAGCCCTTTCTGAGACCGCAAAACATAAATGCAGAGCACCTTTAAAGATCAAGGACTGACTAGACATTGTAATTCATGGTAAAAGAGATCCAATCATACTCATACCCAACATAGATTAATAGTGATGAATGCAAATGACAGCTGTGCTCTCCAGCTAGTGCTTTTTAATAAGAGGGTGATGACTCAACATAAAAGTAAATGGATAGGCCCTTCACAGAGGGAAGCAAGGATTTGTAGAGGTGCCAGAGCTCGGTTTTGAAATAGAGATAAATTATATTTTGAGCGGTATACTTTCATTGTCAACATAGCAACTAAGAGATGGCGATATCTTCCATGCTAAACACATTATAGGCGGTTCCCAAACAGAATGGTAAAGTTTATACTCCCCCTCCACCAACAAGCATCAATCCATGACTTGCTCGAAACAACGAGTGTCTCCAACATACATCAGGTCCCGGGGGGAGTTTTATTTGCAATTAATTTTGATTTAGTTTGCATGAAGCATGGGACTGGGCATCCCGGTGACCAGCCATTTTCTCGTGAGTGAGGAGCGGAGTCCACTCCTCTTGAGAATAACCCGCCTAACACGGAAGATAAGGACAACCTTGGATGATACATGAGCTATTCGATCATATAAAACATAATGTTTATTTGAAGGTTTAGAGTTTGGCACATACAAATTTACTTGGAACGGCAGGTAGATACCGCATATAGGAAGGTATAGTGGACTCATCTGGAATAACTTTGGGGTTTAAGGGATTGGGTGCACAAGCAGTATTCCCACTTAGTAAAAGTGAAGGCTAGCAAAATACTGGGAAGCGACCAACTAGAGAGCGACAATAGCCATGTACATGCATTAAAATTAATAAACATTGGATGCAAGCATGAGTAGGATATAATCCACCATGAACATAATATCGTGAAGGCTATGTTGATTTGTTTCAACTACATGCGTGAACATGTGCCAAGTCAAGTCACTTAAATCATTCAAAGGAGGATACCACCCCATCATACCACATCATAATCATCTCAATAGCATGTTGGCACACAAGGTAAATAATTATAACTCATAGCTAATCAAGCATGGCACAAGCAACTATGATCTCTAATTGTCATTGCAAACATGTTTATTCATAATAAGCTGAATCAAGAACGAGGGGCTCATCATATGTACAAAAACAAAAGAGGTCGAGTTCATACCAGCTTTTCTCATCTCAGTCAGTCCATCATATATCATCATAATTGCCTTTCACTTGCACGACCGAATGGTGTGGATAATAATAAGAGTGCACGTGCATTGGACTAAGCTGGAATCTGCGAGCATTCAATAAACAGGAAAAGACAAGGCAATATGGGCTCTGGGTTAATTCAACAATAATGCATATAAGAGCCACTTCAACAATTTAATTATGGTCTTCTCCTACTGACTCCCAAAGAAAAGAAAAGAAATAAAAACTATTTACACGGGGAAGCTCCCAACAAGCAAAAGAAGAACGAGAAATATTTTTGGGTTTTCTTTTTAATTACTACTACAGCAAGAAAGTAAACTACTACTATTTTTTTGTTTTTCTTAAGGTTTAACAAACACACAAGAAGAAAGCAGGAAAAAGAAAATAACTAGCATGGATATTACAGTGAAAGAGTATGAGCACCCCAAGCTTAGGCTTTTGGCTTTTGGCAATGAGTGTGTGTGAACATAAATGTAATGTCGGTGAGAAATACGTACTCCCCCAAGCTTAGGCTTTTGGCCTAAGTTGGTTTATTGCCAGGGATAGCCTGGCGGATACCCGTAGGTGTAGCTGGGGTCATACTGCGACGAAGAATAACTGGGATCATACTGATGTGCAGCGGTTATCGCCTGCTGAGCTGCAGCGTGGAGTCGGGCTGCCTCCGCTCTCCTCTCGTACTCATCTGCCTCCTCTCTGGTGATAGTGTATCTTCGTTTTGCCTGAGCTTCAAAGAAGGCAGGAGCAGGGAGAGTAATACGGACAACGTGCCGTTTGTTAAAAATTAAACGATATAAGAGAGGTGATTCAGGCCTCTCGACAAACTGGTGCGAAGCCATAGAGTTATAATCTAAATATGCAGGAGGCAACTCCGTATCACCCTCACGAATGTCTATCTCAAGAAAATTAGCTAAGCGGGTTGCATAAATTCCTCCAAAGAAATCTCCATTATGTCTATTATGATGCAACCTATGAGCTACAATGGCTCCCATATGATAAGATTGGTCTCCTAACACAGCACTCCTGAGAATGCTAAGGTCAGGGACACACATGTGACAAGCTTCATCCTTAGCATTTATGCATCTTCCGATGAAGAGAGCAAAATAATGCATAGCAGGAAAGTGAATGCTCCCTATGGTAGCCTGCGTTATATCTCTAGATTCCCCTACAGTTATACTAGCAAGAAAGTTTCTAAATTTAGATTTAGGGGGATCCCTAATACTACCCCATGATGGAAGTTTGCAAGAAAAAGTGAAATCCTCTAAGTCCATGGTATAAGATTTGTCATAAAGATCAAACATGACTGAAGGAGAATTACGCGAAGATGAATACTCAAACCTCCTCACAAACGAGCTTGTGAGATCATGATATTGGGGGCATTTGTTAGCCTCAAAATCTTCAAGACCGACATTGCGCAAATATGCTTTGAATTCTTCTTTAATTCTTGCACGGTCCATAAAATTTTCCGACGGCCATTCACAAGGCCGTACTGGAGCGTCTCTTGGTGGATCCTCGTCAGCATCACGCATAGCAATCCTGGGTCCTTGCTTCTTAGAGGAACCACCTTGGAACATCTTCCTAAGCATATTGTTTTTCTCTGAAAAATTCTGAATTTTTTAGTAACTTCAAACAAAAGTGAACCAACTTCAATAAAACTGATAGCAACTACTCCTACAAGTGCCTAGAGCCTATATCAAGCATTAGAACTACTTGAAACCATATAAATTTGACATGCAAGCTCAAGAATATGGTCACCTATGCAGCACAAATTTGCAAAGAAGAAAGCACTAGAACAAAAACTAATTGGACCAGTGGAGGAGTCACGTACCAAGGAACAATCTCCCCAAGCAGTTTTGCAAGAGGTGCTTTGAGCAAGGAGATCGAAAATCACAGCAAAAGTGGCTGGAACTCGTGCTTGAGTTGGTTTTTCGTGTTTGTGTGAGACAGAGGAAGAAGATGGGGGCTGGGATAAGTGGAGGAGGGCCACCAGGGGCCCACGAGGCAGGGGGGCGCGCCCTAAGGGGGGGCGCCCTCCACCCTCGTGGTCAGGTGGCATCTCCTCCCACGGTAATTTTTGCACATTAAATCCTCAAATATTCCTGAAAAAATCATATTAAATTGCATGGCATTCTGAGGACTTTTATTTTCGGGATAATTTTATATTGCACGGATAAGCTAGGAAACAAATAGAAAAATACTATTTTTACTTTATTTCTACTAATTAACAGAAAATATAGAGAAAGGACAGAAGGTTGTGCTTCTAGTTTCATCCATATCATGCTCATCAAAAAGAATCCACTAACAAGGTTGATCAAGTCTTGTTAACAAACTCATTCCGATAATCATGAAACTGGAGAAATTTCGAATAACACTAAGTTACCTCAACTGGGATATGCACATCCCCTATAATAAGTATATCATATTTCTTTTTGACAGTAGTAAGAGAAAATTCAAAACCTCAAATTATAATCAATGGAATTTTTCCAATGGAGTTGATACTATATATGAACTTGAGGTTGTTTCCTCGAAAAGTGCACCGTATGCTCATTACCATTAACATCAAAAGTGACATTGCCTTTGTTGCAATCAATAACAACCCCTGCAGTATTAAGAAAAGGTCTTCCAAGAATAATAGACATACTATCATCCTCGGGAATATCAAGAATAACAAAGTTCGTTAAAATAGTAACGTTTGCAACCACAACAGGCACATCCTCACAGATACCGACAGGTATAGCAGTTGATTTATCAGCCATTTGCAGAGATATTTCAGTAGGTGTCAGCTTATTCAAGTCAAGTCTACGATATAAAGAGAGAGGCATAACACTAACACCGGCTCCAAGATCACATAAAGCAGTTTTAATATAATTTCTTTTAATGGAGCAAGGTATAGTAGGTACTCTGGGATCTCCAAGTTTCTTTGCTATTCCACCCTTAAAAGTATAATTAGCAAGCATGGTGGAAATTTCAGCTTCCGGTATCTTTCTTTTATTAGTAATGGTATCCTTCATATATTTAGCATAAGGATTTGTTTTGAGCACATCAGTTAATCGCATACGCAAAAAGATAGGCCTAATCATTTCAGCAAAGCGCTCAAAATCCTCATCATCCTTTTTCTTGGATGGTTTCTGAACCCATGGTTCCCTTTCTTTACCATGTTTCCTAGCAACAAAGTCTCTCTTATCATAACATTGATTCTTTGATTGTGGGTTATCAAGATCAACTGCAGGTTCAATTTCTACATCATTATCATTACTAGGTTGAGCATCATCATGAACATCATCATTAATATTTTCATTAGGTTCATGTTCATTACCAGATTGTGTTTCAGCATCAAACATAGATATATCATTTGGATTATCAGGTGGTTCAGCAATAGCTTCACTAGAAGTTTGCACAGTTCTATCATTTTTCTTTTTCTTCTTTTTGGAAGAACTAGGAACATCAATATTATTTCTTTGAGAATCTTGCTTGATTCTCTAAGGGTGGCCTTCAGGATACAAAGGTTCCTGAGTCATTCTACCAGTTCTAGTAGCCACTCTAACAGCATAATCATTTTTCTTACTATTCATTTCATCAAGCACTTCTTTTTGAGCTTTAAGTACTTGCTCTACTTGAGTGGTAACCATAGAAGCATGTTTGCTAACAAGTTTAAGTTCACCTTTAATATTGGCCATATAATCACCCAAGTATTTAATCATATCGGAATTTTGTTTTAATTGTCTACCAAAATAAGCATTGAAATTTTCTTGTATGACAATAAAATTATCAAACTCATCGAAGCATTGCCTAGCAGACTTATAGTGAGGGATATCACCTTCATCAAATCTACAGAGAGAATTTACCTTTACTACCTGTGTCGGGACATCGGGATCAGGAGGTTCTTCAATAAATAAAGGATTAAGATCATATGTTTCTTCGACAGGCGGTAGATTAAGACCATGTATTTCTTCAATAGGAGGTAAATTCTTAACGTCTTCAGCTTTAATAGCTATTTCTTTCATAGATTTCTTTTCCTCTTGCATATCTTCGGGACTGAGAAATATAACACCTCTCTTCTTCGGAGTTGGTTTAGGAATAGGCTCAGTAATTGGAGCAGGAGCTGGCTCAGGAGCTGCCCAATTATTTTCATTTGTCAACATATTATTCAATAGAATTTCAGCTTCATCCGGTGTTCTTTCCCTGAAAAGAGAACCAGCACAACTATCCAAGTAATCTCTGGAAGCATCAGTTAGTCCATTATAAAAGATATCAAGTATTTCAGGTTTCTTAAGAGGATGATTAGGCAAAGCATTAAGTAACTTGAGAAGCCTCCCCCAAGCTTGTGGGAGACTCTGTTCTTTAATTTGCACGAAGTTGTATATTTCCCTCAAAGCAGCTTGTTTCTTATGAGCAGAGAAGTAATAAATCATATCCTGGGGACTACGCACACAACCAGGATCAAGAGAATTAAACCATATCTTAGCATCACCCTTTAATGAGAACGGAAATATTTTGAGTATATAAAGTAGCGCGATCTTTCATCATTAGTGAACAGGGCGGCTATATCATTTAACTTAGTAAGATGTGCCACAACAGTTTCAGATTCATAGCCATAAAAAGGATCAGATTCTACCAAAGTAATTATATCTGGATCCACAGAAAATTCATAATCCTTATCAGGAACACAGATAGGTGAAGTAGAAAAAGCAAGGTCGGGTTTCATTTTATCTCTAAGTGATTCTTTGTTCCATTTAACTAATAACCTCTTGAGCTCATATCTATCTTTGCAAGCTAAAATAGCGGTAGAAGATTCCATATCAAAAACATAACCCTCAGGAATAACAGGCATATTTTCATCATCACTTTCATCATCATATTCAGATTCAACAATTTCTTTCTCTCTAGCCCTAGCAATTTGTTCATCAAGAAATTCACTAAGGGGCACATTAGTATCAGGCATAGAAGCAGTTTCATCATAAGTATAATGCATAGCAGAAGTGGCATCATCAATAACATGCGACATATCAGAACGAATAGCAGAAGCAGGTTTAGGTGTCGCTAGCTTACCCATAACAGAAGGTGAATCAAGTGCAAGGCTAGATGGCAGTTCCTTACCTTCCCTTGTAGTTGAGGGATAAATTGTTATCTTAGCGTCTTTCAAGTTCTTCATAGTGTCCAGCAGATATAAATCCCAAGTGACTCAAAGAATAGAGCTATGCTCCCCGGCAACGGCGCCAGAAAAAGGTCTTGATAACCCACAAGTATAGGGGATCGCAACAGCTTTCGAGGGTAGAGTATTCAACCCAAATTTATTGATTCGACACAAGGGGAGCCAAAGAATATTCTCAAGTATTAGAAGCTGAGTTGTCAATTCAACCACACCTGGAAACTTAGTATCTGCAGCAAAGTGTTTAGTAGCAAAGTAATATGATAGTGGTGGTAATGGTAACAAAAGAGTAAAGAAAGCAAAGTAATATTTTTGGTATTTTGTAGTGATTGTAACAGTAGTAGCGGGAAAGTAAATAAGCAAGAACTAGTATATGGAAAGCTCATAGGCACCGGATCAGTGATGGATAATTATGCCGGATGCGGTTCATCATGTAACAGTCATAACATAGGGTGACACAGAACTAGCTCCAATTCATCAATGTAATGTAGGCATGTATTCCGTATATAGTCATACGTGCTTATGGAAAAGAACTTGCATGACATCTTTTGTCCTACCCTCCCGTGGCAGCGGGGTCCTATTGGAAACTAAGGGATATTAAGGCCTCCTTTTAATAGAGAACCGGAACAAAGCATTAGCACATAGTGAATACATGAACTCCTCAAACTATGGTCATCACCGGGAGTGGTCCTGGCTATTGTCACTTCGGGGTTGCCGGATCATAACACATAGTAGGTGACTATAGACTTGCAAGATAGGATCAAGAACTCACATATATTCATGAAAACATAATAGGTTCAGATCTGAAATCATGGCACTCAGGCCCTAGTGACAAGCATTAAGCATAGCAAAGTCATAGCAACATCAATCTCAGAACATAATGGACACTAGGGATCAAACCCTAACAAAACTAACTCGATTACATGATAAATCTCATCCAACCCATCACCGTCCAGCAAGCCTACGATGGAATTACTCACACACGACGGTGAGCATCATGAAATTGGTGATGGAGGATGGTTGATGATGACGATGGCGACGGATCCCCCTCTCCGGAGCCCCGAACGGACTCCAGATCAGCCCTCCTGAGAGGTTTTAGGGCTTGGCGGCAGCTCCGTATCGTAAAACGCGATGATTTCTTCTCTCTGATTTTTTCTCTCCGAAAGCAAATATATAGAGTTGGAGTTGGCGTTGGAGGGCATCCAGGGGGCCCGCGAGGTAGGGAGGCACGCCCTAGAGGGGGGGCACCCCCACCCTCGTGGACAGGGTGTGGGCCCCCTGGTCTTCATCTTTGGCGAGGATTTTTTATTATTTTTTCTAAGATGTTCCGTGGAGTTTCATGTCATTCCGAGAATATTTGTTTTCTGCACATAAAACAACATCATGGCAATTCTGTTGAAAACATCGCCAGTCCGGGTTAGTTCCATTCAAATCATACAAGTTAGAGTCCAAAACAAGGGCAAAAGTGTTTCGAAAAGTAGATACAACGGAGACGTATCAAGGGTGTGATTCGGTAGGGGGAGATCTTCGTGCGCACCCCACTGTTCAAACCTTGAGGGTTTTGTCGGAACCCGAGATCCGACAGAGCCCAGCAGTGGCGAGCGCCTCATCATCGAAGACCTCCCCCTCGGCAAGCGCTCTGGCCTTTGTCGTCCCTGGGAGGTAGGACGAACAAGTCGTCGCCCATCTTCAGGTACTTGCCCGGCGCGGGGGCTGCAGGGGAGGAAGGTTGGTCGTTTGCCACCTCCTCCCCGGCGGGCTTCTTGGCGGCCCTCTCGGCGGCAGCCTTGGCAGCCTCCTCGGTAGCGGCCTTGCTGGCCTCCTCGGCAGCGCCCCTGCCGGCCTCCCCGACAGGCCCCTTGCCGGCCTCCTCGACGGCGGACTTAGCGGCTTCCCCAGCCGCGATCCTGGCGGCCTCGGCCTCAGCGTCCTTGGCGACCTCCTCGATGACGGTGTCGATGTCCTCCTGGTCCATGGAGGGAGGGTCTGGAAGCCCGAAGAGGAGGATGGATCAAGGCGAAAGTTAAGGCTCAGGGTGAAGATAAGAGAGAACATCGCAAGGCAAAGAAACAGGGACGGGAGCAGGCCACTTACCTGTGCCGTGCTGCGGAGAGGTGTTTCCCTCCCCCCAACATCCGTTGACGGGACGGAACCATCGGTGCCTGCGCCTGCCTCCTCCTCCTCCTCGATGCGCGTGGGGTCGTTAGTGTTCGCCCTTGCCGGGGACGCCCCTCGGGGTGGCGTGGTCGATGCGGCGGCACGTCGGGGGTGGCCCTCAATGGATCCTCCTGCTGCCGCTCTCCTCCTACAAACTAGGCAAGGTCAGCACCAAAAATCCCCGCCCCGGCACCCGCCGATGAGGAGTGAGTGATGAACTTACGCTGGGGGCTGCGTTGAGGGCTGGGGCCGGGCTGATCTCTACCACCATTGACGTGTGCGGAGTGCTCGCCGAAGGCTTGTTGCCCATTGACGCCTTGGCCCTCTTTGCCGTCCTCTGGGCTAGCGTCTCCGTGTCCCTGTAAAGAGAAGATCATATCAGGAAACATAGCGCAGGCTGAGGGTCAGAAATGTTGAAGGGCAAGGTGCTTACTCCTCCTCCTCCTCTGGCCTCCTCTTCCTCTTCAGGCTGAAGGACCCAAGGTCGAAATCGGCCTCCAGGTCATTGTCCGAAGGGGGAGGAGAAGGGGATGGGGTCCTGCGCCGCTTGGACGAGGAAGAGGCGGCGGCCGCTGCCTTCTTCGCTCCTGCGGCCCTCATCTGGCATACGGGTTGCGCCTAGGCCTGTTGCCGCTACGTCGTCCTGCCGGGCCAGACCGGCTCGCCGGAGCTGGCCCGCCGCAGAACACGTTTCCTCCCCGAGGCCGCGGGGTCATCCGCCTCGGTCTCCTCTTCGGCCGACCCCTCGGCCACGTCTTCGACAAGAGGGGCCCCAGTGCCTGCGCCACTGGATTCTTTGGCAGGCGCCATCCACTCAGTGAACTCCCTCTCCTCCATGGCCGCGTCAGCCTCGTCCTCCACGGTGCTGCAGATGCTGGCCTACTCGGCAAGCCCTGCCTCTTCCGCCCTGGTGGCGATGTACGCCAGCTCTGCCTCTGTGGTGGGTTGGATGAGCCGTGGCTCGTCGCGGACGTACCTCTTCGACAGGTTGTCGAAGAAGGCCTGCACCCGCTCCGCCTCTGGCTCATCCCAGCTTGGGTCGAGGCCGTGCGCATTGAAGTCTGGCATCATGGCAATGATGGCGGTCTGGCAAGAGTTGTTACTCAGCGGGACCACTCCCGCTGGCAAGCCAAACAGAGACCTGCCGGCCATGCCAGCCTTGCCGGTCCTCTCAACCCCGCCAGCCTCGTTGACCTTGAGCTGGAAGAGCCTCTGACAAAAATGGGTATGCTCCAGCACTATGAAGTTGTGCTTCAGGCCGGGGCGGAGCCTCATGATGTCGGCCGCGTTCCTGAAATCCTAGGCCGGCCTCCCCTTGTTGTGCAGTGGGGCAATCTAGCGATGGATGAAGTCGGTCCTGATCATCTCGAGGGTGAGCCCGGCTGAGGTGAGGCGGTGAATCCTGGTGGTAGTGACCGTGAGCTTCTCGTCGTCGGCATCGTGATCGCTCCAGTCCTTGCTGCGGAGCGGCGGCCTCTGACAGACCCGGCAGTACTCCGGCGGGTCTTCCTCCATGATCCAGCACCACCGGCCCCGCCACTCGTCCCACCTCTCCTTCTGGGCACCCTCCGGGTATGTGCCCCTGCTCTGGTTCCTCGGGATCTAGGTGATGCAGCCGGAGATGGTGCCCCCTGGCTGGATGCGAGGGGTGAAGTAATGCCGGAAGAGCGTCGTGCTGGGGTGCACTCCGGCAAAGCCCTCACAGAGATGGGCAAAGAAGGCCATGCACACCACGGCGTTCGGCATGAAGTCCAGAAGATGGAAGCCGTAGGTGAGCATGACGTCATTGAAGAAATCCGAGAAAGGGGGGTAGAGCCCGTAGGAGAAGTAGTCGACAAAGAAAGGATAGCAATTCAGACCGGCTTTGGCGAAGTCGGATGGGATGATGTGCGTGGCGGGATGCCCCGTCGTCTCCCTCCCCCGTAAGGGCCTGAACTCCTCAGTGAGAACGAGCGCGTCAACCGACGAGGTGAAGAGGGCGAACTGCGTGCGCAGCTCCACCAGGTCGACCCCCGGCTGAAAGTGTGTTATATCGACTAGGGGGGTGAATAGGCGATTTTTATGAATTCTTCACTGAGGAATTGCAGCTGAGGGAATTCCTTAGCGAAGAACTACTTGCAGCGGAATAAGTACTCAAAAGTAAACATAACAGAACACATGCATAGTCATCATGATGAAATGAAGACAAGCACAGAGTACAGAAAGCGTAAGCACAGGATAACACACGATGAAGACAAACAGACTGAAGAAATTGATCTGAGAAAATTGAGAAAGTCTTCAGTCAAAGTCTTCAAACACAGATATGACAAGCACACAACACAGTAATGAGGAAATGAAAGAGTTGAGGAAATAGAACAAGTTGGCTTGGTGAAGACAATGATTTGGTAGACCAGTTCCAACTGCTGTCTCAGTTGTACATCTGGTTGGTGCGGCTAGGTATTTAAACCTGAGGACACACAGTCCTCACCGTATTCTCCTTGAGCTAAGGTCACACAGACCTTGCCCAATCACTCGTGGTAAGTCTTCAGGTGACTTCCGAACCTTCACAAACTCGATCACTCGGCGATCCACAATTCCTCTTGGATGCTCTAGACCATGACGCCTAACCGTCTAGAAGAAGCACAGTCTTCAAAGTTAACAAGCGTCGGATCCACGCAGGATCAATCTCTTCAGTGATGCTCAATAACTTTGGGTTTGTAGGTGTTTGGGTTTGGGTTTTCCTCACTCGATGATTTTCGCTCAAAGTCCTCGGAGGATGGGATGCTCTCAAATGACAAGTGTCAGTTTCTCTCGGAGCAACCAACTAGCTAGTGGTTGTAGGGGGCGGCTATTTATAGCCTAGGGAGCAGCCCGACATGATAAGACATAAATGCTTTTCAATGATATGACCGTTAGGTGGATAAGATATTTTGGGATAGCTGGCGCGTAGCACATAAACAGTCGGAAATTTGAGGCTCAAATTCCTCAGGGCTATCATGTTCCTCACTGTGTAGGCAATCCGCACTGGCGAATTCCTAACTCCTCAGTCAGGACAAATTCCGCAGCGACCAGAAGAACCACGTCTCTATCACTGAAGAAATTGACTGAACTGTATGAGATTTCCAGTGGCTTCACTCGAAGGGATTGGTAGGTGTATGATTTTGAGTTGAGCATCACATGGAAATTTTTCCTTAGTATTTCCTCGACCCCCTTTAATAGTACGGTGTTTCCTATGACTCAAGAAAGAGAAAATGAAACTATGAAAACAAAAGTCTTCATGCTTCATGTTCCTCGAATGAATACCAAGTCTTCAAGGTCACACCAATTTCTTCACTTTCAAAGTCTTCAGAAATCCAAAGTCTTCAGTCGAAGAACTTCATTTTTAGGGGTCAACTTTCTCTGTAAATATCATACTCCTCATAGATTTATAGACGTGTGAATACTCATAAACGCATTAGTCCCTTAACCTATAAGTCTTCAATACACCAAAATCACTAAGGGGCACTAGATGCACTTACAATCTCCCCCTTTTTGGTGATTGATGACAATATAGGTTAAGTTTTCAACGGGGATAAACATATGAAGTGTAAATACTGATATTGAGGAATTTGATTGCAGGATATAGAAGAACTCCCCCTGAAGATGTGCATAGTGAGGAATTTGCTTTTGAAGCAATGCACACTTGAAGAGTTGAATCATGGAGATCTCCCCTATATCTTGTAATTCATACACACATTTGACATATAATATGAAGAATTTGAAATGCATGATGAAATATGGTGACTGATGTAATTCAGCATGCGTGCAATAACATTAACGAGGAATAAGCATAGAGAAGAACACAACAAAAGTATCAGGTCACCATAGAGTTTAAGTTTACAACTCGATCCAACAAAGTCATCAGAAGAACGAGAGTTGTAACTTAGGAAAAAAACGCCCATATAATAGACCCGTTTGAAGACTAACTCAAATGTCTCCCCCTTTGTCATCGAATGACCAAAAGGATCGAAAATGAGGACTAACGCCCCTGAAGAATATCAAGTTGATGAAGGAGCGCCAGCGTTGTTGGGGTCGTGTGTTGATGTTGGGCCTGCCGCAGTGTCGTCCAAGTCTTCATGCTCGTCGGTGTCGCGCGATGAAGAATATGAGCTGGACACCAAGGAGGGAACCTTGAACTTCTTGTATTTCTTCGGTGGAGGTGCAAACCAGTCAAAGTCTTCCTTGAGACCCATTTTCTTCAGATCTTCTGCGCTATGTACAGAACTATACAATCTAGCACTTGGTTTACGTCTCCTGTTGTGTGATATCTTTTGCATGTCACGATGGTATCCATAAATAAATAAATAAATGATGATTCTTGATAGTTTAAACACATGTATGTCGTATTGAAGCAATTGGAGTTCAGCAGAAGCTCCAGAAATCTCACTTGGTAACCTCCTTCTGGGTAACATGATAATATTCACATAGCTCTGTATTTTCTTAATATCTTCTGTTTTAGAGTACATTCATCTCCACATCAATTATGCTAAAAAAATCACCCTTTCTGAATTAAATATTAAATACTATATGGTGTGATGTTGTCATTTAGCAAAAAAAAATTATGTATATACATACCTTCAGCATGAACAATGTAGACACAGATGAAAGCATTTAAATAATGGTTATCCATAGCTAAGTCTTCCTTCATGTTCATATATTTGTAAGTCATCAAGCAACAATCGAATCATGATCCGTAATATCACTGTAAGAATGATTGTATTTCTTTCTTTTGTAGTCGGGGATTTTAAAATGATTATCACTTAATATATATGGTGAGGTGCCAGTGTTTTAAAATTTTCACTTCAATCTATATTGGGCACATTATATTGCTGTACTCTGTAGATTTCTTATATTTATTTACTAATAGGATGATCCTTTCAAGCTCCACGTTAATGCTCATGCAAATAACTCCATTACTTAGATGTATTGTAGGTTTTTATATAGAGAGTTGGAACATGATGAGACTCCTCACAACTCTACCCATGCCATATGTCCATGAGACCATCAGCCGCAACTCATGACCAGCTTCTTCATTGATTCTTTTTTCCGTAGCACCCTCCCTGTAAATACATGCATATCCTCTCAATCTCGCCCAGAATCTGAGCCAGCGATCACCACTCTCATATCCTCCAGCACACCCTTCAATATTCACTTCCATGAGGTCTAAATATCCCACCAGCATGTCACCTTTGATAGTGCTTTGGTTTTATAGCTGAATGCCAAACCCTCTAAAACCTTGCTTCCCAACGCCAAGAATTGCTACAGCTTACATTCAACATAAAAAACAGGTGCTCTTTTGCTCGATCAGCAGTGTTAATTCACTTGCACAGAACCATATGATTTGTGATGTTTTCTTGGGCATCAGAATTGAAACTAATGCCCTTTTTTATGAATTGATACTAATGGCTTCATTGCTGAGAAGCTGTCTTACAATTTCATTCCCTTTCCCTTGAAGGTGTAATATTGATGGTTTTCTAAATGTCATTTCGTTAAGGGGAAGTTTCTTCAACCTGACCAGAAAAAACTATATAGTGGCGTTGGAGAATATAAATTACTACGCAATCTATATCTATATGCGGGTCAATTTTTAATAACGTATGGTTTTTCACATAATTTTCCTTACGTTTTTATGTAGTATGTACCTCAGATATTGGTACATATATCATACAATACCTTCTAAAGGAATCTGTTCTTTTAATTTTCCCTAAAATAAGTGAATGGTTTACAATTTTCAGTAATAACACATCAATCAAATAATACTTCCCTATACACGCATTTAAAGGATTTTTGTAGAACAAATGTTGTTAACAAAAAAATGGTTGTATATCTTTCTAAAAGACCTAAAGCTAGCCCGTGCAGGCACACGGGTTGCTGACTAGTTTAGTTAATGTTCATTGTCAATGACGAGCAATTCTGCAACAATACTATGCATTTTTGGAGCAGTAGCGTTGATTTGCATGTTCAAATTTATTATGAATGTTGATTCTTTGATGATTTTAATATACACATGGCAGAAGGTAGCAAAGGTAAATTTAGAGAAGCTTGAAAACTATTGGTTGATAACCTCCGTTAAGGTCGAATATATTTTGTTTCAGAGTAGAACTGTCCAAAGGAATTGTGCTCAGAAAATTCAGCTTTCTATGATTTATACAGGTTCTGCTGCAAGAATCAATGCTAGGTAGTACTCCCTCCGTCCGGGTTTATTGGTCCCAAAGACCAAAACAGCAATACCAAGAAAAAGTACTCGATTACAGAGTTGTGAGATTATCAGCACTATTAATAAGCCTTATTAGCTCGCATGCATCGGCACTTGCAGCATGCATGGCTGCCCAGTAAGAAGAGGTGCATGGCTAGCCGCTAGAGAAAAAACAATGAATTAAATTGCTGCATTAAGCACTGAAGAAGAAAACGAGGCACCAGCAAACAGTATGTACACAATGTGCCTTATAAATCAGGAGGATCGATGGCTGAGGGACCTAATAAACCCGGACGGAGGTAGTACCATGCTGCAGTGCTGTCATATGTTGACCACAAAAATCTGATCTTCCTCTTCCTAATTTCAATCAGGACAACCTGTAGTGAAGTTAGTGATGTAGAGATATGAACGCAAATTCACAAACCTTATGAGCTAAAGTGATTTGGACAATGGATGATAATAAGTCTTGCTGCATGGTCACATACTTGTAGATTCCTCAAGCGGCAATAGTTAAAGTCATGATCATTTCAAATAGCCGGGGTAAATGTTACTACCTTAAACATTGATTTATTCTTCGGTTCCATTTTGGCTCCTGGTCGGTTCAAATTACAAGAATTTATTTACCAGCAATGGCAGTGGAAATCACAAAAATTTGGACCTATGTATTCTCCATGATCTCCAGTACTGCCATGTCTGTGCACATTTTAAATAGTAGCTCCACGCTTCTGTTGTGATATTGTGCAAGTTTAACTAAGAAAAGTGTGATGGAATGGAATACTAAAATTCTTTATTGGCCTCACACGGGTGTTAAGATTCCATTTTGGCTTATCTGTATTGTTGTGCAGGAAAATAGGATCAACTTTCACTGGTCTCACATGGATCTTTGTCATTTTATGGCTCAATTGTTTTTTTGCAGGGAAATAGGTGGATCAACATTCAAGCATGGAACAATTAGGCAAGCTGTAAATTCCGTCACTCCTCCTTTCCACTATAGTTACACCGATGCGCGCGGTCTGCTGATGCTTTTCTTCTGTAAATAGTCTCTGATAAGGAAGAGATATTCCGATGACATCCTTATAGGTTCTCTGAACAATTTCTCTTGGTGTATACAAGGGTCATCTTGGAAATAGCTTATGTTTTCTAGATGTTACTGACATAGGCCTGCTAATGAATATGACTCAGTTCAACAAGTGTTAACAACTTCAAGGCACCTTTTGGTCCATTATTGTGATCATACACTTGCTTATCCGCAGGCTTTTGATTGAAGAACGAAGAAGAGGATTATAAATCCAGACCTGCAATGAAAGCTTAGGAGTGTATCAGTTAAAGCAAAATTGGCAAGTTAAGGTGAGAAGAATATCTTGATGATGGCAGTAAGATAGTGTGCTTGTGTATGTCCTCCATTTTGGTATTTTGTCCTTCAAATAAATGATGGATGGATCGATTGATTTATGACTATGTCTACCATTGTCTTATGATCTCCTCTATACTACGAGAATGAACAAAAAACATATTGATTATTGAAATGATTAAAAAAAATTCCTTTGTAGGAGTAACTGTTGTCTGTTTGATTGAAGATGGCTAATATTATTTCTAGGCAACACACTGTTGGAGCTCCTCTTTTGGGATGGCATGCAGGATTGGTAGATTGGTTGAGCCTAGAAGAGTTGTGGAAATAATGGTTTTTGCAATATGTTTCATCCTGATCCGCGCTCCTAAGAAAAAATAACATGCCCGAGGGAAGTAATGTTTTGTAAAAAAATGGAATAACAATCTATTTTTGTTTTGTTTTGGTCAATATATGTGATGCAAAAACAAAGGACATTGCAATCTTAAGATAGGGAGCATATAGTTCAATAAATTAGAATGATTGCCTACGGAACCAATTTGACAGCGACAATGAGAAAAATGGCGCGGCAAGGCGCGCGTTTCGTTCTAGTACAATATGAATTTCACAAGAAAAACACTAGTAATACTACAAGCAATGGGTTTTGGTCGTTTGTACTCATAGCTCCATATTTCAATCCTTTGTTGTTAATCGGCTGGCCAGCTGTGCGTGTATGGATGAGCAGGAATTGGCCGGCCATGCTAAAACTATTTTGGGTTGTTTTTACTGAAATTATGTGACACTAAATATTATATAGAGATACTGCTATTTTTCCAAGTATGAACATGAATATAAATAGAACATAACAACTTGTGCTTATTATCAGCTCCTAAAAACAAAGGAATAAATGTAGCATCAAGTTAAAATGAAGACCACTTAACCGTGTATACAAGAGTAATTAGTCATTGCAGGCGTAGCACACAAATGCCGAGCTCTAACAACAGGGGAAATTCTGAATTTCTAATTGCAGTCAGGTGCTTATTACATTTATTTATGAAATTACAACTGAAGAGTTATATGGCAACCAGCAGAAGGCAGATAGAACTCACTTGTCAACTGAGTCGTTGTTGATCTTCCTTTTGATGACGGCTCCCTTCCTCGGAATCTTGGTCTGCAGCAAGTGCAGAGATGATTGATTAGCACACGAAGGCAAAAAAAAAAAAACTATCCACAAACGCGCAAGAATGAACCTGATACTGATAGGGACATATGCAAACAACACCCAGTTGATAGTACAGCCACCCTAGAAGCCTACAGCATGGTTATTTCTTGGAAAAACATAGCTTCTTTATAGTGTGCCAACAGAATCAGAATAATAGGCACCGCCTTTACTCCAATAGCATACTAAATGCTGGCAAGGATCTATTTGAGCTCAAGGAATTATAATGTCACCAAGACTAAACTTTTCAGTGTGGCACCACTATAAAAACTATGAAATTGTTTTGTGCATAACTGGTAAAGATTAATAGAAAGTTGAACAAGAAAGATGGCAATCTAAATGTATTGGGGCATACTTTCAGGCCAGCAATTCTGGTTCCATATTTTCTGTAAAAATCGAGGCACGTCTTGGGGACCAGGCTCTCCTTGATCTGAAGCTTGTCCAGCATGTAGTTTGCAATTTGGTGATACAAGTATATGAACACACAAATTCTGCAGCACAAAATACTATAGTTCAACAAACTCTCTTGTGACGCATAAACTCTCTTGGCCATGAACAAACTTCTCAGTAAACTAACACTCACTAGTAGAAAACCGGCCTTTTGTCCCGGTTCATAAGGGCCTTTAGTCTCGGTTCCCAAACCGGGACTAAAGGGTCGTTACTAATACCCTAACCCTTTAGTCCCGGTTCAAACCAGAATCGGGACAGATGGGCCTCCACGTGGCCTGTGCGCCGAGCCCAGGCAGGAGGGCCTTTGGTCCCGGTTGGTGGCACCAACCGGGACCAATAGACCTCCACGCGTCAGCATTTCTGTGGCTGGGGTTTTTGGGTTTTTTTTGAAAGGGGGGGGGGGTTTGGGGGTTTTGGGGGGTTAATTTAGGTATTTCATATATTGTGTTAGATAGCTAATTAATAGAGAGAAGTGTCCTCTCTTATGTTCGTGCTTGGTCGACGCTACGTACTATACATACGTATAGAGAGGACTAGGCACGCTAACTAGCTAGTAAGCAAACGAAGGAAACAGAAGATCGTCATGAACATATATGCATACAGAGAGAAGTGATATTGACTACCTCTCCTTCTCCGAGAGATTGGTCGAACAACAAGTTCTCGTATATCTATCGTCCGACACTACCGGCTACATATATACAATAATTATCTTTTACAAATATAATATCCTAAATTATAGACCATGGTCCACATAGTATTCTCCGTCTTCAGCGATCACGTGGTCAAAAAAGAATGCCGCCAATTCCTCTTGAATTGCTCGCATGCGATCTGGTGCTAGGAGTTCATTCTGCATCCGATACATCTAATTTGAAGAAGGGGGTCAATACATACATACATACATACATACATACATACATATATATATATATATATGTATATATATATATATGTATATATATATATGTATATATATATATATAAATGAATGAAACTCAACACAAATGATGGTAATAAAATAAAATTGTGAATATTGTTATTTACGCACTTCATATTATTCGTCAGTGTACCCGCCCCGCTCACAGGTCGTGTGGCGGATGGACTCGCAGACGTAGTATCCACAGAAATCATTCCCTTGTTCCTGCCACAACCACTTTACAAGAAATAGAGGTCAATCAAACAGATAAGCAAGAATGCCAAATGGTATTGATGAAACTAGCGCTTGAATCAATAGCTAGGAGACGCGTGGAACATGGTACTATAGTACTTACTTTCGGGTATCTAAATTCCAGCTCCTTCGGCAGTCCCGGGGATTGTGTGCTGAATTTTCTCCAAACCCTACCAGACAAAAGAAAATAATTACTTGATATCAGGAAATGAACAAATTTGCTGATATGGTGGATAATGATCGATTTAACTTACTTCTTGAGGATTTCAGTCATGTCCGCATACTCCTGGGGATCTTTTCGTCTCGAGTCCAAGATAGTTACTACTCCCTGCTCAAGCCTAATCTCCAGGGGAATATAGTGGAAACTGCGCACGCATGCATAACTCATCAATTACATTACTATAATCTGGACTAATATATAAGGGAAACCGAATATGCACAAGACAACACTCACTTGAAGTTGTAAGGAAAGAGTATTATATCTTTGTGTTCATTTATTTTGAATGATCGTAGCAAGTTGGCCTCGGTTTCTGCGGCATGATCTTTAACCTGAACTGCATCTATGAGATTTGTGTTAATGAACCCAATATCACCGATTTGTCTTTTCTTCAATTCGCCGATCTTCAATCTGCATAATATAGTGAGGATAATTATAAATACATGCAATGAAAGAGCTGAGCTATATAGAGAGACTTAATGACAGAAGTAGTAGTACTTACAGACAGTAGCATGTGACCGTTGCTTTATCGAGGGCCAATTGATTGAAAAACTGAAAGAACTCCTCAAATGGAACATGCAACAGTTCAATTCCAACGAGGTCATGCTCCTTTTTAACTTTCATATACAAAGTATTCCTCCCCCCAGACTCTCTGCATGTTTCTCATGTACCAATCATGCAATCTTCGCATCATCGTTGATAGAGATCTTTCATCTTTGACGAGAGGCTTCCCGTACTCGTATCTGTGTATCTGCACGTCCAGGAAATCATAATGTACATCATCGGGCAGGTAATCGTCAAGATTGTTATAACCGGGCACCATCCTCGGATCGACGCTAGGCACCTTGAGCGGGGGGCACGATTGCTTTGCTTGTTCGCCGAGCTGGGCAATTTGTTTCCTAGCTCGTCGTTCTTTCAGCCTTTGATCACTGACTGTACTTCCAGACCGCTCCGCTTCGGCCCATGTCTTTGCAATAATGCGCTCATAGTTTCCTTTCGGCGGAGACTTGGGTGGTTTTGCCAGGGCAGCCAGAGTGCGCTTCACTTTCACCGAATCTACCTTTTTCTCCAGAGGTGGATGTCTCTGTGCTTTCAACCCTTGAAACCAGTCATCCTTCTCGGTTCGCGCGATCCTCGCGTTCTCCTCCGGGGTCCTCTCATATGGTAACTTCTCTGGAGTCTTCAGAGAAGGACCGAATCTGTATTTTCTTCCGCCTCTGGCTGTACTGCTAGACGCCGGCAGAGCAGACGGAGCGGCAGTCTTCTTGACTTGCTTACGAGGCGGAGGAGAAGGACTACGACGCGCCGGAGCAGCTACCGGAGCGGCGGCGGGTCTCTTCCGCCCTTGCTGACGAGGCGGAGATGGAGTAGGCTGGCTGCTCGGGCGCGCCGGCGCAGGCGGAGAAGGAGGCGGAGTGCCGCCACGCACCGGAGAAGGAGCCGGCCGAGGGCCCTAATCGTCACTCACCGGAGGAGGAGGCGGTGGAGGAGGCGGAGTGCCCTGACTCGCCGGAGGAGGAGGAGGAGGTGGAGGCGTCCAGTTTGGAAGGTTGATGAGATCCTTCCGCCATAGGCATGGAGTCTTCAGAGCAGAACCCAACCGAGTCTCCCCTTCTCCGGTAGGGTGGTCAAGCGGGAGGTCCTCAAATCCCTCCGTTATTTCATCCACCATCACCTTAGCATATCCTTCTGGAATCGGCTGGCAGTGAAAAGTTGCGTCGGGTTCAGTAGGAAAAACAGAGCCAACAGCCGCCTTGACCTTCATATTCATCCATTGCGTCATAAGGTGGCAATTTTGAGCCTCCGTGATAGCATCCACGGGATAGCTGGCAGGAGCCGTCAAGACAAGCTCCGGCTGAAGCAGCTCGGTGGAAGCCACGCTGCTTCTCAGCTGAGATGGCGGGGTAGCTTCAGGGGAAGCTTCGGCAGTTCGTTTGCTGCGATTTGCTACTCGTTCCTCTATCCCGAGTACCCTTGCTTTAAGCGCCTACAGTTCGGACTGCTGCACTTTCTTCCTCCTCTCCTGGCTTTTGTAACCGCCTGCGTCCGGAAACCCAGCCTTCCACGGAATGGAGCCTGGCGTGCCTGTGTCCGTCCAGGGTGCTCAGGATTTCCGAGGGCCTTTGTGAGCTCGTTGTTCTCTCTGTCTGGAAGGAACGTCCCTTTCTGCGCTGCAGCGATATAGTACCGAAGCTTCTTCAAGGGTATGTCAAGTTGCTCATCCGTCCAAATGCACTTCCCTGTTACAAGGTCCAAGGTTCCGCCAGCCCCAAAGAACCAAGTCCGGCAACGGTCTGGCCAGCTCATTGTCTCTGGTTCGATCCCTTTATGAAGCAGATCATTCTCAGCCTTGGCCCACTTAGGCCGGGCTAGGAGGTAGCCACCTGACCCCGTGCGATGGTGAAGCTTCTTCTTCGCAGCATTTTTCTTGTTTGTCGCCAACATCTTCTTACTCTTTTCCGATGTCTTGTAGGCCACAAATGCAGGCCAGCCATCTCTGATCTTCTCATATATGCCCTTGAATTCTGGTGTCTCTTTTTTCTCGACAAACCTATTCAGGTCATTCTTCCACCTCCTGAATAGGTCTGCCATCCTCTTAAGAGCAAAAGACTTGATTAATTGCTCTTTAACTGGCTTCTCCGAATCATCCTCTGGCGATAGGGTGAAATTTGTCTTCAGCTCAGTCCAAAGATCATTTTTCTGCATATCATTGACGTAAGACACCTCAGGGTCTTCTGTAGCCGGCTTGAACCATTGCTGGATGCTGATCGGGATCTTGTCCCTAACCAGAACCCCGCACTGAGCAACAAATGCCTACTTTGTTCGGATGGGTTCAATAGGTTGGTCGTCGGGCGCGATTGATCTCAAACCTTTCATCCGAGCTCAACTTTTTCTTCGGGCCTCGTCTCTCTACCTCAGTTGTGCTCGATCCGGAGGGCTAGAAAAAAGAGCAAAGACTTAATTAATATGTGTACATACCAAAACAATGAATGCATCAATTAGCTAGTCAGCACAGGCTTAACTAATATATATACCTCGTCGGAGCCGTCATCACGGTCTCCTTCTTGCACCGGCATTGGGTCACCGGAGCCGTCCTCACGTTCTTCTTCTTGCACCGGCATTAGGTCACCAGAGCCAGCTTCTTCACCCTCTCCTTCCAGAGTACCATCGGTGTCGTTGAGATACAACGAGATGGCATCACTTCCTTCTGCGATTATGTCCCTCAACATCGCTTCGTTTGCTTCGTCTCGGGCGGTGTCCATAGTTTCTAAAAATATTTACAACATGGCAATTATTATTCAAACATGACAGATGGATATATTAGTGGCAAACATAGAACTAGCTAGCTAATCATAGTAAGGAATCATATATATTAATTAGTGGCTTCGACGCTGCTTCTCTAGGGTTTGGGGTGGCCTCGACAACGCTTCAAGGGTTTGGGGTGGCCTCGAGAGAGTTTGTCGTGTAGGGGCGCGGCGGGAGGTGGTAGGAGACTGACATCGTTTTTTTCTAGGGTTTGGGTGCCCTCGAGAGTTTTGGTCGAGCGAGAGGGTCGGGGGGTGGTCCCGCGGTATAAGTTATTATCACAGTCGAGAGGGGGTATATATATCGACCGCCCCTCATGTCGAAGTTATCCGAGGGGTATATCGACCCTGCCTCGTGTTGAAATTATCGGGAGAGGGAATAGAGGAGAAGAAGAAAGGAATAGAGGAGAAGATCAAAGAAAAAAAAGAAGAAAAAAAGAGGAGAAGAAGAAAGGAATAGAGGAGAAGAAGAAGAAAATAGAAATTTCTATTTTTTTTCTTCTCCTCCTCTATTCCTTTCTTCTTCTCCTCTTCTTTTTCTTCTTTTTTCCTCTTCTTATTTATTTCTCCTCTTCTTCCTCTCCTCTTCTTCTTTCTCCCCCTTCTTATTTTCTTCTTTCCTATCCTTCTTTTTCTTCTAAATTTTAGCATATTCTAAATTTTCTTCTAACTTTCTATATATGAACAAAAAACTTTCTATGAACAAAAAACTTTATATATATATATGAACAAAATTTCTATGAACAAAAAAAATTAAACTAACCACATACACATATACATACACATATACATTATACATAGACATATACATACATATACATTATACATACACATATACAATATACATACACATATGAAAAAAAATTAAACTAAAAAAATTAAGGGCAGGGGCGGTGCGCGGCGGCCGCGCAGGCAGGGGCGGCGCGAGGCGGCAACGAAGGGCAGGGGCGACGCGAGGCGGCAGCGAAGGGCAGGGGCGGCGGCGCGATGGCAGCGCGCGGCGGCGTCGGCGGCCAGTACAGGGGGAGGAGCAGGGGAACGGGGCGGCGCTCACCGCGAGGTAGCGTCGGCGACGAGGAAGGCTCGGGGACGGCGGAGGCGCGCGCGCTCGGGGGCGAGGGCAGGGGTGCGCGGGCTCGGGGACGACGTCGGCGACGGCGACGGCGAGGCACGGGCTACGGCGACGGCGCGGTCGGGGGCGACGGCAGGGGCGGCGGACGGCGTCGGGGCAGCCTGGCGGCGTCGATGTGCTCGGCGTCGTCGGGCGGGCCGGGGGGCAACTGGCGATGAGTTCGTCAAATTTTCCTAAGTGCTACTTATATACCCAGGCCTTTGGTCCCGGTTCGTGGCACAAACCGGGACCAATGCTACCCTTTAGTCCCGGTTGGTGCCACCAACCGGGACCAAAGGTCCCTTTTCAACAGTCCAAAGGGCGGGAAGCGGCGGCCTTTGGTCCCAGTTGGTGGCACCAACCGGGACTAAAGGGGGGCATTGGTCCCGGGTCGTAGCACCAACCGGGACCAAAGGCCTGTGCTACCTCGAACCGAAATATTTAGTCCCACCTTGCTAGTTGAGAGGGAGGCGCACCTGTTTATAAGGTGCGGTGCGCCATCCCTCTCGAGCTCCTCTCTAAAGCAGGCTTTCGGGCCTAACACTGCAATCTGTGCCTGTGGGCCTACTGGGCCTCCCGCGGGTCTGAATCCTGGCCCATGGTAGGGTTTCTAGTCGTATTCAGGCCGTGGGGGCCCAGTAGGCGGCACTTTTTTTGTTTTTTTGTTTCTACTTAGAACTAAATACTTATTGTTGCTATACTTATTTTTTTTCCAGTTTTTTTGTTTTGTTTTCTGCATTATTTATTTTCTTTTGTTTATTGCTTTCTTTTTTAATTCTTTTAGCTTTTAGTTTTAGAAAAATTATAAACTTTCTATTAGTGCCATTAGTTTTCAAATTTGAAAACATTTTTTTAGTTTTTTTGTTTTCTTTGTTGCTTTATTTATTTTATTTTGTTTCTTGCTTTATTTTTTAATTCTTTTTGCTTTTAGGTCAGCAAAATTATAAAGTTTCTGTTAGTGCCATTAGTTTTAGAAAAAATATAAACTTTCTGTTAGTGCCATTAGTTTTCAAATTTGAATAGTTAAAATTTGAACATAAATGCACCTATAGAGAAAATTCGACCTAAATTCATAGTTTTCAAATGAACTCTGAAAAAGTTGGCATAGCATACTCGTCTATTACAAATTTGGCATGATATCATCATAATAGTTGTGGGAGAAAGTCTTCACTTTTTCTTTGCTTGTGTCATTTGCTTAATAAGCCGTAACCATGGATAATCTTCATCGTTTATCAGGATGCTTGGGTCAGCCTTGACATTGAAGGGAGGAATTTCATGAAACCTTTCATAATCTTCAGACATGTCTGTCTTGCCCTCCACTCCCAGGATGTCCCTTTTTCCTGAAAGAACTATGTGGCGCTTTGGCTCATCGTATGATGTATTCGTTTCCTTATCTTTTCTTTTTCTCGGTCTGGTAGACATGTCCTTCACATAGACAACCTGTGCCACATCATTGGCTAGGACAAACGGTTCGTCAGTGTACCCAAGATTTTTCAGATCGACTGTTGTCATTCCATACTGTGGGTCTACATGTACCCTGCCTCCTAACAGATTGACCCATTTGCACTTAAACAAAGGGACCTTAAAATATTGTCCGTAGTCAAGTTCCCATATGTCCACTATGTAACCATAATATGTGTCCTTTCCCTTCTCGATTGTTGCATCAAAGCGGACACCGCTGTTTTGGTTGGTGCTCTTTTGATCTTGGTCAATCGTGTAAAATGTATTCCCATTTATCTCGTATCCTTTGTAAATCAATACAGTCAAAGATGGTCCCCTGGACAACAAGTACAACTCATCACAAACAGTGTTGTCACCTCTGAGACGTGCTTCCAACCAACTGCTGGAAGTCCTAATGTGTTCACATGTAACCCAGTCGTCGCACTGCTCCGGGTGTTTGGAGCGCAGACTGTTCTTGTGTTCATCGACATACGGGGTCACCAAGGTAGTGTTCTGTAGAACTTTGTATTGTGCTTGAGACCAAGAATGCCCGTCCCTGCATATTATTGAGTCTGCTCCTAGCGTGCCTTTTCCAGTCAGTCTCCCCTCATACCGCGATTTAGGGAGACCTATCTTCTTAAGGCCAGGAATGAAATCAACACAAAACCCGATGACATCCTCTGTTTGATGGTCCATGGAGATGCTTCCTTCTGGCCTAGCGCGGTTACGGACATATTTCTTTAGGACTCCCATGAACCTCTCAAAGGGGAACATATTGTGTAGAAATACGGGCCCCAGAACGATAATCTCGTCGACTTGATGAACTAGGACATGCGTCATGATATTGAAGAAGGATGGTGGGAACACCAGCTCGAAACTGACAAGACATTGCGCCACATCACTCCTTAGCCTTGGTACCATTTCTGGATCGATCACCTTCTGAGAGATTGCATTGAGAAATGCACATAGCTTCACAATGGCTAATCGGACGTTTTCCGGTAGAAGCCCCCTCAATGCAACCGGAAGCAGTTGCGTCATAATCACGTGGCAGTCATGAGACTTTAGGTTCTGGAACTTTTTCTCTGGGATATTTATTATTCCCTTTATATTCGACGAGAAGCCAGTCGGGACCTTCATACTGAGCAGGCATTCAAAGAAGATTTCTTTCTCATATTTCGTAAGAGCGTAGCTGGCAGGACCTTCATACTGCTTCTGAGGCATGCCGTCTTTTTCGTGCAAACGTTGCAGGTCCTCCCGTGCCTCAGGTGTATCTTTTGTCTTTCCATACACGCCCAAGAAGCCTAGCAGGTTCACGCAAAGGTTCTTCGTCACGTGCATCACGTCGATTGAAGAGCGGACCTCTAGGTCTTTCCAGTAGGGTAGGTCCCAAAATATAGATTTCTTCTTCCACATGGGTGCGTGTCCCTCAGCGTCATTCGGAACAGCTAGTGCGCCGGGACCCTTTCCAAAGATTACGTGTAAATCATTGACCATAGCAAGTACGTGATCACCGGTACGCATGGCGGGCTTCTTCCGGTGATCTGCCTCGCCTTTGAAATGCTTGCCTTTCTTTCGACATTGATGGTTGGTCGGAAGAAATCGATGATGGCCCAGGTACACATTCTTCCTGCATTTTTCCAGGTATATACTTTCAATGTCATATAAACAGTGTGTGCATGCGTGGTATCCTTTGTTTGTCTGTCCTGAAAGGTTACTGAGAGCGGGCCAATCGTTGATGGTCACGAACAGCAACGCCTTTAGGTTAAATTCCTCCTGTCTGTGCTCATCCCACGTACGTACACCGTTTCCATTCCACAGCTATAAAAGTTCTTCAACTAATGGCCTTAGGTACACATCAATGTCGTTGCCGGGTTGCTTAGGGCCTTGGATGAGAACTGGCATCATAATGAACTTCCGCTTCATTCACATCCAAGGAGGAAGGTTATACATACATAGAGTCACAGGCCAGGTGCTGTGATTGCTGCTCTGCTCCCTGAAAGGATTAATGCCATCCGCGCTTAAAGCAAACCATACGTTCCTTGGGTCCTTTGCGAACTCATCCCAGTACTTTCTCACGATTTTCTCCACTGCGACCCGTCAGCGGGTGCTCTCAACTTCCCGTCTTTCTTACAGTCCTCACTGTGCCATCGCATCGACTTGGCATGCTCTCCGTTTCTGAACAGACGTTTCAACCGTGGTATTATAGGAGCATACTACATCACCTTCGCAGGAACCCTCTTCCTGCGGGGCTCGCCGTGAACATCACCAGGGTCATCTCGTCTGATCTTATACCGCAATGCACCGCATACCGGGCATGCGTTCAGATCCTTGTATGTACCCCGGTATAGGATGCAGTCATTAGGGCATGCATGTATCTTCTCCACCTCCAATCCTAGACGGCATACGACCTTCTTTGCTGCGTATGTACTGTCGGGCAATTCGTTATCCTTTGGAAGCTTCTTCTTCAATATTTTCAGTAGCTTCTCAAATCCTTTGTCAGGCACAACATTCTCTGCCTTCCACTGCAGCAATTCCAGTACGGTACCGAGCTTTGTGTTGCCATCTTCACAATTGGGATACAACCCTTTTTTGTGATCCTCTAACATGCGATCGAACTTCAGCTTCTCCTTTTGAATTTCGCATTGCGTCCTTGCATCGACAATGACCCGGCGGAGATCATCATCATCGGGCACATCGTCTGGTTCCTCTTGATCTTCGGCACCTTCACCCGTTGCAGCATCATTGGGCACATCGTCTGGTTCCTCTTGATCTTCACCAGCTCCCCCCGTTGCAGCATCACGGTATTCAGGGGGCACGTAGTTGTCATCGTACTCTTCTTCGTCGTCGTCTTCCATCATAACCCCTATTTCTCCATGCCTCGTCCAAACATTATAGTGTGGCATAAAACCCTTGTAAAGCAGGTGGGTGTGAAGGATTTTCCGGTCAGAGTAAGACTTCGTATTCCCACAATCAGGGCATGGACAACACATAAAACCATTCTACTTGTTTGCCTCAGCCGCATCGAGAAACTCATGCACGCCCTTAATGTACTCGGAGGTGTGTCTGTCACCGTACATCCATTGCCGGTTCATCTGCATGCATTATATATAATTAAGTGTCCAAATTAATAGAAGTTCATCATCACATTAAAAGCAAAGTACATACATAGTTCTCATCTAACAACATATAGCTCTCCGGAGCATCTAATTAATTAAACCATACATTGAAACTATCATTTTAATGCGAAAACAAAGGCGATCATAATCGCAACCAAGGTAACAATTGATCCAACGGCATAATGATACCAAGCCTCGGTATGAATGGCATATTTTCTAATATTTCTAATCTTCAAGCGCATTGCATCCATCTTGATCTTGTGACCATCGACGACATCCGCAACATGCAACTCCAATATCATCTTCTCCTCCTCAATTCTTTTTATTTTTTCCTTCAAGAAATTGTTTTCTTCTTCAACTAAATTTAACCACTCGACAATAGGGTCGGTTGGAATTTCCGGTTCACATACATCCTAGACAAATAAAATCTATGTCACGTTGGTCCGCATAATCTTCATAAACAATAAATGAACCAATAGTTATAAAGATTAATGTATATACCACATCCGAATCATAGACATGACGAGGGCCAACGGGGGCGGATACCAAAACCATCGCACTATATAAGATGCAATAATAAAAGTAAGAAAATGATACAAGTATCTATATAAACATACAAGTAACAATATTTTTCCTTTCAAAAAGAAGATAAGAACAAGAGGTCACCACGGTGGTGTCGGTGATGAGATCGGCGCGGGTGATCGACGGCGGTGAAGACGGGGGTGGGGCGTGACGGAACGTTAAATCTAGAAAAATCTCGAGGAAAATGGAGCTTTGAGGTCGAGCTTCGAGAGGAGAAAGCTTAATAGTGTGGCTCGGGCATTTCATCGAACACCTCATGTGCATAGGAGGTGAGCTAGAGCACCACAAACCCCTCCCCTCGCCGGCCCAGAAAAACAGAGCACTGGAGTGCTCTGCTCGCGGGCGAGGGTATATATAGGCAGCACTATTGGTCCCGGTTCATGGCACAAACCGGGACTAAAGGGGAGCCTTTGGTCCCGGTTCAGGCCACCAACCGGGACCAGAGGTGGTGGGCCAGGAGCCAGGCCCATTGGTCCCGGTTCGTCCCATCAACCGGGACCAAAAGGTCCAGATGAACCGGGACCAATGGCCCACGTGGCCCGGCCGGCCCCCTGGGCTCACGAACCCGGACCAATGCCCCCATTGGTCCCGGGTCTGGTCTGAACCGGGACTAATGGGCTACCCCGGCCTAAACCGTTGCCCCCTTTTCTACTAGTGACTGCTACACTACTATTTGTATAAAGTTAGAAACGGTGAAGAAATCCAAAAGAAAATTTACTTTATTTCTTTCTATAGAAGTAACTCGTACAGAGTATACTGGAGCACAAATAGAAGTAACTCGTATTCATACAAACTAGCAGAGTCACCCGCGCATTTGCGCGGCTAGAATGGTTACACATTGTTACACTGTTTCTTTGTGTGAGCTCCATGACCAACTGCTTTCCAGCATGAACTAAATCTAATCATCAATGTCTCATTCCAAAGTCATCTGTTCTTTTTGTCCACTCACCTCAGACCTAAGAATATTGTTGGTCATCTAAGTTGAGTTACTGGCGAATACTTATTTAGGTGTGATTTTTTGACTCCATCCTAGAAGGTCAAACTACTCATACATATGCCCAATTCCCATTAACCAGGAATAGAAAATATTCTTTGTACCAAGATCATACATATAGACCTCATTTCTTAAAATTTGTATTAACTTTGACTGTATGTCTAATTTTTTGTTTATAAATCTCACAACAGTAGTAATAATTAGGAGTGACTATAACTAATGGCTAGATTGATAGCACATGAACTTTTTTAATACTCCCATGTCAAGTTTTATTGTTAATTAATCCGGCCCTTGCAAGAAAAACTCGGCTTAGAAATCAACTTCACATTAGCTTTTTAATCTGCTCTAAATAGAATTATATATTGGGAAATTTATGAATCTAATCGCTGCCGTCACGGCAAGATGCGTTGCTTTTTTCCATTTTTATGTCATCAATTGTTCTTTCATTTTATATATGAACACAGATTGCATCATATAGCTCGCATTGACAGTTTGTATTTGCCCCTATTTTTTGGGCTGTGTTGACTCGCACGTTAGTACAACCATAACTGTTACAATTTGTGCATGTCAGCTTACGTCTTCACATGATCATCTTTACACAACATTAAGCTGTGTATTTCATATCGTTATTACTGTATAAATTAATAGATGATAGTATTACAAAAAATACTAATGAAAAATGTACTACGATGCTACTTGATTAATCCAATTTTAAAAAATATATAAAGTTTGCCACGCATTTATAGACTATCTTTGGATTTTTTACGACAATAATTTTTCTGATTTCCTTTATTCTTAAATTCATTCACCTATAGATTAGTAATCACAATACACATAATAAGATTTCCTTATATAGACATTCATTTTCCTTCTATCGTCCGAGGATTTCACTTGGAGTTTCAACGAAAACAAATTTACTATTTTTTATTTTATTTTATTTCATTTAGTAAATATATATTTGTATTCTTTACCTGCAATTTGCGATTTTTTAATAATTTATTTAGTATTTCATATCTTTTTATTTATCATTCCTTTTTGGCTGCCAAATCACTATTCTTTTCAGTTACCATTTTTCACATGACACAATGTAGTTCTATCATTATCCATTCACCAAGTGTTTCTAATATTACAACGGAATTCATATATAATATTTATAAATGTTGGATGGATTTAATATAACATTTTTTATATATTTATAATATTAATTTTAAAATAAAATGCTAATTTTTTGAATAATATCATATATAGTACTCCCTCTGATCCAAAATAAGTGTTGTGGTTTTAGTTCAAATTTGATCTAAAACCATGACACTTATTTTTGAACGGATAGAGTACTATACAACAAAGTAGTATAATTTATTTATTTATCTTTTTTAGGTTATATTATTTATTTATCTGGTAGGCGTCATTTATAGATTGTACGAATCTGTGTGTTTCACGCTTCTAATCTTTTGTCAACTCGCTTGTTTCTTTACCTTTTGATGGCACAGTACTATTAGCTCATACGTTTTTCTGATTTGCTGGAGCCACCACGTACTATTTGCCCATTAGCTTTTTTGATCTCCTGGAGCGTGAAACTGGGCCAAAATATGGCAGGTTCCTTTGAATAAATAAAACGTGTCAGGTTCCTTGCGTATCCTGGATGGCTATGAAAGTTGGATCGCTATGAAAGTTGTATTTTTCCTCTTATAACAGAATCCAAATCAGAATTAATTATTTGTCCGCGTACTGGTTAGAGTTAGTTTGGGTTAGATTGGACTCAACTAACCCAAAAATATTAAAACACGAGGGTTAGTTTTGGTTAGATGCATCTAACCCATCTAAAAAAACTAACCCACCCAAGAGGTGCTTATTTGGATTAGTTCTCTTTGGAACACTAAAAAACATCTTTTTTTCAATCTAACCCTATCATCCAAACATCTTTTTAGTTAGAGTTAGTTCAGGGTTAGTTTAAAGTTAGAATCTAACTCCAACTTCTAACTGAGTTAGAGTATCCAAACAGGGCCAGAATCCAAATCAGAATTGATTAGCCTGTCCGTATACTGCATGATATTTGGCTTCTCAAACTTTTATTTGTCCTTCTCCTATACGTATTTCTATTCTTTTTTTGCACTGTTTCCATCATAGGTAGTTGTACGTGGCAGGTTCAACCATATGCAAAATAGTGCACGTCCAGAATGTTTGTAAGTAACGTAATATTATTAAATCTCAGCCGTAAATATTACTAATCATAGCTAATGTGGAAGAACGTGGTGTCTTATTTGACTTTTGTCTTAATTATATAATAGATTTAAGGTAAAAATGGAAAAACTGTGTTACACTGCTATAGAAGTAACTCGTATTCAAACAAATTTAAGGTAACTCTGTAATACAGTTTTTACTCTATTTTTTCGCACAAAAAAAAGAAACTGTGCAACATTCCATGTACTGCCTTTCCTTTTTCCTTTGTTGTGCTCCAGTTGTTAATTAAGAAATTATGATTCGTCAAGCATTTTGAGTTCTGGTATATACTGCAACCTTTTCTAACTTTATGCATCAAGCAACCTTTTCCAAGAAACTCTGCAAGTTATTATTATGAGTTGTGGTATATATTGCAAGTTAAACTGACCTACCAACATTTTGTCAAGCATTGTAGTTGATATTCAGATTCAGTGATGTACTAACCGTTCAAATACTCGTAATCAGTTAAAATGACATAATCTACACTATGTACTTGATGATAGTAGGTAATCTTAATAGAAATTGGAGACATGCAAGTTACGCATGCATAGAACTGAACATTAGGGAGATCAATCAAGGTTGTAATGGGAGAATAAGGAGACTAATCACCTGCTGCTCTGCCCGCAGCTGCCACCTCAGGCGTTGTGGCCCAAAGAGAACCATTGTGCGCCACCAACGCCTCGGCTACACTGCCAGCGCAGGAGGAGCAAACAGGAGGCGCAAGAGGAGGGCAAGGGCGTCGTCGTCGTCGTCGCGCAGCAGCCGTGGCCGGGGGAAGCGGCGCACGGCGGGGTTGTGGGAGGCGCGTCACGGGCACCGGATCCGGAGATTGGGTTGCCGTCGGGCGGCGGTGGGTTAGGGTTCGGTAGGGGCAGTCGAGCGGGCAGAGGCGACCTCGGGGAAGGGATCTGGCCGTCGTGGAACTCCGGGGATGACCGGAATCAGGCGGCCGCGGTGAGGTGAAGAAAGGGGATCGAGGAGAGAGAAAAGGCAAGAGAGTTTTTTCTTACCGGAGTAGAGAGAGAGTTTTTTTCCCTTGCATTAGCACACTGCCGGGGCCCCCGCCGCAGCTCAGCGTACTAGTGGGGTGTCAAAAACGTTCTTATATTATGGGATGAAGGATATATCTATTTTCAATGATTCATGGATTTACAGTTTTGTTGTATGTCAGCTTGTTTCATTGCCGGTAATAGCTATGGCTGGAAGATAGTGTTTTTTTAATGGAGCTGGACGACAGTGTTAATAGTACTAATTATCCTATCAGCTAGTATTGCTTCAATCATGAAGCTAGGTACATTATATAAAATGCTCTGTTCAGTTATCTCCTCCAGATGCTTCAGACTTTAATTGTATCACATTGAAAATATATATGCTTCATCTCTTGTTGGATCTTCTTTAGTCACTGTCAGAGATCTATATATATGATGTGCATCCTGGCATATGCATTTCGTTGGAAATTGACAGCATATAACATCTTCATAGATTAAAAAAGAAGGACTGACAACATATGTTCACTTAGCACATGGAATTGAGAGAATATATCACACCGAAATCACGAACTGATGCCACAAAAAGGTTGCTTGGTTCAAGTGACATGATAAATTAATCCGAGTTTACATCAAGCAAAAATATATTATTCTAAGCCAATATCTTTGAAATTGACAAATTTCAACACCTCTACGAATTTAAAATAGAATTGAATGCACTGAAATTAGAGCTTCTTCCTCTTTGGGGTCAATTTTTTCTTGCATGCCGTAGAGCGTGAAGGGAAGTGAGAAGTAGGTGATGTTGTAGAATTAACAGTACTTGTTCCAGATGGCTGCGATGCATCGTATCCAGCTATGGCCATAGCAAGCCTCCTGCATGTTTACACACCAATGTCATAAAAGAAGGATTTATCTTTTGCATGAATCAAATGTGCATATGACAAATTTAATAGGAACCTCCTTGTGATAGGCCCAGGGCTGTTATGAAGGCTGGGAAGCAGTGCGATTGTTGTTGTGCGTGTAGGTGTCACAACAACAACTGGAGCGAGCTCGTGAGCAGACACATCACTAAAAAGTTCAATCCCACCGGATGTTAGAACTGGTTTAATAATACTAATTTGATACTAATATAGAGGAGATACTAGTGTATGGGTTACCTCTCTTTAGCTTCATTTTTTTTGCAAGTTTCTTTTCTGTGCCCCAATATCCCACATTCTTTGCACCTATTTCTGCTGCCAAATCTCTTCTTTTCCTTCTCCTTTTCCTTCTCTTTGCCACCTCCTTCTTGGTCATTTGTTTTGCCATTATCATCTTTTTTCTTCCGTTTGCTGCCACCACCGTCTTCAAGGCAACTTTTGATTCTCTGCTTCCTCCGTCTCCCAACGGAGCTCTTTAAATCCGGTGGCACCATCTCAAAATCTAGATTAACATGAGGCCATTGAGACTTGTCCGTGATTGGTTCAATCTTTCCAGCATAGGCAGCCCGGAACCTACTCACGGAGTAGTACTCATGTACAAATGGTTGAAAGTTTACATATGCCGTCTCTATAAGGAATGCGAGTGCATGCTCACATGGCTTTCCAGTGTGTTGCCATTCTAGGCAAGTGCACTCATGGCTGCCTATCTTCACAACATGTCCTTGACCTCACAACTTTCTCCGGTTGATCTTCCAACAACCAAATGGTCAAGTTGCCTAGTTCTATTATTTATTTGTTGAATGATGGCAGGCAATATCTCTCCCAGGAGCATTTGCCCAATCCTTATCCTTCTATAAACAAGTATCATAATTTTCTCTCTTATTGCATCGGCTAGCTCATCCATGGGCAGCTCCTTTGTTCCTTTGATCCAGCTATTGAAGCACTCTGCTAGATTATTGTGAGTGTAATCACATTTTATTTTTGTGTTGAAGTCACATCTCATCCACTTTAAGTTATGATGGGTACACAAGTAGGTACTCACTGCAGGTTCAGCTTCAAATATCTTGCCCATATGATAATTAAATGTTTCCAGATGATAAGCCTTGGCTGCTAGCCGCATGCGACCAAAAACATCTCCGTGAAACTTCTTTTTGAAGTTTGACATTAGATTCCTAAAGCATTCCCTTTGCTCAGCTTGAGGAAACACAATTTTAACTGCATTCTATAACCCTTTGCATGCATCGGTACAAATGCTAGAGTTTGAAGATGACCTATTGCCCTATGCAGTTGTTGCATAAACCAAATCTAGTTACCCTCGGTTTCCGTACCAAAGAAACCAAATGCTAAAGGAAACATCCAATTTTGTCCATTTAGTGTTGTACATGCTGCTAATTGACCATTCCACTTTCCAGTCAAAAATGTGAAGTCTATACTGACATATGGTCTACAACCAGCCATGAAGCCATCAATGCGCGTCTTAAGTGCCATAAAAAAATCTGTGGAAATGCACTTCACCTCCTTCCCTCTTGACATAAACCTCGACAATGCTACCGGGAGATCTTTTATCAATCTCAGCTTTGAAATTCAATAATGACTGAAAGATTTTTCCCTAGGTCCCATATAAACTATTCTTGGCCCTTTCTTTTCCCTTGTCAACAGTATGATACCCAATAGTACATTTGTACTCGGCCTATAGCTTTTTTCGGAGCTCGCTGGCACCAATGTTTTGTTCAGTTTAAAGATACCCCATTGCCTTTTCTACCACCCATGCTTGGTCTGCCATGCTTGTAATCACTGCAGCGGTTGATGAACACTTAGAAGCTTTACTATCTTGTTTACCTGCAGAAAACACAATACCAACCATTAGTTGCCAGTAATTTATAAAAGATAGTTTCAACATAAAAAATGATTCATGTTAGATAAGTTTGTACCCTGGCTGTTTTTCCATCTTCTATTGTCCTAGCAGTTATTCTCCAAGGACATGCATTTCCTTTACAGTGACCCACAAATCTAGTAGTGTCACTATCCTTGATCTTGATGTCAAACTTGCCTCTGATAGCAAATGTTCTCATGACCATCCTAAACTCGTTCATTGAACGAAACAAAGATCCTTCCTCTATCACAGGATGTTCCTTATCATACCAAAAGTGATCCTCTTCAGGCATATGGTCAGGCACAGGAAGAGCCGCATCAGCAAGTAAATCCTCATTAATATCAGCCACACATGCATCAACATCTGTAATGGAGGCTTTCATAGCTGCTTCAGATACAATTTTCCGATGCTCAGGTTTGTCATTGATGCCAAGCACCGAGCACATGTTCTCTTATGTTATAGGAACATCAATTTCTTCATCATTCATTGGTGCTATCTCAATCTGGGAGCAATCAACACTTCCTTCCATAGTTGATACATATGTATCATTGCTAGCCACCGGCCGAGACCTACTTGGAAAACAAAAGTTTTTTAGTTATGAAGGGAACATAAGGGCATAATCTAACTAGTTAGCAACTATTAAAAGTATGCTACATGTATGCAACTGCAGGAAGGTAACGATAAGGAGGTCTATCAAAGCCTGCAATCGGTAAAAAAGGCCGCTGACATCCTGACTGTCATTTTGTTATGTTAGGAAACAAGTTACAGATTGTTTAATATTCATTTTCCAGTAAAACTAAGTGCATGCCCATGTCATTGGGTTCATGATCCTCCTAGAAATATTCATTCATACGTCCATTTTGCATCATGCTTTTATATCGATATTTATTGCATTATGGGCTGTTACTTCACATTATGTCACAACACTTATGGCTATTCTCTCTTGTTTTACAAGGTTTACATAAGGAGGGAGAATGCCGGCAGCTGGAATTCTGGGCTGGAAAAGGAGCAAATATTAGAGACCTATTCTGCACAACTCCAAAAGTCCTGAAACTCCACTGAATGTCTTACAATAAATAATAGAAAAATCCTGCCAAAGATGAAGGCCAGGGGGCCCACACCCTGTCCACGAGGGTGGGGGCGCCCCCCCTAGGGCGCGACCCCTACCTCGTGGGCCCCCTGGTGGCTCTCCGATGACCATCTTCTGCTATATGAAGTCTTTTGTCGAGAAAAAAATCAGAAGCAACCTTTCAGGATGAGACTCCGCCGCCACGAGGCGGAACCAATCTAGGGCTCCGGCAGAGCTGTTCTGCCGGGGACACTTCCCCCCGGGAGGGGGAAATCATCACCATCGTCATCACCAACGCTCCTCTCATCGGGAGAGGACAATCTCCATCAACATCTTCACCAGCACCATCTCATCTCCAAACCCTAGTTCATCTCTTGTATCCAATTCTTGTCTCCAAGTCGAGGATTGGTACTAGTAGGTTGCTAGTAGTGTTGATTACTCTTTGTAGTTGATGCTAGTTGGTTTATTTGGTGGATGATCATATGTTCAGATCCTATATGCATATTGATACCCCTCTGATTATGAACATGAATATGCTTTGTGAGTAGTTACGTTTGTTCCTGAGGACAAGGGAGAAGTCTTGCTATTAGTAGTCATGTGAATTTGGTATTCGTTCGATATTTTGATGAGATGTATGTTGTCTAGCCTCTGGTGGTGTTATGTGAACGTCGAATACATAACATTTCACCATTATGTGGGCCTAGAGGAAGGCATTGGGAAGTAATAAGTAGATGATGGGTTGCTAGAGTGACAGAAGCTTAAACCCTAGTTTATGCGTTGCTTCGTAAGGAGATGATTTGGATCCATATGTTTCATGCTATGGTTAGGTTTACCTTAATACATTTGTTGTAGTTGCGGATGCTTGCAATACAGGTTAATCATAAGTGGGATGCTTGTTCAAGTAAGAACAGCACCCAAGCACCGGTCCACCCACATATCAAATTATCAAAGTACCGAACGCGAATCATATGAACGTGATGAAAACTAGCTTGACGATATTCCCATGTGTCCTCGGGAGCGCTTTTCCTTATATAAGAGTTTGTCTAGGCTTGTCCTTTGCTACAAAAATGATTGGGCCACCTTGCTGCACTTTATTTACTTTTGTTACTTGTTGCTCGTTATAATTTATCTTATCACAAAACTATCTGTTACCACTTGTTTCAGTACTTGTAGAGAATACCTTGCTGAAAACCGCTTATCATTTCCTTCTGCTCCTCGTTGGGTTCGACACTCTTACTTATCGAAAGGACTACGCACTACTAGGGAAAAGACTATACACAGAATTTTACCAGCGCTGTACAAAATCAAGCGTTGCTGCTACTTAGTAGCAATGCGCGTAAATAAACCGCGCTACTGCTATGACTTTAGCAGTAGCGCGTACTAGCGAAAAGCGCTGCTGCTACGTTTGAACTGGGCGCACATGGCTAGCCCAACCTAGCAGTAGCACGTATACTGGCCCGACGCTACTGCTAATCTCCTTAGCTGTAGTGCGCTTACGTGTAAAGCGCTCCTGCTAACGGAAATAAAATAAAGTGAAAAACAAGTAGAAAAGTAAATGAAAATGAAAGAAATAGAAAAAGGAGAAAGGGAAAAAATAAAATGTAAAGAAAAATAAAAGAAAAAAGGGAAAAAAGGAGAAAGGAATAGCAGTAGCGGTTTTCAGGAAACGCGCTATAGCTAACTTAGCTACAGCGCGTTTCCGGAAACGCGCTACCGTTACGTTTCACTTAAACAGCGGTTTCCCCCCACCCGCCCCCCGGCCACCAGTTCTTCCCCAAATCCCTCGCCCTCGCCGCCGTCTCCTCACCGCCGCTGCCCTCAGCCTCATCGCCGCCGTCCGAGGCCGCCCTCCACATCATCGTCGGCGCCCTCCACCTCACCGCCGCCCGAGCCCGCCCAGGACCGCCCCTTGCCCATGCCCGAGCCCGCCCTCTCCGCCCCTGCCTTCGTCACCGAGCACCTCCCCGCCACCGTCTCTCCCCTCTCTGTAAGTCCCCCACCCCTCCCCCCACTCATCTCTCACCCCTCCCCCCACTCATCTCTCTCTGTATTTTAGAGAAAAAATTAGATGTTAATTAGATGTTTTTCAGTTAGGGCACTAGAGTTTTGCTAGGTTAATTAGGTTAGTATAGTGCTACTAGTAGTAGTGGTACAGTAGGTTAATTAGGTGATGTTAAATGAATAACCTAAATGAATGAAATTAGTAGTTAACTGAAATTTTTTTCCTTTCATTATTATAGAGCACTAAAGTTAACTGAATTTTGTTCTATTAGTAGTTAAATGAATTTTCTTCTACACTTTGTTTTTAATTAGCTTGCGAAATTTGGACATGTGGTTGCTCGTGTATATTTGAACACTGTTTCCAGGGAATGATGCTTAGTGGCCTATGTTTTGCCAAAATATTGATTCATTTCTTTTCCGGCAAATTTCAGGTTCTCGATTTGTCCACTTTTTAGCAAAGGTCATGCTGAAATTTTCCGTGAATTTCGGCATGACTTGTGCTACAAACTAGGACATATCAAGTGCCCGTGATTTGCCGCACCAGGAAGGAGTCAACATTCCTGCAAAACAATAGGCCTTTTTTATGTCATTATTCATTTTATTAGGTCTAGAATTAATTGACTAGATTTAATCATAGGAAACATGGCTAGCAACGATGAAGGACAGGGTTCTGGTGATTGCGAGGACGCCTACCGGGCGGCAGACGAATTTTTTAGCCTTACCGACGATCAACCGATGTTATTGGTGGGCCCACCGGTGGCATCGGGGACTGAGACCGACATGTAGACCGGTGCTGAGACTGAGACCGGCGCTCAGACTCAGACCGGCATCGAGACCGGCGCTGAGACTGAGACCGGCGCTGCCTCGGGGAGCGGAGCCGGTGTAGAATCGAAAGCAAAGAGGCAATGGGTTCCTAACAAACTCAGGACTACTAGAGTGGTGGTCACGGAGGTGGACGATGGCAATTTTGAGCCAACGACGCCCGAGGAAGCGCGTCGATGCTATGGCAATCAAATAGGCTGCATCGTACGAACAACCGCCACCATCAACGATGAGAAACTACAGAAGATAGAAAATATGAGGAGCTCCCTCCTAAGGAAGTTTCACCAGATATTCTTGTTCCCGGGCCGGAATGAGAAGGATTATAAAGATCCAGATGAGGACCCGGCAATGAAGAAGATAAACAAACACGCCATGACCAAGTTTAGCGACGCATTGGCCGCCTGGAAAAATCGAGTGAAAGCAAGGATCATCGACAAGAAGGAGCCCTACTCCGAGATTGTAAAGGATAATCCGACAATCATGGAAGAGCAGTTTCAAATATTCAAGGAGGCTTGCGAGGCCGAAGATGCCAAAAAAAGTCTAAGTACATGAAGGGGCTTCAAGAGAGGAACTTTGGGAGCCACCACCTCGGAAGCCGTGGTTACGGCGGAAAGAGGTCCAAATGGGCCAAGGAGGACGCGGAAGTCGCTAGTCTGGGCATCCCAGACCCCTTGGCGGAGTTCACCGTCCCGCAGGAGCATGACGTCCTCAGGGCCCGGCACCGTTGGGACCCAGTGAAAAAGGTTTATGAGACAACACCGGTCATTACGGAGTTCATGGGACTGCTGGTAATTTTAGTTTCTGATCAATTCGACTGCGCACGTTAGTCATATTTGTAAACGATCGTTGTGCCTTTTGCAGAGAGAGCAGCATAGGATTGCGGCTGAAAGCGACTCGCCGTCTGAGGCATTGGCGAGGCCCAAGTGGGACACTCCATTCAACCGGGCGTTGAACATATTGAAACAACAACCGGTGGATACTCGACCGTCGTATGGACGCGTGCACGGTGTCGGAGACGGCGCCACGTGGAAGAAGTACTACCGTAAGACCACGGAGGAGAGAAAGGAAAGACGGAGGTTAAATCAAGAAAACATCGACAAGAGGGTTGAGATTGCGGTTGAGAAGAAATCAACTGAGACAGTCGCAACACCGGTAGCTGCCGCAAAACAGGTGGCTTTAGATATTTCTACTACCTTGGTTCCGACCGTTTTCAATTGGACCAGGCAAAATCCAAAAAAAGATGCAGCGGACTTTCCCCTTGCTGACTTCTTGGCGGGGAGCAGCTCGACTAGCGTTGCACCAGCACCTGCAGCTGCACCTGCTCCCGCACCGGCTCCCGCACCGGACGTGCTAGGCGGTGCTTCGTCTTTGGCTGAGCTCGACGCCCTCACGGTATCTGTCACACCGGCCCCCTTCAATATAAATGTATAATCTCCCGTTTTCGTTGCCTTTCGGATGTCTCACATCGCAGACTTTTCTTTGCAGGCCAACGAAACCCCGTGCACCATATTGTACACCATCGGCGACCAGAAGGTGGACGTGGGGAAGGCGACGATAATGGAGCCGAAGGAACCATTGTTCCACAGCCGGCCGATCCCCCCGAACGTCTTCAAGGTTTCCGTGGCCAGTGTCAAACCGGGCCACGAGAATTTGCCTCCTCCAGTACTACTGGGGGATGACGACGAGACACCACGGCGGCTTGGTGATTGTTGCAATGCTGGGTGGGTCCTGTTGTGGCCAAAGAGTCTGCTTCGTCTGGAGGCGGCCGGGAGCACACCCACGAGCACGCAGCCTCAGCAAGGTATGAACATCAACACCCTACCTACCCAATTATCGTCGGGTGTCGGGTTGGGTGATAGCGGACGGGGTAAGGAGGAGGCTCCATTAGTCGCTGATGACGTCGCCATGGATGAGGATGAGGACGACGATGGCGCTGCTGAACAGTATGTCTATACTGGCGCCTCCTCAGGGTTTGAGCGTCATGAGTCGGTGCCTGAATTGCCGTCTCAACATATTATGGATGACCTTCCGGTAGTAAAGAAGTTTAGGAAGAGAGCGAGGAAAGGCAAAAAAGCTGTTTCTATGATCCAGCCGCCTCAGCAGCCTCGGCTTTAGGACCGTATAGATATCCCCGATGCGGATAAATGGAATATCCCCGGTCAACCAATCCTACCTGCAACAGCGCTACGGGCCAGATTCGGCGATCTAAAGAGACTTCATGACGATGTGCTGCGGGTAGAGAAAGACCTCATCGCCTCGAAAGATCCAGGATACCCACTCTACGTGGTTAACGTTCCGCGGCAAATGTCGTACGTCGACAGCTTCCCCGCGGATAAGTTCTTCCTCCGATTTGATTACATATTCGACATGTTTCACGTGAAGAAGCTAGATTTTACGTTTTTCCGCTTTTATGCCTTGCACATGAACTACATCATCGGGGTTGAGCAGATATCTCATATCTATGTCGCTGACCCGTACTACATGCACGAGGGCTTCTTGGGAGTCTGCGCAAATCACCGTGAATACGCGAGGGATTACATCGTCAGTTTCATGCTCACCAATAAGGACAAGGGGGCGATTCTCGTGCCTTATCATCCCTTGTAAGTCATCCGCGCTGCTATCCTTCCTTCGATTTCAATCATTCATTTGCACGGTGGAGGCTAATTAATTTGAGGACTTATTTTGCGCAGCGGCGGGCGCGCCGTCCTCATCATCCTCTACCCCCGATTCTCCCACGCTCTTTACTTGGACTCGTCGAAGAACATTCACAAAAAGGATTATACCCACATCAAGGATGTTCTCGACAGTGCTATGTATCACTACCAATCACTGGGTGGAGAGGGCAGGGACAAGAAGATGAGGGGCGGCAGGTTCGCCTTCGGCCATAAGACCGACTTCTGCTGCATCCAGCAACCGGACAATTCTCTTAATGATGGATTCTATGTCCTACACCACATGCTGGAGTACAGACGGGATCACCAGAACCTTCGCATGGCACCTTCTTCCGGCGATACCCATATTCTGCAATGGGCAAAGGACATAGGAGATATCAAGGATCATCAACTTCGAGCTGAGTTCTATAACATCCAGCGCGAACTTGCCCAAATCATCATGAAGGAGGTCGTCGGAAAAACAGGGATGTTCTACAGAGAAGGACAAATGTCGCGGGAAGACGTCCGAACATGGATATCCTCTCAGCGTCTCGACCTGAAGCCTTTCACTAGGCTCGACGACTATCTCTCTGACTTGGATGGATGGAATGACATGTTGGAGTGATTGTGGATATATGACAATGCGTCCGTTTAGTCCATACTTTCTGTATGACAAAACTTTGAGTTATGCACGGTGAAACTTTATTTGTGATGTAATTAAACCGTCCTCCTCCTCGACTAGCGAAAATCACTCTAGTTAGGACATTTTGGGGTACGATGAACTTTGTTATTTATGCTTGTGATATGTTGTTTTTATTTTTGCCAAGTCTGTCTCTTTCTGTTGCTCAACTATATATGTTGCATATCATTGACTCATGTGATGATACAGGTGCATAGATTATAGATGGCGAAGAAGTGCTATGCCAGGAGTATATATACGACAAGTGGCCGGAGTGTCAGGCCCTTCCAGTTTCCGAGCGACAGGCAGTAGTTAGTTTAGAGGTTCACGCTAATGCGAAAGAGGGATACGAACTCATGTTCTCAAAGTGATTGCTCTTCTCGTGTATATCATTGTTTAGATGGATGACAATGTATTTGCATATCATTCGAGACTTGTATCGCTATTTTCGAGATGATGACGAGAGACCACTTTGTGTTGGATGATGATTATGATGATGAGATGATTTGATGAGATTAATTGTATGTATATGCTATGATTACATTTGTATGTGTATGATATGCTAAAGATTATTGTATAAAGCCTATTCAAATACAAAACAAATACAAAACAAATATGCAGGAAAAAAACTAATAAATAAACTAGTAGTAGCGAGGGGGGAAATTTAGCAGTAGCGCCGCATTGTCAGTAGCGCGTCCCAGCAAACAGCGCTGCAGATAATATCAGTAGCGCCCTTTCCCAAAGAGCGCTACAACTATTCATGTATAGCAGTAGCGTGGGACAACCGGCGCAACTGCTATACGTTGGCTGTAGCGCCTTATTAGTAGCGCCGGTGCCCGCGCTACTGAGAGGCCCAAAACCCTCGCTGCTGCTAGGCTTTTCCCTAGTAGTGACGATAGATCCCCTATACTTGTGGGTCATCAAGACTCTTTTCTGGCACCGTTGCCGGGGAGTGAAGCGCCTTTGGTAGGTGGAATTCTGTAAGGAAAAATTTATATAGTGTGCTGAAATTTACTGTCACTTGTTACTATGGAAAGTAATCCTCTGAGGGGCTTGTTCGGGGTATCTTCACCCCGTCCAGTAGAGCAAAGAGTTGCTCCTCAACCTACTGAAACTATTGAAAATGAAACTCCTTTTGAATTTCCTTCGGGTATGATAGAAAAATTGCTAGCTAATCCTTTTACAGGAGATGGAACAAAGCATCCTGATGAGCACTTAATATATGTGGATGAAGTTTGTGGATTATTTAAGCTTGCAGGTATATCCGATGATGTTGCTAAGGGGAAGGTCTTCCCTTTATATTTGAAGGGAGACTCATTGACATGGTATAGGCTATGTGATGATACGAGATCATGGAACTATAGAAGATTGAAATTGGAATTTCATCAAAAGTATTACCCTATGCATCTTGTTCATCGTGATCGCAATTATATATATAATTTTTTGCCTCGCGAAGGAGAAAGCATCGCTCAAGCTTGGGGGAGGCTTAAATCAATGTTATATTCATGCCCCAATCATGAGCTCTCGAGAGAAATAATTATTCAAAGTTTTTATGCTCGGCTTTCTCATAATAATCAAACCATGCTCGATACTTCTTGTGCTGGCTCTTTTATGATGAAGACTATTGAATTCAAATGGGACTTATTGGATAGAATTAAACGCAACTCTGAAGATTGGGACCTCGATGAAGGTAAGGAGTCAGGTATGACACCTAAGTTTGATTGTGTTAAATCATTTATGGATACCGATATTTTCCGTAAGTTTAGCACTAAATATGGACTTGACTCTGAGATAGTAGCTTCTTTATGTGAATCTTTTGCTACTTATGTTGATCTCCCCAAGGAGAAGTAGTTTAAATATCATCCTCCCATAGAAGTAAAAGTAGCTGCACCTATTAAAGTTGAAGAAAAGGCTGTCACTTATAATGATCCTATCGTTCCTACTTCTTATGTTAAGAAACCACCTTTCCTTGTTAGAATAAAGGATCATGCTAAAACTTCAACTGTGGTTCGTAAAAGCAATATTAGAACTTATAAACCTCCTGAGAAAGTAAAAGTAGAACCTAATATTGCTATTGTTAAAGATCTCTTGTCTGATAATATTGATGGGCATGTTATTCAGTTCAACGGTGAAACTGCTAGAATTGCTAAACCATGTGCTAAAGATAAACATAGACATGTGGTAGGCGTGCCAGTTATTTTTGTTAAAATAGGAGATCATTGTTATCATGGCTTATGTGATATGGGTGCTAGTGCTAGTGTTATACCTATTACCTTATATGAAGAAATTAAGCGTGAAATTGTACCTACTGAGATAGAAGATATTGATGTTACAATTAAACTTGCCAATAGAGATACTATTTCACCAATTGGGATTGTTAGATATGTTGAAGTCTTGTGTCGGAAAACTAAATATCCTGCTGATTTTCTTGTTCTTGGTTCCCCACAAGATAGCTTTTGTCCCATTATATTTGGTAGACCCTTCTTGAACACTGTTAATGCTAAGATAGACTGCGAAAAGAATGTTGTTACTATTGGCTTGGATGATATGATTCATGAGTTTAATTTCTCTAAATTTAGTAAACAACATCGTGAAGAAGAATTACCTAGTAAGGATGATATTATTGGTCTTGCTTCTATTGCCGTACCTCCTAGTGATCCTTTAGAACATTATTTGCTAGACCATGAAAATGATATGTTCATGAATGAAAGAAGGGAAATAAATGAAGTATTCTTTAAACGGGAACCTATTCTGAAACACAATCTGCTTGTTGAAATCCTAGGGGATCCTCCTCCACCCAAGGGTGATCCCGTGTTTGAGCTTAAACCGTTGCCTGATAATCTTAAATATGCTTATCTTGATGAAAATAAGATATATCATGTTATTATTAGTGCTAACCTTTCAGAGCATGAAGAAGAAAGATTATTGAAAACTCTGAAGAAGCACCGTGCCGCTATTGGATATACTCTTGATGATCTTAAGGGCATTAGTCCCACTCTATGTCAGTATAAAATAAATTTGGAAGCAGATGCCAAACCAGTTCATGATCCTCAACGACGATTGAATCCTAAAATGAAAGAAGTGGTAAGAAAAGAAATACTCAAGCTTCTGGAGGCAGGTATAATTTATCCCGTTGCTGATAGTCAGTGGTATAATTTATCCCGTTGCTGATAGTCAGTGGGTAAGTCCTGTCCATTGTGTCCCTAAGAAGGGAGGTATTACTATTGTTCCTAATGATAAGGATGAATTGATTCCACAAAGAATCATTACAGGTTATAGGATGGTAATTGATTTTCGCAAATTAAATAAGGCTACTAAGAAAGATCATTACCCCTTACCTTTTATTGATCAAATGCTATAAAGATTATGCAAACATAAACATTACTACTTTCTAGATGGTTATTCTGGTTTATCTCAAATACCTGTGTCGGCTAAAGATTAATCAAAGACTACTTTTACATGCCCTTTTGGTACTTTTTCTTATAGACGTATGCCTTTTGGTTTATGTAATGCACCTGTTACCTGTCAAAGATGCATGATGGCTATATTCTCTGACTTTTGTGAAAAGATTTGTGAGGTTTTCATGGACGACTTTTCCGTCTATGGATCCTCTTTTGATGATTGCTTGAGCAATCTTGATCGAGTTTTGCAGAGATGTGAAGAAACTAATCTTGTCTTGAATTGGGAAAAGTGCCACTTTATGGTTAATGAAGGTATTGTCTTGGGGCATAAGGTTTCTGAAAGAGGTATTGAAGTTGATAAAGCCAAGGTTGATGCTATTGAAAAGATGCCATGTCCCAAGGACATCAAAGGTATAAGAAGCTTCCTTGGTCACGCCGGATTTTATAGGAGGTTCATTAAGGACTTCTCAAAAGTTTCTCGGCCTCTGACTAATTTATTACAAAAAGATATACCATTTGTCTTTCACGATGATTGCGTAGAAGCATTTGAAATACTTAAGAAAGCATTAGTCTCTGCACCTGTTGTTCAGCCACCTGATTGGAATTTACCCTTTGAAATTATGTGTGATGCTAGTGATTACGCTGTAGGTGCTGTTCTAGGGCAAAGAGTTGATAAGAAATTAAATGTTATCCATTATGATAGTAAGACTCTAGACAATGCTCAAAGAAATTATGCTACTACTGAAAAAGAACTTTTAGCAGTTGTATTTGCTTGTGATAAGTTCAGACCCTATATTGTTGATTCTAAAGTAACTATTCACACTGATCATGCTGCTATTAAATATCTTATGGAAAAGAAAGATGCTAAACCTAGACTTATTAGATGGGTTCTCTTGCTACAAGAATTTGATTTGCATATTGTTGATAGAAAGGGAGCTGAGAACCCCGTTGCAGACAACTTATCTAGGTTAGAAAATATTCTTGATGACCCACTACCTATTAATGATAGCTTTCCTGATGAGCAATTAAATGTTATAAGTACTTCTCGTAATACTCCGTGGTATGCTGATTATGCTAATTATATTGTTGCTAAATTCATACCACCTAGTTTCACATACCAACAAAAGAAAAAGTTTTTCTATGATTTGAGAGATTACTTTTGGGATGACCCACATCTTTATAAAGGAGTAGATGGTGTTATTAGACGTTGTGTACCTGAGCATGAACAAGAATAGATCCTACGCAAGTGCCACTCCGAAGCTTATGGAGGACACCACGCGGGAGATAGAACTGCACATAAGGTATTGCAATCCGGTTTTTATTGGCCTACTATCTTCAAGGATGCCCGTAAGTTTGTCTTATCTTGTGATGAATGCCAAAGAATTGGTAATATTAGTAGACGTCAAGAAATGCCTATGAATTATTCACTTGTGATTGAACCATTTGATGTTTGGGGCTTTGATTATATGGGACCTTTTCCTGCCTCTAATGGATATACACATATTTTAGTTACTGTTGATTACGTTACTAAGTGGGTAGAAGTTATTCCAACTAGTAGTGCTGATCATAACACTTATATTAAAATGCTTAAGGAAGTTATTTTTCCGAGGTTTGGAGTCCCTAGATATTTAATGACTGATGGTGGTTCACACTTTATTCATGGTGCTTTCCGTAAAATGCTCGCTAAGTATGACGCCAATCATAGAATTGCATCTTCTTATCACCCGCAGTCTAGTGGTCAAGTAGAACTGAGTAATAGAGAACTCAAATTAATTTTGCAAAAGACTGTCAATAGGTCTAGAAAGAATTGGTCCAAGAAACTTGATGATGTATTATGGGCTTATAGAACTGCATATAAAAATCCTATGGGTATGTCTCCGTATAAGATGGTTTATGGAAAAGCATGTCACTTACCTCTTGAACTAGAACATAAGGCATATTGGGCTATTAAAGAGCTCAACTATGATTTCAAACTTGTCGGTGAGAAGAGGTTATTTGATATTAGCTCACTTGATGAATGGAGAACCCAAGCTTATGAAAATTCCAAGTTGTTTAAAGAAAAAGTTAAAAGATGGCATGACAAAAGGATACAAAAGCGTGAGTTTAACGTAGGTGATTATGTATCGCTATACAACTCTCGTTTAAGATTTTTTGCAGGAAAACTCCTCTCTAAATGGGAAGGCCCCTACGTTATCGAGGAGGTCTATCGTTGCGGTGCCATAAAAATCAACAACTTCGAAGGCCCAAATCCGAAGGTGGTAAACGGTCAAAGAATGAAACATTATATCTCTGGTAATCCCATAAATGTTGAAACCAATGTTATTGAAACCATAACCCAGGAGGAATACATAAGAGACACTTTCCAGACCATTTCAGACTCTGAAAAGGAATAGGTATGTGGTACGGTATGTAAACCGACTCCAAAACAATTTTTAAGGCAGTCCGGGAAATATTTTAAGGTACGGTAAGTAAACCGACTCCAAAACAATTTTTAAGGTATGGGTATGTCTCCGTTTTGAAATATTTAGAAAAATAGAAAAATAAGTGGCAGTCCGGGAAGGACATGAGGGCCCCACGAGGGTGGTGGGCATGCACTACCCCCCTGGGCGCCCCCCTACCTCGTGAGCACCTCGTGTGCCTTACGGACTCCATTTTCTTGCATGATACGTATTTTGGTCGGTAAAAATTCATTATATATACTCCCGAAGGTTTTGACTCCCGTATCACGCAAATCTCCTTTGTTCTTGTTTCGAGCTGTTTTTCTGACATATCTAGATTATCATGACTGCCCCAAGTGCTTCCAAGGACAAGTTCTTCGAGAAGATCATCAACCCTTACCTCGCGGAGGTGCTGCGACACCCTCAAACCATTGAGTTGCGTGATGGGTTGCTGCACATCCGCGATGAAGAGGGACCCAAGGGGACCGGAAGCGTGGAGACGAGGCTCGAAGCAGTGGAGCAACAAGTTTTCAAGTGTCAAGGGATGGTGGAACGTGGACTCAACTCCAACCACATGATGATCGCGGAGTTCACTAGCAACCATAAGCTGGATGCTGACAACATCGGGGAGGCCATCTTCAAGCTTCATGAGAAGATCAAGCACCTCCAAGCCCAAATCTATGACCTGCAGAACCAAAACTGTGAGTATGAATATAGATTCAAAAGGATGAGTTTGGCTGCAGATTTGAGGATCCCGGAGACTCGATCATCCTTCTATGATGGTGAGCCTATGCCTTGGAAGATGGACGCCAAGCCCGCATCATCAACAACACCTCCACCTTCTTCACCGACAAAGGAGATATAAATACATCAGTATGGGCACTCCCCTTGGCAACTGCCAAGCTTGGGGGAGGTGCCCCGGTATCGTATCACAATCACAACTCCTATCTTTACCGTTTTTCTTAGTTTGATCCTATTAGTAGTATCTTGATCTAGTAGAATAAAGTTTATGTCATGATCTAGTTTTGAGTTTTGCTTTATGATCCCTCTATGTAATCGAGTTCGTGAGCTATATATAATAAAGATTAGTGTTGAGTCAAGGGCTTGATTATTTTGCCATGATCTTGGGTGAATAAAATAAAAGAAGAAAAAGAATAAAAAGAAACAAAGAGTTCATATTGATCTTATTGAGAGTAATGACTTCACATAGAAAGAGTATGATGATTAAAAGTTGTTGGGAGTTGGCAGACATAGCTTTGGTCATCGTTGCAATTAATAGGAAGTAATATGGAAAGAGAGGTTTCACATATAGATATATTATCATTGACATCTTTTATGGTTGGGAGCACTCATTAAAATATGACATGCTAAAGAGTTGATGTTGGACAAGGAAGACAACGTAATGAATTATGTTTTCTTATATCTGAGATAAAGTATGTTGTCATGGATCCTCTAACATGTTGAGCTTGCCTTTCCCCCTCATGCTAGCCAAATTCTCAGCACCAAGTAGAGATACTACTTGTGCTTCCAAAAACCATTAAACCAGTTTTGCCATGAGAGTCCACCATATCTACCTATGGATTGAGTAAGATCCTTCAAGTAAGTTGTCATCGGTGCAAAGCAATAAAAATTGCTCTAAATATGTATGATTGATTGGTGTGGGAGAAATAAGCTTTATACGATCTTGTGATGTGGAAGTAATAAAAGCGACGGACTGCATAATAAAGGTTCATATCACAAGGGGCAATATAAAGTGACGTTCTTTCGCATTGGGATTTTGTGCATCCAACCAATAAAAGCGCATGGCAACCTCTGCTTCCCTCTGCGAAGGGCCTATCTTTTATTATTATCTTCTACCTCATGCAAGTGTCACGGTGATCTTCACCTTTCCTTTTCAATTTTATCCTTTGGCAAGCCCAACATGTTGGAAAGAACCTGATATATATATATCTAATTGGATATAGGGGAGCATGGGTTATTATTGTTGACATTACCCTCGAGGTAAAAGGTTGTGGGGCGAAACTATAAGCCCCTATCTTTCTCTGTGTTCGATTAAAACTTGGTAACCACAAGCATTGCATGAGTGTTAGCAATTATGAAGGACTAGATGATAGTTGAGTATGTGGACTTGCTTTTTAGCTCTGACATAGACTCTTTCCGATGTTATGATAAATTGCAATTGCTTCAATGACTGAGGTTATAGTTTGTTGGTTCTCAATAAGGTTTCTGATTCATACTTTTGCATTGTGAATAGATCATCACTTGAACATAAGTAATCATATGATAATATCTATATATGTTGCTGTTATGAGAATAATCATTATGCCTTCATGTCCGTATTTTATTTTTATCGACGCCTCTACCTCTAAACATGGGGACATATTTATTATTATCGGGTTTCGCTTGAGGACAAGCAAGGTCTAAGCTTGGGGGAGTTGATACATCCATTTTGCATCATGCTTTTATATCGATATTTATTGCATTATGGGCTGTTACTTCACATTATGTCACAATACTTATGGCTATTCTCCCTTACTTTACAAGGTTTACATAAGGAGGGAGAATGCCGGCAGCTGGAATTCTGGGCTGGAAAAGGAGCAAATATTAGAGACCTATTCTGCACAACTCCAAAAGTCCTGAAACTCCACGGAATGTCTTACAATAAATAATAAAAAAATCCTCGCCAAAGATGAAGGCCAGGGGACCCACACTCTGTCCACGAGGGTGGGGGGCGCCCCCCCTAGGGCGCGACCCCTACCTCGTGGGCCCCCTGGTGGCTCTCCGATGACCATCTTCTGCTATATGAAGTCTTTCCTCGAGAAAAAATCAGAAGCAACCTTTTGGGACGAGACTCCGCCGCCACGAGGCGGAACCTTGGCGGAACCAATCTAGGGCTCCGGCAAAGCTGTTCTGCCGGGGACACTTCCCTCCGGGAGGGGGAAATCATCACCAACGCTCCCCTCATCGGGAGAGGGAAATCTTCATCAACATCTTCACCAACACCATCTTATCTCCAAACCCTAGTTCATCTCTTGTATCCAATTCTTGTCTCCAAGTCCAGGATTGGTACTAGTAGGTTGCTAGTAGTGTTGATTACTCTTTGTAGTTGATGCTAGTTGGTTTATTTGGTGGAAGATCATATGTTCAGATCCTATATGCATATTAATACCCCTCTGATTATGAACATGAATATGCTTTGTGAGTAGTTACGTTTGTTCCTGAGGACAAGGGAGAAGTCTTGCTATTAGTAGTCATGTGAATTTGGTATTCGTTTGATATTTTGATGAGATGTATGTTGTCTAGCCTCTAGTGGTGTTATGTGAACGTCGACTACATAACACTTCACCGTTATTTGGGCCTAGAGGAAGGCGTTGGGAAGTAATAAGTAGATGATGGGTTGCTTCGTAAGGGGCTGAGTTGGATCCATATGTTTCATGCTATGGTTAGGTTTACCTTAATACTTTTGTTGTAGTTGTGGATGCTTGCAATAGAGGTTAATCATAAGTGGGATGCTTGTTCAAGTAAGAACTACACCCAAGCACCGGTCCACCCACATATCAAACTATCAAAGTACCGAACGCGAATCGTATGAACGTGATGAAAACTAGCTTGACGATATTCCCATGTGTCCTCGGGAGCGCTTTTCCTTATATAAGAGTTTGTCCAGGCTTGTCCTTTGCTACAAAAAGGATTGGGCCACCTTGCTGCACTTTATTTACTTTTGTTACTTGTTGCTCGTTACAATTTATCTTATCACAAAACTATCTGTTACCACTTGTTTCAGTACTTGTAGAGAATACCTTGCTGAAAACCGCTTATCATTTCCTTCTGCTCCTCGTTGGGTTCGACACTCTTACTTATCGAAAGGACTACGATAGATCCCCTATACTTGTGGGTCATCATTCATCCACATGGTTTAAAGATTTGGATAATTTTAGAACTTTATACTCCTGAATCCTGATAATTATGTGTCGATCATATTGTTGCAGTTGCAGGGTTACTACAAGTGTATCAGCGTTAGGGGCTGCCTAGCGAGGAGGCATGACAAAAGGTTCAAACCCTGGATCTGTGTGGCACTGTGTGTTTTTAGGGTGAGGTGGGGTGGGAGGGAGGGGAGATAATAATATACTGACCAATCTGGAGCAGATCGTGGTGATCCATGGACGCAACAGTCGCCTCCCTGTCTGGCAGTCTGTGGGATCGTCTCAGCGGCCATCTGTGTGAAGCCTCGCTGTGCAGGGGTCATCGGAGTTGATGGCTTGGGGGCCGGTGGTGGATCCGCCTCTCCACTAGCCATGAACACCACGACACAAGCAACAGAATCAATCTATGATTTGTTAGTAGTTGGTTCCGTTGGGTAAAGCCATGTAAAGAAAGTAGATATGATTTGTTCCCTGTTAATTAGTTGCTTCGGTTGGATACAACCTTGTAAAGAAAAAGATTTGTATAGTGTCAAATTGTAAATTAGCCACAGGGGCAACTATGTCTTTTCGCATGGAGAAAAAAGTGATAAAAAATCGAAAATGATTACAGTAATTGAAAAGGGCAAATCATCCAAAGAAAAATGAAAAGTGGGGCAAATGATCTAATCCTATGTAAAATGGGGCAAATCATCTAATGCCCAAGTAAAGTGGGGCAAAAGATCCAATCTCCCTTGCTAAAGCATTCCGAATGAAAAAAGGAGGTGTATCCGACCACACTGTCGGTGGATTACCCCTCCCAAAGCTAGCTAGCTCATGAGCAACCATGTTCGACTCTCTATTACAATGTTCGATAATGACCTTTCTGAAATCTTTAAGTAAATTACGGCAATCCTCAAGAATTGTTGCAGCCACCAAAGCATACCCTCCATTCATCCTCAAAGCATCCATGACGATCGAGCTATCAGATTGGACCAAAATGCTATCACACCCAAGACCGCGTATAAATTTGATACCTTGGTGCATAGCCTCGGCCTCAGCTACCACTACATCAGTCACATGAGACATTTGGGTTGCTGCAGCTGCTATAAATCCGCCATTATGGTCCCTCACCACCATTGCACAAGAGCCCGAGTGATCTTCTTCCAAGAACGAAGCATCTGTGTTTAGTACCTGCATCCCTAATAGTGGTTTCTTCCAAGCGTTTTGACGAGGCATTGGATTGGTTTTCCCGATCGTCGAACATAATTCAAAGTTTGGGCCTGGATGGCCATAGATGTGCGGACCAGGGCTTGGACTTGTTCCCCTCTGACTAACTACCTTCGCTGCCACCACGCTATTGGTTTTTCTTTTTTTTTCTTTTCACACGGAATGATCTCGTTACTAATAACATGCCGGTCACCCGACGCCAGCAGTATCCCAAATACTAATGACGTGCATGTTTGCCGCACGCCATCAATAATTACTATAGCGTCCGTCTGCTGGTTCTAAAATACTAGTGGCGTGAATTGTATAAGACACGCCATAGGTAACCTATTACTGATGGTGTACCAAATATGCCAATGCCACCACTATTTAAAAAATAATAATGGTGGCGTGGATTAAAATTGACGTGTCGCCAACTGAAGTTCTGGCTAACCGTTTTTTTACTAGTGTCCATCTGTATCTACAACTATTACTCCACCCCTCCACCGCTATCTAGCATGCATTTTAAGGTATTAAGTTCACAACAAACAAAGTAGTGCTATGAGCATGATGGCATAATGTAGACAAAGTAAGAGCAAATAATATGTTCAAACCCGTCATTTTACACTTATTAGCAACAATACAAATGTGTGCCAACTCCTCTTGTCATAGAGTAAAGACACTGCAAGATTGCACCTACTACCAAGCACCTTTCCCACTAAAGATAAATCAATCTAATTGGCCAAATAAGATATATAGATCAGAGAGAAATACAAGGCTATAAAATCACACATAATAAATCTCAGAAAACACCTTACCTTCAACGAATAATCTAATCATAAACTCACAATTCATCGGATCCCAACAAACACACCGCAAAGATTACATCGAATGGATCTCCGAAGAGATCATTGTATCAAAGATCAGAGACACACGCGCGCGCGCGCGCACACACACACACCACACACACACACACACACACAGAGAGAGAGAGAGAGAGAGAGAGAGAGAGAGAGAGAGAGATCTAGCTATTGCTATGGACTAGTAGGTATGGGAACTACTCACAGATCATCATGGAGGTAGCAAGGTTGATGAAGATGGCTTCCGTGATCGATTCCCCCTCCGGCAGGGTACCGGCGGAGTCCTCCAGATGGGGTCGTGGAAGAACAGAGGCTTGCGGCGGCGATAAAATTGTTTCAGGTCTCGCTCTTGGGGTTTATGGATTTTAAGGAATTTATAGCATTCACTACTAGAAAAACCGCTACTAATGGCACGCCATTAGTAATTTTTACTAATGGTGCACCACTGGTGCGCCATTAGTATCTGGTATACTAATGGCGCACCACTGGTGCGCCATTAGTATAGGCCACGGTGCGCCATTAGTATGCCTCCCAGGGGCCATGTATACCCAGGTGCTTTGGCATACTAATGGCGCACGACAACGGGATGCGCCATTAGTAACTTCGGCATACTAATGGCGCACTGTTTAGTGATGCGCCATTAGTGATGTGCCATTTTGAATCTAGATCTGGATCGTGATTTTTTGCCCATTTTTTGCTCGTTTTTTTGCTCGTTTTTTGGCACGACATTATTTCAAATTTTGTTCCTGTTTTTGGATCTTGTACGTTCTTTTGTCGTGTTCTTTTGCCGGAGAGGAGTTCGCCGGAGAGGAGGAGGAGGAGGTCACCGGAGAGGCGCTCGCCTACATCGCTGGAGAGGAGGAGGAGGAGGTCGCTGGAGAGGAATTCACCGGAGCATCGGAGAGGAGGAAGGAGAAACCATGAGAGGATGGGAGGAGAGGAGGGAGGAGGAGCTCACCGGAGAGGAGGGAGGAGGAGCTCATCGGAGAGAAGGGAGGAGGAGCTCACCGGAGAGGAGGGAGGAGGAGCTCACCAAAGAGGAGGGAGAAGAAACCGTGAGGGGAGGGGAGGGGAGGGGAGGGAAGGGGAGGGGAGGGGAGGGGAGGGGAGGAGAGGAGGGAGGAGGAGGTCGCCGGAGAGGAGGAGGAGGTCGCCGAAGAGGAGGAGGAGGTCGCCGAAGAGGAGGAGGAGGTCGCCGGAGAGGAGGAGGGTAGTATATGGTGGAGGAGAGAAGGGAAGATGGAGTGGAGGAGAGGAGGAGATGGAGTGTAGGAGAGGTGAAATGAAGAGATAAGGAGGAGAGGACCACAGCGAGCCATATATACGGCATACTAATGGCGCACCGCGGGCAGGTGCGCCATTAGTAACTTTTTTTTTATTTTTTTGATTTATTTTGAATTTTGAAGGCGGGAAGATACTAATGGCGCACCATGGGCAGGTGCGCCATTAGTAACTTTTTTTTATTTTTTTGATTTATTTTGAATTTTGAAGGCGGGAAGATACTAATGGCGCACCATGGGCAGGTGAGCCATTAGTAACTGTTTTTAATTTTTTTTGACTTATTTTGAATTTTGAAGGCGGGAAGATAGTAATGGCGCACCATGGGTAGGTGGGCCATTAGTAAGTTTGAATATTTTTGATTTTTTTTGCCTCTCCAGATCTTAAAAGCCCCGTATCTTTTTTTCTGTTAGGTTTTTGAGGATTTTGAAAATGTTTAACGGGGTTCCCCCTTTTAAATTTGGATGTAACTTTTCGAGTAGATGATTTTTCATATAAAAAACTTTTTCATCCGAGTTAGTATGCAAAAGTTATACCCATTTTTACAAATTCTCGCGAGATTTTGCAAATGAAGTCGAAATTCATATTTGCAAATTTTCCCAACAACTAGACCACATATCACATGGGAAACTTATTTTCTTTTATTTTTTTGACATTTTCATCATTTTCTTTTATTTTTTTTTTAAACTGAAAAGGCGATCCACGGGGGGGGGGGGGGGGGGTGCATTCGATGGAAGTGGTGGCCAAGTTACTAATGGCGCACCACCCCCACGGTGCGCCATTAGTAGTTTTGAAAAAAAATCAAAAAAAAGTTGTACAAATTTTTACTAATAATGGCGCACCATTACTAGTTCAACTAGTAATGACGCACCATGCCACGGTGCGCCATTAGTAGTTTTGAATGTGGCACCATGCCACGGTGGATGTGGTGCGCCGTTACTAGTTCAACTAGTAATGGCGCACCATGCCACGGTGCGCCATTAGTAGTTTTGAAAAAAAAATTAAAAAATATTTTTACTAATGGCGCACCGTGGATGTGGTGCGCCATTAGTATTTGGACACTAATGATGTACCAACACATGGTGCGCCATTAGTATATAGTAATGTCGCACCACATGTCTGGTGCGCCATTAGTGTCAATTCCATCTATAGCCCTTTTCCTAGTAGTGATTGGAATAAGGCCAGGGAGACCTTCGAGTGGCCCACAAGCTCACGTGGCGCTGGGGGGGCGCCGTGTGAGCTTGTGGCCCACTAGTAGATCTTCTACCCCCCAAGCTTATAAGGTCTCTTCTAGTCCAGAAAAAATCACCGTAAAGTTTCATTGTGGTTGGACTTCATTTGGTATGGTGATAAACCACAAGTATAAAGGATTACGACAGTCTTCGAGGGTAGTATTTCACCACAATTTATTGATTTGACACAAGGGAAGCCAAAGAATATTTATGAGTATTAGAAATCGAGTTTTTAATTCAACCACACCTGGAGAACTAAATATCTGCAGCAAAGTGTTTAGTAGCATAGTAGTATGATAATTTTAATAGCAATGGTATATAACAGTAGCAATAGTAACAGGAATAGTAAAAGTAGCAATTTTGTAGTGATTATAACATCAGTAGCAACGATAGTAAGTTGGCAAAGATTAAAATGAGAAAAGCGTAGGCATTGAATCAGTGATGGATGACATTCATCATATAACAATCACAACCTAGGGAGATAAACAATAGCTCCAATTCATCAATGTAATGTAGGCATGTATTCTGTAAATAGTCATACATGCTTATAATAAGAACTTGCATGACATCTTTTGTCCTACCCTCCCATGGCAGCGGGATCCATAAGGAAATCTAAGGGATATTAAGGCCTCCTTTTAATAGAGAACTGGAACAAAGCATTAACACATAGTGAATATATGAACTCCTCATACTACAGTCATCACCAGAGTGAATCCCAATTGTTGTCAGTTTAGGGTCTGTGGATCATAACACGTAATAGGTGCATACAACTTGCAAGATAGGTTCCAAAACAAACCTATATTCATGAAAACATAATAGATTCAGATCTTAAATAATGGCACTCGGGCCCTAGTGACAGTCATTAAGCATAGCAAAGTCATAGCAACATCAATCTCAGAACATAATGGATACTAGGGACCAAACCCTAACAAATTGACTCAATTACATGACAAATATCATCCAACTCCATCACCATCCAGCAAGCCTACGAAGGAATTAGTCACTCCTGATGGTGAGCATCATGAAGTTGTTAATGAAGAAGGGTTGGTGATGATGATGGCGATGAATCCCCCTCTATGGAGCCCCGAACGGACTCCAGAACAGCCACCCCGATGAAGAACATGACATGGGGGCGGCTCCTTAGAGGAAAATGCGATGAAACTTCTTCTCATATTTTTTTCCTCGATCAAAAGGATTTTATAGCGCTGGAATTAGGTCAGACGACCACCTATGGACCCCACAAGGTAACAGGGCATGCCCTATTGCCTTGTTGGCAACAGGTGGCCCCCTTCTGCTGGATCTTTGTTCCATTATTTTTCTTTTATTCCATAAAAAATCTCTAGAAAGTTTTGTCCGATTCTAAGAACTTTTATTTCTGCACAAAAACAATACCTTGGTAGTTCTGCTGAAAACAACGCTAGTCCAGGTTAGTCTCATTCAGATCATGCAAATTAGAGTCCAAAATGAGAGCAAAACTGTTTGGAAAAGTAGATATGATGGAGACATAACATATGGTTTTCCGTGAAACAAAGAAATATGCAAAAACGGGAACTGGCACTAAGCACTGAGTTAATAAGTTAGTTCACAAAAATGATATAAAATGACATATAAAGTGTACATGATTGACAATATAATAGCATGAAACAATAAAAAAATTATAGATACATTGGAGACGTTTCAAGTAACAACCCTAGTCCTTGTTTGGAATTGTAGATATCAACGAGTACAATGTGTGTGTGGGGGGGGGGGGGGTCGAATAACTTGTGCACTAAGTCACTAGAAGTTTTGGTGGCCGATCTCGACGGGGTGTGTCCAAGATTGGATCTAATCTAGGTCTAATAACTAGATCTTTGACTCCATCCTCTTGGATGTAAAAGTAGAAGTTTTCCCTCCTAGTATCGACACTCTGCTATTGATACCCATCCTTGGGTCGGTTTGGATGCCTTCCTCCCTTGTGTATTCTAGTCGAATATAGGTTCACCTTCATTCAGTTGGTCCTCACGCCTTGTACAATGCAGGGTGCTTAGGAGAGGTGCTTGGAGAAATAAAGCAAGCTTTTTCTTAAGCACTGGTGCTTATTTGTACAGGATAGACGCTTAGCTAGGCGTCTCTCCTATAGAAATAGGCTCCGGTGCTTCAAAAAAACCAGTTTCTTTTTCTAAGCACCTCTTTAAGCATCTAGCATTGTACAAGGTCTTACCTTCCTCTTACGATCTCTTGGCTTAGCACACCTTGGTTTCTCCTTTATTGATGGTCTTCAATGGTAGTCCTTTTGGACATTTATCTTTTTGGGTCAGGACTCCTCGAGGAACCGTATCATGAGTTCGGTTGACTTGCTTGGGCCGTGAGTGCTGTGAGGAAGGGCCCAAATTGGCATATCACCAACGGACCGTGAAACTTATCACGCACATGACACAATGTCCGACCTAACTGCCCATTGGGGAATCGACACAAAACTCGTGTTGGATTCCACCTTACTACCATAGTACCTTGTCATATATTTAGTATTTATCAAAAATTTAATTGACACCACCGTATACCAAGCAGTACAAAAGGCCTCGCCCCTTACCCCTTGATGCTGCCTCCAACCTAGCCTCTCCCCTCAAGCCTCGTCGCAAACTTTCCCTTCTCTATGTAGTACCTCCATCTTGTGCCTATTCACCACATCACCTCCACTACTATCAAAGCTGTAGTGAACTCACTTCTTCATCGAATTTTCATAGGATCCACTCTCTTAGTTTATTATGTCAGTGCTAAGTAGGTCAACCTACAACCATGGTCGTGGGCGCGGGGTGGACGATGACATGGCAGATAGTCACGGGAATTTGATTAATGAGTTCATGGAGGATCAACTCGGCGATGATTAGGCCTTTGAGTTTAAGATGGCTAATCCCATGGCGGATCAGATCAATGATGAACATATTATGGAGTTAAAGGACACTGCCTCTAGTCTCTTCGACAACCACAAACTCGGTGAGTTCTCTCCTATTTTTTCATCTTTGTATTCATACAATCTTTATTGCGATGGCCTTTCGTAGAGGCGTTGAATAGTAAGTTCGATGATGATGAATAAGTGAAATAGGTCTGTCATAGAGGGTTTTCTAGAGCACTAGAAAACCTATTAAATCCAATTCTTGCATTTTATGGTTTCCACCCATTATTTTCAATCTTTTAAAACTTGGAATGTCGATGTTGACGATACAACCAATTGCATTGGCGATCCATTGGGTAAGATCATGTCGTGCCTTCATTCATCCATTTCGAGTCATGAAATCTCGGATTCACTCTCTTGCTCCCTAGACAAAATGTGATAAGGAGCTGATCCCTTGGTGAATTCCAATAAGATCCTAGTTCTATCCCTAGCATCGACCTTCTCGCGACCGAAGGGGGACTAGAACCATGTATCTCTTCTTGCAAGTATAGGGAGGAATCGTTAGGTTTTGTCTTGTAGCATGAAAGTAGTTAGGGTGTATCATAATTTTTCCTCAGTTCTTCCTCACAATAATGATGTTGAAGATCTGGTTGCCTCCTCGGCTAATTGTCTACTCTAGGCGACGAGATTTTTTTCCTGTTTGTTGATGGATTTTTTGCCCTCTAAGAGAATAGCAAGTGAGAAAAATCAATCATAGATTTGGATATGGGGTGGTGGTTTAAAGCCCATGGATCTAGTAATATTCCACTATCTCATCCACGAGATGCGATGGATCCCAATCCAGGTTAATATGGATTGTTTCCTGACAAGTGTGTCATAATGACACGTGCATCGTTTCTTTTGGTGTGTCTATTCTTGGTCTCTCAAAGCCTCATTGGTGACGGTACTTCCATAGTTTTGGCAATGGTGGAGGCTTCACTTCTCTTCCAGTGAGCACCTCAACGAAGACCAAGGTTGGTGGTAGTAGTAGGATTTGGTGTGTGAAAGGACCCAAGGCCCCTAACTGTATTTTTCCTTGGACATTTTCATGCAGAATTTCTGCTACCCTTATCTTCTCCCAGCCTATTTAGCAATTTTTTGTGTGTTCTTACCTATATTGTGTATTTTAGTCAATGAAGATGCAATTACTATGAAAAAATCTGATCATTTGGAACCCAAACCATTTCATCTCGAACATTGGCCCGAGTGTACACTTACCAAACCCCTCCAATCTATCCATACCCATTGTATATCCAAAGATGGTTCATTTGAAAAGCTCGGTACACTCAAACACATGGATCCATTGAAATCCAAAGATGGCACAACCATGAATGCAAATCCAAAGATGGGGTCGTAAGAAATGAAACCCCAAACAGAATATGGCATTCACCCGCAAAAAAGACAATATGAAATTAAATGAAAGTCCAAAGATGAGATAATAGTAGATAAAAACATTAAGTAAAAAAATCCAAATATGGCATAACATTAAATGAAATTCCATAGATGGCACAACATTAAATAAAATTATATAGATGGCATAACATTAAGTAGAAAATCAAAAAATGGCATATCAATAAATAATATCCAAAGAAGGCACAACAAAAAAATTAAAATAGCAAAAAATTAAAAAATTCCAAAGATGGCACAAAATAATTAAAAATCCAAATAAATCATAACATTAAATGAAATCCCAAAGATGGCATAGCATGAAATGAAATATAGAGATGGCATATCATTAAATGAATTCCAAAGATGGCATGACATTAAATGAAATTTATAAATGGCTTATCATTAAATGAAAATTTATAAATGGGATATCATTAGATGAATTCCAAAATGGCATAACATTATATGAAATTCCATGAATGTAATAACATTAAATGAAAGGTCCAAAATGAAATATGAATAAATAAAAATCCGAATATGACACAACAAAAAGTGAAAATAGAAAGAAAAAAATCCAAAGATGGCGCGACAATAAATAAAATCCAAAAATGGCAAAAATAAAAAATTAAAAATGGCAAACATTAAATGGAAACAAAATTAGGCAGAAAAAATAACCACATCATCTGGACACATCCACGATGAACACTCAAGGAAATTCAAAAAAATTCTAAGGATACACGTAGTTGATACATATGTAAGCATCCTGAAATAAAGTACCACGTAATAGATTCAAAAAAAATCTTCTCAGAAATAATGCACTAGGCCCCCTGGACTACATGATAATTATAAACCCTAGTGTCAAGACCACAAGAGTGATGAAAGATTATTGTGAGTAGTTCATGTGAATTCTATGTCTTTGTAGGGTCTTCCTTGAAAACTCATCCCGCCCCCTCCCCTATATAAGCAATGGGACTGTGCATATTCTTTTCTCCATTCTGAATCCTCTTGTGGCTCTTCTTTTGTTGTAGATTTCCATTTAAAAAAAATCTTTGAAGTCAATCTTCTTGAATAGGTTTGTTCAATTTTTGAGTAGTTTATACGGAAATACATGCGGAATCTGGAGGCTATTCATTGTGCTAATCGCTAGTATTTCTCGCGTTTTAGGGATGGAGTAGTTTGCTCGGTCACTTGGAGGGGAGTTTTCTGTTTGTTTGCGTGTGTCTTTGTGTTGGTGTTGTTCTTTTGAGGCGAAATGAAAGGAGCCATGTCGTCTGGAGCGGGTGAGACGAAGTATGGCGCAGGCATGAGCAGGAGCCCACTCCAGCCTCAGCTACAACCCATTGTTGGCGCCCGCCTGACCGCTGGCCACCAAGGTGGAGCTTCCTACTCCGCACCACGCGCGTCGGGGCCCGCGGCCGGCACTGCGCACGTGCACGCCATGGGTGTGAGCTCTAAGCCACCCATGAGGAAGCGTGGCCGCCCGCGAAAGAACACCCCGGATGGCACCCTGCCGCCAACTATCTTTCCGGCGCCATATCCTACTGGCGCCGCTGCTTTGCTGGGATTGCGCGTGGGCGTTGGGAGCCCCCATGCGCTACCAGCACTGCCATCACCGCTACCACCACTACCACCACCACCACCACCTGTACAGCATGGAACACATCAAGTTAAGCAGACGAGGGTATGGCCGCCGAGCTCCATGGCCAGCAAGAAGCAGCGACAGATGGCAGTGGCAGGTATATAGTGTTCTTGCTTGCACTTAGAGCTCATGCCAACATCGCAAGTAGAGTAGCAAAAGGTGCATAGATGGATATGGTGGTATCTTAGTCCTAATACTCGTATATACAAATGACCACCGCAGGCTGACCAGAGTCTGATAAGCATGGAATTATCCATGTCGACTATAAAGTAAGGGTTGCCACCTGTTTGTCATAAAAACAGAGCTTTTTTGCAGATGTATTAAAAATATTAAAAATATTGTATAGGTGTTATTTCATTACAATCATTCATATTGTGTTTTTATTCCCTCCAGAAGTATAACCGGAGCTTTGAAATTATATTTGTAGGATGTTACATGTTAGTTTAGTTCAGACCAATGTTATATTCAGTTTGCCAACATTATGTACATTTCACGTTTCTAAACTGAAATGGATTTTTTTAGGGCCTGCTGCGACTGGATTAATTCCTAAGGTTATCACAGTCCAAGGTGGAGAGGTAACTTGTCCCACCCTAATGATGCTCCAAGAGACATAGCAGTGCTCTAACAACAATTTATCATAGTATCTAGATACAAGCTATCAAAATATCTAATTGAAATGTTTCCTTTACAAAAGATGCTAATAATGGATCCATGGTTTCAGGATGTAACAACAAAAGTCCTCTCCTATTGTGGGAATGGGTTGGCAGTTCATATCTTCTGTGCCAATGGTGTTGTGCGCAATGTGACACTGCGGCAGGCAAATTCTCCTCATGAAAGAGTCGTTTATCAGGTTCGCTCCATTGTTTTAGCTTGGAAACTATACATTAGAAACCCCTTTTTGCTTGTGTGCTTTAGAAATGTATTTAAGGTCCACCAAAACTAGAGAACAATAAGGAAAAATGAAATGTGGGCTAGTAGTTAGATTTTTTTAATAATTATTTTCATTACCAGCATATCACAATCAAAACACACCATTTTGTAGTTCTGGTTTTCCCTAAGGGAAATGTTGTTGTTTGACCTCTAGATATGTTTCCAAATCTGAACAATATCTAATTATGTGCACTCAATGTGCAGGGTTGTTTTCACATCATCTCTTTGTCTGGCTTGTATGTGCCATCAAAAACTAATGGACTGAGCACTCGAAAGGGTGGATTGGGTATTTCCTTTGCCAGTCCCGCTGGCCGTGTCTTCGGCGGTGGGTCAGCAGGACCTTTGATTGCAGCTTCACCTATTCAGGTTACCATCTTTCACTGGGAGCAACATGTTTCTACAAGATAAAGATCTTTATATCATAGTTTATTAATAGCTCTCACTACATGTTGCTCTGTTTGTTGAAGTAGTTAACAGCTATATGTGCTTCCTACATTTGGGAAACTGTGAAACCACAATTCTGCCATATAATTTACATTCTATACATATTAATTTAAATCATTATGTGTTTCTCTTTATATGTAGCTTATTTGGAAAATGACACAGCTTTATGAAATACAGATCTAGTGCTAGTGTGAACCTTGTGCTTTGTCTTAATACTTCGATTTTTTTGTTCACAGGTGGTCATTGGAACGTTTCTAGCCAACTAGAAAAAGGACGAAAAATAGGCTCCAAGAGGTGGTCCGAATGGATCATCAAGTGATTCAGGATGCCCACCAAACTAGAGTGCCGCTCAAAGATTCAACACCAGATTCTTTTTTCCAAATAAGAGCCAGCTTAAATTCCAACCTTTTCGCTCCTAGCTTCAAATGGTTACTCTTTTCTAGTATTTCCAAATGCTTTGTTTTTTGCTCCAAATGCTTAGCTTTCTGCTCTTAGCTCGTTCCCAATGCTTAGCTTTCTGCTCCTGGTCATTTAACTTTTCGGTTAATAGCTCGCTCGAAGTGCTTAGGTTTTCTCTATTAGATCCAAATGCTCAGCTTTTTATCCTGTCTCCAGCTTAGCTACCCATATGCTTTTGTAATATGATGATACTCTGCGATAATATATTTATGAAATTTTCATATATGGTCAAATTGCACGCATATGATCAGTAAAAACGTAATAATGCCACTCTCAAGGGTAACCAGTAGCACAAAACTATGCTACTCTTTATTCGGAATAAAGGAATTTTGCAACATTTGCCAGAACTCTAGATCCCCACGTGGTTAATTCCTCTTCTTTCAAAGGACGCGCAGGTATCATATCGCTTGTATGTCTTATGCTTTGTTTGATACATCCAGTTTGCATGTAGAATTAGTTTCCCATCTAAGGAAATCAATATGTATCTCACACAACTGCTTGAGCAGAGCAATATCTGCTGCTACATAGACTGTCGACCAGTCGTGTGTCATTTCATTCATATGCTAGCATATGATCAACAACGTTTCTCCCATTCTCTCTGAAATTGTACGCACGTCAGATCAATATTAGCTGGAGTTTGTGCCTCTGTTGCTGCACAATGTTTAGCTGGTGAGTTCTGATGAAATCGTACTGATGCGTAATGCCAACTTCGTCTTCTTCTCTTATTTTCTCTGCGAGAATAGTTGAATCCGTCTTCTAAGCCAACTATACATTTGAGACGCACGCTGGGGGACACAACTTGAAAATAAAGCGAAAAAAGAGATAGATAGAGAGAGAGAGAGAGATAAGCAAAATGTCTGAAGTTATCATGTACATGTAAAAGAACAGTGTAATGTGCAGCGCGCCATCCCCGGGAGATTAATCTCCTCTCTCTAGGGGCGCGGCACCCGACCGATCAATGATTGGATCGGTTCCATGGTATAGATTAGATCAACTTTGTAATTCCATCCCGTAGTACTTTTAGCTACCCAAATGAGACCAATCGCCGTGTTGGTACAAGCTACACGCGCAACGTCCGCACTGGCCTTCAACCAAAGGCTTCGTGGACATTGACTGTGCGAAATCAACCACGCACGGCGGTCTGCACACTCGACCAGACACGCATGGCGGCGCCAAGATTCGTCCCAGGAGGGCGATCTTCCAAGCCAGACGTCGACATTGGCGAGACGCCACCGGCTGCACCGAGCATTACGTCTGCACCAGCCGCATGCATCAATCACGGGAGGGCTAACCTGTACGAGCCATCGAGCATGCCAGATCGGTGCTCTAGAGCGCCCGAGTCTTCCCAGAGTCGATCCCGCGAGCAGGTCAGAATCCTGTGGCCTCTTCGCGGCTCAATGTCGTACCGGCGGCGCGTGCACGATCCAGAGCAGGCGCGCGCCGATCCCATGCGCTGGAGCAGCCAGCTTCAACCACGCGGCGCCGCGAGTGCGACTCTATCCAGCCCAGGCGCAAATCCACTTCGACCAGGCAACCATCTATGCCACATGGACGTGGGACCCAAGGTGACCAGGAGATTACATGTTTTTTTTTCGAGAGTACGTCAATGACGTACCATATTTTTATAGAAGGGAGCAACATAATTACAAGAGTCTAGACACGGGTGCGAACAACCGGCTAGTGACACCAACACCACACAGAATTACCTAGACTACTCTCTCACAAAAGGTTCTAATCTACCAACTCCCGCGGTTTTCCAATCCTTCAGCTCCGCTATGATTTGGTCCACCAAGAGTTGAGGTGTCCTTTGCTGCCCAAAGCGACCGAACACCCGCGCATTGCGTTGTTTCCAAATGGACCAAGCTGTGGCTATGACCAGCGTGTCAAATCCTCTCCTATGCTTTGCGATAACGCTCTTCCTCGCCAGAAGCCACCAAACGGTAAAGGTATTAGTTTGGTTCGTGTAGGGTACGCCGATTCCAACCTTGGTAAAGCGGAGGTGCCCAACTTCCTTAGCGTGGCTACAATGCACCAAAATGTGATCGACAGTGTCTTCCTCTTGGAGACATAGAAAGCAGGCAGCTGTGTCGTCCTGCAACCCATGCCTCGCCCTCATGTCGGAAGTCCACAACCTATATTGAGTTGCCAGCCAAGCGAAGATTTTGCATTTGAGAATGGTCCCACTCCTCCAGATGCACTCATATGTTGGCGATCTCATGAGGCCGAGACAAAGCCTTTGGTACACCGATCTGGCCGTGTACGTGCCAGAACTATCGCACGCCCAAGTGGAGATGTCCGGCTCAAGATGGTCCCTCTGGACTCCGACAATTGCCGCACGAAGATGCATGAGCTGGATCAGGGCCATGAATGGTGGTTCGCCGAGTATGTCTTGTTCCGATTGGTCATTGGTCAAAGCCTGGCACATAGTTCTCATGTTCTGCACTCTTGTCGGAACCAAGGACAAGATGGCCGGTGCAATGTCAGCCACCGTTGTGCCATTGATCCATCTATCTTTCCAGAAGAGGACTCGCTCCCAACTGCCGACTGTGATGTGCACCAAGCTATTGAACACCTCCCGAGCATCAGCATCAATCAAGAACGGGATGCCCTGCCACGGCCTCTCCGGGTCCGTCCTCCTCAACCACTCCCACCTTACTCTAAGAGCAAGTGCCTGCAGCTTGAGGTTTTTGATTCCAAGTCCACCATAACACGTTGGACGACAGATCATACTCCAAGTGACGAGGCATTGCCCTCCATTCACTTTGTCCTTTCCTACCCAAAAGAAGGATCTCATCCATGCATCAATCTCCTCAAAAACCCAGTCTGGTGCATTGAGAACCATTAGCTGATGTATAGGTCTCGCCGCAACCACTGACTTAACCAGCACCAAACGGCATGGCCTTTGGATGAGTCCTCTTTGCCAGGCTGGTATGAACTTCCTTGCCTGATCGATTAAGGGCTGCCAGTCTCCCCGTTTGAGTTGCTTGATTGCTAGAGGGATGCCCAATACTTGCAAGGAAAGTTGCCCAAAGCACAGTGCAAGGTGTCCCTCACCCGATGTTGGTCTTCCTCGCTTCCTCTTATCACTGGGCACTGAGTTAATAGGTTTGTTCCCAAAATGATATAAAATGGCATATAAAGTATACAAGATTGATAATATAATAACATGAAACAATAAAAAATTATAGATACATTGGAGACGTCTCAAGTAACAACCCTAGTCCTTCTAGTTTGGAATTGTAGATATCAACGAGTATAATGTGGGGGTCCAACAACTTGTACACTAAGTCACTAGAAATTTTGGTGGCCGATTCGACGGGGTGTGTCCAAGATTGGTTCTAATCTGGGTCTAAACTAGGCCTTCGACTCCATCCTCTTGAATGTAAAATTATAAGTTGTCCCTCCTAGTCTTGGCACTCTGGTGTTTTATACCCATCACTGGGTCAGTTCGGACGCCTTCCTCCCTTGTGTATCCTACTCGGATATGACTTCACCTTCATTCGATTGGTCCTTACCTTCCTCTTATGATCTCTTGGCTTGGCACGCCTTGGTTTCTCCTTTATTGATGGTCTTCAAAGGTAGTTCTTTTGGTCATCTATATTTTTGGGCCAGGACTCCTTGAGGAACGGGATCATGAGTTCGGTTGACTTGCTTGAGCCGTGAGTGTTGTGAGGAAGGGCCCAAATTGGTATATCACCAACAGCCGTGAAGCTTATCACGCACATGACGCAATGTCAGACCCAACTACCCATTGGGGAGTCAACACAAAACTCGTGTTGGATTCCTCCTTACAACCATAGGACCGTGTCATATATTTAGTATTTCTAATTAATTGTCACCACCGCATACCAAGCACTATAAAAAGCCTCGCCCCTTATCCCTCGATGCTTCCTCAAACCTAGCCTCTCCCCTCAAGCCTCATCACAAACTTTTCCTTCTCTATGTAATATCTCCATCTCGTGCCTATCCATGACATGACCTTGACTGCTATCAAAGTTGTAGTGAAGTCACTTCTTCATCGAATTTTCAAAGGATCCACTCTCTTAGTTTATTATGTTAGTGCAAAGTAGGTCAACCTGCTACAACCATGGTGGCGAGCACAGGGTGGACAACCACATGGCAGATAGTCATGGAGATCTGATTAATGAGTTCATGGAGGATCAACTTGGTGATGATTATGTATTTGAGTCTAAGATGGTTAACCCCATGGCGGATCAGATCAATGATGAACATATTATGGAGTTAATGGACGCTGCATCTAGTCTCTTTAACAACCACAAACTCGGTGAGTTCTCTCCTATTTTTTTCATCTTTGTGTTCATACAATCTTTATTGTGATGGCCTTTCATAGAGGTGTTCAAGAGTAAATTGGAGCATGATGAATAAGTGAAATAGTTCTATCATAGAGGGTTTTCTAGAGCACTAGAAAACATACCAAATCTAATTCTTGCATTTTATGGGTTTCCATCCATTGTTTTCAATATTTTAAAACTTGGAATGTCGATGTTGACGATACAACCAATTGCACCTGCGATCCATTGGGTGAGATCATGTCGTGCCGTCCTTCATCCATTTCTAGTCATGAAAACTCGGGTTCACTCTTTTTCTCCCTAGAGAAAATTTGATAAAAGTAGACCCCTTGGTGAATTCCACCGAGATATTGGTTCTATCCCTAGCATCGACCTTATGGCGACCGAAGGAGGGGGGACCATGTATCTCTTCTTGCAAATATAGGGAGGAATCGTTAGGTTTTGTGTTGTAGCATGAAAGCAATTAGGGTGTCTGATAATTTTGCCTCGGTTCTTCCGCATCATAGATGTTGAAGATCTGATTGCCTCCTCGCCTCATCGCCTACTCCGGGCAACGATATTTTTTTTCCGTTTGTTAATGGATGTTTTTGCCTCTAAGAGTCTAGCAAGTGAGAAAAATCAATCATGGATTTGGATAGGGGTGGTGGTTTAAAGAAGATGGATCCAGTAATATTCCACTATATCATCCATGAGATGCAGTGGGTCCTGAGGTTAATATGGGTTGTTTACCAACAAGTGTGTCATAGTGACATGTGCATAATTTCTTGTGGTGTGCCTATTCTTGGTCTCTCAAAGCCTCATTGGTGATGGTACTTCCCTAATTTTGGCAATGGTGGAGGCTTCGCTTCTCTTCCAGTGAGCACCTCAACAAAGATCAAGGTTTGTGGTAGTGGTACGATTTGGTGTGTGAAAGGACCCTAGGCCCCTAACTGTATTTTTCCTTGGAGTTTTTCCTGCAAAATTTCTGCTACACTTGTCTTCTCCTAGCCTATTTTGCAATTTTTAGTGTCGTCTTACCAATACTGTGTATTTTAGTCAACGAAGATGCAATTACTATGAAAAAATCTGATCATGTGTAACCCAAACCATCTCATCTCTAACATTCCATCTCATCTCTAACATTGGCGCGAGTGCACACTTTACCAAACCACTCCAACCTACCCATACCCATTGTATATCCAAAGATGATTCATTTGAAAAGCTCGATAGACTGAAAACATGGATACATTGAAATCCAAAGATGGCACAACCATTGAATGAAAATCTGAAGATTGGATCGTAAGAAATGAAAACCCAAAGACAATATGACATTCACCCGCAAAAAAAAGACAATATGAAATTAAATGAAAATCCAAAGATGAGATAATAGTAGATAAAAATCAAACATGGCATAATATTAATGAAATTCCAAAGATGGTAGAACATTAAATTAAAATTTATAAATGGCATATCATAAAATGAATTCCAAATATGGCATAACAATAAATGAAATCCATAGATGGCACAACATTGAATGAAATTCCATAGATGGCATAACATTAAGTGAAAAAACAAAATATGGCATATCAATAAATAAAATCCAAATATGGCACAACAATTATTTAAAATAGCAAACAATTTAATATTTTTCCAAAGATGGCCCGACAATAACTAAAATCCAAATAAATCATAATATTAAATGAAATTCCAAAGATCGCATAGGGTGAAATGAAATTTATAAATGGAATATCATTAAATGAATTCCAAAGATGGCATAACATTAAATAAAATATATAAATGGCATATCATTAAATGAAAAATTATAAATGGCACATCATTAGATGAATTCCAAAATGGCATAACATTACATGAAATTCCATAAATGTAATAACATCAAATGAAAGGTCCAAAGATGAAATATGAATAAATAAAAATCCGAATATGACACAAGAAAAAGAGAAAATAGAAAGAAAAATAATCCAAAGATGGTGTTACAATAACTAAAATCCAAACATGCCAAAAATGAAAATAAAGTGATTATAAATATAAAAAATGGCACACATTAAATGGGAAAAAGTTAGGCGAAAAAAAGCACATCATCTGAACACATCCAAGATAAACACTCAAGAAAATTCCAAAATTTTCTAAGGATACACCTAGTTGATACATATGTAGGCATCCGGAAAATAAAATACCACGTAATAGATCGAAAACAAAATATCTTCTCAGAACATGATAATCATAAATTGTAATGTCAAGACCACAAAAGTGACGAAGTAGTTCATGTGAATTCTATGTCTTTGTAGGGTCCTCCTTGAAAACTCATCCCTCCCCCCCCCCCCCCACCCGCCCTATATAAGCAATGGGATTATGCATATTCTTTTGTCCTCTGAATCCTCTTGTGGCTCTTCTTTTGTTGTAGACTTCAATTTAAAAAGAAAATATTTGAAGTTAATCTTCTTGCGTAGGTTTGTTCAACTTTTGAGTAGTTCATGGAAATACATGTGGAATCTGGAGGCTATTTGTTGTTTTAATCGCTAGTATTTCTCATCTTTTAGGGATGGAGTAGTTTGCACGGTCACTCGGAGGGGAGCTTTCTGTTTGTTTGCTTGTGTACTTGTGTTGGTGTCGTTCTTCTGAGGCGAAATGAAAGGAGCCATGTCGTCTGGAGCGGGTGAGACGAAGTATGGCGCAGGCATGAGCAGGAGCCCACTCCAGCCTCAGCTACAACCCATCGTTGGCGCCCGCCTGACCGCTGGCCACCAAGGTGGAGCTTCCTACTCCGCACCACGCCCGTCGGGGCCCGCGGCCGGCACTGCGCACGTGCACGCCATGGGTGTGAGCTCTAAGCCACCCAAGAGGAAGGGTGGCCGCCCGTGAAAGAACACCCCGGGTGGCACCCTGCCGCCAACTATCTTTCTGGCGCCATATCCTACTGGCGCCGCTGCTTTGCTGGCACCTGCTTTGCCCCCGAGCTCCACATTGGGATTGCGCCTAGGCGTTGGGAGCCCCCATGCGCCACCAGCACTGCCATCACCGCTACCACTACCACCACCACCACCACTTGTAGAGCATGGAACACATCCAGTCAAGCAGACGAGGGTAGGGCCGCCGAGCTCCATGGCCAGCAAGAAGCAGCGACAGATGGCAGTAGCAGGTATATAGTGTTCTTGCTTGCACTCAGAGCTCATGCCATCATGGCATGTAGTAAGGGTAGCCACATGTTTTTCATAAAAACAGAGCTTTTTTATGGATGTATTAAAAAATATTAAAATACCGTATAGGTGTTATTTCATTGCAATCATTCATATTGTGTTTTTATTCCCTCCAGAAGTATAACCGGAGCTTTGAAATAATATTTGTAGGATGTTACATGTTAGTTTAGTTCGGACCAATGTTATATTCAGTTTGCCAACATTAAGTACATTTCACGTTTCTAAACTGAAATGGATTGTTTTGTAGGACCTACTGTGTCTGGATTAATTCCTAAGGTTGTCACAGTCCAAGGTGGAGAGGTAACTTGTCCCACCCTGATGATGCTCCAAGAGACATAGCAGTGCTCTAACAACACTTTATCATAATATCTAGATACTAGCTATCTAAATATCTAATTGAAACGGTTCCTTTAAAAAAGATGCTAATAATGGGTCCATGGTTTCAGGATGTAACAACAAAAGTCCTCTCCTATTGTGGGAATGGGTTGGCAGTTCCTATCTTCTGTGCCAATGGTGGTGTGCGCAGTGTGACACTACGGCAGGAAAGTTCTCCTCATGAAAGAGTCGTTTATCAGGTTCGCTCCATTGTTTTAGCTTGGAAACTATACATTAGAAATCCCTTTTTGCTTGTGTGCTTTAGAAATGTATTTAAGGTCCACCCAAACTAGAGAACAATAAGGAAAAATGAAATGTGGGCTAGTAGTTAGATTTTTTAATAATTATTTTCATTACCAGCATATCACAATCAAAACACACCATTTTGTAGTTCTGGTTTTCTGTAAGGGAACTGTTGTTGTTTGACCTCTAGATATGTTTCCAAATCTGAACAATATCTAATTATGTGCACTCAATGTGCAGGGTTGTTTTCACATCATCTCTTTGTCTGGCTTGTATGTGCCATCGAAAACTAATGGACTGAGCACTCGAAAGGGTGGATTGGGTATTTCGTTTGCCAGTCCCGATGGCCGTGTCTTCGGCGGTGGGTCAGCAGGACCTTTGATTGCAGCTTCACCTATTCAGGTTACCATCTTTCACTGGGAGTAACATTTCTACAAGATCAAGATCTTTATATCATAGTTTGTAATAGCTCCCACTACATCGTGCTCTGTTTGTTGAAGTACTTAATAGCAATATGTGCTTCCTACATTTGGGAAACTGTGAAACCAAAATTCTGCCATATAATTTATATTCTATACATATTAATTTAAATCATTATGTGTTTCTCTTTATATGTAGCCTATTTGGAAAATGACATAGCTTTACGAAATACAGATCTATTGCTAGTGTGAACCTTGTGCTTTGTCTTAATACTTCGATTTTTTTGTTCGCAGGTGATCATTGGAACTTTTCTAGCCGACTAGAAAAAGGACGACAAATAGGCTCCAAGAGGTGGTCCGAATGGATCATCAAGTGATTCAGGATGCCCACCAAACTAGAGTGCCACTCAAAATTCAACACCAGATTCTTGTTTCCAAATAAGAGCCAGCTTAAATTCCAACCTTTTGGCTCCTAGCTTCAAATGGTTACTCTTTTCTAGTATTTCCAAATGCTTTGCTTTTCGCTCCAAATGCTTAGCTTTCCGCTCTTAGCTCGTTCCCAATTCTTAGCTTTCTGCTCCTTGTCATTTAACTTTTCGGTTAGCTCACTCCAAGTGCTTAGGTTTTCACTTCTAGATCCAAATGCTCAGCTTTTTATCCTATCTCCAGCTTAGCTGCCCATATGCTTTTGTAATATGATGATACTTTGCGATAATATATTTATGAAATTTTCATGGTCATATTGCACACATCTGATCAGTAAAAAGGTAATAATGCTACTCTCAAGGGTAACCAGTAACACAAAACTATGCTACTCTTTATTTGGAACAAAGGAATTTTGCAACATTTCCCAGAACTCTAGATCCCCACGTGGTTAATTCCTCTTCTTTCGAACGACGCGCAGGTATCATATCGCTTGTATGTCTTATGCTTTGTTTGATACATCCAGTTTGCATGTAGAATTATTTTCCCATCTAAGGAAATCAATCTGCATCTCACACAACTGCTTGAGCAGAGCAATATCTGCTGCTACATAGACTGTCGACCAGTCGTGTGTCATTTCATTCATATGCTAGCATATGATCAACAACGTTTCTCCCATTCTCTCTGAAATTGTACGCACGTCAGATCAATATTAGCTGGAGTTTGTGCCTCTGTTGCTGCACAATGTTTAGCTGGTGAGTTCTGATGAAATCGTACTGATGCGTAATGCCAACTTCGTCTTCTTCTCTTATTCTCTGCGAGAACAGTTGAATCCGTCTTCTAAGCCAACTATACATATGAGGGACACAACTTGAAAATAAAGCGAAACAAGAGATAGATAGAGAGAGAGAGAGAGATATAAGCAAAATGTCTGAAGTTATCATGCACATGTAAAAGAACAGTGTAGTGTGCAGCACGCCATCCCCGGTTGATTAATCTCCTCTCTTCAGGGGCGCGGCACCCGACCGATCGAAGATTGGATCAGTTCCATAGTATAGATTAGATCAATTTTGTAATTCCATCCCGTAGTATTTTTAGCTACCACTAGCACATATGCCCGTGCGTTGCAACGGGAGAGCTATTTCTTTGCGAGAAGCAATGGGAGAGATAATTGATTTTTCCATCAAAAACGATCTCCATAGCGGTGTGATAGAGAGGAGTTGTGGTCTTCTCACGGGTCATGTTTGTCCTGTGAGATCTTGATATTGGTGGTGTTAGTTGGCGTGGCGGCAACCATCCAGCTCGTGCCTTATTTTCCACTGGGTCCGCCCCTGTCTCGGGGTTGTGTCTGCCTCCTCATTTGGTAGCTATGCGGTGACCTTCAGGGCACGGTTGTTTTGACCACTCTCTCTTACGACTGTGTAACCGGATGGATTACTAATTGTAGCGCATAAATCCTGTTTCATTAGCATATTTAGCACATAACTAGACATCATTGTCCCTTCTTTATTAGGTTTTTTTAGCACTAACGTGTCCACAGTTTTTTTATTCGAACCAAACCAACATACTCTCTTTTATTGGCCCAAGAAAAAGATTTCTCCCTCGGACGACCCGGTAGGGGAGTGCGGCTAAGGCCCAATATTGCCTGTGCAATGAAGCAATTTTTTTCTTAGGCCAACTGCGCGGGGGCTACTATATAAAGCTAGTTGCGTAAAATAGCGCATGGGACACATATCAGTTCGTGTATGGGCCAACACACTGGTAGGCTCCAAGACAACCTGTCTTTGTAAGGCGCGAAAAAAATCCCAAAAATGATGAGTTGAAGGATCGAAATCTTGACCTAAAAGACCCGACTACGTGCTGCTAGCCACTCGAAGACACGAGTCCTACCAACCAATGGCCAACTCAAAGATTTAAGATTATACTCCAATGCCAGATTGGTAAAAAAAATTACTTTATAAAATATACAAATTGCTGAATATTCTTGGAAACATGAATAATTTTGAAAATCCAGAACATTTTTTTGTTATTCTTTACATTTTCTCTGAAATACACAACAAAATTTGAAACGTTCGCAATTCACAATTTTATTTGAAAACATGAACCTTCTAATAACATGAATATATTTTGAATTTGTGATTGTTTTTCAAAAAGGAAACACATTTCGAACACTCAGAACAATTTTTAAAAATGTGTATCTTTAAACTCGGACATTACTCTGAATTTGCGAACATTTCACTAAGACATGAATATTTTTCATATTTGGAATATTTTTAAAATGCTACTGTTTTGGAAAATCTCAAATAACTTTGGAAAACACAAAGAAAAAATGGATTTTTTAAATCTGAACCAATATTGGAAGGAGTACAACGATCTAATGTTCTGAACGTTTTGCAAAACGTAATATATTTTAAAATTTTGGGAAGTTTTTAAAGAATATGATTTTTTCTGATATTATGAACTTTTTTTAAAAAATGAATTTACTAAAAAAGGGAGAAAGAAAAATAAACTTGAAAGAAAAATAAGACACAAGAAACAGAGAAAGAATAAAAATAGAAACATAAGACAGAACAAAAAGAAGAAAATGGTTCAAGCCAACCTGGGTGCGCTATGCGGATTTACGACTATTTTGGAATGAGAACAAAGATTTAATATTTTGAACATTTTTTAAAATGGAATATATTTCAAAATTCTGAACATTTTTTAAATTGAATTTTTCTGATATTATGAACTTTTTTGAAAAGACTAGTATACGAAAAAGGGAGAAAGAAAAATAAAATTCAAAGGAAAACAGGCAAAAGAAACAGGAAAGAAAAAGTGAAAATTAATAGAAAATAAAAATAGAAACATAACTCAGAACAAAGAAAAAGAAAACGGGTCAGCCCCGCTTGGAGGCCATGTGCGATTTTCGACTATTTGACGCTCATTGCTATAAATAGAGTTTTGCTACCTGCGTGGGTACGAAAATAAACGGACTGGCTTTGCTGTGCCACACTGCTAGCGGCCCATGTACGAAATTCGGTCGTTTTTCCTTTTCTAATATAGAACGGACAAAAAATTAGTACCATCTGGAATAGAAAAAAACTTTTCAATGATGAACGGATAAAAAAATTAAAGAAACACCTTGCTTTATTAGTAGGTATAGAGGTATAGATATAGATATAGAAATAAATCCCGAAGATCCTCAATTCCGGTGAAGAAATCCATCAGAAATCAGTGCAAAGATTCAATTACACCACTGGTGCCACAACTTAACGCGAAAAGTCAGTTTAGTGCTAAAACTTGTGACATACATTGAACTGGTGTCACAACTTGGCTTTGGCGTGCATATGCGATGCAAGTCATGTTTCTATACGAACACGGTGCTAATTAAGCGCACCAACGTGGCATGGGGGCCGCTATCAGCGACCAAACTACATGTGCCTGCTATTTTGTGAAGAAAAAAACTTGTATTTTTTTCTCATGAAAAAGCCTTTGGCAGGGGCTCATATTTTTCTTACAGACGGAGGCTAGTATTGTGTAAAAATTGTAGCCTGATGCCTAACGCCTGCAGTGCCGCCAGGCAAACCAATACAACAAACATCGTTCCTTGTGATTAAACGATACGGACTCATATAACCATTCTGAATTAAGTGGGCTGGAGTCCAAGCAACCCATTTTACGTTGTTATTTCTGTAAAAATATATTAAAATACATGTAATTTGTAACTGTGTGTTAAAATAAAATAAATTTTAAAATAGCAATGAGCACTCTTATATACTACATATTTTTTTATTTAAATCATGAACATTCCAAACTTATATTAGCATTTATTATTTTTAAAATATTTTATAAATTCCTAAAATAAAAGTAACGCTGCTGGGTGGTGTGGTGGCCACTCGCACATGATGACTACATGTCCTTGCTTCTGATCCCAGCCAACTATTTTTACATTATATGAATATATGTTTTTTAAAGCATGAACACTTTTATATACTAGATGAATATTTTTTTAAACTGTGAATATTTGAAAACTTATTTAAGAATTTAAAATATATAGTAAATTAAAAAACTTTCTTGAAGCAGGAACACTTCTATACACTACATGAAATGTTTTTCACTGTGAACATTTTTTAACTTACATAAGCATTTATTAAAATGTATAAAAACATAAACACTTACTTAAAGCATGAATACATTTTGTATATTACATTAATATTTTGTTAAAACTGTGAACAATTTTAAATTTATATAAGAATTTACTAAATATATGTTCTTATTCAATATGCAAATCATTACATGAACAACTATGTAATTCATAATTTATTATATGGACAAATGCAAAATCCATACATGATTATTTTATAATGTAATTTATTTCATATATATATATATATATATATATATATATATTATTTATGACACACTATTATAATTTACATATATTCTGTAAATTTCTTAAAAAAATTGTACAAATGGGAAGTAGGGGCTGCAGCTCGCTTTATAGTCAAAGAATATATAGCGGCAGCATCCAGTTATTACCTAATAATGCCTAAGTGTCAGGTGGTTAGCCGTGCCCTGCTGTTATCTACAGGTTAGTTGTTCGAGTCTCTCGCGTGTACCAATTTTTCATTTATTTGTGAAAAGCTGACAAATGGACCCTTGCGGCCGTGGCATAGTATTTTTGTGACAATTTTTTTGAGGTTTTTTTTTCAATATAGCAGGCCACATATCCACTTTGTCGTCCAGTCGTTGGCAGTAGGCCCCATGTCACGTTGGTGCGCCTAATCAGCACTCAGTTTGTATAGAAACGTGATTTGCACTGATTTGCACCGTATATACACATCAAAGCTAATTTGTGGCACCGATTCAATGTATGCCATAAGTTTTATCATTAAACCGACTTTTCGCGTCAAGTTGTGGCATCAGCGGTGTAATTGACTCCAGTGCAAACGGCCAATCACCGTGTTGGTACAAGCTACAGGCGCAACGTCGGCACTGACCTTCAACCAAGGCTTCATGGACATGGACTGTGCGAAATCAACCACGCACGGCGGTCTGCACACTCAACAAGACACGCATGTCGGCACTAAGATTCGTCCCAGGAGGGCGATCTTCCAGGCCAGGACGTCGACGTCGGCTAGACGCCACCGGCTGCACCGAGCATTACGTCTGCACCAGCCGCATGCATCAATCGGTGCTCTAGAACGCCCGAGTCTTCCCAGAGTCGATCCCGCGAGCTTCGTCGAGCAGGTCAAATTCGCGTGGCTTCTTCGCAGCTCAATGTCGTACGGGCAGCTCGTGCACGATCCAGAGCAGGCGCACGCCGACTCATGCGCCGGAACAGCCAGCGTCAACCACGCGGCGCCGCGACTCTATCAAGCCCAGGCAACCATCCACGCGACATGTATGGACGTGGGACCCAAGGTGACCAGGAGATTACATGTTTGCATGCAGGTTTCAGCCATGGTGATTACTTCGGTTCTTCGGCCAAATGTGATCTCTGACTGCTGCAGCTCCAACCGTCCTCCTGCTCACGGACACCGCCCGCACTAGGCGCACACACTACGAGCACCTGAACTGGCCCAGCCGAGATACATCGGAGAGAAACTTCGAGCACGAGCCAGCATCAAACTACATCGAGATGTTACACGGACGCACCGTGTCTCAGATCACGGACGGGCACCACACCAGCATCGGCCACAGGTACCGTGTCAATGATGATGTAATCATGCCGATATTCTTCATCAAGCCGAATCACTTTATCCAAGCCTATTCCTCTCTCACTAAGGACGGTGTAACCGTACATAATCCCTGCCCTCACAGGGATTTGGGTTTTTGGCCGTCCGTTTTATTGATATGAGAGTTCCTGACCATCAAATTTTGTGTCTATTCCTCAATCTGTTTAAACTAGCCCAGCTATCTTATGGGCTGCTGCTCCACATGCCGAAACGGACGCCTCTGATGTCAGGTTGCATGTGGGAACGGGCTGTCCGTGGCGCCGCTTAATCTAGCCCGCATAACGTCGTTCGTGGATGCCCACAGTTGAGGAAGAAAATACGTGGGATTCGAGGACCATCCCGCCAGGCCCGCATCTAGCCCACATAACCCACATAAATCCCTCCTCGATACAAACACTGCATGCTAGGTTTTCCGGAGCCGCCAGCACGAAAGCACTGACAGCGCCAGCTTCTCCTACAGCGATGGCAAGGAGCGCCTGCAGCAGGATGATGACGAACATGAAGAAGAAACAGGTGATCAGGGCTTCCACGGCCATGCCGTAGCGGCGGGACTCGACGTGCCGCGGCCACCGACGCGAGGACATCCACATTGTCATTAGAAGCACTCTGTCGGCTAGCTCTTCCATGGCAGAGGAACCTCCCGCCATCCTCTCTGCTCCATGAACATCTCATTCTCTGGCACCACTATCACAATCTAAGGTTAATATTGTGATGAACGGTTAAATCTGGTGACCAGCGAGATATGAAGCAGCGGCTAATTGAAGGTGAGCAACAACAACGTCTAGGATCTCGACTAAACTAACAAGGTCCGCAGGAGCAGGTTGTTGACGGCGAGCTCCAGAGAGCAAAATCCAACCTGTAGCTGTGTTGGGAAGCTTTATTCTAACGATCGATCTATTCTGCATTCTGTCTACAAGTTATGGTTTTTAGGCAACCTCGCGAGACTTTTTTATTAAACCGTCACACCATTTACATGGACGAAGGGAATCCCCTCCGGCTGGCCTAACCAAACATGGCAGTCAGCCGACAAAGAAAGTGCGTGTCTCGCTAAGTTGTGAGCATCTACATTAGACCTCCTAGATTCATAGACTAAGTTACATGAAATAAAAGCTATAGCTTGCTGCTTGATTTCTTGAATGATTGCGCCATATGATGATCCACTCCCCGAGTCAACTTCTTGCACCACTCCTTTGCAATCAGATGCCCCCTGGATTCGACTCAGATGCAAGTCCATGCATAGGGCTAATCCTTCTCTGATCGCTAAAGCCTCCAAAGTAGCTGGATCTCCTATTCTTAACACCACAACAGAGGCACCCAAGAATACACCTGATTGGTCCCTGCACACTGCCCCAACAGCGCTGTAACGGCCTCTGCGTCCCACTGCTGCATTGACATTAAGCTTTGCAAAGCCATCCGGCGGTGCTATCCATCTTGGCGACTAAGGAGTTAGAACCCTTCCTGTAGGATCATCGCCGCTGGTGGGTTTTGCCATCATATCAATCTCTGTGAGGAACATGTTGATAAAACTATGAATAGCATAAGGGCTCTTGTGGATATCCTCATAGATTGATTTTCTGCATGCACCCCATATCACCCATAGCGACACTACGAATCTTACGAACTCATGAATAGTAAGGCTTTTTTCATGGCAAACATCCACTTCTTCGGGCATTCATCCCTGTTGACACTCAGCTGATCCAGCTGCTTATGCCGACGGCTTTAGTACGCCGATGGTCTGACAAGAGTACGCTGACGCATTCTATGCCGACGGGGATATGCCGACGGCACTGTGGCCTATGCCGACGGCCTTGGGCCGTAGGCATAGCTGCTGATTCCGGTAGTGACGGTTGAAGAAGAAAATACGTGGGATTCGAGGACCATCCCGCCAGGCCCGCATCTAGCCCACATAACCCACATAAATCCCTCCTCGATACAAACACTGCATGCTAGGTTTTCCGGAGCCACCAGCACAGAAGCACTGACAGCGCCGGCTTCTCCTACAGCGATGGCAAGGAGCGCCTGCAGCAGGATGGTGACGAACATGAAGAAGAAATAGGTGATCAGGGCTTCCACGGCCATGCCGTAGCGGCGGGACTCGACGTGCCGCGACCACTGACGCGAGGACATCCACATCGTCATGAGAAGCACTCTGTCGGCTAGCTCTTCCATGGCAGAGGAACCTCCCGCCATCCTCTCTGCTCCATGACCATCTCATTCTCTGGCACCACTATCACAATCTAAGGTTAATATTGTGATGAACGGTTAAATCTGGTGACCAGCGAGGTATCAAGCAGCGGCTAATTGAAGGTGAGCAACAACAACGTCTAGGATCTCGACTAAACTAACAAGGTCCGCAAGAGCAGGTTGTTGACGGCGAGCTCCAGAGAGCAAAATCCAACCTGTAGCTGTGTTGGAAAGCTTTATTCTAACGATCGATCTATTCTGCATTCAGTCCACAAGTTATATGGGCAAGCGGATGTCTGCAAACAAGGAAGTAGCTTTTGTGGGCAACCCACATAAGCCCACATCTATACGTGGGCAGTTGCGGCGTTATGTGGGACTCCCGCAGACAGTCCCACTTGCAGCCTGACTCTGATGCATTGGGCTGTCCGCGAGCCGCCAGCCCATTCCTGCGCTAAAAGAGGTCCAGTGCTGAGCTGGGCTTGCGAGGCGTAGGAGCAACCGCCTGAAATCCATCCTGTCCTGATTCGGTTGCGTCAACAGAGAAAAACCCAATCCCTGGCTGCTCAAAAAAAAAACCCCAATCCCGGTTGAGGCGCAGCGGAGCGACAACATCGAATCCATCCAGTCCTCTGCCAGGGGATCATCCATCGGGCGATCTTCGAGTATCCAGCTGAGGCGCATGAGTTTATCCAGCCGACAGAGGCACCCGAGGGGATCCAGAGGACGATCATGATGCAGGTGAATCGGGCGCTGCTTGATCCAGACAGGTGGTCGATCCACCTGCGAGGTAGAATGGGGGAGCGATAATGGCCTACGACTCATCTACTGGTAACTTCTCAGACTTCAAACACACAATCACACTTCCGCATCTAAGCACATATTCATAGCGGGGCTGATGGCTCATCTGCTGGAAACTTCAGTTTCTAAGTGGTACGTGTATATATGCTTCCTCCCTGCCACTCTTTGATCTGATCCAAATCGACCTGTTTGGGAGAGGGGATAAAAGCCAGCAAGTCTGGCCTATGCGGACGAGGCCATATGGGCGCCGATGGCGCGCGAAGTGAGGCGATGCCGAAGACCGGGAGAATGTACACGTACATGGTACATCATGGTGACTTTTCTGCTTATGAATCTATGTGTTGTGTTCTTGCTGCTACCAATGTATTCCCATATTCTGAACCATGAAGTGCATGGGTTCTTTTAATCTACTATATATGGAACAGGCAAACACTCATTTAATCTACTTGACTTAAGCTACATGTGTGTATAATTCAAAAAAATCATATCAAGCTGGTCCATCTGATTGATAACATCGGATATCTGATCATGTCAGTAGAAATTGTTTGATACACAGTTGACAAGAAAGTTGAACAGTTATGTTAGTATTTCAGAGTTCGCTGGTGTTGATATAATACTGGGCTAATCCATTAGATGGATTTTGTTAATCTGTTGTGCATCGGTCAGGAAACTTGTTGTAGGGTGGAAGCCTAGATGAGGATGTTTTCACACTTGGAGGGGGAAAAGAGGAAGAACACACAAAAACACAAAGGGAAAATCACTCAAACACAAGGGGATGTCATGGGTTCAGAAGGTTGAGGCGGTGGAAAAGTGTTTTTGTCGCTCTCCTGGTAGGTTTTGAAATATTTAAGAATATATAGGCGGAAGAAATAGGTTGGTGGAGTCATGAGGGGCCCACATGGATGGGCCCTACCCCCTGGGCGCGCCTCCCGACCATGTGGCCTCCTCGTGGCTTTCCTGACGTGCACTCCAATCCCTCTAGATGTCTTCTGGTCCAAGAAAAATCATCTCTAAAGTTTCATTCCGTTTGGATTCCGTTTGGTATTTCTTTTCTGCAAAACTCTAAACAAGGAAAAAACAGAAACTACCACTGGGCTCTAGGCTAATAGATTAGTCCCAAAAATCATATAAAAAGAATATTAATGCATATAAAACATCTAAAACAGATAATATATTAACATGGAACAATAAAAAATTATAGATACGTTGGATACGTATCGAGCATCCCCAAGCTTAATTCCTGCTCGTCCTCGAGTAGGTAAATGATAAAACAGAATTTTTGATGTGGATTGCTACATAATATATATTTGTCCATGTAATTTCTTTATTGTGGCATGAATGTTCAGATTCGTATGATTCAAAACAAAAGTTTAATATTGATATAAAACAATAATACTTCAAGCATACTAACAAGATAATTATGTCTTCCCAAAATAACATGGGCAAAGAAAACTTATCCCTACAAAATCATATAGTCTGGCTATGCTCCATCTTCATCACACAAAATATTCAAATCATGCACAACCCCGATGACAAGCCAAGCATTGTTTCATACTTTTGATGCTCTCAAACCTTTTCAATTTTCATGCAATACATGAGCGTGAGCCATGGACATAGCACTATAGGTGGAATAGAAGGTGGTTGTGGAGAAGACAAAAAGAAGGAGATAGTCTCACATCAACTAGGCGTATCAACGGGCTATGGAGATGCCCATCAATAGATATCAATGTGAGTGAGTAGGGATAGCCATGCAACGAATGCACTAGAGTTATAAGTTTATGAAAGCTCAAAAAGAAACTAAGTGAGTGTGCATCCAACTTGCTTGCTCATGAAGACGTCGGGCATTTTGAGAAAGCCCATCGTTGGAATATACAAGCCAAGTTATTTAATGAAAATTTCCACTACTATAAGAAAGTCACAATATAGGAGACTCTCTATCATGAAGATCATGGTGCTACTTTGAAGCACAAGTGTGACAAAAGGATAGTAACATTGTCCCTTCTCTCTTTTTCTCTCAATATTTTTTTATTTTTTGGGCCTTCTCTTTTTTTGCCTTTTCTCTTTTTTCCTTACATGGGACAATGCTCTAATAATGAAGATCATCACACTTTTATTTACTTACAACTCAAAAATTACAACTCAATACTAGAACAAAATATGACTCTATGTGAATGCCTCTGGTGGTGTACCGGGATGTGCAATGAATCAAGAGTGACATGTATAACAAAAATATGATGAACGGTGGTTTTGCCACAAATACGATGTCAACTACATGATCATGTATAGCAATATGGCAATGATGGAGCGTGTCATAATAAATGGAACGATGGAAGTTGCATGGCAATATATCTCGGAATGGCTATGGAAATGCCATAATAGGTAGGTATGGTGGCTGTTTTGAGGAAGGTATAGGGTGGGTGTATGGTATCGGCGAAAGTTGCGCGACACAAGAGAGGCTAGCAATGGCGGAAAGGTGAGAGTGCGTATAATCCATTGCACAACATTAGTCATAAAGAACTACACGGATGCTCCTAGGGGATAGATTAGTAGGAAAAGACCATCGCTCGTCCCCAACCGCCACTCATAAGGAAGACAATCAAAATATATCTCACGCTCCAACTTCGTTACATAACGGTTCACCATACGTGCATGCTAGGGGACTCACAAACCTTGACACAAGTATTTCTCAAATTCACAACTACTTACTAGCATGACTCTAATATCACCATCTTTATATCTCAAAACAATCATAAGGAATCAAACTTCTCATAGTATTCAATGCACTTTCTATGAAAGTTTTTATTATATCCCTCTTGGATGCCTATCATATCAGGACTAGTTTTATAACCAAAGCAAATTACCATGTTGTTTTTAAAGACTCTCAAAAATAATATAGTTAAGCACGAGAGTTCAACAATTTCTATAAAATAAAATCACCGTCGTGCTCTAAAAGATATAAGTGAAGCACTACAGCAAAATTGCCTAGCTCAAAAGATATAAGTGAAGCACGTAGAGTATTCTAATAAATCACGATTCATGCGTGTCTCTCTCAAAAGGTGTGTACAGCAAGGATGATTGTGGCAAACTAAAAAGCAAAGACTCAAATCATACAAGACGCTCCAAGAAAAACACATATCATGTGGTGAATACAAATATAGCCTCAAGTAAAGTTACCGATAGACGAAGACGAAAGAGGGGATGCCCTCCAGGTCATCCCCAAGCTTAGTCACTTGGTATCCTTGAATATTACCTTGGGGTACCTTGGGCATCCCCAAGCTTAGGCTCTTGCGACTCCTTGTTCCATAGTCCATCAAATCCTTACCCAAAACTTGAAAACTTCACACCACAAAACTCAACAGAAAATCTCATAAGCTCTGTTAGTATAAGAAAATAAATCACCACTTTGATACTGTTGTGAACTCATTTTTTATTTATATTGATGTAATATCTACTGTATTCCAACTTTTCCATGGTTCATACCCCCCGATACGAGCCATAGATTCATGAAAATAAGCAAACAACACATAGAAAATAGAATCTGTCAAAAACAGAACAGTCTGCAGCAATCTGGCTATTTCGAATACTTCTATAACTCCAAAAATCCTGAAAATTAGGAAGAACTAAGAAATTCATTTATTAATCTTCTTTAAAAATAATCAACTAAAAATCACTCTTCTGCTAAAAATGAGAATTGTTTTCCTGAGCGCAAAGTTTGTGTTTTTTAGCAAGATCAAATCAACTATCACCGTAAGCTATCCCAAAGGTCTTACTTGGCACAAACACTAATTAAAACACAAAACCACATGTAATCAGAGGCTAGATGAAATATTTATTGCAAAAGAGAACCTAAATATAAAAAAACAAAAATAAAATTGGGTTGCCTCCCAACAAGCGCTATTGTTTAACGCCCTTAGCTAGGTAAAAATCATGAATAGATCTAAGTGTTATCATCTTTGGCATGCAATCCATAAATGGCTCTCATAATAGATTCATAAGGCAATTTAGTTTTATTCCTAGGGAAGTGTTCCATGACTTTCCTTAATGGAAATTGAAATCTAATGTTTCCTTCTTTCATATCAATAATTGCACCATTCCTTCTTAGGAAAGGTCACCAAGAATAATAGGGCACGTAGGATTGCAATCTATATCAAGAACAATGAAATCTATGGGCACATAATTCTTATTTGCAACAATAAGAACATCATTAATCCTTCCCATAGGTTTCTAAATAGTGGAATCTGCAAGATACAAATTTAAGGAACAATCATCAAATTCACGGAAACCTAACACATCACATAAAGTTTTTGGAATCGTGGAAACACTAGCACCCAAATCACACAAAGCATGGCATTCATAATCTTTAATCTTAATCTTAATAGTAGGTTCCCACTCATCATAAAGTTTTCTATAAATAGAGACTTCCAATTCAAGCTTTTCTTCAAAAGATTGGATCATAGCATCAACGATATGTTTAGTAAAAGCTTTGTTTTGATTATAAGCATGAGGAGAATTCAACATGGATTGCAACAAGGAAATACAATCTATTAAAGAACAATTATCATAATTAATTCCTTGAAATCCAAAAGAGTGGGTTCATTGCTACCTAAAGTTTTGACCTCTCCAATCCCACTTTCATCCATTTTTGCATCTAGATCTAAAAACTCCGAATCATTGGGACACCTTTTCACTAAAGTTGACTCATTTCCAGTCCCATATTTATCAAGATTTACATTGAAAAACAAAGATTCAATAGGAGTCACATCAATTACTTTAAGATCTTCATCATTATTTTCACGGAAACTAGAAGAACATGCTTTTATAAACCAATCTTTCTTTGCACGCATCTTAGTGGTTCTTTCTTTGCACTCATCAATGGAAATTCTCATACCTTTGAGAAACTCATTGATATCATGCTTGGCTGGAATAGATCTAAGTTTCAAAGAATCAACATCAAGAGAAATTCTATCCACGTTCCTAGCCAAATCATCAATCTTAAGCAATATTTCTTCAATCAAAGCATTGAAATTCTTTTGTGAACTCATAAATTATTTAACACTATTCTCAAATTCAGAGGGCATCTTATTATAATTTATATAAGTGTTGTTTTAGGAATTACCATAATTATTAGGGGATTTACTGGGGAACGACCTAGGATTAAAATTGCCTCTATACGCGTTATTACCAAAATTGTTCCTACCAACAAAATTCACATCCATAGATTCATTATTGTTTTCAATAAAGTAGACAAAGGCATATCATTAGGATCAATAGGAGCACTCTTGCTAGCAAATAATTTCATAAGCTCATCCATCTTTCCACTCAAAACATTAATCTCTTCAATCGCATGCACTTTTTTTACTAGTGGAAGATCTTTCGGTATGCCATTGAGAATAGTTAGACATAATATTATCTAGGAGTTTGATAGCTTATCCTAAAGTAATTTCCATAAAAGTACCTCCTGCGGCCGAATCTAAAAGATTTCTAGAAGCAAAATTCAATCCGGCATAAAACTTTTGTATAATCATCCAAAAATTCAAACCATGAGTAGGGCAATTTCGTATCATCAATTTCATCCTCTCCCAAGATTGTGCAACATATTCATGATCAAGTTGCTTAAAATTCATAATATCGTTCCTACGGGAGATGATCTTAGCGGGAGGAAAATACTTGGATATAAAAGCACTTTTACACTTATTCCATGAATCGATACTATTTTTAGGCAAAGATGAAAACCAAGTTTTAGCATGATCTCGAAGTGAGAACGAAAATAGCTTCAATTTAACAATATCATTATCCACATCCTTTTATTTTGCATATCACACAAATCAACGAAATTGTTTAGATGGGATGCGGCATGTTCATTGGGAAGGCCAGAAAATTGGTCTTTCGTAGCAAGATTCAGCAAAGCGGTATTAATTTCACAAGATTCTGCATTAGTAGCGGGAGCAATCAGAGTACTAATAAAATCATTGTTGTTGGTACTGGAAAAGTCACACAATTTGGTATTCTCTGGAGTCATCGTGATAAAGCAAGCAATCCAACACACCAGCACACAAAAAGCAAGCAAAGAAGATGAACAAAAGAGGGGCGAAGAAAAGGCAAATCTTTCGAAAATAATTTTAAAAGTGGGGGAGAGGAAAACGAGAGGCCAATGGCAAATAATGTAATGCGAGAGATGAGAGTTTATGATGGGTACTTGGTATGTCCTGCCTTGGGGTAGATCTCCCCAGCAACGGCGCCAGAAATTCTTCCTGCCACCTCTTGAGCTTGCGTTGGTTTTTCCCTTGAAGAGGAAAGGGTGATGTAGTAAAGTAGAGTAAGTATTTCCCTTAGTTTTGAGAACCAAGGTATCAATTCAGTAGGAGACAACGCACAAGAATACCTGCACAAACAAACACCAACTTGCACCCAACGCGATAAGGGGTTGTCAATCCCTTCAAGGTTATTTGCAAAGTGAGACTTGATAGAGATGGATAGACAGTAAAGTAATATTTTTTGTATTTTTGTTTTATGGAACGGAAAGTAAAAGATTGCAAAGGAAGTAAATAGGAAACTAAAATTGTAGATCAGAAACTTATATGATGGAAAATAGACCAGGAGGCCATAGGTTTCACTAGCGGCTTCTCTCGAGGTAGATAATATTACGGTGGGTGAACAAATTACTGTCGAGCAATAGATAGAAAAGAGCAAAGTTATGACGATATTTAAGGCGATGATCATGAATATCGGCATCACGTCCGTATCAAGTAGACCGACTCCGGCCTGCATCTACTACTATTACTCCACACATCGACCGACTTCTGCATGCATGATGTCAACCCCTTATTCATGATCGCCAAGGATGTGTGGAGTAATAGTAGCGGGAGAAACTCAAGCAATATGATGAAAACCCCATCTTGTTATCCTAGATGGCAACAATACAATACGTGTCAGTTACCCTTTCTGTCACTAGGATCGAGCACCGCAAGATTGAACCCAAAGCTAAGCACTTCTCCCATTGCAAGAAAAACCAATCTAGTTGACCAAACCAAATCGATAGTTCGAAGAGACTTGCAAAGATATCAAATCATGCATATAAGAATTCAGAGAAGATTCAAATAATATTCATAGATAAGCTGATCATAAATCCACAATTCATCGGATCTCGGCAAACACATCGCAAAAGAGTATTACATCAAATAGATCTCCAAGAACATCGAGGAGAACATGGTATTGAGAATCAAAGAGAGAGAAGAAGCCATCTATCTACAAGCTATGGACTCGTAGGTCTGTGGTAAACTACTCACGCTTCATCGGTGAGGCACTCGTGTTGATGTAGAAGCCCTTCATGATCGATGTCGGTGTCAAAACCGGCGGATCTCGGGTAGGGGGTCCCGAACTGTGCGTATTAGGTTCGGTCCCGTCCTGGTAACAGGAGACAGGGACACGATGTTTACCCAGGTTCGGGCCCTCTCTTTGGAGGTAATACCCTACTTCCTGCTTGATTGATCTTGATGAATATGAGTATTACAAAAGTTGATCTACCACGAGATCGTAATGGCTAAACCCTAGAAGTCTAGCGTGTATGACTATGATAATGAATCTCTCTCCTCCGGACTAAGTCCTCCGATTTGTGTAGACACCGGGAGGATCTAGGGTTACACCAGGTCGGCTACAAAGAAAGGAATCTTCATATTTGATCGCCAAGCTTGCCTTCCACGCCCAGGAGAGTCCCATCCGGACACGGGTGCAACCTTCGGTCTTCGTATCTTCACAGCCCATCAGTCCGGGCCATGGCTAATAGGCCGGACACCCGAGGACCCCTTAGTCCTGGACTCCCTCAGTAGCCCCTGAACCTGGCTTCAATGACAAGGTATCTGGCGCGTATATCTGTCTTCGGCATTGCAAGGCGGGTTCCTCCTTCCGAACTCCAGGATAGTCTTCGGACATATTGATCGTGTCTAGACCTGTAACACACACACCACGCACAATCGCAGAGAATATAATATTCCACGAGTCCAATCCGCTGACAACTTTCTGTAACATAACATCACGTCCGCCCGGTCATAATTTCAAACTGTTTTCATCTGCTGCTCCATGTTTCGAGACGCGGTTGCCATTGGCACGTCTTGTCAAAGCAAAGATCGTGTCCCCTTATTGCGGGATTGTCATCAATACGGGCGTGGGTAACCCAACCGTGCCGTTAACACAACCCTTGGGAACAGCCGAGTTTTAAGGCGAGTGGGGAGGCATTCAATATTCACTGCCTTTATAAGGCGATAAGAATCCCCTTTCTTCACCCACGCCTTCCCTTCCTCTCTGTCCTTCCATTCTCGAGCACCAGCGCCCAAGTTCACATATTTCCCCTTCTCAAGGAAGCACTTAGTCATGTCCGGATCCGGAGGCCAAGGCAAGTGGATGGTCTCCTCCGTCAAGGAGAAGGACATCACCCAGCTTCAGGAGGCCGGGTACCTAGCGAAAGAATCGCCCACCGTCTGCCCTCCAAGGGGCAAATCATCCCCACCCCGAAGCCTAATGAGAGGGTAGTTTTCCTCCCTCACGTCGTCCGCGGATTGGGGTTTCCACTTCACCCCTTCGTCCGCGGACTAATGTACTATTACGGGCTAGATTCCATGATCTAGCCCCGAACTCCTTCCTCAACATCTCGGCATTTATTGTCATGTGCGAGGCCTTCCTCCATATCCACCCCCACTTCGGCCTATGGCTCAAGGTCTTCAACGTGAAGCCGAAGGTGGTGGACGGTCAACACGCGAAGAGCAGGGCGCCCGCGAGCAAGATGCCCAATGTCACTTGGCCCATAGGCACTTTTGTGGAGACCGTCAAGGAGTGGCAGAAGCAGTGGTTCTACATCACAGAGCCGCGTGGCGCCACTTGGGCGGCGGCTCCCGAGTTTAGGGCCGGAGCAACAATGTGGCTCACCTCCTGGAAGGAGAAAGGCCCCAACTGGTTAGCGTCAGACGAGCTGATAGTGCTACAAACATGAATTCAGAGTATGGTGGATAAAGACGTCAAGCTCGTCCACGTGATCCAGGTGATGCTGGTTCGTCGGATTCTCCCATGCCAAAGCCGAAGCTTCACTTTATGGGAATTCGATCTGGCGAAGCACCAGACCCTGGAAGGGCTCTTCGGAACTACTCACGAAGGTGCTTGGAAGTTGCTCTTCAAGGGCAACATGAAGCCGCCGGTCATGGATTCGGACCGCGGGCATGATCACTCCCATCCAGCCAATGAGGTAAGTTCCCCTTTTCTTAAGGCGTACCTTCTACTTGTTTGTTCAAGGAGGATGCCTAACCTTTGCTGTATATATTTTTTAGGCGTGGACGGAGAGAGCGGAGCGGATCCATAGTTCGGCTCCGCTGCCCGAAGAGCCAGTCATCCCGCTCCCGGCGAAGATGCTAGTTTTGGCGGCCTATAGGCTGCCGGAAAAGAAGGCCAAGAAGAAGGCCAAGGGGACCAAAGGAGGCCCCCGTCGCAAGGGTGCTTCAGACGTGACGTCCGGAGATGAAGTGACCCTTTCCTCCGCCGCCGAGGACGAGGAGGAGGAGGAGGAGGAGAGCAACCCTCCCTGTCGGTGTCAAAACCGGCGGATCTCGGGTAGGGGGTCCTGAATTGTGCGTCTAGGCGGATGGTAACAGGAGGCAGGGGACACGATGTTTTACCCAGGCTCGGGCCCTCTTGATGGAGGTAAAACCCTACGTCCTGCTTGATTAATATTGATGGTATGGGTAGTACAAGAGTAGATCTACCACGAGATCAAGGAGGCTAAACCCTAGAAGCTAGCCTATGGTATGATTGTTGTTCTGTCCTACGGACTAAAACCCTCCGGTTTATATAGACACCGGAGAGGGTTAGGGTTATAGAGAGTCGGTTACAATGGTAGGAGATCTACATACGCGTATCGCCAAGCTTGCCTTCCACGCCAAGGAAAGTCCCTTCCGGACACGGGACGAAGTCTTCAATCTTGTATCTTCATAGTGCAGGAGTCAGGCTGAAGGTATAGTCCGGCTATCCGAACACCCCCTAATCCAGGACTCCCTCAGTAGCCCCTGAACCAGGCTTCAATGACGACGAGTCCGGCGTGCAGATTGTCTTCGGCATTGCAAGGCGGGTTCCTCCTCCAAGTACTTCATAGAAGATTTTGAACACAAAGGATAGTTTCCGGCTTTGCAAAATAAGTTTCCACATATTGCCGTAGAGAGAATAATATTTACACAAATCTAATCTGCTGACGTATTCCGTGGCGTGACATCACACTACGATCAAGCCTTTATTCGAATCGTTTTTACTCCCCCACCTCAGCGCGTTTTGCGAGGTGGTTCCTTAGCACGTCTTGTCAAAGCAGAGATCGTGTCCCCTTTATTTACGGGATTCTCATCAATACGAACGTGGGTAACCCAACCGCGCCATTGATTACGACGCTTGGGAGATAAGCGAGTTTTATTAGGCTGGTGGGGATGCATAGCCGCATCCGCCCATATAAGGGGATAAGGATCCACCTTTTTACCTACGCCTTCTTCCTCCTTTGCCTATCCATCTTCCGCGCACTCGAGCTCTAGCGCCCAAGCCTGCATTCCCCACCTCGACCTTCTCCAGTCATGTCCGGAGCGGGAGGCAAGTGGATGGTCTCCTCCGTCGCGGAGGGACACATAAAAAAACCGAGGAAGGCCGGATACTTGTCTAACGACATCGTGCACCGGCTTCCCGAAGAGGGGGAGCTCCTCCCCACCCCAAGGCCCCATGAGAGGGTAGTGTTACTTCCCCACTTCCTCCGCGGACTGGGCTTTCCTCTCCACCCATTCGTCCGGGGACTCATGTTCTACTACGGCCTGGATTTCCATGATCTGGCCCCGAACTTCACCCTCAACATCTCGGTGTTTATCATCATGTGCGAGGCTTTCCTCTGCATCCGCCCCCATTTCGGCCTATGGCTCAAGACTTTCAATGTCAAGCCGAAGGTGGTGCGCGGCAACCAGGCGGAGTGCGGAGGCGCCATGGCGGGCAAGATGCCCAACGTTCTATGGCTCGAGGGCTCCTTTGTGGAGAACCTGAAGGGGTGGCAATCAGGGTGGTTTTACATCATCGAGCCGCGCGACCCTGAGTGGGCCGCAGCCCCCGATTTTTGGTCCGGACCCTTTACACGGCTCTCGTCCTGAAAAGAGACAAGCCTGTTGTGGGGAAGCAAAGAAGAGGTGACTGGACTGCAAAAATGCATCCAAACCCTGGCGAACAAGCAGCTCAAGCTTGTCAACGTAGTCCAGGTTATGCTCATCCGCCGGATCCTCCCGTGTCAACAACGTGTCTTCAATCTGTGGGAGTTCGACCCAGCGCAGCACCGGACTCGGAGCAGGCTCTTCAACACAACGTACGAAGATGCCTGGAAGGTGCTTTACAAGGGTGTCGAGGCTCCCGCATCCGCTTTCGAGGACCGCGGATTTAGCATGCAGCATCACACTAGTGCGGTAAGCTATTTGTACCTTTTACAGGGTATTAGTTCTTCATAGTTTGACTCTATGCGGGATCTAAGCTTCCTTACCTTTGACAGGATTGGCAGGCGAAGTCCGGACATATCAACTATCCAGCCCCCTTGCCCAAAGACCCAGCCGATGCTCGCTTAGCAAAGCTGCTGGTTCTGGCACCCTATGTGGTGCCGGAGAAGAAGGCCAAGAAGAAGGCCACAGGGACTCAAAAGAGTGCCCGACGCCTGGAGGTGTCGGATTCATCATCCGACGAATCTGAGACGCGCTCCTCTCGTGAAGACGAGGAGGAGGAAGAAGAAACCTCTCCCCCTGCAGCAGGGGGAGGAAAGAAAAGGAAGGCCGCCCCAACAGGGGAGGCCGAAGGGTCCAAGAAGGGGAAGACCCTTCCTCCGGACTGCTCCACCGACGCCGACGACGGCAAAGAGGAGTGGCCGCACAGGGCCAAGCGCCCGATGAAATAGTAAGCATCTGGATACCAAAGTAATTCATAGTATTCCTTTATAGCACCGCTTTTTCTTATGTCGAATATGATTATGCAGTCCGCCCAAGGCCGGGCTCGACGAGTCGTCGAGTGGCTCCCTGGATTCATCGGATGTGAATTCACTTCCGGCGGCTACCTCCTCCTGCCCTATGGACGACGCCGAAGTGTTGTCCCAATAGGCTCCAAGTTAGGAGGAGGTGATCCCGGAGGCGCCGCAAGGCGACCTCCCGGATTCCAGGAGTAAAGGGGGTAGATCCCCCAAGGGGTCTGAGTCTGGCTTTAAGCCGAACTCCATGCCGGAACCTTCAATGGTTCCGGACTCCGGTAGGCAGCCTCCTTCCAAGAGGAGCAAGCCTTCCGAGCCGGTGGCCTCCGTCCAACCGGAGGTACCGGACAATTTGCTGGAGCTGCTTAACGGCGCCTCCATTGATGAGGAGCACCGCACTGTTATGAGTGCGGTGATCCAGAAGGTTCAGTCCGCCAAAAGCGGACCGACTGAAGCCTGTGCCAGCCTTTTAATAGGCTTTGAGGTAAGCCAAGAATATATAAAATATTACCGCATAGACAGTAGCCCCTAATGCTCTGTTTGGCGTTCGGAAAGAACAACCGAATAGAGGATTTAATGAAATTCACAGTAGTCTAACAAAAAATGAGTCAATATGCGTATGCAGGCTTCGCTGCTAGCGTCCGCCGCACTGACTACGGAGGTAGATACGCTGAAGCAGGATCTCGAGCTGTCGGAGCAAGAGCTCGGCCTTGCCAAGCGGCAACTCGAGGAGAAGGATGGTAAGAAATACCTTATTGAAAAATATATAAAAGGTGCAATTGCAAAAACTAACAGGATTAGCGTGGCTATTGTAGGGGCCACGTCTGAGGTGGCGACCCTTAAGCATGCGCTGTCCGAGGCCGAGAAGAGGGCGGCCACGGAGCGCACCGAGCGAGAGAAGTATGAGGCCCAGGTTGGAGAGGTGCGGCAAGAGCTCCAGGTTCTCATGAAAAAACATGAGAGTTTGGAGCTTGACTCCAAGACGCGAGCGTCCGAGCTCGCGACAGCTATCGAAAGTGCCAAGTCTGCCAAGGCTGAATCCCAGAAGGCCCTCTTGCCGGTGAGGTTCAAGCCCAGACCCGTTTTCTGCAGGGACCCAGTCAAATTGTTTATTGACCACCATGAGATATCGATAGTTGTTTAATATTGGCGCCAGACCCGTCTGCTAAGAAGACCCAGTCTCGGAATAACCTTACCAAAATGAAAGGACAGAAGAATTGGGGAAAAAATTTATGCCACTACCAAAGAGCCCAGAGAAGGAATTTTCCCAAAAATCTGAGAAGACCGACACTGTCAAGAATAAGGATGGAGTAAATGAGTTTTGATGAAACCGTAACAATGGTTCTAAGGGTGGTAGCACCCCAGACCCCCTGTGATGATTGATGCATTTTGAGAAGACCCCCAAAACCTAACCTATTTCTTTCTAGCCTCTCTGAATCTCGAGGACGAGATTCATTTTAAGGGTGGTAGGTTTGTAACATCCCAAAATTTTAAATTTTGGAATGTTATATTAAATTGATAGTTATGAATGATTGTTTGATTGATTGTGTGAAGTTGAGTGAAATTTGAAACTTTTGAAAGTTAAATGAGAGGGAATAAAAGGACTTTCCCAAACTTCCATCTTTGCTTTCGGATATCCGTGAATTCAAATTCTTTTCAAATACAAAACCCTAGAGAGAAGATGACATGACTTCTTCCATTTAAATAAATGAAAAGGGTTTTTTAAAAAAATATTTGAATTTCATTTGAAAATATTTCCCAATTCAGAAACTTTAAGCAACTCATTGATTTTCATGAGAGAAGATAAAATGAATTCTTCAAAATATATGAAATATTAGTTGCAAGTTCTAAAAGAATTAAATTCAAAATCCCATTTGAATTATTTTCATTTTGGAGTTATTTGGCTTTTATTAAAATTATTTTTCTCCAAATATAAAATATATGGAAAATAGGGTAACATCATTTCCTATAATAGAAAATTGGAGATAAATAAATTTGAAATCATTTTAGCATTTTTAAAATGATTTTATAGGGTTTTATTGCAACAGTAGATGTATTTGCTTTATTTAAATTTTTGGGGATTTAATTTGATTTTATAAAAATGTTCATGTCGTAGAAAATCTTTTTCTGAAAATTTTGATATATTATATGCCTAGGTTATATTTTATTTTATTTTGCTTTATTTTATTTATCGATGTGTTTAAAAAAACAAAAAACAAATCTTTTCCGCCGACTGGGCCGCCCAACATCTCTCCAGGCCGCGGCCCAACTCCCCACCGCCGTCCCTGCCGTCTCCGACGGGGACTCCTTCTTCGGAGTCCGGCGTGTCGCCGCCGCCTCTGCCCCCTCACCCACGCCTCGCGCCTCCTCCCCTCCCCTTAAATAGCGCGGCCCCGGGCCCACTCCTCTCTGCTAGCGCCGCCGCCGCTCTCCCACTGCATCGCGCCGCCGCCGCCCGCGCCTTGCCTCACGCCGCGCTGCACCGCCCACCGCTGTCGTAGGTCGCCCTCGCCTCTACTCGCCGCCTCGCCAGAGTCCGCCGCCGCCGCCCGGACTCGCCAACCCTCCAGCGTCCGATCCCGATGCAATCGCCGGTTTTCTTCCGATCCTGTAAAACCGCCCCGGTCCGAACCGATTTTATTTTAAGGTTCAGTTTTGGTTAATAACCCCGTTTTTCATTATTTAGTTTAGTTATATAATGAACGTTTTCTGTTTAGGTAGTTCTAGTGAACAGATTCGATAGATAGCGTTCGGCAGCGAACGTTCGTACGGTAAAGTTTTTCTTTTTCTTTTTCTTTTAGGCCAGGGACCCATCCGTGAATATTGTATTTACAGATTAGTCCCCGAACTTCAAACGATCATTACTTCTCGCTCGTTTGTCCAAAAAGAACGAAACCAACGCCCACTTCTTAGTTATGATCCCCTCTATCTAGATAATCAACTTAAACATGTTTTTGGAAATTTAAAATTTGGTTTCAAATAGATTTAGATTCAAACTTCATTTGATCATAACTTGAGTTTTATAATTCCGATTCAGTTGATTCTTTTTGCAAATCGAAGCTCTTGACCTAAACTTTTTGATAAGGCAAAATACACATAATATTCGTACTGTGAGAAATTGTTTTATGTTGCAAGAGTTATTTGCTTGGTTTTGATGTTTTCCAAATTGTGTTTTTCGTTCTTTTCGATCTTTTGAGTAATTGCTTATGTGTGGTTACTACTTCTTGCTTATGATAGATTGACCTGAGTGTGACGAGTAGAACTATCAAGAGTTTTGAGTGCAAATCATCTTCATCAACAGTACAGGCAAGTTCACACTTTGATCATATCCCTTTCATACCCAGTTTTTATGCATCAGTTTCATCCTCAAACAATTGCATGGTTAGGATCTGATTAAATTGTGGGTTTGGGAAGTAGATGAGGTAGTACCTATTCACCTGTTTATTACCAAACCTATGGGAGTTACTTCTATGTTGCTTATATTGCTATGCTATGCTCGTAGACATGGTTTGGGTTTGAGTGTATTCATGACAGATGTGAGTATTTTTAATTAATGGTTAAATTAAGGTGACAACTTCAATACACATCTGGGTGGATTGAGGCACCTGGAGAATCCAGTGTTGCCTGCATTTTTGGAAATCCCGGGGTACCGTGTGATTCTCCTATGGACTACCACCCAGGCTCAAAGGGATCATAAGATTATTCATGCTAGAAACTTCCGTGTGCAGCCACATGCCATTATGGGCTCTGGCATAGTTGAGTAAGTTGTGGGAAACCTTTTCATGATGGGCTAGCAGATGTAGGGGATTGTAGGTGTACAGGCCTTCTATCAGTTAAGGGGACCACTTCAGAAAGACTGTGTATCGGTCATCCGTTTCTCAAACATTATGTAGTGCGAGAAATCCAACGGAGGAGATCGAGTCTTGTGGGGAAAAGTGCACAAACCTCTGCAGAGTGTACAAACTAATCATGATTAGCCGCGTCCCGGGTTATGGACATCTTGAATATCTGGTTCTTGGATTATCATGTTGATCTCATCACTCTAAATTAATTTTGTTGGGTTATTAATTACCTTTTAATTGGGATTGAGATGGGGTTTACCATTCTCAATGTTTTCAACCAACTTTGTACTTAAATAAAATGTATTCCTTTGGAGTAGGGAAAAATTGGCTTTTCGCAAAAACATTTTAACCATAGAGCTTTTCCACTAGCCATATATGCATGTAGTGATAGTTATTATTCATCATTGTCCTATGGTGTGAATTTGCCTGTACATTCATTGTGCTGACCCTTTGTGGCTGCAACGTCTCATGTTGCAGGATTTTTCTTATGATGAGTAAGTGATATGTTAGGGTTACAATTTCTACACTCAACTTTGCCGTTGGTGTCGATGGGAATCCACAACCTTGTTACTTCCGCTATTTGGATTGAGGTAATAATAGTATTTACGTTATTTTATATATGTTATTTACCTCTATTATAAATCCTCGAGTATTGTGTGTGTCAGCATACCGATCCAGGGATGACACTTATGCACAGAGACTTGACCGTCTGAGGTCGGGTCGCTACAAGATGGTCTCAGAGCACATGTTAACTGTAGGACGTGACCCCTAGAAATTGGCAAGCCCATAGGAAGGATTTTCTCTAAAACTTTCTTTTTCAAAAAGATCTTTTACCTCTCTTCTCTCCTAAGCTTATTCAAATATTCCCTTTTAGTGAGATCATACCAATTTTCCGTTTTGACCACACGAAGATTCTGCTGATGGGATCACTCCAAGAAGTACAAGATATCAGACAATTAAGACCACTTTGGAATGAAGAGGATTTTACCATACATTATGATAATGGAAACTACAACAGTTGAAGACTCCGAAGACTAGGGATATTTGAAGGCCCTGTAGAATTTTCCAGATTTGTATGACCTAGGAAGGCACCCCTTATGGAACTTGGCAGACTATGGAAGCTGTCACTACCCGAGATCAATGTGTATCGAAGAAAGACCGGAGCATGGAGCATTAGAACTCAAAGTTTTTGTCAAGAAACCCTAAGGCAGGAGATATGAACTATGGAATGATAGCTCATGGAAATGGCAAGAGCAGAAACACGGCTATCCATGATTTTAACGCCCGCTTATGCTATTGCCGCCGTGCGGAGTTAAGCATGCATATGCATGGAAGGATTGGATGGTATAAGGCTGATGGAGCATCTGTCAGCAAAGGATGCACTTTTAACCTTAGCTGGTGTATCACCAGGATCTGGAGTGTTACATCAAGAAGTTAAGATTGACCTGCAGGAAGCAATATTTGATAAGGAAGTGTTTCGTGAAGAACTCAGGACCTAGAAGCTGAAAGTAGCCAAGCTAGAGGAGCAAAACCTTGAGACATCAAAGATTCGTCAGGAACTGAAGGACAGTACGATCATGGTCCATGTCAAGGTTGATGAAACCCAGAAGTTTGGAACGCAACTCCAGAATTATTAAAGGACATCATGATAGACTTTGCGACAACAGGGATGATCTGGCAAAAGAACTTGAGAAGGTCAAGCACGATCAGAAGAAGCCAGTGGAGACATGAACAAGACTTGAAGAGTTTGGCGACGTGACCTTTAGAAGACCAAACCCCTGTTATACACCTATGTTAGATGCGACGTTCGTGAGCTGTCATTTGTTTAATGTTTTCCCGGCAACCACAAAATAAAATCTACCTTTTCAAAACATTTGTTTGTATTGTCTGCATCCCTCTCGATCTCTCTTATCTCACCCCAAAACCCTTGGATCCCAAAGATGACGAATGTAGATGGACAAGTATTTCTGAGATTCATGACACAACCGGAGGTAGCACACTGGATACGGAACATGGAAGATCGCATCAAGGAGCACGGTATTTAAGGAGAGTATATGGTTCCATACACCCTACGAAAGATCACACAAGGTGCTGCAAAATGGCGAGAGATAGATCAAGCCATACAAGGATGGAATGGAACCAATGCTTGGGATGAATTCAAGACGATTCTACTAAGGTCCCGTCTTACCCGAGAGCCATGTGAACCTAAAGAGAAGAAGCCTTGTGCAGGTAAGATTTGTGGAGAAATGGGACACACCCATAAAGAACACAAGGATGAATGCCCTAATTGTGAAGGAAGTCACCCAACTGAAGAACGCCCAACTAGGCAGATCACTTGTTTCTTGCGTGAAGGGACTACCCACTACCCTGCTCAGTGTCACATTTACCCCATGGTACAAAGAACCATCCAGCAGAAGAAAGAAGCAATGAAAGGAGCCCAATGGAAATTTTAGAAGAACCTGTGATGAAAGAAGAGGTGGATGACACACCCGAAGAAGACCCAATTAAACCCTGCACCAAGTCTTGCTATTCATGTGGAGAAGAAGGACACATCTCCCAGAATTGTTTGAATGGGGATCTAGTAGAATTCCCGACAGAGGAAGTAGAGTATAACCCACAGGAAATAGAAGCCCTAATTGGAATGGAAAAGTCCAGGAAGAGAAGTAGATTGGATTCCAGGAAGGATCTGAGTAATATCACCTGCTACAGGTGCCAGGGTTTAGGTCATTCCGCCTATACATGTCGAAAGAAGAAGCCAAGAGCCAAAAGGGCGGACGCCATCCCCAAGAAGCCTAAAGACTTATCGGAAGTTATGTGTTTACGCTGCAAGGAAACATGACACTATGCAAATAAATGTCCCGACAAGATGAAAGCTGGAGCTAATTAGTTGAAAATTTAATATTGGTAATATGCGTAGTAGGAAGCATTGTTTGGGGGGATATGGAGTGACTTATGGAATGGAAGTTTGAGATATTGTAATGAATTCATGAAAGCAATAAAGTTCTTGTGTCATGATTTCATACGCTGAATCTTTATGAGTTGTTACCCTATGAAGAAAATTTTGACCATTTTCGATGATATGAGAAACATGGTCTATGGGCGAATTTGTGCATTTTAAGGGTGGTAGTACCCTGTGAGGAGATTTGACCCTTGAGATGGGTAATGATGTTCCACGGAGTGGACTTCATAAGTATAAGTTTTACCTCGATATGTGGGATACCCCAAGAATATGAAGGGATGAAGTACTATTGGATATAAAGGAGATATGATGTTGGTAATATGGAACACATGTAACTCCAGGATGATTTCGAGAAATCACGTCTTAGTCTTGTACAAATAGAAGGAGGAGAGACAATACAATTGGATGGATTTTAAGTATGCTAGGAAGCTGGAAGTTCGGATGTAGGATTAAAGATCAGTTGCCCCGATGATGAGTTCAAGGATTACAAGTGATGAGATGGGCCATAACCCACAGGCCCCAGGACCTGCCAAGAACCAAGCACATTCTTGCTGAAGGAAAATCCTTGGAAGAAGTTACGATTCTAGCAACAGAGGATTTCATAAGAGTTTATGCAAAACCTGAGAGTTGCGAGGAAACGATAGATTTTTGTTTGGCTTGCAGAATCCATGGATTTATCCAAACTTGGTTCGTCGACAAGAGAAATTCTACAATGCTTGTGAGGATGACCGAGTGTTAGAATGCGAGATTCGCTAAACCATGTACAAGGTAATGATTTGGGTGCGGGATGGATTGATCACCATACCGACTTACTCTTATTATTCGCCTTGCTATATGGGATGGTAAATCTGAGTGACTCACCTATAGTAGAGAGACGACGATATTAAACATTGTTGAAACCTTAGAATGGTATAGGTATTTTCCCTTGTACAAGGCAGCTGCTGCCAATCGTAGGATATACGGTGAGGTTCAAGCCCAGACCTGTTTTCTGCAGGGACCCAGTCAAATTGTTTATTGACCACCATGAGATCTCGATAGTTGTTTAATATTGGCGCCAGACCCGTCTGCTAAGAAGACCCAGTCTCAGAATAACCTTACCAAAATGAAAGGACAGAAGAATTGAGGAAAAAAGTTATGCCACTACCGGAAGAGTCCAGAGAAGGAATTTTCCCAAAAATATGAGAAGACCGACACTGTCAAGAATAAGGATGGAGTAAATGAGTTTTGATGAAACCGTAACAATGGTTCTAAGGGTGGTAGCACCCCAGACCCCCTGTGATGATTGATGGATTTTGAGAAGACCCCCAAAACCTAACCTATTTCTTTCTAGCCTCTCCGAATCTCGAGGACGAGATTTATTTTAAGGGTGGTAGGTTTGTAACATCCCAAAATTCTAAATTTTGGAATGTTATATTAAATTGATAGTTATGAATGATTGTTTGATTGATTGTGTGAAGTTGAGTGAAATTTGAAACTTTTGAAAGTTAAATGAGAGGGAATAAAAGGACTTTCCAAAACTTTCATCTTTGCTTTCTGATCTCCGTGAATTCAAATTCTTTTCAAATACAAAACCCTAGAGAGAAGATGACATGACTTTTTCCAGTTAAATAAATGTAAAGGGTTTTTGAAAATATTTGAATTTCATTTGAAAACATTTTCCAATTCAGAAACTTTAAGAAACTCAATGATTTTCATGAGAGAAGATAAAATGACTTCTTCAAAATATATGAAATATGAGTTGGATGTTCTAAAAGGATTAAATTGAAAATCCCATTTGAATTATTTTCATTTTGGAGTTATTTGGCTTTTATTCAAATTATTTTTCTCCAAAAAAAATGTATGGAAAATAGGCAACATGATTCCCTACAATAGAAAATTGGAGAGAAATAAATTTTAAATCATTTTAGTATTTTTAAAATGATTTTTATAGGGTTTTATTGCAACAGTAGCAGTATTTGCTTTATTTTTGGGGATTTAATTTGATTTTATAAAAATGTTCATGTCGTAGAAAATCTTTTTCTGAAAATTTTGATATATTATATGCCTAGGTTCTATTTTATTTTATTTTGCTTTATTTAAATTATCGTTGTGTTTAAAAAACAAAAAAACAAATCTTTTTCGCCGACTGGGCCGGCCCAGCATCTCGCCAGGCCGCGGCCCAGCTCCCCACCGCCGTCCCTGCCATCTCCGACGGGGACTCCTCCCTCGGAGTCCGCCGCCTCGCCGCCTCCTCTGCCCCCACCCACGCCCCACGCCTCCTCCCCTCCCCTTAAATAGCGTGGCCCTGGGCCCCCTGCTCTCTGCTAGCGCCGCCGCCGCTCTCGCACCGCATCGCGCCGCCGCCACATCTCGCTTCGCCGCCGCCGCCCGCGCCTTGCCTCACCCCGCGCCGCACCGCCCACCTGCTGCCGCAGGTCGCCCTCGCCTCGACCCGCCGCCGCGCCGGAGTCCGCCGCCGCCGCGCGGACTCGCCAACCCACCGGCGTCCGATCCCGATCCAATCGCCGGTTTTCTTCCGATCCTGTAAAACCGCCCCGGTCCGAACCAGTTTTTTTTTAAGGTTTAGTTTTGGTTTAAAAACCCGTTTTTCTTTATTTAGTTTAGTTATATAATGAACGTTTTCTGTTTAGGTAGTTCTAGTGAACATATTCGTTATATAGCATTCGGCAGCGAACGTTCGTACGGTAAAGTTTTCCTTTTTCTTTTTATTTTAGGCCAGGGACCCATCTGTGAATATTTTATTTATAGATTAGTCCATGAATTTCAAACGATCATTACTTTTCGCTCGTTTGTCCAAATACAACGAAACCAACGTCCACTTCTTAGTTATGATCCCCTCTATCTAGATAATCAACTTAAACATGTGTTTGAAAATTTAAAATTTGGTTTCAAATAGATTTAGATTCAAACTTCGTTTGATTATAACTTGAGTTTTATAACTCCGATTCAGTTGATTCTTTTTGCAAATCGAAGCTCTTGACCTAAACTTTCTGATAAGGCCAAATACATATAATTTTGGTACTGGGAGAAATTGTTTTATGTTTCAAGAGTTATTTGCTTGGTTTTGATGTTTTCCAAATTGTGTTTTTCGTTCCTTTCGATCTTTTGAGTGATTGCTTATGTGTGGTTACTACTGCTTGCTTACGATAGATTGACCAGAGTGTGACGAGTAGAACTATCAAGAGTTTTGAGTGCAAATCATCTTCATCAACAGTATAGGGAAGTTCACACTTTGATCATATCCCTTTCATACCAAGTTTTTATGCATTAGTTTCATCCTCAAACAATTGCATGGTTAGGACCTGATTAAATTGTGGGTTTGGGAAGTAGATGAGGTAGTACCTGTTCACCTGTTTATTACCAAACCTATGGGAGTTACTTCTACGTTGCTTATATTGCTATGCTATGCTCGTAGACGTGGTTTGGGTCTGAGTGTATTCTTTTTAGATGTGAGTATTGTTAATTAATGGTTAACTTAAGGTGACAACTTCAATACACATCTGGGTGGATTGAGGCACCCGGAGAATCCAGTGTTTCCTGTATTTTTGGAAATCCCGGGGTACCGTGTGATTCTCCTATGGACTGCCACCCAGGCTCAAAGGGATCATAAGATTATTCATGCTAGAAACTTCCGTGTGCAGCCACATGCCATTATGGGCTCTGGCATAGTTGAGTAAGTTGTGGGAAACCTTTCCATGATGGGCTAGCAGATGTAGGGGATTGTAGGTGTACAGGCCTATATATCGGTTAAGGGGACCTCTTCGGAAAGACTATGTCTCGGTCATCCGTTTCTCAAACATTATGTAGTGCAAGAAATCCAACGGAGGAGATCGAGTCTTGTGGGGAAAAGTGCACAAACCTCTGCAGAGTGTACAAACTAATCATGATTAGCCATGTCCCCGGTTATGGACATCTTGAGTATCTGGTTCTTGGATTATCATGTTGATCTCATCACTCTAAATTAATTTTGTTGGGTTATTAATTACCTTTTAATTGGGATTGAGATGGGGTTTACCATTCTCAACATTTTCAACCAACTTTGTAGTTAAATAAAATGTATTCCTTTGCAGTAGGGAAAAATTGGCTCTTCGCAAAAACATTTTAACCATAGAGCTTTTCCACCAGCCATATATGCATGTAGTGATAGTTATTATTCGTCATTATCCTATGGTGTGAATTTGCCAGTACATTCATTGTACTGACCCTTTGTGGCTGCAACATCTCATGTTGCGGGATTTTTCATACGACGAGTAAGTGATATGTTAGGGTTACAATTTCTACACTCAACATTGCCGTTGGTGTTGATGGGAATCCACAACCTTGTTACTTCCGCTATTTGGATTGAGGTAATAATAGTATTTACGTTATTTTATACATGTGATTTACCTCTGTTATAAATCCTCGAGTACTGTGTGTGTCAGCATACCGTTCCAGGGATGACACTTATGCACAGAGAGTTGACCGTCGGAGGTCAGGTTGCTACAACCCGTCTACCGTCGCAGATCTGCTTCAACGCCACCGACAGCCATCGCAGCCTCGATGCCTACATGGCGCCGCAAGAGAGGTGGTACTTCATATCTCCTCAACCTTTTGATCTCAACCAGAAAATAGATCGTAACTTGGTTACTGTACTTTCTTTTTAGCTCTTAGAATTTAGTTCTTAGTTGAAAGCAAACAATGGTTGCTAAATAGCATTTCTCCGGGTTGCAACTTCAAATCTGCCATGGCACGATCATAATAGGGTTTAATTGATCATGCTTAGGGTTTTAATTGATCATGTTGGTTCCATGGTGGTTTCTGTAATAGAAATTGGAGGGGAAACCCTCTTTTGCTCAAAAAAATTGCTTAGGGTTTCCCATTTTTATGATCACTATACGATCAGCATACGTGCCTCGTGTCATAATAGCTCTGCTCCACCCATCAAGCTAAACAAGCTTAGTTGTTCAAATACGAATTTGATATTATTAAAACAGAGCCGTTTAATTGGTCAGCTAAATGTTCCTAATTTAGTTTCGAAAATGCATGTACGCCGCTCGGGTGTGTATCTCTACAGGGTGCCCACAGTGGGCTGCGTCCCACCCTGGGATTTTCGGTCGGCCCCGGCCCTGATTCCCCTCTGTTCTGCTGTGCTTCCGATCTCTACTCGCCCCCAGTCGCCTGCCTCGCCTGCGACTTGCCGTCCCCAGACGACATGACTCTAGGAGGAGACGCCAAACTAATAGGAGGTCAGGAGCCGCTCGCCCAACAGCGTCACCGCTTCTCGGGTGCGCCGCCATGCCTGCCTTCCCAGTCCGTTCAAGGCTCAGGTGAGCAGCAGCCACTAAGCCAACCCGATTTATGCTGAGATACGTCCTCAACACTCAGCAACCACTCCTCATCACCCATTTTCTAATTGATTCATTACTCATTAGGCAGGACTGTCATTAGGGTTTGTTGTGTACTGAGTGCTACCTACACTTAATGTTTTAGATTTATTTCAGTAATCTTTAGTACTCGTAAAGTTCACAAGGTTTCAAAATTCCGGCCCTAGGAATAGACACTAGTCATTTTGGATTGTTGGTAGTAGTGACATTGACCCAGATTAGTACTTCAGGCCAGGTTTGTTGACAACTTTACTTGTCTTTCTTACTCATTCGATATGATATCCAATTATTCACGTCGATTAGTTGCAAACAATAAGTGCTAGACCAACTTCTTGATTCAGATTTTGGACGGTTTCTTACTATAGTTAAAATTCTGCATACTTGTCCTAGTAAGCTCACAAGTAATGATTGATTCACTACATCTATGCTTGCCTTGTCATATTTGTTGTCAATATTCTTTTAGGGTGGACCACCCTGTTTCAAAATACTGGAACTGCATACATGAGTGAATAGTATTTCTCTGTGTGATCTCTTCCATCATGTGTGGGCAAAGAACACTGCATTGTATAGAAAGAGAGTGTCATTTCCATCTTTTACATAGACTACGATCTTTTACATGGAATACAATTTGCCTACTTGCTTTGTGTCGCACTACCAGCACTCCACCCTTGAAGCTAAGCATTATGCAACTCATAATTCCTTAGTTTATTTCTTCAAATATGAATTTGATATGATTCTAATGTTCCTACTTCGGTTTTGAAATGTGTATCTGCCTGTTATAGAGACATAAGAGTTTTGTTTTTCTGTGCGTGGTCTGGTCAGCACGGTTGGGGGGTGAACTTTGCATATGTAGGGGTTTATAGGGAGACACTCTTCAAGTTGAATCCGCAATGCATTCCATAGATAATCTGACTACTTTTTATGTTTTCATGAATCTTAGATATTGAAAAACATCATAATGATTATGAGCTTGCGCGCATGAAAAGAATAAAGCATAATAGTGCCATGGCTGTCAAACTTGGCATTAAGGCACTGAAATCAAGTCTGGATGCAATGCAATGCAAACACTCTCCACCTATAGATTCATGCTCAGAATATGATCCTAACAGTGATTCTGAGCTAGAGGGAGACCTAAGTCAATGTAGCTCCCTAGTGGAGGAGTTAGAGGCAGATGCCCTATCTTATTCACCCATCAAGGTGCTTGCTCTAACTTTCCAAGGTTATATTGGTCACACAAATCTTGCAACTGATGCTTTGCATTGCTTCTACTTTGTTGCACTGCATTAGCTTAGTTTACACATCGTGTATGTGAATAAACCCTGCCTATCCATTTTCAGTACATATTCCATCTGTCGTCATACCATATTATCCATTCAAATGTTGTTCTTGTGTATCAGACGTTCAAAAGGAAGAGGGCGATTGCTGATCGTGGAGGAGCACGAGCAAAGTATTTGGAAAAGGTGGTGACACCTGATAAATCAAATAGCGCATTAGGTGTAGTTGCAATATCACCTGACCCACAAAACATGGCTCCAACTCTAGCAGACTCTAGCCCTACTACACTGGTCATCTCTGATGCCCCAACTCAGCAGACCCCAACTGCAGCAAAAAGTATGATGATGCTAGTTGACATATATAGCACCAGCTCTACGATGCAAAACCCCCATTCCATCAAAGAGTACACCAAATCCAGTTGCTAAATCCCTTTTTGAACAAGAGAGAGCCCCAATTGCAGCAAATAGGACCCCTGTTCCATTTCTTCCCAGTTTAGAAGATGAAGCATATATTGTTGTCAGGAACTTTGTGCGCATCTTTCCTTCATGGAAAGATTATACCACACACACAGGACAATTTCCAGTCTTCCTCCGCAACTTAGCCGTAAGTAATGTACTAATGTTATTCATGGTAATTACTGCATATGTTTCTACTGACAGAAGACACAAGATTTCATTCTTTTAAATAGGTGAGGACCAAACTGGATTGTCAAGACGAGCAAGGGTTGGTTGCGCTTTTCAAGCACTCGTTGATGAAGTATCGTTTCTACCTGAGGCAAGCACACTTCGATGGCAAGCCTCTAAATGAAATTTCTGTAAAGCCTCCGGTTCTACATTTATCAGACAGTGACTGGAATAATCTTGTTACACAATGGTCTCGTCTGCAATGTAAGGTACTGTCTATGATATCACATCACAATTTCAACTAAATTTATGCATTTGCCTTAACGTCTCACTTGTACGAAAACTATTTGCAGAAGAACATTCATTCTCAAGGGACCACAGAATCTCGCAACTATACTGCACACTGCATTGCTCTGGTGAGTACCTCTTGCCCTGTATGACCATACTTACTTTCATAGCTGGTTGATTATGTAGCATCACTTCACATGTTAGCCTCGTTATCGTCCATTTGGTGGACATTATAAGATCTGTATGGACTCTTACATAAATTTAGAATCAACCCAATGTTTTTGAAGAGATTTAGCTATGCAGTCCTCTTGTAAGGATTGAGCATCTTCTATCACTTTACTTACATTAACAACTACTCCCTCAGTCCCATAATATAAGAAGGTTTTGTACAGTACACCAGTGTTCAAAACACTCCTATATTATGGGAAGAGGGATTGGTCCATTGTGTATCATTCTACATCTTATCTCCCTCGCCCACCATTTACTAAAAAATATCAGATCTATATTTAATCTTACAAAAAGTTGAATACACAGACAATGCCAGTGCAGAAGTGCAGCCCCTTGCTCTTGTCAGTACATTTTGTCATGTAGCGCTTCTACTTCCAGGGATTGGTAGTTGATTATGTAGCATCAATCTGCATATTATCTTCATTATCCTCTATCCCTTCCAGTATTATCATATCTATAATTACTCTCTACAAAATGTAGAGTACAGGCAATGCTTATGAAGAAGATTCTATGCTGAAATTTTTGAGTTATCCTTCCCTTGACATGGAGAAGGTCATTATAAAGCCGGTGTTAACTATTAATGTAAGTAAGTCCTTCTAAAGCTTTTATCCTCAAATGATGTTTAATTTACTCATACTCCCTATCATTAACTATTGTTTTGTTTGTTGTTTCTATCAAAATGCATGTTCGCGACAACCGTAAGTTCCAAGTTTTACTTGTAAAACCAAATTCCTTATTCATATCATGCACATTACTCAATACTCCCTATATGTATGCTTGTTTTTGTGGATCTATAATCCAGTGTGGTGAAGTAGCCCGCGTTTGCAGCTTGTCATCTCCTGTTTTATCTTACTGATGTGGCTGCTGATATGAACAACATTCCATACACATTAACCAAAATAGATACAATGATTGTCTTTGCCCTTCATCTATGCTTGCTATGTTGACATGGTAATCCAGTAGTGTGGTGAAGCTCCCCGCATTATGAACAATGCCAAATTATGCTATTCATATTTTGAACTTACTCTTTATTTTCTAATTTGTAATTGGATGGAATTGACAACATAGTTATCATCTTTGTTTATACAGGTGCAAAACCTGTCATCTCTCTGCTTGTTTCAGGGTGATATGCCTGATGGCAGGCACAAGTCTGCTGAAGGCTATCTGACAAACCAAACATATATTGTAGCAAAGAAGGCAAAACATCTTGAAGATAGCGAGACAACCCCAAAGTCTTGTCTTGATGCAGTGTTCAAGTTTCTTGAGACTAGCAGTCAGACAAGCTCACATCATTTACTATATGAATCAGTTCGACTTCTTCAGTCCCAAGTTCTAGCAGAAAGGCATTCTGCAACTCAACTTCGAATTTAAGTCCTATCTCTAAGAAAGATTGCGGAGAACACCAATGAGAACCTCATTGCTAAACAGCTACACCTGGAAGCTATGACCGACATGCTAGGCCGGTCTCACAGCCTTGCTCAGCAGCTTGCGCAGCAGGTCCCATGCAAGGCTAACCTTTCTTGAACTGTCTTCGAAGTGGTCTTGGTCCAATATTATTTTGTTATGCTGCAATGGTGCCCAGTTTTTGTAATCTGCTTCTTCGTTGCGCTTTATGATCACTGGTGGCGAACTTCGATGCCCAGTGGATGTAATATACCATAAATCCTTTATTGTATAGTGTAGGTTTATTCTAAGTTACTATGCCGTAATTTCTTTATTATATATAGTAGGTTTGTTCTTAATTCCTACTAGTTACTGCCATCATTCACTATCTGAAAAAAAATCTGATGTAGTCCACCGGGCAGAAACATTCGCCTCTAACGGGCCTGCTTTTTAGTGGGCCACAATTGGTCCAGCCTGCAACTTTCTTGGGCCTGAAAGGCCATTGGGGCCTTCACACTTTGCGCCAAACCCACAACTTACTCGGGCCTATATTCCGCCCAAAGATTAGTTGGGCCTTTAGTGGACCCAGCGCTTAGTTGGGCCCACGTAGCTTTGGGCCATTAACAGGCTGAATATTCCGGTGGCCTGTTACAGCCCAGAAGAAACCATGGGCCTTTAATATGCCGAAATGCATGTTGGCCTCAATTTTCACTAGTCGTCGACAGGCCTTCAACAGGCTGAAATGTAGACCGGGCCTTTTTTGGCCTAGTTATATGACGGGCCATTACGAGGCTGAAACATATCTTGGGGCTTAGTTGTCCCACTGATATCATGGGGCTTTAAGAGGCTGAAAGCTTAGTACATGCATCAACAGGCCGAATTATACGACGGGCCTTTAACAGGCCCAAAGTCACGTTGGGCTGAACTGTTGCCACATTTATCACGGGCCGTTAGTAGGCCGTGAAGGAACTATGCCCTTCCTTATTTCATGATAAATGTTTATTATTCATGCTAGAATTGTATTTACCAGAAACTTGATACATGTGTGAATACATAGACAAACATAGTGTCAGTAGTATGCCTCTACTTGACTAGCTCGTTGAATCAAAGATGGTTAAGTTTCCTAGCCATGGACATGAGTTGTCATTTGATTAACGGTATCACATCATTAGGAGAATGATGTGATTGACTTGACTCATTCCGTTAGGTTAGCACTTGATCGTTTAGTATTCTGCTATTGCTTTCTTCATGACTTATACATGTTCCTATGACTATGAGATTATGCAACTCCCGTTTACCGAAGGAACACTTTGTGTGCTACCAAACATCACAACGTAACTGGGTGATTATAAAGGTGCTCTACAGGTGTCTCCGAAGGTACTTGTTGGGTTGGCGTATTTTGAGATTAGGATTTGTCACTCCGATTATCGGAGAGGTATCTCTAGGCCCACTCGGTAATGCACATCACTTAAGCATTGCAAGCATTGCAACTAATGAGTTAGTTGCGGGATGATGTATTATGGAACGAGTAAAGAGACTTGCCGGTAACGAGATTGAACTAGGTATTGAGATACCGACGGTCGAATCTCGGGCAAGTAACATACCGATGACAAAGGGAACAACGTATGTTGTTATGCGGTTTGACCGATAAAGATCTTTGTAGAATATGTGGGACTAATATGAGGATCCAAGTTCCGATATTGGTTACTAAACGGAGACATGTCTCGGTCATGTCTGCATAGTTCTCAGACCCGTAGGGTCCGCACGCTTTAAGTTTCGATGATAGTTATATTATGAGTTTATGGGTTATGATGTATCGAAGGTTGTTCGAAGTCCCGGATGTGATCACGGACACGACGAGGAGTCTCGAAATGGTCGAGACATGAAGATTGATATATTGGAAGCCTTTATTTGGATATCGAAAGTGTTCCGGGTGAAATCGGGCTTTTACCGGAGTACCGAGGGGTTAACGGAACCCCGGGGGCTTAATGGGCCATAGTGGGCCTTAGTGGAGAAGAGGAGAGGCGGCTAGGGCAGGGCCGCGCACCCCTCCCCCTCTAGTCCGAATAGGACAAGGAGAGGGGGGCGGCGCCCCCCTTCCTCTCTCCCTCCTCTTTCCCCCTTCTCCTAATCCAACAAAGAAGGGAGGGAGTCCTACTCCCGGTTGGAGTAGGACTCCTCCTGGCGGGCCTCCTCCTGGCCGGCCGCACCTCCCCCTTGCTCCTTTATATACGGGGGCAGGGGAACACCCTAGACACAACAATTGATTTGATCGTTTAGCCGTGTCCGGTGCCCCCCTCCACCATAGTCCACCTCGATAATACTGTAACGGTGCTTAAGGGAAGCCTAGCGTCCGTAGAACATCATCGTCACCATGCCGTCGTGCTGACGAAACTCTCCCTCAACACTCGGCTGGATCGTAGTTCGAGGGACGTCATCGGGCTGAACGTGTGCTGAACTCGGAGGTGCGGTGCATTTGGTACTTGATCGGTCGGATCGTGAAGACGTACGACTACATCAACCGCGTTGTGCTAACGCTTTCGCTTTCGTTCTATGAGGGTACATGGACACACTCTCCCCTCTCGTTGCTATGCATCACCATGATCCTGTGTTTGCGTAGGAATTTTTTTGAAATTACTATGTTCCCCAACAGTGGCATCCGAGCCTGGTTTTATGCGTAGATGTCATATGCACGAGTAGAACATAAGTGAGTTGTGGGCGATATAAGTCATACTGTTTACCAACATGTCATACTTTGGCTCGGTGGTATTGTTGGATGAAGCGGCCTGGACCGACATTATGCGTACGCTTACGCGAGACTGGTTCTACCGACGTGCTTTGCACACACGTGGCTGGCGAGTGTCAGTTTCTCCAACTTTAGTTGAACCGAGTGTGGCTACCCCCGGTCCTCACGAAGGTTAAAACAACACCAACTTGACAAACTATCATTGTGGTTTTGATGCGTAGGTAAGAACGGTTCTTGCTCAGCCCGTAGCAGCCACGTAAAACTTGCAACAACAAAGTAGAGGACGTCAAACTCGTTTTTGCAGGGCATGTTGTGATGTGATATGGTCAAAGCATGATGCTAAATTTTATTGTATGAGATGATCATGTTTTGTAACCGATTTATCAGCAACTGGCAGGAGCCATATGGTTGTCGCTTTATTGTATGCAATGCAATCACCTTGTAATGCTTTACTTTTTCACTAAGCGGTAGCGATAGTCGTAGAAGCATAAGATTGGCAAGACGACAACGATGCTACGATGGAACTCAAGGTGTCACGCCGGTGATGATGGTGATCATGACGGTGCTTCGGCGATGGAGATCACAAGCACAAGATGATGATGGCCATATCATATCACTTATATTGATTGCATGTGATGTTTATCTTTTATGCATCTTATCTTGCTTTGATTGACGGTGGCATTATAAGATGATCTTTCACTAAATTTCAAGATAAAAGTGTTCTCCCTGAGTATGCACCGTTGCCAAAGTTCGTCGTGCCCAGACACCACGTGATGATCGGGTGTGATAAGCTCTACGTCCATCTACAACGGGTGCAAGCCAGTTTTGCACACGCAGAATGTCGTGGATTTGTCACGGCAGATGTCCTAGTAAGAGGACTTAGTCGTGGAGCCATCGCAACGGGTTAGCTTGAAGGGGTTAAAGTGGACACAAGGACACGGTTTTTATACTAGTTCGGCCCCTTCGATGAAGGTAAAAGCCTACGTCTGGTTGTAATGGGATTGATGGGTTTCGAGGGCTTAGGGAGCGATAAGCTTCGCCTAAACCTCGAGTTCTTTTTTCTCTGTCCCCAAACCGCCGTCGGGTCGTCCCCTTATATACACGGGTGACGCCCCTCGGTCTGCAAAGTCTCGACCTCCGGCTTATAACGTGACCGGGTCGGTCTCTCTATTCCTATCTTACGATACAAGTTGGCCCCAGGCCAGTTTACACCATAAACCTTTAAACCGGTTATAGGCCTTGGGCCTTTCCACTTCTTGGGCTTTAACATCTCGGGTCTGTTGACGGCGGTAACCCGGGCCCTGCAGGCCGGTTTACCCCAGATAGCAACATCCCCAACATTAGGCCCCAAATTGATTTGAACAGGTTCATGTCAATCCTTAATAGAATTTCTGTCTTCAAATGTCTTCCAGTAACTTGTTAAACCGTCGTTTCTCCGTCTCCTCTTGCTGTGGTAAACCGATATGACGTCAGCGCAAGCTACCGTCTCCTTTCGCTAACCCGCAAGAATCAGGGCGACGGCTGGGCTTCCGAAATCTTCGGCTCCTGGATTCGCGCGCCTGACACGCGCGCCGCGCCTTATAAATAAGACTTGAAGGCCATCTTCCTTTCCTCCCCTTCTTCGTCTTCCTCACGACCCAGACCTCAAAGCTCCGCCGCCGCCGTCAGCTGCTGCACCAACTCCGGCCGCTGCATCAACCTGATCGGTTCAGAGCACCGCGGCGACTTTCCGCATCTGTTTGGACCCCGGTAAGGCCCCTGTTCTTGTTGCCTTAGATCTGTTCTAGGGTTCATCGTTCTGCTACTGTTTCCTGCTCATCCCCATAGCAGCCTTTGCGAACAGATGATGCTACCTGTATCTGGATTTGTAGTTCCTCTTAGCAGTCGCCATAAATCTGCACTCATTTCCTTAGATCTCGCTCTTGTTCCTGCTTGTCGAACTTATGTTGTTCTGCTGTGAGCCCGACTTCATATTACCTGTTTTTTATTTCTTTTTCGCCTTAGCTGTAGATCCATTGCTTTGAAAGAATCTGTACGGGATCTGTTTCTGCTTTCATACTCACAACTGTTTAGATCTGGTCGGTTTAACTCTTAGCAAAGCGAACAAACCGATCTACACATCCATTAGTCCCCTTGATGAACCGCCGGTTGATATTATTGCAGATAACCTGACTCTATATAAGAGCATCTTCGGTTTACAATCATACTTGCTCTCAAACCGGAATACCTTTGCCTTGTAGATTTCCTCATGGCAAAACAGGTGTATGAATGCAACTGGGTTCCCTCTTGCATCACTGAGACCCAACTAAACAACTTAGTTCTGACTGGTGCTTTGAGTAGCAAAAGTACCATCCATTGGAGGGTTCCAGGAGACGAATGTCCTCCTACCCCGCAGGAAGGAGAAGTGGTGGTGTTTGCGGATCACCTGGCCCGGGGGTTTAATCCACCCAGTTCAAAATTTTATCGGGACGTCTTGGCTAATTTTAGACTGCGCCCACAAGATGTTGGTCCAAATTCAGTCACGAATATCTGCCATTTCCAAGTACTTTGCGAGGCGTACTTTCAAGAGGAACCCACTGTAGAGCTGTTCCGGGACTTTTTCCATCTGAACCGACGTACTGAATTCACCGATGGCCCTAATATGGAACTGGGTGGTATGGCGATTCAGAAGAGGAAAGAGGTGACTTATCCTCACGCCAAGTTGCATAGTCATCCGCAAGAATGGAATTGCACTTGGTTCTATTGCAAGGATACTTCCCCTGCTGAAGAAAATCCACTGCCCGGTTTCCGTCCAGAGAGACTTAGCAATACTCACCCCTTCCCCCCACGGCTAACTGCCAAAGAGAGGAGTAAGTACGCCCCTCAGCTGTCCAAGCTCAGAGCCTTCATGGCTAACGGTTTAACGGGGGTAGATCTTGCTCGTTGCTGGATTTCGTGGAGCATCCTGCCCCTTAGCATCCGCTCCGGTTTAATGTGCCAATACACGGGTCGGGTTGATGATCCCTTGAGGCACTGCAACATTCAGCTGACGGAGGACGAAGTCGCTGAAGCTGTGAAAAAGATGCTGAATGAACCGGAACATGTTTGTGCCCAAACCGGCCTGCTTCCATTCTGTACCACCAACAAGCCTCCTGCTGTAAGTATCTCCCCTCTGTTTGTTATAGAACTTATGATCCCCTTATACACATATTGCTAACTCCAGTCCTTCCTGAGACAGGGAGATGATCCATTTTGGAGCAAGAAGTTACAAGAGCCAACCGAAAAGGTAACCCGACCCAAGACGAGGGTGAAGAAGCCTGCTCAGAGGAAAAGGAACACCGCTTCCTCTACTCCGGATTTAGAGGAGGATGATGTGGGTAATCCGGACCTCGGGGTAGACCTCGATTCAGTTGGTTTGCTTTTTATACGTCTTATTGATGATGATATTTGTCAGGACGACGCTGAAGTGAGCCATGCCGAAGGCCCAGAGGTAACTATTCTTTCTTCTGATGCCGTTCCTTTGCCTTTGAAAAAACCTCGCCAAGCAAACCGGAGAATTAAATTTTCTCACCCTCTTGCTTACCTGGATCCCAAATTTCTTGTGAAGACCCAGCAACATGAAGCTCGACGCACCACCCGACATAGCGGCCAGGTAGTTACCTCCGCCGGTTTACCGAACAGCCCGGTTCGGAAACGCCGCTCAGAGGTCTCCGATTCACGCGCTAGCTTTCCTCCTAAAGCAGGTTTAACTCGTCAGCCTCTAAATCCATCTGACTCCGATTATCAGGTCACTTCCCATTCCTCTTCCGGTGAATCTTCAGCCACTCAACTGCCACCGTTGAAGACAGTTATTGGGTAAGTTGGACCGATCACAACATATCTCTGTATGGGTTTCTTAATCCATCTTATACCGTTTTTTCAATCTTTGGGCTTTTTCCAGGGCCAAACCTAGACCGAGCAAGAAGGCTCGTCTGGATAACCCGGCTGGAGGAACTGCCGCTCCTGAACCGGAGAAAACTCCTGGTGCTAACGCTCCGGGTCGTGAGGACACTCAGAGTTATCTATCCCCGCAAGATGACACCTGCGCTGAAGAAAGGATTATCGAACCTGCCAGCCATACTGATCCGCCTGCCAGTCCTGTTCGGGTTGAGGAATCCATCCCCCCTTCTGGAACTGCTGATAAACCGACCGGGCCACTGCAGAGCAGCGATTCCAAGGACGATGATGTTGTGATTACCGGCATCGGTCACTCTGAACCGGGGAACGCTGCTACCTTAGCCAAGCATACTGCCAAGGACGAAATCTCGGCCATGAAGGGCAAATGGGACCTTGACTCTTCTACGTACGCCGCTTTAAGCGCCCCGGATCTTTATTCCGGGTACCTGAACCGATTGTACACCAGTCGGGATTATGAAGCTGGCATGATCAAGATGATGAAGGAGAAACTTGAGGTAACTCCCTTGTGCTTTATTCCATTGCAACTTAGCTTATCAATATTTCCAAACCGAGACGGTAAACCCGGATCAGGCTGTCTTGACAATTAAAGTCCAGTTTAGAAAACCCAAGGCTTCAACTTAGGTCATAACCAGAAAACATCATTAGATAACTATTAGCCCCCAAGTGCCAAGTTTAAATACTTGTATTAATCTTGGGACTTTTTGCAATGGAGAACTTGCGTTAAAATCAAATATGCATTAGCCCCCAAGTATCGAGCACATAACTTGCTTGTGTGGTTGATACTTCCAAACCGTGCAATATTTTCTGAACACTGTTGATGACCTGCTGCAGGGGGATTTGAAGACCAAAGAGAACCAAGTCTCGGACCTTCAGGAAATCTTAAGAACCCAACAGGCTGAAACTGAAAAAGCGAAGGATGAATTGGCCAACGCCTTAACCGTTATGGAACAGCTGAAAGAGAGCCACAAAAAGGAACAAGCTGACTGGGCTACTGAGAGAGCTCTTCTGACGAAGAGGGCTGAAAACGCCGAAGCTGCTCTTAAACCGGTGGTTGATGAACTATCCACCGTGAAGCGACAGATACACTCCATGACCTCTGCTGTCTTTGGTAAGCTTTTCGACGCCCTTCTTCCAATTTGTACCTTGTCTGTTACCTCCTATGTCCGGTTTGTAATCCATCTTGAAACACTGCAGGCTCACGTATTGGACACTTGGGTTCTGATGTGCGGATGAAACTCAAAGCTGCTTATACTCTGATTGAACAGCTATACACCGGAGCACAAAGAGCTATCACCACTGCATCGCACAACAACCCTGCGCCGGCTCTGATTCAAGACACATTAAAGAGGCTGTCCATGCTGCCGGCCCGGATTGAAGAGTTGAAAAGATCAGCTGCTCGAACTGGAGCTATCACTGCCTTGATCCGGGCCAAAGCGTGGGTACCAGATTTCGATCCTGTCGAAGCGGCCCAAGGATACCCCAGCTTGAAGGAAGACGGTTCAGACTTTGGTGAAGATGATTTGAGGGCGATAAACCGGGCGGTGCGCCCCCTAGCTTGTCAATTGGCTGAGGAGGCAGATCTGTCACGTTACCAAGCCCAATACGACAACCAGAACAAACGAGTATCTGCCCCGGTCCCTGAAGCGTGAAACCTTGTTCCTCCAATCCGTAAGCATACTTACGCCCCAGACATTGAACCGTCTTCGCTGATTCACGAAGAAGCCGTCTTTCAAGCGCTAATGGGAATCGACTGGACCACTGCTGATTTCCAGCCAATGGGTAACCAAGATGGAGCTGAAGCGGCGCGAGACGATCCCCAGCCTTCGAACCAAGGCGGCGAACAGGCGTAATCAACGCTCCGGTTCACCCTACTTGGTGACGTCTTAATCCGTCAACGAACAATATATTCAGGCACTACGTTGCCTTGTAATAAGATAGTTTAATACCTCTGCCTTTGAATGTGCCTTCGCGCATGGGTACTAATGCTCTTTCCAATGACGTTTCCAACTTATGTTTCCTGTCTTTACTGAGTACACAATGTGATTTTTCGACCACCTGAACCGTGCTGCGCCTCTGCCAAACCGGGCAATTTGCCTTCGGGTTAAAACGGACCAGGCTATGCCAGCTGAATCGGTTTAAGGATACTTGACGTTCCGAAGAACCAACAAACACCACAATAAAGGCAGAAAACAAAACCAAATATGAAAAGGCAACGCGATAGTAAAACGCATGCGAATAGTGGTTACTATGAACCGTTCAGAAGGCGTGACCATCGTCAAGACAAAACCGAGCCCCCAAGAGGTGTAGCTACGGTTTAAGTCGACTAGGTTCCTAACTGAATCGTGGCAAATATGCCGGCCAAATGGCATTGCATTGGTTCGTCAACCAAGCCCCCAAGTGACTCAATGGCTAAAAAGCCGACCAGAAGGCATTACCATCATCAAGACATGACCGAGTTCCCATAAGGCGTAATCTACGGTTCAAGTCGATTAGGTCCCCAACTGATTCAGTGGCAAATATGCCAGCCAGAAGGCATTACCGTCGTCAAGACCTGACCAAGCCCCCCGGAGGTGTAGCTACGGTTCAGGCCGACTAGGTCCCCAACTGACTTTATAGGGATAGCTATGTTCTCTTTGGTTCGAATACGACCTATGTTTGAACAGCTGCGTTCTCTTTGGTTCGAATACGACCTATGTTTGAACAGAAATCCCCATGTTTGAATAGCTATGTTCTCTTTGGTTCGAATACGACCTATGTTTGAACAGGAAGCCCCATGTTTGAATAGATATGTTCTCTTTGGTTCGAATACGACCTATGTTTGAACAGGAAGCCCCATGTTTGAACCGGGATATTGAACCGGATATTAAGAGCTTCACAACCCTGTAGGAGACATCTTCCCTTGAACCAGCTTTTAAACCGGAATTTGAACTTCTGTGAAGCGACCTCCAGGGGTAAGTACACATGATGTGAAGAACAGTAGAGACCCCGCTTTACTCGAGGCTCCGGTTTATTGTATTCAATCATAATATATACATGGTCATGATATGTACATAAACAGAGCCCAGGGCTCATGTATAATAAGGTCGAAGATGAGCTATGTTCCACGGCCTGCTGGTCTCCTCCTCTGACGTGCGTGAATCCTTGCGCTCTCTAATATCAATCAAGTAATATGACCCATTATTCAGATTCTTGCTGACCACAAAGGGTCCCTCCCAAGGCGGGGATAATTTATGTTGATCAGATTGATCCTGGATGAGCCGAAGCACCAAATCCCCCTCCTGAAAGGTCCTGGTCCTAACCCGACGGCTGTGGTAGCGGTGAAGATCTTGCTGGTAAATCGCTGAACGGGCAGCTGCCAAGTCACGCTCCTCATCCAACAAGTCAAGAGCGTTCTGCCGTGCCTGCTCATTGTCCGCTTCAACATATGCTGCCACGCGAGGAGAGTCATGTCGTACATCACTTGGGAGAACCGCCTCTGCTCCATAGACCATAAAAAACGGCGTAAACCCCGTGGATCTGTTAGGCGTGGTGTTAATGCTCCATAATACAGACGGTAGCTCCTCCACCCAACAACCCGGCGTCCTTTGCAAAGGGACCAGAAGCCGGGGTTTGATACCTCTCAAGATCTCTTAGTTCGCCCGTTCTGCCTGACCATTAGACTGTGGGTGCGCTACCGAAGAAACATCAAGCCGTATATGCTCCCGTGCACAGAACTCCTTCATGGCCCCCTTGGATAGATTGGTACCATTATCTGTGATGATGCTGTGTGGAAAACCAAACCGGAAGATCACCTTCTTTATAAACCGAACCGCCGTGGCTGCATCACACTTACTGACCGGTTCTGCCTCTACCCACTTTGTAAATTTGTCAACCGCCACCAGTAGGTGGGTCTTCTTATCTTTGGAACGCTTAAAAGGCCCAACCATATCAAGCCCCCAAGTCGCAAACGGCCAAGTGATTGGAATCATCCTCAATTCTTGATCCGGTATGTGTGCTCGTCTGGAAAATTTCTGGCAACCATCACATAATCTGACCAGGTCTTCCGCATCAGCATGAGCAGTTAACCAGTAGAAACCGTGGCGGAACGCTTTAGCCACCAATGATTTTGAACCGGCGTGGTGGCCGCAATCCCCTTCATGTATTTCTCGTAATATCTCGCACCCCTCCTTAGGGGATATGCACCGTTGCAGCGCTCCTGATACGCTGCGATGATGTAACTCTCCTTGGAAAATGGTCATAGACTTGGACCGTCGTACTATCTGTCGAGCCAAGCTTTCATCTTCTGGCAACTCACCCCGGTTCATATATGCCAGGTAAGGAAGCGTCCAATCCGGGGTGGCGTGAAGAGCCGCCACTAACTGAGCCTCCGGATCAGGAACAGCCAACTCCAGCTCACCGGGCAGCTGTACCGATGGGTGGTATAATACATCCAAGAAAACATTGGGTGGGACCGGTTTACGCTGAGAGCCCAAGCGACTTAAAGCGTCTGCTGCCTCATTTTTTCTGCGGTCCACATGATCCACTTGATAGCCTTTGAAATGCCCAGCCACCATATCTACTTCACGTCGGTATGCAGCCATGAGCGGATCCTTAGAGTCCCAGGTGCCAGATACTTGCTGAGCCACCAGATCCGAATCACCAAAGCACCTAACTCTGCTCAGATTCATCTCTTTAGCCACCCGAAGACCATGAAGCAAAGCTTCATACTCCGCCGCATTATTTGTATAGGGGAACATTAAACGGAGGACATAACAAAACTTATCTCCTCGTGGGGAAGTTAAAACGACTCCAGCCCCCGAGCCTTCCAATTGTCTTGACCCGTCAAAATGAACGGTCCAATAGGTGTTATCTGGCTTCTCCTCAGGCGCTTGTAACTCTGTCCAATCGTTTATGAAATCGACAAGTGCCTGTGACTTTATGGCCGTTCGGGGTACGTACCTTAAATCGTGCGGCCCGAGCTCGATAGCCCACTTAGCAATCCGACCGGTCGCCTCCCGGTTCTGTATAATGTCACCCAAAGGAGCAGAACTGACCACCGTGATTGGGTGTCCTTGGAAATATTGCCTCAGCTTCCGGCTTGCCATAAAAACGCCATATACCAGCTTCTGCCAATGCGGATACCTTTGTTTGGATTCGATAAGTACTTCACTGATATAGTAAACCGGTCGCTGAACCGGATGTTCCTTTCCAGCCTCCTTTCGTTCTACCACCATCGCCACACTGACCGCTCTGGCATTCGCTGCAACATATAACAGGAGTGGCTCTTTATCTACAGGGGCTGCTAATACTGGCGGATTGACCAGCTGTCGCTTCAAGTCCTCAAACGCTTTATCCGCCTCCGGACTCCAGACAAATTGATCCGTCTTCTTGAGCATTTGATACAAGGGGATCGCCTTTTCACCAAGGCGACTGATAAACCGGCTTAACGCCGCAATCCGCCCGGCCATGCGCTGAACATCATTGATGCATTTCGGTTTAGCCAGGGAGGTGATGGCTGTGATCTTTTCTGGATTGGCCTCAATTCCTCTATGGGACACTAAAAATCCCAACAGCTTGCCTGCAGGTACACCAAAAACACACTTAGCCGGGTTGAGCATCATTTGGTACACTCTCAAGTTATCGAAAGTCTCCTTCAAATCGTCAACCAGGGTCTCCTTCTTTCGTGACTTGACCACAATATCATCCACATAAGCATGTACATTACGACCAATCTGCTCGTGGAGGCAATTTTGCACACATCGTTGATAAGTAGCCTGCGCGCTCTTAAGCCCAAAGGGCATAGACACATAGCAGAAGGCTCCAAAGGGAGTAATAAACGCTGTCTTCTCCTGGTCCTTAACTGCCATCTTGATCTGATGATAACCCGAATAAGCATCCAAAAAACTTAAACGCTCGCAACCTGCCGTAGCATCAATGATCTGATCAATCCGGGGGAGAGCAAAAGGATCTGCTGGGCAAGCTTTATTCAAGTCTGTGTAATCCACACACATGCGCCAGGTGCCGTTTTTCTTAAGAACTAACACCGGATTAGCGAGCCATTCGGGATGAAAAACCTCAATGATAAACCCAGCTGCCAGGAGCCTGGCCACTTCCTCACCAATCGCTTTACGTCTTTCTTCGTTAAACCGCCGTAAGAACTACTTTACTGGTTTGTACTTAGGATCCACATTAAGGGTGTGCTCAGCGAGTTGCCTCGGTACACCAGGCATGTCAGATGGCTTCCATGCAAAGATGTCCCGATTCTCACGGATGAACTCGATGAGCGCGCTTTCCTATTTTGGATCCAAGTTTGCACTGATGCTGAACTGCTTGGATGAATCGCCAGGTACGAAGTCAACAAGCTTAGTTTCGGCCGCTGATTTAAACTTCAAGGCCGGATCGTGGTCCGTAGTTGGCTTTTTTAATGAAGTCATATCCTCCGGATCAACACTGTCTTTGTACTGCTTTAGCTCCTCCGTAGCACAAACCGATTCAGCATAAGTCGCATCTCCTTCCTTGCATTCCAAAGCGATTCGGCGGCTCCCATGAACCGTTATAGTGCCCTTGTAACCTGGCATCTTAAGTTGCAGATATACGTAGCAGGGCCGTGCCATAAATTTTGCATAAGCTGGCCGCCCGAACAAAGCGTGGTACGGACTTTGGATTTTAACCACCTCGAACGTCAGCGTCTCTGATCTGGAATCGTGGCTATCGCCAAATACCACTTCAAGGGCTATCTTACCAACCGGATACGCAGACTTGCCAGGCACCACCCCGTGGAACACTGTATTGGTCGGTCTGAGATCCTTATCTACCAGTCCCATACGACGGAAGGTCTCATAATACAAGATGTTAATGCTGCTCCCTCCGTCCATGAGCACCTTGGTGAGCTTATAACCTCCCACCTGAGGCGCTACCACCAGTGCTAACTGACCCGGATTATACACCCTGGGAGGATGATCTTCTCGGCTCCATATGATAGGCTGTTCCGACCAACGCAGATAGTGAGGCGTGGCCGGTTCGACAGCACTGACTGCCCGCCTCTGAAGCTTCCTATCTCGTTTATCCAAGCTCGTAGTAAAGACATGATACTGTCCACCACTCAACTGTTTCGGGTTGCTCTGATAACCACTTTGATTACTTTGATTATTCTGATTATTTTGGCTGACCTGTCCGCCCGGGTTACCCTGGAACCCTGGACCGGAATTCCCGCCACCGTACCCTGATCCGGAACCGGAACCGCCACCGGAGCTGTGATCATATTGGAAAGTGTTTGAGCTTTTGAATTCCTTCATGATATAACAATCCTTCCAAAGATGGGCTGCTGGTTCCTCCTTTGTTCCGTGCTTCGGACAGGGCTGGTTTAAGAAAAAGTTCAAACGCTCCGGATTAGGACCGGGATGTGCGCGGAAACTTGGCTGTTTCCCCTTACGCCGCTGGCCTTTATCCTGTGCACTTGCGCTGGCCACCAAGTCCATGCTCCCGTCCGGTTTACGCTTTCCACCGCCTCCATTACCTGTCGGCCGATGCTGCTGGCCTTTGGTGTTGCTATTCTTCTTTCCCTTCCCTGCCTTGTCATCACCAGAGTCAGGATCCTTGGTACTGTCAGAATCCGCATACTTCACTAAAGCGGTCATGAGCGTTCCTATATCTGTACAATCACGCTTCATCCGGCCCAGCTTTAGCTTCAAAGGGCCAAACCGACAGTTGCTCTCCAACAGCACCATGGCGGTGTCTGCGTTGATGCGATCTGACGAGTGCAAAACTTCTGATACCCGCCGTACCCAATGGGTAGTTGATTCCCCTTCTTGCTGAACGCAGGCTGCTAGGTCAACTATTGACATTGGCTGTTTGCACGTGTCCTTGAAATTCTTGATAAACCGGGCGCGTAATTGGGCCCATGAACTAATTGAATTAGGCGGTAAGCTCTTTAGCCAAGTCCGGGCCGTTCCTTCTAACATCATAGTGAAATACTTGGCACACGCCGTGTCATCCACATCTAGCATCTCCATAGCCATTTCATAGCTCTCCACCCATGTCTCCGGAGGCTGATCTGCCGTGTAGTTTGGTACCTTGCGGGGGCCTTTGAAGTCTTTGGGCAGGCGTACGTTGCGTAAAGCGGGAACAAGGCACGGTACTCCCAAAGAACTGGAAACCACCCCCGGTTCAACCGTAGCTGCGGGGAAGAGAGGTGTAAGCTGACGAGCCTGATGCTGCGCTGCTAATCCGGCCTCCCGTGCACGGGTGCGATCCACATTCTCGTGAGTATTGTCGACGCCCGCCGGATTGTTGGCGCGGAGCGCTTCACGCCTGGCGTTACTTGAAACGGCCGGCTCCTCCACGTGCCTACTATAGCTCCTGCTGGGGCGAGGGGTGGAGTGAATCCGATCACGGCTTTGCGAATACGCTTCTTGCTGGGCCAACGCGGTCCTAAGGAGCTCCTTGACCCGGCGTGTCTCTTCATCCTGCGGTGAATCTCCTTCGATCGGAATGGCTTCCAACCGAGCCGCCGCCGCGACGAGGTTATCCATCGGGTTGGAATAATGACCTGACGGCGTTGGCATGGCTGGTGGCGTATCCGTGTTATGACGAGGCAGGTTTATAATCCGGTGCTGAACCGGGGCGCCGGCTGTCGCCTCCGCCCGGTTTACCCCCGGGGTGTTGAAGAGATTTCGAGCGTCGAGGGCGGCGGGCAATCGAGACCGGGATTTTCTCTTCAGGACCTCCTGAGATGCCTTCTGGTCCATCATGAGCCTGTAAGCCTGTGCCTCTAAAGCGGCGCGCTCCGCCGTCATCCTGATCTCTTCTGCTGCCAGCTCCGCTTTAGCCCGAGTGATCTGCTCTCTCACTTTGGCAATCTCAGCATTGTGAACCTCCTGATCCACCGGGTTGGCCTCCGCCATGAGCGCTGCTAGTGCGTCAAACAGGTCTGACAAAACTTGGGCTGGTGAACCGGTAGGGCCTCCTGCCCGCGCAGCCGTTGCTGCTGCCGATCCGGAGATCGCTGCTGCTGCAGTTGATGATCATGGCGCCGCCTGTGTCCCGGCCATGAAGATCCCAACCCGATAGGGCAGATCAGAGGGTTCCGGAATACTGTTGCCATCGGAGCCGCCCCCAACCCGATCATCTTGTAGCTGGTAAAGAGATTCGGTCTCCCCGGTCGACGTTTCATCGCCAGAGTAGATGGCGGTTTCGTCACCAGATTCGGATCCTTCCTCGTAGCTTCCCCCGTGGATGACTCCCACGAAGGCGTGCTTCCTGGTCGGTTTAGCCAGGGTCGATCTCGTGCACTGAGCTGTCTCAATGAGGTCGGCGCAGTCGCCTAACTCGGGGCCCGGTTCTCCGATCTTGTCGATGAAAACATGGATGCCGCCAAAGGGGACCCGGTACCCGTACTCGATCGAGCCGGCGTCGGGGCCCCAGCCTGTGCTGTCGATGTAGAGTTTTCCGCGGCGACTCTTGGTCATCCGTCCCACAGCGTAACCCTCGAGTCCTTCAAAGCGGCCCTCCAAGAACCTGAAACCATCTCGCGATAGCCCCACGGTGGGCGCCAACTATCGTGGATTTGTCACGGCAGATGTCCTAGTAAGAGGACTTAGTCGTGGAGCCATCGCAACGGGTTAGCTTGAAGGGGTTAAAGTGGACACAAGGACACGGTTTTTATACTAGTTCGGCCCCTTCGATGAAGGTAAAAGCCTACGTCTAGTTGTAATGGGATTGATGGGTTTCGAGGGCTTAGGGAGCGATAAGCTTCGCCTAAACCTCGAGTTCTTTTTTATCTGTCCCCAAACCGCCGTCGGGTCGTCCCCTTATATACACGGGTGACGCCCCTCGGTCTGCAAAGTCTCGACCTCCGGCTTATAACGTGCCCGGGTCGGTCTCTCTATTCCTATCTTACGATACAAGTTGGCCCCAGGCCAGTTTACACCATAAACCTTTAAACCGGTTATAGGCCTTGGGCCTTTCCACTTCTTGGGCTTTAACATCTCGGGTCTGTTGACGGCGGTAACCCGGGCCCTGCAGGCCGGTTTACCCCAGATAGCAACATCCCCAACACAGAATACTCAGGTTAAACTTGTCGAGCTTAGCATATGCAGATATGGCCTCAGTACACTGAGAACGAAAGGTCGAGTGTGAATAATATAGTAGATATGATCAACATAGTGATGTTCACCATTGAGAGCTACTGCATTTCACGTGATGATCGAACATGGTTTAGTTGATTTGGATCACGTGATCACTTAGATGATTAGAGGGATGTCTATCTAAGTGGGAGTTCTTAAGTAATATGATTAATTGAACTTAAATTTATCATGAACTTAGTCCTGGTAGTATTAGCATATCTGTGTTGTAGATCAATAGCTCGCGTTTAGCTCCCCTGTTTTATTTTGATATTTTCCTAGAGAAAACTAAGTTGAAAGATGTTAGTAGCAATGATGCGGACTTGGTCTGTGATATGAGTATTGACCTCATTGCTGGACAGAAGTATTATGTCCTTGATGCACCGCTAGGTGACAGAACTATTGCAGGAGCGGATGCAGACGCTATGAACGTTTTGAAAAAAGCTCGGTATGATGACTACTTGATAGTTTAGTGCACCATGCTTTACGGCTTAGAACCAGGACTTCAAAAATGTTTTGAATGCCATGAAGCATATAAGATGTTCTAAGAGTTGAAATTGGTATTTCATACTCATGCCTGTGTCGAGAGGTATGAGACCTCTGACAGTACTTTGCCTACAAGATGGAGGATAATTGCTCAGCTAGTGAGCTTGTGCTCAGAATGTCTGAGTACTACAATCATTTGAATCAAGTGGGAGATAATCTTCCAGATAAGATAGTGATTGACAGAGTTCTCTAGTCGCTATCACCAAGTTACTAGAACTTCATGATAAACTATAATATGCGAGGGATAACAGTAACGATTCCCAAGCTCTTTGTGATACTGAAATCAACGAAGGTAGAAATCAAGAAAAACATCAAGTGTTGATGGTTGACAAGACCACTTGTTTCAAGAAAAAGGGCAAAGGGAAGAAGGGGAACTTCAAGAAGAACGGCAAGCAAGTTTCTGCTCAAGTGAAGAAGCCCAAGTCTGGACCTAAGCCTGAGACTAAGTGCTTCTACTGCAAAGGGACCGGTCACTAGAAGTGGAACTGCCCTAGATACTTGGCGCATAAGAAGGATGGCATAGTGAACAAAGGTATATTTGATATACATGTTATTGATGTGTACTTTACTAGTGTTTATAGAAACCCCTTAGTATTTGATAATAGTTCAGTTGCTAAGATTAGTAACTCGAAACGGGAGTTGCAGAATGAACAAAGACTAGTTAAGGGTGAAGTGACGATGTGTGTTGGAAGTAGTTCCAAGATTGATATGATCATCATCGCACACTCCCTATACTTTTGGGATTAATGTTAAACCTAAATAAGTGTTATTTGGTGTTTGCGTTGAGCATGAATATGATTTGATCATGTTTATTGCAATACAGTTATTCATTTAAGTTAGAGAATAATTGTTGTCCGTTTACATGAATAAAACCTTCTATGGTCATACACCCAATGAAAATTGTTTGTTGGATCTCGATCGTAGTGATACACATATTCATAATATTGAAGCCAAAAGATGCAAAGTTAATAATGATAGTGCAACTTATTTGTGGCACTGCCATGTAGGCTATATTGGTGTAAAGCGCATGAAGAAAATCCATGCTGATGGGCTTTTTGGAATCACTTGACTTGCGAACCATGCCTCATGGGTAAGATGACTAAGACTCCATTCTCCGAAACAATGGAGCGAGCTACTGACTTATTGGAAATAATACATACCGATGTATGCAGTCCGATGAGTGTTGAGGCTCGCGTCGGGTATCGTTATTTCCTGACCTTCACAGATGATTTGAGCAGATATGGGTATATCCACTTAATGAAACTGAAAGAGTTGAAAAGTTCAAAGAATTTCAGAGTGAAGTGGAGAATCATTGTAACAAGAAAATAACAGTTTTTCTGCGATTTGATCACGGAGACGAATATTTGAATTACAAGTTTGGCCTTCAATTAAAACAGTGTGGAATAGTTTCACAAACTCATGCCACCTGGAACACCACAGCATAATGGTGTGTCCGAACGTCATAACCGTACTTTATTGGATATAGTGCAATCTATGATGTCTCTTACCAATTTACCACTATCGTTCTGGGGTTATGCATTAGAGACAGCTGCATTCACATTAAATAGGGCACCGTCTAATCCGTTGAGACGACGCCATATGAACTATGGTTTGGCAAGAAACCTAAGCTGTCGTTTCTTAAAGTTTGGGGCTGCGATGCTTATGTGAAAAAGCTTCAACCTGATAAGTTCGAACCCAAATCGGAGAAATGTGTCTTCATAGGATACCCAAAGAAGACTGTTGGGTACACCCTCTATCACAGATCCGAAGGCAAGACATTAGTTGCTAAGAATGGATCCTTTCTAGAGAAGGAGTTTCTCTCGAAAGAAGTGAGTGGGAGGAAAGTAGAACTTGATGAGGTAACCGTACCTGCTCCCTTATTGGAATGTAATTCATCACAAAAACCGGTTCTTGTGACGTCTGTACCAATTAGTGAGGAAGTTAATGATGATGATCATGAAATTTCAGATCAAGTTGTTACAGAACCTCGTAGGTCAACCAGAGTAAGATCCGCACCAGAGTGGTACGGTAATCCTGTTCTGGAGGTTATGTTACTAGACCATGATGAACCTACGAACTATGAAGAAGCGATGGTGAGCCCAGATTCCGCAAAATGGCATGAGGCCATGAAATCTGAGATGGGATCCATGTATGAGAACAATGTGTGGACTTTGGTTGACTTGCCTGATCATCGGCAAGCCATTGAGAATAAATGGATCTTCAAGAAGACTGACGCTGATAGTAATGTTACTGTCTACAAAGCTAGAATTGTCGCAAAAGGTTTTCGACAAGTTCAAGGTGTTGACTACGATGAGAGTTTCTCACTCGTATCTATGCTTAAGTCTGTCAGAATCATGTTAGCAATTGCCGCATTTTATGAAATCTGGCAAATGGATAAACAAAATTGCATTCCTTAACGGATTTATTAAAGAAGAGTTGTATATGATACAACCAGAAGGTTTTGTCAATCCTAAAGGTGCTAACAAAATATGCAAGCTCCAGCGATCCATCTATGGACTGGTGCAAGAATCTCGGAGTTGGAATATACGCTTTGATAAGTTGATCAAAGCATATAGTTTTATACAGACTTGCGGTGAAGACTATATTTACAAGAAAGTGAGTGGGAGCACTACAACATTTCCGATAAGTATATGTGAATGACATATTGTTGATCGGAAATAATGTAGAATTATTCTACAAAGCATAAAGGAGTGTTTGAATGGAGTTTTTTCAAAGAAAGACCTCGGTGAGGCTGCTTACATATTGAGCATCAAGATCTATAGAGATAGATCAAGACGCTTGATAAGTTTTTTCAATGAGTACATACCTTGACAAGATTTTGAAGTAGTTCAAAATGGAACAGTCAAAGAAAGAGTTCTTGCCTGTGTTACAAGGTGAAAAATTGAGTAGGAATCAAAGCCCAACCACGGCAGAAGATAGAAATAGAATGAAAGTCATTCCCTATGCCTCAGCCATAGGTTCTATAAAGTATGCCATGCTGGGTATCAGATCTATTGTATACCCTACACTAAGTTTGGCAAGGGAGTACAGTAGTGATCTAGGAGTAGATCACTGACCAGCGGTCAAAATTATCCTTAGTGGAATAAGGATATGTTTCTCGATTATGGAGGTGACAAAAGGTTCGTCGTAAAGGGTTATGTTGATGCAAATTTTGACACTGATCCAGATGACTCTAAGTCTCAATCTGGATACATATTGAAAGTTGGAGAAATTAGCTAGAATAGCTCCATGCATAGCATTATTGGCATAGAAATTTGCAAAATACATACGGATCCGAATGTGGCAGACCCGTTGACTAAACTTCTCTCACAAACAAAACATGATCACACCTTAAGTACTCTTTGGGTGTTAATCACATAGCGATGTGAACTAGATTATTGACTCTAGTAAACCCTTTGGGTGTTAGTCACATGACAATGTGAACTATGGGTGTTAATCACACGGTGATGTGAACTATTGGTGTTAAATCACATGGCGATGTGAACTAGATTATTGACTCTAGTGCAAGTGGGAGACTGAAGGAAATATGCCCTAGAGGCCATAATAAAGTTATTATTTATTTCCTTATTTCATGATAAATGTTTATTATTCATGCTAGAATTGTATTAACCGGAAACTTGATACATGTGTGAATACATAGACAAACATAGTGTCACTAGTATGCCTCTACTTGACTAGCTCATTGAATCAAAGATGGTTAAGTTTCCTAGCCATGGACATGAGTTGTCATTTGATTAACGAGATCACATCATTAGGAGAATGATGTGATTGACTTGGCACATTCTGTTAGCTTAGCACTTGATCATTTAGTATTCTGCTATTTCTTTCTTCATGACTTATACAAGTTCCTATGACTATGAGATTATGCAACTCCCGTTTACCGGAGGAACACTTTGTGTGCTACCATACGTTACAACGTAACTGGGTGATTATAAAGGTGCTCTACAGGTGTCTCCGAGGGTACTTGTTGGGTTGGCGTATTTTGAGATTAGGATTTGTCACTCCGATTGTCGGAGAGGTATCTCTGTGCCCACTCGGTAATGCACATAACTTAAGCCTTGCAAGCATTGCAACTAATGAGTTAGTTGCGGGATGATGTATCACGGAACGAGTAAAGAGACTTGCCGGTAACGAGATTGAACTAGGTATTGAGATACCGATGATCGAATCTCGGGCAAGTAACATACCGATGACAAAGGGAACAACGTATGTTGTTATGCGGTCTGACCGATAAAGATCTTTGTAGAATAGGTGGGAGCCAATATGAGCATCCAGGTTCCGTTATTGGTTATTTACCGGAGACATGTCTCGGTCATGTCTATATAGTTCTCGAACCCGTAGGGTCTGCACGCTTAAAGTTTTGACGACGGTTATATTATGAGTTTATGAGTTTTGATGTACCGAAGGTTGTTTGGAGTCCCGGATATGATCACGGACACGACGAGGATTCTTGAAATGGTCGAGACATGAAGATTGATATATTGGAAGCCTATATTTGGGTATCGGAAGTGTTCCGGGTGAAATCGGGATTTTACCAGAGTACCGAGGGGTTACCGGAACCCCCGGGGGCTTAATGCGCCACAGTGGCCCTTAGTGGAGAAGCGGAGAGGCGGCTAGGGCAGGGCCATGCTCCCCTCCCCCTCTAGTCCTAATAGGACAAGGAGAGGGGGGCGGCGCCCCCCTTCCTCTCTCCCTCCTCTTTCCCCCCTTCTCCTAATCCGACAAGGAAGGGAGGGAGTCCTACTCCCTGTGGGAGTAGGACTCCTCCTGGCGCACCTCCTCCTGGCCGGCCGCACCTCCCCCTTGCACCTTTATATACGGGGGCAGGGGGCACCCCAGACACAACAATTGATTTGATCTTTTAGCCGTGTGCGGTGCCCCCCTCCACCATATATGGTCCACCTCGATAATACTGTAATTGTGCTTAGGCGAAGCCCTGCGTCGGTAGAACATCATCATCGTCACCATGCCGTCGTGCTGACGAAACTCTCCCTCAACACTCGGCTGGATCGGAGTTCGATGGACATCATCGGGCTGAACGTGTGCTGAACTCAGAGGTGCCGTGCGTTCGGTACTTGATCGTTCGGATCGTGAAGACGTATGACTACATTAACTGTGTTGTGCTAACGCTTCCTATTTCGGTCTACGAGGGTACGTGGACACACTCTCCCCTCTCGTTGCTATGCATCACCATGATCCTGTGTGTGCGTAGGAATTTTTTTGAAATTGCTACGTTCCCCAACAGGCCGGATGTCGCGTCGGACCATATATGGCCCATGGGTTGCACGGACCATTCCCAGGCCAAAAGACACACCGGGCTGAAATGGGCCAATGTCTACATCGGGCCTCTAACAGGCCGAAATGTCAATGGGCTGTAATTGGGCCCAAATATTTGGTGAACAATTAACGGGCCAGATTTGGCTTTAGGCCGTAAATGGGCCATGTTTAAACATGCCGTTATTCGGCTGGCCCACTAGTACCTGAGTAATTACGATGGGCCTTTGACTGAACCGGCCTTCTGAACCTATATGGGCCTCTGTTGAGCCCTGCCATGTGTCGACGTATCATAGGCATGTCTCCTCCATTGGACGGACAACATCTGGCCCACTGAGGAGCAGACACGTGTTTCCTCTAGCCAATGATGATTTTACACGTGGAAAATCCCCATTGGTCCTGGCTGTTAACGGGTTATCGAATCCAAACCGGAACCCGATAGCTTAACGACAACCCATTACAGTGGATGCCATGTGTCGGTTACCCTTGAAGAAAGCACTTCCATGACACACCATTTATCGTCATGGAAGTGGACACTTCTGTGATGATAATTTTGGTAATGTCATGGAACACTTCTATGACAGTGATAATACCCAAGTGCAGGGAATCATCGTAGCAATTCCCAATGGTGGAAGTGATAAGTATGGAGTGTCGAACTCACAAGGACCTAAAGGTAAGATCAATATTCTCTCAAGTCCTATCTTCCACTTATACGACTCTACGTACGCCGAACGTTTGCTTCCAACTAGAAACGAGAAATAAAACTACGTTGTGGGTATGAAGAGGATAACTTTGCATGATATTAGAGACATAAAACATAAAAATAGGTGCCGTTATCATAAAGTTAGAATATATTACTAAATATTATAAATAGTGAGTGTGGAATAATGATGTGTCAGTGTGCGGAATTATCCTAGGCAATCATTAACAAGACCGGTAGTTGTCATTGCAATTTCATATGAGGGAGAGGCATAAGCTAACACACTTTCTCTTCTTGGAACATATGCACTTATGATTGGAACTCTAGCAAGCATCCGCAACTACTAAAGATCATTAAGGTAAAACCCAACCATAGCATTAACATATCATGTCCCCTTTATCCCATACGCAACAACCCTAGCCCCTTACTCGGGTTTATGCTTCTGTCACTCAAGCAACCCACTATAAATGAATCATGAACGTATTGCAAAACCCTACAACGGGAATCCCTCACGCTTGCACGGCACGGAGGGCACAATAGGACAACACAAAAATAAAACATACAATTCATACAAATCTAGATCATCAATCAACCCAAAGACAAAGGATATCTACTCAAAACATCATAGGATGGCAACACATCATTGGATCATAATATGCGGCACAAAGCACCATGTTCAAGTAGGGATTACAGCGGGCTGCGGGAGAGTGGACAACGTAAAATAGATGAGGATGGTGATGATGACGGTGATGTTGATGAAGACGATCACCGCATCGATGATTCCCCTCTCGATGGCACTCCGGCGCCACCGAGCGAGAGGAGGAGAGGTTCTCCCCCTTGTGCTTCCTCCTCCATGGCGTCCCCCTGGATGGGGAGTGGTTCTCCCTCTGGTCCTTGGCCTTCATGGCGATGATGGCCCCTCCGGGATCCTCCTCCATGGCCTCCGGTGATGATGGCCCCCTCCGGCAGGGTGCTAGAGAGGGCCTAGATTGTTTTCTCGTGGCAACAGAGGCTTGCGGCGGCAGAACTTCCGATCTCGGTTATTTGCTGGAGGTTTGGGTATTTATAGGAGAGGTTGGCGTCGATAACAAGTCAGGGGGCCGCACGGGAAGTCCACGGGGCACAGGTGCGCGCCCTCCACCCTCGTGGGGCCCACGGGCCTCCCCTCCGGTAACTCTTCGTTCTAGTTTTTTTTATTTTCCAAAAAAAATCTCCGTTGATTTTCATCGCATTCCGTGAACTTTTATTTCTGCACAAAAACAACACCATGGTAGTTCTGCTAAAAACAGTGTACGTCTGGGTTAGTTCTAATCAAATCATACCAAAATCATACAGAACTATTGTAAACATGGCATGAATACTTCATAAATTATAGATACGTTGGAGACGTATCAGACAACACATGTATGACTATCTTGATCCTGTCATAAAATCGTCATGCATGTACATCCATCTGATACGTCTCCGCCGTATCTACTTTTCCAAACACTTTTGACCATGTTTTGGACTCTAACTTGTATGATTTGAATGGAACTAACCCGGACCGGCGCTGTTTTCAGCGAAATTGCCATGATGTTGTTTTATGTGCAGAAAACATAAGTTTTCGGAATGACCTTGTCACGACTGGTTTTCCAATAAAAATGTTTATTGAAAAACCGATCTGTTGAATCCAGTATGTGGAAAATCCACCATACTGGCAGACAAAATTCTTGATACAATGAGCCAGTAGCATAAAATATATTACAAGTCGAGCTAAGGCTGCTCAACAAATTATTACAAGAACGCCAGTAATTATACATAATGGCGGATATGGCACAGTGGTGTGGTGGCATACTACTCACTCGAGAATGAGGTGGTGGTGGAAAATCACAGCGGGGAGTGAAATACACGACTCTAAAACTGGCATCTCATCGAGCGTCGAGGTGAGGCTCGATGAATTTATTCGGGTAGCGGAAGCGAATATAACACAGTGACCAAATCCAGGGTCGCACGAGACTGGCTGGGACTCCTCTAGGCGTCGGACTCGCTATCGAATTCTTCATCCATGAGATCGCCTTCGCAGCATCTGGCCAAATCAACATGCCAGGTGAGTACTTTGAAAGTACTCGCAAGACAGTTCGGACGTAAGATATAACAAATGCATGCATGAATGCGTTATGATTAATTAACCAATGCACATTCAAAATTTAGCAAAACAAGGTAAGTAAAAAGGGAATTGGCGGTAGTCCGCCTGAAAACCCAACAAAGAATAATTGAAAACCGACCGGGTGTCTGAAGCGATGCATCAAAGGGTGAACAAATAAATAAAGATCATGCCACAGTCGGGCGTCTGAGCGACACCACGTAAAGGGCTTAAACAAAAAATAAAAGACATGCGTGCCACAGTCGGACGTCGGGGCGACATCACAGAAAGGGCGTATGTTGAAAGTAAATAACTGTACTGCCGCAGTCGGACGTCTGAGCGACATCACAGAAAGGGCTTTTATTGAAAGTAAATAATAATAACGCCACAGTCGGACGTCTGAGCGACATCGCAGAAAGGGCTTTTATTGAAAGTAATTAATAACAATGCCACAGTCGGACGTCTAAGCGACATCGCAGAAAGGGCTTTCTTCACAAGGATATAATACTCATAATAAATATTCAACTCATGATAATAAAGGGGTTAGTCCATCCACAGGAATACACATTTAACCGGACTTAGCACTCATGTGATTCACTGGAGTTTCTATCACCAAAACTGACACATGTTAGGATAAGATAATACCGAACTTGGACATGGAATAGATGATTCAAAGGATTATATGACTCTGCAGAGTTTGTACAAAAATTTCCCACAGCCAACGAATTTCCGTAGTCATGAAGGACTAGTTCCATTTATGGTATTTCAGAAGAAAACTCAGCTAACCAGTACACACCCATCCTACCTCTCGATGCCAGGAATCACCCTAGACATCGTCCAAGAAAAACTTTTGAGACGGGGAGATCACAATCTCGAATAGCATGGGATCAAATTTATATATGCGCGCTCTAAGGGGTGCCCCCCTCTCGGTCCCAACCGGAAAGACCCATGCCCCCTGACCGGATGACTGGCTTTAATCCAGGGCCATGGAACCATCATCACGGCCTCTCCTTTTGGTGTGTACCAGGAGAGCGGTTTGCAACTTACTAAGCCATATTCCTTGCGAAAAACATGTGGTAGTACAGGGAAGGAAAACGAATGGAACTGGACCGATACGGGTTTACACTGAAGTCAAATCGTCTGGCATAAAACTAGCATGCTACAACACTGCCATCTTACCCATTCTCATGCCAACACATGGCCATGCATACCCACTTCAATCCACTTATGGATTTTCGGAACTCACTTGCCTCAACGTTGCATGTAACATGACATTCATTGGTATGCTCATAAACATGCCATGAAACTACTTATTGCAAACATGCCAAAACACTCATCATATCAAATGTTCAAACATGCTTGCCTAGTTCAGAGTAGTCGGAGCCTAGCTCGGTGAAGTTCGCGGTTCCGTCACCTCCTTCGATATCTACGGTATAAAGAAACACACGCGCTAACGTAAATACTGTGAGGTGCACAAAAATTAATCCAAATATTTCTCAAATAAATCTGAAAAAAAACTAGACAATATTTTAAAGAGGACAAAAAAAGAATCAATCAGAAATACCTTTTTGTTTAAAAGTTATAAAGGTTTTAGTCCAGGGACTCATCTGTAATGAAACAGAAAGTTCTCAGGGGCTAACTTATAAAAATAGAAAACACTTCGATTGAGAATATGCCGGCCCAGAGGGAAGACGCATTTTGGCGGAAGACGCTTTCAGAAAACGGTTCGTTTAAAAAGAACAGAGAGGTTGACAGGCGGGTCCCACCCGTCAGTTTTAAAATTTTAAGAGATGCGACAGAGCTCGACGGTGCCTGAGAGCCGCGGTGGTCGCTGGCGGTGATCCACGGCGAGGCATGGGGATTGGAGGTTACCAACGCGTTCACCGTGTCCTTCCGTGTCGGTGGGTGGTGGTGGGGGGTCGCCGGCAAGCACCACATCGACGGCGGCCCTTGCTCCGGCGGACGGTGGTTCGGGCGTTGATGAATCTTGTCGAGGAGGGCTGCAAGGATCGAATTGGAGTGGGGGTTAGCTCTCTGGTTGCTCGAGGAGGTTACTAATGAAGTTTGGGCGCCGGGGATGGCCTCACCGGAGTGTATCAAGTCGGAGGTCGAGGCGGAACGAGGCGGCCGGAGTCGAGGAAGAAGGGCCCCTCGAGGCTCTTCCAGTTGCTGGGCGGGGTCTAGTGAGGTGGTGGAGGTGTGCGGGGCGAGAGCGAGCTTGGAGACGCTATATATAGCCGGCCCGAGGCGGTTGCCGTGAACGGGATAAGTCCGGCGAGTGATTACGGCGGCGCTGTGGTTGGGCAGTTGGTTTAGGGGCTTGAGCATCGACAAGATGGAGTAACGAGTCCATCCCGGTGCCTAACTCAGCAAGGAGGAGGTGGTTACGGCCTGTCCCCAATAGAACGGCCGTGCGGCACGTCGGCGGCAGGGAGCGCGCCTTGTGCGTGCCAGGCCACGGCGACGGTGCTGCATGCGTGCACTGGCAAGGGAGACGGCCACGCGGAGCTCCCAGGTGGCTTGGGTGGTGCCGAACGGCGTTGTGCCCAAGGGTGCCTTCTGTCGGCCGCCACGGGAGGTCCCGACGCCGCAGAAGACACCGGCGAGGGCGGGCCAGAGTGCCACCGACGCCAGGAACCGACCAAGCGTGCGTGCGGCGCTCTGGACAGGGAGGAGGGGTTGTGCGCAACGTGCCAGGTGCACTGTCGACGCGTGACTGAACTCTGACGAAGGAAAAACGACACTGAAACTCTGAATCTCTGAACATTTTTGAAAATGCAAGGAAACAGTGTCGGCCAGGTGTTCGCCAGAATGATTCTGGTATGTAGGGGTTTCTCCTTGAGCCGAAACTTGGTGGGGTGGCCCCTCATTGCACCAGGAGGCTTCCTGAATTTTTGTAGAATTTTTGGAGAAGAGGAGATATGAATTTCACCAAATTTGGCAAATCTGGTCCAAACTTGCAGAGGCTGAAATTTGAAAATTTTTGAAAAGAGGAAGAGTGGATCAAGATGGTTCTAGGATTTGGATGCTAAGGACAATCCAGAGTAGTTGGTTTGAGATCAAAACTCAAAGGCAATAAGGTACTTGCTTTGAAAATTACTTAGGCTCATAATAAAAGACAGAATTGTTTTGGGAGATAAAATAAATGAAATAAAATTCAAAAATGGCTTGGACTTGTTGGAACAGAGAACTTAGGTTGCTCCAAGGAGGAAGAAGGGGTCTTGAGAGGTTTTACCACATGAGGCAAGATAAAAAAAACATGGGTGGTTTAAAAAAATGAGAGAAGCCCCAAAACTCCTAGGGTTTTCTTTTTAAATGAAAATAATCAAATTCAAAAAATATATTTGAGAGGGAAACAATCAGAAGATAAGTTTCCATAATTCAAACACCACATTTGAAAAGGATGTAAATAAAAATCCTTGCCAAGGGTGAAAGTTTTTAAGAGAGAGGTTTTCTGGAAAAATTTTAAATGGCCCCTTTTCAAAACCAACAAAGTTTTTGCTGAAAACCAAAAGAAAATTTTTAGAGTGTCACAACACCTACCCCCTTAGGAAAAATCTCGTCCCTGAGATTTCAGCTGATCCTCAAATAAGTGTGGATGCTCTGCCCGAAGAGAATCTTCTCTTTCCCAAGTTGCTTCACTTTCGGTGTGATTGCTCCACTGAACTTTGAAGAACTTGATGGTTTTCTGTCGGGTCCTCCTTTCAGACTCCTCTAATATTTTTACTGGATGTTCCCGATAGGTGAGGTCTGGCTGTACGTCAATGTTCTCATGGGATACTTGTTTCTCTGGGTTGCTTACACACTTCCTTAACTGCGAGACATGGAACACGTCGTGGACATCGGATAATTCCTCGGGTAAGTCTAGCTGGTAGGCTACCATGCCTCTTCGTGCCACTATACAGAATGGTCCGATGAATCTTGGTGCTAGCTTTTCCTTTAATCTTTACTCGTTGCAATCCCCTCATAGGGGATACTCGTAGGTACACGAACTCACCGGGTTCGAAGCTGACCCCACGATGTTTCTGATCATAATAACTATTCTGTCGACTCTGAGCGGCCTTGAGTCGGTCTCTGATTAGCTTGAACTTTTGCTCGGCTTCTTTGAGCATGTCTGGGCCGAAAATGCGGCTGTCTACGGTCTCTGACCAATTTAGCGGGGTACGACGTCTCCGTCCGTATAAAGCTTCAAATGGTGCCATTTGTAGGCTGGCCTGGTAACTGTTGTTGTACGCGAACTCGGCATATGGCAGGCTTTCTTCCCAACTGGTTCCATAGGTGAGGACACATGCTCTCAGCATGTCTTCTAAAATTTGGTTTATGCGTTCTGTTTGTCCATCAGTCTGGGGGTGGTATGCTGTACTGAAGGCTAGTTGAGTTCCCAGAGCCTGTTGTAAATGATCCCAGAACCTCGAGACGAACTGGGTGCCTCTGTCGGATATTATAGTCTTCGGGACTCCGTGCAGACAAACTATGCGGGAGAGATAAATCCTGGCAAGCCTCTGAGTGGTGTGGGTCGTCTTTACTGGAATAAAGTGTGCCACCTTGGTTAACCTGTCGGTGATGACCCATATGGCATCATTCCCGTGTCGTGGCCGAGGTAGTCCGACAATGAAATCCATCCCTATTTCATCCCATTTCCACTCAGGTATTTTGTTAGATTACAGTAGTCCGGCTGGTCTCTAATGCTCAGCTTTTATGCGTTGACAAGAGTCGCAACATGCAATGAAGGTGGCTATGTCCCTCTTCATACCGTGCCACCAAAATCTTTCCTGAATATCCTTATACATCTTGGTTCCTCCAGGGTGGATCGAATATGGGGCGGTGTGGGCTTCAGCTAGAATTTGCTGTTTGAGGTCCTCTATATTTGGCACGCAGAGTCTGTCTCCGTACCATAATATTCCTCTATCGTCTATGACGAATTCTGAGGCCTTGCCCATACTCACCTTTCTTTTAATGCCTTTGATGCTGGGGTGACTAGGCTGAGCTTCCTTAATTCTCTCCACAAGGTTGGGTTGTATTTCCAAGTTTGTTATGGTGCCTTCTGCGACCATTAACAAATTGAGTTTGGCAAATTCTTGTTGGAATTCAGGTCTCAAGCTTTGCAGACTGTTTTCGTAAGAGCTGGGGTTTTGACTAAGAGCATCTGCCACTACATTTGCTTTTCCTGGATGGTAGTGGATACCAACATCATAATCTTTTACCAATTCCAGCCAGCGTCGTTGCCATAAATTTAGTTCTGGCTGTGTGAAAATATATTTGAGACTTTTATGGTCCGTATATATTTCACATCGATTTCCAAGTAAGAAATGCCTCCATTCCTTGAGTGCATGAATGACAGCTGCCATTTCTAAGTCATGAGTGGGATAATTTTCCTCATGCTTGCGAAGTTGCCTTTAAGCGTATGCGACAACCTTGCCTTCTTGCATCAACACGCATCCGAGACCCTTTCTGGATGCGTCACAATACACTTCAAAATTCTTGCGTATGTCTGGCACAATTAATACCGGTGCTGTCGTTAATTTCCGTTTTAGCTCTTGGAAACTTTTCTCGCAGGCTTCTGTCCATTCAAACTTCTTTTCCTTCTTGAGTAACTGCGTCATTGGCTTGGCTATGGTGGAAATCCTTCTATAAATCTGCGGTAATATCCTGCCATTCCCAAGAAACTTCGTATGTCCGTTACGCTGGCTGGTGACTTCCAGCCAAGTACGGCCCTGACTTTCTCCGGGTCCACTGCGATACCATCTTGAGTCAGTACGTGGCCTAGAAAGCCTACTTGTCTGAGCCAAAATTCGCACTTGCTGAACTTGGCATACAATTGATGTTTTATGAGTTCTCCTAGCACAATTTTGAGATGTTCCACGTGTTCTTCTGGTGTCTTGGAGTATACTAGAATATCATCGATGAATACCACAACGAACTTGTCCATGAACTTCATAAATACTTTGTTCATGAGGTGAACAAAATATGCGGGGGCGTTCGTTAATCCAAATGGCATTACTGTGAACTCATATAGCCCGTATCTGGAGGTGAAGGCTGTTTTGGGGATATCTTCTGTTCGCACTTTTAATTGATGGTATCCTGACCTTAAGTCAATTTTTGAGAATACCTTGGCCTGAGCGAGTTGATCAAACAAATCGTTTATCCGTGGCATCGGGTATTTGTTCTTAACTGTGACCATGTTAAGTGCTCGGTAGTCTATGCACAATCTCAGTGTTCCATCCTTCTTTTTGGCAAATAAAATTGGTGATCCCCAAGGTGAGGAGCTGGCTCGGATGTATCCTTTGTCCAGCAATTCCTTTATTTGTTTCTTCAACTCAACCAACTCGGATGGTGCCATTCTGTATGGTTTCTTGTATATGGGGGTGGTTCCTGGTGCTAGCTCAATGCTGAATTCTATTTCTCGGTCTGGTGGCATGCCTGGTAGTTCTTCGGGGAATACGTCTGGAAATTCACACACTACTGGAACCTTGTTTAGTTCAGAAACGTCCACCTTATTCAATCTCGGTTGTCGAGGTATTTTTCTTTCTTTGGCTGACACTCTTATTGTCTTCCCGTGGTGGTGGGTGAGGATTACGTTCCGGTTGAAACAGTCAATAAAGCCTTTGTTGGTGGTTAGCCAGTCCATCCCTAGGATGACATCCAGTCCTTTATTTTCCAACACAATAAGATTGGCGTGAAACTCCAATCCTTCGAACTCAATAACCACATCCTGACAGTAACTCTGAGTAACCTGCTGAATCCCAGGGGACTTGATGATCATGGATTTCTCCAAAGGAAGCATCGAAAAATTATTTTGCAAAGCAAAACTTTTCGAAATGAAAGAGTGAGAAGCTCCAGAATCAAACAAAACCATTGCAGGTATTGTGTTGACAGGAAACGTACCGAGTACGATATCCGGAGCATTTTGTGCCTCCTCTTTGGTCACGTGGTTCAGATGACCCTTCCTGTGGTTGTTGTTGGGATTGAAATTGTTTCGCTTGGGCGCTGAATTATTGTCGCCGTTGTTCGGCTTTGGGGTTGAGTTCCTAGGCTTCGGACACTGCTTGGCATAGTGCCCTTCCTCTCCACAGGCGTAACAAGTAACGCCTGGGCATATGTGAACTGCTTGTCCCTTGCATGGAAATTCTTGATTGGGCGTGAGACGTTTGACGTGGATTTGTGTGTCCCTCCCTTTTGAAAATCTGTCTTGCTTCGGTGATTGCGAGCATGGTTAGTCTGGTCCCTTTTTCGCTTGCGGAAATCTTCCAAGCTGCGTCTCTCATTTTCCAGAGTAATGACCTTGTCCACTAGCGTTTTAAAATCTGGAAAAGGGTGCACGTCCAGTTGGCATTTAAGCGCGGGCGCCAGACCATCAAGGAATTTCTCCATCTTCTTGCTTTCAGTCATACGCTCTTCATTGACATAGCGAGACAATAGAGTAAATTGACCGTTGTAATATGACACTGTCATGTTCCTTTGTTTGAGGTCATCGAACTCTCTCTTCTTGATTTTCATAATACTCTTAGGAATGTGTGCACCACGGAAACCTTCCTTGAAATCATTCCAGGTTATATCATTTTCGTTGGGGTGCATGTGCAGGAAATTCTCCCACCACGATGCAGCTGCTCCTGTGAGATAGTGCGGAGCATACAGTACTTTCTCGGGGTCTGAACATTTTGCAATAATTAATTTTCTCTCCATCTCTCGAAGCCAGTCCTCGGCCTCAAGAGGCTTGTCAGTATGAGAAAATGTTTGGGGACGTGTCTTCTGTAGCTCAGATAACTTGGAATGCTGTTGATACTGTCCATGGTGATTTCCCATGTTGATGACTTGGTTCATCATTTCCCAATGTTGTTGCTGACTCTGCTCATAAAGGCGGCACATTTGGGAATGTGCCGTTTCACTGTCCTGTTGACTCGACTGCCCTTGTGTGAAATTGTTGCCTGGTTGAGTGTCATAATCTTCCTCTGGCGGAGTTGTCATGGAGCGAGTCCAAGGACGAGACATTTTTCACTCTGGGGATATATTTTGTAAAACCCATAAGAAGAACGAAAAGGGTCGCAAAAATAAATCCATAAATGCACAAGGCCGGCAAATAAATCAAATAACCAAGATTACTTAAGGAAAACAAATCGATTTGCGCACGGAGAGGGACTGCTCATTACATATGTTACACGCGGGCGGTAATTATACAATACATCACTCGGGATATGCGTACATAATCCTGACATGTTATTTAGGCCAGTGCACTTCTCCAGTTCCTACATGATGCACAAACAAGCTACTTCTCACAACCTATGTACATATAAACATATCTTACAAAGCGGTACATCGCATGACGGCTAAGAGTATTTAGCCGGAGATGTTGATGATCTCCTTGGCCCTGCCAAGGGTGAGGCGCAGCGAGGCTGGGGACTCGACCTCCTCCTCGCTAATAGGCTCCATACGAGTAGTACTGCGCCAAGTGGACGGAGCGGGCGCCAGGGGCGGAAAACCACGAACAGGAGTGGGCGCGATGGGTGGTGCAGTGCGAGCTGGAGTGGGTGCGATGACTTGGTTGAACTCTTCGGTGGTAGGCAGGCGACGAGTAGGTGCATAAGATGCTGAGAACGAGACAAAAGTCAGTGGCGGTGCGGTGTGCAGGAGCTCCCTCCTGTTGGCGGCATAGCCATGGACTGAGTCCATGCGGGCAGCCACGAAGTCGTCCACTAGGTTGTCGAAGGCTGCCTCCAGAGCCCGGAGATACTCAATAAGCATCTCAAAAGCCTCGTCTCGTTCTCCTCTGGGCAGGAGAATGCGCAGTGACAGGTGCAGGGCACATGGCATGGAAGATAGCGGTAACGACGAGACTTCATCACGGGAAGGATATCCCTGAGACGAGCTATCGCCTCGCGGGCTGCCATCTGGATAGCATGCCTCTCCGTAGGCATGGCTCTTCCCAAGAACCGGAAGCGGCGTAACTCACCACGCCCTCCCTTGAACTGCACCGCGGCCTGGTGCATGGTCAGACTGTCGTTGACTCTGTGCTGGCAGAGTGAGAAGACTGGGCGCACAGATGGCCCCATCGTGACCTGAGCGATGAAGGAGAGAAGCTTGACGAACCCATCGGGCACGTTGGTGAAGGTCTGAGACTCGCAGCTGTTGTCGGCCATCTACAAAAGTAGGCAAAAATCCTGAATGGTCAGATCATAAATATATGCTGACTGTCAGAAAAATGACTACAATTGCAAAAGTATAAATTAGCTCTATCATGCTAATAACCGATTAGCGATCGCACCTAGTGGCTTCCTACAGTCAGCCTGGCTCTGGTACCAAGCTTGTCACGACCGGTTTTCCAATAAAAATGTTTATTGAAAAACCGATCTGTTGAATCCAGTATGAGGAAAATCCACCATACTGGCAGACAAAATTCTTGATACAATGAGCCAGTAGCATAAAATATATTACAAGTCGAGCTAAGGCTGCTCAACAAATTATTACAAGCACGCCAGTAATTATACATAATGGCGGATATGGCACAGTGGTGTGGTGGCATACTACTGACTCGAGAATGAGGTGGTGGTGGAAAATCACAGTGGGGAGTGAAATACACGACTCTAAAACTGGCATCTCATCGTGCGACGAGGTGAGGCTCGATGAATTTATTCGGGTAGCGGAAGCGAATATAACACAGTGACCAAATCCAGGGTCGCACAAGACTGGCTGGGACTCCTCTAGGCGTCAGACTCGCTATCGAATTCTTCATCCATGAGATCGCCTTCGTCAGCATCTGACCAAATCAACAAGCCAGGTGAGTACTTTGAAAGTACTCGCAAGACAGTTCGGACATAAGATATAACAAATGCATGCATGAATGCGTTATGATTAATTCACCAATGCACATTCAAAATTTGGCAAAACAAGGTAAGTAAAAAGGGAATCGGCGGTAGTCCGCCTGAAAACCCAACAAAGAATAATTGAAAACCGATCGGGTGTCTGAAGCGACGCCTCGAAGGGTGAACAAATAAATAAAGATCATGCCACAGTCGGGCGTCTGAGCGACACCACGTAAAGGGCTTAAACAGAAAATAAAAGACATGCGTGCCACAGTCGGACGTCGGGGCGACATCACAGAAAGGGCTTATATTGAAGGTAAATAACTGTACTGCCGCAGTCGGATGTCTGAGCGACATCACAGAAAGGGCTTTTATTGAAAGTAAATAATAATAATGCCATAGTCGGACGTCTAAGCGACATCGCAGAAAGAGCTTTTATTGAAAGTAATTAATAACAATGCCACAGTCGGACGTCTGAGCGACATCGCAAAAAGGGCTTTCTTCACAAGGATATAATACTCATAATAAATATTCAACTCATGATAATAAACGGGTTAGTCCATCCACAGGAATAAACATTTAACCGGACTTAGCACTCATGTGATTCACCGGAGTTTCTGTCACCAAAACTAACACTTGTCAGGATAAGATAATACCGAACTTGGACATGGAATAGATGATTCAAAGGATTATATGACTCTGCAGAGTTTGTACAAAAATTTCCCACAGCCAATGGATTTCCGTAGTCACGAAGGACTAGTTCCGTGTACGGTATTTCGGAAGAAAACTCAGCTAACCAGTACACACCCATCCTAACTCTCGATGCCAGGAATCACCCTAGACATCGTCCAAGAAAAACTTTTGAGATGGGGAGATCACAATCTCGAATAGCATGGGATCAAATTTATATATGCGCGCTCTAAGGGGTGCCCCCCTCTCGGTCCCAACCGAAAACACCCATGCCCCCTGACCGGATGACTGGCTTTAATCCATGGCCATGGAACCATCATCACGGCCTCTCCTTTTGGTGTGTACCAGGAAAGCGGTTTGCAACTTACTAAGCCATATTCCTTGCGGAAAACATGTGGTAGTACAGGGAAGGAAAACGGATGGAACTGGACCGATACGGGTTTACACTGAAGTCAAATCGTCTGGCATAAGACTGGCATGCTACAACACTGCCATCTTACCCATTCTCATGCCAACACATGGCCATGCATACCCACTTCCATCCACTTATGGATTTTGGAAACTCACTTGCCTCAACGTTACATGTAACATGACATTCGTTGGTATGCTCATAAACATGCCATGAAACTACTTATTGCAAACATGCCAAAACACTCATCATATCAAAAGTTCAAACATGCTTGCCTGGTTCAGAGTAGTCGGAGCCTAGCTCAGTGAAGTTCGCGGTCCCGTCACCTCCTTCGATATCTACGGTATAAAGAAACACACGCGCTAACGTAAATACCGTGAGGTGCACAAAAAATAATCCAAATATTTTTCAAATAAATCTGATAAAAAACTAGACATTATTTTAAAGAGGATAAAAAAAGAATCAATCAAAAATACCTTTTTGTTTAAAAGTTATAAAGGTTTTAGTCCAGGGACTCATCTGTAATGAAACAGAAAGTACTCAGGGGCTAACTTATAAAAACAGAAAACACTTCGATTGAGAATACGCCGGCCCAGAGGGAAGACGCATTTTGGCAGAAGACACTTTCAGAAAACGGTTCGTTTAAAAAGAACAGAGAGGCTGACAGGCAGGTCCCACCCGTCAGGTTTAAAAATTTAAAAGAGGCGTCAGAGCTCAACGGCGCCCGAGAGCCGCGGTGGTCGCCGGCGGCGATCCACGGCGAGGCAGGGGGATTTGAGGTTACCAACGCGTTCACCGTGTCCTTCCGCATCGGTGGGTGGTGGTGGCGGGTCGCCGGCGAGCACCATGTCGACGACGGCCCTTGCTCCGGCAGACGGTGGTTCGGGCGTTGATGGATCTCGTCGAGGAGGGCTGCAAGGATCGAATTGGAGTGGGGGTTAGCTCTCTGGTTGCTCGAGGAGGTTACTGACGAAGTTTGGGCGCCGGGGATGGCCTCACCGGAGTGGATCAAGTTGGAGGTCGAGGCGGAACAAGGCAGCCGGAGTCGAGGAAGAAGGGCCCCTCGAGGCTCTTCCAGTTACTGGGCGGGGTCTAGTGAGGTGGTGGAGGTGTGCGGGGGCGAGAGCGAGCTTGGAGACGCTATATATAGCCGGCCCGAGGCGGTTGCCGTGAACGGGATAAGTCGGGCGAGTGATTACGGCGGCGCTGTGGTAGGGCAGTTGGTTTAGGGGCTTGAGCATCTACTAGATGGAGTAACGAGTCCATCCCGGTGCCTAACTCAGCAAGGAGGAGGTGGTTACGGCCTGTCCCCAACAGAACGTCCGTGCGGCACGTCGGCGGCAGGGAGCGCGCCCTGTGCATGCCAGGCCACGGCGACGGTGCTGCATGCGTGCGCTGGCAAGGGAGACGGCCACGCGGAGCTCCCAGGTGGCTTGGGCGGTGCCGAACAGCGTTGTGCCGAAGGGTGCCTTCTGTCGGCCGCCACGGGAGGTCCCGACGCCGCAGAAAACGCCAGGAACCGGCCAAGCGTGCGTGCGGCGCTCTGGACAGGGAGGAGGGGCTGTGCGCAACGCGCCAGGTGCACTGTCGACGCGTGACTGAACTCTGACGAAGGAAAAACGACACTGAAACTCTGAATCTCTGAACATTTCTGAAAATGCAAGGAAACAGTGCCGGCCAGGTGTTCGACAGAATGATTCTGGTATGTAGGGGTTTCTCCTTGAGCTGAAACTTGGTGGGGTGGCCCCTCATTGCACCAGGAGGCTGCCTGAATTTTGGTAGAATTTTTGGAGAAGAGGAGATATGAATTTCACCAAATTTGGCAAATCTGGTCCAAACTTGCAGAGGCTGAAATTTTAAAATTTTTAAAAGAGGAAGAGTGGATCAAGATGTTTCTAGGTTGTGGATGCCAAGGACAATCCAGCGGAGTTGGTTTGAGATCAAAACTCAAAGGCAATAAGGTACTTGCTTTGAAAATTACTTAGGCTCATAATAGAAGACAAAATTGTTTTGGGAGATAAAATAAATGAAATAAAATAAAAAATGGCTTGGACTTGTTGGAACAGAGAACTTAGGTTGCTCCAAGGAGGAAGAAGGGGTCTTGAGAGGTTTTACCACATGAGGCAAGATAAAAAAAATCATGGGTGGTTTAAAAAAATGAGAGAAGCCCAAAAACTCCTAGGGTTTTCTTTTTAAATGAAAATAATCAAATTCAAAAAATATATTTGAGAGGGAAACAATCAGAAGATAAGTTTCCATAATTCAAGCACCACATTTGAAAAGGATGTAAATAAAAATCCTTGCCAAGGTTGATAGTTTTTAAGAGAGAGGTTTTCTGGAAAAATTTTAAATGGCCTCTTTTCAAAACCAACAAAGTTTTTGCTGAAAACCAAAAGAAAATTTTTGGAGTGTCACAGACCTGAAACTCCACGGGATGTCTTATAAAAAATAAGAAAAAATCCTCGCCAAAGATGAAGACCATTGGGCCCACACCCTGTCCACGAGGGTGGGGGGCTCCCCCCCTAGGGCGCGCCCCCTACCTCGGTGGGCCCCTGGACACGTTCCGACACCAACTCCAACTCTATATATTTGCTTTCGGGGAGAAAAAAATAGGAGAGAAGAAATCATCGCGTTTTACGATACGAAGCCGCCGCCAAGCCCTAAAACCTCTCGGGAGGGCTGATCTGGAGTCCGTTCGGGGCTCCAGAGAGGGGGATCCGTCGCCGTCGTCATCATTAACCATCCTCCATCACCAATTTCATGATGCTCACCGCCGTGCGTGAGTAATTCCATCATAGGCTTGCTGGACGGTGATGGGTTGGATGAGATTTATCATGTAATCGAGTTAGTTTTGTTAGGGTTTGATCCCTAGTATCCACTATGTTCTAAGATTGATGTTGCTATGATTTTGCTTTGCTTAATGCTTGTCACTAGGGTCCGAGTGCCATGATTTCAGATCTGAACCTATTATGTTTTCATGAATATATGTGAGTTCTTGATCCTATCTTGCAAGTCTATAGTCACCTACTATGTGTTATGATCCGGCAACCCCGAAGTGACAATAGTCGGGACAACTCCCGGTGATGACCATAGTTTGAGGAGTTCATGTATTCACTTTGTGCTAATGCTTTGTTCCAGTTCTCTATTAAAAGGAGGCCTTAATATCCCTTAGTTTCCATTAGGACCCCGCTGCCACGGGAGGGTAGGAAAAAAGATGTCATGCAAGTTCTTTTCCATAAGCACGTATGACTATATTCGGCATACATTGATGAATTGGAGCTAGTTCTGTGTCACCCTATGTTATGACTGTTACATGATGAACCGCATCCGGCATAATTATCCATCATTGATCCGGTGCCTACGAGCTTTCCATATACTGGTTTACGCTTATTTACTTTTCTGTTGCTACTGTTACAATCACTACAAAATACCAAAAATATTTAATATTGCTCGCACTACTCTTTTGTTACCGTTACCACCACTATCATATTACTGCGCTACTAAACACTTTGCTGCAGATACTAAGTTTCCAGGTGTGGTTGAATTGACAACTCAGCTGCTAATACTTGAGAATATTCTTTGGCTCCCCTTGTGTTGAATCAATAAATTTGGGTTGAATACTCTACACTCGAAAACTGTTGCGATCCCCTATTCTTGTGGGTTATCAAGACCTTTTTCTGGCGCCGTTGCCGGGGAGCATAGCTCTATTCTTTGATTCACTTGGGATTTATATCTGCTGGACACTATGAAGAACTTGAAAGACGCTAAGACTACAATTTATCCCTCAACTACGAGGGGAGGTAAGGAATTGCCATCTAGCTCTACACTTGATTCACCTTCTGTTATGAGTAAGCTTGCGACACCTAAACCTGCTTCTGCTATTCGTTCTGATATGTCGCATGTTATTGATGATGCCACTTCTTCTATGCACGGTACTTATGATGAAACTGCTTCTATGCCTGATATTACTGTGCCTCTTAGTGAATTTCTTGATGAACAAATTGCTAGGGCTAGAGAAAAAGAAATTATTGAATCTCATTATAATGATGAAAGTGATGATGAAGATATGCCTGTTATTCCTGAGGTTTATGTTTTTGATATGGAATCTTCTGCCGTTATTTTAGCTTGCAAAGATAGATATGAGCTCAAGAGGTTATTAGCTAAATGGAACAAAGAATTACTTAGAGATAAAATGAAACCTGACCATGCTTTTGCTACTTCACCTATTTGTGTTCCCGATAGGGATTATGAATTCTCTGTTGATCCAGATATAATTACTTTGGTTGAATCTGATCCTTTCCATGGTTATGAATCTGAAACTGTTGTGGCACATCTTACTAAATTAAATGATATAGCCACCCTGTTAACTAATGATGAGAGATCTCGCTACTTTTATATACTCAAAATATTTCCGTTCTCACTAAAGGGTGATGCTAAGATATGGTTTAATTCTCTTGATCCTGGTTGTGTGCGTAGTCCCCAGGATATGATTTATTACTTCTCTGCTAAATATTTCCCTGCTCATAAGAAACAAGCTGCTTTAAAGGAAATATACAACTTTGTGCAAATTAAAGAAGAGAGTCTCCCACAAGCTTTGGGGAGGCTTCTCTAGTGACTTAATGCCTTGCCTGATCATCCTCTTAAGAAATCTGAAATACTTGATATCATTTATAATGGACTAACCGATGCTTCCACAGATTACCTGGATAGTTGTGCTGGTTCTCTTTTCAGGGAAAGAACACCGGATGAAGCTGAAATTCTATTGAATAATATGTTGACAAATGAAAATAATTGGGCACCTCCTGAGCCAGCTCCTGCTCCAATTACTGAGCCTATTCCTAAACCAACTCCGAAGAAGAGAGGTGTTCTATTTCTCAGTCCCGAAGATATGCAAGAAGCAAATAAATCTATGAAAGAAAAAGGTATTAAAGCTGAAGATGTTAAGAATTTACCTCCTATTGAAGAAATACATGGTCTGAATATACTGCCTGTTGAAGAAACATATGATCTTAATCCTTTATTTATTGAAGAACCTCCTGATCCCGATATCCCGACACAGGTAGTAAAGGTAAATTCTCTCTATAGATATGATAAAGCTGAAGTCCCTCCTACTAAAATTGCTAGTCAGTGCTTGGATGAGTTTGATAACTTCATGTTTAAGAAAGACGACTTCAATGCTTATTTTGGTAGACAATTAAAACAGAATGCTTATATGATTAGACGCTTGGGTGATTATATGGCTAATATTAAAGGTGAACTTAAACTTGTTAGCAAACATGCTTCTATGGTTACCACTCAAGTAGAACAAGTACTTAAAGCTCAAAAAGAAGTGCTTGATGAAATGAATAGTAAGAAAAATGATTATGTTGTTAGAGTGGCTACTAGAACTGGTAGAATGACTCAGGAACCTTTGTATCCTGAAGGCCACCCTAAGAGAATCGAGCAAGATTCTCGAAGAAATAATATTGATGTTCCTAGTTCTTCTAAAAAGAAGAAAAAGAAAAATGATAGAACTGTGGAAAGTTCTAGTGAACCTATTGCTGAACCACCTGATAATCCAAATGATATATCTATGTCTGATGCTGAAACACAATCTGGTAATGAACATGAACCTAGTGAAAATGTTAATAATGATGTTCATGGTGATGCTCAACCTAGTAATGATAATGATGTAGAAGTTGAACGTGCTGTTGATCTTGATAACCCACAATCGAACAATCAACGTTATGATAAAAGAGACTTTGTTGCTAAGAAAAAGGATGATGAGGATTTTGAGCCCTTTGCTGAAATGATTAGACCTATCTTTTTGCGTATGTGATTGACTGATATGCTCAAAATGAATCCTTATGCTAAGTACATGAAAGATATTGTTACATGTAAAAGAAAGATACCGGAAGCTGAAATTTCCACCATGCTTGCTAATTACACTTTTAAGGGTGGAATACCAAAGAAACTTGGAGATCCAGGAGTACCCACTATACCATGCTCCATTAAAAGAAGTTATGTTAAAACTGCTTTATGTGATCTTGGAGCCGGTGTTAGTGTTATGCCTCTCTCTTTATATCATTGACTTGACTTGAATAAGTTGACACCTACTGAAATATCTTTGCAAATGGCTGATAAATCAACTGCTATACCTGTCGGTATTTGTGAGGATGTGCCTGTTGTGGTTGCAAACGTTACTATTTTAACGGACTTTGTTATTCTTGATATTCCCGAGGATGATAGTATGTCTATTATTCTTGGAAGACCTTTCCTTAACACTGCAGGGGCTGTTATTGATTGCAACAAAGGCAATGTCACTTTTCATGTTAATGGTAATGAGCATACGGTACACTTTCTGAGGAAACAACCTCAAGTTCATAGTATCAACTCTATTGGAAAAATTCCATCAATTATATCTGGAGGTTTTGAATTTCCTCTTCCTACTGTCAAAAAGAAATATGATATACTTATTATTGGGGATGTGCATATCCCCGTTGAGGTAACCTAGTGTTATTTGAAATTTGTCCGGTTTCATGTTAATCGGAATGAGTTTGTTAACAAGACTTGATCAACCTTGTTAGTGGATTCTTTTTGATGAATATGAGATGGATGAAACTAGAAGCACAACCTTCTGTTCCCTCTCTATATTTTCTGTAATTTAGTAGAAATAAAGTAAAAATAGTATTTTTCTGTCTGTTTCCTGATTTATCCGTGCAATATAGAAATATCCCGAAAATAAAAGTCCTCAGAATGACATGCCAATTTAATATAATTTTTTCAGGAATATTTGAGGATTTACTGTGCAAAAATTACCGTGGGGGGAGCTGCCACCTGGCCACGAGGGCGGAGGGCGCGCCCCCTTGCCTCGTGGGCCCACGGTGGCCCTCCTCCACTTATCCCAGCACCCATCTTCTTCCTCTTCCTCGCACAAACCTGAAAAACCAACTCAAGCACGAGTTCCAACCACTTTTGCTGTGATGTTTTATCCCCTTGCTCAAAGCACCTCTCGCAAAACTGCTTGGGGAGATTGTTCCTTGGTATGTGACTCCCCCATTGGTCCAATTAGTTTTTGTTCTAGTGATTTATTCATTGCAAATTTGTGTTGCATAGGTGACCAAGTTCTTGAGCTTGCATGTCTAATTTATATGGTTCCAAGTAGTTCTAATGCTGATATAGGCTCTAGGCACTTGTAGGAGTAGTTGCTATCTGTTTTATTGAAGTTGGTTCACTTTTGTTTGAAGTTACTAAAGATTTCAGATTATTTCAGAAAACAATGAAGAGACTTTTGAGGGGCTCATCGAGCCGAAGCTCAAAGGAGAAACAAAATGAAGAAGCACAGAGGCCCAAATATAATTTGCCTCGTACCGCGGAGATCCGGCCGTGTGAATGGCCTTCTGATAATTTCTTGGCCTCACTGACTTCGTCCGCGACCAACGTCCACAGTATCTTTTACTCACAAATACTTTTGTGCAAAACTTCTACTTTTTCCCTAAGGAATCACCTCTTTCAGTTGAGTTTCATTTATATGACGTTGTGAAGAAAATGCCATTGTCTGAATTTTGCGCAGTCTGCAACATACCCCCTGAGGGTACCTTAGAGGAACCACCTCATAAAGAGGTGGAAGCGTTTATTAACACTATCTCTGTGGGAGAAACCAGGAAGGTTTCTGATGCAAAAAATCACTAGCTTACATTTTCCTGTTTACGCTACTTTGCCTTATTTGCTAGTCGTTGCTTGATTGGTCGCGGGAACTGTGGGAACCTTAGTGTTCCTGATATTATTATTTTGTTCTATGGTTTATATCGCGACAACACTGTTAGAATGGGCGGAATTATTGCTAGACGGTTAAGTATGAACCGTACTAAGGGTCCCATCTTTGGAGGCATTTATGCTTCACGCATTGCTGCACATTTTAACATAGCTATTAGGCATTATGAGAAAGAAGAAAAATTGCTGCCTAGTACTTATCTAGATTATAAGTGTATGATAGCACATGATTTTCTCGTTAAGGGCAGGGATGGAGAGCTCAAATATAAACTAGCGAAGTTACCCGCGCATTTGCGCGGCTAGGTTGTTCTCTCGATTTTACACTGCTTCCGCGTGAAATGGACATAAATTTCTTTTTGTTTAGTTAGAAATTATACAGAAATACCCATGCATCTAAGGATTAGACTATCGTATAAAAGACACATGATGTCTAGGCATTGGAAGTATGTATTGTACTTTAATGGATGTATGGGAGCTAAAAGCTTCAAGATGTCAAAATTTTCTATCTTTAGCCCCATATATGATAATATAAAATTGAAATAATAGTGTGATAATTGATCAAGGTTCAGAAAAGGTATTTTTACATAGATATGCAAGCCAAAGAAATTGGCACAATGCTGCTGTAAAAATGCTCTACATGCCAACATGAGGTAAGTTTCCATGTATCTATTTATATGTTTTCTCAAATAAAATGGATGAATCCTTACCTTGTGAAATTTTCTGGTTTTACAAAATCTTGTTTCTCTATTATTCGTAGATCCTTATGAACATATATTATCCATAGTTCGTCAACATACAAATAATCTTGACGTCTTGATTATTGGTACTGCATGGTGGTTGTGCTCCAGTCATTTTCGCTTAAGTGCAAAAACTGGAACGGCTTGCAACAGTTCACTATGTCTCAGTCCCCCAAGCAAAAAAGTAGTATAATTGGCATTCATAGACTGACCATGAACGTACTCAGAAATGCATGCAATGAGAGAATTTGGAAATCGAAACTTGAGGGCCATTGCATAGTATTTGAACTAATGTGTCACATAGGTAAACCTTATAATCTAAAATCAAACGGATAAACTTCAAATTGTGACCTTCCCTAACATTTCATTATCATATAGATATTAACCTGCAGAGATAAGGATTTTCACATAGCATCTTCTCAAAAAAAAAAAAAAAAAACTGCATGCAATATAACAGCTACTGTAACTGAGTATACAATAATCTATAATATTTGTTTACGAAGATAAGATTTGCGTAAAATACCTTGTGTAAAAGTAATTTGCACACAGCATGAGCTACTACCTACCATTACTTGTGAGTATAATATGCAAAGTTTTAACTGGCAGGTTATGTCACATAGTGGCAGAATCGTTAGTGTGCAATATTCTCACTGAGCACATTAGCCTCGAAAAGATATAGTGCCGCTATAGCACCGAGATAGCATGCTATTCTAGACTTTAATAATATGTCATGCACTGTATCCTAAATTCAGGACCATTAGCATTGCCTCAGAGGATATGTTGTAAGATATTAAATATATTTCTATCATTTTTCCAACTTCAAATCTCCACAATCATGTGAAAAGAAATAATCACCGCTATCTGTTTTCTTTAGGCATTACCTCAAACACATGGCAAGCAAGTCCAATAGGTAGATGGAGGGATGAATGGAATTAGGCAGAGGAGAAAAGGGCACGTTGCAAAAAGTTTGTTCTGTTGGGTAGGGAGGAGCAATGCTTGCAGCTGGCTATCAATTTCATACTCGACGTGTCATTGACAACGAAGTGAAGCTGCTGCAAGTTGTAAGGCGCACACATGGTGGGTGTCTTGCCATGGTACAGCCATGCTAATCTTTGCCTATATATTTCTTGGTCCATACGGGGGGCAAATTAACCTGCATACTAAACATGAACATACTCATAAAATGCATGCAAGGACTTAATATATGGAAGTAAAAGTTTGTCGACCTTGCACCGCAGCTACAGTATCATTGCAACAATAAGAATTTACACCCAACATCCTGTACAAAGAAATCTAAAAACAACATTAGCTATCATTACTTGTGAGCAAAATTAAGTACCTAGGGGTTATCTCTCACATCGAGTTATATCCCGTTTTCAACTTTTCTGCACAACCATCTGCAAAGAAACAACCATAGCGTAGATCTTTTCTTTAAGATTAGCAAATCTCCACATTTATTTGAAAACAAATGACAATTTGTATAGCTACTTTATTTACCGAAAAAGGATTTCGCCACGCTTTATATGTAAAGCAAACTATAGCTATTTTATTTAAGCATTACCTCAAACACATGAGCAGGCCCCAAGTGTCCAACTGGTAGACGCAAGGGGGATAATTGGATATTTTGTAATCATCATGTAGTATAAGGCGATGTGAAGCTGCTGCTGCTTGTAAGGTGCGTACATGGTGTGCGTCTTGCCGTGGTTGCAACGATGCTGATCTTTCCCTCGCTGCCGTCTCACACCGCCTTCATTAAGCCTTCTGCATGACACATCTCAAGCTTTTGCAATGGATAGGAGAGGGGGATGATGAGAGCTGACTATGGCGCACATGAGCCGATGAGAGGCGGTGGGAAGAGGGCGCAAACTGGAGGTAGAAGCTATAGATTACGACTGGTGGCTGCTGGGGAAGAAACCATCAGCGGCGAAAGAACGTAGAGAAGAGATGAAGATACCGATTGCGCTGGAAGTAGGGACTCAGGATGGCGATTCGATGGGATAAGCAGAGCTTCCTTAGCCAGAACAACGTTGGCGTACGTTCGTTTGTCTCGTGGTCATGACTCCTTATTCTTCACGGTGCATACACATTACGTTCCTATGTTCCCTTTCTTTCACTTTCCTATTTTTCCTTCCTCCTTATAGTAAGTCCGGATCTGTAATGCACTTATTTTATTATTACGTGATCAAGCCTATACTCCTAAACGTGCCAGATGCATAATATATGTACCTAAAATTGTTGCAACGTACCCGGGATTGCTTATTTTTTAACCGACACATGCATGTACATGTGGGGTGCTGCGTGTCCTTCTCCCGATAGACTTGTTTTTTGAGGGAAACGTCAGATGTAGTTTTCCTTTTTTTACGCTTGTAGTTTTCCTAGTAGTACATATCTGCCCAAAACGTTTGTCTGTTTCGTTAGATTTGTATTTGTACCTACTACAATTGATGAATCCTCGTGCTGCACGTTTCTTTTTTCTAGTCCGGTGCAAGTTGCATCTAAACATGACCCTATTTTTATTTTCTTTAAATATTGTATAAATCAGGTGTTGCATCTAACGTGACAACATAAGTTCAATATGGCTAGTACAAATATGTTTACATGTTACGTAAAAACATTTAAATCTCAGCCATTGTTATTCTAATCAAACGGTGTAAAAGAGATTAGCATATGTGGACGAACGTGATGGCTTGTTTGACTCTTATTTTAATTATATAATAGATTATTTTTTCATAAACATCATCCTGAAACTATTACGTTGCCTGCTCCTTCTTTGTTTAACTTTGTAGGACCCTATCTCGTTACGTGGGCCGCCGTTCAAGCTTACCGGAATCCTGCACCAGCCCCGGAACCGGAACCACAAGATGAGCCTCCACGACAATCTGTTTATTCTTGGGATCTAGAGATGACTGTCAGCCAGTGGCAGTCAGAGTCTTCTTCATCACAATATGATCCCAGCTATTCTTCGTCGTATTACGACCCCAGCTACACCTACGGGTATCCGCCACTCTATCCCTGGCAATAGACCCACTTAGCCCAAAAGCCTAAGCTTGGGGGAGTACGTATTTCCCACCGACATTACATTTATGTTTACACACACTCATTGCTAGATGTCGGTGCTCATACTCTTTCACTGTAATATCCATGCTAGTTTATTTTCTTTTTCCTGCTTTCTTCTTGTGTGTTTGTTAAACTTTAAGAAAAACCAAAAAAAATTAGTAGTAGTTTACTTTTCCTGCTGTAGTAGTAATAATTAAAAAGAAAACCCAAAAATGTTTCCCGTTATTCTTTTGCTTGTTGGGAGCTTTCCCGTGTAAATAATTTTTATTTCTTTTCTTTTCTTTTGGGGGTCGATAGGAGAAGACCATGATTAAATTGTTGAAGTGGCTTTTATATGCATTATTGTTGATTTAACCAAGAGCCCATATTGCCTTGTCTTCTCATGTTTATTCAATGCTCGCAGATTCCAGCTTAGTCCAATGCACGTGCACTCTTATTATTATTCACTTCGTTCGGTCGTGCAAGTGAAAGGCAATTATGATGATATATGATGGACTGACTGAGATGAGAAAAGCTGTTATGAACTCGACCTCTCTTGTTTTTGTATATATAATGAGTTCATCGTTCTTGATTCAGCTTATTATGAATAAACATGTTTGCAATGACAATTATAGATCATAGTTGCTTGTGCCATGCTTGATTAGCTATGAGTTATAATGGTTTACCTTGCGTGCCAACATGCTACTAAAATGGTTGTGATGTGGTATGATGGGGTGGTATCCTCCTTTGAATGATTTAACTGACCCGACTTGGCACATGTTCACACATGTAGTTGAAACAAAATCAACATAGCCTTCATGATATTTATGTTCATGGTGGATTATATTCTACTCATGCTTGCATCCAATGTTTATTAATTTTAATGCATGTTGATGACTGTTGTCGCTCTCTAGTTGGTCGCTTCCCAGTCTTTTGCTAGCCTTCACTTGTACTAAGCGGGAATACTGCTTGTGCATCCAATCCCTTAAACCCCAAAGTCATTCCATATGAGTCCACTATACCTTCCTATATGCGGTATCTACCTGCCGTTCCAAGTAAATTTGTATGTGCCAAACTCTAAACCTTCAAATAAACATTATGTTTTGTATGCTCGAATAGCTCATGTATCAACCAAGGCTGCCCTTATCTTCCATGTTAGGCGGGTTATTCTCTAGAGGAGTGGACTCCGCTCCTCACTCACGAGAAAATGGCTGGTCACCGGGATGCCTAGTCCCATGCTTTATGCAAACTAAATCAAAATTTAATTGCAAACAAAACTCCCTATGGGACCTGATGTATGTTGGAGACACTCGTTGTTTCGAGCAAGTCATGGATTGATGCTTGTTGGTGGAGGGGGAGTATAAACTTTATCATTCTGTTTGGGAACCGCCTATAATGTGTGTGACATGGAAGATATCGCCATCTCTTAGTTGCTACGTTGAAAATGAAAGTATACCACTCAAAATACAATTTATGTCTATTTCAAAACCGAGCTCTGGCACCTCTACAAATCCCTGCTTCCCTCTGTGAAGGGCCTATCTATTTACTTTTATGTTGAGTCATCACCCTCTTATTAAAAAGCACTAGCTGGAGAGCGCAGCTGTCATTTGCATTCATCACTATTAATTTACATTGGGTGTGACTATGATTGGATCTATTTTACCATGAATTACAATGTCTAGTCAGTCCTTGATCTTTAAAGGTGCTTTGCATTTATGTTTTGCGGTCTCAGAAAGGGCTAGCGAGATACCATCCTATTATATCATATTATGATTGTTTTGAGAAAGTGTTGTCATCCGAGATTTATTATTATGGCTTGCTAGTTGATTATGCTATTGATATAAGTAATTATGAGACCTGAGAATTATTGCAAATGTGGTTAGTTATGATCCTTGCTGAAAACTTGAATGCTGACTTGATGTGGTTACAACAACAAGAGCAAACAGAGTTTGTAAAAGTTTTTTATTTCTTTCAGTTTGTCAACTGAATTGCTTGAGGACAAGCAAGGGTTTAAGCTTGGGGGAGTTGATACGTCTCTGTCGTACTTACTTTTCCAAACACTTTTGCCCTTGTTTTGGACTCTAACTTGTTTGATTTGAATGGAACTAACCCGGACTGACGCTGTATTCAGCAGAATTGCCATGATGTTGTTTTATGTGAAGAAAACAAAAGTTCTCGGAAAAACCAGGGGCCCACACCCTGTCCACGAGGGTGGGGGGCACCCCCCCTAGGGCGCGCCCCCTACCTCGTGGGCCCCCTAGACACCTTCCGACGCCAACTCCAACTCTATATATTGGCTTTCGGGGAGAAAAAAATAGGAGAGAAGAAATCATCGCGTTTTACGATACGGAGCCGCCGCAAAGCCCTAAAACCTCTCGGGAGGGCTTATCTGGAGTCCGTTCGGGGCTCCGGAGAGGGGGATTCATCGCCGTCGTCATCATCAACCATCCTCCATCACCAATTTCATGATGCTCACTGCCGTGCGTGAGTAATTCCATCGTAGGCTTGCTAGACGGTGATGGGTTGGATGACATTTATCATGTAATCGAGTTAGTTTTGTTAGGGTTTGATCCCTAGTATCCACTATGTTCTGAGATTGATGTTGCTATGACTTTGAGATGCTTAATGCTTGCCATTAGGGCTCGAGTGCCATGATTTCAGATCTGAACCTATTATATTTTCATGAATATATGTGAGTTCATGATCCTATCTTGCCAGTCTATAGTCACCTACTATGTGTTATGATCCCACAACCCCGAAGTGACAATAATCGGGACCACACCCGGTGATGACCATAGTTTGAGGAGTTCATGTATTCACTATGTTCTAATGCTTTGTTCCGGTTCTCTATTAAAAGGAGGCCTTAATATCCCTTAGTTTCCATTAGGACCCCGCTACCACGGGAGGGTAGGACAAAAGATGTGATGCAAGTTCTTTTCCATAAGCCCGTATGACTATATTCGGAATACATGCCTACATTACATTGATGAATTGGAGCTAGTTCTGTGTCACCCTATGTTATGACTGTTACATGATGAACCGCATCCGGCATAATTATCCATCACTGATCCGGTGTCTACGAGCTTTCCATATACTGGTTTATGCTTATTTACTTTTCTGTTGCTACTATTACAATCACTACAAACTACAAAAAAATATTTACTATTGCTCGCACTACTCTTTTGTTACCATTACCACCACTATCATATTACTGTGCTACTAAACACTTTGCTGCAGATACTAAGTTTCCAGGTGTGATTGAATTGACAACTCAGCTGCTAATACTTGAGAATATTCTTTGGCTTCCCTTGTGTCGAAACAATAAATTTGTATTGAATACTCTACCCTCGAAAACTGTTGCGATCCACTATATTTGTGGGTTATCACCATCACAAAAAACGTGACCTACTCTGACAAACACGTATCATCACGAAAGTGTATATTTTTGTAGTGTATGTCCATGGCTCATGCTCATGTATTGCGTGAAAGTTGAAAATTTTTGCGAACATCAAAAGTATGAAACAATTGCTTGGCTTGTTATCGTGGTTGTGCATGATTTGAATATTTGTGTGATGAAGATGGAGCATAGCCAGACTATATGATTTTGTAGGGATAAGCTTTCTTTGGCCATGTTATTTTGAGAAGACATAATTGCCTTGTTAGTACGCTTGAAGTATTATTGTTTTTATGTCAATGTTAAACTTTTGTTTTGAATCTTATGGATCTGAACATTGATGCCACAATAAAGAAACATTACATGGATAAATATGTTCGGTAGCATTCCACATCAAAAATTCTGTTTTTATCATTTACCTACTCAAGGATGAGCAGGAATTAAGTTTGGGGATGCTTGATACGTCTCCAACATATCTATAATTTTTTATTGTTCCATGCTATTATATTATCTGTTTTGAATGTTTTTATATGATTTAATATGCTATTTTATATTATTTTTGGGACTAACCTATTAACCTAGAACCCAGTGCCAGTTTCTGTTTTTTCCTTGTTTTTGAGTTTTGTAGAAAAGGAATACCAAACAGAGTCCAAACGGTATAAAACTTTCACGATGATTTTTCTTGGACCAGAAGACACCCCAGAGCCTTGGAGTTCAAGTCAAAAGAGCCACGAGGCAGCGACAAGGGGGGAAGGCGCACCCAGGGGGTAGGGCACGCCCCCTACCTTGTGGGCCCCTCGGTGACCCCTGACTTAGATCTTCCTCCTATATATTCGCATATATTCCCAAACCACCAGAAGTACCCACGAAAACACTTTTCCACCGCCGCAACCTTCTGTTCCCATGAGATCCCATCTTGGGGCCTTTTACGACATCCTGCCGGAGGGCGTTTCGATCACGTAGGGCATCTACATCAACCCTATTGCCCTTCCGATGAAGCATGAGTAGTTTACCACAGACCTACGGGTCCATAGCTAGTAGCTAGATGGCTTCTTCTCTCTCTTTGATTCTCAATACCATGTTCTCCTTGATGTTCATGGAGATCTATCCGATGTAATCTTCGTTTGTGGTGTGCTTGTCGAGATCCGGTGAATTGTGGATTTATGATCAGCTTATCTATGAATATCATTTGAATCTTTTGTGAATTCTTTTATGCATGATTTGGTATCTTTGTAATTCTCTTCGAAATATTGGTTTGGTTTCGCCAACTAGATTGGTTTTTCTTGCAATGGGAGAAGTGGTTAGCTTTGGGTTCAATCTTCTGGTGTCCTCACCCAGTGACAAAGTAGGGGCAGCGAGACACGTATTGTATTGTTGTCATCGAGGATAAAAATATTGGGTTTACATCATATAGCTTGAGTTTTGTTGGGATCTATGGTAGGGTGCGTCGACTACAAATTAAAATTTCCCACGTGCAAAACAACCAGGAACATGCTACGGGAGATGGATCATAGTTCGTTACCACTAGACGAGCAGTGCCGTGCAGCGGAAGAAGAGTTGGGGTAGTGCATCCGCGTGGATCGTCTCCTCCTTCTCCAATCCCCCTCGAACAGCCGATCGTCGATTCCCACGTACAGGTTCGCCGGAGCGGTGCAAGTGCATCGTATCTAACGGTATCCGCACATGCAGGAGGAACACCGTGCGGCAGACTGCTAGGTCCAATCACATAGTCGGCGACGAGTGGAGGTGGCTATTCGCAACACATGCAAACCCTAGTGACAGCGCCGAAGCGATCAATCGCATGAGTGTGTCGCTCCCCACTTTATATTGGCATCCGTCGCGGGCTCAACACTTGGGCCTCGCACGGATCCTAAAGCCCAAAGTCTGTTCGGCCTGAATCCGATTCCGAGTAGAATCACTTCTGACTCGTGGAGTCGGACCGGGCCTCACAGGTTTCTTCCCTTAAGCACGCGACCCCTTAGGTTCAAGTCGGCTTGGTCACAGTTCGGATCACCTTCGACCTGCATGGTTGGTAGCGCCCTCTAGCAATGGGTGCCGACCACCAAGTAGACTATGAAGCTGGTTAGGCGAACCTGTACAACATGTCACACTTCTGTTCCCTTTGCCACACGATATATGTTGTCGGGCTCAAGGCGAGTGTCTTATCCTTGTGCTAGACCGACCTCTTTCTCGTTCTAGTAATGCCGACCACAAACCAGATTATCTCATAATACTTGTCGCATGGCCATGCTTATCCTGATCGGGTCTCACGAGGGGCCCAGAGTATATCTCTCCTTATCTGAGGGGCAAATCCCATCTTGCTCGACCATGTCTCGCAGCATGGGTTTGGAGAAGCCTGAAACCTACCTTTGTAACTACCCAGTCACGGAGTAGCGTTTAGTTGGGCCAAAGCAAGTATGTCACCATCCCGAGTACATGTGCCAACTCAGTTCAACATATGTTGTACTAGAGACTCACGGATGACATATCGCTGCGTCTCATAGTTGGGTCTGTCCGACTCGGATCTTATCTCGACTCGGATCCGACTACGTCGAATTCGACCAGATCCTTCCAAGTCCATATTATCCGGTTAGCATCCAATGCCCCATGGCTAGTGAGGCCAAGCCATCGACCGTTTCATATGCTAGTCTAGTTGGCTGCGCGTCCACACAACCCTTTTGACTAGGGACCTTTTAGGACAGTCATCATACAATGCATAGTCCCCCAAACAAGTCACGTACTTGTTGATACACATCATTGATAATGTCCAGGGACTATCTTTATTCATAAACACATAAGAAATATGATCATACATGGTTGCTCTAGGGCATATCTCCAACAAGTTTATTCTTCTACATCATGTCATCTTACTTAAAGCATTACTCTGTTCTTCATGAACTTAATACTCTAGATGCAGGTAGGAGTCGGTCAATGTGTCGAGTAATGATACTAGATGCAGGCAGAGTCAGTCCACTTGACACAGACGTGACGCCTATATTACATAATCATTGCCTTGGATATCGTCATAACTTTGCATTTTTCTATCAATTGCTCGATAGTAATTTGTTCACCCACCGTATTATTTGCTATCATGAGAGAAGCCTCTAGTGCAACCTATGGCCCTCGGGTCTATTTTCCATCATATAAGTTTCTGATCTAATATTTTCAGATCTATAAACCAAAAAACCCAGAAATATTTTCTTTATCTTTTGTTTAGTTTTATCTATCTCTATCAGATCTCACCTTTGCAAGTGACTATGAAGGGATTGACAACCCCTTTACCGTGCTGGGTGCAAGTATTTGATTGTTTGTGTAGGTAATGGTGATTCGTGCGTTCTTCTCCTACTGGATTGATACCTTGGTTCTCTAACTGAGGGAAATACTTATCTCTACTTTGCCGCATCACTCTTTCCTCTTCAAGGGAAAAACCAATGCAAGCACAAGAAGTAGCAAAGCTCTATAGCGTTTCTACTATTTTATGTGGATGACATATTGCTGATTGGAAAAAATATAGAACTTTTGGAAAATGTGAAGGAACATTTGAACAAGAGTTTTTCAATGAAGGACCTAGGAGAAGCTGCTTTCATATTAGGCATCAAGATCTATAGAGATAGATCAAGACGCTTAATATGAATTTCGCAAAGCACATACCTTGATAAGATTTTGAAGAAGTTCGAAATGGATCAGTCCAAGAAGGGGTTCCTGCCAGTTTTGCAAGGTGTGAAGTTGGGTCAGACCCAATGCCCAGCGACTACAGAGGATAGAGAAAAGATGAGTGTCATCCCCTATGCTACTGCCATAAGCTCTATCATGTATGCGATGTTGTGCACAAGACCAGATGTCATCCTCGGCCATAAGTATGGCCGGAAGGTTTCAAAGTAAATCAGGAATGTATCACTGGACAGCAGTGAAGAATATCCTTAAGTACCTGAAAAGGGCTAATGAAATGTTTCTCATTTATGGAGGTGATCAAGAGCTCGTCGTAAAGGGTTACGTCGATGCAAGCTTTGACATTGATCCAGATGACTCTAAGTCTCAAACCGGATACATATATATTATAAATGGGGGAGCGGTAAGCTGGTGCAGTTCCAAGCAAAGCATGGTAGCTGATTCTATTTGCGAAGCGGAGTACATAGTTGCCTCAGAGGCAGCGAAGGAAGGTGTCTGGATGAAGTAGTTCATGACATTTCTTGGAGTTGTGCCCAGTGTACTGAACCCAATGACTCTGTTATGTGACAACATTTCTTGGGGAACGTAGTAATTTCAAAAAATTTCCTACGCACACGCAAGATCATGGTGATGTATAGCAACGAGAGGGGAGAGTGTCGTCTACGTACCCTCGTAGACCGAAGCGGAAGCATTGACACAACATAGAGGAAGTAGTCGTACGTTCTCCTCGCGATCCAACCGATCACAGCACCGTTACTCCGGCACCTCCGAGTTCTTGGCACACGTTCAGCTCGATGACGATCCCCGGGCTCCGATCCAGCAAAGCGTCGAGGAAGAGTTCCGTCAGCACGACGGCGTGGTGACGATCTTGATGTGTTACCGGAGCAGGGCTTCGCCTAAGCACTGCAATGATATGATCGAGGTGGAATTTGGTGGAAGGGGGCACCGCACACGGCTAAGGAACGATCCGTAGATCAACTTGTGTGTTTCTGGGGTGCCCCCTGCCCCCGTATATAAAGGAGCCAAGGGGGAGGGGCTGGCCGGCCAGGCCTTGGCGCGCCAGAGAGTCCTACTCCCTCTGGGAGTAGGATTCCCCCCCCCCCCCCAATCCTAGTTGGACTAGGATTCTCCAAGGGGGAGAGAGAGAGAGGGGGGCGCCCACCTCTCCTAGTCCTAATAGGACTAGGGGAAGGGGGGAGGCGCATAGCCCATGGGGCATCCCTCTCACCTCTCCTCCAAGGCCCATGTTGGCCCATTATGCTCCCGGGGGGTTCCGGTAACCCTCCCGGTATTCCGGTAAAATCCTGATTTCACCTGGAATGCATCCGATGTCCAAACATAGGCTTCCAATATATAATTCTTTATGTCTCGACCATTTCGAGACTCCTCGTCACGTCCGTGATCACATCCGGGAGTCCGAACTCCTTCGGTACATCAAAATGCATAAACTCATAATAACTGTCATCGTAACGTTAAGCGTGCGGACCCTACGGTTCGAGAACAATGTAGACATGACCGAGACACGTCTCCGGTCAATAACCAATAGCGGGACCTGGATGCCCATATTGGCTCCTACATATTCTACGAAGATCTTTATCGGTCAGACCGCATAACAACATACGTTGTTCCCTTTGTCATCGGTATGTTACTTGCCCGAGATTCGATCGTCGGTATCCAATACCTAGTTCAATCTCGTTACCGGCAAGTCTCTTTACTCGTTCTGTAATACATCATCTCACAACTAACTCATTGGTTGCAATGCTTGCAAGGCTTAATGTGATGTGCATTACCGAGAAGGCCCTGAGATACCTCTCCGATAATCGGAGTGACAAATCCTAATCTCAAAATACGCCAACCCAATATGTACCTTCGGAGACACCTGTAGAGCACCTTTATAATCACCCAGTTACGTTGTGACGTTTGGTAGCACACAAAGTGTTCCTACGGTAAATGGGAGTTGCATAATCTCATAGTTAAAGGAACATGTATAAGTCATGGATAAAAGCAATAGCAACATACTAAACGATCGGGTGCTATGCTAATGGAATGGGTCATGTCAATCAGATCATTCAACTAATGATGTGATCTCGTTAATCAAATAACAACTCTTTGTTCATGGCTAGGAAACATAACCATCTTTGATTAATGAGCTAGTCAAGTAGAGGCATACTAGTGACACTCTGTTTGTCTATGTATTCACACATGTATTATGTTTCCAGTTAATACAATTCTAGCATGAATAATAAACATTTATCATGATATAAGGAAATAAATAATAACTTTATTATTGCCTCTAGGGCATATTTTCTTCAGTCTCCCACTTGCACTAGAGTCAATAATCTAGATTACAAAGTAATGATTCTAACACCCATGGAGTTTTGGTGCTGATCATGTTTTGCTCGTGGAAGAGGCTTAGTCAACGGGTCTGCAACATTCAGATCCGTATGTATCTTGCATATCTCTATGTCTCCCACCTGGACCAAATCCCGGATGGAGTTGAAGCGTCTTTTGATGTGTTTGGTTCTTTTGTGAAATCTGGATTCCTTTGCCAAGGCAATTGCACCAGTATTGTCACAAAAGATTTTCATTGGACCCGATACGCTAGGTACAACACCTAGATCGGATATGAACTCCTTCATCCAGACTCCTTCATTAGCTGCTTCCGAAGCGGCTATGTACTCAGCTTCACATGTAGATCCCGCCACGACGCTTTGTTTAGAACTGCACCAACTGACAGCTCCACCGTTTAATGTAAATACGTATCCGGTTTGCGATTTGGAATCGTCCGGATCAGTGTCAAAGCTTGCATTGACGTAACCGTTTACGACGAGCTCTTTGTCACCTCCATAAATGAGAAACATATCCTTAGTCCTTCTCAAGTACTTAAGGATGTTCTTGACCGCTGTCCAGTGATCCACTCCTGGATTACTTTGGTACCTGCCTGCTAAACTTACAGCAAGGCACACATCAGGTCTGGTACACAGCATTGCATACATGATAGAGCCTATGGCTGAAGCATAGGGAACATTTTTCATTTTCTCTCTATCTTCTGCGGTGGTCGGGCATTGAGTCTTACTCAACTTCACACCTTGTGCCACAGGCAAGAACCCTTTCTTTGCCTGATCCATTTTGAACTTTTTCAAAATTTTGTCAAGGTATGTGCTTTGTGAAAGTCCTATTAAGCGTCTTGATCTATCTCTATAGATCTTAATGCCCAATATGTAAGCAGCTTCACCGAGGTCTTTCATTGAAAAACTCTTATTCAAGTATCCCTTTATGCTATCCAGAAATTCTATATTATTTCCAATCAGTAATATGTCATCCACATATAATATCAGAAATGCTACAGAGCTCCCACTCACTTTCTTGTAAATACAGGCTTCTCCAAAAGTCTGTATAAATCCAAATGCTTTGATCACACTATCAAAGCGTTTATTCCAACTCCGAGAGGCTTGCACCAGTCCATAAATGGATCGCTGGAGCTTGCACACTTTGTTAGCTCCCTTCGGATCGACAAAACCTTCTGGTTGCATCATATACAACTCTTCTTCCAGAAATCCATTCAGGAATGCAGTTTTGACATCCATTTGCCAAATTTCATAATCATAAAATGCGGCAACTGCTAACATGATTCGGACAGACTTAAGCATCGCTACGGGTGAGAAAGTCTCATCGTAGTCAATCCCTTGAACTTGTCGAAAACCTTTTGCAACAAGTCGAGCTTTATAGACAGTAACATTACCATCAGCGTCAGTCTTCTTCTTAAAAATCCATTTATTCTCAATTGCTTGCCGATCATCGGGCAAGTCAACCAAAGTCCATACTTTGTTCTCATACATGGATCCCATCTCAGATTTCATGGCCTCAAGCCACTTTGCGGAATCTGGGCTCACCATCGCTTCTTCGTAGTTCGTAGGTTCATCATGGTCTAGTAACATGATTTCCAAAATAGGATTACCGTACCACTCTGGTGCGGATCTTACTCTGGTTGATCTACGAAGTTCAGTAGAAACTTGATCTGAAGTTTCATGATCATTATCATTAGCTTCCTCCCTATTTGATGTAGGTGTCACAGAAACAGATTTCTGTGATGTACTACTTCTCAATAAGGGAGTAGATACTGTTATCTCATCAAGTTCTACTTTCCTCCCACTCACTTCTTTCGAGAGAAACTCCTTCTCTAGAAAGTTTCCGACTTTAGCAACAAAATTTTTGCCTTCGGATCTGTGATAGAAGGTATACCCAATAGTCTCCTTTGGGTATCCTATGAAGACACATTTTTCCGATTTGGGTTCGAGCTTATCAGGTTGAAGCTTTTTCACATAAGCTTCGCAGCCCCAAACTTTAAGAAATGACAACTTTGGTTTCTTGCCAAACCACAGTTCATAAGGCGTCGTCTCAACGGATTTTGATGGTGCCCTATTTAACGTGAATGCGGCCGTCTCTAGAGCATAACCCCAAAAAGATAGCGGTAAATCGGTAAGAGACATCATAGATCGCACCATATCTAGTAAAGTACGATTACGACGTTCGGACACACCATTACGTTGTGGTGTTCCGGGTGGCGTGAGTTGCGAAACTATTCCGCATAGCTTCAAATGTAGACCAAACTCGTAACTCAAATATTCTCCTCCACGATCAGATCGTAGAAACTTTATTTTCTTGTTACGATGATTTTCCACTTCACTCTGAAATTCTTTGAACTTTTCAAATGTTTCAGACTTGTGTTTCATTAAGTAGATATACCCATATCTGCTAAAATCATCAGTGAAGGTGAGAAAATAACGATATCCGCCACGAGCCTCAACATTCATTGGACCACATACATCAGTATGTATGATTTCCAATAAATCTGTTGCTCTCTCCATAGTACCGGAGAACGGTGTTTTAGTCATCTTGCCCATAAGGCACGGTTCGCAAGTGCCAAGTGATTCATAATCAAGTGACTCCAAAAGTCCATCAGTATGGAGTTTCTTCATGCGTTTTACACCGATATGACCTAAACGGCAGTGCCACAAATAAGTTGCACTATCATTATCAACTCTGCATCTTTTGGCTTCAACATTATGAATATGTGTATTACTACTATCGAGATTAAGTAAGAACAAACCATTCTTTAATGGCGCATGACCATAAAAGATATTACTCATATAAATAGAACAACCATTATTCTCTGATTTAAATGAATAACCGTCTCGCATCAAACAAGATCCAGATATAATGTTCATGCTCAACGCTGGTACTAAATAACAATTATTTAGATCTAATATTAATCCCGAAGGTAGATGTAGAGGTAGCGTGCCAACCGCGATCACATCGACTTTGGAACCATTTCCCACGCGCATCGTCACCTCGTCCTTAGCCAATCTTCGCTTAATCCGTAGCCCCTGTTTTGAGTTGCAAATATTAGCAACAGAACCAGTATCAAATACCCAGGTGCTACTGCGAGAATTAGTAAGGTACACATCAATAACATGTATATCATATATACCTTTGTTAACCTTGCCATCCTTCTTATCCGCCAAATACTTGGGGCAGTTCCGCTTCCAGTGACCAGTCTGCTTGCAATAGAAGCACTCAGTTTCAGGCTTAGGTCCAGACTTGGGTTTCTTCTCTTGAGTAGCAACTTGCTTGCTGTTCTTTTTGAAGTTCCCCTTTTTCTTCCCTTTGCCCTTTTTCTTGAAACTAGTGGTTTTGTTAACCATCAACACTTGATGCTCCTTTTTGATTTCTACCTCCGCGGCTTTTAGCATCGCGAAGAGCTCGGGCATAGTTTTGGTCATCCCTTGCATATTATAGTTCATCACGAAGCTCTTGTAGCTTGGTGGCAGTGATTGGAGAATTCTGTCAATGACACAATCATCCGGAAGATTAACTCCCAGTTGAATCAAGTGATTGTTATACCCAGACATTCTGAGTATATGCTCACTGACAGATCCGTTCTCCTCCATTTTACAGCTATAGAACTTATTGGAGACTTCATATCTCTCAATCCGGGCATTTGCTTGAAATATTAACTTCAACTCCTGGAACATCTCATATGCTCCATGGTGTTCAAAACGTCGTTGAAGTCCCGGTTCTAAGCCGTAAAGCATGGCACACTGAACTATAGAGTAGTCATCAGCTTTGCTTTGCCAGACGTTCACAACATCTGGCGTAGCTCTTGCACCAGGCCTGGCACCTAGCGGTGCTTCCAGGACGTAATTCTTCTGTGCAGCAATGAGGATAATTCTCAAGTTACGGACCCAGTCTGTGTAATTGCTACCATCATCTTTCAACTTTGCTTTCTCAAGGAACGCATTAAAATTCAACGGAACAACAGCACGAGCCATCTATCTACACAACATAGACAAGCAAGATACTATCAGGTACTAAGTTCATGATAAATTTAAGTTCAATTAATCATATTACTTAAGAACTCCCACTTAGATAGACATCCCTCTAATCCTCTAAGTGATCACGTGATCCAAATCAACTAAACCATGTCCGATCATCACGTGAGATGGAGTAGTTTCAATGGTGAACATCACTATGTTGATCATATCTACTATATGATTCACGCTCGACCTTTCGGTCTCTGTGTTCCGAGGCCATATCTGTTATATGCTAGGCTCGTCAAGTTAAACCTGAGTATTCCGCGTGTGCAACTGTTTTGCACCCGTTGTATTTGAACGTAGAGCCTATCACACCCGATCATCACGTGGTGTCTCAGCACGAAGAACTTTCGCAACGGTGCATACTCAGGGAGAACACTTCTTGATAATTTAGTGAGAGATCATCTTATAATGCTACCGTCAATCAAAGCAAGATAAGATGCATAAAAGGATAAACATCACATGCAATCAATATAAGTGATATGATATGGCCATCATCATCTTGTGCTTGTGATCTCCATCTTCGAAGCACCGTCATGATCACCATCGTCACCGGCGCGACACCTTGATCTTCATCGCAGCATCGTTGTCGTCTCGCCAATCTTATGCTTCCACGACTATCACTACCGCTTAGTAATAAAGTAAAGCATTACATCGCGATTGCATTGCATACAATAAAGCGACAACCATATGGCTCCTGCCAGTTGCCGATAACTCGGTTACAAAACATGATCATCTCATACAATAAAATTTAGCATCACGTCTTGACCATATCACATCACAACATGCCCTGCAAAAACAAGTTAGACGTCCTCTACTTTGTTGTTGCATGTTTTACGTGGCTGCTACGGGCTTTAAGCAAGAACTCATCTTACCTACGCATCAAAACCACAACGATAGTTTGTCAAATAGACTCCGTTTTAACCTTCTCAAGGACCGGGCGTAGCCACACTCGGTTCAACTAAAGTTGGAGAGACAGTCTTCTGCAAGCCATCTATGTGCAAAGCACGTCGAGGGAACCGGTCTCGCGTAAGCGTACGCGTAAGGTTGGTACGGATCGTCTCGTCCAACAATACCGTTGAACCAAAGTATGACATGCTGGTAGGCAGTATGACTTGTATCGTCCACAACTCACTTGTGTTCTACTCGTGCAAATAACATCAAACCATAAAACCTAGGCTCGGATGCCACTGTTGGGGAACGCAGTAATTTCAAAAAATTTCCTACGCACACGCAAGATCATGGTGATGTATAGCAACGAGAGGGGAGAGTGTTGTCTACGTACCCTCGTAGACCGAAGCGGAAGCGTTGACACAACGTAGAGGAAGTAGTCATACGTTCTCCTCGCGATCCAACCGATCACAGCACCGTTACTCCGGCACCTCCGAGTTCTTGGCACACGTTCAGCTCAATGACGATCCCCGGGCTCTGATCCAGCAAAGCGTCGAGGAAGAGTTCCGTCAGCACGACGGCGTGGTGACGATCTTGATGTGTTACCGGCGCAGGGCTTCGCCTAAGCACTGCAACGATATGATCGAGGTGGAATTTGGTGGAAGGGGGCACCGCACACGGCTAAGGAACGATCCGTAGATCAACTTGTGTGTTTCTGGGGTGCCCCCTGCCCCCGTATATAAAGGAGCCAAGGGGGAGGGGCTGGCCGGCCAGGCCTTGGCGCGCCAGAGAGTCCTACTCCCTCTGGGAGTAGGATTCCCCCCCCCCCCCCAATCCTAGTTGGACTAGGATTCTCCAAGGGGGAGAGAGAGAGGGGGGCGCCCACCTCTCCTAGTCCTAATAGGACTAGGGGAAGGGGGGAGGCGCACAGCCCATGGGGCATCCCTCTCACCTCTCCTCCAAGGCCCATGTTGGCCCATTATGCTCCCGGGGGGTTCCGGTAACCCTCCCGGTATTCCGGTAAAATCCTGATTTCACTTGGAATGCATCCGATGTCCAAACATAGGCTTCCAATATATAATTCTTTATGTCCCGACCATTTCGAGACTCCTCGTCACGTCCGTGATCACATCCGGGACTCCGAACTCCTTCGGTACATCAAAATGCATAAACTCATAATAACTGTCATCGTAACGTTAAGCATGCGGACCCTACGGTTCGAGAACAATGTAGACATGACCGAGACACGTCTCCGGTCAATAACCAATAGCGGGACCTGGATGCCCATATTGGCTCCTACATATTCTACGAAGATCTTTATCGGTCAGACCGCATAACAACATACGTTGTTCCCTTTGTCATCGGTATGTTACTTGCCCGAGATTCGATCGTCGGTATCCAATACCTAGTTCAATCTCGTTACCGGCAAGTCTCTTTACTCGTTCTGTAATACATCATCTCGCAACTAACTCATTGGTTGCAATGCTTGCAAGGCTTAATGTGATGTGCATTACCGAGAAGGCCCTGAGATACCTCTCCGATAATCGGAGTGACAAATCCTAATCTCAAAATACGCCAACCCAATATGTACCTTCGAAGACACCTGTAGAGCACCTTTATAATCACCCAGTTACGTTGTGACGTTTGGTAGCACACAAAGTGTTCCTACGGTAAATGGGAGTTGCATAATCTCATAGTTCAAGGAACATGTATAAGTCATGGATAAAAGCAATAGCAACATACTAAACGATCGGGTGCTATGCTAATGGAATGGGTCATGTCAATCAGATCATTCAACTAATGATGTGATCTCGTTAATCAAATAACAACTCTTTGTTCATGGCTAGGAAACATAACCATCTTTGATTAATGAGCTAGTCAAGTAGAGGCATACTAGTGACACTCTGTTTGTCTATGTATTCACACATGTATTATGTTTCCAGTTAATACAATTCTAGCATGAATAATAAACATTTATCATGATATAAGGAAATAAATAATAACTTTATTATTGCCTCTAGGGCATATTTCCTTCAGAAAAAACCGTGGTAGAAGCGAGGGTGAGGAAAGTTTCGGAGAGTTCCCGGTTACGGTGGGAGGTCGGGGGCCGAGCGATGGGCGTTTCTCTTGTACATGTACGCGCGTGTGTGCGAGGTGTTGGCTCTAACTGAACCCGAGCGAGGCGTTGGGCTCTAACTGAACCCGAGCGATTGCACTGCAGGCTACGCGTTACTGAACCCGAGCGATCGATCGATGGCTGTTAACTAAACCCGATCGAGCGATTCCTTCGCTACTGCTGCTAACTGTAGCCGATCGATTGGATGAATAGTGAGCGTTGCGAGGGGGGGTTGGATGAACAGTGAGCGGTGGCGTTGCCTCTGGATGAACCGGACCCCGTGGTGTGGAGGGCTGGATGAACAGTAGACGGTGGAGGGGTGCCCGTGGAGGGGTGGTTGAACAGGACCCCGTGGTGTGGAGGGCTGGATGAACAGTAGACGGTGGAGGGGTGCCCGTGGAGGGGTGGTTGAATAGGACCCCGTGGTGTGGAGGGATGGATGAACAGTAGACGGTGGAGGGGTGCCCGTGGAGGGGTGGTTGTACAGTAGCCGATGGAGTAGCGAGCGGTGGAGGCTGGATGAAGAGGAGCCTGTGGAGGCTGGAGGAGGTCGATGGTAGCCCATGGAGGCTGGAGGAGGTCTACGGTGGAGATGAACAGTATCCGGTGGAGTCCCGTTTTGCGGTACGCCACACCCTCCCGATGAACAGGACCCCCGTTTCGACCGTAGGAGGTCCGTTTCGTCCGTTTTGCGGTACGCCACACCCCTCCCGATCAACAGGACCCTCGTTTCAACCGTAGGAGGTCTGTTTCGTCCGTTTTGCGGTATGCCACACCCCTCCCAATCAACAAGACAGCCGTTTCGACCATAGGAGGTTCATTTCGTCCGTTTTGCGGTACGCTAGACCCCTCCCGATGAACAGGATCCCGTTTCGAACATGGATGGTCGAACACAAGGCCGTTTCCTCCATTCTGCGGTACGCCAGGCCTCGTTTCCATCGCCTGTTCCGTCCAAGCCCTCCCGATGAACATGACCAGGCATTCCGTTCCGACCCAGCCACTTAGCTCCCACGCGTTCCGTTGCCTTCCGATGAACACGACGCATTCCGTTGCCTCCCCATGAACACGACGCATTCCGTTGCCTCCCCATGAACACGGCGACGACGCTGTTTCTCCGTTCTGACCCAGCCATGTCAACGAGCCCGCGCCGTACGTATGCGCGATTAGGCGTTCGAGACCCTGCCCGTATGTACACATACATGCACTACTAGAAAAAGGGCTACTAATGGCACACCTAATTTGGCCATTAATGGCGCATTAGTGGTGCGCCATTAGTAGCACGCCATTAGTAATACTTACTAATGGCGCACCACTGGTGCGCCATTAGTATCTGGTATACTAATGGCGCACCACTGGTGCGCCATTAGTATAGGACATGGTGCGCCATTAGTATGCCTCCCAGGGCCATGTATAGCCAGGTGCTTTGGTATACTAATGGCGCACCACAGGGTGATGCGCCATTAGTAACCTCGGCATACTAATGGCGCACTGCTTAATGATGCACCATTAGTATCCTCTGGAATACTAATGGCGCACTGTTATGTGATGCGCCATTAGTATGAATATTAGGTTTTTTTTATTTTTTAGTTTTCTGTTTTTTTGCACAGGTTACAAAATGTATAATTGGACAAAATATAAACAGCACACATCAACAACAGATTCATCGAATACAATAGAAGATTAGTCTCTGAATACATTTCATCATATTAGTCTCCAAATACAATTCATCACATTAGTCTCCGAATTGAAAAGACCGAACAAAGATAGAACATTATATTACAAGTCTCGAGACCGCGAGTAGCGAGTTTGTCTTCACATTACAAGTCGATATCGATCATCTAAACTACCATCACATAGAAGAGAGCTGCGGTCATCACGATGAGCATCATCATGATGAAACTCGTCTTCATCCGGTTCCTCCAACGCTCCCTCCCCTCTCGTGCTAGACAGCGGGCGTATCTAGATTCGGCCTCGGCCCCAGTGGTGTACCCTTTGTAACTGTTTCCGCTGAATCAGTGAACCTGTCTCCGACACTCCTCCCAGTCGTCGTAGACTCCGGGAACCTTACCCTTGTACACGACATACGACGGCATCGCTATGCACTAGTGAAACGAAACGTTAGTACCAATTCACAGACAATACATAAGCAATATATAAGTATGCAACAGAACGATCGGAAGAGAAAAGCAAGACATTAATAGCATCAATTACATCTAAGTTGAACGACTCTCGAAACCAAAGAGACATACTACAAGTTCATTAAAGTTTAATTACAACATGAGCCAATCGATGTTTCAGAACTAGACACATCATCACTGCTTTCGACTCGACTCAAGGGACCGGAGCGTGGATGAAGCCGCCGTCTATCGTGGGAGTCATGAAATTACGGGAGTTGTCAGCCTGCATTTGTAGCATTCCGTCTATCTCACTGTTGGACGGTTGATTTCTGAGGTAGAACTGCCCCGAGGTACGAAGGACATCTTGATGGATGATTTCCGCAAACTCCGACTGGATGCGAAAGAATTCTTGTCTGATGTCCACGTCCTGGATTGCCGACACGCTCGCGGCCCAATCTTTGAGTTTACTCGGTAGCAGAAGTTGATGATGGTCCCGTACGATCGCCCGCATGTGATGGATGGCGTAGTAGGCACCCTTCTGACCGCCAGGCGGCTGCTTGACGCAGCAGAACGTCGTATTGTGGGAGAACACGTACTTTCCGTACTTACGAATAGGCCTGTTGAAGGTGCCTCCAGATTGGGCGTAGCCGGGGAGAACATCATCAAGAACCTTCTTGACATTTGTGTAGTCTACGTTCGACTGACGGTCCTGTTCGAAATACGTGGCCATGGAATATTTGGGGCTTAGGAGGATGAGCGTGCAATGTGTGTCACTGCAGAAAACACGGAATGTTAAAAGAAAAACGATCGAAATCTAAGAATTCGTATGTTACGGGGCGGTTGAGGGGAGGACTTACTCGGGAAAGTAAGGCACGAGGAAGTTATCCTTATCTGGGTTTGCCAGAATGACGCCTTCGAGGTAAGAACTCGCGACTTGCCGGTCCCCAGCGCTGCCCAAGATCTTGGCACGCATGTAGAAGGGGTCGACTATCACGATGTCCGGGGTCTTGTCGCGAATGATCCGCATCTCCATACTCAGCGAAAATAGACGAACGAAGGTGTAGTGCAGCGGATGAAGGTTCAACATAGCGTGGATGTCATCAAACCGCAGGACGATCGTACCCCCGATGTAGTTATCCACAAAGCCCTTACCCTCTGGCACCTTGGCCACGAAAACCGGGTATGACACATCCTTCTCTCTGAGACGCCGCTTCTCCAAAGAAAGAACACTGTCATGCAGACTCCGCATAGCACCGGCTGCAACATCGAGCATATTTCTCGGTAGCATCGGCCTACCCGCCACATGCACCCTCCTCATTAAATCCTCAGGTGAAGGTGGCCCGTCCTGAGCACAGATCATACTCGGTGCCGGCTGGCCCGCACCCTTGTTAGTCTTTCTTTTGCGTGCCTTCTTCTCCTGTAATGGGACCGAGTTCTGCTCACAGACCGCCTTCTTGAGTGTGTTGGGGCTGATAATATTTCACACCTCGCCTATCTGAGGCTCGGTGAAGTCGGCAGCTGGAGGCGTCTCCTGAGAGCTGAACGGCAGACGACGCCTGTTGCGACTTGGCTTCTCTGCTGTACCAGCTAGATCGCGCACGTCTTTTGTTGGGTTGGGTTCTTGAGAAGGAGGCCCCATGAAGTCGCCCTCGTACCCATGATCGGCAAAGTACCGATCGACGTTGGCAAATGTATCGTCGTCGTCGTTCTGATCCTATGCCATATGCATGTTTGGATCCAGTGGCATAGGGATGTCCGGCACCGTTGCGGCGGTCTTGCCATGGGGCCGACTTGGCGCCGGCACGACTGGCGGTGTTGTCTTTGGGGTGGTGTCCCCCGCCACCAAACGAATCTGGCTCTTCGGCCAAAGCAGGGGCCAGCTCAGGCAGGCGCTAAGGGTCATCACGTCATCATCGTCGGCCCTGACGGGTCGAATCGGAGGTAACAACTCGTCGCAGCCTGGCAGCACCCGAACCAGTTGAACCCTAAACAAGTTGGGTGGCATCTGGGTACCGTGGAACAAGGGGTTGCCCGGTTGAACGATTTTGCCCTTGGCGACATCGACCAACTCATTGTTCACGAAGTGCAGGAGAGTGCACGGAACGTCGGCGGCGCCCTGTGAAAACATGTAGGGCGTCAGGGATGCCTAGTCAAAGGCAAGGAGATGAAGTCCTCGGCCGAGAGAGGCTTAATTAGTTACCGTGATGATGGCGTCGAGCTCGGCTAATGTTGAGGCACCGCCAAAGGCGGGCGTGCAGTAGACGGAGGGGCCGCTTGCAGCAGAGGTGCCGGCGGGCGTACACCCGGGTGCATTAAGCTCCCGTGCCGGCGTCGGAGACACCAATGGCCCCGCCATCGCGTTCTGCGAGTTGCTGGCCGTGAAGCTAGGAATCGGGGGCGGCCCCTGTTGGCCGCCCGCAATCCACGCACTCAACCCCTGGATCAAGGTAGGCACAATGGCGGTGATCGTCGCTCCGAGTTGTTGTTGCACTTGCTCTTGGACAATCTCCGGAATCCGCGCCACCTGTGCCTTGAGTTCTTGAACCTCGCGCGCCTGGCTTTCAGTGCTAGTCTTTTTCTCCTTTCGTCCACCAGTGTTATAGTATGACCCCCATTTTGTCGACAAGCCTTTGCCGGCCACACGACCAGCTGACGTCGGCTTACTGAGCTTATCCTTGTTCTTCATTACATTCAACGCCCTATTTAGAGTGGTGTCCCAAGGGTTGCTCTTAGTCGACCCCGCGCTACTGCTTTCAGTCGCCTGCGGAAGGAATGTGAACCATTTAGAAATTTGGCTTCATTAATTAGAATGCAACCATATGGAGCTAATTACGCGGGGGTGTATTCCTTACCAGAGCAAGCTCAAGCGCCCTGGTCTTCGGATCCATGGTAAGCTCCTTTGTTTTCGGGTCCTTCTTGTACCGGGCCCTGACATAGTTCCTGGTCTGCTTGTCACCGTATTTATCGAAGAGGGGCGGTAGGCCTTGCTCGGCACGGTCCGCCTCCTCCTTGTCCCATATAGGCTCCGCCACTCTATAACCGCCGGGACCGAGTGTGTGTTCCCCTAAGTTCAGCTCCCGCATTTCTTTCCCCCACTGACTTGATTGGGAGTGTGCGGTGCTCGAGCAATTGATCTTGAAGTCGTTGTAGTCATCTTCGGTGATCGAAGGATTTTTCTCCTTGATCTTCTCATAACTCTCACCTTTCTCGATCATTCTCTTCACATTGCTTTTCCAAGTAGACAAGGCCTTGCTCATCGTCGTGAGGGTAGCATTGTTCACTTTATTCCCTTTGAGGCTTGTGTTTTCAAATTCAGCGGGGAACTTGTATCGTTCGTGCAGCTTCGTGAAGAGGAGGTTGCGCAAATTCCCTCGGTCAGGATGCCTCAGGTTCTCGGTGTTGATCGAGACGGTGCTCCGGAGAATGCACCCGAGCTGAAGCGAGTACCCCTTGACTATTCGTGCGGGCGCCGTTGGATTCCCGTCGGAGTCCACTTCAGTAACTTCCTCCTTGAGGGTGCGGAGCACGGTCGGGCGCCGGTCCTTCCGTTGCCTCTTCTGGCTGCCATCTGTGCGTGCGCCGCCATCATCAGTGGTGGCATCCTCGGCGGCACCTTCAGTGGTCTCAGGATCGGTGGGGAAGGCAGTGTCCTCATACAAGTGAGGTTGTTCCTCCATCTCCTGGGACAGCTCCCAGAATGCCTTGCCGCCCGAACCCCTGGCCTCATCGTTGTGGGCCATGTTTCTCTCTAAATAGAAACAAAGTTTGGTCAAAAAGTTGGTTATTATCAAGGAACAAGATCATGGTCTCATCATTTAGGGTTTGTCGACACCGAGGCATCCTAAAATCTAAGCTTTTATCATTGAGGGTTTTTCGACGCCGAGGCACCCTAAAAGCCTAAGCTTTCATCATTTCGGTTTTTATCGACACCGAGGCACCCTAAAAGCCATGCATTAGTCACAAGTACGCCGGGGCACTTGATCCTACTTAATTAACTACTAAGATACCCCGGCCCATGCATTAGTCACAAGTACCCCATATGTCCTATTTTTAGCAAAGTCATGCTAAAATTCACGGAAAATTTCAGCATGACCTTTGCTGAAAGTAGGACATATGGAGTACCCGAATTTGCCGGAACGGAAGTTAATCAACATTCCGGCAAACTCAAGGGCCTCATGGGGTACCTGCAAAACCATTATCCCAGGTGGACAAGGCAATGTGCTACTTGCTTAAATATCATTTGGCCAACTATCTGAAACGTTCGTGCACACTTGTCCAATCCTTCCAGAGCAGTAAGAGCATTATGCATATATAAGTAACATTTCCAGGGTCTCACTACTTCACAACAATTTAATTATTGTCAAATGTTAATCACAAACCAAAACACCAACTATCATATGACTTCAGAATCATATTAGTTACAACTATCAAATCACAAACATGCAGATGAAGGAGTAAGTGAATCGCCATTGAACCCCGCCACTCCAGTGTAAACCACAACTAGCCAATTAAAACCCTGGTTCTCACAAAATGGAAAAAAAGCCCTAATTTTTCTAACTACTACCCTGTTCAGCTTTGAGACACAAACAATTAAGATCCTATGTAGTAAGAGACCAGCTAAACTAGCATGCCACTACTACTCACTGGATTGGAAATTCAGTCACAACTGCTACATTTTCAGCTTCGATACACCAACTGTTAACATCCTACCAGGTCTCATTCAGTAACCGTAACATCCTAGCAAGAATACCAGCAGCCGAACAATGCTCCCAGGTAAAAGCCATTCATGCTTCTGTTTAAAAGTTAACAGGTGACCAAATTTGGCCAGTTGTGTTGCTACCTAACTGAAGATTGGACCATGAAGTAGGGGATACATGTGTGCATGATGATGCAACATTTTCTGATTAAATGCAGTATAAACTGACTTTTAGACTGATTTTCCATCAAAATTGAAAATAGTTACACTAAGTTTCAAAATAGAAAAATACACTTCTCAGTTTTACAAACTGAAAATTAAGAGAAGAGCCAATAATTTGACTCAAACTTGTTACACCATAATTACCAAACTACTGCCTGCCGATATGTTTCGTATATCTACCTCATTGCACCCACTGTAGATGTAGCACTTGTAGACTGTTAAGCCAGTAATAGCAGGAGCTTATTTTAGCTGGGTAATTGCGGATTCAGTTGCGCAGATTGCTGAAGAAAAATCTATAGACATCTGGCACTATCATATTAATACTCAAATAAATATTAGATGATAAGGCTTTCTAATCCGTCATATACAAACAATCTGATAACTACTAAACATGAGAATAATATGGATGCAGTACAATAGTCAGAAAATGATACTTGATGCAGATGGATGCAGATAACATAAGCAACAGAAATTAGTGCCAGGTAAGAGAACACACAATGGTATGAATCCATATAAAATGACAGTGGTACAAAAATGCAAATTACCAGGTAAGAGATCACATCCTGGTGCATATGTGGGGTTTTTTACTTAGAAAATACAAAACTTCTATTATTGTTTTTATTTTTAACCAGAGCCTAACCACCTCTACAGTTTACAAACTAATTCAGATAATCAGTAATCAGGCATGGAAAATTATTTTAGCCATGATCCCTGAGGATTAGAGCCTCCACAAGTCAGAGAAAATTAGCTCAAATAGACCAGCAACTGAATACTGGGGCTTTAAGTTATTGAACTGAATACTCGGGCTTCAAGAAATGTAAGCTCATGCTTCTAAAATGGGGAATATTAGGCAATGAAATAAATTTGGAGGTGCGCAGGACCAAAATTATATTTGTTCGTTAAATGGGACAACTTTAAACATGTTTTGCTGCATTCTGTATAGGTTTCAATGTAGTATTAGTAGTTTTTAAAAATTCAAGTTCAGGCAGATAAAAAACCACACGATCACACGACCAATGTTGGGACTATTTGCAGAGTATGTAGAAACTAGTGCAGTCGACATTTGTCAATGTTTCGGGTGCTGTATCAAGTCATAGCGAGCATGTTCAGAGAAGCATAGAGAAAGTAGACAGGATTCATGGATGGACTTGCTCGTGCAAATTGTTTCAAGTTCCATGCATCACTACAGCATAATAACCCAACAAGGGGAAGAGGGGGGATGGGGCAGCTCACCTGGCTTGGCGTCGAGGGAGAGGAGGAGTCGCTCTGCTTGCTTGGCGTCGAAGGGGAGGAGGAGCCGCTCTGCTTGCGCCTGGCGTCGAGGGGGAGGAGAAGCCCCTCTGCTTGCCTGGCGTCGAGGGGGAGGAGGAGCCCCTCTGCTTGCCTGGCGTCGAGGGGGAGAGGCACGGTCAGATCCACAACCGCAATGCAGGAAGAGGGGGAGAGGAGGAGGGGGAGCTCACGGGGGCAGTGGGGCGCGGGGAGGATGTCGGGGACGACGACGACGCAGGGGAGGAGGCGACGAGGACCGGGTGGTGGTGGTGCTCCGGCGACGGTGGTGTGGACGGGGTGGCATCCGGTGTCGGGGCGGCGTCGAGGGCGGCAGGGCGATGGCGTCCAACAAGGTACGATGGGGAGAGCGGCGCCGACGTCGGGGCCTCAGGCGGCGGTGGTTGGAGATGGGCGACATTGACGATGGGGCGCCGACGATGGGTGCAGGGGCAAGGCGGCGGGACGGCGTCGAGGCGGTGGGGCGGCGGCGTCAGGAGAGGAGAGGGGAAGGGGATCGAGGGCGAGGGCGAGGGCGAGGGAGAGGGGATAGGTGTGGGCCCGGGAGGAAGTATGGATGGGGGCGGCACAATACTAATGGCGCACCACACCTCGGTGCGCCATAAGTACATCCATACTAATGGCGCACCTCACCCTGGTGCGCCATTAGTACTTTTTTTTCTGCTCGAGCCAACAGGTTATCTCCCACCTAACCTGATCCACATCAAGTTCCCTCTATTAGCTCGACTGGTCAGCAGCCAGTTCTCACACCAGGAGGTCCTGGGTTCGATTCCCAGGCTCCACAAATTTTTTTATGCATTTAAAATGCTGTTTGATACTTACTTGTGTTTAAATATGTTCAAACTTGTTTAAACCATAACAGTAATATTTTTTTTTATAAGACAGTAATAATTTTTTAAAAAATATCATCAAACAGTAATGCCGGTGGAGCGGGGGAGGGTGCGGGGGGTCGGCGGCGGCGGTTGAGTAGGGGAGGGGTGCGGGGGGTCGGCGGCGGCGGTTGAGTAGGGGAATCGAGGGTGCGGGGGGTTGGCGGCGGCGGCCGGTGGACCGGGGGGTGCTCGGCGATGAGTGGGACCGGATCTGGCGAGGTGGGATAGCGATCGAGATGGAGGGGGATCGAGATCGAGTGTCCATGAAATTTAAAAATATTCATGATAGTTCAAAAAGTGCCCATGAAATACAATCAAGAAATGAAGGCTACGTTTTAATTAAATACAATCTTCTTGCCCTTCTTTTTCGCAAATGGAGTTCTTCTGTGGAACGGACGTCCTTTAGGTAGGGTGGTCCTGCTTCTTCTTGTGGTGTATGCTGCTACTTCATCATCGTCGTCATGTTCGATCCTCGGGTCGCCGTACTTGTCGAAGTCTTGCTCATTGGCTACTCCATCCATTCCAATGATCTTCCTTTTGCCTCTCCTCACGACAACACGACTGGTCTTTGATGGGTCGGTAATGAAGAAGCATTGGTCCACTTGGGAAGCCAGTACCCATGGCTCATTTTTCACGGTGACGTTTGCGCCCGCGGTCTTGGATTTGGCTTCGGGTATAACCATGGTGGTGAAATACCGGTCTTCTTTTAGGACGCTCTTGGCCCATCTGACACGGAACATCGGGACCTTCTCTCCAGCGTAGCTCAGCTCCCAGATCTCCTCGATCCTTCCGTAGTATCTGTCCTTGTCGTTACCGGTGTAGGATTCCATCGTTACCCCGGAGTTCTGATAACCATCGCTCTTCATGTCCTTGGCCTCGGTGTAGAATGTGTAGCCGTTGATATCGTACGCCTCATAGGTCATCAGGTTGTGCTCGGCGCCCTGTGACAAGGCGAATATGAGTTGTTCTTCCACGGAAGAATCCTCATGTAAAGGGTACGACAGAAGCTTCTGCTTGAACCAACGCGTGAAACATGAGTTGTGCTCTTTGAGTATATCTCCGTCCATCCTCTGTTGGCCTCGGTCATTGTACGTCTTCTTAATAAAGGTTTTGTGCTCTACCACCCAAGGATCGACCACGTCTATGTGTTGTAGCGCGACTAGGTTTGCTCTTTCAAAGTCGGCGAGTCGACCCTCGAAGTCGACATTGCATTTCGCGGCGACCCTCACGGTGACCCCATCCAGCGAGCCTGCCGAGGTGCCTGTTGACGGGCAGACCAACGGGGTTCTCGATGCCTAGATAATTCGTGCAGTACGAGATGCACTCTTCGGTCAGAAAGCCCCTGGCTATGCTTCCCTCTGGACGTGACATGTTGTGAACGTATCCTTTGATGACACCATTCATCCTTTCGAACGGCATCATGCTGTGCAGGAACGTCGGCCCGAGTTGGATGATATCCTCCACTATATGGACCAGCAGATGCACCATAACGTCGAAGAATGCGGGCGGGAAGTACATCTCAAGCTCGCATAGTATCACCACGATCTCTTCCTGTAGCCTTCTGAGTTGCCTCACGCCAATCGACTTCCGAGAGATGACGTCGAAGAAGTTGCATAGGCCAAATAGCGTTTCACGGACGTGCGCGTCCATGATCCCATGGATTGCAACTGGAAGTATCTGCGTCATCAGCACGTGACAGTCGTGAGACTTCATCCCGCTGAACTTCTGCTTCGCTGGGTCTAGGTATCTGCTTATCTTCCCCGCGCAACCGTAAGGAAGTTTTACTCCTAGGAGGCAGGTGAAAAACTGCTCGATCTCCTCCTGACTTAGAGTGAAGCACGCGGGAGGGTAGTCATTTCCGGTCTTCTTGGCCTTTTTGCCTTTGAGACGACTTTCTGTGTCCTGCTTCGCCTCATCATCATCATCATCATCATCATAATCATATATAGCGTGAAGCTCCTGCCTGATGCCCATTGATTTCAAGTCTGCCCTTGCTTTCGGCCCATCTTTGGTCCTCTCTAGCATGTTGAGCAGGGTACCAAGCAGACTCTCGCACATGTTCTTCGTGATATGCATGACATCAAGGCTGTGAGGCACACGGTGGATCTTCCAGTACGGCAAGTCCCAGAAAACAGACCTCGTTTTCCATACCTTCAGCAGCGGCTCTGGCGCCTTTCGCTTTTTTCCCGGCTCTGGCGCCTTTTGCTTCTTTCCCGGCAGTGGGCAGTCTTTCCAGTTTTTCAACAACTTGTCTATTTCGTCGCCGCTCCTCGTACACGGGCGTTTTCGGGGTTCGGTTTCACCATCGAACAGATCCTTGCGTTTCCTCCACGGGTCATCGTCGCGAAGCCACCTTCGATGTCCCATGAACACGGTTTTCGAAGACCCAGGATCTCTATCTAGCTGGCGATACGTTGTGTCATCCATGCACCGTACGCATCCAGAAAATCCGTGGACTACCTGCCCCGCGAGATATCCGTAACCGAGATAGTTGTGCACCGTCGTGAGCAGTGCGTCTCTCATAGGGAAATATTCTTTCTCTGCGGCGTCCCACGTATTGACTGGCGTTTTCCACAGCATGTCTAGCTCCTCCTTCAGCAGCCCCAGATACAGATTGATGTCGTTCCCTGGTTGTTTCGGCCCTTCAATTAGCATACTCATGTGAATGTACTTCCTCTTCATGCACAACCAGGGGGGAAGGTTGTACATCCACACAAACACAGGCCAGGTGCTATGTGTGCTTCTCTGGCTGCCAAACGGATTGACTCCATCGGTGCTCGCGCCCAGCCCGATGTTCCTTGGATCCTTCCCAAATTCTGGGTATTCAAAATTCAACGCTTGCCACTGGCTCGCATCCTTAGGGTGACTCAGCATATTGTCTTTTTTATCTATCTCCGGATCATTTGCGTCATCTTCTCGCTTCTTCTCCTCCCTATCCGCGTGCCAACGCAGGAGCTTTGCTACCTTAGGATCCGCGAAATACCGCTGTAGACGAGGAGTGATCGGAAAGTACCACACCACTTTTTGAGGAGCTTTCTTCCTCTTCTTGTATCGAGTGACGCCGCACACCGAACATATGGTAGACTCTGCGTGCTCGTCCCGATAAATGATGCAATTGTTCATGCAGACATGGTATTTCACGTGCGGTAAATCCAGAGGACACACGATTTTCTTCGCCTCCTCCAAACTGGTCGGGCACTTGTTCCCCTTTGGAAGACGTTCGTGCCAGAATGACATGTTCTCGTCGAAGCATGCGTCGGTCATTTTGTGTTTTACCTTCATCTCCAGAGCCATGAGCGTTACTTTCAGGCGGGTATCCTCGGGCCTGCATCCTTCATACAATGGAGTAACCGCGTCTAACTCAAGTTGATCCACCTTGGCTTTCTCTCGGGCGGCAGCTCTTGCGTTATCTGTCTGCTTGAGAAGCAGCTCTTGAATATAAGGGTCCTGCACCCAGCCCATCGATGGTCCACCGTCGTATGCTCCGCCGGCATCATCATCTTCATGATCATGCCCGTCGTCTGCTCCGGTGCCATCTTCCTCATCATCATGTCCTGCATCTTCTACATGATGACTGTGTACAGCATCACCGTCGTGATCATCTCCTGGGGATTCTTCGCCTTCTCGCCCGCCCGAGCCGCGGTGGTTGCCTTGCTGCCCTTCCTCATTTCTTGCCCGGCCCCCATGGACGACTTCGTAGTCATCTTCATCACCTTGCCACCGATAGCCATCCATGAAACCACGCAAAAGCAGGTGGTCCCGCACCTGCCCGGAATCCAGGTCCGCAATAAGGCTCTCCAGCTTGCATCTTCGACACGGACATCTTATCTCCGTCTCATTCTTTTGAAGCATCTCGGCCTTCGCGGACCTCAAAAACCTATTCACGATGCCTTCGGTCATCGTGCGGACCATGGTTGCCTGCGGGGTAGAGCAAAACGATATTTTAGAACCAAGAAAAAATTTGGCATGACCTTCCCTAAAAATAGGACCAAAAAGAATGCTTAATGCCAAAATTATCGCCGAAACGGAAATGAATCAACATTCCGGCAAAATATTGGCAACTATCGCATTTCAAATACTGGTACACCTCCAAACACAAACACATATACAACACCACAAACATATGCAACACCACGAACATACATAGATCTAGCTAGGCCATAAAAAGTGCATGTGCAAATTGTTGTAGGGAGAACAACATAAATATAGCTTCCCCCCTTACTTACCTATCAAAACAAGGTAATTTAACCACTTAATTTCAATGAATCTATGGTGGAAATGAGGTGAAAAAGAGGAGGCACCCGAGACAAGGAGAAGGTGGAGAGAATGGAGTGGGGAGAAAGTGAGTGTGGGTAGGAGAGGCTGCCCAAAATATCTTGTTGTTGACCACTTACTAATGGCGCACCAGTAGTAAATACGCCATTAGTAATCCAGGTTACTAATGGCGCACCTCTATCTGATGCGCCATTAGTAGTTTTGCGAAAAAAAAGAAAAAAAATCATACTAATGGCGCACTGTCCAACGGTGCGCCATTAGTAGTTTGAACTAGTAATGGCGCACGGCGGGACAGTGCGCCATTAGTAGTTTTCCAACAAAAGGAATAAAAAATGTAATTAAAAAAAAAGCATTAGTGGCGCACTCTGGTACTAGTGCGCCATTACTAGTTACAACTAGTAATGGCGCACCGTGCCAGGATGCGCCATTAGTGTGTTTGGACAGACGCGCTAGTTCAAAAAAAAATTTAGGATACTAATGGCGCACCCTAGGCAAGGTGCGCCATTAGTACTTTCAACACTAATGGCGTACCATACTGTGGTGCGCCATTAGTATATACTAATGGCGCACCACCTGCCTGGTGCGCCATTAGTGTCAATCCCACCTATAGCCTTTTTTCTAGTAGTGATGGCCGTATTTTCTTTCTTGCACCCTGGCCGTTGTACGTACGTGTACATGCTATGTGTCTACTATGACACGTTCACGCCTCTACATCCACAAGTATATATGTACGTTCACATTCGCGACCAGAATGACAACGCTACGTATGCTTCGACCAGGTGGGTCTGACTGTCAGGCACTTCCTTGCCTGCGAAGATGTAGCTGGTGGGTCCCAGCAGTCTGGGGGGCGAATCGTTTTGGTTTTTTTGCCTGGATGCACTTCCTTGCATGCGAAGATGTAGCTGGTGGGTCCCAGCAGTCAGGGGGGCGAATCGTTTTTTTTTGCCCGGACGCACTTCCTTGCGTGCGAAGGTGTAACTGGTGGGTCCCAGCAGTCAGGGGGGAAACATTTTTTTTTTGAAATACGGTGGCCCGTCCGGTGGGTCCCTGCTGTCAGGTGGAGGAATCATTATTTTCCACGTAATAAGGAGGCACTTCCTTGCTGCCGCCATGGACCCAGCTGTCAGCCTCTCCACGTACAGTCCATGTCCAATGGAAGTCATTCCTTGACCACATTGACCACGCCACACCGAGAGCACCAGGGCGATGGACGACGGCGAGGCCTAGGAAGGGGACGACGCAGAGCCGGTGAAGACGCGACAGTGGATGCCCACGCGGAGAGGAGTATGAGGGTTCACTCGTTCGACTGTGATGTGAGGCTACCGTCGCCGCAAGGCCTGGCTAGCGGTGGGAATAGTAGGGGCGGTGAGGCCTCTACGGCAGCACTGCCGACCACGGGAGGCAGGAGCAGGTGGCACGACTGGCGCTGCTTTGGGCGGCTGGAGCAAGAAGACCAGAGGTTGAAGAAGCACTACGGCCGTTGGACGGACATCGTACGGTCACTGCAGCTAGAATCGTTCATATTGACTAAGTTGACAAAGCCCTCCATCCCCGTCAACTTAGTAGGCCCACAAGTCAGCCTCCCACCAAGGTGGGTCCCAGCTAGCAGTTGGAGTATTCATTTTTTTGTGCGTAATAAGGAGGCACTTCCGGTAGGTCCGAGCTGACAGCAGGGGAACGTTTTTTTCGCGAAATATGGTGGCCCGTTCGGTGGGTCCCAGCAGTCAGGGGGGGAACGTTTTTTCGCGAAATAAGGTGGCCCGTCCGGTGGGTCCCCGCTGTCAGGTGGAGGAATAATTATTTTGCGCATAAGAAGGAGGCACTTCCTTGCGGCCGCCGTGGACCCAGCTGTCAGCCTCTCCACGTACAGTACTCTTCCGATGGAAGTCGGTCGTTGACCATGATGACCACGCCGCGTCGAGAGCACCAGGGCGGTGGACGATGGTGAGGCCTAGGAAGGGGACGACGCGGAGCCGGTGAAGACACAGCAGTGGAAGCCCGCGCGGAGAGGAGTACGAGGGTTCATTAGTTCGGCTGCGGTGTGAGGCTGCCGTCACCAAAGAATAACAGGGGGTGTGAGTGAGTGGAGGGATGGCCTGGCCAACGGTGGGAGTAGTATGGGGGCGGTGAGGCCTCCGCAGCAGCACAACCGGCCACGGGAGGCAGGAGCAGGCGGCATGACCGGTGCTGCTTTGGGCGGCTAAACCAAGAAGACCAGAGGTTGAAGAAGCACTAGGCCGTTGGATGGACATTGTACGGTCACTGAAGCTAGAATCGTTTATATTGACTAAGTTGACAAAGCCCTTGGTACGCTCCAACTTAGTAGGCACACAGGTCAGCCTCCGAAATGGTGCGCCCCAGATGTCAGGGGGAGGAATCATTTTTTGGGCGGCCGAAGCTAAGAATATCCGAGATTGAAGAAGAAGCACTGTCGGAGTGATGGGCCACGGGTAGGCTAACCCGAGGCCCAGAACCTTTCAAGACATCGGGGCAGGCTACTCCCCTCAGGAACCTCAAGATGGACAGCCGGCCAGCACAAGTTGTCGGCGCCTTGGGAAGGCCCCTTCATCATCAGCAAAGTGCTGGGCAACGCCTCCTACTATCTGATCGACGCTCAGAAGCCCCGAGCATGCAAGAGGGACGACTCCGGCAAGGAGACAGAGCGGCCATGGAATGCAAATCTTCTCTGAAGACTTTACAGTTGATGCATTATGTACCACGCTACCCTTTGTATTAAAAGTACCAAGACTTCGGGCCCCCCAAGACGAGCTCGGGGACTGCCCTTTTTGTTATCTGTATGATAAGAATTATGCCTTCGAGTATGCCACTCTTTTTTATGCCGCTTGGCACCAGGACCGACTAGTCGGCCCGGGGACTCGCCGTCTTGCGCTATGAAATGCTTCCTGCAGTCGGACAAGTAGTGTGTGGTGCCTAAGCCATCTCCTGTCAGAAGCCGCAGCTCGCAGAGCGACTGTCTGGCGGGCAGGAGCAAGGAAGAATAGGCGCCCACATGAAAAATGGCTGAGGACTCAAAGAATAAACATAGCTTAAGCTGGCTTTCCAGCCGCCCTTCGCAAAACCGAGTCACGAGTAGTCGGCTTGCCGCCTTCTATTCAACTTGCTAAAAAACTCTAGAAACGGCCAAGTACTTGCCTTCCCAAAGTAGCCAAGCACTTGATCCAATGGCAATCCGCAGAGCGGCTGTCCGATTGGCAAAGACGGCAACTAAGGGAAGGCGGCAAAGGAAAAAGCTAAGAGAGCAATGAGCAAGAAATGGTAGAACTCGAATAAATATTTACATAACATAGGCCCTTGGCCGAATAGTCGAACTGAAGTTGAAAATACACCCCGCGGCTGGAATTGTGCGAATTAACAAGTTCTTCAAAGAGTACTAAAAGCAGATAAATAAAGGCCAGGCGACGGCCTAGGAAGCAGCAGACGGGTTTGGAGGGTCGGAGGAGACGGTGGTGTCGGGCGCTGGGGCGGCCGGCTGGGCGGTCTCGGCTTGATCATCTTCAGCAGCAGCCAGCTCAGTCGGGCGCGGCTCGTTGCTGGAGGCGCGGTCGAGCTGAGGCTGGTTCCCCGCTCCATCTTCTGGCGCCTCCGTCTCGTCTCCAACCTCTGCCTCGCCTCCCTCCTCGGTGCTGGAGCCGATCACCTCCGCTGAATCCTCGTCTTAGTCCGGGTTCATCCCAAACCACTCCGGCGGTGCCTCGTCGCCATCGTCAGTCCGCTTAGGAACGAAGATGCTGGTATCAGCATACTCGGCGATCGCTGCGGCACGCTTGACAAGGGCGTCTTCCGCGGCTGCCAGCTCCGGCTGGGCCTCTGCCCGGAGTGTGGCCAGCTGGTCCAGGTCCAGGTCCGGATACCACGCCTTGACGAACTCCAAGGCCTGGCGCGCTCCAGCCCGGGCGGAGGAGCCCTTCCAAGCCTCAAGACGGCCTACTGCGACCTCCAGCCAGTCGGCAGTCCGACTGGGAGTGCACAGAATCGGCATCTCTGGCCACAAGGCAGCAATCGCCTGGGCGTCGACACGTTGAAGCCGGCGCAGCATCCGGTGGGCCGTCCGCAGACGAGCCTCGATGCTCAGAAGCTGCTCATCAAGGGTCCGGGGGCATTGGCGGCAACCTCCTCGCCAGCTGCCCTCCGCGCCTCGCGATCAGCCTCGATGGCTTGGGTGGCAGCTTGCGAGTGGCCAGGGAAGAAGTCTGCCAAGACGAAAAAGAAGCAAGTCAGAAAATCAGGAGTCGGCACGACCTGCATTTGGCGGCTCAAAGAAATAAAGCAAAGAGAACTCACCGTCGATGATATCCTCAATCTCATGGAAGCCGGAGGTCAGCATTGCCTCCTTGTCAGTCCAGGAGGAGCGCTCGACCTCGAACTCAGCCAGGAGTGCAGTTTCTTTCTTCTCCGCCTCCTCCCGCACTTTCTTCAGCAGCTCCTTCTGCTCTGCCAGCTGCGCAGCTAGCAGGTCTTGATCTGCGACGAGCTTGCCGCACTCCACCCCCTTGGCACGCAAGGCGGTGTTCGCTTTGCCCAGCTGCTGCTGAAGAACAGCGTTGGCCTCTGAAGAAAGAAGAAAAAAGGCGTAAGTTGCCAGCAAAGAAGGTCGCCGGGAAGATCCGGCCCGACTGCTCAGCAGTCGGCCCGAATCTAGGGAACTACAGCCCGCGGGTGTGCCAGCGCGCCCCCGCGAAGAAGAAGGCGAACTTACTCCGGCTCTCCGACAAGTCAGCAGTCCGCTTGCCCAGCTCTTCAACATTGCGGTAGAAGGCGGTGACCCGGAGGTTGTGGTAATCCTGTGATAAATATTTCAAACAACAGTAAGCGCTTAGAACTCGCCAATGGAGTTCCGACCCGCCTGCTCAGCAGCCGGCCAGGAACTCGGGGACTACACCCAGTGGGTGCGCTGGCGCGCCCCCGCAGAGAAGAACCAGAAAAACAAAGTCAGAAGAAAACATACCCGGACGGCTGCTCGCGACGCCAGATACGCCTTGGTGCAGTTCTAGATGGCGTCGCCCTCAGCTCGCAGCTTCGCTTGGACGTCCAGAAGCGCCTGGTTCAGTGGGCCCGTGCCGCCTCCTCGCACCCACCCGACGGGCGAGGCGCTCGTTGCCGCGACGTCTTTGATGGCCGAGCTGGCGGCGCCGGTCTCCAGGGGGCGTGGCGCCAAAGTTGCCTTCTCAAGACGGCGGCGCGTTGGCGAGGCGACTTGGAGGAGTAGCTGCGCCACGGCCTCGTCGTTAGTCGGCGGCACCGGAGGGTCCGCCAGCTGTTCGCCCCGCGCGCTCCCAGACGGCGGTGGTGGCGGTATGACCGTGTCCGACATGGAGGCCTCGCCGCCTTCCCTCTCCATGATGGGATGCTCGCCGCCGACTTCCCCAGTCTGCTCCGTGAATTCTGGAGGCGGCCGTGCTGAGTTCAGCGGAGTGATGAACAACGCCGACTGGCGGCGCACAGCTTCCTTGGCCTGCCGTTTTGCCGCAACGACGGCTTCGGCATCATCCAGCCTCTTCTGGGCGGAGGCGTCCGCTTTCTCGGCCTCCACCTTCCCCCGGCGGGCGGCTTCCTCCTCGTCGTGCTTCTCCTGCGCGTTCCGCTCCGTCGTCTCCCGAAGGTCGGCGGCAGGGTCAATCCGCCGATTGGTGGCAGACGCCTCTGTCGACCCCACGATGGAGGTGGCGGTAACTCTCCCAAGGGTGAGGGGAGCTCTGTAACGGAGAAAGCGTGTAAAAGATTTGGACAAAGTCCACCAGAAGAAAATAAGAGTAAGAACGGAGGCACTTACGCAGAGACTAGTGGCGGCTTCTTCAATTCCTTGCGGAAGCGTTGGGCCCTCGCGACCGCCTCTTCCCGCTTGGTCCCGGCGGCCGCCCCCTTGAACTTCTTCTCCTGGCCGCCAAGAGAACTCAGCCCGTCCCGGCGCTTCCTTGCGCCGCCTAAACCGCCCAAGACGGTGGAGGAACTCGCGCTGGGCTGGCCGACCTTCGACTTGTGGCGTGGGGCGACTTCCCCATCTTCATCAACGGGCCAGTCGGCAAAAGTGGCCGAGGGCCTGAGGCCACCTCCCCCTCCTCCGCCGCCTCCGTCGGCGTCGGCCTCCATCGCCGCCGCCCCCAGGTCGGGGTCGTCAACGTCGCTCTCGGCTCGGTCGGGGACGAACTGGCGGGCTGGCCCCGCGGTGCCGGCCGAGGGCTGGATGAGAGGATTCTGATTCAAAGACAAAAAAAGATCAGAAGTCGGATTCGGCTGCAAAAAAGGAAACAAAAGAAGAAAAGAGACGACTTACCATAGGCGGGGGGTTGGCTCGCGAGTACGACTCCATGCCGAACTGCCAATCCTCCGAGAGATTGCAGTTCGCGATGTAATTCACCATGTCCGCCACCTCCGCGTGGGGCATGTCCTTGGAGCACATCCGACTTGGGTCCCGGTGGCCGCTCATCTGACATATCATATGAGGCCGACCTTGGAGTGGAAGGACTCGGCGTGCCACGAAGGCGGCCAGCAAGTCGGCCCCAGTCAGACCCTCCGACTGCGTCAGGACTCGGAGTCGCGCGACAGCGGCGCCTCCTGCGGGAGTCAGTGTCTTGGCCCGGTGGGACCAGCTGGGGAGCCTTCCAGCTGGCGCGCCGGCTTCGTAAGGTGGCAGATTGACCCAGTCGCCTTCCGGGGCGACGTTCTTCACGTAGAAGTAAGATCGCTGCCACATCTTCACCGACTTAATCAGCGAGATGGCAGGAAATGGGTTGCCAGCCACCGACCTCCGCATTGCGATGAAGGCGCCGCACTGGGCTGGCACGCCGGCGACGTGCGTGCCAAGCTTGGAACTAAAGAATTCCCCCACAGCTCGATGGTGGGGACACGCCTAGGAAGCCTTCGCACAAGGTGGCGAAGGCGGCCAGCAGCACCACCGTGTTCGGGGTGAGGTGGTGCGGCTGGAACTCCAAGAACGAGCGGAAGAAGCCGCTCGTCGGCAGCCCAATGCCGCGCATGAGATGCGAGCAGAAGACGACCCGCTCGCCCTCCTCCGGCGCCGGCAACACCTCCTTCGCCGGCGGGGCACGGGCCCGCACTAGGTTCTCGCCGGGGAGGCGGCGCGTCTTGCGGAGGAACTCAATATGGTCGTCGTCGACCTCGGAGCCATCCCACACGCCGGAGCGGAGGCGGCGGGCGCGGTAGTAGAAGAAGAGCTCAGCGCTGCGTGTGCGACGTGGTTCGGCGCGGCGGCAGCAGGAGGAAGAAGAAGGAAGAGGAAGCAAAGGGGAATAAGGGAGAATGAGCGCGCGTGCTTCGCCGCCCTGCTCCATCCGCCTACTTATAGGCTCGTAGGCTGAGAAGCCAATGGGGCGTCGTGGGATTAACTGTGCCTAGGACCCCACGACCCCCACGATTTACCACACGAAGTTACTGCGCGCATTTACTGCGCAGGGATCCCAACCGTCCGCACGGCCGCAACGGATCCGTACGAAGGCCGAGGCACGGTAGTGGCGGGCCCCACCTGCGGGCCTGTCCCGTCGCGCGCGTGGGTGGGCAGACTGGCCCGGCCACGTGGCGCCTCATGGCAGATCCGCAACGGGCGGCTACCTGGAAGCCTATCAGGCACGCCGCCTGGATCCCTCCACGACTTTCAAACTCTTCAAGAAACAAGACGACCTCCAGCATGTCCGGCTTCCGATAGTCGGCTTGGAGGAAGACGGAGGGCAAAGCCCAGTTCCAACGGCCACAGGGAAGAAACTGTTGAGGCTCCTCAATACGTCTCCCTCGGCGCCTCACCAGCTTCGGGGACTACTGTCGGAGTAATGGGCCACGGGTAGGCTAACCCGAGGCCCAGAACCTTTCAAGACATCGGGGCAGGCTACGCCCCTCAGGACCCTCAAGACGGAGGGCCGCCTCTGGGAGTCGGCAGCGGCGCTGCCGACTATCTGCTCACGATCGAGTTCCAGGGACGGCTACGAGATGAGCCCACTCCTAATTGGCGGCTTCCAGGGAAGCTGGCCATGGGGAGTCGGCCCGCGACTCCAACCGCTCCATGACTTCGTAGAAAGGGACGGGACGGGGAACGGCCGTAGCACGGCCCGCTCCGTCCGGCGCGACACTGTTGCCGTGCCAGCCCTGACATCAGCTCCACCGGCGGAACCATGTGCCCACGTCGGCCTGCCTGTACGGCCCGGAGACGGTGGACCCCGCTTGTCGGCGGGGGTACAGAAGACGGCGAGAGCGCCACAAGACGGACCCCGTGGGAGTCGGCCTCCAAGAGTCGGCTGGCTCCTCCCACGGGCCCCGCATGCCATTAACCAGACAAGACGGCGAATGGCAACAGTGATCGCCCGTCAGGCGGCGACACTGTTGCCATGACCCCATGACCAAGCCAGCGTCATTAGAGGCATGGCTACAGTAATCCGCAGCCGGCAAGACCCGCCCACGGTGGGCAAGGCCTGTCGGCTCCGTACCGGACTAGTCGGCGGGGCCCACCAGTCGGCGGGCCCCAGTAGCCGGCGGAGAAGACGCCGGCCTAAGAGACAAACGGCTGGGACCCGCGCCCAGCCGGATTACCATTGTACCCCCGGGGTAGGCCTATATAAACCCCCCGGAGCACCCACACAAAGGGTTCGACCCCATTAGCACTAGACCAGAGAGTATAGGAAGGAGAGAGCTAGCCCTGCCTTCTACTACCTCCAGGAAATAGCTCAAGGAGCAACCTTGTACACACTTTGCCATAGTGATCATGAGGAGACCCCGCAGAGCAGCAGTAGGGGTATTATCTCCTCGGAGATCCCTAAAGCTGGGTAAGATTCGTCGGCGTGCATGTCTATGCCTCATCCCGCTTCCAGGCACCGGTGACGTTCTACTCGCCCCCACCATGATAAGCCATCCTTTGGCATATGTCGCACCCAACCCCCGACAAGCACGACATCCGTTGGATAGACATCCAACGGCCACTGCTGCTAGAAGCGTGTGTTGACTATAATAAGTTGAAAAGCCTTGCATACGCGTCAACTTATTTTTTTTAGGGGACGCGTCACTTAGTAGGCCCACAAGTGTGTGGCAGAGAACTTATAGCCCATTTGCGTTTTGTAAGAATGTACAACCCATTTTTGAATTCTAATGGAATTTACAACAACCCATTTACAGTTTGTTAAAAGTACAACCGATTTTCTAGCTAGGACAACGATTAATAATTTCAACCAACCGTCGAAGACATAATTCAATAAAATTTCCCACAATTTGATGGGATCCGAAATATTTTTATCCCGAAATTTCTAGTTAGATTAAATATAAATTTGTATTACGTAAAAATCCAACGAAACATTGCGCGCACAACAATGAAAATTTAAGATTTTCAAAATCCATAAATAATATTTTATAAACTAATTTCATGTTTGGTGCATTTTTTTATAGTTACTGCGCAGTTTTTATAATTACATCCCTTGTACTATTTTTTAGAGACCACTTTCCTGTTAAGCCTAATGCATCCCTCCTAGGAAAGATTTGCAGCCCAGCGGGGCGGAGAATAACAAGTTGACCTTGCCTGGGTATTCCTCAAAAAGACGTATCGTTGGGCTAGCCTTTTTCATCTTGAAAAAATTAGTATCTGGGCTGGATATCTGGCCTGGGCAAGATGGGCCACAGCACGCCCGGTTAATAACATGCTCTCCTCTGAACAACAACGAAATCATCGCCAAGAAAAACTCTGCAGTGCTCACGCCTCAAAAACACAAATACTGCTCGAGCTGCTTGGTCCCAGCTGTCGGCCGCACCTTGTGCAATTCTCTCGTTTATATTGACTACATAAGTTGACAATGGTGTGGGACCGTGAAGTCAGGAAACCAGGAGAAAGCAAAAAATATATAGTTGTACATAATAAGGAGGCACTTGCGTACGTACGTCTATGGCCCAATTGGGTCCCTAGTGTCATCCAGTCAAAATAAAGTCATCTCCTGAATCCTCATGTTCGTTGATGATGTTAACAATGCTCGGCGCCACGGCGAGTGCAACAACTCGAAGGACAACAGAGAGGGCCTCGCGGGCCCTACGGATGGTCTGATACAGCGCCCGCTACTCATTCAGGAAGCCAGGATCATCGAACCCTTCGAGAAACTGAGACGGCATGAAACGGTAAGGCCGCGCTTGGGAGCTCTGGTTTATTTCAAACCTGTATTAACATACAAGTGTAATTTACTCGTCATCGGAAACAACGCGTAAAATACAGGCGTAATGAAACCGAGGGCCCGAGGTCTGTAAGTAAAACTGGCGGGTTACACGTGTAATTTGAGAGACCAGTGTATATTTAACGAGCACTGGTATATGGACGACATTACCAGACGATACATGCATGACGTGCGTATCATTCCATCCATGGGCAAGGATGAAATAGCAGCTAACGGCTGGATTAGCAATCGTCCGGGTGTCGTTCAGCGTTTTTATCGTGTGTGAAGTACTTCCGATATTTTACTAGTCGAAATCGACAAACAAAGCGCCTTCGCCCGAGACCATCTGCTTTAATTTACAAGTGTCAGTTTTACAAGAGGTTTTGGTTAGAAAACGACAATCCAATCACGGCCTAATATCATGAGTTGGTCGAAAGATCATATGGTTTCACGTCTAATCTACCCGACTTGTCTTATAGGCTATGAATGAAACATCAGACGATGAACTTCTTAAGCACGGAAACAACAGAAGAGGATGATCTCCTTAACAAGCAAATCACTGGCATTAGATCAACATGCAAAACAATACGAAGCATTATTCTCAGGAGGCACGGTGAACAGCTTGTGATGCCACATTCCACAACATTCCAAGCTCAACTTTGCAATCAAACACAAGGCCTGGCATTACATAGACAATATTCAGAACAAACTCTTAACACATGAATATCTCAGCAGAGTAACTATTTACTTCTAAACTGAACACATGAATCGGAAAAAACACTCGACACTGCTCATAGCAAGGGCGTCCCACTCAAAAATATCAAATGCATGTCTTCTGGCTTACATCAATGAGCAATTTTTGACAAGGTTTTCCAATTCCAATATATTAAACTAACGTATTCCTGCTAACATCAATGATTAAACTTTGACAAGCTTTTCCCATTCAAAATATGTAATGCCTATGATCGTGGGGTCCTGTCGTAGCTTCTTGTACTTGTTTGGGCACTTTTCGCGCAGGGCACTCCACATGTTGTTAAATTGCCAATGGTCTCTGCAGACTAGTCATGTCATCGGTGTCTAATAATACTCTATAAAGCTTCTCGGTCATTCCTTCCGTAATGTAGCGCAAACAGTGACTGCTTCTTTCTACAAAGTGGAATGACCAACTTGACCCAGTAATGCAGCAGTTTGCCTTCGACACATTGGCTCCTTTTGTGCAGTTCAACTAAAATCAAAGTCGGAATAAAACTGAGCTTTAATTTTGATATCCCTGTAAGAAACAGTAGGTATAAGGGAAACAATTACTAAGAAATAACGGTTGATGACTTGTACTCCCAGAAGAAAAGCATCTACTGATCTACTTTATCTTAATGGGGAACAAAGCAGGAGAGTAGCAATTCTCCATCAGTGTGATTCATTCATATTGACTAAGACATTATCTTAACAATGCCTTGTTTCAACATGTATAAAGAACGACAAAGCAGAAAAGTACCATTCCTAAAACAATGCAGCTGATTCATTTTAACAGAGACATTATCTTAACAATACCTTGATTAAAAATGTAGAAAGAACTACAAAGCAGGATAGTACCATTCCTAACAAGTGTTGCAGTTTTGAACTAAGATTCAGTAGTTAATTAATTCTGAGAGTGGCATTGCTTAATTTTACCAGTGGCATTAGATTAACAAAAAGCATAAACAGTTCCATGGGAGAGTGGGCGCAACAACAGTATGTGCTTCCATCTACTTATAAAGGGGGTGATGCAGAGTTTTTTTAACAAAGCAACAAGCATCATGTCTGGGTTGGTGCCATTTTTGTTCACTACTTAATGGGAAAAGACAGCAATACAATAGCTTCAATTCAACATTTATTTAAAATAGTACCAATACAACTAGCACAACATCTCAAAGCACACTGCACAATCATGTGGATGAAGGCCTGTACTGACCTTTCATGAGATGGACAAGATAAAATACGAATATGCCAACACGAATAGGAAATCCAATCTCGGTTTGTGCAGTTGCACTGAAATCAAGCAAAGTGTTTCGCGTAGCGAAGCAAAATGTCGCAATAGCAACAAGTTGAATAGATATCCTTGTTTAAATAGAGGCTAAAAAGGAATCAATTACTGGCTAATAAAGGAGGATGAAACATGCGGCTACCAAAATGGTAATCCCGCCAATCCCTAACAAGTGTTGCAGTTTTGAAATAAGATTCAGTAGTTAATCCTGAGAGTGGCATCAATTACTGGCTTATAAAGGGGGTGATGCCGAATTTGTTGTAACAAAGCAACAAGCATCATGTCTGGGTTGGTCCCATTTTTGTTCACTACTTAATGGGAAAAGACAGCAATACAATAGCTTCAATTCAACATTTATTTATAACAGTACCAAAACAAGTAGCACAACATCTCAAAGCACACTGCACATCATGTGGTTGAGACCAAGATTTGAAACAACTCGCCACAAAGACTGGAAACAAATCTCGATCTCCTTTTGTGCAGTTCCACCAAAATTTAGCAAAGTCACCGGTGTGACATTCAAGTTGAACTGCACAAAACACTCTTAAAACATAAGTGTTTCAAGTAGCGAATCAAAATGTCGCAATAGCAACAAGTTGAATCGATACCGCTGTTTTAACAGAGGCAAAAAAAGGAAACAGTTACTTGTCGATAAAGGAGGATGAAACAAACGGTGACAGAAAGAAGCATCTAACTTATCTTGGATGGAAAACAAAGTAGGACAGTAGCATTTCTAAAACGGTTGCATTGATTCATATTAACAGAGACATTCTCGTGAAACAACATTCGTTAAAAATGTAATTTACTTTTAGCAGTGGCATTGCTTCAATTTTCCGGCGGCATTCTTAGATTAACAACAGCAAAATAGTTGTATGGGACATGCCAGCACCATGTGCGTCCACACGTATAAATGGGTGATGCAGAGTATGTAGCCAAGCAACATATATGCGCTGGTCCCATATTTGTTCTCTTTGAACCTTCTTCCTATGTAAGGGCAGCAAATCTAGTCCTGCACAAACTACTCGACCCCCCAGATTCTTTCCCTTTTCAACAAAGAGATCAGTTCCTTACAGATGTGTGTACTGGGTTACCCCCCTTTTTTCCTTTTCGACCTACAAAGCGGCTGGATAGCTAGTCTATACTACTTTCCGCCCCTCCTTTCCTCATTGAACCACGTCCAAGATTCTTGCTCCAGCCCACCGCACCCTTCCTTCCTCTTTGAACCAAGACCTAGATTCAACTACAGATAGAAAAAGATCCACATGCAGCTAGAGCAACGACGGTTTCAAAGAAACTTATACCTTAGGGTCGTCGGGATGTGGCAAGGCGTGCGGCGGGAGGCCGGATCTGCCCACACTATGTACTGCAGCGAGGAAGAAGGGGTTGGTGGCCCTCCGGCACAGGCGCTGGGTGAAAGAGAATAGCGCAGCCGGCAGTGGATTTCCTCCCTCGCTAAAGGCGATAGAGTGAGCGCTGCACCTCCTCCCCTTCCCGATGTGACGGGATACGTACACCTCCTTCACCAGCTGTGAGGGGGGAGAGAGAGACAAGAGGCCAACGCAGTCTTGTTTAGATCTGGTGAAGAGAGGGTGAGAGACTTTGAATATAGCAAACCCTAGCAAATTAATGCTGAGCCTCCAGCGTGTAACATATATGTAGTGCGGCGAGCGTGTGGAGAGTGCAAACCCTAGCGAACAAGCGCTGAGGCTCCCGCTTATATATATACTACTATAGTAAGGACTGGGCTCTGGTGCCTTCACTGCACCTGCTTTTTTCTGTATGACAGGTGAGCCAGCCACATTTTGGGCCCACCTGTCATAAATCCAAAGGCAGGTGCACTTAGTCAATGAAGCTGCGTCCATATAGTACTCTCGTGTATACGACTAATATATATTGGAGTGGTTTTCTTATTCTCTCCATAACAATCGTTTTAAATTGTGTAAGTACGAAACGAAACTCTTTATTTAATGTACAGTGAATAAAACTAGTACTACTTCCGATGAACTAACGATCCACGCCCACGCGTCCTGGTCGCACTTCCTATCCTTCACATGTGGTACACTACCCTCCCTTAAGTGAACAACCACACATGCGCCAAATTATCGAAAACGTGTGAGAGTGTGTACAAATAAAGAATTTTAATTTCAATTATTGGAAAGGTTTGAGAGTATTACAAAGTTTGACTTCAGTCAAATGTAATATGCAGAGTAAATAAAAATGGAGGGCTACTACCTCCATCCGGGTTTTTAGTCCACACCATTTTATAAATCAAAGTTAATAGCTGGACAAATAAAATTACAGGGGAGCTGGAGACAAAGTTGTGAGAAGGCTTAGAAATCAATACAAAACTTATGCTCTTAGTACCAACGTCAATCCTTCTTTGAGGAAACATTTGGTTCATAGCCAATTGTGTGATAAAATTACACCAACGTGAAAGACGACTGCGTTTCCAATGCAACCAAGGTGAACTGACGAAGGATATCATCTTTGTGCGTAACAAGCAAAGAGCACTGATGGAAGACAGCTTGGTTTTCATTGAAAATTGATCAGCTTCACAAGCCGACGCAACCATGAGGCGCAACTATGAGCATCGATAGGTCATCGTGGTGATGCATCATCCATTTGGCATCAAGTTTGGGTGAGGCACCTATGAAGGTCGACAAATCCTCATTGTGGTCTGTTTCTTCTCAGTAATCAAGCTCAAGGAAGGAAGAACCACGTGGCAGAGGACAGTGAGGCGGAACAACAATGGCCATCCAATTTTGTGTAGTTACACTAAAATTGAGGAAGACATGCCCGGGTATGGAGACACGCATCGCTGTTTCCAAAAATATAAAAAAGGGTTAGCAACGACATCTCAATTGTCAATAAGAATTAATGAAAAGTACACCAACAAATAGAAGCATCATAATTATCTTGATGGGAACTAAACCAGGATACCCAAAAAAAAAGGATTTCTTCATTTAACCAGTGATAGTACTACCACCATATGGACAATGACCGCACAACCACCATGTACTTTTTGTCGAAACAACATGTATACCTCCACCGAGGCATAACTCAGGACAACTTTTCCAGTGGCATTTCCTCTATAATAGTACTAGTAGGTGATGTTGGACCAGCCGACGAACCCTAGCTACTATGCATGGGGAGCTGGGGAGTAGTCGCATAGAAGAAAACCCGCACGCAGTGACCTGGGGAGCTGGACCAGTACAAGAAGTTATACCTCAGGTGGGCGAGATGTCGTTTAGGCAGGCAGGCGGGATCTGCCCACACCACGGCGGCGAACAAGGGCGTGGAGGATCTTCGTCCGCGCCAGCGCCGGCTCCGAGAGGACGGTGCGCATCGGCTTCCTCCGTCGCCGACAGCGACAACGTCAACGCTGCACCTCCTCACCTCCCGCAACGGACGGGATTCGGCCGGATCTATGACCACCGGTGAGGAGAGAGATAGAGTGGACATTGTCATCTTGTTTTGATATGGAGAGGGTGAGAGAGCGAGACGCGAGAAACTCTATCAAACAAAAGGCTATAATGGAGTAAAAAATCTCTCCATAGCAGTTGTTTTAAATAGAATACGCGTGTTCCCGGAAAAAAGAAACGAAAACTGGCGGACAATTTTTTAAAAGTTTGTCTAGGACACATCTAGATGTGACATAGTTATGTCACATGTAAGTTGATGTCCACTCTGTTTGTGGTCTATTTTTTTCCTAGTTTTTTTTGTTTCTTGTTGCTACATTATATACTTGTGGCAGCTTAGATGTGATATCCTTAAATAACATCTAGATGTGAATTAGACAAACTGATTTTCTAACGTACCAAGAAAGAAAACTCGATCAAAAAGACGCCCCCGCTTCCAGGTCGCAAGAGTCGTCGCGCACACACAAATAGCCATAGACATGCATATCCGTGTTTGCGTAAAATTCCATTTCCATCTCCATCTCCAATCATATTTGTCCAACTGGCACATTATTTACGTTTTTAATTATATACGCTGCAATATTAACGTACAACATCTCTTGTTTGCGCACGTCCGAACCGCTGCCACGGCCGGTCCTTACCAACACGAACCCTCTTCATCACCCGCGCGTGCTTCCCGCCCGAAACGGTCAGTGCCGCATTAATGCCCGGCCAGAGCGGACGCGACCTCTCACTGGCGCAGGCATTGAAGCGGCGCGCCGGCCGAGAGAGCGCCGCCTGCTCCGCTTCCGGGTGCACGCGGCTGCTCCGTGTTCAAAGGTCGCAATAGCTGGCTACAACATGCATGTAAAAAGTTCTTTGGAGTCCGTGCTACAGCTAGCTGTCCTCCCCCAACTCGTCAATCTCTTCCAGTAGTGCTAGTACTCCATGGCGCGATCCATCGACAAGCAGGCGGGAAAGTTATCGTATACTCGGTTTGCGGTGAGTGGCATGCCGAGCGACCGTGTGGGGTCGAGCCGTGGAGGAGGGTGAGACACGAACACGACAGACATGATTTAAACGTTGGTTTTGCTCGATGGCGCGATCCAATGAAACGAAATGTTGTTTTCTCTCCGTTTCCATTTTTTCTCCGGAAAAACGGAAACTTTCCACTCCATTTTCATTCCTATTCCAAGGTTGCCCCGTTACAACATTCCATCAAATACAAAGGAAAACTAACACGCATGTTGATGCATCTCAATGATTCACAGATCATAGCCAATATATACTTCACAACTAAAGAAAAAAGTTGTGAGAGCGTGTATGAAAGAAAAACTACTGATGGGGTCACTACAACTTAAACCCTAAACACTAAACATGATTTAATTTCCTGGCCAGGTAGAACCTGTCGAAGGAAAGACGGCTGGCACCCTCGGATCATACGATGCTTTTGTGCAGTTCCACTAAAATCGACCTGAGCATCCCGGATGGCAAATATATTGAAGAAGTGTGATTAGAATAATAGTACTGGCACTAGTTCATGAGACATAAACTCATCACAAGTAGAAGCCGGCAGAAGTAGAGAAAGATCGACATGGAGATGGAGCTACGGCAGTGGAGCAAGCCGGCTCCAAAAGGAAGATGGACTACCTGGGACGTCGGGCTGTAGCTAGAAGGGCGGTTGGGACGCGACATCGGCCCATACCGCGGTGACCCCTGATTGGGACGCACTGACTGTGGGTTTTCTCCCTCACCGATGTCGACCGCGTCTACGCAGAACATTGTTCCCTTCCCCCAGCTACGGGATCAGGCCCGTCGTTCTATGCTTGTGAAGAGAGCAGCCTAAGCAGGCAGGCTTGTAGCTTAGGCTCCTGCTAGTGTATATATAGTGGTTTTCTTTTTCTCTCCATATCAACCATTTTATATTGCGTGCGTGTCATTCAAGAGTGAAATGATGGTTGTTTCTTCCGACTAACTTACTATGTGATTTGACTGCTCCTTAGTGGCCCGTACATGTATTCCCCCTATGTGTATGCAACAGTCACACGTACACATGGACGCAAAAATGTGCGCGACGCCCTAATGCATGCATGTCCGAGCACACGACGGAACACATACGGCCATGCTCAAGTGCTCAACCTACACGTGCATGGACACACATACTCAGTCTGGGTGAGCTAGTGACCGTATAAACACCGGAATATATATATATATATATATATATATATATATATATATATATATGTATATATATATATATATATTGAGCGCAGTGAGCGTATTATGAAGTCCACTGACCGTATTTTTACAAATATACAGTGTCAGACAGTGTATTTATCTCGTTTGAAATTAATCCATATTAACCGGAGAGGAGGCAGTATGGACTAGCATTAGTTTGCTGTGTCCCGTCAACTTGCCGAACGAGGAGAAGGTTGCAGGACGGGAGAAGCTTGCGCGCGGTGGCTCACAGGACAAGGAGAAACTTTTGACTAATGCAAGCTCTCCCTCGCTCAGGCGGTGGACGTGCAACAGTTAATTCGGTGTCAGATTGCTAGAAGCATACACTATACTACTAGTGCTATTATTGTTCGACTTCCTGAATAGGGGAACAGCCAAGCGCAAAGTTTACTAGTACTACTACTATAGTCTATAAAGGTAGGTACTATACTAGTACGAGGAACTGGATGGAGGAGCGTCTGCACTCTTATTATAATTTTAAAATGTGATAAAGCAATCTTCAACACATTTGGTTCTCTTCGAGGGTTCTCGCATGTGATAATGGAAGTTGATTGCATGGAACACTCACCACAATTCTCGCTTAATTCTGGCTCATATCCTCTTACAAATAGTAGCGCTCGGTAATATTTCCTCTTTTTTTGTTATTCAGCATGTAAACAGGTCAGCAAACCTTGCGGCACATCTTCGTGCGAACCGTGCTTGCTGCACTTTGAATGTGTCCGAGAGCTGGCTTGATGAAACACCTCGCTTCCTACTTCTTTTTTTGCGGGGTACCTCGCTTCCTAGTGACCAGTGTCTTGACTGATCGTCCTAAGAATGCTTATATATGAATAAAGCTCTCTCATTTAACAGCAAAAAAGATTAAGCCATATTAACCGGAAAGGAGGGAGTAGGGACTAGCACTACTTTTTGGTGTGTCCCGTCAACTCGCAGAACGAGGAGAAGCTTGCAGGACAAGGTGAAGTTCGCTTACGCCTTTTGACTAATGCAACCTACCCTCGGTGGACATGCATCAGTCCATTCGGTGTCAGGTTGTCAGAGGCATACACTGTAGTACCCAACATGCGGAGTACCATCATTGTTCGACTTCACGAAGAGGCGAAGAGCCAAGCGCAGTAGTACGAGTAGTACTACTACTAGAACCGCATGGTGGAGCGTCTGTACTCTTGTTTTTTTATCTCTGATAAAGTACACGTTTATTCCGGAGAAGGGCGGAAAATGGCAGCCCAACATGTAATGAATGATATCGATCAACCAACCATGCTCGAATATATCTTGGCCTCCGTGCGAGCCCGTCTGTGTGTTATCGCTCCTCGTCTCTCGCAAGGAACGGCGGGTTGGCTCTTTGCCATCAATTGAGATCGGTTTGCTCACACTCCTGTCCCACATGTCAGTGATATGCCAAGAGGAGGTGCATTGACCGACTGGCCATACGCGTACTTGGTTTTGCACCTTCATACTACTCCTCGCTCCGTCACAGTTTACAGGGCGCACTTCATTATGATGCATTTCTCTCAATGCATTTCCACCACCAGAGAGATTTTAGACGCGTTTGGTTTAATGCTCAGTTAATTAGGGCGTGGTAACCGCAATCAAGTCCACAATTTTCTCTCCATGTACTGTACTACTACGGAGTGGAGTAAGTGCATGCATGTGTGTACCCGGGGTGGAAGCACTGCATGCATGTGTGTACGCATTATTCCCTCTAGTAATAGACGTTGTGCTATAACTACCAATGCTATTTTTCAGGCCGATCGCTAGTCGCCTTGGTCCCAAAGATTTTTTTTCTTTTTTCTGAAGCGCGCTGTATAAACAGTGATGGATGGAGTAGTATGAGCGTATTCGAAGAAGAGCGTATTGATGGTTGCTTCTTCAGAGCAACTTACAGTGGGAAAGGTGGGGCTCATGATTTGGCTGCTCGTTACTCACTATTAATGCGGGGCAACGACCGGGCTGAGTCTCCCATGCAGTTGTGCACTACCCCCTCGGTTCTTAAATATACTCCGGAGTATTTGTCTTTCTAGAGATTTCAACGAGTGACTACTCAAATATTTGTCTTTTTAAAGATTTCAAATGGACTGGCACATACGGATATATATAGACATATTTTAGAGTGTAGATTCACTCATTTTGCTCCGTATGTAGTCACTTGTTGAAATCTCTAGAAAGACGAATAGAATATTTAGAAACGGAGGGAGTACACATACGAAGAAAAATGAGTGAATCTACACTCTAAAATATGCCCGTTTGAAATATGTAAAAAGACAAATATTTAGGAACGAAGGAGTATAATTTTGTGCACAGCACATGGACCCGGATGATGAAGAGGCTTCTGGCAATGCTATCAAGCTTCCTTCATTTGTTTACATAATTGACGTACTATACAAATAATTTTCCAGCGACATGAAATTGCACAATGGTGTGAGCTTTCAGCTTTTGTTTCGCGTGTCTTGCTATCGATGCTCTTTCGGAAACAATAAAAAACTAACTTCCTTGCTAATGCATGTCAATTATTAGCCGATTAGAGCTAATAATTACATCACAACTAAAGACAGAGTTGTGAGAAGGTGTTAAATTAAAATTGATCCATGCTTTCATTAGCAGCAACGTCCCCCCAGCTTTCTGTAAATCAACAAGGCATGTTGGGAAAAAAGTAGTTGTCTAGAGCATGCAACATTCTGATCATTTTGTGCAGTTCCACTAAAATAGAGCTGAGCCTACCTATTCCAAAGATATTAAGTGTGATTACGATAATAGAGGACTGCTGATGAAACAATAAACACACAAATAGAAGCCGGGCACCTTTGAAGTCTTTCTTCAGACTAACTAGTTGGAGAATATTAGGCTCGGAGTTGGATGAGGAGGATAGAACAAAACCAATCTCCATTTGTGCAGTCGAACTGAAATGTAGAGACGTTGCCCGTGTGACATTTTAGTACAACTGCACAAAACACTCTTAAGAAAAAAGTGATTTGTGCAGTTCACCAAAAGGTCGTAATAGCAACGAGGTGAAATGGATAGCCCTGTTTGCAAAAAAGAGGTAGAAAGGAAACAATTGCTAGCCAATAACAGTTGATGACACATGCGGCGACAAAAAAGAAGCATATTCCTTGTCCTAAGGGAAGATAACAACACGGTTGTGTTTGTCTAAACCGGTGTGAGGACGAGAATGCAATATGGAAAGTACGCCGGACGAGCTACGTTTTGGGCAAAGAACTATGGAAGATCCACATGCAGCGATGTGGGAAGACGGGCAGTGGAGCAAGGCCAGAGGGGATACCTGGAGGTCGTCAGGATGTAACTAGGTGAGCAACAGCGGGTGGAATCTGCGAGCAGGTGGCGTAGGCCCTGCCGCGCCGGAGCTTGGTCAGAGAGAACGGCTTGTACCGCAGATCGGGACGTGCTACCTCGGCGCCGTCGAACGGAGAAACGATGCACTTCCTCCCTTTCCCCTGGCGGATGGGATGCAGCCGGATCGGTGACCAACGGTGAGAGATAGAGAGGCCACCGCACTCCCTTTCCCCGGCGGACGGGATGCGGCCGGATCAGTGACCAACAGTGAGAGAGAGAGAGGCCACCGCAGCCTTGTGTGAGATACTCTGAAGAGCGACAAACCAGGTAGGCAGGCTCCATTGTATATAGTGACCGGACTACCGTTTTCTCCATAAAAATCGTTTTATATTCTATGTACGTGCCATTGAGCGCTATAACTTTATTTAAAAATAACGCGGCAACGCGTCAAGTCAAACTTTGTTTCGTGCACGCGTGGTACATGACCTCCCTAGGTAAATAACCACTACAAGCGTTCAAATTAGCACGTGGGCTTCCATTTCGTAAAGAAATGAGCTCCACCGTGTACCTGCGCGGGTGTGGCTGGGCACGAAGCGTGAGTACGTGCATGGTGCACCTATTCTCTTCTTGTATACGTACACCACCTACGTGGGGTTGTGTGAGAGAGATACAAACCTAGACAGATATATATAGTGTGTGGGTTCTTGAGAGTTTTTTTTGGGGGGGGGGGTCAATCAAAAAATGTAACATATGCAATGTGTGTGAAATAGAGTCCTGGATATAACATATATATAGAGGGGGCGATCCACGAGAAGAGAGTGGATGTATCATCGGCTTGAGGTGTCCATAGAATCAAAGAGAGGGATGATGATGTGTGTGTGCGCGCGCGATCGATAAAGAGTGCCATCAAATTTGTGTGTGCCCACATCAAAGATATAGAGTGGCTGGCCTACTGGAACATGAGATGGGACATGTGCAGTTTGTCTCTGTGGCATGGATACCTACCTACGGCGCTCGACTATCGGTGTACGGTGGAGGAAGAGGGAGGCCCAATTAACTATAGAGGTACAATGGTTGGTATATGTGTGGAGGAGGAGAGAGGCCTACGTCATGTATTAAGGAGATCGATCTGCCTCATGTATTAAGGGAGACTGATCGGCATCCATGCATATGTGCAGGACAGGAATAAGGTTGGGAGAGAGACAGAGCTAGAGTGTTGGAGGGGGTGGTAGTGGAGTTGCTTCTAACAAATGGTAGGATAGGCTTGCTAGACAAACTGAGGGCACGCCCGCAATATCAATAAGAGAGGAGATGGCTGCTTGTTGTCTGTGCACGTGCGTGTGAGAGACAGGTCAGGAGGCATGCACGAATGATGAGGGGGGACGATGTGTCTGTGGTAAGCGGACGTAACTACATACGAAGATCAATCGCCCTTTGTTAGAGAAAGGAGAGACATAACTTGTGAGGTACGTCGATTGATGGGGGGTAGTTAAAGTCGATCTAGGTATATGTTGGGAGATCGATCGGTATACATGCATGTGTGTGTTAGAAGAAAATGAGGCACGAGGGGAAGGATAGAGAGAGAGGGATGCATGTAGGAGGTAGTACGAGAGGCATACTATATTGAGGGGGAGGAGTGTGCGAGTATGAGAACGATGAAAAGAGTGGTGGGAGTGAGGCATGGACGGTGACAAGAGAAGAGGGGAAGCTTGTGTTTGTGCTAGGCACACCTGGCTTGAGAGGCATATCGATCGATGTGTGCCGTAAAGAAGGAGATGGGGGGCCTACACACACCATGGGTGAACGACCTAAAGTGAAAAGACGAATTTGTGCGATGGAGCTAGAGAATGCTGAGGGAGGGTGAGAGGGATGCGGGCGTGTGCATGCACAAGAGAAAGTTAGCGCTAGCTACAAAGATAAGAGGGTTGTGTGGGTGTAAAAGATGAATAGAGTTCATATATACTTCATTATAAAAAGCGAATTCGGATGTTTGAAGATTTTATCATAGTGTTTCAAACAGACGCATGTGTGAATATATATAACGGTGATACAGATGGTGTGGTTATGAACATGTTATACTACATTTAATATATTTTATCTCTACTCTTATAAAAAACGGAGTTGTTGATGATGGTGTGCCTGCCATCCTGCATTATAGGTCGTCTGATTTATATCTGGCGGATAGCAAGGAAACTATGATGGTTGAAGTTGGCAACAATCATGATTGTAGATTCTTATTGAAATAGAGAAACGAATTCAAATTTAGTTCGAATTGCAGCGGTAGTATAGACATTTGGAATGCACTAAAATGTTGGTATGAGCAGGTTACATGCATTATACAGCAAGCGAAAAAATTTAATCGGACATAACATGGATTCATACTCCCTCCTTCCATCTATATAGGGCGTAATGAGATTTTTAAGACAGCCTTTGACTATTGACTAGATTAATAGTACATGACATGCACAATGTGAAAATTATATCATTGAAAGAACCTTTCACAGACGAATTTAATGGTGTGCTTTGTGTAAGTTGCATGTCATATATCATTGCTCTAATATTTGGTCAAAGTTAGCATCGAAAAACGCATTAGGCCCTTTATAGATGGAAGGAGGGAGTAGCTTTGAACAACATTTGTATAGTAAAATGGGGTAAGACTCTCTGTTTGTGGGGTGTGAATAGTTTTATTTTTTTGTTTTCTTTTTGGTTGAGGGAAGTGCGAATTGATTTGGTACATACAAGTACTATATGACTACACGTTAGGCTTGTCCCTAAAATTCAACCCGCGTCTTGTTATATCCCGAAAATTCAGATATCCTGCTCCCAAAAATGGCGCCTTCACAACCCGCGCCTTGCTATCCCGAAATTACAACGCGTGCGAAAACTCCCTCCAGCTGCCAAATCCCGACACGCGAAATCCCACTTCTAACCCTGAGCCGAAAGGGCCGCTAGTTCAAATCGGTGGGGGGTACTTTTGTAACACACTCTACATTTTGGACAAGCGCGTCCCTAAGTCATGTTTCACCCCCTCCAAAAGTGCGTTCTGGAAGTTAAAACGGGCTGAATCATATTGGACGGCCCAGATGACGCTACTGGGCCTAATTTGGATAGGGCGTAACGGGCCCTGGGTTAGCGGGCTATAAATGGGCTATATGCGAACAGGCCGTTAACAGGCTTTCCGTGGGCCGGCCCGCCACCTTTTGACCATCTCAAACGGGCCGGCCTTTTCACAGAATGGGCCTCTATTGGGCCATGCCACGTGTCCCCGTATCATAGGTGCCTTCGGTTCAATGAGCGGATGACATCTGTCCCAACGGTGAGCCGACACGTGTTTCCTCCAGCCAATGATGATTTTACACGTGGAAAATCCCCATTGGTCGGGGATGTTAACGGGTTATCGGATCCAAAACCCGACCCGATAGCTTAACAGCGTTCCGTTACGGTGGATGCTACGTGTCGGTCACCCTTGACGAAAGCACTTCTATGACGCGCGATTTATCGTCATGGAAGTGGACACTTCCATGATGATAATTTTGGTAATGTCATGGAACACTTCTACGACAGCACAGGTTTGACTATCTTGATTCTGTCATAAAATCGTCATGGATGTACATGCATGACAAAAAACGCGACCTACTGTGACAAACACGTATCATCACGGAAGTGTATTTTTTTGTAGTGACATAAACATTTGCAAAGTACATACCGATCTGAATGTTGCAGATCTGTTGACTAAACCTCTTCCAGGGGAAAAACATGATCAACACCAGAATTCTATGGGTTTTAGATTCATTACCATGTAATACTAGATTATTGACTCTAGTGCAAGTGGGAGACTATTGGAAATATGCCCTAGAGGCAATAATAAAGTGGTTATTATTATATTTCACTACTACAGGATGGTCCAAATGCGACACTATGATCAGAGACCCTTCAACGAAACTGTGTGTGATGCCATAATCGCAAACGGTGGTGTAAAAACCGTCAAAAAAGGTGCAAAACATTTGCGATGACAGATGCATCAAACACGGTTCAGAATTTAGTTGCATGCGCAATGCAGGGCATACGGTTCAGCTAAATGAACTGTTTGTGATGAGGAGGCATGAAAGAAATGGGCAGCCAGATAAAGGCGTATGTTATATACAACATACGGTTCACTGGGATGAACTGTGTGTGATTAGGCAACACAATGGAAACGATTCAGCTGAACAAGATGTGTGTGATACGCGGCAAATAGCTCCGTAATCTGAAATTTGTGCGAAGACCAATAATAACACAGACGATTGCTGCTAATAAGCCGTGTGAATTTCTTTGTCTACAGTAAAATAACATGTATATATATACATATATATATATATATAACTGAAATAAACATCCAATTACATAAGTGACTATACAGATCGTTCGCACACACCTTAATAAACAATTGCATGCATTCTAAAGTAGGAGAAACGATCGTCTAGTCATCTACTTCTTGTGACGCTCCCGCCACTGATATGTGGCTCGATCCCTCATCTGTGTCAGGAAGAAGACAATTCCTCATGTCAACGATCCGCCTGTACATCTCATAACTTGTTTACGCGTCCATGGCCGCGTACTTGACATGTTGTTCATCTAGTCTCTTATGCCACACACTGTGCCAGGCGTTCTTGTCCTTATTGCTCTCTTGCTTCATCTTCACGTAGTAGGGGTTGATGATGGCCGAGGCAAGGTCAACCAGGGAGTTCTGTTTGCTTTTTTCGATGCCCCAGACCTTGTAGTGGTGCTGGATGTTGACAAGATTCGGGCATTTCAAGTCTGAAACCTTGAGCGCTTTTAGATCGTTGGTGGTGTCCACCGTAGAGAAAATGTAGTCGGAGCTCTTGATAAACCTAGAGAAACACTCGCAAGGCCTTGTGTCAAGGTGGAAGTGGTAGACGAGAACGTCATGTCGCATGCACAACTGGGCGACGGCAACCTTGTGATCGTGCGCGACACGACAGATGGTGTACTCGAGGCCAAAGCCGACCACTCGGTACTTGTCCTCGGCAAGGAACTACTCCATAGTTTGGATGGAGCTCTCCACCAAGACTGGATCGTTCGTGTACACCACCGAGAGGGCCTTGCCCGTCACGTGGGTGTCCACTACATGATGCGTGGTGAACTTCCCGTCGTTTGTCGTCGGTGGCCGCTGGGAGCGCCATCAGAACCGCTGGATGTCCTCTCTGTATGTGTCCTCGTGGATGTGCTTATTGTGACGTGTGAGACAAGAGATGAAGGTAAATGGCCGCAGGAATAAAAGGGGGCCCGCGGTGTGGATTCTCGACGCGTCCGCATGGCGGTTTTTGCAGTGGGTAACTGCATCGTCGCACTGCACCCGGTGCAACCACTTGCACACGAACGTGCGTGATCGTGCGTCGGCCCAAAGCACTGGCAGCGCGCGTGGAGGGACGAGGGCAGAGCACGCGGAGGGACACGAGAGCAGAGCACGCGCGGCGGGACGCGAGCAGAGCGCGCCGCGGCCTCCTGAACCACAAGCAACCACACGCATGGAGCAGTTGAACACGCAGCAAATGGTCGCCTACAAGCCGGCCGACAGTTGCCTCGCTGCGTAGAGAGCGGCCGTGTGGTACCACCTCCATCTAGTCTATAGTCTCCTTTATATTCCGTGCCATAATTTGCCCTCAAATTTAAACAACAAAATGTTAATGCATGTTTTAAAAATTATATAATTGGAAACTATGTTCAAATACAAATCCAAATATATAATCTTTGGCGACATGCATTCGTATTTTATTAGTTAAATCATACTTATAAACCAGGATGGTGGTATAGTAGGTAATTAAATCGCAAACGTTTTTTATTAACTGTATGTGTATCTAGCCTTTCATCCTCCTCTCGCACGTCTTGTCACCCCGCTGCCGCAGACGGCTTACAGCGCAAGCTTGCGTAGCGCGCGGGGGCATTCTTTTTGCCAAACGGTGGCGCCAATGAATCGTCGGTGAGCCCGTTCCCGCGAAACCTCGCAAGTTCCCGCGCAAGCTTCCCGCCCGACTCGGTGAAATCCCCCAAAATCCCAGTGCTTACCGGCCTGCTATAAAAACCCTCACGGCCGGCGAGTCCTACGTCTCATTTTCCCTTCCATCCATTTAGCTTATCTCGTCTGCTTCTCCCACATTCGCCAATGGCACCGGTCCGCCATCGTTGCTCAGCCACTCCGCCTTCATTAGAGGACAACTCCATCTAGGACGCTACACCGCAGCGGTGGCGCAGTCCCTGGCGTAGTGTAGTGAGCGTGGCGTCCCTGTTGGGTGTGCATGGAACACCCACCACACATCAGCCGCCGGTGCCCGCCGGCAGCTGTTGCCGCCCGCCATTGCCGCCACACCACCGTCGAAAGCCAGGACCATCGCCCACTCCGCCGCCTCTTACTGAGCGCGCTCACGAGAGGAGAGGCAGCCGGAAGTAGTACAAAGCCCCTCCGCAGTAGTAGTAGTAGTATTTAGGGGCTATTTTGTTCAGTTCGTCTGACTATAGATGTGGTGGAACTGTACAACGTACTTAAAATTAGCTAGTATATATAGTTGAACTGGCTATTTCAGTACGTGGTTGGCAACAATTGGGGAAAACTTTAGTCGGTTCCGTTGTCGAGTTGAACTGTTTGTATAAATTAAGAATGACTGCTTAACCTAAGAATGAAATCTATGCTTAATTACTGAATTTTAGTTCCAAAAATTAGATACTACTAGTGATTTTTAGCTTCATATTTTGACAAATTGCAGTGTTACAAGGATTGACAAAACTTACCAAATTGTTTGTACGTGGTTCCACACGGGTCATCCAAAACAACCGTTTGCGTTGAAGGGATGCACAAATCCTGCGTTGCTCTCACTTTGCATACGGCTGTTCTATCTAAGACGTTTGTGATCAAGAGCTGCAGAAATCCTGCTCGGCACATTTTCTCTTGGCTTCCTGGGGAAGTTGTCGGTTTGCATACGGGTGTTCTAACTAAAACGTTTGCGATGAGTGTTTTATATTTAAAAAGAGAAATAAACTGTGGCTTGGGCGCCATTAATGGAGAGGATGCGAGCAAGGCAGGCGGCCATGGAAGTCAAAGGGCTCCCTTCCCAGTGAGCCTGCGCAGCGTACAACTCGTTGATGTCTACTACACAACCTTCTTCTTGTAGACGTTGTTGGGCCTCCAAGTGCAGTGGTTTGTAGGACAGTAGCAAAGTTCCCTCAAGTGGATGAACTAAGGTTTATCAATCCGTGGGAGGCGTAGGTTGAAGATGGTCTCTCTCAAACAACCCTGCAACCAAATAACAAAGAGTCTCTTGTGTCCCCAACACACCCAATACAATGGTAAATTGTATAGGTGCACTAGTTCGGCGAAGAGATGGTGATACAAGTGCAATATGGATGGTAGATATAGGTATTTGTAATCTCAAAATATAAAAACATCAAGGTAACTAATGATAAAAGTGAGCATAAACGGTATTGCAATGCTAGGAAACAAGTCTAGGGTTCATAATTTCACTAGTGCAAATTCTCTCAACAATAATAACATAATTGGATCATATAACAATCACTCAACATGCAACAAAGAGTCACTCCAAAGTCACTAATAGCGGAGAACAAACGAAGAGATTATTGTAGGGTACAAAACCACCACAAAGTTATCCTTTCTGATCAATCTATTCAAGAGTCTGTAGTAAAATAACACAAAGCTATTCTTTTCGTTCGATCTATCATAGAGTTCGTACTAGAATAACACCTTAAGACACAAATCAACCAAAACCCTAATGTCACCTAGATACTCCAACGTCACCTCAAGTATCCGTGGGTATGATTATACGATATGCATCACACAATCTCAGTTTCATCTATTCAACCAACACAAAGAACTTCAAAGAGTGCCCCAAAGTTTCTACTGGAGAGTCATGGCAAAAACGTGTGCCAACCACTATGCATAGATTCCCAAGGTCACGGAACCCGCAAGTTGATCACCAAAACATACATCAAGTGAATCAGTAGAATAACCCATTGTCACGACGGGTATCCCACGCAAGACATACATCAAGTGTTCTCAAATCCTTGAAGACTCAATCTGATAAGGTAACTTCAAAGGGAAAACTCAATCCATTACAAGAGAGTAGAGGGGGGAACATCATAAGATCCAACTATAATAGCAAAGCTCGTGATACATCAAGATCGTATCACCTCAAGAAAACGAGAGAGAGAGAGAGAGAGAGAGAGAGAGAGAGAGAGAGAGAGAGAGAGAGAGAGAAATCAAACACATAGCTACTGGTACATACCCTCAGCCCTGAGGGTGAACTACTCCCTCCTCGTCATGGAGAGCGCTGGGATGATGAAGATGGCCACCGGTGAGGGTTCCCCCCTACGGCAGGGTGCTGGAACAGGGTCCCGACTGGTTTTTGGTGGCTACAGAGGCTTGCGGCGGCGGAACTCCCGATCTATTCTATTCCCCGATGGTTTTAGGGTATATGGAGATATATATATATGCGAAAGAAGTCGGTAAGGGGAGCCACGAGGGGCCCACGAGGGTGGAGGGCGCGCCCAGGGGGGTGGGCGCTCCCCCTGCCTCGTGCTCTCCTCGTTGATCCCCTGACGTGCACTCCAAGTCTCCCGTATTGCTTTCTTTCCAAAAAATAACTTTTCCGAAGGTTTCATTCCATCTGGACTCCGTTTGAGATTCCTTTTCTTCAAAACACTGAAACAGGGGAAACAACAGGAACTGGCACTGGGCTCTGGGTCAATAGGTTAGTCCCAAAATCATATAAAAGTGCTTAGTAAAGCCCATTAATTATCCAAAACAGAATATAATATAGCATGAAGCAATCAAGAATTATAGATACGTTGGAGACGTATCAAGCATCCCCAAGCTTAATTCCTGCTCGTCCTCGAGTAGGTAAATGATAAAAACAGAATTTTTGATGCGGAATGCTACTTGGCATAATTTTTTAATGTAACCCCCTTAATTGTGGTATGAATATTCAGATCTGAAAGATTCAAGATAAAAGTTTAATATTGACATAAAAGTAATAATACTTCAAGCATACTAACTAAGCAATTATGTCTTCTCAAAATAACGTTGGCCGAAGAAAGTTCATCCCTACAAAATCATATAGTTTAGTCATGCTCCATTTTCGTCACACAAGAATGCTCTCATCATGCACAACCCCGATGATAAGCCAAGCAATTGTTTTATACTTTAGTAATCTCAAACTTTTTCAACCTTCACGCAATACATGAGCGTGAGCCATGGATATAGCACTATGGGTGGAATAGAATATAATGAAGGGGGTTATGTGGAGAAGACAAAAAGGACAAAGTCTCACATTACCGCGGCTAATCAATGAGCTATGGAGATGCCCATCGATTGATGTTAATGCAAGGAGTAGGGATTGCCATGCAATGGATGCACTAGAGCTATAAATTTATGAAAGCTCAACAAAAGAAACTAAGTGGGTGTGCATCCAACTTGCTTGCTCACGAAGACCTAGGGCATTTGAGGAAGCCCATTATTGGAATATACAAGCCAAGTTCTATAATGAAAAGTTCCCACTAGTATATGAAAGTGACAAAACAAGAGACTCTCTATCATGAAGATTATGGTGCTACTTTGAAGCACAAGTGTGGTAAAAAGGATAGTAACATTGTCCCTTCTCTCTTTTTGTCTCATTTTTTGGGCCTTTTTTTTCTTATGGCCTTTCTCTTTTTTTTCTCACATGGGACAATGCTCTAGAAAATGATGATCATGACACTTCTATTTATTTACAACTCAATGATTACTACTCGATACTAGAACAAAGTATGACTCTATATGAATGCCTCCAGCGGTGTACCGGGATATGCAATGAATCAAGAGTGACATGTATGAAAGAGTTATGAATGGTGGCTTTGCCACAAATACTATGTCAACTAGATGATCATGCAAAGCAATATGACAAGGATGAACGTGTCATGATAAATGGAAGGTGGAAAGTTACATGGCAATATATCTCCGAATGGCTATGGAAATGCCATAATAGGTAGGTATGGTGGCTACTTTGAGGAAGATATAAGGATGTTTATGTGTGAAAGAGCGTATCATCACACAGGGTTTGGATGCACCGGCGAAGTTTGCACCAACTCTCAATATGAGAAAGGGCAATGCACGGTACCGAAGAGGCTAGCAATGATGGAAAGGTGAGAGTGTGTATAATCCATGGACTCAACATTAGTCATAAAGAACTCACATACTTATTGCAAAAATCTAGAAGTAATCAAAAACCAAGCACTACGCACATGCTCCTAGGGGGATAGATTGGTAGAAAAATAACATCGCTCGTCCCTGACCGCCACTCATAAGGAGGACAATCAAAGAACACCCCATGTTTCAAATTTTTTACATAACGTTTACCATACGTCCATGCTATGGGACTTGCAAACTTCAACACAAGTATTTCTCAATTTCACAACTACTCAACTAGCACAACTTTAATATCACTACCTCCATATCTCAAAACAATCATCAAGCATCAAACTTCTCTTAGTATTCAGCACACTCATAAGAAAGTTTTTACTAATCTTGAATACCTAACATATTAGGATTAATTTCCCAATTTAAGCAAATTACCATGATGTTTAAGACTCTCAAAATAATATAAGTGAAGCATGAGAGTTCATCTATTTCTTCAAAATAAAACTACCATCGTGCTCTAAAAGATATAAGTGAAGCACTAGAGCAAACAACAAACTACTCCAAAAGATATGAGTGAAGATCAATGATTAATTGTATAATTATGTAACTATGTGAATACTCTTTAACATTTAAGAATTTCAGATCTTGGTATATTATTCAAACAGCAAGCAAAACAAAATAAAATGACATGACGCTCCAAGCAAAACACATATCATGTGGTGAATAAAAATATAGCTCCAAGTAAATTACCGATGAACGAACACGAAAGAGGGGATGCCATCCGGGGCATCCCCAAGCTTAGGCTCTTGGTTGTCCTTGAATATTACCTTGGGGTGCCTTGGGCATCCCCAAGCTTAGGCTCTTGGTTGTCCTTGAATATTACCTTGGGGTGCCTTGGGCATCCCCAAGCTTAGTCTCTTGGTTGTCCTTGAATATTACCTTGGGGTGCCTTGGGCATCCCCAAGCTTAGTCTCTTGCCACTCCTTATTCCATAGTCCATCGAATCTTCACCCAAAACTTGAAAACTTCACAACACAAAACTCAACAGAAAACTCGTAAGCTCCGTTAGCGAAAGAAAACAAAACACCACTTCAAGATACTGTAATGAACTCATTCTTTATTTATATTTGTGTTAAACCTACTGTATTCCAACCTCTCTATGGTTCATAAACTATCTTACTAGCCATAGATTCATTAAAATAAGCAAACAACACACAAAAACACAATCTGTCAAAAACAGAACAATCTGTAGTAATCTGTAACTAACGCAAACTTCTGGAACTCAAAAAATTCAAAAATAAATTGGTGAACCTGAGGAATTTGTCTAGTAATCATCTGCAAAAATAATCAACTAAATAGCACTCTCCAATAAAATTTTTTAGCTATTCTCGTAAGCGCTAAAGTTTCTGTTTTTTACAACATGATCATAAAGACTTCACCCTAGTCTTCCCAAAGGTTCTAATTGGCACAAACACTAATTAAAACACAAAACCACATCTAAACAGACTCTACATGGATTATTTATTCCTAGACAGAACCAAATATCAATAAAGTAAAATAAAAAATTGGGTTGCCTCCCAATAAGTGCTATCGTTTAACGCCCCTAGCTATGCATGATGATTTCAATGATGCTCACATAAAAGATAAGAATTGAAACATAAAGAGAGCATCATGAAAAATATGACTAGCACATTTAAGTCCAACCCTATGCACAGGGATTTTGTGAGCAAACAACTTATGGGAACAATAATCAACTAGCATAGGAAGGCAAAACAAGCATAACTTCAAGATTTTCAACTCATAGAGCGGAAACTTGATACTATTGCAACTCCTACAAGCATATATTCCTCCCTCATAATAGTTTTCAGTAGCATCATGAGTGAATTCAACCATATAACTATCAAATAAAGCACTATTTTCGTGATGCACAAGCATAGAAATTTTATTACTCTCCACATAAGCAAAATTCTTCTCATTCGGGATAATGGGAGTATCACAAGGGAATTGAATACTATAAATTGTTTCCACGCTAAAAGAGTAATGTTTAGAAAAGGGGAATCATAATCATGACAAGTTTTATAAATATAATCATCACTACTTTTTATAGCATAAGTTTCATCACGATAATCATCATAAGTAGCAACTTTGTTCACATCATAATCAATTGAAACCTCTTCCATGATAATGGAATCATTACTAAATAAAGTCATGACCTCTCCAAATCCACATTCATAAATATTATAAGATTCAACATCCTCCAAAATAGTGGGATCATTACTTCCTAAAGTTGACACTCTTCCAAACCCACTTTTATCAATATGATCATCAAAGGTAGAAGGCATGCTATCATCATTATAAATTTGCATATCAAAACTTGGGGGACTAAAAATATCATCTTCATTAAATGTAGCATCCCCAAGCTTGGGACAAAAATTAATTGCAGCAAATATATTCTCAAAAACATCATCTTCATCAAACATAGCATCCCCAAGCTTGGGCATTTTCATATCATATGCATAATTACTCTCATCATTAATAGTATGGATAGCACCAATAGTATAGCAATTATCATATTCTTCCAAGCAAGTGACAAAAAGATTCTCAAGATCATAAGAAGTATCACTATCTTCCCAATCATAATCATCACATCAAGCAATAGGCATAACGAGATCATCATCAAGTGCATCATCTTCCACAATTATTTTTGATTCATTTTCATGAGGCACAACAATAATAGGAGCAACATTATTTGGGAGGGATATCTTTTTACCTCTCTTCCTTTTTCTTTTCTTCTTCTTCACCACATCATGTGTGGGTTCAATCCTCTTTTTGGAGCTCCTTATTAATGAGGTTGGTTGAATAGAAGGCTCCTCCTCATTACCTGATTCATCGTAAGAAATAATAGGAGGATATTGGGAAGTCTCTTCCCTTTCATTAGTATTCTCTTCATCTTCTATTTGTTTTCTTTTCTTTATGTAGTTGGAAATATAAGGATTTTCAATGCAATTCACCGCACAATACATCTAAATTTCTTCTAGATCAATATCGAGGAATTTCTCAAGGTTATATTCTGGAATAATCTTAGTTTGGAGTTTCATTTATTCATAACCCAAAAGCAAACTAAGTTCATTATAATGTGCAAGGGAAATCAAGTCATCACAATTTTTGGACACGATTCGATCATGAAACAATTTGCATTTGATATTTAAATGACCATGTTCATTGCAAAGTTCGCAAGTACGGCTAAGATATTTTAAATTTTCAGCACTAACATTTATCCTTTCTTGCAACCATTTAGTTTCTAAATACTTATGCCTCTTGCAATATCTATCTTCCCTATTTGGTATGTACATGCAAACCCAATGCACTCCACAAAAATTGACATGTTTATAGGAGACATTTTTATCATAACTAGTGCAATCATCATTAGTACTATGGATATTCAAGGAGTTCATACTAACAACATTGCAATCATGCTCATCATTCAAAGATTTGGTGCCAAACATTTTATAGACTTCTTCTTCTAGCACTTGAGCACAATTTTCCTTTTCATCATACTTACGAAAGATAATAAAAAGATGAAGCGTATGAGGTAAACTCAATTCCATTTTTTTGCAGTTTTCTTTTATAAACTAAACTAGTGATAAAATAAGAAACTAAAAGATTCGATTGCAAGATCTAAAGGTATACCTTCAAGCACTAACCTCCCCGGCAACAGCGCCAGAAAAGAGCTTAGTTGACGGGGTGTGAGTGCCGCTTACCTAACCTCCCCGGCAACGGCGCCAGAAAAGAGGTTGATGTCTAATACACAACCTTCTTCTTGTAGATGTTGTTGGGCCTCCAAGTGCAGAGGTTTGTAGTACAGTAGAAAATTTCCCTCAAGTGGATGACCTAAGGTTTATCAATCCGTGGGAGGCGTAGGTTGAAGATGGTCTCTCTCAAACAACCCTGCAACCAAATAACAAAGAGTCTCTTGTGTCCCCAACACACCCAATACAGTGGTAAATTGTATAGGTGCACTAGTTAGGTGAAGAGATGGTGATACAAGTGCAATATGGATGGTAGATATAAGTATTTGTAATCTCAAAATATAAAAAAGCAAGGAAACTAATGATAAAAGTGAGCATAAACGGTATTGCAATGCTAGGAAACAAGTCTAGGGTTCATACTTTCACTAGTGCAAATTCTCTCAACAATAATAACATAATTGGATCATATAACAATCACTCAACATGCAACAAAGAGTCACTCCAAAGTCACTAATAGCAGAGAACAAACGAACAGATTATTGTAGGGCACGAAACCACCTCAAAGTTATCCTTTTTGATCGATCTATTCAAGAGTCCGTAGTAAAATAACACGAAGCTATTCTTTCCGTTCGATCTATCATAGAGTTCGTACTAGAATAACACCTTAAGACACAAATAAACCAAAACCCTAATATCACCTAGATACTCCAATGTCACCTCAAGTATCCGTGGGTATGATTACACGATATGCATCACACAATCTCAGATTCATCTATTCAACCAACGCAAAGAACTTCGAAGAGTGCCCCAAAGTTTCTACCGGAGAGTCAAGACGAAAACGCTTGACAACCCCTATGCATAGATTCCCAAGGTCACAGAACCCGCAAGTTGATCACCAAAACATCCATTAAGTGAATCAATAAAATAACCCATTGTCATCACGGGTATCCCACGCAAGACATACATCAAGTGTTCTCAAATCCTTAAAGACTCAATCCGATAAGGTAACTTCAAAGGGAAAACTCAATCCATTACAAGAGAGTAGAGGGGGGAGAAATATCATAAGATCCAACTATAATAGCAAAGCTCGCGATACATCAAGATCGTATCACCTCAATAAAACAAGAGAGAGAGAGAGAGAGATCAAACACATAGCTACTGGTACATACCCTCAGCCCCGAGGGTGAAGTACTCCCTCCTCATCATGGAGAGCACCGGGATGATGAAGATGGCCACCAGTGAGGGTTCCCCTCTCCGGCAGGGTGCCGGAACAGGGTCCCGGTTGGTTTTTGGTGGCTACAGAGGCTTGCGGCGGCGGAACTCCCGATCTATTCTGTCCCCCGATGGTTTTAGGTTATATGGAGATATATAGGGGAAAGAAGTCGGTAAGGGGAGCCACGAGGGGCCCACTAGGGTGGAGGGCGCGCCCAGGGGGTGGGCGCGCCCCCTGCCTCGTGCTCTCCTCGTTGATCCCCTGACGTGCACTCCAAGTCTCCCGTATTGCTTTTTTTCAGAAATTACTTTTCTGAAGGTTTCATTCCGTTTGGAATCTTTTTGATATTCCTTTTCTTCAAAACACTGAAACAAGGGAAAAAACAGGAACTGGCACTGGGGTCTGGGTCAATAGGTTAGTCCAAAAAATCATATAAAAGTGCTTAGTAAAGTCCATTAATTATCAAAAACAGAATATAATATAGCATGAAGCAATCAAAAATTATAGATACGTTGGAGACGTATCACTCGCATGCTTCCCGGTGAGTCTGCACACTCAAGGACAGCTTGCACGCCTCTCGGTCAGCCTGCGCACTGGACGGCGCTCGCGTGCCTCCCGTCCAGTCAAGGTCAAGAAGCTGTCCGCACGCACCTCCTACACCATTAAAACCAAGACACATGGCGTCACGTGAATGGTTAACCAAATTTTGGATTTACAGGAATTTAAAAACCAGGCATATCAATGTTTTACCGGGAATCAACGGTGCCCTGGTGTTTGAAATTCATTCCCATTTCTTGCATGGGACCTAAGCATGCACCCAAGGACACATAAATTTGATTTTTCAACCAATTTATATGCATTGGAGCATGTGCATGTAGTTCAAATTTGAATTATGCACATAAATGCTTTTAAAACTCAGTTAATGCATAAAAATGTCCAAACGAACCCCGAAAAATCACACAACACTCCTGTTGTTCTATGTTGACACGAGAAAAAAAATTGAAAGCAATAAGAGGCAATGGATATCGTTTCGTCCCCAAAGGTGGGACGTTCCCTACCGAAAACCATCATGCTTGTTGTGAGAAGCTTCGGTTTGTGAGAAGCATATACCCAAACCTGCCCCAAATGGGACAAAATTTGTACCACGGCATGTTGATGCCGCTCCATGATAGCATGCCAAGTTTCATCAATTTTAGACGAGTTTTGGATTTACTAGAATTTAAAAACCAGGCATCTCAATGTTTTGCCGGCAATCAACGGTGCCCCGGTGTTATAAATTCATTCCCATTTCTTGCATGTGACCTAAGCATGCACCCAAGGACATAGATTTCATTTTTCAACCAATTTATATGCACTAGAGCATGTGCATGTAGTTCAAATTTGAATTATGCACATAAAATGCATTGAAAATTCAGTTAATGCATAAAAATGTCTAAACAAACCCTAAAAAATCACAAAAAAATCACACAACACTCCTGTTGTTCTATGTTGACACGAGCAAAAAATTTGAAAGCAATAAGAGGCAATGGATATCGTTTCGTCCCCAAAGGTGGGACGTTTCCTACCGAAAACCATCATGCTTGTTGTGAGAAGCTCCGGTTTGTGAGAAGTATATACCCAAACTTGTCCCAAATGGGATAAAATTTGTACGACGGCATGTTGATGCCGCTCCATGATAGCATGCCAAGTTTCATGAATTTCAGATGAGTTTTGCATTTACTAGAATTTAAAACTAGGCATCTCAATGTTTTTGTCGGCAATCAACAGTGCCCCGGTGTTTGAAATTCATTCCCATTTCTTGCATGGGACCTAAGCATGCACCCAAGGACACAGATTTGATTTTTCAACCAATTTATATGCACTAGAGCATGTACATGTAGTTCAAATTTGAATTGTTCACCTGAAATGGCTCGAAAACCAATTTAATGTATAAAATGTTCAAACGAACCCTGAATAATTCCAATTCTTTTATGACACACATATAGCTGCATGTTCACTCCACATAAAAGGTCTAGCAATTCAAACACCGTCCATTACCGCTGTGATCCCATTATGTAATTCGAATCAAGATGAAAAATCAAGTAGATCACATGGAGTTTATTATCATCAACTGTGTGAGATGTAGTACAAAATATCTTGGAGCACCATCGGTGTATAGTATGCCTATGGCTTACGCGAGAAGGTGCGTCGGCTACAGTCCACACCTGGCGTCTCAAACACACTAGCTCGCTCCCCAAATATCATTTCACTGTTCAATCATCGCTGGTGAAAGATGGGCACGTGGACCTGCGTCGTGAGGGCAACTTTGCTAGCCCACTCCAGCGAGAGCGCGGCCACAGCCGCCATGCGCGTGCTAACAAGGTGCATGACCGTGGCCGCAATTTGCGACCGGGCGGCAAAGGCAGCCCAAACGGCCATTGTTGCTTCTCACGTGGCGGCAGCAACATCTGCCTCGGGGATAGCAACTGGCAAGAGCGGCACAACAGCTATCCGTTCCGCAGTGGCGGCCTTAGCCTTGATAGAGGCCGCCCACGACCATGTCGAGGCCGCCCATGTCCAGCTCCTGGAGGTCACCGCACAAATCGAACAAAGCTTCTCCGACAACGGTCGGCAACTCACGGCCGAAGAGCTGGCAATCGCCGAGAGCATTCGAGCAGCCGTGCGTTCCTCCGCCGCATGTTGTTGGTGTACAAAAGTAGGGGCCCTTTTTGTACCCCTCTACTTGTGCACGGGTAGTCAGAGCCGTGCCCGCGGCCACACTAAGTAGGGCAAAGGAAGGCACCAGACGGGCAAAACAACGCCAAGACCAGAGACACAAAGAGCAAGAGGGCGAGGCGGACTCCCCCGGCAAGACCCTTGCCGAGGCAACTTGCTCAACGCCAGCAGAGAGAGCCACCCTTGTGCCCAAGGGTTCCACACGCCAACAACCACATTTGAACCAAGGCTCGGGAGGCACCTCCGTGGTGGCATGTAGATCTTCGTCAAGATCATAAACACACAAGATCAGATGAGGACCAGAAGACGACGATCCTCAGCGAGATCCTTACCGAGGAAATCCAGGAGACCCCCGACAAGATCCTTGCCGGGGACAACCGCAACACCACGACAAGACTCTTGCTGGGGCCTCGGCAAGGCCCTTGCCGAGGACACCTACGAGGCCACAGCCAGACCCACGTCTGCCAAAACTCCACGACCGTTCCCATACAGCTGCCAGCCTAACCAGCTGGGCAGGCACCTGCGTGGCAACGTGCGGCTTCCAAGCCAACTCAGCAAGCACCTGCGTGGTGGCATGGAGATCTTCGTGAAGACCCTACCACCGCGCCATCTCAGCAGCCTGCCAGCCTACGTGGCGCTGCATGCATCATTGGCATGGACGCATGTCAGAGCGAGGTGGAGCGGCGACGGACAGGACGGGCGTGGTTGCCGTCCCCAATAAAGCAACGGGACACCTAAGAAGAGCATTTAATGCGCCTTCTCCTGTAATGACAGGCGATAAGCCTGTGTACTGCACACCTTTCCACCTCCTGTGTGCCACTGTGGCAACCCCTTTTGTCTATAAAAGGAGGCTTGAGGCGTCCAGGAGAGGGATTCAGATCTTTTGGACTATACACGCATCATAGCTAGTTCAAGAACTCAAGAACACTCAAATATACACCAAAGCAGGACTAGGGTTTTACGTATCCTCGCGGCCCTAACCTGGGTAAACGATCTTTGTGCTGGCTCCTAGACCTGCTCATTGCACGACCCCGCGCCCGCCAACCGTAGAAGGGATCCCAGTGATCCCGTAGGTGTCGTTTCCACCGCCATCTTTGGCGTGCCAGGTAGGGGGCGCAGTTGTGGAAATCTGGTCTAGTTGGAGCAACAGCTTCATCGTGGTCGTCACTCCAAGGAAGAAGACGACCGAACAGGGGGCGTCGCCCGCGGATGCGGTGAACGCCCGCGCAATGATAGAAAAGCTAAGTCACACAAAATCTTGGTCATTTTCACTTATATAAGGCTGTTCTCCCCGAGAGATCTCGTTCTTTGTATGGGAAACCTGCACGCGATGGGACCCTTCCGTTGTTGGCAACGCCTTTGTTTTTGTCAAGCCTGCTCGACAGTTCATGCGGCCGCGTTGGCGGCGGCAAGGTGGCCAACCCGTTCCCAGCTGCGCTCTTGTCCTGCCTCGAGTCCGCTCGACAGTTCGAGCGACCGCGCTGGCGGCGGCAAGGTGCCTTGCCCGGCAGCAAGCGCCCTTCCGGCAGGGTGCTAAGGATCCATCCTTAAATCACCACGGCATGGGTTTATGCGCTAATAGCCTTATGTCAACAAGCGTAGGGTATGAAAATATGAAGAAAGATCTAACGGGAAGATAGCATGTATGATATTAAAGTACTGCAGAGTATATTACATCAATTATTGTCGTGGTTCTAACTAAAGATAAAAATTGTCTTGGTCATGAACCTGCAGCGGTGATGAAGAACGGGGTGCCTAGTCCCAGCGCTGGCCCTCTACCCTCTGGATTCCCTCGATGCGACTGATGATGAGCTTGACACGCTCCTCGAGCGTCGCGAGGTCTGCATCCTCCGGCAAGCTCTCCAGCGTGGCGTCGAAGTCGAGGTTGGGGTTCCAGTGCGTCACCTTGGTGAGGACCTTCGTCATGGCACCCCGGCAAAGCCTCCGTGCCTCATCGGCCAGAGAGGCCGCCCTGTGGGAGCGGAACTGCTCCAGGGCCCCGAGAACACCCTCGAAGAACAGGATCAGCTTGGCGTTGGGACTCACATTTGGCTCTGGGGTGTACCTCACGTTTGGCATCCCCATGGTCGCCAGCTTCGTGGTGATCCTGCCGGCGACGTCGGCGAGGCGGCTAATCCAGAGGTTTTCTCCCTTCACGAAATCCACGTGGTTGGCAGCCTCGTTCTTCCGCAGCTGCCTCTCCATCTCTAGATCTTTGGTCAGGGTCTCTTCCCGGGCCCTGAACCCCGAAATTCTCTCCTCAAGACCCTCCAGCTTCAGCTTCAGGTCTTTGATGGAGTCGTTAGCCTTGGAGAGCTGCTCAGCCTTGCCGAGGACTGCGCCCTGCGCCTCCACCAGAGCACCGTTGAGCGTGTCCTTCTCCTTTGCCAACTTCAGGTCCTAATCCTTCAGCCCGTACCGCTCCACCTCCATCTCTTTCACCTTGTCGGCATGAACCAGAGCTTCGGCATTGAGCGCCTCCTTGTAAGTGCATCTAGTGCCCCTTAGTGATTTTGGTGTATTGAAGACTTATAGGTTAAGGGACTAATGTGTTTATGAGTGTACACAGGTCTATAAGTCTATGAGGAGTTTGATATTTATAGACAAAGTCGACCCCTAAAAATGAAGTTCTTCGACTGAAGACTTTGGTATTTTCAAGACTTTCTGAAGACTTTGAAAGTGAAGAAATTAGTGTGACCTTGAAGACTTGGTATTCATTCGAGGAACATGAAGCGTGAAGACTTTTGTTTTGGTAGTTTCATTTTCTCTTTCTTGATTCATAGGAAACACCGTACTGTTAAAGGGGGTCGAGGAAATACAAAGGAAAATTTTCCATGTGATGCTCAACTCAAAATCCTAAACCTACCAATCCCTTCGAGTGAAGCCATTGGAAATCTCATACAGTTCAGTCAATTTCTTCAGTGACAGAGACACAGTTCTTCTGGTCACTGAGGAATTTGTTCTGACGGAGGAGTTAGGAATTCGCCAGTGCAGATTGCCTACACAGTGAGGAACATGATAGCCCTGAGGAATTTGAACCTCAAATTTCCGACCGTTGTTGTGCTATGCACCAGTTGTCCCAAAATATCTTATCCACCTAACGGTCATATCATTGATGGGCATTTATGTCTTATCATGTCGGGCTGCTCCCTAGGCTATAAATAGCCGCCCCTACAACCACTAGCTGGTTGGCTGCTCCGCGAGAAGCTGACACTTGTCAATTGAGAGCATCCCATCCTCCGAGGACTTTGAGCAAAAATCATCGAGTGAGGAAAATCGTAAACCCAAATCCAAACACCTACAAACCCAAAGTGATTGAGCATCACTGAAGAGATTGATCCTGCGTGGATCCGACGCTTGTTACCTTTGAAGACTGTGCTTCTTCCAGACGGTTAGGCGTCATGGTCTAGAGCATACAAGAGGAATTGTGGATCGCCGAGTGACCGAGTTTGTGAATTTTCAGAAGTCACCTGAAGACTTACCACGAGTGATTGGGCGAGGACTGTGTGTCCTTAGCTCAAGGAGAATACGGTGAGGACTATGTGTCCGGGACTGTGTGTCCTCAGGTTTAAATACCTAGCCGCTCCAACCAGATGTACAACTGAGACAGCAGTTGGAACTGGTCTACCAAATCATTGTCTTCACCAAGCCAACTAGTTCTATTTCCTCAACTCTTTCTTTTCCTCAGTGTTGTGTTGTTTGCTTGTCGTATCTGTGTTTGAAGACTTTGACTGAAGACTTTCTCAATTTCCTCAGTTCAATTTCTTCAGTCCGTTTGTCTTCATCTAGTGTTATCCTGTGACTACGCTTTCTGTACTCTGTGCTTGTCTTCATTTCATCATGATGACCATGCTTGTCTTCTCTTATGTTTACTTCTGAGTACTTATTCCGCTGCAAGTAGTTCTTCGCTAAGGAATTTTCTCACTAGCAAATTCCTCAATGAAGAATTCATAAAAATCGCCTATTCACCCCCCCTCTAGTCGATATAACACACTTTCAATTGGTATCAGAGCAAGGTACTCCCTTGTTCTGTGTGATTTTGGTTTAACCGCCTGGAGTTTTAGTTATGTTGACCGCAGGTATGAAGAAAGTGACATGCCCAATCTTTGACGGTCACGAGTATCCCAAATGGAAGGCCATGATGAAGAAGCGCCTCATGGCGATGAACAACGAGCTATGGACCGTCACTGAGATTGGTCTGACCGATCTGTGCAAGATGGCAGAAGCTGATGACATTCGCAAGTACACCCTTCTCAACCTCACGGCGAAGGACGTCATCTGCTCCTGTCTGTCTCGAAATCAGTTCAGGAACGTCATGCATCTCGATCATGCAAAGCTTATCTGGGACCGTCTCTCTGATGTATATGAAGGTCATCAAACCTGTCATGATCCTTGGTTTGAGGACTTCAAGGAATCTCTCAAGTCAATGACATTTGAACCAGAATCATCATCCTCCTCACCATGCCTCATGGCAGATGGTGAAAAGGTAACTGAATGCTATCTGTCTGAATCCAGTGATGATGAATCTGGTGATGAATTTGGACCCAGTTATGTCAAAATTGCTTCTCTTACTGCTAAAAAACAAAGAGCTTTGGAAAAGGTTCACAACATTCTTAGTAAGAGCGATGATATGTTGGGTGAAGAAATGGATCAGTCAAAAGCTTTGGCTGAAAGTCTTCAGAGACTTCACTCTAAGTATGACTCCCTTCAAGATCAACATAACACTCTCTTATCTGATCATGAGAAACTAAGAGTGGGTTATGAAGATCTTCAGAAGGAGCATGATTTATTACTTGCTCAACAAATCAGCGCTGCTCAAGAAGAATTTGTCTCTCCATCTCTAAAATGCATTGAACGTGAATCTGCTAATTCTTCACCTGAATGTTCAAATGCTTCAAATGTTACAAATTCTTCACCTACCTCTGCTATCACTAATTCCTCATCTGAGGACATTGTTAGTATCACTGACGATGCAGGGCTGAAGGAATTGTACATGACAGGCATGTACAAAAGCCTCAAATGGCATCAGACTCTTTGTGATGTGCTTAAAAAGCAGATCCCCAACAGGAACCCGAGGAAAGAGGGTATTGCCTTTGAGAGGAAACTCAATGCTGATGGTACATACTGGAAGCCTGAGCAGTACCCCAAAACCTCATGGGTTGCTGCAAAGGGACCTCCAGTTGACCCATCTAATTTATCTGGCTATACATGTGAATCTTCTCATTCTTCTGATGGGTCATTTGACTCCAACTATAAACTGTTCAAAAATCAGAATGGTGAAGTATTTGCTAGATATGTTGGCACTAACTGCAGGAACGGTTCCCCTATGAAGAAAATCTGGGTTCCCAAAAGGTGCCTTGAAAGTCTTCAGGTGAATGTCCTCATGACACCACCTGTGAAGAATAGGAACCCAGATCAAATTCTTCATATGGACCAAATTCTTCATATGGATCCAAGTCCTCATACGGACCAAATTCCTCATGTGGATCAAATTCCTCAAAAGGATCAAAGTCCTCATATGAACATCATCGTGCTAACAACTCTGTTTCGCAGGGAAGAGTCAGGGGCTATGAATATGAGCATTATTCTTCTAATCATTATGTTCATAAGTGCTCGAAGAATTTCTCTGCTTATTCATATGCTTACCCTAACCACTCTTATGTGAAACGTAATGGTTTGGCTGCTATGCCACCATTCTCATATGGAGCTCGTAGAGTGATGTACTCTTTGCCACCCCTTCAGATGTGGGTGGTGAAGAAAAAGAACTAATCTCTTCTGCAGGGTCTGGTCTCTAGACGTGCTCAAACGTCTGAAGAATTTGCTAGGGACCTGACAAAATGCCTGTAAGGACGTAGGCTAACCATGAAGAAATGAATTTTCATTTCACACGTCCCTCTACCGCTTTATTTGTTTTACTGCTTGATGAAATTGATCTGATGAATTGTGATATCATATTCTTCACTGCTGAAGTATATGAAGTTCGTAAGCTGCACTAATTCATCTGCAGGATGATCAACCCAAAGCCACTGAGTGGGTCCTCGATAGTGGATGTACAAACCACATGACTGGTGACAAGAATCTATTAATGGATGCTCCCTTATCATCATCGCATCTGAAGCATATCATCTTCGCTGACAAAAGCAAAAGTCAGGTATTGGTTCTAGGTAAGGTTGCTATCACAAAGGATCGACACATGGACAAAGTCATGCTTGTTGAGTCCTTAGGATACAACCTTATGTCTGTCTCAATGCTTTGTGATCTTGATATGGTTGTTGTCTTTGGCAAGTATCGTTTTTTGAGGGGTTATTTGGCAAGTATCGTTGTGTTGTGATTATGGAAGTTGACAATTCCAAAGTCTTCGAAGGCTTTAGGAGAGGACACTTGTATATTGTTGATTTCTCTGCAGGCTCACAACCAGTCGTGTGCCTACTTGCAAAAGCTTCAGAAGGATGGCTATGGCATTGATGACTTGGTCATGCAGGCATGAGGAATTTGCACACGCTTGCAAAGAAGAAGGATGTCATTGGCATTGAGAATGTCAAATTCCTCAAGGATCATTTATGCGGTGCCTGTGAAGCTGGAAAAGTGACCAAGGCCATGCATCCAGCAAAGACTATCATGACCACTACTTGTCCATTTGAATTGCTTCACATGGATCTCTTTGGTCCTAATCATTATTCTTCTGTTTCAAATGAAGCATCTCAATATGGCTTTGTTATTGTTGATGATTACTCTCGTTACACATGGGTACACCTTGTTACTTACAAACATGAAGTGGAGGAAGTCTTGAAACGATTTTCCTCGAGGACTTCAACCAACTTTGGTGTAAAGATCAAGCACATCAGAAGTGACAAATGGCACTGAGTTCAAGAATTCAGGACTCGATTACTATCTTGATGAACTTGGTATTACTCATGAGTTATCTGCTCCTTATACTCCTGAACAGAATGGCGTCATGGAGCGCAAGAACAGGACTCTTGCTGAGATGGCTCACACTATGCTTGATGAGTACAAAACACCTCGCCGTTTCTGGGTTGATGCAATTGATACTGCATGCCACATCATCAACAGAGTATATCTTCACAAATTCTTCAAGAAGACTGCCTATGAACTCCTCACTGACAAGAAACCCAATGTGAGTTATTTCAAAGTCTTCGGTGCTAAACGATGGATTAGAGATCCTCACCATAACTCAAAATTTGCATCGAAAGCACATGAAGGTTTTATGCTTGGTTACGGAAAGGACTCGCACACCTATAGAGTCTTCAAAAATGTTCTTCACAAGATTGTTGAAACTGTAGATGTGCGGTTCGATGAAACTAATGGCTCGCAAAGAGAGCACCTACCTTCTGTGATAGATGAACCAGCACCTGAGGATTCTATCAAGTTCAAGGCTACTGAGGATGTCATCCCTACTGAAGAATCTGCTGAAGAATTCATTCCAGAACGTGAAGAACGTCGAGCTGATACATCTGAGGAAAATGTTGAAGAAAATGCTGACCAAATTCCTCAACGAAAACCAGCTCACCCTCGCGTTGCAAAAGAAGTGCAAGTGGAGAATATCATTGATGACATTAGAGCACCAGGTCCTCTCACCCGCTCAAAAGCTTCACATCTATCTAACTTTTGTGGGCACTATGCTTTTGTCTCTATCACAGAGCCTGCTAAGGTAGATGAAGCATTTCTGGAGCCTGAGTGGATTCAGGCCATGCAAGAAGAATTACATCAATTCAAGCTCAACAATGTTTGGGAACTGGTCAAACGTCCAGATCCTCGCAAGCATAATATCATTGGAACAAAGTGGATCTACCATAACACGCAAGATGAAAATGGCCTTGTGGTGAGGAATGAGGCACGACTAGTAGCTCAAGGCTACACACAGGTTGAAGGAGTTGATTTCGATGAAACTTTTGCACCTGTTGCTACACTTGAGGCTATTCGCATATTGCTTTCTTATGCTAACCATCATGATATCGTCTTATATGAAATGGATGTGAAAAGTGCATCCTCAATGGTAAGCTTGAGGAAGAAGTATATGTTGCTCAACCCCCAGGTTTTGAAGATCCAAAGAATCCTGACAAAGTCTTCAGACTCAATAAGGCCCTCTATGGCCTCAAGCAGGCCCCACGGGTGTGGTATGATACTTTGAAGGAATTCCTCATGAAGAATGGCTTCACACCCGGTTCACTCGATCCTACTCTCTTTACTAAATCTTATGATGGTGAACTGTTTGTGTGCCAAATATATGTTGATGATATTATCTTTGGCTGTACTGACCAACGTTATAGTGATGAATTTGCTTATATGATGAGTGAAGAATATCAAATGTCTATGATGGGAGAGTTGAAATTCTTCTTAGGTCTTCAAATTCGTCAACAACGCAATGGCATATTCATATCTCAGGAGAAATACCTCAAGGATGTACTGAGGAAATTCGGCATGCAAGATTGCAAAGGCATCAAAATTCCTATGCCCACAAATGGTCATCTGTGCACTGATGAAAATGGTATTGACTTCGATCATAAGGTATACCGCTCCATGATTGGTTCTTTATTGTACTTATGCGCATCTAGGCCAGATATAATGCTTAGTGTTTGCATGTGTGCCCGATTTCAAGCTGCACCGAAGGAATCACACCATAAGGCTTTGAAGCATATTCTTCGATATCTAGCTCACACACCAACACTAGGATTATGGTACCCCAAGGGCTTGGATTTTGATCTCATTGGATATTCTGACTCTGACTATGCTGGTGATCGTGTGGACCGCAAGTCAACATCTGGTACATGTCATTTCCTCGGTCAATCTTTGGTCTGTTGGTCCTCGAAGAAACAGAACTGCGTATCACTGTCTACTGCTAAAGCTGAGCACATTGCTGCTGGTTCTTGCTGTGCTCAACTACTATGGATGAAGCAAACACTCAATGACTATGGCATCAACGTGAAGAATGTGCCTCTCCTCTGTGACAATGGGAGTGCCATCAAGATTGATCACAACCCAGTTCAGCACTCGAAGACAAAGCACATTCATATTCGTCATCATTTTGTTCGTGATCATGTGTTGAAGGGCGACATTTCTATTGAGCATGTGAAGACTGAAGAATAGCTAGCCGATATCTTCACTAAGCCCTTGGATGAGAAGAGATTTAGCAAGTTGCGGTGTGAGCTAAATATCTTAGAGTCTTCGAATGTACTTTTGAAAAGGCACTCATCCTAACACTTATGCAAAATTGATGACTTAGATGTGCAACACGTGAAGCAACGTTTTTCTTCAATCAACACTCTAAATGTGAAGAAATTAATGAAGAATTTGATTCTCAGAACCCTACGACAATTGTACACGATGTCAGAAATCATCATTCTTATACGGTGGGTCACGCCACCACAAAAAGTTGAAAATCTTCAATTTGAGTTTTTTCTCATTTTTGAAATTCCTCAGTTGTTTAAATTCTTCAACTTTGCGAAATCTTCACGTGTTCCGTCGTTTTTCTTCATTGGCTATATATATATATATATATATATATATATATATATATATATATATATATATATATATATATATATATATATATATATATATGAGTTTGTGTCCTCTACAGCATTCACCTATAGTTATTTCTTCAAGTTGGTTTTCTGTTAAGTGAATGTGATCGGACCCTTCCTCCTCTTTGCTATACTCAACCCAATCTATTCACAAATTCTTCATGTGCATTCTATTTGAAACTCGTTCAAAATCTTCATTGTGTCCTTGTCAGCTAAAGTAATTGCGAACGGAACGTTAAAACTAATCTTATCCAAATTTTCGGTTTTGCCGCTCAAACCGTTCCGCATCCCACAATGCATTTTTATATTCACCCACGATCTTACACGATCTCCACCTCTCTCTACATGGGTGACACATGTCGTGCGAAGGAGAAGGGTCAGGGGCACGTTCGTCCCAAATCTTCAGGTGAACAGTTTTTCACCGTGGCTATAAATACCCCTATCCCCTTCCTCACTTCTTTTACTCCGCTCGAACTCTCTCCCCGCTCGAGCTTCCCAAACCCTAGCGCCGCCGCTACTCCATCGTCGCCGGTGAGGAAGAGCTTCACTGCCTCAACCTCATCGCCGTCGTACACGCGCCGGCCGCGGAAATCTTCACCTCCGTCGCCATCGTAGCCGTCTTCCTCCTCCGAATTAGGGCGTGGAAGATCTACACCGACGAACTTCACTTCTCCATCTCTGTGTTCGTCATGTTCTTCATTCAGGCGTTCCTCGAAGAAAAACTGCATACTTCTTCAGAGAATTCGATTGTTCAAATTCCTCAGAGAAGGCACAGAAAGGAGGAAAGAGGCTTGAGGTCATGACTGCTTTTGAAATACCTGAGGACATTTACGAAGATTACTGCACACCTGATGAGGCCAAGTTTGGAAAGGAAAACAAAAATCAGCGCAAGGTGCGCATACAGAGGATTGAACGGAGATGGGCACGCGAATGGAGGGAATACAGATATGTAACCCCAAAGTATATGAAGAAATTTGAACTGAATCCTTCGTGCCCAAGAGCCCCATTGGCACCTGGCCAAGAGGCAGATCCCACTAGCATCAAACGCGGTGAGGACTTTCCTGAAGAATGGGCCAATCGACAAGCCAAGTTGGCAAGACAAGCCAAAGAAGCAGTGAGGAAATTCAATGAAGACTCTGCTGCTGCTGCTGCCACTGCGGCCTCTGTCAAGCCGAGGAAATCTATGCCAAAGAAGCCTGCGCATAAGCCAAGTGCTTCACTAATAGTGCGCTCACGGCCAAGTTCCTCAGCTGCGCCCTCACGGCCTGAGTCTTCAAAATCTTCAAGACCAATTTCTCATGTTGCTCCTGCTCCATCAAGATCCTCAGCTCCTCCTCCAAAGTCCTCAGATGTTCTGACTAAGTCCTCAGCACCTGCGCATCTGGCCTCGTGCCAAAGGACTGCAGGCATCTCCATTGCCTCTGGTGTCTCAGCAAGTTCCTCAGCTGCACCAAATTCTTCATCAGGCCCCCACTCTGCTGAAGACCAAGGCAACTGCTGGACCAGGTCCTCGGCAAAGTCCTAAGAAGAAGCAAGTCGTCTTCCACGTGTCGTCTGAAGAAGACAAAGCTGATGATGAAGAACTTGCTAGAACCAAAGGCACACCTGTGCCACTGCTTTTGGATCCAAGGGCGATCCTCGACTACATTGATCTCTGGCACAAGGACCCAAATACTCCTATGCCAGACTTCAAATTGACTCCTGGCCAAAGTCACATGCTGACTCATTTCATCCAAGAGAAGAAAAGGAAATATGAGCAGGCCAGGCAGATGAAGAAAGCCCAGTACAAGAAGGAAAAGTATCTGAAGACCAACGTGGTCAAAATGACAACTGATGAACTCATTAAGATTCAGTCTGAAATCAAAACCCTCAGCGACAAATTCAACTCCTACTATGCTGATTGGCAAGGAGCCAAAGTCAGGTTTGTGAAACTAACTGAGAAGTTCACCAATGTTTCAGCCCCGTCGCAACAAGAAGTTCCTCAAGCTGAAGCCTCTGCTCAGCCCACTGAAGAACATGCCAGCACCACTGATGACTTTCAGGCTGCTGAAGAAAATGCTAGTTCCAGGGCTAATGACTCCATTCCCGCCGCTGAAGAAATTGCCAGGGCATCCACTAGTGATGCGCCTAAAGAAAATGAAGAAGTCAGGGCAACTGCATCAGTTGCGCCTGAAGAAATTCAAACAGATTCAACAACTCTTCCCGCGCCTACACCAACTCCTATCCTTCCATCTGCATCAGATGTGAAGAAAACCAAGGCTGCAGAGCGCGCTGTAGTGAAGAAAAGGAAAGCATCAGGTGCTTCAGAATCTTCAGCTCCAAAGAAGATGAAGCCTATGACCAGCTCTTTTGAAAATCCGATCGATGTTGTTCCGATTTCCACCATGCCATCAAAGGACCTTGTTCCTTTTGGTGAAGAATATGAGATCCCAAGCGGATCTGATGAAGAAACTCAATCTGCTGCTTCGTCAGAGCAGATTGACGAAGAAATTGAAGTGGATGCGATCCCTTCTACACCAGTGGTATACTCACCAATGCCTCAGTTCACAGCTGAAGAGGTTGGTGTTGAAGAATTGGATGATGAAGACATGGATATTGGAAGTACAACGCCAGTAATGAATGATGACTTTTGGGAAATTCAGCATCCCAATTCTCCACTCTTCACCCCGCTACAACAAATTCCTCAACCCCCTGCACCAACAGTTCAAATGGGCTCTGAAGAAACTCATCCCACCTCATCTGTCCGTGAAGACATTCCAGCCACTAGTGCTGAAGAAACTGCTACTGCTGATAATGTGACAACACAGACTGCACCTGAAGAGGAACCAGAAATTCCTCAGCCTGAAGAACCCGAGATTGCGATTCCTGAGGTCATGATGCAACTCACTGACACTCCTCTGCCAAAGCCAAAGGATCCGTTCTCAAGGAAGCAAAGGTTCAAGGCTGAAGACTTCTTTGGCGAGCATGTATTCTTCATAGATTACAACCCATATGATTCTGCTCGCATAAGGAAGAGACGTTTCTGGACTGCTAGTCAAGCAAATTTCTATTCCTCAGTGCTGTTTAACAAAGACAAAGTCTTCGATCATGCACATATTCCTCACGTGGACATGGAGTCTCTGCCGTGCTTCGAGCCAGTCCTTAGTGTTCTTCACGACGTTGGGGTACTAAACTTCTGCACTGACATCTGTGATTGGAATGAAGAACTCATTCTTCAGTTCTATGCAACGCTGCACATCACAGGAGATTCTGAAGATGTGACCTCATGGGTACTGGACTGGATGACAGAAAATACTCATTACAAGGCACCAGCTTCTGAATTGCTTCGTGCCCTACCACTCAGTCCTCACCTTGAAGGTGCGCGTTGTGTCTAAAGTGAACCTGAGCTTTCAAATCACTACATGCAAGTCTTGATGAAGCCTTTGAAGCCAGGGCAGGCCCCTCGAACCAATTTTCTCGTCAAGGAATTGTTGTATGTGCCTCAGACTGTCTATCGCATTCTGTCAAAGACAATGAGTCCTATCAAAGGCCACGAGTCAAATGATGAAGAAGTCGTTGGCATCATGAAGAATCTGCTTTTCAATATCATTCATAGCGTTCCCGTGAACTTTCACGATTTCTTCATGAGGACTCTAGCTAATATTGCTATGTCACCATTTGAGTTGAAGCCTTATGCACCATGGATCATGAGATTCATCAGGACAAGGTCTTCACTCAACTACAAAGCTGACACTCTGAACCACTGCAGCTACTTGCCTCCAATTGAAGTCCTCAAACGAACATTTTCTCAGCTGATGACAAAGGTAAGGCTGCTGCTGCGATAGATGAAGGCATTCGTCCATTGGATGGTCAATTTCGAAAGGCTGCATCCTATTCCACCAATGATGACTCTGCCACTCATGACTCTGCCGCCAATACTACCAAGCAAAATCCTCAAGCCATAGCACCCAGGGTGATGACTGATCGTGAGTTACTCCTCAATCTTCATCAGAAGGTTGATGGCGATCATAAATGGGTCAAGCGTCAGTTTGGTTCAATTCTTCACAACATGACCTCAACACACAATGCAGTGAAGAAAAACCACTACTACCTCCATGAAACCTTCAACCGTACCTGGGCTGTTCTATCTCATGTCTACAGCGCTGAAGATCTGAAGAAAATGGGTCTCAAGGAAGAATTTGACTGGTCTGCACCTCCTCCGAAGAAATACAAGAAGGTCAAGGTTCCTTCTTTGATGGCCAGCTCCTAATCTTCATCGCGTGACACTGATGAACATGAAGACTTGGACGACACAGCGGCATGCCCTACTTCAACAACCAACCCCGACAACGCTAGCGCTCCTTCATCAACTTGATTATCTTCAGGGGCGTTAGTCCTCAGTTTCGATCCTTTTGGTCATTCGATGAAAAAAGGGGGAGAAATTTCAGTTAGTCTTCAAGCGGGTCTACTATATGGGCATTTTTTTGCTAAGTTACAACTCTCGTTCTTCTGAAACTTTTATTGAATCGAGTTGTAAACTTAAACCCGATGGTGGTCTGATACTTCTGCTACGTTATTTTGCATGCTTATTCCTCATTAATATTATCGTACGCATGCTGAAATTCGTCAGTCGCCATATTTCATAATGCATTTCAAATTCTTCATATTATATGTCAAATGCGTGTATGAATTACAAGATATAGGGGGAGATCTCCATGATTCAACTCTTCAAGTGTGCATTGCTTCAAAAGCAAATTCCTCACTATGCACATCTTTAGGGAGAGTTCTTCTATATCTTGCAATCGAATTCCTCAATATCAGTATTTACACTTCATATGTTTATCCTCGTTGAAAACTTAACCTATATTGTCATCAATCACCAAAAAGGGGGAGATTGTAAGTGCATCTAGTGCCCCTTAGTAATTTTGGTGTATTGAAGACTTATAGGTTAAGGGACTAATGTGTTTATGAGTGTACACAGGTCTATAAGACTATGAGGAGTTTGATATTTACAGAGAAAGTTGACCCCTAAAAATGAAGTTCTTTGACTGAAGACTTTGGTATTCTGAAGACTTTCTGAAGACTTTGATAGTGAAGAAATTGGTGTGACCTTGAAGACTTGGTATTCATTCGAGGAACATGATGCGTGAAGACTTTTGTTTTCGTAGTTTCATTTTCTCTTTCTTGAGTCATAGGAAACATCGTACTATTAAAGGTGGTCGAGGAAATGCAAAGGAAAAATTTCCATGTGATGCTCAACTCAAAATCCTACACCTACCAATCCCTTCGAGTGAAGCCATTGGAAATCTCATACAGTTCAGTCAATTTCTTCAGTGACAGAGACGAAGTTCTTCTGGTCACTGAGGAATTTGTTCTGACTGAGGTGTTAGGAATTCGCCGGTGCGGATTGCCTACACAGTGAGGAACATGATAGCCCTGAGGAATTTGAACCTCAAATTTCCGACCGTTGCTGTGCTACGCGCCAGCTGTGCCAAAATATCTTATCCACCTAACGGTCATATCAATGAAGGGCATTTATGTCTTGTCATGTTGGGCTGTTCCCTAGGCTATAAATAACCGCCCCCTACAACCACTAGCTGGTTGACTGCTCCGCGATAAACTGACACTTGTCAATTGAGAGCATCCCATCCTCCGAGGACTTCGAGCGAAAATCATCGAGTGAGGAAAATCCTAAACCCAAACCCAAACACCTACAAACCCAAAGTGACTGAGCATCACTGAAGAGATTGATCCTGCATGGATTCGACGCTTGTTACCTTTGAAGACTGTGCTTCTTCCTGACGGTTAGGCGTCATGGTCTAGAGCATCCAAGAGGAATTGTGGATCGCCGAGTGACACTACAAGAAATATGTCAACTTGTGACCTTCTGTCAGTGACCCTGAAAGAATTGGTCATAGATCTATGACCATTTCAGACCAATTGGTCAAAAGCTGTTCGGGGGCTCCAAACCTAAACCATTGCGATCATTTTGGTCAGAAAGGTCGTAATTTCCTTACACGAAATGGTCATAAAGCAAACAGCGCCAGTCTGCTGCCTTATTTCTAGTTGTTAACGACCAATATAGATGGTCATAGCCTTGTAAATTGTGGTGGGTTGCTATGACTAGGCGCCACCTCATCAGTTTTGCCCATGTGTCATGTCCATGTGGCAGTTTTTGCTCTAGGTTGTGAAGCAACCTATATTTCTGTCATTCCCAAAATTCTCAAAAAAATCTCATAAATTCTTTGGGTCATATCTTCGTCAAATATGTAAAAACCTTCCTTGCCTAGTTCAAAAATAATTCAAAAATATTCATTTTCCTATTCTGTTCAGAGTAACAGTTTGTGAAGGAAGTACCACTTTGGCATGTCCAAATAGTATCCATTTTCTATAGTGCTTTCCTATGCCCAAATAACCATCCTCCACCAAATCCCAGCTCAGTCCATTCATTATTTTGAGCCGAGCTTCAACATTCGTATTTATGTCCAGTGTGGTGGTTTGCAAAGCAAGTACCACCTAGGCTCCTCATTTTGAGCTGAAATTTTGTGAAGACAGTCTTCTTAGTAACTGATCATCCTCAGCCAAAACTCACGCCCATTAGCCATGTACATTTCCCGTACCGCTAATCAAACACTTGGCTGCTAATTCATGTTTGAGCATCGATCGGTCTCCTCGTGAGAATCTTATGTTGTAATTTTGTTACTAGCACCTGCCCGGGAAGTGCTCAACCCACTAGACATGCCTAGGCTACCCAGAACACATGGCAACGCCACGGTCACGCGGTGACCACGCGACGGGCATGCGAGTTTACACGCTCTAGAGTTGGGGCCCTCGGCCACCGCCCAAACCTCGACGTATCACCACCAAACAATGTATTTATGATTAAATAGGTACTTATGTACCTAGAAATGATTTTTGGAAAAAATAAAGAGCAAACTACAAGGCAGCTACAGTTCAAAATTGACCCGCTTCCAACTGAATAGACGGAAATTTGTCTTTTTCACGAGAGGTGGATCAAAACTTTTTACACCCAACCATTTGGTCAATTATGCATTAAATATGGCCTAGTATTTTAGAAAAATGATTTGGTCCAATTTTGCAACAATTATTTGGTAGGTCCTTCACAAAAAACCCTCATTTGGGGCAATCGAAAAATGGTTTTTCCGTGCACAGAAAATGAAAACTTTCTTAGGAAACATTGTTTGCCATTCCAATATGCACCCTTGTGCACAATATGAGATCATTTGAACAAACTATGCCATGAATGTGGCCATAAGATTGATCATTTGGCTTGAAAGTCATTGATCTCCACACGTGATAGCTCGTTTCTGAGAACACATTTTTAAAATAATTGTCGTATTCCAAGTTTATTATTTTTCCTGAGAACTTGGCCACATATAATGACACAATGCGAAGGTTTCCCAATTTTTTGATTTTTTTTGAATTTTTTATGCCCGTTTCAAAATGCGGTCAAAACGACGGGAATGACCGTTCCTAGCTAATGGTTGAATCTTGGAAATTTTTTGGTGTTTCTATGATTGAATAGATACTTTTATACGTAGAAATGATTTTTGGAAAAAATATAGATTAAACTATGAGGTAGCTGCAGTTCAAATTTGACCCAATTCCAACTGAATCGGCGTAAACTTGTCTTTTTCACCAGAGGTGGATCAAGACTTTTGACACCCAATCATTTGGTCAATTATGCATTAAATATGTCCTAGTATTTTAGAAAATTGATTTGGTACAATTTTGCAACAATTATTTGGTAGGTCCTTCACAAAAAAAACTCATTCTGGGCACTCGGAAAATGGAAAATGATTTTTTCGTCCAAAGAAAATGAAAACTTTCTTTGGAAACATTGTTTGCCATTCCAATATGCACCCTTGTGCACAATATGAGATCATTTGAACATATTCTCGTTCAAATTTTCCCTGCTTCCCACTTAATGGGTGAAATTTGTTTTTTTATAAGAGGTGGATCAAAAGCTTTTGACATGTAACTATTTGGTCAATTTTGCATAAAATGTGGTCTAATATTTTTGAAAAATGGAGTTGTGCTATTTTGGAACAAATATTTGGTAGCTTCTTCATAGAAAAATCCATTTTATGCACTCAAAAAATGGAAAATCATCTTATTGTGCAAAGAAAATGAAAGTCGTCGAGCTATGGCATCGTTTGCCATTCTAAGATGCACACTTATGAAAAAAAAGGAGATCATTTTGACAAACTATGACATTGTTATGTTTACAAAAATTCAAAGTTTTGGGTCCAAAATTTTAAGATTCAAGTGCGAGATAGCCGGCAAATGAGACGCGAGGAACTGCTTTCACGCGGATCACCAAATTAGACGCAATCTGAGCCATCCATCACGCATCCATCCAACGGTGGAGCTACTCCCGAGAATCAAAAACCCTAATCCACCCGCCCACCCTTCCCTCGATCCCCAGATCCTCACCCGCTGCCACCCCCACTCACCCACTCCCTCGCTCCCCTCGGTCCCCCAGATCCATCCTCTCCTCTCCCGCAACCCCAAACCCGGCCACGCCGCCGATCGCTACTCCCCCAAACCGAGCCCCAGCCCCGCCGGTGACGTCCTCCCCCACTCCTCGACTGCCCGGCAACATCCTCTACTTCATACCCGCTGGCCGACTAACCAACTCTCTCCTCCTCCTCCTCGTCTCCCCATGATTCGATTTGGATCCTCCTCCGGTGAACCAGCCGCCGGCGGCCACCTCCACTCCACTGCCGGCGCCACCTCCCCTCCCTTCACTGGCTAGAGATCCACTCGAGCTCCCCTCCTCCAATCCCGCCGCCGTCGCCGTCACCGACCCCCAACCCCACCCCCACCGGCGACCGTCTCCACCAACCCCATCACCACCGGCGACCTCCCTCCCTCCCCAGATGGATGGATGGATGGACGGGAACGACGGCAGCGGCGCCGGATCGGCATCCACCATCTGTCGATGGGGGCCGGAGCGTCCTGATGCGGTGGCCTTGTCTCCGACCAAGGCCAGTTCTTCCTCGACCTTCCACGACGTGCATCTCCTCTCCGGCCATGGTGGGTGAGCGTGAATCCCTCCTCCCTTGTCTTGTATGTTTCCTCCCTCCCTCTGATTCCTTCTGTCTGCCTGCGTGTGATTTGTTTTGTGTCCGATCTGATCTGTAGAAGCTGTTGTTGCTGCTGCAGGTGGAACCAGAAGAAGCAACCCCCCCCCCCCTGACGGACGTGGCTGCTGCACATCTCAAGTGGTGACCGCCTCCCCATCTCAAGTGGTGAGCGCCTCCCCATCTCAAGTGGTGTTCTACCCGGCCCCCTGCACATCTGATTATATTTGATTCGATTGATGTGCACATAAACACACACGATTCTTCCGGACACAACTTGGTAATGTTGATTGCTTTGGTTTGGTTCAGTTTGACACAATCTGAATGTATCTGATTGCTATTGTGTTGTTCGTTGCTTGCTTGAGCAGAGCAAAATCATCCTGTTGAGAGCTCGTTGATTGCTATCCTACTGATCCGCCGCCTCTTCGGCAGCAAAACCGTAAGTCCTGGACCATCTTCCCTTCTTCGGGGCGCCTGCTAGCCGCCTAGATCGTGTCTGAATTCCAGCGTGTGTGCGTGCAGGTGGAGACGGTGGTTCTGGAGGGGCACAGCGTCATGGAGGCGCTGGCCAGGCACGCGGCGGAGTCCGGTGTCCACAACCTGGTGCTCGGATCCGCAACCTTGAGCTGCTTCCGGAGGTATATACTGTATTTTCGTCTTCAAAAAAGACCAGGATTTCGCTTTTGAGAACCCAACGAATCTGGATAGTTGTTGTTACTTGCTTCGCTTTTCCCCAAAAGAGGAACCAGAAATGTAAGTTAGTGTAGGAAGCAGAAAGGGCTGAGTCCCTTTTGTGGATCGTGACTTGCCTCACTCATCGGTCTAACAAGTACATACAGACTTAGTTTCTGTTTATAGAGACTGAACTATGTTCGGAAGAAAATATTGTAGGATATTCAATAAAACTCACTCTGCTTTCTGCTAATAAGTCATGAGGAATAAATATATGTTGGTTGGTTCTGATGCTTATTGGTTGACACTACTATCTAGTACTATTGCTGCTGCTGCTGCTGATTAGTACGTACTAGAGCAATAATAATACATCTGCAACCAAGAGTTGCATTGAAATGAAATGACCTGACAGTAAAGTAAAGGGTAAACTAACTATACTGTTGGTAATGGATCAGCGAATCAAGTGGCGTCTAATCCTGTTATGTGTCTATGTATGTCTGCTGCATCATACCGTTGTACAGGTATGCTTTGCTTTGCTCGCTTGTGAATAACCTTTGCTGGGAATTGCTTTTACTTGGTGCACAACCTTTGGTTGCTGCAAATTTGCAAATGTCGTGCCCGCGTTGTGAATTCAGAACCTATAATAACATCACTGATTCATTCTGCACTAGTGTACTGTAGTAATTTAATCTGCCTAGTGAGTTTGATGTCTATTAAGCTGTTACTTGCAACTGTTCAATTTTTTGAAAGAACAATGTTGTATTGAATATCTTACTAGAGAATTTAAGTTCTAGTTTGAAATGCTACTATTAATGATGAATGGTTGAGTTTTAAAACTTGAAGCAGAAACTACTTTCTCATGTGAAATTTTGTTAAATATATATATTCCCGATAAGTGTATCTGTTGTCATCACCCATTTGTTGGGCTATATAAGTGTATCTATTGTCCGGTTTTTCTATCATATTTCCTGATGTACTTCTACATATATATGTTGGTTGTAATCTGCTTGAACGATCCAGTACTTGATATTCCATTATGTTCTTGTAGGTTAATGGAGCTTGTGTTGTTGGTAGAACTCCGTTGATGGCTTCTTCCTATGTTGAAGAGCATGTTTCGTGGTATCCAAGAGTAGCTAGCTTTAACTTGGCAGAGCGTTTTATTTTTCAATCACAATATTTGTGATTGTGTGGAATATTGTATGGTTATGTACGTGAAGTTTTAAGTTCCTGGGCATGCAATATTTGTAGGTTAAACTGGTTGTTGTGATGTGAATGAGTGTATGGAGTTTCACATGTTCTGTTCTATACAGAATATATTGTAATAAACCTATTTTGGCTGTTATTTGAAGATTTTCATATTCTTTTCTTCTTTCTATTTGATATATACTGCTTAAAAAGCGATGTGGATCCACTGCCAGGAAAAATCTGAAATTGGGACCCATCTAAAAACTGGACCACAAAAAACCCTCGAAAATAAAAATGAAATGGACTGCAAAAGGCCATGCCTAGAAAATAAAAAGGCCAAATTGTTGGGCCAGGCCCATGTAGCTAGAGAAAATTAATAGAGAAAATATACAGTAAAAAGGCCGAATTGTTGGGCTAGGCCCATATAGAAAACCAAATTGGACCAGGCTGAATCTTGTGCCACATCAGCTTGCCACGCTAGATGCCTACGTGGCCTGGGGAGGTTGCTAGTGACCAAAACGCCACAGTAGGAATATTTTGGTCGTAAACGTCCACGACCTTCTCACAGAGAAGGTCGCTATAGTCAGTTTATGACCGCCAGCTTTTGACCTTCTGTTTTTGGTCAAAAAAAGGTCGCAAATGAAAATTTGTGACCTTTCAGTGACCAATAGTCAGGGTCACAAGTTGACATATTTGTTGTAGTGTGACCGAGTTTGTGAAGGTTCGGAAGTCACCTGAAGACTTACCACGAGTGATTGGGCGAGGACTGTGTGTCCTTAGCTCAAGGAGAATACGGTGAGGACTGTGTGTCCTTAGGTTTAAATACCTAGCCGCTCCAATCAGATGTACAACTGAGACAGCAGTTGGAACTGGTCTACCAAATCATTGTCTTCACCAAGCCAACTAGTTCTATTTCCTCAACTCTTTCTTTTCCTCAAAGTTGTGTTGTTTTCTTGTCATATCTGTGTTTGAAGACTTTGACTGAAGACTTTCTCAATTTCCTCAGTTCAATTTCTTCAGTCCGTTTGTCTTCATCTAGTGTTATCCTGTGACTACGCTTTCTGTACTCTGTGCTTGTCTTCATTTCATCATGATGACCATGCTTGTCTTCTGTTATGTTTACTTCTGAGTACTTATTCCGCTGCAAGTGGTTCTTCGCTAAGGAATTTCCTCATTAGCAAATTCCTCAATGAAGAATTCATAAAAATCGCCTATTCACCCCCCCCTCTAGTCGATATAACGCACTTTCAGCCTTGTCCAGGCGGGCGCGGTGAAGCGCCTGGAGCTTCTGGAAGTTGGCGCTCATGGCCTGGAGGAGCCGCTCTTCCTAGGAACCGCCGCCACCGGCACTCGGTTCGTCAACAACTTCGAGCCTAGCAGTGGCGAACACCTCGTCATCAAACACCTCGCCCTCGGTGGGCGCCCCGGTGCTCGCCGCCCCTGGGAGGTGGACGAACAGGTCATCGCTCACCTTCAGGTACCTGCCCGAGTCAGAGGCGGCAGAGGAGGAAGGTTGGCCGTCGACCGCCCCCTCCTCGGCAGCGGCCTTGCCGGCCTCCCCGGCAGGCCTCTTGCCGGCCTCCTCGGCAGCGGCCTTGCCGGCCTCTTCAGCAGACCCCTTGGCGTCCTCTTCAGCCGCACCCTTGGCGGCCTCCTTGGCAGCGATCTTGTCGGCCTCGGCCGCAGTGTCCCTGGTGACCTCCTCGATGACGTGTCAAACTCCTCTGGGTCCGCCGGGGAAGGATCTGGACGCCGAGAAGGGGGTGAGGCGAGGCCAAGAGCAAGGTTCAAAAAGAAGAAACAAGAACAGGGATAGAAGGCAAATAACTCACTCATGCCAGGCTGGGAAGAAGTGGCCCCCTCACACCAACATTCGGTGTCGGGACGGAGCCGCCGGCACCCAGGTTCTCCTTCTCCTCCTCCGTGTGCATGGGCTCGGTGCTTGGTTCCCTTGTCGGCGACGCCCCTCGGGGCGGCGTGGATGAGGGGGGGCGGCGTGTTGGGAGTGGCCCTCAGTGTCTCCTCCTGCTGCCGTCCTCCTCCTGCAACCACGACAAGGTAAGCGCCAAGAAATCATACCCCAACGCACGTCGATAGGGGGCGATTGATGAACGCACGCTGGGGGCTGCTATCCGGGCTGCTGTTCACCACCAGCGGCGTGCCCGAGGTACCCGCCGGGGGCTGGCCGCCTGTCGAGGCCCTGGCCCTCTTCGCCACCCTCCGGGCCAGCGTTTCGACATCCCTGCAAAAATAAAAACACGTCAAGAAAAGCGGCACGGCCTGAGGGGATGGAGATGACAAAGGGCAATATACTTACTCATCCTCCGCCTCCTCTTCCGCTGCCTTCCTCTTCATCCTCGGGCTGAGAGACTCAGGGTTGAAGATGACCTCTGTGTCGACATCCGCGGGGGGAGGGGAAGCGGGTGGAGTCCGAGGATGCTTGGACGAATAAGAGGCAGTTGCTTTCCTCTTCGCCACTGCGGCCTTCACCACCTTCTTTGCTGCCGCGGCCCTCGTCAGGCGCACAAACTCCCCTGGATCTCTTGCCGCTGCACGATCCTGTCGGGCCGGACCGGCTCGCTAGAGGTGGCCCGCCGCAAGACGCGCCTTCTCTCCAAGGCTGGAGGGTCGTCGGCCTCGGCATCCTCTCGGTCGACTCGTCGACCACGTCTTCAATGAGAGGGGCCTCGGTGTCGGTGCTGCTGGCCTCCCCAGCGGACTTCGCCCACCCGGCAAGCTCCTTCTCCTCCGCAGCAGCCTTGGCCTCGTCCTCCACGTGGCCTGCGCTACCAGCCTCCTAGGCAAGCTCCGCCTCCGCCGCCCTGGCGGCAATGTAGTCCAGCTCCACTTGGCTGGTGTCCTGGATGAGCAATGGCTCGGCATGGACGTACTTGTCCGACAGGTTGTCGAAGAACTCCTGCACCTGATCCGCCCCCGGCTCGGCCCAGTTTGGGTCAAGCCCGTGCGTGTTGAAGTCCGGCATCATGGCAATGATGTCATTACGACGAGAGTTGTTGCTTAGCGGGACCACCCCCGCCGGCAACCCAAACAGGGGTCCCTTGACGACCTTGCCTGCCTTGATGGTCGTGCCGGACCTCTCGGCCCTACCGTCGCAGCGCACATCGAGATAAAAAAGCCTCTCGCACAAGTGGGTGTGCCTGATTACCGTGAGGTTGTGGTCCAAGACAAGGTGAAGCCTCATGATGTTGGTCGCGTTCGTGAAGAGCCAGGCCGGCCTCCCCTTGTTGTGCAGTGGTGCAATTCGGCGGCGGATGAAATCCGCCCCAATCATCTCAAGGGTGAGCCCAGCCATGGTGAGGCGATGAATCCTGGTGGTGGCGACCGTGAGCTTCTCATCGTCGTTGTCGACATTGCTCCAGTTATCTCTGCGAACTGGCGGCGCCTGGCGAACCCGACAAAATTCCTGCAGGTCCTCCTCTTTAATCCAGCACCACCGGCCCCGCGACTCCTCCTACCTCTCCTTCTGGGCGCCCTCCGGATATGTCCCCTTCCCCTGGCTCCTTGGGATCCAGGCGACACAACCGGAAATGCGCCCTCCTTTTGGCTCCGAGGAAAGAAGTAGTGGCGGAAGAGCGCCGTGTTGGGATACACCCCGGCGAAGCCCTCGTAGATATGGGCAAAAAGAGCCATGCACGCCACGGCATTCGGAGTAAAATCCAGAAGGTGGAAGCCGTAGGTGTGCATGACGTCATTGAAGAAATTGGAGAAAGGGGGGCAAAGCCCGCAGAAAAAGTAGTCGACGAAGAATGGGTATCGATTCCGGCCAGGTTGGGCGAAACCGGCGGGGATGATGCGCGTGGCAGGATGCCCCTTCGTCTTGCACCCCCAGAGGGGCTTGAAGTAGTCCCAGAGGTGGATCGCGTCGACCGTCGACGGAAAGTAGGCGAGCTGCGTCCGCCGCGTGGCCAACTCACTCTCCGGCGCCTCCTTCTCCCCGGCATCCTTGGCAGCTCCCTTGCCCCTGCTGGTTTTGGGCGCCATGGCAGCTGGAGGAGGGACGGAGAATCTGGAGCAATGGGGGCGGCAGCGGTGAAGGCAAGACCTTGAGGAGGCAGAGGGAAGGGATGGTCGTTCCGAGATTGGAGAAGGCACGGAGGGTAAATGGGCCTCGCGTCTGCGGTTTCTCCTTTTTCATGGGGAAGGCGCGGGCCGCCTTGCTACCATTTACTGTGATGTGACGCATGAGGGCAGCAGCCGCCCCATGCATGCCCCCCCACGTCATGCACGACCCTCCACGACACACGTTCAACGCGGGTCGTGGGGAAGCGCAAGCGAGTGAAGGAATTACCACGGTAAAATTCTGCCCCGCGTGCCCGCGCACTGTTCTGGGCCTGGCCCAACAACGCATTGCGCTTATGTGTGGTCCAAGCCCGAGGGCTCCTGTCGGTGTACAAAATTAGGGGCCCTTTTTGTACCCCTCTACTTGTGCACGGACAGTTAGAGTCGCGCCCGCGGACACACTAAGTAGGGCAAAGGAAGGCACCAGACAGGAAAAACAACGCCAAGACCAGAGACACAAAGAGCAAGAGGGCGAGGCAGACTCCCCCGGCAAGACCCTTGCCGGGGCGGCCTCTGCGGCCCCAACAAGACCCTTGCCGGGGCGGCCTCGGCGGCCCCGGCAAGAGCCTTGCCGGGGCAACTTGCCCAACACCAGCAGAGTGAGCCACCCTTGAGCCCAAGGGTTCCTGACGCCAAACAACCACATTGGAACGAAGGCTTGGGAGACACCTCCGTGGTGGCATGCAGATCTTCGACAAGATCATAAACACACAAGATCATATGAGGACCAGAATACGACGATCCTCGGAGAGATCCTTGCCGAGGAAATCCAGGAGACCCCCGGCAAGATCCTTGTCGGGGACAACCGCAACGCCACGACAAGACTCTTGCCGGGGCCTCGGCAAGGCCCTCGCCGAGGACACCTGCGAGGCCATAGCCAGACCCACGTCTGCCAAAACTCCACCGCCGTTCCCATACAGCTGCCAGCCCAACCAGCTGGCCAGGCACCTGTGTGGCAACGTGCGGCTTCGAGGCCAACTCAGCAAGCACCTGCATGGTGGCATGTAGATCTTCGTGAAGACCCTACCACCACGCCATCTCAGTAGCCTGCCAGCCTACACTACTAGAAAAAGGCATGTTAGTGGCGCACCTATTTTTGCCATTAATGGCGCACTATAGGTGCGCCACTATTATCACGCCATTAGTAACAAATAGTAATGGCGCACATTTGGTGCGCCATTACTATCACAAATAGTAATGGCGCACCTATAGTGCGCCATTACTATGCCTATCTGGTGCGCCATTACTATCTGACTTAGTAATGACGCATCACATAGAAGTGCGCCATTGCTAACAATTTTTTTCAAAAAAATTTCAGAAATTTTTTTTCAAATTTTTTTCCGTTTGTTTCTTAATCTCGGGTCACTATGGCTTAATCTCGGGTCAATATGCTTAATCTCAAGTCAAATCGAACTATGTGGTCAAACTTCCCAAAAGGTCACTCATCCTCACACTACTCCAGCCCGAGCACGCTTAACTTCTCAGTTCTATCCAACCCCAGCACCAACTCACTTAACAACCACTTGTTGATATATCTATCATATCAATCCTATTAAAACTTGTTGATGTCTATGACTTTGTTCATGTTCATGAGTGTGATGAAATTTTGAAAAAATATTTCAAACTTTCCGGTCGTATTACGTATCATATTTTGAACATTTTTTCCAAAAAAAATTCGAAACCAATTTTTTTTCTGTTACTAGTGGTGCACCTAGCAAATGGTGCGCACTACTATGTTTGAATTTTTTTTCCATTTCCCCCTCTAGATCTTAAAAGCCCCGTATCTTTTATTCTGTTAGGTTTTTGGGGATTCTGAAAATCTTCGACGGGGTGCCCCGGGTTGAATTCGGATGTAACTTTTCGAGTAGATGATTTTTCATATAAAAAACTTTTTAATCCGAGTTCGCATGCAAAAGTTATGCCCATTTTACTAAATTCCAGAGAGATTTTGCAAATGAAGTCAAAATTCATATTTGTAAATTTTTTCCAACAACTAGACCACATATCTCATGGGAAACTTATTTTCTTTTATTTTTTGACATTTCCATCATTTTCTTTTATTTTTTTAACTGAAAAGGCGGTCCAAGGGGGGGTACAAAGAAAGTTACTAATGGCGCACCTTCACAAAGTGCGTCATTACTATGTGTATGACTTGGTCAAACATAGTAATGGCGCACTTTGTGTAGGTGCGCCATTACTAAGTTTGACATAGCAATGGCGCACCTATGCAAAGTGCGTCATTACTAAGTTTGACCAAGGTTTGACCTAGTCATCACATAGTAATGGCGCACTTTGTATAGGTGCGCCATTAATATGTCAACTAGTAATGGCGCACTATCCCCTGGTGCGCCAATGCTAACAATTTTTTTTTTTCAAAACTAGTAATGGCGCACCACACATCAGGTGCGCCATTAGTAATCTACCATTCTTAAGAAGTTGCTCCCCACTTCTCCCTATTCTCTAGACATGCACATTGTCCACATCAGCAGATTGCCACGTCATTTTTCAGTTATCAAAATCACCCAATCACTCTTATTACTACCACCCTTATTACCCTGCGGTCACGGTGGTGGAAAAAAGACATGTTTTTTCCCTCACCTGCCGCCGGCACGGCCGCCGGCCCTCCCGTAGGATCCACCCACCTCCAGCCCAGCGTCCGTGCTCACCGCTCTAAAAAAAACCTTCCGAAAATCCAGCCCTCTCCCCTCTAGAAAAATACCAAATCAACTCGGCATTTATGATTCCCAACGTAGACCCTTGCATCTTCCCCACGAAACAGATTCAACTTTCTCTTCGTCTTCTCCAATCTTCATCAAATCCCACGGTGTCAACCGAAACGGATAGGTTTTCTTCTCCCATCAAATCCCACTACTTTGGCGATTCAGTTGCTCTTCCATCTGGTATTTATTTTGGCTCACATGCGCGCAATTTGGCAGGGTGTGGCAGTGAGCGATGGTGAAGGGCGTTCCTCCTCGGCGATGAGGTACCCCGGTGGCCGTCCCTGCCCTGCCTCCGGCTTCCCTATCGTAGGATGCAGCCTCGCCGGGATCGGCCCCAGCCACCCTCACGAGTACCTCGCGGTCTCCCCACGCCTATGGTCAGACTCTCCTCGAAGCTCCCTCATGTCCTTGCTCTGCTCCGGACCGTCCTAGCGCTGGCCGCCTCGGATGCATCGGACACGGCCATCCCCGGCGCGCCCCAGTTCCAGCGTGATGGGAAGGGGAGGAGCTCCCTCCTGTCATTGTTGTGCGCCCTCATTGTGGCGGTGGCCTCGGACGCGCCTGATGCGGCAATCACCACCGTGCCTGATGTGACCCTTTTCAATCCCCTCCCGATTCAATCCCCCCCTTCCTGATTCAATCCCCCCCCCCCCCGCCCGCGCCTCCCCTACTAAATTAGTCAAACCTTTTGTTGTTCATAGTAGTACTGAACTGCTGATCCAGATCATCTCCTCACGGTGTGGCCATGAATCCCATTAATTAAAAAATGGACGTCATGGCTTATTCTTCTTCTTTCATGTAACTGTGCAGGTTTATATTGAACTCGCCAGAACTCCCATTGTCTAACACCCTGTTCAGCAGCTCTCCGCTCCGCAGCTCTGCGCCGGAGTGGAGCGGGCCGCAACCTATTTTCTCAGAGTGGCTGATGGGTCGATCCGTCCGCTCCGCGGAGTTGGATGACTACCAAACAGGCGTTAAGTTTGCGTAATTCCATCAACAAGTTGATAGGTTTGGTAAAACTCCAAGTATGTGTATTGATTATTCAGAGGTTCGTTTCAGTACAATTTCCTTTTTGGACCAAAATCCTTTGGGTAGTTTCAGATTACTAGCAGTTTGTTTGTAAATTTGTTGTGTTTTGTCAACCAATATGTGAATCATGCTTCTCACCACACTCAGTCATGAATCTGTATTCCTAACCATGAGATTTACCAATCAGATGTCTCTTATAACATGGTCGTTAAGCCCACTTCCTTCTTAGCAAATAAGACATTTGCACACATCGTTTCTATGTAAAAAATTGTAACATGGTTCCGCTGCAACAAGTACCATGTTCCTGATCTCTTCATTCTCGCACTTCCTCTACTCTGTTGCTTCTTTATAGTTGGCCTATTGAATATGTTTGCCTTGCCTTCCTTGAGCATGTTCAGAGATGGGTGGATGTTTTTGTCATGACACACCTGCTGTGTGTTAGCATTTTTCCCCATATATACTTAATATATCTGCACACTATTAGCTAGATCGATTGTATGAGATGGTTTGTTATAACAGTGTTAAGTTTGATTGGCACGCCTAACAAAACGAAGCGACCATTATTCCATTAGTTGATTACAGGTTTCTAATAAATATTTTGATTGAGGCCCTCTGTTCTTAAGACTGCACAAAATGGACAAGAACTACTGCAGGCATATGCAACTTAATAGGGTTAGTTAGGTTCTTGAAGCGACCTAAAATCTTTAGTCCCGTGGTAAGCATGATATCTATTGATTTATCTACAGCTCATTTGAGCATCACAGTCTTGGTATCAATCAGACCTATACCTATTAACATGATGTTTACTAACTCAACAGTCAAAGGAATAATTCAGATAATCTTTGCAAGCACCAAATTTGATATTTATCCGTAATCGTAACCTTTTGTCGTTCCCATCTATCAGGGGCTACCTTTGAAATCAATGACATTGTGGGATTAATTTTGGCATGAAGGGCATGTTGACAGAGTCACAGAGACAGACACACTTATGATAGAATTTGTGTTGTCGAGGAGGAAGGATCCTTCTACTGGCATTTAGATTTGAGGAGATGTTCTTGAGAAAAGTTGACAACCAATTTTCATTTTTACAACTATTTTCTTAGTTACATGTATAAAACTGAGTAATAGCTTCTTGGAGTTTGAAAGAAGAAATCATATTTATGAGATATTTATGCCCTTTATCTTTCTTTTCTATGATATACTTTGTTCTACTTTATTATGCCTTCTGTTGGCTGCTGCAGATGCTTAACATGCATATTGTCGCTGATTCTTGGTCGCAGTCATTGCCGCACACGTGGGATCTTTAGGAAATTTCCACTACCATCCTAACCTCATTTTTGGTACAACTAATTCATCCAAATTTCTGCAGCAATGTTGAGGTATTGTAATATTATGTCCAATTATTATGATCTTATTGACTAGCATGTTACTCAAAAAATATGTAATAAATTTCCGCAGCAACGCGCGGGGTATCATCTAGTATGTCAATAATGGCGCACCTGTATATGGTGCGCCACTGCTATATAGCAGTGACGCACCACATACATGGTGCGCCATTAATGTCCGTATTAGCTATTGCCCTTTTCCTAGTAGTGCTACGTGGCGCTGCATGCATCATTGGCCTGGACGCGTGTTGGAGCGAGGTGGAGAAGCGACGGAAGGGACGGGCGTCGTTGCCGTCCCCAATAAAGCAACGACCTAAGAAGCGCATTTAATGCGCCTTGTCCCGTAATGATAGGCGATAAGCTTGTGTACAGTACATCTTTCCACCTCCCGTGTGCCACTATGGCAACCCCTTTTGTCTATAAAAGGAGGCCTGGGGCGTCTAGGAGAGGGATTCGGATCTTTTGGACTAGACACACACCATAGCTAGTTGAAGAACTCAAGAACACTCAAATATACACCAAAGCAGGACTAGGGTTTTACGCATCCTCGCGGCCCGAAACTAGGTAAACGATCTTTGTGCCGGCTCCTAGACCTACTCTTTGCACAACCCCGCGCCCACCAACCATGGAAGGGATCCTAGTGATCCCATAGGTGTCGTTTCCATCGACACATACCTTGCGACGACGGAGCCCGTCCAAGCCCAGATCGCGTCCGCCCACACCCGGCTCGTGGCGGCCTTTTCCAAAGAGATGGCGGACGCGGATGGCTAGATGCTTGCTGAGTATGGTGCGATGGATGACATGGAGCCCCTTCCCCAGGAGACCGTCGAGCGCGAGCTGGACATGGAGATGGCGGCGGAGATCGACAAGCACCAGCCGTAGTAGTACTCTATGTTTTGCTTAATTAAGTGTGCCGGTCGTTAATTTGTTAGAGTAATGTTTAGGTCAGCTAGCTCTGTTTAATTGCTGAACTTGATCGATTAAGAAGTGTGGGTGTGCTGTAGTATCCTTTGTGTACCCAAATTATGCAATGACGTGGATGACCACTATAACCATGGAAATTTGAACCAAAACTTTTGACGTTCAAACTCATCACATATGGTTAAGCTATCTGAATCGTTTGTGATGTCCACATATCGTACATAGTTCTGAGTAAGGGACCGTGTCTGATGACACTTTGCGCGCCAGTTTTTTGGCTGAAGCGATTCCAAATTTTCGGCTTCCGTGGAAATATCTACCTCCCCGCCCCTCCCCCTTACCAAAAGCCACATTTTCCCTCTTTCCGCCTTCCTCTCCAAGTTGAAACCTTCACTCCTTGCTTGCAGCGCCGCCGCCTCCTCGCCTGCGACCCTCCTTCACGCTGCTCGGCCTCCTCTATCCAGGCAGGTAATCCACACCCGACCCCCATCCTCCTCCTTCCACATCCCACATGCCCCAACCACCAGCGCGAGCGCGACACCTTCCACCCAAATCACCGACCCCTCCACCAAATAAGCGCCGGCCTAAGCCATGGTGCACGCAGTATAGCCAGGACCTCAAGGAGCATTTGGCAGCGGAGAAGCAAGTCGCAGCCGCACGTGCGGATGAGGTCGCGATGGCTGCCATTCATGCCAACCCCCAGATCTTGGAGGAGCACCTTGCCAATTGCTAGCTACGCCGGTTAAGCATGCTCAGTTTACCCGTTGCATGTGCTGCTCCCGCCTTTCCTTCACAAAATCTAGGGAATTGTGCTATCTAATTTCACCATGCAATCTGTTGCTCTAGTGTATATGTTCTATATGTCATGCGGTGTGGTGCTCATTTATTAACTGTTTTGTTAATTAGTTGTCGTCTTTAGTTAACTGTTGGGTTCAATTCTGCAAATGTGATGTTCAATTCTTCAGGCTGCAATTTTGTATTGTCTTTCATGTGATAAATAAATCGAATTTATCTTTACAAAATTGTGGGTGCATTCTGTTATTGTATACCATGTGAGGAATAAATTGAATTTGGCTGCAGTAAATACATGAGAAACAAATACATTTGCTACAATTGGTTGTAGTTAATTGTTTGGTTAACTCTCTGATCTTCTATTAGGAGTATGTTATATTGTGCAATGTGGTGCTCAGTTAATGTTTGGTTCATTTGTTGTGGTGCTTAGTTAACTGCTTGGTTCAATGTTATATTGTGCAATGTGGTGCTCAGTTAATGTTTAGTTCATTTATTGTGGTGTTTAGTTAACTTCTTGGTTCAATTCTGCAATGCGATGTCCAATTGTCGTGGGTAGAATTTTGTATTGTTGTGCATGTGAGGAATAAATCGAATTTGGCTGCACTTAATACATGAGAAACATATACAAGTGCTATATTTCCTAGTTCTTAATCATGCTTGGTTTGGGTAAATGGGTTTTTCGTGTTGCTTCAATTAATCTGATGAATCTGCAATGTGCTTATTTTTCATCAACATATTTTACTGATAGCATGCGACCCTTACTTGACCTGATGACTAACTACCTTATATGTGTTGCAGGGAAACAATGGGAAGCACTGAGGTATACAATCGTGGTTAGCACGTGCATGGTCCGTTGTCTAATAGCACATTATTGTGCAATTGCAGGAACCATTCTAATATTTTGGTTTTTAACAATTTGGTCTTGCACATGTAGGTCCCGCTGTGAGAGGTTTTGACACACTGTTTTACCCTTTTTGCATATGGGGAAATGAGTTGTCCATGAATATCAATCAAATCAAGAAACTTAGAAAGATTGTTCAGATAAAGAAATAAGCGACAAAAAACAACACGATCTTTGTCTGCACAATGAAGAAGACATCAGTTCACTACAAGATGGTACTAACTATTATACCTTGCCTTTTTATTCCTTTGCCCCATTTCCAATATAGAGAAGATATTTATGCACAGCCTTGTTTTTAGGCCTTTTCAAAGCAGTTCACTGATGATTACCTCTCAAACCACCTCTATGGTCAGGAGGCGAGGAAGGTTTTCATACAACACCCATGGTTCAATATTGAAGTGTTCCTGAAGAGGTCAAAGGATGGATGGTCAATCATCCACAGGCACTGGCCTAAAGTTGCAAAGACCTTCAACATGAATGAAGGCTCAATATTCGCCTTCTGCTTCAGCAGTTTTCCAGATGAGATGCATATGTCAATATACCGTCTATGATGCTAATTTTGAAAGGTTCTACATGTTGCATGTGGAACTTGCTGCTGGTGCAGTTGTGTAACGGGGTAGCTGAGTGCTGAAGCTATATCATGTTGTACTTTGATGTATTTCAGTTATGAAATTCTGCTTCCTTAATATGGAAACGAAATATATTGTGTGCTTAATATGAATGTCAATTAGATTAATAAATGGATTATTAATAATAGTGCAATTAGCCTGCTAATGGCGAATTAGCCTGCTAATTTGGTTTTAATATTGCAAACGGTTGTTGAAAAAATACCGTGGGCGATGACCTCAGGCAACACACATAGTTTCTAGGAATAAACCGTGTTGGATCAATGAACAATTACACACAACTTTCTCTTGAAAACTGTTTGCGTTAGGCTACCTTGCGCAAACGTTTACCACATAAAAATTGTATGTCATGGACAGCCTTTGCCACACAGATTCTTCTACAGACCGTGTGGGCTACATTCAACAACGCAAACGATTTAACGGGAAAAATTGTGTGTGATGTACCTGTGAATGGAAACGTTTTCCTTGGAGCGAATGTGTGGGATGTGCATACGAACGAAAACGTTTAGCGGGGACTGACTGTGTGGGATGTACTTGCAACCGGAAACAATTTCATTGTATAATTGTATTTTTTTATCTATATTGTACGTATTTCCATATTTGAGCGCTCGCCGGTCGCACACAACCTCATTTTGCCGAACATGTGTGCCAGGAGGGCATATCCCCGACGGTTTCTGGGTCGTATGGGAAGGACCCCCCTATCGCCCACACTCACTTGGAGACGGTTCCAGATGCCGTCGCGGAAAGGGGTTTTAAACCGTTTGTTTAGGACCGACGCGCACCAGTGTTTCCTTATTTATGATAATCGTTCATTATCCATGTTATAATTGTATTGATCGGAAACTCAAATGCATGTGTGGATACATAGACAACAACATGTCCCTAGTGAGCCTCTACCGGACTAGCTCATTATCAAAGATGATTGTGGTTTCCTAGCCATAGACATGAGTTGTCATTTGATAATGGGGTCATATCATTAGGAGAATGATGTGATGGACAAGACCCAAACTATAAACATAGCATATGAGCATATCAAGTTTTTTGCTATCATTTTCTGCATGTCAAGTATATGTTCCTATGACCATGAGATCATGCAACTCACTGACACCGGAGGAGTACCTTGTGTGTACCAAACGTCGCAACGTAATTGGGTGACTATAAAGGTGCTCTACAGGTATCTCCAAGGGTGTCTGTTGAGTGTACCTTGTGTGTACTAAACATCGCAACGTAATTGGGTGACTATCAAAACTGGGATTTGTCACTCCATATGATAGAGCGGTATCTCAGGGCCCACTCGATAATACAACATCACAATGAGCTTGCAAGCAATGTGACTAATGGGTTAGCCATGGGATATTGTATTACGAAACTAGTAAAGGGACTAGCTGGTAACGAGATAGAACTAGGTATGGTGATACCGACGATCGAATCTCGAGCAAGTAACATACCGATAGACAAAGGGAACTACATACGGGATTATCTGAATCCTTGAAATCGAGGTTCGACCGATAAAGATCTTCGTACAATATGTAGGAACCAATATGGACATCCAGGTCCCGCTATTGATTATTGGTCGTAGAGGTGTCTCGGTCATGTCTGCATAGTTCTCGAACCCGCAGGGTCTACACACTTAAAGTTTAGTGACGATATAATTATTCTTGAGTTGTTATGGTGGTAACCGAAGGTTATTCGGAGTGCCAAATGAGATCCCATACGTGACAAGGAACTCCGAAGTGGTCCGGAGGTGAAGATTGATATATAGGACGAAGGGTCTCGGAGTCCGGAAGTGTTCCGGGGGTATCGGGTTATCGCCAGGAGAACTGAAAGGGGTTTTGGGGGCCTCAACAAGTGTTGGGGGGCCTCATGGGCCAGGGGAAGGGAGCACACCAGCTCACTAAGGGGCTATGCACCCCCCTCACCCCATCCAACGATCACCAGGAGGGTGGTGTGCCCCCTAGGGCTGCCTCCCCCTTGCTTGGGGGGCAAGCTACCTGGGGGGCCACCCAAACCCTAGGCGCCCCCATCTATGGGCTATCGGCCTCGTAGGGGAAACCCTAGGGCTGCCCCCTCCTCCCTTCCCCCTATATATATAGGGGTAGTCCAAGGGAAATCGCACCCATCTATGCCACGGCGCTGCCCTCCCTCTCCCTAGTAGTTCCTCTCTCTCTCTGCATAGGTTAGCCAAGCTCTCCTGAGATTGCTCCACCACCATCGCCCCCACGTCGTCGTGCTGCTAGGGGACTCGAGCTACTACTTCACCATCGCTCCCTAGATCGACGAGGTGAAGGCATCATCAAGCCGTATGTGTGTTGTATGTGGTGATGTCGTCTGTTCAGCGCTTGGATCGGGAGTTTGTGGACGGATCGTGATTGGATCACGAAGACGTTCGACTACATCAACAGATTTTTTAACGCTTCCGCTCAGCGATCTACAAGGTTATGTAGATGCAATCTCTCCTCTCATAGATTCATCGCCTAGGTTGATCTCGGTGAGCGTAGGAAATTTTTTATTTCCCAAGCAACGTTCCCCAACAATTGTGGCTAGGCCCAAGAGGGGAGCAGCCACATGGGACTAAAGGGACAAGTGTGTGGCACCACCCTTTTTATTGGGTGGAAAGCATCCACATAGCGGCTAGGATTTCGGTGAGGTCCACCCTTGGTGTGTCCAACCTAGGAGGAGGCAGCCCCTCCTCCAAGGCTGCCCACCATCGTTTGCGCCTATAAACATGAGAGGGGGCAGCCCCTCAAACACATCTCTTCTTTCTTGCATGAAAGTTGTTGTCTCCCTCTATCTATATCTCTCTCTCCATCGGAATTTTTCCTCCGCCAAAAGACTACTCGACCCCACCTCTAGTTCTCCATCATAGCTTCGTTCTCAATAGCAAAGACCTACTAAACTATTGATGTCGTATGCGTGGATACCAGCAGAGGGGTCATCCTTTTGATCCTAGTTCGAGGGAGGAAATATTCTCGCAGATAAGAGGATGTAACTCCTAGCCAGGTAATCTACACCAATGATAATCACCCACACTCCTTTTCTGCTGCACTCTAATTGGAAAATATCCAATCTAATCTACTTGCATATTCATAGTGATCCTGGGATTATTCGTAGGACAAATGCTTTTTTCCCTCTATATTTCCCAACATATCTTGTGTCCCCAACACACCTAACACAATTGTCAATTGTTGGGTGCACTAATTAGGCGGAGAGATTGACAATTTGGATGACGGATATTTTTTTGTGTTTTTAGAATAAATAAAATTAGCATGGTAACAAATTGCAAAAGTGAGTAAAACTTAGTTTCATAGTTACACTAGTGCCAATTCTTAACATCACTAACTTCACTAAAAGACACGATATATCCTCGTAAAGTGTGGCAAGGAACCACACCAAAGTTCTCCTTGTTTGATCGAAGTAAGATGAGATCTCGCAAGTATGGTAATCACACCTTAAAGTTTTCCTTTCAAATCTTAATCTATTGACCATGCTCTAATGTTACCTCAGGTAACCCCAGATATTAAACTAGACAGTCACCACATGGTCCATACTTTTATAATCTTCATCCATAGAGTTACCCAATGTCACCTCGGTTGTCTCAAAAGTTATATTAGATATGCATCATACATTCTCAAGTTAAATACACAATATGTAGATTGTAGAACAATCAATGCAATATAAAGAAACTCATAACGGGAGATACATCATATAGTACAAATCAATTAACTGAAGGAAATATGCCCTAGAGGCAATAATAAAGTTGTTATTTATATTTCCTTATATCATGATAAATGTTTGTTATTCATGCTAGAATTTTATTAACCAGAAACTTAGTAAATGTGTGAATACATAGACAAACAGAGTGTCAGTAGTATGCCTCTACTTGACTAGCTCGTTAATCAAACATGGTTATGTTTCTTAGCCATGGACAAGAGTTGTCATTTGATGAACGGGATCACATCATTAGAGAATGATATGATAGACTTGACCCATCTATTAGCTTAGCACTAAGATTGCTTAGTTTATTGTTATTGCTTTCTTCATAACTTATACATGTTCCTACGACTATGAGATTATGCAACTCCCAAATACCTGAGGAACACTTAGTGTGCTATCAAACGTCACAACGTAACTGGGTGATTATAAAGATGCTCTATAGGTGTCTCCGATGGTGTTTGTTGAGTTGGCATAGATCAAGATTAGGATTTGTCACTCCGATTGTCGGAGAGGTATCTCTGGGCTCTCTCGATAATGCACATCACTATAAGCCTTGCAAGCAATGTGACTAATGAGTTAGTTGCGGGATGATCCATTACGGAATGAGTAAAGAGACTTGTCGATAACGAGATTGAACTAGGTATGATGATACCGATGATCGAATCTCGGGCAAGTAACATACCGATGACAAAGGGAACAACTTATGTTGTTATGAGGTTTGACCGAACAGATCTTCGTAGAATATCTGGGAACCAATATAAGCATCTAGGTTCCGCTATTGGTTATTGACCGGAAGTGAGTCTCGGTCATGTCTACATAGTTCTCGAACCCGTAGGTTCCGCACGCTTAACATTTGATGACGATCGGATATTATGAGTTTATGTGTTTTGATGCACCGAAGGTAGTTTAGAGTCTTGGATGTGATCACGGACATGATGAGGAGTCTCGAAATGGTCTAGACATAAAGATTAATATGTTGGAAGGCTAAGTTTGGACACCGGAATGGTTTTGGATGAACCCCCCGGGGAGTTAATTGGCCTTAATGGACCGTGGTGGGAGAGAGGAGGAGGCGGCCAAGTGGGAGGCGCGTGCCCCCCAAGACCTATCCGAATTGGGAGGGCTTTCCTTCTCTCCTTCTCCCTCTTCTTTCTTCTCCTACTCCAACTAGGGAAGGGGGGAAACTTACTCCTACTAGGAGTAGGAATCCCGCTTGGGGCGTGCGATAGAGAGGGCCGGCCCTCCCGTCCTCCACTCTTTTATATACGGGGGAGGGGGCACCCCATAGACACACAAGTTGATCTTAGCCATATGCGGTGCCCCCTCCACATATTTCCACCTCGGTCATATCATTGTTGAGCTTAGGCGAAGCCCTGCGTCGGTAACTTCATCATCACCGTCAACACGTCGTCGTGCTAACAAAACTCTCCCTCAACCTCAGCTGGATCTAGAAGTTCGAGGGACGTCACCGAGCTGAACGAGTGCAGATCGCGGAGGTGTCGTGCGTTTGGTACTTGATCGGGTGGATCGCGAAGACGTTCGACTACATCATCTGCGTTACTTAACGCTTCCGCTTTTGGTCTACGAGGGTACGTGGACACACTCTCCACACGCGTTGCTATGCTTCTCCTAGATAGATCTTGCGTGATTGTAGCGAACTTTTTAAAATATTACGTTCCCAACAGTGGCACCCGAGCCAGGTCTATGCGTAGATGTTATATGCACGAGTAGAACACAAAGAGTTGTGGTCAATAATAGTCATAATGCTTACCAGCATGTCATACTTTGATTCGGCGGTATTGTTGGATGAAGCGGCTCAGACCGACATTACGTGTACACTTACGCGAGACTGGTTCTACCGACGTGCTTCGCACACAGGTGGCTAGTGGGTGTATGTTTCTCCAACTTTAGTTGAATCGAGTGTGACTAAGCCCGGTCCTTGTTGAATGTTAAAACAGCAAAGTTGACGAAAAATTGTTGTGGTTTTGATGCGTAGGTAAGAACGGTTCTTGCTAAGCCCGTAGCAGCCACGTAAAACTTGCAACAACAAAGTAGAGGACGTCTAACATGTTTTCTAGGGCATGTTGTGATGTGATATGGTCAAGACGTGATTATATAAATTGTTGTATGAGATGATCATGTTTTGTAACACAGTTATCGGCAACTGGCCGGAGCCATATGGTTGTCGCTTTATTGTATGAAATGCAATCGCCATGTAATTGCTTTATTTTATCACTAAGCGCGGTAGCGATAGTCGTAGAAACAATAGTTGGCGAGACGACAACGATGCTTCGATGGAGATCAAGGTGTCAAGCCGGTGACGATGGTGATCATGACAGTGCTTTGGAGATGGAGATCAAAGGCACAATATGATGATGGCCATATCATATCACTTATTTGATTGCATGTGATGTTTATCTTTTTATGCATCTTATTTTGCTTAATACGGCTGTAGCATTATAAGATGATATCTCACTAAATTTCAAGATATAAGTGTTCTCCCTGAGTATGCACCGTTGCTACAGTTCGTCGTGCCTAGACACCATGTGATGATCGGGTGTGATAAGCTCTACGTTCACATACAACGGGTGCAAGCCAGTTTTGCACATGCAGAATACCCGGGTTAAACTTGACAAGTCTACCATATGCAGATATGGCCTCGGAACACTGAGACCGAAAGGTTGAGCGTGAATCATATAGTAGGTATGATCAACATACTGATGTTCACCATTGAAAACTAATGCATCTCACGTGATGATCGGACATGGTTTAGTTGATATGGATAACGTGATCACTTAGATGATTAGAGAGATGTCTATATAAGTGGGAGTTCTTAAGTAATATGATTAATTGAACTTTAATTTATCATGAACTTAGTACCTGATAGTATTTTGCATGTCTATGTTGTTGTAGATAAATGGCATATGCTATTGTTCCATTGAATTTTAATTCGTTCCTAGAGAAAGCTAAGTTGAAAGATGATGGTAGCAGTTACACGGATTGGGTCCGTATCTGTGACACCCAATATTTTTGACCTTGTTTTATTAATTAAAAATTTGGTCAGGAATTAAAACTTTTATTTTCTGGGCTCCCTTTTTATTTCTGAATCATTTTCCCCCTTGTTATTATGGAGTTTTTCCCCAAAATGAAAACTTTTCAAACATGTTATTGGACTTGTTTAACCTCTCAAGAAAATCTTTTCTTTTATTAGTAGAACCAATTTCATAATTAATTTGCTTGGTCTATACCTTCTTGAAAAAAATGATTTCCCATGAATATATGGCCATATTTGAACTACAACCTCTTTAAAAATTTATTCAAAAATCCCACCAAAATTTGGAGATGTCATGTGATGTTTTTAAATCACTTTTGTACGAAAATATCTTTTCTTCTTGAAATATTTTGAGCTCTACACCCAATTTTCTTCTCTGGTCCAGTGGGCAATTTTGCACTACAACTCATTTAAATACTTCTTTCTAGCCTCCACCAAAATTATGGGATGTTAGTAGCAGCATATTATTCAACTTTATGCAAAAATCCAGTGAGGTCCTTTGAAATATTTGAATGAATCAACCTCATCTTTCTTCTGGTCCAATTTGATGGTTTGTACAGCAACCATATTCCTTCTTGCCCTTTGACACTTGAGCTTTCTCATGCTTCAAGTTCACCTTGCCAAACCCTTAAGTCCAGGAGAGTGGGCCCATTGGATGAGTCTAAGTGCTTGCAACCATGCCCTTTACTTTCTGTCCAAAACTGGAGTTTTGCAAAACTTGCACTAGCAAGTTTGTGCTTCTCACAAACTAACTTCACCACCTTCTTATGCGTCTAAAGAGACCACCATCTGGAGTTTCTGGCCCCTCCAAGAACTACCTAAATGCCCTTAGCATTTTATCAAACACCCTGTGGGCATGATCAGTTTTCGCATGAGATTTTGTTTACATTGTGAACTTAGTCCCCCGACCTAGCCACCTTGTCCCTTGACCTCCCCACTATCCCAGACCTGGCCCTGTTTCTTGCCAGCCTCACCCGCGACCGTTAGCGTGCTCTGGCATTGTGTTGAACACATCCCGTGCGTGCTCTGGGCGCGCCCAGAGAGTGCGTTTAGCACGCACATGCGCCCGAGCCGCCGCGTCGCGCCCCTGGTCCTTACCAACCCTGCAGAGCCACGCCACGCGCTCCCCTACTCGCCGCGTCACGCCAAAGGCCCTGAACGCTCCCTGGCGCCCTACGGCGCCGCCATCAGGGCGCTCTTGGCGGCACGCCGGCGTTGGCAGTGCGCCTCTGCCACGGGCAGCGCTGCCCAAGCCACCCCGGCTCGCCACCTGTCCCCTGGAACTTCGCAAGCTCATCGACGAGGGTATCGCCTAGCTCTCGTTGCCGCCACGCCACCCTGAAGCTACAGAACGTCGGTTCGCCGGCGATCTTATCCCCACCGCCACAGAACCGCCTTGCCTCACCTATTTAAGGAAGCCCCGAGCCGTTCCCGCACGCAGGCAACCTCAGGCCACCCCAATGACGCTTCCCCAGCTCACAAATCGACCCAGGGAGGCCTTCTTCCCCGTCTCCGGCAACTCCTGCCGCCGCCACCGCCCCGGCCGTTCCGGCGCCACCAAGGCCTCCCCCGCTCCCTTCAATTCACCAAGAACTTCCCCTTCCTCCCATGAACCCAACCCCCTACTCGATTTTGATCGGGAACCACCGTAGCCCCAAAACCACTCTGCTCCCGAAACCTCCTCCGCCGTGAAGCTCGCCGCCGGCAGCTCCCTCCGTCCCCACCTCCCTGGCGACCACCGGGAGGACCGCCCTGGAGTGGCGGATCCATCCCCGCCCTCGGAGCCCAGCGAGGAGCCGCCAGTCGCTGGCGACGATCGCCGGAGCTCCGCCTCCGCTCGGGACAGAGGAAGAGGAGGGAAGTGGACTAGTCAAACCTGACTAGTGGGCCCCCTGGACCCACTGTCAGTGTCGCCACGCGCGTCCACGCTGGATAAGTGGAGGCGTAATTTCAAAATACGCCTTCGACGTGGTCAGTTCGAAACGTTTTTCTTTTTTCTGTTTAATTATTTTAAAAACAGGTTTTGACCAGAACTTTGACTGGTTATATCTTTTTAAATATAACTCCAATGAATTAATTCTTTTTCCTGCCTCTCTCAAATATTGTCTAGTTTATTTTAAGATTTATTTGAAAATTTTCCAAACAACTTTTTTGTACTGTTTTTGAAATATGTGTTATTTGCATATTTTTGAAAATAGGATTTTTGGAGAGAAGAAGAAAGCTTTCAGAAGTTTTGGAGAACACCCCACCTCTCCACACCTTGAAGGCAAGCATTCTGAACCGCGGGATAATTATTTTGGTGTGTTAGTTGACACGTTTATAACATCACCTTATTTCGGAGTATTGTTATTTCATGTGATATGAGAAATTGCATGGGTGCATTATTGTGATGTCCTTGCTGTTGGAAATGAGCAATACTCGTGTGATGGCAATCATCCTCATGTACCTTACATGCATGCCGGTAAGGAATCCGGGAAAGCCTCTGCCTTGGGTAGGCGTGAGCTTGTCGCCGGTCTCCGTCGGGACGGTTATATCCGGTATGGCATGGTAAGGTATAATGGGTGATGATTTGTTGGTTGAAGTATTTTTGTTGTGCTAACCATGAAGGGAACATTGATAAGCCTCCTGAGTCGGCCATACATCGAGTCTTGTTCCGGTAACCTCCATACTTGTTTCATACTGCCACTAGTCCCTACCGTAGGTGGGGTATGGTTCAGTAAGTTATTAACCCATGTCTTGGCACACACCGTACAGAGAGGCCATGGTGGAAGATACCGGCTGCATCCGGTAGGCATTCCACCTGGTCCGGGGGCATGGGTGTATCCGGTTGGGACCGAGAGGGGGATACCCCGTAGAGTGCGCGAGAGAAATTTGATCCCATGCTATGCAAGGTTGTAGCCTCCCCACTTAGAGTTTGCTTGACAGGTGTCATGGGTGATTCCAGACACCGGTAAGATAAGATGGTGTGTGCAAGTCAGGTGTGTTTTCAATTAAAAGACCGTAGACGGAATTAGTCCCGATGGACTAAAGGAATCCGTTACTCGTGGGTAAAGAGTACACACTCTGCAGGGATTAAAACCTATTCGAATAGCCGTGTCCACGTTCAAGGATTACAGTCTGGGATGGGTCAAGTGTCGGTCTTAGTGTCGGTCTTCGGAGGTGAAACTGTTAAATCAGAACAGGAATCACAACTTGTGACTTGTGACAATTATGATTATTACTATTGTTGACTAACCTGTGATATTATTGGTATTATCGAATATCCCTGGGATGGTTCTACCTCCTGGATATTTACTGTGATTTCTTTTAAAGCCCTTTATGTGGTGTCGCTAAGACGCCCGATTGTGGCATTTCTTTTAAAGCCCTTTATGTGGTGTCGCTAAGACGCCCGATTGCGGCATTTCTTTTAAAGCCCTTTATGTGGTGTCGGTAAGACACCCGATTGCGGCATTTCTTTTAAAGCCCTTTATGTGGTGTCGCTAAGACGCCCGATTGCGGCATTTCTTTTAAAGCCCTTTATGTGGTGTTGCTAAGACGCCCGATTGCGGCATTTCTTTTAAAACCCTTTATGTGGTGTCGCTAAGACGCCCGACTGTGGCATTTCTTTTAAAGCCCTTTCTGTGGTGTCGCTAAGACGCCCGACTGTGGCATGCTTGTTGATTATTTCATAAATTTTTATACTATTATGATATTACTTATTCATAAATAACATGCTTGCACGCATCATAGTTTTATTTACCTTTGTGACTAACGCCATGAGCATAAAATTTTACTAGCACATCATCGTTATATTGTACCTATGTTCATAATGTTGGCGAGTACATTCGAAGTACTCACTGGCTTGTCCCTGGCTATTTTCTTGGCCAGATTGCTTGCTTGGAGAGGAGCGTTGTGATGACAGCCTCGGAACCTAAGCAGTGGTGATAGCAGCCTCGCGAAGATAGGAGTTAACCTGGTCAGTTGTTCCCGTGGGAAATGGAGCCCCACAGACCATGGTGATCCACAAACCCCTTCCGGCCTCAACCACTAGAAACCATTTGATGTACTCATAGGCCACAATGGTCTTGTACTATATATTTTGTACTCTTGCTTGGAATTTCTGTATCAAGTTGATGCCTCATCAGCTAACAGTAATCCTGGGGCTGATGAGCTCGACGGCCATTTTCTGGAAATTAATGTCTGGAAAACTAGTCGCGACAGACTTGGTATCAGAGCCAGGCTGACCATTGGCTAATCCTATCTTAGCCAGGTCAATAAACCTAGGCAGACCAACCCCCAAGCCATAACCGAACCCCAGCCAGGTTTCTCATGCAAGATAGCCACACAGTAACCCGACACCTTTTGGCAGTCGGTGCCCAACCTACCAACCTAGCCGTCAATCACGCGCCAGTGACCGGCCCCCTAAATAGTCCTTCTCGCAAGCGTGTGAAGGAAGACTCCGCCCCTTTTTCCTATAAAAAGGGCATGCTAGCCTCAACCCAACACAACACAACCGCTATCCCAAACCGAGCCACAATGCCTGGTCCTGTCGTGCACAATGAGACCACGGCAACCAACCTTGGAGGTTTTGTGACCATACTCGCAAACCTCACCCGTCGAGCCTATGCGTTAGAAGAGCCCCCAGAATATGTTGTGTACCAAGGACCATTAAGCGGTGAAAGCCGTCAATTCTAGGCCACTGTACACATCTATGGTAGGGGTCTAGCACCCGAGCGCCCCTACAGGTTCACGGGAAGGACGACTTCCTTTGAGCCACAAGCCATCCAACTAGCTGCTCGAGAAGCTATAGTTCAGCTCTGGCACTTGTCGCCCAGAGTTAACTGTCGCTCGTTCCACTACTACCCCAGGCGTGAAGGGTATGGTAGACCACCCCAAGTTGCCAACGGAGATCACGAGACAGATCCTGCATTGTTGCACCTGGTGCGCTATGTAAGTGCACTAGAGGAACTGTGCGATCAGGTCACCATTGATCTTATCGCAGCTCGGGGAGAGCTGGTTCGTCGAGCCCCACCAAGAGAAGAGGACGAGCCCAACGCCGACAACCCAGTCGTGCTGTTTGGACACCCGATCGAGCCCCTGAGGCCTACCCCAGCCATCGTCCAAAGTGTTGCGATAACCCCAGAAGTGCTTCGTCGCATATTGGGGACACACTCCAACGGGGTTGTGGCCAACAATCCCCGAGATGGGCATCATCGCTACCCCGAGCCTGCAGCCCCTCAACCCACTACAGTTAATTCCGACGGCGAGACCCATGGAGGAGCCTCAACATCCACAAGGCACGCCTGCATGGATGTAAACGAGGTAGACTAAGTCACCCGAGTAGTATCGAGTCCCAGTGTATTCTCGCTTGTAATCGTGTGACCTTGTAAATAAACGCCGCCTGTCGTTGAGCCCCTGTAGCCTTGCATGGATATGCCAGCATTTCTATCCCAGGCACAGATACCGGAAACCTCCCCGACAACCCCCACAGTAACACGTCACTTTGGTGAGATATGTGTAAATCTGTGGCTTGACTCCGACCCTTGGAGCAGAGCTGGAAGTTTCTTTACCATTCACCACGGTAAAAGTGACCCAGCTCCAGTGCTATAAAGAGGCCACCGCGTGACCTTGCCAAAGCACTCCTCACCTTGTGCACCATCCACACAACCATTTCTTGCCATGCCGAGCCCCAGCATTCATCTGAGAACCCAGATGCAACCCCGGGTAGTTTTGTCAAAATATTGTGGGATTTTACCTGCAGTACCATGGGCGCTACCCAGCCACCCCAGTACGAGATGTTCAAGTCAGGGATCACCCCTTCCACCTCAATATACTGGGCAACAGTGCACATCCCTCCTTCGAACTCAGACCAAGACCCAACGGAGGTCTCCTTCGTGGGGGAATCTATGCCAACCCCACTCATGGCCATAGAAGTTGCTGCATGCGAAGTGCTTGCTCGCCTTCGATTTGCGGTACCCTATGCCAGCGAACGAGGGTATTATTACTTTCCGAGCCGTGCAGCACCCGGAGGAGTAACATCTTTTCCCGGTGGACGAATTGAGAGAGACCCAGTCTTGGCCAACCTTGTCCAGTACGTCATCGCTCAAGAGCGTTTGACCCAACATGTGATGGGTTATCTCCAGAGCCTCGCGGATTGAAATCCTTAGATCGCCATCGGTAGATCACTGAGGCCCGGCCAGGAGAAACGCATTCATCGACTGGTCAATCCCTTTCCCCCGATAGAAGAGGAATGTGTCCCAGTACCAGAGACGTTTTCTCAGGACCCCATCCAGTTACCATTTCCATTTTAGACGTCGCTGCTGTGTTCATTATTGCAACATTTAATTGTGTGTTGTAACTTGTGCATGGTAACCTGAGCTTGCGCGACAATAAATTATCTGGCTTCTACTAATATGTATAGTTTTGTTGGGACTTATGCTCCTTTATTTTTAACCGTTTTCCCTCGCGAAAAATCCCGGAGAGTTTTTGTTTTTCAAAACAACCCTTAGCAAATCTCGGGGACGAGATTTTTCTTAAGGGGGGTAGTGTTGTGACACCGAATATTTTTGACCTTGTTTTATTAATTAAAAATTTGGCCAGGAATTAAAACTTTTATTTTCTGGGCTCCCTTTTTATTTCTGAATCATTTTTCCTCCTTGTTATTATGGAGTTTTTCCCCAAAATGAAAACTTTTCAAACATGTTATTGGACTTGTTTAACCTCTCAAGAAAAACTTTTCTTTTATTAGTAGAACCAATTTCATAATTAATTTGCTTGGTCTATACCTTCTTGAAAAAAATGATTTCCCATGAATATATGGCCATATTTGAACTACAACCTCTTTAAAAATTTATTCACAAATCCCACCAAAATTTGGAGATGTCATGTGATGTTTTTAAATCACTTTTGTACAAAAATATCTTTTGTTCTTGAAATATTTTGAGCTCTACACCCAATTTTCTTCTCTCATCCAGTGGGCAATTTTGCACTACAACTCATTTAAATACTTCTTTCTAGCCTCCACCAAAATTATGGGATGTTAGTAGCAGCATATGATTCAACTTTATGCAAAAATCCAGTGAGGTCCTTTGAAATATTTGAATGAATCAACCTCATCTTTCTTCTGGTCCAATTTGATGGTTTGTACAGCAACCATATTCCTGCTTGCTCTTTGACACTTGAGCTTTCTCATGCTGGAAGTGCACCTTGCCAAACCCTTAAGTCCAGGAGAGTGGGCCCATTGGATGAGTCTAAGTGCTTGCAACCATGCCCTTTTCTTTCTGTCCAAAACTGGAGTTTTTTAAAACTTGCACTAGCAAGTTTGTGCTTCTCACAAACTAACTTCACCACCTTCTTATGCGTCTAAAGGGACCACCATCTGGAGTTTCTGACCCCTCCAAGAACTACCTAAATTCCCTTAGCATTTTATCAAACACCTTGTGGGCATGATCAGTTTTGGCATGACATTTTGTTTACATTGTGAACTTAGTCCCCCGACCTAGCCACCGTGTCCCTTGACCTCCCCACTATCCCAGACCTGGCCCTGTTTCTTGCCAGCCTCACCCGCGACCGTTAGCGTGCTCTGGCATTGTGTCGAACACATCCCGTGCGTGCTCTGGGCGTGCCAGAGCGTGCGTTTGGCACGCACGTGCGCCCGAGCCGCCGCGTAGCGCCCCTGGTCCTTACCCACCCTGCAGAGCCGCGCCACGCGCTCCCCTACTCGCCGCGTCACGCAAAAGGCCCAGACCACTCCCTGGCGCCCTACAGCGCCACCGTCAGGGCGCTCTTGGTGGCACGCCGGCGTCGGCAGTGCGACTCTGCCACGGGAAGCGCCGCCCAAGCCACCCCGGCTCGCCACCTGTCTCCTGGAGCTTCGCAAGCTCATCCACGAGGGTGTCGCCTAGCTCTCGTCGCCGCCACACCACCCTGAAGCTACAGAACGTCGGTTCGCCGGCGATCTTATCCCCACCGCCGCAGAACCGCCTTGCCTCACCTATTTAAGGAAGCCCCGAGCCGTTCCCGCACGCAGGCAACCTCAGGCCACCCCAATGACGCTTCCCCAGCTCGCAAATCGACCCAGGGAGGCCTTCTTCCCCGTCTCCAGCAACTCCTGCCGCCGCCACCGCCCCGGCCGTTCCGGCGCCACCAAGGCCTCCCCCGCTCCATTCACTTCACCAAGAACTTCCCCTTCCTCCCATGAACCCAACCCCCTACTCGATTTGGATCGGGAACCACCGTAGCCCCAAAACAACTCTGCTCCCGAAACCTCCTCCGCCGCGAAGCTCGCCGCCGGCAGCTCCCTCCGTCCCCACCTTCCTGGCGACCACCGGGAGGACCGCCCTGGAGTGGCGGATCCATCCCCGCCCTCGGAGCCCAGCGAGGAGCCGCCAGTCGCCGGCGACGATCGCCGGAGCTCCGCCTCCGCTCGGGACAGAGGAAGAGGAGGGAAGTGGACTAGTCAAACCTGACTAGTGGGCCCCCTGGACCCACTGTCAGTGTCACCACGCGCGTCCACGCGGGATAAGTGGTCAGTTCGAAACGTTTTTCTTTTTTCTGTTTAATTATTTTAAAAACAGATTTTGACCAGAACTTTGACTGGTTATATCTTTTTAAATATAACTCCAATGAAATAATTCTTTTTCCTGCCTCTCTCAAATATTGTCTAGTTTATTTTAAGATTTATTTGAAAATTTTCCAAACAAATTTTTTGTACTGTTTTTGAAATATGTTTTATTTGCATATTTTTGAAAATAGGATTTTTGGAGAGAAGAAGAAAGCTTTCAAAAGTTTTGGAGAACACCCCAGCTCTCCCCACCTTGAAGGCAAGCATTCTGAACCCTGGGATAATTATTTTGGTGTGTTAGTTGACACGTTTATAACATCACCTTATTTCGGAGTATTGTTATTTCATTTGATATGATCAATTGCATGGGTGCATTATTGTGATGTCCTTGCTGTTGGAAATGAGCAATACTCGTGTGATGGCAATCATCCTCAGGTACCTTACATGCATGCCGGTAAGGAATCTGGGAAAGCCTCTGCCTTGGGTAGGCGTGAGCTTGTCGCCGGTCTCCGTCGGGACGGTTATATCCGGTATGGCATGGTAAGGTATAATGGGTGATGATTTGTTGGTTGAAGTATTTTTGTTGTGCTAACCATGTAGGGAACATTGATAAGCCTCCTGAGTCGGCCATAGATCGAGTCTTGTTCCGGTAACCCCCATACTTGTTTCGTACTGCCACTAGTCCCTACCGTAGGTGGGGTATGGTTCAGTAAGTTGTTAACCCATGTCTTGGCACACACCGTACAGAGAGGCCATGGTGGAAGATACCGACTGCATCCGGTAGGCATGTCACCTGGTCCGGGGGCATGGGTGTATCTGGTTGGGACCGAGAGGGGGATACCCCTTAGAGCGCGCGAGAGAAATTTGATCCGATGCTATGCGAGGTTGTAGCCTCCCCACTTAGAGTTTGCTTGACAGGTGTCGTGGGTGATTCTAGACATCGGTAAGATAAGCTGGTGTGCGCAAGTCAGGTGTGTTTTCAATTAAAAGACCGTAGACGGAATTAGTCCCGATGGACTAAAGGAATCCGTTACTCGTGGGTAAAGAGTACAATCTCTGCAGAGATTAAAACCTATTCGAATAGCCGTGTCCACGGTCAAGGATTACAGTCTGGGATGGGTCAAGTGTCGGTCTTAGTGTCGGTCTTCGGAGGTGAAACTGTTAAATCAGAACAGGAATCAAAACTTGTGACTTGTGACAATTACGATTATTACTATTGTTGACTAACCCGTGATATTATTGGTATTATCGAATATCCCTGGGATGGTTCTACCTCCTGGATATTTACTGTGATTTCTTTTAAAGCCCTTTATGTGGTGTCGCTAAGACGCCCGATTGCGGCATTTCTTTTAAAGCCCTTTATGTGGTGTCGCTAAGACGCCCGATTGCGGCATTTCTTTTAAAGACCTTTATGTGGTGTCGCTAAGACGCCCGATTGCGGCATTTCTTTTAAAGCCCTTTATGTGTTGTCGCTAAGACACCCGATTGCAGCATTTCTTTTAAAGCCCTTTATGTGGTGTCGCTAAGACGCCCGATTGCAGCATTTCTTTTAAAGCCCTTTATGTGGTGTCGCTAAGACGCACGATTGTGGCATTTCTTTTAAAACCCTTTATGTCGTGTCGCTAAGACGCCCGAGTGTGGCATTTCTTTTAAAGCCCTTTCCGTGGTGTCGCTAAGACGCCCGACTATGGCATGCTTGTTGATTATTTCATAATTTTTTATACTATTGTGATATTACTTATTCATAAATAACATGCTTGCACGCATCATAGTTTTATTTACCTTTGTGACTAACGCCATGAGCATAAAATTTTTCCAGCACATCATCGTTATATTATACCTATGTTCATAATGTTTGCGAGTACATTCAAAGTACTCACTAGCTTGTCCCTAGCTATTGTCTTGGCCAGATTGCTTGCTTGGAGAGGAGCGTTGTGACGACAGCCTCAGAACCTAAGCAGCGGTGATAGCAGCCTCGCGAAGATAGGAGTTAACCTGGTCAGGTGTTCCCGTGGGAAATGGAGCCCCACAGACCATGGTGATCCACAAACCGCTTCCGGCCTCAACCACTAGAAACCATTTGATGTACTCATAGGCCACAATGGTCTTGTACTATATATTTTGTACTCTTGCTTGGAATTTCTGTATCAAGTTGATGCCTCATCAGCTAACAGTAATCCTGGGGCTGATGAGCTCGACGGCCATTTTCTGGAAATTAATGTCCAGAAAACTGGTCGCGACAGTAACTTGAGGATTATCCTCATCGCTGCACAAAAGAATTACGTCCTGGAAGCACGGCTAGGTGCCAAATTCGCTGCAGGAGCAACGCCAGATGTTATGAACGTTTGGCAGAGCAAAGCTGATGACTACTCGATAGTTCAGTGTGCCATGCTTTACGGCTTAGAACCGGGACTTCAACGATGTTTTGAACGTCATGGAGCATATGAGATGTTCCAGGTGTTGAAGTTAATATTTCAAGCAAATGCCCGGATTGAGAGATATGAAGTCTCCAATAAGTTCTACAGCTGCAAAATGGAGGAGAATAGTTCTGTCAGTCAGCATATACTCAGAATGTCTGGGTACCACAATCACTTGACTCGGCTGGGAGTTAATCTTCCAGTTGATAGTGTCATTTATAGATTTCTTCAATCACTGCCAACAAGCTACAAGAGCTTCATGATGAACTATTATATGCAAGGGATGGATAAGACGATTCCCGGGCTCTTGACAATGCTAAAGGCTACGGAGGTAGAAATCAAGAAGGAGCATCAAGTGTTGATGGTCAACAAGACCACTAGTTTCAAGAAAAAGGGTAAAGGGAAGAAGGGGAACTTCAAGAAGAATGGAAAACAAGTTGCTGCTCAAGTGAAGAAACCCAAGTCTGGAGCTAAGCCTGAGACTGAGTGCTTCTACTCCAAAGGGACTGGTCACTGGAAGCGGAACTACCCCAAGTATTTGGAGGAGAAGAAGGATGGCAAACTGAAAGGTATATTTGATATACATGTTATTAATGTGTGCCTTACTAATGCTCACAGTAGTGCCTAGGTATTTGATACTTTTTCTATTGCTAATATTTGCAACTCGAAATAGGGGCTACGGATTAAGCGAAGATTGGCTAAGGACGAGGTGACGATGCGCGTGGGAAATGATTCCAAAGTCGATGTGATCGCCGTCGGCACGCTACCTCTACATCTACCTTCGGGATTAGTTTCAGACCTGAATAATTGTTATTTGGTGCCAGCGTTGAGCATGAACATTATTGGATCTTGTTTGATGCGAGACGGTTATTCATTTAAATCAGAGAATAATGGTTGTTCTATTTATATGAGTAAAATATTTTATGGTCATGCACCCTTGATGAGTGGTCTATTTTTACTAAATCTTGATAGCAGTGATACACATATTCATATTATTGAAGCCAAAAGATATAAGTTTAATAATGATAGTGCAACTTATTTGTGGCACTGCCGCTTAGGTCATATTGGTGTAAAGCGCATGAAGAAACTCCATGCTGATGGGCTTTTGGAATCTCTTGATGCTTGCGAACCATGCCTGATGGGCAAGATGACTAAGACTCTGTTCTACGAAACAATGGAGCGAGCAACAGACTTGTTGGAAATAAAACATACTGATGTATGTGGTCCGATGAGTGTTGATGCTCGCAGCGGGTATCGTTATTTTCTGACCTTCACAGATGATTTAAGCAGATATGGCTATATCTACTTGATAAAACATAAGTCTGAAACATTTGAGAAGTTCAAAGAATTTCAGAGTGAAGTGGAAAATCATCGTAACAAAAAAATAAAGTTTCTACGATCTGATCGTGGAGGAGAATATTGGAGTTACGAGTTTGGTATTCATTTGAAACAATGCGGAACAGTTTCGCAACTTACGCCACCTAGAACACCATAGTGCAATGGTGTGTCCGAACATCGTAATCGTACTTTATTAGATATGGTGTGATCTATGATGTCTCTTACTGATTTACCGCTATCGTTTTGGGGTTATGCTTTAGAGACGGCTGCATTCATGTTAAATAGGGCACCATCTAAATCTGTTGAGACGACACCATATGAACTTTGGTTTGGCAAGAAACCCAAGTTGTCATTTCTTAAAGTTTGGGGTTGCGATGCTTATGTGAAAAAGCTTCAACCTGATAAGCTCAAACCCAAATCGGAGAAATGTGTCTTCATAGGATACCCATAGGAGACTGTTGGGTACACCTTCTATCACAGATCCGAAGGCAAGATATTCATTGCTAAGGATGGCTCCTTTCTAGAGAAGGAGTTTCTCTCGAAAGAAGTGAGGGGGAGGAAAGTGGAACTTGATGAGGTAATTGTACCTACTCCCTTATTGTAAAGTAGTTCATCACGGAAATCAATTCCAGTGATTCCTACACCAGTAAGTGAGGAAGCTAAAAATGACGATCATCATACTTCTGATCAAGTTACTACCGAACCTCGTAGGTCAACCAGAGTAAGATCCACACCAGAATGGTATGGTAATCCTGTTCTAGAGGTCATGTTACTTGACCATGATGAACCTAAAAACTATGAGGAATCGATGATGAGCCCTGATTCCGTGAAATGGCTCAAGGCCATGAAATCTGAGATGGGATCCATGTATGAGAACAAAGTATGAACTTTGGTTGACTTTCCCGATGATCGGCAGGCCATAGAGAATAAATGGATCTTCAAGAAGAAGACTGACGCTGACGGTAATATTACTGTCTATAAAGCTCGACTTGTTGCGAAAGGTTTTTGACAAGTTCAAGGAGTTGACTACGGTGAGACCTTCTCACCCGTAGTGATGCTTAAGTCCGTCCGAATCATGTTAGCAATTGCCACATTTTATGATTATGAAATTTGGCAGATGGATGTCAAAACTGCATTCCTTAATGGATATCTTGAAGAAGAGTTGTATATGATGCAAACAGAAGGTTTTGTCGATCCAAAAGGTGCTAACAAAGTGTGCAAGGTCCAGCGATCCATTTATGGGCTGGTGCAAGCCTCTCGGAGTTAGAATATACACTTTGATAGTGTGATCAAAGCATATGGTTTTAGACAAACTATTGGAGAAGCCTGTATTTACAAGAAAGTGAGTGGGAGCTCTGTAGCATTTTTGATATTATATGTAGATGACATATTGTTGATCGAAAATGATACTGAATTTCTGAATAGCATAAAAGTATACTTGAATAAGAATTTGTCAATGAAAGACCTCGGTGAAGCTCCTTATATATTGGGCATCAAGATGTATAGAGATAGATCAAGACACTTATTGGAATTTCACAAAGCACATACCTTGATAAAGTTTTGAAGAAGTTCAAAATGGATCAACCAAAGAAAGAGTTCTTTCCTGTGTTACAAGGTGTGAAGTTGAGTCAGACTCAATGCCCGACCACTGCAGACGATAGAGAGAAACTTAAAGGCATTCCGTATGCTTCAGCCATAGGTTCTATCATGTATGCAATACTATGTACCAGACCTGATGTGAGCCTTGATATTAGTTTAGTAGGGAGATACCAAAGTAATCCAGGAGTGGATCACTGGATAGCTGTCAAGAACATCATGAAATACCTAAAAAGGACTAAGGATATGTTTCTCGTTTATGGGGGTGACAAAGAGCTCGCCGTAAGCGGTTACGTCGATGCAAGCTTTTACATTGATCCGGATGACTCTAAGTCACAAACCAGATACGTATTTTTATTGAATGGTGGAGCTGTCAGTTGGTGCAATTCCAAGCAGAGCGTCGTGACGGGATCTACGTGTGAAGCGGAGTACATAGCTGGTTAGAAAGCAGCAAATGAAGGAGTCTGGATGAAGGAGTTCATATCCGATCTAGGTGTCATACCTAGTGCATCGGGTCCAATGAAAATCTTTTGTGACAATACTGGTGCAATTGCCTTGGCAAAGGAATCCAGATTTCACAAGAGAACCAAGCACATCAAGAGACGCTTCAATTCCATCTGCGATCAAGTCAAGGAGGGAGACATAGAGATTTGCAAACTACATACGGATCTGAATGTTGCAAACTCGTTGACTAAGCCTCTCTCACGAGCAAAACATGATCGGCACCAAGACTCCATGGGTGTTAGAATCATTAGAATGTAATCTAGATTATTGACTCTAGTGCAAGTGGGAGACTGAAGGAAATATGCCCTAGAGGCAATAATAAAGTTATTATTTATATTTCCTTATATCATGATAAATTTTTGTTATTCATGCTAGAAATGTAATAACCGGAAGCTTAGTACATGTGTGAATACATAGAAAAATAGAGTGTCACTAGTATGCCTCTACTTGACTAGCTCATTAATCAAAGATGGTTATGTTTCCTAGCCATGAACAAGAGTTGCCATTTGATGAACGGGATCACATCATTAGAGAATGATGTGATTAACTTGACCCACACGTTAGCTTAGCACTATGATCGTTTAGTTTATTGCTATTGCTTTCTTCATAACTTATACATGTTCCTATGACTATGAGATTATGCAACTCCCGAATACCGTAGGAACACTTAGTGTGCTATCAAACGTCGCAACGTGACTGGGTGATTGTAAAGATGCTCTATAGGTGTCTACGATGGTGTTTGTTGAGTTGGCATAGATCGAGATTAGGATTTGTCACTCCAATTGTCGGAGAGGTATCTCTAGGCCCTCTCGGTAATGCACATCACTATAAGCCTTGCAAGCAATGTGACTAATGAGTTAGTTGCGGGATGATGCATTACTGAATGAGTAAAGACACTTGCCGATAATGAGATTAAACTAGGTATGATGATACCGACGATCGAATCTCGGACAAGTAACATACCGATGACAAAGGGAACAACGTATGTTGTTATGCGGTTTGACTGAACAGATCTTCGTAGAATATGTGGGAACCAATATGAGCATATAGGTTCCGCTATTGGTTATTGACCGGAAGTAAGTCTCGGTTATGTCTACATAGTTCTCGAACCCGTAGGGTCCGCACGCTTAACGTTTGATGACGATCGGATATTATGAGTTTATGTGTTTTGATGCACCGACGGTAGTTCAGAGTCCCGGATGTTATCATGGACATGACGAGGAGTCTCGAAATGGTCCAGACATAAAGATTAATATATTGGAAGGCTATGTTTGGACACCGGAATGGTTTCGGATGAGTTCGAACAATTACTGGAGTACCGGGGGGTTATCGGAACCCCCCGGGGAGTTAATGGGCCTTAATGGACCATGGTGGGAGAGAGGAGGAGGCGGCCAAGTGGGAGGCGCACGCCCCGCAAGCCCAATCCGAATTGGGGGGGGGGATTTCCTTCTCTCCTTCTCCCTCTTCCTTCTTCTCCTACTCCAACTTGAAGGGGGGAAACTTAATCCTTCTAGGAGTAGGAATTCCCCTTGGGGCGCGTCATAGAGAGGGCCGGCCCTTCCCTCCTCCACTCCTTTATATACGGGGGACAGGGCAGCCCATAGACACACAAGTTGATCTTAGCCATGTGCGGTGCCCCCCTCCACATATTTCCACCTCGGTCATATCGTTGTAGAGCTTAGGCGAAGCCCTGCGTCGGTAACTTCATCATCACCGTCAACACGCCATCGTGCTGACGAAACTCTCCCTCGACCTCAGCTAGATCTAGAAGTTCGAGGGACGTCACCGAGCTGAACATGTGCAGATCGCGGAGGTGCCATGCATTCGGTACTTGATCGGTTGGATCGCGAAGATGTTTGACTACATCAACCGCGTTACTTAACACTTCCGCTTTCGGTCTACGTGGGTACGTGGACACACTCTCCACACTCGTTGCTATGCTTCTCCTAGATAGATCTTGCGTGATCGTAGGATTTTTTTTGAAATACTATGTTCCCCAACATTAATAATACCCATGATCACCACCAAGATCGTAAACTCACATGATCAAGGGAGAAAGAGTGACAACACATAGATACTATTACAAATCCGCATCACTATGAGAGGACTACTCCTGCATCAATGCATCATCATGGGAGCAATTGGAGATCAATGGAGTGGTCGCTGATAATAAATCCCCCCATCCTCTGGTAGAGTGCTGACAAAGGGTTTGATTGGATTGCCTTGGAACACATAGAAGCAACCGTAAAAATATTCCAGAGAAATTTCATGGAGGGTTAAGGTCAATAAATAGAGCCAGGGGCGCCAAGAGGCAGTGGGAAGGAGCACGAGGGGCGTAATGTCACCATGTCTGGGCAGCATGGGCCCATAGCTTAGAGGCGCAAGTCTACCCTTCCGACACGTCTTTGGTTGGTGGTGGCTTCCTAGTGATTTTCTTTGACATCATATTTTTTTCCCTCGCCCCATGGAGTCCATGGCTACCTCCGCAGATGGAAGACCGTAGATTTTTCACTTTCGCTGAAGAGTTGAACTCTGACTGAAAGGACATGACACATTGCCAAGGCGGTTTTATTAGCCAGCTATGGGATAGAGATCTTTGGTGAACGAGCGATAGCCTCTAAAGAGTTCCGAAATAGGATTGCTTCATTTTTCTAAAGATCCGAGACTGGTGAATGTATTGCATAATTTAAAGAAGCCCATTTCATTAGAGGGAGGGATCCCTTTCTACCTTTTTTTATTTAAAAAACAATTATTTCCTTCATAAAAAACAACAAAAAAACTACTTGCACTGGAGACCGATTAATATGTTAGTTCAATGAAAATAATAGAAATGTGTGCTAAAACTATGTCTAAATGATATAAATATAGCATGAACAAAACAAAAATTATAGATACGTTGGAGACATACCAATGGTATCTTTAAATTTTTTTGGTGTTTGCTTTGATCCCCCTATGGGAGGCAAGGAATCCCAACATTTTTTTGTGCCTCCACCCCAAACACTCACTTCTAAGGGTTAAGAACGATCTTGAACCTTCGAAGATTTGCGAAGGTTTTGATTATGTATGGGATTAATCCCTCCTTCTCCTTCGATTTCACAACAAGGTCATCAATGTAAACCTCCATATTTTCTCCAGTTTGGTTGGAGAAGGTGTCTTGCATTGTTCTCTTGTAAGTGCATCATGTGTTCTTCCAACAAAATGGAGTCATCTTACAGAAGTACGCCATGAATGGCTTGATGAAACTAGTATGGGGTATGTACGTCTCCTTCCTGCTGATCTGGTGGTATCCTCAGTATGCATCAAGGAGGAAGATGTATTTTCATACGAATGTAGAATCGGTGATTTGATCAATGCAGGGAAATCATGAGACCTTGTTGAGGAGTTTTCCATTCCCTTTCTTGGCGAGGACAGGATTACAGAGTCAGTTCGAATATTGGATAGAGCCAATGAATTTGGCATTCAGGAGTTTTTTCACTTCCTCGTCTATCACCTCCTTTCCTGAGGATTGTTGCACCTCATTGTCTGCTGCACCAGCTTTAGTTTTTGTCAACATTGAGTTGATGCTCGGCTATATCACTAGGGATCCCCGCCATATCAAAAGTCTCACAACCGAAATCGCCAGCGTTTTCCCGAAGGAAGGTATTCAACTCCTCTTCAAGTTTGGGGGTCAGGTTTGCCCGTATCCAGACTATCCTATATAGATGTCCCGCCTGAGGTGGATTTCCTTGACCTCATCATATAGTTAGACATGACAAGGATTGTACGACGATTTGTTGTTTGGTAGAAAGAGTCCTTGATATTGATACGTCTCCAACGTATCTATAATTTTTGATTGTTCCATGCTATTATATTATCCATCTAGGATGTTTTATATGTATCCATATGCTACTTTATAAGATTTTTGGGACTAACCTATTAACCTACAGCCCAATGCCAGTTTCTGTTTTTTTCCTTGTTTTTGAATATCAAAGAAAAGGAAAACCAAACGGAGTCCAATTGACCTGAAATTTCACGGAGATTAGTTTTGAACCAGAAGAAGCCCACGGAGTATCGGAGATGGGCTAGAAGAGTCCCGAGGCACCCATGAGGGTGGTGGCGCGCCCCCTACCTCGTGGCCGCCTCGGAGACCCCGCTGACTTGCTCCCGACGCCGGCACCTCTTATATATACCCAAACTTCCAGAACATAACCTAGATCGGGAGTTCCGCCGTCGCAAGCCTCTGTAGCCACCAAAAACCAATCGGGACCTTGTTCCGGCACCCTGCCAGAAGGGGGGATCCCTCATCGGTGGCCATCTTCATCATCCCGGCGCTCTCCATGACGAGGAGGGAGTAGTTCACCCTCGGGGCTGAGGGTATGTACCAGTAGCTGTGTGTTTGATCTCTCTCTCTCTCTCTCTCTCTCTCTCGTGTTCTTGACTTGGCACGATCTTGATGTATCGCGAGCTTTGCTATTACAGTTGGATCTTATGATGTTTCTCCCCATCTATCTCCTTGTGATGAATTGAGTTTTCCCTTTGAAGTTATCTTATCGGATTGAGTCTTTAAGGATTTGAGAACACTTGATGTATGTCTTCCATGGGATACCCGTGGTGACAATGGGGTATTCTATTGATTCACTTGATGTGTTCTTTGGTGATCAACTTGCGGGTTCCATAACCTTGGGAATCTATGCATAGGGGTTGGCACACGTTTTCGTCTTGACTCTCCGGTAGAAACTTTGGGGCACTCTTTGAAGTTCTTTGTGTTGGTTGAATAGATGAATCTGAGATTGTGTGATGCATATCTTATAATCATACCTACGCATACTTGAGGTGACATTGGAGTATCTAGGTGACATTAGGGTTTTGGTTTATTTGTGCCTTAAGGTGTTATTCTAGTACGAACTCTAGGATAGATCGAACGGAAAGAATAGCTTCGTGTTATTTTACTACAGACTCTTGAATAGATCGATCAGAAAGGCTAACTTTGAGGTGGTTTTGTACCCTACAATAATCTCTTTGTTTGTTCTCCGCTATTAGTGACTTTGGAGTGACTCTTTGTTGCATGTTGAGGGATAGTTATATGATCCAATTATGTTATTATTGTTGAGAGAACTTGCACTAGTGAATGTATGAACCCTAGGCCTTGTTTCCTAGCATTGCAATACCATTTACGCTCACTTTTATCGCTTGTTACCTTGCTGTTTTTATAATTTTAGATTACAAAAACCTATATCTACCATCCATATTGCACTTGTATCACCATCTCTTCGCCGAACTACTGCACCTATACAATTTACCATTGTATTGGGTGTGTTGGGGACACAAGAGACTCTTTCTTATTTGGTTGCAGAGTTGTTTGAGAGAGACCGTCTTCATCCTACACCTCCCACGGATTGATAAACCTTAGGTCATCCACTTGAGGGAAATTTGCTACTGTCCTACAAACCTCTGCACTTGGAGGCCCAACAACGTATACAAGAAGAAGGTTGTGTAGTAGACTCAAGCAATTTTTGGCGCCATCGCCAGGGAGGCTAGGTAAGCGGCACTAACACCCCGTCAACTAAGCCAATTTCTGGCGCCGTTCCCGAGGAGGTTAGTGCTTGAAGGTATATCTTTATATCTTGAAATCAAATCTTTTAGTTTCTTGTTTTATCACTAGTTTAGTTTATAAAAGAAAACTACAAAAAATTGGAATTGAGGGTGCCTCATATGCTTCATCTTTTTAATATCTTTCATGAAAATAGCGATTCTGATAATTGTGCCAAATTGTTAGAAGAAGAATGCGTTAAAATGTTTGGCACTAAACTTTGAATGATGAGCATGATTGCAATGTTGTTAGTACGAACTCTTTGAATATCCATAGTATTAATGATGATTGCACTAGTCATGATGAAAATGTCTCTTATAAGCATGTCAATTTTTGTGGAGTGCATAGAGTTTGCAAGTACACAACAAATAGGGAAGATAGATTTTGCAAGAGGCATAAGTATTTAGAAACTAAATGGTTGCAAGAATGGCTAGATGTTTGTGGTGAAAATTTAAATTTTCTTAGCCATCCTTGTGAACTTTGCAATGAACGTGGTCATTTAAATATCCAATGCAAATTGTTTCGTGATCGAATCATGTCCAAAAATTGTCATGACTTGATTTGCCTTGCGCATCATGATGAACTTAGTTTTCTTGTGGGTTTAGAAGAAATGAAACGTATAACTAAGAATATGCCAGAATTTGTCCTTGATAAAGTTCTTGATTTTGATCTAGAGGAAATTTATATGTATTGCGCGGTGAATTGCATTGAAAATCCTTATATTGCCAATTACATAAAGACAAGAAAACAAATAGAAGATGAAGAGAATACTAATGAAAGGGAAGAGACTTCCCAATATCCTCCTATTCTTTCTTATGATGAATTACGTAACCAGGAGGAGCCTTCTATTCAACCAATCTCATTAATAAGGAGCTCCAAAAAGAGGATTAAACCCATACTTAATGTGAAGAAGAAAAAGAAAAGACGGTGAAGCAAAGGTAAAAAGGTATCCCTCCCTAATGATGTTGCTCCTATTACTCATTGTGATGATGATAATTGCTATACTATTGGTGCTATCCATACTATTAATGATGAGATTTATTATGCTTAGGATATGAAAAGGCCCATGCTTGGGGATGCTATGTTTGATGAGAATGACATGTTTGAGAATTTATTTGCTGCAATTAATGCTTATCCCAAGCTTGGGGATTCTATGTTTTATGAAGATGATATTTTTAACCTCCCAAGTTTTGATATGCAAATTTATTATGATGATAGCATGCCTCCTATTTGTGATGATTATATTGAAAAAAGTGGGATTGGAAGAGTGTCAACTTTACGAAGTAATGATCCCACTATTTTGGAGGGTGTTGAATCTTATTGTGATAATTATGAAAGTGGATTTGGAGAGGTCATGACTTTATTTAGTAATGATTCCACTATCTTGGAAGAGGTTTTAATTGATTATGATGAGAACAAAGTTGCTACTTATGATGATTATTGTGATGACACTTATGCTATAAAAAGTAGTGATGATGATATTTATAAAACTTGTCATGATTATGATTACCCTTTTTCTAAACATTACTCTTTTAATATGGAAACAATTTATAGTATTCGAGTTTCTTATGATACTCCCACTATTCCGAATGAGAAGAATTTTGCTTATGTGGAGAGTAGTAAATTTTCTATGCTTGTAAATCATGAAAAGAATGCTTTATGTGGTGGTTATATTGTTGAATTCATTCATGATGCTACTGAAGATTATTATGAGAGAGGAATATATGCTTGTAGGAATTGCAATAATATCAAGTTTCCTCTCTATGTGCTTAAAGTTTTAAAGTTATGCTTGTTTTGCTTTCCTATGCTAGTTGATTCTTGTTCCCATAAATTGTTTAATCACAAAATCCCTATGCATAGGAAGTGGGTTAAGCTTAAATGTGCTAGTTATATTCTTCATGATGCTCTCTGTATATTTCAAATCTTATCTTTTATGTGAGCATCATTGAAATCATCATGCCTAGCTAGAAAGGCATTAAAGAAAAGCGCTTGTTGGGAGACAACCCAATATTTACCCCTACTGTTTCTGTGTGTCCACATGATTAAGATACTGTAGTAATCATGTTTTATAGCTTTTCTTTTAATAAAGTGCCAAGTAGAACCTTTGGGAAGGCTTGGGTGAAAGTTAATGTAATCTTGCTGTAAAAAACAGAAACTTTGCGCTCACGAGATTAGTTCTAATTTTTTACAGAAGAGTGCTTTTAAGTTGATTCGTTTTGCAGAAGATTAATAGACAAATTCATCATGTACACCAATTTATGTCAGAATTTTTGGAGTTACAGAAGTACTCAAATGATACAGATTACTACAGACTGTTCTGTTTTTGACAGATTCTGTTTTCATTGTGTTGTTTACTTATTTTGATGAATCTATGAGCAGTATCGGAGGGTATGAACCATAGAGAAGTTGGAATACAGTAGATATTACACCAATATGAATTTATAATGAGTTCACAACAGTACCTAAGTGGTGATTTATTTTCTTATACTAACGGAGTTTACGAGTTTTCTGTTGAGTTTTGTGTTGTGAAGTTTTCAAGTTTTGGGTAAAGATTCGATGGACTATGGAATAGGGAGTGGCAAGAGCCTAAGATTGGGGATTCCCAAGGTACCCCAAGGTAATATTCAAGGACAACCAAGAGCCTAAGCTTGGGGATGCCCCAGAAGGCATCCCCTCTTTCGTCTTCGTTCATCGGTAACCTTACTTGGAGCTATATTTTTATTCACCACATGATATGTGTTTTGCTTGGAGCATCATTTTATTTTGTTTTGTTTTGCTTTCTGTTTGAATAATATACCAAGATCTGAAATTCTTAAATGTTAGAGAGTCTTCACATAGTTACATAATTATTCAACTACTCGTTGATCTTCACTTATATCTTTTGGAGTAGTTTGTCATTTGCTCTAGTGCTTCACTTATATCCTTTTAGAGCACGACGGTGGTTTTATTTTGAAGAAATAGATGAATTCTCATGCTTTACTTATATTATTTTGAGAGTCCTAAACATCATGGTAATTTGCTTTGGTTATAAAATTAGTCCTAATATGATGGACATCCAAGATGGGTATAATAAAAACTTTCATATAAAGTGCGTTGAATACTATGAGAAGTTTGATACTTGATAATTGTTTTGAGATATAAAGATGGTGATATTAGAGTCGTACTAGTTGAGTAATTGTGAAATTGAGAAATACTTGTGTTGAGGTTTGCAAGTCCCGTAGCATGCACGTATGGTAACCGTTGTGTGACAAATTTGAAGCATTAGGCGTTCCTTGATTGCTTTCCTTATGAGTGGCGGTTGGGGACGAGCGATGGTCTTTTCCTACCAATCTATCCCCCTAGGAGCATGCGCGTAGTGCTCGGTTTCGATGAATTGTAGATTTTTGCAATAAGTATGTGAGTTATTTATGACTAATGTTGAGTCCATGGATTATACGCACTCTCACCCTTCCATCATTGCTAGCCTCTTCGGTACCGTGCATTGCCCTTTCTCACCTCGAGAGTAGGTGCAAACTTCGCCGGTGCATCCAAACCCCGTGATATGATACGCTCTATCACACATAAGCCTCCTTATATCTTCCTCAAAACAGCCACCATACAACGTATTATGGCATTTACATAGCCATTCCGAGATACATTGCCATGCAACTTCCACCGTTCCGTTTATTATGACACGCTTCATCATTGTCATATTGCTTTGCATGATCATGTAGTTGACATCGTATTTGTGGCAAAGCCACCATGCATAATTTTTCATACATGTCAATCTTGATTCATTGCCCATCCCGGTACACCACCGGAGGCACTCATATAGAGTCAAATTTTGTTCTAGTATCGAGTTGTAATCCTTGAGTTGTAAATAAATAGAAGTGTGATGATCATCATTATTAGAGTATTGTCTCGTGTGAGGAAATAAAAAAAGATGAAGGCCAAATAAAAAAAAGAGAAAGTCCAAATAAAAAAGGGATAAAGGCCAAATAAAAAAATGAAGGAAGGCCCAAAAAAAGAGATGAGAGAAAAAGAGAGAAGGGGCAATGCTATTATCCTTTTCCACACTAATGTTTCAAAGTAGCACCATGATTCTCATGATAGAGAGTCTCTTATTTTGTCACTTTCATATACTAGTGGGAATTTTTCATTATAGAACTTGTCTTGTATATTCAAACAATGGGCTCCTCAAATGCCCTAGGTCTTCGTGAGCAAGCAAGTTGGATGCACATCCACTTAGTTTCTTTTGTTGAGCTTTCATATATTTATAGCTCTAGTGCATCTGTTGCATGGCAATCCCTACTCCTCGCATTGACATCAATTGATGGGCATCTCCATAGCCCGTTGATTAGCCGCGTCGATGTGAGACTTTCTGTTTTTTGTCTTCTCCACACAACCTCCATAATCATATTCTATTCCTCCCATAGTGCTATATCCATGGCTCACGCTCATGTATTGCGTGAAAGTTGAAAACGTTTGAGAATACTAAAGTATGAAACAATTGCTTGACTTGTCATCGGGGATGTGCATGATGAGAGCATTTTGTGTCACGAAAATGAAGCATGGCCAAACTATATGATTTTGTAGGGATGAGCTTTCTTTGGCTATGTTATTTTGAGAAGACATAATTGCTTGGTTAGTATGCTTGAAGTATTATTGTTTTTATGTCAATTTTAAACTTTTGTCTTGAATCTTTCGGATCTGAACATTCATGCCACAATAAAGAAAATTACATTGATGATTATGTTAGGTAGCATTCCAAATCAGAAATTCTGTTTTTATCATTTACCTACTCGAGGACGAGCAAGAATTAAGCTTGGGGATGCTTGATACGTCTCCAACGTATCTATAATTTTTTATTGTTCCATGCTATTATATTATCCATCTAGGATGTTTTATATGCATTTATATGCCATTTTATATGATTTTTGGGACTAACCTACTAACCTAGAGTTCAGTGCCAGTTTCTACTTTTTCCTTGTTTTTGAGTATCGCAGAAAAGGAAAACCAAATGGACTCCAATTGACCTGAAATTTCATGGAGATTATTTCTGGACCAGAAGAAGCCCACGGAGTATCGGAGATGGGCTAGAAGAGTCCCGAGGCACCCACGAGGGTGGGGGCGCGCCCCCTATCTCATGGCCACCTCGGTGACCCCCTGACTTTCTCCCGACGCCAACACCTCTTATATCTACCCAAACTTCTAGAACATAACCTAGATCGGGAGTTCCACCACCGCAATCCTCTGTAGCCACCAAAAACCAATCATGACCCTATTCCGGCACCCTGCCGGAGGGGGGATCCCTCACCGGTTGCCATCTTCATCATCCCAGCGCTCTCCATGACGAGGAGGGAGTAGTTCACCCTCGGGGGTGAGGGTATGTACCAGTAGCTATGTCTTTGATGTCTCTCTCTCTCTCTCTCTCTCTCTCTCTCTCGTGTTCTTGACTTGGAACGATCTTGATGTATCGCGAGCTTTGCTATTATAGTTGGATCTTATGATGTTTCTCCCCCTCTATCTCCTTGTGATGAATTGAGTTTCCCCTTTGAAGTTGTCTTATAGGATTGAGTCTTTAAGGATTTGAGATCACTTGATGTATGTGTTGCGTGGGATACCCGTGGTGACAATGGGGTATTCTATTGTTTCACTTGATGTATGCTTTGGTGATAAACTCGCGAGTTCTGTGACCTTGGGAATCTATGCATAGGGGTTGGCACACATTTTCGTCTTGACTCTTCGGTAGAAACTTTGGGGCACTCTTTGAAGTTCTTTGTGTTGGTTGAATAGATGAATCCGAGATTGTGTGATGCATATCATATAATCATACCCACGGATACTTGAGGTGACATTGGAGTATCTAGGTGATATTAGGGTTTTAATTGATTTGTGTCTCAAGGTGTTATTCTAGTACGAACTCTAGGATGGATCGAATGGAAAGAATAGCTTTGTGTTATTTTACTAAGGACTCTTGAATAGATCGATCAGAAAGGATAACTTTCAGATGGTTTCGTACCCTACAATAATCTCTTCGTTTGTTCTCCGCTATTAGGGACTTTGGAGTGACTCTTTGTTGCATGTTGAGGGATAGTTATATGATCCAATTATGTTATTATTGTTGAGAGAACTTGCACTAGTGAAAGTATGAACCCTAGGCCTTGTTTCCTAGCATTGCAATACCGTTTACGCTCACTTTTATCGCTTGTTACCTTGTTTTTTTTATATTTTTAGATTACAAATACCTATATCTACCATCCATATTGCACTTGTATCGCCATCTCTTCGCCGAACTAGTGCACCTATACAATTTACTATTGATTGGGTGTGTTGGGGACACAAGAGACTCTTTGTTATTTAGTTGCAGGGTTGTTTGAGAGAGACCATCTTCATCCTACGCCTCCCACGGATTGATAGACCTTAGGTCATCCACTTGAGGTAAATTTGCTACTGTCCTACAAACCTCTGCACTTGGAGGCCCAACAACGTCTACAAGAAGAAGGTTGTGTAGTAGACATCAGATATCTTCAAAGGTAGCATCATGGCCATGGCTCTTTCTTTGTGGGGGTTCTGCTAAATCGAGTGTCTGCCTTTCGCACTAATGACTTGTTATAGGGACCTATGATCCAAAATCAGCCCGACCAAATCTGAAATTTTCATCAACGCGTAAGTGTAGTTGTGGATTTCCATGAACTGCTGCAACTATGGCCGGCCGGTCATGACTTCAAAGTACATACTTCCATTCTGAATATAAACTGATTCCAAAATATGAAGGTTAAGTTGATTTGACCCACGAGTTTGTGGAAACCCTCTTGTACTTTCTCATAGGATGGCCCTGAGACCGTCTTATGTATGGCTTGGTGGTACCCTCTTCTTCTCCAACATCTTGGTGGTGATGATGCTAAACAAGCTGCCCTGATCCATGAGGACATGGCATATCCTGACCTGGTTGATCATGGGATCAACCAAAAGGTGTTATTGCCTTAGGTGCATGAGCCCTCGTGACAAGTCGGCGGTGCTGAAACACATCACTACAAGAAATATGGCAACTTGCGACCATCAATATTGGTCACTGAATGGTCATTGTTTTTCATTTGTGACCTTTTTGTGACCAAAAATAGTTGGTCAAAAGCTGACAGTCTTCAATGAAACTTAACAACCTTTGTTGTGAACTGGTCGTAGAAGGTAACGTCCAAAATAAAAGGTCGTTGGTTCTATAAATAATTGTTTTGGTCGCTGGCAACATGCCCACACCATGTCCGATCCGACATGGCAAGCTGCATGGCAAAACTACGGCGAAACGAATTGGTCGTTGATTAGAATCAGCCAAGTTCAATTTGGTGTTCTACATGGGTCAAGCCCATCAAATTCAGCTTATTTATATATTTTTTCCTGTTAAACTTTAGTCGACTTCATAGGGCAAGCCCAACATTGCAACCTTTTTATTTTTGGGCCGTGTCCTTTTTATCTCAACCGTTTGATTTTTTTGTTTTCTATATAAAATGGGTCAACTAGTCATGTGGGTCCCTGTTGTTAGGTTCTAGTAACTGGGTCCTAGCTGTCGGAGTCATATTCTTCATATTTCAATTTACCAGTAAATAAATAACCAGTATTTAAATTGGCACAGACCATGTAATACTTCAAATAATATCAGCCTGATTCAGTACGGAGCTCCTGTTATATACATAACACGTGATACAAGCTCTTAACATATACTTTACAAGCTCTAGAAGTGTAATAACAGTTACAAGCTCTACAAATATGGCAATCACAGTTACAAGCTCCAACAGTGTAATACTAGATAGCTATTCACAGTCTTGCCATGCCTAGATCCTCTTGTCTGATCGCCCATGAATTTGGTTCCTGCACATGTTTGGAACCATGTGATTCTTCAAAAGAAGATGCACAGGAGCATATAATATAGAGTACTAGTAAGAAACAAGACAGCAAGGAAATCAAAACAAGGACAAGAATAATTTTTTACCACTAGAAGATTAGAAGCAGCAAAATAAGGGCTCAATGGTCATGGACGCGCACGGAGCATGAGCTTGAAATAGAGCAGAGCAGAGGTGTGGTTGCTTGCTTAGCAGCTATGTGAAAACGGAAGAAGAGCGACCGGAGGGATACGTATCAGAGTGGAAGGAGAATCACCACACGATGGCGTGGCCGTCTTGCACCTGCACATGTTTAGAACTTCATGCATCAGGGAACCAAACCAAGTATACACATGGCATGCTGAAAGAATATAAACCCCCTCCTCCGGTTCATATTAATCGTCGTTATCTTAGTACAACTTTGTAGTAAAGTCTTACTAAGTCAGTGACAATTAATATGGATCAGAAGAAGGAGTACCACTATAGCAACAATGAAAACAACAAAAAATTAAAATATAAGTGTGGCACCGCATAGCTAAAGAAACCATATAATGTACCATAACATTTGCAAAAATGGAGCTGGTTCTCTCTAGGATGACTAGTCAGCTAACACTGTCAACATAACATTTGTTCATCTTATATAACCAAAAAACTCAGAAATGTCAATCGACTCCTCCAGAAATGCAATATATAAGCCTAGCTATTATTGATAACTACAAGCTACAGCAGCTCAAAGTGGTAGTAGCTAAAATGCAAGCATTTATCCAAGATAAACAACAAAAATCATCAGTAATGGATTAAACTCGATGCTCTATCTTCATATTAGCTAATCGAACATTTGCAAGAAAGAACATGCTTCCACCTTGTTTCAACAGAACTTTTAAACTTAAGTAATGTGTGTGTTCTTATCCATGGCATTGATACGGCTTCAACGTATCTATAACTTTTTATTGTTCCATGCTATTATATTATCTATTTTGGATGTTTCATGGGCTTTAATATGCACTTTTATATTTTTTTGGGACTAACCAATTAACCGGAGGCCCAGTGCCAGCTTCTGATTTTTTTGCCTATTTTAGTGTTTCGCAGAAAAAGAATATCAAAAGGAATCCAAACGGAATGAAACCTTTTCGATGATCTTTCTTGGACCGAAAGCAAACCAGAAGACTTGGAGATAAAGTCGGAGACGCCACAAGGCGGCCACGAGGCAGGAGAGTGCGCCCAAGGGGGTAGGCATGCCCCCCACCCTCGTGGGCCCCTCGTAGCTCCACCATGTACTTCCTTCGCCTATATATACTTTTATACCCTAAAAACATCAGGGGGAGCCACGAAACCACTTTTCCACCGCCACAACCTTCTGTACCCGTGAGATGCCATCTTGGGGCCTTTTCCGGTGATCTGCCGGAGGGGGAATCGATCATGGAGGGCTTCTACATCAACACCATAGCCTCTCCGATGAATCATGAGTAGTTTACCACAGAACTTCGGGTCCATAGTTATTAGCTAGATGGCTTCTTCTCTCTCTTTGATTCTCAATACAAATTTCTCCTCGATGTTCTTGGAGATCTATTCGATGTCATACTCTTTTGCGGTGTGTTTGCGGAGATCCTATGAATTGTGGATTTATGAACTTGATTGTCTATGAATATTATTTGGTTCTTCTCTGAATTCTTATATGCATGATTTGATATCTCTACAAGTCTCTTCGAATTATTGGTTTAGTTTGGCCTACTAGATTGATCTTTCTTGCAATAGGAGAAGTGCTTAGCTTTGGGCTCAATCTTGCGGTGTCCTTTCCCAGTGACAGTAGGGGTAGCAAGGCACGTATTGTATTGTTGCCATCGAGGATAAAAAAGGTGGGGTTTATATCATATTGCTTGAGTTTATCCCTATGCATCATGTCATATTGCCTAATGCATTACTCTGTTCTTATGAACTTAATACTCTAGGTGCATGCTGAATAGCGGTCGATGTGTGTAGTAATAGTAGTAGATGTAGAATCGTTTCAGTCTACTTGACACGGACGTGATGCCTATATTCATGATCATTGCCTTAGATATCTTCATAACTATGCGCTTTTCTATCAATTGCTCGACAGTAATTTGTTAACCCACCGTAATACATGTTATCTCGAGAGAAGCTACTAGTGAAACCTATGGCCCCCGGGTCTCTTTCTTATTATATTGCATCTCTTTTATTTACATCGCATCTTGTTTACTATTTTGCAATCTTTACTTTCCAATCTATACAACAAAAATACCAAAAATATTTACTTTACTATCTTTATTAGATCTCACTTTTGCGAGTGGCCGTGAAGGGATTGACAACCCCTTTATCGTGTTGGTTGCAAGGTTCTTGATTGTTTGTGAAGGTACTAGGTGACTTGCACGTTTTCTCCTACTGGATTGATACCTTGGTACTCAAAAACTGAGGTAAATACTTACGCTACTTTGCTGCATCACCCTTTCCTCTTCAAGGGAAAACCAACGCATGCTCAAGAGGTAGCAAGAAGGATTTTTGGCGCCGTTGCCGGGGAGATCTACGCCAAGTCAAGACATACCAAGTACCCATCATAAACTCTTCTCCCTCGCATTACATTATTTGCCATTTGCCTCTCGTTTTCCTCTCCCCCACTTCACAAAATTTGCCCTTTCCTTTCGTCCTTCTTGCGTTCGATCCTATCTTACCATGTGTCTTCTTCTTGCTTGCATCTTCGCTTGCTAAAAGTTTATGGATCCTCATCCCCTCGCTAATCTCTTTAAGAGATCCAATTATGATGAACCTATTGCTAGTGAGTTGTTTGCACTCGATTATCTTTATGAAGTTTTGCTTGAAATTCATGAATCTAAAAATTGTGATGAAGAAATCTATGAAGTGATTCATGATAGCTCCTTGAATAAAAAGCATGATTGCAATGGTTTTACTATAAATTCTACTTGTGAAAATTGTGCTAATAACATGCAAAACCCTAATCTTGGGGATGCTAGTTTTGCTATGTCCACTACTTGTTGCAATGATCATGATTGGGGTGATTCTTCTTATAATCTTAAAATTTTATTTAGGCCCCATGATGAATATGAGATTGACAATAATGTTTTCAATAATATTGAAAGTGGGTTTGGAAAAGTGTCAACTTTAGATCCCACAAATTTGGAGAATGTTCAATCTTATGAAATTTTTGATAAAAGTGGGTTTGGAGAGGTCATGACTTTAGTTAATGTTAATCCCACTATTTTGGAAGAGTGTCAACTTTGCATACATGTGGATAATGTTAAGAATATGTTTTGTGATAGCTATATTGTTGAATTTTCTTATGATCCTACATGTAATTATTATGAGATAGGAAAATATGGTTGTAGAAATTTTCATGTTACTAAATTACCTCTCGTTATGTTGAGATTGCTATTGTTTTCTTCCATGCGTATGCTAGATCTTGCTTGTCTTGCTAATTTGTTTTCCTATAAAACTCCTATGCATAGGAAGTATGTTAGACTTAAATGTGTTCATCACATGTTTTATGATGCTCTCTTTATGTTTCAATTATTATCATCCTTGTGAGCATCAATAAAAAGTATGCCTAGCTAAGGGCGTTAAACAATAGCGCTTGTTGGGAGGCAACCCAACTTTATTTTTGTTCTTTGATTTCTTTTCCTGTTTAGTAATAAACAATTCATCTAGATTCTGTTTAGATGTGGTTTTATGTTTTAAATAGTGTTTGTGCCAAGTAGAACCTTTGTGAAGACTTGGGTGAAGTCTTTGCGATCTTGCTGTAAATAACAGAAACTTTTGCGCTCACGAGATTAGCTGCCATTTTTTACTGGAGAGCGATTTTAGGTTGATTCTTTTTGCATATGCTTAATAGACAAATTCCGCACGTCCACCAGTTTATTTCAGAATTGTTTGAGTTCCATAAGTATACGAACAAGTCAGATTACTACAGACTGTTTGGTTTTTGACAGATTCTGTTTTTCGTGTGTTGATTGCTTATTTTGATGAAACTATGAGTAGTATCGGGGGGTATGAACCATAGAGAAGTTGCAATACAGTAGGTTTAACACCAATATAACTAAAGAATCAGTTCATTACAGTAACTTAAGGTGGTTGTTTTGTTTTCTTATACTAACGAAGCTCATGAGATTTTCTGTTGAGTTTTGTGTTGTGAAGTTTTCAAGTTTTTGGGTAAAGATTTGATGGATTTTGGAATAAGGAGTGGAAAGATCCTAAGCTTGGGGATGCCCAAGGCACTCCAAGGTAAAACTCAAGGACAACCAAAAGCCTAAGCTTGGGGATGTCCCGGAAGGCATCCCCTCTTTCGTCTTCGTCTATCGGTAACTGTACTTGAGGCTATATTTTTATTCACCACATGATATGTGTTTTGCTCTGAACGTATTGTATGATTTTAGTCTTTGCTTTTTATTTTACTACAATCACCCTTGATGTACACACCTTCTGGGAGAGACATGCACGAATCGGAATTTATTAGAATACTCTATGTGCTTCACTTCTATCTTTTGAGCTAGACAATTTTGCTCTAGTGCTTCACTTATATCTTTTTAGAGCACGGTGGTGGTTTTATTTTATAGAAATTATTGATCTCTCATGCTTCACTTATATAATTTTGAGATTATTTTATAACATCATGGTAATTTTCTTTGGTTATAAAATTAGTCCTAATATTTTGGGCATCCAAGATGGGTATAATAAAAACTTTCATACAAAGTGCATTGAATACTATGAGAAGTTTGATTCCTTATGATTGTTTTGAGAGATGGAGATGGTGATATTGGAGTCATGCTAGTAGAGTAGTTGTGAATTTGAGAGATACTTGTGTTAAAGACTGTGATTCCCGTAGCATGCACGTATGGTGAACCGTTATGTGATGAAGTCGGAGCATAATTTATTTTTTTATTGTCTTCCTTATGAGTTGCGATCGGGGACAAGCGATGGTCTTTTCCTACCAATATATCCCCTAGGAGCATGCGCGTAGTACTTTGTTGCAATAACTAATAGATTTTTGCAATAAGTATGTGAGTTCTTTATGACTAATGTCGAGTCCATGGATTATACGCACTATTGCCCTTCCACCATTGCTATCCTCTCTACTACCGCGCAACTTTTGCCGGTACCATAAACCCACCATTTACCTTCCTCAAAACAGCCACCATACCTACCTATTATGGCATTTCCATAGCCATTCCGAGATATATTGCCATGCAAATTTCCACTGTTCCGTTTATTATGACACGCTCCATCATTGTAGTATTTCCTTGCATGATCATGTAGTTGACATCATATTTGTGGCAAAGCCACCTTCATAATTCTTTCATACATGTCACTCTTGATTCATTGCACATCCCGGTACACCGCCGGACGCACACATATAGAGTCATATTTTGTTCTAAGTATCGAGTTGTAATTCTTGAGTTGTAAGTAAATAAAAATGTGATGATCATCATTATTAGAGCATTGTACCATGTGAGGAAAGGATGATGGAGACTATGATTCCCCCACAAGTCGGGATGAGACTCCGGACGAAAAAAAAGCCATAAAAAAGGAGAAGGCCCAAATAAAAAATTGAGAGAAAAAGAGAGAGGGGGCAATGCTACTATCCTTTTACCACACTTGTGCTTCAAAGTAGCACCATGATCTTCATGATAGAGAGTCTCCTATGTTGCCAATTTCATATACTAGTGGGAATTTTTCATTATAGAACTTGGCTTGTATATTCCAATGATAGGCTTCCTCAAAATGCGCTAGGTCTTCGTGAGCAAGCAAGTTGCATGCACACCACTTAGTTTGTTTTTGAGCTTTCATAAACTCATAGCTCTAGTGCATCTGTTGCATGGCAATCCCTACTCACGCACATTGATATCTATTGATGGGCATCTCCATAGCCCGTTGATACGGCTATTTGATGTGAGACTATCTTCTTCCTTTTTGTCTTCTCCACAACCACCGTTCTATTCCACCTATAGTGCTATGTCCATGGCTCACGCTCATGTATTGCGCGAAGATTCAAAAAGTTTGAGAACATCAAAAGTATGAAAAAATTGCTTGGCTTGTCATCGGGGTTGTGCATGATTAAAATATTTTGTGTGATGAAGATAGAGCATAGCCAGACTAATGATTTTGTAGGGATGGCTTTCTTTGGCCATGTTATTTTGAGAAGACATGATTACTTTGTTAGTATGCTTGAAGTATTATTATTTTTATGTCAATATTAAACTTTTGTTTTGAATCTTTCGCATCTGAACATTCATGTCACAATAAAGAAATTTACATTGATAGTTATGATAGGTAGCATTCCACATCAAAAATTCTATTTTTATCATTTACCTACTCGAGGACGAGCAGGAATTAAGCTTGGGGATGCTTGATACGTCTCCAACGTATCTATAAATTTTTATTGTTCCATCCTATTATATTATCTATTTTGGATGTTTAATGGGCTTTAATATGCTCTTTTATATTATTTTTGGGACTAACCTATTAACCGGAGGCCCAGTGCCAGTTTCTACTTTTTTGCCTATTCGAGTGTTTCGCAGAAAAGGAATATCAAATGGAATCCAAACAGAATGAAACCTTCGCGATAATCTTTCTTGGACTGAAAGCAAACCAGAAGACTTGGAGATGAAGTCGGAGATGCAACGAGGCGGCCACAAGGCAGGAGGGCGCGCCCAGGGGTACGCGTGCCCCCCACCCTTGTGGGCCCCTTGTAGCTCCACTCACGTACTTCCTTTGCCTATATATACTCTTATACCCTAAAAACATCAGGGGGAGCCACGAAACCACTTTTCCACCGCCGCAACGTTTTGTACCCGTGAGATCCCATCTTGGGGCCTTTTCCGGCGATCTGCCCGAGCCTGATTCTTGTCGCGAGCGCTGCCGTGGTGGGGTGGGTAGCCCGCTGCGCGCCTGAACTGCAGGTCGCCATTTCGAATCCTGCGCGGGATTCAATTTTTTTGTTTTATTTACTTGTTCAAACCGACGCAAATTTTTAAACGAGTCCGAACCAGTGGTGGAAATTACGAAAGCAAAAAAAACCTCTCATAGGAGCCTTTTTACCTGAAATAATGGGGCATTTACGTGATTACGCACAAAGCAAGGGAGTATTCTGAAAAAAAACTTGGCACGTCAGCACCCGACAGGCGGGCCCGACCAGTCAGATTCCTTGTCAATATGTATAAACAACAGTTTTAGCCTTTTTGCAACGCCTCGCCCCAAAGTTGGTACTGACATGTAAAAATTACCAATCTTGGTACCAATCTGCTTCCAATGCCCCAATTATGATACTTCTGTGCAATTTACTCGCTACAGAGCTCCCACTCACTTTCTTGTAAATACTGGCTTCTCCAAAAGTCTCTATAAAACCATATGCTTTGATCACACTATCAAAACGTTTATTCCAACTCCGAGAGGCTTGCACCAGTCCATAACTGGATCGCTGGAGTTTGCACACTTTGTTAGCTCCCTTTGGATCGACAAAACCTTCCAGTTTTGACATCCATTTGCCAACTTTCATAATCATGAAATGCGGCAATTGCTAACATGATTCAGACAGACTTAACCATCGCTACAGGTGAGAAAGTCTCATCGTAGTCAACTCCTTGAACTTGTCGAAAACCTTTTGCAACAAGTCGAGCTTTGTAGACAGTAACATTACCGTCAGCGTCAGTCTTCTTCTTGAAGATCCATTTATTCTTTATGGCTTGCCGATCATTGGGCAAGTCAACCAAAGTCCACACTTTGTTCTCATACATGGATCCAATCTAAAATTTCATGGCCTCAAGCCATTTTGCGTTATCTGGGCTCACCATCGCTTCTTCATAGTTTGTAGGTTCGCCTTGGTCAAGTAACATGACCTCCAGAATAGGATTACCATACCACTCTGGTGCGGATCTTACTCTGGTTGACCTACGAGGTTCGGTGGGAACTTGATCTGAAGTTATATGATCATCATCATTAGCTTCCTCACTAATTGGTGTAGGAGTCACATAAACAGATTTCTATGATGAAATACTTTCCAATAAGGGAGCAGGTACAGTTACCTCATAAAGTTCTACTTTCCTCCTACTCACTTCTTTCGAGAGAAACTCCTTCTCTAGAAAGGATCCATTCTTAACAACGAATGTCTTGCCTTCGGATCTGTGATAGTAGGTGTACCCAACAGTTTCCTTTGGGTATCCTATGAAGACACATTTCTCCGATTTGGGTTCGAGCTTATCAGGTTGAAGCCTTTTCACATAAGCATCGCAACCCCAAACTTTAAGAAACGACAACTTTGGTTTCTTGCCAAACCACAGTTCATAAGGCGTCGTCTCAACGGATTTTGATGGTGCCCTATTTAACGTGAATGCAACTGTCTCTAAAGCATAACCCCAAAACGATAACGGTAAATCAGTAAGAGACATCATAGATCGCACCATATCTAATAAAGTACGATTACGACGTTCGGACACACCATTACGCTGTGGTGTTCCGGGTGGCATAAGTTGCGATTCCGCATTGTTTCAAATGTAGACGAAACTCGTAACTCAAATATTCTCCTCCACGATCAGATCATAGAAACTTTATTTTCTTATTACGATGATTTTCCACTTCACTCTGAAATTCTTTGAACTTTTCAAATATTTTAGACTTATGTCTCATTAAGTAGATATACCCATATCTGCTCAAATCATCTGTGAAGGTGAGAAAATAACGATACCCGCCGCGAGCCACAATATTCATCGGACCACATACATCAGTATGCATGATCTCCAACAAATCTGTTGCTCGCTCTATTGTTTCGGAGAATGGCATTTTAGTCATCTTTCCCATAAGGCATGGTTCGCAAGTACCAAGTGATTCATAATCAAGTGATTCCAAAAGTCCATCAGTATGGAGTTTCTTCATGCGCTTTACACCAATATGACATAAACGGCAGTGCCACAAATAAGTTGCAGTATCATTATCAACTCTGCATCTTTGGCTTCAACATTATGAATATGTGTATCACTACTATTGAGATTCAACAAAAATAGACCACTCTTCAAGGATGCATGACCATAAAAGATATTACTCATATAAATAGAACAACCATTATTCTCAGATTTAAATGAATAACTGTCTCACATCAAACAAGATCCAGATATAATGTTCATGCTCAACGCTGGCACCAAATAACGATTATTCAGGTCTAAAACTAATCCCGAAGGTAGATGTAGAGGCAGCATGCTGACGGCGATCACATCGACTTTGGAACCATTTCCCACGCGCATTGTCACCTCGTCCTTAGCCAGTCTTTGCTTAATCTGTAGTCCCTGTTTTGAGTTGCAAATATTAGCAACAGAACCAGTATCAAATACCCAGGTGCTACTGCGAGCTCTAGTAAGGTACACATCAATAACATGTATATCACATATACCTTTGTTCACCTTACCATCCTTCTTATTCGCCAAATACTTGGGGCAGTTCCGCTTCCAGTGATCAGTCTGTTTGCAGTAGAAGCACTCAGTCTCAGGCTTAGGTCCAGATTTGGGTTTCTTCTCCTGAGTAGCAACTTGTTTGCCATTCTTCTTGAAGTTCCACTTCTTCTTCCCTTTATCCTTTTTCTTGAAACTGGTGGTCTTGTTGACCATCAACACTTGATGCTCCTTCTTGATTTCTACCTCCGTAGCCTTTAGCATTGCGAAGAGCTGGGGAATTGTCTTACCCATCCCTTGCATATTATAGTTCATCACGAAGCTCTTGTAGCTTGGCGGCAGTGATTGAAGAATTCTGTCAATGACACTATCATCCGGAAGATTAACTCCCAATTGAATCAAGTGATTGTTATACCCAGACATTTTGAGTATATGTTCACTGACAGAACTATTCTCCTCCATCTTGTAGCTGTTGAACTTATTGGATACTTCATATCTCTCAATCCGGGCATTTGCTTGAAATATTAACTTCAACTCCTGGAACATCTCATATGCTCCATGACGTTCAAAACATCGTTGAAGTCCCGGTTCTAAGCCGTAAAGCATGGAACACTGAACTATCGAGTAGTCATCAGCTTTGCTCTGCCAGACGTTCTTAGCGTCGTCAGTTGCATCTGCAGCAGGCCTGGCACCCAGCGGTGCTTCCAGGACGTAATTCTTCTGTGCAGCAATGAGGATAATGCTCAAGTTACGGACCCAGTCTGTGTACTTGCTACCAGCATCTTTCAACTTTGCTTTCTCAAGGAACGCATTAAAATTTAACGGAACAACAGTGATATGTCTCCAACGTATCTATAATTTTTGATTGCTCCATGCTATATTATCTACTGTTTTGGACATTATTGGGCTTTATTATCCACTTTTATATTATTTTTGGGACTAACCTATTAACCGGAGGCCCAGCCTAGATTTGCTGTTTTTTTGCCTATTTCAGAGTTTTGCAGAAAAGGAATATCAAACGGAGTCCAAACGGAATGAATCCTTCGGGATAGTGATTTTCGGGAACGAACATGATCCAGGAGACTTGGACCCTATGTCAAGAAACAAAGGAGGAGGCCACGAGGTAGGGGGGCGCGCCCTCCACCCTCGTGGGCCCCCTGTTGCTCCACCGACGTACTCCTTCCTCCTATATATACCTACGTACCCCCAAACGATCAGATACGGAGCCAAAAACCTAATTCCACCGCCGCAACCTTCTGTACCCACGAGATCCCATCTTGGGGCCTGTTCCGGAGCTCCGCCGGAGGGGGCATCCATCACGGAAGGCTTCTACATCAACACCATAGCCTCTCCGATGAAGTGTGAGTAGTTTACCTCAGACCTTCGGGTCCATAGTTAGTAGCTAGATGGCTTCTTCTCTCTTTTTGGATCTCAATACAATGTTCTCCCCCTCTCTTGTGGAGATCTATTCGATGTAATCTTCTTTTTGCGGTGTGTTTGTTGAGACCGAGCAATTGTGGGTTTATGATCAAGATTATCTATGAACAATATTTGAATCTTCTCTGAATTCTTATATGTATGATTAATTATCTTTGCAAGTCTCTTCAAATTATCAGTTTGGTTTGGCCTACTAGATTGATCTTTCTTGCAATGGGAGAAGTGCTTAGCTTTGGGTTCAATCTTGTAGTGTCCTTTCCCAGTGACAGTAGGGGCAGCAAGGCACGTATTGTATTGTTGCCATCGAGGATAACAAGATGGGGTTTTTATCATATTGCATGAATTTATCCCTCTACATGATGTCATCTTGCTTAAGGTGTTACTCTGTTTTCATGAACTTAATACTCTAAATGCATGCTGGATAGCGGTCGATGAGTGGAGTAATAGTAGTAGATGCAGGTAGGAGTCGGTCTACTTGTCTCGGACATGATGCCTATATATATGATCATACCTATATATTCTCATAACTATGCTCAATTCTGTCAATTGCTCAACAGTAATTCGTTCACCCACCGTAAAATACTTATGCTCTTGAGAGAAGCCAGTAGTGAAACCTATGGCCCCCGGGTCTATCTTCATCATATTAATCTTCCAACACTTAGTTATTTCCTTGGCTTTTAACTTTGCTTTTATTTTACTTTGCATCTTTATGATAAAAATACCAAAAATGTTATCCTATCATATCTATCAGATCTCACTCTCGTAAGTGACCGTGAAGGGATTGACAACCCCTTATCGCGTTGGTTGCGAGGAGTTATTTGTTTTGTGCAGGTACGAGGGACTCGCGCATAGCCTCCTACTGGATTGATACCTTGGTTCTAAAAACTGAGGGAAATACTTACGCTACTTTGCTGCATCGTCCTTTCCTCTTCAAGGAAATCCAACGCAGTGCTCAAGAGGTAGCAAGAAGAATTTCTGGCACCGTTGCCGGGGACTCGACGCAAAAGTCAACATACCAAGTACCCATCACAAACCCTTATCTCCCGCATTACATTATTCGCCATTTGCCTCTCGTTTTACTCTTCCCCACTTCACCCTTGTTGTTTTATTTGCCCTCTCTTTTCCGTTCGCCTCTTTTTCGCTTCCCTTTTGTTTGCTCGTGTGTTGGATTGCTTGTCTGTCACGATGGCTCAAGCTAATACCAAACTATGTGACTTTACCAATACCAACAATAATGATTTCCTTAGCACTCCAATTGCTCCACTTACCAATACTGAATCTTGTGAAATCAATGCTGCTTTGTTGAATCTTGTCATGAAAGATCAATTCGCCGGCCTTCCTAGTGAAGATGCCGCTACTCATCTAAATAGCTTCGTTGATTTGTGTGATATGCAAAGGAAGAAAGATGTCGATAATGATATTGTTAAATTGAAGCTATTTCCTTTTTCGCTTAGAGATCGTGCTAAAGCTTGGTTTTCTTCTTTGCCTAAAAATCGTATTGATTCTTGGGACAAGTGCAAAGATGCTTTTATCTCTAAGTATTTTCCTCCCACTAAGATCATCTCTCTTAGAAATGATATTATGAATTTTGAGCAACTTGATCATGAACATGTTGCACAAGCTTGGGAGAGGATGAAATTAATGATACGTAATTGCCCTACTCATGGTTTGATTTTGTGGATGATTATACAATTTTTTTATGCCGGATTGAATTTTGCTTCTAGACATCTTTTAGATTCGCCCAGGAGAGGCACTTTTATGGTAATCACTTTAGGAGAAGCTACTAAACTCCTAGATAATATTATGGTTAATTATTCTCAATGGCACACTGAAAGATCTACTAATAAAAAGGTGCATGCGATAGAAGAAATTAATGTTTTGAGTGGAAAGACGGATGAACTTATGAAATTATTTGCTAGTAAGAGTGTTTCTTCTGATCCTAATGATATGCCCTTGTCTACTTTGATTGAGAATAATAATGATTCTATGGATGGGAATTTTGTTGGTAGGAATAATTTTTGTAACAACGCGTATAGAGTAAACTTTAATCCTAGGCCTTATCCTAGTAATCCCTCTAATAATTATGGTAATTCCTACAATAATTCTTATGGAAATTTTAATAAGATACCTTCTGAATTTGAGAATAGTGTTAAGGAATTTATGAATTCGCAAAAGAATTTCAATGCTTTGCTTGAAGAGGAATTGCTTAAAGTTGATGATTTGGCTAGGAATGTTGATAGAATTTCTCTTGATGTTGATTCTTTAAAGCTTAGATCTATTCCTCCTAAGCATGATATCAATGAGTCTCTCAAAGCCATGAGAATTTCTATTGATGAGTGCAAAGAAAGAACCGCTAGGATGCGTGCTACGAAAGATGGCTTTATAAGAGCGTGTTCTTCTAGTTCCTATGAAAATAAAGATGAAGATCTAAAAGTTATTGATGTGTCCCCTATTAAATCTTTGTTTTGCAATATGAATCTTGATAATTATGGGACTAAATATGATCCACCTTTACCTAGAAGGTGTTCCAAAAACTCAGAGTTTTTAGATCTTGATGCTAAAATTGATAAAAGTGGGATTGAAGAAATCAAAACCCTAGATGTTGCTAAACCCACTATCTTGGATTTCAAGGAATTTAATTATGAAAATTGCTCTTTGATTGATTGTATTTCCTTGTTGCAATCTGTGCTAAATTCTCCTCATGCTTATAGTCAAAATAAAGCCTTTACTAAACATATCGTTGATGGTTTGATGCAATCTTACGAAGAAAAACTTGAGTTGGAAGTCTATACCTAGAAAACTTTATTATGAGTGGGAACCTACTATTAAAATTAAGATTAAAGATCATGAGTTCTATGCTTTATGTGATTTGGGTGCTACTGTTTCCACTATTCCCAAAACTTTGTGCGATTTGCTAGATTTCCGTGATTTTGATGATTGCTCTCTAAACTTGCACCTTGCAGATTCCACAATTAAGAAACCTATGAGAAGAATTAATGATGTTCTTATTGTTGCAAATAGGAACTATGTGCCCGTAGATTTTATCGTTCTTGATATAGATTGCAATCCTTCATGTCCTATTATTCTTGGTAGACCTTTCCTTAGAACGGTTGGTGCAATTATTGATATGAAGGAAGGGAACATTAGATTCCAATTTCCATTAAAGAAAGGCATGGAACACTTCCCTAGGAAGAAAATAAAATTACCACATGAATCTATCACGAGAGCCACTTATGGATTGCCTACCAAAGATGGCAATACCTAGATCTATCCTTGCTTTTATGCCTAGCTACGGGCGTTAAATGATAGCGTTTGTTGGGAGGCAACCCAATTTTATTTTTAGTTTTTTGCTTTTTGCTTCTGTTTAGGAATAAATTTTTGATCTAGCCTCTGGTTAGATGTGTTTTTATTTTTTTAATTAGTGTTTGTGCCAAGTTAAACCTATAGGATCTTCTTGGATGATAGTTATTTGATCTCACTGTAATTTCCAGAAACTTTTTGTTCAAAAAAATAATTGTTAAAAATCACCAGAACGTGATAGAATACTTATTCCAATTGCTGCTGATCAATAAACAAATTTTCTAGGTCTTCCTATTTTGGTAGATTTTTTGGAGTTCCATAAGTTTGCTTTAGTTATAGATTACTACAGACTGTTCTGTTTTTGACAGATTCTGTTTTACGTGTGTTGTTTGCTTATTTTGATGAACCTATGGCTAGTAAAATAGTTTATAAACCATAGATAAGTTGGAATACAGTAGGTTTAACATCAATATAAATAAAGAATGAGTTCGTTACAGTACCTTGAAGTGGTCTTTTGTTTTCTTTCGCTAACGGAGCTCACGAGATTTCTGTTGAGTTTTGTGTTGTGAAGTTTTCAAGTTTTGGGTGAAAGATTTTGATGGATTATGGTACAAGGAGTGGCAAGAACCTAAGCTTGGGGATGACCATGGCACCCCCAAGATAATCTAAGGACACCAAAAAGCCAAAGCTTGGGGATGCCCTGGAAGGCATCCCCTGTTTCGTCTACTTCCATCGGTAACTTTACTTGGAGCTATTTTTTATTCATAACATGACATGTGTTTTGCTTGGAGCGTCTTGTATGATTTGAGTCTTTTCTTTTTAGTTTACCACAATCATCCTTGCTGTACACACCTTTTGAAAGAGCCATACATGATTTGGAATTTGTTAGAATACTCTATGCGCTTCGGTTATATCTTTTGAGTTATATAGTTTTGCTCTAGTACTTCACTTATATCTTTTAGAGCATGGTGGTGGATTTGTTTTATAGAAACTATTGATCTCTCATGCTTCACTTAGATTATTTTGAGAGTCTTAAATAGCATGGTAATTTTCTTAAATAATCCTAATATGCCAGGTATTCAAGATTAGTAAAAACTTTCTTATGAGTGTTTTGAATACTAAGAGAAGTTTGATGCTTGATGATTGTTTTGAGATATGGAGGTAATAATATCAAAGTCATGTTAGTTGAGTTGTTGTGAATTTGAGAAATGCTTGTGTTGAAGTTTGCAAGTCCCGTAGCATGCACGTATGGTAAACGTTATGTAAAAAATTTGAAACATGAGGTGTTCTTTGATTGTCCTCCTTATGAGTGGCGGTCGGGGACGAGCGATGGTCTTTTCCTACCAATCTATCCCCTAGGAGCATGCGTGTAGTGCTTGGTTTTTGATGACTTGTAGATTTTTGCAATAAGTATGTGAGTTCTTTATGACTAATGTTGAGTCCATGGATTGTACGCACTCTCACCCTTCCATCATTGCTAGCCTCTTCGGTACCGTGCATTGCCCTTTCTCACATTGAGAGTTGGTGCAAACTTCACCGTTGCATCCAAACCCCGTGATATGATACGCTCTTTCACACATAAACCTCCTTATATCTTCCTCAAACAGCCACCATACCTACCTATTATGGCATTTCCATAGCCATTTCGAGATATTTTGCCATGCAACTTTCCACCATTCCGTTTATCGTGACACATTCATCATTGTCATATTGTTTAGCATGATCATGTAGTTGACATAGTATTTGTGGCAAAGCCACCGTTCATAATTCTTTCATACATGTCACTCTTGGTTCATTGCATATCCCGGTACACCGCCGGTGGCATTCATATAGAGTCATCTTTTGTTCTAGTATCGAGTTGTAATCATTGAGTTGTAAATAAATAGAAGTGTGATGATCATCATTTTCTAGAGCATTGTCCCAAGTGAGGAATAAAAAAATGCCATAAAAAAAGAGAAGGCCCAAAAAAATAGAGAGAAAAAGAGAGAAGGGACAATGTTATTATCCTTTGCCACACTTGTGCTTCAAAGTAGCACCATAATCTTCATGATAGAGAGTCTCTTGTTTTGTCACTTTCATATACTAGTGGGAATTTTTAATTATAGAACTTGGCTTGTATATTCCAACAATGGGCCTCCTCAAGTGCCCTAGGTCTTCGTGAGCAAGCAAGTTGGATGCACACCCCACTTAGTTTCTTTTGTTGAGCTTTCATACATTTATAGCTCTAGTGCATCCGTTGCATGGCAATCCCTACTCCTTGCATTAACATCAATCGATGGGCATCTCCATAGCCCATTGATTAGCCTTGTTGATGTGAGACTTTCTCCTTTTTTGTCTTCTCCACATAACCCCCATCATCATATTCTATTCCACCCATAATGCTATGTCCATGGCTCGCACTCATATATTGCGTGAAAGTTTATAGGTTTGAGATTACTAAAGTATGAAACAATTGCTTGGCTTGTCATCGGGGTTGTGCATGATGAGAGCATTCTTGTGTGATGAAAATGGAGCATGACTAAACTATATGATTTTGTAGGGATGAACTTTCTTTGGCCATGTTATTTTGAAAAGACATAATTGCTTAGTTAGTATGCATGAAGTATTATTATTTCTATGTCAATATGAACTTTTATCTTGAATCCTTCGGATCTGAATATTCATACCACAATTAAGAAAATTACATTGAAATTATGCCAAGTAGCACTCCACATCAAAAATTCTGTTTTTATCATTTACCTACTCGAGGATGAGCAGAAATTAAGCTTGGGGATGCGTGATACGTCTCCAACGTATCCATAATTTTTGATTGCTCCATGCTATAATATCTACTGTTTTGGACATTATTGGGCTTTATTATCCACTTTTATATTATTTTGGGACTAACCTATTAACCGGAGGCCCACCCCAGAATTGTTGTTTTTTGCCTATTTCGGAGTTTTGCAGAAAAGGAATATCAAACGGAGTCCGAACGGAATGAAACCTTTGGGAACGTGATTTTCGAAACGAACATTGTCGGGGGAATGGACCCCGGGCAGGCAACGGAACCCGGATCCTCTTCAAAAAAACAATGGGGCTGGCACTGCCCCTCAATCCATCCGCGGGTCAACTCCTGTCCCATCCAGGCCGTATGATGGGGACGAGTCTTCAACCAACGATGACCGAGGAAACAGTGCCCTGCCCATGCCTCTGGTCACCAGGAACATGGCAACAGTGCCCCTCACCTACCCGCTGACCAAGGCTGGCGTGGCTACAGTGCCCCCGTCCTCACCGCTAACGACAACAAGCGGCAACCTGACTGAGAGCACTGTACGCGACTCGACTCGGCCACGCCCTAACGATCGACAAGACGGCGCACAGTCCCCCTAGGCATGCGGGGCCCGCACCTGGGGGAACCCAGCGAACCACAAGCCCTCAGCAGGACCCAGCCCGGGTCCCCGGACACCGACAATACAGACCCACCGACTTGTAACACTACCATTGTACCCCGGGGGGTTGGACTATAAAACCCCCCAGGAGCCCACGATCATACCGGGGGGTGAGCGAGAGGGCAAGCAGAAAAGACATACGAGAGAAAAGCAAGTAAGCATAGGACTAGCCACAAAACAGCAACACCGGAGAGAAGGAGTAGCCCAAGCCTTGGCAAGCTTCCTTCCTCCTCCATACAGCTCTAGGAGCAACATTGCACTATCGATCATCCAACTACACTCGGCAGGACTAGGGGTATTATCTCTCTGGAGAGCCCCGAACCTGGGTATGTCCGGCGTCCCGCGCCTGCTCATGCCAACCTCGCCTCTGGAGTCCACCAGCGCCCTCGAGCCTCCTCCTCTCTTTAGCCATCCCTTGGCATCTGCCGTGCGCCCACCACGACAGTTGGCGCCCACCGTGGGGTAGCTCGAGGAGCTGGTCGGGAGCATGCTTCAGACGGGGCCCTTCTCCTACACCGATGAGTCCGTCGCGCTGGCGGACGACGTCGTCGGCGCACTTGCCGCCTCCTTCGCCGCGCTACGCATCTCTGATGCGTTCGCGGCCAACGAGTACCCCAACGAGGTGCTCAGCTACTCCGACTCTCCCCTCTCCCTTGGCGGCGGCGTTTCCGCCGGGGCAATGGACGTCCATGTGGAGGTCTTCGTCACCGGCAACGGCGCCTCCTCCTCGTCGAGCAAGACGAGGAAGGCTGCCAAAGCCAGGGCCGCAGCGGAACGGATCGAGCCGTCCGATCCGTTGCGCCCCGCGATGCAGAGCCTCCGCATCCCCATCGGCACCGACGTCGACGCCACCAACGTTGCTGAGGCCCGAACCCAGCTCGAGGAAAGGTGCCATCAGATGTTGGACCTGTCTGAGACGCTCGCCGCCACTCAGCGTCGCCTGGACGCCGCTCAGCTGGAGCGCGATGCCGCCTACGGATTCACGCCCGCCGCGGCCGAGCCAAGCCTGGTCGCCAATGTGCGTGTCCGGGAAGGAGCGATCGGCCGGGCCCTCGGCGCCGTCCCAACCGCCTAAGAGACCCCGGCGAAGAACATGCGCGCCGCCCACGCAGCCGCAGCCAGCCTGGACCAGCTCGCTGGTGAGGAGCTGAAAGAGCGCATCGGGCGGATGCGCGAACTCCTCCACGCCGCCAACACCCAGCAAGACCGCCTCAACCAGCTTGCCAAGCCGGCGGGATCCGGCTCCGCCCGCCTTGGCGGGCCTGGCGAACTTCTGCACACCGCTTCCTCGCCACCTGGCGAGGCGCACTCTGGCCGAGCCCGGACTCGGTGCGACCCGGCCGCTACAGCCGCCAGGCGGATTGGGCGACGAGCCCATCTTAGAGATCTAGCGTGGACCCGACCAGCATGGCCGGCGTCCGGCTCCAACCGACCCGGGCCCTTGTGGCCTGGCCGCAAGTCGACTCGGCCCGCGCGCCATCGACGACGCCGACGCTCGCCACCGCCTCGATCATCTCGCTCGCTCCCTGGAGGTGGAGGAGAGCGGCGCTATCGGGCCGGCGTGCTTCGGCCCGCGCATCCGGGAGGAGCCCTTCCCCAAAGGTTTCATGCTCCCCCGCGACACCCCCAAGTACAACGGGACGGTGAAGCCAGAAGACTGGCTCACCGACTACACCATGACCATTGGCATCACCGGTGCCAATCATCGTCTCGTCGTGCGCTACGCACCGCTCATGCTCCAAGGGTCGGCCCTCACGTGGTTGAACAGCCTGCCGATGGGCAGCATCAACACGTGGGTGGACTTCGAGGAAGCCTTCATCCGCAACTTCACGGGGACCTACAAGCAACCCGGCCGCCCTAGCCAGCTCGCCATGTGCGTGCAAGGGCCTACGGAGACCGGTCGCGAGTACCTCGCATGCTGGACCGAGCTCCGGAACAGCTGCGAGGGCATCCATGAAGTCCAGGCGATCCAGTACTTCGTCAGCGGGTGCCGAGACGGCACCCTCCTCAAGCACAAGCTATTACGCTCTGAGCCGGCCACCATGGCCGAGCTCATGGTGACGGCGGACAAGTACGCCAACGCTGACTCTACCATGAAGATCCAGGTGGCGCTGGATGAAGCCGGCAAGGCGAAACCGGCAAGGCGAAGCCGGCAAGGCGAAGCCGGTTCCCCCTTCGAAGCCGGCCGGCGAAATCAGCCGGCAGCAGCATCACCAGAACAACAAGTGCAAGGCCGACCAGCCGTCGCCGCGTCACAACAACCGGCTCATCGCGGCCACAGAGCCCACGGCGGACCCGGCGGCGAAGCGCCGGCAAACCGGCAAGACGGCATGGCAACCCGCCATGAGCTTCGAGCAGATACTCGACGCCCCCTGCAAGCACCACAGCAGCGCAAGACCCTCCACGCACACGCTTCGCCAGTGCGCCATCACCAAGCGGATCATGAGGGGCGACATCCCGCCCCCTCCGGCTCCGGCTCCAGGCGTGGGACAACCACCTCCGCCTCCACCGCCGCCTCCAGCAAGCGGCGCGATGCGCGACGACGCCTACCCGGACCAGAACGTGGCCTACGTCGTCTTCACTAGCCTCGGCGACGACAAGCGCAGCAAGCGCTGTGACACCCCAAAATTTTGAACTTGTTTTATTAATTAAAATCCTGCTAGGACATTAAATTTTTCATTTTTCTGGATTTTCTTTTGATTTCAAAATCATTACTTTCTTTGTTATGGAGTTTTTACCCCAACTGAAAACTTTTCAAATATATTATTGGACTTGTTTAACCTCGCAAGAAAACTTTGCTTTTATCAATGGAATTAATTGCATAATTAATTTTCCTAATTTTTATTTCCTGAAAATTGGTTTCCCATGGTTTTATGGTCCTAATTTTAAACTACAACCATTTGATTAATTCATTTAAAATTCCAACAAAAATTTGGAGATGTCATGTGATGTTTTTAAATCACTTTTATGCAAAAATATATTTCATTCACTTAATATTTTGAGCTCTACATCAATTTTTCAAATCTGGTCCAGTGGGCAATTTTGCACTACAACCCATTTAAATATTTCTTTCTAGCCTCCACCAAAATTATGGGATGTTCATAGGAGTATATAATTCAACTTTATGCAAAAACCCTTTTATGTTCTTTGAGAAATTTGAGTGAACCAACCTCACTTTCATTCTGGTCCAACTTGTTGGTTTGTACTACAACCCTCATTTAACTTGCCCTTTTAGCTATGATTCTTTTTCCTACTTATAGCCCATCTTGCAAAACCCTTAAGCCCAGGAGAGTGGACACATTGGAGGATTTTAAATGCATGCAAGCCTGCCTTTTCTTTCTGTCCAAAACTGTGGATTTGCAAAATTTACACTAACAAGTTTGAGCCTTTGGCAAACTAACTTCACCACTCTCTTATTCATCTAAAGAGACTATGATCTGGAAGATTTGGCCACCCCAAGAGTTGCCTAGATACACTTAGCATTCTGTCGAGCACCTTGAGTGTATGAGCAGATTTGGCATGATAATTGGTTTGCTTTGTGATCTAGATCACCCAACCTAACCAGCGTGTCCATTAAACTCCTACATGGCCTTAGCCTAGACCTGTTAAACCTTAGGTGTTTTGGAGCCCTCTGGCAGGCCGTGGCATTCTGCTGAACACGCAGCGTGCATGCTCTGGGCGCGCCCAGAGGGCACGTTTTGCACGTGCGTGCACCGAGCCGCCGCGTCCCGTGCCTCCACCCCCGTGCCGTTCCGGCCCTTCCCCGCTCGCAGCCAACACCCCCACCCCTTCCCCTCGCCGCAGAGCCGCCCCTGGCACCCTACAGGGCCGCTGTCAGGTCGGTCGTGGCCGCAAGCGGCCGGCTGCAGTGGCTCCTGCCCCGGTCGGCGCCGCCCGAGCCACCCTGGCTCGCCACCTGCCCCCTGGAGCAGCGCGAGCTCATCCACAAGCTTGTTCCCTAGCGCTTATCGCCGCCACGACCCCTTGCAGCAACAGATAGGCGGTTCGCCGGCGACCTTATCCACGGCCGCCGCGAACCGACCTCATTGCGCTATAAAAAGAGGCCCCCGAGCTCCTCCGAGCACTTAGGCAACCTCAGGCCACTCCCACGGCACACCCGCAGCCCGCAATCAACCGGGGAAAGTCGTCTTCCCCGTCTCCGGCCGGTTCGGTCGCCGCCACGCCCCAACCCCGTTCGTCGCAGCCAGTGCCTCCCCCGCCCTTCCAACACCTCCATTCGAACTCCCGTGACCCAGCGGAGCTGCCCAACACCCCAATCCAGCTCGGGAACCACCATAGCCCCGACCCCCAAAAGCTCCCGAGGCCACCTCCGCCGAGGAGCTTGCCGCCGGCAGCTCCCTCCGTCCCCTCCGGCCTGGCGACCACCGGGAGGACCACCCTGGAGTGGCGGATCCATCCCCGCCCTCGGGGCCCCGCGAGGAGACACCAATCGCCGGCGATGATCGCCGGAGTCCCGCCCCTTCTCGGGCAGAGGAAGAAGAGGGAAAGAGAGGACCAATCAAACCTGACCAGTGGGCCCGCTGGACCCACTGTCAGTGACCCACGCGGCCGTCCACGCTGGATAAGTGAAGGCGTAAAACCCCAAGTGCGTATTCCCTGCTTCGAAAGCGTATTCTCATCGAAACGTTTTCTTTTCTGATTGAATTTTATAAAAACAGATTTTGACCAAAACTTTGACTGGCTATATCTTTTTAAATAAAACTCCAAATGAATTGATTCTTTCTCCTACCACTCTCAAATTTCACATAGTTTATTTTAAGATTTATTTCAAAAATAATTGGGACAACTTTTTGTACTATTTTTGAAATATGTGTTATTTGCATATTTTTGAAAATAGGATTTTTGGAGAGAGAAGAAAACTTTCAAAAGGATTCTGAACCCTGGCATAATATTTTGTGGATCATTTGATACGGTCATAATACCACCTCGACATAAAGCGTTAAATATTTTTATAACGATATGATCATACGCATTGAGTGAAAAATGAAAATTTTGCTTTTGGAGATGGATATGCTTGTGATAGCAATCACCCTCATATGCCTCTCATGCCTACCGGGAAGGGTCCAGGAAAGTCTCTGTCTTAGGTAGACACGAGCCTGCCCCTCGTCGAGACGGTTATGACCGGTGGGGCAGAGGGGAGGTATGATGAGTGGTGGTTGGGTGTGATGGATGTGGAATATTATTCTTGAGCTAATCATGCAGGAAATACTTAAGCCTCCTGAGTCGGCCATAGATTGAGTCTTGTTCCAGTAACCCCCATACTTGTTTCGTGCTGCCACTTGTCCCTGCCATAGGTAGGGTACGGTTCAGTAAGTTGTCAACCCCTGTCCTAGCACACACCGTACAGAGAGGCCATGGTGGAAGATACCGGTTGCAACCGGTAGGCATGCCACCTGGTCCGGGGGCATGGGTGTTTCCGGTTGGGACCGAGAGGGGAGGCCACCCCTTAGAGCGCGCGATAGGAATTTGATCCCATGCTACGCGAGGTTGTAGCCTCCCCACTTAGAGTTTTGCTTAACAGGTGTCATGGGTGATTCCAGACATGAGTAAAAGCTGGTGTGTGCAAGTCAGGCCTGTTTTCGACTAAAAGACCGTAGACGGAATTAGTTCCGATGAACTAAAGAAATCTGTTACTCGTGGGTAAAGAGTACACCCTCTGCAGAGATATTAAACCTATTCGAATAGCCATGTCCATGGTTAAGGACTACAGTCTGGGATGGGTCAAGTGTCAGTCTTAGTGTCAGTCTTTGGAGGAGAAACTATTAAACCAGAACATATGGATTTTGACTTGTGATATATGATGGTTATGATTATTATTGTTGTGGACTAACCAACTGTATTGTTTGAAATAATGAATATCCCTGGGGCGGTTCGACCTCCTGTATATTCACGGTGATTATTTATTTACTTTATAAGCCCTTTATGTGGTGTCGCTCAGACGCCCGACTGTGGCATGCCTGTTATTTAATTACCTTATAAGCCCTTTATGTGGTGTCGCTCAGGTGCCCGACTGTGGCATGCTTGTTATTTACTTTATAAGCCCTTTATGTGGTGTCGCTGAGATGCCCGACCGTGGCATGCCTGTTACTTAATTACCTTATAAGCCCTTTATGTGGTGTCGCTCAGACGCCCTACTGAGGCATGCTCGTTATTTACCAATCCTTTCGAGACGTCGCTTCAGACATCCGATCGGTGCATTTTATTACTATTCTGTTATTGCCTATTCATGTTGCATATGAATAACCTGCGTGCATGCATCAGGGATTTCATTGCCATGACTAACGTTGTGATTATAGAATGTTTTTAGAGCATGATTATTGGTTGCTATATTATACCCGTGTTCATAATGTTTGCGAGTACATTCAAAAGTACTCACTGGCTTGTCCCTTGCTATTGTCTTGGCCAGATTGCTTGCTTGGAGAGGAGCATTGCGATGACAGCCTCGGAACCTAAGAAATGGTGATAGCAGCCTCGCGAAGATGGGACTTAACATGGTCAGCTGTTCCCGTGGGAAATGGAGTCCCATAGACCGTGGTGAACCACAAACCGATTCCGCCATCAACCACTAGAAACCCTTTTGTTGTACTCGCAGGCCACAATGGTCTTGTACTACATATTATGTATTTTTTCTTGGAATTTCTTTATCAAGTTGGTGCCTCATCAGCTAACAGTAATCCTGGAGCTGGTGAGCACAAGGGCCATTTTCTGGAAATTATATCCCGAAAATCCAGTCCTGACAAGCGCCTCCTTCGGCAGGAGGTGAACACCGTCGTCCCGGCCAAGCCGGAGTTCATGCATTGGTCGCATCACTCGATCACCTGAACCCTGGAGGATCACCCGGCAGTCGTGCCGAGTCCGGGTGGTTACGCGCTCGTCCTCAACCCCACCATCGTCGTGCGGCGCACATGAAAGATCTCCCGAGTCCTCATCGACGGCGGCAACAACATCAACATCCTCTACCGTGACACGATGACCAAGCTTGGGCTCAAGGCCGAGGACCTGGAGCCGACCCGAACGATCTTCCACGGCATCGTGCCCGGCCTCTCCTACTCCCCCATTGGACGGGTCCGGCTAGATGTCCTCTTCGGTGACATCAGCCACTTCCGGCGCGAACTGATCTAGTTCGAGGTGGTGAACCTGTCCAGCGCGTATCACGCGTTGCTGGGCCGGCCCACGCTCACCAAGTTCATGGCGGTTCCCCACTACGCGTACCTGAAGATGAAGATGCCGAGTCCGAAGGGCCTCATCACCATCACCGGCGATTACCACAAGTCCCTGGAGTGCGCCCGAGACGGCGCCAAGTTGGCCGAGTCGCTGGTCATTGCCGAGGAGTGGCGCCAGCTCGACCGGATCGTCGCCCTGGCAGGCGAGGCCTCTGCCGCGTCGATCCCGACCCCGGACCCGGCCGACGAGGCTGCCTTCAAGCCCTCCAATGAGACCAAGAAAGTGAAGCTCAACCCAGAAGACCCCAGCTGCAGCAAGTACGTTGTCATAGGCGCCCGCCTCAACAGCAAATAGAAGGCGAGCTCGTCGACTTCCTCCATGAGAATCAGGATATCTTCGCATGGACCCCCAAGGACATGCCGGGTATCCCGAGGAAGTACGCCGAGCACAAACTTCATGTCCGCAAGGACGCCAAGCCTGTCGGTCAACCCCTACAACGATTTTCCGAAGAGAAGAAAAGAACCATTAGTGAAGAGGTCGCCAAGCTTTTGGCGGCCGGCTTCATAATGGAAGTGTTTCACCCCGAGTGGATGGCCAATCCAGTCCTCGTCCTGAAGAATAACAAGACCTGGCCCATGTGTATCGCCTACACTAGCCTCAACAAGGCCTGGCCCAAGGATCCGTTCGCCCTCCTGCAGATCGACCAAGTCATCGACTCGACCGCTGGGTGTGAGCTCCTATCCTTCCTGGACGCTTACTCCGGCTACCACCAGATCAAGCTGGACCCGGCCGACGCCCTGAAAACGTCCTTCATCACGCCCTTTGGGGCGTATTGCTACATCACCATGTCGTTCACCATGAAGAACGACGGCGCCACCTTCCAACACTGCATGCAGAAATGCCTGCTACCGCAACTCGGCCGCAATATCCACGTATACATGGATGACATCATGGTGAAGACCAAGAAGCACCTCATGCACCTCACGCTCCAGGAATACAAGGTCAAGCTTAACCCAGAAAAATGCGTCTTCGGCGTCCCGGCCGGAAAGCTACTCGGCTTCCTCGTCTCGGAACGCGGCATTGAGGCGAACCCGGAGAAGATGAAGGCCATGGAGCGCATGCGCAAGCCGGCTCGGCTGCGCAATGTCCAGAAGTTCACCGGATGCTTGGCCTCGGTTAACCGGTTTCTAAGCCGGCTGGGCGAGAGGGCGCTCCCCTGTACCAGCTGATGAAGAAGACGAGCCCGTTCGAATGGAATGGCAAGGTAGACGAGGCCTTCCAAGACCTCAAGCGCATGCTCTCCACCGCACCAGTCCTGGCCGTGCCGACCGACAAGGAGCCGCTGTTGCTCTACATAGCCACAACCTCGCGGGCGATCAGCACGGTGCTGGTGGTGGAGTGACCAGAGGAGGGCAAGATCCAAGCCGTCCAGCGCCCAGTCTACTACCTGAGCGAGGTGCTCTCCATCTCCAAGCAGAACTACCCGCACTACCAGAAGATGTGTTACGGCGTGTACTTCACTGCCAAGAAGCTGGAGCAGTATTTCCAAGAGCACGTTGTCACCGTGGTCAGCACGGCACCTATCGGAGAAATCATCGGGTGTCGGGATGCCTCTGGCCGGCTTGCCAAGTGCGCAATCCAGCTAGCCGGCCACATCATCCTCTACGAGCCCCGCACCATGATCAAGTCTCAAGCCCTGGCCGACTTCCTCGTCGACTGGACCGAGACCCAGTACTTGTCGCCGCCTCCCGACTCGATGCATTGGCGCATGCACTTCGACGGGTCCAATATGCGACTCGGCTTGGGGGCCGGCATCGTACTGTCATCCCCGAAGGGCGACCGGCTCCGCTACGCACTCCAGATCCACTTCGCCGCCTCCAACAACGTCGCCAAGTACGAAGCCCTTGTGCATGGCCTCTGACTTGCCCAGGAACTCGGCATCCGGTGCATCCTGTGCTACGGCGACTCGGACCTGGTGGTGCAGCAGTGCTCCGGCGAATGGGACGCCCGCGACTCCAACATGGCAAACAACCGCTTCCTCGTCTAGAAGCTATCCGGATCCTTCAAGGGCTGCGAGTTCCTCCACGTCCCGCGCATGAAGAACGAAGCAGCCGACACGCTCGCCAAGATCGCCTCGTCACGACAAGCCATCCCGTCCGGCGTCTCCCTCGAGCACCTGCGCAAGCCGTCCATCAAGCCATCGCCGGACTCTGAGTCCATCCACGTTCCAGACGACCCGTCCACACCTCAACCCGGCCCGGGGGCTGCTGAACCTGGCCCAGGGGCTGCTCAGCTCGACTTGGCCACCATCGTCCCGGACCCGGCCGTCGCCATCCCCGACCCGGGGGCTGCTCAACCCGGCTCCGGGGCTGCCGACTCGGAACCCACCCCGGTGGTTGTGTTCGCCGTGGTTACGGCTCCATCTTGGGCCCTCCCAATATCAGAATTTTTGGAGAACGGGGTTCTCCCCATGGACGAGACCGAAGCTTGGCAAGTGCAGCGTCGGGCGTCCACCTACAGCATCATCAACAACGAGCTCCTCAAGCGCAGCTCCACCGGTGTGTTCTAGCGCTGCGTCGAGCAGGAACGGGGCATCGACATCCTCCTCGACATACATCAGGGCGAGTGCGGGCACCACGCCGCATCACGATCCCTGGCGGCCAAGGCGTTCCGCCACGGTTTCTACTGGCCCACGGCCCTCCAAGATGCTGAGTCGCTCGTCCTCAAGTGTGAGGGATGCCAGCGCTTCAGCAAATGCAGCCACCAGCCGGCGTCAGCACTCCGCACCATACCGATCGCCTGGCACTTCGCGGTCTGGGGACTCGACATGGTGGGACCCTTCAAACCCGCTCGAGGCGGCATGACGCACTTGCTGGTGGCAGTGGACAAATTCACCAAGTGGATCGAGGCAAGACCAATCAAGAAACTGGACGGGCCAACAGGCGTCCGGTTCATCAAGGACATAGCGGTGGGCTACGGCATGCCGAACAGCATCATCACCGACAACGGCACCAACTTCGCCAAGGGCGCGCTCGAGCAATACTTCTCCGTCTCCGGCATCCGCCTCGACCTGGCCTCCATTGCGCATCCATAGTCCAACGGGCAGGTCGAGCGGGCCAATGGACTCATCCTGTCTGGTGGCAAGCCGCGACTCGTTGAGCCACTCATCCGCTCACCCGGCAGCTGGCTTGACGAGTTGCCAGCCGTTCTCTGGAGTCTACGCACCACGCCGAATCGGTCGACCGGGTTCACCCCGTTCTTCTTCGTCTATGGAGCCGAAGCCGTCATCCCGACCGACGTCGAGTTCGACTCACCGCGCGTCGCGATGTACACCGAAGCTCAAGCCAGAGAAGCCCGCGAAGATGGTGTTGACCTGCTTGAAGAAGCACGCCTCCTGGCGCTCAGTCGCTCGGCCATCTACCAGCAAGGCCTGAGGCACTACCATAGCAAGAAGATCAAGCCCCTCGCGTTCCGCGAGGGCGACCTCGTCCTCCGACTCGTCCAAGAGCAGGCAGGCCAACACAAGTTGTCCCCTCCATGGGAGGGCCATTCATCGTGAGCAGGGCCTTGTGCGACCGCAACGCGTACTACCTCATCGATGCACGCAAGTCAAGGAAGCGCAAGAAGGACACCGCCGGTGAAGAAACGACCCGGCCGTGGAACGCGGAACTCCTCCGCCCGTTTTACAGTTAGCCGCACGAGCGTATGTATCGTCGCCTTTTGTAAATGCATGAAACCATGGGGTACCCGAACGAGACTCGGGGGCTGCCTTTTGTCGACCAATTTAATGTGTTCCTATTTTCTTGCATCACTATACCACTGAACCCGGCCACCGGTCTGACTCGCTTGACCCGGGGGCTCGGGGACTGGCCGGCTCGGTCGCCACCCCGCCGCCTTACTTGGTGATTCCTGATAAGGTTAGGATGCCGTGGTCCCCCACTTCGCCCTAAAGCCACAGATCCAGCTTTGGCTGTCGGCTGGCAAGCACAATGGGCCAAAGCTCCTTTACGCTTCATACACTAAGTCAAAGGCTGCCGGGTCGATCAACCTGGTCCACCATTCATCAAATGAACAGCCGCATGACCGGCTGCTCGCCAACCGCCTTCGCCGGATTGCCGCCAGCCGGCCCAGTGGGTGTTCCGCTCGCGCTCAACGTTTCGAGGGACCCAAGTCCTGCGCGCTCCTCTCAAAGAACCGAACTCCTTGTCACGAACCGGAGCCTCGGCCGTCTGACTCGCGTGGGGGGGGGGAGGTTTCAGAAAGGAAACGCGCATGAAATCGGTCCAAAAAACGGAAAGCAAAAAGCAAAAGCACCGACGACATCTACACAAGTATTTAAGAAAAGGCCCATGACCCGAGTTCATTACATCCTAAAACCCCCAGTGGGTGGGTGGACCGGCTATTTAACAGATTTCACACAAAGTGTCTTAGGCATCTCCAGTGCCGCGTCGCGACGTCGATGGCTCTCCCCTGGAGGCCTCCGGGTCCAGCGAGGCGCCGGTGTCCTCCTCAGCACCCGCGTCGCGGTAGACGCCCGTCTCCTCCGAGCTCCGATCGGATCGTGGAGGAGCAAGCCGTAGTCGTCGCCGTCCACGACCCTGCCGTCTTCCATCCGCTCCGGATGTAACTCGTCGTGGAAGGTGAACTCGGCAATGTAGCTGGCCCGGGAGGCGATCCGGCCAGCTTGCTCCTGCGAGAGCTGCTCCAAACCGGCCTGCTGGCCCATCAACACGTCCAGCTGCAGGTCCGGATGCCAGGACAGTGTGAACCGGAGTGCCATCTCAGCACCGGCACGAGCGGCAGAGACACGCCACTCGCCAAGCTGGTCCGGCCCCATCTCCAACCAACGCGGCAGGCGCGAGAAGCTGCTCGGTTGGACGGAGTCCGGCCATAGGGCCACCGTCATTGTGGTGCCGGCCTGGGACAGCCGCCCCATCTGCGTTCCCAGGACCTGCAGGCAGGTCTCAGCAGCGGCAATGATCTCCGGGAAGGTCTAGGCCACCCGTGGATCCATCCCGGACCCAACGACGCTGGTCGGGTCGCGCTGATAGCGGACGGCTTCCTCCACCAGCCGTTGCGTCTCCGGGGAGGCCCCTGCCGCAAAGGAAGAAGCGAGTTAGAAGAAGAACAACAAGGAAGAAACGACGGATCCCGACGCGGCAAACTACAAGAAAAAGCACTTACGGGAGAAGGACTTTTTCTAGGTGCTGCGCCTCAAGCAACGTACCACACCGCTCCCGTTCGAAGGCGCGGTCGCGCTCCTCGAGCGCCTTCTCCAGATCAGCCGCCTTGGCAAGGGCCGCCTTCAGCTTGGCATCCTTGTCTTCGGCCGCCTCGCGGCGACAGGCCTCGTCCTAACGGTCCCTCAGTGGTGGTGACCTGCCCCCGCAGGCGATCCACCTCGGCCTCGAGCCGGCCCTTGTCGTCGGCCAGCTGGCCGCGCTGCTGGTCCGCCTCCACCAGGGCCTGCTGCACCTTTGCCACCTTGGTGGCTTTTGCCTTAAGGAGCTCCACCTCGGCCTCGAGGCGGCTCTTGTGACCCGCCAGCTGCTCATGCAGCCGGTTGGCCTCGTCGAGCGACCGCCGAGCCGCGGCCGCCTCCGCCCCTGCCTGTGCCGCCTCGACGCCAAGAAGGCCGGTGTCGGCAACAAGCCGGTCGTAGTGATGACCGGACCGGAGCAAACGAGTCCGCCTGGACAGCACCTCGGCTGCGAAAAAGAAGGACTCAGCAGAAGAAAAAAGCAAGACTTAAGATTTGGCCCAACTGTTACACAGTTGGCCCGAATCTCGGGGGCTACACCCAGTGGGTGTGCTAGCACGCCCCCACTAGAAAAGAGCACAAGAATACCTGCGGTGACGCAGAGCTCCTCCTCATTGGTGGCAAGCTGCTCCATGAGCTCCCGGTGCTTGACCAGGAGATGATTGTAGGCGGCGACCCGAAAAGCGTCGAGATGCTGAAGAAAGTAGAAATCAGAACAAGGCCAACACTCTAAAGATTCGACCCAACTAATACGTAGTTGGCCCGAACCTCGGGGGCTACACCCAGTGGGTGCGCTGGCGCGCCCCCACAAAGAAGAAATTACAAGAAGACTTACCAAAACGGCGCGCTCCAGGTCGCGCGTCCGCTCCACCTCGGCCTGGGCGAAGGCCTCGAGCCGTTCCGTCCGGCCTCGCAGGCGGCGACTGACGGCGTCCAGCGCCGCCTCCTCCTGGGTCTGAGGCCCGAAGACAACGGCGCCCCCGCTCCGCGCCGGCTGCGGCAAAGCAGCTCAGCGCCCTCCCTGCCGGGGCACCAAGGCGTACTCCCCGCTAGCCGCTCGCGACGCGGCTAGCACCGACGACGACCCGGACGCCGGGACGCCCTGCGTCGCCGTCTCTGACCCGGACGCCGGGACGTCCTGCGTCGCTGTCTCCGGCCCAGCTGCCGGGGTGGCCTCCGGCACCGCCGCCCGCGGTGCCTCCTCCAAAACCGGCGGCGCCTCCCACACCGCCGCCCGCAGCGTCTCTTCCAAAATAACACCGCCTCCACCACCATCAGACCCCGCTCACTCGACCACTTCGGCCCACGGCGGGGTGTAATCCGCCACCTCCACGACCTCCCGGTCGGGGATCACCACCTCAGCCCAGCCTCCACGGCCGCACTGCCTCACCGACGATGGCTCAAAGACCGTCGCCACCACCACCATGCCCTCCGGCCTCTCACGTGTGGCCGGCTCCGCGCCGGCTCGCGCCCATGCCGCCGCCGCGTCGGTCCAAGCACGGACCGACGCCGCCTCCAGCTCCGCCTCGGCCTGGTTCCTGTCCCGCCAGGCCAAGGCTTCGACGTCGTTCGGATCCAGGCCGATGTCTGAGTCCGCCCGTCCCTCCACCTCGGCCTGGTCGGCGAGGTCGGACCAGCTCCTGCAGAATGCGGCCCCTTCAGCGGCCGCGGCTTCCGCCTCCGCCCTCGCCAGCGCGATTGGCGACCTAAAGAAGAAGACAGAATGAGCAGAAAAGAAACAAGACTAGCTAAATAAAAAAAATCTGAGCGCAAACGAGAGATGAAGCTTACCCCGCCACGACCGGGACCGGGGTTGGCATCCCGTGCCCGCCGCCGCGCTTCCTCTTGGCTGGCCTCCCGGCCCCGGTCGGGTCCGCCGTGCGCTTTGGGGCCCGGGGTCGCGGCGCGACGCTGTCTTTCCCATACGGGCGGCTTGGCGCCACCCCATGCGACGACCCTGCTCCGCCCACATCGCCGCCTTCCCCGCCCAACGCCACTACACCGACAACTGGCGTCAGCACCGACCGTTCCGTGCCGCGGTCAGCAATTCAAGACACATGAAGAAAAACACGAGACTTACCCGCGTGATGCCCAACGCCGGCGTCAGACTCAGCCTCCTCGTCGACGCCATGAGCCACGGGCTACTCTGGCACCACCGGCGCCACCTCTGACGGGGCCCGGGCGTAAGGATGCCGAATCGCGTTCAGAAGTACCCCCCGCGTCACGTCAGGATGGATGAGAAGGTGCGCGGCAGCAAAGTAAGAAGACCAGACACACACCTGCGGCGCCGGGTTCGACTGGCTGTATGGCGCCTTGCGGAACCGCCAGTCCTCCACAAGGTTGGCCTTGGAGATGTCATTCACGCCGTGCGCGATCTGCTCCGCGGACAGCCGTGTCGACCCCATGCGGTTGGGGTCTTGAAGGCCGACCATTTCGCCGATGAGGCAGGAGCGCCCCTGAAGCGGAAGGACCCGGCGCATGATGAACGCGGCGAGGAGGTCGGTGCCGGTGAGCCCCTCCTGCGTCCTCATCACCGTCACCCGCTCGCAGAGATTGACGATCTCCTGCGACGGGCGCCTGGGCGAGTAGCCCCAGTTCGTCTTCGCCCGCGGCGGTGTGATGCCGAAGGCCGGAAGGTTTATGCGATCCGCACCAAGGTTGCGGACATAGAAGAAGGAGTTCTAACACTTCTTGGCAGAATCCTCTAGCGGGATCTTGGGGGAATCCGCCCCCGAACGCTTCAAGATGACGGCGGCGCCGCAACCGGCGAACTCCCCGGCCAACGGTCCCTGCTGCTACAAGGAGAAGAAGCGCGCCCAGAGGTCGATCGTAGGCTCGACCCCGAGATATCCCTCGCAGAGGGTGACGAAGCCAGAGAGCTGGACGATGGTGCCGGTGCCAAGATGATGCGGCTGGAGCCCGAAGAACTCCAGGAACGCACGGAAGAAGGTGCTCACCGACAGCACGAACCCGCGCTCGAAGTGCGTGAGGAAGACCACGGGCTCCTACCCCTCGGGCCGAGGCCTCTGCTCGCCGCGCGGCAGGCGGACGCCGACGTCCATCTCCCGCGGCAGGCGCCGCGTCGCCCGGAGTTGGTTGATGTCCTCGGAGGTGACATTCGAACCCATCCAGGAGCCCAATGGCAGTGCCATGGTCAATGTAAGAAGAACGAAGATGGACGGCGAAGGAGTTCCGCTCGGAGGAGCAGGCACCGCAGTGCGGCAGTAGCAAAGAGCGGAGCGAGAGCAAAGGGACAGGAGGGCGCGAGCGAGAATAATGTCCGCCGCCCCCTCCCCCCCCCCCCCCCGATTTATAACCCTCGGTTTGAACGTGGGGAAGTGGGATCGTCTGCATGCGCCCGTTCCACTACCCCGCAATAAGTGTGCACGTACACGCGCAGTAACTGCCTGGGGAAGAGCAACCGGGCCTCGGACGCCGCAATAAATCCGTGCGCTTGGGCCGAGGGCGCGTGGCGGTGGGCCCCAGCCCGTCGCCCGGTCCTGTCACGCGCGTGGCCTATCAGGCCCCTCTGACTTCCGGGCACCAGGTGGCGCCCGCGGAAAGCCCGAGGGATTGCCCCAAGATTCGACGGACTTCTCGGTTCCCGCCACGGCCGAGATGCCACGATCCGGTTTCCGAGAAAACCGGCACACAGTGGGTGTTGACGGACCCGACGCTCGCAGAATCCACCTTGCTTAAGAGGGAAACTACGAAGGCCCAGTCATCCGAAGACGGCGGACCTTCACAGCTTCGGGGACTACTGTCGGGGGGATGGACCCCGGGCAGGCAACGGAACCTGGATCCTCTTAAAAAACAATGGGGCTGGCACCGCCCCTCAATACCGGCATGCGCTTGGCCGGGTCGCTCGACCCGGCCAAGCCCCGCAAGCCGGCCAGACTAGCCGACCCGGCAAGACACATCGACTCGGCCCCAACGACTAGCGCAAGACAGCCGAACCCGACAAGACCAAAGCCTCCTCGACAAGCCAGCGCCTCCCGTGGCATGGTACGCAATCCAGCTGCGGGTCAACTCCCGTCCTATACAGACCGTATGATGGGGACGAGTCTTCAACCAATGATGACCGAGGCAACAGTGCCCCGCCCATGCCTCTAGTCAGCAGGAACGTGGCAACAGTGCCCCTCACCTACCCGCTGACCAGGGCCGGTGTGGCTACAGTGCCCCCGCCCTCACCGCTGACGACATCAAGCGGCAACCTGACGCAGAGCACTGTACGCGACTCGACTCGGCCATGCCCTGACGATCAACAAGACGACGCACAATCCCCCTAGGCATGCGGGGCCCACACCTAGGTGTCGTGGTATTCTCACGGGGGTGCTAGACGACATATGCCACAAGGTGGCTTTGTGTGAGGGCAAGACTGCTGCCGGAATATCCAGGGACGGGTATGCGAGTAGCACGCGCTAGTTTACCCAGGTTCGGGGCTCTCCGGAGAGATAACACCCCTACTCCTACATGTCTGAGTATATCTGGTATATCTGGTACAGAGTTGCTCCTGGAGCTGTATCTGAGAATAGTGCCATAGGCATCTGGTTTCATATATGCATGTATGTGGCATGGTGGCCGTTGCTCTTGGCCGAATGGGTGTGCCTGGGCATGTATGCATGCGTGTGTGTGAGGATGGATGGATGGCTTGCTATATATAGTGTGTAGTGGGCATGGGACATGGCGTTGGTTGTAAGCTAAATTGGGTAGATTACAAGCCAAGCCATGTATGGGGCATGGTGCATGTCATGCTTGTCCCCTGGGCACTTTATATAATAATGCCAAGGGGACAGGTACACTGTAGATGATGGCGTCGCGGTACAGCTGTCTCGTCCGCGGTATGGCCGTCCCGTCGGGGTCTTGTTAGTGTCGGGTCGGGCTGCAGTCGACAGCCGGCTGGTTGGCGTAGTCGGCAGCCGGCTGGTTGGCGTAGTCGGTAGCCGGCAGTCGGCAGCCGGCCGGGAAGAGCAGTCGGACGGGGAGCCGACAGGAGCGGACGGGCAGTCGGACTAAGGGGCTTTGCTAGCCCCGATGTCTTGATTAATTGTCTCACCGTCTTCGGGGTATCCATGTCCAATTACTCCGACACTAGGGGAACCCGGCGAACCACAAGCCCTCAGCGGGACCTAGCCCGGGTCGCCGGACACCGACAATACGGACCCACCGACTTGTAACATTACCATTGTACCCCCGGGGGGGTGGACTATAAAACCCCCGGGAGCCCACGATCATACCGCGGAGGGGGGGAGGCGAGCGAGAGGGCAAGCAGAAAACACATACGAGAGAAAAGCAAGTAAGCATAGGACTAGCCACAAAACAGCAACACCAGAGAGAAGAAGCAGCCCAAGCCTTGGCCAGCTTCCTTCCTCCTCCATACAGCTCCAAGAGCAACATTGTACTATCGATCATCCAACTACACTCGGCAGGACTAGGGGTTTGATCTCTCTGGAGAGCCCCGAACCTGGGTATGTCCGGCGTCCCACGCCCGCTCATGCCAACCTCGCCTCTGGAGTCCACCAGCGCCCTCAAGCCTCCTCCTCTCTTTAGCCATCCCTTGACATCTGCCGTGCGCCCACCACGACAAACATGATCCAGGAGACTTGGACCCTACGTCAAGAAAGAAAGAAGGAGGCCACGAGGTAGGCGGCGCGCCCACCCCCTAGAGCACGCCCTCCACCCTCGTGGGCCCCCTGTTGCTCAACCGACGTACTCCTTCCTCCTATATATACCTACGTACCCCCAAACGATCAGATACGGAGCCAAAAACCTAATTCCACCGCTGCAACCGTCTGTACCCATGAGATCCCATCTTGGGGCCTGTTCCGGAGCTCCGCCGGAGGGGGCATCCATCACAGAAGGCTTCTACATCAACACCATAGCCTCTCTGATGAAGTGTGAGTAGTTTACCTCAAACCTTCGGGTCCATAGTTAGTAGCTAGATGCCTTCTTCTCTCTTTTTGGATCTCAATACAATGTTCTCCCCCTCTCTTGTGGACATCTATTCGATGTAATCTTCTTTTTGCGGTGTGTTTGTTGAGAACGATGAATTGTGGGTTTATGGTCAAGATTATCTATGAACAATATTTGAATCTCTGAATTCTTTTATGTATGATTGGTTATCTTTGCAAGTCTCTTCGAATTATCAGTTTGGTTTGGCCTACTAGATTGATGTTTCTTGCAATGGGAGAAGTGCTTAGCTTTGTGTTCAATCTTGTGGTGTCCTTTCCCAGTGACAGTAGGGGCAGAAAGGCACGTATTGTATTGTTGCCATCGAGGATAACAAGATGGTTTTTTTTATCATATTGCATAAATTTATCCCTCTACATCATGTCATCTTGCTTAAGGCATTACTCTGTTTTCATGAACTTAATACTCTAGATGCATGCTGGATAGCGGTCGATGAGTGGAGTAATAGTAGTAGATGGAGGCAGGAGTCGGTCTACTTGTCTCGGACGTGATGCCTATATACATGATCATACCTAGATATTCTCATAACTATGCTCAATTCTGTCAATTGCTCAACAGTAATTCGTTCACCCACCGTAAAATACTTATGCTCTTGAGAGAAGCCACTAGTGAAACCTATGGCCCCCGGGTCTATCTTCATCATATTAATCTTCCAACACGGTTATTTCCTTTGCTTTTTTACTTTGCTTTTATTTTAATTTGCATCTTTACCACAAAAATACCAAAAATATTATCCTATCATATCTATCAGATCTCACTCTCGTCAGTGACCGTGAAGGGATTGACAACCCCTTATCGCGTTGGTTGCGAGGAGTTATTTGTTTTGTGCAGGTACGAGGGACTCGCGCGTAGCCTCCTACTGGATTGATACCTTGGTTCTTAAAAACTGAGGGAAATACTTACGCTACTTTGCTGCATCATCCTCTCCTCTTCAAGGAAATCCAACGCAGTGCTCAAGAGGTAGCAAACAGCACGGGTCATCTATCTACAACAACATAGACAAGCAAAATACTATCAGGTACTAAGTTCATGATAAATTTAAGTTCAATTAATCATATTACTTAAGAACTACCATTTAGAAATACATCCCTCTAATCATCTAAGCGATCACGTGATCCAAATCAACTAAACCATGTCCGATCATCACGTGAGATGGAGTAGTTTTCAATGGTGATCATATCTACTATATGATTCACGCTCGACCTTTCGGTCTCAGTGCTCCGAGGCCATATCTTCATATGCTAGGCTCGTCAAGTTTAACTCGAGTATTCTGCGTGTGCAAAACTGGCTTGCACCCATTGTAGATGAACGTAGAGGTTATCACACCTGATCATCACGTGGTGTCTCGGCACGACGAACTTTGGCAACGGTGCATACTCAGGGAGAACACTTTTATGTTGAAATTTAATGAGAGATCATCTTATAATGCTACCGTCAACCAAAGCAAAATAAGATGCATAAAAGATAAACATCACATGCCATCAATATAAGTGATATGATATGGCCATCATCATCTTGTGCTTGGGATCTCCATCTCTGAAGCACCGCCATGATCACCATCGTCACCGGCGCGACACCTTGATCTCCATCGTAGCATCGTTATCATCTCGCCAACTATTGCTTCTACGACTATCGCTACCGCTTAGTGATAAAGTAAAGCAATTACAGGGTGATTGCATTGCATACAATAAAGCAACAACCATGTGGCTCCTGCTAGTTGCCAATAACTCGGTTACAAAACATGATCATCTCATACAACAAAATATAGCATCATGCCCTGACCATATCACATCACAACATGCCTTGCAAAAATAAGTTAGACGTCCTCTACTTTGTTGTTGCAAGTTTTACGTGGCTGCTGCAGGCTGAACAAGAACCGTTCTTACCTACGCATCAAAACCACAATGATATTTCGCCAAGTTAGTGTTGTTTTAACCTTCACAAGGACCAGGCGTAGCCACACTCGGTTCAACTAAAGTTGGAGAAACAGACACCCGCTAGCCACCTGTGTGCAAAGCACGTCGGTAGAACCAGTCTCGCGTAAGCGTACGCGTAATGTCGGTCTGGGCCGCTTCATCCAACAATACCGCCGAACCAAAGTATGACATGCTAGTAAGCAGTATGACTTGTATCGCCCACAACTCACTTGTGTTCTACTCGTGCGTATAACATCTATGCATAAACCTGACTCGGATGCCACTGTTGGGGAACATAGTAATTTCAAAAAAAAATCCTACGCACACGCAAGATCATGGTGATGCATAACAACGAGAGGGCAGAGTGTTGTCCATGTACCCTCGTAGACCGAAAGCGGAAGTGTTAGCACAACGCGGTTGATGTAGTCATACGTCTTCACGATATGACCGATCCAAGTACCGAACGTACGGCACCTCCGAGTTCAGCACACGTTCAGCTCGATGACGTCCCACGAACTCCGATCCAGTAGAGCTTTGCGGGAGAGTTCCGTGAGCACGACGGCGTGATGACGGTGATGATGTTACTACCGACGCAGGGCTTCACCTAAGCACAACTACGATATGACCGAGGTGGATTATGGTGGAGGGGGGCACCAGACATGGCTGGGAGAGATCAACAGATCAACTTGTGTGTCTAGAGGTGCCCCCCTGCCCCAGTATATAAAGGATCAAGGGCCGAGAGGTGGCCGGCCAAGGAGGGCGCGGCAAGGGGGGAACCCTACTCCCACTCGGAGTAGGACTCCTCCTTTAATAGTAGGAGTAGGAGAAGGGGGAAGGAGGAGAGAGAGGGGAAGGAAAAGGGGGGCGCCGCCCCCACCCCTCCTTGTCCAATTCAGACTAGAGGGGGAGGGGGCGCAGCCTGTCCTGGCGGCCCCTCCTCTTCTCCACTAAGGCCCATTAGGCCCAATATACTCCCCGGGGGGTTCCGGTAACCCCCCGGTACTCCGGTAAATGTCCGAAACCTCCCGAAACACTTCCGGTGTCCGAACATAGTCGTCCAATATATCGATCTTTACGTCTCGACCATTTCGAGACTCCTCGTCATGTCTGTGATCATATCCGGGACTCTGAACTACCTTCGGTACATCAAAACACAAAAACTTATAATGCCGATCCTCACCGAACTTTAAGCGTGCGGACCCTACAGGTTCGAGAACTATGTAGACATGACTGAGACATGTCTCCTATCAATAACCAATAGCAAAACCTGGATGCTCATATTGGCTCATGCATATTCTATGAAGATCTTTATCGGTCAAACCGCATAACAACATACGTTGTTCCCTTTGTCATCGGTATGTTACTTGCCCGAGATTTGATTGTCGGTATATTAATACCTAGTTCAATCTCGTTACCGACAAGTCTCTTTACTCATTCTGAAATACATCATCCCGCAACTAACTTATTAGTTACAATGCTTGCAAGGCTTATAGTGATGTGCATTACCGAGAGGGCCTAGAGATACCTCTCCGACAATCAGAGTGACAAATCCTAATCTCGAAATACGCCAACTCAACAAGTACCTTCAGAGACACCTGTACAGCACCTTTATAATCACCCAGTTATGTTGTGATGTTTGGTAGCACATAAAGTGTTCCTCCAGTAAACGGGAGTTGCATAATCTCATAGTCATAGGAACATGTATAAGTCATGAAGAAAGCAATAGCAACATACTAAACGATCAAGTGCTAAGCTAATGGAATGGGTCAAGTCAATCACATCATTCTCCTAATGATGTGATCTCATTAATCAAATGACAACTCATGTCTATGGCTAGGAAACTCAACCATCTTTGATCAACGAGCTAGTCAAGTAGAGGCATACTAGTGACACTATGTTTGTCTATGTATTCACACATGTACTATGTTTCCGGTTAATATAATTCTAGCATGAATAATAAACATTTATCATGATATGAGGAAATAAATAATAACTTTATTATTGCCTTTAGGGCATATTTCCTTCAATTTGGGCATATAGAAGATGTGGCAAAAATTCAACTCATTAGGATATGCCTAGCCAGTACTTCCTTCACAACAGTTCTAGCTGAACAGAAACTTTGAAATTTGTTGAGGAAGTTTTACGAGGCAAATGGAGCTGAATTTTTTCATGACATAATGATTTGGATAGTAAAGAGTGCCCAAAAGTTTTGGGAATTTTGGGAATGACAGAAATGTAGGCTGCTTCACAACCTAGGGAAAATTTTGACACATGTACATGACACATAGGCAAAAATTGACACATGTACATGACACATAGGCAAAACTGATGAGGTGGCACCTAGTCATAGCAATGCACCACAATTTACAAGGCTATGACCATCTATATTGGTCGTGTTCAGCTAGAAATAAGGCAGTGGACCAATGTTGTCTGCTTTACGACCATTTCATGTAAGGAAATTACGAACTGTCTGACAAAAGTGGTCGTTATGGTTTAGGGTTTGGAGCCCCTCGAACAGCTTATGACCAATTGTTCTCAAATGGTCATGGATTTACGACCATTTCTTCCAGGGTCACTGACAAAAGGTCACAAGTTTACATAATTGTTGTAGTGCATGGGGACATTTACCCATAGGGCCGTGATGGCCCTTTGTTAAGAGAGTAGGACATCTTTCTTGCTCACTTTAAGTTCCCTCCTAGTCTCGTGGTTGGTGTATATCCTCCCCACTTGTGACACACCGAGCAATTGTCATATGTGATGTTTGCCTTCCCTCGAGGCTTCATATTGCATTGCCCGATCGTCCCTTTGATCGGAGGTGTTAGTACAAATCCATTTGAGGGTAGGGGTGAGGCAACTCTGTTCCTTTGGAAGGCATCAATGGTGCTGATGAAAAAGAGGGTATTGATGCTTCCAGCATCATTCCATATATCTTATTTGATATCATGAAGGTCCCAATAGTCGGTGCCAACTGCCGACGGTGTATTGCAAAGTACCAGAACAACAATACAGTAATGTATGTGGATTTGTGTGACAATAGGACAAAACCTCAAGTAACCACATAGACATATAGAGACAATTTTACCCAGGTTTGGGATCCCACAATGTGAGTAATGCTACTTGTGATAGGCGTTGGGATTCCCCCAAAGAGGAAGGGTGATGTAGTAAAGTAGTAGATAGTACTTCCCTTAGTTAAGAAGCAAGGTTTATCGAACCAGTAGGAGACTCATGCAAAAAAACATCAAAAGTCCCTACACACACAAAAAAAACAAATACTTGCACCCAACATGGGCAAGAGGGTTGTCAATCTCTTTGTACTCGTTAATTGCAAGGATTAGTTCTGGTAGTGATAGATAGATAAATTGCAAAAGAAATAAACGACATCAACTAATTTTTAAGGTTTTAGTACATATGAAGTGAATGGACGCTCGCACCAAAGAGTTCACTAGAGGCATCTCTCTCATGAGCATAACAATACTGGGTAGACAAATAACTGTTGGGCAATTCATAGAGTAGTGCATAGTTATGATGATACTCATGGCATGATCAATATATAGGCATTACGTCTGAGACAACTAGTCTGACATCCATCTACATCTACTACTATTGCTCCACCCTTGACCAATATCCAACATGCATCTTAAGGTATTAAGTTCATAACAAATAGAGTGATGCTTGAGCATGATGACATAATATAGACAAAGTAAGACAAAATAATATGTTCGAACCCTGTCGTTTTACCCTTATTAGCAACAATACAAATATGTGCCTTGCAACTCCTCCTATCACACAGTAAGGACATCACAAGATTGAACCTACTACCAAGCACCTATCCCACTAAAGATAAATCAATCTAATTGGCCAAAGGATATAGATAGATCAGAGAGAAATACAAAATCACACATAGTAAATCTCAGAAAAGACTCAATTAATTTCAATGAATAATCTGATCATAAACCCACAACTCATCGGATCCCAACAAACACACCGCAAAGATTACATTGAATGGATCTCCAAGAGATCATTGTATTGAAGATCACACACACACACACACACACACACACACACACACACACACAGAGAGAGAGAGAGAGAGAGAGAGAGAGGGAGAGCGAGAGACCTAGCTACTGCTATGGACCCGTAGGTCCTGTTGGAACTACTCACACATCGTCATATGGAGGCAACAAGGTTGATGAAGATGGCTTCCATGATCGATTCCTCCTTTGGCAGAGTACCGTCGGAGGCCTCTAGATGGGATCTTGGAAGAACCGAGGCTTGAGGTGGCAATAAAATTGTTTTGGGTCTCGCTCTTGGAGTTTCTTGATTTTATGGAATTTATAGCGCTGGAATTAGGTCAGGGAGGCCTTCGAGGGGCCCACAATATCAAGTTGCACTGGGTGCACATGTGAGCTTCTGGTCCACTCGTAGGTCATCTGCACCCCCAAAGTTTCTAGGGTCTCTTCTGGTCCAGAAAAAGTCACTGTAAAGTTTCATCTTGTTTGGATTTCGTTTCGTATGGTTTTTCTGTGAAACAAAGAAAGAGGCAAAAACAGGAACTAGAACTGGGCACTGAGTTAATAGGTTTGTTCCCAAAAATGATATAAAATGGCACGTAAAGTATACAAGATTGATGATATAATAGCATGAAACAATCAAAAATTATAGATGCGTTGGAGATGTATCAAGTAACAACCCTAGTCCTTCTTGTTTGGAATTGTAGATGTCAATGAGTACAATGTGGGGTCCAACAACTTGTACACTAAGTCGCTAGAAATTTTTGTGTCCGATCCGATGGGGTGTGTCCAAGATTGGATCAAATTTAGGTCTAAACTAGGTCTTCGACCCCATCCTCTTGGATGTAAAAGTATAAGTTGTCCCTCCTAGTCTTGACACTCTGGTATTTATACCCATCCTTGGGTAGGATCGGACGCCTTCCTCCCTTGTGTATCCTAGTCGGATACGGCTTGACCTTCATTCAGTTGGTCCTTACCCTACTCTTATGATCTCTTGGCTTGGCACACCTTGGTTTCTCCTTTATTGATGGTCTTCAAAGGTAGTTCTTTTGGCCATTTATATTTTTGGGCCAGGACTCCTGGAGGATCTGGATCATGAGTTCAGTTGACTTGCTTGGGCCGTGAGTGCTGTGAGGAGGGGCCCAAATTGGCATATCACCAATAGTCATGAAACTTATCACGCACGTGACGCAATGTCAGACCCAACTACCCATTGGGGAGTCGACACAAAACTCGTGTTGGATTCCGCCTTACTACCATAGTACCATTTCATATATTTAGTGTTTCTCAAAAACATTAATTGACACCACCGCATACCAAGCACTATAAAGAGCCTCGCCGCTTACCCCTCGATGGTTCATCAAACCTAGCCTCTCCCCTCAAGCCTCATCACAAACTTTCCCTTCTCTATGTAATATCTCCATCTCATGCCTATCCACGACATCACCTCCACTTCTATCAAAGTTGTAGTGAACTCACTTCTTCGTCGAATTTTCAGAGCATCCACTCTCTTAGTTTATTATGCATGTGCTAAGTAGGTCAACCTACAACCATGGATGTGAGCGCAGGGTGGATGACCACATGGTAGATAGTCGCGGAGGTATGATTAATGATTTCATGGAGGATCGATTCGGTGATGATTACGTCTTTGAGTCTAAGATGGCTAATCCCATGGCGGATCAGATCAATGATGAACATATTATGAAGTTAAAGGACACTGCCTCTAGTCTCATCGACAACCACAAACTCGGTGAGTTCTCTCCTATTTTTTTCATCTTTATGTTCATACAATCTTTATTGTGATGGCCTTTCATAGAGGTGTTGAAGAGTAAATTGGAGGATAATGAACAATTGAAATAGGTCTGTCATAGAGGGTTTTCTAAAGCACTAGAAAACATACCAAATCCAAATCTTGCATTTTATGCGTTTCCATCCATTGTTTTCAATCTTCTAAAACTTGCAATGTCGATGTTGACGATACAACCAATTGCACCAGCGATCCATTGGGTGAGATCATGTCGTGACTTCCTTCATCCATTTATTGTCATGAAAACTCGGATTCACTCTCTTACTCCCTAGATAAAATGTGATAAGGAGTTGACCCCTTGGTGAATTCCACCAAAATCCTGGTTCTATCCCTAGCATCGACCTTGTGGCGACCGAAGGGGGAGGGGAACCATGTATCTCTCCTTGCAAGTATAGGGAGGAACCCTTAGTTTTTGATTTGAAGCATGAAAGCAATTAGGGTGTCTGATAATTTTGCCTCTGTTCTTCCTCAGCATAATGATGTTCAACATCTGGTTGCCTCCTCGGCTCATAGTCTACTCCGGGTAACGGGATTTTTTTTTGTTAATGGATTTTTTTGCCTCTAAGAGACTAGCCAGTGAGAAAAACCAATCATGGGTTTGTATAGGGGCGGTGGTTTAAAGAAGATGGATCTAGTAATATTCCACTATATCATCCACGAAATGTGGTCGGTCCCAATCCAGGTTAACATAGGTTGTTCCCCAACAAGTGTGTCACGGTGACATGTGCATCATTTCTTATGGTGTGCCTATTCTTGGTCTCTCAAAGCCTCATTGGTGATGGTGCTTCCCTAATTTTGGCAATGGTGGAGGCTTCGCTTCTCTTCCAGTGAGCACCTCAACGAAGACCAAGGTTGGTGGTAGTAGTAGGATTTGGTGTGTGAAAGGACCCATGGCCCCTAACTGTATTTTTCCTTGGAGTTTTTCCTACAAAATTTCTGCTACACTTGTCTTCTCCCAGCTTATTTTGCATTTTTTAGTGTGGTCTTACCAATAACGTGTCTTTTAATCAATGAAGATGCAATTACTATGAAAAAATCTGATCATTTGGAACCCAAACCATCTCATCTCTAACATTGGCGCCAGTGCACACTTACCAAACCCCTCCAACCTATCCTTACCCATTATATATCCAATGATGATTCATTTAAAAAGCCCGTAGACTCAAACACATGGATACATTGAAATCCAAAAATGGCACAATCATGAATGAAAATCCGAAGATGGGATCGTAAGAACTGAAAACCCAAAGACAATATGACATTCACCCGCAAAAAAGACAATATGAAATTAAATGACAATCCAAATATGAGATAATAGTAGATAAAAACCGAACATGGCATACTATTACTGATTTTCGACAGATGGCAGAATATTAAATTAAAATTTATAAATGGAATATCATAAAATGAACTCCAAATATGGCATTACAATAAATGAAATCCATAGATGGCACAACATTGAAGGAAATTCCATAGATGGCATCACATTAAATGCAATTCCATAGATGGCATAACATTAAATGAAAAATCAAAATATGGCATATCAATAAATAAAATCCAAATATGGCACAACAATAAATTGAAATAGCAAACAACTTAAAAAATTCCAAATATGGCGCAACAGTAATGAAAATCCAAATAAATCATAATATTAAATGAAATTCCAAAGATCTCATAGCATGAAATGAAATTTATAAATGGCATATCATTAAATGAATTCCAAAGATGGCATAACATTAAATAAAATTTATAAATGGCATATCATTAAATGAAAATTTAAAAATGGCATATCATTAGATGAATTCCAAAATGGCATAAAATTACATGAAATTCCATGAATGTAATAACATTAAATGAAAGGTCCAAAGATAAAATATGAATAAATAAAAATCCGAATATGACAGAACAAAAAGTGAAAATAGAAAGAAAAAATCCAAAGATGGCGTGACAATAAATAAAATCCAAACATGGAAAAATGATTATAAATATAAAAAATGGCACGCATTAAATGGGGAAAAAATTAGGCAGAAGAAAAGAGCCCATCATCTGAACACATCCATGATGAACACTCAAGAAAATTCGAAAATTTTCTAAGGATAGACGTAGTTGATACATATGTAGGCATCCGGAAAATAAAATACCACGTAATAGATCGAAAACAAAATATCTTCTTAGAAATAATGCACTAGGCCCCCTGGACTACATGATAATCATAAACTCTAATGTCAAGACCACAAAAGTGATGAAAGATAATTGTGAGTAGTTCATGTGAATTCTATGTCTTTGTAGGGTCCTCCTTGAAAACTCATTCCCACCCCACCCCCCACCCCCCCCCCCCTTGCCCTATATAAGCAATGGGATTATGCATATCTTTTGTCCATTCTGAATCCTCCTGTGGCTCTTCTTTTTGTTGTAGACTTCAATTAAAAAAATTATCTTTGAAGTCAATCTTCTTGAATAGGTTTGTTCAATTTTTGAGTAGTTCGTGGAAATACATGCGGAATCTGAAGGCTATTCGTTGTGCTAATCCCTAGTATTTCTCATGTTTTAGGGATGGAGTAGTTTGCCCGGTCACTTGGAGGGGAGATTTCTATTTGTTTGCGTCTGTGTTATTTGTTGGTGTTGTTCTTCTGAGATGAAATGAAAGGAGCCATGTCGTCTGGAGCGGGTGAGACGAAGTATGGCGCAGGCATGAGCAGGAGCCCACTCCAGCCTCAGCCACAACCCATCGTTGCCGCTCGCCTGACCATTGGCCACCAAGGTGGAGCTTCCTACTACTCTGCACCATGCCCGTCCGGGCCTGTGGCTGGCACTGAGCACGCGCACGCCATGGGTGTGACCTCTGAGCCACCATTGGCCACAAAGTACAACCCGGATGGCACCATGCCGCCAACTATCCTCCGGACGCCATATCCTACTGTTGCTGCTGCTCCCCCGACACCTGCCCTACCCTCGAACTCCATGTTGGGATTGCGCCTGGGCACTGGGAGCCCCCATGCGCCACCAGCATTGCCATCATCGCTACCACCACTACCACCACCACCACCTGTAGAGCATGGAACACATCCAGTTAAGCAGACGAGGATATGGCCGCCGAGCTCCATGGCCAGCAAGAAGCAGCGACAGATGGCAGTAGCAGGTATATAGTGTTGTTGCTTGTACTAAGAGCTCATGACATCATCGCAAGTAGAGTAGCAAAAGGTGCATAGATGGATATGGTGGTATTTTAGTCCTAATATTCTTATATACAAATGACCACCGCAGGCTGACCAGAGTCTGGCAAGCATAGAATTATCCATGTAGGCTATTTAGTAAGGGTTGCCACTTGTTTGTCATAAATACAGAGCTTTTTTTGTGAATGCATTAAAATTATTAAAATATTGTATAGGTGCTATTTCATTGCATGCAATCATTCATATTGTGTTGTTATTCCCTCCAGAAGTATGGCCGGAGCTTTGAAATTATATTTGTAGGATGTTACATATTAGTTTAGTTCAGACCAATGTTATATTCAGTTTGCCAACATTAAGTACATTTCCCGTTTCTAAACTGAAAATGGATTTTTTTGTAGGGCCTGCTGCGACTGGATTAATTCCTAAGGTTATCACAGTCCAAGGTGGAGAGGTAATTTGTACCAACCCCCCCCCCCCCCCCCCGATGATGCTCCAAGACAGAGCAGTGCTCTAACAACAATTTATCATAGTATATTAGTATCTAGATACTAGCTATTAAAATATCTAATTGAAATGGTTCCTTTAAAAAAGATACTAATAATGGATCCATGGTTTCAGGATGTAACAACAAAAGTCCTCTCCTATTGTGGGAATGGGTTGGCAGTTCATATCTTCTCTGCCCATGGTGTTGTGCGCAATGTGACACTGCGGCACGCAAATTCTCCTTATGAAAGGGTCGTTTATGAGGTTCGCTCCATTGTTTTAGCTTGGAAACTGTACATTAGATAATCCCTTTTTGCTGGTGTGCTTTAGAAATATACTTAAGGTCCAGCCAAACTAGAGAACAATAAGGAAAACTGAAATGTGGGCAGTAGTTAGTTTCTTTTATAATTATTTTCTTTACCATCATATTTCAATCAAAACACACCGTTTTGTAGTTCTGGTTTTCTGTAAAGGAAATGTTGTTGTTTGACCTCTAGATTTGTTTCCAAATCTGAACAATATCTAATTATGTGCACTCCAAAATGCAGGGTTGTTTTCACATCCTTTCTTTGTCTGGCTTGTATGTGCCATCCAAAACTAATGAACTGAGCACTCAAAAGGGTGGATTGGGTATTTCGTTTTCCAGTCCCGATGGCCGCGTCTTCGGCGGTGGGTCAGCAGGACCTCTGATTGCAGCTTCACCTGTTCAGGTTACCATCTTTCACTGGGAGTAACATGTTTCTAAAAGACAAAGATCTTTATATCATACTCCCTCTGTCCCAAAATAAGTGTCTCAAGTTTTCAGTACAACTTTGTACTAAGTTGAGACACTTATTTTAGGACTGAGGGAGTAGTATGTTAATAGCTCTCACTGCATATTGCTCTGTTTTTTGAAGTAATTAAAGGCTATATGTGCTTCCTATATTTGGAATACTGTGAAACCAATGTTCTGCCATATAATTTACATTCTATACATATTAATAGTCCTATGTAAAATCATTATGTGTTTCTTTTTATATGTAGCTTATTTGGAAAATGACATAGCTTTACGAAATACACATCTATTGCTAGGGAGAACCGTGTGCTTTGTTTTAATACTTTGAATTTTTGTTCGCAGGTGGTCATTGGAACGTTTCTAGCCGACTAGAAAAAGGAGGATAAATAGGCACCAAGAGGTGGTCTGAATGGATCATCAAGTGATCCAGGATGCCCACCAAACTAGAGTGCCACTCAAAGATTCAACACCAGATTCTTGTTTCCAAATAAGAGCCAGCTTAAATTCCTAGCTTTTCGCTCCAAATGCTTAGCTTTCTGCTCCTAGCTCACTCCCAATGCTTAGCTTTCTGCTCCAGGTCGTTTTACTTTTCGGTCTTAGCTTGCTCCAAGTGTTAGGTTTTCAATACTAGATCCAAATGCGCAGCTTTTTATCCTATCTCCAGCTTAGCTACTCTGATGATTTTGTAACTGGATGATGCTTTGTAATAACATAATTATGAAATTTCATGGTCATATTGCACACATCTGATCATCAAAACATAAAAATGCCATTCTCTAGGGTAACCAGTATCCCAAAACTATCCTACCCCTTTATTTGGAACAAAGGAATTTTGCAACAATTGCCAGAACTCTAAATTCCTACTTAGTTAATTCCTCTTCTTCCAAACGATGCGCAGCTATTATATCGCTTGTATGTCTTATGCCTTGTTTGATACATCCAGTTCGCATGTAGAATTAGTTTTCCATGTAAGGAAATCAATCCGTATCTTACACAGCTGGTTGAGCAGAGCAATATCTGCTCTATATAGCTGTCGACCAATCTGTATCTCACACAACTGGTTGAGCAGAGTAATAACTACTGCTGTAAACGACAGCCGCAAGTTGGCAACGACGATGACAGCGATGTACTATAGAATTGTTTTCAAACAAGATCGATGGATCGATCGATACTCGACACGCCCTGAATCAAAAGCTTTGTTACTTTCGTATCTCATTCGTCGGTGTTTCTCCCATTCTCGCTGAAATTGTACGCGCGTCAGATCAATATATTAGTTGCGAGAATAGTTGAATTTGTCTTCTGAGCGAATTATACATTTAAGACGCTGGGGGACACAACCTGAAAATAAAGCGAAACATGAGGGATACAGAGAGAGATAAACAAAATGTCTGAAGTTATCATGCACACGTAAAAGAACAATGTAATGTGCAGAAACTAGTGTTCTTGCAGCATTTTGGGATACAACCTGAATTTATTCAAAAATAATACCATAGGCGGAATCAAATATACCACGCGCGCAGGAAAAATAGAGAAGGCACCATGCTCAGAACTTTGGTCTCGGTGAAAACAAAAATTCATTTTCTGCTAATGAACTGAAACTTTCAGCAGAATAACAAAACTTAAGTGCTCAACTCACTGCAAGAACCGCCACATCTAAAAGAAAATGCAGCTAGCAGAGTTAAAGTAGTGGCCATTGTCAACAGATTACAGACTAATGTCACTGCATCATTGTTCAAACATTTTTGGGATTCTAGAACCGTGTTGCCAACGCAAGTAAGTTTCTTACTGTCAGGACAACAAACCCAGTTTAGCTAGCTAGTAGAAACACAACAACTGCTGGCCTTTCCTGAACCCATATCTCAACGGAAGGAACTGGGTTCTAATGTCATCGTGTCCAAGGCGACGACACTTCAGAAGAAGTGGACAGGAAGGCGACTTGTAGGGGGTATCTCTCTACTCTGCATCGACATCCGCATACCGCAGCGCCGCATGGGCTGAATTAGCAGAAAAAATAGTTAAGCAGTTAGGCATCGTGTGTCACAAGTACGGCAACAAGTTTAAATGAGAAGATAAAAAAAGAAAGCAGATGTACAAAACCTCAAAACAGTGTAATGTGTTACTCGAAACAGTTACAATAGGCTGAAAAACAGAAATCATTATCTTCTCAGTGAATCTGAACTAGGCAGACCAAACTGATTTGGGTTTTGAAGTTCAGAAGTTTTCCACTAGCGGCATATATATGGAGTAAATCGAACAACTGAATCATCTGAATCGAAGCACAGTGGCATCAAAACCAATAGTTTCCATATCATGGTTCAGTGTAGATTTTAGTCTTATGAAATGACTTTCACCCCAACAAACTAGCCTCAGACAACCTTCTAGCATAATGTGGTGCCTGTTGAACACCTACTGATTTGATTCATTAACTTTTACTGATGTCTATAATCCTACAGCAGTTCTGTTTCCTAACTAAAACAGATTAGCAGCAAAAGTTTCAGTAAACAAACTGTTTTTCAGACTACTGTTTCGATTCAAACACTGTTTTCCAAGCACGGGCAGATTAGCACTCAACTGACATGCATGAAACCCAAAACATCCGATCCGGACAAGTTCAAGACTGTTGCAAATAAGAGTTCCTTGCCAAAGGAGAAGAGTAGGAAGCTGAGGATATGGAGGGGCTCTCACGAGGCGTCCCGGCGACGACGAGGACGATGTGGAAGCTCTCGCGGTTGCTGGGCAGGTCGGCGAGGAGTGGGAAAAGCCGGCCATCACGTGTGGGGAGGCACATGACGAGGTCGGCGACGCCCAAGACTTGGACGGCGTTGAGCAGCCTGGCCAGCTCCTCCCTCAGGCGGAAGATGGATCTTCCCCTGAACATGTGCCAGCCGGCGGTGATGGGGTCCCCGTTGATGTCCCGCCAAATGTACACGATCTCCCGCGACAGCAACATGGTGGCGGTGGGGAGGGTAAGCTGCAGTTCTTGTGCCAACATTGTCAGGAGATCAAATGCGAATTTGAGACGCGGAAGCCAAAGAAAGCGCAAATTTGGCAAGAACAGAGCCAAGAATTGTTCCCAGGCGAATGAAATTAAAACGATTTGCGATCTCCGCGGTCATATTCCGATGCACGTTAACGACATCCAATCCAAGAACCCAGCTCGCGCAAATTCGACCGGGAAGAATCAAGAAGCGGGCATGGCGGACTCACCCCAGTCGAACGTGGAAGGGGAGGCATGGTCTCCCTGGCGGGGATGGGCTCCACGACCCAGTGCATCATCGTGCTCATGTCGTGGATGCCGTTGATGTAGCCGACGCTGGCGCCGTTGTTCCAGGGGAGGTACTTCCCGTTGGCGCGGAGGCTGCCGCCGTTGAAGTGCTGGAGCAGGACGTCGTCCCCGAATTCCGTCCGGACGGCCAGCCAAAAGACTGCCTCCGCCTCAGGATGGTTGTAGCTGCGCTGCTCGACGCGGTGCCCACGGTGGCCTAGCGGCGCTGGCGCGCCCGTGGCGGCGAGGTACCGGCCGTAGGCGGCGCTGTGGAGGAGCAGGAACGGCACCCGCGCGTGGGGTGGCTGGTACAAGTGCACCGCCCAGGCCGCGTTCATCGACGCCCGGCGGTGGTGGAGGGAGACGCCTTGCCCGTCCTCATCGGCGTGCAGGTACGTGCCGAGCTCGCGGCTCCGCAGCCGCACGTGCTGGCCGTGGTGGAACTGCTCCATCCGTCGCTTGAGCTGGAACGCTGCAGAGGAGAGGAGATGGGCTCTGCGGGGTGGAGACGGAGAGTGGGTTCTTGGTTTCTTGGCGCTCCGGCGACGGGGAGAAGAAGGAGCAGCGAAAGCTGTTGGTTGCGACGGTTACGTTCGGGCGCCAAGGCTGAATATTTCAAGGTGCCTGACGCCGTCGCCGGGCTCAGCTTTCGGTACTAGGTGGGCTTGTGGGCCGTAGTCTAGGAAATGTAATACTACTCTTCTCTGTTTCTCCGTTAAGCTAAAACAAAGCCCGTTTCTAAAATGAAAGGTTAAAAAAAAGCACTAGCCGCCGTCAAGGTTCATCGGTTTTTTTTTATTTTGCGAGAAGAGGTTCATCGTTTTCGCTGGTTCCTTTTTTTTTCTGGTATCCCAAGATGGTGGGTGAGAGGTATTAACCGTCAGTTGTATTGCTGTGAGACTTTCTTAGTTTTTGTCTTCTCATAAAACCACCATCTCACCATTCTATTTGTTATTTAAGTGCGAAGATCAAGACTTGTGACTTGGGCACTGAGCAAAGTGTTGAATAGTTGAAAAGGAAGAGTCATGGATTTGGTTACTTTGCCGATGCTCTAGATTGTGTTATGATAAGGTGTTTGTATATGATAAAGCGTTGAGTTTTTTTTGGGACACGGGTAGGGGCACGAAGGCCCCAGATGCTGTCAAAGCGGTGGCTTCTTGAAGAAACGGAAAATTACAACCAGATGCTTGTTACTAACGAAAAAGACCCCAAACAGCACATGAGAAACGCAATCAGGTCCCTACTGCTCCTTGAATGATAGAATCGACCCCAGTGCCGGTGACGAATCACTTGGAATGGCGTGACCTCCACAGATCGCTCCGCAGAATCCTTGTTGGAGTAACATTGCCCTTCTGGCTTCAAGACCGGGAGGAATGAAACATGGCTGCCATTCAACCTGAAAATTTGCCAGAACGTAGGACGAGTCGGCCAGCCTGCTTGGGCGTCGTAGCTCCTCCTAAACGCCCAGCTGGTGAGCTCTAGGTCCCCTTCATCCTTCTCCGACTCTATTTCCAGATCCGGGGACAATATGGATGAACATGGCAAGTTTGTTGGCAGCTCAATAGCCTTTACCATGCTTAGTTTGCATGTTTATAAGTTGATGTTTCAAAACAGAAAGTTTTCTATTGTTGTCTGAATTTTCCTGACAAGTCAGAATGTGATAAAATCTTCAAATTTTGACATGGTAAGGTATAATAAATTTTATATTGCTCGATAATTGTTCAAAAAAATTGGAGTTAAATAAGTATGAATTTTTGCTTTATCCTTTGCAGACTACTCGTTTTAGACAAATTACCATTATATTTGCATATGTTTGATTGTTTAATGTTTCTATTAATGGATAGGAGTATTAAATATGCTGAGACGTTTAGTATACAATGTTTAATTATAATTTTAGTAATTTGATACAATAGAGAATGTTAAGGTTTTGAATTTATTTATACTAACTTATCTCACGAGTTCTTGTTAAGTTTTTTGTGGATAAAGTTTTTAAGACATAGGGGAAACCGTGATATGAGAGGAATTAAGGAGACACAAGAGTTCAAACTTGGGGATTCCCAAGCCTCCCCAAGTTAATATTCCAAGAAGTCTCAAGTATCTAAGCTTAGGGATGCCCCAATAGACATCCCACTTTCTTCATCAACAACTATCGGTTAGTCTTGCTTGAGCCTAAGTTTTTATTTGTTCACATGATATGTGCTATTCTTGGAGTCCTTTTTTTGTTTTTTGCTGTTGTTTGATATAATCTTTAGATCTGTAAATTTTGATTTGGAGAGAATCTTTACATAGCTACCTATTGACTTAACTACACTTTGTTCTTCACATATATGTTTTGGAGTATTTTGTCCTTTACTCTTGTGCTTCACTCATATCCTAAGAGTAAATTCTTGAATGAATCTAATATCATAAATTTGAAATTATATATGCTTCATATGCTTGTCTCATGGGAGGTAGTGACTTCACATGAGAGTGCGGGAAATAAAATCTATTGGAATTTAACAAACATAGAATTGGTCATTCAGAGAATACATGAAAGAATAATTAAGGAAGAGAGACTTTATATATAAATATACTATCTTGGACACCTTCTATGATTGTGAAACCCCATTAATTATTTTCAAACTTGATCAAATAGTTGATATTGGACAAGGAAGACAACATAATCAGTTATGTTTATGTATATTTGCATAGAAGTTATACTGTCATGGATCGTCCAACATGTGGTGCTTGCTTACAATCTTTTATTAGCCAAAATTTCTGTACTAAGTAGAGATACTACTTATGCATTCAAATATCTTTAAACCCAGTTTCTTGTCATGAGAGTCCATCATATCTACCTGTAGATTGAATAAGATCATTCAAGTAAGTTGTCATCGGTGCAAAGCAATAAAAATTGCTCCTAAATATGTATGATCTATTATTGTAAGGAAAAATAAGCTTTATACAAATTTGTGATGGTAACACAATAAAAGCGAGGGACTGCTCAATAAAAGTTTCTATCATAAGGGGCAACATAAAGTGACGTTCCTTTGCATTAAGGCCTCGCACATCCAAAAGTCAAAAGCGCATGACAACCTCTGTTTCCTCTACAAAGGGATTATCTTTTATCTTTCAAGTTTTTACTTTTATGCAAGAGTTACATATTTTCTCCTATTCCAACCTCAATTATTCTCCACTTGGCAACCTCTGTTGACGTTTTTCTCTATGACTTTTTAAACCCATGTGTTCCTCTGTGTCTGATGGAAACAGTTTGTTCTAAAAATATGCTTTGAGTGCCAGCAATCATGGAGGACTATATGATAGTTGACTATGTGGAATTTGCTAAATCAAAACTTTTACATAAACCCTTCCTGAAAATAAGATGAACTGTAACTGTTTGATGATTGAAAACATAGTTTGTTAAGGTTCAAGAGAGTTTGTGATCTATACTTTAACATCTGAATAGCTTGCTACTTGATCCTTAGAAGTTTTATGAGAAATTAGCTGATGTTTATGATATATAATGATGCTAGAAAAAGTGATTAGAATTGTCATTGATCAAACTTATGCACTATTATAGCATTTAGACTTCATAAATTATTTCTTTTATCATTTACCTACTCGAGGACGAGCAGGAATTAAGCTTGGGGATGCTAATACGTCTTCAAAGTATCTATAATTTATGAAGTATTCATGCCATGTTTACGGTAATTTATATGGTTTTGGTGCCAAGTGCTAGTTCTTGTTTTTTTGCTATTTCTTAGTTTCGCGGAAAAACTATACCAAATGAAGTCCAGACGTGATAAAAATTTACGGTGATTCCGTTCGGAACATAAGAGACCCTCGACGGTTTGGGGAAAGACCAGAAGAGCCACAAGCATGTCACAAGCTCACATGGCGTGCCCTAGGGGGCGGGAATGTCACCTGAGCTTGTGGAGCCCCCATAACTCCTTTTGGCGTGATTAATAGACAAATTCCTCACATACACCAATTTATTTCAGAATTTTTGGAGTTACATAAGTACTCGAATGATACAGATTACTATAGACTGTTCTGTTTTTGACAGATTCTGTTTTCATTGTGTTGTTTGCTTATTTTGATGAATCTATGAGCAGTATCAGAGGGTATGAACCATAGATAAGTTGGAATACAGTAGATATTACACCAATATGAATTTATAATAAGTTCACAACAGTACCTAAGTGGTTATTTATTTTCTTATACTAACGAACCTTACGAGTTTTCTGTTGAGTTTTGTGTTGTGAAGTTTTCAAGTTTTGGGTAAAGATTCGATGGACTATGAAATAGGGAGTGGCAAGAGCCTAAGCTTGGGGATTCCCAAGGTACCCCAAGGTAATATTGAAGGACAACTGTCAGGACCGTATTTCGGGATATTAATTTCCCAAAAAATGGCCCTTGTACTCACCAGCCCCAGGATTACTGCTAGCTGATGAGACACCAACTTGATACAGAAACTCCAAGCAAAAATATAAAATATGTAGTACAAGACCATGCTGGCCTATGAGTACAACAAATGGTTCCTAGTGGTTGATGGCGGAAGCGGTTTGCGGTTCATCAGTGTCTATGGGACTCCATTTCCCACAGGAACAGCTGACCTGGATAACTCCTATCTTCACGAGGCTGCTATCACCATTGCGTAGGTTCTGGGGTTGTCATCGCGACGCTCCTCTCCACGCAAGAAATCTGGCCAAGACAATAGCCAGGAATAAGCCAGTGAGTACTTTGAATGTACTCGCAAACATTATGAACACAGGTATAATATAACAACCGACAATCATGCTCTGAAATGTTCTATGGTCACACGTCAGTCACAAAATAAACATCCATGAGGCACGCAAGCAGATTATTTATATACAACATGAATATGCAATAAGGGAGTAGATATAGAATGCACCGATCGAGTGTCTGAAGCGACACCTCGAAAGGATGAATATATAAAGCATGCCTCAGTCGGGCGTCTGAGCGACACCACATAAAGGGCTTATAAATAATTTAAATAACAAGCATGCCACAGTAGGGCGTCTGAGCAACACCACATAAAGATCTTATAGAGGAAATAAGTAACAATCATGCCATAGTCGGGCGTCTATGCGACACCACATAAAGGGCTTATAAAGTGAATGAATCACGAGCATGCCACAGTTGGGCGTCTTCGCGACACCACATAAAGGGCTTATATGAGAGTAATCACAGTGAATATCCAGGAGGTAGAACCGTCCCAAGGATACTCAATAATTCAAATAATGTAAATGGTTAGTCCATAATAATAGTAATCATAATTATCATGAGTCACATGTCATGATCCATGTTTTGGTTTAGCCATCTTTCCTCCGAAGACCGACACTTGACCCATCCCAGACTGTAGTCCTTAACCATGGACACGGCTATTCGAATAGATATAATCTCTGCATAGGGTGTACTCTTTACCCACGGGTAACGGATTCCTTTAGTCCATCGGGACTAATTCCGTCTACTGTCTTTTAATTGAAAACACACCTGACTCGCACACACCAGCTTAACTTTACCAGTGTCTGGAATCACCCACGACACCCGTTAAGCGAAACTCTAAGTGGGGAGGCTACAACCTCGACTAGCATGGGATCACAAAATTTATAACGCGCGCAAACTAGAGGAGCTACCCTTTCGGCTCCAACCGAAAACACCCATGCCCCCGGACCAGGTGGCATGCCTACCGGCTGTAGTTGGTATCTTCCACCATGGCCTCTCTGTACGGTGTGTGCTAGAAAGGGGTTGACAACTTACTGAACCGTACCCTACCTATGGCAGGGACAAGTGGTAGCAGGAAACAAGTATGGGGGTTACTGGAACAAGACTCGATCTATGGTCGACTCAGGAGGTTTAAGTATTCCCTGCATGATTAGCATAACAAATATATTTCAACCCACAGACAGAATCACCACCCATCATACCTCATCATGCCATACTGGACACAACCTTCTCGACGAGGAACTAGAGATAAGCTCGTGTCTACCCAAGACAGAGACTTTCCCGGCTTCCTTCCGGTAGACATGAAAGGCATACGAGGGTGATTACTATCACAAGCATATCTATTTCCAACAGCAAAGAATCTTCATTAAGCACTCATGCGTATGATCATATCATCACATAAAATAACGAATGCTCCATGTCAAGGTGGTGTTGTAACCGTATCAAACAACACACACAAAAATATTATGCCAGGGTTCAGAATGCTTGCCTTCAAGTTGTGGAGAGGCAGGGTGCATTCCAAAACTTTTGAAAGTTTTCTTCTCTCTCCATAATCCTATTTTAAGAAAATTTGAATTTAACACATAGTTTCAAAACAGTACAAAAAACTTGTTTGGAAAAATTCCAAATAAATATGAAAATAAACTAGACAGAATTGGAGAAATAACAGAAAATTAATCAAGTTAATTGGGCTTATATTTAAAAAGTTATAGCCAGTCAAAGTTTAAGCAAAACTCTGTTTTTAATTAAAACAAAAAAAGAAAACGTTTCGAATAAGAATACGTTTTCGAGACCGAGGAAATGTACTTATGGGTTTAGGCCTCCACTTAAACTAGCGCGGGCCGGCTCGAGGTCACTAACAGTGGGTCCCTTGGGCCCACTGGTCAGGTTTGACCAGTAGCCCGCGCCTCCTATCTCCTCCGGCCGAGCCGAGGCGGGGCTCCGGTGATCAGCGCCGACGAACGGCGGCTCCCCACGGGACTCCGAGGGCAGGGATGGATCTGCCAGTCCAGGGTGGTCCTCCCAGTGGTCGCTAGTTGGCGGGGGCAAAGGGAGTCGCCGACGGCGAGCTCTGCGGCGGAAGGTGTTTCGGGAACAATTGGGGGTTTGGGCTACGGTGGCTCTTGGTCGCGTTTGAGAGGCAGGGTGGCTCCGCAAGGTCAAGGGGAGGGGGATGGAAGCACTGGATGGACGTGGGAGGCTCTGCTCGGGACGTTCGACACCGGGGCGTGGCGGCGGCCAAACTGATCGGAGACGAGGAAGAAGGCTTCCCGCTGTCGATTGCTGGCCGCGGGGGCTCTAGAGGGATGGCTTGAGGCTGCCTGGGGGTTTGGATGAGCTCGAGGGTCTCCATTTATAGCGTTACTAGGTCAGTTCCGCGACCGTGGATAAGGACGCCGACGAACCGCCGTTCTGTAGCTGGCACGGTGATGTGGCGGCGACGGTCCCTAGCGGACGGGCTCGTGGATGAGCTCGAGTTGTTCCAGAGGGCAGCTGGCGGGCTGGAGTGGCTCGGGCGGCGCCGTCCATGGCAGAGGCCTGCTGCGACCGGCGGCGGCTTGCGGTGGTGGCGCTGTGGGGCTCCAGGAGGGGGCCATGGCGGCTCTGCAGCGAGGGAGGAGTCGGGGCGCGTTGGCTGGGAGCGGGAAGGGGCCAGAACGGGCGCGGGGAGGCGGCAGTGGGACGAGGTGACTCGGTGCGCGCGCGTGCAAAAAGTGTGCTCTGGGCGCGCCCAGCGCACGCACGCCAGGTGCTCGACGTGATGCAAACGTGCTCTAGGCCTCTCTAATGCCTCTGCAACTAAACATGACTAGGCTAATGATTATAAGAGAGCTAATAGACATGCTGGTTTGGCAAAGCAAGCAGGTTCAAAATGCAAACTAGGGTTCATGCCAATTCTGTTCATGCACTCAAGGTGTTTGACAGAATGCTATGTCCATCTAGGCATCTCTTGGGGTGGCGAAAATCTCCAGATTGGGGTCTCTTTATGTGTAGGTGATGATGGCAAGGCCATTTGGGCAAAACAAGAAACTTGCTAGTGCAATTTTTGCAAATCTACAGTTCTGGACAGAAAATAAAAGGCATTAATGCATGTACCGAAAATACTCCAATGGGTCCAATCTCCTGGACTTAAGGTTTTGGTAGAGTGTACTACAAGCAGGACAAATCCCATGGCAAAAAGAGCAAGATAAAATATGGTTGCAGTACAATTCACCAAGCTGGACCAGAATGAAGATGAGGATGATTTGCTCAAATTTTTCAAAGAACACCATGGGTTTTTGCATAAAGTTGAATAATATACTCCTACTAACATCCCATAATTTTGGTGGAAACTTTTAAGAAATATTTAAATAGGTTGTAGTGCAATTTTACAAACTGGACCAGATTTGAAAACTTCGGGTAGGGCTTGAAATCCAATGATTAAAAGAGATTTTTGCATAAAAGTGATTTAGGAACATCACATGTCATTCCCAACTTTTGGTGGAAATTTTAAAAGAGTATTTGAAAGGGTTGCAGTGCAAACTGACTCCAAAACTTATGAAAATCCATTTTAAAAGAAATAAAGGTTAGGAAAAAAAATTATATAAATAATTCCATTGATAAAAGAAATGTTTTCTTAAGAGGGTATACAAGTCCAACAATATATTTGGAAAGTTTTCACTTGGGGTAAAAACTCCACAATATCAAAGAAAAGAGTGGTTCTCAAATCAAAAGATAAATGCAGAAAATAAAAATTTAATTTCCTGGCAAAATTTTAATAAACAAATCATGTTTAAATTTTTGGGGTGTTACAACAACCAAGAGCCTAAGCTTGGGGATGCCCCGGAAGGCATCCCCTCTTTCGTCTTCATTCATCGGTAACCTTACTTGGAGCTATATTTTTATTCACCACAGGATATGTGTTTTGCTTGGAGCGTCATTTTATTTTGTTTTTTTGCTTGCTGTTTGAATAATATACCAAGATCTGAAATTCTTAAATGTTAGAGAGTCTTCACATAGTTACATAATTATTCAACTACTCATTGATCTTCACTTATATCTTTTGGAGTAGTTTGTCATTTGCTCTAGTGCTTCACTTATATCCTTTTAGAGCACGACGGTGGTTTTATTTTGAAGAAATAGATGAACTCTCATGCTTTACTTATATTATTTTGAGAGTCCTAAATAGCATGGTAATTTGCTTTGGTTATAAAATTAGTCCTAATATGATGGGCATCCAAGATGGGTATAATAAAAACTTTCATATAAAGTGCGTTGAATACTATGAGAAGTTTGATACTTGATAATTGTTTTGAGATATAAAGATGGTGATATTAGAGTCGTGCTAGTTGAGTAATTGTGAAATTGAGAAATACTTGTGTTGAGGTTTGCAAGTCCCGTAGCATGCACGTATGGTAACCGTTGTGTGACAAATTTGAAGCATGAGGCGTTCCTTGATTGCTTTCCTTATGAGTGGCGGTCGGGGACGAGCGATGGTCTTTTCCTACCAATCTATCCCCCTAGGAGCATGCGCGTAGTGCTTGGTTTCGATGACTTGTAGATTTTTGCAATAAGTATGTGAGTTCTTTATAACTAATGTTGAGTCCATGGATTATACGCACTCTCACCCTTCCATCATTGCTAGCCTGTTCGGTATCGTGCATTGCCCTTTCTCACCTCGAGAGTAGGTGCAAACTTCGCCGGTGCATCCAAACCCCGTGATATGATACGCTCTATCACACATAAGCCTACTTATATCTTCCTCAAAACAACCACCACACATACCTATTATGACATTTCCATAGCCATTCCGAGATACATTGCCATGCAACTTCAACCGTTCCGTTTATTATGACACGCTTCATCATTGTCATATTGCTTTGCATGATCATGTAGTTGACATCGTATTTGTGGCAAAGCCACCATGCATAATTTTTCATACATGTCACTCTTGATTCATTGCCCATCCCCGTACACCACCGGAGGCAATCATGTAGAGTCATATTTTGTTCTATTATCGAGTTTTAATCCTTGAGTTGTAAATAAATAGAAGTGTGATGATCATCATTATTAGAGCATTGTCCCGTGTGAGGAAATAAAAAAAGAGAAAGTCCAAATAAAAAAGAGAAAGTCCAAATAAAAAAAGGGGGGAAAGGCCAAATAAAAAAAGAAGGAAGGCCCAAAAAAAGAGATGAGAGAAAAAGAGAGAAGGGGCAATGCTACTATCCTTTTTCCACACTTATGCTTTAAAGTAGCACCATGATCTTCATGATAGAGAGTCTCTTATTTTGTCACTTTCATATACTAGTGGGAATTTTTCATTATAGAACTTGGCTTGTATATTCAAACGATGGGCTTCCTCAAATGCCCTAGGTCTTCATGAGCAAGCAAGTTGGATGCACATCCACTTAGTTTCTTTTGTTGAGCTTTCATATATTTATAGCTCTAGTGCATCTGTTGCATGGCAATCCCTACTCCTCGCATTGACATCAATTGATGGGCATCTCCATAGCCCGTTGATTAGCCGCGTCGATGGGAGACTTTCTCTTTTTTTGTCTTCTCCACACAACCTCCATCTTCATGTTCTATTCCACCCATAGTGATATGTCCATGGCTCACGCTCATGTATTGCGTGAAAGTTGAAAAAGTTTGAGAATAGTAAAGTATGAAAGAATTGTTTGACTTGTCATCGGGGTTGTGCATGATGAGAGCATTTTGTGTCACGAAAATGAAGCATGGCCAAAGTATATGATTTTGTAGGGATGAGCTTTCTTTGGCTATGTTATTTTGAGAAGACATAATTACTTGGTTAGTATGCTTGAAGCATTATTGTTTTTATGTCAATATTAAACCTTTGTCTTGAATCTTTCGGATCTGAACATTCATGCCACAATAAAGAAAATTACATTGATAATTATGTTAGGTAGCATTCCACATCAAAAGTTTTGTTTTTATCATTTACCTACTCGAGGACGAGCAAGAATTAAGCTTGGGGATGCTTGATACGTCTCCAACGTATCTATAATTTTTTATTGTTCCATGCTATTATATTATCCATCTAGGATGTTTTATATGCATTTATATGCTATTTTATATGATTTTTGGGACTAACCTACTAACCTAGAGCTCAGTGCCAGTTTCTGTTTTTTTCCTTGTTTTTGAGTATCGCAGAAAAGGAAAACCAAATGGACTCCAATTGACATGAAATTTCACGGGGATTATTTTTGGACCAGAAGAAGCCCACGGAGTATCGAAGATGGGCTAGAAGAGTCCCGAGGCACCCACGAGGGTGGGGGCGCGCCCCCTACCTCGTGGCCACCTCGGAGACCCCCCTGACTTGCTCCCGACGCCAACACCTCTTATATATACCCAAACTTCCAGAACATAACCTAGATCGGGAGTTCCGCCGCCGCAATCCTCTGTAGCCACCAAAAACCAATCAGGACCCTGTTCCGGCACCCTGCCGGAGGGGGGATCCCTCACCGGTGGCCATCTTCATCATCCCGGCGCTCTCCATGATGAGGAGGGAGTAGTTCACCCTCGGGGCTGAGGGTATGTACCAGTAGCTTTGTGTTTGATCTCTCTCTCTCTCTCTCTCTCTCTCGTGTTCTTGACTTGGCACGATCTTGATGTATCGCGAGCTTTGCTACTATAGCTGGATCTTATGATGTTTCTCCCCCTCTATCTCCTTGTGATGAATTGAGTTTCCCCTTTGAAGTTATCTTATCGGATTGAGTCTTTAAGGATTTGAGAACACTTGATGTATGTCTTGCGTGGGATACCCGTGGGGTCAATGGGGTATGCTATTGATTCACTTGATGTATCCTTTGGTGATCAACTTGCGGGTTCCGTGACCTTGGGAATCTATGCATAGGGCTTGGCACACGTTTTCGTCTTGACTCTCCGATAGAAACTTTGGGGCACTCTTTGAAGTTCTTTGTGTTGGTTGAATAGATGAATATGAGATTGTGTGATGCATATCGTATAATCATACCCACGGATACTTGAGGTGACATTGGAGTATCTAGGTGACATTAGGGTTTTGATTGATTTGTGTCTTAAGGTGTTATTCTAGTACGAACTCTAGTATAGATCGAACAGAAAGAATAGCTTCGTGTTATTTTACTAAAGACTCTTGAATAGATCGGTCAGAAAGTATAAATCTGAGGTGGTTTCATACCCTACAATAATCCCTTCGTTTGTTCTCCGCTATTAGGGACTTTGGAGTGACTCTTTGTTGCATGTTGAGGGATAGTTATATGATCCAATTATGTTATTATTGTTGAGAGAACTTGCACTAGTGAAAGTATGAACCCTAGGCCTTGTTCCCTAGCATTGCAATACCATTTACGCTCACTTTTATCGCTTGTTACCTTATTTTTTTATAATTTTAGATTACAATAACCTATATCTACCATCCATATTGCACTTGTATCGCCATCTCTTCGCCGAACTAGTGCACCTATACAATTTACCATTGATTGGGTGTGTTGGGGACACAAGAGACTCTTTGTTATTTAGTTGCAGGGTTGTTTGAGAGAGACCATCTTCATCCTATGCCTCCCACGGATTGATAAACCTTAGGTCATCCACTTGAGGGAAATTTGCTACTATCCTACAAACCTCTGCACTTGGAGGCCCAACATCGTCTACAAGAAGAAGGTTGTGTAGTAGACATCAGATATCTTCAAAGGTAGCATCATGGCCATGGCTCTGTCTTTGTGGGGGTTCTGCTAAATCGAGTGCCTGCCGTTCACACTGATGACTTGTTATAGGAACCTATGATCCAAAATCAGCCCGACCAATTCTGAAATTTTCATCAACGCGTGAGTGTAGTTGTGGATTTCCATGAACTGCTGCAACTATGGCCGGACGGTTATGACTTCAAAGTACATACTTCCATTCTGAATATAAACTCATTCCAAAAGATGAAGGTTAAGTTGATTTGACCCACGAGTTTGTGGAAACCCTCTGGTACTTTCTCGTAGGATGGCCCTGAGACAGTCTTATGTGTAGCTTGGTGGTACCCTCTTCTTCTCCAACATATTGGTGGTGATAATGCTAAACAAGCCGACCTGGTTGATCATGGGATCAACCAAAAGGTGTTATTGCCTCAGGTGCTTGAGCCCTCGTGACAAGTCGGTGGTGCTGAAACACATCACTACAAGAAATATGGCAACTTGCGACCATCAATATTGGTCACTTAATGGTCATTGTTTTTCATTTGTGACCTTTTTGTGACCAAAAATAGTTGGTCAAAAGCTGACCGTCTTTAATGAAACTTAACGACCTTTGTTGTGAATTGGTCGTAGAAGGTAACGACAAAAAAAGGGGCTGATGCCTTCCCACCCACCCAGGTTCAAGGCATGGTACTTGCAATTTGGGGTTGTTGCACCAATTATACTGTAGGGGGTTCCCTTACAGTCTTTCTGTCAAAAAAACAACCAAAATAAAAGGTCGTTGGTTCTATGACTAATTGTTTTGGTCACTGGCAACATGCCCACACCATGTCGGATCCGACATGGCAAGCTGGCATGGCAAAATTACGGCGAAACGAATTGGTCGTTGATTAGAATCAGCCCAGTTCAATTTGGTGTTCTACATGGGCGAAGCCAAACAAATTCAGCTTATTTATATATTTTTTCCTGTTAAATTTTAGTCGACTTCATAGGCCAAGCCCAACATTGCAACCTTTTTAATTTTGGGTCATGTCCTTTTTATCTCAATCGTTTGATTTTTTGTTTTCTATATAAAATGGGTCAACTAGTCATGTGGGTCCCTATTGTTAGGTTCTAGTAACTGGGTCCTAGCTGTTGGAGTCATATTCTTCATATTTCAATTTAACTGTAAATAAATAACCAGTATTTAAATTGGCACACACCACGTAATACTTCAAATAATATCAGCCTGATTCAATACGGAGCTCCTGTTATATAAATAACACGTGATACAAGCTCTTAACATATACTTTACAAGCTCTAGAAGTGTAATAACAGTTACAAGCTCTACAAATATGGCAATCACAGTTACAAGCTCCAACAGTGTAATATTAGATAGCTATTCACAGTCTTGCCATGCCTAGATCCTCTTGTCTGATTAGAACCATGTGATTCTTCAAAAGAATATTAACAGGAGCATATAATATAGAGTACTAGTATGAAACAAGACAACAAGGAAATCGAAACAAGGACAAGAATAATTTTTTACCACTAGAAGATTAGAAGCAACAAAACAAGGGCTCAATGGTCGTGGACACACACAGAGCATGAGCTTGAGAGCAGAGCAGAGGTGTGGTTGCTTGCTTAGCAGCTATGTCGAAACGGATGAAGTGCGACCGGAGGGATACGTATCAGAGTGGAAGGAGAATCACCGCACGATGGCATGGCTGTCTTGCACCTGCACGTGTTAGGAAGTGCATAACCAAGTATACACATGGCACACTGAAAGAATATAAACTCCCTCCTCCGGTTCATATTAATCGTCGTTATCTTAGTACGACTTTGTAGTAAAGTCTTACTAAGTCAGTGACAATTAATATGGATAAGAAGAAGGAGTACCACCATAGCAATAATGAAAACAACAAAAAAATAAAATATAAGTGTGGCACCACATAGCTAAAGAAACCATATAATGTACCATAATATTTGCAAAAATGGAGCTGGTTCTCTCTAGGATTACTAGTCAGCTAACACTGTAAACATAACATTTGTTCATCTTATATAACAAAAAAAACTCAGAAATGTCGATCGACTGCTCTAGAAATGCAATATATAAGCCTAGCTGTTATTGATAACTACAAGCTGCAGCAGCTCAAAGTGGCAGTAGCTAAAATGCAAGCATTTTTCCAAGACAAACAACAATAATCATCAATAATGGATTAAACTCGATGCTCTATCTTCATATTAGCTAATCGAACATTTGCAAGAAAGAACATGCTTCCACCTTGTTTTAACAGAACTTTTAAACTTAAGTAATGTGCGTGTTCTTATCCATGGCATTGATACGTCTCCAACGTATCTATCTTGGATGTTTAATGGGCTCTAATATGCACATTTATATTATTTTTGAGACTAACCTATTAACCGGAGGCCCAGTGCCAGTTTCTGTTTTGTTTTTTTTCCTATTTTAGTGTTTCGCAGAAAAAGAATATCAAAAGGAATCCAAACGGAATGAAACTTTTGCGATGATCTTTCTTGGACTGAAAGCAAACCAGAAGACTTGGAGATGAAGTCGGAGACGCAACGAGGCGACCATGAGGCAGGACGGTGCGCCCAGGGGGTAGTCATGCCCCCACCCTCGTGGGCCCCTCGTAGCTCCACCACGTACTTCCTTCGCCTATATATATACTCTTATACCCTAAAAACATCAGGGGGAGCCATGAAACCACTTTTCCACCGCCGCAACCTTCTGTACCCGTGAGATCCCATCTTGGGGCCTTTTCCGGTGATCTGCCGGAGGGGGAATCAATCACGGAGGGCTTCTACATCAACACCATAGCCTCTCCGATGAATCGTGAGTATTTTACCACAAACCTTTGGGTCCATAGTTATTAGCTAGATGGCTTCTTCTCTCTCTTTGATTCTCAATACAAAGTTCTCCTCGATGTTCTTGGAGATCTATTCGATGTCATACTCTTTTGCGGTGTGTTTGCCGAGATCCTATGAATTGTGGATTTATGAACTTGATTATCTATGAATATTATTTGGTTCTTCTCTGAATTCTTATATGCATGATTTGATATCTTTTCAAGTCTCTTCGAATTATTGGTTTAGTTTGGCCTACTAGGTTGATCTTTCTTGCAATAGGAGAAGTGCTTAGCTTTAGGTTCAATCTTGCGGTGTCCTTTCCTAGTGACAAGTAGGGGCAGCAAGGCACGTATTGTATTGTTGCCATCGAGGATAAAAAAGGTGGGGTTTATACGATATTGCTTGAGTTTATCCCTCTACATCATGTCATCTTGCCTAATGCGTTACTCTGTTCTTATGAACTTAATACTCTAGATGCATGCTGAATAGCGGTCGATGTTTGGAGTAATAGTAGTAGATGTAAAATCGTTTCGTTCTACTTGACACGGACGTGATGCCTATATTCATGATCATTGCCTTAGATATCTTCATAACTATGCGCTTTTCTATCAATTGCTCGGCAGTAATTTGTTCACCCACCGTAATACATGCTATCTCGAGAGAAACCACTAGTGAAACCTATGGCCCCCGGGTCTCTTTCTTATTATATTGCATCTCTTTTATTTACATTGCATCTTGTTTACTATTTTGCAATCTTTACTTTCCAATCTATACAACAAAAATACCAACAATATTTACTTTACTATCTTTATTAGTTTTCACTTTTGCGAGTGGCCATGAAGGGATTGACAACCCCTTTATCGTGTTGGTTGCAAGGTTCTGATTGTTTGTGTAGGTACTAGGTGACTTGCTCGTTTTCTCCTATTGGATTGATACCATGGTTCTCAAAAACTAAGGTAAATACTTACACTACTTTGCTACATCACCCTTTCCTCTTCAAGGGAAATCCAACGCATGCTCAAGAGGTAGCAAGAAGTATTTCTGGCGCCGTTGCCGAGGAGATCTACGCCAAGTCAAGACATACCAAGTACCCATCATAAACTCTTCTCCCTCACATTACATTATTTGCCATTTGCCTCTCGTTTTCCTCTCCCCCGCTTCACAAAATTTCCCCTTTCCTTTCGTCCTTGTTGCGTTCGATCCTGTGTTACCATGTGTCTTCTTTTTGCTTGCATCTTCGCTTGCTAAAAGTTTATGGTTCCTCATCCACTCGCTAATCTCTTTAAGAGATCCAATTATGATGAACCTATTGCTAGTGAGTTGAGTGCACTAGATTATCTTTATGAAATTTTGCTTGAAATTCATGAATCTAAAAATTGTGATGAAGAAATCTATGAAGTGATTCATGATAGCTCCTTGAATAAAAAGCATGATTGCAATGGTTTTACTATAAATTCTACTTGTGAAAATTGTGCTAATAACATGCAAAACCCTAAGCTTGGGGATGCTAGTTTTGCTATGTCCACTACTTGTTGCAATGATCATGATTGGGTGATTCTTCTTATAATCTTAAAAATTTATTTAGGCCCCATGGTGAATATGAGATTGATAATAATGTTTGCAATAATATTGAAAGTGGGTTTTGAAGAGTGTCAACTTGAGATCCCACAAATTTGGAGGATGTTCAATCTTATGAATTTTTTGATAAAAGTGGGTTTCGAGAGGTCATGACTTTAGTTAATGTTAATCCCACTATTTTGGAAGAGTGTCAAATTTGCATACATGTGGATCATGTTAATAATATGTTTTGTGATAGCTATAGTGTTTAATTTTCTTATGATCCTACATGTAATTATTTTGAGAGAGGAAAATATGGTTGTAGAAATTTTCATGTTACTAAATTACCTCTCGTTATGTTGAGATTGCTATTGTTTTCTTCCATGCGCATGCTAGGTCTTGCTTGTCTTGCTAATTTGTTTTCCTATAAAACTCATATGCATAGGAAGTATGTTAGACTTAAATGTGTTCATAACATGTTTTATGATGCTCTCTTTATGTTTCAATTATTATCATCCTTGTGAGTATCAATAAAAATTATGCCTAGCTAAGGCCGTTAAACGATAGCGCTTGTTGGGAGGCAACCCAATTTTATTTTTGTTATTTGATTTTTTTTCTTGTTTATTAATAAATAATTCATCTAGCTTCTGTTTAGATGTGGTTTTATGTTTTAAATAGTGTTTGTGCCAAGTAGAACCTTTGGAAAGACTTGGGTGAAGTCTTTGCGATCTTGTTGTAAATAACAGAAACTTTTGCGCTCACGAGATTACCTGCCATGTTTTACTGGAGAGTGATTTTAGGTTGATTCTTTTGTCAGATGATTAATAGAAAAATTCCTCACATCCACCAGTTTATTTCAGAATTTTTGGAGTTCCATAAGTATATGAACAAGTCAGATTACTACAGATTGTTCTGTTTTTGACAGATTATGTTTTTCGTGTGTTGATTGCTTATTTTGATGAAATTATGAGTAGTATCGGGGGGTATGAACCATAGAGAAGTTGGAATACAGTAGGTTTAACGCCAATATAACTAAAGAATGAGTTCATTACAGTACCTTAAGGTGGTGGTTTATTTTCTTATACTAACAGAGCTCATGAGATTTTCTGTTGAGTTTTGTGTTGTGAAGTTTTCAAGTTTTTGGGTAAAGATTTGATGGATTTTGAAATAAGGAGTAGCAAGAGCCTAAGCTTGGGGATTCCCAAGGAACCCCAAGGTAAAACTCAAGGAAAACCAAAAGCCTAAGCTTGGGGATGCCCCGGAAGGCATCCCCTCTTTCGTCGTCTATCAGTAACTTTACTTGAGGCTATATTTTTATTCACCACATGATATGTGTTTTGATTGGAGCGTCTGGTATGATTTTAGTCTTTGCTTTTTATTTTAACACAACCATCCTTTCTATACATACCTTTTGGGAGAGACACGCACGAATCGGAATTTATTAGAATACTCTATGTGCTTCACTTCTATCTTTTGAGCTAGACAATTTTGCTCTAGTGCTTCGCTTATATCTTTTTAGAGCACGGTGGTGGTTTTATTTTATAGAAATTATTAATCTCTCATGCTTCACTTATATTATTTTGAGAGTCTTTTATAACATTATGGTAATTTTCTTTGGTTATAAAATTAGTCCTAATATGATGGGCATCCAAGATGGGTATAATAAAAACTTTCATACAAAGTGCATTGAATACTATGAGAACTTTGATTCCTTATGATTGTTTTGAGATATGAAGATGGTGATATTAGAGTCATGCTAATAGAGTAGTTGTGAATTTGAGAGATACTTGTGTTAAAGAGTGTGCTTCCCGTAGCATGCACGTATGGTGAACCGTTATGTGATGAAGTCGGAGCATGATTTATTTTTTTATTATCTTCCTTATGAGTGGCGGTCGGGGACGAGCGATGGTCTTTTCCTACCAATCTATCTCCCTAGGAGCATGCGCGTAGTACTTTGTTTCAATAACTAATAGATTTTTGCAATAAGTATGTGAGTTCTTTATGACTAATGTCGAGTCCATGGATTATACACACTCTCGCCCTTCCACCATTGCTATCCTCTCTACTACCGCGCAACTTTCACCGGTACCATAAACCCACCATTTACCTTCCTCAAAACAGCCACCATACCTACCTATTATGGCATTTCCATAGCCATTCCGAGATATATTGCCATGCAACTTTCCACCATTCTGTTTATTATGACATGCTCCATCATTGTCATATTGCCTTGCATGATCATGTAGTTGACATCGTATTTGTGGCAAAGCCACCTTCATAATTCTTTCATACATGTCACTCTTGATTCATTGCACATCCCGGTACACCGCCGGAGGCACACATATAGAGTCATATTTTGTTCTAAATATCGACTTGTAATTCTTGAGTTGTAAGTAAATAAAAGTGTGATGATCATCATTATTACAGCATTGTCCCATGTGAGGAAAGGATGATGAAGACTATGATTCCCCCACAAGTCGGGATGAGACTCCGGATGAAAAAAAAACCATAAAAAAAGGAGAAGGCCCAAATAAAAAAATGAGAGAAAAAGAGAGAGGGGGCAATGCTACTATCCTTTTACCACACTTGTGCTTCAAAGTAGCACCATGATCTTCATGATAGAGAGTCTCCTATGTTGCCAACTTCATATACTAGTGGGAATTTTTCATTATAGAACTTGGCTTGTATATTCCAATGATGGGCTTCCTCAAAATGTCCTAGGTCTTCGTGAGCAAGCAAGTTGGATGCACACCCACTTAGTTTGTTTTTGAGCTTTCATAAACTCATAGTTGTAGTGCATCCGTTGCATGGCAATCCCTACTCACTCACATTGATATCTATTGATGGGCATCTTCATAGCCCGTTGATACCCCTATTTGATGTGAGACTATCTTCTTCCTTTTTGTCTTCTCCACAATCACCGTTCTATTCCACCTATTGTGCTATGTCCATGGCTCACGCTCATGTATTGCGCGAAGATTGAAAGAGTTTGAGAACATCAAAAGTATGAAACAATTGCCTGGATTGTCATCGGGGTTGTGCATGATTTAAATATTTTGTGTGATGAAGATAGAGCATAGCCAGACTATATGATTTTGTAGGGATGGCTTTCTTTGGCCATGTTATTTTGAGAAGACATGATTACTTTGTTAGTATGCTTGAAGTGTTATTATTATTATGTCAATATTAAACTTTTGTTTTGAATCTTTCAGATTTGAACATTCATGCCATAATAAAGAAAACTAGTAGGTGTACCCGCGCATTTGCGCGGCTAGATTTTTATATATTATCTCATTAATCAAAACTGTCTCCATTAAGATTTTATAAGGATTTGTAATTCTGAATATTGTTGGAATGTGGATCTATACATGTGGTAGCATGAATTGTTTGGCCATTTGTGAAACTAAAATATATACTTACCAACTGTTGTTTGAAACAATAGAATAGTCTGTAGTGAAATATGTATATAGAATATACTCGCTCATCCATCAAGATCATACAAAGACACACCTATCGGTTTTTTAAGTAATAGAACAATGAACAATTTAATATGTATAGACTCGCTCATCGTTTGAAGGATTTATTGTATCCCACATTCTCGTTACTTTCACTTAAGCATACATGTTTGGGTTTCTTGTTGAAGTCTATCAGCTTCTTGTATGCCGAAGGGGTTTCAGTTCAAAAGCATGAAAGGGCATTTCTTCCAAGGGATTGAAAAAGTAGTTGTCAATTCATAATATACATATGAACATTTTAGCTAAAAAATTGTGTTCATAAATATAATCATTACTAACCTTGTTGATTCTGGTGAAGCAAACTCGGAAAGTTTGGCGTGACTTATTTAGACGTCAAGTTGCATGACGCTTCATAATTTGGCCTGGCTTTGATAATTTTTGAGGGTAGAGTCCGAACGTCCCGTCGTCAGAGTTTGTTGGCTTCTATTTACTGTGTGGTGGCATTGTCGAGTCTGTTGGCTTCAGTTTTAGTATGGGGGTCTGCAAATGCAACAATGTATTGAAAAGAAAATGTATAACTTGCACCTACTATGTCCTAACTTTAGCTTTAAATACAGTATAGAGGAAAATATATCATTGAAAGCAACTAATAGAATAAGAACTGGACCTCTACAAATGAATGAGAGGTCCTGATAAGCATTTTTCTGCACTGGTCATTGATAATCAGTTTTAACAGCTGAATGAAATCTCTGCAAGTATCATGAATTAGATTCTTTCAAAATAGTTTATGGTACTTCTTAAAGTCAAGAATTAGTATATGTATGGAGTAACTTATGTAGTTTCTCTGCTGTGCTTTAACCCAAAGGTTTGCAAATAGATATGTGAAATTTGATTTATTTCCATGCTTGGTGTTGTGAGGAGAAACTCGTAAAGCGAGCATAGAGAGAGGAAGCAGTTTCATTCATACAAAACTGGAGCCTTTTTTCTTAGATCTGCAAGAGCATAGCATTGCTCCGACTTTATGAACACACTCTTCTAAGCACAACATAGGAGAAACAGAATGCCACGCCTTTTCTTTGTTTCTATATATCTAAGAACCCATTGCACTAACCACGAACTACCCCTGGTAGTGAAATAAATGAGTGAAACTGTACCTAAATAAAATAGATAGTCTGACTGTATCATGGGAAACTATTGTTAATGTGGCATGGGCGGTACTCTAGTCACTCTGGAAAATAGCACAGTGTAGGCGGATCAAGTCATACTATAGGTTCCAGCATATACCCAATACTTTTTTTTGCGGGTGAACATATACCCAATACTTCTTCAAATGGTTTGATTAGACATTTACTCAAACCTAGAAAAAACACATTTGTTTATCGAAAAGGTAGCCTGGAACTATATAGGATAAATGTCGTCAATCAATGTTGTCGCTCTTCTTCATACTGTGCATACTGTGATGTGCAGGAGATGGTCAGCAGCTCTACTTATTGAGAAAGATTTCTGGGTATCAGGACCGAACTTTAGGAATATCAAACTGTTGTAGAATAGTTAAACAGGAATAAGTAATTTAATACATGTAGTATAATTTTATTTACAAATATAGCAGGGAATAGTATTGACAATTTTCCTTCAAACACCAACATAAATTGGTGTATACTACAGTCGTTTCTTAATGGGTCATTGTCTTACTGGATATTCATTGTCTCACATTCTTCAGATGTTTGCCTTCACAATAATTATAAGAAGTAAATGAACAACACAGAAAGAGTCTGTAGGATGTTAAGGTTCTGAAGAAGCTTGGAGTTACAATGATTTGTGCACTGGTTCACTTCATAGCCATTCGAGCTGAGAATCCTTTTTTTCATGTATTAAAATAGCCGTACACATTTCTTGAATATGAGAAAAATATTGCATGCAATATTTTCCAGTTAATTTTCTTGGATAGAACTGGATGACATTTATCCATCATATAACACGTGCTATGATAAATCATAAGCGATGTCAACTGTATTAGGTGTTTGATTTGTATTGCTAGAAGCTCCTTAATCAAAAGAAATCTTATCCTGCCTGTTCGTACATGCATGTGATTATGAATTAGACCTAGACTGTAGCACGTACCATGAGTTCATATGTACCAAGTAAGAGGATCAGGCATCGGCACCATCATCATCATCATGTATACTCCCTACCTCGCCAGAGACCATGTTTTTGGGGCCGTTTTCTGTCATCTCGGATAGGTCAATTGGCCTTGCGACTTCATCCATAACATACTGACAATACAGCACCATCGTCTTCCCCTAGCCAGTCTGCTGTATAGTCTGTACGATTCCTCAGTCACACTCATCCACGCCCTATAGATGATTGATCTGCAGTCCATGTATATGGAATTATGGGTGCACCACGTACATAATACAAACATATGCTTGAATCTGGGCACTTCATATAAATAGAAAACACTGGATTTAACAGCAGTTCAAACCTAATTATCATGTCACATGGAAATAAATTAAGAGCATACTTACGTGTTGGCTTAGGCCCAGCCACTCGTTGCTGCAGCATACCCAGCCCTCATCTCACCCCTTTGACAGCCTTTTCTCCGTCGTCTCAACAACACGTCCGCTCGCAAGAACTGAGCCGCGAAGAGCGCACGGAGAGCCATCACCTTGAGTTCTCGACCGAGAAGGCGGCATCATGGATGGGTCACAGAGTGGAGCGGAAACGGAGCATGGCCGATGGAACAGACGGAGGTAAATTTTTCTTTTTTGATTCTGATTCAAGATCTAGACAGCCACGAACAATAAAAGTGGAGGGGTCCTGCATGATGTTGACAATCATTTTTTCATCCTTCTTGCGGCAGGTCCTTTGCTTATTTCTTTCTTATAATTATTACCGGCCTCTAGCTTTCAACTACGAACGGGTCAGAGGCTAAACATACCATACACGTATAGATAGAGTAGTATCCTTTTATATTACGTCTCCAATTCAATGCAGAGGTCATATGTTCATCTGTTTATAGTACATCCTCTTTTTGACGGTAGAATCCGTGTGCATTAAGAGTCCAAAACATGTCCCACGATGCGTATCAATTGGTGAACGTGCACATGCCTAGGTTGCCTTAAACATGTACACGTGACAGGCCAATTTGGTCGTACACATCTCGTACGTAAAAATCTTTTTAATCCTAGATGTTAAAATTACGATCCATCATGATCAAACGGATTAGAAAATTTTAACCTGTGTGGACGAACGTGATGGCTTGTTTGACTTCTGTTTTATGTATACTAGTCGCCAACCCGTGCATTCGCACGGTCTAGCAAGCAATACAATTTTCTATGCTAGGAGAATCAACCACAGTTTTTTGTGCTATGCATATGGCTAGCCTCGTGTAAAATAAAAGAACTAAATCACATGATAAAACTGAAGGTGCAACTATACAGATTTTTCATACTTATATATATATACTAACAATTTGAAAAATTCACATGCATATATGAGATATAAACATTACATAACCTATAAAATAGTTATTAATATTACAATATTGAATCTATTCAAATATTTATTTCACTTAATCTAAGAAATTGTGATCATAATATGAACGGTTTGTTTCCATAATGCAAACAGTAATTTCCAATTTCATTATGTATTGAAATTTAATATAGAAATATTTTATGATGATTGTTTTGCTTTTTATCTTCATGTAATGACTGGATATAAATTTCTATTCAGATTGGAGAATTATCTTGATCCATTCTTTTGAAATACTTAAGCTAATTGAGTTACAGCTTCTGTGTTGTCTGTGAATTGTTGCCGTAAATCTACGTAGGGGTTTTTGTTCAAAAAATATTGTTTGAATTTTCCTAGAATTAAATCGCAGAACCAAAACCCCCATGGTTAAGTTATATCTTATTATAATTAATTAGCACACGCTCAAAGAATACTTTAAACATATGTTTATATTGGAGCTTAATTTTAACATTGCATCAAAAATCATAAATGTCTCATTAGTCACCATATATATACAAAATGACAGTTCATCACAAATATTACTCATTGTGGTACGATTCCTTTGATTCAATTACCATTGTTCTATCCGTAAGTACATATATACTCAAGTTATACATCTGGAGAAGTTTCACATTATTAAACTTTTTTTTATCACATATCACTTGGTTTCACATATCACATGGTAGAAAAATCTAGCCGCAGGGATAAAATGATCTTTATTCCTCAATAATACTTCCCATTATTACCAGATAAGCTAGAAAATAGTGTTGTGCAAAATTTATTTTACCACCATGAATTAACATGCATGTTTGAGTTGCTTGCGTTTCCTAGGAAGAAAACCACAGAATTCTTTTGGACGGCCTTCTTCACGGGTTACTTAATCCATCACAATGCCATCACATTGTGGTGTGCTTCTCCTAGCTCTCAATGTCGACCTTCTTCACAGCCTCATAATGTTGCTCTTCGTGGGGTAAGACAGAACCATGTGCACCAGTTGCTCATTCGCGCACTTTTGGTCACAGCGGTGGAACGTGTATCATGATATTGACTATATAAGAACATAAGAGTTCGGCCCTGCGATACCTTGACAGAAAAAACTTGCTTATTAAGAGAGAAATACCTTCGCAGCAGCAACATTATTCTCACAGTAAGGTCAATGTTCAAATATATATTGTTTATTGAGGACTCAAACATATGTTAGTTGCAGGTAACCAAATAACTTATCAATTGGTCAGACTTGCTTACTGAAAGCCAAAGCATTGTTATGTACTTAAACAACATATACAATAATCCCCTTGCACCTGTTTAAGATTATACTCGAAACAACTTAGCACATGTGGGCATGAGTCGCACAAAGATTTGTGAAGCTAAATTTTTTCCAGATTTGTTGCGGGCTTGGCCCCACATAACAGAATATTAGGGAATAAATGATACCTCCAACAAAGCAAATTGGAGTAATAACAATATTTAGTACTGCAAAAATACGCAGTCAGCATGGCCATAAAACAATTTGTATTCTTACCCCTGCATAATTTGTGTAGGGTGACAATTAAGACACCAGCAAAAAGACTAATTAATTCAACACAGAAGCAGCGATCAACTCAAATTTTGCCCTGGATCGGAGTCAGTATCAACATTCTGCCAATCAAAGGAGCAAGTTAGTTTTAAAACAACACAATGATATATTATCTATTACGAACTTCTAGATTTAATAATGGAGCACCCCCACGTAAAATATGATAATTATACAATTCTTATTTTCTTCAAATTAATATAATATAAGTTTGTACACAGAAGAAAATAATTCAAACATTTGACTCAGGGCAATCAATTATATTTACATGATTTTCTGCGCATTGAAGCAAGGCTTGCAGCTCTGTCAGGTGCTCTTACAAAGAGATCTAAAGATGATTTAGGATATGTGACAACATTTTATTTTTTAAGCCTATAGGGAAACCCGATCAACCTCAGAGCTATACCAAAGATCATAGACATACACCAAGATGTTTGAGATAATGTGAGAATTTCTACAGTTTTTAGTCCTTACGATGGGCAGGGAAATATAGGAATACATGTCACTTGCGTTGGAATTGGTTAACCTAGTATTATAAATCTATAATCGTGTCATCTTAATGATGCAGAACAAACACTAAAGCTAGGTGAGCAGGCCCGTCTGATGCCTCCTGGCTAGCTTTCTTTTACCATGTAGGTATCTAATGTTCAGTATAGAATTTTGATTTACCTGCATTCGCCCAGCCACAGTGGTCGTGTGATGCATGAAATAAGCGACCGGAAGGCTGAGATGCTTAGATGATGGAATGATTATTTGCTCAATAACTAAATCCATGCATGACCATGGGAAACATACAGATTCGCCAAATCATTGTGTACTCTGTTGGCTTCTCTCCCCGAGAAATCTGACAAACATGCAAACGTGTATGCTTATTTCTTATCTGAAAATCTGAAAACATACACATGAATGTTTGTAGATAAGAATTTTAGACATGTTAAATAAAAGAAAACCTAGTCATATGAATTTAGATAGAAAATATGAAAAATCTCCATTGCCAATTGCAAACACCATAATATTTCAGCCAAACATCAAATCTTGGGGCATGCATACTCTACTGCACGCTCAAACAGAAATTGGCTTGAACCCTGCATGCAAATTGCCAACAGAAAATTATGTTTCTTTTATCTATTGGATGCTTACCAGATTCACTATCCTCTAAATATCTTGGTCCTCCACAAAATATGTTCCTGCTGGGGAATAGACTTGGAACCCATAGCCTGCTCCTTGTCCTGGTACTGGGTGCTCCTATTGTTCTACGGTCAGATGTTCAGAACATGGTTGCGATCCACAACTGGACGACGTCAAAACTAAAGTTCTATCATGGCCGGAGGCATAGTTTTGTGCTAGTTGGGGGCATGAGTCGAGGACTATTGATGGTGCTAACCTGCTATTGAATTGGACAAAAACATTAGATTAAAGATTCCTCTGATGATCTAATTGCTTCATCTTCATGAACTTAAAAGAATAAAAGATGGATCTTCCTATCTCCTCTTCACAAAGACATGAAAACACATGCTTCTAAATCCAGGGAACTTTTAAGTAGTACGTGAGTATAGAAATACCAGAGCGAACTTGGTTATTTAAACAACAAAGTCATGCGCGAACATGCAGCTGGTCGTCATGGCATGGTTCACCATATTGGTGTTGTGTCATATTTAGATTAATAATTTTGTGCGTACCTGGATAATTAACCAATCTCCCTGAAGGTATCTTGATACTACTTCTGGTTGTGCTGTGCGGACACATCCATTACGAAACAACCGGTGATTCAAAAGAATGAGGGCATATGGAGGAGTTGTGAGCTGACCTGCTAGCCTTCACCTGTAGCAGAGCGCTAGCCGTCACCGTCGTCAGATAGAGGGTTGCTGAGACACTTGAGCAGCGCTACCCTTAGTTGTGCTCCCTCCAACTCAATCTCCATCACTTCATGACATACCCAGCACACCAGGGAAGTTTTGGAATCAAATCTCTGGAGAACACTCTCAAAGGGCACGATAAAAACTGATTGCGAACACAATGACAAAGATATAGCCGATTAGCCCTAGTTGTGCTCCCTCTGATCTACATGGCACATCCAAAGAGCATACCAGAGAAGATTTAGAATCGAATCCCTGTAGAGCACTCTCAACGGACACGATAAAAAACTGACAGTGAACACAATGAAAAAGTTACGGCCAATTCAATTACAAACAACTAAAAAAAGGACAATTTTAAGAAAAGTAGTGATCGTAGACGAACCTGAACTACATGATAAATCCAGTGAGTACACCAGATCTATGCTCCAACTCACTTGTTCCAATTTTAGAGGCAGATGGATTGATTTCCATGGGGGAAACCACATAGCTGATGGTGTATCCACAGCATAGCCAAAGAGAAGCAGCGGCGTATTGAATCCCTGCAGGTATTTGACACACTAAGAGACCGGCAAGACTGAGAATGAGTCGGAAACGCACCGTATCAAGACGGTGTTAGCATGGAACTCTGCGTTGGCTTTGATGAAGTACGTGGATTAGCTTGGATAGGGATGGTGGCGCAGGCTCTCTAGAGAAGATGAGATTGCAGCCTCGCCTAGGAAAAAAAATCGTGCACTTCAGGGCCGACGTATTGCATCACGACGGCGTTCGGCTGAACCTCGTTAGGTTGTTCATGTATACAGGTGGATCGGCTTGAACAACCATGGAGATCGCAGCCTTTGCCTATGGCAGATTCAGTTTTAGCTGAGCCTATGACAGATAAGAATCATAAGATCGTACGCTTCAGGACGATTGTATAGGTTTCTAGAGATCGTTACAATGTTTTTTTTTTAGAATTGAGAGATAGAATTGTGGGCCTTTTAGCCAGTTTTTTTTCTGAGTTGAGAAACGTACTATAGGTAGATCTAGAACGTAATAATATGGACCCACCATTTTAACAGAATCGGGAGATAGAATTGTGGGCCTTTTAGCCAGGTTTTTTGTCTAAGTTGAGAAAATACTATACGTAGATCTAGACCATAATAATACGGACCCACCGGATTAACGGCTCCTAATTACTGATTAACTTGGTAATTTCTTGGAAGTCTGTAATTATAGAGGTATAGATAGATAGATAATAGATAGATAGATTACATTGATAGTTATGATAGGTAGCATTTCACATCAAAAATTCTGTTTTTATCATTTACCTACTCGAGGACGACCAGGAATTAAGCTTGGGGATGCTTGATACGTCTCCAAGGTATCTATAATTTTTGATTGTTCCATCCTATTATATTATCTATTTTGGATGTTTAATGGGACTAACCTATTATTTTTGGGACTAACCTGTTAACCGGAGGCCCAGTGCCAGTTTCTGATTTTTTATTCCTATTTGAGTGTTTCGCAGAAAAGGAATATCAAACGGAATCCAAATGGAATGAAACCTTCGTGATGATGTTTCTTGGACCGAAAGCAAACCAGAAGACTTGGAGATGAAGTCGGAGACGCAACGAGGCGGCCACAAGGCAGGAGGGCGCGCCCAGGGGGTAGGCGCGCCCCCACCCTCGTGGGCCCCTTGTAGCTCCACTCACGTACTTCCTTCACCTATATATACTCTTATACCCTAAAAACATCAAGGGGAGCCACGAAACCACTTTTCCACCGCCGCAACGTTCTGTACCCGTGAGATCCCATCTTGGGGTCTTTTCCAGCGATCTGCCGGAATGGTAATCAATCACGGAGGGCTTCTGTCAGGACCCCGATCCTAAGTCACACCGATCTAGCATGTAACACATCATATCACTTTGCGGCCTCACGCACGGTATTCCCACGGGTGCCACCTTACCTGTCCCGGGACCGTTTGCGCCTTTTGGCTCGCGTATATGATAGTGTCGCTAGCATCCATATGACAAAGAACCCGGGCCGACATGACTAGTCGTGAACCCAAAGTGGCACTAACTTACAGGGACAGGCATACATGAAACAACATCGAGCATGTCGGTCAGCAGCTTGTGAATTCGGGCTGTAGCACTCAGCTAACAGGACTCCGGGAACCCGGGCTGTAGCAGGCTAGGCAGGACTCCGGATGTCACCGCGTGACATTTCCCCGAAGGGACAGACACATGAATGAAGTGAATCACATGCCGGCCAGTCAAGTGTTCCGGAGCAGTAGTGCTGGGCTAGCAGGACTCCGGTGAACCGGGCTGTAGCGGACTACTATGGCTCATGGAAGCACAAGAATACATTTCCCCATAAGAGAGGCTACCAAGGATAAACAACTAGGTTCTCGGATCCCACACATACCAAGCATTTCAATCATACACACATAATGCTCGATATGTGTAAATACAACATGGCATCACAACATAACTCTACGACTCAAGTATTTATTCATTAGGCTCCGAGGAGCGAGATATTACAAACATGGGTCTCATGACCCAACATTCAGAGCATACAAGTCAAAACACATGCGGAAGCTTAACATGTCTGAGTACAGACATCTACAAATGAAAAAGGCTGAGAAGCCTGACTATCTACCAGATCCTGCCAAGGGCACAAGATCGTAGCTTAGGTAACAAGCTAAACGTCGAAGTCCACGCGGAACTACTAGCGAGACTGACGTCTCTCGGCAAAACATAAAATAGGCAAGCGTGAGTACAAATGTACCCGGCAAGACTTACATCAGAATTAGCTACATCTGCATCAGTATCAATAAAGGGGGTGGTGGAGTTTAACTGCAGCAAGCCAGCTTTGACTTAGTGGCTAACCTGAACTACGACTGCAAGTAACTCATTTGAGGTGGCGCACACGAGTCCACATATTCACCATATCAATACACCACTATGGATCCGCTCCCGTCTCCCTACGAGAAGGCCATCCATAGTACACACGCTTATCTTGCACATTTTAGAGTATCCCCTTTCACTTGTCTATGAACTATGCAAGGGGTCCAAGTTTCCATATCCGAGGAATCCGGCTATTCGAACAGATAATGATAACCCTGCAGGGGTGTACTTCTTCACACACGCTCTCACCACTTATCACCATGTACACGTCATGTATCTCGGCAACCTTCAAGCGGAAGCCTGGCGAGGGTGTCAGCCACGACCTGACTAACCATACAAGTCTCTTGTCCAGGTTTATCGCCTATTCGGGTTCCATCCGCAAGGAGATCTGGCCGGGGTATCGCTCATGGCCCCAAACGATGTGTACAGGGTTCCAAGCCCACCAAACGGGCGGCTCTTGGTCTACCCGGCCATGGTGCCTAGTCTGTCCCAAGCTCACCTGTACCGGGTGCCACTTGGTAGACTACTAACACTACCAACAAACACCAGAAACTAGTTGCAACTCCTGGACAGAGATCAGGTTGATTAATAAGTCGAGAGAGCTTGGAGCGCCCGGAGCCCAATGTGTGGTAGTGACTGTTCATGGATCACAAACACAAAACTCAGTTCCTGAGGACGGCTGCAATGAGACAACCCACCATGTACTCCTACATGGCCTCTCACCGCTACCTTTACCAAATTGTGTTCCCACACTTAGCTCTCGTCAGTACGACATGTCCACCATATTCCAATTCATCCTCGATGAATCAGACCTGACTCAACTCTAAGCAGTAGCAGGCATGACAAACAAGCATGAATGAGTAGGCACATCAGGGCTCAAACAACTCCTACTCATGCTAGTGGGTTTCATCTATTTACTGTGGCAATGACAGGTCATGCAGAGGAAAAGGGGTTCAACTACCGCAGCATGTAATAGTTGAATCGCTGTTGTCCTAATGCAGTAAAAGAGGGCAGGAGCGAGAGAGTGGGATTGTATCGGAATGAACAAGGGGGTTTTGCTTGCCTGGCACTTCTAAAGATAATATAGCTCTTCATCGGTGTCATCGAACTCATCGTCGAAACCACGTCTATCGAGAGGGGACAAATACCGGCAAACAAAGAGGAACACAATCAATGCAATGCAACAATTATGATGCATGATAATGTCATGGCAATATGTTATGGATTGAGCTAATGCAACTAGCAACCATATTAAATGAAGTTGGTTTGAACCAAGGGTTCAAATTCAAACTCCATATGTGATTATTTAAATGTCAATTATGCAAATTGCCATGTACAGCAACCCTAGGTTGTTCAAACATGCATGCAAATGCCATATATAGGTTCCTTGAAATTTTTTGATAATTTTTCATATATAATTTATTTGATTTGGAGTTACGGTTGAATTACTATGAATTTTAGAAGTTTAGGGGATTTTATGAAAATAAATAAATCATTTAGATTTATTTAAAATACAGAAAAGCATTTACTGCGTCAGCCTTGCATCATGCTGACGTCATCTGGTCAACAGACGCGGTCTAGGTCAAACCTGACTAGTGGGACCCACTGGTCAGTAGTTAGTTAACTAACTAAAGTTAGTTAGTGTTATACTAATACTAATCCTAGTTTAATTAGTGTCCTGGGGCCCACACGTCAGTGACCCAGGGGGTCAAACTGGGCCCACATGGTCAACGGTCAGCGGGGTCAAACCAACCGGCTACTCAACACCAGCGAGGCCCGAGACGGTGGCGCGGCTCGGAAAACGCCCACAGGGCATGGGCGAGGCCGTTCTTGGGCTCGTTGGGGAGCTCTTGCAGGCGCGCAACTAGCAGGGGTGGAGGCCGGGCCTATGGTGGCCGGAGCCAACGACGGCGAGCTCCAAGGCGGCGGCCGGAGTTTGGCCATGTGCGGGGTTGGGGCTGCGGCATGCAAACGCGGAAACTGAGGCGCTAGCGAGGCACTACGCGATGCGACAAGCATGTTGGGTAGCACGAGATGGCCAAACGGTCGCCGGAGCGACAAGCTCGAGCGGAGGCGAGCTTTGGCCATGGTGGGACTATGGCCTAGAGGGTGCAAACGCGTGGGAAAGAAGAGGGGAAAAGCGGCGGAGCTCATAGGGAGGTCGATGAGCAGATCAGTGGGCTCGGGGGCGACCGGAGCGAGGCGAATCGATGAACGGCATCCGGCGGGTACCGAGGTTGAAGACGACCCGATGGCGACGAAGCGTGGCTCAGTGGGGAGGGCGAGGGCGTCGCTGCGGAGCTTCTGGACTCATCGGTAGGGCAAGCGGTGGTCGGTGGCTGCGGCGGCAGCGAGCGGCGGCGACGGCTCCGCTCGGCTTTGAGAGAGAGAGCGAGAGAGGCGAGACAGGGAGAGAGTGGAGCGGTCGAGGGGTCCAGGGGGTCTACATGGCAACGCCAGAGGCGTCCAAGCCCTCGGCGTCAAGCAGAAGGTGGCGCACGGCAGTGCGCGCGCGTCGGGCACGCGCCCGTTCTCCTGGCAAGGAGGAAGACAACAGGGGGAGGGGCCAGGCGGGTTGCGCGGCGCAGGTGGGCTGGCTAGCTAGGCGGCGACAGGTTAGTCAGATAAGTTCTCTCTCTCTCCTCTATTTTCCGTTTTCTATTTTTTCTGTAACTTCTGGGCTTTATTAAAAATACCAAAACGTTTCCAAAAATCATGAAACTAATCATGGCTACTGTTTAGAATATATCCAGCAGTAAACATTTTAGTTTAAGATTATTTGAGCATTTAAAATATTTTATAGCATTTAAATGCCCAAATGCAAATACAATATGACTTAATTCAAAAATCCCGAATGGCCTAGAAATATGTGCATCATTTTTGTCAGAGGTGCTGGACCAATTCAAAAATGATGAACATTTCTAAAGGGCATTTTGGGATCATTGAAAAGATTTAAGTTTGAACCTGGTTGAATTTCATTTGCTGTTAGGGTTTATTATCCCCCATTTCAAATTAAAGAAGTAATTTAGACTAGATGCATGGATGCTTGTGCCACTAATTGCAATCAAATTCTAGGGCTGTGACAACTCACCCCCACTAAACAAGAATCTCGTCCCGAGATTCAAGACGTGAGGTAAGAAGGCAAAGGGGCACAAGACCAACACAATCTTCACGATCCAGGTGTCTTTATCGAGGATGTTGATTCATTGCATCACCTTGATCTTGACGCCTTACTTTGAGAACTACATCCAACATGACAACGAATAGAAAGGGAGGATTTTAGAAGAATCAATCTTCCTGAGGTTCGAGCAACTGAGGATCATCTTAATGATCACAAGATTAACTCACCAAATGGAACAAGAAACATCTCTGGGGCTGAGAGGCAAGGCATGCATCAGGAGGGACGGAAGAAATAATTTGACGGGGGTTTCAATGTAGCGAGGAAAAATTTCCATGATTCGATAACGGGGCCCCTTGGGAAAGGTGACTCGTAGAATTATTCCCTCAAGTGGCAAAAAGAATTACTTTTGATATAAATATCATTGAAACTCTATATGCCAGCCTAAGGCAATCACAAATGATCGTTCGAGGGAGTTCGGGAGAACGACACACTCGGTCTAGAATGGACGATGTGAACTACCTTGTTGAAGACAACGCAAGGGATGATTTTGCTTGTGCGTGCTCTCACGAACTTGAGCATTTCCATATTCATCAAGGTTCTACCAACAGTCGTGTCGAGGATCCTGGCAACACATCTTACTACCTTGACGAATAGTGGTGGACAATGCAGATGCATAGAAAGACAACCCTTTCTCAGATTTCACGTTAGCGAGGCCAAGGGAGCGAAATCTGGATGATCGACTGAGAGACATTTGGCACTCCGCTTCTAATGTTCTCCTTGATGTACTGGTTACCACGGTCATGCTTTAAAGCATCATCATAACCATCAAGTAGTGGTCGGACTTCGGAATACAAAGGATCCATAGGGAACAACTTTTAGAGTAAATCCTACGAAATCCTTATGGGGAGGTGGCCAACTTCCTCAATCAAGATACTACAATAATAAGTCTTCCGGCTGGGTGTGTTGGCCACGACATCCACTTTACCGGATTACAGAGAGACCTTTATTATAGTTCTTAAGAAACGTTCCAACCATCATATCTGCCTGAGATTCAGATCTGGTTGGTGCCAGGATATTCCAGACTCATCGAGTCTAGAAGAAAATGAAAGTCTGCAACACAAACCGATGAGATGGCGTTGCGAGATTCTCAGGGAATGAACTATGATAGCAAGCTTCAAAACATGAGCTGGTTTTGCTATACGCATGTGAACATGTTGTCCAAGACAAGCATGACCACAGAGTAGTCTTACAATAAAACACTACCGAGTTCTAATTGGGAACCATCATTGCGGAGAGTGAAGTCCTGCGCATGTACCTTTGGTTCCTTAAGGATTAGCACTTAAGTACTTCTTTTCCTTGAACAAATCAATCAGTGGCTTGGTGTGCTAGGAATACATATAGAATGAAGGTTGCAAGTCTCCAGACCACAGAATACTTCGCACATATGCATGACTGACTTGGGATGGTTCCAGAGGAAGCAAAACAAACCTTTCTCAAATTCACGGCGGGAACTTGCACCTGATACACATGAACATGGAGAAAGTCACCTCTTACACCAAACATATACCTCATGAACGGAACACGAAGGCAATGCTTACAAAGTTTCCAACACTAACTGGATGTTCAACTCGAATCATGGAGAAGATAAAATGTTGCTGATGGGTTCGACAACAATTCATCTAGGTTTCCATGTAAGTGGAATTCCATAATTATGTGAATAAAGCGATAGCATTGGTCAGACCAAAAGATATAATGGTGTATGCTCGAGGGACAACCGCGGGTAAGAAAACATTACGAATACCGTTGGTTCTGATTTGATTTGACGATAGCCCATACTCGAATCAAAGTTTTGATAAGACAATAGGTTCAACAACTAACCACGAGGATCAATCGAGGAAGATATCATCTTTCTCCAACACACACACACAAGGATATCCCTTTGGAGTGAACTAAGCCGGACAAAGCTTTTATCTTCCAACTCTCCAAGTTGTTGTTTAGCTCAACCAACTAGCTCAGGGGTATCCAACACAGATTCTTGCAGAAGGGGTGGTTTATAAGAAACCAACTTGATCACAAACTCAACATAGCGGTCAGGTAAAAACCTGGTAATACTTCCAAGAAGATATTCGAAACATCACGAACCACCGATATGTTACTAAGCTTGGGAACAATCTTGCTTTTCAGAGCAAGACGATATGATCAAATAAGCAAGGGATTGAATAATCCTAACTCATTGATCGAAGAGTGCACTAGAATTAAGGACTAGGTAGCACAATCTATCTTAGAATGATGATTCAATAACCAACACGCTAAGAACGAAATTATTGTCCATTAACTACTAAGCGACAGAGTTGCTAAGAGTATTGATTTCACACATCACGATTCACTTGTCAACATTCTGGTTACAATAACATGGGAACCGAGGAATGAACAATGACGGCAAGAAGTATTACTACATCAAGAATTCATAAGAGGTGGTGCAATTCTCATTACACTCTTGACGTAAAGATGGTAACACTCCAAGGTAGAGCAGAGCAGAAGCTGGATTGGCATTTTGATCTGCGGAGTACAATTGCTTTGACCCAATCCTAAATATGGATGAGGTTCTGGAGTTTGTTTTTCCTAGTCATTCTTAACTAGAATGGCTTGACGGACCACAAGAATAATAAGCATCGATAACACGATCGCACACATACTCTTGACTATCAATTGACAGACGAGGGCCAAAAATAACTAAGGAGGGACAACTCAAAGGAACATATAACTTTCTGAGTTGTGGATGCATAGATTAGTATGTCGAGCAAAGTTCAACATAATTCTTCCGGATAACCCATGCAGAAAGGTAGAGTTGGCAGATTCACGATGTAGAATGGAGAACTCATCAAGAGCACTCTGGTTGTGATCTTTTGGTTCAAAAGAACTTCTGCTATAAGCAGTTCATGGTATTTGGAAGAAGGAAATACCACGGACCTCGAGGACTATCGCAAAGGTTACTAATATACTAAAAGAGCTAGCAAATACTAACAACATGAAGTAGGGTGAATCTCGGGTTCAAAACCCAGGAGTAGAATGCCTACTACTAAGTGGCATCACGGGATGCTTTCAAGAATGGTGGCCAGAATCATCACACATGGAACACAAAACATGGCTAGATTACTAGGTGACTCCATAAAACACCAAGGATCATAATAATAGCTCCAACATATATGCCGAGGCCACGGAGTACCTCGTAGACCGTGTAGTGTGCTTAATCTGGCCCAAAAGGACACCGTGAACGGAAAGAAAGGATTTGCAAATGCATTAGACTGTGTAGAGACCTGGGATGACTCGGACAGCACAACGGTTGTAAATGCTCAGAAAAAGATTTGAGACATTCACAAGGATTTGCATAGTCACTTAACAACATCATATCAAGGTTCTGGTTCAACTAACAACATACTAAAAGTAGTAGAAATTGAAATGAGGCTTGAGTTCAACAATCCTATAAGTCTCTACCATAGTAACTTGTCATCCTGATAGATAGATGAGAAGGCCTAGTTCTTAATCCCTGTAGAAGAGAAGAGGTTGACTCAGATCAGAAGGCCATGAGGTATACACTACTAGGGAAAAGCTTATAGGCAGACGCTTACTAGTAGCAAGGGTTTATAACCCTCGCTACTGGTACTTACTAGTAGTGCAGGTTTTTACCCCTCGCTACTACTAAGTTGATACTAGTAGCGCGGTTTTTTAACCCTCGCTACTACTAAGCGGTCTCTACCGTGCCCTCCCGGGGCATTGCCATAGTAGTAGCGAGGGGTACAAAACCGCGCTACTACTAAGTTGATAGTAGTATCGCGGTTTTATACCCCTTGCTACTACTAAGTACGAGGTAGGTGAAATCCCCGTATCCTCAGCCGAATCCCTCCTCTCTCCCTCACTTTCCCCCTCTCTCACTTTCCTCGTCTCTCCCTCATACTCCAGCGGTGGCCGCCACTGGTACACTCTGCTTTCTTCCCCCTCCCTCTCCGAGATCCCTCCGGTGGGCGGTCGTCGGAGCTCCTTGCTGCCGCCAATATGCGGAAGCGCGACCTCGGCATCCTCCTCCTCGTCGCCTTCACCGTCTTCTTCTTGCTCCAGGTCAGCCCTCCTCCCCCCTCTTCGATTCGATCCGTAAGCTAGCTGACCCATCCCCCTCCTCCTCCGGAAGCATGAGGGCGACTTCTTGTTCTGGGAGACGTGGACCGCCTCCCGCCGCTGCTCGTCGTCGACCTCAACGGCGACGTCCGCCACGAGGTGCTGCTCCCCACGCACAATGCCAAGATGCAGGTCCTCCAGCTCCCGGCCCACACCGGGCTGGCCTCCGCGGCCGCCCTCGACGGCTTCCACGAGGCACGCGTCATGGCCGAGATCTCCTTGCTCCCGGCCAACGTGCGCGCGTCATGGGGTCGAGATTATTTTTGGTTTTTCAAATTAATAGTAGTAGCGCGGGTCACAGAGACGCGCTACTACTAACACGTACTAGTAGCGCGGGATGCACCGCGCTACTACTACTAGTTAGCTGTAGCGCTGTAGTAGTAGCGCAGGCACCCGCGCTGCTACTAGCTTTTGACCCGCGCTACTACTAGGCTTTTTCCTAGTAGTGATAAGGAGTAAAAAGAGCCTTACGTTCCCTTCCAAAATCAATTCCCTTATATAACTAAAGCATTTCTAGACTCAACTTCGACCAATTTGGCTTGGTAATCCTACAGGCAGTCAGCCTCTGATACCAAATCTGGCAGGACCCCGATCCTAAGTCACACCGATCTAGCATGTAACACATCATATCACTTTGCGGCCTCACGCATGGTATTCCCACGGGTGCCACCTTACCTGGCCGGGGACCGTTTGCGCCTTTTGGCTCGCGTATATGATAGTGTCGCTAGCATCCACATGACAAAGAACCTGGGCCGACATGACTAGTCGTGAACCCAAAGTGGCACTAACTTACAGGGACAGGCATACATGAAAGAACATCGAGCATGTCGGTTAGCAGCGTGTGAATCCGGGCTGTAGCACTCGGCTAACAGGACTCCGGGAACCCGGGCTGTAGCAGGCTAGGCAGGACTCCGGATGTCACCGCGTGACATTTCCCCGAAGGGACAGACACAGGAATGAAGTGAATCACATGCCGGCCAGTCAAGTGTTCCGGAGCAGTAGTGCTGGGCTAGCAGGACTCCGGTGAACCGGGCTGTAGCGGACTACTATGGCTCATGGAAGCACAAGACTACATTTCCCCATAAGAGAGGCTACCAAGGATAAACAACTGGGTTGTCGGATCCCACACATACCAAGCATTTCCATCATACACACAATATGCTCGATATGTGTAAATACAACATGGCATCACATCATAACTCTAGGACTCAAGTATTTATTAATTAGGCTTCGAGGAGAGAGATATTAAAAACATGGGTCTCATGACCCAACATTCAGAGCATACAAGTCAAAACACATGCGGAAGCTTAACATGTCTGAGTACAGACATCTACAAATTAAAATGGCTGAGAAGCCTGACTATCTACCAGATTCTACCGAGGGCACAAGATCGTAGCTGAGGTAACAAGCTAAACGTCGAAGTCCACGCGGAACTACTAGCAAGACTGACGTCTATCTGCAAAACATAAAATAGGCAAACATGAGTACAAATGTACCGAGCAAGGCTTACATCAGAACTAGCTACATATGCATCAGTATCAATAAAGGGGTTGGTCGAGTTTAACTGTAGCAAGCCAGCTTTTACTCAGTGGCTAACCTAAACTGCGACTGCAAGTAACTCTTTTGAGGTGGCGCACACAAGTCCACATATTCACCATATCAATACACCACTATGGATCCGCTCCCATCTCCCTACGAGAAGGCCATCCATAGTACTCACGCTTATCTTGCGCATTTTAGAGTATCCACTTTCACTTGTCTATGAACTATATGCAAGGGGTCCAAGTTTCCATATCCGAGGAATCCGGCTATTCGAATAGATAATGATAGCCCTGCAGGGGTGTACTTCTCACTACTAGGGAAAAGCCTAGCAGCAGCGAGGGTTTTGGGCCTCTCAGTAGCGCGAGTACCGGCGCTACTAATAAGGCGCTACAGCTAACGTATAGCAGTAGCGCCTGTTGTCCCACGCTACTGCTATACATGAATAGCTGTAGCGCTCTTTGGGGAAGGGCGCTACTGATATTATCTGCAGCGCTGTTTGCTGGGACGCGCTACTGATAATGCGGCGCTACTGCTAAATTTCCCCCCTCGCTACTACTAGTTTATTTATTAGTTTTTTTCCTGCATATTTGTTTTGTATTTGAATAGGCTTTATACAATAATCTTTAGCATATCATACACATACAAATGTAATCATAGCATATACATACAATTAGTCTCATCAAATCATGTCATCATCATAATCATCATCCAACACAAAGTGGTCTCTCGTCATCATCTCGAAAATAGCGATACAAGTCTCGAATGATATGCACATACATCGTCATCCATTTAAACAATGATATACGCGAGAAGAGCTATCACTTTGAGAACATGAGTTCATATCCCTCTCTCGCATTAGCGTGAACCTAAACTAACTACTGCCTGTCGCTCAGAAACCGGAAGGGCCTGACACTCCGGCCACTTGTCGTATATATACTCCTGGCGTAGCACTTCTTCGCCATCTATGATCTATGCACCTGCATCATCACATGAGTCGATGATATGCAACATATATAGTTGAGCAACAGAAAGAGACAGACTTGGCAAAAATAGAAACAACATATCATAAGCATAAATAACAAAGTTCATTGTACCCCAAAATGCCCTAACTAGAGTGATTTTCGCTAGTCGAGGAGGAGGACGGTTTAATTACATCAAAAATAAAGTTTCACCATGCATAACTCAAAGTTTTGTCATACAGAAAGTATGGACTAAACGGACACATTGTCATATATCGACAATCACTCCAACATGTCGTTCCGTCCATCCAAGTCAGGGAGATAGTCCCCGAGCATAGTGAAAGGCTTCAGGTCGAGACGCTGAGAGGCTATCCATGTTCGGATGTCTTCCCGTGACATTTGTCCTTCACCGTAGAACATCCCTGTTTTTCCGATGACCTCCTTCATGATGATTTGGGCAAGTTCGCGCTAGATGTTATTGAACTCAGCTCGAAGTCGATGATCCTCGATATCTCCTATGTCCTTTGCCCATTGCAGAATATAGGCATCGCCAGAAGAAGGTGCCATGCGAAGGTTCTGGTGATCCCGTCTGTACTCCAGCATGTGGTGTAGGACATAGAATCCATCATTAAGAGAATCGTTCGGTTGCTGGATGCAGCAGAAGTCGGTCTTATGGCCGAAGGCGACCCTGCCGCCCCTCATCTTCTTGTCCCTGACCTCTCCACCCATTGATTGGTAGTAATACATAGCACTGTCGAGAACATCCTTGATGTGGGTGTAATCCTTTTTGTGAATGTTCTTCGACGAGTCCAAGTAAAATAGCGTGGGAGAATCAGGGGTAGAGGATGATGAGGACGGCGCGCCTGCCGCTGCGCAAAATAAGTCCTCAAATTAATTAGCCTCCACCGTGCAAATGAATGATTGAAATCGAAGGACGCAGGATAGCAGCACAGATGACTTACACGGGATGATAAGGCACGAGAATCGCCCCCTTGTCCTTATTGGCGAGCATGAAACTGACGATGTAATCCCTTGCGTATTCACGGTGATTTGCGCAGACTCCCAAGAAGCCCTCGTGCATGTAGTACGGGTCAGCGACACAGATATGAGATATCTGCTCAACCCCAATGATGTAGTTCATGTGCAAGGCATAAAGGCGGACAAACGTAAAATCCAGCTTCTTCACGTGAAACATGTCGAATATGTAATCGAATCGAAGGAAGAACTTATCTGCGGGGAAGCTGTCGACGTACGACATTTGCCGCGGAACGTTAACCACGTAGAGTGGGTATCCTGGATCTTTCGAGGCGATGGCGTCTTTCTCTACTTGCAGCACATCGTCATGAAGTCTCTTTAGATCGCCGAATCTGGCCCGTAGCGCTGTTGCAGGTAGGATTGGTTGACCGAGGATATGCCATTTATCCGCATCGGGGATATCTATACGGTCCTGAAGCCGAGACTGCTGAGGCGGCTGGATCGTAGAAACAGCTTTTTGCCTTTCCTCCCTCTCTTCCTAAACTTCTTTACTACCGAAAGGTCGTCCATAATATGTTGAGACGGCAATTCAGGCACCGACTCATGACGCTCAAACCCTGAGGAGGTGCCAGTATAGACATACTGTTCAGCAGCGCCATCGTCGTCCTCATCCTCATCCATGGCGACGTCATCAGTGACTAATGGAGCCTCCTCCTTACCCCGTCTGCTATCACCCAACCCGACACCCGACGCTAATTGGGTAGGTGGGGTGTTGATGTTCATACCTTGCTGAGGCTGCGTGCTCGTGGGTGTGCTCCCGGCCGCCTCCAGACGAAGCAGACTCTTTGGCCACAACAGGAACCACCCAGCATTGCAACAATCACCAAGCTGCCGCGGTGTCTCGTCTTCATCCCCCAGTAGTACTGGAGGAGGCAAATTCTCGTGGCCCGGTTTGACACTGGCCACGGAAACCTTGAAGACGTTCGGGGGGATCGGCCGGCTATGGAACAATGGTTCCTTCGGCTCCATTATCGTCACCTTCCCCACATCCACCTTCTGGTCGCCGATGGTGTACAATATGGTGCACGGGGTTTCGTCAGCCTGCAAAGAAAAGTCTGTGACGTGAGACATCCGAAAGGCAACTGTCGGTGTCAAAACCGGCGGATCTCGGGTAGGGGGTCCCGAACTGTGCGTCTAGGTGGATGGTAACAGGAGACAAGGGACATGAAGTTTTACCCAGGTTCGGGCCCTCTTGATGGAGGTAAAACCCTACGTCCTGCTTGATTAATATTGATGATATGGGTAGTACAAGAGTAGATCTACCATGAGATCACGGAGGCTAAACCCTAGAAGCTAGCCTATGGTATGATTGTTATGTCTTGTCCTACGGACTAAAACCCTCCGGTTTATATAGACACCGGAGAGGGTTAGGGTTACACAGAGTCGGTTACATGGTAGGAGATCTACATATCCGTATCGCCAAGCTTGCCTTCCACGCCAAGGAAAGTCCCTTCCGGACACGGGACGAAGTCTTCCATCTTGTATCTTCATAGTCCAGGAGTCCGGCTAAAGGTATAGTCCAGCTATCCGGACACCCCCTAACCCAGGACTCCCTCAGTAGCCCCTGAACCAGGCTTCAATGATGACGAGTCCGGTGTGCAGATTGTTTTCGGCATTGCAAGGCGGGTTCCTCCTCCAAATACTTCATAGAAGATTTTGAACACTAAGGATAGTGTCCGGCTCTGCAAAATAAGTTTCCACATATTGCCATAGAGTGACACCACACCACGGCCAAGTCTTCATTCGAATCGTTTTTACTCCCCCACCTCAGCGCATTTTGCGAGGCGGTTTCCTTGGCACGTCTTTTCAAAGCAGAGATCATGTCCCCTTTATTTACGGGATTCTCATTAATAGGATGTGGGTAACCCAATCATGCCCGTTGGCATGTCTTCTCGATTAAAGGCAAGTCCCAAACGGTTATGGGGAGGGCCCTTGGTGTTCAACCTCTTATAAAGAGACCAAGGCCTTACTCCTTTCTTTCAATCTCAAACGATTTCGCCCTTCACCTCGAGTTCCAACACCCAAGGCTCCAAATTTCAGGCGCCTCGGATCTCCGACAATGTCCGGTTCCGATCTTCGAGGCTGATGGGCGCCCCCTTCTACGGAGGAGGACGTGCTAAAGCTGAGAGAGGCCAGGTTCTTGACCGGCGAAATCTCGCATAGGTTGCCTGCTCAAGGGCAGGTCATTCCCACTCCCAGGCCTAGTGAGAGCGTGGTGTTCATGTCTCACTTCCTTCGGGGGCTAGGCTTCCCAACGAATCCCTTCGTGAGGGGTCTCATGTTTTATTATGGGTTGGAATTTCACGACCTAGCTCCGGAGTCCATCCTCCACATTTCCTCTTTCATCGCCATGTGTGAAGCCTTCCTCCGTGTTAATCCTCACTTTGGACTGTGGCTCAAGACCTTTAAGGTAGTGCCGAAGATGATCGAGGGGCGGCACACTGAGTGCGGAGGCGCTGTTATAAGCAAGAATGCTGATGCTCCATGGCTCGAGAGCTCTTTTCAAGAGGAGTTCAGCTTATGGCAACGAGAGTGGTTCTATATCACCACTCCTAGGGGCACCAAGTGAGTGGCGCCACCTGCCTTTCGCTCCGGTCCCCCACCTCAGCTAGCGTCATGGGTCAATAAAGGACTTGACTGGAGGTCATCCAAGGACGTGCCCTTGTTGCAGGGCCGCGTCAGGGATCTCTTAGAAAGAGACCTCAACCTGGTCAAAGTGACGCAGGTCATGCTGATCCGCCGAACCCTGCCCGGCAAACGTCGCCCCCTTCGCCTGTGGGAGTTTAATCCAGAGGGACCGCGAGCTCTCTAGCATTTCATGGGCGCAACGCCCGCAGAGATGTATAAGTTGTTCTTCGGATCACAAGCGACGTGTCCGGACATGACCAAGGACGCAGGCCTGAGCTGCAATCGCCCGGATACTAAAGTAAGTAGCCTTGTGCCCGGACTCCCTATCCGTATATTTGTCATAAAACTTGCTTCTAAAGAACTGTTCTTTAAACAGGAGTGGATAGCGAAAGCAAAGCTTATCAGGTGTCCGGCTCCCCTCCCCGAGACCATGCCGGATCCCGTGCTGGTCAGGATGTTGAAGATTGTGCCTTTGAAGGAAAGCAAGGGAGGGGACAAGGAAACTACAGCCCCCTCGAAGGAGGCTGTTCGGAGGGAAGGAATCGAAAGTTCCTCTCCTCTAGGAAAGAAGAGGACCGCCTCTGAAGACCCGGAGACCGTGGCCTCAAAACGGGGGAAGAGATCTTCATCAGAGGGTCCTGCGCCAGGGGATACCTCGGCCGAACTATGCCCTCAAGGGGGCCAGCCCTCCACCGAGCCGTAAGTAGAGAGAGGTTTTTCTTTGAGAAGAATCCTTGTTTTATATCTGAGAAGAGTAACCGAAAATTTATCTTGTAGTTCGGACCTCAGCCCTTCTCAGCAGAGCTCGTCTTCGGGGGATCTTCTTCCGGAGATGATGGAGAGCGGAACGCCTCCCCCTGCCGAACCGCCTAGAGAGGCGGGCGACCCTGAGGTATCGTCGCTGAGGGTTTCTCCGAATCCGACAGGGCCGGAAGGCAGCCTTATGGCCCCCCAAGGCTCTCCGCGTCCGTCCTTTGAAAAAGTCCATAGGACGTGTCCGGCACCGTCCGGTGCACGGTCGGAGGAGCTGAAGGATCTGCTAGGGCGAGCATCTATCACAGAGGAGCATCATGCATTGATGGACACGTTGTTTGAAAGGGTTTCGTCCAAGGAAAGCGGATTGCACTAGGCCGTCAGAAGTTTACTGACGGGTTTTGAGGTACACGGAATAACGCACCCTTTTTTAATAGTGGCGCATAAATAGGATGCGCCCTGTGCACATAGTAGCCCCTGAGACTCTGTGCGTTGTCAAAATTGACGGCGCAGAGGATCATAACCCTAGGTCTAAAATGCCGTCTTCGTATGTAGGTGACGAAGTGTCTGGCGTCCAGCCGGACTGATGAATTTGCCGAGCTAAAGCGGCAACTTGACGTGGCAAAGGCCGACATCGTTCTTGTTAACAAGCGGCTTGACGAGGCACAAGGTATGTAACCCCTTCGGTGGTGCCTGGTAAGAGGAGCTTACGCCAGTATCTTACTGTATGTGTGCTTGATGCAGATGGTGCGGCTGCCATGGAGAGTCTTCGGGCGGAACTTGCCCGAGCCAAGGAGCAAGCCAGAAAAAGTGATGCGGCTGCCGAGAAGGCCCTTGAAGAGCTGAGAGCCGAACAAGCTGCTCACTGCCGAAGCAAGAAAGAGATGGCGGAGATGGCCGTGAAGCTGAAGAGCGCTGCTGACCGTTGCAGGCTTCTGGAAAAATAAGATCGGGCGGAACAGACGGACTTGGAGAAGGTCGTTGCCGATGCCAAGGATGCTTGCTCTGCGATGAGAGCTGTGAAGGAGGAGCTTCGTCAGGCCGGAGAGATCGCGGCTGGAAAGCCCTTTATGCTGCGGAGGAAGTTTTGTGATACTAAGCATGCTCCGTTGGACCGGTTGTGGAGTACGGCAGACACCTATATATCTGGATTTCGCGGCGAGTGCTGCTGATGCGACCGAACACTTTCGAGATCAAGAAGATCGCGAAGTGGAAAAACTCTTCTGGTCGCAGTTCCACAATCCAGAGCGTCCACTGTCGGTGGCCAATCGTCTGGCCGAATGGGCCGAGCTGAATAGGTTGGCCGGACTGGCCATGAAGTGCGTCATGAGTCATCTGTGGCCAGAGAGCTCGGAGCCGAAAAGTTATTTCAGCTTGGTGCAGCAGTTCCTTGGTGTGGTTCCGCGTATTAATGCAATGAAGAGGTCAGCATGCATAGAGGGTGCACGGATGGCTCTTGCCCGTGACAAGACATACTGGGCGGAGATGGAGACCACCATTGTTGCATCCTGAGATTCGGACGAAAGCCGAGTACCTGCCGAGCACTATTTTCAGGAAGTCCTTCAAGGCGCTCGTGTAATAGAGACGCAGTGCTCGAAGGATGCTATGTTCGAATAGCATATGGTATTGTAAAACAATATTTTGATACATTGTAGAAGCTTTTTATACTTGTGCCTTCAAGTATTTGTAACACCTCCTGTGCGGCCGTTCTAATATAAATATATAATCTGAAAGATGGCAGTCGTCGGCTTCAACCCCCATGCAAATAATGCGGGGGTGCTTGCAGAACGTGCATTTTCACACTTGATCCAACGTCTTGGTCCTACAAAGGAGGTGATAGCGCAACGAGCTAGGCAATCGGACTATAATGCTTTATCACTTTCACTTAGCCATAGGAGCTTGACCGTGAGGCTACTTAGATAGCCCCTGGTGGCGCCTGCGCTCGCCCGAATTCGGGGCACGTACGTGCCTGGCCGTGAAACGGCCCTTCGTTAATGCGGAGGAATCCTATAGATTCCGGTAAGTCATCGAGTGGTTGACCAGTCTCACGCTATATCATGACAGCCAGTTTTCGGCTTTCTCTACTGAGGTGCTCGCCTGGCCGAACAGGGGCACAATCGCAGTAGTTCTCCTGGTGCCGCCTTAGCCGATAGAGCGGAACGTAAGGCAGCAAAACACAGGAGCCGGGCAACCCAACATTTGACCAAAGACATGATTCGGAGCTGATGCATATAGGGCCAAACTCGCGACGCCGAACACTCCCTAAGGTATTCGGTCTTTATGAGCGTGGGCGGGACAACGCCCTTGGTTATAAGCCCCTAGTGTCCAGGTACGCGCAAAAATTCTGACGTGGCCACATGCCAAGACGCCAGCCTCCTCCTTGATTGTACCAAAAAACCGGAGGATGTGTATCAACAAGAGACAGTCAAAAAGGTTTATGCAGGGTCTTAATCTAAAAAGAATCCTTGGAACGGGTCCCTACTGCACGTCTGCGCCTGTGTCTCCGTTGTGCCGTATCCTGGACGGGCGCAGCATGGTGTTCATCTGTAAAAGAGAGGAACTTAGTTGAGAAGAGGTCGTGCCGAACAGAAGTTATAATAAATAAACAAAGTATAAATTGAAATGGATAAAATTGAGCTTGATTGTCTCGTATTTTATATGCGCGGAGCCCCTAGCGCAGAGGTATACGGCTATTTTAGCCTTTATCAATTATATGTTTTATGCCGGACTCGTCTAACCGTGTCCGTGGTCTTAACGACCTGTTTGGATGTTTTGGCTGGTGAAGCCGTTTTATTGTGGCACTGTTAAGGCAGCCGCACAATCTTCCGTGTGGGGGGCGCGTTCCATGTTTCCCTTTAGTGAGATGATGCCTCATGGCCCGGGCATCTTAAGCGTAAGAGATGCATAATGCGGTATTGCATTAAAGCGGGCGAAATCTTCGCGTCCCAGCAGTGCTTGATAGCTACTTGAGAATGGGACGATGTGAAAAGTTAGCTTTTCGTGATGGAAGTTATCGGGGGAGCCGAATATAACTTCAAGCCGGAGAAAACCCATGCAATGGGTATCCGGACCTGGCGTTACCCCTTGAAAGGAGGTTTCGCTGTGGCGAATTTTTGTTGGGTCTATCCCCATGTGGCGGATTGTGTCCTGATATATCAGGTTTAGACCGCTGTCGCCGTCCATCAGGGCATTTGTAAACTGGAGTCCGCCGATTATTGGATCGAGTGCCAAGGCAGTCCAGCCTGCATTCCTGATACTTCTAGAGTAATACAGATGATCGAAGGTGATTGATTTTGACAACAAGTGGCGAGACTCCTTTGGGATAGGCCATATGGCGCGTACCTCTATGGGCGCCGCTCGTTTTGTTATGTGAAGTAAGTTTACTGTTTTTACTTCTTGTGGAAAATTCTTTTGTTTCCTGGTGCTCTGCTTTTGGGGTCTGTCATCGTCTTCGCTTGGTGTGTCGAGCCCCTTGTGTTTGGTGTTGAGTCTGCCGGATTGCTTAAAAACCCAGCAATCTCTGTGGGTATGGTTTGCAGGCTTCCCGTGAGTACTGTCTATCCGACATATCTTAACCAAGATTTTGTTTAAGTTGGATAGCTCGTCCCTGTTATCCTTAAGGGGCGGCTTCTTCGTATTCTGCCGCGAGTTTTTGAATCCGGCATTGACTGCCGTGCTTTTTGGATTGTTTTCCTTAGTCCGGCGCCGGTCCTTGTTGCATCACGGTTCTCCGTTTCCATCCCTAGTTTCGGATGTACTTGGGTCGCTGGTGCTACATCTTTCCAACCAGCTGTCCTCTCCTGCGCAAAAGTGGGTCATGAGGCTTGTTAATGCAGCCATTGTTCTTGGGTTTTCTTGGCCGAGGTGTCTGGCGAGCCATTCGTCTCGAACACTATGCTTAAAAGCTGCTAAGGCTTCGGCGTCCGGACAGTCGACTATCCGATTCTTTTTAGTGAGAAATCTATTCCAGAATTGCCGAGCTGACTCTCCGGGCTGTTGAGTTATGTGACTAAGATCGTCTACATCCAGAGGGCGGACATAGGCCCCTTGAAAATTAGCTCGGGAAGCGTCCTCGAGCTCTTCCCAACTTCCAATTGTGTTTTCGGGAAGGCTATTGAGCCAATGCTAGGCTGGACCTTTAAGCTTGAGGGGTAATTATTTTATGGCGTGGAGGTCATCTCCTCTGGCCATATGTATGTGGAGGATATAATCCTTGATCCAGACTCTAGGGTCTCTTGTTCCGTCGTACGCCTCTATGTTTACGGGCTTGAATCCCGCTAGAAATTCATAATCCAGGACCTCATCGGTGAAACATAGGGGGTGTGCGGCACCCCTGTATTTGGGTGTGCCGTGGTGTTCGGATACTGGTTTTCTTGCATTGCTTATGAGAGCTTGCTTTCTTGGCCCATAAATAGATCTGGCTGGGCCATCTTTTTGATGTGAATCCTTAAGTGGATCGCATGCCGGCTTGTGTGCGGCGCCGCTTGCCGCTCCGTGCTGGCCATGGGGTCGTTTATCCGACCGGGTGGCTTTCTTACTTTTTGACTGCGGGGGCTCTAAGGCCCCCTCATCGAATTCAGGCAGTAGCTTTCACTTCGGATAGCTTTTGGTGCGGCATGTGCCGCCATATTTATCTGCGGTGTTGAGTACTTTGCTCCATCTGATTCTGAGTGCGTCTTCCGCAGTTTTGAGCTTCCACTTCTGCTTTTTCAGGCTTCATGAAGTAGCAACGAGCCTTTTGTGGTGGTTCTTCTGCTCCATGAGCTTATCCGGTGTAACGTCGTCCGGAATGCCGTTTGCGCCGGGGACGGGTTGTTCGGCTTGCTTGCCCGAGTTGCCCTGTTCGGACGGTTGCTCTAAGGCATGCTCGTCGTCCGCCGGCTCATCCTGCCCTATGGCTGGGTCTGTATGGCTGCTGTCTTTATCGAGGCAGGGCTTGGAGTGGCGTTTACGTCGCCGCTTTGATTGCTTTTCGAGAGAACGATCCCTCGTTGCATCCATGTGTTCCTCGTCGTTGCTTCCTTTAGGTGTATCCACCATGTACACATCATGTGACGAGGTGGCTGTCCAATTCCCTATAGGCATTGGTTCATGTGTGTCTCCTACATCATCGTCCATACCGTCGATGTCTTCGGAGTCGAATTTGAGCACGTCGTTTAAATTATCGACAGTGGCTACCAAATGGGTGGTGGGTGGGCTTTGAATTTCTTCATTGTCCGTATCCCAACCTTGCTGACCGTAATCCAGCCAGGGCTCTCCTGATAAAGAGAGAGACTTTAGTGACTTCAGGATATCGCCAAAGGGCGAGTACTGAAAGATGTCCGCGGCGGTGAACTCCATGATCGGCGCTCAATCGGATTCGATCGGCAGGGGCGCGGAGGGCTCGGAGTCCGGTCCCTCAGAGTCACGGGCCTTGCGGTGTGCGGGGCTGGTGTTCGGCTCGATCGCCGTTGGGATCGCAGCCCTCGAGGCGGTGTCCAACCACTCATCCTCGATCGGCGTAGTTGGTTCCGAATCGAGGGTCGGAACCGATGCGTGTGCGGCCTCTAGGGCACTGTTCGGCGGCAGAGCTAGATCATGCCCATCGTGATAGTGCGGCGCGCTCGGCTGTGGCTCGAATCCGTCGAAGATCAAGTCCCCGCGGATGTCAGTTTTGTAGTTTAAACTTCCAAATTTGACCTGATGGCCAGGGGCGTAGCTTTCGATCTGCTCTAGATGGCCAACCGAATAGGCCCACAGTGCGAAGCCGCCGAAGACGAAGATCCATCCGGAGAGAAAAGTCTCACCCTAGACTGCATCGCTATTGATGATCGGAGGAGCCATCGGGCCTAAAAGCGATGACATAGAGGAACTGTCAGTGAAAGCACCAATGTCGGTGTCAAAACCGGCGGATCTCGGGTAGGGGGTCTCGAACTGTGCGTCTAGGCGGATGGTAACAGGAGACAAGGGACACGAAGTTTTACCCAGGTTCGGGCCCTCTTGATGGAGGTAAAACCCTACGTCCTGCTTGATTAATATTGATGATATGGATAGTACAAGAGTAGATCTACCACGAGATCAAGGAGGCTAAACCCTAGAAGCTAGCCTATGGTATGATTGTTATGTCTTGTCCTACGGACTAAAACCCTCCAGTTTATATAGACACCGGGGAGGGTTAGGGTTACACAAAGTCGGTTACAATGGTAGGAGATCTACATATCCGTATCGCCAAGCTTGCCTTCCACTCCAAGGAAAGTCCCTTCCGGACACGGGACGAAGTCTTCAATCTTGTATCTTCATAGTCCAGGAGTCCGGCTGAAGGTATAGTCCGGCTATCTGGACACCCCCTAATCCAGGACTCCCTCAGCAACGAAAACGGGAGATTATACATTTATATTGAAGGGGGCCGGTGTGATAGATACCATGAGGGCGTCGAGCTCAGCCAAAGACGAAGCACCGCCTAGCATGTCCGGTGCGAGAGCCGGTGCTGGAGCAGGTGCAGCTGCAGGTGCTGGTGCAACGCTAGTCGAGCTGCTCCACGCCAAGAAGTCAACAAGGGGAAAGTCCGCTGGATTTTTTTCTGGATTTTGCCTGGTCCAATTGAAAACGGCCGGAACCAAGGTAGCAGAAATATCTACAACCACCTGTTTTTCGGCAGCTACCATTGTTGCGACTGTCTGAGTTGATTTCTTCTCAACCGCAATCTCAACCCTCTTGTCGATGTTTTCTTCATTTAACCTCCGTCTTTCCTTTGTCTCCTTCGTGGTCTCACGGTAGTACTTCTTCCACGTGGCGCCGTCTCCGACGCCGTGCACGCGTCCATACGACGGTCGAGTATCCACCGGTTGTCGTTTCAATATGTTCAACGCCCGGTTGAATGGAGTGTCCCACTTGGGCCTCGCCAATGCCTCAGACGGCGAGTCGCTTTCGGCCACAATCCTGTGCCGCTCTCTCTGCAAAAGGCACAACGACCGTTTACAAATATGACTAATGTGTGCAGTCAAATTGATCAGAAACTAAAATTACCAGTAGTCTTATGAACTCCGTAATGACCGGTGTTGTCTCGTAAACCTTTTTCACTGGGTCCCAACGTTGCCGGGCCCTGAGGACGTCACGCTCCTGCTGGACGGTGAACTCCACCAAGGGGTCTGCGATGCCCAGACTCGCGGATTCCGCGTCCTCCTTGGCCCATTTGGACCTCTTTCCGCCGTAACCACGGCTTCCGAGGTGGTGGCTCCCAAAGTTCCTCTCTTGATGACCCTTCATGTACTTAGACTTTTTTTTGGCATCTTCGGCTTCGCAAGCCTCCTTGAATACTTGAAACTGCTCTTCCATGATTGTCGGATTATCCTTTATAATCTCGGAGTAGGGTTCCTTCTTGTCGATGATCCTTGCTTTCACTCGATTTTTCCAGGCGGCCAACGCGTCACTAAACTTGGTCATGGCGTGTTTGTTTATCTTCTTCATTGCCGGGTCCTCATCATGATCTTTATAATCATTCTCATTCCGTCCCGGGAACAAGAATATCTGGTGACACTTCTTTAGGAGGGAGCTCCTCATATTTTTTATCTTCTGTAGTTTCTCATCGTTGATGGTGGCGGTTGTCCGTACGATGCAGCCTATTTGATGGTGGCGCTTCCTCGGGCGCTGTTGGCTCAAAATTGTCGTCGTTCACCTTCGTGACCACCACTCTAGTAGTCCTGAGTTTGTTAGGTACCCGTTGCATCTTTGCTTTCGGTTCTACACCGGCTCCGCTCCCCGAGGCAGCGCCGGTCTCAGTCTCAGCGCCGGCCTCGATGCCGGTCTGAATCTGAGCGCCGGTCTCAGTCTTAGCACCGGTCTGCGTGTCGGTCTCAGTCCCCGATGCCACCGGTGGGCCCAGCAATAACATCGGTTGATCGTCGGTAAGGCTAAAAAATTCGTCTGCCGCCCGGTAGGCATCGTCGCAATCACCAGAGCCCTGTCCTTCATCGTTGTTAGCCATGTGTCCTATGATTAAATCTAGTCAATTAATTCTAGACCTAATAAAATGAATAATGACATAAAAAAGGCCTATTGTTTTGCAGGAATGTTGACTCCTTCCTGGTGCGGCAAATCACGGGCACTCGATATGTCCTAGTTTGTAGCACAAGTCATGCCGAAATTCACAATTTTTTTTGGCATGACCTTTGCTAAAAAGTGGACAAATCGAGAACCTGAAATTTGCTGGAAAAGAAACGAATCAACATTCCGGCAAAACATATGCCACTAAGCATCATTCCCTAGAAACAGTGTCCAAATATACACGAGCAACCACATGTCCCAATTTCGCAAGCTAATTCAAAAACAAAGTGTAGAAGAAAATTCATTTAACTACTAACAGAAGAAAATTTAGTTAACTTTAGTGCTCTATAATGATGAAAGGAATTTTTTTTCAGTTAACTACTAATTTCATTCATTTAGGTTATTCATTTAACATCACCTAATTAACCCACTGCACCACTACTACTAGCAACACTACTAACCTAATTAACCTAGCAAAACTCTAGTGCCCTAACTGAAAAACATCTAATTAACATCTACTAGTACCACTATTGCCCTAACCTAATTAACATCTACTAGTATCACTATATACTATACAAGCAGCATCTACACTAATTAAAACCTACTGCCCTAACTAACTTTTGCTCTACTAATTTTGGTCTACTAATTTTTTTCTCTAAAATGCAGAGAGAGATGAGTGGGGGGAGGGGTGGGGGACTTACAGAGAGGGGAGAGAGGGCGGGCTCGAGCACGGGTAACGGCGGTCCTGGGCGGGCTCGGGCGGTGGTGAGGTGGAGGGCGCCGACGGTGACCTTGAGGGCGGCCTCGGGCGGCGGCGGTGAGGCTGAGGGCGGCCTCGGGTGTCAGCGGTGAGGATGACGGCGGCCTGGGGGGAGATGGTGAGGTTGCGGGCGTCCATGCCGGCAGGAGACGGCGGTGAAGTGGGGCGACGACGAATTGAGGAGACATCGGCGAGGGCGAGGGATTTGGGGAAGAAGTGGTGGCCGGGGGGTGGGGGGGGAACCGCTGTTTAAGTGAAACGTAACGGTAGCGAGTTTCCGAAAACACGCTATAGTTATGTTAGCTATAGCGCGTTTACTGAAACCCGCTACTGCTATTCCTTTCTCCTTTTTCCCTTTTTATTTTATTTTTCTTTACATTTTTTTCCTATCTCCTTTTTCTATTTCTTTCATTTTCATTTACTTTTCTACTTGTTTTCACTTTATTTTATTTCCGTTAGCAGCAGCGCCTTACACGTAAGCGCGCTGCAGCTAAGGAGCGTACCAGTAGCGCTGGGCCAGTATACACGCTACTGCTAGGTTGGGCTAGCCATGTGCGCCCAGTTCAAACATAGCAGCAGCGCTTTTCGCGAGTACGCGCTATTGCAAAAGTCATAGCAGTAGCGCGGTAACATTCTGTGTATAAGGTTCTGTGTATAAGGTAGTCCTATCTCCTTTTTGTACAGCGCTACTGGTAACATTCTGTGTATAAGGCTTTCCCTAGTAGTGTCTTCACACACGCTCTCACCACTTATCACCATGTACACGTCATGTATCTCGGCAACCTTCAAGCGGAAGCCTGGCGAGGGTGTCGGCCACGACCTGACTAACCATAGAAGTCTCTCATCCAGGTTTATCGCCTATACGGGTTCCATCCGCAAGGAGATCCGGCCGGGGTGTCGCTCACGGCCCCAAACGATGTGTACAGGGTTCCAAGCCCACCAAACGGGCGACGCTTGGTCTACCCGGCCACGGGGCCTAGTCTATCCCAAGCCCACCTGTACCGGGTGCCACTTGGTAGACTACTAACACTACCTACAAACACCAGAAACTAGTTGCAACTCCTGGACAGAGATCAGGTTGATTAATAAGTCGAGAGAGCTTGGAGCGCCCGGAGCCCAATGTGTGGTAGTAACTGTTCATGGATCACAAACACAGAACTCAGTTCCTGAGGACGGCTGCAATGAGACAACCCACCATGTACTCCTACATGGCCTCTCACCGCTACCTTTACCAAATCGTGTTCACACACTTAGCTCTCATCAGTAGGACATGTCCACCATATTCCAATTCATCCCCGATGAATCCGACCTGACTCAACTCTAAGCAGTAGCAGGCATGACAAACAAGCATGGATGAGTAGGCACATCAAGGCTCAAACAACTCCTACTCATGCTAGTGGGTTTCATCTATTTACTGTGGCAATGACAGGTCATGCAGAGGAAAAGGGGTTCAACTACCGCAGCATGTAACAGTTGAATCGCAGTTGTCCTAATGCAGTAAAAGAGAGCAGGAGCGAGAGAGTGGGATTGTATCAGAATGAACAAGGGTTTTTTGCTTGCCTGGCACTTATGAAGATAATATAGCTCTTCATCGGTGTCATCGAACTCATCGTCGAAACCACGTCTATCGAGAGGGGACAAATACCGGCAAACAAAGAGGAACACAATCAATGCAATGCAACAATTATGATGCATGATAATGTCATGGCAATATACTATGGACTGAGCTAATGCAACTAGCAACCATATTAAATGAAGTTGGTTTGAACCAAGGGTTCAAATTCAAACTCCATGTGTGCTTATTTAAATGTCAATTATGCAAATTGCCATGGACATCAACCCTAGGTTGTTCAAACATGCATGCAAACGCCATATACAGGTTCCTTGAATTTTTCTGATAATTTTTCATATATAATTTATTTGATTTGGATTTACGGTTGAATTACTATGAATTTTAGAAGTTTAGGTGATTTTCTGAAAATAAATAAATCATTTAGATTTATTTAAAATACAGAAAAGCATTTACTGCATTAGCCTTGCATCATGCTGACATCATCAGGTCAACAGACGGGGTCCAGGTCAAACCTGACCAGTGGGCCCACTGGTCAGTAGTTAGTTAACTAACTAAAGTTAGTTAGTGTTAAACTAATACTAATCCTAGTTTAGTTAGTGGCCTGGGGCCCACACGTCGGTGACCCAGGGGGTCAAACTGGGCCCACATGGTCAACGGTCAGCTTGGTCAAACCCACCGGCGACTCAACGCCGTCGAGGCCCGAGACGGTGGCGCGGCTCGGAAAACGCCCACAGGGCACGGGCGAGGCCGTTCTTGGGCTCGTTGGAGAGCTCTTGCAGGCGCGCAACTAGAGGGGGTGGAGGCCGGGCCAATGGTGGCCGGAGCCGACGACAGCGAGCTCCAAAGCGGCGGCCGGAGGTCGACCATGTGCGGGGTTGGGGCTGCGGCGTGAAACGCGGAAACTGAGGCGCTAGCGAGGCACTACGCGATGTGGCAAGCATGTTGGGTAGCACGAGATGACCAAATGGTCGCCGGAGCGACGTCGACGACAAGCTCGAGCGGAGGCGAGCTTCGGCCATGGTGGGACTATGGCCTAGAGGGTGCAAACGCGTGGGAAAGAAGAGGGGAAAAGCGGTGGAGCTCATAGGAAGGTCGATGAGAAGATCAGTGGGCTCGGGGGCGACCAGAGCGAGGCGAATCGATGAACGGCGTTTGGCAGGTACCGAGGTTGAAGACGACCCGATGGCGGCGATGCATGGCCTCCGGCAAAGCGTGGCTCGGTGAGGAGGGCGAGGGCGTCGCGGCGGAGCTTCTGGACTCATCGGTATGGCGAGGGGTGGTCGGTGGCTGCGGCGGCAGCGAGCGGCGGCGACGGCTCCGCTCGGCTTCTGGAGAGAGAGCGAGAGAGGTGAGACAGGGAGAGAGTGGTGCAGTCAAGGGGTCCAGGGGGTCTGCGTGGCAACGCCAGAGGCGTCCAAGCCCTCGGCATCAAGCAGGAGGTGGCGCACGGCGGTGAGCGTGCGTCGGGCACGCGCCCGTCTTCCTGGCAAGGAGGAAGACGACAGGGGGAGGGGCCAGGCGGGCTGGGCCGCGCAGGTGGGCTGGCCAGCTAGGCCGCGACAGGTTATTCAGATAAGTTCTCTCTCTCCTCTATTTTCTGTTTTCTATTATTTCTGTAACTTCTGGGCTTTATTCAAAATACCAGAACATTTCCAAAAATCATGAAACTAATCATGGCTACTGTTTAGAGTATATCCAACAGTAAACATTTTAGTTTAAGATTATTTGAGCATTTAAAATATTTTATAGCATTTAAATGCCCAAATGCAATTACAAAATGACTTAATTCAAAAATCCAGAATGGCCTAGAAATATGTGCATCATTTTTGTCAGAGGTGCTGGACCAATTCAAAAATGATGAACATTTCTAAAGGGCATTTTGGGATCATTGAAAAGATTTAAGTTTGAACCTTGTTGAATTTCATTTGCTGTTAGGGTTGATTATCCCCCATTTCAAATTTAAAAGTAGTTTAGACTAGATGCATGGATGCTTGTGCCACTAATTGCAATCAAATTCTAGGGCTGTGACAGCTTCTACATCAAGACCATAGCCTCTCCGATGAAGCGTGATTAGTTTACCACAGACCTTCGGGTCCATAGTTACCAGCTAGATGGCTTCTTCTCTCGCTTTGATTCTCAATACAACGTTCTCCTCGATGTTCTTGGAGATCTATTCGATGTAATACTCTTTTGCGATGTGTTTGCCGAGATCTGATGAATTGTGGATTTATGAACTTGATTATCTATGAATATTATTTGGTTCTTCTCTGAATTCTTAAATGCATGATTTGATATCTTTGCAAGTCTCTTTGAATTATCGGTTTAGTTTGGCCTACTAGATTGATCTTTCTTGCAATGGAGAAGTGCTTAGCTTTGGCTTCAATCTTGCGGTGTCCTTTCCTAGTGACAGTAGGGGAAGCAAGGCACGTACTGTATTGTTGCCATCGAGGATAAAAAGATGGGGTTTATATCATATTCACTACAAAAAAATACACTTCCGTGAGGATACGTGTTTGTCACAGTAGGTCACGTTTTCTATCATGCATGTACATCCATGACAAATTTATGACAGAATCAAGATAGTCATACCTGTGCTGTCGTAGAAGTGTTCCATGACATTACCAAAATTATCATCACGGAAGTGTCCACTTCCGTGACGATAAATCGTGCATCACAGAAGTGCTTTCGTCAAGGGTGACCGACACGTGGCATCCACCGTAACGGAACGCCGTTAAGCTATCGGGTCGGGTTTTGGATCCGATAACCCGTTAACAGCCCCGACCAATGGGGATTTTCCACGTGTAAAATCACCATTGGCTGGAGGAAACACGTGTCGGCTCATCATTGGGACAGATGTCATCCACTCATTGGACGGAAGGCGCCTATGATACGTCGACATGTGGCACGGCCCAACAGAGGCCAATTCCTGTGAAAAGGCCGGCCCGTTTGACTTGGTCAAAAGGTGGCGGGACGGCCCATGGAAATCCTGTTAACGGCTTGTTCGCATATAGCCCATTTACAGCCCGCTAACCCAAGGCCCGTTACGCCCTATCCGAATTAGGCCAAGTAGCGTCATCTGGGCCATCCAATATGATTCCAGCCCGTTTTCACTTCTAGCCCATGTATGGCCCATGAAGTCTTTCGGCCCATATGAGGCCCTATGTAACTCTTGGCCTATTAACGACCCATGGTGAAACTGGCCCGTAATGAACAGTGTATCACTTTACACCCATTAACGGCCCGTGGTGAAACTGACCCGTAATGAATAGTGTATCACTTTATACCCATTAACGGCCCGTTATTCCGTTGGGCCGTTTCCAGCCCATGTTATCTTTCGGCCTTCTCAGAGCCCATTTATTCTTGGGCTCATTTCCAACATTCGTTTACTTACGACCCGTTACTGTCATTTTCTGCTTGTGGGCCAAATTCAGCCCGTGGTTACAGTCGACCCATTTGTGGTCTGTTAATACGTTGGGCCGTTTTCATAGCGTCATCAAATCCGGCCTATTAACGATGGCCCGTTATGGTCGGCCCATGAACGGACCATTCCAACTCTAGCCCATTTACGACCATAATGCGGTCTATTTGGCCCATGTTTGGCCAATCGATCATACGACCCGTATAAGGCCCATTGATGATACGGCCCGCAGAAGGCACATTGTTTCTACCGCCCGTAGAAGGCCCACTGTTTCTACGGCCAATAGGAGGCCCAGTGTCACTACAGTAAATATTAGCCCATGGTTATTGTGGCCTAGTTTTAAAAAATAGGTTATTGCAGCCACTAGCTAACCGCGGAAAAAGAACTGCAATGACTACAAGCAAACAAATAAACAAAGACAACAAGGAAATAAATAAGGAAGCAACTGACGCTAGGCTATCACGGCTATTACACATATTACATCCACTGGGCATCAAAGTTTGCCACCAGTGCAAATATATGGAACAAAGCAGCATATCATATACACTGGTTGTCAAAGTTGGCGACCAGCGCAAATAAATGCCGCAGCAAAACAAATCCAGAACTGAAACCACTTCAGAAGATCTCAAGAAACAATATCCTGGGTACCCATAATGCTAGCAAGATGCTTCGGAAGCTTATTAACTTTCTCTTGTTTGGCGCTTAAATCCTCCAACGCTTGCTGTTGCACCAGAAAATATGCATCTGAATTCTGCAGGGACTTCCTCAGTCCTTCAGCTTCCTATCGCAGCACATCTGATCGATGTCTTTCAACTTGAAGTTGAGACTCAAGAAGACGAACTGGTTCAGGTAGCAGGTTCGAAGAGCTTGTGCCAGCAGTAGTGGCCAGTAACACGAACACTACATCAAGACAGGACTTTTGGATTCCCTCACTTTCGTCAAGATAGTTTTTATCAGCTTTATTGGAGACCAACAGGGATGTCTCACTATCTTGAACCTTATATGCATTACTTCCTTTACCATTTGATAACGCGGTACTGTTCTCCAATATTTTGTTTGCATTCTAAAAGAGAGACAAGCAGACACATCACATGTTTACCATGTTGTATATGAAACTCATTTTGGTAAATGACTTCAGTAGTAAAGTGGACATGATAACATCATGAAACAAACATATATCTATGTACCATGGTCACTTTATGGTCTATATCATTCTAGTTTTTGTTGCCAAATCAAGATAGAGACACAGTTCAAATAATATTTGTTCAAGACAAAGCAGAATAGACAAAATATAAGTGTGGGTAACTATAGAGCAATAACAACACTTGTAATGTGCATGACATGAGAACATAACTGTTTATTCAATTGAAACTGAAATCAACATAGAGCAGGTTACAACACCAAACCACTTAAAGAAACAGGTTTAAAACATACCTGTTGCGCAATTGGAGTTTCAATTCCATCCTTCAAATTTGAAAATAGTTGGTATGAGTAAATACAATAATGCAAGAGCAAAGGAGTATGAACCATAGCTATAGAACCTGACCTGAGAACAAATCTTCTTCTCCTTTAAGCGTTGAGTTGGGATTCGGAGTGGTGGTCCTCGTGCTTTGGGCACTGCAGTTCCCTTACTAACTGCTCGTGTTTGGATGCTCTGTGGTGGAGACGGTGCTGTGTCAACTGGAACTGGGTTACTATCTACCGGGGTTGGGGTTAGAAGGGTGTAGCTGGTTCTCTGTCCAACTGGGTAGGGGTACAATCTACGAGAGTCTGGGTTATGTGTGGTGGATCTGGCCCTTGGGCAAGTACAACCATGGTTCTATATGCATCAACTGGTAGCACTATCTTTTCTGAAGACCGTGTTGTTACTCCCTTAGATACTGCCATCACGCTCTCCAATTCAAATGGCTGATAAACAAGAAAAGTAATTGAAATTATAGACATTGTACGATAGACAGGTGCAATGGATAGTGGGGAATAAAAGAGGGCATGAAATAATTTATATTTATGTTGTCTAACCAAACAGGATAGCATGACACAATTTCACATATATGATGGCTAACTAAACAGGATAGCATGACACAATTTCACATTATGATGGCTAACTAAAACAGATGGAAAGACGTAGTTGAAAATATGAGACTATGTAAACAGGATGACATGACATAAGTATATAATGTGTTTATTAAATAGGTTGGCATGAAATAATTCACATACATTCACGGATAGAATGCCATAATTCAAAATATGATGACTCTATACACTAAACAGGATGAGATGATATAACTATATGATGTCTTTATTAAATGGGTTGCCATGCCATAATTCAGATAGATGATGTGTATGTACTATGTAAACATGATGGCATGATATAATTCAAATATATGATTTATATAGTAAGGAAGTAAGCAGACGACAATCCATATATGATGTAAAAACTAAACAATGCAAGACAACATGCATGACATGGGTAATATAACCCTGCCAAGTTTGAGCATAGACCTCAGGGGGAAATAGGACTGGTCATCAATCTCTGAATCCTCCTCTGAGGAGCTCTCTGTAACCAGCAAGATGTCTGTTTTAGCACGTAGCATTGTCTTCTCCGAATACCTTGTTTTCACTCTAGATACTTCCATCACCGCTTCAAATGGCTGATGCACAGGAAGAGTAGTTGAATATACAAACGTTGTCGACAAATGGAACATGTAATACAAAAAATGATAACTTGGTATAATTCACATACATGATGATTGGCTAAACAGCATGGCATTGCATAATTCACATATATAATGCCTTTGCAACAAGATAGCATTGTATAATTCACATACACTACACCACAGCACTACATCCCCGACAGACAGGTTGGTTGGTGAGGGAGTCCTGGATTAGGGGGTGTTCGGGTAGCTGGACTATACCTTCACCGGACTCCAGGACTATGAAGATACAAGATTGAAGACTTCGTCCCGTGTCCGGATGGGACTTTCCTTGGCGTGGAAGGCAAGATAGGTGATGCGGATACTCAAGATCTCCTACCATTGTAACCGACTCTGTGTAACCCTAACCCTATCCGGTGTCTATATAAACCGAAAGGTTGTAGTCCGTAGAAGAACCATCATCATACACAATCATACCATAGGCTAGCTTCTAGGGTTTAGCCTCCTTGATCTCGTGGTAGATCTACTCTTGTACTACCCATATCATCAATATTAATCAACCAGGAGTAGGGTTTTACCTCCATCGAGAGGGCCCGAACCTGGGTAAACTTCGTGTCCCTTGTCTCCTGTTACATTCCGACCTTGACGCACAGTTCGGGACCCCCTACCCGAGATCCGCCTGTTTTGACACCGACATTGGTGCTTTCATTGAGAGTTCCTCTGTGCCGTCGCAATCAGGAAGGATGCCTCTTCCCGTCTTTAAAGACGGCGCCATTACTAAGGGAGCCTTGGCTGTCGGCCAAACCCTCCGGCTAGGTGCTTTTCTCACGACCGCATGTTCGGACGTTGCGCCGACGGTGACCTCTCGGGTCATCGAAAGCAACCTTCACGTCAGCTCAGAACTCGCCGAGCAGCTGGATCCGATGGAGCTCTCTTCCACAAACGAGCTCTTGGATCGCATCGCTGCACTAGGGGTCGCTACAGATTACGACCAGGTTGGGCTTAAGCCCGATCTAAGAGAAATTAACTCTCCCCAAGTCACCCACCACGTTGCCGTGGTAGAGGCGCAGTGCGGCGACCCTTCATCTATTCTAAGGACGAGCTACGTCCGAATTCCCGAACCCTCCAGGCCGGATACCCGCGGAGGGGAGGATACAATCCAAGAGCTGAGCTTAGAATCAGGCAACGGGCTAGATTCATTGGACAACATCCAAGACTCCGGACTTCAGAGTTCGGAAGCTCTTCGGCCTCCGAATCTTAAATGGGGTGAGGTCTCAGATTCAACGCCACCCGCCCGCCCGAACATAAGCGATCTTTCCCGAATCATGCAAAAGCCCGAGGAAACAGTACATCACTACTGGGCCAGATTCCTCCTGGTTATGAACAGGATAAAGGACTATCGCGAGGGAGACGCAATTTCAGCCTTTTGCAGTAACTGCACGGACGAGGGAATACTTAACGCCATAAGTTGTCATGATATTACACGCTTTGCTGACTTGGCATCCATAGTACAAAAGTACTGTGCGACGGAAAGCGCTTGGAAAACCGAAATAAAATATTGGGATAATCCGGCTTTGAATAGCAATCCCATCCGAACTAAGAGGGTGCATCACAGTAAGACACCCGGATTAAATATCAAAAAGCCAAAACCCTCTACAGGGCATGGAACCGTACTGGAAAAGTGGCTTGATGGACCCTGTAGAATTCACAGTATAGAGGACGCCACACCAACTCACAGCCTTAGAGCAAGTTGGATACTCCGGCAGGTGGCCAAAATTGGCGAGGACCTCCTAATTTCAGCGGCCGAAGAAAGCCGGCCTGAGGACACCAGTACCATTCTCACAGTCTTCGAGACTTTCGCAAAAAATAATATGTGAAAAAGAACACTCCGCAGCCTCACCGAAGTCTATCAAGTAGCAACAATAAACCCATGGAGCGACACTGCTATCACCTTCAACGCGAGTGACGAACCTAAATTCCGAACAGCCCGAGCACCAGCCGCATTGGTCCTCAGTCCCATAGTGGACGACTCTCGCCTCACAAAGGTACTCATGGATGGAGGCAGCGGATTGAACCTCATTTATGAGGAAACCCTCCAAAAGATGGAAATAGACTGGAACCGCATTGAGCGAAGCAACACAACCTTTAGAGGAATAATCCCCAGTCAGGAAGCGCGCTGCACAAGAAAGATCACACTAGATGTGGTGTTCGGCACGCCGGATAATTATAGGTCCGAAGAAGTCACGTTCCAGGTGGCACCGTTCAATAGCGAATACCACGCTATATTAGGACGGGAGGCATTCACAGTCTTCCAAGCCATACCCCATTACGGGTACATGAAGCTCAAAATGCCTGGGCCAAACGGAATTATCACTCTCGCTAGTGATCCGGACATAGCACTCCACGCCGAAAACAAGACAACTGCATTGGCCCTTGAGGCACTATCCGAAGCCTTAGCGGCCGAGGAACTGACTGGGCTGCGCTCCATGGTTAATCGGGATGATGTGATACTCGATAAGAGATCCAAATCCACATCCTTCAAACCAGCGGACGAAATAGTCAAATTCCAGGTCCATCCAACGGACCCCAATAAAACAGCTTCCATCGGGGCACGACTAAACCCTGATGTAGACGCCGCACTACGAGAGTTCCTACGAGAGAACTAGGACATTTTTGCTTGGCACCCTTCAGACATGCTAGGAATCCCACGCAGGCTGGCCTAACACAGCTTAAATATCCAGAAAGGATTCAAAGCTGTCAAACAAGCCCTTCGGCGCTTTTCCGAACAGAAGAGACAGGCTTTGGGAAGAGCTAGCCAAGTTATTGGAGGCCGGATTCATCAGAGATATAAAACATCCGGACTGGCTAGCAAACCTGGTGATGGTACCAAAGAAGGACAGATCCTGGTGCCTGTGTGTCGACTTTAAAGACCTTAACAAGGTCTGCCCAAAGGATCCCTTCCCCCTCCCTCGTATCGATCAAATTATCGATGCCACTGTAGGACACGATTCGTTGTGTTTCCTCGACGCATACTCCGGTTACCATCAAATCAAGATGGCAGAATCAGACCTAGCCGCAACAACATTCATCACACCATACGACCCATTCTGCTTCAACACAATGCCCTTTGGGCTAAAAAACGCGGGCGCAACATGTCAGCGCATGATACAAACATGTCTGGCCAACCAGATCGGCAAAATAGTGGAGGCATATGTGGATGATGTGGTCGTCAAATCAAAACATGTCGACTCTCTAGTAGATGACTTGAGGCTTACATTCGATAACCTCCGAAAATACGACATTAAGCTCAATCCGTAGAAATGCGTCTTCGGCATTCCAGCCGAAAAGCTCTTGGGCTTCATTGTATCCAGTAGAGGAATCGAAGAAAATCCAGCCAAGATCCGAGCTTTGTCACAATTGGATGTCCCAAAAGACCTCAAACAAATACAGAAACTAACCGGATGCTTGGGAGAAAAGGCGATGCCCCTTTACCGCCTCCTACGGTGCACCGAACACTTCGAGTGGACGGATGCCGCCACGGCCGGACTCGACAAAATAAAAGCCATATTGGCAACAAACCCAGTCCTGGCCGCGCCAAACACCGGCGAGCCAATGCTATTGTACATCGCAACAACCCATCAAGTTGTCAGCGCAGTGCTCGTCGTCGAGCGGGAATCGGACGGACACAAATTCCACCTCCAATGGCCGGTCTACTACGTGTCCACTGTCCTCACTCCATGCAAATCACAGTACCCGCACTATCAAAAAATTGCATACGCGGTATTCATGGCATCCCGGAAGCTACGACACTACTTTCAAGAGTGTTCGATTACAGAAGCCTCGGAAGTACCACTCAATGACATTATCAATAACCGCGATGCAACGGGCCGGATCGCTAAATGGGCCATTGAGGTCCTCCCGTTCGACATAACCTACAAGCCATGGCGAGCTATCAAATCGCAAGTGTTGGCCGACTTCGTCGCAGAATGGACGGAGGCCGAACTCCCTAAAGAGTACGGCACATACTCAAACTGGATCATGCATTTCGACGGCGCCAAAATGTTGGCCGGACTGGGGGCTGGCGTAGTTTTGACGTCCCCCACAGGAGACACAGTCTAATATGTACTCCAAATTATGTACATGGACTCCAACAATGCAGCCAAATATGAGGCCCTCCTACATGGTCTCCGGATGGCAGTATCCATGGGCATTCAACGCCTAGAGGTACACGGGGATTCGAACCTCGCGATCTCCCAAATAAATGGCGACTTCGACGCCAAGGATCCAAAAATGGCAGCTTACCACAATGCCGTCCTAAAAATGTCAGCTCGGTTCGAAGGGCTGGAGTTTCACCATATAGCCCGTGAAAATAATCAAGCAACAGACGTCCTGGCACGCATCGGAGCAAAACGCGATGCAGTCCCCCCCCCCAAACATCTTTTTGGAAAGATTGTTCAAGCAATCCGTAACATGGGAGGCGGAACCCGCAATTCAAAGCCCGGACGCAACCGCACCGCTCGACGCCGAACAACCTGGCATAATTGGAGGTCCTGCCAACGAAATCACACCTTCAGCCCACATAATAATGGCGGTCATCGCCCCGTGGACAGAACCATTCCTAGCCTACCTTACTAGGCAGGAACTCCCAGAGGGCCAAAACGAGGCCCGCTACATAGTGCGGCGATCTAAAGCCTACAAAGTCCACGAGGGGGAGCTTTATAAGAAAAGCACAACCCGAGTCCTTCAAAGGTGCATCTCCGAAGAGGAAGGGCAGAATCTTCTGGACGAAATTCACGCCGGACTCGGTGGTCATCACGCTGCTTCTCGGTCCCTTGTTAGCAAGGCTTTCCGCACAGGCTTCTATTGGCCGACGGCCAGGGCAGATGCTCAGGACCTAGTCCAACGATGCGTTGGTTGCCAACTTTTTGCCAACCAAAGCCATATGCCACCCACCGCACTCCAAACTATACCCATCACCTAGCCCTTTGCGGTCTGGGGGCTTGACATGGTCGGACCCCTTAAAGGTGGAACCCATAAGAAAAAATACTTACTGGTCATGGTGGATAAGTTCACCAAATGGATAGAAGCCAAGCCTGTTAAAACGGCTGAATCCGGACCTGTGATAGACTTCATATCCGGGGTTGTACACCATTATGGCGTCCCCCACAGCATCATAACTGATAACGGTACAAACTTTACAGCCGACGAGGTAAAACTCTGGTGCAAAAACATGGGCATCAAGCTCGATTATGCTTCAGTCTAGCACCCACAAACGGTCTTATCATGAGCGGCATCAAACCCAGACTAGTGCGGTCCCTCAAGGAATCTAACACGCACTGGGTAGAGGAGCTCGACTCCGTACTCCGGGGGCTGCGGACCACGCCAAATTGCACCACTAGATACACACCATTCTTTATGGTGTACGGTGCAGAGGCAGTTCTGCCCTGCGACATAATTCATGACTCACCTACAGTGCACATGTACGAAGAAAGAGAAGCCGAGCTCGATCGGCAGGACAGCCTGGACGCCTTGGAGGAGGAGCGTGACGTGGCGAAAGCCCGTTCCCCATTTTATCAACAACAGGCCCGAAGTTACCAAAGCAGAGAAGTACGGGCCAAAAATTACAATGTTGGCGAACTAGTTCTACGCCTGCCAAATAAGAAAAAGGACAAACTCAAGCCCAAATGGGAAGGTCCATTTATAATCGACCAAGTCCTGACTGGTGGGGCGTACCGCCTACGAGATGCGTCGGACAACCGACTCGAGCCAAACCCATGGAACGCCGCACGTCTACGAAGATTCTACACCTAGCGCCGGACTCCGTGTTCGTCTCCTTCCCCTGTCCATTTTTTACATTTTTCTGTCTTATATTTCTCTCCTTCCCCTCTTTTCCCTGTATAGCCCTTAAAAGGCTCACTACATGATGCGCACTCGCGCTCATTTAACCTGGGGGCTTCTTTAACAGAAGCTTATTTATACGGGCTTCATGCCCCACACAGGTGTCAAACTTCCGCATGTACCCTTTTTTCACCATTATATGCATCGATATGACTTAAGTTTTGGCCAAGCTGGGTTGCCTGGCTCCTGTGCTTACCCCTACGTTCCCGATTGTTCGGCTAGGTGGTAAAGGAAGCACCTCTGCGATTGTTACTGCCGGGTCAGCCGGATGTGTACCTCAGACTGGGTGAAGCCGAAAGCTAGCGTTCTTAAGGGAATATTCAGTTGGTGGAATAAAAGATGATCTTTTTATTAATTTTCATGTGCCCCCAGATGCTTTTTCTGCGTTTTTTTACGCAGTCCGGACATGCACTTTAGGGCATCCCTCCCCAGCGAAAGGAACCCTTAACGGAACTATTTTCTCTGGAAGATGTTTCTTACTAACCATGTAATATAACATAACTAGTTGGGCACTTGTCTAATAAAGCACTAATGACCCCTACGCCTGGTCTCCAGGCATACCATGGTTCTTGTATAACCATTATGGTATTCGGACACACTCCGGATCGTCAGGTCCCGAGGTTGAAGCGAAAAGGTCGGCAACGACAAACGATCTACAATCCGGCTAGAAGGCATTACATATGTCAATTCAAAAGTACACTGTCATTTTGACTTATGGTATTCCTCCTCTATACCATCTAATAGGTTGTCTAATTTACAGTACTGCTGGGAATACTTCGCGGCCAATTCTACTTGGCCGTACACTATGCTTACAGGGATCTCCTTCCCGTCAGGCCCCACCGGTCCGACCTCGGCCATATGGTCTGGGTCAGACTTCGTAAAACGGGTCTTCACCATAGCCCAGGCCTCCCTAGCGCCTTGTCGGCAGGCTGATATCTTCAAAAAAACGGAAGCGCCGCCGAGCTCCCTTCAGCTTCTCCGCAAGCTCTCCAAGGCCCTCGGGCATGGAGTGGGCAGGCCATAAGGCTTGGGCAACGCCTTGCATCGCCTGCCGAATTCGCTCGTGCAGTTGCAGGAGTTCGGGACGAAGGTCACACGTAGAACCGGGCATCTCCTCTGCAGGACGACCTGTGAGCTCATTTTCCAGCTCCTGGGACAGCTCGTGCAGTTGCAGGAGTTCGGGAAGAAGGTCACCCGTAGAATTCGCTCCTGGGACAGCACGGTCCTTGCACTTTTCCAGCTCCTGGGACAGCACGGTGTTCTTCTCGGTAAGAACCTTCATGTTATATGATCCTTAAATCAGTTACTTTAACTGTTTCAAGTCTCGGGGGCTACTGGTATATATATATATTTAACCAAAATTTTCTTACCCGTGTGTCTTTCACATACTGCTTCGTGGCTCTGGCTAAACCATCTTGAGCGGCACGGAGGTACGCATCTCCCGAATTAAAGGCATCTAAAGCCTCTTGAGAGAAACAAGCGTCGCGTAAAATTGTCCGGCGACGCCTGTGGTTCATGGCACTCTCCACTTCAGAATTTGTGGCAGACGGCCTATCCGCATCCTCTCTCGGAGGAGCGCCCGGTGCATGCCTTGTGCTCGCCTCCGTTTCCTGGCCGGTCACTGGAACCTGGCTGGTGGAAGCGCGATTGGCATCCTCTCCGGATATAGTCTGGCGAGGTCTCTTTGTCCTGAAGAAGGCACGAACGTTAATGTGCCCTGCAGAATAACGCCGCGAAAACGGAGGGTGCGTAATACCTTTGCGCTGGCATCTCGGTCCGGACTACATTTCTCTTTTCCCCATGACCCTCGTTAGCTAGCCACCGCAGGTTCGGCTTCCCGCCTCGGAAATCTCCCCTGTGAAACATGGTTGTTGTTAGAAACGCTGGAATACGTGAAAATGGAATCCCCCTCAAGGGAATAAAAACTCCGGTTTCTGTCACCTGGGAGGCCGGGATTAACCCGGGGTAATCAGCCACAATAGCGACAAAGGTATCGTCCTTGCTTAGCTGATGGAACACCCCGTCGATAAGATCCACCGATATGTCCGGATCCTCTTCAGAGTCTGGATCGAGGGACCGTTCTGGGTCCTCGGGTTGTGGAGGGCGGCTGCTTATATCTTTCACTTCCTGTCGCAGTTCCTGCATTGAAGTCGTCAGACTACATATCTGACCACGGAAGTATAAAATAAATGGGCAAGCGCAATTGTTCGCTTACCCAACTTGGAGGTTCATACATATTGAATCCGGCCCGCGGGTTAACGCGGAGGAACTCCTCCTTTTCTCCATTGTACAAAGAGGACATTATCTTTATTAGGGCGGCAGCCGAGGTCGGCCCCTTACGACCATAACGCGTGGCCTCATCCTCCCCATTGAAATCCCACATGGGGTGGCCTCTGTATTGAAGCAGCTGCACCCCTCGCGTAATGCATGCGGCCATGACTCCGATCATGGTTAGTCCGGAATGAGCCAACAGTCTTATCCGGCCCATCAGGTAAAGGACGTCTCTGTCGCTTTCTCTCTGAGAGCTCCGTGGATGCCCGCTCAAGCGTTTCTTCAATGGAGCACTGTTGAACTCAGGGAGACCGGCCCGGACAGGGTCCGGCAGCGGGACGTCGTCTATGTAAAACCATTCCGAAGGCCAGTCCTCAGACGCCTTCTTTGGGGTTGCGGATAGGTATCCGGTCCCGGCGATGCGCCATATTTCGGCTCCGCCCACTTGGTATATAGACCCCTCTTGAGAATGGGGCACCAGGCAGAATATCTTCTTCCACAACACGAAATGAGCCTCGACGCCTAAAAATAGCTCGCAAAGGGCAACGAAGCCCGCAATATGCAACACGGAGTCGGGTGTGAGATTGTGCAGCTGGAGGCCGTAGAACTCCACAAGCCCGCGGAGAAATGGATGAATTGAAAATACCATTCCCCTCATCAGATAGGGAACGAGGCACACCCATTCTCCTTTAGAAGGATTGGGGGTGTTCTCCGCTTGTTTTCCGCCATTATAGCTGGCGAGACCGGCTCGGACCGAGACCATGTATGCCTGAGGGAGGAATCCCTTGGCCTGAAGCGACACTAACTCGCTATGCGGAATGGTGCAACTCTCCCAGTCCCCGGGCTTAGGACCGGAGGGGCGAGGGGAGGAGCTGCGACGGCTGGCCATGTTGGAATGGACTTTTGCTGGGAAAGCTCTGATGATAACTCGCGAAGAGGAGAAGATGCGGTTTGGATCTAAATCCTCATCCCGTTAAATAGGCGACTCGTTTATATGGCTAGGGGTGTGGATGTAAAAACTCCCCAGGCCTTTCGCATTCGTTCAACACGTGGAAGACGGCCATTATTGGGCGCAGAAACCGAGGAGCGCTACATTACAAAAATCGGACATTATTCGTACAGGTACACAGAATTTGGGAAAGAACCCGCCTTGCAATGCCGAAGACAATTTGTGCGCTAGACTCGTCGTCATTGAAGCCTGGTTCGGGGGCTACTGAGGGAGTCCTGGATTAGGGGGTGTTCGTGTAGCCGAACTATACCTTCGCCGGACTCCAGGACTATGAAGATACAAGATTGAAGACTTCGTCCCGTGTCCGGATGGGACCTTCCTTGGCGTGGAAGGTAAGCTAGGCGATGCGGATACACAAGATCTCCTACCATTGTAACCGACTCTGTGTAACCCTAACCCTATCCGGTGTCTATATAAACCGGAGGGTTGTAGTCCGTAGAAGAACCATCATCATACACAATCATATCATAGGCTAGCTTCTAGGGTTTAGCCTCCTTGATCTCGTGGTAGATCTACTCTTGTACTACCCATATCATCAATATTAATCAAGCAGGAGTAGGGTTTTACCTGCATCGAGAGGGCCCGAACCTGGGTAAACTTCGTGTCCCTTGTCTCCTATTACCATCCGACCTTGACGCACAGTTCGGGACCCCCTACCCGAGATCCGCCGGTTTTGACACCGACAGTTGGGAATACAAGTTTCGCCTACAGACAGCTGGACGGGAAAGACTATTGCCGACCGACAATGTCTGTTGGGGAAAGTTCAGACGGGAAAACCGTTTCCTGACCGACATAGATTTCCCGACCGACTGTTTGACGGCTATGTAGTATCTTTCCCGACCAACAGTCTCTTGGGCCTATCATGGGCCTTTCTCGACCAACAGTCCGTTGGGGCAACCATGGGCCTTTCCCGACCAACTATTGGACGGGGTATTCTTTCCCGACCAACTTTATGTTGGGCCTGGTGTTAGCCTTTCCCAACCTACTGTCAGACGAGGTTGTTTTGCCGATCAACAATCAGACAGGGTTTTTCTATGTCGACCAATAGTTCATCAACATTTTGTTTAGCCAACCACTTATTTAATTAACATATGGTACTGATTGCCACATACATATAGTTCATGTGTTATAAGTATAATCACCAAGACACCATACTTCAGGCTCACATCAGGTGCACCAAACATTTTTTTATTCCATTAGCTAGTTGTCACATACATACACTTCAGTCTGCCTTAACTACCAAGACACCATACATCAGGTTCACAAAAGGACAGGTAAAAGATGCAAGTATGATACATCAGTTGTACAAAATGAAATCTAAAACATCTAGTTGGCGTGGATCGTTGGCTTCATGGTTCCGTGTGAGTGTAGTCCTTTTGTTTGCTTCCTACAAAAGTTAAACAATTCTCAGTTATAATACACTATTAGAAACTAGACTACAGTACCCAAATTCCAACATAGAGGATAGTCACATTCTCAAAAATATAAATAGTAATAAATACAAAGAAATCAATAGCCATGTGTTAACACTAACTTTGATCCTCGGCTGAGGTCACCCCAGCCGGCCCACCATCTCCATATATAATGAGTTGTTAGGTCAGCAAAGGCGTTTGTTTCTTCTCATTAAAAATAAGATAAATTACTGTATGGCATAGGCAAAAAAAACTGGAGTACGCATGCTCTTCAGGTAGCAGAAGTGTTTGAAGCATCTATTTGTGTTCATACAATTATTAATTATGTATTATATAAATCATTTATTCTTCTGCACTTGTAGTATTGTCAGCATCTCATTGAGGTCATTTTCACTTTTTGGCATCTGACAACTAATGAGCAATGCTTATCTAGCAATTTAATTTGATTTTCAAGGACTACACGTGTGCAGACTTATTATACAAATTTGTAGATCTTACTAAGACAACTTGAGTAACTATGTTTTATGATGATGTACTTTCCATAGCAGATGTGTGCTAAGCATAGAGTCTTATGTACTATTCTTCCTGGAAGGAGATTGACTAGCTGGTGAATACATCCCTTATTTTAACTTTAAATATCACCAAATAAACAGGATGGGTCAGGTTACCTTCGAAAGATGTTTTTCCGTCTAGCTATACTCAAGATAATCACGCCTGGTCCAACGTGGTAGCTATATATTGCAGTCATGAGATTCCTTGTCCCAAATCCCAACATTGATTGACGTCCTCACCCATATATAATAAATCATGCTCCACTACCTGTAAAGGGAAAAAAGGTTTCTTCAGATCCTCACAAACCGAGGTATACATTCATCAAGATCTGGAATTCTTTCAGTTTCCCCTCAAGATAAATTATATTAATATTCACTTCGCCATAGAACGATTAATGGCTCACAAAACAGTGAAAGCGACACAAACAAGTTTGAATATTGATATACTCAGCCAAATACAGTTTAGTGCTGAAAAGTTCACAAGTAATTGCTGAAGGGAAACTCAAAATAAAATGTGAATGTTACGTGCATAGCTTTGCGCTATTAAGGTCATGACACCAGCCACATACAAGCATGGCACAACTATTACTTCACAAGGTAACTGAATTGCTGCACATACAGAAACTATTACTATACAGGAAACTATCTCCCAATTTCTTGATCTCTAGTTTGAGAGTAATTTGGTTCAGTTAAATTATACAACAACTTTAAGTTATTAGGAACACCATAACAACTCAAAATTTTCAATAGCATTCATGTCAAACTTGCATTATGTTCTAGCATACACACTAGCAGTAGCACACTTCTATTTTGTCTTAGTGGGATCTAAAATAGCTTTCTGAAAAAGAGGTTTGTCTGTTTAATCTTTGTAACCAGTAAATCTTCTTGTAAACATAAATTCTAAAAAGTAAGTGCTCAAAATTATTTCATCAATTGTGATTTCTTGCAAGAATGTGTTAGTTGGAGAACATGATATTAACAGTAGGCGAATCATCATGGAAGAATGACGACATAAAAGTCAAATGTCAACATATCCCTATTTTTGTTCTATAAGATAACATGGCTATATGCAAAATATGAACTCTCTTTTTCACCATATGAAAAAAGAACAACATAAAGGTCCAATGTCAACTAAGCCTGTAGTTTCCTGCTTTCTAATTTAAGAGCAGCATGTTTCAGTTCGTCAACGAGAACCCAGCCCCCATGTGAATAGATTATCTTTTCCAATAAAAGGATCCCCAATGGACCCCCAATTTCATTAAGAGATCAGATCCCTTTTTGTTCAGATAAGTGACCGAAATTACCTTTGTGACGGGATGACAAACATGCCCCTTTTGTTCAGACGCCCCATAGAAGAATTCATGTGGTCTTTCAAAGTAGAAACCAAGTATTACTTCTGGGAACTAAATAGAATATAATGTTGCAGTATGATATTTTCACAAGGAAACATTTACAAAGTGCTACATGTATTCCGTTTGTACCAAGGAATTAATAGAAAACTGGAGATATGTATACTGGACAAGCACATAGTCCTATATGCCAATCAGAAGTAAACAGTGAGGGCATCCAAGATTGCTTGCTATCTCACATACATACTTACAGAGGTTCTTCAAAGAGTAAATTGTAGTAGCACCAAGTCGATGGGATGCATGAATATGACTATGGACATCTTCCAGTGGCCTTTTTTCCCAAACTTACTAAAGATTCATTTCCCCTGCAAAAAAAATAATTTACTACTTCAAGGACTTCTGCTTCCATGAACCGAAGCTGCATGATTTCTTGTTGAAAGAGGTTAAGCTTACAACGCACGCACGCGCGCACACACGCACGTGCACACGCACATAGAACACACGCGCGCGCGCACGCGCGCAAGCAGACAGATAGAACTTACGATGTTGTTTCTGCCATGGATGGCTGGCTCCTATTCTCCTGAAGTGGGGAGAGATGGGGGCACCTACCACCAAGCTCAAACATACTAATTGGGGCGTTCATTTTGTGACATCGACGGAAAAAATATTGAAAGGCTTTATTGAACATATGTAATGCGTTTGCTAATTTCTAGTTGTCATGATCAAGGGCTCTGAACCAAATATTTATTGGCGGGGTAATGTATCATTACAGGTACAGTACAATTATTGCTGTAACTGAGAAATTAAACTCATAATTGTAAGCTCTCTGATGTGGATAGTTTGGTTCAGTTTATTTCTAACCATACCTTTTATTCAGAGATATTGTGCAATAAGATAGTCACTCACAAAGCAAGCATCATATCAATTTTGTACTATCCGAAATTGGTGCCTGAGTGTATTTTCAGTTCAGGGATGTGCATGTATAGAGGTTGACCTTAGCACCTCACTCCAGTAAAAGTTAATTTCAGTAAAATAAAAGAACTTTTATTTTATCTCGTTATTAGACTGCAGAACAAAAGTTCCATCCATCTATTGCTTAAATCTGAAAGTTTAACTGTGTCATTCTCTTTCTTGCTGAGAACACAGAGATGCAATTACTCTTAACTAACAGTCCCTTCCTCTCATATAATAATAAACTACATAAGAATTGGTCGGATATGCAGAGGGGTGGGACAAACAACTGAACGAATATAACCAATTCATGAAAATACTTTTTAGAAAACTACTCCCTCCGTTCCTAAATAATTGTCTTTCTAGAGATTTCAACAATTGACTACATACGGAGCAAAATGAATGAACCTACACTCTAAAACATGTCTACATACATCCGTATGTTGTAGTCCATTTGAAATGGCTAGAAAGACAATTATTTAGGAACGGAGGGAGTATAAATCTGCACGCTCCAGTTTCAAATCTGCAGCCTGGAGGGGGAAGTGGTGGGAGAGACCACACAAGAGGGAAAGAAACCTTACCGATTTTGTTGCCGCCATAGATGGCTACCTCCTGGTCACCGAATGTTGGTTGGCAGAGATGGAGGCACCTGTCGCCGGAAGCGGAGGCCGCTTACCTCGCCCTGGACCACCGAGAGCGAAGCGACCATGTCCTCTTCAGATCTAGTACCATGGAAGGGAGTGGAGAGGGAGGGAGGGGAGAGGGAGCCGACTATGGGTTGGGGCAGTGGCGCCATGGGAGGGAAGGGTGAGGTCGCCTCTCTGGGTCTGCGGCGTGCGTGGGGAACGAAAGGAGATACGGTTTCGTGCATGGGGAACGAAAGGAGCATGGAGCGGCGGCGTGCTTGTGATTTTGAGCGAGAAAACTTCGCGGGCTGGGCCGGTTATTGGCGCTAAAAATTGGCTATTTGCGTGCGAGGCCCATGTAGCATCGGACTGTCGGTCGGGTTATTTACCGACCGATGGTCTATTGGCCATAACAGAATTCCCGACTGACTGTTGGATGTATATGTTGTAGCATTCCCGATCGACAACAGGTCACTGTACATAGATTTTCCGACCCACAGTCTGTTAGAAATTTTCGTGGCTGACTGTGGATCGACAATAGTGACTTTTCCCCAACAAACATTGGTAGGGAATTCTGGTGCGTGGTGTAGTGCTATATAATGTCTTGCAACAAGATGGCAATGCATAATTCACATATATGGTAATTAGACACTGAACAGGTGGCATTCACACAAAGCATGTCTAAACTAATCAAATGACATAGCAATGCGAGACACCATACGCACGATATGAGCAACATAACCCTGCCAAGTTAGAGCATACACCTCAGTGGGGGAATAGGACTTGTCATCTGTCTCTGAATCCTCCTCTGAGGAGCTATCCGTAACCAGCGAGATATGCGCTTCGTCAGATAGCATAGTCTGCTCTAAAGACCTTGTTTTCACTCCAGAATTTGCCATCACCATGTCAAATGGATGATGCACATGAAGAGCAGTTGAATGTACTAACATTGTTGACAAATATAATATGTAACGAAAACAAAAGGATGGCCTGATATAATTTACATATAAGATGACTGGCTAAGCAGGATGGCATTGCAAAATTCACATATATGATGCCTGGCTAAACAAGATGGCATTGCATAATTCACATAAACGATGAATAAACTAAACAGATGGCATTCACACAAAGGATGTCTAAATTAAGCAGATGACATATTTGATGTATAAAGTAAGCAATGCAAGACACCATATGCATGATATAACCAACATCAGCATGCCAAGTTAGAGCGAAGACCTCAGGGGGTAAATAGGAGTTGTCTTCTCCTTCCGAATCCCCCTCAGAACAGATATCTTCCTCTCGATTACAATCCGAAATGCGTGGAGGGGGCCTGCCTTTGCGCCTACCATGGAGCGACGTCTGCATGAAATTTTATTGCCACACAAGGCTCGTCTCTTTTGCTCTACCTGTTCAGTTCCATTGTTTACAATAACTGTCATGCATAGGAATAAAACATAGTGAGATTATATAAGGAGTTCATGCAGAAATCCAAAGTGATGGTAGCAACCTGTGGATAGACCCAAAACCAATAATAGCAGGCAGATAATGGGTTCAGTTAAAAAATACAGATAATGGCTTCTTTACTGTTTGTTTCCAACCCAACATGAAACTCATAGTAGACACCGGAGATTAACCAGATAGTAGATAGATACTATTGATAGCAGCCCCGATATGTACCCCACAACCATTTAAATACTCAAGTTTGACCATTAGTTTGGACTCAGAGGCTAATCGGTGAACAGGACGATAAAGTAGCATGTAATATTAAGCGATGCATAACGTAAGCAGACACAAACGAGTGCGACCTCTCTTGCGGACCCGTGTAGTCCTCGAGGTCATCTGCTCGGTTGATGATGGTAATGCAGTTTTCATGGCTGCGAGCGGCGGGGAAGAAGATCTGAGGCGGCGAAAGAAAGTCTGGAGGCCAGATCCCTGCTGTGCTGGACCCTTCTGTCATTGGAGCAGCTGAGCTGGGGTGGACGACGGCGCAGCAGGAGCGGGACAAACCACACAAGGTTTTCTTTGACAACTATCTGTAAGAGAAGTAATTCTGTAAGGGCTTGTTTGAATTAATTGGAGGATTCCAACACTACAGGGATAGGAAATAGACAGGAATAGGATAGGAATGCACGTGCAAAACAGAGAATTTACAAACATAGTATTTCGGCCAATCTGGGTGTTTGATTGACAACAATTGGAAGATCACAGGATGCAAAGAAGCATGGTGAGATTAAGTCAAACCACAAGAAAATGTATAGTTATAATGTTATTATGCTACTATCTCTTAGTCTTGTGCTTCATGAATAAGAATTTGAAAAGGAGGACAAGTGAAAATTAAAATTCCTATGTTTTTTCTTTCAAGGAGACACTAAAGGATCAAATCTGTGTGCTCAGTGGACAATATATATAACATGTATAGTAAAAAAGAGATGCAACAAGTGTACAACCTCTTTGGCGAAGCCATGTCGATCTCAGCGTGATTCGGTTGGCCGGTGAGGATTCTCCGGCTGACTTTGCTGTCGGTGGAGGGGAAGAAGATCTTAGGCGTCTGGAGATGGAGCCCGAGGTACTACTCCGCTGTGATGGTGGGTTTCATCGTTGGAGCAGCTCCGGTGAGTTGTACGACGCCGAGGCTGAAGTAGGACAAGAGAGACAACGAACAACGTTAACCTGAGTGGAATTCTAATATCATCTCCAATACATGACATAAAAAACATAACCACAAAGTGCTAGATGTAAAATACATCAGCCACTCATCTCTGAACTTAACTGTCGAAACTGAACTTAACTATCTAAACTGAACTTAACTGTCGAAACTGAATTTTGCTGTCGAAACTGAATTTTGTTGTCAAAACTGAACGCACTAGCAAGGTGAGGCTACACGTCGGTCGACTGACTTTTTCATCTCTAGTCAGTCGATTTTGCAGCCGTTGGATACGAAATCAAGGGACTACGGTTCATCTTCAACCTCCACCCCCCTGAGCCGCCAGCCATCACCGGCCAAACAGCACCCCGCCGCCCGCGGCCTGTGGTGTGCCGCCCCGCCCGCCCTGAAAACACTCCCCACCACCGTCCCGGTCATCCTCTAGCCCCCCCCCCCTGTGCCGAGCTTTTTCTCCAGCGATCCCCACGCCACCGCCCCGCCACCGCCGGCGACCACCGCCCCCATCCTGAACCCTAAGATAAATAATGGGGTACCTCTCCGGCGAGCCCCCATCCCCGCTGCGTCTGGTTCTTCCTTCACCCCGGTGAGCCCCCCCCCACCCCCTGAAAATCGACTAACCCAAAAGTCGATTCAGTCGACTGAAGTGTAGCTAAACCGGAGCAGCATCACAAGCAAGAGCAAGAGCGAGAGCAGCAGTGCGAGCAAGAGCAATAGCAAGAGCAGACTAGGCAGGGGACCGAGAGCAAGAGCAGAGCAGCAGCGCGAGCGAGAGCTAAAGCACTAGCAGCTCCTACTGATGTGGACGTTGCCGCCGAGGGAGCGATGCCGTGGAGGAAGTGGTCGGCGACGCCGCCGTGGATGGAGCCGCGCCGTGTCAGCTCGGGACCGAGCGCCGGCAGCACCTTGAGATCGAATCAAGCAGAAAATGCGGCGATTAGTGTACAACCTCTTTGGTGGTGCCGATTAGGCCGTAGCTTCATCCGAGGAAACGGTGATGATGATGCTCTTCCGATGGTGCAGGTGAAGACAATGGTGTGGGAATGGTGGTGGCGCCAAAGACGAGGGGAACGTCGGGGCAGCTACTTGGAGGTGGAGGACGGGGTGGCTGAACCGGTGGGACGATGAGATCGACGATGGATCCTCATCCGATATGGTGGATGAGGGACGTCGAGGTGTTGCTGTGGACGACGTCGTCGGGGAAGAGGCTCCGGCTGGGTGGCGGGCGGAGTAGGGTGTGGGGTTTCGTCGCGGGTTTTCGCGGCCTCGGTATACGAATGGGTGGGCGGATGGGATGGCAGTGGGGAACCATGGCTTAGAGACGCGCTTGTCCGAAATGTGGGGTAAGTTACGAAAGTACCCCCGCCGATTTGAGGTGGTTCTTTCGATTCAGGGGTACCACGGGCATTTCGCGTGTCGGGATTTCACTGGAGGTGGGAGTTTTCGCGCGCGTTGTAATTTCGGAATAGCAAGGCACGGGTTGAGATGGAGGGAGTTGTCGGAGCACAACGAGACAAAGATATATCTTAAATATTTCGGGCTAACAAGGCGTGGGTTGAAATTTCCGGACAAGCCTAACGTGTACTGTACCAAATCAATGCGCACTACAAATGTCATTCAAAACCTTGAATTCATGTTATGTTCAATTAAAATATTTCGCTACGTGTATAATGCATGCAACCTACTACTCAAATGAACGTTTAGTGCATTCCAAACATATATACTAACGCTTCAATATTAACTAAATTTGAATTCGTTTCTCTATTTGAATAAGATCTACAGTAATGATTGTCAAAGCATTTGAATTCGTTTCTCTGTTTTAATAAGATCTACAATCATCATTATTGTCAAGTTAAACCATCGTTTGTGTATTATCTTCACAGGAAGCCACATGATTAGTCTCGAGTTACATATGAACTATGTGTACTATATGAACTCGAACTAGATTTTTTGAATCCACTTTATTTTGATTTCAAATCACATTACATTTCTAGCTCTAGCTAGATCTTCATAATCTAAACCATGTCTCATATGTATAATGTGTTTATCACATTATGTATGGTGCCCCGCCCCCTACGCCTACAAGTATTTAGATGTGAGTTGCAAACACCACACATTACCACAAATTCAAAGAAAATGTGAGAATGTTCGATATATAGTATTGTTTAGATTGTTCGATATTTACTTGTAAGCTGCAAACGCCACACATTATCACATATTCAAATAAAATGTGAGATTGTTTGATGTATAGTATGGTTTAGATTGTTTGGCATTTAGCTGTGTGTTGCAAATGCCATGCATTATCACATTGTGGTATAACATGTGCACATCACGTGTATCACCGCTATATTCATGCATGCAATGTCTAAAACAATATGATCTCCTATTCAAATATATGAATCCGCTTTCATATCAAATTATGATCTTTGTTAGTCTCTTACACCCACACAATCCTCTAACCTTTGTAGCTACCACTAACTTTCTCTCGTGCATGCACACGCCCTCCTCGCCCTCCTCCTACCTCGGCATTCTATCCACCGGGCACATTCATTTTTTTCTTTAGGTCGTTCTCCCAGAGTCTCGACAACTCCTTTCCGACACACACAGATCGATAAACCTCTCCAGCGAAGCCTTCCTACAACATACACACACACCTTCAATATCCTCCTTTATGTGTCCTTGCCTTGTGTCTCACATACGGTCAGACACACGTGTAAACTCTCGCCCCTCTTTTCGTCGATCTCACAACCGCACACTCCTCCCCCTATCTAGCTAGTAGTTGGGCCTCTCGCACCACCTCCTAGCTCCATTCTCTCTGTCTATCCGTCTCGCTGGGCCTTATTTGCCTCTAACAAATGGACGTACACCGACCGATATCTCGCTATATATATAGCTAGCTAGGTCCTTATAACTCATTTTTACCCACACGTCAATCGATCTACCTCATTAGTTGTGTCTCTCCCTTCCTCCGACAAACAAAAATTGATCTACCGATCTAGTTAGGTTTGCTTACCAAACACATGGTTGCCCTTCATCATCCATGGATGTGTCCCGATAGATCTATCACGCACAGGCACACACAGAAACACATCCCCACTCTTATTGATAACATTGCAGTTCCACCCTCAGTTTGTCTAGTAGGCCTCTCCCACCATCTTCGAGAAGCAACTCCGTCACCCATCCAGCACTGTACCCCTCTCCCTCCCTCTCCCTCCCTCCCTCTCTCTCTCTCTCTCTCTCTCTCTCCTCTCTCTCTGTGTCCCATCATATTTCCCGTCCTTCAGTTATGTATGGATGTTGACCGATCTCCCTCAAGACATAGCTGGGTCTCTTCTTCTCAACACACATACGAGTCGCTCTACCTCTATAGTTAGTCCTCTGTCTACCCCTCCCCCCACCCCCTCCCCCCACACACACCGATACATCGAGTGCTCTAGTCATGTCTCCCTGCCACACACAAACTTGACATGTGCCCTCTAACGTTCCGGTAGGCCAGTCGCCCTATATCTTTGACTTGCACACACACAATTTCGATGGCTCTTTTCATCGATCTCGCACACACCCATTTGATCCTCTCTTAGACTCTATCGATAGCTATGACCCCTCCCTCTCTTCTCGTGGATTGCCCGACCCTCTATGTATGATATGGATAGGCCTCCATTTCACACACATTGCATGCAAAATTTTGTTTGAGATGTCATCGACACATATTCCCACAAATAATTCACGAAATCAACCCCCACCCCACCCCACCCCAAAACAAAAAACACTCACGAACGCGGTTTGTATCTCTCACACACACCCACATAGGTGGGGGACGTGCACAAAGAGAAGAGGTGCATGCACGGCGCACGTACTCCCGTCTCTTTCCCAACCACACCCGCGCGGGTACACGGTGGAGCTCATTTCTGTACGAAAAAGGCAGCCCACGTGGTAATTTGGCACGTGTACTGGTTATCCACTTGGTGGAGGGAGGATCGTCTACCACGGGTGAACAAACAAATTGCGACTTGACGTGTTATGTTAAAAAAAAGAGGCAAACCATGTGGGGCCTACCTTAGAGGCAAGGCTCTATACACTGGAGTACTTTTGATGTGTCCCGTCAACTCGTAGAACGAGGAGAAGCTTGCTTAGTACACCGTCTCCCCCGCCCATGGGCACGGTGGCTCGTAGGATGAGGTGAAGCTTCCTCTGCCTTATGCCTGCTCCCTCGCCCATGCGCGCGGTGGCTCGCAAGATGAGGAGAAAAATTTACTACTCCCTCCGTTTACTCCTCGTAACTAATACCTTTGTTCTAGAGATTATATCATATTGTCTGGAATATATATGTCCTTTAGTAGATTTCAATATGAACTACTAGTACATACTCCAAACACTGATGTATATAGACGTATTTTAGAGTGTAGATTCACTCATTTTGCTCCGTATGTAGCACTCTCCCTCGCCCCTCGACCCTCGCCCACGTGGTGGACGTGCAGCAATTCATTCGGTCTCATATAGCCAGAACGATATATACTGCACTACCATTATTGCTCGACTTCCCGTAGAGGCGAAGAGCCAATCGCAAGGTTAATATTTTGGAGATGCCAAGCGCAAGGTTATAGGAGAACGAGTAGTAGGTGCCGCGTCATTTATAAATAAAGTTTTTTCTCTTCAGTGGCATGTACGCAATATGATAGGTTCATATGGAGAGAAAAGGAAACCGCTCGACTATATACATAGTCAGGACGGGCCAGCCTACACGGTTGCTTGCTGGGTTTACTCTCTTCACACTCTCTCGCACAAAACGACTGTGGCCACATCTCTAACATCCCGGCGGATCACGTTCGCTTGGGGAAGGGGTGGGTGCCTAGTGTAGATGCGGCGGCCGTCGCCGGCGGCGAAAACCCACTGTCGGCACGTCCCGATCAGGGGTCCCCGCCGTTCTCTCTCACAAAGCCGGTGAGGTTGGCTTCTTCCCTTGCTCACTGCCGCGACGTGGGCAGTTGCCGCCTCCCGCCGCCCTCCTCAAGGTTGAGCTATGTCCCTTAGGTACAACTCCCTTTACAGCCGGCTTGCACCACTGCTCCAGATGCCCACATCACTCCATGTGGATATTTCTCTACTTCTTTGCCCCGCACATACCTCTACTGGCTTCTACGTACTGTATTTGTGATGATTTTATGTCTCATCAACTAGTCCCGGCAATCTTATTCTAATCACGCTTCTTCAATTTCTTTGCCATAGGGATGCTCATCTCGATTTTGGTGAAGCTGCACAAAATGATCCGATGGTCAAAAGGTTGCAAACTTCATTTATTAGGAAGCTCGAACGTTGCCAGCAAATTGAAGCCTGGTCAGGGTTCATGGTTCAAGGGCTAGGGACTGCATGGATCGTTTTTTTCTTTAGCTGCCTCTGTTCCAAAATAAGTGTTAAATTTAGTAGTAGTACAACTTTGTACTAAAGTTTGCACAAAGTTGAGATACTTATTTTGGAACGGAGGGAGTACATATTTGCTATGATGTGTCAATCATTGAGATGCGATAGCATGCATGTTAGTCTCCTTTGTATTTGATGAAATGTTGCAACGGGCAACCTTGGACGCAAGATACATGTAACAGAAGCTAGAACCTTCATAGCATTGTACAAATTTATCTCGCTGATAAATTACACTACGTACTATACTAGTACTTCCTCCGTTCCTAAATATAAGTCTTTGTAGAGATTTCACCATGAACCACATGCGGATGTATATGGATGCATTTTAAGTGTAGATTCATTCATTTTGTTCCGTATGTAGTGGAATCTCTACAAAGACTTATCTACTAGTAATATCTAGCCGCCACTACTAGGAATTCTCTATCCTCTCCTTGAGCCACATCATCAAAATTGATGTAGCCGTAAGATGAAGTAAATCAGTCCATAATAGCCGTCTGATCTAGACGTTGAGAGGCTGCACACTAAGCCACATGCAAGCATGCAGAAATACCGTGGCACATGCATGCAGAAATACCGTGGCACATGCACAAGAAGCATGCATGTAAGTGAGATTTTAAGTCCCATTAACATGTCAAAAAGAAAAATATAATCCCATTATGCAGTAGGAGTTGGCTGATCTTTTTTCCTTATGTGGGATGATCTAAATTATGATGGGAGTTTATTTAGTTTGGCTACCACATTTGTCATGCGGTTATAGAGTTTTTTTAATTCTATGAAATCGATAATTTTGTGCAGAGAGATATATCGTTGTTCCGCGGCAACGCGCGGGGACTCATCTAGTAATATTTAGGAACTGAGGGAGTACTATGTAAAGAGTTAGGTGTCGCACGGTGATAGTGTGAGGTGGGCCATGTAATCACTGAGCCTGCATGTTTTCACTGCTCTTGCACACCTCCGCTGTAAGAATGGAGAAACTTGTAATCTAGTAGTAGTACCTCCTTTCGCCAAAAGCGTGGGACATCCAGTAGTCCTACCACCTCAGTAATAAAGACCAATGAGCCGTCAAATCACATAGACCTAGAAGCAAGTTGGACGGACTTAGCAACCATCACTCTTGCGCTAGTGAGAGCTCGCGTCCGTTCTGCCCGGGCATGAATGCGGCACTGATTCTTTGGAGCGGCGCTGACTGTTTCGGGCGAGAAGCACGCGGGCGATGGAGGGGCTTTGAGTGGGCCAGGCTGGTCAGGAGCGAGCGTGGCAGCTGTCCGCATGTCCCTACCGGACACGCCCGGAAACGAGAGGATGCACCGACTCTCATGGCTAAAATCATACACTACACAACATCTCTCTGTAGGAGGGTCGATCTATCGCTCTCTCTAACACACACATGCTGTTAAACACACACACACACACACACACACACGCACCTTGGTCCCGTTGCACCTTCTAATGTGACTTAGTACACCTAGACGGAGGGAGTAGTAAGTATACGAGATACGGTGGCACACTGACTTAAGTCAAATACAAGTGCCCAAAATTTGCGTGCATGTTATAATAAGGATTTACTTAAAATAGTACGTGAGCGAACAGAGGGATCAATTGCAGAGTGTTCCCAAGCAGTAGCGAGATGTGTGAGGTAAGATACACCGCTGGCGCTTTTAATTTTTCTTATTAATTTGTTTGTTTCATCCTATGACTTGTGGGACCCCACGTACTACAAGGAGAGAGGTAAGGTGACTAAGGCTGCATTATTTCTGCACCACTGTGGATAGTCTTACCACCAAAGCCACATGACACGATTATGATTGAAATCCCAATGACTCCCACACACACAAAAAAAAACACGGCATGCTTGTCACATGAATGCAGGAATGTATAAAAGGTTATTTCCCTCTCGTTGAACATAACGGGAGGGTTGTGTAGCTGGTTAGCCTGTTCGCTCATCAAACTTGAGGTCTCGGGTTCGATAACTACACTTGAGCTTAATTTGTGCCAGGAGGATTCTTTGAATGGTCAAAATGTTTTCTAGGGTTTGCACGCTTCACACTCTCTCTCCAGTATATATATATACATGTTGGAGCCTCAACGCTTGTAGTTGCTCTCTTCACACTCTCTCGCCCTCTCCCGCTGGAGCCTCGACGCTTGTAGTTGCTCTCTTCACACTCTCTCGCCCTCTCCAGATCTAAACAAGACTTCGTTGGCCTCTCTCTCCCCTCACTGCTGCTCAAAGAGCCGGCAGGATCCGTACGCCGGGAAGGGAAGGAGGCTTAACGCTGTCACCATCGGCGAGGGACTACGGGCGCAACTGTTCACTTTCCACCCAATAGCGGCGCGGGAGGGCCTCCGACCCCTTCTTCTTCGCCGCCATCCCGTCGCCCACCGAACCACGCCCCTAGAACCTTAAGGTATTATTTACTTACTCCACATGCATTGCTCTAGCTGCATGTATACCATGAATCTAGGACGTGGTTCAAAGAGGAAAGGAGTGGGAAAAGTTGTATATAGCAGGAATCTAGTACGTGGTTCAAAGAGGAAATGAAGGGCGAAAGTTGTATAGCATGAATCTAGGACGTGGTTCAAAGAGGAAAGGAATGGGGGAAAGTAGTGGGGAAAGTTGTATCGCATAAATCTAGGACGTGGTTCAAAGAGGAAAGGAAGGGGTGAAAGTACTAGTTCAAAAAGGAAAGGAAGGGACAAGGCTGTAGAGTTTCAGCAGGACTAGATTTGCTGAGCTCACATAGGGAAAGGTGTCTAAAGATAACAAAACTGGGACCAACACAAATATGCTCCTTGGTTGTTTGTTCTTTGTTGCAACAGATTGTGCATGACCATAGTACATTGGTAGATGCACATGGTGCTGATGCATCCACTGTCCCGTGCAACTCATTAGCTGTTGCTAATCTAAGGCCCTGTTTGGTTAAAAACTCCCTAGTCCCTACCTGCTTGTTCCAGGGACTAAACATGGACACGAGGTTATTAAATGACATGCTAAAATACCATGTTACCCCTAGTAATGAACTAATAGAGACAAGGTGCGATGCGTGGCAGGGGCAACTGTTGGAAAAAGTCCCAAAAAGACTTCCTCGGTGTCGTGGGTTTATCACGGCAGATGTCCTTGTGAAAGGACTTAGTCGTGGAGCCATCGCTACGGGTTAGGTTAAAGGGGTTAAAGCGGACAAGGGAGGCAAGAGAGTTTTATAATAGTTCGGCCCCTTACGATGAAGGTAAAAGCCTACGTCTAGTTGTGATGGAATTGATGGGGTTTCGATGACCAGGGAGCAAATATGCTTAGCCTGAGTCTCGAGTTGTTGTCTGTTCTCCTGAACCACCGCCAGGTCGTCCCCTTATATACATGGGTTGACGCCCGTCGGTTTACAAAGTCCCGAGGCCGGCTCATAAACGTGTCCGGCTCGATCTCCGCTCTTTCTACCTTACAATGCAAGTTACATATCAATGCCGGTTTATGGCTACGTGCCTTAGACCAGTTCTGGGCCCTGGGCCTTTACAAAGTGTTACCGTCTATCTTTGTGGGCTTAAAGTAAAATGAACTACTGATGAAGTTAACCCGGCCTCTCTTGGCCGGTTTACACCCAGTAGTAATATCCCCAACATTAGGCCCCAGATTGATTTGAACAGGTTCATGTCAATCCTCAGCACTTGATAAAACTTCGTCTTCAACATCTTCTCAAAATTTTGTAAACCGCCGTGACATCATCTTCCCAGACCGTAGTAAACCGCCATGACATCATCTATTATTGAAAACTGTATATAACCCTTCTTCATTAATGGGTCTCCGACAATCGAGGCGACAGCTCTGCTTTATTTCCAATTTTATGGCTCCTCGATTTTCGCGCCTGACACTTATCCCTTGCCTTTATAAATAGGGCCGAGGGGTCATTTTCACTTTTCCCCCTCGTGCCTCTTCGCATCATCGTCTTCCTCGCGCCGCTCAGCTTCTGGAGTTCAGGCGCCGCCGTCGACCGTTGCCTCTGCTTCAACTCTGGCCGCTGCATCACCCTAAACACACCAGAGAACTGCAGCGCTTCCCTGCTTCTTCATCAGCACTGGTAAGTTCTCTGCTTCTTCCGCCATAGATCTGTTCTAGGGTTTCGGTGTTCTTTTGTGTTCGCCGGAGTTCATTGCATGTATGATATAGTTTTGATCCAGATCTTCATATTCACTCTGTTCAAATGGTAGCCGTAGCTCTTCTTTCCCATCTAATGCGCCTCGTTACAATAGAAGATCCCATCTGAAATTTCATCCACTGCTTCGGTACCACTTTGTAGGTCTGAATATATTTTCCTTTTTTGATATGTAGCAGATCCAAATTTGTACTACCAACTTGTGAAATCTGTTTTCCTTCACTTATACATCTTGTAGACTTGTATCTTGAATGTCAGACTAGGCGGTTTAACTTTTGGAAAAAATGACAACCCGGTATATACCATTTGTCCGCTTATTGAACCGACAATATACGTCGTACTTAGCCTTCGCTTTACTAAATTCCGGTTTATGATCAACCAACTCTGGTTTTACAATGTGCTTATATCCTTGTACGGCCACATAACTTGTCCACTGTAAATCTTACACCGGTAATTATCATGTTGTAGATCTGTTACCACCATGGCAAGCAAGTTTACGAATGCAATTGGGTCCCTTCACAAGTGACTGAAGAACAGTTAGACAACCTCGTTAGCACGGGCGCTTTAAGCAAGAAAGATGTCATTGACTGGATGGTCCCTTGCCCGGAATGTCCTCCTACCCCCATGGATGGAGAAGTTATTGTACTTGCTGATCACTTAGGCCGGGGCTTCAACCCTCTCAGTTCAAAAAATTTCCGGGATGTACTGGCCAGCTTCCAACTGCGCCCACAAGACATCGACCCTAACTCTGTAACCAACATCTGCCACTTCCATTTTTTTGTGAGGTTTATCTTCAGGAGGAACCTACAGTAGAATTGTTCAGGGATTTCTTTCACCTAAAACGTCGTACTGAATTCAAAGACGGTCCCAACACAGAATTGGGTGGAACGGCAATTCAGAAAAGGAAAGAAGTCACCTTTCCTCATCCCAGTCTCCATAGTCACCCCAAAGAATGGAACTAGAGCTGGTTTTATTGTAAGGACACGTCTCTAGCAGATGAAAATCCCCTGCCGGGTTACCGTCCCGGACGTCTGAGTAATACACATCCTCTTCCTCAAAGGTTGACCGCCAAAGAAAGGGTCAGATATGCTCCTCAACTATCAAAGCTCAGGGCCTTTCTAGCAAACGGTTTGACAGGAGTTGATCTTGTACGCTGCTGGATAAGTTGGAGCATTTTACCTTTAAGCCAGCGCCCCGGTTTGATGTGTGAATATACAGGGGACTTGAGGGACGCTCAACGGCATATTGATATTCATCTTACAAATGACGAAGTCACTGAAGCTGTAAAAAATATGTTGAATGAACCAGAGGATGTCTATGCCCAAACTGGATTACTCCCTTTATGTGCCACCAACAAACCGCCTGCTGTAAGAACTATATAAACTGTTTATCTGAAATTGCTTATGTCCCAATATTCTCTGAAATTGTGACTATTTTTCTTGACAGCGTGATGACCCGTTCTGGAACAAGAAACTCCCGCAAGACAAACTGGTGAAGCCAACCCGTCAAAATACCAAGGCTGTGAAAAAACCCGCCAACATGAAGAGGACCACTGCATCCTCCCATCCACCCGCTGACGATGATGTGGGTAACCCGGATTTGGACTTAGAGCTTGACTCACTTGGTTCATTTTTCATGCGCTTTATTGATGATGATTTTTATCAGGATGACGCTAAAGCCAGTCGCGCTGATGATGTAGAGGTAATCGTTCTTTCCTCCGATTCAAATCCTTTACCATCACTAAAAATCCGTCGAGCAACCCAGATAGTTAAATTTTCTCATCCTCTTGCTTATTTGGATCCAAACTTTCTTATGAAGACACAACAACATGAGGCTCGCCGCACAACCCCGCACAGCGGTCAGGTAGTTACCTCCACCGGTTTACCGAACAGTCCGGTTCGGAAACGCCAATCAGAGGTCTCTTATTCCCTTGATACTTCACGCCCCAAAGCAGGTTGTTTTCGTCAACCTCTTAATCCGTCTGACTCAAATTATCAGGGCACTTCTCATTCATCCTCTGGCGAGTCATCTGCCACAAAACTTCCACCGCTTAAAACAGTGCTTGGGTGAGCCTTACTTTTACTTATATCCTTGTTATGCTACTAAATATGTATTGTACTGTTCTCCAGTTTTCTTACTTTCCTCGGTGCTAAACCCAGACCAAGCAAGAAGGCCCGGTTGAACAACCCGGGCGATGAAAACGTGCCTGTTAATCCGGAGAAGCCTTCAGATCCTGAAGAGGCCAACATTGATGATATGTTGAATGATCCACCGCCTCAAGACCATGACTTTGTTGCTGACCAGGCAGAAATTGATGCCACCGGCCATACTGACCAGCCAACAAGCCCTATCCGGACTGACAATTCGGTCAGTCCATCAAGAAATGCTGATAAACCGGCAACTCTAGCACGAGCTGCTGAGGAGAAGGATGATGATGTTTTGATTACTGGCGTTGGCCATACAGATCCGGGAAATCCTATTGCCTTGTCGAAGCATACCACCAAGGAGGAATTTTCTACAATTGGCAAGGGCAAATGGAATACTGATTTGTCAGCTTACGCCCATCTGAATGCCCAAGACCTTCATTCAGGCTATCTGAACCGTCTGTACACCATCCGTGACTCTGAAGTCGGTCTGGTTAATATGATGAGAGAGAAATATGAGGTAACTTCATACATGCTTCTCCTTTGTATTGATTTGCAGCTTGTCAACTCCAGTAGCCCCCAAGTGCCGGTTTAATGGACTGAATTAAACCGGGACTTTAGGAATAGTGCCATGTTTCATAAGAATGTATCTTAACTTCACTGAAGTAGCCCCCAAGTGTCGGTTTAACTTTATGAAGATGAACCGAGACTTTGTAAAAGATAACTCCTGTATTAGTAGTCTTTGAGCAAATATCCATTAGCCCCCAAGTACCAAGTTGAATACTTGTATTAAGCTTGGGACTTGTAGAAAATTTATGATGAAGAGCAAATATGCATTAGCCCCCAAGTACCAAGGGCATAACGTGTTATGTGTGTGGTACTTCGAGTTTGTACTATCACTTCATCATATAACTGTCTCTATGCAGGCCGAGTTGAGCAAGAAAGAGAGCCAAATCGCTGACCTACAAGAGAACCTTAAATCGCAACAAGCTGAAACCTCCAAGGCGAAGGAAGAATTGACTAGCGCTTTAAGCGCCATGGAGAAACTTAGAGAGGGCTTCAACAAAGAGTGGGCAGATTGGGAGACTGAGAAATCCGCTTTGATGCAAAAGGCTGAAAAAGAAGAAGCTGCTCTTAAACCGGTGGTTGATGAATTGACCAGCGTAAAGCGGCAAGTTCATGCCATGACTGCAGCTGTGTTTGGTAAGCATCCTTGTCTCCCGATTTGACCATATCCTTTCCTATAGCTGCCGGTTTACTAATCCTTGCAATGATGCAGGAACTCGTATTGGTCACTTGGGATCTGATGTTCGGAAGAAGTTAAAGGATGTCTATACTCTGCTAGAACAGCTGTATACCGGCGCATAACGGATCATCTACACTGCTTCCCACAACAATCCGCCTCCCACGTTGATCAAAGATACCATTGAAAGGTTATCTATGCTTCCTGCCCGGGTGGACGAACTGAAAAAGTCTGCTGCTAGAACGGGTGCTTTGGCCGCCCTAATCCGGGCAAAAGCATGGGTGCCTGACTTTGATCCTGTGGAAGCGGCTCAAGGCTATCCCAGCTTGAAGGAAGACAGAACAGAATTTAGCGAACATGATCTCCGAATCATAAACCAGGAAGTGCGCCCACTGGCTTGTCAACTGGTTGAAGAAGCGGATCTTTCCACTATCAAGCAAATTATGATGACAAGAACAAACGGGTTGCTGTGCCGATTCCTGAAGCTCAAAATCTTATCCCGCCAATCCGTAAGCACACTTACGCCCCTGACATTGAACCGTCCATGCTGATAAATGATGAAGCTGTATTCCAAGCCCTAACTAGGATCGACTAGGCAACTGTTGATTTCCAGCCACTGGGTAGGGAAGAAGAAGTTGAACCGGCGCGAGATGATCCGCAATCGTCAGGTCAAGCTGGTGACCAATCATGAACCGGAGGCCAGTTTAGTCTTCGACATGCTGCGACATGTATTTGAGAAAACAATTATCCTTTTTGGGAACTGGAACACCTTGTAATAGGCTAGTTAAAATACTTGGTCTGGTATGCCTTCGTGCATTTTTATCTGCAACTGATGCTTGCTCAAACCGGCATGTTCATGATATTCATAATCCAGAGCCATTTATTTAAGCTATTCCTATAGATAAAAATCTCAAAGCACCCTGGCGGTTTACCGCCGGGCGGATCATGATACTCATACATATATATATACGACCAAGGTGTATAACCTAGGCGATAAAAGATAACCAAACACAGACATATCTGTAATAACTGTGACTTGGGGCATAAGGTTGGCTAACGAACGTTGTAGGGAGGGGCATGACCCAACTCTTGGAGGAGAAACAACTCCTATAGATATAAGGCCGATTTATATTATAAACGGTTCCGGGTTATGATAAGCGCCGGTTTACCCATACTTCGATTTTGATTGAAAACCAGACCGGGCTGATAGTCTCCGTATGATGATTTGATTGTGTACCGTCAACTTGTAATTGACAGTCGAGCCGGGTTGGTAACGCCAGTTTAAAATACAACCAAAAAACTTTTACAAAAGAGATAATAAAACTCAAACAAAAGGCAAATAAAACCGTTGTAGGCGAGGCTTTGAGCCGATCAAGTGGTGTGACTATGGTTCGGATACGACCAAGTCCCCAAATGACGTTGTGGCATTACACCAATCAAGAGGTGTAGCTATGGTTCGGGTTCGACCAAAGCCCCCAAGTGATGTTGTGGCATTGTGCCGATCAAGAGGTGTAGCTATGGTTCGGGTTCGACCAAAGCCCCCAAGTGATGCTGTGGCATTGCGCCGATCAAGAGGTGTAGCTATGGTTTGGATACGACCAAGCCCCCAAGTGATGCTGTGGCATTGCGCCTATCAAAAGGTGTAGCTATGGTTCGGACACGACCAAGCCCCCAAGTGATATAACATAAATCTTTGAAAATCTAAATAAAGGGGTAAACCGGACGCCGCTTTAAAAGCAGAAGCTCCATGTAACCACACATGATGTGAGAAAACAACAGATACCCCGCTTTAGCTGAGGTTCCGGTTTATTATATTGATCATAATATATACATTGTCATAATATGTACATAAGCAGAGCCTGTAGCTCAAGTATAGTAGGGCCGAAGATGTGCAATATTCCACGGCTGGTTGGTCTCCTCCTCCGATTTACATGAGTCTTTGCGCTCTCGAACATTGATTAGGTAGTACGACCCATTGTGTAAATTCTTGCTGACGACAAAAGGTCCAAGGGGGGGGGATAACTTGTGCATGTCTGTCTGATCCTGGATGAGTCGAAGCACCAAATCTCCTTCTTGAAAGGTTCTGGTTCTAACCCGACGGCTATGATAGCGACGTAGATCTTGCTGTTAAATCGCCGAACGGGCCGCCGCTATGTCACGCTCCTCATCTAATAGGTCAAGAGCCTCTTGCCGTGCCTTCTCGTTGTCAGCTTCGACATATGCCGCTACACGAGGTGAGTCATGACGTATGTCACTAGGAAGAACCGCCTCTGCTCCATAAACCATGAAGAACAACGTGTATCCTGTTGATCTGTTGGGTGTGGTGTTAATTCTCCATAACACAGAAGGTAGTTACTCAACCCAACAACCCGGCATCCGTTACAAAGGTACCATAATCCGGGGGTTGATGCCTCTCAAGATCTCTTGATTGGCCCTCTCCGCTCTACCATTGGACTGTGGGTGAGCCACCGATGACACGTCAAGCCGGATGTGCTCAGGTTGACAGAACTCCTTCATGGCACCCTTTGACAGATTGGTACCATTGTCTGTTATAATGCTATGTGGAAAACCAAACCGGAAGATCACCTTTTTGATGAATTGAACCGCCATGGCCGCATCACAATTACTGACTGGCTCTGCCGCCACCCACTTTGTGAATTTTTCAACCGCCACCAAAAGGTGGGTCTTCTTGTCCTTGGACCTCTTGAAGGGCCCAACCATATCCAGCCCCCAAGTTGCAAACGGCCAAGTGATTGGAATCATCCTGAATTCTTGAGCCAGTACATGAGCGCGCCTTGAAAATTTCTGACAGCCATCACATCGTCTGACCAAGTCCTCCGCATCAGCATGCGCTGTGAACCAATACAAACCGTGATGAAACGCCTTGGCCACCAAAGATTTTGAACCGGTGTGGTGACCACAGTCTCCTTCGGGGATCTCACGCAAGATTTCACAGCCTTCTTCAAGAGACAAACAACGTTGAAACGCCCTTGTCACACTGCAATGATGCAACTCTCCATTGATAATGGCCATGGACTTGGACCGCCGGATTATCTGCCTGGCCAGAGTCTCATCCTCTGTTAACTCGCCCCGGTTCATATACGCCAGATAAGGAATCGTCCAATCCAGGATGACATGAAGAGCCGCCACCAACTGAGCTTCCGAATCAGGAATAGCCAGATCCTCTTCACCAGGAAGCTTGACGGATGGATTATGCAAAACATCCAAGAAGACATTAGGCGGAACCGGTTTACGTTGAGAACCAAGGCAGCTTAAAGCGTCCGCCACTTCGTTCTTCCGCCAGTCCACATGATCCACCTGATAACCCTTAAAGTGACCTGCAACAATATCCACCTCACGACGATACGCTGCCATGAGTGGGTCCTTGGAATCCCACGTACCAGACACCTATTGGGCCACCAGGTCCGAGTCACCGAAGCACTTAACTCGGCTTAGGTTCATCTCCTAAGCCATCCGAAGACCATGGAGTAAGGCCTCATACTCAGCTGCATTGTTAGTGCAACAGAACATTAAACGGAGAACATAACAAAACTTATCACCTCGCGGGGAAGTTAATATAACTCCAGCCCCCGAGCCCTCCAATTGTCTGGACCCATCCAAATGAATAGTCCATAAGTGTGATCCGGCTTCTCTTCAGGTGCTTGTAATTCTGTCCAATCGTTGATGAAATCCACAAGTGCCTGAGACTTGATCATCGTTCGGGGTATATATTTCAACCCCTGAGGTCAAAGCTCGATAGCCCACTTAGCAATCTGGCCAGTTGCTTCCCTGTTCTGGATTATATCTCCTAAAGGAGCAGAACTGACCACCGCAATAGGATGACCTTGGAAACATTGCTTGAGCTTCCGGCTTGCCATGAAAACCCCATATACCAGCTTCTGCCAATGCGGGTACCTCTGCTTAGATTCAATAAGCACCTCGCTGATATAATAAACCGGACGCTGAACCGGATATTCCTTTCCTGCCTCCTTGCGCTCCACCACAGTAGCCACGCTGACTTCTCGAGCATTAGCCGCCACATATAGCAACAATGGCTCCTTGTCAACCGGAGCAGCAAGAACCGTCGGATTAGCCAACTGCCGCTTTAAGTCCTCAAACGCCTCATCTGCGGCTAAGCTCCAGACGAAGTTATCTGTTTTCTTCAGCATCTGATACAAAGGAATAGCCTTCTCGCCGAGGCGGCTGATAAACCGGCTCGACGCGGCAGTCCGTCCTGCCAAGCGTTGAACGTCATTGATACACTTCGGTTTAGCCAAGGAGGTGATGGCCTTGATTTTTTCCGGATTAGCCTCAATGCCCCTATTAGACACCAAAAAGCCCAAGAGTTTACCGGCCGGTACACCAAAAACGCACTTGGCTGGATTGAGCATCATCTTGTAAACCCGCAGGTTATCAAAGGATTCCTTCAAGTCATCAATCAATGTCTCCTTCTTCCTCGATTTCACTACAATGTCATCCACATAGGCGTGAACATTACGGCCAATTTGTTTATGAAGGCAGTTCTGCACACACCTCTGATTTGTCGCCTGGGAACTCTTGAGCCCAAAGGGCATGGACACATAGCAGAAGGCTCCAAAGGGGGTTATGAAGGCAGTCTTCTCCTGGTCCTTAACTGCTATTTTGATCTGATGATAACCAGAATATGCATCCAAAAAGCTCAAACGCTCACAACCCGTCATAGTGTCAATAATTTGATCAATATGGGGCAGGGCAAAAGGATCTGCTGGACAAGCTTTATTGAGATCTGTGTAGTCCACGCACATACACCAAGTGCCATTTTTCTTAAGGACCAGCACCGGATTAGCCAACCACTCAGGATGGAATACTTCAATGATGAATCTGGCCGCCAAGAGCCTGGCCACTTCATCTCCAATAGCCTTGCGTCTTTCTTCATTAAACCAGCGGAGAAATTGTTTGACCGGTTCATACTCAGGATCAACATTAAGAGTGTGCTCAGCGAGTTCCCTTGGTACACCTGGCATGTCAGAAGGCTTCCACGCAAAGATGTCCCGATTCTCACGGATGAACTCGATGAGCGCGCTTTCCTATTTCGGATCCAAGTTAGCACTGATGCTGAACTGCTTGGATGAATCGCCAGGTAAGAAGTCAACAAGCTTAGTCTCATCAGCCGATTTAAACTTCAGGGCCGGATCATGCTCTGTAGTTGGCTTCTTCAATGAAGTCATATCTGTCGAATCAACATTATCTTTGTAAAACTTTAACTCTTTTGTGGCACAAACCGACTCAGCATAAGCTGCATCACCTTCTCCACACTCTAGAGCAATCTTGCGGCTCCCATGGACAGTTATAGTTCCCTTGTGACCTGGCTTCTTGAGCTGCAGATATACATATATAGCAGGGCCGTGCCATAAATTTAGCATAAGTCGGCCGTCCAAACAGGGCGTGATACGGACTTCTGATTTTCACCACTTCAAATGTCAAAGTTTCTGATCTCAAGTCCTGATCATCTCCAAAATCCACCTCCAGAGCTATCTTACCAACAGGATATGCCGATTTACCACGCACCACACCATGGAACACCGTATTGGACGGTTTAAGATTTTTATCTGTTAACCCCATGCGACGAAAGGTTTCATAATAAAGGATATTGATACTGCTTCCTCCATCCATGAGTACCTTGGTGAACATATAAACTCCCACCTAAGGTGCCACCAACAATGCCAGATGACCCGGATTGTCAACCCGGGGCGGGTAATCTTCTCTGCTCCACACAATCGGCTGCTCAGACCAGCGTAGGTAACAGGGCTCCGCCGGTTCAACGGCGTTCACTGCCCTCTTATGAAGCTTTTGGTCACGCTTGTCTAAGCTAGTGGTGAAAACATGATACTGCCCACTATTCAACTGCTTCGGGTTGCTCTGATAACCCGATTGATGCTGCTGCTGATTGCCCTGATTACCTTGATTGTTGTGTCTGCCTTGATTACCATGGAAGCCTGAACCGGAATTTCCTCCACCATAACCCGGCCCATGAGATCCAGCACCTGAACCGCCACCTCGTCCATGATCATACCGGAAAGCATTAGAAATTTTGAACTGTTGCATGATGTAGCAGTCCTTCCAGAGGTGTGTGGCCGGCATCTCCTTCGTCCCATGTTTTGGGAAGGGCTGGTTCAACAGGTAAGACAGGAGGTCCGGGTGAGGACTAGGTGCCCCGTCGCGCTGGGGCGGTTTACCCTTACGTCGCTGGCCCTTGTCCTGCACGCTGGTGTTAGCCACAAAGTCCAAGTTGTGATCCGCTTTACGTTTGCCACAGTTTCCATGACCTACCGGGTTGTGGTGCTGTCCCTTGGCGTTTCCGCTCTTTTTTCCCTTCCCTGCTTTATCATCATCAGACTCGGGATCCTTGGTACTATCAGAGTCGGCATACTTCACTAAAGCAGCCATAAGGGTTCCCATATCATTGCAATGGCTTTTGATCCGTCCCAACTTCAACTTCAAAGGTTCAAACCGTCAGTTGCCTTCCATGGTCAGAACTGTGGTATCCGCATTGATGCGGTCTGATGAATGCAAAATTTCCGAAACCTGACGATCCCACCGGGTTGTTGACACTCCTTCCTCCTGGACACAGGCAGCTAAGTCCATAATTGACATGGGCTGTTTGTAGGTATCTTTGAAAATCTGGATAAACCAGGTTCTCAACTCGGCCCACGACCTGATAGAATTCGCCGGTAAACTCATTAACCAAGTACGTGCTGACCCTTCCAACATCATGGTGAAATACTTTGCACATGCCGTATCATCCACATCTAGCATCTCCATGGACATCTCATAACTTTCAACCCATGTCTCAGGGGATAAATCGGCCGTGTAATTCGGCACCTTACACGGGCCCTTGAAATCCTTGGTGAAGCGCATGTTCCGCAGCGTCGGGACAAGACATGGCACCCCCAAAGAACAAGAGGTAACTCCTGGCTCTACTGAGGTTGTTGGACGAACTGGAGTAAGCTGACGGGCTTCATGCTGCACCGCTAACGCGGCCTCCCTGCGCGCTCGAGTCCGGTCCACCACCTCCTAAGCATCACCATCGCCACCTGCCGGTTTCTTGCCACGGGGCGGTTCACGGTTCCATGCATTGCTTGACACGGCCGGTTCATCCATACGCCTGCTGTAACTCCGGCCCGGACGGGGGGTGGATTGAATCGGATCATGACTGTATGAGTAAGCCTCTTGTTGAACCAAAGCTGTCCAAAGAAGCTCCTTGACCCGATGCGTCTCGACCGCCGCCGGAGAATCTCCTTCAATCGGGATAGCCTCCAACCGTGAAGCGGCAGCAACAAGATTGTCCATTGGAGTAGAATAATGACCCGGTGGTGTTGGGACAGGCTGTGTCATAATGTTGTTCTGTCGAGGCGGATCCATCAATCGTGGCTGAACCGGCGCTCCTGCCCCAGGTGCCTCCGCCCGGTTCACCACCGGTGGATTACTGGTCCCTGCTCCCGGGGTGTTAAAGAGGTTCCTAGCATCATAAACTGGAGGCAGGCGAGAACGGTGTATCCTTTTCAGGACCTCGTGTGACGCATTCTGATCCAGCATAAGTCGGTAAGCCTGTGCATCCAAAGCGGCCCGCTCTGCGGCCATCCTGATATCCTTAGCGGCCAAATCGGCTTTGGCCTGAGTAATCTGATCGTTTATCATCACAATCTCCGCATTGTGTGCATCCTGATCCGCCGGGTTAGCCTCTGCCATCAGTGCTGCTAACGTGTCAAACAAATCGGATAAAACCTGAGCCGGCGGTCGCACATGGCCTCCTACCCCGGCTGCCATAGCCGCTGCTGATCCGGGAATCATTGCTGCTGCGGTCGAAGAGTGAAGCGCTGGCTGCGTACCGGCCATGAAGATTGCAACTCGGTTTGGCAGATCAGAGGGGTCCGGAATACTGTCGCCATCGGAACAGCCCCCAATCCGGCCATCTTGTAACTGATATAACAACTCGGTCTCTCCAGTCGATTACTCGTCGCCGGAATAAACAACGGTTTCACCACCAGATTCCGATCTGGCCTTTTATTCCTCTCCATGGATGACTCCCACGAAGGCACATTTCATGACAGGCTTGACCCGGGCAGATCTCGCACGCTGAGCCGTTTCAACGAGGTCGGTGCAGATGTCCGACTCAGGGCCCGGTTCTCCAATCTTGCCAATGAAAACATGTATGCCACCAAAGGGGACCCGGTACCCGTACTCGATTGAGCCGGCCTCCGGTCCCCAGCCTGCATCGTCGATGTAGAGCTTGCCGCGACGACTCTTGGTCATCCGGCCCATAGCGTAACCCTTGAGCCCTTCGAAGTTGCCCTCCAAGAACTTGAAACCATCATGCGATAGCCCCACAGTGGGCGCCAACTGTTGTGGGTTTGTCACGGCAGATGTCCTTGTGAAAGGACTTAGTCGTGGAGCCATCTCTATGGGTTAGCTTAAAGGGGTTAAAGCGGACAAGGGACGCAAGAGAGTTTTATACTAGTTCGACCCCTTACGATGAAGGTAAAAGCCTACGTCTAGTTGTGATGCAATTGATGGGGTTTCGATGATCAGGGAGCGAATATGCTTAGCCTAAGTCTCGAGTTGTTGTCTGTTCTCCTGAACCAGCGTCGGGTCGTCCCCTTATATACATGGGTTGACGCCCGTCGGTTTACAGAGTCCCGAGGCCGGCTCATAAACTTGTCCGGCTCGGTCTCTGCTCTTTCTACCTTACAATGCAAGTTACATATCAATGCTGGCTTATGGCTACAGTCCTTAAACTGGTTCTGGGCCCTGGGCCTTTACACAGCGTTACCGTCTATCTTCTTGGGCTTCAAGTAAAATGAACTACTAATGAAGTTAACCCGGCCTCTCCTGGCTGGTTTACGCCCAGTAGTAATATCCCCAACACTCGGGGTCTTCTTTTTTAGTCCCAAATGCCCACTTTTAGTCCCTAAAAGTCCCTCCTATTTGGTTTAGATGGGACTGACACGGAGTTTTTTTAGTCCCTACACCAAAATGTCCCTATAAACAAACACCCTCTAATAATGCCGCTGGAAAATTGATGCAATGCCACAGTTAAAAGCAAATTGCATGTTTAACGAATTTTATAGTTAATGTAATCTCTATGTTAATATTAATCAATGCCACCATTTGAGAAATGCTACTGTCTTGCTTTCTTTCCCATTTAGATAAGGTAGATGCTTCTTTTTGTTTGCTTCTGTGTCATCCACCGTTATTGACCACTAATTGCTTCCTTTGCACTTCTGTGTAAACAGGGTTATCTACTTCACCTTGTTGCCATTGTGACCTTTTGTTGCAGTGCACAAAACACTTCTGTTTTAAGAGTGTTTTGTGCAGTTCAACCAAAATGTCACACCGACAACGTTGCTTGATTGCTTGATCTTAGTGGCACTGCACAAGAGGAGATCTTACTTCCTATCCATTAAGGCGAAGTTGGTTCAGATCTTCTTCTTGTGTGTTGTTTGAATTTCGCATCATGAGAGGTCAGTACTAGCCTTCTTTCACATGATTCTGCAGTGTGCTTTCATATGTTGTGCTACTTGTACAATAATGTTGCTTGATTTTAGTGAACTGCACAAATGGAGACAAGACTTACAATCTGTATGTGCACCGTAATATCCCATTGAGGTAAGATAAGGATATTTCACAACTGTTGGCTTGTATTTTGCCACTTTCATCAGAAAATGAAGTTTTTTACTATACTTGTGCTCCCTAATTGACATGCCAAATCTTACATTGAAGGCGAAGTTTGTCTGTTATTGAACCAAGTGATGAAGGGGAAGAACAAGCGGAAGAAAAACAAAAATCAACTCCCGGTGCTGTAATGAAGCACTGGAACTGTGATGACACAAGTAATGATATAGTTTTGCATCATAATTTATTGGTATGGCTGGAACAAGCAATTGTTTTGCCATTGATTTGATGCCACTCTTAATGTAATATGTAATTATCTCTACTTGTGCAAACAAGGATCTTCTTTGAAGATACCATATATTTTCATGGAACTGCACAAGAAGATGTTGGACACATTAACTAATCGAGGAGTATATAGTAAGCATGGCCACCACCGTAGATAGCAACAGATGGTTCCAGAGAAGTGCTTCATCTCTATGCTCTACACAATAAGCCTCTTGGCAAAGGTTGGTACTCGCGCTACTAGGAAAAGGGCTATAGATGGAATTGACACTAATGGCGCACCGGACATGTGGTGCGCCATTACTATATACTAATGGCGCACCATGTGTTGGTACGCCATTAGTGTCCAAATACTAATGGTGCACCACATCCGCGGGTGCGCCATTAGTAAAAAAAAATCAATTTTTTTCAAAACTACTAATGGCGCACCGTGGGAGTGGTGCGCCATTACTAGTTGAACTAGTAATGGCGCACCACATCCACCGTGCGCCATTACTAGTTGAACTAGTAATGGCGCACCACATCCACCGTGCGCCATTAGTAAATTTTTTTTATTTTTTTATTTTTTTTTCAAAACTACTAATGGCGCACCGTGGGAGTGGGCGCACCTCCTCCACCCCACCTCTCCTCCACTCCATCTCCTCCTCTCCTCCACTCCATCTCCTCCTCTCCTCTCCTCCACTCCATCTCCTCCTCTCCTCCACTCCATCTTCCCTTCTATCCTCCACCATACTACCTCCTCCTCTCCGGCGACCTCCTCCTCCTCCTCTCCGGCGACCTCCTTCTCCTCTCCGGCAACCTCCTCCTCCTCTCCGGCGACCTCCTTCTCCTCTCTGGCGACCTCCTCCTCTCTGGCGACCTCCTCCTCCTCCTCTCCGGCGACCTCCTCCTCTCCGGGAACCTCCTCCTCCCTCCTCTCCTCCCCTCCCCTCCCCTCATGGTTTCTCCTCCCTCCTCTCCAGTGAGCTCCTCCTCCCTCCTCTCCTCCCATTCCCTCATGGTTTCTCCTTCCTCCTCTCCGATGCTTCGGTGAACTCCTCTCCGGCGACCTCCTCCTCCTCTCCGGCGATTTAGGCGAGCGCCTCTCCGGTGACCTCCTCCTCCTCCTCTCCGGCGAACTCCTCTCCGGCAAAAGAACATGGCAAAAGAACGTACAAGATCCAGAAACAGGAACAAAATTTGAAATAATATCGTGCCAAAAACGAGCAAAAAAACTAGCAAAAAATGGGCAAAAAAAATCATGATCCAGATCCAAATTCAAAATTCAAAAATAGCAATGGCGCACGGTGGGGGTTAGACGGTGCGCCACTACTATTTTCCCTCCTTCAAAATTCAAAAATACTAATGGCGCACCGTGGCCTATACTAATGGCGCACCAGTGGCCTATACTAATGGCGCACCATGGCCTATACTAATGGCGCACCAGTGGTGCGCCATTAGTATACCAGATACTAATGGCGCACCAGTGGTGCGCGATTAGCACGGCGGACCTTCCGGACTTGATAGCGCTGCGAGAGGAGCTCGGTGGCCACGGTGAACGGTGTCGGCGCGACGACGCTAAACTCGGGAGAGAGAGAGAGAGAGCGTGGTGGCATGAGGGGAACCAGCGAGGGGGAGGGGGAAAAGGGGCACTAGGGTTAGCATGGGGGTCGAGGATGCTCTTATCCGTCTCGGGGCACCGACGGATGGTCGACACGGGCGAGATCCACGCATGGACGGTCGCGCGTGGCCGGACAGCTCCATGGCCTCTACCTCATGCCGAGAGGTGAGGGAAAGGCCGGGGTGGTGGGTCAGGCCTGATACAGTGCATGCAAAAAGGGGGGGCGTTCTATTTTCTTTTATCTTTACTGTTTTGTATTTTCACTTCTGTTTGCAAATTGCTTGACCACCAAATGACCTTTGTAAAATATGCAGCTTGTCAAAACCAATACTAGGCATTATGTACTACTGCTACAAAAGTTTGGAGGCAAGATGATCTCGTTCAAATTTTATATAAATGAAAAATAGATTAATGGGGTTGTTTGGGCATTCTTTTAAATCCTAGGGCATTTTGGGAATTTAGGTGATATTTTTTCCTCAACATAATTACTTAGGAATTATTTGCAAAATTATGAACTATTTTGTTTGCATTTTTGAAGATGTAAATATTTGACTTGCAATTCGAATTTCAATTTGACTTGACTTTTAGTCAAGTGGAAATTTGGCAAGGTAATCATGATGACATGGCAACCATTAGGGGGAGACTATTGTACCATGATTCTCGGGGTGTTACAAATCTCCTCCACTACAAGAAATCTCGTCCCGAGATTTAAGATGTAGAGTGAGGGGGAAAGGATTGGGTTATGAAATTCTAACGAGTCTTCTTGTCTTGGTGCAGGTGCAGTTGGTCGATACATGGTGTGGGGGATCCATATCCGACGCTTCTGCGCTGACGGGCCCGAAGATGAGCCAGCATCACGGCTGCTCCTAAGGGACCCCTAGTGTTCTTGAAGACCAGTCTCAACCTGAATAGCCTTGTTCACCAAAGTGGTGAAATCAACAAAGTCATGAACGAGCAGTGCTAGCTTGATATCCGGGTGAAGTCCATCGTGAAACTTCTCTTGCTTACGAGCATTAGTTGCAATGTCTTCTTCAACATAACATGACAAGTACAGAAATTCCCGCTGATAAGAATCTACGGACTTGTTGCCTTGGGTGAGGTTGCGGAAATCTCGCTTCTTCCTGTCCATGATTCCCTGAGGAATGAAGCGGGCACGGAAGGCAGCTTCGAAATCCGGCCAAGTGATGACCGCTCCAACAGGTAGGGTACGCCTGTGGCTGTCCCACCATGGAGCAGCGGGACCCTTCCTAAAGAATGATGCAAAGGTGACATATAGTTAGCAGGGGCCACACTAGCAGACTCCATTTCATACGTGATGTCGCGGAGCTAGTCATCAACATCAAGAGGCTGAGTTGAGTTGTGGTAAATAGCTGGGTTGAGGCGCATGAAGTCCTACAGAGTTACTGGGGTTGGCTTTTGATTCATGTTGGGGTGAGGAAACTGAGCCATCATTCCTTCCATGAACTAGCGGTTCAACTCAAATGGTTGCATCATTCCGGCAAAGAATTCGGGCGGTGGTGGATCGTTGGCACCACGGCCACGACCAGCGGGTCTAACCATCCTGCTAACAAGTAGCAGGGGGTAGTTCAGCATTGAGCATTTGCAAAGACAAGTATCATTCATGATGAAACATACATAAAGAGAGAGGTACGATGGATACCACTTAGCACTACCAAAAAATACACTTCCGTGATGATACGTGTTTGTCACAGTAGATCGCTTTTTTTGTCATGCATGTACATCCATGACAAATTTATGAAAGAATCAAGATAGTCATACCTATGTTGTCGTAGAAGTGTTCCATGACATTACCAAAATTATCATCACGGAATTGTCCACTTCCATGACGATAAATCGCGTGTCACTTAAGTGCTTTCGTCAAGGGTGACCGACACGTGGCATCCACCATAACAGAACGTCGTTAAGCTATCGGGTCGGGTTTTGGATCCGATAACCCGTTAACAGCCCGACCAATGGGAAATTTCCACGTGTAAAATTCTTATTGGCCGAACGAAACACGTGTCAGCTTGTTAGTGGGTTAGATAGGCGCCTATGATACGTTGACACGTGGCACGGCCCAACAGAGGCCCATTCCTGTGAAAAGGCCGGCCCATTTGACTTGGTGAAAAGGTGGCGGGCCGGCCCATGGAAAGCCTGTTAACGGCCCGTTCGCATATAGCCCATTTACAGCCCGCTAACCCAAGGCTCGTAACGCCCTATCCGAATTTGGCCCAGTAGCGTCATCTGGGCCATCCAATATGATTCCAGCCCGTTTTCACTTCTGGCCCATGTATGGCCCATGACATCTTTCGTCCCATATGAGGCCCTATGTAACTCTTGGCCTACTAACGGCCCGTGGTGAAACTAGCCCGTAATGAACAGTGTATCACTTTACACCCATTAACGGCCCGTGGTGAAACTGGCCCGTAATGAAAAGTGTATCACTTTATACCCATCAACGGCCCAATATTCCGTTGGGCCGTTTCCAGCCCATGTTATCTTTCGGCCTTCTCAGAGCCCATTTATTCTTGGGCTCATTTCCAGCATTCGTTTGCTTACGGCCCGTTAGTGTCATTTTCTGTTTGTGGGCCAAATTCAGCCCGTGGTTATAGTCGGCCCGTTTGTGGTCCGTTAATATGTTGGGCCGTTTTCATAGCGTCATCAAATATGGCCTATTAACGATGGCCCATTATGGTCGGCCCATGAACGGACGATTCCAACTCTAGCCCGTTTACGGCCATAATGCGGCCTGTTATTGGCCCATGTTTGGCCATCGATCCTACTGCCCGTATAAGGCCCATTGATGATATGGCCCGTTGAAGGCCCATTGTTTCTACGGCCCGTATAAGGCCCACTGTTTCTACGGCCCGTAGGAGGCCCAGTGTCACTACAGTAAATATTAGCCCATGGTTATTGTGGCCCAGTTTTAAAAAAATAGGTTATTGCAGCCACTAGCAAACCACGAAAAAAGAACTACAATGACTAGAAGCCAACAAATAAACAAGAAAACAAGGAAATAAATAAGCAAGCAACTTACGCTAGGCTATCACGGCTATCACACATATTACATCCACTGGGCATCAAAGTTCGCCACTAGTGCCAATAAATGCGCCGACAAAAGAATATACAAAACTGAGAGCACTTCAGAAGGCACTAGCCCTGGCCAGGTCAGGCCCCCCAAACAGCTGAAGAAGCTGAGTAGACCTCAGTTGTGTCAACAATAGATGCATCAACACTAGATTTAAGGCATGATGGTGCGCACGGCAGTCCTCTGACATCTTCATTGCATTTTGACTTCAAGTCGGAGCTCAGCTGAAGCAAGCCTTTCCGCTTTAAGTTGAGACTGAACAAGTCGAATTGATTGAGGCAGCGACTGCACAGAGGTTGTCTCACACCTGCTGGTGAGTAGCCTCAACTCACTGTCTTCATCAAGACAGGACCTTGGGGTCATCTCGCTGTCCTCAAGATGGTTTGGCTCACTGTCTTCCCTAAAGTTCTGCCTGGCATACGAGATACGAGTCTCAAAGAGAAACAAGGAGACACGTAACAGGTTTCAAAATTATATAAGCAAATAAATGGATCTGTTCTGCATAAGGAATATGTTTTTACAACTACAATTTGGAACTGGTACTTGTTGCAAACATCCAATCAGATGTAAACAGCAAAGCAAACAGCAGTGGAGGAAATGATGCCTATCCTAATCTATACTAGAACAAAGTTTGAAGGCTTGAGAAAGATGAACTTACATTACATGTTAACACGGGCTAGACGAAGCCCTTCTCCATGTTGATGGAAGGATAATTCAATAAATTCCCCAAAGAAAATTCTTATAAGAGTTGCCATTATTCTACATTTTGCAAGGAGTAAATATAGATAAAATAATATTGGAAGAAACAGAGGATAATGAAGCTCAGGTGCAGACTGATGATACATAATCAAATAGCAATTAATTAAGTACAGCATTACAAGGCAAAAGGGAGAGAGGTACTGACAAGAGCAATGCAGAGCCCATTATTGTTTTGAGATCGTATGATCCTTTGAGTAAGGAGATTCATCTGAAATTAGTTTCCATACAAGAGAGAAGGTAAGGCACAAGCAGAAATTTAGGAGTTCAAATTTTGAATTGATATCATAGACATTACCTGACGTTGGGCTCCCAGCAGTTCTAATAGGGGTTTGGCCAGTGGAGTAGGGGTAAAGTGTGGTACAGTTGGGCCTATGTTTTCTGTGGCTGCTGATCTATCTGATTTAACAGGTATCACTACCTTTTCCAAATACCTAGTTTGTACTCCTTGAGGATCTGCACTCACCCTCTTCCTTTTGGACATCTATTACAAAAGAACAATATTTGACTGGAAAAACAGTGTGACGGCACATGGAATAGGTACAGAAAATGGATAGGTATGGTATATACTCATATATGATGCTTAAACTAAGCAGATGGTGTAACAAAGTAGAAGTAATGCAAGAGGTCAGAAGCAAAATATGTGCGACCAATACAACTTTGCAAAGTTAGAGCAAGCACCTTGATGGGTGAATAAGATATATAGGCCATCCTCCACCATGCCAAGTTTGTTAGGCAGTGGATCGTTACGAAAAATTCCTCTCGTGCACCCATTCTCATATTCATTTTGATAATGTTCAATATCTGACATGCATGAAAACATAAAAACAAGTGAGATTTTCTTTGTAATGCAGAAGTGATTCTAATCCAATACTGCTTCCCTGTAAACCCCTTTGTGCTATCTCTGCAATTCTTTTAAAAGATGCCATACATGATGTAATTTGTTGTGTGCATTAATATAATGTGGCCTAGGACTCAAAATATGAGAGCTCCAGAAGTGATGACACTTCACAGATGATAGCTTCAACATATAGTAAGTAAGAACAAGTCGACCTAACCTGACAGATTCAAAATATACTAAGGGAGAACAACTCGACTTGACCAGTTGACCGCAAGAGAAGAGTATCATCTTAAATAAGAGCAGAAGAGCAAGCAGATTGAATATATTACAAGTCTTTTAATACAATGTCGGTTGGCCATCCATGATGAACCAGAGCGCACAGAGAAATACTATTCTTTCCGGTCTCTCCATATGTGGCTCACATGCATTTTGAAACTGAAGTAGGAACATTTAGCTAACCAATTAAACATCTCTCAGTTTTACTAATATTAGCAATAATATTATATATGAATTTGTACAACTAAGCTTGTTTAGCTCGATGGGTGGAGCAGTGCTATTACGACACGAACCACGTAGGCTGATTTTGGTCATCATAAAATGGGGAAAACATAAGCATGATGAGTATAGTGTTGACTGTGGCAGTGGGATGGCAGATCTGAAGCTGCAAACCGCGCAAAGGGTAGTTAGCAACTGATGTTTGCTTTGAAATAACAACTAAGTTTTGGTATGGACAAGAAAGTACGGTCAACAAGTGACAAACAAATGCAATTATGTTGTCTCTCTATATGTCTCGACATGCATTTGGAAACTCAAGTCGGACCTTTAGCTAACCAATTAAATGTGTCGGTTAACTAATATCAGTATCATATCACAATCATATTTGAACAACTAAGCTTTCGAATTCTGAGTGTTGTGTTGTTTAGCTTGAAGGGTGGAGTAATGCTAGTACAACAGAAAGCACCTACGCACAGGGGGGAGCCCATTGGGCTGACCCTGATGCACAGGAATACGGGCCCATCTAACTTTTTAGTGCTACCTACCAACTAAAAAGGCCCTGTGCATCAGGTTGGCCCAACATCAGTGCATCAGGGTGCCGCAATGGGCCAATACAGGCCACGCACACACGCACCTGCTGTTTGTTCCCCAGCCCAAGTCACGTACGCACGCTGTAATCAATCAATCGATCAGTTTCCCGTGTAGACGTACGTGCGCGTACCAAGCGGCCGTGAGCCAGCTTGCAGTTGCAGTCCGTAGTCCATACTACCTATATGCCTCGCGTACACAGGCGGCAGCGAACCGGCGACGTCGGACGCCGCAGGCCGCAGCACCGCAGCCACACCTGAGTTCCGCGCGACACCTACCACACGTCGCAATTTCGTCTTCGGCTGGCCCTCCTGCTCTTTGCAATTCGGCGACCTGTCCGAGAGATCTTCCGTTTTGTCTATAGATTGGATAGGAAGGAACCCCTATTCTGGTAGCATCCTTGCTCTACCTTTTCTAAATCTTTCTACGAATTGCAAGTTGCAATAGTTACGTGTATAAACTTGCAGCTGATAGATTAAATCCCTATGTATTGGCAAAACTTGGAGCATTTTTTAGGGTTATAAACTTCCAGCTGATAGACTAAATCCAATCTCATTTTTTATCTCTCATATGTAATTTGTATTTGTTATATGCAGATACTATTGAGAAGTTTCTTCTCAAAAGAAAAGCGCCATCACAAGATGTTTTGGAAAACATAATTTGGGGAGAGAAGATTCAATATGATCCGGGCAAGAGAAAATTGAAAGAATGAATGAAAAAGGTCAGCAATGCTCAAGTTGTTGAATATTTCGTCGCTCGGAGGTGTAGGATGTACTAAAGTTAATTTTCAGGTTTTTAGTCATTTAAGTACTTTCATTCTAGCATTTTATTATGTTCGACTAGAAAGTTCAATTCTATTTTTATCTTGTAGGTTACTGAACCTTGTTGTCCAATGATGTATTCTAGAATTTGGAAATGCAAGACATCCATTTTCAGGTAATTTTGTCTCTCATTTTATCATTATAGTGAGCATTTTGATCGCCTTCTATTATGTCCTATAATATGTGCTAGAAGTTATGAAACAAACCTTTATTCAATAGAAAGTTGTTTGAAAATTTTACGCCTTATTAAAGCGGTGCATCGGGTAACGTTTGCTCCAGCTCCGCCCCTGCCTACGCACATCATAGTAGTGTATATAAAAGGGTAAAACCCTAAGCAACAAGTGACCAATTAAACGTTCTCTGTTTTAGTGATATGAGCATCATATCAGATTCTTATTTCAACATGTAAGCTTTGGGTTGAGGTCTTGAGGAGCAGTGCTAGCACGACACGAAGCACCTACGATGATGGTAGTGAATATAAAGGGAGGAAACCATAAGCTTTACGAGTATAGTGCCATGGCGGATCTGAAGGTGCAAACTAGACAAAGCTACTTTGCAACCAATGATTGCATTCAACTAGCCTCTACGATTTGGTTCGGACAAGAAAAGTACAATAAACAAATTACGATCTATTTTTCAGGTGAGATCAATAACTTAAGCACATATGGAAGAGTACCACCTCTCTTGCGACGCAGTGTAGGCCTATGCTGATACGTTGAGGGTGCTGCGGGTGCGATGGCTATCGGTAGCGGGGAAGAAGACTTTAGACGGCAGACGGTCAGGTCGGGGGATATATCATGTTGCCGTGGACGAGGCGGTCATAGGAGCGGCAACGGCAAGGTGGACGACGGCACTGATGAAGTGAGAGGAGGCGATGAAAGGATCCTGGTCCAGCGTCGTGGATGAGAGACGTCCATCTTTTGCAGTAGACGACGGGGTAGGGGTAGCGGCTCCGGCAAGGTGGAGGATGGGGTGGCAGACGGAGGAGGCTGGCCGCAGTGCGGAGGTTGTCATGCCACCGATGGTGTATGAATGGGGAAATGGAGGGGAGGGGGGATCTCAAACTTTAGGATGCGCTTCTCTGAAATGGGGGAAGTTACGAACTTATCCTCCGTTTAAAATTTCGTACATCGCGTCGGTTGGGGATAGGACGCTAATCTCGCATGTCCCAAATATTTGCCGATAACTATTTCGGGCGAGGAGAGGGTGTTTTGCCGCCCATGGTTGGTGCCCATGGTGTATGAACGGGGCTGACAGGTAGGGCGGTTGTGTCATGTCTGATGGAAGTTACACATCTGCCCCTATTTAAAATATTAGCCTACATAGATTTCGGGTGAGGAGAGGGTGTTTTTCCACCCACGGTTGGCGCCCACGGTGTATGAACGGGGCTGGCAGGTAGGGCGGTTGTGTCATGTCTGATGGAAGTTACACATCTGACCCTATTTAAAATATAAGCCTACATCGATTTCGGACGAGGAGAGTTTGTTTTGTCGCCCACCATGTATGAATGGGGAAATGGAGGAAGAGACACATGTCTTTCGAATGAGCTTGAATCAATTGTGTTTTGCTGCCCACGTTCGGCGCCCACCATGTCTGAATGGGCTCAGAGGCCGTTGTGTCACATCTGATTGAAGTTACTAGTCTACCCCTATCGACAGTAGTGTAAATCCTATCGATAAGGATGTCAAGTGTCAGGGGTAGACAGTAATTTCCATCTCGCAAACACTTGCTTCGGGCTGCCCACAAATTATAGTGGGTGTTTAGCCGCTTCGTTCAAAACTTGGGAGCACTAGTAGAAAACCAGCCTATTGTCTCGGTTCGTAAGGGCCTTTAGTCCCGGTTCCTGAACCGGGACTAAAGGGTCGTTACTAATACCCTCACCCTTTAGTCCCGGTTCAAACCAGAACCGGGACAGATGGGCCTCCACGTGGCCTGTGCGCCGAGCCCGGGCAGGAGGGCTTTTGGTCCCGGTTGGTAGCACCAACCGGGACCAATAGGCATCCACGCGTCAGCATTTCTGTGGCTGGGGTTTTTGTTTTTTTTTAAAGGGGGGAGGGGTTTGGGGATTTTGGGGGGTTAATTTAGGTATTTCATATATTGTGTTAGCTAGATAGCTAATTAATAGAGATAAGTGTCCTCTCTTATGTCCGTGCTTGGTCGACGTTACGTACTAAACATACGTATAGAGAAGACTAGGCATATGCTAGCTAGTAAGCAAACGAAGGAAACAGAAGATCGTCATGAACATATATGCATACAAAGAGAAGTGATATCGACCACATCTCCTTCTCCGAGAGATTGGTCGAACAACAAGTTCTCGTATATCTATCGTCCGACACTACCGGCTACATATATACAATAATTATCTTTTACAAATATAATCTCTTAAATTACGGACGCATGGTCCACATAGTATTCTCCGTCTTCAGCGATCACGTGGTCAAGAAAGAATGCCGCCAATTCCTCTTGAATTGCTCGCATGCGATCTGGTCCTAGGAGTTCATTCCGCTGCCGAAACATCTAATTTGAAGAAGGGGGTCAATACACACACACACACACACACACACACACACACACACACACACACACACATATATATATATATATATATATATATATATGAATGAATGAAACTCAACACAAATGATGGTAATAAACAAAAATTGTGAATATTATTTCTTACGCACTTCATAATGTTTCTCAGAGTACCCGCCCCGCTCACAGGTCGTGCGGCGGATGGACTCGCAGACGTAGTATCCACAGAAATCATTCCCTTGTTCCTGCCACAACCAGTTTATAAGAAATAGAGGTCAATTAAACAGATAAGCAAGAATGCCAAATGGTATTGATGAAACCTGCGCTTGAATCAATAGCTAGGAGACGCGCGGAACATGGTACTATAGTATTTACTTTCGAGAATCTAAATTCCAGCTCCTTCGGGAGTCCCGGGGAATTTGTGCTGAATTTTCTCCAAACACTGCCAGACAAAAGAAAACAATTACTTGATATCAGGAAATGAACAAATTTGCTGATATGGTGGATAATGATCGATTTAACTTACTTCTTGAGGATTTCAGTCATGTCCGCATACTCCTGGGGATCTTTTCGTCTAGAGTCCAAGACAGTTACTACTCCCTTCTCAAGCCTAATCTCCAGGAGTATATAGTGGAAACTGCGCACGTATGCATAACTCATCAATTACATTACTATAACCTGGACTAATATATAAGGGAAACTGAATATGCACAAGACAACACTCACTTGAAGTTGTAAGGAAAGAGTATTATATTTTTGTGTTCATTTATTTTGAATGATCGTAGCAAGCTGGCCTCGGTATCTGCGGCATGATCTTTAACCTGAAATGCATCTATGAGATTTGTGTTAATGAACCCAATATCACTGATTTGTCTTTTCTTCAATTCGGCGATCTTCAATCTGCATAATATAGTGAGGATATTTATAAATACATGCAATGAAAGAGCTGAGCTATGTAGAGAGACTTAATGAAAGAAGTAGTAGTACTTACAGACAGTAGCAGGTGACCGTTGCTTTATCGAGGGCCAATTGATTGAAAAACTGATAGAACTCCTCAAATGGAACATGCAACAGTTCAATTCCAACGAGGTCATGCTCCGGTTTAACTCTCATATACAAAGTATTCCTCCCCCCAGACTCTCTGCAGGTTTTCATGTACCAATCATGCAATCTTTGCATCATCGTTGTTAGAGATCTTTCATCTTTGACGAGAGGCTTCCCGTACTCGTATCTGTGTATCTGCACGTCGATTGAAGAGCGGACCTCTAGGTCTTTCCAGTAGGGTAGGTCCCAAAATATAGATTTCTTCTTCCACATGGGTGCGTGTCCCTCAGCGTCATTCGGAACAGCTAGTGCGCCGGGACCCTTTCCAAAGATTACGTGTAAATCATTGACCATAGCAAGTACGTGATCACCGGTACGCATGGCAGGCTTCCTCCGGTGATCTGCCTCGCCTTTAAAATGCTTGCCTTTCTTTTGACATTGATGGTTGGTCGGAAGAAATCGACGATGGCCCAGGTACACATTCTTCCTGCATTTGTCCAGGTATATACTTTCAGTGTCATCTAAACAGTGTGTGCATGCGTGGTATCCTTTGTTTGTCTGTCCTAAAAGGTTACTGAGAGCGGGCCAATCGTTGATGGTCACGAACAGCAACGCCTTTAGGTTAAATTCCTCTTTATTGTGCTCATCCCACGTACGTACACCATTTCCATTCCACAGCTGTAAAAGTTCTTCAACTAATGGCCTTAGGTACACATCAATGTCGTTGCCTGGTTGCTTAGGGCCTTGGATGAGAACTGGCATCATAATGAACTTCCGCTTCATGCACATCCAAGGAGGAAGGTTATACATACATAGAGTGACCGGCCAGGTGCTGTGATTGCTGCTCTGCTCCCCGAAAGGATTAATGCCATCCGTGCTTAAAGCAAACCATACGTTCCTTGGGTCCTTTGCAAACTCATTCCAGTACTTTCTCACGATTTTTCTCCACTGCGACCCGTCAGCGGGTGCTCTCAACTTCCCGTCTTTCTTACGGTCCTCACTGTGCCATCGCATCGACTTGGCATGCTCTCCGTTTCTGAACAAACGTTTCAACCATGGTATTATAGGAGCATACCACATCACCTTCGCAGGAACCCTCTTCCTGCGGGGTTCGCCGTGAACATCACCAGGGTCATCTCGTCTGATCTTATACCGCAATGCACCGCATACCGGGCATGCGTTCAGATCCTTGTATGCACCGCGGTATAGGATGCAGTCATTAGGGCATGCATGTATCTTCTCCACCTCCAATCCTAGAGGGCATAGGACCTTCTTTGCTGCGTATGTACTATCGGGCAATTCGTTATCCTTTGGAAGCTTCTTCTTTAATATTTTCAGTAGTTTCTCAAATCCTTTATCAGGCACAGCATTCTCTGCCTTCCACTGCAGCAATTCCAGTACGGTACCGAGCTTTGTGTTGCCATCTTCGCAATTGGGGTACAACCCTTTTTTGTGATCCTCTAACATGCGATCGAACTTCAGCTTCTCCTTTTGACTTTCGCATTGCGTCCTTGCATCGACAATTACCCGACGGAGATCATCATCATCGGGCACATCGTCTGGTTCCTCTTCATCTTCAGCAGCTTCACCCGTTGCAGCATCATTGGGCACATCATCTGGTTCCTCTTGATCTTCACCAGCTCCCCCCGTTGCAGCATCACGGTATTCAGGGGGAACGTAGTTGTCATCGTACTCTTCTTCTTCGTCGTCTTCCATCATAACCCCTATTTCTCCGTGCCTCATCCAAGCATTATAGTGTGGCATGAAACCCTTGTAAAGCAGGTGGGTGTGAAGGATTTTCCGGTTAGAGTAAGACATCGTATTCCCACAGTTAGTGCATGGACAACACATAAAACCATTCTGCTTGTTTGCCTCAGCCGCATCGAGAAACTCATGCACGCCCTTAATGTACTCGGAGGTGTGTCTGCCACCGTACATCCATTGCCGGTTCATTTGCATACATTATATATAATTAAGTGACCAAATTAATAGAAGTTCATCATCACATTAAAACCAAAGTACATACATAGTTCTCATCTAACAACATATAGCTCTCCAGAGCATCTAATTAATTAAACCATACATTAATTAAAACAAAGGCGATCATAATCGCAACCAAGGTAACAATTGATCCAACGGCATAATGATACCAAGCCTCAGTATGAATGGCATATTTTCTAATCTTTCTAATCTTCAAGCGCATTGCATCCATCTTGATCTTGTGATCATCGACGACATCCGCAACATGCAACTCCAATATCATCTTCTCCTCCTCAATTTTTTTATTTTTTCCTTCAAGAAATTGTTTTCTTCTTCAACTAAATTTAACCTCTCGACAATAGGGTCGGTTGGAATTTCCGGTTCACATACATCCTAGATAAATAAAATCTATGTCACGTTGGTCCATATAATTATCATAAACAATAAATGAACCAATAGTTATAAAGATTAATATATATACCACATCCGAATCATAGACAGGACGAGGGCCGGCGGGGGCGGATACCAAAACCATCGCACTATATAAGATGCAATAATAAAAGTAAGAAAATGATACAAGTATCTATCTAAACATACAAGTAAGAATATTTTTCCTTTCAGAAAGAAGATAAGAGCAAGAGGCTCACCACGGTGGTGTCGGTGATGAGATCGGCGCGGGTGATCGACGGCAGTGAAGACAGGGGTGGGGCGTGACGGACCGCTAAATCTAGACAAATCTCGAGGAAAATGTAGCTTTGAGGTCGAGTTTCGAGAGGAGAAAGCTTAACTAGTGTGGCTCGGGCATTTCATCGAACACCTCATGTGCAAAGGAGGTGAGCTAGAGCACCACAAGCCCCTCCTCTCACCGGCCCAGAAAAACAGAGCACTCAGTGCTCTGCTCCGGCGCGAGGGGTATATATAGGCGGCACCACTGGTCCCGGTTCGTGGCATGAACCGGGACTAAATGGGAGCCTTTGGTCCCGGTTCATGCCACGAACCGGGACCAATGGTGGTGGGCCAGGAGCCAGGCACATTGGTCCCGGTTTGTCCCACAAACCGGGACCAAAAGGTCCATACGAACTCGGACCAATGGCCCACGTGGCCCGGCCGGCCCCCTGGGCTCACGAACCGGGTCCAATGCCCCCATTGGTCCCGGTTCTAGATTGAACCGGGACTAATGGGCTGACCCGGCCTGGACCGTTGCCCCCTTTTCTACTAGTGGAGAATTAGCATTCACGTTTGCCCTGGGACCTGGCAAACTAAATTCAAATCCAATTTGTATTCGATTATGAATATCCATAGATAATTATACGTTTTGTTATTTATTTCTTCAAAACCACAACAAAGATTTATTCCACCTTTATATATGATTATGATTTAGAAATGTCGTGATCTTCGAGTTCAGTAGATTGGATACACTTTGAGTCAAACAGTTATTTCATCCAATACAATATGCTCACACGAAAAACAATTCACCTTATGTCAATCATACAAGTACTGAGGATTACCTCGCCTAAAAAATTCGGATCATTACAACACATGGACAACATAAGGGGTCTTGCAACATAATCCATTTAGAGGACATGACACAACATGCAAGTACAATAATCTAATGACAATTTCAAATGGTATCTAAAGAAGGACCGGGATTATCTTGGGCTTCAGATAGCAGAAATAGCAGGACCTCCTCCGTCTTCAAATGCAACATTCTTACTTCCTCCAATTCTTGGGTTGCTTGCATAATGCGTGCCGCTAATTCCGTAATTTCCAGCCCCAAGATAAAGCTTACCTCATTCATGGCAGCCACACCATCTCTTTCTGCCTCTAGTAGAGCCTCAAGCACTATAATATCTATGGTCAGACTGCTCTCCGGCGGTGTTGAATCTGAACTGCTACCATCTGGTAACATGGATGGCGCACTGCTTCCACAAATAGATTCTGGGGTTGCACATTGTGTCCTAGTGTGAACGGCATCCTAAAAGGTTTCCGCTGGACATCAGTAAGAGATAGTTATCGTATGATCTAGGCAGTAAGCTTACATGGTAAACAACGGACGAATTACTGCCGAGCATGGCAAACTATATTTAAATGGTTCGAAGCAGCATCAGACGAAAATAAATTAAAATGGTAAGATGAAACTAGGGATGTAAGTGGCAAATAAACAAAATCCGCCATTCCCATCTAGTTAGTTTTTCCTACCTCCCTAGTTCATTTTCCTTAAAAAAACAAAAACTCTTTTGAACTATCATACCACTAGTGGACTTTAATCGGGATTAAACCGAACCCAGTTGACATCCCTAGTTGAAAGGGAGTGTACAACCGCTATATTTAAGTTGCCAAGGCATCTAAGCAGTTGAAATAATCTGAGAAAGCACTTAACAGTGTGGCCTCATTTAAACTACGAAGACAGTCTTGTGATGAAGTTGAGAGGAAAAGTTAAGGACTCAAATGAAATAGGCATGCATTTCTTTACGATAGTACAGCAGGCACTGCTGACATATTGGCCAACTCAGGTATATCATGACAACAAATAAGCATTCGAATCAAGCAATACAGCAAAGCAGACAACTGAACTATTTGTAATTCGGTAGGATTACACGTTGAGGGCACAAGCCAAGAAAGCAGCCCACTCGCATTACATTCCACATGTACTAAAACACACTGGCTTAGCATATGTTGCTGTGAAGCCTAGCTGCTGTTGCTGTTCGTTGAAGATATCGTCAACATCCCGTGGTTGCAAATCTAGTTGTTGTAGTTTATTCTAAACCATCTATTTAGGTAAAATTAATTTTAATTGCATGCACTGGTCCGAATTGATCATCAATGGTTCATCTAAACTAATGAAAGAAGGGTGTGTGCATACACGACAATACTCCCTCCGATTCTTTTTACTTTGCGTATAACTTTTTCTCAGTTTTCTCGTATTAGTCTGCGCGTTGCCGATTCCTAGTGCCGGTTTCCTTTTGTGCCTCGCCCCATCCGCCTCTGCCCTAATTAATTGGAAAATTAGTCCAGAAAAATTAAACCAGTGCCCTCCTTGGTACGCGGGTCAAGAGTTATGCGCAGAATAAATAGAATCGGAGGGAGTATATCTGCTTCCCTCTATTTTTATGCTTGTTCGAGGTGCCAGCCCCAAAAGAACAAATATTTTGCTTGATGGGGTTGGCAGCTCCATAATTAATACAAGCATCAAATTAATCATGCAACTTGGGAAGATCAAGAACACACAAACAAGTAATGAACAGAGGCTCGGAGCAGTCATGTAATAACTAGCATCCGAAAATGTAGGGTAAAACAAACAAAAAGTAGCGGAACCACATGATAGTTTGTTGATGTGTAATTAAGCATAGAGAACATTAAGCAGTCTGATGGAACCAACAGGTGGCATCAGAACAAAACTAAAGCATATTAACTATATGTGCACTGGTATGTAATTTAGCACATGTAACATGTTCACTGCCAGAAGTATGTCCCTATAGGTGCAAGCAGAATAACGCGTCTCATGAAAAATTGAATGATGCCCTGAAGAAATTCAAAGGTGCGGTGCTTATGCTAGGAAAGTGAACGTAGGCGCCGGCCGTTGGATAATAGTACCTGATTCTCGGTGGCGTATGGGTATCGTTGTCATACTTGATAGTTAAGGATCGTCGATTGTGCTCGTGTTGCGGTTGAGTTTGGGCCGGCTGTCGCCGTCGCTGAAGCGGCTCCGGTGCTATGGTTGCGGCGCCTGTCGACATACAAGAAAGCTCATCTGTGGTAAGTGAATAGTTGCACAATAAAGAGAAAACCCGAAGGAGTACAAATTGAAATAACCTGTTGAGGCTGCGGCGTCGGTAAAGCAGGGCCAGTGGAGTTGAATATGGTGTCCCTGGAGCGGGTCCGGTGCAGTGGACGAAGGCTTCGGCGGGCGCGTTGTACAGTGCTTTCGGTGAGGCGGATCTATTGCGGCGGACGAGGGCTTGTATGAAGGGCCAGCGAAGGGGCGGACGAGGGAGTCAGTGAAGGGCCTACGCTGTGGTGGACGAGGGCGACGGTTAAGCAGATCTGGTGCGGTGGACCATGATGGCGGTATGGGAGATCTGGAGAGGTGGACAAGCCAGTCGCTGAAGCGGCTCTGGTAAAGTGGTGAGTTGGCAGTTGGGGGTTCCAAGGTGCGGAAGGTAGATCCAGCGGGGTGTGAGGTCCACCACTGCGGCGGAGGACTAGATTCGGTGGCTTGCCGTGGTTGGGGGGCGGGGAGGGGAAGGGGAGGGGCTCTGGGAATAATGTTGGGGGCAAAGAGGGGAAAACAATGGAGTTACCAAAGCAGCCCTTTTCCATTCATGTGGCAGGGGTAAAACAGGAATATCGCAGGGCTAAACTTTCGGGCGCGTGATATTTCGATGTGAGCGGGAAGTTTGAAAGCTTTTGCCACCTAAAATTATAAGTATTCTGCTCTCGTACGGCCGACTATGATATCATGGCCGACAATTTGTTTGTTTTGCCCGCAAAAAAATGTGCATGTTTTGAAAATCAATGTCTCAAACTTGAAACTTAGATTGTCCATTCAATTCAAATATGGACCATTGAGCTACTACAAGCAAATACCATCATACAGTCCAATTCAAATGAAATTCCAAATGTTTTTATCATAAATATGATGACAAAAGCAAAAATGTGTATGTGTATGAATAAAGTGGACGTTTATAAAGTTTGAAATGCCCTTATGTGTATATCTCTAGATTGATATATGAATTTGAAATCACTAAATCCCGGCTTAAAAATGTACCTCTGTTTGAATGAATTACAAAAGCTAATGATGGAGTCGAATTCCAAAATTCCAATCTTAGGTTTGTAATTCGGGTACATCAAGGTATATCATGCATGTTCAAAAGTATAGTTATCTCATAGTACAAACTTTGAAACAAATTGATCAACCATGAGTGCACAATATCTCTATTGCGCTAAAGTCCCTCAAATATAGACACCTCACTCTTTATCTGAAGTCAACCCCCCTCCCCCCCCACCACCACCACACACACAGAGAGAGAGAAGTCGTTCTCTCCCCCAAACACCAACACACGAGCACATTAACACCCCTCTCTCTTGTAAAGTCCGGACCCCAACATAGGTCTCTATCACTTTGTCTCTCGGGCATGCACACATCTCTTCCTTCACTCTCTAGGTCTCCCGCTATCTCTCTTACCCAAGCACACGCACTATGTAGAGTGTATATTTCCCATCCACACAAAACATCGCCCCCAAACGTCTATCTCCCTGTGGTTCTCGCGCACTCACCTCACACACCACCCCCACTGCAAACAAGCACACTTTGTCTCCTTGTGCACCACTCTCTTCTTTCTATCTCTCCCACATGCGGACCCGCCCCCAGCTCCTTCCCTGTATACATATATGTCGTGACTCTTTGCATAGCTCCCTAATGTATAATCGTTCTCGATTTCGCACATTGTTCTCTACACCATCTATTCTAGATCTCTCATGAAGTACCTATCACTCACACGATAACTCGCTTCCCTTGCGTCTCCGTTCATAGGCCAATTTTGGACAACATCAACATTGTCTCCCTATCTATACGCCATTTATGGACACAAACGACCCATCTCGCCCCTCTCTTCCCCTCTCTCTCTCTCTCTCCGTCGCTAGCTCTCTCTTTCTCTCGCTCTCACACCCCTCTCCCACACACACACTCGATGTCTCCTCCAAATAGCCTGCTCCCCCCGCTACTACACATGTCACACCATTCCCCCTTACCTTATACTAGGTTTACATCATCAGTGGTCTCTCTACTCCACATACACTCTCTCCCTCTCACACACAAACGCCTGCACAAACACACACAGACACGCACAAACACCCATTTACCTGGATCCTCATCTCTCCTCATGTCCGCATGTGTATCTCACACACTCACTCTCTAATTATGTATATGTGTCCCCACGTTACACAACACAAAGCCCCATGTACATGTCTCTCTCTATCCTCCACACACATAGACACAAAGTATCTGTTATCATTGCCTCAGTCTCTAACATATCACACACGCACTCTCTCTCTCTCTCTCTCTCTCTCGCAAACACGCTCAACAAGGGTTTCCCCGTGAATAACTTACCGTCTATTCATGAACAGTCGTGGCAGTACGGCGAACATGAGACGTGAAAAAGAATAAATCTACACGTGCTTAGACCACCTAGTATGACTACTAGGTCTAGAGCAAGCCAAAAAGCGCACCGCCGTCACCCCCCTCCTTGTCGGCGACGGGAAAATCTTCGTTTTACACAGTCGAGAAGTCATTGTGCTAAGGCCCCACATGCTGAGGCGTTGAATAGAATGTAGATGCTAGTTTACGGAAGCAAGTATCGATAATACGTTTGTATCTCCATACTTATGTTTCTTCTCTTATAAAAAACCGAGTTGGTGATGATGGTACGTGTGCCATCTTGCAATATAGACCATCCGATCTATATCCGATGGATGGAAATTAAACTAAAAGATACCTGCACCCCTCTCCACATTTGCAGACAAGGCCTTCCCTTGTTCATCCTTATCTCCAACAAACCTCATTGTTGAGCAATTAAGAAAGGAAGCCTCTAGAACAAACTGGCCTGGTGGCCGCTGCCGGCGTCGTCAATCCCCATGCCTCCGCTCAGTCCGACCACCAACCACCACCACACACCCCACTCCTCTTCACCTTATCTCATATTTCTCGAGATATCATTAGTTTTTACACATGGGATTACTCCCGCAAGGGTCAATCACAACAAGTGTTTTATAAAAAAATGCATCTTGATGTTCCGTGCAATGCACGGATCTTGCTAGTACTCCTACACAAGACTAAGTTGGTGATGCTGGTGTGTCTGCCATCCGTCGTTTCTGACCATTAGATCTACATCTAATGATTGTGAGGTAAGTTGTTGCCTTTTCTCACCAACATCCCACTTGTCTACCAATTTGCAGAAAACCCCATAATTAGTATCTTAAAACCAACCACATTCCTCCCTGGCCTCACCAAAACAGCCGAAGGAATATATTCTAATTGAAACATGATATATCTCTAGTGACATATGTATATCAAAATTAGAGTGTTTTGTACCAAGTTTGTGAATAAGTATTATTCTAATTATGATTCGTTGCAACGGACATGAACATTGCTAGTATTTCCAACCATGCATTTCTTTTCCTAGTATTCCATAGTTTCGAGTTTTCCATCAAGATATTAGTTACTCATGGTTGATATTTACTTTAAATCATGTACACATATGCACTCTGTAACTAGCCTTGCTTATTGGCTTCCAAAGCTTAACTTTCACTCCTACTTACAATATGTAGAGTATTTAACAAGAAACTACCACTTTCAACCAGCCCTAGGAGGAATCTATTGTACAAACAATAGCAAAAACATACCCAAAATTTCTTAATCCATGCCAAACACTACCTAGTACTCCTACCGATTAGGTTCGTTTAAACCCCTTTATGACAGGGTTGGCCCACATGTCCATGTTGACGAGGCAGCTTAAAGCAACATATACTACTACACTTTGCTGCGAGCCAATATTTTACACGGGTAGTTTGAGTTTTGAAGTCAAACGGACGTGCGGCCCCACAATCTGGGTGCATTGGACAACCTAGCCACGTAAACGGGTTTTCCTTCCCAGCATCCCGTGGCTCGCGTGCTTGCCCTAGCCGCACCTCGCTTGCAGCTTCCAGCTAGTAGCATATTTAAACTAGCGCCTCCCAATTAAGCCCGAGGAGGCGGAAAAGCCTGGCGGGCATTGGGAACTGTGCAATATGGCTCTCTACGTAAAGTGCTCTACTACTACTCTGTAGCTTGTGGCGTTGCTTGCATGGACTTCACTCCATTATCGGCTCTACTATAAAATAAATTCCTCTTGACGTGTTTTTTCGAAACGGAGGCAAAAGCTTTGCTTCATCTCATTCATAAAGAAGGAACTACTAACAAAGTTCAACGAGATCCATTACACCTCCACAAAATGGATGCGAAAAGTCTAGTCTTGCTGTATCAAATAACTCAAATTTTCTGCCCCCGCAGTAACCGTCACTGATAAACAGGCTGCTAGTGTGTGCGTGAGAGGAGCGGCTGAGTAGGCCAGCTACGTGAGAGGAGCGGCTGAATAGAGCACCGAGAGTACCCACTAGGCCACTACGCAGGTGTACTTCCCCTGCATTGATAGTACAACGATGGTTCTAGAGAACAGTAGTACCCTCCACTTCCAACTGTAGCTCCTTGGCCCTGAGATTCAAGAGTTCAAAACTGGTGCACTATACAAGACTAGACTAGAAGTACAGTACATCGCACTACTAGTTGAGAAAAGTAGTACTAGTACTGCTACAGTACGAGTACGTACTCCTCCGTCACATAATGTACGACGTTTTCTGACACTAGTTGGCGTGTACAAAAAATGGCAAAAACATAATCAAAATTTCTTAATCCACGCCAAAAACTACTACCTAGTGCCAAATATTTCTTACTAGTGCTATTATTTACAGTATAATGCAATCCCATAACGTTCCATAATGCTAGTACTAGTACTCCATGGTACCAAAAACTACTACCTAGTTCCAAAAATTTCTTACTAGTGCTATTATTTACTAGTGCTGAGGAACGATCTACAGTTGCAAGGGATGAGGCCCTGCGGTTACTACGCTCTTGTCTCCTCCTCACTAGTTCCCCTCCCCCCGAAGAGAAGGCAGTCCATCGCTGCTCCCATGGATTCGCCAGGCGGTTCTCCTCCTCGTCGGGGCTGGGAGACCTTGGACGACGATTCTCTGGGAGAAATCGCACGCCGCTCCAACGTCCTCACCACCGCAAGACTCGGTGCTTCCTGCACCAACTTTTTCAAGACGCTGCTTAAACAGGCTTGGGAAAAGGCCATGCTTGTTGGTATTCCATGCGTCCTCAAGGAGAAGGTTCTTCTATGGGACAATTCTTCGAACATCCCACCGCTCCCTGGCCATGGTTGCATGTTGACTCTGCTAGAGTTGACGATGTTGAGAGGTAGTCGGATTTTGTCCGATGAGCAGGTCAGTAATGGAGTTTGATCATGTAGTACTTAGTTATTCCATTTCCATCCCATAATTTCTCTGCTGCCCACCGTCTTATATATAGGTCTAGGTCAGTGCCAACGAAGATTGGCTTGCATACCTCCGGCCGGATACCACCATGACTTTGCACAACATCCACAGCAGTGCGGCCGTTCCGGTAGACCCCTTCTCCACCATTGGGATCGGCCTTCCGAACTGGCTGGGCAAGAATACGTATGATGATGCCTACATGAGATTGAAGAAGATAGTAATTGCGGACCGGCCGATAAAGCGACGCGGCTACGACGATTACTATCTCATCGCGGTGTTCGACATAAGGATTGCCATCAATGCAGGAGGCAGTAACGACAGAGGCTGGCGCATGTTGGCGGCGACAGATTTGTACCCCTACACGTTCGAAGACGATGTGCGCCATCTAGGCCGCATCTTCGCGGTGACAAGCCAGGGGACTTGTTTCATCTGGTTGACATCCTACAGTACGAGAGATTACAAACGAATGCACAAACCATCATTTGCATCCCTAACGGTACTCCATTATTGTTACGCCCTCGATGCGGCTATAACTCCCACGTGTCGAGGCATGACTTAGAGGCATAACCGCATTGAAAGCAATGTCGCAAGTGAGGTAATCTTCACACAACCCATGTAATACAAAAGGGAAAGAGATACATAGTTGGCTTACAGTCGCCACTTCACACAAAACATAAATAAACATCCATCAATCAAATTACACTCAAGGTCCGACTACGGTACCAAAATGAAAGAAGACTACCCCAAATGCTACATAGATCCCCGGATCACCCAACTGGGCTCCACTACCGATCATCTAGAAAAGAAACATAGTAACAGCCACGTTCCTCGTCGAACTCCCAAGTGAGCTCAGCCGCGTCATCTGCACTGACATCATTGGTACCTGCAACTGTTGTGGTAGAATCTGTGAGTCACAGGGACTCAGCAATCTCACACCCGTGAGATCAAGACTATTTAAGCTTATAGGGAGGAAAGGGGTTGTGAGGTGGAGCTTCAGCAAGCGACTAGCATATATGGTGGCTACAACGCAAAAGAGAGCGAGAAGAGAAGGCAACGCACGGTCGTGAAGCTAGAAGTGATCAAGAAGTGATCCTGAAACAACCTACGTCAAACATTACTCCAACACCGTGTCCACTTCCCGGACCCCGCCGAGAAGAGACCATCACGGTTACACACGCGGTTGACGTGTTTTTTTAATTAAGGTCAACTTCGGGTTTTTCTACAACCGGACATCAACAAATTCCCATCTGCCTCATAACCGCGGGCACGGCTTTCGAAAGATAATACCCTGCAGGGGTGTCCCAACTTAGCCCATTATAAGCTCTCACGGTCAACGAAGGATATTCCTTCTACCGGGAAGACCCGATCAGTCTCGGAATCCCGGACTACAAGACATCTCGACAGTAATAAAACAAGCCCAGCAAAGCTGCCCGATTGTGCCGACAAATCCTGATAGGAGCTGCACATATCTCGGTCTCAGGGCACATCCGGATTGTCCAAACTTCCGGTAGGCCAGTCCAGAGTTGCCCCTGGCGACCACTGGCGGCTGACAGTTCGGACCAACACTCGAAGGAGCACTGGCCCGGGGGGGTTAAAATAAAGATGACCCTCGGGCTCGCGACAACCCGGGTGAAAAAGGCTTAGGTGTCAAATGGTAAAACCAATGTTGGGCCTTGCTGGATAAGTCTTATTCAAAGCGAACTGTCAAGGGGGTCCCATAAATCACCCAACCGTGTAAGGAACGCAAAATCAAGGAACATAACACCGGTATGACGGAAACTAGGGTGGCAAGAGTGGAACAAAACACCAGGCATAAGGCCGAGCCTTCCATCCTTTACCAAGTATATAGATGCATTAATTAAATAAAAGAGGTATTGTGATATCCCAACAAGTAAACATGTTCCAACAAGGAACAACAAGTCCATGTTCCAACAAGGAACAAACTTCATCTTCACCTGCAACTAGCAACGCTATAAGAGGGGCTGAGCAAAGCGGTAACATAGCCAATCAACGGTTTGCTAGGACATGGATGGTTAGAGGCTGACATGGCAAAATGGGTGGCATGATATAGCAAGTGATAGGAATCGCAGCATAGGCAGAGCAAAAGAGCGAGCATCTAGCAAGCAAAGATAGAAGTGATTTCGAGGGTATGGTCATCTTGCCTGCAAGGTTCTCAGAGTTGACGAAAGTTTGGTCCTCGAAAGCATTCTCAACGGGTTCCTCGTTCACGTACTCGTCTCCCGGCTCTACCCAAAGCAAGAACACAAGCAAAGGGGACAAACATCAATCACGATGCAATGCGCAAGCAACATGATGCAAAACATGGCATGATAAGCGAGATGTGATATGCAATGCATATGCGTGTTCCGGAAGGAAAAAGATGAACCAGGCATAATCTTGGCAAACCAAGTATGCTAATGGATAGAAGAGGTGATTTTGGTTGAAATCGATATAAAGATCACCGGAATCGGATGCGCGGTTTGCAAATGACAAGCAAAACAAGAATGACGATAATCTGCCATTAACAGCATGATGCTACTTAGCAAGCAATAGCTACTGCACCCAAACATGTCAACAAAGCATATGACAGTAATCTACTCAAGATGCTCGACAAAATATGAACACTGAGCTACGGCTGAATCACATCACAACAGGTTCAAACAAGCATGACAAAAGTGCAAAAGATAACAGGTTCACAGACTTGGTGAAAATATCAACATAGCAGAAACTAACATCAGGATGACATGTTCAGAGCAATGAGACAACATGCTACAGGAACATAACATAGCAAAGTAAGGCATGGCATGAATCTACTCAAAGCACTTGACAAAAGTCCCTTAATGACCATAAGCCAAAAAGGATCAGGAAATATGATTACACCCATGTCAAATAAGCAAGTTTCGTTACAGGTTTCAGACTTAGCAGAAAACTGGACATGTCAAAAACAGATAACATGTAGGCATGTTTACGAGCTCGGTACACTCACTACATAGCATTGCATGATAAACTAAGCATACATCCATCAAGAAGACATGGCATAGTAACTATACATGGCAAGAACAACATCATAGCATGCAAGGATCAACTACACCAAGCTTGGCAAAATCGAATAACATGTAAACAATCTGCCAGCAACATTTTGAAGCAAAAGTAGAGCTTGATTGGCTCAAGCTATAGCACTCCATAAATACCAGCAAAGGCACGGATGGATAGAGCGAATACTCAAGTTCAAAACACCCTTACTGGTCATTCTCGAAATATGCATATATCTCTCGGAAACAACATGAATACATGGCATGAAAATAACAGCAGTCATGGACTTGGTGGAATTACTAAGTCTCTGAAATCAGCAACATTAAGTGCCCTAGTTTGCATGCTTGTGCTAGTCACCACAAAGATCACAAAAATACATGGCATAATTCTCCGGAAAGGTAACATGGCATATTACAAACTCATGTAGGACTCAACTTCATAAGAGGTACACATCAATCATGGCAAAATTAACAAAAGTACATGTTCAGATAAGATCCAGCAACTAACATCAACTAGCCCTCTTCTAACAGCATTTCGGCCATCAAGATGACCCCAAATGAAAATGATGCAATGGAATGAAATGATTTCCTCTTCGAGGCGAACAATTTGACATATTGTACGCTCGAAACGGAGCTACGGATGCGAAGTTATGGCACGAGGAACATGGGACAATGATGTGAAAAATAAAGACTTAGCAGAAAACGAGGGGGGGAGAAAAGGTCAACCCGAGCGCGGAAACCGAGGAACGCCGGCGCTCCGGCGTGGATCTGGCCGGAACCTCGCCGGAGGGGACGGGGACGGCGGCCGGGAGGCGGTGGGGCGCGGATCCGGCGACGGCGAACGGTGGGCGAGCCCGGGGCGGCGCGGGCGCGCGTCGGCGGCGGCGCGGGGCGGCGGGGCCGGCGCGGCGCGGCGCGGGCGCGCGGCGGCGGCGGCCGGCGACGTGGAGTGGCGGCGCGGGGCGGCGGGACCGGCGCGGCGAGCGGGGGCGCGGGCGAGGGAGCGAGGCGGCGGCAGGGAGAGGCGCGCGGCGCGGGCGAGGGACGGGCCCCGCGGGCTCGCGGTGGGCTCGGCGGGCCGGCGGGCGGCGGGGGCGCGGCGGGACACGCGGCGGCCTCCGATTCGCCGAGCGGGCGGCGGCGGACGCGTCCGGCCGTCGCGGACACCTCCGGTGGCGGCGGGATGCATTTTGGCTAGGGTTTTGGGTGTTGGACCTGGAATTGGAGGAGGGGGAGGTGTTTTTATAGGTAGGAGGAGCTAGGAGGCTCCAAATGGAGAGCGGTTTTAGTCCACGCGATCGTGATCGAACAACGGAGGACATGGGAGTGTCTTAGATGGGTTATTGGGCTGTTTTGAAGGGGTGTTGGGCTGCAACACACACGAGGCCTTCACGGTTACCCAGTTAACCGTTGGAGTACCAAACGACCTCCGATTGACCCGAAACTTGACAGGCGGTCTACCGGTGCTATACCGAGGCCGCATGACAAACCTCGGTCCAATCCGAGAAAGTTTAATACCCGCTCACGAAGAAATGTAAAAGGGGACGCCGGGGAACATAGGAGCGCCGGATTGCAAAACGGACAACAGGAAAAATGCTCGGATTTATGAGACGAACACGTATGCGAATGCGATGCACATGATGACATGATATGAAATGCATGACATGACCAAAATGCAAAACGAAGGGAAACCCAACCACGGAGGAAATATCATAACACAATGCCGAAAATGGCAAGAGTTGGATTACAAATATGGCAAGTTACATCCGGGGCGTTACAACACTCCACCACTACGAGAGGATCTCGTCCCGAGATCTAGGACTGGAAGAACTCCGGATACTCGGAACGTAGGTGATCCTCACGCTCCCAGGTGGCTTCTCTGTCTGAATGGTGTGACCATTTCACTTTGAGGAATTTGATTGACTTGTTGCGAGTCTTGCGCTCAGTTGTTTCAAGAATAGCAATGGGGTGCTCATGATAGGACAAATCTTCTTGAAGATCAATCTCTTCGAAGTTGATGGTGCGCTCAGGCGTCTTGAAGCACTTGCGAAGCTGTGACACGTGGAAGACATCGTGCACATTTGCAAAGTTGGAGGGAACCTCAAGTTGATAGGCGAGATCGCCTCGTTTGCCGATGATCTTGAAAGGGCCCACGTATCTAGGGGCAAGTTTCCCCTTGATACCGAAGCGACGAGTTCCTTTCATTGGAGAGACGCGGAGGTAGACATGGTCTCCGATCTCGAAAGCCAAATCACGATGTTTGCTATCGTAATAGCTCTTCTGGCGCGATTGCGCGGCTTTGAGGTTCTCACGAATCACCTTGCACATAGCCTCAGCCTCTGAGATCAAATCATTGCCGAGCAATTGGCGTTCACCGGTTTCAGACCAGTTGAGAGGAGTACGGCACTTTCAGCCATAGAGGATCTCGAATGGGGCTTTGCCCGAGCTGGCTTGAAAACTGTTGTTGTAAGAGAATTCAGCATAAGGAAGACAATCCTCCCACTTCATGCCGAAAGAGATAACACAAGCTCTGAGCATATCTTCAAGAATTTGGTTGACACGCTCGACTTGTCCACTAGTCTGAGGGTGGAAAGCTGTGCTGAAGCGAATGTTGGTGCCCATGGCCTTCTGAAAAGAATCCCAAAACTTGGAGGTAAAAATGCTGCCATGGTCTGAAGATATCAATTGTGGAATGCCGTGCAAGGAGACAATTCTGGAGGTGTAGAGCTCTGCCAGCTGCGCTGCTGTGATAGACTCTTTGATAGGAAGAAAATGAGCCACTTTGGTGAGCTTGTCGATGACGACGAAGATAGCATCATTTCCACGCTTGGACTTAGGAAAACCAGTCACGAAGTCCATTTCGATATGATCAAACTTCCATTCCGGAATAGCAAGAGGTTGGAGAAGACCAGCTGGTCGTTGGTGTTCTGCTTTCACCCTTCTGCAGACATCACATTCATTCACGAATTGAGCAATCTCACGCTTCATTCGAGTCCACCAATACGACTGCTTGAGGTCATGGTACATCTTTGTACTTCCAGGATGAATTGACAGAAGAGAGTTGTGTGCTTCGTTCATAATGACTTTACGAAGATCACCCTTTGGAACCACGAACCGGTCCTCGAAGAAAAGAGTATCTCTGTCATCAACTCGATAGCACTTGTATTTGGGAATGCCCTTGTCAATACCACGTTTCACCTTCTTCACCATGGTATCCAACAATTGTGCCTCACGAATTTGATCTTCCAAAGTAGGAGAGACGATGAGGTTGGCAAGAAAACCTTGAGGGACAACTTGGAGATTCAACTTGCGGAAAGCTTCACAAAGTTCCGGTTGAAAGGGCTTGAGGATTAAGCTGTTGCAGTAAGCCTTCCTGCTCAAAGCGTCTGCAATCACGTTAGCCTTTCCTGGAGTATACTCAATACTCGGATTATACTCTTGAATCATTTCGACCCATCGAGTTTGTGTGAGGTTGAGGTGGGGCTGAGTGAAGATGTACTTGAGACTCTTGTGATCGGTGAATATGTCCACTTCCCTTCCCAACAGGAGATGTCTCCATGTTATTCGAGCGTGGACCACTGCCGCCAACTCAAGATCGTGAGTGGGGTAGTTCCTTTCGTTGGGCTTCAACTGACGAGAGGTATAGGCAACAACCTTCTTCTCTTGCATTAAGACGGCACCGAGGCCCTGAAGAGAAGCATCACAGAATACTTCATAAGGCTTGGATTCGTCAGGAGGAGTCAGAACTGGAGCAGTGACGAGTTTCTCTTTGAGAGTGTTGAAAGCAACGTCACACTCAGGAGACCAGACATACTTCACATGCTTCTGGAGGAGGTTGGAAAGAGGCTTGGCAATCTTAGAGAAATTCTCAACGAATCTTCAGCAATAGCTTGCAAGTCCAAGAAAACTGCGAAGCTGCTTGACATTCTGAGGAGGTTGCCAATTCAAAACTGCAGACACCCTCTCTGGATTAATAGCAATGCCCTTGGCAGAGATGATATGGCCAAGATAAAGAACTTCATCAAGCCCGAATTCACATTTGGAGAACTTCGCATATAATTGATACTCTCTGAGCTTGTCGAGCACCAATCGCAAATGTTTGGCATGATCCTTCTTATTCTTGGAGAAAACCAAAATATCATCGAGATAGACCAAGACAAATTCGTTGATGTAGGGGTTGAAAATGAAATTCATCAAGCGAGTGAAATATGGAGGAGCATTGACAAGGCCGAAAGACATGACAGTATATTCATAAGAACCAAAGCTTGTTCTGAATGCTGTCTTGGGAATATCTTCTTCACGAATGCGGATTTGATGATAACCCATACGAAGGTCAAGCTTGGAGAACACCTTAGCACCTTTAAGTTGATCAAATAGCTCATTGATGTTGGGAAGTGGATACTTGTTCTTGATTGTCTTCTTGTTCAATGGACGGTAATCGACGCAAAGTCGGTCCGTGCCATCCTTCTTCTTGACAAAAAGAACACCACAACCCCAAGGAGAAGAACTCGGTCTGATCAGACCCAGACGCTCTTGTTCATCGAGTTGTTTCTTCAATTTCTTCAACTCATCTGGTCCAAGCTTGTAAGGACGCTTGCAAACGGGTTCCGTGCCAGGCTCAAGATGAATAACGAATTCAACTGGCCGGCGGGGAGGCATACCCGGAAGCTCTTCTGGAAAAACATCTTGGTACTCACAAACGACTGGAATCTGAGAGATAGCTTCCAGTTCACCATTCTCATTGAGAGAAAACAGCCGAATGGTATCATCACGAGAGGCATAGATGATCACATCGTCAGAAGAGTGAGTCAATTGAATTTCCCTGGCAGCACAATCAAGCTGAGCCTTGTGCTTAGAAGGCCAGTCCATCCCGAGAATAAGATCAATATCAGAGTCACCAAGAACAATTGGTTTCGCCAGAAATCTATAGTCGCCCATCTTGATAGAAACATCCGGAACCATATATCTTGCGTTCAAGCATTTAGCCGGAGAGACAACTGATAACGGTTTAGGCAACCCTTGGAAAGACAATTCGTGCTTCGATGCAAAAGGTTTTGAGATGAAGGAATGCGATGCACCAGTATCAAATAAGACTTTTGCAGGAATATCATTAACAGGAAGATTACCCATGATCACTTCAGAAGAATCCTCCGCTTGAGCTACATTCAACATGTTCACCTTGGCATACTTAGGATTATGCTTGACCACTGCATTGCTGGAAGATTTCACAGGTGGAGGAGGCGGAAGGCGCCTCTGATTGAAGCACTTGTTCGCATAGTGACCCTTCTGCTGACATTTGTTACTAGTCACCTCTGAGAGTGGACGATGATAAGGAGCACTTGGCCTTGGAGCTTAGTTCTGAGACTTGTTCTGATATCCAGGGTTGGGTGGGTGGGAAGATCCACGACCACTTGAGTTCTTCTGCTGGTAAGGCTGACGGAACGGAGGAGGAGGAGGCAACCAGAACTTCTGTTGCTTAGCTGCCACAAGTGAAGAAGAAGAAGACTGAACTGCGTCTCTGACTCTCTTCTTAGAAGCCTCACACTTGAACTGAGCAGCTTCTTGTTTCAGCGCCATGTTGTAGAATTCATCATACTTTAATGGCTCGAAAAGCACGAGAGCAAGTTGCAGATCTTCTCTGAGACCACGCCTGAACTGGTAGATCATGCTCTTCTCATCAGGGATGTCTTGCCTCGCAAAACGAGAGAGCTTCTGGAACTGAGTATTGTATTGATAGACAGACATGGTGCCTTGCTTGAGATTGCGGAATTCCTCACGCTTAAGCTCAACAACACTTTCTAGAATGTGGTGCGCTTTGAAGTCACGGTGGAAATCATCCCAGGTAATCACACGAACTCCTCTGGAATCTTTGTATTGCTGGAACCACTCAGCAGCTTGATGTTTGAGTTGAAAAGAGGCAAACTTGACAAAGTCCTCAGGTCTGACATTGCTGCACTCGAAATGCTTGCCGATGTCCACTAGCCAATCATCTGCGTCTGTGGCCTAGACACAGTAGCTGAAGGTCTTTGGCTGATTAGCAAGGAACTGGTTGAGTGAAGCGAAGTGCGGCTGATTGTTGCCTTGGCCTTGATTCTCTTGATTAGCTTGCCCTTGGTTGCGATCTTGCAAGAGCTGAATCAGAATCTGAGCGTTGGCATTTGTGGCAGTCATCAGGGCTTGCCATGCCTCCGGAGGCGGAGGTGGTGGCGGAGGGTTAGCCTGACTTCCTTCATTGCGTTCCGGATTCTGACGCGTTGGCGGAGCCATCCTGAAGAGGGTGACATCCATTAGCATCTTGACTGATATATATTGAATTTGAATCAAAGGAACGAAATTGCAACATATAGTCTTCACAATAAACATTCGAACGAGAATGAACGAATGAATTCCAAAGTAAAACATCACACTTCCATAAGCTGAGAAGCCACTTAGAACAAGGTAAGGAATAAAATCAACAAGGTACGGATGTGAACAAATACTTGGTAAGGATTACCCAATCACGAACCAAATATCTGCGGAAGAAGTACTAGAGCTACATGAATTCCCACTTATAAACTCCCGAAACTTTCTGGTTATGCAATCAGGTGTTGGGGATACAGGGGACACAAAATATATCACCCAAACTAACAATACCTAGATCCAGCTGTATCCATCCTTCAACACATAACCAAGAAATCCTCGGAAATCATCTACCTCCAACCTTCGAAAAGCATCCGTTATACAAGTCATGGCGATACTCCCGCACTCGCCTCAGTACTGGGCTATCAGGGTTATCTCACCAACAACTGTACAAAAGAGATTTTCGATGTCGGCGTACTAAACTCAGGTATTCCAAAACCGCAATGATAAAATTATGACGACAACACCTCGGAGCTCAACTCCCCGGGACACCTCCTCTAAAACCCCTGCTGACGGGAGGCAACCAAGACAATGTTGTCAGCACAAACCCATCGGAACGATTCTAAGATACCCGCGTGATCCTTAAAAAAATTTAGTGAAATTTGAGAAGAGAAGAGTCAAAACTCTACGTCAGGATGCCTTACCAGAGCGATGAGGAGACTGGGAAGTAAAAAGAATTCCTAAACTCTCCGATATATAATTCCTAAACGACTCAAAACATTTTTTTTCTAGACAAAACTCGGCCACTAAAGACGATCAAACAGTGGGGCTCCTAAGGTCGGGGAAGGCTCTGATTACCAACTTGTAACGCCCCAGACACACCCGCCGGTGGTCGTTACTCCTGGCGGGATCTAGACTGGCCCCACAGATCAATACTAGTCTTTTCTGCGCACTTTGTCCTCACTCGTGCGCACCCGGGAGCAACTTCCCGATCGGTCACCCATCTTGACACTACTCCAAGCTGAGCACGCTTAACTTTGGAGTTCTGTCCGAATGGGCTCCCGGAAAAGAAGGAATTCCTTATTGATATGAGTAGTCTATCATCCCTAATACCCAGGCTATCACATACACCCCCACTCAGAGGAACCGACGTCCTCGTCGGGCCACAGGAACGTTCCCTCTTGGCACAAACGTCTGTGCTTCCAGTCCGGTACATGTGCCATGCCGGGTGCCACGACGGGTCACAAACGTCATGAACAACATGACCACGCACCTGTCCGCAACCATCCGTGTAACCGCGAGGGTCGGCTCTGATACCAACTTGTTACGCCCTCGATGCGGCTATAGCTCCCACGTGTCGAGGCACGACTTAGAGGCATAACCGCATTGAAAGCAATGTCGCAAGTGAGGTAATCTTCACACAACCCATGTAATACAAAAGGGAAAGAGATACATAGTTGGCTTACAGTCGCCACTTCACACAAAACATAAATAAACATCCATCAATCAAATTACACTCAAGGTCCGACTACGGTACCAAAATGAAAGAAGACTACCCCAAATGCTACATAGATCCCCGGATCACCCAACTGGGCTCCACTACCGATCATCTGGAAAAGAAACATAGTAACGGCCACGTTCCTCGTCAAACTCCCAAGTGAGCTCGGCCGCGTCATCTGCACTGACATCGTTGATACCTGCAACTGTTGTGGTAGAATCTGTGAGTCATGGGGACTCAGCAATCTCACACCCGCGAGATCAAGACTATTTAAGCTTATAGGTAGGAAAGGGGTTGTGAGGTGGAGCTGCAGCAAGCGACTAGCATATATGGTGGCTACAACGCAAAAGAGAGCGAGAAGAGAAGGCAAAGCACGGTCGTGAAGCTAGAAGTGATCAAGAAGTGATCTTGAAACAACCTACGTCAAACATTACTCCAACACCGTGTCCACTTCCCGGACCCCGCCGAGAAGAGTCCATCACGGTTACACACGCGGTTGATGTGTTTTTTTAATTAAGGTCAGCTTCGGGTTTTTCTACAACCGGACATCAACAAATTCCCATCTGCCTCATAACCGCGGGCACGGCTTTCGAAAGATAATACCCTGCAGGGGTGTCCCAACTTAGCCCATTATAAGCTCTCACGGTCAACGAAGGATATTCCTTCTACCGGGAAGACCCGATCAGTCTCGGAATCCCGGACTACAAGACATCTCGACAGTAATAAAACAAGCCCAGCAAAGCCGCCCGATTGTGCCAACAAATCCTGATAGGAGCTGCACATATCTCGGTCTCAGGGCACATCCGGATTGTCCAAACTTCCGGTAGGCCAGTCCAGAGTTGCCCCTGGCGACCACCGGCAGCTGACAGTTCGGACCAACACTCGAAGGGGCACTGGCCCGGGGGGGTTAAAATAAAGATGACCCTCGGGCTCGCGACAACCCGGGGGAAAAAGGCTTAGGTGGCAAATGGTAAAACCAATGTTGGGCCTTGCTGGATAAGTCTTATTCAAAGCAAACTGTCAAGGGGGTCCCATAAATCACCCAACCGTGTAAGGAACGCAAAATCAAGGAACATAACACCGGTATGACGGAAACTAGGGTAGCAAGAGTGGAACAAAACACCAGGCATAAGGCCGAGCCTTCCACCCTTTACCAAGTATATAGATGCATTAATTAAATAAAAGAGGTATTGTGATATCCCAACAAGTAAACATGTTCCAACAAGGAACAACAAGTCCATGTTCCAACAAGGAACAAACTTCATCTTCATCTGCAACTAGCAACGCTATAAGAGGGGCTGAGCAAAGCGGTAACATAGCCAATCAACGGTTTGCTAGGACGTGGATGGTTAGAGGTTGACATGGCAAAATGGGTGGCATGATATAGCAAGTGGTAGGAATCGCAGCATAGGCATAGCAAAAGAGCGAGCATCTAGCAAGCAAAGATAGAAGTGATTTCGAGGGTATGGTCATCTTGCCTGCAAGGTTCTCAGAGTTGACGAAAGCTTGGTCCTCGAAAGCGTTCTCAACGGGTTCCTCGTTCACGTACTCATCTCCCGGCTCTACCCAAAGCAAGAACACAAGCAAAGGGGACAAACATCAATCACGATGCAATGCGCAAGCAACATGATGCAAAACATGGCATGATAAGCGAGATGTGATATGCAATGCATATGCGTGCTCCGGAAGGAAAAAGATGAACCAGGCATAATCTTGGCAAACCAAGTATGCTACTGGATAGAAGAGGTGATTTCGGTTGAAATCGATATAAAGATCACCAGAATCGGATGCGCGGTTTGCAAATGACAAGCAAAACAAGAATGACGATAATCTGCTATTAACAGCATGATGCTACTTAGCAAGCAACAAGAAATTAAGCTACTGCACCCAAACATGTCAGCAAAGAATATGACAGTAATCTACTCAACATGCTCGACAAAAGATGAACAATGAGCTACGGCTGAATCACATCACAACAGGTTCAAACAAGCATGGCAAAAGTGCAAAAGATAACAGGTTCACAGACTTAGTGAAAATATCAACATAGCAGAAACTAACATCAGGATGACATGTTCAGAGCAATGAAACAACATGCTACAGGAACAGAACATAGCAAAGTAAGGCATGGCATGAATCTACTCAAAGCACTTGACAAAAGTCCCTTAATGACCATAAGCCAAAAAGGATAAGAAAATATGATTACACCCATGTCAAATAAGCAAGTTTCGTTACAGGTTTCAGACTTAGCAGAAAACTGGACATGTCAAAAACAGATAACATGTAGGCATGTTTACGAGCTCGGTACACTCACTACATAGCATTGCATGATAAAATAAGTATACATCCATCAAGAAGACATGGCATAGTAACTATACATGGCAAGAACAACATCATAGCATGCAAGGATCAACTACACCAAGCTTGGAAAAATCGAATAACATGTAAACAATCTGCCAGCAACATTTTGAAGCAAAAGTAGAGCTCGATTGGCTCAAGCTATAGCACTCCATAAATACCAGCAAAGGCACGGATGGATAGAGCGAATACTCAAGCTCAAAACACCCTTGCTGATCATTCTCGAAATATGCATATATCTCTCGGAAACAACATGAATACATGGCATAAAAATAACAGCAGTCAGGGACTTGGTGGAATTACTAAGTCTCTGAAATCAGCAACATTAAGTGCCCTAGTTTGCATGCTTGTGCTAGTCACCACAAAGATCACAAAAATACATGGCATAATTCTCCGGAAAGGTAACATGGCATATTACAAACTCATGTAGGACTCAACTTCATAAGAGGTACACATCAATCATGGCAAAATTAACAAAAGTACATGTTCAGATAAGATCCAGCAACTAACATCAACTAGCCCTCTTCTAACAGCATTTCGGGCATCAAGATGACCCCAAATGAAAATGATGCAATGGGATGAAATGATTTTCTCTTTGAGGCGAACAATTTAACATATTGTACGCTCGAAACGGAGCTACGGATGCGAAGTTATGGCACGAGGAACATGAGACAATGATGTGAAAAATAAAGACTTAGCAGAAAACGAGGGGGGAGAAAAGGTCAACCCGAGCACGGAAACCGAGGAACGCCGGCGCTCCGGCGTGGATCTGGCCGGAACCTCGCCAGAGGGGACGGGGACGGCGGCAGGGAGGGGGTGGGGCGCGGATCCGACGACGGCGAACGGCGAGCGAGCCCGGGGCGGCGCGGGCGTGCGTCGGCGGCGGCGCGGGGCGGCGGGGCCGGCGCGGTGCGGGCGCGCGGCGGCGGCGGCCGGCGACGGGGAGTGGCGGCGCGGGGCGGTGGGACCGGCGCGGCGAGCGGGGGCGCGGGCGAGGGAGCGAGGCGGCGGCAGGGAGAGGCGCGCGGCGCGGGCGAGGGACGGGCCCCGCGGGCTCGCGCTGGGCTCGGCGGGCCGGCGGGCGGCGGGGGCGCGGCGGGACACGCGGCGGCCTCCGATTCGCCGAGCGGGCGGCGGCGGACGCGTCCGGCCGTCGCGGACACGTCCGGCGGCGGCGGGATGGATTTTGGCTAGGGTTTTGGGTGTTGGACCCGGAATTGGAGGAGGGGGAGGTGTTTTTATAGGTAGGAGGAGCTAGGAGGCTCCAAATGGAGAGCGGTTTTCGTCCACGCGATCGTGATCGAACGACGGAGGACATGGGAGTGTCTTAGATGGGTTATTAGGCTGTTTTGAAGGGGTGTTGGGCTGCAACACACACGAGGCCTTCACGGTTACCCGGTTAACCGTTGGAGTACCAAACGACCTCCGATTGACCCGAAACTTGACAGGCGGTCTACCGGTGCTATACCGAGGCCGCATGACAAACCTCGGTCCAATCCGAGAAAGTTTAATACCCGCTCATGAAGAAATATAAAAGGGGACGCCGGGGAACATAGGAGCGCCGGATTGCAAAACGGACAACGGGAAAAATGCTTTGATTTATGAGACGAACACGTATGCGAATGCGATGCACATGATGACATGATATGAAATGCATGACATGACCAAAATGCAAAACGAAGGGAAACCCAACCACGGAGGAAATATCATAACACAATGCCGAAAATGGCAAGAGTTGGATTACAAATATGGCAAGTTACATCCGGGGCGTTACAATTATTTTGCAGGGACCAGTCATCTCCCGATCAAAATAAGATCGCCGATCCTGGATGAGCATTTGCATCCGCGATTCCGTCTAACCTGGAACCTTGTAGCTGACTTTGGCATATTGGGATCAACTATCTTAGCAGTCATTACCCATGGTACCACTGATGTGCAACATGGTCACATAATCTACCATGATCGGACCGTCACCATGTACCCACGTATTCCATTTTTTTAACCCTCTCGCCTTCTCTTTCATTGTTGTACTAGTAGTATACTTTGTAGTACTAGTAGGAGTACTTTTTCCCTTGGAGGACGCGTATAGCTATCTAGGCCCTTGAAGACTTGAACCCACTAGCTGCCACCATTTTTGTTTTTCCATGTCTTACTATCTCATCCATGTAGCCAAGAGTGGCTATATATAATAAGCCTGTTATTTTACTTCCTCTATACCGGAGTAGTACTATTTGCTGCACAGTATTACTCACCGCCACATTTGAGCACAACATTATTATGCATGGACCTTGACTATGTACGTCACCATGTGTCCAGATCTGGGATGCCGCATGTACCAGATGAACGGCGCTGAGTTCGACCCCCGTGATGCTACGTGGGTGCCGAAGAACACTCTTGGAGAGTACTCGCTTTTCATCGAGGACAGCTACCCCATTGTGAAGCGGATGCCACCTTCCGTGCACGACATGGAAGGCATGCCGTTCATGAAGCATGGTTGTGTCTTCAGTGCGCACCGACGGATGAACGACATGCTGGGACACGCTATCCCTGATTTATGCCGCTTCAGCTTGGATGAGTCTCCATCATGTTGAACCGGACTAGAAAGCTGCGACAATGATTCCCGTTGCCCACCGCTATGGATCGTGCCATCCATGAAGAACACCTGGGACTGGAACCTAGAGGAGGACATGTAGCCCATCTATAACGTGTAAGTGGAGTACGGTAATTGTGAGCGGTAGCGCTGTGAATATATCTATCTATATCTATCTATACCTATACTAATTTGTGACTCCCTAGAAATTACCACGTTAATTAGTAATTAGGAGCCGTTAATCTCGTGGGACTGAATTATTACGGTGTAGATCAATCTATAAAATCCTAATTAATCTAACCAATGGAATTCAGAAAAAAAAATCAATCTAATCATCAATTAGCCCTAGCCGCTGTATCAAAACAAACCTCTCCCTCAATCCGTCTACCCATCGATCCGCCCCAGCCGCCATATGAAGCAATCCTCTCGCTCAATCCTTCTCTCATCATGTCTCCCTCAGAGACTCCTTCATGCCCCTTGCCATGTATGTTGAGCAATCCCCTCCCCTTCTCCATGTCTCTAGCGACCCTACCAGCGACACCAAGGCCGTTCTTGATGTTGGGTTGCTTGAAGAAAAGCTACGACCCTCTCTCTCCCCCCAAAAGGCTACAAACGATCTAGATTCTCCTAGATTCCTTCCTCTGTGCCGTTTTAATCTCCAAATTTGAGTGTTCGTGCAGGTTGCATACCCGCCATTCATGCTCCATCCAAGCAGCAGCAAGAAGAGCTTGACTTCACCGACCAAACTCCACGAGGACGAAGTCTGACTTCATGTACCTTACTCCTCCCTCATGCCGCCGCTCGGGACTACCTTTCTATGTCTCTCGCCATCTCGCACAGGCAAGATTCTTCCCAAATCTCCAGTAAGTTTTGGAGAATAAGATCCTCCTCACGTCGCATCACCACATTGTAGAGCAACACCTACCGCTGCTCCTCTTTGTGCTCCGCCTCTCCCATCTCCCTCATGTTGCAATCGCTTTGATAAGATGGAAACGATCAAATCAAGCCTCACACTACTTTTCCATCTCCTATCCATGACATCTTGAAATTCTGATTTCTAACCACCCAACAATCGAAATTCTCACTGATCCCTTTCTTCTGCGTTGTTTAATCATCTAATAAGCTTTTGACAATGCAGGAGAGGAGGATGTGCAGTCCTATATTGTCTGACGACGGTAGTTTGAAGCTAATTGGGCAGCAATCGGTGAGGTTGTCCCGTGAACGAACAACAGCAACAGTGGACTACTGGTGTCATGGTGATCCCTACTCTATTCTCCATCCTTTATATTAAATCCATCATGGAAGAAAGGACCATGCATGCAATTGGCATGATCCCTAACATTTTATCAAGAAAAATACGATCAAGTATTGGTGGTCTGCAACTCTGCATCCCCTCCGGCCACACAGGGTAATTTATGTAGTAGAGACAGTTTACTTTGATGTATATATATAGGAGGCTTGAATTGCATATATGTTTCCATGTTGCAGTATGTTAGCCAGCCAACATAATGGTGTAGAAGATTTTGAATGTTAGTATTATATATGTTTCATGAAGTACGTGTTAAATCTCTGATTATATGTGTAGTACTCTGATTATCCTTCCTGTCAGAATTAAATGCAGGTATGATCATTAGGGTTTGAATATTTCCCATATCTTTTATCTCTAGATTATATACCTTTTTGCTGTTATTAGATCAGGTAGTCAAAATTTTAACGTATATATTGGCCATACATGTAGTTCCATGTAGTATTTGAGCTGCACAGATATTTTTCTTTCATATTGTTGGACTAGGGAATCACGTTTCTGTATTGTAGCATTGATTTTCTTTTGATTATATTGTAGCATCTCTTTCGTTCCTTGTACAACTTCACGATTAAGCATCTACTATGCGGTGTTGTGTTCTCAAGCAAGACTTTTCCTTATTTTTTGGCTAGATGCCGGATGAAATTCTTGCTAGAGCAAACAGTCTATTTCACTGTGAGGGTAAATGTTAGTGTTGAAGGGGAATCTATGCACGGGTCTCAGGTTCTCTATAAATTCATTTGTAGGAGAGAATGTTGTGCAGCCAGCAGTAATAATACCTGATGATCAGGTCTGAGGGATATCATGAGTATTTGCAATGTACTGCTCTGCTACAAGGAAAAGAAAAGCGCATTGACTATTTATGTTTAATGTGAAAGTGCTTGAGAAATTAGCATAATCTGTACCTGGGATTTCAGGGGTTTGTTGCTGGCACTAACATTTTAAATGTTGTTTTGATAAAGGGGGTTGCACCAAACAGGATCTCCATAACACGAGTACACCAATAACAGTGAGCTCAAGAAATCAGGCTAGCAGGACAGAGAAGCTTGAGACAGCAGAGGCATCCGGCTTCTCGGCGGGACGAACTGACGAGCAAAAGAAGTTCAGATGCAAATTCGTGGTCAGTGAACTTCCCCCTAATTATTATTTTCTTAAAGACTAATGTACGTATGCAATCTCCACTCTTATAATTACTCCATCTCTACTTGCAAGGTGAATGTGCTTTCATATTGGATCCCGTATGTTAGATAGGAAAACTGTGAAATACAATTCGATTGGTTTTAAAGTTTTTGTTTTAGAGATTGACTAATTAATTTGCACTCAGGAGTTTTAGTTCTATCTTTGCGCAGATTATATTCTTTGTTTTGGTTCTCTTCTGCTGCATTGATATATTACGCTTCAGATTTTAAGGTTTCTGCAGGTTTTCACTAGAAACTCTTTCAGATTTTGTAGGTTTCTTTAGGTTGTCGTAGAATCTTACAGACATTCATCTCATCATAGATTCACAACAACGTTTACTCCCTTGCAATGTTGGTTTGCTCCGTTTTCAGAGTTAGATGTGGTTGTCATGTGTCATGTAAATGAATGGATTCGACAACAAAAGAATGAAAAGGAACTAGACTGATTACACGGACTTCAGAAGATAGAGAAAAGCAAGGATTAGGAACCTCATGTTGTCATATAAGTTCCAGTTGTCAATATGAGAGAGCATCTACAATGCATCATGTTAAGGCCATCTATTAACCGAGGTTATGTCTGTCGTAGCCAATGGCTATTACACCGCCCATACTGAACTTCAGGGTGCACGTGTAACCATATGCTAGCATTCATGTGGGCTCTCATGTTTGCCTATTCCCTCCTAGCGATAAGCCCTCTGCCACTGGCATTCTGCCATGATTTGTGCGGCAAGCCTCCGTAGCATCCAGATACTCTCCACCCCTTTTGATGGCGTTATATCGATTAGCAATAATTGAGTGCCCTCCCAATTCGATCATCCAGTGACTGAATTTTCTTCAAGATTTTCGTCCGACGTAAAGCATCCCAGAGGTTGGGTTATCTCCGCCACTTGGGTGCCGTTGTGTCGATTAGGAATGATGGTATACTTTGTCCAGCTGATCATCCACTGACTGATTTTTCTTGCAGTGGTCTTTACAAGATACCTGACATAAATATGATGACTTGTTGTAGCTTTGTGCATGCTTCATAATCGTAGCATTGGTTGGATTTTAAAATTTTGGAGCTATTTTGATTAGCGTCTGTCACCAATGGATGCCCTCAATCAAGCAAGTCCTCGGTCATCTTGAGGTTTATTTTATTGGGTCAGACGTTGGATATTTTGAGTATATTACGTTCTGTTTGCATTACATCATCAGAGATAATTAGTATATTTTTGTTTATCAGAAAGGAATTAGCTAAAGATTTTGTACATGGATACCTCTGGTCATAAAGCCTATTCCCATGTCACTATTTCCATTAGCATCACTCTATATCCTATAGTAGTGGGTTGCATGCATGGACAATGTTCTGAGATCTCTAAATATCTCTATTCTCCTGCCACCGTGAAATCTTTTCTCAGAGCGGATGCATTATTTTGGTTCAAATTGTAACCATACAATTTCAAAGAAATAAATATTACATATTTCCTCACTCTGGTCATATCGTTATTGACTACGCTTTTTAGTGGAATGCAACATCAACATGAAAATTGGTTTTTGCTTATTGCACTATTTTGGTTTAAATTGGCGCCAGTTCACTGTCTTATTTTCCTTCTATTGTCAAACGGTGCTGCATGTTTGATCGATCATGGTATGTTTTTATCGGTATTAGTATTTATAAAGTACTCATTTTGTAAGTAAACATGTCGAATTATTGATGTTGTTATATATCTTACACACTTTTTGTATTAATGTAGGAACAACTGTCAAATTTCATTGTTTTTAGTCCGTATAGGTTTCGCTGTTTCTATTTTTTGAAACTTCTATGCATTCTATATTTTTCCGGAAAGAAAATGTGCATATATAAACTCTATTTACATGCCAAGGAGAAGTTAAACCAGGCTCATTAGTTATCAAGGAATGAAATAAAGATCATGTTTCACGTATAACATTTTACTTTGAGCTTTCATTTTAATATCATATGCTAATAAATCAATATAACCTTACGATGTTGTGAAACTATTTTATAAATATTCAATCATAGTATTATCACTCAACTAAACATAATATAGCTAGATTTAGAGACGTTTGTCCATATGCTTCGCACCGCGCCATCCATTGACATCCATATGCTGCACAAAATACTACTATGCTATAATTTGAGTCCTAAAAATGCGGCAGTGTATATATTTTAATATAAATTGGCGCACAACATAAAAAAATCATTTTAGACAAAAAATATTTGCTCAACAAATACAATTTGTATGTTGTTACAACATATTTTGAGATAGTTACATGTGTAAACTGTCACAACCCTGTGTTCAAGTAAATACTTAGTGTATTCCGTAGCGGTACATCCTTCAAAAATATTTTGAAAGTAAGTTCTCACAAAACTCATCAGTTTAGCAAAATTATTTATACTAATTTCATTGTGTTTACCATCATACTTTTTCCTAGATACAAATTGTCACGTATTAAAACCCGTATGATTGGACACACATCCTTGCAAAATCACGAATGAATATGGTCAATTGGACCACAAAATAATACTCCCTCTCCATTCCAAAATATAAGGTGTATCAGATTTTGTGCAACTCAAACTTATGTATGTTTGATCAATTTTATAGTATAAGATATCTAGCCCGTGCGAATGCACTGGTTGGCGACTAGTGTAGACTAGTCGTGCACAAATTTATCACATGAGTTGGAGATGAACTTGTGTGGCATACTGGCATTTGTCCTTTAGAATTTATTACTAGTAAATGTGTTATGTGTACATGCAACTTGCGTGGTTGTTGCACGGGCTCCAACATGCTCTTTGAGAAAAAAAGGTGGCACAGCTTTGGATATACGTGACGTGGCGGCATCCTACAGTAGCATCGTTCGCTATAGTTGTACTAGTACACTCCTACTAGGATGACAACTCCTATAAAACCTTGCGCTTGGCTCTTTGCCTCTTCGGGAGGTTCAACAGTTCATACTCGTGTGAACCTTGCAATTGGCTCTTCGCCTCTTCGGAAGGTCTAACAATGATGATACTACAGTACAATATGCTTCTGGCAATCTGACACAGATTGAACTGCTGCACGTCCACCACGAGGGCGAGGGCGAGGGAGAGGGAGAGGGAGAGGGCGCAGTAGTCAAAACCCTCTCCACCTCCTGCGAACCACCGCGCGCGTGGGCGAGGGAGAGGCGTAGTAAGCAAGCTTCTCCTTGTTCGGCGAGTTGACGGGACACATCAAAGAAGTACTAGTAGTAGTAGTAGTAGTAGTAGTAGTAGTAGTAGTAGTAGTAGTCCATACTGCGTCCTTTTCGATTAATATGGCTTAATTTAAAACGAGACAAATACACTGGAGGTCAACGTATGTAACAGTATGCTCTTTACGGTCACTATATATAGTTTTGCGGCGATTATGCGATCACTAGCTAATCGTAGAGCACTGTATTGCACCCTACTGACCGGCCACATAGTCGACTGGTTAAATTGTCACCTGGTTTTTGGGTCCCGCCTGTCAGTTGGCAGAGCAAAGAAATCAGTTAAACAAAACTTTACGCAGGCATGACACGAGTCCAACCCTTGCGCGCGAACCGCCCTGGCTGTGTATGTTAGTGCATGCACGTGTCCTCCCTCGGTCTTCCAACAAAGAGTGTACTACATGATGTACATCTACACTTCCAATGCATTTAGGCTTTAATCTAAATCGATATTGATTGACTAATCACCAACTTATGATGTAGGTATAGGCTACATGTCTATCCTTAATTACAGCATGCAATGGCCTTCATTTAATCTTCTTATCTTAATGGTCGCATGCACACATAAGTCTGCTACTTTTTGGGCGTTAATTATGCCCTGGTCAATGTGTAAATCTCTAAATGTACAGTCTTTCATGGACGTAGGGAGTAGGTTGAGCATTTGAGCGTGAGCGTGTGTGTTGCGTCGTGTGCTGTGTGCCGCATGGGTGCGTGAGTGTTGCGTGCGTCCATGTGTACGTGTGAGTGTTGCATGTTGCATGCATGCATGCATGCATGGGGCTTACTCCCTCCCATTGACATGTTCATATTTCAAACTTCCTCTGTTCCCTCCATATGGTGATACTCCCTCTGTTTCCAAATAGTACGGAGTAAAATGTGACACTCTAAAAATTTTGATTTGGTTTTTACCAAAATCTTTATTTGATTTAGAGGAGGCTATTTTAAAAAAAATTGGAAGCTATTTAAAAATTTTCTTAAACCCTCTCCCTCTCAAAACTTTAATGACAAATATTTTGGTACTCCTCTCAACCTTGATTTTTGGTCTTGAGAGCTTCCATTTTTGTCTTAACTCTACTCTAGTTATTTTTGAAATTTCTTCTATTAAGAAGAAACCCTAGGGATTATGGGTTTATTCTTTTCCCCATTCAAAATCTCCTCTTTTGCCATGTCACATTTTGACATAGCATTCCAAAAGACCTCCCTGCCTTGGATCAAGTCAAGACTCCCATGTCCAGCAAGTCTTAAGCCATTTTTGTTTCCTATTCAATTTATTTTTCCTCAAAAACTATTTCTGTGTTTTGTTTTGGACCTAGGTGCTTTGCAGAGGAAGTACCAATTTCCTTTTGAGTTTTGACCCCGAACCAACTCCTCTGTCTAGTCCTTAGTACCCTCAACCTAGATCCATCAAGATCCACTTGTCCTCAGTTCAAATATTTAAAATTTTGCCCACTGCAAGTTTGGACCAGAAATGCCATTTTTGGTGAAATTCATATTTTTATTTTTCCAAAAAATCTGAGATAATTCAAGCAGCTTCCAGATACACCAAGAGGCCACCTCAACAAAGATCAGCTCCAGAAAAATTTCCCACATGCCAAAATCATTTCATCGAGAACCTGCCATGCACTGTTGCTGTTCAAATTCAGAAAGTTCAGTGTTTCTGTTTCCGCCGTCAGTGTCATTTTCTTCAGACCACAGCGTCGATCTTGCCAGTAACTGCAGTGGTGCCTTGCTCCCTGTTCCCCTTCCTTATCCAGAGCGCCGCACACTCATTTGGATGGGCACCATCGTCGGTGGTGACGCGTCTCGCCGACGCCGGCAGCTTCTGCGGTGGCAGAGCCACCCATGGCGGCCAGCAGGGATCAGCACCACCTTTCGGCGCCGTCCAGCACCGCCCAAGCCACCCGTGGCCTCCGCGTGGCTGTCTGCTTGCCTGTGCACGCTGCGGCACTGTCGCCGTGGCCTGAGCAGCAGAGAGCGTGCTCTCTGCCGCCGACGAGTCCCATGAGCCGTTCCATTGGGAACGTGGAGTACCACCCAAGGCAGGCCAAGATTAGCACTGGAATGGAACCAGTGGACCATCGCGGTGATGCCTAGCTCCCTAAACCACCTGACCGACCTCTGCCTCGCCGTAATCATCGTCGGCGTTATCCCGTTCGTGGCCACCGCCTTGGATCGGCTATAAAAGGAGCCCCCGAGCTCGTTCCCGAGGAGGTCACCTTCCCCAACTCCGGCCGCCCCGATCCGCCTCGGGCTCCGACTTGATTCACTCAGGTGAGGCCACCCCCGCCTCCCAAACCGCGTCAACAAACCCCTAGCACACCCAGTACCCTAACCTGATCCTCAATTTGACCTTTGTAGCTCTCCCCGGCGAGATCCACCAACGCCCGAACCACCGTCCGCCGGAGTTGAGGTCGCCGTCGACGTGGTGCTCGCTGACGCTCAACTCCACCCCCCACAGGTGCGGAAGAACACGGTGAGCATGTTGGTACCACCCGATCCCCCTGCCTCGCCGTGGATCGCCGCCGGCGACCACCGCGGCCCTCGGGCGCCAGCACTCTGTTTTAGTTTTCAAACCCGACAGGTGGGACCTCCCAGTCAGCTTTTTCTTTTTTTCGAAACATTTTCTGAAAACGCCTTTGGGCAAAATACGTCTTCCCCTTCTGGGCTGGCATATTCTTAACTGAAACGTTTTCTGTTTTTATAAGATGAACCCTGGAAACTTTATGTTTCATTACAGACAAGTCCCTGGACTAAAACCATTATAACTTTTTAACAAAAAGTGATTTTGACTTGATTCTTTTTCTGTCATCTTCATTTTTCTGTCTATTTTTTGTCATATTTATTTGAAAAATATTTGGGATACGTTTGGTGCACGCACGGTATTTATGTAGTATCCTGTTTTTCTTTTAATACGTATATACCGGAGGAGGTAGAGGAGACACGTACTTCGCCGAGCTAGACTCTGACTTCTCCGAACCAGGCAAGCATGTTTGAACCTTTGATATGATGAGTGTTTTGCATGTTTTCTTGAGTAGTTTTTCTCATGGCATGTTTATATAAGCATTGGCGAATGTTATGTGCATGTAAGACAGGCTACAGGTAAGTTTCGAAGTTTGATGTGTTCTTATGATGATAAGATAACACAATCATGTGGTGACATGATGGGTTGTAGGCTGGTATTGTTAAAGCATTCCAGTTTTATATCAACCGTGAACTCCAGTTGTAACATGAGTCAAGTCTCGATCCCGTTCGTTTCCCCTTCGTGCTGCCACATGTTTTCTGCAAAGAGTGCGGTTTAGTAAGTTGCAAACCTCTTTCCTGGTACACACCAAACAGAGGGACCGCGATGAGGGTTCCATGGCCCTGGATTAAAGCCCGTCATCCGGTCAGGGGGCATGGGTGTTTCCGGTTGGGACCGAGAGGGGGGCACCCCTTAGAGTGCACGATATAAATTTGATCCCATGCTATTCGAGATTGTGGCCTCCCCGTCTTATGGTTTTTCTTGAATGTTGCCGAGGGTGATTCCTGGCAACGGGATGTGGAATGGGTGTGTACTGGTTAGATGTGTTTCTTCTAAAACACCGTAAACGGAACTAGTCCTTGTGACTACCGAAATCCGTTGGCTGTGGAAAAAATACAAACTCTGCAGAGCCAAAATCCTTCGAATATCCAGGTCCATGAGCAAGGACTTGGACATCATCTCAGTATCAATATCAGTATCATTGACAAATCTCAGTATCAACCCCGGTGACAGCCCCCGGAGAGTGAACGTAAAACCGAGAGTGGTAAACTCGGCTGAAGGATATTTATGTGAATGGACTAACCCGTTCCTTGTTATATACTGAATACTTACTTGTGACGATTTAAATCCATGAGTTGTTTGAATTTAAATGATAAACTATAAGCCCTTTATGCGATGTCGCTCAGACGTCCGAATGTGGCATGATTGTTATTTACTTTTGATATAAGCCCCTTATGTGATGTCGCTCAGACGTCCGACTGTGGCATTATTGTTATTAAATTTTGATATAAGCCCTTTATGTGATGTCGCTTAGACGCCCGACTGTGGCACGTCCTGGCACTTACTTCTCAATATAAGCCCTTTATGTGGTGTCGCCTCGATGCCCGACTGCGGCATGTTAAATTTGTTTACACCTTTCGAGGCGTCGCTTCAGACACCCGATCGGTCTTCAGTTATTTTTATTGGGATTTCGGGAGGACTACCGCCTGATTTCCTCTTATTTATCGTGCAGTGCAACTCTATTATTTGATTGTGCATACTAACCTGCTCATGTGAATCATGTTTACATTTGTTATATCTTATGTCCGAACTGTCTTGCGAGTACAATCAAAGTACTCACCTGGCTTGTTGATTTGTCCAGATGTTGACGAAGGCGATATTATGGATGAAGAGTTCGATAGCGAGTCCGACGCCTAGAGGAGTCCCAGTCAGTCACGTGCGACCCTGGAGTTGTTCACTTGTAATATACACGCTTCCGCCACCCAAATCAAAATCATCAAGCCTCACCCCGACGCTTGATGAGCTGTAAGATTTCAGAGTCATGTCACCCACTTCTCTGTGACATATCCACCACCACCTTTATTACGAATCAGTAGCTATGCCACCCTACCCTTGTGCCATATCCGCACTTATGTGTAGTATAGGCGTGCTTGTAATAAATTGTTGAGCATCCTCATCCCAACCTTGTATAATATTAGTACTGCTGGATTTCTGTATCAAGGTTTTGTCAGCCAGTAAGAAGAATCCTTCTGTACTGGTTAATACAAAGGTCGTCTTTTCAATAAATGTTTTATTCAAAAGGCGGTCGTGACAAACTTGGTATCAGAGCCAGGCTGACTGTAGGAAGTCACTAGGTGCGACAGCTAATCGTTTATTAGCTTACTTTATCATTCTGCATATTGTAGCAATTTTCTGTTGGTCATCACAAATTTATGATTTGACGATTCGGGATTTTGTCTACTTTTGTAGATGGCGAGCAATGATTGTGAGTCACAGGTGTTCGCCAATGTTCCTGAGGGGTTTATCAAGCTCCTCATCTCCATCACCAAGATCGCGATCGGGCCATCAGTCCGTCCAGAGTTCACACTCTACCAGCACAAGCTCAGCGACAGTTTGTCTATGTACCAGGCCTCCGTTCAGTTCAAGGGAGGACGCGACGAGTTCCGCCGCTTCCGATTCGTCGGGGGGCCATGCCTACGGAGAGGCATGCCATGCAGATGGCTGCCCGTGAGGCAATAGCTCGCCTCCGGGATGTTCTTCCTTCAATGAAGACTCGTCATTACCGCTACCTCCCATGCCACGTGCCATACACCTGCCACTATGCATTCGCTTGCGCTAGGGGAGAAAGAGATGAGGCTATTGAGATGTTTGTTGATTACCTCAAGGCACTAGAGGAAGCTTTCGACAACCTCGTGGATGACCTCGTAGCTGCTCGTATGGATTCCATCCATGGCTGCTCCGCCAACAGGAGGGACCTCCTCCATATGGCATCACCACTGACGTTCGTCTCGTCCTCAGCGTCCTATACACCGGCCATCTTAGCCACAGCTCGCCGCCTGCCTTCCACTGAGGAGTTTGACCAAGTCAATGCTCCTATTGCCGTCAGAGCTGCACCACCTACCGCACCTGCACCAGCTCCTCAGCCCAGTACTTCGCGTCTTGAGCCTATTAGCGAGGAGGAGATTGAGTCTCCAGCACCACTGGGTCTTACCCTCGGCAGGCCAAAGGAAGTCTTCACCATCTCTGACTGAGTACGCCTAGCAGCAGTGTGATGTGCCAGCTTGTATGATATGTTTATATGTGCATAGGTTTGGTGAGAAGTAGTTTGTGTGCGCATCACGTAGGATCTTGGAGAAGTGCGCTAGCCTAAATAATATGCCAGGAATGTGTACGCACATCCTGAGTGACGTATTGTATAATTATGGCTTGCATGTAAGATATGTACTGAGCGGTCCTTCTCCATGCGCGATCAAGTGTTTTCTTGAAAAATGTTGAAGTTCTTGAAATTTCCGCCTTTACAAAATTATTTATTTTATGACTCAATTTTCTCATGAGTTTGCAAAATTACCCCAGAGTGAAAAATGCCTCGTCCCTGGACTCGTTCTATGCCAAACCTGCCGGATGAAAACTATGGTGCCCAGACAAGTAACAACTTCACACAGGAACAGTCAAGTCAGCAAGGCAGTGAGACAACATTTACTCAAGTATGTCGCCTTTACGAGCAGAGCCAGCAGCAGCACCAGGAAATGATGAACCATGTTATCAATATGGGGAATCATCGTGAGCCTTATCAGCAGCACTCTAAATTGTCTGAATTACAGAAGACGCGTCCCCCAAAATTCTCTCACACTGATAAGCCTCTTGAGGCCAATGATTGGCTTCAAGACATTGAGAGGAAGTTAATTATTGCACAGTGTTTAGACCGTGAGAAGGTACTTTATGCACCTCACTATCTCACGGGAGCAGCCGCATCATGGTGGGAGAATTTCCTACACATGCACCCCAATGAAAACAATATCACATGGGAAGATTTTAAAGAAGGATTTCGTGGGGCGCACATTCCCAGGAGCATTATGACGATCAAGAAGAGGGAATTTGATGACCTCAAGCAGAGAAGCATGATAGTGACTGATTACAATAGTCAGTTTACCCTATTATCTCGTTATGCCAATGAAGAGCATATGACGGAGAACAAAAAGATGGAGAAATTTCTGGACGGTCTAGCACCAGCACTTAAATGCCAACTAGTCATACACACCTTTCCAGACTTCAAAACACTTGTGGACAAGGCCATTACCTTGGAAAATGAGCGCCACAGCTTGGAGTAATTTCGCAAGCGGAAAAGGGACTAGGTTACACATGCTCGCAACAGCCGGCACAAGACTGACCCTCAGAAGATTGGAGCAAACCGACCCACAACAAATGTTCCGCGACCAATCAAAAAATTTCACGCAAGGGACAAGGATTTTACATATCACCCAGGCGTCACTTGTTATGCTTGTGGAGAGGAAGGGCACTATGCTAAACAGTGCCCAAAGCCAAGAAACTCGGCCCCAAAGCCGAACAATAATGGGAACAATTCAGCACCCAAGCGTATCAACTTCAACCCCAACAACAATCACAAGAAGGACCACCTGAACCATGTGACCCAGGAGGAAGTGCAGAGTGCCCCGGATATCGTACTCGGTACGTTCCCTGTCAACACAATACATGCCACGGTTTTGTTTGATTCTGGAGCTTCTCACTCGTTCATTTCGAAGAGTTTTGCTTTGCAACATGATTTTTCGATACTCCCTTTGGAAAAATCAATGATCATCAGGACCCCCAGAAATAAGCAAATCACCCAGAGTTACTGCCAAGTTGTGGTTACTGAGCTCAGAGGACTAAAGTTTCAAGCAAACCTCATCATATTGGAAAATTAAGTACTGGAGGTTATCCTAGGAATGGATTGGTTAACCACCAACAAAGGGTTTATCGATTGCTTCAACCGGACTATAATCCTCACTCATCATCATGGGAAGACAATAAAAGTCGCAGCCCAAGAAAGACCAGGATCACGACAACCAAGATTGAACAAGGTGGACACCTTAGAGTCAAGGAAACTTCCAGTGGTGTGCGAGTTCCCTGACGTTTTTCCCGAAGAACTACCAGGCATGCCGCCAGACCGGGAAATAGAGTTCAGCATTGACCTAGCACCTGGAACCACCCCCATTGTCGGTGGGAACGACACCTACGGGATCACAAGAATCCCTACTACGGTTGTGGGGCGCGGGGTTGTGAAAAAAGCAGATCAAATAGATAGCACACGGTTCCTTTACCCAGGTTCGGGCCGCAAGGATGCGTAAAACCCTACTCCTTGCTTTGGTGGATTGTATATCTGTGTTCTTGAGCTAGCTATGGGGCGTCGAGAGCTCCAAAAAGCCGAATCCTCTTCTTGGTCGCCTGGGGCCTCCTTTTATAGGGAAAGGGGTTGCCACAGTGGCACACAGGAGGTGGAAAGGGTACAGTGATGCGAGGTTATCCCTCGCATTACATGACAAGGCACATTTAATGCGCCTTGCTTAGGTGTTCTTGCTTTATCGGGGACGGGGGAGTACCCTGTCCCGTCCGTCGCCGCTCCCCATCATGTTGACACGCGCCTTGGCCAGCGGTGCCCGCGGTGCCATGTAGGCAGGCAGGCAGCTGAGGTGGCGCATCGGTGGGTCTCCACGAGGATCCGCATGCCGCCACGCAGGTGCCTGCCCAGCTGGTAGGGTCGGCAGCTGCATGTGAACGGTGGTGGAGGTCTGATTGGCGTGGGCCTGATAGTGGCCCCACGGATGTCCATGGCAAGGGTCTTGCCGTGCCCCCGGCAAGGGTCTTGCCGGGGGCCCGGCAAGGGTCTTGTCGTGGCGCCTGTTGTCATCCCCGGCAAGGCTCTTCCCGGGGGCCTTGTGGTCCTCCTTGGCTGGGATCCCGCCAAGGATCATCATCTTCTAAAGTGTATATCTGATCTTGAATGTCCTCACAAAGATCTGCATTCAACCACGGGGATGCCTCCCGAATCCTTGCCCCATGGGGGCAGTGGAATCAAGGGTGACCCGCTCCGTAGGTGTGGGGCGAGCTGCCACGGCAAGGGTCTTGCCGGGTTTGCTAAAACCACCCCCCGACAAGGATCTTGCCGGGGGCCCGCTTCGTCCCCTTCGCTCTTTGTGGTCTTGGTCTTGGCATCGTTCTGCTTCTCTCGAACTTCGGCCTTACCTCGGCTCACCTCCCTTGCCTTGCTCAGTGCGGTGGTGCCCGTGGCTCAGACTGCCCGTGCACAGTTATAGGGGTACAAAAAGTGTACCCCTCTTTTTGTACACCGATAGGAGCCCCCGGGCCTGGGCCACACGTAAACGCATTCACGTCGTTGGGCTAGGCCCAAAAATGGTGCGCGGGCAGGCGGGGCGGTTTTTACCGCGGTAAGTTTCTTCACGCGCTGCGATTCCCATGCTTCCCGCGCGTGGCGCGGCGTGGGGAGGCGTGTGTGACATGGGCCTCATGCGCGGGGTTGCTTCCCGCGGGCATGCGTCACATCATAGTTAATGTGAAAGGAGGCGGCCCGTGTTTCCCCCATAAGAAGGAATAACCATGGGCGCGCTGCTCACTTCCCCCTCTTCCTTCGTGCCTTTTCCAATCTCAGAGCCGTCGTTCCCTTTTTTCCTTCCCTCGCAAGCTTTCGTCATCGCTCAATGTCGCTGCTTCGCCACCCCCCTTCCTCAACCCTCTAGACCTCTCGGTCGCCATGGCGCCCAAATCCGCCAAGGGCAAGGGGGTGGTTAAGGGATCCGGGACCGTGGAGCCACCGAAGAGCGTGCTATTGGGGGACCGGACGCAGTCCGCCTTCTTCTTCCCCTCGACGGTTGATGTTCATGAGCTCCGGGCCTCCTTTAAGCCCCTGTGGGGAGTGAAGACGGGGGGAGAGAATTCGAGACACCCGGCGACGCGCGTCATTCCTGCCGCCTGTGCAGATCCTGCCCCAAATTGGTACCTCTTCTTTGTTGACTACTTTTCTTGCGGGTTATGCCCCCCTTTCTCCAATTTCTTCTGCGACATTATGCACACCTTCGGTTTTCGCCTCTTGGATTTTACCCCGAATGCGGTGGCGTGCATGTCTTTCTTTGCGCATCTCTGCGAGGGCTTTGCCGGGGTGCAGCCCAACACGGCGCTTTTCCGCCATTATTTCTATCCTCGAATCCAGCCGGGAGGTGCCGTCTCTGGTCGCATCACCTGGATCCCAAGATCCAAAGGGGCGTACCCGGACGGTGCCGTGAAGGAGAGGTGGGACGAGCGGCGTGACCGGTGGTGATGGATTGAGGACGAAGACCCGCCGGCATTTTGCAAGGTCCGCCGAGTGCCGTCGGTCCGCGGCAGCGATTGGGGTGATGTCGACGCCGCCGACGGGAGGCTTACTGTCGCCACCACCAGGATTCTTCGGCTGACCCGCGCCAAAGATGTCGGTGGGAACGACACCTATGGGATCACAAGAATCCCTACTACGGTTGCGGGGCGCGGGGTTGTGAAACGAGCGGATCAAACAGATAGCACACGGTTCCTTTACCCAGGTTCGGGCCGCAAGGATGCGTAAAACCCTACTCCTGCTTTGGTGGATTGTATATCTGTGTTCTTGAGCTAGCTATGGGGCGTTGAGAGCTCCAAAAAGCCGAATCCTCTTCCTGGTCGCCTGGGGCCTCCTTTTATAGGGAAAGGGGTTGCTACAGTGGCACACAGGAGGTGGAAAGGGTACAGTGATGCGAGGTTATCCCTCGCATTACATGACAAGGCGTATTTAATGCGCCTTGCTTAGGTGTTCTTGCTTTATCGGGGACGGGGGAGTACCCTGTACCGTCCGTCGCCGCTCCCCCTCGTGTTGACACGCGCCTTGGCTAGCGGTGCCCGCGGTGCCATGTAGGCAGGCAGGCAGCTGAGGTGGCGCAGCGGTGGGTCTCCACGAGGATCCTCATGCCGCCACGCAGGTGCCTGCCCAGCTGGTTGGGTCGGCAGATGAATGCGAACGGTGGTGGAGGTCTGATTGGCGTGGGCCTGATGGTGGCCCCACGGATGTCCATGGCAAGGGTCTTGCCATGCCCCAGGCAAGGGTCTTGCCGGGGCCCCGGCAAGGGTCTTGCCGTGGCGCCTGCTGTCATCCCCTGCAAGGCTCTTACCGGGGGCCTTGTGGTCCTCCTTGGCTGGGATCCCGCCAAGGATCATCATCTTCTAAAGTGTATATCTGATCTTGAATGTCCTCACAAAGATCTGCATGCCACCACGGGTATGCCTCCCGAATCCTCGCCCCATGGGGGCAGTGGACTCAAGGGTGACCCGCTCAGTAGGTGTGGGGCGAGCTGCCACGGCAAGGCTTTTGCCAGGTTTGCTAAAACCGCCCCCCGGCAAGGATCTTGCCGGGGGGCCGCTTCGTCCCCTTCGCTCTTTGTGGTCTTGGTCTTGGCGTCGTTCTGCTTCTCTCGAGCTTCGGCCTTACCTTGGCTCACCTCCCTTGCTTTGCTCAGTGCGGTGGTGCCCGTGGCTCAGACTGCTCGTGCACAGTTATAGGGGTACAAAAAGTGTACCCCTCTTTTTGTACACCGACACCCATCTACAAGAAACCCTATAGGATGGCACCCTCCGAGTTGGTAGAATTAAAGAAGCAAATAAAAGAATTGCTGGACAAAGGATTTATACGAGCCAGCTCCTCACATTGGGGTTCGCCAGTATTATTTGCCAAGAAAAAAGATGGAACACTAAGATTATGCATAGACTATCGAGCACTCAATATGGTCACCATCAAAAATAAATATCCGATGCCACAGATAAATGATTTATTTGACCAGCTCGCACAAGCCAGAGTTTTCTCAAAAATTAATTTAAGGTCAGGATATCATCAATTAAAAGTACGGACATAAGATATCCCTAAGACAGCATTCACCTCCAGATACGGGCTATATGAGTTTACAGTGATGCCGTTTGGGCTAACAAACGCCTCCGCATATTTTGTCCACCTCATGAACAAAGTGTTTATGAAATTTATGGACAAATTTGTTGTGGTGTTCATTGACGATATTCTGGTATACTCTAAGACACCAGAAGAGCATGCAGAACATCTCAGGATTGTACTAGGAGAATTAAGGAAGCACCAATTATAAGCCAAGTTTAGCAAATGTGAATTTTGGTTAAGGCAGGTCGGCTTTCTAGGCCACGTATTGACCCAAGAAGGTGTCGCCGTGGACCTAGAAAAAGTCAAGGTCGTACTTGGCTGGAAACCACCAGCCAACGTAACAGATGTCCGCAGTTTTCTGGGAATGGCTGGATACTACCAAAGGTTCATTGAGGAATTCTCCACCATAGCGAAACCAATGACACAGTTACTCAAGAAGGAGAAGAAATTTGTGTGGACTGAAGCTTGCGAGAAGAGTTTCCAAGAACTCAAGAAGAAATTAACAACAACACCAATGTTAGTTATACCAGACATACACAAAAGTTTTGAAGTGTATTGTGACGCATCCCAGAAAGGCCTCGGATGTGTGCTGATGCAAGAAGGCAAGGTTGTCGCATACGCTTCAAGACAACTTCGAAAGCACGAAGAAAATTATCCCACTCATGACTTAGAATTGGCAACAGTCATTCATGCACTCAAAGAGTGGAGACATTTTTTGCTTGGGAATCGTTGTGAAATATATAAGGACCACAAAAGTCTCAAATATATTTTCACACAGCCAGAGCTCAACTTACAGCAACGGCGCTGGTTGGAATTAGTGAAAGACTATGATGTTGGCATCCACTACCATCCAGGAAAGGCAAACGTAGTGGCAGATGCTCTTAGTCGAAACCCCAGCTCGGACAACAACAGTCTGCAAGACTTGAGACCTGAATTTCAATAGGAGTTCGCCAAACTCAACTTGATGATGGTCACAGAAGGCACTGTGTCAAATTTGGAATTACAACCCACCCTTGTGGAGCAGGTTTAAAAAGATCTGCATGGAAACCCCAGCATCGAAGGCATAAAAAGAAAAGTGAGTATGGGCAAGGCCTCGGAATTCGTCATAGAGGATGAGAAAATATTATGGTACGGAGACAGACTTTGCGTGCCAAATATAGAGGGCCTCAAACAGCAAATCCTGACAGAAGCCCACACTGCTCCATATTCGATCCACCCTGGAGGAACCAAAATGTATAAGGACATTCAGGAAAGGTTTTGGTGGCACGGTATGAAGAGGGATATAGCCACCTTCATTGCATGTTGCGATTCCTGTCAACGCATAAAAGCCAAGCACCAAAAACCAGTCGAAGTACTACAACCAAACAGGATACCTGAGTGGAAATGGGATGAAATAGGGATGGATTTCCTTGTTGGACTACCTCGGTCGCAACACGGAAACGATGCCATATTGGTCATCACCGATAGATTAACAAAGGTGGCACATTTCATCCCAGTGAAGACAACCCACACCACTCAAAAACTTGCCAAGATTTATCTCTCCCGTATAGTTTGTCTGCATGGAGTTCCAAAGACTATAATATCTGACAGAGGCACTCAATTCGTCTCAAAATTCTAGGATCATTCACAACAGGCTCTGGGGACTCAACTAGCATTCAGTACAGCCTACCACCCCCAAACTGATGGACAAACTGAACGCGTGAACCAAATTCTAGAGGACATGCTGAGAGCATGTGTCCTCACCTATGGAACCAGTTGGGAAGAAAGCCTGCCATATGCCGAGTTCGCATACAACAACAGTTACCAATCCAGCCTACAAATGGCACCTTTTGAAGCCTTGTACGGACGGAGGTGTCGTACCCCATTAAATTGGTCAGAGAGGGGAGACAGCCGTATCTTCGGCCCAGACATGCTCAAGGAAGCAGAAGAGAAAGTTAGACTCATCAGGGACCGACTCAAGACAGCGCAAAGCCGGTAAAAGAGTTATTACGATCAGAAGCACCATGAAGTCAACTTTGAACCCAGTGAATATGTGTACCTACGAGTATCCCCTATGAGGGGCTTGCAACGGTTCAAGGTTAAAGGAAAGCTAGCACCAAGATTTATTGGGCCCTTCTGTGTGGTTGCACGGAGAGGCACCGTAGCTTACTAGCTAGACCTACCCAAGGATCTGTCAGACGTCCACGACGTGTTCCACGTCTCACAGTTGAGGAAATGTGTAAGCAACCCAGAAAAGCAGGTGTCACATGAGAATATTGACGTGCAACCAGACCTCACCTACAGCGAGCGTCCAATAAAGATATTAGAGGAGTCTGAGAGGAGGACCCGTCAGAAAAAAATTAAATTCTTCAAGGTTCAGTGGAGCAATCACACCGAGGATGAAGCCACATGGGAAAGAGAGGACTCTCTCCGGGCAGAATACCCACACCTATTTGGCGATCAGCTGAAATCTCGGGGATGAGATTTTTCCTAAGGGGGTAGGTGTTGTGACACTCCAAAAATTTTGATTTGGTTTTTACCAAAATCTTTATTTGATTTAGAGGAGGATATTCTAAAGAAAATTGGAAGCTATTTAAAAAATTTCTTAAACACTCTCCCTCTCAAAACTTTAATGACAAATATTTTGGTACTCCTCTCAACCTTGATTTTTGGTCTTGAGAGCTTCCATTTTTGTCTTGACTCTACTCTAGTTATTTTTGAAATTTCTTCTATTAAGAAGAAACCCTAGGGATTATGGGTTTATTATTTTCCCCATTCAAAATCTCCTCTTTTGCCATGTCAACATTTTGACATAGCATTCCAAAAGCCCTCCCTGCCTTGGATCAAATCAAGACTCCCATCTCTAGCAAGTCTCAAGCCATTTTTGTTTTTTATTCAATTTATTTTTCCTCAAAAACTATTTCTGTGTTTTGTTTTGGACCTAGGTGGTTTGCAAAGGAAGTACCAATTTACTTTTGAGTTTTGACCCAAAACCAACTCCTCTTACTAGTCCTTAGTACCCTCAACCTAGATCCATCAAGATCCACATGTCCTCAGTTCAGATATTTCAAATTTTGCCCACTGCAAGTTTGGACCAGAAATGCCATTTTTGGTGAAATTCATATTTTTCTTTTTCCAAAAATTCTGAGATAATTCAAGCAGCTTCCACATACACCAAGAGGCCACCTCGCCAAAGATCAGCTCCAGAAAATTTTCCCACATGCCATAATCATTTCATCGAGCACCTGGCATGCACTGTTGCTGTTCAAATTCAGAAAGTTTAGTGTTTCTGTTTTCACCGTCAGTGTCGTTTTCTTTAGACCACAGCGTCGATCTCGCCAGTAACTGCAGTGGCGCCTTGCTCCCTGTTCCCCCTCCTTATCCAGAGCGCCGCACACTTGTTTGGACGGGCACCATCGTCGGTGGTGACGCGTCTCACCGACGCCGGCAGCTTCTGCAGTAGCAGAGCCACCCGTGGCGGCCAGCAGGGATCAGCACCACCTTTCGGCGCCGTCCAGCACCGCCCAAGCCACCCGTGGCCTCCGCATAGCTGTCCGCTTGCCTGTGCACGCTACGGCACCGTCGCCGTGGCCTGAGCAGCACAGAGCGTGCTCTCTGCCGCCGACGAGTCCGGGGACCCGTTCCATCGGGAACGTGGAGTACCACCCGAGGCAGGCCAAGATTAGCACTAGAACGGAACCAGTGGACCATCGTGATGATGCCTAGCTCCCTAAACCACCTGACCGACCTCTGCCTCGCCGTAATCATCGTCGACGTTATCCCGTTCGCGGCCACCACCTCGGATCGGCTATAAAAGGAGCCCCCGAGCTCGTTCTCGACCCGGCGCCACACCTCCACCTCACCATAGCGTCGCCTAGCCACTAGGACCCCGAGGAGGTCACCTTCCTCGACATCGGCCGCCCCGATCCGCCTCGGGCTCCGACTTGATTCACTCAGGTGAGGCCACCCCCGCCTCCCAAACCGCGTCACCAAACCCCTAGCACACCCAGTACCCTAACCCGACCCTCAATTTGACCTTTGCAGCTCTCCCCGGCGAGATCCACCAATTCCCGAACCACCGTCCGCCCGAGTTGAGGTCGCCGTCTACGTGGTGCTTGTCGACGCTCAACTCCACCCCCCACAGGTGCGGAAGAAGACGGTGAGCACGTTGGTACCACCCGATCCCCCTGCCTCGCCGTGGATCGCCGCCGGCGACCACCGCGGCCCTCGGGCGCCAGCACTCTGTTTTAGTTTTCAAACCCAACGGGTGGGACCTCCCCGTCAGCTTTTTCTTTTTTTCGAAACGTTTCCTGAAAACGCCTTTGCGCAAAATACGTCGTCCCCTCTGGGCTGGCGTATTCTTAACTGAAACGTTTTCTTTTTTTATAAGATGAACCCTGGAAACTTTTTGTTTCATTACGGACAAGTCCCTGGACTATCACGATTATAACTTTTTAACAAAAAGTGATTTTGACTTGATTTTTTTCTGTCATCTTCTTTTTTTCTGTCTAGTTTTTTGTCATATTTATTTGAAAAATATTTCGGATACTTTTGGTGCACGCACGGTGAGGGAGTCCTAGATTTGGGGGTGTCCGGGTAGCCGGACTATACCTTCAGCCGGACTCCTGGACTATGAAGATACAAGATTGAAGACTTCGTCCCGTGTCCGGATGGGACTTTCCTTGGCGTGGAAGGAAAGCTTGGCGATGCGGATATTCAGATATCCAACCATTATAACCGACTTTGTGTCACCCTAACCCTCTCCGATGTCTATATAAATCGGAGGGTATTAGTCCGTAGGACAACAACTCCAACATACAACAATCATACCATAGGCTAGCTTCTAGGGTTTAGCCTCCTTGATCTCGTGGTAGATCTACTCTTGTACTACCCATATCATCAATATTAATCTAGCAGGACGTAGGGTTTTACCTCCATCAAGAGGGCCCGAACCTGGGTAAAACATTGTGTTCCCTTGTCTCCTGTTACCATCCGCCTAGACGCACTGTTCGGGACCCGCTACCGGAGATCCGCCGGTTTTGACACTAACATTGGTGCTTTCATTGAGAGTTCCTCTATGTCGTCGCGATCAGGAGGGATGCCTCTCCCCGTCCTTAAAGACGGCACCGTCATTAAGGGAGCCTTGGCTGTCGGCCAAACTCTCCGGCTAGGTGGTTTTCTTATGACTGCCTGTTCGGCTGTTGCGCCGACGGTGACCTCTCGGGACATCAAAAGCAATTTTCACGTCAGCTCAGAACTCGTCGAGCAGTTGGATCCAATGGAGCTCTCCTCCGTAAACGAGCTCTTGGATCGCATCGCCGCCTTGAGGGTCACTACGGATTACGACGAGGTTGGGCTTAAACCCGATCTAAGAGAGATTAATTCTCCCCAAGTCACCCATCATGTTGCCGTGGTAGAGGCGCAGTGCGGCGACCCCTCATCTATCTTAAGGACTAGCTACGTCCGGTTTCCCGATCCCTCCAAGCCGGATACCCGCAGAGGGGAGGATGTAACTCAAGACCTGAACTTAGAATCAGGTGACGGGCTAGATTCATTGGACAACATCCAAGAATCCAAACTTTAGAGTTCGGAAACTCCTTGTCCTCTGAGTCTTCGATTGGGTGAGGTTTCGGATTCAATTCCACCCACCCACCCGAACATAAGCGATCTATCCCAAGTAAGGCAAAAGCCCGAAGAAACAGTACATCATTACTGGGCGAGGTTCCTCCTGGTTATGAACAGGATAAAGGACTGCCGCGAGGAAGACGCAATCTCAATCTTCTGCAATAATTGCACGGACAAGGGAATCCTCAACGCCATAAGTCGTCGTGATATTACACGCTTCGCTGACTTGGCGTCCATAGTACAGAAGTATTGTGTGATGGAAAGCGCCTGGAAAACCGAAATAAAATTTTGGGACAATCCGGCCCTGAGTAGATACCTCATCCGAAATAAAAGGGTGCATCATCGTCAAACACCCGGGTTAAAAACCAAAAAACCAAAACCCTCTACAGGGCATGGAACCGTACTGGAAGGATGGCTTAATGGACCCTGTAAAATTCATAGCACAGAGGACGCCACACCAACTCACAGCCTTAGAGCATGTTGGATACTCCGGCAGGTGGCCAAAATCGGCAAAGACCTCCTAATCCCGGGGGCCGCAGAAAACCATCCCAGGGACACCGGTACAGTCTTAACAGTCTTCGATACTCTCGCATCAAACAATATGCGAAAAAGAACACTCCGCAACCTCGCCGAAGTCTACCAAGTAGCAACAATAAACCCATGGAGTGACACGGCTATTACTTTTAATGCCAGTGATGAACCTAAATTCCGAACAGCTCGAGCACCAGCGGCACTAGTCCTCAATCCAATAGTGGACGGCTTTCACCTCACCAAGGTACTCATGGACGGAGGCAGCGGATTGAACCTCATTTACGAGGAAACCCTTCAAAAAATGGAAATAGACTGGAACCGCATTAAGCGAAGCAGCACAACCTTTAGAGGAATAATCCCCAGTCGGGAAGCGCGCTGCACCGGAAAAATCACACTAGATGTGGTGTTCGGCACGCCGGATAATTATAGGTCCGGAGAGGTCACATTCCAGGTGGCCCCGTTCAGTAGCGGATACCACGCTCTGCTAGGGCGGGAAGCGTTTACAATCTTCCAAGCAATACCCCATTACGGGTACCTGAAGCTCAAGATGCCCGGGCCGAACGGAATTATCACTCTCGCTAGTGCTCCGAACATAGCACTCCGCGCCGAAAACAAGACAGCCGCATTAGCCCTCGAGGCACTATACGAAGCCCTAGCGGCTGAGGAACTAACTACGCTTCGCTCCACGGTAAACAGGGACGATGTGATACTTGACAAAAGATCCAAGTCCACCTCTTTTAAACCAGCGGATGAGATAGTCAAATTCCAAGTCCATCCAACGGACCCCAATAAAACAGCTTCCATCGGGGTACAATTAAACCCTGATGTAGATGCCGCACTACGAGAATTCCTACGTGAAAACTGGGACATTTTCGCCTGGCACCCCTCAGACATGCCAGGAATCCCACGCAGGTTGGCCGAACATAGCTTAAATATCCTAAAAGGATTCAAACTTGTCAAAAAAGCCCTTCGGCGTTTCTCCGAACCCAAGAGACAGGCTATGGGAGAGGAGCTAGCCAAGCTATTGGAGGCCGGATTCATCAGAGATATTAAACATCCGGACTGGCTAGCAAACTTGGTGATGGTACCAAAGAAGGACAAATCCTGGCGCCTGTGTGTCGATTCCAAAGACCTCAACAAGGCCTGCCCAAATGATCCCTTCCCTCTCCCTCGCATCGATCAAATTATCGACGCCACTGCAGGACACGACTCGTTCTGTTTCCTCGACGCATACTCCGGCTACCATCAAATCAAGATGGCAGAGTCAGACCAAGCCGCAATGGCATTCATCACACCATACAGCCCATTCTGCTTCAACACAATGCCCTTCGGACTCAAAAACGCTGGCGCAACATATCAGCGCATGATTCAGACATGTCTGGCAAACCAGATCGGCAAAACAGTGGAGGCATACGTAGATGATGTGGTCGTAAAAAACAAGAGATGTCAAATCTCTAGTAGACGACTTGAGGCTTACATTTGACAACCTCCGAGCATATGACATCAAGCTAAATCCGGAAAAATGCGTTTTCGGCGTTCCAGACGGAAAGCTCTTGTGCTTCATTGTATCCGGTAGAGGAATCGAAGCAAATCCAGCCAAGATCCGAGCTTTGTCACAATTGGATATCCCAAAGGACCTCAAACAAATACAAAAATTAACCGGATGTGTGGCGGCTCTAAGCCGCTTTATATCCTGTTTGGGAGAAAAGGCGCTACCCCTCTATCGCCTCCTTCGGCGCACCGAACACTTCGAGTGGACGGATGCCGCCACGACCGGACTCGAGGAAATAAAAGCCATACTGGCAACAAACCCAGTCCTGGCCGCGCCAAACATCGGCGAACCTATCCTATTGTACATTGCAGCAACCCATCAAGTTGTCAGCGCAGTACTCGTCGTCGAGCGGGAAACGGACGGACACAAATTCCCCCTTCAAAAGCCGGTTTACCACGTGTCCACTGTCCTCACCACATGCAAATCACGGTACCCACATTATCAAAAGATTGCATACGCGGTATTCATGGCATCCCGGAAGCTACGACACTACTTTCAAGAGTGTTCAATCACAGTAGCATCGGAAGTACCTCTCAACGATATTATAAACAACCGCGATGCAATGGGCTGGCTTGGCCGGTGCCATCGAGCTCCTCCTATTCGACATAACTTATAAGCCACGGCGAGCTATCAAGTCGCAAGTTTTGGCTGACTTCGTCGCAGAATGGACGGAGGCCGAACTCCCCAAAGAGTACGGCACATACTCAAACTGGGTCATGCATTTCGACGGCTCCAAGATGTTGGCCGGACTAGGGGCTAGCGTCGTTTTGACATCCCCCACAGGAGATACAATTCAATATGTACTCCAGATTATGTACACGGACTCCAACAATGCCGCCGAATATGAGGCCCTTTTACATGGTCTCCGGATGGCAGTATCCATGGGCATTCAATGCCTAGAGGTGCGCGGGGATTTGAACCTCGCGATATCCCAGATAAATGGCGACTTTGATGCCAAGGATCCAAAAATGGCAGCTTACCGCAACACCGTCCTAAAAATGTCAGCTCGGTTCGAGGGGCTCAAATTTCACCATATAGCCCGAGAAAACAATCAGGGGGCAGACGTCCTCGCAGGCATCGGCGCAAAACGCGATGCGGTCCCCCCCCCCCCCAACATCTTCCTGGAAAGGCTGTTCAAGCCATCCGTAGTATGGGAAGGGGAACATGGTAATATTAGCCCGGACCCAACCGCACTGTCCAACGCCGAACAATCTGACATAATCGGAGGCTCTGCTAATGAAATCACAACTTTAGCCCACGTAATAATGGCCGTCATCGCCCCGTGGACAGAACCATTCCTAGCATACTTAATAGGTAGGAACTCCCATAGGATCCAAGGCCTATAAAGTCCATGAGGGAGAGCTTTATAAGAAAAGCGCTACCGGAGTCCTTCAAAGGTGCATCTCCGAAGGGGAAGGGCGGAACTTGCTGGCTGAAATTCATGCCGGACTCGGTGGTCATCACGCCGCGTCTCGGTCCCTTGTAAGCAAAGCTTTCCGTACAGGCTTCTATTGGCCGACGGCCCGGGCAGACCCTCAGGACTTGATCGAACGATGCGTCGGTTGCCAGCTTTTTGCAAACCAAAGCCATATGCCACCTACCGCCCTCCAAACTATCCCCATCACTTGGCCCTTTGCGGTCTAGGGGCTTGACATGGTTGGACCCCTTAAAGGGGGAACTAACAAGAAAAAATACTTACTGGTGGTGGATAAGTTCACCAAATGGATAGAAGCCAAGCCTGTTAAGAATGCCGAATCCGGACCGGTGATAGACTTTATATCCGGGGTCGTACACCATTACGGCGTCCCCCACAGCATCATCACTGATAATGGCACGACTTTACGACCGAGAGGTATAAATCTGGTGCAAAAACATGGGCATCAAGCTCGATTACGCTTCCGTCTATCACCCACAAACTAACGGCCAGGTCAAACGTGCAAATGGTCTTATCATGAGCGGCATCTAACCCAGATTAGTGCGGTCCCGCAAGGAATCTAACACGCATTGGGTAGAGGAGCTCGACTCCGTACTCTGGGGGCTGCGGACCACGCCAAATCGCACCACCGGATACACACCATTCTTTATGGTGTACGGCGCGGAGGCAGTTCTGCCTTGCGACATAATTCACGACTCACCTCGAGTGCGCATGTACGAAGAAAGAGAAGCCGAGCTCGATCGGCAGGACAGTTTGGACGCCCTGGAGGAGGAGCGCGACGTGGCAAAAGCCCGTTCCGCATTTTATCAACGGCAGGCTCGAAGATATCAGAGCAGAGAAGTGCGGGCCAAAAATTACAACGTTGGCGAATTAGTTCTACACCTGCCGGACAAGAAAAAGGACAAACTCAAGCCCAAGTGGGAAGGTCCCTTCATAATCGACCAAGTCTTGACTGGTGGAGCGTACCGCCTACAAGATGCCTCGGATAACTGACTCGAGCCGAGCCCATGGAATGCAGCCCGTCTCCGAAGATTCTACGCCTAGCGCCGGACTCTGTGCTCGTCTCCTTCCTCTGTCCATTTTTTACATTTTCTGTCTTATATTTCTCTCCTTCCACCCTTTCTTTTTTTTCTTTTTTTTCGTATAGCCACTAAAGGCTCAACAAGTGACGCGTTACTCGCGCTCACTACACCTGGGGGCTTCTTTAAACAGAAGCTTATTTATACGGGCTTCACGCCCAAAATATGTGTCAAACTTCCGCATGTACCTTTTCTTCACCACTATATGCAAAGATATGACTTAAGTTTTGGCCAAGCTGGGTTGCCTGGCTCCTGTGCTTACCCCTACGTTCCCGATTGTTCGGCTAGGTGGTAAAGGGAGCACCTCTGCGAGTGTTACTGCCGGATCAGCCGGATGTGTACCTCAGACTGGGTGAAGCCGAAAGCTAGCGTTCTTAAGGGAATATTCGGTCGGTGAACTAAAAGATGACCTTTTTTACTTATTTATACATCTGCCCCCAGATGCTTTTCCTGCGTTTGTAGGCCGGACATGCACTTTAGGGCATGCCTCCCAGAGAAAGGAACCCCTAACGGAACTATTCTCTCTGGAAGATGTTTCGTACTAACCATGTAATATAACATAACTAGTTGGGCACTTGTCTGATAAAGCACTAATGACCCCTACGCCTGGTCTCCATGCATACCCCGGTCTCTTATATAACGGCTAGGGTATTCGGACACACTCCGGACCGTCAGGTCCCGAGGTCGAAGCGAAAAGGTCGGCAACGACAAACGATCTACAATCCGGCTAGAAGGCATTACACATGTCAATTAAAATTACAAAGTCACTCTAACTAATTGTATTCCTCTTCAATACCATCTAACAGGCCGTCTAATTTACAGTCTTGCTGGGAATACTTTGCGGCCAATTCTACTTGGCCGTACACTAAGCTTACAGGGATCTCCTTCCCATCGGGCCCCACAGGTCCGACCTCAGCCATGTGGTTTGGGTCAGCCCTTGTGTACCGCGTCTTCACCATAGCCCAGGCCTCCCTAGCGCCCTGACGGCAGGCTGATATCTTCCACAAACGGAAGCGCCACCGCGCTCCCTTCAGCTTCTCGGCAAGCTCTCCAAGGCCCTCGGGCATGGAGAGGGATGGCCATAAGGCTTGGGCAACGCCTTGCATCGCCTGCCGAACTCGCTCGTGTAGTTGCGAGAGCTCGGGAAGAAGGTCACCCGTAGAATCGGGCATCTCCTCCGCAGGACGACCTGTTAGCATACCTACAGATATAGTTCTGTTAGTCGACTTCCTCGCCGAACTCCTTTTTGAGAGTTTGTTCAAGCACTTACTAAATATGCCGCGTCGAAGTCCCCGATTCTCCTTAACGGAGTCCGACAGCTGGGCTCAAACATCTTTCAACTCAACACCCAGCTTGGTGTTGGCATCCTGAAGATCATTCTTCTCCCGCCTCACCTTCGCTAGCACGCTCTCGCCAGCCTTTAGCCGGCGTAGGAGTTGTTGCCTATCCGGATCTAGTCCGGTGCCATCTGCAATTTCATTTGTCAGATTTGCACATATGCCGCACTTCACAATTATCTTTTTTGAAGCACGTAGTACTAGAGGGGGTCTCCTTAGGCTCCCCTGTCGCGGCCAGTGCGGCCTCAAGTTGGGCTTGGCACTCTTCTAGCTCCTGAGACAACTGGGTATTTTCTCTGAAAGAACCTGCATGTCGGTGTACTAAAGTAGGGGTACTCTAGTATCCCGAACTTGTGCACGGGCAGTCGCAGCACCCCGCGGCAAGGCTCGCCGGGTGACCGCCAAAGTCCTTCGTTGATCCTTTGAAGCCATCCAAGAGCAAAGTATTTAAGCCAAGGAGACAAGTCCCCGGCAAGAGGAGCTTGCCGGGAAGGCCATTCGAGGCACAAGACCCCGGCAAGAGGAGCTTGCCGGGAAGCCCAACCAGAGCATCTCAAAGAACCTGCCACAGCACGCCACGCGTCCCGGCAGGACCTGGCGAGCGACAAGTTCCCGGGCGCGGCAAGGCAACGGCCGCGGTAAGGCACTTGCCGCGCCGGGATGCAACTCTGTACCCGCGCTCCAGCTCACCCACCTACGTGTCGCTCCGGGACCCTTCCCAGCGTACGTGGCGGGAGGCTGTGCAGCCAGGGGTACACTGTGGCATGCAACGCTGACAGGATCGCCATCGTGGCGAGCGATGGCGCCCCGGGCGGTCCCTTTTCTGCGCCGTCTGGGTGACGTAGACGGGCATTTAATGCCTTTGTCCCCTGCCGTCAGGGTTAGGTATGATACACTGTGTAGGTAGCTGTACCTACAGCAGCATATTTACACTTTTGCCCTTACCTACGTTGCCACCTGTTGGAGACCCCTTGAACATATAAAAGGAGGCCCATGCACAACGTAGGGGAGGGATCGGTCCTCAGAGGAACGCTCGGTCTCGTTCGCTGCTTGGGTGTACTGTAGCACTCAGCGCTCCCGAGCAAGAACTCAATACAATCCACAAAGCAGCAGTAGGAGTGTTATCTCTCCGGAGAGCTCCGAAGCTGGGTAAAAAACCCCCGCGTGCCTCGCCTCGATCCGCTCTTCGCGCGACCTCCGCCCCCCGCCGAACCGAGAAGGGGCTCCGTCCCCATAGGTGCTCGGGGAGCCCAGAAAACCCCGGCATCTCTGCCGCGCCAGGTAGGGGGCGTCGAGGTTGTGTGAACCTGATCCGGCGTTCACGCGAGCTGAATCTTCATCGACTTCATCGACATGCCGCCGAAGAAGAAGGCTTCGGAGGCGGCTGCGCCGTCCGCGTCGAATCCAACGCCGCCGCAGCAAACGGCCGGCGGGGAGGACGCCGGCGGTAGAACGGGCGTCGACGAGGGAGCCCACGGTGCCAACAAGTCCAAGGACAAGACCGCGCTGCCCGTTGGCGGCGTAGTCGGCTCCCACGATGACCGGGCGTCCGTAGACGCACCGCGCCCATCTCAAGAGGCGCAGGACCGACAGCGTCGTGGTACTCATGGTACCATACGCTCGCTGGACCCAAATCGAGCTAGCGGATCCCGGGACGCTCAAGGCCAACATGCACGCCGACGTGCTGGCGCGAGCGAGGCACGGTCGCCTGGACGGAATACTGCTCCTTCCAACATCGCTGGGAGTCCGAGCATATCCCGCTCCTCGCACCGTTCGCCACCGCTACCCTCCACCCCAGCAGAAGCTCTAGCGCGAGCTCAACTGCTCCTAGACTTCCCTCCAGCGCCAGACAAGATCGACGACTGGAGGGCCACCATTCAGAGTCTCGTCGGCTTCGCCAACGGCGACACTCCGCGGCCAGCGACCACATCGCAGTCGCGGCAGGCCAGCCAAGTGCGAGCCGATGGCGACAAAACCGGTGGGGGTGCAACCACCGTGCACTCTCTGCCCCAAAGGCCAAGATTGCCGACTCGCCGGGTCCGCCACGACAGCGACTCCACTGCTTCCTCAGATTCGCGAACTCGTCGCGATCAGCGCCACGTTCTTCAAGAACGGCAGCAAGAAGACGCTCGCACCCGCATCGATCGCCGGAGAGAAACGCGGTGTCAATCAGACTGACACGCTGGCCCCGCTGTCGACATGCAAGCGCCAGGGGAACCAGGCGACCTGCCGTACGCGGTAGGTTGCCCTGCGTTTACTCGTGAGCTGCGGCAAGTCCAGTGGCCCAGCACGAAGAATTTCAAGCCAGACGTACCAGAGAAGTACGACGACAGGCTGCATCCGTCGGAGTTCCTCAGCATCTACACCATTGCCGTGCAGGCTGTCGGGGGGCGGGACGACAAGATCCTCGCCAATTACTCCCCTCTCGTGCTCAAGCCCAACGTCAGGTCCTGGCTCATGCACTTGCCGGAAAACTCCATATCTTCCTGGGCGGACCTATGCCATCAGTTTGTCGGCGCCTTTACAGGCGGCCACAAACCCCATGGCCAGGAGAGTGATCTTCACCTGCTTGCCCAGAAGGAAGGGGAGCCTCTACATAAGTACATCCAGAGATTCAGCCAAGTGCAACGCAACATCCCAGACGTCCACCCTGTCGCGGTCATCAGTGCGTTCCATCAGAACGTGCGCAACCGCAGGATGCGGGAGGAGATGGCGATGTGCAAAATCAGAGATGTCAGCGAGCTGTATGCCCTGGCCGATAGATGTGCACGTGCTGAGGAAGGACGGAAACTCCCCGGAGAGAACGTAGGAACCGGAGGATCTGACAGCAATGATGCCGCCCCGGCAAGCAAAAACCGGTGGCGGAACAACAGGAAGAGGAAAGGCAAAGATGTGCTAGTTGTCGAGCAATCCGGCAACGAAGGTGGCGCCAAGACAGCCAAGACTGGTGGCTCCGGCAAAGAGGTTGCCGCATGCGCCAACTGCCAGGCTGTGGCGGCCGCCGACAAGCAGGATGGCACCAACAAGCAGTACTGCAAGATTCACCGCACCAAAGGCCATGACCTCTAGAGCTGCAAGAAGGTCGAACAGCTCGTTGAGCTGCAAAAGGCCAAGTACGAGCGACGCGACAAGGAGAAGGCCCAAGGAGGTGCTGGAGGATCTGGTACGAAGCGCACCGGCCGGGGGGGACGCCGCGGCAACACCAAGCAGCGGCAAGGCGACAGACCTCCCCGCGGCCGCGACAAGGATGAAGATGACGACGACGACGAAGACATGGATGACGCCGAGACCAGCAAGCAGGAGTTCCAGAAAGCCACAGAAGTTTTGTGCGTTGACGGCGGTGCTTCTCTGCATACTTCACACCGCCAACTCAAGTAGTGGGTGCGGGAAGTTAATGCAGTAGAACCACCCGTTGAGTCACGCAAGCTTCTGAAATGGTCCAGCACGCCTATCATCTTTGATATTGAGGACCACCCCAATCGCACAACTGTTGTCGGGTGTTTGCCAATGTTGGTCTCACCAACTATCCGCAACCTCAAGGTCACTAAGATGCTAGTTGACGATGGGGCCGGCTTGAACCTGATCTCCTCCGCTGTACTTCGGAGACTCCAGGTCCCTGACAGCGAGCTCGAAGAGACCGGCACGTTTCAAGGAATCAACCCGGGAAGGAGCAAGCCGAAGGGGAAGATTACGCTGCCGGTGACATTTGGCAGTGAGTTGAACTTCAGGACTGAGAGGATCACTTTCGACGTTGCCGATTTTCCATTGCCTTACAATGGAATTCTCGGCCGTCCAGCGCTCGCCAAGTTCATGGCGGCCTCTCACTACGCGTACAACATGCTGAAGATGCCAGGCCCGATAAGTGTCATCACTGTACATGGCGACAAGAAAGACGCTCTTATCTGTGCCGACAAGATCTACCGGGAAGCAGCAGCCGCCGCGGATCGCGAGACACTCGCCGCTGAAGCTCCCGGGGGGAAGAAGAAGACCAAGTCCGGCAAGAGCTCTGATGCCCACTCCGGCAAGCGCACCTCTTCGGAGTGCTGCGCTACCGTTGAGGACGCACCATCGAGCTCCACCGGCAAGTGTAAGAAGACAATGGCAGCTCCGCCAGCAACCAAGAAGGTGTCCGCCAAGGAGGACGGCACTGGTGGTACCTTCACCATCAGTGCCACTCTCGGCCCTAAATAGGAAAGCGCGCTCATTTCTTTCCTACGGGCGAATGTCGACGTGTTTGCGTGGCAACCGTCTGACATCCCCGGCGTTCCCAGGAAAGTAATCGAGCACCACCTTGCCGTCTGTCCTCACGCGCGGCCCGTCAAGCAGAGAGTCAGGAAACAAGCAGTGGAGCGCTAAGAGTTCATCGCCGAAGAGATCAAGAAGTTGGAAGCAGCAGGCCTCGTCAGAGGAGTGCTCCATCCTACGTGGTTGGCCAATCCTGTAGTCGTGCGGAAGGCAAACGGGAAATGGAGACTTTGCATCGACTTCACCGATGTCAACAAAGCTTGTCCCAAAGACCCATTTCCCTTGCCGCGCATTGACCAGATTGTCGACTCCACAGCCGGATGCGACTTGCTTTCGTTTCTTGACGCATACTCAGGATACCATCAGATCTTCATGGCAGAAGAGGATGAGGAGAAAACCGCGCTCATCACTCCATGTGGCATGTACTGTTTTGTACGAATGCCTTTCGGTTTGAAGAATGCTGGTTCAACATTTGCAAGGGTCGTCCATACTGCTTTTGAGCCGCAAATACACAGAAATGTGGAAGCCTACATGGATGATATAGTGGTCAAGAGCAGGGACAAGTCAACTCTGATTCAAGATCTAGAAGAAACTTTTGCAAATCTGCGCAAGATTAGCCTCAAGCTCAACCCCGAGAAGTGCGTGTTTGGAGTCCCTTCCGGCTAGCTTCTCGGGTTCTTTGTGTCTCAGCGGGGGATTGAAGCCAATCCTGACAAGATCAAGGCCACTGAGCAGATCGAAGCACCGAAGCGCGTCAAGGATGTACGAAAACTTGCCGGCTGCGTGGCGGCTCTGAGCAGGTTTATCTCTAAGTCTGCTAAGCGCGCCCTGCCGTTTTTCAAAATCTTGAAAAAGGCAGGTCCAATGAAATGGACTCCGGAAGCGGAGGCTGCACTGCAGGACTTGAAGAGATACCTGTCCTCCACTCCAATACTTGCCGCACCTAAACCACAAGAGAACTTGCTGCTATATCTGGCGGCAACCAATCAAGTGGTTAAGTGCTGCGTTAGTAGCGGAGAGAGAGGCAGATGATGAGCCAGCAACCACGGCAAGCACGTCCAGCGACAAGCAAGGGGCTTCCCCGACGAGCTCTAGTCCCGACGAATATAGATCTGCGCAGATGTGCGAAGGGATACAGAAGGAGAAAATGGTGTAGCGCCCAGTCTACTTTGTCAGTTCCCTTCTGCAGGGGTCTAGGTCAAGGTACTCTGGTGTGCAGAAGTTGCTTTTCGGTCTTCTTATGGCCTCGAGAAAGTTGCGCCATTACTTCCAAGCACATGAGATCACAGTTGTCACTCGCTTTCCGCTGAAGAGGATACTGCAGAATCCAGAAGCAACAGGCAGGATTGTTGAGTGGGCATTGGAACTGTCAAGCTTTGGCCTCAAGTTTCAGAGCACTTCAACTATTCAAAGCAGAACATTGGCAGAATTCATAGCAGAGTGGACGCCAACACCTGACGAAGAAATCCCAGAGACGAGCATCCCCGTCAAGGAAGCAAACAAAGAGTGGCTGATGTACTTTGATGGTGCGTTCTCGCTACAAGGCGCCGGTGCTGGCGTGCTGCTTGTCGCACCCACCGGAGAGCACCTCAAGTACGTGGTCCAGATGCACTTTCCCAAGGAGCAAGCAACAAACAATACTGCAGAGTATGAAGGATTGCTCGCCGGTCTCAGGATCGCGGCAGACCTTGGGATCAAGCAGCTCATTGTCAGGGGAGACTCGCAGCTTGTCGTCCGCCAAGTGAACAAGGATTATCAGAGTCCGTTGATGGAAGCTTACGTTGATGAAGTGAGGAAGCTGGAAGGGCGCTTTGTCGGCCTACAGATGGAACATGTTCCTAGAGCTCATAACGACATCGCTGATGGCCTATCAAAGTGCGCGGCATTTAAGTTACCTGTGGAACCAGGGATCTTTGTGCTCAAGCTGACTCAACCATCCGTGACGCCACCAACTGGACAGAGCAAGAAGAGGAAGTTGATTTCTGGTGACTATCTTCCGGCAGAGCTTCCCGAAGCCGCCGCCAAGAAGGTCCCCAAGATCAACGCCAAGAGTGCTGAGGAGCAGTCTGCTCCGACAAGCCCCGGGGTTTGTTTCGTTGAAGCAGACGCTCCCGACAAGTTTCGCTCCGGCAAACTTGCCGGGGATCATCAAGCTCCGGCTGAACCGCGGGTTCTCACCGTAGAAGCGGATGTTCCCGCAGTAGCAGATATGCCTATAGTCCTTGTTGTCGAGCCGCAGGCTCCAGCATGGGCACAGCAGATCGTCCGTTTCCTCCAGTCAGGAGAACTTCCCGAAGAACCAGAAGAAGCGGAAAGAGTAGCCCGGCAGTCTAGTATGTACCAGTTCGTTGACAACGCACTGTACAGGAGAAGACTCAATGGAGTGAAATTGAAGTGTATTCCCCGGGAAGATGGACAGAAGCTGTTGGCGCAGGTACATGGAGGCATATGTGGTCATCACATTGGCGCCAGAGCACTTGCCGGCAAAGCGTTCCGGCAAGGTTTCTTTTGGCCGACAGCCCTCCAGGATGCAACTGCACAAGTAACCAAGTGTGAAGCGTGCCAGTTCCATTCCAAGCAGATACACCAACCAGCTCAAGCTCTCCAGACAATCCCTTTATCCTAGCCATTTTCGGTCTGGGGGCTCGACATCCTCGGCCCTTTCCCCCGAGCAGTCGAGGGCTTTGAGTACTTGTACGTCGCAATCAACAAGTTCACAAAGGGGCCAGAAGTGGAACCAGTGAGGAAGGTGGCAGCACAGTCAGCAGTAAAGTTCTTTAGGTCGATTGTTTGTTGCTTCGGAATCCCTAACAGGATCATCACCGACAACGGTACACAATTCACGAGTCGCACCTTCATGCAGTACGTCCAAGACCTTGGCGCCAAGGTCTGCTTCGCTTCTGTTGCTCACCCCAGGAGCAACGGTCAAGCAGAGAGGGCAAATGCTGAAGTGCTGCGTGGACTCAAGACCCGGACTTTCGACAGGCTGCACTAGTGCGGAAGAAACTGGATCGAGGAGCTGCCGGTGGTTCTTTGGTCGATCAGGATGACGCCAAATCGAGCCACTGGCCAGACACCTTTCGCTCTAGTCTATGGAACAGAGGCAGTTACCCCCACGGAACTCGTATACGGGTCACCTCGAGTGCTCGCTTATGATGAGCTTGAGCAAGAGTAGCTGCGACGAGATGACGCGCTGCTCCTTGAGGAAGACCGTCTTCAGGCTGCTATACGAGCTGCTCGATACCAGCAAGCTTTGCGCCGCTACCACAGCCGCAAAGTTAAAGCCAGAAGTCTCGAGGAAGGCGACCTTGTTCTTCGGTGTGTTCATTCCGCCAAGAATTCCAACAAGTTGACGCCAAAGTGGGAAGGCCCTTACCGGGTGAAACGAGTCACTAGGCCTGGCGCTGTCCGCCTTGAGACCGAGGATGGCTTTCCGGTGAGCAACTCCTGGAACATCGAGCATCTTCGTAAGTTTTACCCGTAAGGCGCGGTTGTCGGACCCTGTTCGGCAACCACCATTTTGTACAAGTCTTGCCGCTGTTGCATGTAATCCTTTGTACAAAGCCAAGCGCAGACCCTGAGCGAAGATAAAGCACTGGCGCCCTAAGTTTTAGCATGCATGCTGAGTCGAGTCTCGTCCTTGGTTAGGGTTGATAGTGCTTAGTAGCGGCTAACCCCTAACTTAGAGGTCGAGCGTGCGTCCCTTTGCCGTTATTTCGTTTCCCTTGGTTCGCAGGACTCGCATATCCTTGCCGGACCACTTGAGGACGAAAAGGAGAAGGAGGACGGACCAACATCTGGACCCCGGCAAGCCAGTGTTGCTGGGGGCTGCAAGACCCCGGCAAGCCAGTAATGCTGGGGGCTGCAAGTGCAAGGATTAGCCCACGGCGAACCAGAGTTGCCGGGGGCTGCTATCTTAGATAAGTTTTTCATCCCTTATCATGCATTCTCTTATGGATTGAGGTATGCGAAACCTCGTTTCTTCCTAAAAGTTACCATGCTCCCTTAACTCTAGGCCCTAGGGCTCGTGCCCAGGGCCAGGTAAGGTCGTAGTCGCGGCAGCTAAGGGACGAATCGAGGAGCCTGATCCCGCCTCCTCCCTGCCTCCGCCAAAAGCGTGAGAAAGGGCGAGCGACGTGGGAAGAAGGCAGGGCCTGCTGCCGGGAAAGAAAGTGTCTATCTTAAAGATATAAAGGATTCACTCCTTGATGTGGGTTCCACCCACGAGACAAGTGACCCGGCAAGCATCCCCTTTTCATTAAAAAGCATTCCACTCGGGTACAGTTCATAAGAGGATGAAGAACATGAATGATGGGATTACAAGCTTTAAATGCAACTAAGGCCCGAGGGCTTACAAATTAAAAAGAGATAAGGTGTCCGTAATCCCTCTCTTGTCCCTCTCTTCAGGAGGCAGGTCAAGGAGGCGAAAAGGGCAAAAGGGGCGCCTAGACGAGCTACGGGTGGCAGAAGACACCAACAGAACGTCTCGGCGGCATGGTGATGGCGGCGCCGGAGGCAAAAGCTCGAAGACGAGGGGCAGGACGTCAGCACGCTGTCGAGGGCGTCGTGCCCTCGTACTCCGAGTTGACGGCCTTGCCGCCTGCCCTCTTCCTCTTCCGCAGCCTCCCTACGCCAGCCGCCCAAGAGACGACCCCGAGAAGCTCCAGGAGCCAGCGACGTGGATGATGGGGTCGCCGGTGCCCCGCGGAGCGGCGCCCGACACCTAGTCGGACCCGTCATCCCGCTGCCCGTTACCCTCGTCGTCGCTGTCGCTGTCCTCCTCGTCACTCCCGCTCGAGGAGGAGCCTTCGCTATCGGAGGAGCTCTCCACGCAGCACCGCGCCCGAGTCCCGAAGCACCCGAAGACCTTGACGGAGAGGAGACCGCCCTCCATCAGCTTAAAATGGAGGGTGAGGCCCGCCGTCAAGCTGTGGATGCGGGTGAACGTCTTCCACCCTCAACCAAGATACATCACATCAGGGGCCGGGAAGTCGACGCGGACTCGCGTACCGCTGATTCCGCAGCCCCTCATATGCAACCTCAGTGTCTCGGGCGGATCCAACTCCATCACACTCGCAAATGGAGTCGGGAGACGAAGGCGGTGACGAGGCGGCCGACGCAGCCTGACGAAGAACTCGCAAGGGTCGTCCCCGATGTGGTCCACCACGGGGAGAGGATCTGTTGGCGGAGGCGAGGCCGGCGAGCTGCCTCGTCCGCCACTTCCCCGACCACCTCGGCCTCGCCCTCGACCTCGCCCGCGGCCTCGTCCCCTCCCTCTTCCCCTTGCAGCTGGCTCTGCCACCACGGTTGCGGAGGGAGGAGGGACGCGTTGCCTAGCGGCGACCCTCATCGCTACCGTCGAAGGACCAGGGTTCCCTTTCTCCATGGCGGATGGAAGAGAGAGGAGCAAAAGCTGAAGAAAGGAGGAGATGAGAGAATGCGGGTTTCCGTCCCCCCTATCCCACTCCTTATAAAGGAGCGGGGTGGGGGCTCGGCCGCCCCGCTCGGCCAATCGAGACACAGAAGGCACAGGGAACTGGGCCCGACCCGCTGCCTCAACCCGTGACGACCCGGTTTCCCGCCTCCACCGTTCGCCACTCCAAGCACATGGAGGCCGCGTGGCAGGAGGGCAGAGTTGAGGCGACGGATGAGGCGACCTCTCCCCACCCCATGATCGTGGGGGGTGGACGCCTCGAAGACCACGCCTCCACGCCTCCACGCCTTCCTCCGTTTATGAGGAAGATACGAACCGCCAGGGGGGGACGTTTCGCCCTTCCGAGTAAAGGAACCACCCAGGACCTCTCCCACGACGCCGCAATCGACGCGTGCCGTTCGGGTAGGGCGTGGTGGATGCGGAGCAAGGTGCGACGTGACCCAGGCCGTGCGTGCCCGTGCCCTGTTCTAGGCCTGGCCCAACAGCGCTCGGCACCGTGTGTGGCCCAGGCCCGGGGGCTCCTGTCGGTGTACTAAAGTAGGGGTACTCTAGTATCCTGAACTTGTGCACGGGCAGTCGCAGCACCCCGCGGCAAGGCTCGCCGGGTGACCGCCAAAGTCCTCCGTTGATCCTTTGAAGCCATCCAAGAGCAAAGTATTTAAGCCAAGGAGACAAGTCCCCGGCAACAGGAGCTTGCCGGGAAGGCCATTCGAGGCACAAGACCCCGGCAAGAGGAGCTTGCCGGGAAGCCCAACCAGAGCATCTCAAAGAACCTGCCCCAGCACGCCACGCGTCCCGGCAGGACCTGGCGAGCGACAAGTTCCCGGGCGCGGCAAGGCAACGGCCGCGGCAAGGCACTTGCCGCGGCGGGCAGCCACTCTATACCCGCGCTCCAGCTCACCCACCTACGTGTCGCTCCGGGACCCTTCCCAGCGTACGTGGCAGGAGGCTGTGCAGCCAGGGGTACACTGTGGCATGCAGCGCTGACAGGATCGCCATCGTGGCGAGCGATGGCGCCCCTGACGGTCCTTTTTCTGCACCGTCTGGGCGACGTAGACGGACATTTAATGCCTTTGTCCCCTGCCGTCAGGGTTAGGTATGATACACTGTGTAGGTAGTTGTACCTACCGCAGCATATTTACACTTTTGCCCTTACCTACGTTGCCACCTGTTGGAGACCCCTTGAACATATAAAAGGAGGCCCATGCACAACGTAGGGGAGGGATCGGTCCTCAGAGGAACGCTCGGTCTCGTTAGCTGCTTGGGTGTACTGTAGCACTCAGCGCTCCCGAGCAAGAAGTCAATACAATCCACAAAGCAGCAGTAGGAGTGTTATCTCTCCGGAGAGCTCCGAAGCTGGGTAAAAACCCCCCGCGTGCCTCGCCTCGATCTGCTCTTCGCGCGACCTCCGCCCCCCGCCAAACCGAGAAGGGGCTCCGTCCCCATAGGTGCTCGGGGAGCCCAGAAAACCCCGGCACTGCATGATCCTTAAATCAGTTATTCTCACTGCTTCAAGTCTCGGGGGCTACGGGCATATATAACCATTAAAATTTTCTCACCCGTATGTCTTTTACATATTGCTCTGTGGCTCTGGCTGGACCATTCTGAGCGGCACGGAGATATGCATCTCCCGAATTGAAGGTATCCAACGCCTCCTGGGAGAAACAGGCATCGTGAAGAATTGTCCGGCGACGCCTGTGGCTCATGGCACTTTCCACCTCGGAAGGGGTGGCAGACAGCCTGTCCATGTCCTCTGTCGAAGGAGCGTCCGGTGCGTGCCTCTTGTTCACCTCCGCCTCTGGTCCGGGCTTTGGAGCCTGGCTGGTGGAGGCACGATTGGCAACCTCTCCGGATATAGTCCGGCGAGGTCTCTTTCTCCTGAAAAGAGCACGAGTATTAATATTCCTTGAAGGAATAACACCTAGGAATAAGAGGGCGTGCTATACCTTTGCACTGGCGCCTCAGTCCAGACTTCACTTCTTTTTACCCCACGGGGCCTTGCTGCCCCTTGTTGGCTAGCCGCCGCAGGCTCAGCCTCCCGCCTTAAGAATCTTCCCTGCAAAATACGGTTGTTGTCAGGAAACTGAAAGCACACAAGGACGGATTCCTTTTGAGGTACAGGGACTCCGGTATCAGTTACCTGGGAGGCCGGGAGTAGCCCCGGGTAATCGGCCGTGATGGCCACCAGGGCATTGTCCCTGCTCAACTGATGAAACACCCCGTCAATCAGCTCCACCGAAATGTCCGGATCCTCTTCGGAGGCCGGATCCAGGGACCGTTCAGGATCCTCGGGCTGTGGAGGATGGCTGTTTATATCCTTCACTTCCTGGCGCAGTTCCTGCGTAGGACTCGATAAGACTATATATTTAATCATGGGAATATAAAACGGAGGGGCAGGCGAGATTATCCGCTTACCCAGCTTGGAGGGTGTACATAGTGAATCCACCCTGTGGGTTGACACGGAGGAATTCCTCCTCTTCTCCCTTGTACAAAGAGGACAAGATCTTTAATAGAGCGGCAGCTGAGTCCGGCCCCTTATGGCCATAATGAGTGGCGTCATCCTCCCTGTTAAAATCCACATGGGGTGGCTTCTATATTGAAGCGGCTGCACCCCCCGCATGATACATGCGGCCATGACTCCGATCATGGTTAGTCCGGAATGAGCTAGCAGTCTTATCCGGCCTATCAGGTAGAGGACGTCCCTGTCACTTTCTTTCTGAGAGCTCCGTGGACGCCAGCTTAGGTGCTTCTTCAGGGGAGCACTGTTGAACTCAGGGAGGCCGATCCGAACGGGATCCGGCAGCGGGACATCCTCTATATAAAACCATTCCGAAGGCCAGTCCTCGGACGCCTTATTTGGGGTTCCGGATAAATATCCGGTCCCGGCGATGTGCCAAACTTCGGCTCCGCCCAATTGATATATTGACCCCCTCTGAGAGCGAGGCACCAGGCAGAATAGCCTCTTCCACAGCTCGAAGTGAGCCTCAACCCCTAAGAACAATTCACAAAGGGCGACAAAGCCCGCGATATGCAAAACATATGCAGGCGTGAAGTTGTGCAGCTGGAGGCCGTAGAACTCCAGAAGCCCCCGGAGAAACGGATGAATTGGAAATCTGAGCCCCCTTATTAGATAAGGGACCAGGCATACCCGCTCTCCTTTAGAGGGAGTAGGGGCACCCTCCGCCTGCTCTCCGCCATTATAGGTGGCGAGTCCGGCTCGAACTGGGACCATATAGGCCGGAGTGAGGAATCCCTTGGTCTGGAGCGATACTAACTCGCTATGCGGGACGGAGCACCTCTCCCAGTCTCCTGGCTTAGGGCTGGAAGAGCGAGAGGAGGAGCTGCGATGGCTCGCCATGGTGGAATGGACCTTTGTCGGATATGCTCTGATGAACACTCGTGGAAAGGAGAAGGTGTGGTTTGGATCTAAATCCCTGTTCCTTTAAATAGGCAGCTCATTTACGCGGCTAGGGGTGTAAATGTGAAAACACCCAGACTTTTCGTATTCATTTGACACATGGAAGGCGGCCATTATTGGGCGTGGAAGCCAAGGAGCGCTACATTATAAGGATCAGACATTATTTCGACAGGTGCACAGAATTTGGAGAAGAACCCGCCTTGCAATGTCGAAGACAATCTGCGCGCCGGACTCGTCGTCATTGAAGCCTGGTTTGGGGGCTACTGAGGGAGTCCTGGATTAGGGGCTGTCCGGGTAGCCAGACTATACCTTCAGTCGGACTCCTGGACTATGAAGATACAAGATTGAAGACTTCGTCCCGTGTCCGGATGGGACTTTCCTTGGCGTGGAAGGCAAGCTTGGCGATGCGGATATTCAGATCTCCTACCATTATAACCGACTTTGTGTAACCCTAACCCTCTCCGGTGTCTATATAAACCGGAGGGTTTTAGTCCGTAGGACAACAACTCCAACATACAACAATCATACCATAGGCTAGCTTCTAGGGTTTAGCCTCCTTGATCTCGTGGTAGATCTACTCTTGTACTACCCATATCATCAATATTAATCTAGTAGGACGTAGGGTTTTAGCTCCATCAAGAGGGCCTGAACTTGGGTAAAACATTGTGTTCCCTTGTCTCCTGTTACCATCCGCCTAGACGCACAGTTCGGGACCCCCTACCCGAGATCCGCCGGTTTTGACACCGACACACGGTATTTATGTAGTATCTAGTTTTTATTTTAATACGTAGATACCGGAGGAGGTAGAGGAGACGCGTACTTCGCCGAGCTAGACTCCGACTTCTCCAGGCAAGCATGTTTGAACCTTTGATATGATGAGTGTTTTGCATGTTTGCTTGAGTAGTTTTTCTCATGGCATGTTTATATAAGCATTGGCGAATGTTATGTGCATGCAAGACAGGCTACAGGTAAGCTTCGAAGTTTGATGTGTTCTTATGATGATAAGATAGCACGATCATGTGGTGACATGATGGGTTGTAGGCTGGTATTGTTGAAGCATGCTAGTTTTATATCAACCGTGAACTCCAGTTGTAACGTGGGTCAAGTCTCGATCCCATTCGTTTCCTCTTCGTGCTGCCACATGTTTTTTGCACAGAGTGCGGTTTAGTAAGTTGCAAACCTCTTTCCTGGTACACACCAAACAGAGGGACCGCGATGAGGGTTCCATGGCCCTATATTAAAGCCCGTCATCCGACCAGGGGGCATGGGTGTTTCCGGTTGGGACCAAGAGGGGGCACCCCTTAGAGCGCGCGATATAAATTTGATCCCATGCTATTTGAGGTTGTGGCCTCCCCATCTTAACATTGCCGAGGGTGATTCCTGGAAACGGAATGTGGAATGGGTGCGTACTGGTTAGACGTGTTTCTTCTAAAACACCGTAAACGGAACTAGTCCTTGTGACTACCGAAATCTGTTGGCTGTGGAAAAAAAAGTACAAACTCTGCAGAGTCAAAATCCTTCGAATATCCAGGTCCATGAGCAAGGACTTGGACATCATCTCAGTATCAATACTAGTATCATTGACAAATCTCAGTATCAACCCCGGTGACAGCCCCCGGAGAGTGAACATAAAACCAAGAGTGGTAAACTCGGCTGAAGGTTATTTACGTGAATGAACTAACCCGTTCCTTGTTATATACTGAATACTTACTTGTGATGATTTAAATCCATGAGCTGTTTGAATTTAAATGATAAACTGTAAGCCCTTTACGCGATGTCGCTCAGACGTCCGACTGTGGCATGATTGTTATTTAATTTTGATATAAGCCCTTTATGTGTTGTTGCTCACACGTCCGACTGTGGCGTTATTGTTATTAAATTTTGATATAAGCCCTTTATGTGATGTCTCTTAGATGCCTGACTGTGGCACGTCCTGGCACTTACTTTTCAATATAAGCCCTTTATGTGGTGTCGCCTCGACGCCCGACTACGGCATGTTAAATTTGTTTTTTGACCTTTCGAGGCGTCGCTTCAGACACCCGATCGGTCTTCAGTTATTTTTATTGGGATTTCGGGAGGACTAGCCCCTGATTTCCTCTTATTTATCGTGCAGTGCAACTCTATTATTTGATTGTGCATACTGACCTGCTCATGTGCATCATGTTTACATTTGTTATATCTTATGTCCGAACTGTATTGTGAGTACATTCAGAGTACTCACCTGGCTTGTTGATTTTGCCAGATGTTGACGAAGGCGATCTTATGGATGAAGAGTTCGATAGCGAGTCCGACGCCTAGAGGAGCCCCAGTCAGTCACGTGCGACCCTGGAATTGTTCACTTGTAATATACACGCTTCCGCCACCCAAATAAAAATCATCAAGCCTCACCCCGACACTTGATGAGCTATAAGATTTCAGAGTCATGTCACCCACTTCTCTGTGACATATCCGCCACCACCTTTATTACGAGTCAGTAGCTATGCCACCCTACCCTTGTGCCACATCCGCACTTATGAGTAGTATAAGCGTGCTTGTAATAAATTGTTGAGCATCCTCAGCTCAACCTTGTATAATATTAGTACTGCTGGATTTCTGTATCAAGGTTTTGTCAGCCCGTAAGAAGAATCCTTCTGTACTGGTTAATACGAAGGTCGGCTTTTCAATAAATGTTTTATTGGAAAGGCGGTTGAGGGAGTCCTGGATTAGGGGGTGTTCGGGTAGCCGGACTATACCTTCGTCGGACTCCAGGACTATGAAGATACAAGATTGAAGACTTCGTCCCGTGTCCAGATGGGGCTTTCCTTGGCGTGGAAGGCAAGCTAGGCGATGCGGATACTCAAGATCTCCTACCATTGTAACCGACTCTGTGTAACCCTAACCCTATCTGGTGTCTATATAAACTGAAGGGTTGTAGTCTGTACGACAGAACCATCATCATACACAATCATACCATAGGCTAGCTTCTAGGGTTTAGCCTCCTTGATCTCGTGCTAGATCTACTCTTGTACTACCCATATTATCAATATTAATCAAGCAGGAGTAGGGTTTTACCTCCATCGAGAGGGCTCGAACCTAGGTAAACTTCGTGTCCCTTGTCTCCTGTTACCATCCGGCCTTGACGCACAGTTCGAGACCCCCTACCCGAGATCCGCTGGTTTTGACACCGACATTGGTGCTTTCATTGGGAGTCCCTCTGTGTCGTCGCCTTTAGGCCCGATGGCTCCTTTGATCATCAACAACGATGAGGTCCAGGGTGAGAATTTTCTCCCCGGACAGATCTTCGTCTTCGGCGGCTTCGCTCTGCGGGCCAATTCGCTTGGTCATCTGGAGCAGATCGAAAGTTACACCCCTGGCCATCAAGTCAAGTTTGGAAGCTTAAACTACACGGTGATATCCGCGGAGACCAGATCTTCGACAGGTTCGAGCCACAGCCAAGCGCGCCGCACTATCTCAAGGGGCATGATCTAGCTCTACCTCCGAACAGTGTCCTGGAGGCCGCATACGCACCGATTCGGACCCTTAACTCAGAGCTCGTTGCGCCAAGCGAGGATGAACGGTTGGACATCACCTCGGGGGCTGTGATCTCAAAGGCGATCGAGCCGAACGCCAGCCCTGCACTCCGCGTGACCCGTGACCCCGAGGGTCCGGACTCCTCCCCGGACTCCTTACCCCCCACGCCCCTGCCGGTCGAATCCGATTGGGCGCTGATAATGGAGTTCACCGCCGTGGACATCTTTCAGCACTCGCCTTTTGGCGACATCCTGAATTATCTCAAGTCTCTCTCTTTATCAGGAGAGCCCTGGCCGGACTACGGTCAGCGAGGATGGGATACGGACGATGAAGAAATTCAAAGCCCTCCCACCACCCACTTGGTAGCCACTGTCGACGATTTAACCGACATGCTTGACTTCGGCTCCGAAGACTTCGACGGTATGGACGACGAGGTACGAGACGAACAAGAACCAGCACCTGTAGGGCGCAGGACGGCCACCTCGTCATATGACGTATATATGGTGGATACTCCAAAAGATGGAGATGGCGATGGAATAGCGGAGGATGACACCTCCAAGAAACAGCCAAAGCGCCGGCGTCAACGGCGCTGCTCTAAATCCCGCCAAAGAAAAAACGGTGATTCCGGCACGGGAGATAATACTACCCCGGATAGCGCCGAAGAACACCCAACCCAGCAAGATTCAGTGCAGGAAGATGGAGAAGCCAGCCCTCATGAGAGAGCGGCAGAATGAGAGGTTGAGGATGATAACTATATGCCTCCCTCCAAAGACGAGGCAAGCCTCAATGACGACAAATTCGTCGTACCATCAGACCCCGCCGAACAAGAGCTTTTCAAACGCAGGCTTTTAGCCACGGCGAACAGCCTAAAGAAAAAGCAGCAACAGCTTACAGCTGATCAAGATTTGCTAGCTGATAGATGGGCTGAAGTCCTTGCGGCCGAAGAGTATGAACTCGAGCGCCCCTCATCACCAGCGCACGACATGGCAGACCGGCCACCTCGCGGCCGCGACAGAGAGGCCTGCCGGACCTCCAACCAAGCCATGGCCCGACGCCGCTCAACCAAGGCACGAGAAAATGCGCCAGACCTGCGAGATGTACTGGATGATAAAGCAAGGAAAACAAGATCGATCTACCGATCGCGCAGGCGCCCGACGACACGTGACGATGATCTTCACTCCAGACACAATAAATCCGGCCGGGCCGAACACAACAGACATAGCTCTTCTGAGCTGCGTCGTGACATAGCCCAGTACAGGGGCGCCGCACACCCACTATGCTTCACTGATGAAGTAATGGATCATAAAATCCCAGAGGGTATCAAACCCGTAAACATCGAATCATACGATGGCACAACAGATCCGGCGGTATGGATCGAGGATTATCTCCTTCACATCCACATGGCACGTGGCGATGATATACACGCCATCAAATACCTCCCTCTCAAACTCAAAGGACCGGCCCGGCACTGGCTTAACAGCCTGCCAGCGGACTCAATTGGTTCTTGGCAGGACCTGGAGGCCGCATTCCTCGACAACTTCCAGGGCACTTATGTGCGACCACCGGATGCCGACGACCTAAGCCACATAATGCAGCAGCCAGAAGAATCGGCCAGGCAATTCTGGACACGGTTCCTAACAAAGAAAAACCAGATAGTCGACTGTCCAGACGCAGAGGCCCTAGCAGCCTTCAAACATAACATCCGCGATGAGTGGCTTGCCCGGCACCTGGGACAGGAAAAGACGAAATCTATGGCAGCCCTCACGACACTCATGACCCGCTTTTGCGCGGGCGAAGATAGCTGGCTAGCTCGCAGCAACAACTTATCAAAGAACCCTGGTAATTCGGATACCAAGGACAAAAGTGGCAGGACACATCAAAATAAGCAAAAGCGTCGCGTTAGCAGCGACAACAATGAAGATACGGTAGTCAACGCCGGATTCAGGGGCTATAAATCCGGTCAGCGGAAAAAGCCATTTAAAAAATACTCAGGGCCCGTCCAGTTTGGACCGAATACTCGACCGCCTGTGCCAGATCCATGGCACCCCTGAAAGGCCAGCCAATCACACCAACAGGGACTGTTGGGTGTTCAAGCAGGCAGGCAAGTTAAGAGCCGAAAACAAAGACAAGGGGCTGCATAGCGATGACGAGAAGGAGCCCAGGCCGCCGAACAACAATGGACAGAAGGGGTTTCCCCCACAAGTGCGGACGGTGAACATGATATACGCAACCCACATTCCCAAGAAGGGGCGGAAGCATGCGCTACGGGACGTATATGCGATGGAGCCAGTCGCCCCAAAGTTCAACCCATGGTACTCTTGCCCGATCACCTTTGATCGAAGGGACCACCCCACTAGCATCCGTCATGGCTGCTTTGCCGCATTGGTTCTTGACGCAATCATCGATGGATTTCATCTCACAAGAGTCCTCATGGACGGCGGCAGTAGCCTGAACCTGCTTTACTAGGATACTGTGCAGAAAATGGGCATAGATCCATCAAGGATTAAGCCCACAAGGACGACCTTTAAAGGCGTTATACCAGGTGTAGAAGCCAACTGTACAGGCTCCGTACCAATTGATGTGGTCTTTGGATCTCCGGATAACTTCCGAAGCGAAGAGTTAATCTTCGACATAGTCCCGTTCCGAAGTGGCTATCACGCCCTGCTCGGACGAACCGCATTTGCCAAGTTCAATGCGGTGCCGCACTACGCATATCTTAAGCTCAAGATGCCAGGCCCTCGAGGAGTAACCACGGTCAACGGAAATACCGAACGCTCCCTCCGTACGGAGGAGCACACGGCGGCTCTCGCAGCGGAAGTACAAAGCAGCCTTTTTAGGCAACTCTCCAGTCCGGCCGTTAAAAAGCCAGACACTGTCAAGCGCGCCCGAAGTAACCTACAACAAGACCGCCTGGCACGATCTGAGCAGGCGTAGCAATGTGGCCCCAACCCCAGCCATCGCGACATAGCGAAGCTAGTACCTCGCGTACATAATTACACCCTTGAAATACCATCGGCACAGGGGAAGGGGCACAGTAACGGCATGCCCGAAATACGTCTTAAAACGTACTAGGGGCAGCCGGATTCTTTTTTTTCTTACTTTCAGGACTCCACACTTTGGATGACCTGTTCGGCAATTCGACTGCCGCACAAACAATGCAAGGTCCAGGGAAGCAGACAAAGCTACGCTGCATTATGGAACTCTCAGGTGGTCTCTATTACGAGCGGTATATCTGTTTCGAACACAATTCCGTGGCCTGCCCCTGGCTAGGACATGTTAAATAGTCTAATATATTTTTGCTTATCGCACTACTTGTATCGTCCGGCTTTGACAAATAGCCTCTTTATAAACAATGCATAGCTTTTTGTCTATTTTTTGCATTATCCTCTTTTAATATATATGTTTATTAAATAACATGATCGCACCCATACACCATGGTACGACAAACACGCCAGGGGCTTCAGTACCCTTCGATCTGGCGTGAGAAGTCCGTACACTTTCACAAGTGCGGCACCCCGAACTTATACCACTATATGCATCGGCTCCGAATCATGATTTGGGTCAATAGTTGGGTTTGCCCGGCTCCTATGTTTTGGTGCCTTACGTTCCGCTATATCGGCTAAGGTAGCACTAGGAGAACCACTGCGATTGTGCCCCGGTTCAGCTGGGTTAAGCACCTCAGTGGAGAAAGCTAAAACTGACTGTCATGATAAGGCGAGAGACCGGTCGCTGTTCGAGAGGTTTTTCGAGTCCCTAAAGGCTTATGCCGCTTCGAGCGAGGAGTTGGCTTTTTCCGGCCAAAGGCGTGGATAGCGCCCCAAATTCGGTCTTCCGAACTAGGGGCTTCGCCGAAATTTAAAATTATAAAGTTCTATGGCTAAGTGAGAGTGTTCAAGCATTATAGTCCGATTGCCTGGTTCCTTGTGCTGAGCACCTCCCTCGAAGGACCCAACCATGGGAAAAAGAGCGCTCAGGTTTATCCCGAACACCCCAGCACTAGCGGCATGGGGGCAGAAGCCGACGACTGGCCATCTCTCAATTTTTGATAAACGGCCGCACAGAAAATAATATTTTAAATTCAATAAGCATTGCTTAGCGCATATGAACAAGTTTTCAGCGGACAGGATAAACACGAGCGAGTTCATTCAAAAATTACATCCTTCGTACATTCATCCGCAATAAGGCGGGCACCAGCAAGAACATCCTTGTAGTAGTTCTCGGGCTTGCGATGCTCCTTCCCCTGCGGCGGCCCGTCCGTCACCAGCTTCTCACCGTCAAGCTTACCCCAGTGCACCTTTGCATGAGCAAGGGCCCTCCGGGCACCTTCGATGCAGGCGGAACGCTTGATGACCTCAAGCCTTGGACAGGCCTCCACTAGCCGCAGCACCAGCCCGAAGTAACTCCCAGGCAGGGCCTCTCCGGGCCACAGCTGAACTATGAAGCCCTTCATGGCTTGTTCGGCCGCCTTGTGGAGCTCGACCAGCTGTTTCAGCTGGTCGCTCAAGGGCACAGGGTGTCCGGCCTCAGAATACTGAGACCAGAACACACTCTCCGTCGAGCTGCCCTCTTTAGCTCGGTAGAATGTGGTGGCGTCGGATACGCTGCGGGGAAGATCTGCGAACGCCCCTGGAGAACTCCGGATTCGGGTAAGTGACAAGTAGTTTACTTTTATATTTCTACTTTGCTAAGAATGCCTTACCCGCTGCTATCTTTTTCATCTCCTCCAACTCTTGGAGGGCCTTATGGGCTTCAGCCTTGGCACCCTTGGCGGTCTCAAGGGCCAACGCGAGCTCGGATGCTTGCGCCTTTGACTCAAGCTCCAAGCTCTCATGTTTTTTCATGAGAGCCTGCAACTCTTGCTGCACCTCGCCAACCTGAGCCCCAAGTCTTTCTCGCTCGGTGCGCTCCTTGGTCATTTTCTTTTCGGCCTCAGATAGCGCCTGCTTGAGGGTCGCCACCTCAGTTGTGGCCCCTACAATAAGCAGTACGATCCTGTTATTCTTTGCAATCACGCCTCTCTATAGGCACCTTTTTTCTTTGTAGGGTATTTCTTACCTTCTTTTTCCTCGAGCTGCCATTTGGCAAGGCCGAGCTCTTGGTCGGTCCGCCCGAGGTCCTTTTTTAGGACATCCACCTGTGCAGTCTGTGCGGCGGTGGATAGCAGCGAAGCCTGCATACGCATATTGACTCTTTATTGTTAGACTCCTGTGAAAATTAATAGATCCTCTATTCGGCTTTTCTTTCCGAACGCCAAACAGAGCATCAGGGGCTACTGTCTATGTGGTAATATTTTGACTTATTTTTACTTACCTCGAAGCCTGTCAGAAGGCTAGCGCAAGCTTCAGTCAGTCCGCTCTTGGCAGACTGAACCTTTTGGATCACCGTACTCATAATAGTACGGTGCCCCTTGTCGATGGAGGCACTGTTAAGCACCTCCAGTAGATGGTCCAACGACTCCGGTTGGACGGAGGTCGCTGGCTTAGAAGGCTTGCTCCTTTTGGAAGGAGTTCGCCTACCGCGGCTCGGAACTGTTGAAGATTCCGGCACGGTGTCTGGCACAAAGCCGGACTTGGAGCCCTGGGGGGTCTTGTCCCCTTCACTCCTGGAGTCCGGGAGGTTGCCTTGCGGCTCCTCCAGGACCACCTCTTCCTACCCCGGAGCTTGTCGCGACGCCACTTCGGCGTCATCCGTGGTGCGGGGGGAGACAGTGGGCGGAACGAAGTTCACGTCCAATGAGTCTAGGGAGCCGCCCGAGGATTCGTTGTAGTCGGCCTGGGGCGGGCTGCATATTCACATTTGACATTAAGGAAAGCTGCGCAACAAGGGAACATCATGAGTTACTCTGATGTCTGAACTTACGATTTCGCCGGACGCTTGGCCTTGGTCGGCCACTCCTCTCCGCTCTCTTCGGCGTCATGGGAATAGTCCGGCGGAGGTGTCTTCCTTTTCCTAGATCCCTCTGCCTCCCCTGATGGGGCGGCCTTCTTCTTATCTTCTCCCTCCGCTGGGGGGGAGAGCTTTCTTCTTCCTCCTCTTTTTCACGAGAGGAGGGCGTCTTGGACTCGTCAGATGACGAGTCCGACACCACCAAATTACGGGCACTCTTTCGAGTCCCGGTGGTCTTCTTCTTCTTGACCTTCCTCTCCGGCACCACATAAGGTGCCGGAGTCAGCAGCTTCATTAGGAGAGTTGGGGCTAGGTCTTCGAGCAGGGGAGCCGGACAGTTAATTGGTCCGGATATTGCCTGCCAAGCCTATCAAAGGTAAGGGAGTTTAGATCCCGCATAGAGTTAATCTATGAAAAAGAGCTTAATAATCCTGTCAAAGGCATAGATAGCTTACCTCGCTAGCGTGACGCTGCGTGCTGTATCCGCGGTCCTCGGAAGCAGATGCGGGGGCCCCGGCGCCTTTGATTAGCACCTTCCAGACGTCTTCATACGACGTGTCGAAGAGCCTGTTGAGGGTTCGGTGCTGCGCCGGGTCGAACTCCCACAAATTGAAATCCCGTTGTTGGCACAGGAGGATCAGACGAACGAGCATGACCTGGACTATATTAACAAGCCGGATTGGCTTGTTTATCAGGGACTGGATGCAGGTCTTCAGTCCGATCACCTCTTCCTCGTTGCCCCACGACAGGCCCATCTCTTTCCAGGACATAAGCCGCGTGGGGGGTCCGGATCTGAACTCGGGGGCCGCGACCCATTCCGGATCATGTGGCTCGGTGATGTAAAACCACCCGGCTTTCCACCCCTTTAGGGTCTACACAAAGGAGCCCTAAAACCAGAGGACGTTGGCTATCTTGCCAGCCATAGCGCCTCCGCACTCCGCTTGGCTGCCGCGCACCACCTTGGGCTTGACGTTGAAGATCTTGAGCCAAAGGCCAAAATGGGGGCGGACGCGGAGGAAGGCCTCACACACGACGATGAACGCCGAGATGTTGAGGATGAAGTTCGGGGCCAGATCGTGGAAATCTAGGACGTAGTAGAACATGAGTCCCCGGACAAATGGGTGAAGTGGAAAACCCAGTCCGCGGAGGAAATGGGGAAGGAAAACTACCCTCTCATGGGGCCTTGGGGTGGGAAGAAGCTGCCCCTTCTCAGGAAGCCGGTGCGGGATGTCCTTGGACAGGTATCCGGCCTTCCTTAGCTTTTTTACTTGAACCTCCGTAACGGAGGAGACCATCCACTTGCCTCCCGCTCCGGACATTGCTGGAGAAGGTTGAGGTGGGAAGAGCGGGCTTGGGCGCTGGAGCTTGAGTGTGCGAGAGATGGATTGGCAAAGGAGGAAGAAGGCGTAGGTAAAAAGGTGGATCCTTATCCCCTTATATGGGCGGATGTGGTTATGCGTCCCCACCTACCTAATAAAACTCGCTTGCCTCCCAAGCGCCATGGTAAATGGCGTGGTTGTGTTACCCACGTCCGTATTGATGAGAATCCCGTTAAAAGGGGCACACGATCTCTGCTTTCACAAGACATGCCAAGGAAACCGCCTCGCTCAACGTGCTGAGGTGGAAAAGTGAAAACAATTTGTATAAAGAGCTTGGCCGCAATATGATGACGCACTGCGGAATACGTCAGCAGATTTGATTTGTGTTAATATTATTCTCTCTATGGCAATATCTGGAAACTTATTTTGTAGAGCCTTTGGTGTTTACAATCTTCTATGAAGGACTTGGAGGAGGAACCCGCCTTGCAATGCCGAAGACAATCTACGCGCCGGACTCGTCGTCATTGAAGCCTGGTTCAGGGGCTACTGAGGGAGTCCTGGATTAGGGGGTGTTCGGGTAGCCGGACTATACCTTCGCCGGACTCCATGACTATGAAGATACAAGATTGAAGACTTCGTCCCGTGTCCGGATGGGACTTTCCTTGGCGTGGAAGGCAAGCTAGGCGATGCGGATACTCAAGATCTCCTACCATTGTAACCGACTCTGTGTAACCCTAACCCTATTCGGTGTCTATATAAACCGAAGGGTTGTAGTCCGTAGGACAGAACCATCATCATACACAATCATACCATAGGCTCGCTTCTAGGGTTTAGCCTCCTTGATCTCGTGGTAGATCTACTCTTGTACTACCCATATCATCAATATTAATCAAGTAGGAGTAGGGTTTTACCTCCATCGAGAGGGCCCGAACCTGGGTAAACTTCGTGTCCCTTGTCTCCTGTTACCATCCGGCCTTGACGCACAGTTCGGGACCCCCTACCCGAGATCCGCCAGTTTTGACACCAAAAGCGGTCGTGACATAAAAGCCTCCCTCTGTTCCCAAATACAGAGTATTTGTCTTTCTACAGATTTCAACAAGTGACTAGGTACGGAGCAAAATGAGTGAAGTGAGCGTAGAGGCATAGGGATACTGTAGAAAGGAAGTCCTCGTGATCCATTTATTCCCCATCTCGGTCAGAGAGAACTATTCAACTACTCTTCGCAGTGAAGTGACAATACACACTACAGGAGATGGGACACGTAATTAATAAGCTGAACCAGCGAGTTGGTGTTACTAAATCAGCCTTACCCAGTACTGCCATCATGTTTGCCAGTAGAGCACGGTTCCGCAAATACGCCTACGCACCTCTGTCCTCCATTAACTGACATATGGGCCATGTTGTGGTAGACCCACATGTCATCGGTGTAACTATTTACACTCCGAAGGACGGTATATCCTGGTAGTAGTGCTAGTAGAATTGAGATTGAATGCACTCTTCTTCCTCCTCTCTTTTTCTTCCTCATCTCTTCCCCATCGTCGGCCGCACACCATTTACCCCCGTTCACTGCTCGCCCGCCCGCGCCATCTTCCTTGGTAGCTCGCGCGTACCATATCCCCCGCTCACTGCTCGGCCACACGAGGAGAAGCTTCTTCGCTCGCCCGCCCGAATCCACTTCCCCACTGGCTCGCAGGCACTGAAAACTCCAATGGCAGAACCGACTGACACGCAGAGCTGCGATTGGAATTCCCTCCACGATGTTCTCTTGGAGCAGATCTGTAGTCCTATGGACCTACTCAGCACCGTCCTTCTGGCCACATGCTTGGTGTCTTTGTACCATCTACTCGTCTGCAACTGGGCGGCTCTTTTCAAGACACCCTGCTTGCTGATGCCCGATCCTCGCAGGTGGCCCAGACACCGACTTGACGATCCTACGGAGGTTTCCGTGGTGCCCCTCGACATGCTACCACTACCCGTCCACCTGCCCTTCATGCGCGGCCACTACTGGGCGGGCATGAAGGCCAACTGGATTGTCCTCATCCACCAATCTGGTAGTCCATGATGTCTCGTGGATATCTACACCCAGCAAGAGATCACCGTTCCATCTTTGGATACCGCCGCCTTCGAGCCTCGCGGCCCGCCGGACACTCCTGCCTACTACGCACGAGACGCGTCAAGCTTTTGGCTCGACCTCTGTTTGCATAAAGTTGTAATCTGCGAAGTGCCCACACCATCAGAAGACTACATGGATTACAAGCTCATTGCCTTGTTCAACAAGGGATTAGTCTATCTGGAATCCGGTCGCCATACATGGTTATGGCTCATCATCAATCCTGTTGAGGAAACATTTCTGTCTGATGCTATAGTGCACGATGGCATCGTTTTACATGGTCGACGCACAGATTGGCTACCTATACTAGTGGAATATATCGTCGTGTAATTGTTCTATCTCATCTCATCTTTATCTTATGAATACGACTGCATGTTCATTTGTTACAAATTTAGAATGCATAGCATGTCTATAACCACATCATTGCTATATGTTCCTCTCATTTCCTGGATTTTTATGACCACACATGTTATTGTTAGAGTTGATATGAGAACAATTGGCATCTAATGATTGTTAGAATACATATTATGAGCATAACATCATGATTGCTATATGTTACTCTCGTTTACAAGATTTTTATAACAACGCATGTTATTGCTTAGAGTTGATATGAGAACAGTAGTAGTAAGTGCTATGGTAGAATATGAGTAGGCGCTGTCATAGCTGTTTTCCTCTCATGTTACATGATGTTTGAACCATGACATATTGCTAGAATATGAAAGCCATTGGCTTATTTTTTTAACTTGGGGTATGATTATGACCACGGCATTGCAATTCTCTGTCTATGATATGTGTCACTGTTATAATAATCTTAATTCCATACATACTCGGAAAATGATTGTTTATTTTTGTCCTTTTGGTCTCCAATTTGAATTGTTGCAGCAGACACATATGCGTTGGCCTTCATGATTCCAGGACCTGGAATCATACCAGCCGATGGGTGGTGGTTTATCGCTCGTTCAGCTGACGGCGGTCATTTGATGCTCATTCGCACGTACCAAATTGACCAAACCATTACATCAAACCACATGCAGTACAATGCATGGGGCGTTCGTGACATTGATGGCTATGGCTGCTTCGTGTTCGAGAAAGATCCCAGCTCTGTTGGGCCAGGCATATTCAACCGGAGGCTGGTTTACAGCCCCGGCAACCACTCCTTGTTCCTCGGGCTCAATTATCCGATCATCCAACCAATCATCGATCATATCACCGGCGATGATTACTGTGCTATGCAACTTGCATTCGCTAGGGGGGCTGTGTTTACACATCGTACCATGGGTTTCATGAATCACCATATCCAGAGATTCGTCGACACAGCTTGTTGCCAAATAATCTTCAGTGTGTGAAAGGCATCAAGCTTCCATGCGATGGATAGCTTTTGCAAACCCGACATGCGGTGATGTGGTTCATGCCAACAGCAAATATGCATAACTTGATTCGTGCTGATATCTAGAGTGAGCCATGTATTCTGCTGCTGTAGCACGACCCTCTTTTGTTGGATATTATGTACTCTTGTTAGTTTGAAGCACTCCTCTGGTTTGAAGGATAGATACCTTCCTGGGATCAAGTGCATCCTAACTCACTTGCGTAGGATGTACTGATAATGATGATGGAGATGTTGTGCAGAAGCCATATATATATATATATATATATATATATATATATATATATATATATATATATATATATATATATCAGTTAGGCTTCAAGTGCGTACGTGTTAGTTAAACCTATGTATAAATTGTGACACTAAATACGACTAGTAAGTAGTACAATAGCAGTACTAGTATATGTTGGTCAAATTATTCATCATGTCCACACATTGAATTGACGTGACAACACGCTGCGCGTGAGGTGACACAAGAATCCCGGCGGCATGTTTGGGTATTCTGGACATCAGATTTGGAGTACCACTTATCTGTCGAAATCTTTCATCATTCACTTAAAACAGTCGATTGATCATACATTGAGTACCCTATAACTAGAATTACCGATGCAAGTCGAAGAAGGATTGGCCCGTGCTGCCGGCTGGCGTCAAGTTTGATCCCATGGATCAGGAGCTGATCGAGCACCTTGAGGCCAAAGTGAGTGCTGACAGCACGAGATTTCAGTCTCTCATCAATTTGTTCATACCAACCATCGACAGCGAGCACGGCATATGTTACACCCAACCTGAGAAACTTCCAGGTAAGACACCGATCGGCCGTCTACTTGCACAAACATATTCCTTTGTTTATAGCTCTATTTTTCTTTTTAGACATAGACCTGGTGAAGCAATTACAATTGGAAAGTTAATAAAAAGTGAAACAAGTGACTGCAACATGCCAAAGATGTTATGAAAATGCCAACTAGGTACACTAAAACCTGTATTCCACAATACTGCAGGTATCACACTGAGTGGCCTAAGGAAGCATTTCTTTCAGCGCAATTCCAAGGCGTTCAAAAGGGGCGCGTGGACGCGTTGCAAGATACAGTCGGAGTGCGGCATGCACGCGATGTGGCACAAGACCGGTAATACCTTGCCGGTGATGGTCAACGGCCGGCAGACGGGCAGCAAAAAAGGTTCTGGTGCTGCACACCAACAAGAACTTCGACCGGCAGAGGACCAACTGGGTGATGCACCAGTACCACCTCGGGGACCTAGAGCAAGAGAAGGGCGGGAGCTGGTCCTCTGCAAGATTTTCTACTAGACGAACACTAGGTCCAGGAGTAAAAAGATTATAAGTTAGTTTGGTATTGGTAGTTGTACTACCTTGTCGTCCGCAAGTTGGTATTGTTGTTAACGATCTTTTGGTATGAACTTGCATTTGCTTCCAACCATCATGTCGAGGGTCGACGTGGATATAAAGCTGAATTATTTGTTTCGAAACGAATTTTCAGGCACCTAATTTTTATTTGATGGGTAGCATAAGCACCCGTCGTTCGAATTCCCAGTTCTACAATTTTTTCGACACAAGTGCATGCACTTATTATCATGATAAAAAACAATATCCATGTTGCATCCTAGTTATCAATCTGTACTTGCAGAATTCTCTCGTTTATTGAGCACGTATATTGTTTTTTCTGGTCGAGCAAGTTTCAACTGGGCTGTAGATTGCCCAGGGATGTTTTGTTTTTAACAGGCCCATCCCTTCACGACAACGGGGCACAAAGATCCAGCAGGTATCTACTGGCCTCTGGCCCGCCAGCGTTTGCTATATTTTGTCTTACGACATCCGCAGGCATTTTTTTACTGAATCAAACACACAGTCCGGTTCTATTTTCCTCTTGAAACGCATGTCCTACATCAGTTTTCTAATCTCCACCTATAGTTTTACTAGTTCATATACACGTATCATTATATTGAAAACACATAAAATTCCCATTTCATATTTACATCCTTATTTTTGTTGTTTTTTCCCACCCAGCGCTGATTTTTTTACCACTGGTTTGCCCTTAAACCAACTAAATTGTCCCACGTCTTATTTGCTTACAAAAACAAAACGTTTTTTGGCAAATCAATAAGTTCCTAAAAAATGTTTATCATTTCGGGATTACAACAGTTCGGACTCCACCGAAATATGCAAAATAAGGTTGGACTTTTTGACCGTGGTCCTGGGCAGAAAATGGGCTGTAATAAACTACTTAAGAATTAGCAAATGGGCTCCAAATTATAAAAAATAGCAAATGGGCTTTATGTTGTCTGCCACAGATTTGGAGGCTGACTTGTTGGCCTAGTAAGTTCATGCGTACACAAGGTTTCTCGAAAAAGAAACTTAGTCAACAATCGACTCTACCAGCATCAGACCGTTAGATGTCAATCTAACGGCAATCGTGCTTCTTCAGTATCTGATCTTCCTGCCCCAGCCACCCAAACCCAGCGCCGCCGGAACCGCCTACTCCCACCTCTCGTGGCTGGCAGTGCTGCCGGGAAGGCCTCACGGCCCCATCATACTCGCATCCCTGGCCTGTCTATCCCTCTACTCACCCATACCTCCTGTTATTTTCCGGCGACGGCAGCCGAACCAGTCAACCCTCGTACTCTCCATCGCATGGGCAGCCACTGCCGTGTCTTCCCCGACTCCGTGTCGTTCCCTTCGTAGGCCTTGCCGTCGTCCACCGCCCTGGTGCTCTCGGCGCGGCATGGTCAACGATGTCCATGCAACGGTCGTAGTGCTTCTTCAACCTCTGGTCTTCTTGCCCCAGCCGCCCAAAGCAGCGCCGGTCGTGCCGCATGCTCCTGCCTCCCGTGGCCGGCTGTGCTGCCGTGGAGGCCTCACCGTCCCCATACTACTCCCACCGCTGGCCAGGACATCCCTCCACTCATCCACTCCCCTGTTATTCTGCGGCGATGGCAGCATCACACCGCAGCCGAACCATTGAACCCTCGTACTCCTCTCCGCGTGGGCATCCACTGCCGCGTCTTCCCCAGCTCCATGTCGCCCCTTCCTAGGCCTCGCCGTCGTCCACCACCGTGGTGCTCTCAGCGCGGCATGGTCAATATGGTCAACGACTGACTTCCATCGGAAGAGTACTGTACGTGGAGAGGCTGACGGCTGGGTCCACGGCAACCGTAAGGAAGTGCTTCCTTATTACGCGCAAAATAATTATTCCTCCACCTGAGAACAGGGACCCACCAGACGGGCCACCGGTATTTCGTGGAAAAAACGTTTCCCCCATGACTGCTGGGACCCACAGGACGGGCCACTGTATTTCGCGAAAAAAAATGTTTGCCCCTAACTGCTGGGACCCACCGGATGGACCACCGTATTTCGTGAAAAAAACGTTCCCCCCCCCCCCCCCCCGCTGTCAGCTCAGACCCAATGGAAGTGCCTCCTTATTACGCACAGAAAAATGAATACTCCCCCTGCTAGCTGGGACCCACCATGGTGGGAGGCTGACTTGTGGGCCTACTAAGTTGACAAGGATGGAGGGTTTTGTCAACTTAGTCAATATGAACGATTCTAACTCAAGTGACCGTACGATGTCCATCCAACGGCTGTAGCGCTTCTTCAACCTCTGGTCTTCTTGCTCCAGCCGCCCAAACCAGCGCCGGTCGTGCCTCGTGCTCCTGCCTCCCGTGGCCGGCTGCGATGCGGCGGAGGCCTCACCGCCCCCTACTACTACCACCGCTGGCCAGGACACCCCTCTACTCACCCACACCCCCTGTTATTCTGCGGCGACGACGGCCTCACACCGCAGCGAACCAGTGAACCCTCGTACTCCTCTACGCGTGGGCATCTACTGCCGCGCATTCCCCGGCTCCGCGACGTCCCCTTCCTAGGCCTCGCCGTCGTCCATCACCTTGGTGCTCTCGGCGCGGCATGGTCAATGTGGTCAACGACCGACTTCCATCGGAAGAGTACTGTACGTGGAGAGGCTGACAGCTGGGTCCATGACCACAGCCCAGTTTTTTTGTGATTTTCCAAGTAAGTCGCTTTGTCAAGCCTGTTGGGCTGCAAATCTTTCAAGACGAGGACAACTTCATTCGGCTGGCCGAGAAAATGGCCCATCAGTAATGAGAAATGGGCTGTAAATTTTTAAAACACATGAAACCGGCAATTAGTTTAAATTATTTTTTTCATTTCGAGATTTTAAATTACGTTAATTTTTATGCGTGGAGAATTTGTTAGATTTTACATTGATGTACATTTATTTTTAAAATCAATTTGAATGTGAGTCGAAATTTCGGGATAAAAAACAGTTCGGACGGCACCGAAATATGCAAAATTTCATTAACTTTTTAAGTGTGGCGACAATATGGGTTGTAATGCTAACAAAAAGAATATGGACTCCAAAAAAACCTTAAGAATTAGCAAATGCGCTATAAATTATTAGAAATAATGGCAGATGGGATGTATGTTGTTTTCCACAGATTTGAGGCTTTCCTAAAAAAAGGTTGACGCACAAGCAGTGACTGTTGGATGGCCATCCAACGGCCGTCGTGCTTCTTCAATCTCTGCTCTTCCTGCTCCAGCCGCTCAAATAGGCGCCGGCGGGACTGCCTGCTCCCTCCTCCCCGCGGATGGCTCTGCTGCCGCGCAGGCCTCACAACCCCACTGTACTCCCATCGCTGGCCTAGCTATCCCTCTACTCACCCACACCTGTTGTTATTCTCCGGCGACGGCAGACGAACCAGTAAACCCTCGTACAGTCGTACTCCCCTCCGCGTGGGAAACAACTACCGAGTCTTCCCTGCCTCTGTGTCGTTCCCTTCCTAGGCCTCGCCGTCGTCCACCGCCCTAGTGCTCTCGGTGCGGCCTGGTCAACGTGGTCATCAACCGACATGCATCTGAAGTGGACTTTATGTGGAGAAGCCGACAGCTAGGTCCACGGCCGCACACAAGGAAATGCCTCCTTATTACGCGCAAAATAATGATTCCTTGACCTGACATCAGGGACCCACCGAAAGGGCCTCAGTATTTCACGAAAAAAACGTTACCGCCGCTGACAGCTCGGACCCACCAGCTATATCTTCGCACGCAAGGAAGTGCCTCCTTATTACGCACAAAAAAAATGAATACTCCCCCTGTTAGCTGGGACCCAGTATAGTGGCAGGCTGACTTGTGGGCCTACTAAGTTGACAAGGACGGAGGGCTTTGTCAACTTAGTCAATATGCACGATTCTAGCTCCAGTGACCGTACGATGTCCATCCAACGGCCGTAGTGCTTCTTCAACCTCTTGTCTTCTTGCTCCAGCCGCCCAAACCAGCGCCGGTCGTGCCTCGTGCTCCTGCCTCCCGTGGCCGGCTGTGATGCGGTGGAGGCCACACCGCCCCCTACTACTCCCACCGCTGGCCAGGCCATCCCTCTACTCACCCACACCCCCTATTATTCTGGGCGACGGCATCCTCACACCGCAGCGAACCAGTGAACCCTCATACTCCTCTACGCGTGGGCATCCACTGTCGCGTCTTCCCTGGCTCCGCGTCGTCCCCTTCCTAGGCCTCGCTGTCGTCCACCGCCCTGGTGCTCTCGGCGCGGCGTGGTTAACATGGTCCAACTAGGAAGAGAGAAGGGGGAAGGAAAGAGAGGGAGAGGGAGAGGGAAAGAGGGGCCGCGCCCCCCTCCCCTAGTCCAATTCAGACTCCTCATGGGAGGGGGCGTGCCACCTTATGGGCTGCTGCCCTCTCTCTCCCCTCAGGCCCACTAAGGCCCAATACTTCCCCGAGGGGTTCCGGTAACCCCTCCGGCACTCCAGTTTTATCCGAAACCACCCAGAACATTTCTGGTGTCCGAATATAGTCGTCCAATATATCAATCTTCATGTCTCGACCATTTTGAGACTCCTCGTCATGTCCGTGATCACATCCGGGACTCCGAAAAACCTTCGGTACATCAAAACATATAAACTCATAATGAAACTGTCATCGTAACGTTAAGCATGCGGACCCTACGGGTTCGAGAACAATGTAGACATGACCGAGACACGTCTCCGGTCAATAACCAATAGCGGAACATGGATGCTCATATTGGCTCCCACATATTCTACGAAGATCTTTATCGGTCAGACCGCATAACAACATACGTTGTTCCCTTTGTCATCGGTATGTTACTTGCCCGAGATTCGATCGTCGATATCTCAATACCTATTTCAATCTCGTTACCGGCAAGTCTCTTTACTCGTTCTGTAATACATCATCCCGCAACTAACTTATTATTTACAAAGCTTGCATGGCTTATAGTGATGTGCATTACCGAGAGGGCCTAGAGATACCTCTCCAACAATCGGAGTGACAAATCCTAATCTCGAAATACGCCAACTCAACAAGTACCTTCGGACACACCTGTAGAGCACCTTTATAATCACCCAGTTACATTGTGACGTTTGGTAGCACACAAAGTGTTCTCCGGTAAATGGGAGCTGCATAATCTCATAGTCATAGGAACATGTATAAGTCATGAAGAAAGCAATAGCAACATACTAAAATATCAAGTGCTAAGCTAACAAAATGGGTCAAGTCAATCACATCATTCTCCTAATGATGTGATCCTGTTAATCAAATGACAACTCATGTCTATGGCAAGGAAACTCAACCATCTTTTATCAACGAGCTAGTCAAGTAGAGGCATACTAGTAAAACTATGTTTGTCTATGTATTCACAAATGTATTATGTTTCCAGTTAATACAATTCTAGCATGAATAATACACATTTACCATGATATGAGGAAATAAATAATAACTTTATTATTGCCTCTAGGGCATATTTCCTTCAGTCTCCCACTTGCACTAGAGTCAATAATCTAGATTACATAGTAATGATTCTAACACCCATGGAGTCTTGGTGCTGATCATGTTTTGCTCGTGGAAGAGGCTTAGTCAATGGGTCTGCAACATTCAGATCCGTATGTATCTTGCAAATCTCTATGTCTCCCACCTGGACTTGGTCCCGGATGGAATTGAAGCGCCTTTTGATGTGCTTGGTTCTCTTGTGAAATCTGGATTCCTTTGCCAAGGCAATTGCCCCAGTATTGTCAAAAAAGATTTTCATTGGACCCGATGCACTAGGTATGATACCTAGATCGGATATGAACTCCTTCATCGAGATTCCTTCATTTGCTGCTTCCGAAGCAGCTATGTACTCCGCTTCACACGTAGATCCCGCCACGACGCTTTGTTTAGAACTGCACCAACTGACAGCTACACCGTTCAATGTAAACAGGTATCCGGTTTGCGATTTAGAATCATCCAGATCAGTGTCAAACCTTGCATCGACGTAACCATTTACGACTAGCTCTTTGTCACCTCCATAAACGAGAAACATATCCTTAGTCCTTTTCAGGTATTTCAGGATGTTCTTGACCGCTGTCCAGTGATCCACTCCTGGATTACTTTGGTACCTCCCTGCTAAACTAATAGCAAAGCACAGATCAGGTCTGGTACACAACATTGCATACATGATAGAGCCTATGGCTGAAGCATACGGAACATCTTTCATTTTCTCTCTATCTTCTGCAGTGGTCGGGCATTGAGTCTGACTCAACTTCACACCTTGTAACACATGCAAGAACCCTTTCTTTGCTTGATCCATTTTGAACTTTTTCAAAACTTTATCAAGGTATGTGCTTTGTGAAAGTCCAATTAAGCGTTTTGATTAATCTCTATAGATCTTGATGCCCAATATGTAAGCAGCTTCATCGAGGTCTTTCATTGAAAAACTCTTATTCAAGTATCCTTTTATGCTATCCAGAAATTATATATCATTTCCAATCAGTAATATGTCATCCACACATAATATTAGAAATGCTACAGAGGAGTAAATTGGACAGAAGTACCACAATTGAGGCATTGGAAGCAGATTGGTACCAAGATTGGTAATTTTTACGTGTCAGTACCAACTTTGGGGCGAGGCATTGCAAAAGAGGCTAAAACTACTGTTTATACGTATTGACAGGGAAACTGACTGATTGGGCCCGCCTGTCGGGTGCTGACATGGCAAGTTTTTTGCAGAAAACTCCCTTGCTTTGTGCGTAATCACGTAAATGCCCAATTAAACTAATAGCAAGGCACACATAGGTCTAGTACACAGCATTGCATACATTATAGAGCCTATGGCTGAAGCAGATGGAACATCTTTCATTTTCTCTCTATCTTCTGCAGTGGTCGGGCATTGAGTCTGACTCAACTTCACACCTTCTAACACATGCAAGAACCGTTTCTTTGCTTGATCCATTTTGAAATTTTTCAAAACTTTATCAAGGTATGTGCTTTGTGACAGTCCTATTAAGCGTTTTGATCCATCTCTATAGATCTTGATGCCCAATATGTAAGCAGCTTCACCGAGGTCTTTCATTGAAAAACTCTTATTCAAATATCCTTTTATGATATATCCAGAAATTATATATCATTTCCAATCAGTAATATGTCGTCCATATATAATATTAGAAATGCTACAGAGGAGTAAATTGCACATAAGTACCACAATTGAGGCATTGGAACCAGATTGGTATCAAGATTGGTAATTTTTACGTGTCAGTACCAACTTTGGGGCGAGGCGTTGCAAAAGAGGCTGACACATGCAAGAACCGTTTCTTTGCTTGATCCATTTTGAACTTTTTCAAAACTTTATCAAGGTATGTGCTTTGTGACAGTCCAATTAAGCGTTTTGATCCATCTCTATAGATCTTGATGCCCAATATGTAAGCAGCTTCACCGAGGTCTTTCATTGAAAAACTCTTATTCAAGTATCCTTTTATGATATATCCAGAAATTATATATCATTTCCAATCAGTAATATGTCATCCATATATAATGTTAGAAATGCTATAGAGGAGTAAATTGCACAGAAGTACCACAATTGAGTCATTGGAAGCAGATTGGTACCAAGATTGGTAATTTTTACGTGTCAGTACCAACTTTGGGGCGAGGCGTTGCAAAAGAGGCTAAAACTACTGTTTATACGTATTGACAGGGAAACTGACTGATTGGGCCCGCCTGTCGAGTGCTAACGTGGCAAGTTTTTTTTGTAGAAAACTTCCTTGCTTTGTGCGTAATCACGTAAATGCCCAATTATTTCGGGGAAAAAGGCTCCTATGAGAGGCTTTTTTTCGGTTCGTAATTTCCACCAGCGCTTCGGACTCGTTTGCAAATTTGCGTCGGTTTGAACAACTAAATAAAACGAACAAAAATTGATTCCCGCGCAGGGTTCGAACCGGCAACCTGCGGTACAGCAGAGCAACGGGCTAGCCACCCCGCCACGGCAGCACTCGCAGTCTAATGGAGGCGTGGACTGTTTTATAATACCCTGAAGATGTTGGGCCGGCGGTTGGCCCAGCGAGGCTGCGCGCTGGGTTATTGTTTTTTTAATCATGATATTAATACATATATATTTTGCGATTACATATTAATATTATTAAGTGTCAAGCACCAGACTAGAATACAGGCACGCCCCATGTATATTTTTTAATCATGATATTAATACATATATATTTCATTTTTTAAATGCACTGTTAATTAAAAAGTTGACAACATGTATTAAAAATAAATTTGTAATCATAATAAATCTCAGAAATGCATTAAAAATGTTCAACTTTTATTAAAAAAATCGACATGTTTCTTGAAATGCAAGAATGATTTACACAATAAGTTTTTAGCACATGCTAAACATTTATTGAAATACAAATAATTCACCATGTATTAAGTAAATTTTTCATCATATCTTAAAAAAATATTTCAACATATATTACAAAAATATTCAATTTGCATTCAAAATATGTTCAACGTTCATATTATTAGAAAAGTGTTCACTGTTTGTAAGAAAAGTTCATCGTGCATTAAAAATGTTCACTGTAAAAAAAGAAATTGTGTAATCATAATATTCTTGAAACTCATCGTGTATTAAGAAAACTAGCAGGTTCACCGCGCATTTGCACGGCTAGATTTATTATTTCCTCCACTATTTCACATACATGTAAATTATATTTTGGTTGGTAATTAAATATGTTATCTTCTAATAAAAATCTTTAATCCAAGCAAATTCTTTACGTGCCAAGGAAATTTATCATTTATTATAAATGATGGAATTTCGAAAAATAATTGAAGTTTGAATGGATCAATGAACTATTTGCCATTACAAACGCAGGTCGCCTTTTTGTTATGACTAATGCTTTCATATAGTTCGTTCAGTTAAATGCACATTGTTTGTCGAGTGCGGTTTTCTGTAGCTCAAGCTACATGATACCCCTTATCTTTGCCATCCATTTCTGCATCGCGATCACTGCAGACACATTTGTCTTTTTTGTTTCTCTCAAACGACACGACATATGAACTTCAAATTTTGCAGAACAACAATACATTCTAACTACAATCTGAGAAAAAAAACATTCAGATTTTTTCATGCATTTTAAATACTTAAAATAATATTTTTAGTCAAACAAAATCTCATTTTGTATATTTATATCGGACAAAAAAATCTGAAAGTTTTTTCACACATTGATGTTCTAATGTTTATTCGATCTGCAAAGTTTGAAGTTCATATGTTTTTTCATTTTAGATAAACAAAAAAGAAAAATATTCTTGCTGTAAGTTAGTTAGAGAGTACGGATCTCAAAGCAAGGCTGGAAGGTTGAGAATAAGAGGTTCCATGTAGCCTGAGCTACAAAGGAACTTTGCGTTGTTTGTCAAATACAAATGTTGCATTACTTATAGTAGAGACTGCCTTGAGATTAAATACCCACTTACGTATGTATTTTTAATTCTAATGTTTAGGATATTGTAGTCATTTTGCAACTATATTATTACTTAAAAAGTTGGTTGTGTAGTTGTTATTTCTTACCAATCATCTATAGGTTGTGGAGTAAACTCATGAGAATCTGTATTCATCGTCAAAGATCACATGTCTTTGTTTCCCTTCATTGCTCCACTCTTGGGTCCGAAGCCGTCCGACAACATCTATAGCTTGTTTGACTAAAATAAATTCATAGGGCTTTTAAGGATTTTATTGCCTTGTTCGTTCAATCATTGCCTCATAACAGGAGCTCCTAAGTTTCACTGTTCTCTTTTTCTTTCCAACCAAACTCCTATGGAGAGGAATTATGTCGCATATGAGATCGGGTGGGCCTTTATAGCTTGACTACGTTGGTGGACTTGGCTACACTCGGTGATGGATCACAATGTTAATTTGGCCTACCTATAAATCAAATTAATTGCATGCTTCCCATTTTGCGACACTTTTTATATGTTCTGTTGTTCAGCTTGCACAGTGTGTTCTCTGTTACAACTCAAAGTGTTGGGTACTTTTGCATTATTATTTGTGAGACACCTGCACAGTTGCATACTTCTTTGTTTTCCTTGAAAAAATGTACTATGTTCTGACTAACAAAAATATAATTGTCTTGATTTTGAAGTATGGGAATGTTAGTGATTAATTTTCATGTGTGGTCGGCTGGCATGGTAGTTTCTTTTGCGGACTACTCATATTCGTGGAGAGAGCACGTAATTGTTTGCTAGAGCCCAAGCAAATGCCTATCTACATATCTTATATGTACGAATCAAAAAAAATCTTATATGTTAACCACTATAATATGGATCCGTCATATTTACCTCTATATCTTAACCTTATAGGACAAAACTGTCGAGGAAAAAACTCAAAAGAATATAATCCTAAAAAATACTATGAAATTCTTTTGAATCAAAGTGTGGTTTTTGAAAAATACTATGAAATTATTCCGAACCAAAGTGTGATTTCTAAAATGGTTCAAGTTAGTTCATCTAATTGGTGTTGTCCTATGAAGCAAAAAAAAAAGGATTAGTTATATGATCGGTAGCATCATCTACCAAAAGACTTAATCCAGCAACTATAATTGTTACTCAGAATTATTGATTTGTTCTTGTGCAAAATACACCGGAACAAATGTAAAAGAAACAAATGAATAACCACTAAGAGTGAAATGGGTAATATCATATGCGTGGATATATTTGGCACAACTTCACAGAATATCAAAAAAAAGAAAACATGTCACGGTAATTTACTCTAGGCTCGACATGCACCAGCGTGCTCCTGGGTTTGTGTCGTTTCCTGACTGCATATGTCTGCTTGGGAAGTTGATACAGTGAACCACGCTTGGTTGGGTTAAGATACATTGCGATTTCTTGCTTCTCCTTTGCTTGTCATTGCCGCCGGCATCAGGCCATTAAGCACTCCCATATGCATGTCATGAAACATAATATTTCCAGAAACCTGGCTGAGGGGCGCTGCTCTTAGTTTGGTAGATATGGTCTGCAGGTGATTTACATGGGATTACCTAGCCTTAATATTTTCCCTTTTCTTGTTAATCTGTTTCTCTCTGAGATTAAGAAAATATCTCTAACCAATTATTTCATTTTAGTACGTGTAATACAATGATTGGCTAGTAGGTGACATCAGCTATGTCATTGCATGCATCGATTGATATGGGCATGTACTCCTGAATTTGTCGACCATCCGGTGCAAATACGGCCATAATACATGTTCTACACGCACAGTTTTAAATTTCCTCCAATATAATCAGAACCCATCATACAAATATGGTATGTATTACTAATAGTACTGGTTGACCTTCCATTTGATCAAATATGATTTTTTTTATTAAATTCCGGATCATCACAATTTTCCTAATAATTCATTTCCTCTACGTATGCTGCAGAGGTGACTTTCATGCACTTAAATATCTGGGAAATAATATTTTGTTTTGCTATGCTCAAATCAAATAAATGATACCAATTCAATTTTATTTGGTTGTACGTATGTGCCAAGCAGAAAGCAAATTCTAGATGTATTCAACTCAGGGTGGTTGATGTCATGAAAATAGGCTTCATGCGGACGTCATCCTTAGGCATGCATGCACCGATGAGGTTTATTCATGAAAAAATGCGGACCAAATTTAACATCCATTAGGTTAGGTTTACAAAGAAAACAATCAAAGCAATGAGCTTTATTCATATAAAAATGCCACTAATCACAACACTGTGGTTAGGATTGTCAAATCATTATCTGAAAAAATGACACTATAAAATTTTAAAACAAAATTACCTCTACCCTTCATCTTTGCTAGCCCTTTTCCTTTCCTATTCGTCATCTCCTTCTGGCCGCCGGCCTCACGCGAGCAGCGAACTCCGCCCCTGGATGCGCCTACGGAAACCTGTCCGATCTGTATTAGAAGAACCATATTGAGTTGGGACTATGATTAGCATGTGTACATGTGGCAGAGTTAAAAAAGAATCACGTACATGTGGTGCCTAGGGTTTGGACTCTTGTGCTGCTCGCCCACATCGATCTTGCATAGGAGTCCATCGTTAGTTAGCTTTGGCCAATGGATTGCGTGACTGTTTTTTTTTGTTTCTTGTCCTATTAGAATTCAAACGTGATGGCATTGTAAGCTTGGAAGTTTTCTTCTCCTACACCTGATCGTGGTTGCACTTTCCTTCATAGACGATATACGTGACATAGAGCATAGGTGCAAAATAATGCATGTACGTGTTACTTGTATGTAACATTTACATCCTTAAATCTTAACCGTCCATATCTAAAATTGATGGTTAAGATAATTTAATCTGTGTGGACAAACGTGATGGCTTGTTTTACTTATGTTTTAATTATATAATATATGTTCACCATAAATTACAAAAATGTCACCGCGCATTATGCAAAATGCCATCATATCTTAAGAAAAAATTTATACATATATTACAAAAAAATTAAATTGGCATTGAAAACATGTTCAATGTATATTACCAAAAGTTCATTACATGAAATAAATGTTCACCGTTCATCATATACTAAAACCCATCATAAAAAATGTTCAGCAAATATGTTAAAAATCCAGGAGAAAAACCAACCTAGTGAATGAAAAAATAAGAAAGAAAACCCTAAAAATAAACTAAAACCAGAAAAAAAGCATAATAAGTAAGTGAAATGAAACGTAAAGAAATCTGGGCAACGAATGAGCCCCAACACGCGCGCCAGGGAAGTGCGAAAGGAAAAAACAATTCAGGCCTCGGTGGGCCGGCCCAGCGTGCCTGCATCTATTATAAAAGGCGTGCAGCCTGATTCTTGTCACGAGCGCTGTCGTGGCGGGGTTGCTAGCCCACTGCGCGCCTGAACTGCAGGTCGCCATTTCGAATCCTGCACGGGATTCAATTTTTTTGTTTTATTTACTTGTTCAAACCGACGCAAATTTTCAAACGAGTCCGAATCAGTGGTGGAAATTATGAAAGCAAAAAAGCCTCTCATAGTAGCCTTTTTCCCCGAAATAATTGGGCATTTATGTGATTACGCACAAAGCAAGGCAGCATTCTGCAAAAAAATTGCCACGTCAGCACCCGACAGGTGGGCCCGACCAGTCAGATTCCCAGTCAATACGTATAAACAACAGTTTTAGCCTTTTTTGCAATGCCTCGCCCCAAAGTTGGTACTGACATGTAAAAGTTACCAATGTTGGTACCAGTCTGCTTCCAATGCCCCAATTGTGATACTTCTGTGCAATTTACTCGCTACAGAGCTCCCACTCACTTTCTTGTAAATATAGGCTTCTTCAAAAGTCTGTATAAAACTATATTCTTTGATCACACTATCAAAAAATTTATTCCAACTCCAAGAGGCTTGTACCGGTCCATAAATGGATCGCTGGAGTTTGCACACTTTGTTAGCTCCCTTTGGATTGACAAAACCTTCCGGTTGCATCATATACAACTCTTCTACCAGAAATACATTCAGGAATGCAGTTTTGACATCCATTTGCCAAATTTCATAATCATGAAATGCGGCAATTGCTAACATGATTCAGACAGACTTAACCATCGCTACCGGTGAGAAAGTCTCATCGTAGTCAACTCCTTGAACTTGTCGAAAACCTTTTGCAACAAGTCGAGCTTTGTAGACAGTAACATTACCGTCAGCGTCAGTCTTCTTCTTGAAGATCCATTTATTCTCTATGGCTTGCCGATCATTGGGCAAGTCAACCAAAGTCCACACTTTGTTCTCATACATGGATCTCATCTCAGATTTCATGGCCTCAAGCCATTTTGCGGAATCTGGGCTCACCATCGCTTCTTCATAATTCGTAGGTTCGCCTTGGTCAAGTAACATGACCTCCAGAATAGGATTACCGTACCACTCTGGTGCGGATCTTACTCTGGTTGACCTACGAGGTTCGGTAGGAACTTGATCTGAAGTTATATGATCATCATCATTAGCTTCCTCACTAATTGGTGTAGGAGTCACAGAAACAGATTTCTGGGATGAACTACTTTCCAATAAGGGAGCAGGTATAGTTACCTCATCAAGTTCTACTTTCCTCCCACTCACTTCTTTCGAGAGAAACTCCTTCTCTACAAAGGATCCATTCTTAGCAACGAATGACTTGCCTTCGGATCTGTGATAGAGGGTGTACCCAACAGTTTCCTTTCGGTATCCTATGAAGACACATTTCTACGATTTGGGTTCGAGCTTATCAAGTTGAAGATTTTTCACATAAGCATCGCAGCCCCAAACTTTAAGAAACGACAACTTCGGTTTCTTGCCAAACCACAGTTCATAAGGCGTCATCTCAATGGATTTTGATGGTGCCCTATTTAACGTGAATGCAGCTGTCTCTAAAGCATAACCCCAAAACGATAGCGGTAAATCAGTAAGAGACATCATAGATCGCACCATATCTTATAAAGCACGATTATGACGTTCGGACACACCATTACCCTGTGGTGTTCCGGTGGCGTAAGTTGCGAAACTATTCCGCATTGTTTCAAATGTAGACCAAACTCGTAACTCAAATATTCTCCTCCACGATCAGATCGTAGAAACTTTATTTTCTTGTTACGATGATTTTCCACTTCACTCTGAAATTCTTTGAACTTTTCAAATGTTTTAGACTTATGTTTCATTAAGTACATATACCCATATCTGCTCAAATCATCTGTGAAGGTGATAAAATAACGATACCCGCCGCGAGCCTCAATATTCATCGGACCACATACATCAGTATGTGTGATCTCCAACAAATCTGTTGTTCGCTCCATTGTTTCGGGGAACGACGTTTTAATCATCTTGCCCATAAGGCATGGTTCGCAAGTACCAAGTGATTCATAATCAAGTGATTCCAAAAGTCCATCAGTATGGAGTTTCTTCATGTGCTTTACACCAATATGACCCAAACGGCAGTGCCACAAATAAGTTGCACTATCATTATCAACTCTGCATCTTTTGGCTTCAACATTATGAATATGTGTATCACTACTATCAAGATTCAACAAAAATAGACCACTCTGCAAGGGTGCATGACCATAAAAGATATTACTCATATAAATAGAACAACCATTATTCTCATATTTAAATGAATAACTGTCTCGCATCAAACAAGATCCAGATATAATGTTTATGCTCAATGCTGGCACCAAATAACAATTATTCAGGTCTAAAACTATTCCCGAAGGTAGATGCAGAGGTAGCGTGCCGACGGCGATCACATCGACTTTGGAACCATTTCCCACGCGCATTGTCACCTCGTCCTTAGCCAGTCTTCGCTTAATCCATAGTCCCTGTTTTGAGTTGCAAATATTAGCAACAGAACCTGTATCTAATACCCAGGCGCTACTGCAAGCTCTAGTAAGGTACACATCAATAACATGTATATCACATATACCTTTGTTCACCTTGCCATCCTTCTTATTCGCCAAATACATGGGCCAGTTCCGCTTCCAGTGATCAGTCTGTTTGCAGTAGAAGCACTCAGTCTCAGGATTAGGTCCAGACTTGGGTTTCTTCTCCTGAGTAGCAACTTGTTTGCCGTTCTTCTTGAAGTTCCCCTTCTTCTTCCCTTTACCCTTTTTCTTGAAACTGGTGGTCTTGTTGACCATCAACACTTGATGCTCTTTTGTCAGGACCGGTTTTTCGGGATATAATTTCCCAGAAAATGGCCCTTGTGCTCATCAGCCCCAGGATTACTGTTAGCTGATGAGGCACCAACTTTGATACAGAAATTCCAATCAAAGCTACAGGATATAAAGTACAAGACCATCTTGGCCTATGAGTACAATAAAAAGGTTTCTAGTGGTTGATGGCGGAAGCGGTTTGTGGATCATCAGCGTCTATGGGACTCCATTTCCCACAGGAACAGCTGACCTGGATAACTCCTATCTTCGCGGGGCTGCTATCATCATTGCGTAGGTTCCGAGGCTGTGATCACAACGCTCCTCTCCACGCAAGAAATCTGGCCAAGACAATAGCGAGGGACAAGCCAGTGAGTACTTTGAATGTACTCGCAAACATTAAGAACACAGGTATAATATAGCCACTGATAATCATGCTTTAAAATATTCTATGACCACTTCGTCAGTTATGAAATAAGGTTCATGATGCACGCAAGTAGATCATTTAAATAAATCATGAGTAAACAATCAGGGTGAAAAAAAAATGTAAAGCACCGATCGGGTGTCTAGAGCGACGCCTCGAAAGGATAATAATATGAAGCATGCCGCAGTCGGGCGTCTGAGCGACACCACAGAAAGGGCTTATAAGTAAATGAAATAACGGACATGCCACAGTTGGGCGTCTGTGCGACACCACATAAAGGGCTTATATGTAAATGAAATAACAAACATGCCACAGTCGGGCGTCTGAGCGACGCCACATAAAGGGCTTATATGTAAATGAAATAACAAACATGCCACAGTTGGACGTCTGAGCGACGCCACATGAAGGGATTAGATGTAAATATAATCACAGTTAATATCCAGGAGGTAGTACCATCCCAGGGATATTCATTATTTCAAACAATGCAAACGGTTAGTTCACAATGATAATAACCATAACCATCATATATCACAAGTCATAATGAATATTCTGGTTTAGTAGTTTCTCCTCCGAAGACCGACACTAAGACCGACACTTGACCCATCCCAGACTGTAGTCCTTAACCATGGACACGGCTATTCGAATAGGTTTAATATCTCTGCAGAGGGTGTACTCTTTACCCACGAGTAACGGATTTCTTTAGTTCATCGGAACTAATTCCGTCTACGGTCTTTTAGTCGAAAACACACCTGACTTGCACACACCAGCTTTTACTCGTGTCTGTAATCACCCATGACACCTGTTAAGCAAAACTCTAAGTGGGGAGTCTACAACCTCGCGTAGCATGGGATCAAATTTCTAGTGCGCGCTCTAAGGGGTGCCCCCCTCTCGGTCCCAACCAGAAACACCCATGCCCCCGGACCAGGTGGCATGCCTACCAGATGCAGCCAGTATCTTCCACCATTGACAACTTACTGAACCGTACCCTACCTATGGCAGGGACAAGTGGCAGCACGCAACAAGTATGGGGGTTACTGGAACAAGACTCGATCTATGGCCGACTCAGGAGCCTTAAGTATTTCCTGCAAGGTTAGCTCAAGAATAATATTCCACATCCACCACACACAACCACCACTCATCATACCTCCCCTCTGCCCCACCGGTCATAACCATCTTGACGAGGGACAAGCTCGTGTCTACCCAAGACAGAGACTTTCCCGGACCCTTCCCGGTAGGCATGAGAGCCATATGAGGGTGATTGCTATCACAAGCATATCCATTTCCAACAGCAAAAATTTTCATTATGCACTCAATGCGTATGATCATATCGTTATAAAAATAATTAATGCTTCATGTCGGGGTGGTATTATAACTGTATCAAACAGTCCCCAAAATATTATGCCAGGGTTCAGAATGCTTGCCTTCAAGTTGTGGAGAGACAGGGTGTATTCCAAAACTTTGAAAGTTTCCTTCTCTCTCCAACAAATCCTATTTTTGGAAATATTTAAATTATAACATAATTTAAAAATAGTACAAAAAATTTGCTTGGAATTTTTTTAAATAAATATGAAAATAAACTAGACAATATTTGGGAAACAACAGAAAAAGAATCAAGTCATTTGGATTCATATTTAAAAAGTTATAGCCAGTCAAAGTTTTGGTCAAATCTGTTTTTAAAATTAAACATAAAAGAAAACGTTTCAAAAGGAATACGCTTTCGGGGTAGCTAAGCCGTACTCTGGGGTTTATGTCTTCACTTATCCAGCATGGACCAGCTCGTGGTCACTAACAATGGGTCCACGGGGCCCACTGGTCAGGTTTGACCAATCGCCTCTCCCTCCCTTTCCTCTGCCCGAGCGGGGGCGGGACTCCGGCGATCGTCGCCGGTGAACGGGGGCTCCTCGAGGGCATACGAGGCCAGGGATGGATCCTCCACTCCTAGGCGGTCCTCCCGGTGGTCGACTGGCTGGCGGGGATGGAGGGAATCGCCGGCGGTGAGCTCCGCAGCGGAGAGAGCTTCGGGCATGATTGGGGGATTTGACTCCGGTGGCTCCCGATCAAAATTGAGCTCGCGGGTGGACTTGCGAGATGAAGAGGGGGCTTCTGGTGAAGAGGGTGGAGAGGGGGAGGCCCTGGTGGTACCAGAGTGATCGAGGCAGTGGCGGCGGCTGTGGTTGCCGGAGATGAGGAAGACGACCTCCCTGGTCTTTCTACTGCTACGGGCGGATCGATGAGGGAGTGTGAGAGGTTGCCCGAGGGTTTGGCGAGCTCGGGGGGTCCTTATATAGGCGGGCATTGGCGGTTATGCGGCGGCCGTGGATAAGCTTGACGGAAGAACCGCCGTTCTGTTGCTCCCAGCGATGTGGCGACGACGGGCGTTAGCAGACAGCTTGCGGATGAGGTCGAGCTGCTCCAGAGGGCAGCTGGCGCGCTGGAGAGGCTCGGGCGGCGCCGTCCAGGGCAGGAGCCCATTGTGGCCGGCCGCTAGCCGCCGTGGCCGACCTGACGGCGGCGCTGTGGGGCTCCAGGGGCGGCTCTGCAGCGAGGGGAGGGGTCGGGGCGTCGACTGTGAGAGGGGAAGGGCCAGGGCGAGCGTGGGGCGTCTACAGCGGGACGCGGCGACTCGCGTGCACGCACGTGCAAAACGCGCGCTCTGGGCGCGCCTAGAGCACGCACGCTGCGTGTTCGGCAGAATGCCACGGCATGCCAGAGGGCTCCAAATCACCTAAGGTTTAGCAGGTCTAGGCTAGGGTCCCTTAGGAGATTAGTGGACATGCCAGTATGGACAGAGGGGCAAGATCACAGTGCAAAACAAAAATCATGCCAAAACTAGACATGCACATCAGGTGTTTGACAGAATGCCAAAGGCATCTAGGCAATTCTTGGGGTGGCCCAAATCTCCAGATCAGAGTCTCTCTGGATGAATAAGAGAGTGGTGAAGTTAGTTTGCCAAAAGCTCAAACTTGTTAGTGTAAGTCTGTGAGGAAATTGATTTTGGACAGAAAGGGAAAGGCACCATTGCATGAACTTAAAATCCTCCAATGAGTCCACTCTCCTGGACTTAAGGGTTTAGCAGGATGGGCTATAAGTAGGAAAAGGAATCATAGCTAAAAGGGAAAGTTAAATGATGGTTGCTGTACAAATCACCATGCTGGACCAGAATGAAAAAGAGGTTGTTTCACTCAGATTTTTCAAAGGACAACACTAGGTCCTTGCGTAAGTTTGAATAATATGCTCTTATGAACATCCCATAATTTTGGTGGAAGCTAGAAAGAAGTATTTAAATGGGTTGTAGTGCAAAATTTAGGACCATAAAACCATGGGAAACCAATTTTCAAGAAATAAAGATTAGGAAAAAATAATTATGTAATTAATCCCATTGATAAAAGAAAAGTTTTCTTGAGAGGTTAAACAAGTCCAATAATATATTTGAAAGGTTTTCACTTGGGGTAAAAACTCCATAACAAAGAAAGGGATGATTTTGAAATTAAAAGAAAATCCAGAAAAAAAAATGGCAAATTTAATTTCCTGGCAAAATTTTAATTAATAAAACAAGTTCAAAATTTTGAGGTGTCACAACACTACCCCCCTTAAGAAAAATCTTGTCCTCGAGATTTGTTAAGAGTTATTTTTTAAAAAACAAGGTACTCCCATTAGTTGAAGCCAAGAGTTTACACATAGCACAAACTTAGGGTACAATCATAAGCTGCAACACACAAATAAACATAGCCATGACGTTTACAAAGGAAACGGTAAAAGGACAGGATCCCGAGAAAACGTCTCTAGTACTGGGGCACACTCTTCTTCTATCGGGGAAAGTGGATTGACCAGTCGATGGACGCGTCTCTCCTGGTCGGGCCTCAGTGGTCTGCCGATGGCGATCTGAGGATTTAAATCAGCGAGGCTCTGGAGATAACCCATTACTCGCTAGGTCAAACGCTCTTGCGCGATGACATACTAGACAAGGTTGGCCAGTACTGGGTCTCTCTCAATCCGTCCACCGGGAAAGGTTGCTTCTTCTCCGGGTTCTATATGGCTTGGAAAGTAATAATACCCTCATTCGCTGGCATAGGGTACCGCAAATCGAAGGCGAACAATCGCTTCATGTGCAGCCTCTTCTATGGCCATAAGTGGAGTCGGCATAGATTTCCCCAGGAAGGAGACTTCCGTTGGGTCTTGATTTGAATCTACGGGAGGGATGTGCACTACTGCCCAATATTTCGAGGTGGATGAGGTGATCCTCGACTTGAGCAGCTCGTACTGGGGTGGCTGGGTAGAGACCATGGTCCTGCAGGTAAAGTCCCACAATATTTTAACAAAGATACCCGGGGTTGCATCAGGGGTTCTCAGATAAATGCTGGGGCTCGGCATGGCAAGAAATGGTTGTGAGGATGGTGCACAAGGTGAGGGTTACTTGGCAAGGTCATAAAGTGGCCATTTATATAGCCTCCCGGCTGGGTTATTACCGCGGTGAGGGGCACTAGTTCGCTGGTTTGGCCCTCATGGGGTCAGGGTCAAAGTCATAGATACACACATCTCACAAAAGTGACGCGTTACTGTGGGTGCCGTCGGGTTGGTCTTTGGTAGCTATGCCCAGAATTAAAAATGCGGACGTACATCAACACATCTACTTTTTAAATTGGGGCGCACATGCAGACAACATTGTGGTGATACAAGATCACACAATTCCAGGGTGAGGCCGTACTAAGACTCGGTACTACTCGAGTGACTTAGTCTACCTCGTTCATATCTAAGCGGGCGTGTCTTGTGGATGCCGAGGCTTCTCCATTGGCTTCACCATCGGGGTTAGCCGGAGGGGGTTGAGGAACTGCAGGGTCGGGGTAGCGATGATGACCATCGTGGGGATTGTTGGCCACAATCCTGTTGGAGTGGGTTCCCAAAAGGCGACAAAGCACTTCTGGGGTAATCAAAGCACCTTGGTTGATGGCTGGGGCTGACCTCAAGGTCTCGATCGGTTTTCCGAATAGCACGACTGGGTTGTCGGTGGTGGGCTCATCTTCTCTTCTTGTTGGGGGTCGGCGAACCAGTTCTCCACGAGCTGCGATCAGATCCAGAGTGATCTGGTCGAACAGTCCCTCTAGTGCACTTACATATCGCACCAGATGCAATAATGCAGGGTCCGTCTCGTGGTCTCCGTTGGCGACTTGGGGTGGTCTGCCATACCCATCACGGCTGGGGTAGTAGTAGAAGGAGCAACAGTCAACTCTGGGCGACAAGTGCCGGAGTTGAACTATAGATTCTCGAGCAGCTAGTTGGAAGGCTTGCTGCTCAAAGGAAGTTGTCCTTCCGGTGAACCTGTAGGGGCATTCTGGTGATAGACCCCTACCATAGACGTGCACAGTGGCCCAGAACTGAGGGCTTTCACCGCTCATGGGCCCTTGGTACACAACATATTCTGGGGGCTCTTCTAATGCAAATGCCCAGTGGGTGAGGTTTGCTAGCACGGTCACAAAACCTCCAAGGTTGGTTGCTGCGGTCTCATTGTGAACCATGGGGCCAGGTATTCTAGCTCGGTTTGGGGGTAGAGGCTTGTCGACGGGAAACGACACCTATGGGATCACGAGAATCCCTTTTTGCGGCTGCGGGGCGCGGGGGCCGTGAGAAGAGCGGATCGAGCAGGCAGTACACGATTCCTTTACCCAGGTTCGGGCCGCGAAGATGCGTAAAACCCTACTCCTGCTTTAGTGGATTATATGTTTGTGTTCTTGAGCTAGCTACGGGGCGTGAGGAGCTCCAAAAAGCCGAATCCTCTTCCTGGTCGCCAGGGGCCTCCTTTTATAGGGAAAGGGGCTGCCACAGTGGCACAAAGGAGGTGGAAAGGGTACAGTGATGCAAGGTTATCCCTCGCATTACATGACAGGGTGCATTTAATGCGCCTTGCTTAGGTGTCCTTGCTTTATCGGGGGCGGGGGAGAGCCCTATCTCGTCCGTTGCCGCTCTCTCCCGCGTCGGCACGCGCCCTGGCCAGCGGTGCCTGCGATGCCATGTAGGCGGGCAGGCAGCTGAGGTGGCGCAGCGGTGGGTCTCCACGAGGATCTGCATGCCGCCACGCAGGTGCCTGGCCAGCTGGTTGGGTCGGCAGCTGCATGCGAACGGTGGTGGAGGCGTGAATGGTGTGGGTCCGATGGTGGCCCCGCGGGTGTCCTTGGAAAGGGCCTTGCCGCGGCCCCGACAAGGGACTTGTCGGGGTCCCGACAAGGGTCTTGCCATGGCGCCTGCTGCCATCCCCGGCAAGGCTCTTGCCGGGGGTCTTGTGGTTTTCCTTCGCTGGGATCCCGCCAAGGACCATCATCTTCTAAAGTGTGCATCTGATCTTGAATGTCTTCACAAAGATCTGCATACCACCACGGGGATGCCTCCCGAATCCTTGCCCCATGGGGGCAGTGGACTCAAGGGTGACCCGCTCCATAGGTGTGGGGCGAGCTGCCACGACTAGGGTCTTGCCGGGTTTGCAAAAACCGCCTCCTGGCAAGGATCTTGCCGGGGGGCCCGCTTCGTCCCCTTTGCTCTTTGTGGTCTTGGTCTTGGCGTCGTTCTGCTCCTCTTTGGCTTCGGCCTTACCTTGGTTCTACCTCCCTTGCCGGGCTCGGTGCGGCGGCGCCCGTGGCTCGGACTGCCCGTGCACAGTCATAGGGGTACAAAAAGTGTACCCCTATTTTTGTACACCGATAGGAGCCCCCGGGCCTGGGCCACACATAAGCGCTACGCATTGTTGGGCCAGGCCCAAGAACGGTGCGCGGGCAGGCAGGGCGGTTTTTACCGCGGTAAGTTTCTTCACGCGCTGCGCCTCCGACGCTTCCCGTGCGTGGCGCGTCATGGGGAGGCGTGCGTGACGCGGGCGGCATGCGTGAGGCTGGCCTCTACACGCATGCGTCACGTCGTAGTAAAAAGGGGGCGGCTCGCGTCTTCCCCATAAACGGCGGGAGGCGTGGAGGCGCGGCCCATTTACTGGACGGGGCCGAGGCGTGGTCTTTCAAGGCGCCCACTCCCCATAATCACGGGGCGGGGAGAAGTCACCTCACCCGTCGCTTCGGTCCTGCACGTTCGCCACGCGGCGCTCATGCGGGTGGGGTGGCAGTTGGTGGAGGCGGGAAGCCGGGCCGTCGCGGGCTGGGGCGGCGGATCGGCCCCGGTCTCCTGCGCCATTCACGTCCTCATTGGCGGAACGGGGCGGTCGATCTCCCACCCTGCTCCTTTATAAAGAGCGGGGGGGGGGGGTCGGTGCCCTGCATTCCTCCATCTCACTTCTTCAGCTTCTGTTCCCCTCCCTCTCATTCGCCATGGAGAAACGGAACCCTGGTCCTTTGACGGTGGCAACGAGGGTCGCCGCTCGACAACGCGTCCCTCCTTCTCCTGCACCTGCGGTGGCAGAGCCAGCCGCGAGGGGAAGGGGAAGAGGGCGAGGCCGAGGCGCTCGGGGAAGAGGAGGAAGGGGCGGCGCATCGGCTTTGCCTCCGCCAGCAGTTCCTCTTCCCATGGAGGGCCACGTTGGGGACGACCCTTGTGAGTTCTTCGTCAGGCTGCGCCGGCCGCCTCGCCGTCGTCTTCGTCTCCCGACTCCATTCGCGAGCGAGATGGAGCTGGACCCGCCTGAGACACTGAAGATGCACATGAGGGGCTGTGGAATCAGCGGTACGCGAGTCCGCGTCGACTTCCCAGCCCCTAATGTGATGCATCTTGGTCGAGGGTGGAAGACGTTCGCCCGTATCCACCGCCTGACGGAGGGGCTCACCCTCCATTTTAAGCTGATGGAGGGCAGTCTCCTCTCCGTCAAGGTCTTCGGATGCTTCGGGACTCGGGCAAGGTGCTGCGTGGAGAGCTCCTCCGATAGCGAAGACTCCTCCTCGAGTGGGAGTGACGAGGAGGACAGCGGCAGCGACAACGAGGGTAGCGGGCGGCAGGATGACAGGTCCGACTAGGTGTCGGGCGCCGCTCCGTGCGGCACCGGCGACCCCATCATCCGTGTCGCCGGCTCCTTGAACTTCTCGGGGCCGTCTCCTTGGGCGGCTGGCATTGGGAGGTTGCGGAAAGAGGAAGAGGGCGGGCGGCAAGGCCGCCAACTCGGAGTACATGGGCACGACACCTTCGACGCGTGCTGACGTCCTGCCGCCTCGTCTTTGAACTCTGCCTCTGGCGCTGCCATCACCATCCAGCCTTTGGACGACCACCGAGATGTTCTCTTGGTGTCTTCTTCCACCTGTAGCTTGTCTAGGCGCCCCTTTTGCCCTTTTCGCCTCCTTGACCTGCCTCCTGAAGAGAGGGACAAGAAAGGGATTACGAGCACCTTATCTCTGTTCAGTTTGTAAGCCTTCGGGCCTTAGCTGAATTTAAAGCTTGTAATCCCATCATTCATGTTTTTCATTCTCCATGAACTGTACCTGAGTGGACACTAGTAGAAAAAGGGTCAAACGTGAAGCACATTAGTGCCGGTTTGAATTAGAGTCGGCACTAATGTGTATATTAGTGCTGGTTCGTGGCGGCGATCAATAGTACCGGTTCATGGAGAACCTTTAGTACCAGTTCGTCCCACGAACCGGTACTAAAGAGGTTGTGTCAGCCTGCGGTCAGTCTATGGCCCCACCATCACCATTTAGTGCCGGTTCGAACCACGAACCGGTACTAATGACGTTGTGGCAGGCTGTTTTTAGTCGCACCTCGCTCCCCTAACAAGCCTGTTACCACCTTAAATATGTTATTTCTCAAACTATCACAAGCACTTGGTCTTCATTGAACTCTATGTGTAGAATTTGTGGCCGCAATATGAGTTTTCATCGGTTTATAAATCGTTGATGACTCATATTGACAATTCAGATTGTACACACAAAGATCATTGATGATCAAAGTATTTTTTATGTTATAAGATCATATTGACAATTTAGACTGTAAAGAAATATAAGATCATGATGTAAATTCTCTTATATTTTTTGCGTTCAGTATGCACCATTCAAAGCGACGCCATCAACTTTCAACCATTTCTGCCTTCATTTGCTATTTTTCATGCATTCAATGATTTGTTTTGAGAACTAAATGACCTGGAAATTGAAAAGCACTACAAATGAACTATGAAAAAGTTGAAACTTGGCATGGTATCATCATTTCACCCACATAGCATGTGCAAGAAAGTAGAGAGGCTTACGGCTAAAACTGGATGCACTTCGTTTACAAACTGGACAATCTCTTTCGAAGTATTCAGGTTTCTGACGAAATTAAATTCATCTGTTACAAAGGCATTTCATTTTTTTAAACTTATTACAACTCCAGAATTTTTGTGCATTCAGTATGCACCATTCAAAGCGACACCATCAACTTTCAACCATTTCTGCCTTCATTTGCTATTTTTCATGCATTCAATGATTTGTTTTGAGAACTAAATGACCTGGAAATTGAAAAGCACTACAAATGAACTCTGGAAAAGTTGAAACTTGGCATGGTATCATCATTTCACCCACATAGCATGTGCAAGAAAGTAGAGAGGCTTACATCTAAAACTGGATGCACTTCATTTACAAACTGGACAATCTCTTTCGAAGTATTCAGGTTTTTGACGAAATTAAACTCATCTGTTACAAAGGCATTTCATTTTTTTAAACTTATTACAACTCCAGAATTTTTGTGCATTCAGTATGCACCATTCAAAGCGACGCCATCAACTTTCAACCATTTCTTCCTTCATTTGCTATTTTTCATGCATTCAATGATTTGTTTTGAACTAAATGACACTAAATTTTGTGCAGGCATAGCACCACCTTTAGTACCGGTTGGTGGCTCCAACCGGTACTAAAGGGTGACCAGTACTACAGTTTCTTAGTAAGTTGTTTTTTAGTCCCACCTCGCCAAGAGAGAGGGACTAGGAGCGGTTTATAAGCCCTGAGTGCAGAGACGATGAAGAAGAGGCTCAATGCTCACGTTGCTTAGCTTCAAGCCTTCAGGAATATGGTAGATTGCACGGAGCTACGCGTAGTGCAGTTGACACTATTCCAAAAGGCTTGAAGCAAATTAACGAAGCATTGCACCTCTTTTTTATTTTTAATAACTTATTACAACTCCGGACTTATTACACTACACGTCGGCATTTCTTTTTTTAAAACCTTGGTTATAACTCCAGACTTTGACCATCAAGTTTTGCAGAAAAGAAAAAAATAGCAGAAAAGAAACAAATTATATAAAAAAACAACTCAGAAATAAATAAAAGAAAATAAATATAGCAGAAAAGAAAAAACTACTCAGAAATAAATAGAAGAAAAAATAAAGCAGAAAAGAAAAAAAATATATTTACTATTTTTCAATCGTTCACAAAATGACCGTGAAATTGAAAATCACTACAAAATGAACTCTGAAAATGTTGAATTTTGGCAAACTAGATGAAAAACTACTCACAAATAAATATAACAGAAAAGAAAAAACTATACAAAAAACTACGCAGAAATAAATAGAAGAAAATAAAGCAGAAAAGAAAAACAAATAAAAAAATTGGGGCGCTGCCCTGTGGGCCTGCTAGGCCACGGGCGTGCAATTACACGCCTTAAAGGCCCAGCAGACTCACAGGGCAGCGCGCAGAGTTTAGGCCCACAAGCCTGCTATACAGAGGAGTTCGAAAGGGCAGCCGCGGCTTGGTTTGTAAACCAGTGCGGCTGCCCTTCGCCCGGCGAGGTGGGACTAAACTTTGTGCAGGCAGCGCGAGGCCTTTAGTACCGGTTGGTGGCTCCAACCGGTACTAAAGGCGAGCCACCAACCGGTACTAAAGGCCTTGTCTTCCCGCCTCCTGGCCTGGCCAAAGTTGGCCTTTAGTACCGGTTGGTGGCTCCAATCGGTACTAAAGGCTCACCCTATATATACAACACTTACGAAATTTCAGTTACATCTCCACTTCTTTCTCGTCAACCTCTCGCGCGCGCTCCCGTCGTCGCCGCCCGTCGCCCGCCGTCGTCGTCGTCCCCGCCGCCACCCCGAACGCCGCCGCCCCGCCGTCCGTCGTCGTCGCCGCCCGCCCAGAACGCCGCCGTGCCGCCGTCCGTCCGTATCTCGCTCTCTCTCCTCGCGCGTACCCGGCCGCCGCGCCGCCGTCCGCCCCGAATTCCGCGCGCCGCCGTCCGTCCCCGTCGCCGCCCCGAACGCCGGCGCCCCCGCCCCGTACGCCGGCGCCCCCGCTCGTACGTACGGGGCGGCGGCGTACGGGCCGGGGGGGCGCACACACACACACATATACCACACACGCATACACACACACATACACACATACATACTAGATTAATGTCGAATGTTAGATTAATGTCGAACTAGAGATTAGAACTAGTTCAATAATTAATATAACTAGTTCATAGAATTTTTATGAATTTTTTGTTGTAATTTTGTTCATAAATTTTTTATTATGTTCATATTTTTGTTATCGGGTATGTCGTTGTCGATATACCCCCCCTCCCCGATAACTTTTAGTAATTAGTACTACTTAGAAAGTGTTTAATGGACTTAGTTAGAGGGTAACTTGTTTATTTTGAGTAAGTATATACTACATTATTCTATTTATAGTAAGTGCTTAGTAGTTGAACTAGTTGAAGTAGTTTATTTTTAGCAAGAAAATTAATAGAACTAGTTTCTTTTATTTAGTTAAAGCAATTATTCCCGCATCGACGTGGACGATGCCTATCCCGCATCCTCGTCGTCGAGTCGGCGGAGGACGACACCTGCTCTACCAAATGGGCCATGTCCGGGACTGGGCTCCGCCGGGGTGGTACTGGGAGGCGCTACCTTCCGGGGGGCGTAGCTTGGTGAGGAGACAGCCCGTCGTTGACCCGATCTTTGTTTGGTGGCGGTCGCGTGGGCCAGTGACGGTGCCGAGGCTTCCGGACACCGCGAAGGTGGTACGTCACCGTCTCAGCAAGGAGGACCAGCACGTCTGTCGCTACATGGTTGCGTTGGAGGGAAGGTTCAAGAATACCTGGCAGGTTCTTCAGGGATCTCACTAGAGCTATGATCCTGTGATGGTTCCTTCCCTTTGGGTGTCCACCGCCCGCGCCGATACCCGTCGGGCGCTACGGTTCTAGCTGTACTGGCGATATGTATGATATATAGTATTCGACGTGTATTAGTGATAATATTCGATGTACGGACACGTGGAGATGATGTAGTTTTTCTTATAATTGAAGGCATCCTAATTTGAATACTACTTTATTTTGCGATTTGATTTTTCTTATTGAATGCTCAAATTGGAGAGCACTATATGCAAGGCATATGCATATGATTAGTTGAATAATAATGATCTAATTTAGTCTTTGAATTATGAACGTATAGGAAATGTCATCATCGGACGACGAAAGTCTCCCGGGGGAGTGTGACTGGTGCCACGACGATCGAGGTGAGTGCGACAGGCCTCACCTGGACGATGGTCGGCGCTTCAGCATTAAGCTCGAGGAGACCTTCGAAGTTGAAACGGTACGCAACGACGACAAGTGTTTTTTTCATAATTAAGCATGACTTCAACTATTTCAACGTGTAATTTTCATCTTTTACAATTAGAGTATAGTTGATCCCATGCCATGCAAGACGCTATGTCTTGGAGAGGATGGATTTTGAAGACCATGAAAATTTTGAAACGAAGAAAAATCACCTAAGGACCCATCATGATGTGGATTTTGAAGTAAAGTTGTATAATGCTGAGAGCGTAACCCTTTTGGTTGCAAAAATTGGGAAGCATTTTGCAAATTGTATGGTTTTGATGAGGGTATGCTTGTCACCATGGATCTTGGTGATCCTGAAATCGAGCAAGACAATATGGACATTTGGTTCCTTGTTGATACTCCTCCAGTTCTACCGCTATGTGAGTTTCTCAAACATAGTTAATTATTAATAGAACTTATATTGTTCATTTCAAAATAGTTGACAGCTTATTTCCATTGACAGCTTATTTTGAAGTATCATAGAATGTGCAGAAGATGGTAGATAGAACTTACTACACCGATGGCTCTGAGTTAACTTACAAGGAGAAAACTCATCTGGTTGGATTTTGTAATGATATTGAGAATTACAATATCTACAATCGAACTCCTCAACATTATGGTCAATACGTGCCACTAGTGCACGTGTTGAACTACGGTAACTACCATGGAGATACCCTGGTAAGTTTTTTTACTATTACGACATCCGTGCATCTTTTTGCATACTTCTAAAACTAGTACATCATTGCTAACTATGAAGTTATTACTATGTTTTTCAACAGCTTATCCCAGAGGATTGTGTGCCTCATTTGATGTATCAGAATGGCGGCAGCCTTCGTGTTTTGAACATATATCCAGGTCATCCTACGAATCTCAACTGTCCATACCGGATTTCTAAAAGAAGTGGAGACATGACAATCAAAGGATGGAAAAAATGTATGGACAGTCGTAAGGAGCTTCTTGGAAGCAAAAGGAAGCGAGTCGCAAGAATTGGAGACAGGATGATCTCCATTCTTCATAATGGAGAGTCAGGGTCTATATTGTTTTATGCTATTTTACCTTAAGTGTGTTTAGGTCCGATCCTACCTGATACTTGATGATCATGTGCTAAGAACAATTATGTAGGGTTGGGTTCGATGACTATGAGGATGATGATGGTATGACTTATTATTAATAACGAGTAGAAGTTGTATGATGATGCTTGATTAATTAGCTAGTAGGACTTGTTATTATATATGATGATGTATGATGCGAGCATGCATGAGTTATTATATATATATCTGCGGGTGAAACGAAAAAGAATTAAAATGGAAAACACAAAATTAAATGAAAAAGAAATCATAAAACCAAAAACCCCCCAAACATTTTAGTACCGGTTGGTGTTACCAACCGGTACTAAAGGGCTCCCGGCCCCCGGAGCTGGCTCGTGCCACGTGGTTGCCCTTTAGCACCGGTTCATGCTGAACCGGTACTAAAGGGGGGGGGCTTTAGTGACCACACTTTAGTGCCGGTTCCTAAACCGACACTAAAGGGCCTTACGAACCGGTGCTATTGCCCGGTTCTGCACTAGTGGGAATGTTTTTAATGAAAAAGGGATGCTTGCCGGGTCACTTGTCCTGCGGGTGGAACCAACGTCAAGGGGTAAATCCTTGATATCTTTAAGACAGACATTTCCTTGCCCGGCAGCAGGCCCTGCCGTCTCCCCACGTCGCTCGACCTTTCTCACGCTTTCGAGGCGGGGATGAGGCGGGTTCAGGCTCGTCGTTTCATCGCTTCGCTGCCGCGACTACGACCAAACCTGGCCCCAGGAATGAGCCCTAGGGCCTAGAGTTAGGGGAGCACGGTAGCTTTAGGAAGAAACGAGGTTTCGCATACCTCAGTCCATAAGAGAATGCATGATAAGGGATGAAGAACTTATCTGAAATTGCAGCCCCCGGCAACTCTGGTTCGCCGTGGGTGGATCTTTGTACTTGCAGCCCCCGGCAACACTAGCTTGCCGGGGTCTAGATGCTGGTCCGTCCTTCTTCTCTCTTTTTTCTTCATCGTCAAGTGATCCGGCAAGGATATCCGAGCCCTGCGAACCAAAGGAGACAAAAGAACGGCAAAGAGACGCACACTCGACCTCTAAGCTAGGGGTTAGCCGCCGCTAAGCACTATCAACCCTAACCAAGGACGAGACTCGATCTAGCATGCATGCTATAACTTAGGGCGCCAGCGCTTCATTTATGCCCAGGGTCTGCGCCTGGCTTTGTACAAAGGGTTAAATGCATCATCGGCAATGCTTGTACAAAAGGTGGCTTGCCAGGAGGCCCGACAAGCCGCGCCTTATGGGTAAAACTTGCGAAGATGCTCGATGTTCCAGGAGTTGCTCACCGGAACAGCATCTTCGGTCTCCAGGCGGACTGCGCCGGGCCTGGTGACTCGTATTACCCGATAAGGGCCTTCCCACTTTGGCGTCAACTTGTTGGAATTCTTGGCCGATTGAACGCGCCGAAGAACAAGGTCGCCTTCCTCAAGGCTCCGGGCATGAACCTTGCGGCTATGGTAGCGTGCTGCTCTCACAGCCGCCCGAAGACGATCTTCCTCAAGGAGCAGTGCGTCGTCTTGCCGCAGTTGCTCTTGCTCAAGCTCATCATAAGCGAGCACTTGAGGTGACCCGTATATGAGTTCAGTGGGGATAACTGCTTCTGCCCCGTATACAAGGGTAAAGGGTGTCTGGCCGGTGGCTCGATTTGGTGTCGTCCTGATTGACCAAAGAACCGTCGGCAACTCATCGATCCAGCGCCTTCCACTCTTGTGCAGTCTGTCAAAGGTCTTAGTCCTTAAGCCTCGCAACACTTCAGCATTTGCCCTTTCAGCTTCCCCGTTGCTCCGCGGGTGAGCGACGGAAGCGAAACAGACTTTGCTGCCGAGGTCCTGAGTATACTGCATGAAGGTGCGGCTTGTGTACTGCGTACTGTTGTCGGTGATGATCCGGTTGGGTACACCGTAACGACACACTAGCCCCTTGAAGAACTTGACGGCTGACTGAGCTGTGACCTTCCTCACTGCCTCCACTTCTGGCCACTTTGTGCACTTGTCGATGGCTACGTACAAGTACTCAAAGCCCCTGACAGCGCGGGGGAAAGGGCCCAGTATGTCGAGCCCCCAGACCGAGAAGGGCCAGGAGAGAGGAATGGTTTGAAGGGCTTGAGCTGGTTGATGAAGCTTTCTTGAATGGAACTAACACGCCTCACACCTGGTGCCGAGTGTCGTTGCATCCTGGAGGGCGGTGGGACAGAAGAAACCTTGCCGGAACGTCTTGCCGGCAAGGGCTCTCAACCCAATGTGGGATCCACATATGCCTCCATGTATCTCCGCCAACAGCTCCAGCCCTTCCTCTCGAGGGATGCACTTCAATTTCACACTGTTTGGTCTCTTCCTGTACAGGACGTCATCGACGAACTGGTACATGGCAGAGCGACGGGCTACTTTTTCCGCTTCTTCCTGCTCCTCAGCAAGCTCCCCTGTCTAGAGGAATCGGACGATACGCTGTGCCCACGCTGGAGCCTGAGGCTCGACGGCGAGGACTAAAGGCATTTCCTCCGCTATAGGGGCGGCTGTCTCGTGGCGGGTTCAGTGTCCTCGGCAACATCCTTGCCGGCGGCTCCGGGGAGCTCGGCGGGAAAGTACTTGCCGGGTCCTGATTTCCTCCTCTTGTTCTGCTCTGTTGATAGATCAACGGATGGCTGAGTTAGCTGAAGCACAAAGGTACCTGGTTCCACAGGTAGCTTGAGGGCAGCGTGCTTCGACAGGTAATCGGCGATATCGTTCTCCGTTCGGGGAACGTATTCAGCCTGGATACCGTTGAAACGATCTTCCAGCTTTCTCACTTCATCAACGTAGGCCTTCATCAACGGGCTCTGGTAATCCTTATTGACTTGCTTGACGACAAGCTGCGAGTCGCCCCTGATGATGAGCTTTTTGATTCCGAGGTCCGCCGTGATCCTAAGACCGGCAAGCAGCCCTTCGTATTCCGCCGTGTTGTTTGTTGACGCCTCCCTGGGGAAGTGCATCTGGATCACGTACTTGAGGTGCTCTCCGGTGGGGGCGATGAGCAGTACGCCAGCCCCGGCACCCTGGAGGGAGAAAGCCCCATCAAAGTACATAATCCAATCGCAACTTGCCTCCTTGCCGGGGAGACCAGTCTCTTGGGCTTCTTCGTCAGGTGTGGCGGTCCATTCTGCAATGAACTCCACCAGGACACGGCTCTGGATCGTCGAAATACTTTCGAACTTGAGGCCAAAGCTGGACAGCTCCAGTGCCCATTCCACAATCATCCCCGTCGCATCTAGATTGTGCAATATCCGCTATAGAGGGAGGCGAGTGACGATAGTGATCTCGTGTGCCTGGAAGTAGTGACGCAGCTTCCTCGAGGCCATGAGAAGGCCGAAGAGCAGTTTCTGCACACCGGAGTACCTCGACCTAGCCCCCTGCAAGAGGGAGCTAACGAAGTAGACCGGGCGCTGCATCACTTTCTTCTTTGGCGGCACCTCGACCAACTGTGTCGCCTCCGCACCGGTGGCGTCGGGCTCTGTTGTTGCCATTACATCGTCGTTGACCTCCCTCTGCGCCACTAGTGCGGGGATGACCACCTGGTTCGTTGCCGCTAAGTATAGCAGATACGACTCCTGGGGCCTGGGCGCAACTAGTGTTGGTGCGGAGGAGAGGTACTTCTTCAAATCTTGCAATGCCGCTTTGGCTTCTGGTGTCCACTCCATCGGGCCCGCCTTTTTCAGGATCTTGAAAAAGGTAAGGGCGCGCTCGGCGGACTTGGATATGAACCTGCCCAGGGCAGCGACGCAACCAGCAAGCCGAAGCACATCCTTGATTCGCTTGGGCGCTTCAGTCTGCTCTATAGCTTTGATCTTGTCCGGGTTGGCCTCTATCCCCCACTGCGACACAAAGAACCCGAGAAGCTTGCCGGACGGAACGCCAAAGACGCACTTCTCAGGGTTCAGCTTGAGGTTGATCTTGTGCAGATTTGCAAATGTCTCCCACGAATCTGATATGAGGGTGGCCCTGTCCTTGGTTTTGACCACTATGTCGTCCATATAAGCCTCCATATTTCTATGAAGCCGGGGCTCAAAACCAATCTGGACCGCCCTCGCAAGCGTCGATCCAGCACTCTTCAACCCGAAAGGCATCCGTATGAAACAATACGTACCACATGGGGTGATGAAGGCTGTTTTCTCTTCGTCTTCTTTCGTCATGAATATTTGGTGGTAGCCGGAGTAGGCTTCGAGGAATGACAACAGATCACACCCAGCCGTGGAGTCAACAATTTGGTCGATGTGCGGCAACGGGAAGGGTTCTTTGGGACAAGCCTTATTGATAGCTGTGTAATCAATACACAACCTCCACTTCCCATTTGCCTTGCGTACTACGACCGGATTGGCCAACCATGTCGGATGGAGCACTCCTCTTACCAAACCTGCTGCCTCCAGTTTCCGGATTTCTTCTGTGATAAACTCTTGTCGTTCCAAAGCTTGCTTTCTGACCTTCTGCTTGACGGGCCGCACATGAGGACAGATAGCAAGGTGGTGCTCAATCACCTCCCTGGGAACGCCGGGGATGTCGGAAGCTTGCCATGCAAACACATCGACATTCGCCCGCAGGAAGGTGACGAGCGCGTCTTCCTATTTGTCGTCAAGTGTGGAGCTTATGGTGAAGGCTCCACCTGTGCCGTCCTTGTTGACGGAAACCTTCTTGGTTCCGGCGACGTGGCCCTGGACTTCTTTCTTCCGCCGGCGGAGCTCCCTGGCACGTCCTCGACGGCAGCGCTACACTTCAAAGAGGTGCGCTTGCCGGAGTGGGTGTCCGAGGTCTTACCGGCTTTCTTCTTCTTCCCCCCCGGGGTCCCGGCAGCAGGAGCGAGTGCCCCAGCAGCGGCGGCTGCTGCGACTGCTTGCTGGTACACTTGATCAACGCAAATTAGTGCATCCTTGTTGTCGGAGGGGATGGTGATGATCGTCACGGGCCCTGGCATCTTCAGGGTATTGCAGGCGTAGTGCGACACCGCCATGAACTTGGCCAGCGCTGCGCGGCCAAGGATCTCCGTCCTGAAGTTCAGGTTGCTCCCGAAAGTTACGGGCAACGTGACCTTTCCCTTGGGTTGGCTTCTCCCCGGGCTGACCCCTTGAAACGTGCCCGTTTCTTCGAGGTCTCCATCAGGGATCTGCAGCTTCTCGATCACGGCAGGCGAGATCAAGTTCAGACCGGCCCCGCCATCTACTAACATTTTTGTCACCTTGAGTTTGCTTATTGTTGGTGAAACCAACAACGGCAAGCACCCCACCGCAGTAGTGCGATTAGGGTGGTCCTCAGAGTAAAAAATGATAGGTGTGCTGGACCACTTCAGCGGCCTCTGGGCATCAAACGACGGCTCTCCTGCTGTAATTTCTCGCGCCCACTGTTTAATCCGGCGCCGAGAGGCATGCAGCGAAGCGCCGCCGTCAACGGACATGGCCTCTGTAGCTTTCTGAAACTCTTGGTCGCCGGACTCGTCGTCCTCTTCGTGATCGTCATCTTCTGGCTTTCTGTCACGGCCCCGAGCGGGCCTCTCTTGTTGCTTATCCTTGCCGCGACGGCCCGCCTGGCCATCGCGTTTCTTACCGGATCCCTCAGCACCGTCTTGGCCCTTCTCCTTGTCCCGCCTCTCGTATTGAGCCCTCTGCTTCTCAGCGAGGAGCTCAACCTACCGGCAGTCTTTGAGAGCATGGCCTTTGGTGCGATGGATCTTGCAGTATCGCTTGTCGGAATTGCCTGGTTTCTCGGCTACCGCCAAGGCCTGGCAGGCGACACATCCGGCAATTTCCTTGCCGGGGTCACCTGCCTTGGTCTTCTTGGTGGAGCCGGTGTCGTCAGACCCCTCGACGGCAAGCACATCTTTCCCTTTGCGCTTGCTGTTGCGGTGCCGGCCTTTCTTCACCGGGGCGGCGGTGTCCTCTTCAGAGGAGTCGGTTTCCACACCGGCATCTTTGCCGGGGTACTTCCTCGCCTCTTCAGCCCGGGCACATTTGACCGCGAGAACATAGAGCTCTGCGACATCTTTCACCTTGTTCATCGCCAGCTCTTCGCGCATCTTGCGGTACCGAACGTTCTGATGGAACGCGCTGATGATGGTGGCGGGGTGAACATCTGGGATATTGTACTGTACCCGGCAGAACCTCTGTATGTACTTGCGGAGACTCTCGCCTCCCTTCTGGGGAATGATGTGGAGATCACTCGCTTGGCCATGAGCTTGGTGACCGCCAGTGAAGGCACCCACGAACTCATGGCACAAATCCGACCAGGAGGAAATGGAGTCTACCGGCAAGTGCATCAACCATGACATGGCGTTGGGTTTAAGAGCCAACGGGTAGTAATTTGCAAGCACCTTATCGTCACGAGCTCTGGCAGCCTGCAGCGCGATTGTGTAGATGCTGAGGAACTCGGATGGGTGGGTCTTGCCGCCGTACTTCTCGCCCACGTCAGGTTTGAAAGTGCGGTGAGTGGGCCACTGGAACTGCCGCAGCTCACGGGTAAAAGCCGGGCAGCCTACCTCGTAAGGCAGGCCCCCAGGGCTCTCCGGTGCCGGGTGGTCCACAGCAGGCCCCGCTCGCCTATCTGACTGGTGGCGCGCTCCGCGCCGGCGCTCGATGGTGGTCCGAGCGTCTTCATGTTCCCCATCCCGAAGGACCTGGCGTTGGTCCTGGTGGGTCCGCGGGTCGGACGACGCTATGGAGATTTCGTCACCCGCAACGTCGCGACGGGCCGGTATCCGTGGCGCCGGACGAGGAGGAGGCGAGTGCACCGTGGTCGCGGCGCCGCCAGCCTTCCTGCCAGTGGTACGCGGGACTCCGTCGGAACATCGACCCGGGGGCTCCGTCGGGGTCGGCTCATCTTTGTTTGCCACCGCAATAAGGCTTCGGATGGTGTCTCTCCATTCGTCGAGTTTCCCCGTAGTGGGAGGAAAGTCGAGGAGCAACTGCGCGCGCGCCAGGGCTTCTGCTGGCTTCGGTGGCAGCGAAACCTGCACGGATCGCGACGCGCTTCGACTTCTGACCATGTTAGAAGGAGCTCTATCACGATCGCGCGGTCGCATGCCGTCTTCACCAGCGCCTCCGCGAGCGGGCAGGTCTTGTACATCCCGGGAGTGGCGCTCGGGGCTTTTCCCGCGGCGACGCCCAGGGTCTTTGGGGCGATCACGCCGCTCGTTGCGCGCCGCTTGAGAGGAACGCACCATCGGCGCCGGAGTGGGAGTCCTGGAAGCCCTCGCGCCGCCAGCGGGTGGGGCAGCAGCGACCTCGGAAGGTCCCGCGCCACCTGGGAAGGGCCCGGCTCCTTCTTTGGATTTGGCGGCGTGCGGCCCGTTACCGGCAGTACAAGAAATATGTCAACTTGTGACCACCACTATTGGTCACTAAAAGGTCACAAATTTCCATTTACGACCTTTTTGTGACCAAAAACAAAAGGTCAAAAGCTGGAGGTCGTAAACTGACTATAGCGACCTTTAACAAAAGGTCGTTCATCCTATGACCTTCTGTTTTGGTCGCTAGCTCTCTCCCCAGGCCATGTCGGATCCGACGTGGCAATCTGACGTGGCAAAATTGCGACGAATTGGAAAGGTCGTTGGTTAAAATCAGTCCGGTCCAATTGGGGGTTTTACATGGGCCGAGCCCATTAATTCAGCCCATTTTATGTTTTTTTTTCAGTTAATTTTCGCTAGCTACATGGGCCTAGCCCAACATGGCGTTTTTTTGTTTTCTAAGCCTTTTCCATTTTAATGTATTTTTTAATGTATTTTTTTCTGTAAGTTACACGGGCCAAGCCCATTTGAGCCTTTTATTTATTTCTGGGCCGGGTCTTTTAACATTGTTTGGGCCATTATATTTTGAAGCTGGTCACACTTGTCATCTTCTCACACATTGGGCCCACTTGAGAGAAAATTCAAAAATGCTCAGATTATTTTCATAAGTGGATCCCACAAGTCAGGTTTCCATTCCGCACGTTTTCAAATCACATACATAATCATTATTTCAAACAGAACAGTACAGATGTAGTACGTCAAATAACACTAAGTCTACTACAATATGTACATAGTTATTACAACCAAACAGAAGAGACGGCTCTTTGCTGAGTAGAGCTATATGGTTTCGATCTTCAAATTTTGTAGACCTCGAGCTCCTGAACACAAAGACAAACATCATTAGAGATTAGAGTGTACACATGCTAGGAATAGCATTGGTTAAAAATAACTAATAATCACATGATGAAGTCCTAGAATGAAATTTCAGTAGTGACCAGATCTAGATCTATAGGAAACAGAACAGCCACGACAAAATCCTAACCAGAATGCATTTAATAAAAATGGATTGCATCTGGTTACTGTAGTGCAAGCTAACGACATGAAGGTTCCAGCAAGCAATGATCAACTACTCAAAACCATTCCGTGCTTTGCAAAGAAAATACTAGATGAATCTCACTAACAAGAGCACTAGGCGATTAATAGAAGAAGTAATCAGCAGATGACACAATAACAACAACAGATTCTGGTTAGAGACCAATTATCTAGTGGGTATAATATTTGATTACTTCAAGAACAGATTCTGGTTGGACCAAATATATGATAGAGCAACAGATTCAGCCAACTTCAAGAGACGACAAGAGCATCAATCAACAACAGGTATAGTATAATATTTTAGAGACCAATTTTAGAAACATATTTTAGAGACCAATTTTATATCAGAACACTAGATGTTTGTGATGCATCTTCGAGAACCACAAGAACACTAGATATAGTAGAATATGATTCCAGGAGTATAATGCTAACCACAAGAGCATCAATCAGCAGCAGGTATACATCAAACTATATACTAGACATCATCAGGATAGGAAGGGTCACCTGACATATTGAACTCGATGCTGCAGCAGGCCGATGACGTGGTTGTACAGAGCAGGCCCTTTGTGGTTGGCTAGATGCGCCCCTCCTCCTCCTGCTCCTCGAGCAGGACAAGGATGAGCTGGTACAGAGCATGCAGCTCCTCCCTAAACCATAAAGCACACAAATCAGTATGCACAAGTGTTGGACCTTCAAATAAGGAGACTTGAATTCACTGGTAAGCATTAGCGGAACTCATAAACATGCAATGTGGAATTTGTATCTCAAAGATGTATACATACTTATCAGGTTTATTTAGCACATAAACATGCAATGTGGAATTTGTATCTCAAAGAAGTACACATACTTATCAGGTTTAATTAACACAGAGAAGCCAAATGCTAGTAACTCATGATTAGTACACAAGACAGGATTCAGCCCTCCTTTTGCGATTGAGCAACAACACCCGAGGAAATTAAAAGAAAGCAGCCCCCCAATTCCATTTCTATTTTATTACACACATGGTGCATACAAACTGCCACTGTAAAAAAATACACGAACATGAATGAGCAGCAGAGAAACAGAAAGTCAATGAAGGGAGCCACATCTCTCACTGAATTTTATCAGCAGTACTACATGTTTTTCTTCCTGACAGTGAGCAGCACCACAAGTTCATAACACACATAGGTGGTGTTCAGCAATTGGTGACATAATTGCCACCCTCTTATCTTAGCTAGTTCAGTGTAGCTAGAAGTAAACACTTCAGAACAAATAAAGTAATAGTTTAGTGTGACTACAAGGAATAGAAATGCATGCGTACCTCATGGAGGAGTGGAGGTTGGCAAAGGCGAGGGCGTCGTCGGGGCGACCGGAGTCGGTACTCCTCCCGTGTCACCCGCTGCATCCTCTCATGCTCCTGCATCTACGTGTCCACCTGCACCCATCGCAACCCAATCTTAGTAAGCTTCACTCTAAATAAAATCAGCAATCTAAGACCAATAGCATCTCTGAACTTACTGGGAAGTTGAGGATGCGGCGCTGGCACTGGATGCGCACGAGCTTGGGCCACTTGACGAACCGCTGGAGGTCCTGCAACCAGACACCAACCCAACCCAGTCAGATCACACGCGCCGCAGAGATTCCAAGCAGGAGTAGAGGGCTGGGTGCAGTACCACTGGCTTCTTCTTATGTTCCTCGGTTGTAGCCTTTGCAACCTCTCTTTCATATCCCTACGAACATACATAATCATCAGAATCAACACTATAAGCTCTGGTTGCTCATCGAACATATAATTAACAAAACAGAATAGTTTGTGGACATTGCAAAAAAACTGAAAGCACACATATATATTGAACAAAAGCAACAGCCAGGAATAGATGACTTAACAATTCATGTTTGTTAACAAAACAAGCAGCAGCCTCCTGCCCTGGAAAATATCAGTTAGAGCATATTAAACAGTGGGGAAATGGAATGCCTACCTCAAATTCAGTGGCATTGTATCTCATGCACTTCAGTTGATTGCAATGGATGTTTTAAGTTTTTCTTGATGCGTCGCATCGCCCCACACCTCTAATTAGACTGGTCTCTATTCATAACAAATAACCCATTTGAGAACTTGAGGAAACACAAATGCCCATCTCTGTTCTCTTCTGTCCTCCAAACAAATGCACTTATATCACTAGAGCAACAGTATAAGAATTCAACCTAACTATGGAAAACATAATGTGTTACTGGACTCCAATACCTAATGGAATCCACCAACCAACCCATGTAAATATTTCTAATTTGGACACTGATTCAATATACTATGCAAATCGTCCTAGGTAAAGCAGAGTTCGCAACCAACTATCTATCAGACATCTAGATGCACAAATTTAAAACAAGATGGAGATGGAATTATTAAGCAAACAAGAGACTGGCCAGAAAATTTATAAAATTGCAGAACACATCCGTCCTGCATAAAGGACCCAAATCTATATGGCAACGAAGTGGAGTGCGCAAGGTGATGGCGGCGAAGACGGAGTGGTGGCTGGATGGTGTGGTGTTGATTGAGTGGCGCGGTGGCGCGAGATGATGGTGGATGGATGGGTGATGCGGCCTCGATGAGCACAGGCAACATATGGCGACTGATCGAGGGCGCCAAACACGGGGATCGACTGAGGGGCTCACCGTGGTGCGGATGACGAGCTCAGGGAGGCCGGAGACGTCGGAGCAGCGAGGGCGACACGGATCGATGGGGGAGGGCGCGCGGTGGCCGACGGGGAAGAAGCTCGAATCCGATGATGTGGGGGCGCCCAGCTTGAACTCGTGGTCGTAGTCGATGCAGAGGGGAGATGCGGAGCTCGTGGACACCTTCCCATGTCGCGGCTCCGGCGATGTGGTGGGTGAGGAGGTGCGGATCAACGAGATCCACCCATCATCATCACCCTTCTCGAGGTTCTTGACGCTCTTGGAGGAGAGGGTGATGCGGATGCGGTGCTGCGCCTCCTGCGGGCACTCGAAGCTGGCCTTGACAGACTTCATCAGTGGCGGGCCCTTGGAGGGGAGGGGACCTCTAGCCAGGGAGGGGAGGTGGCGCCGGTGAGGGAAGGGGATCTAGATCATGGGGACATCACCATTCATGGGGGACGGCGGCGGCGCTTGGTAACGAGGTGAGGGCGTGTGGTGGGCTGGTTGGTTCGGTTGGGTGGTGAGGGAAGGGGAGGGGCAAGAGGAGGGGGGCGTGGGGGAGGCCATGAACGATGGCGAGCTCCGCCGGAGGGAGGTGGCGGCGGCGGCGATGGATCTGGAAGGGAGGAGGCGAGGTCTCTCCATCGGGCGAGATAGCGAGGAGACGGGTGATCTGGAATGGGATGGATGTGGAAACTGGAAAGAAAGGAGGCGGGGGGTGGATGCGAAATGACCATCTAGGGTTTCGGGGTTGGTGTGGAAGGGTTGAGGACGGCCGTTGGATCCGCGAGCATCCGACGGCGTATGATGCACGATCCGCGTGAAACGTCTACAGACCAATCAGAATGCAGTATGATGCTATGACCATCTAAATTGGTCATAGTTGTCTAAAAATAACATGTTAAAATCATGTCAGCTATTTTATGACCTGAGAAATTCAAAAAGAAAATAGAAAACCTTCTCATTGTGTAACCAAAATGTGAACGAGTTACAGAAAAAATACCAAACATGGAAAAATATAAATATCTTCAAAAAGGTGTGAAGGACCTACCAAATAATTGTTGCAAAATTGGACCAAATCATTTTTATAAAATACTAGGCCATATTTAATGCACAATTGACAAAATGGTTGGGTGTAAATTTTTTTGATCCACCTCTCGTGAAAAAGACAAATTTCCGCCGATTTAGCTGGAAGCGGGTCAAATTTGAACTGCAGTTGCCTCATAGTTTGCTATTTATTTTTTCCAAAAATCATTTCTAGGTACATAAGTATCTATTTAATCAGAGAAACACCAAAAAAATTCCAAGATTCAACCACTAGCTAGGAACGGTCATTCCCGCCGTTTTGACCGCATTTTGAAACGGGCATAAAAAATTAAAAAAAATCAAAAAATTTGGAAACCTTCGCATTGTGTCATCATATGTGGCCAAGTTCCTAGGAAAAATAACAAACTTGTAATACGGCAATTATTTTAAAAAAGTGTTCTCAGAAACGAGCTATCATGTGTGGAGATCAATGGCTTTCAAGCCAAATGATCAATCTTATGGCCACATTCATGGCATAGTTTGTTCAAATGATCTCATATTGTGCACAAGGGTGCATATTGGAATGGCAAACAATGTTGCCTAAGGAAGTTTTCATTTTCGTTGGACGAAAAAACCATTTTCCATTTTTCGAGTGCCCGAAAGGAGGTTTTTTTGTGAAGGAACTACCAAATAATTGTTGGAAAATTGGACCATATCATTTTTATAAAATACTAGGCCATATTTAATGCACAATTGACAAAATGGTTGGGTGTAAATTTTTTTGATCCACCGCTCGTGAAAAAGACAAATTTCTGTCGATTCAGTTGGAAGCGGGGCAAATTTGAACTGCAGCTGCCTCATAGTTTGCTCTTTATTTTTTTCAAAAATCATTTCTAGGTAAATAAGTATCTATTTAATCAGAAATACATGGTTTGATGGAGAGACATCGAGGTTTGGATGGTGGCCGAGGGCCCGAACTCTAGAGCGCGTAAGCTCGCATGCCCGCCGCGTGGTCACCGCGTGACCGTGGCGTTGCCATGTGTTCTGGGTGGCCTAGACATGTCTAGTGGGTTGGGCACTCCCCATGTAGGTGCTAGGAAGAAAATTACAACATAAGATTCTCACGAGGAGACCGATCGGTGCTCAAACATGAATTAGCAGCCAAGTGTTTGATTAGCGGTACGGGAAATGTACATGGCTAATGGGCGTGAGTTTTGGCTGAGGATGATCAGTTACTAAGAAGACCGTCTTCACAAATTTTCAGCTCAAAAGGAGGAGCCTAGCTGGTACTTGCTTTGCAAACCACCACACTGGACATAAATACGAATGTTGAAGCTCGGCTCAAAATAATGAATGGATTGAGCTGGCATTTGGTGGAGGATGGTTATTTGGGCATAGGAAAGCACTGTAGAAAATGGATACGATTTGGACATGCCAAAGTGGTACTTCCTTCACAAACTGTTACTCTGAACGGAATAGGAAAATGAATATTTTTGAATTATTTTTGAACTAGGCAAGGAAGGTTTTTACATATTTGACGAAGATATGACCCAAAGAATTTATGAGATTTTTTCGGGAATTTTGGGAATGACAGAAATATAGGTTGCTTCACAACCTAGGGCAAAAACTGCCACATGGACATGCCACATAGGCAAAACTGATGAGGTGGCGCCTAGTCATAGCAACCCACCACAATTTACAAGGCTATGACCATCTATATTAGTCGTTAACAACTAGAAATAAGGCAGCGGACTAGCGCTGTTTGCTTTATGACCTTTTCCTGTGAGGATTTGGAGCCCCCCGAACAGCTTTTGACCAATTGGTCCGAAATGGTCATAAATTTATGACCAATTCTTCAAGGGTCACTGACAGAAGGTCATAAGTTGACATATTTCTTGTAGTGCGGGCGCACGACCATCGCCGCCTCCCAAACTCCGGCTGCTGGGACAGTGTTGGTGTTCGCGAATAGCGCCCCGGGTCCTTTCGGCGACCGGTCCGCTGCTCGCCCGCGTCGGGACGGGATGCCCGGCGTCCGACGGGCCAACCGCCACAGTCGTATTCTTCTTGGGCGCCATGACGATGAAGAAGCGTCGAACTAACTGCTAAAGACGATTCTCACAACTGCGTAGCCCCTACCTGGCGCGCCAAAGATGTCGGTGGGAAACGACACCTATGGGATCACAAGAATCCCTTTCTGCGGTTGCGGGGCGCGGGGGCCGTGAGAAGAGCGGATCGAGTAGGTAGTACACGATTCCTTTACCCAGGTTCGGGCCACGAAGATGCGTAAAACCCTACTCCTGCTTTGGTGGATTATATGTTTGTGTTCTTGAGCTAGCTACGGGGCGTGAGGAGCTCCAAAAAGCCGAATCCTCTTCCTGGTCGCCCGGAGCCTCCTTTTATAGGGAAAGGGGCTGCCACAGTGGCACACAGGAGATGGAAAGGGTACAGTGATGCAAGGTTATCCCTCGCATTACATGACAAGGTGCATTTAATGCACCTTGCTTAGGTGTCCTTGCTTTATCGGGGGCAGGGGAGAGCCCTGTCTCGTCCGTCGCTGCTCTCTCCCGCGTCGCCACATGCCCTGGCCAGCGGTGCCTGCGATGCCATGTAGGCGGGCAGGTAGCTGAGGTGGTGCAGCGGTGGGTCTCCACGAGGATCTGCATGCCACCACGCAGGTGCCTGCCCAGCTGGTTGGGTCGGCAGCTGCATGCGAACGGTGGTGGAGGCGTGACTGGTGCGGGTCCGATGGTGGCCCCGCGGGTGTCCTTGGCAAGGGCCTTGCCGCGGCCCCGGCAAGGGTCTTGTCGGGGTCCTGACAAGGGTCTTGCCGTGGCGCCTGCTGCCATCCCCGGCAAGGCTCTTGCCAGGGGCCTTGTGGTTTATCTTGGCTGGGATCCCGCCAAGGACCATCATCTTCTAAAGTGTGCATCTGATCTTGAATGTCTTCACAAAGATCTACATACCACCACGGGGATGCCTCCCGAATCCTTGCCCCATGGGGGCAGTGGACTCAAGGGTGACCCGCTCCGTAGGTGTGGGGCGAGCTGCCACGGCAAGGGTCTTGCCGGGTTTGCAAAAACCGCCTCCCCGCAAGGATCTTGCCGGGGGGACCGCTTCGTCCCCTTTGCTCTTTGTGGTCTTGGTCTTGGCGTCGTTCTACTCCTCTTTGGCTTCGGCCTTACCTTGGTTCTACCTCGCTTGCCGGGCTCGGTGCGGCGGCGCCCGTGGCTCAGACTGCCCGTGCACAGTCATAGGTGTACAAAAAGTGTACCCCTCTTTTTGTACACCGACAAGGCTGTGCTGGGCTGGGCTGAGGCGAGCGTGACCTTTTTATAGAAAAAGGGGACGGAGTCTTCCTCCGCACGCTTGCGAATAAGACTATTTAGGGGCCAGTCACTGGCGCGTGATCGACAGGCTAGGCTGATAGGTTGGGTACCGACTGCCAAAAGGTGTCGGGTCACTTCGTGGCTATCTTACGCGAGAAGCTTGGCCGGGGTTTGGTTAAGGTCTGGTGGGTTGGTTTACCTAGGTTTTTCGACCAGGCCAAGGTAGGATTAGCCAATGGTTAGCCTGGCTCTAATACCAAGTTTGTCAGGACCGGTTTTTCGGGATATAATTTCCCAGAAAATGGCCCTTGTGCTCATCAGCCCCAGCATTACTGTTAGCTGATGAGGCACCAACTTTGATACAGAAATTCCAAGCAAAGCTGCATGATATGAAGTACAAGACCATCTTGGCCTATGAGTACAACAAAAAGGTTTCTAGTGGTTGATGGCGGAAGCGGTTTGTGGATCATCAGCGTCTATGGGACTCCATTTCCCACAGGAACAACTGACCTGGATAACTCCTATCTTCGCGAGGCTGCTATCATCATTGCGTAGGTTCCGGGGCTGTCCACAACGCTCCTCTGCACGCAAGAAATCTAGCCAAGACAATAGCCAGGGACAAGCCAGTGAGTACTTTGAATGTACTCGCAAACATTAAGAACACAGGTATAATATAGCCACTGATAATCATGCTTTAAAATATTCTATGACCACTTCGTCAGTTATGAAATAAGTTTCATGATGCACGCAAGTAGATCATTTAAATAAATCATGAGTAAACAATCAGGGTGAAAAAAAATGTAAAGCACCGATCCGGTGTCTGGAGCGACGCCTCAAAAGGATAATAATATGAAGCATGCCTCAGTCGGGCGTCTGAGCGACACCACAGAAAGGGCTTATAAGTAAATGAAATAACGGACATGCCACAGTCGGGCGTCTGTGCGACACCACATAAAGGGCTTATATGTAAATGAAATAACAAACATGCCATAGTCGGGTGTCTGAGCGACGCCACATAAAGGGCTTATATGTAAATGAAATAACAAACATGCCACAGTCGGACATCTGAGCGACGCCACATAAAGGGCTTATATGTAAATATAATCACAGTGAATATCCAGGAGCTAGTACCGTCCCAGGGATATTCATTATTTCAAACAATGCAAACGGTTAGTTCACAATGATAATAATCATAACCATCATATATCACAAGTCATAATCAATATTCTGGTTTAGTAGTTTCTCCTCCGAAGACCGACACTAAGACCGACACTTGACCCATCCCAGACTGTAGTCCTTAACCATGGACACGCCTATTCGAATAGGTTTAATATCTCTACAGAGGGTGTACTCTTTACCCACAAGTAACGGATTTCTTTAGTTCATCGGAACTAATTCCGTCTACGGTCTTTTAGTCGAAAACACGCCTGACTTGCACACACCAGCTTTTACTCGTGTCTGGAATCACCCATGACACCTGTTAAGCAAAACTCTAAGTGGGGAGGCTACAACCTCGCGTAGCATGGGATCAAATTTCTATCGCGCGCTCTAAGGGGTACCCCCCTCTCGGTCCCAACCGGAAACACCCATGCTCCTGGACCAGGTGGCATGCCTACCGGATGTAGCCGGTATCTTCCACCATGGCCTCTCTGTACGGTGTGTGCTAAGACAGGGGTTGACAACTTACTGAACCGTACCCTACCTATGGCAGGGACAAGTGGCAGCACACAACAAGTATGGGGGTTACTAGAACAAGACTCGATCTATGGCCGACTCAGGAGGCTTAAGTATTTCCTGCATGATTAGCTCAAGAATAATATTCCACATCCACCACACACAACCACCACTCATCATACCTCCCCTCTGCCCCATCGGTCAAAACCGTCTTGACGAGGGACAAGCTCGTGTCTACCCAAGACAGAGACTTTCCCGGACCCTTCCCGGTAGGCATGAGAGGCATATGAGGGTGATTTCTATCACAAGCATATCCATTTCCAACAGCAAAAATTTTCATTATGCACTCAATGCGTATGATCATATCGTTATAAAAATAATTAATGCTTCATGTCGGGGTGGTATTATAACCGTATCAAACAGTCCCCAAAATATTATGCCAGGGTTCAGAATGCTTGCCTTCAAGTTGTGGAGAGGCAGGGTGTATTCCAAAACATTGAAAGTTTCCTTCTCTCTCAAACAAATCCTATTTCTGGAAATATTTAAATTATCACATAATTTAAAAACAGTACAAAAAAGTTGCTTCGATTTTTTTTAAATAAATACGAAAATAAACTAGACAATATTTGGGAAAGAACAGAAAAATAATCAAGTCATTTGGATTCATATTTAAAACGTTATAGCCAGTCAAAGTTTTGGTCAAATCAGTTTTTAAAATAAAACAGAAAAGAAAACGTTTCAAAAGGAATACGCTTTCGGGGTAGCGAAGACGTACTTTGGGGTTTACGACTTCACTTATCCAGCATGGACCGGCTCGTGGTCACTGACAGTGGGTCCACGGGGCCCACTGGTCAGGTTTGACCAGTCACCTCTCCATCCCTTTCCTCTGCCCGAGCGGGGGCGGGACTCCAGCGATCGTCGCCGGCGAACGGGGGCTCCTCGAGGGCATCCGAGGCCAGGGATGGATCCGCCACTCCTAGGCGGTCCTCCCGGTGGTCGACTGGCTGGCGGGGATGGAGGGAATCGCCGGCGGCGAGCTCCGCGCGGAGAGAGCTTCGGGCATGATTGGGGGATTTGACTCCAGTGGCTCCCGATCAAAATTGAGCTCGGGGGTGGACTTGCGAGATGAAGAGGGGGCTTCTGGTGAAGAGGGTGGAGAGGGGGAGGCCCTGGTGGCGCCGGAGTGATCGAGGCAGTGGCGGCGGCTGTGGTTGCCGAAGATGAGGAAGACGACCTCCCTGGTCTTTCTACTGCTATGGGCGGATCGGTGAGGGAGTGTAAGAGGTTGCCTGAGGGTTTGGCGAGCTCGGGGGGTCCTTATATAGGCGGGCAATGGCGGTTCTGCGGCGTTTGTGGATAAGCTTGACGGCAAACCGCTGTTTTGTTGCTGCAGGCGGCGTGGCGACGACGGGCGTTAGCAGACAGCTTGCGGATGAGGTCGAGCTGCTCCAGAGGGCAGCTAGCGCGCTGGAGTGGCTCGGGCGGCGCCGTCCAGGGCAGGAGCCCACTGTGGCCGGCCACTAGCCGCCGTGGCCGACCTAACGGCGGCACTGTGGGGCTCCAGGGGCGGCCCTGCGGCGAGGGGAGGGGTCGGGGCGTCGACTGGGAGAGGGGAAGGGCCAGGGCGAGCGCGGGGTGTCGGCAGCAGGACGCAGCGACTCGCATCCACGCACGTGCAAAACGCGCGCTCTGGGCGCGCCTAGAGCACGCACGCTGCGTGTTCGGTAGAATGCCACGGCATGCCAGAGGGCTCCAAATCACCTAAGGTTTAGCAGGTCTAGGCTAGGGTCCATTAGGAGATTAGTGGACATGCCAATATAGACAGAGGGGCAAGATCACAGTGCAAAACAAAAATCATGCCAAAACTGGACATGCACACCAGGTGTTTGACAGAATGCCAAAGGGATCTAGGCAATTCTTGGGGTGGCCCAAATCTCCAGATCAGAGTCTCTCTGGATGAATAAGAGAATGGTGAAGTTAGTTTGCCAAAAGCTCAAACTTGTTAGTGTAACTTTGTGAGGAAATTGATTTTGGACACAAAGGGAAAGGCACCATTGCATGAACTTAAAATCCTCCAATGAGTCCACTCTCCTGGACTTAAGGGTTTAGCAGGATGGGCTACAAGTAGGAAAAGGAATCATAGCTAAAAGGGAAAGTTAAATGATGGTTGCTATACAAATCACCATGCTTGACCAGAATGAAAAAGAGGTTGTTTCACTCAAATTTTTCAAAGGACAACACTGGGTCCTTGCATAAGGTTGAATAATATGCTCTTATGAACATCCCATAATTTTTGTGGAAGCTAGAAAGAAGTATTTAAATGGGCTGTAGTGAAAATTAGGACCATAAAACCATGGGAAACCAATTTTCAAGAAATAAAGATTAGGAAAAAATAATTATGTAATTAATCCCATTGATAAAAGAAAAGTTTTCTTGAGAGGTTAAACAAGTCCAATAATGTATTTGAAAGGTTTTCACTTGGGGTCAAAACTCCATAACAAAGAAAGGGATGATTTTGAAATTAAAAGAAAATCCAGAAAAAAATGGCAAATTTTATTTCTTGGCAAAATTTTAATTAATAAAACAAGGTCAAAATTTTGGGGTGTCACATCTTTCTTGATTTCTACCTCCGCAACCTTTAGCATTGTGAAGAGCTCGGGAATTGTCTTATCCATCCCTTGCATATTATAGTTCATCACGAAGATCTTGTAGCTTGGTGGCAGTGATTGAAGAATTCTATCAATGACACTATCATCCGGAAGATTAACTCCCAGTTGAATCAAGTGATTGTTATACCCAGACATTTTGAGTATATGTTCACTGACATAACTATTCTCCTCCATCTTGCAGCTGTATAACTTATTGGAGACTTCATATCTCTCAATCCGGGCATTTGCTTGAAATATTAACTTCAACTCCTGGAACATCTCATATGCTCCATGACGTTCAAAACATTGTTGAAGTCCCGCTTGTAAGCCGTAAAGCATGGCACACTGAACTATCGAGTAGTCATCGGCTTTGCTCTGCCAGACGTTCTTAACGTCGTCAGTTGCATCTGCAGCAGGCCTGGCACCCAGCGGTGCTTCCAGGACGTAATTCTTCTGTGCAGCAATGAGGATAATGCTCAAGTTACGGACCCAGTCCGTGTACTTGCTACTATCATCTTTCAAATTTGCTTTCTCAAGGAACGCATTAAAATTTAACGGAACAGCAGTGATACGTCTCCAACGTATCTATAATTTTTGATTGCTCCATGCTATATTATCCACTATTTTGGACATTATTGGGCTTTATTATCCACTTTTATATTATTTTTGGGACTAACCTATTAACCGGAGGCCCGGTCCAGAATTGCTGTTTTTTGCCTATTTCAGAGTTTTGCAGAAAAGGAATATCAAACGAAGTCCAAACGGAATGAAAACTTCAGGATAGTGATTTTCGGAACGAACATGATCCAGGAGACTTGGACAATACGTCAAGAAACAAAGGAGGAGGCCACGAGGTAGGGGGCGCGCCCACCCCCCCAGGGCGTGCCCGCCACCCTCGTGGGCCCCCTGTTGCTCCACCGACGTACTCCTTCCTCCTATATATACCTACGTACCTCCAAACGATCAGATACGGAGCTAAAAACCTAATTCCACCGCCGCAACCTTCTGTACCCATGAGATCCCATCTTGGGTCCTGTTCCGGAGCTCCCCGGAGGGGGCATCCATCACGGAAGGCTTCTACACCAACACCATAGCCTCTCCGATGAAGTGTGAGTAGTTTACCTCAGACCTTCGGGTCCCTAGTTAGTAGCTAGATGGCTTCTTCTCTCTTTTTGGATCTCAATACAATGTTCTCCCCCTCTCTTGTGGAGATCTATTCGATGTAATCTTCTTTTTGCGGTGTGTTTGTTGAGATCGATGAATTGTGGGTTTATGATCAAGATTATCTATGAATAATATTTGAATCTTCTCTGAATTCTTTCATGTATGATTGGTTATCTTTGCAAGTCTCTTCGAATTATTATTTTGGTTTGGCCTACTAGATTGATCTTTCTTGCAATGGGAGAAGTACTTAGCTTTGGGTTCAATCTTGCGGTGTCTTTTCCTAGTGACAGTAGGGGCAACAAGGCATGTATTGTATTGTTGCCATCGAGGATAACAAGATGGGGTTTTATCATATTGCATGAATTTATCCCTCTACATCATGTCATCTTGCTTAAGGTGTTACTCTGTTTTCATGAACTTAATACTCTAGATGCATGCTGGATAGCGGTCGATGAGTGGAGTGATAGTAGTAGATGCAGGCAGGAGTCGGTGTACTTGTCTCGGACGTGATGCCTATATACATGATCATACCTAGATATTCTCATAACTATGCTCAATTCTGTCAATTGCTCAACAATAATTCGTTCACCCGCCGTAAAATACTTATGCTCTTGAGAGAAGCCACTAGTGAAACCTATGGCCCCCGGTTCTATCTGAAGGAAATATGCCCTAGAGGCAATAATAAAGTTATTATTTATTTCCTTATTTCATGATAAATGCTTATTATTCATGCTAGAATTGTATTAACCGGAAACATAATACATGTGTGAGTACATAGACAAACAGAGTGTCACTAGTATGCCTCTACTTGACTAGCTCGTTAATCAAAGATGGTTATGTTTCCTAACCATGAACAAAGAGTTGTTATTTGATTAACGGGATCACATCATTAGTTGAATGATCTGATTGACATGACCCATTCTATTAGCTTAGCACCCGATCGTTTAGTATGTTGCTATTGCTTTCTTCATGACTTATACATGTTCCTTTGACTATGAGATTATGCAACTCCCGTTTACCGGAGGAACACTTTGGGTACTACCAAACGTCACAACGTAACTGGGTGATTATAAAGGAGTACTACAGGTGTCTCCAAAGGTAGATGTTGGGTTGGCGTATTTCGAGATTAGGATTTGTCACTCCAATTGTCGGAGAGGTATCTCTGGGCCCTCTCGGTAATGCTCATCACATAAGCCTTGCAAGCATTGCAACTAATGTGTTAGTTGTGGGATGATGTATTACGGAACGAGTAAAGAGACTTACTGGTAACGAGATTGAACTAGGTATTGGATACCGACGATCGAATCTCGGGTAAGTAACATACCGATGACAAAGGGAACAACGTATGTTGTTATGCGGTCTGACCGATAAAGTTCTTCGTAGAATATGTAGGAGCCAATATGGGCATCCAGGTCCCGCTATTGGTTATTGACCGGAGACGTATCTCGGTCATCTCTACATTGTTCTCGAACCGTAGGGTCCGCACGCTTAAGGTTTCGATGACAGTTATATAATGAGTTTATGAGTTTTGATGTACCGAAGGAGTTCGGAGTCCCGGATGAGATCGGGGACATGACGAGGAGTCTCGAAATGGTCGAGACGTAAAGATCGATATATTGGACAACTATATTCGGACATCGGAAGGGTTCTGAGTGGTTCGGGTATTTTCGGAGGTACCGGGGAGTTACGGGAATACGAGGAAGAAGCAATGGGCCTTGATGGGCCTTAGTGGGAAGGACCAGGAGGTGGCGCGCGCCCCTCCCAAGCCCAGTCCGAATTGGACAAGGGGTTTGGGGCGCGGCCCCTCTCTCCCTTCCTTCCCCTCTTCCCCTCTTCCCCCCCTTGACCTAGTTGGACTAGGAAAGGTGGAATCCTACTCCCGGTGGGAGTAGGACTCCCCTGGCGCGCCCAAACCTAGGGCCGGCCTCCTCCCTCCCTTGCTCCTTTATATACGGGGGCAGGGGGCACCCCATGGACACACAAGTTGATCTTCGTGATCGTTCCTTAGCCGTGTGCGGTGCCCCCCTCCACCATATTCCACCTCGATCATATCGTTGCAGTGCTTAGGCGAAGCCCTGCGCCGGTAGAACATCATCATCGTCACGACGCCGTCGTGCTGACGGAACTCCCCCCGAAGCTTTGCTGGATCGGAGCTAGGGGTGCGTCATCGAGCTGAACGTGTGCCAAGAACTCGGAGGTGCCGGAGTAACGGTGCTTGGATCGGTCGGATCGGGAAGACATACGACTACTTCCACTACGTTGCTTCTACGCTTCCGCTTCAGTCTACGAGGGTACATAGACAACACTCTCCCCTCTCGTTGCTATGCATCACCATGATCTTGCGTGTGCGTAGGAATTTTTTTTGAATTACTACGTTCCCCAACAGTGGTATTAGAGCCTGGTTTTATGGTTTGATGTTATTTGCACGAGTAGAACACAAGTGAGTTGTGGGCGATATAAGTCATACTGCCTACCAGCATGTCATACTTTGGTTCGGCGGTGTTGTTGGACGAGACGATCCGGACCAACCTTACGCGTACTCTTACGCGAGACCGGTTCCCTCGACGTGCTTTGCACATAGATGGCTTGCGGAAGACTGTCTCTCCAACTTCAGTTGAACCGAGTGTGGCTACGCCTGGTCCTTGAGAAGGTTAAAACGGAGTCTATTTGACAAACTATCGTTGTGGTTTTGATGCGTAGGTAAGATGAGTTCTTGCTTAAGCCCGTAGCAGCCACGTAAAACTTGCAACAACAAAGTAGAGGACGTCTAACTTGTTTTTGCAGGGCATGTTGTGATGTGATATGGTCAAGACATGATGCTAAATTTTATTGTATGAGATGATCATGTTTTGTAACCGAGTTATCGGCAACTGGCAGGAGCCATATGGTTGTCGCTTTATTGTATGCAATGAATCGCGATGTAATGCTTTACTTTATTACTAAGCGGTAGTGATAGTCGTGGAAGCATAAGATTGGCGAGACGACAACGATGCTACGATGGAGATCAAGGTGTCGCGCCGGTGACGATGGTGATCATGACGGTGCTTCGGAGATGGAGATCACAAGCACAAGATGATGATGACCATATCATATCACTTATATTGATTTCATGTGATGTTTATCTTTTTATGCATCTTATATTGCTTTGATTGACGGTAGCATTATAAAATGATCTCTCACTAAATTATCAAGAAGTGTTCTCCCTGAGTATGCACCATTGCAAAAGTTCTTCGTGCTGAGACACCACGTGATGATCGGGTGTGATAGGCTCTACGTTCAAATACAACGGGTGCAAAACAGTTGCACACGCGGAATACTCAGGTTATACTTGACGAGCTATGCATATAAGATATGACCTCGGAACACGGAGACCGAAAGGTCGAGCGTGAATCATATAGTAGATATGATCAACATAATGATGTTCACCATTGAAACTACTCCATCTCACGTGATGATCGGACATGGTTTAGTTGATTTGGATCACGTGATCACTTAGAGGATTAGAGAGATGTCTATCTAAGTGGGAGTTCTTAAGTAATATGATTAATTGAACTTAAATTTATCATGAACTTAGTCCTGGTAGTATTAGCATATCTATGTTGTAGATCAATAGCTCGCGTTGTTGCTTCCCTATGTTTATTTTGATATGTTCCTAGAGAAAATTGTGTTGAAAAATGTTAGTAGCAATGATGCGGATTGGATCCGTGATCTGAGGTTTATCCTCATTGCTGCACAGAAGAATTATGTCCTTGATGCACCGCTAGGTGACGGACCTATTGCAGGAGCAGATGCAGGCGTTATGAACGTTTTGCTAGCTCAATATGATGACTACTTAATAGTTTAGTGCACCATGCTTAACGGCTTAGAATCGGGACTTCAAAGACGTTTTGAACGTCATGGACCATACAAGATGTTCCAGGAGTTGAAGTTAATATTTCAAGCAAATACCCAAGTTGAGAGATATGAAGTCTCCAACAAGTTCTATAGCTAAAAGATGGAGGAGAATCGCTCAACTAGTGAGCATGTGCTCAGATTGTCTGGGTACTACAATCGCTTGAATCAAGTGGGAGTTAATCTTCCAGATAAGATAGTGATTGACAGAATTCTCTAGTCACCATCACCAAGTTAGTAGAACTTCGTGATGAACTATAGTATGCAAGGGATGACGAAAACGACTCCCGAGTTTTTTCATGATGATGAAATTGATGAAGGTAGAAATCAAGAAAAACATCAAGTGTTGATGGTTAACAAGACCACTAGTTTCAAGTAAAGGGCAAAGGGAAGAAGGGGAACTTCGAGAAGAATGGCAAGCAAGTTGCTGCTCAAGTGAAGAAACCCAAGTCTGGACCTAAGCCTGAGACTGAGTGCTTCTACTGCAAAGGGACTGGTCACTGGAAACGGAGCTACCCCAAGTGATTGGTGGATAAAAAGGATGGCAAAGTGAACAAAGGTATATTGGATATACATGTTATTGATGTGTACTTTACTAGTGTTTATAGCAACCCCTCGGTATTTGATACTGGTTCAGTTGCTAAGATTAGTAACTCAAAACAGGAGTTGCAGAATAAACAGAGACTAGTTAAGGGTAAAGTGACGATGTGTATTGGAAGTGGTTCCAAGATTGATATGATCATCATCGCACACTCACTATACTTTCGGGATTAGTGTTGAACCTAAATAAGTGTTATTTGGTATTTGCGTTGAGCATAAATATGATTTGATCATGTTTATTGCAATACGGCTATTCATTTAAGTAAGAGAATAAATTGTTGTTCTGTTTACATGAATAAAACCTTCTATGGTTATACACACCAACGAAATGGTTTGTTGGATCTCGATCATAGTGATACACATATTCATAATATTGAAGCCAAAAGATGCAAAGTTAATAATGATAGTGCAACTTATTTGTGGCACTGCAGTTTAGGTCATATTGGTGTAAAGCGCATGAAGAAACTCCATGCTGATGGGATTTTGGAATCACTTGATTATGAATCACTTGATGCTTGCGAACCATGCCTCATGGGCAAGATGACTAAGACTCCGTTCTCCGGAACAATGGAGCGAGCAACTGACTTGTTGGAAATCATACATACAGATGTATGTGGTCCGATGAAAATTAAGGCTCGCGACAAGTATCATTATTTTCTGACCTTCACAGATGTTTTGAGCAGATATGGGTATATCTACTTGATGAAACATAAGTCTGAAATGTTTGAAAAGTTCAAAGAATTTCAGAGTGAAGTGGAAAATCATCGTGACAAGAAAATAAAGTTTCTACGATCTGATCGCGGAGACGAATATTTGAGTTACGAGTTTGGTCTTCAGTTAAAATAATGTGGAATAGTTTCACAAACTCATGCCACCTGGAACACCACAGCATAATGGTGTGTCCGAACGTCATAACCGTACTTTATTGGATATAGTACAATCTATGATGTTTCTTACCGATTTACCAATATCGTTTTGGGATCATGCATTAGAGACAGCTGCATTCACGTTAAAAAGGGGCAGCATCTAAGTCCGTTGAGACGACACAATATGAACTATGGTTTGGCAAAGAAACCAAAGTTGTCGTTTCTTAAAGTTTGGGGTTGTGATGCTTATGTGAAAAAGTTTCATCCTGATAAGCTCAAACCCAAATCGGAGAAATATGTCTTCATAGGATACCCAAACGAGACAGTTGGGTACACCTTCTGTTGGAAATATGCCCTAGAGGCAATAATAAAAGCATTATTATTATATTTCCTTGTTCATGGTAATTGTCTTTATTCGTGCTATAATTGTGTTATCCGGAAATCGTAATACATGTGTGAATAAACAGACAACAAACATGTCCCTAGTGAGCCTCTAGTTGACTAGCTCGTTGATCGACAGATAGTCATGGTTTCCTGACTATGGACATTGGATGTCATCGATAACGGGATCACATCATTAGGAGAATGATGTGATGGACAAGACCCAATCCTAAACATAGCATAAGATCGCTTAGTTCGTTTGCTAGAGTTTTCCAATGTCAAGTATCCTTTCCTTAGACCATGAGATCGTGTAACTCCCGGATACCGTAGGAGTGCTTTGGGTGTGCCAAACGTCACAACGTAACTGGGTGACTATAAAGGTATACTACGGGTATCTCTGAAAGTGTCTGTTGGGTTGACATGGATCGAGACTGGGATTTGTCACTCCGCTTGACGGAGAGGTATCACCGGGCCCTCTCGGTAATGCATCATCACAATGAGCTCAATGTGATCAAAGTGTTTGATCATGGGATCATGCATTACGGTACGAGAATCTCGGGCAAGTAAAATACCGATTGACAAAGGGAATCGTATACGGGATTAATTGAATCCTCGACATCGTGGTTCATTCGATGAGATCATCGTGGAGCATGTGGGAGCCAACATGGGTATCCAGATCCCGCTGTTGGTTATTGCCCGAGAGCCGTCTCGGTCATGTCTGCATGTCTCCCGAACCCGTAGGGTCTACACACTTAAGGTTCGGTGACGCTAGGGTTGTGAAGATATGTATATGCAGTAACCCGAATGTTGTTCGGAGTCCTGGATGAGATCCCGGACGTCACGAGGAGTTCCGGAATGGTCCGGAGGTAAAGAATTATATATAGGAAGTGCTATTTCGGCCATCGGGACAAGTTTCGGTGTTATCGGTATTGTACCGGGACCACCGGAGGGGTCCCGGGGGTCCACCAGGTGGGGTCACCTGCCCCAGTGGGCCACATGGGCCTTAGGGGGTGCGCCTTGGCCTGCATGGGCCAAGGGTAACCAGCCCCAAAGGGGCCCATGCGCCTAGGGTTCCAAAAGGGAGGAGTCCTAGTGGTGGAAGGCACCTCCTAGATGGCTTGGGGGGAGGGAAACCTCCCTGGCCGCCGCCCCCCTTGGGAGATCAGATCTCCCAGGGGCGGCGCCCCCCCCCATAGGCCTATATAAAGGGGGTAGGGGAGGAGGGGTCTGCGCACCCTTTGCCCTGGCGCCTCCCTCTCCCTCTCCAACACCTCCTCCTCCTCCGTAAGAGCTCGGCGAAGCCCTGTCGGAGTACTGCGGCTCCACCATCACCACGCCGTCGTGCTGCTGCTGGAGTCTTCTTCCCCAACCTCTCCTTTGCCTTGATGGATCAAGAAGAAGGAGACGTTACGCTGACCGTACGTGTGTTGAACGCGGAGGTGCCGTGCTTTCGGTGCTAGGATCTCCGGTGATTTGGATCACGGTGTGTACGACTACTTCATCCCCGTTCGTTGAACGCTTCCGCTCGCGATCTACAAAGTGGTATGTAGATGCAATCTCTCTCTCCCATGACTCGTTGCTGGATGATCTCATAGATGGATCTTGGTGAAACCGTAGGAAAATTTTTAATTTTCTGCAACGTTCCCCAACAGTGGCATCATGAGCTAGGTCTATGCGTAGTTCTCTATTGCACGAGTAGAACACAATTTGTTGTGGGCGTAGATGTTGTCAACTCTTCTTGCCGCTACTAGTCTTATCTTGCTTCAGCGGTATTGTGGGATGAAGCGGCCCGGACCAACCTTACACGTACGCTTACGTGAGACCGGTTCCACCGACTAACATGCACTAGTTGCATAAGGTGGCTGGCGGGTGTCTGTCTCTCCCACTTTAGTTGGAGCGGATTCGATGAAAAGGTTCCTTATGAAGGGTAAATAGAAGTTGACAAATCACGTTGTGGTTTTCACGTAAGTAAGAAAACGTTCTTGCTAGAACCTTAATTCAGCCACGTAAAACTTGCAACAACAATTAGAGGACGTCTAACTTGTTTTTGCAGCAAGTGCTTTGTGATATGATATGGCCAAAGTTGTGATGTATGATGAATGATCTATATGTGATGTATGAGATGTTCATGCTATTGTAATAGGAATCACGACTTGCATGTCGATGAGTATGACAACCGGCAGGAGCCATAGGAGTTGTCTTTATTTTTTGTATGACCTGCGTGTCATTGAGAAACGCCATGTAAATTACTTTACTTTATTGCTAAACGCGTTAGCCATAGTAGTAGAAGTAATAGTTGGCGAGCAACTTCATGGAGACACGATGATGAAGATCATTATGATGAAGATCATGGTGTCAAGCCGGTGACAAGATGATCATGGAGCCCCAAGATGGAGATCGAAGGAGCTATGTGATATTGGCCATATCATGTCACGTTTATTATTTGATTGCATGTGATGTTTATCATGTTTTGCATCTTGTTTACTTAGAACGACGGTAGTAGATAAGATGATCCCTCATAATAATTTAAAGAAAGTGTTCCCCCTAACTGTGCACCGTTGCGACAGTTCGTTGTTTCGAAGCACCACGTGATGATCGGGTGTGATAGATTCTAACGTTCACATACAAAGGGTGTAAGACAGATTTACACACGCAAAACACTTAGGTTGACTTGACGAGCCTAGCATGTACAGACATGGCCTCGGAACACAGAAGACCGAAAGGTCGAGCATGAGTCGTATAGAAGATACGATCAACATGAAGATGTTCACCGATGTTGACCAGTCCGTCTCACGTGATGATCGGACATGGCCTAGTTGACTCGGATCATGTAATACTTAGATGACTAGAAGAGGGATGTCTATCTAAGTGGGAGTTCATTAAATAATTTGATTAAATGAACTTTATTATCATGAACTTAGTCTAAAATTTTTACAATATGTCTTGTAGATCAAATGGCCAACGTAGTCCTCAACTTCAACGCGTTCCTAGAGAAAACCAAGCTAAAAGACGATGGTAGCAACTATACGGACTGGGTCCGGAACCTGAGGATCATCCTCATAGCTGCCAAGAAAGATTATGTCCTACGAGCACCGCTGGGTGACGCACCTATTCTCCCTGCAGAACAAGACGTTATGAACGCTTGGCAGTCACGCTGCGATGATTACTACCTCGTTCAGTGCGGCATGCTTTACAGCTTAGAGCCGGGGCTCCAAAAGCGTTTTGAGAGACATGGAGCATATGAGATGTTCGAAGAGCTGAAAATGGTTTTCCAAGCTCATGCCCGGGTCGAGAGATATGAAGTCTCCGACAAATTCTTTAGCTGTAAGATGGAGGAAAATGGCTCTGTCAGTGAACACATACTCAAAATGTCTGGGTTGCACAACCGCTTGACTCAACTGGAAGTTAATCTCCCGGATGAAGCGGTCATTGACAGAATCCTCCAGTCGCTTCCACCTAGCTACAAGAGCTTTGTGATGAACTACAATATGCAGGGGATGGCGAAGACCATTCCTGAGGTATATGCTATGCTGAAATCAGCAGAGGTAGAAATCAAGAAGGAGCATCAAGTGTTGATGGTGAATAAAACCACTAAGTTCAAGAAGGGCAAGGGTAAAAAGAACTTCAAGAAGGACGGCAAAGAAGTTGCCGCGCCCGGTAAGCAAGTTACCGGGAAGAAGCCAAAGAATGGACCCAAGCCCGAGACTGAGTGTTTTTATTGCAAGGGAAGTGGTCACTGGAAGCGGAACTGCCCCAAATACTTAGCGGACAAGAAGGCTGGCAAAACCAAAGGTATATGTGATATACATGTAATTGATGTGTACCTTACCAGTACTCGTAGTAGCTCTTAGGTATTTGATACCAGTGCAGTTGCTCACATTTGTAACTCAAAGCAGGAGCTGCGGAATAAATGGAGACTGGCGAAGGACGAGGTGACGATGCGCGTCGGGAATGGTTCCAAGGTCGATGTGATCGCCGTCGGCACGCTACCTCTACATTTACCTACGGGATTAGTTTTAAACCTCAATAATTGTTATTTAGTACCAAGTTTGAGCATGAACATTGTGTCTGGATCTCGTTTAATACGAGATGGCTACTCATTTAAATCCGAGAATAATGGTTGTTCTATTTATATGAGAGATATGTTTTATGGTCATGCTTCGATGGTTAATGGTTTATTCTTAATGAATCTCGTACGTGATGATACACATATTCATAGTGTGAATACCAAAAGAGTTAAAGTTGATAACAATAGTCCCACATATTTGTGGCACTGCCGCCTTGGTCACATAGGTGTCAAACGCATGAAGAAGCTCCATGCAGATGGACTTTTAGAGTCTCTTGATTATGAATCATTTGACACGTGCGAACCATGCCTCATGGGTAAAATGACCAAGACTCCGTTCTCAGGAACAATGGAGCGAGCAACCAACTTATTGGAAATCATACATACCGATGTGTGCGGTCCAATGAGTGTTGAGGCTCGCGGTGGCTATCGTTATGTTCTCACCCTCACTGATGACTTGAGTAGATATGGGTATGTCTACTTAATGGAACACAAATCTGAGACCTTTGAAAAGTTCAAGGAATTTCAGAGTGAGGTTGAAAATCAACGTGAAAGAAAGATCAAGTTTCTACGATCAGATCGTGGAGGAGAATACTTGAGTCACGAGTTTGACACACACTTAAGAAAATGTGGAATAGTTTCACAACTCACGCCGCCTGGAACACCTCAGCGTAATGGTGTGTCCGAACGTCGTAGTCGCACTCTATTAGATATGGTGCGATCTATGATGTCTCTTACCGACTTACCGCTATCTTTTTGGGGCTATGCTTTAGAGACTGCCGCATTCACTTTAAATAGGGCTCCGTCGAAATCCATTGAGACGACACCGTATGAATTATGGTTTGGGAAGAAACCTAAGCTGTCGTTTCTAAAAGTTTGGGGATGCGATGCTTATGTCAAGAAACTTCAACCTGAAAAGCTCGAACCCAAGTCGGAAAAATGCGTCTTCATAGGATACCCTAAAGAAACTGTTGGGTTTACCTTCTACCTCAGATCCGAAGGCAAGATCTTTGTTGCCAAGAATGGATCCTTTCTAGAGAAAGAGTTTCTCTCGAAAGAAGTAAGTGGGAGGAAAGTAGAACTTGATGAAGTGTTACCTCTTGAACCGGAAAATGGCGAAACTCAAGAAAACGTTCCTGAGGTGCCTGCACCGACTAGAGAGGAAATTAATGATGATGATCAAGATACTTCTAATCAAGCTCCTACTGAAATTCGAAGGTCCACAAGGACACGTTCCGCACCAGAGTGGTACGGCAACCCTGTCTTCGAAATCATGTTGTTAGACAACGGTGAAACTTCGAACTATGAGGAAGCTATGGCGGGCCCGAATTCCGACAAATGGCTAGAAGCCATGAAATCCGAGATAGGATCCATGTATGAAAACGAAGTATGGACTTTGACTAACTTGCTCGTTGAACGGCGAGCGATAGAAAATAAATGGATCTTTAAGAAGAAGACAGACGCGGATGGTAATGTGACCATCTATAAAGCTCGGCTTGTCGCTAAGGGTTATCGACAAGTTCAAGGGGTTGACTACGATGAGACTTTCTCACCGGTAGCGAAGCTGAAGTCCGTCCGAATCATGTTAGCAATTGCCGCATTCTATGATTATGAAATATGGCAAATGGACGTCAAAACGGCATTCCTTAATGGTTTCCTTAAGGAAGAATTGTATATGATGCAGCCGGAAGGTTTTGTCAATCCTAAGAATGCTGACAAGGTGTGCAAGCTCCAACGCTCGATTTATGGGTTGGTGCAAGCATCTCGGAGTTGGAACATTCGCTTTGATGAGATGATCAAAGCGTTTGGGTTTACACAGACTTATGGAGAAGCCTGCGTTTACAAGAAAGTGAGTGGGAGCTCTGTAGCATTTCTCATATTATATGTAGACGACATACTTTTGATGGGAAATGATATAGAACTCTTGGACAGCATTAAGGCCTACTTGAATAAGAGTTTTTCAATGAAGGACCTTGGAGAAGCTGCTTATATATTAGGCATCAAGATCTATAGAGATAGATCGAGACACCTCATAGGTCTTTCACAAAGCACATACCTTGATAAAGTATTGAAGAAGTTCAATATGGATCAATCTAAGAAAGGGTTCTTACCTGTGTTACAAGGTGTGAAATTGAGCTCAGCTCAATGTCCGACCACGGCAGAATATATAGAAGAGATGAGCGTCATCCCCTATGCCTCAGCCATAGGTTCTATTATGTATGCCATGCTGTGTACCAGACCTGATGTAAACCTTGCCGTAAGTTTGGTAGGAAGGTACCAAAGTAATCCCGGCAAGGAACACTGGACAGCGGTCAAGAATATCCTGAAGTACCTGAAAAGGACTAAGGAAATGTTTCTCGTTTATGGAGGTGACGAAGAGCTCGTTGTAAAGGGTTACGTCGACGCTAGCTTCGACACAGATCTGGATGACTCTAAGTCACAAACCGGATATGTGTATATTTTGAATGGTGGGGCAGTAAGCTGGTGCAGTTGCAAGCAAAGCGTCGTGGCGGGATCTACATGTGAAGCGGAATACATGGCAGCCTCGGAGGCAGCACATGAAGCAATTTGGGTGAAGGAGTTCATCGCCGACCTCGGAGTCATACCCAATGCGTCGAGGCCAATCAAGCTCTTCTGTGACAACACTGGAGCTATTGCACTTGCAAAGGAGCCCAGGTTTCACAAGAAGACCAGGCACATCAAGCGTCGCTTCAACTCCATTCGTGAAAATGTTCAAGATGGAGACATAGAGATTTGTAAAGTGCACACGGATCTGAATGTTGCAGATCCGTTGACTAAACCTCTCCCTAAGGCAAAACATGATCAGCACCAGAACTCTATGGGTGTTCGATTCATCACAATGTAACTAGATTATTGACTCTAGTGCAAGTGGGAGACTGTTGGAAATATGCCCTAGAGGCAATAATAAAAGCATTATTACTATATTTCCTTGTTCATGATAATTGTCTTTATTCGTGCTATAATTGTGTTATCCGGAAATCGTAATACATGTGTGAATAAACAGACAACAAACATGTCCCTAGTGAGCCTCTAGTTGACTAGCTCGTTGATCGACAGATAGTCATGGTTTCCTGACTATGGACATTGGATGTCATCGATAACGGGATCACATCATTAGGAGAATGATGTGATGGACAAGACCCAATCCTAAACATAGCATAAGATCGCTTAGTTCGTTTGCTAGAGTTTTCCAATGTCAAGTATCCTTTCCTTAGACCATGAGATCGTGTAACTCCCGGATACTGTAGGAGTGCTTTGGGTGTGCCAAACATCACAACGCAACTGGGTGACTATAAAGGTATACTACGGGTATCTCTGAAAGTGTCTGTTGGGTTGACATGGATCGAGACTGGGATTTGTCACTCCGCTTGATGGAGAGGTATCACCGGGCCCTCTCGGTAATGCATCATCACAATGAGCTCAATGTGATCAAAGTGTTTGATCACGGGATCATGCATTACGGTACGAGAAAAGTGACTTGCCGGTAACAAGATTGAACGAGGTACTGGGATACCGATGATCGAATCTCGGGCAAGTAAAATACCGATTGACAAAGGGAATCGTATACGGGATTAATTGAATCCTCGACATCGTGGTTCATTCGATGAGATCATCGTGGAGCATGTGGGAGCCAACATGGGTATCCAGATCCCGCTGTTGGTTATTGCCCGAGAGCCGTCTCGGTCATGTATGCATGTCTCCCGAACCCGTAGGGTCTACAGACTTAAGGTTCGGTGACGCTAGGGTTGTGAAGATATGTATATGCAGTAACCCGAATGTTGTTCGGAGTCCCGGATGAGATCCCGGACGTCGGCACGAGGAGTTCCGGAATGGTCCGGAGGTAAAGAATTATATATAGGAAGTGCTATTTCGGCCATCGGGACAAGTTTCGGTGTTATCGGTATTGTACCGGGACCACCGGAGGGGTCCCGGGGGTGCACCAGGTGGGGCCACCTTCCCCGGTGGGCCACATGGGCCTTAGGGGGTGCGCCTTGGCCTGCATGGGCCAAGGGGAACCAGCCCCAAAGGGGCCCATGCGCCTAGGGTTCCAAAAGGGAGGAGTCCTAGTGGTGGAAGGCACCTCCTAGATGGCTTGGGGGGAGGGAAACCTCCCTGGCCGCCGCCCCCCTTGGGAGATCAGATCTCCCAGGGCCGGCGCCCCCCCCCCAGAGGCCTATATAAAGGGGGGAGGGGAGGGGGGCTGCGCACCCTTTGCCCTGGCGCCTCCCTCTCCCTCTCCAACACCTCCTCCTCCTTCGTAAGAGCTCGGCGAAGCCCTGTCGGAGTACTGCGGCTCCACCATCACCACGCCGTCGTGCTGCTGCTGGAGTCTTCTTCCCCAACCTCTCCTTTGCCTTGCTGGATCAAGAAGAAGGAGACGTTACGCTGACCGTACGTGTGTTGAACGCGGAGGTGCCGTGCTTTCGGTGCTAGGATCTCCGGTGATTTGGATCATGGTGTGTACGACTACTTCATCCCCGTTCGTTGAACGCTTTCGCTCACGATCTACAAAGTGGTATGTAGATGCAATCTCTCTCTCCCGTGACTCGTTGCTAGATGAACTCATAGATGGATCTTGGTGAAACCGTAGGAAAAATTTTAATTTTCTGCAACGTTCCCCAACACCTTCTATCACAGATCCGAAGGCAAGACATTCGTTGCGGAGAATGGATACTTTCTAGAGAAGGAGTTTCTCTCGAAAGAAGTGAGTGGGAGGAAAGTAGAACTTGATGAGGTATCTGTACCTGCCCCCTTATTGGAAAGTAGTTCATCACAGAAATCTGTTCTTGTGACTACTACACCAATTAGTGAGGAAGCTAATGATGATGATCATGTAACTTCAGATCAAGTTACTACCGAATCTCGTAAGTAAACCAGAGTGAGATCCGCACCAGAGTGGTACGGTAATCCTGTTCTGGAAGTCATGTTACTAGACCATGATGAACTTGCGAACTATGAGGAAGCGATGATGAGCCCAGATTCCGCAAAATGGCTGGAAGCCATGAAATCTGAGATGGGATCCATGTATGAAAACAAAGTGTGGACCTTGATGGATTTGCCCGATGATCGGCAAGCCATAGAAAATAAATGGATCTTCAAGAGGAAGACGGACGCTGATAGTAGTGTTACTATCTACAAAGCTAGAATTGTCGCAAAAGGTTTTCGACAAGTTCAAGGTGTTGACTACGATGAGAGTTTCTCACTCGTATCTATGCTTAAGTCTGTCCGAATCATGTTAGCAATTGCCGCATTTTATGAAATCTGGCAAATGGATAAACAAAACTGCATTCCTTAATGGATTTATTAAAGAAGAGTTGTATATGATGCAACCAGAAGTTTTTGTCAATCCTAAAAATGCTAAACAAAAAATGCAAGCTCCAGCGATCCATCTATGGAATGGTACAAGCATCTCGGAGTTGGAATACATGCTTTGATAAGTTGATCAAAGCATATAGTTTTATACAGACTTACGGTGAAGCCTGTATTTACAAGAAAGTGAGTGGGAGCACTACAGCATTTCTGATAAATATATGTGATTGACATATTGTTGATTGGAAATAATGTAGAATTATTCTGTAAAGCATAAGGGAGTGTTTGAAAGGAGTTTTTTCAAAGAAAGACCTCGGTGAAGCTGCTTACATATTGAGTATCAAGATCTATAGAGATAGATCAAGACGCTTGATAAGTATTTTCAATAAGTACATACCTTGACAAGATTTTGAAGTAGTTCAAAATGTAACAGTCAAAGAAAGAGTTCTTGCCTGTGTTACAAGGTGTGAGATTGAGTAAGACTCAAAATCTGGCCACGCCAAAAGATAGAAAGAGAATGAAAGTCATTCCCTATGCCTTGGCCATAGGTTCTATAAAGTATGCCATGCTGTGTACCAGATCTATTGTATATCCTACACTATGTTTAGCAAGGGAGTACAATAGTGATCTAGGAGTAGATCACTAGACAGCGGTCAAAATTATCCTTAGTGGAATAAGGATATGTTTCTCGATTATGGAGGTGAAAAAAATGTTCGTCGTAAAAGGTTACATCGATGCAAGTTTTGGCACTAATCTAGATGACTCTAAGTCTCAATCTAGATACATATTGAAAGTGGGAGCAATTAGCTAAAGTAGCTCCGTGCAGAGCATTGTAGACATAGAAATTTGCAAAATACATACGGATCTGAATTTTGGCAGACCCGTTGACTAAGCTTCTCTCACAAGCAAAACATGATCACACCTTAGTACTCTTTGGGTGCTAATCACATAGCGATGTGAACTAGATTACTGACTCTAGTAAACCCTTTGGGTGTTGATCACATATCGATGTGAACTATGGGTGTTAATCACATGGTGATGTGAACTATTGCTGTTAAATCACATGGCGATGTGAACTAGATTATTGACTCTAGTGCAAGTGGGAGACTGAAGGAAATATGCCCTAGAGGCAATAATAAAGTTATTATTTATTTCCTTATTTCATGATAAATGTTTATTATTCATGCTAGAATTGTATTAACCGGAAACATAATACATGTGTGAATACATAGACAAATAGAGTGTCACTAGTATGCCTCTACTTGACTAGCTCGTTAATCAAAGATGGTTATGTTTCCTAACCATGAACAAAGAGTTGTTATTTGATTAACGGGATCACATCATTAGTTGAATGATCTGATTGACATGACCCATTCTATTAGCTTAGCACCCGATCGTTTAGTATGTTGCTATTGCTTTCTTCATGACTTATACATGTTCCTTTGACTATGAGATTATGCAACTCCCGTTTACCGGAGGAACACTTTGGGTACTACCAAACGTCACAACGTAACTGGGTGATTATAAAGGAGTACTACAGGTGTCTCCAAAGGTAGATGTTGGGTTGGCGTATTTCGAGATTAGGATTTGTCACTCCGATTGTCGGAGAGGTATCTCTGGGCCCTCTCGGTAATGCTCATCGCATAAGCCTTGCAAGCATTGCAACTAATGTGTTAGTTGTGAGATGATGTATTACGGAACGAGTAAAGAGACTTACCGGTAACGAGATTGAACTAGGTATTGGATACCGACGATCGAATCTCGGGTAAGTAACATACCGATGACAAAGGGAACAACGTATGTTGTTATGCGGTCTGACCGATAAAGTTCTTCGTAGAATATGTAGGAGCCAATATGGGCATCCAGGTCCCGCTATTGGTTATTGACCGGAGACGTATCTCGGTCATGTCTACATTGTTCTCGAACCGTAGGGTCCGCACGCTTAAGGTTTCGATGACAGTTATATAATGAGTTTATGAGTTTTGATGTACCGAAGGAGTTTGGAGTCCCGGATGAGATCGGGGACATGACGAGGAGTCTCGAAATGATCGAGACGTAAAGATCGATATATTGGACGACTATATTCGGACATCGGAAGGGTTCTGAGTGGTTCGGGTATTTTCGGAGGTACCGGGGAGTTACGGGAATACGAGGAAGAAGCAATGGGCCTTGATGGGCCTTAGTGGGAAGGACCAGGAGGTGGCGCGCGCCCCTCCCAAGCCCAGTCCGAATTGGACAAGGGGTTTGGGGCGCGGCCCCTCTCTCCCTTCCTTCCCCTCTTCCCCTCTTTCCCCCCCTTGACCTAGTTGGACTAGGAAAGGTGGAATCCTACTCCCGGTGGGAGTAGGACTCCCCTGGCGCGCCCAAACCTAGGGCCGGCCTCCTCCCTCCCTTGCTCCTTTATATACGGGGGCACCTAGGGCCGGCCTCCTCCCTCCCTTGCTCCTTTATATACGGGGGCAGGGGGCACCCCATGGACACACAAGTTGATCTTCGTGATCGTTCCTTAGCCGTGTGCGGTGCCCCCTCCACCATATTCCACCTTGATCATATCGTTGCAGTGCTTAGGCGAAGCCCTGCGCCGGTAGAACATCATCATCGTCACCACGCCGTCGTGCTGACGGAACTCCCCCCGAAGCTTTGCTGGATCGGAGCTAGGGGTGCGTCATCGAGCTGAACGTGTGCCAAAAACTCGGAGGTGCCGGAGTAACGGTGCTTGGATCGGTCGGATCGGGAAGACGTACGACTACTTCCACTACGTTGCTTCAACGCTTCCGCTTCGGTCTACGAGGGTACGTAGACAACACTCTCCCCTCTTGTTGCTATGCATCACCATGATCTTGCGTGTGCGTAGGAAATTTTTTTAAATTACTACGTTCCCCAACACTATCTTCATCATATTAATCTTCCAACACTTAGTTATTTACTTTGCTTTTTTACTTTGCTTTTATTTTACTTTGCATCTTTATCACAAAAATACCAAAAATGTTATCCTATCATATCTATCAGATCTCACTCTCATAAGTACCCTTGAAGCGATTGACAACCCCTTATCGCATTGGTTGCGAGGAGTTATTTGTTTTGTGCAGGTACGAGGGACTCGCACATAGCCTCCTACTGGATTGATACCTTGGTTCTCAAAAACTGAGGGAAATACTTACGCTACTTTGTTGCATCATCCTTTCCTCTTCAAGGAAATCCAACGCAGTGCTCAAGAGGTAGCAAGACGAATTTCTAGCACCGTTGCCGGGGAGTCTACGCAAAAGTCAACATACCAAGTACCCATCACAAACCCTTATCTCCCGCATTACATTATTCGCCATTTTCCTCTCGTTTTCCTCTCCCCCACTTCACCCTTGTCGTTTTATTTGCCCTCTCTTTTCCGTTCGCCTCTTTTTTGCTTCCCTTTTGTTTGCTCGTGTGTTGGATTGCTTGTCTGTCACAATGGCTCAAGCTAATACCAAATTATGTGTCTTTTCCAATACCAACAATAATGATTTCCTTAGCACTACGATTGCTCCTCTTACCAATACTGAATCTTGTGAAATCAATGCTGCTTTGTTGAATCTTGTCATGAAAGATCAATTTGCCGGCCTTCCTAGTGAAGATGCCGCTACTCATCTAAATAGCTTCGTTGATTTGTGTGATATGCAAAAGAAGAAAGATGTCAATAATGATATTGTTAAATTGAAGCTATTTCCTTTTTCGCTTAGAGATCGTGCTAAAGCTTGGTTTTCGTCTTTGCCTAAAAATAGTATTGATTCTTGGAATAAGTGCAAAGATGCTTTTATCTCTAAGTATTTTCCTCCCGCTAAGATCATCTCTCTTAGAAACGATATTATGAATTTTAAGCAACTTGATCATGAACATGTTGCACAAGCTTGGGAGAGGATGAAATTAATGATACGTAATTGCCCTACTCATGGTTTGAATTTGTGTATGATCATACAAAAAATTTATGCCGGATTGAATTTTGCTTCTAGAAATATTTTAGATTCGGCCGCGAGAGGCACTTTTATGGAAATCACTTTAGGAGAAGCTACTAAACTCCTAGATAGTATTATGGTTAATTATTCTCAGTGGCACACTGAAAGATCTACTAATAAAAAGGTGCATGCGATAGAAGAAATTAATGTTTTGAGTGGAAAGATGGATGAACTTATGAAATTATTTGCTAGTAAGAGTGTTTCTTCTGATCCTAATGATATGCCTTGTCTACTTTTTGATTGAGAATAATAATGAATCTATGGATGGGAATTTTGTTGGTAGGAATAATTTTGGTAACAACACGTATAGAGGAAACTTTAATCCTAGGCCTTATCCTACTAATCCCTCTAATAATTATGGTAATTCCTCCAACAATTCTTATGGAAATTTTAATAAGATACCTTCTGAATTTGAGAATAGTGTTAAGGAATTTATGAATTCGCAAAAGAATTTCAATGCTTTGCTTGAAGAGAAATTGCTTAAAGTTGATGATTTGGCTAGGAACGTTGATAGAATTTAAGTTGATGTTGATTCTTTAAAGCTCAGATCTATTCCTCCTAAGCATGATATCAATGAGTCTCTCAAAGCAATGATAATTTCCATTGATGAGTGCAAAGAAAGAACCGCTAGGATGCGTGCAACGAAAGATGCCTTTATAAGAGCGTGTTCTTCTAGTTCCTATGAAAATAAAGATGAAGATCTAAAAGTTATTGATGTTTCCCCTATTAAATCTTTGTTTTGCAATATGGATCTTGATAATGATGGGACTGAATATGATCCACATTTACCTAGAAGGCGTTCCAAAAATTCGGAGTTTTTAGATCTTGATGCTAAAATTGATAAAAGTGGGATTGAAGAAATCAAAACCCTAGATGTTGCTAAACCCACTATCTTGGATTTCAAGGAATTTAATTATGAAAATTGCTCTTTTATTGATTGTATTTCCTTGTTGCAATCCGTGCTAAATTCTCCTCATGCTTATAGTCAAAATAAAGCCTTTACTAAACATATCGTTGATGCTTTGATGCAATCTTATGAATAAAAACTTGAGTTGGAAGTTTCTATCCCTAGAAAACTTTATGATGAGTGGGAACCTACTATTAAAATTAAGATTAAGGATCATGAGTTCTATGCTTTATGTGATTTTGGTGCTAGTGTTTCCACTATTCCCTTTGTGCGATTTGCTAGATTTCCTTGATTTTGATGATTGCTCTCTAAACTTGCACCTTGCGGATTCCACTATTAAGAAACCTATGGGAAGAATTAATGATATTCTTATTGTTGCAAATAGGAACTATGTTCTCGTAGATTCTATCGTTCTTCATATAGATTGCAATCCTTCATGTCCTATTATTCTTGGTAGACCTTTCCTTAGAACGGTTGGTGCAATTATTGATATGAAGGAAGGGAATATTAGATTCCAATTTTCATTAAAGAAAGGCATGGAACACTTCCCTAGGAAGAAAATAAAATTACCATATGAATCTATCATGAGAGCCACTTATGGATTGCCTACCAAAGATGGCAATACCTAGATCTATCCTTGCTTTTATGCCTAGCTAGGGGCGTTAAACGATAGCGCTTGTTGGGAGGCAACCCAATTTTATTTTTAGTTTTTTTGCTTTTTGCTTCTGTTTAGGAATAATTTTTTGATCTAGCCTCTGGTTAGATGTGTTTTTATGTTTTAATTAGTGTTTGTGCTAAGTTAAACCTATAGGATCTTCTTGGATGATAGTTATTTGATCTCGTTGTAATTTCCAAAAACTTTCTGTTCACGAAAACAATTCTTAAAAATCATTAGAACGTGATAAAATACTGATTCCAATTGATGCTGATCATTAAACAAATTGTCTAGGTCTTCCTATTTTGGTAGATTTTTTTGGAGTTCCATAAGTTTGCGTTAGTTATATATTACTACAGACTTTTCCGTTTTTGACAGATTCTGTTTTTCGTGTGTTGTTTGCTTATTTTGACGAATCTATGGCTAGTAAAATAGTTTATAAACCATAGGTAAGTTGGAATACAGTAGGTTTAATATCAATATAAATAAAGAATGAGTTCCTTACAGTACCTTGAAGTGGTCTTTTGTTTTCTTTCGCTAACGGAGCTCACGAGATTTCTGTTGAGTTTTGTGTTGTGAAGTTTTCAAGTTTTGGGTGAAAGATTTTGATGGATTATGGAACAAGGAGTGGCAAGAGCCTAAGCTTGGGGATGCCCATGGCACCCCCAAGATAATCTAAGGACACCAAAAAGCCAAAGCTTGGGGATGCCCTGGAAGGCATCCCCTCTTTCGTCTACTTCCGTCCGTAACTTTATTTGGAGCTATATATTTATTCACCACATGATATGTGTTTTGCTTGGAGTGTCTTGTATGATTTGAGTCTTTGCTTTTTATTTTACCACAATCATCATTTCTGCACACACCTTTTGAAAGAGCCATACATGATTTGGAATTTGTTAGAATACTCTATGCGCTTCGCTTATATCTTTTGAGTTATATAGTTTTGCTCTAGTACTTCACTTATATCTTTTAGAGCACGGTGGTGGATTTGTTTTATAGAAACTATTGATCTCTCATGCTTGACTTAGATTATTTTGAGAGTCTTAAATAGCATGGTAATTTGCTTAAATAATCCTAATATGCTAGGTATTCAAGATTAGTAAAAACTTTCTTATGAGTGTTTTGAATAGTAAGAGAAGTTTGATGCTTGATGATTGTTTTGAGATATGGAGGTAATAATATCAAAGTCGTGCTAGTTGAGTAGTTGTGAATTTGAGAAATTCTTGTGTTGAAGTATGCAAGTCCCGTAGCATGCACGTATGGTAAAGGTTATGTAACAAATTTCAAACATGAGGTGTTCTTTGATTGTCCTCCTTATGAGTGGCGGTCGGGGACGAGCGATGGTCTTTTCCTACCAATCTATCCCCTAGGAGCATGTGTGTAGTGCTTGGTTGTTGATGGCTTGTAGATTTTTGCAATAAGTATGTCAGTTCTTTATGACTAATGTTGAGTCCATGGATTATACGCACTCTCACCATTCCATCATTGCTAGCCTCTTCGGTACCGTGCATTGCCCTTTCTCACATTGAGAGTTGGTGCAAACTTCGCTGGTGCATCCAATACGCTCTTTCACACATAAGCCTCCAATACGCTCTTTCACACATAAACCTATTATGGCATTTCCATAGCCATTCCGAGGTATATTGCCATGCAACTTTCCACCATTCCATTTATCATGACACATTCATCATTGTCATATTGCTTAGCATGATCATGTAGTTGACATGGTATTTGTGGCAAAGCCACCATTCATAATTCTTTCATACATGTCACTCTTGGTTCATTGCATATCCCGGTACACCGCCGGAGGCATTCATATAGAGTCATCAATTGTTCTAGTATCGAGTTGTAATCATTGAGTTGTAAATAAATAGAAGTGTGATGATCATCATTTTCTAGAGCATTGTCCCAAGTGAGGAATAAAAAAAGGCCATAAAAAGAAGAGGAGGACCAAAAAGAGAGAGAGAGAAAAAGAGAGAAGGGACAATGCTACTATCCTTTGCCACACTTGTGCTTCAAAGTAGCACCATAATCTTCATGATAGAGAGTCTCTTGTTTTGTCACTTTCATATACTAGTGGGAATTTTTCATTATAGAACTTGGCTTGTATATTCCAACAATGGGCCTCCTCAAGTGCCCTAGGTCTTCGTGAGCAAGCAAGTTGGATGCGCACCCACTTGGTTTCTTTTGTTGAGCTTTCATACATTTATAGCTCTAGTGCATCCGTTGCATGGCAATCCCTACTCCTTGCATTAACATCAATCGATGGGCATCTCCATAGCCCATTGATTAGCCTCGTTGATGTGAGACTTTCTCCTTTTTTGTCCTCTCCACATAACCCCCATCATCATATTCTATTCCACCCATAGTGCTATGTCCAGGGCTCGCACTCATATATTGCGTGAAAGTTTATAGGTTTGAGATTACTAAAGTATGAAACAATTGCTTGGCTTGTCATCGGGGTTGTGCATGATGAGAGCATTCTCGTGTGACGAAAATGGAGCATGACTAAACTATATGATTTTGTAGGGATGAACTTTCTTTGCCCATGTTATTTTGAGAAGACATAATTGCTTAGTTAGTATGCTTGAAGTATTATTATTTCTATGTTAATATGAACTTTCATCTTGAATCCTTCGGATCTAAATATTCAAATCACAATTAAGAAGAATTACATCGAAATTATGCCAAGTAGCACTCCGCATCAAAAATTCTGTTTTTATCATTTACCTACTTGAGGACGAGCAAGAATTAAGCTCGGGGATGCCTGATACGTCTCCAACGTATCTATAATTTTTTATTGCTCCATGCTATATTATCTACTGTTTTGGACATTATTGGGCTTTATTATCCACTTCTATATTATTTTTGGGACTAACCTATTAACCGGAGGCCCAGCCCAGAATTGTTGTTTTTTTGCCTATTTCAGAGTTTTGCAGAAAAGGAATATCAAACGGAGTCCAAACGGAATGAAACCTTCGGGAACGTGATTTTCGGAACGAACATTGTCGGGGGGGGGGATGGACCTCGGGCAGGCAATGGAAACCGGATCCTCTTCAAAAAAACAATGGGGCTGGCACCACCCCTCAATACCGGCACGCGCTTGGCCGGGTCGAAGCCGGCCAGACTAGCCGACCCGGCAAGACACGTTGACTCGGCCCCAACGACTAGCGCAAGACAGCCAAACCCGGCACGACCAAAGCCTCCTCCACAAGCTAGCGCCACCCGTGGCGTCCTACGCAATCCAGCCGCGGGTCAACTCCTGTCCCATCCAGGCCATATGATGGGGACGAGTCTTCAACCAATGATGACCGAGGCAACAGTGCCCCGCCCATGCCTCTGGTCAGCAGGAACGTGGCAACAGTGCCCCTCACCTACACGCTGACCAGGGCTGGCGTGGCTACAGTGCCCCCGCCCTCACTGCTGACGACAGCAGGCGGCAACCTGATGGAGACACTGTACGCGACTCGACTCAGCCATGCCCTGACGATCGACAAGACGGCGCATAGTCCCCCTATGCATGCGGGGCCCGCACCTAGGGGAACCCAGCGAACCACAAGCCCTCAGCGGGACCCGGCCCGGGTCCCCGGACACCGACAATACGGACCCACCGACTTGTAACATTACCATTCTACCCCCGAGGGGTTGGACTATAAAACCCCCCGGGAGCCCACGATCATACCGGGGGGCGAGCGAGAGGGCAAGCAGAAAACACATACGAGAGAAAAGCAAGGAAGCATAGGACTAGCCACAAAACAACAACACCGGAGAGAAGGAGCAGCCCAAGCCTTGGCAAGCTTCCTTCCTCCTCCATACAGCTCCAGGAGCAACATTGTACTATCGATCATCCAATACACTCGGCAGGACTAGGGGTATTATCTCTCTGGAGAGCCCCGAACCTGGGTATGTCCAGCGTCCCGCGCCCGCTCATGCCAACCTCACCTCTGGAGTCCACCAGCGCCCTCGAGCCTCCTCCTCTCTTTAGCCATCCCTTGGCATCTGCCGTGCGCCCACCACGACAGCTGGAGCCCACCGTGGGGTAGTTCGAAGAGCTGGCCGGGAGCATGCTTCATACAGGGCCCTTCTCCTACACCGACGAGTCCGTCGCACTGGCGGACTACGTCGTCGGCACGCTTGCCGCCTCCTTCGCCGCGCTGCGCATCTCTGATGCGTTCGCGGCTGACGAGTACCCCAGCGAGGTGCTCAGCTACTCCGACTCTCTCCTCTCTCTCGGCGGCGCTGTTTCCGCCGGGGCAATGGACGTCCATGTGGAGGTATTCGTCACCGGTAACGGCGCCTCCTCCTCGTCGAGCAAGACAAGGAAGGCTGCCGAAGCCAGGGCCGCAGCGGAACGGATCGAGCCGTCTGATCCGTTGCGCCCCGCGATGCAGAGCTTCCGCATCCCCATCGGCACCGACGTCGACGCCACCAATGTCGCTGAGGACCGAACCCAGCTCGAGTAAAGGCGCCATCGGATGCTGGACTTGTCTGAGACGCTCGCCTCCACTCAGCGTCACCTGGACGCCGCTCAGCTGGAGCGCGATGCCGCTTACGGATTCACGCCCGCCGCGGCCGAGCCAAGCCGGGTCGCCGATGTGCGTGTCCGGGGAGGAGCGATCGGTCGGGCCATCGGCGCCGTCCCAACCATCTAAGAGACCCCATCGAAGAACATGCGCGTTGCCCAGGCAGCCGCAGCCGGCCTGGACCAGCTCGTGGGTGAGGAGCTTAAAGAGCGCATCGGCTGGATGCGCGAACTCCTTAGCGCCGCCAACACCCAGCAGGACCGCCTCAACTAGCTCGCCAAGCCAGCGGGGTCCGGCTCCGCCCGCCTTGGCTGGCCCGGCGAACTTCTGCACACCGCTTCCTCACCACCTGGCGAGGCGCACTCCAGCCGAGCCCGGACTCGGTGCGACCCGGCCGCTACAGCCGCCGGTGAATTGGGCGACGAGCCCGTCCTAGAGATCCAGCGCGGACCAAGCCAGCATGGCCGGCGTCCGGGTCCAACCGACCCGTCCCCCCGTGGCCTGACCGCAAGTCGACTCGGCCCGCGCACCATCGACGATGCCGATGCTCGCCACCGCCTCGATCAGCTCGCTCGCTCCCTGGAGGTGGAGGAGAGCGGGGCTATCGAGCCGGCGTGCTTCGGCCCGCGCATCCGGGAGGAGCCCTTCCCCAAAGGATTCATGCTTCCTCGCGACACCCCCAAGTACAATGGGACGGTGAAGCCAGAAGACTGGCTCACCGACTACACCACGGCCATTGGCATCACCGGTGCCAATCGTCGTCTCGCCGTGCGCTATGCACCGCTCATGCTCCAATGGTCGGCTCGCATGTGGTTGAACAGCCTGCCGATGGGCAGCATAAACACGTGGGTGGATTTCGAGGAAGCCTTCGTCCGCAACTTCATGGGGACCTACAAGCGACCCGGTCGCCCTAGCCAGCTCGACATGTGCGTGCAAGGGCCTACGGAGCCCGGTCGCGAGTGCCTCGCACGCTGGACCGAGCTTCGGAACAGCTGCGAGGGCGTCCATGAAGTCCAGGCGATCCAGTACTTCGTCAGCGGGTGCCGAGACGGCACCCCCCTCAAGCACAAGCTCTTACGCTCCAAGCCGGCCACCATGCCCGCGGTCATGGTGATGGCGAAAAAATACGCCAACGCCGACTCCGCCATGAAGATCCAGGTGGCGCTGGATGAAGCCCGCAAGGCGAAGCCGGTACCCCCTCCGAAGCCGGCCGGCGAAAGCAGCCGGCCGGCGAAAGCAGCCGGCAGCAGCATCACCAAAACAACAAGGGCAAGGCCGACCAGCTGGCGGCGCGTCACGACAACCAGCTCGTCGCGGCCACCGAGCCCGCGGCGGACCCGGCGGCCAAGCACCGGCAAACCGGCAAGACGGCTTGGCAACCCGCCATGAGCTTCGAGCAGATGCTCGACGACCCATGCAAGCACCACAGCGGTGCAAGACCCTCCACGCACACGCTTCGGCAGTGCGCCATCACCAAGCGGATCATGAGGGGTGACATCCCGCCCCCTACGGCTCCGGATCCAGGCGCGGGACAGACGCCTCCGCCTCCACCGCCGCCTCCAGTTGGCGGCGCGATGCGCGATGACGCCTACCCGGACCAGAATGCGGCCTATGTCGTCTTCACCAGCCTCGGCGATGACAAGCGCAGCGAGCGCCTCCTTCGGCAGGAGGTGAACACCGTCGTCCCGGCCAAGCCGGAGTTCATGCATTGGTCGGATCGCCTGATCACCTGGACCCGGGAGGATCACCCGGCAGTCATGCCGAGTCCGGGTGGTTACGCCCTCGTCCTCAACCCCACCATCGTCATGCGGCGCACATGCAAGTTATCCCGAGTCCTCATCTACGGCGGCAGTAGCATCAACATCCTCTACCATGACACGATGACCAAGCTTGGCCTCAAGGCCGAGGACATGGAGCCGACCCAAACGATCTTCCACGGCATCATGCCCGGCCTCTCTTGCTCCCTCATTGGATGGGTCTGGCTAGATGTCTTGTTCAGTGATAGCAGCCACTTCTGGCGCGAACCGATCTAGTTCGAGGTGGTGGACCTGTCCAGCGCGTATCACGCGTTGTTGGGCCGGCCCGCGCTCACCAAGTTCATGGCGGTTCCCCAGTACGCGTACCTGAAGATGAAGATGTCGGGTCCCAAGGGCCTCATCACCATCACCGACGATTACCGCAAGTCCCTGGAGTGCACCCGAGACGGCGCCAAGTTGGCCGAGTCGCTGGTCATTGCCGAGGAGCGGCGCCAGCTCAACCGGATCGTCGCCCTGGCAGGCGAGGCCTCCGCCGCGTCGATCCCGAGCCCGGAACCGGTCGACGAGGCCGCCTTCAAGCCCTCCATGGAGACCAAGAAAGTGAAGCTCAACCCAGAAGACCCCAGCTGCAGCAAGTACGTTGTCATAGGCGCACGCCTCAACAGCAAATAGGAAGGCGAGCTCGTCGACTTCCTCCATGAGAATCGGGATATCTTCGCATGGGCCCCCAGGGACATGCCGGGTATCCCGGGGAAGTACACCGAGGACAAACTTCACGTCGGCAAGGACGCCAAGCCTGTCCGTCAACCCCTACGACGATTTTCCGAAGAGAAGAGAAGAACCATTGGTGAAGAGGTCGCCAAGCTTTTGGCGGCCGGCTTCATAATGGAAGTGTTTCACCCTGAGCGGTTGGCCAATCTAGTCCTCGTCCTGAAGAAGAACAAGACCTGGCGCATGTGTATCGACTACACCAGCCTCAACAAGGCCTGTTCCAAGGATCTGTTCACCCTCCCGCGGATCGACCAAGTCATCGACTCGACCGCCGTGACTGAGCTCCTGTCCTTCCTGGACGCTTACTCCGGCTACCACCAGATCAAGCTGGACCCGTCCGACGCCCTGAAAACGTCCATCATCATGCCCTTTGGGGTGTATTGCTACATCACCATGTCGTTCGGCTTGAAGAACGCCGGCGCCACCTTCCAGCGCTGCATGCAGAAATGCCTGCTGCCGCAACTCGGCCGCAATATCCACGTATGCGTGGATGACATCGTGGTGAAGACCAAGAAGCACCTCACGCTCCTCGACGATTTGAAGGAAACCTTCGCCAACCTCCGTGAATACAAGGTCAAGCTTAACCTAGAAAAACGTGTCTTCGGCGTCCTGGACGGAAAGCTAGTCGGCTTCCTCGTCTCGGAACGCGGCATTGAAGCGAACCCGGAGAAGATCAAGGCCATCGAGCGCATGCACAAGCTGGCTCGGCTCCGTGATGTCCAGAAGTTCACCGGATGCTTGGCCTCGGTTAGCCAGTTTCTAAGCCGGCTGGGCGAGAGGGCGCTCCCCTGTACCAGCTGATGAAGAAGACGAGCCCATTCGAATGGAATGGCAGGGCAGACAAGGCCTTCCAAGACCTCAAGCGCATGCTCTCCAACGCACAAGTCCTGGCTGCGCCGACCGACAAGGAACCGCTGTTGCTCTACATAGCCGCGACCTCGCGAGCGGTCAGCACGGTGCTGGTGGTCGAGCGACCAGACAAGGGCAAGATCCAAGCCGTCCAGCGCCCAGTCCACTACCTGAGCGAGGTGCTCTCCATCTCCAAGAAGAACTACCCGCACTACCAGAAGATGTGTTATGGCGTGTACTTCACCGCCAAGAAGCTGGAGCTGTATTTTCAAGAGCACGTTGTCACCGTGGTCAGCACGGCGCCTATCGGAGAAATCATCGGGTGCTGAGATGCCTCCGGCCGGGTTGCCAAGTGGGCAATCCAGCTAGCCGGCCACACCATCCTCTACGAGCCCCGCACGCGATCAAGTCTCAAGCCCTGGCCGACTTCCTCATCGACTGGACCGAGACCCAGTACTTGTCCCTGCCTCCCGACTCGACGCATTGGCGCATGCACTTCGATGGGTCCAAGATGCGACTCGGCTTGGGGGGCGGCATCGTACTGTCGTCCCCGAAGGGCGAACGGCTCCGCTGCGCGCTCCAGATCCACTTCGCCACCTCCAACAACGTCGCCAAGTACGAAGCCCTTGTGCACGGCCTCCGGCTTGCCAAGGAAATCAACATCCGGCGCATCCTGTGCTACGGCGACTCGGACCTGGTGGTGCAACAGTGCTCTGGCGAATGGGACGCCCGCAACTCCAACATGGCAAGCTACCGCTTCCTCCTCCAGAAGCTATCCGGATCATTCAAGGGCTGCGAGTTCCTCCACGTCCCGCGCATGAAGAACGAAGCAACCGACACGCTCGCCAAGATCGCCTCGTCACGACAAGCCATCCCGTCCGGCGTCTCCCTCGAGCACCTGCGCAAGCCGTCCATCAAGCCATCGCCGGACTCCGAGTCCATCCACGTTCCAGACGACCCGGCTGGACCTCAAGCTATCCGGATCATTCGAGGGCTGCGAGTCCATCCACGTCCGCTGCTCAATCCGGCTCGGGGGCTGCCGACTCGGAACCCACCCTGGTGGCCGTCTTCGCCGTGGTTACAGCTCCATCTTGGGCCCTCCCAATATCAGAATTTTTGGAGAACGGGGTTCTCCCAATGGACGAGACCGAAGCTCGGCAAGTGCAGCGTCGGGTGTTCGCCTACAGCATCATCAACAACGAGCTCGTCAAGCGCAGCTCCACCGGCGTGTTCCAGCGCTGTGTCGAGCAGGAACGGGGCATCAACATCCTCCTCGACACACATCAGGGCGAGTGCGGGCACCACGCCGCATCACGATCCCTGGTGGCCAAGGCGTTCCGCCATGGTTTCTATTGGCCCACGGTCCTTCAAGATGCCGAGTCGCTCGTCCTCAAGTGTGAGGGATACCAGCGCTTCAGCAAACGCGGCCACCAGCCGGCGTCAGCACTCCGCACCATATCGATCGCCTGGCCCTTCGCGGTCTGGGGACTCAACATGGTGGGACCCTTCAAAACCGCTCGAGGAGGCATGACGCACTTGCTGGTGGCAATGGACAAATTCACCAAGTGGACCGAGGCAAGACCAATCAAGAAACTGGACGGGCCAACAATCGTCCGGTTCATCAAGGACATAGCGGTGCGCTACGACATGCCGAACAGCATCATCACCGACAACGGCACCAACTTTGCCAAGGGCGCGCTCGAGCAATACTGCTCCATCTCCGGCATCCACCTCGACCTGGCCTCCGTTGCGCATCCGTAGTCCAACGGGCAGGTCGAGCGGGCCAATGGACTAATCCTGTCCGGCGTCAAGCCGCGACTCGATGAGTCACTCATCCGCTCACCCGGCAGCTGGTTTGATGAGTTGCCAGCTGTTCTCTGGAGTCTACGCACCACGCCGAATTGATCGACCGGGTTCACCCCGTTCTTCCTCGTCTACGGAGCCGAAGCCGTCATCCCGACCGACGTCAAGTTCGAATCACCACGCATCGCGATGTACACCAAAGCCGAAGCCAGAGAAGCCCACGAAGATGGCGTCGACCTGCTCGAAGAAGCACGCCTCCGGGTGCTCAGTCGCTTGGCCATCTACCAGCAAGGCCTGAGGCACTACCACAGCAAGAAGATCAAGCCCCTCGCGTTCCGCGAGGGCGACCTCGTCATCCAACTCGTCCAAGAGCAGGCAGGCCAGCACAAGCTTTCCCCTCCATGGGAGGGCCCATTCATCGTGAGTAGGGCCTTGCGCGACCGCAACGCCTACTACCTCATCGACACACGCAAGTCAAGGAAGCGCAAGAAGGACACCGCCGGCGAAGAAACGACCCGGCCATGGAACGCGGAACTCCTCCGCCCGTTTTACAGTTAGCCACACGAGTGTATGTATCGTCGCCTTTTGTAAACGCATGAAACCATGGGGTCCCGAACGAGACTTGGGGCCTGCCTTTTGTCAACCAATTTATTGTGTCCCTATTTTCTTGCATCACTATACCACTGAACCCGGCCACCGGTCTGACTCGCTCGACCTAGGGGCTCGGGGGCTGGCCGGCTCGGTCGCCACCCCGCCGCCTTACTTGGTGATTCCTCATAAAGTTAGGATGCCGCGGTCCCCCACTTCGCCCTAAAGCCACAGATCCACCTTCGGCTGTCGGCTGGCAAGCACAACGGGCCAAAGCTCCTTTAAGCTTCATACACTAAGTCAAAGGCTGCCGGGTTGATCAACCCGGTCCACCATTCATCAAATGAACAGCCACACGACCGGCTGCTCGCCAACCGGCTTCGCCGGATTGCCGCCAGCCGGCCCAATGGGTGTTTCGCTCGCGCTCAACGTTTCGAGGGACCCAAGTCCTGAGCGCTCCTCTCAAAGAACTGAACTCTTTGTCACGGACCGGAGCCTCGGCCGTCTGACTCGCGGGGGGGAGGTTTGAGAAAGGAAAAGTGCATGAAATCGGTCCAAAAAACGGAAGGCAAAAAGCAAAAGCACCCACGACGTCTACACAAGTATTTAAGAAAAGGCCCACGGCCCGAGTTCATTACACCCTAAAACCCCCAGTGGGTGGGTGGACCTGCTATTTAACAGATTTTACACAAAGTGTCTCAGGCATCTCCAGCGCCGCGTCGCGACGTCGACGGCTCTCCCCTAGTGGCGTCCGGGTCCAGCGAGGCGCCGGTGTCCTCCTCAGCACCCGCGTCGCGGTAGACGCCCGTCTCCTCTGAGCTCCCCTCCGGATAGTGGAGGAGCAAGCCGTAGTCGTCGCCATCCACGGCCCTACCGTCTTCCATCCGCTCTGGATGGAACTCATCGTGGAAGGCGAACTCGGTGATGTAGCTGGCCTGGGAGGCGATCCGGCTGGCTTGCTCCTGCAAGAGCTGCTCTGAACCGGCCCCCTGGCCCGTCAACGCGTCCAGCTGCAGGTCCGGATGCCAGGACAGCGCGAACCGGAGCGCCATCTCAGCACCGGCACGAGCGGCGGAGACGCGCCACTCGCCAAGCCGGTCCGTCCCCATCTCCAACCAACGCGCCAGGCGCGAGAAGCTGCTCGGTTGGACGGAGTCCGGCCATAGGGCCGCCGTCATTATGGTGCCGGCTAGGGACAGCCGCCCCATCTGCGTTCCCAGGACCAGCAGGCAGGCCTCAGCAGCGGCTATGATCTCCGGGAAGGTCCAGGCCACCAGCGGATCCGTCCCGGACCCAACGATGCCGGTCGGGTCACGCTGATAGCGGACGGCTTCCTCCGCCAGCCGTTGCGTCTCCGGTAAGGCCCCTGCCACAAAGGAAGAAGCGAGTTATAAGAAGAACAACAAGGAAGAAAGGCCGGATCCCGACGCGACAAACTACAAGAAAAAACACTTACTGGAGAAGGACTCTTCCTGGTGCTGCGCCTCAAGCAACATACCACACCGCTCCCGTTCGATGGCGCGGTCGCGCTCCTTGAGCGCCTTCTCCAGATCGGCCGCCTTGGCAAGGGCCGCCTTCAGCTCGGCGTCCTTGTCTTCGGGCGCCTCGCGGCGACAAGCCTCGTCCTGACGGGCCCCCTCAGCGGTGGTGACCTGCCCCCGCAGGCGATCCACCTCGGCCTGGAGCCAGCCCTTGTCGTCGGCCAGCTGGCCGCGCTGCTGGTCCGCCTCCACCAGGGCCTGCTGCGCCTCTGCCACCTTGGCGGCTTTCGCCTTAAGGAGCTCCACCTCGGCCTCGAGGCGGCTCTTGTGACCCACCAGCTGCTCATGCAGCCGGTTGGCCTCGTCGAGCGACCGGCGAGCCGCGGCCGCCTCCACCCCCGCCTGCGCCGCCTCGACGCCAAGACGGCCGATGTCGGCAACAAGCCGGTCGTATGATGACCGACCCGGAGCAGACGAGTCCGCCAGGACAGCACCTCGGCTGCGAAAAGGAAGGACTTGGCAGAAGAAAAAAGCAAGACTTAAGATTTGGCCCAACTGTTACACAGTTGGCCCGAATCTCGGGGGCTACACTCAGTGGGTGCGCTAGCGCGGCCCCACTAGAAAAGTGCACAAGAATACCTGCGGTGATGCGGAGCTCCTCCTCATTGGCGGCAAGCTGCTCCATGAGCTCCCGGTGCTTGCCCAGGAGACGATTGTAGGTGGCGACCCGGAAAGCGTCGAGATGCTGAAGAAAGCAGAAATCAGAACAAGGCCAACACTCTAAACATTCGACCCAACTACTACGTAGTTGGCCCGAACCTCGGGGGCTACACCCAGTGGGTGCGCTGGCGTGCCCCCACAAAGAAGAAATTACAAGAAGACTTACCAGAACGGCGCGCTCCAGGTCGCGCGTCCGCTCCACCTCGGCCTGGGCGAAGGCCTCGAGCCGTTCCGTCCGGCCTCGCAGGCGGCGACTGACGGCGTCCAGCGCCGCCTCCTCCTGGGTCTGAGGCCCGAAGACAACGGCGCCCCCGCTCCGCGCCGGCTGCGGCACAGCAGCTCCGCGCCCTCCCTGTCGGGGCACCAAGGCGTACTCCCCGCTGGCCACTCGCGACGCGGCCAGCACCTCCTCCGACGCCCCTCCCAGCACCGACGACGACCCGAACGCTGGGACACCCTGCGTCGCCGTCTTTGACCCGGACGCCGGGAAGCCCTGCGTCGCTGTCTCCGGCCCAGCTGCCGGGGTGGCCTCCAGCACCGTCGCCCGCGGTGCCTCCTCCAAAACCGGCGGCACATCCGACACCGCCGCCCGCAGCGTCTCTTCCAAAACGATGCCGCCTCCACCACCATCAGTCCCTGCTCACTCGACCACATCGGCCCGCGACAGGGTGTCATCCGCCACCTCCACGACCTCCTGGTCAGGGATCACCACCTCAGCCCGGCCTCCACAGCCGCGCTCCCTCACTGACGACGGCTCAAAGACCGTCGCCGCCACCACCATGCCCTCCGGCATCTTGTGCCAGGCCGGCTCCGCGCCGTCTCACGCCCATGCCGCCGTCGCGTCGGTCCAAGCACGGACCGACGCCGCCTCCAGCTCCGCCTCGGCCCGGTTCCTGTCTCGCCAGGCCAAGGCTTCGGCGTCATTCGGATCCAGGCCGAGGTCCGAGTCAGCCCGTCCCTCCACCTCGGCCTGGTCGGCATGGTCGGACCGGCTCCTGCGGAATGCGGCCCCTTCGGCGGCCGCGTCTTCCGCCGCCGCCCTCGCCAGCGCGATTGGCGACCTGAAGAAGAAGAAAGAATGAGCAGAAAAGAAACAAGACTAGCTCAAGAAAAAAATCTGAGCGCAAACGAGAGATGAAGCTTACCCTTCCAAGATCGGGACCGGGGTTGGCCTCCCGTGCCCGCCGCCGTGCTTCCTCTTGGCCGTCCTCCCGGCCCCGGCCAGGTCCACCGTGCGCTTCGGGGCCTGGGGTCGTGGCGCGACGCTATCTTTCGCATGCGGGCGGCTCGGCGCCGCCCCATGCGAGGACCCGGCTCCGCCCACATCGCCGCCTCCCCGCCCAATACCACAACACCGATAACTGGCGTCAGCACCGACCGTTCCGTGCCGCGGTTAGCAATTCAAGACACATGAAGAAAAAACACGAGACTTACCCGCGCGGCACCCAGCGCCGGCGTCGGACTCGGCCTCCTTCTCCCCGCCATGAGCCGTGGGCTCCTCTGGCGCCACCGGCGCCACTTGCGACGGGGCCCGGGCGTAAGGATGTCAAATCGCGTTCAGAAGTACCCCCCCGTGTCACGTCAGGACGGATGAGAAGGTGCGCGGCAGCAAAGTAAGAAGACCAGACACTCACCTGCGGCGCCGGGTTCGACTGGCTGTACGGCGCATTGCCGAACCGCCAGTCCTCCCGCCGCATGCGACCTGCTCCGCGGACAGCCGCGTCGACTCCATGCGGTTGGGGTCTAGAAGGCCGACCATTTTGCTGATGAGGCGGGAGCGCCCCTGAAGCGAAAGGACCCGGCGCATGATGAACATGGCGAGGAGGTCGGTGCCAGTGAGCCCCTCCTGCGTCCTCATCACCATCACCTGCTCGCAGAGATTGACGATCTCCTGCGACGGGTGCCTGGGCGAGTAGCCCCAGTTCGTCTTTGCCCGCGGCGGTGCGATGGCGAAGGCCGGAAGGTTTATGCGATCTGCACCAAGGTTCCGGACGTAGAAGAAGGAGTTCTTCCACTTCTTGGCAGAATCCTCCCGCGGGATCTTGGGGAAATCCGCCCCCGACCGCAGTCGGCGAACACCCCGGCCAACGGGCCCTGCTGCTTCAAGGAGAAGAAGTGCGCCCAGAGGTCGATCGTAGGCTCAACCCCCAGGTACCCCTCGCAGAGGGTGACGAAGTCGGAGAGCTGGACGATGGCGTCGGCGCCAAGATGATGCGGCTGGAGCCCGAAGAACTCCAGGAACGCGCGGAAGAAGGTGCTCGCCGGCAGCCCGAACCCGCGCTTGAAGTGCGTGAGGAAGACCACGCGCTCCTGCCCCTCGGGCCGAGGCCTCTGCTCGCCGCGCGGCAGGCGGACGCCGACGTCCGTCTCCTGTGGCAGGCGCCGCATCGCCCGGAGTTGGGTGATGTCCTCGGAGGTGACATTCGAACCCATCCAGGAGCCCGATGGCAGCGTCATGGTCAAAGTAAGAAGAAGGAAGATGGACGGCGAAGGAATTCTGCTCGGAGCAGCGGGCACTACCATGCGCTAGTTGCAAAGAGCGGAGCGAGAGCAAATGGACGGGAGGGTGCCAGCGAGAATAATGTCCGCCGCCCCCTGCCCCCCGATTTATAACCCTCGGTTTGAATGTGGGGAAGTGGGATCGTCTGCACGCGCCCGTTCCACTACCCCATAATAAGTGCACACGTACACGCGCAGTAACTGCCCGGGGAAGAGCAACCGGCCCCCGGACGCTGCAATAAATTCGCGCACTTGGGCCGAGGGCGCGTGGCGGTGGGCCCTAGCCCGTCGCCTGGTCCCATCACGCGCGTGGCCTGTCAGGCCCCTCCGACTTCCGGGCACCAGGTGGCGCCCGCGCAAAGCCCGAGGGATTGCCCCAAGATTCGACGGACTTCTCGGTTCCCGCCACGGCCGGGATGCCACGATCCGGTTTCCGAGAAAACCGGCTAACAGTGGGTGTTGCCGGACCTGGCGCTTGCAGAATCCACCTTGCTTAAGGGGGAAACTGCGACGGCCCACTCATCCGAAGACGGCGGACCTTCACAGCTTCGGGGACTACTGTCGGGGGGATGGACCCCGGGTAGGCAATGGAACCCGGATCCTCTTCAAAAAAACAACGGGGCTGGCACCGCCCCTTAATACCGGCACGCGCTTGGCCGGGTCGCTCGACCCGGCCAAGCCCCGCAAGCCGGCCAGACTAGCCGACCCGGCAAGACATGTCGACTCAGCCCCAACGACTAGCGCAAGACAGCTGAACCCGGCACGACCAAAGCCTCCTCGACAAGCCAGCGCCACCCGTGGCGTGCTACGCAATCCAGCCGCGGGTCAACTCCCGTCCCATCCAGCCCGTATGATGGGGACGAGTCTTCAACCAACGATGGCCGGGGCAACAGTGCCCCGCCCATGCCTCTGGTCAGCAGGAACGTGGCAACAGTGCCCCTCACCTACCCGCTGACCAGGGTCGGCGTGGCTACAGTGCCCCCTCCCTCACCGCTGACGACAGCAAGCAGCAACATGACGAAGAGCACTGTACGCGACTCGACTCGGCCACGCCCTGACGATCAACAAGACGGCGCACAGTCCCCCTAGGCATGCGGGGCCCGCACCTAGGGGAACCCGGCGAACCACAAGCCCTCAGCGGGACCCAGCCCGGGTCCCCGGACACCGACAATACGGACCCACTGACTTGTAACATTACCATTGTACCCCGGGGGGTTGGACTATAAAACCCCCGGGAGCCCACGATAATTCTGGGGGGCGAGCGAGAGGGCAAGCAGAAAACACATACGGGAGAAAAGCAAGTAAGCATAGGACTAGCCACAAAATAACAACACCAGAGAGAAGGAGCAGCCAAGCCTTGGCCAGCTTCCTTCCTCCTCCATACAGCTCCAGGAGCAACATTGTACTATCGATCATCCAACTACACTCGGCAGGACTAGGGGTATTATCTCTACGGAGAGCCCCGAAACTGGGTATGTCCGGCGTGCCGCGCCCGCTCATGCCAACCTCGCCTCTGGAGTCCACCAGCGCCCTCGAGCCTCCTCCTCTCTTTAGCCATCCCTTGGCATCTGCCGTGCGCTCACCATGACAAACATGATCCAGGAGACTTGGACCCTACGTCAAGAAACAAAGGAGGAGGCCACGAGGTAGGGGGCGCGCCCACCCCCCACGGCACGCCCTCCACCCTCATGGGCCCCCTTTTGCTCCACCGACGTACTCCTTCCTCCTATATATACCTACGTACCCCCAAACGATCAGATACAGAGCCAAAAAACCCAATTCCACCGCCGCAACCTTATGTACCCACGAGATCCCATCTTGGGGCATGTTCCGGAGCTCCGCCGGAGGGGGCATCCATCACGGAAGGCTTCTACATCAACACCATAGCCTCTCCGATGAAGTGTGAGTAGTTTACCTCAGACCTTCGGGCCCATAGTTAGTAGCTAGATGGCTTCTTCTCTCTTTTTGGATCTCAATACCATGTTCTCCCCCTCTCTTGCGGACATCTATTCGATGTAATCATCTTTTTGCGGTGTGTTTGTTAAGAACGATGAATTGTGGGTTTATGATCAAGATTATCTATGAACAATATTTGAATCTTCTCTGAATTCTTTTATGTATGATTGGTTATCTTTGCAAGTCTGTTCGAATTATCAGTTTGGTTTGGCCTACTAGATTGATCTTTCTTGCAATGCGAGAAGTGATTAGCTTTGGGTTCAATATTGCGGTGTCCTTTCCCAGTGATAGTAGGGGCAGCAAGGCACGTATTGTATTGTTGCCATCGAGGATAATAAGATGGGTTTTTATCATATTGCATAAATTTATCCCTCTACATCATGTCATCTTGCTTAAGGCGTTAATCTATTTTCATGAACTTAATACTCTAGATGCATGCTGGATAGCGGTCGATGAGTGGAGTAATAGTAGTAGATGCAGGCAGGAGTCGGTCTACTTGTCTCGGACGTGATGCCTATATACATGATCATAACTAGATATTATCATAACTATGCTCAATTCTGTCAATTGCTCAATAGTAATTCGTTCACCCACCGTAAAATACTTATGCTCTTGAGAGAAGCCACTAGTGAAACCTATGGCCCCCGGGTCTATCTTCATCATATTAATCTTCCAACACTTAGTTATTTCCTTTGCTTTTATTTTACTTTGCATCTTTATCACAAAAATACCAAAAATATTATCCTATCATATCTATCAGATCTCACTCTCGTCAGTGACCGTGAAGGGATTGACAACCCCTTATCGCGTTGGTTGCGAGGAGTTATTTGTTTTGTGAAGGTACGAGGGACTCGCGCGTAGCCTCCTACTGGATTGATACCTTGGTTCTCAAAAACTGAGGGAAATACTTACGCTACTTCGCTGCATCATCCTTTCCTCTTCGAGGAAATCGAACGCAGTGCTCAAGAGGTAGCAAACAGCACGGGCCATCTATCTACAACAACATAGACAAGCAAAATACTATGAGGTACTAAGTTCATGATAAATTTAAGTTCAATTAATCATATTACTTAAGAACCCCCACTTATATAGACATCCCTCTAATCATCTAAGTGATCACGTGATCCAAATCAACTAAACCATGTCCGATCATCACGTGAGATGGAGTAGTTTTCAATGGTGAACATCACTATGTTGATCATATCTACTATATGATTCACGCTCAACCTTTCGGTCTCAGTGTTCCGAGGCCATATCTGCATATGCTAGGCTCGTCAAGTTTAACCCGAGTATTCTGCGTGTGCAAAACTGGCTTGCACCCGTTATAGATGAACGTAGAGCTTATCACACCCGATCATCATGTGGTGTCTCGGCACGACGAACTTTGGCAACGGTGCATACTCAGGGAGAACACTTTTATGTTGAAATTTAGTGAGAGATCATCTTATAATGATACCGTCAATCAAAGCAAAATAAGATGCATAAAAGATAAACATCACATGCAATCAATATAAGTGATATGATATGGCCATCATCATCTTGTGCTTGTGATCTCCAAGCACCGTCATGATCACCACCGTCACCGGCGCGACACCTTGATCTCCATCATAGCATCGTTGTCGTCTCGCCAACTATTGCTTCTACGACTATCGCTACCGCTTAGTGATAAAGTAAAGCAATTATAGGGCGATTGCATTGCATACAATAAAGCGACAACCATATGGCTCCTGCCAGTTGCCGATAACTCGGTTACAAAACATGATCATCTCATAAAACAAAATATAGCATCATGCCTTCACCATATCACATCACAACATGCCTTGCAAAAATAAGTTAGACGTCCTCTACTTTGTTGTTGCAAGTTTTACATGGCTGCTACGGGCTGAGCAAGAACCGTTCTTACCTACGCATCAAAACCACAATGATATTTTGTCAAGTTAGTGTTGTTTTAACCTTCACAAGGACCGGGCGTAGCCAGACTCGGTTCAACTAAAGTTGGAGAAACAGACACCCGCCAGCCACCTGTGTGCAAAGCACGTCAGTAGAACCAGTCTCGCGTAAGCGTACGCGTAATGTCGGTCCGGGCTGCTTCATCCAACAATACCGCCGAACCAAAGTATGACATGCTGGTAAGCAGTATGACTTGTATCGCCCACAACTACTTGTGTTCTACTCGTGAATACAACATCTACGCATAAACCTAGCTCAGATGCCACTATTGGGGAACATAGTAATTTCAAAAAAAATCCTACGCACACGCAAGATCATGGTGATGCATAACAACGAGAGGGGGGAGTGTTGTCCATGTACCCTCGTAGACCGAAAGCGGAAGCGTTAGCACAACGCGGTTGATGTAGCCATACGTCTTCACGATCCGACCGATCCAAGTACCGAACGTACGACACCTCCGAGTTCAGCACACGTTCAGCTCGATGACGTCCCATGAATTCCGATCCAGCAGAGCTTTGCGGGAGACTTCCGTGAGCACGACGGCGTGATGATGGTGATGATGTTGCTACCGACGCAGGGCTTTGCCTAAGCACCGCTACGATATGACCGAGGTGGATTATGGTGGAGGGGGGCACCGCACACGGCTGTGAGAGATCAACAGATCAACTTGTGTGTCTAGAGGTGCCCCCTGCCCCCTTATATAAAGGAGCAAGGGGAGAGAGAGGCGGCCGGCCAAGGAGGGCGCGGCAACGGGGGAATCCTACTCCCACTGGGAGTAGGACTCCTCCTTTCCTAGTAGGAGTAGGAGAAGGGGGAAGGAGGAGAGAGAGGGGAAGGAAAAGGGGGGCCTCCTTGTCCAATTCAGACTAGAGGGGGAGAGGGCGCGCATCCTACCCTGGCAGCCCCTCCTCTTCTCCACTAAGGCCCATTAGGCCCAATATACTCCCCGGGGGGTTCCGGTAACCCCCTGGTACTCCGGTAAATGTCCGAAACCTCCCGAAACACTTCCGGTGTCCAAACATAGTCGTCCAATATATCGATCTTTACGTCTTGACCATTTCGAGACTCTTCATCATGTTCGTGATCATATCCGGGACTCCGAACTACCTTCGGTATATCAAAACACAAAAACTTATAATATCGATCGTCACCGAACTTTAAGTGTGCGGACCCTACGGGTTCGAGAACTATGTAGACATGATCGAGGCATGTCTCCAATCAATAAACAATAGCAGAACCTGGATGCTCATATTGGCTCATACATATTCTACGAAGATCTTTATCGGTCAAACCGCATAACAACATACGTTGTTCCCTTTGTCATCGGTATGTTACTTGCCCAAGATTTGATCGTCGGTATCTTAATACCTAGTTCAATCTCGTTACCGACAAGTCTCTTTACTCCTTCCGTAATACATCATCCCGCAACTAACTTATTAGTTACAATGCTTGCAAGGCTTATTGTGATGTTCGTTACCGAGAGGGCCCAGAGATACCTAGTCTCGTGGTTGGCGTATATCCTCCCCACTTATGACACACCGAGCAATTGTCATATGTGATGTCTGCCTTCCCTCGAGGCTTCATATTGCATTGCCCGATCGTCCCTTTGATCGGAGGTGTTAGTGTAAATCCATTCGAGGGTAGGGGTGAGGCAACTCCGTTCCTTTGGAAGGCATCAATGGTGCTAATGAAGATGAGGGTATTGATGCTTCCAACATCATTCCATATATCCTATTTGATATCATGAAGGTCCCAATAGTCGGTGCCAACTGCCGACGATGTATTGTGAAGTACCAGAACAACAATATATAACGCATGTGGATTTGTGTGACAATAGAACAGAACCTCAAGTAACCACATAGACATATAGAGACAATTTTACCCAGGTTTGGGATCCCACAATGTGAGTAATGCTACTTGTGATAGGCATTGGGATTTCCCCAAAGAGGAAGGGTGATGTAGTATAGTAGCTGATGGTATTTCCCTTAGATAAGAACCAATGTTTATTGAACCAGTAGGAGACTCACGCAAATAAACTTGAACAATCCCTACACACACACACACACACACACACACACACACACAAAATAAATACTTGCACCCAACATGGGCAAGAGGGTTGTGAATCTCTTTGTACTCGTTAATTGCAAGAATTAGTTATGGTAGTGATAGATAGATAAATTGCAAAAGAAAATAAATGGCAGCAACTAATTTTAGGGTTTTAGTACATATGAAGTGAATGGACGCTGGCACCAAAGAGTTCACTAGAGGCATCTCTCTCATGAGCATAAAAACCCTGGGTAGACAAATGACTGTTGGGCAATTCATAGAATAGTGCGTAGTTACGATGATATTTATAGCATGATCAATATATAGGCATTAAGTCTAAGGCAAGTAGGCTGACATCCATCTGCATCTACTACTATTACTCCACCCCTTGACTAATATACAACATGCATCTTAAGGTATTATGTTCATAACAAACAGAGTGATGCTTGGAGCATGATCACATAATATAGACAAAGTAAGACCAAATAATATGTTCGAACCCTGTCGTTTTACCCTTAACAACAATACAAATACGTGCCTTGCAACTCCTCCTATCACAGAGTAAGGACATCTCAAGATTGAACCTACCAAGCACCTCTCCCACTAAAGATAAATCAATCTAATTAACCAAAGAATATGGATAGATTAGAGAGAAATACAAGGCTATAAAATCACACATAATAAATCTCAGAAAAGACTCAGTTACATTCAATGAATAATCTAAACATAAACCCACATTTCATCGGATCCCAACAAACACACCGCAAAGATTACATCGAATGGACCTCCAAGAGATCATTGTATTGAAGATCACACACACACACACACACACACACATATATATATATATATATAGAGAGAGAGAGAGAGAGGGAGAGCGACAGACCTAGCTACTGCTATGGACCCGTAGGTCCTGTTGGAACTACTCACACATCGTCATATGGAGGCAACAAGGTTGATGAAGATGGCCTCCATGATCGATTCCTCCGTTGGCAGAGTACCATCGGAGGCCTCTAGATGGGATCTTGGAAGAACTGAGGCTTGAGGTGGCAATAAAATTGTTTTGGGTCTCGCTCTTGGGGTTTCTTGATTTTATGGAATTTAGAGCGCTGGAATTAGGTCAGGGAGACCTTCGAGGGGCCCACAAGATCAAGTTACACTGGGGGTGCACGTGTGAGCTTGTGGTCCACTCGTAGGTCATCTGCACCCCCAAAGTTTCTAGGGTCTCTTCTGGTCCAGAAAAAATCACTGTAAAGTTTCATCTTGTTTGGACTTCGTTTCGTATGGTTTTTCTGTGAAACAAATTAAGAGGCAAAAATAGGAACTAGAACTGGGCACTGAGTTAATAGGTTTGTTCCCAAAAATGATATAAAATGGCACATAAAGTATACAAGATTGATGATATAATAGCATGAAACAATCAAAAATTATAGATGCGTTGGAGATGTATCAAGTAACAACCCTAGTCCTTCTTGTTTGGAATTGTAGATATCAATGAGTACAATGTGGGGGTCCAACAACTTGTACACTAAGTCGCGAGAAATTTTTGTGGCCGATTCGATGGGGTGTGTCCAAGATTAGATCTAATCTAGGTCTAAACTAGGTCTTCGACCCCATCCTCTTGGATGTAAAAGTAGAAGTTGTCCCTCCTAGTCTTGGCACTCTAGTATTTATACCCATCCTTGGGTAGGTTCGGACGCCTTCCTCCCCTGTGTATCCTAGTCGGATACGGCTTGACCTTCATTCGGTTGGTCCTTACCCTACTCTTATGATCTCTTGGCTTGGCACACCTTGGTTTATCCTTTATTGATGGCCTTCAAAGGTAGTTCTTTTCGCCATTTATATTTTTGGGCCAAGACTCCTAGAGGATCTGGATCATGAGTTCAGTTGACTTGCTTGGGCCGTGAGTGCTGTGAGGAGGGGCCCAAATTGGCATATCACCAACAGTCATGAAACTTATCACGCACGTGACACAATGTCAGACCCAACTAGCCATTGGGGAGTCGACACAAAACTCGTGTTGGATTCCGCCTTACTACCATAGTACCATGTCATATATTTAGTATTTCTCAAAAAAAAATTGACACCACCGCATACCAAGCACTATAAAAAGCCTCGCCGCTTACCCCTTGATGGTTCCTCAAACCTAGCCTCTCCCCTCAAGCCTCATCACAAACTTTCCCTTCTCTATGTAATATCTCCATCTCATGCCTATCCACGACATCACCTCCACTTCTATCAAAGTTGTAGTGAACTCACTTCTTTGTCAAATTTTCAGAGCATCCACTCTCTTAGTTTATTATGCCTGTGCTAAGTAGGTCAACCTACAACCATGGCTGTGAGCGCAGGGTGGATGACCACATGGTAGATAGTCACGGAGATCTGATTAATGATTTCATGGAGGATCGATTCGGTGATGATTACGTCTTTGAGTCTAAGATGGCTAATCCCATGGCGGATCAGATCAATGATGACCATATTATGGAGTTAAAGGACACTACCTCTAGTCTCATCGACAACCACAAACTCGGTGAGTTCTCTCCTATTTTTTTCATCTTTATGTTCATATAGTCTTTATTGTGATGGCCTTTCATAGAGGTGTTGAAGAGTAAATTGGAGGATAATGAATAATTGAAATAGGTCTGTCATAGAGGGTTTTCTAAAGCACTAGAAAACATACCAAATCTAAATCTTGCATTTTATGCATTTTCATCCATTGTTTTCAATCTTTTAAAACTTGGAATGTCGATGTTGACGATACAACCAATTGCACCAGAGATCCATTGGGTGAGATCATGTCATGACTTCCTTCATCCATTTCTTGTCATGGAAACTCGGGTTCACTCTCTTGCTCCCTAGAGAAAATGTGATAAGGAGTTGACCCCTTGGTGAATTCCACCAAAATCCTGGTTCTATCCCTAGCATCGATCTTGTGGCGACCGAAGGGGGAGGGGAACCATGTATCTCTCCTTGCAAGTATAGGGAGGAAGCCTTAGTTTTTGTTTTGAAGCATGAAAGCAATTAGGGTGTCTGATAATTTTGCCTCTGTTCTTCCTCATCATAATGATGTTCAACATCTGGTTGCCTCCTTGGCTCATCGTCTACTCCGGGTAACGAGATTTTTTTTCATTTGTTAATGGATTTTTTTGCCTCTAAGAGACTAGCCAGTGAGAAAAACCAATCATGGGTTTGTATAGGGGCGGTGGTTTAAAGAAGATGGATCTAGTAATATTCCACTATATCATCCACGAACTGTGGTCGGTCCCGATCCAGGTTAACATAGGTTGTTCCCCAACAAGTGTGTCACGGTGACATGTGCATCATTTCTTATGGTGTGCCTATTCTTGGTCTCTCAAAGCCTCATTGGTGATGGTACTTCCCTAATTTTGGCAATGGTGGAGGCTTCGCTTCTCTTCCAGTGAACACCTCAATGAAGACTAAGGTTGGTGGTAGTAGTAGGATTTGGTGTGTGAAAGGACCCATGGCCCCTAACTGTATTTTTCCTTGGAGTTTTTCCTACAAAATTTCTGCTACACTTGTCTTCTCCCAGCTTATTTTGCACTTTTTTGTGTGGTCTTACCAATATCGTGTCTTTTAGTCAATGAAGATGCAATTACTATGAAAAAAATCTGATCATTTGGAACCCAAACCATCTCATCTCTAACATTGGCGCCAGTGCACACTTACCAAACCCCTCCAACCTATCCTTACCCATTGTATATCCAAAGATGATTCATTTGAAAAGCTTGTAGACTCAAACACATGGATACATTGAAATCCAAAAATGACACAATCATGAATGAAAATCCGAAGATGGGATCGTAAGAAATGAAAACCCAAAGACAATATGACATTCACCGCAAAAAGACAATATGAAATTAAATGAAAATCCAAATATGAGATAATAGTAGATAAAAACCAAACATGGCATAATGTTACTGATTTTCGAAAGATGGCAGAATATTAAATTAAAATTTATAAATGGCATATCATAAAATGAACTCCAAATATGGCATTATAATAAATGAAATCCATAGATGGCACAACATTGAATGAAATTCCATAGATGGCATCACATTAAATGCAATTCCATAGATGGCATAACATTAAATGAAAAATCAAAATATGGCATATCAATAAATAAAATCCAAATATGGCACAACAATAAATTGAAATAGCAAACAACTTAAAAAATTCCAAATATGGCGCGACAATAATGAAAATCCAAATAAATCATAATATTAAATGAAATTCCAAAGATCTCATAGCATGAAATGAAATTTATAAATGGCATATCATTAAATGAATTCCAAAGATGGCATAACATTAATAAAATTTATAATTAAAAATGGCATATCATTAGATGAATTCCAAAATGGCATAAAATTACATGAAATTCCATGAATGTAATAACATTAAACGAAAGGTCCAAAGATAAAATATGAATAAAATAAAAGTCCGAATATGACACAACAAAAAGTGAAAATAGAAAGAAAAAATCCAAAGATGGCGTGACAATAAATAAAATCCAAACATGGAAAAATGATTATAAATATAAAAAATGGCACACATTAAATGGGGAAAAATTAGGCAGAAAAAAAGAGCCCATCATCTGAACACATCCATGATGAACACTCAAGAAAATTCGAAAATTTTCTAAGGATAGACGTAGTTGATACATATGTAGGCATCCGGAAAATAAAATACCACGTAATAGATCGAAAACAAAATATCTTCTTAGAAATAATGCACTAGGCCCCCTGGACTTCATGATAATCATAAACTCTAATGTCAAGACCACAAAAGTGACGAAAGATAATTGTGAGTAGTTCATGTGAATTCTATGTCTTTGTAGGGTCCTCCTTGAAAACTCATCCCCCCTGCCCTATATAAGCAATGGGATTATGCATATCTTTTGTCCATTCTGAATCCTCTCGTGGCTCTTCTTTTTGTTGTAGACTTCAATTTTAAAAAAATTATCTTTGAAGTCAATCTTCTTGAATAGGTTTGTTCAATTTTTTAGTAGTTCATGGAAATACATGCGGAATCTGAAGTCTATTCGTTGTGCTAATCCCTAGTATTTCTCATGTTTTAGGGATGGAGTAGTTTGCCCGGTCACTTGGAGGGGAGATTTCTATTTGTTTGCGTCTGTGTTATTTGTTGGTGTTGTTCTTCTGAGACGAAATGAAAGGAGCCATGTCGTCTGGAGCGGGTGAGACGAAGTATGGCGCAGGCATGAGCAGGAGCCCACTCCAGCCTCAGCCACAACCCATCGTTGCCGCTCGCCTGACCATTGCCCACCAAGGTGGAGCTTCCTACTACTCTGCACCACACCCGTCCGGGCATGTGGCTGGCACTGAGCACGCGCACGCCATGGGTGTGACCTCTGAGCCACCCAAGAGGAAGCGTGGCCGCCCGCGAAAGTACAACCCGGATGGCACCATGCCGCCAACTATCGTCCGGACGCCATATCCTACTGGTGCTGCTGCTCCCCCGACACCTGCTCTACCCTCGAACTCCACGTTGGGACGCCTGGGCGCTGGGAGCCCCCATGCGCCACCAGCATTGCCATCACCGCTACCACCACCACCACCACCTGTAGAGCATGGAACACATCTAGTTAAGCAGACGAGGATATGGCCGTCGAGCTCCATGGCCAGCAAGAAGCAGCGACAGATGGCAGTAGCAGGTATATAGTGTTCTTGCTTGCACTTAGAGCTCATGCCATCATCGCAAGTAGAGTAGCAAAAGGTGCATAGATGGATATGATGGTATTTTAGTCCTAATATTCGTACATACAAATGACCACCGCAGGCTGACCAGAGTCTGGCAAGCATGGAATTATCCATGTCGTCTATTCAGTAAGGGTTGCCACTTGTTTGTCATAAAAACAGAGCTTTTTTTGTGAATGCACTAAAAGTATTAAAATATCGTATAGGTGTTATTTCATTGCATGCAATCATTCATATTGTGTTGTTATTCCCTCCAGAAGTATGACCGGAGCTTTGAAAATATATTTGTAGGATGTTACATATTAGTTTAGTTCAGACCAATGTTATATTCAGTTTGCCAACATTAAGTACATTTCCCGTTTCTAAACTGAAAATGGATTTTTTTGTAGGGCCTGCTGCGACTGGATTAATTCCTAAGGTTATCACAGTCCAAGGTGGAGAGGTAATTTGTACCAACCCCCCCCCCCCCCCCGATGACGCTCCAAGAGACATAGCAGTGCTCTAACAACAATTTATCATAGTATATTAGTATCTAGATACTAGCTATTAAAATATCTAATTGAAATGGTTCCTTTAAAAAAGATACTAATAATGGATCCATGGTTTCAGGATGTAGCAACAAAAGTCCTCTCCTATTGTGGGAATGGGTTGGCAGTTCATATCTTCACTGCCCATGGTGTTGTGCGCAATGTGACACTGCGGCACGCAAATTCTCCTTATGAAAGGGTCGTTTATGAGGTTCGCTCCATTGTTTTAGCTTGGAACCTGTACATTAGATAATCCCTTTTTGCTGGTGTGCTTTAGAAATATACTTAAGGTCCAGCCAAACTAGAGAACAATAAGGAAAACTGAAATGTGGGCAGTAGTTAGTTTCTTTTATAATTATTTTCTTTACCATCATATTTCAATCAAAACACACCGTTTTGTAGTTCTGGTTTTCTGTAAAGGAAATGTTGTTGTTTGACCTTTTCCAAATCTGAACAATATCTAATTATGTGCACTCCAAAATGCAGGGTTGTTTTCGCATCCTCTCTTTGTCTGGCTTGTATGTGCCATCCAAAACTAATGAACTGAGCACTCAAAAGGGTGGATTGGGTATTTCGTTTTCCAGTCCCGATGGCCGCGTCTTCGGCGGTGGGTCAGCAGGACCTCTGATTGCAGCTTCACCTGTTCAGGTTACCATCTTTCACTGGGACTAATATGTTTCTAAAAGACAAAGATCTTTATATCATACTCCCTCTGTCCCAAAATAAGTGTCTCAAGTTTTCAGTACAACTTTGTACTAAAGTTAGTACAAAGTTGAGACACTTATTTTAGGACTGAGGGAGTAGTATGTTAATAGCTCTCACTGCATCTTGCTCTGTTTTTTGAAGTAATTAAAGGCTATATGTGCTTCCTATATTTGGAATATTGTGAAACCAATGTTCTCCATATAATTTACATTCTATACATATTAATAGTCTATGTAAAATCATTATGTGTTTCTTTTTATATGTAGCTTATTTGGAAAATGACATAGCTTTACGAAATACACATCTATTGCTAGGGAGAACCTTGTGCTTTGTCTTAATACTTTGAATTTTTGTTCGCAGGTGGTCATTGGAACGTTTCTAGCCGACTAGAAAAAGGAGGATAAATAGGCACCAAGAGGTGGTCTGAATGGATCATCAAGTTATCCAGGATGCCCACCAAACTAGAGTGCCACTCAAAGATTCAACACCAGATTCTGGTTTCCAAATAAGAGCCAGCTTAAATTCCTAGCTTTTCGCTCCAAATGCTTAGCTTTCTGCTCCTAGCTCATCCCAATGCTTAGCTTTCTGCTCCAGGTCGTTTTACTTTTCGGTCTTAGCTTGCTCCAAGTGTTAGGTTTTCAATACTAGATCCAAATGCGCAGCTTTTTATCCTATCTCCAGCTTAGCTACTCTGATGATTTTGTAACTGGATGATGCTTTGTAATAATATAGTTATGAAATTTCATGGTCATATTGCACACATCTGATCATCAAAACGTTAAAATGCCATTCTCTAGGGTAACCAGTATCCCAAAACTATGCTACCCCTTTATTTGGAACAAAGGAATTTTGCAACAATTGCCAGAACTCTAAATTCCTACTTAGTTAATTCCTCTTCTTCCAAACGATGTGCAGCTATTATATCGCTTGTATATCTTATGCCTTGTTTGATACATCCAGTTCGCATGTAGAATTAGTTTTCCATCTAAGGAAATCAATCCGTATCTTAACAGTTGGTTGAGCAGAGCAATATCTGCTCTATATAGCCGTCGACCAATCTGTATCTCACACAACTGGTTGAGCAGAGTAATAACTACTGCTGTAAACGACAGCCGCAAGTTGGCAACGACGATGACAGCGATGTACTATCGGATTGTTTTCAAACAAGATCGATGGATCGATCGATACTCGACGTGCCCTGAATCAAAAGCTTTGTTACTTTCGTATCTCATTCGTCGGTAGTTCTCCCATTCTCACTGAAATTGTACGCTCGTCAGATCAATATATTGGTTGCGAGAATAGTTGAATTTATCTTCTGAGCGAATTATACATTTAAGACGCTGGGGGACATAACCTGAAAATAAAGCGAAACATGAGGGATAGAGAGAGAGATAAACAAAATGTCTGAAGTTATCATGCACACGTAAAAGAACAATGTAATGTATTTTTACAGCATTTTGGGATACAACCTGAATTTATTCAAAAAAATACCATAGGTGAAATCAAATATACCACGCGCGAAGGAAAAATAGAGAAGGCACCATGCTCAGAACTCTGGTCTCAGTGAAAACAAAAATTCATTTTTTGCTAATGAACTGAAACTTTCAGCAGAATAACAAAACTTAAGTGCTCAACTCACTGCAAGAACCGCCACATCTGTGTGTCATCTAAAAGAAAATGCTGCTAGCAGAGTTAAAGTAGGGGCTAAGGATGGCAATTTTACCCATGGACATGGATATCCATGGATATCCGACCCGAATGGATAGGGTTTGGATATGATTTTGTGTCCATGGGCGGCGCCCAAACCCGACCCGATTGCTCGTGGGTAGGGCATGGATATAATCTTGTACCCGTGGGTATATCCAAACCCGACACGATAGTATGACTTAATGGGCAAAAATCTGCTATCCCTACCCCATAGTTACATGTCCGACTGTAATTTTACATTTCGTTATCTAAACATCCAAAAGAAATTACACAATCCCTGCCGTAAGTTTTAGTAGTTGACATTCAATTCCCTCTGTAACATACTCCAACGCACATTCCCTTATTTTATGTCCAGTTAAATGACTCATCATTCACATCTATTAGAAAGATACTAAATGATCTTAGGTTGTTAGTCGACATTGATTTACCATAAGTTGATGTTTACCATAAGTGAAGCCTAGCCTGCCACGAGGTGAAGAATGGAAGAGTTTATGTTAACATTGTGTTATATCTTATTTATGTGTCTCAAAAGGATCCAATGGATATCCAGCGGGTATGGATATCCATCGGGTTTGGACATGGACACAAATTTTCACCCATGGATTTTTTATGGACGGGCAAAGACTGTCGTCATGGATTTGATATTGTTCAACCCGATCCAAACCCGACCCATTGCCATCCTTAGTAGGGTCCATTGTCAACACATTACAGACTAATGTCACTGCATCATTGTTCAAACATTTTTCGGATTCTAGAACCGTGAAGCCAACGCAAGTAGATTTCTTACTGTCAGGAGAGCAAACTCAGTTTAGCTAGCTAGTAGAAACACAACAACTGCTGGGCTTTCCTGAACCCATATCTCAACGGAAGGAACTGGGTTCTAATGTCAACGTGTCCGAGGCGACGACACTTCAGAAGAACTGGACAGGAAGGCGACTTGTAGGGGGCATCTCTCTACTCTGCATCGACATCCGCGTACCGCAGCGCCGCGTGGGCTGGATTAGCAGAAAAATAGTTAAGCAGTTAGGCATCATCTGTCACAAGTACTGCAACAAGTTTAAATGAGAAGATAAAAAAAGAAAGCAGATGTACAAAACCTCAAAACAGTGTAATGTGTTACTCGAAACAGTTACAGTAGGCTGAAAAACAGAAATCATTATCTTCTCTGTGAATCTGAACTAGGCAGACCAAACTGATTTGGGTTTTTAAGTTCAGAAGTTTTCCACTAGCGGCATATATATGGTACTATATTAAATTGAACAACTGAATCATCTGAATCGAAGCACAGTGGCATCAAAACCAATAGTTTCCATATCATGGTTCAGTGTGGATTTTAGACATGAAATGATTTTCACCCCAACAAACCAGCTTGAGACAACCTTCTAGCACAATGTCGTGCGTGATGAACACCTACTGATTTGATTCAGCAACTTTTACTGATATCTATAATCCTACAGCTGTTCAGATCCTAATCCTACAGCAATTCAGATTCCTAACTGAAACAGATTAGCAGAAAAAGTTTCAGCAAGTAAACTGTTTTTCAGACTACTAGTTTCGATTCGAACACTGTTTTCCAAGCACGGGCAGATTAGCACTCAACTGACATGAAACCCAAAACATCCGATCCGGACAAGTTCAAGACTGTTGCAAATAAGAGTTTCTTGCCAAAGGAGAAGAGTAGGAAGTTGAGGATATGGAGGGGCACTCACGAGGCGTCCCGGGGACGACGACGACGATGTGGAAGCTCTGTCGGGTGTTGGGCAGGTCGACGACGAGTGGGAAAAGCCGGCCATCACGTGTGGGGACTGGGGAGGCACATGAACGAGGTCGGCGACGCCCAAGACTTGGACGGCGTTCAGCAGCCTGGCCAGCTCCTCCCTCAGGCGGAAGACGGATCTCCCCCTGAGCATGTGCCAGCCGCCGGTGATGGGGTCCCCGTGGATGTCCCGCCAAATGTACACGATCTCCCGCGACAGCAACATGGTGGCGGTGGGGAGGGTAAGCTGCAGTTCGAGTCCCAAGTCCCAACATTGTCAGGAGATCAAATGCGAATTTGAAACGCGGAAGCCAAAGAAAGCGCAAATTTGGCAAGTACAGAGCCAAGAATTGCTCCCAGGCGAATGAAATTAACACGATTTGCGATCTCGGCGGTCATATTCCGATCCATGGTAACGACGTCCAACCCAAGAACCCAGCTCGCGCAAATTCGATCGGGAAGAATCAAGAAGCGGGCATGGCGGACTCACCCCAGTCGAACGTGGAAGGGGAGGCATGGTCTCCCTGGCGGGGATGGGCTCCAAGAGCCAGTGCATCATCGTGCTCATGTCGTGGATGCCGTTGATGTGGCCAACGCTGGCGCCGTTGTTCCAGGGGAGGTACTTCCCGTTGGCGCGGAGGCTGCCGCCGTTGAAGTGTTGCAGCAGGACGTCGTCCCAGAATTCCGTCCGGACGGCCAGCCAAAACATTGCCTCCTCCTCAGGATGGTTGTAGCTGCGCTGCTCCACGCGGTGCCCACGGTGGCCTAGCGGCGCCGGCGCGCCCGTGGCGGCGAGGTACCACCGGCCAAGTCGCGTTCATCGACGCCTTGCCCGTCCTCGTCGGCGTGCAGGTACGTGCCGAGCTCGCGGCTCCGCAGCCGCACGTGCTGGCCGTGGTGGAACTGATCCATGGGTCGCTTGAGCTGGACCTCTGCAGATCAGAGGAGGTGGGCTCTGCGCGGTGGAGACGGAGAGTGGGCTCCGGCGACGGGGAGAAGAAGAGCAGCGAAAGCTGTTGGTTGGGACGGTTACGTTCGGGCGCGTAGGCTGAATATTTCAAGGTGCCTGACGCCGTCGCCGGGCTCAGCTTTCGGTACTAGGTGGGCTTGTGGGCTTGTGGCCCGTAGCCTAGGAAATGTATATTAGTACTCTTCTCTGTTTCTCGGTTAAGCTAAAAAAAAAAGCCCGTTTCTAAAATGAAAGGTTAAAAAAAGCACTAGCCGCCGTCAAGGTTCATCGGCTTTTTTCTTTTGCGAGAAGAGGTTCATCGTTTTCACTGGTTCGTTCCCTATGGTTCCTTTTTTTTTCTGCTATCCCAAGATGGGTTGGTCAGAGATATTAATCGTCAGTTGTATTGGTGTGGGACTTTCTTAGTTTTTGTCTTCTCATAAAAGCACCATCACCATTCTATTTGTTATTTAAGTGCGAAGATCCAGACTTGTGACTTGGGCACCGAGCAAAGTGCTGAGTAGTTGAAAAGGAAGAGTCGTGGATTTGGTTGCTTTGCCGAGGCTCTAGATTTTGTTATGATAAGGTGTTTGGATATGATAAAGCGTTGAGTTTTTTTCGGGGACACGGGTAATGGCACAAAGGACCCAGATGCTGCCAAAGCGGTGGCTTCCTGAAGAAACGGAAAATTACAACCAGATGCTTGTTGCTAACAAAAAAGACCCCAAACAGCACAGGAGAAATGCAATCGGGTTCCTGCTGCTCCTCGAATGATAGAATCGATGTCAGTGTCGGGGACGAATCACTTAGAATGGCGTGACCTCCACGGATCGCTCCGCAGAATCCTTGTTGGAGTAACACTGCCCTTCTGGCTTCAAGGCCGGGAGGAATGAAACATGGCTGCCATTCAACCTGAAAATTCGCCAGATCATAGGACAAGTCGGCCAGTGATGTGGACATAGTTGCATCTATAAATATTAAATGACATATTTTTCAGGTGATTTCTAATAGCAAGTATTTAATTCTTTGTTTTAATAATGGATACAAATATACTATACATTTAGTTACTGTGTGTAGAATTAAAGAAGAGCGTCTAAAGACGTTTATCAATATATGCATACAGGCGTGTGTGCGTATGCATGCACTAGCACTACCAAAGTGCCACGGTCATGATGCGGCCTCCAATCAACATGTCAAAATCAATCAAGACGGTGGGCCCTTGAGCATGCATAGCAACGTCCAACAACTCCTGCGACCATGCAATGCATGCAACGAGCAGCCAATAGGTGGGCCAGCTTGGGCCCGAAGGAGTTGGGACGGTCCAACACGTCTGCAATCTAGATCGGACGCGTCTCCGTAATTAATAAATAGTCGTCATCTGTTAGGGTTTAGACTCGGGTTTTGTATAGAGAAGATTAGCTATATTGCTACTTTTATTTGTCTTCGCTCGTAGCGGCTAGTGTGACCGTCAAGACATTCTATCGGAACCCCATCTTGTGAGATTAATCCCATCTAGCATATTCGCAATTTTAAGATTGCTTGGCTATTATTTTCTTGCATGTTCTTCGATTTGCTTGCAGGAAAAATCCATCGTGGATAGGTCGATCGCGCCGTTGGCTTGGTCGATAACGCCGTGGAGTTGGTTCAGCGATTGTCGTGGATATCAGTCGTGTACGATTCTCCCTGTACGGTTGGTAGCCGGATCGTGAGGGTCAAGTCCCACCCAAAATCGTAGTTATCTCCCTCTCATCGAAAGATCGAGGCCCAGTTCACATCAAGTGGTATCAGTTTTCAGGTTCATCGGTGAGAGATCTACTGTTTTATTAGATTAGATTTTCTGTCCTATAACCCTCAAAAAAGCCAAAAATATTAGATTAGTTCATCCGCTACACCTACCTTTTTAGCCTTTAGCAATTTTTGCATCTAGTATTTGGGTAGTTGAATTTTTGGTTGCATTCATCTAATACTAGTGCTGGTTTAGATTCGTTTGGAAAAAAATTGTCTACTAGATCAAACCTTTTTTTTGTCCATCATATCTTCTGCCGCAAGCTCATCTGTATTCTGAAAAAGGAAACAGAGATTCCATCAGATTGTTTCTAGTTTTGCCGATTTGTGCCTGCAATCCGAGGTCCCATCAGTCAAGTCCGTCCTGTCCGCCGTTTTATTGCGCCTGCCATCCACCGCATGTTTGCCTCACGCGCATACACGTTTTCTTTTCCGCGGGCCGCACGCCTCCTGCTCTGCCGCATACACATCCTGTGCCTGCTCTGCCCATCTGTGTCTACTAGCTAGCGCCGCTGTGTCTGCCGTAGTTCCGTGCTACACCGTATCCCAGCACCCGTGCAATCAGATCTAGCTAGCTTTCCTAGGTGTGCTTTCCTGCCTAGCTTCCATAGCACCCGTACATTACAGCAATTTTTTCCCCTGGTAGCCAACTTGTGTATATTCACTAACCGGCTTGATAAAAAAAGAGCAAAAAAAAAAAACAGAACAAAAAAAGAGAGAAAAAAAGAGCAAAAAAAAGAAAAGTTGAGAGAAAAAAAATCTGGCCCGCTAGCATATTTTTGGGATTGTTTCGCTACACAGGACATTATTTTTGCTGCGATCGCCGCTCCATCTATTATATATTTCGAGCTTTGTCATACACTCGTTTGTACTTCACTTATATCTAGCTACTTAGAGCTGTCACATATTTTCATTCGGTTTTCACTCCCTCGATTCAGTATCTGGCTTAGATTTTTTTATCTCTTACTAGTCGACTGCCAGCACTAGTTAGGAGTTTGAGCAATTATTCAACTTGCATTGCTTTTTGCTAAATTGTGCCATTGATATTGTGAGTTGAGAAGCCTTTGCCAAGCTACACTTTTTCTATCAATAAGTACAGGTTCCGGCTCTACTGATTCCTGGTTATCGCTCCATCCAATCTTCATCGGTCGTTTGAGGCCAACACCAACGCGCCGATCACCACCTGTTGCATTGGTAAGAGCAAGTAAGAATTTGATACTAAGCTTGAGTGTGAGAGAAATTTTGTCCACCACATCCTGTTAGTTGATAGGGATTATAAATTGTGTTTTTTTCTCTTTCACTAACAATGACACAGGATCAACACACACTTGAGGGTCTCACCGCGGATGTGAAAGTCACCAGCGAGCGTCTTCCCCAACTTGAGGGTGCTCAGATTGTGACCGAAGAAAGGCTCAAGGCCATAGAGGATGCACAGGGTGTTGCAAACACACAGCTAAAGGACATCTTGTCACGTCTTGACGAGTTGCGGACTGCACCCCCAATCAACAACAATGTTGATCCTCGCAACTCCACGGGTGGCGGCGCTATTTCGCGAGTTCGTCGTGTGCCCATGGGTCATCCACAACACCCAGCTACTGCCACTGATGTCGCCACCATAAACCAGCACCAACAAATTCCTCCCCGCGTCGAGCAACATGGGGACAACTACGAGGATTATTCTCGTGACACCGAAGACGACCAAATGGTCAACCACCACAATGACCGTGCTCATCGACAACAACGTTTCAACCGTCACGGTATGGCACGAGGTCAACCCAGGTATGATATTAGAGATTATGAACACTCTAGTGCCAAAATCAAATTTACTATGCCTGCTTTCAATGGTAAATATAATCCAGATGTTTATCTTGACTGGGAACTTTCTGTTGAACAAAAATTTGCATGTCATGATATTCCTGAGAACCAAAGAGTTAGGGCAGCCACTAGAGAATTTACAAACTTTGCTTCCATATGGTGGAGTGAATATTGTCGTATTAATGCAAATAATATACCTACTACTTGGGATGCTTTAAAACGAGCTATGCGACATCGTTATGTTCCTTCATATTATGCTCGTGATAAACTAAATGAATTGCAACGTTTAAAACAAGGTAGCAGCTCTGTAGAGGATTATTATCAAGAATTGCAAACTGGCTTAGTGCGATGTGGATTAGTTGAAACCGACGATGCTATGATGGCTAGATTTTTAGGTGGTTTGAATCGTGATATTCAGGATATATTGGACTATAAGGAGTACAATTCTATTACTCGTTTATTTCATTTTGCTTGTAAAGTTGAAAGGGAAGTACAGGGACGACACAACAAGGGACGAGGTAACTTTTCTGCAGGTCGTCACTCATCATGGACACACTCTCCAACTATCCCACCCACTACCGAGGCAACACCACATAACTCAAACAATGGCGCATTTCCAACAAGTTCAAAATCAGCTCCACAATCCTCTGCGGCTTCGAAAACAATATCTCTAGCACCCACCACCTCGTCTGGACGCACAAGAGACATGAAGTGTCATATATGCAAAGGTGGCGGGTACTTGATGAAGGACTATCCAAATAAACGAACATTCATTGTGCGAGAAGATGGTGAGTACTCCTCTGCTAGTGATTTGGATGAAGATACATGTGCTATGCTTGCCACTAATAATGCAGGTGACACCAAGGAGCATGACACACAGGAGATACATATTAATGCTGAGATGGCAGATCAATACCCAAGCCTTGTAACCATGCGAGTACTTAGTGCCCAGGTGGGGCATACTGAGATGCCTCAACGCCATAATCTTTTTCAAACTAAGTTTGTTGTCAAAGAGCATTCTGTTCATGTGATCATTGATGGTGGAAGCTGCAATAATTTGGCGAGTATTGAGATGGTAGAGAAGCTTGGCCTCACCACTACAAGGCACCCCCATCCATATTATATCCAATGGTTCAATGACTGTGGTAAGTTGAAGGTAACACGTCGTGTGAGGGTTCATTTTACGCTTGGTTCATATCATGATTATGTTGACTGTGATGTCGCACCTATGCAAGCTTGTTCTTTATTGTTAGGCCGACCTTGGCAATATGATAATAGTGTCACCCATCATGGAAGAACAAATTCGTATACTCTCGTGTTTGAAGGAAAAACCATTAACTTGCTTCCCATGACTACCAATGAAATAATAAATGATGAGAAATCTAAGTCAATGGATCGTACTATGCATAGTATGCTTGCTATCAATTCTGAAATTTTTCCGTTGAGTGTTCCAACTTTTGAACTAGACATACCGCATGCTCAAATATTGCATTTGTGTCCTCATAATTCATACATAGACTCTATGTGGGACAAAACTTCTCCTGATATTTCTAATAGTGCTATTACAAATTTATGGCATCCTCATGAGCTAACGCCTTTGGAATGGCCTATATATCTTGCATTTATTCTTGCCTTGCTTTATGATGTGTTTCAGATAGATGAAAGCCGAGGACGACTTTGTTTTCAAGAAAGGGGGGATGATGTGGACATAGTTGCATCTATAAATATTAAACGACATATTTTTCAGGTGATTTCTAATAGCAAGTATTTAATTCTTCGTTTTAGTAATGGATACAAATATACTATACATTTAGTTATTGTGTGCAGAATTAAAGAAAAGCGTCTAAAGACGTTTATCAATATATGCATACAGGCGTGTGTGCGTATGCATGCACTAGCACTACCAAAGTGCCACGGTCATGATGCGGCCTCCAATCAACAGGGAGAGTATCTGGTGCTACCAAACCTTAGGTGCTATCATGATACGGGCTTCTTGGCCGTTGGATTCATAGATTGGACGGCATCTAGGAGTTGTTGGATCTGCTGGATCTATGCGTAATTTTTGAACTTCTAGTAGGCTTTTCTGCAAATGTTGTAAAGTTACTACGATTCGTCCGATCTCAAAATCCGACGGCTCAGAAGCCCATATCACGGTAGCATCTAAGGGGCGGTAGCACTGGATATTTTCCCCCAATCAACATGTCAAAATCAATCAAGACGGTAGGCCCTTGAGCATGCATAGCAACGTCCAACAACTCCTGCGACCATGCAATGCATGCAACGAGCAGCCAATAGGTGGTCCAGCGTGGGCCAATATTTGTTGTCGCTTGCGTGAACCTCACGAAGGAGTTGGGACGGTCCAACACGTCTGCAATCTGGATCGGACGCGTCTCCGTAATTAATAAATAGTCGTCATCTGTTAGGGTTTAGACTCGAGGTTTTGTTTAGAGAAGTTTAGCTATATTGCTATTTTTATTTGTCTTCGCTCGTAGCGGCTAGTGCGAGCGTCAAGACATCCTATCAGAACCCCATCTTGTGAGATTAATCCCATCTAACATATTCACAATTTTGAGATTGCTTGACTATTATTTTCTTGCATGTTCTTCAATTTGCTTGCAGGAAAAATCCTTCGTGGATAGGTCGATCACGCCGTTGGCTTGGTCGATAACGCCGTGGAGTTGGTTCAGCGATTGTCGTGGATATCAGTCGTGTACAGTTCTCCCTGTACGGTTGGTAGCCGGATCGTGAGGGTCAAGTCCCACCCAAAATCGTAGTTATCTCCCTCTCATCGAAAGATCGGGGCCCAGTTCACATCAGCCAGCCTGCTTGGGCATCGTAGCTCCTCCTAAACCCCCAGCTGGTGAGCTCTAGGTCCCCTTCATCCTTCTCCGACAGCACACATGATCTGTATTTCCAGATCCGGGGACAATATGGATGAACATGGCAAGTTGGTTGGCAGCTCAATAGTCTTTACCATGCTTAATTTGCATGTTTATGAGTAGATGTTTCAAAACAGAAAGTTTTTTATTGTTGTGTGAATTTTCATGAAAAGTCAGAATGAGATAAAATCTTCAAATTTTGACACGGTAGGCATAACAAATTTTATATTGCTCGATAATTTTTCAAAAAACTTGGAGTTAAATGAGTATGAATTTTGCTTCATCCTTTGCACACTATTCTTTTTAGACAGATTACCATTATATTTGCATATGTTTGATTGTTTAATATTTCTATTAATGGATAGGAGTATTAAATATGCTGAGACATTTAGTATACAATGTTCAACTATAATTTTAGTAATTTGCTACAATAGAGAATGTTAAGGTTTTTAATTTATTTATACTAACTTATCTCACGAGTTCTTGTTAAGTTTTGTGTGGATGAAGTTTTTAAGACTTAGGAAAAACCATGATATGAGAACAATTAAGGAGACACAAGAGTTCAAGCTTGGGGATGCCCAAGCCTCCCCAAGTTAACATTCCAAGAAGTCTCAAGTACCTAAACTTAGGGATGCCCCGGTAGTCACCCCACATTTTTTCATCAACAACTATCGATTAGTCTTGCTTGAGCCTAAGTTTTTTATTTGTTCACATGATATGTGCTATTCTTGGAGTCCTTTTATTCTTGTTTTGTTTGTTGTTTGATATAAACTTTAGATCTAAAATTTTTGATTTGGAGAGAATCTTTACATAGCTAACTATTGACTTAACTACACTTTGTTCTTCACTTATATGTTTTGGAGTAGTTTTTCCTTTACTATTGTGCTTCACTCATATCCTAAGAGTAAATTCTTGAATGAATCTAATATCATAAATTTAAAATTATATATGTTGGGGAACGTAGTAATTTCAAAAAAATTCCTACGCACACGCAAGATCATGGTGATGCATAGCAACGAGAGGGGAGAGTGTTGTCCACGTACCCTCGTAGACCGAAAGCGGAAGCTTTATGACAACGCGGTTGATGTAGTCGTACGTCTTCACGGCCCGACTGATCAAGCACCGAAACTACGGCACCTCCGAGTTCTAGCACACGTTCAGCTCGATGACGATCCCCGGACTCCGATCCAGCAAAGTGTCGGGGAAGAGTTCCGTCAGCACGACGGCGTGGTGACGATCTTGATGTTCTACCATTGCAGGGCTTCGCCTAAGCACCGCTACAATATTATCAAGGATTATGGTGGAGGGGGGCACCGCACACGGCTAAGAGAACGATCACGAAGATCAACTTGTGTGTCTAGAGGTGCCCCCTGCCCCCGTATATAAAGGAGCAAGGGGGGTTGCCGCCGGCCCTAGGAGAAGGCGCGCCGGAGGATTCCTACTCCTACCGGGAGTAGGACTCCCCCCTTTCCCTAGTTGGATTAGGACTTGGGGGGAAGGAGGAAAGGGGGAAAGGAAAGGGGGGGGGGGGCGCCGCCCCCTCCTTGTCCAATTCGGACTTGGGGGGGGGAGGGGCGCGCGGCAGCCCCTAGGCCTCCTCTCCTCTTCCTCCACTAGGCCCATTAAGGCCCATTAGGTTACCGGGGGGTTCCGGTAACCTTCCGGTACTGTGGTAAAATGCCGATTTCACCCGGAACACTTCCGATGTCCAAACATAGTCTTCCAATATATCAATTTTCATGTCTCTACCATTTCGAGACTCCTCGTCATGTCCGTGATCACATCCGGGACTCCGAACAATCTTAGGTACATAAAAATATATAAACTCATAATGAAACTGTCATGGTAACGTTAAGCGTGCGGACCCTACGGGTTCGAGAACAATGTAGACATGACCGAGACACATCTCTGGTCAATAACCAATAGTGGAACCTGGATGCTCATATTGGCTCCTACATATTCTACGAAGATCTTTATCGGTCAGACCGCATAACAACATACGTTGTTCCCTTTGTCATCGGTATGTTACTTGCCCGAGATTCGATCGTCGGTATCTTAATACCTAGTTCAATCTCGTTACCGGCAAGTCTCTTTACTCGTTCCGTAATACATCATCTCACAACTAACTCATTAGTTGCAATGCTCGCAAGGCTTATGTGATGTGCATTACCGAGAGGGCCCAGAGATACCTCTCCGACAATCGGAGTGACAAATCCTAATCTAGAAATACGCCAACCCAACATGTACCTTTGGAGACACTTGTAGAGCTCCTTTATAATCACCCAGTTACGTTGTGACGTTTGGTAGCACACAAAGTGTTCCTCCGGCAAACGGGAGTTGCATAATCTCATAGTCATAGGAACATGTATAAGTCATGAAGAAATCAGTAGCAACATACTAAACGATCGGGTGCTAAGCTAATGGAATGGGTCATGTCAATCACATCATTCTCCTAATGATGTGATCCCGTTAATCAAATGACAACACATGTCTATGGTTAGTAAACATAACCATCTTCGATCAACGAGCTAGTCAAGTAGAGGCATACTAGTGATGTTTAGTTTGTCTATGTATTCACACAAGTATTATGTTTCCGGTTAATACAATTCTAGCATGAATAATAAACATTTATCATGATATAAGGAAATAAATAATAACGTTATTATTGCCTCTAGGGCATATTTCCTTCAATATATGCTTCATATGCTTGTCTCATCAGAGGTAGTGACTTCACATGAGAGTGTGGGAAATAAAATCTATTGGAATTTAACAAACATAGCATTGGTCATTCGGAAAATTCATGAAAGAATAATTAAGGAAGAGAGACTTTACATATATACTATCTTGGACATCTTCTATGATTGTGAACCCACATTAATTATTTTCAAACTTGATCAAATAGTTGATATTGGATAAGGAAGGCAATGTAATGAGTTATGTTTATGTATATTTGCATAGAAGTAATACTATCATGGATCCTCCAACATGTGGTGCTTGCTTACAATCTTTTCTTAGCCAAAATTTCCGTACTAAGTAGAGATACTACTTGCGCATTTAAATATCCTTAAACCCAGTTTCTTATCATGAGAGTCCACCATATCTACCTACAGATTGAATAAGATCCTTCAAGTAAGTTGTCAGCGGTGCAAAGCAATAAAAATTGCTCCTAAATATGTATAATCTATTATTGTAAGGAAAAATAAACTTTATACTAATTTGTGATGGTAACACAATAAAAGCGAGGGACTGCTCAATAAAGGTTTCTATCATAAGGGGCAATATAAAGTGAAGTTCCTTTGCATTAAGAGCTTGCACATCCAAAAGTCAAAAGCGCATGACAACCTCTACTTTCCTCTGTAAAGGGATTGTCATTTATCTTTCAAGTTTTTACTTTTATGCAAGAGTTACATATTTTCTCCTATTCCAACCTCAATTATTCTCCACTTGGCAAGCATCATGTGGTGTGGAAAGATCTACGCACATATATTCGGTTATATATATATATATATATATATAGGGTGGGTCTATTATGATAACACCCTTAAGACTCTTATTCTAATAAGAAAAACCGCTTATTCTGATAACACCTCCTAACCTCAGCCTACCCACCCACGCACGCACTTACCTCCACATCTCTTCCTCCCCTGTCCCCTCGATCCCCTCCGCCTCCACCACCATTCTCCCCCCCAGCCAGCTCCCCGCACCCCCAACCCCAGCGCGCTGCTGGCCATCCCCCCATCCTGCACCCCCAACCCCAGCGCGCTGCTGGCCATCCCCCCCCCCCCCCCCCCCATCCCTCACCCCACGCCCCAGATCCGTCGCCCGGATGCGCGATAGGAGCCTACCACCCAGGCATCCTCCTCCGGTGAGCCAGCCATGGGATCCGGGCCTCCCCCGACCCGCCTCGCGACCTACCTCCCCCGCGCTGGCCCGCACCACCTCCGTCCAGCCGCCGTCCCCCGGCACACGCGCCGCCGCCAAAGACCTTCGGATCTTGGCCGCCGCCCAGCCCACCGCGCCACACCGGCACCTCCCCGGTCATCTACTTCCTCGCGGGCCGCATGCCGGGTCGCTGGCTCTGTCCTGCACCACTTCTGCGTCCCTCGGGTGCCGCCTCTGCCGGATGGAGGTCCACCTGCGCCGCACCTGGGGAGTGAGCAGCACGGCAGCTAGGAGAGCAGCGATAGCACAGCCGCTCCTCACCTACCTTGCTTGATTCTTGCAGTTCGGTCGCGCACCTGCTCCCCCCGTGCCGCTGCCCCACCTGATCCCCACGCCCCGCCTCCCCACCCGCTCCCCACGCATCGCCGCCCAACCCGCTCCCCACGCGCCGCCGCCCAACCTGCTTCCCTCGCGCCGCCGCCCAACCTCCGCGACTCACCCTTCCCTCCCCAGCCTCCTTCTACCTCCGTCATCGCATTGGCCGGCCCAATCCCACCGCCATCCTCGAGAAGTGCGCCGCGAGCCCTGGAGCAGTGCACCGCGAGCCTCTCTAGCGGACAAAATTACTGTTCTGACGCTTTGTGCTAAGTAAATCCCGATTTGACCTTGTTAGCAAAAAGTTTTCGTTTCTGACCTTTTTTGGTGACGCCAAGGTCCCTGGCGTCTGGGTTGCGAAGCAGACGCCAGGGTCCCTGGCGTCTGGCCCCTGGCCCGCACTGACCGCCTGCCCGTTGACCTGCTGACGTGGCAAAGGGGCCAGACGCCAGGGACCCTGGCGTCTGGCCCTGGTAACAGAATAACCCCCGCGGGCCGAGCCCACCCCACCCACCCATCTCTTCTTCTCCCTGCAACGCACGAACAGAGGAGGTTATATCCTTCGCCCCTCTTCTCCCTCACACCAATCCCCCCCTTGATCTACTTCATCCTCCACCCAAAGTTGTGGATCTGAGGCTCCCAAGCTTCTTTGAGGTATTCTCCCCCATTCCCTCCAATTTATTTTGCTTTTCCCCTCTTTTGTTGGATTCATTATTTCACATTAGGTGATGTTAGATTAGTAGATGGTTTCTTTGTTTTAGGAAATAGTTTGTAGTTGAGAGATGATTTGGTAGGTAGTGTAGTTGCTACATGTTTGTAGTTGTCCACCAATAGACATAGTTTGTGAATTTTTTTGAATTATAGATGATGTATGCATATGCTAGTAAATTAGCTATATGTTGAATATATAGATGGCATAATCTTTGTTTGAATCTGAGAAGACAACTTTGGCAAGCAAATATATTTAGATAAATATTATATGTGTGAAGTGGTATGACAATATAGTTGAGACTATAGATGGCAAAAAAAATTTGCAAAAGAGATGATGAAATTTGGTTATTGTGTGTGATATGATTTGTTCAATAGAATGGCGGATGATGATTATGAAATTTATTTGATGGTGAAATTTGGTTCCTTAGATGATATGTGTGCATATGTAGAAGAAAGAAATGATGTGGTTATTTTTTAGAAGAATGGTGTTTTCATATGGCATAAACTTGGAGAAGGAAATTGTTTGATATTGTTCATGTATTCATAGATGTTTGTTTCTGATTTGTTTTGTAGGATGGCGGATGATGAGGGACCTTGGTATGACGGATTAATCGATGAGTGGGATAAGGAGCATCGTGCTTGTGCCATTGAGAACGGACATGTAAGAAACAAGACTTATCAATTTTCGTTGTTTCTCATTTGTGTTCTTGTATTGATTATTAAAACATCACTTTATTTGCAGCAAGTAGTTGCTATGCGCATGAGGGGTCATTCCGCTGATGACTTTGATTACGACCCGCGGTATGAGCCTTACATTCGGAGATTGGGTCTTCTCCCATTCGTGTTGCAGTTTAAGCGGCGCGCTCCGCCGGTGAACCACGCGGCGCTGACCGCACTTGTGGATCGTTGGAGGCCGGAGACTCACTCGTTCCACCTTCCATTTGGGGAGATGACGATGACCCTACAGGACATGGCTATGATAAGCGGCCTTCCTATCAACGGACAAGCTGTTACCGGTCGTGTCAGCGTGGGTGATTGGCGAGAACGGACTGCCGCTTTAATTGGCGTTCAGCCCGAGGGCCGTCAGGAAGGCAAGGCCGATACCGCGAAAGTGAGGCATTCTTGGCTAAAAATTGTCAGAGGAAACACCAATCCGTGCCCTCAGGATGCCAATGACGTGGTTGTGCAGCAGTACGCGCGGGCCTATCTTTGGTATGTACTAACCAAGGTAGTCTTCTCAGATGCAACCGGGAACTCAGCCCTCTGGATGTTCTTGGAGCTACTCAATAACGGGGATACTCAGTATAGCTGGGGTTCGGCCGCACTAGCATATTTGTATCGTCAGGTAAGAGATATTTGCAACCATTTATCTTGCATTTGTCATGCGCCTCCATATCTAACATGTTTGTTTGATTGCAGCTTGACATGGCGTGTCGGAGAAAGGGAGATACATCCTCATTGTGTGGGTTTGTTTGGAGCCTATCCGTGTGGATGTGGGAGCGGATCCCGGTTGGATGGCCCGATTTCAAGAACCCCCTCTTGGCAAACCCACGGGGTAATCATCACGGCTTGCATCATGATGATCCATATCGGCGCCCTACGCTTGCTTACTATTGGGAACAAGTGACAGTCTACACAGGAAGCTCGCTTGTGCGATACAAGTGCTATATGAACGAGCTGGACACCTTGACTGCTGAGCAGGTTTTGAGAAGTTCGATGAGATAAAATTTAGTCAAGAATAAAACTTATGTAGCTAACAATGTATCTCTTGGTTTTGCAGGTATATTGGTTGCCTTATGTGGAAGATCGTGACTTTGATCTTAATGAGATGTGCACGCGTGATAGCCATCTTTGGCGGGCGAGGTGCCCAATGATATGCTTCTTCGCCGTCGAGTGGCACTTTGTAGACCGTGTGGCAAGACAATTTGGAAAAAGACAAGGTATTCCAATTGAGGAGAGCAAGGAGAAAATTCAATCTCTGCATCGGTAAGCAAGCATGCCTTGAGTATGTAGTAGAGCATTGAATAAGTCAATGTTTGCTAATGCTTTGTCCCGTGCATCATTTGTAGGTTCGATCGAAGGAACAATCAGGATATATCGGATTGGGCAAACAAACACCGTGCATGGATAGAAATTTGGAATCAAAGAGACACGCTAGTGCAATCAGAGAATAGACCTCACAATCAGCCCGCATATCAGAAGTATCAAGTGTGGTATGCGGATCGTTACCGGTTAAAGCTGAAGCCAGGTTGGACTCACGACGAGTGGTCGGAGTTGGTGTCTGAAGAGCCGGAGACCGCAGAAGGTTATCATACCTTCAACACGGCTGTGAGAGACACCTGAGGGGCTCATGTTGACTACGCACCGATGCATGACGAAATGGTAGCCTGTTTGACCTATTCTAACATATTTGCATCATGTTGTCTTCTTTCAAATACATAAGTTTGGTGTGTTCATGAATTGCAGGGCCGAGAGTTGCTTCTTTGCGTCAACGATGCCAATGTTGCACTGGGTCATCCACTTGGTGGTGGATTATCTTAGAGAACTCTTAGGAGCACGATGGAGGTGTGACAAATATATTAGAAAAGTTTCTTTTTGCGGATTATTTATTTGCATCTCATATCGTATCATATTTTGTGTTGTTGCAGAAGTTCAAGAAGCGGTTCCATAAGATGGCAGCAATGCTTTCTTGCCATGGTGCTAAGTCCAGTGAGGTGTACGCACCTGGTACCCGCGCCGCCAAAGCTCATAGACGGCGTTTACTCCAGAACGATGATGACATGGAGGAGGAGGCAACACATCAAGAGGAGCCAATGCATCAAGAGGAGCCAATGCATCAAGAGTATGATGCAACACAGCACGAGGATCATGAGTATGATGTTGATGCTCCACAACCATCACAACCGACACAAGGCAATGCTCGTCATAGGAAAGGCAAAGCCATTGCTAAGACACAAGGCAAGAAAGGTAGAAAGAAGACATGGAACACACAATTCCATAGTCCGGAGTATCCTCTTAAGCTTATCCCAACAGGAATGCAAAGATATAAGGCCAACATTGAGGCGGAGGAGGAGGCATACAACAAAGAGGAGGAGGAGGCTAGCGAAGAGGAGGAGCCTACACTTGCAACCATTGTGAAGAGAGGAAGGAGGAACTAGGTGGCGTTTGTATGCATGAACTTGGTGTCGTGGTAAAAACTTGGTTGTCTTGAACTTGGTTGTCTTGAATTTGGTGTCTTATGTATGCACTTGGTACCATATGTATGCACTTGGTGTCTTATGTATGCTTGAATTTGTCGTGATGAAAAATCTATGAACTTGTCGTTTGTATGCAAGAATTTGTCGTGGTGAAAGTTATGTGAAATGTGCTATCTTCTGTGTTGTATGAACCTATCGTATGAATATATATGTGCTATCTTCTTGTGTCAAACAGCAAGTTCAAAATAATATATAGGGGAACCAGACGCCAGGGTCCCTGGCGTCTGGTTTCAAGTCAGGGGACCAGACGCCAAGGACCCTGGCGTCTGGGGGTCGACTGGAAGCAGAAGCAGAGTCCTGGACAGCAGAAACAGGGGACCCAGACGCCAGGGTCCTTGGCATCTGGCCCTGGTGTAGTACTTTTTCCATTCTGTTCTAGAAAACTCCTATAGTATCGAATGACAAAGCATTAGTTATCACATAATCTCAAATTACAAGCATAGTTATCATAATAGCAAATGACAAGCATAGTTATCTAGAACATTAGTGTTCACATAATAGCAAATGACATTAGTGTTCACATAATAGCAAATGACAAGCATAGTTATCACATAATCTCAAATTACACAAATAGTCTCGAATGAGAAGTTCATCACATAATCTCAAATTACACAAATAGTCTCGAATAACATAAGCAGTTCATGACCATGATGGTCCACCATAGTTCAAACGACATGAACATCACATATAACTCGGTTTCCTGTAGCAATGCAAGTCAACAACCCTTTTCCATTTCCATTCTTGCAGCATTTCTTGAATCTTGTCATCATCAGTTATGTCAACCAATTTTCTTTCCCCGGGGCCATCTGCCTGCCACCTGCTGACGTAGTACACAAAATCCTCTTCCTTCAACCCTTGCTTCAACATGAATTTAGTCTTCAACCAATCAAAAGTGAGGTCTACTTCACTAACTTGCACAACACATGGAGACAAGCCTTGGACATGAACAACAGGGCTAAGCACCCACTGAGTACCATTAGCCATCTACAACACACAAATCTCTTAGTACCTAACCTATGATACATTAAACCATGAGGAAAACAAACAAACTAGGGTTTACCAACCAATAAGTGGGGGTGGAGTTGATTTACCTTCTAGTTTCGAAACCCTGAAGATCCAACGGTGAAACCGGACCGATTCGTGAGAGATTTGAGGGGGGTTATGGTACTGGATGAGAGTGAGTGAACGAGAGGGCTAGAGGTGAGAGTGAGTAGAGTGAGTGGAGATGAACGAAAGGAATGACAGGGATAGAGGTGAAGATGAATGGATGAGAGGGCTCAAGGTGGGCCCAAAGAATCTTATCCACACGATATTTGCACTTTGGATAGGATAGGAACCCAGACGCCAGGGTCCCTGGTGTCTGGGAGTGCACTTATGCAGACAAACAGATCAGACAGGTGTCTGTTTACCTGCGCGAGCAAAACGATCCAGACGCCAGGGTCCCTGGCGTGTGGGTGTGCAGTTATGCAAACAGGAAAAAAGCTCTCTGGATAGAGACCCAGACGCCAGGGTCCCTGGCGTCTGGTTCCCTAACCAGAGAGCATTTTCAAGGTGCTCTCTGGATAGGGACCAGACGCCAGGGTCCCTAGCGTCTGGGAGTGCACTTATGCAGACAAACAGATCAGACAGGTGTCTGTTTACCTGCGCGATCAAAACGATCCAGACGCCAGGGTCCCAGGCGTCTGGGTGTGCAGTTATGCAAACAGGAAAAAAGCTCTCTGGATAGAGACCCAGATGCCAGGCTCCCTGGCGTCTGGTTCCCTAACCAGAGAGCATTTCAAAGTGCTCTCTGGATAGGGACCAGACGCCAGGGTCCCTGGCGTCTGGTCCCTATCTAGAGAGCACTTTGAAATGCTCTCTTTTAAACAAATTTTTAAACATTGAAAATCAAACAAAGCATACTTCAAATAGGTTTGCACATAAGTAGTTCATGACCACACAAGGTCTCGAATAACAAGTTCACACACGATGTCTCAAATAACATAAATAGTTCATGACCACACACACAAGGTCTCGATCAACAAGTTCATACATTAAACAAAGTCTTGATAGTTCGTCATCGACGCTGGTGCCTTTTCATTTGTCTACTGAGTAGTACGGGGCCACTTTCCCTTCTTGTCACGTGCCTTGTCCTCCTCTCGTGCATCGCGAGCCCTTGCAAGTTTTCTTGCCCTCTCTTCTTGACGAGCCTCCTTCTCTTTGCGTGCCCTCTCTTGCTCACGCTTCTTGCGCTCACGAGCCTCCTTCTCACGACGCTCCCGCTCCAATCCCCGTGCATAGGACTCCTCGAAAAGGCGCTGCCTCCGTAACCAATCTCGACGTTGGTCCTCTTGGACATCTTTTGGTACCTCGTGATCTATCCAAGTGAAGTACTTGCAAAGTGGAGGAGGGGACTACATATAAACCATGATTTTGTTAGACATATGAGTGACAACTTGTTGATGTTTTTTGTATGTACACCTAACATACCGATGGTATGTCATATGCGTTAGTTGGCCTTCGACGATCATGTGCATAGTTGGGACACACGAAAAACCTTCTACCTTCTGTCCATGACTTGTTGCGGTTAGTGGACACCTTCAGCTTGCAAACATCACCACACCAACATGGTGGTGTGGGCACATCCTTCTCCTTCTCCTTGTCCAAACTGGCCTCCAACCACGTCTTCGGCATGTCCTCTTGGTCCGCGCACGCCGGCCTCGTCCTGGAACCGGATGAAGCCATGCCCACAAAAAGAACAATTGTTAGCACAAGACATAAAGATAGTAAATGCGTAAATACAGTAAATGAATAAATGCTAGGAATTGTATGAACAAATAATATACCATTATTATTAGATCAACCATCTGGATTATGCAAATAACCGAAGGCCAATCCATTATCAACCATTCGTCTACGACAACCAACACCTCTAGCACTTGTGCTTCCTCTCCGACCACCACGACCTCTAGCACTTGTGCTAGCTCGACCACCACCTCTAGCACTTGTGCTAGCTCGACCACCACCTCTAGCACTTGTGCTAGCTCGACCAACACTAGCACCCCTAGCACTTGTTCTCCCTCTACGACCGCCACTACCACCTCTGACACTTGTGCTTCCTCGACCACCACCACTGTCACCTCTTACACCTCGTTTCACCATCGGTGCCGCCTCCACGACTTGTTTTTCTTTTTTTGGTTTTCTTTTTCTTGCATGTCCGCTCATTGTGTCCCCCTTCACCGCACACCCCATAGTTGATGATGTCAGGAGCCTCCATGAAATGACCACTACCAAATTGTTTCATGCCAGTGTATCCAGCCAGGTCATCCATATCACCCCTGAACCTCTTAGTTCTCCTTCTACCCTTCGTCTCCACCTTCAGAAGAGGGTCTGGCCTAATATGAGGGCCATGGTACTCAGGCCACTGTGATTGGTCCAAGAAAGGGTGAAATCTTGGCGCCCATGTCAACCTAGTAGCTTCCACATGGAACTCTTGCATCCTCACGGTTTTTCCATCATTAACATGTATGTTTCTCGCCTTCGCCGCCGTAATCAAATGCGAGCATGGCCAATGATACTTACTAGGCCTCTCGCATTGGCACCACCGAGTCTTCAGTTTCACCTCAAATGCAGCACCACCATATTGTCTACCGTCTCGTGTTGTGCCACCTGGCTCATCAATTTGATAGATCATTTCAAGTTTATCGAATATGATAACTTGTTGACGTGAAGACTTGCTTGCTTGTAACTGCAACCATTCATCAACCTTTTCCGGATAATCCTTTTTTTTCACCTATCCATTTTGCAGTCTCTTCAGAATGCCTCTGAAAGTACTCATTAAGCTTGAAGAAGGTGTACTCCACTATTGCAGTCACCGGCAATGCACGAGCACCCTTCAACACATTGTTGAAACATTCTACGAGATTGTTCGTCATGTCGCCATATCGCCAACCACCATCGTCATGAGCGTGTGCCCACTTGTGCTTCTCGCTTAAATTCCTAGTTAAGAACTCTTTTCCCCCTTCGTTCACCGCTGCAAAGAGTTTGTTGTACCGAGCATCGAAACCTTGGGTGGTGAAGGCCACACATACATGGGTAAGGTCTTTGCTGAGCTCCTTGCTCTTACATGCCCGGTAAAAGTTGGCCACGAAATGCCTCATGCACCATCTGTGGTGAAGCTTTGGAAATCCTGGAATAACAATGTCCATTGCCTTGAGTATGCCATGATGCCGGTCCGATATGATGCATACCTCCCTAGCCCCAATCACGTTGTTCCTAACATGACCCATGAACCACTCCCAGTTGTCTTGGTGCTCGGAAGGCACCAAAGCAAATGCACACGGCAACACGTTGTCGTTTGATGAGTGCGCCATTGCTACCATTAGTGTGCCCTTATATCTACCGGTCAAGAATGTGCCATCTATAGACAAGACCGGACGACAATGCTGAAACGCCTCCACACATTGTCCATAACTCCAGAAGGCACGGTGGAACACTCCCTCGTGATCCTCGACCACATGAAACATGCCCGGGTTCCTATGTGCAATCGCGGCCAACAACCTTGGGAGCTAATTGTATGCTTCTTCATATCCACCGTACAACATCCTAATAGCATTTGCCTTTGCCTTCCATGCCTCCCCATACTTCACTTCATAACCAAATTGTTTTTTCACTGTCCGCATGAGAAACCTCACTTTCACAGTGGGATCAAAGGCTATGTCCTTCATCCATTTGTATCCAAGATACTCAGATGTGAGTTGACGGTGTGTCTCTCTAAGTCGTTTCGATGGCGGTTTGCATCTATGAGTGGTATCACAACTTTTTAACACCCATTCGTCGGTTTCTTTAAGCTTTCTTGCACGAACCTTCCATGTGCATTCCTTTTGCTCACACACCACGGTGTAACGCAACTTCATGTCGGAGTGCTCAACATAAATTGGCCTATGGTTTCGAATGGCATAGTCAGCCAACCAAAACTTCAGCATAGGCAAGCTCAGAAACTTCAATCCTTTATTCAAATAAGCATTCTCGTCCTCATTCTCCACCCTTGGTTCTCCTGGATCCGGGCATGGTGTTGGCTCAATCGCCGTCATTCTCATTCCACCGTCAACAACAGCTTTATGGGCAAGGCTGAGATCTTTAAACAAGTGAGTTCTCTTTTGTAAGCCCGTCAGCTCAAAGTGGATTTGGTTCTCCTCCTTTGTGAATCCATCCTCGTCCAACTGTTCAACTGGACCCTCGTCATCCGAGTCATACGCATATTGATGCCTAAAAGGCAAGTCACGATCCATGTCCTTTTGCGCTATGTACACATCCAAGTCACCAACATCATTACCATGAAACCCTTCCTCTTGCTCTTCGTCGTCATCATAAGCATCTTCATCCTCTTGAATTACTTCATCACTAGCAATCACCTCAACTTCATTTGCTTGGCTAGTTGGTGGTTGGCTAGAAGCATTGGGGGCATACAACTCAACCTCATTTGCTTTGATAGATGGTACACGGGGACGTGGTTGGGGATAAACATTGGGGGCATCAACCACAACCCTATGATCAACAAGTGGCACCATTGTCCTCTCACTCATGTCATCCATTGTGGAAGGGACATGCCGGTTCAAATCAATGGTAAACCGAGGAGATTCAACCTTGGTGGCAAACAATTCAAGTGACTTGTCTTCCGATTGGGATACTTTTTCCTTGTATACATCCCAATGCAAATTCGAGGTGATAGGCATACTTTTCAAGCAAGATTTGGCTCCAACTCCAACATCATACCTTCCTATTAACTTAACATCAACATTGGTGTCCATCCACTCTAAGACTTGTCTCACTTTAGCAACAACATCCTCATAGCTAGGGCTTGTATCAAAAACCAATGGTTCCTCACCCGTGTCGGCATTGTTACTCAAGAATGCCTCCTTGTCCATGTAATGAACATTAACAAGTCTCTCCATCTAAAAATAACATGAATGCATTTAAGACTTCAATGAGAATTTGTGTGTTTATCCAAATACATCTAATTATATCCAAATCATATCAATACTAAATTATTGGTGATGTCCACTAAAGTATCACTAATTAACACACACTAAGCAAAGTTAACCCTAATCACTAACTAACCCTAACCCCCAATCTTTCTACTCAACAAGCATATATTCCTACTACACACCATGCATAGCAATATATTATCAAAGTTAACCAAGCCATTCACACTAACATAAGGGAGAAAACATGAACTAGGGTTCCACCAACATGTATAAAATGCAACCAAAATAACAAGATTTGACAAAAAATAATTGGATGATTTGAGGGAGATTACCACAAGCAACAAAGTGATGGAAAGATCCACCTAAGGGAAGCACCTTTTGGGGAGGATTTGAGGGGGGAGCTTGAGGGGTGAGAGAGAGTGGGGGGGCAGCAGCTCTTCTTCAAGCTCGGGCTGGATTGGGGAAAGTGTGTGGGGTGGGTCCCACACACTTTCCCCAAGGGTTATTCCGTTACCAGGGCCAGACGCCAGGGTCCCTGGCGTCTGGCCCCTTTGCCACGTCAGCAAGTCAACGGGCGGCGGTCAGTGCGGGCCAGGGGCCAGACGCCAGGGACCCTGGCGTCTGCTTCGCAACCCAGACGCCAGAGACCTTGGCGTCACCAAAAAAGGCCAGAAATGAATTTTTTTTCCAAACGAGGTCAAAACGGGATTTACTTAGCGCAAAGGGCCAGAACAGTAATTTTGTCCCTCTCTAGCAGCTCACCCATGGGATCCGACAGTTTTTTGGCTTCTGCAGTTCGGTGCCCCCCGCGTGCAGTCCGGTGGTGTTACCCATGTATTGGATGTCGCAGAGAGCACCATGGTGATCTCCCCCAAAAAACTGCCCCGATGATAGTTGGGATTATTTGAAGTTTTTACTGATATTCTTTGTTGTTTGTTTGTTTGTCAATGTGCGGTTCACTTGCCGGCACAGAGAAGGACGGCGGCATCAACCTCTTCAGTTGGAGCAGCAGCGGAGTCGCGGTGACTTTTCTGCCGCTGGTTGATGTGGTCGTGTCTTTTCGACGACATCAACTTTCTCGGGAAAACATGCATTGAAGAAAAACAAAAGTACTCTTTTGAAATGCAGCTCACCTGTTTGAGTGCCGTTGTGATCTTCTTTCTCCCAGAGGTTCACTAACCCAGGCGGCGGTGCACTTCGCGGCGCCGAAAAAAGTTTCACTTGCAACTAAAAAATGGTATTTTTGCAGGAGAAGACAAAGATAAAGTGCACTGCACATGTTTGTTGAGCCTAAAAAACACCGAATTGAACATCTAGGTTCTAGAGAAAAAAGTGCAGTGCACTGGTCTCAAGCGGTAGTCCATTTTTTCACTTTCGAGGTTCACTGCTCACATTCCGGGCAGCTCGCTATATTTTTGTTTTGTTTTGGGGGTGTTCATACAGAAAGGAAATATTCGGTTTGTAATTATTTGAAGAAATCTCATGTAGTTTATTGTATGAAGACTTGTTGTTTGCTATGTAAAAAGACAAGGAAAACAAGCAATGCAGTACACTAGCCTCGAGAGTGCGATCCGAATGCATTAGTAAAAAAGAGTTTAGAATTAAAAACCAATGCAGTTCTCTTGCCTTGTCACGTAATTCAAAAACATTAGAAAAATCTTGTTTTAGAAGTTCACTCCATGCGGTTCAGTTAGGCTCGAATTGAAGCATGGATCACTTCTTCGTCTTCAAAAATTCACATCCCACAAAAAAGAAATCATGCAGTCCGCTAGCCCGTCTGATGCAATGCGGTTTCAGTCTAAAAAGCAGTGTGGTTTTCTTCCTCGTCTTCAAAAATTCACGTCCCACAAAAAAGAAATCATCAAGTCCGCTAGCCCGTCTGATGCAGTGCGGTTTTCTTCCTCGTCTTCAAAAATTCACGTCCCACAGAAAAGAAATCACGCAGTCCGCTAGCCCGTCTGATGCAGTGCAGTTTTCAGTCTAAAAGCAGTGCGGTTTTCTTCCTCGTCTTTAAAAATTTACGTCCCACAAAAAAGAAATCATGCAGTCCGCTAGCCCGTCTGATGAAGTGCGGTTTTCTTCCTCGTATTCAAAAATTTACGTCCCAAAAAAAAGAAATCATGCAGTCCACTAGCCTGTCTGATGCAGTGCGGTTTCTAGTCTAAAAGTAGTGCGGTTTTTTGTCTGATGCAGTATACACGACGATTTGGGTGTCGCGAAAAACAGAGTGTCCGTGTTTCGGTAAATTTAAAACTGCTCTTAAACCGTAAGAAATTAGAGAGAGTGTTCTACATGAAAAATTTGTGTCTCGTCGATATCTTTCTAACGGCGTATCATTTGAATCATTTGTACGACCGGTTTGTAAAAATTTCGCGAAAAACGGCCGCTGCCACATGTCGTCTGCCACACGATTTTCAAAATTAACTTAAAACTGTAAGAAATCTCAAAACCATTTCTACATGTGAAAGTTGCGCCTTGTCCATAGCTTTCCGACGACATATTACATGCCTCGTTTCGACAAACGGTTAAAAAACTAGAGCGAAAACAGTACCAGAAATTTGAAAAATATTAAAAAACAGAATTCCGCGATTTAGTAAATTTGAAACTGCTCTTAAACCGTAACGAATTAGAGAAAGAAATATATATGAAAAAGATTCGCCTCGATGATATCTATCCAACGGTGTATCATTTGCTTCATTCCGACGAGCGGTTTAGAAAAAAATGGGAAAAAACACTCGCTGCCACTCGTTGTGGGCCGCACCATTTTCAAAACTGCTCTTAAACCGTGAGTAATCTCGAAAAGTGTTCAACATGGGGAAAGTGTGCCTAATCCATAGCTTTTCAACGATATATTACACGCCTCATTCCAACAAACGGTTAAAAAACTAGAGCGAAAACAGTACCAGAAAAAACACTGCATGCAGTTTTTTGCCACGGGAAGTTCACTCGCCTCAGTACTGCAGCACACTTGGTTCAAACAATGACGTGCACTTGCTTTGAGCGTGCGGTGCCGAAGTGTTATTACAATAACTATTCTGATAATATTATTAGAATAGACCGGCTGTATATATATCATTAGTTTTTATTGTTGACGTTTATCTCCATGGTAAGAAAGTTGGGAGGTGACTTTTTAAACCCATGTGTTCTTCTGTGTATGATGGAAACAGTTTGTTCTAAAAATATGCTTTGAGTACCTGCAATCATGGAAGACTATATGATAGTTGACTGTGTGGAATTTGCTAAATCAAAACTCTTAAATATACCCTTCCTGAAAATAAGATGAATTGTAATTGTCTGATGACTGAAAACATAGTTTGTTAAGGTTCAAGAGAGTTTGTGACATATACTTTAACATGTGAATAGCTTGCTACTTGATCATTAGAAGTTTTATGAGAAATTAGCTCATGTTTATTATATATAATGATGTTAGAAAAAGTGATTAGAATTATCGTTGATGAAACGTATGCACTATTATAGCATTCAGACTTCATAAATTATTTATTTTATTCTTTACCTACTCGAGGATGAGCAGGAGTTAAGCTTGGGGATATTAATACGTCTTAAAAGTATCTATAATTTATGAAGTATTAATGCCATGTTTATGATAATTTATATGGTTTTGGTGCCAAGTGCTAGTTCTTGTTTTTTAGCTATTTCTTTGTTTCGCAGAAAAGCTATACCAAATGAAGTCTAGACGTGATAAAAGTTTACGGTGATTCTTTTTGGAACATAAGAGACCCTCGAAGATTCAGGGAAAGACCAGAAGACCCACAAGCACGTCACAAGCTCACATGGCACGCCCCAGGGGGCGGGAATGTCTCCTAAGCTTGTGGGCCCCCCCGTAACTCCTTTTGGCGTGATTCCAACGCTGAAAATTCTTATAAATTGAGAAACCCCCAGAAGTTAACCTAGATGAGTTTTTTCGCTGCCGCAAGCCTCTGTCCCGAAGTGATCTCATCTGGAGCCTTGTTCCAACTCCCTGTCGGAGGGGAAAAGCCAACACGGGAGGCCATTTTCATCATCCTTGATGCCTCCATAACGAGGAGGGAGTAGTTCACCCTCGGGGCTGAGGGTATGTACCAGTAGCTATGTGTTTGATCTCTCTCTCTTGTGATCTTGATAGGACACGATCTTGATGTACCATGAGCTTTGCTAATATAGTTGGATCATCATATGGTGTTCTTCCCCTCATTATCTTTTATGGTGAATTGAGTCTTTCTCTTTGAGGTATCTTTGTTATCGGATTGAATAGTTTGGATTTGAGATCACTTGATGCATGTCTCACTCGCGGATACTCATGGTGACATTGGAGTATCTAGGTGACATTAGAGTTGATTGATGCGTATCATATGGTGTTGCCAGAGTATGATCTCTAGAACTATTCATGAAACTTTGGGGTGGTTCAATAGATTGAGTGGAAACACAACTTTGAGGTGGTTTACTACCTACGCGATTCAACCTACTTTCTCCAATAAGAATATAAACTTTTGAGTGATTCTTTACCACACTTTGAGGGATTGTTATGTGATTCAGTTATGTTAGTAATGTTCAGAGATTGCACTAGTGAGAGTATGAATCCTAGGCCTTGTCTTCAAGCATTTCATTGGCGTTTGTGCTCACTTTTATTATTTCAGATTACAAAAACATATATCTGCTATCTATACTACACTTGTGTCACCATCACTTGGTCGAACTAGTGCACCTATACAAGGGATTTATTGTATTTAATTGCAGAGTTGTTTGAGAGAGAACCATCTTTATCCTTCATCTCCCACTTAGAGCCCGTTCGGAAGTCCTCCGCCTCCGCGCTTCTCCAGAAGCGGGCAAGAAGCTGGCCGAACGCGACGGCTCCTGGAAGCCACCTCCTGGAGAAACCGAACGGCGCAGTGCAATTTTCTGGAGCAGCTGTCGCGCAGCTTCGCGGAAACAAGGAGTAGGAGTTGGTCGTTATTACATGAGAGTTCCCTTCCAAATTGCTAGCCGAACCGTTTTCTCTCGCTAATTACACCGATACTACCCTTCCGAAGAGCTGTAGCGAGAGAAAATGTTCCGCTGCTGCCGAACGCTCGCTGGGCACCACGAGAAGCTAGCTATTGGAGAAGCTGGCTCTTGGAGAAGCTAGCAGACTTCCGAATGGGGCCTTATTGATAAATCTTAGTTCATCTACTTGAGAGAGATTTGTTTTGTCCTACAAAATTCTACGCTTGGAGGTCCAACCAAGTCTACAAGAATAAAGTTGTGTAGTAGACATCAAACACTAACCCGTATTCCTTTATCAATGTGAGCTCCACCAAATCAATTTAACAGTTAAGTAAGACCTTGATCACAGAGAAGGAATAAAAGTATGGTGACATGGAGTCTCCTAGACAAAATCCTCCAAATCGAGTGAAATATGGCAGGAGATCTCCATTCACCTTTATAGCGAACCTCACAAAGGTCACACACTTCATCACAAGCCTGGAAAAATGATAACCGAGGCCTAACTTATTCATGATAGCTCCAAGATAATGCAATTCCACCCTATCATAGGCTTTGAGCATATCCAGTTTAACTACACAACAATTATTTTGCCTTTCTTACTCCTCTTGATAGCATGCACACTTTCATAGGCAACAACTACATTATCCATGATCAAACGGCACGGTACAAACGCACTTTGTTCTTCACCTATACCATCATCAAAGGATAACTCTAACCCTGTTGGCCATACTTTTAACGACAATCTTGTACAGAACATGACATATAGCAATCAGTCGGTATTATGAGATTTTTTGTTGATGTCATACCTTGGGTATCAACGTGATTGCAGTATCATTTAGACCCTGGGGTAATTCTCCCCCATTCAAAAACTCCAGTATGGCTTGTGTAATATCCTCACCTAGAATATTCCAACGTTGTTGGTAGAATCCGGGGTGAATCCTTCAACTACTGGGCTTTCGACGGGGCCATATAATCAACACCGGGCTCACTTCCTCGGCCACATACTCTTTTTCTATCCCTTCATTCATGATCTTTATAACCCGAGGAAAATAACAAAGTCCAACAACTTCTTCATGGGCCTAACCCCATGCGTATGGTACAAAGAATGGTAGAAGGTACCAACTTCTTCTTTTACTTTGACTTGCTCCGTGCAAACATGCCCATCCGCCCTCTCTAGTGATTCAATCCATTTAATCATCTTCTGACGAGCAGCATGCGCTTGGAAATAGCCTGTGTTTTGATCTCCCTCACGCAATCACAACACTCACGAGGGTTGCTTTAACCAAATTTCCTTCAGTCGCAACACCTCTCAAAGTTGTGCTGCTACCACTTTTCTTCCTCCTCAACTTGACGAGGAAGCTCCAGGAGTTGAAGGATTCACCCCCGGATTCTACGTGAACATTTTTGAACTCTTTAACATGCTTGGAATTTGGGAACATTTTCCATAATCACAAATATTTCTTGCATCCACAAACATTTTATGATTTTCTAAATATTTTTTTCAAAATCATTTCTAAATGCGTGAACATTTATTTCAAAATGACAAACATTTTTAACTCGCGAACAATTTATAACTTCCCGAACATTTTTCCAAAATCATAAAATTGTTTGAATAATGAACATTTATTCAAAATCATGAACAATTTTTTTAATATTGGACATTTTTCAAGAACAAGAACATTTTTGGAATTTGTGAATGTCATTTGCTTTCCTGAATATTTTTTGAATCCATGGACATTTTATGATTTTCTGAACATTTCCTCAAATCACAAATATTTTTTTAATACAGGAACTTTATTGTTGCAAAAAATATATATTTATTGAATATGCTAATAATTTCTAATTTCCAGAACTTTTTTTGAGATGACGAACATTTTTCGAATATCGAAATATTGTTTTTAAAAATTGTGAACTTTTTTGCTGTCACGAACATTTTTTGGATATACTATTTTTTTTAGAAATCATGACCCATTTATTAAAAAAAATCCATGATCATTTTTTCCCACTTTTTAAAAAAAATCATGATTTCGGAACTTTTTTATAATACCAACCATTACTTGTTGTTTTTTCCAATTTTTCCTAAAATCCCAAACAAAAAAAATGAGAAAGGCCAAAAAACGGGCCCCCACCCCCTCACTTGCACCGGTCGAAATCATGTGTGTTTCGTACCTACTAGGGGCTAACACGCGCTTCGCGGCGCCGTTTTTCACCAGTGAATTAAGTTTTTATATATCTGTAGATTATTACGATCAGTTGTTTGTTTTGATTTTATCTGTGTGGGCTTTGTGTATTATTTTTTATTGGTGGTGTTTTTTTGTTCGTATACCGTGTTGGGTTGTTGTTGGATTTTTTTTTTCAAGAGAAGAAAGGAGTTATTTGATGCTTGGTTGTGAAGTCTTTGCATATTTAGGTGTTAGTGTCAGCCCGATGGTGATTATTTGAGCCTCTCGGGAGTTCTTATTTCACGCTAAACCCATGAAATTGCTATCGTGAAGCTCAAGTTATGACGCTCATAGGAGTCATAACACTTAGCAGTAGCGCGTTCCTGCCCGCGCTACTGTTATAGCTACTTAGCAGTAGCGCTTTCCATACAAGTGCTACTGCTAGTCTAACTAGTAGTAGTGTGCTTCCTGTCTAGCACTACTAGTATTCTGGTTTTCATTTTTTAGTGTATTTATACGCCGTTATACAAATTTTGATACAGTATCAATTAAGAGGTTGTTATATCATTATGTCCATGATAAATTAATATATCATTGTGAGGAAGAAACATGGATTAGATTCATTTGGATGAATCAAAAGTTGAATTAGGACAACGATCCTACTAATTCAACTTTTGGTCAGTTTTGATCCATCCACATGAATCTAATTCGCATTCCTTCCACCAATGTTATAATAACTAATAATGATCATAATAACAAATCATCATGATAATCATGATCAACATCATCATCATATTAATATAAAAACTCTTGCATCATATCATCACCAACAACACTAGCTAATAATCATCATAGTCATTACCACCAATACTATTTAATCATCATAGTCATAGTGTATCTATCGAATCACCACCAACACTAGCTAATAATCATCATCATAGTCATTATCACCAACACTAGTTATTTAATCATCATAGTCATAGTATAGCACATCATAATCTTCAAACTCATTCTAGCTAGCTAATCACTTCTGCTGCTCTCTCTCGGGTAAAATAACATAAAACATGTGTAGCACTCCTGCTTCATCATATTGGAGAATGTAGATGAACATGTGCTTCCGATTGCTGCCCCTAGTACTTCTCTATTGTGATCCTTCACAATTTTGCTCCAGTCTTTGACTATTAAGACTTGCTCGCTTCGAGAAATCATGAATGCATTGATGTGCAATGTAGGGTCTCTTGGCCAGAAGCTAACCATTGTCATGCGACCTTTAGGCTCGATTTAACGAGGCACAACAATCATCGGGAGTCCCTATTGAAGAACATCGTAGTAACATACTTAGCAATGAAGTTTAGCTTAAAAATAATGTATGCAAAAGATACACTAAGGACAAATAGTAAAAACCATACCATCTTTCCTGAATAGATGTGACCATAGTTCAATACGCACACTAGTGGTCGCACGTATTGAGTACTAATATTTCGAAGTCTAGGAAAATGACTGATACGTCTCCAACATATCTATAATTTTTGATTGCTCCATGCTATATTATCTACTGTTTTGGACTATATTGGGCTTTATTTTCCACTTTTATATTATTTTTGGGACTAACCTATTAACCGGAGGCCCGGCCCAGAATTGCTGTTTTTTGCCTATTTCAGTGTTTCGGAGAAACAGAATACCAAACGGAGTCCAAACGGAATGAAACCTTTGGGAACGTGACCCAGGAGACCTGAACCCTCCGTCAAGAAAGCCACGAGGCGGTCACGAGGGTGGAGGTCGCCCCCCTAGGGCGCGCCCCCTGCCTCATGGGCCCCTCGAAGCTCCACCCACGTACTTCATCCTCCTATATATACCTATGTACCCCCAAACGATCAGAAAAGGAGCCAAAAACCTAATTCCACCGCCGCAACTTTCTGTATCCACGAGATCCCATCTTGGGGCCTGTTCCGGAGCTCCGCCGGAGAGGTCCATCATCACGGAGGGCTTCTACATCATCCTAGCCCCTCCGATGAAGTGTGAGTAGTTTACCTCAGACCTTCGGGTCCATAGTTAGTAGCTAGATGGCTTCTTCTCTCTTTTTGGATCTCAATACAATGTTCTCCCCCTCTCTCGTGGAGATCTATTCGATGTAATCTTCTTTTTGCGGTGTGTTTGTTGAGACCGATGAATTGTGTGTTTATGATCAAGTCTATCTATGAATAATATTTGAATCTTCTCTGAATTCTTTTATGTATGACTGGTTATATTTGCAAGTCTCTTCGAATTATCAGTTTGGTTTGGCCTACTAGATTGGTTTTTCTTGCAATGGGAGAAGTGCTTAGCTTTGGGTTCAATCTTGCGGTGTCCTTTCCCAGTGACAGAAGGGGCAGCAAGGCACGTATTGTATTGTTGCCATCGAGGATAACAAGATGGGGTTTTTATCATATTGCATGAAACTATCCCTCTACATCATGTCATCTTGCTTAAGGCGTTACTATGTTTTTAACTTAATACTCTAGATGCATGCTGGATAGCGGTCGATGAGTGGAGTCATAGTAGTAGATGCAGGCAGGAGTCGGTCTACTTGTCTCGGATGTGATGCCTATGTACATGATCATACCTAGATATTATCATAACTATGCTCAATTCTGTCAATTTCTCAATAGTAATTTGTTCACCCATCGTAGAATATTTATGCTCTTGAGAGAAGCCACTAGTGAAACCTATGGCCCCGGGTCTATTCTCATCATATCAATCTCCATCACTTTATTATTGCTTTGCTTTTTTACTTTGCCTTTTACTTTTCATTTGCATCTCTATACAAAAAAATACCAAAAATATTATATATCATCTCTATCAGTTGTCACTCCCGTAAGTGACCGTGAAGGGATTGACAACCCCTCGCGTTGGTTGCGTTGAGCTATTGTTTTGGTGTAGGTACAAGGGACTTGCGTGTAGCCTCCTATTGGATTGATACCTTGATTCTCAAAAACTGAGGGAAATACTTAGGCTACTTTGCTGCATCATCCTCTCCTCTTCGGGGAAATCCAACGCAGTGCTCAAGAGGTAGCAAGAAGAATTTCTGGCGCCATTGCCGGGGAGTCTGCGCAAAAGTCAACATACCAAGTACCCATCACAATCCCTATCTCTCGCATTACATTAGTTGCCATTTGCCTCTCGTTTTCCTCTCCCCCACTTCACCCTTGCCATTTTATTCGCCCTCTCTTTTCCGTTTGCCTTTTTTCTCGCTTGCCTTTCGTTTGCTCGTGTGTTGGATTGCTTGTTTGTCGCGATGGCACAAGATAATACCAAATTGTGTGACTACACCAATACCAACAATAATGATTTCCTTAGCACTCCGATTGCTCCTCTTGCCAATACTGAGTCTTGTGAAATCAATACTGCTTTGTTGAATCTTGTTATGAAAGATCAATTCGCCGGCCTTCCTAGTGAAGATGTCGCTACTCATCTAAATAGCTTCGTTGATTTATGTGATATGCAAAAGAAGAAAGATGTTGATAATGATATTATTAAATTGAATCTATTCCCTTTTTCGCTTAGAGATCGTGCTAAAGCTTGGTTTTCATCTTTGCCTAAAAATAGTATTGATTCTTGGAACAAGTGCAAAGATGTTTTTATCTCTAAGTATTTTCTTCCCGCTAAGATCATCTCTCTTAGAAATGACATTATGAATTTTAAGCAACTTGATCATGAACATGTTGCACAAGCTTGGTAGAGAATGAAATTAATGATACATAATTGCCCTACTCATGGTTTGAATTTTTGGATGATTATACAAAAAAATTATGCCGGATTGAATTTTGCTTCTAGAAATATTTTACATTTGGCCGCGGGAGGCACTTTTATGGAAATCACTTTAGGAGATGCTACTAAACTCCTAGATAATATTATGGTTAATTATTCTCAATGGCACACTGAAAGATCCACTACTAAAAAAGTGCATGCGATAGAAGAAATTAATGTTTTGAGTGGAAAAATGGATGAAATTATGAAATTATTTGCTACTAAGAGTGTTTCCTCTGATCCTAATGATATGCCTTTGTCTACTTTGATTGAGAATAATAATGAATCTATGGATGTGAATTTTGTTGGTAGGAATAATTTTGGTAACAACGCGTATAGAGGGAATTTTAATCCTAGGCCTTATCCTAGTAATCCTTCTAATAATTATGGAAATTCCTACAACAACTCTTATGGAAATTTTAATAAGATTCCCTCTGAATTTGAGAATAGTGTTAAAGAGTTTATGAATTCACAAAAGAATTTTAATGCTTTGCTTGAAGAGAAATTGCTTAAAGTTGATGATTTGGTTAGGAACATTGATAGAATTTCTCTTGAGGTTGATTCTTTAAAGCTTATATCTATTCCTCCTAAGCATGATATCAATGAGTCTCTCAAAGCCATGAGAATTTCCATTGATGAGTGCAAGGAAAGAACCGCTAGGACGCGTGCTATGAAAGATGCCTTTATTAAAGCGTGTTCTTCCAATTCCTATGAAAATCAAGATGAAGATCTATAAGTTATTGATGTGTCTCCTATCAAATCTTTGTTCTTCAATATGAATCTTGATGAAACTGAATATGATCTTCCTTTACCTAGAAGGGGTTCCAAAAATTCAGAGTATTTAGATCTTGATGATGAAATTGATAAAAGTGGGATTGAAAGAAATAAAACCCTAGATGTTGCTAAACACACTATATTAGATTTCAACGAATTTAATTATGAAAGTTGCTCTTTAATTGTTTGTATTTCCTTGTTGCAATCCGTGCTAAATTATCCTCATGCTTATAGTCAAAATAAAGCCTTTACCGAACATATCGTTGATGCCTTGATGCAATCTTATGAAGAAAAATTTGAGTTGAAAGTTTCTATCCCTAGAAAACTCTATGATGAGTGGGAACCTACTATTAAAATTAAAATTAAAGATTATGAGTTTTATGCTTTGTGTGATTTGGGTGCTAGTGTCTCTACTATTCCCAAAACTTTGTGTGATTTGCTAGATCTCCGTGATTTTGATGATTGCTCTCTAAACTTGCATCTTGCGGATTCCACTATTAAGAAACCTATGGGTAGAATTAATGATGTTCTTATTGTTGCAAATAGGAATTATGTGCCCGTAGATTTTATCGTTCTTGATATAGATTGCAGTCCTTCTTGCCCTACTATTCTCGGTAGACCTTTCCTTAGAACAGTTGGTGCAATTATTGATATGAAGGAAGGGAATATTAGATTTCAATTTCCATTAAAAAAGGGCATGGAACACTTCCCTAGAAAGAAAATAAAATTACCATATGAATCTATCATGAGAGCCACTTATGGATTGCCTACCAAAGATGGCAATACCTAGATCTGTCCTCGCTTTTATGCCTAGCTAGGGGCGTTAAACGATAGCGCTTGTTGGGAGGCAACCCAATTTTATTTTTAGTTTTTTTCTTTTTTCTTATTTTTAGGAATAAATAATCCATCTACCTTCTGTTTAGATGTGGCTTTATGTTTTAATTAGTGTTTGTGCCAAGTTAGACCTGTAGGATCTTCTTGGATGATAGTTATTTGATCTTGCTGTAATTTCCAGTAACTTTCTGTTCACGAAAACAATTGTTAAAAATCACTAGAACGTGATAAAATACTGATTCCAATTGCTGCTGATCAATAAACAAATTGTCTAGGTCTTCCTATTTTGGTAGATGTTTTGGAGTTATAGAAGTTTGCGTTAGTTACAGATTACTACAGACTGTTCTGTTTTTGATAGATTCTATTTTTCGTGTGTTGTTTGCTTATTTTGATGATTCTATGGCTAGTAAAATTGTTTATAATCCATAGAGAAGTTGGAATACAGTAGGGTTTAACACCAATATAAATAAATAATGAGTTAATTACAATACCTTGAAGTGGTCTTTTGTTTTCTTTCGCTAACGGAGCTCATGAGATTTCTATTGAGTTTTGTGTTGTGAAGTTTTCAAGTTTTGGGTGAAATCTTTTGATGGATTATGGAACAAGGAGTGGCAAGAGCCTAAGCTTGGGGATGCCCATGGAACCCCCAAGATAATCCAAGGACACCAAAAATTCAAAGCTTGGGTATGCCCCGGAAGGCATCCCCTCTTTCGTCTACTTCCATCGGTAATTTTAGTTGGAGCTATATTTTTATTCACCACATGATATGTGTTTTGCTTGGAGCATCTTGTATTATTTGTGTCTTTGTTTGTTAGTGTGCCACAATCATCCTTTCTGTACACACCTTTTGAGAGAGCCATACATGAATTGGAATTTGATAGAATACTCTATGTGCTTCACTTATATCTTTTGAGCTTTATAGTTTTGCTCTATGTGCTTCTCTTATATCTTTTGAGCTTCATAGTTTTGCTCTAGTGCTTCACTTATATCTTTTAGAGCACGGTGGTGTATTTGTTTTAGAGAAACTATTGATCTCTCATGCTTCACTTAGATTATTTTGAGAGTCTTTAATAGCATGGTAATTTGCTTAATAATAATAATATGCTTGGTATTCAAGATTTGTAAAACTTTCTTTTAAGTGCGTTGAATACTAAGAAAAGTTTGATGCTTGATAATTGTTTTGAGATATGGAGGTGATAATATCAAAAGTTGTGCTAGTTGAGTAGTTGTGAATTTGAGAAATGCTTGAGTTGAAGTTTGCAAGTCCCGTAGCATGCACGTATGGTAAACGTTATGTAACAAATTTGAAACATGAGGTGTTATTTGATTGTCCTCCTTATGAGTGGCGGTCGGGAACGAGCGATGGTCTTTTCCTACCAATCTATCCCCCTAGGAGCATGCGCGTAGTACTTTGGTTTTTGATGGCTTGTAGATTTTTGCAATAAGTATATGAGTTCTTTATTACTAATGTTGAGTCCATGGATTATACGCACTCTCACCCTTCCATCATTGCTAGCCTCTTCGGTAACGTGCATTTCCCTTTCTCACATTGAGATTGGTGCAAACTTCGCCGGTGCATCCAAACCCCGTGATATGATACGCTCTTTCACACATAAACCTCCTTATATCTTCCTCAAAACAGCCACCATACCTACCTATTATGGTATTTCCGTAGCCATTCCGAGATATATTGCCATGCAACTTTCCACCATTCCGTTCATCATGACACATCCATCATTGTCATATTGCTTAGCATGATCATGTAGTTGACATAGTATTCGTGGCAAAGCCACCGTTCATAATTCTTTCATACATGTCACTCTTGATTCATTGCATATCCCGGTACACCGCCGGAGGCATTCATATAGAGTCATACTTTGTTCTAGTATCGAGTTGTAACCATTGAGTTGTAAATAAATAGAAGTGTGATGATCATCATTTAATAGAGTATTGTCCCAAAAAAAGAAGGCCCAAAAAAAGGAAAAAATATAAAAAGGGGCAATACTACTGTCCTTTTTCCACGCTTGTGCTTCAAAGTAGCACCATAATCTTCATAATAGAGAGTCTCTTGTTTTGTCATTTTCATATACTAGTGGGAACTTTTCATTATAGAACTTGGCTTGTATATTCCAACGATGGGCTTCCTCAAATGCCCTAGGTCTTCATGAGCAAGCAAGTTGGATGCACACCCACTTAGTTTCTTTTGTTGAGCTTTCAAACATTTATTGCTCTAGTGCATCCGTTGCATGGCAATCCCTACTCCTTGCATTAACATCAATCGGTGGGCATCTCCATAGCCCATTGATTATCCTCATTGATGTGAGACTTTCTCCTTTTTTGTCTTCTCCACATAACCCCCATCATCATATTCTATTCCGCCCAAAGTGCTATATCCATGGCTCACGCTCATGTATTGCGTGAAGATTTATAAGTTTGAGATTATTAAAGTATGAAACAATTGCTTGGCTTGTCATCGGGGTTGTGCATGATGAGAGCATTCTTGTGTGACGAAAATGGAGCATGACTAAACTATATGATTTTGTAGGGATGAACTTTCTTTGGCCATGTTATTTTGAGAAGACATAATTGCTTAGTTAGTATGCTTAAAGTATTATTGTTTTTATGTCAATATGAACTTTTGTCTTGAATCTTTCGGATCTGAATATTCATACCACGATTGAGAAGATTTACATTGAAATTATGCCAAGTAGCACTCCGCATCAAAAATTCTCTTTTTATCATTTACCTACTCGACGACGAGCAGGAATTAAGCTTGGGGATGCCTGATACATCTCCAACATATCTATAATTTTTGATTGCTCCATGCTATATTATCTACTGTTTTGGACTATATGGGCTTTATTTTCCACTTTTATATTATTTTTGGGACTAACCTATTAACCGGAGGCCCAACCCAGAATTGCTGTTTTTTTGCCTACTTCAGTGTTTCGGAGAAACAGAATATCAAACGGAGTCCAAACGGAATGAAACATTCGGGAACGTGATTTTCTCATCAGATAAGACCCAGGAGACTTGGACCCTCCGTCAAGAAAGCCACGAGGCAGTTACGAGGGTGGAGGGCGCCCCCCCTAGGGCGCGCCCCCCTGCCTCGTGGGCCCCTCGAAGCTCCATCGGCGTACTTCTTCCTCCTATATATACCTACGTACCCCCAAACGATCACAAACGGAGCCAAAAACCTAATTCCTGTGACGCCCCCGATTCAATCGTACACTAATCATGCACGCAAATGTGTACGGTCAAGATCAGGGACTCACGGGAAGATATCACAACACAACTCTACACATAAAATAAGTCATACAAGCATCATAATACAAGCCAGGGGCCTCGAGGGCTCGAATACAAGTGCTCGATCATAGACGAGTCAGCGGAAGCAACAATATCTGAGTACAGACATAAGTTAAACAAGTTTGCCATAAGATGGCTAGCACAAACTGGGATACAGATCGAACGAGGCGCAGGCCTCCTGCCTGGGATCCTCCTAACTACTCCTGGTCGTCGTCAGTGGGCTGCACGTAGTAGTAGGCACCTCCGGAGTAGTAGTCGTCATCGACGGTGGCGTCTGGCTCCTGGGCTCCATCGTCTGATTGCAGCAATCGGGTAGAGAGATGGGAAAAAGGGGGAAACAAGGCAACCGTGAGTACTCATCCAAAGTACTCGCAAGCAAGGAGCTACACTACATATGCATGGGTATATGTGTAAAGGGGCATATCAGTGGACTGAACTGCAGAATGCCAGAATAAGAGGGGGATAGCTAGTCTTATCGAAGACTATGCTTCTGGTCGCCTCCGTCTTGCAGCAGATAGAAGAGAGTAGACTGAAGTCCTCCAAGTAGCATCGTATAGCATAATCCTACCCCGGCGATCCCCTCCTCGATGCCCTGTTAGAGAGCGATCACCGGGTTGTATCTGGCACTTGGAAGGGTGTGTTTTATTAAGTCTCCGGTTCTAGTTGTCATAAGGTCAAGGTACAACTCCGGGTCGTCCTTTTACCGAGGGACATGGCTATTCGAATAGATTAACTTCCCTGCAGGGGTGCACCACATAACCCAACACGCTTGATCCCATTTGGCCGGACACACTTTCCTGGGTCATGCCCGGCCTCGGAAAATCAACACGTCACAGCCCCACCTAGGCACAACAGAGAGGTCAGCACGCCGGTCTAAACCTAAGTGCGCAGGGGTCTGGGCCCATCGCCCTGAGCACACCTGTACGTTGCGAACGCGGCCGGAAGCAGACCTAGCCTAGTGGCGTTCCAGTCCAATCCGGCGCGCGCCACTCAGTCGCTGACGTCACGAAGGCTTCGGCTGATACCACGACGCCGAGTGCCCATATCTTTCCCGCGTAGTTGGTTAGTGCGTATAGGCCAGTAGCCAGACTCAGATCAAATGCCCAGATCTCGTTAAGCGTGTTAAGTATCCGCGAACGTCGACCAGGGCCAGGCCACCTCTCTCCTAGGTGGTCTCAACCTGCCCTGTCGCTCCGCCACAAGTAACAGTCGGGGGCCGTCGGGAACCCAGGCCCACCACTACCTAGGTGGAACCACCTGCCCCTTCAGCCCCCATCTCCGAACAGTATCACAGGTAATGTAACAGTGTAAAGTATATAGCATATGCCCGTGATCACCTCCCGAAGTGATCACGGCCCAGTAGTATAGCATGGCAGACGGACAAGAGTGTAGGGCCACTGATGGAACACTAGCATCCTATACTAAGCAGTAGGATAGCAGGTAAGGGTAAAAACTGTAGCAACAATGACAGGCTATGCATCAGAATAGGATTAACCGAAAGCAGTAACATGCTACACTACTCTAATGCACGCAGTATAGAGAAGAATAGGCGATATCTGGTGATCAAGGGGGGGCTTGCCTAGTTGCTCAGACAAGAAGGAGGGGTCGTCAACACCGTAGTCGTACTGGGTAGCAGCGGCTTCGGTCTCGTAGTCTACCGGAGAGAAGAGGGGGAAGAAACAATGAATACAATGCAAACATGTGCGAATCAATACATGACAAGACAAGTAACGGTGCCAGGTGTGCCCTAACGCAGTAGGAGGTGATACCGGTGAAGGGGGAAACATCCGGGAAAGTATCCCCGGAGTTTTGCGTTTTTGGACAGATGAATCGGAGGGGGAAAGTTGCGAGTTTGCTATGCTAGGGATGCGTGGCGGACGAACGGGCTGCGTATCCGGATTCGTCTCATCGTTCTGAGCAACGTTCATGTAGAAAGTATTTCCATCTGAGCTACGGTTTATTTTCTATTAATTTTAAAAGATTTAAATCATTTTCAGAATTTATTTAATTAATTTAATACAGCATTATCCAGAACAGTGCATGCTGACGTCAGCATGACGTCAGCAGTCAACAGAGGTGTTGACTGGTCAACTGACGTGTGGGTCCCGACTGTCATTGACTGTTTAGTTAATTAGGACTTAGCTAATCTAATTACTGTTTAATTAAACTAACTAGTTAATTAGATTAACTAATTAGGATTAATTAATTTAATTAATTAATTACTCAATTATTAATTTTATTAATTCATTTTTATTTTTATTATTTTTTTTCATTTTTCTTAAAACGTTCTGGGGCTGGGCCCCATATGTCATAGGCCCCAAGGGGCTGGCGGATCGGGCGTTTGGGTGCGGGCGTGCGCCCGAGTGGGCGCAGCGGGCGACGGGCGCCGTGTGCAGGGGGGTGCAGGCGCAACCCGAGCGGGCGCATGCCAGAGGGAGCTGGGCGCGCGCGGCGCACGCCGGCGCCGGCGGCCAGGCCAAGGGAGGCGGCAGAGGGACGACTACGGTGGCGGGCGCCTGCCGCGGGGTGAAGCAACGGCGCGCGGGGAGGTAGTGGCTGGCGGGGCAGCAGCGGAGGGGGAAGCGGGCGTCGCCAGGGGCCAAGTGGGAGCACGACGAGGCCGACGGGTGACCACGGGCGGCAGGCCACGCGGGCACAGGCAGCGGGCGCGGGCGCGGCCAGGGCGGCCGGCGCGCGTGCGGACGCCGGTGAGCGAGGCCATGGCCGAAGTGGCCGGAGCAGGGGAGGAGGAGGAGATGCCGGAGCCTCACCATGGGACCGTGGGGTCTAGGAAGCAGTGCTCGGGGAGGAAGACGGGGACACGATGCCGGCGAGGAGGAGATCCCGCGAGGGGGAGGGAGGCGACGGTGGCCGCGGCGTCGTGATCGTCGGGGTCCATGGGCGATGCGGTAGAGAAGGCGCCGGCTAGGTGGTCCTCGGGTGCGGCTCGGGGGCGAGGTGAGGATGGCGACCGGCGAGGCGAAATAGAGGAGCGGGGCGGAGTCGGCTATCCTCGGGCGCGGGCTCACCGGCGAGGTGGGTCTTCGACGCGGCAAGGGGCCGGGTACGGGGTGCTTGGCGACGGGGACGGGGCGTCGGCGTCATGGGGGGGCGCGAGGCGCGGTCATCAGGTGGCGCGGGGCGGCGAACGCCCCCGATCCGATTTGGATCGGGGAGGGGGCAGAGGGGGAGTGGAGCGAGTAGGGGGGGGGGAGGTGGAGCGACTGGGAGGTTAGGGTTTCCTGGGGTGTGGGGATAAGGGAGGCCAGTTGGCACTACAAAAAAAGACACATCCGTGGCATTTTGGGCCGAACGAATTTTTTTTCGGTCATACTTATGACACTTCTATGACGATAATTGTGACAAAACCCGGTATCATCATAGATGTGGTGGGCTCCTACTTCTATGACAAAAAATCATGACAGAAAATGGGCTTTTCATCCTGGGCGGGCCGGAGACGCAGCTGCATGACATTCTTTGGGCCGTCCATGACGGAAAAAACCGTGGTAGAAGCGAGGGGGATGAAAATTTCGGGGAGTTCCCGGTTACGGTGGGAGGTCGGGGGCCGAGCGATGCCCGTTTCTCTCGTACACATACGCGCCTGTGTGCGAGGCATTGGCTCTAACTGAACCCGAGCGAGGCGTTGGGCTCTAACTGAACCCGAGCGATTGCACTGCAGGCTACGCGTTACTGAACCCGAGCGATTGATCGATGGCTGTTAACTGAACCCGATCGAGCGATTCCTTGGCTACTGCTGCTAACTGAAGCCGATCGATGGGATGAACAGTGAGCGTTGTGGGGGGTTTGGATGAACAGTGAGTGGTGGCATTGCCTCTGGATGAACAGGACCCCGTGGTGTGGTGGAGGGCTGGATGAACAGTAGATGGTGGAGGGGTGGATGAACAGGACCCCGTGGTGTGGAGGGCTGGATGAACAGTAGACGGTGGAGGGGTGCCCGTGGAGGGGTAGTTGAACAGGACCCCGTGGTGTGGAGGGCTGGATGAACAGTAGACGGTGGACGGGTGGTTGAACAGTAGCTGGTGGAGTAGCGCGCGGTGGAGGCAGGATGAACAAGAGCCCGTGGAGGCTGGAGGAGGTCGACGGTGGATGAACAATAGCTCGTGGAGGCTGGAGGGGGTCGACGGTGGAGATGAACAGTATCCCGTGGAGTCCCGTTTTGCGGTACGCCACACCCCTCCCGATGAACAGGACCCCTGTTTCGACTGTAGGAGGTCCGTTTTGTCCGTTTTGCGGTACGCCACACCCCTCCCGATCAACAGGACCCCCGTTTCAACCATAGGAGGTCCGTTTCCTCCGTTTTGTGGTACGCCACACCCCTCCCGATCAACAGGACCCCCGTTTCGACCATAGGGAGGTCTGTTTCCTCCGTTTTGTGGTACGCCACGCCTCGTTTCAATTGCCTATTCCGTCCAAGCCCTCCCTATGAACACGACCACGCATTCCGTTGCCTCCCCATGAACACGACGACGACATTGTTTCTCCGTTCCGACCCAGCCATGTACAAGAGCCCTGGCCGTACGTATGCGCGAGTAGGCGTTCGAGACCCCGCCCATATGTACACATAGGTGGTCGTATTTTCTTACTTGCACCCTGGCCGCCTCTACTACGACATGTGCGCGCCTCTACATCACCAATATATATGTACGTACACGTTCGCGACCAGAATGACAACGCTACGTACGCTTCAACCAGGTGGGTCCCGACTGTCAAGCACTTCCTTGCGTGCGAAGGTGTAGCTGGTGGGTCCTAGCAGTCAGGGGGGAAACATTTTTTTCGCTAAATACGGTGGCCCGTCCGATGGGTCCCTGCTGTCAGGTGGAGGAATCATTATTTTCCGTGTAATAAGGAGGCACTTCCTTGCTGCCGCCGTGGACCCAGCTCTCAGCCTCTCCACGTATAGTCCACGTCTGATGGAAGTCGTTCCTTGACCACGTTGACCACGCCGCACCGAGAGCACCAGGGCGGTGGACGATGGCGAGGCCTAGGAAGGGGACGACGGGGAGCCGGGGAAGACGCGGCAGTGGAAGCCCGCGCGGAGAGGAGTACGAGGGTTCACTGGTTCGGCTGCAGTGTGAGGCTGTCGTTGCCGCAGGGCCTAGCCAGCGGTGGGAATAGTAGGGGTGGTGAGGCCTCCGCGGCAGCACTGTGACGCCCCCGGTTCAATCGTACACTAATCATGCACGCAAATGTGTACGATCAAGATCAGGGACTCACGGGAAGATATCACAACACAACTCTCAAACATAAATAAGTCATACAAGCATCATAATACAAGCCAGGGGCCTCGAGGGCTCGAATACAAGTGCTCGATCATAGACGAGTCAGCGGAAGCAACAATATCTGAGTACAGACATAAGTTAAACAAGTTTTGCCTTAAGAAGGCCAGCACAAACTGGGATACAGATCGAACGAGGCGCAGGCCTCCTGCCTGGGATCCTCCTAACTACTCCTGGTCGTCATCAGCGGGCTGCACGTAGTAGTAGGCACCTCCAGTGTAGTAGGAGTCGTCGTCGACGGTGGCGTCTGGATCCTGGGCTCCAACATCTGGTTGCGACAACCAGAAGAAAGGAAAGGGGGAAAAGGGGGGGAGAAAGCAACCGTGAGTACTCATCCAAAGTACTCGCAAGCAAGGAGCTACACTACATATGCATGGATATATGTGTAAAGGGCCATATCAATGGACTGAACTGCAGAATGCCAGAATAAGAGGGGGAATAGCTAGTCTTATCGAAGACTACGCTTCTGGTCGCCTCCGTCTTGCAGCATATAGGAGAGAGTAGGCTGAAGTCCTTCAAGTAGCATCGTATAGCATAATCCTACCCGGCGATCCCCTCCTCGATGCCCTGTTGGAGAGCCATCACCGGGTTGTATCTGGCACTTGGAAGGGTGTGTTTTATTAAGTATCCGGTTCTAGTTGTCATAAGGTCAAGGTACAACTCCGGGTCGTCCTTTTACCGAGGGACACGGCTATTCGAATAGATAAACTTCCCTGCAGGGGTGCACCACATAGCCCAACACGCTTGATCCCATTTGGCCGGACACACTTTTCTGGGTCATGCCCGGCCTCGGAAGATCAACACGTCGCAGCCCCACCTAGACACAACAGAGCGGTCAGCACGCCGGTCTAAACCTAAGCGCGCAGGGGTCTGGGCCCATCGCCCTGAGCACACCTGCACGTTGCGTACGCGGCCGGAGAGCAGACCTAGCAACCTCCATTTCAAAGGAAGTCACGTTACGCGGTCCAACCCGGCGCGCGCCACTCAGTCGCTGACGTCAAGAAGTGCTTCGGCTGATACCACGACGTCGGGATACCCATAACTACTCCCGCGTAGGTGGTTAGTGCGTATAGACCAAATGGCCAGACTCAGATCAAATACCCAGATCTCGTTAAGCGTGTTAAGTATCGCGGACGCCGACTAGGGCCAGGCCCACCTCTCTCCTAGGTGGTCTGAACCTGCCCTGTCGCTACGCCACAAAGTAACAGTCGGGGGCCGTCGGGAACCCAGGCCTACCTCTACCGGGATGGAGCCACCTGCCCCTTCAGCCCCCATCTCCGAACGGTATCACATGTAATGTAACAGTGTATAGTATATAGTATATGCCCGTGATCACTTCCCGAAGTGATCACGGCCCACTAGTATAGTATGGCAGACGGACAAGAGTGTAGGGCCACTGATGGAACACTAGCATCCTATACTAAGCAGTAGGATTGCAGGTAAAGGTATCAACAGCAGTATCAAAAACAGGCTATGCATCAGGATAGGAATAACGAAAGCAGTAACATGCTACACTACTCTAATGCAAGCAGTATAGAGGAGAGTAGGCGATATCTGGTGATCAAGGGAGGGGCTTGCCTGGTTGCTCTGGCAAGAGAGAGGGGTCGTCAACTCCGTAGTCGTACTGGGTAGCAGCAGCGTCGGTCTCGGTGTCTAGCGAGAGAAGAGGGGGGAGAAACAATAAATATTTAAGCAAACAGATGCATAGCGATGCATGACATGACAAGTAACGGTGTTAGGGGTGCCCTAACGCGGTATGCGGTGATACCGGTGAAGGGGGGAAACATCCGGGAAGTATCCCCGGGGTTTTGCGTTTTCGGACAGAGGAACCGAAGGGGAAAAGTTGCGAGTTTGATAGGTTAGGGATGTGTGGCGGACAAACAGGCTGCATATCCGGATTCGTCTCGTCGTTCTGAGCAACTTTCATGTATAAAGTATTTTAATCCGAGTTACGGATTAAAACTTATGATTTTCTAAAGATTTTATTAATTTCTGGTATTTAATTTAATTATTTAAATTAATTCGAAAATGAATTAATGACATCGGCATGATGTCATGCTGACGTCAGCAGTCAACAGAGTTGACTGGGTCAAACTGACATGTGGGTCTAGTGGGACCCACCTGTCATACACTGTTTAGATTAATTAGGTCTTAGTTAAACTAATTACTATTTAATTAAACTAACTAGTTAATTAGACTAATTAAACAAGATTAATGAACTTAATTAATTCACTTATTGATTAATTAATTAATGTAATTATTAATTAATTAATTAATTAATTATTTTTAATCTTTTTTTTTTAATAAAGTTCTGGGGCGTGGGCCCCAACTGTCATAGGCCCACAGGGGCCTAACGGGGTGCGGGCGACGGGTTACAGCCCGAACAGGGGCGCACCCAACCGGGCGTTGCGGGGCGGCGGTGTGGGGGTTAGGCCACCAGGCGCGACCGAGGCGGCCGGCGCGCGTGCGGGCGCCGGGAATCGGCAGCGAGGGGCGGCGCCCAGGCGAAGGCCGCGACGCAGTGGGGGGGAGGCACATGAGGAGGAGGCGATGGTGGCGCAGCCACGGGTCGCGAGCAGTGCGGTCGAGCGCCGTGGCCGCGGGCGTGGGCCAGCGAGGCCGTGCGCGGGAGCGACGGGGAGAGGTGCGTGGTGAGCACGCAACGGGCGGGGGCCGGAGCGCGTCGACCGCGGGCGGGGAGGGTGGTGACCGTGGCGACATATGGAGAGAGGGGGAGGCGGAGGCCGAGGGCCTCACTTGCGTTGAAGGGAAGCGGAGGCGGCGAGCCTCGGGGAAGTTCCGTCGTGGGGGGGGGACGAGGACGCGGTAGGCGACGACGATGTTGGTCGGCGACGGCGAGGCAGAGGCCTCAGGCCGGTGACGCGCGACGGAGAAGGAGAGGCGAGGAGGCGACGGGCGATCCGGCGAGGGGGGGGCGTCCGAGCGGCGGCGGGGTCGGGGCGAGCCAGGGTCGAGGCGCGCCAGGGTCGCGGGGCCGGTGGGCGACGCGGTCGTCGTGGCGAGGTCGAGCCCCTCCCCGATCCAGATGGGATCGAGAGGAGAGGGGGGAGAGACGTGCGCGAGTGGGGCGAGTGGGAGGTGCTGTAGGTGGTTAGGGTTTCGGAGGAGATAAGGGGAGTGGGGGCGGCCAGTTGGGCCAGTGGGGGAGGCCGGCTGGGCTTGGCCTGGTGGCCAGCTGGGTCGGCCCAGCTGGGGAAGGCCTTTCTCCCATTTTTTTATTAGGTTTTGTTTTTCGTTATTCCCTTTTCTTTATACTTATTTTCTTTTAATTTACAATTTGTTTTAATTTTGTATAAAAATATATAACTAGCATCTACTTTAGTGTTTTAACATACCCCAATGCCACAAAAGAGTTTGGTGACAAAAATAAAATAGTTTAATATTTTATTAAATGTAAAAGGCATTTAACTAATTGTTTTTGCTACTGTTTAAAATATGTTTACAGTATTAAACCTTTTCTAAAAATGTGGTTTCTCCACCATACTTACCTATGCATTATTTGGCTCACCCCAAACATTTTAGTTTTAATATTTGAGAACTTTTATTGTTTGCTTGATTTTGAATTTGAATTTGAATCGGTTTCGAACTAACTCGGGATTAGCAACTATAATCGAGGTGACGTGACATCACTAGTAGAGGATCACTGTAGCTTAATTACCCGGGCGTCACAATTCTCCTCCACTACAAGAAATCTCGTCCCGAGATTTAAGAGGGGAGTAAGGGGAAAATAGGTTACAGAATTCTAACGATTCTTCTCGGTCTTGGCTGCTCTTCTCGTAGAGGTCAGTCCACTACGTCAAGGTCTTCATTTCTCTGCTTCAGGCCATCATGGTGAAGTTGTCATCCTTTCTTCGGGGGTTCGTCTCGTACTTACGAAAGGTAAGGGGGCAGTTCGACAATGATAGAATGCTATAAGGGTTAACAATCAGAGGTTATCCCATGAATGAACACAGGGGTATCTCTTGAGTTGGTCAAATGAAACACATCGAGAGCCAAGCAAGAAGGTATAGTAAGAAGTATCAAGCGGATAGGCAATCGTTCGATGCCCAATTAGAAGGTGAAAGGGTTTTCAAGCAACGGAATAGTTACTTTTTTTTATGCCAGAATTGATGATCTCATCGGAAGGTGGCTCATGAATTACAGACGAGTCCACACGGGAGGAATAACTTTGGGAACAGGGGGTATACAGGAGAGTCAGGTTTCGATCCTGGGACCTGTGGGTTATGGGCCCACCATGTGGGGTAAAAGTAGGAAGAGCGGTAACATCTTGCACGGTCATGATAGCAAGGCATGTCAAAGAGTAGCATGTCGGTTATGTCGGCAACAATGTCGGTACCAAGGGCGAGGGACGAAGAGAAGCATTTTCCTGCTCGTTGAAACGAGGCGGGCCAAGAGGCAATGTTCCCGTCCATCGGTGGTTACCGAAATGTCATCAACAATAGTAACAGGATCTGACTGATAAGGTGGTACACCGAGGTGTAGATCATATAGATCACCGAAAGGTTAAACAAATCAATGGAAAGGAAAAGGTGATCTTTAAATTCAACAGAACAATGGGGAGGAAAATGTGTATGCACACATATTTCAGGGGTATATCCTTCCCAAGGACAAGCAGAGCATGATATCCATGACAAGATATTATGTAGAAAACTCCCTAGGTAGGGGAGAGAAATTTCATGACATTACCCATACAACGGTGTTTGGATAATAGAGCAGGAAACATTTAGCATTGGGTTCAAATATTCCTGTTGAAAATCGGGGTACCACAGACATGCTTCAAGGTAGCATTGGCAAGGTCTCCAGGCAAAGGTCAGACTTTGGGAACAGAAAGGATCCTTCAGGAATAGTTTGTAGAATAAGTCTTACAATTTCCTCACGGAGGAATGGTTAACCTTGCTGAAAAGGAATCTATAACAATAGGGCCTCCGGTTAGGAGTGCTAGGCAAAGACACCACCTTACCGGGTTACGTAGAGACCAATGTTATAACTCTTGGAAATATGTCCCCACCATCATATCAGACCGAGATTCAGATCTGATTGGTGTCAGGATACCTCAGACCCAGGATGCCTGAGAAGAAAAGGTGCAAAACAAATTGACGAGATGACATTGTAAGATTCTCGGGAAATGTACTATGGAAGGGAGTTTCCGAACAAGAGCTCATCATTAAACCAATGAAGGGATAAGGAGGTAGTTGATGAACTCAGTGACAATTCATCGAGATTTCAAAAGGATGGGTTTCCACAATTATGTGAACAAGGAGATAACATTTGTCAGATCCAATGATATAATGATGTATGCTCGAGGAAAGCATACACAATTGAACATTGATTGACAGGTGCACCCGAAATATGGGCTTAGGTAGCATGATTAACGTTAGAATGGTGGTTCAACAACCAATAGTCTAAGATGAACTATCGACCATCAACTTCAAAGCAATAGGGTTGTTAGAAGTACAAAATCCACGCAGTATCGTTCACTGGTTGGAATCCCGGTTAGAATCAACACGGGGGCCAAGAAGGGAAGGCTATGGTAAGAAGTATTACTTGCATCAATAATTCATAAGAGGTGTGAAAATCTCATGACATCCTTGACAAGACAGATGGTAATACTCCAAGGTAAAGAAGAACAATTGTTGGATAGCACGGAACTCAAGGTACAACACAAAACACGAATAAGTTTGTGTTGAACGGAAGGCAATGAAGTGGTCGGTGATAACACAAACCATTGAGGGGTGAAGATGGTATTTCTCATCAAGAATTTGATATATATCTTGGACGAGCTCAGGATGTTGATGATGACCACGACACATTTGTCGAGAGATTTCATGAAGATGTAATCGGTCAGCGATGACATCAAGTCAAAGGAATGATGAAGCAAGAGGTTATTGGAACCATGGGTACGACACAAACTCGATATCAAGCTTGCTGATCAAGGCGAAATGATATGATGAGGAAAATTGATGTAAGCTTAGCTTATCCTCAAAAATTGTGCTATAGGAAGAAGGACCAAGTAGCACAGTCAAAAGTTTGCATGATAATGATATAGCCGATAAGGCTTGGAAATGACTTGAAGGGTCATTAAACTCGTAAGCAACAAGAATTACTTAGAGTTACTGAAGCAGAGTGCGGAATCAATTCACTTCTCGATGTTCCCGGTTGACGACAACCCAGAACTCGTGGAGTGACTCTGATAGGGAAAGGTATTACTCCAGCACAAATTCATAAGATGTAGTGCAATGGCATGATATCCTCGAGATACCAGGGGATAATACTTGAAGGCATATCAAATGAGATGTTGAAGTGGGGTGTATCGATATGTAGAAGACAAGCGCTTTAACTTGTCTGGGAAGTGGAATCAAAAGAAATTATGGTCGGAACCACAATCATAAAAGATCAAACCACGAGTACAAGATGAAATTCTATCAAGGGGGTAATTATTTTTATGAGCAGCTTCCATGATAAGTTCTACATCGTGTCCATGGGCATGAACACAAAGTTCAAGGTCGACTCCCACTTCGTCAATGTATTACCTTCCATTCACTTCTCGCTTTGATAAAGGCATTAGTGTTGAAAGTTTTACCTGGTGAAATACCAGATGAGTATGACTCGTGAAAACTCCCGAGTTCACTCATATAAAAGGAAGGCATAGGTTCAACCCGTCGGGGTATCGTGGAAACATATACCACAAGCTCCAATAGTAAATACCACCAGCTCGAAAGTAGGGCATGGTTGGCCAAGCAGATGATACAATTTACCAAGGGCATTATGTATCAGGTAAAGAACTCACAAGAATTTTGGTTGTGAAGGACACTGTCGGATAATAACCTGGCAACGGGTATGGCGGTCCACAACGCGGCTGATGTGAGTATCAGTACCCAATCAAAGGAAGAAGGAATGCCAAGGCATCGGATTATAGAAACCACCGACTAATTCAAAGCATAATGCAAAGAAATTTTACGATTTCCAATTCAAGGGATCAGAAGAAATCGTTCTGATCGAAAATGAATAAGTTCAATAGACTTAGAAGCACAAACGATCAAGGCATTGATTGGTTAAGAAACAGCTCATGCTTAGAATGACGTCTGAGCCGGGAAGATAATTTAAAAGAATCAACTGATGAGTGCGTGCTTTCACACACATGTTGAATCGATAGGATCAAAATGATGGTGTCAAAGGATACTAATGAATATTGCTACACATATGGAAAGCATCCATATTGCAAACAGACAAGTATTTGCAAAGCAATAAAGCTCTTAAGGATTTTCGGGGGATTGAATAGTATTTCAAAGACTTTTGTGAAACACCTGAACAACTGGGGAGGAGCGGATACTCGGAAAGTGCGAGAATTTATTCTTAGGGGTATTCAGGTGGCAAGGAACTGCAAGGCAGTAGGCACAAAATATTCTCGGGGTATCTTGTAATAACAAGATCGAGTGAGAATAAAAGTAAGCACGACAGGTGTAAGTATTTATCCATAGGGATATTTCGATGGGAGGGAATTGCAAAAGCAATGGGCACAAGGTCTCAAGAGAATATCAGAGAGTATCTTCGAAATCTTCTGGTGTAGCCGGCGATCATCTGTAATGAAAGGGCTCTCCGGCAGGAAGTGGTAACGAGATCCTAATGTTAGATTTAGCAGAATTCATTTATCCCGAACAGAAGAGAGGTCAGAGTCCCAGAGTAAAGGTCGAGGAGTAAAAGATCCTAGTACCACCCGATGGCGACGTGGGCCCGTAAGGCACACAGCCATGTTAGTAAAAGTTTTTGCAATGTCTAGACTCAACTTCGGCCAAGGAGTGTGGAAGGGGGATTCCTACAGGCAGTCGGCTCTGATACCAACTTGTGACGCCCCCGGTTCAATCGTACACTAATCATGCACGCAAATGTGTACGATCAAGATCAGGGACTCACGGGAAGATATCACAACACAACTCTAAAACATAAATAAGTCATACAAGCATCATAATACAAGCCAGGGGCCTCGAGGGCTCGAATACAAGTGCTCGATCATAGACGAGTCAGCGGAAGCAACAATATCTGAGTACAGACATAAGTTAAACAAGTTTTGCCTTAAGAAGGCCAGCACAAACTGGGATACAGATCGAACGAGGCGCAGGCCTCCTGCCTGGGATCCTCCTAACTACTCCTGGTCGTCATCAGCGGGCTGCACGTAGTAGTAGGCACCTCCAGTGTAGTAGGAGTCGTCGTCGACGGTGGCGTCTGGATCCTGGGCTCCAACATCTGGTTGCGACAACCAGAAGAAAGGAAAGGGGGAAAAAGGGGGGAGAAAGCAACCGTGAGTACTCATCCAAAGTACTCGCAAGCAAGGAGCTACACTACATATGCATGGATATATGTGTAAAGGGCCATATCAATGGACTGAACTGCAGAATGCCAGAATAAGAGGGGGAATAGCTAGTCTTATCGAAGACTACGCTTCTGGTCGCCTCCGTCTTGCAGCATATAGGAGAGAGTAGGCTGAAGTCCTTCAAGTAGCATCGTATAGCATAATCCTACCCGGCGATCCCCTCCTCGATGCCCTGTTAGAGAGCCATCATCGGGTTGTATATGGCACTTGGAAGGGTGTGTTTTATTAAGTATCCGGTTCTAGTTGTCATAAGGTCAAGGTACAACTCCGGGTCGTCCTTTTACCGAGGGACACGGCTATTCGAATAGATAAACTTCCCTGCAGGGGTGCACCACATAGCCCAACACGCTTGATCCCATTTGGCCGGACACACTTTTCTGGGTCATGCCCGGCCTCGGAAGATCAACACGTCGCAGCCCCACCTAGACACAACAGAGCGGTCAGCACGCCGGTCTAAACCTAAGCGCGCAGGGGTCTGGGCCCATCGCCCTGAGCACACCTGCACGTTGCGTACGCGGCCGGAGAGCAGACCTAGCAACCTCCATTTCAAAGGAAGTCACGTTACGCGGTCCAACCCGGCGCGCGCCACTCAGTCGCTGACGTCAAGAAGTGCTTCGGCTGATACCACGACGTCGGGATACCCATAACTACTCCCGCGTAGGTGGTTAGTGCGTATAGACCAAATGGCCAGACTCAGATCAAATACCCAGATCTCGTTAAGCGTGTTAAGTATCGCGAACGCCGACTAGGGCCAGGCCCACCTCTCTCCTAGGTGGTCTGAACCTGCCATGTCGCTACGCCACAAAGTAACAGTCGGGGGCCGTCGGGAACCCAGGCCCACCTCTACCGGGATGGAGCCACCTGCCCCTTCAGCCCCCATCTCCGAACGGTATCACATGTAATGTAACAGTGTATAGTATATAGTATATGCCCGCGATCACTTCCCGAAGTGATCACGGCCCACTAGTATAGTATGGCAGACAGACAAGAGTGTAGGGCCACTGATGGAACACTAGCATCCTATACTAAGCAGTAGGATTGCAGGTAAAGGTATCAACAGCAGTATCAAAAACAGGCTATGCATCAGGATAGGAATAACGAAAGCAGTAACATGCTACACTACTCTAATGCAAGCAGTATAGAGGAGAGTAGGCGATATCTGGTGATCAAGGGAGGGGCTTGCCTGGTTGCTCTGGCAAGAGAGAGGGGTCGTCAACTCCGTAGTCGTACTGGGTAGCAGCAGCGTCGGTCTCGGTGTCTAGCGAGAGAAGAGGGGGGAGAAACAATAAATATTTAAGCAAACAGATGCATAGCGATGCATGACATGACAAGTAACGGTGTTAGGGGTGCCCTAACGCGATATGCGGTGATACCGGTGAAGGGGGGAAACATCCGGGAAGTATCCCCGGGGTTTTGCGTTTTCGGACAGAGGAACCGAAGGGGAAAAGTTGCGAGTTTGATAGGTTAGGGATGTGTGGCGGACAAACAGGCTGCGTATCCGGATTCGTCTCGTCGTTCTGAGCAACTTTCATGTATAAAGTATTTTAATCCGAGTTACGGATTAAAACTTATGATTTTCTAAAGATTTTATTAATTTCTGGTATTTAATTTAATTATTTAAATTAATTCGAAAATGAATTAATGACATCGGCATGATGTCATGCTGACGTCAGTAGTCAACAGAGTTGACTGGGTCAAACTGACATGTGGGTCTTGTGGGACCCACCTGTCATACACTGTTTAGATTAATTAGGTCTTAGTTAAACTAATTACTATTTAATTAAACTAACTAGTTAATTAGACTAATTAAACAAGATTAATGAACTTAATTAATTCACTTATTGATTAATTAATTAATGTAATTATTAATTAATTAATTAATTAATTATTTTTAATCTTTTTTTTAATAAAGTTCTGGGGCGTGGGCCCCAACTGTCATAGGCCCACAGGGGCCTAACGGGGTGCGGGCGACGGGTTACAGCCCGAACAGGGGCGCACCCAACCGGGCGTTGCGGGGCGGCGGTGTGGGGGTTAGGCCACCAGGCGCGACCGAGGCGGCCGGCGCGCGTGCGGGCGCCGGGAATCGGCAGCGAGGGGCGGCGCCCAGGCGAAGGCCGCGACGCAGTGGGGGGGAGGCACATGAGGAGGAGGCGATGGTGGCGCAGCCACGGGTCGCGAGCAGTGCGGTCGAGCGCCGTGGCCGCGGGCGTGGGCCAGCGAGGCCGTGCGCGGGAGCGACGGGGAGAGGTGCGTGGTGAGCGTGCAACGGGCGGGGGCCGGAGCGCGTCGACCGCGGGCGGGGAGGGTGGTGACCGTGGCGACATATGGAGAGAGGGGGAGGCGGAGGCCGAGGGCCTCACTTGCGTTGAAGGGAAGCGGAGGCGGCGAGCCTCGGGGAAGTTCCGTCGTGGGGGGGGGGGACGAGGACGCGGTAGGCGACGACGATGTTGGTCGGCGACGGCGAGGCAGAGGCCTCAGGCCGGTGATGCGCGACGGAGAAGGAGAGGCGAGGAGGCGACGGGCGATCTGGCGAGGGGGGGGGTCCGAGCGGCGGCGGGGTCGGGGCGAGCCAGGGTCGAGGCGCGCCAGGGTCGCGGGGCCGGTGGGCGACGCGGTCGTCGTGGCGAGGTCGAGCCCCTCCCCGATCCAGATGGGATCGAGAGGAGAGGGGGGGAGAGACGTGCGCGAGTGGGGCGAGTGGGAGGTGCTGTAGGTGGTTAGGGTTTCGGAGGAGATAAGGGGAGTGGGGGCGGCCAGTTGGGCCAGTGGGGGAGGCCGGCTGGGCTTGGCCTGGTGGCCAGCTGGGTCGGCCCAGCTGGGGAAGGCCTTTCTCCCATTTTTTTATTAGGTTTTGTTTTTCGTTATTCCCTTTTCTTTATACTTATTTTCTTTTAATTTACCATTTGTTTTAATTTTGTATAAAAATATATAACTAGCATCTACTTTAGTGTTTTAACATACCCCAATGCCACAAAAGAGTTTGGTGACAAAAATAAAATAGTTTAATATTTTATTAAATGTAAAAGGCATTTAACTAATTGTTTTTGCTACTGTTTAAAATATGTTTACAGTATTAAACCTTTTCTAAAAATGTGGTTTCTCCACCATACTTACCTATGCATTATTTGGCTCACCCCAAACATTTTAGTTTTAATATTTGAGAACTTTTATTGTTTGCTTGATTTTGAATTTGAATTTGAATCGGTTTCGAACTAACTCGGGATTAGCAACTATAATCGAGGTGACGTGACATCACTAGTAGAGGATCACTGTAGCTTAATTACCCGGGCGTCACAAGCACAGCCGGCCACGGGAGGCAGGAGCATGCGGCACGACCGGCGCTACTTTGGGCGGCTGGAGCAAGAAGACCAGAGGTTGAAGAAGCACTACGACCGTTGGATGGACATTGTAGGGTCACTGGAGCTAGAATCGTTCATATTGACTAAGTTGACAAAGCCCTTCGTCCCCGGCAACTTAGTAGGCCCACAAGTCAGCCTCCCACCAAGGTGGGTCCCAGCTAGCCGGGGGAGTATTCATTTTTTTGTGCGTAATAAGGAGGCACTTCCGGTGGGTCCGAGCTGAGAGCGGGGGGAACATTTTTTTCGCGAAATACGGTGGCCCATCCGGTGGGTCCCAGCAGTCAGGGGGAAATGATTTTTTTCGCAAAATACTAGTGGCCCGTCCGGTGGGTCCCCGCTGTCAGGTGGAGGAATAATTATTTCCGCGTAATAAGGAGGGACTTCCTTGCGGCTGCCATGGACCCAGCTGTCAGCCTCTCCACGTACAGTACTCTTCCGATGGAAGTCGGTTGTTGACATCTTTGACCATGTCTCGCCGAGAGCACCACGGCGGTGGACGACGGCGAGGCATAGGAAGGGGACGACGCGGAGCTGGGGAAGACGCGGTAGTGGATGCCCACACGGAGAGGAGTACGAGCGTTCGCCGGTTCGGCTGCGGTGTGAGGCTGTCGTCGCCGCAGAATAACAGGGGGTGTGGGAGAGTAGAGGAATGCCCTGGCCAGCGGTGGAAGTAGTAGGGGCGCTGAGGCCTGCGCGGCAGCACAGCCGGCCACAAGAGGCGGGAGTAGGCGGTCCCACCGGCGCTGCTTGGCGGCTGGAGCAAGAAGATCAGAGATTGAAGAAACTCGACGGTCGTTGAATTGACATCCAACGGTTACGTCTGCTAGAATTGTTTGTTGACGTATATAATAACTAAAAAAATCTTGCATACGCGTCAACTAAACTGGCCCACAAGTCAGACCACTCCCTCTTTTTTTAATAATTTATATATAGCTCATGGAAACTTCTTATGCAATTTATTGCAGTCGTTTTTTTTGGTTGGCCAGGGCCAATTTCACATATTTCTATGGGTTCCAAACTATTTTTAATACCGAAATGTCCAGCCAGATTTAAAGTACTTTGAAGATATATTTAAATTAGGTTAATGCCCAGTGAAATAGGAATCTGAAAATGTGATAAAATTCAGAGATTATAAAGTAATTGCCAATTTATCATCTGTTTTTATATTTACAACCCATTTCATATTACTTTGACGATTTGCAGGCGTCTTGAAAGAGTTGCAGCCCATCAGGGCGTAGAAAAATAAGTAGGCCTAGATTGGGTATTCTTCAGAAAAAATAAACTGGGCTCATTTTCACAAAGAAAAAATAGCTGGGCTGGTCACATGGTGAACATAAAATATAAGCTTGGGCTAGACGGGCCACAGCCCAGTTCAAACCCTGCTCCATCTCAACAATACCAAACAAAAAAAATACTGCTCGAGTAGCTACGTCCCAGGTGTCAGCCGATCTTGTGATGTTCTCTTGTATATTGACTATATACGCTCACAATGTCGTCGGTCCCAGATGTCAGGAAAACCTTAGGTGGAAGCATTTTATTTTTCCATACGCTGACGTGGTGGGCCCCTACTATCATCCTCTCCACATACTTCTGCCGATTCCTTTTGTTTGTTGACCATGTTGACAACGCGAGAGGGTGGCGCCACGGCGAGTGCACCAAAGCGCGCGACGGACGTTGGTGTTAACGATTTAGGAGACGGTGGGGCGGCGATGCGTGCGTTGAGGCGCAACCAGCCGTGGGAGGCGGAAGCAGGCGGCCCCGCCGGCGCTGGTTTGGTTTTGGCGGCTGGATGAAGATAGGACTGAAGAAACACGACAGACTGTAAAATCAGCAGGAGTACTTAACAACCTTAACTGAAACCAGCAGGGGCACTTAACAACCAAAGCTGAAAGCAGTACGAGTACTTATACAGGTTCAACCGTACAAAGCACGCCTCGAACAGTGCTACTTTGCCTACAGTTAACCAAGGGTGAGGCTGCCAAGCCCCAGGACAAGGCCCAGGCGCCACCCCGCGATCCACATCCTTCTGAAAGCGGCTTCATCTTGCAACGTGGTCAATAAACAGGATATTCGCTTTAGAGCCATGGAAAAGCATGAACATAATCTTATGTCCTATTCTCCAAGATGGACGGGCCTTCATTATTTGAGACCACCCATGAATAAGTATCTTTTCACCTCCAAGGGGAATTGAGTAGGTCGACATAAACATCATGTTGTGACCAAGCGCAAGTCTGACCCGACCATGGTCAGGCATGTGTATAGGAACAATAGAACTCGGCAGTTCCTGTTTCAAGAAGATCACAGCTGTAAAACTGTGTATAAGCAATAGTTTATGAATAACATATATAACAGAAAACAGCTCGTACCATAAGTTTCTCGACACAGTTGGACCTGTTCAACGAGTGCAGCAGTGGCACACATATCCCACGTGGCCTTCCACCATTGAAACGCCCCACAAGGACCTCAAGACGATCAATAAAGTGTAGGAACTTGTGGATGTCGATCCAGTCAACTTCAGTGCCATTAGTAACAGCCGAGTTATTACAGAGTAACAAACGAGCAGATTGCTTAGCTCTGAAAAAACCTACACGTGCCACCAATTATAAGAAAATATTAGTTAGAAGTAGCATCTTCGTGAGAGATTCGTTGCTACTTCTAAAGTTAAATTGTGATTAGTTAGACAGAATAGGTGGATTAAAAAGTAATCGAGGCAACAAGCAAGAACCAGATACAAAACTAACATGGATGAACAATTGGAACGACGTCGGGGTGGAAGATCGCAGTGAAGATGAGACCAGGTTCTGCTATTTCCATCAACATTCGTGCGCCAACTTTCAGTCCGTAACACTTGAGAAAGTTTATCCAAGTTCGGCCATAAAAAAGCAGCGATCTTCTTGGTTCATGAACCCAACTCGGAACTTATATCCATGGCTTGTCTTCACTGTGACCATTAAACTAGTGTATTCAGTTATGGCAAGGCTGAGCATCTTGAGTACATGTGTTCTGGCAGAGCAAATAATACACTGCAGGGAAAATAATATGAGAACACAGTATGTTCAAAAAAAACCCACCCTCCCGGATAGAAAAGAGGATTCTAGGAACATACTGTGCGCCTTTCAAAATGTTGTATTAGGATGAGAAGGAACAAGTGTGGCGTCTCGCCGAGGGCGCAGAAACCTGTAGGGTACTCGCACTTTGGGCACTGCAAATGAAACACACTAGATTCAGTAGGAAGAAAAATGCATCAACGGCGGCGGCTGCCATCCTAGGATTACCTGTGACCAAGGGACTTGGGTTTATCGGGGATGGATGAAGAATTCGTACCTGGTTCTCCATGAGAAAACCCTATGCAATCGCCAAGAGGGAGAAGGGGATTCAGGCCCAGTGAAATATTGCTGCTTCGTCCATCCAGCTTACTACTGAAGCTGGAAAGGGGGTTGTGATTTGACGGCTCATTGGGCATTACTGCGGCGCTACGATCGGGGTGTGCCTACCGTGAAGTTGTGCACTCTAGTTTATGCATATGGCACGTGGACCCCGTTGTCGCTTGCCCCACATATCAGCGAAAGGAAGTAGAAAGACAGGAGTAACTAGTTACACATAAATATATTTTTTGCCAGAGAGATACTCCCTTTGTAAACAAATATACAAATCTTTTATATCACAGGCCCACCTTGCCGAGAAATATACTCCCTCTGCAAAGCACGGGCATTATGGGGGTTCAGCTTTTTTTATGGGGGTTCAGCTGAGAATATAATACTCAGATAGGCTCACGGTTCTGGACTTTGGGCCGCAGGCCGACCCTGCATGTTTGGGGCCCATGTGTTCTACCTCAGCGCTTTTCATATTGCAAGCGATCGGTACGGCGCTGGTTTTAGATGTTGTCGCAAGGCGAATACACAAAATTGAATAAAGCACGGCAGCTGTTGGAATGAAATCGAACGACAGTTCCTAACCAGCAATCAGAGTTGCAATTCTATCAACGATATACCATGTGATAAATAATACTCTCATACTCCCTCCGTTCCTTGATATAAGGTGTATAGATTTTCGAGAAAAAGTCCGAAATATAAGGTTTATTGCGTTGCACCACTCGTTTGGATAAATTTTTAAGGGATTTGATTGCATTTCCTTATATCGGGCAAGCTCCTCTATTTTCTCATGTCAATTAGTCAGGTGTAATCTCTCCCAAAACTTGTGAAATTTTCCCTCCACATGCGTTCTTTAATTTCCGTGCCAAAAACTATACACCCTATATTTAGGAACGAAGGGAGTACTACTTATACACACAAGACACTTGTTTCACCATGCCAGATTATTACATCAAAATCTCTCGGAGGATAGATCAGTTCGGCAGTTGCGTGCTGCTAATTTCAAAGTTGATTTGGACCAGCTCTCCTTGCCGAGAAAGTTCGATTTTGACATCATCCCCTACCGCAAGATATGATTTAGATTTGAACCTTGACCATCCTTTAGCATCAATCATCATGCGACCATCCTTTGTACTTACGGTATATTGAGCAGGTTCATTCACACCAAGGTTGCGCATGGTAAGAGAAACTTGGCCGCGGTCGCCCGGATTGTTGAACGACTCCCTCGTTGCTCTAGGAATTCTCTGTTTGCAAACAAGAAGACATACCCAAATAGTTAGATCAACACAGTGAATCATGTGAAACAACATGGAAAGAAAAAAGAACGAAGCACTTGGGCGGCCAATGCTTACCAAGAAGGTGGACATGTCGGTTTTTGTAAGGACTTTGGTATATGAAGTGCGAACTGCAGCCCAGTCTGTTGCTGTTACAACTGCACGGGCCGGAGCAGATGCAAGTGCAAGTGTTGGTGCAGGTGCCGAAGCCGTTGCTGCTGCCGGAGATGGTGCTCCTTGTAGAGATGGTGCCGGTGTCGGAGCAGGTGCCGGTGTCGATGCCCGATCCTCCGGTAGATCAGACTGATCCGCTGACACGGTCGGTGCCCAATCCTTAGCTGGATCAGACTGAGCTGCTGCCGCTGTCAGTGCTAGAGCAACTGCCGGTGCTCGATCTATGCGAGACAACGGCGATCGTGTCTGGTCTGCTATGATCAGCTTTCTAACTTGACTAGGATCCGTGACCGTGATCCATTTTTTTCTTCATTTCTTTTAAACACGAGAAGGACTAATTGTGGCGTTTTTGTTAAACCAAACTGCAGTTCATCATAGGGATTCAGCTTGTACTCAGACAACAAACTGATCCAATTTTTTCCAGTAATATAAGTGATGGACAGTGCCTTCGTTACTGACACGACATAAGAAGTGAAACCTACAAAAATAGCCATCGTAGAGCAAACCAAACGGTTTATTCTGTGATGAATGTCACATGGCAAAACCTGCATCGTAAAATTGCAGGAAAAGAAAGAAAACATGACATTAAATCAATAAGATTTAGACAGTAAATCAATAAGATTTACTTGATGTGACACGAGTGAATCCTTACCAGGAAATCACTATGTTGAAGTACAATACTTAATATCGATGTTTCAATTTGGTGTACATTGTAAGATTTGAACCGAGCACCAGGCATACGGGTAATTATTTCGAATTCCTGCCATACTAAGTTTCGAAAAGTTGACATTGACTCAGTTTGTTGTGCTATTTTGTAGGTCATATGTTTGAATCCATCCAAAAGTTTTCTCACTACCATGGTGTTCATCATATACATATGCATTTGTATTAAAAAAAAGTAGCGTGGATACAGTGAAATGCGAAATCCACGTTAGAATTGGAGATCGCTACGTGACACACACTCTAATTCAAATAACTAACTACGTGACACACACTCTAATTCAAATAACTAATTATGTGAGACACACTCTAATCCACGTTAGCGTGGGTACCGTTTTGATTTTTTTTTCAAATAACTCTGCATTAATTAATTTATAGTACTCCCTCTGTTCACTTTTATAAGACCTTGAAGACATTTCGGACAATATACAAAACAGTTCATTTTAAGTTGTTTGAAACGACTTACAAAAGTGAACGGATGGAGTATCTCGTTTCGAATGACTAATTATTGCAAGGAAAACACGGGCATGGTAATACATACAGATTCGTTTGCAAATGAAAGAATATTCATTTGCATTCTCAAATGTAGGCGCACCAGGCAAACCAGGGTCGTGTCATTGTGGACGCTGCTTCGGTGCCTTAAAGACAACTGCCTTTGCGTCACTGACATGTGGGCCAGCCACCTGTTGGGCCCATATGTCATGGACACAAAGGCAGGTGCCTTAAGGCACCGAAGCATAGTCCTGTCGGGGTGGTCGCGTGTGTCGGACGAACGCGTAGCACCCAGCCACCCACCCCCCCTCCCCCCCAAAAAAAGGACAACAAAAATATAAGTTCACGCTTCCACATTTCGGATTGAAATATCTGGCGGCCCCAATTCCAGCCCTACAAAATCTCTCTTCTCCACCGTCCCCTTCCGCGCCCAGATTGCTCGAATCCCTAATTCGCCGCCAACCCTCGAATCGCCCCTCGTCTCGTCTCTTTCCCCATTGTTCCCCACCTCTATGTCGGACAACGACGACGAAGACGACGGTCGCGCTTCACCACCGCACCGGAGCTACCTTATCTACGCCCTCGTCCACCGCACCGGGTGGTCCACCGACAACGTCGGCCGCCGCAACCGATGTGCCTCACAGACACCGAGTTCCACCGCATCAGGTGCGCTTCACCGATGTCGTCTCCCAGCTCACCGGGGCTACTTCACCGAGCACATCGTCGCACCTCCGCCCCCCAAGGCCGTTGGGGCTTCACCAACGGTCTCATCCACCGCATCGTAGCGCTCTGCTGCCACTCAAGATCTGCATCCGTGCGCGGCCAGCCAACGCCAGCGCATCACCCTCAACGGCTCTGAAGTGACCCGCACTCTAGCTAGGCGAGCATGCCCAAACGCCGGCCCAAACTAGGTATCCACACATCACTCCCTTGTGCACTGTTCTGATGATGTTTGGATATCCTTTCACTGCTCTCTTAGCTTACACGCCTATGCAACTCTGACCTTAACTCTTATTATATCATCTGAAACAAGCAAATCCATATTTCAGCGAAGCATGACGGCGCTACGGGATCTGGTACACATCTTGCACACCCGTATAACCTTGTAAGTATCTGTCCTCCGGTACAACATCAAGGTCGATTCCTCTTAACCATTCGCCGTGTCAAAATGCAGAGGGGGATGCAAGGAGCACAAGGCTTGCACATCCAAGCAAGTGGTAACATGGACTTGTACATGGAACATCCCAAGCACAACCAGAGCTGCAGTGAGCCTGTACAACGAGCTAGCGTAAGTCCCTGCATTTCATTTAATTCATACTGGCATTCGTGTATGATTTGTGTGCAGTGGCTGATCCATGAATTCAAGTTACCAGGGGAGAACATTTAACTTAAAAAATACAAAGGCACTTGCACTCCGGAAATCAACATAACTTGAGAAATGTGAAGCTACATGCACTTTGAAAACCAGCTAATGATCCAAAGTAGTTCAGATTATAAACACTAAATGATGCAAGCACCAAAAAACACAAAATGCAACATGGTGTACAAGGACTACAAACATGGTCTGTACCTGCTTGAATTATTCGTTCTCTGGCTGAAAATATCGAAGTGTAATTGCACGTATAACCAGTGCGCAAATTGCATATCAATATATCTATCCTGCACAAGTATGCCAATAGTTTCAAACAACAGATTAGAAAAGTATTTATGCTATGTTGTCATGATACGGGGACTTTCTGGTAGATGGCCTCGATGTTTCCTCAAGCTATGAAAATGCACTATAATTTGCTTGTCATCAATGCCTACAAATCTCTGTCTCTCTCAACATAGTAGATCATCATTAGACACTAAATCCTTCAATGAGCTTGCAAAATGCTTGCATTAGATCCCTCATTAGACACTATATGTAAATCACCAAGAGCATGTAAAATGTTTGCATCAAATCCTTCATTAGCAGTCTGTTCATTAGACACTTCAGGCTCAAGAACAACATGAGCTTGTATGTTTGCACTGGAAACTTGATTAGATACATCAGATTCAGTCAGTTCAGTATTGATTGGGGGAGTTATAAAATAAGTAGAAATTGGTTTCATTTTTTCATAGATTCCCTACATACAAGCAGTTTTACAACACCGTCACATTTAACTATTGGCCAGAAATTGAAGAGTTGAATTAGATATAATCAGGGATGTGATGTACCTGCTCATTGCGCATGCTACTCTTGCAATTAGCGACTGTCCGTTTGCGCACGCTCGATGCCATGTCCGTGCTGCCGCCGCTGCCTCCCACGCAGGCTACACCCAGGGTTGGATCTTCATCTTCTTGTCCTTCCGTTCGCTTGAAGCCCGGCGACCGCCCTCCAACGAGGGCGCGAGGAAGTGCTGTGTCGGTCTCTCCAGCGGCGGCTAGGTTAGGAGCGAACCAGACTGGAGGCTGGAGCGAATGAATTGGGATTTTTCCTGCTGTCGATCGATATGGGAGGCACTCGTTTGGGCCGCGAGCCTGCTATAGGGCCTGCCTTGCACTTATGTTATTGGCCCATCCAAATTGAAACATTTTTCTTCATTTTTTACATTGACTGCTCGTGCGTTGGGACGAACAAAACTAGTGTGGGCCATCCTGGACGACTCAAACTAGGTGCACACTTTCCAGCCACCTGTGGCGGCCGCCCATACCAGCCCCTATGGTGGCGTCGCCCCTTTTTGCGTGTATGATTGGATAGTGAAAAATATTCCAGTGGCGCTTTTGATTTACCCACAGAATGGTTGAATTGCTTGTTTCTATGAACTGAGTTCGCCAATAATGTGAAGGATACCAGTCTTTTCAACCTATTGTAGATTGCTTAGATCTCGATATGCCAAAAGTAATCGCATGAAATATACAGTAAAAGCCAGTGTAATGTGTGTGGCTACAACTAGTCTGACTACACGTCCTCATATAACATATCAAGGACGCACCATCTTACCAGATTAACCATTCGACTTACCCATGCAGTGTGGGAAGAAAGAAGTATTGGGACTGCCTATCCAAGCAATTGATGCCATGGACTCCTTCGTACAACCATGTAAGCAAAAAAGAAGTTGCAGTTTGCCTGTACAAGAACTAGCATAAGTTCAGTTACCTGCTTCTCGGAATTTTAGTTAGCCACTTATTGCAAAATTGTTCAATTACTTTGCTTGGCTTAATTTAGTTTGCTACTGATTACATAATGGCACTGTCGGGTGGTTGGTGCGACATATGCCAACGGGTGGCTTATCTGTGTGGGAGCCAGTAAGACGTCGCCGGTGCCTGGAAGCGGGATAAGGAGAAGACATGCACGCCGGCGAATCTTACCCAGCTTCGGGGCTGTCCGTGGAGATAACACCCCTACTGCTGCTCTGCGGGGTCTCCGCATGGTCACTCGATGAACAAGTAACTCCAAGGTGCTCCTCGAGCTGTTTGGCGAGAGGAAGAAGAAGGGCAAGGCTAGCTTTACTCTTCTCTCTATGTATGTTGTAACCTAGATGAGATCAACCCTTTGCATGGGTGCCCCGGGGGGTTTATATAGGCCTACCCCCGGGGGTACAATGGTAATCCGGCTGGGAGCGGGTCCCAGCCGTCAGTGTCTACGCTCGCCGGCTTTTGCGCCGGCTGCTGGGGCCCGCCGGCTGGTGGGCCCCACCGGCTGCCGGCATCTTGGTCGACAGACAGGCCCTACTGCCTAGGGCCCTGTCGGCGGCCGATTACTGTTGCCTCAATCCTGATGATGAGAGCTTTATCGAGGTAAGCGTGGCTACAGCGCCGCCGCCTGGCGGGCGATCGCTGTAGCCTCACGTCGTCTTGTCTTCTTAATGGGGCGCCTCCTTCGAGGGAAGGAGCAAGCCGGCTTTGGGAAAGCCGGCCATGTCTTGGGCCGACTGGGGGAGGCCTGGCCACCTTCGGGTGTCTCTCTGCCCAAAGGGGCCCACCGCCCGTGGGCCGCGCTGACAGCCCGCCGTGGATGGCGTCATAGTTATCATGGCAACAGTGCCGCGTCGGACGGGTCAGGGCTACCCCGTACAGCGCGCTGTGCCAGGCGTGCTCCGGGTTTCGGGGGTGGCAGGCTTTACTGTAGCCACGCCCCGTCCCATTGCTGTTATGTGGATGCGGGCCTCGAGGGTACGATCTTGACCGCGTCATGGGAGCCGGCTTCTTGGAGTCGGCCTTCTCGTGGACGGCTTCTTGGTGCTGGCCCTTTTGCGGCTTTCTTCATGAATGTTAAGGCCGGGCCGCCTTCCGACAGTTGGCGTGAGAGGCAGCCGGCAGGGGGAAGGCGGCCCCATGTCTTGGTTCCTTGGAGGCCGGATCGGCTCGTAATTTTTTCTGAGGCGCCAAGGGGAGCCGGCTAGGCTACCCGTGGTCATTTACCCCGACAGTAGTCCCCGAAGCTGGTCGTGCTTCGAGGTCGGCGAGGGGGACGAGAAGCTCGGTCAGCTTCCTATCTTTAGGAGTCGGTAGCTGGGAGCCGGCTCTGCTTACGCGCGCCGCCTTGGAAGGGCGCCGTTGTCTCGTCAACGGGAATGTGGGCCAACTCGCGCGCTGACCGCGCGCCTCCCTGCGTGTCACATGTCAGAAAAGGCCTGCCATGGTGCGTGCGCGACGGGACGCCGCCGCAGGCCCGGGCCCGCCACTCCTGGCCTCGGCCCAGGCGCGGATCTTCTGCGGCCCAATGTGGGCGATTTGCCTTCCCGCGGCGGTTTCGCCACGCCGTCAAGGCGCAGTTATAGCGGGACGTGGGGGGGTGGGCGCAGTTAATCTCGCGTCCCCCACACCACGCCTCCTCGGCTCCGCCGCGAGGGTCTATAAGTAGGGGGAGGAGAGGGAGTGGCAAAGGCTCGCACGCTCTCCCTCGCTCCACCCTTCCTCGCCTTCTTTCCTTACTCTCTTCGCCGCCGCAGTGCCTCTTCGCCGCACCGTTCCGCCGCAGCGGGGTCGCCCGCGCCTTTGCCGCCACCGCACCTTGCTCCTCACCGCGCCGCTCCAATGGCGCGGTCGAGCTCGTGGGACGGCTCCAACGTCCTCGACGAGCACATCGAGTTCCTCCACCGGACACGGCGTCTGCCCGGCGAGAACTACGTGCGGGTCCGGCGCGCGCCGGAGGAGGAGATCTCGCCGGCACCGGAGGAGGGCGAGCGGGTGGTCTTCCGCTCGCACTGCATACGCAGCTTCGGCCTCCTAGCGAGCGGATTCCTCCGCTCGTTCCTTGAATTCTACCACCTTCAGCCGCATCATCTCACCCCCAACGCCGTGATGCTGCTGTCGGCCTTCGTCACCCTCTGCAAAGGTTTTCTTGGCGTCCTCCCCACCCAGGAGCTCTGGGGAGAGTTCTTCCAGAGCAAACTCGGCCCGTCGTCGTGGGCATGCCCGCCCCATGCGGAGCTTACATCACCATGAGGCGGATGGGCGAGAACAATCCGTTCCCGTCCATCCCGCTGATCCAATCGGTAAAGCTCTGGCAGAAGTCCTACTTCTATGAGAGGAACGTCGCCCCGCAAGGCGACTTTGTTAACCTGCCGGCCTACGTAGCCGGCCCGTCGGCTTGGAGGCTGGCCTCATGGAGCTACCGGACCAGGACGCTGTCCCAGGCCGGGAACGCCGCCGTCGCCCGCCTTCGGGTGATGGTCCAGTCGGAGGGCCTGGTCGGAGCCGACCTGGTGGCCGCCTTCATGGAGCGCCGGGTACTCCCGCTCCAAGGTCGGCCGCACATGATCTGCCAGATGAGTGACCGCTTTGACCCATGCCGGCTGAGCACCAGGGAGATGCCTCATGCCGAGGTGTCCTACCTGGTGAACTACATCGCCAACTGCAAGCTCGCCGAGGATTGGCGATTCGGCAAGGAGCCGTACTCTTGCGCCAACCCTCCGCCTGTCATAAGTATTTCTTCTTTCCTTTCTTTTGTGCTGTCGGCTTCGATATGACCGGCTTCTGATCCGCCGGCTTGCTTTCTGCAGAATCCTCTACTTCCGCCGGCGGCGGGGGCCGTGGGGGCAGAGCGCCCGTTCCACCCCGATCGCAAGGTAGATGACGTCGATGATCCGGACCTTGGAGCGGCCGCCATGGAGGATGCCGCCGCGGGGGAAGGCGGCGAGGCAGGCGGCGCCGGGCTCAGAGTTGGCCTCCAGGACTGGGTGGACGACGACGAGGTCGAAACCGTCCCGCACCGTCAGCCGGCGCCGGATCCTCAAGGCGCGGGCCCTTCTACCGCGCCGGCCGCCCGTGGCGCTACACCGAAGCGTCGGGCCGTGTCAACCTACTTCGGCAGCCGGCCAAAGAAGCCCAGGGGCACCGCCGCGGCAACCAAGCGGGATGAGGCGGCCCGCTTCTAGAAGGTCGTGAAGCGGCCGCAGGCGGTTTCAGCGTAAGTGTTAAACGTCTTGTATTCTTGTCGTGTTCTTTGATTGGAGTTCTTCTAAATTCTTTCTTGGTTGACCGGCCAGGGCGCCGCTTTCCCTTGAACGGGGCCCTGCCGGCTCCGTGATTGGATCAGCCGGAGGGTCTTCGAGCTCCCGCCGCGTGGACCCCCGCGCCGACCTCATGGAGGCTACGGCGCGGAACGCGCGGGAGGCGCAGGAGGAGCGGGAAGCGTCGGAGCGGAGGGCCGCCCAGGCGGCGAAGGAGCAGGCCGACGCGACGGCCAAGGCCCAGGCAGAAGCGACGGCCGCGGAGAGGGAGGCGGAGGCCTCGCGCAACCGGCCTCCACAGCTCGTCATCCCCCTGCGCAGTGTGGCTCCCAACGCCCCCGTGCCTCCGTCTGAGGAAGCCAACCGCGGCAAGGTGACGGCGGAGCGGAGGGAGGATGATGTGATCGTCTTGGAGGAGGTGCCGCGGACGGCGCTGACTGGGGCAGGCCAGGGCGGCCAGCCGGCTGCGGTGCTGGTGCAGCCGGCCGGGAGCGAGCCGGCAGCAGGAGCCGGCCTGGTGGTGTAGCCGTCATCACGTCGGCGCGCGGGGGAAGCTGCCCCCGTGCCGGAGCCGGACAGAGCTGCGAGCGTTAGCCGGACGGCGGAGGCCCTGGAGGCGGCCAGCTCCAGCACATCCGAGTGGACGTCCAGCGGGGGGCCGGCCGAGCTGAACGCGGCGGCCCAGGAGGTCCAGGGCCGGCTTCAGGCTCATGCTACCGCGCTGCAGCGATATACCCGAGATTTCCTCGCGACGCGGGCCGTCGTCCGGGTGAGTCTTCTAGCCTTGGTTGTTTTGCTTTTTTGATTTCTTTCGTGGGGGCGCATCAACGCACCCACTGGGTGTAGTCCCCCAGTTCCGAGTCGGCTGCTGAGCAGGCGGCTTGGAACTTACTAGGTCATGATAGTTATCTTATTCCTGTGTCCTGTCTGATCTTCCAGGAGTACCATAACCAGAGCACCGCTGCCTTCGACTCCCAGGCTCAGGAGCTGCGCCAGAAGATCGAGGATCTGTCCGACAACCGGAGTACGTGCTCGGTTTTGTTCATATCTTGTGGGGGCGCGTCAGCGCACCCACTTGGTGTAGTCCCCGAGATCCGGGCCGACTGCTGAGCAGTCGGGTCGGATCTTCCCCGACGACTTCTTCCTTACTGTTTCTTCCTTTGTCTTCATGCTTGCAGGGGCCAATGCCGACTTGAGGGAGCAGCTCGGCGGGGCCCAGACTGCCCTTCGCGCCAAGGAGGCCGAGCTCAACGCCTTGGTCCAGGAGCGTGACCGCCTGGCCAAGAAGTTGGCCGACCAGGAGGAGAGCCACAAGGCGGCCCTGAAGGAGGCGCGGGATAGCGAGGCCGCCCTCAAAGCTGAGTTCGAGACCGAAGCGGCAGTCTGGGCTGAGGCGAAGCAAGCGCTGAGCGAGGGTTATAGTCGGATTGAGGATCTGATCGATGGTAAGCCGCCTCCCTTGCTCCTTGCTCGCCCCCTTGCCCTCTGATTCGTCTTCTGATTTGTGCTGCTTTTGTTCTCTACGCAGACTACTTCCCCCGCCACTCCGTCGTTGCCACCCAGGGTAGGCGGGGGTTGAGATCGCGCCGGACGCGAGCCGGACACTTGAAGTGCAGCTCTTGGCGATCCAAGCCCGGCTGCAGCCGGCACACCGCATGCTCCGCCGCCTCCAGCGCGCCGGAGCGCAGGTGCTGGCCGCCCTCTGGCCAGGTGAGGCGATTCCCCGCACCCCAAGCCGGATTGCCGACTGGCTGGAGGTGGCAGTCGGCCGCTTTGAGGCCTGGAAGGCATCCGCTGCTCGATCCGGCGCCAGGCGGGCGCTGGAGTTCGTCCTGGCCTGGTACCCCGGGCTGAATTCGGAGCAGCTGAGGACTTGGCGGGAGGAGGCTGATGAAGAGCTGGTGGGGGTGCGGCCGGCTATCATCCAGCATGCTTCGGCTCTTGCCGATTTCACCGACACCAGCACTTTCGCTCCTGAGGCGGACGACAACGGCGTCGCCCAGCCGGAGGAGTGGTTCGGGCTGAACCCGACGGAGGAGATCGCCTCCAGCGATGAAGGTGAAGACGAAGAAGGGGAGGAGGGCGAAGACGTCGAGCCGGCCGGTGAAGCAACCAGCCAGCCTCAGCATGACCGTGCCTCCAGCAACGAGGCGCGTGCTAGCGCGCCCTCTGCGGGAGGCGGTGATCATGCCGAGGTTCACCAGCCGGCCACTCCTCCAGCCGGCGCTACTGCCTCCGCCGACCTGCCTGACTCGCCAGTCGTTCCCTTGGCTTGATCTGCCGTCTTTGCTTTTCCTGCTTGTTACTCTTTGAACAATTCTTATTAAGCTTGCGCAGTTCCACCCACTGGGGGTGCATTCAAACTATGTTGAATGTTGGCCTTTTCAAGGCCTTTTGTGTAAATATAATCATGCATGTGCTTGGCTTCCATTCTCGTATGCTTTTTATCCTTAGGTTGTTTCCTTTGCCGCCTTCCCCTGATTGCTGCCTTCCCAGCCGGCAGCTGCTCTGCAGTCTGTGGCTAAGGGAGGACTCGGCTATCTTTTTTGGGGAAGGCAAGTACTCGAGCTTTCTTAGATTGTAGCGAAGTGAATGGAAACCGGCCGGCCGGCTACTCTTGTAGTCGGTCGGTAGTAGGAAAAAACCGGCTTTTGTTATATTGGTCCGTTAGTCCCTAGCCGTTTTTCGTGTGGGCGTCCTTTCCTGCCTTTGGCTCTTGCCAGTCGGACAGCCGATTCTTCGAACCGCGACTTTTGGTAAGAGAGGGCTTTGGAGCCGGCACACTACTTGTCTGACCACGGGTAGGACTTGTAATATAACTTAAGGCGGCCAGTCCCCGGGCCGACTAGTCGAACCCGGTGCCAGACGAGAGAAGTAAATGTAATGACATAATCATAAGTATGATACTCTTCATTCATAGATGAAAGATGGCAGTCCCCGAGTTCTCCTCGGGGGGCCTATTGTCTCGTACTTAGTACAAAAGTTAGCGTGATACATACTGCATTTCAACTGTAAAATCTTCGGAGGAGGTTGGCGTTCCATGGTCGTTCTGACTCCTTGCCGGAGTCGTATCTCTTTCGTGCCTTCGGCTTCTGTGCGTCGATCAGGTAGTAGGAGTCATTTCCTAGCGCTCTGCTGATGACGAAGGGGCCTTCCCAAGGGGCCTTCCCAAGGGGCCGAGAGCTTGTGCTGGCCGGCTGTTCACTGGATCAGCCCGAGCACAAGGTCGCCCTCTTGGAAGGATCGTGGCTTGACCTTCCGGCTATGGTAGCGACGCAGACCCTGCTGGTAGATGGCGGACCGGCTGAGGGCTAACAGCCGGCTTTCTTCCAGCAGGTCGACGCCGTCTTCTTGTGCTTCCTTGGCCTCCGCCTCCATGTACATGGTCACCCGAGGCGAGTTGAACTCGATGTTGGTTGGGATGACCGCCTCGGCACCATATACGAGGAAGAAAGGGGTGAAGCCGGTTGACCTGTTTGGGGTAGTGCGCAGACTCCAGAGGACGGCCGGCAGCTCATCGAGCCAGCAGCCGGCCGAACGCTCCAGTGGCACGACTAGTCGGGGCTTGATGCCGGAGAGGATGAGGCCGTTGGCTCGTTTGACTTGGCCGTTTGACTGCGGGTGGGCAACGGACGCTAAGTCCAGTCGGATGCCCTGCGTCGCGCAGAAACGTGCCAGTGCTCCCTTGGCAAAGTTTGTGCCGTTGTCGGTGATGATGCTATGCGGCACGCTGTACCGAGTTGTTATGTCTGCGATGAATGTCACGGCAGTCGGCCCATTCAGCTTCTTGATCGGCTTTGCTTCGATCCACTTGGTGAACTTGTCCACGGCGACAAGCAGATGTGTCATGCCGCCGTGTGCCGTCTTGAATGGGCCTACCATGTCCAGACCCCAAACGGCGAAGGGCCAAGTGAGGGGAATGGTCTTGATTGCCGAAGCCGGCAGGTGTTGCTTGGAGCTGAAGACTTGACACCCTTTGCAATGCTTGACTAATTCCTTGGCGTCGTCCAAAGCAGTCGGCCAAAAGAATCCATGGCGGAAAGCTTTGGCGACTAATGATCTTGAAGCCGCGTGGTGGACGCATTCACCTTGGTGGATGTCTCTGAGGATTGCTATGCCTTTCTCTTCTTCAACGCATCGCTGGAAGACTCCAGTGACGCTGCGCCTGACGAGCTCTCTGTTGACGATTGTGTATGCTCCGGCTCAGCATTGGACTTGTCTTGCCTCTGTCTCGTCAGCCGGCAGTTCTTCGTTTGTCAGGAAGTTGAGGATGGGCTGGGCCCATGATGGAGCTGTGACTTCTTCTGTTGCCAACGCGGCTACTGTAACCAGGGTGGGCGGGCTGGGTTGTGAGATGCTAGAGCCGGCCGCCGCCTGTGGTGCTGGTGCAGTCCCCGTGCCGACTACCGCAGTCCCCGAGCCGGGTTCAGAAGTCCCCGGGTTGGGTGCGACTACGGAAGTCCCCGAGCTGCCTGCTGAAGTCCCCGCGCAGCCCATCAAAGTCCCCGGGCCGCCTTCTTGGCTCTTCAAGCCGGATCTGGCTGCATCGGGGCTAGGCGGCACGAAGATGGAATCGGACTCTGGAGACGGCTTGATGGACGGCTTGAGGAGGCGTTGCAGAGAGACGCCGGTTGGTATTGCTTGCCGAGTGGAGCCTAATCGAGCCAGGGCATCTGCTGGTCCGTTGTCGGCTCGTGGTACGTGGAGGAACTCGCATCCTTCAAAGTACCCGCTGATCTGCTGGACGAGGAAGCGGTAGCTTGCCATGTTTGCGTCCTTGGCGTCCCAATCGCCGGATGACTACTGGACTATCAAGTCTGAGTCGCCGTAACACAGGATCCGGCGTATGCCGAGCTCTTTGGCAAGCCGGAGCCCGTGTACGAGCGCCTCATACTCGGCCACGTTGTTGGAGGCGGCAAAGTGAATTTGCAGCGTGTATCTGAGCTTGTCGCCTTTGGGAGAGGTGAGGACGACGCCGGCTCCCAAGCCGGTGAGCATATTGGACCTGTCGAAGTGCAGGCGCCAGTGAGTGGAGTCGGGAGCTGGCGGCAGGTACTGGGTCTCGGCCCAGTCGACGAGGAAGTCGGCCAATGCTTGGGATTTGATGGCGGTGCGAGGCTGGTAGAAGATCGTGTAAGGGGCCAGCTCGATGGCCCATTTCGCCACCCGGCCGGATGCATCCCGGCTGCCTATGATCTCGGCGAGCGGGGCGGTGCATACGACCGTGATGGGGTGCTCTTGGAAGTAGGGCTTCAGCTTCTTGGCGGCAAAGTACACGCCGTAGCACATCTTCTGGTAGTGCGGGTAGTTCTGCTTCGAGGTAGACAGCACCTCGCTCAAATAGTACACCGGCCTCTGGACCGGCTGGGCTCGGCCCTCTTCTGGGCGCTGGACTACGATGACGGTGCTGACCACCCGGCTGGTTGCAGCAATGTAAAGGAGCATGGGCTCTTTCTCAGTCGGCGCCGCCAGGACAGGCGGCGTGGTCAGCATCTTCTTCAGCTCGTGCAAAGCTTGGTCGGCTTGGTCGTTCCACTCGAAGTGAGTGGTCTTCTTCATGAGGCGGTAGAGGGGGAGAGCCTTCTCTCCAAGCCGGCTAATGAAGTGGTTCAGGGAAGCCAAGCATCCGGTGAACTTCTGGACGTCTCGCAGCTTGGTGGGAATCGCCATTCTCTCAATGGCCTTGATCTTCACTGGGTTGCATTCGATGCCGCGTTCGGAGACCATGAAGCCTAGGAGCTGGCCGGCTGGCACTCCGAACACGCATTTCTCGGGGTTGAGTTTGATTCGGAATCGGCGCAGGTTTTCGAACGTTTCCTTGAGGTCATCCAGCAAGGTGCTGCGCTTCTCCCTCTTCACCACAATGTCGTCCACGTAGACGTGGGCATTCCTGCCGAGCTGCTTGAGGAGGCACTTCTGCATGCAACGCTGAAAAGTGGCACCGGCATTTCTCAAGCCGAATGTCATAGTCAGGTAGCAGAAGGCTCCGAATGGCGTGATGAAGGCGGTCTTCAGGCGGTCGGCCGGGTCCAACTTTATCTGGTGGTACCCGGAGTAAGCATCCAAGAAACTCAGCAGCTCGCATCCGGCTGTGGAGTCTATCACTTGATCTATCCTTGGCAGGGCAAAAGGATCTTTGGGGCAGGCCTTGTTGAGGCTCGTGTAGTCTATACACATGTGCCACTTGTTGTTCTTCTTCAGCACGAGGACCGGGTTGGCGAGCCACTCCGGAAAGAAAACCTCCATAATGAAGCCGGTGGCCAGAAGCCGGGCTATCTCTTCTCCTACAATCCTTCTCTTTTCCTCCGACAGTCGGCGGAGGGGTTGCTTGACTGGCTTTGCACCTTCTCGGACATGTAATTTGTGCTCGGCGAAATCCTTCGGAACACCCGGCATGTCCTTGGGGGACCATGCAAAGATGTCCCGATTCTCACAGAGGAAATCGGCGATCTCGCCTTCCTTTTTGCTGTTTAGGTTTGCCCCAATGATGGCAAACCTTTCCGGGTGCTCGGGGTCAAGAGGTATCTTATTTGTTTCCTTGGTCGGCTGGAAGGAACCTTGGGCATCACACTCTTTGGGATCGGGGGACAGGGCCGGCTGCTTGCCAGCCATGGCCAGGACCCGGTCCAACTTCTTCTTCTCTTCGGCAATCACTAGGGACTCGGCCAGCCGGCTGCTGGCTGCTGCGCACTCGGCCGATTTCTTGTAATCGTCGGCTATGGTGATGATGCCCTTGGTGCTCGGCATCTTCATCTTGAGGTAAGCATAGTGGGGAACAACCATGAACTTGGCCAAGGCAGGTCGGCCAAGCAGTGCATGGTAAGAGCTCTCAAGGTCCACCACTTCAAACCAAATGGCCTCCCTGCGGAAATGATCCTTGTCCCCAAAGAGGACATCAATCTTGATCTTGCCAATGGGGGAGCAGGACAGGCCGGGTATGATGCCGTGGAACACAGTCCGGGTAGGCGTGAGCTGCTTTGTCTTGACGTTGAGCTTCTTCAGGGTGTCAAGGTACAGGATGTTGATGCTGCTCCCGCCGTCTATCAACACGCGGGAGAAACGGGCTGCGCGTCTGTCTGTTGCAAGGGTGGCATCCAGAACCAGTGCATAAGAGCCGGCAGATGGCATCCCCTCTGGGTGGTTGTCCCGGCTCCAGCTGATGGGTTTTTCTGACCAGTGCATGTGCTCAGTGGGGTTGGAGGCAACCACGTTGACTTCCTGGTGCTCTCGGCGCCTGCTGCGCCGGTCTTCAGGCTGGCCGGTGAAGACGACATAGGCGACATGCTCGTCAGGGAACTCGTCGTGGACGGCTCTGACTGCTAGCCGAGCGGCCGGCTGCTGCGGAGCCGGAGGCGGCGGACCAGCAGGTGGAGGCGGCACGAGCCCTTCGCCTTTGGAGATTCGGGTGAGCCAGTGGCACTTCCGGGTTGTGTGATTGGACGGCTTCACGCCGCTGTGGAACTTGCATGGGGCGTCGAGGGTTTGCTCGTAGGAGAAGGCCAGCTGCCAAGCTGGCCGGCCGCCTTTCTGCTTCTTGGGTGTGGGCCACCCTTCAGGCTGCTCGCCCTCGACCGTGGCCACCTGCCGACTGGTGGAAGGCGGCATGGGGCCCTTGCGCTTGTGGTCGTTTTGGTACGGGCGCCGGCCGGAGTCCCCAGCCGGTGTCTTGGGCGCCGGGTTGAGTACCTTCTCGGACGAGTCAACCCGAAGTTTAGTCTTCATTGAGGAGTCGGCGGTGGCGTACTTGTCCGCTATGACTAGGAGCTCGTCGAGGGTAGTCGGCTCATCGCAGAGGAGCTTGTGCTTGAGGAGGGTGCCCTCTCGACACCCGGCTATGAAGTATTCGATGGCTTGCACCTCGTGCACTCCTTCGCAAGAGTTGCGAAGCTCGGCCCAACGCGTGAGGTAGTCGCGAGTGGACTCGGCGGGGCCTTGTACGCACAAGGAGAGTTGTCTGGGCTTGGGAGCCCGCTTGTAGGTGCTGGTGAGCTTGCGGACGAAGGCTTCTGTGAAGTCTAGCCAGCTGTTGACGCTGTATGGCTTGAGGCTGTTGAGCCAGGTCCGCGTCGTGCCTTGGAGCATGAGGGGCACGTACTTCACGGCAACGCACCTATTGCCGTTCGCGATGCGCACCGCGGTGGAGTAGTCGATCAACCAATCTTCCAGCTTCACGGAGCCGTTGTACTTGGGCGTGTCTCTTGGGAGCGAGAACCCTTTGGGGAAGGGCTCGTCGCAGATGCGGGGGCCGAAACAAGGCGGGCCGACATCATCTTCTTCTTCGAGCGCCAGGGATCGCGCTAGGCGGTCGATCTGATGGCGGGCGTCGTTCTCGCCGACTCCTTCGCGGCGACCTAGTCGGCCGCTGAGAGTCGGATGTGTGACAGGCGGTGGGGTGGGATACTTTTCCCCACGAGGCGGAGGCGGAGGCGGGTTGCCCCGCCACTCCACGGCTCGAGGGTGGCCTTCTGCGTCTCGCTCGATGGAGATCCGGGTTCGGCTTCGGCTGGCAGCCGGCTCTTTCTCGTGTCGCGCGTGGGTTTTACCCGCAGTCGGCGTCCGGGACGTCGCGCCGTGCTCTCGGTGCAGTGGAGGGCTTTCCTCGCGGGTGTCGGCTTCGTGCCGCTGCGCGGCTGCATCGATTAGCTGCTAGATGCGTCTGGTCATGTAGGAGAGCTCTTCGGCCCCCAGTCCATCCAGCTCATCTACGGCCGCTTGGGCGGCACGCAGGTTCTCGAGTGGGGTGGCATAGACTGGGCGGTCGACCCCAAGCATGTCGGCGATGACGGCGCCGCGTTGCCTGACGACGCCGACTCGACTCGGTCCGCCAGGAGGTGGCGTGCCGAAGGCGGCGCGGTCGACTTCGCGCTGGTGGGCCTCGGTGAGGCGTCTCACGGAAGCTAGCTTCCGGCCCTCCGCGAGGAGGACGAGGCGGAGAGCCTCCAGTGCTTCGGCGTCGGCATCGGCCGGGAGGGGGACGGACAGATCTAGGATCGTCGCTTGCGGGGCATCGTGGGCGTTCTCGCCAGAAGCGCCGCCGTGGCTGATGACCATCACCTCGGCGGTGGCAACGTCACAGCCATTGGCTCAGGGAAGCGGGTCGTCGTAGATCACGACGTTGGTGGGGAAGGCATCGGGCGAGGCAATGTCGGGGTCGACATGCATCGGATCGGTGGAGCCAACGGACTCCTGGTCCACAGCAGGCTCGCTGGAGCGTGGAGCTGGCCGAGGAGGTCGACGAGGCGGTTGGTGCCCGCATCGGAGGCAGGCTCGTCGGAGATGAGTGCCTCGCCAAGGGGATCGGTGTCACGACCGGTTTTCCAATAAAAATATTTATTGAGAAACCAATCTTTAGAATCCAGTTTGAGATAAAACCTCCTCACTGGCAGACAAACTTTTGATACAATAAGCCAGTAGCATAAATATATTACAGGGTTGAGCTGACGATGCTCAACAATTTATTACAAGCGTGCCAATAATTATACATAAAGGCGATTAATGACACAAGGGAGTGGTGGCATACTACTGACTCGCAAATATGGTAGAGGTGGAGTAACACAGTGGGGAGTGGATATGGGATTCTCAAACTAACATCCCATCGAGCGTCGAGGTGAAGCTCGATGAATTTTTTTTAGGGTAGCGGAAGCGGATATGAAACAGTGACCAACTCCAGGGTTGCACGAGACTGACTGGGCCTCCTCTAGGCGTCGGATTCGCTATCGAACTCTTCATCCATGAGATCACCTTCGTCAGCATCTGGCCAAATCAACAAGCCAGTGAGTACTTTGAAAGTACTCGCAAGACAGTTCGGACGTAAGATATAACAAATGCTAACATGAAATACATGAATAAGTTAACCAGTACGATCAGACATAGAGGTGATAATGTTGGGTGCCAAACGAGTGTCTGAAAGACTCCTCGAGCGGAAAATGCAGAATAATAATACTGGTGCCAAACGAGTGTCTGAAAGACTCCTCGAGCGGAAAATGCAGAATAACAATACTGGTGCCAAACGAGTGTCTGAAAGATTCCTCGAGCGGAAAATGCGGAATAATAATACTGGTGCCAAACGAGTGTCTGAAAGACTCCTCGAGCGAAAAATGCAGAATAATAATACTGGTGCCAAACGAGTGTCTGAAAGACTCCTCGAGCGGAAAATGCGGAATAATAATGCCACAATCGGGCATCTGAGCGACACCACATAAAGGGCTTTAAAAGAAATGCCACAGTCGGGCGTCTGAGCGACACCACGTAAAGGGCTTTAAAAGAAATGCCACAGTCGGGCGTCTGAGCGACACCACATAAAGGGCTTTAAAAGAAATGCCACAGTCGGGCGTCTGAGCGACACCACATAAAGGGCTTTTGACTGATAAGGAAATAATATATTCATCATAAATATATTCAACTCATGGAAACAAACGGGTTAGTACATCCACAAGAATCAACATTTAAACGGTCTTAGTGCCCATGTGTCCCACCGGGTAATCTGTCACCAAACTGGCACATGACTGTTAGCAGGGAACTTGGAAATAGATAAGATGATTTAAGGATATAGAGCTCTGCAGAGTTTGTACAAAAATTTCCCACAGTCGACGGATTTCCGTAGTCACCAGGACTGGTTCCGTTACGGTATTTCAGAAGAAAACACAGCAATCCAGTACACACCCCATCCAACTCTTCGATGCCAGGAATCACCCTCGACATCGTCCAAGAAAAACTATTGAGACGGGGAGATCACAATCTCGAATAGCATGGGATCAAATTTATATACGCGCGCTCTAAGGGGTGCCCCCCTCTCGGTCCCAACCGGAAACACCCATGCCCCCTGACCGGATGCCTGGCTTTAATCCAGGGCCATGGAACCAGCATCCTGGCCTCTCCTTTTTGGTGTGTACCAAGAAAGCGGTTTGCGACTTACTAAACCATATCCCTTTCGGGAAACATGTGGTAGTACAGGGAAAGGGAATGGATATGAACCAACCGATACGGGTTGGTACTGAAGATAACTTGCATGGCCTAAGACTGGCATGCTACAACACTGCCATCTTACCCATCTTCATGCCAACACATGGCCTTACATACTCACGTCCATCGACGTGTGAAATCATCGGGCTTACATGCTCCAACAATGCATAATGAACGGTTCATCGGTATGCTCCACACATGCCATGAAACTATCTACATGCAAACATGCCAATACACTCATCATATCAAAAGTTCGAACATGCTTGCCTGGTTCAGAGTAGTCGGAGCCTAGCTCGGTGAAGTTCGCGGCCCCGTCACCTCCGTCGGTATCTAGGGTACAGAGAAAACATACGCGCTAACGTGAATACCGAGAGGTGCAGAAAAAGTATTGCAAATATTTTTCAAATAAATATGATAAAAAACTAGACAAAATTTTGAAGAGGACAGAAAAAGAATCACTCAAAAATATGCTTCTGATAAAAAGTTATAAGGGTTTTTGCCCAGGGACTCATCTGTAATGAAACAGAAACTTCCCAGGGTTTTTATTATAAAAACAGAAAACGTTTCGATAGAAACTACGCCGGCCCAGAGGGAAAGCGTATTCTGGCAAAAGACGCCTTCAGAAAATGATTCGATTAGAAAAGACAGAGAGGCTGACAGGCGGGTCCCATCCGTCAGGTTTAAAATTTAAAAGAGGCGGGTCGGGGCTCGCTGGCGCCCGAGAGCCGCGGTGGTCGCCGGCGGCGATCCACGGCGAGGTGGGGAGATCAGAGGTTACCTCCGTGCTCAGGGTGCCATTCCGCGTTGGATGGTGGTCGAGGTGGTCGCCGGGAAGCACCACGTCGGCGGTGGCCCCTGCTCCGGCGGACGGCGGTTCGGGCGTGGATGGAGGTCGCCGGAGAGAGCTGCACTGATCAAATTGAGGAGGGGGTCAAGGATCTGGTAGCTAGAGAGGGAGATGGACGGAGTTTGGGCGCCAGAGACGGCCTCACCGGAGCGAATCGAGCTGGAGGCCGAGGCGGAGCGGGGTGGCCGGAGTCGGGGGAGGAGACCTCCTCGAGGTCCTCCCAGTGACCTGGCAGGGCGTTGGTGGAGTGCAGGGGTGGTGCGTGCTCGTGGGAGGGCTCGGGGTCTCCTTTTATAGGTGATCCGAGGCGGTGGCCGAGAACGGCGTTCTCCGGCGAGTGATTACGGTGGTGCAGTGCTTGGTCGGGGGAGTTTAGGAGTTGAGCACCGTCGTGGAGGTTCGCGGAGTCCATTTTGGAGCCAACGGCGTCGGTTTAAGCTTGCTGAGGTGGAGCTCTGTGACGCCCCCGGTTCAATCATACACTAATCATGCACGCAAATGTGTACGATCAAGATCAGGGACTCACGGGAAGATATCACAACACAACTCTACAAATAAAATAAGTCATACAAGCATCATAATACAAGCCAGGGGCCTCGAGGGCTCGAATACAAGTGCTCGATCATAGACGAGTCAGCGGAAGCAACAATATCTGAGTACAGACATAACTTAAACAAGTTTTGCCTTAAGAAGGCTAGCACAAACTGGGATACAGATCGAACGAGGCGCAGGCCTCCTGCCTGGGATCCTCCTAACTACTCCTGGTCGTCGTCAGCGGGCTGCACGTAGTAGTAGGCACCTCCAGAGTAGTAGGAGTCGTCGTCGAAGGTGGCGTCTAGATCCTGGGCTCCAACATCTGGTTGCGACAACCAGGTAGAAGGGAAAGGGGAAAAGGGGGAGAAAGCAACTGTGAGTACTCATCCAAAGTACTCGCAAGCAAGGAGCTACACTACATATGCATGGATATATGTGTAAAGGGGCATATCAGTGGACTGAACTGCAGAATGCCAGAATAAGAGGGGGATAGCTAGTCTTATCGAAGACTACGCTTCTAGTCGCCTCCGTCTTGCAGCATATAGGAGAGAGTAGACTGAAGTCCTCCAAGTAGCATCGTATAGCATAATCCTACCCGGCGATCCCCTCCTCGATGCCCTGTTGGAGAGCCATCACCGGGTTGTATCTGGCACTGGGAAGGGTGTGTTTTATTAAGTATCCGGTTCTAGTTGTCATAAGGTCAAGGTACAACTCCGGGTCGTCCTTTTACCGAGGGACACGGCTATTCGAATAGATAAACTTCCCTGCAGGGGTGCACCACATAGCCCAACACGCTTGATCCCATTTGGCCGGACACACTTTCCTGGGTCATGCCCGGCCTCGGAAGATCAACACGTCGCAGCCCCACCTAGGCACAACAGAGAGGTCAGCACGCCGGTCTAAACCTATGCGCGCAGGGGTCTGGGCCCATCGCCCTGAGCACACCTGCACGTTGCGTACGCGGCCGGAGAGCAGACCTAGCAACCTCCAGTACAACGGAAGTCACGTTACGCGGTCCAACCCGGCGCGCGCCACTCAGTCGCTGACGTCAAGAAGTGCTTCGGCTGATACCACGACGTCGGGATACCCATAACTACTCCCGCGTAGGTGGTTAGTGCGTATAGACCAAATGGCCAGACTCAGATCAAATACCCAGATCTCGTTAAGCGTGTTAAGTATCGCGAACGCCGACTAGGGCCAGGCCCACCTCTCTCCTAGGTAGTCTGAACCTGCCCTGTCGCTCCGCCACAAAGTAACAGTCGGGGGCCGTCGGGAACCCAGGCCCACCTCTACCGGGATGGAGCCACCTGCCCCTTCAGCCCCCATCTCCGAACAGTATCACATGTAATGTAACAGTGTAGAGAATATAGTATGCCCGTGATCACCCCCGAGTGATCACGGCCCCAGTAGTATAGCATGGCAGACAGACAAGAGTGTAGGGCCACTGATGGAACACTAGCATCCTATACTAAGCAGTAGGATTGCAGGTAAAGGTATCAACAGCAGTATCAAAGACAGGCTATGCATCAGGATAGGAATAACGAAAGCAGTAACATGCTACACTACTCTAATGCAAGCAGTATAGAGAAGAATAGGCGATATCTGGTGATCAAAGGGGGGGCTTGCCTGGTTGCTCTGGCAAGAGAGAGGGATCGTCAACACCGTAGTCGAACGGGGCAGCAACAGCGTCGGTCCCGGTGTCTAGCGAGAGAAGAGGGGGGAAGAAACAATAAATACTTAAGCAAGCAGATGCATAATGATGCATGACATGACAAGTAACGGCGTTAGAGGTGCCCTAACGCGGTATACGGTGATACCGGTGAAGGGGGGAAACATCCGGGAAAATATCCCCGGTGTTTCGCGTTTTCGGGCAGAGGAGCCGGAGGGGGAAAGTTGCGAGTTCGATAGGTTAGGGGGGTGTGGCGGATGAACGGGTTACGTATCCGGAAGCGTCTCGTCGTTCTGAGCAACTTTCATGTTGAAAATATTTTAATCCGAGTTACGGATTAAAAGATATGATTTTCTAAAGATTTTAATAATTTCTGGAATTTAATTAATTATTTAAATATAACATTATCCAAAACAGTGCACGCTGACGTCATCATGACGTCAGCATGACGTCAGCAGTCAACAGGGAGTTGACTGGGTCAATCTGACGTGTGGGTCCCGCATGTCATTGACTGTTAATTAACTTAATAGATTAATTAATTAAACTAGGTGATTACGTTAATCTAATCAGAATTAATTAAGTTAATTAATTCATTAATTAAATAAATAATAAATATTTTAACTATTTTATTTATTTATATCTCTTTTTATTAAACCCCTTTTTTAATTATTTTATTATTATTATTATTATTATTATTATTATTATTATTATTTTTCTACTAAACCATTCTGGGGGGGTGGGCCCCCGTTGTCATAGGGCCACTGGGCCTATGCGGATCGGGTGCGCCCGATCGGGCGGTGCGGGCGCAGGGGCACCCGCACGCGAGGCCACCAGGGGCGAGGCGGGGCGCCAGAATCCGGCGAGGTAGGGGGGAAAGGGCCGGCCAGCTCCGGCGAGCAGCGGGGCCGGGCAGCAGGGGGCAGTAGCGAGCGCGGCTGCAGCGGCTGTAGGTGCGGGCGGCGAGCGTGGGCCTGCAACGGGCGCAGACGGCATGGCCAGGCGCAGGAGGGCGCGTGTGGGGGCGCCACCGAGGGGGCCGTGAGCGGAGCGAGGCACGGCGCGGCTGGCGGCGTGGCTGGGCGCCGGCGGATGCAGGGCGCGGCGCAGGGCGGCCAGGGTCGCGGGCGAGTGCCTTTCCCCCACGGGCGCGGGACGGCGGGGATTGGCCGACGCGGGCGCGTGACCAGGCCGCCGGCGCGGGCGGTGGCCACGGTGGGGAGCGCGAGCGGCACGGCGCGGCGAGACGCGGTGACTATAGGAGAGAGGAGGCAGAGGGGTTGTGGCTCACCCCCGCTTGCAGGGGATCAGGGGCCGGCGAGGCTCGACGACGGCCGTCGAAGAAGAGGCGGGGCGGGGCGGTCCGGCGAGGGCAGCTCCAGGCGGCGGCAATCCGGTGAGGGGGGTTCGGCGCGTCGAGGCGGCGGCGTACGGCGGCGGCCTGCTGGCAGTCGCCGGTGACGGAGGGAGGCAGGGCACCGATGCGCGCGAGGGGATCGGACGCGGGGAGCTCCTCTCCCCGGCACGATGCGTGCGTGCGTGTGTGTGTTGTGTGGTGGCGGCGGGTGAGGGAGACGAGGGGGGAGGTGGGGATCGTGCGGGAGTGGGGCGGGGGTCGCTAGGGTTCGGTCGCCCCTGGGGGCTATAGGCGCCGGCTGGGCCGGCCTGGTTGGCCCAGAGGCCAGCTGGGCTGTGGCCCAGTGGGGGGGGGGTTCCTTTTTTTTTTGTTAGTTTAGATTGTCTCTTTTGTATTTTTTTGTTTCTGTTTTATTTTTAGTTATACATTAATTTTAGTTTAGTAAAATATGACTATAGCCCCTAAAATAACGTTTCAGAACAATCCACTACTGTAATAAGTTTTGGCCCGATATAAAATAGTTTAGTATTTTATAAAATACCAAAGGCGTTTAAATAGTGGTTTTTGCTACTGTTTAAACCATTTTAGAGTATTTAGACATTTTATAAAAGTGTGGTTTCTCCAACATAATTACCTATGCATTAGTTGGATCACTTCGAACATTGTAGTTTTAATATTTAAAAACTTTAATTGTTTGATTGATTTTGAATTTGAATTTGAATTGGTTTCGAACTAACACGAGGTTAGCAACAGTAACCGAGGTGATGTGGCATCTTTAACGTGGGATTACTGTAGCCTAATTATCCGGGTGTCACAATTCTCCTCCACTACAAGAAATCTCGTCCCGAGATTTAAGAGGGGGACTAGGGGGTAAGGTCTGGTTACGAAATTCTAATGAACCCTCGCGGTCATACTTGCTCTTCTCAAAGAGGTCGATCCATTACGTTGATGTCTTCATTTCTCTGATTTAGTTCATCATGATGAAGTCATCATCCTTTCTTCGGGAACTCCATCGTACGTATGAAGGTCAAGGGGTAACTTCGGAAGAACGGACCGCTACAATGTTGCTTATCTGGTAGATAACATCAGGAAAGGTGGCGAGAAGTAACTCTTGAATAGATACTTAACAAATTATCGAGAGCAACGTAAGAAGGTGCAAAATGGAAGTTTCAAGCCCATAGGCAATCGTTTGTTGCCTATCAGAAGGTGAAAGGGGTTCAGAGCAAGGAGAATAAGTATTGCATCTGATACCCGAATAGATCAACAGGCAGGTGGCCCGTGAATTACATACAAAGTCAAGCGAGAGGAATAACTTTGACAACAGGGTGCACAGGAGGGTCAGGTTTTGATCCTGCGAAACTGTGGGTTATGGGCCCACCATGTGGGTTAAAAGTAGGAAGGTGATGACGTCTTACACGATCATGTAAGCGAGCCATGTCAGAGGATAGTCCGTCAGTTATGTCGGCAACAACATCGATACCAAGGGCGAGGGACGAAGAGAACCATTTTCCTGCTCGTTGAACGAGGCGGACCAATAGGCAAAGTTCTCGTCCATCGGCGGCTACCGGAATGTCATCAACGATAGTAACAGGGTCTTGCTGACGGAATTGTACGCCGAGGTGTTTACATAAGCAGTGAATCTTTACTGCTTAGATTATATAGATCACAAGAAAGGTTAATCAACCCAATGAAAAGAAAAATGTGATCATCAGGCTAAACAGAACAATGGAAAGGAAATTTAAACACATAATTCAGGGGTATATCCTTCCCAAGGACAAGCAGAGCATGATATCCATGACAGGATATTATGTAGAAAACCCTTTAGGTCAGGGGAGAGAGAAATATCATGACATTACCCATACAACGGTGTTTGGGTAATTTAGCAGGAAACATTTAGCATTGGCTACAAATGTTCTTGTTGAAAATCAGAGTACAACCAACATGCTTCAAGATAGCATTGACATGGTCATCAGATAAAGATCAGACTTTGGAAACACAAAGTATCCATCAGGAACAACTTATAGAATAGGTCTTATAGTTTCCTCATGGAGGAATGGATAACTTTGCTAAAAGGGAACTATAACAATAGGGCCTCCGGCCAAGTGTGCTAGGCATGACAACACCTTACCGGGTCACATTAAGACCAATGTGATAACTCTTGGAAATATGTTCCAACCATCATATCTGACCGCAATTCAGATTTGATTGGTGTCAGGATACCTCGGACTCAGGATGCCTGAGAAGAAAGGTGCAACATAAATTGTCGAGATGACATTGTAAGATTCTCGGGAAATTTACTACGGAAGCGAGTTCCGAAACAAAAGCTCATCATTAAACCAATGATGGGATAAGGAGGTAGCTGATGAATTCAACGACAATTCATCGAGACTTCCAAAAGATGGGTTTCCACAAGTATGTGAACAAAGAGATATCATTAATCAGATGAAATGATATAAGGGAATATGCTCGAGGAGAACATACCCAGTTTAAGCATTGGTTGATAGGTGCACCCGAAATATGGGTTGGGTTGCACGACCAACGTCGGAATGGTGATTCAATAATCAATAGTCTAAGAATGAACGGCCGACCATTAACTTCAAAACAATAGGACTGCTAGAAGGGCAGAATCCAAACAGCACCGTTCACTTGTTGGTACATCGGTTGGAATCAACACGAGGACCAAGAAAGAATGGTGAGAGTGAGAAGTATCACCATACCAAGAATTCTTAAGAGGTGGTGAATTTCTCACGACATTTTTGACATAGAAGATGGTAATACTTCAAGGTAGAACATAACATAAGTCGGTTAACAAGGAACTCAAGGTATAGCCACAACACGAACAAGTTTGTGTTGGAAAGAAGGCAAGGAAGTAGTCGATGACACACAAATCATCGAGGGGCAAGGATGGTAATTCTTATCATGAATTTGTTTGTTATTCTGGAATAGCTCAGAAAGTTGATAATGATCACGACACATTTGTCAAGAGATTACCTGAAGATGTAATCGATCCGTGATCACATCAAGTCAAAAGAATGATGAAGCAAGAGGTTTTTGGAACCATGGGTAAGACACAAACTCGGAATCAAGCTTGTTGTCTGAGGTGGAATGATAAGACAAGGAAATCAACGTAAGCTTAGCTCAGCGTCGAATAATTGTGCTACGGGAAGAAGGACCGGGTGGCACAGTTAAACTATAGCAGGATAACGATATAGTTGATCAGGCTAGGAATGACTTGATCGGGTACAAACTCGTAAGTAAAGAATATCAGCAGGAGTTGTTGAACCGTAACGCGGACTCGTTCCAGTTATCGGGGTCTTCGAGTATTTGACCACTCGGAGCCCGTGAAAAATTTGGAAGCAGTGAGAATGTAGCACTTGATGAAGAACTCATAAGAAGTTATGCAATTCCATTATAATCTCGAGATACCAGGGGGGTAATACTCGACGACAGATCAAAGTAGAGGTTGGACGGGTGCATTGATCTGCAGAGGACAAGTGGTTCAACTTGTCCGAGAAAAGGATCAAAGATGATCAATCATCGTCGGAACCACGGTCGCAAGGGACCAACATAGTTACAAGATGAACTTATAACAAGGGGACCATTATTTATACAAGAAGCTTTCATGATAGATTCCACATCGGGTCCATGGGCATGAACACAAAGTTCAAGGTCGACTCCCACTTCTCCAAAGCAAAACCTTACATTCACTTCTCGTTTTGAAAATGGCATTAGTGTTGAATATTTTATCTGGCAAAATACCAAAAGAGTATGACTCGTGAAAACGTCCGAGTTCACACATATAAAAGGATGGCATAGGTTCAACCGGTCAGGGTATCGTGGAAACATATACCACAAGCTTCAATAGAAAATACCACACATTTCAAGACTAAAGAACGCAACTCGATAATAGAGTATGCTTGAGAAAGCAAACGATACAATTTACCAAAGGCAATATGTATCCGAGGAAAGGCTCACAAGCTTATTGAATATGAAGGACGTTGTCGGATAAAATCCAACAAAGGAGTTGATGGTACACAAGAGAACTGATGTGAGCATCGGTACTTAACTAGAAGAAGAATCAATGCAGAGGCATATGATTATAGATACAACTAACTAATTCAAAGCTCAAATGCAAAAGATTTAGGATTTCCGATCAAGGGATCAGAGGCAAACCCTCTGATTAAGGATGGATAAGTTGGGTAAGCTTAGGGGTAAAATCGACAACAATTTGATTGGTCGAGATTCAGCTCATGTTTAACATGACGTCTGAGCCGGAAAGATAATTAAAAGGATCGACTGACGATTGCGTGCATTCGTACTCATGTTGAATCAATAGGATCAAAATCACGGTGTCTAAGGATACTAACGAATATTGCCAGACATATGGAAAGCATCCATCATGCAAGCAGGCAAGTATTGCAGAGCAATAAGCTACTAAGGGTTTTTGGAGGAACGAATAGTATTTCAATGACCAAAGTGAAACACATGAACAACTGGGGATGAGCGGATACTCGATAAGTGCGAGAATTATCCGTAGGGGTATTCACGTGACCAAGAACGGCAAGGCAGTAAGCTCAAAGGATTATCGAAACAACGACGAGTATTTTAGGGTATCTTGTAATAACAAGACCAGTTGGGGATGAATGTAAGAATAACAACTGCAAGTAGTTATCCATAAGGGTTGACGGTGGAAGGGGAATTGCAAACACGATGAACACAAGTTCTAGGGTTAACAGCGGAGGGTATCTTCAGGGTCTTCACGTGCAGCAGACGATCATCGGTAGGTGATCTCCGGGTGAAAGTGATAACGAGATCCTAATGTTAGATTTAGCAAAATTTATTTTAACCCGAATAGAAGAGATGTCAGGGTCCCAGAGTATAGGTCAAGGAGTAAAAGATCCTAGTACCACCCGATGGCGACGTGGGCCCGTAAGGCACACAGCCATGTTAGTAAAAGTTTTTGCAATGTCTAGACTCGACTTCGGCCAAGGAGTGTGGAAGGGGGATTCCTACAGGCAGTCGGCTCTGATACCAACTTGTGACGCCCCCGGTTCAATCATACACTAATCATGCACGCAAATGTGTACGATCAAGATCAGGGACTCACGGGAAGATATCACAACACAACTCTACAAATAAAATAAGTCATACAAGCATCATAATACAAGCCAGGGGCCTCGAGGGCTCGAATACAAGTGCTCGATCATAGACGAGTCAGCGGAAGCAACAATATCTGAGTACAGACATAACTTAAACAAGTTTTGCCTTAAGAAGGCTAGCACAAACTGGGATACAGATCGAACGAGGCGCAGGCCTCCTGCCTGGGATCCTCCTAACTACTCCTGGTCGTCGTCAGCGGGCTGCACGTAGTAGTAGGCACCTCCAGAGTAGTAGGAGTCGTCGTCGAAGGTGGCGTCTAGATCCTGGGCTCCAACATCTGGTTGCGACAACCAGGTAGAAGGGAAAGGGGAAAAGGGGGAGAAAGCAACCGTGAGTACTCATCCAAAGTACTCGCAAGCAAGGAGCTACACTACATATGCATGGATATATGTGTAAAGGGGCATATCAGTGGACTGAACTGCAGAATGCCAGAATAAGAGGGGGATAGCTAGTCTTATCGAAGACTACGCTTCTAGTCGCCTCCGTCTTGCAGCATATAGGAGAGAGTAGACTGAAGTCCTCCAAGTAGCATCGTATAGCATAATCCTACCCGGCGATCCCCTCCTCGATGCCCTGTTGGAGAGCCATCACCGGGTTGTATCTGGCACTGGGAAGGGTGTGTTTTATTAAGTATCCGGTTCTAGTTGTCATAAGGTCAAGGTACAACTCCGGGTCGTCCTTTTACCGAGGGACACGGCTATTCGAATAGATAAACTTCCCTGCAGGGGTGCACCACATAGCCCAACACGCTTGATCCCATTTGGCCGGACACACTTTCCTGGGTCATGCCCGGCCTCGGAAGATCAACACGTCGCAGCCCCACCTAGGCACAACAGAGAGGTCAGCACGCCGGTCTAAACCTATGCGCGCAGGGGTCTGGGCCCATCGCCCTGAGCACACCTGCACGTTGCGTACGCGGCCGGAGAGCAGACCTAGCAACCTCCAGTACAACGGAAGTCACGTTACGCGGTCCAACCCGGCGCGCGCCACTCAGTCGCTGACGTCAAGAAGTGCTTCGGCTGATACCACGACGTCGGGATACCCATAACTACTCCCGCGTAGGTGGTTAGTGCGTATAGACCAAATGGCCAGACTCAGATCAAATACCCAGATCTCGTTAAGCGTGTTAAGTATCGCGAACGCCGACTAGGGCCAGGCCCACCTCTCTCCTAGGTAGTCTGAACCTGCCCTGTCGCTCCGCCACAAAGTAACAGTCGGGGGCCGTCGGGAACCCAGGCCCACCTCTACCGGGATGGAGCCACCTGCCCCTTCAGCCCCCATCTCCGAACAGTATCACATGTAATGTAACAGTGTAGAGAATATAGTATGCCCGTGATCACCCCCGAGTGATCACGGCCCCAGTTGTATAGCATGGCAGACAGACAAGAGTGTAGGGCCACTGATGGAACACTAGCATCCTATACTAAGCAGTAGGATTGCAGGTAAAGGTATCAACAGCAGTATCAAAGACAGGCTATGCATCAGGATAGGAATAACGAAAGCAGTAACATGCTACACTACTCTAATGCAAGCAGTATAGAGAAGAATAGGCGATATCTGGTGATCAAAGGGGGGGCTTGCCTGGTTGCTCTGGCAAGAGAGAGGGATCGTCAACACCGTAGTCGAACGGGGCAGCAACAGCGTCGGTCCCGGTGTCTAGCGAGAGAAGAGGGGGGAAGAAACAATAAATACTTAAGCAAGCAGATGCATAATGATGCATGACATGACAAGTAACGGCGTTAGAGGTGCCCTAACGCGGTATACGGTGATACCGGTGAAGGGGGGAAACATCCGGGAAAATATCCCCGGTGTTTCGCGTTTTCGGGCAGAGGAGCCGGAGGGGGAAAGTTGCGAGTTCGATAGGTTAGGGGGGTGTGGCGGATGAACGGGTTACGTATCCGGAAGCGTCTCGTCGTTCTGAGCAACTTTCATGTTGAAAATATTTTAATCCGAGTTACGGATTAAAAGATATGATTTTCTAAAGATTTTAATAATTTCTGGAATTTAATTAATTATTTAAATATAACATTATCCAAAACAGTGCACGCTGACGTCATCATGACGTCAGCATGACGTCAGCAGTCAACAGGGAGTTGACTGGGTCAATCTGACGTGTGGGTCCCGCATGTCATTGACTGTTAATTAACTTAATAGATTAATTAATTAAACTAGGTGATTACGTTAATCTAATCAGAATTAATTAAGTTAATTAATTCATTAATTAAATAAATAATAAATATTTTAACTATTTTATTTATTTATATCTCTTTTTATTAAACCCCTTTTTTAATTATTTTATTATTATTATTATTATTATTATTATTATTATTATTATTTTTCTACTAAACCATTCTGGGGGGGTGGGCCCCCGTTGTCATAGGGCCACTGGGCCTATGCGGATCGGGTGCGCCCGATCGGGCGGTGCGGGCGCAGGGGCACCCGCACGCGAGGCCACCAGGGGCGAGGCGGGGCGCCAGAATCCGGCGAGGTAGGGGGGAAAGGGCCGGCCAGCTCCGGCGAGCAGCGGGGCCGGGCAGCAGGGGGCAGTAGCGAGCGCGGCTGCAGCGGCTGTAGGTGCGGGCGGCGAGCGTGGGCCTGCAACGGGCGCAGACGGCATGGCCAGGCGCAGGAGGGCGCGTGTGGGGGCGCCACCGAGGGGGCCGTGAGCGGAGCGAGGCACGGCGCGGCTGGCGGCGTGGCTGGGCGCCGGCGGATGCAGGGCGCGGCGCAGGGCGGCCAGGGTCGCGGGCGAGTGCCTTTCCCCCACGGGCGCGGGACGGCGGGGATTGGCCGACGCGGGCGCGTGACCAGGCCGCCGGCGCGGGCGGTGGCCACGGTGGGGAGCGCGAGCGGCACGGCGCGGCGAGACGCGGTGACTATAGGAGAGAGGAGGCAGAGGGGTTGTGGCTCACCCCCGCTTGCAGGGGATCAGGGGCCGGCGAGGCTCGACGACGGCCGTCGAAGAAGAGGCGGGGCGGGGCGGTCCGGCGAGGGCAGCTCCAGGCGGCGGCAATCCGGTGAGGGGGGTTCGGCGCGTCGAGGCGGCGGCGTACGGCGGCGGCCTGCTGGCAGTCGCCGGTGACGGAGGGAGGCAGGGCACCGATGCGCGCGAGGGGATCGGACGCGGGGAGCTCCTCTCCCCGGCACGATGCGTGCGTGCGTGTGTGTGTTGTGTGGTGGCGGCGGGTGAGGGAGACGAGGGGGGAGGTGGGGATCGTGCGGGAGTGGGGCGGGGGTCGCTAGGGTTCGGTCGCCCCTGGGGGCTATAGGCGCCGGCTGGGCCGGCCTGGTTGGCCCAGAGGCCAGCTGGGCTGTGGCCCAGTGGGGGGGGGGTTCCTTTTTTTTTTGTTAGTTTAGATTGTCTCTTTTGTATTTTTTTGTTTCTGTTTTATTTTTAGTTATACATTAATTTTAGTTTAGTAAAATATGACTATAGCCCCTAAAATAACGTTTCAGAACAATCCACTACTGTAATAAGTTTTGGCCCGATATAAAATAGTTTAGTATTTTATAAAATACCAAAGGCGTTTAAATAGTGGTTTTTGCTACTGTTTAAACCATTTTAGAGTATTTAGACATTTTATAAAAGTGTGGTTTCTCCAACATAATTACCTATGCATTAGTTGGATCACTTCGAACATTGTAGTTTTAATATTTAAAAACTTTAATTGTTTGATTGATTTTGAATTTGAATTTGAATTGGTTTCGAACTAACACGAGGTTAGCAACAGTAACCGAGGTGATGTGGCATCTTTAACGTGGGATTACTGTAGCCTAATTATCCGGGTGTCACAAGCTCGACAGAACGGGACGGCGCGGGTCCATCGGCGGCAGAGAGCACGCTCTGTGCGTGCCGCGCCACGACGGCTGTGCTGCATGCGTGCGCTGGCGTGGAGGTGGACACGCGGAGCCATCAGCGGGGTTGGGCAGCGTGGAACGGCGTTGAGCTGCCGTTCTGCTCCCTGTTGGCTGCCACGGCGGTTCAGCCGCCGCGAGACACGCCGGCATGGTCGGGTCAGAGCGCCACCGACGCCAGGAAGAAGCCAAGCGCGCGTGCGGGGCTCTGGACATGCAGACCAGGCGGCGAGCTACGTGCCAAGGGCACTGTGGGCGCGTGACTGAAGATGATCTGAAGAAATCAACACTGAGGACTGAATTTGCTAAATGTGTTTGAACAGTGCATGCAAGGTGTTCGACAGAATGATCCAGGCCTGTAGGGATTTTTCCTTGGGCTGATTTTTGGTGGAGTGACTTCTCATTGCTCTAGTAGGCTGCCTGATTTTTGGTGGAATTTTTGGAGGAGTGTAGATATGAATTTCACCAAATTTGACAAATCTGGTCCAAACTTGCAGGGAGTGTAAGTTGAAAAATTTGAAAAGAAGATGAGTGGATCAAGATGGTTCTGGGTTGTGGGTGCAAAGGACTAGCCAGTAGAGTTGGTTTGAAGTCAAATCTCAAATGGAAAAGGGTACTTGCTTTGAAAATCCATTAGGCTAAAAAATAATTGACAGAAAAATATTTGAGAGATAAAACAAAATCCAAAACTTGTTTGGATGAGTTGGGATAGGGAATTTGAGTTGTTGACAAGGAGGGGAGGGGATGTTGTGGTGGTTTTACCTCATGGGAAAAATACAAGGTCATGGATGGTTTTCAATAGAATGAAAATCCCAAATCTTTTTCATAGAGTTTTGCTTAAAAAGAAAAGAATAAACTCCCAAAAATAAAATCTGAGAAGGGAAACAATAGAGAAGGAGTTTTTAAGAAGGTCAAACCCAAAGCTTGAAGGAGAAAATAGAAATAACAAACCCTAGTCAAGGAAAAAGATTTTTAAGATGGTTGTTTTTTCTGAAAGCCTCAAATCTCAAGGAAAATCCAGCAAGGATTTTGCAAAAACCCAAATGAAATTTTTGGAGTGTCACAACACCTACCCCCTTAGGAAAAATCTCGTCCCCGAGATTTCAGTTGATCCTTAAATAAGTGTGGATGCTCTGCTCGAAGAAAATCCTCTCTTTCCCATGTTGCTTCACTTTCGGTGTGATTACTCCATTGAACTTTGAAAAATTTGACGGTTTTCTGTCGGGTCCTCCTTTCAGACTCCTCTAATATCTTTACTGGGTGTTCCCGATAAGTGAGGTCTGGCTGCACGTCTAGGTTCTCATGGGATATTTGTTTCTCTGGGTTGCTCACACATTTCCTCAATTGCGATACATGGAACACGTTGTGGATATCTGACAGTTCCTCAGGTAGGTCTAGTTGGTATGCTACTGCGCCTTTCCGTGCCAATATACCGAATGGCCCGATGAATCTTGGCGCTAGCCTTCCCTTAATTTTGAATCGTTGCAACCCCCTCATAGGTGACACTCGTAGGTACACGAATTCACCGGGTTCGAAGTTGACCCCACGATGTTTCTGATCGTAGTAACTCTTTTGCCGGCTTTGGGCGGTCTTGAGTCGATGTCTGATTAGTTGGACCTTTTCCTCGGCTTCCTTGAGCACGTCTGGGCCGAACATACGGCTGTCTCCGGTCTCTGACCAATTTAACGGGGTACGACATCTTCATCCATACAAGGCTTCAAATGGTGCCATTTGCAGGCTGGCCTGATGACTGTTGTTGTACGCGAACTCGGCGTATGGCAGGCTGTCTTCCCAACTGGCTCCGTAGGTGAGGACACATGCTCTCAGCATGTCCTCTAAAATCTGGTTTACCCGTTCTGTTTGTCCATCTGTCTGGGGGTGGTATGCCGTACTGAAGGCTAGTTGAGTTCCTAGAGCCTGTTGTAACTGCTCCCAGAATCTCGAGACGAACTGTGTTCCTCTGTCAGATATTATAGTCTTCGGGACACCGTGCAGACAAACTATGCAAGAGAGATATATCTTGGCAAGCTTCTGAGTGGTGTGGGTCGTCTTTACTGGAATGAAATGTGCCACCTTAGTCAACCTGTCGGTGATAACCCATATGGCATCATTCCCGTGTCGTGATCGAGGTAGTCCGACAATGAAATCCATCCCTATTTCATCCCATTTCCACTCAGGTATTTTATTTGGTTGCAGTAGTCCGGCTGGTCTCTGATGTTCGGCCTTTATACGTTGACAAGAGTCGCAGCATGCAATGAAGGTGGCTATGTCCCTTTTCATACCGTGCCACCAAAATCCTTCTTGGATATCCTTATACATCTTGGTTCCTCTAGGGTGGATCGAATATGGAGCGGTGTGGGCTTCAGCTAGAATTTGCCGTTTGAGGTCTTCTATGTCTGGCACGCAGAGTCTGTTTCCGTACCATAGTGTCCCTTCTTTGTCTATGATGAATTCCGAGGCCTTGCCCATACTCACCTTTCTTTTGATACCTTCAATGCTGGGGTGACCCGGCTGGGCTTCTTTGATTCTTGTCACAAGGTTGGGCTGTATCTCCAAGTTTGTTATGGTGCCTTCTGCTACCATCAACAGGTTGAGTATGGCAAATTCCCGTTGGAATTCGGGTCTTAAGTTGGGCAGACTGTTGTTGTTGGCGCTGGGGTTCCGACTAAGAGCATCGGCTACTACATTTGCTTTTCCAGGATGATAGTGGATTCCGACATCATAATCCTTTACTAGCTCCAACCAGCGTCATTGCCTTAAATTCAGCTCTGGCTGTGTGAAAATATATTTGAGACTTTTATGGTCCGTATATATTTCACATCGATTTCCAAGTAGGAAGTGCCTCCATTCCTTGAGTGCATGAATAACTGCTGCCATTTCTAAGTCATGAGTGGGATAGTTTTCCTCATGCTTGCGAAGTTGCCTTGAAGCGTATGCGACAACCTTGCCTCCTTGCATTAATACGCATCCGAGTCCCTTCCTGGACGCGTCACAATATACTTCAAAATTCTTGCGTATGTCTGGCACGATCAATACTGGTGTTGTTGTTAATTTCCGTTTTAGCTCTTGGAAACTTTTCTCACAGGCTTCGGTCCATTCAAATTTCTTATCTTTCTTGAGCAACTGCGTCATTGGCTTGGCTATGGTGGAGAATCCTTCAATAAATCTGCGGTAATATCCTGCCATTCCCAAGAAACTTCGTATGTCCGTTACGCTGGCTGGTGACTTCCAGCCAAGTACGGCCTTGACTTTCTCTGGGTCCACGGCGATCCCGTCTTGGGTTAGCACGTGGCCTAGAAAGCCTACTTGCCTTAACCAAAACTCACACTTGCTGAACTTGGCGTACAATTGGTGTTTCCTGAGTTCTCCTAGCACCATTCTGAGATGTTCAGCGTGTTCTTCTGGTGTTTTGGAGTATACTAAAATATCGTCGATGAATACCACAACGAACTTGTCCATAAACTTCATAAATACTTTGTTCATAAGGTGAACAAAATATGCAGGGGCATTTGTCAATCCAAAAGGCATTACTGTGAACTCATACAGTCCATATCTGGAGGTGAAGGCTGTCTTGGGGATATCCTTTGTTCGTACCTTTAATTGATGGTATCCTGACCTTAGGTCGATTTTTGAGAATACCTTGGCCTTAGCGAGTTGATCGAATAAATCATTTATTCTTGGCATCGGGTATTTGTTCTTGATCGTGACCATGTTGAGTGCTCGGTAGTCAATACACAATCGCAGTGTTCCATCTTTCTTTTTGGCAAACAAAATTGGTGATCCCCATGGTGAGGAACTGGCTCGAATGTATCCCTTGTCAAGCAATTCCTTAATTTGCTTCTTCAGTTCAACTAACTCGGATGGTGCCATTCGGTATGGTTTATTGTATATGGGGGTGGTTCCTGGTGCTAGCTCAATGCTGAATTCTATCTCTCGGTCGGGTGGCATGCCTGGTAGCTCTTCGGGAAATACGTCTGGAAATTCACGTACTACTGGAACCTTGTTTAATTCAGAAATGTGCACCTTGTTCAGTCTTGGTTGTCTGGGCATTTCTCTTTCCTTGGCGGATACTCTTATCGTCTTACCATGGTGGTGTGTGAGAATCACGGTCCGATTGAAACAATCAATGAAACCTTTGTTGGTGGTTAACCAGTCCATCCCTAGGATGACATCTAGTCCTTTATTTTCCAACACAATGAGATTGGCGTGAAACTTCAATCCTTTGAACTCAATAATCACATCCTGACAGTAATTCTGAGTAACTTGCTGAATTCCAGGGGACTTGATGATCATGGATTTCTCCAAAGGAAGCATCGAAAAATTATTTTGCGAAGCAAAACTTTTTGAAATAAAAGAGTGAGAAGCTCCAGAATCAAACAAAACCGTTGCAGGTATTGTGTTGACGGGGAACGTACCGAGTACGATATCCGGAGCATTTTGTGCCTCCTCTTTGGTCACGTGGTTCAGATGACCTTTCCTGTGGTTATTGTTGGGATTGAAGTTGTTTCGCTTGGGCGCTGAATTATTATTGCCGTTGTTCGGCTTTGGTGCTGAGCTCCTTGGCTTGGGACACTGCTTGGCATAGTGTCCTTCTTCTCCACAGGCGTAACAAGTAACACCTGGGCGATATGTGAACTCCTTGTCCCTAGCATGAAAATTCTTTGTTGGGCGTGAGACGTTGGATGATGATTTGTGCGTCCCACCCTTCTGAAAATCGGTCTTACTTCGGTGATTGCGAGCATGGTTAGTCTGGTCCCTTTTTCGCTTGCGGATATCATCCAAACTGCGTCTTTCATTTTCCAGAGTAATGGCTTTATCCACCAGCGTCTTAAAATCTGGGAAAGTGTGTATGACCAGTTGGCATTTAAGCGCGGGTGCTAGGCCGTCAAGGAATTTCTCCATTTTCTTGCTTTCAGTCATACGCTCTTCGTTGGCGTAGCGGGATAGCAGAGTAAATTGGCTGTTGTAATCTGACACTATCATGTTCCTTTGCTTGAGGTCATCGAACTCTCTTTTCTTGATTTTCATAATACTCTTAGGAATATGCGCGCCACGGAAACCTTCTTTGAAATCATCCCAGGTCATATCATTTTCGTTGGGATGCATGTGCAGAAAATTTTCCCACCAGGATGCGGCTGCTCCCGTGGGATAATGCGGTGCGTACAGTACCTTTTCTGGGTCTGAGCATTTTGCAATAATTAACTTTCTCTCCATATCGCGAAGCCAGTCTTCGGCCTCAAGTGGCTTGTCAGTATGAGAAAATGTTGAGGGACGTGTCTTCTGTAGCTCAGACAACTTGGAATGCTGCGGATACTGCCCATGGTGATTTCCCATGTTAATAACTTGGTTCATTATTTCCCGATGTTGTTGCTGACTCTGTTCATAAAGGCGGCACACTTGGGAAAGTGTCGTTTCACTGTCCGGTTGACTTGTCTGACCTCGTGTAAAATTGTTGCCTGATTGAGTATTATAGTGTTGACTCGACTGCCCTTGTGCAAAGTTGTTGCCCGGTTGGTTGCCATAATCTTCCTCTGGTGGAGTTGGCATGGAGCGGGTCCAAGGACGAGACATTTTTCACTCTGGGGATGTATTTATAAAACCCATAAGAAAAATGGAAGGGTTGCGAAGATAAAACCCATAATGCACGAGGTTGACAAATAATAATTTTTTAAAAAAACCAAGATACTCAAGGGAAAACAAATCGATTTGCGCATAGAGAAAGACTGCATCATTACGCATCTTACACGCGGCGATAATTATACAATACATCACTCAGGATATGCGTACATAATCCTGACATGTTATTTAGGCTAGTGCACTTCTCCAGATCCTACATGATGCGCAAACAAGCTACTTCTCACAACATCTTACATGGTGATGCAACGCATGGCGGCTACGCATACTCAGTCGGAGATGTTGATGACGTCCTTGGCCCTGCCAAGGGTGAGGCGTAGCGAAGCCGGGGACTCGACTTCCTCCTCGCTAATAGGCTCCATGCGAGTAGTGCTGCGCCGAGTAGATGGAGCGGGTGCCAGGGGCGGAATGACACGGATTGGAGTCGGTGCGAGTGGCGGTGCAGTGCGCGCTGGAGTGGGCGCAATGACCTGGTTGAACTCCTCGGTGGTAGGCAGGCGACGAGCAGGAGCGTGGGATGCAGAGGACGAGACGAAAGTCAGTGGCGGTGCAGTAGGCAGAAGCTCCCTCCTGTTGGCGGCACATCCGTGGACTGAGTCCATGCGGGCGGTCACAAAGTCATCCACCAAGTTGTCGAAGGCTGCCTCCAAGGCCCGGAGATACTCAATAAGCATCTCAAAAGCCTCGTCCCGTTCTCCTCTGTGGCAGGAGAATGCGTAGTGACAGGTGTAGGGCACATGGCAAGGAAGATAGCGGTAGCGACGAGCCTTCATCGCGGGAAGGGCATCCCTGAGACGAGCTATCGCCTCGCGGGTTGCCATCTGGATGGCATGCTTCTCCGTAGGCATGGCTCTCCCCAAGAACCGGAAGCGGCGTAGATCACCACGCCCTCCCTTGAACTGCACCACGGCCTGGTGCATAGTCAGACTGTCGTTGACTCTGTGCTGACAGAGAGTGACGACTGGGCGCACAGACGGCCCCATTGAGACCTGAACGACGAAGGAGAGAAGCTTGACGAACCCATCGGGTACGTTGGCGAAGGTCTGAGACTCGCAGCTGCGGTCGGCCATCTACAAAAGTAGGCAAAAATCCTGAATGGTCAGATCATAAATATATGCTGACTGTCAGAAAAAGACTACTATTGTAAAGACATGAATAAGCTCTATCATGCTCATAACCGATTAGAGATCGCACCTAGTGGCTTCCTACAGTCAGCCTGGCTCTGATACCAAGCTTGTCACGACCGGTTTTCCAATAAAAATATTTATTGAGAAACCAATCTTTAGAATCCAGTTTGAGATAAAACCTCCTCACTGGCAGACAAACTTTTGATACAATAAGCCAGTAGCATAAATATATTACAGGGTTGAGCTGACGATGCTCAACAATTTATTACAAGCGTGCCAATAATTATACATAAAGGCGATTAATGACACAAGGGAGTGGTGGCATACTACTGACTCGCAAATATGGTAGAGGTGGAGTAACACAGTGGGGAGTGGATATGGGATTCTCAAACTAACATCCCATCGAGCGTCGAGGTGAAGCTCGATGAATTTTTTTAGGGTAGCGGAAGCGGATATGAAACAGTGACCAACTCCAGGGTTGCACGAGACTGACTGGGCCTCCTCTAGGCGTCGGATTCGCTATCGAACTCTTCATCCATGAGATCACCTTCGTCAGCATCTGGCCAAATCAACAAGCCAGTGAGTACTTTGAAAGTACTCGCAAGACAGTTCGGACGTAAGATATAACAAATGCTAACATGAAATACATGAATAAGTTAACCAGTACGATCAGACATAGAGGTGATAATGCTGGGTGCCAAACGAGTGTCTGAAAGACTCCTCGAGCGGAAAATGCAGAATAATAATACTGGTGCCAAACGAGTGTCTGACAGACTCCTCGAGCGGAAAATGCAGAATAATAATACTAGTGCCAAACGAGTGTCTGAAAGACTCCTCGAGCGGAAAATGCGGAATAATAATACTGGTGCCAAACGAGTGTCTGAAAGACTCCTCGAGCGGAAAATGCAGAATAATAATACTGGTGCCAAACGAGTGTCTGAAAGACTCCTCGAGCGGAAAATGCGGAATAATAATGCCACAACCGGGCGTCTGAGCGACACCACATAAAGGGCTTTAAAAGAAATGCCACAGTCGGGCGTCTGAGCGACACCACGTAAAGGGCTTTAAAAGAAATGCCACAGTCGGGCGTCTGAGCGACACCACATAAAGGGCTTTAAAAGAAATGCCACGGTCGGGCGTCTGAGCGACACCACATAAAGGGCTTTAAAAGAAATGCCACAGTCGGGCGTCTGAGTGACACCACATAAAGGGCTTTTGACTGATAAGGAAATAATATATTCATCATAAATATGTTCAACTCATGGAAACAAACGGGTTAGTACATCCACAAGAATCAACATTTAAACGGTCTTAGTGCCCATGTGTCCCACCGGGTAATCTGTCACCAAACTGGCACATGACTGTTAGCAGGGAACTTGGAAATAGATAAGATGATTTAAGGATATAGAGCTCTGCAGAGTTTGTACAAAAATTTCCCACAGTCGACGGATTTCCGTAGTCACCAGGACTGGTTCCGTTACGGTATTTCAGAAGAAAACACAGCAATCCAGTACACACCCCATCCAACTCTTCGATGCCAGGAATCACCCTCGACATCGTCCAAGAAAAACTATTGAGACGGGGAGATCACAATCTCGAATAGCATGGGATCAAATTTATATACGCGCGCTCTAAGGGGTGCCCCCCTCTCGGTCCCAACCGGAAACACCCATGCCCCCTGACCAGATGCCTGGCTTTAATCCAGGGCCATGGAACCAGCATCCCGGCCTCTCCTTTTTGGTGTGTACCAAGAAAGCGGTTTGCGACTTACTAAACCATATCCCTTTCGGGAAACATGTGGTAGTACAGGGAAAGGGAATGGATATGAACCAACCGATACGGGTTGGTACTGAAGATAACTTGCATGGCCTAAGACTGGCATGCTACAACACTGCCATCTTACCCATCTTCATGCCAACACATGGCCTTACATACTCACGTCCATCGACGTGTGAAATCATCGGGCTTACATGCTCCAACAATGCATAATGAACGGTTCATTGGTATGCTCCACACATGCCATGAAACTATCTACATGCAAACATGCCAATACACTCATCATATCAAAAGTTCGAACATGCTTGCCTGGTTCAGAGTAGTCGGAGCCTAGCTCGGTGAAGTTCGCGGCCCCGTCACCTCCGCCGGTATCTACGGTACAGAGAAAACATACGCGCTAACGTGAATACCGAGAGGTGCAGAAAAAGTATTGCAAATATTTTTCAAATAAATCTGATAAAAAACTAGACAAAATTTTGAAGAGGACAGAAAAAGAATCACTCAAAAATATGCTTCTGATAAAAAGTTATAAGGGTTTTTGCCCGGGGACTCATCTGTAATGAAACAGAAACTTCCCAGGGTTTTTATTATAAAAACAAAAAACGTTTCGATAGAAACTACGCCGGCCCAGAGGGAAAGCGTATTCTGGCAAAAGACGCCTTCAGAAAATGATTCGATTAGAAAAGACAGAGAGGCTGACAGGCGGGTCCCATCCGTCAGGTTTAAAATTTAAAAGAGGCGGGTCGGGGCTCGCTGGCGCCCGAGAGCCGCGGTGGTCGCCGGCGGCGATCCACGGCGAGGTGGGGAGATCGGAGGTTACCTCCGTGCTCAGGGTGCCATTCCGCGTTGGATGGTGGTCGAGGTGGTCGCCGGGAAGCACCACGTTGGCGGTGGCCCCTGCTCCGGCGGACGGCGGTTCGGGCGTGGATGGAGGTCGCCGGAGAGAGCTGCACTGATCAAATTGAGGAGGGGGTCAAGGATCTGGTAGCTAGAGAGGGAGATGGACGGAGTTTGGGCGCCGGAGACGGCCTCACCGGAGCGAATCGAGCTGGAGGCCGAGGCGGAGCGGGGTGGCCGGAGTCGGGGGAGGAGACCTCCTCGAGGTCCTCCCAGTGACCTGGCAGGGCGTTGGTGGAGTGCAGGGGTGGTGCGTGCTCGCGGGAGGGCTCGGGGTCTCCTTTTATAGGTGATCCGAGGCGGTGGCCGAGAACGGCGTTCTCCGGCGAGTGATTACGGTGGTGCAGTGCTTGGTCGGGGGAGTTTAGGAGTTGAGCACCGTCTGGAGGTTCGCGGAGTCCATTTTGGAGCCAACGGCGTCGGTTTAAGCTTGCTGAGGTGGAGCTCGATGGAACGGGACGGCGCGGGTCCATCGGCGGCAGAGAGCATGCTCTGTGCGTGCCGCGCCACGACGGCTGTGCTGCATGCGTGCGCTGGCGTGGAGGTGGACACGCGGAGCCATCAGCGGGGTTGGGCGGCGTGGAACGGCGTTGAGCCGCCGTTCTGCTCCCTGTTGGCTGCCACGACGGTTCAGCCGCCGCGAGACACGCCGGCGTGGTCGGGTCAGAGCGCCACCGCCGCCAGGAAGAAGCCAAGCGCGCGTGCGGGGCTCTGGACACGCAGACCAGGCAGCGAGCAACGTGCCAAGGGCACTGTGGGCGCGTGACTGAAGATGATCTGAAGAAATCAACACTGAGGACTGAATTTGCTGAATGTGTTTGAACAGTGCATGCAAGGTGTTTGACAGAATGATCCAGGCCTGTAGGGATTTTTCCTTGGGCTGATTTTTGGTGGAGTGACTTCTCATTGCTCTAGTAGGCTGCCTGATTTTTGGTGTAATTTTTGGAGGAGTGTAGATATGAATTTCACCAAATTTGACAAATCTGGTCCAAACTTCCAGGGAGTGTAAGTTGAAAATTTTGAAAAGAAGATGAGTGGATCAAGATGGTTCTGGGTTGTGGGTGCAAAGGACTAGCCAGTAGAGTTGGTTTGAAGTCAAATCTCAAATGGAAAAGGGTACTTGCTTTGAAAATCCATTAGGCTAAAAAATAATTGACAGAAAAATATTTGAGAGATAAAACAAAATCCAAAACTTGTTTGGATGAGTTGGGATAGGGAATTTGAGTTGTTGACAAGGAGGGGAGGGGATATTGTGGTGGTTTTACCTCATGGGCAAAATACAAGGTCATGGATGGTTTTCAATAGAATGAAAATCCCAAATCTTTTTCATAGAGTTTTTCTTAAAAAGAAAAGACTAAACTCCCAAAAATAAAATCTGAGAAGGGAAACAATAGAGAAGGAGTTTTTAAGAAGGTCAAACCCAAAGCTTGAAGGAGAAAACAGAAATAACAAACCCTAGTCAAGGAAAAAGATTTTTAAGATGGTTGTTTTTTCTGAAAGCCTCAAATCTCAAGGAAAATCCAGCAAGGATTTTGCAAAAACCCAAATGAATTTTTGGAGTGTCACAATCGGCAAGGTCGCTTGGTGCGCAAGCGTTGGTGACGCCTTGTAGCGCATCGAGGCAAGCGCCATCGGGCGTGCTGGGCTGGCTACGCTCGCTGGGGAGGAAGAGGGTTCCCGTCCAGAACAGGTCTCCGGACGACGGTGCACCTGGCCCCATGGTGGGCGCCAAATGTCGGGTGGTTGGTGCGACATATGCCAACGGGTGGCTTATCTGTGTGGGAGCCAGTAAGACATCGCCGGTGCCTGGAAGCGGGATAAGGCGAAGACATGCACGCCTACGAATCTTACCCAGCTTCGGGGCTCTCCGTGGAGATAACACCCCTACTGCTGCTCTGCGGGGTCTCCGCATGGTCACTCGATGAACAAGTAACTACAAGGTGCTCCTCGAGCTGTTTGGCGAGAGGAAGAACAAGGGCAAGGCTAGCTCTACTCTTCTCTCTATGTATGTTGTAACCTAGATCAGATCAACCCTTTGCATGGGTGCCCCGAGGGGTTTATATAGGCCTACCCCCCGGGGGTACAATGGTAATCCGACCGGGAGCGGGTCCCAGCCGTCAGTGTCTACGCTCGCCGGCTTCTGCGCCGGCTGCTGGGGCCCGCCGGCTGGTGGGTCCCGCCGGCTGCCGGCATCTTGGTCGACAGACAGGCCCTACTGCCTAGGGCCCTGTCGGCGGCCGATTACTATTGCCTCAGTCCTGATGATGAGAGCTTTATCGAGGTAAGCGTGGCTACAGCGCTGCCGCCTGGCGGGCGATCGCTGTAGCCTCACGTCGTATTGTCTTCTTAATGGGGCGCCTCCTTCGAGGGAAGGAGCAAGCCGGCTTTGGGAAAGCCGGCCATGTCTTGGGCCGACTGGGGGAGGCCTGGCCGCCTTCGGGTGTCTCTCTGCCCAAAGGGGCCCACCGCCCGTGGGCCGCGCTGACAGCACGCCGTGGATGGCGTCATAGTTATCATGGCAACAGTGCCGCGCCGGATGGGTCAGGGCTACCCCATACGGCGCGCTGTGCCAGGCGTGCTCCGGGTTTCGGGGGTGGCAGGCTTTACTGTAGCCACGCCCCGTCCCATCGCCGTTATGTGGATGCGGGCCTCGAGGGTACGATCTTGACCGCGTCGTGGGAGCCGGCTTCTTGGAGTCGGCCTTCTCGTGGCCGGCTTCTTGGAGCCGGCCCTCTTGCGGCTTTCTTCATGAGGGTTAAGGTCGGGCCGCCTTCCGACAGTCGGTGTGAGAGGCAGCCGGCAGGGGGAAGGCGGCCCCACGTCTTGGTTTCTTGGAGGCCGGATCGGCTCGTAATTTTTTCTGAAGAGCCAAGGGGAGCCGGCTAGGCTACCCGTGGTCATTTACCCCGACAGGCACAGACTGTTAATCATATTGTAGACTGCGCCTATCTATGTGTTTGATACTTACTGTTAAGAATTACCTGTTTGCCTTAACTTAAATATCTACTTGTTTGTTTAACTGCTTTGCTACTGCAACAGCGGGTTACAATGATGTTAATAACTACTTTTCAGCATCCAATTGAAACTCTTTAATTCCTTGTTTGTTTAACTGGTTTGCTATTATAACTCCCAGTTGAGATGTTTTGCTAACTTTAACTTTTCTGAATCCAATCGGAACTTTAATGGCAAAACAGGTTAGCCCAAGATCAAAGAGCGAGGTCCCCATGGACGTTGCATCATCCCACAGCAGTGGCACCGGCCCAATCGTGCATTATGAATTGCCAACTGCTGATGCTCTAGAGGCTAAACTAGTGGTAGAAAGAGATTTTGCTTCTGCACTTAGAGATGAAGTTGACATGTTGAGGAAGCAAACAGCACAATCACAAGCAGTACTCAAGACAATCATTAAATATTTGGTGGATTTCAAAACGAAGCAAGCTGAGACTGACCAGATTGTTAAGGTCCTGAAGGAAAAAAGGAAATTAAATTCCTACTTGGTAAATCATAGGTGAAATGTTCTTTCCATAGTTGAATAACATTTGTGTTGTCTGTTCATGTAATCAATCAAACCATTTGTTTTAGAGATCATGTAATAATTGTTTTTTTTGTTTGTAATTTTATTTGAGCACAAGTCTGTATTAATTGATAAGACTCGGAGATATTTCATTTGGATTGCTGTGCCAGACCTACAAATATGCCAATCGGGCTGAATGTGCATTCAGCAATACTAGTATAGATGGACCATAAGTGGCACGCATCGGAAAGGGCGAAGATGTGGGCTAAAAAAAGGATGTTGTTGTAGCCAAAAAAATTACAGCGGCCTGGCTTATGTATGTTAGTTGATATTATTGATCCATATACTCTATAAGTGTTTATATGTCTGTTAGTTCCGTACATTCTTGGTTGATTGACTCGGTATTTGAATCTTGATACGTCGCTTGCGTACATATCTAAATGGGAGTACACATTATGCTGCGTGTGACATTTGAGTTGGACATGAAGTGTTCCAAATATTCGAATTCACCTTAAACTGGATTCTAGTTTCTGAATTTGAGTATCGGCATTTGTAAACCATATTCATATATGACAGTGGAATACATCTTTGTCATCCTTTTGAAGATATATAAAAACACATAGAATGATTTATAAAGATTCATATAGGAATACAAAATGGATTCGAATTTAGTTGCCAGGGTAAACGTGGATGCTTATTGTCCCAAAATTCGAAAGAAATAGCAAAATGTCCACTCCCACATCGGCTGCCCAAAGCCAAGTGTTTGCGAGATGGAAATTACTGTCTATCCATTACACGGACAATCCATCGGCCTCATTTCCACTGCTCTAAATAGGGGTAGGTTAGTAACTTCAATTAGACGTAACGCGACCGCCTCTGAGCCCATTCTGACACGGTGGGCGTCAAACATGGGCGGCAAAACTCATTTGATTCAAGCTCGTCCAAAAGACCTCTGTTTCTCCCTCCATTCCCCATTCATACACGATGGGCGGCAAAACAAACTCTCCTCGTCCGAAATAGATGTATGCTAATATTTTAAATAGGGGCAGATGTGTAACTTCCATCAGACGTGACACAACCGCCCTACCTGTCAGCCCCGTTCATACACCGTGGGCGCCAACCGTGGGTGGCAAAACACCCTCTCCTCTCCCGAAATAGTTACTGGCAAATATTTGGGAGATGCGAGATTACCGTTCTATCCCCAACCGACGAGACGTCCAAATTTGAAACAGGGGATAAGTTCGTAACTTTCCCATATTTCAGACAGGCGCGTCCCAAAAACATGGTTCCCCGTACCTCTCCCTCCATTTACCCATTCATACACCGTCCGCGCTAGAACACCCCATTCCCACACCATCCTCCGTCCGCCACCCCATCCATCGCCGCCGTCCTCCACCACATCCATCGCCACCATCCTCCACCATGCCGGAGCACCTACCAAGACCGCGTCGTCCACTGCTAGAGATGGACGTTTCCCATACACGGCGACGGACCAATAGCCTTGCATCGCGTCCTCTCGCTTCATCGGCGTCGTCGTCCTCTTTGTCGGGGCCGCTCACACAACCTTCTCTTCCACCGCAATGGGACTTATCCCCCGATGCACCCGCCTACCGTTGCAGATCTGCTTCAACGCCACCAACAGCCATCGCACCCCTGATGCCTACACGGCGCCGCAAGAGAGCTGGTACATCATATCTAATCAACTTTTTTATCTCAACCAGAAAATAGATCTTAACTTGGTTAATCTACTTTCTTTTCAGCTCTTAGAATTTAGTTCTTAGTTCGAAGCAAACAACGGATGTTAAATATCATTTCTCCGGTTTGCAACTTCAAATCTGCCATGGCACAGCCATAATACGGTTTAATTGATCATGCTTAGGGTTTAATTGATCATGTTGGTTCCGTGGTGGTTTCTTTAATAGAAATCAGAGGGGAAACCCTCTTTTGCTAAAAAAATATATGCTTAGAGTTTCCCCCTTTTATGATCACTATACGATCAGAATACGTGCTCCGTGTCATAATAGCACTGCTCCACCCATCAAGCTAAACAAGCTTAGTTGTTCAAATATGAATCTGATATTATTAAAACAGAGTTGTTTAATTGGTCAGCTAAATGTTCCTAAATTAGTTTCGAAAATGCATGTTCGCCACTCGGGTGTGTATCTCTGTGTGTGGTCTGGTCAGCACGGTTGGGGAGGTGAACTTTGCATATGCAGGGGTTTATAGGGAGACACTCTCCGAGTTGAAACCGCAATGCATTCCATAGATAATCTGACTACTTTTATGTTTTCACGAATCTCAGATTCTGAACAGCATCATAATGATTATGAGCTTGCACGCATGAAAAGAATAAAGCAGAACAATGCCATGGCTGTCAAACTTCGCATTAAGGGACTAAAATCAAGTCTGGATGCAATGCAATGCAAACATCTCCACCTACAGATTCATGCTCAGAATATGATCCTAACAGTGATTCTGAGCTAGAGGGAGACCTAAGTCAATGTAGCTCCCTAGTGGAGGAGTCATAGGAAGATGCCCTATCTTATTCACCCATCAAGGTACTTGCTCTAACTTTCCAAGGTTACAGTGCTCGCACATATCTTGCAACTGATGCTTTGCATTGCTTCTACTTTGTTGAACTGCCATTAGCTTAGTTTACACATCGTGTATGTGAATACGCCCTGCCTATCCATTTTCAGTACATATTCCATCTGTCATCATACCATATTTATCCATTGAAATGATGTTCTTGTGTATCAGACGTTCAAAAGGAAGAGGGTGATTGTTGATCATGGAGGAGCACAAGAAAAGTATTTGGAAAAGGTAGTGGCACTTGATAAATCAAATAGCCCATTAGGTATAGTTGCAATATCACCTGACCCACAAAATACCCCAACTCTAGCAGACTCTAGCCCTACTACACTGGTCATTTCTGATGCCCCAACTCAGCAGACCCCAACTGCAGCAAACAGTATGATTATGCTAGTTGACATAGCACCAGTTGTACGACGCAAAATCCCCATTCCAGCAAAGAGTACACCAAATCCAGTTGCCAAATCCCTTTTCGAACCAGAGAGAGCCCCAATTGCAGCAAATAGGACCCCTGTTCCATTTATTCCCAGTTTAGAAGACGAAGCTTATGTTGTTCTCAGGAACTTTGTGCGCATCTTTCCTTCATGGAAAGATTATACCGCAGACACGGAACAATTTCCAGTCTTCCTCCGCAACTTACGCTTAAGTAATGTACTAATGTTATTCATGGTCATTACTGCATATGTTTCTACTGACAGAAGACACAAGATTTCATTCTTTTAAATAGGCGAGGCGCAAACTGGATTGTGATGACGAGCAAGGGTTGGTTGCGCTTTTCAAGCACTCGTTGATGAAGTATTGTTCCTACCTGAGGCAAGCGCACTTCGATGGCAAGCCTCTGAACAAAATTTCTGTAAAGTCTCTGGTGCTACATTTATCCGACGGTGACTGGAATAATCTTGTTACACATTGGTCTCGGCTGCAGCGTAAGGTACTGTCTATGATATCACATCACAATTTGAACTACATTTCTGCATTTGCCTTAATGTCTCACTTGTACGAAAATTGTTAGCAGAAGAACATTCGTTCTCAAGGGACCACAGAATCTCGCAACTATACTGCACACTGCATTGCTCTTGTGAGTACCTCTTGCCATGTATGACCGTACTTACTTTCATAGCTATTTGATTATGTAGCATCACTGCACATGTTAGCCTCTCCATTTGGTGGACATTATAAGATCCGTATGGACTCTTACAAAAATTTAGAATCAACCCAATGCTTTTGAAGAGGTTTAGCTCTGCAGTCCTCTTGTAAGGACTAAACGTGGTCTATCACTGTATTTACATTAACAGCTACTCCCTCCGTCCCATAAAATAAGAACGTTTTGTACAGTACACCAGTGTTCAAAACACTCTTGTATTATGGGAAGAGGGATTGGTTCATTTTGTAGCATTCTGCATCTTATCTCCCTTGCCCACCATTTACTAAAAAAGATCATATCTATATTTAATCTTACCAACAAGTAGAATACACAGACAATGCCAGTGCAAAAGTGTAGCCCATTGCTCTTGTCAGTACATTTTGTCCTGTAACGCTTCTACTTCCAGGGATTGGTAGTTGATTATGTAGCATCAATCTGCATCTTATCTTCATTATCCTCTACCCCTTCCAGTATTATCATATCTATAATTACTCTCTACAAAATGTAGAGTACAGGCAATGCTTATGAAGAAGATTTTGTGCTGAAATTCTTGAGTTATCCTTCCCTTGACATGGAGAAGGGCATTATAAAGCCGGTATTAACTGTTAATGTAAGTCAGTCCTTCTAAAGCCTTTATCCTCAATTGCTGTTTAATTTGCTCATACTCCCTATCGTTTACTGCTGTTTAGTTTGCTGTTTCTACCAAAATGCATGTTTGTAAGAACCGTAAGTTCTAAGTTTTACTTGTAAAACCAAATTCTTTATTCATACCATGCACATTACTTAATACTCCCTATATGTATGCTTGTTTTTGTGGATCTATAATCCAGTGTGTGGTGAAGCAGCCCACGTTTGCGCCTTGTCATCTCCTGTTTTATCTTACTGATGTGGCTGATGATATGAACAACATGACATGCACATTATCCAAAATAGATACAATGATTTTCTTTGCCCTTCATCTATGCTTGTTATGTTGACATGGTAATCCAGTAGTGTAGTGAAGCTCCCCGCATTATGAACAATGCCAAATTATGCTATTGATATTTTGAACATACTCTTTATTTTCTAATTTGAAATTGGATAGAATTCATAGAACAGTTATCATCTTTGTTTATACACGTGGAAAACCTGTCATCTCTCTGCTTTGTTTCAGGGTTATATGCCTGATGGCATGCACAAGTCTGCTAAAGGCTGTGAGACAAACCCAACATATATTGCAGCAAAGAAGGCAAAACATCTTGAAGATAGCGAGATAACCCCAAAGTCTTGTCTTGATGCAGTGTTCAAGTTACTTGACACTAACAGTCAGACAAGCTCACAGAATTCGTTGTCTGAATCAGTTCGACTTCTTCAGTCCCAAGTTCTAGCAGAAAGGCATTCTGCAACTCAACTTCGACTTGAGGTCCTATCTCTAAGAAAGATTGCGGAGAACACCAATGAGAACCTCATCGCTAAACAGCTACACCTGGAAGCTATGACCGACATGCTAGGCCGGTCTCACAGCCTTGCTCAGCAGTTCCCCCGCAAGGCTAACCTTTCTTGAACTGTCTTGGAAGTGGTCTCGGTTCAGTATTATTTTGTTACGCTGCAATGGTGCCCAGTTTTTGTAATCTGCTTCTACGTTGCGCTTTATGATCACTGCTGGCAAACTTCGATGCCCAGTGGATGTAATATACCTTGAACCCTTTATTGTATAGTGTAGGTTTATTATAAGTTACTATGCCGTAATTTCTTTATTGTATAGAGTAGCTTTGTTCTTAATTCATACTAGTTACGCAGCAACCCGAAATGAACCCCGGCCCATGATTGTGCGAATCAAATCACGGGCTTTTAACAGGACAAAATTGTCTCGGTCCTTGTTTGGCCCAATCTGATATCGGCTGCGAGCAGGCCGAATGCAAACAGGGTCGTAGTTAGGCCCAACTATATGAAGGGCTTTTAACAGGCCGAAATTAATATAGGGCCGAAATGTTAAACAGGCCCTTAACAGGCCAAAACTAATATCAGGCCGAATTACTAAGTGGGCCTTTAGCAAGTGGGCCCAAAAGCATAGTGTCCAGTTGACGGGCCGAATCTGATATGGGCCATAATTGAGCCCAAAGCCTCTTAAAGGATCGGACCTGATCTGGGCCGTAATTTGGCCCAGAACGTGGTAGGCTTTTAACGGGCCGGATCTCATATGAGCCACTATTAGGCCCGGGGCGTGGCAGGCCATTAATGGACCGGATCAAATATGGGTCAGCATTTGGCCCAAAACATGGCAGCCAGTTAATGGGCCGGCCTACTAGGGTCCTCAAAATCTTGTGGGCCTACAGCTGGGTCGGCCCATTAATGTCGGCGAAATCTCATGGGCCTTTAGCTGGGCCGGCCCATTATAACCCGCAAGAATCTTGTGGGCTTTACCTGGGCCGGCCCATTATGGCACACAAAATTCGTGTGGGCCTTTACCTGGGCTAGCCCATTATGGCCCGCAAAATCTTATGGGCCTATAGCTGGGCCAGCCCATTACGGTCCGCAAAATCTCGTGGGCCTTTAGTTGGGATGGCCCATTATGGTCTGCAAAATCTTGTGGGCCTTCAGTTGGGCCAGCCCATTTAAACTTGATGGGTCGGTCCATGTGTCAACATATCATAGGCGTGTCTCGCCCATTGGATGAGTTGACACGTGTCTCCTCCAGCCAATGATGATTTTACACGTGGAAAATCCCCATTGGTCGTGGCTGTTAACGGGTTATCAGATCCAAAACGCGACCCGATAGCTTAACGGCGTTCCATTACGGTGGATGCCACGTGTCGGTCACCCTTGATGAAAGCACTTCTGTGACGCGCGATTTATTGTCATGGAAGTGGACACTTCCGTGATGATAATTTTGGTAATGTCATGGAACACTTCTACGACAGCACAGGTATGACTATCTTGATTCTGTCATAAATTTGTCATGGATGTACATGCATGACAAAAAAGCGACCTACTGTGACAAACACGTATCATCACGGAAGTGTATTTTTTTGTACTGTTGATACCTTCGAGCCCGTTGCTGATAGAATGCGGAACAGGCTTTTTCCACGTCACGCTCCTCCTCCAGGGTGTCCAAGCTGTCCTGCCGATCGAGCTCGGCCTCTTTTTCTTCGTACATGCGCACTCGAGGTGAGTCATGTATTATGTCGCAGGGCAGAACCGCCTCTGCGCCATTTTAACGGGTTTGGCTTCTATCCATTTGGTGAATTTATCAACCATGACCAGTAAGTATTTTTCTTATGGGTTCCCCTTTGAGGGGTCCGACCATATCAAGCCCCCAGACCGCAAAGGGCCAAGTAATGGGGATTGTTTGGAGAGCGGTAGGCGGCATATGGCTTTGGTTTGCAAAAAGCTGGCAACCGACACAACATTGGACCAGATCCTGTGCATCTGCTCGGGTCGTCGGCCAATAGAAACCTGTACAGAAGGCCTTGCTTACAAGGGCCTAGGCTGCAGCGTGGTGGCCGCCGAGTCCAGCATGGATTTCTGCCAAAAGCTTCCGCCCTTCCTCTTCAGAGATGCACCTTTGAAGGACTCCGGTAGTGCTTTTCTTATAGAGCTCTCCCTCGTGGACCTTGTAGGCTTTAGATCGCCGCACTATGCAGTGTGCCTCATTTTGGTCCTCGGGTAGTTCCTGCCTGGTTAGGTAGGCCAAGAATGGTTCTGACCATGGGGCGATAATAGCTATTTTCACGTGGGCTGAAGGTGGTATTTCGATGGCAGAGCCTCCGATTGTGTCAGAGTGTTCGGTATCTGGTGTTGTGGCCGGGTCCGGACTATTGTCCGGTGTCCCCTTCCCATACCATGGATGGCTTAAATAGCCTTTCTATAAAGATGTTAGGTGGGACAGGGTCGCGCTTAGCGCCGGTACGGGCGAGGATATCCGCCGCCTTATTGTTTTCCCGAGCCACATGGTGGAATTCAAGCCCCTCGAACCGAGCTGACATTTTGAGGACGGCGTTGCAATATGCCACCATTTTCGGATCCTTGGCATCGAAGTCTCCATTTATTTGAGATATTGCGAGGTTCGAGTCCCCACGTACCTCCAGGCGTTGAATGCCCATGGAGACTGCCATCCGGAGACCACGTAATAGGGCCTCGTATTCGGCTGCGTTGTTGGAGTATGTGTATAGTATTTGAAGTACGTATTGGACTGTATCTCCGATGGGGGACGTCAGGACAACGCCAACCCCCAGACCAGCCAGCATTTTAGAGCCGTCAAAGTGCATGATCCAATTGGAGTACGCGCCGTACTCTTTAGGGAGTTCGGCTTCTGTCCACTCAGCGACAAAATCGTCCAGTACTTGCGACTTAATGGCTCCCCAAGGTCTATGTGTTATGTCGAACAGGAGGAGCTCAATGGCCCATTTGGTAATCTTGCCCGTGGCATCGCGGTTGTTTATTATGTCGTTGAGTGGTACCTCTGAGGCCACCGTGATTGAACACTCTTGAAAGTAGTGTCGTAGTTTCCGGGATGCCATAAATACCGCGTATGCTATCTTTTGATAATGTGGGTATCGTGATTTGCACGGAGTGAAGATAGTGGACACATAATATACCGGCTTTTGAAGTGGGAATTTATGTCCGCCCGTCTCTCGTTCAACGACGAGCACTGCGCTTACAATTTGGTGAGTTGCCGCTATATATAACAGCATTGGTTTGCCGACATTTGGCGTGGCCATGATTGGGTTGGTGGCCAGGATGGCTTTTATTTCTTCCAATCCGGCCGTGGCTGCGTCCGTCCACTCGAAGTGTTATGTGCACCGAAGAAGGCAATAAAGGGGGAGTGCCTTTTCCCCTAATCGGGAGATAAAGCGGCTTAAGGCCGCCACGCATCCAGTTAACTTCTAGATTTGCTTGAGGTCAGTTGGGATAGCCAACTGTGACAGAGCTTGGATTTTGGCCGGATTTGCTTCAATTCCTCTACTGAAGACTATGAAGCCCAGGAGCTTTCTGGCGGGCACGCCGACAACGCATTTTTCTGGATTGAACTTGATGTCTGATACGTCCATTTTGCATCATGCTTTTATATCAATATTTATCGCATTATGGGCTGTTATTACACGTTATGTCACATTACTTATGGCTATTCTCTCTTATTTTACAAGGTTTACATAAGGAGGGAGAATGCCGGCAGCTGGAATTCAGGGCTGGAAAAGGAGCAAGTATTAGAGACCTATTTTGCACAACTCCAAAAGTCCTGAAACTCCACGGAACATCTAGTTAAAAATAATGAAAAATCCTTGCCAAAGATGAAGACCAGGGAGGCCCACACCCTGTCCACGAGGGTGGGGGCGCCCCCCCCCCCCCAGGGCGCCCCCCCCACCCACCTTGTGGGCCCCCCGGTGGCTCTCCGATGCCCATCTTCTGCTATATGAGGTCTTTCGATGAGGAAAAAATAATAAGCAACCTTTCGGGACGAGACTCCGCCGCCACGAGACGGAACCTTGGCGGAACCAATCTAGGGCTCCGGCAGAGCTGTTCTGCCGGGGACACTTCCCTCCGGGAGGGGGAAATCATCGACATCGTCATCACCAACGCTCCTCTCATCCGGAAAGGGCAATCTCCATCAAAATCTTCACCAGCACCATCTTATCTCAAAACCCTAGTTCATCTCTTGTATCCAATTCTTGTCTCCAAGTCCGGGATTGGTACTAGTAGGTTGCTAGTAGTGTTGATTACTCCTTGTAGTTGATGCTAGTTGGTTTATTTGGTGGAAGATCACATGTTCAGATCCTTTATGCATATTATTACCCCTCTGATTATGAACATGAATATGCTTTGTGAGTAGTTACGTTTGTTCCTGAGGACACGGGAGAAGTCTTGCTATTAGTAGTCATGTGAATTTGGTATTCGTTCGATATTTTGATGAGATGTATGTTGTCTAGCCTCTAGTGGTGTTATGTGAACATCGACTACATAACACTTCACCAATATTTGGGCCTAGAGGAAGGCATTGGGAAGTAATAAGTAGATGATGGGTTGCTAGAGTGACAGAAGCTTAAACCCTAGTTTATGCGTTGCTTCGTAAGGGGCTGATTTGGATCCACATGTTTCATGCTATGGTTAGGTTTACCTTAATACTTTTGTTGTAGTTGCGGATGCTTGCAATAGAGGTTAATCATAAGTGGGATGCTTGTTCAAGTAAGAACAGCACCCAAGCACCGGTCCACCCACATATTAAATTATCAAAGTACCGAAAGTGAATCATATGAACGTGATGAAAACTAGCTTGACGATATTCCCATGTGTCCTCGGGAGCGCTTTTCCTTATATAAGAGTTTGTCCATGCTTGTCCTTTGCTACAAAAAGGATTGGGCCACCTTGCTGCACTTTATTTACTTTTGTTACTTGTTGCTTGTTACAATTTATCTTTTCACAAAACTATCTGTTACCACTTATTTCAGTACTTGTAGAGAATACCTTGCTGAAAACCGCTTATCATTTCCTTCTGCTCCTCGTTGGGTTCGACACTCTTACTTATCGAAAGGACTATGATAGATCCCCTTTACTTGTGGGTCATCAATGTCGTATGTTCGGAGATTGTCGAACGTGAGCCTCGAGTCTTCTATTAAGGATTCGACGTGTCTGGTTTTAACAACCACATCGTCTACGTATGCCTCCACTGTTTTGCTGATCTGCTTTTCCAGACATGTCTGAATCATGCGTTGATATGTTGCGCCGGTGTTTTTGAGCCCGAAGGGCATTGTGTTAAAACAGAAGGGGCTGTATGGAGTGATAAATGTCATTGCGGCTTGATCGGACTCCGCCATCTTAATTTGGTGGTAACCGGAGTATGCGTCGAGGAAGCACAATGGGTCATGTCCTGCAGTAGCGTCGATAATTTGATCGATGCGGAGGAGAGGGAAGCTATCCTTAGGGCAAGCCTTGTTAAGGTCCTTGAAATCGACAGATAGGCGCCAGGATTTATCCTTCTTTGGTACCATCACCAGGTTTGCTAGCTAGTCCGGATGTTTTATTTCTCTAATGAATCCGGCCTCCAGTAACTTGGCTAGTTCCTCTCCCATGGCTTGTCGCTTAGGTTCGGAGAAACGCCGAAGAGTCTGCTTGACCGGCTTGAATCCCTTTAGAATGTTAAGGCTATGCTCGGCCGACCTGCATGGGATTCCTGGCATGTGTGAAGGATGCCAGGCGAATATATCCCAATTCTCGCGCAGGAACTCCCGTAGTGCGGCGTCTACAGCGGGGTTTAACTGTGCCCCGATGGATGCTGTTTTTGTAGGGTCCGTTGGGTGGACTTGGAATTTGACTATTTCATCCGCTGGTTTAAAAGAGGTGGACTTGGATCTTTTGTCGAATATCACGTCATCCCTGTCCACTGTGGAGTGCAGCGTAGTTAATTCCTCCGCCGCAAGGGCTTCGGATAATGCCTCGAGAGCTAGTGCGGCTGTTTTGTTTTCGGCGCGGAGTGCTATGTCCGGATCACTAGCTAGAGTGATTATTCCATTGGGCCCGGGCATTTTGAGCTTCATGTACCCGTAATGGGGTATGGCTTGGAAGATCGTGAATGCCTCCCGCCCTAGAAGGGCGTGGTATCCGCTACTGAACGAGGCCACTTGGAATGTGATCTCTTCGGACCTGTAATTCTCCGGAGTGGCGAATACCACATCTAGTGTGATTTTCCCAGCGCAACGTGCTTCCCGACTGGGGATGATTCCTCTGAAGGTCGTGCTGCTTTGCTCAATGCAGTTTCTGTCTATTTCCATTTTTTGAAGAGTCTCCCCATAAATGAGGTTTAATCCGATGTCGCCGTCCATGAGCACTTTAGTAAGCCGAAAGCCGTCCACAATTGGACTGAGGACCAAGGCGGCTGGTGCTCGGGCTGTTCGGAATTTAGGTTCGTCACTGGCATTGAAGGTGATAGCCGTGTCGCTCCATGCATTTATTGCTGCCACGTGGCAGACTTCGGCAAGGCTGCGGAGTGCTCGCTTACGCCTATTATTTGAGGCAAAGGTCTCGAAGACTGTCAATACTGTATTGTTATCCACGGGATGGTGCTCTGCGGTGTTTTGAATGAGGAGATCCTCGCCGCTCTTGGCCACCTGCCGGAGTACCCAACATGCTCTCAGGCTGTGTGTTGGTATGGTATCCGCTGTACTGTGAATTTTCCAGGGCCCGTTAAGCCATCCCTCCAATACGGTTCCATGCCCTGTAGTGGGCTTTTGCTTCTTTGTGATTGAGTCGGGCGACTTATGAGAGTGCGCCCTTTTATTTCGGACTGGGGGCTCTGTCAGAGCCGGATTATCCCAAAATTTTGTTTGAGTTTTCCAGGTGCTTTCCATCGCACAGTACTTCCGTACTATGGCAGCCAAGTCTGCGAAGCGTGTTATGTCACGGCGACTTATGGCATTGAGGATCCCCTTGTCCTTGCAATTATTGCAAAAGAATGAAATTGCGTCTTCCTCGCAACAGTCCTTGACCTTGTTCATTATAAGGAGGAATCTGGCCCAATAGTGATGTACTGTCTCCTGGGGCTCTTGCCTAATGTGGGAAAGATCGTTTATATCTGGGTGGGTGGGTAGATTTAAGTCCGCACCTTGACCCGGTTTGAGGCTCAAGGGAGGAGGAGTTTCCGATCTTGGAAGTTCGGGCTCCGGTTTGTTGCCCAGTGGGTCTGGCCTGCTGCCTGAATCTAGGTTCATGGTTTGGGCGATATCTTCCCGTAGACAGGTATCTGGCTCGGAGAGCTCGGGAATCCAAACATAGTGTGTCCTCAACATAGAGGAAGAATCACCGCATTGCTCCTCTACCACCGCTATCTGATGGGTGGCCGGCGGAGAGTTAATCTCCCTTTGGTCGGGTTTAAGCCCAATCCGATCATAGTTCGTAGCGACTCCCAAAGCGGCGATGCGATCCAATAGCTCGTTCAATGAGGAGAGCTCCATTGGATCCATCCACTCGGTAAGTTCCAAGCCGATGTGGAGGCTGTTTTCGATGACCCGAGAAGTTCGTCGGCGCAATGGCCGAACAGGCGGTCATGACAAAGCCGCCTAGTCGGAGAGTTTGGCCTACAGCCAGGGCTCCCCCAGAAGTGATGTTGTCCCTGACAACGATATGAGCCATCCTTCCTTACGATGACGGCACAGTGGAACTCTCAATGAAAGCACCAATGTCAGTGTCAAAACCGGTGGATCTCGGGTAGGGGGTCCCGAACTGTGCGTCTAAGGCGGATGGTAACGGGAGGCGGGGGACACAATGTTTACCCAGGTTCGGGCCCTCTCGATGGAGGTAATACCCTACTTCCTGCTTGATTGATCTTGATGATATGAGTATTACAAGAGTTGATCTACCATGAGATCATAGAGGCTAAACCCTAGAAGCTAGCCTATGGTATGATTGTCCTTGTCCTACGGACTAAACCCTCCGGTTTATAGACACCGGAGGGGGCTAGGGTTACACAGAGTCGGTTACAAGGGAGGAGATCTACATATCCGTATCGCCAAGCTTGCCTTCCACGCCAAGGAGAGTCCCATCCGGACACGGGGCGAAGTCTTCAATCTCATACCTTCATAGTCCAACAGTCCGGCTGTCCGGAGACCCCCTAATCCAGGAATCCCTCAGTGCTCTCCAATTTTTGCATTCAAAATAGGAGTAGGTGTCTGCATTGTATAATTTTATGGCAAAAGTATAACCATGCTCGGTCCTCAAGTGAACTCTCTTTACCTCCATACTTTCCATAGTACTGAAACCAACCTTATCCAAGACATAAATTCTTGCATGGCAGGGGCTACACTAGAAGAATTATAAAAAACTAAAATTATAAGTTGATGCAAAAGAAGCAGAAGTTATGCTTAATTACCAAAAAGGACTTGTTTTTTTTACTTACTGTATCCACTTCGAAGTTCTCATCTAGAATGATGCTGAAGAACCTACCACCAACTAGGTGAGGCCTATCGCACAGGCCGCGCTCGTCTTCACGGTATTCGCACATAACGAATTCCCTTTCATCGTCAAACATTTCCTATGTTCATAGTTGAAGCATTAATTGAAAATTGATCGAAGGCAACTACCAGGAAACTCACATAGATCACTATTACTCAATATGCAACGGGTTGACTTTAGGTCTGTCGAGTCTTCCTTTCTAAACTCTCATCTCACATATATGGTGGGCACTCCCTCTCTGATATTGCGACCGTCGGTGATGGTCGCTACTCCTCCTTTCCCTAGTGCATTACAAATATCTAGCACGAGGAAAAGAAGGAGAAGCGACCCCCACGACAACAGTCGGTATTCTTCTTCTCTCATATATGGTGGACACTCCCTCGCCAAATTTTTCGACCATCGATGATGGTCACTACTCCTTCTTCCCCTAGTGCATAACAAAGGTCTAGCACAAAGAGAAGCAGGAGAAGCAACCCCCACGACAACTGTCAGCATTCTTCTTCTCTCATATATGGTGGAGACTCTCCCTCACTAATTTTTTGACTTTCATGTATGGAGCCTCGATAGACTTAAAGTCAACTTGAAATGTCGTTCAATTCTCTTTCTAGCAAATCCGGGGCACTCGATATTTCCTACATATTCTAGCACAAGTCATGCTTAAATTCACAGAAAAATTCGGCATGACCTTTGCTAAAATAGGACATATCGAGCGCATGAAATTTGCCTGAACGGAAATGAATCAACACTCCGACAAACATAGGCCACCCGGAAATGAATCAACACTTCGCACATGAGCATAAACTGGTGCTCATTGCATTTCAATGGTTCAATATTGACAAAAACATTTCAATATATCTGATAACCCGGACATTTCATTTGGAGCATAACTAAATACCCTAGTTCTACTCTATTCAACACCGAGGAGTGGAGAAGGAGGAGGTGGAATTTTAGCTCACCGACTCGGGTGTAGAGGAAGTAGAGGTAGCTTGGATGACGATCACTCCAAGGAGACATGACTCTAGAAAGCCTGCATATTCCACTGAGTAAAATTTTAGATCATCAAATCTCATATAGCATTCTTTGATGACAAAGTGATAATGACATAAAAATAATTAAATTTTCCAATACATTTCTATATTAAAAAACAAAATTATGACAAATTTCTATACCTAAATTTTCTAACTAAAAATAAACGAGTTCTATTAATTCAACTAGTTCAACTAAGCACTTACTATAAATAAAAATAATTAATTTTCTTACTAATTCAACTAGTTCTATTAAGCACTTACTATAAATAAACTAGTTCTATTAACTATTTCTATTAAACACTTACTAAAAATAGTAAAAAAACTACATTATATAAGAACAGTAAAAACAGTTTAGGGTTTAGGAGAGATGGAGGGAGGAGGGGTGGGAGGAGGAGGAGGGAGGAGGAGGGGGAGGAGGGCGGTGGGAGGATCGAGGGAGGAGGAGGACGGAGGAGGGGTGGGAGGAGGCAGGAGAGAGGAGGAGGGGGAGGAGGGTGGTGGGAGGAGGGCTGCCGGCGAAGGGCTTGGCCGGAGGACCAGGGAGAGGAGGGAGGAGGGGGCGACCGTAGGAGGAGGGAGTATGGCGCAGTAGGGAGGGAGGCTTAGGAGAGGGATGAGGAGGGGAGGGAGGTGGAAGGAGGAGGGATGAAGGAACTACCTCAGTGGAGGAGGAGGAGCAGGAGTGTCGGTGGCAGCGGGCGACGACTGCGGTCGGGGAACAGTGGCGGACGACGGGGGGTGCGGGGGAGAGTGAGAGTGGAGTGGAGAGGGGAGAGTGAGGGGAGGCCAGTTGGAAAAGATAGGATGGCTTTAGTTGTAGCGCTCGTTAGGATAAAGCTCTACTGCTAAACGACATAGTAGTAGCACGTTTAGCAAACAGGCGCTACTGCTATACATAGTCTGGTGGCAAGGTCATGGCAATTGTAGTAGTAGCGATGTTTCCTCCGGACACGCTACTGCTATGTGGATATCAGTAGCGCGGTTTGTTGTAGCGCACTACTGCTAAGTAGCAGTAGCGCCTTTTTTTAAACCGCGCTGCTAGTAACATTCTATCTATAAGGTTTTCCCTAGTAGTGAAGAGTGCCCAAATTTTTTGGGGAATTTTGGGAATGACAGAAATGTAGGCTGGTTCACAACCTAGGATAAAAATTGACACATGGACATGAGACATAGGCAAAAATTGACACATGTACATGACACATAGGCAAAACTGATGAGGTGGCACCTAGTCATAGCAATGCACCACAATTCACAAGGCTATGACCATCTATATTGGTCGTGGTCAGCTAGAAATAAGGCAGCGGACCAGTGTTGTCTGCTTTATGACCATTTCGTGTAAGAAAATTACAGCCTTTATGACCAAAATGGTCGTTATGGGTTTAGGGTTTGGAGCCCCCCCACCCCCGAACAGCTTATGACCAATTGTTCTGAAATGGTCATGGATTTACGACCATTTCTTCTAGGGTCACTGACAGAAGGTCACAAGTTGACATATTTCTTGTAGTGCATGGGGACATCTACCCATAGGGTCGTGATGGCCCTTTCTAAGGTGAGTAGGACATCTTTCTTGCTCACTTTAAGATCACTCCTAGTCTCGTGGTTGGTGTATATCCTCCCCACTTATGACACACCGAGCAATTGTCATATGTGATGTCTGCCTTCCCTCGAGGCTTCATATTGCATTGCCCGATCGTCCCTTTGATCGGAGGTGTTAGTGTAAATCCATTCGAGGGTAGGGGTGAGGCAACTCCGTTCCTTTGGAAGGCATCAATGGTGCTAATGAAGATGAGGGTATTGATGCTTCCAACATCATTCCATATATCCTATTTGATATCATGAAGGTCCCAATAGTCGGTGCCAACTGCCGACGATGTATTGTGAAGTACCAGAACAACAATATATAACGTATGTGGATTTGTGTGACAATAGAACAGAACCTCAAGTAACCACATAGACATATAGAGACAATTTTACCCAGGTTTGGGATCCCACAATGTGAGTAATGCTACTTGTGATAGGCGTTGGGATTTCACCAAAGAGGAAGGGTGATGTAGTATAGTAGCTGATAGTATTTCCCTTAGATAAGAACCAATGTTTATTGAACTAGTAGGAGACTCACGCAAATAAACATGAACAGTCCCTACACACACACACACACAAAATAAATACTTGCACCCAACATGGGCAAGAGGGTTGTCAATCTCTTTGTACTCGTTAATTGCAAGAATTGGTTATGGTAGTGATAGATAGATAAATTGCAAAAGAAAATAAATGGCAGCAACTAATTTTAGGGTTTTAGTACATATGAAGTGAATGGACGCTGGCACCAAAGAGTTCACTAGAGGCGTCTCTCTCATGAGCATAAAAACCCTGGGTAGACAAATGACTATTGGGCAATTCATAGAATAGTGCGTAGTTATGATGATATTTATAGCATGATCAATATATAGGCATTACGTCTAAGGCAAGTAGGCTGACATCCATCTGCATCTACTACTATTACTCCACCCCTTGACCAATATACAGCATGCATCTTAAGGTATTATGTTCATAACAAACAGAGTGATGCTTGGAGCATGATCACATAATATAGACAAAGTAAGACCAAATAATATGTTCGAACCCTGTCGTTTTACCCTTAACAACAATACAAATACGTGCCTTGCAACTCCTCCTATCTCAGAGTAAGGACATCTCAAGATTGAACCTACCAAGCACCTCTCCCACTAAAGATAAATCAATCTAGTTAACCAAAGAATATGGCTAGATTAGAGAGAAATACAAGGCTATAAAATCACACATAATAAATCTCAGAAAAGACTCAGTTACATTCAATGAATAATCTAAACATAAACCCACATTTCATCGAATCCCAACAAACACACCGAAAAGATTACATCGAATGGATCTCCAAGAGATCATTGTATTGAAGATCACACCCACACACACACACACATAGAGAGAGAGAGAGAGAGACCTAGCTACTGCTATGGACCCGTAGGTCCTGTGGGAACTACTCACACATCGTCATATGGAGGCAGCAAGGTTGATGAAGATGGCCTCAGTGATCGATTCCCCCTTTGGCAGAGTACCGTCGGAGGCCTCTAGATGGGATCTTGGAAGAACAGAGGCTTGAGGTGGCAATAAAATTGTTTTGGGTCACGCTCTTGGGGTTTCTTAATTTTATGGAATTTATAGTGCTGGAATTAGGTCAGGGAGACCTCCGAGGGACCCACAAGCTCAGGTAGCACTGGGGGTGCATGTATGACCTTGTGGTCCACTCGTCGGTCACCTGCACCCCCAAAGCTTCTAGGGTCTCTTATGGTCCAGAAAAATCACTGTTAAGTTTCATCGTGTTTGGACTTCGTTTGGTATGGTTTTTTTGTGAAACAAAGAAAGAGGCAAAAACAGGAACTAGAACTGGGCACTGAGTTAATATGTTTGTTCCCAAAAATGATATCAAATGGCATATAAAGTATATGAGATTGATGATATAATAGCATGAAACAATAAAAAATTACAGATACGTTGGATATATATCAAGTAAAAGCAACAACACTAGTCCTTCTTGTTTGGAATTGTAGATATTAATGAGTATAATGTGGGGGTCCAACAACTTGTACACTAAGTCGCTAGAAATTTTTGTGGCCAATTCGACGGGGTGTGTCCAAGATTGTATCTAATCTAGGTCTAAACTAGGTCTTCGACTCCATCCTCTTGGATGTAAAAGTAGAAGTTGTCCCTCTTAGTCTTGGCACTCTGATATTTATACCCATCCTTGTGTCGGTTCGGACGCCTTCCTACCCCGTGTATCGTAGTCGGATACGGCTTGACCTTCATGCGGTTGGTCCTTACCTTACTCATATGATCTCTTGGCTTGGCACACCTTGGTTTCTCCTTTATTGATGGTCTTCAAAGGTAGTTCTTTTGGCCATTTATCTTTTTGGGCCAGGACTCCTAGAGGATCTGGATCATGAGTTCGGTTGACTTGCTTGGGCTGTGAGTGGTGTGAGGAGGGGCCCAAATTGGCATATCACCAACAGTAGTGAAACTTATCATGCACATGACGCAATGTCATACCCAACTACCCATTGGGGAGTCAACAAAAAACTCGTGTTGGATTCCGCCTTACTACCATAGTACCATGTCATATATTTAGTATTTCTCAAAAAAATTAATTGACACCACCGCGTACCAAGCACTATAAAAAGCCTCGCCCCTTACCCCTCGATGCTTCCTCAAACCTAGCCTCTCCCCTCAAGCCTCATCAGAAACTTTCCCTTCTATATGTAATATCTCCATCTCGTGCCTATCCACGACATCACCTCCACTGCTATCAAAGTTATAGTGAACTCACTTCTTCATCGAATTTTCAGAGCATCCACTCTCTTAGTTTATTATGCCAGTGCTAAGTAGGTCAACCTACAACCATGGCTGCGAGCGCAGGGTGGACGACCACATGTTAGATAGTCGCGGAGATCTGATTAATGATTTCATGGAGGATCAACTCGGTGATGATTACGTCTTTGAGTCTAAGATGGCTAATCACATGGCGGATCAGATCAATGATGAACATATTATGGAGTTAAAGGACACTGCCTCTAGTCTCATCGACAACCACAAACTCGGTGAGTTCTCTCCTTTTTTTTCATCTTTATGTCCATGCAATCTTTATTGTGATGGCCTTTAATAGAGGTGTTGAAGAGTAAATTCGACGATAATGAATAAGTGAAATAGTTCTATCATAGAGGGTTTTCTAAAGCACTAGAAAACATACCAAATCCAATTCTTGCATTTTATGCGTTTCCATCCATTGTTTTCAATCTTTTAAAACTTGGAATTTCGATGTTGACAATACAACCAATTGCGTCGGCGATTCATTGGGTGAGATCATGGCATGCCTTCCTTCATCCATTTCTTGTCATGAAAACTCGGGTTCACTCTCTTGCTCCCCAGATAAAATGTGATAAGGAATTGACCCCTTGGTGAATTCCACCAAAATCCTGGTTCTATCCCTAGCATCGACCTTGTGGCGACCGAAGGGGAGGGGAACCATGTATCTCTTCTTGCAAGTATAGGGAGGAATCGTTAGTTTTTGTGTTGTAGCACGAAAGCAGTTAGGGTACCTAATAATTTTGCCTCGGTTCTTCCTCATCATAATGATGTTGAAGATCTAGTTGCCTCCTCGGCTCGTCGTCTACTCCGCGCAACGAGACTTTTTTACCATTTTTAATGGATTTTTTCCCTCTAAGAGACTAGCAAGTGAGAAAAATCAATCATGGATTTGGATAGGGGTGGTGATTTAAAGAAGATGGATCTAGTGATATTCCATTATATCATCCACGAGATGCGGTGGGTCGCATCCAGGTTAATATGGGTTGTTCCCCAACAATTGTGTCATACTGACATGTGCATCAGTTCTTATGGTGTGCCTATTCTTGGTCTCTCAAAGCCTCATTGGTGATGGTACTTCCCTAATTTTGGCAATGGTGGAGGCTTCGCTTCTCTTCCAGTGAGCACCTCATCGAAGACCAAGGTTGGTGGTAGTAGTAGGATTTGGTCTGTAAAAGGACCCATGGCCCCTAACTGTATTTTTCCTTGGAGTTTTTCCTGCAAAATTTCTGCTACACTTGTCTTCTCCCAGCCTATTTTGCAATTTTTAGTGTGGTCTTACCAATACCATGTGTTTTAGTCAACGAAGATGCAATTACTATGAAAAAAATCTGATCATTTGGAACCCAAGCCATCTCATCTCTAACATTGGCGCGAGTGCACACTTACCAAACCCCTCCAACCTATCCTTACCCATTGTATATCCAAAGATGATTCATCTTAGAAGCTCGGTAGACTCAAACACATGGATACATTGAAATCCAAAAATGGCACAATCATGAATGAAAATCCGATGATGGGATCGTAAGAAATGAAAACCCAAAGACAATATGACAATCAGCCGCAAAAAAAGACAATATGAAATTAAATGAAAATCCAAATATGAGATAATAGTAGATAAAAACCAAACATGGCATAATATTAATGAATTTCAAAAGATGGCAGAACATTAAATAAAAAAATTATAAATGGCATATCATAAAATGAATTCCAAATATGGCATAACAATAAATGAAATCCATAGATTGCACAACATTGAATGAAATTCCATAGATGGCATCACATTAAATGTTATTCCATAGATGGCATAACATTAAGTGAAAAAACAAAATATGGCATATCAATAAATAAAATCCAAATGTGGCAGAACAATAAAGTGAAATAGCAGACAACTTAAAAAATTCCAAAGATGGCGCGACAATAATGAAAATCCAAATAAATCATAAAATTAAATGAAATTCCAAAGATCTCATAGCATGAAATGAAATTTATAAATGGCATATCATTAAATGAATTCCAAAGATGGCATAACATTAAATAAAATTTATAAATGGCAAATCATTAAATGAAAATTTAAAAATGGCATATCATTAGATGTATTCCAAAATGGCATAACATTACATGAAATTCCATCAATGTAATAACATTAAATGAAAGGCCCATAGATACAATATGAATAAATAAAAACCCGAATATGACACAACAAAAAGTGAAAATAGAAAAAAAAATCCAAAGATGGCGTGACAATAAATAAAATCCAAACATGGAAAAATGATTATAAATATAAAAAATGGCACACATTAAATGGGGAAAATTAGGCAGAAAAAAAGAGCACATCATCTGAACACATCCACGATGAACACTCAAGAAAATTCGAAAAAAATCTAAGGATAGACTTAGTTGATACATATGTAGGCATCCGGAAAATAAAATACCGCGCAATAGATCGAAAACAAAATATCTTCTTAGAAATAATGCACTAGCCCCCCCGGACTACATGATAATCATAAACTCTAATGTCAAGACCACAAAAGTGACGAAAGATTATTGTGAGTAGTTCATGTGAATTCTATATCTTTGTAGGGTCCTCCTTGAAAACTCATCCCGCCCCTACCCTATATAAGCAATGGGATTATGCATATTCTTTTGTCCATTCTGAATCCTCCTGTGTCTCTTCTTTTTGTTCTAGACTTCAATTTTAAAAAAACTATATTTGAAGTCAATCTTCTTGAATAGGTTTGTTCAATTTTTGAGTAGTTCATGGAAATACATGCGGAATCTGGAGGGTATTCGTTGTGCTAATCGCTAGTGTTTCTCATGTCTTAGGGATGGAGTAGTTTGCCCGGTCACTTGGAGGGGAGATTTCTATTTGTTTGCGTTTTGTGTTATTTGTTTGTGTCGTTCTTCTGAGGCTAAATGAAAGGAGGCATGTCGTCTGGAGCGGGTGAGACAAAGTATGGCGCAGGCATGAGCAGGAGCCCACTCCAGCCTCAGCCACAACCCATCGTTGCCGCCCGCCTGACTGTTGCCCACCAAGGTGGACCTTCCTACTACTCTACACCACGCCCGTCCGGGCCCGTGGCCGGCACTGAGCACGCGCACACCATGGGTGTGAGCTCTAAGCCACCCAAGAGGAAGCGTGGCCGCCCACAAAAGAACACCCTGGATGACACCATGCCGCCAACTATCTTCCCGCCGCCATATCTTACTGGTGCCGCTGCTCCCCCGACACCTGCTCTACCCTCGAGCTCCACGTTGGGATTGCGCCTGTGCGTTGGGAGCCCCCATGCGCCACCAGCACTGCCATCACCGATACCACCACTACCACCACCACCACCACCTGTAGAGCATGGAACACATCCAGTGAAGCTGACGAGGGTATGGCCGCCGAGCTCCATGGCTAGCAAGAAGCAGCGACAGATGGCAGTAGCAGGTATATATAGTGTTCTTGCTTGCACTTAGAGCTCATGCCATCATCGCAAGTAGAGTAGCAAAAGGTGCATAGATGGATATGATGGTATTTTAGTCTAATACTCATATATACAAAGGACCGGGGCATTTGATGATAACCCCCCAGTTCGTGCGCCTTTGATCATAAGCCCCCCTTTGTGTCACTGACATGTGGGACCGGACCCCACATGTCAGTGACACAAAGGGGGGCTTATGATCGAAGACGCACGAACTGGGGGGTTATCATCAATTCTTCCCAAAGAACCACCGCAGGTTGACCAGAGTCTGACAAGCATGGAATTATCCATGTTTGACCAGAGTCCTAATACTCGTAAGGGTTGCCACATGTTTGTCAAAATGAAAACAGAGCTTTTGTTGTGGATGTGTTAGAAAATTAAAATATCGTATAGGTGTTATTTCATTGTATTCATTCATGGTGTGTGTTGTGAACTTGTGATTCCCTCCAGAAGTATAAACGAAGATTAGAAATTATATTTGTAGGATGTTACATGTTAGTTTAGTTCAGACCAATGTTATATTCAGTTTGCCAACATTAAGTATATTTCCCGTTTCTAAACTGAAATGGATTTTTTTGGTAGGGCCTGCTGCGACTGGATTAATTCCACAGGTTATCACAGTCCAAGGTGGAGAGGTAATTTGTCTCGCCCTGATGATGCTCCAAGAGACATAGCAGTGCTCTAACAACAATTTATCATAGTATCTAGATACTAGCTATCAAAATATCTAATTGAAATGGTTCCTTTAAAAAAGATGCTAATAATGGATCCATGGTTTCAGGATGTAACAACAAAAGTCCTCTCCTATTGTGGGAATGGGTTGGCAGTTCATATCTTCTCTGCCCATGGTGCTGTGCGTAATGTGACACTGCAGCAGGAAAATTCTCCTCATGAAAGGGTCGTTTATGAGGTTCGCTCCATTGTTTTAGCTTGGAAACTGTAATTAGAAATCCCTTTTTGCCGGTGTGCTTTAGAAATATACTTAAGGTCCAGCCAAACTAGAGAAGAATAAGGAAAACTGAAATGTGGGGCAGTAGTTAGTTTTTTTTATAATTATTTTCTTTACCAGCATATTGCAATCAAAACAGAACGTTTTGTAGTTTTGGTTTTTTGTAAAGGAAATGTTGTTGTTTGACATCTAGATTTGTTTCAAATTCTGAACAATATCTAATTATGTGCACTCAATATGCAGGGTTGTTTTCGCATCCTCTCTTTGTCTGGCTTGTATGTGCCATCCAAAACTAATGAACTGAGCACTCGAAAGGGTGGATTGGCTATTTCGTTTCCCAGTCCTGATGGCCGCGTCTTCGGCGGTGGGTCAGCAGGACCTCTGATTGCAGCTTCACCTGTTCAGGTTACCATCTTTTACTGGGAGTAACATGTTTCTAAAAGATAAAGATCTTTATATCATAGTTTGTTAATAGCTCTCAGTGCATCTTTCTGTTTGTTGAACTAGTTAACAGCTATATGTGCTTCCTAAATTTGGGAAACTGTGAAACCAAGATTCTGTCATATAATTTACATTCTATACATATTAATATAAATCATTATGTGTTTCTCTTTATATGTACCTTATCTGCAAAATGATATAGCTTTACAAAATACAGATGTATTGCTAGTGAGAACCTTGTGCTTTGTCTTAATACTTCGATTTTTTGTTCGCAGGTGGTCATTGGAACGTTTCTAGCTGACTAGAAAAAGGAGGACAAATAGGCTCCAAGAGGTGGTCCTAATGGATCATCAAGTGATCCAGGATGCCCACCAAACTTGAGTGCCACTCAAAGATTCAACACCGGCTTCTTGTTTCCAAATAAGAGCCAGCTTAATTCCTAGCTTTTTGCTCCTAGCTTCAAATGGTTACTCTTTTCTAGTATTTCCAAATGCGCTCCCAATGCTTAGCTTTCCGCTCTTAGCTCATTCCCAATGCTTAGCTTTCTGCTCCTGATCATTTACCTTTTCGGTTAGCTCGCTCCAAGTGCTTAGGTTTTCACTACTATATCCAAATGCTCAGCTTTTTATCCTATCTCCAGCTTAGCTACCCATATGCTTCTGTAATATGATGATACTTTGCGATAATATAGTTATGAAATTTTCATGGTCATATTGCGAACATCTAATCAGTAAACCCGTAATAATGCCACTCTAAGAGTAACCAGTGTTGAAATATATTGCCCGTCTCTCTCCATCAGTTCGTACTGATGGGTGAACTCCTTAGGTGCATAAGCTTACAACCAAGAGGTTCTGGGTTCAAAACCCAGTAAATGCAATAAATAATTGCGGCCTGCCCCCGCTTTCACTGCCCACGTCATATAGCTCCAAAGAAGCATAGACGTGAGGGGGAGTATTGGAGTAAATGTCCGGCCCTCTCTCATAGTTCAGACTTTTGGATGAGTTGGCTGGTGTATGAATTCAATATGGCATCCGAGCCAAGAGGTCTTGAGTTCAAGACCCTGCCAACGCAATATTAAATAAAACGATTATGCGGCCTACATCTATCCTTCCAAACGATGGGCAGCTATCGTATCGCTTGTATGTCTTATGCCTTTGTTTGATACTTCCTCCGTCCGGAAAAACTTGTCCCAGGCTTGTGCCTCAAACAGATGTATCTAGCACTAACTTGGTTGAGCAGAGCAATATCTGCTCTATGTATATAGCTGCCGACCAATCTGTATCTCACACAACTGGTTGAGCAGAGCAATAACTACTACTGTAAACGACAGTGACAAGTTGGCAAGGACGATGACAGTGATGTCCTATCGAATTGGTTTCAAACAAGGTCGATGGATCAATCGATACTCGACACACCCTGAATCAAAAGCTTCTTTACTTTGGTATCTCATTCGTCGGTTTTTCTCTCATTCTCGCTGAAATTGTACGCACGTCAGATCAATATATTAGTTGCGAGAATAGTTGAATTCGTCTTCTGAACAAACTATACATTTCAGACGCCGGGTGACACAACCTGAAAATAAAGCGGAACATGAGGGATAGAGAGAGAGAAATAAACAAAATGTCTGAAGTTGTCATGCACACGGAAAAGGACAATGTAATATACTTTGGTATTCTTACAGCATTGTAGAATACAACCTGAATTTTATTCAAAAAATTTACCATAGGTGGAATCAAATATACCACACGCGCATGAAAAATCGAAAATGCAGGAAGCCGTGTCCAGGGCTCCAGGCGCATTAACCTCACCATGCTCAGAACTCTGGTCTCGGTAAAAACAAAAAATCATTTTCTGCTGATGGAATGAAACTTTCAGCAGAATAACAAAACTCAAGTGCCCAACTCACTGCAAGAACCGCCACATCTGTTTGTCATCTAAGAGAAAATGCAGCTAGCAACATTGAAGTAGTGGCCATTATCAACACATTACAGACTAATGTCGTTCAAACAGTTTTGGAATTTTACAACCGTGATGCCAACTCAAATAGGTTTCTTACTGTCAGGAGAACAAACCAAGTTTAGCTTAGCTAGCAGAAACACAACAACTACTGGGTTTTCCTGAACCAGTATGTCAACGGAAGGAACTGAGTTATAATGTCATTGTGTCCGGGGCGGCCACACTTTTGAAGGCGACTTCTAGGGGTCCCGGCTCTGGTATCTCTCTACTCTGCATTGATATCCGCGTACCGCAGCGCGGCGTGGGCTGAATTAGCAGAAAAATAGTTAAGCAATTAGGCATCGTGTGTCACAGGTACTGCAACAAGTCTAAATGAGATGATCAAAAAAGAAAGCAGATGTGCAAAACCTCAAAACAATGTAATGTGTTACAGTAGGCTGAAAAACAGAAATCAGTATCTTCTCTGTGAATCTGAGCTAGGCAGTCCGGTTCTGAAGTTCAGAAGTTTTCCACTAGCGGCATATATATGATATAAATTGAACAACTGACTCATCTGAATCTAAGCACAGTGGCATCAAAACTAATAGTTTCCATATCATAGTTCAGTGTGGATTTTAGACTTATGAAATGACTTTCACCCCAACAAACTAGCCTCAGACAACCTTCTAGCATAATGTGGTGCCTGTTGAACATCTACTGATTTCATTCAGCAACTTTTACTATGTCTATAATCCTAAAGCAGTTCAGATTCCTAACTGAAACAGATTAGCAGCAAAAGTTTCCGTAAACAAACTGTTTTTCAGACTACTCGTTTCGATTCAAACACTGTTTTCCAAGCACGGGCAGATTAGCACTCAACTGACATGAAACCCAAAACATCCGATCCGGACAAGTTCAAGACTGGTTCAAATAAGAGTTTCTTGCCAAAGGAGAAGAGGAGGGGCTCTCACGAGGCGTCCCGGCGACGACGACGACGATGTGGAAGCTCTGGCGGTTGCTGGGCAGGTCGACGAGGAGTGGGAAAAGCCGGCCATCACGGGTGGGGAGGCACATGACGAGGTCGGCGACGCCCAAGACTTGGACAGCGTTCAGCAGCCTGGCCAGTTCCTCCCTCAGGCGGAAGACGGATCTCCCCCTGAACATGTGCCAGCCGCCGGTGATGAGGTCCCCGTGGATGTCCCGCCACATGTATACGATCTCCCGCGACAGCAACATGGTGGCGATGGGGAGGGTAAGCTGCAGTTCGAGTCCCAAGTCCCAACATTGTCAGGAGATCAAATGCGAATTTGAGACGCCGAAGCCAAAGAAAGCGCAAATTTGGCAAGAACAGAGCCAAGAATTGCTCCCAGGCGAATGAAATTAACACGATTTGCGATCTCCGCGGTCATATTCCGATGCACGTTAACGACATCCAATCCAAGAACCCAGCTCGCGCAAATTCGACCGGGAAGAATCAAGAAGCGGGCATGGCGGACTCACCCCAGTCGAACGTGGAAGGGGAGGCATGGTCTCCCTGGCGGGGATGGGCTCCACGACCCAGTGCATCATCGTGCTCATGTCGTGGATGCCGTTGATGTAGCCGACGCTGGCGCCGTTGTTCCAGGGGAGGTACTTCCCGTTGGCGCGGAGGCTGCCGCCGTTGAAGTGCTGGAGCAGGACGTCGTCCCCGAATTCCGTCCGGACAGCCAGCCAAAAGACTGCCTCCGCCTCAGGATGGTTGTAGCTGCGCTGCTCGACGCGGTGCCCACGGTGGCCTAGTGGCGCTGGCGCGCCCGTGGCGGCGAGGTACCGGCCGTAGGCGGCGCTGTGGAGGAGCAGGAACGGCACCCGCGCGTGGGGTGGCTGGTACAAGTGCACCGCCCAGGCCGCGTTCATCGACGCCCGGCGGTGGTGGAGGGAGACGCCTTGCCCGTCCTCGTCGGCGTGCAGGTACGTGCCGAGCTCGCGGCTCCGCAGCCGCACGTGCTGGCCGTGGTGGAACTGCTCCATCCGTCGCTTGAGCTGGAACGCTGCAGAGGAGAGGAGATGGGCTCTGCGGGGTGGAGACGGAGAGTGGGTTCTTGGTTTCTTGGCGCTCCGGCTACGGGGAGAAGAGAGCAGCGAAAGCTGTTGGTTGCGACGGTTACGTTCGGGCGCCAAGGCTGAATATTTCAAGGTGCCTGACGCCGTCGCCGGGCTCAGCTTTCGGTACTAGGTGGGCTTGTGGGCCGTAGTCTAGGATCTTCTCTGTTTCTCGGTTAAGCTAAAAAAAAACCCGTTTCTAAAATGAAAGGTTAAAAAAGGCACTAGCCGCCGTCAAGGTTCATCAGCTTTTTTTCTTTTGCGAGAAGATGTTCATCGTTTTCGCTGGTTCGTTCCCTATGGTTTCTTTTTTTTTCTGGTATCCCAAGATGGGTGGGTCAGAGGTATTAACCGTCAGTTGTATTGGTGTGAGACTTTCTTAGTTTTTGTCCTCTCATAAAACCACCATCACCATTCTATTTGTTATTTAAGTGCGAAGATCAAGACTTGTGACTTGGGCACCAAACAAAGTGTTGAGTAGTTGAAAAGGAAGAGTCATGGATTTGGTTACTTTGTCGGCGCTCTAGATTGTGTTATGATAAGGTGTTTGGATATGATAAAGCGTTGAGGTTTTTGTGGGGGGCACGGGTAGGGGCACGAAGACCCCAGATGCTGTCAAAGCGGTGGCTTCCTGAAGAAACGGAAAACTACAACCAGATGCTTGTTACTAACGAAAAAGACCCCAAACAGCACAGAGAAACGCAAATCGGTCCCTACTGATCCTCGAATGATAGAATCGACACCAGTGCCGGGGACGAATCACTTGGAATGGCGTGACCTCCACGGACCGCTCCGCAGAATCCTTGTTGGAGTAACATTGCCCTTCTGGCTTCAAGGCCGGGAGGAACGAAACATGGCTGCCACTCAACCTGAAAATTTGCCAGATCATAGGACGAGTCGGCCATCCTACTTGGGCATCGTAGCTTCTCCAAAAACCCCAGCTGGTGAGCTCTAGGTCCCCTTCATCCTTCTCCGACAGCACACATGAACTTTATTTCCAGATCCGGGGACAATATGGATGAACATGGCACGTTTGTTGGCAGCTCGATAGCCTTTACCATGCTTAGTTTGCATGTTTATGAGTTGATGTTTCAAAATAGAAAGTTTTCTATTGTTGTCTGAATTTTCCTGACAAGTCAAAATGTGATAAAATCTTCAAATCTTGACATGGTAAGGTATACCAAATTTTATATTGCTCGATAATTGTTCAAAAAATGAAGTTAAATAAGTATGAATTTTGCTTCATCCTTTGCAGACTATTCTTTTTAGACAGATTACCATTATATTTGCATATGTTTGATTGTTTAATGTTTCTATTAATGGACATGAGTATAAAATATGCTGAGACATTTAGTATACAATGTTTAATTATAATTTTAGTAATTTGCTGCAATAGAGAATGTTAAGGTTTTGAATTTATTTATACTAACTTATCTCATGAGTTCTTGTTAAGTTTTGTGTGGATGAAGTTTTTAAGACTTAGGGGAAACCGTGATATGAGAGGAATTAAGGAGACGCAAGAGTTCAAGTTTGGGGATGCCCAAGCCTCCCCAAGTTAATATTCCAAGAAGTCCCAAGTATCTAAGCTTAGGGATGCCCCGGTAGACATCCCACATTTCTTCATCAACAACTACCGGTTAGTTTTGCTTGAGCCTAAGTTTTTATTTGTTCACACGATATGTGCTATTCTTGGAGTCCTTTTATTTTTGTTTTGTTTGTTGTTTGATATAATCTTTAGATCTAAATTTTTTGATTTCGAGAGAATCTTTACATAGCTACCTATTGACTTAACTACACTTTGTTCTTCACTTATATGTTTTGGAGTAGTTTGTCCTTTACTCTTGTGCTTCACTCATATCCTAAGAGTAAATTCTTGAATGAATCTAATATCATAAATTTGAAATTATATATGCTTCATATGCTTGTCTCATGGGAGGTAGTGACTTCATATGAGAGTGTGGGAAATAAAATCTATTGGAATTTAACAAACATAGCACTGGTCATTCAGAAAATTCATGAAAGAATAATTAAGGAAGAGAGACTTTACATATGAATATACTATCTTGGACATCTTCTATGATTGTGAACCCCCATTAATTATTTTCAAACTTGATCAAATAGTTGATATTGGACAAGGAAGACAACGTAATGAGTTATGTTTATGTATATTTGCATAGAAGTTATACTGTCATGGATCCTCCAACATGTGGTGCTTGCTTACAATATTTTGTTAGCCAAAATTTCTATACTAAGTAGAGATACTACTTGCGCATTCAAATATCCTTAAACCCAGTTTCTTGTCATGAGATTACACCATATCTACCTAGAGATTGAATAAGATCCTTCAAGTAAGTTATCATCAGTGCAAAGCAATAAAAATTGCTTCTAAATATGTATGATCTATTATTGTAAGGGAAAATAAGCTTTATATGAATTTTTTATACTAACACAATAAAAGCGAGGGACTGCTCAATAAAGGTTTCTATCATAAAGGGGCAATATAAAGTGACGTTCCTTTGCATTAAGAGCTCACACATCCAAAAGTCAAAAGCGCATGACAACCTCTACTTTCCTCTGCAAAGGGATTATCTTTTATCTTTCAAGTTTTTACTTTTATGCAAGAGTTACATATTTTGTCCTATTCCAACCTCAGTTATTCTCCACTTGGCAAGCATCATGTGGTGTGGAAATATCTAGGCATATATATATATATACATACATATGTATATATATATATATATATATATATATATATATATATATATGTATGTATATATATAAGAAAGTTGGGAGGTGACTTTTTAAACCCATGTGTTCCTCTGTGTCTGATGGAAACAGTTTGTTCTAAAATATGCTTTGAGTGCCAGCAATCATGGAAGACTATATGATAGTTGACTATGTGGAATTTACTAAATCAAAGCTCTTACATATACCCTTCCTGAAAATAAGATGAATTGTAACTGTTTGATGACTGAAACATAGTTTGTTAAGGTTCAAGAGAGTTTGTGATCTATACTTTAACATGTGAATAGCTTGCTACTTGATCATTAGAAGTTTTATGAGAAATTAGTTGATGTTTATGATATATAATGATTCTAGAAAAAGTGATTAGAATTATCATTGATCAAACTTATGCACTATTATAGCATTCATACTTCATAAATTGTTTCTTTTATCATTTACCTACTCGAGGACGAGCAGGAATTAAGCTTGGGGATGCTAATATGTCTTCAAAGTATCTATAATTTATGAAGTATTCATGCCATGTTTACGATAATTTATATGGTTTTGGTGCCACATGCTAGTTCTTGTTTGTTGGCTATTTCTTTGTTTCGCAGAAAAATATACCAAATGAAGTCCAGACGTGATAAAAATTTACGGTGATTCTTTTTGGAACATAAGAGACCCTCGAAGGTTCGGGGAAAGACCGAAAGACCCACAAGCATGTCACAAGCTCACATGACGTTCCCCCGGGGGCGGGAATGTCACCTGAGCTTGGGGCCCTCGTAACTCCTTTTGGCGTGATTCCAACGCTGAAAATTCTTATAAATTGAGAAACTCCTAAAAGTTAACCCAGATGAGTTTTTTCGCTGCCGCAAGCCTCTGTCCCGAAGTGATCTCATTCGGAGCCTTGTTCCAACTCCCTATCGGAGGGGAAAGGCCGACACAGGAGGCCATTTTAATCATCCTTGATGCCTCCATAATGAGGAGGGAGTAGTTCACCCTCGGGGCCGAGGGTATGTACCAGTAGCTATGTGTTTGATCTCTCTCTCTCTCTCTCTCTCTCTCTCTTTCTCTCTTGTGATCTTGATAGGACACGATCTTGATGTACCATGAGCTCTGCTAATATAGTTGGATCATATGGTGTTCTTCCCCTCGTTATCTTTTCTGATGAATTGAGTCTTTCTCTTTGAGGTATCTTTGTTATCGAATTGAATAGTTTGGATTTGAGATCACTTGATGCATGTCTCACTCATGGATACTCATGGTGACATTGGAGTATCTAGGTGACATTAGAGTTGATTGATGCATATCATATGGTGTTGTCAGTGTACGATCTCTAGAACTATTCGTGAAAACTTTGGGGTGGTTCAATATATTGAGTGGAAACACAACTTTGAGGTGGTTTACTACCTACGCAATTTCATCCTACTTTCTCCAATAAGAATATAAACTTTTGAGCAATTCTTTACCACACTTTGAGGGATTGTTATGTGATTCAATTATGTTAGTAATGTTGAGAGATTGCACTTGTGAAAGTATGAATCCTAGGCCTTGTTTTCAAGCATTGCAATGGCGTTTGTGCTCACTTTTATTATTTCAGATTACAAAAACCTATATCTGCTATCCATACTACACTTGTATTGCCATTTCTTGGTCGAACTAGTGTACCTATACAATTTACCATTGTATTTGGTGTGTTGGGAACACAAGGGATTTCATGTATTTAATTGCAGAGTTGTTTGAGAGAGAACCATCTTCATCCTACATCTCCCACTGATTGATAAATTTTAGGTCATCCACTTGAGAGAAATTTGTTGTTGTCCTACAAAACTCTACGCTTGGAGGTCCAACCAAGTCTACAAGAATAAAGTTGTGTAGTAGACATCAAACACTAACCCGTATTCCTTTGTCAATGTGAGCTCCACCAAACCAATTTAACAGTTGAGTAAGACCTTGATCACAGAGAAGGAACAAGTATGGTGACATGGAGTCTCCCAGACAGAATCCTCCAGATCGAGTGAAATATGGCAGGAGATCTCCATTCACCTTTACAGCGAAACTCACAAAGGTCACACACTTCATCACAAGCCTGGCAAAATGATCACCGAGGCCTAACTTCATGATAGCTTCAAGATAATGCAATTCCACCCTATCATAAGCTTTGAGCATATCCAATTTAACTACACAACAATTATTTTGCCTTTCTTCCTCCTCTTGATAGCATGCACACTTTCATAGGCAACAACTACATTATCCATGATCAAACGACACGGTACAAACACACTTTGTTCTTCACCTGTGCCATCATCAAAGGATAGCTCTAATCCTGTTGGCCATACATTTAACGACAATCTTGTACAAAACATGACATAGAGCAATCAGTCGGTATTATGAGATTTTTTGTTGATGTCATACCTTGGGTATCAGCGTGATTGCAGTATCATTTAGACCCTGGGGTGATTCTCCCCCATTCAAAAACTCCAGTATGGCTTGTGTAATATCCTCACCTAGAATATCCCAATGTCGTTGGTAGAATCTAGGGTGAATCCTTCAACTCCTGGGCTTTCGACGGGGCCATATCAAACAACACCGGGTTCACTTCCTCGGCCACATAATCTTTTTCTATCCCTTCATTCATGATCTCTGTAACCCGAGGAAAACAACAAAGTCCAATAACTTGTTCATGGGCCTAACCCCTTGCGTCTGGTACAAAGAATGGTAGAAGGTACTAACTTCCTCTTTTACTTTGTCTTGTTCCGTGCAAACATGCCCATCTGCCCTCTCCAGTGATTCAATGCATTTAATCCTCTTCTGGCGAGCAGCCTGCGCTTGAAAATAGTTTGTGTCTCGATCTCCCTCACGCAATCACAACACTCACGAGGGTTGCTTTAACAAAATTTCCTTCTGCCGCGGCACCTCCCAAAGTCGTGCTGCTACCACTTTCTTCCTCCTCAACTTGTCGAGGAAGCTCCAGGAGTTGAAGGATTCACCCCGGATTCTACGTGAACATTTTTGAACTCTTTAACATGCTTGGAATTTGGGAACATTTTCCGTGATCACAAATATTTCTTGAATCCACAAACATTTTTTCAAAATCACAAAGATTTTTTAACGCGTGAACATTTATTTCAAAATCACAATCTTTTTTAACTCGTGAACAATTTATGACTTCCCGGACATTTTTTCAAAATCATAACGTTGTTTGAATAAAGAACATTTATTCAAAATCATGAACAATTTTTTAATATTGGACATTCTTTCAAAAACAAGAACATTCTCGGAATTCCCGAATGTTGTTTGATTTCCCGAATATTTTATGAATCCATGGACGTTTTATGATTTCTTGAACATTTCCTCAAATCACAAATATATTTTTTAATACAGGAGCTTTATTGTTGCAAAAACATTATTGAATATGCTAATAATTTCTGATTTCCAGAATATTTTTTTGAGATCACGAACATTTTTGGAATTCCTAAATATTGTTTTTCAAAATTGTGAACTTTTTTGCAGTCGCGAACATTTTTTGGATACACTAATATTTTTAGAAACCACGACCTATTTATTAAAAATTCCGTGATCATTTTTCCCATTTGTTTTCAAAATCATGATTTCTGAACTTTTTTTTACAATCCCAACCATTATTTGTTGTTTTTTTTTCCGGAAATCCCAAACAGAAAGAAATGAGAAAACCAAAAAAGGGGCCCCCTTCCCCTCACTTGCGCCGGTCGAAATCATGTGTGTTTCGTACCTACTAGGGGCTAACGCGCGCTTCGTGGCACCGTTCTTCACTAGTGAATTAACTTTTTTATATATCTATAGATTATTATGACCAGTTGTTTGTTTTGATTTTATCTGTGTGGGCTTTGTGTTTCAATTTTTTATTGGTGTTTTTTTTTGTTCGTATACCGTGTTGGGTTGTTGTTGGACTTTTTTTCAAGAGAAGAGAGGAGTTATTTGATGCGTGGTTGTGAAGTCTTTGCATATTTAGGTGTTAGTGTCAGCCCGATGGTGATTATTTGAGCCTCTTGGGAGCTCTTATTTCACGCTAAACCCATGAAATTGCTACCGTGACACTCACAGGAGTCAACACACGGAACTCTTGCTCGCTCAGCTTGGCTACCTGCTCCTCTCGCTTGTTTAGTTTTTTTTCGCTCACCCCACTGCTAGCTTAGAAAAAATCGCCAATCTTCTTTTATTTGAAAAGGTTAGTTTAATTAAATATTGTTTTATAAACTTTAAATTATTATGACTTTAAAAACCATAAATTTTAGAAACATTCATGAATTTAAAATATATTCATGGTTTCGAAACTGTTTGCAAAATAAAAAAAAATCAAATTTTAAGAATGTTCACAAACTTTAAATGACCATGAACTTTGGAAATATCAACAAATGTAACCAATATTAATGAATTTGAAGAATTTAAAAATATTTTTATGCTTTCTAAAGTACACAAATTTTAATAAATGCTCATGAATTAAAACATGAAGAAAAATAATAAAAAAAGAAGAAGAAATAAAACTAAACAACCCACACTTACGTGTGGGGTCCCAGTGACCCCCACAACCCTCGAAGCACCACAGCGCTTCAATTCGAGGGAGCTTAGTATCTCTATAGATAGATAGATTCGGTGCGTAGTTTTTTTTTTGAGAGAATTCGGCGCCTAGGTAGGTCGGGGAATACATGTCCATAGTTTAATGGCGTGGTTATACCTCGCTTGACGTGACTTGTATGATAGCCTCGCTGAGGGACAGAGATACTGGGCCGGGCCACCTCGCGGGGGCCACACCCTAGGTTTCTCTTTCCGTATTTTTCCACGTCTTTTGATTTCATTTTTGTCCTTTTTCACATTTTCTTATACTTTCAAAATTATTCTTAATATATATACATATACTACCTTACATATTTTAAAAATATATTAATCCAGCATTTGAAAAAGTTAAGCGTGTATAAAAATAATGTTTCTTATGTACACAAACAATGTATAGAAAAATATATATTATGTACTCCCTCCATTCCAAAATATAGTGCGTCCGCGCTTCCCAAGGTCCAACTTTGACCATAAATTTAACCAACGAGACCAACTGCGGCGGGAGAAAAAATTATATAATTGAAAACTTCTTTCGAATACGAATTCATTGATATAATTTTTGCTCCCGCCGCAAACGGTCTTGGTAGTTAAATTTACGGTCAAAGTTGAAGCACGTGGATAGAGGAAGCACTACATTGTGGAATGGAGGGAGTATTAAAACACTATTGATCGTATCTAAAACAGTGTTAACTTGTTGTTTATCAAAAAAATCATATATTATCAAAATGTTAAACATGTATAAAAAATGTTCCTGATGTATAACGAAATTTCACAATGTGTATGAACAAAAAAGGCATCAAACAAAAACAAATCTTAAAAAGTGTTAATCTTCTATTTCAAACATAATAGAAATGTAAGAAAAATGTTCCTGGTGCATAGGAAAAATGTAGAACGTGTATTCAAAAAACTGAACATAAAAACATAAAAAATTAATAAAATGTTGATTGTGTATAAATTTGTATTTCTATTCATATATTTCCAAAATGTAAAACATAAACTAAAACAGTACTCCTAATATATAACGAAAAAGTACAATGTGTATAGAAAAAGTAGTCATCAAAAAATATATTTTTGTTTGAAAAATGCTAAAGGTCTAAAAAATGTCCCTGATATATATGGAAATTATAATCGTGTATTAAAAAATCTGAACATTATAACATGTTTTTCTAAATGTTGATCTTGTATAAAAAGTTAATCATAAATTTCAAAATTATTAAGAATGTAAAAAATATTCCTAATATATACAATGCGCATGAAAAAGTTGTCAACAAGCATATATACTTTTTTGAAAATGTTAACCCTGCATTTCAAAAATGTTTAACCAATCATAAAAAATGTTCCTGATGCATACATAAAATGTACAATATGGGTGTGTAAAAAGTTAGACATGTGTGGAAGAGAAAACAAATAAAAAGCGGTGAATACCGAAGAAACAGAAGAAAGAAACAAAAGAAACACATTGAAAACGAAAAAAAACGAAAAACCCAATTGTTTTAGGGGGTTGGGATTGAAGATACATGTCTCATTTGGTTGGGCCCATTACCCATTGGAAGAGGAGGAAGCCCAACTGGGCCAGCCCATTGGGCGGCGTCACGTTACGCGGTATTATGGGCCGAAAAGAATCGCAAAAATGTGCGGCGCACTAGCGAGGAATCGAACTGGTGCCCCTGGTGAAGGTGTGTCCCTAGCCAATGGAGCAGCGTTGTAGATTGTAAAGCAACACATACCTTAAAGAACCAACCACAGTCGTAGATTCGGATTGCATTACTGTAGTGAAACAGAATTATAGTGAATATTTTTTTAAATTGAGAAACATTTTGAAAAAGTTTAATTTTTTATAAAAGTATATATTTTGAATAAGTATGAATATTTTCTGAATTTGTGAACAAATTTTAAAAAACATATACGTATATTGGAATATCAAAACATTTTATGGATTTATGAACAAATGGTTGAAAAAGTTCAAACAAGTTTTTAAAAATGTGAACATTTTTAAATTCGGAACAATTTTTGAAAATGAAAACAGTTTCTGAATTTGTGAAAAAAAAATCTGAAAAATAGAACATTGTATGAATTCTGAACAAAAAATTGAAACCTAGAACATTTTTTGAAATACAAACATTGTTTTGAATGTGCACAAAAAATTGAAACTGTAAAGATTTTTTGAAATTTCTAGGCATTTTTTATTTGTGAGCAAATTTTGTAACAAGAAAAAAAACTAAAATTTATGAACAGTTTTTTAATTTGTGAACAAATCGAAAACAAGAATAATATTTGAAATTTGAAGGTTTGAACTAATCTTGGTACAAAATCGTGATACTTATTTTGGATTGGAGGGTGTAAATCTTTGAAAAAGTGAAATGGAAAAGAAAAAAATGAGGAAAAGAAAAATAATGCAAACAATTTTTAAAGTTTCATTTTTTAAATAAGAAATATATTGAAATTTGAATAGTATTTGAAATTTTTGATCATTTTTCAAATAAAAGTTATAAAAAATAGAAATAAACAGAAATAGAAAAAAATAAAAGAAAATTAAGGGAAAAAACCGGTTCAGGAACCTTCTAGAAGGTTCTCAAAACCGTTTAAAACTGGCTGGGAACCTTCTAGAATGTTCCATCCCCGGTTCGTTCTAATTCTATTGTATACGCAAATGGGCCCGCCCGTCGCCGGTTCGCTTGGTTCCCCTCTTTTGCGAAGCCCCGTCATTTTGACGCATGGAGCGTCATACATAAGTTTTTTCTCTCGAATCCCTCCTGCCATAGAAAACCTGCCGCTGCCACCGACCGAGACAACAAGCGCCGCCGCCGTCGCCGCCGCCGCTGCGCCTGTTCATGTCGTCGCAGCTCCTGCCGAACGCTCGTCTCTTCGCCGCGCCGTCTTCGAGGAGACCCCGCCCCCCCCCCCCTCCCCCCGGCGCGGCCTCCACCCCAGGTGGTCACTTCCGCGTGACCCTGTTCGGTTAATCCCCTCACCGAAGGGATTGAAGGGGATTTTGACTTGCAAGGGATTTAATCCCTTCCAAACCTCTTCAAACCCTGCCTAACCGAACAAGCCACAGGGTCCCCTCACCTCTCTGTTTGGTTCTTTATTTTTTTTGCGGGTGACATCTCTGTTTGGTTCATCCATCATGGTAGTTGTGATGGTAAACTGTTATTGTGAATCAGTTCTGTTCTACTGCTATTGTTCCTGTTGAAACTAGGAGTGGTACTGCACGTGTTTGCTGTCATGACCATTCTAACAAAATGCATGATTTTTTGCCTCAGGTTCCAGTGATTCTCACTTATAAGTTATAAAGGTTCGACCGATGGCGCTAACCTGATTGCGCAAGCAGGTCCGATCTCTGCACACGCACCCTCCCCTTTTTAATTTAATTAGATAAATATCGTATTCGATACCATGGCAGCAATTTCAAGCCCAGTAAATTTCAATAATTACAGGTTCTAGACCCGGAAAAAATAGACATATTCCTCAATTAACGCAAAAGTACAATTCCAATCGAAACTTAAGAAACTACGACCAAAATTTAAGAAACAACAGCCGGAACTTAAGTTCCGATTGTTGATGTTTTATTTGAATTCGAAAGGGCCAGACCTGTATATATATATTATAAAGAAAGTAATCTAGCTCGTTGATTCCTACCACTTAATCTTAATTATTGTATCTTCCTGGAGAGGGAACTCCGGGAATACTAATTCCAGTTTTGTTATAGTTTTTTTTTCTTGGCCTGAGCAGCGACTCTGTATTGGCTTTTGTTATAGCTTTTTTTCTATTTTTGTTGAACTGCCTTTCTTTCAGGGAACACCTTTGTATCCTAAAATTGATGTTATGCTATGGGACTCAGAGAAGTTTGCCCTTGACTGAAAGAAGTTTGTTATGTAGATTGCTTTTGTATATCTTCACTTTTCTGCACAAAAGTAGATCATGTTTTTGATTTATATTATCCAATGAAACCAAATGCTGTGTCCCTGAGAAACCAACTTCGTATTTTTGGCAGACTTACCATTTGCTCCTCTCGGGCTGTGCTTGAATATTTTATTAGGAGGGGAATGCTCCCCTCGGCATTTCTTTAGCCATTTTGTTGTATAAGTTTTTGGGCTTACTGATCCTTCTGGTATTTTTTCAGATGACAAAGGTAATGGATGGGATTTAGGATTCCTGAATCATCTGAAGCCAAACCTGCGAAGAGCTCACGGCTGGAGAAAATAGTTGCTCCGGTATTGAAATCATGTCGATTTAGATTCGTCTATTGAAGTTTTATTTCGATTTACCTTTTTTTTAACTGTTATGTCTGTTATATCTGAAATCTGTTTTGTCTTTCCCCACTTGTATATCTTGCTATCTTGGGATCGGCATGGATCTTTTCTAAATTGAGAATAAGGTTCTATTAGCTGCTGGTGCAGTTTGGTGCTTAAGATCTTAGCATTACCAACTTATTTTTGAGAACCTGGAAAAAATTGCGCACTGAAGGTCTTAGTTGGCCTGTGAAATTAGATGGTTCTTGTGAGCTATGTAGTTTCTCCGGTCTGATTATTTTTAATTACCATTTGTGAAATAAGTTTCAGTGTAAGATTAGCTATTTACATAGCAATGGAGCTATTGTCCTTTTCAGTCCTTTCCCTGCTATGAAATTAGATGGTTCTTGTGAGCCATGTGGTTTCTTTGGTCTTATATATACTTTTAGGTAAAATCTGTGAAATAAGTTTTTGTGTAAGATTAGCTATTCTGTAGTTCAAAAAGGCGCTCTCACCTAGGCGTGCTTAAGCGCTGGGCGTTGGCACAAAGCCTTGCTTTGGCCCCAGGCGCTCAAAAAAGCGGCCGGCGAGAAATCAGTCTTTTCTGGTGAGGAATGAATCTCCCCAGCGAGGATTCATCCTCCGTGACAAGGGTTCAACCACTCCGACAGCAAGTCGACCGATTCCAGCGAGGGATCGAGATTCTCTGGCTGGTTCTCATCGGCGCAGCAAGGGAGAAAGGAGAGGAAGAGGCAGCATCGGTGCAGCAAAGGGAGGCAGGAAGAGGGAGAGAGGCGGCGCGAAGAGGATACCTAGATTTTCGTTCTGATTGTTCACGTATGGGAGCTTTTAGTAGAGGAATAGGAAGATGGGCTGGTGGTTTAATGGGCTAGGCTAGCCCATCTAGCATATTTCTTCATAGTACAGTCATTCCTTCATGCTACAGTGCTAAACGCCTAAGTGCGCCTAGGCAGCGCATAAGCGAGTTGGGTGTGAGTAGGTCCCAAAACGCATAATTAACGCCCAACGCCTTTTTGAACTTTGGCTGTTCACATGGCAACTGAGTTAGTGTCTTTTTCAATCATTTCCCTGCTGTATTAATTAAGGTTTTATGAATTTTACATCTTCGACAGGAGGCTAACAGTAACAATGATTTGAAAGCACCAGTTTCTGCGCGCTAGCATTGTGATGTCTTAATTGGATATTTCTGGTTTCTTCTCCCAACTATTGCATTTGTACTGTTTTCACTTAAATCATTTGCTTTATTGTCTCTTACTTACTTTTGTTACATAAGTGTAGGTCGCCCTTATACTTTGAGCCTGGTTAGTTACCTACCAAGGTTCCAATAATTTAAAGATAGTGGTAGTTTTGATGATGCATGTGGTGCAAACAGTGTAATAATATGAAACCTTGTTCGTAGAGTGCTATGTTATCTAGTTCATCTCCGTCATGTGTGTGGGTTCGACCAACAGCAATGACATTGCTGTGGTTATTAGATTGCCTGTATTGGATTAGTTTTTTTTTTCAGTTTTTTGTTTGATGGATGAAGAAGTTATCATCAAGAGTTTTAGTTTGAATCAGCGAATTAGGACTTTATTATATCAGTTGGTTTGTTTTCATTGGATGTTCCACATAAGAGTTTAGACTCCTAAGGGACAAGTCAAGTCAGACCTATATAAAAGGCAAGTAGCACTGGTTGGTTGTGGTACTGATTTGTTGCTGTTCCTGGTAGGGTTCTCTCCTTGGCAATCCTGATGTACAACTAGGTTGTTGAGAACATCAGGTTTAATTAATTACTGTCATGTTGAACTAGGGCCAGTTTTCCCGCAGTTTTAGAATAGGCAACAGGAAAAAAAAGTGAACATGTACTTATGTCCGCATCATGGGCCCATAAGGCCCAGGCCCAGGCCCATTCTCTGACCTAGAAGAGGGACCAAACATTGTCTGGTCACTAGCGTCGCTTCACACCAGATCGAGCACGTGTCTCTCACGTTCCACATGGTATCAGAGGGCATGGACTTGGAGGCGGCAGGGCTCCTCTAGGTGACTGCCCTCCCCCCTCGTGGTAGCTCCTACTCTCGCGGCAGGGCGGCGTGGTGGCCTGGAGCTGTGCGACGGCTGCAGCAGAGGGCAGCGCAGCGGCAGCACACAGGAGGCGGGGTGTGAGTGAAGCTGCTGCTGGGGGGTTGCTGCGGCTGCTGTAGGAGGAAGAAGTGTTGAGGTTGGTGATCTGCAGGCAGAGGTGAAGGAGAATGGTTGGTACCCCGCGGACTGTTTTTTTTTAGAGCAACAGGAGGGGGCAAAGCCCTCCCGGTTCCATATATATATGAAACCATAAGGTTCACAGGAGAGAAAAAACATAAAGGTCCAACATGCTACTACACAGCAGCGGAAAAACATCCCAAAATTGCTCTAAAAGCATGAGCAAAGGGGAAAATGAAAGTTATCCCTATTACAGAGCACTGTCCCCTATTTTTATCAAAACTCCGTATGACAGGAGACTTAGGCGGCAGAGATCAATTTCTCCGGATCTGCTGTCTTGAACCTGGCCTTCTTCAAAGGGGAAGGTTCAGGGGATGGCGGCAGCAGCAGCAGCTCCAGCGGGGTTGTCGGGCTGAGCACAGACAGCTTCTTGCTCCCAGCAGGTGGAGGGCTCCTCGATGCATCAGCTTCACTCAGGGAGAGCATGTCAAGCACCCCAGCGGGGTCCAGGCGTGTCACCCCATCGAAAGATGGAAGGGGTTCTTGAGCTTCTCTGAGACCCACTGGACGAATGCCTCGATCTGGGGGAGGTAATCCTTTTTGAACAGGATCATCCATTTCTTGATCATCAAGAGGATACGTCTCCAAACCTGTTTAATATCAGACCAGATAGCATTTTTAAACACATGTGCATTTCTAGTTTTCCAGATGCCCCACAATATACAAGCACAGATGGAATTCAAAGCACATTGTTTTTTGCTAGCAGGCCAAAATCTAGCTACAGAAAGGTAGTCCTGCCCTACAGGAATGTTAAAGAAAGCAGACACATCCTTCCAGATGCTTTGAGCTACAGCGCACCCAAAGAAGAGGTGGTCAATGCTCTCATTCTCAGTGCAAAATTCACAGATCAAAGTTTTCCTCATGTTTCTCTTATCCAAATTATCTCTGGTCATTAATTTGTTATGGGCCAGGAGCCAGAGAAAAATTTGCACTCTGGGTGGGGAGACAATGGACCAGACAGAAGGAATATAAATGGGTTGAACCCCCCTGAAGTTGATGATGTTGTACAAGGAGGTAGTAGTATATATTCCCTTAGAGTCATATTGCCAAATGAGCGCATCATCATCCCCATTATAAGAGACACTACGAAGGATCTGCTCAATGCACATCCAGGAATCTAGCATTTTATCAGTAAAAGTCCTCCTAAAGGTCAGTTTAATGGTGTTACCATCCCATACATCAGAGAGGGTAACACAATGCTGATCACAGATAGTGTAAAGAGGCCAGAATTGGACAGAAAGGGGGGAGGTACCAAACCATGTAGCTTCCTAGAAATTGATTTTTTCCCCATCACCTACCTGCCATCTATATCCAAATTTCAGGGCTTTACAAGCCCAGAGCACTCCTTGCCAGAACTTTGAAGGGTTAGGAGTTTTACTAGCAAAGATGTTTGGGGAGTTCTTGATGTACTTCTTGTCAACTATGTTTCTCCAGATCTTGCCTTCATCCATAATATACCTTTTGACCCAGTTCCCCAAGAGACACAGGTTTACATCCCTGAGGTTGGGCACCCCTAAACCCCCATGCTCTTTTTTCATACACACTAGGTGCCAGTTGGCCAGGTGCAGTTTCCTATTCCCCTCGAAATCATTCCAAAGGCAATGAGCTAACTGAGTGTTAATCAAGTCAAGTGCCCATTTAGGGAATTTGAAGAAGGAGAGAAGGTAAACAGGTATACTAGAGAGGCAGGCTTTAATAAGAGTAAGCCTAGCAGCATAAGATAGGAGTTTCCCCCTCCAGCCAGCCATCCTCTTAAGGATCTTATCTATAATAGGCTGGATGTCCTCTCTCCTCAGCTTATCATAGTGGAGAGGGACTCCTAAGTATTTTATAGGGAGCTTCCCTATAACACAGCTAAAAGTGTCAGCAAAATTAGCAGATCTATCTGCATCCATTCCTAAGGTAATAAGCTCACTTTTACTATAATTGATCCTCATGCCTGACACTTGTTCAAAGCATTGAAGGATAGTTTTCATGTTACTGGCCTTATCTAGATTGTCCTCCAAGAAGAGGATGGTGTCATCTGCATATTGGAGGCAGATGACCCCACCAGGGAGAAATTCAGGGCAGAGGCCACTAATCAGGTCCCTCTGAGCAGCTTTATACAGCATTCTGGTAAGGACATCTACTACAAGATTGAAAAGTAATGGGGAGACAGGGTCCCCTTGCCTAAGTCCTTTGCCAGTGACAAAGAAGTTGCCTTCTACTCCATTAATTTTGACTCCTACAGAGCCCCCATGAGTAATATGTTTGATCCAATGGATTCATTTGGGACAGAAATTTCTCCTGGAGAGGACTTCAAGCAGGAATTCTAAATCTACTTTGTCAAAAGCCTTCTCATAGTCTAGTTTAAGCACAAGTGCAGGAGTTTTAGAGCTATGCACAGAGTGCAAAATCTCATGAGCAGTCACTACACTTTCTAGGATGTACCTGCCTTTTATAAAGGCAGTTTGATTGCTAGAAGTAAGAAAGTGCATGAGTTTAGCAAGCCTGTTAGTGAGCACTTTGGTGAAGATCTTGAAACTGCAGTTAAGCAGGCTGATAGGCCTAAATTTTTTCATGGAGGTAGCATCTTTCTCTTTAGGAATGAGAGAAAGAATGGCAAAGTTTAACCTATAGATATCTAATTTGCCAGCATGGAAATCATCAAAAAGGGCCATGAGGTCTTTTTTGATGACTTCCCAAAATTCTTGATAGAACATAAAGGACAAGCCATCAGGTCCTGGTGCCCCATCAGAGTAGGAACCAAAGACTGCTTCCTTCACCTCCTCCAAGAAAGGGGATTGGAGCATGTCATTATCCTCATCAGAAACCTTATCAGTCTCATTGAAGAAGTCTTCCTTCAAGGTGAAATTTCTTTTACTCTCTTTTCTAAAGAGATCCTTATAAAAATTAGTAGCCACATCTAATATATCCTTAGTGTCAGTCACCACACCTGTGGGACCCTCTAAGGAGTGAATGAAGGTCTTCCTCCTCCTCTGGTTAGCAACAGCCTGGAAATACCTGGTGTCTCTATCACCTTCTAAGATATCTCTATCCCTAGCTCTTTGTCTGGCTTTTGTTTCCTCAACTAGCCAAATTTTTTGGAGCTCCTTATGGATATCATGCATTCTAGTAGTATCAACATCAGAGAGGGTACTAGTCTCAGCCTCAATGTCAAGAGCATCAAATTCCATAATGAGAGTACATTTAATTTTCCTAATTTCAGCTCCTATATTCTTACTCCAACCTTTAGCAAATTTCCTAAACCTTCTAGTCTTCTCCTGCCAAATGTCCAGAGGGGAGGTGCTTTTGACAGGAGCATTCCAGCATTTAGCAGCCAGCTCCTTAAAATTGTCAATGAGGAGCCACCACTTCTCAAATTTGAAGCTAGAGGCCTTGGGTACAGTGCCAACCCCTGAGTCCCAAAGCAAAGGGGTGTGGTCACTGCAAACCCTAGGGAGGGCCTGAGATGAGTTGAGGGGAAAAATCTCATCTAGCTCAGTGGTACAAAAAATTCTATCTATAGTGGACATGACAAGGTTATCCTGGTTGTTGGCCCAGGTAAATTGCCTGCCAGACATTTTAATTTCTAGCAGGCTCCAGATTTCTATCCAAGCATTGAATTTATCACACCATTTCTGCTCTACTTTACCATTGTTCTTGTCACTGATACCTAGTAAGATTGAAGTCTCCACCAATCAGAGTTGGAGTGTCAATATCTAGCAGGAGAGAGTGAAGTTCAGAAATAAACTCCTCCTTGCCTTCCTCATAAGGGGACCCATATACAGCTACCACCCTAATCTTCTTCTGAGTAGATTTTAAAGTAAGGGTACAGGACACTGAGAACTTCTTGGCATCCCACTCCAAAATGTCAAAGATATCTAAGTCTACTCCCATCAAAATCTCTCCTGCAGTACCCAAGGCAGGGAGGTGATGCCATTCAAAGCATCTATTGCCACTAATGGATTTCAGAAAGGCAGCAGAGAGCTCCTCTTTCTTGGTTTCCTGGAAGGCAATGATGTCTGCTTTGGTTTTATTTAAAGTATCAATAATATGGTTTTTTTTTACCAAACGTGGTGATCCCCCTGATATTCCAAAATAGGCATTTCATCTAGATCTTTTTGTCCTGGGGTGCTTGCCCCGTCCATATTTGGCTACGTGTGTCCACAGCGCGCTGTGATCTAAGTAATCACTATCAATCCCTTTTAGCCCCGGGGGGGTGCAGGGAGGACTACAGTTACCAGCATCCTCTGAAAGCAAATTGTCTGTGAGCAAATACTCTATGCTCTCCAGAGATGTACTAGGTTCTGCAGCTCCACCATAGCATGGGGACTGCCTGTGGGTGGTAGAGGTAACTAGGCATTCTTCTACTTGGGGAAAAGTATGAGGACTAGGGTGACAGCTGGGGTTGTCATTAGTACCAACTAGAGCAAGAGGGTCATATACAGTACTATTCGCTACATTATCACTAGGGTGCTTTGCAGCAGAGGCAGAATGATAAACATCATTTACAGCTACATTAACAAGACTAGGGGGACAGCTATAGCTGTCAGTAGTACTCCTAAGAATGGGTAAATCTTCCCCTACTTTAGCTAGAGAACAATCAATTTCTACTCCTATTTGGTCAGCAATACTTAAAAACTTTGGATCATTGAAATGTTCAAAAGAATTTTTAAGAATGGTACCTTTGATTGAAGTTTTATCTTTTCCAAGGTTCTGCACAACTTTGTTATCCATGGCTATTTCCAACATAGTCCTTCCTCCCAGATCAACCCTGGTGCTCCTCCTTTCTGGGACGATAGGCCCCCAAGTGCTTTTCCTTGATTTTTCCACTGGTGGGCCAGTGGACACAGTCACATCAGCTTGAGTAATTTGCTCTGCTATCTCCAGGTCTACTTCAGTATCAGACATGTCTGAGTCAGTGAGCTCCATTTCCCTAAGAAGGGAGTAGCAGGTGTCATCAGCTCCATGGTCATCCATCTGTTACAGAAAGGCCAATGCTGCCTGCCTGTTGTTGAGTTGAGAAAGCCCAGAGGAGCTTGAGTTTCCACTGAGAGAGGCAGAGGCTGAGGAGTTGGGAGTCCCTCTTGCAGGGCCACCCCGCGGACTGTGGCTGCTAGCGGTTGCTGCGGCTGTTGTAGGAGGAAGATAGATTGAGGTTGGTGCTGCTGGTACTGCTGGCTGCGCTTGGTGCTGGTTGTGAGTTATCCTGGTGGTTGCTGTTAGCTGAGCTGAAGTGAGTGATCTGGTGGTTGTGTGGCTGCTGATTGCAGAGGAAGGAGGAGAGAAAACTAGGGGGAGGCAATCATGGGGGCTGAACTTATTGCTGCTATAGCGAAACTTACACAGCTCATGACTGCGAATGCTGCCTAGGGGTTACCTCCTGCAAGTGGCGCCATTGTTGTGCCCCATGCGGATCACGGTTCAAGCTTGAGCTCATGCCCAATGATGTCAAGTTGAATAGCGTGGGCAGCTACTTGAGCTGGTTATTCTTGGAACGGTTGAAGAACCGGCTGACAAGGAGAGCTCTGTGGAAGAAGTGGAGTGTCATCACCCTGGCCTAGATATTAAACTCCATGATTCTAGGCTTTGCAATATCTGTTGAGGCATTGTCAAATGCTTCTGCTGTGTGGAGCATGCTGTCCACGAGGTATTCCGGTAAGGGAAACCTGATGCTCATGTCTCAAATCAAAGACAAGATCCATGTTGTTCGTCAAGGTGAAGAACCATGTTGGTGTATGTGAATAAGCTGCAACACCTTTGGGCAGATCTGGATCAGTGTGCCCCCCTTGAGCTTCCACATGCAGAGTCCATGGAGATTGCCAGGAAGTGGGTTCAGCACAGGTGTGTGATGCAGTTTCTAAAAGGCCTAGATCAAGCTTTTGAGAGTAGCTAGGCATGTTGTGCTGCTAGATGAGCCGACGCTTGTGTCCCTTGATGAGGCCATTGCTGCGATGTCCCAAGAAGAGGTGCGCCTGCAGTCGAGAAGAGGAGATGGGAATGAATATGTTTATAGAGTGGCTAACCGGCGAGGTTTTTGGGAGTTCTATAATTGTAGTCAAACACGGCATATCAGCCGTTTCTGCAGAAGAGACAGAGGCCGAGGGTACAGTGTTGGCAGTAGCACCCGAGGTGGTTGGAATGGCAGTGGTGGTTCTTGGAATGCTTCTCACTGGAATGCTCCCAAGGCAAATGTAGCTGCTTCAGCTGAAGGAAAGCAACAGGAGGACAGGAGACTGCTACTAGCTATGCCAACTTTGTCGATACAAATGAAGGTAATATTGAACACACATCAATAGCAGCCCATAAAATAAACTCTGAATGGTGCTTGACTCTGGAGCATCACAACATGTTGAAGGAGAATTTAATGAGTTTAAACCTTATGTTCCACACTCACTCGCACATCAGAAAAACATCCACATAGCAGATGGGATAGCCCATCCCGTCACAAGTGTTGGGATGGTTAGCTGCACAACGAATATTGGATTATCCTCAGTGTTGCATAAGCCAGCTTTCCCATGAACTTAGTGTCCTTGAGTGCTTTGGTTGACCAAATTGATTGCCGAATAATTCTTGACAATGTTGTGTTCTTGATCCAGGAGAGATCGGCGGGCAGGAGTCTTGGAACTAGAAGCAGATGGGACATGTGTCTTTCGATAAAGTGTCTCAAGTATTTCCTGATGTAATGAGTGGCGTGTTAGGCTACTGGCCTTTGGGCATTCCTAGTGACTTTAGTCCCACCTCGGTTACGGGAGGAGGCTAGGACCACCTTATAAGGGAGAGAGCCACACTCCCTTCAGGCTAGTCTTTTGGGATGTGATGGGCTCTCTGCTTGTAGTGATGTGTCCGATGCGTACTGGAAACGTCTTAACGTGGGCCAGAGACGCTAATAGGGCGTGGACCAGAGCAAGCTGCACTGTGACGCATGTGAGTTTGCTAAACATGAGAACCTCATGTGTGAGAGCATATTTCCTTTTGTGTTAATCCACTCTGATGTATGTACATGTCCAGTGTTATTTGTCAATGGTATGAAGTACTTCGTTATGTTCATTGATTGCCATTCGCGGATGACTTTGGTCTAAGTTCTGAAACATAAAGATGAAGTGTTTCAGTGTTTCAAAGTTTTTCATGCACTTGTTCAAACTCAATTTAATGTAAAAATTCAAGCACTCAGACCTGACAATGGCACCGATTATGTTAACAAGTATTGTGCAAATTTGGAACCTTTAGGGTACCTTGCGACCCTCTTTTGTTCAACTAAATGAGCTAAAACTTTAGTTCATTTGGTTGAACTAAGTAGGGTCGCAGGGTACCCTTAAGGTTTCAAATTTGCATGTCGATTAACAAGGTAATTGGTGCTTTCATGCTGGACAAGGGCATCCTGCATCAAATATCTTGTCCGGACACACCTTAGAATGGGGTGGCACAGAGGAAAAATTGCCACCTACTAGAGGTGGCCCGGGCATTGATGTTCACCATGAATGTGTCCAGGTTCTTGTGGAGTGAAGCTGTCATGATGGACACCTTCTTGATCAACCACAAGCCATCCCGGGTCACATGTATGAAATCACCGTGTGAGTTGGTTTTCACAGAAAAATAAATTTCTAGTTGCCCCAAGGTGTTCTATTGCACTTGTTTTGTTCGTGATCCTGGGCCATCAGTAAACAAATTGGATCATCGGGCAGTCAAGTGTATCTTTATTGGGTATTCTTCATGACAAGGAGGGTGCAAATGCCAGAGTCCGTCTGAGAGGTGGACATTTGTGAGCACGGATGTTACGTTCCGTGAATCGGAACCTTTTTATGGTGAGAACTGATCTAAATGTCTTGTTTGAAGAACTTGACTAATGTCTCCAACCGAAAATTGGTTAAGAGGGGGGAGAGCACACACATGCAAATGATGCAGTAGTCACCTTTAGCAACATGCGGCTCATTAGTAACTCTTGTGGTGCATGTACAAGCATTAGCTTCCACTGGTGATGTAGTTACACCGGCTCGGACTGCTAGTGTGTCGAGATGGACAGCAGGACAGTAGAGCAAGATGAACAACAAAAGGTGTATTCACGAAAACGTGCACCAGCTCAGATTGGTAGTGTATCAAGGTGGACAACAGAGCAAGAGGAGCAGCTAAAGGTGTATTCACGAAAGCAAGGTGATGGGGTTGCACATTAGGGGGCAGCTAGATCAGCAACTAACGGAACAACAGGGTAGTGCTGATGTGATTTCCATCTCCTCTGATGGGGACCACGCTGAAGGGTCAATTAAGCAGAAAATTGCTTTGAGGAGAACTACTTGAGTAACAACAGGGATACCAGAGAAATGGTATGGGTTTGATGACAATGATATTGGAAAGTATGTCTCCTATGAAGCATTATCTTCATCCCACAAAACATTTGTTGCTTCTCTTCGGTCTGTGTCAACTCCGACTGACTGGAAGAAGGCAAAGGACCCAAAGTGGCGAGTGACCATGGTGGAAGAGCTGGAGGCTCTGTGTAAGAACAAGACATGGGTACTAACATCCCTTCCAACAGGAAAGAAGGCAGTCAGCTGCAAGTGGGTATACACTGAAGTAGAATGCAAATAGAAAGGTACAAAGTAAGGCTTGTGGCCGGGGGTGGGGGGGGGGTACAACCAAACATTGACTATGATGAGACCTTTGCTCCAATAGCAATGATGAACACCACGAGGATTCTGATCTCATATGCAGCCGACTAAGAATATAACCGAATAATCGGGGAGGCGTGAACCGACTGAGAATCATGTCAGGGAGGAGTGCATCACATCTAGCTTACATAATGTGACATTCCAGCCGTTCCCATCTAAAAGAGGAATGGTGTGAACGGACATGACTAGACCCACCCCTACCCCGTCGTCGTTGTGTTCTACTCCCCTCCTAAAAAGACTCACCACTCCACTTAACCCTCTATGCTTCCTCAACACTAGCCGCTTCCCTCAAGCCTTGCCACAAACTTCCCATTCTCTACTTTCTATTTCCACCTCTGACACGGCCTCCACTCAGTTTTACTTTGGCGGTGCTATGTGTTAGAGTTATATATATATAGCCATGTAGCCTTTTGTCTTTACCCCATTGTATAAGGGGTTTTCTGCATATTACCTGCACCTGTACATGTATATATACTGGCCTATGGCCCCATGGGAATACAAGTTGCATATTTCCTAACATGGTATTAGAGCCTTAGGGTTATTTTTTCGCACGCGCAACTCGTGCTTTCCGATCCAATCTCATCTCGCACGCCGCTGCCTTCTCTCACCGGCCGGCCGTCGCTGTCTTCCCCACCCACGTGCCTCTTGCGAAGCTGCTGCTCCTCTTTCCAACCTGCTGGGCTGCTGCATACACCAGGCACGTGGCCTGCTGCTGCTGCTCCACTCCATCCGCTGCTGCTCCACCTCATCTGCCGCCACATACCCCCAGCACGTGGTATTCTGCTGCTCCTCCACAGCTGCTGCCAGCCGTCCACGACTGCCTGGTGGTCTGAGTCGGGATTGCCTCGTCCCCTTTGGCTGCTTCTTCTCGTCGCTGCTGCTGCCTATCGGATCCAGCCGCCACTTCCCGCCCGCGTTGGATCCAGTCATCCGCTGCCGACCGCCAGCCCTGCTGGTTGCGTCGATAGCTCGTCCCGAGCCGTGCTGCTCCTGCCAGGAGTTTCCCGTTTTGAGCACTCCCGTCAGCTACCGAATTCCTGCCGCCTGATTCGCTCCACGGGCTACATCAGGATTCATTTCGTAGTTGTGGCCTGTTGATCTGTTAAAAAAAAGAAAAAAAAGAACATGGTGTCTCCCGCCTGCTCTGAGGTGATTCCTGACGGTGTTTTCAGTGTTTGCTATACTGACCCCGTCTCGCACATGTGCCTTTCCTCGGTGCTTGGTGCTCGTCCGTCTGTGCTATCGTCCCCTGTGGCGACTCTCGCACGTGGTGATTGTCGCTCTACATCGACTCCTTCTGCGACTTTCATCGGTGATTATCGTTCTACACCGGCTCCTCTCGCGGCCCCCATCGGCTGTGTTGATGCATATGACTATTGACCCGCGCCTTCCTTTGGCGCTTGGGGCTTGTCTGCATGTGCCCTCGTCTCCTTCACCGGCCTCTACGGATGATGTTGGTTATGCTATGTCGCCTCCTCTGGCGGCTTCCACAGGTGGTGGTGGGCCTGGTGGCCGCTCCTCTCCCAGTGCTACTGCGTCGTCTACTTCAGCTATGTACTTCACCGAGCAGGAGGTTGTGGGACTTCGTGGTCTGCTAACCGCCTCCGGCTCTTCATTGCCGGGTGCATCTACGTCGACCTCTTCAGTTGAGCTCCTGACTAAGCAGGAGATTACGCGCCTTCGGTGCTTGCTTGCTGCATGCTCTGGTTCTTCACCGACGGGTTCTGCTGGTTCTGCTACTGACTCCTCTGGCATTGTGAGACCACCTTCAACACAGTCAGGTACATCTCCATGGATTCTTGATACTGGAGCATCTTTTCATATGACTCATGATTCATCCACCTTGTCTTCTATTCGTGCTCTTGATTCTCCTATTCATGTTCTTACTGCTGATGGTACCTCCCTCCCGGTTAATGGTCGAGGCATTCTTAGCACCTCATCTTTTCATGTTCCTGATGTTGCTCATGTTCCTCGACTTACCATGCAGCTCCTTTCTGGTGGTCAGATTGTTGACTCCGGTTGTCGGGTGATTCTAGACTTTGACTCTTGTTCTGTTCTGGACCGTCACACTGGTGCTCTCCTTGGTGCTGGCCCCCGACGCCGTGACTCTCAGGGTCTCTGGGAGCTTGACTGGCTTCACCTTCCCTCCGCTGCTACCGCCGCCAGTCTCTCCGCCTCTGTTGCCTTGTCTACCAGCTCTTTTCAGCAGTGGCATCATCGCCTTGGTCATTTGTGTGGCTCTCGTCTCTCCTCTTTAGTTCGACGAGGCCTTCTTGGATCCGTCTCTGGCGGTGTGTCTTTAGACTGTCAGGGTTGCCGGCTTGGTAAACAGATCCAGTTACCTTATCCTCATAGCGAGACCGTGTCTCAGCGTCCTTTTGACCTTGTTCACTCTGATGTTTGGGGTCCAGCTCCCTTTGCCTCGAAGGGAGGTCATCGCTACTATATTATCTTCATAGATGATTTCTCTCGGCACACATGGATATATTTTATGTCTTCTCGTAGTGAGGTCTTATCTATCTATAAGCATTTTGCTGCCATGGTTCACACTCAGTTCTCTACGCCTATTCGTGTGTTCCGTGCTGACTCTGCTGGAGAGTATATTTCCAAGATGTTGCGTGGAGTTCTTGCCGAGCAAGGTACTCTTGCTCAGTTCTCTTGTCCTGGTGCTCATGCTCAGAATGGCGTAGCTGAGCGCAAGCATCGTCACCTTCTTGAGACGGATCGTGCGTTGATGATCGCCGCCTCTCTTCCACCTCACTTTTGGGCTGAGGCTGTTTCCACTTCCACCTATCTCATCAACCTTCAGCCGTCCACTGCTTTGCAGGGTGGCGTTCCTTTCGAGCGTCTCTTTGATCGTTCTCCTGATTACTCGGCGCTTCGTTTGTTTGGTTGTGTTTGCTATGTTCTTCTAGCCCCTCGTGAACGCACCAAACTGTCCGCTCAGTCTGTTGAGTGTGTCTTCCTAGGCTATAGTGATGAGCATAAGGGCTATCGTTGTTGGGATCCTATCGGTCGTCGGATGCGTATTTCTCGGGATGTAACTTTTGATGAGTCTCGTCTTTTCTACCCGCGTCCATCTTCCTCGACCTTTTCAGTGGAGGATATCTCTTTCCTCACTTTTCCTGACACACCTCCCTCTGTGCCCAGTATTCCTATTCCTCGTCCTGCTGTTGCAGATCCGACGCCATCCTCTCCTACAGATTCTTCTCCTCCCTCATCATATGACTCTTCACCTTCATCACCGACACATTTCCCATCTCCACCTTCATCACCAATACCTTCCCCTTCTCCACCTTCATCATCGCTACATTCCCCGTCTCCACCTCCGGTGATTCCACCTCTTCCCTCCTTTCCTTTTCATTATACTCGTCGTCCACGTGATCTGGATAAATCCACTGACATGCCATCTAGTTCTGGTGCGTCGTCCTCCTCATCCCAGTCGACTTATGGTCTTCGGGCTCGGCCTCGCCCTCCCCCCGACCGCTATTCTCCTAGTCGATATGCTCTTTCGGCTGTACTTGAGCCTACGTCTTATCGCGATGCTGTTGTTCATCCTGAATGGCAGTTTGCGATGGCAGAGGAGCTTGCTGCTCTTGAGCGCACTGGCACGTGGGATCTTGTTTCTCTTCCTCCCGGTGTTCGTCCCATCACTTGTAAGTGGATCTACAAGGTTCTCTTGAGCGTTACAAAGCTCGTCTCGTGGCTCGTGGTTTTCAGCAGGAGCATGGTCGTGATTACGATGAGACATTTGCTCCTGTGGCCCATATGACCACTATCCGCACACTTCTCGCTGTGGCCTCTATTCGCCATTGGTCTGTTTCTCAGCTTGATGTTAAGAATGCCTTTCTTAATGGTGAGCTGCGTGAGGAGGTATACATGCAGCCCCCACCTGGGTATTCTGTTCCTGATGGAATGGTCTGTCGTCTTCGTCGCTCTCTCTATGGCCTTAAGCAAGCCCCTCGCGCCTGGTTTGAGCGTTTTGCCTCTGTGGTGACTGCCGCTGGCTTTTCAGCGAGTGATCATGATCCAGCGTTGTTTGTCCACATTTCCGCTCGTGGTCGGACTCTTCTTCTCTATGTTGATGACATGATCATTACTGGCGACGACCCCGAGTATATTGCCTTTGTGAAGGCTCGTCTTCGTGAGCAGTTTCTGATGTCTGATCTTGGCCCTCTGCGCTACTTTCTTGGGATCGAAGTCTCTTCTACCTCTGATGGCTTTTTTATTTCCCAGGAAAAGTATATCCAGGATCTTCTTACTCGTGCTGCTCTCACTGATGAGCGCACTGTTGAGACTCCCATGGAGCTCAATGTTCACCTCCGTGATACTGATGGTGACCCCTTGTCTGATCCGACGCGTTATCGTCATCTTGTTCGGAGTCTTGTCTATCTAGCTGTCACTCGACCGGATATATCTTATCCGGTCCATATTCTGAGTCAGTTTGTCTCTGCTCCCACTTCGGTTCACTACAGTCATCTCCTTCGTGTTCTCCGATATCTTCGAGGCATGATCTCTCACCGTTTGTTCTTTCCTCGCTCTGGTTCATTACAGCTTCAGGCCTATTCGGATGCTACGTGGGCTAGTGATCCCTCTGATCGCCGTTCACTTTCTGCTTACTATGTTTTTCTTGGTGGTTCTCTCATTGCCTGGAAGACGAAGAAACAGACTGCAGTTTCCCGTTCGAGTGCAGAGGCTGAGTTGCGAGCTATGGCTCTTCTAACGGCGGAGGTGACTTGGTTACGGTGGTTGCTTCAGGATTTTGGTGTTTCTGTCACTACACCTACTCTTCTACTGTCTGACAGTATAGGTGCTATTAGCATTGCGCGCGACCCTGTGAAGCATGAGCTCACCAAGCATATTGGTGTTGATGCTTTTTATGTGCGCGCTGGTGTGCAGGATCGGGTTATTGCTCTTCAGTATGTGCCTTCCGAGTTACAGTTGGCGGATTTCTTTACGAAGGCCCAAACTAGAGCACATCATGGCTTCTATCTCTCCAAACTCAGTGTTGTGTATCCACCATGAGTTTGAGGGGGGGGGGGGGTGTTAGAGTTATATATATATAGCCATGTAGCCTTTTGTCTTTACCCCATTGTATAAGGGGTTTTCTGCATATTACCTGCACCTGTACATGTATATATACTGGCCTATGGCCCCATGGGAATACAAGTTGCATATTTCCTAACACTATGTAGGTCCACTCAACACTATGGTTATGAGCACAAGGTGGACAACCACATAACAAATCATCTCGATAATCAAATTCATGAGTTAAAGGTGAGCAAGCGCTTGGCGGATCAACTCGTTGATGATCAGAACTTTGAGTCCAAGGTGGCTAATTCCATGGCGGAGCAGCTCGTTGATGACCATATTATGGATTTAATGGAGGACACCACCTCTAGTTTCTGTGGAATATGGCAACGATCTATCATGGAGGTGGTGAAGAGTAAAATCGATGATGAAACTTAGGGGAATTGGTCTCTGGAATAGTTCTTTTTTCCTACCATAGGAACACCTACTCATCCCAATTCTCGTGTTATGTGGGTTGCCATTCATTATTTGAATATATTTTTATGTGTAAAGATCATGGCATGCCTTCATCCATTTCTGATCATGCAAACTTTGTTTCCCTTTCTTCCCTTATACGTAGGCAAATTCAAAAAGGCAACCCCTTGATCAATTATGGTGAGTTCCTGTGTTCTACTCACTATAACCACCGCTCCGGCGGTGAGAGGGGGAGGTGAACCATGTTTCCCTTCCCACAAGTGCATATAGGTAGTGTTAGGTTTTAGTGTCTGGCATGAGAGCAATGAGGGTGTTTAATAGTCTTCTATGGATTCTTCCTCGCCAAGGTTAAATCAAAGATCTGGTGGCCTTCGTCGGCTCGTTGTCCGCTCAGGGCAGCGAGATTTGCTTTTCTGTTTGTGGATGGAGGTTGTTGCCTCTTAGAGGCAAGTTGTCGAGATGAGATCGGCGATGTCTTTGTTACAGGGGTGGTTGTTCAAAGTGTTAACCAAAAGTCCGAACTAATGGAAAGGGCTAGGCACCCATATATACACTTCAACAACCCCTCTCACGTGTGACGCGGGAAGTAACAAGTGAATAGACTTAGTGGTATGGCTCAAAAGGCATATACGTGGATGCAGAGGGAGGCAACAACAATTTTTGGATAATTGCGAAGGCCAGGACTTGAACTCAATAGCTTAGGCTCTGATACCATTTTAAGCTTCATGCACTGGCCAACGCAAACAAAAGTCCAAACTAATGGAAAGGGCTAGGCAATCTACATATATACTTCAACACAAAGTTGGCTGATATAGCGTTCTTCTATAATATTGTCGGCGAGATGCATGTGGTGGATCCAGACCCAGGTCAACACGGGGTTGTTCCACGGCTAATGTGCCTCAATGCTTGCGACGAGCCTATTATTCGACTCTCAAGTCCTCTTCGATGATGGCACTTAGTTCTTGCATTGATGGAGGTTTCGCTTCTCTTCAAATAAACACCTTGATGGTGACTAAGGTTGGCAGTAACCACTGGTTTTGGTGTGTGCAAGATCCACTTAGCGCCTAATATTAATTTTCTATTCTGTGGGTTCTTTCTTGCACAAATTCCAATGACTTCTCGCAGTCTAGCAATTTTCGATGCATTTTTATCCATGCCTTGTTGTCATGAGGATGCATGATTACTATGAAAAATTCGATCAGGTAAAACCTAAACCATCTAATGTATAACATTGGCTCGAGTGCATGGTAACCACACCCCTCTAACCTATCCCTCACACAATGTAAATCCAAACATGGCCAACTTGAAAAGATAACCATTGGTGGACTCCAGCAGTGCCCATGAAAGTCCAAAGATGGCATAACAATCAATCAAAGTCCAAAGATGGCATAGCTATTAATAAAAAAAAAATCTAAAGATGGCATAGTAATTAATAAAAAATCAAAAAATTGCATAGCAATCAATAAAAATCCATATTTGGATTTCCATTTATTTTTTGCCATCTTTGGGTTTTCTTTTAATGATTTGCCATCTTTGGATTTGGATTTATTACTCCCTCCGTTCCTAAATATAAGTCTTGTTAGAGATTCCACTACGAACTACATACGGATGTATATAGACATGTTTTAGAGTGTTGATTCACTCATTTTACTTCGTATGTAGTCCGTAGTGGAATTTCTAAAAAAATGTATATTTAGGAACGGAGGTAGTACTATGCCATCCATCTTTGGATTATCATTTATTGTTTGACATATTTGGATTTTCATTTATTTTTTGCCATCTTTGGGTTTTCATTTAATGATTTGCCCATAAAACAAAATATCCACGATAATTTTTGATCCCAAAGTAAATATCATTTTACTAAAAATGCAGTCAGCCCCTTCATTGTAGGATAGTCACCATCACAAAATGGTCGAAGGACAACTGTAAATAGCTCATGTGAATTCCATGTATTTTGGGGGTCCTCTATGAAATTTTGACCCGCCCTTTCCCTATAAAAGCTTTGGGTTTGTTCATATTTTCGGTACCGAGTAGTCGAGAAAAAATTGAAGGGGAGAGTTTTCTGGTTGTTGTTGTTGTTGTGTCGAGAGGTGAAATGGAAGGAGGGGACATGTCGGAGGCGGCGGGTGAGGCGGCGTATGGCGCGGACATGCCCAAGAGCCCGCTTCATCCTCAGCCACAACCCATCATTGGCGCCCACCTAGACGACGCCCACGAAGGTAGCGCTTCCTATTCTGCACCGCGCTCATCGTTTCCCGCGGCCGGCAACGGTGTTGTGCATGTGCCTGCCATGAGCACGAGCTCTGAGCCACCCAAGCAGAAGCGTGGCCGCCCGCGGAAGTACGCCCCAGATGGTACTAAGCCGCCAGCTATCTTCCCGGCACCATATCCTATTGGTGTGGTCGCTTCCCCGACACCTGCTCTACCCCCGGGCTTCACGTTGGGATTGTGGGGCTTAGGTGTCGTGAGGCCCCAGGCACCACCAGCACTGCCATCACCATTACCGACACCACCCTCTGAGAATTCAAAACAACGGGCCAAGAAGAAGAGGGTATGGCCGCCGAGCTCCACGACCAGCAAGAAGCAGCGGGAGTTGGCAGTAGCAGGTATATAGCATTCTTGCTTGCCTCTGTTAGTCAACGCAGGTAGAGTAGCGAAAAGAGCAAAAGTGCATAGATGGATATGATTGTTAGATGGTATTCTAGCCCTGATAATTTTATATAGTAAGGACCACCTCAAGTTGACCAGAGGCAGCGGTCCTGCCCATCTCACACCTTTTAGGGATGCAAGAAAAAAAATATGACCTTTCTCGCTAGTTAGTGTAAAATATTACTGCGAAGGTGTCAATACTTATACCTGGTATTCTTAATGTTAGCATATTGGTTTGTACATTATATCAAGCATGGAATTATTTATCCATGTTGGACATTCAGTCAGAGTTGCCACATGTTAGACATAAAAACTAAGTTTTCGTTGTGGATGTATTAAAACATCAATTGGTGGTTTATTTCGTTACAATCATTCATGGTGTGTTGGGATTCCACGCAGAAGTATTCTTGATGCTTTGGAATTATATCTCTAGGATGTTTGTTCAGTCATGTACTGTTTATAGGCTCATGCACATCAGTGCTATAATCAGTTTGCCAACATTACAATATATTTCCCAATGGTTTCCAATTTGAAATGGATCTTTTTTTTTTCCGCAGAGCCAGGTGCGACTGGATTCGCTCCTCAGGTCATCACAATCCAAGGTGGAGAGGTAAATTTTCCTACTCTTATGATGCTCCTAGAGACATTGCAGTGATCTATTAATATTTTATCATAGTATCTAGATACTACTGGATATCAGGGTATCTAATTGAAGTGGCCGTTCCTTTTAGAAAAATATGATTTATTTTGTGGATATGTTTAGTGTTAATTGAAGGGGAGCCTTGGCGCAGTGGTAAAGCTGCTGCCTTGTGACCATGAGGTCACGGGTTCAAGTCCTGGAAACAGCCTCTTACAGAAATGTAGGGAAAGGCTGCGTACTATAGACCCAAAGTGGTCGGACCCTTCCCTGGACCCTGCGCAAGCAGGAGCTACATGCACCGGGCTGCCCTATATGTTTAGTGTTAATTATTAAAAATATTGAGCAAAGTTTCCCCTACTTAACGTTATGTGAGCTGTACATATATATTTTCACTTGCACTTCATATGTTTGTTAAAAATTCCAATGTATACTGCTTCTTTTTTCTGGCCATATAGAAGCTCCTGCTTAGTATGATTATGTGTATGTGTTGTCTGCTTCTCCAAGAAATAATTGTATTTCCACATGTTTATGTATTTCAACATATTCAAAAGTTGTTTCATTGACTCCACATGTGCATGAGGCATTAGTATGTCCTGAATATAAATGCAGATTTGATACGAGGCCGTTCAGTAATAAGTTGGAGCTTCAGTATGATGAACATGAATGCAATTGTGAAGTTAGGCCATTTATTAAATTCTCATAGATATCCTTTTGTTACTTGTGGTATGAGTGTATCCTTTAATACTGATGTCATTTGTTTGGTTGTTCTATTTATTTAATGTATTCCCAATTCAATGGCCAAGTTTTCTTTCTTGATTCTTCTAGCACATTTTTTTAACCGGTTATATCTATATCCATCATACGTTAGTTTGAAGAGAGCTTGGTGGTGTCCCCCACATTTCCTGTTTTTTACTATCTTTCCCGTCTCTTCCATAGGTTATCTATTCTGCCACTGCTTATGCATGTATCACTCTAAAATTCTAATAAGGAATCCATGGTTTCAGGATGTAGCAGCCAAAGTCATGTCCTATTGTGGGAATGGGTGGGCAGTTTTTATCCTGTCTGCCGAGGGCGCCGTGTGCAATGTGACACTGAAGCAACCAGCTTCTTCCCGTGGAACTGTTATTTATGAGGTTTGCTCTATTGTTTTAGCTTGGAATCTGTAAACTGGAAATCCCTTTTTGCTGGTACGCTTTACAAATTATATTTCAGCTCCAACCAAATTAAGAGAATGGTAAAGCAAAATGAAATGTGAAGTAGTTAGAGAAATTGTCTAATAGTTTCCTTTATCAGCATATCGCAAGGAAAACATAACGTTTTGTGGTTCTGGTCTTCCAAAATGAAATGTCGTTGTTTGGCCTCTAGAGATGCTTCCAATCCAATACTAAACAATATCTAATTCTTTGCATTCAATATGCAGGGCTATTTTGACATTGTCACTTTGTCTGGCATGTATCTGCTGTCAAAAAGTAATGGAGTGAGCACTCTAAAAGGTGGATTCAGTATTTCGCTTGTTGGTCATGATGGCTCTCTCTTCGGCGGTGGGTTAGCAGGACCTCTGATTGCAGCTTCACCTGTTCAGGTTACCATCTTTCACTTGGATTAACATGCTTCTAACAGACCAACTAAGATCTTTATTATTCCATATATCCGCCAATTAGCACCCACTCTATCTTCCTCTGTTTGTTGAAGTAGTTAAAGGCCATGTGTGCTTCCTAAGTCTGGAAAACTATATGAAACAAAAGTGTGCTGCCATACGATATACATTGTACACATATTAATATCCCTATGTAAAGTCAGTATTTGCTCCTTTTTATGTGTAGCTTGTTAGGGAAATGGCATGGTTTTACGAAAACACCCATCTATTGCAAGTGAGAACCATGTGCTTCCTCTTAATGCTTTGCATTTTGTTGCGCTGATGTGCAGGTGGTCTTTGGAAGGTTTGCAGCTGATGAAAAAGAGGAGATCAAACAGGATGTGGCCAGTGGAAGGTTTGCAGCTGATGAAAAAGAGGAGATCAAACAGGATGTGGCCAGTGGAGAGTTTGCAGCTGATGAAAAAGAGGAGATGAAACAGGAAGTGGCCAGTGGAACTCCAGGTGCTACTACACCGACTGCTGCCCCGTATGAATCCTCCAGTGGCCCAGGAAGCCCATCAAACTAGAGCGCGGCTCGCACATTCGACACCAGCTTCCTATTTTAAATGCCAGCCAGCTTAAATTCCTAGCTTTTCGCTCCTAGCTCCAAATGCTTATTTTCCCCTACTATTTCCAAACGCTTAGCTTTCTGCTCGTACTTGTTGAACTTTCCAGTCTCGTTATATGATGTATGGCCCATGTGTGTGGTCAAGTTATGTTTTTGAACCTGAATGATGCTTCGTGATATTATAGTTGTGAAATGTTTTATGGTCATATTGCGCACATCTGATCAGTGAAAAGGTAATGCCACTCTCGAGGGTAACCAGTAGCACAAAACTATGCTACTCTTGGTACTTATTTGGAACATGGTGGAACACTAAATTCCTACCTAAATTCCTGTTACTCCAAACCATGCGAAGTTATCATTTCGCTTGAATGTCTTACGCCTTGTTAGACACATCCAATTTTGCTCTCTTTTTTTTTGCATTTTATTAATGTGTTATGTATTATTTTTATCGGAAGAGCGGTCGAGATGGCCTTTCAGGAAGGTCTCGTTTGGAAGAAAAAAGAAATTTTATGCACAGAAACATAATGACATTTCTATGAAAGAATGGTCGTCCAGGAAGACTGAACCCACAAGCTATGCACACACAGTTTCAAGGGAGAAGAGAGCGCCAACCGATCCAACTCATCGCTCCATGCCAAACCAATCTCATCATCGTTTTCTCTCAGGCCGTATAATTTCCTTCGTATGCTCCCGGCAGGAAAATGGAACCCAGCCCATGGCCGGCGAGCATCTGCTCCCTGAGGTTCTTGATGGCCTGGTACCTCTCCGAGTCCTCCTCGTCGACATCGCTACGCCCTTCGTCATCGTCCCACCGCTGACCTCCTTCCGATTCCTCCAGCGATCGCCGATCGCCGGCCCACGGGTCGGCGCACCCCGTTGCCCTACTGCCCGTAGACTCCGCCTTCTTGGCCGTCGTTGTCATCGTCTCCTTCGAAGCGGCGGTGCTGTAGCTCCAGCCGCCGCAGTCCTTGCTTCTGCCGTCCATGTTCAGCTCGATGGAGTGCATGTCGCTGCCGTCTGAATCATCATCGGATCCTCCTCCATCGTCGTCTACGTCCGTCCTCTTGTCAACATCCACACGAGCAGTTCCATTAGCACCTTCAGCTTCGAATCCATGGCGAGCATCGCCGTCGTGAGTAACTTGGCGTTCTTCATCAGCGGCGGCGGGTGATTCCAGTCCCAGGAGACCCTGCTTCTTGGTCTCCAGGAAGGCCTCCAGCTCGCCGCGCAGCTGCTCGACGACGGCGTTCTTCTCCTCGAACTGGAGCCGCGCCTCCAGCAGTTTCATCTGGACCCGCTCCTCGCGGAGCTCGTCGGCGAGCCGCAGCATCTCCCGCTCCCGGTCAACCTCCGCCTGCGCCTCCTCGGCCTCCCGCCTCGCCTCCTCCTCCACCTCGCCGCCCCTCACGAGCTCGTCGCACACCTTCTCCAGCCGCTCCCTCGACCTCCGCTCCCGCTCGAGCTCCCGCTCCGCCTCGGCCAGCGCGCTGCCGAGCTTGGCGCTCACCCGCTCCGCCCTCCGCCTCGACCGCCGCTCGCCGTCGAGCTCATCGCACACGACCCGCACCGTGGCCGCCACCTTCTCCCGCTGCTTGCTCTTCCACGCGCGCGCCTCCGCCTCCAGCCGCTTCTTCATGAGCTCCACCGTCTCGCTGCCTCCGTGGCTCCGTTCTCTGGCGAGCTGCCGCGCGTGGGCGCGCGCGAGGTCGAGCTCGGAGCGCAGGGCGGAAAGGAGCGACGCCGTGGACGGGCTCAGGTCTCCCGGCCCCCAGATGTTACCGAGGACTCTGACGAGCTCCTTGCACGCCGTCAGGCTGTTGTACATGTCCTGGAGGTGTGCCATTCTGTCCGCTGAACACGTGGAGCTCGAGTCTTGAGCGCATGGGTGCACCTGATCAAGATTCAAGAACAAACTAATATGAGAAGATGGTAAACTACAGAATTATCAGTGTGGATGTATCAGCTCCATATAAAAATGTACTGGTTTTCGTAATGTTAGGTGCCTGAAAAAAATCAGGTTAGGCTATACGTCGGTCGACTGTTTTCTCAAATTGGGTCACTCAATTCATTCTAGACATCGGATGTAGATCTAACAGCCTGCAGTCCTTCTTCCTCCCGCAATTCTTCTTCCTCCTCCCAGCGTTCCACCGGCCGAATAGCCGGCCACCATCACCCGCAGCCAACGGCGCTCCCGCGCCGCCTCGCCGCCCCGTCCTCCTCGGAACCACCCCCACCGGCGGTCTTCCGCCGCCCCCGTCCATTCCTCTAGGCCCGCTTGCGTTTGGGTTTCTCTCCAGCAAAGTGCACCACCGCCCCCACCCGAAACCATAAGATAGATAATGGGATAGCCTCTCCCGCGAGCCCCCGTTGCGGCTCTTTCTTCCTTTCCTCCGGCACCTCCTTTCTTCTAGGGAAAATCGATTGACTCAAATCGGATTTTCAGTCGACTGATGTATGTAGCTAAACTGGAAAAATAATCAAGCGTCAGTCGATTTCAGACGAAGCCAAAGGCGGAGCCAGGACCTCGCTGAAGATGGGGACGACGCAACTCGATGTGTTGTCCGCGAGATCTGGCGTCCCAGACGAAGGCGGAGAAGCAGGTTGACGGGTGGGTGCGGGGCTGTCGTTCGCCGAAACAGGGAGGTCGGGGGGAGGGGGGGCTTAGAGGGATGTGGCAGCACGACTGTGAGGGGAAGTTGAGCGGAGGACAATCGTGGGAGTGGCCGAATGGGTTTAAGGGCAGCGCGGGAGGAAGAATATGAACAGTGTGGTGACGCTATTGTGGCCGTTGGATGGAGATCCAACAGACCAAAATTTGACTGACACTTCTTTTTTCAGGTGATAGATGAATAGGTGGTCCCGAAAATGTAGCCATGTTGGCCATGCTACACGCATTTTAGTCCGTCCGATCGAGCATGCAAGTTTACTGAATCAAGGACTAGTAGGGGCGATTGATTAGGTGCAGAAGACAAAGGACGTATGGGTATGATGAGGTGCTCTTGTCTTGACAGACAGACACACAGTCATATCTGAGGCTGTCATGGCCCTCTTCAACGACTGCTGCACTGCACACCAATTGAAAACACAAGTGGCAACTAACTCGGACAACCGCCGAATCTGCCATGCCATCCTGCTAACGAGACGGTCAAATTCCAACTGAAAACCGATTACTTTACGCCGCCGTCGACCTACCGACGCCGCATATATGTCTAAAACAGTACAGTATAATTATAGACGCCGAACCTGCCATGGCATACTCCTAATTAACGAGGTGCTCAATCACAAGGCCTCGCCTAATCAAACAATAATAATTAACAATCTAGCTAGCTAGACATCACATGATGGGATTAGCAGCAGCTGGATATATAGACAAACCAGGTTCTGTAAATTATACTAGTTGGTTAGAAAGCCTAGTTAGGAGGTGGGCAAAGGTGCATGTGGCTATCACAATGAAGGAGAATCCTTGGAAATGCAAAGCCATGTTTAGTGTCGGGCTGTACCCTATACCACTAGTAGTAGTAGTAGTACTGTAGTACAATACTATATTTGTGAGGTACCAAAAGGATCATAGACATTACTAATTAAGATAGATGAGCAGATCCATTTGAGTGGTGTAGAAAATATATACGTATTATTTCCTATCTTCAAAAAACAGATCAACAGTATCGCTAATAGTTGTGCAAATGAGCAAATCAAGAGTTGATTAATTACCCCGACTGTGCCGGCATTGCTCAGCTTATCTGAAAGCCAATGGCGTCCATGATCAGCGTCCGAAACCACCTTGCTCCTCGTTCTTGACCTCTTTGAGATCTACACCGCATACGGGAACAACATCATTATCAAACTGCCGAAGCAACACGGTTGATGATACCGGCGGCCGTAACACGCACCTCCACGGACGACGCGCAGCGCCGGTGCGCCGCGGCCGAGCCGCGATGCACGGCCGCGTCCCTTGCGGTCTGTGCCTCCTCCTCGAGCAAGCCGCTCTCGTTCATCTGCCAGAGAGCGCTGACGAGCTTCCGGGCGGACACCGACGAGTGCATCCCGTCGGCGCGGCACGCGCGGCTCCAGGACGACTCAGACATCTTCCAGCTCGTCGGCAACGGTGAAGCGACGCCGCCTGATCCCCTCCGGTGGAGCGACAGCACGCCTCGCCTCAGCCTCAGCCTCCTCAGAGTAACGGACGCGCCGGACGACGACGAGGGCGCGCACCGCTTGCGGATCTTGGGCCTCGTTGTCACCTCCTCGACAGCAGCAACAGCTTCACCCGCGTCGCGCCGCCTCAGCATTGCCGCCTTGGGTTCGGGCTCCGGCTGCCTTCTTCTTGACAAGAACAGTAATGGTGTTAATTAGGCTATGTCAAGAACTGAACAGTAATGTGATCCTTTTATACATGGAATCAAGAAGCAGTACTTGGACGGATGAACAATGTCACATCAATCAAACTGATCGAACAGGGAAAAGGAGGACGAACGCAGCTTTAGTGGAAAGAATAAGAAGCAAGGCAGAGGGAGATGTTGCCTTCATTCACACCTTTTAATGGGTGGAAAAAGACTATCTATTCCATGGTCCCTCCTAATCTTATTTGAAAAAATTGCAAGAACAAACAACAACAATAGCAAAAGCATGGAATTAAAAGGCACCAAAAACTAGTTCAAAAAAATGTCTACACGAACGTACCCATCAAAGGGAATGACAGATGAAGATGTGGCCTTCGTCATTCACTCCTTTAATTGGTGGGAAAAGACTATCTGATAGTCTCTGCTAATCTTATTTGAAAAAAATTCAAGAACATACTAAAACTGGTTGAAAAAAAAATGTGTATACACGAACGTACCCATCAAAGAGGAGGAGGATGGAAGCTTGGCCAAGTCGACTCCGATCCCGGTTAGCTGCGCAGTCTTAACTCATCAGCTCCATGATGAGACGATGATAGAGCGGGCAGTCGCAGCTGCTTGGACGCGGACGGCACACGATCGAGTGGGGCGGAGAAGGAGACAGGATGATGGACGCCTATACGGGGTGTGGGGGATCCCTGGCAGCAGATCGAGACCGGCATGAGCTGTATTTGTATGTCCGTTGCATACGATTGGGGATCGGATATGTCGGACTAATTTGTGTTTCTGAATGAATGAATGAACGAATGAATGATTCTTGGGAGAGGTCTGATTACGTGGAGAATGGAAAGCTGGAGCGGCTTAACGTGGGAGATTGGTCAGCCGGAGAACCTGAATGATGATCCACTTTAAGTAAGGGCGAGAGCTCCGCAGTTCAATCAACGTGAGGCGGCCAACGAATCTGGACAGAACCGAGTGGTTGATTGATGCAGTGGGTGGTTTGTTGCATGCATATATTGGTAGTATAGTACTGCTACTCAGTTTGTAGCCACTCAAAAATATAATACAGTACTGCTAGTACTCTACTAGCTAGGAGTAAATTTCAAGAGAGCAGCTAAGGCCATTTTCTTACACGGTTAAGAGCAATTCTAATGGGGCGACCCATTTCGTCCGTCGCCGTCTGTTTGGATCGGCGCGGACATAAAAGGAGGCCCAACGCGGTGATTCAAATGGATGCGCGTCCACTTTTCGTCCGCGGGCGACCCATTCCCGATTATTTTTTGAGCCGGATTTGCATCGGCGCGGACATGCGACGGACGCGCGCACGCTCACCTTTTCCTTTCCCCGGGCCCGCTGGTCGGTGACACATTGGCCTTCTACCTCACCCCAGCCAACAGCAACCCCCGCCCGCCTCCTTCGTCGCTGATGCCGCCGCCCATTTTTGCTGACGACTCTACCAGCTGCCGCCCACTCCTCCCGTCGCCCGCCACCGTCGTCTTGCCGCCGGGGAGCAAACTGCTTTCCACCGCCGCTCCCTCCACCGCACACCCGCCCGCGACCAAGAAACCGCCTCGCCGCCCCGGTCAGATCCGACCGGCACGCTCGTCGAACGACGGCCCACTCGTAGGACGACGGCAGGGCAGCTAGCTGGTCCGTGTGCGCCGCGACTCCCTCGCCGGCCGTCTCCTTCTTCGACGCCCGCAATCTGTTCGACAGTTTGCCAAGGTACGAAAATGGATTCCGCCGATGAGTTTTTTTTCCATAATTTCCTTTGGGACTCCGACGATTCGTCGTCCGACGACGAGGAAGAGATATTGGCTGCCGTGTTGGTCCATCACCACCTCAACGGCCAGCGGCCGTTGTTCCGTGGCTTCATTCCCGGCCACCTCCCGGCGTTGAATCGCAACCGAGAGAGCGGACATTTCCTTCTTTGAAAGGACTACTTTGATACAACAAACTCGTTGTTCAAACATCACAAATTCCGCCGCCGGTTCCGTATGAGTAGGCATCTTTTCAACCGTATTAGAGAGGGGGTGGTCGACTATGATGACTATTTCAAGTGCAAAGAGGATGCCGTCGGCAAGATCTGTTTCTCCTCTTATCAGAAATGCACTGCCGCCATCCGAATGCTTGCATACGGAGTGCCCGGTGATCTCATTGACGAGTATGCCCGTATGAATGAATCTACATGCCTAGAGTCCCTGTATAAGTTCTGCAAGGCTGTTATTGCTGTGTTTGGCCCTGAATACTTGAGAGAGCCGACAGCTGAAGATACAGCCCGTTTTTGGCGATGAATGCCAGAAGGGGCTTCCCAGGGATGCTTGATAGAATAGACTGCATGCACTAGGAGTGAAAGAACTGTCCTTCTGCTTGGCAATGGCAGTATAAGGGATATATCAGGGCTTGCACTGTCATACTAGAGGCCGTGATGTCTCAAGATCTCTGGATTTGGCACTCTTTCTTTGGCATGACTGGATCACACAATGATATCAACGTGATTCAGCACTCAGCGGTGTTTGCTAGACTTGCCGAAGGCAACAGCCCACCGGTGAACTTTACTGTCAACGGCCACAACCACGACAAAGGATACTGCATGGGTGATGGTATCTATCCTTAGTGGACCACTATTATAAGACAATACCCAACCCTGTCGGAGATAAGAGGAAAAGATTTGCCCAAGAAGAAGAGAGTGCTAGGAAGTATGTTGAGCGTGCATTGGTGTTTTGCAATCTCGATGGGGCATCGTTCGGTATCCTGCTAATACCTGGAGCACGCAGAAACTATGAGAGGTGATGACTGCTTGTGTGATCATGCACAATATAATCGTAGAAGACGAGCGCCCGGAACGTCTGTACGATCAAGGGTTTCAGTTTCAGGGTGAGAATGTTGTGCCTGAGTATGGAGTAGCGGCAACGTTTGAACAGTTCACCTAATTTCATCAAGACATGCGTGATTGGGAAACTCATGTGCAACTGCAAAATGATTTGGTTGAGCATATGTGAGCTCATGTTGGCAAACAATAGATGTATCTTCTTTTATTTATTTGCAAAACTATGTGAAATATTTTTATCTGTATCCAGCTTGTAAAACTATATTATTTTATTCGATAACTATGTTTAACCATATGTTTAACTGCAAATCAATGTAATATTGGACGGCCAGCCGGTCACGTCGGCACATATAGATCGGCGCGTTGGACGCACTGCCGACTCATATAAAAAAAAGGCGGACACCGGGCAGGCGGCCAACCAAACGAAGAAAAAGCGGCCGAAATCGCCGGTCACCCGTTGGAGTTGCTCTAACACTTGCATGCCGCCCAACCAAACCTCGATCGGAGGCCGACACCGGCAGCTGCGTTCATCCTCAGGCGCCGATTAAACAAAGTAGATCTGCTCATGGCGCACATGGGGAAGAGATCGGAGGGAGGAGCTTTTGTTCTCCCACAGGGTGGCAGGGGCGAGAATCGGAGGGCGAGGCGAGCATGTGCTGCCAGATCTCGAGAAGGAAAGCAGAGGAGGAGAGGGGAGCAGACATCCATCGAGCGCTGGTCCTCCTCGAGTCGTGCCCGTCACGCGCACGCACGCGCGCGCGCGCGAGCGTCGGTCCGCCGCGGCCGGCACGGCGATGTGCGCGCACGTCGGCGTTCGTCGGCGCTGGCGGCCGGGATCTGATCTCGGGCTGCGGTTGTCCCTGCGGGCTGCGGATCTGAAGAGGAACGGGGACGGCGCACGACCGAGATTCACCCAGCTCGTGATCCTGATCCCTCCCTGTTTTCTTTGACAATGGCGTGGATCGGGGTTGCTGCTGCACGTCTGGGCGGAAGTTCTGGTGTCTCGCATTTTGACTATGGCCTGGATGAGGGACCAGGCCTACTGTATCCATTCACTTCCGCTTGGGCTGTTTGACTTTGACCCGTCAAACACGACTATGCTTTACCAATCATATATGAGTAATGTTTTCTAAGAGCAACTCCAATGACACGACCCATTTCGTCCATGGCCGTCCGTTTGGGTCGACGCGGACAGAAAAGGCGGCCCAACGCGCCGACCCAAATGAACGCGCGTCCGTTTTTCGTCCGCGGGCGATTCATTCCGGCTCATTTTTTAGCCTGATTTGCGTCGGCACGGACACGCGACGGACGCGCGCGCTCGCGTACTCCTGTCCCCGGGCCCGCTTGTCTGTGGCACATTGGCCTCCTCTCCCCCTAGCCAACAAGCAACCCTCGCCCCCGCCTCCTCCGTCACCGACGCCGCCGCCCATTTTGCCGGCGACTCTTCCAGCTGCCGCCGCCTCCACATCCGCCCAGCAACGCCGCCCCTGCCCCCAGTCGCTCGCCGCCGCCGTTTTGCCGTCGGGGAGCAAGCTGGTTCCCGCCGCCGCTTCCCCCACCGCCCAGCCGCCCGCGACCAAGAAGACGCCTCGCCGCCCCCGCCACAGACGACCGGCACGCTCGTCGGACGCCGTCACACTCGTCGGACGCCGGCCGGGCAGCTAGCTGGTCTGTGGGCGCCGCGTCTCCCCTCGCCGGCCATCTCCTTCTTTGACGCCCGCAAACTGTTTGACAGTTTGCCAAGGTACGAAAATGGACTCCGCCGATGAGTTCTTTTTCCACAATTTCCTTTGCGACTCCGACGATTCGTCGTCCAACGACGAGGAGGAGATATTGGCTGCCGTGTTGGTCCATCACCACCTCAACAACCAGCGGCCGTTGTTCCGTGGCTCCATTCCGGGCCACCTTCCGGCGTTGAATCGTAACTGGGAGAGCGGGCATTTCCTTCTCTGGAAGGACTACTTTGATACAACAAACCCGTTGTTCAAACATCACAAATTCCGCCGCCGGTTTCGTATGAGTAGGCATGTTTTCAACCGTATTAGAGAGGGAGTGGTCGGCTATGATGACTACTTCGAGTGCAAAGAGGATGCCGTCGGCAAGATTGCTTTCTCCTTTTATCAGAAATGCACTGCCGCCATCCGAATGCTTGCATACGGAGTGCCTGGTGATCTCATTGACGAGTACGTCTGTATGAGCGAGTCTACATGCCTAGAGTCCCTGTATAAGTTCTGCAAGGCTGTGATTGCTGTGTTTGGCCCTGAGTACTTGAGAGAACCGACAGCTGAAGATACAGCCCGTTTGTTGGCGATGAATGCTAGCAGGGGCTTCCCGGGGATGCTTGGCAGCATAGATTGCATGCGCTAGGAGTGGAAGAACTGCCCTTCTGCTTGGCAAGGGCGGTATAAGGTGTTGAAGAACGTTGCAGAAAATTAAAATTTTTCCTACGGTTTCACCAAGATCCATCTATGAGTTCATCTAAGCAACGAGTCATGGGAGAGAGATTGCATCTACATACCACTTTGTAGATCGCGAGCGGAAGCGTTCAACGAACGAGGATGAGGTAGTCGTACACGACGTGATCCAAATCACCGGAGATCCTAGCACCGAACGGACGGCACCTCCGCGTTCAACACACGTACGGTCAGCGTAACGTCTCCTTCTTCTTGATCCAGCAAGGCAAAGGAGAGGTTGGGGAAGATGGCTCCAGCAGCAGCACGACGGCGTGGTGATGGTGGAGCTGCAGTACTCCGGCAGGGCTTCGCCGAGCTCTACGGAGGAGGAGGAGGTGTTGGAGAGGGAGAGGGAGGCGCCAAGGACCAGGGTACGGCTGCCCCCCTCCCCTCCCTCCTTTATATAGCCCCTAGGGGGGCGGCCAAGGGGTGGGGCTTGCCCCCCAAGCAAGGGGGCGCCCCCCCTTTAGGGTTTCCCCACCCTAGGCGCATGGGCCTCTTTGGGGCTGGTTCCCCTTGGCCCATGTAGGCCAAGGCGCACCCCCTAGAGCCCATGTGGCCCCCCGAGGCAGGTGGCCCCATCCGGTGGACCCCCCGGGACCCTCCGGTGGTCCCGGTACAATACCGATAACCCCGAAACTTGTCCCGATGGCCAAAACAGCACTTCCTATATATAATTCTTTACCTCTGGACCATTCCGAAACTCCTCGTGACGTCCGGGATCTCATCCGGGACTCCGAACAACATTCGGGTTACTGCATATACATATCTTCACAACCCTAGCGTCACCGAACCTTAAGTGTGTAGACCCTACGGGTTCGGGAGACATGCAGACATGACCGAGACGGCTCTCGGGCAATAACCAACAGCGGGATCTGGATACCCATGTTGGCTCCCACATGCTCCACGATGATCTCATCGGATGAACCACGATGTCGAGGATTCAATTAATCCCGTATACGATTCCCTTTGTCAATCGGTATTCTACTTGCCCGAGATTCGATCGTCGGTATCCCAATACCTCGTTCAATCTCGTTACCGGCAAGTCACTTTACTCGTACCGTAATGCATGATCCCGTGATCAAACACTTTGATCACATTGAGCTCATTATGATGATGCATTACCGAGAGGGCCCGGTGATACCTCTCCGTCAAGCGGAGTGACAAATCCCAGTCTCGATCCGTGTCAACCCAACAGACACTTTCAGAGATACCCGTAGTATACCTTTATAGTCACCCAGTTACGTTGTGACGTTTGGCACACCCAAAGCACTCCTACGGTATCCGGGAGTTACACGATCTCATGGTCTAAGGAAAGGATACTTGACATTGGAAAACTCTAGCAAACGAACTATGCGATCTTATGCTATGTTTAGGATTGGGTCTCGTCCATCACATCATTCTCCTAATGATGTGATCTCGTTATCATTGACATCCAATGCCCATAGTCAGGAAACCATGACTATCTGTTGATTAACGAGCTAGTCAACTAGAGGCTTACTAGGGACACGTTGTTGTCTGTTATTCACACATGTATTACGATTTCCGGATAACACAATTATAGCACGAATAAAGACAATTATCATGAATAAGGAAATATAATAATAATGCTTTTATTATTGCCTCTAGGGCATATTTCCAACAGTCTCCCACTTGCACTAGAGTCAATAATCTAGTTACATTGTGATGAATCGAACACCCATAGAGTTCTGGTGCTGATCATGTTTTGCCTTAGGGAGAGGTTTAGTCAACGGATCTGCGACATTCAGATCCGTGTGCACTTTACAAATTTCTATGTCTCCATCTTGAACATTTTCACGAATGGAGTTGAAGCGACGTTTGATGTGCCTGGTCTTCTTGTGAAACCTGGGCTCCTTGGCAAGTGCAATAGCTCCAGTGTTGTCACAGAAGAGTTTGATTGGCCCCGACGCATTGGGTATGACTCCGAGGTCGGTGATGAACTCCTTCACCCAAATTGCTTCATGTGCTGCCTCCGAGGCTGCCATGTACTCCGCTTCACATGTAGATCCCGCCACGACGCTTTGCTTGCAACTGCACCAGCTTACTGCCCCACCATTCAAAATATACACGTATCCGGTTTGTGACTTAGAGTCATCCAGATCTGTGTCGAAGCTAGCGTCGATGTAACCCTTTACGACGAGCTCTTCGTCACCTCCATAAACGAGAAACATTTCCTTAGTCCTTTTCAGGTACTTCAGGATATTCTTGACCGCTGTCCAGTGTTTCTTGCCGGGATTACTTTGGTACCTTCCTACCAAACTTACGGCAAGGTTTACATCAGGTCTGGTACACAACATGGCATACATAATAGAACCTATGGCTGAGGCATAGGGGATGACACTCATCTCTTCTATATCTTCTGTCGTGGTCGGACATTGAGCTGAGCTCAATTTCACACCTTGTAACACAGGTAAGAACCCCTTCTTAGATTGATCCATATTGAACTTCTTCAATATCTTATCAAGGTATGTGCTTTGTGAAAGACCTATGAGGCGTCTTGATCTATCTCTATATATCTTGATGCCTAATATATAAGCAGTTTCTCCAAGGTCCTTCATTGAAAAACTCTTATTCAAGTAGGCCTTAATGCTGTCCAAGAGTTCTATATCATTTCCCATCAAAAGTATGTCATCTACATATAGTATGAGAAATGCTACAGAGCTCCCACTCGCTTTCTTGTAAACGCAGGCTTCTCCATAAGTCTGCGTAAACCCAAACGCTTTGATCATCTCATCAAAGCGAATGTTCCAACTCCGAGATGCTTGCACCAGCCCATAAATCGAGCGTTGGAGCTTGCACACTTTGTCAGCATTCTTAGGATCGACAAAACCTTCCGGCTGCATCATATACAATTCTTCCTTAAGGAAACCATTAAGGAATGCCGTTTTGACGTCCATTTGCCATATCTCATAATCATAGAATGCAGCAATTGCTAACATGATTCGGACGGACTTTAGCTTCGCTACCGGTGAGAAAGTCTCATCGTAGTCAATTCCTTGAACTTGTCGATAACCCTTAGCGACAAGCCGAGCTTTATAGATGGTCACATTACCATCCGCGTCTGTCTTCTTCTTAAAGATCCATTTATTTTCTATGGCTCGCCGCTCAACGGGCAAGTCAGTCAAAGTCCATACTTCGTTTTCATACATGGATCCTATCTCGGATTTCATGGCTTCTAACCATTTGTCGGAATCCGGGCCCGCCATTGCTTCCTCATAGTTCGAAGGCTCACCGTTGTCTAACAACATGATTTCCAAGACAGGGTTGCCGTACCACTCTGGTGCGGAACGTGTCCTTGTGGACCTTCGAATTTCAGTAGGAGCTTGATTAGAAGTATCTTGATCATCATCATTAATTTCCTCTCTAGTTGGTGCAGGCACCTCAGGAACTGTTTCTTGAGTTTCGCCATTTTCCGGTTCAAGAGGTAACACTTCATCAAGTTCTACTTTCCTCCCACTTACTTCTTTCGAGAGAAACTCTTTCTCTAGAAAGGATCCATTCTTGGCAACAAAGATCTTGCCTTCGGATCTGAGGTAGAAGGTATACCCAATAGTTTCTTTAGGGTATCCTATGAAGACGCATTTTTCCGACTTGGGTTCGAGCTTTTTAGGTTGAAGTTTCTTCACATAAGCATCGCATCCCCAAACTTTTAGAAACGATAGCTTAGGTTTCTTCCCAAACCATAATTCATATAGTGTCGTCTCAACGGATTTCGACGGAGCCCTATTTAAAGTGAATGCGGCAGTCTCTAAAGCATAGCCCCAAAAAGATAGTGGCAAATCGGTAAGAGACATCATAGATCATACCATATCTAATAGAGTGCGATTACGACGTTCGGACACACCATTACGCTGAGGTGTTCCAGGCGGCGTGAGTTGTGAAACTATTCCACATTTTCTTAAGTGTGTGCCAAATTCGTGACTCAAGTATTCTCCTCCACGATCTGATCGTAGAAACTTGATCTTTCTATCACGTTGATTTTCAACCTCACTCTGAAATTCCTTGAACTTTTCAAAGGTCTCAGACTTGTGTTTCATTAAGTAGATATACCCATATCTACTCAAGTCATCAGTGAGGGTGAGAACATAACGATAGCCACTGCGAGCCTCAACACTCATTGGACCGCACACATCGGTATGTATGATTTCCAATAAGTTGGTTGCTCGCTCCATTGTTCCTGAGAACGGAGTCTTGGTCATTTTACCCATGAGGCATGGTTCGCACGTGTCAAATGATTCATAATCAAGAGACTCTAAAAGTCCATCTGCATGGAGCTTCTTCATGCGTTTGACACCTATGTGACCAAGGCGGCAGTGCCACAAATATGTGAGACTATTGTTATCAACTTTAACTCTTTTAGTATTCACACTATGAATATGTGTATCATCACGTACGAGATTCATTAAGAATAAACCATTAACCATCGGAGCATGACCATAAAACATATCTCTCATATAAATAGAACAACCATTATTCTCGGATTTAAATGAGTAGCCATCTCGAATTAAACGAGATCCAGACAAAATGTTCATGCTCAAACTTGGCACTAAATAACAATTATTGAGGCTTAAAACTAATCCCGTAGGTAAATGTAGAGGTAGCGTGCCGACGGCGATCACATCGACCTTGGAACCATTCCCGACGCGCATCGTCACCTCGTCCTTCGCCAGTCTCCGCTTATTCCGCAGCTCCTGCTTTGAGTTACAAATGTGAGCAACTGCACCGGTATCAAATACCCAAGAGCTACTACGAGTACTGGTAAGGTACACATCAATTACATGTATATCACATATACCTTTTGTTTTGCCGGCCTTCTTGTCCGCTAAGTATTTGGGGCAGTTCCGCTTCCAGTGACCACTTCCCTTGCAATAAAAACACTCAGTCTCGGGCTTGGGTCCATTCTTTGGCTTCTTCCCGGCAACTTGCTTACCGGGCGCGGCAACTTCCTTGCCGTCCTTCTTGAAGTTCTTTTTACCCTTGCCCTTCTTGAACTTAGTGGTTTTATTCACCATCAACACTTGATGTTCCTTCTTGATTTCTACCTCTGCTGATTTCAGCATAGCATATACCTCAGGAATGGTCTTTACCATCCCCTGCATGTTGTAGTTCATCACAAAGCTCTTGTAGCTAGGTGGAAGCGACTGGAGGATTATGTCAATGACCACTTCATCCGGGATATTAACTTCCAGTTGAGTCAAGCGGTTGTGCAACCCAGACATCTTGAGTATGTGTTCACTGACAGAGCTATTTTCCTCCATCTTACAGCTAAAGAATTTATCGGAGACTTCATATCTCTCGACCCGGGCATGAGCTTGGAAAATCATTTTCAGCTCTTCGAACATCTCATATGCTCCATGTCTCTCAAAACGCTTTTGGAGCCCCGGCTCTAAGCTGTAAAGCATGCCGCACTGAACGAGGGAGTAATCATCGGAACGTGAGTGCCAAGCGTTCATAACGTCTTGTTCTGCAGGGAGGACAGGTGCGTCACCCAGCGGTGCTCGTAGGACATAATCTTTCTTGGCAGCTATGAGGATGGTCCTCAGGTTCCGGACCCAGTTCGTATAGTTGCTGCCATCGTCTTTCAGCTTAGTTTTCTCTAGGAACGCGTTGAAGTTGAGGACTACGTTGGCCATTTGATCTACAAGACATATTGTAAATATTTTAGACTAAGTTCATGATAATAAAGTTCATCTTAATGAACTCCCACTTAGATAGACATCCCTCTTCTAGTCATCTAAGTATTACATGATCCAAGTCAACTAGGCCGTGTCCGATCATCACGTGAGACGGACTAGTCAACATTGGTGAACATCTTCATGTTGATCGTATCTTCTATACGACTCATGCTCGACCTTTCGGTCTTCTGTGTTCCGAGGCCATGTCTGTACATGCTAGGCTCGTCAAGTCAACCTAAGTGTTTGCATGTGTAAATCTGTCTTACACCCGTTGTATGTGAACGTTAGAATCTATCACACCCGATCATCACGTGGTGCTTCGAAACAACGAACTGTCGCAACGGTGCACAGTTAGGGGGAACACTTCTTGAAATTATTATGAGGGATCATCTTATTTACTACCGTCGTTCTAAGTAAACAAGATGCAAAACATGATAAACATCACATGCAATCAAATAATAAACGTGACATGATATGGCCAATATCACATAGCTCCTTTGATCTCCATCTTGGGGCTCCATGATCATCTTGTCACCGGCTTGACACCATGATCTCCATCATCATGATCTCCATCATCGTGTCTCCATGAAGTTGCTCGCCAACTATTACTTCTACTACTATGGCTAACGCGTTTAGCAATAAAGTAAAGTAATTTACATGGCGTTTCTCAATGACACGCAGGTCATACAAAAATAAAGACAACTCCTATGGCTCCTGCCGGTTGTCATACTCATCGACATGCAAGTCGTGATTCCTATTACAATAGCATGAACATCTCATACATCACATATAGATCATTCATCATTCATCACAACTTTGGCCATATCATATCACAAAGCACTTGCTGCAAAAACAAGTTAGACGTCCTCTAATTGTTGTTGCAAGTTTTACGTGGCTGAATTAGGGTTCCAGCAAGAACGTTTTCTTACCTACGTGAAAGCCACAACGTGATTTGTCAACTTCTATTTACCCTTCATAAGGACCCTTTTCATCGAATCCGCTCCAACTAAAGTGGGAGAGACAGACACCCGCCAGCCACCTTATACAACTAGTGCATGTTAGTCGGTGGAACCGGTCTCACGTAAGCGTACGTGTAAGGTTGGTCCGGGCCGCTTCATCCCACAATACCGCTGAAGCAAGATAAGACTAGTAGCGGCAAGAAAGTTGACAACATCTACGCCCACAACAAATTGTGTTCTACTCGTGCAATAGAGAACTCGCATAGACCTAGCTCATGATGCCACTGTTGGAGAACGTTGCAGAAAATTAAAATTTTTCCTACGGTTTCACCAAGATCCATCTATGAGTTCATCTAAGCAACAGTCATGGGAGAGAGATTGCATCTACATACCACTTTGTAGATCACGAGCGGAAGCGTTCAACGAACGAGGATGAGGTAGTCGTACACGACGTGATCCAAATCACCGGAGATCCTAGCACCAAACGGATGGCACCTCCGCGTTCAACACACGTACGGTCAGCGTAATGTCTCCTTCTTCTTGATCCAGCAAGGCAAAGGATAGGTTGGGGAAGATGGCTCCAGCAGCAGCACGACGGCGTGGTGATGGTGGAGCTGCAGTACTCCGGCAGGGCTTCGCCGAGCTCTACGGAGGAGGAGGAGGTGTTGGAGAGGGAGAGGGAGGCGCCAAGGACCAGGGTACGGCTGCCCCCCTCCCCTCCCCCCTTTATATAGCCCCTAGGGGGGGCGCCGGCCCTAGGAGATGCAATCTCCTAGGGGGGGCGGCGGCCAAGGTGTGGGGCTTGCCCCCCAAGCAAGGGGGCGCCCCTCCTTTAGGGTTTCCCCACCCTAGGCGCATGGGCCTCTTTGGGGCTGGTTCCCCTTGGCCCATGTAGGCCAAGGCGCACCCCCTAGAGCCCATGTGGCCCCTCGAGGCAGGTGGCCCCATCCGGTGGACCCCCCGGGACCCTCCGGTGGTCCCGGTACAATACCGATAACCCCGAAACTTGTCCCGATGGCCAAAACAGCACTTCCTATATATAATTCTTTACCTCCGGACCATTCAGAAACTCCTCATGACGTCCGAGATCTCATCCGGGACTCCGAACAACATTCGGGTTACTGCATATACATATCTTCACAACCCTAGCGTCACCGAACCTTAAGTGTGTAGACCCTACGGGTTCGGGAGACATGCAGACATGACCGAGACGGCTCTCGGGCAATAACCAACAGCGGGATCTGGATACCCATGTTGGCTCCCACATGCTCCACGATGATCTCATCGGATGAACCACGATGTCGAGGATTCAATTAATCCCGTATACGATTCCCTTTGTCAATCGGTATTCTACTTGCTCGAGATTCGATCATCGGTATCCCAATACCTCGTTCAATCTCGTTACCGGCAAGTCACTTTACTCGTACCGTAATGCATGATCCCGTGATCAAACACTTTGATCACATTGAGCTCATTATGATGATGCATTACCGAGAGGGCCCGGTGATACCTCTCCATCAAGCGGAGTGACAAATCCCAGTCTCGATCCGTGTCAACCCAACAGACACTTTCAGAGATACCCGTAGTATACCTTTATAGTCACCCAGTTACGTTGTGACGTTTGGCACACCCAAAGCACTCGTACGGTATCCGGGAGTTACACGGTCTCATGGTCTAAGGAAAGGATACTTGACATTGGAAAACTCTAGCAAACGAACTATGCGATCTTATGCTATGTTTAGGATTGGGTCTCGTCCATCACATCATTCTCCTAATGATGTGATCTCGTTATCATTGACATCCAATGCCCATAGTCAGGAAACCATGACTATCTGTTGATCAACGAGCTAGTCAACTAGAGGCTTACTAGGGAGACGTTGTTGTCTGTTATTCACACATGTATTACGTTTTCCGGATAACACAATTATAGCACGAATAAAGACAATTATCATGAATAAGGAAATATAATAATAATGCTTTTATTATTGCCTCTAGGGCATATTTCCAACATAAGGGACATGTCAGGGCTTGCACTGTCATACTAGAGGTCGTGGCGTCTCAAGATCTCTGGATCTGGCACTCTTTCTTTGGCATGGCTGGATCACACAATGATATCAACGTGCTTCAGTGCTCGCCGGTGTTTGCTAGGCTTGCCGAAGGCAACAACCCTGGTGAACTTTACTGTCAACGGCCACAACTACGACAAAGGGTACTGTTTGGGTGACGGTATCTATCATCAGTGGACCACTATTGTAAAGACAATACCCAACCCCATCGGAGATAAAAGAAAAAGATTTGCCCAAGAGCAAGAGAGTGTTAGAAAGGTTGTCGAGCGTGCCTTTGGTGTTTTGCAATCTCGATGGGGCATCGTTCGGTATCCTGCTAATACTTGGAGCACGCATAAACTATGGGAGGTGATGACTGCTTGTGTGATCATGCACAATATGATCATAGAAGACGAGCGCCCGGAACGTCTGTACGATCTTTCAGTTTCAGGGTGAGAATGTTGTGCCTGAGCATGGAGTAGCGGCAACATTTGAGCAGTTCACTCAGTTTCATGAAGACATGCGTGATTGGGAAACTCACGTGCAACTGTAAAATGATTTGGTTGAGCATATGCGGACTCATGTTGGCAACCAATAGATGTATCTTTTTTTATTCGTTTGCAAAACTATGTGAAATATTTTTATTTTTATTTGGCCTGTAAACTATGCTATTTATTTGGGCGGACTATTTTGTTTGTTAAATTTTCATTTCACAATATGTTGAATGCAATGCAAAATTGGGCGGCCAGCCGGCCACGCCTGCACATATGGGCCGGCGTGTTGGGCGCGCTGCCGACCCATATGAAAAACAGGGCGGACGCTGGGCGGGCGGCCGACCTAAACGGACAAAAAGCGAACGAAATCGCCGTCCGTTCGGGTCGGCCCGTTGGAGTTGCTCTAAATGTTCAGACTAGTTATTACTACATTGTTATACTTCGTTTACATCTACTATATACTTACTAATAAAAATGAGGTAATAAAGGGAGGTAAGAGCATCTTCAACGCCGACCCGCAAATTTGCTTCGGCATCTGCCCTCGGACAGAGGGGCTAGTCCGTGTACACTTATGCCGGAGCCGGCCATCCAACTTATCCGCATACATTTCAACAACTTTTTGAACTAACCGGATGAAATTCGTGCAAACCGACCAGATTTTCATATAAACCGGACGACATTCATGCAAACACGATGGATTTTCATCAAGATTCAGATAGAAAATAGCACAAATTATAGATACATAGCATGCGAATAAGTCTAATACACCAATGTCTTAAATTCGAGGAGATTAACCGGATGTCCAACAAGTTCTTCATCATCGGATCATGTCGTCTCACACATACTGTTCCTTCAGCTTCATCCAGCAATGTGTGTACGTCATTGGCCGTCCCTCTGTCCTATGGTACATCGCGTGTGGCCTACATAATGTGTACACCAACATTGGGTGAGTGAATGATTTAAACAAGTTGAGCAAGAAGAAGCAAAACTTACGATCTCCTCCTCTGCCACGTACAATGACCACCTTGCTTCTAGCTGACCAACCATGTGATAAAACTTGGTGACGCTTGTCCGGATGGCGTACCAACGATATGATAATGATCTCACATTGCGAACATGGATGATGTGCATGTCCTAGGATGCAACGTGCTTTTGTGCGTGAAAAGATTCATGCACTTGCTGTCAGAAGGTCCCCCTTTGCTCCTGCCTACAAAATCCGCGGATACGGCCAACCACGCATCACACACCATCTCATCCTCCATGGTCAAGTACCCCACCATTCTTCGTACTTTGAAAGAACGGCATGACATCCGAAATTAAGCTAAATGACATTTGACGGAACACCTGTCGGGTGTGGTGTCCGGCATGGAGGTCGTCCACAAGGGGGCGGAGTGTACCTGGGTACAAACGGCTTCAGGGTGGACAGTTTCGTTGTAAAGGCGAGTGGGCGTGTCGGTGCTGGTTGCGGACGTCCGGCAATGCCTCTGTGGCGGCGACAGAGGCGGACGGTGCAGATGCAAAACAAGGGGGAGAAGGGGTGGAGTGGAAGGAAAATGGGACCGAAAGGGGGATTAGTAGGCCTCATGTGTTGGAGTCCTATGTGGCTGATGTCCGGACTCCCGCAACACTCACCCTGTCTCCATTTTGCGGGAGAAAGTGCGTCCGAACCGCTCGGCTGACCTCTACAGGCCTGTGTTGGACGACACTATACGCCCGGACCCCACGGTACAGACGGTTGAGGGCGATTTGAGAGTCGGCGTTGGAGATGCCCTGATATTCTTATTTTGGTCAAGAGCGGCGCGTCAAGAGTGAGGATCAGACGATGTCTCTAGAACCTCCTCAACCTGCTCAACAACCTGTATTAGCGTGCCTATTGACAAGAAGGACAACGCTAAGGCAGATCTGGCTTGCGCTGCATCCAGATCGAGCAACTGCCCATCAGCATCGGGGACGATGACCGGGGAAAAAATCCCTTCAAAGGCGGGATGGCGCGGGAGGGGGGGCTAGCCGGAAGGGCCGTAGGGACATGGACGCTGGGGTGGCCGGTGAGATTGGGACGGCCCATGCTAGGAGGGGTTGGTCGGGTATCGAGCTTGGGGGAGGAGGTGCGCTCATGGCATAGGCATTGTAATTTGATTTTGCCGCAGTTGATGGCTCTACACGTAACTGTGTTTGGCAGTGCATTCACGTCGCCGGGTTGTGGTGATTTCACCTATATCGTCGACAGAAAGATCTCCACATATTCAGAATTATCATCAAGCATTTTCTTAAAACATCCAAAATTCGAGTTAATGTTTAGTTGGAGAGTTCTTGGTCTGGTTTGGGACTTTGGGTCCACGTTTCAACCCGGGTAAATGTAACGTGCCTGGGAGCCAGGCGGCGATGGGGTTGTGCCCGTACCAGATGAGGCGCTCTTGCAGAATGCCGAGCACGTGCACGTAGTGCTGGAGCGTGGCCGCGTAGACGCCGGCGTTGTCTTCCAGCACCAGCGCGACCGCATGATCCTTCATGGGGCCGTACATTGTCACACGCACTGAGTTGACCAACAGCGGATACAAAACGTACCCGTAATAGTGGGCCGCGGAAGCATAAGCTGCCGTGGTATTCTTACCGGGCCTCTTTTGAAGCCCAACCGGACAAGTGACGCGTCGCACGACGCATCGGCTGGTCGCCCGAGCGCAGCAGGGACTCTCTCCGTTCTTTCGTTCGTTTAGTACCACCTCGCTGGCCGAGAGCGGAGAAGAGGCAGAGGGAGCTATAAGAGGAGGGGGAGGGGTACACTGCAAATCATACCTTTCTCGGCCTTTTGGCTAAGATCAAGTGTAGTATCTGTTCTTATCAGTTTAAGATCAAGTGCACCCCAACCAAAACTAATTTGAAGTTTAAATTTCAGCTCAAAATAAACCTGCTGTACCCTCTATAATAAGAACAGAAAAAACAGAGTTTGTACTTCGTAGGCACATCGTGATCATCCTAGATGGATATTTTCAAACCCTCGCTCACCATACAGCAGCCATCCATGTGAAAAAGTCATGCTTGCCAAGGTAAATCTTGGAGAGATTCTGACCCTGGCTTCTGTTAGTTGTCACCCCAACATTCTCAAGCACAACTTAAAGTTTGAGGCCAACAATCCCAGAGATGTGCAGTAGCAGTCATGACATTATTTACATACAAGTCATCGGGAACTAAACACGATGAGCCAACACAAGTTTCAAAAGCATTTGTTAACCTCATACCTAGGAATGAGTTTCATGTTTGTGTCACCTCATACTGGTGGCAGATCCTCAACGGCGTGTCTTTCGAAACCGGCCTCTCATCGGACCAGAGCTCCATGTTCAGATCACTAGTTCCCCAATGCACCAAACATTTGCTAACCTGACGGTGATCGAAACGGTTTACCATGCTCAACCCTGAACACCTGTCCACCAGCGTCCACTCCCCTGATCAATGAGTTTGCCAGAAGATCGGAGAGTGGATTAAAGAATCAGCATAAACGTCACAAATGTCCAGGATGGCAAGCCAAAAGATGTTGGTCAGGCAGCAAGAAACTTGAAACATTGTGCAGTGACAGATATTTACCGTTCGGTCGGAGGCCTCCCTCGAGCGTCACTTCTCCGGAATCTAAAGAGATCTCTTGCTTTGAACCATTGATGGCCGTGAAAGCAACAACGACCTCAGTAGGGTGTAGAAGCGTAAAAGTGGGACGGACTCGCAAACAGACCAACCTTCAGAGGAGAAAACATATACGTCGATGAGTCATGATTAGGGCTGGCAGAAGAAGTCTTACTATCGGACAAAGCATGTTGACATTAATCCGGACTAGAGATGTTACCGTGTTATTTTAATGGCATGTTAGCGTGCTTCAAATCATAAATCATGATTGATCTAGAAACTGTTCAGGTTCAAAAGTTTTTTTTTTCTCAAATACCGTTAGGTTCAAAAGTGGAAGATAGAAGATGTGAGGAATCAGGGTTCGAAACCCAGGCCGGCTATAGGAGGCACAGCCGAGCTCCTATCTCATATCTTTTTTTTGCGCGCCACAATCTCATATCTTTTGACAAGCTGCCATTTTGCTATGAAGGTTTGGTTCGGGTTACTTTCCCAGGTGGATGCGCAGGATACCACTCTGTCCCCTGACAAGAATCTGAATTACTAGCACTCACCTTGATAATCCACCAGAGCCAGGCCCAACACTTCTTGCTTCAATGCTAGAGTCAATCTGGACAATCTTGGGATTGTCCGTCAGAATAGACATGTGGCGCTGAAGAACCAGTCCACCCCCAATATCTCCTTCCAGACAAACTTTGGATTCCTCCACGCATGATTGCACCAGATGCCCCCTGCACATTTCTATCAACAGTTAACGTTGTGGCTAAAACTAGAACTCTCACACAAACTACTCACTTGACAGGCCAAAGCATATCAATAAAAAAATGAAAAATAGGAATCTGTATTACGATGATGATTTACGTTACCTCACGATCTTGTACTCTTCTGTGCAGCCAGCAGACCTATATTCAGTCCCACTGTACTCCTCATAACCATGGATTTCAATCCTGCTATGCAACCACTGGGAATCTAGAGAGAGAGAGAGTCAGAGATCAAGTACATGTGTTATTTAAGTTAATAAGAAAATAATTATTGGATATATTTACAACCAATGAAGCAAATAGACGAACTGCATCCACATTACTCAAATTATAAAGCAACTAAGAAATTTCAAAACCATGTTGCAACCACATGTACTGGCATGTCAACAACAGTTCCAACAATAGAGGCTGCCTTGAAATTCTCTGTTTAGAAAACAACATATCCTACTACTGTTGATACACAGACATCTCAAAAATAATAGAAGTCCATTGATTATATAGCACCAAAGAAGCATACCAGAAGGAAGATGAGTCATCGAAATAATACGGCCGCCAATCCATGGTACAATCTTAAGAAACCAGTCCCCACTCTTCAAAACAATAAGTGTTTTTGAGAGCTCAGCGCCTTCCTGTCCTGATGGCTCATCCATATCAGGTATAGGACGAATTGTCTCTGTACAACCATCCCAATGTACCAAAGCAGTCCAAGTTCAGTCAAATAGAACTCCAGTTATAGCGAGCCCTTCAAATATAGAATGACAGAGCCATAGATAGATACCTAAACGTTTCTTGAGATCAAGTTCACTTGTTGCAACCAAGCTGGACACTTCAAACTCAGAAGGCATCATAAAATGTACCTCTTCGCCATCCACACCACGTGAACTTATCTGAGTTCACAAAAATAATAATTAAAATTCTTTAGAACAGGAAATATAATGTGAACTCCCTCCGATCCAAATTAATTGTCGCAGCTTTAGTACAATTTTGTACTGAAGTCTGCGACAATTAATATGGATCCGAGGGAGTAAAACAAAAGGCAACAAGTGTACATACCATAGCACCTCCACCAAGCAAAATACTTATGTTTAAGTTACGTTTTGGTCTCTTCCAGGATCCTTCAGTTTTCAGAACTTTCACAGAAACCACTGATGAGTGGACTTCGGCAACATAATATGTCAGCAGATAGTCTCCCTCTGTGAACCCGTTTCCATCCCCGGCATCCTCGAACAAGACACCATCAGCTTTACCTGTAAAAAAGTCAGACATGGTAAAGAACAGAAAGTATGTGCACCATATGACAATGCTTAAATGAGTATCTTCAACACAGGAAACTGGCTAAGCATCCAGTGCAGAATTCTGTTATTCTATTTGTTTGAGCACATGCGAGTACTTGCTAAATCACACATTACTAACGGTAACATGGTCAGATCTTCAAAAAGGGAATAAGAGGGGTAGAATTATGAATTTCGTTAAACATAACCACCTCCCGATAAACCACATATCACAAACCCAAGTTACTCCAGGCAAAGTTACAGAAACGTATCATTTTCATCCAGTGCAACAAGTAGTGATAAATCGTCCCCTAAACTTGCTTCACCAACATGCTGAATAGGAAGGCCTACAGGAAGTATTGCTCCACCTCTTAAATACAGCACCGGCAGATCCTGTATTATCAGTCATAAATAAATAAAATTTAGTTCCAGAATAGCTTTCTAGGCAGCAGAATAAAAGTTTACCAACTAACTTACAGGGTGTGAGTCTCCAAAATCAAGAGGTAACCAGATGCCATTTGGCAACTTATGTTCACATTCATGAGCTCCTTTATCAGGTAAAGTGCTGCCAAAAGACCAGAAGTTTTGATGTCACATAGAAGCATAAATATACAGATGGCGCATCATTATGGCCATTGATTTCTCTATGTTTAAAGGGATGGCTGAAAATTTACACTTTTTAGTCAAGGGTGAAGAACATATTGGCATTATGCACAAAATTATACTGACACACAACAACATGCAAGCTCATGCACACAAGAAAATCTTGATTTCCAAGATAACAGAGCAAAGAGGTACGTTGTGACCTCATTGATGTGATACCATTACCTTGCACAAACTAAAAGTGGCCCCAGGAGAAACGAAGTCTCAATTTTCCTCAGTTCTGTGTCTTGTGGATCTACAACAAAGTAATGAATAAGATTTTGTATTACACAACAAAATTCATCCAAAGAATACTATCTACTATATGGCGCAACATCAAGGAAGAAAATAAATACTTTTTCCTTGTCTACTGAATCATAACACTCAATGATTGTCATTTCTTAGAGCCTGTTAGATGGGAATTTCACAGGTTTCATATAGGAACAACACTATTTCCTGCAAAATTTATGTGAAATTACTGTGTTCCAACTTTAAAACATGCCCTTGCCATAGCAGTGCAACCACCGATCTTCATTTTATAGATGTGCACCAAGAAAAGACAAAAGATGCGGACATGTTTTGCTACATCCCATTTATTCCTAAAATCTACAGCCAACTTAGACTATGGGTCTCTGCCACTACAATATATTTTAGTGAATAGTAACTTAGTAAGAAAGACATTATTACCAGCAAAGAAAAGTGGCGCAGCAACTGGAGTACCCTTCTTATGTGAAACATAAAACAGAGTGTAGATGTGTGGCAGTAGCCGATACCGTCTTAGTAGCGCGAGACGACAAACTTCCTCACACTGAAATATGCATTATATGTTAGAAATAGCCAGTGGTATCTCTATTAAGAAATTAACAACGCCAAAAAGCATTGGAGGATCTAGATATATGAATTAGAATACGCAAAACGTCAGCACAATATATTACTAAATAAAAAGGGTTCTCCGTAATATCTGCACAGTAGTAACAAATTTTAGGAAGGGAAAAGAGTTGTCCTCAGAGTGCATAAGCAATAAATCATTTGTCTGGCTAGATGACTTGCATAATAAAATGGAGGAAATATTGTATGAAATGTATGTTAATCTCATGAACAAGAAAGCTCTCCTGTAGATTTGACTTGTAAACTAAGAAAAAAATATTAATGGATATACTAACACCTTATGTATCAAAATGGAGCATATAAGAAACAAGCAAAGACATTGAAGCTTCTAGGAGTGCAACAAGGTTTTGTTTGTGTGTGTGCACAATATGGATGGGGGACATGAAACACACAAATAATACCTCTTCACCAAAGGACCATGGCTCATGATCGATGGTTCCAGCTTCAGAATGGCCACGCGAGAAAGGAAACAACGCACCCACTCCCATCCATCTTCCAAAAAGTCTTGGAGTAGCATTTCCAGCAAACCCACCAATATCAGGACCCGACAGCGGCTGACCGCTCAAACCCTGATTGGATATAACCAAATGTATGATTGTCATACCCAGTAATGGACAATATGATGGTTTTAGTTTTTTGATGTCAACATATTGAGAATGATTTGCTTGAAGTAATCAGAAACAAGAAACAAGCTTGCAGAGTTGCAATGAAAGTAAAATTAAAAGAACAATGGAAATTTGTAACTAATACAGGTGGCAATGGTCGACAACAGTAATGCGATCGAGAACGTTGCTTTAAGATCACAAGATTGATCACGGTACAATCAAATCACAGGGTTAATGGTGTGTTCATCTGTTCATTCAAACAATTGAATACATCATGTTTTAAAATGAATTGGGTAAAAAATGGTATAAATGGCTTGGTGCTTGATACATTTCAGGGAGCCCTGGCTCGCGCAAAAGTCTACCCGCGTTTGGATACAGGGCCGACACAAAAAGGAAAGATAGTAGGGGGGAATAATTTGCATACCAACTGAAGAACCATTGATAGACTCATGTGCAAATGCTCCCAAGTCGAGAGATTATCACCAGTCCATGTTGCAGCATATCGCTGGCTTCCTATAAAACCAGCCCGTGTAAGAACGAATGGTCGTTTTTCTGGATTGGACATCACCATTCCTTCATAAGTAGATCTTGCCATTAGCATTCCATAAACCTGAAAATCATAAACATTAAAGCATGATCACATATAAAAAACTTGTTTGTGTTCCATTGCCAGTTTCTTCTTATTGCCAAAGCAATAGAGACATTACATTATGATAGTAAGAATGATTCTGGACACCACCAATATCAGCATCTCCTCTATGTATATTGCTCTCAGGCATTGTTTTGGTAGTAGTCTGCAAGTTGACACCATCACTTTCATTTGCATTCTGAAATATAAAATATGATGACACAGAACAAATGAATTGTGATAAGAGCATATACTGTCATAGCAGGCTCGTTCATATCATTCCATATTCCATCAACGCCATTGGAGATGAAATCCCTTACTAATCTAGCCCACCATGTGCGGATTCTTTCACTGGTGAAATCCGGGAAAACACAGTCACCAGGCCATACTTCCCCTGGAATTATAGGACATGAGGCATGTACGACTGGTAAAATCAGTAAGATAACAAGGGGCTTATTTCAGTCGGTGAAACATACCAATGAATGGGCTACCATCTGCCTTTTTAATCCACACATCATTTTCTGAACCACTATCATACACAAAGTAACCCTTCTCTTCCTTTATTCCCGGGTCAAGCATCCAGATTGATTTACAACCGATGGAATGTAGATCATCGACCATAGATTTTGGATCAGGGAAACGGTTCTGTAACATATCAAGTTCAGACATAATCATTGGCTGTGGAAGAAACTTGTCCCGATGCACTTAGAATGACACTTATATAGACTATAGAATTTGTCTAAAATAGATGGATTTTTTTAGTAGACAATAATAGTCTGGAAAAAAGGGAGGCTCTATATGACATTACGAAGCAATATACATTTTAAGCATGCTACTTCCATGTAGCAACTATCGTAGAAAAGTACTTACATTGTCAAATGTGAAGCATCTAAAACCATCCATGTAGTCAATATCCATCCAAACCACATCACAAGGAATGCCTTTCTCTCTAAATGTTCTAATAACCTGTGAAAGGACTAAGTAAGTACAACAGTGAAATATCATCACTAGCATATTTTTAAGCCTCCTCTGGAAGTAATAAGTAACTAAGTATCAACAGGAAAATATCAACACTACATAGTCTCCAGCCTCAGAGTTGAGAGAGCACTTGTACCAAAAAAGGGTTCCCCCCGCTTTGTATTACAAAGCACCAACATCGATCACATAGCAATGCTCGGGCGAGAAGCACAACAAGCCCAAAAGGAGAAGAAAGAACAAAGAAGAAAGAAATGCCAACAACGGCAGCTCGACAAAGCGCGGATGACCCGCCACCGCTGCGCCCTCCGGACTCGACCCACCACATACCAAGGCTCCGATCCGCCGCGTACCAAGCAGCACCTCCAAGAAGGGATGCGACGCCAACGACGCTGCTGCCCGGACGTGTCCTAGGGTTTCCCCCGGCACGCGGAAGGGAATGGGGGATGGATACCTCCGACACCCTCCAGGAAGGAATGGTGGCACCCGCAGGTGTCGCCGCATCAGAGCCGGAAAAGCCGGTAAGGGATTTCTCCCGAATTCCAACCCCACCGCCCAACCAGGCCGGAGCCAACCAGCCACCTCGCCGCCCACGAATGCGCCACCGCGGTCTTGACGCCACCCACGCCGCCTCACTGAGATCACCACCACGAGACCAAGAGGATGGAGAGAGACGCACGAGGCGACGGAAGCAGCAGCACCGGAGCCACGCGGGAGGGAACTACCTCCACCGCTGTCGTGCGGGATGTTGGGGAACGTAGTAATTTCAAAAAAATTCCTACGCACACGCAAGATCATGGTGATGCATAGCAACGAGAGGGGAGAGTGTTGTCTACGTACCCTCGTAGACCGTAAGCGGAAGCGTTATATGAACGCGGTTGATGTAGTCGTACGTCTTCACGATCCGACCGATCCAAGCACCGAAAGCACGGCACCTCTGAGTTCTGCACACGTTCGGCTCGGTGACGTCCTCGCCTTCTCGATCCAGCAAGAGGGGCGAAGTAGTAGATGTGTTCCGGCAGAACGACGGCGTGGTGACGGTGTTGGTGAAGAACAATCTTCGCAGGGCTTCGCCTAAGCACTACGAAAACTATGACGGAGGATAAACTAGAGGAAACGGGGTTGCCGGCACACGGCTTGGTGTTCCTTGATCTGTCTTGGGTGCTAGCCCTACCCCTCTATTTATATGTTGAGCCTTGGGGTCGAAACTTGGAGAAAAAGCCTCCACAAAGTTGGTTTCACCCGAAAGGCAAGAGTCCTTCTCGGACTCCAGGGCCAGACGCCAGGGTTCCCGGCGTCTGGGCCCAGACGCCAGGGACCCTGGCGTCTGGCCTCTGGACTCCGCAAAACTTCCTTTTGCACTTTCCAAAAACCTCGTGGGCTTTCCCCTTTGGCCCAGATAAAGTGTTCTCGTGCCCAAACATTTCGGGAAACATTCGGAACCCCTTCCGATGGATTCCAGAACCTTTCTGGAGATCAAACACTACTATCCACATATCAATCTTTACTTCCGGACCATTCCGGAGTTCCTCGTCATATCCGTGATCTCATCCAAAACTCCGAACAACATTCGGTCACCAACATACATAACTCATAGTACTATATCGTCAACGAACTTTAAGCGTGCGGACCCTACGGGTTCGAGAACTATGGAGACATGACCTAGAACCATTCTCGGTCAATAACCAATAGCGGAACCTGGATGCTCATATTGGCTCCCACATATTCTACGAAGATCTTTTATCGGTCAGACCGCATAACAACATATGTTGTTCCCTTTGTCATCGGTATGTTACTTGCCCGAGATTCGATCGTCGGTATCCAATACCTAGTTCAATCTCGTTACCGGCAAGTCTCTTTACTCGTTCCGTAATACATCATCTCGCAACTAACTCATTAGCTGCAATGCTTGCAAGGCTTAAGTGATGTGCATTACCGAGAGGGCCCAGAGATACCTCTCCGACACTCGGAGTGACAAATCCTAACCTCGAAATACGCCAACCCAACAAGTACCTTCGGAGACACCTGTAGAGCACCTTTATAATCACCCAGTTACGTTGTGACGTTTGGTAGCACACAAAGTGTTCCTCCGGTAAACGGGAGTTGCATAATCTCATAGTCATAGGAACATGTATTAGTCATGAAGAAAGCAATAGCAACAAACTAAACGATCAAGTGCTAAGCTAACGGAATGGGTCAAGTCAATCAGATCATTCACCTAATGATGTGATCTCATTAATCAAATAACAACTCTTTGTCTATGGTTAGGAAACATAACCATCTTTGATTAACGAGCTAGTCAAGTAGAGGCATCTAGTGACACTCTGTTTGTTTATGTATTCACACATGTATTATGTTTCCGGTTAATACAATTCTAGCATGAATAATAAACATTTATCATGATATAAGGAAATAAATAATAACTTTATTATTGCCTCTAGGGCATATTTCCTTCAGTCTCCCACTTGCATTAGAGTCAATAATCTAGATTACACAGTAATGATTCTAACACCCATGGAGTCTTGGTGCTGATCATGTCTTGCTCGTGGAAGAGGCTTAGTCAACGGGTCTGCATCATTCAGATCCATATGTATCTTGCAAATTTCTATGTCTCCCACCTGGACTAGATCCCGGATGGAATTGAAGCGTCTCTTGATGTGCTTGGTCCTCTTGTGAAATCTGGATTCCTTCGCTAAGGCAATTGCTCCAGTATTGTCACAAAATATTTTCATTGGACCCGATGCACTAGGTATAACACCTAGATCGGATATGAACTCCTTCATCCAGACTCCTTCATTTGCTGCTTCCGAAGCAGCTATGTATTCCGCTTCACACGTAGATCCCGCCACGACGCTTTGTTTAGAACTGCACCAACTGACAGCTCCACCGTTTAAAGTAAACACGTATCCGGTTTGCGATTTAGAATCGTCCGGATCAGTGTCAAAGCTTGCATCAACGTAACCATTTACGATGAGCTCTTTGTCACCTCCATATACGAGAAACATATCCTTCATCCTTTTCAGGTATTTCAGGATGTTCTTGACCGCTGTCCAGTGATCCACTCCTGGATTACTTTGATACCTCCCTGCTAAACTTATAGCAAGGCACACATCAGGTCTGGTACACAGCATTGCATACATGATAGAGCCTATGGCTGAAGCATTTTCTCTCTATCTTCTGCAGTGGTCGGGCATTGAGTCTTACTCAACTTCACACCTTGTAACACAGGCAAGAACCCTTTCTTTGCTTGATCCATTTTGAACTTCTTCAAAACTTTGTCAAGGTATGTGCTTTGTGAAAGTCCAATTAAGCGTCTTGATCTATCTCTATAGATCTTAATGCCCAAAATGTAAGCAGCTTCACCGAGGTCTTTCATTGAAAAACTCTTATTCAAGTATCCCTTTATGCTATCCAGAAATTCTATATCATTTCCAATCAGTAATATGTCATCCACATATAATATTAGAAATGTTACAGAGCTCCCACTCACTTTCTTGTAAATACAGGCTTCTCCAAAAGTCTGTATAAAACCAAATGCTTTGATCACACTATCAAAGCATTTATTCCAACTCCGAGAGGCTTGCACCAGTCCATAAATGGATCGCTGGAGCTTGCACACTTTGTTAGCTCCCTTTGGATCGACAAAACCCTCTGGTTGCATCATATACAACTCTTCTTCCAGAAATCCATTCAGGAACGCAGTTTTGACATCCATTTGCCAAATTTCATAATCATAAAATGCGGCAATTGCTAACATGATTCGGACAGACTTAAGCATCGCTACGGGTGAGAAGGTCTCATCGTAGTCAATCCCTTGAACTTGTCGAAAACCTTTTGCAACAAGTCGAGCTTTGTAGACAGTAACATTACCGTCAGCGTCAGTCTTCTTCTTGAAGATCCATTTATTCTCAATTGCTTGCCGATCATCGGGCAAGTCAACCAAAGTCCATACTTTGTTCTCATACATGGATCCCATCTCAGATTTCATGGCTTCAAGCCATTTTGCGGAATCTGGGCTCACCATCGCTTCTTCATAGTTCATAGGTTCATCATGATCTAGTAGCATGACTTCCAGAATAGGATTGCCGTACCACTCTGGTGCGGATCTTACTCTGTTTGATCTACGAGGTTCTGTAGTAACTTGATCTGAAGTTCTATGATCATCATCATCAACTTCCTCACTAATTGGTTTAGACGTCACAGAAACCGGTTCCTGTGATGTGCTATTTTCCAATAAGGGAGCAGGTACAGTTACCTCATTAAGTTCTACTTTCCTCCCACTCACTTCTTTCGAGAGAAACTCCTTCTCAAGAAAGTTTCCGAATTTAGCAACAAAAGTCTTGCCTTCGGATCTGTGATAGAAGGTGTATCCAACAGTCTCCTTTGGATATCCTATGAAGACACATTTCTCCGATTTGGGTTCGAGCTTATCAGGTTGAAGCTTTTTCACATAAGCATCGCAGCCCCAAACTTTAAGAAACGACAACTTTGGTTTCTTGCCAAACCATAGTTCATAAGGCGTCGTCTCAACGGATTTCGATGGTGCCCTATTTAATGTGAATGCGGCCGTCTCTAAAGCATAACCCCAAAACGATAGCGGTAAATCTGTAAGAGACATCATAGATCGCACCATATCAAGTAAAGTACGATTACGACGTTCGGACACACCATTGCGCTGTGGTGTTCCGGGTGGCGTGAGTTGCGAAACTATTCCGCATTGTTTCAAATGTACACCAAACTCGTAACTCAAATATTCTCCTCCACGACCAGATCGTAGAAACTTTATTTTCTTGTTACGATGATTTTCAACTTCACTCTGAAATTCTTTGAACTTTTCGAATGTTTCAGACTTATGCTTCATTAAGTAGATATACCCATATCTGCTTAAATCATCTGTGAAGGTGAGAAAATAACGATATCCGCCACGAGCCTCAACATTCATCGGACCACATACATCTGTATGTATGATCTCCAACAAATCTGTTGCTCTCTCCATAGTACCGGAGAACGGTGTTTTAGTCATCTTACCCATGAGGCACGGTTCGCAAGTACCAAGTGATTCATAATCAAGTGGTTCTAAAAGTCCATCAGTATGGAGTTTCTTCATGCGTTTTATACCGATATGACCTAAACGGCAGTGCCACAAATAAGTTGCACTATCATTATCAACTCTGCATCTTTTGGCTTCAACATTATGAATATGTGTGTTACTACTATCTAGATTCAATAAGAATAGACCATTCTTCAAAGGTGCATGACCATAAAAGATATTACTCATATAAATAGAACAACCATTATTCTCTGATTTAAATGAATAACCGTCTCGCATCAAACAAGATCCAGATATAATGTTCATGCTCAACGCTGGCACCAAATAACAATTATTTAGGTCTAATACTAATCCCGAAGGTAGATGTAGAGGTAGCGTGCCGACCGCGATCACATCGACTTTGGAACCATTTCCCACGCGCATCGTCACCTCATCCTTAGCCAATCTTCGCTTAATCCGTAGCCCCTGTTTCGAGTTGCAAATATTAGCAACAGAACCAGTATCAAATACCCAGGTGCTACTGCGAGCATTAGTAAGGTACACATCAATAACATGTATATCACATATACCTTTGTTCACCTTGCCATCCTTCTTATCCGCCAAATACTTGGGGCAGTTCCGCTTCCAGTGACCAGTCTGCTTGCAGTAGAAGCACTCAGTTTCAGGCTTAGGTCCAGGCTTGGGTTTCTTCTCTTGAGTAGCAACTTGCTTGCTGTTCTTCTTGAAGTTCCCCTTCCTCTTTCCTTTGCCCTTTTTCTTGAAACTAGTGGTCTTGTTGACCATCAACACTTGATGCTCCTTCTTGATTTCTACCTCCGCAGCCTTTAGCATTGCGAAGAGCTCGGGAATTGTCTTATCCATCCCTTGCATATTATAGTTCATCACGAAGCTCTTGTAGCTAGGTGGAAATGATTGGAGAATTCTGTCAATGACGCTATCATTCGGAAGAGTAACTCCCAGTTGAATCAAGTGATTACAATACCCAGACATCTTGAGTATATGCTCACTGACAGAACTATTCTCCTCCATCTTGCAGCTATAGAACTTCTTGGAGACTTCATATCTCTCAATCCGGGCATTCTTCTGGAATATTAACTTCAACTCCTGGAACATCTCATATGCTCCATGACGTTCAAAACGTCGTTGCAGTCCCGGTTCTAAGCCGTAAAGCATGGCACATTGAACTATCGAGTAGTCATCAGCTTTGCTCTGCCAGACGTTCTTAACGTCGTCAGTTGCATCAGCAGCAGGCCTGGCACCCAGCGGTGCTTCCAGGACGTAACTTTTCTGTGCAGCAATGAGGATAATCCTCAAGTTACGGACCCAGTCCGCGTAATTGCTACCATCATCTTTCAACTTTGCTTTCTCAAGGAACGCATTAAAATTCAACGGAACAACAGCACGGGCCATCTATCTACAATCAACATAGACAAGCAAGATACTATCAGGTACTAAGTTCATGATAAATTTAAGTTCAATTAATCATATTACTTAAGAACTCCCACTTAGATAGACATCCCTCTAATCCTCTAAGTGATCACGTGATCCATATCAACTAAACCATGTCCGATCATCACGTGAGATGGAGTAGTTTCAATGGTGAACATCACTATGTTGATCATATCTACTATATGATTCACGCTCGACCTTTCGGTCTCCGTGTTCCGAGGCCATATCTGTTATATGCTAGGCTCGTCAAGTTAAACCTGAGTATTCCGCGTGTGCAACTGTTTTGCACCCGTTGTATTTGTACGTAGAGCCTATCACACCCGATCATCACGTGGTGTCTCAGCACAAAGAACTTTCACAACGGTGCATACTCAGGGAGAACACTTTTACTATGATAATTTAATGAGGGATCATCTTATAATGCTACCGTCAATCAAAGCAAGATAAGATGCATAAAAGATAAACATCACATGCAATCAATATAAGTGATATGATATAGCCATCATTATCTTGTGCTTGTGATCTCCATCTCCGAAGCACCGTCATGATCACCATCGTCACCGGCGCGACACCTTGATCTCCATCGTAGCATCGTTGTCGTCTCGCCAATCTTATGCTTCTACGACTATCGCTACCGCTTAGTGATAAAGTAAAGCATTACAGGGCGATTGCATTGCATACAATAAAGCGACAACCATATGGCTCCTGCCAGTTGCCGATAACTCAGTTACAAAACATGATCATCTCATACAATAAAATTTAGCATAATGTCTTGGCCATATCACATCACAGCATGCCCTGCAAAAACAAGTTAGACGTCCTCTACTTTGTTGTTGCAAGTTTTACGTGGCTGCTACGGGCTTAGCAAGAACCAATCTTACCTACGCATCAAACCACACCGATAGTTTGTCAAGTTGGTGCTATTTTAACCTTCGCAAGGACCGGGCGTAGCCACACTCGGTTCAACTAAAGTTGGAGAAACTGACACCTGCCAGCCACCTGTGTGCAAAGCACGGCGGTAGAACCAGTCTCGTGTAAGCGTACGCGTAATGTCGGTCCGGGCCGCTTCATCCAACAATACCGCTGAACCAAAGTATGACATGCTGGTAAGCAGTATGACTTATATCGCCCACAACTCACTTGTATTCTACTCGTGCAAATAACATCAAACCATAAAACCTGGGCTCGGATGCCACTGTTGGGGAACATAGTAATTTCAAAAAATTTCCTACGCACACGCAAGATCATGGTGATGCATAGCAACGAGAGGGGAGAGTGTTGTCTACGTACCCTCGTAGACCGTAAGCGGAAGCGTTATATGAACGCGGTTGATGTAGTCGTACGTCTTCACGATCCGACCGATCCAAGCACCGAAAGCACGGTACCTCCGAGTTCTGCACACATTCGGCTCGGTGACGTCCTCGCCTTCTCGATCCAGCAAGAGGGGCGAAGTAGTAGATGAGTTCCGGCAGCACGACGGCGTGGTGACGGTGTTGGTGAAGAACAATCTTCGCAGGGCTTCGCCTAAGCACTACGAAAACTATGACGGGTGTTCCTTGATCTGTCTTGGGTGCTAGCCCTACCCCTCTATTTATATGTTGAGCCCTGGGGTCGAAACTTGGAGAAAAAGCCTCCACAAAGTCGGTTTCACCCGAAAGGCAAGAGTCCTTCTTGGACTCCAGGGCCAGACGCCAGGGACCCTAGCGTCTGGCCTCTGGACTCCGCAAAACTTCCTTTTGCACTTTCCAAAAACCTCGTGGGCTTTCCCCTTTGGCCCAGATAAAGTGTTCTCGTGCCCAAACATTTCGGGAAACATTCGGAACCCCTTCCGATGGATTCCAGAACCTTTCTGGAGATCAAACACTACTATCCACATATCAATCTTTACTTCCGGACCATTCCGGAGTTCCTCGTCATATCCGTGATCTCATCCAAAACTCCGAACAACATTCGGTCACCAACATACATAACTCATAGTACTATATCGTCAACGAACTTTAAGCGTGCGGACCCTACGGGTTCGAGAACTATGTAGACATGACCTAGAACCATTCTCGGTCAATAACCAATAGCGGAACCTGGATGCTCATATTGGCTCCCACATATTCTACGAAGATCTTTTATCGGTCAGACCGCATAACAACATACGTTGTTTCCTTTGTCATCGGTATGTTACTTGCCCGAGATTCGATCGTCGGTATCCAATACCTAGTTCAATCTCGTTACCGGCAAGTCTCTTTACTCGTTCCGTAATACATCATCTCGCAACTAACTCATTAGCTGCAATGCTTGCAAGGCTTAAGTGATGTGCATTACCGAGAGGGCCAAGAGATACCTCTCCGACACTCGGAGTGACAAATCCTAATCTCGAAATACGCCAACCCAACAAGTACCTTCGGAGACACCTGTAGAGCACCTTTATAATCACCCAGTTACGTTGTGACGTTTGGTAGCACACAAAGTGTTCCTCCGGTAAACGGGAGTTGCATAATCTCATAGTCATAGGAACATGTATTAGTCATGAAGAAAGCAATAGCAACAAATTGAACGATCAAGTGCTAAGCTAACAGAATGGGTCAAGTCAATCAGATCATTCACCTAATGATGTGATCTCATTAATCAAATAACAACTCTTTGTCTATGGTTAGGAAACATAACCATCTTTGATTAACGAGCTAGTCAAGTAGAGGCACTCTGTTTGTTTATGTATTCACACATGTATTATGTTTCCGGTTAATACAATTCTAGCATGAATAATAAACATTTATCATGATATAAGGAAATAAATAATAACTTTATTATTGCCTCTAGGGCATATTTCCTTCACAGGAGGACCGAGTCTCCGGCACCGTCGCGGTCGCCGTCCGGACGCAACAGCAGGGCATACCAGGCCACCCCTGGCCCGGCCAGACCCAAATCGGGCCCGTAAAGCCCCGCCGGCCACGCTGCAGCAGGGCGGCACCAGCGCCGCCAGCCACCACCCGCCCATCGTCGCTCCCCAGCCTACCGGAAGCCACGCCGACGACCCACCCCGCCGCCGGCCCGCCCAGGCCCAGATGGGGCCCGGAGGGCCCAGATCTGGGCCGAGCGGGCGCGGTCAGATCGCGCCGCCCCGCCGCCAACGACAGCGCCGCCGTCCAGTAGATCGCCCGCCACCACGCCGAGAGCCCCGCCGCCGCGCCGGACCGTCGCCGCCTAGGAGCACCCAGCGGCGCCGCACCGCCCCGCGTCAGTGCGACCCGAGAGGGGAAAGGCCAGGGGCCGCCGCCGCCAGCGCCGCCCGGGCCAGGCCCAGCGCCGGACGCCAGCGACGGCGGCAAGGAGGGAGGGAAGGGGGAGAGCTCGGGGGCGAGGTGTTGGGGACGCGGCCGGTCGCCCGCGGGGGCGACGCGGTCGCGAGAGGAAAGGGAGGGAGAAAGCACTTGTGAATCAGGAGACCTTTATGAAAAGCTAATGGGAATTAATCAATTATCATAGTAATAAGTAACAAGTATCAGGTTCAAGGCATGGTACTTGCAATTTGGGTTTGTTGCACCAATTATACTGTAGGGGGTTCCCTTACAGTCTTTTTGTCAAAAAAAAAAGTATCAGCATGAAAAATATCAACACTACATTTTTTTGAATGGTAACACTACATAATCTTAATCCTCAGGTTGCATTCATGGAGAATACTTATGAATATAACTCTTGAAACAAAAGAGTTACAAAACATCAACATGCCTAAGACGTGAAAAAAAGGTTTCCAACATTATGGTCTACTCTCTGTTAAGGGCATTATTAGTAATGCGCTTTAGTCTATGGTTTCTGTCTTCTGGATTTACTCCTCACTCTTATGTGTTGGCCCTTATTATTTTACTAATTAGTATTTGTAGGAGGGATTAAATCCTTTTTTTTACATAGCCGAATTATCCCTTTGCAATCCCTTTTAATAAGTTCATTACTCTTGTTTCACATCAAACTTCACTCATATCACTCTCTAACAGTACGAACACCAATCAGAAAAGATTCACATACCAGAGGAATTCCTTCGTCAGTTTGAGTACGTCATGCTATGATAAAAAAAATAGGCAAGATTTCAGCCTATGCCACTTCAAAACATAGCAGCAATCACAAGAATGCCACCTACAGTAGTTTCTTGAAATCAGGATTGTGCCACAACAAAAGTGTCACTTCACCTATTTCCCCCAATTCGGATTCTTTCATCTTCTCTTCCCATTTCCCCCCAACTGCGTTTACCACTTTGCCCTTGCCTTACTTGGACAGAATCGAAGTACCAAGCCACAGCAATCTTGGGCCAATCCAAATCGACTGAAGTCACTGAACCAATCAATACGTGACCAAACAGAGAGGCTCGAGCAGAGTGCTCCGCGACCACGGCTTGTCAAAGCGGGCGTCGCATCTGGGCGGCGGCATAAGTCAGGTGCTCAGTCTGCTATCTACTCCATCGGGAAGACAGGGGCACAAATGCTATCTTGGACCTGAAGATTGAGGCTCTATTCTCGTGCTTGCCGTGGATTTCCTGTGGATTCTTGAACTCATGTGTAGGTGTGGCGGTGGTAGCGGGGAGAGATCGGCGGGATGGGCGGCGTCCTTGCATGGATCTAGGCTAAGCGGTGGCCTCTGCGTTGAGCTCGAGCGGCGGCGCGTCGGCCCCGAGGGCGAAGCCAGCGGCGGAACAGCGTCTCCCTCGCGCCGGGCGTGGTTTGATTAAATCAGAAATAGGCAGGGGCAAACACGGAAATTTAGTCGAGGATAATGGACCGAACTACACTGCCGATTTTTTTCATTTACTTCCTTTCTGTCTAGTAGTTTTCACTTGCTGAAGCTAAATATGACTAACTTTACAATGTTTAACTCCATTTGTGATCTGTTTGTTCTGTTAGGTTTAGAAAAACGTAAAGTAGACTCACTTGATTGTTTCAATGCTTCTTTTGAGCTAAAATTTACCAAATGTTAGACAGTGCCACGCGCGATTAATCTTACCCGAGTGGCTGTGAGGAGACACTTCTTCTGGAATCCATAGGGCTGGCGGTCAGTTGTTAAGATTAGAGCATCATAAATGGTCCATAAAGAAAACTCCCCCTAAATATGATTTTACGGGGTGTCCATATACTTTAGGGGAGGTTGATAAGTGAGTTGCTTTTGTAGTTTCCGTAAAAAAATCTTTCCATATAATGTGTTTTTCCTATTTATCTTCAAATTAATGTACAAATGGCATATGCATGTCAATTATATAAACATACTAATTCATCTACAAGGCAAAATCACAAAATCTAAATGAGAATTCTTTGATACATAGAAATTTTGGATGAGCAAATCGTTAAACACCTTGGGAATGAAAGAAAGCGATGGCTGGTCGAGCGAGGTCTGTTGAAGCAGCAATGATCATGCATGGGAGGAGGCCGGCTGGAGAGGAGAGGGGGGTGGGCGGCTGTCGGCAATGAGAAAAGGCGGCTGGCATGGGGTGGCACAAACAACAGTAGCGGTTGTTAGTCGTCGGCCATCGAAAAGCAGGAGGCGGGCTGCCGCGGGGACATGGTGGTCAGCGGCGGTCAGCGGGGGGGGGGGGGGGGGGGGGGGGGGGAGGGGGGGCAGGGCCTCAGGCAGCGGCACGACGACACAGATGGGCAACACTGTGAGGAGACGGGCGTGCGCAATAGCTTACTTTTCAGCGGTTGGCTCCCACAACGTTTATGGAAAATTATATACATGAAGCTCCGTCTCCCCTGGATGGAGGCGGAGTTGGGCTGATTATAGGGTGTTTCGTAAAAAATTCCAGATTAATGGGAACTGTTGTACCATATTTTTGGGCCCAACCCCCCTGAGTGAGTCCTGGATTAGGGGGTGTCCGGACAGCCGGACTATAACCTTTGGCCGGACTGTTGGACTATGAAGATACAAGATTGAAGACTTCGTCCCGTGTCCGGATGGGACTCTCCTTGGCGTGGAAGGCAAGCTTGGCAATATGGATATGTAGATCTCCTTCCTTATAACCTACTCTGTGTAACCCTAGCCCCCTCCAGTGTCTATATAAATCAGAGGGTTTAGTCCGTAGGACATAATAACAACAACAATCATACCATAGGCTAGCCTCTAGGGTTTAGCCTCTCTGATCTCGTGGTAGATCAACTCTTGTACTACCCATGTCATCAATATTAATCAAGCAGGAGTAGGGTTTTACCTCCATCGTGAGGGCCCGAACCTGGGTAAAAACATCGTGTCCCTTGTCTCCTGTTACCATCCGCCTAAACGCACAGTTCGGGACCCCCTAACCGAGATCCGCCGATTTTGACACCGACATTGGTGCTTTCATTGAGAGTTCCTCTGTGTCGTCATCGTTAGGCTTGATGGCTCCTTCGATCATCGATAGCGATACAGTCCAGGGTGAGACTTTTCTCCCCGGGCAAATCTTTGTATTCGGCGGCTTTGCACTGCGGGCCAACTCGCTTGGCCATCTGGAGCAGATCGAGAGTTACGCCCCTGGCCATCAGGTCAGGTTTGGAAGCTTAAACTACATGGCCGACTGATACGTCTCCAACGTATCTATAATTTTTGATTGCTCCATGCTACTTTATCTACTGTTTTTGACTATATTGGGCTTTATTTTCCACTTTCATATTATTTTTGGGACTAACCTATTAACCGGAGGCCCAGCCCAGAATTGCTGTTTTTTTTGCCTATTTTAGTATTTCGAGGAAACAAAATATCAAACGGAGTCCAAACGGAATGAAACCTTCGGGAACGTGATATTCTCACCGAACGTGATCCAGGAGACTTGGACCCTACTCCAAGAATTTTCTGGGGAGGTCATGAGGGTGGAGGGCGCGTCCCCTGGGCGCGCCCCCTACCTCGTGGGCCCCTCGGAGCTCCACTGACGTGCTCCTTCCTCCTATATATACCTACGTACCCCCATTAGAACAGAGACAGAGCCAAAAACCTAATTCCACCGCTGCAACTTCCTGTATCCACGAGATCCCATCTTGGGGCCTGTTCCGGAGCTCCGCCGGAGAGGGCATCCATCACGGAGGGCTTCTACATCAACACCATAGCCCTTCCGATGAAGTGTGAGTAGTTTACTTCAGACCTTCGGGTCCATAGCTAGTAGCTAGATGGCTTCTTCTCTCTTTTTGGATCTCAATACAATGTTCTCCCCCTCTCTCGTGGAGATCTATTCGATGTAATCTTCTTTTTGCGGTGTGTTTGTTGAGACCGATGAATTGTGGGTTTATGATCCAACTTATCTATGAATAATATTTGAATCTTCTCTGAATTCTTTTATGTATGATTGAGTTATCTTTGCAAGTCTCTTCGAATTATCCGTTTGGTTTGGCCAACTAGATTGGTAGTTCTTGCAATGTGAGAAGTGCTTAGCTTTGGGTTCAATCTTGCGGTGTCCTTACTCAGTGACAGAAAGAGTTGCAAGGCACGTATTGTATTGTTGCCATCGAGGATAACAAGATGGGGTATTTATCATATTGCATGAATTTATTCCTCTAGATCATGTCATCTTGCTTAAGGCGTTACTCTGTTTTTAACTTAATACTCTAGATGCATGCTGGATAGCGGTCGATGAGTGGAGTAATAGTAGTAGATGCAGGCAGGAGTCGGGCTACTTGTCACGGACGTGATGCCTATATACATGATCATACCTAGATGGCTAGATAACCTCATAACTATGCTCAATTCTATCAATTGCTCAACAGTAATTTGTTCACCCACCGTAGAATATCTATGCTCTTGAGAGAAGCCACTAATGAAACCTATGGCCCCCGGCTCTATTCTCATCATATCAATCTTCATTACTTTATTTTACTTGTTTTGCTTTTACTTTTCACTTTGCATCTTTATACCAAAAATACCAAAAATATTATCTCTATCAGATCTCACTCTCGTAAGTGACCGTGAAGGGATTGACAACCCCTAAGCGTTGGTTGCGAGTTCCTACCGTTTTGTGCAGGTACGAGGGACTTGCGCGTGACCTCCTACTGGATTGATACCTTGGTTCTCAAAAACTGAGCGAAATACTTACGCTACTGTGCTGCATCACCCCCTCCTCTTTGGGGAAAACCAACGCTAGCTCGAGACGTAGCAAGAAGTATTTCTGGCGCCGTTGCCGGGGAGGCCTACGCAAAAGTCAACATACCAAGTACCCATCACAATCTCTATCTCTCGCATTACATTATTTGCCATTTGCCTCTCGTTTTCCTCTCCCCCACTTCACCCTTGCCGTTTTATTCGCCCTCTCTTTCCCAATCTCCTCCTCTTTTTCCCTTTGCCTTTTGTTTGCTCGTGTGTAAGTTTACTTACCTGTCGCTATGTCGAATTCCTTATCTTCTCCGTTATCTCCCGAGAATGAAGTGCTAAATTTTAAACAAAGGGAGGGAGAAAATCTAAAAGATGCTTGGTATAGAATTTGCAATGCTCAAAATAGATCTACGAGGAAGCAATCTACTTCATTTCTTCTTCGCAATTTTTATGTAGGTGCTAATCCTTGGTATAGATATATCCTTGATACCATTACCGGAGGGAATTTTTTGGGTAGCCATACTTTTGATTCCTATAATGCTTTAATAGATTTATTTGGCTCACCTCCCCTTTTGGTTAATGGAACTGTGTTAACCTTGGAGCATGTTATGCAAAGGCTTGAAATTATTGAAAACAAAGTTGCTACCATTGAATCCATTGAAAATCTAGATAAAAAGATTCATAATCAAATTACTCAATATGGATCTAAGGTAGGAATGACTTTGAAAAATATTAAGGAGAAGGAACCCATGGTTAATGAAAAAATAAATCTAGACTCTACTCGAATCGATAAACTTGAGGGTATCATTACCAACTTGGGAACTGCTTTTTCTTCCGTAAAAAGTACTCCTAGTCCTCCCACTAAAATTGCCAAGTTTATGTATGTTCCTAAAAATAAGGGTGAATCATCTAGTAAGGAAAATGCGGATCTTAAATCTATAAGCATTCACCCCGATCTTTTTACAATCATTAAGGAACCATTTGCCACGAATGAATTTTTCGATCTTATGCCTAAAAGTTTGATAATCACTAGAAAGAAAGAAAATTCTAAAGGAGGTGGATGCCTCATTGAAGGATTTCCTACCAAAGATGGCAATACCTAGATCTATCCTTGCTTTTATGCCTAGTTAGGGGCGTTAAACGATAGCGCTTGTTGGGAGGCAACCCAATTTTATTTTGTGTTTTTTGTTTTTGGTTCTGTTTAGGAATAAATAATCCATCTAGATTCTGTTTAGACGTGGTTTTATCTTTTAATTAGTGTTTGTGCCAAGTTAAACCTATTAGATCTTCTTGGAAGATAGTTATTTCATCTTGCTGTAATTTCCAGAATCTTTGCGCTCAGTGCCCGAATTGTTAAAAATCACCAGAACGTGATAAAATAGTGATTTCAATTGATTCTGATCAATAAACAAATTGCCCAGGTCTTCTAATTTTGGTAGAATTTTTCGGGTTCCAGAAGTTTGCGTTAGTAACAGATTACTACAGACTGTTCTGTTTTTGACAGATTCTGTTTTGCGTGTGTTGTTTGCTTATTTTGATGAATCTATGTCTAGTAAAATAGTTTATAAACCATAGAGAAGTTGGAATACAGTAGGTTTAACACCAGTACAAATAAAGAACAAGTTCACTACAGTACCTTAAAGTAGTCTTTTGTTTTCTTTCTCTAATGGAGCTCACGAGATTTCTATTGAGTTTTGTGTTGTGAAGTTTTCAAGTTTTGGGTGAATTATTTTGATGGATTATGGAACAAGGAGTGGCAAGAGCCTAAGCTTGGGTATGCCCATGGCACCCCCAAGATAATCCAAGGACACCAAAAAGTCAAAGCTTAGGGATGCCCCGGAAGGCATCCCCTCTTTCGTCCACTTCCATCGGTAATTTACTTGGAGCTATATTTTTATTCACCACATGATATGTGTTTTGCTTGGAGCGTCTTGTATTATTTGTGTCTTTGCTTGTTAGTCTACCACAATCATCCTTGCTGTACACACCTTTTGAGAGAGCCATGCATGAATTGATATTTGTTAGAATACTCTATGTGCTTCACTTATATCTTTTGAGCTTGATAGTTTACTCTATGTGCTTCACTTATATCTTTTTGAGCATGATAATTTTTGGTCTAGTGCTTCACTTAGATCTTTTAAGAGAACGGTGGTGGATTGTTTTAAAGAAACTTGATCTCTCATGCTTCACTTAGATTATTTTGAGAGTCGTTAATAGCATGGTAATTTGCTTAATGTTAATATACTTGGTATTCAAGATATGTGAAACTTTCTTTTTAGTGGGTTGAATACTAAGATAAGTTTGATGCTTGATAATTGTTTTGAGATATGGAGGCGATAATATCATAGTCGTGCTAGTTGAGTAGTTGTGAATTTGAGAAATACTTGTGTTGAAGTTAGCAAGTCCCGTAGCATGCACGTATGGTTAAAGTTGTGTAACAAATTTGAAGCATGAAGTGTACCTGGCTTGTGCATCCTTATGAGTGGCGGTCGGGGACGAGCGATGGTCTTTTCCTACCAATCTATCCCCTAGGAGCATGCGCGTAGTACTTGATTTTTGATGACTTCTAAATTTTTGCAATAAGTATATGAGTTCTTTTGACTAATGTTGAGTCCATGGATTATACACACTTTTACCTTTCCGCCATTTGCTAGCCTCTTCGTGACCATGCATTGCCCTTTCTCACATTGAGAGTTGGTGCAAACTTCGCCGGTGCATCCAAACCCCGTGATATGATACACTCTTTCACACATAAACCTCCCTATATCTTCCTCAAAACAGCCACCATACCTACCTATCATGGCATTTCCATAGCCATTCCGAGATATATTGCCATGCAACTTCCACCACCATCATCATCATCATCATGACATGCTTTACTTTTGTCATATTGCCATTGCATGATCTTGTAGTTGACATCGTATTTGTGGCAAAGCCACCATGCATTATTTTTCATACATGTCACTCTTGATTCATTGCACCATCCCGGTACACCGCCGGAGGCATTCATATAGAGTCATATCTTGTTCTAGTATCGAGTTGTAATCATTATGTTGTAATCAATAGAAGTGTGATGATCATCATTATTAGAGCATTGCCCAATCAAAAAAAAGAGAAAGGCCAAAAAAAAGAAAGGCCTAAAAAAAGAAGAGAAAAATAAAAAGGGCAATGCTACTATCTCTTTTTCCACACTTGTGCTTCAAAGTAGCACCATGATTTTCATATAGTGAGTCTCATAAGTTGTCTTGTTCATACTAGTGGGAATTTTTCATTATAGAACTTGGCTTGTATATTCCAACAATGGGCTTCCTCAAAATGCCCTAGGTCTTCATGAGCAAGCAAGTTGGATGCACACCCACTAGTTTTATTTTGTTGAGCATTCTTAGCTCTAGTGCATCCGTTGCATGGCAATCCCTACTCCTTGCATTAACATCAATTGATGGGCATCTCCATAGCTCATTGATTAGCCTCGTTGATGTGAGACTTTATCCTTTTTTGTCTTCTCCACACAATCCCCATCATCATATTCTATACCACCCATAGTGCTATGTCCATGGCTCGCGCTCATGTATTGCGTGAAGGTTGAAAAAGTTTGAGATTATTTGAGTATGAAACAATTGCTTGGCTTGTCATCGGGGGTATAGAAGTTGGGAACATCTTTGTGTGATGAAAATGAAGCATAGCCTAACTATATGATTTTGTAGGGATGAACTTCCTTTGGCCATGTTATTTTGAGATGACATAATTGTTTGATTAGTATGTTTGAAGTATTATCATTTTTATGTCAATATGAACTTTTGTCTTGAACCTTTCGGATCTGAATATTCATACCATGATTGAGAAGATTTACATTGAAATTGTGCCAAAGTATCACTCCACATCAAAAATTCTCTTTTTATCATTTACCTACTCGAGGACGAGCAGGAATTAAGCTTGGGGATGCCTGATACGTCTCCAACGTATCTATAATTTTTGATTGCTCCATGCTACTTTATCTACTGTTTTGGACTATATTGGGCTTTATTTTCCACTTTTATATTATTTTTGGGACTAACCTATTAACCGGAGGCCCAACCCAGAATTGCTGTTTTTTGCCTATTTCAGTATTTCGAGGAAACAGAATATCAAACGGAGTCCAAACGGAATGAAACCTTCGGGAACGGGATCTTCTCACCGAACGTGATCCAGGAGACTTGGACCCTACTCCAAGAAGTTTCCGGGGAGGTCACGAGGGTGGAGGGCGCGCCCCCTGCCTCGTGGGCCCCTCGGAGCTCCACTGACGTGCTCCTTCCTCCTATATATATACCTACGTACCCCCATTAGACCAGAGACGGAGCCAAAAACCAAATTCCACCGCCGCAACTTCCTGTATCCACGAGATCCCATCTTGTGGCCTGTTCCGGAGCTCCGCCGGAGAGGGCATCCATCACGGAGGGCTTCTACATCAACACCATAGCCCTTCCGATGAAGTGTGAGTAGTTTACTTCAGACCTTCGGGTCCATAGCTAGTAGCTAGATGGCTTCTTCTCTCTTTTTGGATCTCAATACAATGTTCTCCCCCTCTCTCGTGGAGATCTATTCGATGTAATCTTCTTTTTGCGGTGTGTTTGTTGAGACCGATGAATTGTGGGTTTATGATCCAACTTATCTATGAATAATATTTGAATCTTCTCTGAATTCTTTTATGTATGATTGAGTTATCTTTGCAAGTCTCTTCGAATTATCCGTTTGGTTTGGCCAACTAGATTGGTAGTTCTTGCAATGGGAGAAGTGCTTAGCTTTGGGTTCAATCTTGCGGTGTCCTTACTCAGTGACAGAAAGAGTTGCAAGGCACGTATTGTATTGTTGCCATCGAGGATAACAAGATGGGGTATTTATCATATTGCATGAATTTATTCCTCTAGATCATGTCATCTTGCTTAAGGCGTTACTCTGTTTTTAACTTAATACTCTAGATGCATGCTGGATAGCGGTCGATGAGTGGAGTAATAGTAGTAGATGCAGGCAGGAGTCGGGCTACTTGTCACGGACGTGATGCCTATATACATGATCATACCTAGATGGCTAGATAACCTCATAACTATGCTCAATTCTATCAATTGCTCAACAGTAATTTGTTCACCCACCGTAGAATATCTATGCTCTTGAGAGAAGCCACTAATGAAACCTATGGCCCCCGGGTCTATTCTCATCATATCAATCTTCATTACTTTATTTTACTTGTTTTGCTTTTACTTTTCACTTTGCATCTTTATACCAAAAATACCAAAAATATTATCTCTATCAGATCTCACTCTCGTAAGTGACCGTGAAGGGATTGACAACCCCTAAGCGTTGGTTGCGAGTTGCTACCGTTTTGTGCAGGTACGAGGGACTTGCGCGTGACCTCCTACTGGATTGATACCTTGGTTCTCAAAAACTGAGGGAAATACTTACGCTACTGTGCTGCATCACCCCCTCCTCTTCGGGGAAAACCAACGCTAGCTCGAGACGTAGCACCGACATCCGCGGAGACTTGATCTTCGACGGATTCGAGCCCCGGCCGAGTGCGTCGCACTGTCACGCTAGGCATGATTTAGCTCTGCCGCCGAACAGTGTTTAGGAGACCGCACCTGCAACCGCTCTGACCTTCAATTCGGAGCCAATTGCGCCATCCGTGGGCGGGTGGTTAGACCCCGCCACGGAGGCCGCAACCTCAACGGCGATTGAGCCGAACACCAGCCTTACCCTTCGCGAGGCCCGTGACTCCAGATTGCTGGACTCTCGTCCAGACTACGAACCACCCGCGCCCCTGCCAATCGAATCCTATTGGGTGCCGATCATGGAGTTCACCGCCGCGGATATCTTTCAGCACTCGCCCTTCGGCGACATACTGAATTCACTGAGGTCTCTCTCCTTGTCAGGAGAGTCCTGGCCGGATTATGACCGGCAGGATTGGGATGCGGATGACGAAGAAATTCGACGCCCACCCACCACCCACTTCGTAGCCACTGTCGATGATTTGACCGATATGCTCGACTTCGTCTCCGAAGACATCGACGGTATGGACGACGATGTAGGAGACGAACAGGAACCACCGCCTACATGGCACTGGACAACCACCTCATCATATGATATATATATGATGGATACACCCAAAGAGGGCAATGGCGACGGAACAGCGGGGGATGACCCCTCCAAGAAGCAACCTAAGCGCCGGCGTCAGCGGCGCCGCTCTATGTCTCGCCAAAGCAAAAACAGTGATACCGGCACAGGAGATAATAACACCCCGGACAGTGCCGAAGACAACTCCCACCAGCAAGATTCAGCGCAGGAGGATGGAGAAGCCAGCCCTCCTGAGAGAGCGACAGATAGAGAGGTAGAGGATGATAATTACATGCCTCCCTCCGAAGACGAGGCAAGCCTCGACGACGACGAATTTGTCGTGCCTGAGGATCCCGTCGAGCAAGAGCGCTCCAAGCGCCGGCTTATGGCCACGACGAATAGCCTTAAGAAAAAGCAGCAGCAGCTTAGAGCTGATCAAGACCTGCTAGCTAACAGATGGACTGAAGTCCTTGCGGCCGAGGAATATGAACTCAAACGCCCCTCCAAGAGCTACCCAAAGCGCAGGTTGCTATCCCGATTAGAGGAGGAAGCATTAAAACCTACATCTCCAGTGTATGACGCGGCTGATCGGCCACCTCGTGGCCGCGACAAAGAGGCTTCTCGGCCCACAGCTCAAGCCGCACCCCGGCTTCACTCAAAAAATACCAAGGCACGGGGAAATGCGCTGGACCTGCGAGACATATTGGAGGACAAAGCAAAGCAAGCAAGATCGATCTACGGATCGCGAGGGCGCCCCACCACACGAGACGATAACCGTCACGCCGGATACAGTAAAAGTAAATCCGGCCGGGCCGAACACAACAGACAAAACTCATTCAAGCTGCGTCGTGATATAGCCCAGTACAGAGGCGCCGCACACCCGCTATGCTTCACAAATGAAGTAATGGATCATCAAATCCCAGAGGGTTTCAAACCCGTGAATATCGAATCATACGATTGTACGACCGATCCCGTGGTATGGATCGAGGACTATCTCCTTCATATCCACATGGCCCGTGGCGATGATCTACACGCCATCAAATACCTCCCACTCAAGCTTAAAGGACCAGCTCGACATTGGCTCAATAGCTTGCCAGCAGAATCCATTGGCTGTTGGGAAGATCTGGAAGCCGCATTCTTCGACAACTTCCAGGGCACTTATGTGCGACCACCAGATGCCGATGACTTGAGCCACATAATTCAACAGCCAGAGGAATCAGCCAGGCAATTCTGGACACGGTTCCTAACCAAGAAAAATCAAATTGTCGACTATCCGGATGCATAGGCCCTAGGAGCTTTCAAGCATAACATCTGCGACGAGTGGCTTGCTCGGCACCTTGGCCAGAAAAAGCCGAAATCTATGGCAGCCCTTACGACACTCATGACCAGCTTTTGCACGGGAGAAGACAGCTGGCTGGCTCGCAGCAATAACATATCAAAGAACCCTGATACTTCGGATACCAAGGACAACAATGGCAGGTCACGTCGCAACAAACACAAGCGCCGCATTAACAGTGACAATACAGAGGATATGGCAGTCAATGCCGGATTCAGAGGCTCTAAGCCCGGTCAGCGGAAAAAGCCATTCAAACAAAGTACTCCGGGCCCGTCTAGTTTGGACCGTATACTCGATTGCTCGTGTCAGATACATGGCACCCCCGACAAGCCAGCCAACCACACCAACATGGATTGTTGGGTGTTCAAGTAGGCCGGCAAGTTAAATGCCGAAAATAAAGACAAGGAGCTACATAGAGACGACGAGGAGGAGCACCGACCGCCGAACAACGGAGGACAGAAGGGGTTCCCCCCACAAGTGCGGACGGTGAACATGATATACGCAACCCACATCCCCAAGAGGGAGCGGAAGCGTGCGTTAAGGGACGTATACGCGTTGGAGCCAGTCGCCCCAAAGTTCAACCCATGGTCCTCCTGTCCGATCAATTTCGATCGCAGGGACCATCCCACTAGTATCCGCCACGGCGGATTCGCCGCATTGGTCCTAGACCCAATCATTGACGGATTTCACCTCACTCGAGTCCTTATGGACGGCGACATCAGCCTGAACCTGCTTTATCAGGACACAGTGCGCAAAATGGGCATAGAGACCTCAAGGATTAAACCTACAAAAACGACCTTTAAAGGCGTCATACCAGGTGCAGAGGCCCATTGCATAGGCTCAGTCACACTAGAAGTGGTCTTCGGATCCCCAGATAATTTCCGAAGCAAGGAGTTAATCTTTGATATAGTCCCGTTCCGCAGTGTCTATCATGCACTGCTCGGGCGAACCGCATTTGCAAAATTCAATGCGGTGCCGCACTATGCATACCTCAAGCTCAAGATGCCAGGACCCCGGGGGGTCATCACAGTCAATGGAAATACAGAGCGCTCTCTCCGAACAGAGGAGCACACTGCGGCCCTCGCAGTAGAAGTACAAAGCAGCCTCTCAAGGCAATTCTCCAGTCCGGCAATTAAACGTCCGAACGCCTTCAAGCGCGCCCGGAGTAATCTGCAACAAGACCACCTGGCACGTTTCGAGCAAGCGTAGCAATGCGGCCCCAACCCCAGCCCCAGCCAAACGGCAAAATCTGTGCCACGTGTACATAATTATGCTCTGAAAATACCATGGGCATAGGGAGAGGGGCACGACCAAAGCACGCCCCAAAATGCGGCTGAACCGCACTAGGGGCTTCCCACTTTCTTATTTTTTCTCTCTTTCAGGACCTTACTCTCCGGAAGCCCTGTTCGGCAGTATAATCGCCGAACACATGATACAACAACCAGGGAGGCAGAAAAGCTACGTCACACCATGGAACTCCTAGGTGGTCTCTATAACGAGAAAAATACCTGCTTTAAATACCATTCCGCAGCTTGCCCCCAGAGGGGACATGTCAAATAGTCCCATTTTTTTTTGCTTATTGCACTACTTGTATCGTTCTGCTTTAATGCACCTTTTCGAATAAACAATGCATAGCTTTAGTCTATTATTGCATTCTCTATTCCTTCCTTTTTTATATATACATGTTCATCCATGACATCCAGCAACCGCACACTCTGGTACGGCCAATACGCCAGGGGCTTAAGCACCCCATAATATGGCGTGAGAAGTCCGAACACTTTCACAAGTGCGGCACCCGAACTTATAGCATTATATGCATAAGCTCCGAATCATGTCTTGGGTCAATAGTTGGGTTTGCCCAGCTCCCATGTTTTGGTACCTTACATTCCACTATATCGGCTAAGGTAGCACTGGGAGAACTACTACGATTGTGCCCCGGTTCAGCTAGGCTAAGCACCTCAATAGAGAAAGCTAAAACTGACTGTCATGATAAGGCGAGAGCTGGTCGCTGTTCGAGAGGTTTCGAGTCCCTAAAGACTTATGCCGCTTAGGGCGAGGAGTCGGCTTTGTCCGGCTTAGGCGTGTATAGCGCCCCGAACTCAGTCTTCCAAATACTAGGGGCTTCGCTAAAATTTAAAATTATAGAATTCTCTGGCTAAGTGAGAGTGATAAAGCATTATAGTTGATTGCCTTGTTCGTTGTGCTGAGCACCTCCCTCGAAGGACTCAAGAATGGGAAAAAGAGTGCTCAGGTTTATCCCGAACACCCCAGCACTCGTGGCACGGGGGCAAAAGCCGACGACTCGCCATCTCTCATATTTAATGAACGGCCGCACAGAAGGTAATATTTTAAATTCAAACAAGCGTTGCATAGCGCATATGAACAAGTTTTCAGCATACAGGATCACACGAGCGAGTTTACTCAAATATTACATCTTTGGAACATTCATCCGCCACAAGGCGGGCACCCTTCAGGACGCCCTCATAGTACATTTCAGGGTGGCGATGCTCCTTGCCCTGCGGTGGCCCATCCTTCACCAGGTTCTCAGCGTCCATTTTGCCCCAGTGTACTTTAACACGGGCAAGCGCCCTGCGGGCGCCCTCGATGCAGACAAAGCGCTTCATGACCTCAAGCCAAGGGCAGGCATCCACAAGCCGTTTCACCAGCCCGAAGTAGCTCCCTAGCATGGCCTCTCCAGGCCACAGCCGGACTATAAGACCCGTCATGGCCTTTTCGGCAACCTTATGGAGCTCGACCAATTGCTTCAGCTGGTCGCTTAAGGGCACCGGGTGTTCGGCCTTAGTATACTGAGGCCAGAACACCTTCTTAGTCGAGCTCCCCTCCTCGGCTCGGTAGTGCTTTGCGGCATCCGACACACTGCGGGGCAAATCTGCGAATGCTCCTGGAGAGCTCCGAACTTGGGTAAGTAATAATTAATTTACTTTCACATGCTTGCTTTGCATAATGAATGCCTTACCCGCCGCTATCTTCTTCATCGCCTCAATTTCCTGGAGGGCCTTTTGGGCTTCGGCCTTGGCATGCTTGGCGCTCTCAAGGGCTGAGGCAAGCTCGGACTCTCTCGTTTTCGAGTCAACCTCCAAACTCTCATGATTTTTCACGAGAGCCTGGAGCTCTTGCTGCACCCCAGCAACCTGTGCCTCTTGTTTCCCCCGCTCGGTGCGCTCCGTGGCCGCTTTGTTTTCGGCCTCGGACAGTGCTCGCTTCAGGGTCGCCACCTCGGCCGTGGCCCCTGGTATATCCACAATGATCTTGTCATTTTTGCAACTGCATATTTTTTATATACTTACACAAGGTATTACTTACCTTTGTTCTCCTCGAGCTGCTTCTTGGCAAGGCTGAGCTCTTTCTCGGACCGCTCGAGGTTATGCTTCAGCGCATCGACCTCTGCAGTCAGTGCGACAGAGGTCAGCAGTGAAGCCTGCATACGCATATCGACATACTTATGTTAGACTCCTGCGGATATTCTTAGATCCTCTACTCGGCTTTTCTTTGTGAACTCCAAACATAGCATCAGGGGCTACTGTCTATGTGGTAATATTGTCATATATTTTAAATATGTACCTCAAAGCTTGTTAGAAGGCTGGCACATGCTTCAGTCAGTCTGCTTTTGGCGGACTGAACCTTCTGGATCACCGCACTCATAATAGTGCGGTGCTCCTCGTCGATGGAGGCGCCGTTAAGCACCTCCAACAAATTATCCGGTGCCTCCGGTTGGACGGAGGTCACCGACACGGTATGCTTGCCCCTCTTGGTGGGGGGCCGCCTGCCGGAGTCCGGAACCACTGGAGGTTCCGGTGCGGTATTCGGCCCAGGGCCGAACTTGGAGCCCTTGGGAGCCTTGCTCCCTTTGCGCCTGTAGTCCGGAAGGTCGCCTTGTGGCGCCTCCAGGACTACCTCCCCTCGGCTTGATGCCCTTTGAGACAACACCCCGGCGTTGTCCGTAGGGCGAGGGGTGGAGGCGGTCGGAAGTGATCCTCCGCTGCTCATGACCGACGGGTCCAAAGAACCGCTCGACGAGGATACGTGGATACGGGCCCGGGACGGACTGCATAACCGTGTCCGGCGTTAAAAGAAGCTATGCAATTAAACGGTGCCACGAGTTACTCTGGTGTCCAAATACTTACGATCTCGCCAGGGGCTTGGCCCTGGGTGGTCACTCATCTTCGCTGTCGGCGGCGGTGGCGGAGTAGTCCGAAGGGAGAGTCCTTCCCTTTTTGGACCCTCCGGCCTCCCCAGTTGGGGCGACCTTCCTCTTCTTATCTTCCCCGGCTGGAGGGGAAGAACCTTTATCTGCCTCCTCCTTGTTTCCACGGGAGGAGTGCGTTTTGGAGTTATCGGACGATGAGTCCGATAACACCTGGCGCCGGGAATTCTTTCGGGTTCCCGTGGCCTTCTTCTTGATCTTCTTCTCCGACACCTCGTAAGGCGCCGGAGTCAGCATCTCCGTCAGGAGAGCGTCGGCGGGGTCTTCGGGCAGGGGGGCTGGACAATCAATCTGCCCTGATGTCTCCACCCATTCCTGTCAAAGGCATGGAAGCTCAGATCCCGCACATAGTTAAACTATGAAAAATGAATACCCTATAAGAGATAAAACAGCTTACCGCGCTGGCTTGGCGCTTCGCGCTAAATCCGCGATCCTCGGTAAGGGGAGGGGGAACCTCAGTGCCCTTAAATAGCACCTTCCAAGCATCCTCGTGTGTTGTGTCGAAGAGCTCGCTCAGAGTTTGGTGCTGGGCCGGGTCGAAATCCCACAAGTTGAACGCCCGTTGTTGACATGGGAGGATTCGGCGGATGAGCATGACCTGGACTATGTTGACAAGCTTGAGCTTCTTGTTCACCATGTTTTGGATACAGGTTTGGAGTCCAGTCAGCTCTCCTGGACTACCCCAGGGCAAGCCCTTCTCTTTCCAGGAGGTGAGTCGCGTGGGGATTCCGGATCAGAACTCGGGGGCCGCTGCCCATTTGGGGTCACGCGGCTCGGTGATGTAGAACCACCCCGATTGCCACCCCTTTATGGTCTCCACGTAGGAGCCCTCGAGCCATGTGACGTTGGGCATCTTGCCCACCATGGCGCCTTCGCACTCCGCCTGCTGGCCGCCCACCACCTTCGGTTTAACATTGAAGGTCTTCAGCCATAGGCCGAAGTGGGGCTTGATGTGTTGGGGAACGTAGTAATTTCAAAAATTCCTACGCACACGCAAGATCATGGTGATGCATAGCAACGAGAGGGGAGAGTGTTGTTTACGTACCCTCGTAGACCGAAGCGGAAGCGTTGACGCAACGTAGAGGAAGTAGTCGTACGTCTTCCCGATCCGACCGATCCAAGCACCGTTACTCCGACACCTCCGAGTTCTTGGCACACGTTCAGCTCGATGACGCTCCCCGGGCTCCGATCCAGCAAAGCTTCGGGGAGGAGTTCCGTCAGCACGATGGCGTGGTGACGATCTTGATGTACTACCGACGCAGGGCTTCGCCTAAGCACTGCAACGATATGACCGAGGTAGAATATGGTGGAGGGGGGCACCGCACACGGCTAAGGAACGATCACGAAGATCAACTTGTGTCTCCATGGGGTGCCCCCTGCCCCCGTATATAAAGGAGCAAGGGAGGGAGGAGGCCGGCCCTAGGTTTGGGCGCGCCAGGGGAGTCCTACTCCCACCGGGAGTAGGATTCCACCTTTCCTAGTCCAACTAGGTCAAGGGGGGAAAGAGGGGAAGAGGGGAAGGAAGGGAGAGAGGGGCCGCGCCCCAAACCCCTTGTCCAATTCGGACTGGGCTTGGGAGGGGCGCGCGCCACCTCCTGGTCCTTCCCACTAAGGCCCATCAAGGCCCATTGCTTCTTCCTCGTATTCCCGTAACTCCCCGGTACCTCCGAAAATACCCGAATCACTCGGAACCTTTCCGATGTACGAATATAGTCGTCCAATATATCGATCTTTACGTCTCGACCATTTCGAGACTCCTCGTCATGTCCCCGATCCCATCCGGGACTCCGAACTCCTTCGGTACATCAAAACTCATAAACTCATTATATAACTGTCATCGAAACCTTAAGCGTGCGGACCCTACGGTTCGAGAACAATGTAGACATGACCGAGACACGTCTCCGGTCAATAACCAATAGCGGGACCTGGATGCCCATATTGGCTCCTACATATTCTACGAAGATCTTTATCGGTCAGACCGCATAACAACATACGTTGTTCCCTTTGTCATCGGTATGTTACTTGCCCGAGATTCGATCGTCGGTATCCAATACCTAGTTCAATCTCGTTACCAGCAAGTCTCTTTACTCGTTCCGTAATACATCATCTCACAACTAACACATTAGTTGCAATGCTTGCAAGGCTTATGTGATGTGCATTACCGAGAGGGCCCAGAGATACCTCTCCGACAATCGGGGTGACAAATCCTAATCTCGAAATACGCGAACCCAACATCTACCTTTGGAGACACCTGTAGTACTCCTTTATAATCACCCAGTTACGTTGTGACGTTTGGTAGTACCCAAAGTGTTCCTCCGTTAAACGGGAGTTGCATAATCTCATAGTCAAAGGAACATGTATAAGTCATGAAGAAGCAATAGCAACATACTAAACGATCGGGTGCTAAGCTAATGGAATGGATAATGTCAATCACATCATTCTCCTAATGATGTGATCTCGTTAATCAAATGACAACTCATGTCTATGGCTAGGAAACATAACCATCTTTGATCAACGAGCTAGTCAAGTAGAGGCATACTAGTGACACTCTGTTTGTCTATGTATTCACACATGTATCATGTTTCCGGTTGATACAATTCTAGCATGAATAATAAACATTTATTATGAAATAAGGAAATAAATAATAACTTTATTATTGCCTCTAGGGCATATTTCCTTCAGTCTCCCACTTGCACTAGAGTCAATAATCTAGTTCACATCGGCATGTGATTTAACAGCAATAGTTCACATCACCATGTGATTAATACCCATAGCTCACATCATCATGTGACAAACACCCAAAGGGTTTACTAGAGTCAATAATCTAGTTCACATCGCTATGTGATTAACACCCAAAGAGTACTAAGGTGTGATCATGTTTTGCTTGTGAGAGAATCTTAGTCAACGGGTCTACCACATTCAGATCCGTATTGTATTTTGCAATTTTCTATGCCCACAATGTTCTGCACGGAGCTACTATAGCTAATTGCTCCCACTTTCAATATGTATCTAGATCGAGACTTAGAGTCATCCAGATCAGTGTCAAAAACTTGCATCGACATAATCCTTTACGGCGAACCTTTTTGTCACCTCCATAATCGAGAAACACATCCTTATTTTACTAAGGATAATTTTGACCGCTGTCCAGTGATCTACTCCTAGATCACTATTGTACTCCCTTGCCAAAATCTGTGTAGGGTATACAATAGATCTGGTACACAGCATGGCATACTTTATAGAACCTATGGTTGAGGCATAGGGAATGACTTTCATTCTCTTTCTATCTTCTGCCGTGGTCGGGTTTTGAGTCTTACTCAATTTCACACCTTGTAACACGGGCAAGAACTCTTTCTTTGACTGTTACATTTTGAACTACTTCAAAATCTTGTCAAGGTATGTACTCATTGAAAAAAAACTTATCAAGCGTCTTGATCTATCTCTATAGATTTTGATGCTCAATATGTAAGCAGCTTCACCGAGGTCTTTCTTTGAAAAACTCCTTTCAAACACTCCTTTATGCTTTGCAGAATAATTCTACATTATTTCCGATCAACAATATGTCATTCACATATACTTATCAGAAATGTTGTAGTGCTCCCACTCACTTTCTTGTAAATACAGGCTTCATCGCAAGTCTGTATCAAAGCGTATATTCCAACTCCGAGATGCTTGCACCAGTCCATAGATGGATCGCTGGAGCTTGCATATTTTGTTAGCACCTTTAAGATTGACAAAACTTTCTGGTTGCATCATATACAACTCTTCTTTAACAAATCCATTAAGGATTGCAGTTTTTGTTATCCATTTGCCAGATTTCATAAAATGCGGCAATTGCTAACATGATTCGGACAGACTTTAAGCATAGATACGAGTGAGAAACTCTCATCGTAGTCAACACCTTGAACTTGTCAAAAACCTTTTGCGACAATTCTAGCTTTGTTGATAGTAACACTACTATCAGCGTCCGTCCTCCTCTTGAGGATCCATTTATTTTCTATGGCTTGCCGATCATCGGGCAAATCCATCAAAGTCCATACTTTGTTTTTATATATGGATCTTATCTCAGATTTCATGGCCTCAAACCATTTTGCGGAATCTGGGCTCATCATCGCTTCCTCATAGTTCGCAAGTTCGTCATGGTCTAGTAACATGACTTCCAGAACAGGATTACCATACCACTCTGGTGCGGATCTTACTCTGGTTTACCTACGAGATTTGGTAGTAACTTGATCTGAAGTTTCATGATCATCATCATTAGCTTCCTCACTAATTGGTGTAGTAGTCACAGGAACAGATTTCTGTGATGAACTACTTTCCAATAAGGGAGAAGGTACAATTACCTTATCAAGTTCTACTTTCCTCCCACTCACTTCTTTCGAGAGAAACTTCTTCTCTAGAAAGTATCCATTCTTAGCAACGAATGTCTTGCCTTTTGGATCTGTGATAGAAGGTGTACCCAACTGTCTCCTTTGGGTATCCTATGAAGACACATTTCTCCGGTTTGGGTTTGAGCTTATCATGATGAAACCTTTTCTTATAAGCATCGCAACCCCAAACTTTAAGAAACGACAACTTTGGTTTCTTGACAAACCATAGTTCATATTGTGTCGTCTCAACGGACTTAGATGGTGCCCCTTTTAAACGTGAATGCAGCTGTCTCTAATGCATGATCCCAAAATGATATTGGTAAATCTGTAAGAAACATCATAGATTGTACTATATCCAATAAAGTACGGTTATGACGTTAGGATACACCATTATGCTGTGGTGCTCCAGGTGGCATGAATTTGTGAAACTATTCCACATTGTTTTAATTGAAGACCAAACTCATAACTCAAATATTTGTCTCCGCGATCAGATCGTAGAAACCTTATTTTCTTGTCACGATGATTTTCCACTTCACTCTGAAATTCTTTGAACTTTTCAAATGTTTCAGACTTATGTTTCATCAAGTAGATATACCCATATCTGCTCAAATCGTCTGTGAAGGTCAGAAAATAATGATACTTGCCGTGAGCCTTAACACTCATCGGACCGCATACATCAGTATGTATTATTTCCAATAAGTCAGTTGCTCGCTCCATTGTTCCGGAGAACGGAGTCTTAGTCATCTTGCCCATGAGGCATGGTTCGCAAGCATCAAGTGATTCCAAAATCCCATTAGCATGGAGTTTCTTCATGCGCTTTACACCAATATGACTTAAACGGCAGTGCCACAAACAAGTTGCACTATCATTACTAACTTTGCATCTTTTGGCTTCAATATTATGAATATGTGTATCTTTACGATCGAGATCCAACAAACCATTTTCGTTGGTGTGTATGACCATAGAAGGTTTTATTCATGTAAATAGAACAACAATTGTTCTTTAACTTAAATGAATAACCGTATTGCAATTAACATGATCAAATCATATTCATGCTCAACGCAAACACCAAATAACACTTATTTAGTTTCAACACTAATCCCGAAAGTATAGGGAGTGTGCGATGATGATCATATCAATCTTGGAACCACTTCCAATACACATCGTCACCTTGCCCTTTAACTAGTCTTTGTTCATTCTGCAACTCCCGTTTCGAGTTACTAATCTTAGAAACTGAACTAGTACCAAACACAGAGGGGTTGCTATGAACACTAGTAAAGTACACATCAATAACATGTATATCAAATATACTTATGTTCACTTTGCCATCCTTCTTATCCGCCAATCACTTGGGGTAGTTCCGCTTCCAGTGACCAGTCCCTTTGCAGTAGAAGCACTTAGTCTCAGGCTTAGGACCAGACTTGGGCTTCTTCACTTGAGCAGCAACTTGCTTGCCGTTCTTCTTGAAGTTCCCCTTCTTCCTTTTGCCCTTTTCTTGAAACTAGTGATCTTGTCAACCATCAACACTTGATGCTCTTTCTTGATTTCTACCTTCATTGGTTTCATCATCATGAAAAGCTCGGGAGTCTTTTTTCGTCATCCCTTGCATACTATAGTTCATCACGAAGTTCTACTAACTTGGTGATGGTGACTAGAGAATTCTGTCAATCACTATCTTATCTGGAAGATTAACTCCCACTTGATTCAAGCGATTGTAGTACCCAGACAATCTGAGTACATGCTCACTAGTTGAGCGATTCTCCTCCATCTTTTAGCTATAGAACTTGTTGGAGACTTCATATCTCTCAACTCGGGTATTTGCTGAAATATTAACTTCAACTCCTGGAACATCTCATATGGTCCATGACGTTCAAAACATCTTTGAAGTCCCGATTCTAAGCCGTTAAGCATGGTGCACTAAACTATCAAGTAGTCATCATATTGAGCTAGCCAAACGTTCATAACGTCTGCATCTGCTCCTGCAATAGGTCCGTCATCTAGCGGTGCATCAAGGACATAATTCTTCTGTGCAGCAATGAGGATAAACCTTAGATCACGGATCTAATCCGCATCATTGCTACTAACATTTTTCAACACAATTTTCTCTAGGAACATATCAAAATAAACACAGGGAAGCAATAACGCGAGCTATTGATCTACAACATAGATATGCCAATACTACCAGGACTAAGTTCATGATAAATTAAAGTTCCATTAATCATATTACTTAAGAACTCCCACTTAGATAGATATCCCTCTAATCTTCTAAGTGATCACATGATCCATATCAACTAAACCATAACCGATTAACACGTGAAATGGATTAGTTTTCAATGGTGAACATCATTATGTTGATCATATCTGCTATATGATTCACGCTCGACCTTTCGGTCTCCGTGTTCCGAGGCCATATCTATATATGCTAGGCTCGTCAAGTATAACCCGAGTATTCTGCATGTGCAAAACTGGCTTGCACCCGTTGTAGATGGACGTAGAGCTTATCACACCCTGATTAACACGTGGTGTCTGGGCACGACGAACTTTGGCAACGGTGCATACTCGGGGAGAACACTTCTTGATAATTTAGTGAGAGATCATCTTATAATGCTACCGTCAATCAAAGCAAGATAAGATGCATAAAAAGATAAACATCACATGCAATCAATATAAGTGATATGATATGGTCATCATCGTCTTGTGCTTCATGATCTCCATCTCTGCAGCACCATCATGATCACCGTCGTCACCGGCGCGACACCTTGATCTCCATCATAGCATCGTTGTCGTCTCGCCAATCTTATGCTTCTACGACTATCGCTACCGCTTAGTGATAAAGTAAAGCATTACAGGGCGATTGCATTGCATACAATAAAGCGACAACCATACGGCTCCTGCCGGTTGCCGATAACTCGGTTACAAAACATGATCATCTCATACAATAAAATATAGCATCATGTCTTGACCATATCACATCACAACATGCCCTGCAAAAACAAGTTAGACGTCCTCTACTTTGTTGTTGCAAGTTTTATGTGGCTGCTACTGGGCTTAGCAAGAAGCGTTTCTTACCTACGCATCAAAACCACAACGATAGTTTGTCAAATAGACTCCGTTTTAACCTTCTCAAGGACCGGGCGTAGCCATACTCGGTTCAACTAAAGTTGGAGAAACTGACACCCGCCAGCCACCTGTGTGCAAAGCACGGCGGTAGAACCAGTCTCGCGTAAGCGTACGCGTAATGTCGGTCCGGGCCGCTTCATCCAACAATACCGTCGAACCAAAGTATGACATGCTGGTAGGCAGTATGACTTATATCGCCCACAACTCACTTGTGTTCTACTCGTGCAAATAACATCAAACCATAAAAACCTAGGCTCGGATGCCACTGTTGGGGAACGTAGTAATTTCAAAAATTCATACGCACACGCAAGATCATGGTGATGCATAGCAACGAGAGGGGTGAGTGTTGTTTACGTACCCTCGTAGACCGAAGCGGAAGCGTTGACGCAACATAGAGGAAGTAGTCGTACGTCTTCCCGATCCGACCGATCCAAGCACCGTTACTCCGGCACCTTCGAGTTCTTGGCACACGTTCAGCTCGATGACGCTCCCCGGGCTCCGATCCAGCAAAGCTTCGGGGAGGAGTTCCGTCAGCACGACGGCGTGGTGACGATCTTGATGTACTACCGACGCAGGGCTTCGCCTAAGCACTGCAACGATATGACCGAGGTAGAATATGGTGGAGGGGGGCACCGCACACGGCTAAGGAACGATCACGAAGATCAACTTGTGTCTCCATGGGGTGCCCCCTGCCCCCGTATATAAAGGAGCAAGGGAGGGAGGAGGCCGGCCCTAGGTTTGGGCGCGCCAGGGGAGTCCTACTCCCACCGGGAGTAGGATTCCACCTTTCCTAGTCCAACTAGGTCAAGGGGGGAAAGAGGGGAAGAGGGGAAGGAAGGGAGAGAGGGGCCGCGCCCCAAACCCCTTGTCCAATTCGGACTGGGCTTGGGAGGTGCGCGCGCCACCTCCTGGTCCTTCCCACTAAGGCCCATCAAGGCCCATTGCTTCTTCCTCGTATTCCCGTAACTCCCCGGTACCTCCGAAAATACCCGAATCACTCGGAACCTTTCCGATGTACGAATATAGTCGTCCAATATATCGATCTTTACGTATCGACCATTTCGAGACTCCTCGTCATGTCCCCGATCCCATCCAGGACTCCGAACTCCTTCGGTACAACAAAACTCATAAACTCATTATATAACTATCATCGAAACCTTAAGCGTGCGGACCCTACGGTTCGAGAATAATGTAGACATGACCGAGACACGTCTCCGGTCAATAACCAATAGTGGGACCTGGATGCCCATATTGGCTCCTACATATTCTACGAAGATCTTTATCGGTCAGACCGCATAACAACATACGTTGTTCCCTTTGTCATCGGTATGTTACTTGCCCGAGATTCGATCGTCGGTATCCAATACCTAGTTCAATCTCGTTACTGGCAAGTCTCTTTACTCGTTCCGTAATACATCATCTCACAACTAACACATTAGTTGCAATGCTTGCAAGGCTTATGTGATGTGCATTACTGAGAGGGCCCAGAGATACCTCTCCGACAATCGGAGTGACAAATCCTAATCTCGAAATACGCCAACCCAACATCGACCTTTGCAGACACCTGTAGTACTCCTTTATAATCACCCAGTTACGTTGTGACGTTTGGTAGTACCCAAAGTGTTCCTCCAGTAAACGGGAGTTGCATAATCTCATAGTCAAAGGAACATGTATAAGTCATGAAGAAAGCAATAGCAACATACTAAACGATCGGGTGCTAAGCTAATGGAATGGGTAATGTCAATCACATCATTCTCCTAATGATGTGATATCGTTAATCAAATGACAACTCATGTCTATGGCTAGGAAACATAACCATCTTTGATCAACGAGCTAGTCAAGTAGAGGCATACTAGTGACACTCTGTTTGTCTATGTATTCACACATGTATCATGTTTCCGGTTGATACAATTCTAGCATGAATAATAAACATTTATCATGAAATAAGGAAATAAATAATAACTTTATTATTGCCTCTAGGGCATATTTCCTTCATGATGCGGAGGAAGGCCTCACACACGACGATAAACGCCAAGATGTTGAGGATGAAGTTCGGGGCCAGATCGTGGAAATCCAGGCTGTAGTAGAACATGAGTCCCCGGACGAATGAGTGGAGGGGGAATCCCAGTCCGCGGAGGAAATGGGTAAGGAGCACTACCCTCTCGTGGGGCCTGGGGGTGGGGATGAGCTGCCCCGCATCTGGGAGCCGGTGTGCGATATCGTCGGGCAGGTATCCGGCTCCCCTCAACTTCTTGATGTGTCCGTCCGTGACGGAGGAAACCATCCACTTGCCTCACGCTCCGGACATGGTTGAAGAAGGTCGAGGAAGAAAATGTGGACTTGGGCACTGGAGCTCGAGTGTGCGAGAATGGATGAGCAAAGAAGGAAGAAGGCATGGATGGAAAAAGGTGAATCCTTATCCCTTTATATGGGCGGACGAAACTATGCGTCCCCACCAGCCTGGTAAAACTCGCTCATCCCCCAAGCGCCGTAATTGATGGCGCGGCTGGGTTACCCACGTCCGTATTGATGAGAATCCCACGATAAGGGGACACGATCTATGCTTTGACAAGACATGCCAAGGAAACTGCCTCGTAAAACGCGTTGAGGTTGGCTGTAAAAAAACGATTCACATAAGGGCTTGGCTGCGGTGTGATGTCACATTACGGGATACGTCAGCAGATTAGATTTGTGGAAATATTATTCTCTCTATGGTAGTACGTGGAACTTGTTTTGCAGAGCTGGACACGATCCTCGTGTTCAAAATCTTCTATGAAGTATTCGGAGGAGGAACCCGCCTTGCAATGCCGAAGACAATCTGTGTGCGGGACTCATCGTCATTGAAGCCTGGTTCAGGGGCTACTGAGGGTGTCCTGGATTAGGGGGTATCCGGACAGCCGGACTATAACCTTTGGCCGGACTGTTGGACTATGAAGATACAAGATTGAAGACTTCGTCCCGTGTCCGGATGGGACTCTCCTTGGCCTGGAAGGCAAGCTTGGCAATATGGATATGTAGATCTCCTTCCTTGTAACCGACTCTATGTAACCCTAGCCCCCTCCGGTGTCTATATAAACCGGAGGGTTTAGTCCGTAGGACATAATAACAAAAACAATCATACCATAGGCTAGCCTCTAGGGTTTAGCCTCTCTGATCTCGTGGTAAATCAACTCTTGTACTAACCATATCATCAATATTAATCAAGCAGGGGTAGGGTTTTACCTCCATCGAGAGGGCCCGAACCTGGGTAAAAACATCGTGTCCCTTGTCTCCTGTTACCATCCGCCTAGACGCACAGTTCGGGACCCCCTACCCGAGATCCGCCGGTTTTGACACCGACTTCCCCCTAAATTAGAAAAAAATACGGGGTATGGCAACTGTTGGTGATACTCTTAGTTCACATTAGCCTTTTTAAGATTATGTGTAACATACTAAACTATAATTGCTTTAACAAACTACACACTAGAGTACATGATAACATACTAAACTAAAATGCTTAACAAACTACCACTTTATTCATCATAAGTAAAGTGAATGAATTGGTGCTGCCTATACTTCCTTTACAAGATACCTCAAGGACCCTCTCGGAAGACTTGTAGCTAAAGCGACATTGATGATAGCCAAGAGCCCATTTTGAAGGCATGGACACAATTCCTATAATAGAAAAGGTGTGTGCATTAAGTGGACAACAAGTTACATAACATACATTAGCATCTAAATTGCAATTTTGTGTTTTTCTCATGGCCAATTGGACATGGATGTAGTCACGAAGAAGAAGCAATATGTTATCTTAGTCACTCTTATATAGGTCATGCTTTTTCTAGAAGAACAAAAACTCCATGCATGATAACATAACAAATATCCAAACATGAACACCCTATTGGAACACTAAAATTTTGCACAACATCATTGCTCAAGATACAAAGCTCTCCTTAAATGCCTTGAATCTCAAATCATAGGTGACTTGAGAGTCAAATATTTTGTTAAACATGTACCATAACATTAACAAGATTTGTAACTTTATCATAACAGAATAAGATATTCCAGACTAGAGAAACCTGTTCTCATACAAGGCTGGTAAATGCAACTTCACTGTATATATGTACAAGGTTAAAATTTTGACAAACATATTTTATGTATTTAGCATTTCAAGAGTGTGAACACTAGACATCAATACTGGAAGAGAAGTTATGAGAAAAGAAATACCAATCGCATGAGACAAGGATGCCACCACTTGAGCTGGTGTATCAAATGGCCCGAAAGTAATGACAGGGTAAGCAGATAGGGCAGTAAACTTTATAGTAGATTCTTGTCTCAAGTCAATCTGTAATAGAATACGGTAGTTGGTCAAAGAAACACCCATCGGCTCAATAAAACATACATCTCCTATATATGTAGGGTGTACCTAGATACGACTAAGGTGCAATATTGAATAAATAGCCAATGGAATTGGACCATGTTAGCTACTATTATATAGAAATATTATTACCAACAACAAATATGATGCGTTTCATCATCAAGAATTACTTAAACAATTGATCTTCTAGACATGTGTGTTGGAATAGTTAAATAAAATTACTACCTCACAACGGCGTGTCGTATCAGCTAGGACACCGAGACTCTTTCCATCTGGGAGTATGGACAACACTCAAGGGTGTGATTGATATAGTGAAGTGGTTCCTGACCCGTATCCCCATGCATCTGTGTTCCAGGTGAAAACCTAATGGAGATCAAAGAGAGATAACAGGAGTCAGGAGAGGTCAGTCAGATATTAGCTAAGAAATTAGCAACATCAAAATATAATAACATGTGTCATGCTTACTCGTTTCCCTGTTCGTTCAAGTGGGCCACTTCCTTCTCCTGTGCCGTAGAAAGATGTCCCAGAAAGAAGCTGCTAAGGATATATATTGATGTAAGACTATGTAAATTTGGTTTTTGAGCCACATTATTTGTTGAAGAAGACACGACAAAAACTCAAATAACAATTTTTGGACACTAGACCAATTGAGGTTAAGGCAACACTACTAGTGTTTATTGACTTTATCATCTTGAAAAATCATTATAATGCAAAACAAAGTAATGTGTACTACATTACATTGAAAGTTCCCAATGTGGTCGAAGAATGATAAAACATTTGTGGTGTAACATTCTTGAGTGATTATTGCATATATAGGCTAAATTCTTGTCGTAATTGAGAGAACTAGATATTAAAGGGTGTTGATGGTTAGGGATTGCGATGAAATATAAGTGTGGAGTGTGTGCGGGGGCCTTATGAGATTGTCGTATATTAACAAAGTTCGGGTTCAGTCACATGTTGAGGTGCAACCTACCGATATTTGAAAGTGCGCCTAGAATCTGTAATGGGTTTTGATTGATTAATGGTAAGATAAATACATGACTAATGTTTTTATTGAGATATTTCAGATTTAGTCCATGTGCTAGTTAAAAGGAATAAGTACTTTTGTACAGAAAGACTGTAAGGGAGGCTCCCTACGGTAAGTACCATGCCTTGAACCTGGATGGATGGAAGTCATCGGCCCCTTTCCACCACTAGTTTATGCCTTAGTCTGCTTAAAAATAATATAAGTGGTGACCCCTAAAAACAAGAAACATGAAGACAAGCTGCAGTTACAAATTATCATATGCTTGTAGTGGACCAATTTCCACATTGAGTCTTTTGAACAATCGTACTATAAAGAGGGGCACTTGCACTTATACAAGGGATGTCACATTGCCAAATATGTAATACATCCCTCAAACTTTCCAATGAAAAATTCCCGGTTCTCCATATTTATTATATATCTGAAACTATCATACCAATCGACACATACCTCTGATCCTAGTGCAAACAGAGCTAGTGAGAAATCCTAAGAACCAATCGGCACATACCTCTGATCCTAGTGATAACAGAGCTGGTGAAAAATCCTAAGTGTATATGAGGAACTATCGAGCTTAGTTCCTATAAGGCTATAACCACTGAACTCTTGTTTGGTTCTGAAAAAGCTCTATTAAGGGCGATACCCCCAAATGGATGGTGTCCAATACCTCTAAGCCTGTAAGGGTTGTTGCACCAAAGCAGATCCAATATAGGTCAAAAACTTCCAAGTGGTGTTGGTATAGAACATGGGCTTAGATGTTTCCAGTCCATCCATTTTCACATGGTGCTCTTTTAGATCTGAAACTTCTAAGCGAATGTGTATGAATCTTTTGGGATGTTGCTTTTTTCGTCCAACGGTCAGATCTACCTACATAACCAAGGCCCACCCTCTGCCCACCCCTTGAGAGGGTGGGGCTTTAGAGACCCTTGGGTGACAGAGAACCCATTCACTTCTTTGTGCTCTCACTCTCTTTGCTCCACTGCATCCTTACGTGGATTTCTTGAAAGAGAGAGGTCTATGATTCGTCTCTCCGATGAGGACTCAAATCAAGTGACTTGTGAAGGTTATGGTCACTCTTAGAGGATGTGTGTCACCTATACGGTTAGGATCACTTGAAAGGCTATGAACTGTGAAGGAACCCATCAGTTTATGAAATTAAGGAGATCACCTACTTCATGTGAAGATCTACCCGTGTTTCCGGTGACGTCTTAATGCAATCCAAGAAAGCAAAAAAGAAGTGTACCCCAGTGAGAGTTAACGGACACCGTGCACTGTATACACGTAAACATCATTTTCCTGACGAAATCCTGCAAGCCAGAAACCCGTACCTTGATGAGAACCCTATGGACGTCGTCACCCACCACCTCGCACTCCGGCACGACCGCGGGGCGGCCGGCGCCGTCAAGCAGTACCACCTCCCGGCGGCGGGGCTCGGCGAACGAGAGGCTGGGCCCTGCCGCCGCGCGCGCGGCCTCCGACGCGTCGAACCGGAACACCCCCTCCTCCAGTATCGGCACCCACACCATCGCCGCCGCCATATTGACCCGCGCCGGAGCTAGCTAGCGCCTGCAGGACAAAAGGAAGATGGTTCAGCCGAGAAGCTGGGGCGCGCGCCTCTTGTACAGAGAGCCGCTTCGCTTTGCTTGCGTGGATTCGGGTTTGTTTAATGGGACTCGGTGGACTTGCCTCAGCTCGCTTGCGTGGATTCGCGTCGACTCGAGCTCGAGTGGAGCAGGTAGCGGTAACCATACGACGTCAGCCGCGGACATCGTTGCTGACGACTGAGCAGACCCCCCAGGTAGCGATAAACTGCTGGGAAATATTATCTCGTCCGCCATCTTCTCTGTAAAAAAAGGATTATCTCGGCCACCATCGATCATACAATCAGTCACGTCCGACGGCGAGCTCCACCGTCGGTGCCTCGGTTGGAGCACGTAGCGTAGGCGTGGACAGCCGGAGATATACATGAGCCAGAGCTTCTACAACGGAATCCCTCGACCCTTCCACCAAACGTCTGAGCGGACAGCCCGGAAAATCGCCACCCAACCGCTCCACTCCCCATCCTCTCCCTATTAGAGCATCTCCACTCGTTCGCCCCCCAGCGTATAGGGTGACGCTCTTTCGGATGCTCGCCCGGCGATTTTTAGACCCTGAGAGCGATCTAGGTCTCAGCCACACCCCCAGGTGCCGCTCCCAAGGCGTCGCAAATTCAAACTTGGTTAATTCCCGCCATCTAAAAAACGTCACAAATCCGGCGATCAGCGCCACAGTTCGGTGATCACCTTGCCACAGTTCGACGACCGAATAAAAAGTTCGGTGTGCAAAAGAAAGGACGGACGCGTAGGCAATGCATCAAACAGCGGTGTCGGCCTCCGGCGTCGGAGGAGTCGGCGTGCGAGGGCTGGTCGGCGTCGGCGCGACTTGTGTGCTGTGCGTCGTCGAGGCATCATCGCTCGGGCTTGGCGGCGGCGTTGGCGTCGGCGTGGGATTTGGCGCCGCGGTCGACGGCATCTGGTTCAAGATGAGTTCACGCTCCGCCAGGTACCACGCCTTAAGCTGCTCGTCGTCGCTCCGGAGCATGTCCGCGCACCCCATCAGGAAAGCCAGGTCGGTGTTTCTCTTCTTCGCGACGACGTTGGTTCGAAGCAGGTCGAGCTTGACGGCGCTGTCCGGAGACCCGACGCTTTGCTGGCTCCAGGAAGCGTAGGGGCCGTGGCCGCCGGGTGGATTCATCATCCCCGCGCGAGCCGCCTCGGCTTGTTCGGCCGCGCGATCCGCCTGCTCTGCCACCACCGCAGCCGCGAGCGCCACCCTGTCCCGGGCATTCTTGGCGTTGGCCCTGTTCCGCCGGTCGGTGGTGACAGCCTCCCGGCGCTGAACTTTCGTCTTCTAGTCGGCGTTAGACATGCCCGGGGGCTTGGACGGCGGCGGCCTCTGCTTCCTCTGCTTCGGCTGGGTGGTGGCGGCGGCGATGGCATCCGTCGCGGCTTGGGGGACCACGTACTTTCTCGGCGGCATGGCGGGCGGCTGGAGGGGAGGAGGAGAAGATTGGCGGGAGGAATGGAGAATGGGAGGGAAGCCGAGGGGGGAAAGGGGGGCGGGGGGAACAGCGGGAAAAGGACCTCCTCTCATCGACAGAGCGGCCCCACACCCCTTTTCGCTTCAGTCGGCGCCCCCAGGCGACCCCCGGGTGCTTGGGTTCGGCTCGGATTCGCCAGCTGTTATTTCGGCCCAAACCGGCGCTAAATGAGATCCTGGGGGCGCAACTGGGCTGATTTTCGGGCGCCGGCGCTAAAAAAACGCCTTGGGGGGGGGGGGAGGGGGCTATTGGGGGCGCGCCTGGAGATGCTCTTAGCTCCCCTCTCTGTCCTCCCCTTGTCGCCACCATTTCCGGCTTCGGTAACGGCTCATCCTTCGAAGCCGACGATTGGGACACCCTCACAGTAGAGTCGGACGAGGAGCTCACCCTCCAGGGGCGGACCAAAAAAATTGCTTGAGAGAACTAGTAAATGCATACGTGACGTTGGTATTAGGGAGGAAATTAATTGCACGTTGATTTTAGACATGATATCATTCACGCGTTAGTTATGTGATCAGCACACACGTTGATATTTGATATGATATTAATTTCATGCTAAATATGTTAAGCGCTTACCATTAAGCAATCTAGGTCGTTGGATTGACATGATTTGATGACCAAGATTAATTGGATCTACTCTTTTGGCATTTGTATGTATTGAGTACAGATGTACAAATGATGCATTATTTGATATTGATTGATTGTTTTTTTACTTTTGTTGTGAGCAATTGCACAAGAATGCCGTCACTTTCATGAAAATTGGATGTAAGCCACGCATTCGGTCTCGGGGATATTGCCATGCCAATGCCAGCTACACAAACAACAAATGCCGAGGTGATGGACGAGGTTGGGGAGAGTCAAGGAAACAAAAAGAGGAGTAAGTCGTGCAACTACAAGATCAAGGAACACAAATGTTTGTGTGAAGCTTGGGTCGACCTCGATGCCACGATCGGTGCAAACAAACAAAGGAGAAATTTTAACAAAGCACCGAGAAGTACTACAATAGCAATGCACTTTTTTTTAAGAATCACCGGGTGTCGGTGTCAAAACCGGCGGATCTCGGGTAGGGGGTCCCAAACTGTGCGTCTAGGCGGATGGTAACAGAAGACAAGGGACACGAAGTTTTACCCAGGTTCGGGCCCTCTCGATGGAGGTAAAACCCTACGTCTTGCTTGATTAATATTGATGATATGGGTAGTACAAGAGTAGATCTACCACGAGATCAAGGAGGCTAAACCCTAGAAGCTAGCCTATGGTATGATTGTATGTTGTCCTACGAACTAAAGCCCTCCGGTTTATATAGACACCAGATAGGGTTAGGGTTACACAAAGTCGGTTACAACGGTAGGAGATCTAAATATCCGCATCGCCAACCTTGCCTTCCACGCCAAGGAAAGTCCCTTCCGGACACGGGACGAAGTCTTCAATCTTGTATCTTCATAGTCCAGGAATCCGGCTGAAGGTATAGTCCGGCCATCCGAACACCCCCTAATCCAGGACTCCCTCAGTAGCCCCCGAACCAGGCTTCAATGATGATGAGTCCGGCGCGCAGATTGTCTTCGGCATTGCAAGGCGGGTTCCCCTTTCAGATTTCATGTACCTGTTGGATAATGTCCTGTTCTTTATAAATGCAGCGCTCCTTGGCTTCTACGCCCAATAATGGTCGTCTTCCACGTGTCAAACGAATACGAAAAGTCTGGGTGTTTTTACATTCACACCCCTAGCCGAAATGAGCCGCCTATTTAAAGGAATGGGGATTTAGATCCAAACCACACCTTCTCCCCTCCGCGAGTAGTCATCAGAGCGCATCCAGCAAAGGTCCATTCCACCATGGCCAGCCGTCGCAACTCCTCCTCTCGCCCTTCCAGTCCTAAGCCCGGAGACTGGGAGAGGTGCTCCATCCCGCATAGCGAGCTACTATCGCTTCAGACCAAGGGATTCCTCCCTCCGGTCTACATGGTCCCGGTTCGAGCCAGACTCGCCGTCTATAATGGTGGAGAGCAAGCGGTGAGCGCCCCCACTCCCTCCAAAGGAGAGCGGGTATGCCTTGTCCCTTATCTAATAAGGGGACTCGGATTTCCAATTCATCCGTTTCTCCGAGGGCTTCTGGAGTTCTATGGCCTCCAGCTGCACAACCTCACGCCTGCGTCTATATTGCATATCGCGGGCTTCATTGCCCTTTGCGAGCTGTTCTTGGGTGTTGAGGCTCATTTCGCGCTGTGGAAGAGGCTGTTCTGCCTGGTGCCCCGTTCTCAAGAGGGGTTAATATATGAAGTGGGCAGAGCCGAAGTGTGGCGCATCGCCGGTACCGGATATCTATCCGGAACCCCAAAGAAGGCGTCCGAGGACTGGCCTTCGGAATGGTTCTATATAGAGGATGTTCCGCTGCCGGATCCTGTTCGGATCGACCTCCCTGAGTTCAACAGTGCTCTCCCGAAGAAGCGCCTAAGCTGGCGCCCACGGATCCCTCAGAGAGAAAGTGACAAGGACGTCCTTTACCTAATGGGCCGAATAAGATTATTGGCTCATTCCGGACTAACCATAATTGGAGTTATGGCCATATGCATCATGCGGGGGGTGCATCCGCTTCAATATAGAAGTCACCCCATGTGGGATTTCAACGGGGAGGACGACGCCACACGTCACGGGCGTAAGTGGCCGGATTCGGCTGCCGCTCTGATAAAGATCTTGTCCACTTTGTACAAGGGAGAAGAGGAGGAATTTCTCCGCGTCAACCCTCAGGGCGGTTTTACCATGTATAATCCTCCGAACTGGGTAAGCGAACGCTTTCACTAGTCCATCCGTTTTGTATTATTACTATCAAATATATGGTCTGACGACTTCGACGCAGGAACTGCACCAGGCTGTTAAAAAGATAAACATCCCCCCTCCACAACCCGAGGATCCGGGACGGTCCCTGGACCCGGCCTCCCAAGAGGATCCAGACATATCTGTGGAGCTAATTGATGGGGTATTCCATCAATTAAGTAAGGACAACGCCTTGGTGGCCATTACAGCCGATTACCCAGGGCTAATCCCCGCCTCCTAGGTAACTGAGACCGAAATCCCAGTAATTTGAAAGGGGACCCATCCTCGCGTGTTTTTGATGATCGTATAACAACCGTGTTCCGCAGAGGAGATCCTTGAGGCGGGAGGCCGAGCCTACGGCAGCCAGCCCACGGGGGGCTGCAGGGCCCCATGGGATAAAAAGAAGTGTAGTCCGGACCGAGGTGCCGGTGCAAAGGTATAGCGCGCCTTTTTATTCCCCGGTGTTATTCCTTCAAGGCATATTAACACTCGTGCTTTGTTCAGGACAAAGAAACCTAGCCGGACTATATCTGGAGAGGCTGCCAATCGCGCCTCCACCAGCCAGGATCTACAGCCTGGCCTGGAGGCGGAGGCGAACTTGAGGCGCGTACCGGACGCTCCTCCAACAGAGGATGCGGACAGGCTGTGTGCCACCCATTCCGAGGTGGAGAGTGCCATGAACCACAGGCGTCGTCGGACTGTTCTTCGCGACGCTTGTTTCTCCCAAGAGGCGTCTGATGCCTTCAATTCGGGAGATGCGTATGCATGGAGACCAGGCGTAGGGGTCATTAGTGCTTTATCAGACAAGTGCCCAACTAGTTATGTTATATTACATGGTTAGTAAGAAACATCTTCCAGGGAGAATAGTTCCGTTAGGGGTTCCTTACTCTGGGAGGCATGCCCTAAAGTGCATGTCCGGACTGCGAACGCAGAAAAAGCATCTGGGGGCACATAAGTAAAAAAGTAAAAAAAGGTCATCTTTAGTTCACCGACCGAATATTCCCTTAAGAATGCTAGCTTTTGGCTTCACCCAGTCTGAGGTACACATCCGGCTGACCCGGCAGTAACAATCGCAGAGGTGCTCCCTTTACCACCTAGCCGAACAATCGGGAACGTAGGGGTAAGCACAGGAGCCCGGCAACCCAGCTTGGCCAAAACTTAAGTCATATCGATGCATATAATGGTGAATAAAAGGTACATGCGGAAGTTTGACACATGTGTTGGGCATGAAGCCCGTATAAATAAGCTTCGGTTTACAGAAGCCCCCAGGTTTTAGTGAGCGCGGGTAGCGCGTCACTTGATGAGCCTTTAAGGGCTATAAGAGAGAAAAAAGGGGGGAAGGAGAGAAATGTAAGACAGAAAATGTAAAAAATAGACAGAGGAAGGAGACGGACACAGAGTCCGGCGCTAGGCATAGAGTCTTCGGAGACGGGCTGCGTTCCATGGGTTCGGCTCGAGTCGGTTATCCGATGCATCTCGCAGGCGGTACGCTCCACCAGTCAGGACCTGGTCGATTATGAAGGGACCTTCCCACTTGGGCTTCAGTTTGTCCTTTTTCTTGTCCGGCATGCGTAGAACTAGTTCGCCAATATTGTAATTTTTGGCCCGCACTTCTCTGCTTTGATATCTTCGAGCCTGCTGTTGATAGAAAGCGGAACAGGCTTTTGCCACGTCACGCTCCTCCTCCAAGGTGTCCAAACTGTCCTGCCGATCGAGTTCGGCTTCTCTTTCTTCGTACATGCGCACTCGAGGTGAGTCATGAATTATGTCGCAAGGCAAAACGGCCTATGCGCCGTACACCATGAAGAATGGTGTGTATCCAGTGGTGTGATTCGGCGTGGTCCGCAGCCCCCAGAGTACGGAGTCGAGCTCCTCTACCCAGTGCATGTTGGATTCCTTGAGGGATCGCACTAATCTGGGTTTGATGCCGCTCATAATAAGACCATTTGCACGTTCGACCTGGCCGTTAGTTTGTGGGTGATAGACGGAGGCATAATCGAGCTTGATGCCCATGTTTTTGCACCCGAGTTTTACCTCATCGGCCGTAAAGTTCATGCCGTTATCAGTGATGATGCTGTGGGGGACGCCGTAACGGTGTACGACCCCGGATATGAAGTCTATCACTGTTCCGGATTCGGCCGTCTTAACAGGCTTGGCTTCTATCCATTTGGTGAACTTATCCAGCATGACCAGTAAGTATTTTTCTTGTGGGTTCCACCTTTAAGGGGTCCCACCATGTCAAGCCCCCAGACCGCAAAGGGCCATGTTATGGGGATAGTTTGGAGGGCGGTGGGTGGCATATGGCTTTGGTTTGCGAAAAGCTGGCAACCGACGCATCGTTGGACTAAGTCCTGAGCGTCTGCCCGGGCCGTTGGCCAATAAAAAGCCTGTACGAAAAGCCTTTCTTACAAGGGGACCAAGCTGCAGCGTGATGACCACCGAGTCCTGCATGAATTTCAGCCAGCAAGTTCCGCCCTTCCTCTTCGGAGATGCACCTTTGAAGGACTCCGGTAGTGCTTTTCTTATAAAGCTCTCCCTCATGGACTTTATAGGCTTTAGATCTCCGCACTATGCAGCGTGCCTCGTTTTGGTCCTCTGGGAGTTCCTACCTAGTAAGGTAAGCTAGGAATGGTTCTGTCCACGGGGCAATAACGACCATTATTACGTGGGCTGAAGGTGTGACTTCACTGGCAGAGCCTCCGATTGTGTCAGATTGTTCGTCATAGGGCAGTGCGATTGAGTCCGGAATGTTATTGCCGGATTCCCCTTCCCATACTACGGATGGCTTGAACAGCTGTTCCAAGAAGATGTTGGGGGGGGGGGGGACTGCGTCGCGTTTTGCGCCGATGCGTGCCAGGACGTCTGTCGCCTGATTGTTCTCCCGGGCTATATGATGAAATTCGAGCCCTTCGAACCGAGCTGACATTTTTAGGATGGCGTTGCGATAAGCTGCCATTTTTGGATCCTTGGCATCGAAGTCTCCATTTATTTGGGATATTGCGAGGTTCGAATCCCCTCGCACCTCTAGGCGTTGAATGCCCATGGACACTGCCATCCGGAGACCGTGTAAAAGGGCCTCATATTCGGCTGCATTGTTGGAGTCTGTGTACATAATCTGGAGTACGTATTGGACTATGTCTCCTATGGGGGACGTCAAAACGACGCCAGCCCCCAGACCAGCCAACATTTTAGAGCCGTCGAAATGCATGATCCAGTTTGAGTATGTGCCGTACTCTTTAGGGAGTTCGGCCTCCGTCCATTCTATGATGAAGTCGGCCAAAACTTGTGACTTAATAGCTCGCGTGGCTTATAAGTTATATCGAATGGGAGGAGCTCGATGGCCCATTTTGCAATCCGTCCCATTGCTTCGCGGTTGTTTATAATATCATTAAGTGGTACTTCGGAGGCTACTATTATCGAACACTCTTGAAAGTAGTGTAGCAGCTTCCGGGATGCCATGAATACCACGTATGCAATCTTTTGATAATGCGGGTACCGTGATTTGCATGGAGTGAGGACAGTAGACATATAGTAGACCGGCTTTTGAAGGGGGAATTTGTGTCCGTCCGTTTCTCATTCGACGACGAGCACTGCGCTAACAACCTGGTGGGTTGCTGCAATGTACAATAGCATTGGTTCGCCGATATTTGGCGCGGCCAGGACTGGGTTTGTTGCCAATATGGCTTTTATTTCGTCGAGTCCAGCCGTGGCGGCATCCGTCCACTCGAAGTGTTCGGTGCGCCAAAGGAGGCGATAGAGGGGTAGTGCCTTTTCCCCCAAGCGGGAGATGAAGCGGCTTAAAGCCGCCACGCATCTGGTCAAATTTTGTATTTGTTTGAGGTCCTTTGGGATATCCAATTGCGAAAAAGCTCGGATCTTGGCTGGATTTGCTTCAATTCCTCTACCGGATACGATGAAGCCCAAGAGCTTTCCGGCTGGAATGCCGAAAACGCATTTTTCCGGGTTGAGCTTGATGTCATATGTTCGGAGGTTATCAAATGTAAGCCTCAATTCGTCTACTAGAGATTCGACATGTTTTGTTTTCACGACCACATCATCCACGTATGCCTCCACTGTTTTGCCGATCTGGTTTGCCAGACATGTCTGAATCATGCGCTGATATGTTGCGCCGGCGTTTTTGAGCCCGAAGGGCATTGTGTTGAAGCAGAATGGGCCGTATGGTGTGATGAATGCCATTGCGGCTTGGTCTGACACTGCCATCTTGATTTGATGGTAGCCGGAGTATGCGTCGAGGAAACACAATGAATCGTGTCCTGCAGTGGCGTCGATAATTTGATCGATGCGGGGGATGGGGAAGGGATCCTTTGGGAAAGCCTTGTTAAGGTCTTTAAAATCAACGCACAGGCGCCAGGATTTGTCCTTCTTTGGTACCATCACCAAGTTTGCTAGCCCGTCCGGATGTTTTATATCTCTAATGAATCCGGCCTCCAATAGCTTGGCTAGCTCCTCTCCCATGGCCTGTCTCTTGGGTTCGGAGAATAGCCGAAGGGCTTGTTTAACAGGTTTGAATCCTTTTAGGATATTTAAGCTGTGTTTGGCCAGCCTGCGTGGGATTCCTGGCATGTCTGAAGGGTGCAAGGCGAAGATGTCCCAATTTTCACATAGGAATTCTCGCAATGCGGCGTCTACATCAGGGTTTAATTGTGCCCCGATGGAAGCTGTTTTATTGGGGTCCGTTGGATGGAACTGGAATTTGACTATTTCGTCCGCTGGTTTAAAGGAGGTGGACTTGGATCTTTTGTCGAGTATCACATTGTCCTTGTTTACCGTGGAGCGCAGCGTAGTCAGTTCCTCAGCCGCTAGGGTTTCGGATAGTGCGTCAAGGGCCAATGCGGCTGTCTTGTTTTCGGCGTGGAGCGCTATGTCCGGATCACTAGCGAGAGTGATAATTCCGTTCGGCCCGGGCATCTTGAGCTTCATGTACCCGTAATGGGGCATTGCTTGGAAGATTGTAAACGCTTCCCGCCCTAGCAGAGCGTGGTATCCGCTACTGAACCGGGCCACCTGGAACGTGACTTCTTCGGACCTGTAATTATCCGGCGTGCCGAACACCACATCTAGTGTGATTTTTCCTATACAACGCGCTTTCCGACTGGGGATTATTCCTCTAAAGGTTGTCCTGGGAGGCCTATCTGAGACTCAAAGGCCAAGGAGTTTCCGAACTCTGAAGTTTGGATTCTTGGAAGTTGTCCAATGAATCTAGCCCGCTGCCTGATTCTAAGTTCAGGTCTTGAGTTACATCCTCCCCTCCGCAGGTATCTGGCTTGGAGGGATCGGGAATCCGGACGTAGCTAGTCCTTAAGATAGATGAAGGATTGTCGCACTGTGCCTCGACCACGGCAACGTGATGGAGTGGCTTGGGGAGAGTTAATTTCTCTTAGATCGGGTTTAAGCCCAATTTGGTCGTAATCCGTAGCGACCCCCAAGGCGGCGATGCGATCCAAGTGATCGTTTACGGAAGAGAGCTCCATTGGATCTAACTACTCGACGAGTTCCGAGCTGACGTGAAGATTGCTTTTGATGACCCGAGAGGTCACCGTCGGCGCAACAGCCGAACAGGCGGTTATAAGAAAACCACCTAGCCGGAGAGTTTGGCCGACAGCCAAGGCTCCCTTAGTAACGGCACCGTCTTTAAAGACGGGAAGAGGCATCCTTCCTGATTGCGACGGCACAGAGTAACTCTCAATGAAAGCACCAATGTCGGTGTCAAAACCGGCGGATCTCGGGTAGGGGGTCCCAAACTGTGCGTCTAGGCGGATGGTAACAGAAGACAAGGGACACGAAGTTTTACCCAGGTTCGGGCCCTCTCGATGGAGGTAAAACCCTACGTCTTGCTTGATTAATATTGATGATATGGGTAGTACAAGAGTAGATCTACCACGAGATCAAGGAGGCTAAACCCTAGAAGCTAGCCTATGGTATGATTGTATGTTGTCCTACGGACTAAAGCCCTCCGGTTTATATAGACACCGGATAGGGTTAGGGTTACACAAAGTCGGTTACAACGGTAGGAGATCTAAATATCCGCATCGCCAACCTTGCCTTCCACGCCAAGGAAAGTCCCTTCCGGACACGGGACGAAGTCTTCAATCTTGTATCTTCATAGTCCAGGAATCTGGCTGAAGGTATAGTCCGGCCATCCGAACACCCCCTAATCCAGGACTCCCTCAGTAGCCCCCGAACCATGCTTCAATGACGATGAGTCCGGCGCGCAGATTGTCTTCGGCATTGCAAGGCAGGTTCCCCTTTCGAATTTCGTGTACCTGTTGGATAATGTCCTGTTCTTTATAAATGCAGCGCTCCTTGGCTTCTACGCCCAATAATGGTCGTCTTCCACGTGTCAAACGAATACGAAAAGTCTGGGTGTTTTTACATTCACACCCTAGCCAAAATGAGCCGCCTATTTAAATGAATGGGGATTTACATCCAAACCACACCTTCTCCCCTCCGCGAGTAGTCATCAGAGCGCATCCAGCAAAGGTCCATTCCACCATGGCCAGCCGTCGCAACTCCTCCTCTCGCCCTTCCAGTCCTAAACCCGGAGACTGGGAGAGGTGCTCCATCCCGCATAGCGAGCTAGTATCGCTTCAGACCAAGGGATTCCTCGCTCCAACCTACATGGTCCCGGTTCGAGCCGGACTCGCCGTCTATAATGGTGGAGAGCAAGCGGAGAGCGCCCCCACTCCCTCCAAAGGGGAGCGGGTATGCCTTGTCCCTTATCTAATAAGGGGACTCGGATTTCCAATTCATCCATTTCTCCGAGGGCTTCTGGAGTTCTATGGCCTCCAGCTGCACAACCTCACGCCTGCCTCTATATTGCATATCGCGGGTTTCATTGCCCTTTGCGAGCTGTTCTTGGGTGTTGAGGCTCATTTCGCGCTGTGGAAGAGGCTGTTCTGCCTGGTGCCCCGTTCTCAAGAGGGGTTAATATATGAAGTGGGCGGAGCCGAAGTGTGGCGCATCGCCGGTACCGGATATCTATCCGGAACCCCAAAGAAGGCGTCCGAGGACTGGCCTTCGGAATGGTTCTATATAGAGGATGTTCCGCTGCCGGATCCTATTCGGATCGACCTCCCTGAGTTCAACAGTGCTCTCCTGAAGAAGCGCCTAAGCTGGCTCCCACGGAGCCCTCAGAGAGAAAGTGACAAGGACGTCCTTTACCTAATGGGCTGAATAAGATTATTGGCTCATTCCGGACTAACCATAATTGGAGTTAGCCATATGCATCATGCGGGGGGTGCATCCGCTTCAATATAGAAGTCACCCCATGTGGGATTTCAACGGGGAGGACGACGCCACCCGTCACGGGCATAAGGGGCCGGATTCGGCTGCCGCTCTGATAAAGATCTTGTCCACTTTGTACAAGGGAGAAGAGGAGGAATTTCTCCGCGTCAACCCTCAGGGCGGTTTTACCATGTATAATCCTCCGAACTGGGTAAGCGAACGCTTTCACTAGTCCATCCGTTTTGTATTCTTACTATCAAATATATGGTCTGACGACTTTGACGCAGGAACTGCACCAGGTTGTTAAAAAGATAAACATCCCCCCTCCACAACCCGAGGATCCGGGACGATCCCTCGACCCGGCCTCCCATGAGGATCCAGACATATCTGTGGAGCTAATTGATGGGGTATTCCATCAATTAAGTAAGGACAACGCCTTGGTGGCCATTACGACCGATTACCCAGGGCTAATCCCCGCCTCCCAGGTAACTGAGACCGAAATCCCAGTAATTTGAAAGGGGACCCATCCTCGCGTGTTTTTGATGATCGTATAACAACTGTGTTTCGCAGAGGAGATCCTTGAGGCGGGAGGCCGAGCCTACGGCAGCCAGCCCACGAGGGGCTGCAGGGCCCCGTGGGATAAAAAGAAGTGTAGTCCGGACCGAGGTGCCGGTGCAAAGGTATAGCACGCCTTTTTATTCCCCGGTGTTATTCCTTCAAGTCATATTAACACTCGTGCTTTGTTCAGGACAAAGAAACCTCGCTAGACTATATCTGGAGAGGCTGCCAATCGCGCCTCCACCAGCCAGGCTCCACAGCCTGGCCTGGAGGCGGAGGAGAACTTGAGGCACGTACCGGACGCTCCTCCGACAGAGGATGCAGACAGGCTGTGTGCCACCTATTCCGAGGTGGAGAGTGCCATGAACCACAGGCGTCGTCGGACTGTTCTTCGCGACGCTTGTTTCTCCCAAGAGGCGTCTGATGCCTTCAATTCGGGAGATGCGTATCTCCGTGCCGCTCAAAATGGTCTAGCCAGAGCCACGGAGCAATATGTAAAAGACATACGGGTGAGAAAATTTAATGGTTATATATATCAGTAGCCCCCGAGACTTGAAACAGTTACAATAACTGTTTTAAGGATCGTGTAATACGCAGGTTCTTTCAGAGAAGAATACCCAAATGTCCCAGGAGCTAAAAGAGTGCAAAGCCCAACTTGAGGCCGCACTAGCCGCGACGGGGGAGCCCGAGGAGACCCCCTCTGGTAATATATGCTTCAAAAAGATAAGTGTGAAGTGCGGCATATGTGCCGATTTGACAAATGAAATTGCAGGTAGCGCCGGACTAGATCCGGACAAGCAACAACTCCTACGCCGGCTAAAGGCTGGCGAGCGCGTGCTAACAAAGGTGAGGCGGGAGAAGAATGATCTTCAGGATGCCAACACCAAGCTGCGTATTGAACTGAAAGATGTTCGTGCCCAGCTGTCGGACTCCGTTAAGGAGAATCAGCGGCTTCGACGCGGCATATTTAGTAAGTGCTCGAACAAACTTTTGAAAAAAAAGGTTCGGCGAGGAAGTCGACTAACAAAGTGATGTCTGTAGGTATGCTAACAGGTCGTCCTGCAGAGGAGATGCCCGGTTATACGGGTGACCTTCTTCCCGAGCTCTCGCAACTGCAGGAGCGAGTTCGGCAGGCGATGCAAGGCGTTGCCCAAGCCTTATGGCCATCCCTCTCCATGCCCGAGGGCCTTGGAGAGCTTGCGGAGAAGCTGAAGGGAGCGCGGCATCGCTTCCGATTGTGGAAGATATCGGCCTGCCGTTAAGGCGCTAGGGAGGCCTGGGCCGTGGTGAAGACGCGGTACACAAAGGCTGACCCAAACCACATGGCCGAGGTCGGACCTGTGGGGCCTGATGGGAAGGAGATCCCTGTAAGCTTAGTATACGGCCAAGTAGAATTGGCCGCAAAGTATTCCCAGCAGGACTGTAAATTAGACAGCCTGTTAGATGGTATTGAAGAGGAATACAATCAGTCAGAGTGACTATGTAATTTTAATTGACATGTGTAATGCCTTCTAGCCGGATTGTAGATCGTTTGTCGCTGCCGACCTTTTCGCTTCGACCTCGGGACCTGACGGTCCGGAGTGTGTCCGAATATCCTCGCGGTTATATAAGAACCGGGGTATGCATGGAGACCAGGTGTAGGGGTCATTAGTGCTTTATCAGACAAGTGCCCAACTAGTTATGTTATATTACATGGTTAGTAAGAAACATCTTCCAGGGAGAATAGTTCCGTTAGGGGTTCCTTTCTCTGGGAGGCATGCCCTAAAGTGCATGTCCGGACTGCGAACGCAGAAAAAGCATCTGGGGTCACATAAGTAAATAAGTAAAAAAAGGTCATCTTTAGTTCACCGACCGAATATTCCCTTAAGAATGCTAGCTTTTGGCTTCACCCAGTCTGAGGTACACATCCGGCTGACCCGGCAGTAACAATCGCAGTGGTGCTCCCTTTACCACCTAGCCGAACAATCGGGAACGTAGGGGTAAGCACAGGAGCCAGGCAACCTAGCTTGGCCAAAACATAAGTCATATCGATGCATATAATGGTGAATAAAAGGTACATGCAGAAGTTTGACACATGTGTTGGGCATGAAGCCCGTATAAATAAGCTTCTGTTTAAAGAAGCCCCCAGGTTTTAGTGAGCGCGGGTAGCGCGTCACTTGATGAGCCTTTAAGGGCTATAAGAGAGAAAAAAGGGGGGAAGGAGAGAAATGTAAGACAGAAAATGTAAAAAATGGACAGAGGAAGGAGACGAACACAGAGTCCGGCACTAGGCATAGAGTCTTCGGAGACGGGCTGCGTTCCATGGGTTCGGCTCGAGTCGGTTATCCGATGCATCTCGCAGGCGGTACGCTCCACCAGTCAGGACCTGGTCGATTATGAAGGGACCTTCCCACTTGGGCTTCAGTTTGTCCTTTTTCTTGTCCGGCATGCGTAGAACTAGTTCGCCAATATTGTAATTTTTGGCCCGTACTTCTCTGCTTTGATATCTTCGAGCCTGCTGTTGATAGAATGCGGAACAGGCTTTTGCCACGTCACGCTCCTCCTCCAAGGTGTCCAAACTGTCCTGCCGATCGAGTTCGGCTGCTCTTTCTTCGTACATGTGCACTCGAGGTGAGTCATGAATTATGTCGCAAGGCAAAACGGCCTATGCGCCATACACCATGAAGAATGGTGTGTATCCAGTGGTGCGATTCGGCCTGGTCCGCAGCCCCCAGAGTACGGAGTCGAGCTCCTCTACCCAGTGCGTGTTGGATTCCTTGAGGGATCGCACTAATCTGGGTTTGATGCCGCTCATAATAAGACCATTTGCACGTTCGACCTGGCCGTTAGTTTGTGGGTGATAGACGGAGGCATAATCGAGCTTGATGCCCATGTTTTTGCACTAGAGTTTTACCTCGTCGGCCGTAAAGTTCGTGCCGTTATCAGTGATGATGATGTGGGGGACGCCGTAACGGTGTACGACCCCGGATATGAAGTCTATCACTGGTCCGGATTCGGCCGTCTTAACAGGCTTGGCTTCTATCCATTTGGTGAACTTATCCAGCATGACCAGTAAGTATTTTTCTTGTGGGTTCCACCTTTAAGGGGTCCCACCATGTCAAGCCCCCAGACCGCAAAGGGCCATGTTATGGGGATAGTTTGGAGGGCGGTGGGTGGCATTTGGCTTTGGTTTGCGAAAAGCTGGCAACCGACGCATCGTTGGACTAAGTCTCGAGCGTCTGCCCGGGCCGTTGGCCAATAAAAAGCTTGTACGGAAAGCCTTGCTTACAAGGGGACCGAGCTGCAGCGTGATGACCACCGAGTCCGGCATGAATTTCAGCCAGCAAGTTCCGCCCTTCCTCTTCGGAGATGCACCTTTGAAGGACTCCGGTAGTGCTTTTCTTATAAAGCTCTCCCTCATGGACTTTATAGGCTTTAGATCTCCGCACTATGCAGCGTGCCTCGTTTTGGTCCTCTGGAAGTTCCTACCTAGTAAGGTAAGCTAGGAATGGTTCTGTCCACGGGGCAATAACGACCATTATTACATGGGCTGAAGGTGTGACCTCACTGACGGAGCCTCCGATTGTGTCAGATTGTTCGTCATAGGGCAGTGCGGTTGAGTCCGGAATGTTATTGCCGGATTCCCCTTCCCATACTACGGATGGCTTGAACAGCTGTTCCAAGAAGATGTTGGGGGGGGGGGGGGACTGCGTCGCGTTTTGCGCCGATGCGTGCCAGGACGTCTGTCGCCTGATTGTTCTCCCGGGCTATATGATGAAATTCGAGCCCTTCGAACCGAGCTGACATTTTTAGGATGGCGTTGCGATAAGCTGCCATTTTTGGATCCTTGGCATCGAAGTCTCCATTTATTTGGGATATTGCGAGGTTCGAATCCCCTCGCACCTCTAGGCGTTGAATGCCCATGGACACTGCCATCCGGAGGCCGTGTAAAAGGGCCTCATATTCGGCTGCATTGTTGGAGTCTGTGTACATAATCTGGAGTACGTATTGGACTGTGTCTCCTGTGGGGGACGTCAAAACGACGCCAGCCCCCAGACCAGCCAACATTTTAGAGCCGTCGAAATGCATGATCCAGTTTGAGTATGTGCCGTACTCTTTAGGGAGTTCGGCCTCCGTCCATTCTATGATGAAGTCGGCCAAAACTTGTGACTTAATAGCTCGTCGTGGCTTATAAGTTATATCGAATGGGAGGAGCTCGATGGCCCATTTTGCAATCCGGCCCGTTGCTTCGCGGTTGTTTATAATATCATTAAGTGGTACTTCGGAGGCTACTATTATCGAACACTCCTGAAAGTAGTGTAGCAGCTTCCGGGATGCCATGAATACCACGTATGCAATCTTTTGATAATGCGGGTACCGTGATTTGCATGGAGTGAGGACAGTAGACATATAGTAGACCGGCTTTTGAAGGGGGAATTTGTGTCCGTCCGTTTCTCGTTCGACGACGAGCACTGCGCTAACAACCTGGTGGGTTGCTGCAATGTACAATAGCATTAGTTCGCCGATATTTGGCGCGGCCAGGACTGGGTTTGTTGCCAATATGGCTTTTATTTCGTCGAGTCCAGCCGTGGCGGCATCCGTCCACTCGAAGTGTTCGGTGCGCCGAAGGAGGCGATAGAGGGGTAGTGCCTTTTCCCCCAAGCGGGAGATGAAGCGGCTTAAAGCCACCACACATCTGGTCAAATTTTGTATTTGTTTGAGGTCCTTTGGGATATCCAATTGCGAAAAAGCTCGGATCTTGGCTGGATTTGCTTCAATTCCTCTACCGGATACGATGAAGCCCAAGAGCTTTCCGCCTGGAATGCCGAAAACGCATTTTTCCGGGTTGAGCTTGATGTCATATGTTCGGAGGTTATCAAATGTAAGCCTAGAGTCGTCTACTAGAGATTCAACATGTTTTGTTTTCACGACCACATCATCCACGTATGCCTCCACTGTTTTGCCGATCTGGTTTGCCAGACATGTCTGAATCATGCGCTGATATGTTGCGCCGGCGTTTTTGAGCCCGAAGGGCATTGTGTTGAAGCAGAATGGGCCGTATGGTGTGATGAATGCCGTTGCGGCTTGGTCTGACACTGCCATCTTGATTTGATGGTAGCCAGAGTATGCGTCGAGGAAACACAACGAATCGTGTCTTGCAGTGGCGTCGATAATTTGATCGGTGCGGGGGATGGGGAAGGGATCCTTTGGGCAAGCCTTGTTAAGGTCTTTAAAATCAACGCACAGGCGCCAGGATTTGTCCTTCTTTGGTACCATCACCAAGTTTGCTAGCCCGTCCGGATGTTTTATATCTCTAATGAATCCGGCCTCCAATAGCTTGGCTAGCTCCTCTCCCATGGCCTGTCTCTTGGGTTCGGAGAAAAGCCGAAGGGCTTGTTTGACAGGTTTGAATCCTTTTAGGATATTTAAGCTGTGTTCGGCCAGCCTGCGTGGGATTCCTGGCATGTCTGAAGGGTGCAAGGCGAAGATGTCCCAATTTTCACATAGGAATTCTCGCAATGCGGCGTCTACATCAGGGTTTAATTGTGCCCCGATGGAAGCTGTTTTATTGGGGTCCGTTGGATGGAACTGGAATTTGACTATTTCGTCCGCTGGTTTAAAGGAGGTGGACTTGGATCTTTTGTCGAGTATCACATTGTCCCTGTTTACCGTGGAGCGCAGCGTAGTCAGTTCCTCAGCCGCTAGGGTTTCGGATAGTGCGTCAAGGGCCAATGCGGCTGTCTTGTTTTCGGCGTGGAGCGCTATGTCCGGATCACTAGCGAGAGTGATAATTCCGTTCGGCCTGGGCATCTTGAGCTTCATGTACCCGTAATGGGGCATTGCTTGGAAGATTGTAAACGCTTCCCGCCCTAGCAGAGCGTGGTATCCGCTACTGAACCGGGCCACCTGGAACGTGACTTCTTCGGACCTGTAATTATCCGGCGTGCCGAACACCACATCTAGTGTGATTTTTCCTATACAACGCGCTTTCCGACTGGGGATTATTCCTCTAAAGGTTGTGCTGGGAGGCCAATCTGAGACTCAAAGGCCAAGGAGTTTCCGAACTCTGAAGTTTGGATTCTTGGAAGTTGTCCAATGAATCTAGCCCGCTGCCTGATTCTAAGTTCAGGTTTTGAGTTACATCCTCCCCTCCGCGGGTATCCGGCTTGGAGGGATCAGGAATCCGGACGTAGCTAGTCCTTAAGATAGATGAAGGATCGCCGCACTGTGCCTCGACCACGGCAACGTGATGGGTGGCTTGGGGAGAGTTAATTTCTCTTAGATCGGGTTTAAGCCCAATTTGGTCGTAATCCGTAGCGACCCCCAAGGCGGCGATGCGATCCAAGAGCTCGTTTACGGAAGAGAGCTCCATTGGATCTAACTGCTCGACGAGTTCCGAGCTGACGTGAAGATTGCTTTTGATGACCCGAGAGGTCACCGTCGGTGCAACAGCCGAACAGGCGGTTCTAAGAAAACCACCTAACCGGAGAGTTTGGCCGACAGCCAAGGCTCCCTTAGTAACGGCACCGTCTTTAAAGATGGGAAGAGGCATCCTTCCTGATTGCGACGGCACAGAGTAACTCTCAATGAATGCACCAATGTCGGTGTCAAAACCGGCGGATCTCGGGTAGGGGGTCCCGAACTATGCGTCTAGGCGGATGGTAACAGGAGACAAGGGACACGAAGTTTTACCCAGGTTCGGGCCCTCTCGATGGAAGTAAAACCCTACGTCCTGCTTGATTAATATTGATGATATGGGTAGTACAAGAGTAGATCTACCACGAGATCAAGGAGGGTAAACCCTAGAAGCTAGCCTATGGTATGATTGTATGTTGTCCTACGTACTAAAGCCCTCCGGTTTATATAGACACCGGATAGGGTTAGGGTTACACAAAGTCGGTTACAATGGTAGGAGATCTAAATATCCGCATCGCCAAGTTTGCCTTCCACGCCAAGGAAAGTCCCTTCCGGACACGGGACGAAGTCTTCAATCTTGTATCTTCATAGTCCAGGAGTCCGGCTGAAGGTATAGTCCGGCCATCTGAACACCCCCTAATCCAGGACTCCCTCACCGGGGGAGGAGTCCCTCCACCTGAATATATTGCTCAAAGTGGCCATAATGCCAGGAGAGTGATCCAGTTTATAAGGGAAACCGGATCGAAAACCTTAACAAATTGACTCTGTTTATGAGGAAAACCGAGCCGAAAACCAGACAAGTAACAAGTGTCACAAGGAAAGGAAAGGAACAGGATTTCCAACATAAGGCAAGACCTAGCTAGCATACTAATAGGACCAGGTAGATGAGGGGTGCGTCGAGGGGTCACAATACCAAGACTCTACAAACAGCCTAACGCACCGCACCGACATGCGTATCAAACCCCACAGCACAATAGAGAAGTATCCACAATCAACGAGTGCCAAAGCTTAACACGAACCTTGACTGAGCGCTCCGCCACGGAAGTTCAAGATGATTAGCAAGTCAGGGAGGCGCCATTGCATCATCATTGAGGAAAGGTGAACCAAGACGAAACCAAGAGCCCGATGCTCGCCTCAACAGAACAGGGTCATGAGCATGCATAGAAGCAGGCCAGAGACCACACGTAGGACAACCGAAGAGGAACACCTGAAGAAGAACATACCACCCTCGGTTCTGGGCAGGCCGCACCACCACCACCAAACGCACCACCCACAACAATAAAAGCCATTGTTTTGGTCTCCAAGACGACGCCTCCAAGAAGGTAGTGTTGTCGAGCACAAAACACCGTCACCCGATCCGGCAAGCCCGATTTTGGGTTTTTACCCAGAGACCGCAAACAAGAATTGTAGGTGCTGTAGCTCCACGACGGCACTTCCTACGAGGAAAACGACGTCCGTAGACGCCGCTGCCGCCGGCATCAACAGAGCCGATGCAGGGTTCTCACCCGGAGTTTGAGCACATCCCTACAGCAAGACGGCAGCCGACCACCACCGCCGTCAAACCCTCCAACGATGAAGAAGCACGATGAACCGCCTTAGCCAGCCGCACCTCGCGGAGACCACCGACGACCAAAATCAATACTAGACGCCAGATCCACCAATGGCCGGCCGGACGCAGAGCCACCGGACGCAACGCGAGCCACCGTGCCCCACCAAGCACCATGCCGGCAAGGAGCAGAGGGGCGCTGCCCGAGGCCAAGAACCACCATGGTTTCGGGCTGCAGCCATACATCAGGCACGCCGACGCGCCCCACGCGCGCCACCGCACGCCTGTCGGAGGCCAGATCCGAAGCGCCCGCAGTGCAGACAGAAGGTGGGGGGATCGAACCTTGCTGTTGCAGCACCTCCCACGAAGAGCCGCAGCCGGTGCGGCGCACACCACCAGATCAGAATCACCAGGAGAGGAGCACGGGCTGCCACCCCGAAGCTCCGGATCCAGCCGCACGAAGATGCCACCACGAGCTGGGACCACTAGATCCACCCGAAGCTGCCACACGAGTTCCAGCTCCAGATCCGCCCGATGCAGCCACCACCAGGGCCAAACGGGGCGGCCCGCCAAACAGCCGTACGAGCGCTGTCTCGCTGGAGGTCGCAGGCGAGGTCGTCGGGGTACTCCAGCTGCCGGCCAGCCGCAAGACCCTGCCTAGGCCGAGCCCGGCACCACCACCCGTGCCCCATAGCAACAAGCACCGGCAACCCATCGCGCGCAGCAACTTGAAAGCCCGCCGAGCCGGACCGCCGTGTGCGCACCAACGCGAATCCATGCGCAACAGCGCCAACACCAACTCCCTCGCGGCCGAAGGCGTGGCAGACGCCAAATCCGGGCCGAGAAGCCCTGGATCCGCGTCGGACGATGATACGTCTCCGTCGTATCTATAATTTCTTATTGTTCCATGCCAATATTCTACAACGTTTACATACTTTTGACAACTTTTTATACTATTTTTGGGACTAACATATTGATCCAGTGCCTGGTGCCAGTTCCTGTTTGTTGCATGTTTTTTGTTTTGCAGAAAATCCATATCAAACGGAGTCCAAACGGAATAAAAACCGACGGAGATTTTTTTGGAATATATCTGTTTTTTGGGAAGTGGAATCATCGCGAGACGATGCCCGAGGGGGCCACGAGGCAAGGGGGCGCACCCCAGGGGGCAGGCGCGCCCCTGGCCCTCGTGGACACCCCGTAAGGCGGTTGTTGACCTTCTTTCGCCGCAAGAAATCTAATATCCGGATAAAAATCGTGTTTAAATTTCAATCCAATCGAAGTTATGGATCTCCAATTATAAAAGAAACGGTGAAAGGGCAGAATCCAGAACGTAGAAACAGAGAGACAGATCCAATCTCGGAGGGGCTCTCGCCCCTCCCATGCCATGGAGACCAAGGAACAGAGGGGAAACCCTTCTCCCACCTAGGGAGAAGGTCAAGGAAGAAGAAGAAGGAGGGGGGCTCTCCCCCCTCGCTTTCGGTGGTGCCGGAACGCTGCCGGGGCCATCATCATCACCGCCATCTTCACCAACACCTCCGCCATCTTCACCAACATCTCCATCACCTTCCCCCCTCTATCTACAGCGGTCCACTCTCCCGCAACCCGCTGTATCCTCTACTTGAATATGGTGCTTTATGCTTCATATTATTATCCAATGATGTGTTGCCATCCTATGATGTCTGAGTAGATTTTCGTTGTCCTATTGGTAACTGGTGAATTGCTATGATTGGTTTAATTTTCTTGTGGTTATGTTGCTGTCCTTTGCTGCCCATCATATGAGCGCGCACGTGGATCACACCATAGGGTTAGTTGTATGTTGATAGGACTATGTATTGGAGGGCAAGAGTGACAGAAGCTTCTACCTAGCATAGAAATTGATGCACACGGGATTGAAGGGGGACCAATATATCTTAATGCTATGGTTGGGTTTTACCTTAATGAACGTTAGTAGTTGCGGATGCTTGCTAATAGTTTCAATCATAAGTGCATAGAATTCCAAGTCAGGGATGACATGCTAGCAGTGGCCTCTCCCACATAGAACTTGCTATCGGTCTAGTAAAGTAGTCAATTGCTTAGGGGCAATTTCGCAACTCCTACCACCACTTTTCCACACTCGCTATACTAACTTTATTGCTTCTTTATCTAAACAGCCCCTACTTTTTATTTACATGCTCTTTATTATCTTGCAAACCTATCCTGTTACACCTACAAAGTACTTCTAGTTTTATACTTGTTCTAGGTAAAGCGAACGTTAAGCGTGCGTAGAGTTGTACCGGTGGTCGATAGAACTTGAGGGAATATTTGTTCTACCTTTAGCTCCTCGTTGGGTTCGACACTCTTACTTAACGAAAGAGGCTACAATTGATCCCCTATACTTGTGGGTTATCAAGACCTTTTTCTGGCGCCGTTGCCGGGGAGTTATAGCGTGGGGTGAATATTATAGTGCGTGCTTGTTTGCTTTATCACTAAGTAGTTTTTATTTTGTGCTCTTTTTTCCTATCTTTAGTTATGGGTAGGAAACGCAAAATACCAAAAAATTAGTTGTACCTACTGAATCAATGGTTGAAGAACCACTCAAAATCTATCACACTCCTGAAGCATTTTACTTGGATCATCTTCGATCCCTTTGTGCTCGTGCTGAAACCCCAACTAGCTTAGTTGAGGGCAAATCTTTAGATGAGCATGCTTGTTATGTGCGACACCGCTTATCTCAATAAGGGAAACTTTTACTGGATCAAATTCATCGTTTGCAATGCTATGCTTGGAATTTATGTGAAATATATGATGTGACTTGTTGTTCTGTAAACCCTAAGAAACACCTTCCCTACCAATGTGAGTTTAGTGATAATGGAATCATATCTTCATATGCTAAGGGTGTTTATAATTACCATGATGTTCAACAAATTGAAGAATTTGTTGCTTTTAAGGGTGCTTATGAAATTGCTTCTTTGATTGAAAAGCATGATGCTACTCTTTACAAATCTGAAATTTTTGCCATACTTGAATATTGTTATAATAATTATGCTTCTAATGCCTATGTTAAACCATATATTGAGGACTCCTCTGCTGTCCAAGAAGAGACTAATATTTTGCAGAAGTCTATGGAAGAAGAAATTAATGACATTATGAGCTCATTGGATGAAAAAGATGAGGAGGAGAGCGCAGAACAAAAGGAGGAAGATCGGATTGATCACCCATGCCCACCTTCTAATGAGAGTAACTCTTCAACTCATACCTTGTTTAATTTCCCTTCGTGCTTACCGAAGGATGAATGCTATGATCCTATTGATTCTTTTGAAATATCCCTTTTTGATGATGATTGCTATGCTTGTGTCCAAGATGCCAATATGAATTATGCTTATAAATATGAACTTGCTATAGTTCCTTATGTTAAACATGAATTTTTTGCTATTGCACCCACACATGTTAGTCCTATTATCTTATTGAATTCTCCCGACTACACTATATCAGAGAAGTTTGCACTTATTAAGGATTATATTGATGGGTTTCCTTTTACCGTTGCACATGATAATTTTGATAGATATAATATGGATGTGCTTTCTGCTCCTACTTGCAATTATTATGAGAGAGGAACTATATCTCCACCTCTCTATGTTTTCCACATGATAAAATTGCAAGAAACTGTTTATACTATGCATTAGCCTTTACTAGGTGTGCATGAATTGTTCTTTTATGACATGCCGATGCATAGGAAGAGAGTTAGACTTCGTCATTGCTTGATATATGTTTCTTTGTGCTCACTACTAAATTCCAAATCATTGCTAATTAAAATTGGCTTTGATATACCTTGGGATCCGGGTGGATCCATTACTTGAGCACTACATGCCTAGCTTAATGGATTTAAAGAAAGCGCTGCCAGGAAGACAACCTAGAAGTTTTAGAGAGTCATTTATTTCTTTTGTGTGCTTTTATAAATTTTAAAATTAAAAATAATGTGTCGAGGTTTGCCTTTAGGATGTTTTAGACTACTTGTTGGTTCGTGCGGTGCAGGACAGAAATTTTGTTTGTAGTGCGCGATTTTACATTTTTTACTGGCACGTCAAACGGTTCTTAAACGTTTTGCACTGTCTTTCTATACAAATTGTTTATTTTTCCTAATTTTGGCAGAATTGTTGGAGTACCAGAAGTATGGTGAATGTTCAGATTACTACAGACTGTCCTGTTTAAGACATATTCTGTTTTTGATGCATAGTTTGCTTGTTTTGATGAAACTATCGATTTATATCAGTGGACTAAGCCATGGAAAATTTATATTAAAGTAGCTACCATGCAAAAACAAAATATGAATTGGTTTTTAATGGTAACTTAGAGTAGTAATTTGCTTTATTATACTAACGGATCTTACCGAGTTTTCTGTTGAGTTTTGTGTGGATGAAGTGTTCTAAGATCGAGGAGGTCTCGATGTGAGGAGAAGGAGGAGAGGAAAGAGCTCAAGCTTGGGGATGCCCAAGGAACCCCAAGTAAATATTCAAGGATACTCAAGTGTCTAAGCTTAGGGATGCCCCGGAAGGCATCCCATCTTTCTTCAACAAGTATCAGTATGTTTTCGGATTCGTTTCGTTCATGCGATATGTGCAAATCTTGGAGCGTCTTTTGCATTTAGTTTTCACCTTTATTTTATGCACCATGCTGGTATGAGATAGTCCTTGGTTGATTTATAGAATGCTCTTTGCACTTCACTTATATCTTTTGAGTATGGCTTTATAGAATGCTTCATGTGCTTCACTTATATCATTTGAAGTTTGGATTGCCTGTTTCTCTTCACATAGAAAACCGCCATTTGTAGAATGCTCTTTTGCTTCACTTATATTTGTTATAGCATGGGCATATATTTTGTAGAAAGAATTAAACTCTCTTGCTTCACTTATATCTATTTAGAGAGATGACAGGAACTGGTCATTCACATGGTTAGTCATAAAATCCTACATAAAACTTGTAGATCATTGAATATGATATGTCTGATTCCTTGCAATAGTTTTGTGATATAAAGGTGGTGATATTAGAGTTGTGCTAGTGAGTAGTTGTGGATTAGTAGAAATACTTATGTTGAGGTTTGTGATTCCCGAAGCATGCACGTATGGTGAACCGTTATGTAACGAAGTCGGAGCATGATTTATTTTTTGATTGTCATCCTTTGTGTGGAGGTCGGGATCGCGCGATGGTTAACTCCTACCAACCCTTCCCCTAGGAGCATGCGTCTAATACTTGGTTTCGATAGCTTCTAAATTTTTGCAATAAGTACGTGAGTTCTTTTTGACTAATGTTGAGTTCATGTATTATACGCACTCTCACCCTTCCACCATTGGTAGGCTCTTCGGTACCGTGCATTGCCCTTTCTCACCCCGAGAGTTGGTGCAAACTTCGCCGGTGCATCCAAACCCCATGATACGATACGCTCTATCACACATAAGCCTCCTTATATCTTCCTCAAAATAGCCACCATACCTACCTATCATGGCATTTCCATAGCCATTCCGAAATATATTGCCATGCAACTTCCATCATCATCATATACATGACTTGAACATTTATTGTCATATTGGTTTGCATGATCGTAAGATAGCTAGCATGATGTTTTCATGGCTTGTCCGTTTTTTGATGTCATTGCTACGCTAGATCATTGCTCATCCCGGTACACCGCCGGAGGCATTCATATAGAGTCATATCTTTGTTCTAGTATCGAGTTGTAATATCGAGTTGTAAGTAAATAAAAGTGTGATGATCATCATTATTAGAACATTGTCCCATGTGAGGTTATCAAAATAAAACTGGCCAAAGAAGCCCCCCCCCCCCCAAAAAAAAAGAGAGGCCAAAGAAGCCAACAAAAAAAAGAGAAAAAATAAAAAAATAAAAGAAATAAAAAATGAGAGAAAAGAGAGAAGGGACAATGTTACTATCCTTTTACCACACTTGTGCTTCAGAGTAGCACCATGTTCTTCATATAGCGAGTCTCTTGAGTTATCACTTTCATATACTAGTGGGAATTTTCATTATAGAACTTGGCTTGTATATTCCGATGATGGGCTTCCTCAAATGCCCGAGGTCTTCATGAGCAAGCAAGTTGGATGCACCCCCACCACTACAAAAAAAAGACATCTGTGACATTTTGGGCCGAACGATTTTTTTTCTGTCATACTTATGACACTTCTATGATGATATTTGTGACAAAACCCGGTATCATCATAGATGTGGTGGGCTCCTACTTCTATGACAAAAAATCATGATAGAAAATGGGCTTTTCGTCCTGGGCAGGCCGGAGACGCAGCTGCATGACATTGTTTGGGTCGTCCATGATGGAAAAACCATGGTAGAAGCGAGGGAGAGGAAAATATCGGGGTGTTCCCTGTTACGGTGGGTGGTCGGGGCCGAGCGATGCGCGTTTCTATCGTACACGCACGCGCGTGGGTGCAAGGCGTTGTGCTCTAACTGAACCCGAGCGATTGCACTGCAGGCTACGCGTTACTGAACCCGAGCGATCAATCGATGGCTGTTAACTGAACCCGATCGAGCGATTCCGTCGCTACTGCTGCTAACTAAAGCCGATCGATGCTGCCTCTGGATGAACAATGAACGTTGCTGGGGGGGTTTGGATGAACAGTTCCCGGTGGGGGTGGATGAACAGGACCCCGTGGTGTTGCCTCTGGATGAACAAGACCCCAATCGATCGAGCCGGTTGGGGCTGGATGAACAGGACCCCGTGGAGGGCTGGATGAACAGTAGATGGTGGAGGGCTGGATGAACAGTAGACGGTGGAGGGCTGGTTGAACAGGAGCCCGTGGAGAGGGATGGTCAAACAGTAGCCGGTGGAGTAGCGCGTGGTGGAGGCTGGATGAACAGGAGCCCGTGGATGAACAGTCGCAGGTGGAGGCTGGAGGAGGTCGACGGTGGATGAACAGTAGCCCGTGGAGGCTGGAGGGGGTCGATGGTGGAGAGGAACAGTATCCTGTGGAGTCCCGTTTTGCGGTACGGCACACCCCTCCCGATGAATAGGACCCCCGTTTCGACCGTAGCGCTACAACACAAGTATGTTTTCTCCGTTTTGCGGTACGCCACACCCCTCCCGATCAGCAGGACCCCCGTTTCGACTGTAGGAGGTCCATTTCCTCCGTTTTGCGGTACGCCAGACCCCTCCCGATGAACAAGATCCTGTTTTGACCGTGGCCAGTCGAACACAAGGTCGTTTCCTTCGTTCTGCGGTACGCCAGACCTCGTTTCCATCAGCTGTTCCGTCCAAACTGGTTGGCTCCCACGCGTTCTGTTGCCTCCCGATGAACACGACGCATTCCGTTGCCTCCCCATGAACACGACGACGGCGACGTAGTTTCTCCGTTCTGACCCAGGCATGTACACGAGCCCTGGCCGTACGTACGCGCGAGTAGGTGTTCGAGACCCCGCCCGTATGTCCATATGTGGCCGTATTTACTTTCTTGCACCCTGGCCGTTGTATGTACGTGTACATGTGATATGTCCATTTTGCATCATGCTTTTATATCGATATTTATTGCATTATGGGCTGTTATTTCACATTATGTCACAATACTTATGGCTATTCTCTCTTATTTTACAAGGTTTACATAAGGAGGGAGAATGTCGGCAGCTGGAATTCTGGGCTGAAAAAGGAGCAAATATTAGAGGCCTATTATGTGCAACTCCAAAAGTCCTGAAACTCCACGGAACATCTTAAAATAAATAAAGAAAAATCCTCGCCAAAGATGAAGTCCAGGGGGCCCACACCCTGCTCACGAGGGTGGGGGCGTGCCCCCCTACCTCGTGGGCCCCCTGGTGGGTCTCCGACGTCCATGTTCTGCTATATGAAGTCTTTCAATGAGAAAAAAATAGGAAGAAACCTTTTGGGACGAGACTCCGCCACCACGAGGCAGAACCAATCTAGAGCTCCGGCAGGGCTGTTCTGCCGGGGATACTTCCCTCCGGGAGGGGGAAATCATCTCCATCGTCATCACCAACGCTCCTCTCATCGGGAGAGGGCAATCTCCATCAACATCTTCACCAGCACCATCTCATCTCCAAACCCTAGTTCATCTCTTGTATCCAATTCTTGTCTCAAAGTCCGGGATTGGTGCTAGTAGGTTGCTAGTAGTGTTGATTACTCCTTGTAGTTGATGCTAGTTGGTTTATTTGGTGGAAGATCATATGTTCAGATCCTATATGCATATTATTACCCCTCTGATTATGAACATGAATATGCTTTGTGAGTAGTTACGTTTGTTCCTGAGGACAAGGGAGAAGTCTTGCTATTACTAGTCATGTGAATTTGGTATTCGTTTGATATTTTGATAAGATGTATGTTGTCTAGCCTCTAGTGGTGTTATGTGAATGTCGACTACATAACACTTCACCATTATTTGGGCCTAGAGGAAGGCATTGGGAAGTAATAAGTAGATGATGGGTTGCTAGAGTGATAGAAGCTTAAACCCTAGTTTATGCGTTGCTTCGTAAGGGGCTGATTTGGATCCATATGTTTCATGCTATGGTTAGGTTTACCTTAATACTTTTGTTGTAGTTGCGGATGCTTGCAATAGAGGTTAATCATAAGTGGGATGCTTGTTCAAGTAAGAACAGCACCCAAGCACCGGTCCACCCACATATCAAATTATCAAAGTACCGAACGCGAATCATATGAACGTGATGAAAACTAGCTAGACGATATTCCCATGTGTCCTCAGGAGCGCTTTCCCTATTATAAGAGTTTGTTCCGGCTTGTCCTTTGCTACAAAAAGGATTGGGCCATCTTGCTGCACTTTATTTACTTTTATTACTTGTTGCTCATTACAATTTACCTCACCACCAAACTATCTATCACCACTGTCGGCGTTCTGGGAACGGGGGTCCCCAGACTTGCCTGCCTGCGGCGTGGCTCAAAGGAGGCCCAGCACGGCCCAACTTCATCAACGCAAGGCTCAAGACCCTCGCGAGGGGCCAAGCCTCGCGGGGAGGACGACGCAATGCCTCCTCAGGCGCGGCCTCCTTAGGTTGGCACATGAGGAGGCGGAGATATCAAGGTAGGGTACCTCGCGAGGTGCCCATGACGCAAGCCATGACGACCAAGGGTGCCAGGCGGGCGCCAGCCCGCACAGTGTCCTCCCTTTCCTCTTTGATGCGAAGGGGGCAAGCGCAGGCGAGAGGATCAAGCAAAGGCATCCATTTCGGTGCAACGAGACCAAGACCAGTCCAACAGTGGGAATGAGCTCATCGTGGAGCCCAGAGCGGCGTCACCACAGGGCCTTTGGCAGGCGAAGACCAACTTTGGTCAGGATAAGTGTACTGTATGTTCCCCTTCGAATTGGCCAATTATTGGTGCCCTTCCCGCTCAATATTTGGGAAGAGGCCCAAGGCCTTTACCTATAAAATAGGACTAGCCACCCCCAAGGTAGAGGCATCGGGCATCGGGCATAGAGCTGAAAGGCATCTAGCATCTAGCAGTTCATCGTCCCAGCTAGAACACGCCCTCGCGAGGCTGTTCACCCTTATACTGTTCATCTTCATCAGCCCAAGAGGAAATCCATCCACCCACACTGGAGTAGGGTATTACACCACACCGGTGGCTCGAACCAGTATAAACTCTATGTCTTCTGTGTTGTTCTTCGTGTAGTTTAGATCTTTGCGAGACGGAGAGGTAGAGGGCAGAATCTCCGCGCGCACCCCAGAGTTCGAACCTTAAGGGTTTGCCGGAACCCACAATCCGACATTTGGCGCGCCAGGTAGGGGTACGCCGGAATCTGTCTTCCACCACTCCGTTCTCCTCCCACCATCGCATCCATGTCTGACGCTCGTCGGGCCCATGCCGAGCGCCGGGCCACCATCGCTTCCTGCGTTGCCCAGACAGCACCCGTCGGTGGGCGCCCTCGTCGTTCCCCGTCGCCCGCCGTCAACGCCGCCACCGGCCCGGCGGGGAACGAGCAGCAAGCGTCGTCTCAGCACCCGTCCGTGCAGCGAGACGGCCGCACCGCTACTCCGTCACTCACGCCAGCTGGCTCTTCGTCCCACGCGCTCCGCGCGCCCTTAGAGGCTCGACCTGCACTCATCGCGGCAAACGAGCTCCTGCGCTACCGTCTCGTCGACGACGTCTACGAAGAGTGGCTCGACCGCGTCGCCGAGCTCGTCCGCGCCGCAGGGGGCTCTCCTGCACCGTCCGCTCCGCTGCGCCGCACCCCGCCCCGCGCGGGCAATGAAGCTCTGGGGGCGTACCAGCCACCTCAGCTCCAAGAAGACGCCATGGCTCCAAGGCGCATGGCCCCTGGGCGGATCCCGCTCCGTCAGGCGCCAGCCCAGCAAGAACGGAGCTGCCAGGAAGTCCCTCGACCGCGAGAGGCTGCCTGAGCACTCCCTGCTCCGGCTCGCTTCGACCCTGCTCCAGCTCCGGCACGTCAAGACCCTGCGTTGCTCCCAGCTGCAGCGCAAGGGGGCCCGCAAGGACAAGCTCTCCCTCAACCAAAGCCTCCCGTGGCCACCGCGGGCTGCCGCGCCTACACCACCGAGCTGCGTAGCGTCGCGTGGCCCGAATGGTTCAAGCCGGACCTGCCTCCCCGCTATGACGGCACGACTGATCCCGCAGAGTTCCTCCAGCTCTACGAGCTGGGCATCAAAGCTGCCAGCGGGGATGAAAACGTCATGGCGAACTGGTTCCCCATGGCGCTAAAGGAAGGAGCTCGCACCTGGCTCCTGAATCTCGCTCCAGGCACGATCTCCTCCTGGGAGCATATGCGCACCCGCTTCATCGCCAACTTCCAAGGTACTCGCGACCGGCCGCCCGCCGTGAGCGACATGCGCCGCATCAAGCAGCAACCTAGGGAGACCCTGCAAAAGTACATCCAACGCTTCAACGGTGCGCGCCTCAAGATCCCCAAGGTGTCCGAGGAAGCCATCATCTCAGCCTTCTCCGATGGCGTGTGCGACGTCAAGATGAAGGAGGAGCTGGCAATGCATGAAGACCTCTGCACCTCCCTAGAGCTGTTCAACTTGGCGACCAAGTGCGCCAGGCCTCAGGAGGGACCTCTTTACCTCCTCGAGTTGCCTGCCGCAGACCCAGAAGAGAAGAAGCCCAAGGCCAAGGACGTGAAGCGCAAGGGGGCTGCCGTACTCGCGGCAGAACCGGACACCAAGCGGGGCAAAGATCTGCCCGAATCCTCCAGGGGCAGCCGGTACTGTGTGTACCACGACCTCCACACCCACAACACCAACGAATATCAAGAACTCCGCGCTGTGAGAGAAGGAAGGATCGGCCGTCGCCCTGACCGCGCCAACCGGGGCTACAGCCGAGGAGGAGGAAGAAACCCGGGGCGCTGGGAAGATCACGGCCCACGCCAGGGGTGGCGCGACCAACCTCGCGAGGACCGCTGGCGGGACCTGCCTCGCGAGGGGGACTGGAGGGATCAGCCTCGTGAGGACCGCCCTCATGGCAACGCAGGCCTCCCTCCGCTGCCGCCTCAGCCAAGGAGGAACGAAGACCGCCATCAAGACGAGGGGGCTGGGGGCTTCCAAGAGCCGCGCGCGATCGCCTGCATCCTAGGCGGAGCTCAAGCCCCAGCCTCCCAACGCATCTTCAAGCAGTTTGTCCGTGAAGTCAATGCAGTCCTCCCCAAGCTCGAAGGAACGCGCCCCCTCAAGTGGTCGGCGTGCGCCATCACGTTCAGCTCAGCAGATCATCTCAAGTGCGCGGCCACAGCCGGGGTCCTCCCGATGCTTTGCTCCCCAATCATCAGCAACGTACTGGTCACCAGGACCCTCATCGATGGTGGAGCAGGGCTCAACGTCTTGTCCGTGGAAACATTCGACAACCTCCAAGTGCCCTATGACCAGCTTCAGCCAACCAAGCCTTTCTCCGGAGTCGCCGACGGTTCCACAATCCCGATCGGGCAGGTCCGCCTCCCCGTCACCTTCGGGACCCGCAGCAACTACCGCACCGAGCTCATTGACTTTGACGTTGCTCACATCCGCCTGCCGTACAATGCCATCCTCGGGTACCCAGCGCTGGCCAAATTCATGGCCGTAACTCACCACGGCAACAACGTCCTCAAGATGCCAGGGAGCGGCGGCGTCATCACGATGCCAGTGAAGAGAGGGATGCAGTGTGTTCCCTGGAGCGAGCCTTTCAGGCCGCGTCGCTAGAAGACCCAGATCGCGGGAGCAGGAGGCTTCCCGAGACCATGGCCAAGACGAAGAAGACGTCGTCAGGCTTTGCCCTTCAAGGGGCAGGGCCCGAGCCTGCCCAGGGGGACCCTCCTTCCATCGCATAGGAAAGCGCGCCCGGTGCCCTCCTCAGGCAGGGCTCGGGGGCTCTCACCTTGAGGGCCACCGACCTAGCTAGGGTCACGAGGGAGGCGCTTGGGCACCACGTGGAGGCGTGCTTTGACACACGTTGCCCTCAAGAAGGAGCGAAGCAAGCAGAGTCAGACCAGCAGGAGTTCGTTAACCAAGCCATTCAAGCACTACAGGAGTCGAGAATCATGAGAGGTTGCCGCCGCTTACCGGCTGTGGCCCCCCATCCAGGCGAGGATGGTGGGCTGCGTGTCTGCATTGACGTACCAGGGCTCAATCAAGTCGCCATGACAGAGCGCCTCTAGCCCTCACAAGTGGGGCGTTGCGGAGGTCCACCCCACAGCTATGTTCGCATGCCCTACGGCTCACCGAGCAGCTGCTGCGTACCAGCGCCTCATGAGGGGCATCATGGAGACTCAGGAAGACAGACGCTCCGCAGTCCTGGCGGAGATGGAGATGATTCACGAGGAGCCACCCGCGCCTCCGGAGCCTCCCGAGGCCCCAGGGCCTGGGGGGCTCGTGAGGATCTCCTCCCGCAGCCCACCGAGTCTGCCGCACCAACGCCATTCCGTCGTCGACATCTTTAGGTGACATCTTTGAAGCTTCATTACCAGCTGGGAGCGCCCTCTCAGGGCTGCATTACTCCCAAGCCGCATGGGTCCGTCCCTGCAGCGTGTATCCCTTTTTAGTTTCGATCGTTACCTTGCTTCGTTGGGGGCGCCCCTCGTGCTGCATCATCCCCAAGCCGCTTGGGCTAGGCCTAGCGGCGTGTATCTCCCTTGCGTTTATTTCCAACTATGCATTCGCCTATCATGCTTGATCACTTGATGCCTGTCCACTACAACTTTTCTTCTCCATGTCGACCACTTGCACGTTAAAGGGGGGGTGCCTGAGCAACGCGACTCAGGGCTCTTACCGGCTCTCCAGCCCTCACCCTCTGGCCTTGTCCACGGCATCGCGACCTGGCATACCAGCGACGGCTGAGACAATCTCGAGGGCCGGGACCCGAGGACGTAGAGTGCCGGCATCTAACCAAATTCTGCAGGGACACATCTCAAGACATGGCCTAGTGCCAGGCGCAACCCGCCTAGAAGTAGGGCCTCGTGAGTCCCGCGCTGGCTCACGGGTGCCCAGATACACCTCACCTACCCCAACCAGCGAGCTTTTAAGCGACTAACGGTCGACTAATGACTGTCAAGGCAGCCCCTTCTTCTCTCTATGATGAGTCTGCAGGATCCTTGGAGGGAGTTGCGCTAACCGAGGCCCTCATGGAGTCTTCTTCACCCTCGCCCGCGCAAACCGCTTGCGCATTAAAGGGGGGGTGCCTGAGCATCGCGATTCAGGGCTCTTACCGGCTCTCCAGCCCTCACCCTTTGGCCTTGACCATGGCATCGTGACCTGGCATACCAGCGACGGCTGAGACAAGCTCGAGGGCCGAGACCCGAGGACATAGAGCAGCAAGGGGAGCAGAGGCGAGGGAGAAGGGACACGCGAGGACCACGCCGAGCAACTCCGTTCTAAATACACCGCGGACCCGACGATGCGCTGGCGACGACCCCTGATCCTCCAGATAAGTTACCATCCAAGCACGGGCTACCATGGCACCACCCCCGCACCCAATGCAATTCCGTACCAGCGACGTCGTTTCCCTTTCTCATGAAGCGACGACTGCTTGGGCGCCAAAGGGGACCTCCTGAGCATCGCGACTCAGGGGCTCTTACCGGACCCCGGGTCGCTCACCTCCTGGCCTTGACCACGGCATCGCGACCTGGCATACCAGCGACGGCTGACGCCGTCTTGGGACTGGGACCTGTCGGCGCAGAGCACCAAGCCCTTGTGAGGTTCGAAAGGGAAGACTAAGCTACGACGGAATTAGCGACCCGCACGGTTCCATAGCAAAAGTCACGTATTTACAGAAAGGATCACAGACACCTTACAAGCCCCCACGGGGCGCAGTATGATTCCTTGCAGGAAGCGGATCCTAAGGGATGCTATCTCCACGCGCCCCAGCAGGTGACGCCATCACCAACAGTGGGCCGTCAGGCACCGGCGCCAACCCCATCCAGATCAGAGTCGGCGGCGGCCGAGCGAGCCCGCCCTGCTCCGGGAGCGGCGCTGGCTCGCGGGCTCGTAGCTGTCGTCGCTCGTCTCCGGAGTTGCAAAGACCTCGCTGGGGTCGCTGGACCTTCCGGTGCTTCCGCCACTTGTAGAGCTGTCCAGGGGACGGTTGGTGGGCCCAGCTGTCGCCACCGCGAGGTCCTGGCCACCTCTCCTAGGGCAGCACTCAAGCCGGCGCCCGCTCCCGTCGAAGACCTTGAAGAACATCACCGAAGCGCCATCGTACTCCAGGTGGATCGTGAGGGCGCCCCTTGCTCTGCAGCCCCGAGCGATCTCGCCCCAGCCATGATTCATGAAGACCTCGCCCGAGGCGAGCATCGCGACCTCTGCCTCGGTCGCAGGGGTGCTGCAGTCGGCGTGTTGAGCCACAACTCCAGGAGTCTCCCCTGTGGGAAGATGGAGGCGAAGAAGGAAGGGAAGCGAATCCAAGTTCGCGGAGGCATGGCGGCGTGGAGCACGAGCTCGCGGGAGGAGCCCTCGGCATGGACTCCGGGCGGAACGACCAACACCTTAGTGACCCGGCGGCGACGGCGCCTGCCGCTGGGATCGACGTCGCCCCCCTCCGAGGCCCTCAGCGTGGGCAAACAAGGGAAGCGGAAACCCCGGCGGAGGCCGCTCGTACCAAGGCCTTTATACCACCTGGTGATCTCCTTCGTCTCGGCCGCGAGGAGCAAGTCGTTTCTTCGGCGGGAGCGGGTCTGGCACTTCTTGGAGAGCTTTTCCCTTCTCCGCCGCAGAGAACCGGCGAATCGGGGCCATCGCACCAAGAGGGAGTAAGAATCAAGACGAAGGAGAAAACAAGAAGAGATGGACTGGAAGGGCACGCGCGGTGCCGTACTTATAACCAGCGGAGGCCAACCGTCGGCCTCCACGATCACAGGTAATCATGACACAATTTGCATGCAGGGAATTGTCCAATCCGCGCGATCGACGAGGCGTCGTGGGGGAGCGGAGACGCCCACGTCCAATCAACCGCCACGCGGCGCCCGAGGCCGCAGGCTGTTAGGGCCCGCGGAGCTTCGCCCTTGCCCTTTCGCCTCTCGGCACGGCCAAGTCCGGGCGCGCCTTGGGCCCGGGGGCTACTGTCGGCGTTCTGGGAATGGGGGTCCCCAGACTTGCCTGCCTGCGGCATGCGGTGTGGCTCAAAAGAGGCCCAGCACGGCCCAACTTCGTCAACGCAAGACTCAAGACCCTCGCGAGGGGCCAAGCCTCGCGGGGAGGACGACGCAATGCCTCCTCGGGCGCGGCCTCCTCAGGTTGGCTCATGAGGAGGCGGAGATATCAAGGCAGGGCACCTCGCGAGGTGCCCATGACGCAAGCCATGACGACCAAGGGTGCCAGGCGGGCGCCAGCCCGCGCAGTGTCCTCCCTTTCCTCTTTGATGCAAAGGGGGCAAGCGCAGGCGAGAGGATCAAGCAAAGGCATCCATTTCGGTGCAACGAGACCAAGACCAGTCCAACGGTGGGAATGAGCTCATCGTGGAGCCCAGAGCGGCGTCACCACAGGGCCTTTGGCAGGCGAAGACCAACTTTGGTCAGGATAAGTGTACTGTATGTTCCCCTTCGAATTGGCCAATTGTTGGCGCCCTTCCCGCTCAATATTTGGGAAGAGGCCCAAGGCCTTTGCCTATAAAAGAGGACTAGCCACCCCCAAGGTAGAGGCATCGGGCATCGGGCATAGAGCTGAAAGGCATCTAGCATCTAGCAGTTCATCGTCCCAGCTAGAACACGCCCTCGCGAGGCTGTTCACCCTTGTACTGTTCATCTTCATCAGGCCAAGAGGCAATCCATCCACCCACACTGGAGTAGGGTACTACACCACACCGGTGGCCCGAACCAGTATAAACTCTGAGTCTTCTGTGTTGTTCTTCTTGTAGTTTAGATCCTTGCGAGACGGAGAGGTAGAGGGCAGAATCTCCGCGCGCACCCAAGAGTTCGAACCTTAAGGTTCTGCCGGAACCCACAATCCGACAACCACTTATTTCAGTACTTGCAGAGAATACCTTGCTGAAAACCGCTTATCATTTCCTTCTGCTCCTCGTTGGGTTCGACATTCTTACTTATCGAAAGGACTACGATAGATCCCCTATACTTGTGGGTCATCAAGACTCTTTTCTGGCGCCATTGCCGGGGAGTGTAGCGCCTTTGGTAGGTGGAATTTGGTAAGGAAAAATTTATATAGTGTGCTGAAATTTACTTTCACTTGTTACTATGGAAAGTAATTCTCTGAGGGGCTTGTTCGGGGTATCTTTGCCCCGTCCAGTAGAGCAAAGAGTTGCTCCTCAACCTACTGAACCTATTGAAAATGAAACTCCTTTTGAATTTCCTTCGGGTATGATGGAAAGACTGCTAGCTAACTCTTTTGCAGGAGATGGAACAAAGCATCCTGATGAGCATTTGTTATATGTGGATGAAGTTTGTGGATTATTTAAGCTTGCAGGTGTACTCGATGATGTTGCTAAGAAGAAGGTCTTTCCTTTATATTTTATGGAAGACGCATTGATATGGTATCGGCTATGTGATACGAGATCATGGGACTATAAAAGATTGAAATTGGAATTTCATCAAAAGTATTACCCTATGCATCTTGTTCATCGTGATCACAATTATATATATAATTTCTGGCCTCGCGAAGGAGAAAGCATCGCTCAAGCTTGGGGGATGCTTAAATCAATGTTATATTCATGCCCCAGTCATGAGCTCCCGAGAGAAATAATTATGCAAAGTTTTTATGCTCGGCTTTCTGAAAACAATCGCACCATGCTCGATACTTCTTGTGCTGGCTCTTTTATGATGAAGACTATTGAATTTAGATGGAACTTATTGGATAGAGTTAAACGCAACTCTGAAGATTGGGACCTCGAATAAGGTAAGGAGTCAGGTATGACACCTAAGTTTGATTGTGTTAAATCTTTTATGGATACCGATATTTTCCGTAAGTTTAGCACTAAATATGAACTTGACTCTGAGATAGTAGCTTCTTTTTGCGAATCTTTTGCTACTTATGTTGATCTCCCTAAGGAGAAGTGGTTTAAATATCATCCTCCTATAGAAGTAAAAGTAGCTGCACCTATTAAAGTTGAAGAAAAGCCTGTCACTTATAATGATCCTATTGATCCTACTACTTATGTTGAGAAACCACCTTTCCCTGTTAGAGTAAAGGATCATGCTAAAGCTTCAACTGTTGTTCGTATAAGCAATATAAGAACTTATACACCTCCTGAGCAAGTTAACGTAGAACCTAATATTGCTATTGTTAAAGATCTCTTGTCTGATAATATTGAAGGGCATGTTATTCAGTTCGAAGGTGAAACTGCTAGAATTGCTAAAACTTGTGCTAAAGATAAACATAGACCTGTGGTAGGTGTGCCTGTTATTTCTGTTAAAATAGGAGATCATTGTTATCATGGCTTATGTGATATGGGTGCTAGTGCAAGTGTTATACCACGTACTTTATACGAAGAAATTAAGAATGAAATTGCACCTGCTGAGTTAGAAGGAATTGATGTCACAATTAAACTTGCCAATAGAGATACTATTTCACCAATTGGGATTGTTAGAGATGTTGAAGTCTTGTGTGGGAAAACTAAATATCCCACTGATTTTCTTGTTCTCACTTCTCCACAAGATAGCTTTTGTCCCATTATATTTGGTAGACCCTTCTTGAACACTGTTAATGCTAGGATAGATTGCGAAAAGAATGTTGTTACTATTGGCTTGGATGATATGGTTCATGAGTTTAATTTCTCTAAATTTAGTAAACAACATCGTGAGGAAGAATTACCTAGTAAGGATGAAATTATTGGTCTTGTTTCTATTGCCGTACCTCCTAGTGATCCTTTAGAACACTATTTGCTAGACCATGAAAATGATATGTTCATGAATGAAAGAAGGGAAATAGATGAAGTATTCTTTAAATAGGAACCTATTCTGCAACACAACTTGCCTGTTGAAATTTTAGGGGATCCTCCTCCACCCAAGGGTGATCCTGTGTTTGAGCTTAAACCATTGCCTGATAATCTCAAATATGCTTATCTTGATGAAAAGAAGATATATCCTGTTATTATTAGTGCTTACCTTTCAGAGCATGAAGAAGAAAGATCATTGAAAACTCTGAAGAAACACCGTGCCGCTATTGGATATACTCTTGATGATCTTAAGGGCATCAGTCCCACTCTATGTCAACATAAAATAAATTTGGAAGAAGATGTTAAACCTGTTCGTGATCCTCAACGACGTCTGAGTCCAAAAATGAAAGAAGTGGTAAGAAAAGAAATACTCAATCTTCTGGAGGCAGGTATAATTTATCCCCTTGCCGACAGTTAGTGGGTAAGTCCTATCCATTGTGTCCCTAAGAAGGGAGGTATTACTGTTGTTCCTAATTTTAAAGATGAATTGATTCCACAAAGAATTATTACAGGCTATAGGATGGTAATTGATTTCCGCAAATTAAATAAAGCTACTAAAAAAGATCATTGCCCCTTACCTTTTATTGATCAAATGCTAGAAAGATTATGCAAACATACACACTACTGCTTTCTAGATGGTTATTCTGGTTTCTCTCAAATACCTGTGTCGGCTAGAGATCAATTAAAGACTACTTTTACATGCCCTTTTGGTACTTTTGCTTATAGACGTATGCCTTTTGATTTATGTAATGCACCTGCTACTTTTCAAAGATGCATGATGGCTATATTCTCTGACTTGTGAAAAGATTTGCGAGGTTTTCATGGACGACTTTTCCGTCTATGGTTCCTCTTTTATTGATTGCTTGAGCAATCTTGATCGAGTTTTGCAGAGATGTGAAGAAACTAATCTTGTCTTGAATTGGGAAAAGTGCCACTTTATGGTTAATGAAGGTATTTTTTTGGGGCACAAAGTTTCCGAAAGAGGTATTGAAGTTGATAAAGCCAAAGTTGATGCTATAGAAAAGATGCCATATCCCAAGGATGTCAAAGGTATAAGAAGTTTCCTTGGTCATGCTGGATTTTATAGGAGGTTCATTAAGGACTTCTCAAAAATTTCTCGGCCTCTGACTAATTTATTGCAAAAAGATATACCATTTGTCTTTGATGATGATTGTGTAGAAGCATTTGAAATACTTAAGAAAGCATTAGTCTCTGCACCTGTTGTTCAACCACCTGATTGGAATTTACCCTTTGAAATTATGTGTGACGCTAGTGATTATGTTGTAGGTGTTGTTCTAGGGCAAAGAGTTGATAAGAAATTAAATGTCATCCATTATGCTAGTAAGACTCTAGACAATGCTCAAAGAAATTATGCTACTACTGAAAAAGAACTTTTAGCAGTTGTATTTGCTTGTGATAAGTTCAGACCTTATATTCTTGATTCTAAAGTAACTATTCACACCGATCATGCTGCTATTAAATATCTTATGGAAAAGAAACATGCTAAACCTAGACTTATTAGATGGTTTCTCTTGCTACAAGAATTTGATTTGCATATTGTTGATAGAAAGGGAGCTGAGAACCCCGTTGCGGACAACTTATCTAGGTTAGAGAATGTTCTTGATGACCCACTACCTATTAATTATAGCTTTCCTAATGAACAATTAAATGTTATTAGTACTTCTCATAGTACTCCATGGTATGCTGATTATGCTAATTATATTGTTGCTAAGTTTATACTACCTAGCTTCACATACCAACAAAAGAAAAAGTTTTTCTATGATTTGAGTCTTTACTTTTGGGATGACCCACATCTTTATAAAGAAGGAGTAGATGGTGTTATTAGACGTTGTGTACCTGAGCATGAACAGGAACAGATCCTATGCAAGTGCCACTCCGAAGCATATGGAGGACACCATGCTGGAGACAGAACTGCACATAAGGTATTGCAATCCGGTTTTTATTGGCCTACTCTCTTTAAGGATGCCCATAAGTTTGTCTTGTCTTGTGATGAATGCCAAAGAATTGGTAATATTAGTAGACGTCAAGAAATGCCTATGAATTATTATCTTGTTATTGAACCATTTGATGTCTGGGGCTTTGATTATATGGGACCTTTTCCTGCCTCTAATGGATACACACATATTCTAGTTGATGTTGATTACGTTACTAAGTGGGTAGAAGCTATTCCAACTAGTAGTGCTGATCATAACACTTCTATTAAAATGCTTAAGGAAGTTATTTTTCCGAGGTTTGGAGTCCCTAGATATTTAATGACTGATGGTGGTTCACATTTTATTCATGGTGCTTTCTGTAAAATGCTTGCTAAATATGACGTTAATCACAGAATTGCATCTTCTTATCACCCGCAGTCTAGTGGTCAAGTAGAATTGAGTAATAGAGAGCTCAAATTAATTTTGCAGAAGACTGTTAATAGGTCTAGAAAGAATTGGTCCAAGAAACTTGATGATGCATTATGGGCATATAGAACTGGATATAAAAATCCTATGGGTATGTCTCCGTATAAAATGGTTTATGGAAAAGCATGTCACCTACCTCTCGAACTAGAACATAAGGCATATTGGGCTATTAAAGAGCTCAGCTACAATTTCAAACTTGCCGGTGAGAAGAGGTTATTTGATATTAGCTCACTTGATGAATGGAGAGCCCAAGCATATGAAAATGCCAAGTTGTTTAAAGAAAAAGTTAAAAGATGGCATGACAAAAGGATACAAAAGAGTGAGTTTAATGTAGGTGATTATGTATTGCTATACAACTCTCGTTTAAGATTTTTTGCAGGAAAACTTCTCTCTAAATGGGAAGGCCCCTATGTTATCGAGGAGGTCTATCGTTCCGGTGCAATAAAAATCAACAACTTCGAAGGCACAAATCCAAAGGTGGTAAACGGTCAAAGAATCAAACACTATATCTCAGGTAATCCCATAAATGTTGAAACCAATATTATTGAAACCGTAAGCCCGGAGGAATAGATAAGATACACTTTCCGGGACGGCTCAGACTCCGAAAAGGAATAGGTATGTGGTACGGTAAGTAAACCGACTCCAAAACAATTTTTAAGGAAATATCTTTCCGTTTTGGAATATTTAGAAAAATAGAAAAATAAGTGGCAGTCCGGGAAGGACACGAGGGCCACACGAGGGTGGTGGGCGCGCCCCCCTGCCTGGACGCGCCCCCTACCTCGTGAGCACCTCGTGTGCCTTCTGGACTCCGTTTTCTTGCACGATACGTATTTTAGTCGGTAAAAATTCACTATTTATTCTCCCGAAGGTTTTGACTGCCGTATCACGCAAATCTCTTATGTTCTTGTTTCGAGCTATTTTTCTGACATATCTAGGTTATCATGACGGCCCCAAGTGCTTCCAAGGACAAGTTCTTCGAGAAGGTCATCAATACTTACCTTGCGGATGTGCTGCGACACCCTCAAACCATTGAGTTGCGCGATGGGTTGCTGCACATCCGCGATCAAGAGGGACCAAAGGGGACCGTAAGCACGGAGACGAGGCTCGAAGCTGTGGAGCAACAAGTTTTCAAGTACCAAGGGATGGTGGAACATGGACTCAACTCCAACCATATGATGATCACAGAGTTCACTAGCAACCACAAGTTGGATGCTGACAACATCGGGAAGGCCATCTTCAAGCTTCATGAGAAGATCGAGCACCTCCAAGCCCAAATCTATGACCTGCAAAACCAAAACTATGAGTATGAATATAGATTCAAAAGGATGAGTTTGGCTGCAGATTTGAGGATCCCGGAGACTCGATCATCCTTCTATGATGGTGAGCCTATGCCTTGGAAGACGGACGACAAGCTTGCTTCAACAACAAAACCTCCACCTTCTTCACCGACAAAGGAGACATAATCACTTGGGTATGGGCACTTCCCTTGGCAACTGCCAAGCTTGGGGGAGGTGCCCCGGTATCGTATCACCATCACATCTCCTATCTTACCGTTTTTCTTAGTTCGATCCTATTAGTAGTATCTTGATCTAGTAGAATAAAGTTTATGGCATGATCTAGTTTTGAGTTTTGCTTTATGATCTCTCTTTGTAATCGAGTCCGTGAGCTATATATATAATAAAGATTAGTGTTGATTCAAGGGCCTGATTATTTTGCCATGATCTTGGGTGAATAAAAGAAGAAAAAAAATAAAAAAAAGGGGAAACAAAGAGTTCATATTGATCTTATTGAGAGTAATGACTTCACATAGAAAGAGTATGATGATTAAAAGTTGTTGGGAGTTGGCGGACGTAGTTTTGGTCATCGTTGCAATTAATAGGAAGTAATAAGGAAAGGAGGTTTCACATATAGATATATTATCATTGACATCTTTTATGATTGAAAGCACTCATTAAAATATGACATGCTAAAGAGTTGATGTTGGACAAGGAAGACAACGTAATGAGTTATGTTTTCTTATATCTGAGATAAAGTATGTTGTCATGGATCCTCTAACTTGTTGAGCTTGCCTTTCCTCCTCATGCTAGCCAAATTCTCAGCACTAAGTAGAGATACTACTTGTGCTTCCAAACACCCTTAAAACCAGTTTGCCTTGAGAGTCCACCATATCTACCTATGGATTGAGTAAGATACTTCAAGTAAGTTGTCATCGGTGCAAAGCAATACAAATTACTCTAAATATGTATGATTGATTGGTGTGGGAGGAATAAGCTTTATACGATCTTGTGATGTGGAAGTAATAAAAGCGACGGACTGCATAATAAAGGTTCACATCACAAGGGGCAATATAAAGTGACGTTCTTTCGCATTGAGATTTTATGCATCCAACCATAAAAGCGTATGGCAACCTCTGCTTCCCTCTGCGAAGGGCCTTTCTTTTATTATTATCTTCTACCTTATGCAAGAGTCATGGTGGTCTTCACCTTTTCTTTTTCATTTTATCCTTTGGCAAGCTCAGCATGTTGTAAAGAACATGATATATATATATATATATATATATATATATATATATATATATATATATATATATATATATATATATATATATAATTGAATGTATGGGGGGCATGGATGTAACGCCCTCGATGCGGCTATATCTCCCACATGTCGAAGCACGACTTAGAGGCATAACCGCATTGAAAGCAATGTCGCAAGTGAGGTAATCTTCACACAACCCATGTAATACATAAGGGAAAGAGATACATAGTTGGCTTACAATCGCCACTTCACACAATACATGAGTAAATCATTACATCATACATATACAATCATGGTCCGACTACGGAACCAAAATAAAAGAAGACTACCCCAAATGCTACACAGATACCCGATCGTCCCGACTGGGCTCCACTGTTGATCAACTGAAACGAAACAACACAATGAACAAGATCTTCATCGAGCTCCTCCTTGAGCTCGGGTGTGTCACCTGCACGGTATCATCGGCACCTGCAAACTGGTTTTGGAAGTATCTGTGAGTCACGGGGACTCAGCAATCTCACACCCGCGAGATCAAGACTATTTAAGCTTAAAGGTAGGACAGGGTTGTGAGGTGGAGCTGCAGCAAGCGACTAGCATATATGGTGTCTAACATACGCAAATGAGAGCGAGAAGAGAAGGCAAAAGCACGGTCGAACAACTATGATCAATAAGTGATCCTGAACTACTTACGTAAAACATAACTCCAACAACCGTGTTCACTTCCCGGACTCCGCCGAGAAGAGACCATCACGGTTACACACGCGGTTGGTGTATTTTAATTAAGATCGACTTCGGGTTTTCTACAACCAGACATTAACAAATTCCCATCTGCCACATAACCGCGGGCACGGCTTTCGAAAGTTCAAACCCTGCAGGGGTGTCCCAACTTAGCCCATGATAAGCTCTCGCGATCAACGAAGGATATTCCTTCTCCCCGGGAAGACCCGATCAGTCTCGGAATCCCGGCTACAAGACATTTCGACAGTAATAAAACAAGTCCAGCAAAGCCGCCCGATTGTGCCGACAAATCCTGATAGGAGCTGCACATATCTCGGTCTCAGGGCACATCCGGATGAACACTCCGTACAGCTAAAACCAAGTCTCAAGTTGCCCCGAGGTGGCGCTGCAAAGGGCTCTAGTTCGGACCAGCACTTAGAGAAGCACTGGCCCGGGGGGGCTGAATAAAGATGACCCTCGGGCTGGCCGACCCAAGGGAAAGGGATAGGTGGTAGGCAAATGGTAAAACCAATGTTGGGCCTTGCTGGAAAAGTCTTATTCAAAGCGAACTGTCAAGGGGGTCCCATAGATCACCCGACCGCGTTAGGGGCGCAAAATCCGGGAACATAACACTGATATGACGGAAACTACGGCGGCAAGAGTGGAACAAAACACCAGGCATAAGGCCGAGCCTTCCACCCTTTACCAAGTATATAGATGCATTAGTTAGATAAGATATATTGTGATATCCCAACAAGTAAACATGTTCCAACAATGAACAACATCTCCATGTTCCAACAAGGAACAAGCTTCATCTTCACCTGCAACTAACAACGCTATAAGAGGGGCTGAGCAAAGCGGTAACATAACCAAACAATGGTTTGCTAGGACAAGGTGGGTTAGAGGCTTGGTTTAACAATATGGGAGGCATGATAAGCAAGTGGTAGGTATCGCAGCATAGGCATAGCAAAACAGCGAGCAATCTAGCAAGCAAATATAGAAGTGATTTCGAGGGTATGGTCATCTTGCCTGAGATCCCGCAAGGAAGAAGAACGAGTCCATGAAGAAGACAAACAAACAACATAGTAAACCGAAGCTAACGATCCCGCAAGTGGTAGGTATCACAACTTTGGAACGAAACCGAAGCTAACGAGAGAAGCAACCCGGAAACAAACAAACAACATAGTAAACAACCACCACATACACATGGCATGATATGCGAGATGTGATATGCAATGCATATGCGTGCTCCGGAAGGAAAAATGATGAACAAAGCATAATCTTGGCAAACCAAGTATGCCACTGGAAAGGTGAGGTGATTTCATTTGAAATCGATATAAAGATCACCGGAATCGGATGCACGGTTTGCAAATGACAAGCAAAACAAGAATTTAAAGATTTTGCCATTAACAGCATGATGCTACTAAGCAAGCAACACGAAATTAAGCTACTGCACCCAAACGTGTCAACAAAGCATATTACAGTGATCTACTCAAGATGCTTGACAAAAGATGAACACTGAGCTATGGCTAAATCACATCACAACAGGTCCAAACAAGCATGGCAAAAGTGCAAAAGATAACAGGTTCACAGACTTGGTGAAAATAACATGCCAGAAATTAACATCAGGATGACATGTTTAGAGCAAGTAAACAACATGCTACAAGAACAGGACATAGCAAAATATGGCATGGAATGAATCTACTCAAAGCACTTAACAAAAGTCCCTTACTGACCATGAGCGAAAAAGGAACTTAAAATATAATTGCACCCATGTCAATCAAGCAAGTTTCGTTACAGATTTCAGACTGGCAGAAAGCTGGACATGTCAAAAACAGATAGCAAGTAGGCATGTTTACGAGCTCGATGCACTCACTACAGGGCATTGCATGATAAACTAAGCATACATACATCAAGAAGACATGGCATAGAAGCTAGAAATGGCAAGAATAACATCATAGCATGCAAGGATCAACTACAACAAGCTTGGCAAAATCGAATAACATGTAAACAATCTGCCAGGAAACATTTTATAGCAAAAGTAGAGCTCGATTAACTCAATCTATGGCACTCCATAATTACAAACAAAGGCACGGATGGATATAGCTAATCCATATGTTCAAAACATCCTTACTGATCATGCTCAAAAGAGGCATAGATCTCTCTGAAACATCAAGAACACATGGCATAAAAATAACAACAGAACATGACTTAGTGAAAATACTAAGTCTCTGAAATCAGCAACAGTATGTACCCTAGTTTGCATGCTTGTGCTAGTCACCACAAAGATCACAAAAATACATGGCATACACCCCTTGTAAAGATAGCATGGCATATTACAAAACACATGTAGGACTCAACTCCATAGGGTGCACACATCAATCATGGCAAAAATGACAAAAGTGCATCTACTGAAACAGATCTGAAACTAACATCACATAGCCCTCTTCTAACAGCATTTCGGGCATCAAGATGAGCTCAAATGAAAATGACGTAATGAGATGAAATGATGTACACATCGAGGCGAACAATTTGACATATTACACGCATGAAACGGAGCCACGGGTGCAGAGTTATGATGCGATGAACATGCAACAAATGCAAAAATATACGGGGACTTAGACGAAATTCGGGGGTCAACCTTCTCAGATCTGGATCGGGATCTCGCCGGAGTTGCGCCGGGAGGAAGAAGGAGGTGGCCAGGGAGGTGAAGGGCGGCGCCGGCGAGAAGGCGCGGTGGTGCCGGACGACGGCCGTGGCCGGCGAAGGCGGCGGAGGGCAGCGCGGCCGCGGGCGGGCGCGGACGGCGGGGTTCCGGCGCGCGGCGGCATGGCGCGGGCGGCGGCGAGGGCGGAGCCGGGCGGCGGGGCACGGGCGCGGAGCGGCGGCGGCGGGCTCGCGCGGGCCGCGCGTGGGCTCGGCGGGCCGCGGGCGCGGAGGGAGGCGCGGGGAAGTGGGCGCGGGGCGGCGGCGAATCCGGAGGCGACACGTGGCGGCGGAGCTGAGGTAGCACGCGCTGATAGGCCGGGGTGAGGTGGCCGGACGCGGCGGACATGTCCGGCGCGGGGGCGGACGTGTCCGGCGGCGCGGGGAGGAAGATGGCTAGGGATTCATCCGCGAATTTGGACGGGAGGCACATATTTATAGGTAGAGGGAGCTAGGTAGCTCCAAATGGAGAGCGGTTTTTGCCCACACGATCGTGATCAAACGACCGAGAAGATGGAGTGGGTTTGGATGGGTTTTGGGCCACTTTGAAGGGGTGTTGGGCTGCAAAGAGAGAGGGGTTTTTTCGATCCCTCGGTTAACCGTTGGAGTATCAAACGAAGTCCAAATGGTACGAAACTTGACAGGTGGTCTACCGGTAGTAAACCAAGGCCACGTGTCAAGCCTCGGTCCATTCCAAAAATGTTTAACACCCGCACACGAAAATAGGTAAAAGGGGACGCCGGAGGACGTAGGAGCGCCGGATTGCAAAACGGACAACGGGGAAAAAGCTCGGATTCATGAGACGAACACGTATGCAAATGCGATGCACATGATGACATGATATGAAATGCAGATGATGACATGGAAAAGTGCAACACGCAAGCACATGACATGGCAAGGACGGCAAATAACTGACGGACACCTGGCGCAACAGATCCAGGGCGTTACAATGGACTATTATTGTTGACATTACCCTTGAGGTAAAAGGTTGTGGGGCAAAACTATAAGACCCTATCTTTCTCTGTGTCCGGTTAAAACTCCGTAACCACAAGTATCGCGTGAGTGTTAGCAATTATGAAGGACTAGATGATAGTTGAGTATGTGGACTTGCTTTTAAGCTCTGACATAGACTCTTTCCGATGTTATGATAAATTGCAATTGTTTCAATGACTGAGATTATAGTTTGTTGGAGCCCAATAAGGTTTATGATTCATCATTTTGTATTGTGAATAGATCATTGCTTGAACATAAGTAATCATATGACAAAATCTATATATGTTGCTGTTATGAGATTACCATGATGCCTTCATGTCCGTATTTTATTTTTATCGACGCCTCTACCTCTAAACATGAGGACATATTTATTGTTATCGGCTTTTTGCTTGAGGACAAGCGAGGTCTAAGCTTGGGGAGTTGATACGTCCATTTTGCATCATGCTTTTATATCGATATTTATTGCATTATGGGCTGTTATTTCACATTATGTAACAATACTTATGGCTATTCTCTCTTATTTTACAAGGTTTACATAAGGAGGGAGAATGCCGGCAGCTGGTATTCTGGGCTGGAAAAGGAGCAAATATTAGAGACCTATTCTGTGCAACTCCAAAAGTCCTGAAACTCCACGGAACATCTTAAAATAAATAAAGAAAAATCCTCGCCAAAGATGAAGTCCAGGGGGCCCACACCCTGCTCACGAGGGTGGGGGCGCGCCCCTACCTCTTGGGTCCCCTGGTGTGTCTCCGATGTCCATCTTCTGCTATATGAAGTCTTTCGGTGAGAAAATATAGGAAGCAACCTTTCGGGACGAGACTCCGCCGCCACGAGGCGGAACCGAGGCGGATCCAATCTAGAGCTCCGACAGGGCTGTTCTGTAGGGGATACTTCCCTCCGGGAGGGGGAAATCATCACCATCGTCATCACCAACGCTCCTCTCATCGGGAGAGGGAAATCTCCATCAACATCTTCACCAGCACCATCTCATCTCCAAACCCTAGTTCATCTCTCGTATCCAATTCTTGTCTCAAAGTTCGGGATTGGTGCTAGTAGGTTGCTAGTAGTGTTGATTACTTCTTGTAGTTGATGCTAGTTGGTTTATTTGGTGAAAGATCATATGTTCAGATCCTATATGCATATTATTACCCCTCTGATTATGAACATGAATATGCTTTATGAGTAGTTACGTTTGTTCCTGAGGACAGGGGAGAAGTCTTGCTATTAGTAGTCATGTGAATTTGGTATTCGTTCGATATTTTGATAAGATGTATGTTGTCTAGCCTCTAGTGGTCTTATGTGAACGTCGACTACATAACACTTCACCATTATTTGGGCCTAGAGGAAGGCATTGGGAAGTAATAAGTAGATGATGGGTTGCTAGAGTGATAGAAGCTTAAACCCTAGTTTATGCGTCGCTTAGTAAGGGGCTGATTTGGATCCATATGTTTCATGCTATGGTTAGGTTTACCTTAATACTTTTGTTGTAGTTGCAGATGCTTGCAATAGAGGTTAATCATAAGTGGGATGCTTGTTCAAGTAAGAACAGCACCCAAGCACCGGTCCACCCACATATCAAATTATCAAAGTACCGAACGCGAATCATATGAACGTGATGAGAACTAGCTTGACGATATTCCCATGTGTCCTCGGGAGCGCTTTTCCTATTATAAGAGTTTGTTCCGGCTTGTCCTTTGCTACAAAAAGGATTGGGCCATCTTGCTGCACTTTATTTACTTTTGTTACTTGTTGCTCGTTACAATTTACCTCACCACCAAACTATCTATCACCACTTATTTCAGTACTTGCAGAGAATACCTTGCTGAAAACCGCTTATCATTTCCTTCTGCTCCTCGTTGGGTTCGACACTCTTACTTATCGAAAGGACTACGATAGATCCCCTATACTTGTGGGTCATCAACATGCTACGTGCGCGCCTCTACTACGACACGTGCACGCCTATACATCGACCAGTATGTACGTACACGTTCGCGACCAGAATGACAACGCTACCTACACTTTGGCCAGGTGGGTCCCGACTGCAGACACTTCCTTGCGTGCGAAGATGTAGCTGGTGGGTCCCAGCAGTCAGGGGGGCGAATCGTTTTTTTGCCCGGAAGCACTTCCTTGTGTGCGAAGATGTCGCTGGTAGGTCCCAGCAGTCAGGGGGGAAACATTTTTTCGCTAAATACGGTTGCCCATCCGGTGGGTCCCTGCTGTCAGGTGGAGGAATCATTATTTTCCGCGTAATAAGGAGGAGCTTCCTTGCTGCGGCTGTGGACCCAGCTGACAGCCTCTCCACGTACAGTCCACGTCTGATGGAAGTCGTTCCTTGACCATGTTGACCATGCCGCGCCGAGAGCACCAGGGTGGTGGACGACGGTGAGGCCTAGGAAGGGGACGAGGCAGAGCCGGGGAAGACGCGGCAGTGGATTCCCACGCGTAGAGGAGTATGAGGGTTCACTGGTTCGACCGTGATGTGAGGCTGCCGTCGCCGCAGAATAACAGGGGGTGTGGGTGAGTAGAGGGATGGCCTGGCCAGCGGTGGGAGTAGTAGGGGGCGGTGAGGCCTCCGCGGCATCGCATCCGGCCACGGGAGGCAGGAGCACGAGGCACGACCGGCGCTGCTTTGGGCGGCTGCAGCAAGAAAACCAGAGGTTGAAGAAGCACTACGGCCGTTGGATGGACATCGTACAGTCACTGGAGCTAGAATCGTTCATATTGACTAAGTTGACAAAGCCCTCCGTCCCCGTCAACTTAGTTGGCCTTCAAGTCAGCCTCCCACTATTGTGGGTCCCAGCTAGCAGGGGTATTCATTGTTTGGCGTAATAAGGAGGCACTTCCTTGCGTGCGAAGATATAGCTGATGGGTCCGACACGTCAGCGGTGGGAACGTTTTTCGCGAAATACAGAGTCTCTTCCGGTGGGTCCCAGCTGTCAGGTGGAGGAATCTTTATTTTGCACGTAATAAGGAGGCATTTCCTTGCGTGCGGCCTTGGACCCAGCTGTCAGCCTCTCCACGCACAGTCTACTTCCGATGGTGTCGTTCGTTGACCACGTTGACCACTCCGCGCCGACCGCATGCAAGGTGGTGGACGACGGCGAGGCTCCGGACATCAATGAGCCGGAGATGGGAAGGCGCGGGAGTAGAGTCGCAGACGGAGAGGTGTACGAGGGTTAACTGGTTCTGGTGCGGTGTGGTTCGGCAGTCGGTGGAGAAGAACAGGAGGTGTGGAGGGGTGGAGGGATGGCCTGGCCAACGGAGGCGTAGCGCTTCACAGCGAAGCGTGCTAAGCAGAGCTGCAAGCAGCAGGAGGCGGGAGTAGGTGGTCCCGACGGCGCTGGAGGAAGAAGACGAGAGATTAAAGATGGATGCCGGTCGTTGGATTTAATCCAACGGCTAACGATGTCAGAATCATTTGTTGACTAAGTTGAGAACGACTTGCATTGTCTTCGACCTATTGCCTACATTTCAGCCTCCAAAAATGTGGCATGTATTCAACCCATTTTTTCAGAATTTATAGTCCATTTGATCTCTTTTTTTTTTAATTACAATCCATTAGCTGGGCTGGGTGAACAAATAATGTAGCGTCCATGCGGCCCATTTATGTTTTTCCTAAAAAGTTACAGGCTCTTTGCACTTTCTCGAAATACACGATTTTGCTGGGCTTATTCTAATTACGATGTTGGGGTGGGCGCAACAATGTTATCAAAAAATAAACAGGGTCTGAGAATTTTGTTATATATATATATATATATAAATAAATAATAAATGATTTATTATTACATTGGTCCTTAAATCTTACCAAGCTTTTGTACACAATCGCCAGGATTTTTGTTGCCAAAAAAATTCGGAATTTTATTGTTAAGAAATTATTTTTATAAGTTAATAAGATGTGGGATATTGTTTTCTTACATATGTAAGTATCTGTCAAATATATGATGACAATAACAATAATATATAAAAATATATAAAATAATTTAAATATATATAATATAGTTAGAAGGGAAACATAAGTTGGACCAGGCGTTCCTATTCTTATATAGAAAAATAGAACAGACCTCTGCGTTTTCTTTAAAAAAATACATAAATTGGGCTGCCGATGTTTCAGGAAAAATAAAACCTCGGATGGGAGGTCCATAGGCCGGTCGATACATGACGGCCCTCAAGAAAATGCAAATAGGCCTATGGACCTCCCATCCGAGGTCGTGGGCTGCGCATGTTAAAAAAAAGCCTAGACGGGGCAGTCCAAAACCCAGCTGATACTTGCTGCCCCAGTGATAATAAATGATACCTGCCAGCTCCCCGGTTCGTTATGAATTTATCTCCTATAGTAAATATGTTGAAGCACCTAAAAAATATAACTATGTTGACAAACCCGTGGGCCCCAACGTCAGTATAGCATTAGGAGGAAGTATTTTTCGATGAGGCACTTGCTTGCGTACGGCCATAGACCTGGTGAGTCCTGACTGTCCGCCTCTCCATGTACAGTCCTCTCCAGATTACTCAAATTTGTTCAGCATGTTCACAACGGCAGACAACGGCGTCGCGGCGAGCGCACATAGGCGCAGGAGGAGATCCGCCCACCTGAGGAAGTGCCTTATTAGTAACGAAACAACTGAACTAGCCTAGTGGACGAGTGACACTACCCCACAGCTGTTCCGCCCGGGTTCGATTCCACCTGTGCAGAGAAAATATCACCAAAATTTTTGCCTATGCCTTTATGGACATGTGGGTCCCAATTGTCATCTACGCACACCACGTCCAACACTTGCCAAATTTTCGTCCCTCGTTTTCTCTGTTTTTTGCACACTCAACATTGTGTGGGCATCTTGAAAATAGCATATCTTTTTGACTGTGCATCATATGAAGATGTGCTATGCATGAATGTTGATCAGCATGATGTTAACTGGCTGGTAGTTCCAGTTTCGACCATGAATAAAACTTCCAGCATGATGTTAACACTGTTTTAAAAGGCCGTGTTAACATAAATGCTCTACCTATGAAAGTTGCAGTTTCTTATCTGAAACTGAACTTGGAGTTTCTGATCTGAAACTGAAACTTGCAGTTTCTTCTCTGAGAATCACATTGTCTGTACTTTTATACTCCTATGAAACTACATTTTTTAAGTGCTAAAAATAGATCTCTAGAATTCATAAAATACTTCATATGCTCAATACTGCAAATCTCAAATTCAAAATACATTCATATCTGAAAGTACTCTCAAAATACACAACACAAAACACAATTCACAACCTGCAAATACTAACAACCCTAAGCTCCTCTTGACAATTCACAACCTGCCCGACTATTGGCCTGGGGGGGCAATCCCTCCTATTCCTCGGCGGCAGACAGCCGCCCCTTGAGACGATGTAAACGGCGAGGGAGAGGATGGTGGGGAAGCGTCGTCGGGCCAACTGTTTTTATCCTCTTGCAGTTGGGTTCGGTCAACGAAGACTCCACCGGCTCGCTCTGGCATGACACCCTCACAAACGGCACCCTGTAAATGCTCGATCCTTCAATCTCTGGTGGATGCTCCATCTGGGATCGATAATCCCACCACCGCTCCCTCACGATCGGATTCGGTGAATCTGTTTGCTCCATGGCCCAGAGGAGCAGCTCTATGTACTCCCACGCAACTCGCTCCGGGAGTATCGCCGCCTTTTTGCTTTGTTACAGATATTTGCCCATGGATGTCGCCGACGCCGCTAGTTGGTCCTTGTTGTCAAACCAAGACTGTATCTCCAACATCCTATCTAGCTTCACAGGGTCGGCATCTGCGATCCTCACATATCTGTTGTACTCCTCCATCGATCTGCTTCTCCACAGCACCTTCACTCGCCGGCGGTGGTTTTTGAATGGAAGAGGAGAGGAGCAGCGTTGGTTTTGGTTTAGAACAGGAGAGGAGCGACGCTGGTTTTGGATTGGAACAAGAGAGGAGGGGCGGTGGTTTTGAAATGGAAGAGGAGAGGAGCGGCGCTGGATTTAGATTGGAACAGGAGAGGAGCGGCGGTGGTTTAAGAGGAGAAGAGCGGAAGAGCGGCGCTGGTCTTGGAAGTATATATTTTTGTTTTGCGTATTTTGGGTAAAAGTTTAACCACGTACTGTATTTGACAAGCAAAATGTGAATGCATGTCACCAAAAATTGTATCGTTTGGTTCGTATCTGAATGTACTTTCAAATTATATTATTTTTGCAACATATAACATATATTTTATTTGCAAAAATCATGGTCAATTATGACCCAGAATAAAAGCGAGACTAGTTAATGTGGGGTCGCTTTCCTAATTGAAGGGTAAATTGATTTTGATTTTGATCCAGTCACAGCGCGCCGGCCCTCTCGTCCAGTCCTAAATCGCTGCCACACGCTCCTCTCCCTCTTCTCCATTGCAAAACCACCTCCTCTCCTCTCCATCATCTCCATTCCAAAACCACCGTCTCGCCTCTCCCTTTTCTCCATTGCAAAACCACCTCCTCTCTCCTCGGACGAGGATCCCCTGACGTAGCCCATCCTGCCATTGAGACACTGACACATGGGTCTCACCAAGCATGGGGCCCACCTGTCAGCGACCGAAAGGCAGGGGAACCTCTCCTGTCCATCATCTCCATTCCAAAACCACCGTCTCGCCTCTCCCTCTTCTCCATTTCAAAACCACCCCCTCTCCTCTCCATCATCTCCATTCCAAAACCACCGTATCGCCTCTCCCTCTTCTCTATTGCAAGACCACCGTCTCTCCTAGCACCAGACCACTCAGAAGGACATCTACGGAGGGGATGTAGCAGCGAATCAAGCAGATCACCGTCGGTGACCAGGCAAAGTTAGCCAGGTTGAAGGAGATCCTTACTTGGTTTGACAATGACTGGGAGATTTCGAGGACAGTGAGGTCCATGTGGCAATGTATGCGAAAGAGCGAGACAACAGCGATGAGGGCGGCGATGTACTCCTCGGCGATAGTGACGCCACAGTCCTTCGAGTTCATCGATTATCTCCTCTGGGTGATGGAGCAGACAGATACGCCCGAGGCGAAATTCAGTCAGAGGTGGTGGGCGTACAGGTCGAAGGTCGAGCACCCAGAGGATAACGAATCGATTGAGTACGGTGTGCCGTTCGTGAGGGTGCAGAGCCAGCCGGAGCCACAGGAGTATTTGTTATCCCACCGCAAGAGGAGGCCGGATGGAGCGACATCGCTTCCCCGCCGTTCTCCACGGTTCCCTCGACGCTCGCCTCGTTTCAACGGCATCGGTAGGGTTTAAGGTAAGCTTCTCACTAACCTAATCTTCCATCTGCTCATGCTTACAATCAGTGTGACAACTAATAAAAATCATGCTTACAATCAGTCTCCGAGTACTACGCAAATCACCCTAAAATAGCTCTGGACCTTTGGGTCAAAGTTGTGACACTGTGTACAAATAAAGAAAAATAGATTGGTGCTTATTTCAGAAAAAATACACCCCTAGAAAACTGCCAATATAAGCTACTAGTATTTTTTTAAGTCTAAGCTACTAGTATTTGCTTAGAGGATTTTCTTCCGAGAAAGATCCGTCCACAGTGAGCGCCCCAAATCCCACTGATGATGGTGGATACCAATGCTTAGATGGAGTAGGGTTGGTGCGGTAATTTTTACTTGGCACCTCGCGCTCTGCATATATGCCGGTTCCATCCGTACATTTGTGCAGTTCCACCAAAATGCAGTTGAATAACCCTGTTTGCACAGATAATGAAAAGGCGTGATTACATTATAGTGGCACTAGTCGATGAAACATACACTAATAAACAAAATAAAATATTACATCATACTGGAAATCGACCCAAGTCTCCCCGATACACCTTCTGCCAGTGATGAACATCAGTGTACATCGGTAGTACAAGGGGGGGCCTTGAGACATTCAAATCTCTATTTTTGTGCAGATCAACTAAAATTAAGCACCCCAGTTTGCATAAACGCTTAAACATTAACAATGGGACTAGTTGACGAAACATACATTAACAAATAGAAGCACTTTCTTTAGATACATTGGAAATGAAATGATAGAGAGGACACTCGCTCTATTTTAACTGTATTATTACTTCATTTTATCAGTGACACCAGGGTCGAGCAGGTGGAAAACGAGGTGTACCGTGCGTCGCAAGGATGAAGGTCGGGGGTGCTTAGACTGGGATGCTGAAGCTGGCTCTTTCAGTCCCTATCTTCCCCCTGATGTTTATGTGGTAGCATTTGGGTTGTAATCCAAACTTGGTCGAGCTGGTGCTGTGTCCCCCTACCTACCTAGCTTATGTGGTGAACTTGTCTCCTGCTAGTACTTAGTCCTTTCTAGTAGTAGTTGCATAACTACCCGTTTACATTGAGATGTTGTCGGATAATGGTTCTCTACGGTTGGGTTTCTTTAATGAGATCGAAGGGAACCCCCTCTTTCGATATATAAGAAAACAGTGGCACTAGCGGTGCCAAAACATTGCCTCAAATTAATAGTGCCACTAGATTATGAAGGAAATATGCCCTAGAGGCAATAATAAAGTTATTATTTATTTCCTTATATCATGATAAATGTTTATTATTCATGCTAGAATTGTATTAACCGGAAACTTAGTACATGTGTGAATACATAGACAAACATAGTGTCACTAGTATGCCTCTACTTGACTAGCTTGTTAATCGAAGATGGTTGAGTTTCCTATCCATGGACATGAGTTGTGAAAGAACATGCGGTGCCCCCATGTTTGGTTTTGGTAATTGATGACAATCTCTATGGACTAATGGTTTCCTTGAGTTATATTTGAAGGGTTTGTCCATAGGATTTTCTTGGAGTCCATTTGTTGCTTTCAAGGAGAGTTTGTGATGACCAAGGTGTTATTAAGGAATTATCCAAAGATTGGTCTTACATCATCCAAATGAATAGAGTTGGAAAGATTCAAGGTTGATCAAGACTAAGTACAGAGAGTGTTTCAAGTTGATCAACACACAAAGCGTAGAAGATGTACCGAGAGGGATCAAGCGATCACATGGTATGGTAAGCATTGTCAATTATGCTTTGTGTACTAACCCATGGTCTTTGTGAGAGTTCTATGTAGGGTTAGGTTATCTTCCATGGGCTTGCGTCAAGAGGAAGATCACATACAACCCATGGAGGATGACATCAAATCAAGGTTGTGGTGTGCAAGTTCAAGTGATGCATCACGAAGAGATCAAGTGCTTGAAACTTGCCGTCCATTGTGGTGACAATGGACTTGTGAAGATGTGCCGAAGAGTGGCTCAGCCATAGTGGAGTATGGGGGAGCAATCTACTAGTCTTCACCGAGCCAACGAAATCAAGAAAGGTGGTCCAACTTCAGGAAGTCAAGATCGTCTACATCTAGCTCAAGTGGACTTTGTGCAAGGAAAAGGTTTGCCCTTGATAGATTCTCTATTTTACCGGTCTCATGGTGGTAGTTTGGAGACCGGGTTATAGGATCGATTGACGTACTATCAAGGGGGGCTCTTGATGAGTAGCTTGATCGTATCGTTCGCAGAGAGCTCAAACCATTGCATCCTTGCATCATCTTTCTTAGTTCTTGTTTGGTTCTCTTTGTGCATCTTAGAGCTTATGGTCATCTTCTTCACAAGCTCAAGTTCATCGAAAATGGAGTTCACATGCTTCTTCCTTTGCGTTTTCGGTGTTTGAAGTTTTACCGGTCTTTTTCGAGGAAGGGTTCTCACCATTTTATTTTGGGACTTTTCTAATTCGCTTATTATTGTTATTTCTATCAATATTGTGTTAGCCCTTGTCGCTAGCTTTCCAACAAACTTGATTTCGTTGAATTCGGAGTCCGTTTGCAGAAGTTGTGGCAGTTTTGGTGTTCTGAAAAGGCTGCAGCGGTACTACCGCGGACAGGAGCGGATGTAAATTTTTACTACCGCTCCAGAGCGGTACTACCGCGGCTACTACAATGGTAGTCCCGCTCCGGACCAAAAACTCGTCCCAAGTCCATCAGAAGTAGGCACAGATGTATTTTTTTAGTACCGCTTGCAAGCAGTGGTACCGCTACCCCTAGCGGTAGTACCGCTACACCTAGCGGTAGTACCGTGAGGACAAGCGGTAGTACCGCTCCGACGGTTCTTCTGGCCTTTTGCCTCCTCATCGTTGTTTTTCAAAGGGCTACTATCACCCTAGCGGTAGTACCGCTCCTTGCAGTGGTAGTACCGCTCGGTGCGGGGTGCGAGTATAATGGTTGGATTTCCCCCCACCTATAAAAGGGGGGCTTCTTCCCCAATGAACCTTATCCTTTGAGCTCGTGTTCTTCCCCCATTGTTGACCTTCTTCAAGCTTGCTAACTCTCAATCCCTCCATGGATTCTTTCTAGTTTTTGAGGGAAAAGAGAGAGGAGATCTAGATCCACATTTCCACCAATCACTTTCTCCTCTATGTGAGGGGAACCCCTTGGATCTAGATCTTGGAGTTCTTGGTGTTCTCCTTCTTGTTCTTCCTCTCATTTTCCTCCCTAGCATTAGTTGCTTCGGTGGGATTTGAGAGAGAAGGACTTGGGCACTCCGTGTGCCCTTGCCATTGCATCTGGTGCATTGGTTTGAGTTCTCCGCGTGATACGTGGAAGTTACAAGTTGAGAAGCTTATTACTCTTGGGTGCTTGGTACCCTTGAGCTTGTTCCTCTTGGGTTCTTGGGCGCCCTAGATGGTTGATGGTGTTCGAAGCTCAATCATTGTGGTGTAAAGCTCCGGGCAAGCGTCAGGGTCTCCAATTAGGTTGTGGAGATCGCCCCGAGCAATTTGACGGGTTCCGGTGACCGCCCCCAAGGGTTGCCAAAGTGTACGAGTTCAGTGACCGCCCCCAAGGGTTGCTATTTGTACGGGTTTGGTGACCGCCCTCAAGGGTCCCTTAGTGGAATCACGACATCTTGCATTGTGCGAGGGCGTGAGAAGAATACGGTGGCCCTACTGGCTTCTTGGGGAGCATTGTGCCTCCACACCGCTCCAAGCGAATATTAGCATCCACAAGGGTGTGAACTTCGGGATACATCGTCGTCTCCGCGTGCCTCGGTTATCTCTTACCCGAGCCCTTTACTTATGCACTTTACTCTGTGATTGCCATATTGTTTCTTGTCATATATCATGCTATCACCTAGTAGCTTATCTTGTTTAGTATAAGTTGTTGGTGCACATAGGTAAGCCTAGTTGTTGTAGGTTTTGTGCTTGACAAATTAACCGCTAGGTTTATTCCGCATTTGTTCAAGCCTAAACCGTAATTATTTTAAGGCGCCTATTCACCCCCCCTCCAGGCGACATCCACGATCTTTCAAGTTGTCATTTGATTAACGGGATCACATTAGTAGGAGAATGATGTGATTGACTTGACCCATTCCGATAGCTTAGCAATTGATCGTTTAGTATGTTGCTATTGCTTTCTTCATGACTTATACATGTTCCTGTGACTATGAGATTATGCAACTCCCGTTTACCGGAGGAACACTTTGTGTGCTACCAAACATCACAACGTAACTGGGTGATTATAAAGGTGCTCTACAGGTGTCTCCGAAGGTACTTGTTGGGTTGGCGTATTTCGAGATTAGGATTTGTCACTCCGATTGACAGAGAGGTATCTCTGGGCCCACTCGGTAATGCACATCACTATAAGCCTTGCAAACATTGTAACTAATGAGTTAGTTACGGGATGATGTATTACGGAACGAGTAAAGAGACTTGACAGTAACGAGATTGAACTAGGTATTGAGATGCCGATGATCGAATCTCGGGCAAGTAACATACTGGTGACAAAGAGAACAACGTATGCTGTTACACGGTTTGACCGATAAAGATCTTCGTAGAATATGTGGGAGCCAATATGAGCATCGAGGTTCCGCTATTGGTTATTGACCAGAGACGTGTCTCGGTCATGTCTACATAGTTCTCGAACCCGTAGGGTCCGCACGCTTAAAGTTCGGTGATGATCGGTATTATGAGTTTATGTGATTTATGTACCGAAGGTAGTTCAGAGTCCCGGATGAGATCGGGGACATGACGAGGAGTCTCAAAATGGTCGAGACGTAAAGATCAATATATGGTACGACTATATTCATACATCAGAAAGGTTCCGAATGATTCGGGTATTTTCGGAGTACCGGGGAGTTACGGGAATTCACCGGGAGAAGTATTGGGCCTTATTGGGCCATACGGGAATAGAGGAGAGAGGCCAAAAGGAAGGAGGCACGCGCCCCCCTCTGGTCCGAATTGGACAAGGGGTGCAGCCCCCTTTTTCCTTCTCCCTCTCCCCCTCTTTCCTTCTCTCCTACTCCGGAAAGGAAAGGGGAATCCTACTAGGACTTGGGAGTCCTAGTAGGACTCCCCACACTTGGCGCGCCCCCTCTGGGGCCGGCCTCTCCCTCATCCTTTATATACGGGGGCAAGGGGGTACCTCTAGAAACAACAATTGATCTCTTGATCTCTTAGCCGTGTGCGGTACCCCCTCCACCATATTCCACCTCGATCATATCATAGCGGTGCTTAGGAGAAGTCCTGCGTTGGTAGCATCATCATCACCATCACCATGCCGTCGTGCTGACGGAACTCTCCCTCAAAGCTCGGCTGGATCGGAGTTTGAGGGACGTCCTTGAGCTGAACGTGTGCTGAACTCGAAGGTGCCGTACATTCGGTACTTGGATCGGTCAGATCGTGAAGACGTACGACTACATCAACCACGTTGTGCTAACGCTTCCGCTTTCGGTCTACGAGGGTACGTGGACACACTCTCCCCTCTCGTTGCTATGCATCACCATGATCCTGTGTGTGCGTAGGAAAATTTTGAAATTACTACGTTCCCCAAGAGTGGCATCTGAGCCAGGTTTCATGCGTAGATGTTATATGCACGAGTAGAACACAAGTGAGTTGTGGGCAATACAAGTCATACTGCTTACCAGCATGTCATACTTTGGTTCGGCGGTATTGTTGGATGAAGCGGCCCGGACCGACATTACACGTACGCTTACGCGAGACTGGTTCTACCAACGTGCTTTGCACACAGGTGGCTGGCGGGTGTCAGTTTCTCTAACTTTAGTTGAACCGAGTGTGGCTACGCCCGGTCCTTGAGAAGGTTAAAACATCACTAACTTGACTAACTATCGTTGTGGTTTTGATGTGTAGGTAAGAACGGTTCTTGCTCAGCCCGTAGCAGCCACGTAAAAGTTGGAACAACAAAGTAGAGGTGTCTAACTTGTTTTTGCAGGGCATGTTGTGATGTGATATGGTCTAGGCATGATGCTATATTTTATTGTATGACATGATCATGTTTTGTAACCGAGTTATCGGCAACTGGCAGGAGCTATATGGTTGTCGCTTTATTGTATGCAATGCAATCGCCCTGTAATGCTTTACTTTATCACTAAGCGGTAGCGATAGTCATAGAAGCAATAGTTGGCGAGACGACAATGATGCTACGATGGAGATCAAGGTGTTGCGCCGGTGACGATGGTGATCATGACGGTGCTTCGGAGATGGAGATCACAAGCACAAGATGATGATGGCCATATCATATCACTTATATTGATTGCATGTGATGTTTATCTTTTATGCATCTTATTTTGCTTTGTTTGACGGTAGCATTATGAGATGATCTCTCACTAAATTTCAAGATAAAAGTGTTCTCCCTGAGTATGCACCGTTGCCAAAGTTCGTCGTGCTGAGACACCACGTGATGATAGGGTGTGATAAGCACTACGTTCATCTACAACGGTTGCAAGCCAGTTTTGCACACGTGGAATACTCGGGTTAAACTTGACGAACCTAGCATATGCAGATATGGCCTCGGAACACTGAGACCGAAAGGTCGAGCGTGAATCTTATAGTTGATATAATCAACATAGTGATGTTCATCATTGAAAACTCTCCATCTCACGTGATGATCGGACATGGTTTAGTTGATTTGGATCACGTGATCACTTAGATGATTAGAGGGATATCTATCTAAGTGGGAGTTCTTAAGTAATATGATTAATTGAACTTTAATTTATCATGAACTTAGTCCTGGTAGTATTAGCATATCTATGTGTAGATCAATAGCTCGCGCTTAGCTCCCCTGTTTTATTTTTGATATGTTGCTAGAGAAAACTAAGTTGAAAGATGTTAGTAGCAATGATGCGGATTGGATCCGTGATCTGAGGATTATCCTCATTGCTGCATAGAATTATTATGTCCTTGATGCACCGCTAGGTGATAGAACTATTGCAGGAGAAAATGCAAACGTTTTGAACGTTCTGACAAAAACTCGGTATGATGACTACTTGATAATTTAGTGCACCATGCTTTACGGCTTAGAACCGGGACTTCAAATATGTTTTGAACGCCATGGAGCATATAAGATATTCCAAGAGTTGAAATTGGTATTTCATACTCATGCCCGTGTCCAGAGGTATGAGACCTCTGACATTACTTTGCCTACAAGATGGAGGAGAATAGCTCAACCAGTAAGCATGTGCTCAGACTGTCTGAGTACTACAATCACTTGAATCAAGTGGGAGTTAATCTTCCAGATAAGACAGTGATTGACAGAGTTCTCTAGTCACTATCACCAAGTTCCTAGAACTTCGTGATGAACTATAATATGCAAGCGATAACAGAAACGATTCCGAAGCTCTTCGTGATGCTGAAATCAACGAAGGTATAAATCAAGAAAAGCATCAAATGTTGATGGTTAAAAATACCACTAGTTTCAATAAAAGGGCAAAGGGAAGAAGGGAAACTTCAAGAAGAACGGCAAGCAAGTTGCTGCTCAAGTGAAGAAGCCCAAATCTAGACCTAAGCCTGAGACTAAGTGCTTCTACTGCAAATGGACTGGTCACTAGAAGCAAAACTACCCCAAGTATTTGGCGGATAAGAAGGATGGCAAAGTGAACAAAGGTATATTTAATATACATGTTATTGATGTGTACTTTACTAGTGTTTATAGCAACCCCGCGGTATTTGATACTAGTTCAGTTGCTAAGAGTAGCAACTCGAAACGGGAATTGCAGAATGAACAGAAAATAGTTAAGGGTGAAGTGACGATGTGTGTTGGAAGCAGTTCCAAGATTGATATGATCATCATCGCACACTCCCTATACTTTCGGGATTAGTGTTGAACCTAAATAAATGTTATTTGGTGTTTGCGTTGCGCATGAATATGATTGGATCATGTTTATTGCAATACGGTTATTCATGTAAGCTAGAGAATAATTGTTGTTTTGTTTACATGAATAAAACCTTCAATGGTCATACACCCAATGAAAATTGTTTGTTGGATCTCGATCGTGGTGATACACATTTTCATAATATTGAAGCCAAAATATGCAAAGTTAATAATGATAGTGCAAATTATTTGTGGCATTGTCGTTTAGGTCATATTGGTGTAAAGTGCATGAAGAAACTCCATGCTAATGGACTTTTGGAATCACTTGATTATGAATCACTTGATGCTTGCGAACCATGCCTCATGGGAAAGATAACTAAGACTCCGTTCTCTAGAACAATGGAGTGAGCAACAGATTTGTTGGAAATCATACATACTGATGTATGTGGTCCGATGAATATTGAGGCTCGCGGCGGGTATCATTATTTTCTGTCTTCACAGATGATTTGGCAGATATGGGTATATCCACTTGATGAAACACAAGTCTGAAACATTTGAAAAGTTCAAAGAATTTCAGAGTGAAGTGGAGAATCATTGTAACAAAAATAAAAGTTTCTACGATATGATCGCAGAAGTAAAATATTTGAGTTACGAGTTTGGCCTTCAGTTAAAACAATGTGAAATAGTTTCACTACTCCCGCCACCTGGAACATCACAGTGTAATGGTGTGTTCGAACGTCGTAATCGTACTTTATTAGATACTAGTCGTCAACCCGTGCATTCGCACGGGCTAGTCTCAAAGAATGTTTACTTTTTGTTTGTCTATCGCATGCTTCACATGTGCGAGCTTTTTTACCCATATTAAAATTTGTACAACACTATCTTTGTCATATAAAGTTTATACTTGTAACTATATATAAGTAACATATTTGAGTTCTTATTTCAGATTTTGACGCATTTGCTCTGCAGCATTTTCATTTATTTTTTCTGGTTTATTATGATTTGGCTATTTCTAATGCAACAAAAGTAAAATAAAAGATGAACTTTCCTATTAGTATATAAATTGCATCCTTATACATATATCGGAAGCAGTTTGTTTTCGGAAAGTAAAAGGATTAATATAACGCTTAAAAAAATGTATATCTATGACTGCATAAATATGGGGAATCAAATGTGTACACAGCTCAAGTTGGGTAAGATGTACTAAACGTGAACTCTCTTGTTCTACATTATGTATTTCAACACATTTATCTTCTGCTAGCTTGGAAGCACATCACTTAGAAGAAAAATATTATTAAGAAAGCTACATTATGGAGTTACATGTCAAAAAGAAAAATATTATTAAATTGCTTGTTATTATAGTTGTAAGAAAAACTTCCCTATGTTCATAAAAAGGAATTTTGCCATTGATTTTTGTATATATATTTCCCCCTCAAAAATAGCTATTGTTCCTTGTCGACTTGAGTAAATTGTGTGGCCTGCAAGGAACTTTGATACAACTCCGAGATGATCATGTAAACTTTTTGACTTGTAATAATTGCTCCATCATAAAGGCATGTCCTACTTCATGAGTCTCTATTGTCTATACCCTTCTTCACTTTTATGGGGCTAGATATAATATGTACCAAATATTTTTCTTTTCTTACGGTCAACATGATGAAGTTGAGCCTTTGCCGCCTATATACCATCCATTTAGTGGCTGTGATAAGGTTGTAGAGACGCCTGAACTATGTCGTGAAAACAGAAATGTAACTTGAACATGTCTCATTTGTTGCTAGCAACCACCGCCCTGAAGTTGGACTATGTATGTATGTGTCCATGCCTCCATGGATCTGTGAACACTCAAACTATATGAAATTTTATCTACATTTCAAATGGTATTCTACTTCCAAACCAAAATAATCGTTTGAAACTATGTTTCGAAAAGCAAGTTTTGTTTGACGAACTTTAAATGGCATTTGAATTCTTGTCTTTATGCTTACAGTAGCACATCATCATTACATTTTATTTGTAGGTCTGAGATCATATTTATACATGTTGAAAGTTATGTCCTAAATTAAACATATTGCACATCCGAATTTTGTGTAACATACCCTTTTCAACCCTGAGTCTCTCTAAATTTATTTGAATCTGTGCCAATAATTGTAGGGTATCCTGCTGGCGGTCAATAATATAAATTTGAAAAAAAATCCTGATACGTTCAGAGATTCACCTAACATCAACTAAACCAGGTTAAAAAATGATTACTTCTCAAACAGAATCAAATACATTGGACATGAGATGTATTAAGAGGATAATTAGTTCGTTCAAGAAAAATATCATACAGCTGAACCATATATACATGCATCTGTTATTGAACGACCTCATTTCCACCATGCCAACAACAGCCTCATCGTCTCTCATGGCCACTCAAAGTTCAGCAATTTTTCCGACAGCCTAAACAAAAACAATACGTAAACAACCTACCAATCCAGAATGGAAAGCAGAACATGGGCTTCTACGGAGAAAATATCATTTTAGAAACATTATTACTAATTCATCTGAAGACATTCTAACTAATTAAAAGCTGGTATAAGTCTTCCTATTTTGTCTATGCTAAAAGTATCAGTCAAATAACAAATCACTTAGACAGGCGAGTTAGTAAGGAAATCAGATACCACCATCATTATGCGTACTTTTATACTTAAAAGTTTATTATGTGTATTTTGGAAGTAATTGTTAAATCTACATGTATATCAACCCTTATTATTATGAAAATCACATGCATGCCATCGAAATATCTTAGACTCTAACTTCCCATTTGCAGTTTACTATACTATTAGTTTTACTTGAACTTTTACCTCACACCCAAATAAGTTAAAAATTTAATCATCCAACCAAGCAATATCCATCATATATATAAAAGGTGAGTACAACGTTTCCACATAAAGATAGTTGCACGTCATGAAAAATTGTCTACTCAGCATTTCAGGTTATAGGAAGAAATCAATGGAAATTTCACAGTAAGATTTAAAACGAATTTATCTAGTTAATTATCTCGTGAATGTTTTGAATATTCTCTAATCCTTGTATTGGCAGTGGCGGGTTCCCATAGCACTATTATATAAAGTCTGCAACTTCTTCAAGTACTTGTATATGTTATTGCATCATGTTGATAATCTGGAAAATATCAATTATTTGCACAATTAACTCTCCAAGGGAAATTAAGAGAGTCTACTATGTCATGTTGGTATATCAATGGATGTAAAAATCAGTAGCGATGAAAAATTGGGATCTCACTCATGCATCACCGGCCCTCAAGATTACAGAAAATGTATCCACGAAATAACGAAAAACATAATGTAGCAAAAATCAGGATGAATCAGAAAAATTATGGATGGATTAGCCACCATGTCTCCAAGTGATAAAGTGCAGAAAGAAGTTCCTGAAGCATTGCCCTTCCGTCAAGAACATGCACCAATTATGAACCAGCTTTTTTTGGTTGCTGTTTTGAATGTTCTAATAGGAAGCGCAGTAATTTGCCATACCTGTAAAACACATCTAAAACCTCAGAATCGGATAAATGTGTTTACTAAGTAATATGATGCTCTTATTAGCTAATGGTGTGCAAGAAATTGGAGGCTCACGCACCAATTCTCCCCAAATTGTGTTGCTTCTAAAGCATGTAACAAATGGCTGATAAACTCCTGTCAGGAAGTGAGAGAACAATGAAACCATGAATTAGCAACCCAGAATCAATGAAGCAGCTAACCCTTTCACAAACCTGATTAGAAGGCTATGCAGATTAAATAATAAAAAACCCGATCAGTAAACAATTAAGAAGATGGTACACCTCCTTGGGTGAGGTAGGCACGAAAAACTTGTGGTGAACTGTATTAGCTAAATGGGGTTGGTGGTAATGGCGCTACAGATGCAGTATCGCGGCTTCTAGGCTTCGAGGCGAGGCTGACGGTTGAGGTTCCAACTTTGCCTGCAAGATCCCTTCCTCATTTTTAGATAAACAAAGCGGATAGACTATGTGGAAATACATATTGGTGACCAAAAAAAGATCTGATTACTGTTTTACACAATGTTGTAAGGAAGGTAGAACGTACATGTCATGATTTCCCTTTTCTTTACTCCACAGCATGAAGAATAGCTTACCCAATCTGAATGTGTAATGCTTAATTCTGTTCACGCAGTAACAGATTGTCTCATAGCCATACTTTATTAAGATCAGAGAAAAGAAATACAGATAGTTCAAAACCCAAACTTTGATGGATTGAAGAACACATAGAGCGATGGATTTGCTCAGGATGCACGCAGGTATCAACTACCATAACAAAAACCATGCACAATGAAGCCCCATCAGCCGTGATACCTGCTGTGCCTGGATCTCATACCGGATTAAATCAAAGACGTGCTCGATCCTGCTGGCCGTCTGCTTCAAAACTTCTGGCATTGAGCTCCTTCGAAACGTGCAGTGCACTAAAGTAGCCAAAGTGTCAAAATTCAGACGCATATGTTTAGGGGGGAACTTCCTTTCTCGAAGCCACCAATCATGGGTAGTTGTGAACGCCAACAGTGGGGTTAGAAACTTACAGTTGGTGCACGCACAGAAGCACAGCTAGAGCGACAATGGACGAACATATGTGTGCAGTCCTCGGGCACGCTGTCGCAGATCGGACATGGCCCATCCCTGATGTTGTAGATTATCCACAGTTAGACATCTCCCGTGCAGGCAAGAACATGAAGAATTAATCCAATCCAACGATCCATCAATGCAGGATGCATCTGTTAATTGATGATTCTATTCATCACTGGACAGGACGGAGAAGGAGCCGACCAGCAATGATGAAGGATGTGGTGGCAGATCGCAAGGTGCAGCCATGAGAATCCAAAACCCTAGAACCTTGGGTTACTCAAGACCGTGCGGCGAACGTAGCGAGTAGAGACTCCTCAACGCAAGGGAGGAAAGAAGCGGAGGCCTGTTCGTGGGAATAAGGAGATTTTTTTCTTTTGAGGGAGCGTGGGAATAAGGAGATGGTGACATAAAAAATTGATGGTAACGAACGGTAGTAATAACTCGGTCCACCAGATTAACGACTCGTAAAATCTGATTAACATAAGAATTTCTTGGGAGTCTGTAATTAGTATAGGTATAGATGGTGAAATCTATGATGTCTCTTACCGATCTGCCACTATCATTTTGGGGTTATGCATTAGAGATAGCTATATTCACATTAAAAAAGGGCACCATCTAAATCCGTTGAGACGACACCGTATGAACTATGGTTTGGCAACAAACCTAAGCTGTCGTTTCTTAAAGTTTGAGGTTGCAATGCTTATGTGAAAAAGTTTCAACCTGATAAGCTCGAACCCAAATCGGAGAAGTGCGTCTTCATAGGATACCCAAAAGAAAATGTTGGGTACACCTTCTATCACAGATCTGAAGGCAAGATATTCGTTGCTGAGAATGGATCCTTTCTAGAGAAGGAGTTTCTCTCGAAAGAAGTGAGTGGGAGGAAAGTAGAACTTGATGAGGTAACTGTACCTGCTCCCTTATTGGAAAGTAGTTCATCACAGAAACCGGTTTCTATGACACCTTCACCAATTAGTAAGGAAGCTAATGATGATGATCATGAAACTTCAGATTAAGTTACTACCGAACCTCGTAGGTCAATCAGAGTAAGATCTGCACCAGTGTGGTATGGTAATCCTGTTCTGGAGGTCATGTTGCTTGACCATGACGAACCTACGAACTATGAGGAAGAGATGATGAGCCTAGATTCCGCAAAATGGCTTGAGGCCATGAAATCTGAGATGGGATCCATGTATGAGAACAAAGTATGGACTTTGATTGACTTGCCCAATGATCGGCGAGCCATTGACATTAAATGGATCTTCAAGAGGAAGACAGACGCTGATAGTAGTGTTACTATCTACAAAGATAGAATTGTCGCAAAAGGTTTTCGACAAGTTGAAGGTGTTGACTACAATGAGAGTTTCTCACTCGTATCTATGCTTAAGTCTGTCCGAATCATCTTAGCAATTGCCGCATTTTATGAAATCTGGCAAATGGATAAACAAAATTGCATTCCTTAATGGATTTATTAAAGAAGAGTTGTATATGATGCAGCCATAAGGTTTTGTCAATCCTAAAGGTGCTAACAAAATATGCCAGCTCCGGCGATCCATCTATGGACTGGTGCAAGCATCTCGGAGTTGGAATATACGCTTTGATAAGTTGATCAAAGCATACAGTTTTATACAGACTTGCGGTGAAGCCTATATTTACAAGAAAGTGAGTGGGAGCACTACAACATTTCTGATAAGTATATGTGAATGACATATTGTTGATCGGAAATAATGTAGAATTATTCTGCAAAGCATAAAGGAGTGTTTGAAAGGAGTTTTTCAAAGAAAGACCTCGGTGAAGCTGCTTACATATTGAGCATCAAGATCTATAGAGATAGATCAAGACGCTTGATAAGTTTTTTCAATGAGTACATACCTTGACAAGATTTTGAAGTAGTTCAAAATGGAACAGTGAAAGTAAGAGTTCTGGCCTGTGTTACAAGGTGTGAAATTGAGTAAGACTCAAAGTCTGACCACGACAGAAGATAGAAAGAGAATGAAAGTCATTCCCTATGCCTGAGCCATAGGTTCTATAAAGTGTGCCATGTTGTGTACCAGATCTATTGTATACCCCACACTGATTTTGGCAAGGGAGTACAATAGTGATCTAGGAGTAGATCATTGGACAGCGGTCAAAATTATCCTTAGTGGAATAAGGATATGTTTCTCGATTATGCAGGTGACAAAAAGCTTCATCGTAAAGGGTTACGTTGATGCAAGTTTTGATACTGATCCAGATGACTCTAAGTCTCAATCTGGAGACATATTGAAAGTGGGAGCAATTAGCTAGAGTAGCTCCGTGCAAAGCATTGTTGACATCGAAATTTGCAAAATACATACTGATCTGAATGTGGCAGACCCGTTGACTAAACTTCTCTCACAAGCAAAACATGATCACACCTTAGTACTCTTTGGGTGTTAATCACATAGCAATGTGAACTGGATTATTGACTCTAGTAAACCCTTTGGGTGTTGGTCACATGACGATGTGAACTATGGGTGTTAATCACATGGTGATGTGAACTATTGGTGTTAAATCACATGGTGATGTGAACTAGATTATTAACTTTAGTGCAAGTGGGAGACTGAAGGAAATATGCCCTAGAGGCAATAATAAAGTTATTATTTATTTCCTTATATCATGATAAATGTTTATTATTCATGCTAGAATTGTATTAACCGGAAACTTACTACATGTGTGAATACATAGACAAACGTAGTGTCACTAGTATGACTCTACTTGACTAGCTCGTTAATCGAAGATGGTTGAGTTTCCTAGCCATGGACATGAGTTGTCATTTGATTAACGGGATCACATCATTAGGAGAATGATGTGATTGACTTGACCCATTCCGTTAGCTTAGCACTTGATCATTTAGTATGTTGCTATTGCTTTCTTCATGACTTATGCATGTTCCTATGACTATGAGATTATGCAATTCCCGTTTACCGGAGGAACACTTTGTGTGCTACCAAATGTCACAACGTAACTGGATGATTATAAAGGTGCTCTACAGGTGTCTCCGAAGGTACTTGTTGGGTTGGCATATTCCGAGATTAGGATTTGTCACTCCGATTGTCGGAGAGGTATCTTTGGGCCCACTCGGTAATGCACATCACTATAAGCCTTGCAAGCATTGTAGCTAATGAGTTAGTTACGGGATGATGTATTACGGAACGAGTAAAGAGACTTGCCAGTAACGAGATTGAACTAGGTATTGAGATACTGACGATCGAATCTCGGGCAAGTAACATACCGGTGACAAAGGGAACAACGTATGTTGTTATGCGGTTTGACCGATAAAGATCTTCGTAGAATATGTGGGAGACAATATGAGCATCCAGGTTCCGCTATTGGTTATTGACCGGAGACGTTTCTAGGTCATGTCTACATAGTTCTCGAACCTGTAGGGTCCGCACGCTTAAAGTTTGGTGACGATCGGTATTATGAGTTTATGTGATTTGATGTACCGAAGGTAGTTCGGAGTCTCGGATGAGGTCGAGGACATGACGAGGAGTCTCTAAATGGTCAAGACGTAAAGATCGATATATTGGACGACTATATTTGGACATCGGAAAGGTTCCGAGTGATTTGGGTATTTTTGGAGTACCGGGGAGTTACGAGAATTCACCGGGATAAGTATTGGGCCTTATTGGGCCATACGGGAATAGAGGAGAGAGGCCAAAAGGAAGGAGGCGCCCCCCTCCCCTCTGATCCGAATTAGACAAGGGGTGCAACCCCCTTTTTCCTTCTCCCTCTCCCCCTCTTTCCTTCTCTCCTACTCCGAAAACGAAAGGACTCCGAAAACGAAAGGGGAATCCTACTAGGACTCCCCACACTTGGCGGGCCCCTCTAGGGCCGGCCGCTCCCTCCCTCCTTTATATACGGGGGCAAGGGGGCACCTCTAGAAACAACAATTAATCTCTTGATCTCTTAGCCGTGTGCGGTACCCCCTTCCACCATATTCCACCTCGATCATATCGTAGCGGTGCTTAGGCGAAGCCCTACGTCGGTAGCGTCATCATCACCGTCACCACGCCGTCGTGCTGACGGAACTCTCCCTCAAAGCTTGGCTGGATCGAAGTTCGAGGGACGTCATCGAGCTGAACGTGTGCTGAGCTCAGAGGTGCCGTACGTTCGGTACTTGGATCGGTCAGATCGTGAAGACGTACGACTACATCAACCGCGTTGTGCTAACGCTTCCGCTTTCGGTCTACGAGATTACGTGGACACACTCTCCCCTCTCGTTGCTATGCATCACCATGATCCTATGTGTGCATAGGAAAATTTTGAAATTACTACGTTCCCCAACAGATTAAGGTGCAAAATAATAACATTACTGCTTTATCATGGCAGTGCCAAAACAGTAGCACAAGAGCAGGATCAACATGCAGGATCTTTGGCAAACGGTCAGACCAAAAAGGAACATACCTCATGATGGGAACCACATCTGCAGTCAACGCCATCGTAGAAGGGATGACACCAGCCACCAACATGGATGATTCAATTCATGGGACCTTTTGGTGCAGTTCACCTAAAATGAAGCAATGTCCCATGAGCTAGCAGCTTCTTCTTCTTCTTTTTTTAAGAAAAGGGCTCCAGCCCCGGTTCCATTTCCATCAGAAAACAAAACCCACAGAGCTTCTTCTTCATTAGTTGCAATAAAATTGAGCAATATTAAGGTTGGTCGTGAAGCTCCTGGAGAGTAGGCGGACCAAGACACTTGCATCTCTAATGAAAAGAAGCAACTTATCTTAGTGGGAAATTTAGCAGGACATGAAAAAAAGTGCCATTGATTCATATTAGTGGAGGCATTACATTGAAAACAACATTGGTTTAACGTGTTCTTACTTTTAACAGTGCGACTGCTACATTTTACCAGTGACATTACATAAAAGCGGCTCGGGGCAACAAACATCAGAAGAGGATATCTAGGTTGGTCCCATTTTTGTTCGGTATGTAGCCACCTTATACTGTGTGAGGATAGCAAATCTAGTGCTGGACTTACTATATTGACTTGTCCCCCAGTCCCCACTTTCTTTACTTTTTCAACCAATAGATCGGGTTTATATTGAGTTTGTACTGCGTTCCCTTTATTTCCCTATTAGACCTAGAGACCAGTTGGATAGCCAGTCTCTGCTACTTTTCGCCCCCATTATTTCCTATTTCGACCAAGTCCTAGATTCAGGTAACAAATCTTCCCCCACCCCCACCCCCTTTCTTCCTTGTTTGAACCAAGTACTACTAGATTTGAGTGCATGAACTAGTTTTACCTCTTAACAGTAAAAAATTAGGTGGTTTTCGAATAGCCGATCGATCCTATCTACAAGAGGGGGCCTGAGAAATAGTAAAAGATACAAATGCAGCGACATTAGGAGCTTGGGAAGTAGAGCAAGGCCGGTTTCGAAGGAAGTTATACCTGAGGTCGCCGAGATGTCGCTAGGTGGGCGGCAGGAGACCGGATCTGCCCACACTACGGCAGCGAGGAAGAAGGGGTGGGAGGCCCTCCCTCGCCAGCGATGCTTGGGAGAGAACGACAAGGCACGCTGATCGGGATGCGCCGGCAGTGGGTAAGAGCCGTCACCGAGGACGACCGCATGAACGTTGCACCTTCTCACCTTCCCCGGTGGAGAGGATCCGGCTGGATCTATGACCAGCGATGAGTAGAGAGAGAGAGTGTGTGACCATCACTGTTGTGTTTAGATCTGGAGAGGACGAGACAGTGTGAAGAGAGCAACACTAGCAAGCAAGCGCGGAGGCTCCTGCCTATATAGTGGAGTACTAGTTTTCTTTTGTCTACCGGCTGGAGCCGGCTTGACCTCGGCAATGACTGTTGACGAGTCTTCATGCACGTGCCCCAGAGGCGCATTTGTCGTCATTTTGATTTGAAGCACCGGATTATAACATATAGCACGGAAAAATGCCACATGACAAGAAATCATAACCTCACTGCCCAAAGGAGACAAGATGAATCCCGACGGACAAACTAGACGAGGATCAAAGCTCAAATTAAAGATAAACTCGTAGAAAAGGGGTCCATCGATAGATGTCATAGTTAACATAGCCGGCTTGACCTAGATGGCAGCCGAGTAGTCCTCGTGCATGTGCCCCCAATGACTAGCCCAACTCAGTTGTTGTTGTTTAACCATTGCAGTGATCCGAAGCACATGACACCTAATTTTGCGAGATGACAAGAAACCTTTTTTTAGATTTCTCACCAGAACTACAGCCCTGTACAACACAGCCTGCACGATATGTAGATGATAGCCAATCCAGGCGTGTTTGCTGAAGTCTGGTCACATGCATGGACGAACTGATCTTCCGTGTCTTGCAGGAATCGTCCAGGTACCAACGTATGTACTTCTATTAACTCACCGACTTGCGGGGCCGGGGAGTGTGCCTATGGTCGGTTCTCAATTGCGGTCCCACATGTGTGTGCAAATGCAATATGACGCGTGTTCCATTTGGAGAGTGGCGTGCCAGACCGACCGACCGTCTGGGGTGCGACACGAACGCGACGGGCGTGCTGTATACTCCGTACATGTGTACCGCAGTTTTCTTGAGGCTTTGCTCCATGGCGCAATCCATGGATACAAAATTAGTGTACTATACTATTTAAAAGTCGAGGGCGGGGCTTTTCCCGCGCGGTAGGCGAGGCAGTTCCGCCTAGTCGTTTCGATAGAGATGCGAGAAGATGAGGGAGTAGGCTGCTGCAAACGTAGGGCTGTGTGATTTGACAGTGAGTTACTGCTGGACAGGTGGGGCCCGGTGATTTGACTTGCCATTATCATTTAAAATGCGGTGCTATGACCGGCTTGAGTCTCCCGATTCCTGACCACCCCCATACAGGTGCCTCTCTCGATGTCCACTATGTAGAGGCTGGCTCTTGCTTGAGAGCCCACTCCTCCACTTCTTCCTTGCCTCTTTCCCCCACATATGCAAAAATGCCATGTAAAGCGGGCTTATAGCCCTATACTTGATCCTACAGGTGCTAAGCCTGCCACATAGGCATAAAGTCTGATGTGGCAAGTTAATTAAAATGAGAGAGACTAGTTTGGTGACCCCAGGAAGAAACGGTGATAAGCGTGTGTACCTAGATGAAGCAAACTTAGAAACAAAAAACTAAGCACCTATGCATTGGGGACTTGAGTTGCTAAGCCATTTAATGTCCATAGCACCTCATCTAAGCACCATTTCATTGGAAGAGGTCACTCCTTGGCAAATGCAATAAATACTACGAAGAAAGAGATAGAGAGAAGTAAACAAAAAATACTCTTATAGCCAACCTTATAGCAAACCTTGTTGTATGAGTGACTACGTGATGATTATGTATGACATGCCAACATCAGATAGCCTAACGCACCGTGTTAAATCTCCAAGGGCGCGACCGTGCGAGCGAGGCAACGGTCGTGGTAGGCGCGACCATGGTACGGGCAGCTGGCAGCCCTTGGATCTGAGATCGAACGGTCGCATGCTAAGTTGCTGGAAATTTGCAGAATAACCCTCCAGGATAGGATATTCACCCATAGGTCTAGAATCACGCCATGCAACGGTTCGATCTCAGATCCAAGGGCTCTCAGAAGCCCGTATCATGGGATAATGGAAAGCTTCTTATCACCTGTAATTTTCCCGACGCTTGACATGACATCGAAAGCCATTTAATTGGGCATCGAGTAGACATGGCGTCTATATGGCCCCCCATAGTATTGTGCATGAATCCATTTATCCACCAGGCAAGCCACTACCCTGCCATTCGCACGCCCCCCCCCCCACTCGAAATTTTTACAATCGATAAACCGCTCCTAGTTGTCCTGTCCTTTCACATTACGGCAGTTCCACTAATCCTAACCCTCCTCCGAAATCCATGGCGTCCCAAATCTCCATGATCGGCGGTGAGTACAAGGTTAGAACCATCACCGGCGATGAGTTTGATGTCATCTACACCCGTTCTTCCGCAACAGGGAAAGAATGCCTTGCTCGCTTCAAACGCATGTTCAAAAACTCAAATGATGAGTGGGTCGCTGGGCTAGATGTTGAGTACACCACAGTCCTGGGAAGCGAGAAGAAACTAAAGGAGGCAGAGAAGAAGAAGCCCGTCGTGATCCAGGTTTGCGTGCGTGACTTATGCTTGGTCTACCACATATGCCATGCCGACGTTGAGTGCGAGTAATTTAAGAAGTTCCTCAAGGGCGGTCGAGTCAAATTCGTTACTGTAGACTTTAGGAACAACAAGGAAATCCTGGGTTGGATAGGCCTCGTTGTAGGCGACCCCTTCGACCTCCAGAAGGAAGGGCTGGTGCCCTCTCTTGATCAGCCTTCAATGCTGACCCTGGCAGGAGCCACGGTTCATCCTTCGTACGGTGAACTGAAGAAACCTCCGCACACGTTTCATCGTGCATGGCAGTGGACTGTACTAGATATAGACCACATCTACTACGCTGCAATGGATGGCTACCTTTGTTTCAATATCTACAAGGGTTGATGAAGAGCAAGAGCCAAGTGTGTGGTTCAAGCAAAGAAGTATCACCCAAGAGGAAGAGGGACAAGGACGAAGTCGAGGACGTGGAAGAGGACTCCGAGTAAGGTGGCAGTGTCGTTGCTCATGGTGGTTCTAATGCAGTGTCTATCGGATTAGTTGCTTAGTTTAATTACTAGTGTGCTTAGTTTTATTTGAGGGGTGTGTTGTGCTGAGCCCAACTATGTTATGTTTCTTCTCGTTATATTTCATACATTTCATTTTTTTTAGTTGGTATAGTACTACCACTCGTTTCTTGACATTATATACGTACAATATATATGGCCAACATCATATAGCCAGCAGTTTAGTTGTCAAAGAATTTCAGGGTGCTTAGTTTTGTCAAAGAATTCCAGGGTGCTAAGTTTTATTTGAGGGGTGTGTTGTGCTGGACACCATTAACTTATAATTGTGAGAATTGGCTTATTTTTGTCATGTAACATGGTCAACGGGTTTGACGTGAAAATAACAATGTCTAATGGCATTTCTGAGCAAACATCTTACATAACGATGGCATTTTTTAGATATCTAATTGCATTTTTGAGCAGGCATCTCACGGATCGATGGCGTTTTTTGAGTAGTTGTAACCTCTAATGGCAAAACTGAGTAGTGATACACAACTAGTGGCATAAATAATAAGAACGCAAGAATTAAATAGGTACGTGATGACCCACAAGTATAGGGGATCTATCGTAGTCCTTTCGATAAGTAAGAGTGTCGAACCCAACGAGGAGCAGAAGGAAATGATAAGCGGTTTTCAGCAAGGTGTTCTCTGCAAGTACTCAAATAAGTGGTAACAGATAGTTTTGTGATAAGATAATTTGTAACGAGCAACAAGTAACAAAAGTAAATAAAGTGCAGCAAGGTGGCCCAATCCTTTTTGTAGCAAAGGACAAGCCTGGACAAACTCTTATATAAGGAAAAGCGCTCCCAAGGACACATGGGAATATCGTCAAGCTAGTTTTCATCACGTTCATATGATTCGCGTTCAGTACTTTGATAATTTGATATGTGGGTGGACCGGTGTTTGGGTGTTGTTCTTACTTGAACAAGCATCCCACTTATGATTAACCTCTATTGCAAGCATCCGCAACTACAACAAAAGTATTAAGGTAAACCTAACCATAGCATGAAACATATGGATCCAAATCAGCCCCTTACAAAGCAACACATAAACTAGGGTTTAAGCTTCTGTCACTCTAGCAACCCATCATCTACTTGTTACTTCCAAATGCCTTCCTTTAGGCCCAAATAAGGGTGAAGTGTTATGTAGTCGACGTTCACATAACACCACTAGAGGCTAGACAACATACATCTCATCAAAATATCGAACGAATACCAAATTCACATGACTACTAATAGCAAGACTTCTCCCATGTCCTCAGGAACAAACGTAACTACTCACAAAGCATATTCATGTTCATAATCAGAGGGGTATTAATATGCATAAAGGATCTAAACATATGATCTTCCACCAAATAAACCAACTAGCATCAACTACAAGGAGTAATCAACACTACTAGCAACCTACTAGTATCAATCCCGGACTTGGAGACAAGAATCGGATACAAGAGATGAACTAGGGTTTTGAGATGAGATGGTGCTGGTGAAGATGTTGATGGAGATTTCCCTCTCCCGATGAGAGGAGCGTTGGTGATGACGACGGTGATGATTTCCCCTCCCGGAGGGAAGTTTCCCCAGCAGAACAGCTCTGCCGAAGCCCTAGATTGGTTTGGCCAAGGTTCCGCCTCGTGGCGACGCAGTTTCGTCCCGAAAGGTTTCTTATGATCTTTTTTCGACGAAAGACCTCATATAGAAGAAGATGGCCATCGGAGAGCCATCAGGGGGCCCACGAGGTAGGGGCACACCAGGGGGGTAGGGCGCGCCCCCACCCTCATGGCCAGGTGGGTCCCCCTCTGGTGAACTTCTTCTGCTCAATATTTTTTATTATTTCCCAAAAATTACTTCCGTGGAGTTTCAGGACTTTTGGAGTTGTGCAGAATAGGTCTCTAATATTTGCTCCTTTTCCAGCCCAGAATTACAGCTGCCCGCATTCTCCCTCCTTATGTAAACCTTGTAAAATAAGAGAGAATAGGCATAACTATTGTGACACAATGTGTAATAACAGCCCATAATGCAATAAATATCGATATAAAAGCATGATGCAAAATGGACGTATCAGTATGCTAATTTCTTTATTTCTTTATTTCTTTATACCTTTGTGTGCGAAACAATATACGCTGCCTCCCCCCAGATTTTCTTTACAGAGGCAACATAGAACTATATGAGTGCCCTGTCAAATTTTGGAATTATTCCGGGTTCGTTTGGCCTTTTTTATACATTAATTAATTGAGTTTCTGGTCATTTAATGTGCATAATTCAAATTTGAACTACAAGCACATGCTCCCGTGCACCAAAGTTGACTGAAAATCGCATGTGTGTCCTCGGGTGAATTTCTAGGTCCCATGCAAGAAATGGGAATGAAATTCAAACATCTGGGCATCGTGGTTCGGCCGAGAACATTGAGAAGCTTGGTTTTAAAATTCTTATAAATCCAAAACACGCCTGAAAATTATGAAACTTGGCAGGGTGTCATATCATGGTACTACCATGTTGTGGTAAAAGAAATTGTAGAATAGGAACAAGTTTTGGTATAAGTTTCTTGCAATACGGAGCTTCTCTCAAGAAGGCTCGTGGTTTCGAGTGGGAATGTGTCACCTTTGTGTGCATAATTCAAATTTTAAATACAAGCACATGCTCCAGTGCACCAAAGCTGGTTGAAAAAACACATGTGTGTCCTCGGGTAAATTTCTAGGTCCCATGCCAGAAATGGGAATGAAAATCAAACATCTGGGCGTCATGGCTCGGCTGGAAACATTGAGAAACTTGGTTTTTTAATTGCTGTAAATCTGAAACACATATGAAAATCATGAAACTTGGCTTGGTGTCATGACATGGCACCAACATGTTGTGGTAATTTTGCTGTCCGGTTTGCGAAGGCGCACACATTAACAATCAACAAAGTCATTTTGGAACAAGTGTTGTCACGTTACAATCGGAAACACAAGTATTATTGAAACCGTGGGCGTTCTATTTACCATTTACGTGCCGCCATGCGTCCCCTTTTTTATTAGCTAGGAGGCGCCATGCAGGGTAGCTATTTGAGTACGGGAGGCGTGCGATCAGACCCCTGCGCATGCTTATCGGGAGGAGAGCCCTTTGACCTCCATCTGCTGTCCACCTCTCTCCCAAGGTCTCCATTAATGGTGCCCGAGCCTCTGTTTAATGGCGTGGCAGTGTCTCACTTGACTGAGATTTAAGAGAGAAAAAAGAAAATCTGAAAAGAAAATTTTGCACGGATCTTGATGTAAGATCCGACGGACCCATATAGCATCTACTGCGACTTATAGCAAGACTGATGAATATATATAAGGACGATGAGAGTGGATAATAATTGTCTTACATAATTAGGAAGATAGTTAAAAATGCCACATGCGGCTACGCCCGAAATAGACAAGGGCAAAAGAAGAAGGAAGACGCATACAACGATCTGGCTCGCTGATATCTCTACTTTCTTTATGCGCTGCAGGTCGCCGAGACTAGTTCTCGCGGCGGGCGATGATCTCTTTCATCAGTTTCATGTCCTTAATACACTGCTTGGCAGCATCCATGGATTCCTCCACCAGCCTGTTGCACTCGATGCGGAGCATGGCATTCTCGTCCATAAGTTTCTTGATGATGACACCCGTCCTCTGCAACAAGGCAGCGGTCTCCTCCTCCTGCTTCGCCCTTCGGGCGATCTTCGCACTCAGCAGGTCGTGCTCGCCCCGGAGCTTCGCATTGCCCTCCCCTAGTTGCCGGATGACGCCGGTAGCCTCGTCCTGCATCCTCGCCCAGCCGGAGATCTGATCCATCAGGCTATGGATTATCGCATGCATGCGCCTGTAAGAGTCCTCGCCTGCCCACGAGAAATTTTCCCAGGCCACCACGGCGCGGCGCTGCTACTTCGGCGGCGTGGAGGGACATCTCTGCTGCTTCCGCGGCGTGGCCGGACCAGTCTGCTACATCGACGGCGCAGCGGGACCTCCATGCTGCTTCGGCGGCGCGGCGGGACCTCTGTGTTGCTACTGCTGCACGGCTGGACATGTCGGCTGCTTTCACGGCGAGGCGGGACATATCTCGTGCTTCCTCTTCCATGCTCACCTCTCCCTGGTGGAAATCTCTCGACCCATAACTCACGCTGGCTATGGCTTGATTGACTTGATTGTTTTTTGTGGATGAGGAGTTGAGGAGGAATGTGCAGTCATCTTAGCATAGTAGTATTTATAACCGAGTACTACTAATACGCTCCTAAGTGGGAAACTATTTATGTTGTGATCGGTGTGAACAGGTTTGCAATTAAATATAGCATGGTAGTAGTAGTAATTTGGAATGTGACGAGACGCGCTCAAAATTTATTAACGGTTCTAGTTTCGAAGTGCGGCAGTATTCCCGAATGGCGTAACGTCGGCACGTTTTCTCGGCCGTGGTGTAGCATATGCCATGGTACTAGTTCTTTTTCTACTGTTGTGTACATGCAAAAACTGGCACCGTCGGATACATATATTACGCTTGGCGTTCGACAGGAATAGCCTCGTGGCGAGCTATAGACTAGTCCTTTTTTCAGACGCATTACACCTATCTCTCGGGACTTCTAGCACGCACCATCACTGCTCCCTAGGTCGATGCCACCCACATAGAGTTGTACTCTGAGAAGAGGTGCACGCACGCACTCCTCCTCTCTCACACACGCATCTGTAGCTACGAATTGTAGTGTTCTCAACCATCCGATTGGCTCTATCATAGGTTTCACGTTGCTCCTTGGCCTTGAGATTGAGAAGTTTAAAATGCGGAGGCTAAGATGGAGGCGCCAGGTTTTGGTTAATATGCGGGATACACACGGCACCAACACGACACGAGCTTCGTCTGCCTGGTGCGCATGCAGTCGGGTGAGTTGTCCAAGTATAGACACAACCAGGCCCTCGTTGGTATCCGTGCCTCAACTTTGGCTGGTCATAGTGGAGAGTAGCATAGACTAGTTACTAGTCTATGTTACTAGTACCTTCATAGTGGGTAGTGTCATATAGTATATGCATAATTTGGCGACGAGCGCTCTCTATATGTACCACTTTTTTTCTTTAATTACATCTTGTTAGTTTTGCTCCATGGCGCAATCCATCGATACTACTACTGTACAAATGTATACTACACTTTTTAAAAGGCTAGAGGGCCGAGCAGTCTAGCTTGGTCCTTTTCACGAGAGGCGAGGGCCTTTGTGATTTGACGGCTCATTACTGCTGGAAGGCGGGGCCTTGTGATTTGACTGCTCGTATAAATGTGCCGAAGACCTGAGGAGGAGCAAAGAACGGTGCGGTATACTCAAGTTTTCCACTTGAGTATGACGGAGGAGCACGAAACACGGCAGTCCGGTGCCATATCCTCTACTCTCTACTCTTATTATATATTACTAGCAAGAGGCATTGTTCTATTGGCGATAAAGAATGATCTAATTTGCTAGTCATCTCATTTTTAGCATTGTTCTATTCATGCCTCGCAGAGAAGGTGACACGTGCGGCGAAACACCCGAAGCAAAATAAGAAACACATGAGCAAAAGAAGGAGGATTATCACCCCCAAAAAAGAAGGAAGACGCACACACAAGTCTGGGGTGCTGCTCTCACTACATGAAGGGTTGCTGGCCGCGGAGTCGTAACTGCTTCTTCATCGCCTCCACGACCTCCATCTCCTTGCGCGTCTCCTCCGCCATCTTCATCATTGTGTCCATGACGCGGGATTTCTCGACGCGAGCCTTCATCATCTGTTCCATGGCCGCATTACGTACCTTGACAGCAGACAGGTGCTCGATGCGGAGCTTCGCCAACTCCTCCTTCTGTTCCATGACGAGGGCCTGCAACATCTTCATCCAGGAACTACTATTCTCATGCAGCTTCTTCTAGCCGGCATTCTCCTCCTTCGGCAGGTCGAGCTCGTGGCAGAGCTTCGCCTTGTCCTCCTGAAGTTGCAGGATTTCACCGGTCGCCTTCTTCTCCGAGGCAATGCTCTTCTTCAGCAGCATCACCAGGCCGGCGGTCAACTCCCCCTGCTCATTGAGCTTAGCGGGCATGTCGTCGAGGCTGTCCTTCAGCACCTCCACCAAGCCGTGGATGAAATCCTTCTGCTTATTGAGCTGATCGGGCATGCCGTCGAGGGATAACGACTCCAGTGCCGCCATCTCGGCATGTTCGCCTCCGCGCCTAGGGCACTCCTGGGAGCCATCACCTACCCGTGAGAGATCTTTCGAGGTCTCTGTGTGGCGGAGAGCCCTCTCTTTTTTCCGCAGCCTTGGTTGCCGCTCCCTTGTTACGAGTAGTTCTCGACCTAGATCTCTGCACACCGGCCATGGCAAGGACGTCTGAAGAAGGAGGACTTATGAGGAGGAAGGTAGAGTAATTTTTGGTTAGGTAGTTCCCCTTTTTATAACCTAAGTACTAGCACTAGTACTGAAACCTGCATAGTGGGAACACGTTCAGGTTTGGTAGGTACTGGTAGGTTTGAGCAGGCTTGCACTTAATTGTAGCACTAGTACTTTCGAATGTGATGGGAACAAGGTAAAGATTAATTGATGGTTTTTGGTTTCGAGGCCCGAAATGGCTCCCGATGAGTTTAGTGGAACATAAATTTCAAGTAGACTACACTGCTCAGATGCGTAAATATTATGTTACTATCAAAAATTGGCACAAAATACGAAGGAGACCAATGGAAGTACTACTGGCAACCCATGATTTAACTACTCGCATGCGCGCATTGGAGTAGTAATGTCTTTCTTCCGCCCTCACGTCCACTCAATTTGCATGCACTGTATTAATTCACCATCAATGAAGTGAAGGACTTTACACGCGTCAAATTATCACATGGGGTGGATCTTGGTACAAAATTGTGTCGCCCGTGTACCCGTGTGTGCGTGCGTGGCGTGCGTGCACATCTTCGCTTCGTGCATGTATCTCCAGTGCGGCTCAGGGAGGACGAGTACATTCTTCTAGAACCAGCAGCACGTCATTGTGATCAATCAACACAAGGATGTCGCGACAACGCCTCCACATGTGCCACGTGGCTTCATGAACTGTAAGAGAGACACTGTGTAGCGTGCCATTGTGTTTTTCACATACTCGAAGTACTAGTAAGGTACACGTGCATTGCACGCGTCATATTTTGCAACCAAATTATGAATAAATACCACACTGTAGCATGTAAGCTCTGAGTCATATACGCCTGATGTAGACCTTCATTTAATTCTTATAATTCATCTCATTCAAAATCAATTATTTTTTATAAAAAACCTAGGGCCTCTTTGATTCGTAGGATTTCCAAAATGCGGGAATAGGAAGAACATGGGATTAGAGTGGAATGTCGTCTTGAATCCTACAGGATGGTACGAGTGTTTGATTGTGCATAGAAAAACGCAGAATTCTTTCAAAGAGGTTTGAGTGGATGGGATGTTTCCTATGAAATCTAGTGCAACTGAATCATATGGAAAAATTCCTATGGTTTACAATCCTCCAAAATTCCTTCGAGAATCCTTTGAATCAAAGAAGCCCTTAATCTATTTTATGATTCATGGAATTGTGCATTGTAAAGCATAATGTAAAAACAAATAATGGCAATTCAACTAGAAAAAAAGTTTGGGCAGTTATGATACGGAAGATTCTAGAACAAAGGAGAACCATTGTTTTTTTGAGATTTGTGCATTATGCTTAAGTTCAACCATGGAGTCTGCTAGATTGTACATGTGGCAAAATCCGGTGGGGGCTAGAAGATGGTGCTAGGGGGCGAGTGGACGGAGACTATGAAGGAGTGCACAACTGCGAGATCGATATTTAGAGAGGGGGGCGAGAACGTGCGTTGTTGTGCGTAGTGGCAGAGCCATGAAAAATGTCCCATGAGCTAGGGGGCCAAGCATTGCTAATCCTTTACGAGGAGGGCCAATTCATCAACTTAAACCATTTTTACCAGCAATTGTCTAATGTTCACATTCATATTAGCCTCGATATATAGTGATGTTAGGGGGGAAGGGCCCTTGCTGCCCCTGTCTTCGCCATTGTGCGCGTGTCTGAGAGATGAAGCAGAAGGCATGGATGATGAGAGGGGGGCGTTGGATATATAATTAATGTGGGTTTATTAGCTATATATGTAACCCTATAGAGAGAGGTATAGATTGATCGATGTGGACGTGGGAAAGAGGGTGAGACCTCACTAGATATATAGATTGATCGGTTTATGTGGAAAACTATGAAAGACCTAGCTATATACACACACACATAGAGGAAAATCAATCGTTGCGCATGCACGTGAGAGATAAAGAATGCCCGATATGATGGATAGGGGGATGTGTGTGTGTGTGTGCCTTCATGGGAGACCGACCTGAAGAAAAAGATTACATGTGTGCGATGGATAATGTCGACTGGTAGTGTGTGTGCATGCATGCACGAGAGAAAGTTAGTGGTACAATTATAAAGAGAAGACCAATGTGTGGGTGTAAAAGACTAGGTGAGGTCATAATCAATGTAAAGTCGAATTCAAATACTTGAATAAGAGATCATGATGTTTGAAACCCATGCATGCATGAATATAACGGAGATCTGCCCGGTGTGGTTTGGAAACGAGCATGTTGTAATGTATACACATTGAACAAGGTCAGACTGGTTTGAATTTGAGATACCGATGGCAGACATCGTTTGGCCACATTGCATCCGTGCATTGACACACTATTCTAATTGGAGATGATGGGTGGCTTTCGCATCACACATATATATATATGCCCCTATATATATATATATATTTTATTTTATATTTTTTATATAGTGTGCGGACAAATTTAACTCTGAAAGATGGTCGTTGGATGAGGCCAATCCGATGGTGCAGAGCTGGCAAATTTGAGCACTGCTGGCCGTTGGATATCATCTAGATTCCACCTGATTTTGCCACATGTACAATCTAGAAGACTCTATGGTTGAACTTAAGCATAATGCACACACCTCAAAACACAAGCACTTCTTCTTTGTTCTAGAATCTTCCGTATCAGAATTGCCCAAATGTTTTTCTACATGATTTGTTTTTACTTTATGCCTTACAACGCACAAGTCCATGAATCTTAAAATAGATTAGCTTCTTGTAAAAACTAGATGATTTTGAATGAAATGAACTATAAGAATTAAACGAACATCTACATCACGCATATATGACTCAAAGCTTACATGCTATAATGTGGTATTTATTCATAATTTGGTTGCCAAATCTCATGCGTGCAATGCACATGTACCTTACTAGTCTAAATGGTGCCTCTGTGTGTGTGTGTTACGCGTGTTAAACACATTGTACGTAGTATATCATACTAATCTAAATTGTCTTTTTTTGGTACACGTTAAGCTTGTTCTCCCGAAATTTCAAGCCGCACCTTGTTATGCCGAAATTTCAAGCTAGTGTCTCTTTCTATCGTGTTGTGAAACTCCCGCCTCTTCAACCCGCGCCTTGTTAGACCGAAATATTTAAGTTAAATCTTTGTCTCGTTGTGCTCCGACAACTCCCTCCATCTCAACCCGTGCCTTGCTATTCCAAAATTACAACGCGCGCAAAAACTCCCACCTCCTGAACCGAAAGAACCGCCTCAAATCGGTGGGGGTATTTTCATAACTTACCCCACATTTCGGACAAGCGTGTCCGTGATGTCTACTACACAACCTTCTTCTTGTAGACGTTGTTGGGCCTCCAAGTGCAAAGGTTTGTAGGACAGTAGCAAATTTCCCTCAAGTGGATGACCTAAGGTTTATCAATCCGTGGGAGGCGTAGGATGAAGATGGTCTCTCTCAAACAACCCTGAAACCAAATAACAAAGAGTCTCTTGTGTCCCCAACACACCCAATACAATGGTAAATTGTATAGGTGCACTAGTTCGGCGAAGAGATGGTGATACAAGTGCAATATGGATGGTAGATATAGGTTTTTGCAAACTGAAAATATAAAAACAGCAAGGTAGCGAGCGGTAAAAGTGAGCGTAAACGGTATTGCAATGCTAGGAAACATGGCCTAGGGTTCATACTTTCACTAGTGCAAGTCCTCTCAACAATAATATCGTAATTGGATCTCATAACTATCCCTCAACATGCAACAAAGAGTCACTCCAAAGCCACTAATAGTGGAGAACAAAGGAAGATATTATGGTAGGGTACGAAACCACCTCAAAGTTATTCTTTCCAATCAATCCATTGGGCTATTCCTATAAATGTCACAAACAGCCCTAGAGTTCGTACTAGAATAACACCTTAAGATACAAATCAACCAAAACCCTAATGTCACCTAGATACTCCAATGTCACCTCAAGTATCTGTGGGTATGATTATACGATATGCATCACACAATCTCAATTCATCTACTCAAACCAACACATAGAACCTCAAAGAGTGCCCAAAGTTTCTACAGGAGAATCACGATGAAAACGTGTGCGAACCCCTATGCATAGGTTCATGGGCGGAACCCGCAAGTTCGTCACCAAAACATACATCAAGTGGCACGTGATATCCTATTGTCACCATAGATACGCACGACAAGACATACATCAAGTGTTCTCAAATCTTTAAAGACTCAATCCGATAAGATAACTTCAAAGGGAAAACTCAATCCATTACAAGAGAGAAGAGGGGGAGAAGAAACATAAGATCCAACTATAATAACAAAGCTCACGATACATCAAGATCGTGCCAAATCAAGAACACGAGAGAGAGAGAGAGAGAGAGAGGTCAAACACATAGCTACTGGTACATACCCTCAGCCCCGAGGGTGAACTACTCCCTCCTCGTCATGGAGAGCGCCGGGATGATGAAGATGGCCACCGGTGAGGGTTCCCCCCTTCGGCAGGGTGCCGGAACAAGGTCCCGATAGGGTTTTTGGTGGCTACAGAGGCTTGCGGCGGCGGAACTCCCGATCTAGGTTCTGTTCTGGATGTTTTGCGATACGTAGGTATATATGGGTGAAAGGGATACGCCGATGGACCGTAGGGGAGGCCACGAGCCAGGAGGTGGGCGCCCCCCACCCTCGTGGGCACCTCCCTTCTTCCCTGACGTGCATTCCAAGCCCATCTGGTAGGTTTCCTTCCAAAAATAACCTCTACAATTGATTTCGTTCCGTTTTGACTCCGTCTGATATTCCTTTTCCTCGAAAGACTGAAATAGGCATAAAACAGCAAATCTGGGCTGGGCCTCCGGTTAATAGGTTAGTCCCAAAAATAATATAAAAGTGGATAATAAAGCCCAATATTGCCTAAAACAGTAGATAATATAGCATGGAGCAATCAAAAATTATAGATACGTTGGAGACGTATCAAGCATCGCCAAGCTTAATTCCTTCTCGTCCTCGAGTAGGTAAATGATAAAAAAGATAATTTTTTATGTGGAATGCTAGATGGCATAATTTCATTGTAATTCTTCTCAATTGTGGTATGAATATTCAGATCCGAAAGATTCAAGACAAAAGTTCATATTGACATAAAAATAATAATACTTCAAGCATACTAATAAAGCAATTATGTCTTCTCAAAATAACATGGCCAAAGAAAGTTATCCCTACAAAATCATATAGTCTGGCTATGCTCCATCTTCACCACACAAAGTATTTAAATCACGCACAACCCCGATGACAAGCCAAGCAATTGTTTCATACCTTAACATTTTCAAAACTTTTTCAACCTTCACGCAATACATGAGCGTGAGCCATGGATATAGCACTATATGTGGAATAGAATGGTGGTTGTGGAGAAGACAAAAAGAGGGGAAGATAGTCTCACATCAACTAGGCGTATCAATGGGCTATGGAGATGCCCATTAATAGATATCAATGTGAGTGAGTAAGGATTGCCATGCAATGGATGCACTAGAGCTATAAGTATATGAAAGCTCAACAAAAGAAACTAAGTGGGTGTGCATCCAACTCGCTTGCTCACGAAGACCTAGGGCATTTTGAGGAAGCCCATCATTGGAATATACAAGCCAAGTTTCTATAATGTAAAATTCCCACTAGTATATGAAAGTGACAACATAGGAGACTCTCTATCATGAAAATCATGGTGCTACTTTGAAGCACAAGTGTGGTAAAAGGATAGTAGCATTGCCCCTTCTCTCTTTTTCTCTCATTTTTTGGGCCTTCTCTTTTTTTGGCCTTTCTCTTTTTTTTTAATTTTTTTTTTATTTTTTTTATATATTTTTCGTCCGGAGTCTCATCCCGACTTGTGGGGGAATCATAGTCTCCATCATCCTTTCATCACTGGGGTAATGCTCTAATAATGATGATCATCACACTTTTATTTACTTACAACCCAATATTACAACTCGATACTAGAACAAAGATATGACTCTATATGAATGCCTCCGGCGGTGTACCGGGATGTGCAATGACTCATGAGTGACATGTATGAAAGGATTATGAATGGTGGCTTTGCCACAAATACGATGTCAACTACATGATCATGCTAGCAATATGACAATGATGGAGCGTGTCATAATAAACGGAACGGTGGAAAGTTGCATGGCAATATATCTCGGAATGGCCATGGAAATGCCATGATAGGTAGGTATGGTGGCTGTTTTGAGGAAGATATATGGTGGGTGTATGATACCGGTGAAAAGTGCGCGGTATTAGAGAGGCTAGCAATGGTGGAAGGATGGGAAAAAGTGCATATAATCCATGGACTCAACATTAGTCATAAAGAACTCATATACTTATTGCAAAAATCTAGAAGTTATCAAAGCAAAGTATTACGCGCATGCTCCTAGGGGGATAGATTGGTAAGGAAAAGACCATCGCTCATCCCCGACCGCCACTCATAAGGAAGACAATCAATAAACACCTCATGCTCCGACTTCGTTACATAACGGTTCACCATACGTGCATGCTACGGGAATCACAAACTTCAACGCAAGTATTCGTTAAATTCACAACTACTCAACTAGCATGACTCTAATATTATCACCTCCATATCTCAAAACAATTATCATGCTTCAATCTTTTCTTAGTATTCAACACACTCATAAGAACTTTTATTTTATTAGTCTTGTATGCCTAGCATATTAGAATTAAGCACATTACCATGCTATTTAAGACTCTCAAAATAATCTAAGTGAAGCATGAGAGTTCATCTATTTCTTCAAAATACCACTACCACCATGCTCTAAAAAGATATAAGTGAAGCACTACAGCAAACAACAAACTACTCCGAAAGATATAAGTGAAGATCAATGAGTAGTCGAATAATTATGCAACTATGTGAATACTCTCCCATTTAAGAATTTCAGATCTTGATACTTTATTCAAACATCAAGCAAAGCTAAAGAAAATAAAATGAGGCTCCAAGCAAAACACATATCATGTGGTGAATAAAAATATAGCTCCAAGTAAAGTTACCGATGAACGAAGACGAAAGAGGGGATGCCTTCCGGGGCATCCCCAAGCTTAGACACTTGGTATTCCTTGAATATTACCTTGGGGTTCCTTGGGCATCCCCAATATTAGGCTCTTTCCATTCCTTATTCCATAGTCCATCGAATCTTTACCCAAAACTTGAAAACTTCACAACACAAAACTTAACAGAAAACTCGTGAGCTCCGTTAGCGAAAGAAAACAAAACACCACTTCAAGGTACTGTAATGAACTCATTCTTTATTTATATTGGTGTTAAACCTACTTTATTCCAACTTCTCTATGGTTTATAAACTATTTTACTAGCCATAGAGTCATCAAAATAAGCAAACAACACACACAAAACAGAATCTGTCAAAAACAGAACAGTCTCTAGTAATCTGTATCAAACGCAAACTTCTGGAACTCCAAAAATTCTAAAATAAATTGGTGGACCTGAGTAATTTTTCTAGTAATCATCTGCAAAAAGAATCAACTAAATATCACTCTCCAGTAAAACGTTCTAGCTAATCTCGTGAGTGCTAAAGTTTCTGTTTTTTACAGCATGATCATAAAGACTTCACCCAACTCTTCCCAAAGGTTCTACTTGGAACAAACACTAATTAAAACATAAAACCACATCTAAACAGAATCTAGATGGATTATTTATTCCTAAAAAGAACCAAAAATCAAGACACTAAAATAAAATTGGGTTGCCTCCCAACAAGCGCTATCGTTTAATGCCCCTAGCTAGGCATGATCATTTCAATGATGCTCACGTAAAGATAAGAATTGAAACATAAAGAGAGCATCATGAAGAATATGACTAGAACATTTAAGTCTAACCCACTTCCTATGCATTGGGATTTTGTGAGCAAACAACTTATGGGAACAAGAATCAACTTTCATAGGAAGGTAAGACAAGCATAACTTCAAAACTTTAAGCACATAGAGAGGAAACTTGATATTATTGCAATTCCTACAAGAATATATTCCTCCCTCATAATAATTTTAAGTAGCATAATGAATGAATTCAACAATATAACCAGCACCTAAAGCATTCTTTTCATGATCTACAAGCATAGAATTTTTATTACTCTCCACATAAGCAAAATTCTTCTCGTCAATAGTAGTGGGAGCAAACTCAACAAAATAACTATCATATGATTGAAAATTAAGATCAAGATGACAAGTTTCATGGTTATCATTATTCTTTAAAGCATACGTGCCATCACAATAATCATCATAGATAGTAGGCATGCTTTCATCATAGTAAATTTGCTCATCAAAGCTTGGGGGACAAAAAATATCATCTTCATCAAACATAGCTTCCCCAAGCTTGTGGCTTTGCATATCATTAGCATCATGCATATTCAAGGAATTCATACTAACAACATTGCAATCATGCTCATCATTCAAAGATTTAGTGCCAAACAATTTAATACATTCTTCTTCTAACACTTTGGCACAATTTTCCTTTCCATCATACTCACGAAAGATATTAAAGAGGTGAAGCGTATGAGACAAACTCAATTCCATTTTTTTGTAATTTTCTTTTATAAACTAACTAGTGCTAAAACAAGAAAAAAGATTCGATTGCAAGATCTAAAGATATACCTTCACTTACCTAGCCTCCCCGGCAACAGCGCCAGAAAAGAGCTTGATGTCTACTACAAAACCTTCTTCTTGTAGATGTTGTTGGCCCTCCAAGTGCAGAGGTTTGTAGGACAGTAGCAAATTTCCCTCAAGTGGATGACCTAAGGTTTATCAATCCGTGGGAGGCGTAGGATGAATATGGTCTCTCTCAAACAACCCTGCAACCAAATAACAAAGAGTCTCTTGTGTCCCCAACACACCCAATACAATGGTAAATTGTATAGGTGCACTAGTTCGGCGAAGAGATGGTGATACAAGTGCAATATGGATGGTAGATATAGGTTTTTGCAAACTGAAAATATAAAAACAGCAAGGTAGCGAGCGGTAAAAGTGAGGGTAAATGGTATTGCAATGCTAGGAAACAAGGCCTAGGGTTCATACTTTCACTAGTGCAAGTCCTCTCAACAATAATAACATAATTGGATCTCATAACTATCCCTCAAAATGCAACAAAGAGTCACTCCAAAGCCACTAATAGCGGAGAACAAACGAAGAGATTATGGTAGGGTACGAAACCACCTCAAAGTTATTCTTTCCAATCAATCCATTGGGATGTTCCTATAAATGTCACAAACAACCCTAGAGTTTGTACTAGAATAACACCTTAAGATACAAATCAACCAAAACCCTAATGTCACCTAGATACTCCAATGTCACCTCAAGTATCTGTGGGTATGATTATACGATATGCATCACACAATTTCAATTCATCTACTCAAACCAACACATAGAACCTCAAAGAGTGCCCAAGGTTTCTACCGGAGAATCACGACGAAACGTGTGCCAACCCCTATGCATAGGTTCATGGGCGGAACCCACAAGTTCGTCACCAAAACATACATCAAGTGGCACGTGATATCCCATTGTCACCACAGATACGCACGGCAAGACATACATCAAGTGTTCTCAAATCTTTAAAGACTCAATGCGATAAGATAACTTCAAAGGGAAAACTCAACCCATTACAAGAGAGAAGAGGGGGAGAAGAAACATAAGATCCAACTGTAATAGCAAAGCTCGCAATACATCAAGATCGTGCCAAATCAAGAACACGAGAGAGAGAGGTCAAACACATAGCTACTTGTACATACCCTCAGCCCCGAGGGTGAACTACTCCCTCCTCGTCATGGAGAGCGCCGGGATGATGAAGATGGCCACCGGTGAGGGTTCCCCCCTCTGGCAGGGTGGCGGAACAGGGTTCCGATAGGGTTTTTGGTGGCTACAGAGGCTTGCGGCGGCGGAACTCCCGATCTAGGTTCTGTTCTGGAAGTTTTGCGATACGTAGGTATATATGGGTGAAAGGGATACGTCGGTGGACCGAAGGGGGGCCACGAGGCAGGGGGTGGGCGCGCCCCCCACCCTCGTGGGCACCTCCCTTCTTCCCTGACGTGCACTCCAAGCCCATCTGGTAGGTTTCCTTCCAAAAATAAGTTCTCTAGTTGATTTCGTTCCGTTTTGACTCCATCTGATATTCCTTTTCCTCGAAACACTGAAATAGGCATAAAACAGCAAATCTGGGTTGGGCCTCCAGTTAATAGGTTAGTCCCAAAAATAATATAAAAGTGGATAATAAAGCCCAATATTGCCTAAAACAGTAGGTAATATAGCATGGAGCAATCAAAAATTATAGATACGTTGGAGACGTATCAGTCCGTAAGCCATGGTTCCCCACTCCCATCCCATCCGCCCACCCATTCGTACACCGAGGCCAGGGAAACCCGCGAAGCCCCACACCCTCCTCCGTCCGCCACCCAGCCGGAGCCTCTTCCCTAACGATGTCGTCCACAGCAACACCTCGGCATCCCTCATCCACCGTACCAAATGAGGATCCGTCGTCGATCTGGTCGTCCAGCCGGTTCAGCCACCCCGTCCTCCACCTCCAAGGAGCTTCCCCGACGTTCCCCTCGTCTTTCGCGCCACCTCCATTCCCACACCGCCGTCTTCACCTGCACCACCGGAAGAGCATCATCATCATCGTTTCCTCGGATGAAGCTGCGGCCTAATCGGCGCCACCAAAGAGGTTGTACACTAATCGCCGCATTTTCTTCTTGATTCGATCTCATGGTGCTGCCGGCGCTCGGTTCCAAGTGGACACGGTGCGACTCCATCCACGGCGGCATCCCCGGCCACTTCCTCCACGGCGTCGCTCCCTCGGCGGCGAAGTCTACATCAGTAGGAGATGCGGCTGCTTTAGCTCTCGCTCGCGCTGCTGGTCTACTCTTGCTCTCGGTCCCCTGTCTGGTCTACTCTTGCTCTTGTTCTTGCTCGCGCTACTGCTCTCGCTCTTGCTCTTGCTTGTGATGCTGATCTGATTTAGCTACACTTCAGTCGACTGAATCGACTTTTGGGTCAGTCGATTTTCAGGGGGTGGGGGGCCTCGCCGGAGTTAAGGAAGAACCGGCCGCAGTGGGGAGGGGGGCTCGCCGGAGAGGTACCCCATAATCTAACTTAGGGTTCAGGGTGGGGGCGGTGGTCGCCGGCGGTGGTGGGGCGGTGGCGTGGGGCTCGCCGGAAAAAAAGCTCGGCACCGGGGGTCCTAGAGGGATGGCCGGGGCGGCGGCGGACCAGTGGTAGGGAGTGTTTTCGGGGCGGGCGGGGCGGCGCACCACCGACCGCGGGTGGCGGTGGGCGGCTGTTTGGCCGGTGGTGGCTGGCGGCTCAGGGGGTGGAGGTTGAAGATGAACTGCAGGCCCTTGATTTCGTATCCAACGGCTGCAAAATTGACTGACCAGAGATGAAAAAGTCAGTCGACTGACGTGTAGCCTCACCTCTAGTGCGTTCAGTTTCGACGGTAAAATTCAGTTTCGACAGCAAAATTCAGTTTCAACAGTTAAGTTCAGTTTCGACAGTTAAATTCAGTTTCGACATTTAGTTCAGAGATGAGCGGCTGATGTATACATCTAGCACTTTGTGGTTATGTATTTTACGTCATCTATTGGAGATGTTATTAGAATTCCACTCAGGTTAACATTGTCTCTCTTGTCCTGCTTCAGCCTCGGCGTCGTACAACTCACCGGAGCTGCTCCAGCGATGAAACCCTCCATCACAGCGGAGCAATACCTCGGGCTCCATCTCCAGACGCCTAAGATCTTCTTCCCCTCCTCCGACAACCAAGTCAGCCGGAGCATCCTCACCGGCCAACCCAATCATGCTGAGATCGACATGGCTTCGCCAAAGAGGTTGTACACTTCTTGTGGTTTGACTTAATCTCACCATGCTTCTTTGCATCCCGTGATCTTCCAATTCTTGTCAACCAAACACCCAGATTGGCAGAAATCCTGTGTTTTTAAATTCTCTATTTTGCATGTGCATTCCTATCCTATTCCTGTCTATTTCCTATCCCTGCATTGTTAGAATCCTCAAATTCAAACAAGCCCTTACACAATTACTTCTGTTACAGATATGTGTCAAAGAAACCCTTGTGTGGTTTGTCCTGCTCCTGCGGTGCTGTGTTCCACCCCAGCTCAGGTGCTCCAATGACGGAAGGGTTCACGACAGCAGGGATCTGCTCTCCATACTGTCTTTCGCCGCCTCAGATCTTCTTCCCCGCTGCCGGCAGCCATGACAACTGCATTACCATCATCAACTAAGAAGATGACCTTAAGGACTACACGGGTCCGCAAGAGAGGTCGCACTCTTCCGTGTCTGCTTACGTTATGCATCGCTTAATATGATGACATGCTACTTTATCGTCGTGTTCACCTATTAGACTCCGACTCAGGTCCAAACCTATGCTGGAACTTGAGTTTTTAAATGGTTGTGGGGTACATGTTGGGGCAGCAATCAGTACTATTTGTCTACTATCTGGTTAATCTCGGGTGTCTACTATGAGTTTCATGTTGGGTGCAAACAAACATTAAAGGAGCCATTATCTGTATTTTTTAACTAAAGCTATTATTTGCCTGCTATCATTTGTTTTGGGTCTACCCACAGTTTGCTACCATCACTCTGGATTTGTGCATGCACTCCTTACATAATCTCACTATGTTTTATTCCTATGCATGTCAGTTATTGTACACAATGGAACTGAACATGTAGAGCAAAAGAGACGAGCCTTGCGTGGCATTAAACTTTCATGCAGATGTCGCTCCATGGTGGGCACAAAGGCAGCCCCCCTCCACCCATTTCGGATCGTAATCAAGAGGAAGATAACTGTTCTGAGGGGGATTTAGAAGCAGAAGACCACTCCTATTTACCCCATGAGGTCTTCGCTCTAACTTGGCATGCTGATGTTGGTAATATCATGCATATGGTGCCTTGCATTGCTTACTGTATACATCAAAGATGTCATCTGCTTAGTTTAGACATGCTTTGTGTCAATGCCATCTGTTTAGTTTCTTTATCATATATGTGAATCATGCAATGCCATCTTGTTTAGCCAGGCATCATATATGTGAATTTTGCAATGCCACCCTGGTTAGCCAGTCATCTTATATGTGAATTATATCATGACATCATTTTTTTATTACGTGTTAAATTTATCAACAATTTTAGTACATTCAATTACTCTTCCTGTGCATCAGCCATTCGGCACGGTCATGGAAAAATCTGAGTGGAAACAAGGTCTTCAGAGCAGACAATGCTATCTAACGAAGCGCATGTCTTGCTGGTTACAGATAGCTCCTCAGAGGAGGATTCAGAGACAGATGACTAGTCCTATCCCCCCCCCCCCCGCGAGGTGCATGCTCTAACTTGGCAGGGTTATGTTGCTCATATCGTGCGTATGGTATATTGCATTGCTATGTCATTTGCTTAGTTTAGACATGCTTTGTGTGAATGCCACCTGTTTAGTGTCTAATTACCATATATGTGAATTATGCAATGCCATCTTGTTGCAAGACATTATATATGTGAATTATGCAATGCTATCTTGTTGCAAGGCATTATATATGTGAATTATGCTATGCCATGCTGTTTAGCCAAGCGTCATATATGTGAATTATAGCATGTCGTCTTTTTTTGTATTTCTCATTGCTTTTGTCAACAATGTTTGTATATTCAACTGCTCTTCCTGTGCATTAGCCATTTGAATTGGTGATGGAGAAATCTGGAGTGAAAGCAAGGTCTTCAGAGCAGACAATGCTACCTGGTGAAGCAGATATCTTGCTGGTTACAAATAGCTCTTGAGAGGAGGATTCAGAGGCAGATGACCAGTCCTATTATCCCCCTGAGGTGTATGCTCAAACTTGGCAGGGTTATATTACTCATATCATGCATATGTTGTATTGCAATGCTTAGTTTTTACATCATATACATGATATTGAATGCCGTCTCCTTAGTTGACACGTCATATATGCGATTGCCCTCTGCTCACTTCCTTAGTATATAAATCATATATTTGAATTATATCGTGCCATGATATTTACATAGACAGCATGTATCTGAATTATGGCATGCCAACCCATTTTCTAAAGACATAATATAGTTATATCATCTCATCCTGTTCACATAGTCATCATATTTTGAATTAGGTCATTCTATCCGTGAATTATATCATGCCATCATGTTTTCCATCGACGGCATGTTTGTGATTTATGGCATGCCAACCACTTTAATAGACACAACGTATAGTTATATCATGTCATCCTGTTTACATAGTCATCATATCTTGAAGTATGTCAATCTATCCTGTTTAGTTAGAGATCATACATGTGAAATTGTGTCATGATATCCTGTTTAATTAGCCATCATATATGTGAAATTATGTCCTGCTATTCTGTTTGGTTAGACAACATAAACGTGAATTATTTCATGCCCTGTTTTCTTCCCTACTATCCATTGCACCTGTCTATCTTACAATGTCTATACATTCAATTACTTTTCTTGTTTATCAGTCATTTCAATTGGAGGGGGTGATGGCAGTATCTGTGGGAGTAAAAACACGGTCTTCAGAAAAGATCGTGCTACCCGTCGATGGAGATAGAACCACGGTTGTACTTGCCCAAGAACCAGCCCCACCACACATAACCCAGACTCACGCAGATTGTACCCCTACCCAGTTGGACAGAGAACCAGCCACACCCCTTCTAACCCCAACCCCAGCAGATAGTAACCCAGTTCCCATTGACACAGCACCGTCTCCACCATAGAGCACCCAACCACGAGCAGTTAGTAAGGCAACTGCAGTGCCCAAAGCACGAGGACCACCACTCCAAACCCCAAGTCAACGCTTAAAGCAGAAGAATAATTGTTCTCAGGTCAGGTTCCGTAGCTATGGTTCATACTACTTTGCTCTTGCATCACTGTATTTACCCATACCAACTAATTTCAAATTTGAAGGATGCAATTGAAACTCAAATGGCGCAACAGGTATGTTTTAAACCTGTTTCTTTAACGTGTTTGCTATTGTAACTTCCTCTATGTTGATTTCAGTTTCAATTGAATAAACAGTTATATTCTCATGCCATGCACCTTACAAGTGTTGTTATTGCTGTGTAGTTTCCCACACTTATATTCTGTCTAAGCTGCTTTGTCTTAAATAGATATGATTCGAACTATATCTATCTTGATTTGGCAACATAAACTAGAATGATATAGACCATACAGTGACCATACTACATAGATATATGTTTGTTTCATGCCGTTATCCTGTCCACCTTACTACTAAACTAGTTTACCAAAATGAGTTTCATATACTACATTGTAAACATGTGATGTGTTTGTTTGTTTCTCTTTTAGAATGCGGATAAAATATTGGAGAAGAGTACCCCGTTATGCAATGGTATAGGAATTAATGCAGATAAGGTTGAAGATAGTGAGACATCCCTGTTGGTCTCCAAGAAAGCTGATAAAAACTATATTGAAGACACTGAGACAACCCCAAAGTCCTGTCTTGATGTAGTGTTCGAGTTACTGGCTACTACTGCTGGCACCAGCTCTTCGAACTCGTTGCCTGAATCAGTTCGGCTTCTTGAGTCTCAACTTCAAGTTGAAAGACATCGATCAGATGTTATGCGATAGGAAGCCAAAGGACTAAGGAAGTCCCTGCAGAATTCAGATGCGTACTTTCTGGTGCAACAGCAAGTGCTGGAGGATTTAAGCGCCAAACAAGAGAAAGTTAATAAGCTTGCTAAGCATCTTGCCATCATTATGGGTACCCAGGATATTGTTTCTTGAGCTCTTCTGAAGTGGTTTCAGTTCTGGACTTGTTTTGCAGTGGCGTTTATATGCTGCTTTGTTCCCTATATTTGCATTGGTGGCGAACTTTGATGCCCAGTGGATGTAATATGTGTAATAGCCGTGATAGCCTAGCGTAAGTTGCTTGCCTATTTATTTCCTTATTGTCTTGTTTATTTGTTTTCTTATAGTCAGTGCAGTTCTTTTTCCGCGGTTTGCTAGTGGCCGCAATAACCTATTTTTTAAAACTAGGCCAATTAACCATGGGCTACATATTTACTGTAGTTAACATGGGCCTCCTACGGGCCATAGAAACAATGGGCCTTCTAAGGGCCGTAGAAACAATGGGCCTTCTACGGGGCATAGAAACAATGGGCCTTATACGGGCCATAGACACACTAGGCCTTCTACGGGTCGTATCATCAATGGGCCTTCTACGGGCCGTATGATCAGTTGGCCAAACATGGGCCAATAACATACCATATTATGGCCGTAAATGGGCTAGAGTTGAAATCGTCCGTTCATGGGCCGACCATAACGGGCCATCGTTAATCGGCCGTATTTGATGACGCTATGAAAACGGCCCAGCGTATTAATGGGCCACAAACGGGCCGACTGTAACCACGGGCTGAATTTGGCCCACAAGCAGAAAATGGTGGTAACGGGCCATAAGTAAACGAATGCCGGAAATGAGCCCAAGAATAAATGGGCCCTGAGAAGGCCGAAAGATAGCATGGGCTGGAAACAGCCCAACTGAATAATGGGCCATTAATGGGTATAAAGTGATACATTGTTCATTACGGGCCAGTTTTACCACGGGCCGTTAATGGATATAAAGTGATACACTGTTCATTATGGGCCAGTTTTACCATGGGCCGTTAATGGGCCGAAGTTACTAAGGGCCTCATATGGGCCGAAAGACGTCATGGGCCATACGTGGGCCAGAAGTTAAAACGGGCTGGAATTATATTGGACGGCCTAGATGACGCTACTGGGCCTAATTCGGATAGGCCGTAAACGGGCCCTGGGTTAGCGGGTTGTAAATGGGCTATATGCAAACATGTCGTTAACAGGCTTGTCGTGGGCCGGCCCGCCACCTTTTGACCAAGTCAAACGGGCCGGCCTTTTCACGGGCATGGGCCTCTGTTGGACCGTGCCACGTGTCGACGTATCATAGGTGCTTTGGGTCCAATGAGTGGATGACATCTGTCCCAACGGTGAGCCGACACATGTTTCCTCCAGCCAATGAAGATTTTACACGTGGAAAATCCCCATTTGTCGGGGCTGTTAATGGGTTATCAGATCCAAAACCGGACCCAATAGCTTAACGGCGTTCCATTACAGTGGATGCCACGTGCCGGTCACCCTTGACGAAAGCACTTCTATGACGCGCGATTTATCATCATGGAAGCGGACACTTCCATGATGATAATTTTGGTAATGTCATGGAACACTTCTACGACAGCACGGGTATGACTATCTTGATTTTGTCATAAATTTGTCATGGATGTACATGCATGACAGAAAATGTGACCTACTGTGACAAACATGTATCATCACGGAAGTGTATTTTTTTGTAGTGCACTTAGTTTTCAGTTTGAGCTTTCATACTCTTATAGCTCTTAGTGCATCCGTTGCATGGCAATCCCTACTCCTCACATTGACATCAATTGATGGGCATCTCCATAGCCCGTTGATTAGCCGCGTCGATGTGAGACTTTCTCATTTTTTATCTTCTCCACATAACCTCCACCATCATATTCTATTCCACCCATAGTGTTATGTCCATGGCTCACGCTCATGTATTGCGTGAAAGTTGAAAAAGTTTCAGAATACTAAAGTATGAAACAATTGCTTGGCTGAAACCAGGGTTGTGCATGATTTAAGTACTTTGTGTGGTGAAGATGGAGCATAGCCAGACCATATGATTTTGTAGGGATAACTTTCTTTGGCCATGTTATTTTGAAAAGACATTATTGCTTTATTAGTTTGCTTGAAGTATTATTGTCTTAATGTCAAATGATAGACTATTTCTTTGAATCACTCGTGTCTTAATATTCATGACATGATTGGATATATGATCAAGATTATGCTAGGTAGCATTCCACATCAAAAATTATCTTTTTATCATTTACCTACTCGAGGACGAGCAGGAATTAAGCTTGGGGATGCTGATACGTCTCCGTGGTATCTATAATTTTTGATTGTTCCATGCCAATATTCTACAACTTTTACATACTTTTGGCAACTTTTTATACTATTTTTGGGACTAACATATTGATCCAGTGCCCAGTTCCTGTTTGTTGCATGTTTTTTGTTTCGCAGAAAATCCATATCAAACGGAGTCCAAACGGAATAAAAACTGACGGAGATTCTTTTTAGAATATATCTGATTTTTGGGAAGTGGAATCATCGCGAGACGATGCCAAGGGGGCCACGAGGCAGGGGGCTCACCCCAGGGGGGCAGGCGCGCCCCTGACCCTCGTGGACATCCCGTAAGGCGGTTGTTTCCCTTCTTTCGCCGCAAGAAAGCTAATATCCGGATAAAAATCGTGTTTAAATTTCAATCCAATCGGAGTTACGTATCTCCGGTTATAAAATAAATGGTGAAAGGGCAGAATTCAGAACGCAGAAACAAAGAGAGACAAAGAGACAGATCCAATCTCGGAGGGGCTCTCGCCCCTCCCATGCCATGGAGACCAAGGACCAGCGGGGAAACCCTTCTCCCACCTAGGGAGAAGGTCAAGGAAGAAGAAGAAGGAGGGGTGCTCTCTCCCCCTCGCTTTCGGTGGTGCCGGAATGCTGCCGGGGCCATCATCATCACCGCCATTTTCACCAACACCTCCGCTATCTTCACCAACATCTCCATCACCTTCCCCCCTCTATCTACAGCGGTCCACTCTCCCGCAACCCGTTGTACCCTCTACTTGAACATGGTGCTTTATGCTTCATATTATTATCCAATGATGTGTTGCCATCCTATGATGTCTGAGTAGATTTTCGTTGTCCTATTGGTAACTGGTGAATTGCTATATTGGAGGGCAAGAGTGACAGAAGCTTCTACCTAGCATAGAAATTGATGCATACGGGATTAAAGGGGAACCAATATATCTTAATGCTATGGTTGGGTTTTACCTTAATGAATGTTAGTAGTTGCGGATGCTTGCTAATAGTTCCAGTCATAAGTGCATATATTCCAAGTCAGGGATGACATGCTAGCAGTGGCCTCTCCCACATAAAACTTGCTATCGGTCTAGTAAAGTAGTCAATTGCTTAGGGACAATTTCGCAACTCCTACCACCACTTTTCCACACTCGCTATACTAACTTTATTGCTTCTTTATCTAAACAGCCCCTACTTTTTATTTACGCGCTCTTTATTATCTTCCAAACCTATCCCGTTACACCTACAAAGTACTTCTAGTTTTATACTTGTTCTAGGTAAAGCGAACGTTAAGTGTGCGTAGAGTTGTATCGGTGGTCGATAGAACTTGAGGGAATATTTGTTCTACTTTTAGCTCCTCGTTGGGTTTGACACTCTTAGTTATCAAAAGAGGCTACAATTGATCCCCTATACTTGTGGTTATCAGACGGCTCCAGCCGACGCGCCAAGACCAGCCACCGTGGCCGTCACAAGAACGGCCGCCACACCCACACAGGGGGCCACCCGCGCCGACGCGAGATGGGGAAGCCCCGCCACCGCCGTAGAGAAAAAGTTAGTTTATAGCAAAAAATTTAGTTTAGAGCAAAAGATGTTAAGTAGTAGATGTTAGAGCAAATTAGTTTAGAGAACAAAATTGGTTTACAGCAAAAGTTAGTTAGGGCAGTAGGGTTTAATTAGGGTAGATGTGCTTGTAGTATATAGTGATACTAGTAGATGTTAATTAGGTTAGGGTAGTAGTGGTACTAGTAGATATTAATTAGATGTTTTTTAGTTAGGGCAGTAGAGTTTTGCTAGGTTAATTAGGTTAGTAGTGCTGCTAGTAGTAGTGGTACAGTAGGTTAATTAGGTGAGGTTAAATGAATAACCTAAATGAATGAAATTAGTAGTTAACTGAATTTTTTTCCTTTCATCATTATAGAGCACTAAAGTTAATTTTTTTTCTATTGGTAGTTAAATGAATTTTCTTCTACAATTTGTTTTTGAATTAGCTTGTGAAATTTGGACATGCATATTTGGACATGTGGTTGCTCGTGTATATTTGGACATGTGTTGCGGTGTCGAAGATGGATATTTGAACACTGTTTCCAGGGAATGAAGCTGAGTGGCCTATGTTTTGCCGGAATGTTGATTCATTTCCGTTCCGGCAAATTTCAGGTTCTCGATTTGTCCACTTTTTAGCAAAGTTCATGCCGATATTTTCCGTGAGTTTCGGCATGACTTGTGCTGCAAACTAGGACATATCGAGTGCCCGGTATTTGCCGCACCGGGAAGGAGGCAACGTTCCTACAAAACATAGGCCTTTTTATGTCATTATTCATTTTATTAGGTCTAGAATTAATTGACTAGATTTAATCGTAGGAAACATGGCTAGCAACGATGAAGGACAGGGTTCTGGTGATTGCGACGACGTCTATCTGGCGGCAGAGAATTTTTGAGCCTTGCCAACGATCAACCGATGTTGTTGCTGGGCCCACCGGTCGCATTGGGGACTGAGACCGACACGCCGACCGGTGCTGAGACCGGCATCGAGACCGGCGCTGAGACTGAGACCGACGCTGCCTTGGGGAGCGGAGCCGGTGTAGAACCGAAAGCAAAGAGGCAACGGCTTCCTAACAAACTCAGGACTACTAGACTGGTGGTCACAGAGGTGGACGACGGCAATTTTGAGCCAAACGCGCCCGAGGAAGCGCGCGCGTGCTACGGCAATCAAATAGGCTGCATCGTACGAACAACCGCCACCATCAACGATGAGAAACTACACAAGATAGATAATATGAGGCCCTCCCTCCTAAAGAAGCTGCACCAGATATTCTTGTTCCCGGGCCGGAGTGAAAAGGATTATAAAGATCCAGATAAGGACCCGACAATGAAGAAGATAAACAAACACGCCATGACCAAGTTTGGCGACGTGTTGGCCGCTTGGAAAACAAGGGTGAAAGCAAGGATCATCGACAAAAAGGAACCCTACTCCAAGATCGTAAAGGATAATCCGACAATCACGGTAGAGCACTTTGAAATATTCAAGGCGGCTTGCGAGGCCGAAGCTGCCAAAAAAAGTCGAAGTACATGAAGGGGCTTCAATAGAGGAACATTGGGTGCCACCACCTCGGAAGCCGTGGTTACGGCGGGAAGAGGTCCATATGGGCCAAGAAGGACGCGGAAGCCGCGAGTCTAGGCATCCCAGACCTCTTGGCGGAGTTCACCGTCCCGCAGGAGCGTGACGTCCTCAGGGCCCAGCACAATTGGGACCCAGTGAAGAAGGTTTTCGAGACGAACACGATCACGACAGAGTTCATGAGACTGCTGGTAATTTTAGTTTCTGATCAATTCGACTGCACATTAGTCATATTTGTAAACGATCCTTGTGCCTTTTGCAAAGAGAGCAGCACTGGATTGCGGCCGAAAGCGACTCGCCATCTGAAGCGTTGGCGAGGCCCAAGTGGGACACTCCATTCAACCGGGCGTTGAACATATTGAAACGGCTCCCGGTGGAGACTCGACCGTCGTATGGACGCGTGCACGGTGTCGGAGACGGCGCCATGTGGAAGAAGTACTACCGTGAGACCACGGAGGAGAGAAAGGAAAGACGGAGGTTAACTAAAGAAAACATCGACAAGAAGGTTGAGAATGCGGTTGAGAAGAAATCATCTCAGACAGTCGCAACAGTGATGTCTACTACACAACCTTCTTCTTGTAGACGTTGTTGGGCCTCCAAGTGCAGACGTTTGTAGGACAGTAGCAAGTTTCCCTCAAGTGGATGACCTAAGGTTTATCAATCCATGGGAGGCGTAGGATGAAGATGGTCTCTCTCAAACAACCCTGCAACCAAATAACAAAGGGTCTCTTGTGTCCCCAACACACCAAATACAATGGTAAATTGTATAGGTGCACTAGTTCGGCGAAGAGATGGTGATACAAGTGAAATATGGATGGTAGATATAGGTTTTTGTAAACTGAAAATATAAAAACAGCAAGGTAACACGTGGTAAAAGTGAGCGTAAACGGTATTGCAATGCTAGGAAACAAGGCCTAGGGTTCATACTTTCACTAGTGCAAGTTCTCTCAACAATAATAACATAATTGGATCATATAACTATCCCTCAACATGTAACAAAGAGTCAGTCCAAAGCCACTAATAGCGGAGAACAAATGAAGAGATTATGGTAGGGTACGAAACCACCTCAAAGTTATTCTTTCCAATCAATCCGTTGGGCTATTCCTATAAGTGTCACAAACAGCCCTAGAGTTCGTACTCGAATAACACCTTAAGACAGAAATCAACCAAAACCCTAATGTCACCTAGATACTCCAATGTCACTTCAAGTATCCGTGGGTATGATTATATGATATGCATCACACAATCTCAGATTCATCTATTCAACCAACACATAGAACCTCAAAGAGTTCCCCAAAGTTTCTACCGGAGAATCACAACGAAAACGTGTGCCAACCCCTATGCATAGGTTCATGGGCAGAACACGCAAGTTGATCACCAAAACATACATCGAGTGAATCACGTGATATCCCATTGTCACCACAGATACGCACGGCAAGACATACATCAAGTGTTCTCAAGTCATTAAAGACTCAATCCGATAAGATTACTTCAAAGGGAAAACTCAATCCATTACAAGAAAGTAGAGGGGGAGAAGCAACATAAGATCCAACTATAATAGCAAAGCTCGCGATACATCAAGATCGTGCCAAATCAAGAACACGAGAGAGAGAGAGAGAGAGAGAGAGAGAGAGAGAGATCAAACACATAGCTACTGGTACATACCCTCAGCCCCGAGGGTGAACTACTCCCTCCTCGTCATGGAGAGCGTCGGGATGATGAAGATGTCCACCGGTGAGGGTTCCCCCCTCCGGCAGGGTGCTGGAACAGGGTCCCGAGAGGTTTTTAGTGGCTACAGAGGCTTGTGGCGGTGGAACTCCAGATCTATTCTCGTCTTCTGAAGTTTTAGGGTACGTGGGTATATATGGGTGAAAGGAGTACGTCGGTGGAGCTTCGGGGGGGCACGAGGCAGGGGGGCCCACCCCCCACCCTCGTGGCCACCTCCCTTCTTTCCTTACGTGCACTCCAAGCTTTTCCAGTAGCTTTCCTTCCAAAAATAACTTCTCACGTTGATTTTGTTCCGTTTCGACTTTGTTTGATATTCCTTTTCTTCGAAACACTGAAATAGGTAAAAAACAGTAATTCTGGGCTGGGCCTCCGGTTAATAGGTTAGTCCCAAAAATAATATAAAAGTGGATAATAAAGCCCAATATTGTCCAAAACAGTAGATAATATAGCATGGAGCAATCAAAAATTATAGATACGTTGGAGACGTATCAGGCATCCACAAGCTTAATTCCTGCTCGTCCTCGAGTAGGTAAATGATAAAAAAGATAATTTTTGATGTGGAATGCTAGTTGGCATAATTTTAATGTAATTCTTCTTAATTGTGGTATGAATATTCATATCCATAAGATTTAAGACAAAAGTTTAATATTGACATAAAAATAATAATACTTCAAGCATACTAACAAAGCAATCATGTCTTCTCAAAATAATATGGCCAAAGAAAGTTATCCCTACAAAATCATATAGTCTGGCTATGCTCTATCTTCACCACACAAAGTATTTAAATCATGCACAACCCCGATGACAAGCCAAGCAATTGTTTCATACTTTTGACATTCTCAAAACTTTTTCAATCTTCACGCAATACATGAGCGTGAGCCATGGATATAGCACTATATGTGGAATAGAATGGTGGTTGTGGAGAAGACAAAAGGGGAGAAGATAGTCTCACATCAACTAGGCGTATCAACGGGCTATGGAGATGCCCATCAATAGATATCAATGTGAGTGAGTAGGGATTGCCATGCAACGGATGTACTAGATCTATAAGTGTATGAAAGCTCAACAAAAGAAACTAAGTGGGTGTGCATCCAACTCACTTGCTCACGAAGACCTAGGACATTTTGAGGAAGCCCATCATTGGAATATACAAGCCAAGTTCTACAATGAAAAATTCCCACTAGTATATGAAAGTGACAAAATGAGAGACTCTCTATCATGAAGATCATGGTGCTACTTTGAAGCACAAGCATGGTAAAAGGATAGTAACATTGTCCCTTCTCTCTTTTTCTCTCATTTTTTTATTTGGGCCTTTTCTCTCTTTTTTATGGCCTCTTTTTTTCTTCTTTTTTTTTCTTTTTTTTTATTTTTCGTCCGGAGTCTCATCCCGACTTGTGGGGGAATCATAGTCTCCATCATCCTTTCCTCACTTGGGACAATGCTCTAAAAATGATGATCATCACACTTTTATTTTTCTTACAACTCGATACTTAGAACAAAATATGACTCTATATGAATGCCTCCGGCGGTGTACTGGGATATGCAATGAATCAAGAGTGACATGTATGAAAGAATTATGAACGGTGGCTTTGCCACAAATACTATGTCAACTACATGATCATTCTAGCAATATGACAATGATGGAGTGTGTCATAACAAACGGAACGGTGGAAAGTTGCATGGCAATATATCTCGGAATGGCTATGGAAATGCCATGATAGGTAGGTATGGTGGCTGTTTTGAGGAAGGTATATGGTGGGTGTATGATACCGGTGAAAAGTGCGCGGTATTAGAGAGGCTAGCAATGGCGGAAGGAAGGAAAGTGCATATAATCCATGGACTCAACATTAGTTAAAGAACTCATATACTTATTGCAAAAATCTACAAGTTATCAAAGCAAAGTATTACGCGCATGCTCCTAGGGGGATAGATTGGTAGGAAAACACCATCGCTCGTCCCCGACCGCCACTCATAAGGAAGACAATCAATAAATAAATCATGCTCCAACTTCATCACATAACGGTTCACCATACGTGCATGCTACGGGAATCAAAAACTTTAACACAAGTATTTCTCAAATTCACAACTACTCAACTAGCAAGACTCTAATATCACCATCTTCATATCTCAAAACAATTATACAGCATCAAACTTTTCTTAGTATTCAACGCACTCAAAAGAAAGTTTTACAAATCTTGAATACCAAGCATATTAAGATTTTTAAGCAAATTACCATGCTATTTAAGACTCTCAAAGTAATATAAGTGAAGCATGAGAGATCAATAGTTTCTATAAAACAAATCCACCACCGTGCTCTAAAAGATATAAGTGAAGCACTAGAGCAAAACTATGTAGCTCAAAAGATATAAGTGAAGCACATAGAGTAGTCGAATAATTATGTAGCTATGTGAAGACTCTCTCAATTAATAATTTCATATCTTAGTATTTTTCTCAAACAGCAAGCAAAGCAAAAGAAAATAAAATGACGCTCCAAGCAAAACACATATCATGTGGTGAATAAAAATATAGCTCCAAGTAAAGTTACCGATGAACGAAGACGAAAGAGGGGATGCCTTCCGGGGCATCCCAAGCTTAGACGCTTGGTTATCCTTGAATATTACCTTGGGGTGCCTTGGGCATCCCCAAGCTTAGGCTCTTGCCACTCCTTATTCCATAGTCCATCGAATCTTTACCCAAAACTTGAAAACTTCACAACAGAAAACTCGTAAGCTCCGTTAGCGAAACAAAATAAAACACCACTTCAAGATACTGTAATGAACTCATTCTTATTTATATTGGTGTTAAACCTACTGTATTCCAACTTATCTATGGTTTATAAAATATTTTACTAGCCATAGATTCATCAAAATAAGCAAGCAACACACGAAAAACAGAATCTGCCAAAAACAGAACAGTTTGTAGTAATCTGTAACTAACGCAGACTTATGGAACTCCAAAACTTCTAAAATAAATTAGTGGACCTGAGTAATTTTGTCTAGTAATCATCTACAAAAAGAATCAACTAAATAGCACCCTCCAGTAAAAAGTTTTAGTTAATCTCGTGAGCGCTAAAGTTTCTGTTTTTTTACAGCATGATCATAAAGACTTCACCCAAGTCTTCCCAAAGGTTCTACTTGGCACAAACACTAATTAAAACATAAACCCATATCTAAACAGAAGCTAGATGGATTATTTATTCCTAAACAGAACCAAAAAGCAAGAAACTAAAATAAAATTGGGTTGCCTCCCAACAAGCGCCATCGTTTAACGCCCCTAGCTAGGCATAATGATTTCAATGATGCTCACATAAAAGATAGGAATTGAAACATAAAGAGAGCATCATGAAGAATATGAATAGCACATTTAAGTCTAACCCACTTACTATGAATAGGGATTTTGTGATCAAACAACTTATGGGAACAATAATCAACTAGCATAGGAAGGCAAAACGAGCATAACTTCAAAATTTTAAGCACATAGAGAGGAAACTTGATATTATTGCAATTCCTACAAGCATATGTTCCTCCCTCATAATAATTTTTAGTAGCATCATGAATGAACTCAACAATATAACCAGCACCTAAATCATTCTTTTCATGATCTACTTGCATAGAAATTTTACTACTCTCCACATAAGCAAAATTCTTCTGATGAACAATAGTGGGAGCAAACTCAACAAAATAACTATCATGTGATTGAAAATTAAGATCGAGATGACAAGTTTCATGGTTATCATTATTCTTTAAAGCATATGTGTCATCACAATAATCATCATAGATAGGAGGCATGCTTTCATCATAGTAAATTTGCTCATCAAACCTTGGGGGACAAAAATATCATCATCATCAAACATAGCTTCCCCAAGCTTGTGGCTTTGCATATCATTAGCATCATGGATATTCAAGGAATTCATACTAACAACATTGCATTCATGCTCATCATTCAAATATTTTATGCCAAGCAATCTATGTAATACTTCTTCTAGTACTTGAGCACAATTTTCTTTCCCATCATTTTCACTAAAGACATTAAAAAGATGAAGCGTATGAGGCAAACTTAATTCCATTTTTTTGTAGTTTTATTTTATAAACTAAACTAGTGCTAAAACAAGAAACAAAAAGATTCGATTGCAAGATCTAAAGATATACCTTCAAGCACTCACCTCCCCGGCAACGGCGCCAGAAAAGAGCTTAGTTGACGGGGTGTGAGTGCCGCTTACCTAGCCCCCCGGCAACGGCGCCAGAAAAGAGCTTGATGTCTACTACACAACCTTCTTCTTGTAGACGTTGTTGGGCCTCCAAGTGCAGAGGTTTGTAGGACAGTAGCAAGTTTCCCTCAAGTGGATGACCTAAGGTTTATCAATCCATGGGAGGCGTAGGATGAAGATGGTCTCTCTCAAACAGCCATGCAACCAAATAATAAAGAGTCTCTTGTGTCCCCAACACACCCAATACAATGGTAAATTGTATAGGTGCACTAGTTCGGCGAAGAGATGTTTATACAAGTGCAATATGGATGGTAGATATAGGTTTCTGTAAACTGAAAATATAAAAACAGCAAGGTAACAAGTGGTAAAAGTGAGCGTAAACGGTATTGGAATGCTAGGAAACAAGGCCTAGGGTTCATACTTTCACTAGTGCAAGTTCTCTCAACAATAATAACATAATTGGATCATATAACTATCCCTGAACATGCAACAAAGAGTCACTCCAAAGCCACTAATAGCGGAGAACAAACGAAGAGATTATGGTAGGGTATGAAACCACCTCAAAGTTTCTTTCCAATCAATCCGTTGGGCTATTCCTATAAGTGTCACAAACAGCCCTAGAGTTCATACTAGAATAACACCTTAAGACACAAATCAACCAAAACCCTAATGTCACCTAGATACTCCAATGTCACCTCAAGTATCCGTGGGTATGATTATATGATATGCATCACAAAATCTCAGATTCATCTATTCAACCAACACATAGAACCTTAAAGACTGCCCCAAAGGTTCTACCGGAGAATCATGACGAAAACGTGTGCCAACCCCTATGCATAGGTTCATGGGCAGAACCCGCAAGTTGATCACCAAAACATACATCAAGTGTATCACGTGATATCCCATTGTCACCACAGATACGCACGGCAAGACATACATCAAGTGTTCTCAAGTCATTAAAGACTCAATCCGATAAGATTACTTCAAAGGGAAAACTCAATCCATTACAAGAGAGTAGAGGGGGAGAAGCAACATAAGATCCAACTATAATAGCAAAGCTCGCGATACATCAAGATCGTGCCAAATCAAGAACACGAGAGAGAGAGAGATCAAACACATAGCTACTGGTACATACCCTCAGCCCCGAGGGTGAACTACTCCCTCCTCGTCATGGAGAGCGCCGGGATGATGAAGATGGCCACCGGTGAGGGTCCCCCCCTCCGGCAGGGTGCCGGAACATGGTCCCGAGAGGTTTTTAGTGGCTACAGAGGCTTGCGGCGGCGGAACTCCAGATCTATTCTCGTCTTCTGAAATTTTAGGGTACGTGGGTATATATGGGTGAAAGGAGTACGTCGGTGGAGCTTCAGGGGGGGCACGAGGCAGGGGGCGCGCCCTAGGGGGGCCCCACCCTCGTGGCCACCTCCCTTCTTTCCTAACGTGCACTCCAAGCTTTTCCGGTAGCTTTCCTTCCAAAAATAACTTCTATAGTTGATTTCATTCCGTTTCGACTTCGTTTGATATTCCTTTTCTTCGAAACACTGAAATAGGCAAAAAAACAACAATTCTGGGCTGGGCCTCCGGTTAATAGGTTAGTCCCATAAATAATATAAAAGTGGATAATAAAGCCCAATATTGTCCTAAACAGTAGATAATATAGCATGGAGCAATCAAAAATTATAGATATGTTGGAGACGTATCAAACAGCGGTAGCTGCCGCAAAACAGGTTCTTGTAGATATGTCTACTTCCTTGGTTCCGGCCGTTTTCAATTGGACGAGGCAAAATCTAGAAAAAAAATGAAACGGACTTTCCCCTTGCTGACTTCTTGGGGAGCAGCTCGACTAGCGTTGCACCAGCACCTGCAGCTGCACCAGCTCCCGCACCGGCTCCGGCACCGGACATGCTCGGCGGTGCTCCTTCTTTCGCTGAGCTCGACGCCCTCACGGTACCTGTCACACCGGCCCCCTTCAATAAATGTATAATCTCCCATTTTTGTTGCCTTTCGGATGTCTCACGTCGCAGAATTTTTTTGCAGGCCGACGAAACCCCATGCACTATATTGTACACCATCGGCGACCAAAAGGTGGACGTGGGGAAGGCGACGATAATGAAGCCGAAGGAACCATTGTTCCACATCCGGCCGATCCCCCCGAATGTCTTCAAGGTTTCCGTGGCCAGTGTCAAACCAGGCCACGAGAATTTGGCTCCTCTGGTACTAGTGGGGGATGACGACGAGACCCCGCAGCGGCTTGGTGATTGTTCCAATGGGTGGGTCCTATTGTGGCCAAAGAATCTGCTTTGTCTGGAGGCGGCCGGGAGCACACCCACGAGCACGCAGTTAGGTATGAACATCAACACCTCACCTACCCAATTAGCGTCGGCTGTCGTGCTGGGTGATAGCGGAGGGGGTGAGGAAAAGGCTCCATTAGTCGCTGGTGACGTCGCCATAGATGAGGATGAGGATGACGATGGCACTCAATAGTATGTCAATACTGGCGCCTACTTAGGGTTTGAGCGTCATGAGTCGGTGGCTGAATTGCCGTCTCCGGAGGCTGAACGTATTATGGACGACTGTCGGTGTCAAAACCGGCGGATCTCGAGTAGGGGGTCCCGAACTGTGCGTCTAGGCGGATGGTAACCGGAGACAAGGGACACGAAGTTTTACCCAGGTTCGGGCCCTCTCGATGGAGGTAAAACCCTACGTCCTGCTTGATTAATATTGATGATATGGGTAGTACAAGAGTAGATCTACCACGAGATCAAGGAGGCTAAACCCTAGAAGCAAGCCTATGGTATGATTGTATGTTGTCCTACGGACTAAAGCCCTCTGGTTTATATAGACACCGGATATGGTTAGGGTTACACAAAGTCGGTTACAATGGTAGGAGATCTAAATATCTGCATCACCAAGCTTGCCTTCCACGCCAAGAAAAGTCCCTTCCGGACACGGGACGAAGTCTTTGTTGGGGATCGTAGCAAAAATTAAAATTTTCCTACGCATCACCAAGATCTATCCATGGAGTATTCTAGCAACGAGGGTATAGGAGAGCATCTACATACCACTTGTAGATCGCAACGGAAGCGTTCAAGAAGAACGTGGATGATGGAGTCGTACTCGTCGTGATCCAAATCACCGATGACCAGCGCCGAACGGACGGCACATCTGCGTTCAACACACGTATGGTCGGGATGACGTCTCCTCCTTCTTGATCCAGCAAGGGGGAAGGAGAGGTTGATGAAGATCCAGCAACACGACGGTGTGGTGATGGATGCAGCAGAATTCCAGCAGGGCTTCGCCAAGCGTCTACGGAGAGAGGGAGAGGTGTAACAGGGGAGAGGGAGGCACCAAGGCTGCAGGGTGCGGCTGCCCTCCCTCCCCCCCCTTTATATAGGCCCCCTAAGGGGGGCGCCGCCCTGGAGATCCATCTCCAGGGGGGCGGCGGCCAGGGGGGAGGCTTGCCCCCCAAGGCATGTGGGGCGCCCCCTGCCCTAGGGTTTCCAACCCTAGGCGCAGGGGGAAAGCCCATGGGGGGCGCACCAGCCCACTATGGGCTGGTTCCCTCCCCACTTCAGCCCACAGGGCCCTCCGGGATGGGTGGCCCCACCCGGTGGACCCCCGGGACCTATCTGGTGGACCCGGTACAATACCGGTGACCGCCAGATCACTCCCGATGGCCGAAACGGCACTTCCTATATATAATTCTTTACCTCCGGACCATTCCAGAACCTCTCGTGACGTCCGGGATCTCATCCGGGACTCCGAACAACCTTCGGTTTGCTGCATACTAATATCTTTACAACCCTAGCGTCACCGAACCTTAAGTGTGTAGACCCTACGGGTTCGGGAGACATGCAGACATGACCAAGACGATCTCCGGTCAATAACCAACAGCGGGATCTGGATACCCATGTTGGCTCCCACATGCTCCTCGATGATCTCATCGGATGAACCACGATGTCGAGGACTTAATCAATCCCGTATTCAATTCCCTTTGTCTATCGGTACGATACTTGCCCGAGATTCGATCGTCGGTATACCGATACCTTGTTCAATCTCGTTACTGGCAAGTCTCTCTACTCGTTCCCGTAACACATCATCCCATGAACAACACCTTGATCACATTGAGCTCATTATGGTGATGTCTTACCGAGTGGGCCCAGAGATACCTCTCCGTCATACGGAGTGACAAATCCCAGTCTCGATTCATGCCAACCCAACAAACACTTTCGGAGATACCTGTAGTGCACCTTTATAGTCACCCAGTTACGTTGTGACGTTTGATACACCCAAAGCACTCCTACGGCATCCGGGAGTTGCATAATCTCATGGTCTAAGGAATGATACTTGACATTCAGAAAAGCTCTAGCAAACGAACTATACGATCTTTTGTGCTATGCTTAGGTTTGGGTCTTGTCCATCACATCATTCTCCTAATGATGTGATCCCGTTATCAATGACATCCCCATGTCCATAGTCAGGAAATCATGCCTATCTATTGATCAACGAGCTAGTCAACTAGAGGCTTACTAGGGACACATTGTGGTCTATGTATTAACACATGTATTATGATTTCCGGACAATACAATTATAGCATGAACAATAGACGATTATCATGAACAAGGAAATATAATAATCCTTTTATTATTGCCTCTAGGGCATATTTCCAACAGTCTTCAATCTTGTATCTTCATAGTCCAGGAGTCCGGCTGAAGGTATAGTCCGGCCATCCGAACACCCCCTAATCCAGGACTCCCTCAGTAGCCCCCGAACCAGGCTTCAATGATGACGAGTCCAGCGCGCAGATTGTCTTCGGCATTGCAAGGCGGGTTCTCCTCCAGATTCCATGTACCTGTTGAATGATGTCATGTTTCTTGTGAATGTAGCACTCCTTGGCTTCTACGCCCAATAATGGCCACCTTCCACGTGTCAAACGAATACGAAAAGACTGGGTGTTTTTACATTCACACCCCCAGCCGCGTAAATGAGCTGCCTATTTAAAGGAATGGGGATTTAGATCCAAACCACACCTTCTCCCATCCGCGAGTAGTCATCAGAGCGCATCCAGCGAAGATCCATTCCACCATGGCCAGCCGTCACAACTCCTCCTCTCGCCCTTTTAGTCCTAAGCCTGGAGACTGGGAGAGGTGCTCCATCCCGCATAGCAAGCTAGTATCGCTTCAGACCAAGGGATTCCTCCCTCCGGCCTACATGGTCCCGGTTCGAGCCGGACTCGCCACCTATAATGGCGGAGAGCAGGCGGAGAGCGCACCCACTCCCTCCAAAGGAGAGCGGGTATGCCTTGTCCCTTATCTAATAAGGGGACTCGGATTATCAATTCATCCGTTTCTCCGGGGGCTTCTGGAGTTCTATGGCCTCCAGCTGCACAACCTCACGCCTGCCTCTATCTTGCATATCGCGGGCTTCGTTGCCCTTTGCGAGCTGTTCTTGGGTGTTGAGGCTCACTTCGCTCTGTGGAAGAGGCTATTCTGCCTGGTGCCCTGCTCTCAGAGGGGGTCAGTATATCAAGTGGGCGGAGCCGAAGTGTGGCGCATCGCCGGGACCGGATATTTATCCGGAACCCCAAAGAAGGCGTCCGAGGACTGGCCTTCGGAATGGTTTTATATAGAGGATGTCCCGCTACCAGATCCTATTCGGATCAGCCTCCCTGAGTTCAACAGTGCTCCCCGGAAGAAGCGCCTAAGCTGGCGTCCACGGAGCTCTCAGAAAGAAAGTGACAGGGACGTCCTTTACCTGATGGGCCGGATAAGACTGCTAGCTCATTCCGGACTAACCATGATCGGAGTCATGGCCATATGGATCATGCGGGGGTGCAACCGCTTCAGTATAGAAGCCACCCCATGTGGGACTTTAACGGGGAGGATGACGCCACCCGTCACGGCCGCAAGGGGCCGGACTCGGCTGCCGCTCTAATAAAGATCTTGTCCGCTTTGTACAAGGGAGAAGAGGAGGAATTTCTCCGCATCAACCCTCAAGGTGGATTTACTATGTACAATCCTCCGAGTTGGGTAAGTGGACAATTTTACTTGCCCATCTGTTTTATATTCCCATCATTAGTTATATAGTCTGATGATTTCAACGCAGGAATTGCGCCAGGAAGTAAGGGAAAAAACAGCCCTCCCCCGCAGCCCGAGGATCCCGAACGGTCCCTCGATCCGGTCTCCGAAGAGGATCCGGACCTGTCCGTGGAGCTGATTGACGGGGTGTTTTATCAGCTGAGCAGGGACAATGCCCTGGTGGCCATTACGGCTGATTACCCGGGGCTACTCCCAGCCTCCCAGGTAACTGAGACCAAAGTCCCAGCACCTCGAAAAGGAATCCATCCTTGCGTGTTTTTAGTTTCCTGACAACAACCGTATTTTGCAGGGAAGATTCTCGAGGCGGGAGGCTGAGCCTGCGGCGACTAGCCAACAAGGGGCGGCAGGGCCCCGTGGGATGAAAAGAAGTGAAGTCCGGACTGAGGCGCCGGTGCAAAGGTATAGCGCGTCCTCTTATTCTCAGGTGTTATTCCTTCAAGGCATATTAACACTCGTGCTCTGTTCAGGACAAAGAGACCTCGCCGGACTATATCCGGAGAGGTTGCCAATCGCGCCTCCACCAGCCAAGCTCCAAAGCCCGGACCGGAGGCGGAGGCGAACACGAGGCGCGCACCGGACGCTCCTCCGACAGAGGACACGGACAGGCTGTCTGCCACCCCTTCCGAGGTGGAAAGTGCCATGAACCACAGGCGTTGCTGGACAGTTCTTAGCGACGCCTGTTTCTCCCAAGAGGCGTTGGACGCCTTCAATTCGGGAGATGCATATCTCCGTGCCGCTCAGAATGGTCTAGCCAGAGCCACGGAGCAATATGTAAAAGACATACGGGTGAGAAAATTTTAATGGTTATATATATACCAGTAGCCCCCGAGACTTGAAGCAGTGAGAATAACTGATTTAAGGATCATGTAATATGCAGATTGTTTCAGAGAAGAATACCCAATTGTCTCAGGAGTTAAAAGAGTGCCAAGCCCAACTTGAGGCCGCACTGGCCGCGACAGGGAAGCCTAAGGAGACCCCCTCTAGTAATATATGCTTCAAAAAGATAAGTGTGAAGTGTGGCATATGTGTCGATATGACAAATGAAATTGCAGGTGGCGCAGGACTAGATCCGGACAAGCAACAACTCCTACACCAGCTAAAGGCTGGCGAGAGCGTGCTAACAAAGGTGAGGCGGGAGAAGAATGATCTTCAGGATGCCAACACCAAGCTGGGTATTGAACTGAAAGATGTTCGTGCCCAGCTGTCGGACTCCGTTAAGGAGAAGCAGCGGCTTCGACGCGGCATATTTAGTAAGTGCTTGAACGAACTTTTGAAAAAAAGGTTCGGCAAGGAAGTCGACTAACAGAGTGATGTCTGTAGGTATGCTAACAGGTCGTCCTACAGAGGAGATGCCCGGTTCTACGGGTGACCTTCTTCCCGAGCTCTCGCAACTGCACGAGCGAGTTCGGCAGGCGATGCAAGGCGTTGCCCAAGCCTTATGGCCATCCCTCTCCATGCCCGAGGGCCTTGGAGAGCTTGCGGAGAAGCTGAAGGGAGCGCAGCGGTGCTTCCGATTGTGGAAGATATCGGCCTGCCGTCAAGGCGCTAGGGAGGCCTGGGCCAAGGTTAAGACGCGGTACACCAAGGCTGACCCAAACCACATGGCCGAGGTCGGACCTGTGGGGCCCGATGGGAAGGAGATCCCTGTGAGCTTAGTGTACAGCCAAGTAGAATTGGCCGCAAAGTATTCCCAACAGGACTGTAAATTAGACAGCATGTTAGATGGTATTGAAGAGGAATACAATCAGTCAAAGTGACTATGTAAATTAATTGACATTTATAATGCCTTCTAGCCGGATTGTAGATCGTTTGTCATGGCCGACCTTTTCGCTTCAACCTCGGGACCTGACGGTCCGGAGTGTGTCCGGATACCCTCGCGGTTATATAAGAACCGGGGTATGCATGGAGGCCAGGCGTAGGGGTCATTAGTGCTTGAACAGACAAGTGCCCAACTAGTTATGTTATATTACATGGTTAGTAAGAAACATCTTCCGGGGATGATAGTTCCGTTAGGGGTTCCTTTCCCTGGGAGGCATGCCCTAAAGTGCATGTCCGGACTGCGAACGCAGAAAAAGCATCTGGGGGCACATAAGTAAATAAGTAAAAAGGTCATCTTCAGTTCATCGACCGAATATTCCCTTAAGAACGCTAGCTTTCGGCTTCACCCAGTCTGAGGTACACATCCGGCTGACCCGGCAGTAACAATCGCAGAGGTGCTCCCTTTACCACCTAGCCAAACAATCGGGAACGTAGGGGTAAGCATAGGAGCCAGGCAACCCAGCTTGGCCGAAACTTAAGTCATATCGATGCATATAATGGTGAATAAAAGGTACATGCGGAAGTTTGACACATGTGCTGGGCATGAAGCCCGTATAAATAAGCTTCTGTTTAAAGAAGCCCCGAGGTTTAGTGAGCGCGGGTAGCGTGTCACTTGATGAGCCTTTAAGGGCTATAAGAGAGAGAGAGAGAGAGAGAGAGAGAGAGAAGGGGAGAAGGAGAGAAATGTAAGACAGAGAATGTAAAAAAATGGACAGAGGAAGGAGATGAACACAGAGTCCGGCGCTAGGCATAGAATCTTCGGAGACGGGCTGCGTTCCATGGGTTCGGCTCGAGTCGGTTATTCGATGCATCTCGCAGGCGGTACACTCCACCAGTCAGGACCTGGTCGATTATGAAGGGACCTTCCCACTTGGGCTTCAGTTTGTCCTTTTTCTTGTCCAGCAAGCGTAGAACTAGTTCGCCAGTATTGTAATTTTTGGCCCGTACTTCTCTGCTTTGATATCTTGGAGCCTGCTGTTGATAGAATGCGGAACAGGCTTTTGCCACGTCACACTCCTCCTCCAAGGTGTCCAAACTGTCCTGCCGATCGAGTTTGGCTTCTCTTTCTTCGTACATGCGCACTCGAGGTGAGTCATGAATTATGTCGCAAGGCAAAACGGCCTATGCACCGTACACCATGAAGAATGGTATGTTTCCGTGGTGCGATTCGGCGTGGTCCGCAGCCCCCAGAGTACGGAGTCGAGCTCCTCTACCCAGTGCGTGTTGGATTCCTTGAGGGATCGCACTAATCTGGGTTTGATGCCGCTCATAATAAGACCATTTGCACGTTCGACCTGGCCGTTAGTTTGTGGGTGATAGACGGAGGCATAATCGAGCTTGATGCCCATGTTTTTGCACCAGAGTTTTACCTCGTCGGCCGTAAAGTTCGTGTCGTTATCAGTGATGATGCTGTGGGGGACGCTGTAATGGTGTACGACCCCGGATATGAAGTCTATCACTGGTCCGGATTCGGCCGTCTTAACAGGCTTGGCTTCTATCCATTTGGTGAACTTATTCACCATGACCAGTAAGTATTTTTTCTTGTGGGTTCCACCTTTAAGGGGTCCCACCATGTCAAGCCCCCAGACCGCAAAGGGCCATGTTATGGGGATAGTTTGGAGGGCGGTGGGTGGCATATGGCTTTGGTTTGCGAAAAGCTGGCAACCGACGCATCGTTGGACTAAGTCCTAAGCGTCTGCCCGGGCCGTTGGCCAATAAAAGCCTGTACGGAAAGCCTTGCTTACAAGGGACCGAGCTGCAGCGTGATGACCACCGAGTCTGGCATGAATTTCAACCAGCAAGTTCCACCCTTCCTCTTTGGAGATGCACCTTTGAAGGACTCCGGTAGTGATTTTCTTATAAAGCTCTCCCTCATGGACTTTATAGGCTTTAGATCTCCGCACTATGCAGCGTGCCTCGTTTTGGTCCTCTGGGAGTTCCTGCCTAGTAAGGTAAGCTAGGAATGGTTCTGTCCACGGGGCGATAACGACCATTATTATGTGGGATGAAGGTGTGACTTCATTGGCGGAGCCTCCGATTGTGTCAGATTGTTCGTCATAGGGCAGTGCGGTTGAGTCCGGAATGTTATTGCCGGATTCCCCTTCCCATACTACGGATGGCTTGGACAGCCGTTCCAAGAAGATGTTGGGGGGGACTGCGTCGCGTTTTGCGCCGCTGCGTGCCAGGACGTCTGCCGCCTGATTGTTCTCCCGGGCTATATGATGAAATTCGAGCCCTTCGAACCGAGCTGACATTTTTAGGATGGTGTTGCGATAACTGCCATTTTTGGATCCTTGGCATCGAAGTCTCCATTTATTTGGTATATTGCAAGGTTCGAATCCCCTCGCACCTCTAAGCGTTGAATGCCCATGGATATTGCCATCCGGAGACCGTGTAAAAGGGCATCATATTCGGCTGCATTGTTGGAGTCTGTGTACATAATCTGGAGTATGTATTGGACAGTGTCTCCCATGGGGGACATCAAAACGACGCCAGCCCCCAGACCGGCCAACATTTTAGAGCCGTCGAAATGCATGATCCAGTTTGATTATGTGTCGTACTCTTTAGGGAGTTCGGCCTCCGTCCATTCTGCGATGAAGTCGGCCAAAACTTGCGACTTAATAGCTCGCCGTGGCTTATAAGTAATATCGAATGGGAGGAGCTCGATGGCCCATTTTGCAATCCGTCCCGTTGCTTTGCGGTTGTTTATAATATCATTAAGTGGTACTTCGGAGGCTACTGTTATCGAACACTCTTGAAAGTAGTATCGCAGCTTCCGGGATGCCATGAATACCGTGTATGCAATCTTTTGATAATGCGGGTACCGTGATTTGCATGGAGTGAGGACAGTGGACACATAGTAGACTGGCTTTTGAAGGGGGAATTTGTGTCTGTCCGTTTCTCGTTCGACGATGAGCACTACGCTAACAACCTGGTGGGTTGCTGCAATGTACAATAGCATTGGTTCGCCGATATTTGGCGCGGCCAGGACTGGGTTTGTTGCCAATATGGCTTTTATTTCGTCGAGTCCGGCTATGGCGGCATCCGTCCACTCGAAGTGTTCGGTGCGTCGAAGGAGGCGATAGAGGGGTAGTGCCTTTTCCCCCAAGCGGGAGATGAAGCGGCTTAGAGCCACCATGCATCCGGTCAATTTTTGTATTTGTTTGAGGTCCTTTGGGATATCCAAATGCGACAAAGCTCGGATCTTGGCTGGATTTGCTTCAATTCCTCTGCCGGATACGATGAAGCCCAAGAGCTTTCCGGCTGGAACACCGAAAATGCATTTTTTTCGGGTTGAGCTTGATCTCGTATGTTCGGAGGTTATCAAATGTAAGCCTCAAGTCGTCTACTAGAGATTCGACATGTCTTGTTTTTACGACCACATCATCCATGTATGCCTCCACTGTTTTGCCGATCTGGTTTGCCAGACATGTCTGAATCATGCGCTGATATGTTGCGCCGGCGTTTTTGAGCCCGAAGGGCATTGTGTTGAAGCAGAATGGGTTGTATGGTGTGATGAATCCCGTTGCGGCTTGGTCTGACTCTGCCATCTTGATTTGATGGTAGCCGGAGTATGCGTCGAGGAAACACAACGAATCGTGTCCTGCAGTGGCGTCGATAATTTGATCGATGCGGGGGAGGGGGAAGGGATACTTTGGGAAAGCCTTGTTAAGGTCTTTAAAATCAACGCACAGGCGCCAGGATTTGTCCTTCTTTGGTACCATCACCAAGTTTGCTAGCCAGTCCGGATGTTTTATATCTCTGATGAATCCGGCCTCCAATAGCTTGGCTAGCTCCTCTCCCATGGCCTGTCTCTTGGGTTCGGAGAAACGCCGAAGGGCTTGTTTGACAGGTTTGAATCCTTTTAGTATATTTAAGCTGTGTTCGGCCAGCCTGCGTGGGATTCCTGGCATGTCTGAGGGTGCCAGGCGAAGATGTCCCAATTTTCACATAGGAATTCTCGCAATGCGGCGTCTACATCAGGGTTTAATTGTGCCCCGATGGAAGCTGTTTTATTGGGGTCCGTTGGATGGACCTGGAATTTGACTATTTCGTCCGCTGGTTTAAAGGAGGTGGACTTGGATCTTTTGTCGAGTATCACATCGTCCCTATTTACCGTGGAGCGCAGCGTAGTCAGTTCCTCAGCCGCTAGGGCTTCGGATAGTGCCTCAAGGGCCAATGCGGCTGTCTTGTTTTAGGCGCGGAGCGCTATGTCCGGATCACTAGCGAGAGTGATAATTCCGTTCGGCCCGGGCATCTTGAGCTTCATGTACCCGTAATGGGGTATTGCTTGGAAGATTGTAAACACTTCCCGCCCTAGCAGAGCGTGGTTTCCTCTATTGAATGGGGCCACCTGGAACGTGACTTCTTCGGACCTGTAATTATCTGGCGTGCCGAACACCACATCTAGTGTAATTTTTCCTGTATAGCGTGCTTCCCGACTGGGGATTATTCCTCTAAAGGTTGTGCTGCTTCGCTCGATGCGGTTCTAGTCTATTTCCATTTTTTGAAGGGTTTCCTCATAAATGAGGTTCAATCCGCTGCCTCCGTCCATGAGTACCTTGGTGAGGCGAAAGCCGTCCACTATTGGACTGAGGACCAATGCGGCTGGTGCTCGAGCTGTTCGGAATTTAGGCTCATCACTGGCATTAAAAATGATAGCCGTGTCACTCCATGGATTTATTGTTGCTACTTGATAAACTTCGGTAAGGCTGCGGAGTGTTCTTTTTCGCATATTATTTGATGTGAAAGTCTCGAAGACTGTTGAGACTGTACTGGTGTCCCTGAGGTGGCTTCCAGCGGCCTCCAGAATTAGGAGATCTTCGCCAATTTTGGCCACCTGCCGGAGTATCCAACATGCTCTAAGGTTGTGAGTTGGTGTGGCGTCTTCTGTACTATGAATTTTACAGGGTCCATTAAGCCATCCTTCCTGTACGGTTCCACGCCCTGTAGAGGGTTTTGGTTTTTTGGTGTTTAACTCGGGTGTTTAACGATGATGCACCCTTTTATTTCGGACGAGGTTTCTATTCAGGGCCGGATTGTCCCAAAATTTTATTTCGGTTTTCCAGGCGCTTTTCATAGCACAGTACTTTTGTACTATGGACGCCAAGTCAGCGAAGCGTGTAATATCGCGACAACTTATGGCGTTGAGGATTCCCTTGTCCGTGTAATTATTGCAGAATATTGAAATTGCGTCTTCCTCGCGGCAGTCCTTTATCCTGTTCATAACTAGGAGGAATCTGGCCCAGTAATGATGTACTGTTTCTTCAGGCTTTTGCCTGATTTGGGATAGATCGCTTACGTTCGGGTGGGTGGGTGGAATTAAATCCAAAACCTCACCCAATATGAGACTCAAAGGCTAAGGAGTTTCCGAACTCTGAAGTTTGGATTCTTGGAAGTTGTCCAATGAATCTAGCCCGCTGCCTGACTCTAAGTTCAGGTCTTGAGTTACATCCTCCCCTCCGCGGGTATCCGGCTTGGAGGGATCGGGAATCCGGACGTAGCTAAGCCTTAAGATAGATGAAGGATCGCCGCACTGTGCCTCGACCACGGCAACGTGATGGGTGGCTTGGGGAGAGTTAATTTCTCTTAGATCGGGTTTAAGCCCAATTTGGTCGTAATCCGTAGCGACCCCCAAGGCGGCGATGCGATCCAAGAGCTCATTTACGGAAGAGAGCTCCATTGGATCTAACTGCTCGACGAGTTCCGAGCTGACGTGAAGATTGCTTTTGATGACCCGAGAGGTCACCGTCGGCGCAAAAGCCGAACAGGCGGTTATAAGAAAACCACCTAGCCGGAGAGTTTGGCCGACAGCCAAGGCTCCCTTAGTAACGGCACCGTCTTTGAAGACAGGAAGAGGCATCCTTCCTGATTGCGATGGCACAGAGGAACTCTCAATGAAAGCACCAATGTCGGTGTCAAAACCGGCGGATCTCGGGTAGGGGGTCCCGAACTGTGCGTCTAGGCGGATGGTAACAGGAGACAAGGGACACGAAGTTTTACCCAGGTTCGGGCCCTCTCGATGGAGGTAAAACCCTACGTCCTGCTTGATTAATATTGATGATATGGGTAGTACAAGAGTAGATCTACCACGAGATCAAGGAGGCTAAACCCTAGAAGCTAGCCTATGGTATGATTGTATGTTGTCCTACGGACTAAAGCCCTCCGGTTTATATAGACACCGGATAGGGTTAGGGTTACACAAAGTCGGTTACAATGGTAGGAGATCTAAATATCCGCATCGCCAAGCTTGCCTTCCACGCCAAGGAAAGTCCCTTCCGGACACGGGACGAAGTCTTCAATCTTGTATCTTCATAGTCCAGGAGTCCGGCTGAAGGTATAGTCCGGCCAACCGAACACCCCCTAATCCAGGACTCCCTCAATGACCTTCCGGTAGTAAAGAAGTCTAGGAAGAGACCGAGCAAAGGCAAAAGAGTTGATTCTATGATCCAGCCGCCTCAGCAGCCTCGGGTTCAAGACCGTATAGATATCTGATAACCCACAAGTATAGGGGATCGCAACAGTTTTCGATAAGTAAGAGTGTCGAACCCAACGAGGAGCTAAAGGTAGAACAAATATTCCCTAAAGTTCTATCGACCACCGATACAACTCTACGCACGCTTGGCATTTGCTTTACCTAGAACAAGTATGAAACTAGAAGTATTTTCTAGGTCTTTTTTGGATAGGCTTGCAAGAAAATAAAGAGCGAGAAAATAAAAGCTAGGGGTTGTGTCAGTGTGGAACGACACCTATGGGATCACAAGAATCCCTACTACGGTTGCGGGGCGCAGGGTCGTGAGAAGAGCGGATCAAGCAGATAGCACACGGTTCATTTACCCAGGTTCGGGCCGAAAGGATGCGTAAAACCCTACTCCTGCTTTGGTGGATTGTATATATGTGTTCTTGAGCTAGCTATGGGGCGTGAGGAGCTCCAAAAAGCCGAATCATCTTCCTAGTCGCCTTGGGCCTCCTTTTAGAGGGAAAGGGGTTGCCACAGTGGCACACAGTAGGTGGAAAGAGTATAGCGATGCGAGGTTATCCCTCACATTACATGACAAGGCGCATTTAATGCGCCTTGCTTAGGTGTCCTTGCTTTATCAGGGACGGCAAGAAAGCTCGTCCCAGCCGTCGCCGCCTCGCCTGGCCTTGAGGCGCGTCCGAGCTAACAAGGCGTTGTAGCGCTACCTCGGCTGGTTGCTGGGCTGGCGTGGGTGGTGGAGTCTTCAGGAAGACTTGCCTGCCACGACGCAGGAGCTTGCTGGATCGGTGTAGAGACCGCACATCGCCACGCGGGCGCCTGCTCAGCTGGTTGAACTGGCAGCTGCATGGGGACAGCGGAGGAGTCTTGGCAGGTGTGGGCCTGGCTGCGGCCCCACCAATGTCCTCGGCAAGGGCTTGTTGCGGTCTTGCGTATCTTCCCGGCAAAGGGTCTTGTCGGGGCCTTTTGAGCGCCCTTGGCAAGAGGCTTGCCGGGGCCTTGCGGCCGTCTTCGGCAAGGGGCCTTGCCGGGGCCTCGTGGGCATCCTCGGCAAGGAGCCTTGCGGTCGTCTTGTCTTCTAGTTCTCAGGCTTGGCTGCTTCTTTTTGCCTTGTATCTGTCCTCCCTGGAAGGGCAGAATGCTCCTTGTTGGGAAGGTGGCTTGAGTCTTGCTTGCCGATGTAGCGCTTGTCGGCGAAGATGGATCCTCTTTAGTGTAATTGCATAAAGTCGTGGCCCATGCCCGGCGGTTAGTGTAGCCCTAGTTTTCACTACACCGACAGTAGCCCCGGGCCCGGCTGCAGCGGAGAACTTCATGAATTCGACACTGGAGACGGGACCAAGCTTGGCATGGGTCACAGTTGTTGTTGCACTCAAAGGAGCTGCCAGCCCCCGAGCCTACTTCCATGGAAATTTTCTAGCAGAGAACTCTATAGATCTCGATGCTAGAGTGTGGTTTTGTTTCCTTTCTTGCTCCTGGCAAGGCTGTTGCCGGGAAGTCTTATGTTTCTCGCGGAGACTTTTGACGTTCTCGACGCTGGCTTCCGGCAAGCTTGTCGCCAGGAAGGCTTTTATCTTCAGCAGAGAACTTTGACGTTCTCGGTGCCGGCTTCCGGCAAGCTCGTCGCCGGGAAGGCTTTTATCTTCAGCAGAGAACTTTGGCGTTCTCGATGCCGGCTTCCGGCAAGCTTGTTGCCGGTAAGGCTTTTATCTTTGGCAGAGAACTTTGACATTCTCGATGCCGGCTTTCGGCAAGCTCGTCGCCAGGAAGGCTTTTATCTTCAGCAGAGAACTTGGACGTTCTCGGTGCCGGCTTCTGGCAAGCTTGTTGCCAGGAAGGCTTTTATCTTCAGCAGAGAACTTTGATATTCTCGATGCCCGATTTCAGTGGAGAACTCCAGAGTTCTCGACACCGCTGGGAAGGCTTATGGCGAAGAACTTCGTTGTCCTTGACACCGACCCCCGGCAAGATCATCGTCGGGAAGGCTTATGGCGAAGAACTTTGTTGTTCTTGACACCGGCTCCTGGCAAGATCGTTGTCGGAAAGGCTTATGGCTAAGAACTTCGTCGTTCTTGACACCAAGAATATTGGTCCTAAGGGAGTTTCCAGCCCCCGGGCCATAACTTTCTTTAAACATGACAACTGATTAGAATCTAAAGTGCACTTAACTCACTTGTAAATTTTGACTTCTGCTACATATTCCCTATGCCTACTGGAATGCTTTCCGGTGCATACGATCCAGCCAGCAGCGCTTGAGGGAACGGGCCCTTAGCGGCTATTCGGGAACGTCGCCTCCCGGAAAGGTTTACCTTCTTGGCTCTAGCGCAACCACACAAGTTGCCGAGCGGACTCGGGGCAACATGGAGCGCAACTAGCCCCGAGAAGGATCCTTGGCATACAGGTCTATGCAGAAATCTCGAATAAATAGTGCATGCTATCTTCCTATTCAACCTCTCTTTGTACGTCCACCCTACGTTTATGGGGTAGGCTTGTCGGCGCGTAAACCCAGGGCGGCGTCTTGGGGACGGATCCCCAATGGCCTGCCGGGTGTGCTTGCCGCCGGGCGAACCACCTTACCGCCCTTAACGCGGCCGCCCGAACTGTCGAGCTTGACTCGAGTCAGAATCGAGAGCGTTGCCAATTGCGGAAGGCTACCCTACCACTCTCGACGCAGCCGCTTGAGCTGTTGAGTGGACTCGAAACAGAACAAGGGCGTTGCCAATTGCGGGAGGGCCCCTTTGCGTTCAGGTCTTCCATACAAAGAATGAGATCTCCGAGGGGAATAACCTTATATAAAAAGGAAATATCCAAAGTTTCGCATGACTTAGCTTTTCTGTTGCCGCACTGGCGTCATTCTTTTGGCCGCTTCCTTCTTAGGAGCCATGGCGATGAAGAACAGCTGGGTCTACTGCTAGACCGGATTCTCACAATTGCTTCCCCTACCTAGCGCGCCAAAGATGTCGGTGTGGAACGACACCTATGGGATCACAAGAATCCCTACTACGGTTGCGGGGCGCGGGGTCATGAGAAGAGCGGATCAAGCAGATAGCACACGGTTCCTTTACCCAGGTTCGGGCCGCAAGGATGCGTAAAACCCTACTCCTGCTTTGGTGGATTGTATATGTGTGTTCTTGAGCTAGCTATGGGGCGTGAGGAGCTCCAAAAAGCCGAGTCATCTTCCTGGTCGCCTTGGGCCTCCTTTTATAGGGAAAGGGGTTGCCACAGTGGCACACAGGAGGTGGAAAGAGTATAGCGATGCGAGGTTATCCCTCGCATTACATGACAAGGCGCATTTAATGCGCCTTGCTTAGGTGTCCTTGCTTTATCGGGGACGGCAAGGAAGCTCGTCCCAGCCGTCGCCGCCTCGCCTGGCCTTGACGCGCGTCCGAGCTGACGAGGCGTTGTAGCGCCACCTCGGCTGGTTGTTGGGCTGGCGTGGGTGGTGGAGTCTTCAGGAAGACTTGCATGCCACCACGCAGGAGCTTGCTGGATCGGTGTAGAGACCGCACGTCGCCACGCGGGCGCCTGCTCAGCTGGTTGAGCTGGCAGCTGCATGGGGACAGCGGAGGAGTCTTGGCAGGTGTGGGCCTGGTTGCGGCCCCACCAATGTCCTCGGCAAGGGCTTGTTGCGGTCTTGCGTATCTTCCCGGCAAGGGTCTTGGCGGGGCCTTTTGAGCGCCCTTGGCAAGAGGCTTACCGGGGCCTTGCGGCCGTCTTCGGCAAGGGGCCTTGTCGGGGCCTCATGGGCATCCTCGGCAAGGAGCCTTGTGGTCATCTTGTCTTCTGGTTCTCAGGCTTGGCTGCTTCTTTTTGCCTTGTATTTGTCCTCCTTGGCAGGGCAGGATGCTCCTTGTCGGGAAGGTGGCTTGAGTCTTGCTTGCCGATGTAGCGCTTGTCGGCGAAGATGGATCCTCTTTAGTGTAATTGCATAAAGTCGTGGCCCATGCCCGGCGGTTAGTGTAGCCCTAGTTTTCACTACACCGACGGGCTGTTGTAAGTAAAGAAGCAATAAAGTAAATATAGCGAGTGTGGGAAAGTGGTGGTAGGAGTTGCGAAATTGTCCCTTAAGCAACTGACTACTTTACTAGACCGATAGCAAGTATTATGTGGGAGAGGCCACTGCTAGCATGTCATCCCTGACTTGGAATTCTATGCACTTATGATTGGAACTATTAGCAAGCATCCGCAACTACTAATGTTCATTAAGGTAAAACCCAACCATAGCAATAAGATATATTGGTCCCCCTTCAATCCCGTATGCATCAATTTCTATGCTAGGCTGAAGCTTCTGTCACTCTTGCCCTCCAATACATAGTCCTATCAACATACAACTAACCCTATGTTGTGATCCACGCGCGCGCTCATATGATGGGCACCAAAGGACAACAACATAACCACAAGCAAATTAAATCAATCATAGCAATTCATCAACCACCGATAGGACAACGAAAATCTACTCAGACATCGTAGGATGGCAACACATCATTGGATAATAATATGAAGCATAAAGCACCATGTTCAAGTAGAGGGTACAACGGGTTGCGGGAGAGTGGACCGCTGTAGATAGAGGGGGGAAGGTGATCGAGATGTTGGTGAAGATGGCATAGGTGTTGGTGTAGATCGCGGTGATGATGATGGCCCCCGGTGGCACTCCGGCGCCACCGGAAGCGAGGGGGAGAGAGCCCCCCTCCTTCTTCTTCTTCCTTGACCATCTCCCTAGATGGGAGAAGGGTTTCCCCTCTGGTCCATGGTCTCCATGGCGTGGGAGGGGAGAGAGCCCCTCCGAGATTGGATCTGTCTCTCTGTCTCTCTCTGTTTCTGCGTTCTGTTTTGTGGCCCTTCACCGTTTCTTAAATTCCCAGAGATCCGTAACTCCGATTGGGCTGAATTTTGGACACGATGTCTATCCGGAAATTTTCTTGCGGCGAAAGAAGGGCTCCAACCGCCTTACGGGGTGGCCACGAGGGTCAGGGGCGCGCCTGGGGGGTAGGGCGCCCCCCTACCTCGTGCCCACCTCAGACACCGGTTCGCGTTGATTCTTCTTCCCAAATATCATAAATATTCCAAAAAAATCTCCGTCAAGTTTTATTCCGTTTGGACTCCATTTGATATGGATATTCTGCGAAACCAAAAACATGCAACAGACAGGAACTGCACTGGGCACTGGATCAATATGTTAGTCCCAAAAATAGTATAAAAAGTTGCCAAAAAGTATATGAAAGTTGTAGAATATTGGCATGGAACAATCAAAAAGTATAGATACGACGGAGACGTATCAATATCCCCGGTGCGGATAAATGGCATATCCTTAGTCAGCCAATCCTACGTGCAGCAGCGCTAGGGGCCAGATTCGGCGATCTAAGGAGACTTCATGAAAATGTGATGTGGATAGAGAAAGGCCTCATCGCCTTGAAAGATCCAGGATACCCAATCTACGTGGTTAATGATACGTCCATTTTGCATCATGCTTTTATATCAATATTTATTGCATTATGGGCTGTTATTACACATTATGTCACAATACTTATGCCTATTCTTTCTTATTTTACAAGGTTTACATAAGGAGGGAGAATGCCGGCAGCTGGAATTCTGGGCTGGAAAAGGAGCAAATATTAGAGACCTATTCTGCACAACTCCAAAATCCTGAAACTCCACGGAAGTCATTTCTGGAAATAATAAAAAATACTAAGCGGAAGAAATATGTCAGGGGGGCCACCACCTGTCCACGAGGGTGGGGGCGCGCCCTACCCCCCTGGGCGCGCCCCCTGCCTCGTGGGCCCCCTGTTTGCTCTTCGGTGGCCATATTCTGCTATATGAAGTCTTTCGTCCAGGGAAAAATCATCAGCAACCTTTCGGGACGAGACTCCGCCGCCACAAGGCGGAACCTTGGCGGAACCAATCTAGGGCTCCGGCAGAGCTGTTCTGCCGGGGACACTTCCCTCCGGGAGGGGGAAATCATCGCCAACGTCATCACCAACGCCCCTCACATCGGGAGAGGGAAATCTCCATCAACATCTTCACCAGCACCATCTCATCTCAAAACCCTAGTTCATCTCTTGTATCCAATTCTTGTCTCCAAGTCCGGGATTGATACTTGTAGGTTGCTAGTAGTGTTGATTACTCCTTGTAGTTAATGCTAGTTGGTTTATTTGGTGGAAGATCATATGTTCAGATCCTTTATGCATATTAATACCCCTCTGATTATGAACATGAATATGCTTTGTGAGTAGTTACGTTTGTTCCTGAGGACATGGGAGAAGTCTCACTACAAAAAAAAGACACATCCGTGACATTTTGGGCCGAAGAAAAAAAATATGTCATACATATGACACTTCTATGATGATAATTGTGAGAAGACCCGGTATCATCATAGATGTGGTGGGCTCCTACTTCTATGACAAAAAAATCAAGACAGAAAATGGGCTTTTCGTCCTGGGCGGGACGGAGACGCGGCTGCATGACATTCTTTGGGTCGTCCATGACGGAAAAAACCGTGGTAGAAGCAAGGGGGAGGAAAATTTCGGGGAGTTCCCGGTTATAGTGGGAGGTCGGGGCCCGAGCGATGCACGTTTCTCTCGTACACGTACGCGCGTGTGTGCGAGGCGTTGGCTTAACTGAACCCGAGCAAGGCGTTGGGCTCTAACTGAACCCGAGTGATTGCACTGCAGGCTACGCATTACTGAACCCGAGCGATCGATTGATGGCTGTTAACTGAACCCGATCGAGCAATTCCTTCGCTACTGCTGCTAACTGAAGCCGATCGATGGGATGAACAGTGAGCGTTGCGGGGGGGTTGGATGAACAGTGAGCGGTGGCGTTGCCTCTGGATGAACAGGACCCCGTGGTGTGGTGGAGGGCTGGATGAACAGTAGACGGTGGAGGGGTGCCCGTGGAGGGGTGGTTGAACAGGACCCCGTGGTGTGGAGGGCTAGATGAACAGTAGACGATGGAGGGGTGCCCGTGGAGAGGTGGTTGAACAGGACCCCGTGGTGTGGAGGGTTGGATGAACAGTAGACGGTGGAGGGGTGGTTGAACAGTAGCTGGTGGAGTAGCGCGCGGTGGAGGCTGGATGAACAGGAGCCCATGGAGGCTGGAGGAGGTCGACGGTGGAGATGAACAGTATCCCGTGGAGTCCCGTTTTGCGGTACGCCACACCTCTACCGATGAACAGGACCCCCGTTTCGACCGTAGGAGGTCCATTTCGTCCGTTTTGCGGTACGCCACACCCCTCCCAATCAACAGGACCCCAGTTTCGACCTTAGGAGGTCTGTTTCCTCCGCTTTGCGGTACGCCACACCCCTCCCGATCAACAGGACCCCGTTCCGAACGTAGGAGGTCCGTTTCCTCCGTTGTGCGGTACGCCAGGCCTCGTTTCCATCGCATGTTCCGTCCAAGCCCTCCCGATGAACACAACCACGCATTCCGTTTCGACCCAGCCGGTTGGCTCCCACGCATTCCGTTGCCTCCCGATGAACACGACGCATTCCGTTGCCTCCCCATGAACACGACGCATTCTGTTGCCTCCCCATGAACACGATGACGACGCTGTTTCTCCATTCCGACCCAGCTATGTACATGAGCCCTCGCCGTACGTATGCGGGAGTAGGCGTTCGAGACCCTGCCCGTATGTACGTACGTGGCCGTATTTTCTTTCTTGCACCCTGGCCGTTGTACGTACGTGTACATGCTACGTGTGCGCCTCTACTACAACACGTGCGCGCCTCTACATCCACTAGTATATATGTACGTACATGTTCGCGACCAGAATGACAATGCTACGTACGCTTCGACCAAGTGGGTCCCAACTGTCAGGCACTTCCTTGAGTGCGAATATGTAGCTGGTGGGTCCCAGCAGTCAGGGGGGCGAATCGTTTTGTTTTGTTTTTTTGCCCAGACACACTTCCTTGCGTGCGAAGGTGTAGCCGGTGGGTCCTAGCAGTCAGGGGGGAAACGTTTTTTTTTGCGAAATACGGTGGCCCGTCCGGTGGGTCCCCGCTGTCAGGTGGAGGAATAATTATTTTGCACGTAATAAGGAGGCACTTCCTTGCTGCGGCCGTGGACCCAGCTGTCAGCCTCTCCACGTACAGTCCACGTCCAATGGAAGCCGTTCCTTGAGCACGTTGACCACGCCGCGCCGAGATCACCAGGGCGGTGGACGACGGCGAGGCCTAGGAAGGGGACGACGCGGAGCCGGGGAAGACGCGGCAGTGGATGCCCGCGCGTAGAGGAGTACGAGGGTTCACTGGTTCGCTGCGGTATGAGGCTGCCATCGCCGCAGAATAACAGGGGGTGTGGGTGAGTAGAGGGACGGCCTGGCCAGTGGTGGGAGTAGTAGGGGCAGTGAGGCCTCCGCTGCATCGCAGCCGGCCACGGGAGGCAGGAGCACGAGGCACGACCGGCGCTGGTTTGGGCAGCTGGAGCAAGAAGACCAGAGGTTGAAGAAGCACTACCGTCGTTGGATGGACATCGTACGGTCACTGGAGCTAGAATCGTGCATATTGACTAAGTAGACAAAGCCCTCCGTCCCCGTCAACTTAGTAGGCCCACAAGTCAGCCTGCCACTATACTGGGTCCCAACTAACAGGGGGAGTATTCATTCTTTTTGTGCATAATAAGGAGGCACTTCCTTGCGTGCGAAGTTATAGCTGGTGGGTCCGAGCTGTCAGCGGCGGTAACGTTTTTTCGTGAAATACAGAGGCCCTTTCGGTGGGTCCCTGATGTCAGGTGGAGGAATCATTATTTTGCGCGTAATAAGGAGGCATTTCCTTGCGTGCGGCCGTGGACCCAACTGTCGGCCTCTCCACGTACAGTCCACTTCAGATGCATGTCGGTCGTTGACCACGTTGACCAGGCCGCACCGAGATCATCAGGGTGGTGGAAGACGGCGAAGCCTAGGAAGGGAACGACACGGAGGCAGGGAAGACTCGGCAGTTGTTTCCCATGCGGAGGGGAGTACGATTGTACGAGCGTTTACTGGTTCGTCTGCCGTCACCGGAGAATAACAGCAGGTGTGGGTGAGTAGAGGGATGACTAGGCCAGCGATGGGAGTACGGTGGGGCGGTGAGGCCTGCGCGGCAGCACAGCCGGCCGCGGGGAGGAGGGAGCAGCCAGTCCCGCCGGCGCTTGTTTGAGCGGCTGGAGCAGGAAGAGCAGATATTGAAGAAGCACGACGGCCGTTGGATGGACATCCAACAGTCATTGCTTGTGCGTCAACCTTTTTTTAGCAAAGCCTCAAATATGTGGAAAACAGCATACAACCCATCTGCCATTATTTCTAATAATTTACAGCCCATTTGCTAATTCTTAAGGGTTTTTTTGGAGCCCATATTCTTTTTGTTAGCATTACAGCCCATATTGTGGCCACGGTTAAAAAATTATACGAAATTTTGCACATCTCGGTGCGGTCCGAACTGTTTTTAATCCCGAAATTTCGACTCACATTCAAACTGATTTTAAAAATAAATGTATATGAATATAAAATCCAACGAATTCTCCACGCATAAAAATTAATGTAATTTAAAATCTCGAAATGAAAAAAAGATATTTGAAACTAATTGCCGGTTTGATGTGTTTTAAAAATGTACAGCCCATTGCTCATTACTGATGGGCCATTTTCTTGGCCAGCCGAATGAAAGCTCTCCTCGTCTTGAAAGATTTGCAGCCCAACAGGCCTGACAAAGCGACTTACTTGGCAAATCACAAAAAAACTGGGCTGTGGCCGTGGACCCAGCTGTCAGCCTCTCCACGTACAGTACTCTTCCGATGGAATGTCGTTGACCACGTTGACCACGCCGCACCGAGAGCACCAAGGCGGTGGACGACGGCGAGGCCTAGGAAGAGGACGACACAAAGCTGGGGAAGACGCGGCAGTGGATGCCCACGCGGAGAGGAGTACGAGTGTTCACTGGTTCGGCTGCGGTGTGAGGCTGTCGTCACCGCAGGGCCTGGCTAGCGGTGGGAGTAGTAGGGGGCGATGAGGCCTCAATGGCAGCACAGCCGGCCACTGGAGGCAGGAGCAGGCGGTCTCCCCGGCGCTGGTTTGGGCGGCTGGTGCAAGAAGAGGAGCGATTGAAGAAGCAACAGGACCGTTCGATTCAAATCCAACGATTACTGCCGCTAGAATCGTTTGTTGACTAAGTTGACAAGCCCTGCGTACGCATCAATTTAGTAGGCCCACATGTCAGCCTCCCAACCAGTGCGCCCCAGATGTCAATGGGAGGAATCATTTTTTTCGCGTAATAAGGAGGCAGTTGATTGCGTGCGGCCAGGCTAGCGGAGGGAGTAGGGTGGGACAGGGAAGCCTGCGCGGCATCATAGCGGGCCACAAGAGGAGGGAGCAGGCAGTCCCGCCGGCGCTAGTTTAGACGACTGGAGCAGGAAGATCAGAGATTGAAGAAGCACATCGGCCGTTGGATGGACATCCAACAGTCACTGCTGCTAGAATCGTGTGTTCACTGACGTAAACAAGTCAGCCTCGAAATCTGTGGCTTGTACAGCCCGTTTGCTATTATTTTTATAATTTTTACTCATTTTCTAATTCATATGGAATTTATTGTAGCCCGTTTTCCATTTTTAGAATTGCTGGCCATTTTCTGGTCAGTACCAGGGTCAAAACATTAACTAAATATGTGGGAAATTTTGAGAATTCGCAAATTTTTGCTGGGGAACGAAATATTCTTAATCCAAAAATTAATAGCCATACTAAAACAAATTTAAAAATAAATTAGTACTATGTCATGTTAAATCCAATGAAATACGTATAAGATATCAGTGAAGAACAAAAACAAAAAAAGAGACTTATATCCCATTTGCTATAATTTTTTTGGAATTCTCAACCCCTTTTGATATTACTTTTAACAGACATTAACCATACTCTTAAGCCAGGCCGGAATGCATCCCTCCTCGTCTTGAAAGATTTGCAGCCCAGTAATTCCGAGAAAACAAATAGGCCTAGCTTGGGTATTCTTCAAAAAGAAATACTGGGCTATCTATTTTCCCAAAGAACTAGTGCATCAGCATTGAGCTTTATTTATTTATTTATTTAATTATTTATGTTCAGGGGACCATAAGCATGTACCTGGGTCGGATTCATGTGAGAGCCTCCCTTCCAGTTAATTATGGGCTTCTCTATTGGGCCTTCATCAGTGGGTTGCATGTTATCAACAAGTGGAAAATGTGTTCCGTACGAAAAATAGTATGCGCTACGTACGGTATGGGACACTAAAGGATTGAACCACGCAACGACTTCCAAAACATTGTGTTTGTCGTTCTAACAACACATTTATTCAACCAACAGACGAAATATACTACTGATTGTACATTGAAAACAGCAGCAGCAGCAACCAGGGCTGGGGGTGCAACAGAAGCAGTAAGCAGGCCAGAAGAGTGAAGACGCAGCTCTCTCTTCCAAACCAAACACAGTCATCATTGCAAAAGGGCTACCAAAAAAGAACAAGTGTATGCATCAAACTAAATAAAGATCCTAGTACACCAAGTGTACGCATCTAACTAACTGGCTCAGTTAGATGTTACTATTTATTAAGATATGGAGATTGGCTGACGGCTTGAACCAGATGGGTGCCTGACAGGGGAAACTCCAGCCAGCAGGTCGAAGTCTGATACTTGCGACCCTCTCTCCTACTTTGGGCTGCAGAGCGTGGCGGCACATATCAGGGTATGGTGCATGCAGAGATGCATGGTACGCTGTGTACACACAGTTTTGCCTGATGAATGAAACTGTGCTGCCATCATGATCCTTGCCGTCGGTTATCTCCTGGTTAATCCGACAAACAGAGAGCGTATACCAAGGCTACTTACCAGCCTCCAGTCAAAAATTCCTGAAGGCCCAGAGAAGCTGGGATCCTGCTCAGAGACCTTGCAGTGACTGTGATTGTATTCTGTGAAACAACACGTCCGGTACGTGCGAACGATCATCAATCTTTCGTCATCGTCTGATCGAGCCAGGAACCACCTGCAACTGCCATGCCGCTTTTCTTTGAAAGGTTCTGGGATTAGGAAGGGTAGGGACACCAGGCGGCCTACAACATCATATCAAGTTGGAGTCAAATAAAAAAGGGCTCTTGATTTAGTCAATCTTAAGAACAGCATGTTATGAGCATGAATATTTTTTCAGCAAATGTTGACAGTAATATAAGCAAGCCATAATGATATCATAGGAAAGTAACATACTGCTGTAACAGCCGTTTGTAGCGATGACTGGAGTAGGCCAGCAATACGTTCAGACATAGAAGGAGTCGACAGCGTAAATGAAGCCCTTGTGTTCAATGGCATCAGAGAACCATGTAGGATGTATGATCCTACGATGGACGTGCAGATTTATCCACTTACCGCAGTGACTTGTTAGATAGGCGAGACCGCGGTTGAAGAACGCAATTAGCCTGAAGTCTTTATAATTCGCAGATCTTGTGGGCACTTGGCAGATTACAACCTGAGCAAATCAAACTTGGTATCATGTTGGCTACTGTAAGATTTCGAGTATTCTGGGCCGCGGTGCCAAAGCAGTGCAGTGTTAATCGAGGGAAGGGGGATCAATCGCCGGGTGTAGACCTCCATGAGCATCCAGCTGCCGCGACCGTCAACGAGCACCATCCAAGACGTGTTCATGCCGACCCAGTACATACCGTTAATGTAGTTGAGGCTGATGGGGATCGGATCACAGTCAAGGGGGTTGATGCTCGCCACCCTACGATTGTTATGCTGCGTGACACGCCGTTTCTGAAGATCAGGCGGCATCAGCAAGCAAGGAGCTAGCTTAAAAAGCTCCGGCCTGAGGACTTTGACGGTACAGCCCCGACGAGCACGCGGCGAGCGGCATGGTACTGAGATTGTCCACACGCGAAACAACGAGCTTGATTACCTCTGTGGGAAGTGTTGGGGATATTGCTATCTGGGGTAAACCGGCCTGCAGGGTCCGGGTTACCTCCGTCAATGGACCCGAGATGTTAAAGCCCAAGGAGAAATAGAAGGGCCCAAGGCCTATAATCGGTTTAAAGGTTTATGGTGTAAACCGGCCTGGGGTAAACTTGTATTGTAAGTTAGGAATAGAGAGACCGACCCGGGCACGTTTATAAGCCGGAGGTCGGGACTTTGCAGACCGACAGGCGTCACCCGTGTATATAAGGGGACGACCCGACGGCGGTTTGGGGACAGAGAAGAAGAACTCGAGGTTTAGGCGAAGCTTATCGCTCCCTAAGCCCTCGAAACCCATCAATCCCATCACAACTAGACGTAGGCTTTTACCTTCATCGAAGGGGCCGAACTAGTATAAAAACCATGTCCTTGTGTCCACTTTTAACCCCTTCAAACTAACCCGTTGCGATGGCTCCACGACTAAGTCCTCTCACTAGGACATCTGCCGTGACAAACCCACGACAGTTGGCGCCCACCGTGGGGCTATCGCGAGATGGTTTCAAGTTTTTGGAGGGCCGCTTTGAAGGACTCGAGGGTTACGCTGTGGGACGGATGACCAAGAGCCGCCGCGGAAAACTCTACATCGACAGCACAGGCTGGGGCCCCGACGCCGGCTCGATCGAGTACGGGTACCGGGTCCCCTTTGGCGGCATCCATGTTTTCATCGGCAAGATCGGAGAACCGGGCCCCGAGTCAGGCGTCTGCGCCGACCTCGTCGAGACAGCTCAGTGCACGAGATCGACCCTGGCTAAACCGACCAGGAAGCACGCCTTCGTGGGAGTCATCCACGGGGGAAGCTACGAGGAAGGATCCGAATCTGGTGACAAAACCGCCATCTACTCCGGCGATGAAACGTCGACCGGGGAGACCGAATCTCTTTACCAGCTACAAGATGATCGGATTGGGGGCTGCTCCGATGGCAACAGTATTCCGGACCCCTCTGATCTGCCCTATCGGGTTGGGATCTTCATGGCTGGAACACAGGCGGCGCCACGATCATCAACTGCAGCAGCAGCGATCTCCGAATCGGCAGCAACAACGGCTGCGCGGGCGGGAGGCCCTACGGGTTCACCAGCCCAAGTTTTGTCAGACCTGTTTGACGCACTGGCAGCGCTCATGGCGGAAGCCAACCCGGTGGATCAGGAGGTTCATAATGCTGAGATTGCCAAGGTGAGAGAGCAGATCACTCAAGCTAAAGCGGAGCTGGCAGCAGAAGAGATCAGGATGACGGCGGAGCGCGCCGCTTTGGATGCACAGGCTTACAGGCTCATGATGGACCAGAACGCGTCTCAGGAAGTCCTGAAGAGGAAATCCCGATCTCGGTTGCCTGCAGCCCTCGACACCCGAAATCTCTTCAACACCCCGGGGGTAAACCGTGCGGAGGCGACAGTTGGCGCCCCGGTTCAGCACCGGATAATAAACCTGCCGCGTCACAACACTGGTACACCACAGGCCGTGCCAACACCGTCAGGTCATTATTCCAACCCGATGGATAACCTCGTCGCGGCGGCAGCTCGGCTGGAAGCCATTCCGATCGAAGGCGATTCACCGCAGGACGTAGAAACACGCCGGGTCAAGGAGCTCCTTAGGACCGCGTTGGCCCAACAAGAAGCATATTCACAAAGCCGTGATCGGATTCACTCCACCCCTCGCCCCAGCAGGAGCCATAGTAGGCGTATGGAGGAGCCGGCTGTTTCAAGCAATGCCAGGCGTGAAGCGCTCCGCGGCAACAACCCGGCAGGCGTCGACAATGCTCAGGAGAGTGTGGATCGCACCCGTGCGCGGGAGGCCAGAATAGCAGCGCAGCATCAGACTCGTCAGCTTACACCTATCTTCCCAGCGGCTACGGTTGAACCGGGGGTGGTCTCCAGTTCTTTGGGAGTACCGTGCCTTGTTCCCGCTTTACGCAACGTACGCCTGCCCAAAGACTTCAAAGGCCCCCGCAAGGTACCAAACTACACGGCAGATCAGCCTCCGGAGACATGGGTGGAGAGCTATGAAATGGCTATGGAGATGCTGGATGTGGATGACACGGCGTGTGCCAAGTATTTTACTATGATGTTAGAAGGAACGGCCCGGACTTGGCTAAAGAGCTTACCGCCTAATTCAATTAGTTCATGGGCCCAATTGTGCGCCCGGTTTATCAAGAATTTCAAGGACACGTGCAAACAGCCAATGTCGATAGTTGACCTAGCAGCCTGCGTTCAGCAAGAAGGGGAATCAACTACCCATTGGGTACGGCGGGTATCAGAAGTTTTGCACTCATCAGATCACATCAACGCAGACACCGTCGTGGTGCTGTTGGAAAGCAACTGTCGGTTTGGCCCTTTGAAGCTAAAGCTGGGCCGGATGAAGCGTGATTGTACAGATATAGGAACGCTCATGACCGCTTTAGTGAAGTATGCGGATTCTGACAGTACCAAGGATCCTGACTCTGGTGATGACAAAGCAGGGAAGGGAAAGAAGAATAGCAACACCAAGGGCCAGCAACATCGGCCGACAGGTAATGGAGGCGGAGGTAAGCGTAAACCGGACGGGAGCATGGACTTGGTGGCCAGCACAAGTGCACAGAATAAAGGCCAGCGGCATAAGGGGAAACAGCCAAGTTTCCGCGCAAATCCCGGTCCTAATCCGGAGCGTTTGAACTTTTTCTTAAACCAGCCCTATCCGAAGCACGGAACAAAAGAGGAACCAGCAACCCATATTTGGAAGGATTGTTATATCATGAAGGAATTCAAAAGCTCAAACACTTTCCAATATGATCACAGCTCCGGCGGTGGTTCAGGTTCCGGATCAGGATACAGTGGCGGAAATTCCGGTCCAGGGTTCCAGGGTAATCCGGGCGGACAGGACAGCCGAAATAATCAAAGTAATCAAAGTGGTTACGAACAGCAGCAATCAGGTTATCAGAACAACCCGAAACAGTTGAGTGGTGGACAGTATCATGTCTTTACTACAAGCTTGGATAAACGACATAGAAAGCTTCAGAGGCGGGCAGTCAGTGCTGTTGAACCGGCCACGCCTCACTATCTGCGTTGGTCGGAACAGCCTATCATATGGAGCCGAGAAGATCATCCTCCCAGGGTTTATAATCCGGGTCAGTTAGCACTGGTGGTAGCGCCTCAGGTGGGAGGTTATAAGCTTACCAAGGTGCTCATGGACGGAGGGAGCAGCATTAACATCTTGTATTATGAGACCTTCCGTCGCATGGGACTGGTGGATAAGGATCTCAAACCGACCCATACCGTGTTCCACGGGGTGGTGCCTGGCAAGTCTGCATATCCGGTCGGTAAGATAGCCCTTGAAGTGGTCTTTGGCGATAGTCACGATTCCAGGTCAGAGACGCTGACGTTCGAAGTGGTTAAAATCCAAAGTCCGTACCACGCTTTGTTCGGACGGCCAGCCTATGCAAAATTTATGGCACGGCCCTGCTACGTGTATCTGCAACTTAAGATGCCGGGTTACAAGGGCACTATAACGGTTCATGGCAGCCGTCGAATTGCTTTGGAATGCGAGGAAGGAGATGCGACTTATGCAGAATCGGTTTGTGCTACGGAGGAGCTAAAGCAGTACAAAGACAGTGTTGATCCGGAGGATATGACTTCATTAAAAAAGCCAACTACAGACCACGATCCGGCCTTGAAGTTCAAGTCAGCGGCCGAAACTAAGCTGGTTGACTTCGTGCCTGGCGATTCATCCAAGCAGTTCAGCATCAGTGCAAACTTGGATCCAAAATAGGAAAGCGCGCTCATCGAGTTCATCCGTGAGAATCGGGACATCTTTGCATGGAAGCCGTCTGACATGCCTGGTGTACCGAGGCAACTCGCTGAGCACACCCTTAATGTGGATCCTAAGTATAAACCGGTAAAGCAGTTCTTACGGCGGTTTAACGAAGAAAGACGTAAAGCGATTGGTGAGGAAGTGGCCAGGCTCCTGGCAGCTGGTTTTATTATTGAGGTTTTTCATCCCGAATGGCTTGCTAATCCGGTGTTGGTTCTTAAGAAAAATGGCACCTGGCGCATGTGTGTGGATTACACAGACTTGAATAAAGCTTGTCCAGCGGATCCTTTTGCTCTCCCCCGGATTGATCAAATCATTGATGCAACAGCAGGTTGCGAGCGTTTGAGTTTTTTGGATGCCTATTCGGGTTATCACCAGATCAAGATGGCAGTTAAGGACCAGGAGAAGACGGCGTTCATTACTCCCTTTGGAGCCTTCTGCTATGTGTCTATGCCCTTCGGGCTTAAGAGTGCGCAGGCTACTTATCAACGGTGTGTGCAAAATTGCCTCCACAAGCAGATTGGTCGTAATGTGCATGCTTATGTGGATGATATTGTGGTCAAGTCACGAAAGAAAGAGACCCTGGTTGACGATTTGAAGGAGACTTTCGATAACTTGAGAGTGTACCAAATGATGCTCAACCCGGCGAAATGTGTTTTTGGTGTGCCTGCAGGCAAGTTGTTGGGGTTTTTAGTATCCCATAGAGGAATTGAGGCTAATCCGGAAAAGATCACAGCCATCACCTCCCTGGCCAAACCGAAATGCGTTAATGATGTTCAGCGCATGGCCGGACGGATTGCAGCGTTAAGCCGGTTCATCAGTCGCCTCGGTGAAAAGGCGATCCCCTTGTATCAAATGCTCAAGAAGACGGATCAATTTGTCTGGAGTGCGGAGGCGGATAAAGCGTTTGAGGACTTGAAGCGGCAGCTAGTCAATCCGCCAGTTTTGGCAGCCCCTGTAGATAAAGAGCCACTCCTGTTATATGTTGCTGCGAATGCCAGAGCGGTTAGTGTGGCGATGGTGGTAGAACGAAAGGAGGCTGGAAAGGAACATCCGGTTCAGCGACCGGTTTATTATATCAGTGAAGTACTTATCGAGTCCAAACAAAGATATCCGCATTGGCAGAAGCTGGTATATGGTGTTTTTATGGCAAGCCGGAAGCTGAGGCAATATTTTCAAGGACACCCTATCACGGTGGTCAGTTCTGCTCCTTTGGGTGACATCATACAGAACCGGGAGGCGACCGGTCGGATTGCTAAATAGGCTATCGAGCTTGGGCCGCACGGTTTAAGATACGTGCCCCGGACGGCTATAAAGTCACAAGCACTTGTCGACTTCATAAACGATTGGACAGAGTTACAAGCGCCGGAGGAGAAGCCAGATAACACCTATTGGACTATTCATTTTGACGGGTCCAGGCAATTGGAAGGCTCGGGGGCTGGAGTCGTTTTAACTTCCCCACGAGGAGATAAGTTTTGTTATGTCCTCCGTTTAATGTTCCCCTGTACAAATAATGCGGCTGAGTATGAAGCTTTGCTTCATGGTCTTCGGATGGCTAAAGAGATGAATCTGAGCAGAGTTAGGTGCTTTGGTGATTCGGATCTGGTAGCTCAGCAGGTATCTGGCACCTGGGATTCTAAGGATCCGCTCATGGCTGCATACCGACGTGAAGTAGATATGGTGGCTGGGCATTTCAAAGGCTATCAAGTGGATCATGTGGACCGCAGAAAGAATGAGGCAGCGGACGCTTTAAGCCGCTTGGGCTCTCAGCGTAAACCGGTCCCACCCAATGTTTTCTTGGATGTATTGTATCACCCATCGGTACAGCTGCCCGGTGAGCTGGAGTTGGCTGTTCCTGATCCGGAGGCTCAATTAGTGGCGGCTCTTCACATCACCCCGGATTGGACGCTCCCTTATCTGGCATATATGAACCGGGGTGAGTTGCCAGAAGATGAAAGCTTGGCTCGACAGATAGTACGACGGTCCAAGTCTATGACCATTTTCAAAGGAGAGTTACATCATCGCAGCGTGTCAGGAGCGCTGCAACGGTGCATATCCCCTAAGGAGGGGTGCGAGATATTACGAGAAATACATGAAGGGGATTGCGGCCACCACGCCGGTTCAAAATCATTGGTGGCTAAAGCATTCCGACACGGTTTCTACTGGTTAACTGCTCATGCTGATGCAGAAGACCTGGTCAGGTTATGTGATGGTTGCCAGAAATTTTCCAGACGAGCACACATACCGGCTCAAGAATTGAGGATGATTCCAATCACTTGGCCGTTTGCGACTTGGGGGCTTGATATGGTTGGGCCTTTTAAGCGTTCCAAAGATAAGAAGACCCACCTACTGGTGGCGGTTGACAAATTTACCAAGTGGGTGGAGGCAGAACCTGTCAGTAAGTGTGATGCTGCCACGGCGGTTCGGTTTATAAAGAAGGTGATCTTCCGGTTTGGCTTTCCACACAGCATCATCACAGATAATGGTACCAATCTATCCAAAGGGGCCATGAAAGAGTTCTGTGCACGGGAGCATATACGGCTTGATGTTTCTTCGGTAGCGCACCCACAGTCTAATGGTCAGGCAGAACGAGCGAACCAAGAGATTTTGAGAGGTATCAAACCCCGGCTTCTGGTCCCTTTGCAAAGGACGCCGGGTTGTTGGGTGGAGGAGCTACCGTCTGTATTATGGAGCATCAACACCACGCCTAACAGGTCCACGGGGTTTACGCCATTCTTTATGGTTTATGGAGCAGAGGCGGTTCTCCCAAGTGATATACGCCATGACTCACCTCGTGTGGCAGCATATGTTGAAGCGGACAACGAGCAGGCACGGCAGAACGCTCTTGACTTGTTGGATGAGGAACGTGATTTAGCAGCTGCCCGTTCAGCGATTTACCAGCAAGATCTTCGCCGTTACCACAGCCGTCGGGTTAGGACCAGAACCTTTCAGGAGGGGGATTTGGTGCTTCGACTCATCCAAGACCAGTCTGATCAGCATAAATTATCCCCGCCTTGGGAGGGACCTTTTGTGGTCAGCAAGAATTTGAATAATGGGTCATATTACCTGATTGATATTCGAGAGCGCAAGGATTCACGCACATCAGAGGAGGAGACCAGCAGGCCGTGGAACATAGCTCATCTTCGCCCTTATTATACATGAGCCTTGGGCTCTGTTTATGTACATATCATGACCATGTATATATTATGATTAATACAATAAACCGGAGCCTCGAGTAAAGCGAGGTCTCTGCTGTTCTTCACATCATGTGTGTTTACCCCTGGAGGTCGCTTCACAGAAGTTCAAATTATAGATTCCGGTTTAAAAGCCGGTTCAAGGGAAGATGTCCCCTACAAGGCTGTGAAGCTCTTAATATCCGGTTCAATATCCCGGTTCAAGCATGAGGCTTCCTGTTCAAACATAGGTCGTATTCGAACCAAAGAGAACATAGCTATTCAAACACGGGGCTTCCTGTTCAAACATAGGTCGTATTCGAACCAAAGAGAACATAGCTATCCCTATAAAGTCAGTTGGGGACCTAGTCGGCCTGAACCGTAGCTACACCTCCGGGGGGCTTGGTCATGTCTTGACGACGGTAATGCCTTCTGGCTGGCACATTTGCCACTGAATCAGTTGGGGACCTAATCGACTTGAACCGTAGATTACGCATTATGGGAGCTCGGTCATGTCTTGATGATGGTAATGCCTTCTGGTCGGCTTTTTAGCCAATGAATCATTTGGGGGCTTGGTCGTGTCCGAACCAACGCAATGCCACTTGATCGGCCCTTGGCCATTGAGTCACTTGGGGGCTTGGTTGACGAACCAATGCAATGCCATTTGACCGGCATATTTGCCACGATTCAGTTAGGAGCCTAGTCGGCTTAAACCGAAGCTACACCTCTTGGGGGCTTGGTTTATTTTGTCTTGACGATGGTCACGCCTTCTGAACGGTTCATAGCAACCACTATTTGCATGCGTTTTACTATCGCGTTGCCCTTTCATATTTGGTTTTGTTTTCTGCCTTTATTGTGGTGTTTTTTGTTCTTCGGAACGTCAAGTATTCTTAAACCGATTCAGCTGACATAGCCTGGTCCGTTTTTTAACCCGGAGGCAAATTGCCCGGTTTGGCAAGGGCGCAGCACGGTTCAGGTGGTCGAAAAATCACATTGTGTACTCAGTAAAGACAGGAAACATAAGTTGGAAAAGTCATTGGAAAGGGCATCAGTACCCGTGCGCGAAGGCACATTCAAACGCAGAGGTATTAAACTATCTTATTACAAGGCAGCGTAGTGCCTGAATATATTGTTCGTTGACGGATTAAACGTCACCAATTAAGGTGAACCGGAGCGTTGATTACGCCTGTTCGCCGCCTCGGTTCGAAGGCTGGGGATCATCTTGCACCGCATCCTCTTGGCTACCCATTGGCTGGAAATCAGCAGTGGTCCAGTCGATTCCCATTAGCGCTTGAAAGACAGCTTCTTCGTGAATCAGCAAAGATGGTTCAATGTCAGGGGCATAGGTATGCTTACGGATTGGAGGAATAAGATTCTCTGTTGCAGGGACCGGGGCAGCTACTCGCTTATTCTGGTTATCATACTGGGCTTGGTAATGCGACAGATCTGCTTCCTTAGCCAGTTGACAAGCTAGGGGGCGCACCGCCCGGTTTATCGCCCTCAAATCGTCTTCACCAAAGTCTGAACCGTCTTCCTTCAAGCTGGGATATCCTTGGGCCGCTTCGACAGGATCGAAATCTGGTACCCACGCTTTGGCCCGGATCAAGGCAGTGATGGCTCCAGTTCGAGCAGCTGATCTTTTCAACTCTTCAATCCGGGCTGGAAGCATGGACAGCCTCTTTAACGTGTCTTGAATCAGAGACGGCGCAGGGTTGTTATGCGATGCAGTGGTGATAGCTCTTTGTGCTCCGGTGTACAACTGTTCAATCAGAGTATAAGCAGCTTTGAGTTTCATCCGCACATCAGAACCCAAGTGTCCAATACGTGAGCCTGCAGTGTTTCAAGATGGATTACAAACCGGACATAGGATGTAGCAGACAAGGTACAAATTGGAAGAAGTGCATCGAAAGGTTTACCAAAGACGGCAGAGGTCATGGAGTGTATTTGTCGCTTCACGGTGGATAATTCATCGACCACCGGTTTAAGAGCAGCTTCGGCATTTTCAGCCCTCTTCGTCAAAAGAGCTCTCTCAGTAGCCCAATCAGCTTGTTCTTTTTTGCGGCTTTCTTTCAGCTGTTCCATAACGGTTAAGGCATTGGCCAATGCATCCTTCGCTTTTTCAGTTTCAGCCTGTTGGGTTTTTAAGATTTCCTGAAGGTCCGAGACTTGTTTCGCTTTGGTCTTCAGATCCCCCTGCAGCAGGTCGTCAACAGTGTTCAGAAAATATTGCACGGTTTGGAAGTATCAACCACACAAGCAAGTTATGTGCTCGATACTTGGGGGCTAATGCATACTTGATTTTAACGCAAGATTTCCATTACAAAAAGTCCCAAGATTAATACAAGTATTTAAACTTGGCACTTGGGGGCTAATGGTTATCTGATGATGTTTTCTGGTTATGACCTATGTTGAAGCCTTGGGTTTTTATTTAAACCGGACCTTAATTGTCAAGGCAGCCTGATCCGGTTTGCCATCTCGGTTTGGAAATATTGATAAGCTAAGTTGCAATGGAATGAAGCACAAGGGAGTTACCTCAAGTTTCTCCTTCATCATCTTGATCATGCCAGCTTCATAATCCCGACTGGTGTACAGTCGGTTCAGGTACCCAGAATAAAGATCCGGGACGCTTAAAGCGGCGTACGTAGAGGAATCAAGGTCCCATTTGCCATTTATGGCCGAGATTTCGTCCTTGGCAGTATGCTTGGCTAAAGTAGCAGTGTTCCCCGGTTCAGAGTGACCGGTGCCGGTAATCACAACATCATCATCCTTGGAATCGCTGCTCTGCAGTGGCCCTGTCGGCTTATCAACAGTTCCAGAAGGGGGGATGGATTCCTCAACCCGAACAGGACTGGCAGGCGGATCAGTACGGCTGGCAGGTTCGATAGTCCTTTCTTCAGCACAGGTGTCATCTTGCGGAGATAAATAATTCTGAGTATCTTCACGACCCAGAGCGTTAGCACCAGGAGTTTTCTCCGGTTCAGGAGCGGCAGTTCCCTCAGCCGGGTTATCCAGACGAGCCTTCTTGCTCGGTCTAGGTTTAGCCCTGGAAAAAGCCCAAAGATTGAATAAACGGTATAAGATGGATTAAGAGACCCATACAGAGATATGTTATGATCGGTCCAACTTACCCAATGACTGTCTTCAACGGTGGCAGTTGAGTGGCTGAAGATTCACCGGAAGATGAATGGGAAGTGACCTGATAATCGGAGTCAGATGGATTTAGAGGCTGACGAGTTAAACCTGCTTTAGGAGGAAAGCTAGCGCGTAAATCGGAGACCTCTGAGCGGCGTTTCCGAACCGGGCTGTTCGGTAAACCGGCGGAGGTGACTACCTGGCCGCTATGCCGGGTGGTGCGTCGAGCTTCATGTTGCTGGGTCTTCACAAGAAATTTGGGATCCAAGTAAGCAAGAGGGTGAGAAAATTTAATTTTCCGGTTTGCTTGGCGAGGTTTTTTCAAAGGCAAAGGAACGGCATCAGAAGAAAGAATAGTTACCTCTGGGCCTTCGGCATGGCTCGCTTCAGCGTCGTCCTGACAAATATCATCATCAATAAGACGTATAAAAAGCAAACCAACTGAATCGAGGTCTACCCCGAGGTCCGGATTACCCACATCATCCTCCTCTAAATCCGGAGTAGAGGAAGCGGTGTTCCTTTTCCTCTGAGCGGGCTTCTTCACCCTCGTCTTGGGTCGGGTTACCTTTTCGGTCGGCTCTTGAAACTTCTTGCTCCAAAATGGATCATCTCCCTGTGTCAGAAAGGACTGGAGTTAGCAATATGTGTATAAGGAGATCGTAAACTCTATAACAGACAGAGGGGAAGTGCTTACAGCAGGTGGCTTGTTTGTGGCACAAAATGGAAGCAGGCCGGTTCGGGCGCAAGCATATTCCGGTTCATTCAGCATCTTTTTCACAGCTTCGGTGACTTCGTCTTCCGTTAGCTGAATGTTGCAGTGCCTCAAAGGATCATCAACCCGGCCCGTGTATTGGCACATTAAACCGGAGCGGATGCTAAGGGGCAGGATGCTCCATGAAATCCAGCAGCGGGCAAGGTCTACCCCTGTCAAACCGTTAGCCATGAAGGCTCTGAGCTTGGACAGCTGAGGGGCATACTTACTCCTCTCTTTGGCGGTTAGCCTTTGGGGGAAGGGGTGGGTATTGCTAAGCCTCTCCGGACGGAAGCCGGGCAGTGGATTTTCTTCAGCAGGGGAAGTATCCTTGCAATAGAACCAAGTATGATTCCATTCTTGCAGATGACTATGCAGCTTGGCATGAGGATAAGTCACTTCTTTCCTCTTTTGAATCGTCACACCACCCAGCTCCATATTAGGGCCGTCGGTGAATTCAGTACGTCGGTTCAAATGAAAGCAGTCCCGGAACAGCTCTACAGTAGGTTCCTCCTGGAAGTACGCCTCGCAAAGCACTTGAAAATGGCAGATATTCGTGACTGAGTTTGGACCAACATCTTGTGGGCGCAACTTAAAGTTAGCAAGGACGTCCCGATAAAATTTTGAACCGGGTGGATTAAAACCCCGGGCTAGGTGATCCGCAAACACCACCACTTCTCCATTCTGTGGGGTAGGAGGACATTCGTTTCCTGGAACCCTCCAATGAATGGCATTTTTGCTGTTCAAAGCGCCAGTCAGAACTAAGTTGTTCAGTTGGGTCTCAGTGATGCGAGAGGGAACCCAGTTGCATTCGTACACCTGTTTTGCCATGAGAAAATCTACAAGACAAAGGTGTTCCGGTTTAAGAACGAGTGTGAGTGTAAACCGAAGATGCTCTTATATAGAGTCAGGTTATCTACAATGATATCAACCAGCGGTTCATCAAGGGGACTAATGGATGTGTGGATCGGTTTGTTCGCTTTGCTAAGAGTTAAACCGACCAGATCTAACAGTTGTGAATATGCAAGCAGAAACAGATCCCGTATGGATTCGTTCAAAGCAATGGATCTACAGCTAGGGCGAAAAAGAAGCAAAAATATGAAGTTTGGCTCACAGCAGAACAACGTAAGTTCGGCAAGCAGGAAAAAGAGTGAGATCTAAGGAGATGAGTACAGATTTATGGCGACTGCTGAGAGGGACTACAAGTCACGATACAGGTATCATCATCTGTTCGGAAAAGCTGCTATGGGGATGAACAAGAAACAGTAACAGGATGACGAACCCTAAAACAGATCTAAAAGTAGAAGAACGGAGGCCTTACCGGGATCCAAACGGATGTGGAAGGTCGCCGCGGTGCTCTGGACCGATCAGGTTGATGCAGCGGCCGGAGTTGATGCGGTGGCTGACGGCGGCGGCGGAGCTCTGAGGTCTGGGTCGCGAGGAAGACGAAGAAGGAGACGAACGGGAGGAAAGGAAGATGGCCTTCAAGTCCTATTTATAAGGCGCGGCGCGCGTGTCAGGCACGCGAATCCAGGGGCCGGAGATTTCGGGAGCCCAGCCGTCGCCCTGATTGTTGCGGATTAGCAAAAGGAGACGATAACTTTGTACTGACGTCATATCGGTTTACCGTAGCAAGGGGAGACGAAGAAACCAGCGGTTCAACAGTTACTGGAAGACATTTGAAGACAGAAATTTTTGTTAAGGATTGACATGAACCTGTTCAAATCAATCTGGGGCCTAATGTTGGGGATATTGCTATCTGGGGTAAACCGGCCTGCAGGGTCCGGGTTACCTCCGTCAATGGACCCGAGATGTTAAAGCCCAAGGAGAAATAGAAGGGCCCAAGGCCTATAATCGGTTTAAAGGTTTATGGTGTAAACCGGCCTGGGGTAAACTTGTATTGTAAGTTAGGAATAGAGAGACCGACCCGGGCACGTTTATAAGCCGGAGGTCGGGACTTTGCAGACCGACAGGCGTCACCCGTGTATATAAGGGGACGACCCGACGGCGGTTTGGGGACAGAGAAGAAGAACTCGAGGTTTAGGCGAAGCTTATCGCTCCCTAAGCCCTCGAAACCCATCAATCCCATCACAACTAGACGTAGGCTTTTACCTTCATCGAAGGGGCCGAACTAGTATAAAAACCGTGTCCTTGTGTCCACTTTTAACCCCTTCAAACTAACCCGTTGCGATGGCTCCACGACTAAGTCCTCTCACTAGGACATCTGCCGTGACAAACCCACGACAGGAAGCGAATTCCAGCCACTCTTTCGGCGGATGCTGCTCGGTTCTGCCATTGTTAGTGCTTGGGTTTCGGACGAGGGGGGAGGCGCCTTAGCGGGGATGGAAGATTGGACGAGATTATGTGCGGACAAAGATGGAGAAGCGAATATGTGTTGCGGGAAGTGGACAGGTGATGATGACTACAGCACGCCGCTTGACTTAGGAGACACATACCATCAACGTAGGGTCATGTCGATGCCAGACAACTTGCTTGAGTGATCACAGTACTGGTACTCCCTACAGTGCTATGCCCTAACTTGCTTGAGTGGATTAGTAGAGTAGGACTCTGCTCTACTACTAGCACCGGAGGAGTAGTATATTCTAATCTAAAATAGTTATAAACTTCAATGCCCGAGCGTGGAACGACTACGAACCGTGCTCAAAGACCGTGTCTACATGGTGTTTGGACATGGGCGACAACCTCAACGCCAATGGTGCTGCTCCCGTTGCACCGTATGTGTTTCTGTCCTTCCTGTTCGAAATCGTGGTAGAATTCATGTTTCTACTCTGTATCCTACTACTATGCTAGTCCACATGATTAGTTTCATCTCTGTTATAGCCGTCATGATTTTTTTGTGCTTATTCTGATTAAATCTTGTAGTAACTTGCTCATATATTCAACTGGCGCAACGTAATGTTAAAACGTGCATTTGCACGTACATAAGTAATAGTAGTACTCCCTCCGTCTAGGTGTATAAGTCTTCCCTCCTTCTTGGTCATGGTGCACAACCAAAGATGACTTATTGACCTGGACGGAGGGAGTAGCACAGTCTGCAAGCATATATCGAGAGAGATGTGTAGTGCGATAGTATATAGTAAAGTTTGTGCTATATGCACGTACTTGCAAAATGCGTACGAATACACAAGGTTTCCAAACTTTCCCTTTTACATACTTAATTAAGGACACTAAAAATTCCTGAGCGTTCAGGATTTACCATTTGCGTCCCAAAACTAATGAGATCGCCTTACGAAACAAAAATTATACTCCTCCTAAAAACCACGGCGCTCGCAGGAGCGCTTGCGGCGCGCCACGAGTGCCCTGGTGCGCGGCCGTTTCCCAGCGCGCCGACACAACGCCTCTTCCTCAGCCTCGCAACTCGCGAGGTGCTGATTGGCGGCTTGCAGGCGGGCGAGCGCGATCTCACCGGTGTGGTGATCCGGCGCGAACAGGTACTCCTCCTCGCTGGAAGCTAGCGTGCACCCGGTCCACGTACCGCCAAGCGTAGATGAGGCGCTTGGGCCCGACTGCACTCAGGGCGTCGGCACGGGCGTCCTCCGCCACCCTCACAGCCCTCGCACGAGCCTTCTGCCAAAGAGCCAATTGCCTGACTCTCTCGGACGCGACATAGGCCTCCCAGGCAGCTTGTTCCGTGGTGCGCTTCTCTTCCTCGGCCTTCTTCTCCGCCTCTATTTTGGCATGCTCTGCTGGAGGCAAAGCCTCCCACAAGGCAACGTCCATTTCTTTCCAAAGCTCCTCAAGGCTGGGGGGCTCGGCGGGCGGCGCGGCGTTCTCATCGTAGCGGGGAGCCGACGCGTCCTCCGGCGCACGTGCTGGCGAGATTGGGAAGGCCGACGTGTCCACCTCGACGCGTCGCGGCGACGAGCGGAACACCGACGCGTCCTCCTCGACTAGTGGCAGCGAGGAATGGAACGGCAACGCGTCACGTCCCGGTGAGGAGCGGAACACCGACGCTTCCTCCTCGACTAGTGGCGGCGAGGAACGGAACGGTGGTGCATCGCGTAGCGGCGAGGAGCGGAACACCGACCGTCCTCCTCGACTAGTGGCGGCGAGGAACGGAACGGCGACGCGTGACCGTCCGCGCGGTGCAGCGAGGGGCTCCTAGGGCTTGGGAGGGGCGATGCCATGGTGGTCGACGTGAGAGGGAGGGGGAGGAGGTAGAGATGAACGTGAACATGAGTGGGAGGAGATAGCGATGTCGTGGGAGGCGCAGTATTTATAGCGAGCAATGGTACACCTACGTAAGATATGGACTGAGCTGCACTGACTTAACTACAGGTCCAGTTGTGTCACTGACATGTGGGCCAGACCCCTGTTGGGCCCATATGTCAGTGACCCAATGCACCTGCAGTTAAGTAACAGCTACGTGGGCATATTTGTTGGAGTAAATTACGGGGGAGCGAAGGGGTGGAAATATTGCTGGTCACAACGGATTGGACGAGCATGGGGGAGGAGAGTCGTGCATGCAGGTATGGGGAACGGTGCATAATAAGTCATCTTGCATGCCAGGCTAGGTATAGTCTTGAGTCATTAAAAACATACACGCCCCACACATGTTCATATTTCAAGGTGCACTAAATTATTGCATGCGATGATTAAGGCTGGCCATAATGGTGGTATCTTAGCTGGTATCATGCACACAGGAATAGCAAACATGCTGATGTGGCAAAGAATTGAAGAAGAGAGGGGGGTTAGAGTAATTAGTGTTCATGCATGCATTGGTAAACACATTTTTTGTGAAGAACGACAGCACTAGTTGAGTACTTTTGCAGACTTCAAAAACTATTCCACTGTGTGTCAACATTCACAATGTCAAATCAATATTTTTACACTCACTATAAAATGTAGTTCATACTCATTATAATCATTACTCCCTCCGTCTAGGTGAGTAAGTCATCTTAGATTGTGCACTGTGACCAAGGAGGGGAAAACGAGAGATCTTAATGTTTATTTGCTAATTAATAGCATTGCATGCAATGAACTAACCACTGCATGTCGTGTTTGGTAGTCTCAAGTCATTAAAAGCATGCACACCCACATCTCCTATTGGTTGATATGTCAAGAAACAAGAAACGAGGTAGAAGTTAATGCACCGCACCTAAGTGTTTTGGGAATATTTGGTTTTCGTAAGATGACTTACACACCTAGACGGAGGGAGTATTGTAGATATTGATATTTTTAGTATAAATTTGGTCGTGGGATTTCATTGATGCCTGTCAAAGCGTGGAGGAAGCGGAGCTTAGCGCTTGCATTGCAGGTCTCTACATAGGTATTTCTCTTCATAATCCTGTAACTTTAGAGACTGATTGCGCTTTTGTGGTAGCGTCTCTTGCATTGGGGGACTATGACAGGTCTGCTATGCGTGACCTGAAGATGAAAGCGTTGAGCATCTCGAAGTTGATCAACAATCTTCAATTGTCAAAGATTAGTCGTTCGGCCAATAAGGTGGCACACTTAATCGCTAAGTATAGCTTTGACAATAGATTAGATGGTATTCTTGTAAATAACGTACCGCCCTATGTGGTGAATATTGTATCGAATGAGTGTACTGGTGTGGCTGGTTAATTAATATAAGGTGGTGTTCAAAAAAGTATAAATTTGGTCAAACACTTTGCAAACGGTTGACGGGAGTAAAAAGGACCAGAGGGAGTATCATGCATGCGGAGTAGGCAAAAAAATTGCTTGTCTAAAAAAAGGCAAAAAAAAATTGCTCATTTATAGCCGGTCGAAGTCTCAAAGGGCACGACTGCGTGAGGGAGGCGAAGGTCGTGGGAGGCGCGACGTTTGATGGAATTAAGTGAAGTTACATCCACGCGCCGGCATGGCATGTGAACAGGCAGAAGCTATACCGTCAGGACTACGATATGGGTCTAGTGGACATGACATCTAGTGGGCCCCGCATAGTTCTCGAGAACTCTTTGGGGGCTTGCAGCCGTTTATCCACCGGGCAAGCCAGCAACCCACGCCGTTCGCACGCCCTACTCGTCCCCGTCTTCTACCTTACAACAGTTTGCTCCCAGTCGTCCCGTCCTTTAACATTAGTTCGCTCCCAGTTTCTTTTTGCGGGGTACAACAGTTCAACTTCTCCTAACCCTCCTCCAAAATCCATGGCCTCCCAAATCTCCATGGTCGCCGCTGAGTACCAGGTTAGAGCCATCACCGGCGATCAGTTCATCATCATCTACACACGTGGATCCGAGACGGTGAAAGCATGGCTTGCTAGCTTCCTACGCATGTTCAACAGTTCAACGGATGAGTGGGTCGCTGGGCTAGATGTTGAGTACACCACAGTCCTGGGACGAGAGAAGGATCTAAAGGACGAAGAGAGGAAGAAGCCCACCGTGATCTAGGTTTGCGTACATAATGTTTGCTTGGTCTACCACATATGCCATGACGACATTGAGTGCCAGGATTTTAAGAACTTCCTCAAGGACAAAAGAGTGAAATTCGTTACTGTAGGCTTTAAGAACGATAGGGATGTCCTGCGTCGGATAGGTCTCGTTGTAGGCCAGCCCTTCGATCTCCAGAAGGCAAGCCTGGTTTCCTCCTCTCAACCTTCAATGCTGACCCTGGCAGCAGCCATGATTGATCCTTTGTACCGTAAACTGAAGAAACCTCATCACGAGTTTCATCATGCATGGGAGTCGAAGACATTAGATGAAGATCACATCCTGTACGCAGCAATGGATGCCTACCTTTGTTTAAATATCTACAAGGGTTGGATGAAGAAGCAGAGCCCAGTGTCCGGTTCAAGCAAAGAAGCGTCGGCGAAGAGGAAGAGGAAGAGGGATGAGGAAGAAGTCGAGGACGTGGACTCGGACTCCGAGTAGGTGGCAGTGCCGTCGCTCATGTTGGTTCTACTACAGTGTCAAGCGGACTAGTTGCTTAGTTTATTTTCAAGGGTGTGTTGTGCTAAGGCCCCAGCAGAACTATGTTTATGTTCTTTCTCGTTATTTGAACTCTTTAGTAGGTACAGTAGTACTAGTACTATGTCTTACTACTGTTCTTCTTGAAGTTGGTACTACTGCTCGTATCTTCGTGTTCCTACTGTACTTAATACGTTCGTACTAGTAGTATAATTTGGGTCAGTCGATTTGTGAAAGAAGTTCGACGGAGCGAAGGAAGAAGACGGCAGAAGAGGTGGAAGAAGCCCTTCTAGCCATCCATGTTGCATCAAACGGCTCACATGAGTCGACTGACACAAATTGCTCCTTCAGATTGTAGGGTCCACGTGGCATTCAAGGTCTCGAAGGTAGATTCCACGTCCGCACCCGGTTTGCGGGCTCGATGCACGTGCGAACGACTTCCGCCGCGACAGCTACCATGCGCGCCTCCTTCGCGCGGGCGGAGACGACAATGACACTCTAGTTCCTCCTCACCGACGTGCTGGAGCACGCACTCGTCCTCCTCTTCGTACGCTGCGTGCATAGACCCGGCTCCACCATCTGCTCGCGTGCTTGGCAGCGCGGCGGCATCGCGAGGAGGGACTGCAGACGACATGAGCGGGCGAGCCTTCGGCATCATGGCATAGGGATGGCGGCGACACGGCGGTGATGGGCGAGAAATTGTTGGCCGGAGCAGGCGGGCGCCGGCATGCGCAACGGCGGCGGTGGCATATTGATGAGTGCGCGTGTGGGAGCTTAATTTAGTTTTATATATAAGGTTGGTCAAACTTAAAAGAAAACCGTACTAGTACACGTAAACATTAGACTTAGGCAGCGCTTTTATTAGTTAGTACCGCAGCCACGATACGGAATCCTGTGCAAGCGCGTGAACCGCGGCCGCGCGGTCGATCGAACGGTGCGTCACCATGTCGCGCTGGAAGGACATCCACCGAACCTTTTTGTGTGTGTGAAAACAATCCTCGAATACTACTCAACTTTTTTCCTGTGAAAGTTCTTGACGCTACAATATTTCCATATATTTGAATTTAGCTCCAGTTCGTGTTTATTTGGATTTGGATGTTTTAGGTGCGCCCTAGTTTTTTTTAATACTGATTTTGTGTGTGTGACTGAGAGAGAACGTGTGTATGTGTCCATATGTGTGTTGTGGCGGAAGGGCAATGTGGAGACGGTGTGCGTGTGATACAGACATAGAGAGGTGTGAATGTGCAAATGATCATGCATGAGTGAGACATAGACATATGCCGATACGTTGTGTATACATGAGAGAATGGTCTTCTAGTTTACTTGTGTGTGTGTGTGTGAGAGAGAGAGAGAGGGAGAGAGAGACAGAGAGAGAAGCATCCATAACACAACAACCATCTCTCTCGATTCGTCCGTCCCTCGCACGGTCGCATGCAACACATGCATCAACGCGCACATTTTGACACCCTCACCCGGCCCCTGCCCACCTCAAGGCCCGCACAATCTCTTCGTGAATACCCATTTCTCTCCTTAGGTTTGTTTTCTCTCAATATCTGACACACACACACAGAGAGAGAGAGACACACGCGGCACAACACACACACACACACACTCCCCCGAGCACACAATTCATCCCCATCCAAGGTTATACGGCGACCACTCTCGCTTGTGCTTCTTTGCACCCCAACATGCACAACACCTCAATCTTCAAAGAGGGCATCGAGCAGATCGAAGACGGCGACCACACTGCGCTAGAGAATGCGGGGTCATTTGGAAGCAGGGTGATGTGATGACGGCTGACTGACTCCTCCCCCCACCCTCTCTCTCTCTCTCTCTCTCTCTCTTGCACAAAATTACCAATCCCTCTCTCCCCCGCACAAAATTGTCAATCCCTCAACCCACGAGATCCTTCCCCTCTCGTCCATATTTTTCAGCTCTCTCATCAAACATGTTGTCTCTTCTCCTTCCACGTATACGCATCTCATGTATATTACATGTATCCATCTTTCTCACAGACCTAACTTCTTCCTATCTCTTTCTCTCTCTCTATCTCTCTCTCTGTCTCATTAGGTTTGTCTCCTACTCTCTCGTCCACATACATACAATCTTTCCCTCCCTATCTGCTCCATCTTCAAAAGCTCTCTCTGCACGTTTCATTCACACATTGGGATATGTCAAAATGTTGCTTCTATAATGGCTGATGTAGAGTTATGGTTGTTTTTGTTGCATCCTACAAAGTAATAACTATGAAATGCATTTAGATTCTCATTTGACTGGGATTATGTGAGTTTGAGCATGTTGTGAAGTACTATAGACCTTGTATACATCTTGGGATTCGACAATGATTGTAACTATTGAATTGTATAGACCATTACATTCGAAGTCAATAGCCTAATATATTTATTTCACAATTTCAACAAATGATTAGTTCACTACAAACTAAGAAAACAAATGTGTACTCCCTCGGTCTTTATTTAAGTTCGCGTATTAGCATTGGTCAAAGTCAAGTTTTGTAAACTCTCAAAAAGCTTATAACAAAAAATATTAACATATACAATAACAAATAAATACCATTAGATTCATTATTGAATGTACTTTCACATCATACATATTTGTTATGGTAAATGTTTATATTTTTCTATAAACTTGGTCAAACTTTAGGAAGTTTGACTTCGGTCAAACCTAATATGCAGAGTTTACTACTACTGCTCACTAGTTGCTTAGCCGAATCACTCAAGACGCCACACAGGGAGTCCAGTGTCACAAAATTTTGAGGTCGGCGAGAAAATGTCCTGCGACCCTGATTCGAGCAGTGGGAAGTTACCATCATAGCCTTCGGAACAGGCCTACGGATGATGCTTGGTAGGGGGATGTTTTCGTAACTTCAGGTTCACCCTACCCAGCCAACCTCACCCCAGCGCCCAGAGTAGTACACCTGAATACTCCTCATTTTCTATCCCCACGGCAAAATAGACTTCTCCACGGCACCGCAGCCTTCGTGCTCCTCCCCTTTACATCGGCGCACTCGTCCACCGCAGCGCATCTGCCTCATCGACGACCTCGTACGCCGCACTGGGGCCGGTCCACCATCGTCGTCATACACAGAGCCTCTTCCCCGGCATCGTCTTCCACGGTCTCGGATCTGCTTCCTGGAAGCCGACGCCAAGCGCAGAAGTACCACCGTCGTGGACAATGAACTGACTCCCGTTGCCGACCATGACTCACAGAGGCCGCCGCGACCATCGTTCTCCTCCTCGATTGGTAATGTGTGTATTGGGTCAGTTAGCAGTACATGTGCAGTTCCAATTTTGTTCATACGTACCCTTCAAATTTCCTGGGTGCTATTGTTCCCGTAAAAGTAATTGGTTATAGCCTCCATTGTCCAACCGAGGAGGAGTTGGACGACGAGGAGTAGTTGAATTATCTTTTTTTATCTATCTATGCTGAGAACTATCCTCTACTCTTTAGTATCTACTTCTCGATCTCAGCACTATAAACGCTTTTAAAGCGCCGCGCATTGCGATTCTGTTAGAGATGCTCTAACATGGCAGACGAGTGCTTTAATGTTGCCACAAGATGCGCGAGCATTACTAGTAGTATATTTTTCCATGTTGAGATTTTAAAACCACGAGTGCGAACATGCAGAGGAGCAATGAAGACCAAACACGGGATATTCGGGACATCTTCAAGGAGCGTGGCAAGTTAAAGAGGAGCTGCACCGAACCTGTAAAACGAGCTTTGGTAAGTAACACCCTTTCAATTACTTTCGTGTAGCCTCATGTTCTTCGATGTGTATACATTGTAGTTTCTGTTTCTCTTAAGCGTGGTGTTCTTCGATGTGTAATAAGAAGAGTCTTAATCGTCCTAATGCTTTCGTTTTTAGCTTGATGTAGGAAGTGGGTGTTCTCACCTTGTAGTCTGTTTTTATTTTTTATTTCCTTTTGAATTCACTTCTCCGAGTTCTGTTTATCTGGCTTGTACTAAATGGATCTAGGTTGCTCTGAGTATTGATCTAAAAAAGAAGTAACTTCATGTCAGGATGCAGTTCCTGCAAGGAGGGAAGTATGGTTAACCTCGAGATCATGTTTCCAAAATGAGGCTGGATTACACACAAGGTGCCAGTTCCATAATGATGCTGGATTAGACACAAGGTGCAAATTCCCAGATGATGCTGGATTACACACAAGCCAGGTGGAGTCGTCGGCTGTTCGTGTCCTCGTGGCATTAGTAAAGGCTGAAAGAAGGCGTGCAGCAGCCCTTGAGAATGTAGCTGAGTTCCTGAAGAAACGAAAAGAGCAATCGGATGATCTCTTCACCCAAGCCAAAGAAGAGATGGAAGAAGCCAGAAATAAGCTAGCAGAGGCAGAGCAGGCTAGGCGTCTCCTGCTATCTAAAACTGTTGTCAATACAAAATTTCCTTCATAATAGCTAGGTTCAAATGTTTATCCAGTCAGCATGCCTGTTGTGATGTCCGTGCATCTACTGATGTGGCACAAAAAAAATTTGTCATGTAATAACAGCAATTACTTTCCGAACAATAACAGATGAAGCATTAGACATGGTATAGTTCACGCGCAAGCCCGACATTCCAAGTTCAACTTCCACATCAAACTCATGTTCACAGATATCTGCACATTCATACATAATGTCCACAACCATGATTCACTTCAAAGCCAAAAAAAATGTGCGAGTTAGAAATAAAGAAAATCCTCTACTAGTTCCTGCTACCAGTGCGAGCAAAACAAGTCAAGACCATGCGTAAATTAATTATATTTTAGTCATTTTTTGTGTTCTAAAATGCCTGCCGGCTCGCGGAAGGATGTGTTGCCGGCACACGCGTGGATTCAATGAAGGCAGGCGGGGCAGTCTTAAGCTGGTTGCACGCGGCGAGGAGGCATGCTTAGCCGGGCCTGCAGTGAGTGCGGCCCTCTTGGCCGGCGTGCCGGTTCAATGCCTGCGCTATGAGAGGTCGCGTCCATGTCAGAGCAATCACTCCTTCCAGTCCTATTTTGTTTGGGTATAACAAAATCTCGTTTTCCATTCACATTTTACAAGTAAAATTCATGGACAAACTTTGACCCAAAGTACGATGGGGACTAGTAAACCAAAATGGAGGTAGTAGTTTTTTTTAATCAAAGAAGGGTTTCCCCTTCCGATTTTCATTACTGAAAACCAGCATCTAAATCTAAACCATAGTATTTGCCCTAGAACTACCAGGTTCAACATCTCGCCACATAAACCCATACAACCTCCATCGCAAAAAAACCATACAACCATACGCCAAGGAGGCACGTAGTACTATGAATTCCATTTTCGCTCCATACCAATCGTTCTAAAAACTACTTACTACTTATAACGCGCCATTGAAAATCAGAACTCTTAACCCCGCTAAAAACGATATTTTAAACGTGGCTACTCGATCTGTGGCAACTGGCGAGCCACCGCGCTCCAAGTCGTTCACCTGTGGTCCAGACCATCAACTCCTACGGATCAAATTATCACGCGAGCTGACTATTCCTACAAAGGTGCTCCACCACGTACCCGGTACCCGCGAATGCAGCAATCGTGCACCTAGGGTTTTAGGGTTTATTTGTTAACGTCGCCTTTACGTAACACTCATGTGTGCGAGACACCGAGAGGCCGACTGCATGCGTGCGCCTCTTCTCTTCGTATATGTACTCCACCGTTTGTCTGGTATCCAAAAAATTATAATAACTACTAGCAATGTGCCAATGCATTGCCACACGATCAAAGTAGATTAATACATATTCACCTATTTGATAGAAAAAAAAGTCTAGTTTTTAAATACATATATCACTAAAAATATGTTATGTTTCACTCAAAATATGTTCCTTTGGCGGTTTTGATGAGATAAGGGAGGAATGTTGTTGGTTTCAAGATTCGAGAAGTGGTATATGTCTAATTTCTACTCATACTAGCAAGATGTCTGTGCGTTGCACGGAACATCAAGATCTTGTGGGAGAAAAGGATGAACGAGGGAAGGCCTTATCTGCAAATGTGGTGAAGAGTGTGGGTAAATTGCCATATTTTCCTTCCTATCTGTCAAATATAAATCGGACGACCTACATTGCAGGATGGCAGGCCCACCATCATCACCAACTCTATTTTTTATCCCTACTCTTATAAAAAAAGCATTGTCGGTGATGATCGTGTGCCTGCCATCCTGCAATATAGGTCAGCCGATCTATATCTAACGGATAGGAAGGAAACTATGGCAATTTGCAAAAAGATACCCACACCCCTCTCCACATTTGCAAATAAGGCCTTCCCTCGTTCATCCTTTTCCCCCACAAGATAAACTACTCATACAAATGCATCTTGATGTTCCGTGCAACGCATGGGCATCTTTGCTAGTTGTTGCAAAAAGCCCATGTGTGTGTGAGAGAGAGGGAGAGTGGAGGAGGACGGAGTGCATGTGTGACAAAGACACAAGGAGTGTGTGTGTGCAATAGGTATCAGCTTAAAATGAGGCGATAGTGTGTGTGTGTGCACGATCGAGAGGGCGTGTCTCGAGAAGGGAAGAAAAATCTACATAGATACAAGGAGCGGGAGAGAGACATGGATGCGATGGTGGAAGCACGAGTGTGCGGGTGTATAAACCTATCTAGAGGCTAGCTAGTCGATAAATGTTTGTGAGAGAAATACGAGTCGGGGTGCGAAAGCGAGAGTTTTGTGTGTGGAGAGAGAGACGATAGTCGGGAAGGGGAGTGGAAGCAGGAGTTGTGTGTGTGTGTGTCTGTGAGAGAGAGAGGAGACGGTAGTTGGAGTTGTCTGGTCGGTAAACAAATGAATAATGTCAGTCTGGGATGGAGATGAAAAGGAGACCGCAACAAATGTTGTGTCTACAGGGGAGAGAGAGTAATTTTAGTGGTATGAGTCATATGTAGAGACATATAGGGTGTGTGAGAGAATCCCATAGAGAGAAAGAAAAAGTGAAAGACGAGTGGAGATTGTGTGTGTGGCGGTGAAAAAGAAAGCTTAGGTACCGAGTGATACCAGAGAACAGTAGAGACGTGAGAGATAATGAAAACCGTGTAATGTATAATAATAGGGAGAGTGTGACACTTCTCAAGGGAGACGTCGAGAGACCATGTTTGCGAGGATAGGAGAAACATGAAGTGAGTGTGCGGGTGAGCTGGAGAAAAGAGAGCGATAGCTACCTGAAGGAGCATGCATGCGAGAGAGATGGGCGTGAAAGGAGTGAACAAAAAAGGGATTCAAATATTTGAATTCGATATGATGATACATGTAATCCATACTCGAACCAAAATTGATCTATCAAACATGCATACTCATATGAATTCACGCACATCTATGTTATTTAATATGTAGATATTACTGATCCATACATTTTAGTAGAACATAATTTGGTTAATTTTTTCGAATTCAACCTTAAGATTTCGAGATCGTTGTATTTGTAAATCATATTATACATATAAAGGAGCAGAATTCTTTGTTGTGCTTTTGAAAGTATATATAAAAAAATGATGTATATATAATGTAATTCCAATTGAAAATGGATCCCGCCCGGAAAAAAAATAATACAAACGGGATTCGAATTGAGTTGGCACAGTAAATGTGCACTCTGCAAAATTTGAACGAAGCGGGGAAAGTCACAGTAACCGCCCGAAACCAAAATCTGCGAGATGGAAATCACTACTGCCTATCCCTGCCACGCAAAGCCTATCTGATGGATTTCTATAGGTTTTGATAGGGGTAGGTTTGTAATTTCACCCAAACGTGACGTAACCGCCTCTCACCCGGATTCATACACGGTGGGCGCCAAAACACAGTGTGTCCTCGACCGAAATCGACTCCCTCCCCGATTCATATTCATACACGGTGGGCGCCAAAAACAAACTCTCGTCGGCAAATATTTGGTGTATGCGAAATTACCGTCATATCCCCAACCGACTAATGTTGTTGTGATGTAGTAGAAATTTGAAACGGGGGCTAATTTTGTAAATTTCCTCGCATTTGAGACAAGCGCGCCCTGAATACATGGTTCCCCCCTTCCTCTCTACCTCCCTTTTCCCCATTCGTACTCCGTGGGCGCCAAAACACCCTCTCCACCCCACCCTCCTCCGTCCGCCGCCGTTCGCCACCCCATCCACTGCCGTCCTCCTACACCATGCTGGAGCTGATACCCCGACGCCGCCGTCCATTACAAGAGATCGACCTCTCCCATCCACGGCTTCGGACCGGGAACCTTGCATCCCGTCCTCTCGCTTCATCCCCGCCGTCGTCCACCTTGTCGGCGCTGCTCCTACGACCGTCTCGTCCACCACGCCCCGCCGCCACCGTCTACCCTCCTAGATCTTCTTCCACGCCGCCGACAGCCATCGCTACTGCAGCACCGTCAAATTCTCAGCAGATGCGTACACGGCGCCGCGCCAGAGGCGGTACTCTTTCGTATCTTCTCAACTTATTTATCGCAGCAAGAAAATAGATCGCCACTGCTTTACTCTGATTTCTTGTCTCGGTTGTGAAGTTGCCTTTGTCCGGTTTGCACCTTCAGATCCGCCATGGCACGCTCAACACTATACTCCCAATGCTTATGGTTTTCCCCTTTTATATTCCACACTAGTTAAATCACAGTAGACTAAATTTCAAAATTGGGTCAGTCGATTTTTCAGAGCTCGCCGGAGTTCGCCGGTGCGATCGAAGGGGCTCGGGTGGTTGTGGGGCCTCACCGAATGAAGAAAACTCGATGCAGGTGGGGGTTGGGGCGGGGGTGGGGTGGCGGAGGAACATAGGCGGTGGGGGCCGGCGGCCCGTGCGGTGTTCTATATGGGAAGAATTAGAGACGAGGAAGAAGAAGGGTTAGGAGACGTAGGATCTTCATCCAAGCGCCTGAAATGGTCGAGAGACAGCTGGGAGTTGCATTCTTAACTAGCGGGGTTACCCGCACATTTGTGCGGCTAGATTTTCATTTGTAAGTATTAGAAACTTAATTATTTTAAATAACAATCTATATTTCAATCATGCTATGTATGCATTGGAGAAGCCTGGTTTCGTTACCTTAGTCAGTACATATATGTTGGTTATAAAAATATTTTCCATTAAGTTTTGGAGCACTTATAATAGAAGCACATTGAAGTGTGAGTATTAATTTTCATCCGTATTTGTAATTCTCTTTGTAGTTTGATAGTGTGCTTTCTTTCGTTATATCTCGTAAGTTCTTAAATATGCATTTTTTCCAGCTGACCTGGATGCAAATTGCCATCATGTTGCCTGGCACTTATTTGGTCAAGTGTGACCCGCATAAGGCAGTTTTGCATTACACTTGAGTGAAATTTCCTCGCCTTCTCTAGTGCCAACCTTTCAGAACGTGGTTTTTGCATATTTACTCGCTTATATGTTTATGCTAGGGCTTCCCTACCAATTTGTATTGTTTAAACGTTTTGTATGTTGTACTCGCGAGATAGAATTTATATTTCTTCTTTGCAACGTTCTTTGTGCGATTCCCTTGACCTCTCAATTGCTAAGTCTTGACCTATTCTTTTCCATTATTTCTCGCTTAGGATGTTATGATAGGCTTCCATTAAAAAATCGTTGGCTTTAAACGTGTTGCTTGTTATGCGTGACATCGACGACTCATACATAAATCTTGTGTTCTTCTCCTACCATTTTTCTTGTACTTTCCACAACTAACACATTTATGGTGTATCCAACTGGTGCAATCCCATGCTTCTAGGTGCTTCAATCATGACTCATCTTACTTTAGTTACCCATTTCGCTTAACCACCTATGTAAGGCAATACGATTATTATTCAATGTTCAAAAAACATCCTCTCTTTCACTTGGACCCGTCACAGATTTTATGCTGGTCATCTCTATATTCTTTTAGATGAACTCATATAATTTTTCGGCAATACCAAGATATGTTATTACATACTTGATTATACTTTTTTACTGCTTTTTTGCGAAAAATATCTTCTCAAACTAATTCTTTTATTTCCAAGCCTTATATTTCTTTCGAATCACTCTGAATCACAAATGTGTTTTTGAATGTTATTAAATATTTTGAATCATCGTAACAATTCTCGAATTCGTTTATTATTTGTTACCGGTTTCGTGTGGTCATCATTTTTTGTTTTTCTGGTTGTTGAACTAAAACATAGGTATATTTGATATATGTCACATTTCGTTCTCTCTCCCTGTCATAACTCGTGCTATGTGGTTGTAGCCGTACTGTTTTGTATGCCATATTACATAGCGCAAGTCAAACAACTTAAATACATTTTGACATGATTTCTTAGTTTCAACATGTACTATGCTAGCCACATCCTCAATTTACTTCTTTTGTATGATAGATTGCTCCCACATGTAGGACATTATATTGTATATTTATATTCATCTTGCATACTTGATACCACGTGCATTTTACATATTGATTCTTTCAAGCATTCCTTTTTAATTTATTGTTGATTCCGATAGTCTAGTCATGAGACACGTCGTCGTCGTACAATTTAAACATATGTAAACCATATCTTTGACCTAGTCAAGATGGTAATTTTAATACAATAGATATAAAAATTAGCTATTTAGGATTCTTTTTTACTTTTAATCTAAAAACATGTGCATGCCTTTTTCATCTGATACAAATTAATTTTACATGGTTTATGCTTACCTAATTGCTAAGAGACAAAGCAGCCAAATAAAATGAATTTTCCCTCCACGTGTGTTCTTTAATATCCGTGCCAAAAACTATACACCCTATATTTAGGAACGGGGGGAGTACTACTAATTGATAGATGACATCATCAATCATCAATGATGTCATCACTTGCACTTTGTAATTGCCATACAAAGCGGATTGCACCTCACTACCGCTAATGCATATCTACGTCCACCAACCGGACTACTCCCTTTTTCCCTTCTTAATTGTTTTTAGCTCTGGAAGGACTCCTTTTTTTTCTAATCGTGTTTGACTCTGGGCTAGCATATATCTGTTTGTACGTGACATATTCAACTATTTGTACCTAACAATGTTATTTGTATGAAACGCTTTAATCTTTAAATCTCGACCCTTAATTTCTCAAATTAATGATCAAGATAATTTAATCTATGTGGATGCATGTGGTGGCTTATTTGACTCTTGTTTTAATTATATAATAGATGCGCTCTGGTTCATCATGTGTGGGCACTGCGCAACCAACATTTTATTATCCAAAATCTGCTTGCTCTTCTTTACCATGTTTCTCTTCCATTCTTCTTTAATATGTACTCTCTCCGTTCCTAAATACAAGTCTTTGTATAGATTCCACCATGGACTACATATGGAGCAAAATGAGTGAATCTACACTCTAAAATGTATCTGGATACATCTGTATGTGATCCATAGTGGAAATCTCTACCGAGACTTATATTTTGGAACGGAGGGAGTATGATAGTAGTACAGTATGTTCCTTGTACTGAAGATGAGCAGGGACATTTGCATTGTAGAGGTCTATACGGTCGGTTGTGGTGGACAGTTTGAGCCTCTTTGATTCGTAGGATCTTGTAAACATAGGAATAGGATTTGTAGTGGCCTGCCCACTTGAATCCTATAAGAATAGCAAGGAAATGCGGGGAGTTGTGTCGCCTTTGAGAGTTACACTAATATTAATAGTACCGCACCTTCACTTGAAGAGAGTTGGTATCCGAAGCCTTTCTAGCCGTGCCGGCAATACTAGCACATATATTCCAGCAAGTTCCACTTTGCTGATTTTACTCTGATGCTTAAGGTTTTCCCGTTATATCTACACTATGATCTGTGTAGTTGCTTTGTGTCGCACTAGCAGCAGCCCACTCTTGAAGCTAAACACTGCAATGACTTACAAAATTGGCACCAAGGCATTGAGTGCCATTCTGGATGCAATGAAACTCATACTCTCCCCACTTATTTATTCTTGTTGAGAATATGATCCTAATGACTATTCTAACCTCGATGAGTCAAAGGCAGATGGCCTGTCCTGTTCACCCATCAAGGTGCCTGTTCTAATTTGGCAATGTTTTATTGATTGCGGGTATCTTGCATATGTTGTCTTGCATTTCTTCTATTTTGTTGCACCGCCATCTGCTTAGTTTACTCATCATATATGTCGAGATGCCATGCCCATCCATTATCAATACATATTCCATCTGTCATCATACCATGTTTTTTCACTCAAATGTTGTTCTTGTGCATCAGACATCAAAAAGGAAGAGGGTGATTACCGAACCTGAAGGAGCACCAACAAAGTCCTTGAAAAACGTGGTGGTGCCGGAGAAATCAGACAGCACCCCACTTATATTGGTTGTACAACTAGTGACACAAAACGTAGGACCGACTCCAGCAGACTGTACCCATACTTCACTGGCCACACCACTAGCCCCACCACACAGGACCTGCACTCCAGCAAAAGGTATACCGATTTCATTTGCCATAGCACCAGCTGTACCACAGAAAAATCCCACTCCAGCAAAAAGTACAGCAAGTCCACTGGCCGAAGACCTATCCCAACTGCAGAGACGGCCAATTCCTGCAGATTGGAACCCCATTCCATTTATTCCCAGTTTAAAAGACAATGCTTTCAATGTTGTTAGGTACTACGTGCATATATTCCCATCATGGGAAGATTATTGTGAAGACAAACGCCATTTTCACATCTTCCTGTCCAACTTACGTGTAAGTGCTATTATTCATGGTTATTATTTTCCTGTTTTCTGCTGATTGAACACATCAATGATTTACATTACATTGTTGTAACTAGGCGAGGGTCAATCTAGATAGTCATGACGAGCAAAGCTCGCTTGTGCTTTTCAAGGAAGCATTACAGCAGTATCAGTGTTACCTGAGGAAATCACACTTTGATGGCAAGTCTATAAACAAATTTCCGGTGAAGTCTCCTGTGCTAAATTTAGAAGACATTGAATGGAAAAACCTTGTTATGCGGTGGTCTCGTTCCCAGGATGAGGTACTGTCTATGAAATCACATGACAATTTGAACTTCTACTTTTCTGCATGTGCCTTACGGATCTTTTTTGCAGGAAATCTACTCGAAGAAGAATTCTGGTTTGACAAGAACGACAGGATATCGCAAATATGTTGCCCGCAGCTTTGCTCTTGTTAGTACCTGTTGTCCTGTATCACTGTACTTGCATACATACTTGGTTCATTATGTGACAGCAGTATGCATGATAGCTTGCTTATCAATTGTTCGCTCCAAATTATCTGATATGTATGAATGGTTACATTAGTGTAGAATATATCCAATGCCAATGTTTTTTTTAGCTGTGCATTGTTCTTGTAAGTACATGTTGTCCTTTATCAGTGTACTTATAATGACAGGTAGTTGTTCATGCACCATCACTCTGCAGCTTATTTTCCTTTGCCCTCCATTTTCTACACATCAGATCTATATTTACTCTTACCATAAGGTTGGTACTGAAGAAGTTTAGCTGTGCATTGCTCTTGGTTGTACCTTTTGCCTGTATCGCTGCACTTACATTTATAGCTACTTGGTTATGTAGCATCACTCTTCATCTTATCTTAAATATTCTCCATTTTTTTCGTATATTATCACATCTATATTTACTCTTAACAAAATGTAGAATAAAGGCAATGCTTTTGAAGAAGTTTCTATGGTAAACTTCTTGAATTGCCCCCCCCCCCCATCAGTATGGACAAGGCCTTTATAGAGCCTGTCTTCACCAATAATGTAAGTTTGTCCATCTCAAGCCTTCAAACTTTGTTGTATATATTTGGTTAGGCATGACTGCAACAGCTATTTATTTTTGGTGTTTGCATCAAATTGCTTGTTTAAAGTGTATTATGTAGTTCATAAACAAAAGTTTGTCCTTTCTCAATTTAAGTTTTCAGTTGTACAACTAAGTTCCTTCTTCATACCATGTAAATTAAACTATACAGAGCAAGTGATCTTCTTTTGCACTGCATGTATGCTTCTGTTCTTCATCCGTAATCCAGTGGTGTGGTGAACCTACCCACTACAGCACAATGTCATATTCTGCAATGTCTTAACTATGAACAATGTCATATCATTCTACTATTATTTAAACCGTCTCTTTATTTGCCAATCTGAAATGGTATAAATTGACGGCACACTAACCATTGATACTTATGAGTTCTTGATCTGTAATCCAGTGGTGTCGTGAAGCTGCCAACTCCTTCACAATGTCATTTCCTGCCATGACTTGACCTGAACAATACCATATTGTGTTAATGCAATTTTAAACTATGTCACTTTATTCGTCAGTAAGAAATGTGATGAATTGTCAGCACAGATACTTTTATGTGCAAAACCTGTCATCTGTCTGCTTGTTTATCTTTCAGAGTGAGGAAGATATAAGTGTTGAACAAGCGCAGTCCCATCATCTTGCTCAGCTGCTTGCGCTGCAGCTCCCCAGTAGGGCTAACCTTTCTTGAACTCTATTGAAGTGTTGTCGGCTTTGTATATTATTTTGTCGGCGTGTTTATTGCACTGGTGGCGATCTTTGATGCCTAGTGTATGTAATCTGGTGTCTGCTTGTGCTTTATTATCATAGTGGCGAACTTTGATGCCCAGTGGATGTAATATGTCGTAATTTCTTTATTGTATAGTCTAGATTTTTTCTTATTCATGATGATGCAGTTATTTTACTGTATACATATCCTGTCTTCGCAGTAAACCGGCCAAATCATAAAATTACAGTACATAATCGGGCCGTCATGCAATCACGATGTAGGTTGGGCCTGAAATGTGTCGAACAGCTCACGGGCGGGCAGCAGCCTGAAATGAACCCCGGGCCATGATTGTGCGGATCAAATCACTGGCTTTTAACAGGCCAAAATTGTCTTGGTCCTTGTTTGGCCCAATCAGATATCGGCTGCGAGCAGGCCGGATGCAAACCGGGCCGTAGTTAGGCCCAACTATATGACGGGCTTTTAATAGGCCGAAATTAATATAGGGCCCTGTCCAGTTGACGGGCCGAATCTAATATGGGCCATAATTGAGCCCAAAGCCTCTTAAAGGGCTGGACCTGATCTGGGCCGTAATTTGGCCCAGAACGTGGTAGGCTTTTAATCGGCCGGATCTCATATGGGCCACTATTAGGCCCGGAGCGTGGCAGGCCATTAATGGACCGGATCAAATATGGGCCAGCATTTGTCCCAAAACATGGCAGCCAGTTAATGGGCCGGCCTACTAGGGTCCTCAAAATCTTGTGGGCCTCCAGCTGGGCCAGCCCATTAATGTCGGCGAAATCTCGTGGGCCTTTAGCTGGGCCGGCCCATTATGATCCGCAAGAATCTTGTGGGCCTTTACCTAGGCCGGCCCATTATGGCACACAAAAATCTTGTGGGCCTTTACCTGGGCCGGCCCATTATGGCCCGCAAAATCTTGTGGGCCTTCAGCTGGGCCAGCCCATTATGGTCCGCAAAATCTCGTGGGCCTTTAGCTGGGCCGGCCCATTATGGTCCGCAAAATCTTGTGGGCCTTCAGTTGGGCCGGCCCATTTAAACTTGATGGGCCGGTCCACGTGTTAACATATCATAGGCGCGTCTCGCCCATTGGATGAGTGACATCAGTGCCAACGCAGACATGACACGTGTCTCCTCCAGCCATTGATGATTTTACACGTGGAAATTCCCCATTGGTCGGGGCTGTTAACGGGTTATCGGATCCAAAACCCAACCCGATAGCTTAACGGCGTTCCATTACGGTGGATGCCACGTGTCGGTCACCCTTGACGAAAGCACTTCTGTGACACGCGATTTATCGTCATGGAAGTGGACACTTCTGTGATGATAATTTTGGTAATGTCATGGAACACTTCTACGACAGCACAGGTATGACTATCTTGATTCTGTCATAAATTTGTCATGGATGTACATGCATGACAAAAAATGCGACCTACTGTGACAAACACGTATCATCACGAAAGTGTATTTTTTCTAGTGTTTCTATTAGTAGTCATGTGAATTTGGTATTCGTTCGATATTTTGATGAGATGTATGTTGTCTATCCTCTAGTGGTGTTATGTGAACGTCGACTACATAACACTTCACCATTATTTGGGCCTAGAGGAAGGCATTGGGAAGTAATAAGTAGATGATGGGTTGCTAGAGTGACAGAAGCTTAAACCCTAGTTTATGCGTTGCTTCGTAAGGGGCTGATTTGGATCCATATGTTTCATCCTGTGGTTAGGTTTACCTTAATACTTTTGTTGTAGTTGCGGATGCTTGCAATAGAGGTCAATCATAAGTGGGATGCTTGTTCAAGTAAGAACAGCACCCAAGCACCGGTCCACCCACATATCAAATTATCAAAGTACCGAACGCGAAACATATGAACGTGATGAAAACTAGCTTGACTATAATTCCCATGTGTCCTCGGGAGCGCTTTTCTCTATATAAGAGTTTGTCCAGGCTTGTCCTTTGCTACAAAAAGGAGTTAGCCACCTTGCTGCACTTTATTTACTTTTGTTACTTGTTGCTCGTTACAAATTATCCTATCACAAAACTATCTGCTACCACTTATTTCAGTACTTGCAGAGAATACCTTGCTGAAAACCGCTTATCATTTCCTTCTGCTCCTCGTTGGGTTCGACACTCTTACTTATCGAAAGAACTACGATAGATCCCCTGTACTTGTGGGTCCTCAAGACTCTTTTCTGGCGCCGTTGCCGGGGAGTGAAGCGCCTTTGGTAGGTGGAATTTGGTAAGGAAAAATTTATATAGTGTGCTGAAATTTACTGTCACTTGTTACTATGGAAAGTAATCCTCTGAGGGGCTTGTTCGGGGTATCTTCACCCCGACCAGTAGAGCAAAGAGTTGCTCCTCAACCTGAAAATGAAAATGAAAATATTCACTTTGAGATTCCTTCGGGTATGTTAGAAAAACTGCTAGCTAATCCTTTTGCAGGAGATGGAACAAAGAATCCTGATGAGCACCTAATATATGTGGATGAAGTTTGTGGATTATTTAAGCTTGCAGGAATACCCGGTGATGTTATTAAGAGGAAGGTATTCCCTTTATCTTTGAAGGGAGATGCATCGACATGGTATAGGCTATGTGATGATACGGGATCATGGAACTACAAACGATTGAAATTGGAATTTCATCAGAAATTTTATCCTATGCATCTTGTTCATCGTGATCGCAGTTATATATATAATTTTTGGCCTCGCGAAGGAGAAAGCATCGCTCAAGCTTGGGGGAGGCTTAAATCAATGTTATATTCATGCCCCAGTCATGAGCTCCCAAGAGAAATAATTATTCAAAGTTTTTATGCTTGGCTTTCTGATAACAATCGCACCATGCTCGATACTTCTTGTGCTGGCTCTTTTATGATGAAGACTATTGAATTCAGATGGGATTTATTGGATAGAATTAAACGCAGCTCTGAAGATTGGGATCTCGACGAAGGTAAGGAGTCAGGTATGATACCTAAGTTTGATTGTGTTAAATCTTTTATGGATACCGATGTTTTCCGTAAATTTAGCACTAAATATGGACTTGACTCTGAGATAGTAGCTTCTTTCTGTGAATCTTTTGCTACTTATGTTGATCTCCCTAAGGAGAAGTGGTTTAAATATCATCCTCCCATAGAATTAAAAGTAGTTGCACCTACTAAAGTTGAAGAAAAGACTATCACTTATAATGATCCTGTTGTTCCTACTTCTTATGTTGAGAAACCACCTTTCCTAGTTAGAATAAAGGATCATGCTAAAGCTTCAACTGTGGTTCGTAAAAGCAATATTATAACTTATACACCTCCTGAGCAAATTAAAGTTGGACCTAATATTGCTATTGCTAAAGATCTCTTATCTGATAATATTGATGGGCATGTTATTTATTTCTATGAGGAAACTGCTACAATTTCTAAACCTTGTGCTAAAGATAAACATAGACCTGTGGTAGGCATGCCTGTTATTTCTGTTCAAATAGGAGATCATTGTTATCATGGCTTATGTGATATGGGTCCTAGTGCTAGTGATATACCTCATGACTTATGCAAAGAAATTATGCATGAAATTGCACCTGCTGAGATAGAAGGTATTGATGTTACCATCAAACTTGCTAATAGAGATACAATATCACCCATTGGAATTGTTAGAGATGTTGAAGTCTTGTGTGGGAAAACTAAATATCGTGCTGATTTTCTTGTTCTTGGTTCCCCACAAAATATCTTTTGTCCCATTATATTTGGTAGACCCTTCTTGAACACCATTAATGCTAGGATAGACTGCGAAAAGGATGTTGTTACTATTGGTTTGGGTGATATGTCTCATGAGTTTAATTTCTCTAAATTTAGTAGACAACACTGTGAAGAAGAATTGCCTAGTAAGGATGAAATTATTGGTCTTGCTTCTATTGCCATACCTCCTAGTGATCCTTTAGAACAATATTTGCTAGACCATGAAAATGATATGTTTATGAATGAAAGAAGGGAAATAGATGAAGTGTTCGTTAAACAGGAACCTATCCTGAAACACAATTTGCCTGTTGAAATCCTAGGGGATCCTCCTCCACCCAAGGGTGATCCCGTGTTTGAGCTTAAACCGTTGCCTGATACTCTTAAATATGCTTATCTTGATGAAAAGAAGATATATCCTGTTATTATTAGTGCTAACCTTTCAGAGCATGAAGAAGAAAGATTATTGAAAACTTTGAAGAAGCATCGTGCTGCTATTGGATATACTCTTGATGATCTTAAGGGCATTAGTCCCACTCAATATCAACATAAAATAAATTTGGAAGAAGATGCCAAACCAGTTCGTGATCATCAACGACGGCTGAATCCTAAGATGAAAGAAGTGGTAAGAAAAGAAATACAAAAGCTCCTTGAGGTAGGTATAATTTATCACGTTGTTGATAGTCAGTGGGTAAGTCATGTCCATTGTGTCCCTAAGAAGGGAGGTATTACCGTCGTTCCTAATGATAAAGATGAATTGATTTCACAAAGAATTATTACAGGTTATAGGATGGTAATTGATTTCCGCAAATTAAATAAGGCTACTAAGAAAGATCATTACCCCTTACCTTTTATCGATCAAATGCTAGAAAGATTATCCAAACATACACATTTTTGCTTTCTAGATGGTTATTCTGGTTTCTCTCAAATACCTGTGTCAGCCAATGATCAATCAAAGACTACTTTTACTTGCCCTTTTGGTACTTTTGCTTATAGATGTATGCCTTTTGGTTTATGTAATGCACCTGCTACCTTTCAAAGATGCATGATGGCTATATTCTCTGACTTCTGTGAAAAGATTTGTGAGGTTTTCATGGATGATTTCTCCATTTATGGATCCTCTTTTGATGATTGCTTGAGCAACCTTGATCGAGTTTTGCAGAGATGTGAAGAAACTAATCTTGTCTTGAATTCGGAAAAGTGCCACTTTATGGTTAATGAAGGTATTGTCTTGGGGCATAAAGTTTCTGAAAGAGGTATTGAGGTTGACAAAGCCAAGGTTGATGCTATTGAAAAGATGCCATGTCCCAAGGACATCAAAGGTATAAGAAGTTTCCTTGGTCACGTCGGATTTTATAGGAGGTTCATTAAGGACTTCTCAAAAATTTCTCGGCCTCTGACTAATTTATTACAAAAAGATATACCATTTGTCTTTGATGATGATTGTGTAGAAGCATTTGAAATACTTAAGAAAGCATTGATCTCTGCACCTATAGTTCAGCCACCTGATTGGAATTTACCTTTTGAAATTATGTGTGATGCCAGTGCTTATGTTGTAGGTGCTGTTCTAGGGCAAAGAGTTGATAAGAAATTAAATGTTATTCAATATGCTAGTAAAACTCTAGACAATGCTCAGAGAAATTATGCTACTACTGAAAAAGAATTTTTAGCAGTCGTATTTGCTTGTGATAAGTTCAGACCTTATATTGTTGATTCTAAAGTAACTATTCACACGGATCATGCTGCTATTAAATATCATATGGAAAAGAAAGATGCTAAACCTAGACTTATTAGATGGGTTCTCTTGCTACAAGAAGTTGATTTGCATATTGTTGACAGAAAGGGGGCTGAGAACCCCGTCGCAGACAACTTGTCTAGGTTAGAAAATGTTCTTGGTGACCCACTACCTATTGATGATAGCTTTCCTGATGAGCAAATAAATGTCATAAATGCTTCTAGTACCGCTCCATGGTATGCTGATTATGCTAATTGTATTGTTGCTAAATTTATACCACATAGTTTCACGTACCAGCAAAAGAAAAAGTTTTTCTATGATTTGAGACATTACTTTTGGGATGACCCACATCTTTATAAAGAAGGAGTAGATGGTGTTATTAGACGTTGTGTACCTGAGCATGAACAGGAACAGATCCTACGCAAGTGTCACTCTGAGGCTTATGGAGGACACCACGCTGGAGATAGAACTGCACATAAGGTATTGCAATCCGCTTTTTATTGGCCTACTCTCTTCAAGGATGCCCGTAAGTTTGTCCTATCTTGTGATGAATGTCAAAGAATTGGCAATATTAGTAGACGTCAAGAAATGCCTATGAACTATTCACTCGTTATTGAACCATTTGATGTTTGGGGCTTTGATTATATGGGACCTTTTCCTGCCTCTAATGGATATACACATATTTTAGTTGATGTTGATTACGTTACTAAGTGGGTAGAAGCTATTCCAACTAGTAGTGCTAATCATAACACTTCTATTAAAATGCTTAAAGAAGTTATTTTTCCGAGGTTTGGAGTCCCTAGATATTTAATGACTGATGGTGGTTCACAGTTTATTCATGGTGCTTTCCGTAAAATGCTTGCTAAGTATGATGTTAATCATAGAATTGCATCTCCTTATCACCCGTAGTCTAGTGGTCAAGTAGAATTGAGCAATAGAGAGCTTAAATTAATTTTGCAAAAGACTGTCAATAGATCTAGAAAGAATTGGTCCAAGAAACTTGATGTTGCATTATGGGCCTATAGAACTGCATATAAAAATCCTATGGGTATGTCCCCGTATAAAATGGTTTATGGAAAAGCATGTCACTTACCTCTCGAACTAGAACATAAGGCATATTGGGCTATTAAAGAGCTCAATTATGATTTCAAACTTGCCGGCAAGAAGAGGTTATTTGATATTAGCTCACTTGATGAATGGAGAACCCAAGCTTATGAAAATGCCAAGTTGATTAAAGAAAAATTTAAAAGATGGCATGACAAAAGGATACAAAAGCGTGAGTTTAATGTAGGTGACTATGGATTGCTATACAACTCTCGTTTAAGATTTTTTGCAAGAAAACTTCTCTCTAAATGGGAAGGCCCTTACGTTATCGAGGAGGTCTATCGTTCCGGTGCCATAAAAATCAACAACTTTGAAGGCACAAATCTGAAGGTGGTGAACGGTTAAAGAATTAAACATTATATCTCAGGTAATCCCATAAATGTTGAAACCAATGTTATTGAAACCGTAACCCCGGAGGAATACATAAGGGACACTTTCCGGAACATTTCAGACTCCAAAAAGGAATAGGTATGTGGTACGGTAAGTAAACCGACTCCAGAACAGTTTTTATGGCAATATTTCTCCGTTTTGGAATATTTAGAAAATTAGAAAAATAAGAAGCAGTCCGGGAAGGACACGAGGACTCCACGAGGGTGGAGGGCGCGCCCTACCCCTCTGGGCGCGCCCCCCTACCTCGTGGGCACCTCGTGTGCTCTCCGGACTCCGTTTTCTTGCACGATACGTATTTTGGTTGGTAAAAAATTCATTATATAATCTCCTGAAGGTTTTGACCTCCGTATCGCACAAATATCCTCTACTCTTGTTTCGAGCTGTTTTCTGTCAGGTTTGTCAAGGCCAAGCATCATGTCGTCCCCCTCCTCCAACAATGGTGATGACGATGTGTGGCTAATGAAGATAGAGCTGAAGAGGGAAGAACCCATGGAGATCAACAAGGATGAAGGGATCAAGAAGGCCACGGAGGATCAAGCTCCGGCAGCAGAAGACATCCTTCAACTTGATCACAATCTTCTTACCCCAACTGAGATCGAAGCTTTCAAGATGATTGAGTTACCTCGTATACAGAACAAGTATCTCACACGTGAAAATATTTTGTTGAAGGAGCATATCATTGCACTCAAGGGCATTATCTGCAAGCTGGAGGACCTCTTACGCTCGATGTGCGACTATCCATCATCACCTCCACCGTCTTCACCAACAAAGGAGACATAATCACATGGGTATGGGCACTCCCCTTGGCAACTGCCAAGCTTGGGGGAGGTGCCCCGGTATCGTATCACCATCACACTCCTCTCTTTACCGTTTTTCTTAGTTCGATCCTATTAGTAGTATCTTGATCTAGTAGAATAAAGTTTATGACATGATCTAGTTTTGAGTTTTGCTTTATGATCCCTCAATGTAATCGAGTCCGTGAGCTATATATAATAAAGATTAGTGTTGAGTCAAGGGCTTGATTATTTTGCCATGATCTTGAGTGAATAAAAGAAAAGAGAAAGAATAAAAAGAAACAAGAGATCATATTGATCTTATTGAGAGTAATGACTTCACATAGAAAGAGTATGATGATTAAAAAATTGTTGAGACTTGACAAGCATAGCTTTGGTCATCGTTGCAATTAATAGGAAGTAATAAAGAAAGAGAGGTTTCACATATAAATATACTATCTTGGACATCTTTTATGATTGGGAGCACTCATTAAAATATGACATGCTAAAGAGTTGATGTTGGACAAGGAAGACAAAGTAATGGGTTATGTTTTCTTATATCTGAGATAAAGTATATTGTCATGGATCATCCAACATGTTGAGCTTGCCTTTCCCCCTCATGCTAGCAAAATTCCTTGCACCAAGTAGAGATACTACTTGTGCTTTCAAAAACCCTTAAACCAGTTTTGCCATGAGAGTCCACCATATCTACCTATGGATTGAGAAAGATCCGCTAGTAGAAAACCGGCCTTTTGTCCCGGTTCGTAAGGGCCTTTAGTCCCGGTTCCCGAACCGGGACTAAAGGGTCGTTACTAATACCCTCACCCTTTAGTCCCGGTTCAAACCAGAACCGGGACAAATGGGCCTCCACGTGGCCTGTGCGCCGAGCCCAGGCAGGAGGGCCTTTGGTCCCAGTTGGTGGCACCAACCGGGACCAATAGACCTCCACGCGTCAGCATTTCTGTGGCTGGGGTTTTTGGTTTTTTTTAAAGGGGGGGTTGGGGGTTTTGGGGGGTTAATTTAGGTATTTCATATATTGTGTTAGATAGCTAATTAATAGGGAGAAGTGTCCTCTCTTATGTCCATGCTTGGTCGACGCTACGTACTATACATACGTATAAAGAGGACTAGGCACGCTAACTAGCTAGTAAGCAAACGAAGGAAACAGAAGATCGTCATGAACATATATGCATACAGAGAGAAGTGATATCGACCACCTATCCTTCTCCGAGAGATTGGTCGAACAACAAGTTCTCGTATATCTACCGTCCGACACTATCGGCTACATATATACAATAATTATCTTTAACAAATATAATCTCTTAAATTATGGACGCATGGTCCACATAGTATTCTCCGTCTTCAGCGATCACGTGGTCAAGAAAGAATGCCGCCAATTCCTCTTGAATTGCTCGCATGCGATCTGGTTCTAGGAGTTCATCCCGCTACCGAAACATCTAATTTGAAGAAGGGGGTCAATACATACATACATATATATATATATATATATGAATGAATGAAACTCAACACAAATGATGGTAATAAACAAAAAATTTGAATATTATTTCTTACGCACTTCATATTGTTTCTCAGAGTACCCGCCCCGCTCACAGGTCGTGTGGCGGATGGACTCGCAGACGTAGTATCCACAGAAATCATTCCCTTGTTCCTGCCACAACCACTTTACAAGAAATAGAGGTCAATCAAACAGATAAGCAAGAATGCCAAATGGTATTGATGAAACTAGCGCTTGAATCAATAGCTAGGAGACGCGCGAAACATGGTACTATAGTACTTACTTTCGGGTATCTAAATTCCAGCTCCTTCGGTAGTCCCGGGGATTTTGTGCTGAATTTTCTCCAAACACTGCCAGACAAAAGAAAATAATTACTTGATATCAGGAAATGAACAAATTTGTTGATATGGTGGATAATGATCGATTTAACTTACTTCTTGAGGATTTCAGTCATGTCCGCATACTCCTGGGGATCTTTTCGTCTCGAGTCCAAGACAGTTACTACTCCCTGCTCAAGCCTAATCTCCAGGAAAATATAGTGGAAACTGCGCACGCATGCATAACTCATCAATTACATTACTATAACCTGGACTAATATATAAGGGAAACCGAATATGCACAAGACAACACTCACTTGAAGTTGTAAGGAAAGAGTATTATATCTTTGTGTTCATTTATTTTGAATGGTCGTAGCAAGTTGGCCTCGGTTTCTGCGGCATGATCTTTAACCTGAACTGCATCTATGAGATTTGTGTTAATGAACCCAATATCACCGATTTGTCTTTTCTTCAATTCGGCGATCTTCAATCTGCATAATATAGTGAGGATAATTATAAATACATGCAATGGAAGAGCTGAGCTATATAGAGAGACTTAATGACAGAAGTAGTAGTACTTACAGACAGTAGCAGGTGACCGTTGCTTTATCGAGGGCCAATTGATTGAAAAACTGATAGAACTCCTCAAATGGAACATGCAACAGTTCAATTCCAACGAGGTCATACTCCGGTTTAACTCTCATATACAAAGTATTCCTCCCCCCAGACTCTCTGCAGGTTTTCATGTACCAATCATGCAATCTTCGCATCATCGTTGTTAGAGATCTTTCATCTTTGACGAGAGGCTTCTCGTACTCGTATCTGTGTATCTGCACGTCCAGGAAATCATAATGTACATCGTCGGGCAGGTAATCGTCAAGATTGTTATAACCGGGCGCCATCCTCGGATCGACGCTAGGCACCTTGAGCGGGGGGCACGATTGCTTTGCTTGTTCGCCGAGCTGGGCAATTTGTTTCCCAGCTACTCGTCGTTCTTTCAGCCTTTGATCACTGACTGTACTTCCCGACCGCGACGCTTCGGCCCATGTCTTTGCAATAATGCGCTCATAGTTGCCTTTCGGCGGAGACTTGGGTGGTTTTGCCAGGGCAGCCAGAGTGCGCTTCACTTTCACCGAATCTACCTTCTCCTTCGGAGGTGGATGTCTCCGTGCTTTCAACCCTTGAAACCAGTCATCCTTCTCGGTTCGCGCGATCCTTGCGTTCTCCTCCGGGGTCATCTCGTATGGTAACTTCTCTGGAGTCTTCAGAGAAGGACCGAATATGTATTTTCTCCCGCCTCTGGCTGTACTGCTAGACGCGGGCAGAGCAGACGGAGCGGCAGTCTTCTTGACTTGCTTATGAGGCGGAGGAGAAGGACTACGATGCGCCGGAGCAGCTGCCGGAGCGGCGGCGGGTCTCTTCCGCCCTTGCTGACGAGGCAGAGAAGGAGTAGGCTGGCTGCTCGGGCGCGCCGGCGCAGGCGGAGAAGGAGGCAGAGTGCCGCCATGCGCCGGAGAAGGAGCCGGCCGAGGGCCCTGATCGTCACTCGCCGGAGGAGGAGGCGGTGGAGGAGGCGGAGTGCCCTAACTCGCCGGAGGAGGAGGAGGAGGAGGAGGCGTCCAGTTTGGAAGGTTGATGAGCTCCTTCCGCCATAGGCATGGAGTCTTCAGAGCAGAACCCAGCCGAGTCTCCCCTTCTCCGGTAGGGTGGTCAAGCGGGAGGTCCTCAAATCCCTCCGTTATTTTATCCACCATCACCTTAGCATATCCTTCGGGAATCGGCTGGCAGTGAAAAGTTGCGTCGGGTTTATTAGGAAAAACAGAGCCAACAGCCGCCTTGACCTTCATATTCATCCATTGCGTCATAAGGTGGCAAATTTGAGCCTCCGTAATAGCATCCAAGGGATAGCTGGCAGGAGCCATCAAGACAAGCTCCGGCTGAAGCAGCTCGGTGGAAGCCACGCTGCTTCTCCGCTGAGATGGCGGGGTAGCTTCAGGGGAAGCTTCGGCAGTTCGTTTGCTGCGATTTGCTTATCGTTCCTCTATCCCGAGTACCCTTTCTTTAAGCGCCTGCAGTTCGGACTGCTGCACTTTCTTCCTCCTCTCCTGGCTTTTGTAACCGCCTGCGTCCGGAAACCCAGCCTTCCACGGAGTGGAGCCTGGCGCGCCTCGTGTCCGTCCAGGGTGCTCAGGATTTCCGAGGGCCTTTGTGAGCTCGTCGTTCTCTCTATCTGGAAGGAACGTCCCTTTCTACGCTGCAGCGATATAGTACCGAAGCTTCTTCAAGGGTATGTCAAGTTGCTCATCTGTCCAAATGCACTTCCCTGTTACAGGGTCCAAGGTTCCGCCAGCCCCGAAGAACCAAGTCCGGCAACAGTCTGGCCAGCTCATTGTCTCTGGTTCGATCCCTTTTGCAAGCATATCATTCTCAGCCTTGGCCCACTTAGGCCGGGCTACGAGGTAGCCACCTGACCCCGTGCGATGGTGAAGCTTCTTCTTCGTAGCATTTTTCTTGTTTGTCGCCGACATCTTCTTACTCTTTTCTGATGTCTTGTAGGCCACAAATGCAGGCCAGTCATCTCTGATCTTCTCATATATGCCCTTGAATTCTGGTGTCTCTTTTTTCTCGACAAACCTATTCAGGTCATTCTTCCACCTCCTGAATAGTTCTGCCATCCTCTTAAGAGCAAAAGACTTGATTAATTTCTCAACTGGCTTCTCCGGATCATCCTCTGGCGGTAGGGTGAAATTTGTCTTCAACTCAGTCCAAAGATCATTTTTCTGCATATCATTGACGTAAGACACCTTAGGGTCTTCTGTAGCCGGCTTGAACCATTGCTGGATGCTAATAGGGATCTTGTCCCTAACCAGAACCCCGCACTGAGCAACAAATGCCTTCTTTGTTCGGATGGGTTCAATAGGTTGGTCGTCGGGCGCGATTGCTATGATCTCAAACCTTTCATCCGAGCTCAACTTCTTTTTGGGCCTCGTCTCTTTACCTCAGTTGTGCTCGATCCGGTGGGCTAGAAAAAAGAGCAAAGACTTAATTAATATGTGTACATACCAAAACAATGAATGCATCAATTAGCTAGTCAGCACAGGCTTAACTAATATATATACCTGGCCGGACTCGGTTCGGTCACCGGAGCCGTCATCACGGTCTCCTTCTTGCACCAGCATTGGGTCACTGGAGCCGTCCTCACGTTCTTCTTCTTGCACCGGCATTAGGTCACCAGAGCCAGCTTCTTCACCCTTTCCTTCCAGAGTACCATCGGTGTCGTTGAGATACAACGAGACGGCGTCACTTCCTTCTGCGATTATGTCCCTCAACATCGCTTCGTTTGCTTCGTCTCGGGTGGTGTCCATAGTTTCTACAAATATTTACAACATGGCAATTATTATTCAAACATGACAAATGGATATATTAGTGGCAAACGTAGAACTAGCTAGCTAATCATAGTAAGGAATCATATATATTAATTAGTAGCCTCGACGCTGCTTCTCTAGGGTTTGGGGTGGCCTCGACAACGCTTCAAGGGTTTGGGGTGGCCTCGAGAGAGTTTGTCGGGTAGGGGCGCGGCGGGAGGGGGTAGGAGACCGACATCGTTTTTTTCTAGGGTTTGGGTGTCCTCGAGAGTTTTGGTCGAGCGAGAGGGTCGCGGGGTGCTCCCCCGGTATAAGTTATTATCATAGTCGAGAGGGGGTATATATATCGACCGCCCCTCATGTCGAAGTTATCCGAGGGGTATATCGACCCCCCCCCCTCGTGTTGAAGTTATCAGGAGAGGGAATAGAGAGGAGAAGAAGAAAGGAATAGAGGAGAAGATCGAAGAAAAAAAGAAGAAAAAAAAGAGGAGAAGAAGAAAGGAATAGAGGAGAAGAAGAAAAAATAGAAATTTCTATTTTTTTTCTTCTTCTCCTCTATTCCTTTCTTCTTCTCCTCTTCTTTTTCTTCTTTTTTTCCTCTTCTTATTTATTTCTCCTCTTCTTCCTCTCCTCTTCTTCTCCTTTCTTCCTCTTCTTATTTTTGTTTTTCCTCTCATTTTTCTTTCTTCTTCCTTTCCTAGCTAGATATATAAAACTTTTCTAAAAATGTAACTTTTGCATATATAAAACTTTTCCATGGATCATCATTTCTCATATATATCCATCTATAGCCACATACATATATAAATGGAAAAAATGCTATGAACAAAAATACATATATACTTGGTAAATATTCTATGAAACATCGTTTCTCATATATATCAATGCATACATCCATGGATCATCATTGCTCATATATCCATAGTCATATATAAAAACTTTTTGCCTATGAACAAAAAACTTTCTATGAACAAAAAACTTTGTATGAACAAAAAAACATTTTTGACATATTTAGCACATTCTAAATTTTCCTAACTCTTTTACAACCACAAAATTTACTCCAACTTCATGACAGTACCCACACTTCATTTGTCTTGCATCAATACCTCACCACAAAAAATATCATAAATCCTAAAAATGCCCAAAGCCATCTAGCATTTGATCAAACACCCTCTATATGCACTGTTCATATCTGTAAAAAAAATCAGAAATTTCAGAAAAGTTTGTTGCTGCTCCACTCGATCCTTCTCCTCTCCTCTCCTTCTCCCCTCCTTCTGCTCTACAATGCATCGGGGCCGGCGGCGACCATGGAGCAGGGGCAGAGAGCAAGGGTCGCACTCGATCGGGACCATGCATGGGAAAGGGGGGCTCACTTCAAGGGGGGCGGCGATGGCAGAAGTCCGGCGACGAGGACGGCGGGCTCGGGGCTTCACGCGATGATGGGGACGGCGGTCTCGGGACGGCGCGCGGCCGGCGACAGGGACGAGGAGGGGTGGGCTCGGGGAGGCAAGCAGCGACGGGGACGACGAGGACGGCGGGCTCGGGGATGCCGGCGATGAGGACAGCGCGGGCTCGGGGAGGCGACGACGTTGGCGGCGGCGGCGTAGACGGCAAGGTGGAGCAGCCTCACGGCATCGTCGACGGGGAGGGGGGAACTGGTGATGCAAACTGAAAATTTTCACAAGTGTTTGTTATATAGTCTAAGCTTTAGTCCCGGTTGGTGGCGTAAACCGGGACTAATGCCCCCCTTTAGTCCCGGTTGGTGCCACCAACCGGGACCAAAGGCCTCTTTTCAGCAGCCCAAAGGGCGGGAAGCGGCGGCCTTTGGTCCCGGTTGGTGGCACCAACCGGGACTAAAGAGGGGCATTGGTCCCGGTTGGTGTCACGAACCGGTACCAATGCACCCCTTTGGTCCCGGTTCATCCCACCAACCGGGACCAATGGCCTTGTGCTGCCCCGCGCCCAAAAGTTTAGTCCCACCTCACTAGTTGAGAGGGCTCGGGAGTGGTTTATAAGCGCTGCTGCGCCCACCCTCTCGAGCTCCTCTCAACTGCAGGCTTTGAGGCCTAATCTGTCACTGCAATGCCTGTGGGCCTACTAGGCCTGCTGCGGGCCTGAATCCTGGCCCATGGTTGGGTTTCTAGTCGTATTCAGGCCGTGGTGGCCCAGTTGGTGGCATTTTTTTTGCTATTTTTTTCATTTCTACTTAGAACTAAATACTTATAGTTTTGTAGTGATTTCTTTTTTATTTTATGTCACTAGTTTATGAATAACTTTACAATAAAAATTGATTTTTGAGTCATTGTTTTTCCTGCTATTTAATATTACTGTGTTTTATCATTATACTGAATTTGGTAATTTTAGTTAGTCATAACAAATATTATAGGCATTTTTTTCACTTTGAGAGGAGCTCAACAACGCAGAGAGGGACGGGCTTTTGTTTTTGTTCTGCTTTCTGTATTATTTATTTTCTTTTATTTTTTGCTTTATTTTTATTCTTTTTGCTTTTAGGTCAGCAAAATTATAAACTTTCTGTTAGTGCCATTAGTTTTAGAAAAATTATAAACTCAAATTTGAATAGTTAAAATTTGAATTCTTTGAAATTTGTGTGAATCACAAGTTTGTGATTAACTTTACTAAAAAATGAACATAGATGCACCTATAGAGAAAATTCGACCTAAATTCATAGTTTTCAAATGAACTCTGAAAAAGTTGGCATAGCATGCTCGTCTGTTACAAATTTGGCATGGTATCATCATAATAGTTGTGGGGGAAAGTCTTCACTTTTTCTTCGCTTTTGTCATTTGCTTATTGCGCCGTGACCATGGATAATCTTCATCGTTTATCAGGATGCTTGGGTCAGCCTTGACATTGAAGGGAGGAATTTCATGAAACCTTTCATAATCTTCAGACATGTCTGTCTTGCCCTCCACTCCCAGGATATCCCTTTTTCCTGAAAGAACTATGTGGCGCTTTGGCTCATCGTATGATGTATTTGTTTCCTTATCTTTTCTTTTTCTCGGTCTGGTAGACATGTCCTTCACATAGATAACCTGTGCCACATCATTGGCTAGGACGAACGGTTCGTCAGTGTACCCAAGATTTTTCAGATCCACTGTTGTCATTCCGTACTGTGGGTCTACATGTACCCCGCCTCCTGACAGATTAACCCATTTGCACTTAAACAAAGGGACCTTAAAATCTTGTCCGTAGTCAAGTTCCCATATGTCCACTATGTAACCATAATATGTGTCCTTTCCCTTCTTGGTTGTTGCATCAAAGCGGACACCGCTGTTTTGGTTGGTGCTCTTTTGATCTTGCCAATCGTGTAAAATGTATTCCCATTTATCTCGTATCCTTTGTAAATCAATACAGTCAAAGATGGTCCCCTGGACAACAAGTACAACTCATCACAAACAGTGTTGTCACCTCTGAGACGTGCTTCCAACCAACTGCTGAAAGTCCTAATGTGTTCACATGTAATCCAGTCGTCGCACTGCTCCGGGTGTTTGGAGCGCAGACTGTTCTTGTGTTCATCGACATACGGGGTCACCAAGGTAGAGTTCTGTAGAACTGTGTAGTGTGCTTGAGACCAAGAATGCCCGTCCCTGCATATTATTGAGTCCGCTCCTAGCGTGCCTTTTCCAGTCAGTCTCCCCTCATACCGCGATTTAGGGAGACCTATCTTCTTAAGGCCAGGAATGAAGTCAACACAAAACCCGATGACATCCTCTGTTTGATGGCCCATGGAGATGCTTCCTTCTGGCCTAGCGCGGTTACGGACATATTTCTTTAGGACTCCCATGAACCTCTCAAAGGGGAACATATTGTGTAGAAATACGGGCCCCAGAACGACAATCTCGTCGACTAGATGAACTAGGACATGCGTCATAATATTGAAGAAGGATGGTGAGAACACTAGCTCGAAACTGACAAGACATTGCGCCACATCACACCTTAGCCTTGGTACCATTTCTGGATCGTCTGGTTCCTCTTGATCTTCAGCACCTTCACCCGTTGCAGCATCATTGGGCACATCGTTTGGTTCCTCTTGATCTTCACCAGCTCCCCCCGTTGCAGCATCACAGTATTCAGGGGGCACGTAGTTGTCATCGTACTCTTCTTCTTCGTCGTCTTCCATCATAATCCCTATTTCTCCGTGCCTCGTCCAAACATTATAGTGTGGCATGAAACCCTTGTAAAGCAGGTGGGTGTGAAGGATTTTTTGGTCAGAGTAAGACTTTGTATTCCCACAATCAGGGCATGGACAACACATAAAACCATTCTGCTTGTTTGCCTTAGCCGCATCGAGAAACTCATGCACGCCCTTAATGTACTCGGAGGTGTGTTTGTCACCGTACATCCATTGTCGGTTCATCTGCGTGCATTATATATAATTAAGTGTCCAAATTAATAGAAGTTCATCATCACATTAAAAGCAAAGTACATACATAGTTCTCATCTAACAACATATAGCTCTCCAGAGCATCTAATTAATTAAACCATACATTGAAACTATGTAAAACATTTTAATGCGAAAACAAAGGCGATCATAATCGCAACCAAGGTAACAATTGATCCAACGGCATAATGATACCAAGCCTCGGTATGAATGGCATATTTTCTAATCTTTCTAATCTTCAAGCGCATTGCATCCATCTTGATCTTGTGATCATCGACGACATCCGCAACATGCAACTCCAATATCATCTTCTCCTCCTCAATTTTTTTTATTTTTTCCTTCAAGAAATTGTTTTCTTCTTCAACTAAATTTAACCTCTCGACAATAGGGTCGGTTGGAATTTCCGGTTCACATACATCCTAGATAAATAAAATCTATGTCACGTTAGTCCGCATAATTTTCATAAACAATAAATGAACCAATAGTTATAAAGATTAATGTATATACCACATCCGAATCATAGACAGGACGAGGGCCGACGGGGGTGGATACCAAAACCATCGCACTATATAAGGTGCAATAATAAAAGTAAGAAAATGATACAAGTATCTATCTAAACATACAAGTAACAATATTTTTCCTTTCAGAAAGAAGATAAGAACAAGAGGCTCACCACGGTGGTGTCAGTGATGAGATCGGCGCGGGTGATCGACGGCGGTGAAGACGGGGGTGGGGCGTGACGGACCGCTAAATCTGGACAAATCTCGAGGAAAATGGAGCTTTGAGGTCGAGCTTCGAGAGGAGAAAGCTTAACTAGTGTGGCTCGGGCATTTCATCGAACACCTCATGTGCATAGGAGGTGAGCAAGAGCACCAGAAACCCCTCCCCTCGCCGGCCCAGAAAAACAGAGCACTGGAGTGCTCTGCTCGCGGGCGAGGGTATATATAGGCAGCACTATTGGTCCCGGTTCGTGGCGTGAACCGGTACTAAAGGGGAGCCTTTGGTCCTGGTTCAGGCCACCAACCGGGACCAATGGTGGTGGGCCAGGAGCCAGGCCCATTGGTCCCGGTTCGTCCCACCAAACGGGACCAAAAGGTCCAGACGAACCGGGACCAATGGCCCACGTGGCCCGGCCGGCCCCCTGGGCTCACGAACCGGGACCAATGCCCCCATTGGTCCCGGTTCTGGTCTGAACCGGGACTAATGGGCTGCCCCGGCCTGAACCGTTGCCCCCTTTTCTACTAGTGATCCTTCAAGTAAGTTGTCATCGGTGCAAGCAATAAAAATTGCTCACTAAATATGTATGATTGATTGGTGTGGGGGGAATAAGCTCTATATGATTTTGTGATGTGGAAGAAATAAAAGCGACGGACTGCATAATAAAGGTTCATATCACAAGTGGCAATATAAAGTGACGTTCTTTCACATTAAGATTTTGTGCATCCAACCATAAAAGCGCATGGCAACCTCTGCTTCCCTCTGCGAAGGGCCTATCTTTTATTATTATTCTACCTTATGCAAGAGTCATGGTGGTCTTCACCTTTCCTTTTTATATTTTATCCTTTGGCAAGCACAGGGTGTTGGAAAGATCCTGATAGATATATCTAATTGGATATGAGTCAGCATGAGTTATTATTGTTGACATTACCCTTGAGGTAAAAGGTTGGGAGGCGAAACTATAAGCCTCTATCTTTCTCTGTGTCCGATTAAAACTCCATAACCACAAGTATTGGGTGAGTGTTAGCAATTATGAAAGACTAAATGATAGTTGAGTATGTGGACTTGCTAGAAAGCTTTGACATAGACTCTTTCTAATGTTATGATAATTGCAATTGCTTCAATGACTGAGATTATAGTTTGTTGGTTCTCAATAAAGTTTTTGATTCATACTTTTGCATTGTGAATATATTATTACTTGAGCATAAGAAATCATATGACAATATTCTTCTATGTTGTTGTTATGAGAATAATCATGATGCCCTCATGTCCGTATTTTATTTTTATCGACACCTCCACCTCTAAACAGGTGGACATATTTATCGTTATCGGCTTCCGCTTGAGGACAAGCGAGGTCTAAGCTTGGGGGAGTTGATACGTCCATTTTGCACCATGCTTTTATATTGATATTTATCGCATTATGGGCTGTTATTACACATTATGTCACAATACTTATGCCTATTCTCTCTTATTTTACAAGGTTTACATGAGGAGGGAGAATGCCGGCAGCTGGAATTCTAGGCTGGAAAAGGAGCAAATATTAGAGACCTATTCTGCACAACTCCAAAAGTCCTGAAACTCCACGGAAGTCATTTTTGGAAATAATAAAAAATACTAAGCGGAAGAAATATGTCAGGGGGCCACCACCTGTCCACGAGGGTGGGGGCGCGCCCTACCCCCCTGGGCGCGCCCCCCTGCCTCGTGGGCCCCCTGTTGGCTCTCCGGTGGCCATCTTCTGCTATATAAAGTCTTTCGTCCAGGGGAAAATCATAAGCAACCTTTCAGGACGAGACTCCACCACCACGAGGCGGAACCTTGGCGGAACCAATCTAGGGCTCCGGCAGAGCTGTTCTGCCGGGGACACTTCCCTCCGGGAGGGGCAAATCATCGCCATCGTCATCACCAACGCTCCTCTCATCGGGAGAGGGCAATCTCCATCAACATCTTCACCAGCACCATCTCATCTCAAAACCCTAGTTCATCTCTTGTATCCAATTCTTGTCTCCAAGTCCGGGATTGATTCTTGTAGGTTGCTAGTAGTGTTGATTACTCCTTGTAGTTGATGCTAGTTGGTTTATTTGGTGAAAGATCATATGTTCAGATCCTTTATACATATTAATACCCCTCTGATTATGAACATGAATATGCTTTGTGAGTAGTTACGTTTGTTCCTGAGGATATGGGAGAAGTCTTTTTATTAGTAGTCATGTGAATTTGGTATTCGTTCGATATTTTGATGAGATGTATGTTGTCTATCCTCTAGTGGTGTTATGTGAACGTCGACTACATAACACTTCACCATTATTTGGGCCTAGAGGAAGGCATTGGGAAGTAATAAGTAGATGATGGGTTGCTAAAGTGACAGAAGCTTAAACCCTAGTTTATGCGTTGCTTCGTAAGGGGCTGATTTGGATCCATATGTTTCATGCTATGGTTAGGTTTACCTTAATACTTTTGTTGTAGTTGCCGATGCTTGCAAGAGAGGTTAATCATAAGTGAGATGCTTGTTCAAGTAAGAACAGCACCCAAGCATCGGTCCACCCACATATCAAATTATCAAAGTACCGAACGCGAACCATATGAACGTGATGAAAACTAGCTTGACGATAATTCCCATGTGTCCTCGGGAGCGCTTTTCTCTATATAAGAGTTTGTCCAGGCTTGTCCTTTGCTACAAAAAAGATTGGGCCACCTTGCTGCACTTTATTTACTTTTGTTACTTGTTGCTCGTTACAAATTATCCTATCACAAAACTATCTGCTACCACTTATTTCAGTACTTGCAGAGAATACCTTGCTGAAAACCGCTTATCATTTCCTTTTGCTCCTCGTTGGGTTCGACACTCTTACTTATCGAAAGGACTATGATAGATCCCCTATACTTGTGGGTCATCAGTTAACGTTCTGCGGCAATTGTCGTACGTCGACACATTCCCCGCGGAGAAGTTCTTCCTTCGATTCGATTACATATTCGACATGTTTCACGTGAAGAAGCTGGATTTTACGTTTGTCCGCCTTTATGCCTTGCACATAAACTACATCATCGGGGTTGAGCAGATACCTCATATCTGTGTCGCTGACCCGTATTTCATGCACGGGGGCTTCTTGGGAGTCTGCGCAAGCACCGTGAATACGCGAGGGAATACATCGTCAATTTCATGCTCGCCAATAAGGACAAGGAGGCGATTCTCGTGCCTTATCATCCCCTGTAAGTCATCCGCTCGGATATCCTTCCTTCGATTTCAATCATTCATTTGCACGGTGGAGGCTAATTAATTTGAGGTGTACTTATTTTGCGCAGCGGCGGGCGCGCCGTCCTATCATCCTCTACCCTCGATACTCCCACGCTCTTTACTTGGACTCGTCGAAGAACATTAACAAAAATGATTACACCCACATCAAGGATGTTCTCGACAGTGCTATGTTTTACTACGACGCATGGGGTGGAGAGGTCAATGACAAGAAGAGAAGGGACGGCAGGCCCGCCTTCGGCCATAAGACCGACTTCTGCTGCATCCAGCAGCCGAGTGATTCTCTTAATGATGGATTCTATGTCCTACACCACATGCTGGAGTACAGACGTGATCACCAGAACCTTCGCATGTCACCTACATCCGACGATGCCCATATTCTGCAATGGGCAAAGAACGTAGGAGATATCGAGGATCATCGACTTCGAGCTGAGTTCTATCACATCCAGCGCGAACTTGCCCAAATCATCATGAAGGAGGAGGTCATCGGAAAAACAGGGATGTTTTACGAAGAAGGACAAATGTCGCGGGAAGACGTCCGAACACAGGTAGCCGCTCAGCGTCTCGACCTGAAGCCTTTCACTAGGCTCGGGGACTATCTCCCTAACTTGGATGGATGGCACTACATGTTGGAGTGATTGTCGATATATGACAATGTATCCGTTTAGTCCATACTTTCTGTATGACGAAACTTTGAGTTATGCATGACGAAACTTTATTTGTGATGTAATTAAACCGTCCTCCTCGACTAGCGACGATCACTCTAGTTAGGGCATTTTGGGTACGATCAACTTTGTTATTTATGCTTATGATATGTTGCTTCTATTTTTGCCAAGTCTGTCTCTTTCTGTTGCTCAACTATATATGTTGCATATCATCGACTCATGTGACGATGCAGGTGCATAGATCATTGATGGTGAAGAAGTGCTACACCAGGAGTATATATACGACGAGTGGTTGGAGTGTTAGGCCCAGGTGTACCGGTTTCCGGTTTCCGAGCGACAGGCAGTAGTTAGTTTAGGTTCACGCTAATGCGAGAGAGAGATACGAACTCATGTACTGCATAGTTCCGCTCTCACTCAAAGTGATAGCTCTTCTCGTGTATATCATTGTTTAGATGGATGACGATGTAGTTGCAAGTAATCGAGACTTGTATCGCTTTTTTCGAGATGATGACGAGAGACCATTTTGTGTTGGATGATGATTATGATGATGACATGATTTGATGAGACTATTTGTATGTATATGCTATGATTACATTTGTATGTGTATGATATGCTAAAGATTATTGTATAAAGCCTAGTCAAATATAAAACAAATATGCAGGAAAAAAACTAATAAAACTAGCAGTAGCGAGAGGAACAAAGTTAGCAGTAGCGCTGCCTTACCAGTAGCGCTTCCTGCTAAAAAGCGTTGTAGATATTAGCAGCAGCGCTCTTCACTAAAGCGCGCTACTGCTAGCCATGTATAGCAGTAGCGTGGGACGACAGGCGCTACTGCTACACGTTAGCTGTAGCGCCTTATCAGTAGTGCGTCGTCCCGCGCTACTGATAGGCAAAATACCCGCGCTATGGCTAGGGTTTTCCTTAATAGTGTATGCATCATTGCTACTCAGAATTTGATGGACATGAGAAGTGTATAAGAAAAACTTTGAAATCACACCAAAGCTCGACACCAAGAAGCCACCACTTAGAGCATCTACGGCTGGACTTACCAAATCTGACCACCTAAACGCTCGCGGACGTGCCCGGTCACTCTCCTCATTTCTTCTTCATGTGTCCGGTCATTTGCACATGATTGATGAAGATGAAGGGAGAAAAGAAAGAGAGAATAAAAAAAAGTGGTCCGAGGTGGACCACGTCATACGTGGCGGACTGATCGGGCGCGTTCGCGAGCCATCATACCCTTCCTACATTTGCCCTAAATATGAGGGTTCGCGGACAAACCGGCAATATAAAGATGATATAAGGGGTCTGGTTGAATCACTTTTTTTGTTTTCCTCTTCTGTCAGGTCATTGACCGGTCGTGTCCGTGGGTGTTTGAAGAGGATTTGAGGATGCCTGCTCTAGATGTTTTAAGACAACAAACTAATTGGGCTTACCTTTGAGGAGCGTGCGGATCTCTTCAGCTCTGACAATGTACCGCGGGAGCCTGACGACTATGGGTTATGCTCGCACTTGCTGCGCTGCGAAGTAGTCGAGCTGCACGTAGTACTGGAACGGGTTCGCGTAGTCGCCGGCAGCGGCGTCGTCATGCACTTGCGCGACCCCGTCTCGCCCGATCCTTCATGGCCACGAGCATCGTTGCCAACATCGATCGATCCCTACAGGTTGTGAACTGAACGCAACGGACTTTTTTTTTTAGGGAACGAACTCGTGTGGTGTGGTGGCTTCATTCATGGTCGGCTCGATCAGGTCACACGCACGCAGCTGGCGAAACGAACAGGGGAAAAAAGGAGGCGTAATACTGGGCCGTGGAAGCATAGGCTGCCATGGTGTTCTTACCGGGCCTGCTGAAGCCCAAACGAACGAGAGGCGCATAGGCTGGCTTGGCTGGTTGCTCGAGCGCCGAAGGGGACTCTCTACGTTCTCTGATTTGGTGTTGTTTAGTACCACCTCGCTCGCCGAGAGCGAAGAGACGGTGGACAAAGCTATAAGAGGAGGGGGAGGGGGACGCTTCAAATCATACCTTTCTCGGCCTTTTGGCTAAGATCTAGTGTAGTATCTATTTTTATTAGTTTAATATTTGATATGTGGACCATGTGCCCACAATGATATTAATTTATTTTTTATGGGGAGGGTCTATCATAGTGGCATGGTGTTGCACTACAGCCCAGGCTGGTGCACCCAACCAAGTTTAACTTAAAACTTTTAGAATTTATTAATAAGACTTTTGAAATTGGCTTGAAACCCTGAAAAGAAAAATGAGGTGACACTAATGAGCTAAATGAATAGCAGGACAGGAAAAACAGAAATGATCCTTGTCCAACAGAAATGGACTGGCACACCAAACTTTATAACGCGCGCAATTCTGTGGCGTGCAAAATTGTTTTTTTTCGATGAGAGGGGCCACATGGCCCCCATTTTCATTAAGACGTGCCAAATTGTTAATGACTGTAGAGTGTAGATAATTCCAGAGGATGCAGTAGGTCGATCGGCATCACCAGCCAATCCTCAGACTGTCACAACTGAAGTGATCTTTAGTGTTGTCTACTGGAACTAGAGGTATGCCCTCTGTATCAAAATGGCCTTGGCAAAGGACTTTTTTTTTTGAGGGTCAAGCATAGCTTGTATATTACTGGTGCCTAGGCAAATCACCCAGGGCACATTCAGCCACAACGGTTGGTACATCCGACTCCCACTGCTGAGAGTGGTTTACATCACATAAACGACCAAGTTTAGCAAGTGCGTGAGCTACAGAGTCCGCCTGCCGCTTACAAAACATTATTTCATGAAATGAAAACCACAACTTAAGCTGGAGCTTTGTATCTTCGATGATAGCTGAGTACGCAGAGGAGTCCACCTTCCGCACATCCATGGCTTCCGCAAGCAGCTGAGAATCGGTCTCGAATATGACTCGCAGCATACCCATGTCCGCAGCAAGAGAAACGGCTTCAGCCATGGCGTGGACCTCGGCGGCGAAAGCGTCAGCGATGTGCTCCTTCCGACCAGCCCTTGCAAATAGGACGTCTCCCGCCGTGTCTCTCGCCACCACGCCCCAGCCCGCGTGTGTCTCACCTGGCATGTGCGATCCGTCGAGGTTGACCTTGATCTTGTCACTCGGAGGAGGCTTCCATGATTTTCTGTCCGGGCTCACCCCTCCTTGTGCATAGACCTGATGGTACTCTAATGCACAACATCTCGCCCGTCTCGCCACATCCGCAGCCTTGTCCACTAACTCCCCTTCTCGCACCTTATTCCGATTGCTCCACCAAAGCCACCAGAATGTCAGAATTAGGATACGCTTTTTCTCATCTAGCCCCCAGAGAAAATCCAACATCACATGCACGGACGCGATCCGCTCCAGCTGCATTCTTTCTTTCTCCAACGAGAGTACAAAGGACTTGGGTTCAGAAAGACGAGAGTACAAAGGATGCTGCAATGCAGATTGGGCAAGAAGTGTGGTGACAGGAGATCTTCCTCAGGATACTAACACCTTGTGCGAAATATCTCATGGCATGGAGGTGTGTAGATTGTAGCTTGGTCTACTACTACGCAAGCAGAGTATAGAGCAATAATGGTAACGAGGTTGTGTGAAAAATAGTCTGTCGGAAGGCTGTCCTATCAGTTTTGAGAATCAAGATCATTTTTGATTTTTCGAACAAATTTTTAAATTGCATTTTGATTTGGAACTGTGGTCAATTTTGAAAAAGGGGAAATTTTTTTAAATCGCAAAAAAAATTGTTAAAACAATGAACATTTTTTGAATTTTTGAACAAATTTTGAAAACAGGAAGAAATTGTGAAATTTCAAAGAAGAATGTTAAAATTTCTACAGACATATTTTCAGAAAAAAATTGAAATAGGAAAAAAAGAAAAACGAAATGAAAAGAAAAGAAGAAAAAGAAAAAAAAGGAAAATTTTAATAATTTAAAACTGAAAGAAAAATCAGTAAAAAAGGGTTCAGAAACTTTTTTTTTCAGAAGTTTCCCAAAGCCGGCCAGGAAATAGTTTCCCAAAACAGGCGTCCAAAAAAAATGCAAGTTATTTATTCAGTAAATGGGCCGGCCCAATCCATTTCGATCGGTTGCTAGGCTGTGCGAAATAGCGGCAATCTGCCGCAGAATGTGTAATAATGGGCCGTGGCAGCATAGCTGCCGTGGTGTACTTTTATCGGGCCAGATGTCCAAACGAACGGGAGGCGCATAGGCTGGTTGCCCGAGTGCAGCAGGGAGGTGGTGGAGGGAGCTATAAGAAGAGGGGGAGGGGACGTTGCAAATCATATCTTTCTCGGCCTTTTGGCTAAGATCAAGTGTAGTATTTGTTCTTATCAGTTTAATATTTAATATGTGGATCATGTGCCTATAACGATATCAAATTTATTTTTTGTGGAAGAGGGTCCATTACAGTGGCTTGTCACTGGGACCCTTAGGTGTTGCCTGGACCTTGCACTACATCCCAGGTTAGGTGCACCCCAACCAAAACTAATTTAAAAGTTCAAATTTCCCTAGGAAAATTGTCATATTCTAAGTCAAAACCAACTATATCATTTGTTTCCCTTAGCGAAGTAAATGGGCCAACGTCATGAATAATGTTTAATGAATCACAGGCAGGAATAAAAACTGTTGGGGAATGGCTGTACCTGTTTTGTGAACTTACAACTCGGTGAACTCAGAACAATCCAAGGAATACAGACACGCTGATCTTATTAGAACCGGCAATGATTTCCCTTCCAGCACCGAGTCCACACCCAGGCTTGTGATTAGCAAGCGAGTTCAGTTGCATAACCCAAACAGTGGTCGGATTAATTTTTCGGAGCAGCATGACTGGTACACCAAGCTTTAAGCCAATCTTGTGATGTACTCCCTCCGTTCCAAAATATAAGTCTTTGAAGAGATTCCACTATGGATCACATACGGAGCAAAATGAGTGAATCTATACTCTAAAATGCATCTAGATATATCCGTATGTGATTCATAGTAAAATCTCTACAAAGACTTATATTTAGAAACGAAGGGAGTAGAAAATATCAATGACGGTAGGTGTAGAAATTCTAGAGGATGCAGTAGGTCGACGTCACCGGTCAATCTTGACATAGTGTCACAACACAGGTGTTCTCTAGGGTTGTGTGCTGGAATCGATATCTTCGGCCCATCTTGAAAGGGGTATGTCTGAATAGCTAATCTAGTTTGAGTCCAAGTCTAATCAAGTATGCAATCTTAGCACTGTAAATACTGAAAAAGGCTTTCGCCCTGCTTTATAGATAAAACAAACCGCCAAGAGCACACATATAAGGACTAGTCCAGACCACACACACCCATGCCACACACAACAAGAGGTCCAAAGGGACTGCTGAGGGCACAGCTCAACAAGCCCAACACAACACACACAAAAAAACACACAAGGCGCAGCCGAGGCCGGGGCCACGGGACCGCGGGGAACTCGGACTACTAATCAGGCTCAGGAGGAGGCGGCGGCGGCAGCGGCGACAGACGGACGGCCATCAAGCGAAGGTCGGCGATGAAGACGGAGATGGCGTCCCGGTCTCGAGGGCGGCTAAGCGGCCGCCAAAGATGCAAGTAACCAGACAGTTTGAAAAGAGCGTCAGTAGCCCGTCGAAGTGGAGTGCGCTGAATCACAAGTTTATTGCGAATCGTCCAGAGGGTCCACACGATAGCCCCAATCTCAAGCCACCTAATGTGGCGAGTAGGAAGAGGGGAGGTCTGGAGTTCGGCGAAGAGGTCGGGGAAGTTGGTGTGGTACCAATCTCCACCCACATCCTCTCTAAAACAGCTCCAAACGAACTGAGCAGACGCGCACGCGAAGAAGATGTGGTTCGAATCCTCGGGGGTACCACAAAGAGGGCAAAGTCCGGAGCCTGGGCCATTGCGCTTGCGAACCTCGACCCCAGATGGGAGCTGCCCGCGGATCCATTGCCACATGAAGATTCGGATCTTTAGGGGCAGACGAATGGGCCACACCGCCTGGAGGGGGGCGGGGCGGAGGAGGGGGCACTAGCCGAGTAGAGGGACTTGGTGGAGAATTGGCCCAAGGGCTCAAGACGCCACCAGACCTCATTTGGGCCTGCATCGACCGCCGGCTTGTGGAGAGCGATGCAGTCAAGAAGCTCCTGCCAAGTGGCAGCTTCCGGTCGGGCCGCAGCGCCGCCGCCCCGTGGTTCTCCTCGTGTCTGCATCGACTCATGCGTCGCCGCTGCGTCGCCCCTTCGGGCCGTAGTGCCGCGATACGCGGTCCCCGCCATCGTCCGCGCCGGTCTTCGTCGCGCTGTCAGGATTCTTCGCCTACTTCGAGCACCGCCGCCGCACTCCCAACCTAGCCGCTACCCTTCGTAGCCGCCGCCGCCCGTCCACCCCCTTCGTCTTCGTCCAAGCACCAACCCGTCGCTAGCGTCGCCGTCATCTATCCCGATCACTTTGTCTACTTCGACCCCCGTTGGTGACATCGGCCCCGCGCCGATGGACGCCGCAATCGTCATCGAGTTCTTCTTTGCTAGCCTCTCCGACTTCTCCGACATGGCGTACCGCTCGTGCAGGTCCCTCGTCTACGCATGCCCGATGCTGGCAACACCGATGTGTGCCTTTATCCACGACGTGTCCCCGGGCTTGGCAAGCCTGATCGGCGCTTCGTCAACTTCGTCTTCGTCCGTCTATGCATGCCCGGTGCTGGCAACACCGGTGCGTGTCTTCGTCCACGATGTGTCCCCAGGCTTGACAAACCCGCCGCGATGCGTCGTCAACAATATTTTCTTCCCGGCGCACCCCTACTTCGACACCACTGCGCCCATGCTAACTCGGCGCCCTCTTGCGCCCGCGGCTCCACGACGACTTCCTCGACACCGGCCACCCCGACTCGACATCGACCACGGCATTCTTCGCACGGCTACCTCGACCACGGCTCCACCACCTACGCTCTTGGCTACATCGACAAACGGCACAAAGGGCTACCGCCTGCTTGAGCAACCTCGTTGGTTTCCACTCCAGCCAGGACTCCACGATGCGTCGACCGTTACGACTGTGGGGGGGGGGGTCCGTCGGCTTGCCTTCGGATTCTTCTCCGGTCTCACCATCTGCGTCGCTACCATTATGACTGCGGGGGGATGTTGAGTAACGTGATTGTATTAGGAAACATAGGTTAGACTAGAAAATATTCTGGCTTGCCTTGTACTCTAAGTATATCATGTACTCCTATATATATGCCCACGAGGCTCAAGCAATACAACGAACAATTCCACCAAATCTCTCTCTCTCTCCCTTCTAACAACACAGGCAATGTTGAGATAATTCAACCTTATACAGTTTTAGTAGTTGGACAATAGTTCTACTAATGAAGCACAGATATACCTACTGCCTGGGTTTCTTATGGGCGATCTAGCGAAATTCAGAACTTTTTTCCTAGCCAGGGAAGAGATTTTCAAGCTATTCTACAGACATACAGGTACATAATAGCAATTGCTCATAATGAAACGCTTCAATTTCATTACTGCTATGAATGTATGCTTAATCATAAGATAATGCTAGCGAAGCATCTACAAACACACAAAATGGGACAAATTCTAGAGCACGTTACAAGGGCATCTCTTGTGGATCCCTTGTAAGTTATATTTGATAGGAAAAAGTTGGTTTTAGGGGATTAAGGGGTATCTAACAAATTCCTTATATGACCCTTTTTCGCCTAAAAATGGCTCCCTTTCCAAACCTCCTCCCACTCGCTCACTTTTAGTCTAGCCACCAGCATTCTTAGGAAAAGCCACCCCCTCCCGATTGCCCGCAGCTTTCCCGCACAACCCCAACGCCACCGCTCCTCACCCTGTCGCCGCGGTCCCCAGCCTCGATGACCGACATAATTTATAGCCCCTCCACGTCGCACCCCTGGGCGCCCTTGTCGGCAGGCGAATTCGGCAATGCTAGCAGTGAAATGGCGGCAAAAGGCAAGGACCTCATTGACAATGGTTCATCATCGGCGGTTGTCGCCACTCGAGCCATCATGACGAGCCAACAACCCTTGCCGACGCCGGCCGCCAACCGGGACCTTCGGCCGTCTTCCAAGGCGATAGACAACATGGTGGCGGCGATGAAGAAGGAGAAGGCCGATGTGCTTGATGATATGCCCGCAAGGTATTCTTTTCCCTTTTCCTTTCTTGGCTTGGATTTGCTTGAGAGAATGATGTATGATTTGATATTGACTGTTAGGTTCTTTCTTTACTTTTTGTAGTAAGTAATTGCATGATTATGATGTTACTATCCAGCCAAAGCAGTGATTATGACCCATAAATTGCGATTAACATCGCGTCTCAACGAAGGATTGCCGCCACCCACCGCCACGCTCCACCTCGATGCCTCAACCATCCAAAACATGGCACCGATGAGACATGGAAGCGTCCACCGTAGTGCATACATGCCACCATCCACTGCCCCCTAACCGACGCAGCTCCAAAACGATGCTCCCAGGAGAGAAAAATGACACCATTGACGTCATCATTGTGATTCAAGATCACCTGGATCTCGGGTTTCCCCAGACCAGCAGTCAGGTAGGCAAGAACGACATCGACGACACCTTCAACAAGGTATGCGACGCCCAAAGGTGTCGTCATCGTCAGCCCGACAAAAATCCAAGCAATTTCGCAGTCCATCTCGCTGTGGCCCAACAATCCGTCTTGTGGCACGCTGATCGAGACGGAACCACATAAAGGGCCATGGCAGCCCCACTGCCACCTCTGTCCAGATCTATGGCACCACAGTCCAAACTCGACTACATCCATCCTGCCCACACCGCACCTCATCTGAATCGGGCCTAGCCCGAGCCGGCAATAGACAATCGCGAGCTACCACGCAGCGAAAGGAGGACGATGCACCACCACACGCGCCTCGAAGAAGTCACCACGGCTGGACAGCCCCGCGAAGATGCGCAAAATGCATCCTTGCGTGTCTCGAAAGCTGGCGCGCTACAGGCTGCAGATCCGGAGCAGCCCACCAGGACTGATCCGGGAAGGCATCCGCCAAGAACCATGCGGGAAAGACAAGAGGGTTTGATCCGTGCGTGGGAGACATGTTCATATGGTTCTCTTTGATGGATTCGATGAACTTTATTTATGCTCGTAGTTGAATTACGATGTGGTGCATTTGAATTGTCTATGTTTGTTTTTAAATATGGTGAATTTGTTTCAATGTTCTAGCAAAATGTTTTGAAAAATGGCAAAAAGTTAAATGGAATAGGGGATCTGCTTTAGGGAATTGAGATAGGAAGAAGGTTTTGGACTTTTAGGATAGAGATTTGCTAAAAGATGACCTGAACAAATATACTGCCTCTTCCCATTTATCACGCGTCAAGTAGTTCTCTAAATAACAAGCCATTCTCAAAGTAGATTTTCTAGATCTTTTTTTTTTGAGTTGTAGATTTTCCAAATCTAATGTTTGCAAGGATTATGTCATCACTAAGGTATGGCACCTATGGTCTTCATAAGTTTAATAATGAAACCCGTACTTCAAACATGCTTTTTTTGCAGGGTTTACTTCAAACATGCTGATGGTGATTTTTCTTGTCTTCTCGTTGCCATGTCGTCGCCGCCACACTAGCCCCAGTGATAGCCATGGGTCTGCCTTCGAGGAGCACGCAGATCTCTTCGGTGCCGCCGACGTACCACGGGAGCCTGGCGGCTATGGGTTCTGCTCGTACTTGAGGTGCCCCGCAAAGTAGCCGAGTGCGTGCTTGTAGTGTTGGAACACGACAATTTTTTTAAAACCGTGAACACTTTCTCAAATTCCCCAACATTTTTTAAGTTTGTAAAGAAATTTAAAAACAAACAAACATTTTTTGGAATTCTGAACAAATTGTTACATCCCCGAGCATTTCTTTAATTGCTGAAGATTTTTTGAATCGTTGAGCAAATTTTGGAAAACTAGAACTTTTTTAATTTCCGGAGCTTTTTTTGAATTTATGAACAATTTTTTAAAATCAGGATCAATTTTCTAACAAATTATACAATTGGGTTTTTTAAAATTGTGAACAGTTTTTAAAAAACGAAAACATTTTTCAAATTTCTAAACAAAATTTTGAAGATGACAACATTTTTTGAATTTTTGAAAAAAATTGATTTGGAAGAAATTTAGAAATTTCACACACATTTTTTAGGAAAAAGAAACATAAATGCATAAAAAGAAAACGTAAATGAAAAGAAAAGAAAAAAGAAACAGGAAAATAAAAAAAGAAAATAAGATTTTTTATATAAAAACAAAAATAAAAACCAGTAAAAAAGGGTGCAGGAACCTTCTGGAAGGTTGCCAAAACGGTCAGGAAAAACCGGCGTCCAGTGCACGTTCTTTATTCACTAAATGGGCTGGCCCAATGCTGCCGTGGTGTTCTTACCGGGCCAGATGAAAGCCCAAACGAACGAGGGGCGCATAGGCTGCTTGCCCGAGTGCAGCATGGACTTTCTCCGTTCGTTCTTTGGTTTGGTTTAGTACCACCTCGCCGGTCGAGAGCGGAGAGACGGTGGACAAAGCTATAAGAGGAGGGGGAGGGGTACGCTGCAAATCATACCTTTCTCGGCCTTTTGGCTAAGATCAAGTGTAGTATCTGTTCTTATCAGTTTAATATCTGATATGTGGGCTATGTGCCCACAACGATATTAAATTTATTTTTTATGGGGGAGGGTCCACCACAGTGGCTTGCCATTGAGGCCCTCAGGTGTCGCCTGGGCGTTGCACTACAGCCCAGGCAGGCGCACCCCAACCAAAACTAATTTCAAAGTTCAAATTCCTCTAAAAAACTCAGTTCATAATTTTGCTGTACAAAGCCCAAAACGCCGAACGTACTATTTTTTTTAGATGATCCTGAACGTAACTATGATGCAACAAAGGTAAGAAAGTGCGCCTAGAGCCCTGAACGCTGATAGCATACCCACTATCGCTGGCTCTATTTTCTTGGAACGGTGGTAATATATCATTTGTTTCCCTCGGTGAAGTAAAGGTTTAATGAATCACAGGACAGAAAAAAATACAGTTGGGGAATGGCTGTACCCTCTACTCTGCAAGAAAATTCACCAGCGGCTACAGGGATTCGACGGTGTAGCAGTGTCGGGTACTAACATCTACGGATGTGGGAAAAATAAATAGCTCTGTTGAAGGTCACGACGGTGTAGCAGTGTAAATGGCCACTTACAACCCGGTGAACTCAGAACAATCCAAGGAATACCTTATTTGAACCTGCAATGATCTCCCTTCCAGCACCGAATCCACCCAGGCTTGCGAGTAGCAAGCGAGTTCAGTTGCACAACCCAGACAGTGGTCGGTTTAATTTTTCAGAGCAGCATGACTGGTACACCAAGCTTTAAGCCAAACTTGTGATGTGGAAAATTACCAATGACGGTAGGGTGTAGAAATTCCAGAGGATGCAGCAGGTCGACAGCACCGTCTGATCTTAGACACAGTGTCACAACTCAGGTGTTCTCTAGGGTTGTGTGCTGGAACCAGAGGTATTTAAAGAGTACCCTTCTTGGCAAAGGACTTACAGTTCGAAAAGAGAAGATCGAGTGTACAAGGATATTGAGACGCAGATTGGGCAAGTGGTGTGGTGACAAGATAATCAACCTCAGCTCTCAGGGTACTAACATCTTCGTGGCAAAAATAAATAGCTTGGTCTACTACACAGGCAGGGCATAGAGCGATTGAATTGTGGTTGTGTGAAAAATGGTCGCTCTACTGTCAGCTTTCGGTGTTGGGGAATGACTCCTTGGCAGTGCATTGTGATTGCAAGCCTATAAGTTTTTCATCAAGGAGAAAGTGACGAGTAGGGTGATTGGAATGTCTCACCTCAAAAAAAAAGTTGGAATATGTCTCGAGTAGGCGAGCAGTTACCTGACTATTAAACCAAAAGGGTAGGTCCTAGAGGGTGCTATTATAATATAACAAGATGGGACAGATCGATATCTTCGGCCCATCTTGAAAGGGGTATGTCTTAATTCCTAATCTAGTTCGAGTCCAAGTCTAATCAAGTATGCAATCTTAGCACTGTAAATAAGAGGTGTTGGTCTGAGAGACGCACACGATCATTCGCCCTAATTTCTTCTGCTAATTGGTTTTCCAATACTGATTTTCCAGATTTGTAGGTTCAACAAACCCTTCTGGTCATGTAATAGTAAATGCTTAACCTCAACAATCTTATTGACAGGCACAGGCAATGTTGAGATAATCCAACCTTATACAGTTCTACTAGTTGGATAATAGTTCTACTAATGAAGCACATAAATATCTACTGCATATCTTTCTTCTGATGGGCGATCTAGCGAAACCCAGTCATTTTGCCTAGCCAGGTCAGGGATTTGAAATCATTCTGCAGGCTTACAGGCACATAATGGCAATTGCTCACAATGAAACGCTTCCATTTCATTACTGCTAACAACGTATGCTTATTCATAAGATGATGCTAGAACACGTTATAGGCAAATATACTGCCTTTTCACACTTATCACATGTCAAGTAGTTCTTTAAATGAACCAGCCATTCCTAAAGCACATTTCTAAATCTAATGTTTGTCAATAAAATTGACCACTAAGAAGCCACCACTTCTGATAACGAACTAATTTGACCATGAAGTCGTTCTCATTCAACTGAATATCATATTCAACCAACAATTCTAAATTGGTTAGCCTGCACGGGCACGATTGAGCAAATAATGAAACCCCCTGGTCAACCCAGTCGAACAAGATCACGGTGATTTTCAATGTCTTATATAGTACCAAATGGTCAATTGCAGCTAACACAGAATATTCAGAAAGAAGACCATACACTTAGAATCAATCCATGTACAATATTTCTTAGTGCACACCATGCAAAAGTAGACATACAGAAGACTCTGGTTTGTATCACAGTATTGTAAAGGCTGCTAAATGAACAAATACCCATTTAACAGATACCGTGTGTATGGAAACTCAATAAATGTAAGACCACTTTAACAAGACATACCTGAAGCCGGATCCTGTTAACTATGAACTATGTTCTTCGCCTAGAGTGGTTGGCGGACCCTGGCGAGCCCTCAAATAAATCAGACAATTGACCCTCCAGATCCTCTGGGGTGTACTTTATATACTTTCCCGAGTTTTTTCCCCCATCCACTTGACTACCATATCTTCCCAGAAAAGCACGATATGCCGGAATCACATTCTCAGATATAGATATCTTCAGCTCTTCTCGGAGCTGAGGATCTGGAACCTTCCAGAGTGTCTGGTTCCTGTAAATTTCCTCAAAGGACAAGTTGAAGTTCTTGAACTTCTCCTTGATGGACATCCTAGAACCTGAATGTCCACTGCCACTACCACTGCCGCTCCCACCCCCACTCCCATGTACATCGTCTCTCAGATAAGACAAAGTCTTCATCCAGGAAATCCTTAGGTAGCTCTTTGAGTACTGCCGAATCTTCCCGCTGCGCCTTCTTACCCAGTGATCACCTAAAATCTTCCCAAGCTCGGAATCCTTCACCTTCTGAACAATGTAGAGCAAATTGTTCATGGAAAATATGCACTCCAGGGCAGCGTCTTCATAAAGCTTAGACTTGTCCTCCAAATTGGCCTCCAAATAACACATCAGCTTCAGAAGACGCCTTCCAAGAGGGGTCATACCCTCTGAGTGTTCCGTATCCTGATCCTTATCCTCAGGTCTTTCCAAAGCATTGCTCTCATCGCCATCATCATCCAAGAGGCCATCAAGTGTCTCACTATAAACGACCAACAACCTCAAATAGTTCATGACATACCGTGTCATTGGGTGGATCTCACCAGCCGTCATTGCCCTTCGCGACGACTCCTGCTGCAGAACTTTCCCAAACTCAAAAAGGGTACCCCTCACAGCCTCCCCAAGCCTATCAAGAATTGCTTGAACATCACTGATTACACCGTCACCGGAACTCCCGAGGCACAAATCCTTCATTTCAGGGATCACCTCGGCAAGTGCCTCATACATGTCAAGAATCCGTGAGAGCTTCTCGGGCGAGCGGGGGCACACAGCCACGGCGTCCCCAAAGTTGAGAATCTGCATAATGCATCCTTTGGTGGACTCGACGAAGCACTCCTCCCTGAGCTCGTCAAACACTGCGAGCACCTGGTCGCAGAGGCGGCGCTCACCAGCAAGCAGCACGCGCACGACCGTCTTCACCCCTTGCACCCACTTCTTCATCTTGTCGTTGAGCTGCTTCCACTCCACGCGCTGCACCTCGTCGATGCTGAGGCGCTCGACGCCCAGCACGGAGAGGTATTCGTCGAGCAGGTCGCGCCGGATGTTGCAGTAGGCGTCGGCTAGCTCGCGCGCGTACCCCGCACGCGCCATCCGGTCGGCGATGGCCCGCAGGTCGTCCACGGCCTCGGGGCGCACGGGGTCGAAGGCGTGGTCGTCGAACGGGCTCACCAGGGGCCCGCCGCGCGCGGTCTCCGGCGTGGCGTCGACGCTGTGCGGCGTGGCGGCGTCGAAGTCGAGGTCGTCGAAGGATCCGAGCGAGAGGCGGCGGAGCGAGAAGCAGAGGCCCGTGGGGTCGAGCGGCACGGCGTGGCGGACCATGTGGTGGCGGAGCTCCTCCTCGAGGCGGGCCATGGCGAGCTGGACGGCGACGCCGGCGCGGCCGGCGCCCGCGCCGCCGCGCGCGAGGTGCTCGACGGCGACGTCGACGGCGGTGAGGTACTGCGCGATGTCCTCCTCGTGGGCCTCGAAGACGAGGGCCTCGGGGGTGGCGTCCCAGAGCAGGATGAGCTGCTCGGCGGCGTCGAAGGCGGCCGCGGAGGAGATGGAGATCTCGGGCGGCTCCGCGGAGGAGGAGAGGTCGGAGGAGGGGAACAGGTCGGCGGTGATGGAGGAGAGGCGGTTGTCGAAGCCGGAGAGGATGCGGATCATGTCGTCGGCGGCGTTCTTGGAGGTGGCCAGGGACTTGACGATGTGCTGCGCGGCGGCGAGGACCTTGTCGCTGTCGCTGCCGCCGCCGCCGGCGCTGGTAGCGGCCGATTCCGGGGGCGGCGGGGGCGCCGCCGACATGGCCGGCCGGTGCGAACGGTGCCCGGTTGGGGATTGGTGGAGCTGAGGTAGGGTCTTGGCGCTTGCTGCTGCAGTGCTGCTGCTGCGGCCTCTCTGACTACCGGATTGGAGTAGAAAGTCTTCTTCAGTCACGGCCGCGCTGGGGCTTCTGGAAGTGCGGAAATGGGGAAATCACTTGATTGCAATGTTTGTTTCCATTCGATTCTATTTCTTCTTCTGATTCTTACTTAATTGAGTTTGCGCCGAACTTTGTTGATCGCCCTTACTTATCTTTGTTTTCTATTTTTCTTGAGGGCGTGTCTAGGTCTTATCGACTGAGACTTAACATGCAAGAAAGAAAAAAAAAATTTGCACGGATCTCAATGTACAATTCTATTAATATAGCATCGACTCCGATTTGGTTAGTCTTGGTCGACTGAGACCTAGCAATCCCGTTTTCTTGATAATTATTGGATATGAGATGCTCTTTAAATATTTTTTAAAAAATCAATTCCATTTTTACCCCCAAGATTCATCAATTTGACAGGTTTTACCCATTTTTGAGAAAGTCCCCAATTTATACCCCCATTTTACACATTTGTGACACATTTTATCCCATTGGATTTCCCCCTCAAATGAGTTCTGACAAGGCATGGCAGTAGGCAGTTTTTATTTTGTGTTGGATTGAGTCTGGTTTTTCTCTCTATGGAAAAACCAGTTCAGACCGGCCCGCAGCCTGGTCTCCTTCGGTGCGCTCTCTCGGCTCGAACCCTAGTTCCCAAATCGCCCCGCCGACCGCCTTTGTCGTCGCCATCCAGCCTTCCGAACATCGCCTCATCTCTTCCGCCATGTCCTTCTCCAGCTCGATCCGGTCAGCTCTGCGTGACCGCTTTGTAGTGGTGCCGCTGATCCCTTGCCCTGACTGTGGCACGGTGGGAAAGTTCTACATGTCCAACACCGAGGAGCACGACGGTTGAGTGTTTTACAAGTGCAAGAAGCATAGTACAAGCCGTGATCTTGTTGTTGTCTTAGGTCTAGAGCTGTTTTTTGCTAGCTCCAAATTTCTAGTTTTTTTTGTGTGCTTGATAGATAATTTGTGATTTCTGGCGATGGGAGCTAGAGTATGTTGAGCATTGGATTAGTACACGGGTGCTTGTTGGTGATGTTGTTGTTGATCCAATTGGTGGACCAGATGACACAATAGAAGAGCTTGATCAAGCAAGAGTTGATAGAGGGAGGAGTGCAGGTACAGATAGAGGCAATGTATGCAACTATATTCATAGCAATGCAGCTGCCATAACCAAGTAGCAAGTAGCTATGCTGTTAGGTTTAGGGAGAGAAGTGGTGTTTGTGATGAAGTTGGTGTTTGGAGGTGTTATGCTGCTGAGTGTGTTGTGCCTGTTGTTGGTTATGATGAAATGACGTAGTGGTTCTATGAACTGGTGCTACTTAGTCAGTTCTAAAGAAATGTATATGCAACTTGCAGTAGCACTTTATTTTGCTATATGCATCTGAACTAGTAGTTTGCTTTACTATAGTGATGAGGGATGATCAATGGAGGTGCCAGTTTGGAAGTAGCAATATTGTAAGAAATGGTCAATCCTACTTTTGTATTACTATGGTTGTAATATGACCAATGGATGAAAATTTGCACAAGGTTGACATCATCAATGGTACATTTTTTCATGCAAATGTCATGGCCACTTCATGCATTTGAACATGGCAGAAATGATATTTGGAAGTACGAACAAGGTTTTCAAATAAATGTGCTTGCAAGTACCAATTGACAAACAAAGGGATAGCATATTGAAATTTAGTTTTAGATAATGCATTTTCAGTCCAGTTTAGAAGCATATGTACTTTCTTCAGGATAAAACTGGTACCAAATTTTAAACAAATAGTACAGAAGAAAGTACCAATTGAACGAAGAGATAGCATATTGAATTTTGTATCCATTTTTAGATTGTTCAAACAAAATCCGAAACTAAAGCTTAAGATCACACTTACTAGCAAATTGGTGTAGAAAATATGCCCTAGAGGCAATAATAACATTTACTCCTTCCGTCCAAAATAAGCGACTCAACTTTGTACTAACTTTAGTACAAAGTTGAGTCGCCTATTTTGGGTCGGAGGGAGTATTATTTATCTCCAAGTTTGTAATTATGTTTATATTCCATGCTATAACTGTAATGGTCCTTGAGTCCTTATATCCATAAAGTCTGAGAGGAAAACCCATATGCACGTGTGATATAATAAATGATAAAAATGTATTCCCAGTCGTTCCTCTAAGACTAGCTCAAGCGTTGCACGATGATCACGTTTTCGTGATCATGGGCATGTCTATGCGAACAACTATGAGGACACAATGTTAGAAGAACACTTTTGTTGAGTCAAACCAAAGTGATGTTATGCTATGAGATAAATTCATCACAAGTTAACGGTATATAACACAGAGAAATTTAATGTTTGCATATTCCCTGGGCCATGAGAGTATCAAGTTCTTTCATGTTTGCTTCGTGAACTTTGGGGTTTGTTAAACGTTATCTGTAACTGGGTCGCTATTATGGCGGCTTACAGGTTCATGGAAAAGTATGACAAGGAACTAAATAGCTCAAGAATGGTATTTGCTCCTCCTCCGACGAAGAGATATTTTTAGGGCCCTCTTGGTGTTACGATATTGGTACTTCCTTTTTGTGAGGAAGGTCCCCATTAAGCTAGGGTCTCTAGAAAGCTTTTGTTAAAGAAACACTTCCAGCTTTTGACCGGATCAAAACCAAACAACCTTGAGTTGAACACTTATAATAAAAATAGGTATGGGCATGACGTCTTAAAGAAGGAAATATGCCCTAGAGGCAATAATAAAGTTGTTATTTTATATTTCATTATTCGTGATGCCATCATTATCCAGAATAGTGCATGCTGATGTCATCATGATGTCAGCATGACATCAGCAGTCAACAGGGCGTTGACTCAGCTGACGTGTGGGTCCCGCATGTCATTGTTTGCTAACTGATTAACCAAATTAATTAGTTTAATTAACATATTAGTTAGGTTAGTTAATTAATTAGGTTTATTAAACACAATTAATTAAGTTAATTAAATAAATAATTAATATTTTATTTATTTATTTTAAATTCTTTTTTTAAATCGTTCTAGGCGTGGGCCCCGTTCGTCATATGGCCAGGAGGCCATAGCGGGCGACGGGCAGGCGGGCAGCAGGCGCAACCTGCACGGTGCCGAGCCTGCTCGTGAGGCAACGGGGCGAGGCCGAAGCAGGGGGACGAGCAAGCGCAACCGGCTGGCGCGGGCACAGATGGGGCCGTGGTATTGGCAGGTCGAATGGGGCGAGCAGGGGAGGCGCTCGTCAGGCGGGGCTGCGGCGGCTACGGCAAGTGGCAGCGAAGGCAGTAGCGGGGCGCGGGCGATGGACGCGCGTGGTGAGCCGGGCATGCGGAAAGCAGAGGGGCAGCGCGCGATAGTGGTGGTGGCTGGAGGCGGCACGTGGCAGTAGGGAGGCGGGGCCAGGCCGCGCGGGAGCGGGGCCTGCGGCGGACGCAGCCGGCGAGATGGGGGCCAGCGAGCAGCGGCAGGCAAATAGCGGCATCATCAGCTAGCGTAGCCGGCGGCTAGCAGCAGCGACAGAAGGCAATGGCGACAGCACGCATCGCTTGGGGCAGCAGCAATAGCCGCGGGCGGGCAAGGTGCTGGTGCATACGGGCGGCGATAGAGACGCGCGTGTAGGGGGGTTCGGCCGACCGGAGGCGAGGCGGGCGCAAGCGGGCGGCGCCGCGCGCGAGGCAGGGGCCCGACAAGGATGGGAGGCGGGCCGACGCGGGGCCAGGCGGAGCAACGGCGTCGCGGGGTAAGAGGGGCGCGGGCAGCGCGAGGGACGAGCGGCCGGAGCGGGCGACGGGGACTTGGAGGGAAAGAGAGGCCGGGGCCTCACCGCGCGGGTAGGGTCAATGGAAGCGGGGGTCGAGGAGGAGGAGGATGGGGACGACGGCGACGTCGAGGCAGTGGTGCAGCGACGGGGCGGCGTGGAGCTCCGACCGACGGGGACGAGCAGCTACTGCGGGGTGGTCCGGCGACGGGGAGGTCTTCGGGCAGCCGCGGACGGGGCGGGGAGCGCCGGCAACGGCGGGGCATCACCGGGCGGCGTCGGCATCGAGCCCCCGATCTCGATCCAGATCGGGGGGAAGGAGTAGGCGATGTGGTGGGGAGTGCGATAGTGTGGTCGGGCTAGGGTTTCCCACGGGGGTAAAGGAGAGTGGGGTGGGGCGCGACTGGGTCGGCCGGTTGTGGCCTGGTGGCCAGCTGGGCCATGGCCCAGCAGGGGGGGCTTTGTTTCTTTTTTTCTTATTCTTTTCTGTTTTTATAATCTTTTCAATTTATTTTAGTTTAAGTAAAATACATAAATAGTTCCTAATTTAACCTAGATAAATATACTAATGCCACATAAATTTGGGCGACTGGATAAAATATTTAATATTTTATTAATCAAAAAAGGCATTTTAATTATGAGGTTTGCTAATATTTAAGTCAGTTTAGTGCATTCAAACACATTATAATAGTGTGGTTTCTCCACCAATATTTAGCATGGATTATTTGCCACAATCCAAACATTTTATTCTAATGTTTCAAAACTTTTGTTGTTGGCCTTTATTTCAAATTTGAATTTGGACCGGTTACGAGCTAATGCGAGATTAGCGACAGTAATCGTGGTGATGTGGCATCATTAGCAGAGTATTACTGTAGCTTAACTATCTGGGCGTCACAAAACCTAAGCCGTCGTTTCTTAAAGTTTGGGGATGCGACGCTTATGTCAAAAGGCTTGAGCCTGATAAGCTCGAACCTAAATAGGAGATGTGTGTCTTCAAACGATACCCTAAGGAAACAATTGGGTACACCTTCTACCACAGATCCGAAGGCAAGATCTTTATTGCTAAGAATGAGTCCTTTCTAGAGAAGGAGTTTCTCTCAAAAGAAGTGAGTGGGAGGAAAGTAGAACTTGATGAGGTAATCGTACCTTCTCTTGAATTGGAAAGTAGCTCATTAGAGAAATCCGTTCCCATGATGCCTACACCAACTAGAGAGGAATCATATGATAATGATCATGAAACTTCAGATCAAGTTGCTATTGAACCTCCTAGGTCAACCAGAGCACGATCCGCACCAGAGTGGTACGTAATCCTGTTCTGGAAGTCATGTTATTAGACCAAGGTGAACCTACGAACTATGAAGAAGTTATGATGAGCCCAGATTCTGATAGATGGCTTGAGGCTATGGAATTTGAGATATGATCCATGTATGAGAGCAAAGTATGGACTTTGGTGGACTTGCCCGATGATCGGCAAGCCACAGAGAATAAATGGATCTTCAAGAAGAAGACTGACCCTGATGGTAATGTTACTGTCTACAAAGCTCGACTTGTCGCAAAAGGTCTTTGACAAGTTCAAGGGGTTGACTATGATGAGACTTCCTCACCGGTAGCGATGCTTGAGTCCGTACAAATCATGTTAACAATTGTCGCGTTTTATGAAATTTGGCAAATGGATGTCAAAACTGCATTCCTTAATGGATTTCTGAAAGAAGAGTTACATATGATGCAACTAGAAGGTTTTGTCGATCCTAAAGGTGCTAACAAAGTGTGCATGCTCTAGTGATCCATCTATGGACTGGTGCAAGCATCTCGGAGTTGGAATATACGCTTTGATGAGGTGATCAAAGCATATGGTTTTATACAGACTTACGGTGAAGCCTATATTTACAAGAAAGTGAGTGGGAGCTCTGTAGCATTTCTCATATTATATATGGATGACATATTGTTGATTGGAAATGATATAGAATTTTTGGATATCATAAAAGGATACTTGAATAAGAATTTTTGAATGAAAGACCTTGGTGAAGCTGCTTACATATTGGGCATCAAGCACTAGTGCAGAACCGGGCAATAGCACCGGTTCGTAAGGCCCTTTAGTGCCGGTTCCATAACCGGCACTAAAGTTTGGGCACTAAAGGCCCCCCCTTTAGTACCGGTCCAGCACGAACCGGTGCTAAAGGGCAACTACGTGGCACGAGCCAGCTCCGGGGGCCGGGAGCCCTTTAGTACCGGTTGGTAACACCAACCGGTACTAAAATGTTTGGGGGGGGGTTTGGTTTTATGATTTCTTTTTCATTTAATTTTGTGTTTTCTATTTTAATTCTTTTTCGTTTGCTGGTATTTTACGATACTACACATTGTACACGTTATGCACACACACACACACACATATATATATATATATATATATATATATATATATATATATATATATATATATATATATATATATATATATATATATATATATATATATGGTAGCTAGTAGAACCAATCATATATATATAGATCATCAATGTCTCACAAACCACCATATTAATTCACACATACACACATGTATAGCTATATATACAATTTCTCGTACATATGCATGTTGCCTTTGGAGCCAGTTTGCATTAGCCTAATTGGTGCCTTCGGAGCACGATGACAAATTGGAAGTGGTTCATGACCTGGTCGATGGGGGCGGTAGCGGGTAATAGTATTCTCCCTTCGGATTTATGACCTGGTCGAGCAAAAATCCCGCTATTTCCTCTTGAAGTGCTTGTACGCGCTCCGTATCTAGGAGCTTGTCCCGCAACTCTGTGAACTGTTAAGAAGGAGATCAATATGCATGTGTATTAGTTGTGTGACTAGATATCGATAATGGTGTACAAATTGTGAATAGTGTTCTGACAAGCGTACCCATACCTGTCTTTGAGATCTGCTCCTTTCGAACGCCATCATGCGAATGTTCTCGCAAACGCAGTATGCACACAGATCAGTCCCCTGCGCCTGCTTTATGGCCTTTATGAGAATGGAATTTAATTTGATCAGATAATAATTAATCAAGCATGATAATATTAAAAAGATGGCAGCTAGCTACCACACTACTTAATTACTTACCCTGGGTCGAAGCCATCTCAGCTGTTGTTTCCATTCGCCTTCCGTTTTGCTGATGAACCTTGCCCAAGCCCTGCCCGCCGACAAAGAAAATGAATAAAGGGGTTATTAAATAGTTCATATCATGAAATGACTAACTAAATAGGCCGAGATATATAGTTAATAATGATTGAAATTACCTGTTGACTATCCCAAACAAGATGTTATAGTCACTATTTTCTGAGAGTAGTGAGTCTAGTATTTCAACTGTTCCTTCGTCAACTTTAATGATACACAAGATCCAGTGAAATCTGCATGCACACACGTTTGCATGTCTTAATTAAGCGGGCATATATATGTAAGCAAAAACATGTAGCTAGCTAGCTAGTAGGCAAAAACAGAGAATTTGTAGTACAAGAAAGTGTGACTCACTTGAAGTTGTAAGGAAGTAGTATATCTTCATTGTATTTGAGGCGCTTCAAGAACTCGAACATGCTGTCCTCTACCTGCTTTTTATAATAGTCGCTTATATTCCATGTGTATTCATTAACGGTGTTTGGGTCAATGAACCCAATGCCAAAGCGTCCACCTTTTTTCATTTCATACATCTTCATCCTGCATAATACCACAGAAAAGAATATAGTGAGGATAATTACAGGTAATGATTGATCAAAAGGATCAATACAGCTAGCTTGAGACTTAAATTACAGAAAGAAATCACTTACAGACAATAGCAACTGACGATAGATTTGTCGAGTGCGTCTTGATTGTATAACTGAAACAGTTCAGAATACTCAACGGTCCTAGGTTTCTCATGGTAGAAATGATCCTTGTTGACTTGCACCATGAGGGACTGTCAATTGGATCTCTTGGTAATGTCCATGTACCATTGATGCAATTCATACATTCTCGTTGGGAGCTTCTTGACATCTTCTGGCTTGACCAAAGGTTGGCCCCGGACATATTTCCGTTTTATTTCCTCCTCTGTAAGCACAAGCATGTCCTCGATCTCGAGGAGTTGTCCAGCAGTGATATTGAGTTCTTCAGCCTGCGTTATATGCTCCTGGGTTATTACCACATCGCCCACCTGGGGAACGTAAACTCTTTGCCCACAATAATATTGGCCGCGCGTACTGTCACGTGTTGTTGGCGGCACAACAAGCGGGGGGATCGGTTGCGCCCACTGTTCCCCCAACTGGGCAACGGTTCTCCCGCATTTTTTGGCAGCTGCTTGTTGTTTGCTCGAGCTCGAGCTCGCCTCCTTCTGTAGACGCTGTCGATGTAACTTCCTGATGTGGCGCTCATAGTCTGTGTCAACAGGCTTAGGAGCTGGTGGTTCAGCCATACGAACGAAGTGGTCAAGAACTTCCACAGGCACTTTCTCCCTTGGCGGCGGTGGCGGTTTCGGTCCAAAATGGGCGTCGACTTCTGCCCGCACTATGGCATTGGTTTGCTCCTTGGTCCTGTCGTAAGCCCTCTCAGGAAGAGGAGTACTGACGTTTGGACCATATTTATATCGCTTGCCTCCGCCTGTACTTCCTGTACTATGACCTCGACTGGTACCGCTACGCACCATAGCTGCGGGGTGTCTCTTCGTGGATTGCTGAGGCGGCGGAGACGGCTGACGGGGCTGAGTTGGACGAGGAGGAGTGGCCTAAAGCTGTGCCGGACTTGGAGGAGGAGTGGCCTGACACTTTGCCGGACATGGAGGAGGAGTGGACGTCTGACGCTGTGTCGGACTTGGAGGAGGAGTGGCCTAACACTTTGCCGGACTTGGAGGAGGAGGAGTGGCCTCACGCGTTGGTGGACTTGGAGGAGGAGTGGCCATACACGCCCAAGAAGCCAAGCAGGGTCACACAAAGATTCTTCGTCACGTGCATCACGTCGGTTGTGGAGCGGACCTCGAGGTCTTTCCAATAGGGCAGGTCCCAAAATATAGATTTCTTCTTCCACACGGGTGCGCGTCCGTCAGCGTCATTCGGAACAGGTTGTCCACCAGGACCCTTTCCAAAGACCACCTTCAAATCCTTGACCATATCATGTACATCAGCACCAGTACGGTGGCCAGGCTTCGTCCGGTGATCTGCCTCACCTTTGAAATGCTTGCCTTTCTTTCTTACGGGATGCCTGCTCGGAAGAAATCGACGATGTCCCAGGTACACATTCTTATTAGCCAAATATATACTGTCGGTATCGTCCAAATAGTGCGTGCATGCGCGGTATCCCTTGTTTGTTTGTCCTGAAAGGTTACTGAGAGCAGGCCAATTATTGATGGTCACGAACAGCAACGACTTTAGGTCAAATTCTTCCCCCATGTGCTCATCCCACGCACGTACACCTGTTCCATTCCACAGTTGTAAGAGTTCTTCAACTAATGGCCTTAGGTACACATCAATGTCGTTACCGGGTTGCTTAGGGCCTTGGATGAGCACTGGCATCATAATGAACTTCCGCTTCATGCACAACCAAGGAGGAAGGTTATACAAACATAGAGTCACATGCCAGGTGCTATGGTTGCTGCTCTGCTCCCCAAAAGGATTAATGCCATCTGCGCTTAGACCAAACCATACGCTCCTTGCGTCATCTGCAAACTCCTTCCCGTACTTTCTTACGATTTTCTCCACTGCGACCCGTCAGCGGGCACTCTCAACTTTCCGTCTTTCTTACGGTCTTCTTTGTGCCATCGCATCGCCTTGGCATGCTCTTTGTTTTGGAACAAACGTTTCAACCGTGGTATTATAGGAGCATACCACATCACCTTGGCAGGAATCTTCTTCCTGGGGCGCTGGCCCTCGACATCACCAGGGTCATCGCGGCTGATCTTATAGCGCAATGCACCACATACCGGGCAAGCGTTCAAATCCTCGTACTCACCGCGGTAGAGGATGCAATCATTAGGGCATGCATGTATCTTCTGCACCTCTAACCCTAGAGGGCAGACAACCTTCTTTGCTTCATACGTACTCTCGGGCAATTCGTTGTCCTTTGGAAGCATATCCTTTATCATTACCGGCAACTTTCCAAATCCCTTGTCAGATACACCATTCTCTGCCTTCCATTGCAGCAATTGCAGTGTGGTGCCCAGCTTTTTCTTGTCACCTACGCAATTCGGGTACAACAATTTTTCGTGATCCTCTAACATGCACTGCAACTTCTTCTTCTCCAAATCACTTGCGCAGTTTCTCTTTGCATCGGCAATGGCCCGACCTAGATCATCAACGGGCTCATCTGATGCCTCTTCTTCAGCTTCTTCCCGCATTGCCGGCTCAGCTTCTTCCCGCATTACCGGCTCAGCTTCTTCCCCCATTGTTGTATCATCATATTCAGGGAACCCATGGCCAGGATAGCTGTCGTCGTCCTCTTCTTCTTCATTGTCTTCCATCATAACCCCTCTTTCTCCGTGCTTGGTCCAAACATTATAGTGGGGCACGAAACCGGACTTAAACAGGTGGAAGTGAATGGTTCTTGACTTAGAGTAATTTTGACCATTCTTACAGACAGTACATGGACAAGGCATAAAACCATCCGCCCGCTTGTTTGCCTCAGCCGCAAGCAGAAAAGTTTGCACGCCATTAATGGACTCGGGAGAGCATCGGTCATCGTACATCCATTGCCGGCTCATCTTCATTACACAACACCGAATAGACCAAATTAATACAAGTTCAATCATAAAGTTCATACAACAGTTAAATGCAACAAACAAATAACTCTCTAGCTAAAGCATTTAAATGCAACAACAAATGCAATCAAGATCGCAACTAAGGTAACAATGGATCCAACAGCATAATGATACCAAGCCTCACTATCGATGGCATATTTTCTAATCTTTCTAATCTTCAAGCGCATTTTCTCCATCTTGATCTTGTGATCATCGACGACATCGGCAACATGCAACTCCAATTCCATCTTCTCCCCCTCAATTCTTTTCTTTCAAGTACTCGTTTTCTCTTTCAACTAAATTTAACCTCTCGACAATAGGGTCGGTTGGAATTTCTGGTTCACATATCTCCTAGAAAAAATTTCTATGTCAACTTGATGGGCATAATTTGTCATAAACACAAAATGCAACTAGTTTTAAAAGAGAATATATATACCACATCCGAATCTTTACAAGGACGAGGGCCGACGGGGACGGATATCAAAACCATGGCACTATATGTATAACAAACAACGTACGTGTAAGATAATTATACGAGTAACTAGCTATATATCCAAATCACACAAACATCAATTTTTATATAAAATTTCATGAACAAAGAGGCTCACCACAAGGTGGTGCCGGCGACAGGACGGTGCGGGCGATCGACGGTGGTTACGACGGAGATTTAGAAGGCACTAAGTAAACCACACCTACATATGCAAACTAAGTGTTATTTTTGACCTCAAATTGCATATAAATCAAATACTAGCACATATATATATATTTCCTCCCAAATTACTAAACTCACAAATTAATCACTATATAAAGCATTGCAAGAGTAAATCTAGCAATGAGAGATGAAAGGACAAAGTTGCTAACCTTTGTGATCATTTCAATGGATGGGGGCCTTCAAATCTTGACAAAATTCGGGCAAAATGTGTGATGAGCTCGAGAGGAAGAGGGTAAGAACAGAGAGGAGAGGGGAAAGGAGAAGAACAGAGCGAGCTCGGGTGGACGAAGGGTTTATGTAGGACGACCTTTAGTACAGGTTCGTGCCAAGAACCGGCACTAAATGGGCTGGAGGGGCCCCAGTCTGACAACATCCTGCCACCACTCTCATTAGTGCCGGTTCGTGGCATGAACCGGTGCTAAAGGTTCGCCACGAACCGGTACTAATGAAAGCGGCCCGGCTAGCCGTTGGAACCGGCACTAATGTACACATTAGTGCCGGCTCAAATACAAACCAGCACTAATGTGCTTCACGTTTGACCCTTTTTCTACTAGTGAAGATCTATAGAGATAGATCAAGACGCTCGATAAGACTTTCAATGAGCACATACCTTGATAAGATTTTGAAAGAGTTCAAAATGGATCAGTCAAAGAAGGAGTTCTTGCCTGGGTTGCAAGGTATAAAGTTGAGTAAAGACTCAAAACCCAACCACGGTAAGAAAATAGAGAGAGAATGAAAGTCATTCCCTATGCCTCAACCATAGGTTCTATAAAGTATGCCATGTTGTGTACCAGACTTGTAACGCCCTCGATGTGGCTATATCTCCCACGTGTCGAAGCATGACTTAGAGGCATAACCGCATTGAAAGCAATGTCGCAAGTGAGGTAATCTTCACACAACCCATGTAATACATAAGGGAAAGAGATACATAGTTGGCTTACAATCACCACTTCACACAATACATGAGTAAAGCATTACATCAAACAGATACAATCAAGGTCCGACTACGGAACCAAAATAAAAGAAGACTACCCCAAATGCTACACAGATCCCTGATCGACCCCAACTGGGCTCCACTACTGATCAACTGAAATGAAACAACACAATGAACAAGATCTTCATCGAGCTCCTCCTTGAGCTCGGGTGCGTCACCTGCACGGTTTCATCGGCACCTGCAAACTGGTTTTGGAAGTATCTGTGAGCCACGGGGACTCAGCAATCTCACACCCGCGAGATCAAGACTATTTAAGCTTAAAGGTAGGACAGGGTAGTGAGGTGGAGCTGCAGCAAGCGACTAGCAAATATGGTGGCTAACATACGGAAAAGAGAGCGAGAAGAGGAGGCAAAAGCACGGTCGAACAACTATGATCAATAAGTGATCCTAGAAGAACCTACGTCAAGCACAACTCCAACACCGTGTTCACTTCCCGGACTCCGTCGAGAAGAGACCATCACGGTTACACACGCGGTTGATGTGTTTTAATTACGGTCAACTTCGGGTTTTCTACAACCGGACATTAACAAATTCCCATCTGCCACATAACCGCGGGCACGGCTTTCGAAAGTTCAAACCCTGCAGGGGTGTCCCAACTTAGCCCATGATAAGCTCTCGCGATCAACGAAGGACATTCCTTCTCCCCGGGAAGACCCGATCAGTCTCGGAATCCCGGCTACAAGACATTTCGACAGTAATAAAACAAGACCAGCAAGACCGCCCGATGCGCCGACATCCTGATAGGAGCTGCACATATCTCGTTCTCAGGGCAACACCGGATAAGCGAAGCGTACAGGTACCAACATAACCCAAGTTGCCAAGGGACGGTCCTGCACGGTGCTCTAGTTTGGACCAACACTTAGACAAGCATTGGCCCAGGGGGGGGGGCTAAAATAAAGATGACCCTCGAGAGAGCGACTCCTAAGGGAAAAGTAGGTGGTGGTGAGGCAAATGGTAAAACCAAGGTTGGGCCTTGCTGGAGGAGTCTTATTCAAAGCGAACTATCAAGGGGGTCCCATAAATCACCCCACCGCGTTAGGGACGCAAAATCCGGGAGCATAATACCGATATGACAGAAACTAGGGCGGCAAGAGTGGAACAAAACACCAGGCATAAGGCCGAGCCTTCCACCCTTTACCAAGTATATAGATGCATTAATTAAATAAGATATATTGTGATATCCCAACAAGTAAACATGTTCCAATCAAGGAACAACATCTCCATGTTCCAACAAGGAACAAACTTCATCTTCCCCTGCAACTAACAACGCTATAAGAGGGGCTGAGCAAAGCGGTAACATAGCCAAACAACGGTTTGCTAGGACAAGGTGGGTTAGAGGCTTGGTTTGACAATATGGGAGGCACGATAAGCAAGTGGTAGGTATCGCAGCATAGGCATAGCAGAAGAGCGAGCAACTAGCAAGCAAAGATAGAAGTGATTTCGAGGGTATGGTCATCTTGCCTGAGATCCCGCAAGGAAGAAGAACGAGTCCATGAAGAAGACAAACGGATGCAGTCGAACGGATCCTCACAAACGTGACGTTATCGGAACTAACCCGAAGAGGCAACACCGGAAACAAGCAAACAACATAGTAAACAACCATCACATAAACATGGCATGATGCACAATCAAGTATGATGCATGTCCGGTTTAAAGAGGCATGGCATGGCAAAGTGCAACAAACAACACTACAAATTAAGTGGAGCTCAATATGCAACGAGTTGCATATTGACGAAACACCACTTAGGGAGTCCTGGATTAGGGGGTGTTCGGATAGCCGAACTATATCTTCAGCCGGACTCCAGGACTATGAAGATACAAGGTTGAAGACTTCGTCCCGTGTCCGGAAGGTTCTTTCCTTGGCGTGGAAGGCAAGCTAGGCGTGCGGATATTCAAGATCTCCTACCAATGTAACCGACTCTGTGTAACCCTAACCCTATCCGGTGCCTATATAAACCGGAGGGTTGTAGTCCGTAGGACGAACACATCATAACCATCATCATACCCATAGGCTAGCTTCTAGGGTTTAGCCTCCTTGATCTCGTGGTAGATCTACTCTTGTACTACCCATATCATCAATATTAATCTAGCAGGAGTAGGGTTTTACCTCCATCGAGAGGGCCCGAACCTGGGTAAAATAAAGTGTCCCTTGTCTCCTGTTACCATCCGACCTTGACGCACAGATCGGGACCCCCTACCCAAGATCCGCCGGTTTTGACACCGACATTGGTGCTTTCATTGAGAGTTCCTCTGTGCCGTCGCGATCAGGAAGGATGCCTTTTCCCGTCTTTAAAGACGACGCCGTCACTGTGGGAGCTTTGGCTATCGGCCAACCCCTCCGGCTGGGTGGTTTTCTCATGACCGCCCGTTCGGCCATTACGCCGACGGTGACCTCTCGGGTCATCGAAAACAATCTCCGCGTCAGCTCGGAATTGGCCGAGCAGCTAGATCCGGTGGAGCTCTCCTCCATAAACGAGCTCCTGGATCGCATTGCCGCCTTGGGGGTCGCTACAAACTACGACCAGGTTGGGCCTAAACCCGATCTAAGGGAAATCAACTCTCCCCAAGCCACCCATCATGTTGCTGTGGTGGAAACATAATGCGGTGACCCTTCATCAATCTTAAGGACCAGTTACGTCCGAATTCCGGACCTCCATGCCGGATATCCACGGAGGGGAGGATACAACCCAAGACCTGGGCTTGGAACCAGGCAAACCGGAAAACATACAGGACTCCGGATCTCGGAATCCGAAGGTCGTTCGGCCTCCGAACAGCAAACCGGGCGAAGTATCAGATCTAATGAATTCCGCCCGTCCGATCTTAAGCGATCTCTCCCAAATCAAGCAGATGCCCGAAGAAACAGTACATCATTACTGGGCCAAATTCCTCCTGCTTATGAACAGAATAAAGGATTGCCACGAGGGAGACGCGATTTCAATCTTCTGCAGTAACTGCACGGACAAGGGGATACTCAACGCCATAAGTCATCGTAACATTACGGGCTTTGCTGACTTGGCGTCCATAGTACAAAAATACTGTGCGGTGGAAAGTGCTCAGAAAACCGAAATTAAATTTTGGGATAATCCGGCCTTGAATAGCAATCCCGTCCGAATCAAAAGGGCGCACTACAGCAAAGCGCCCGGATTAAATAAAAAATCAAAACCCTCTAGGGGGCACGGAACCGTGCTAGAAAAGTGGCTCGATGGACCCTGCAAGATTCATAGTACAGAGGATGCCACCCCAACTCACAGCCTCAGGGCATGTTGGATACTCCGGCAGGTGGCCAAAATTGGCGAGGACCTCCTAAATCCAGAGGTCGAAGGAAACCAGCCCGAGAATTTCAGTACCGTTCTCACAATCTCCGAGACTTTTGCATCAAATAACATGCAAAAAAGAACACTTCGCAGCCTCGCCGAAGTCTACCAAGTAGCGACCATAAATCCATGGAGCAATACTGCCATCACCTTCAATGCGAGCGACAAACCTAAATTCCGAACAGCCAGTGCGCCAGCCGCATTGGTTCTCAGTCCCATAGTGGACGGCTGTCGCCTCACAAAGGTACTTATGGACGGAGGCAGCGGATTGAACCTCATCTACGAGGAAACCCTCCAAAAGATGGAAATAGACTGGAACCGCATTGAGCGAAGCAGCACAACCTTTAGAGGAATAATCCCCAGTCAGGAAGCGCGCTGCACCGGAAAGATCACACTAGATGTGGTATTCGGCACGCCGGATAATTACAGGTCCGAACAAATCACGTTCCAGGTGGCCCCGTTCAGAAGCGGATATCACGCTATATTAGGACGAGAGGCATTCACAGTTTTCCAAGCCATACCCCATTACGGGTACATGAAGCTTAAGATGCCTGGGCCAAACGGAATTATCACTCTCGCTAGTGATCCGGACATAGCACTCCGCGCCGAAAACAAGACAGCCACATTGGCCCTCGAGGCACTATCTGAAGCCTTAGCGGCCGAAGAGCTGACGACGCTGTGATCCACGGTTAGCAGGGATGATGTGATACTCGATAAGATATCCAATCCACATCCTTCAAACCAGCGGACGAAATAGTCAAATTCCAGGTCCACCCAACGGACCCGAATAAAAGGAGCCTCCATCGGGGCACAATTGAGCCCTGATGTAAACGCCGCACTGCGCGAGTTCCTACGAGAGAATTGGGATATTTTCGCTTGGCACCCCTCAGATATGCCAGGAATCCCACGCAGGCTGGCCGAGCACAGCTTAAATATCCAGAAAGGATTCAAACCTGTCAAACAAACCCTTCGGCGTTTCTCCGAACCAAAGAGACAGGCCATGGGAGAGGAGCTAGCCAAATTATTGGATGCCGGATTCATTAGAGATATCAAACGCCCGGACTAGCTAGCAAACCTGGTAATGGTACCAAAGAAGGACAAATCCTGGTGCCTGTGCGTCGACTTCAAAGACCTTAATAAGGCCTGCCCAAAGGATCCCTTTCCCCTCCCTCGAATTGATCAAATCATCGATGCCACCGCAAGACACGATTCCCTGTGTTTCCTTGACGCATACTCCAGTTACCATCAAATAAAGATGGCAGAATCTGACCAAGCTGCAACAACATTCATCACGCCATACGGCCCATTCTGCTTCAACACAATGCCCTTTGGGCTCAAAAACGCCGGCGCGACATATCAGCGCATGATTCAAACATGTTTGGCAAACCAGATCGGCAAAACAATGGAGGCGTACGTAGATGATGTGGTCGTTAAATCAAGACATGTCGAATCTCTAGTAGACGACTTGAGACTTACATTCGACAACCTGCGAAAATACGACATCAAGCTCAATCCGGAAAAATGTGTTTTCGGCGTCCCAGCCGGAAAGCTCCTGGGCTTCATTGTATCCGGCAGAGGAATTGAAGCAAATCCAGCTAAAATCCGAGCTCTGTCACAATTGGATGTCCCAAAAGATCTCAAGCAAATTCAGAAACTCACAGGATGCGTGGCGGCCTTAAGCCGCTTTATCTCCCGCTTGGGAGAAAAGGCACTACCCCTTTACCGCCTCCTTAGGCGCACCGAACACTTCGAGTGGACGGACGCTGCCACGGTCGGACTCGAGGAAATAAAGGCCATCTTGGCAACAAACCCCGTCCTGGCCGCGCCGAATACCGGCGAACCCATGCTATTGTACATTGCCGCAACCCATCAAGTTGTTAGCGCAGTACTCATCGTCGAACGGATAACGGACGGACATAAATTACCCCTTCAAAGGCCGGTTTACTACGTGTCCACTGTCCTCACACCATGCAAATCACGGTACCCGCATTATCAAAAAATCGCATACGCGGTATTCATGGCATCCCGGAAGCTACGACACTACTTTCAAGAGTGTTCTATTACAGTAGCCTCGGAAGTACCACTCAACGATATTATCAACAACCGCGATGCAATAGGCCGGATAGCAAAATGGGCCATAGAGCTCCTCCCGTTCGATATAACCTACAAGCCACGGCGAGCAATTAAATCGCAAGTCCTAGCCGACTTCGTCGCCGAATGGACAGAGGCCGAACTCCCTAAAGAGTACGACACGTACTCAAACTGGATCATGCATTTCGACGGCTCCAAAATGCTGGCCGGACTGGGGGCTGGCGTCGTTTTGACGTCCCCTATAGGAGATACAGTCCAATATGTACTCCAAATTATGTACACAGACTCCAACAATGCAGCCGAATACGAGGCCCTTCTACATGGCCTCCGGATGGCGGTATCCATGGGCATTCAACGCCTGGAAGTACGCGGGGACTCAAACCTCGCGATATCCCAAATAAATGGCGACTTCGACACCAAAGACCCAAAAATGGCAGCTTATCGCAATGCCGTACCAAAAATGTCAGCTCGGTTCGAGGGACTGGAGTTCCATCACATAGCCCGAGAAAATAATCAGGCAGCGGACGTCCTGGCACGCATTGGAGCAAAACGAGATGCAGTCCCCCCAACATCTTCTTAGAAAGATTATTCAAACCATCCGTAACATGGGAGGGGCAACCCTCGGATAATAGCCCGGGCATAACCGCACAACCCAATGCCGAACAATCAGACATAATCGGCGGCCCCGCCACCGAAATTACACCCTCAGCCCACGTAATAATGGCGGTCATCGCCCCATGGACGGAACCATTCCTAGCCTACCTTACTAGGTAGGAACTCCCCGAGGACCAAAACGAGGCACGCTGCATAGTGCGGCGATCTAAAGCCTATAAAGTCCACGAGGGAGAGCTATATAAGAAAAGCACTACAGGAGTCCTTCAAAGGTGTATCTCCGAAGAGGAAGGGCGGAGTCTGTTGGCTGAAATTCATGCCGGACTCGGTGGCCATCACGCCGCAGCTCGGTCCCTTGTAAGCAAGGCTTTCCGTACTGGCTTCTATTGGCCGACGGCTAGAGCAGACGCTCAGGACCTAGTCAAATGGTGCGTCGGTTGCCAGCTCTTTGCCAACCAAAGCCATATGCCACCCAACGCCCTCCGAACTATCCCCATCACTTGGCCTTTCGCGGTCTGGGGGATCGATATGGTGGGACCCCTTAAAGGCGGAACCCACAAGAAAAAATACTTATTGGTCATGGTGGATAAATTCACCAAATGGATAGAAGCCAAGCCTGTCAAGACGGCTGAATCCGGACCTGTGATAGACTTCGTATCCGGGGTCGTACACCGTTATGGTGTCCCCCACAGCATTATCACCGATAACGGCACAAACTTCACCTCTGATGAAGTAAAGCTGTGGAGCAAAAACATGGGCATTAAGCTCAACTACGCTTCTGTCTATCACCCACAAACTAACGGTTAGGTCAAACGTGTTGGGGAACGTAGCAGAAATTTAAAATTTTCCTACGTGTCACCAAGATCTATCTATGGAGAAACCAGCAACGAAGGGAAAGAGAGTGCATCTACATACCCTTGTAGATCGCTAAGCGGAAGCGTTCAAGTGAACGGGGTTGATGGAGTCGTACTCGTCGTGATCCAAATCACCGATGACCAAGTGCCGAACGGACGGCACCTCCGCGTTCAACACACGTACAACCCGATGACGTCTCCCACGCCTTGATCCAGCAAGGAGAGAGGGAGAGGTTGAGGAAGACTCCATCCAGCAGCAGCACAACGGCGTGGTGGTGGTGGAGGAGCGTGGCAATCCTGCAGGGCTTCGCCAAGCACCTGCGGGAGAGGAGAAGAACTTGGGAGAGAGGGAGGGGCTGCACCAAAGGCAAAAGGTGTGTCTCAAGAGGCCCTCTACCCCCACTATATATAGGGATCCCAAGGGGGGGGTGCGCCAGCCCTAGGAGATCCAATCTCCTAGGGGGCGGCGGCCAGGGGAGGTTTCCCTCCCCCCCAAGGCACCTAGGAGGTGCCTTCCCTCCTTGGGACTCTTCCTTAGGGTTCCCCCTTCACCCTAGGCGCATGGGCCATAAGGGAAGTGGCGCCCCAGCCCACTTTGGGCTGGATCCCTTCCCACTTCGGCCCATGGGACCCTCCGGGATGGGTGGCCCCACCCGGTGGGCCCCCGGGACCCCTCCGGTGGTCCCGGTACCATACCGATGACCCCGAAACTTGTCCCGATGGCCGAAATAGGACTTCCTATATATAAATCTTTACCTCTGGACCATTCCAGAACTCCTCGTGACGTCCGGGATCTCATCCGGGACTCTGAACAACATTCCGTAACCACATACAAGCTTCCTTTATAACCCTAGCGTCATCGAACCTTAAGTGTGTAGACCCTACGGGTTCGCGAGACATGCAGACATGACCAAGACGTTCTCCGGTCAATAACCAACAGCGGGATCTGGATACCCATGTTGGCTCCCACATGTTCCATGATGATCTCATCAGATGAACCAGGATGTCAAGGACTTAATCAATCCCGTATACAATTCCCTTTGTCTATCGGTACGACACTTGCCCGAGATTCGATCGTCGGTATCCCAATACCTTGTTCAATCTCGTTACCGGCAAGTCTCTTTTACTCGTTCCATAACACATCATCCCGTGATCAACTCCTTGATCACATTGTGCACATTATGATGATGTCCTACCGAGTGGGCCCAGAGATACCTCTCCGTCACACGGAGTGACAAATCCCAGTCTCGATTCGTGCCAACCCAACAGACACTTTCGGAGATACCCGTAGTGCACCTTTATAGTCACCCAGTTACGTTGTGACGTTTGGTACACCCAAAGCATTCTTACGGTATCCGGGAGTTGCACAATCTCATGGTCTAAGGAAATGATACTTGACATTAGAAAAGCTTTAGCATACGAACTACAATCTTTGTGCTAGGCTTAGGATTGGGTCTTATCCATCACATCATTCTCCTAATGATGTGATCCCGTTATCAATGACATCCAATGTCCATGGTCAGGAAACCGTAACCATCTATTGATCAACGAGCTAGTCAACTAGAGGCTTACTAGGGACATGGTGTTGTCTATGTATCCACACATGTATCTGAGTTTCCTATCAATACAATTCTAGCATGGATAATAAACAATTATCATGAACAAGGAAATATAATAATAATAAATTTATTATTGCCTCTAGGGCATATTTCCAACAGTCTCCCACTTGCACTAGAGTCAATAATTTAGTTCACATCGATATGTGATTAACACTCAAGGTCACATCCCTATGTGACTAACACCCAAGAGTTCTGGGTTTGATCATGTTATGCTTGTGAGAGAGGTTATAGTCAACGGGTCTGAACCTTTCAGATCCGTGTGTGCTTTACAAATATCTATGTCATCTCCTAGATGCAGTTACCACGCTCTATTTGGTGCTATTCCAAATAACTGTTCTACTATACGAATCCAGTTTACTACTCAGAATAATCTGGATTAGTGTCAAAGCTTGCATCGGTGTAACCCTTTACGACGAACTCTTTTACCACCTCCATAATCAAGAAAATTCCTTAGTCCACTAGTTACCAAGGATAACCTTGACCGCTGTCCTGTGACCCATTCTTGGATCACTCTTGTACCCCCTTGACTGACTCATGGCAAGGCACACTTCAGGTGCGGTACACAGCATAGCATACTGTAGAGCCGACGTCTTAAGCATAGGAGACGACCTTCGCCCTTTCTCTCTATTCTGCCATGGTCGAGCTTTAAGTCTTAACTTCATACCTTACAACTCAGGCAAGAATTCCTTCTTTGACTGATCCATCTTGAACACCTTCAAGATCATGTCAAGGTATGTGCTCATTTGAAAGTACTATTAAGCGATTTTGATCTATCCTTATAGATCTTGATGTTCAATGTTCAAGTAGCTTAATCCAGGTTTTCCATTGACAAACACTTTTCAAATAACCCTATATGCTTTCCAGAAATTCTACCATTTCTGATCAACAACATATACTCATCAGAAATTCTATAGTGCTCCCACTCACTTCTTTGGAAATACAAGTTTCTCATAAACTTTGTATAAACCTAAAATCTTTGATCATCTCATCAAAGCGTACATTCCAATTCCGAGATGCTTACTCCAGTCCTTATAAGGATTGCTGGAGCTTTGCATACTTGTTAGCATCTTTCAGGATTGACAAACCCTTCTGGTTGTATCACATACAACCTTTCCTCAAGAAAATCGTCGAGGAAACAATGTTTTGACATCCTATCTGCAAGATTTCATAAATAATGCAGTAACTGCTAACATAATTCCAACAGACTCTTAGCATCGCTACGAGTGAGAAAGCCTCATCGCAGTCAACTCCTTGAACTTGTCGGAAAACATCTTAATGACAAGTCGAGCTTTCTTAATGGTGACATTTACCATCATTGTCCGTCTTCCTTTTAAAATCCATCTGTACTCAACAGCCTCACGACCGTCGAGCCGTTCTGCCAAAGTCTACACTTTGTTTTCATACATAGATCCTCTCTCGGATTTTATGGCCTCGAGCCATTCATCGGAATCCGGGCCCACCATCGCTTCTCCATAGCTCGTAGGTTCATTGTTGTCTAGCAACATGACTTCCAAGACAGGATTACGTACCACTCTGAAGTAGTACGCATCCTTGTCATCCTACGAGGTTTGGGAGTGACTTGATCCGAAGTCTCATGATCACTATCATAAGCTTCCACTTCAATTGGTGTAGGTGCCATAGGAACAATTCCTGTGCCCTGCTACACACTAGTTGAAGTGACGGTTCAATAACCTCATCAAGTCTCCACCATCCTCCCACTCAATTCTTTCGAGAGAAACTTTTCCTCGAGAAAGGACCCGATTTGAGAAACAATCCCTATTGCTTTCGGATCTGAGACAGGAGGTATACCCAACTGTTTTGGGTGTCCTATGAAGATGCAGTTATCCGCTTTGGGCTCGAGCTTATCAGCCTAAAACTTTTCATATAAGCGTCGCAGCCCCAAACTTTTAAGAAACAACAGCATAGGTTTCTCTAAACCATAGTTCATACGGTGTTGTCTCGACGGATTTGTGTGGTGCCCTATTTAAAGTGAGTGCGGTTGTCTCTAATGCCTAACCCATGAACGATAGTGGTAATTCGATAAGAGACATCATGGTACGCACCATATCCAATAGGGTGCAACTATGATGTTCGGACACACCATCACATTATGGTGTTCCAGGCGGTATTAGTTGTGAAACAATTTCCATAGTGCCAAACTCGTAACTCAGATATTCATTTCTATGATCATACCATAGACATTTTACCCTCTTATCACGAAGATCTTCAACTTCATTCTGAAATTACTTGAACCATTCAATAATTCAGACTTGTGTTTCATCAAGTAAATATACTCAGTATTTACTCAAATCATCTGTGAAGTAAGAGCATAACGATATCCACTGCATGCCTCAGCACTCATTGGACTGCACACATCAAAATGTGTTACTTCCAACAAGTTGCTTTCTTGTTCCATTTTACTGAAAACGAAGCTTTCAGTCATCTTGCCCATGTGGTATGATTTGCATATCTCAAGTGATTCAAAATCAAGTGAGTCCAGACGGTCCATCTGCATGGAGTTTCTTCATGCGTATATACCAATAGACATGGTTCACATGTCTCAATCCTTTTCAAAAATGAGTGAGTCCAAAGATCCATCAACATGGAGCTTCTTCATGCGTTTTATACCAATATGACTTACATGGCAGTGCCACAAGTAGGTGGTACTATCATTACTATCTTATATCTTTTGGCATGAACATGTGTATCACTATGATCGAGATTCAATAAACCATTCATTTTAGGTGCAAGACCATTGAAGGTATTATTCAAATAAATAGAGTAACCATTATTCTCCATAAATGAATAACCGTATTGCCATAGACATAATCCAATCATGTCTACGCTCAACGCAAACACCAAATAACAATTATTTAGGTTTAACACCAATCTCGATGGTAGAGGGAGCGTGCGATGTTTGATCACATCGACCTTGGAAACACTTCCAATACATCTCGTCAGCTCACCTTTAGCTAGTCTCCGTTTATTCCGTAGCTTTTATTTCGAGTTACTAACACTTAGCAACCGAACCGGTATCTAATACCCTGATGCTACTAGGAGTACTAGTAAATTACACATTCACATAATGTATATCCAATATACTTCTATCGACAGCCTTCTCATCTACCAAGTATCTAGGGTAATTCTGCTCTAGTGGCTGTTCCCCTTATTACAGAAGCACTCAGTCTCGGGTTTGGGTTCAACCTTTGGGTTTCTCCACTAGAGCAGCAGCTGATTTGCCGTTTCATGAAGTATCCCTTCTTGCCCTTGCCCTTCTTGAAACTAGTGGTTTCACTAACCATCAACAATTGATGCTCCTTCTTGATTTCTACTTTCGCGGTGTCAAACATCGCGAATATTTCAAGGATCATCATATCTATCCCTGATGTGTTATAGTTCATTACGAAGATCTAGCAGCTTGGTGGTAATGACTTTGGAGAAACATCACTATCTTATCTGGAAGATCAACTCCCACTCGATTCAAGTGATTGTTGTATTCAGACAATCTGAGCACAAGCTCAACGATTGAGCTTTTCTCCCTTAGTTTGCAGGCCAAGAAAATCGTCGGAGGTCTTATACCTCTTGACGTGGGCACGAGTCTGAAATCCCAATTTCAGCCCTCGAAACATCTCATATGTTCCGCGATATTTCAAAAATGTCTTCGGTGCCTTGATTCTAAACCATTTAACATTACCGAACTATCATGTAGTCATCAAAACGTGTATGTCAGATGTTCGCAAAATCCACAGACCACGTTCGAGGTCCAGCACACCGAGCGGTGCATTAAGGACACAAGCCTTCTACTATCCGCATAATTGCTACTATTAACTTTCAACTATATTTTCTCTAGGAACATATCTAAAACAGTAGAACTAAAGCGCGAGCTTACGACATAATTTGCAAAGATCTTTTGACTATGTTCAGGATAATTAAGTTCATCTTATGAACTCCCACTCAGATAGACATCCCTCTAGTCATCCAAGTGATTACATGATCCGAGTCAACTAGGCCGTGTCTGATCATCACGTGAGACGGACTAGTCAACGTCGGTGAACATCTTCATGTTGATCGTATCTACCATACGACTCATGCTCGACCTTTCGGTCTCTTGTGTTCCGAGGCCATGTCTGTACATGCTAGGCTCGTCAAGTCAACCTAAGTGTTTCACGTGTGTAAATCTGGCTTACACCCGTTGTATGTGAACGTAAGAATCTATCACACCCGATCATCACGTGGTGCTTCGAAATGACGAACTTTCGCAACGGTGCACAGTTAGGGGGAACACTTTCTTGAAATTTTAATGAGGGATCATATTATTTACTACCGTCGTTCTAAGCAAATAAGATGCAAAAACATGATAAACATCACATGCAATCAAATTGTGACATGATATGGCCATCATCACTTTGCTCCTTTTGATCTCCATCTTCGGGGCTCCATGATCATCGCCGTCACCGGCATGACACCATGATCTCCATCATCATGATCTCCATCATCGTGTCTTCATGAAGTTGTCACGTCAACTATTACTTCTACTACTATGGCTAACGCTTTAGCAATAAAGTAAAGTAATCACATGACGTTTATGTTGACACGCAGGTCATAAATAAATTAAAGACAACTCCTATGGCTCCTGCCGGTTGTCATACTCATCGACATGCAAGTCGTGATTCCTATTACAAGAACATGATCATCTCATACATCACATATATCATACATCACATCCTTTGCCCATATCACATCACATGGCATACCCTGCAAAAACAAGTTAGACGTCCTCTAATTGTTGTTTGCATATTTTACGTGGCTGCTATGGGTTTCTAGCAAGAACGTTTCTTACCTACGCAAAACCACAACGTGATATGTCAATTTCTATTTACCCTTCATAAGGACCCTTTTCATCGAATCTGATCCGACTAAAGTGGGAGAGACTGACACCCGCTAGCCACCTTATGCAACTAGTGCATGTCAGTCGGTGGAACCTGTCTCACGTAAGTGTACGTGTAAGGTCGGTCCGGGCCGCTTCATCCCACAATGCCGCCGAATCAAGATTGACTAGTAACGGTAAGCATATTGAACAAAATCAACGCCCACAACTACTTTGTGTTCTACTCGTGCAAAGAATCTACGCAATAGACCTAGCTCATGATGCCACTGTTGGGGAACGTAGCCGAAATTTAAAATTTTCCTACGTGTCACCAAGATCTATCTATGGAGAAACCAGCAACGAAGGGAAAGAGAGTGCATCTACATACCCTTGTAGATCGCTAAGCGGAAGCGTTCAAGTGAACGGGGTTGATGGAGTCGTACTCGTCGTGATCCAAATCACCGATGACCAAGTGCCGAACGGACGGCACCTCCGCGTTCAACACACGTACAGCCCGATGACGTCTCCCACGCCTTGATCCAGCAAGGAGAGAGGGAGAGGTTGAGGAAGACTCCATCCAGCAGCAGCACAACGGCGTGGTGGTGGTGGAGGAGCGTGGCAATCTTGCAGGGCTTCGCCAAGCACCTGCGGGAGAGGAGAAGAACTTGGGAGAGAGGGAGGGGCTGCACCAAAGGCAAAAGGTGTGTCTCAAGAGGCCCTCTACCCCCACTATATATAGGGATCCCAAGGGGGGGTGCGCCAGCCCTAGGAGATCCAATCTCCTAGGGGGCGGCGGCCAGGGGAGGTTTCCCTCCCCCCCAAGGCACCTAGGAGGTGCCTTCCCTCCTTGGGACTCTTACTTAGGGTTCCCCCTTCACCCTAGGCGCATGGGCCATAAGGGAAGTGGCGCCCCAGCCCACTTTGGGCTGGATCCCTTCCCACTTTGGCCCATGGGACCCTCCGGGATGGGTGGCCCCACCCGGTGGGCCCCCGGGACCCCTCCGGTGGTCCCGGTACCATACCGATGACCCCGAAACTTGTCCCGATGGCCGAAATAGGACTTCCTATATATAAATATTTACCTCCGGACCATTCCAGAACTCCTCGTGACGTCCGGGATCTCATCCGGGACTCCAAACAACATTCGGTAACCACATACAAGCTTCCTTTATAACCCTAGCGTCATCGAACCTTAAGTGTGTAGACCCTACGGGTTCGGGAGACATGCAGACATGACCGAGACGTTCTCCGGTCAATAACCAACAGCGGGATCTGGATACCCATGTTGGCTCCCACATGTTCCACGATGATCTCATCGGATGAACCAGGATGTCAAGGACTTAATCAATCCCGTATACAATTCCCTTTGTCTATCGGTACGACACTTGCCCGAGATTCGATCGTCGGTATCCCAATACCTTGTTCAATCTCGTTACCGGCAAGTCTCTTTTACTCGTTCCGTAACACATCATCCCGTGATCAACTCCTTGATCACATTGTGCACATTATGATGATGTCCTACCGAGTGGGCCCAGAGATACCTCTCCGTCACACGGAGTGACAAATCCCAGTCTCGATTCGTGCCAACCCAACAGACACTTTCGGAGATACCCGTAGTGCACCTTTATAGTCACCCAGTTACGTTGTGACGTTTGGTACACCCAAAGCATTCTTACGGTATCCGGGAGTTGCACAATCTCATGGTCTAAGGAAATGATACTTGACATTAGAAAAGCTTTAGCATACGAACTACAATCTTTGTGCTAGGCTTAGGATTGGGTCTTATCCATCACATCATTCTCCTAATGATGTGATCCCGTTATCAATGACATCCAATGTCCATGGTCAGGAAACCGTAACCATCTATTGATCAACGAGCTAGTCAACTAGAGGCTTACTAGGGACATGGTGTTGTCTATGTATCCACACATGTATCTGAGTTTCCTATCAATACAATTCTAGCATGGATAATAAACAATTATCATGAACAAGGAAATATAATAATAATCAATTTATTATTGCCTCTAGGGCATATTTCCAACAGAACGTGCAAATGGTCTCATCATGAGCGGCATCAAACCCAGACTAGTGCGGTCCCTCAAGGAATCTGATATGCACTCGGTAGAGGAGCTCGACTTCGTACTCTGGGGGCTGCGAACCACGCCAAATCGTACCACCGGATTCACACCATTCTTTATGGTGTACGGCACTGAGGCAATTCTGCCCTGCGACATAATTGATGACTCACCTCGAGTGCACATGTATGAAGAAAGAGAAGCCGAGCTTGATCGGCAGGACAACCTGGACGCCCTAGAGGAAGAGCGTGACGTGGCTAAGGCCCGTTCCGCATTCTATCAACAGCAAGCTCGAAGATATCAAAGCAAAGAAGTACGGGCCAAAAATTACAACGTTGGTGAACTAGTTCTGTGCCTGCCGGATAAGCAAAAGAACAAACTCAAGCCCAAATGGGAAGGTCCATTCATAATCGACCAAGTCCTAACTGGTGGAGCGCACCGACTCGAGCCGAACCCATGGAACGCCACACGTCTCCGAAGATTCTATGCCTAGCGCCGGACTCTGTGTTTGTCTCCTTCCTCTGTCCATTATTTACATTTATACCTTTTTTTACTTTGTCTACTACTCTTTTCTTTTCTAGCCCGTAAAAAGGCTAATTATATGACGCGCTATCCGCGCTCCTTAAACCTGGGGGCTTCTTTAACAGAAGCTTATCTATATGGGTTTCACACCCAACGCATGTGTCAGACTTCCGCATGCACCTTTTCTTCGCCATTATATGCATCGATATGACTTAAGTTTTGGCCAAGCTGGGTTGCCTGGCTCCTGTGCTTACCCCTACGTTCCCGATTGTTCGGCTAGGCGGTAAAGGGAGCACCTCTGTGATTGTTACTGCCGGATAAGCCGGATGTGTACCTCAGACTGGGTGAAGCCGAAAGCTAGCGTTCTTAAGGGAATATTCGGTCGGTGAACTAAAGATGAACCTTTTTATTTTATACATGCCCCCAGATGATCTTCTGCATTTGCAGTCCGGACGTGCACTTTAGGGCACGCCACCCCAGCGAAAGGAACCCTTAACGGAACTATTCTCTCTGGAAGATGTTTCTTACTAACCATGTAATATAACATAACTAGTTGGGCACTTGTCTGATAAAGCACTAATGACCCCTACGCCTGGTCTCCATGCATACCCCGGCTTTTATATAGCCGTTATGGTATTCGGACACACTCCGGACCGTCAGGTCCCGAGGTCGAAGCGAAAAGGTCGGCAACGACAAACGATCTACAATCCGGCTAGAAGGCATTACACATGTCAATTACAAATTACATAGTCATCTTTGACTGATCGTATTCCTCCTCTATACCATCTAACAGGCTATCTAATTTACAGTCCTGCTGGGAATACTTTGCGGCCAGCTCTACCTGGCCATACACCAAGCTCACAGGGATCTCCTTGCCATCAGGCCCCACTGGTCTGACCTCGGCCATGTGATTGGGGTCAGACTTCGTAAAGCGGGTCTTCACCATGGCCCAGGCCTCCCTCGCGCCTTGTCGGCAGGCTGATATCTTCCACAACCGGATGCACCGCCGAGCTCCCGTCGGCTTCTCTGCAAGCTCTCCAAGGCCCTCGGGCGTGGAGTGCGCAGGCCATAAGGCCCGGGCAACCCCTTGCATTGCCCGCTGAATTCGTTCGTGCAGTTGCAGGAGTTCGGGGAGAAGGTCACCCGTAGAACCGGGCATCTCCTCTGCAGGACGACCTGTGAGCGTACCTAGAGACATAATTCTGTTATTCGTCTTCCTCGCCGAACTCCTTTTTTTTTCAAGAGTTCGCTCAAGCACTTACTAAATATGCCGCGTCGAAGACGCTGATTCTCCTTCATGGAGTCAGATAGCTGGCCACGAACGTCTTTCAGTTCAACATCCAGCTTGGTGTTGGCATCCTGAAGATCATTCTTCTCTCGCCTCACCCTTGTCAACGTACTCTCGCCAGCCTTTAACTGGCGTAAGAGTTGTTGCCTCTCCGGATCTAGTCCGGCACCATCTGCAACATTAATTGTCAGATTCGCACATAAGCCGCACAATACCAATCTCTCAACGTATATCGTACCTGAGGGGGTCCCTTCGGGCTCCCCTGTTACGGCTAGTGCGGCCTCTAGTTGGGCCTTGCACTTTTCCAGCTCCTGGGACAACACGGTGTTCTTCTCAGTAAGAACCTACATATTATATGATCCTTAAATCAGTTAGTTTAACTGTTTCAAGTCTCGGGGGCTACTGATATATATATATATTTAAATTTTCTTACCCGTATGTCTTTCACATACTGCTCCGTGGCTCTTGCTAAACCATCTTGAGCAGCACGAAGGTACGCATCTCCCGAATTGAAGGCGTCTAAGGCCTCTCGGGAGAAACAAGCGTCGCGTAGAACTGTCCGGCGACGCCTATGGTTCATGGCGCTCTCCACTTCTAAATTTGTGGCAGATAGCCGGTCCGTACCCTCTGTTGGAGGAGCGTCCGGCGCAAGCCTGGTGTTCGTCCCCGCCTCCGGACCAGACGTTGGAGCCTGGCTGGTAGAGGCGCGGTTGGCGGCCCCTCCAGATATAGTCCGGCGAGGCCTCTTCGTCCTGGAAACAGTACGGATGTTAACTTGCCCTGACAGAATAACGCCAGGAAGATAGAAGGCGCGTTATACCTTTGTGCCGAACTCTCAGTCCGGACTTCATGCCTTTTTACCCCACGGGGCCCGGCGGCTCCTCGTTGGCTAGTCGCCGCAGGTTCGGCCTCCCTCCTCGGAAATCTCCCCTGTAAAATACGGTTGTCGTCAGAAACACTGGAATATGTAAGGACAGAATCTCTCTTGCGGGAATAAACACTCCGGTTTCTGTTACCTGGGAGGCCGGGATTAACCCGGGATAATCAGCCGTAATGGCCACCAAGGTATTATCCTTGCTTAACTGGTGGAACACCCCGTTGATGAGCTCCACCGATATGTCCGGATCCTCTTCGGAGTCCGGATCGAGGGACCGTTCTGGGTCCTCAGGCTGTGGAGGGCAGCTGTTGATATCCTTTACCTCCTGTCGAAGCTCCTGCATTGAAATCACCAGGTTACGTATCTAGTCATGGGAGCATTAAATAAGCGGGCAAGTGCAATTGTTCACTTACCCAACTTGGAGGTTCATACATAGTGAATCCGACCCGCGGGTTGACGCGGAGGAAGTCCTCCTTTCCTCCCTTGTACAAAGATGTTAGAATCTTTACTAGAGCGGCAGCTGTGTCTGGCCCCTTGCAGCCGTAACGGGTGGCGTTATCCTCCCCGTTGAAATCCCACATGGGGTGGCTCCTATATTGAAGCGGCTGCACCCCCCGCATAATACATGCGGCCATGACTCCAATCATGGTTAGTCCGGAATGAGCCAACAGTCTTATCCGGCCCATCAGGTAAAGAACGTCTCTGTTGCTTTCTCTCTGAGAGCTCCGCGGACGCCAACTTAAGCGTTTCTTTAAGGGAGCCATGCTGAACTCAGGGAGGCCGACCCGGACAGGGTTCGGCAGCGGGACGTCGTCTATGTAGAACCATTCTGAAGGCCAGTCCTCGGACACCTTCTTTGGGGTTCCGGATAGGTATCCGGTCCCGGCGATGCGCCATATTTCGGCTCCGCCCACTTGGTATATAGACCCCTCCTGAGAACGGGGCACCAAGCAGAACAACCTCTTCCACAGCGCAAAATGAGCCTCGACGCCTAAAAATAGCTCACAAAGGGCAACGAAGCCTGCAATATGTAGCACGGAGCCAGGAGTGAGGTTGTGCAGCTGGAGGCCGTAGAACTCCAGAAGCCCGCGGAGGAATGGATGAATTGGAAATCCCAGACCCCTTAATAAATAAGGGACAAGGCACACCCGCTCTCCTTTAGAAGGATTGGGGGTGCTCTCCGCTTGCTTGCCGCCATTGTAGGTGGCGAGTCCGGCTCGGACCGGGACCATATATGCTTGGGGAAGAAATCCCTTGGCCTGCAGTGACACTAGCTCGCTGTGTGGGATGGTGCAACTCTCCCAGTCTCCGGATTTGGGGCTGGAGGGGCGAGGGGAGGAGCTACGACGGCTGGCCATGTTGGAATGGACCTTTGCTGGAGTTGCTCTGATGATAACTCGCGGGGAGAAGAAGATGTGGTTTGGGTCTAGATCCCCATCCCATTAAATAGGCGGCTCGTTTATATGACCAAGGGTGTGAATATAAAAACACCCTCGGGCTTTTTGCGTTCGTTCAACACGTGGAAGACGGCAATTATTGGGCACCGAGACCGAGGAGCGCTACGAACATTATTCATACAGGTACACAAGATTCGGAGGGGGAACCCTGAAGGAAATATGCCCTAGAGGCAATAATAAAGTTATTATTTATTTCCTTATGTCATGATAAATGTTTATTATTCATGCTAGAATTGTATTAACCGGAAACATAATACATGTGTGAATACATAAACCTACAGAGTGTCACTAGTATGCCTCTACTTGACTAGCTCGTTAATCAAAGATGGTCATGTTTCCTAACCATAAACAAAGAGTTGTTATTTGATTAACGAGGTCACATCATTAGTTGAATGATCTGATTGACATGACCCATTCCATTAGCATAGCACCTGATCGTATAGTTTGTTGCTAAGTGCTTTTCTTCATGACTTATACATGTTCCTATGACTATGAGATTATGCAACTCCCGTTTGCCTGAGGAACACTTTGGGTGCTACCAAACGTCACAACGTAACTGGGTGATTATAAAGGTACATTACAGGTGTCTCCGAAGGTACATGTTGGGTTGGCGTATTTCGAGATTAGGATTTGTCACTCCGATTGTCGGAGAGGTATCTCTGGGCCCTCTCGGTAATGCACATCACATAAGCCTTGCAAGCACTACAACTAATGTGTTAGTTGTGAGATGATGTATTACGGAACGAGTAAAGAGACTTGCCGGTAACGAGATTGAACTAGGTATTGGATACCGACGATCGAATCTCGGGCAAGTAACATACCGATGACAAAGGGAACAACGTATGTTGTTATGCGGTCTGACCGATAAAGATCTTCGTAGAATATGTAGGAGCCAATATGGGCATCCAGGTCCCGCTATTGGTTATTGACCAGAGAGGTGTCTTGGTCATGTCTACATAGTTCTCGAACCCGTAGGGTCCGCACGCTTAACGTTTCGATGACAGTTACTATGAGTTTTATGATGTTGATGTACCGAAGGTTGTTCGGAGTCCCGGATGAGATCACGGACGTGACGAGGAGTCTCGAAATGGTCGAGACATAAAGATTGATATATTGGAAGCCTATGTTTGGACTCCGGAATCACTCCGGGTGAAATTGGGAATTTTACCGGAGTACCGGGGGGTTACCGGAACCCCCCGGGGGGTCAATGGGCCTTGATGGGCCTTAGTGGAAAGGAGAGAAAGGGGCCCAAGTGCTGGCCGCACCTTCCCCCCTTCCCTAGTCCTATTAGGATTAGGAGAAGGGGGCGCCCCCCCTCTCTCTCCCTTCCCCCTTGGTCAAACCCTAGTTGGACTAGGATTGGGGGGGAGGAATCCTACTCCTAGTAGGAGTAGGACCCCCTGGCGCGCCCCTTGTTGGCCGGCCAGCCCCTCCCCTTCCCTCCTTTATATACAGGGGCAGGGAGCACCCCATGACACACAAGTTGATCCTTGAGATCTTTCCTTAGCCGTGTGCGGTGCCCCCTTCCACCAAATTACACCTCGATTATACCGTTGCGAAGCTTAGGCGAAGCCCTGCGTCGGTGGAACATCATCATCGTCACCACGCCGTCGTGCTGACGAAACTCTCCCTCAACACTCGGCTGGATCGGAGTTCGAGGGACGTCATCGAGCTGAACGTGTGCAGAACTCGGAGGTGCCGTACGTTCGGTACTTGGATCGGTTGGATCGTGAAGAAGTACGACTACTTCCTCTACGTTGCGTCAACGCTTCCGTTGCTGGTCTACGAGGGTACGTAGACAATACTCTCATCTCGTTGCTATGCATCACCATGATCTTGCGTGTACGTAGGAAAATTTTGAAATTACTACGTTCCCCAACAGTGGCATCCGAGCCTAGGTTTTATGGTTGATGTTATTTGCACGAGTAGAACACAAGTGAGTTGTGGACGATACAAGTCATACTGCCTACCAGCATGTCATACTTTGGCTCAGCGGTATTGTTGGATGAGACGATCCGGACCAACCTTACGCGTACGCTTACGCGAGACCGGTTCCCTCGACGTGCTTTGCACAGAGATGGCTTGCGGAAACTGTCTCTCCAACTTTAGTTGAACCGAGTGTGGCTACGCCCGGTCCTTGAGAAGGTTAAAACGGAGTCTATTTGACAAACTATCGTTGTGGTTTTGATGCGTAGGTAAGATGAGTTCTTGCTTAAAGCCCGTAGCAGCCACGTAAAACTTGCAACAACAAAGTAGAGAACGTCTAACTTGTTTTTGCAGGGCATGTTGTGATGTGATATGGTCAAGACGTGATGCTAAATTTTATTGTATGAGATGATCATGTTTTGTAACCGAGTTATCGGCAACTGGCAGGAGCCATATGGTTGTCGCTTTATTGTATGCAATGCAATCACGATGTAATGCTTTACTTTATTGCTAAACGGTAGTGATAGTAGTAGAAGCATAAGATTAGCGAGACGACAACGATGCTGCGATGAAGATCAAGGTGTCGCGCCGGTGACGATGGTGATCCTGACGGTGCTTCGGAGATGGAGATCACAAGCACAAGATGATGATGGCCATATCATATCACTTATATTGCATGTGATGTTAATCCTTTATGCATCTTATCTTGCTTTGATTGACGGTAGCATTATAAGATGATCCCTTACTAAATTATCAAGAAGTATTCTCCCTGAGTTTGCACCGTTGCGAAAGTTCTTCGTGCTGAGACACCACATGTTGATCGGGTGTGATAGGCTCTACGTTCAAATACAACGGGTGCAAAACAGTTGCACACGCAGAATACTCAGGTTATACTTGACGAGCTATGCATATAAGATATGACCTCGGAACACGGAGACCGAAAGGTCAAGCGTGAATCATATAGTAGATATGATCAACATATTGATGTTCACCATTAAAACTACTCCATCTCACGTGATGATCGGTCATGGTGTAGTTGATATGGATCACGCAATCACTTAGAAAATTGGAGGGATGTTTTTCTAAGTGGGAGTTCTTAAGTAATATGATTAATTGAACTTAAATTTATCATGAACTTAGTACCTGATAGTATCTTGCTTGTCTATGTTGTGTAGATAGATGGCTCGTGCTGTTGTTCCGTTGAATTTTAATGCGTTCCTTGAGAAAGCAAAGTTGAAAGATGATGGCAGCAATTACACAGACTGGGTCCGTAACTTGAGGATTATCCTTATTGCTGCACAGAAGAATTACGTCCTGGAAGCACTGTTAGGTGCTAGGCCTGGTGCAAGGGCTACGCCAGAAGTTGTGAACGTTTGGCAAAGCAAAGCTGATGACTACTCTATAGTTCAGTGTGCCATGCTTTACGGCTTAGAACCGGGACTTCAACGTCGTTTTGAACACCATGGAGCATATGAGATGTTCCAGGAGTTGAAGTTAATATTCCAAGCGAATGCCCGGATTGAGAGATATGAAGTCTCCAATAAGTTCTATAGCTGTAAGATGGAGGAGAACGGTTCTGTCAGTGAGCATATACTCAGAATGTCTGGGTATAACAATCACTTGATTCAACTGGGAGTTAATCTTCCGGATGATTGCGTCATCGACAGAATTCTCCAATCACTGCCACCAAGCTACAAGAGCTTCGTGATGAACTATAATATGCAAGGGATGACCAAAACAATGCCCGAGCTCTTCGCGATGCTGAAAGCCGCGGAGGTAGAAATCAAAAAGGAGCATCAAGTGTTGATGGTTAACAAAACCACCAGTTTCAAGAAAAAGGGCAAAGGAAAGAAAAAGGGAAACTTCAAAAAGAACGGCAAGCAAGTTGCTGATCAAGAGAAGAAACCCAAGTCTGGTCCTAAGCCTGAAACTGAGTGCTTCTATTGCAAGCAGGCTGGTCACTGGAAACGGAACTGCCCCAAGTATTTGGCGGATAAGAAGGACGGCAAGGTTAACAAAGGTATATATGATATACATGTTATTGATGTGTACCTTACTAATACTCGCAGTAGCACCTGGGTATTTGATACTGGTTCTGTTGCTAATATTTGCAACTCGAAACAGGGGCTACGGATTAAGCGAAGATTGGCCAAGGACGAGGTGACGATGCGCGTGGGAAATGGTTCCAAAGTCGATGTGATCGCGGTCGGCACGCTACCTCTACATCTACCTTCGGGATTAGTATTAGACCTAAATAATTGTTATTTAGTACCAGCGTTGAGCATGAACATTATATCTGGATCTTGTTTGATGCGAGACGGTTATTCATTTAAATCAGAGAATAATGGTTGTTCTATTTATATGAATAATATCTTTTATGGTCATGCACCATTGAAGAATGGTTTGTTTTTACTTAATCTCGATAGTAGTGATACACATATTCATAATGTTGAAGCCAAAAGATGCAGAGTTAATGATGATAGTGCAACTTATTTGTGGCACTGCCGTTTAGGTCATATCGGTGTAAAGCGCATGAAGAAACTCCATACTGATGGACTTTTGGAGTCACTTGATTATGAATCACTTGGCACTTGCGAACCGTGCCTTATGGGCAAGATGACTAAAACACCGTTCTCCGGAACTATGGAGAGAGCAACGGATTTATTGGAAATCATACATACTGATGTATGTGGTCCAATGAATGTTGAGGCTCGTGGCGGATATCGTTATTTTCTCACCTTCACAGATGATTTGAGCAGATATGGGTATATCTACTTAATGAAACACAAGTCTGAAACATTTGAAAAGTTCAAAGAATTTCAGAGTGAAGTGGAAAATCATCGTAACAAGAAAATAAAATTTCTACGATCTGATCGTGGAGGGGAATATTTGAGTTACGAGTTTGGTCTACATTTGAAACAATGCGGAATAGTTTCGCAACTCACGCCACCTGGAACACCACAACGTAATGGTGTGTCCGAACGTCGTAATCGTACTTTATTAGATATGGTGCGATCTATGATGTCTCTTACTGATTTACCGCTATCGTTTTGGGGATATGCTTTAGAGACGGCTGCATTCACTTTAAATAGGGCACCATCTAAATCCGTTGAGACGACGCCTTATGAACTATGGTTTGGCAAGAAACCAAAGTTGTCGTTTCTGAAAGTTTGGGGCTGCGATGCTTATGTGAAAAAACTTCAACCTGATAAGCTCGAACCTAAATCGGAGAAATGTGTCTTCATAGGATACCCAAAGGAGACAGTTGGGTACACCTTCTATCACAAATCCGAAGGCAAGATATTTGTTGCTAAATTCGGAAACTTTCTAGAGAAGGAGTTTCTCTCGAAAGAAGTGAGTGGGAGGAAAGTAGAACTTGATGAGATAACTGTATCTACTCCCTTATTGAGAAGTAGTACATCACAGAAATCAGTTTCTATGACACCTACACCAAATAGGGAGGAAGCTAATGATCATGATCATGAAACTTCAGATCAAGTTTCTACAGAACTTCGTAGATCAACCAGAGCAAGATCCGCACCAGAGTGGTACGGTAATCCTATTCTGGAAGTCATGTTACTGGAACATGATGAACCTACGAACTATGAAGAAGCGATGGTGAGCCCAGATTCCACAAAATGGCTTGAGGCCATGAAATCTGAGATGGGATCCATGTATGAGAACAAAGTGTGGACTTTGGTTGACTTGCCCGATGATCGGCAAGCAATTGAGAATAAATGGATTTTCAAGAAGAAGACTGACGCTGATGGTAATGTTACTGTCTATAAAGCTCGACTTGTTGCAAAAGGTTTTCGACAAGTTCAAGGAATTGACTACGATGAGACCTTCTCACCCGTAGCGATGCTTAAGTCTGTCCGAATCATGTTAGCAATTGCCGCATTTTATGATTATGAAATTTGGCAAATGGATGTCAAAACTGCATTCCTGAATGGATTTCTGGAAGAAGAGTTGTATATGATGCAACCAGAAGGTTTTGTCGATCCAAAGGGAGCTAACAAAGTGTGCAAGCTCCAGCGATCCATTTATGGACTGGTGCAAGCCTCTCGGAGTTGGAATAAACGTTTTGATAGTGTGATCAAAGCATTTGGTTTTATACAGACTTTTGGAGAAGCCTGTATTTACAAGAAAGTGAGTGGGAGCTCTGTAGCATTTCTGATATTATATGTGGATGACATATTACTGATCGGAAATGATATAGAATTTCTGGATAGCATAAAAGGATACTTGAATAAGAGTTTTTCAATGAAAGACCTCGGTGAAGCTGCTTACATATTGGGCATTAAGATCTATAGAGATAGATCAAGACGCTTAATAGGACTTTCACAAAGCACATACCTTGATAAAGTTTTGAAGAAGTTCAAAATGGATCAGGCAAAGAAAGGGTTCTTGCCGGTGTTACAAGGTGTGAAGTTGAGTAAGACTCAATGCCCGACCACCGCAGGAGATAGAGAGAAAATGAAAGATGTTCCCTATGCTTCAGCCATAGGCTCTATCATGTATGCAATGCTGTGTACCAGACCTGATGTGTGCCTCACTGTAAGTTTAGCAGGCAGGTACCAAAGTAATCCAGGAGTGGATCACTGGACAGCGGTCAAGAACATCCTTAAGTACTTGAGAAGGACTAAGGATATGTTTCTCATTTATGGCGGTGACAAAGAGCTCGTCGTAAACGGTTACGTCGATGCAAGCTTTGACACTGATCCGGACGATTCTAAATCGCAAACCGGATACGTATTTACATTAAACGGTGGAGCTGTCAGTTGGTGCAGTTCCAAACAAAGCGTCGTGGCGGGATCTACATGTGAAGCTGAGTACATAGCTGCTTCAGAAGCAGCTAATGAAGGAGTCTGGATGAAGGAGTTCATAACCGATCTAGGTGTTGTACCTAGTGTATCGGGTCCAATGAAAATCTTTTGTGACAATACTGGTGCAATTGCCTTGGCAAAGGAATCCAGGTTTCACAAGAGAACCAAGCACATCAAAAGACGCTTCAATTCCATCCGGGATTTGGTCCAGGTGGGAGACATAGAGATATGCAAGATACATACGGATCTGAATGTTGCAGACCCGTTGACTAAGCCTCTTCCACGAGCAAAACATGATCAGCACCAAGACTCCATGGGTGTTAGAATCATTACTGTGTAATCTAGATTATTGACTCTAGTGCAAGTGGGAGACTGAAGGAAATATGCCCTAGAGGCAATAATAAAGTTATTATTTATTTCCTTATGTCATGATAAATGTTTATTATTCATGCTAGAATTGTATTAACCGGAAACATAATACATGTGTGAATACATAAACCTACAGAGTGTCACTAGTATGCCTCTACTTGACTAGCTCGTTAATCAAAGATGGTCATGTTTCCTAACCATAAACAAAGAGTTGTTATTTGATTAACGAGGTCACATCATTAGTTGAATGATCTGATTGACATGACCCATTCCATTAGCATAGCACCTGATCGTATAGTTTGTTGCTAAGTGCTTTTCTTCATGACTTATACATGTTCCTATGACTATGAGATTATGCAACTCCCGTTTGCCTGAGGAACACTTTGGGTGCTACCAAACGTCACAACGTAACTGGGTGATTATAAAGGTACATTACAGGTGTCTCCGAAGGTACATGTTGGGTTGGCGTATTTCGAGATTAGGATTTGTCACTCCGATTGTCGGAGAGGTATCTCTGGGCCCTCTCGGTAATGCACATCACATAAGCCTTGCAAGCACTGCAACTAATGTGTTAGTTGTGAGATGATGTATTACGGAACGAGTAAAGAGACTTGCCGGTAACGAGATTGAACTAGGTATTGGATACCGACGATCGAATCTCGGGCAAGTAACATACCGATGACAAAGGGAACAACGTATGTTGTTATGCGGTCTGACCGATAAAGATCTTCGTAGAATATGTAGGAGCCAATATGGGCATCCAGGTCCCGCTATTGGTTATTGACCAGAGAGGTGTCTTGGTCATGTCTACATAGTTCTCGAACCCGTAGGGTCCGCACGCTTAACGTTTCGATGACAGTTACTATGAGTTTTATGATGTTGATGTACCGAAGGTTGTTCGGAGTCCCGGATGAGATCACGGACGTGACGAGGAGTCTCGAAATGGTCGAGACATAAAGATTGATATATTGGAAGCCTATGTTTGGACTCCGGAATCACTCCGGGTGAAATTGGGAATTTTACCGGAGTACCGGGGGGTTACCGGAACCCCCCGGGGGGTCAATGGGCCTTGATGGGACTTAGTGGAAAGGAGAGAAAGGGGCCCAAGTGCTGGCCGCACCTTCCCCCCTTCCCTAGTCCTATTAGGATTAGGAGAAGGGGGCGCCCCCCCTCTCTCTCCCTTCCCCCTTGGTCAAACCCTAGTTGGACTAGGATTGGGGGGGAGGAATCCTACTCCTAGTAGGAGTAGGACCCCCTGGCGCGCCCCTTGTTGGCCGGCCAGCCCCTCCCCTTCCCTCCTTTATATACAGGGGCAGGGAGCACCCCATGACACACAAGTTGATCCTTGAGATCTTTCCTTAGCCGTGTGCGGTGCCCCCTTCCACCAAATTACACCTCGATTATACCGTTGCGAAGCTTAGGCGAAGCCCTGCGTCGGTGGAACATCATCATCGTCACCACGCCGTCGTGCTGACGAAACTCTCCCTCAACACTCGGCTGGATCGGAGTTCGAGGGACGTCATCGAGCTGAACGTGTGCAGAACTCGGAGGTGCCGTACGTTCGGTACTTGGATCGGTTGGATCGTGAAGAAGTACGACTACTTCCTCTACGTTGCGTCAACGCTTCCGTTGCTGGTCTACGAGGGTACGTAGACAATACTCTCATCTCGTTGCTATGCATCACCATGATCTTGCGTGTACGTAGGAAAATTTTGAAATTACTACGTTCCCCAACAAACCCGCCTTGCAATGCCGAAGACAAATTTGTGCGCTGGACTCGACGTCATTGAAGCCTGGTTCGGGGGCTACTGAGGGAGTCCTGGATTAGGGGGTGTTCGGATAGCCAAACTATATCTTCAGCCGGACTCCAGGACTATGAAGATACAAGGTTGAAGACTTCGTCCGGTGTCCGGAAGGTTCTTTCCTTGGCGTGGAAGGCAAGCTAGGCGTGCGGATATTCAAGATCTCCTACCAATGTAACCGAGTCTGTGTAACCCTAACCCTATCCGGTGCCTATATAAACCGGAGGGTTGTAGTCCGTAGGACGAACACATCATAACCATCATCATACCCATAGGCTAGCTTCTAGGGTTTAGCCTCCTTGATCTCGTGGTAGATCTACTCTTGTACTACCCATATCATCAATATTAATCTAGCAGGAGTAGGGTTTTACCTCCATCAAGAGGGCCCGAACCTGGGTAAAATAAAGTGTCCCTCGTCTCCTGTTACCATCCGACCTTGACGCACAGATCGGGACCCCCTACCTGAGATCCACCGGATTTGACACCGACAACCACATTTAATTATTTAGTTCTCTCTTGTATATATATCCAACAATATTAAATGTTGTTAAGCATGGCAAGAGGTGAAACATATGAAAAACTACCTATCTAGGCAAATTTAAATTAGGCCGGAACAACAAAACAACAAGTCCGGAAGAACCTCATGTGCATTTTATGAATTTGGTACTGTTCTGCCCTAAACATAATTTTAAAGTTGTTAAACATGCAAAGTAGTGTCACCATGATAAACTAGGCATTTTTCTACCCCATTTACATATATAAATTATTAAATTCCGAGTTACGGTTATTTAGTTATGAAATAAAGCATTTTAACATGGCATTTAAGCAAATTTAATCAAACAACATTTTAAACATTTTAAACATGGATAAAAGTTGCATATTATGAAACTAGACAGAATTCTAAGCATTTTACATATATAGTTTATTTAAATCTGAGGCATGGTTTGTGAATTATTGATGCATGAACAAAGGGGGTTTATCTGAAAAACTGCAGTCTCTGGATAAAATGCTAAAACGTTCAGAATTGGAAAAAAATGATGCGGGCCGAATCTGGCTGGCCCGATAGGTGCGTGGGCGCTGGAGGCTCACCCAGCGGGCCTGGCCCAGTTGAAGGAGAGGAGCTGGGCTCCGGTCAACGCGGGCGCTGGAGGCGTCGGCCCCCTGGTTCGAAGCAGAGGCGCTGGGGCGTGCTCGTTCCCGAGCAGAACGAGTGGGGCGCCGGCACGGCTTGAAGCAGGAGTTCGGCAGCGAGGAAGAGATGGAGGCGCAGGGGACGGAGGGGCACGGAGCCAGGCGCGACCACACCCTCCTCGAACAAGAACTTCTCGATGCAGGGGAAGCAGACGTCGGAGCGGCGGAGCTTGCTGCTGGCGACGCGGGATCCGGGCGAAGAGGGCCTTGGCGCGACGCGGGTGACACGGCGGCGAGAACGGGGCGACTTGGCGCTGGTCCACGCGGGTGCTGGAACGGGCTACAGATCGACGGGACTTCGGTCTCAGAGCAGCGGGGCGGCGTCCATCCGCGGCGTCGGGCAGGGAGGCCCACGGGCGGCGAAGAGGGCGAGTGGACAAGGCGCTGCTGCGCTGGCGCGGCGCGCGAGGCTGAGGCCACCGGAAGGAGCAGGTCAGGCGCTGCACGAAGCACCAAGGGGCGGCCATGGCGTGGAGCTCCTGGTTCCTGCGGGGCAGAGAGAAAAACTGAGAGAAAGAGAGAGATGCAGAGACGGAAAAGATAAGAAAGGGGGGAGAGGGCACGGGGAAGGAGAAGAAAGAGGGCAAGGTGCAGGGACGACCTGGTGGTGCTTGCTCCGACGAGCTCCGTCGTGGAGGCGGCGGGGTCCAGCAGGTCAGGCGAGGCGAAGTGCGCTCGGGCACTGCGCTGTTGCTGCGGGCTCGAGGAGAAAGCAGAGGAGGAGCTCCTCTCTTGTGGGCTAGATCGATGGATTGGTCCGGTTGGGAAAACGAGGTGGAGCTCGGGCTGTGGTGGTTGGTGGGACGGGGATCCCAAGCTGGGTGATGAGACGGGGCGGCGGCGGCTAGAGGATCCCTAGGGATTTGTCTGATGGTTGCACTCCTATTTATAGTAGGAGGGTGTTTGGCTAGGGGCTAATCCGGTCCGTCCGATCGAAATCGAGCGGTCGAGAATGAAATAGACTAGGAGAGTCTAAATAAGAAACAGAGACGTTTTATAGATGTTTGAGGATGAACCGGACCCAACGGTAACGATAGCCCGGTTCGAGTTCGGGGGAGTTTCGGACACGCACACGAGGGGGTCGGAGAGAGGTCGACAACGACAAAGGGGCATGTCCCAAGGTCAACGAAGGCAAGCGAGGAGCGGCAACTACGAACGATGCAAGCTTTAAGAAAACATGCGGATGTAATGCGTATGAGGACATGATGAAATGCAACAAACAAATAAAACACACATCAACAACGAAATAACTGGAAGGCTTCTGAAGCGCCGGTCTTGGGGCGTTACAACACTCCACCACTACAAGAGGATCTCGTCCCGAGATCTAGGATGGCACCGGAGGGAAAACGGAAGATAAAGAGGAAGGTAAAACTAAGTTGCTTCTTTGACCAATGAGTGAAACCGATGAACCTTGAGAGGTTGCAAAGCTTGAAGAAAAGACACGACGGAGGTGAACAAAATTTAAAACACTCCATTAGATAAGAGGAACATGGGATACGACGAGAACCAAGAGGTTAAGTGACAAGGTAGATATTGAAACCACTCCAGTTAAAACAAGATAGATAAGGAATAAGAATGACATGATTTGGGCAGCACTCCGACTGAAAATGGAAGGGATTTGAACCTGATCTTGACAAGATGAGAGGATACTTGCTGAAATTAACAACACACTGCCTCTGGAACTATTAAAAGAATGGCACAAGGGGTAAGAAAGATTTCAGACAGCACTCCGGTTGAGAAGAGATGCAAGACTTGATAAGATGATAGAACTTGAATGAAGGACACGACACTCTGGTTGAATGGATAAGCAAAAGCAAAGAACATGATCCTCACCATTCGAGAAGAAGAGTGAAAGGAGCAACATCACAATGCCTCCGAAAGAAGAAATAGAAGATAGATCATTGGAATAAAAGAATGGAGAATAAAACAACATGTACTACCTCAAGTGGATTTTAGAGAGCATCTTTAAAAAGAAGGATTGAGCGGAGTTGTTGGAAAACCAACAACGAAAAGATATGATCCTCGTGGGCTTATTGAGACATCTCAAAACTTGAGGTGAACTTCTGCCACTAACGAAAACAATTGCTTGCTTGAGATCAACGAAGAGATGAAAACGTGTTCCACCAAGAGGATAAAGAGCAAGCTTGGGTCATTGAGAAGCACCACAATAAGAACATTCCTGAGGGAAGGCTTTAGGTGAAATATGACACAAGATAACTGCAACGAAGAGATTGGTGGATTTAAAATATCTCATTCTTGACAACATGTAAATCATGAAGCATGAAGAGAAATTGTCAAGAATGACATAACACCACATCAAAAGATAAGGTAGAAATAATTGCATTTCGGAATGCAAGATGAAAGAAAGCTTGAACTCCTCAAAACAAAACATGTGTTGGAACACCATGTTTATTTTAGAGTATAGCTTGGCGGATCTTAACTCCGAGAGAAATCTTGAAGAACAATTGAATAATGGAAAGAATCCTTAACGAACCACCATGTAGAGCCTCCATGAAGAACTCCGGTAAAGAAATGATGATAAAAATAAAGAGAAGTTGAAAACACAAGGTGAAGCCTTGCGATGATTTAGATGGAGCTTTGAAATGATATAATTGAAATAGCCTGGATCTCCGGAAAGAAAAAAAATGAAGCCTCTCGAACCGATAAATGTGACATGATGAACAACTCTGGAAAGAAGAAACTAGATCACTTGGATGAAACCATAATAAGAATTACGTTATGCATATCCTTCACCAATTTAAATTGATGACAAGCAACGGATTTGGCATACTACTTATTCCCGTATAAAGGATTTAGAGATATATAGCGTAAACTTGAGAAGAGTCTTCAACGAACCACCGGTAGGGTTTGGAAAGAACGAATGAATCTATATGATAGCGAAGGAAGAGAACTCTTGAACGAACCACCGTAAGAATTGAAAATGAACGAAGAAAAGATAAAGAAACACCGGGAAGAATTAGCAAACGAACGAAGATACTTGAGAGAATTTAGATAAAAATGAACGAATAGATCACGAGCTGAATAGAGAATACTTGAATGATGCACCGGTAAGATTTGGAGAATGATAGCTGAAAGCTGGAATGAATAATTCTGAGATGATGGCTCCGGAGAAAAGAAGTGGAAACAACTCATGAAATGCTCCGGATGGGTATGAAAAGAATTCTCACAGTCAAAAACAATTATGAGAGGATGGCATCAAGCTAGAACCCTGACTCTTGAAGAGAATGGAGCAAGATTTACGAGAAACTCTTCTTCGGCCTTCAAAATGTTGAGAATGACGATGAGAAACACCGCCATGAATTGTTAAGATAATCCGGGATGAAAATTAGAAAGGTTGAACCAACAATGAAAAGAATTTGAAAGATCTTGGAGAAAGACATTTGACTGATGATAATTCATTCTTACGTCAAACTTGGAAAAGAATTTGAGAATAACTCCGGAAAGAATTAGAGAGTCAGGTAAGATCCTGGGAAAAGACCTGTGGGTTAGGGCCCACTGAAAAGAAACACCGTTGAAAGAATTGCTTAGGAAGAGAGATTACACCGGTTGAATTAAATGGCTTGAATGAGATAGCATCCTCAAAAGAAATTGAGTGAATTAAGAATGGAAACTTGAATCTTCTGAGATATCTTCATCACTCCGGAACAAATGAATAGCGAGAGGTGAACGATTAAGAGGTGCACCGGCATGAGAAAACATTCGAGACGAGGAAATAGATATGATCAACACCGAAAGCTTGAATTTAGTCCACCGGGGAAGAAAAAGAATGAAGAATGATAAACTTGAAGCTCCGTTAGAATCTTCATGGGAAATCACCGGATAAGAACATTGACGGAAAAGAATGGAGAGACTTCTCACAAATAAAAGAATACTTGATCGAGAAATATGAGTCCCAAAAGGGTGAGAGGGCGGGAAAACAAAGACAACTTAGGACGGATGAAACGAACAATATTGGGAAAAACCAAGAGGTGATCTTGCGGATGTTGAAATGATCGCATCCACTTGAAGAGAAACACGCTGGTTGAAAAGAATTGAAAAGACAACCTTGATGATCAAGAAGGATTAGTATTCCCATAGAAATATGAGAACACCGCTTAGAATAAGGTATGGAATCAACACTTGGCATTGAAGCAACTTGAATACCACAAAACAAAACAAAAACAAAGGATTTGGCTTGCAGAATAAGCCGGAACAAACATATGATAGATCCCATATCGTATCATGTGTCTGTTGGAAAGATATCCTACGAGATACTTCAATTCCCACTTATGAACTCCCGAAACTTTCTGGTTATGCAATCAGGTGTTGGGGATACAGGGGACACAAAATATATCACCCAAGCTAACAATACCTAGATCCAGCTGTATCCATCCTTCAACACATAACCAAGAAACCTTCGGAAATCGTCTACCTCAACCTTCGAAAAGCATCCGTTATACAAGTTATGGCAATACTCCCGCACTCGCCTCAGTACTGGGCTATCAGGGTTATCTCACCAACAACTGTACAAAAGAGATTTTCGATGTCGGCGTACTAAACTCAGGTATTCCAGAACTGCAACGATAAAATTATGACGACAACACCTCAGAGCTCAACTCCCCGGGACACTTCCACTAAACCCCTGCTAACAGGAGGCACCAAGACAATGTTGTCATCACAAAACCATCGGAACGATTCAAAGATACCCGCGTGATCCTAAATTTTTTTAGTGAAATTTGAGAAGAGAAGAGTCAAAACTCTACGTCAGGATGCCTTACCAGAGCGATGAGGAGACTGGGAAGTAAAAAGAATTCCTAAACTCTCCGATACATAATTCCTAAATGACTCAAAACATTTTTCTAGACACAACTCGGCCGCTAAAAACGATCAATCAGTGGGGGCTCCTAAGGTCGGAGAAGGCTCTGATTACCAACTTGTAACGCCCTCGATGCGGCTATATCTCCCACGTGTCGAAGCACGACTTAGAGGCATAACCGCATTGAAAGCAATGTCGCAAGTGAGGTAATCTTCACACAACCCATGTAATACATAAGGGAAAGAGATACATAGTTGGCTTACAATCGCCACTTCACACAATACATGAGTAAAGCATTACATCAAACAGATACAATCAAGGTCCGACTACGGAACCAAAATAAAAGAAGACTACCCCAAATGCTACACAGATCCCTGATCGACCCCAACTGGGCTCCACTACTGATCAACTGAAATGAAACAACACAATGAACAAGATCTTCATCGAGCTCCTCCTTGAGCTCGGGTGCGTCACCTGCACGGTTTCATCGGCACCTGCAAACTGGTTTTGGAAGTATTTGTGAGCCACGGGGACTCAGCAATCTCACACCCGCGAGATCAAGACTATTTAAGCTTAAAGGTAGGACAGGGTAGTGAGGTGGAGCTGCAGCAAGCGACTAGCAAATATGGTGGCTAACATACGGAAAAGAGAGCGAGAAGAGGAGGCAAAAGCACGGTCAAACAACTATGATCAATAAGTGATCCTAGAACAACCTACGTCAAGCACAACTCCAACACCGTGTTCACTTCCCGGACTCCGCCGAGAAGAGACCATCACGGTTACACACGCGGTTGATGTGTTTTAATTATGGTCAACTTCGGGTTTTCTACAACTGGACATTAACAAAATCTCATCTGCCACATAACCGCGGGCACGGCTTTTGAAAGTTCAAACCCTGCAGGGGTGTCCCAACTTAGCCCATGATAAGCTCTCGTGATCAACGAAGGATATTCCTTCTCCCTGGGAAGACCCGATCAGTCTCGGAATCCCGGATACAAGACATTTCGACAGTAATAAAACAAGACCAGCAAGACCGCCCGATGCGCCGACATCCTGATAGGAGCTGCACATATCTCGTTCTCAGGGCAACACCAGATAAGCGAAGCGTACAGGTACCAACATAACCCAAGTTGCCAAGGGACGGTCCTGCACGGTGCTCTAGTTTGGACCAACACTTAGACAAGCATTGGCCCGGGGGGGTGGGGATAAAATAAAGATGACCCTCGAGAGAGCGACTCCCAAGGGAAAAGTAGGTGGTGGTGAGGCAAATGATAAAACCAAGGTTGGGCCTTGCTGGAGGAGTCTTATTCAAAGCGAACTGTCAAGGGGGTCCCATAAATCACCCCACCGCGTTAGGGACGCAAAATCCAGGAGCATAATACCGATATGACGGAAACTAGGGCGGCAAGAGTGGAACAAAACACCAGGCATAAGGCCGAGCCTTCCACCCTTTACCAAGTATATAGATGCATTAATTAAATAAGATATATTGTGATATCCCAACAAGTAAACATGTTCCAATCAAGGAACAACATCTCCATGTTCCAACAAGGAACAAACTTCATCTTCCCCTGCAACTAACAACGCTATAAGAGGGGCTGAGCAAAGCGGTAACATAGCCAAACAACGGTTTGCTAGGACAAGGTGGGTTAGAGGCTTGGTTTGACAATATGGGAGGCACGATAAGCAAGTGGTAGGTATCGCAGCATAGGCATAGCAAAAGAGCGAGCAACTAGCAAGCAAAGATAGAAGTGATTTCGAGGGTATGGTCATCTTGCCTGAGATCCCGCAAGGAAGAAGAACGAGTCCATGAAGAAGACAAACGGATGTAGTCGAACGGATCCTCACAAACATGACGTTATCGGAACTAACCCGAAGAGGCAACACCGGAAACAAGCAAACAACATAGTAAACAACCATCACATAAACATGGCATGATGAACAATCAAGTATGATGCATGTCCGGTTTAAAGAGGCATGGCATGGCAAAGTGCAACAAACAACACTACAAATTAAGTGGAGCTCAATATGCAACGAGTTGCATATAGACGAAACACCACTGAGGGAGTCCTGGATTAGGGGGTGTTCGGATAGCCGAACTATATCTTCAGCCGGACTCCAGGACTATGAAGATACAAGGTTGAAGACTTCGTCCCGTGTCCGGAAGGTTCTTTCCTTGGCGTGGAAGGCAAGCTAGGCGTGCGGATATTCAAGATCTCCTACCAATGTAACCGACTCTGTGTAACCCTAACCCTATCCGGTGCCTATATAAACCGGAGGGTTGTAGTCCGTAGGACGAACACATCATAAACATCATCATACCCATAGGCTAGCTTCTAGGGTTTAGCCTCCTTGATCTCGTGGTAGATCTACTCTTGTACTACCCATATCATCAATATTAATCTAGCAGGAGTAGGGTTTTACCTCCATCGAGAGGGCCCGAACCTGGGTAAAATAAAGTGTCCCTCGTCTCCTGTTACCATCCGACCTTGACGCACAGATCGGGACCCCCTACCCGAGATCCGCCGGTTTTGACACCGACATTGGGAGTAACCTATTAACCTAGAGCCGAGTGCTAGTTTCTGTTTTTCCTTGTTTTTGAGTTTCGCAGAAAAGGAATATCAAACAGAGTCCAATTGACCTAAGAATTTACGATGATTTTTTATGGACCAGAAGGAGCCCCCTGTGTCAAAACCGGCGGATCTCGGGTAGGGGGTCTCGAACTGTGCGTCAAGGTCGGATGGTAACAGGAGACAAGGGACACTTTATTTTACCCAGGTTCGGGCCCTCTCGATGGAGGTAAAACCCTACTCCTGCTAGATTAATATTGATGATATGGGTAGTACAAGAGTAGATATACCACGAGATCAAGGAGGCTAAACCCTAGAAGCTAGCCTATGGTATGATTGTGTATGATGATGGTTGTCCTACGGACTACAACCCTCCGGTTTATATAGACATTGGACAGGGTTAGGGTTACACAGAGTCGGTTACAATGGTAGGAGATCTTGAATATCCGCACGCCTAGCTTGCCTTCCACGCCAAGGAAAGATCCTTCCGGACACGGGACGAAGTCTTCAATCTTGTATCTTCATAGTCTTGGAGTCCGGCTGAAGGTATAGTCCGGCTATCCGAACACCCCCTAATCTAGGACTCCCTCAGTAGCCCCTAAACCAGGCTTCAATGACGATGAGTCCGGCGCGCAGATTGTCTTCGGCATTGCAAGGCGGGCTCCTCCTCCAAGTTCTTCAAGAAGATTACAAACACCAAAAATAGTGTCTGGCTCTACAAAATAAGTTTCCACATATTGCCATACAGAGAATAATATTAACACAAATCAAATCTGCCGACGTATTCCGCAGTGCGTCATAACACTGCGGCCAAGCTCTTTATATAAATTGTTTTCATTGTTCCACCTCAGCGTGTTTAGCGAGGCGGTTTCCTTGGCACGTCTTGTCAAAGCAGAGATCGTGTGCCCCTTTTAACGGGATTCTCATCAATACGGACGTGGGTAACCGAGTCGTGCCCGTTAGCACGTTTTGCCTTAATTAAAGGCTAGTCCAAGACGGTTATGGGGAGGGCTCTTGGTATTCTGCCTCTTATAAAGAGACCAAGACCCTGTTCCCTTCTTCTACTCTCAAAATGAGCTCGCCCGTCGCCTCGAGTTCCAACACCCTAGGCTTCCAGATTCCAGGCGCACTGGACCTCCGACAATGTACGGTTCCGACCTCTAAGGCCGATGGATGCCCTCCTCCGTCACGGAGGAGGACGTATTAAGGTTGAGGGAAGCTAAATTCCTGACCGGCGAGATTTCGCACAGGTTGCCTGTTCAAGGACAGGTGATCCCTAGCCCTCAGCCCGGTGAGAGTGTGGTATTCGTATCCCACTTCCTTCGGGGATTAGGCTTCCCAATGGATCCCTTTGTAAGGGGCTGATGTTTTTGTGACGCCCGGATAATTAAGAGACAGTAAAACTCTGCTAATGATGCCACGTCACCTCTATCACTGTAGTTAACCTCGGATTAGTCAAAACCGATTCAAATTCAAAATTTAATTAAAGGCAAACAATAAAAGTTTTCGAATGATAAAACTAAAATGTTCGATGCGAGCCAAAATATTCATAAGCAAATCCGGTGAAGAAAACCACATTGCTAGGAAATGTTTAAATACTCCAAACTAAATAGAACAACAGCCAAAACCAATAATTAAATGACTTTTATAAAGTATAAAATATTAAACTAATTCTTTTAGGTGCCCAAGATATAGTGGCATTAGAAAAAGTAGTGATACTATTTTAGGAACTAAGATCATAATTATAAAAACTAAAATGGAGAGGAACTAAATATAAAACAGAAAAAGAAAAGATTAAGAAAAACAAAATGCCAAAAAAGGAGATAAAAGGAGACCCCCCCCGCTGGGCCACGACCCAGATGGCCTCGGGGCCAACTAGCCTAACTGGCCAGCCGACCGGCCCATCCACCCCGCTCCCTCTCCATAACCCCCCCTCCCCACTCCAGCGGTCACACCCGATCGAACCCTAACCCGCACACGATCCCCACTCCCCCCTCTCTCTCGATTCCGCCTGGATCGGGGCCCCAGCACCCGATCCCGCCCACATCGCCGCCCCCATGTTCGCCTCCTCCTCCCCCCGATCCAGATTTGGATCGGGTCACGAGGTCACGACCTAGACGCCGCCCCGGATCGGCCGCTCATCACTCGCCGGGGCTTCTCCGCCGTCGCCAACACCGCTCAGCGCCGCCCTCCCCACCGGACCTCCTCGTCTCCTCCCCGAACGACATCACTGAGCCACGTCGACCCTCTCCCCGTCAACGCCCGTGAGGCCTCCCCGTCTTCCCCTTTCCTCTCTGGCGTCGTGTCCACCGTGCCCTCGACCGGGTCTGGCCACGCCCGCGGTCACCACGCCCCTCCCCGACGGCCGCCTGTGCCCAGGCCACACACCGCGCCTGCTGCTCGTCGTGCCATTGCGCGCGCATGCCGCCCGCCTCGCCTTGCTCGTCTCCACCGCTCGCCGCGCGCTGCTGCTACTGCGCCCCGCTACCGCCACCGCACATGCCCGCACCGAATGCCCTCGCGCGCGCCCTGCGCCCCGTGCCGTGCCCCTGCCCCGCATCGCCACCGTGCTGCTCGCCCGCAGAACCCAGCCGAGCTCGCCTCAGCTACGACCACGCCACACCCATAGCCCGCGCCCCTCCTGCTCGGCCTTGCCGCGCGCTGCACGCGCCCACTGACCTCGCCCCCCTCACCGATAGCATCGCACGCCCGCCGTTCACTCGCCGTCGCCGCCAACCGCGGCCCCGTCCGGTCGGCGCCACGATCCGGCGCCCCGGGGCTCTGCTCGCCGTGCTCGGGTCAGCCCCGACGGGCGCCCATGCCCGTTACCACGCGCCCGCCCCGGTCGGCCTCCTCGGCCACTGTCGGGTGGGGCCCGATGCCCCTGGGTCACTGACGTAGGGACCCCACACCCCTAAACCGAAAATAAGAAAGAAAATGAAAATGTAATTAATAAAATTATTAATTAGTTAATTAATTAATTAGTAATTTAATTAAGTTAACCAATCCTGTTTAAATTAATCCAATTGATTAGTTAATTTATTTAAACAGTAAAATTAGTTTAGCTAATTCCTAAATATACTAAACAAAGAATGACAGGTGGGTCCCATTGGACCCACAGGACAGGTTTGACCCTGGTCAGCTGGGTTTGACCTGCTGACGTCATGGTGATGTCATGCTGACATCACCTTTCACTGTTCTGGATAATGTTCGATTTAATTAATTAAATAAATTCTAGAAAATGATTAAATCATTAGAAAATCATATAAAATAATCCGTAACTCGGATGAGAATACTTTCTACATGAAAGTTGCTCAGAACGACGAGACGAATCCGGATACGCAGCCCGTTCGTCCACCACACATCCCTAGCATAGCAAACACGCAACTTTCCCCCTTGAGTTCATCTGTCCGAAAACGCGAAACTTCGGGAATACTTTCCCAGATGTTTCCCCTCTTCGCCGGTATCACTTACTACTACGTTAGGTCACCTCTAGCACCGCGTAATGCCATGTTACACTTTGTGATGCTTTGCTTGCTCTGTTATTTATTGTGTTCCCCTCCGTTACTTCTTTCCGCTAGACACCGAGACCGACGCCGCTGCTACCCAGTATGACTACGGAGTTGACGACCCCTCTCTCTTGCCAGAGCAACCAGGCAAGCCCCCCTTGATCACCAGATATCGCCTATTCTTATCTATACTGCTTGCATTAGAGTAGTGTAGCATGTTACTGCTTTTAGTTAATCCTATACTGCTGCATAGCCTGTCCTTGCTACTACTGTTGTTACCCTTACCTGCTATCCTATTGCTTAGTATAGGATACTAGTGTTCCATCAGTGGCCCTACACTCTTGTCCGTATGCCATGCTATACTACTGGGCCGTGATCACTTCGGGAAGTGATCATGGGCATATACTATATACTTTACACTGTTACATTTCCTGTGATACTGTTCGGAGATGGGGGCTGAAGGGGCAGGTGGTTCCACCCAGGTAGTGGTGGGCCTGGGTTCCCGACGGCCCCCGACTGTTACTTTGTGGCGGAGCGACAGGGCAGGTTCAGACCACCTAGGAGAGAGGTGGGCCTGGCCCTGGTCGGTGTTCGTGGATACTTAACACGCTTAACGAGATCTGGGTATTTGATCTGAGTCTGGCCATTTGGTCTATACGCACTAACCACCTACGCGGGAGTAGTTATGGGTATCCCGACGTCATGGTATCAGCCGAAGCCTTCGTGACGTCAGCGACTGAGCGGCGCGTGCCGGGTTGGACCGCGTAACATGACTTCCTTTGTAATGGAGGTTGCTAGGTCTGCTCTCCGGCCGCGTACGCAACATGCAAGTGTGCTCAGGGCGATGGGCCCAGACCCCTGCGCGCTTAGGTTTAGACCGGCGTGCTGACCTCTCTGTTGTGCCTAGGTGGGGCTGCGACGTGTTGATCTTCCGAGGCCGGGCATGACCCAAGAAAGTGTGTCCGGCCAAATGGGATCAAGCGTGTTGGGCTATGTGGTGCACCCCTGCAGGGAATTTAATCTATTCGAATAGCCGTGTCCCTCGGTAAAAGGACGACCCGGAGTTGTACCTCGACCTTATGACAACTAGAACCGGATACTTAATAAAACACACCCTTCCAAGTGCCAGATACAACCCGGTGATCGCTCTCTAACAGGGTATCGAGGAGGGGATCGCCGGGTAGGATTATTGGTATGTGATGCTACTTGGAGGACTTCAGTCTACTCTCTTCTATATGCTGCAAGACGGGGCTGCCAGAAGCGTAGTCTTCGACAGGATTAGATATCCCCCTCTTATTCTGGCATTCTGCAGTTCAGTCCACTGATATGGCCCCTTACACATATATCCATGCATATGTAGTGTAGCTCCTTGCTTGCGAGTACTTTGGATGAGTACTCACGGTTGCCTTGTTTCCCCTTTTCCCCCATACCTCTATCCGATTGCTGCGACCAGACGATGGAGCCCAGGATCCAGACGCCACCGTCGATGACGACTACTACCCCGGAGGTGCCTACTACTACGTGCTGCCTGCTGGCGACGACCAGGAGTAGCTTAGGAGGATCCCAGGCAGGAGGCCTACGCCTCTTTCGATCTGTATCCCAGTTTGTGCTAGCCTTCTTAAGGCAAACTTGTTTAACTTATGTCTGTACTCAGATACTGTTGCTTCTGCTGACTCGTCTATGATCGAGCACTTGTATTCGAGCCCTCGAGGCCCCTGGCTTGTATTATGATGCTTGTATGACTTATTTTATTTGTAGAGTTGTGTTGTGATATCTTCCCGTGAGTCCCTGATCTTGATCGTACACATTTTCGTGCATGATTAGTGTACGATTGAATTTCGGGGGCATCACAGTTTTATTATGGGCCGGAATTCCACGACTTAGCTCTGGAGTCCATCCTCCATATCTCCTCGTTCGTTGTTGTGTGCGAAGCGTTGCTCCGTGTTACCCCTCACTTCGGATTATGGCTCAAGACCTTCAAAGTAGAACCGAAGATGATCGAGGGGCGCCACGCAGAGTGCGGAGGCGCTTCTATAAAAAGAAATGCCGATGCTCCATGGCCCGAGGGCGCTTTTCAAGAGGAGCTTGGCTTGTGGCAACAGGAGTGGTTCTATATCACCGCCCCTCGGGGTACCGCATGGGTGGCGCCTCCTGCCTTTCGCTCGGGTCCCCCACCGCGGTTAGCGTCGTGGATCAACACAGGGTTAGATCGGGGCTTGCCCAAAGATGTACTTCTGCTGCAGGGCCGCATTAAGGATCTCTTGGAAGGAGACCTCAACCTGGTCAAGGTGACACAAGTCATGCTGATTCACCGGACACTGCCCAGCCAACGTCGCCCCCTTCGTCTGTGGGAGTTCAATCCAGAGGGACCGCGAGTTCTCCGGGATTTTATGGGCGCGACGCCCGCGGAGATGTATAAACTGTTCTTTGGATCACAAGAAGTGAGTCCGGATTTGACCAAGGACGTGGGTTTAAGCCGCAATCGCCCGGATACTCAAGTAAGTGACCTTGTGCCCGGACCTTCTATCCGCATAATTGACTTGCTCTTAACAGCGCTTCTCCTTTTAAGCAGGAGTGGATAGCGAAGGCGAAGCTGATCAGGTGTCCGGCTCCCCTTCCCGAAACCAGGCTGGATCCCGTGCTAGTCAGGATGCTGGAGGTAGTGCCTTTGGAGGGAAATAAGGGGGAGGACAAGGAAACCATGGCCTCCTCGAAAGAGGCCATTACGAAGGGGGGAATCGACAATTCCCCTCCTAAGGGAAAGAAAAGGGCCGCCTCTGACGACCCGGAGACCGTAGCCTCAAAGCGGGGGAAAGAATCCTTGTCAGAGGGCCCGACGCCGGGGAGCCCCTCGGCCGAATTAATCCCTCAAAGGGACCAGCTCTCCAACGAGCCGTAAGTAAAAGAAGAGTTTTTCTTTTAAGAGAAATCCTTGATTTATATCTGAGAAGTTTTAACTGAAACCTTACTTTGTAGTTCGGACCTCAGCCCTTCTCAGCAGAGCTCATCCTCGGGGGATCTTCTTCCGGAGATGATGGAGAGCGGAACGCCTCCTCCTTCTGTACCGCCTAGCAAGGCGGGCGACGCTAAAATGTCGTCGCGGAGGATTTCTCCGGATCCGACAGGGGCGGAAGGTGGCCATGTGGCCCCCCGAGGTTCTCCGCGTCCGGCCTTTGAGGGAGGCCATGGGACGAGTCTGGCACCATCTGGTGTTCGGCCGGAGGAGCTAAAGATTCTACTGGGGCGAGCCTCTGTCTCAGAGGAGCATCGTGCGTTGATGAGCACGGTGATTGAAAATATTTCATCCGCAGAAAGCGGATTGCATGAGGCCGTCAAAAGTTTACTAACAGGCCTTGAGGTACGTTTTAAATAATGTACACTTGTGTTAGTTGCACATAAGTAAAGTGCGCCTTGTGTAGATAGTAGCCCCTGAGACTCTGTGCGTCGTTAAAATTGACGGCGCGCAGAGGATCTTAATCCCAGGTCCTTTAAGTGGCACCTTTATATGTAGGTGGCGGATTGTCCGGAGTCAAGCCGGACTGGTGAATTTGCCGAGCTGAAGCGACAACTTGATGAGGCAGAAGCCGACATCGCACTTGTTAACAAGCGGCTTGATGATGCTCAAGGTATTGAAATCATCGGGCGATGGTTAGTAAGAGGAGCTTTATGTCAATATCTTACCGTGTGTATGCTTGACATAGATGGTGCGGCCGCCGTGGAGGGTCTTTGGGCCGAACTCGCCCGAGCGAAGGAACAAGCCAGGAAAAGCGATGCGGCTGCCATGAAAGCCCTTGAAGAGCTGAAAGCCGAACATGCTGCCCATTGCCGAAGCAAGGAGGAGATGGCTGATATGGCCGTAAAGTTAAAGTGTGCTACTGACCGTTGCAAGCTTCTTGAAGAAGAGGGTCGGGCGAGGCAAACGAGCTTAGAGAAGGCTGTTGCTGACGCCAAGGATGCCCGATCTATAATGAGAGCGACAAGGGAAGAGCTGCGTCAAGCCGGACAAATTGCGGACGGAAAGCCCTTCTCGCTGCGGAGAAAATTTTGTGATCATAAGTTTGCCCCGTTAGACCGGATGTGGAGTGTAGAGGACACCTATCTGGATTTGGCGGCTAGTGCTGCTGATGCGACCGAACACTTTCGAGATAAAAAGGATCATGAAGTGGAGAAGCTCTTTTGGTCGCAATTCCTCAATCCAGAGCATCCACTGGCAGTGGACGATCGCCTGGCCCAATGGGCCGAACTGAATAGGTTGTCCGGACTCGCCATGAAGTACGTCATGGATCATCTGTGTCCGGGGAGATCGAAGCCGAAGAGTTATTTCAGCTTGGTGCAACAATTTCTAGACATGGTGCCACGTGACGATGCTATGAAGAGGTCAGCGTGCATAGAGGGCGCTCGGCTGGCTCTTGCCCGTGTCAACACATACTGGGCAGATATGGAGCCCACCATTGTTGCATCCCGGGATTCGGATAAAAGCCGAATACCTTCCGAGCACTATTTTAAGGAAGTCCTCGAAGGCGCTCGCGTAATAGAGACGCAGTGCTCGAAGGATGCTATATTATGATAGCATATGTAATCATAAAACAGTATTTTGATAAATTGTAGTGGCATTTTTTAGACTTGTGCCTTCAAGTATTAAGAACACCTCCTGTGCGGCCGTTTTAATATATAAATTCTGAAAGATTGCAGTCGTTGGCTTCAGCCCCCACGCACATAGTGCGGGGGTGCGCGCAGAAGACACATTTTCACACTTAACCCAACGTCTTGGTCCTACAAAGGAGGTGATAGCGCAGCGGGCTAGGCAACCGGACTATAATGCTTTAACACTTTCACTTAGCCATAGGAGCTTGACAGTGGGACTCTTTCGGTAGCCCCTTAGTGGCGACTGCGCTTGCCCGAATTCGGGGTGCATACGTGTCTGACCGGGAAACGGCCCTTCGTCAAAGCGGAGGAATCCGATAAATTCCTATAAGTCATCGAGTGGCGACCAGTCTCGCGCTACATCATGACAGTCAGTTTTCGGCTTTCTCTACTAAGGTGCTCGCCCGGCCGAACCGGGGCACAATCGCAGTAGTTCTCCTGGTGCTACCTTAGCCGATAGAGCGGAACGTAAGGTAGCCGAACTCAGGAGCCGGGCAACCCAACATTTGACCAAAGACATGATTCGGAGCTGATGCATATAGTGCCAAAACTCGCGGCGCCGAACACTCCCTAAGGTGTTCGGTCTTTATGAGTGCGGGTGAAACAACACCCTTTAAAAAAAAGAGAGCCCCTAGTGTTCAGGTACGAGCAAAAATTCTGGCGTGGCCACATGCCAAAACGCCAGCCTCCTCCTTGGTTGTAGTAGAAAAAACCAGGGGATGTATAGCAGCAAGAGACAGTAAAAAAGGTTTACGCAGGGTCTTAATCTAAAAAGAATCCTTAGGACGGGTCCCTACTGCATGTCTGCGCTTGTGTCTCCGCTGTGCCGTGTCCTGGACGGGCGCCGCACGACGTTCATCTGTAAAAGAGAGGAACTGAATTGAAAATGGGTCATGCGGAACAAAAAGATAATAAACAAAATATAAAGTAAAAAATATATAAAGTTGAGCTTTATTGTCTCTGCATATAGCCCCCGGTACGGGGGTATATGGCGTTTAAGTCTGCGTTGATGATGGACTTGTGCCGAACTCATTTAGTCCGGGTCCGTGGCCTTTAATGACTTATATCGAAAAAGTCTTTTGGCTGGCGAGGCCACTTTATTGTGCGGCTGTTTAAGCGGCCGCGCAATCCTCCGTTTGGAGGAGGCGTATTTTAGTGCGCTCCCTTTAAAGAGATGATGCCTCGTGGACCGGGCATCTTAAGCCTGAGAGATGCATAGTGCGGTATTGCGTTAAAGCGAGCGAAAGCTCCGCGTCCCATTAGTGCTTGATAGCGACTTGAAAACGGGACGACATGGAAGGCTAGCTTTTCACGATGGAAGTTATTGGCAGAGCCAAATATGACTTCAAGCCGGAGAAAACCCATACAATGGGTGTCCGGGCCCGGTGCTACCCCTTGAAAGGAGGTTTTGCTGTGGCGGATTCTTGCTGGGTTTATGCCCATGCGGTGGATTGTATCCTGATATATCAGGTTTAGTCCACTGCCGCCGTCCATAAGGACATTGGTAAACTGGAATCCGTCAATTATTGGATCTAGTATCAGGGCAGTCCGGCCTGCGTTTTTGATATTTCTAGAATAATCTAGCTGATAAAAAATGATTGGTTTTAGTAACCAGTGGCGGGACCCCTGAGGGATAGGTTTTATTGTGCGTACCTTTATGGGTGCCACACGTTTTGTTACGTGAAGTGAGTTCACTGTTGTAACTTCTTGTGGGAAGTTCTTTTGTTTCCTGGTGTTCTGCTTCTGGGGTTCGTCCTCGTCTTCGCTTGGTGTATCGAGCCCCTTGTGTTCGGCGTTAAGCCTTCCGGATTGTTTAAAAACCCAACAGTCTCTGTGGGTGTGATTAGCAGGCTTCCCAGGAGTACCATGTATCTGACATATTCTGTCCAGGATTCTGTTTAAGCTGGAGGGATCGTCCCTATTGTCCTGAAGGGGTGGTTTTGTCTGATTTTGCTGTGAGCCTTTGAATCCGGCATTGACTGCCGTGCTCTTCGGACTTTTTTCTTTGGTTCGGCGACGGTCCTTATTTCGTCGCGGTTTTCCGTTTCCATCACTGATTTCGGATGTACTTGGGTCGCTGGGGCTGCATCTTGCCAACCAGCTGTCCTCTCCTGCGCAAAAGCGGGTCATGAGGCTTGTGAGTGCGGCCATTGTTCTTGGCTTTTCCTGGCCGAGGTGTTTGGCGAGCCATTCGTCTCGGACATTATGCCTGAAAGCTGCTAAGGCTTCGGCGTCCGGACAATCCACTATCTAATTCTTTTTAGTAAGGAATCTGTTCCAGAACTGCCGAGCTGATTCTCCGGGCTGTTGAGTTATGTGACTGAGATCGTCTGCGTCCGGGGGCGGACATAGGTCCCTTGAAAATTTGCTCGGAGAGCATCCTCGAGCTCTTCCCAACTTCCAATTGTGTTTTCGGGAAGGCTTTTAAGCCAGTGCCGGGCTGGCCCTTTAATCTTAAGGGGTAAATATTTGATGGCGTGGAGATCATCTCCTCTAGCCATATGTATGTGGAGGATATAATCCTCGATCCAGACTCCAGGGTCTGTTGTTCCATCGTACGCCTCTATGTTGACGGGTTTGAATCCCTATGGAAATTCATATTCCAGGACCTCATCGGTGAAACATAGGGGGTGTGCGGCGCCCCTGTATTTGGGTGTGCCGGATTCTGATGATGGCCTTTTTGCATTGCTTGTGAGAGCTTGCTTTCTTGGCCCATAAATGGACCTGGCTGGGCCATGATGCGAGTCTTTAATTGGGTCGCATGCCGCATTGAGTGTGGCGCCGCTTGCCATTTTATGGTGGCCGTGGGGTCGTCTATCCGACCGTGTGGCTTTTTTATTTTTTGAATGCGAGGGCTCTAGGGCCTCTTGGTCGAATTCGAGCAGTAGTTTTCTCTTCGGATAGCTTTTAGTGCGGCGGCTGCCGCCGTATTTGTCTGCGGTCTTGATTACCTTGCTCCATCTTATTCTGAGTGCATCTTCCGCCGTCTTTAGCTTCCGCTTCTGCTTTTTCAGGCTGCATGCTGTGGCACGAGCCTTTCGTGGAGATTCTTCTGCTCCGTGGTCTTATCCGGCGTGAGATCGTCCGGAGTTCTATTATGGCCGGGGGAGGGCTGTCTGTCCTCTCTATCCGCGTTGCCCTGTTCGGACGGTTGCTCTAAGGCATGCTCATCGTCTACCGGCTCATCCTGCTCTATGGCTGGGTCTTGATCGAGGCGGGGCTTGGCTCGGCGTTTTTGTCGCCGCTTTGATTGCTTTTCGGGGGGTTTATCCCTTTTTTCGTCCCCCTTTTCCTCGTTGTCGTTTCCTTTAGGGGTATCCACCATGAATACATCGTGAGATGGGGTGGCGGTCCAGCGCCCTACAGGTGCTGGTTCCTGTTCGTCTCCATCTTCGTCGTCCATGCCGTCGAAGTCTTCGAATCCGAAGTCAAGTATGTTGGTTAAATCATCGACAGTGGCTATTAAGTGGGTGGTGGGTGGGCTTTGAATTTCTTCGTCGTCCGAATCCCAACCTCGCAGACCGTAATCCGGCCTGGGCTCTCCTGATAAAGAAAGAGACTTGAGAGAATTCAGGATATCACCGAAAGGTGAGTGCTGAAAGATGTCCGCGGCGCTGAACTCCATTATAGGTGCCCAATCGGATTCGATCGGCAGGGGCACGGGAGGCCCAGAGTTCGGAGAAGCATCCGACTCCTTGGAGTCATGGGCCGTGCGGAGTGCGGGGCTGGCGTTCGGCTCAATCGCCTTCAAGATCGCAGCCCCCGAGGTGACTTCCAACCATTCATCCTCAATGAACGCGGCAGGCTCCGAGTCGAGGATCGGAGCTGGTGCGTGTGCGGCCTCCAGGGCACTATTCGGAGGCAGAGCTATATCATGCCCCTCGAGGTAGTGCGGCGCGCTTGGCTGTGGCTCGAACCCGTCGAAGATCAAGTCTCCGCGGATATCTGCCGTGTAGTTTAAGCTTCCAAACCTGACTTGATGTCCAGGGGCGTAGCTTTCGATCTGCTCCAGACGACCAAGCGAATTGGCCCGCAGAGCAAAGCCTCCGAAGACGAAGATTTGTCCGGGGAGGAAAGTCTCACCCTGGACCTCATCGTTGTTGATGATCAAAGGATCCATCGGACCTAAAAGCGACGACACAGAGGAACTCTCAATGAAAGCACCAATGTCGGTGTCAAAACCGGCGGATCTCGGGTAGGGGGTCCCGAACTGTGCGTCAAGGTCGGATGGTAACAGGAGACAAGGGACACTTTATTTTACCCAGGTTCGGGCCCTCTCGATGGAGGTAAAACCCTACTCCTGCTAGATTAATATTGATGATATGGGTAGTACAAGAGTACATCTACCACGAGATCAAGGAGGCTAAACCCTAGAAGCTAGCCTATGGTATGATTGTGTATGATGATGGTTGTCCTACGGACTACAACCCTCCGGTTTATATAGACACCGGATAGGGTTAGGGTTACACAGAGTCGGTTACAATGGTAGGAGATCTTGAATATCCGCACGCCTAGCTTGCCTTCCACGCCAAGGAAAGATCCTTCCGGACACGAGACGAAGTCTTCAATCTTGTATCTTCATAGTCCTGGAGTCCGGCTGAAGGTATAGTCCGGCTATCCGAACACCCCCTAATCCAGGACTCCCTCACCCCCGAAGCAAAAGAGTTAGGTCAAAAGAGCCACGAGGCCTCCACAAGGGTGGAGGGCGCGCCCTATCCCCCTGGGCGCGCCCTCCGTCCTTGTGGGCTCCTCGTGGACCCCCCTGACGTGAAACAGACGCCAAAAATTCTTGTAAATACAGAAAACCCTGAAAAGAAACCTAGATCAGGAGTTCCGCTGCCGCAAGCCTCTATAGCCATGAAAAACCAATCAGGGGGCCGTTCCGGCACCCTGCCGGAGGGGGGAATCATCACCGATGGCCATCTTCATCATCCTGGCGCTCTCCATGACGAGGAGGGAGTAGTTCACCCTCGGGGCTGAGGGTATGTACCAGTAGGTATGTGTTTGATCTCTCTCTCTCTCTCTCTCTCTCTCTCTTGTTCTTGATTTGGCACGACCTTGATGTACCGCGAGCTTTGCTATTATAGTTGGATCTTATGATGTTTCTCCCCCTCTACCTTCTTTGCTACCGTGTTTTTGAGAACACTTGATGTATGTCTTGCATGTGCTTATCTGTGGTGACAATGGGATATTCACGTGATCCACTTGATGTATGTGTTGGTGATCAACTTGCGGGTTCTGTGACCTTGTGAACTTATGCATAGGGGTTGGCACACTTTTTTGTCTTGACTCTCCGGTAGAAACTTTGGGGCACTCTTTGAAGTTCTTTGTGTTGGTTTGAATGGATGAATCTGAGATTGTGTGATGCATATCATATAATCAAACCTGTGGATACTTGTCGTGACATTGGAGTATCTAGGTGACATTAGGGTTTTGGTTGCTATGTGTCTTAAGGTGTTATTTAGTACAAACTCTAGGGTTGTTTGTGACACTTATAGGAATATCCCAATAGATCGATCAGGAAGAATAACTTTGAGGTGGTTTCGTACCCTACAATAATCTCTTCGTTTGTTCTCTGCTATTAGCGACTTTGGAGTGACTCTTTGTTGCACGTTGAGGGATTGTTATATGATCTAATTATGTTGTCATTGTTGAGAGAACTTGCACTAGTGAAAGTATGAGCCCTAGGCCTTGTTTCCAAGCATTGCAATACCATTTTCGCTCACTTTTGCCACTAGTTACCTTGCTGTTTTTATATTTTCGGATTACAAAAACCTATATCTACTATCCATATTACACTTGTATCACCATCTCTTCGCCGAACTAGTGCACCTATACAATTTACCATTGTATTGGGTGTGTTGGGGACACACGAGACTCTTTTTTATTTGGTTGCAGGGTTAGAGAGAGACATTTTCATCCTACGCCTCCCATGGATTGATAACCTTAGGTCATCCACTTGAGGAAAATTTGCTGCTGTCCTACAAAACTCTGCACTTGGAGGCCCAACAACGTCTACAAGGATAAAGTTGCGCAGTAGACATCAGGGTACAATGGTGATCCAGGAGTAGATCACTAGACAGTGGTAAAAATTATCCTTAGAGTATCTTCAGCCGTTGCGACTCCCAGGAGGCATTTTTTCAGCCTCCTAGGGTTGTGCCGGCGAACATATTCACGTGGGGATGGAATTTCTTCCAGCCGTGCCCCCACCCAACAACTGTTGGGAGGAGATCCTATGGCGGCCACCCCGTCCCGCGCCCATGCCTCGCCGTCCCAACCATGCCCACGCCGCGCCGTCCAGAACAGGAGGAGGCCACCCCGGCTGGCTCCCACGGTAGCTACCCCGTCCGCGCCGCCCGCGCCCGCAGGCTCGTCGTGTCCAAGCCGGTCCACGGCCGAGTACTTTGGTTTCCGCGGGAGCGCCACGGCGGACTCCAGCGGCACCTCGATCAGGATGAGTACAATGCCGTAGGGTGTCGCCGGAGAAGAGCGTGTCGACGGTGATGGGCCGCCTGACGCCCCCGACGAGAAGCCGCACCCCATGGCAGTCAAGCCAGCGCGCGTACGGTGGCATGGTGCGTGGTCTGGACTCCGTCGCGCGTGCTCGCCTGCCGGTAGGAGGGCGGGAGGCGCGCGCGGCAAGGGCGGGAGGGGCGGAGGCACGCGCGGCGAGGGCGGGAGGGGCGGAGGCACACGCGGCGAGGGCGGGAGGGGCGGAGGCGCGGCCACGCGAGCTTGGGAGGGCGGGAGGCTATGCCGAGGTGGGAACCCGAGACCTTATCCTCCGCGACGGCGACGTGGGGATGGGTGCAGCTACATGCGGTGTGCGGAGGCCTGTGGGGGCGTGGTGGACGGTGACTGACGACCGGGCCGGCGGCGTGCAGCTGCTCCAGGGAGGCACGACGCGGGGCCAGCGACAGTCGTAGGGGCTGGCTGCTTGCGGCTCCTCCGAGGAGATGCGGGGCGGGGCCGGTGACGGGAGGCGGGGCCGACGACGGGAGACAGGAAGCACGGAGAGAGGAGAGAGAGAGCAGATGTGCAACGAGCAGAGTGGCGGGCATGCGGGAGAGAGAGAAGCTTGTCTTTTTTGCATGCATCACATGGTGGGCCTAGCCAGGAAACGAAGGAGAGAGAGATTAGAGAGGTCGTGATACGTCTCCAACGTATCTATAATTTATGAAGTATTCATGTTGTTATTTTATCATCCTTGGATGTCTTACAATCATTTTATAGCAACTTTATATCATTTTTTGGGACTAACCTATTAACCTAGTCCCAGTGCCAGTTGTTGTTTTTTGCTTGTTTTTTACATCGCAGGAAATCAATACCAAACGGAACAAAACTCCACGGAGATTTTTTATGAACCAGAAGGAACCCAATGGGTCAGAGCTACACCTGGGGGGGGGGGGGTGCCCCGAGGGGGCAAAACCCACCAGGGCACGCTAGGCCCACCTGGCGCGCCCAGGTGGGTTGTGCCCACCTCGGTGGCCTCCAGCACCCCCTCTTTGCACTATAAATTCCCAAATATTCTGAAACCCATCGAGGTTAACCTAGATCGGAAGTTCCGCCGCCGCAAGGTCTCTGTATCCGCAAAAACCAATCTAGACCCTGTTCCGGCACCCTGCCGGAGGGGGGAATCATCTCCGGTGGCCATCTTCATCATCCCGGCGGCCACTAGGATGAGAAGGGAGTAGTCCACCCTCGGGGCTGAGGGTTTGAACCAGTACCTATGTGTTTAATCTCTCTCTCTCTCTCGTGATTTCTATCATGGGCTTTGTTAATATAGTCGGATCATATGATGTTTCTACCCTCTATACTCTTGTTATGATGAATTGAATCTTTACCCTTGTACCTATGTGTTTATTGCTATTGCTTTCTTCATGTCAAATACATATTCCTTGGACTATGAGATTATGCAACTCCCAGATACCGGAGGAATACCTTGTGTGCTATCAAACGTCACAACATATCTGGGTGATCATAAAGATGCTCTACAGGTATCTCCGAAGGTGTTTGTTGAGTTGGCATAGATCGAGATTAGGATTTGTCACTCTGAGTATTAGAGAGGTATCTCTGAGCCCTCTCGGTAATACACATCATAAGCTTGCAAGCAAATGACTAAGGAGTTAGTCATGAGGTGATGTATTACAAAACGAGTAAAGAGACTTGCCGGTAACGAGATTGAACTAGGTATGAAGATACCGACGATCGAATCTCGGGCAAGTAACATACGGATGGACAAAGGGAATTACGTATGTTGTCATAACGGTTTGACTGATAAAGATCTTCATAGAATACGTAGGAGCCAATATGGGCATCCAGGTTCCGCTATTGGTTACTGAACTGAGAGGTGTCTCGATCATGTCTACATAGTTCTCGAACCCGTAGGGTCTGCATGCTTAACGTTCGATGACGATATGGTATTCGGACACCGGAAGTGTTCCGGAGAGTATCGGGTACATATCGGGTCACCGGAAGGGGCTCCGGGTACCCCCAGAAAAAGATATGGGCCTTATGGACCAAGAGGGGAAATGCACCAGCCACAAGGGGCTGGTGCACCCCCCATATGGGCCGGCCAAGGTGGAGAAGGGAAGGGGAAGGAGGAAAGGAAAGAAAGGGAATAGGATTCCCCCTTCCTTTCCCCTCCCCCTCTTTCCTTCCCGTGCGAGAAATAAGGCAGGGGGCGCCACTTGGGAGAACCCCAAGTAGGATTCGGCCTACTTGGGGCGCCTCCTGGCTGCCTCCCCTCTCCCTCTCACCTATATATATATGGGGGGCGCCCTAGCACACACCAGATCAATTGTTAGCCATGTGCAGCGCCCCCCTCCACCATTTATACCCTCGATCACATCTTCATAGTGCTTAGGCGAAGCCCTGTGAGGATCACTTCACCATCACCATTGATACGTCTCCAACGTATCTATAATTTTTATTGTTCCATGCTGTTGTATTATCATTCTTGGATGTTTTATAATCATTTTATAGTCATTTTATATCATTTTTTTGGCAGTAACCTATTGACATAGTGCCAAGTGCCAGTTGCTTTTTTGCATGTTTTATACATCGCAGAAATCAATACCAAACGGAGTCCAAATGTAGCGAAACTTTTTTTGGATTTTTTTGTACCAGAAAACATCCAGTGGGCCTGAGAAGCGCCTGGCAGGTGCTCCGAGGGGAGCACAACCCACCAGGGCGCGCCTGGAGGCCCAGGCGCGCCCTGGTGGGTTGTGCCCACCTTGGGCGCCCCCTGAACTGACTCTTTGATCTATAAATACCCCAATATTCCAGAGACCCTTGGGGAGTCGAAGAAAATATATTCCAACTACCGCAGGGTCCAGAACCACCAGATCCAATCTAGACACCATCACGGAGGGGTGCATCATGTCCATTGGTGCCTCTCCGATGATGCGTGAGTAGTTCTTTGAAGACCTTTGCATCCGTAGTTAGTAGCTAGATGGCTTCCTCTCTCTCGTTTGATTCTCAATACAATGGTCTCTTGGAGATCCATATGATGTAACTCTTTTTGCGGTGTGTGGGATCGGATGAACTTTGAGTTTATGATCAGATCTATCTTTTTATCCATCAAAGTTATTTGAGTCTTCTTTGATCTCTTATATGCATGATTGCTTATAGCCTCGTATTTCTTCTCTGATATTTGGGTTTTGTTTGGCCAACTTGATCTATTTATCTTGGAATGGGAAGAGGTGCTTTGTAGTGGGTTCGATCTTACGGTGCTTGATCCCAGTGACAGAAGGGGAACCGACACGTATGTATCGTTGCTACTAAGGAAAAAACAATGAGATCTATTTCTACATAAATAGATCTTGTCTACGTCATGTCACCGTTCTTATTGCATTACTCCGTATCTCCATGAACTTAATACACTAGATGCATGCTGGATAGGAATCCATGTGTTTTTGCATTTTATTTGCCGTTTTATTGCATTACTACATAAATAGATCTTGTCTACATCATGTCATCGTTCTTATTGCATTACTCCTCCCCCCACTTCACAAAAATTTGCCATTTTATTTGCCCTCTTTTTCGTTCGCTGTTTTCTCTTCAGATCTGTTTTTGCATGCTTTCTTGTTTGTGTAGTCATGATGCCTCAAAGAAAATATTATGATGTTCCTTACCCCAATATTTTGCTTGAAATTGAGAAAAGTACTAAGGAATATATGACTACACAATTTGAGCACAACAAATATTTTACCGAAGAACTTAACGAGCACTCCGTTGTGCTAGATGCTATAAAAAAAATAACTTGATGATCTTAGTAGAGAAGTTTGCAATCTCCAATCTAAGTATGCTTTTGCTGAAATTTTCTAGGAAAAGTATCCGATGCACAAGCTACCCTAGTAAATCAAACGGTCGTTAAACCAATCTCGTTAGAGGATAAAAATGATGAAGATCTTAAAATGATTGGTGTTTCTTCTATTGATTCCTTGTTTAGTAAAATTAAGATTGATGAAAAAGGGACTGAAGAAGAGTCAACTTTAACTAGAAGGCATCCCGATAATTCAGAGGGTGAAAATCTTGTTGAGAAAATTGATAAAAGTGGGTTTGAAGAGGTCAAAACTTTAACTAGTGATGTGCCCACTCTTTTGGATTACAAAGACTTTAATTATGATAGTTGCTCCTTGATTAATTGTATTTCTTTGTTGCAATCCATGATTAATTCACCCCATGCTTATGAACAAAATAAAGCTTTTACTAAACATATTGTTGATGCTATGATGAAAACTTTGGAAGAAAAGTTGGAATTAGAAGTTTCAATTCCTAGAAAATTACATGATGAGTGGAACCTACTATCAAATTCAAGATTAAAAATTATGAGTGTTTTGCTTTATGTGACTTGGGTGCTAGTGTTTCTACAATTCCGAAATCTTTATGTGATGTGCTTGGTCTTACTGATATTGAAGAATGTTCTTTAAATTTGCACGTGGCGGATTCTACTATTAAAAAGCCTATGGGAAGAATTAATGATGTTCTTATTCTTGCAAATAGGAATTATGTGCCCATAGATTTTATTGTTCTTGATATTGATTGCAATCCATCTTGTCCAATTATTCTTGGTAGACCGTTTTTATGCACTATTGGTGCCGTGATTGATATGAAAGAAGGCAATATTAAGTTCCAATTTCCACTGAGAAAGGGTATGGAACACTTCCCTAGAACAAGAATTAGGCCACCATATGAATCAATCATGAGGGCATCTTATGTATCTAGAAATATAGATGACAATACTTACATCCTTGCCTTATGCCTAGCTAGGGGCGTGAAACAATAGCGCTTGTTGGTTGGCAACTGATAACCCACAAGTATAGGGGATCACAACAGTTTTCGAGGGTAGAGTATTCAACCCAAATTTACTGATTTGACACAAGGGGAGCCAAAGAATATTCTCAAGTATTAGTGTTGGGGAACGCAGTAATTTCAAAAAAAAATCCTACGCTCACGCAAGATCATGGTGATGCATAGCAACGGGAGGGGAGAGTGTAGTCCACATACCCTCATAGACTGTAAGCGAAAGCGTTATGACAACGCGGTTGATGTAGTCGTACGTCTTCACGATCGACCGATCCTAGTACCGAAAGTACGACACCTACGCGATCTGCACTCGTTCGGCTCGGTGACATCCCACGAACTCTTGATCCAGCTGAGTGTCGAGGGAGAGCTTCATCAGCACGATGGCGTGACGATGGTGATGACGAAGCTACCGGCGCAGGGCTTCGCCTAAGCACTGCAACGATATGACGAGGTGGATTATGGTGGAGGGGGGCACCGCACATGGCTAAGAGATCAATGATCAACTTGTGTGTTTATGGGGTGCCCCCCTCCCCCGTATATAAAGAAGTGGAGGAGGGGGAGAGGGCTGGCCTCCTAGGCGTGCCCATGGGGGGAGTCCTACTCCCGGTGGGAGTAGGATTCCCCCTTCCCTTTTTGAAGTAGGAGGGAAGGAAGGGGGAGAATAAGAGAAGGAAAGGAGGGCCGGCCCCCCTCCCAATTTGGATTGGGCTTGGGGGGCCGCGCCCCCACCTTGGCCGCCTCCTCCTCCTTTCCACTATGGCCCATTAAGGCCCATTGACTCCCCGGGGGGTTCCGGTAACTTGGGGATGCCCAAGGCATCCCATGATAAGTTCCAAGAAGTCTCAAGCATATAAGCTTGGGGATGCCCCGGTATGAGAGGAATTAAGGAGACAGAAAAGCTCAAGCTTGGGGATGCCCAAGGCATCCCAAGATAAGTTTCAAGAAGTCTCAATCATCTAAGCTTGGGGATTCCCGGTAGGCATCCCACCTTTCTTCTTCAACAATTATCGGTTAGTATCGGTTGAGCCTAAGTTTTTACTTCTTCACATGATGTGTGCTATTCTTAGAATGTCATTTTTTCCTTGCTGTTTTAATAAAATACTTAGATCTAAAAGTTTGAAATAAGAGTGAGTCCTCAATTAGCTACCCTTTTACTTAACTACTCGCATGATCTTCACTTATATCTTTTTGGAGTAGTTTGTCATTTACTCTCGTGCTTCACTTATATCCTATGAGTAAATTGTTGAATAGATTGAATGTCGTAAATTTGAAATTATATCATGCCTAGTGGTAGCTTCACATTGGTTTTAGAAAGTGAAATCTTTTGAGTCTTGACAATCACAATATTGGTCATACAAGCAATTCACGAATAATTAGTATAAGAAAGAGAACTTTCACATGCAAATACACTATCCTAGAAATCTTTTGTGATTGTGAGTCCCCATCAAAATATTATATGCCAAAATTGTTGACGTTGGACAAGGAAGACAACGTAATGATTTATGTTTGCTCATATTCACATAGAAGTCATATTGTCATAGATCCTTCAACATGTGGTGCTTGCCCCCCATATTTGCTAGCCAAAAATTCCGCACCAAGTAGAGATACTACTTGTGCATCCAAAAACCCTTAAAACCAAATCTTATCTTCAAGAGTCCACCGTACCTACCTAAGGATTGAGCAAGATCCTTCAAGTAAGTTGTCATCGGTGCAATAAGGCAATAAAAATTGCTTCTAAAAGTGTAAGATCATTTAGTGTAAGAGAAAATTGAGTGTTGTATGAACTTGTGATGGAAAAGCAATAAAAGCGACGGACTGCATAATAAAGGTTGCTATTATAAGGGGCAATATAACGTGACGTTCTTTTGCACTAAGGGATTGAGCATACAAACAAATAAGCGCATGGAAACCTCTGCTTCCCTCTGTGAAGGGCCTATCTTTTACTTTTCAGTGTTTATTTTTATGCAAAGGGTCAAAGTTCTTCTCTCTATTCCTTTTTAATTTTCTCTTTTGGAAAGCATCATGTGGTGAGGAAAGATCTAGGCACATATGTCCAGTTGAATATGGGTAGCATGAGTTATTATTGTTGACATCACCCTTGAGGTGAATATGTTGGGAGGCAAAACAATAAGCCCCTATCTTTCTATGTGTCCAGTTGAAACATTTTGCTCATGAGTATGCGGTGAGTGTTAGCAATCATAGAAGACTATATGGTGGTTGAGTATGTGGAGCTCTTACTTAAACTCCGTTGAATAAGTTGAATTGCAATTGCTTGATGACTAATAACATAGGTTGCTGAGTTTCAAGAGAGTTCATTGTTTGAACCTTAACATGTGAATTGGTTACTACTATAACATGATAAGTTTTATAAGAAAGAATTGTTGTTATGATGCTAGGAAAAGTGATTGAAATTATCATTGATCAAACTTATGCACTTTGCTAGCATTCACACTTCATAAATTATTTCCTTTATCATTTACCTACTCGAGGACGAGCAGGAATTAAGCTTGGGGATGCTGATACGTCTCCAACATATCTATAATTTATGAAGTATTCATGATGTTATGTTATCATTCTTGGATGTTTTACAATCATTTTATAGCAACTTTATATCATTTTTTGGGACTAACCTATTGACCCAGTGCCTAGTGCCAGTTGCCATTTTTTGCTTGTTTTTTTACATCGCAGGAAATCAAACCAAACGGAGTCCAAACGCAACGAAACTCCACGGAGATTTTTTATGGACCAGAAGGAATCCAATGGGCCAGAGCTGCACCTGGGGGTGCCCCGAGGGGGCACAACCCACCAGGGCACACCAGGCCCACCTGGCGCGCCCAGGTGAGTTGTGCCGACCTCGGTGGCCTACCGCACCCCACTCTTTGCACTATAAATTCCCAAATATTTCGAAACCCATCGGGGTTAACCTAGATCAGAAGTTCCGCCGCCGCAAGGTCTCTGTATCTGCGAAAACCAATCTAGACCCGTTCCGGCACCCTGCCGGAGGGGGGAGTCATCTCCGGTGGCCATCTTCATCATCACGGCGGCCACCACGATGAGGAGGGAGTAATCCACCCTCGGGGCTGAGGGTTTGTACCAGTAACTATGTGTTTAATCTCTCTCTCTCTCTCTCGTGATTTCTTTCATGGGCTTTGTTAATATAGTCGGATCATATGATGTTTCTACCCTCTATACTCTTGTTATGATGAATTGAATCTTACCCTTTGAAGTTTTTTCTTGTCGGATTGAATATTCAGAGATGAGAACACATGATATATGTCTTACGGTATGAATACTTGAGGTGACAATTGGGGTATCTTGTTGATTCACTTGATATATGTTATGGCATTCAACTTGCGGATTCCCGCGGTGATATTGGGGTAATCTATGCATAGGGGTTGATGCATGTTTTTCTCCGATGGAAACTTCGAGGTTTCTTTGTAGTTCTTTGTGTGGATTGAGTATTATGAATATGAATTTGCTTTGGTGTTATGTTAGTATGAACTCTTGATTAGATCGATCGGAAAGGATAGCTTGCGTTATTCTAGTACAAACTCTAGGATAGATCGAACGGGAAAGAATAGCTTTGAGTTGGTTTCGTACCCTACAAACAATTTCTATCTTTTGTTCTCCGCTAATAGGAACTCGGGAGTGAATCTTTATTACACTTTGAGGGATAATCATATGATCCAACTATGTTAGCATTGTCGAGAGTTTGCACTAGCCAAAGTACGGACCCTAGGCCTCATTTTTAAGCATTGCAATACCGTTTTTGTGCCCGTTTACTAATTGCTACCTTGCTGTTTTTATTTATTCAGATTATAAAATTATATTTCTACCATCCGTATTACACTTCTATCACCATCTCTTCACCGAACTAGTGCACCTATACAATTTGCCATTGTATTAGGTGTGTTGGGGACACAAGAGATTTCTTGTATTTGGTTGCAGGGTTGTTTGAGAGAGACCATCTTCATCCTACACCTCCCACGGATTGATAAACCTTAGGTCATCCACTTGAGGGAAAATTGTTACTGTCCTACAAAACTCTGCGCTTGGAGGCCCAACACGAGTCTACAAGAATAAAGTTGCATAGTAGACATCAGGCTGGTAGTGGGCCTTTTGCAGCTAACGTATAGCGTCGGCACCCCCAGCCGCCCCCCGGTTCCCTGGGTTCTCCTTGCGTACGCCGCTCATAATTTTCGTCAGATCCGGTGCAAAACGAGACTCTGGGGTTGCGGCTGGGTCGTTTTTAACCGCCGATGCTAAAAAAGGCTCCTGGGGGCTGTCTTGGGGGTGCGGCTGGAGATGCTCTTAGGACTAAGGAAATGTTTCTTGGTTATGGAGGTGATAAAGAGTTTGTTGTAAAGGGTTACATCGATGCATGCTTTGACACCGATCCAGATGACTCTGGGTCTCAATCTCGATACATATTGAAAGTGGGAGCAATTAACTAGAGTAGCTCCATGCAAAATATTGTAGACATAGAAATTTGCAAAATACATACGGATCTGAATATGACAGGCCTGTTGACTAAACTTCTCTCACAAGCAAAACATGATCACACCTTAGTACTCTTTGGGTGTTAATCACATGGTGATGTGAACTAGATTATTGACTCTAGTAAACTCTTTCAGTGTTGGTCACATGGCGATGTGAACTATGGGTGTTAATCACATGGCGATGCTAACTAGATTATTGACTCTGGTGCAAGTGGGAGACTGAAGGAAATATGACCTAGAGGCAATAATAAAGTTGTTATTTTATATTTCCTTATTCGTGATAAAGGTTTATTACTCATGCTAGAATTGTATTGATTGGGAACCTAAATACATGTGTGAATACATACACAAATATCATGTCCCTAGTAAGCCTCTACTAGACTAGCTCGTTGGTAAAACATGGCTAAGGTTTCCTAACCATAGACATGTGTTGTTGCTACCTCTTGAGCACTGCGTTGGATTTCCCCGAAGAGAAGAGGATGATGCAGCAAAGTAGCGTAAGTATTTCCCTCAGTTTTTGAGAACCAAGGAATCAATCCAGTAGGAGGCTACGCTCAAGTCCCTCGTACCTGAACAAAACAATAGCTCAATGCAACTAACGCGATTAGGGGTTGTCAATCCCTTCACGGTCACATACGGGAGTGAGATCTGATAGAGATAATTTTTTGGTATTTTTGGTATAGAGATGCAAAGTGAAAAGTAAAAGGCAAAGTAAAAAAGCAAGCAAGATTAAAGTGATGGAGATTGATATGATGAGAATAGACCCGGGGGCCATAGGTTTCACTAGTGGTTTCTCTCAAGAGCATAAGTATTCTACGGTGGGTGAACAAATTACTGTTGAGCAATTGACAGAATTGAGCATAGTTATGAGAATATCTAAGTATGATCATGTATATAGGCATCACGTCCGAGACAAGTAGACCGACTCCTACCTGCATCTACTACTATTAGTCCACTCATCGACCACTATCCAGCATGCATCTAGAGTATTAAGTTAAAAACAGAGTAATGCCTTAAGCAAGATGACATGATGTAGAGGGATATTTTCATGCAATATGATAAAAACCCCATCTTGTTATCCTCGATGGCAACAATACAATACGTGCCTTGCTGCCCCTTCTGTCACTGGGAAAGGACACCGCAAGATTGAACCCAAAGCTAAGCACTTTTCCCATGGCAAGAAAAACCAATCTAGTAGGCCAAACCAAACTGATAATTCGAAGAGACTTGCAAAGATAACCAATCATACATAAAAGAATTCAGAGAAGATTCAAATATTATTCATAGATAGACTTGATCATAAACTCACAATTCATCAGTATCAACAAACACACCGCAAAAAGAAGATTACATCGAATAGATCTCCACAAGAGAGGGGGAGAACATTATATTGAGATCCAAAAAGAGAGAAGAAGCCATCTAGCTAATAACTATGGACCCGTAGGTCTGAGGTGAACTACTCACACTTCATCGGAGGGGCTAGGATGATGTAGAAGCCCTCCGTGATGATGGCCCTCTCCGGTGGAGCTCCGGAACAGGCCCCAAGATGGGATCTCATGGATACAGAAGGTTGCGGCGGTGGAATTAGGTTTTTGGCTCCGTATCTGATCGTTTGGGGGTACGTAGGTATATATAGGAGGAAGGAGTACGTCGGTGGAGCTCCGAGGGGCCCACGAGGCAGGGGGCGCGCCCCTACCCTCGTGATCGCCTCTTTTGTTCCTTGGAGTAGGGTCCAAGTCTCCTGGATCACGTTTGGTGAGAGAATCACGTTCCCGAAGGTTTCATTCCGTTTGGACTCCGTTTGATATTTTGTTTCTCCGAAACTCTGAAATAGGCAAAAAAACTGCAATTTTGGGCTGGGCCTCCGGTTAATAGGTTAGTCCCAAAAATAATATAAAGTGGAAAATAAAGCCCAATATAGTCCAAAATAGTAGATATTATAGCATGGAGCAATCGAAAATTATAGATACGTTGGAGACGTATCAGGCATCCCCAAGCTTAATTCCTGCTCGTCCTCGAGTAGGTAAATGATAAAAACAGAATTTTTGATGCGGAGTGCCACTTGGCATTATTTCAATGTAAATCTTCTTAATTGTGGTACGAATATTCAGATTCGAAAGATTCAAGACAAAAGTTCATATTGACATAAAAATAATAATACTTCAAGCAAACTAACAAAGCAATTGTGTCTTCTCAAAATAACGTGGCCAAAGAAAGTTATCCCTACAAAATCGTATAGTCTGGCTATGCTCTATCTTCACCACACAAAGTATTTAAATCATGCACAACCCCGATGACAAGCCAAGCAATTGTTTCATATTTTAACATTTTCAAAACTTTTTCAATCTTCACGCAATACATGAGCGTGAGCCATGGATATAGCACTATATGTGGAATAGAATGGTGGTTGTGGAGAAGAAAAAGAGGGGAAGATAGTCTCACATCAACTAGGCGTATCAACGGGCTATGGAGATGCCCATCAATAGATATCAATGTGAGTGAGTAGGGATTGCCATGCAACGGATGCACTAGAGCTATAAGTATATGAAAGCTCAACAAAAGAAACTAAGTGGGTGTGCATCCAACTCGCTTGCTCACGAAGACCTAGGGCATTTCGAGGAAGCCCATCATTGGAATATACAAGCCAAGTTCTATAATGAAAAATTCCCACTAGTAAATGAAAGTGATATCATAGGAGACTCTCTATCATGAAGATCTTGGTGCTACTTTGAAGCACAAGTGTGGTAAAAGGATAGTAACATTGTCCCTTCTCTCTTTTTCTCTCATTTTTTTATTTGGGCCTTTTCTTCTTCTTTTTTATGGCCTCTTTTATTTATTTTTCGTCCGGAGTCTCATCCCGACTTGTGGGGGAATCATAGTCTCCATCATACTTCCTCACTTGGGACAATGCTCTAAAAATGATGATCATCACACTTTTGTTTTTCTTACAACTCAACAATTACAACTCGATACTTAGAACCAAATATGATTCTATGTGAATGCCTCCGGCGGTATACCGGGATATGCAATGACTCAATAGTGACATGTATGAAAGAATTATGAACGGTGGCTTTGCCACAAATACGATGTCAACTACATGATCATGCTAGCAATATGACAATGATGGAGCGTGTCATAATAAACGGAACGGTGGAAAGTTGCATGGCAATATATCTCGGAATGGCTATGGAGATGCCATGATAGGTAGGTATGGTGGCTGTTTTGAGGAAGATATATGGTGGGTGTACGATACTGGCGAAAAGTGCGCGGTATTAGGGAGGCTAGCAATGGTGGAAGGAAGGGAAAAGTGCGTATAATCCATGGACTCAACATTAGTCATAAAGAACTCATATACTTATTGCAAAAATCTAGTCAAAGCAAAGTATTACACGCATGCTCCTAGGGGGATAGATTGGTAGGAAAAGACCATCGCTCATCCCCGACCGCCACTCATAAGTAAGACAATCAATAAATAAATCATGCTCCGACTTCATCACATAACGGTTCACCATACGTGCATGCTACGGGAATCACAAACTTTAACGCAAGTATTCTTTAAATTCACAACTACTCAACTAGCATGACTCTAATATCACCATCTTCATATCTCAAAACAATTATCAAACTTCAATCTTTTCTTAGTATTCAACGCACTCAAAAGAAAGTTTCACAAATCTTGAGTACCAAGCATATTAATTTTAAGCAAATTACCATGCTATTAACGACTCTCAAAATAATCTAAGTGAAGCATGAGAGATCAATAGTTTCTTTATTAAAACAAATCCACCACCGTGCTCTAAAAGATCTAAGTGAAGCACTAGAGCAAAATTATAAGGCTCAAAAGATATAAGTGAATCACATAGAGCAAAACTATGAAGCTCAAAAGATATAAGTGAAGCACATAGAGCAAAACTATAAAGCTCAAAAGATACAAGTGAAGCGCATAGAGTATTCTATCAAATTCCAATTCATGTATGGCTCTCTCAAAAGATGTGTACATCAAGGATTATTGTGGCACACTAACAAACAAATACACAAATAATACAAGACGCTCCAAGCAAAACACATATCATGTGGTGAATAAAAATATAGCTCCAAGTAAAATTACCGATGGAAGTAGACGAAAGAGGGGATGCCTTCCGGGGCATCCCCAATCTTTGACTTGTTGGTGTCCTGGATTATCTTGGGGGTGCCATGGGCATACCCAAGCTTAGGCTCTTGCCACTCCTTGTTCCATAATCCATCAAAAGATTTCACCCAAAACTTGAAAACTTCACAACACAAAACTCAACAGAAATCTCGTGAGCTCCGTTAGCGAAAGAAAACAAAAGACCACTTCCAGGTACTATAATGAACTCATTCTTTATTTATATTGGTGTTAAACCTACTATATTACAACTTCTCTATGGATTATAAACTATTTTACTAGCCATAGATTCATCAAAATAAGCAAACAACAGACGAAAAACAGAATCTGTCAAAAACAGAACAATCTGTAGTAATCTGTAACTAACGCAAACTTCTGGAACTCCAAAAAATATACCAAAATAGGGAGACCTAGAAAATTTGTTTATTGATCAGCAGAAGTTGGAATCAGTATTTTATCACGTTCTGGTGATTTTTAACAATTGTTTTAGTGAACAGAAAGATTCTGGAAATTACAGCAAGATCAAATAACTATCATCCAAGAAGATCCTATAGGTCTAACTTGGTACAAACACTAATTAAAACACAAAACCACATATAAACAGAATGTAGATGGATTATTTATTCCTAAACAGAAGCAAAAACAAAAAAACTAAAATAAAATTGGGTTGCCTTCCAACAAGCGCTATCGTTTAACGCCCCTAGCTAGGCATAAGATTTCAACGATGCTCACATGAAAGACAAGAATTGAAGTACAAAGAGAGCATCATAAAACATGTGACAAACACATCTAAGTCTAACATACTTCCTATGCATAGGCATCTTATAGGAAAACAAATTATCAATGCAAGCACAAACTAGCATATGCAAGGAAGCGAAAAGAAACAATAGCAATCTCAACATAACGAGAGGTAATTTAGTAACATGAAAATTTCTACAACCATATTTTCCTCTCTCATAATAATTACATGTAGGATCATAAGAAAATTCAACAATATATCTATCACAAAACATATTCTTAACACGATCCACATGCATGCAAAGTTGACACTCTTCCAAAATAGTGGGATTAACATTAACTAAAGTCATGACCTCTCCAAACCCACCTTTATCAAAAATTTCATAAGATTGAATATTCTTCAGATATGTGAGATCTAAAGTTGACGCTCTTCCAAACCCACTTTCAATATTATTGAAAATAATATTATCAATCTCATATTCATCATGGGTATTAAATAATTTTCAAGATCATAAGAAGAATCACCCCAATCATGATCATTGCAACAAGTAGTAGACATAGCAAAACTAGCATCCCCAAGCTTAGGGTTTCGCATATTATTAGCACAATTGTCATCAAGAGAATTTACAGTAAAATCATTGAAATCATGCTTTTCATTGAGGGAGCTATCAAGCATGGGTGCAATAGCAACGATCTCATTTTTAACATAAGGAACTATAGCAAATTCGTCTTCATAAATATTGGCATCATGGCCACAAGAATAGCAGGCATCATGTTCATCAAGGGATATTTCAACCAAATCATTGGAATCATCATTATCTATAGATTCATGCATATCATTATTTTCTTCCAAAGCAATGGTCATTCTTTCAATAAATTCTTGGACATACACATTATGAGCATAGTTTTCGTAGCAATATTTAAGTATGTCAAAATTTTCAGATTCGTAGAGAGTAATATCATACTTTTCAATCAAAGAAGCAACTTCATATGCACCCTTAAAAGCAACAAATTCTTCAGTTTGTTTGATATCATAGTAACTATAAACACCCTTTGCATAAGAAGATAAGATTTCACTTTCATTCAACTCACATAGGTAGGGAAGGTGTTTTTTAGGGTCCTTAGAGTAACAAGTAAAATCATAAATTTCACAAAGATTCCAAGCATAACACAACAATCTATTTATTTGAATCCATAAGAGTTTTCCCTTTTCAGACAAACGGTGATGCACAAAATGAGCATGCTCATCTAAAGATTTCCCATCAACTAGGCTAGTTGGGGTTTCAGCACGAGCGCATAAGGATCGAAGATGATCCAAGTAGAACACTTTAAGTGGATCCATATCAATAGATTTTCAGCAAGCGAAGATGCAAGCATATAGAAGGCACATGGCAACACGAGCAAACAAAAAGCAAGCAAGAAGAAGGCAAACGGGAAAGAGAGGGCGAATAAAACGGCAAGGGTGAAGTGGGGGAGAGGAAAACGAGAGGCAAATGACAACTAATGTAATGCGGGAGATAGGGATTGTGATGGGTACTTGGTATGTTGACTTTTTGCGCAGACTCCCCGGCAACGGCAGCAGAAATTCTTCTTGCTACCTCTTGAGCACTGCGTTGGATTTCCCCGAAGAGGAGAGGATGATGCAGCAAAGAAGCGTAAGTATTTCTCTCAGTTTTTGAGAACCAAGGTACCAATCCAGTAGGAGGCTACGCTCAAGTCCCTCGTACCTGCACAAAACAATAGCTCAACGCAACCAACGCGATTAGGGGTTGTCAATCCCTTCACGGTCACTTACGGGAGTGAGATCTGATAGAGATAATATTTTTGGTATTTTTGGTATAGAGATGCAAAGTGAAAAGTAAAGGCAAAGTAAAAAGAAAGCAAGATTAAAGTGATGGAGATTGATATGATGAGAATAGACCCGGGGGCCATAGGTTTCACTAGTGGCTTCTCTGAAGAGCATAAGTATTCTACGGTGGGTGAACAAATTACTGTTGAGCAATTGACAGAATTGAGCATAGTTATGAGAATATCTAGGTATGATCATGTATATAGGCATCACGTCCGAGACAAGTAGACCGACTCCTGCCTGCATCTACTACTATTACTCCACTCAACGACCGCTATCCAACATGCATCTAGAGTATTAAGTTAAAAACAGAGTAACGCCTTAAGCAAGATGACATGATGTAGAGGGATAGTTTCATGCAATATGATAAAAACCCCATCTTGTTATCCTCGATGGCAACAATACAATACGTGCCTTGATACCCCTTCTGTCACTGGGAAAGGACACCGCAAGATTGAACCCAAAGCTAAGCACTTCTCCCATGGCAAGAAAAACCAATCTAGTAGGCCAAACCAAACTGATAATTCGAAGAGACTTGCAAAGATAACCAATCATACATAAAGGAATTCAGAGAAGATTCAAATATTATTCATAGATAGACTTGATCATAAACCCACAATTCATTGTTCTCAACAAACACACGGCAAAAAGAAGATTACATCGAATAGATCTCCACGAGAGAGGGGGAGAACATTGTATTGAGATCCAAAAAGAGAGAAGAAGCCATTTAGCTAATAACTATGGACCCGTAGGTCTGAGGTGAACTACTCACACTTCATCGGAGGGGCTAGGATGATGTAGAAGCCCTCCGTGATGATGGCCCTCTCTGGCAGGGCTCCGAAACAGGCCCCAAGATGGGATCTCGTGGATACAGAAGGTTGCGGCGGTGGAATTAGGTTTTTGGCTCCGTATCTGATCGTTTGGGGGTACGTAGGTATATATAGGAGGAAGGTGTATGTCGGTGGAGCTCTGAGGGGCCCATGAGGAAGGGGCGCGCCCTGGGGGGTGCCACCCTCGTGACCGCCTCTTTTGTTCCTTGGAGTAGGGTTCAAGTCTCCTGGATCACGTTTGGTGAGAGAATCACGTTCCCGAAGGTTACATTCCGTTTGGACTCCGTTTGATATTATGTTTCTCCGAAACTCTGAAATAGACAAAAGACAACAATTCTGGGCTGGGCCTCCGGTTAATAGGTTAGTCCCAAAAATAATGTAAAAGTGGAAAATAATATAGCATGGAGCAATCAAAAATTATAGATACGTTAGAGACATATTAGTTGTCAATTGATAACGGGATCACATCATTAAGAGAATGATGTGATGGACAAGACCCATCCGTTAGCTTAGCATATTGATCATTCAGTTTATTGCTATTGCTTTCTTCATGTCAAATACATATTGCTTGGACTATGAGATTATGCAACTCCCAGATACAGGAGGAATATCTTGTGTGCTATCAAATGTCACAACATATTTGGGTGATCATAAAGATGCTCTATAGGTATCTCCGAAGGTGTTTGTTGAGTTGGCATAGATCGAGATTAGGATTTGTCACTCCGAGTATTGGAGAGGTATCTCTGGGCCCTCTCGGTAATACACATCATAAGCTTGCAAGCAAATGACTAAGGAGTTAGTCACGAGGTGAATCATTACAGAACGAGTAAAGAGACTTGCCGGTAACGAGATTGAACTAGGTATGAAGATACCGACAATCGAATCTCGGGCAAGTAACATACGGATGGACAAAGGGAATTACGTATGTTGTCATAACGGTTCGACTGATAAAGATCTTCATAGAATACGTAGGAGCCAATATGGGCATCCAGGTTCCGCTATTGGTTATTGACCAGAGAGGTGTCTCAATCATGTCTACATAGTTCTCGAACCCGTAGGGTCCGCATGCTTAACGTTCGATGACGATATAGTATTATATGAGTTATGTGATTTGGTGACCGAATGTTGTTCGGAGTCCCGAATGAGATCACAGACATGACGAAGAGTATCGAAATGGTCAAGAGGTAAAGATTGATATGTAGGACGATGGTATTCGGACACGGGAAGTGTTCCGGAGGGTACCAGGTACATATCGGGTCACCGGAGGGGGCTCCGGGCAGCCCCAACAAAAAATATGGTCCTTATGGGCCAAGAGGGGAAACGCACCAGCCACAAGGGGCTGGTGCGCCCCCCATATGGGCTGACCAAGGTGGAGAAGGAAAGGGGAAGGAGGAAAGGAAAGAAAGGGAATAGGATTCCCCCTCCCCCCTCTTTCCTTCCCCTTTGAGAAATAAGGCAGGGCGCCACTTGGGAAGACCCCAAGTAGGATTCGGCTTACTTGGGGCACCTCCTGGCGGCCTCCCCTCTCCCTCCGACCTATATATATGTGGGGGGCGCCCTAGCACACACCAGATCAATTGTTAGCCGTGTGCAGCGCCCCCCTCCACCATTTACACCCTCGATCACATCTTCATAGTGCTTAGGCGAAGCCCTGCGAGGATCACTTCACCATCACCGTTGATACGTCTCCAACGTATCTATAATTTTTATTGTTCCATGCTGTTATATTATCATTCTTGGATGCTTTATAATCATTTTATAGTCATTTTATATCATTTTATATCATTTTTTGGCACTAACCTATTGACATAGTGCCAAGTGCCAGTTGTTGTTTTTTTGCATGTTTTTTGCATCGCAGGAAATCAATACCAAACGGAGTCCAAATGCAGCGAAACTTTTTTTGGATTTTTTTGGACCAGAAGACATCCAGTGGGCCGGAGAAGCGCCTGGCGGGTGCTCCGAGGGGAGCACAAACCACCAGGGCGCGCCTGGAGGCCCAGGCACGCCTTGGTGGGTTGTGCCCACCTCGGGTGCCCCCTGAACCGACTCTTTGATCTATAAATACCCCAATATTCCAGAAACCCTAGGGGAGTCGAAGAAAATCAATTCCAACTACCGCAGAGTCCAGAACCACCAGATCCAATCTAGACACCATCACGGAGGGGTGCATCATGTCCATTGGTGCCTCTCCGATGATGCGTGAGTAGTTCTTTGTAGACCTTCGCGTCCGTAGTTAGTAGCTAGATGGCTTCCTCTCGTTTGATTCTCAATACAATGGTCTCTTGGAGATCCATATGATGTAACTCTTTTTGCGGTGTGTTTGTTGGGATCGGATGAACTTTGAGTTTATGATCAGATCTATCTTTTTATCCATGGAAGTTATTTGAGTCTTCTTTGATCTCTTATATGCATGATTGCTTATAGCCTCATATTTCTTCTCCGATATTTGGGTTTTGTTTGGCCAACTTGATCTATTTATCTTGGAATGGGAAGAGGTGCTTTGTAGTGGGTTCGATCTTACGGTGCTTGATCCCAGTGACAGAAGGGGAACCGACATGTATGTATCATTGCTACTAAGGATAAAACGATGGGATCTATTTCTACATAAATAGATCTTGTCTACGTCATGTCACTGTTCTTATTGCATTACTCCGTTTCTCCATGAAGTTAATACACTAGATGCATGCTGGATAGGAGTCGGTGTGTTTTTGCATTTTATTTGCCGTTTTATTGCATCAATACATAAATAGATCTTGACTACGTCATGTCATCATTCTTATTGCATTACTCCTCTCCCCACTTCACAAAAATTTGCCATTCTATTTGCCCTCTTTTTTGTTCGCTGTTTTCTCTTGAGATCTGTTTTTGCATGCTTTCTTGTTTGCGTAGTCATGATGCCTCAAAGAAAATATTATGATGTTCCTTACCCCAATATTTTGCTTGAAATTGAGAAAAGTACCAAGGAATATATGACTACACAATTTGAGCACAATAAATATTTTACCGAAGAACTTAAGGAGCACTCTGTTGTGCTAGATGCTATAACAAAACAACTTGATGATATTAGTAGAGAAGTTTGCAATCTCCAATCTAAGTATGCTTTTGCTGAAAGTTTTCTAGGAAAAATATCCGATGCACAAGCTACCCTAGTAAATCAAACGGCCATTAAACCAATCTCGTTACAGGATAAAAATGACGAAGATCTTAAAATGATTGGTGTTTGTTCTATTGATTCCTTGTTTGGTAAAATTAAGATTGATGAAAAAGGGACTGAAGAAGAGTCAACTTTAACTAGAAGGCATCCCGATAATTCGGAGGGTGAAAATCTTGTTGAGAAAATTGATAAAAGTGGGTTTGAAGACGTCAAGACTTTAACTAGTGATGTGCCCACTCTTTTGGATTACAAAGACTTTAATTATGATAGTTGCTCTTTGATTGATTGTATTTCTTTATTACAATCCATGATTAATTCCTCCCATGCTTATGAACAAAATAAAGCTTTTACTAAACATATTGTTGATGCTATGATGAAGAAGAAAAGTTGGAATTAGAAGTTTCAATTCCTTGAAAATTACATGATGAGTGGAACCTAGTATCAAAGTCAATATTAAAAATTATGAGTGTTTTGCTTTATGTGACTTGGGTGCTAGTGTTTCTACAATTCCGAAATCTTTATGTGATGTGCTTGGTCTTACCGATATTGAAGAATGTTCTTGAAATTTGCACTTGGCGGATTCTACTATTAAAAATCCTATGTGAAGAATTAATGATGTTCTTATTCTTGCAAATAGGAATTATGTGCCCATAGATTTTATTGTTCTTGATATTGATTGCAATCCGTCTTGTCCAATTTTTCTTGGTAGACCGTTTTGACGCACTATTGGTGTCGTGATTAATATGAAAGAGGGCAATATTAAGTTCCAATTTCTACAAGAAAGGGTATGGAACACTTCCCTAGAACAAGAATTAAGCCACCATATGAATCAATCATGAGGGCATCTTATGTATCTAGAAACAAAGATGACAATACTTACATCCTTGCCTTATGCCTAGCTAGGGGCATGAAACAATAGCGCTTGTTGGGAGGCAACTGATAACCCACAAGTATAGGGGATCACAACAGTTTTCGAGGGTAGGGTATTCAACCCAAATTTACTGATTCGACACAAGGGGAGCCAAAGACTATTCTCAAGTATTAGTGTTGGGGAATGCGGTAATTTCAAAAAAAATCCTACGCTCACGCAAGATCATGGTGATGCATAGCAACGAGAGGGGAGAATGTAGTCCACATACCCTCATAGACCGTAAGAGGAAGCATTATGACAACGCGGTTGATGTAGTCGTACATCTTCACGATCGACCGATCCTAGTACCGAAAGTACGGCACCTTCGCGATCTGCACAGGTTCGGCTCGGTGACGTCCCATGAACTCTTGATCCAGCTGAGTGTCGAGGGACAGCTTCATCAGCACAACGGTGTGATGACGGTGATGATGAAGCTACTGGCGCAGGGCTTCGCGTAAGCACTGCAACGATATGACCGAGGTGGATTATGGTGGAGGGGGGCACCTCACACGGCTAAGAGATGAATGATCAACTTGTGTGTTTATGGGGTGCCCTCCTCCCCCGTATATAAAGGAGTGGAGGAGGGGGAGAGAGCCGGCTTCCTAGGCGCGCCCAAGGGGGGAGTCCTACTCCCGGTGGGAGTAGGATTCCCCTTCCCTAGTTGGAGTAGGAGAGGGAAGGAAGGGGGAGAATAAGAGAAGGAAAGGGGGGTCGGCCCCCTCCCAATTCGGATTGGGCTTGGGGGGCGCGCCCCCACCATGTCCGCCTCCTCCTCCTTTCCACTATGGCCCATTATGGCCCAATGACTCCCCAGGGGGTTCCGGTAACCTCCTGGTACTCCGGTAATTGCCCGAACTCACCCGGAACCATTCCGATGTCCAAACATAGCCATCCAATATGTCGATCTTTATGTCTCGACCATTTCGAGACTCCTCGTCATGTCCGTGATCACATTCGGGACTTCGAACAACCTTCGGTACATCAAAACACATAAACTCATAATACCGATCATCACAGAATGTTAAGTGTGCGGACCCTAGGGGTTCAAGAACTATGTAGACATGACCGGGACTCATCTCCGGTCAATAACCAATACCGGAACCTGGATGCTCATATTGGTTCCTACATATTCTATGAAGATCTTTATCGGTCAAACCACATAACAACATACGTTGTTCCCTTTGTCAGCGGTATGTTACTTGCCCGGGATTCGATCGTCGGTAGCTCAATACCTAGTTCAACCTCGTTACCGGCAAGTCTCTTTACTCGTTCCATAATACATCATCCCGTAACTAACTCACTAATCACATTGCTTGCAAGGCTTATAGTGATGTGTATAACCGAGAGGGCCCAGAGATGCCTCTCCCACAATCGGAGTGACAAATCCTAATCTCGATCTATGCCAACTCAACAAACACCATCGGAGACACCTGTAGAGCATCTTTATAATCACCCAGTTATGTTGTGACGTTTGATAGCACACAAAGTGTTCCTCCGGTATTCGGGAGTTGCATAATCTCATAGTCATAGGAACATGTATAAGTCATGAGGAAAGCAATAGCAATAAAACTCAACGATCATAATGCTAAGCTAATGGATGGGTCTTGTCCATCACATCTTTCTCCTAATGATGTGACCCCATTCATCAAATGACAACACATGTCTATGGTTGGGAAACATAACCATCTTTGATAAACGAGCTAGTCAAGTAGAGGCATACTAGGGACACTTATGTTTTATCTATGTATTCACACATGTACTAAGTTTCCAGTTAATACAATTCTAGCATGAATAATAAACATTTATCATGAAATAAGGAAATAAATAGTAACTTTATTATTGCCTATACGGCATATTTCCTTCAGTCTCCCACTTGCACTAGAGTCAATAATCTAGTTCACATAGCCATGTGATTTAACACCAATAGTTCACATCGTCATGTGATTTAACACTCTATAGTTCACATCGCCATGTGACCAATACCCAGAAGGTTTACTAGTGTCAATAATCTAGTTCACATCGCCATGTGATTAACACCCAAATAGTAATAAGGTGTGATCATGTTTTTCTTGTGAGAGAACTTTAGTCAACGGGTCTGCCACATTCAGATCTGTATGTATTTTGCAAATTTCTATGTCTACAATGCTCTGCACGGAGCTACTCTAGCTAATTGCTCCCACTTTCAATATGTATCTAGATCGAGACTTAGAGTCATCCAGATCGGTGTCAAAGCTTGCATCGACGTAACTCTTTACGACGAACTCTTTGTCACCTCCATAACCGAAAAATATTTCCTTACTCCACTAAGGATAATTTTGACCGATGTCTAGTGATCCACTCCTAGATCACTATTGTACCCTTTTGCCAAAATCATGGTGAGGTACACAATAGGTCTGGTACACAGCATAGCATACTTTATAGAACCTATGACTGAGGCATAGGGAATGACTTTTCATTCTCTTTCTATTTTCTGCCGTGGTCGGGTTTTGAGTCTTTAGTCAATTTCACACCTTGCAACACAGGCAAGAACTCCTTCTTTGACTGTTCCATTTTGAACTACTTCAAAATCTTGTCAAGGTATGTATTCATTGAAAAAACTTATCAAGCATCTTGATCTATAGATCTTGATGCCCAATATGTAAGCAGCTTCACCGAGGTCTTTCTTTAAAAAAGTCCTTTCAAACACTCCTTTATGCTTTCCAGAAAATTCCACATCATTTCTGATCAACAATATGTCTTTCACATATACTTATCAGAAAACGGTAGTGCTCCCACTCACTTCTTGTAAATACAGGCTTCACGGCAAGTCTGTATAAATCTATATGCTTTGATCAACTCATCAAAGCGTATATTCTAACTCCGATATGCTTGCACCAGTCCATAGATGGATCGCTGGAGCTTGCACACTTTGTTAGCACCTTTAGCATTGACAAAACCTTCTTGTTGTATCATATACAACTCTTCTTTAAGAAATTCATTAAGGAATGCAGTTTTGACATCCATTTGCCAGATTTCATCAAATGTGGCAATTGCTAACATGATTCGGACAGACTTAAGCATCGCTACAAGTGAGAAAATCTCATCGTAGTCAACACCTTGAACTTGTCGAAAACCTTTTTGCGACAATTCGAGCTTTGTAGATAGTAACACTACCATCAGCGTCCGTCTTCCTCTTGAAGATCCATTTATTCTCAATGGCTTGCCGATCATTCGGCAAGTCAATCAAAGTCCATACTTTGTTCTCATACATGGATCCCATCTCAGATTTCATGGCCTCAAGCCATTTCATGGAATTTGGGCTCATCCTCGCTTCCTCATAGTTCGTAGGTTCATCATGGTCTATTCACATGACTTCCAGAACAGGATTACCGTACCACTCATGTGCGGATCGTAGTCTGGTTGACCTACGAGGTTCGGAAGTAACTTGATCTGAAGTTTCATGATCATCATTATTAACTTCCCCACTAATTCGTGTACGCATCACTGGAACTGATTTCAGTGATGAGCTACTTTCCAATTCAAGAGAAGGTACAATTACCTCATCAAGTTCTAGTTTCCTTCCACTCACTTCTTTCGGGAGAAACTCCTTATCTAGAAAGGATCCATTCTCAGCAACAAATATCTTGCCTTCGAATCTGTGATAGAAGGTGTACCCAACAGTCTCCTTTGGGTATCCTATGAAGACACATTTTTCCGACTTGGGTTCGAGCTTATTAGGTTGAAGCTTTTTCACATAAGCATCATATCCCCAAACTTTAAGAAATGGCAGCTTAGGTTTCTTGCTAAACCACAGTTCATACGGTGTCGCCTCAATGGATTTAGATGGTGCCCTATTTAACGTGAATGCAGTTGTCTCTAATGCATAACCCCAAAATGATAATGGTAAATCGGTAAGAGACATCATAGATTGCACCATATCCAATAAAGTATGGTTACGACGTTCGGACACACCATTATGCTGTGGTGTTCAAGGTGGCGTGAGTTTGTGAAACTATTCCATATTGTTTTAATTGAAGGCCAGACTTGTAACTCAAATATTCGCCTCTGCGATCAGATCGTAGAAACTTTATTTTCTTGTTACGATGATTTTCCACTTCACTCTGAAATTCTTTGAACTTTCAAATGTTTCAGACTTATGTTTCATCAAGTAGATATACCCATATCTGCTCAAATCATCTGTGAAGGTCAGAAAATAATGATACCCGCCGCGAGCCTCAACACTCATCGGACCGCATACATCAGTATATATTATTTCCAATAAGTCAGTTGCTCGCTCCATTGTTCCGGAGAACGGAGTCTTAGTCATCTTGCCCATGAGGCATGGTTCGCAAGCATCAAGTGATTCATAATCAAGTGATTCCAAAATCCCATCAGCGTGGAGTTTCTTCATGCGCTTTACACCAATATGAACTAAACGACAGTGCTACAAATAATTTGCACTATCATTATTAACTTTGCATCTTTTGGCTTCAATATTATGAATATGTGTATCACTACGATCGAGATTCACTATTGAGTGTATGACCATAGAAGGTTTTATTCATGTAAACAGAACAACAATTATTCTCTAACTTAAATGAATAACCGTATCGCAATAAACATGATCCAATCATGTTCATGCTCAATGCAAACACCAAATAACATTTATTTAGGTCCGACACTAATCCCGAAGGTAGAGAGAGTGTGCGATGGTGATCTTATCAACCTTGGAATCACTTCCAACACACATCATCACCTCCCCCTTAACTAGTATATGTTTATTTTGCAACTCCCGTTTCGAGTTACTACTCTTAGCAACTAAACCAGTATCAAATACCGAGGGGTTGCTTATAAACACTAGTAAAATACACATCAATAACATGTATATCAAATATACCTTTGTTCACTTAGCCATCCTTCTTATCCGCCAAGTATCTAGGTCAGTTCCACTTCTAGTGATCATTTTCTTTGCAGTTAGAAGCACTCAATTTCAGGCTTGGGTCTAGCTTTGGGCTTCTTCATGGGAGTGGCAACTTGCTTGCCATTCTTCTTGAAGTTCCCTTTCTTTCCCTTGCTCTTTTACTTGAAACTAGTGGTCTTGTCAACCATCAACACTTGATGCTTTTTCTTGATTTCTACCTTCGCTGATTTCAGCATCACGAAGAGCTTGGGAATCGTTTCCATTGTCCCTTGCATATTATAGTTCATCACAAAGTTCTAGTAACTTGGTGATAGTGACTAGAGAACTATGTCAATCACTATCTTATCGGGAAGATTAACTCCCACTTGATTCAAGTGATTGTAGTACTCAGACATTCTGAGCACATGCTCACTCGCTGAGCTATTCTCCTCCATCTTGTAGGCAAAGTACTGTCAGAGGTCTCATACCTCTTAACACGGGCATGAGTATGACATACCGATTTCACTCTTGGAACATCTTATATGCTCTGTGGCGTTCAAAACATTTTTGAAGTCCCGGTTCTAAGCTGTAAAGCATGGTGCACTAAACTATCAAGTAGTCATCATACCGAGCTTGTCAAACGTTCATAAAGTCTGCATCTGCTCTTGCAATATTTCTGTCACCTAGCGATGCATCAAGGACATAATTCTTCTATGCAGCAATGAGCATAATCCTTAGATCACAGACCTAGTCCGCATCATTGCTACTATCATCTTTCAACATAGTTGTCGGTGGGAACGACACCTATGGGATCACAAGAATCCCTACTACGGTTAGCGGGGCACGGGCTCGTGAGAAGAGCGGATCAAATAGATAGTACACAGTTTGTTTATCCAGGTTCGGGCCGCGAGGATGCGTAAAACCCTACTCCTGCTTTGGTGGATGTATATTCCTGTTCTTGAGCTAGCTCTGGGGCGTTAGGAGCTCCAAAAAGCCGAATCCTTCTCCTGGTCGCCTCGGGCCTCCTTTTATAGAAAAAGGGGTCGCCACAGTGGCACACAGGAGGTGGAAAGGGTACAGTGATGCGAGGTTATCCCTCGCATTACATGACAAGGCGCATTTAATGCATCTTGCTTAGGTGTCCTTGCTTTATCGGGGACGGGGGAGAAATCCGTCTCGTCCGTCGCCGCTCCTTCTTGTGTCGACACGCGCCCTGGCTAGCGATGCCTGTGATGCCATGTAGGTAGGCAGGCAGCTGAGGTGGCGCAGTGGTGGGTCTTCACGAAGATCTGCATGCCGCCACGTAGGTGCCTGCCCAGCTGGTTGGGTCGGCAGCTGCATGTGTACGACGGTGGAGGTTTAGTCGGCGTGGGCCTGATGGTGGCCCTGCGGATGTCCTCGGCAAGGGCCTTGCCGGGGCCCCGGCAAGGGTCTTGCCGAGGCGCTTGCTGTTATCCCCGGCAAGGCGCTTGCCGGGGGTCTTGTGGTCTTCCTCGGCTGGGATCCCGCCAAGGGTCGTCATCTTCTATATCTGATTGTGAATGTTTCTTCACGAAGATCTGCACGCCACCGCGGAGGGGTCTCCCGAATCCTTGCCCCAAGGGGGCAGTGGACTCAAGGGTAATTTGCTCCGTAGGCGTGGGGCGAGTTGCCGCGGCAAGGGTCTTGACGGGGTTGCTAAAACTGTCTCCGACAAGGATCTTGCCGGGGGAGTCCGCTTCGTCCCTTTTGCTCTTCGTGGTCTTGGCCTTGGCGTCGTTCTAGTTCCCTTGAGCTTCGGTCTTACCCTGGCTAACCTCCCTTGCCTTGCTTGGTGTGGTGGTGCCCGTGGCTCAGACTGCCCGTGCACAGTTATAGGGGTACAAGAAGTGCACCCCCTTTTTGTACACCGACAGGAGCCCCCGGGCCTGGGCCACACATAAGCGCAACGCGTTGTTGGGCTAGGCCCAGAACGGTGCGCGGGCAGGCGGGACGATTTTTAGCGCGGTAAGATTTTTCGCGCGTTGCGCTTCCCACAACTCGCGCACATGGCGCGGTGTGGGAAGGTGGGCGTGACGTGGGCGGCATGCGTGGGGTTGCTCTCTGCACGCGTGCGTCACGTCATAGTAAAGAGGTGGCTTCGCGCCTTCCCTGTAAACGGAGGGAGGCGTGGAGGCGCGGCCCATTTAACTGAATGGGGCCGAGGCGCGGTCTTCAAGGCGTCCACTCCCCACGATCACGGGGCGGGGAGAGCTCTCCCCACCCGTCTCCTCGGTTCTGTACGCCTGCCACGTGTCTCCCATGCGCTTGGGGTGGTGATGATGGAGGCGGGAAACCGGGCCGTCGCTGGTTGGGGCAGCGGGTCGGCCCTGGTTCCCTGCGCCTCGACCCCGCTCCTTTATAAGGAGCGGGGAGGGGGAACGACACCTCGCATTCTTCTATCTCCTCCTTCCTTTAGCTTCTGCTTCTTTCTTCCACTCGTCATGGAGGGAGGAAATCCTGGTCCTTCAACGGTGGCGGCGCGGGTTGCTGCTTGACAACGTGCTCCTCCTTTTCCTGCGCTCGCGGTGGTAGAGCCGGCTGCGAGGGGAAGGGGCAGGGGGCGAGGTCGTGGGCGAGGTCGGGGAAGAGGCCGCAGTGGGGGCGGCGCACCGCCCTCGCCCCCGCCGGCGGTTCCTCCTCCGATGGAGGGTCACGTCGGGGATAACCCTTGCGAATTCTTCGTCAGGCTGCGCTGGCCGCCGCGCCGTCGTCTTCGTCTTCCGACTCCATTTGCGTGGGAGATGGAGCTGGATCCGCCACAGTCGCTGCGGCTGCACATGAGGGGCGGTGGGATCAGTGGTATGCGGGTCCGCGTCGACTTCCCTGCCCCTCATGTGATGTATCTCTGTCGAGGATGGAAGACGTTCGCTCGTATCCATAGCCTGACGGATGGGCTCACTCTCCATTTTAAGCTGATGGAGGGTGGCCTTCTCTCTGTCAAGGTCTTCGGGCACTTCGGGACTCGTGCAAGATGCTGCGTGGAGAGCTCTTCTTATGACGAAGATTCCTCCTCGAGCGAGAGTGACGAGGAGGACAGCGACAGCGACGACGAGGGCAGTAGGCGGCAGGATGACGGGTCCGACTAGGTGTCGGATGCCGCTCCGTGCGGCACCGGTGACCCCATCATCCGTGCTGCCGGCTCCATGAACTTCTCGGGGTCGTCCCCTTGGGTGGCTGGCGTTGGGAGGCTGCGGAAGAGGAAGAGGGCGGGCGGCAAAGCCGTCAAGTCAGAGTACGCGGGCACCGATGCCTTCGACGCGTACTGACGTCATGCCGCCTCATCTTCGCGCTCTGCTTCCGGCGCCGCCATCACCATCCAGCCCTTGGACGGCCACCAAGACGTTCTCTTGGTGTCTTCTGCCACTCGTAGCTCGTCTAGGCGCCCCTTTTGCCCTTTTCGCTTCCATGACCTGCCTCCTGAGGAGAGGGACAAGAAAGGGATTACGGGTATCTTATCTCTTTTTAGTTTGTAAGCCTTCGGGCCTTTGTTGAATTTAAAACTTGTAATCCTCTCATTCATGTTTTTCATTCCCTATGGACTGTACATGAGTGGAAAGTTTTTAATGAAAAAGGGATGTTTGCCGGGTCATTTGTCTGTGGGTGAAACCCACGACAAGGAATAAATCCTTGATACCTTTAAGATAAACATTTTCTTGCCCGGCAACAGGCCTCGCCATCTCCCCACTTCGCTCGATCTTCCTCACGCCTTTGGCGGAGGCCTGGATGAAGTGGGTTTAGGCTCCTCGTTCTATCCTTTTGCTGCCGCGACTACGACCAAACTCGGTCCCAGGAACGGGCCCTAGGGCCTAGAGTTAGGGGAGCACGGTAGTTTGAGGATAAAACGAGGTTTCACATACCTCAGTCCGTAAGGAAATGTATGATAAGGGATGAAAAATTTATCTGAATCTGCAGCCCCCCGGCAACCCTGGTTTGCCGTGGGTGAATCTTTGCTCTTGCAGCCCCCGGCAATACTGGCTTGCCGGGGCCTAGATGCTGGTCTGTTCCTTTTTTTCTCCCCAAGTGGTTTGGCAAGGATATTTGTGTGTCCTGCGAACCAAAGAAGACAAAAGAAAGACAAAGAGATGCAAACTCGACCTCTAAGCTAGGGGTTAGCCGCTGCTAAGCACTATCAACCCTAAACAAGGACGAGACTCGACCTAGCATGCATGCTATAACCTAGGGCGCCAGCGCTTCATTTATTTATGCTCAGGGTCTGTGCCTGGCTTTGTACAGAGGATTACATGCGTCATCGGCAAGGCTTGTACAAAAGGTGGCTTGCCGGGGGGCCCGACAAGCCGCGCCTCATGGGTAAAACTTGCGAAGATGCTCAATGTTCCAGGAGTTACTCACCAGAATGGCATCTTCGGTCTCCAGGCGGAATGCGCCGGGCCTGGTGACTCGTATTACCCAATAAGGGCCTTCCCACTTAGGCGTCAACTAGTTGGAATTCTTGGCCGATTGAACGCGCCGAAGAACAAGGTCGCCTTCCTCAAAGCTTCGGGCACGAACCTTGCGGCTATGGTAGCGGTGCAAGGCTTGCTGGTAGCGCGCTGCTCTCACAGCTGCCCGAAGATGATCTTCCTCAAGGAGTGTTGCGTCATTTTGCCGCAATTGCTCTTGCTCAAGCTCATCATAAGCGAGTACTCGAGGTGACCCGTATATGAGTTCTGTGGGGAGAACTGCTTCTGCCCCGTATACCAGGGCAAAGGTTGTCTGGCCGGTGGCTCGATTTGGTGTCATTCTGATTGACCAAAGAACCGTCGGCAGTTCATCAATCCAGCGCCTTCCACTCTTGCGCAGTCTGTCAAAGGTCTTTGTCCTCAGGCCTCGCAGTACTTCAACATTTGCCCTCTCAGCTTGACCATTGCTTCGTGGGTGAGTAATGGAAGCGAAACAGACCTTGCTACCAAGGTCTTGAATATATTGCATGAAGGTGTGGCTTGTGAACTGTGTGCCGTTGTCGGTGATGACCCTATTGGGTACACTAAAACGGCACACCAGTCCTTTGAAGAACTTGACGGCTGACTGTGTTGTGACCTTCCTCACTGCTTCCACTTCTGGCCACTTTGTGAACTTGTCGATTGCAACGTACAAGTACTCAAAGCCCCCGACAGCGAGGGGGAAAGGGCCCAGTATGTCGAGCCCCCAGACCGAGAAAGGCCAGGAGAGAGGAATGGTTTGAAGGGCTTGAGCTGGCTGATGAAGCTTCTTTGAATGGAAATGAAACACTTCACACCTGGTGACTAGTGTCGTCGCATCCTGGAGGGCGGTGGGCCAGAAGAAGCCTTGCCGAAACGCTTTGCCGGCAAGGGCCCTTGACCCTATGTGGGATCCACATATGCCTCCATGTATCTCTGCCAACAGCCCCAGTCCTCCTCTCGAGGGATACACTTCAATTTCACACCGTTCGGCCTCTTTCTGTACATGACGTCATCGACGAACTGGTACATAGTAGATCGACGGGCTACTTTTTCCGCTTCTTCCTGCTCCTCAGGATGTTCCCCTGTTTGGAGGAATCGGACGGTATGTTGTGCCCACGCAGGAGCCTGGGGCTCGACGGCGAGGACTAAAGGCATTTCCTCCGCTATAGGAGCGGCTGTCTCCACGGCAAGAGCTTGATGCTCCGTCGGAGCTAGCCGTCCTGTGGCGGGCTCAGTGTCTCCGGCAACATCCTTGCCGGCGGCTTCAGGGAGCTCGACGGGAAAGTACTTGACGGGCCCTAATTTTCTCCTCTTGTTTTGTTCTGTTGATGGATCAACGGATGGCTGAGTTAGCTGAAGCACAAAGGTACCTGGTTCCACAGGTAGCTTGAGGGCAGCGCATTTTGACAGGTAATCGGCGATGTCGTTCTCTGCTCGGGGAACGTGCTCTGCCTGTATACTGTCAAAACGCTCTTCCAGCTTCTTCACTTCATCGATGTAGGCCTTCATCAACGGGCTCTGGTAATCCTTGTTGACTTGTTTGACGACAAGTTGCGAGTCGCCCCTGACAATGAGTTTCTTGATTCCAGACCTCGGAAATCACGGCAAGTTGGGCTTAAGAGCCAATGGAAAGTAATTTGCAAGCACCTTACCGTCGCGGGCTCCGGCGGCTTGCATCGCGATGGTGTAGATGTTGAGGAACTCCGACTGGTGGGTCTTGCCGTTGTACTTCTCGCCAACGTCAAGCTTGAAAGTGCGGTGAGTGGGCCACTGGAACTATCGCAGCTCACGGGTAAAAGCCGGACAGCCTACCTCGTAAGGTAGACCCCCGGGGCTCTCCGGTGCTGGGCGGTTCACAGCCGACCCTGCTCGCTTGTCTGACTAGTGGCGCGCTTCGCGCCGGCGCTCGATGGTGGTTCGAGCGTCTTCATGGGTCGCTCCTGAAGGACTTGACGCTGGTCACAGCGGGTCCGTGGGTCGGACGATGCTATGGAGACATCATCTCCCGTGACGTCCCGACGAGTCAATACCCGCGGTACCGGGCGAGGAGGAGGCGAATGCACCATGGTTGCGGCGCCGCCGGTCCTTCCGTCGCTGGTGCGTGGGGTCCCATCGGAGCGTCGACCCAGGGGTCCCGCCGGACTTGGTTCGTCCTTGTTGGCAAGGACAATGAGGCTCCGGATGGTAGCTCTCCATTCGTCGATTTTTCCCGTAGCGGGAGGAAATCGAGGAGCAACTGCACGCGCGCCAGGGCTTCTGCCGGCGTCAGTGGCAGCGAAACCTGCACGGATCGTGACGCGCTTCAACTCTTGACCATATCAGGAGGAGCTCTATCACGACCCCGCGGTCGCGTGCCGTTTTCACCAGCGCTTCGGCGAGTGGGCAAGCCTACTATGTCCCGGGGGTGGCGCTCGGGGCTCTTCCCGCGGCGACGCCCGGGATCTTCGGCGTGATGACGTCGTTCGTCGCGCGCTGCCTGGGAGGAGCGCGCTGTTGGCGCCGGCGTGGGAGTCTTGGAGGTCCTTGCGTCGCCTTCGGGTGGGGCGGCGGTGACCTTGGAAGGTCCCACTCCACCCGCGGAGGGCCTGGCTCCGCCTTTGGATTTGGCGATGTGTGGCCCGTTACCAGGCGCACAAAGATCGCCGCCTCCCAAACTCCGGCCGCTGGGATGGTGTTGGTGTTCGCGAGCAGCGCCTCGGGTCCTTTCTGCGACCGGTCCGCTGCTCGCCCGCGTCGGTACGGGCTGTCCGGCTTCCGACTGGCCAACCGCCACCGTCATCTTCTTCTTGGGCGCCATGATGATGAAGAAGCGTCGAACTAACTGCTAAAGCCGATTCTCACAACTGCGCCCCCTACCTGGCGCGCCAAAGATATCGGTGGGAACGACACCTATGGGATCACAAGAATCCCTACTACGGTTAGCGGGGCGCGGGTTCGTGAGAAGAGCGGATCAAATAGATAGTACACAGTTTGTTTATCTAGGTTCGGGCCGCGAGGATGCGTAAAACGCTACTCCTGCAATGGTGGATGTATATTCCTGTTCTTGAGCTAGCTCTGGGCCGTTAGGAGCTCCAAAAAGCCGAATCCTTCTCCTGGTCGCCTCGGGCCTCCTTTATAGAAAAAGGGGTCGCCACAGTGGCACACAGGAGGTGGAAAGGGTACAGTGATGCGAGGTTATCCCTCGCATTACATGACAAGGCGCATTTAATGCGTCTCGCTTAGGTGTCCTTGCTTTATCGGGGACGGGGGAGAAATCCGTCTCGTCCATCGCCGCTCCTTCTTGTGTCGACACGCGCCCTAGCTAGCGATGCCTGTGATGCCATGTAGGTAGGCAGGCAGCTGAGGTGGCGCAGTGGTGGGTCTTCATGAAGATCTGCATGCCGCCACGCAGGTGCCTGCCCAGCTGGTTGGGTCCAGCTGGTTGGGTCGGCAGCTGCATGTGTTCGGCGGTGGAGGTTTAGTCGGCGTGGGCCTGAGGGTCTTGCCGAGGCGCCTGCTGTTATCCCCGGCAAGGCGCTTGCCGGGGGTCTTGTGGTCTTCCTCGGCTGGGATCCCGCCAAGGGTCATCATCTTCTATATCTGATTGTGAATGTTTCTTCACAAAGATCTGCACGCCACCGCGGAGGGGTCTCCTGAATCCTTGCCCCATGGGGGCAGTGGACTCAAGGGTAATTTGCTCCGTAGGCATGGGGTGAGTTGCCGCGACAAGGGTCTTGCCGGGGTTGCTAAAACTGTCTGCGGCAAGGATCTTGTCGGTGGAGTCTGCTTCATCCCTTTTGCTCTTCGTGGTCTTGGCCTTGGCGTCGTTCTAGTTCCCTTGAGCTTCGGTGTTACCCTGGCTCACCTCCCTTGCCTTGCTTGATGTGGTGGTGCACGTGGCTCAGACTGCCCGTGCACAGTTATAGGGGTACAAGAAGTGCACCCCCCTTTTGTACACCGACAATAGTTTTTCTATAGGAACATATTAAAAGTAAACGGGGAGCTACATCGCGAGCTATTGATCTACAACATAGTTATGCAAATACTATCAGGACTAAGTTCATGATAAATTAAAGTTCAATTAATCATATTACTTAAGAACTCACACTTAGATAGACATCCCTCTAATCATCTAAGTGATCACGATATCAACTATACCATGTCCGATCATCACGTGAGATGGAGTAGTTTTCAATGGTGAACATCACTATGTTGATCATATCTACTATATGATTCACGCTCGACCTTTCGGTCTCAGTGTTCCAAGGCCTCTCTGCATATGCTAGGCTGGTCAAGTTTAACCAGAGTATTCTGTGTGTGCAAAACTGGCTTGCACCCGTTGTATGTGAACGTAGAGCTTATCACACCCGATCATCACGTGGTGTCTCAGCACGAAGAACTGTCGCAACGGTGCATACTCAGGGAGAACACTTATACCTTGAAATTTTAGTAAGGGATCATCTTATAAAGCTACCATCGTACTGAGCAAAATAAGATGCATAAAAGATAAACATCACATGCAATCAAAATATGTGACATGATATGGCCATCATCATCTTGTGCCTTTGATCTCCATCTCCAAAGTACTGTCATGATCTCCATTGTCACTGGCATGACACCATGATCTCCATCATCTTGATCTCTATCAACGTGTCGTCACATGGTCGTCTCGCCAACTATTGCCTTTTGCAACTATTGCTATCGCATAGCGATAAAGTAAAGCAATTACATGGCGCTTGCATCTCATGCAATAAAGATACAACCATAAGGCTCCTGCCAGTTGCCGATAACTTTACAGAACATGATCATCTCATATAACAATTTATATCTCATCACGTCTTAACCATATCACATCACAACATGCCCTACAAAAACAAGTTAGACGTCCTCTACTTTGTTGTTGCAAGTTTTACTTGGCTGCTACGGGCTTCTAGCAATAACCGTTCTTACCTACGCATCTAAACCACAACGAGTTTTCGTCAAGTGTGTTGTTTTAATCTTCAACAAGGACCGGGCATAGCCACACTCGATTCAACTAAAGCTGGAGAAACAGACACCCACTAGCCACCTGTGTGCGAAGCACATCAGTAGAACCAGTCTCGCGTAAGCGTACGCGTAATGTCGGTCTGAGCCGCTTCATCCAACAATACCGCCGAATCAAAGTATGCCATGCTGGTAAGCAGTATGACTATTATCGCGCACAACTCTTTGTGTTCTACTCGTGCATATAACATCTACGCATAGACCTGGCTTGGATGCCACTGTTGGGGAAAGCAGTAATTTAAAAAAATTCCTACGCTCACATAAGATCATGGTGATGCATAGCAACGAGAGGGGAGAGTGTAGTCCATGTACCCTCGTAGACCATAAGCGAAAGCGTTATGACAATGTGGCTGTTGTAGTCATACATCTTCACGATCGACCGATCCTAGTACCGAAAGTACGACACCTCCGCGATCTGCACACGTTTGGCTCGGTGAAGTCCCACAAACTCTCGATCCAGCTGAGTGTCGAGGGAGAGCTTCGTTAGCACGACGCATGATGAAGGTGATGATGAAGCTACCGGCGCAGGGCTTCGCCTAAGCACTGCAACGATATGACCGAGGTGGATTAGGGTGTAGGGGGGCACCGCACACGGCTAAGAGATCAATGATCAACTTGTGTCTTTATGGGGTGCCCCCTCCCCCGTATAGAAAGGAGTGGAGGAGGGGGAGAGGGCTGGCCTCCTAGGCGCGCCCAAGGGGGGGAGTCCTACTCCCGGTGGGAGTAGGATTCCCCCTTCCCTAGTTGGAGTAGGAGAGGGAAGGAAGGGGGAGAAGAAGAGAAGGAAATGGGGGCCGACCCCCTCCCAATTCGGATTGGGCTTGGGGGGCGAGCCCACACCTTGGTTGCCTCCTCCTCCTTTCCACTATGGCCCATTAAGGCCCATTGACTCCCCGGGGGGTTCCGTTAACCTCCCGGTACTTCGGTAAATGCCCGAACTGGTTCCAATGTCCAAACATAGCCATCCAATATATTGATCTTTATGTGTCGACCATTTTGAGACTCCTCGTCATATCCGTGATCACATCCTGGACTCCAAACAACCTTTGGTACATCAAAACACATAAACTAATAATACCGATCGTCACAGAACGTTAAGCGTGCGGACCCTACGGGTTCGAGAACTATGTAGACATGACCGAGACTTATCTACGGTCAATAACCAGTAGAGGAACCTGGATTCTCATATTGGTTCCTACATATTCTACGAAGATCTTTATCGGTCAAACCGCATAACAACATACGTTGTTCCCTTTATCATCGGTATGTTACTTGCCCGAGATTCGATCGTCGGTATCTCAATACCTAGTTCAATCTCCTTAGAGGCAAGTCTCTTTACTCGTTCCGTAATCATCATCCCGTAACTAACTCATTAGTCACATTGCTTGCAAGGCTTATAGTGATGTGTATTACCGAGAGGGCCCGGAGATACCTCTCCGACAATCGGAGTGACAAATCCTAATCTTGATCTATGCCAACCCAACAAACACCATCGGAGACACATGTAGAGCATCTTTATAATCACCCAGTTACGTTGTGACGTTTGATAGCACACAAAGTGTTCATCCAGTATTCAGGAGTTGTATAATCTCATAGTCATAGGAACATGTATAAGTCATGAAGAAAGCAATAGCAATAAAACTCAACGATCATAATGCTAAGCTAACGGATGGGTCTTGTCCATCACATGATTCTCTAATGATGTGATCCCGTTCATCAAATGACAACACGTGTCTATGGTCAGGAAACTTAACCATCTTTGATTAACGAGCTAGTCTAGTAGAGGCATACTAGGGACAGTTTGTTTTGTCTATGTATTCACACATGTATCAAGTTTCCAGTTAATACAATTCTAGCATGAATAATAAACATTTATCATGATATAAGGAAATAAAACAATAACTTTATTATTGCCTCCAGGGCATATTTCCTTCGGTCTCCCACTTGCACTAGAGTCAATAATCTAGTTCACATCGCCATGTGATTTAACACCAATAGTTCACATCTTTATGTGATTAGTTCACATCTCCATGTGACTAATACCCAAAGGGTTTACTAGAGTCAATAATCTAGTTCACATCGCTATGTGATTAACACCCAAAGAGTGACCATGTTTTGCTTGTGAGAGAAATTTAGTCAACGGGTCTGCCACATTCAGAGCTGTATGTATGTTGCAAATTTTCTATCTCTACAATGCTCTGCACGGAGCTACTCTAGCTAATTGCTCCCACTTTCAATATGTATCTAGACCGAGACTCGGAGGCATCCGGATCGGTGTAAAAGCATGCATAAGCGTAACTCTTTACAACGAACTCTTTATCACCTCCATAACCGAGAAATATCTCCTTAGTCTTCTAAGGATAATTTTGACCGTTGTCAAGTGATCCACTCCGGGATCATTATTGTACCCTCTTGCCAAACTCTTGGTGAGGTACACAATAGGTTTGGTACACAGCATAGCATACTTTATAGAACCTATGGCTGAGGCATAGAGAATGACTTTTCATTCTCTTTCTATTTTCTGTCGTGGTCAGGTTTTGAGTCTTTACTCAACTTCAAACTTGCAACACAGGAAATAACTCCTTCTTTGACTATTCCATTTTGAACTCCTTCAAAATCTTATCAAGGTATGTACTCATCAAAACTCTTATCAAGCGTCTTGATCTATCTTTATAGATCTTGATGCCCAATATATAAGTAGCTTGACTCAGGTCTTTATTTGAAAATCTCCTTTCAAACACTCCTTTATACTTTCCAGAAAATTCTACATCATTTCCGATCAACAATATGTCTTTCACATATACTTATCAGAAAGGTTGTAGTGCTCCCACTCACTTTCTTGTAAATACAGACTTAACCGCAAGTCTGTATAAAACTATATGCTTTGATCGACTCATCAAAGCGTATATTCCAACTCCGAGATGCTTGCACCAGTCCATAGATGGATCGCTGGAGCTTACACCCTTTGTTAGCACCTTTAGGATTGACAAAACCTTCTTGTTGTATCATATACAACTCTTCTTTAAGAAATCCATTAAGGAATGCAATTTTGACATCCATTTGCCAGATTTCATAAAATGCGGCAATTGCTAACATGATTCGGACAGACTTAAGCATCGCTACAAGTGAGAAAATCTCATCATAGTCAACACCTTGAACTTGTCGAAAACCTTTTTGCGACAATTCGAGCTTTGTAGAGAGTAACACTACCATCAGCGTCTGTCTTCCTCTTGAAGATCCATTTATTCTCAATGGCTTGCCGATCATTGGGCAAGTCAATCAAAGTCCATACTTTGTTCTCATACATGGATCCCATCTCAGATTTCATGGCCTCGAGCCATTTCGCGGAATCTGGGCTCATCATCGCTTCCTCGTAGTTTGTAGGTTCATCATGGTCTAGTAACATGACTTCCAGAACAGGATTACCATACCACACTGGTGCGGATCTTACTCCGGTTGACCTACGAGGTTTGGTAGTAACTTGATCAGAAGCTTCATGATCATTATCATTAGCTTCCTCACTCGAATCACTCGGACTAATTTCTGTGATGAACTACTTTCCAATAAGGGAGGAGGTACAATTACCTCATCAAGTTCTACTTTCCTCCCACTCACTTCTTTCGTGAGAAACTCATTCTATAGAAAGGATCCATTCTTAGCAACGAATGTCTTGCCTTTGAATCTGTGATAGAAGGTGTACCCAACAATTTCTTTTGGGTATCCTACGAAGACACACTTCTCCGATTTGGGTTTGAGCTTATCAGGCTGAAACTTTTTCACATAAGCATCGCAACCCCAAACTTTAAGAAACAACAACTTTGGTTTCTTGCCAAACCATAGTTCATACGGTGTCGTCTCAACAGATTAAGATGGTGCCCTATTTAACGTGAATGCAGTTGTCTCTAATGCATAACCCCAAAACGATAGTGGTAAATCGGTAAGAGACATCATAGATCGCACCATATCCAATAAAGTACGATTACGACATTCGGACACACCATTATGCTGTGGTGTTCCAGGTGGCGTGAGTTGCGAAACTATTCCACATTGTTTCAAATGAAGACCAAACTCGTAACTCAAATATATTAGATCGTAGAAACTTTATTTTCTTGTTACAATGATTTTCCACTTCATTCTGAAATTCTTTGAACTTTTCAAATGTTTCAGACTTATGTTTCATCAAGTAGATATACCCATATCTGCTCAAATCATCTGTGAAGGTCAAAAAATAATGATACTCGCCGCAAGCCTCAACACTCATCGGATCGCATACATCAGTATGTATTATTCCAATAAGTCAGTTGCTTGCTCCATTGTTCCAGAGAACGGAGTCTCAGTCATCTTGCCCATGAGGCATGGTTCGCAAGCATCAAGTGATTCATAATCAAGTGATTCCAAAAGTCCATCTGCATGGAGTTTCTTCATGCGCTTTACACCAATATGACCTAAACGGCAGTGCCACAAATATGTTGCACTATCATTATCAACTTTGCATCTTTTGGCATCAATATTATGAATATGTGTATTACTACGATTGAGATTCAATAAACCATTCACCTTGGGTGTATGACCACACAAGGTTTTATTCATGTAAACAGAATAACAATTATTCTTTGATTTAAATGAATAACTGTATTGCAATAAACATGATCCAATCATATTATGCTCAACGCAAACACCAAATAACATTTATTTCAGGTTCAACACTAATCCCGAAGGTAAAGGGAGTGTGCGATGGTGATCTTATCAACCTTGGAGTCACTTCCAACACACATCGTCACCTTGCCCTCAACTAGTCTTTGTTCATTTTGTTAACTCCTGTTTCGAGTTACAAATCATAGCAACTGAACCAGTATCATATACCCAGGGGCTACAATGAACACTAGTAAAGTACACATCAATAACATGTATATCATATACTTTTGTTCACTTTGCCATCCTTCTTTTCCGCCAAGTATTTGGGGCAGTTCCGCTTCCAGTGACCATTTCCTTTGCAGTAGAAGCACTCAGTTTCAGGCTTGGGTCTAGCTTTGGGCTTCTTCATGGGAGTGGTAACTTGCTTGCCATTCTTCTTGAAGTTCCCTTTCTTTCCCTTGCCCTTTTACTTGAAACTAGTGGTCTTTGTCAACCATCAACATTTGATGCTTTTCTTGATTTCTACCTTCGCCGATTTCAGTATCGCGTAGAGCTTGAGAATCGTTTCCGTTATCCCTTGCATATTATAGTTCATCACAAAGTTCTAGTAACTTGGTGATAGTGACTAGAGAACTCTGTCAATCACTATTTTATCTGGAAGATTATCTCCCACTTGATTCAAATGATTGTAGTACTCAGACAATCTGAGCACGTGCTCACTGGTTGAGCCATTCTTCTCCATCTTGTAGGCAAAGTACTTGTCAGAGGTCTCATACCTCTCGACTCGGGCATGAGTCTGAAATACCAATTTCAGCTCTTGGAACATCTTATATGCTCCGTGGCATTCAAAACGTTTTTGAAGTCCTGGTTCTAAGATGTAAAGCATGGTGCACTAAACTATCAAGTAGTTATCATACCGATCTTGCCAAACGTTCATAACGTCTGCATCTGCTCCTGCAATAGGTTCGTCACCTAGCGGTGCATCAAGGACATAATTCTTCTGTGCAGCAATGAGGATAATCCTCAAATCATGGACCTAGTCCGCATCATTGCTACTATCATATTTCAACATGGTTTTTCTCTAGGAACATATCGAAAAATAAATGGGGAGCTACATCGCGAGCTATTGATCTACAACATAGTTATGCAAATACTACCAGGACTAAGTTCATGATAAATTAAAGTTCAATTAATCATATTACTTAAGAACTCCCACTTAGATAGACATCCCTCTAATCATCTAAGTGATCACTTGATCCATATCAACTAAACCATGTCCGATCATCACGTGAGATGGACTAGTTTTCAATGGTGAACATCACTATGTTGATCATATCTACTATATGATTCACGCTCGACCTTTCGGTCTGAGTGTTCCGAGGCCATATCTGCATATGCTAGGCTGGTCAAGTTTAACCCGAGTATTATGTGTGTGCAAAACTGGCTTGCACCCGTTGTATGTGAACGTAGAGCTTATCACACCCGATCATCACGTGGTATCTCAGCACGAAGAACTGTCGCAACAGTGCATACTCAGGGAGAACACTTATACCTTGAAATTTTAGTAAGGGATCATCTCATAAAGCTACCGTCATACTAAGCAAAATAAGATGCATAAAAGATAAACATCACATGCAATCAAAATATGTGACATGTTATGGCCATCATCATCTTGTGCCTTTGATCTCTATCGTCACCGGCATGACACCATGATCTCCATCATCTTGATTGTAAAATCCCAAAATTCTAAATTTTGGAATGTTATATAAATATATAGTTTTGATTGATAGTTTGATTGCTTGTGAAATTCGAAACTTTTTGAAAGTTAAATGAGAGGGAATAAAAGGACTTTCCCAAACTTTCATCTTGCTTTTATGAACTCCGTGAATTCAAATTCTTTTCATCACAAAACCCTGGAGAGAAGATGACATGACTTCTTCCATTTATTTAAATGACAAGGGGTGTTGAAAATATTTGAATTTCATTTAAAAATATTTCCAATTCTGAAACTTTATGCAACTCAATGACTTTCACGAGAGAAGATAAAATGACTTCTTCAAAGCATATGAAATATGAGTTGGAAGTTTAAAAGGATCAAATTCAAAGTCCTTTTGAGTTTATTTTCAATTTGGAGTTATTTGGGTTTTATTCAAATTATTTTTCTCCAAAAATAAAATATATGGAAATTAGGGTAATATGACTACCTACATCAGAAAATTGGAGATAAATAAATTTGAATTAATTTTGGTATTTCTAAAATGATTTTTATTGGACTTTATTAGAGCAGTAGCACTCTATGCTTTATTTGAATTTATGTGGATTTTATTTGACTCTAGGAAAATGTTCATACTATAGACAATCTTTTTCTGAAAATTCTGATATGTAATATGCCTAGGTTATATTTTATTTATTTCGCATTATTTTATTTTCCCGTGGTGTTTAAAAAAATCCCCGCGGGCCAACTGGGCCGAAGCCCAGCCAGCCGGCCCATGCCAATCCCGCTCGCCTCCGAGCTTCGCACGGAGACTCCGCCGCCAGCACGCCATCGCCGCCGCCGTGACCTCCGCGGACTCCGCGCCGGCCGCCTTTGCCCCTGCCCCTTCCCCACGCAACCCCTCGACCCCCCTCTATATAAGCTTGCGCCGCCGCCGCCCGCTCTCTCCTCACGCCGCCGCCGCACTTCTCGTTCGCCGCACCGCGGCTGCATCTCGCCGGAGCCGCAGCCTCGCCTGCTCCTGCCGCTGCTCCGCCCGCACCGCTACCTTGCGCCGCCCGCCGCTGCCGCCCGCGCCGCGCAACCCCGTCGCCGGACTAGCCGGAGCCGCCGCCCGCTGTTCGCCATCCCGCCGGCGGTTTTCTCCAACTAAACCGCCGAGCCGACCAATAAAACCGCCGAACCCTAGGTTGGTTTTTTTCGTTTTTCTTTTAAAAACCCGGCTTAGTTTTCTTAGTCAGGGCTATTCAAAGAACGTTCTCTGTTAAGAACTAGTTAGCGAACGTTCATTAATTAGTCTTTTTCTTTTTCTTTTTCTTTTTAGCCAGGTACCCGTATGTAATTAGTTTCTTCACAGTTTAGTCACTGTACTTCAAACGACCACATCTTTTTGCTCGTTAGTCCAAATTCAACGAAACCAACGCCCACTTCTTCGTTATGATCCCCTCTATCTAGTAAAACAACTTAAACATGTTTTTGAAATTGTAAAATTTGAATTAGGTCAGATTTGATTTCAAACTTTGTTTGATCATAACTCGAGTTTTATAACTCTGTTTGAGTTGATTCTTTTTGCAAATTAAAGCTCTTGACCTAAACTTTCTGATAAGGCCAAATACACATAATTTTGGTACTGGTAGAAATTGTTTTATGTTGCAAGAGTTATTTGATTGGTTTGATGGTTTCTAAGTTGCCTTTTCGTCTTTCTGATCTTTTGAGTGATTGCTTAAGTGTGGTTACTATTGATTGCTTACGATAGATTGCCCGGAGTGTGACGCATAGAACTATCAAGAGTTTTGAGTGCGAATCATCTTCATCAACATTGCAGGCAAGTTCACACTTTGATCATATCCCTTTTCATACCCAGTTTTTATGCATTAGTTTCAACCCTCAAACATTGCATGAGTAGGACTAGCACATATGCCCGTGCATTGCAACGGAAAGATAATTTTTGCAAGAAGCAGCGAGAGAGATAATTGACGTCTTCGTAAAAAATGGTCCCCACGGCGGTGGGTGACAGAGCAACGAGTTGCGGTCTTTCTCACGGGTCATGCTTGGCCCGCGAGATCTTGATAGTGGTGGGGTTTGTCGGCGTGGCGGCGACCATCCAACTGGTACCTTTTTTTTCTTTCCGGGTCCATCTCTGTCTTGGAGTTGTGGTTGCGTCCTCATTTGGTTGTTGCACGGCGACCTTGAAGGCACGGTTGCTTCGACCTCTTTCTCCTACCATGATGTAACAAGATGAAATACTAATTGCAGCACCTAAATTATGTTTCATTGCAGCACCTAAATTATGTTTCATTAGCATAGTCAGCGCATAACCAAAAAAGAGTGTCCCTTCATTGTCAGGGTTTATTCTCTCAACTATTTTTGCGCTCTCGTGCCCATAAATTTTATTAATTAGATCAAAACCATCAAATTCTTTTTATTAGCACGTGGCCACAATTTTTTTCCATTATACTCAACCAGCATATTGTCTTTTATTGGCACGTGCACAGTTACCTCCGGCAATAATTTGTGGAGTCCTTCGTTCTCCTCATAATTCTCGAGACAACTTCCTTATTCTCACACAACCTCCTTATTTTTAGACAAGTTAGAGACATATAAAAACTGGTGCGATTTAGTATAAAATTTCAAGATGGGACTGTTCTTATCAAAATTGCAAGCTACCTGAGTTGGTTTTATCTGTCATCACAATAGGGAAGGTCCATGGTTCAATCCCTCGTGCCCTTTATTTTTTGCTACTCGTCCGTCCGATAGAAAGAGAAATACGTGGTAGGTCTAGTTTGGGCCACCCAAGGGATAAGCCAAAAATTGGGGAACTACGTGTGGAATGGTCGGAACATAATCTATACGTATATTTTCTTTTCTTTTCTTAGGGCAGCTGTGTGGGAGCTACTATATGATGCTAGTTGCGTCAAATAGTATGTGGGATGAACAACAGTTTGTGTCTGGGCTAGCCCACTGGCAGGCACCAAAATAACCTGTGTTTGCAAGGCACGAGTAATTATCGAAAAAAACAACATGTTCAACGATTCAACACATGACCTTAAAGACCTGACCATGTGCCGCTAGCCACGGCAACAAACGCCTACTGCTAATCAATGGCCATCGCGAATATTTAAGAACATAGTGCAACGTGGGATTTAAACATTTTTTAAACTTTTTTAAAAATATGAATTGTCGAATATTCTTGGACACGTGAACATTTTTCGAAATTACGAACAATGATTTTAATATTGCGTCCATTTTGGAAAAGAAATATGAAACAAATTTGAAACAACATCATTTTCTAAAGACATGAACCTTTTGTCAGAACCCAAATATTTTTTAAATTTCTGATCAACTTTTGAAAACGGAACATGTTAAAACGACAAGTTGAACGATTCAACACATGACGCTAAAGACCCGACCATGTGCCGCTAGCCACGACTACAAACGCCTACTGCTAACCAATGGCCAGCGCAAATATTTAAGAACATAGTGCAACATTGGATTTAAAATATTATTTTTTAAACAAATATTCTTGGAAACGTGAACATTTTCTGAAATTACGAACAATGTTTTTAATATTCCGTACATTTTGGAAAAAAACATGAATAAAATTTGAAACAACATCATTTTCTGAAGACATGAACCATTTATCAAAACCCAAATGTTTTTAAAATTTGTGACTGACTTTTGAAAACGGGACATTTTCTGAACATTCAGAATAATTTTATAAAATGTGTCTTTAACGTAGATATTATTTTGAATCTGTGAATATTTTAATAAAATCATAATATATTTAAAATTTCGAATGCTTTTCTAGAATATATCTTTTTTAAATCCCAAACAATTTTGAAATATTTCTGAATTTAAAAAAGTTTTGAAACAAGAAAATAAATTAATGTTCCAAACATTTTTAAAAAGGGAAATACAATATTATAGTTCGAATATTTTCGAAAATTTGACGAAAATTTAAGTTCTGGAATTTTTGGAAATAATGAATGACGAAATAATATAAAAATAAAACACATTTGAATCGAAAAACAAAACGGGCTGGCCCAGTCTTTGGCGCCTTGTGCGAACTCCGACTATCTACTGCCCTGTTCGAGAAATAGGCTTTTTGCGTCTACTCGGCAGACAAATAAGTGTGCTGGATACGCTGGGCTCTGAAGACATGAATCTTTTGTCAACGGGACATGCTTCAAACATTCATAATAATTTTATAAAATGTGTCTTTAATGTAGATATTATTTTGAGTCTGTGTATATTTTACTTAAATTATATGTCTCTAGATCAATATAAGAATGGATCAAGACCCCCACATGTCCTTATTCTCTTGTTCAACATGGCACCCTTTAATTAGGGCCAAGCCAGTATATATTCTTTTTTATTGGCACGTGCCCATAATTTGTTTCAATTATAATTAACCAGCATATTCTCTTTTATTGGCACGTCGAAAGCTACCACTGTCAATAACTTATGGTGTCCCTTATTCTGAACAAGCCGACTTAACTTGATGCGGCGGATGCAGAGCAGGCCCAGTATGGGAGTGATCGACCTCACGACCTCAAAGACCCGACCATATGTTGCTAGCCACTCAAAAAAACGTGTTCTGCTAACCAATGGTCACCATAAATATAAAAGAATATAATGCAACGCCAGATCCGACACTTTATACATGGCAACATGAACAAATATACATGGCAACATGAACACTTTGTTTCAACTTTTCAAAAACCGATAACTATGAAATGACAAATATACATGGCAACATGAACAATTTTCCAAATTATATTTTTTTAATTCCACGCATTTTTCAAAAGACGAACAAAATTTTTGAATGGAACATTTGTTGAAATACACAACCATTTCTTAAAACATGAACATTTTATAAAAATACGTTTTTTAAAGTTGTGAACAATTTTTGGAAACGGGAAAATGTTCTGAAAATGTAGAAGAAATTTAGAAATGTGTCTTTCAATGCAAATACTATTTTCAATTTTTGAACATATCACTAAAAATATAATACTTTTCTAATTTGTAACATTTTTAAATCTTGAATTATAATTTTGAAAAAACCAAACATTTTTGAAAAAATGAATTAATTTTTTAAATTCTGAAAAAATAGGAATAACATTAATTTAAAATTTCAAACATATTTTAAATAGGAACACAATTGTGGAATTCATAACACGAACTACCGGATATACTTGGCAACCTGAACAATTTTCCAAATTATGAACTTTTTTTTTGGAAAGTCCAAACATTTTTGCACAAAGCAAGAACAAAAATTTGAACCGAACATTTCCTGAAATGCACATACATACATGAACCTTCTTATAAAAATACGAACATTTTTAAGTTGAGATTCTTTTTAAATGGGAAAATGAAGAAGAATTTTGGAAAAGGTGTTTCTTTAATGCAAACTTTATTTTAAATTTTTAAAAATAACGTTAAACCAAGATATTTTGCGAATTTGGAATGTTTTCAAATGCATTTGTTTAAATGTTGACCAATTTTGAAAAATACAAACATTTTTAGAAAAACGGGAATATTTTTTTAATTTATATTTTTAACAAATTTTGGCATGTAAAAAAAATCAAACATTTTTCAGAGTAGGAACACAATTCTGTAATTTGTATTTTTTACGAAATTTTGATTTTTTTAAAAAAAATTTACAATTGCGAACATTTTTTGAAAATTTTGTATTTCTGAAAAAATGAATAAAATTTATATGCAATAGGAAAAATAAAAAAAGAAAGAGGAAATAAAAAGAGAAGGAAAAAGCAAAATAAAATTTGAAACATAACACAAAAAAAATGGTCGCCGAGTCTTGGGCGCCCTGTGCGTAGCTTAAATTATTTGACGCGTTGAGCGGGAAATAGGACCTTTTGTTGCTGCGTGGGCAGGCAAATTTGGGCTGACTTTACTGGGCCATAGGGTGCGCAGCCCACGAACGAATTCTGCATAAATTGTTTTTCCTTTGCCAACAGATGGAGTACGAAAATTTAGTACCACCTTGGATATTGGGGATTTTTTTTTTGCCGGTGAACGGATGAAAATATCGGAGAAACGCACCTTGCTTTATTAGTAGGTATAGATATATTCAAAATTTCGAATGTTTTTTCAAATAATTTTTAGTAAATCCCAAACAATTTTGAAATATTTCTGAATTTGGAAGAAAGTGAAATGAGAAAATATATTAATGTTCCCAACATTTTAAAAAGGGGAAGACATTACTGTAATTCAAACATTTTTTGAAAATTTGACCAAAATTAAGTTCTAGAATTTTTAGAAACCTTGAATGACGAAATAATGTAAAAATAAATATAAACTTGGATCAAAAAACAAAACGGGCTGGCCCAGTCTTTGGCGCCCTGTGCGAACTCCGACTATCTACCGCACAGTGGGAGAAGTAGGCTTTTTGCGGCTACTTGGCAGGCAAATAAGTGGGTTGGATACGCTGGGCAATAGCGTGTGCAGGCCTAGTACAAAATTCTAGATTGCTAAACAAATATTTAGTACCACCTTGAATTGAAAAATAAATTTAGAAGGTGAACGGATGAAAAAATTGGAGAAACGCACCTTGCTTTATTAGTAGGTATAGATTGATAACATGTGGGTATTGGGAAGTAGTTGATGAGGTAGGAACCTATTGCCCTGCATTCAAACCTTGGGAGTTATTATTACGTTATGCTTATACTGCTATGCTATGCTCGTAGACGTGGATTGGGTTTGAGAGTATTCATGACAGATGTGAGATTGTTAATTAATGGTTTACTTAAGGTGGCAACTTTAACACACATCTGGGTGGATTGAGACACCTGGGTATTCCAGCGATTGCCTGTTTAGGCACCTGGGTATTCCAGCGATTGCCTGTTTAGGCACCTGGGTATTCCAGCGATTGCCTGTTTTTTTATGGACCGCCACCCAGGCTCAAAGGGATCATGAGATTATTCATACTAGAAACTTCCGTGTGCAGCCACAAGCTATTATGGGCTCTAGCATAGTTGATTAAGTCATGTAAACTCTTACAGTGGTAGACTAGCAGATGTAGGGGATGTAGGTGGTACGGTCTACCCATCGTAAGGTGCAAACGCTTCTGAAAGACTGTGTCTCGGTCATCCGTTTTTCAAACATCATGTAGTGCGAGAATCACAACGGAGGAGATCGAGTCTTGTGGGGAAAGTACGCAAACCTTTGGAGAGTGTATAAACTAATCATGATTAGCCGCGTCCCCGGTTATGGACGTCTTGAGTATCTAGTACCTGGATTATCACGTGAATCTCATCATGTTACTTTAAATTAATTTTGTTGGGTGTAATGATGTTATTTAATTGGGATTGAGAATGCTGTCAACCATTCTCAATGTTTAACAACCACCATGATAGTTAAATAAAATTTATTCCTTTGCAGTAGGGAAAAATTGGCTTTTCGCAAAAACAGTATAACCATAGAGCTTTTCCACCAGCCAAATATGCATGTAGTTATAGCCTTTATTCATCATTGCTCTACAGTGTGAATTTACCAGTACATTCAATGTACTGACCCTTTGTGGCTGCAACATCTCATGTTGCAGGACTTTTTACGACGAGTAAGTGATACGTTAGGGTTACGATTTCTACACTCAACTTTGCCGTTGGTGTTGATGGGAATCCACAACCTTGTTACTTCCGCTATTTTGGATTGAGGTAATAGTATTTACGTTACTTTATACATGTGATTTACCTCTGTTATAAATCCTCGAGTATTGTGTGTGTCAGCATACCGATCCAGGGATGACACTTAAGCACAGAGACTTGATCCATTCGGGTCGGGTCGCTACATTGATCTTTATCAACGTGTCGTCACATGGTCGTCTCGCCAACTATTGCTTTTGCAACTATTGTATCGCATAGCGATAAAGTAAAGTAATTATTTGGCGCTTGCATCTTATGCAATAAAGAGACAACCATAAGGCTCCTGCCAGTTGCCGATAAATTTAACAAAACATGATCATCTCATACAACAATTTATATAACATCACGTCTTAACCATATCACATCACAACATACCCTGCAAAAACTAGTTAGACGTCCTCTACTTGTTGTTGCAAATTTTATGTGGCTGCTACGGGTTTAGCAAGAACCGTTCTTACCTACGCATCAAAAACCACAATGATTTTTCATCAAGTGTGTTGTTTTAACCTTCAACAAGGACCAGGCGTAGTCACACTCGATTCAACTAAAGTTGGAGAAACAGACACCCACTAGCCACCTATGTGCGAAGCACGTCGGTAGAACCAGTCTCGCGTAAGCGTACGCGTAATGTAAAAGCCGCTTCATCCAACAATACCACCGAATCAAAGTATGACATGTTGGTAAGTAGTATGACTATTATCGTCCACAACTCTTTGTGTTCTACTCGTGCATATAACATCTACGCATAGACCTGGCTCGGATGCCACTGTTGGAGAGCGCAGTATTTCAAAAAAATCCTATGATCACGCAAGATCTATCTAGGAGATGCATAGCAACGAGTGAGGAGAGTGTGTCCACGTACCCTCGTAGACTGAAAGCGGAAGCGTTAAGTAACGCGGTTGTTGTAGTCGAACGTCTTCATGATCCAACCGATCAAGTACCGAACGCACGGCACCTCCGCAATCTGCACACGTTCAGCTCTAGATCCAGCTGAGGCCGAGGGAGAGTTTCGTTAGCACGGCAACATGGTGACGGTAATGATGAAGTTACCGAGCAGGGCTTCGCCTAAGCACTATGACGATATGACCGAGCTGTAAAACTGTGGAGGGGGGCACCGCACACGGCTAAAGATCAACTTTGTGTGTCTATGGGATGCCCCCATCCCCTGAATATAAAGGAGGGGAGGAGGGCGACGGCCGGCCTCATGGTGCGCCCCCAAGGGGGGATTCCTACTCCTACTAGGAGTAGGTTTCCCCCTTTTCCTAATCCACCTCTTGGCCACCTCCTCTCTCTTCCAATAAGGCCCATGTAGGACCATTAAGCCCCCGGGGGGTTCCGGTAACCCCCTGTACTCCGGTAAATGCCCGAACTCATCCGAAACCATTCCGGTGTCCAAACATAACCTTCCAATATATCAATCTTCATGTCTCGACCATTTCGAGACTCCTCGTCATGTCCGCGATCACATCCGGGACTCCGAACTACCTTCAGTACATCAAAACACATAAACTCATAATACCGATCGTCATCGAACGTTAAGCGTGCGGACCCTACGGGTTCAAGAACTATGTAGACATGACCGAGACTCATCTCCGGTCAATAACCAATAGGGGAACCTAGATGCTCATATTGGTTCCTACATATTCTACGAAGATCTTTATCGGTCAAACCGCACAACAACATACGTTGTTCCCTTTGTCATCGGTATGTTACTTGCCCGAGATTCGATCATCGGTATCATCATACCTAGTTCAATCTCGTTACCGGCAAGTCTCTTTACTCGTTCCGTAGTGCATCATCCCGTAACTTACTCATTAGTTACATTGCTTGCAAGGCTTATAGTGATGTGCATTACCGAGAGAGCACAGAGATACCTCTCCGATACTTAGAGTGATAAATCCTAATCTCGATCTATGCCAACCCAACAAACACCTTTGGGGACACCTGTAGAGCATCTCTATAATCACCCAGTTATGTTGTGACGTTTGATAGCAGACAAGGTGTTCCTCTGGTATTCGGGAGTTGCATAATCTCATAGTCAGATGAACATGTATAAGTCATGAAGAAAGCAATAGCAATAAAACTCAATGATCATAATGCTAAGCTAACGGATGGGTCTTGTCCATCACATGATTCTCTAATGATGTGATCCCGTTCATCAAATGAAAACACATGTCTATGGTCAGGAAACTTAACCATCTTTGTTTAACGAGCTAGTCTAGTAGAGGCATACTAGGGACACTTTGTTTTGTCTATGTATTCACACTTGTATCAAGTTTCCGGTTAATACAATTCTAGCATGAATAATAAACATTTATCATGATATAAGGAAATAAAATAATAACTTTGTTATTGCCTCTAGGGCATATTTCCTTCATTTGGCACATAAAAATTTACTTGGAACGGCAGGTAAATATCGCATATAGGAAGGTATGGTGGACTCATATGGAATAACTTTGGGGTTTACAGAAATGGATGCACAAGCAGTATTCCCGCTTAGTACAAGTGAAGGCTAGAAAGAGACTGGGAAGTGAACAACTAGAGAGCGACAACAGTCATGAACATGCATTAAGATTAATCAACAATGAGTGCAAGCATAAGTAGGATATACATCACCATGAACATAAATATCGTGGTGGCTATGTTGATTTTGTTTCAAGTACATGCGTGAATATGTGCCAAGTCAAGCCACTCGAATCGTTCAAAGGAGGATACCACCCTATCATACCACATCACAACCATTTTAGTAGCATGTTGGCACGCAAGGTAAACCATTATAAACTCCTAGCAAATTAAGCATGGCATGAGCAACTATAATCTCTAATTGTCATTGCAAACATGTTTCATTCATAATAGGCTGAATCAGGAACGATGAACTAATCATATTTACAAAAACAAGATAGGTCGATTTCATACCAGCTTCCCTCATCTCAATCAGTCCATCATATATTGTCATTATTGCCTTCCACTCGCACGACCAAACGGTGTGGATAATAATAATAGTGCACGTGCATTGGACTAACTGGAATCTGCAAGCATTTAATACAAGGGAGAAGACAAGGTAATATGGGCTCTTGGTTAAATCAACAATAATGCCTATGAGAGCCGCTCAACATTTTCATCATGGTCTTCTCCTCTCGACCCCCAAAGAAAAGAAAAGAAATAAAACTATTTACACGGGAAAGCTCCCAACAAGCAAAAGAAGAACGAGAAATCTTTTTGGGGTTTCTTTTAATTACTTTTAATTACTACTACTATTGGCACGGAAAGTAAACTAGCTAAAAGCTATAACTATTTTTTTCTTAAGTTTTTTCAGACACACAAGAAGAAGGCTTAGAAAAGAAAAGAAACTAGCATGGATAGTACAATGAAAAAGTATGAGCACCGACAACTAGCATGAGTGTGTGAACATGAATGTAATGTCGGCGAGAAATACGTACTCCCCCAAGCTTGGGCTTTTGGCCTAAGTTGGTCTATGGCCACTGTTGTCCTGATGAATATCCAAAGTCGTAGTTGGGGTTGTACTGAGATGCATCGGCTACTGCCTGAAGAGCTGCAGCTTGGAGGCGAGCTGCCTCCATCCTCCTCTCATACTTGTTCGCCTCCTCCTTGGTTATAACATATCTCATTTTTGCCTGAAAGTTAAAGAAAGTAGGAGCAGGGAGGGCAACATGGACAGTGCGCTATCTGTCAAAGATTAGTCGGTACTGGAGGAACTGTTCATTCCTCTCAAGAAACTGATGGCGAACCATAGAACTATAATCTAGATAAGCAGGAGGTAACTCCATATCATTTCCATGTATGGGTACACCAAGATAATTGGCTACACGAGTTGCATAAATTCCACCAAACAAATCTCCACTTATACCGTTAAGATGCAACCTTGGTGCCACAATGGCCCCCAAGTTATATTGTTTATCGCCTAATACCACGCTCTTGAGGACACAAAGATCTGTAATGCACATGTGACAAGCCTCATCTTTACCATTAATGCATCTACCTATAAAGAGAGCAAAGTAGTGTATGGAAGGGAAATGAATGCTCCCTACGGTAGCTTGTGTGATTTCTCTAGATTCCCCCACAGTGATACTAGCAAGAAAGTCTTTATATTCAGATTTGCGAGGTTCACTAACATTGCCCCACTGCGGGAGTTTACAAGCAGTATTAAAATCTTCTAAGTCCATGGTATATGATTTATCATAAAGATCAAATAAAACAGTGTGAGAATTGCGTGAGGATACACAAAGGAGTCAGTTGGGTAGCAATGTTGTAGGCACTTATCTGACACGAAGTCCTCAAGATCAGCATTATGCACATACGCGTCAAATTCATCCTTGATGAGTGCATGGACCATAAACTTCTCTGATGGCCATTCACAAGGCCGCACTTGAGCTTCCCTCGGTGGTTCATCGTCCGGCTCACGTATCACGAGCCTTGGTCCTTGCTTCCTTAAGGAACCACCTTGGTACATTTTCCTATGCATTTTCCTTTCTTTGAAAATTTTCTGAAATTTTAGTGACTCAAAATAAAAGTGAACCAAACTCAACAAGATTGATAGCAACTACTCCCACAAGTGCCTAGAGGCTATATCATGCATTAAAACTACTTTGGACCATATAAATTTGACATGCAAGCTCAAGAACAGGGTCACTTTAGCAGCAAAAATTGGCAATAAATAAAGCACTAGAACAAAAACTCATTGGACCATTGGAGGAGTCACATACCAAAGAACAATCTCCCCAAACAGTTTTGTGAATGGAGCTTTGAGCAAAGAGATCAAAAATGGCAGCAAGATGAGCTAGAACACGGGTTTCACCTATGGGAGGATTTTTTTTCTGGAGGAAGCTGAAGTGAGTGGGTGGTGGACTAAGTGGAGGGGGTCCACGTGGGGCCCACAAGGCAGGGGGCGCGCCCCAGGGGGGTGTGCGCGCACTGTGCCCTCGTGGCCAAATGGTTGGCCCCCTGGTGTGTTCTCAGTGCCAGAAATTCTTAAATATTCTACAAAAAATCATATTTCATTTTCAGGACGTTTGGAGAACTTTTATTTTTGGGGTATTTTTATTGCAAGGATAATTCAGAAAACAGATAGAAAATACTATTTTTCTTTATTTAATCTAAATAACAGAAAGTAAAAGGAGGGTACAGAGAGTTGTGCTTTCTAACTTCATCCATCTCGTGCTCATCAAAAGGAATCCACTAACAAGGTTGATCAAGTCTTGTTAACAAACTCTTTCTGAATCGCATGAAACCGGAGAATTTTCGAATAACACTAGGTTACCTCAACGGGGATATGCATGTCCCCAACAATAAGAATATCATATTTCTTCTTGATAGTAGGAAGAGGGAATTCAAAACCTCCAATAGTAATCGTTGAAATTTTTCCAATAGAATTGATACTGTGGGCTTGAGGTTGTTTCCTCGGAAAGTGTACCGTATGCTCATTACCATTAACATGAAAAGTGACATTGTCTTTGTTGCAATCAATGACAACCCCTGCAGTATTCAAAAAGGGTCTACCAAGGATAATAGACATACTATCGTCCTCGGGAATATCAAGAATAACAAAGTCCGTTAAATAGTAACGTTTGCAACCACAACAGGCACATCCTCACAAATACCAACAGGTATAGCAGTTGATTTATCGTCCATTTGAAAAGATATTTCAGTAGGCGTCAACTTATTCAAATCAAGTCTATGATATAAAGAGAGAGGCATAACACTAACACTGGCTCCAAGATCACATAAAGCAGTTTTAACATATTTTCTTTTAATGGAGCATGGTATAGTTGGTACTCCTGGATCTCCTAGTTTCTTAGGTATTCCACCTTTAAAAGTATAATTGGCAAGCATGGTCGAAATTAAAGCTTCCGGTATCTTTCTTTTATTTGTACCAATATCTTTCATATACTTAGCATAAGGATTCATTTCAAGCATATCAGTCAAACGCATACGCAAAAAGATAGGTCTAATCATTTCAGCAAAGCGCTCAAAATCCTCATCATCCTTTTTCTTGGATGGTTTAGGAGGAAAAGGCATGGGTTTCTGAACACATGGTTCTCTTTCTTTACTGTGCTTCCTAGCAACAAAGTCTCTCTTATCATAACGTTGATTCTTTGATTGTGGGTTATCAAGATCAACGGCAGGTTCAATCTCTACATCATTGTTATTGCTAGGTTCAGCATCAATATGAACATCATCATTAACCTTATCACTAGGTTCATGTTCATTACCAGATTGTGTTTCAGCATCAGAAATAGAAATATCATTGGGATTCTCAGGTGTGTCAACAAAAGGTTCACTAGAAGCATGCAAAGTCCTATCATTTTTCTTTTTCTTCTTCTTAGAAGGACTAGGTGTATCAACATTAGTTCTCTAAGAATCTTGCTCAACTCTCTTAGGGTGGCCCTCAGGATACAAAGGTTCGTGAGTCATTCTACCCCCTCTAGTCATAACTCTAACAACATTATCATTTTTCTTATTATTTAATTCACTGAGCAAATCATCTTGAGCTTTAAGCACTTGTTCTACCTGAGTTGCAACCATAGAAGCATGTTTACTAATAAGTTTAAGGTCACCTTTAACTCTGGACATATAATCACTCAAGTGTTCAACCATATAAGCATTACGTTTCAATTGTCTACCAACATAAGCATTGAAGTTTTCTTGTTTAACAATAAAATTATCAAACTCATCCAAGCATTGGCTAGTAGACTTATTACGAGGAATATCACGTTCATCAAATCTATAGAGAGAATTTACCTTTACTACCTGTGTCGAGTTATTAAGACCATGTATTTCTTCAATAGGTGGCAAATTCTTAACATCTTCGGCTTTAATACCCTTTTCTTTCATAGATTTCTTTGCCTCTTGCATATCTTCCAGACGGAGAAATAGAATACCCCTTTTCTTTGGAGTTGGCTTAGGAGTTGGTTCAGGAAGTGTCCAATCATTATCATTACTCAATATATTATTCAATAGCAATTCAGCTTGCTCAACAGTTCTTTCCCAGAAAACACAGCCAGCACAACTATCCAGGTGGTCTATGGAAGCATCGGTTAGTCCATTATAAAAGATATCAAGTATTTCATTTTTCTTGAGAGGATGATCAGGCAAAGCATTTAGTAATCGGAGAAGCCTCCCCCAAGCTTGTGGGAGACTCTCTTCTTCAATTTGCACAAAATTATATATTTCCCTTAAGGCAGCTTGTTTCTTATGAGCGGGGAAATATTTAGCAGAGAAGTAATAAATCATATCCTGGGGACTATGCACACAACCAGGAGCAACAGAATTAAGGGATAATTAGATTTATGCCCCTAGTTGTGTCCCACTCATCTGTTTTACCCCTAATTCCAAAAAGTCACCGGTTCTGTCCAAGTCACTTTGCTCCTCTTATGCTTTTGCCCTTTGACCGTTTGACCGTCAGTTTGAAAACTTCATAACTAATTCATACTAAATCAGAAAAATGCAAATAAGATACCAAAATGTTTGGAAAAACATCACCTATACGTGAGTGTCATTTGCATTCATGAAAAAATTGTTGGAAAGTGCCCATCCGAGTTTTAGCTCTTATGCTACCACCACGAATGGTAAAATCTAAAAATCTTCAAAAAATTCAAAAAATATTGGTGGCAAAGAATGACAAATGTTTTAAGTGCCTGCCAAGTTTCATTAGGGAATAACATTCGTGGGTGCCACGGCAAAAAAAACAATCAGCACTCCAAAATAGATTATTTTTTTTACCACGACTTCCACGAATGTCATTCCCTGATGAAACTTGACAAGCACTTCGAACATTTTTCGTTCTTTGCCACCATATTTTTTATTTTTTTGAATTTTCTTTAGATTTTACTATTCATGGTGGTATCAAAAGAGCTAAAACTCAGATGTGCACTTTCCAACACTTTTTTCATGAATGCAAATGACACTGACATATAGGTGATGTTTTTCTGAACATTTTGGTATCTTATTTGCATTTTTTCGATTTAGTATGAATTAGTTATGAAGTTTTCAAATTCACGGTCAAACGGTCAAAGGGCAAAAGCATAAGAGGAGCAAAGTGACTTGGATAGAACCGGTGACTTTTTGGGAATTAGGGGTAAAACAGACGAGTGGGACACAAGTAGGGGCATAAATCTAATTATCCCCAGAATTAAACCATGTTTTAGCATCACCTTTTAATGAGAACGGAAATAACTTAAGGATATAGTAGTAATGCATTTTTTCCTCATGAGTGAATAGGGTGGCTATGTCATTCAATTTAGTAAGATGTGCCACAACAGTTTCAAATTCATAGCCACAAAAAGGATCAGATTCAACCAAAGTAATTAACTCAGGATCGATAGAGAAATCATAATCCTTATTAGAAATACAGATAGGCGAAGTAGCAAAGCAGGGTCATATTTCATTCTAGCATTCAAATACTTTTCTTTCAGCTTAGCTAACAGTTTTTGAAGATCGTATCTATCTTTGCAAGCAAAAAGCTCTCTAGCAGTTTCTTCATCCATAACATAACCCTCAGGCACATCAGGAAATTCATATCTGGGGGGAGAATCTTCATCATCACTTTCATTAATATTATCTGTTTCAATAATTTCATTCTCTCTAACCCTAGCAAGTTGTTCATCAAGAAATTCACCTAATGGCACAATATTATCAAGCATAGAAGTAGTTTCATCATAAGCATCATGCATAGCAGAAGTGGCATCATCAATAACATGCGACATATCAGAATCAATAACAAGTGTAGGTGTTGCAGATTTACTCATAACAGAAGGTGAATCAAGTGCAGAGCTAGATGGCAGTTCCCTACCTCCCCTCGTAGTTGAGGGAAAAATCTTGGTTCTTTCGTCTTTCAAGTTCCTCATAGTGATCAACAGATGTAAATCCCAAGTGACTCAAAGAATATAGCTATGCTCCCCGGCAACGGCACCAGAAGATAGTCTTGATGACCCACAAGTACAGGGGATCGCAACAATTTTCGAGGGTAGAGTATTCAACCCAAATTTATTGATTCGACACAAGGGGAGCCAAAGAATATTCTCAAGTATTAGCAGTTGATTTGTCAATTCAACCACACCTGAAAGACTTAATATCTGCAACAAAGTATTTAGTAGCAAAGTAGTATGGAAGTAATGGTAAAGGTGGCAAAAGTAACAGTAGCGGTTTTTGTAGCAATTGTAACAGTGGCAATGGGAAAGTAACTAACCAAAGATCAATATCTGAAAAGCTCGTAGGCAATGGATCAACACTACAAAAAAATACACTTCCGTGATGATACATGTTTGTCACAGTAGGTCGCGTTTTTTGTCATGCATGTACATCCATGACGATTTGATGACAGAATCAAGATAGTCATACCTGTGCTGTCGTAGAAGTGTTCCATGACATTACCAAAATTATCATCACGGAAGTGTCCACTTCCATGACAATAAATCGCGCGTCACAGAAGTGCTTTCGTCAAGGGTGACCGACACGTGGCATCCACCATAACGGAACACCGTTAAGCTATCGGGTCCGCTTTTGGATCCGATAACCCGTTAACAGCCCGGACCAATGGGGATTTTCCACGTGTAAAATCAGCATTGGCCGCAGGGAACACGTGTTGCCTCACCGTTGGGACAGATGTCATCCACTCATTGGACAGGAGGCGCCTATGATAGGTCGACACGTGGCACGACCCAACAGTGGCCCATTCCGGTGAAAAAGGTCGGCCCAGTAAAAATTAGCAGGCCGGCCCATATAAGGCCTACTTGTGTCAGGTCCATTTAAGCCCACGACCCATACAAGATGTGCCAATTCGGCCCGTCAACGGCCCGTTAAAGATTTGACACCATTGCAGCCCATCGTCACTTCGAGCCCGTTAACTGCCCGCTATATATTTGGGCTCAATAACGGCCCGATGAGATTTCGGCCTGTTAACAGCCCATTTAATGGATGGGCCGATTTTTAGGATGTACATCTTTCGGCCTTTTAGCGACCTATTTAAATGTTGGGCTAATTTTTGGCCCGGTGTCTTCCAGCCTGTTGACGGCCCATAAATCTGATGGGCCATTTCTAGTCGGACCTGAGTTTCGGCCTTTTAGCGGCCCATTTAAGTGTTGGGCCAATTTCTGGCCTGGTGTCACTTTCAGCCTGTTGACAGCCCATAAATCAGTTGGGCCATTTGTAGTCGGACCTGAGTTTTGGTCTTTTAGCGACCCATTTAAGTGTTGGGCCAATTCCTGGCCCTGTGTGCCTTTTGGCCTGTTAACGGACCATAAATGAGTTGGGCCATTTGTAGTCGGACCTTAGTTTTGGCCTTTTAATGGCCCATAACCTTCATGGTCCAATACCAGCCCGGTTTCTCTTTCGGCCTGCTAAAGGCCCACAACACAGTTGGGCCGTTTACAATACGGCCTGACTTTCAGCCTCTTAGCGGCCCATGCTCTTCATGGTCCAGTACAAGCCCGCTGTCTCTTTCGGCCTGCTAAAGGCCTACAGTATAGTTGGGCCATATGTAGCCCAAACTTAGTAACGGTCTGTTAACGGCCCGTGAAATAAATTGGGGCCACCTGTTGCCCTCTTCAATGTCGGCCTGTTAACGACCAGGAGATAAGAGGGCCGACCATTAACTTTCGGCCTAGTAACGGCCCATTAACTTAATGGGCCCACTAAAGTTCGTTCATGTCTTTAGGCCAAAATAGATAATTTGAGCCCATTACGACGAGCAATTATGCACAGGACCAAAACCGATCAAGCAAAGGTACGGCATACAGGGAATAACGTTGCACATCCAGCATATATTACAGGAGATTACATCCACTGGGCAATCAAAGATTGATGCTAGTGCAAATAAATGAGCAGAACCTAACCATCTACAACATCACAATCTGCAACCTCAGCACAGATGACGCCCATAAGCATGTGGGCAAGTTCTTGCTGCTTTGCTACGCTGTCTCTGAAAACATTGATCAGTTGTTATGTCGCACGACTCGGCACCTCTGATTCATCCACCATTTCCATCATTGCTTCAGCCATTAATTGGTTCACAAACATACATTTATTCCGTTGCATTTGAGACAGAGGATACTGAACAGATTCATATGGCGATTTTGGCACGCTTGTATTATTGATAGTGGAGAGTGTCTCGACCACTGCATCATAACATAAATTAGGACGGGAACCAAACAGATTAATCATGAGTTATTGCCATATTACCTGGCCTAGATTTACTGGAAAGAAACAATGGGGTTGCCTTGCTGTTTTCAGAGTTTGTCTTCTTATCTTCAGCAGCCTGCACAAAATTAACACACTAGCATTGCTATCATTGGCCAAGTTAGATAATAGGAAAGAAACATTGACACAACGAACGTTTGGGCAACTAGCCTACACCAAATTAACACAATATGGCACAGCTATCATCAGCTAGGTAAGGTAATACGAAAGCAACATTAACACAATGAATGAATGGGCAACCAGAGAAGCACTACAATTCAGTAATGTGCGTGATATGAGATAGTACATTCATGCAGCTCAGTATGCAAAACTACCAGGCAGTTTTCCTTACAAAAATCAACATTGGCGCCTTTAACATTTTGCTACAACTAATTTTAGATCAGATAAAGGTTAGATTCACGCCGATTAACAAAATACATGTTGTTGTAAAAATATAGTGATATACAACAGGTACTTACATCAGCATTGGAGCACAGAGAATCCCCGCAAGATATTTTCCTCGAATACGATCCCAATGGAGGAAGTCTTGTATCGTTTAACCTTATTTTCTAAAAGAGAGATGGGTAAGAAACATGTAGAAAATATGATCAGAATGCTATAAAATTTCATGATGCGAGGATACGCACACACTTCTTATAATGGAGTTGACATTCTTTTGTTGGACTGGAGCGAACTAGTTCTTTGGCCACTGGAATCTGCTTATTATCAGTGGGAGTTGGGTTTCTCTGTGCTGGAGTAGTATCTATGAAAAATGGAGTTGGTTTATTATCTCCTGGCGTTTGGATCTTTTGCAAAGACCTGGTTTGTAACCCTTCATATTCTAACATAGCCGTCTTCCCCTTGCATGCCTTATATAGAAGAATGGTGATTCAGTTATAAAACATGCTACAGTAGAGATGGAATAGGTACTGAAGAATAGAAAGGCATGACATATTGACATGTATTCCCTCCATCTGGATATAAGTGGATGGGTCTAGGCGTATTCCAGTTCCAGATACATCCAGTTTTATCCATTCTGCGACATTTAATCCGGACGGAGGGAGTATGATGTAAGAGCTAGGGATACGACAGGACAACACAGTAAAAAAACACGGAAATACCCACTGCAGAACCAAAGTGTTCAAACCCACTGATATGAGATAGTACACTCATGCAGCTCAGGATGCAAAACTACCAGGCAGTTTTCCTTGCAAAAATCAACATTGTGGCCTTTAATCATACATTTTGCTACAGCTAAATTTAGATCAGATAAAGGTTGGATTCACGCTGATTAACAAAATACATGCTGATGTAAAAATATAGTGATATACAACAGGTACTTACATCTACATTGGAGCACAGAGAATTCCTGCAAGAATCGATACCATTGCAGAAATTCTTCTATCTGTTAAGCTTATTTTCTAAAAGAGAGATGGGTAAGAAACATGTAGAAAATATGACCAGCATGCTATAAAATTTCATGATGCAAGGATACACACACGCTTCTTAGAATTGAGTTGACATATTTTTGCTGGACTGGAGCGGACTAGTTCTTTGGCCACTGGAATCTGCTTATTATCAGTAGGAGTTGGGTTTCTCTATGCTGGAGGAGTACCCTTCAGATTCTAATATAGTCGTCTTCCCCTTGCATGCCTTGTATAGAAGAATGGTGCTTTAATTATAAAACATGCGACAGCAGAGAGATGGAATAGGTACTGAAGAATAGAAAGGCATGACATATTGACATGTATTCCCTCCATCCGAAAAAAAATGGATGGGTCTAGGCGTATTTCAGTTCTAGAGACATCCTTTTCTATCCATTTCGGCAACATGTAATCCGGACGAAGGGAGTATGGTGTAAGAGCTAGGGATACGACAGGACAACACAGCAAAAAAACACTAGTTGAATGTAAAATTGTATGCTAGTGGAATACGTGCAGAAATAACTAAGGCAACATACACGTGTATGATTGGGAAAATAAGATGGCATTGCATCAGAGCACTAGAACAGCACTTCAATGTAAAAAAACATGGTATGGTAGACAGATCAAGTACATACTGATGAATAACAATGCATAAGATATTCAGAAGCATGATGTCATTAAGCAGATAGCATTGCGATAGAGTAGAATGACAGTACTTGAATTTGAAAACATGTTATCATGAATGGAATAGGTACTGAAAAACAGGAAGGCATGACATATTTACATGCATGATCAGCATGCTAAGCACATGGCATTGCAACAGAGTAGATACACTCCAGGACATTATATGCATGTTGTACCCATATCACAGGCCAAGTTAGAGCAAGGACCTTGTGGGGTGAAGAGGATTCATCATCTTTCTGCAAGTCTTCTCAAGAACTACCTTTACATGTTCCATCATATTGGGTATCATTGACATCAAGTTTATTGGCCTTTACATTGCTCCGTGAGGTTCTTGTGAATATATCAGTGTGTGCAATTATATCTGACATGCATGAAAGGCGACTAGTAGTTAGATTTATGTAATGAGTTCCTCTAGGAGACGACATAAATAGTAGTACTGGGGTTAACTAGCAGCAACAGGTCTCATAAACTAAAGGGAGAACACATATGAAAGCTACAGAATATGTATCGTTTGTACTTGAGATTAACTAGATGGCACATAAAAGTATTAAAGAACAACATAGGTAATACTAGAAGTGGTATAATACTATAATCACCAGCCTGTGGGATAGCATTGGCTGATGGATGATAACTATGGAAAAGCGTTACCTAAAGAAAAAGTATCTTAGCTGAACTATGGAACAGCGTTAACTCCTGAACAAGACCCGTAAGAGATCAGCATGAATATACAGTGAAATGTGATGATATATTTTCCATGCTTAGATGAATAACAAAGCCATAAATGTTGCACACAAGTAAGATGAGGGTACAACCTATCTGGCTGCCATCCATAGGAGTGAGCATCATGTGCTGACTTGTCAATGGCCCTGCAGTTGTTGTGGCTGTCCATGTCGGGCACACGTATTCGATGCAGGGAACTGTTGAGTGGGGACTATAGCTCCCTTCTGGTGTATGCTTCCCTTGTTGGAGCAGCTGCGGTGAGTCGGAAGACGGTGTGTCTGAATATGCAGATAACGTATAATGTTAAGAACGACATATCTCTTTAATCTGAAGAAATACACTAAGAGATCAACAGCAAGGTACGAGAGTGGTCACACGTCTTGACTGAAGACTAAATTGGGATCACACGATTTTATTTTATTTTGGTAATGTCCGATCTACGCCGGATGGTTGGCCGTCTTGTGCCTCCCGGCTGACACTGTTCGGAATTTTCCCCGAAGAGCCAGCGACCAATGGCAGAGCAGCCTGTCTCCGCCGTCCGTGGCCCCGGCCAAAACCCCGCTCCCCACCCCACCGCACTGCCGTGGTTGTACCACCCCCGGGCCAATCCACAAAGACTCCCTGTCATCCAGATCCGGTGGCGGCAGTACCTTCAACCCACGCAACTCTAAAAGATAGCCATCTAGCGCTACTTCCGCGGCGAACTTGCGGCCCCGCACCCTTACGTTAGACACCAGCCAACCGGCAGCCTAGGAGCTCCGCCGCCTCGAGGGGTGCTGCTTCCCATTGGGAATTGATTGGCCCAGAATAAAAATTCAGACAACTGACGCCTAAATAAAGTGATTTGAGATGAGGGTGCGACCTATCTGGCGGCATGGTGAAGTAGGCAGGTCCAGCTGCCGAGTGAGGCCGGCGCGGTTGCGGTGGCGACCGGCAGCAGGGAAAGAGCAATGTCGCGATGGTCGACGGCTACGCGGAACTAGCGCCAGGACTCTCGACGGATCCGAAGTTGGAGCCGCTCCGGCGCCGTGAACAACGGCGGGGGTGAATCGGCTCTGGTACGGTTCACGCGGCCGTTGTCGAGGCAGCACCAGCAGCACAGAGTAAGAGGCACACGGCCCAGTGCACGACGGCAAATGGACAGTGTCTCCAGCATTAGGGAGGAGGGCGGCTGTGAAATTGGTGCGGGGGCGCCATGAAGGTGGGGCTGAGGTTTCGCGGCTCGGGAGAAGGGAGCTTCCCAGGGAGAAGGTGATTTGGCGCCCACGAGGTATGAATGGGGGTGGGCGGGGTGGAATTGGGAGGGGAGTGGAACCATGTCTTACGGACGCATTTGTGTGAAATGTGTTTGGAGTTACAGTTCTACCCTTGCCTATAGGCTTCTCGGCTTGGGTCTGTGTACTGAGGGTCGGGGATAGTAGAGTAACTTTGCTTCTCCCCAAATAGTGGGCGGGAGCGATTTCGGGCGAGGAGGGCGTGTTTTGAACTATAGTGGGCGCGAGCGATTTTGGGCGAGGAGAGCGTGTTTTGAAATAGTGGGCGCGAGCTATTTCGGGCGAGGAGAGTGTGCTTTGCCGACCATGGTTTATGAATTATTCGGCACATGTCATTTCGGCCGAGGAGAAGGCGCGCTTGGATGAAGTTGCGAACCTACCCTCGATGTACAACGGGCCAATTGATGCGTGTCCCACATAGGACGGTAATTTCGCGTCTCCCATTTATTTGCTCGGGCGAATTCCACCGAGCAGAGAGGATGTTTAACGGATCGTTCAAATTTTGGGAGAACGAGCATCCACGTCTACCTTACCAAGTCGATTCGGATCAACTTTTCAAATATTAGCTTGCCACTTCTTTTTGAGATGGAGAAATGATGCTCGGGAGTAATGTGTTTTTACATGCTCGTTGCTAGCGATTTACTATATGACAAATAGTTGACCCACTCAAAAACGCGAATCAAACCCAAAATGAAATATCTTGATTCAATGAAATAGCTCGTTTAGTAGGTCAAAATAGTGAACTAAATCCAAAATTGAACACCTCAATCGAGTAGCATGTTGTACAGTATTATAGTACTCCATGAACATGTTGAAAGTCAAATTAATGAACTTGTTTGATATACACATATATCCATTCATGTGTGGATTGCAGACAACATGTTCTCCAATTTAAATATTTGAATGCAAATTTATATCAAAACATGGTTTATATCAGTCTTTGATGCATAAAACGCGACCTCCCCCTCTCCCGGACTCCTGTTCTCTCTCTCTCTCTCTCTCTCTCTCTCTCTCTCTCTCTCTCTCTCTCTCTCTCTCTCTCTCTCTCTCTCTCTCTCTCCGACAATCTTCAATTCTGTCGCACGCATCCGACACAAAAACCTTGTTGGTCCCTCTCCCTTTCTCTCCATCTCTCTCTCTCTCTCTCTCTCTCTCTCTCTCTCTCTCTCTCTCTCTCTCTCTCTCTCTCTCTCTCTCTCTCTTTGTGTGTGTGTGGGGGGGTCTTTCTAGTTCGCATGCATATATACACCATCTATAGGTCTCTCTCGCACACTATGTATGATACTCTAGCTAGTCCAAGCTAGATGTCTTGGGTGCGCTCATCATACGCACACAAATTCCTTGGCTCTTTGCCCGTAACTCTCTCACTCACCACTATGTCGTCTCGGAGCTCTTCCCCCCTCTCTCAAACTCTCCATCCACCTGGGTCACACATACACATGCATATCTCACTCGCACTCGATAGGCCCATCTAAAACTCTATCTCTCCCCCTCGTTCTCTCTCCATCTCACATGTGCACACACACAATCTCATGCCCAGCTAGCCAAGTATGATGGTCTCTCACTCAATTGTAGGCACACGCAGTCCCCCCTATATGTATATGACTAGCTAATCTTAGTCTCCATCACAAACATGTGCATGGTCTATATCGATTTCTCTCGGGGCATCTTTCTATCGCGCACGCACTCCCTCGATCTCCCACCCATATAGTCCCCTCACGATCTCGACGGGATCTCTCTATCACAAACACACCTTCTCTCCCTCCCCATGCGTCCATGCCATCCATGTGTCCCTCTCGACCTTTGTTCCTTGTTGGCCAGACCTCTATTGGACATGTGCTACAGGGGTGTCTCTCTCCGTTGCAAACAATCACACACTAGCTATCTTCGTGTATCTCCTCGCCTCACTTTTCCATCTCAGATATGCATGCGTGATATGTTCGCATAAGAAACGAAAAAACACACACACTCTAATTTATCGTTTGTTGTCACTTTCTCTTTCACACACATACTCTTTTTGCACACTTACTCATTCTCCTTCACACGCACTTGATCTGTCTCGACTGAGGCACTCTCCTCGGTCCATAGTATATAGATTTATTGAAAAGTCAAACATCACAAAGTTTGACCATGTACATGGAGAAAAAGAATTACATCTAGTATGGCAAACATATACCATTAGATTCACCATGATATGTAGTTTTGTATGATGTATCTTTGGTATTGTAGATATAAATAACATTTGCGTAATCCTGATCAAAGTTTCCAAAGTTTGACTTCTAAAAAATTTACATGCACTGCATTATCGAGCAGATGGAATATCTCTTTCCCCCTCTCAGCTATCTGACGCACCACTCAGCCTTATCGGGGCTCCTCAATCTCTCTCAAACTTTATTGGTCAGTTTGGTTCGTGACCTGACCCTCATGCCTTGATGTCCGATACTGCCTGGTGTGGACGTGAGATGTAAAATATTTCTGCCTGGCCAGGCTTGTGTGATGCTGAAGCGTTTGGTTCATACCTAGGCCAGGCAAAGCATCAACGTCCCATCAATCAATCCATGCATCAATTATTTAATGCTAATATCCATCCATGTTGTTGTTAGCCTCGTGGCCACACGACCAGGCACGGCCAGGCGTTCGAAATCGGTCGCCTGGGCCAGGCTACTTGCAGTGTCTAGAGTTCAGCCAGGCTAATTAAAGTGCAAGGGAACCCAGGCCAGGCGGGCTTTCTTTTTCACAGGGTAGCAACCAAACAAGCGTGCATGAAGTCCAGCCACAACCCCAGGCCAGGCAAAAGATGCTCAGGACGCAAGACAAACTAGCCTTATATCTCCCTGGTTCACACATACACATGTCTCGCTCGCGCTATACATATAGACCCATCCAACACTCTCCGCCCTTGTTCTCTCTCCATGTGACACGCACCCCCCTAAGTACCATAATCCCTCACTCCATCATAGGCTCAAGCACTCCCCCCTCCTAAGTATGATTATCTCTTACTAGCCATCAGGAACACGTGTATTGTCTCCTTCCATCCATACGTCTATCTCAATATCTCTCCGGGCATCTTCTATCGCGCACACACCTTATCACTCGATCTCCCACCCATGTAGTCCCATCACGATCTCCAGGGGGTCTCTCTATGACAAACATACACTCTCTCCTCCCCATGTCTGCATTTTCTCCATACGTCTCTCTCTAACTCTCTCCCTTGTTTGTCAGACCCCTCTTGGCCACGTGCTAGGGGTCTTGCTCTCTCGGTTCCAAACAACCACACACTATCTCCTCACCTTGCCTCCATTGTCGAAGATGCATGTGTGATATGTTTGCATAAGACACGCACGCTTTTTCTCTACTTTTATCGTGTGTTATCCATGTCTCTTTCACACACGCACACACACTTTTTTCACTCTCTCTCTCTCTCTCGCTCGCTCTCTCTAGTTAGGGACTCTGTCACATCCATAAGCATATGGATGTTTTGAAAAGTCAAACCTCAGAAAAGTTTGACCAGGTATATGTGGAGAAAAACATATACATATGGAACGATCATTAGATTCATCACAACATGTACTTACTTCATACTATCATTTATCTTTGGTATTGTAGATATAAGTAGTTTCTTTATAAACTTGGTCAAAGTTTCAAAATTTGACTTAAAAATGTTGGAACTACATTATCGAACGGAGGGAGTAGCTCTTTCTCTCTCTCTCTCTCTGCTATCTCTCACGGGCCTACCCTCTCACTCGAACTCTCTATACTGATGGATTATACGCTCACTGTGTCAGCGTATAGCTCCGTATATTGTTTAGTTGACCGGTCAACCAATCCACATGCTGCCTTGTCAGCTCGTGTTCTGTATCTTCGCGTGATGGCCCATGTGGCAGTGGGTGAAAATAAGTAAACTAGAGGCCCATTTGACACGCGGTGAAGTAAACAAAGTTGAAACCACTCGGGGTAGCACCCCACATGCTAGTAAATTGAGGGCGCTTTAAGGACAAACTTCTTGCGCGCGAAGGATGCACTCGCGCACAATTCACCACTTCACGGCGGCATGCACAGAAGGACGCACTCGCGCACACCCAGCACACAACAAACACCAGCACACGTGTACACCGGCGTTGCCGCCGGTTGAGATGGACGGCAAGGCAGCCAACAAGTAGAGGCAGCTCGAACCAAAACCGCATCCGACGAGCCTAGACTTCATCAGCAGCCTCCCCGACGACATGCTGCTCGTCATCATCGGCCTCCTCCCCACAAAATCTGCCGTGCGGACCGCCCTGCTCTCCCGGCAGTGGCGCCCCCTCTGGCGCTGCGTCCCCCTCAACCTCACCGTCGACAGCTGCCTCTGCGACGGGGATTGCAAACGCATGGCCGCAGTCTCCAAGATCCTTTCATCACACCCTGGGCCAGCCAGACGCCTTGACATCCGCATGTTCAGTACCAACTGCAAGGTCCAACCCAAGTTCGATGAGTGGTTCTTATCCCCCGCCCTAGATCAGCTCGAGGAGCTCAGCTTTGAAGCTGGACGATGTCACTCTCTGCCGCTGTCCGTGCTCTGCCTCACGCCAATGCTGCGCCGCACCAGCTTCAGCTCCTGCTATCTTCCCCAGATTAATGTCGCGCCCGCCCTTCTTCTCCCTCAACTCAAGCAGCTCGACCTCTTTGACGTTGTCATCTCGAAGAAGGCTATGGAGCACCTGCTCCGCAGCTGTACTATGCTCGAGTACCTTCGTCTTAAGCAGATCCACGGGTTCATTAGCCTCCACATCGCCTCGACGAATCTCCGATGGATTTATGTGTCTTGCTGGCCCCGCAACAAGACATCAATTGGGAAGAGATCACTCCAGCTGTTCCATATTATGGTCATTGAGAATGTGCCTTTCCTTGAGAGATTTCTTGTATCGGATCTAGAAGGTCCAACAAAAATCAGGGTCATTGACGCGCCGAAATTGACAGCGTTGGTGTACTCGTCTGCCAAATTCTCCGAACTCTTTATTGGATCCGTAATCGTTCAGGTACAACACTCATCTTCTTCTCCGTCTTCTTGAAATTCACATTTTTAAATTTCTTCTTGATGTATTTACGATCGTGTTCTAGAAAATGATTCCCACAAGCTTGACCCAGTCCATGCGCACAGTGAAGATCTTAGCACTAAAATCTATCGGCCCCAATCTGGATCAAGTTGTTGGATTCCTTACATGCTTTCCGTGCACGGAGAAGCTACTCATCGAGGTGAAACTTCTTTCCTATAAGTAAACGGTAATCACAACGTAGCTCAATTTTTTCGTAATTTCCCAAATTATGATGACAAGTGTAGTGTTCAAAACTGCATCTACGCACTGCACTGAAAGAAATATTTTTAGTATTTTTTCTCACGTGATCACCTGCATCGTTTTTATGTTGTACTACTATAGTAGCCTAGGCTAGTCATAGTGGAAAGTAACTTAGACTACTCCAGTAACTCTAAGGTTACCCTAAGAGCAAGTACTACCTCCGTCCTGGTTTACTCTTCCAATTTTGTAGTATCAAAATTTGACCATAGATTTAACTGACAAAATGTTAATGCATGTCACTAAGAACTATATGGTTGGATTCGTATTTGAACATAATTTCAAATGGTGTAATTTTTAGTGACATGCATTGGCATTTTCTTAGGTAAATCTATGGTCAAAATTTTATACTAAATACGAGGTAGTATTCCCTCCATCCCAAAATTCTTTTCTTCCATTTGTTTAGATACGGATGTATCTAACACTAAAATGTAACTAGATACATCCGTATTTAGACAAATTTAAGACAAGAATTTTGGGACGGAGGGAGTACAAAAGTGGGCTATGTAGGCCAAAACATCTGCCAAATTCACTTGTGATGCATTTGGCATCGATGCCCCTCCATTGCTCACCTGGTGCCCCAATCTGGATCACCTACTTTGCTCCGGTGCCAAATTAACTCGCGCAATGAAAAAACACTGCGTGGGAGAGAGAGAGGACTAAGGCAATAAAAAAACACTTATTTGGGAGAGTGAGAGGCTGGTGTAGTTGGTTTGATTGATTTGTTTATACATGTGGGTCTGTGTGCACAGCGGTGCCAACTCTCTCACATCGCGAGAGCGGTGCCAAAATCTTTTGATTTGACATCGATGCGTATTATGTGGCATACTTTTGCGAAATATGGCATCGGCCACATAATGAAAGGCAACAAATGCTCAAGCTCTTCACGTGCTCCTAGTTAAATGAGAGGAAACAGAAAGAGAAAGAGAGAGAGAGAGAAAAAATATCACTAGCCAGCCAACCCTATCGTATGAGCGAATGATATTGGTACCTCTTGATGACACGGCAATCTTATGCAGCCATCTACTCTAATATGTTATCTTCTTTTGTAGATAAAAAAAGACTCGAAAGTGAAAAATGTGATGCACTATAACAATCTCATCGAATGCCTTGATCTCCATCTTACGGAAATTGATTTGATCGACTACCGAGGCAGCACATCTGAGATTAAATTGGCCAGGTTCTTTGTTCTGGAGGCAAGTGTGCTCAAGGTAATGAGGTTTGGCATTCTTTGGCGCAACAATGAATGGCGTGCTGATCACCGCAAGCGTCTAAGCCTAAATGACAAAGTCTCCGCAGAAGCTGAATTTGTTCTTGAAACATCAAGTGGCCAGAGACTCAAAAACTTATTTGCCCATTAGTGACTTTTCAGGGCGGTGGATTTTAGTTTGTACGATAATGCTGCATCCACCTAAAGTAACGAAAGTTCTTACGTAAACTTCCTAGTAATTCCCTCTTCGTAGGTGCATCATTACTCCTAACATTTGTAATATTAGTTTGAAACTTGTAATATTGTCGTGTCCTATTCGTGCGTTTTCAAAATCCTGCGAATCAAATAGGTCCTGAGTTGGTGATGATGTTGTGCCTCCCATCTTTCACCAATAGTCGTCGGATCTAGATCTGACGCATACAAACCAAGCTTCTCCATTTTTGCAAAAAGATGCCTGCAGTTGTTCCCCATTTACAAACAACTCCTTGTCTCTCACAATCAGCCTTATCTCCTCCCCACCACATCTAGAAGGCCGTGGAAAAATCTGGCGCGATGGCCGCTGCGGGAGCCGTCCACCCCCAATCTTGGTGTTCCGTGCAATGCACGGGCATCTACGCACGGGAAATTATGTCGAACAGGGCTAGTTGTAAGCAGGCTAGCTCTACAGCCATGATGATAGTGACTGCAGACGGTGAGGCTGACTATGGTGTGCCGAACACGACATCTATACTCAGGTGTCATCTCCGGTGCAGGGTCTTGTCACTTCACTGTGAGGAGCAACACGTAATAATTTGACCAACGGGTAGTACAGTGCTAGTACTCCTACTACTACATTGGTAGTACTACTACTAGTACTAGTAGCACCACTGTCTGGATTTAGGAGTACTACCACGTCCATCTGGATTTTAGTATTTGACTAGCAATATCTAGTAATTCATGTCACAAAAAATGTACTACTCCCTCTGTAAATAAATACATGGTGTTTTATTCCTATCGGCGAGAGAACTTAATGTTTTTTTGCTAACTAGAGTACTAATAGGATTACTTGTAATGAACTAGACACTGCATGTCATGTTTGGTAGTCTCAAGTCATTGAAAGCATGCACGGCCCACATCTCTCATTGGTTGATATGTCACGAAATAAGAAACAAGGAGGGAGTTAATGCACCGTGCCTAAGTATTTTGGGATTATTTGGTTTTCATAAGGTGACTTACACAACATTTTTGTTTACATGCATTAACATTTTATTAGTTAAATCAAAGGTCAAAACTTGGCGCAAAATGCAAAGGGGACCAATAAACCAGTAAACATCAAACTTCTCTCGTTCGGCCCCAACTAGAGGTTCGGTGAGATGACTATACTGCACCGGCACGAAGGGGGGCGCAGCTTCATTGACTTATGGCAACTGCCTTTGGGTGAATGACACGTGGGCCCAGGGGGTGGCTGGCCCACCTATCATACAGCCAAAGGCAGGTGCAGTAGAGGGCCGAGGAGTAGTACGAAATCCTACGCACCTACGCACGCTAACCAAGGGCGAGAGTGATCACTCGAATCGCAAGATCAGTTGACTAGAAGCTAAGCTAGACCCATGGAGGCGATGAGCGCGAGCATCAGCCGGCTGTGCCAGATGGTCCATGACGCCGGCTTGCGGCCCGGCACCGAGGAACGTCTTCAAGTAGTATTGCTTGAGTCCGCCAGGGCGAGGGGCCGCTTGGACGACAGCTTCGTCTCCTTGTTCGACGAGGTCCTCGTCGGTTTCCTCGACAAGTTCATTGTCGTCAAGAAGCTTGCGGACGACTTTGACGTAAGCCTCCAGCCGACGCGCCCAAGCTCTGCGATGCCCGCCACCCTCAATGGCCACTATGGTGACTACCTCTTCGACGCACTGGTGGCCCTGCGACTGCCCACCGTCGCGCCGGAGAATGTCCACCTCGAGGTCGCGCTCGCCGCGCAGCGCCTGGCGCAGCAAGACACCATCGACATAATCACCCAAGTCTACGCGCAAATCGTCCACAAGGACTACTACATGCAAGAGGAGGACGATAGGACACTGGCCTTCTTGGACCGCAAGGCAACCTTGGACAACACTGTTCAGAAGCACGTTGAGCTCGCCGCCAACGCCGCTGCTCCTCACACGTCGGTTGGTGACCCAGCGCACTAGGGCGTGAGGATGGCGTTGATGGATCCGTATGTATTTTTATCTTTCCGTCAAATCCATGTAGTAGTATATGATACTACAGTAATTATCTTACCTTTCGCATCAACTTCATAATTTTCGTACGTACTCCATGCATGAACGGCGCCAGAACCAAACTTCTCATTACTCTAGGCAAAATCGTTATTTTCTATCTATCAGTCGTGCCATGGAGCAGAACCAAATTTTACAAGTTACGAGTTCAAAGGGAAAACCCTTCCGTGTTCACGTTGCAACCCCACACGGTTGGTCCGGCACGCCGCTCAAGCGGGAATGCGTGCGGTGTTGCATTTTCACTTACAAGTAGGACCGTAGTTGAGCAAACCGACTATCGGCAAACCCCCACCCCGCCCACCATGCGATGGCTGAGAAAACAGGAGGGAGAAGAGATGGCTGTAGCACGGACTCCAAGAAAATTGGTGTCGGATGGGACTCGTGTGGGTGGCGTGTGACATACTGCTAGACGTGAATGCTAGTTATGGCCCATGCCACCCCACTATATCGAGCATATATCGAGGTAGAACAAATTTCCTGCAGCCCGTGCTCAGCCCTCCTCTATCTCTCTTCTCAACCAGCCAGCTGACGCGCGGAGCCCATCGTCTGTTTGCTCACATGCGGCCCCACATGTCAGTGAAAACGCAAGAGGACCCACTGAACCTGCACATCTTTCACCTCGACGTGCTGGTGATGAAAAACAAATCCAATAAAGATCTTCGGTGGCCGCTTTTGGAGTTACTCAAGAGTAGTAAGATTCTATTTACAGTTTAACCCAAGATGCACATCTCGTGGCTTCAACTACCACTCTATTTTCTTTCATGACACGACCTGGATGCTGGATGTCCCACATGTCGGCGAAAGGAGGAAGAACCCGACCAAATCTTCAGTTGTGCTCTCGGATTAGACTAGTTGTGCTAACTTAAAAAAATTATTGTGTACTCCCTCCGTTCCAAAATACTTGGCTTCCATTTGTCCAAAAATGGGTGTACCTATATACTAAAACATGTCTAGATACATATATATTTTGACAAATAGAAGGCATGTATTGTGCAACGGAGGGAGTAGAATGGATGCAAGTTTTTGTATTGGGAAGAAGAGTACATCCATATATTGATAGAGCGCAATTCAGTAGATGTTCTATCACTTTTAGCTAGCACAGAGGCTAGAGATGAGATTAGTGAACTTGTTGATACTCCTACTAGAATAGAGGCTAGACATGAGACTAGATGCGAGGAAGCAACGTCTACTTGTTTACACTCGAAGAAGAAAGAAGCACGCAAGATCGAGCCTCCGCAGATCAACAATGAATGCATCGAGAAGGCACTAATCCAACTTATAGGAGTAGTAAAATGTATTCTTGTGGTTCTTGTTTTCTTTGGCCTTGCTTTTCTAGTCAAAATTGTCGTTGGAGTTCGTGCAAAACGAAGGTCCGTTCGGGGTCGTGCGTTGGAGTTGGCCTTACAAGTGGGACCGCAGTTAAGGAAACCGACTATCGGCAAACCCCCACCTCACCCGCCGCGCGATGGCTAAAGTTAGAGAAACGATGAGGTTGAAGAGATTGCTCTAGCACGGACTCCAAGAAATAATATGGTGTCACATGGATGTCGTGGTGGTGGCGTGTGTCGTACTCCAGGACGTGAATGCTTGTTCTGGCCCATGCCACCCTACTACTCCTACTACTTACTCCTACTATATAGTACTAGTATCGAGGATTCGAGGTGTTGGTTACGTACATCGAACACATTAACATATGGCTACAGTAAAAACACCCGCCCGACGCGCGAAGCATGTGAAGCTAGTACAAATAGTGTACTACTATTGTTGATTAGCCTCATCCAATAACCTGTTGCAATGCACGTACAATTATGTATTCGGAAAATATTTTTTTGCCTTGTCGCACCACTCACTCAGAGAAGCGACTCGAAAGCCATTCATAAATTTAGTAAGTTTATCACAGACATATCATTTTATTACATACAATAGGTCATCAACCCACATCGACAACGAGGATACATTATAAATACTAAAGTTTTCACCACACAACAAATAACAAGCAATGAAATGAACTTCAACTCAACCATTCCTCGGCGTTGGAAACGCTTGCTTTGAACCACAAGTGATTCTCTGGGACGGGCCATCCATTGTCGATCTGGAGACCAACGCAGGACTGATCATCCAGGCTGAAGCGGCCTACTATATCAGTACCAGGGTAGGGAACCACCCAAATGTCCGAGGTATAGACACAATTGCTTCTCATAAATGGTACTAGTAACGTTGTGTCAACAGCAGTTGGATCGCCTTTCACCATCATCGGATAGTTTTGTCCAAGGAAGAGCGAGTTTTCTCCAAGACTATCAATTTTGTACCAGGGAGAAGGAGTTGGCGCTAGCACACTAGTATGCATCCTGAATACCATGCAACGGGTGTTGGAATAGGTCCGGAGAGTGCTACCATGGGAGACTACACCTGCTTCCTTAGCAGTAACATCATCAGTGGGCTGTATACACACAAGAAGAGGTGATCCATCAGAATTAGTTGCCAAGCACCACAGAGTATATGGGCGCTGCTCGTGATCATCACCATCGTCATCTCCCCCTTGGTTATATTTTTTTTCAAGTATAGGTGGTGGGATGTTCACATGACCTTGGAAACACAAGAAGAAGGTTAATTAGTAAAGGAAAACTTGCTAACCCGCATGCATGTGGATGAAACAATTATAATTACGGTGGAAGACAAACGTACCGAAACTACGAGGATCCCATGCAAAAATAGTGCCACGAGTGGTGGCAGCAAACATAAGGCCCTCGTGTTGAATTGCATCGCAGTACTCAACTGTGTACAAAAACTGATTTTTGAGCAATATCCATCAAGTCAAACCACCAAGGACGGCAACAAGCTTGTCGAAGATAGCAACAACTTCATAGTTGTTGTAATTCCAAGAGCGGTTGGGAACTCGACAAATTGCTATCTTCCGTAGAAGACAGTCACCGTGATCGTATTTGAACGTGCGTACAATACCGGTGTGCTCAACCTCTGGGCAATCTGCTGAGATTTTTGGAAGTGGAACCCGGTCATGAGTGTACACATTCACAAGTTCCCACTCACAGTTGGACCCAATGTAAACAACCCAATCTCCATTTGCGCCCGCCCAAGCCTTGCCCTCAAGCGATGGCATCTTAACATCATACGTATCATTATCAAGCAGCATCAACTTGCACAGGGCGAGGCCTCCGTCATGTCGGCGCCAGTCATCAGGGTCACGGCGAAGAAGATAGGGGAGATCAAACCGCTCCTTGACTCTTGGGTTCCTTGTAATTATGTTATTAGTTGAGTCGAGAATGGGCTTGAACGAACCTGCCATGCCAGCCGAGGTGATGACGTTGCACCGATCAATGAGTTCCTCCACCACGTCATCTTTCAGATCGGGGCAAGAATAACGGGGTCGTTTCCGGCCTGTTCCCTCCATGGAGAAGACGATCGAACGATGGCAGAAGAAAGGGTGAAGGGCTGAAGGAAAATGGAGGAGGGAGAGGAAGAGCATGCGACAGCAGTTCCAAATCGAGAGGGAAAGGCGAAGAGTCGGTGGACGGTTGCGAGTTTGCCACGGTTCATGAAGAGGCGCCCCGGCCTACACGTCCATTCAGAAATACTCCTACAACTCGCCGTCGTCTCACTGATATGTTGGAACGGGACCACATGTCAACGAAACATGGTGTGTAATTTCTCGTGCAAAATGCGATCTGGCCGCGTTGGCCCGAGGTGCCGCATTAGTTATCGACCTTTATTTTTTTTAATGGCGTCCCAATCAGTTTTGAAGCACGACTAACTGGTACTGTACGCAGAGAAAATATAAACTACTCTACCACTACTCCACCTCCAGTACTAGTAGTATAAAAAAGATATAGATAGGCTGGAGCTTCAGTGCTTTCTTGCTAAGGGCTGCCCACTTGCTTCTCACACTACCACCCTCTCTCCAGATCTAAAAAAGACGGCCCCCCTCTCCCTCCTCACCGGTGGTCACAGATACACTGAGGAAGAAAAGGACGTGCAGCGTTGACGCACTCGTCGTCGGCGAGCGAGGTCACACACTGACGACAAGGATGTCCTCAAAGACCTAGCGCCCATGCGGGATGGCCTCCGTCCCCAAGCTCCCTGCCGTAGTGTGTGCGGAGGACGACGACCATGAGCGAAGCCACTTCCCGCCGACCCTCAGGTATGCTACCTCTTTTTGAACCATAACCTTGTTCTACTGCCCCATCTGCCACGTCGTTGCATGTGGATCTTTTTCCACTCCACCATCTTCCCAATTTGCTATCCTCTGCTCTGCTGGCCACGCAGACGAAAACCATAATTTTCACTATTAAAGGAAACCCTACTTCATGCAGACTAATCCATGTATGGGTTGAATAAGGAAAGGAAGGGAGATTGTACTGTCCAAGAGAGTAGGCATCGGACCCTCATCTAGGTTGAAAGGGGGAAAATCAGTAGCTAAGGAACGAGTCTCGTGTCTCTTGGTTGAAGAAGGGTAGAAAGGCATGACAACGCAATAGAGAATGACCAGGTCGATCGGTTTGTTGTCCTCGCATAGGAGAAAGGTGGCTAAAGGGAACAAAAATGGGACGTAATCCACATATGTTGCCTGGATATTTGTTGCTCTGGGCAACCATACCTCCCTCACCACTCTGCGTCCGTGGAGGTACATCGTACTGGTGCGCCCACTGTCCGAATGGGCCTCCCATGCTCTTATTGCCACTTTTTTTGCTGTTAGTATAACGCCAGCAGTCAAGTCAAGCAATGCTACTGCTAAAGTGATGCCACATTTAACTAATGCCGCTCTCAGTCTAATGCCACCAATAAATTTAAGCAATGCCAATTAATGTCACTTGATTATTTCAGGGTTAGCTGTTGATTGTGGATGTATTAAAGATTTTTCAGCTAAGGCATTCTAATGCTGTTGCACAGCCAGTATACCAACGATGAAACTTGTTACTACCTTCAGATTTTTGCACTGTTAATGCTTATAGATTACATACCTCACTTTCATGAGATAAGTTAATTTTTTTGTACAGTGTCACCAAAATGCCAAGGCGTTGATGTCTTTTTTATTTTGGTTAAACTGCACAGACAATTATGAAGACAAGAGGAAAGGTCAACAGTGGGCACTTCCTCCTACGGCTGTTCTCTTGATTCGTTCGATCAAGTTTTTATGTTTGATCGATTATCAAGATTGGGATAGCAATTTTTAAGGTCCCCCCGAGTTCGAAATGATATTTACCTTGGAGGTACATGGTTTGCAATTTTTTTATATTGTCATTAGTTAATAGTGCTAGTTACCTTCAGACTTTTGTATTTGGTTTAATGCTCATGCACAGCTAGTATACCAATGCTGAAACTTGTTACCTTTACATTTTGTATTGTTAATTTTTATAGAAACCTTCCAGTGCTAGAGTTTATTGAAATCTGTTCAGTAAAACCATTGTACTGTACCCTGTAATAAACTAACTACTCTACTGTTGCACTAGCCACTGGATTAGTGTATATTTGTAGTATTCGAATGGTGTTGCATTAGCGTATGGACATAAATAAAGTGTGGCAAGCTTTCCCAGATATATGCTCAAGAAAACTACTACCTGTTTTTCTAAATACTAGACGTTTGGGTACTTTAAATTGAACCGCGAAAATGTCTTATATTAAGGGACAAAGGGTGTAGAGTTCACTCAAATTATCCCGGCAAAGCTAGTCACACCTTTGTTAAAATTAATGTTCATTATGTTATCGGAGGAGTTATGTATGTTTGTCTCTAATGCCTGTCGACTACATACCTGACATCATGATGTAATGTTAAGTCATTTCCTTTTGTACAGTGTCACTGAATTGTCAAGGCGGTGATGGCATTTTATTTTAGTAGAACTGCACAAAATTTTCTTAAAAGAAGAGGAAAGGTCAGGAATGGCTCAGTTTTTCAGAAAAAACTATGTATGCCTTCCTGACATCAGCCGCTGTTGCTTTATTTATTCCTTCAAATAGTTGGTTAGAAACAGTCTTGCTACCTTTTCCCATTAAGAAATTGGAATGCTTATATTTGTGAGTCTATGCTTCAACTAGTGCCACTTTTAGAGTAATCACACTTTCAATATCTATGCAAACAGGGATGCTCGATTTTAGTGGAACTGCACAAAAAGTCCAACTGGTTCAACATTAGGAGCATGTTTTTTTCCAAACCTTTATATCCAATTGGTGGCACTATGAGCTGTTCATTACGAAGGTACATGGTTAGCTACTATCTTGCTACTCTTTTTGTACTGTCATTAGATAGTAATACTAGTGGTTTGCATGTGAATTTATTGGCAGGGTGGACCTACATTGGAGGTGCAGGACAGGATTCAATGATTGGATGCTCAATTTCGGTTGTATCGATTTCACCTCTTCCATCACTGCGAACATGGATATCCTTGGTCTAATGAAGAATATGCGCTATATTTCTGCTCTGAACCAGCAAATCAATTCAGTATGAAATTGTCCAGGGCAAAACATAACTGTATCAGATTGTCCAGTGCAGAACATGACAGATGCTAAGCGAAAGAGACATATTTAAACCGAAAATACAACGTGTGGTATATGTTTACTAGCTGCTTGATATTTGTGTAGACAGAGATGTCTGCTCGTTGCTATTTGGCAAACAAACAAAGTGTCCGCAATTTTGGTTGAATTGCACAAGAGAATAGTATAGTCACTGCATGCAGTGCCATTTGAAAATAGACACAGAAAGATTGGATAGTCACTTCATGGACTGCAGAAAAGTAGTATTGTACTATTTATTTGCCAACACTAGGTGCTTCATTACTTTGGTATGATTATACAATGGGCATCATTTTGCCTAAGTTAAAGTTTGTATTCCGAAAATAGTCTCGCGGTGTGATCGAGAGAAGACCAAATCATATTGCAGTGGATGTTCCTCCATCATGTGTGGTTCATTCTCATGGTTCCAGCTGTTGGTGAAACCACTTACGTTTGCAAGAGGAATTGTAGACTTCACAAACAAATTTGTCTTTTAGTCTGTACTGAATGTTGGCCAAGAGAAGCATCCATGTTAGTAGGAAGAACAGATGTTTTTTCTAGATCTTTGCTTTTGGAGCTACATATTTGTATATGATATGTGAATCATTGAGATGCATTAACATGTTGATCTTATGTATGGGAATCGTACTAGTTAGTTTTAGTTGTGACACAAGATCCGAAGTGGCTGATCTTTGCTTTTGGAGCTACATATTTGTATATGATCTGTGAATCATTGAGATGCATTAACAGTTACTTATTTCTGTTCGCTCAGTGTTTACAAGTAACCGATCGATCACTAGCTAGCCTACAAATGCGCTCCTGGTAGTTTTATTTGCGACGCAAGATGCGAAGTGGCAGTTTTTTGAATAAAAATGCCTACCTCTAAAGAAACTGACAAGCTACACTATCGATCCTACACGGATAAAAATGCCTACCTCTGAAGAAACTGACAAGCTACACTATCGATCCTACACGGATAAATAGCGGATCACGCACGTACTACCTCCTTTCCGGTTTGCAGGGCTCAATTCAAGAAATGACCTACTTGATCCTACATGAATAAATAGTGGATCACGCACGTACTAGTACCTCATTTTCGGTTTGTAGGGCTTAATTCAAACCTCTCACCAACCAAGGTACTCCCTCCGTCCGGGTTTATTAGTCCCGTGAGCAAAGCAGCAAGACCAAGGCATGGCAATAATTAACGGCATGTAGAAGTTTAAGCCTAATTAATTCCAGCGATTTAAGTGGCTACATGCGTGCCCTCGGTTGCGACTCGTTGCATGCTGCTTCTCGTACTGCCTGCGAGCGATTCTGAGTGCCTGCATGCAGCCGGCCGTAATTAAGGCAGCTAACTGATGCGGAAAAAGATACGATTTAATTGTTGCGGGATTTTTAAATCCGTGGAATCATTATTGACAAGGAGGGAGATGATTCGAGTGCACTCGTTTGACCGCCATGCCGGCGTGCGACCCAGACGGGACGAGACGACACAGCCATAGTTTCAGTTTCTCTAGTTTTCCACGGCAAGCTGTCGCGCTAAGCCATTATGCATTGAATTCCGATGACCGTCGCGCTACCTTCCGCCTATAAGTACTGTTTCCCGGCCTTCTCCGGTGCCACCGTGACCCAACTCGCCATATCCTCATAAGCCCCCACCGGCACGACGTCGCTCGCCACGTCCGCCATGCCCCGCCCGTCCGCGGTAGGCGACGCCGGAGGTGGTCACCGCCGGAACTAGTGTTCGGGTTTTCACCGGAAGGCAGATGGAGGGAGGAGGCATTCTATCTGTCTTTAGATGGCAATGCAAAGATCGAGGAGTTGTTGGAGTGCGACCGCATGGCGAAGGAGCAGGAGTTGTTGGAGCGCGACCGCCTGGCGGAGGAGCAGCGTATCACCGATTTGCGCCGCCAGCGGGACATGGAGCAGCAGCGCACCAACGCTCTGAGTTGCGAGCAGAGCGCCTACAACTGGGCCGACTACGTGGAGGCCGGCGCCCGGCAAATAGCCCTGGAGGCTGTCGGGCACGCACGCGTTCGCGACGCCGATTTTTACTACCAGCTCGTCAAGTGGGTGTCCCGCTTGGAAGTCGAAGCTTCGGTGGACCACGCTGGCATGGAAAGGGCCAATGCGCGCGAGCAACGCGCCCTATCGCACCTCTTGCAAGTCCGAGGCGAGGCGCACGACGCCGGTGCCGGCGTTTAGCGTGTACCACAGATGGCGGCCGGCATCGTCTAGTTAGCTAAGAGTTAGTACTTGTACGCTACTAGAGTATTAGTGGGAGTAGATAGTTAACTTGGCTATGATGGTTGTCAACGTGGAAGTTCAGTACTCTATATGTGGATCATACCTGTTACTTTGCTCTGAATGTTGAACTTTCCGTTTGAACGTATGGAATGGGCTGTTATTTTTTTAAATGGGTTGTATTTGTCCTCCACGGGTTTAGAGGCTGACTTGTGGGCCTAGCAAGTTGACGCGTACACAATTAGGAGATGATTGTACGTGGAGAGGATGACAGCAGGGACCCGCCAAGGTCATGGCAGTACGCAAGCACGTGGCTCCTTATTTCAAACCAATAAAAAAGGCTCCTCCTAGTGGATTTCTGACATCTGGGTCCCATGCCATTATCAACATAGTCAATAAACAAGAGAATTGCACAACGAGCGGCTGACACCAGGGACCCAGCAGCTCGCCCAGTTATTTTTGTTTTGGGTTAATTTGATAAATGCCACTCCAAATCTGGTGTATCCGAGAAATGCCACTGCAATTTCCAAACTTTGAAAAATGCCATTTATAGTGGCATTTTCGAAGTCTGGAGTGGCGTTTTTCAAAGTTTGCAAACTACAGTGGCGTTTTTCAAAGTTTGCAAAAATTACAGTGGCATTTTTCAAAGTTTAGAAATTGCAGTGGCATTTTTATGAATCGCCATAATTGGAGTGGCATTTATCTAATTTGTTTTTGAGACGGAAGCAGGGTGTCAACTGGGTTGTGCGGGACACTCTGGCCTGTCTAGACAGCATTTTCTTTTATGTTTACCACAGACCAGCTCAGTAGTTTTTTTTTCTTTCTGAAAATGGCTAGCCCAGTTTTTTGTGATTTGTCAAGTAAGTCGCTTTATCAGGCTTGTTGGGCTGCAAATCTTTCAAGACGAGGAGAGTTTCATTCGGCTGGCCAAGAAAATGGCCTATCAGTAATGAGAAATGAGCTGTACATTTTTAAAACACATCAAACCGACAATTAGTTTCAAATATCTTTTTTTCATTTTGAGATTTTAAATTGCATTGATTTTTATGCATGGACAATTTATTGGATTTTATATTGATATACATTTATTTTTAAAATCAGTCTGAATGTGACTCAAAATTTCGGGATTAAAAACAGTTCAGACCACACCGACATATGCAAAATTTCATATAATTTTTTAAACGTGGCCACAATATGGGTTGTAATGCTAACAAAAATATTATGGGCTCAAAAAACCCGTAAGAATTAGCAAATGGGCTATAAATTATTTGAAACAATGGCAGATAGGTTGTATGTTGTTTTCCATAGATTTGAGGCTTTCCACAGATGGCATGTATACTGTTGGATGTCCATCCAACGGCCGTCGTGCTTCTTCAATCTCTGCTCTTCCTGCTCCAATCGCTCAAACAAGCGCCGGCGGGACTGCCTACTCCCTCCTCCCCGCGGCCGGCTGTGCTGCCGCGCAGGCCTCACCGCCCCACCGTACTCCCATCGCTGGCCTAGCCATCCCTCTACTCACCCACACCTGCTGTTATTCTTCGGCGATGGCAAACGAACCAGTAAACCCTCGTACAGTCGTACTCCCCTCCGCGTGGGAAACAAAAACAACTGCCGAGTCTTTCCTGCCTCCATGTCGTTCCCTTCCTAGGCCTCGCCGTCATCCACCGCCCTGGTGCTCTCGGCGTGGCATGGTCAACGTGGTCAATGACCGACATGCATCTGAAGTGGACTGTACGTGGAGAGGCTAATAGCTGGGTCCACGGCCGCACGCAAGGAAATGCCTCCTTATTACGCGCAAAATAATGATTCCTCCACCTGACATCTAGGACCCACCGAAAGGGCCTCTGTATTTCGCGAAAAAAATTTACCGCCGCTAACAGCTCGGACCCACCAGCTATATCTTCGCACGCAAGAAAGTGCCTCCTTATTACGCACAAAAAAATGAATACTCCCCCTGCTAGCTGGGACCTAGTATAGTGGGCCTACTAAGTTGACGGGGACGAAGGGCTTTGTCAACTTAGTCAATATGCACGATTCTAGCTCGACTAACCGTACGATGTCCATCCAACGGCCGTAGTGCTTCTTCAACCTCTGGTCTTCTTGCTCCAGCCGCCCAAAGCAGCGCCGGTCGTGCCGCCTGCTCCTGCCTCCCGTGGCCGGTTGTGCTGCCGCAGAGGCCTCACCGCCCCCATACTACTCCCATCGCTCGCCAGGCCATCCCTCCACTCCACTCACTCACACCCCCTATTATTCTGCGGCGACGGCAGCGCAGCCGAACCAGTGAACCCTCGTACTCCTCTCCGCGTGGGCATCCACTGCCGCGTCTTCCCCAGCTCCGCGTCGTCCCCTTCCTAGGCCTCGTCGTCGTCCACCACCGTGGTGCTCTCGGCGCGGCGTGGTCAATGTGGTCAACGAACGAATTCCATCGGAAGAATACTGTACGTGGAGAGGCTGACATCTGGGTCCACGGCAGCCGCAAGGAAGTGCCTCCTTATTACGCGGAAAATAATTATTCCTCCACCTGATAGCAAGGACCCACCGGACGCCCACCAGTATTTCACGAAAAAACATTTGCCCCTGACTGCTGGGACCCACCCGACGGGCCACCGTGTTTCACGAAAAAAACGTTCCCCCTGCTGTCAGCTCGGACCCACCGGAAGTGCCTCCTTATTACGCACAAAAAAAGAATACCCCCCTGCTAGTTGGGACCCACCTTGGTGGGAGGCTGACTTGTGGGCCTACTAAGTTGACGGGGACGAAGGGCTTTGTCAACTTAGTCAATATGCACGATTCTAGCTCGACTGACCGTACGATGTCCATCCAACGGCCGTAGTGCTTCTTCAACCTCTGGTCTTCTTGCTCCAACCGTCCAAAGCAGCGCCGATCGTGTCGCATGCTCCTGCCTCCTGTGGCCGGATGTGCTTCTGCGGAGGCCTCACTGCCCCTACTATTCCCACTGCTGGCCAGGCCCTGCGATGACGGCAGCCTCACACCGCAGCCGAACCAGTGAACCCTTGTACTCCTCTCCACGCGGGCTTCCACTGCCGCGTCTTCCCCGGCTACGCGTCGTCCCCTTCCTAGCCTCGCCGTCGTCCACCGCCCTGGTGCTCTCGGTGCGGCGTGGTCAACATGGTCAAGGAACGACTTCCATCGGACGTGGACTGTACGTGGAGAGGCTGATAGCTGGGTCCACGGCCGCAGCAAGGAAGTGCCTCCTTATTACTCGAAAAATAATGATTCCTCCACCTGACAGCTGGGACCCACCAGACGGGCCACTGTATTTCGTGAAAAAAATGTTTCCCCCTGACAGCTGGGACCCACCAGCTACATCTTCGCACGCAAGGAAGTGCGTCTGGGCAAAAAAACGATTCGCCCCCCTGACTGCTGGGATCCACCAGCTACATCTTCGCACGCAAGGAAGTGCGTCCGGGCAAAAAAACAATTTGCCCCCTGACTGCTAGGACCCACCAGCTACATCTTCGCACGCAAGGAAGTGCCTGACAATCGGGACCCACCTGGTCGAAGCGTACGTAGCGTTGTCTCTGGTCACGAACATGTACGTACATATATACTGGTGGATGTATAGGCGCGCACGTGTCGTAGTAGAGGCGCGCACGTGTCGTAGTAGAGGCGTGCACGTAGCATGTACACGTACGTACAGCAGCCAGGGTGGAAGAAAGAAAATATGGCCACGTATGTGTACACACGGGCGGGGTCTCGAACGCCTACTCGCGCATATGTACGGCGAGGGCTCGTGTACATGGCTGGGTCGGAATGGAGAAACAGCGTCGTCGTTGTGTTCATGGGGAGGCAACGGAATGCGTCGTGTTCATGGGGAGGCAACGGAATGCGTCGTGTTCATCGAGAGGCAACGGAATGCGTCGTGTTCATCGGGAGGCAATGGAATGCGTCGTGTTCATCAGGAGGCAACAGAACGCGTGGGAGCCAACCGGCTAGGTTGGAATGGAATGCGTGGTCGTGTTCATCGGGAGGGCTTGGACGGAACAGGCGATGGAAACGAGGCATGGCGTACCGCAGAATGGAGGAAACGGACCTCCTATGGTCGAAACAGGGGTCCTGATGATCGGGAGGGGTGTGGCGTACCGCAAAATGGTGGAAACGGACCTCCTATGGTCGAAATGGGGGTCCTGTTGATCGGCAGGGGTGTGGCGTACCGCAAAACGGACGAAATGGACCTCCTACGGTCGAAACGGGGGTCCTGTTGATCGGGAGGGGTGTGATGTACCGCAAAACGGACGAAACGGACCTCCTACGGTCGAAACGGGGGTCCTGTTCATCGGGAGGGGTGTGGCGTACCGCAAAACGGGACTCCACGGGATACTGTTCATCTCCACCGTCGACCTCCTCCAGCCTCCACGGGCTACCGTCGACCTCCTCCAGCCTTCACGGGCTCCTGTTCATCCAGCCTCCACCGCGCGCTACTCCACCGGCTACTGTTCAACCACCCCTCCACCGTCTACTGTTCATCCATCCCTCCACACCACGGGGTCCTGTTCAACCATCCCTCCATGGGCACCCCTCCACCGTCTACTGTTCATCCAGCCCTCCACACCACGGGGTCCTGTTCATCCAGAGGCAACGCCACCGCTCACTGTTCATCCACCCCCCCCCTCCCGCGCAACGCTCACTGTTCATCCAATCGATCGGCTTCAGTTAGCAGCAGTAGCGAAGGAATCGCTCGATCGGTTTCAGTTAACAGCCATCGATCGATCGCTCGGGTTCAGTAACGCGTAGCCTGCAGTGCAATCGCTCGGGTTCAGTTAGAGCCAACTCCTCGCTCCGGTTCAGTTAGAGCCAACGCCTCGCACACACGCGCGTACGTGTACGAGAGAAACACGCATCGCTCAGCCCCCGACCTCCCACCGTAACCGGGAACTCCCCCAAATTTTCCTCCCCCTCGCTTCTACCATGATTTTTTTCCGTCATAGACGGCCAAAGAATGTCATGCAACTCCGTCTCCGGCCCGCCCAGGACGAAAATCCCATTTTCTATCATGATTTTTTGTCATAGAAGTAGGAGCCCACCACATCTATGATGATACCGGGTTTTGTCACAATTATCGTCATAGAAGTGTCATATGTATGACAGAAAAAATTTCGTTTGGCCCAAAATGTCACGGATGTGTCTTTTTTTGTAGTGCAATGATGGATAATTATGTCAGATGTGATTCCTCATGCAACAGTTATAACATAGGGTGACACAGAACTAGCTCCAGTTCATCAATGTAATGTAGGCATGTATTCCGAATTTAGTCATACGTGCTTATGGAAAAGAACTTGCATGACATCTTTTGTCCTACCCTCCCATGGCAGCGGGGTCCTATTGGAAACTAAGGGATATTAAGGCCTCCTTTTAATAGAGTACCGGACCAAAGCATTAACACTTAGTGAATACATGAACTCCTCAAACTACGATCATCACCGGGAGTGATCCCGATTATTGTCACTTCGGGGTTGCCGGGTCATAACACATAGTAGGTGACTATTGACTTGCAAGATAGGATCAAGAACTCACATATATTCATGAAAACATAATAGGTTCAGATCTAAAATCATGGCACTCAGGCCCTAGTGACAAGCATTAAGCATAGCAAAGTCATAGCAACATCAATCTTAGAACAAAATGGATACTAGGGACCAAACCCTAACAAAACTAACTCGATTACATGGTAAATCTCATCCAACCCATCACCGTCCAGCAAGCCTGCGATGGGATTACTCACGCACGTCGGTGAGCATCATGAAATTGGTGATGGAGGATGGTTGATGATAACGACGGCGACGACGGATTCCCCTCTCCAGAGCCCCGAACCGACTCCAAATCAGCCCTCCGAAGGAAGATTAGGGCTTTGCGGCGGCTCCGTATCGTAAAACGCGATGAATCCTTCTCTCTGAATTTTTTTCTCCCCGAACGTGAATATATGGAGTTGGGGTTGAGGTCGGTGGACTCATAGGGGGCCCATGAGGTAGGGTGCGCGCCCAGGGGGGCGTGCCCTGCACCCTCGTGGACAGGGTGTGGGCCCCCTGATGCTGATTCTTTCGCCAATATTTTTCATTAATTCCAAAACGTGTCTCCGTGGATTTTCAGGTCATTCCGAGAACTTTTATTTCTGCACAAAAATAACACCATGGCAGTTCTACTGAAAACAGCGTTAGTCCGGGTTAGTTCCATTCAAATCATGAAAGTTAGAGTCCAAAACAAGGGCAAAAGTGTTTGGAAAAGTAGATACGTTGGAGACGTATCAGCAACCCAATGAATAAAATTTATTTTAGTTTTTTTGCTTTCTATTCTTGAGTGTTTGCACAATTATGCTACTGTTATGATTGTGTTTTTTGTATTTTAGTTAGTGTTTGTGCCAAGTAAAGCCTTTAGGATCTTCTTGGGTGATAGTTGTTTGATCTTGCTGAAAAAACAGAAACTTTTGCGTCCAGAGTTAAAAAATTAAAATCACAAAAGCGACGAAAAATTCTGAATTTTTTACAGAAGATTGATATACAAATTGCTCAGGTCATCCTCATTTTTCAGGATTTTTGGAGTTACAGAAGTATTCGAACAATTCAGATTGCTACAGACTATTCTATTTTTGACAGATTCTGTTTTCTTTGCGTTGTGTGCTTGTTTTGATGATTCTATGGTTTCCTTTGAAGTGTTTTTGCCATAGAAAAGTTGGAATACGGTAGATATAATGCAAGAATAAAATATGAATGGGTTGCAAGAGTACTTATAGTAGTAATTTGTTTTCTTATACTAACGGATCTCACGAAGGTTTTGTTGAGTTTTGTGTGATTGAAGTTTTCAATTTTTGGGTGATGTTACGATGGATGAAGGAATAAGGAGTAAGAAGAGCCTAAGCTTGGGGATGCCCCGAGTGGCATCCCCTCTTTCTTCTAACGACCATCGGTATTTTACTCAAAGCTATATTTTTATTCGTCACAAACTATGAGTTTTGCTTGGAGCGTCTTGTATGATATGAGTCTTTGCTTTTTTTTAAGTCTTGAACCTTGCTGGACACACCTATTTGAGAGAGCCAAAACTATGCCATGACTTGTTAGAATTGCTCTCTATGCTTCACTTAAATCTTTTATGAGCTATGTAATTGCCCTAGTGCTTCACTTATATCTTTTTGAGCACAGTGTGCTTTAGTATTTTTGAAGAAATTCTCTCTTGCTTCACTTAAATTAATTTGAGAGAAAGAAATATTATGCTCATGACCTTCAGTTATATTTGTTTGAGCTTACCAAAAGCAACACATGAAAATTAGTTCCAAAGTGATAGATATCCAAGAAGGATATAATAAAAACTTTCATGGAGATCATTGGACAAAATAAACTTGATTCCTTGTAATAGTTTTGAGATATGATGATGTGATATGTGAGTCATGTTGATGAGTAATTATGCTTTAGTAAGAACACTGGTGTTACGGTTTGTGATTCCCTATGCAAGCGCATAAGTCAATAGTCATGCAATGAAATTACATCCTACTTGTGGTGCATTATTCGGTGTTAATTATGTTTAATGCTCGCTTATGAGATTATTCGTTTCTTGGTTGGTCGCTTCTCAATCTTTTGCTAACCTTGATTTTGCACTAAGTATGATCACTACTTGTGCATCCAAAATCCTTTAAACCAGTTTTGCCACATGAGTCCACTATACCTACCTATATGCGGTATTCTTTTGTCGTTCTAAGCAAATTTGTATGTGCCATCCGTAATTTTCAAAATAAATTTCTCTTTTGTGTGCTCGTACCGCTCGCGAGGCGGTGAGGGGTGGCTAATATTTTCCATGCTAGATGTGTTATTCTCACGATGAGTGTTTATTCACTTGTCACTGCACGAGAGTAAGGCAAAGGTATTAGGGATGCTCAGTCCTGAAATGAAAAAATGAATTTACTTTATGTTGTCAGATAATAAATTCCTTGGAAAGCGTTGGTATGGAGGGCACACATGGATATGGTTAGCCATGGAAAGTGAAAGTTGAAGGAAATATGCCCTAGAGGCAATAATAAAGTTGTTATTTATATTTCTTTATATCATGATAAATGTTTATTATTCATGCTAGAATTTTATTAACCGGAAACTTGATACATGTGTGAATACATAGACAAAACAAAGTATCCCTAGTATGCCTCTACTTGACTAGCTCGTTAATCAAAGATGGTTAAGTTTCCTGACCATAGACATGTGTTGTCATTTGATGAACGAGATCACATCATTAGGAGAATGATGTGATGGACAAGACCCGTCCGTTAGCTTAGCATAATGACCGTTAAGTTTTATTGCTATTGCTTTCTTCATGACTTATACATATTCCTTTGACTATGAGATTATGCAACTCCCGAGTACCGGAGGAACACCATGTGTGCTATCAAACGTCACAACGTAATTGGGTGATTATAAAGATGCTCTGCAGGTGTCTCCGAAGGTGTTTGTTGGGTTGGCATAGATCGAGAGTAGGATTTATCACTCCAAGTATCAGAGAGGTATCTCTGGGCCCTCTCGATAATGCACATCATGATAAGCCTTACAAGTAATGTGACTGATGAGTTAGTTATAGGATGATGCATTACAGATCGAGTAAAGAGACTTGCTGGCAATGAGATTGAACTAGGTATGAAGATACCGACGATCAAATCTCGGGCAAGTAACATACCGATGACAAAGGGAATGATGTATGTTCTCGTTACGGTTTGACCGATAAAGATCTTCGTGGAATATGTAGGAACCAATATGAGCATCCAGTTTCCGATGTTGGTTATTAATCGGAGATGTGTCTCGGTCATGTCTACATAGTTCTTGAACCCGTAGGGTCCGAACGATTAACGTTCGATGACGATTTGTATTATGAGTTATGTGCTTTGGTGACCGAAGATTGTTCGGAGTCCCAGATTAGATCATGGACATGACGAGGAGTCTCCAAATGGTCGAGAGGTAAAGATTGATATATTGGACGATGGTATTCAGACACCGGAATGGTTCCTAAGTGTTTTGGGTATTTATCGAAGAACCGGGAGGTTACCGGACCCCCCCCCCCCCCCCGGAAAGTAATGGGCCACATGGGCCATAGGGGAGAGAGAGGGCAGCCCACAGGAGGGATGCCCCCCCATGGGGAGTCCGAATTGGACAAGGGGAGGGGGCGCTCCCCCCTTTCCTTCTCCCTCTCCTTCCCCCTTTCCCCCTCCGAAAGAAGGAGGGGACGAATAGGACTAGGAGTCCACGTGGGTTTCCCCCACTTGGCGCACCCCCTAGGCCGGCCTCCTCCCCTCTCCTCCTTTATATACGAGGGCGAGGGGGCACCCCAAAGCACATCAATTGTTTCTTAGCCGTGTGCGGTGCCCCCCTCCACCGTTTACTCCTCCGGTCATATTGTCGTAGTGCTTAGGCGAAGCCCTGCGTGGATCACATCACCATAATCGTCACCACGCCGTCGTGCTGACGAAACTCTCCCTCGACACTTTGCTGGATCAAGAGTTCGAGGGACGTGATCGACCTGAACGTGTGCAGAACTCGTAGGTGGAGTACGTTCGGTGCTTGATCGATTGAATCGAGAAGACGTTCGACTACATCAACTGCGTTAAGCTAACGCTTTCGCTTTCGGTCTACGAGGGTACGTGGACACACTCTCCCCCTCTCGTTGCTATACATATCCTAGATAGATCTTGCGCGATCGTAGGAATTTTTTTGAAATTGCATGCTACGTTCCCCAACAAAAGTATGGTGAAAAAAGGAATAAACTTTATTTTCTGTTTGGGAACCTCCTATGATATATCTAGCATGGAAAGTGTTGGGAGCTCTAAGTCGTTTTCGTTGGTGGGAAAAGTATGCCTCTCAAAATATTTTTATCTCTCAATTTTCGCTTTGAGCTCTGGAACCTCCGCGAAGGGCCTTTCTTTTACTTTATGCAATTTTTATTTGAGTCTCCATCTTCTCTTATAAAGCACCAACTATGGGGCACTATGATCGTACTTGAGCATTGGGTGTAGCTAATATGCGATTGTGTTTCATGAACGTATCAATTATTGAGCATGATGGGCTAGGGATAACTTATTTTAGCGTTGATATTTTGAAAGACATGGTTGCTTCTTGATATGCTTAAGTATTTAAATTATCATGTCCTAATTAGACTATTGCTTTGAACAATATAAAATTCCAAATGTCCATGCTACAAAGAAAAGAATATGAGATGACATGTTAGGCAGCATTCCACATCAAAAATTCAGTTTTTATCATTTACCTACTCGAGGACGAGCAGGAATTAAGATTGGGGATGCTGATAAGTCTCCAACGTATATATAATTTTTTTATTGTTCCATGTTGTGATATTATCATTCTTGGATGTTTATAATCATTTTATAGTCATTTTATATCATTTTCTGGTACTAACCTATTGACACAGTGCCAAGTGCCTTGCTATTTTTTGCATGTTTTTTACATCGCAGGAAATCAATACCAAACAGAGTCCAAACGCAGCGAAACTTTTTGTGGGTTTTTTTGGACCTTAAGACATCCAGTGGGCCGGAGAAGCGTCTGGGGGTGCTTCGAGGGGAGCACAACCCACCAGGGTGCGCCTGGAGGCCCAGGCGCGCCCTAGTGGGTTGTGCCCACCTTGGGTGCCCCCTGAACCGACTCTTTGCTCTATAAATGCCCAATATTCTAGAAACCCTAGAGGAGTCGACAAAAATCAATTCCAGCCGCCGCAGAGTCCAGAACCACCAGATCCAATCTAGACATCATCACGAAGGGGTGCATCATGTCCATTGGTGCCTCTCCGATGATGCGTGCATAGTTCTTTGTAGACCTTCGGGTCCTTAGTTAGTAGCTAGATGGCTTCCTCTCTCTCGTTTGATTCTCAATACAATGGTCTCTTGGAGATCCATATGATGTAATTCTTTTTGCAGTGTGTTTGTTAGGATCAGATGAACTTTGAGTTTATGATCAGATCTATCTTTTTATCCATGAAAGTTATTTGAGTCTTCTTTGATCTCTTATATGCATGATTGCTTATAGCCTCGTATTTCTTATTCGATATTTGGGTTTTCTTTGGCCAATTTGATCTATTTATCTTGCAATGGGAAGAGGTGCTTTTTAGTGGGTTCGATCTTACGGTGCTTGATCCCAGTGACAGAAGGGGAACCGACGCGTATGTATCATTGCTACTAAGGATAAAACGATGGGGGTCTATTTCTACATAAATAGATCTTGTCTACATCATGTCATCGTTCTATGCATTACTCCATTTCTCCATGAACTTAATACACTAGATGCATGCTGGATAGTGGTCGATGTGTGGAGTAATAGTAGTAGATGCAGGCAGGAGTCGTTCTACTAATCTTGGATGTAATGCCTATATAATGATCATTTCCTGGATATCGTCATGATTATTTGAAGTTCTATCAATTTCCCAACAGTAATTTGTTTACCCACCGTTTGCTATTTTCCTCGAGAGAAGCCACTAGTGATATCTACGGCCCCCGGGTCTCTTTCTCATATTCCTTTGTAATCTATTTTATTTGCCTTTTATTTTCAGATCTAGTAAACCAAAAATACAAAAATACCTTGCTGCACTTTATTTTATTTGTCGTTCGATCTATCAATATTTACAACTCTCTCACGTCTGTTTGCCAATTTCTGGCGCCGTTGCCCGAAAGGGATTGACAACCCCTTTAACACGTCGGGTTGCGAGTATTTGTTATTTGTGTGCAGGTGCTTTTCACGTAGTGTTGCGTGATTCTCCTACTGGTTCGATAACCTTGGTCTCATCACTGAGGGAAATACCTACCGTTGTTGTGATGCATCATCCCTTCCTCTTTGGGGAAATACCAACGTAGTTCAAGCCAACATCAACCATCACCACGCTGTCATGCTGACGGAACTCATCTACTACCTCGACGACGTGCTGGGTCAAGAAGGCGAGGGACGTCACCAAGCTGAACATGTGCAGAACACGGAGGTGTCGTGTGTTCGGTACTTGATCGGTTGACTTGAGAAGAAGTTCGACTACATCAACCGCGTTGTGAAACGCTTCCGCTTACGGTCTACGAGGGTACGTAAACACACTCTCCCCCTCATTGTTATGCATCTCCATGGATAGATCATTGCGTGTGCGTAAAAAAATTATATTCCATGCAACGTTTCCCAACACTTAATGCTTACAACCATGTATTTGTGCTGGGACCAAACAGGATCTTAATTTGTGTGCTGGAAGTCACCCATTAGACGTGCTTGTTATGAACCAAAGTGTGGGATGTCTCGAAATTACATCTTGACCGACACGTGTCCTGCATGAAGAATCGGTTGTCCAACCGAAGGCCCTATCCGCCTCACAGGGTTGCCTCAATAATTAAGATTCTAATAATTGAGCTTTGGACGTTTAATGACTACACCTCTTGAATCGCCAGAGATAGGATCCGTGTTACCGCACTAAACCCTTCTGTCACTAATGTTAAGAATAACACTTCCTGTCGTGGTTTTGTCACGGCAGATGTCCTCTCAAAAGGACTTAGTCGTGGAGCCATCGCTACGGGTTAGCTTGAAGGGGTTAAAGCGGACAAAGGGACGCAAGAGAGTTTATACTAGTTCAGCCCCTTCAATGAAGGTAAAGGCCTACGCCTAGTTGTGATGGAATTGATGGGGTTTCGATGACCAGGGAGCGAATATGCTTCGCCTGAGTCTCGAGTTGTTGTCTGTTCTCCTGAATCGCCGCCGGGTCGTCCCCTTATATACATGGGTGACACCCGTCGGTTTGCAGAGTCTCGAGACCGGCTCATAAACGTGTCCGACTTGGTCTCCGCTCTTTCTATATTACCATACAAGTTACATACCAACCGGTTCACGGTTACAGGCCTTAAACTGGTTCTGGGCCTTGGGCCCCTATCTAACATTCCTATCTGCCTTCTTGGGCTTCAAGCATACTCAACTACTGATGAAGTTAACCCGGCCTGTCCTGGCCGGTTTACGCCCAGTAGTAATATCCCCAACATTAGGCCCCAGATTGATTTGAACAGGTTCATGTCAATCCTTACCAGAAACTTTGTCTTCAACATCTTCTCATAATTTGGTGAACCGCCGTGCGTCATCTTCTCAGATCGTGGCGAACCGGCGTGACGTCATCTGTTAAAGAAAAAATGTGTATGACACATCTTCATTAATGGGTCTCCAACAATCGAGGCGACAGCTGCGCCTCACTTCCAAATTCGCGGCCCTTGATTTTCGCGCCTGACACATATTCCCTGCCTTTATAAATAGGACCGAGGGGTCATTTTCTTTTCCCCTTCATGCCCTTCCGTGTCGTCCTCCTTGTGCCGCTCAGCTTGTGAAGCTCCGCCGCCACCGTCGATCGTCGTCTCTGCTTCGACCTTGGCCGCTGCATCACCCTGAGCGCACCAGATCACTGCGGCGGCCTTCCGCTTCTTCCTCAGCTCTGGTAAGTCTTCTGCCCCTTCTGCCATAGATCTGTTCTAGGGTTTCCAGGTTCTTCGATGTTTGTCATTCGTTTCTTGTTCATATGATGGTTCTTTGATGAACTCCTGAATATCTGCTCTGTGTAGTGGTAGCCTTTAGCCTCCGTTTCCACTTACACATCTCAAAACCATAGATCTTATCTGAACCTTAGCTCATTGGTTCGGTACTGCCTCTTTAGGCTTTGAATATATTTCTTTTTCCTGATATGCCCCAGATCCAAAACTGCAACATAACCTTGTGAAACCTGTTTTCATTCACTTACTCATCTGCAATCCTGACTCTACAATGCTTAGACTAGGCGGTTTAACTTTGTAGAAAAAATGACAATCCGGTATATACCATTAGTCCCCTTGTTGAACCGCCAAATCCTTGACCCGGGCACTGTTGCATCATTGAACTCCGGTTTATAAATAGCTGCCGCCGGATTAGCAAATATGCATTATCATATATCTGCCCAACGTTCTCTTAAACCGGTAATTAATGTATTCTAGATCTTGCCATGGCGAAGCAAGTGTATGAGTGCAACTGGGTCCCTTCTCGAGTGACTGAGGATCAACTAGACAATCTGGTCAAAACGGGCGCTTTAAGCCAAAAAAGCGTCATTCACTGGAGAGTCCCTGGCACGGAATGCCCTCCTACTCCCCAAGAGGGAGAAGTTGTTGTTTTTACTGGTCATTTAAGCCGGGGCTTCAACCCTCCCGGTTCAAAGTTTTTTCGGGATGTCTTAGCTGATTTTCAACTGCACCCGCAAGATATTGGTCCTAACTCCATAACCAATATCTGCCACTTTCAAGTCTTCAGTGAGGTTTACCTCCAGGAGGAACCTTCCATAGAGCTATTCTGGGACTATTTTCATCTGAACCGTCGTAAAAAGTTCAAAGACGGATCCAAAACACAGAAATGGGTGGTGTGGCGATTCAGAAAAGAAAAGAAGTCACCTTCCCTCATGCCAACCTTCACAGCCACCCCAAAGAATGGAACCACACATGGTTTTATTGCAAGGACACCTCTCCTTCTAAAGAAAATCCCTTGCCGGGTTACCGTCCGGAACGTCTGAGCAACACACACCCTTTCCCTCAGAGGCTAACTGCTAAGGAGAGAGTCAAATACTCTGCTCAATTATCCAAGCTTAGGGCCTTCATGGCAAACGGGTTAACAGGAGTTGACTTTGCACGCTGCTGGATCTCTTGGAGCATACTACCCTTAAGCCAGCGCCCCGGTTTGATGTGTGAGTACACAGGAGATGTAAAGGATGCTCAGCGGCACATTGATATCCAACTTACAGACGACGAAGTTACCGAAGTTTTCAAAAAGATTCTGAATGAACCAGAAAATGTTTGTGCTCAAACCAGACTACCCCCTTTCTGCGCCATTAACAAACCGCCGGCTGTAAGAGTCATACTTTCTGTTCATCTGAAAAATGCCTTTATCCAAATATTCTCTGGCGATGTTATTATCTTTGACAGGGCGATGATACATTCTGGAATAGGCAACCTCCACAAGACGAACCGGCGAAGCCAACCCGGTAAAAGACTAGAGTTGTGAAGAAACCTGCTAATAAGAAAAGAACCATTGCCTCCTCCGATCCACCAGCTGACGATGATGTGGGTAACCCGGATCTTGAGGTAGAACTTGACTCACTTGGTTCATTTTTCATACGCCTTATTGATGATGATTATTGCCAGGACGACACTGAAGTCAGTCACGCCGATGTTGTAGAGGTAATTGTTCTTTCCTCCGATTCAAATCCTTTGCCTTCACTAAAAACCCGTCAGGCAAACCGGAAAGTTAAATTTTCTCATCCTCTTGCTTACTTGGACCCAAACTTTATTGTGAAGACACAACAGCACGAAGCTCGCCGCACAACCCGGCACAGCAGCCAGGTAGTTACCTCTGCCGGTTTACCGAACAGTCCGGTTCGGAAACACCGTTCAGAGGTCTCTAATTCTCTTGTCACTGCATGCCCTAAAGTGGGTTGTTTTCGTCAACCTCTTAATCCGTCTGACTCCAATTATCAGGGCACTTCTCATTCATCCTCCGGCGAGTCATCAGCCACCAAGCTTCCACCGCTTAAAACGGTGCTTGGGTAAGTCATATTCCTTCTTACATCTTTGACATATTACTTTATATGTGCTGAACTGATCCTTTTTAATTTCTCACATAGCCAAACCCAGACCCAGCAAAAGGGCCCGTCTGAACAAACCGGCAGAAGAAAATACGGTTGCTGAACCGGAGAAGATATTGGACCCTCAAGAGGCCAACCTAGATGATGTGCTGAATGACCCACCACCACAAGACCATGATTTTGTTGCTGAACAAGCAGAAGTTGATACTACGGGTCATGTTGATCAACCGACCAGCTCCATCCAGACTGACAAACCGGCTAGTCCAGCAAAAAAGACTGACAAACCGGCGACTCCGATACAAGATGCTGAAGAGAAGGATGATGATGTTTTGATTACTGGCATTGGCCATACCGATCCAGGAAACCCTGTCGCTTTGTCAAGGCACACTGCTAAAGAAGAATTATCTACAATTAGCAAATGCAAGTGGAATGCCGATTTGTCAACATATGCTGCTCTGAACGCTCAAGATCTCCATTCTGGTTATCTAAACCGGTTGTACACCAGCCGTGATTATGAAGCCAGTCTGGTCAATATGATGAAGGATAAATATGAGGTAATTTCCTTTATGCTTCTCTGCTTGTATTTCGTAACTTATCAACTCCAATAGCCCCCAAGTGACGGTTTAAGATATCAACTTAAGCCGGGACTTGAGTAAATATTCCATGTAAAACTTAATTCATCTGAACTTTGCTGATGTAGCCCCCAAGGGCCGGTTCAACTTTACAAAGTTAAACCGGGACTTTAGAGAAATAAAAATTCCTGCATCAGTAGTCTTTGAACAAATAGCCATTAGCCCCCAAGTGCCAAGGTGAATACTTGTATTGAGCTTGGGACTTTGAAGAAACTGTATGATGAAGAGCAAATATGCATTAGCCCCCAAATACCAAGGGCATAACTTGTTATGTGGTTGGTACTTCAAATCTGTACTGTCATTTCATCATATAACTATCTGTATGCAGGCTGAGCTGAGCAAGAAAGAAAGTCAAACCGCCGATCTGCAAGAGAACCTTAAGTCGCAACAAGCAGAAACCTCCAAGGCAAAAGAAGAATTGACCAGTGCTTTAAGCGCAATGGAGAAACTTAAGGAGGGTTTCAACAAATAGCGGGCGGATTGGGCAACTAAGAAGGCCGCTTTAACGCAAAGGGCTGAAAAAGCAGAAGCCGCTCTTAAATCGATGGTTGACGAATCAATCAGTGTGAAGTGACAGGTTCATGCCATGACTGCGGCTATATTTGGTAAGTATCCTTGTTCTCTAATTTGAGCAGATCTTTTCATGTATCTGTCAGTTTACTAACCCTTACAATGATACAGGAACTCGCATGGGCCACTTAGGATCGGATGTGCGGAAGAAGTTGAAGGCTGCTTATACTTTGATAGAGCAACTGTACACGGGTGCACAACGGATCATCTATACAGCTTCCCACAACAATCCGCCGCCCACCTTGATCAAAGACACCCTTGAAAGGTTATCTATGCTCCCTGCCCGGGTTGAAGAGCTGAAGAAATCTGCTGCTAGAACGGGTGCTTTGAACGCCCTAATCCGGGCAAAAGCATGGGTGCCTGACTTTGATCCTGTTGAAGCGGCCCAAGGCTATCCCAGCTTGAAGGAAGACGGGACAGAATTTGATGAAGCGGATCTCCGGACCATAAACCGGGGAGTACGCCCTCTGGCCTGTCAACTGGTTGAAGAGGCGGATCTGTCCCACTATCAAGCCCAATATGACAATCAAAACAAGCGAGTTGTTGCACCAGTTCCTGAAGCTGAAAACCTTATACCACCAATCCGTAAGCATACTTATGCTCCTGATGTTGAACCGTCGCTGCTGATCAGTGATGAAGCTGTGTTTCAAGCGTTAACTAGAATCGACTGGTCAACTATTGATTTCCATCCACTGGTTAGGGAGGAAGAAGCTGAATCGGCGCGAGAGGACCCGCAACCGTCAGGTCAAGCTGGTGACCAAGCGTGAACCGGAAGCCGGTTTAAACCAATGCATGTTGTGATATGCAAAAAACAATGATCTTATTTGGGCACTGGAGTGCCTTGTAATAGGCTATTTGATATACTTGATCTTGGTATGCCTTCGTGCATATTTATCTTCAACTGATGCTACTTTGAATCATATATTGTCAAGCTATTTTTCTGCAGTTAAAAAGCTTAAAACACCCTCGCGGATTACCACCAGGCGGGTCATGATATCCATGTATGTAAAACCAAAGATAATTACTTAGGTTAAAACATATAACCAGATATGGAAATACATAATACCTGCCACCGTCGGGCACGATGTTGGCTGGCCAACCTTGTAGTTGGGCTGATAACCCAAACTTTAGAGGAGAAAGCAACTCCTGTTAATATAAGATCAATTTACAATGTAAACCGTTCCGGGTTATGATAAGCACCGGTTTACTCCACAATAGGATGGTAACAGAAAATCAAACCGGGCGGATAGTCTCCGGTTTAAGACTTGACCGTGTTCCGTCAATTTGTAATTGACCGTCGAACCGGATTAACAATGTCGGTTTAAAATGCAACAAAAGAAAAAGGTCTTTAGCAAAAAGAACAGAATTCAAGCAAAGGCAAAGATAAAACCATTTGCAAATGAGGCTTTGAGCCGATCAAGAGGCATTACCATGGTCGGACACGACCAAGCCCCCAAAAGGCGTAGCTATGGTTCGAGTCAGCCAGGTCCCCAAATGATGCGTTGGCATTACGCCGATCAAGAGGTGTAGCGATGGTTCGGGTTCGACCAAAGCCCCCAAGTGATGTTGTGGCACTAGGCCGATCAAGAGGCCTGACTATGGTTCAGACTTGACCAAGTCCCCAAGTGATGCTGTGGCTTTGCGCCTATCAAAAGGTGTTGCTATGGTTCGGACACGACCAAGCCCCCAAGTGATATAATATAAAGCTTTCGAGAAGCTAACTCAAGGGGTAAACCGGGCGCCGCTTTAAAGACAGAAGCTCCGTGTAACCACACATGATTTAAACATAACAGAGACCCCGCTTTAGCTGAGGTTCCGGTTTATTGTATTGATCATAATATATACATTGTCATAATATGTCCATAAGTAGAGCCTATAGCTCAAGTATAGTAAGGCCGAAGATGAGCAATATTCCACGCCCGGTTGGTCTCCTCCTTTGATTTACGTGAGTCTTTGCGCTCTCGAACATCAATGAGGTAGTATGACCCATTATGCAGATTCTTGCTGACCACAAAAGGTCCTTCCCAAGGTGGGGATAACTTGTGCATATCCGTCTCATCCTGGATGAGTCGAAGCACCAAATCTCCTTCTTCAAAGGTTCTGGTTCTAACCCTGCGACTGTCATAGCGATGTAGATCTTGTTGATAAATCGCCAAACGGGCAGCCGCTATGTCACGCTCCTCATCCAATAGGTCAAGAGCGTCTTGTCGTGCTTTCTCGTTGTCCGCTTCAACATATGCTGCTACACGAGGTGAGTCATGACGGATGTCACTGGGAAGAACTGCCTCCGCTCCATAAACCATGAAGAACGGTGTATAGCCTGTTGATCTGTTGGGTGTGGTGTTGATGCTCCATAACACTGAAGGGAGCTCCTCAACCCAACAACTCGGCGTCCGCTGCAAAGGAACCATAAGCCGGGGTTTGATGCCTCGCAAGATCTCTTGATTGGCCCTCTCTGCCTGACCATTGGACTATGGGTGAGCCACTAATGAGACGTCAAGCCGGATGTGCTCACGTTGACAGAACTCTTTCATGGCACCCTTGGATAGATTGGTACCATTGTCAGTGATAATGCTATGTGGAAAGCCAAACCGGAAAATCACCTTTTTGATGAATTGAACCGCCGTGGCCGCGTCACGTTTGCTAACGGGCTCTGCCTCTACCCACTTTGTGAACTTGTCAACCGCCACCAGAAGGTGGGTCTTCTTTTCTTTGGACCTTTTGAAAGGCCCAACCATATCCAGCCCCCAAGTTGCAAACGGCCAAGTAATTGGAATCATCCTCAATTCTTGAGCCGGCACATGAGCGCGTCCTGACAGCCATCACATCGTCTGACCAGGTCCTCCACATCAGCATGAGCAGTTAACCAATAGAAACCGTGGCGAAACGCCTTAGCCACCAAAGATTTTGAACCGGTGTGGTGACCACAATCTCCTTCGTGGATCTCGTGCAAAATGTCACAGCCTTCCTCAGGAGACACACAGCGTTGAAACACCCCTAACACACTGCAATGATGCAGCTCTCCATTAATAATAGTCATGGACTTGGACCGCCAGATTATCTGCCTAGCTAGAGTCTCATCCTCTGGTAACTCGCCCTGGTTCATGTATGCGAGATAAGGAAGCATCCAATCCGGGATGACATGAAGAGCCGCCACCAATTGAGCTTCCGGATCAGGAATAGCCAGATCCTCTTCACCAGGGAGCTTGACGGACGGATTATGAAGAACATCCAAGAAGACATTAGGCGGGACCGGTTTACGTTCAGAACCCAATCGGCTCAAAGCGTCCGCCGCTTCGTTCTTCTGTCAGTCCACGTGATCCACCTGATAACCTTTGAAGTGACCTGCAACAATATCCACCTCACGATGATATGCTGCCATGAGCGGATCCTTGGAATCCCAAGTGCCAGACACTTGCTGAGCCACCAGGTCCGAGTCACCGGAGCACTTAACTCGGCTTAGATTCATTTCCTTAGCCATCCGAAGACCATGGAGTGAAGCTTCGTACTCAGCTGCATTGTTAGTACAAGGGAACATTAGGCAGAGAACATAACAGAACTTATCACCTCGTGGGGAAGTTAATACGACTCCAGCCCCCGAGCCCCCCTGTTGGTGTCAAAACCGGCGGATCTCGGGTAGGGGGTCCCGAACTGTGTGTCTAGGCGGATGGTAACAGGAGACAAGGGACACGAAGTTTTATCCAGGTTCGGGCCCTCTTGATGGAGGTAAAACCCTACGTCCTGCTTGATTAATATTGATAATATGGGTAGTACAAGAGTAGATCTACCACGAGATCAAGGAGGCTAAACCCTAGAAGCTAGCCTATGGTATGATTGTTGTATCTTGGAGTTCTTGTCCTACAGACTAAAACCCTCCGGTTTATATAGACACCGGATAGGGTTAGGGTTACACAAAGTCGGTTACAATGGTAGGAGATCTGAATATCCGCATCGCCAAGCTTGCCTTCCACGCCAAGGAAAGTCCCCTCCGGACACGGGACGAAGTCTTAAATCTTGTATCTTCATAGTCCAGGAGTCCGGCTGAAGGTATAATTCGGCTATCCGAAAACCCCCTAATCCCGGACTCCCTCAGTAGCCCCCGAACCAGGCTTCAATGACGACGAGTCCGGCGCGCAAATTGTCTTCGGCATTGCAAGGCGGGTTCTTCTCCAAACTCTGTGCACCTATTGAATAATGTCCGGTTTTTATAATGTAGCGCTCCTTGGCTTCTTCGCCCAATAATGGCGGCCTTCCACGTGTCGAACAAATACGAAAAGTCTGGGTGTTCTTACATTCACACCCCTGGCCGCGTAAATGAGCCACCTATTAAAGAGATGGGGATTTAGATCCAAATCACATCTTCTCCCTTCCGTGAGCAGTCATCCGAGAGCATCTAGCAAAGGTCCATTCCATCATGGCCAACCATCGCAACTCCTCTTCTCGCCCATCCAGCCCGAAGCCGGGAGACTGGGAGAGGTGCTCCATCCCGCATAGCGAGATAGTATCGCTTCAGACCAACGGGTTCCTCCCTCTGGCCTATATGGTTCCGGTTCGAGCCGGACTCGCCACCTATAATGGCGGAGAGCAAGCGAAGAGCGACCCTAATCCCTCCAAAGGAGAGCGGGTATGCCTTGTCCCTTATCTAATAAGAGGACTCAGATTTCCAATTCATCCATTTCTCCGGGGGCTTCTGGAGTTCTACGGCCTCCAGCTGCACAACCTCACGCCCGCCTCTATATTGCATATCGCGGGCTTCGTTGCCCTTTGCGAGTTGTTCTTGGGTATTGAGGCTCATTTCGCGCTGTGGAAGAGGCTATTCTGCCTGGTGCCTCGTTCTCAGGAGGGGTCCATATATCAAGTGGGCGGAGCCGAAGTGTGGCGCATCGTCGAGACCGGATATCTATCCGGAACCCCAAAGAAGGCGTCCGAGGACTGGCCTTCGAAATGGTTTTATATATATGATGTCCCGCTGCTGGATCCTATCCGGGTCGGTCTCCCCGAATTCAACAGTGCTCCCTTAAAGAAACGCTTGAGCTGGCGTCCACGGAGCTCTCGGAGAGAAAGTGACAGGGACGTCCTTTACCTGATGGGCCGGATAAGACTATTGGCTCATTCCGGACTAACCATGATTGGAGTCATGGCCGCATGCATTATGCGGGGGGTGCAGCCACTGCAGTATAGAGGCCACCCCATGTGGGATTTTAACGGGGAAGATGACGCCACCCGTTGCGGTCGAAAGGGGCCGAACTCGGCTGCCGCTCTGATAAAGATCTTGTCCTCTTTGTACACAAGGGAGAAGAGGAGGAATTCCTCCGCGTCAACCCCCAGGGTGGATTTACTATGTACAACCCTCCGAGTTGGGTAAGCAGACAATTTTGCTCTACCATCCGTTTCATATTCCCATGATCAAATATGTAGTCTAACGACTTCAACATAGGAACTGCGTCAGGAAGTAAAGGATATAAGCAGTCGTCCTCCACAGCCCGAGGATCCAGAACGATCCCTTGATCCGGACTCCGAAGAGGATCCGGATATAGCTGTGGAGCTGATTGACGGGGTATTTCATCAGCTGAGCAAGGATGATACCTTGGTGGCCATTACGGTCGATTACCCAGGGCTAATCCCGGCCTCCCAGGTAACAAAGACTGGAGTCTCATCACTTTGGGAAGGAATCCATCCTCATGTGTTTCAGTTTCCCTGACAACAACCGTGTTTTGAAGGGGAGGTTTCCGAGGCGGGAGGCCGAGCCGGCAGCGGCTAGCCAATGAGGGGCCGCAGGACCCCGTGGGGCAAAAAGGAATGTAGTCCGGACTGAGACGCCGGCGCAAAGGTATAGCGCACCATCTTTTTCCCAAGTTTTATTCCTTCAGGGCATATTAACGCTCGTGCTCTCTTCAGGACGAAGAGACCTCGCCGGACTATATCCGGGGAGGTTGCCAATCATGCCTCCACCAGCCAGGCTCCAAAGCCTGGCCCGGAAGCGGAGGCGAACACAAGGCGCGCACCGGACACTCCTCCGACAGAGGATGCGGACAGGTTGTCTGCCGCCAATTCCGAGGTGGAGAGTGCCATGAACCACAGGCGTCGCCGGGCAGTTCTTCGCGATGCTTGTTTCTCCCAAGAGGCATTGTATGCCTTCAACTCGGGAGATGCGTACCTCCGTGCCGCTCAAAATGGTTTAACCAGATCCACGGAGCAATATGTAAAAGACATACGGGTAAGAAAATTTCTGGTAAATATATATAAACCAGTAGCCCCCGAGACTTGAAGCAGTTAGAATGATTGATTTAAGGATCATTTGTTATGCAGGCTCTTACAAAAAAGAATATCCTACTGTCCCAGGAGCTGAAAGAGTGCAAAGCCCAACTTGGGGCCGCACTAGCCGCGGCAGGGGAGCCCAAGGAGACCCCCTCTGGTAATTTATGCTTCGAAAGATAAATATTTTGCGAAGTGCGACGTGGGTACAAATCTGACAAATGAAATTGCAGATGTCGCCGGATTAAATCCGGAAAAGCAACAACTCCTACGCCAGCTGAAGGCTGGTGAAAGCGTGCTGATAAAGGTGAGGCGGGAGAAGAACGATCTCCAAGATGCCTACACCAAGCTGGGCGTTGAACTGAAGGATGTTCGGGCCCAGCTGTCGGACTCCACTAAGGAGAATCAACGGTTTCGACGCGGCATATATAGTAAGTGCTTAAACGAACTCTGAAAAGGGAGTTCGGCGGGGAAGTCGACTAACAGAGTTATGTCTGTAGGTATGCTAACAGGACGTCCTGCAGAAGAGATGCCCGGTTCAACAGGTGATCTTCTTCCCGAGCTCTCGCAATTGCACGAGCGAGTTCGGCAGATGATGCAGGGTGTTGCCCAAGCCTTATGGCCATCCCTCCCCATGCTCGAGGGCCTTGGAGAGCTTGCGGAGAAGCTGAAGGGAGCGCGGCGGCGCTTCCGGTTGTGGAAGATATCGGCCTGCCGTCAAGGCGCTAGGGAGGCCTGGGCCATGGTGAAGACGCGGTACACAAAGGCTGACCCAAACCACATGGCCGAGGTCGGACCTGTGGGGCCCGATGGGAAGGAGATCCCTGTAAGCTTAGTATACGGCCAAGTAGAATTGGCCGCAAAGTATTCCCAGCAGGACTGTAAGTTAGACAGCCTGTTAGATGGTATTGAAGAGGAATACAATTAGTCAAAGTGACTATGTAACTTTTAATTGACATGTGTAATCGTCACCGCTACTGATCCGGAGATCATTGCTGCTGCGGTCGAAGAGTGGATCGCTGCTTGTGTACCGGCCATGAATATTCCAACCCAGTTTGGCAGATCAGAGGGGTCCGGAATACTGTCGCCATCGAAACAGCCCCCAATCTGGCCATCTTGTAACTGATATAACGACTCGGTTTCTCCGGTCGATGACTCGTCGCCGGAATAAACGACGGTCTCACCACCAGATTCCGATCTATCCTCGTATTCCCCTCCATGGATGACTCCCACGAAGGCACGCTTCATGGTCGGTTTGACCCGGGCAAATCGTGCACGCTGAGCCGTTTCGACGACGTCGGTGCAGATGTCCGGCTCAGGGCCCGGTTCACCGATCTTGCCGATGAAGACGTGTATGCCACCAAAGGGGACCCGGTGCCCGTACTTAATTGAGCAGGCCTCGGGGCCCCACCCTGCATCGTCGATGTAGAGCTTGCCGCTATGACTCTTGGTCATCCGGCCCATGGCGTAACCCTTGAGTCCTTCGAAGTTGCCCTCCAAGAACTTGAAACCATCGTGCGATAGCCCCACGGTGGGCGCCAACTGTCGTGGTTTTGTCACGGCAGATGTCCTCTCGAAAGGACTTAGTCGTGGAGCCATCGCTACGGGTTAGCTTGAAGGGGTTAAAGCAGACAAAGGGACGCAAGAAAGTTCATACTAGTTCGGCCCCTTAGATGAAGGTAAAGGCCTACGTCTAGTTGTGATGGAATTGATGGGGTTTCGATGACCAGGGAGCGAATATGCTTCGCCTGAGTCTCGAGTTGTTGTCTATTCTCCTGAATCGCCGCCGGGTCGTCCCCTTATATACATGGGTGACACCCGTCGGTTTGCAGAGTCCCGAGACCGGCTCATAAACGTGTCTGGTTCGGTCTCCGCTCTTTCTATCTTACCATACAAGTTACATACCAACAGGTTCACGGTTACAGGCCTTAAACCGGCTCTGGGCCTTGGGCCCCTATCTAACATTCCTATCTGCCTTCGTGGGCTTCAAGCATACTCAACTAATGATGAAGTTAACCCGGCCTGTCCTGGCCGGTTTACGCCCAGTAGTAATATCCCCAACACTTCCCGTTTTCCCTTCCCTTAGCCTCTCTGTGACTCGCTCTCCACGATCCTGAGTACCTGCGGCGATGAAGAACGCGGACGAAACAAGAGACATCTATGGAATAATTTTATTTCATAGATATAGGATGTTAATTCAAAGCACTTCCATTGATCCGCACAACAAATATAGAGGGTTACAAGGCTCTTGCCTCAACCCATACCTTACTGAACTACTCACACATGGAGATCGGATCACATGAAGAACACGTCATGGAGATTGATTGATTGGTAATATATCTTACAATGAATGTCATGTGTGATGCATGATTACAATATGATCTAGTGGAAGAAGAACTATGGTGATGATGGTGGCTATGGAGATGGAAATGACAGCGGTTGGGGTTGATGAACATGGATGAGGATGACTCTGTTCTGGCTTAGCTCGCGGATCTTCTGTGGACATTTCGGCCTCGACCCCTTTATAAAAGTTGTTCAAGTGGATGAGAGGCCTTGGTTTCATGCCATACGACTGCTCATGTGAGCGGTAACGGTCGCATGGAATGTCGTCTTTTGCACTGTTTCTTCTAGTGCGCCTCCTAATTTCTTCTATCTCCTCCTTCACTCCTTTCCATGTTCTCACTTGATTTCGTCCATATTTAGCCCTTTTCCTCTAGAAACACGATAAAGAGAGGATTCGCGGAATCTAGTCATTAGTAGCAATATCAGAGCAAATATCTCGGTTTAAACAAATGGTAGATGAGTGTAAAAATAGCATCACTCATCAGGTATCCATCATCGTATAGCCAGACACAATGTGATGAGCACAGGGACGCCAGAACGAGAAAAGAGAACAAAACTAGTAACGAGGTAAATGGCATAATAAACAAGTTGTTGTTTCACGAGAATGCCACTAAATCTCACCTCGGGTATTTTTAACATATCATGAATCAACAGGAACAACATTCAATAACTACAAGTTCAAGTTCGCTCGAATATTTATTCGTGTAGGTACAGAGATCAATATGGATGTCCACGGCTCCTCTATTGATCATTGATCGGAAAGTGTTCCGGTCATGTTTATACTTCACGAAACCTAGAAGGTCACACACTTAAGGTTCATCTATCTGGTAATTACTAGACAGGGAGTCTAAGAGGAAGAAACCCAAAAAAATCACAGACAACCAAAAAGTTTAGGAGGGAAAACAAAAAATGTTTTTGAGTAAAATCATCATACCGAAAATGTTTCGGAACGCGTCTAGAACTATTTAAGGGGGAGTCGAAAATGTTCTGAACCTTCGGGAATTTTTCCAGAGAGTGTGGTCACGGAAAAATCTTGTCCCAGTGTGAGGGGACAAGATCCACCGAATCATGGGATGATGATGCAGGTAACACTATTAGGGTACAACCCCTTTTTGGTGGCTTTTTGTAAAGCCACTGATGACCCACAAGTATAGGGGATCAATAGTATTCCTTTCGATAAGTAAGAGTGCCGAACCCAACGAGGAGCAGAAGGAAATGATAAATGGTTTTCAGCAAGGTATTATGTGCAAGTACTGAAAGTAGCGGTAACAAATAGTTTTATAGTAAGGTAATTCGTAACAAGTAGCAAGTAACAATAGTAACAAAGGTGGAGCAAGATGTCCCAATCCTTTTTATAGTAAATGACAGACCGAAAAGTTCTCTTATATAAAGCAAAGTGTTCTCGAGGACACACGGGAATTGTCGTCTAGTCATGTTCATCATGTTTAGTTGATTTGCGTTTGCTACTTTGATAATTTGAGATGTGGGTGGACCGGTGCTAGGGTGTTGTTCTTACTTGAACAAGCAACCCTCTTATGATTACCTCGCCTCGCAAGCATCTACAACTATGAAAGAAGAATTAAGATATATCTAACCATAGCATGAAATATATTGATCCAAATCAGCCCCTTACGGAATAGCGCACAAACTAGGGTTTAAGCTTCTATCATTCTCGCGACCCATCATCTACTTATTACTCCATAATGTCTTCCCTTAGTCCCAAGTATGGTGAAGTTTCATGTAGTCGATGTTCACATGACACCACTAAAGGAAGAACAACATACACATCATCAAAATATCAAACGAATACCAAATTCACATGATTACTTATGACAAGACTTCTCCTATGTCCTGAAGAACAAAAATAACTACTCACAAATCATATTCATGTTCAAGATCAGAGGGGTATTGAATATCATTAAGGATCTGAACATATGATCTTCCACCAAATAAACCAACTAGCATCAACTACAAGTTGTAATCAACACTACTAGCAACCCACATGTACCAATGTAAGGTTTTGAGACAAAGATTGAATACAAGAGATGAACTAGGGTTTGAGAGTAGATGGTGTTGGTGAATATGTTGATGAAGATTGGTCCCCCCATGATGAGAGGATAGTTGGTGATGCCGATGGCTTCAATTTCCCCCTCCTAGAGGGAAGTACCCCCGACGAAATCGCTCCACCAAAGGGCAAAAGTGCTCCTACCCAAGTTCCACCTCGAGACGGCGGCGCTTCATCCCGAAAGTCCTTCTCTTAATTTTTTTAGGGCAAATGACTTCATATAGCAGAAGGAGGGGAGCAGAGGCCGATTGTGGGCCCCATAGGGCATCAGGTCGCGCCCTGTCGCCTTGTGGGCAGTAGGTGGCCCCCCTCTGTTATTTCTTTGCTCCAGTATTTTTTATATATTCAATAAAAAATCTCTGTGAAGTATCAGGCCAATTGGAGCTCCGTAGAATAGCTATCTCTGTTGTAGCTCTTTTAGGTCCAGAATTCTAGCTACATGTAATTTCCATCTCCATGTAAATCTTGCAAATTAAGAGAGAAAAGGCATTAGAATTGCATTATAAAGTAAAATAATGACCAAAACATTATAAATAACAGTAAGGAAACATGATGCAAAATGGACGTATCGACTGCCCCAAGCTTAGACCTCATTGTCCTCAAGCGAAAGCCGAAATCGATAATCATCATGACCACATGTTTACAGAGAGAGGTGTCGATAAAACAAAATACGGACCTGAAAGCGTCATGATCATTATCATAACAACAATATATCATGGTAAAACTTCTCATGATCGAGTAACAATTCATTCACAACATAAAGTTTATACAATAAACTTCGTTGAAAACTAACAAACTATGATCTCAGTCATTGAAACAATTGCAATTTATATTATGAGAAAGAGTCTATGTAAGAGCTTTGATTAGCAAGTTCACATGCTCAAATATATTTAGTCTTCTACAATTGCCGGCACTCACGACATATTTATTGAACAAAAGTTTCAGCCAGACACATAGGAAGATGGGGGTTTATAGTTTCACCTTCCAACTCATTTACCTCGAGGGTAATGTCAACAATAGTAACTCATGATCACCTACATCCAACTGGATATATGTGTCTGGATCTTTCCCCATCACATGACGCTTGCCAAGAGAAAAAAATAAAAACAGAATAGAGATGAACGGTATTGACTCTTGCATAAAAGTAAATACAGAAAAGTAAAAGATAGGACCTTTGCAGCGGAAGTAGAGGTTGTCATGCGCTTTTCATTTTTTTGATCTGCAAGCTCTTAATGTAAAGGAACGTCACTATATATTGCATGTTGTGATAGCAACTTTTATTATGCAGTCCGTCGCTTTTATTTCTTTACCATCAGCAGATCGTACAAAGCTTATTTTCCCTTACAATAAAAGATCATACATATTTAGAAGCAATTTTTATTATCTTTTGCACCGCTGATAACTTGCTTGAAGGATCGTATTCAATCGATAGGTAGATATAGTGGACTCTCATGGTAATAAACTAGGTTCAAGGGATTTTGGATGCACAAGTAGTATCTCTACTTAGTACGAATTTTGGCTAGCAAAAGATTATGAGCAAGCACCACATGTTAGAGGATACATGACAATATAACTTCTATGTGAATATAAGCAAACAAAACTCATTATGTTGTCTTCATTGTCCAATGTCAACTATTTGATCACGCATAGAATATTTAATGAGGGAGAACTCATTCGTTGGAACTTGGTTGTAAACCTCTCATCAAGGATATATAAGAGAGCCACGTTCATCTACTCAGAAAGTTTCAACAAGTCCTCTAAAACCTAGAGAAAATTAACTTATTAATAATTCATAACATTTCAAATTTTGGAATTTTTTGGGATGTTGCATTTTCTCAACAACTTATAACAACTCTGCATGTTTGATTTAGCTCTCAAATGAGTTTAATAGATAGATTCCGAAGTCTTTCAAAGAACGCTGATTGTCCCATTCGAAATGGTAAACTCTTGGTGTCGAAATGAAAAGCTTACCATATCACATCTATCTTAACAAAATATAACACTCCAACCATTGCCATCCAAAGAAAAATAGTGTGAACTGTGTTACTAGATCGCCCATCCCGCAATTATTATCTTATACTCCCCTCCTAGTCTGCAATCCCCACCATCATCGTCCACTTCTAATGGTTGGGTCATATGTTCACTAGGACCGTAAAGCTTATCATGCATATGACGCAAGCTGGACCAGACTACCCGTCGAAAAATTAAAAGAACTCATGTCAGATTCCACCTTACTGCCATGTCATACTGTTTTCTCAACAATGTAGCCGCCACATAAGGGCATGTACAATGGAGTCATCATGTTGGTGATGCCTCATGCCATCCACGTAGATGAAGCAACTAGTATGATTTGCATGTACAAAATAGACTAGGTCCTCACCCCCCCCCCCTCCTTTTTATTATCTTTACTCACCCATGGGCGCTCCCCCACTCTCCTCTTCATGCTTTTTCATCATCTCATCGGTTCACTCTTCCTTTTGGTTCTCTCTCTCTCTTCTCTTTTTCCATTTCTTCATCTTTTTGTCAGCGAAGAGGTCGGCTCCTCTGCAGGAGGCGGGTTCGCTCCAAAAGTAGATGATTAAACCCATTTGGACCACTTTTGATTGATGTGGCAACTGAGGCATCTGTCCAGCATGGAGCATTGGCCATGCCCTAATTCTTCATCGCCTTATTCTAGGTGGGGCCACCGCAGACCAACTATTATAAAAGGCTCGCCGCTCCCCTCAACCCTAAATGTTCCCCCAAAACTCCCTCCCCCCCCTCCCGTCGCCGCCGCCGCCCCGCCCCTAATGTCTCGCCACAAACCTCCCGTTCTCCACTTTCAATCTCGACTCCGACACCACCTCCGTCCCTATCTAAGTTCCGATGAAGTCACTTCTTCCTTGCATCTCAAAAGAATCCACTCTCCTAGTTTAACTATGTTAGTACAACATAGATCCACCCGTCACAATGGTTGCGAGCACAAGTTGGACAACCACATAAAAAATTGTTTCTGCAATCAAATTGTTGAGTTCAAGGCGGGAAAGCGCATGGTGGATCAACTCATTGATGATTAGATACTTGATTCCAAGATTGCTAATCTCATGGCGGAATTAACGAAGGGTGTCACCTCCAATCTCTTCGGCAACACTATAAACTTGGTGAGATCCTTACTCTTTTGCATCTCTTTATTTGTATTGTGGAATATTGCAATGACATGTCATGGAGGTAGTGAAGAGTAAGGTCATTGATGAAGCATAAGCGGAATAGGCCGATGGAGTAGTTTTTTCTAGCATTAGAACACCTACTCGATCCAATTCTTATGTTTTCGGGTCTTTATTTCACTCTCTCCCCTTCTATCTAGAAATTTCGGTTGAAAACCTGAGCCCCCCCCCCTCGTGCGTCCACCTCTTCCACGATGGGTGGGGGAAACATTCTTCTCTAGTGTTTAATAATCTTTCCCCGGTTCTTCCTTGCCATGGTGACTTCAAAGATCTGGTGGCCTAGTGGGCTCATCGTTCCGTTAGGCAGCGAGATTTGTTTTTCAGTTTGTTGATGGAAGTTGTTGCCTCTCGGAGGCAAGCATCCGAGAGGAAATCAATAGTGGCTTTGGAGCGATGCTGGTTCAAAGTTGGCGGATCTAGCGTTCTTCCAGAATATCATTGGGCCAATATATAGACAGATCTAAGACCAAGTCAACGCGGGATTGTTCCACAACCAATGTGCCTCACTACTTGCAACGTGTGTATTCTTCGTCTTTCAAATCCTCTCTAGCGATGGCACTTCCTCAGTTTCGGCAGTGGAGGCTTGGCTTCTCTTCCAATGAGCACCTCGATGGTGATTGAGGTTGGTGGCAGACCATGGTTGTGGACTTGTGGTGTGTGCAACGACCCCTAAAGCACCTGATATTATTTTTCTATTTTGTGTGGGCTTTCCTGAAAAAAATCCAATTTGCATGCCTTCTCTCGGTCTCTAGTAGTCTTTAGTGTGTTTTTGTGTGCACTTGTTAGTTGGTAATGAAGATGCACGATTACTACAAAAAATTCTGATCATTCTGAACCTAACCATGTCATGTATAAAGTCGGCTTGAGTGGACGGTAAACCCTCCCCTCTAACGTATCATTCACGCATTGTAAATCCAAACATGGCCCACTTGAAAAGATAGCAATTGGTGGACTCGAGCGGAGGAATGCCCATAAAAATCTGAAGTCCATAACAATAATTAAAAAATCCAAAAATGGCATAATAATAAATGAAAATCCAAATTTAGCATAATAATAAATGAAAAGTCCAAAGATCGCACAACATAAATGAAATTCAAAAAATTGCATAGCAATAAATCAAATCCCAAAGATAGCAAGTAATAAATGAAAATCTAAATATGGCAAACAATGAATGAGAATCCAAAGATAAGGGTTATCTTTGGATTTTCATTTATTGTTGTCCATCTTTGGGAGTTCATTTAGTACTGATGTGCCATCTTTGGAGTTTTCATTAATTATTTGGTCAACTTTAGATTTTTCATTTATAGTTCTACCATGGTTTCGTTTGAAAATCCGTAAAATAGGAAGAAAATAACCTACTAGCTCATCACCTGAAGTTCTGAACACATCCACAGTGACCAATCAAGAAATTTCCAAAAATTACTTCCTCTGAGAACCAAAAGGAAGCAAGTAATTAATGAATCTAAAGGCACCCCAAAGAATACCCACGTCCAAATCACACCCCACCCACTGCCCTATAAAAAGCCCTGGGTTTGTGCATTTTCAGGCATCGAGTTACCAGTAAAACAAGTGAGGGTTTCTTCTGTTTGTGTCAGTGTGTGTGTGTTGTGCTCGTGCGGCAATGGAAGGAGGAGGAGCCATCCCGGCGGGTGCGGGCAAGGCGGCCTATGGCGTTGGGATGCCCAAGAGTCCACTTCATCCACAGCCACAGCCCACCCTCGGCGCCCGCCTGGCCGATGCTGAACTTGGTAGCTCTCCTTACTCCTTCTAGGATGTTTGTTTATTTCAGATCATGTAGTACTGTTTATAGGCGCATGCACATGAGTGCTACCATCAGTTCGCCAGCATTAATTACAATATATTTCCCAAAAATTCTAATTTGAAATGGATTTTTTATCTGGCAGAGCCATGTGGGGCTGAAATAGTTCCTCAAATCATCATAGTTCAAGGTGGACAGGTAAATTTTCCTACTCTTATAATGCTCCTATAGACATTCAGTGCTCTATTAATATTTCGTTCGTAGTATCTGGATACTAGATATTAGAATGTCCAATTGAAGTGGTCCCTTTTAGAAAAAAAAATAAAGTTTATTTTGTGGACGTATTTAGTGTTAAATATTAGAAAAAAATTGAGCAAAGTTGCCTCTACTTAACGATGTGTGTGTTGTACATATGTGCATTGAAATGACTTGCACTTGATATACTCTCTCCGTTTTTTTTTACTCTGCATATAAGATTTGGTTGTAGAAAAAAGTATCAACATCTACAATACTAAAGTTATATGTTACGAAAATTAATTTTATCATGCATCTGATAATATTGATTTCATAGTGTGAATGTTGATATATTTTCCTAGGAAGCTAGTCAAACTTTATAAATTTGACTTTGACCAAATCTTATATGCAAACTAAAAAAACGAAGGAGTATTTTTTAAAGCGGGAGGGACGTTTTGGCTCTGGGTAGATGGGATGTAAACGGATCGGATCGGATTAGTAATGATTTCCCCATATCCTTTACCATATTTATTTTTCGGATTCGAAGCAGCGACCGGATCCGGGTCGGACTCAGACTAGAAGCGGAGAAAAGATATCGGGATAGCAATGCTTATTTGGTATAAAATTTGGAGATAACATTTGGCTCTTTCTTGATTTATTATTCAGCACGTTTTTTCAACCGGTTATGTCTATATCCATCCTACAATATGTTGAAGAGAGATTGGTGTTGTCCCTCTCTTTTCCCCTTTTTTATTGCCCTTCGCATCTTTTCCATAAGTTCTCTATTCCACCCCATATTATGCATGTATTGTAAAATTCTAATAAGGAACCCATGGTTTCAGGATGTAGCAATGGAAATCAAGTCGTATGGTGGGAATGGTTGGGCAGTTTTTATCATGTCTGCTGAGGGCGCCGTATCCAATGTGACACTGCATCAACCAGCTTCTCCGCTTGAAACAGTTATCCATAAGGTTTGCTCTATTGTTTTAGCTTGGAATCTGTACACTAGAAATCCCTTTTTTCTGGTATGTTTTCAAAATAAAAGTTCAGCTCCAACTAATTTAAGAAAATTATAAAAGCAAAATGAGATGTGAGGTAGCAATTAGAGAGATTGTCTAATTGTTTCCTTTACCAGCATAGAGCATATCGCAAAGGAAACATAGTGTTTTGTAGTTCTGGTCTTCGAAAAATGAAATATCGTTGTTTGGCCTCTAGATTTGTTACCAACTCTAAACAATATCTAATCCTTAGCATGTAATATGCAGGGTTGTTTTGACATTGTCTCCATGACCGGCTCGTATCTGCCGTCAAAAACTGATGGAGTGAGCTCTCTAAAGGGTGGGTTCGCCATTTCGCTTGTCGGTGCTGATGGCCGCATCTTCGGCGGTGGGTTAGCAGGACCTCTGATTGCAGCATCACGTGTTCAGGTTACCATCTTTCACTTGTATCTTGCTCTACCAATAGCAGATTACCAAAAGACCAACTAAGATCGTTGTTCCATATATACCAATAGCTTCCATTGTATCTTGCTCCGTTTGTTCAAGTATTTATTAAGTCTATATGTGCTTCCTACGCTTCGAAAACAAAATGCCTGCTGCAAATGATTTACATTGTATACAAATTAATACTCCTACTGAAAATCATGAAGTGCTTCTTTTTATGGTACATGGCTTGTTTGGGAAATAGCATTGTTTCACGAAAACGCACATATATTGCAATTGGGAACCTTGTGCTTTCTCTTAATGGTTTGCATTTTGTTGTGCTGATGCGCAGGTGGTCATTGGAAGGTTTGCAGCTGATGAAAAAGAGGAGATGAAACAGGATGTGGCCAATGGAACTCCAGATGCTACTGAACCGAGTGATTCTGCAAGTGGATCCTCCAGTGATCCAGCAAGCCCATCAAACTAGAGTGCGCTCGCACATTCAACACCAGCTTCCTATTTCCAGATGCCAGCCGGCTTAAATTCCTAACTTTTCGTTCCTACTATTATTTCCAAATGCTTAGCTTTCTGCTCGTACTTGTTGAACTTTTCAGTGTCGTTATATGATGTATGGCCCCTGGATGTGGTCAAGTTATGTTTTTGTACCTGGATTATGCTTCGTGATATTACAGTTATGAAATGTTTTATGGTCATATCGCACACATCTGATGAGTATCAGTTCTGAAATGCTTAGATAACTCCTGCACATCTGATGAGTATTACTCCCTCCGTTCCAAAATAGATGACCCAACTTTGTACTAAAGTTAATACAAAGTTGGGTCATCTATTTTGGAACGGAGGGAGTAGTTCTGAAATGCTTAGATAACTCCCAGATCCACCAAACGCTTAGCTTTTTCAGTACCAATTGCAAGTAGCAACTGATAACTGCTCACAAGTCAAGAGAAACTATCTCGTGGAAATGATCTCTCAAAAATTCTGGAAAAAAAATACAGTGTGTTGGACAGTTTGATGTTCTGCAAACATGTAAAATTTCAGTTTCAAATCAATCTCACTCAGGGAGCTATGAGAAAAACAAACTCATCAATAACAAAAAGTGAAGCATGCGATGAAGTCACTGGAAAAAGATGCTGAATTTGAATCGACACATGGACATGATGTTTCTACCCTGACTGGTGCTGATGCTGACGAATGGAGAGCAGACACTGCGAAGCTGGCGTGCAGGTTGGAGACGCATCGTTCCTCACCCTGCTGGCTGGATGATGGTGTAAACTGTGTAAAGCGCAGTAATGTCTTGGCATCACTTCTTGTTAGGCGTACACTATTTTCCTAATGGAGGTCAGGCGTAGGCTTCACGTTGATACATATACAAGTACACAACCATGGCATACATACATGGGGATGAGTTGAAGCTACTATCTCTTCCTCTTGAGCATTTCCAATATCAGTTCTGGTTTCCTGCAAACTTCACCTTCCGCCCAGCCCGGTGAGAAGGAGGCGTCGGTAACTTTGCCGGGTCCCTTCCCCTTGCCTGAGTACCTCATAATCTTCAGTCTCTTCCTCCCCAAACCAGCGGAGACCCTGAGTGATTCACCATTACTTTGCCTGCGGTCAGTCGCGCTTGACCTGACAGTCCCTCTACCCGACACCACTGGCGCCACGGACATCCTTGAAATGTTGAATTCCTCAAGCGCGAAGGCCCTCTCGGCATCGCTGGCGCAGTTAGGATCCATCCCTGACCTGTCTAGAGACAGCTCACCCGACTTGGAAACTGACCGACGTCCAGTGTGCCGCAGGCCTTCGTTGCTGGATCCTGGCGATCTCCGCATTGCCATGGTTGCAGCTGAAATGGGGCCATGTGGGTGATTAATCGCCGCTTGGAGAAGCAGATGATGCTTCTCAAGGAAGGGGCGGTCATTGATGAGCCGGCTCGTCGTCAGGCATGTGACAGTGTTGAGCCAGAGTTTCTCAAGCTGGTCAATGGTTTCTCCTTGATGTATTATGCCGTACGATTTGCTAGATAAGGTGAGCCATTCAGTAAATTGATCCCCAATTATCTGCACGGATGATGTGATGTTTATCATGCAGTTAGCATTTCACGCAAAGTATATGCTTGTATTAACAGTTTAACACATATGAAGTTGATGCCCTTCGAGACTGAGGAGATGGCACAAACCTCGAAGAGTAGAAGAATGTCTTCCGTCGATGTAACATGTCCAACAAAATCAGATAAAGATGAGAAATACCTGAAGCATAACAGAAGGCAGAGATGTAAAAAGAATTAAGTGCAGCTTGCTGCTACCGAAATTAATCTGCAATATTGTGAATCTGGCTACTTACCTGCTTGTGACTTGGTGCTGCGCAGCTGGATCTTCTTTGAAAGCAAGACCTGATAGCTTCATAAACCTGCACATATATAACAAAAATTGATTAGAGATTACTGCAATATCTTCAAATCATTGGCCATGCTTGGCATCTTCTTAAGGTGGGCAGGATAAATTAGATGCGTTTCATCTAGAAATGAAATTGAACACACCTGTTACCAAGCTTCAAGCAACTCAACATAAGGTTAGGTCCTCTGCATCCAGCAGGCTCCTCATTTGTCGTTACTTCTCTCTCTTTGTTAGCATAGTTAAAAATTTGGGCATTATCTAGGAGTCCAATAACTACCTTGCCAAGAACAGATAGGATAGTAATGTTTTTAAACTTCTTCTCTAAGCAATACTTGAGATTGGCTTGGATCGAGGACATGTTTTCATCAACTCTGTGGATCAAATATTCAAAAAAGTGCTCTAGAAAAACCATGTAAGCAGGCTGTGAACAATAACTGGAGTTTGTACAAAAGGATTGATAAACCTCAATAACCAGTTCCACCTCCAAGTCTTGGGTCACATTAAGGTAACCCTCGGAACTATTTTCAGCATTCCAATGAGTAGATATCCTCCCAGGGGATATGAAAGCAAAAAATGGGTAACAGAAGAACTGACAGAGGATATCATGGGCACTTGCACCACAGCTAACCCTCAGGTAGGAGATCATTTGATCATTCAAGCGCTTCGACACTTTGTTCCATACCACCAACCATTTCATTCTCCGACTATCTACTGGAGGCATGGTCTGCATATACAAAAAAGCAACTGCAGCATGAAAGTTCTCCAGTAGACCAGATGGACAGATAATTGAAGCCAATTGCTCAGCATCTTCAGGTGACAATTCTCCAGTAAACTGTGCTACGATTGACAGAGATAGTGCAGTCAAGTAAACTGCTGGAGAAACCAACTCCAGGTAAGCAAGTGGCCTGATTCTTGGATGAGATAACTTCGGACTGCATTCTGCATATTCAATCTCCTTTATTTGTTCGATGTCTAAGCATAACTCGTACTTTCCAGAAGCCAACAGAGAATTATCCAGTTCCTCTACAGTACACTTCACAAACTGAAGACAAAACTGTACCAACACTGCGGAACTGTTACTCTTTTGCTTTCCTACCGTATCCAGAAACACCTTCTTTACAAACTTGCATACCTTAGTAATGCATATCATGACATTGTCATCAGCAAACTTTGAGTTACACTGAACTCGAACTCCCTGTAGAAGCAACCTGAAAGTTTGTGTTGTGGAGTCCATAATAGTTACGGCCATGTCAGCAGTCATGTTATGAAGTAGTTCTGGATTCACAATTGAGCCAAGGATCTCCAACTGAAAATCAAAGCTCGTAACATCCCATGGTAACCATTTGATCTGATGAACATCAAACAAGGCCTTGAGATGCGTACAAGTTTGGGATAGCAAGTTCTGATTCAGTGGAACACACACATTATCTTCGGGTGAGATCAAATGCCTAACTCTTACTGAAATAAAGTCATGAAACAGATTGATGCAAAATGACCACAGTGGCTTGTTCTGATTATCAAATCTAGTGGAGAAAATTATCTTGAGTACTGGCCCAAAAGCAGCCTCTAGAATGGATAAATGGTTAATCAAATCACCAAGTTTATATAAAAGGTAATGCCATGTGCTCAAGCAGGAGGAACTTAAAGCAATATTATGACTTCTTGACAGAACTCCACATAAAGGCATCATAATTAGCCTTATCTTTTTCATCTGAGCACTAGCATGTGCTCTGGGTTCAATAGGAGACATCACTGTCCCCTGATCCATATTTTCTAAAGCCTGTGGCCCAAAAAATGCATCCACCAAATTTGTCCAGGTAACCTGCAATTCTGAAAATATCATCATATTATATTGGAATATATTTGTGTTAAAAGAAAACAACTGTACTTGAGGAAAGAGTTTAACTCACCATTGTGGTTATCTGAACTTGAGGATCAGGATCAGTAAATAATTGCTCAGGAACCTTAAGCATTTTGTTAAGTAGAGGTCTAGTGCTCACTGCACTTGCGCCAAGTAAGGATATGAACCATCCCCATGACTTTACTGCTTGAATTTTCTTTGAAGGGTCATTGAGCATATCAAGCATAAAAGAGAGTAGCTTTTGCTCAAGGTCAAAAGCTACTTCCTGCACAGCAAGCACAAAGTAAAACTCAAATGAGGGACTGTTAATACATAAAGGATTTGAAATTGGAATTTTATATTAAGCTAGCAAGTAAAACGGTACAATAAGAGGTTGGTAAATAACTGTTGTAATAACACAAGGATCATTGCAACAGGGAAAGTAGTAGGAGATGATTAAATCATTCAACGATATGAAAATACTACATTTCAAATATAGCACAAACATTAATGTAACTGAGAAGCATTATTGTACTGTGCCAGATATAAACTGGCCTTGGTTAATCTGTTGGAACTTTCAGTCTGCTTTCTTAAATGATTTCTATAATCATATCAAACTAAATAAAACTGCAGGCCATTTCAGTGCTACACAGAAAAGCATATGTTGACTTTTGTTTTTCTATGAAGCTCCCAGAGCATATTTGTATTCAGTAACAGACTCGATCCAAAACATTTTCAACAGTTAACAGCCAAGTGCTTAGTGGCAATTAAGTCTGTGATACCTGACTTACAGTTGTAAAGACACAATCTGGGTACCATAGTTCGCAATGAGGAAACTAATGTCAGCAGTTAGAAACATCTAACTCCAAATCATTATAGGAGTCATTGTTCAAGTACCTTAGAAAGAGGAGATTGAGGAGGTAAAATAACTGATGACACCTTAATGAGGCATCTTTCAGACATATCCCTTTCCGGCTTGTCAGCACTTAAGAGTCTTCGGTATATTGGGGGAACCCATATGCTTGATTGGTCTCTCATTCCTTTTGGATACTGACTAGCAAGTTTCATGGTAGCCTTCAGAAAGAGTTTTCAAACACGGCCTTAGTTCAAGTATTACTAGCAGGTAAAACATTAAACCACAAAAAAGGAACAAAAATCAAGTGTGTGCTTCACATTTGTGCCAAAAGTGCTCATACTAAAAGGTAAAACCCTCCGACTTGGATGATTTTCTAGCTGGTGCGGCAACATAAAGTAAACTAGTGAGGCATGGAAAAAATCTAATGACATCATCTATGAACAATTTGTTCTTCCTCTCTGGTGAAGACGGGAAATATAAGAGTAATGAACTCATTACTGAGATATTTTAGTAAATTAACATACTTCTCAAGCAAGAGTGTTGCCATTGCAATTATAAGTGATGATAGAATTAAACAGATTCACTCAAAGTTCATTACCAAGAGAGTGGGCATATATTAATTAGTAACTTAAACTGTTTTCATAAGAAAAAATGTATATTAATACGGCAGTCTTTTAACACTTGAGCCCGTCTGGAAAAGGTTACACAGATGTCTTGCAGGGCTGGAGGTAAACCCCTTTCAGTTACAGCAATTGTAAAAAGATGTCAACTATGTTGGTCACTACCAATACATTCTGCAAAGAAATCATTCACATGAACTGTTTTATTGCTGTAAGAAACATACTATGAGATTAATTACTTAGTTCACCAAACAAAAGAGAGGTAATGCAATAGAACGCAGTTTAAGTGGGAAGATAACCTGAACAGCCTCAAATGTTGTAGACAAAGAACCAAATGGATTGTCAAGGGCATAAACAATAGCATTGAGCAAGGGAGTTACTCCATCCTCTACCACCGAAGCCTCCAATTGTTGAACAGAAATGCACCAGACTGCAAGATTACAAATAGCCTGTAATGACAAATTAAGACAAGAAATAGGAACTCAATTACTGAACGAGCACACACATTCTCCACAGTAAAACTGAACAAAAGAAGAACCTGAAAACAAAAAATGGTGAGCAGAACAAACCTTCATCTTGGTGGTCATGATCAGCCGAACCAAAGTAGCCAATACCGATTGAGCCAACTGTCCTGCAGGGTAAGAAAAATAAATATTATAACTGTTCCTTTAAGCCAACAGGTAATTTGATGATAATCAAAAAACAAGAGATAGCAATGGATAGTGATTTAAAATAGCAAAAAGGACAGGCTCCTTAATTGTAGAAAATCATGAACTGTCAAAACAAAAAATTATCAGCTCCAACTTCTAGCATGTGTACTCAGAGTACCTGCCATGAAATGAAAACTTTCTACGTTTTCCTAAGAAAATGTAAACTACCAGCTCTCACTGAAAAGCCAATGTGTGAAGATGAAACTGCTACTCCCTCCGTTCGGAATTACTTGTCGCAGAAATGGATGTATCTAGAACTAAAATACGTCTAGATACATCCATTTCCGAGACAAGTAATTCCGAACGGAGGGAGTAGATGATAGGAAAATGGATCTGAGACAATGGCTTATTAACCATATAGTGTTGGTGGAAGACTGGAAGGTGAACCTACAGCCGTGCAAGGCGTGGACTGACAGAAGCCAGATTGTCAGGACAACATGGTGGTCGCCCACATTCCACCAAGATTCCTTCACTGAGCCTAACTCGGCAGAGACATAAACGGCGCATCTAATTTGACGAGATAGGAGTTACCAGGAGGTGCTACTACCTGAGATAGTGGAGACGAGGACGGGGTGGTAGAGCGCGAAGCCGAGGCACTTGAGTGCGGAGGCGGCGACGGCCTCGTCATCTTCGGCGGCGTCGCGGAGGAGGAGCGGGAGCAGGGCGGAGGGGGAGGCCGCCGCGAGGTCGGCCGCGGCGGAGGGGTCGTCGGCGCACGCGCGCTGCAGGTGGAGGAGGCTCGCGTACGCGGCGGCGCGGTCGGGCTCCGCCGCAATCTCCGCCACCTGCCGCGCCACCGACGGCGGCGGCATGGAGATTGGTGCGGTGCGGACTGCGGAGGAGGCGCGAAAGGCAAGAACGTTTTGGGAGTTTGCCGAGTAGCCGGAGATGCGTATTACGCCAACGCAGCAGGGGAAGCGGGTTTTCGTTTAGACGGGGAAGCGGTTTCCTAAGTGTACGTATCTCACAACTGCTCGCTAAAAAGAGCATATATGAAAACAGAAAATCCATGAGGTATATCGAAATTTCAGAATCATGCGTATGACAAAGTTCAACCAGGCCAAAGGTAAAATTTGAATTAGATTTGTAGGGCTTTCCCCTCTCCGAAGAGAAGGAGCCCTTCCAGAAATTCTCAGTGGCCCATGAGGGCCAAAGAGGGGGTTTGGAAATAGTTTTCAACCAGCAATTGACGCGCCTCGGTATAACCTCACTAGCTGCGTCATTGCCCCAAGCGCAAAGATGCCTTCTCCCGTCCGCCCGCAACCCCTTCTTATACCCAGCTCGCCCCCTCCCGCCCCCCTCCGCGAGCGAGGTGGGACTAATCGCAAGACCAGCGAACCAACCGACGGATACGCACCTCACACGGACGGGCAAGCAGGCAAGCGAGCGTGGGCCTCTTCTCCGCTCGCGCGTGGGCTGCCGAGTATCGTGGGCCAGATACGGTGACAACAACATTGCCACTTGCAGCCTACGCCTCCCCTCAAAAAACAAATGAAACATTATCCAACTGGAGAGGAGAACGATTTCTCAAAAAAAATGAAAAGAAAAAGAAGGAGAGAAACCGAGGGTTCGAAGGCCGTGCGTTTTTTTTTGTGGAGAATCGCAAGTGGCATGCATGCGCACATCATTCTGGTCGGGACGGGCGATTTTTTTTTATTCTTTGTGTGAAGAACTTTTGGTCCAGGCCGTAGACGGCGCTATCATCAAGCGGCCACTTTCTGTTACATATTGCTAATTATTAGTAGCAACTTGGTATGGGATAGTTCAGTAGTGAGTGGTGCATCGATGGGATGGGTTACGTAGGCTTGCTCATAAATCCAGGCAAAATTAGCTTAGTCATTATCAGTCAGTTGCAATTTGCAAACCACCTCGGCCGGGGTGCAACGCAAGCTGCACAAGCACGACAGCATTCGGGGTCGCCGTCGTAGATTTGCCCGGGCCAGCTCGAACGGCAACCTCTTCAACATGTTGAGCATGATTGGTTTGCTGCCAATTTTTGGCTAGCCAAGGCAATGCACTTGCCAACTATTGACAATTTTTTGTGAGACACGCAAGACAACTCGGTAACCAAAAATAGTATGCCAAATATTGACATGCCAAATTTTGGCACCAAATCAATTATGCTCGTCGTCCTCCGACAATCAAGCCGGTGTTATCCTATTCGTATCTAGTTCTAGCTGGAGGAGGGAGACGCGGGCAGGGCAGTACGTGTGGCCATCTCTGTCATCCTTTTCGGTTCGGGCTGTGCCTCTGCCCTTTTGTTCAATCGTTTTGCTGTTTTTGAATTTTCTGAAGAGAACTTTTGGTTCAGGCCACAGATGGAGCTATCACCACCCAGTGCCCACTTTTTCCTTGGAAGATGTACGTACCGCTGCATCCGCTGCCAGAACGGCATACGAAGGAGGGAAGAACCACAGGTTGGTCGGCGGTGGATTGTGGTATCTGGTCTCCTCCTTCGGTTCTCACGCAAGAAAGAAGAAAAGGAACCGCCTTCAGGTTGTTTTTTTAAGGGAAAGCCTTATGGCACTTTTATTAACTCAGTGGCACAATTACCTCGAGTAGTACATGCTACAACAAGAAATTGGGAGCAGCGTCCACCCACTCGTACTTAGTCTGATAATCAAAATAAAATCTAGCAAGAAAATGTGCCAGACCATTGGCTTCCCTTGGACAATGGCTGAAGAAAATCGACGGAATACCATGAGCTAACTGAAAGCAGCCAGCCAACACCGGCGCATAGGGGCTCAAGATTTCAGTATTCCCATTGCAAGCATCGATAAATTCTAAGCAATCCGATTCCACTGCAACTTTGCTACAACCCGCTTCATAGAGTAACTTCAGACCCCGCCTCAGTGCCAAAGCCTCTGCAGTTGGGGCGTTTATAATGTGATCTATGAGTTCGGACGCCCTAGCCACCGCTTCTCCACGATAGTTCCGAAGAACTGCAGCTACTGCGCCACTACCATCATCAAATAATTAAGCATTTATATTCAGTTTATAGTGTCCCACTAGTGTTTTCTGCCATCTTGCTACAAGAACCGGAGCACTTCGACGAACAACATGATTAGCAGTAATTGCCTGAATAGCAAAGGCCGAACTCGGTGCATTTTTCACAGTTTCACCTTTCCCGGCTTGCCGCTGTTCCCATCAGATATACCAAGATCCCACAGCGACAGTTTCCTGTAAACCCAGTTATCGCAGAGCTGGTGATCTCCTTATCGAACTCCAAAGAATCTCCTCTAAGACCACAGAACCCGAACGATCAGTACATAAAGATCCATCAATAATCTATTCTAAGCCAAGAGATTTCCATACTTCTCTTGCCCGGGTACATGTGAAAACCAGATGGCGAATGTCTTCCGCTCTAGACTTGCAAATTGGACATTGAGGAGAGACTTTCATGTGTCTATTACTAAGGATGCACAAACCTGGTATGATCCCATGTAGTGCTCACTTGTAATTTCCAAAGAATATCCCAGGCAGGATTTGAGCTTGAGGTTTCAGCTGGTTATCTTCTCAGTTTTGGCCCGAATTGATGGCCGCCATTCTATATAGTAAGCTGACCGGGCTGAAAAACTGTGTGACTTTGTTGTGTTCCACCTTCAGGTTGTTTTCTGTTTTATTAGGCGATGACATGTTGCGTGATTGCCAGCTCGCTCCCTCCCACCCCCTCCGCGAGCGAGGTGGGACTAATCGCAGGACCAGCAAGCCAACCGACGTAAGGGGCCATGGCTGTTTAGAAACCAGGGGGTCCTGATAGAGGAATATGATGGGTTCACGAAGCCGGAATCGGTAGTGCTGGATAAGCTTGTGGTATGGACAAGGATACTGAAACTGCCGGATAACTACTTGTTTCCTGCAGCAATCAAAGGTATGTGTCGCAGGAAGGGCAGGGTGCTAGAGGTTCAAACAACTCTGCCTGCTGGCTTTGTAGGGGAGTTTGTGAGAGTTAGAGTTGAGCTTACGGTCTCGAAGAAGCTCATCAGATTTGTTTCAATTACTAAGAATGAGCAAACAGATTTCTACCAAAGTTCAATATGAGAAACTGCCCGATTTCTGTGGCAACTGTGGTCTAATGGGACATTGGTACGAGGAGTGTGGCACTGGGGAACATGATGTATCCAAGCTGGAGTGGGGTGATTTCCTCTTGGTTGACGGAGGAAGAGGCCGAGGTAGAGGTCGCGATGCAGGGAGGAACCCTGGACGCGGGAGAGGTGAAAGAGGGAGAGATGAACCTACTTTTGGACCTGGACGTGGCCGAGGAGCCCCTCCTTTTGCTCCAGCAGGGAGGGATACCATGCAGAGTTGGCGTCATAACGCGCTGTTCAATCTGATTCCCTCTCATATGGAACCGGGGCAAGGGTCGGGACAGGAATCGGAGGAACAAGACATGCGCCAGGGTCAAGTTTTGGGGAAGCGGATAGCAGTTGATACACAACAGGTACTGTCGGACGGGCCTAACACTTTGGGGTTGGTCCCAAGTACAGCTAAGACATCAAGTGTGGCAGCGATAGTTGATCAGTTTGAAGGAGAAACAATGCCAGGGATTACTGTGGAGGTTGCATGCACGCCTCAGAAAAATGCAAACAGGAAGAAATATAAAGGAGTTGATGGAGAAGCAATAGACAGTTCGGCAGGGCAACAAACCAATGAGATATCGGCATCCTCCCGAGAGGGGGATGACCGGACACAATGAAAATATTACCGTGGAACTGCCGGGGTCTTGGGAACGCCCCGGCAGTGCATGCCCTACTGGATGTCCAGCGAAGATGTTCCCCTGACGTGGTGTTTTTGTCGGAGACCCACCTTGACAGCTATCCGGCAGAATGTTTAAGGAGGAGGATGAAGATGGATCAGAAAATTGTGTGCACGAGTAATGGAAGAAGTGGTGGTTTAGTTCTTTTTTGGAATAATCATATCAATGTACGTAGGCTTGCTCTAGCTACTATGTTCATTGATGTAATAATAGAGGATAATAATAACAATCCAATTTGGCGTTTGACGGGGATGTATGGTGAATTTAGATGGGAGAATAAGCATCTGACCTGGTCACGTATGCGGCAACTCCACCAGAGTCAGAATTTGCCGTGGCTCTTGATTGGCGACCTTAATGAAATCCAGTTTCTTCATGAGAAGGAGGGAGGCAATCCACGCCCGGCACAATATATGTAGGCTTTTCAAGAAGCAATTGATGATTGTGGTTTACATGATATGGGCTTCATCGGGGACCCGTTCACATGGAGACGTGGAAGAATAAGGGAAAGACTAGACAGAGGCCTGGTGAATGATGCATGGGCGAACTTGTTTACTAATGCAGCATTGCAGAACTTGGAATTTAACCACTCTGACCACAGACCCCTTCTCGTGGATACAGAGTTCTATACACATACAACCGCCGGACAGAACAACGTACAAGTAAAACGATTTGAGGCCCGATGGTTGAGGGAGAGGAGTTTTGAGGAGACGGTGACGGCGGCGTGGAATGATGTTACAACCGATCCAACTGTTACTAATATTTATGATAAGCTGAATAAAATGCATAACCAGTTCCACGACTGGGATCAGAGAGTTCTCAAGAAGCCAAAAAAGCGTCTGCGTAAAGCACAGCGAGATCTTGAAAGAGTTATGGCAGGACCTATGGATGATGAGAATGAAGAAAAGAGAAGAGAATTAACTGAACTCATCGAGTATTTGCTGGAATTGGAAGAGATCCAAGTGAGGCAACAGTCCAGAGCAACTTGGCTAAAAGCTGGCGACCGCAACATTGCGCGCTTTTTTCCAGGCTATCGCGTCGGCGAGGCGGAAAATAAATTTTATCAAGAGACTAAGGAATGAGGCTGGGGATTGGCTGGAAGGTACTGATGATTTAAATGCCCATATCTTGAACTACTTTTCTCACCTTTTCTCCTCTGAAGTTCAGCAAACTAACCCGGTGATCATGGAGCGAGTTCAGCGGAAGATGTCAGACCAAATGAATAATTTCCTCATGGCCCCATATACATCGGAGGATGTGAAGAAAGCGAACTCTAGTATTGGAGATATAAAAGCACCCGGGCCTGATGGTTTGCACGCAATATTCTTCAAAAAATATTGGCATATAATTGGTGATGAGATCATTCAAGAGGTTTTGATGGCCATTAACTCGAGGAAAATTCCAGCAAATTGGAATGACACAACAATTGTGATGATCCCCAAAACTGATGCTCCGGAGCTGGTAACGCAATTCAGACCCATTAGTCTTTGCAATGTCCTCTACAAAATAATCTCGAAAATGTTAGCTCTACGTCTGAAAAGTATACTTCCTGATATCATTTCTCCTACTCAAAGCGCCTTTGTTCCTGGAAGAATGATCACGGATAATATCTTGATAGCATATGAGTGTGTGCATAAGATTAAGAATAAAAGGATAGGACAATCCGGGTTGTGTGCAGTAAAACTCGATATGCATAAAGCCTATGACAGAGTGGAGTGGTCGTTTTTGCATGATATGATGATCAAATTGGGATTTCATGAACAGTGGGTAGAATTGATTATGGAATGTATGAGATCAGTTAGTTACAAAGTGAGATTTAACTCACAAGAAACAGATGTTTTTAACCCTACAAGGGGAATTAGACAGGGGAATCCCCTATCCCCTTACCTATTCCTCATTTGTGCAGAGGGTCTTTCCAGTCTATTGCAGTATGAAGAAGAAGCTGGTGGCATAGAAGGGATCAGAGTGTGCAGAAATGCACCATCAGTATCACACCTCTTATTCGCTGATGATTCTCTAATTCTCATGAAGGCAGACACGCTTAATGCAGCTTCCTTACAACATGTTCTGGAGACTTACTGTCAAAGCTCGGGGCAAATGGTGAGTTTTGCTAAATCGAGTATTCTCTTTAGCCCTAATACTTCTGTTGTCACTAGGGCTGAAATATGTCAGGAGCTTCACATTGATACAGAGGCACTTTCTGATAAATACCTGGGCCTACCCGCAATGGTGGGAGCGGATAGAAGTGACTGCTTTCAGCACTTTATTGAGAGAATCAAAGAGAGGCTCAGGGGTTGGATGGAAAAACAGTTATCCACTGGAGGAAAGGAGATCCTATTGAAATCTATGGTACAAGCAATTCCGGTGTTTGCTATGTCAGTCTTCTGCTTACCCAAAGGAGTATGTAAAGAGATTACTGATTTAATTTCCCAATTTTGGTGGGGTGATGATGAGGAACATAAGAGAATGCATTGGCATTCTTGGTGGAAACTTTGTTATCCGAAGAGTGAAGGGTGCATGGGATTCCGAGACCTATACTCATTTAATCTAGCAATGCTTTCAAAGCAATGCTGGAGGTTACTAAACAATCCGGATTCTTTATGTGCAAAGGTATTGAAGGCAAAATACTTCCCTAATGGTAGTTTACTTCAAGCTACTTTGAAGAATGGTGCCTCATTTACTTGGCAGAGTATTATGAAGGGTTTGGAGACGTTCAAATTGGGGTATATCTGGCGTATTGGGTCGGGGGAGAAAGTGAATATCTGGAACGATTCATGGGTTCCAAGCAGTGCAAATAGAAGGGTGATCACGCCGCGGGGTCATACTATCATGTTTACAGTTAACGATCTCATCGACCCCATAAGTGGGAACTGGGACGAGGATCTGATTAGAGCTATCTTTAATCCCGTCGATGTCCGAAGGATACTAGAAATCCCGCTGAATCACAATGCTTTTGAAGACTTCATAGCGTGGCACCCGGATAGAAGAGGCATCTTCTCGGTACGATCAGCTTATCATACGCAATGGATTCAGACTTTCAGGACACACGCAAATGCAATAGCGCAGCCAGGGAGGTCAAACACACCACCAGTTTGGAGTATTCTATGGAAACTTCAAATCCCACGTAAAGTTCAAATTTTCTGCTGGCGGGCACTACATGGAATTCTACCCCTAAAGTCCATCCTACTAACAGGCATGTTGGCGTACATGGTGCTTGTCCCATATGTCACAATGCGGCTGAAGATGTGAGGCACCTATTGTTTGACTGTTCCCAGGCTACGGAGTTGTGGTCTCGGTTTGGAATCCTGGATATCATCAATGAAGCGAAAAGGATTGATCGATCGGGGTCAATCATACTAGAACACATCCTGGTCGGCCCACCAAGACAAGTGCCCATCAAACCGAATTTGGATGTGAAACAAATCATAGCGGTGGGAGGATGGTACATGTGGTGGATCCGACGCCAGTACACTCATGATGGTAATCCTCCACCAGCATTCAAATGGCCTATATCGGTCCTTGCTATCTCTAATAATTTCGACCAGGCAAATGCGAAGAAAACTGTTTCAGTGCAAGACAGATGGGAGAAGCCGGAGCCTAGATTTGTCAAACTAAATGTTGATGCAGCGTTTTATGTCGAAGAAGGAGTGGGAACAACTGCTGCGGTTACCAGAGATGTGAATGGATCGTTTCTTGCAGCCCAATGTATCTATATACCCGTGGCATCAAGTGTGGTCACGACAGAAGCACTGGCAATGCGGGATGGCCTGAGGTTTGCAAACTCCTCAGGTTTTCCGCGAGTAGAGGCGGAATACGATTCTTTAACAGTGATCGACTCCTGCGGTGGCCAAGCAAGATGGTGGGATGAAGCTGCTGCTATCTTCGCGGAGTGTGTCGATGTCTCGACTTTGATTGGGAAGGTCAAATTTAAGCATTGTCCTCGTAATGCAAATAAAGCGGCGCATGTGCTAGCTAAACATAGTTATTGTAATAAACTCTCTAGAATTTGGACGGATGAGCCCCCGGGCTGTCTGGCCTCAAATCTTTTGGGCGACTTAATTCCTTTTTAAGTTAATAAGGCTAGCCATGATGGCCTTCCCTCAAAACAAAAAACCAACGTACCGCGTACGTACCTCACGGGCGGGCTAGCGAGCGTGGGCCGGTTCTCTGCTTGCACGTGGGCTGCTGAGTATCGTGGTCTGAGATGGGACAAGATTGTATATAAATCTGGGCCATAAGGGCATCTCCAGCCGCGCCCCCAGGAAGGCCTTCCCGGACGTTTTTTTTGCGCGGGCGCCGAAAAATCAGCCGAATCGCGCCCCCAGGAGCCCGATTTTCGCCGGCCTGGGCCGAAAACAGCGCCGGCGGACCCAGGCCGAACCCGGGGCACTGGGGGGCGCCCGGGGGCACCGGGCGAACTTTTTTGGCGCGAAAAGCCGCGGGCCTGCCGCGTCAGCGACACGGCTCTCTTCTCGGCCCTTCGTCGTCCTCATCGCCTCGTTTCCCGCGGCGAATCAATGCCAAAGCTGCCGCGCCGGTCAGCCTGCGCCATTGATGCCTCACGGGCGGCGCAGTGAAGACCGGATGACGCGCGTCCCTCGCCCTCCCTCGCCCGCCACGCGTACAACACAGCGGCACGAGCACGGGCGGCGCCTCGGCCTATATAAGACGCGCCCCAGCGCTCTCGGCGATCTCACACTCTCTCGCCGTCGTCGTTCCTCCCTCCCCTCTCTCTCGCCGTCTCCAGTTCATGACACACCCATGGCCGAGCGCTTTCCAGGCGACGGCGCGGCGGCGAACGGCTTCGGCTGCCGCCATCTTCACGCGGACGAGGCTCGCCTCCTTTTCAAAGCCGAGTACCCGGTCCCGCCGGACATGCGGGTGCCCGGGGAGTGGGGGATCAGCGCCGGCGGCGTGCCGGTGCCCCCGGTACCCACCGGCGCGGCGCGGCGTGCAGAGATCGCACGCATCCGCTCGAACTTGCCGCGTGAGGTGAGGGAGGGGCCACGGTACGTCCCCGACTCCCCGCTTTGGGAGCCTTATTTCCGCCGCCGTCACGCCCGGCAGCTCGAGGCCACCAACGACGTCGTGCCCTCCGGCAGGCTCAACGCCACCGGACGTCGTCGGGTGGAGCGTGCCCGGGCGCACGTTGGAGGTCGTCCTCGAGTACATCGAGGGCGGCAACACGCCGCGCCTCGAGTACCCCGCTCCCCCGTCCTTCTCACGCCGCCGGGGAAGCTCCTGGACCCCGAGGCGCATGGAGACCGGGGGGTCCTCCTCCTCGTCCGGCGGTTCTCCCTGCCTCCACCTCCGCCCCGTCAAGCCGGAGCCCCAGGGCATGCCTGTCAGCGCACGCACCCGCAGCTCCGGCGTCCGCATCGGCGACAACGCCTCCCCCACCGGCCGCTTCGTCCTCGTCGAGCCCAAGCCGGAGCCCGGCCTCCCCGCGGAGTACGAGGAGATAGCCCCGCGCGGCTTCTCCGACGAGGACGCCCTGCGGTGGGCGCGGGACGACTACCTCCGCGAGGAGACGGTCCGGCAATGCCGGGCCCTGGAGGAGATCGCCGCCTACAGGCGTGGGCGCGAGGACGAGCACGGCGTCGTGGTCCTCGACAGCGACGACGACGACGACGCCCCTGGACCGTCCAACCCGCCGCGCCAACCGGGGGAGGGATGCAGCACGGACGGCGGAGGCGTAGGCGGGGGCGGCGGCGGCGACGACGGCGGTGACTACACGCGGTTCTACAGCCTCCTCAGCATGTAGAACCGCGTGGACGGGCGGCGAAGGAGACGGCGGGGGTAGCCCGCGGTAGTTTTTTTTCTTTTTTTGTAAAATATGTTTAAATTTGAACGAACTAGCCGATGTTTGCGTTAAATTTGAGTCATGTTTGCGCCGTTTTTGATTTTTTTGACTAACCGTGGGCGCCGCGACTGGGGGGCATCACGCCCCCAATGCGCGGTTTAGCGCCGGTGCGCCCCCAGGGGGCGATTTTTTGCCCCTCCTGGGGGCCAACGGCTGGAGATGCCCTAATAAGCTGGTCATTGCCACTTGTAGCCTACGCCGGCCGGGTGACACCGATGGCATCAGTGCCTGGTGCACCCCTAAAAAAGACAGTGCCTGGTGCATTTCTAAAAAAAAATTAGTGACTATTGCATTTCTCGAAAAACAAAAATCAGTGCCTGGTGCAAGCCGCACGCAGAGCACAGCACGGCGGCCGAGTGACGGATGCGGAACAGCAGCCAATTTCCGATCGGTCCAGCTGGTAGCATTATCCAACCGGAGAAGAGAACGAAGGAGAGAAATCGAGTGCCGTACATTCCCCATGGTTCAGTTCGAGGCCCACGTCGACGAGTTTTCTTCAGAGAATCGCAAGCACTCCTTGCATGCATGCGATGTGCACATCATTCTGGTCGGGGCGGGCGATTTTTCATATTCTTGTGAAAAGAACTCTTGGCCCCAGCCGCAGACAGAGCTATCATTCACCCGGCGGCGGCGGCCACTTGCTATCAGATACGTACTGCTTGTCATCAGTAACAACTTGGTGGTAGTATTGGATAGCTCAGCAGTGAGTGGTAGTACATCGATGGGTTACGTGGACCTGCTGATAAATCTAGGCAAGATTAGCTTAGTCATTGTCAGTCGGTTGCAAACCCACCTGGCGCAAACTGCACATGCACGACAGCGTTCGCCGTCGCCCTCCTAGATGGACCGGGCAAGATCGAACGGCAACCTCTTCAGCCGCTGCAGGAGGGCTGGTATTATCCCGTTCTTATGCTTCTGAATTTCCTTCGTCCATTCCAGTTCTGGCAGTGCCTCTGCCCTTTTGTTCAAGCGTTTTGTTGCTTCCGAATTTTCTGAAGAGAACTTTTGGTCCAGAAGATACACGTGACGTGGAAACGGCGCCAGCGTTATCTCATTGGCAAATCGCCTCCAGCTCGGGTACACGTCAGACGGACGGATAGATAGGCTGCGTTATCGCCACCGTTTCAAACGTGAGGCAAACGTGGCCTGCACCGTTATCGACGGAAGTCGTCGTCCTCGTCCACGTCGCGGACGCGGTGCCGCCGATCGGCGCGACACGCAACGTCGGAGTTTGACCCGGCCACGGCCACGGCCACGCGGGTGCCGATCCAGTCCCGACTGTGCGTCGCCCTGGATCCGCCGTGGCGGCCTCGGCCAGACTCGCGCCGTCACGCGGCTGGTTGCCACGATCCAAACGAGGTCGCGTGGGCCAACGGTGTCCCGTCGCGTGCGGCGACCAACCAACATGGACGACAGCTCTCTTTCTTCTTCGTTGAGGACGAACGTTCTTTTTTAACTGGGATGGGAATCAAGGACCGGACGAATATTCTACTACTATGCATTTGCAGGTGCGGATTGTTTCGAGGTTGGCGGAACCCGGAGCGAATATACCATATACGAAACAGACACAAATGGTAGCACTACCACAACAGTGGCATTTCGAATGTTATCTTGTCAGATCAGATAGAGCAATGAGGGCATGTACAATGGTGGCATATGGATACAGATGCCTCATGACAAAAAGTAATTTGAAACATATGTGATGATTTTTTTATCCCCAATGCAAGCTACTACTAGTGGACCTTATCAAAGAATACAAAGTGACTCTCACTACACATGCATCCCTGCTCTTTATTTCAACTTTTTTAACTTTATGCACTGGACCACACTTTTTGTCTCTAAGCACCCGCCTCCTGAAGAGGATCCCGCTTCCCCATCCGAACCTACTTTTTCTGTTATCCGATCCTACATGGCATGTGAAGCATCACCCCTGAGGCTATGCATTGGTCATGCCCTGATAACAACCCGCTCATCCAACGGACGCCTTTCTAGACTAGTAGAATCTTAATACTCCCTCCGTTTCATAGTCTAGTGCATATAGATTTTTAAAAAACAATCTATGCGCACTACATTATGGAACGAAGGATCTACCAAAAATAATGAAAAATAAATGGCACAATGCATGAAGAATTCAAAGTTAATATTTCAGCGAAACATTATTTCAAATATAAATCACAATCCAGACATAATAAAGTTTTGAAATAAAAAGTTTAAATTTAAATTCAATTTATTCAGACGCATGCATCAACAGTTTAAAAGTAAATATTTCAATGAAACAATATTTCAAACATAGATAACAATCCAAACATAATAAAGTTTTGACATAGAAAATTCAAAATTAATTTCAATTTATTCGGACACATGCTCTAATTGTGAACCACCCGCGAATGCTCCACCAAAATCACAAGCTGTGCGCAAGACTGTTTTCAGGAGAGAAAAACATTTGATGATGCGAAAACCTTAAACGATTGATTATGAAAATGCAAATATCCACTTTATGTAGAGTCAGTTTAAGACATGCTATAGTTGGTGTGGAAAATAATAGACTATTGATTTTAAATCTTGAAATAGGCTTCCGACTAGCTTTCTATGTAAAGCCCAAACGGCAGAACCAATGCAAAATGGTGAGGAAAGTTTTTCTTTTTGAAAAACACACCATGTATAATTAGTAGAAGATGTTATTACAATCATTCATTACAACATATGCCACAAGCAGGCGGAACAATGTTAACAAGAACCCCATCAGACCTAGTACTAAAACTAAACATAGCAATCTCATGTGCCACCCCATTAGCAAGCTGATTAATTTTGGAAATTTTAAAATTTTGGATCATCCTGAAGATACTCGGTGCCTCTTTCTTCATATCAACAAGCGGGGATCTGTCAAACTTCTCATTTGCAAGGAGAGAGTGAACAAAAGTACAATCACTCTAAAAATAATAGAGCGTGAAGTGTGATACTGATATAAAGGTCTGAGAGGCAGATACGGAGTCCAGCTTCATTCACGCTAGTACAATGACCAATAAAACCCCATGAGGAAAATGATAACTTTGTCAGACAAATTTCTAGCAACCACCCCACACTTGCGGAATTAATATTATCCACAAAACTAGCATCGACATTTATCTTGGTATAACCATCAGGGGGAGGTCTCCACACCGGTTTTATCTTTTGACGGTGCATAACCTACTATAATACCTCCCACTCTTCCCATGCGTTTATTACTATAATGCACCTCAATAGTATCTTGATATGATGTGAAAGAGAACCAATAATTGCCCACATAATTTGCAGAGACAATAATGGATTCCTTACCTTTATGCCTTGTTAATTTATCCCATGCCAACCATTGTGTTTTCCTTCGGTCTTCCTCATATCCCCACCCAAAGTTTCTAATGATCTGGGATAAGTCTTCACAACGGGAAGCTGGAAATTTGAAAAATCCCATAGCATACACGGGTATGACATGAATAATTGTTTTTATTAAGTCTTCCAGCTTTCATACTTCCCTCTGATACCATCTATCCTCGAACCCCTCCACCGTAATTTTTAAAATAACCATAGTAGCAACTTGATTCTCCAGATTGCATTTTCTTCCCAAACATCAAGGAACACTTGTCAAGACTTAATAGTTGTCCAGTCCCCTTATCGTACGATGTTATAATACTTTTAGTAGCTAATTCTTGATAAATGGAGCCCTTGAAGATAATAGAATGTCATCTGCGAACAACAAGTGAGAAATACCAGGAGCCTGTCTGTTTAAATGGAATTCCCGAAGGGCCCCTGAAAGTGCGTTATATCGACTAGAGGGGGGGGTGAATAGGCGATTTTTATGAAATTCTTCACTAAGGAATTTGCTAGTGAGAAAATTCCTTAGCGAAGAACTACTAGCAGCGGAATAAGTACTCAGAAGTAAACATAACAGAATACATGCATGGTCATCATGATGAAATGAAGATCAACACAGAGTACAGAAAGCGTAAACACAGGATAGCACAAGATGAAGACAAACAGACTGAAGAAATTGAACTGAGGAAATTGAGAAAGTCTTCAGTCAAAGTCTTCAAACACATATATGAACAAGCACACAACACAGTAATGAGGAAATGAAAGTGTTGATGAAATAGAACCAGTTGGCTTGGTGAAGACAATGATTTGGTAGACCAGTTCCAACAGCTGTCTCAGTTGTACATCTGGTTGGAGCGGCTAGGTATTTAAACCTGAGGACACACAGTCCTCACCGTATTCTCCTTGAGCTAAGGACACACAGTCCTCGCCCAATCACTCGTGGTAAGTCCTCAGGTGACTTCCGAACCTTCACAAACTCGGTCACTCGGCGATCCACAATTCCTCTTGGATGCTCTAGACCATGACGCCTAACCGTATGGAAGAAGCACAGTCTTCAAAGGTAACAAGCGTCGGATCCACGCAGAATCAATCTCTTCAGTGATGCTCAATCACTTTGGGTTTGTAGGTGTTTGGGTTTGGGTTTGGATTTTCCTCACTTGATGATTTTCGCTCAAAGTCCTCGGAGGATGAGATGCTCTCAAATGACAAGTGTTAGTTTCTCGCGGAGCAGCCAACCAGCTAGTGGTTGTAGGGGGCGGCTATTTATAGCCTAGGGAGCAGCCCGACATGATAATACATAAGTGCCCTTCAATGATATGACCGTTGGATGGATAAGATATTTTGGGACAGCTGGCGCGTAGCACAACAATGGTCGGAAATTTGAGGTTCAAATTCCTCAGGGCTATCATGTTCCTCACAGTGTAGGCAATTCGCACTGGCGAATTCCTAACTCCTCAGTCAGAGTAAAGTCCTCAGTGACCAGAAGAACTGCGTCTCTGTCACTGAAGAAATTGACTGAACTGTATGAGATTTCCAATGGCTTCACTCGAAGGGATTGGTAGGTGTAGGATTTGAGTTGAGCATCACATGGAAATTTTCTCCTTAGTATTTCCTCGACCCCCTTTAACAGTACGGTGTTTCCTATGACTCAAGAAAGATAAAATGAAACTACGAAAACAAAAGTCTTCACGCTTCATGTTCCTCGAATGAATACCAAGTCTTCAAGGTCACACCAATTTCTTCACTTTCAAAGTCTTCAGAAAGTCTTCAAAATACCAAAGTCTTCAGTCGAAGAACTTCATTTTTAGGGGTCGACTTTCTCTGTAAATATCAAACTCCTCATAGACTTATAGACCTGTGTACACTCATAAACACATTAGATCCTTAACCTATAAGTCTTCAATACACCAAAATCACTAAGGGGCACTAGATGCACTTACAATCTCCCCCTTTTTGGTGATTGATGACAATATAGGTTAGGTTTTCAACGGGGATAAATATATGAAGTGTAAATACTGATATTGAGGAATTTGATTGCAAGATATAGAAGAACTCCCCCTGAAGATGTGCATAGTGAGGAATTTGCTTTTGAAGCAATGCACATTGAAGAGTTGAATCATGGAGATCTCCCCCTATATCTTGTAATTCATACACGCATTTGATATATAATATGAAGAATTTGAAATGCATGATGAGATATGGTGCCTGATGAAATTCAGCATGCGTGCAATAATATTAACGAGGAATAAGCATGCAGAATAGTGCATCAAAAGTATCAAAGCACAGTGCATCACAAGTATCAGAGCACAATCGGGTTTAAGATTACAACTCGATCCAATAAAGTTTCAAAAAAACGAGAGTTGTAACTTAGCAAAAAAACGCCCTTATAATAGACCCGCTTGAAGACTAACTCATATTTCTCCCCCTTTGTCATTGAATGACCAAAAGGATCGAAACTGAGGACTAACGCCCCTGAAGTTAATCAAGATGATGAAGGAGCGCCAGCGTTGTTGGGGTCGGTTGTTGAAGTAGGGCCTGCCGTAGTGTCGTCCAAGTCTTCATTTTCATCAGTCTCACGCGATGAAGAATAGGAGCTGTCCACCAAAGAAGGAACCTTGACCTTCTTGTATTTCTTCGGAGGAGGTGCAGACCAGTCAAATTCTTCTTTAAGACCCATTTTCTTCAGATCGTCAGCGCTGTAAACTTGAGACAGAACAGCCCAGGTGCGGTTGAGGGTTTCATGGAGGTAGTAGTGGTTTTTCTTCACTGCATTGTGTGTTGAAGTCATGTTGTGAAGAATTGATCCAAACTGACGCTTGACCCATTTGTGATTGCGATCAACCTTCTGGTGAAGACTGAGGAGTAACTCATGATCAGTCATCACCCTGGGTGCTGTGGCTTGAGGATTTGGCTTGGCATTGTTGGCGGCAGAGTCATGTGTGGCAGAGTCATCATTGGTGGAGTAAGATGCAGCCTTGCGAAATTGACCATCCAATGGACGAATGCCTTCATCGATCACAGCAGTTGCCTTGCCCTTTTCATCAGCTGAGGAAAATGTCCTTTTGAGGACTTCAATAGGAGGCAAGTAGCTGCAGTGGTTCAGAGTGTCAGCTTTGTAATTGAGTGAAGACCTTGTCCTGATGAATCTCATAATCCATGGCGCATAAGGCTTCAAATCAAATGGTGACATTGCAATATTGGCCAGAGTCCTCATGAAGAAATCATGGAAGTTGACGGGAACGCCATGACAGATGTTGAAAAGCATATTCTTCATGGTGCCAACGACTTCTTCATCATTTGAGTCGTGGCCTTTGATAGGACTCATTGTCTTCGACAGAATGCGATAGACAGTCCGAGGCACATACAACAGTTCCTTGACGAGGAAATTGGTTCGAGGGGCCTGCCCTGGCTTCAAAGGCTTCATCAGCACTTGCATATAGTGATTTGAAAGCTCAGGTTCGTTGTAAACACAACGTGCATCTTCAAGGGGAGGACTTAGAGGAAGGGCACGAAGCAATTCAGACGCTGGTGCCTTGTAATGAGTGTTCTCTGTCATCCAGTCCAGAATGCATGAATTTACATCTTTAGAGTTGCCAGTGATGTGCAGCATTGCGTAGAACTGAAGAATGAGTTCTTCATTCCAATCACATATGTCAGTGCAGAAATTCAGCAGCCCAGCGTCGTGAAGAACACTGAGGACTGGCGTGAAGCACGACAAAGACTCCATGTCTACATGAGGAATATGTGCATGGTCGAAGACTTTGTCTTTGTTGAACAACACTGAGGAATAGAAGTTGGCTTGACTAGCAGTCCAGAAACGCCTCTTCCTTTTGCGAGCAGAGTCATAGGGGTTGTAATCTGTGAAGAATACATGCTCGCCAAAGAAGTCTTCAGCCTTGAACTTTTGCTTCCTTGAGAACGGATCCTTTGGCTTGGGCAGAGGAGTGTCAGTGAGTTGCATCACTACCTCAGGAATCGCGATCTCAGGTTCATCGGTCTGAGGAATTTCTGGTTGTTCCTCAGGTGCAGTCTGAGTTGTCACATTTTCAGCAGCAACAGTTTCTTCAGCACTAGTGGCTGGAATTTCTTCACGGACAGATGAGGTGGGATGATTTTCTTCAGAGCCCAATTGAACTGTTGGTGCAGGAGAGTGAGGGATTTGCTGCAGCGGAGTGAAGAGTGGAGAATTGGGATGCTGACTTTCCCAAAAGTCGCCATTCATCACTGGAGTTGTGCTTCCAATGTCTACATCTTCATCATCAATTTCTTCAACACCAGCCTCTTCAGCAGTAAACTGAGGCATTGGTGATGATACCACTGGGGTTGAAGGGATTGCATCCACTTCAATTTCTTCATCAATCTGCTCTGATGAAGCAGCAGATTGGGTTTCTTCATCAGATCCGCTTGGGATCACATATTCTTCATAAAATGGAACAAGATCCTTTGATGGCATGGTGGAAATCGGAACAACATCGATCGGATTTTCATATGAGCTGGTCATAGGCTTCATCTTCTTTGGAGCTGAAGATTCTGAAGCACTTGATGCTTTCCTTTTCTTCACTGCAGCTCGCTCTGCAGCCTTGGTCTTCTTCACATCTTATGCGGATGGAAGGATAGGAGTTGGTGTAGGCGCAGGTGGAGCTGAGGAATCTGGTTGATTTTCCTCAGGCGCAACTAATGCAGTTGCCCTGACTTCTTCAGTTTCTTCAGGCGCACCACTAGTGGATGCCCTGGCAATATCTTCAGCGTCTGGAGTGGAGCCATCAGCCCTGGAACTAGCATTTTCTTCAGCAGCCTGAACGTCATCGGCGATGTTGGCGTGTTCTTCAGTCGGCTGAGCAGAGGCTTCAGCTTGAGGAACTTCTTGTTGCGATGGGGCTGCAACATTTGTGAACTTTTCAGTCAGTTTCACAAACCTGACTTTGGCTCCCTTCCAATCAACATAGTATGAGTCAAATTTGTCGCTGAGGGCTTTGATGTCAGCCTACATCTTGACAAGTTCTTCAGTTGTCATCTTGACAACATTTTTCTTCAACAGTTTCTCTTTTCTGTACTGCGATTTTTTATCTCTCTTGCCCTATCATATTTCCGTTTCTCCTCTTGGATGAAATGAGTCAGCATGTGACTTTGGCCAGGTGTCAACTTGAAGTCAGGCATAGGAGTGTTTGGGTCCTTGTGCCAGAGATCAATGTAGTCTAGGATTGCTCTTGGATCCAACAGCAGCGGCACAGGTGTGCCTTTGGCTCTAGCGGCCCTTACTTGCCTATCTCTGATGATTTCCGCAAGTTCATCATCATCAGCCTCATCATCTTCAGGTGGCTCTTGGAAGGCGACCTGTTTCTTCTTAGGACTTGGCCGAGGACCTCGTCCAGCAGTTGCTTTAGTCTTCAGCAGAGTTGGGCCAGATGAAGAATTTGGCGCAGCTGAGGAACTTGCTGAGACACCAGAGGCAATAGAGATGCCTACAGTCCTTTGGCACAAGGCCAGGTGCACAGGTGCTGAGGACTTTGTCGGAACAACTGAGGATTGTGGAGGAGGTGCTGAGGACTTTGGTGGAGCAGGTGCAGCATGAGGAATTTGCTTTGAAGATTTTGAAGTTCCTGGCCGTGAGGGCGCAGCTGAGGAACTTGGCTGTGAGGGTATTGTTGGTGAAGCACTTGGCTTTCGGGCGGGCTTCTTCGCCATTGGTTTCCTCGGCTTGACAGGGGCCTCAGTGGCAGCAGCAACAGCAGCAGAATCTTCATTGAACTTCCTCACTGCTTCTTTGGCTTGTCTTGCCAATTTGGCTTGACGCCTGGCCCATTCTTCAGGAAAGTCCTCACGCGTTTGGCGCTAGTGGGATCAGCCACTTGGCCAGGTGCCAGTGGTAGTCTTGGGCATGGAGGGTTGAGAGCGAATTTCTTCATGTACTTTGGAGTAACATATCTGTACTCCCTCCATTCCCGTGCACATCTCCGTTCTATCCTCTGAATGCGCACCTTGCGCTGATTTTTGTTCTCTTTGCCAAACTTGGCTTCATCAGGTGTGCAGTACTCTTTGTAAATGTCCTCAGGGATCTCAAACGCAGTCATGACTTCAGGTTTCTTTCCTCCTTTCTATGGCTTCTTACCATCTGCCATATTCTTCAGCTGAGGAATTTGAACAATCGAATTCTCTGAAGAAGTATGCAGATTTTCTTCGAGTAACGCTGCAAATGAGTTAAGTTGATGAGAACCTAGTGATTCAGCAGCGGACATGTGTACCTGTGAACAGAATATAGTTGTGAGGAATTTGGAGAGGTCATATGCGTTCTTAGAAGGTTTTTCAAAAGGAAGAGGTTTGAGGAATTTGACCAGATGCGTCTTGAAGAATTTCACTACGCGTGCTATGTCTTAGGTTCCAGAGTTGTATAGATCGAAGATCCACACAATTGAGGAATCTTGAAGAAAATGATGCTTAGAGAAATGAATCAAGAACAGAAGATTTGTGAGGTGTTTTGTGTGTGAGGATTTGAGAAATAAAACACCTTTGAAGATTTTGTAGAAAAATTTCGAATCCAGGCGGGCAGTAAAAGTAACTTTTAATTACCCTAAATGAAGAACACGACGAACAGAGAGGTGAAACAGTGAAGTTCGTCGGTGTAGATCTTCCACGCCCTAACTTGGCGGAGGAAGAGGGCTACGGCGGCGGCGGAGGTGAAGATTTCCGCGGTCAGCGAGAGTATGACGGCGACGAGGTCGAGGCAGTGAAGCTCTTCCTCACCGGCGACGATGGAGTAGCGGCGGCGCTAGGGTTTGAGAAGCTCGAGCGGGAGAGAGATCGAGCGGAGTAAAAGAAGTGAGGAAGGGGCGAGGGGTATTTATAGAGGCAGTGAAAAACTGTTCGCCCGAATATTTGGGACGAACGTGCCCCTGACCTTTCTCCTTCTCACGACATGTGTCACGCACGTACTGTGTAGTGGAGATCATGTAAGATCGTGGGTGAATAGAATAATGCATCGTGGGATGCAGAACGGTTTGAGCGGCAAAACCGAAAATTTGGATAAGATTAGTTTTAACGTTCCATTCGCAATTTCTTCAGCTGACAAGGACACAGTGAAGATTTTGAACGAGTTTCAAATAGAACGCACATGAAGAATTTGTGAATAGATTGGATTGAGTATAGCATAGAGGGGGAAGGGTCCGATCACATTCACTTAGCAGAAAACACCAACTTGAAGAAATAACCATAAGTGAATGCTGTAGAGGACATAAACTCGTATATATATAGCCAATGAAGAAAAACAATGGAACAAGTGAAGATTTTGCAAAGTTGCAGATTTTGAACAACTGAGGAATTTCAAAACCGAGGAAAAACTCAAATTGAAGATTTTCAACTTTTGTGGTGGCGTGTGATACGTCTCCAACGTATCTATAATTTTTGATTGCTCCATGCTACTTTATCTACTGTTTTGGACTATATTGGGCTTTATTTTCCACTTTTATATTATTTTTGGGACTAACCTATTAACCGGAGGCCCAGCCCAGAATTGCTATTTTTTTTGCCTATTTCAGTATTTCGAGGAAACAAAATATCAAACGGAGTCCAAACGGAATGAAACCTTCGGGAACGTGATCTTCTCACCAAACGTGATCCAGGAGACTTGGACCCTACTCCAAGAAGTTTCCAGGGAGGTCACGAGGGTGGAGGGCGCCCCCCTGCCTCGTGGGCCCCTCGGAGCTCCACCGACGTGCTCCTTCCTCCTATATATACCTACGTACCCCCATTAGACCAGAGACGGAGCCAAAAACCTAATTCCACCGCCGCAACTTCCTGTATCCACGAGATCCCATCTTGGGGCCTGTTCCGGAGCTCCGCCGGAGAGGGCATCCATCACGGAGGGCTTCTACATCAACACCATAGCCCTTCCGATGAAGTGTGAGTAGTTTAATTCAGACCTTCGGGTCCATAGCTAGTAGCTAGATGGCTTCTTCTCTCTTTTTGGATCTCAACACAATGTTCTCCCCCTCTCTCGTGGAGATCTATTCGATGTAATCTTCTTTTTGCGGTGTGTTTGTTGAGACCGATGAATTGTGGGTTTATGATCCAACTTATCTATGAATAATATTTGAATCTTCTCTGAATTCTTTTATGTATGATTGAGTTATCTTTGCAAGTCTCTTCGAATTATCCGTTTGGTTTGTCCAACTAGATTGGTAGTTCTTGCAACGGGAGAAGTGCTTAGCTTTGGGTTCAATCTTGTGGTGTCCTTACTCAGTGACAGAAAGAGTTGCAAGGCACGTATTGTATTGTTTCCATCGAGGATAACAAGATGGGGTATTTATCATATTGCATGAATTTATTCCTCTACATCATGTCATCTTGCTTAAGGCGTTACTCTGTTTTTAACTTAATACTCTAGATGCATGCTGGATAGCGGTCGATGAGTGGAGTAATAGTAGTAGATGCAGGCAGGAGTCGGTCTACTTGTCACGGACGTGATGCCTATATACATGATCATACCTAGATAACCTCATAACTGTGCTCAATTCTATCAATTGCTTAACAGTAATTTGTTCACCCACCGTAGAATATCTATGCTCTTGAGAGAAGCCACTAGTGAAACCTATGGCCCCCGGGTCTATTCTCATCATATCAATCTCCATTACTTTATTTTACTTGTTTTGCTTTTACTTTTCACTTTGCATCTTTATACCAAAAATACCAAAAAATATTATCTCTATCAGATCTCACTCTCGTAAGTGAGCGTGAAGGGATTGACAACCCCTAAGCGTTGGTTGCGAGTTGCTACCATTTTGTGCAGGTACGAGGGACTTGCGCGTGACCTCCTACTGGATTGATACCTTGGTTCTCAAAAACTGAGGGAAATACTTACGCTACTGTGCTGCATCACCCCCTCCTCTTCGGGGAAAACCAACACTAGCTCGAGACGTTGCAAGAAGGATTTCTGGCGCCGTTGCCGGGGAGGCCTACGCAAAAGTCAACATACCAAGTACCCATCACAATCTCTATCTCTCGCATTACATAATTTGCCATTTGTCTCTCGTTTTCCTCTCCCCCACTTCACCCTTGCCGTTTTATTCACCCTTTCTTTCCCAATCTCCTCCTCTTTTTCCCTTTGCCTTTTGTTTGCTCATGTGTTAGTTTGCTTACCTGTCGCTATGTCGAATTCCTTATCCGCTCCTATGTCCCCCGAGTTTGAAGTTCTTCACTTCAAGCAACGGCAAGGAGAAAACTTAGAAGATGCTTGGTATAGGATGATGGAATCTTATCGTAAGTGCACCCTAGAGGTGAACTTTAGAATTCTTCTTCGCAATTTTTATGTTGGGTTAAACATGACGCATAGACAACTCTTGGATTGCATGGCCAAGGGAAATTTCATTAATATTGATCCCGGTATTGCGCATGAGATTATAGAGGGAATAGTGGGAACACCACCCCAAAAGGGAGGATCTCATCCTACCCAGGAACAAACCCAAGTGTTTGAGAAGATTTGCGAAGTAACAAAGATTTTACAAAAGTCTCTTGAACCTCTTAAAAATATTAGCGGAAATCTTAACCGTATGAATATGTTGATTACTCTTTGCAATAAATGGTTGGATTCTTTAGATCTAAAAATTTCCGAGTATGAAGGGAAGAGGGAAGAACCCCCCGGATTCGAGCATGACTCTGCTAAAAAGTTGAAAATTAAAGATGGCAATACCTAGATCTATCCTTGCTTTTATGCCTAGCTAGGGGCGTTAAACGATAGCGCTTGTTGGGAGACAACCCGATTTTATTTTGTGTTTTTTGTTTTTGGTTCTGTTTAGGAATAAATAATCCATCTAGATTCTGTTTAGATGTGGTTTTATCTTTTAATTAGTGTTTGTGCCAAGTTAAACCTATTAGATCTTCTTGGAAGGTAGTTATTTGATCTTGCTGTAATTTCCAGAATCTTTGCGCTCAGTGCCCGAATTGTTAAAAATCACCAGAACGTGATAAAATAGTGATTCCAATTGCTAATGATCAATAAACAAATTTCCCAGGTCGTATAATTTTGGTAGAATTTTTCTGTTTCCATAAGTTTGCGTTAGTAACAGATTACTACAGACTGTTCTGTTTTTGACAGATTCTGTTTTGCGTGTGTTGTTTGCTTATTTTGATGAATCTATGGGTAGTAAAATAGTTTATAAACCATAGACAAGTTGGAATATAGTAAGTTTAACACCAATAAAAATAAAGAACAAGTTCACTACAGTACCTTAAAGTAGTCTTTTGTTTTCTTTCTCTAACGGAGCTCACGAGATTTCTATTGAGTTTTGTGTTGTGAAGTTTTCAAGTTTTGGGTGAATTCTTTTGATGGATTATGGAACAAGGAATGGCAAGAGCCTAAGCTTGGGGATGCCCATGGAACCCCCAAGATAATCCAAGGACACCAAAAAGTCAAAGCTTGGGGATGCCCCGGAAGGCATCCCCTCTTTCGTCCACTTCCATCGGTAATTTACTTGGAGCTATATTTTTATTCACCACATGATATGTGTTTTGCTTGGAGCGTCTTGTATTATTTGTGTCTTTGCTTGTTAGTCTACCACAATCATCCTTGCTGTACACACCTTTTGAGAGATCCATGCATGAATTGAAATTTGTTAGAATACTCTATGTGCTTCACTTATATCTTTTGAGCTTGATAGTTTACCCTATGTGCTTCACTTATATCTTTTTGAGCGTGATAATTTTTGCTCTAGTGCTTCACTTAGATCTTTTAGAGCACCGTGGTGGATTGTTTTAAAGAAACTTGATCTCTCATGCTTCACTTAGATTATTTTGAGAGTCATTAATAGCATGGTAATTTGCTTAATGTTAATATACTTGGTATTCAAGATATGTGAAACTTTCTTTTTAGTGGGTTGAATACTAAGATAAGTTTGATGCTTGATAATTGTTTTGAGATATGGAGGTAATAATATCATAGTCGTGCTAGTTGAGTAGTTGTGAATTTGAGAAATACTTGTGTTGAAGTTAGCAAGTCCTGTAGCATGCACGTATGGTTAAAGTTGTGTAACAAATTTGAAGCATGAAGTGTACCTGGCTTGTGCATCCATATGAGTGGCGGTCGGGGACGAGCGATGTTCTTTTCCTACCAATCTATCCCCCTAGGAGCATGCGCGTAGTACTTGATTTTTGATGACTTTTAAATTTTTGCAATAAGTATATGAGTTCTTTTGACTAATGTTGAGTCCATGGATTATACGCACTTTTACCTTTCCGCCATTTGCTAAGCCTCTTCGGTACCGTGCATTGCCCTTTCTCACATTGAGAGTTGGTGCAAACTTCGCCGGTGCATCCAAACCCCGTGATATGATACGCTCTTTCACACATAAACCTCCCTATATCTTCCTCAAAACAGCCACCATACCTACCTATCATGGCATTTCCATAGCCATTCCGAGATATATTGCCATGCAACTTCCACCACCACCATCATCATCATCATCATGACATGCTTTACTTTTGTCATATTGCCATTGCATGATGTTGTAGTTGACATCGTATTTGTGGCAAAGCCACCATGCATTATTTTTCATACATGTCACTCTTGATTCATTGCACCATCCCGGTACACCGCCGGAGGCTTTCATATAGAGTCATATCTTGTTCTAGTATCGAGTTGTAATCATTATGTTGTAATCAATAGAAGTGTGATGATCATCATTATTAGAGCATTGCCCAATCAAAAAAAAAGAGAAAGGCCAAAAAGAAAAAAAAGAAAGGCCCAAAAAAAAGAGAAAATAAAAAGGGCAATGCTACTATCTCTTTTTCCACACTTGTGCTTCAAAGTAGCACCTTGTTCTTCATGTAGTGAGTCTCATATATTGTGCTTCAAAGTAGCACCATGATTTTCATATAGTGAGTCTCATAAGTTGTCTTGTTCATACTAGTGGGAATTTTTCATTATAGAACTTGGCTTGTATATTCCAACGATGGACTTCCTCAAAATGCCCTAGGTCTTCATGAGCAAGCAAGTTGGATGCACACCCACTAGTTTTCTTTTGTTGAGCATTCTTAGATCTAGTGCATCTGTTGCATGGCAATCCCTACTCCTTGCATTAACATCAATTGATGGGCATCTCCATAGCTCATTGATTAGCCTCGTTGATGTGAGACTTTCTCCTTTTTTGTCTTCTCCACACAGTCCCCATCATCATATTCTATACCACCCATAGTGCTATGTCCATGGCTCGCGCTCATGTATTGCGTGAAGGTTGAAAAAGTTTGAGATTATTTGAGTATGAAACAATTGCTTGGCTTGTCATCGGGGGTATAGAAGTTGGGAACATATTTGTGTGACGAAAATGAAGCATAGCCTAACTATATGATTTTGTAGGGATGAACTTCCTTTGGCCATGTTATTTTGAGATGACAAAATTGTTTGATTAGTATGCTTGAAGTATTATCATTTTTATGTCAATATGAACTTTTGTATTGAACCTTTCGGATCTGAATATTCATACCATGATTAAGAAGATTTACATTGAAATTATGCCAAAGTATCACTCCGCATCAAAAATTCTCTTTTTATCATTTACCTACTCGAGGACGAGCAGGAATTAAGCTTGGGGATGCCTGATACGTCTCCAACGTATCAATAATTTTTGATTGCTCCATGCTACTTCATCTACTGTTTTGGACTATATTGGGCTTTATTTTCCACTTTTATATTATTTTTGGGACTAACCTATTAACCAGAGGCCCAGCCCAGAATTGCTGTTTTTTTTTGCCTATTTCAGTATTTCGAGGAAACAGAATATCAAACGGAGTCCAAATGGAATGAAACCTTCGGGAACGTGATCTTCTCACCAAACGTGATCCAGGAGACTTGGACCCTACTCCAAGAAGTTTCCAGGGAGGTCACGAGGGTGGAGGGCGCCCCCTGGGCGCGCCCCTGCCTCGTGGGCCCCTCGGAGCTCCACCGACGTGCTCCTTCCTCCTATATATACCTACGTACCCCCATTAGACCAGAGACGGAGCCAAAAACCTAATTCCACCACCGCAACTTCCTGTATCCACGAGATCCCATCTTGGGGCCTGTTCCGGAGCTCCGCCAGAGAGGGCATCCATCACGGAGGGCTTCTACATCAACACCATAGCCCTTCCGATGAAGTGTGAGTAGTTTACTTCAGACCTTCGGGTCCATAGCTAGTAGCTAGATGGCTTCTTCTCTCTTTTTGGGTCTCAATACAATGTTCTCCCCCTCTCTCGTGGAGATCTATTCGATGTAATCTTCTTTTTGCTGTGTGTTTGTTGAGATCGATGAATTGTGGGTTTATGATCCAACTTATCTATGAATAATATTTGAATCTTCTCTGAATTCTTTTATGTACGATTGAGTTACCTTTGCATGTCTCTTCGAATTATCCGTTTGGTTTGGCCAACTAGATTGGTAGTTCTTGCAAAGGGAGAAGTGCTTAGCTTTGGGTTCAATCTTGCGGTGTCCTTACTCAGTGACAGAAAGAGTTGCAAGGCATGTATTGTATTGTTGCCATCGAGGATAACAAGATGGGGTATTTATCATATTGCATGAATTTATTCCTCTACATCATGTCATCTTGCTTAAGGCGTTACTCTGTTTTTAACTTAATACTCTAGATGCATGCTGGATAGCGGTCGATGAGTGGAGTAATAGTAGTAGATGCAGGCAGGAGTCGGTCTACTTGTCACGGACGTGATGCCTATATACATGATCATACCTAGATAACCTCATAACTATGCTCAATTCTATCAATTGCTCAACAGTAATTTGTTCACCCACCGTAGAATATCTATGCTCTTGAGAGAAGCCACTAGTGAAACCTATGGCCCCCGGGTCTATTCTCATCATATCAATCTCCATTATTTTATTTTACTTATTTTGCTTTTACTTTTCACTTTGCATCTTTATACCAAAAATACCAAAAAACATTATCTCTATCAGATCTCACTCTCGTAAGTGAGCGTGAAGGGATTGACAACCCCTAAGCGTTGGTTGCGAGTTGCTACCGTTTTGTGCAGGTACGAGGGACTTGCGCGTGACCTCCTACTGGATTGATACATTGGTTCTCAAAAACTGAGGGAAATACTTACGCTACTGTGCTGCATCACCCTCTCCTCTTCGGGGAAAACCAACGCTAGCTCGAGACGTAGCAGCGCGACCCACCGTATAAGAATGATGATTTCAGACACCGCGTACAATTGTCGTAGGGTTCTGAGAATCAAATTCTTCATTAATTTCTTCACACTTAGAGTGTTATTCTTCATTGATTGAAGAAAAACGTATCTTCATGTGTTGCACATCTAAGTCATCAATTTTGCATAAGTGTTAGGATGAGTGCCTTTTCAAAGTACATTCGAAGACTCTAAGATATTTAGCTCACACCGCAACTTGCTAAATCTCTTCTCATCCAAGGGCTTAGTGAAGATATCGGCTAGCTGTTCTTCAGTCTTCACATGCTCAATAGAAATGTCGCCCTTCAACACATGATCGCGAAGAAAAATGATGACGAATCTGAATGTGCTTTGTCTTCGAGAGCTGAACTGGGTTGTGAGCAATCTTGATGGCACTCTCACTGTCACAGAGGAGAGGCACATTCTTCACGTTGACGCCATAGTCCTTGAGTGTTTGCTTCATCCATAGCAGTTGAGCACAGCAAGAACCAGCAGCAATGTACTCAGCTTCAGCAGTAGACAGTGATACGCAGTTCTGTTTCTTCGAGGACCAACAGACCAAGGATCGTCCGAGGAAATGACAAGTACCAGATGTTGACTTGCGGTCCACACGATCACCATCATAGTCAGAGTCAGAATATCCAATGAGATCAAAATACGAGCCCTTGGGATACCATAATCCTAGTGTTGGTGTGTGAGCTAGATATCGAAGAATATGCTTCACAGCCTTATGGTGTGATTCCTTCGGTGCAGCTTGAAATCGGGCACACATGCAAACACTAAGCATTATATCTGGCCTAGATGCACATAAGTACAATAAAGAGTCAATCATGGAGCGGTATACCTTATGATCGAAGTCAATACCATTTTCATCAGTGCATAGATGACCATTTGTGGGCATAGGAATTTTGATGCCTTCGCAATCTTGCATGTCGAATTTCTTCAAGACATCCTTGAGGTATTTCTCCTGAGATATGAATATGCCATTGCGCTGTTGACGAATTTGAAGACCTAAGAAGAATTTCAACTCTCCCATCATAGACATTCTATATTCTTCACTCATCATATAGGCAAATTCATCATTCATGAAGAATTCCTTCAATGCATCATACCACGCCCGTGGGGCCTGCTTGAGGCCATAGAGGGCCTTATTAAGTCTGAAGACTTTGCCTGGATGTTTTGGATCTTCAAAACCTGGGGGTTGAGCAACACATACTTCTTCCTCAAGCTTACCATTGAGGAATGCACTTTTCACATCCATTTGATATAAGATGATATCATGATGGTTAGCATAAGCAAGCAATATGCGAATAGCCTCAAGTCTAGCAACAGGTGCAAAAGTTTCATCGAAATCAATTCCTTCAACATGTGTGTAGCCTTGAGCTACTAAACGTGCCTTATTCCTCACCACAACACCATTTTCATCTTGCTTGTTGCGGTAGATCCACTTTGTGCCAATGATGTTATGCTTGCGACGGTAGATCCACTTTGTGCCAATGATGTTATGCTTGCGAGGATCGGGACGATTGACCAGTTCCCAGACGTTGTTGCGCTTGAACTGATGTAATTCTTCTTGCATGGCCTGAATCCACTCAGGCTCCAGAAATGCTTCATCTACCTTAGTGGGCTCTGTGATAGAGACAAAAGCAAAGTGCCCACAAAAGTTAGATAGATGTGAGGCTTTTGAGCGTGTGAGAGGACCTGGTGCTCTAATGTCATCGATGATCTTCTCCACTTGCACTTCTTTTGCAACACGAGGATGAGCTGGTTGTCGTTGAGGAATTTGATCAGCATTTTCTTCAGCATCAATTTCCTCAGCATTTTCTTCAGGTGCATCAGCTCGAAGTTCTTCACATTCTGGAATGAATTCTTCAGCAGATTCTTTAGTAGGAATAACATCTTCAGTAGCTTTGTGCTTGATAGAATCCTCAGGTGCTGGTTCATCTAATACAGAAGGTAGGCGCTCTCTTTGCGAGCCATTAGTTTCATCGAACCGCACATCTACAGTTTCAACAATCTTGTGAAGAACATTGTTGAAGACTCTGTAGGTGTGCGAGTCCTTTCCGTAACCAAGCATAAAACCTTCATGTGCTTTCGGTGCAAATTTAGAGTTGTGATGAGGATCTCTAATCCAGCATTTAGCACCGAAGACTTTGAAATAACTCACATTGGGTTTCTTGTCAGTGAGGAGTTCATAGGCAGTCTTCTTGAAGAATTTGTGAAGATATACTCTGTTGATGATATGGCACGCAGTATCAATTGCATCAACCCAGAAACGACAAGGGGTTTTGTATTCGTCAAGCATAGTGCGAGCCATCTTAGCAAGAGTCCTGTTCTTGCGCTCCACGACGCCATTCTGTTGAGGAGTATAAGGAGCAGATAACTCATGAGTAATACCAAGTTCATCAAGATAGTCATCGTGACCCGAATTCTTGAACTTAGTGCCATTGTCACTTCTGATGTGCTTGATCTTCACACCAAAGTTGGTTGAAGCCCTCGAGGAAAATCGTTTGAAGACTTCCTGCACTTCATTTTTGTAAGAGACAAGGTGTACCCATGTGTAACGAGAGTAATCATCAACAATAACAAAGCCATATTGAGATGCTTCATTTGAAACAGAGGAATAATGATTAGGTCCGAAGAGATCCATGTGAAGCAATTCGAATGGACGAGTAGTGGTCATGATAGTCTTTGCTGGATGCTTGGCCTTGGTCATCTTTCCAGCTTCACATGCACCGCATAAGTGATCCTTGAGGAATTTGACATTCTCAATGCCAATGACATGCTTCTTCTTCACAAGCGTGTGCAAATTCCTCATGCCTGCATGACCAAGTCGTCGATGCCAAAGCCATCCTTCTGAACCTTTTGCAAGTAGGCACACGGCGGGTTGTGAATCTGCAGAGAAATCAACAATATACAAGTCTCCTCTCCTAAAGCCTTCGAAGACTTCGGATTTGTCAGCTTCCATAATCACAACACAATGATACTTGCCAAAGACAACAACCATATCAAGATCACAAAGCATTGAGACAGACATAAGGTTGTATCCTAAGGACTCAACAAGCATGACTTTGTCCATGTGTCGATCCTTTGTGATGGCAACCTTACCTAGACCCAATACCTGACTTTTGCTCTTGTCAGCGAAGATGATATGCTTCAGATGTGATGACGATAAGGGAGCATCCATCAACAGATTTCTGTCACCAGTCATGTTATTTGTACATCCACTATCAAGGACCCACTCAGTGGCTTTGGGTTGATCATCCTGCAGATGAATTAGTGCAACTTACGAACTTTATATACTTCAGAAGTGAAGAATATGATATCACAATTCATCAGATCAATTTCATCAATCAGTAAGACAGATAAAGCAGTGTGAGGACGTGAGAAATGAAAATTCATTTCTTCATGATTAGCCTGCGTCCTTTCAGGCAATTTGTCAGGTCCCCAGCAAATTCTTCAGATGCTACAGTACGTCTGGAGACCTGACCCTGCAGAAGAGATTAGTTCTTTTTCTTCACCACCCACATCTGAAGGGGTGGCAAAGAGTTCATCACTCTGCGAGCTCCATATGAGAATGGTGGCATAGAGGCCAAACCATTTTGTTTCACATAAGAGGGGTTAGGGTAAGCATATGAATAAGCAGAGAAATTCTTCAAGGACTTATGAACATAATGATTAGAACAATAATGCTCATATTCATAGCCCTTGGCTCTTCCTTACGAAACAGAGTTGTTAGCACGATGATGTTCATATGAGGACTTTGATCCTTTTGAGGAATTTCGTCCGTATGAGGACTTGGATCCATAAGACGAATTTGGTCCATATGAAGAATTTGATCTGGGGTTCCTTTTCTTCACACGTGGTGTCTGAAGGAAATATGCCCTAGAGGCAATAATAAAGTTATTATTTATTTCCTTATTTCATGATAAATGTTTATTATTCATGCTAGAATTGTATTAACCGGAAACATAATACATGTGTGAATACATAAACAAACAGAGTGTCACTAGTATGCCTCTACTTGACTAGCTCGTTAATCAAAGATGGTTATGTTTCCTAACCATGGACAAAGAGTTGTTATTTGATAAACGGGGTCACATCATTAGTTGAATGATCTGATTGACATGACCCATTTCATTAGCTTAGCACCCGATCGTTTAGTATGTTGCTATTGCTTTCTTCATGACTTATACATGTTCCTTTGACTATGAGATTATGCAACTCCCGTTTGCCGGAGGAACACTTTGTGTGCTACCAAACGTCACAACGTAACTGGGAGATTATAAAGGATCTCTACAGGTGTCTCCAAAGGTACATGTTGGGTTGGCGTATTTCGAGATTAGGATTTGTCACTCCGATTGTCGGAGAGGTATCTCTGGGCCCTCTCGGTAATGCACATCACATAAGCCTTGCAAGCATTGCAACTAATGTGTTAGTTGGGAGATGATGTATTACGGAACGAGTAAAGAGACTTGCCGGTAACGAGATTGAACTAGGTATTGGATACCGATGATCGAATCTCGGGCAAGTAACATACCGATGACAAAGGGAACAACGTATGTTGTTATGCGGTCTGACCGATAAAGATCTTCGTAGAATATGTAGGAGCCAATATGGGCATCCAGGTCCCGCTATTGGTTATTGACCGGAGACGTGTCTCGGTCATGTCTACATTGTTCTCGAACCGTAGGGTCCGCACGCTTAAGGTTTCGATGACAGTTATATAATGAGTTTATGAGTTTTGATGTACCGAAGGAGTTTGGAGTCCCGGATGAGACCGGGGACATGACGAGGAGTCTCGAAATGGTCGAGACGTAAAGATCGATATATTGGACGACTATATTCGGACATCGGAAAGGTTCTGAGTGGTTTGGGTATTTTCGGAGATACCGGGGAGTTACGGGAATACGGGGAAGAGTATTGGGCCTTATTGGGCCTTAGTGGGAAGGAGCCAGGAGGTGGCGCGCGCCCCTCCCAAGCCCAGTCCGAATTGGACAAGGGGTTTGGGGGCGCGGCCCCTCTCCCTTCCTTCTCCACTCCCCTCCTTTCCCCCCTTCTCCTAGTTGGACTAGGAAAGGTGGAATCCTACTCCCGGTGGGAGTAGGACTCCCCTTGGCGCGCCCCTTCTAGGCCGGCCGCCCCCTCCCCCTTGCTCCTTGATATACGGGGGCAGGGGGGCACCCCAAGACACACAAGTTGATCTTCGTGATCGTTCCTTAGCCGTGTGTGGTGCCCCCCTCCACGATATTACACCTGAAGGAAATATGCCCTAGAGGCAATAATAAAGTTATTATTTATTTCCTTATATCATGATAAATGTTTATTATTCATGCTAGAATTGTATTAACTGGAAACATAATACATGTGTGAATACATAGACAAACAGAGTGTCACTAGTATGTCTCTACTTGACTAGCTCATTAATCAAAGATGGTTATGTTTCCTAGCCATGAACAAAGAGTTGTTATTTGATTAACGAGATCACATCATTAGTTGAATGATCTGATTGACATGACCCATTCCATTAGCATAGCACCCGATCGTTTAGTATGTTGCTATTGCTTTTATCCATGACTTATACATGTTCCTTTAACTATGAGAATATGCAACTCCCATTTACCATAGGAACACTTTGTGTGCTACCAAACGTCATAACGTAACTGGGTGATTATAAAGGTGCTCTACAAGTGTCTCCGAAGGTACATGTTGAGTTGGCATATTTCGAGATTAGGATTTGTCACTCCGATTGTCGGAGAGGTATCTCAGGGCCTTCTCGGTAATGCACATCACATAAGCCTTGCAAGCATTGCAACCAATGAGTTAGTTGCGAGATGATGTATTACGGAACGAGTAAAGAGACTTGCCGGTAACGAGATTGAACTAGGTATTGGATACCGACGATCGAATCTCGGGCAAGTAACATACCGATGACAAAGGGAACAACGTATGTTGTTATGCGGTCTGACCGATAAAGATCTTCGTAGAATATGTAGGAGCCAATATGGGCATCCAGGTCCCGCTATTGGTTATTGACTGGAGACGTGTCTCGGTCATGTCTACATTGTTCTCGAACCGTAGGGTCCGCACGCTTAAGGTTACGATGACAGTTATATTATGAGTTTATGAGTTTTGATGTACCGAAGGAGTTCGGAGTCCCGGATGAGATCGGGGACATGACGAGGAGTCTCGAAATGGTCGAGACGTAAAGATCGATATATTGGACGACTATATTCGGACATCGGAAGGGTTCTGAGTGGTTCGGGTATTTTCGGAGGTACCGGGGAGTTACGGGATTACGGGAGAAGTAATGGGCCTTGATGGGCTTTAGTGGGAAGAGGAAAAGGCTGCTGCGCCCCCCCTCCCCTTTGGTCCGAATTGGACTAGGGAAAAGGGGGCCGGCCACCTCTCCTTCTCCTCCTATTCCTTCTCCCTTCCTCCCCTCTTGGTGGACTCCTACTAGGACTTGGAAACCTAGTAGGACTCCACACCCTGGCGCGCCAAACCCTTGGCCGGCCTCCTCCTCCTCCATCCTTTATATACTGAGGCAAGGGGCACCCCATAGACACACAAGTTGATCTACGGATCGTTCCTTAGCCGTGTGCGGTGCCCCCTTCCACCAAATTCCACCTCGATTATATCGTTGCAGTGCTTAGGCGAAGCCCTGCGCCGGTAACACATCAAGATCGTCACCACGCCGTCGTGATGACGGAACTCTTCCTCGACGCTTTGCTGGATCGGAGCCCGGGGATCGTCATCGAGCTGAACGTGTGCCAAGAACTCGGAGGTGCCGGAGTAACGGTGCTGTGATCGGTTGGATCGCGAGGAGAACGTACGACTACTTCCTCTACGTACGACTACTTCCTCTACGTTGTGTCAACGCTTCCGCTTCGGTCTACGAGGGTACGTAGACAAACACTCTCCCCTCTCGTTGCTATGCATCACCATGATCTTGCGTGTGCGTAGGAAATTTTTTTTAAATTACTACGTTCCCCAACAGTGGTATCAGAGCCTAGGTTTTATGGTTGATGTTATTTGCACGAGTAGAACACAAGTGAGTTGTGGACGATACAAGTCATACTGCCTACCAGCATGTCATACTTTGGTTCAGCGGTATTGTTGGATGAGACGATCCGGACCAACCTTACGCGTACGCTTACGCGAGACCGGTTCCCTCGACGTGCTTTGCACATAGATGGCTTGCGGAAGACTGTCTCTCCAACTTTAGTTGAACCGAGTGTGGCTACGCCCGGTCCCTGAGAAGGTTAAAACGGAGTCTATTTTGACAAACTATCGTTGTGGTTTTGATGCGTAGGTAAGATGAGTTCTTGCTTAAAGCCCGTAGCAGCCACGTAAAACTTGCAACAACAAAGTAGAGGACGTCTAACTTGTTTTTGCAGGGCATGTTGTGATGTGATATGGTCAAGACATGATGCTAAATTTTATTGTATGAGATGATCATGTTTTGTAACCGAGTTATCGGCAACTGGCAGGAGCCATATGGTTGTCGCTTTATTGTATGCAATGCAATCGCGATGTAATGCTTTACTTTATTACTAAGCGGTAGTGATAGTCGTGGAAGCATAAGATTGGCGAGACGACAACGATGCTACGATGGAGATCAAGGTGTCGCGCCGGTGACGATGGTGATCATGACGGTGCTGCAGAGATGGAGATCACAAGCACAAGATGATGATGGCCATATCATATCACTTATATTGATTGCATGTGATGTTTATCTTTTATGCATCTTATCTTGCTTTGTTTGACGGTAGCATTATAAGATGATCTCTCACTAAATTATCAAGAAGTGTTCTCCCTGAGTATGCACCGTTGCGAAAGTTCTTCGTGCTGAGACACCACGTGATGATCGGGTGTGATAGGCTCTACGTTCAAATACAACGGGTGCAAAACAGTTGCACACGCGGAATACTCAGGTTTAACTTGACGAGCCTAGCATATACAGATATGGCCTCGGAACACGGAGACCGAAAGGTCGAGCGTGAATCATATAGTAGATATGATCAACATAGTGATGTTCACCATTGAAACTACTCCATCTCACGTGATGATCGGACATGGTTTAGTTGATTTGGATCACGTGATCACTTAGAGGATTAGAGGGATGTCTATCTAAGTGGGAGTTCTTAAGTAATATGATTAATTGAACTTTAATTTATCATGAACTTAGTCCTGGTAGTATTAGCATATCTATGTTGTAGATCAATAGCTCGCATTGTTGCTTCCCTGTGTTTATTTTGATATGTTCCTAGAGAAAATTGTGTTGAAAAATGTTAGTAGCAATGATGCGGATTGGATCCGTAATCTGAGGTTTATCCTCATTGCTGCACAGAAGAATTTTGTCCTTGATGCACCGCTAGGTGACGGACCTTTTGCAGGAGCAGATGCAGACGTTATGAACGTTTTGCTAGCTCAATATGATGACTACTTAATAGTTTAGTGCACCATGCTTAACGGCTTAAGAATCGGGACTTCAAAGATGTTTTGAACGTCATGGACCATACAAGATGTTCCAGGAGTTGAAGTTAATATTTCAAGCAAATACCCGAGTTGAGAGATATGAAGTCTCCAACAAGTTCTATAGCTAAAAGATGGAGGAGAATCGCTCAACTAGTGAGCATGTGCTCCGATTGTCTGGGTACTACAATCGCTTGAATCAAGTGGGAGTTAATCTTCCAGATAAGATAGTGATTGACAGAATTCTCTAGTCACCATCACCAAGTTAGTAGAACTTCATGATGAACTATAATATGCAAGGGATAACGGAAAATATTCCCAAGCTCTTCGCGATGCTAAAAATCGGCGAAGGTAGAAATCAAAGAAAAACATCAAGTGTTGATGGTTGACAAGATCACTAGTTTCAAGAAAAGGGCAAAAAGGAAAGAAGGGGAACTTCAAGAAGAACGGCAAGCAAGTTGCTGCTCAAGTGAAAAAGCCCAAGTCTAGTCCTAAGCCTGAGACTAAGTGCTTCTACTGCAAAGGGACTGGTCACTGGAAGCGCAACTACCCCAAGTGATTGGCGGATAAGAAGGATGGCAAAGTGAACATAAGTATATTTGATATACATGTTATTGATGTGTACTTTACTAGTGATCATAGCAACCCCTCAGTATTTGGTACTAGTTCAGTTGCTAAAATTTAGTAACTCGAAACGGGAGTTGCAGAATGAACAAAGACTAGTTAAAGGGCAAGGTGACGATGTGTGTTGGAAGTGGTTCCAAGATTGATATGATCATCATCACACACTACCTATACTTTCGGGATTAGTGTTGAAACTAAATAAGTGTTATTTGGTGTTTGCGTTGAGCATGAATATGATTTGATCATGTTAATTGCAATACAGCTATTCATTTAAAGTTAAAGAACAATTGTTGTTCTGTTTACATGAATAAAACCTTCTATGGTCATGCACACCAATGAAAATAGTTCATTGGATCTCGATCGTAGTGATACACATATTCATAATATTGAAACCAAAAAGATGCGAAGTTAATAATGATAGTGCAACCTATTTGTGGCACTGCCGTTTAGGTCATATTGGTGTAAAGCGCATGAAGAAACTCCATGCTGATGGGATTTTGGAATCACTTGATTATGAATCACTTGATGCTTGCGAACCATGCCTCTTGGGCAAGATGACTAAAACGCCGTTCTCCGGAACAATGGAGCAAGCAACAGATTTGTTGGAAATCATACATACTGATGTATGTGGTCCGATGAATATTAAGGCTCGCGTCAAGTATCATTATTTTCTAACCTTCACAGATGATTTAAGCAGATATGGGTATATCTACTTAATGAAACATAAGTCTGAAACGTTTGAAAAGTTCAAAGAATTTCAGAGTGAAGTGGATAATCATCGTAACAAGAAAATGAAAAGTTTCTACGATATGATCGCAGAGGTAAAATATTTGAGTTACGAGTTTGGTCTTCAATTAAAACAATGTGGAATAGTTTCACAAATTCATGCCACCTGGAACACCACAGCATAATGATGTGTCCGAACGTCATAACCGTACTTTATTGGATATAGTACAATCTATGATGTTTCTTACCGATTTACCAATATCGTTTTGGGATCGTGCATTAGAGACAGCTGCATTCACGTTAAAAGGGGCACCATCTAAATCCGTTGGGACGACACCGTATGAACTATGGTTTAGCAATAAACCAAAGCTGTCGTTTCTTAAAGTTTGGGGCTGCGATGCTTATGTGAAAAAGCTTCAACCTGATAAGCTCGAACCCAAATCGGAGAAATGTGTCTTCATAGGATATCCAAAGGAAACTGTTGGATACACCTTCTATCACAGATCCGAAGGCAAGACTTTTGTTGCTAAGTTCGGAAACTTTCTAGAGAAAGAGTTTCTTTCGAAAGAAGTGAGTGGGAGGAAAGTAGAAAACTTGATAAGGTAATTGTACCTTCTTCCTTATTGGAAAGTAGTTCATCACAGAAATCTGTTCTTGTGACTACTACACCAATTAGTAAGGAAGCTAATGATGATGATCATGTAACTTCAAAATCAAGTTACTACCAAATCTCGTAAGTAAACTAGAGTGAGATCCGCACCAGAGTGGTACGGTAATCCTGTTCTGGAAGTCATGTTACTAGACCATGATGAACTTGCGAACTATGAGGAAATTCATAACTCACTCTTAAACATGGAGGAACAAATTCTTCCTGAGCCGCGCTGATTTGTTGAGCAAGTAATGAATCGCGCTCCTTCTGAAGATCTTCATAAATCACTCTTAGCTTCTCAAGATCTTGCTTTCTTTGAAGAAATTCATAAGAAAGCTTCTCATGATCAGACAAGAGAGTGTTATGATGACCTTGAAGGTTGTCAAACCTGGTCTGAAGTCTCTGAAGATTTTCAGTCAAGGCTTTAGTGCGATCCATTTCTTCACCCAACATATCATCACTTTTGTCTAGCATGTTTTGAACCTTTCCAAAAGCCTTTTGTTGTTTCACAGCAATCTTAGCAAGTTTAGAGTAGCTAGGTTTAAGATTGTCATCTGATTCATCTTCACTAGACTCAGAGGAGGTATATCTAGGTACCTTGGCACCCTTTGCCATGAAGCAATAGGTGGGAGCGTAGTCATCGTTGCCTTCATCAGCCTTGTTGGTGAGATCATTTTCTTCAGAGTTGAAGATAGACTTGCTGACGAATGCGGTAGCGAGGGCTAGGCTTGACACACCTGATTCAAAGTCCTCAGAAGCCTCCTCTTCCTCTTGTTCCTCAGATTCAGCTTCAGAGTCCATTTCCTTGCCAATGAATGCCCGAGCCTTCTTGGAGCTGCTCTTCTTGTGAGATGAAGACTTTGAAGATTTTGACGATGAAGATTTTGAAGACTTCTTCTTTTTCTTCGCATCATCAGAACTGTACTCCTTGTATTTCTTCTTCTTTGATTCCTTTTCCCACTAAGGACAATCTTGAATGTAATGTCCAGGTTTCTTGCACTTGTGACAAAGCCTCTTCTTGTAGTCACTGGATGAGGAATCATTGCTCCTTGAGGGTTTTCCAAAACGACCACGTCTTGAGAACTTCTGGAATTTCTTCACAAGCAGTGCTAGATCATGACTCAGTTCTTCAGGGGCACCAAGGCTGCTACCAGAGTCTTCATCTTCGGATTCTGATACTGCCTTGGCCTTCAGTGCACGTGATCTGCCATAGCTCGAACCATAGAGATCTCTCTTTTCAGCAAGCTGGAACTCATGAGTGTTTAGCCTCTCGAGGATATCAGCGGGGTCAAGTGACTTGTAATCAGCACGCTGTTGTATCATCAGTGCCAGAGTATCAAATGAGGAATCAAGCGATCTCAGCAATTTCTTCACCACCTCATGGTCGGTGATGTCAGTGGCATCAAGTGCTTGAAGCTCATTTGAGATGTCAGTGAGGCGATCGAAGGTTTGCTGAACATTTTCATTGTCGAGTCTTTTGAAGCGGTTGAAGAGATTGCGAAGAACATCAACTCGAGTCACGCTGAGTTGAAACTCCTTCATTGACCTTGGACAACCTATCCCAGATAAGCTTAGCAGTTTCCAAAGAACTCACTCTACCATACTGTCCTTTACTCAGATGGCCACATATGATATTCTTCGCTTGGGAATCGAGTTGCTTGAATCTCTTCACATCAGTAGCGTTCAGTGAGGGTGAGACGGAGGGAACACCATTTTCCACAACGTACCAGAGATCGTTATCAATTGCCTCAAGATGCATGCGCATCTTGTTCTTCCAGTAGGGGTAGTCTGTCCCATCAAAGGTAGGACACCCAGCAGAGACCTTGATCATACCTGCGGTCGACATAACTAAAACTTTAGGCTGTTAAACCAAAATCACACAGAACAAGGGAGTACCTTGCTCTGATACCAATTGAAAGTGCGTTATATCGACTAGAGGGGGGGGTGAATAGGTGATTTTTATGAAATTCTTCATTGAGGAATTTTCTAGTGAGGAAATTCCTTAGCGAAGAACTACTAGCAGCGGAATAAGCACTCAGAAGTAAACATAACAGAATACATGCATGGTCATCATGATGAAATGAAGATCAACACAGAGTACGGAAAGCGTAAACACAGGATAGCACAAGATGAAGACAAACAGACTGAAGAAATTGAACTGAGGAAATTGAGAAAGTCTTCAGTCAAAGTCTTCAAACACAGATATGAACAAGCACACAACACAGTAATGAGGAAATGAAAGTGTTGAGGAAATAGAACCAGTTGGCTTGGTGAAGACAATGATTTGGTAGACCAGTTCCAACTGCTGTCTCAGTTGTACATCTGGCTGGAGCGGCTAGGTATTTAAACCTGAGGACACATAGTCCTCACCGTATTCTCCTTGAGCTAAGGACACACAGTCCTCGCCCAATCACTCGTGGTAAGTCTTTAGGTGACTTCCGAACCTTCACAAACTCGGTCACTCGGGGATCCACAATTCCTCTTGGATGCTCTAGACCATGACGCCTAACCGTCTGGAAGAAGCACAGTCTTCAAAGGTAACAAGCGTCGGATCCACGTAGGATCAATCTCTTTAGTGATGCTCAATCACTTTGGGTTTGTAGGTGTTTGGGTTTGGGTTTGGATTTTCCTCACTTGATGATTTTCGCTCAAAGTCCTCGGAGGATGGGATGCTCTCAAATGACAAGTGTCAGTTTCTCGCGGAGCAGCCAACCAGCTAGTGGTTGTAGGGGGCGGCTATTTATAGCCTAGGGAGCAGCCCGACATGATAAGACATAAATGCCATTCAATGATATGACCGTTGGATGGATAAGATATTTTGGGACAGCTGGCGCATAGCACAGCAACGGTCGGAAATTTGAGGTTCAAATTCCTCAGGGCTATCATGTTCCTCACAGTGTAGGCAATTCGCACTGGCGAATTCCTAACTCCTCAGTCAGAGCAAAGTCCTTAGTGACCAGAAGAACTACGTCTCTGTCCTGAAGAAATTGACTGAACTGTATGAGATTTCCAATGGCTTCACTCGAAGGGATTGGTAGGTGTAGGATTTGAGTTGAGCATCACATGGAAATTTTCTCCTTAGTATTTCCTCGACCCCCTTTAACAGTACGGTGTTTCCTATGACTCAAGAAAGAGAAAATGAAACTACGAAAACAAAAGTCTTCACGCTTCATGTTCCTCGAATGAATACCAAGTCTTCAAGGTCACACCAATTTCTTCACTTTCAAAGTCTTCAGAAAGTCTTCAAAATACCAAAGTCTTCAGTCGAAGAACTTCATTTTTAGGGGTCGACTTTCTCTGTAAATATCAAACTCCTCATAGACTTATAGACCTGTGTACACTCATAAACACATTAGATCCTTAACCTATAAGTCTTCAATACACCAAAATCACTAAGGGGCACTAGATGCACTTACAGCCGCATTGTAACAAATATCATTAAGCAGCAAAGAAAGCGCCTCAACTACAAATAGAAACAATTGAATCTCACTGTCTTAGTCCGTGAGTAGATGAAAACGGCTCGAACAACTGACCATTAAATCGCACCGCAAATTTCACTGACGTGTGAGACACATCATAATCCAGTTAATCGAACGTGGCACAAAACCCAAAGCCCCCCATCATACATTGCAAGAAATTTCAATATACGTGATCATAGGCTTTAGCGAGATATAACTTATAAGCACAAAATTCTCCTCTGAAATCTTAAAGCATGCTTAAGAATGTATACATTCAAAAGCTCTGAGCATTATCAGTAATTAAGTTTCCCGAAGTAAACACACTTCGAGTTGGGGATATCATACCATCAAGGAGCATCGTAGTCTGTTAATAAGACCCTTGAAAATAATCTTGTAGATGGCATTGCACAAACTAATCGGCGAGGAAAAATTCCAAACAAGCATGTCAAAGGAAAAGCAGCAACAAAGCGAGTAGCACGAACACTACCAACTCAATGCTAGAAGACACCACACCGAGCAAGAACCAACCTAGACTATCAATCAGGGACGAAACCATGATGTCCTTGTGAATCCATTAGCCACACTTGTACCGAACACACCAAGACATTTCCAGAGGGGGCATGGGCTGTGGAGGGTCGATCCTGCCAGGAGACTGCGAGGACCGAGAAAGGAGACACATGTATAAGATAAAAGACCACCCTATGGCAAAGTCGAGGACGCCACATGCAATGATCAAAGCATGCATATAGTCGTTGTCCTGTTGCAACCAAAAGGGGTCGGTGCTCCATGACGACGCCCCCAAGAGGGTGACAAACGCGACGCTCCGCCGTCATCAAGTCTGAAAAGAGGGACTACACCGATTTTCACCCAGAGCCCTCAGCACCGTGAGGGGACCCACAACGACGCCCCCAAGAGGGAAGCGACACCTGCTGGCATCATCGTCGCCTGCACAGAGCTTTCGCTCGGCAGCTCACACGTGTCACCCGTGGTACCCAGGTTGCCGGCCCAACCCTGAGCAGAGGGCCACCGCGGCCATCTTGAGGCCTCCAGATCCAAACAAGGGAGCCGCCACCATCGAAGGCACGACGATAGCAGGATCAACCACCACCCCTCCTCTCGCTATGAGGACTCATTCGTTTTTTGGGGAGGATTTCTACATGATTTCCACTCATGTTTTTTTTCAATGGGTAGCATTCGTATCACAGTCATAGACATATTATATTTTAAACAATATTAACAAGAATACCATCAGACCTACTATTAAAACTAAACTTAGCAATCTCATGTGCCACCCCCATTAGCAAGCTGATTAATTTTGGAAATTTTAAAATCTTGGATCATCCTGAAGATACTCAGAGCCTCTTTCTTCAGATCAACAAGAGGAGACCTGACAGGCTTCTCATTTGCAAGGAGAGAGAGAGAGTGAAAAAAAGAAGCCAGTCTACAAAAATAACATACCATGGAGGGTGATACCGATATAAAGGTCTGAGAGGCAAGTGATGAAGTTATGTACCTGGGGTAGGGACACGAACCTGTCCTAAGAGCCCTGCCCAAGGACATCCTTAGAAGAAGTCACCTTTCAATCGACTTGAAGGTACCCACTCGACGGGTTCAAGACACTCGACCAAGAAGCTACCACTCGACCACGAAGCCAACCACTCGACTGCCAAGAGATCTAAAGTCACTCCACAGGCAAACGGTCGGTCATTTAGTAGTCTTTATGGTCATCACAGCACTTTATTAGAGGCGTTACCTATAACGCTCGACCTTAATGTACCTTAAACCCTGCATTACTGAGGGCAGGAGAGGGCTGGCGAACTCTATATAAGCCACCCCCTCCTCAGTATTAGGGGTTGGCATCTTTGTAACACACACGCATATAATCCAGTCGACCGCCTCCGGGCTCCGAGACGTAGGGCTATTACTTCTCCCGAGAAGGGCCTGAACTCGTAAAACTCTTGCGTGCACAACAACTCCAAAGCTAGGATCTTGCCTCTCCATTCCTACCCCCCATTCTACTGTTAGACTTAGAACCACGACAGTTGGCGCCCACCTTGGGGCAAGTGTTCTAGCGATTTGTTGGAGGAGTTGGGATTCTTTTGACATCTCCCATCATGTCGTCGAGCGGAGTCCTGGTCGAGGGGCGCGAGATCCGCCGCGGCGCCCTCACTTTCGTCGTCGATGACTCTGCTTGGCTCCAGGAGGCTCCACTCGACGCTGACGCGCTTCCCGCCCGCGGAGCAACGCACTTTCGCGCGTGCATTCGTGGCGTCCTCCTGCGGCAACCGTCGGCCCAGTATGGGTCGGCACCCGTTTCGTCCTCGCTCCCAGTTTCCCGCCGGCGCAAGCGCTCTGGTCGGTTGAGGCTCCAGCGGTGGGTGAGGCATGCATTGGCCCGCCAGTCGGCCATCCCCCAAGTCGCGGCGATTGAGCCCGACGAATCACTCTACGGCCTGTTTGATCTGTCAACTGGCTCCGCAGAGACTGCGTCTGAGTGCGATAGCAGCGATCCAGCGGCGGAGGTACTGATGGTCGACGGACCGCGCAGTCCCCCCGGATTCCCCCACACCGAAGAGGTTGCCGGGGGAGGAGTTCCGGCGCGGGGCCATGAAGAGTACAGACCCGAGCCTCTCACCTCACTGCAGAGGGAGGAACTTCGTCGCCGGAACATGGACGCGCTTCACACTCCTATCGTTGGAGAAACCCCCGAGGCACGCGCCTTGGAGGAGGCGCGCTTGGCCAACCTGGCTGAACGCACCCGACTGGAGAATCTCCAGAGAGTACTCAACGAGCGCACTCGACTGCCAGTTCCAGAATCCAGTCGACGTCACCTCTTTCAACCACCAACTCAGGTATACCGAACTCCGATTCAGAATTTAGCAGCTGCAGCCCGCATAGCAGAGTCGATCCAGCCTTCTCAGTCAGAGGCAGGGAGAAGTCTGCTACAGATCAGAGATTTGCTCCGGGCAGCCGGGGATCAGAACTGAGTTGTATCGCAGTCGCGTAACAGGATTCACAGCCGACCCGTCGCTGCGAATTCTGTACAGTCGGCTCACAGTCCAGGATCGCCCCTGAGGCGTGAGGAACGTAGAAGCCAGCATGATGATCAATATCAAGGCCGTGAGCGGTATGAAGACCGATTCGATCGCAATGATCGACGTCGAGTGCCCACTCCTCCCCCAAGGGGTGGATCGTACGTCCCTCGGCAGCAAGATGACAGACGCCAGCACAGTGCTGGGCGTAGGTTTCCAGTCGACCCCAGGGAGCCAGGCTTTGATGCGAGATCCATTATCGTTCAAGGTCTGGTCGACAGGAATAGAGCTCACAGAGGAGGCCATGACAGAGACGTACCCTCCAGCAGCAGGGTTCATGTATCAGGACCAGAATGTTTCAGCAGAGCGATCAGGGCCGCTGTAATCCCTCCCAACTTCAGGTTGGCGACTGGAGTTAGTAAGTTCACCGGCGAGTCCAAGCCTGACACATGGCTTGAAGATTACCGAGTGGCTGTTCAGATTGGCGGCGGCAACGACGAAGTAGCCATGAAGCATTTGCCTCTTATGCTGGAGGGATCAGCCAGAGCATGGTTGAACCAGTTGGCACCCAACAGTATTTACACTTGGGAAGATCTCGCCCGAGTGTTTGTCAGGACATTTGAAGGGACTTGCAAGCGACCAGCAGGGTTGACAGAATTGCAGTCGTGTGTTCAGAAGTCGAGTGAAACTCTGAGGGATTATATCCAGAGGTGGATCACTTTACATCACACAGTCGAGAATGTATCTGATCACCAGGCAGTTTGTGCCTTCAAGGAAGGCGTCAGGAACAGATAACTGAGTTTGAAATTCGGTTGAACCGGAGATATGACATTGAGTCGGATGATGGAAATTGCCACCAAGTATGCAAACGGTGAAGAAGAAGATAGGCTCCGGAGTGGCAAGTACAAAGCAGCCGCTAATGAGGCCGGCGGAGGAAACTCCAGTCGGAAGCAAAAGCGCAAAGCCGAGCCAGCTGCTCCTGGAGAGACCTTGGCTGTGACCCCAGGGAAGTTTAAGGGGAAACCCAAGGGTCCCTGGAACCCCAAGAAGGTGAAAGATCAGGATGGGAACGATGTGATGGACCTACCGTGTCACATTCACACGAAGAAAGACAAAGAGGGTAAACTCATTTACCCAAAGCATACCACACGACAATGTCGACTCCTGATTCAGCAGTTTCAAAGGCCAAAGACAAAGAGAAAGAGTCAGACAGAGTTGAGGACAAAGAAGACAGCGGTGAGGAGTACCCCCAAGTCAACTCCACCCTGATGATTTTCGCTGATGTCGAAAGCAAGAGTCGATTGAAGGTTATCAATCGGGAAGTGAACATGGTCGCTCCGACGACACCCAATTATCTGAAATGGTCTCAGACTGCCATCACTTTTGACCAGTCCGATCACCCGACTCATATTGCTACCCCAGGGAGGCAAGCGTTGGCGGTCGACCCAGTCATTGAAGGCACTCGACTGACCAAAGTGTTGATGGATGGTGGCAGTGGCTTGAATTTGCTGTATGCAGAGACGCTGAAAGGGATGGGCATTCCGATGTCCAGACTCAGCACTAGTAACATGAGCTTCCACGGAGTCATTCCTGGAAAGAAGGCTGAGTCACTCGGCCAAATCGCTCTCGATGTAGTTTTTGGTGACTCGAAGAATTTCCGGAAGGAAAAATTGACCTTTGAGGTCGTGGATTTTCAGAGTGCGTACCACGCCATACTTGGAAGGCCAGCATACGCTCGTTTCATGGCCCGACCATGCTACGTATACCTTAAATTGAAGATGCCCGGTCCCAGAGGTGTGATCACTATCACGGGCAATCGGAAGAAGGCAGAAGAGTGCTTCCAGAAAGGCTCCAAAATTACTGACGCTCAGATGGCCGAGATGGAGTTACAAGAGTACCAGAAGACCGCAGACCCGAGTGATTTGTTGTGAGCCAAGAAGCCTGCCATAGAGTCAGCATTTCAGTCGTCCGGTGAGACAAAACAGGTTCACATCCACCCGACTGACCCCAATGCGGCTCCGACCGACTTCTCCACTACACTCGACTCTAAATAGGAAGAAGCGCTCATCCAGTTCCTCCGTGAGAATTGGGACATCTTTGCATGGAAGCCTGCTGACATGCCAGGTGTTCCCAGGGGACTGGCTGAGCACCGCCTTCGAGTCGACTCAAAAGTCAAACCAGTTAAGGAACATCTTCGATGGTCCGCCGTCCAGAAGAGAAAGGCCATTGGCGAAGAGGTGGCTCGACTCTTAGCGGCAGAGTTCATTCGCGAGATCTACCACTCCGAGTGGCTTGCCAATGTTGTAATGGTCCCCAAGAAGGACAAGTCGTTGCGCATGTGCATCAATTTCAAACATATCAATCGGGCCTGCCCGAAAGATCATTTCCCTCTTCCTCGCATCGACCAAATAGTCGACTCGACCGCAGGATGCGAGAGGTTGTCTTTTTTAGATGCTTACTCCAGATACCATCAGATCCGTCTGTATGGACCAGATGAAATAAAAACAGCTTTCATCACCCCGTTCGGGTGCTTCTGCTATGTCACCATGCCTTTCGGTCTCAAGAATGCCGGAGCTACTTTCATGAGAATGATTCAGAAGTGCCTGATCACTCAAATCAGTCGGAATGTAGAAGCATACATGGATGATATAGTGGTCAAGTCACGAAAAGGTTCCGTCCTGCTGACTGACCTTGCTGAAACGTTTGCCAATCTCAGGAGGTATGATATCAAGCTTAATCCATCAAAATGCACATTCGGAGTTCCTGGAGGAAAGTTACTCAGTTTTCTTGTTTCCGAACGAGGAACCGACGCTAACCCTGAAAAAGTTGGCACCATACTCCGAATGAAACGCCCTGTGCGTGTGCACGACGTCCAGAAACTTACTGGACGCTTGGCCGCTTTAAGTCGATTCATCTCCAGACTCGGTGAAAAGGCATTGCCTCTTTACCGACTGATGAAGAAGTCAGACAAGTTTGAGTGGACTCCAGAAGCTGATGCAGCATTTGCAGAGCTAAAAGCTCTGCTCTCCACCCAGCCGGTGCTTGCTGCCCCTGTCAGCAAATAGCCATTATTGCTTTACATCGCAGCCACTGGACAAGTCGTTAGTACCGTACTTACGGTCGAGCGGGAAGAGGAAGGAAAAACATTCAAAGTTAAGCGCCCAGTTTATTACCTTTCTGAAGTTATGACCCCATCAAAGCAAAGATACCCTCACTATCAGAAGCTTGTCTACGGGATTTACATGACCACGAAGAAGGTTGCTCATTATTTCTCTGATCACTCCATTACAGTCGTCAGCGACGCCCCGTTATCAGAGATCCTTCATAACAGAGATGCAACTGGTCGAGTGGCAAAATGGGCGATTGAACTTCTTCCCCTTGATATCAAGTTCGAGGCAAAGAAAGCTATCAAGTCCCAAGCAATAGCCAATTTCCTCGCCGAGTGGACTGAACAACAACTTCCGACTCAAGTTCACTCGGAGCACTGGACTATGTTTTTCGATGGCTCCAAGATGCTGAATGGGTCCGGTGCGGGGGTAGTATTGGTTTCCCCCCGAGGAGACAAGCTCAAATGCGTCCTCCAGATTCACTTTGATTCCTCCAACAACGAGGCAGAATATGAAGCACTCCTATATGGACTGCGTATGGCCATTTCACTCGGCGTCCGTTGCCTTATGGTCTATGGCGACTTAGATCTGGTTGTTAATCAAGTGATGAAGGAGTGGGATGTTCGAAGCCCAGCCATGACGGGTTATTGCAATGCAGTGAGAAAGCTGGAGAAGAGATTCGAGGGGTTAGAGCTCCATCATATACCCCGACTGAAAAACCAAGCTGCGGATGATTTGGCGAAAATAGGGTCCAAGAGAGAAGCCATCCCCGGTGATGTGTGTTTGGAGCACATTCGTGCGCCATTGATACAGGAAGATCCTTTCACAGAAGAACCTCCACAACCAAAGAGCGCCAGCGATCCGACTGAAGTGGAGATTCCAGCCGTGGTCGACCTGATTATGGAAGTTGTAGTCATCACCCCCGACTGGACAGCGCCTTACATCGCGTATATTATGAGGAAAGAGCTCCCAGAAGATGAAGAAGAGGCTCGACAGATCGTCTGTCGATCCAAGGCCTTTACAGTAATCAAAGGGCAGTTGTACAGAGAAAGCGCGACTGGAGTTGGCCAGAAGTGCATCACGCCAGAAGAAGGTCAGATAATTCTTGAGGATATCCACTCGGGGACCTGTGGTCATCATGCGTCCTCTCGGACCATTGTGGCTAAAGCATACCGAGCAGGATTTTACTGGCCGAGGGCGAATGAAATGGCAAAAGACATAGTCGACAAGTGCGAAGGGTGTCAGTTTTATTCCAACATGTCGCATAAGCCCGCCTCTGCTCTAAAGACCATTCCACTTGTCTGGCCCTTCGCTGTTTGGGGGCTAGACATGATTGGACCGCTGAGAACTGGTAGAAGCGGCTTCACTCACTTACTGGTTGCAGTCGACAAGTTCACCAAGTGGATAGAAGCCAAACCCATCAAAAACCTCGATGCAAGCACTGCTATCAGTTTCATCAGAGAGCTGATATTCAGATATGGAGTTCCACATAGCATCATCACGGACAATGGATCAAACTTTGATAACGGCAGATTCAAAGCCTTCTGCGCCTCCCAAGGCACGCGGGTCGACTATGCCTCAGTTGCCCATCCTCAGTCGAATGGGCAGGCAGAGCGTGCAAATGGTCTCATCCTCAAATGACTGAAACCCCGACTGATGCGTGACCTCAAACACGCGGCAGGAGCTTGGGTCGACGAACTTCCGTCAGTTCTTTGGGGATTAAGGACCACTCCTAATCGGTCGACTGGAAGAACGCCCTTCTTTCTGGTCTACGGAGCTGAAGCAGTGCTGCCGAGTGATCTGCTCCACAATGCACCTCGAGTCGAACTATACTCAGAAGCAGAAGCGGAACAAGCTCGGCAAGATGCAGTCGACCTCTTGGAAGAAGAGAGGGAGATGGCCCTAATCCGCTCGACTATCTACCAGCAGGACTTACGTCGGTTCCACGCGAGAAACGTGAAGAGTCGAGCCTTTCAGGAAGGAGACTTGGTCCTCCGAGTGGATCAGCAAAAACCTCATAAGCTCGCTCCAACCTGGGAAGGCCCCTTCATCGCCACCAAAGTTCTCCACAACGGAGCATATCACCTCCACAACGTTGATCGCCAGATCGACGAGCCTCGGGCTTGGAATGCGGAGTTACTCCGTCCTTTTTACACTTGAAAGAAGAAACCCACTCGGTTGAGATGTAATAAAAGTACCTCTGTAGTTCTTTTATCTAAAGCAAGAATGTTATGATTTTCGCAGAAGATTGCTATTTCTTAGCTGCGAATCAGTTTTGCCTAAGTTTGTAAAAGTCCTGCCGAGTGGAGAGCCAGCCTCCCACTCGGAGGCTTAGCTGTGAATCCGTTTCGCCTAAGTATTTAAAATCCCACCGAGTGGAGAGCCAGCCTCCCACTCGGGGGCTTAGCTGCAGTCCAAGTACTCGCCTAAGTATTTAAAATCCTACCGAGTGGAGAGCCAGCCTCCCACTCGGGGGCTTAGTTGCAGTCCAAGTACTCGCCTAAGTATTTAAAATCCTACCGAGTGGAGAGCGAGCCTCTCACTCGGGGGCTTAGCTGCAGTCCAAGTACTCGCCTAAGTATTTAAAATCCTACCGAGTGGAGAGCCAGCCTCTCACTCGGGGGCTTAGCTGCAGTCCAAGTACTCGCCTAAGTATTTAAAATCCTACCGAGTGAAGAGCCAGCCTCCCACTCGGGGGCTTAGCTGCAGTCCAAGTACTCGCCTAAGTATTTAAAATCCTACCGAGTGGAGAGCCAGCCTCCCACTCGGGGGCTTAGCTGCAGCCTAGTGCTCGCCTAAGTGATTAAAATCCTACCGAGTGGAGAGCATACCTCCCACTCGAGGGCTTAGCTGCAGCCCAGCGCTCGCCTAAGTGATTAAAATCCTACCGAGTGGAGAGCCAGCCTCTCACTCGGGGGCTTAGCTGCAGTCCAAGTACTCGCCTAAGTATTTAAAATCCTACCGAGTGAAGAGCCAGCCTCCCACTCGGGGGCTTAGCTGCAGTCCAAGTCCTCGCCTAAGTATTTAAAATCCTACCGAGTGGAGAGCATACCTCCCACTCGGGGGCTTAGCTGCAGCCCAGCGCTCGCCTAAGTGATTAAAATCCTACCGAGTGGAGAGCAGACCTCCCACTCGAGGGCTTAGCTGCAGCCCAGTGCTCGCCTAAGTGATTAAAATCCTACCGAGTGGAGAGAAATCCTCCCACTCGGGGGCTTAGCTGCAGCCCAACGCTTGCCTAAGTGATTAAAATCCTGCCGAGTGGAGAGCAAACCTCCCACTCGGAGGCTTAGCTGCAGCCCAGTACTCGCCTAAGTGATTAAAATCCTACCGAGTGGAGAGCAGACCTCCCACTCGGGGGCTTAGCTGCAGCCCAGTGCTCGCCTAAGTGATTAAAATCCTACCGAGTGGAGAGCATACCTCCCACTCGGGAGGCTTAGCTGCAGTCCAGTGCTCGCCTAAGTAATTAAAATCCTACTGAGTTGAGAGCAAACCTCCCACTCGGGGGCTTAGCTGCAGCCCAGCTCTCGCCTAAGTGATTAAAATCCTACCGAGTGGAGAGCAGACCTCCCACTCGGAGGCTTAGCTGCAGCCCAGTGCTCGCCTAAGTAATTAAAATCCTACCGAGTGGAGAGCAAACCTCCCACTCGGGGGCTTAGCTGCAGCCCAGTGCTCGCCTAAGTGTTCAAAAATCCTACCAAGTGGAGAGCAAACCTCCCACTCGGAGGCTTAGCTGCAGCTCCGTGCTCGCCTAAGTCATTTTGAGTAAAAGTCAAGTCTCACTCGACTGATAAATCACGAAGATATTCAACGATAAATCGAGTTCGGATAAAGATCAAAAGGTCCTGGACCGCAAATAAAAGTGCCCGAGCCTCCAGCTCGACAGAGTTTACCGGTTACACAAACCACTCGGCATTCCGAGGCAAATTTAAAGTGAGACACAGTAGTTTTTTACTCCTCCGGTGGAGGACTGGATGGGGCAACAAACTCGTCCAAATCAATCCCATCTGAGATTCGGGTGGCAGCAGCAATGAAGGTCTCCATGAAGTCCTGGAAATTATGCTTCTTGGTATTGGCAACTTGGAGGGCGACCAGCTTCTCTTCTCGCGCCTCCTTGCAGTGGACACGAACCAACGACAGAGCGACATGGGCACCACACCTGGCAGAAGACTTTTTCCATTCATGCACTCGACTCGGCACTTCCTTCAGTCGAGTGACCAAGGATTCAAGGTCATTCTGAAGTATCTGATTTGGCCAGAGTGCAGAGTCGATCCGCGACACTGCCGCCTTCAGTCGAGCGAGATAGTCCACCACACTGGCGACGTGAGACTCCAGCCGGAGGACATTCATGGCAGCTTCGTCCTTCACACGAGAGTTGATGGGGTCCAGATTGGTTTCCACTCGACCAGTTTCTTCCTCGAAGTTTTGACAGAATTCTGAAAGGTACAATCCAATATTATAATTGAATGATGAGTCGACAACGACAAGTCAATCGAGTAAGGGGATTACCTTCAAGCATGAGGAATAGTTTCTTGGCGAGCCCTCCGAGGTAAGCCTCCAGATCCTTTCGCTTCCCCGCCATATCGCCGACCTTGTCAGTCAGAGCAATCTTGTCGTTTTTCAATCGACTTGCTTCCTTGTTGGCCGCGTCAAGAGCAGACTTCAGCTTGGCATTCTCGTCTTCAAGCTGCCCAACTGAAGCAAGCTTTTCTTCAGCGAGCTTCGTTTTCTCCGAAGCCGCCTTCTGTGCTTCCGCAAGGTCAAGATCTTTCTTCCTCAGAGCCTCCTCCAGTTGGTCTGCAAAACAATAATGAGAACGGAGTTGAGAATAGGCAGAAAAACAAAGACGGCCGTCGAATCCTCACCAGCCATACCTTTTGCTTCGCCCTTCACCTTCTGCAAGTTCTCCCGGGCAAACTCCAAGTCGAGGTTAAGCTGGACCTGTTTCTCCTTCAATTCAGCAAGATGAGCAACAAGCTCACAAGACTTCTGCAAAGAGTCAATCGACAAAAGATATCAAAGACAAGTTACTTCCGAGTGGCTAAAGGAAAAGTTGTAGCACTTCTAAGACTACAGCCGAATCAAAACATTCGGCAGTAGCCTCGGGGACTACACCCAGTGGGTGCACTCAGCGTGCCCCCACCGGTAATCTTTCAAAATCCTGATCGACCAGTCGACCAAATATGATTCTAGTGCCATGACTAATAGTCAGCGTTTCTAAGACTACAGCCGAATCAAAACATTCGACAGCAGTCTCGGGGACTACACCCAGTGGGTGCACTCAGCGTGCCCCCACTGGTTCGACCGAAAAAAAAGTCGACTGCCCGCAGTCGACCGCATACAGTTCCATTCGACATGGCCCGACCAGACTGAGTGAAGAAGTACAAGTACAGCAACGCAATATAAAGACTACAGTCGACTGCCAGCAGTCCACCGTAGTCTCGGGGACTACACCCAGTGGGTGCACTTAGCGTGCCCCCACTCGACCAAAGGTTGACAGACACACCCAGTGGGTGTACAGATATAAAGATCTTCGGAAAAGAGATTCTTTGAACAACATATTGCAACAGACCAAGTGTCGAGTCGACTGACCTGGACGTTGTTCTGAAGAGCCGAACTCGCGTCATACGCTGCTTGACTGGCGTCCCGAACCACTTTCACTTGCTCCATCATGATACCCGCCTGGCGTATAGCCTCTTTTGCGGCACCCACTTGGTCCTCTGGGACAGGGTATGTAGCAAAAAGCGAAGGCGGATTTGCAGTCGACGCCGAAGGCCGCACGCTCGTCAGAGGTTCAGCAAAAGTCACGGAAGTCCGAGTGGTATCACCACCGTCCCGAACTACAGCCTCAGACACCGGAGCAGATTGGGGGGTCTTGCCAGTCGATGCCCTCCGGTTCCTTCTTACTCTCAGCGGCTCGTCGTCTTCATCGTCTGGTAAGTTGATAACATGAGGGGGAGCTGCAAGAAAAGTCAATCGACCAGAGTTACAAGAAATATTCAGTCGACCGAAGACAGAACATCAGTAATTGTACCTGGATTGGAAGTAACAACATCTTCCATCTCTTGATCTCCGTCCTTGGCAGAGATCTCAGAAGTAGCAGCACTACAAATTTCGGAAGTCAGTCAGTTGGCTCAATGAATCGACCAAGGATCCGTCCACAGTCGACAAAGGAAAACAAGTATTATTATTACCCAGAAATGGTGGGGACAGTCATCTTCATCTTGGGCAGAGCCTTGGGCGGCTTGGATGGCGTCGCGCGTGGGTGCTTGGGAGCCTTCTCAGTCGGCGTAGGAGAAGAGGTCCGAGGGCGTTTCGACGACTGCCCAACAGGAGCAGTCGCCTTACCACGTTCCCTCGCGGGATCGTGTGTAAGCTTGGATCGCCTCTCCGAGCGGGGGGGGGGGGGGTTCAACTTCCTCTTCCTCCTCTTCGCTGGAGTAGACGTCGTCGTCTCCCTCCCCTTCGCCATCGGATTCCCACTCGCCGTGCTCGTCTCCGCTTTCACCTTCGCTCGCCTCCCCTTCCTCAGTCGGTTCCTGTGCCCCGTTGGGCATCGAGTACATCTCAGTAGTTTCCTGGGAAACAACAGACAAAACAAAAGTCAGTCGACCAATTCAAAGAAGACCAATGAAGAAAGCAAGATCTCAGTCAAGGGCATAAGGTCAGACCTGGTCCACTTCGTATGTGTTGTCGAGTGGAGGAACCCTCCTGGCTCCTCGGGGATTGTCTTTGTTTCCTGTGATGCTCGACATCCATCCTTCTAGCATCTCATCAGTGACCTCCTCCGGGTGGATCCGAGTGGTGTCTTCAAGACCCGAATACAGCCACATCGGATGATCGCGAGCCTGGAGCGGCTGGATGCGCCTCCTAAGGAAGACCTCCAGCAAGTCCATGCCAGTCACGCCGTCGCGGACAAGCTGAACCACTCGACCAACCAGCACTTTGACTTGGGCCTTTTCTTCCGGCGTCACTTTCAGAGAAGCGGGCTTTTGGGCTCGTTCCAGAGAAAAAGGGGGAAGTCCAGTCGACTGACCCGGAGTCGCCTGGTCTTTGCAGTAAAACCAGGTCGCCTGCCAACCACGGACCGACTCAGGGAAAGTGATGGATGGAAAGGAGCTTTTTCCCCTCGCCTGGATCGCCAGGCCCCCGCACAGCTGGATCACCTGCGTCCTTTCGTCACTCGACTTGGCCTTTTTGACCGATTGAGAACGGCAAGTGAAGATGTGCTTAAAGAGTCCCCAATGGGGGCGGCAACCCAAGAAACCCTCACACAAGGAAATGAAAGCAGCCAGATGCACGATAGAGTTGGGAGTGAAATGGTGGAGCTGCGCTCCGAAGAAATTCAGGAAACTCCGGAAAAAGGGATGAGGAGGCAGAGAAAACCCGCGATCGATATGGGTGGCGAGGAGCACACAATCACCATCAAGAGGTTGGGGCTCGACTTCTCTCCCGGGGAGACGCGCAGCTTCATGAGGGATGACTCCTCCCTCAACCATATCGTCGAGATCTTCCTGCCTCAGCACCGTCGGCATCCAGTCACCCTGCATCCAGCCTCTGGGCAGAGAAGTCCTCGATGAAGATCCGCCCCGAGCGGACTTCTTCCCTTTTCCCTGCGCCACCGCCGCCTTCTTCGCGCGCTCCAGGGCGGACGTCTTGTCCTTCACCATCGTTGCCGGAAAGCTCGAACGGGCCTGTGGCGCTAGGGCGAGAGCGGAGGTGGCAGAGAACTTTGCGAGGAGAGAAGGGAAGAAGAGAACACACTGTTGGAAACCCCGAGCTGGCAGCTTTTAAGGGGCCGCTTCCGAGTGGCTGACTGGTAGGCCCAGGCTATCCCGTCAAATCCCGCAGCAGACGCGCGCGCGGTACGTGGCTAAAAAGGTGGCGCGGGGATCGAGGAGCTTCCACCTTATCACATCCGATTACTGCGGCCGCTCCCGTCCCGCGCGCTTCCCGAAAATCAAATCCCGCGAAATCCGCGGTTGCAGAACAATTCGTCAGACAGAAGACCCCTTTCACACTACCATTCGGAATGTCACAGACAAGGGAATTCACTCGACGAAAGGCCTAGAATGGATCAAGGCGACTGAAAAAGGTTGATGATGTCATCCATGACGATTGGTCCAAAACAAAGCACTCATGTAGCACAAAGAACCAGTCGGAAAGATCTCCAACCCTTTCCCCACTCTAACCTCAATCCATTCGGGGGCTAATGATGAAGTTATGTACCTGGGGTAGGGACACGGACCTGTCCTAAGAGCCCTGCCCAAGGACATCCTTAGAAGAAGTCACCTTTCAATCGACTTGAAGGTACCCACTCGACGGGTTCAAGACACTCGACCAAGAAGCTACCACTCGACCACGAAGCCAACCACTCGACTGCCAAGAGATCTAAAGTCACTCCACAGGCAAACGGTCGGTCATTTAGTAGTCTTTATGGTCATCACAACACTTTATTAGAGGCGTTACCTGTAACGCTCGACCTTAATGTACCTTAAACCCTGCATTACTGAGGGCAGGAGAGGGCTGGCGAACTCTATATAAGCCACCCCCCTCCTCAGTATCAGGGGTTGGCATCTTTGTAACACACACGCATATAATCCAGTCGACCGCCTCCGGGCTCCGAGACGTAGGGCTATTACTTCTCCTGAGAAGGGCCTGAACTCGTAAAACTCTTGCGTGCACAACTACTCCAAAGCTAGGATCTTGCCTCTCCATTCCTACCCCCCATTCTACTGTCAGACTTAGAACCACGACAGCAAGCACGGAGCTCAGCTTCATTCATGCTAGTATACCGACTAGTAAAACCCAATGAGTAAATGATAACTTCGTCGGGCGAATTTCTAGCAACCACCTTGCAGAATTACTACCCTCCACAAAACTAGCATCTCACATTGATCTTGGTATAACTGCCAGGGGGAGGTTTCTACACTAGTTTATCTTATAATGGTGCATAATCTGCTATAATACCTCCCACTCTTCCCTTACCTTTGTTATTATTACTATAATCCACCTCAATAGTATGGTGACATGATGTGAAAGAGAACCAATAATTGTCCACATATTTTGCAGAGACATTAATGGATTGCTTACCTTTAGGCCTTGTTCATTTATCCCGTGACAACCATTGTGTTTTCCTTCTGTCTTTCTCATCTCCCCACCAAAAGTTTCTAATGATCTGCGATAAGTCTTCACAAAGGGAAGATGTAAATTTGAAAATTGCCATAGCATACATGAGTAGAACCTGAACGACAATTTTCATTAAGTCTTCCAGCCTTCATTCATCCCTTTGATACCGGAAGTCCAAGATATCTATCCTTGAACCACTCCATCGTATTTTTTAAAATAACCATAGTAGCAATTTGATTCTCCAAACTGCATTTTCTTCTCAAATATCATGGAACAATTTTCAAGACTTAATAACCACTGAGTCCCCTTCTCGTATGATGTTATAATTTTTCAGTAGCCAATGCTTGATCGATGGAGCCCTTGAAAAATAATAGACAGTCATATGCGAACAACAAGTGAGAAATACCAGAAGCATGTCTGTTCAAACGGAAATCCTGATGGCCCCCCTTGGCACAAGTATCATTAAGCAACAAAGAAAGCGCCTCAACTACAAATAGAAACAATTGCAGAGATAAAAGATAACACTATCTTAGCCCCGAGTAGGTGAAAACAGCTCCAACAACTGACCTTTAAAGCGTACGGCAAATTTCACCGATGTGACACACGTCATAATCCAATTAATCCAACGTGGCGCAAAACCCAAAGCTCCCATCATACATTGCAACTACACGATCATGGGCTTTAGCAGATCTGATTTATAAGCACAAAATTCCCCTCTAAAATCTTTAAGCGTGCTTAACAAATGCATACGTTCGAAAGCCCTGGGAGCATTATCAGTAAGTAACCTTCCCGAAGTAAACACACTTTGAGATGGGGATATCATGCCATCAAGGAGCGTCACAGTCTGTTAACAAGACACTTGGGAATAATCTTGTAGACAATAGTGCGAAAACTGGTCGGCGAGGAAAAATTTCAAACAGAATGTCAATGGAAAAACAGCAACAAAGCGAGTAGCACGGACACTACCAACTCAATCCTAGAAGACACCACACCGAAGAAGAACCAACCTAGACTATCAATTAGGGACGGAACGATGCCGCCTTGGGAAGCAATCAGTCACACTTGTACTGAATACACCAAGTCATCTCCGGAGAGGGCATGGGTTGAGGAGCGTCGATTCTGTGAGGAGACACTGAGAACCGAGAAAGGGGACACATGTATAAGATAAAAGTCCACCGAGACCACCCCATGCCAGAGAAGAGGACGCAACATGCAATGATGAAAGCATGCACAAAGTCGTTGTCCTGTTGCAACCAAAACACACCGATGCTCCACGACGATGCCCCCAAGAGGGTGACAACGCGATGCTCCTCCGCCGTCAAGTTCGAAGAGATGGACTACGGTTTTCACCCGGAGCCCAAGGCATCGTGAGGGAACCCATAACGACGACCCCAAGAGGGAAGCGACACATGTAGACAGTGTCATCGCCGGCGGAGAGCTTTCGCTTGCCGACCCAACCTTGAGCGGAGGGCCACCACCGCATCTCGAGGTCTGCAGATCCAGACGAGGGAGCCGCCACCATCGAAGGCGCGGCGATAGCAGGATCACCCGGCACCCCCTTCTCTCGCTACGAGGGCTCATTCGTTTTTTTGGGAGGATTTCTGCATGATTTCCACTCATGTTTTTCTTTTCAATGGGTAGCAGAGATATCAGATTTTCTAAAAACAATGCACGTATGGAGCTGAATCCTTAAAATCGTTAACATTAGGTGAGGTCCCCTGGAGAATGCATACAGATTACAATGTTGCGGTGTGTCTGAATCTTTCCCTTTTCAGATATTTCTGTAATCTGAAACTTCTGTGAACTGAATGAGTCATGTCCTTGTGGTTCCTTCCTCGTGTGGCGAGGAGGGGAGTCGCGGGCCCGTGCACGCCATGCCATCCTAGCAGAAAAAAGCTGGACGGATCAGCACTAGCGACAAGGCGCGCCACCAAACAGCCAACGACGCACACTGTCAGCAGCCACTTCCCCGTCTTCCAAACCCAATCCCATCCCATCTCGTCCGGTCGTCCCCATCCGATCAGGCGGACCGCAACAGATTTAACAGCCAGCCAGCCAGCCGCCAATCCCACCCGTGATGGCGCGCTCTGCACCCATCCCCAGCTGCCGCAGCGCCGGGGCCGCCGCATCTCCCTCTCCTCACCCGCGTATATATACCCGCGCGTCCTCTTCCTCTTCCCGCCCACCGCTCCTCGCCTCTCCGCCTCCTCCCCGATCCACTCCTCGTCGGTGCGTGCATTCCTCGGTCCTCCCGTTCTTGTTCTTGTTTTCCCGGTCGCCGATGCTGCGTTCTCCTTGTTAACTAACCTTGTTGGTCTGTGCTACAGGTGTTCGATTAAGACTCTTGCGGCGGTCAAGGGGGCGTCGCTGTCCGGCCGGCGGAGCGCGAGGGAGGAGAAAGAGGAGATGACGATCGAGTCGTCCGTGAGGCTCGCCGGCGGGGAGCTGACGGTCCGCGGGCGCACGGTGCTGTCCGGCGTGCCGGATGCGGTGTCGGCGTCGCCCGCGGCGGCCCGGGGCCCCGTCGACGGCGTCTTCCTCGGCGCCGACTTCCCCGGCCCGGCCTCCCGCCACGTCGTCTCCCTCGGCAACATGAGGTGCGTCCGCTCGCTCGCCCGCCCGCCTGATGCGATCTCGGAGGACGCGACGCGGTTCTGTGTGTTTGTTGGGTATGTCTCGATCGGCATTGATCTGATTCGGTATTTCGGTTCTGGGTTGGTGTGCGCCGCAGGAGCGTGCGGTTCATGGCGTGCTTCCGGTTCAAGATGTGGTGGATGGCGCAGAGGATGGGGGACAACGGCGGCGACGTCCCGCACGAGACGCAGTTCCTGCTGGTGGAATCCAGTGCCACCGGCGCCGGCGGCGAGGAGGTGGAGGACGAGGCGTCGTACGTCGTGTTCCTCCCGCTCGTGGAGGGCGCGTTCCGGGCCAGCCTCCAGGGCGGCGGCGCGGGCGGCGACGAGCTGCAGCTCTGCGTCGAGAGCGGCGACGCCGGCACGCTCGCCAGTTCCTTCCACCGCGCGCTCTTCGTGGGCGCCGCGGAGTCCGACCCGTTCTCCGCCATCGCCGGCGCCGTCGCGGCGGTCAGGTCCTGCCTCGGGACCTTCCGCCCGCGCGCCGAGAAGAAGCTCCCCGCCATCGTTGACTACTTCGGGTGGTGCACGTGGGACGCCTTCTACCAGGACGTCACCCAGGAGGGCGTCGAGGCCGGGCTCCAGAGCCTCGCCGCCGGCGGAGCGCCGCCCAAGTTCGTCATCATCGACGACGGCTGGCAGTCCGTCGGCACCGACAAAACGAGCCCCGACGTGGACTCCGCCGGCGAGGCCGGCAACGGAAAGTCGCCGCCCCTTCCCCGGCTCACGGGCATCAAGGAGAACAGCAAGTTCCAGAGCGGCGACGACCCGGCCACCGCCACGGGCATCGAGACGCTGGTGCGCGCGGCGAAGGAGAAGTACGGGCTCAAGTACGTGTACGTCTGGCACGCCATCACCGGCTACTGGGGCGGCGTGCGGCCGGGCGCCGCCGGGATGGAGGCGTACCGCTCCACCATGCAGTTCCCCAAGATCTCGCCGGGCGTGGCGGAGAACGAGCCCAACATGAAGACCGACGTGCTCACCCTGCAGGGGCTCGGCCTCGTGCACCCGCAGGCTGTGCACCGCTTCTACGACGAGCTCCACGCGTACCTCGCCGCCGCCGGCGTCGACGGCGTCAAGGTGGACGTGCAGTGCGTCCTCGAGACGCTCGGCGCCGGCCACGGCGGCCGCGTGCAGCTCACCAAGGAGTACCACCGCGCGCTCGACGCCTCCGTAGCCAAGAACTTCCCCGACAACGGCATCATCGCCTGCATGAGCCACAACACCGACGCCCTCTACTGGTACAGCAGAACTCAACCTCTCCATTAAAATGTTCAACATCTTCTACCTGAAATTCATCACCATGACACCATTTCTGCCAAATCTGCGTGCAGCTCGAAGCAGACGGCGGTGGTGAGAGCGTCGGACGATTTCTTCCCGAGGGAGGCGGTGTCGCACACGATCCACATCGCGGCGGTGGCGTACAACAGCGTGTTCCTCGGCGAGTTCATGCTCCCGGACTGGGACATGTTCCACTCCCTCCACCCCGCCGGCGACTACCACGGCTCGGCGCGCGCCATCAGCGGCGGGCCCGTCTACGTCAGCGACGCGCCGGGGAAGCACGACTTCGAGCTGCTGAGGAAGATGGTGCTGCCGGACGGCACCGTGCTGCGCGCGCGGCTGCCGGGCCGGCCGACCAAGGACTGCCTGTTCGCGGACCCGGCGCGCGACGGCGCCACCCTGCTCAAGATCTGGAACATGAACAGGTTCACCGGCGTGCTCGGCGTGTACAACTGCCAGGGCGCGGCGTGGAGCTCCGCGGAGAAGAAGAACGTGTTCCACCAGGAGGCCGGCGCCGGCGCGCTGACCTGCGGCGTCCGTGGCCGCGACGTCCACCTCATCGCCGAGGCCGCGACCGACGGCGGCGCCGGGTGGAGCGGCGACTGCGCCGTGTACCGCCACGGCGCCGGCGACCTCGTGGTGCTCCCCGACGGCGCGGCGCTGCCCGTGTCCCTCAAGGTCCTGGAGCACGACGTGCTTACCGTGTCGCCGATCAAGGTCAGCACCTGGTCCAATCTGATCGATACTCGTGGACGGTACAACTTGCTTCTGTACCTCTGAATTGATCAAATGATCGTTGTGAACTGCAGGATTTGGCTGCCGGCTTCAGGTTCGCGCCGGTGGGCCTTGTGGACATGTTCAACGGCGGCGCGGCGGTGGAAGGCCTGACCTACAGCCTCCTCGCCGACGGCGACGAGGCGGTCGGGTTGGTGCGCATGGAAGTGCGAGGGCGCGGGAGGTTCGGCGCCTACTCGTCGGTCCGGCCGAGGAGTTGCACTCTGGGCTCAGCCCCGGCGGAGTTCTCCTACGACGCCTCCTCCGGCATGGTGATCCTCGAGCTCCAGTCCATGCCATTGCCCAAGGAAAGGGTTCACAGGATTGCCATTGAGCTGTAGAATGTTTTAGCTCCCCTGCTCTGCAATCCAAAATCCATCGATAGTGTATGTTTTCTTGATTATTTAATTGATGAAGGGATGGAGAAATATATGGTCACATTGATCATCTGAGTTACTAATCAATCTGCCGCTGCTGCTGTTTGCCCGAACTCTGAACTGAGCGAGTGGCCTCCAGTGTGGCCGTGTGGGTACCTGCCTACCTGGTTCTCTGACGAACGTTTCAATCCGGACACCTACCTACCGGCAATGGGATGCGCGCACAGATTTCTCCTCTGTTTGTGTGGCGCTTTGGCAGAGGAGACCGAATGCGGCCATCCGGTCCAGATCTGAATCTGAAGCACGTTCCTACGCTGCGGAATGGCTGTCCGCGTCAGTTTGGTCCATCTTATGAAGATCCACAGCTTGATAGTTTTTTTTTGGGAGACACAGCTTGATAATTTACTCACGAGCGGGCGCATCTCATCAATGTATTGAACATATAGAGCCTCCTAGAGTGATAGTCACGACGAAGCTAGCCACGTCGCCTTTAAATCGCTCATGCCACCGCCTGTTATTCCCGTGCCCCGTTGAGGGCATTTTCGTCATTTCGCATCCGGGCGTATAAAAGGCAGCCGCTCCGGTGGAGGTAACCTATCCTTCTGCCCATCCCGCACTCGCGCCGCGCCGCTCTCCTCTCTCTACTCTCCCTCCAAACCCTAGCTAGACCGCGCCCGCCTCCCTGCCCTGCCGCCGCCGTCTCCTCACCCGGCCAGCCGTCGCCGCACCTCATCCACCCGGCCAGCCGCCGCCACTCGCGCACGTCTCCTCCGGCCAGCCTCCGCCCGCAACCTCCCCCATCTCGTTTTCAGAAGGGAAGGGAAGGGAAGCTGCGAGGGAGATGCGGCGGCGGACGGGACAGGGTCACCAGGAGGAGGGAGCACTGCCAGCTCGTTGTCGTTCACACCGTGCTGGAGTAGAGATGCCTCTGTGCAACCCTCACGCCCGCAGGTTCCTCGTTCCTTCCTGCTGCTCCCTCTTTTGATTATTGAACCTGTAACAGCAATGCCCCTCTACCTTTCCCCCTGCCCTCACTCACGTTTCCTCCCCTTGTCTCGTGGATGAAGTTGTTGGTTGCAGGGCCATTGCGAGGAGCGGAAGGTAGAGGTCGCGAGTTGGCCGGAGCAGCAGGGAAAAGGATCTGGCGGCCTCTGCCTCCCCGTTGCACACTCTTCCTGCTTTATTTTCAGTTATTTAATCTTGAGAATTTTGTGCCTTAGTGTGTGTTCAGCTCTAGGTTGTCAAAGCCAAGTGGTTGATGCACTGCTTCTTTGTACAACTTGTGTAAATGCTTTGTTTGACATATATCCCATTAAGCAAATAAAAGTTAGTTTAGATGTAGTGAAAAAAAGAAGTTTTGTTGCCGTCTCAGCTCCTTATTGGTGACTGGTGAGCATTGTCTCAATTTTTTAATGTCACTGGTTATGATATTTAGTCTTGAGAATTATTGTGTGTGTTCTTCTGTAGGCTGTGCAAGACAAGTGGTTGATGCATTTTACCAAAGAAGCTGAACGGTTTGTGTTTCCCCTCTCTTTCTCCTACAGATACCTGATACCTCTACTTGTACTAGGATTTTTAAAGTTAATTGGTCATGTGTGCTAAATTGATAAGATCAACTAAAGAAGGCGGTTATTTACTTATTTCTATGCCTATAAGTTCTTTTGTTGGTAGAAGAATCTGTAGGAAAGGAAGAAAGACAAATTATGTGAGTGCCAGGTTTGGATTTGCAGCGAGCAAATGGAGCATACCAATGCATACTATAGCAACCACATACATCAGTTTGCTGTTGGATTTTGAATTACTTCAGAGTTACTGAATGACCAACACTAAATAACCAAACAGTAAAACATGCAAGAAACGCTTCTATTTGTTTTGATCCTACAGGAGCCCCTGTAGCCCTATTGCTCCTGAACCCAAATCCCATGACCATGCCCCCACATCCTGGTCGTCAAATGAAGGAGTCTGCTTGCTAAAAAGTGTGTTTTCTTAATCAGCATATATGGCCTCTTCGCACATATCCTTTCTTCGTATTTAAGAGGCCCTCAACCTTTAGTTTTCTGATAGATATGAAATTTTAATTTGATAGTCCCAACAACAGTGGGTGCCCATGGAATTATCTGTTATTTATTGTCAATCTGACATACTTTTATCACCATCTATCATGTTTTAAGCTTTATTAATGGATGGTTTGTGCCATGTTTTTTTCTTCTTCATTTTCATGTGGAAGTATTTGATATATCTTGGGTATGGATGATTTACTCGTAGAATGTCCCAGAATTTGTGAATCTCGGTGTACAAGAATCAACACGGATGCTGAAACATTGATTTTTGCTGAAGGTAATTATTTTTAACCCGTTCCCAAGCAGTTTCCTCATGTTTGCTTCTAAAACGTCACTTACCAAGGCTTATGTGATTCATGGAGTTTACTTGCAAGGGTAACATTATCAGTTTAACTTTTGTAAAGAAGCAGACAAGCAGTGCACTCGCCCAACATTAAAACAATGAGACATGTCATAATTTCGAAAATGGTTCCATAATGGGCATTCTTTTATTTTACTTATTTTTCAGCGACAAAGATTTAATTGTAGTAGCATTTGTTTATGCTCTACAGTCCGGCGCCTAACCATGCCTGTAGTTCTTTTGGTTTTCTTTCTTGATCTGTTGTTTCCTTTGGTGATGCTTATTCTTCATATAAACAGGCCCACAGTTCAAATGATTAGAAATGTTTCTTTTGTTGTGGCAGTTCTTTTTTCGTCGTCAAGTTTCTTTAGTTAGTCTCCTTTGTGGTTATTTTTCCTTTATAATGTGCTACTTGCTTCTTGCCAATGGACCTCCCATTGCTCGTGTCCTATCAGTAGCACCATGCCTCCCTATCGCCCTATTTATCAGAAGCTCGGTACAACCTGTAGCGAGGCGCCTCCCGTCATGTTTTTCATCAAAAGCTTTCTTTCTGTGTGATGCCTTTGACATTTCTTTCCTCTGGCCTACCCAAGAGGAAGTGTATGAACTTCTCTTTCACTTCTAGGTTCTTATGGTTTACCCAGGTGCCATTCGGGGATGGCTAATACTAATTTATTAGTATGGTATTGCCTCTGCATTTTTTAGATGATGATTTCTTACTGGTTGTCATAATTCACTACATATGGTCCGACATCCTCGACAGAAATAACCCAATTTTGTTATACGCTTGATGTCGCATGTCCAGGACAAACAAAAGGCCGCTTCCATTTCTTAAAAGAATCTTCAAGAATACACTGTACAATTAGTAGCATCAGCGGCAGTGTCACTTTCATCTGACAAAATGCCCAAAGACGCCACCACCGGAGGTAATATGTACCTCAATTTCCTTTAGTTCCACATGTGCATGGTGATTGATCTGTTCATTTTGTGTTCTTAGGATGGTCATCAGGATCCTGAACTTTTGTAGCTGGGCCTCAACCGGCCAGACATGGAGCTCCAGTAAGCACGTGTGCCTACCCTCCTTGCCCATGAGTTCCTGCAACAACAACAGATCGTGTGTGTGGTACCAGCCAGATAAATACTACACAAATCATGTTCATGGTATGTTCCCGATCTTGATTTACAGACCGTGTACTGCAGTTAGTTGAGGTGATTATCAATTGATCTAAAACCAACCTCTGTACATTACTCTATTCCATTAAATATATTTCTCCTCTCATTCCATCATTCCGTCTGTCGGTTACTCATGATGAGTGATTATATGCAATCATCCGACAATAATTAGTATAGATAATTAGTTATGCCAGGTTGCTACATTTCTATCTCCTTTTTGCCAATATGAAATATGATGGCATATTAATATTTAGACCCAGGCTCGTTGTCCGTTGCAGCATCACCCTTCTTTTCCGCCGCGCTAACTTTTTTGCACCTCAGGCCTAGCAGGCGATAATGGCGCCACGAGGATTCGCTGCCGTGAGGAGTACCCCGACCCGTATGATGGCCATCGGAAGGTCACACACTTCTTTGGCTCGCTCAGACTGGCTCCATTGACGGCTTCTCTAAGGTATCTTCTTGTGCAGCTTCACACTTGCTTGTGTGTCTTGCAAAAAAGCAAGCTACCTGGTACCTCTCTACTCTGCTTTAGCAGGCGTTTGCAGAGGAAGCCAAAGGATACATCATACTGGTAATTTACTAATGATCCATATTGTTGGAATAATTTTTTTGCAAATATTTTCGTTGGTTGTCCTTTTATTTTATTTATAATCTTGCCTCGATCATGTCTTCCATTGTGCTTCACTGAAAAGGTGTTCTGCATATGTGCACTTGCTTGAGAATGGAATAATCTCACGAATTCTATTGAAAACATAACTTACTTATTTCAGTATGCTTAATGTTTGGTTTTAGTAATTATGTCTGCTTTAGCAGCCAGGAGCATCACCCAAATTATGTCTGTTTCTCGTTTTTGGAGGTGACGAAGAGCTCGTCGTAAAGGGTTACGTCGACGCTAGCTTCGACACAGATCTGGATGACTCTAAGTCACAAACCGGATACGTGTATATGTTGAATGGTGGAGCAGTAAGCTGGTGCAGCTGCAAGCAGAGCGTCGTAGCGGGATCTACATGTGAAGCGGAGTACATGGCAGCCTCGGAGGCAGCGCATGAAGCAATTTGGGTGAAGGAGTTCATCACCGACCTAGGAGTCATACCCAATGCATCGGGGCCGATCAAACTCTTCTATGACAACACTGGAGCTATTGCACTTGACAAGGAGCCCAGGTTTCACAAGAAGACCAGGCACATCAAGCGTCGCTTCAACTCCATTCGTGAAAATGTTCAAGATGGAGACATAGAAATTTGTAAAGTGCATACGGATATGAATGTCGCAGATCCGTTCACTAAACCTCTCCCTAGAGCAAAACATGATCAACACCAGAACTCTATGTGTGTTCGATTCATCACAATGTAACTAGATTATTGACTCTAGTGCAAGTGGGAGACTGTTGGAAATACGCCCTAGAGGCAATAATAAAAGCATTATTATTATATTTCCTTGTTCATGATAATTGTCTTTTATTCATGCTATAATTGTGTTATCCGGAAATCGTAATACATGTGTGAATACATAGACACCAATATGTCCCTAGCAAGCCTCTAGTTGACTAGCTCGTTGATCAACTGGTCATGGTTTCCTGACTATGGACATTGGATGTCATTGATAACGAGATCACATCATTAGGAGAATGATGTGATGGACAAGACCCAATCCTAAGCATAAGCACAAGATCGTATAATTCGTTTGCTAGAGCTTTTCCAATGTCAAGTATCTTTTCCTTAGACCATGAGATCATGTAACTCCCGGATACCGTAGGAGTGCTTTGGGTGTGCCAAACGTCACAACGTAACTGGGTGACTATAAAGGTATACTACGGGTATCTCCGAAAGTGTCTGTTGGGTTGACACGGATCGAGACTGGGATTTGTCACTCCGTATGACGGAGAGCGGAGAGGTATCACCGGGCCCACTCGGTAATGCATCATCATAATGAGCTCAGTGTGATCAAAGTGTTTGATCACGGGATCATGCATTTGAAGGAAATATGCCCTAGAGGCAATAATAAAGTTATTATTTATTTCCTTATATCATGATAAAGGTTTATTATTCATGCTAGAATTGTATTAACCGGAAACATAATACATGTGTGAATACATAGACAAAACAGAGTGTCACTAGTATGCCTCTACTAGACTAGCTCGTTAATCAAAGATGGTTATGTTTCCTAACCATGAACAAAGAGTTGTTATTTGATTAACGAGGTCACATCATTAGTTGAATGATCTGATTGACATGACCCATTATATTAGCTTAGCACCCGATCGTTTAGTATGTTGCTATTGCTTTATCCATGACTTATACATGTTCCTATGACTATGAGATTATGCAACTCCCGTTTGCCGGAGGAACACTTTGGGTACTACCAAACGTCACAACGTAACTGGGTGATTATAAAAGAGTACTACAGGTGTCTTCAATGGTAGATGTTGGGTTGGCGTATTTCGAGATTAGGATTTGTCACTCCGATCGTCGGAGAGGTATCTCTGGGCCCTCTCGGTAATGCACATCACTTAAGCCTTGCAAGCATTGCAACTAATGAATTAATTGCGGGATGATGTATTACGGAACGAGTAAAGAGACTTGCCGGTAACGAGATTGAACTAAGTATTGGATACTGACGATCGAATCTCGGGCAAGTAACATACCGATGACAAAGGGAACAACGTATGTTGTTATGCGGTCTGACCGATAAAGATCTTCGTAGAATATGTAGGAGCCAATATGGGCATCCAGGTCCCGCTATTGGTTATTGACCGGAGATGTGTCTCGGTCATGTCTACATTGTTCTCGAACCGTAGGGTCCGCACACTTAACGTTACGATGACAGTTATTAGGAGTTTATGCATTTTGATGTACCGAAGGTTGTTCGGAGTCCCGGATGTGATCACGGACATGACGAGGAGTCTCGAAATGGTCGAGACGTAAAGATTGATATATTGGAAGCCTATGTTTGGACATCGGAAGTGTTCCAGGTGAAATCAGGATTTTACCGGAATACCGGGAGGGTTACCGGAACCCCCCGGGAGCCAAATGGGCCAACATGGGCCTTGGTGGAAAGGTGAAAGGGCTGCCCTCATGGGCTGCGCGCCTCTCCCCTCCCCTAGTCCTATTAGGACTAGGAGAGGTGGCCGGCCCCCCCTCTCTCTCTCTCCCCCTTTGAGGAATCCTATTCCAACTAGGATTGGGGGGGGGGGGAATCCTACTCCCGGAGGGAGTAGGACTCTCCTGGCGCGCCACCCTTGGCCGGCCAGCCCCTCCCCCTTGGATCCTTTATATACGGAGGCAGGGGGCACCCCATAGACACACAAGTTGATCCTTGAGATCGTTCCTTAGCCGTGTGCGGTGCCCCCTTCCACCAAATTCCACCTCGGTCATATTGTCGTAGTGCTTAGGCGAAGCCCTGCGTCAGTAGTACATCAAGATCGTCACCACGCCGTCGTGCTGACGGAACTCTTCCCCGACGCTTTGCTGGATCGGAGCCCGGGGATCGTCATCAAGCTGAACGTGTGCTAAGAACTCGGAGGTGCCGGAGTAACGGTGCTTGGATCGATCGGACCGGGAAGAAGACGTACAACTACTTCCTCTACGCTGTGTCAAACGCTTCCGTTGCAATCTACAAGGGTATGTAGATCATACTCTCCTCTCGTTGCTATGCATCACCATGATCTTGCGTGTGCGTAGGAATTTTTTTGAAATTACTACGTTCCCCAACAGCATTACGGTACGAGTAAAGTGACTTGCTGGTAACGAGATTGAATGAGGTATTGGGATACCGACGATCGAATCTCGGGCAAGTAAAATACCGATTGACAAAGGGAATTGAATACGGGATTAATTGAATCCTCGACATCGTGGTTCATCCGATGAGATCATCGAGGAGTATGTGGGAGCCAACATGGGTATCCAGATCCCGCTGTTGGTTATTGGCCGGAGAGGCGTCTCGGTATGTCTGCATGTCTCCCGAACCCGTAGGGTCTACACACTTAAGGTTCGGTGACGCTAGGGTTGTAAAGATATGAATATGCAATAATCCGAAAGTTGTTCGGAGTCCCGGATGAGATCCCGGACGTCACGAGGAGTTCCGGAATGGTCCGGAGTAAAGAATTATATATAGGAAGTGCAGTTTCAGCCATCGGGAAGGATTCGGGGGTCACCGGTATTGTACCGGGACCACCGGATGGGTCTCGGGGGTCCACCGGGTGGGGCCACCCATCCCGGAGGGCCCCATGGGCTGAAGTGGGAAGGGGAACCAGCCCATAGTGGGCTAGTGCGCCCCCCTAGGCCCACCCCCTGCGCCTAGGGTTGAAACCCTAGGGGGGGGCGCCCCACTTGCCTTGGGGGGGTACTCCACCCCCCTGGCCGCCGCCCCCCTTGGGAGATCCAATCTCCAAGGGCCGGCGCCCCCCCAGGGGCCTATATAAAGGGGGGAGGGAGGGGCAGCCGCACCCTTGCATCTTGGCGCCTCCCTCTCCCCTGCTACACCACTCCTCCTCCGTCACGTGCTTGGCGAAGCCCTGCCGGAGTGCTGCTTCTCCACCAACACCACGCCGTCGTGCTGCTGCTGGAGCCATCTTCCTCAACCTCTCCTTCCCCCTTGCTGGATCAAGAAGGAGGAGACGTCATCCACTCCGTACGTGTGTTGAGCGCAGAGGTGCTGTCCGTTCGGCACTCGGTCATCGGTGATTTGGATCATGGCGAGTACGACTCCATCATCCACGTTCTAGTGAACGCTTCCGCTCGCGATCTACAAAGGTATGTAGATGCAATCTGAATACTCGTTGCTATATAAACTCATAGATGGATCTTGGTGAAACCGTAGGAAAACTTTGTTTTTCTGCAACGTTGCCCAGCAGTCTCCTCATGCGTCGTCGTCGCTAGTGAGGTCAATGTAGGGCGGCGGCGTCCAGAGTGTTGGAGAACGTAGCAGAAATTCAAAATTTTCCTACGTGTCACCAAGATCTATCTATGGGGAAACCAGCAATGAGGGGAAGGAGAGTGCATCTACATACCCTTGTAGATCGCTAAGCGGAAGCGTTCAAGTGAACGGGGTTGATGGAGTCGTACTCGTCGTGATCCAAATCACTGATGACCAAGTGCCGAACGGAAGGCACCTCCGCGTTCAACACACGTACAGCCCGGTGACGTCTCCCATGCCTTGATCCAGCAAGGAGAGAGGGAGAGGTTGAGGAAGACTCCATCCAGCAGCAGCACAACGGCGTGGTGGTGGTGGAGGAGCGTGGCAATCCTGCAGGGCTTCGCCAAGCACCGCAAGAGAGGAGGAGGGAGAGAGGTAGGGCTGCGCCAAGAGGGAGATCAAATCGTGTGTTTGGGCAGCCCCTAGGCCTCACTATTTATAGGAGGAGGGGAGGAGGGTGCGCCCCCTCTAGGGTTCCCACCCCTAGAGGGGCGGCAGCCCTAGATGGGAAAAGGGTGGCGGCCAAGAGGGGAGGGGAGAGGGAGGCGCACCAGTATGGGCCTTAGGGCCCATCTGCCCTAGGGTTTGCCTCCTTCTCCTCTCCCTTGCGCCTTGGGCCCTTGTGGGGGGCGCACCAGCCCACCCGGGGCTGGTCCCCTCCCACACTTGGCCCATGCAGCCCTCCGGGGCTTGTGGCCCCACTTGGTGGACCCCCAGACACCTCCGGTGGTCCCGGTACACTACCGGTGATGCCCAGAACACTTCCGGAGGCCAAAACCATACTTCCTATATATAAATCTTTACCTCCGGACCATTCCGGAACTCCTCGTGATGTACGGGATCTCATTCGGGACTCCGAACAACATTCGGTAACCACATACAAACTTCCTTTATAACCCTAGCGTCATCGAACCTTAAGTGTGTAGACCCTACGGGTTCGGGAACCATGCAGACATGACCGAGACGTTCTTCAGTCAATAACCAATAGCGGGATCTGGATACCCATGTTGGTTCCCACATGTTCCACGATGATCTCATCGGATGAACCACGATGTCGAGGATTCGATCAATCCCGTATACAATTCCCTTTGTCTAGCGGTATAGTACTTGCCCGAGATTCGATCGTCGGTATCTCGATACCTTGTTCAATCTCTTTACTGGCAAGTCTCTTTACTCGTTCCGTAACACATCATCCCGTGATCAACTCCTTGATCACATTGTGCACATTATGATGATGTCCTACCGAGTGGGCCCAGAGATACCTCTCCGTCACACGGAGTGACAAATCCCAGTCTCGATTCGTGCCAACCCAACAGACACTTTCGGAGATACCCGTAGTGCACCTTTATAGCCACCCAGTTACGTTGTGACGTTTGGCACACCCAAAGTATTCCTACGGTATCCGGGAGTTGCACAATCTCATGGTCTAAGGAAATGATACTTGACATTAGAAAAGCTTTAGCATACAAACTACACGATCTTGTGCTAGGCTTAGGATTGGGTCTTGTCCATCACATCATTCTTCTAATGATGTGATCCCGTTATCAATGACATCCAATGTCCATGGTTAGGAAACCGTAACCATCTATTGATCAACGAGCTAGTCAACTAGAGGCTTACTAGGGACATGGTGTTGCCTATGTATCCACACATGTATCTGAGTTTCCTATCAATACAATTCTAGCATGGATAATAAACGATTATCATGAACAAGGAAATATAATAATAACCTATTTATTATTGCCTCTAGGGCATATTTCCAACAGTCTCCCACTTGCACTAGAGTCAATAATCTAGTTCACATCGCCATGTGATTAACACTCACAGAGTTCTGGGTTTGATCATGTTATTCTTGTGAGAGATGTTATAGTCAACGGGTCTGAACCTTTCAGATCTGTGTGTGCTTTACAAATATCTATGTCATCTCCTAGATGCAGTTACCACGCTCTATTTGGAGCTATTCCAAATAATTGTTCTACTATACGAATCCAATTTACTACTCAGAATAATCTGGATGAGTGTCAAAGTTTGCACCGGCGTAACCCTTTACGACGAACTCCTTTTCCACCTCCATAATCGAGAAAATTCCTTAGTCCACTAGTTACTAAGGATAACCTTGACCGTTGTCCTGTGATCCATTTCTAGATCACACTTGTACCCCTTGACTGACTCATGGTTTGGCACACTTCAGGTGTGGTACACAACATAGTATACTTTAGAGCCTACGACTAAAGCATAGGGGACGACCTTCGTCCTTTCTCTCTATTCTGCCGTGGTCATGTCTTGAGTCTTGCTCAATACTCACACCTTGTAACACAGCCGAGAACTCCTTCTTTGCTAATCTATTTTGAACTCCTTCAAAATCTTGTCATGGTATGTGTTCGTTTGAAAGTACTATTAAGCGATTTTGATCTATCCTTATAGATCTTGATGCTCAATGTTCAAGTAGCTTAATCCAGGTTTTCCATTGAAAAACACTTTTCAAATAACCCTATATGCTTTTCAGAAATTCTACATCATTTCTGATCAACAATATGTCAACAACATATACTCATCAGAAATTCTATAGTGCTCCCACTCACTTCTTTGGAAATACAAGTTTCTCATAAACTTTGTATAAACCCAAAATATTTGATCATCTCATCAAAGTGTACATTCCAACTCCGAGATGCTTACTCCAGTCCTTAGAAGGATTGCTAGGGCTTTGCATACTTGTTAGCATCTTTCAGGATCGACAAAAACTTCCGGTTGTATCACATACAACCTTTCCTCAAGAACAAGGAAACAATATTTTGACATCCTATCTGAAAGATTTCATAAATAATGCAGTACCTGCTAATTCCAACAGACTCTTAGCATTGCTACGAGTGAGAAAGTCTCATCGTAGTCAACTCCTTGAACTTGTCGGGAAACATCTTAACGACAAGTCGAGCTTTCTTAATGGTGACATTTACCATCATTGTCCGTCTTCCTTTTAAAATCCATCTGCACTCAACAGCCTCACGACCATCGAGCCGTTCTACCAAAGTCTACACTTTGTTTTCATACATGGATCCTCTCTCGGATTTTATGGCCTCGAGCCATACATCGGAATCCGGGCCCACCATCGCTTCTCCATAGCTCGTAGGTTCATTGTTGTCTAGCAACATGACTTCCAAGACAGGATTACGTACCACTCTGAAGCAGTACGCATCCTTGTCGTCCTACGAGGTTTGGCAGTGACTTGATCCGAGGCTTCATGATCACTATCATCAGCTTCCACTTCAATTGGTGTAGGTGCCACAGGAACAACTTCCTGTGCCCTGCTACACACTAGTTGTAGTGACGGTTCAATAACCATATCAAGTCTCCACCATCCTCCCACTCAATTCTTTCGAGAGAAACTTTTCCTCGAGAAAGGACCCGATTCAAGAAACAATTCCTATTGCTTTCGGATCTGAGACTGGAGGTATACCCAACTGTTTTGGGTGTCCTATGAAGATGCAGTTATCCGCTTTGGGTTCGAGCTTATCAGCCTGAAACTTTTTCATATAAGCGTCGCAGCCCCAAACTTTTAAGAAATGACAACTTAGGTTTCTCTAAACCATAGTTCATACGGTGTCATCTCATCGGAATTACGTGGTGCCCTATTTAAAGTGAGTGCGGTTGTCTCTAATGCCTAACCCATGAATGATAGTGGTAATTCGATAAGAGACATCATGGTATGCATCATATCCAATAGGGTGCAGTTATGATGTTCGAACACACCATCACACTATGGTGTTCCAGGCGGTACTAGTCATGAAACAATTTCCACAATGTCTCAATTGTGTACCAAACTCGCAACTCAGATATTCATCTCTATGATCATATCATAGACATTTCATCGTCTTATCACGAAGATCTTCAACTTCATTCTGAAATTACTTGAACCATTCAATAATTCAGACTTGTGTTTCATCAAGTAAATATACTCAGTATCTACTCAAATCATCTGTGAAGTAAGAGCATAACGATATCCACTGCGTGCCTCAGCACTCATTGGACTGCACACATCAAAATGTGTTACTTCCAACAAGTTGCTTTCTTGTTCCATTTTACTGAAACCGAAGCTTTCAGTCATCTTGCCCATGTGGTATGATTTGCATGTCTCAAGCGATTCAAAATCAAGTGAGTCCAAACGGTCCATCTGCATGGAGTTTCTTCATGCATATATACCAATAGACATGGTTCACATGTCTCAATCCTTTTCAAAAATGAGTGAGTCCAAAGATCCATCAACATGGAGCTTCTTCATGCGTTTTATACCAATATGACTTACATGGCAGTGCCACAAGTAGGTGGTACTATCATTACTATCTTATATCTTTTGGCATGAACATGTGTATCACTATGATCGAGATTCAATAAACCATTCAATTTAGGTGCAAGACCATTGAAGGTATTATTCAAATAAATAGAGTAACCATTATTCTCCTTAAATGAATAACCGTATTGCGATAGACATAATCCAATCATGTCTAAGCTCAACGCAAACACCAAATAACAATTATTTAGGTTTAACACCAATCTCGATGGTAGAGGGAGCGTGCGATGCTTGATCACATCAACCTTGGAAACACTTCCAACACATCTCGTCAGCTCACCTTTAGCTAGTCTCCGTTTATTCCGTAGCCTTTATTTCGAGTTACTAACACTTAGCGGCCGAACCTGTATCTAATACCCTGATGCTATTAGGAGTACTAGTAAAGTACACATTCACATAATGTATATCCAATATACTTCTATTGACAGCCTTCTCATCTACCAAGTATCTAGGGCAATTCTGCTCCAGTGGCTGTTCCCCTTATTACAGAAGCACTCAGTCTCGGGTTTGGGTTCAACCTTGGGTTTCTCCACTAGAGCAGCAGCTGATTTGCCGTTTCATGAAGTATCCCTTCTTGCCCTTGCCCTTCTTGAAACTAGTGGTTTCACTAACCACCAACAATTGATGCTCCTTCTTGATTTCTACTTTCGCGGTGTCAAACATCGCGAATATTTCAAGGATCATCATATCTATCCCTGATATGTTATAGTTCATTACGAAGCTCTAGCAGCTTGGTGGCAATGACTTTGGAGAAACATCACCATCTTATCTGGAAGATCAACTCCCACTCGATTCAAGTGATTGTTGTACTCAGACAATTTGAGCACAAGCTCAGCGATTGAGCTTTTCTCCCTTAGTTTGCAGGCTAAGAAAATCGTCGGAGGTCTTATACCTCTTGACGTGGGCACGAGCCTGAAATCCCAATTTCAGCCCTCGAAACATCTCATATGTTCCGCGACATTTCAAAAATGTCTTCGGTGCCTCAATTCTAAACCATTTATCATTATCGAACTATCATGTAGTCATCAAAACGTGTATGTCAGATGTTCGCAACATCCACAGACCACGTTCGAGGTCCAGCACACCGAGCGGTGCATTAAGGACATAAGCCTTCTATTGTCCGCATAACTGCTACTATCAACTTTCAACTATATTTTCTCTAGGAACATATCTAAAACAGTATAACTAAAGCGCGAGCTTACGACATAATTTGCAAAGATCTTTTGACTATGTTCAGGATAATTAAGTTCATCTTATGAACTCCCACTCAGATAGACATCCCTCTAGTCATCCAAGTGATTACATGATCCGAGTCAACTAGGCCTTGTCCGATCATCACGTGAGACGGACTAGTCATCATCGGTGAACATCTTCATGTTGATCGTATCTACCATACGACTCATGCTCGACCTTTCGGTCTCTTGTGTTCCGAGGCCATGTCTGTACATGCTAGGCTCGTCAAGTCAACCTAAGTGTTTCGCGTGTGTAAATCTGGCTTACACCCGTTGTATGTGAACGTAAGAATCTATCACACCCGATCATCACGTGGTGCTTCGAAACGACGAACTTTCGCAACAGTGCACAGTTAGGGGGAACACTTTCTTGAAATTTTAATGAGGGATCATCTTATTTACTACCGTCGTTCTAAGCAAATAAGATGCAAAAACATGATAAACATCACATGCAATCAAATAGTGACATGATATGGCCATCATCACTTTGCTCCTTTTGATCTCCATCTTCGGGGCTCCATGATCATCGTCGTCACCGGCATGACACCATGATCTCCATCATCGTGTCTTCATGAAGTTGTCACGTCAACTATTACTTCTACTACTATGGCTAACGCTTTAGCAATAAAGTAAAGTAATTACATGACGTTTATGTTGACACACAGGTCATAAATAAATTAAAGACAACTCCTATGGCTCCTGCCGGTTGTCATACTCATCGACATGCAAGTCGTGATTCCTATTACAAGAACATGATCAATCTCATACATCACATATATCATTCATCACATCCTTTTGGCCATATCACATCACATGGCATACCCTGCAAAAACAAGTTAGACGTCCTCTAATTGTTGTTTGCATGTTTTACGTGGCTGCTATGGGTTTTTAGCAAGAATGTTTCTTACCTACGCAAAACCACAACGTGATATGTCAATTGCTATTTACCCTTCATAAGGACCCTTTTCATCGAATCCGATCCGACTAAAGTGGGAGAGACTGGCACCCGCTAGCCACCTTATGCAACTAGTGCATGTCAGTCGGTGGAACCTGTCTCACGTAAGTGTACGTGTAAGGTCGGTCCGGGCCGCTTCATCCCACAATGCCGCCGAATCAAGATTGACTAGTAACGGTAAGCATATTGAACAAAATCAACGCCCACAACTACTTTGTGTTCTACTCCTGCAAAGAATCTACGCAATAGACCTAGCTCATGATGCCACTGTTGGAGAACGTAGCAGAAATTCAAAATTTTCCTACGTGTCACCAAGATCTATCTATGGGGAAACCAACAACGAGGGGAAGGAGAGTGCATCTACATACCCTTGTAGATCGCTAAGCGGAAGCGTTCAAGTGAACGGGGTTGATGGAGTCGTACTCGTCGTGATCCAAATCACTGATGACCAAGTGCCGAACGGACGGCACCTCCGCGTTCAACACACGTACAACCCGGTGACGTCTCCCATGCCTTGATCCAGCAAGGAGAGAGGGAGAGGTTGAGGAAGACTCCGTCCAGCAGCAGCACAACGGCGTGGTGGTGGTGGAGGAGCGTGGCAATCCTGCAGGGCTTCGCCAAGCACCGCAAGAGAGGAGGAGGGAGAGAGGTAGGGCTGCGCCAACATGGAGATCAAATCGTGTGTTTGGGCAGCCCCTAGGCCTCACTATTTATAGGAGGAGGGGAGGAGGGTGCGCCCCCTCTAGGGTTCCCACCCCTAGAGGGGCGGCAGCCCTAGATGGGAAAAGGGTGGCGGCCAAGAGGGGAGGGGAGAGGGAGGCGCACCAGTATGGGCCTTAGGGCCCATCTGCCCTAGGGTTTGCCTCCTTCTCCTCTCCCTTGCGCCTTGGGCCCTTGTGGGGGGGGCGCACCAGCCCACCCGGAGCTGGTCCCCTCCCACACTTGGCCCATGCAGCCTTCCGGGGCTTGTGGCCCTACTTGGTGGACCCCCGGACACCTCCGGTGGTCCCGGTACACTACCGGTGATGCCCAGAACACTTCCGGTGGCCAAAACCATACTTCCTATATATAAATCTTTACCTCCGGACCATTCCGGAACTCCTCGTGATGTACGGGATCTCATTCGGGACTCCGAACAACATTCGGTAACCACATACAAACTTCCTTTATAACCCTAGCGTCATCGAACCTTAAGTGTGTAGACCCTACGGGTTCGGGAACCATGCAAACATGACCGAGACGTTCTTCAGTCAATAACCAACAGCGGGATCTGGATACCCATGTTGGTTCCCACATGTTCCACGATGATCTCATCGGATGAACCACGATGTCGAGGATTCGATCAATCCCGTATACAATTCCCTTTGTCTAGCGGTATAGTACTTGCCCGAGATTCGATCGTCGGTATCTCGATACCTTGTTCAATCTCGTTACTGGCAAGTCTCTTTACTCGTTCCGTAACACATCATCCCGTGATCAACTCCTTGATCACATTGTGCACATTATGATGATGTCCTACCGAGTGGGCCCAGAGATACCTCTCCATCACACGGAGTGACAAATCCCAGTCTCGATTCGTGCCAACCCAACAGACACTTTCGGAGATACCCGTAGTGCACCTTTATAGCCACCCAGTTACGTTGTGACGTTTGGCACACCCAAAGTATTCCTACGGTATCCGGGAGTTGCACAGTCTCATGGTCTAAGGAAATGATACTTGACATTAGAAAAGCTTTAGCATACAAACTACACGATCTTGTGCTAGGCTTAGGATTGGGTCTTGTCCATCACATCATTCTTCTAATGATGTGATCCCGTTATCAATGACATCCAATGTCCATGGTCAGGAAACCGTAACCATCTATTGATCAACGAGCTAGTCAACTAGAGGCTTACTAGGGACATGGTGTTGCCTATGTATCCACACATGTATCTGAGTTTCCTATCAATACAATTCTAGCATGGATAATAAACGATTATCATGAACATGGAAATATAATAATAACCTATTTATTATTGCCTCTATGGGGGCATGAACATGGTGTTGCCTTTGGTGGGCCGGTCTTTGGAAGGCGGGAGGCTCCTGGAAGGTGGGAGGCGCCTGCACCACCTCACCCCGTGGCGATGTCTCGTGCTCCGGTGAGCGCGGCGGCGTAGGGCACCAGTTCATGCCCCCATAGCATCGGCCATGTCGACGGCCATACACGACCAGCTCCACCCCTGGCCCACCAGGGACGGGTGGAACGCAGCGACGGGCTACTCCTCCAGCACCTCCTCCCTGATCTCTAGCTCCGGCACGGCCACGTGCCGGCCGAAGAGAGGGCAATCATCGTCTCCAAACCCTTCCATTGGCGCTCATCGTGCGTGTTCATGGAGTCTTCCATGACACGTTGAAGGAGCCGGGCCTCCTCCTCCTCTATCATGCGAGGAGGTGGTGGTGGCGACGGAGAGGGCGAAGGCGACGTCGTAGGCGTGTTCCGTGCACCCACGTATGCCCGCGCACGTGGGTAGGGCTCGGAGCACGCGTGCGGCACTCACTTGGCCGTCGCGGCCCCGATGAGGTGCCAACAAAGAAGGACGCACGCCGCGTATCATGCTCGTCCCGCAACCAAGTGTCCCAGAGGCCGGAGTCGACGGCGTATCTGGGGTCGTAGTAGGGGTTGTCTGGCAGGAGGAGGCGGCAGCGTTCGATCTCCTCGCGGCGCGCGCGGCCGCTCGTCGGGACCGGCGGGATCGGCACCCGGTCCGCGGACAGATGTCAGTTATTGGGGAGATGAACGTCGCTCCAGGGGAGCGGCGTCCTCGTCTCCCAATAACGACGGCAAACATCCACGTGGATGTACTGCCGGTCGCGCTCGCCGCCGGCTGTAGGGCCGATGGTGAATGGGGCAGGCGCGGTGGCCCTCCGTGGGGGTGATGCGGCCTCTGCTTTTGACGCCGCGGCGGTGGTGGCCCGAGGACGAGCCAGCCTCGTGGTCGTGCGCCCCCTTGCGACCGGTGTTCCACCACCCCATGGCTGTCGGTGGCCGGCGAGCTCGAGGAAGGGGAAGGGAGAGCTGGGGTTTGGGTGTCGGGTTTCAAGGAGGCCACAACGACTGGAGTGGGAGCATGGACTACGACCATTCCACGGTTTCTCATTTAAGAAGGACGCCTACCGCACGCCTGGGCGGATGATAGGTGGGGCCGACCGCGCGTGCGCATTTATGTTGGGCGGTGGGAGGTAGGTGGCCGCCTGCCAGGCGGCCTCGATGCGGACGAGCGGCGCGTCCGTTTGATGTTCGCCTGGACCCAAACCGAGCGCATGTTTGCGCTCAAAATGGGTTGAGCCGGACACCAAACGGACAAGATGGGTCCAGAGTGTCGCGTGCTGGAGGTGCGGTCTATCCGTTTTGCCCCAAACGAACGGGGCCGGACGGAATGTGGTCGAGCGCTGGAGTTGGCCTTATCACTTTTGCTATATGGAAGTTGGCTGAATTTTTATTTTGGGTAAGTCACTTTTCTTCCTTTGCTTTTTTTATATGGAAGTTGGCTGAATTTTTATTTTGGGTAAGTCACTTTTCTTCCTTTTCCTTTTTTTTTCTGTATGTAAGTTGTTTGAATTTTATCTTGGGTAAGTCGTTCTTTTTCCTTTGCTTTTTCCTGCGTGTAAGTTGCCTGCATTTTTATTTTGGGTAAATCACTTTTTTTCCCTTGGTTTTCACCTTTTATGTTAGTTCGTTGACTGACCGAAATTTAGGTCTAGTCATTTTTTTTCCTTCCTCTGACTGGTTGTTCTTTGCCCATACTTTTGAGACCATGTCCCAAAGTTAATCGATCCAATTCATAGATAATGTGAACACGCTGGGAGTCAAATAGTCCAACGTGCGTAATATGTGTTCGTGTTTATGTGTGTGTGCACTGTGCATAATTCAACTTTGACACGTCAAGAGATGATTAATCCCTGACGTTGTTAAATTTTTTGTTCACTTTTGCTATTGGACAATTATTTGATTCTTTTTTATGTTTGGTCAATTTCACTTAATTTTTCCATGTGTTTTTCCTTTTCTTTTTGTGTCGGTTTTTTCTTTATATGTAGGCGTGGACGTGGGTGTGTGTAAAGTATATACACAAGTACTAGATATGCTACTCGCTCAGTTCTATAATGTAGTGCATATAGATTTTAAAAAAATCAAACTCACAAATTTTGACCAAATTTATAGGCAAAAGCATTTACATCTAGAATGCCAAACATATATCATTAAATTCATCATAAGATGTAGTTTCGTATTATATATATTTGGTACTGTAGATGTAAATAATTTCCTTTATAAACCCAGTCAAAGTTTGCAAAGTTTGACTCTTCAAAAAATCTATATGCACTACATTCTGGAACGAAGGGAGCATTTGTGTAAATTATACTAATTGTTCCTTAGATAATTTTCTGTTACTTTGATTTTTGGTCTAGTTATTATTTCATCTTTCTTTCTTCTATAATGGTAATACCAACGGCACTAATTCCTTCCTTCTTACGAAACTTCCTTGTAAAATATTTCACTATTATATGCTTAGTCTTGCATTAGCGTAATTTTTGTGTAAACTTTGTCATTGGTATTTTATCATTTACTATTTTATTTCTTTAAAAGGTAATAACAATGCCACTATTCATTCTTTCTTAGAAAACTTAATTATTGTGATTTTCTTCTAGTTTTTATTTTGTTTTCTTTCTTCTTACATGATAATACCAAAGCCACAAATTTATTATTTCTTAAAAACTTCATTATTTTAATTTAACTTTAGTTTTTTTATTTCAGTTACTTAGTTCTTTAATTGTAAGACCAATGCCTCTAGTACATTCCTTCTTAGGAAACTATATTTTTAGTGAAGTTTTTACTATCGTATGCTTATACTTGCATATTATGAAAAATCACAATTTCCGTGTAAATTGTGTGCCCATGTTGTCATTATTCTTTTTACAAAAAAAATTCTTTACTCTTAATGGATAATAGCAATGGCAATAAGTCAATGTTCCTTATCAAACAAAATCAGAATAATGAGGTTTCCTTAGAAAGAATGAATTAGTGGATAAGGAACATTCTTTTATTTTAACTATACTTTGTTTTTTTATTATCTTTCTGCTTAAAGGGTAATACCGGAGCCACTACGTCATTCATTTTTAGAAAACTTCATTATTTTGACTTTGTTTTTTTATTTCCTTTCTTCTTTAATGGTAAAACACATACCACTTATTCATAGAACATTTCATTTTTGGTTGAAAATTGCACTATTGTATGCTTATTATTTCATACTATTATAAATAACACAATTTCAATGTAAATTGTGTGCAAATTTCATCATTATTTATTTACTTCGTCTGATCCATACTAGTTCATCCGTTTGAGCCACAGGAAATATGGATGGGAGGAAGTATATATTTTTGGTTCTTCTTAAAGGGTAATACCAATGTCACTAATTCATTCTTTCTTAGAAAACTTCTTTTTTTAATGCTTTATAAAATTATTATATTTAGGTGTCTAATCTGTGAAATGGTAGCATGCCACAGAAAAATACATATACTGATGCTAACATTTTATTATAGTTAATGGGGCACATTTTCTATAGGTAATGCATGCCTAACAGGAATGACAGACTTGACCCTAAACCCTAAGGAAATCTTCATAAGTGTCAAATCAACTAGAGCTAGGAATCAGTAGCGCGCGGGGAGGGGGGGGGGTATGGCCTGCGCGGTCGATTAAAATAAGTTTGGGTCAGTCGATTGACCAAAATATTGTTTTTAGTCGACTGGCATGCATGGGTTGTTACTACATTGAGATGCATTTATTTAGCGAGCATCGATCGAGGGAAGAGAGTGCACGTGAGTACAATTTTTTTTGCGGGGAACACGTGAGTACATTTTACTTGCACTGATCTATTATACTTTTTTTTGCAAATAATTATGTACAATATTTGAGATACATCCATGCATGCATTTGAAGGCTCTGTCCTCCAATCCGAAAAAAAGAAAAAGAAGAAGTTAGCTAGCTAGCTAGCAGTGTTGGTGTATGTGCATATGTACGTTGTTTGTGTGCGTGGACCGCTTTGATACTGGGTACTTGTGACTCGTATATAAGATTTCCCACGTTTTTTCAATATTGCATTGAAACACAACGAGAGGCAAAATACTAACCACAATCAGATGAGACAACATCCAAGATATCGTCCTTTACTCCACACAAGGATAAATGATCTTTCCGTTAAAAACACATCGGGTCATCTGGTAGAGTATGGATAGACACACAGTTGCAGTCGGCGGCGGCCGGTAGACGGCGAGGATAAAGAAATGCCTGAAGCACACGTACGCGTCTTGGCAGCACCCGCGCGCGTATGGTTTGCTTAGCCATGCCGCGCACGCCTTCTCCTCCTGCGCACTAAGCATCCCACAAGAAACTTCCAGTAGAACGCGCGAACGAACGATGACAAAGCTAATTTGATGCCGCTCTAGGTTTTGTGCCGCCTGAAATCCCGAGCTACTACGTACGTACGTGCTGGTCACACACGCTATCCAGATCAGCTAACTGCGACAAGAACGATCCAGCAGCAAGAGAGATTGCACGGAAGGAGGGAGGGCGAACGGCCGCCGCGTTTGTTCTTTTTGCCAACATATATCCTGAACGAGCCGTGCTAGAACCACTCCCGCACGTCGACGTCTCTGTCTCTTTGATATCCCGGAAGGAATCCACCGCCGTTTCGTCGGTTCGGTTGCCGTCGGACACCGTCTTCCTCAACCTCCCCGCCATGGCCGACTACAACCGCTACGGCCAGCAGAACTACGGCTACACGCCCTCCGCGCCTCCCGCTACCACGCCCTCCTCTTCCTCGCCGTACGGCAACGGCCAAGGATACGGCCAGGGCTACGGCTACACGCCCTCGGCGCCTCCCGCGCCCATGCCCTCCTCCTCCTCCTCCTCCTCCTCCTCGCCGTACGGCTACGGCTACGGCTACGGCCAAGGAGGCTACCCGCCGCCGATGGGAGGTTTCGGAGGGGCCGTGGCGTTCCCGCCGGGGACGCACCCGGACGTGGAGCGCGCGTTCCGGGCCGTCGACCGCGACGCCAGCGGCAGCATCGACGAGGGGGAGCTGCAGGCCGCGCTCTCCGACGCCTACCACCGCTTCAGCATCCGCACCGTCCGCCTCCTCATGTTCCTCTTCAGCAACGCCCAGCTCGCCTCCTCCACGCGCTCCCGGATGGGTAAGCAGGGCACACAACTATGCTCCATCAAACTACATCCCACAATCTGCAGTTCTTTCGACGCTGCTTCAGCTAAAGCAAATACTGATTTGTTGCTGCCTCCAAACAATGTTGCAGGGCCGGCGGAGTTCGTGACGCTGTGGAACTGCCTCGGGCAATGGCGGGTGAGTGCTACTATCAATTTCCTTTGCTATCGTTTAGTAGTTAACTTTGAATTGAATGTGTATATGATCGTGAAACAGAGTGTGCACATTCTGTTTCACATTGCTTGCAGTTCGATCACCAAATTATAAATAAATATCATCGACCTTGTCTTCGTTGCATAGGAATCTGTTGAATACTGCAAGCGCACTTTTCTTTTATCAAACAAGAAGAATCTGCTGAATACTGCAAGTGTACTTTTCTTTTTATCAAATGAGGAAGTGGAGACCATGTTTCTCTGTATGGAACAGCTGGTTACCCAATCATGTCATGCTGCTCATGGAATTATTGCCCATCTAATACTGCAACTTAATTTTCCGTGAGGGAAGTCAAAAGGGAAAATAAATAAGATTTGTCAGCCGTGTCGATGATCTGCTAGTTTTCCCCCATCCATCTATCATCAGCATGTGACTTATCTCTGTTCTTCATGGCACTATATATCTAGGTCGTTTTCGACAGATACGATAGGGACCGCAGCGGAAAGATCGACTCCAATGAGTTGAGAGAAGCTCTTCGCGGCCTGGGATACGCGGTGCCGCCTTCGGTCATTGATCTTCTCATAGCAAACTACAACAATGGTGTTTCCCACCGCGGCGCCCTAGACTTCGACAACTTTGTGGAGTAAGTATATGGAGTTCCAAGCATATCTGACAGACAAAATAATCTCATTCAGCCAATACTCTAACATACAAATGGGACTAATTATTTTTTTGTTTCGCCTTTCGGTTTCGATCTTGAAGGTGCGGAATGGTTGTGAAGGTATGTCGCCAATTAATAATCAACCACTTAATCGAAATTTCAAATGTTTGCTGATAGATTTTTTCGCTGCTGTGTTGTTCTGTGTAGGGTCTGACTGAAAAATTCAAGGAGAATGACACGCGCTACACCGGCTCAGCAGCTCTTACCTATGACGGCTTCTTGTCAATGGTCGTCCCCTTCATTGTACCTTAGATAGTCCTGGTGTCTGTTTGCCCACGCAAAGGAGTACAGTTTTAAGTTTGTGGGACTGATTACAGTTCCGTTAATTTTGAGCGTTTTGTTTCACAACTGTGTATGTGAATATATTCGCCAAAAAAGAAAGAAATTGTGTATGTGAATAAGAAAAAGTTAATGGTTGGAATCGAACTGCCGATATGCATCGCGCGTCGGTCTCAAGGTCGCCACATGCCCCTGCGGGCCCCATGCAGACGCCAATCGCTCTTGCCCAAGCACCGTCCTGACCGCTATCTGTTCCTCGTCTCCTTTTTGTTCCCGTTCTCTCTCTCGCCGCTCACCGCCATAGCTGCACGCAGCACCACATGGCACTGGCACCGAACCACATGCAATTTATAGTCACATTACAAAAATTACAAAACTATGAACCCAAAGGAAGAGCGTAGATCTGTATCTCGCTTAAGGTCTCTTGCTAAAGGGGTCTAGAGTAGCTCTCGCATTAAGCGAGACCGAAGGTACTGTTGCTGAAGGGTCTACAGTAATCAGGCCAGCCCATTGACGCGCAGTTAATAAAGGAAAAAATAGAGGATAAAAGGGAGCGCACAAGGGATTCAAACCTTGGTCTCCTGGTTAAGGGCAAGCATGGCTAGCCAATGGGCTTGCCTTGGGTTCGTGATAGAGTAGTAGAGCGGGACAATTTAAGTCAAAACGAGTCAGGTTTCCACTGTTTCTTCTCCGTTTTCCCTCTGGTTTTTGCATTTTGTTTTTCACCGGTTTTTAGGCATTTCCCCCTTTTTCTTTTCATTGTCTTTCTTTGGTTTTTTTTATTTCTTCTTGCTTATTCTTTTGCTTCTTTAAAGTTCTTACTCCCTCCTTCCATCCATATAAGGTCTAATGCGTTTTTCAAGACCGCCTTTGACTATTGATAAGATTAATAATACATGAGATGTATAATGTAAAAAATATATTATTGGAAGCTCCTTTAACTTACGAGTTTGACGGTATGCTTTGTTTAACTTGCATGTCATATATTATTGCTTTAACACTTGATCAAAGTTAGCCTAAGAAAACTTATTAACTCATGTAACTAGAATTCTGAAACTGTTGATTTACAGGTAAAATACAATTTATATGGAACATGTCTTGTAAAGGAAAGAAAGATTATCCCATCACTATCGTAAAAACACAGTAAAGATGGATATATAAATATGCATCTATAAATTATTCGGAATCACCAGTATGTTGATGTACCTTAGAGGCTTAGAGCCTTCCGAAAAAACTTTGAACAGCTCGCCTCGGAAAGAACTCATGCTTGACAAGGCTTTCTTTAAAACAATGTCCAGTAATGCTCAAACCCCGCGACTCGGATCCCCATCGAAATTCTTGTATCAACTTGCCCGTGTTGTCACAATGGAACATGTGATATTCAGATATATTGTAGACCAGCACATCTCCCTTGGGGACAAAACCAAATGTTTTGTATTTGCGAGGTCACACAAGCTCGTCACTGGGAATGTAACATGGTACTTTAATGACCAGACCTCCCTCTCGTAGTCCTCCAAGACCCAGATTTTAAGGGCTGTTTTCCCGTCGGCAAAGCTACCCAAGCCAATCGAACCTTCTATGTGGCACATTTGAGTGCAGAATGTGGTAACATCAGCCGGGCGTTGCATGAACTTGAATGACTCAACCATGGTGTCAAAAACGACTATGACGGGGTTACGATGGTAAAAGCGGTCAGGTTCCCAGTGAAGGCATCTGCGGAACAGGATGGGTGGGGCCAAATTATCAGGAGCCATTCTGTGCGTGCCGGCCGACGACGTAGCTTCCTCGATGATAGGGGTATCTGAAGGAACTCCGACGTCCCTCCGCGAGGCCCTATGCTGCACCATAAGGATGTACTCCCTTCGTCCGGAAATACTTATCATCAAAATAAATAAAAGGGGTTGTATCTAGATGTATTTTAGTTTTAGATATATCTTTTTTGTTTATTTTGATGACAAGTATTTTCGGACGGAGGGAGTAGTAGGTAGCTGATTTGATTTGGTACAGCTGTCCCTTCTCCAAGTATAGCACGGGGTACTCTCCGGACGGGTGGTGCAGGTACAACACCGCGAAGTCTACGTGCTTGGCAGTTGTGAGGCCTGCGAGTGGGACGCACTGACTGACGCGTGGCAGGGTTGCAGATCCTGAAGCTGCCGTCGGACAAGGAGAGCAGGAGGAGCCCGTCGCAAGAGGAGTGCACCTCGAAATCTTCGCCGTCGTCGAACCCGAGGACGGGCCGTCCACGCTCGAACATCGGGAGGATGCCATGTACACCGTAGAGGGCGACGAGGGGCAGCGACGGCTGCCGCTGGTGGTGGGCGAGAAGGAAATCAGGGGCGGCTGTGAGGCCGCGCCAGGAGAGGCAGACCGCGCGGCAGCGCAGGATATCTTTGGCTGGAAGGCGGACAAATATCTCCCACACCATGAGCTCCTCCGGGAGGCCGAGGGGGGTGACGGCGACACGGTCAAAGAGGGAGGCGACGGCGACACGGCGCCTGCGCCTGCGCTTCCGTCTCGGCCTCCTCGGTGCTCCTGCCGTGGCCTCGTGCTTGGGCGCAAAGCTTTCCTCGGCTCCCGCGTGCTCGGCGGCGGATGTAGGGTTTTGGATTGTGAGGGACTTGACAAGTATCACCCGCGGCCGCGGTCTCCGCCGCACGCCCACTGTCCGCGCCATCGTGTAAAGCCTTGCCAACCTGAAGCAGCCGCAGCGCCCGAGATGACGCCCTCGCACACGGATGCTTCAGCTAGGTTTTGATCCGCCGGCAGGTGCGGACGTGCAGTCAGGCATGTGCCGAGATCAAGATGCGTGTATGATTTCGTAAACTCTATACCTCTCGGCAGTTTCGTGGAATATAATAGTTCGCTTGGTAAGTTGGTATAGTCCAGCTCCTTTAATTTGCATCGCTTTGGTTTCATCCTTTCATCTAGCAACTGCTGTACGCTATCATCTCTATACTTTCCGCCTATCTATATCTATATCTATACTACCTACTATTAAAAGGATTAGGTATTCTTGATTTGGTACCGCTTTATTTTGTCCCGTCTTGAGTATTTTTCACATATGTATGCTATTTTTTAATTTTGTTCACTTGACGAACGTATGTGCAAAGAAAGGAAACCGGAACGAACGAAGGAAATAGATACGTACGTGTAAAGGAAACTTGAAACTAAGAGCATCTCCAACGGCCGCGCGAAACGGGGCGCGCGCGGGGTAAATCGCAGCCTTTAGCGCGCGCCGAGCGTTTTGCCGCGCTCCAGCGGCGGCGGAAAAACCACGCGCGCGCACGAAAAGGCGCCAGCTCGCGCGCCATATTTTGCGCGCCGCTTCCGGCGCGCCTATAAAGTCCAGCGCGCGCCACGTGCCTCTCCACGCCTCCTCTTCTCCTCTTCTCTCACTCTCTTTGTGCCACGCGCCGCTCCAGCGCCCCGCCACCGATGCGCCTCCGCCGCCCCAGCGCCCTGCCATGCCGCCGCACCGCCGAGGAGAGTCCGGCTACCGCGGCGTCCGCCTGCGCCCCAACGGCGGCTACTACGCGGAGATACGCTCCGGCGATCTCCGGCTCGGCCTCGGCACATACGGGATGACGCACGAGGCCGGCCGCGCGTACGACGCGGCGGCGTGGCGTCTAGGCCGGCCGCGCGGCCAGATGAACTTCCAGGACGTCTACACGCTCCAGCAAGCGCTCGACCGTGCCCCGCCGCCACGTCTGAACACGGTACAAGACCATGCGGAGCACGCTGAGTGGCAGCGCCGCCTCCTCGTCGCTCAGGAGGACGAGCGGGTCATGGCGGAGTGGCGCGCCCGCCACCCGGAGGACGTCGCCTACGAGCAGACCTACTGGGCAAGGCGTCGCGAGGCGTGGTTGGACAGGCGTCGACGCAAGGCGTTGGCGAACGCGCAGTCCGATCTCGTTGCAGCTGGTGGCCAGTCGTTCTTCACGCCGAACGATGATCGGTGGTTGGACATCTGGCTGGATACCTCAGACGACACCGCCGAGGAGAATAATGGTGATGATAGTGATGATAGCGACTTAGAGTAGTTTTTTTTATGCAATCTATCTCGTTTTTAATCATTTGTCGTTTTTAATTATTATGCAATCTATGTTTCGGATGTAAAATAGCTTTGTATCGTTTTAAAGTCTATGCAATTTATCTATTTTCCAGTGCCTTCGCATAGACTAGAATGAGCGCGCGCGCTGTATTTTAGCGCGGCTGCTGGAGCGGGCGCAGTGCGCCGCGTCAAATCAGCCGATGCGCGCGCGATATATGTATTTTTTGCGCGCGGCGCAACCGGCGCCTGTTGGAGATGCTCTAAGGGAAGCAGCCGGCCGGCCGGCCCGTATCTATTTTTCAGTTGCCAAACGAAACAAAGCTGCCGGCCCATATGTCGATTTTATTTAGTTGCCAGCCAGTATCCAGAGGACGCATGGCAAATTAAGGTTCCTTGAGCGAACAGAAAACAGCAGACGGCCATGCATGAAAACCTCAAGTTACTCGAAGGCCAGTAACTTCTCAATCGGACGAGACGACGGCAACGAGGGGAACTTTCAAAAGGCGCAGCCCCTCACTGGTCGCCGCCGCTGCACGTAGGCCACGGATGACGGCGAGGAGGTGAAACGGCCGATGGGGAGGTGAGCCTGCCGTGCTTTGTGTTTCACGTTAAGTAATGATGCCACGGTAGAATACCATCGGACAGGACCGATTGTGCATGCACGTCATCGTCGCCATGGCATCATGCATCAATGCAACCTACGTCTATCCTAATCTGACATGCATAATATCTCTTTCTAGGTATCTAGGAAATTACGAGCGTGCATGCATGGCTCAACCGGCAGGGTGCAATCACTTGCTTTATTTATACTGACATTACTTAGTCTTGAGTTTCTCGCAAAAAAAAAGTTAGTCTTGAGGTGGCTAAAAAAATTAGGTGCTTTGATTCGAATTAACACAGATTTATTTTGTGTAGACCACCTTCATTGTGGGGAGTCATGTGTGTTGTTAACGTACTACTTGGTAATCGTGTGTTACAGAGAGGAATTGAATCTGATATCAAATAGTTACATATTAAGTGGTCATGGTCAATGGAATTGCTTAAATGTGATTGTTATATGATAATCTTTTGTGTGTAAAGTTCATTCCGGAATCACTGATTGATGGACGAAATTATGATGTCAAATTGTTTTTCACAATCTGGTCAGTGAAATTGCTTAAACATGGTTATCAAATAAGACATCTATGTTCCGAAGGTTTTAGTTGTATCATCTATTTAATTTATTTATCAACATTGTTTCCCATTGCAATGCGATGGCATTTAACTAGAAACCTAGAAATAGAGTTTTTTATATGTATACAAGTCAGAAGTTGTTATACATATGCCTATGGAAGATTTCACTGCATCAAGCAAACAAACTTTAAATGTTCATGCCAATTATTTTTTTATATCTACTACTAAATTTCCTCTACTATAGTTTGATGTTCTTTCATCGGGTATTTTAGCAGTATATAGATATGACACCGGTCGCCTGGCAAAAACCAGTGAAGACATGCCGGCAAATGTTCTAGCTTGAAAATTCTCAAAAGTTCTTTTATTTCTACACATCCGCACATCCCGATTCTCACAGCCTATTCTTTTTTCTTCCGTTGCAACGCACGGGCATGTTTCCTAGTCCTACAAAAGCCAGCAGATACTACATCAAACCGAAACAAAAACAACCGGCTCTAGGTTTTTGATCCGCTTTTGGCTTTTGGCTTTTGGTCTCTTGAGCAATATATTCAGATTGGGAGGGATTATCCTCACCCGGTGATTTCTGAAAAAAAGAAAAAAAAACTCACCCAGACAAGTAATAAAGTACATTAAACCATCACAATTAGGGTTAGAATTATACTCCACATTGCAACCGCTTTTAACTTTATTTTTACAAAAAGTAGAGTATCTCTCGCCACTGCTATATATGATGCCTAGGTGGCAGTTTTTGAATGAAAGACTTCTGAACTTGAAAGTGACCCTTCCAAGATAGAGGGCGGCATTGCCATTGCATGTACCTCACTGCATCCCTCTCTCTTGAAATAGGCTTTCATCCCGCTCCATAAATAAAGCAATAGACATGAATATTTCTGGATGTTTCTTTTCCATAGAACAGTTACTATTCCTACCTCTGATTTGTGTCACTTGCTGCTTCTGATGTTGTTGTGAGCTGCAAACTCGGCAACTGGTGTCACTTGCTGCTTCTCGTGACTATGGGACTGAGCGGTCGCACCACTTGCAAACTGCAAAACCGGTGTCAATTATGTGTTGCTCCAAAAACGTGTAAATTTAGTGCTGCTCCTGCTGTTTATATGTATTCATGTTTACTTCCATTGCAGGTTATAAAGGGCTTGAGCGGTGTCACCAGTGCACATATTCCATATAAGATGATGCCAGATTTGAAAGGGTTAAGACTCAAAAGTGATGTCCCACAATGTGTGTATAAATTTTTTATTGCCTATATGAGCATGCGTTGGATGTATGATAAACTTTGTACTTAGCAATACCTTGATCGCTAGCGATCGTCGGCGGGGCCTGGAACGTCAGCGACAGGAACTGGAACCGATCTGCGTCGCGGCGGAAGCGGACGGCGGCGACCCCTGCAAGCAACGAACACGATCAACGACAACAGCGCCAGATCAGGGGCCCTCAACGGGATCGGCCGAAGATCCGATGATCCGCGGCGGATCCTACGGATTCAGGTGCAGATGGGTGGAGGCTTTGCACTTGGATGGCGGCGGCGAAGGGATTGAGCGGCGGTGACGTTAGCTGCGTCGACGTAGGGACGAATGACGGCGGCGACTCGTGCGGCCAAGTGCATCGAGAGTACGAGGTTCGGGTGCGAGCGTATGGCTAATTTTCATACGTTTATTTTCGTAGATTTTTTTCAGGATGAGTTTTTTTCAATCAACCGGAGGGTTTAGCACTGGACAGCGTGGGAGCATATCGTTTTTTCTTTCCTGGTTCGAGGGCGGAGGGGGGAATCGATGGGATGCGGGAGGTGGGATCGAGGACGAAAAAACCCGTCTTTTGTGGGACAAAAATTAACCGGCGGAGACTACCAACTGCTCCATTAAAAGTAGAGATAATTTGTTCAATGCCTCTTTTTTTTATTATTCCATGCCAACATACGGGCATTTGATTTCTGCTCATAGCAACGCACGGGCATTCTCCTAGTGCTTTTAATGAGTAGATAACACAAATGAGTAAAGAAATACTTATAAGGAGTCAAAATTGAAAAACTAAAACGAAAATACGAAAGACAGGAAACTTAGCTAGGCACTCGCAGAGCCGGCCGGCCTAACGAGCTGGCAATCAGGACGGCGGCTGTAATCCGTACTTTTGGACATGGACTTGTTGCTGTGCTCGATGGTTGTTTTATAGTAATATACTCCCTTCGTCCCGAAATAAATGACTTGACTTTATACTAACTTTAGTACAAAGTTAGTACATAGTTGAGTCACTTATTTTGGGCCGAAGAGAGTGATAGTTTTGATAAGTCTCAGTCGACTCAGACTTGGTTAAGTCTCAGTCGATGCTATATTCCTTCGATCTTGCATGAAGTCTTTGTTTCCTTTTACATACAATAACACTTGACTGTGACTTCGTTAATCTTAGTCGAGTGAGACCTAGCCACTCCCATAATATAAAGCGATAATGCTACACTTACGGGCCGCTGCTACGGACCAAGCGATACGCGCTGATGTGGAAACGTCCACATCATCCCCACAGCCCACCTCTCTCGAGCAGGAAACAGCAGAAAAATTACTCGCGCACAATTGCCAAACCGTTCGTCTTCTTCTACCTCGAAAGAAAAGAACAGCCTGCCGCCTCCTCGTTTTCCAGACGGGCCGCTCGGATTCCCTCGCTCCACATTGAACAGATGGCCGCTGGGATTCTAGGTCAGGCGGCGTCGTTGTCGCAGCAGGTCGCAGCCTAAACTGCTGTCGTGGCAGCCGGCCACCGTCGAAGCTTGAGGACTGGAGGAGGTGAGGTTCTTGCCCCAACATTGTTCAATCTTTGCATCTTCCATCTAACTTTTCTCGATCAGATTACGATTGATTTTTTTCGTTTCAACAGCTGCTGTCGTCGCAGCTGCTCACCGTCAAAGCTTCGACAACGTGGACGACGCTGGGGGTGGAGCTCTTGCGTGCATGGGCGAGCTCGGGGACTAGAGGAGGTGAGGGTTTTGCCCCAATATTTCGTTATGTTCAATATCTGCACCTTTTATCTAGCTTTTCTTGACCGTGCGGTCGATGTTACTGTATGTTGATCGATTCTTATATTCCTTTCTTCTCTCTAAATCTACATGCCGCTGAATCTACAAGCTTCTGAATCTACATGCCTCTGAATCTACAATATGTTACCATCCCCTATCAATTTAGTTATATTGCCTTTGAACAATAAAAATGTTTAAAGTTTTCTTGATTTATAGAAATGGATGATGGAACTGGTGGTGATCAAGAATCAAGTGACATGTCGATTTCAAGCGATGATGACACCAATAAGCAATGGAATGAAAGCAACGCGGAACTTGAACATGACCTTGGTGAAGCTCAACCAGATGCCTTACTTGGAGACCCTAAATTGGGGATGACCTATGATACTGAGAATGAGGTGTGAGAGTACTACAACAACTACGCTAAAGCAAAGGGCTTTGGTGTGACAAGAAGCTCAAACAATGATGATAATGGACAGCTGAAGTATCTTACACTTTCGTGCTCTCGGTATGGTAAGACTCGGTCCAGATCAAGAAATATGTTGAAACCAAATCCAACAACCGGGTTAGGATGTAAAGCTAAAATCAATATTACCTGTGGTCCTGATGGGAAGTTTCATCTTTCAACTGTCATTTTAGATCATAATCATACATTAAGTCCACACAAGTCTCGGTTATTCAGATGCAACCAAAAGTTAGACTTCCATGTGAAGCGAAGGCTTGAGCTGAATGACCGGGCTGGAATTCGAGTAAACAAGAATTTCAATTCTTTTGTTGTGGAAGCAAATGGTCATGAGAACCTAACTTTTGGTGAGAAGAATGCTCGCAATTTTCTAGAGAAAACAAGAAGGTTGAAACTTGGCAGAGGTGATGCTGAAGCGGTTCGTGATTATTTTGTCAAGATGCAATCCGACAACCCAATTTTTTTCGGTGTCATGGACCTTGATGATGAATCTCGACTAAGGAATGTCTTTTGGGCTGATGCAAGAAGTAGAGCAGTGTATGACTCTTTTCATGATGTCATTAGTTTTGACACAACATATTTGACGAACAAATATGATATGCCTTTTGCTTGTTTTGTCGGAGTGAATCATCATGGACAATCAGTTTTGCTTGGATGTGCTCTATTATCAAATGAAGATACCGAAACATTTGTTTGGTTATTTCAAGCATGCCTCACATGTATGTCAAATCTCCATCCAAAAGCTATTGTAACCGATCAAGCAAAAGCAATTCAGAATGGTGTGGAAAGAGTTTTTCCAGAATCTCGATATAGATGGTGTTTGTGGCATATAATGAAGAAGATACCCGAGAAGTTTGGTGGATATGATGAGTATGATCACATTAAGGTTGCTATTGGCAAGGCAGTTTATGATTCATTAACAATTACAGAGTTTGAAGTTGCTTGGACGCATATGCTTGAGAAGTATGATCTTGGTGATAACGAATGGCTTAAAGGGCTTTACTTCCGTAGGCACCGATGGGTTCCAGCATTTGTGAAAGATGCCTTTTGGGCAGGTATGTCTACTACACAACGTAGTGAGAGTATGAATGCCTTCTTCGATGGGTATGTTAATGCAAAAACTACATTGATGCATTTTGTTAGCCAATATGAGAATGCTCTTCATGATAAAGTTGAGAAGGAGAATATTGCTGATTTCAACTCTTTCAATTCAACCATACCTTGCATCACACACTTTGATATCGAGAAGCAATTTCAATCAATCTATACAAATTCAAAGTTCAAAGAATTTCAAGAAGAGCTAACACACAAGATGTATTGTGATCGGAAGTTAATAGAAAAAAAGGGGCAATGGAAACATATGAAATAACTGAGGATGTGCTGATTGACAAAGAAAAAGGGTGGAGAAAAGATATTGTGTACCATGTACATTTCAGTGAGGAAGAGTTTGAAGTTCAGTGTTCATGTCGCCACTTTGAGTTCAGGGGGATTCTCTGTAGGCATGTGTTATGTGTGCTCACTCACAAGAAAATCAAGGAGGTTCCTCCACAATACATTCTTGATCAGTGGAGAAAAAATGTGAAAAGAAAACATAACTTCATCAGATGCACATATGGCGGCATGGAAGATACTCCTGTTGCAAATCGTTTTGATAGATTGTGCAACAGTTTCTACCCAGTTGCAGAGATAGGCGCCATGTCAGATTATTCATGCAATTCATTGATTGAAGATCTCTGCACCTTGAAAATTAAGTACTCTAGCAACTCAAGTTCTGAAAATAATAAGGATCAGGTTAGTGCACCAAAAGATTTGCAGGAAGAGGCGCCTTCTAATGGGAAGACAACAAGTAAAACTATACTAAGTCCAATAGTTGTTAGATGTGCTGGACGTCCTCCTTCATTGAGAAAAGAATCCAAGGTTGATAAGCTTATTCGTCAAGCAAATGAAAAGAAGAAGAAAGCTGAACTAAGGGAGAAGAAAAAGGCTGCATAAGAAGAGAAGAAGGCTGCACAAAAGGAAGCTGAACAAAAGGTATTCTCCCTATATTATGTTTTTATTCTGTGAAAATAATAACCCAAACTCGTGCGTGTTTTCTTACTAAGTATTTATTTCAGGCTCACTCCATGAATTTGAAAAAGAAAATGTCCAATAAAAAAGGAAATCATCACAGGATGATATTCTAGAACAAGATGTTGTGGAACAAGATGGCCAACCTTGTATTAGCATGGCTGAGGTATGCTTATTTCTCACATTTTTATTTCTAGTAAACTCTTAAACATCCATGTAATTTTATCACTTTCTTTGGAGCAGAAATCATTTGACTTGGGCATTACCAATGGCGACATAAATCCACCCCAAGGATCAACTACAGTATCACTTGGAGGTCCATCGACAATGGTTATGCCCCAAATTCTCGGAGAATATACGAGTATGTTATTTCAAGTTCAGCAAGGATCGACTGTAGTGCCTAATTCTGCAGCATTACACTTCGATGAAAATTAAGGGCTCGACAATATGATGGACCAGAGTTTGGACATGATTTATGTAGTTTGAAGATGTTGGATGCAATATTTTGTACTCCCTCCGTCCCAAAATAAGTGTCTTGAGCTTAGTACAAATTTGCACTAGAGCTAGTACAAAGTTGAGACACTTATTTTAGGACGGAGGGAGTATGAACTTGTCAACTTTAATGTAATACCTGATACCTGATAGGCACCAGGGCACTAGAAAAGTAGACGGATTTATGTTTTGTCATCTTGTTTCGGCCCAAGGGACTTGAATTTGTCTCTGTTATATGGTTCAAGTATTAGTTGATTCCACTTTCAGTTCCAGTTCAAATGATTAGGTGATTCTTTCATGTCGATCCTAGCAGAAACGTCAGCAGCAAATCCTCTTTCAGTCTCAATAACACAATGACAGAATGTAAGAGGCAAGAATATGATGAAACCCACTTTTGTATTGATCTCAGCCAAGTACATGAGTGCACAAACGTGCTAGTCAGTCGTGGCTAACTAAATCCCTGAATAGGGAGATATGTTTACAATGTACAACATCACGGAACAACAACAATATATAGGGATGTTTCCAACAGACATATTTCTTACTGAACTGCCTTGATTTTGTGCCCTTTCTGCATCAGCTGCTGGTGATGCTTACAGCTTTTGGATAATTCTGCTGGATCCTGAAGATGTTCACAGGGAGGGCACTAGCTGATGGTATGTTCAGAGAAGGATTGAGTCTGCACTTGTTTGCAGAGATGACATGTCCTGACAAGATATACACAGGCAGCCATATGATAATGATGATGATGCAAGATTGAACAATATATTGGCTTGTTTAGCTTTTGTTATCAGAATCTGCATCTTGTGTGGTACTGTTTCATCACGCATCTAACACAGCTCTGAATCTGTTAAGCAAAAAGTAACATCATCAGACAACCAAGGGACATGGGCAATTTCACACAACATGCAGGATATTTGCGATTTTAGTTGCTCGACATGACAACAATGAAGGACCTCACCGTGGCACAATCCGGCCAAGAGTTCGCGCCGCCGCAGCCGACGACCAATAGCTCGCGCCGCTGTCGCCGGAGACCAAAGATCTCGCGCCGCAGCCGCCGGAGACCAAGAGCTCGCGAGCGCCGCCCGCGTACGACTTAGCGCGCTGACCCTCGCCATGTCACGCCGCCGCTGATCTTGGGGAACATCCTCTCCGCCGCCAGCAGTCGGCCGTCGCCGTCGCGTCGCCCGGGAGAGAAAGGGGATGAGCGGACGGTCTGGCTGTTGTGCGCGAGTAATTTTTCTGCTGTTTTCTGCTCGAGAGGGGTGGGCTGTGGGGATGACGTGGACGTTTCCACATCAGCACGTATCGCTTGGTCCGTAGCAGCGGCCCGTAAGTGTAGCATTATCGTCGTCCAAATGTCGCTCCCGGTTTAGATACATATAGCTATTTTTCGCCCAGTCGATCAACTCCTTCAGGCCGAGCACGACAGCAAGCTGTACGACTATATCAAGTTCAAAAAGCATATATTTGTCGAGCACATATATGAGATGCTACATCGACATGCACCATCCACATGACACGTCGGTGTGTTAAAAGATGTAATTCTATATCGATTTCTTCGGCACGACAACAAGGCATCAACACACGTCATCAGCGAAGGATGCCTTCATGCGATACACTACTTCACACCTGCTACTTCTTCATCGACACATCATTGCCAAGGTCTACTTCAATGTGGTCTTCATCAATCATCATCAACACACCGCCGATCTCTCGTCCACAAGATGAACTCCTAACGTCCTCCGACAGGTTTTTCTGCAAGACGCGACCTCGATGACGCCAATGGCCGCATCATGATGACCGAACCGATCACGCGATTTACGATAATATGCTTGCATCGACACGACATAGTGTTAGGCCCTACAGCCACATGGTTCTTGAAAAACCGATGTGTGCTCGATGTTTTCTCAGGTCCAGGCAAAACCGGCGGAGTCATTGCTGATGACACCCTCTGACATTCACAAGGTGCATCATCCACGATTGCACCTTCGGCATCTACAACATAGCATAATTTTTTGTGCCCCTGACTTTGTGCGGCTTCATCATCCACGACGACCACATCATCAACCACGACTACTACATATAATCACTATATTACATTTTTTTGATGGAATTTCATTGGTAATTCAATTTTTTTTGTAGAGAAGGTAATAAGTATGTATATATGCAGAACAAACATATACTATTTCTTATTTGTATTATTATTCACACGGAGTAACGCGTAGTAACCATAAATATATCAGTAACACATCCATTAATTTCCCAATTCCGTAACTTGTTCTTTTTTTGAGAGAGAGAATTTCATAACTTATTATTCAGAGAGGAGGCGGCGCTGTTGATGGTCTGTACAAAGGGGTGTCGTCAGGGCATTCGATGCCTTCGGGGCCTTCATTGCAGTTGTGGAAGAAGAGCCCCGGACGGTAGTTACCGTAGAAGTGGATGTATTGGAACATGGTAACTGCGCAGTCGTTGTTGTTGTTCAAATAGTTGACATAAGGGCACGCAAAGTCCTTGAACGCCGGGCAGCACCGCGCCGGATCGAACGGGGGCCAACTGCACCGGCTGGTGAGCACGGTATAGTTCGCCGCCGCAAAGTCCACCGGGCATGGTTTGCTAGCATGCAGCAAGGTCCGGCTCCTGCTCCGGTGGTGGGTGGTGGCGTCGCCGTCATGCGCAAGGAGGAACGCTTCATCTGCAGCCACACCTACGTACAAGGTACAACTGAGTTTGATCAGTAGGTTAGGTCAACCAAGGACGAAGTACTATGAATCAATTGTAACGAGCTAGACTAATGATCGATATATAGATCGTGACAAACCGGAGAGGACTCCGGCTGCGGCGAGCAAGGCCACGCAAAGCACGAAACGCATGTCCGTGGAGCTTCTGAAATATTCCCGGCCGGCTACCCAAGACGATGGAAGAAATGAGCCAAGAGACGAAGGAGAGACATGTGCTAAATAGGGCACCGGTCCAACCGTTTCTTGAAATTACAGCATGAGAGTTTTCTTTTCTCTATCTTGAGGTTTAATTGCAGCACGAGAGTTACTCCTGTAATTTATTTCCGGGATACAATTTTTTTTTTGAGCCGTGGATACTATTGGCTGAATTTAGGCAAGTGTGATGCGAAACTCTTTCCTTGGAAGGGTATACGATATTGTGAGGCATCTACGACGCGGGTCCCTAAAAAAGAAACTTTATCCGTCACTGACATGTCCGGACGCGCCCGCGAATAGTGATACGCAAGTCAGTAACCCAACCGTGCGCGCATGCATTTCAAATGGCTTTTCAATAAACAGGACGATTTTCATGCAAACCGCATGATTTTCATTTAAAATGAAACAAATTCATTACATTTTTGACACATTCATTAAACAAAAGCGTTCGAAAGTTAAACTAGTCTAAAATCTTTGTCGGTGTCCATCCTGCAAGTCTTTATTGTTCCTGTCCGCGTCCATGTCCGACGGCCGTGAGCCCCTGAGCCACAGGAAGTGAAGGTGCCGTCGCTGGCAAGGAAGAGTAGGACATGAGAAACAGACTGGTCCATATGGGACACGGGATGCAACCGTCTCCCATGCACTACTCCTCCTCACCGGAGTCTGCACCATGGTCGTTGTTGATGGAGGTTAAATCAACGATGGATGTGGACGGGCCGGCCTTGTGGTCGTGCCGGGCCAATTGTCGGAGCGAGATCCGCCAAAACCCACATTGTATCCTTTCCACTTCATCCCACAACTTTGTTGCTACGAGCTACCGACAACAGTCATCGAACTTGTAGAGATTCTTTGACATCCACCTTAATCCGCTCGAGTGGTCGGTCGGTTTCGCCACAATCAAAGATGAAGGAGAAAACCATGCAAATCCAACACCTGACGGCACTCGTCGATTTGATCAGATGCGACCACTAACGCGAAAAGGAGCGCCCGGCCCCAAACCTCATGAGCAGTCGCTGGGAGACTCACTTGCACCATAGCCACCATCGATGCACATGGAGGCCCAGACCAACCCCAGCCGCACCAATATCTAATCGTGTGTCTAAGACTAGCTCATGTATTATGATGATCTTGTTTTCCTGAATACTTATTTTGTTTCCTTGTAGTTTAAATATAATTTTGAACACGTTGCGGTACTTGCCAAATGATTGTATTTTCTTTATTATTGTAAACCACTTGTTGGAATGACAATAATGATACACCGTTGGAAAGATATCGACAAGAAAAACTTTTCATGTAAGGACAATCTCGAGTTTCTTCATTCATGCATATTTTGGGTCCGATGTGAACTTCCTCTGACGATCAACCAAATCGAGGACGCCGATGTACTTGATTCTTTCCGAAAACATGGTACCATGTGAGGCGAGTGTAGTTCACATAGGGCAGAAATGTGACAATGATTGAAGTGAATTGCTTGACTTTTTTGTATTTTCCTGACTTTTTTCATTTAAATTGCATGGACTGCAAAAACGATGCTAGTGAACTACACTTTTTAATAAATTGTTTATTTCTTTTTTATCTTTTTTTTAACTTTTTAATATCGCATGAACCAAAGTTAACTACATTACTATTTTTTTCAACGCTTCTATTAATGAGTCTGGATTGCATGGATGGCGCCAAGTGAACGGCAATTATTTTTATCTTTTTCAAAAGAATTATGTGCGATACAAGGTGACTTCCATAAGGATGTTGATGTACTCCGAGGCCGAACAAGTGTACTTTAAAAAAAATAGAGCACATATTTTTCTATGCAAGAATGCCTGTTGGTCAATTCTGTAATGTTATATATATATACTACCTCTGTGCCTTAATATAAGATGTTTTAGCAGTTCAAATCTCTGTACCTTAGTATAAGATGTTTTTGCACTTCAAAATGTCTGTACCTTAATATAAGACATTTTTATAGTATTTGTATTATGGAGCATACACAACACTGTTATTTTTCTCCTTAGTGAATTGTTGTAGACTGCATGATGAACTTCTAATACTTGTATACAACAAACTAGTTTTCGTTTAACTTGTGACCCTTTTATTATGCAAAGCTCATAGGATTATTCGGAATGCTTAGCATCATTAAGAAAACAAGGTATTACACCATAGCACATATTACAATTTTACGGTATGTACTACATTTCCTTTAGGATGTGTACTCCACTCATCTGAGCCCCTCTTTCATATCTCCATAGAGAAATCGATGACAAGTAGTCAACTTTAGACAATCCCCCCGTGGAAGATTCCTTCTAGCATACAACAGCGGCTGATTGTTATTATGAGCTTTTGAGTTGCATGATCCAGACATGCCAAGGGTATTAAAAGGGAAAATTCTGATTGAAATACTCGGTTACTTTAACCCGATTGTACCATAATTGGAGAACAAATTTGTTTTATATATTTATACAGCTCTGGAAGGACATGGATTCTTAGGACTGAACATCCATGTACATGAGCATAGTTCCTCTACTTTGTGAATAAATCCTCTTCCAAAATGTCCTAGAGACATGAAAGAAAATGTGTCAAGATAGAATCTACAAACGTGATGGGTTTCACCTGTTAGTGACACAAAATAAAAATGTCTTCTTCTCCATGCCGAGAACAATGACAACTAATATTGACGACTCATTCGATGTGTATTCACATATTTCTGTACATATCAATTTTCTTTTGAGAGGAATAATATGTAATGATAAGATGAAATATACCATCAACAGTATAGTTGATGGTCTAATAGCTTAGCAAACACTATCTATGCAAATCTTAAAAACTCAAACAAAGAAAAGAAGAATAATGAAAATGGAAAGCCAAAAATTCATTTCACATGAAAGAGAACCAATTGACTTGAGAACATCAAGTTTGTTCGTTTTCATATAATTATAGTATTAGTTTTCGTTGATAGAAAACGCAAAACATGACCATCCATCTGAAAATTGTATAAAAATCTAAATATCGTACATGAAGTAATTTATTTGTAATCTCTATGTTCCGAAATAATTGAAGTTCCATGATTTTCCTAACTCAAATTTTAATTAAATTTTTTTTTATAAAACACATATATAATATATATATTTGTTATTGTAGAGCTTTGAGGATTCTTCTAGGATTTTTCCAGTCTATTCTTCAATCATGATAGTACAAAAAACACTGAAGGTAATAAAAATTACAACCAAGTCCATGGACCACCCAACGACGACTACAAACACTGAAGGGGGCCGAAGGCACGCTTCCACCGTCGCCCCTACCTCATTGGAGCCGGGGAAACCTTGTTGTATTATACAGTAGGGAAGTCGTTGTCCTAAGGCCTCAAAAGTCCAGTGCACTAGAGCGGCAACAATCGCTGATGAAGAGAGTAGTAGATCGGAAAGATCAAACCTGTAACCACGCGAACAAAGGCAAACAAAAAGTGGATCCAAATAGATCCACCGCGAAGACCAGCACCGACCGAATCCCATGAGATCCAACAGAGACACACCTCCACACATCATCCGATGATGCTAATCGCATCATTGGGACGAGGATAGGACATGAGAGACATTATTCCTACGGAGGGACATCACCACCGCCACACAGCCCCAACCAAGACATAGAACCTAACAAAAACGAAAACGGGTCCCTCCCACAGGAGATAAATTTTAATAAATTTGACCAAGTATATAGAAAAACCCTCAAAGATCTAGAATAACAAATATGTATAATATGAAAACATATTACATAGTGAATCTATTGAAGTAATTTTGGTTTTGTAATTGTTTATAAATTTTTATATACATTTGGTCAAACTTAATAAAGTTTGACTTTAGATAAAGTTTGACTTTAGATAATCCTATAATATTAATTATTTTGGAAGAGAGAGAGAGAGAGAGTATACAAACATGCCCGGCCGCCGGCGGCGCGGGCAATACTTCGTGCGACAGCTCAACCAAAGGGACGAGCAATTAAGAATTGTTGCTTAGTGCTCAAGCCATTGGTTAGACTGCCACGGCTGGTAAATTTCTTTGCTCAAACCGGTCAACCGTGGGAAGCTATAGTCTTAAACCTCCCACAATGGGTATCGTAGCATAGTATCATGCAACCAAATGCAATACCAACTAAGCATAGTGTTGAGTCGTCATACCATTTAATAATGACAAAGAAAGGATCCTACTATCAATACCATATGTCCATATCATATTGAATGTGGTGCCAATATGAATCGTCTAAAAAATACGAAAACACTAACGCCCACACGTATGGCAACGTTGCAACTCGCCCACATGCCTGTATCACCGTTCAGTTAAGTTTGCACGAATCTTGACACACCGAGACAGTTCTCGCGTGCCACGTAGGACAAGGCCGGTGTGTGGGCGTTGGAGAGGTCGCCCACACGCCCCATAACACGCGGTTGCCAGCTGCACTATGTGGGCGAACTAGTTTCTGCCCACACAGCCACCACCTAGTCAACGCGCGTGTGGGCGAACTACTTTTCTCCCACACGACGGTCGTACGTTGTTGGATGGCAACTGCAGTTGCGGATACATGGCAACTAGGTAAACATACATGGCAACTATGATTCGTTTGCTAGACGGCAATTGCAGTTGCGCGTACGTGGCAATCAGGTAAACATACATGGCAACTGTGATTAACTACACGTGGCAACTAGGTAAACACAAATGGCAACTATGGTTACATGTGGAGCAAATGTGCAACGGCTACATGTGGAGCTGGACAACCTTGGGGTAGTGGCAGCGATCAACAAGAATGACCAAGATCTCTCGCCCTTGGGGCCGAGCATCCAGGAGATTAAGTGCATGCTAACCCAGTTTCTGAGGTTAGAGTATCTTGGGCGAGGAGAGAAGCGAATGGCGCTGCTGATAAGCTTGCTAAAGTTGGTTTGGGCGATGAGTTTTGTAATGTGTGGTGGAATGTACCACCGAAGTCTATTCTCCAGATTATCTCAGATGAGATTCCTGGCTACGTTTAAATAAAGATACATTGATCCTAAAAAAAAACACATGGCAACTATTGTTTGACCATATGTGGCACGTAATTAATCACACACGACAACTATGGTTTAATTACACGCGGCAACTACCTTAAATTAGACATGACAACTATAGTTAACTAAAACAGAGAGAGTTGCCATGCTTTTACAACCATATTTGCCATTCCGGATAACTATATCTGCCATCCCGGATGGCAACTAAATCAACATCCCGCGGGTATTAATTGTAGCTGCGCCAGGACGTGTGGGCATATTTGCTTCGTGCCATACGCGCGGGGTGAGAATGAGTAGTACTTGTTGGACGTGTGGCACGAAGTAGCTGCGCCCACACGTGTGGGAAATTCTACTGTTCGCCCACACACATCCCGTGTGGGCTGCCCCCTGCTCATGCCACACACGGTGTGTGGGTGAATGCCTATTCTGCCACACGTGTGGTGGATATCGGCGTCCAAAAAATAAGGTCATATAAAATGTCAACCTATGATACTATGCAATATTGAGATATTATCATACTACAACACTATGCATGATACTAACCTATGGTACTGGGGGCCAAAGTCAGGGACTGGCAGGAACCTTATCCCCTCCTGCGTCGCTCCCGGGGCGACGGGGAGGGCGACCGCACCACCACCGTCAGCGCACCCTGATACGTCTCCGACGTATCTGTAATTTTTGATTGCTCTATGCTATATTATCTACTGTTTTGGACTATATTAGGCTTTATTTTCCACTTTTATATTATTTTTGGGACTAACCTATTAATCGGAGGCCCAGCCCAGAATTGCTGTTTTTTGCCTATTTCATAGTTTCGGAGAAACAGAATATCAAACGGAGTCCAAACAGAATAAAATCTTTGAGAACGTGTTTTTCTCACCGAACGTGATCCAGGGGACTTGGACCCTACGCCAAGGCATCAGAGAGGCGGTCACGAGGGTGGGGGCGCCCCCCCTTAGGGCGCGCCCCCTGCCTCGTGGGCCCCTCGAAGCTCCACCGACGTACTCCTTCCTCCTATATATACCTACGTACCCCCAAACGATCAAAACAGGAGCCAAAAACCTAATTCCACCGCCGCAACTTTCTGTATCCACGAGATCTCATCTCGGGGCCTGTTCCGGAGCTCCGCCGGAGAGGGCCGTCATCACGGAGGGCTTCTACATCATCATAGCCCCTCCGATAAAGTGTGAGTAGTTTACCTCAGACCTTCGGGTCCATAGTTAGTAGCTAGAGGGATTCTTCTCTCTTTTTGGATCTCAATACAATGTTCTCCCCCTCTCTCGTGGAGATCTATTCGATGCAATCTTCTTTTTGCGGTGTGTTTGTTGAGACCGATGAATTGTGGGTTTATGATCAAGTCTATCTATGAATAATATTTGAATCTTCTCTGAATTATTTTATGTATGATTGATTATCTTTGCAAGTCTCTTCGAATTATCAGTTTGGTTTGGCCTACTAGATTGGTTTTTCTTGCCATGGGAGAAGTGCTTAGCTTTGGGTTCGATCTTGCGGTGTCCTTTCCCAGTGACAGAAGGGGCAGCAAGGCACGTATTGCATCGTTGCCATCGAGGATAACAAGATGGGGTTTATTTCATATTGCATGAATTTATCTCCCTACATCATGTCATCTTGCTTAAGGCCTTACTCTGTTTTTAACTTAATACTCTAGATGCATGCTGGATAGCGGTCGATGAGTGGAGTAATAGTAGTAGATGCAGAATCGTTTCGGTCTACTTGTCTCGGACGTGATGCCTATATACATGATCATACCTAGATATTCTCATAACTATTCTCAATTCTGTCAATTGCTCAATAGTAATTTGTTCACCCACCGTAGAATACTTATGCTCTTGAGAGAAGCCACTAGTGAAATCTATGCCCCCCGGGTCTATTCTCATCATATCAATCTCCATCATTTTAATCTTGCTTTGCTTTTTTACTTTGTCTTTTACTTTTCACTTTGCATCTCTATACCAAAAATACCAAAAACATTATCTACCAGATCTCACTCTCGTAAGTGACCGTGAAGGGATTGACAACCCCTAATCCCGTTGGTTGCGAGTAGCTATCATTTTGTGCAGGTACGAGGGACTTGAGCGTGGCCTCCTACTGGATTGATACCTTGGTTCTCAAAAACTGAGGGAAATACTTACGCTACTCTGCTGCATTATCCTCTCCTCTTCGGGGAAATCCAATGCAAGCTCAAGAGGTAGCACACCCCTCCTCCTGCATCCTCCTCCCTCGCCGTCGCCAGAGGGAGGGGTCGGGCGAAGCCCGGTCGCCGCCAGCGGCGGTGAGGCCCCTCTCGTCTCTTCGTGCGGGGTAGCCGACACGGGCCGACGTCCCCGGACCTGGTGGTGGCGCTTCCGTGGGGCTCCACCGCGCGACGTTGCATCGACGCTAGTGGTAGGGTGCGGGTGCGGTGTCGGCGTGATGGGCCACGCCCTGGTGGTGCACGACCAGTGTGGTGAAGGTGGGCTGCCAGATCCATACGCGGTTGGTGCGGGCTGCGAGCGGTCGTCTTCGCGGTGGTGGTCTGCTGGCGGAGGTGGCGGCGCAGCGGTATGGGTCTCGCCCTTTCTCTCCTCTTTTTTCGGTCGGGGGCTGGAGGCGGGCTGGGGCTGGTGGTGGTGGATGTGTGCCGGCCGGATCTGGCGCTTTTTCCGACCGGTGGCGCGGGTTGGGGCAGCGTCCCTGTGTGGCGGCTGATCCGGCTGTGGACGGCGGCGGTGAGGTGGCTTGACTCTCTTGGCGTGGTGGCTTCCTTTCGCTGCGTCCGCATTGATACGTCTCCAACGTATCTATAATTTATGAAGTATTCATGTTATTATATTATCCATCTTGGATGTTTAATGAGCTTTACTATGCACTTTTATATTATTTTTGGGACTAACCTATTAACCCAGATCCCAGTGCCAGTTTCTATTTTTCCCTTGCTTCAGTGTTTCGCAGAAAAGGAATATCAAATGGAGTACAAACGGAATGAAACCTTCGGGAGAGTTATTTTTGGAACGGAAGCAATCCAGAAGACTTGGAGTATACGTAATGGAAGAAACGAGGAAGGCACGAGGCAGGGGGGCGCACCCACCCCTCTGGGCGCGCCCTCCACCCTCGTGGGCCCCTCGTGGCTCCCCTGACCGACTTCTTTCGCATATATATATATATATATATATATATATATATATATATATATATATATATATATATATATATATATATATCCATATACCCTAAAACCATCGGGGAGCAGAAAAGATCGGGAGTTCCGCCGCCGCAAGCCTCTGTAGCCACCAAAAACCAATCGGGACCCTGTTCCGGCACCCTGCTGGAAGGGGGATCCCTCACCGGTGGCCATCTTCATCATCCCGGCGCTCTCCATGACGAGGAGGGAGTAGTTCACCCTCGGGGCTAAGGGTATGTACCAGTAGCTATGTGTTTGATCTCTCTCTCTCTCTCATGTTCTTGAGGTGGTACGTTCTTGATGTATCACGAGCTTTGCTATTATAGTTGGATCTTATGATGTTTCTCCCCCACTACTCTCTTGTAATGGATTAAATTTTCCCTTTGAAGTTATCTTATCGGATTGAGTCTTTAAGGATTTGAGAACACTTGATGTATGTCTTGCATGTGCTTACCTGTGGTGACAATGGGATATTCACGTGATCCACTTGATGTATGTTTTGGTGATCAACTTGCGGGTTCCGTTTGTGAACTTATGCATAGGGGTTTGATGTCTACTACACAACCTTCTTCTTGTAGACTTTGTCTGGCCTCCAACTGCAGAGGTTTGTAGGACAGTAGCAAATTTCCCTCAAGTGGATGACCTAAGGTTTATCAATCCGTGGGAGGCGTAGGATGAAGATGGTCTCTCTCAAACAACCCTGCAACCAAATAAAAAAGAGTCTCTTGTGTCCCCAACACACCCAATACAATGGTAAATTGTATAGGTGCACTAGTTCGGCGAAGAGATGGTGATACAAGTGCAATATGGATGGTAGATATAGGTTTTTGTAATCTGAAAATATAAAAACAGCAAGGTAACTAATGATAAAAGTGAGCATAAAGGGTATTGCAATGATAGGAAACAAGGCCTAGGGTTTATACTTTCACTAGTGCAAGTTCTCTCAACAATAATAACATAATTGGATCATATAACTATCCCTCAACATGCAATAAAGAGTCACTCCAAAGTCAATAATAGCGAAGAACAGCGAAGAGATTATGGTAGGGTACGAAACCACCTCAAAGTTATTCTTTCCAATCAATCCGTTGGGCTATTCCTATAAGTGTCACAAATAGCCCTAGAGTTCGTACTAGAATAACACCTTAAGACACAAATCAACCAAAACCCTAATGTCACCTAGATACTCCAATGTCACCTCAAGTATCCGTGGGCATGATTATACGATATGCATCACACAATCTCAATTCATCTATTCAAACCAACACATAGAACCTCAAAGAGTGCCCAAAGTTTCTACCGGAGAATCATGACGAAAACGTGTGCCAACCCCTATGCATAGGTTCATGGGCGGAACCCGCAAGTTGATCACCAAAACATACATCAAGTGAATCACGTGATATCCCATTGTCACCACAGATACTCACGGCAAGACATACATCAAGTGTTCTCAAATCTTTAAAGACTCAATCCGATAAGATTACTTCAAAGGGGAAACTCAATCCATTACAAGAGAGTAGAGGGGGAGAACAAACATAAGATCCAACTATAATAGCAAAGCTCGCGATACATCAAGATCGTGCCAAATCAAGAACACGAGAGAGATAGATCAAACACATAGCTACTCGTACATACCCTCAGCCTCGAGGGTGAACTACTCCCTCCTCGCCATGGAGAGCGTCGGGATGATGAAGATGACCACCGGTGAGGGATCCCCCCTCCGGCAGGGTGCCAGAACAGGGTCCCGAGAGATTTTTGGTGGCTACAGAGGCTTGCGGCGGCGGAACTCCCGATCTAATCTCTGTTCTGAAAGTTTCAGGGTACGTGGAGTTATATAGGCGGAAGAAGTACGTCAGGGGAGCCACGAGGGCCCCACGAGGCTGGGGGCGCGCCCTAGGGGGTTGGCGTGCCCCCCACCCTCGTGGCTTCCTCGTTACTTCCTTGACGTGGGGTCCAAGTCCATCGGGTAGCTTTCGTTCCAAAAATAACTTCTCTAGTTGATTTCGTTCCGTTTCGACTCCGTCTGATATTCCTTTTCTTCAAAACATTGAAATAGGCATAAAACAGCAAATCTGGGCTGGGCCTCCGGTTAATAGGTTAGTCCCAAAAATAATATGAAAGTGGATAATAAAGCCCAATAATGCCCAAAACAGTAGATAATATAGCATGGAGCAATCAAAAATTATATATACGTTGGAGACGTATCAAGCATCCCCAAGCTTAATTCCTGCTCGTCCTCGAGTAGGTAAATGATAAAAAAGATAATTTTTGATGCGGAGTGCTACTTGGCATAATTTTAATGTAATTCTTCTTAATTGTGGTATGAATATTCAGATCCGAAAGATTCAAGATAAAAGTTCATATTGACATAAAAATAATAATACTTCAAGCATACTAACAAAGCAATTATGTCTTCTCAAAATAACATGGCCAAAGAAAGTTATCCCTACAAAATCATATACTCTGGCTATGCTCTATCTTCACCACACAAAGTATTTAAATCATGCACAACCCCGATGACAAGCCAAGCAATTGTTTCATACTTTTGACATTCTCAAAACCTTTTCAATCTTCACGCAATACATGAACGTGAGCCATGGATATAGCACTATATGTGGAACAGAATGGTGGTTGTGGAGAAGACAAAAAGAGGGGAAGATAGTCTTACATCAACTAGGCGTATCAACGGGCTATGAAGATGCCCATCAATAGATATCAATGTGAGTGAGTAGGCATTGCCATGCAACGGATGCACTAGAGCTATAAGTATATGAAAGCTCAACAAAAGAAACTAAGTGGGTGTGCATCCAACTCGCTTGCTCACGAAGACCTAGGGCAATTTGAGGAAGCCCATCATTGGAATATACAAGCCAAGTTCTATAATGAAAAATTCCCACTAGTATATGAAAGCGACAACATAGGAGACTCTCTATCATGAAGATCATGATGCTACTTTGAAGCACAAGTGTGGTAAAAGGATAGTAGCATTGTCCCTTCTCTCTTTTTCTCTCATTTTTTTGTTTGGGCCTTTTCTCTTTATTTTTGGCCTCTTTTTTTCTATTTTTTTTATTTTTCGTCCAGACTCTCATCCCGACTTGTGGGGGAATCATAGTCTCCATCATCCTTTCCTCACTGGGACAATGCTCTAATAATGATGATCATCACACTTTTATTTACTTACAACTCAAGAATTACAACTCGATACTTAGAACAACATATGACTCTATATGAATGCCTCCGGCGGTGTACCGGGATATGCAATGAATCAAGAGTGACATGTATGAAAGAATTATGAACGGTGGCTTTGCCACAAATACGATGTCAACTACATGATCATGCTAGCAATATGACAATGATGGAGCGTGTCATAATAAACGTAACGGTGGAAAGTTGCATGGCAATATATCTCAGAATGGCTATGGAAATGCCATGATAGGTAGGTATGGTGTCTGTTTTGAGGAAGGTATATGGTGGGTGTATGATACCGGCGAAAAGTGCGTGGTATTAGAGAGGCTAGCAATGGTGGAAGGATGGGAAAAAGTGCATATAATCCATGGACTCAACATTAGTCATAAAGAACTCATATACTTATTGCAAAAATCTGGAAGTTATCAAAGCAAAGTATTACGCGCATGCTCCTAGGGGGATAGATTGGTAGGAAAAGACCATCGCTCGTCCCCGACCGCCACTCATAAGGAAGACAATCAATAAATAAATCATGCTCCAACTTCATCACATAACGGTTCACCATACGTGCATGCTACGGGAATCACAAACTTTAGAACAAGTATTTCTCAAATTCACAACTACTCACTAGCATGACTCTAATATCACCATCTTCATATCTCAAAACAATTATCAAGCATCAAACTTTTCTTAGTATTCAACACACTCAAAAGAAAGTTTTACAAATCTTGAATACCAAGCATATTAGGATTATTAAGCAAACTACCATGCTATTTAAGACTCTCAAAATAATCTAAGTGAAGCATGAGAGATCAATAGTTTCTATAAAACAAATCCACCACCGTGTTCTAAAAGATATAAGTGAAGCACTAGAGCAAATGACAAACTACTCCGAAAGATATAAGTGAAAATCAATGAGTAGTCGAATAATTATGCAACCATGTGAAGACTCTCTAACATTTAAGAATTTAAGATCTTGGTATTTTATTCAAACAGCAATCAAAACAAAATAAAATAAAATGACGCTCCAAGCAAAACACATATCATGTGGTGAATAAAAATATAGCTCCAAATAAAGTTACCGATGAACGAAGACGAAAGAGGGGATGCCTTCCGGGGCATCCCCAAGCATAGGCTCTTGGTTGTCCTTCAATATTACCTTGGGGTGACTTGGGCATCCCAAATCTTAGGCTCTTACCACTCCTTATTCCATAGTCCATCGAATCTTTACCCAAAACTTGAAAACTTCACAACACAAAACTTAACAGAAAACTCATAAGCTCCGTTAGCGAAAGAAAACAAAACACCACTTCAAGGTACTGTAATGAACTCATTATTTATTTGTATTTGTGTTAAACTTGCTGTATTACAACTTCTCTATGGTTTATAAACTATTTTACTAGCCATAGATTCATCAAAATAAACAAACAACACAATGAAAACAGAATCTGTCAAAAACAGAACAGTCTGTAGTAATCTGTAACTAACGCAAACTTCTGGAACTCCAAAAATTATAAAATAAATTGGTGGACCTGAGGAATTTGTCTAGTAATCATCTGCAAAAATAATCAACTAAATATCACTCTCGAGTAAAAAGTTCTAGCTAATCTCGTGAGCGCTAAATTTTCTGTTTTTAACAGCATGATCATAAAGACTTCACCCAAGTCTACCCAAAGGTTCTACTTGGCACAAACACTAACTAAAACATAAGACCACATCTTAACAGAATCTAGATGGGTTATTTATTCCTAAAAATAACCAAAAAGCAAGAAACTAAAATAAAGTTGGGTTGCCTCCCAACAAGCGCTATCGTTTAACGCCCCTAGCTAGGCATGCTGATTTCAATGATGCTCACATAAGAGATAAGAATTGAAACATAAAGAGAGCATCATGAATAATATGACTAGAACATTTAAGTCAAACCCATTTCCTATGCATAGGGATTTTGTGAGCAAACAACTTATGGGAACAATAATCAACTAGCATAGGAAGGTAAAACAAGCATCACTTCAAGATTTTAAGCACATAGAGAGGAAACTTGATATTATTGCAATTCCTACAAGCATATATTCCTCCCTCATAATAATTTTCAGTAGCATCATGAATGAATTCTACAATATAACCAGCACCTAAAGCATTCTTTTCATGATCTACAAGCATATAAATTTTATTACTCTCCACATAAGCAAATTTCTTCTCATGAATAATAGTGGGAGCATTATAAGAGACTTGAATACTATAAATTGTTTCCACATTAAAAGAGTAATGTTTAGAGAAAGGGTACTCATAATCATGACAAGTTTTATAAATATAATCATCACTACTCTTTATAGCATAAGTTTTATCACAATAATCATCATAAGTAGCAACTTTGTTCTCATCATAATCGATTGAAACCTCTTCCGAAATAGTGGATACATCACTAAATAAAGTCATGACCTCTCCAAATCCACTTTCATAAATATTATAAGATTCAACATCCTCCAATATTGTTAGATCACTACTTCCTAAAGTTGACACTCTTCCAAACCCACTTTCATCAATATAATCATCATAGGTAGAAGGCATGCTATCATCAAAACAACTTTGCATATCAAAACTTGGGAGGCTAAAAATATTATCATTATTATACATAGCACCCCCAAGCTTGGGACAAACATTAATTGCAGCAAATATATTCTCAAATATGTCATACTTATCAAACATAGCTTCCCCAAGCTTGGGCCTTTTCGTATCATAAGCATAATCACTCTCATCATTAATAGTATGGATAGCACCAATAGTATAGCAAACATTATTATCATATTCTTCCAAGCAAGTGCCAAAAAGATTTTCAAGATCATAAGGAGTATCATTATCTTCCCCATCATAATCATCACAACAAGCAATAGGCATAACTAGATCATCATCAAGTGCATCATCTTCATTTTCATGAGGCACAGCAATAATAGGTACAACTTTATTTGGGAGAGATACCTTTTTACCTCTCTTCCTTTTTCTTTTCTTCTTCTTCACCACATCATGAGTGGGTTCAATCCTATTTTTGGAGCTCCTTATTAATGAGATTGATCGAATAGAACGCTCCTCCTCGTTACCTGATTCATCATAAGAAATAATAGGAGGATATTGGGAAGTCTCTTCCCTTTCAATAGTATTCTCTTCTTCTTCTATTTCTTTTCTTTTCTTTATGTAATTGGAAATATAAGGATTTTCAATGCAATTCACCGCACAATACATATAAATTTCTTCTAGATCAATATCGAGGAATTTCTCAAGGTTATATTCTGGAATATGCTTAGTTTGACGTTTCAATTCTTCATAACCTAAAAGCAAACTTAGTTCATTATAATGCGCAAGGGAAATCAAGACATCACAATTTTTGGACACGATTCGATCATGAAACAATTTGCATTTGATATTTAAATGACCATGATCATTGCAAAGTTCACAAGTACAGTAAAGATATTTTAAATTTTCAGCACTCACATGTAGCCTTTCTTGCAACCATTTAGTTTCCAAGTACTTATGCCTCTTGCAATATTTATCTTCCCTATTTGGTGTGTACTTACAAACCCAATGCACTCCACGAAAATTGACATGTTTATAGGAGGCATTTTCATCATAACTGGTGCAATCATCATTAGTACTATGGATATTCAAGGAGTTCATACTAACAACATTGCAATCATGCTCATCATTCAAAGATTTAGTGCCAAACATTTTAATGCATTCTTCTTCTAACACTTTGGCAAAATTTTCCTTTCCATCATACTCACGAAAGATATTAAAAATATGAAGCGTATGAGACAAACTTAACTCCATTTTTTTTAGTTTTCTTTTATAAACTAGACTAGTGCTAAAACAAGAAACAAAAAGATTCGATTGCAAGATCTAAAGATATACCTTCAAGCACTCACCTCCCCGGCAACGGCGCCAGAAAAAAGCTTGATTGACGGGGTGTGAGTGCCGCTTACCTAGCCTCCCCGGCAACGGCGCCAGAAAAGAGCTTGATGTCTACTACACAACCTTCTTCTTGTAGACTTTGTTGGGCCTCCAAGTGCAGAGGTTTGTAGGACAGTAGCAAATTTCCCTCAAGTGGATGACCTAAGGTTTATCAATCCGTGGGAGGCGTAGGATGAAGATGGTCTCTCTCAAACAACCCTGCAACCAAATAACAAAGAGTCTCTTGTGTCCCCAACACACCCAATAAAATGGTAAATTGTATAGGTGCACTAGTTCGGCGAAGAGATGGTGATACAAGTGCAATATGGATGGTAGATATAGGTTTTGTAATCTGAAAATATAAAAACAGCAAGGTAACTAATGATAAAAGTGAGCGTAAACGGTATTGCAATGATAGCAAACAAGGCCTAGGGTTTATACTTTCACTAGTGCAAGTTCTCTCAACAATAATAACATAATTGGATCATATAACTATCCATCAACATGCAACAAAGAGTCACTCCAAAGTCACTAATAGCGAAGAACAACGAAGAGATTATGGGAGGGTACGAAACCACCTCAAAGTTATTCTTTCCAATCAATCCGTTGGGCTATTCCTATAAGTGTCACAAACAGCCATAGAGTTCGTACTAGAGTAACACCTTAAGACACAAATCAACTAAAACCCTAATGTCACCTAGATACTCCAATGTCACCTCAAGTATCCGTGGGCATGATTATACGATATGCATCACACAATCTCAATTCATCTATTACAACCAACACATAGAACCTCAAAGAGTGCCCAAAGTTTCTACTAGAGAATCACAACGAAAATGTGTGCCAACCCCTATGCATAGGTTCATGGGCGGAACCCGCAAGTTGATCACCAAAACATACATCAAGTGAATCACATGATATCCCATTTTCACCACAGATACTCACGGTAAGACATACATCAAGTGTTTGATATGTCTCCAACGAATCTATAATTTCTGATTGCTCCATGCTATATTGTCTATTGTTTTGGACTATATTGGACTTTATTTTCCACTTTTATATTATTTTTGGGACTAACCTATTAACTGGAGGCCCAGCCCAGAATTGCTGTTTTTTTTGCCTATTTCAGTGTTTCGAAGAAACGGAATATCAAACGGAGTCCAAACAGAATAATCCTTTCTGGAACGTGATTTTCTTCCCGAATATGACCCAAGAGACTTGGACCCTACGCCAAGGAAGCTTTGAGGTGGGCACGAGGTAGGGGGCGCGCCCTACACCCCCAGGTGCGCCCCCACCCTTGTGGGCCCACCGAGGCTCCACCGACGTACTTCTTCCTCCTATATATACCCACGTACCCCCAAACGATCAGAACATGAGCCAAAACCTAATTCCACCGCGGCAACTTTCTGTATCCACGAGATCCCATCTTGGGGCCTGTTCCGGAGCTCCGCCGGAGAGGGCCGTCATCACGGAGGGCTTCTACATCATCATAGCCTCTCCGATGAAGTGTGAGTAGTTTACCTCAGACCTTTGGGTCCATAGTTATTAGCTAGATGGCTTCTTCTCTCTTTTTGGATCTCAATACAATGTTCTCCCCCTCTCTTGTGGAGATCTATTTGATGTAATCTTCTTCTTTTTGCGGTGTGTTTGTTAAGACCGATGAATTGTGGGTTTATGATCAAGTCTATCTATGAATAATATTTGAATCTTCTCTGAATTCTTTTATGTATGATTGGTTATCTTTGCAAGTTTCTTCGAATTATCCGTTTGGTTTGGCCGACTAGATTGGTAGTTCTTGCCATGCGAGCAGTGCTTAGCTTTGGGTTCGATCTTGCGGTGTCCTTCCCGAGTGACAGAAGGGGCAGCAAGGCACGTATTGTATCGTTGCCATCGAGGATAACAAGATGGTGTTTATTTCATATTGCATGAATTTATCTCTCTACATCATGTCATCTTGCTTAAAGCGTTACTCTGTTTTTAACTTAATACTCTAGATGCATGGTGGATAGCGGTCGATGAGTGGAGTAATAGTAGTAGATGCAGAATCGTTTCGATCTACTTGTCACAGACGTGATGCCTATATACATGATCATGCCTAGATATTCTCATAACTATGCTTAATTCTGTTAATTGCTCAACAGTAATTTGTTCACCCACTGTAGAAAACTTATGCTCTTGAGAGAAGCCACTAGTGAAACCTATGGCCCCCGGGTCTATTCTCATCATATCAATCTCCATCACTTTAATCTTGCTTTGCTTTTTTACTTTGCCTTTTACTTTTCACTTTGCATCTTTATACCAAAAATACCAAAAATATTATCTCTATCAAATCTCACTCCCGTAAGTGACTGTGAAGGGATTGACAACCCCTAATCGCGTTGGTTGTGAGTAGCTATCGTTTTGTGCAGGTACGAAGGACTTGAGCGTGGCCTCCTACTGGATTGATACCTTGGTTCTCAAAAACTGAGGGAAATACTTAGGCTACTCTGCTGCATCATCCTCTCCCCTTCGGGGAAAACCAACGCAAGCTCAAGAGGTAGCAAGAAGAATTTCTGGCGTCGTTGCCAGTGAGTCTACGCAAAAAAGTCAACATACCAAGTACCCATCACAATCCCTATCTCTCGCATTACATTAGTTGCCATTTGCCTCTCGTTTTCCTCTCCCCCACTTCACCCTTGCCGTTTTATTCGCCCTCTCTTTCTCCTTCTCCTTCTCCGTTTGCCTTTTTCTCGCTTGCCTTTTGTTTGCTCGTGTGTTGGATTGCTTGTTTGTCGCGATGGCTCAAGATACTACCAAATTGTGTGACTTCACCAATACCAACAATAATGATTTCCTTAGAACTCCGATTGCTCCTCTTGCCAATACTGAATCTTGTGAAATCAATACTGCTTTGTTGAATCTTGTTATGAAAGATCAATTCGCCGGCCTTCCTAGTGAAGATGCCGCTACTCATCTGAATAGCTTCATTGATTTATGTGATATGCAAAAGAAAAAAGATGTCAATAATGATGTCATTAAATTGAAGCTATTTCCTTTTTCTCTTAGAGATCGTGCTAAAGCTTGGTTTTCGTCTTTGCCTAAAAATAGTATTGATTCTTGGAACAAGTGCAAAGATGCTTTTATCTCTAAGTATTTTCCTCCCTCTAAGATCATCTCTCTTAGAAACGATATTATGAATTTTAAGCAACTTGATCACGAACATGTTGCACAAGCTTGGGAGAGAATGAAATTAATGATACGTAATTGCCTACTCATGGTTTAAATTTGTGGATGATTATACAAAAAATTTATGCCGGATTGAATTTTGCCTCTAGAAATCTTTTAGATTCGGCCGCAGGAGGCACTTTTATGGAAATCACTTTAGGAGATGCTACTAAACTCCTAGATAATATTATGGTTAATTATTCTCAATGGCATACTGAAAGATCTTCTAATAAAAAAGTGCATGCGATAGAAGAAATCGATGTTTTGAGTGGAAAGATGGAAGAACTTATGAAATTATTTGCTACTAAGAGTGTTTCTTCTGATCCTAATGATATGCCTTTGTCTACTTTGATTGAGAATAACAATGAATCTATGGATGTGAATTTTGTTGGTAGGAATAATTTTGGTAACAACGCGTATAGAGGGAATTTTAATCCTAGGCCATATCCTAGTAATCCTTCTAATAATTATGGAAATTCCTACAACAACTATTACGGAAATTATAATAAGATGCCCTCTGAATTTGAGAATAGTGTTAAAGAGTTTATGAATTCACAAAAGAATTTTAATGCTTTGCTTGAAGAGAAATTGCTTAAAGTTGATGATTTGGCTAGGAACATTGATAGAATTTCTCTTGAGGTTGATTCTTTAAAGCTTAGATCTATTCCTCCTAAGCATGATATCAATGAGTCTCTCAAAGCTATGAGAATTTTTATTGATGAGTGCAAGGAAAGAACCGCTAAGATGCGTGCTTCCAAAGATGCCTTTGTTAAAGCGTGTTCTTCCAATTCCTATGAAAATCAAGATGAAGATCTAAAAGTTATTGATGTGTCCCCTATCAAATCTTTGTTTTGCAATATGAATCTTGATGAAACTAAATATGATCTTCCTTTACCTAGAAGGCGTTCCAAAAATTCGGAGTATTTAGATCTTTATGATGAAATTGATGAAAGTGGGATTGAAAGAAATAAAAATTTAGATGTTGCTAAACCCACTATATTGGATTTCAAGGAATTTAATTATGAAAGTTGCTCTTTTATTGATTGTATTTCCTTGTTGCAATCCGTGCTAAATTCTCCGCATGCTTATAGTCAAAAGAAAGCCTTCACCGAACATATTGTTGATGCCTTGATGCAATCTTATGAAGAAAAACTTGAGTTGAAAGTCTCTATCCCTAGAAAACTCTATGATGAGTGGGAACCAACTATTAAAATTAAAATTAATAATCATGAGTTTTATGTTTTGTGTGATTTGGGTGCTAGTGTCTCCACTATCCCCAAAACTTTGTGTGATTTGCTAGATTTCCGCGATCTTGATGATTGCTCTTTAAACTTACATCTCGCGGATTCTACTATTAAGAAACCTATGGGAAGGATTAATGATGTTCCTATTGTTGCAAATAGGAATTATGTGCCCGTAGATTTCATTGTTCTTGATATAGATTGCAATCCTTCTTGCCCTATTATTCTTGGTAGACCTTTGCTTAGAATGGTTGGTGCGATTATTGATATGAAGGAAGGGAATATTAGATTCCAATTTCCATTAAAAAGGGCATGGAACACTTTACAAGAAAGAAAATAAAATTTCCATATGAAACCATCATGAGAGCCACTTATGGATTGCCTTCCAAAGATGGCAATACTTAGATCTATCCTCGCTTTTATGCCTAGCTAGGGGCGTTAAACGATAGCGCTTGTTGGCAGGCAACCCAATTTTATTTTTAGTTTTTTTGTGTTTTTATTCTTTTAGGGAATAAATAAACCATCTACCTTCTGTTTGGATGTGGTTTTGTGTTTTAATTAGTGTTTGTGCCAAGCTAGACCTATTGGATCTTCTTGGATGATAGTTATTTGATCTTGCTGTAATTTCCTGAAACTTTGCGTTCAGTGCCCGAATTATTAAAAATCATCAGAACGTGGTAAAATACTGATTCCAATTTCTGCTGATCAATAAACAAATTGTCTAGGTCGTCTAATTTTGGTAGATGTTTTGGAGTTCCAGAAGTTTGCATTAGTTACAGATTACTACAGACTGTTCTGTTTTTGACAGATTCTGTTTTTCGTGTGTTGTTTGCTTATTTTGATGAATCTATGGTTAGTAAAATAGTTTATAATCCATAGAGAAGTTGGAATACAGTAGGTTTAACACCAATATAAATAAAGAATGAGTTCATTACAGTACTTTGAAGTGGTATTTTGTTTTCTTTCTCGAACGGAGCTCATGAGATTTCTATTGAGTTTTGTGTTGTGAAGTTTTCAAGTTTTGGGTCAATTCTTTTGATGGATTATGGAACAAGGAGTGGAAAGAGCCTAATCTTGGGGATGCACATGGCACCCCCAAGATAATCCAAGGATACCGAAAAGTCAAAGCTTGGGGATGCCCCGGAAGGCATCCCCTCTTTCGTCCACTTCCATTGGTAATTTACTTGGAGCTATATTTTTATTCATCAACATGATATGTGTTTTGCTTGGAGCGTCTTGTATTATTTGTGTCTTTGTTTTTTAGTGTGCCACAATCATCCTTGCTGTACACACCTTTTGAGAGAGCCATACATAAATTGGAATTTGATAGAATACTCTATGTGCTTCACTTATATCTTTTGAGCTATGTAGTTTTGCTCTATGTGCTTCACTTATATCTTTTGAGCATTATAATTTTGCTCTGTGTGCTTCATTTAGATCTTTTAGAGCACGGTGGTGGTTTGTTTTAAATAAACTATTGATCTCTCATGCTTCACTTAAATTATTTTGACAGTCATAATAGCATGGTAATTTGCTTAATAATAACTTGCTTGGTATTCAAGATTTGTGAAACTTTCTTTTGAGTGCGTTGAATACTAAGAAAAGTTGGATGATTGATAATTGTTTTGAGATATGGAGGTAGTAATATCAAAGTCATGCTAGTAGAGTAATTGTGAATTTGAGAAGTGCTTGAGTTAAAGTTTGTGATTCCCGTAGCATGTACGTATGGTGAACCGTTATGTAACAAAGTCGGAGCATGAGGTGTTTATTGATTGTCTTCCTTATGAGTGGCGGTCGGGGGACGAGCGATGGTCTTTTCCTACCAATCTATCCCCCTAGGAGCATGCGCGTAATACTTTGCTTTGATAACTTCTAGATTTTTGCAATAAGTATATGAGTTCTTTATGACTAATGTTGAGTCCATGGATTATATGCACTTTTTCCCATCCTTCCACCATTGCTAGCCTCTCTAACACCGCGCACCTTTCGCCGGTATCATACACCCACCATATACCTTCCTCAAAACAGACACCATACCTACCTATCATGGCATTTCCATAGCCATTCCGAGATATATTGCCATGCAACTTTCCACCGTTCCGTTTATTATGACACGCTCCATCATTGTCATATTGCTAGCATGATCATGTAGTTGACATCGTATTTGTGGCAAAGCCACCGTTCATAATTCTTTCATACATGTCACTCTTGATTCATTGCATATCCCGGTAGACCGCCGGAGGCATTCATATAGAGTCATATTTTGTTCTAAGTATCGAGTTGTAATTGTTGAGTTGTAAGAAAATAAAAGTGTGATGATCATCATTTTTAGAGCATTGTCCCAAGTGAGGAAAGAATGATGGAGACTATGATTCCCCCACAAGTCGGGATGAGACTCCGGACGAAAAATAAAAATAAAAATAAAAAAAGAGGCCAAAAAAAAGTGAAAAGGCCCAAATAAAAAAAATGAGAGAAAAAGAGAGAAGGGACAATGTTACTATCCTTTTACCACACTTGTGCTTCAAAGTAGCACCAATATCTTCATGATAGAGAGTCTCTCATTATATCACTTTCATATACTAGTGGGAATTTTTCATTATAGAACTTGGCTTGTATATTCCAATGATGGGCTTCCTCAAATTACCCTAGGTCTTCGTGAGCAAGCAAGTTGGATGCACACCCACTTAGTTTCTTTTGTTGAGCTTTCATATACTTATAGCTCTAGTGCATCCGTTGCATGGCAATCCCTACTCACTCACATTGATATCTATTAATGGGCATCTCCATAGCCTGTTGATATGCCTAGTTGATGTGAGACTATCTTCCCCTCCTTTTGTCTTCTCCACAACCACCATTCTATTCCACATATAGTGCTATATCCATGGCTCACGCTCATGTATTGCGTGAAGATTGAAAAAGTTTTGAAAATGTTAAAGTATGAAACAATTGCTTGGCTTGTCATCGGGGTTGTGCATGATTTAAATACTTTGTGTGGTGAATATGGAGCATAGCCAAACTATATGATTTTGTAGGGATAACTTTCTTTGGCCATGTTATTTTGAAGACATAATTGCTTTATTAGTATGCTTGAAGTGTTATTATTCTTTATGTCAATATGAACTTTTGTCTTGAAGCTTCCTAATCTTAATATTCATACCACAATTAAGAAATTTTGCATTGAAATTATGCCAAGTAGCACTCCGCATCAAAAATTCTCCTTTTATCATTTATTACCTACTCGAGGACGAGCGGGAGTTAAGCTTGGGGATGCCTGATACGTCTCGAACGTATCTATAATTTTTGATTGCTCCATGCTATAGTATCTACTGTTTTGGACTATATTGGGCTTTATTTTCCATTTTTATATTATTTTTGGGACTAACCTATTAACCGGAGGCCCAGCCCTGAATTGCTGTTTTTTTGCCTATTTCAGTGTTTCGAAGAAACGGAATATCAAACGGAGTCCAAACAGAATAATCCTTTCTGGAACGTGATTTTCTTCCCGAATATGACCCAGGAGACTTGGACCCTACGCCAAGTAAGCTTCGAGGTGGGCACGAGGTAGGGGGGCGCGCCCTACACCCCCAGGCGCGCCCCCACCCTCGTGGGCCCACCAAGGCTCCACCGACGTACTTCTTCCTCGTATATATACCCACGTACCCCCAAACGATCAGAACAGGAGCCAAAAACCTAATTCCACTGCCGCAACTTTCTGTATCCACGAGATTCCATCTTGGGGCCTGTTCCGGAGCTCCGCCGGAGAGGGCCATCATTACGGAGGGCTTCTACATCATCATAGCCTCTCCGATGAAGTGTGAGTAGTTTACCTCAGACCTTCGGGTCCATAGTTATTAGCTAGATGGCTTCTTCTCTCTTTTTGGGTCTCAATACAATGTTCTCGCCCTCTCTTGTGGAGATCTATTTGATGTAATCTTCTTCTTTTTGCGGTGTTTGTTGAGACCGATGAATTGTGGGTTTATGATCAAGTCTATCTATGAATAATATTTGAATCTTCTCTGAATTTTTTTATGTATGATTGGTTATCTTTGCAAGTCTCTTCGAATTATCCGTTTGGTTTGGCCGACTAGATTGGTAGTTCTTGCCATGGGAGAAGTCCTTAGCTTTGGGTTCGATCTTGCGGTGTCCTTTCCCAGTGACAGAAGGGGCAGCAAGGCATGTATTGTATCGTTGCCATCGAGGATAACAAAATGGGGTTTATTTCATATTGCATGAATTTATCACTCTACATCATGTCATCTTGCTTAAAGCGTTACTCTGTTTTTAACTTAATACTCTAGATGCATGGTGGATTGCGGTTGATGAGTGGAGTAATAGTAGTAGATGCAGAATCGTTTCGATCTACTTGTCACGGATGTGATGCCTATATACATGATCATGCCTAGATATTCTCATAACTATGCTCAATTCTGTCAATTGCTCAACAGTAATTTGTTCACCCACCGTAGAAAACTTATGCTCTTGAGAGAAGCCACTATTGAAACCTATGGCCCCCGGGTCTATTCTCATCATATCAGTCTCCATCACTTTAATCTTGCTTTGCTTTTTTACTTTGCCTTTTACTTTTCACTTTGCATCTTTATACCAAAAATACCAAAAATATTATCTCTATCAGATCTCACTCTCGTAAGTGACCGTGAAGGGATTGACAACCCCTAATCGCGTTGGTTGCAAGTAGCTATCGTTTTGTGCAGGTATGAGGGACTTGAGCGTGGCCTCCTACTGGATTGATACCTTGGTTCTCAAAAACTGAGGGAAATACTTACGCTACTCTGTTGCATCATCATCTCCTCTTCGGGGAAAACCAACGCAAGCTCAGGAGGTAGCAGTATTCTCAAATTTTTAAAGACTCAATCCGATAAGATTACTTCAAAGGGGAAACTCAATCCATTGCAAGAGAGTAGAGGGGGAGAGGAAACATAAGATCCAACTATAATAGCAAAGCTCGCGATACATCAAGATCGTGCCAAATCAAGAACAAGAGAGAGAGAGAGAGAGAGAGAGAGAGAGAGAGATCAAACACATAGCTACTGGTACATACCCTCAGCCTCGAGGGTGAACTACTCCCTCCTCGTCATGGAGAGCGCCGGGATGATGAAGATGGCCACAATTGAGGGATCCCCCCTCCGGCAGGGTGCCGGAATAGGGTCCCGAGAGGTTTTTGGTGGCTACAAAGGCTTGCGGCGGCGGAACTCCCGATCTAATCTCTGTTCTGGAAGTTTTAGGGTACGTTGAGTTATATAGGCAGAAGAAGTACGTCAGGGGAGCCACGAGGGCCCCACGAGGCAGGGGGGCGCACCCCCAACCTCGTGGCTTCCTCGTTCCTTCCTTAACGTGGGGTCCAAGTCCATCGGGTAGCTTTCGTTCCAAAAATAACTTCTCTAGTTGATTTCGTTCCGTTTCGACTCCGTCTGATATTCCTTTTCTTCAAAACACTGAAATAGGCATAAAACAGCAAATCTGGGTTGGGCCTCCGGTTAATAGGTTAGTCCCAAAAATAATATAAAAGTGGATAATAAAGCCCAATAATGCCCAAAACAGTAGATAATATAGCATGGAGCAATCAAAAATCATAGATACGTTGGAGACGTATCAGGGTTGCACTGGTAGAAAAAGAGGCTTCCATACGCCCCCATTAGTCCCCAAAACAATCGAACCGCGACCAATGGGGTCTTTAGTCGTGGTTCGGGAGAAGACCCGCGACCAACTATCTGGGCCCAGCGCGCTCGGTCGACAGCTGGCGGACGGGAGGGGCTTTAGTCCCGGTTGGCCTGGCCAACCGGGACTAAAGCTCCCCGAAGGCCTTTAGTCACGGTTGGCCAGGCCAACCGGGACTAAAGGCCCATCCAGCTGGCGGACGGGAGGGGCTTTAGTCCCGGTTGGCCTGGCCAACCGCGACTAAAGGCCCATCCCTATATATAGGACTCAGCTCACTTCACTTCACTCGGCTCACTTCACAATTTTCATAAGGTGGTGGTGGGTTTGCTTTTGGTTTCTCCTATGCACACAAGGTGTTTGATGAAATGCCCGAGAGAGCCTGAAACAAACATGATATGAAGTGTACGAGCCACACCTGAGCTTTCTCATTTATTTTTCCTCCGCGATCGCGGTTAGCAACTTGAACCTTTCATGTGTCATTGATAAAATACGCATGTGTGTAGTTCATTGTTTAATTTGTATTATTTCTAGCTAGTTAGTTTAACAAATGCATGATGGTTAATTATATACTTTATATAATAATAATGCAGATGAATCGGCAATGGATGTACGGTCCCCGACTCTCCGGCGAGTTCACTACGGGTTTGAAAGATTTCCTCGTAGTGGCAAATGCGAACAAGCAGCAAGGTTTTATTATCTGTCCATGTGCTGTCTGTAAGAATCAGAAGGGTTACTCCTCCTCAAGAGACGTTCACATGCACCTGCTTCGGCATGGTTTCATGCCAAGCTATAATTGTTGGACCAAGCATGGAGAAAGAGGGGTTAGAATGGAAGAAGATGAAGAAGGGGATGATATCGATGACAACTATCATGATCATTTCGGTGATACTTTCATGGAGGATGATGCTGAAGGTGGGGAAGGGTTAGGTGAAGGTGAAGAAGAGACACATGATGAGCCCGCTGATGATCTTGGTCGGACCATTGCTGATGCACGGAGACGCTGCGAAACTGACAAGGAGAGGGAGAATTTGGATCGCATGTTAGAGGATCACAAAAAGTCGTTGTATCCAGGATGCGATAATAGTCTGAAAAAGCTGGGCTGCACACTGGATTTGCTAAAATGGAAGGCACAGGAAGGTGTAGGTGACTCATCATTTCAAAATTTGCTGAAAATGTTGAAGAATATGTTCCCGAAGAATAACGAGTTGCCCGCCAGTACGTACGAAGCAAAGAAGGTTGTCTGCCCTCTAGGTTTAGAGGTTCTGAAGATACATGCATGCATTAATGACTGCATCCTCTACCGCGGTGAATACGAGAATTTGAATGAATGCCCTGTATGCACTGCATTGCGTTATAAGATCAGAGGCGATGACCCTGGTGACGATGTTGAGGGCGAGAAACCCAGGAAGAGGGTTCCCGCCAAGGTGATGTGGTATGCTCCTATAATACCACGGTTGAAACGTCTGTTCATGAACAAAAAACATGCCAAGTCGTTGCGATGGCACAAAGAGGACCGTAAGTCCGACGGGGAGTTGAGACACACCGCTGATGGAACGCAATGGAGAAAGATCGACAGAGTTTTCAAAGATTTTGCAGCTGACGCAAGGAACATAAGATTTGGTCTAAATACAGAAGAAAAAAGGAAAAACAGAAGAAAAAACAAACAGAAGAAAAACATAAGAAAAAACAGAAGAAAAAAACAAACAGAAGAAAAAAACAGAAGAAAAAACAGAAGAAAAAAGGAAAAAGGAAAACATCCCACCGCACCGCGCCAGTTCTAGCACAGACCCTTTAGTCCCGGTTGGGGAGGCGGACCGCGACTAAAGGGTACCCTTTAGTCGCGGTTGTTGTCCCCAACCGCGACTAAAGGGTCTTTCTGCGCGGGAACGAAAGCGGCGCCAAAACCCTTTAGTCCCGGTTGGGGAGGCGGACCGCGGCTAAAGGGTACCTTTAGTCGCGGTCCGCCTCCCCAACCGAGACTAAAGGTGCGTCTATAAATACTGCACTTAGCAGTTTTGGCACTTTCCATTCTCCTCTCTCTCGACGCCGAAGCGCTGCCTCGACGCCGATCGACGCCGACGCCGACGCCGAAGCCCTGCCCCGACGCCGAGGCCGAAGCCCTGCCCCGACGCCGAAGCCCTGCGCGCCGCCGCCCCCGTCCCTAGTGAGCGCCGCCTCCGCCCGTGCCTGCCCTTGCCCGCCGCCCGTGCCCTCCGCCCTTGCCCGCCGCCCGCCGCCCGCCGCCCTGCCGCCCGCCGCCCGCCGCCCGCTGGCCCTGCCTGCCGTCCTCCGCGCGCCGGCAGAAGAAAGAAGAAGAAAAAGGAAGAAGAAGAAGAAAGAAAAAGGAAAAAGGAAGAAGAAGAAAGAAGGAAGAAGAAAACAAAAGAAAAACAGATGAAAAACAAGAAAAAGGAAGAAAAAAGGAAAAAGGAAGAAAAAAAGAAAAAGAAAGAAAACAACAGAAGAAAAACAAAGGAAGAAGAAAAAAAGAAAGAAGAAAAAAAGGAAAACACAAGAAAAACAAACAGAAGAAAAAAACAAAAGAAAACAAAAAAACAGAAGAAAAACAAAGGAAGAAGAAAAAACAAAAGAAAACAAAAAAACAAACAGAAGAAAAAAACAAAAAAAAGGAGGAAGAAAAACAAAGGAAGAAGAAAAAAAGAAAGAAGAAAAACAAAGGAGGAAGAAAAAAAAGGAGGAAGAAAAACAAAGGAAGAAGAAAAAAAGAAAGAAGAAAAAAAAAGGAAGAAGAAAAACAAAGGAAGAAGAAAAAAAGAAAGAAGAAAAAAAAGGAAGAAGAAAAAAGAAAGAAGAAAAAAAGGAAGAAGAAAAAAAGAAAGAAGAAAGAAAGAAGAAAGAAAAAGGAAGAAGAAAAAACAAGAAAGAAAAAGGAAGAAGAAAAAGAAAGGAAGAAGAAAAAGAAAGGAAGAAGAAAAAAAGAAAGAAGAAAAAGGAAGAAGAAAAAAAGAAAGAAGAAAGAAAGAAGAAAGAAAAAGGAAGAAGAAAAAACAAGAAAGAAAAAGAAAGAAGAAAAAAATGAAAACCAAATGAAAACCAAAAGAAAGAAGAAAGAAAAAGGAAGAAGAAAAAAAGAAGAAGAAAGGAAGAAGAAAGGAAGAAGAAGAAAGGAAGAAGAAGAAAGAAAGAAAAAAGAAAAAGGAAGAAGAAGAAAGAAAGAAGAAAGGAAGAAGAAGAAAGGAAGAAGAAGAAAGAAAGAAGAAGAAAGGAAGAAGAAGAAAGAAAGAAGAAGAAAGGAAAAAGGAAGAAGAAGAAAGGAAGAAGAAGAAAGAGGAAGAAGAAAGGAAGAAGAAAAAAAAAGAATTTTTACTTAAAGAATCTTATTTTTTAATTCCTCCTCCTCTATGTCCCCTTAATCTTATTTTTTAATTCCTTTATACTTAAAGAATTTTTACTACATGCAGGAGTGACATATGGCGGACGATAGAACCGAGCCGCTTAGGGATCCGGAGGCTGAACGTTATTTAATGGGCATCATTAACAACGAGATTCCTTATGTGCCGGGCTCAGAATATGAGCAACAAGAGGATGTAGTCTCTTCTTATCTGAACCTTGACGGTGGAACAGAGATTGTCGATGATCAAGAAGGTGAAGGAACGGACATTGTCGACGGAGGTCAACCGTCAACAACCGACGATCTCGAATTGCAAGTAGCAACCACCTCCGGCGAGGTATATATATATACATTGAGAGCCTCTCGTGATACAAACTTACTGAAATGTGAATACATATGTATTAACGCGCGCGACTCTCTTTCTTTTTTTAGCCCTCCGGATCGAGTACGACAAAGCGTGGCAAATCCAAGGCGATGAAAACAGGAGAAACATATGCCATTGAGTTTGTCAGTGAAACCGGCAAGCCCCTACAGCACACCACAAAGTTTATCAACCAATGCAGAGTCGTTGTTAGAGACAACGTCCCGATCACCGTCCAGGAATGGAAGGAGCCAAAGAAGGCACGTCTTGGTTTCAGTTTTGTCGACAAGAGAACGAAAAAGGATTGCTGGAGAAAGCTTATGGAACATTTCATTCTACCTCCGGAATACAACAAAGTCGATGAATTCGGTAACGAGGTTCCGGGTGGACGTCAGAGGAGGAGGCTAGTTAAAGAGTTCGCTCTTCAGAAGATGGGCGAAGCATTCCGGAACTTCAAGAAAAATTTAACCCGTGACTATGCCAACAAGGGCAAGACTCCGGATTTCAATGGACAACATGAGAAACTGAAAGATGATTGGCCAGAATTTGTGAGGCAAAAGCAATCGGAGCATTTCAAGGAAATATCGAAAAAAATAAGGATAATGCGAGTAAGAAAAAGTTCCATCAGCGGATCGCGGAAGCCAGCAGCGGAGAAGCAGCGTGGCTTCCACGGATGCCCCGCCTGGTGCTAGTGCACCGATGATCGAGATTCGTGCACCGGAGCCTCACTACCCCGTGGATGATGTAAAGGAGATGAAAGAATGTGATCTGCATTATCCCGTGGGGAACGTTTCCACAAAGGTAGCTAGCGGCAGTGCTTTACCCTGTACACCTGGAGCACTCCACCACAACAACCCCATTGCATATGGCTATGCTCGTGTCACGGTGGAAGACATAGTCCAAGGGTTTGAGGACCTGGAGATTGACAAACCTACACCCGAAGGGGAGAGAAGACTTGGAGATGTCAAGCGCCAGTTCATTCTATGGAAAAAGAAGTACATAGTGTTTCCAGGCGAGGCGCCAAGGCTAGCAAGTCCACCCCCCTCCGATGGTGGTGGTGGTGGTGGCGGTGGTGGCGGTGGTGGTGGTCGTGGTGGTTCACCTACACCTCCTTCACGCCATTCGACGCCGTCCCCCGATCCACAACCTTCGGCAGGTACGACGCCCCCCAATCCTCCTCCGGCGGGTACGACGCCCCCCAATCCACCTCCGGCGAAGAAGCAGAAGCAGGCGGACAGCAAGGAAACCCGCTCCTGGACTATTAACCCATACCCTTATGTACCTAAGACCACAAGGGTACTGGAGCCATCACTGAAGCCTCTCCTCCCAAGGCCTGGGGAACTTAGTGAAGCTGAAACCAAATTGGCCGCGTCTGCTGATTATGAGAAATGGAAGGCGGATATGAAGGCGAAAAAAGAGCCTGAGCCCAAGCAAGTATTCACTGAGAAGCAAAAGAAGTGGGCTAAGGATTTTTTGACGACACCGTCCCAAGCCGAGCTGAATATGCCTGGCGACTATGGACATGAACTTCGTAGGCAAGAAAAAATATTGAAGGAGGAGAAAGAAGAAAGTAAAAAAAGCGGGAAACAAGTTGACCAGCTCGGGATGCAGAAGAAACAATCGATCCCCCCGCTCATAGTGAAAGCCGGTCCGGAAGAGGACCCCGAGATCATAGCAGCTGCGGCAGCACTTGGATTGACTGTAGCGGGTGCCATGAAACAAGCGTCCGAGATGGGTTTGACTCTTCGTGCCTTCTTAGGCCTTGAGGATGTGCCAGTATGTGAGATAGCATTACAATATGTGCGGAATGGGCCTCTCGTCGAGCCTGCGCAGGAAAAGAGTCTACCACCACAAATGCGAAATCTGCTACGTTGGTACAAGCAATTCATAACATGGGCCGACAAAGAATATGTTTATGCGGATGTTACAGATGAGCATCACACCAAACGGTACTCTGTTGAAGTTCATATGAGTGAATTGTTCCAGCTGTTCAATCTGCGCGACCTCGACAAATCTATGCTGAGTTGCTACGTTTTGTAAGTGATTTATTTCTACCTCATCTCGTTCTTCATTGCCTGCACTATATATATATATATATATTGTCCTAACTATATTGTTGCGTACGCTATTATGCAGATTGAAGATTTGGGAATGCAAAATAAGAAACATCCATGATGTTGGGTTCATTGACCCACATATCGTTAATGGACATGTGTTACAACATCACCCCGAAGACGTGGAGAAAGACCTGTACAAGTTTCTTAGAAAGCATCAACTCAAAAGTCATATTCTATTTCCTTACCATTTTGGGTGAGTGTTTCTCTCTTGTGCCCATTCTCTTTTGTTTACTCCATGCATGGTATGTCTAATCGATGAGTTATGCATGACTGTGCATGTAACGTGTCCGCAGGTTCCACTGGATTCTGCTAAATATTGAACTTCACACCTCCAGAGTTCTAATCATGGACTCTATGGATTCGGATCCAAAGCGTTGGGCCGACATGAGAAAAAAGCTGCAAAAGTAATTATTTTCAATCATTTGAGCTCTATATCGATCGGTCTCTTTCGTTCATTTCCTAATATCAAGTAACTAATAACTCCCTTATTCATTTAATTTTCTTTGCCCTGTAGGGTTTGGAGATGGTTCTCAGAAGAAATTGTCGGTGAATTCAAACATGAGCTAGATTTCAGAAGGTTAGTTAATGTGGATAAGCAGCCACCGGGGACCAATCTATGTGGATACTATGTTTGTGAGAACATCCGGAGACACACCACTGAGCGGAAGGCATCAGATAGTGTGCGGAACGCGACGGATAACTTGCGGAGGAGGCTTAGTCCAGAAGCTCGCTTCCGACCAATTCAAGAAGAATTAGCAGGATTATTCATGAGGGAAGTCATCAATCCTAAAGGAGAACACTATACCGAGGACGAAGAAATTTATATGCATACCCGAGATTGAAACTTGTTCGAAGTTGTATATGGTCATCCATCCTAATTGTGTATGGAAACTTGTTCGAAGTTGTACATGGTCACCCGAGATTGAATATATATTATATATTCCTCTTGAATTCTTCTTGTTTGAAATTTCATATGCATGTATATAGTAGCGTAGAATATGTGTACTGAAACTTCATCAAAAATAAAATAAAACACAAAATAAAATATAAAACAAATAAAACACTACAAATTAAAAAGAAACCAGGTTTAGGGGGGCTGAAACCCTAAACCTGCGGAGGAGGCCTTTAGTCCCGGTTGGCCACGAGAACCGGGACTAAAGGTCCTCCGCCCCGACGGACCACGGGCGCCCACGTGGACGGGCCTTTAGTCCCGGTCAGCCACAAGAACCGGGACTAAAGCCTTTAGTCGCGGTCCGTAAGAGGCGCGACTAAAGGGGGGGGTCTTTAGTCGCGCATATTTAGTCCCGGTTGCACAGCCGGGACTAAAGGCTGTTGCGAACCGGGACTAAAGGGCTTTTTTCTACCAGTATTGGCACGCGTTTTCGTCTTGACTCTCCGATAGAAACTTTGGGGCACTCTTTGAAGTTCTATGTGTTGGTTGAATAGATGAATCTGAGATTGTGTGATGCATATCGTATAATCATACCCACGGATACTTGAGGTGACATTGGAGTTTCTAGGTGACATTAGGGTTTTGGTTGATTTGTTTCTTAAGGTGTTATTCTAGTACGAACTCTATGATAGATCGAACGGAAAGAATAGCTTCATGTTATTTTACTACGGACTCTTGAATAGATCGATCAGAAAGAATAACTTTGAGGTGGTTTCGTACCCTACCATAATCTCTTTGTTTGTTATCCGCTATTAGTGACTCTTTGTTGCATGTTGAGGGATAGTTATATGATCCAATTATGATATTATTGTTGAGAGAACTTGCACTAGTGAAAGTATGAACCCTAGGCCTTGTTTCGAAGCATTGCAATACCGTTTGTGCTCACTTTTATCATTAGTAACCTTGTTGTTTTTATATTTTCAGATTACAAAAACCTATACCTATCATCCATATTGCACTTGTATCACCATCTCTTCGCTGAACTAGTGCACCTATACAATTTACCATTGTATTGGGTGTGTTGGGGACACTAGAGACTCTTTGTTATTTGGTTGCAGGATTGCTTGAGAGAGACCATCTTCAACCTACGCCTCCCACAGATTGATAAACCTTAGGTCATCCACTTGAGGGAAATTTGCTACTATCCTACAAACCTCTGCACTTGGAGGCCCAACAACGTCTACAAGAAGAAGGTTGCGTAGTACTCAAGCTCTTTTCTGGCGCCGTTGCCGGGGAGGTGAGTGCTTGAAGGTATATCTTTAGATCTTGCAATCGAATCTTTTTGTTTCTTGTTTTATCACTAGTTTAGTCTATAAAAGAAACTACAAAAAATGGAATTGAGTTTCCTCATACGCTTCATCTTTTTAATATCTTTCGTAAGAATGATGGAAAGGAAAATTGTGCTCAGTGCTAGAAGAAGAAGTCTATAAAATGTTTGGCACTAAATCTTTGAATGATGAGCATGATTTCAATGTTGTTAGTATGAACTCTTTGAATATCCATGGTACTAATGATGATTGCTCTATTCATGATGAAAATGTTTCCTATAAGCATGTCGATTTCTGTGGAGTGCATAGAGTTTGCAAATACATACCAAAAAGGGAAGATAGATTTTGTAAGAGTCATAAGTACTTAGAAACTAAATGGTTGCAAGAAAGGCTAGATGTTTGTGCTGAAAATTTAAATTTTCTTAGCCGTACTTGTGAACTTTGCAATGAACATGGTCATTTAACTATCCGATGCAAATTGTTTCATGATCTAATCGTATCCAAAAATTGTGATGACTTGATTTCCCTTGCACATCATAATGAACTTAGTTTGCTTATGGGTTACGAAGAAATGAAACATATAACTAAGTATTTCCAGAATTTGCCCGTTATAAACTTCTTGATTTTGATCTAGCTATATGTATTGTGCGGTGAATTGCATTGAAAATCCTTATATTGCCAATTACATAAAGAAAAGAAAACAAATAGAAGATGGAGATAATACTAATGAAAGGGAAGAGACTTCCCAATATCCTGCTATTATTTCTTATGATGAATCAGGTAACGAGGAGGAGCCTTCTATTCAACCAATCTCAATAATAAGGAGCTCAAAAGAGAGGGTTAAACCCACACATGATGTGAAGAAGAAAAACAAAAGACGGAGAAGCAAAAGTAGAAAGGTATCCCTCTCAAATGATGTTGCTCCTACTACTCATTGTGATGATGAAAATTGCTATACTATTGTTGCTACCCATACTATTAATGGTGAGAATAATTATGCTTATGATATGAAAAGAGCCAAGCTTGGGGAAGCTATGTTTGATGAGGATGACATATTTGAGAATATATTTGCTGAAATTAATGTTTGTCCCAAGCTTGGGGATTCTATGTTTAATGAAGATGATATTTTTAGCCTCCCAAGTTTTGATATGCAAATTTGTTATGATAGCATGCCTCCTACTTATGATGATTATATTGATGAAAGTGGGTTTGGAAGAGTGTCAACTTTAGGAAGTAATGATCCCACTATTTTGGAGGATGTTGAATCTTATTTTGATAATTATGAAAGTGGATTTGGAGAGGTCATGACTTTATTTAGTGATGAATCCACTATTTTGGAAGAGGTTTCAATTGATTATGATGAGAACAAAGTTGCTACCTATGATGATTATTGTGATGATACTTATGCTATAAAGAGTAGTGATGATTATATTTATAAAATTTGTCATGGTTATGATCACCCTTTTTCTGAACATTACTCTTTTAATGTATAAACAATTTATAGTATTCGGGTTTCTTATGATACTCTCACTATTCCGAATGAGAAGAATTTTGCTTATGTGGAGAGTAGTAAATTTTCTATGCTTGTAGATCATGAAAATAATGCTTTAGGTTATAGTTATATTGTTGAATTCATTCGTGATGCTACTGAAAATTATTATGAGGGAGGAATATATGCTTGTAGGAATTGCAATAATACCACGTTTCCTCTCTATGTGCTTAGAGTTTTAAAGGTATGCTTGTTTTGCCTTCCTATGCTAGTTGATTATTGTTCCCATAAGTTGTTTGCTCACAAAATCCCTATGCATAGGAAGTGAGTTATACTTAAATGTGCTAGTCATATTCTTCATGGTGCTCTCTTTATGCTTCAATTCTTATCTTTTATGTGAGCATCATTGAAATCATCATGCCTAGCTAGGGGCATTAAACGATAGCGCTTGTTGGGAGGCAACCCAATTTTATTTTTCTTTCTTGATTTTTGGTTCTATTTAGTAATAAATAAATCATCTAGCTTCTGTTTACATGCGGTTTTGTGTTTTAATTAATGTTTGTGCCAAGTAGAACCTTTTGGAAGACTTGGGTGAAGTCTTTATGATCATGCTGTAAAAAACAGAAACATTAGCGCTCACGAGATTAGCTAATTTTTTTTACTGGAGAGTGCTATTTAGTTGATTCTTTTTGAAGATGATTACTAGAAAAATTCCTCAGGTCCACTAATTTATTTCAGAATTTTTGGAGTTCCAGAAGTAAACGTTTGATACAGATTACTACAGAATGTTCTGTTTTTGACAGATTCTGTTTTCATTGTGTTGTTTGCTTATCTTGATGAATCTATGAGTAGTATCAGAGGGTATGAACCATAGAGAAGTTATAATACAGTAGATATTACACCAATATGAATTTAGAATGAGTTCACCACAGTACCTAAGTGGTGATTTATTTTCTTATACTAAAGGAGCTTACGAGTTTTCTGTTGAGTTTTGTGTTGGGAAGTTTTCAAGTTTTGGGTAAAGATTCGATGGACTATGGAATAAGGAGTGGCAAGAGCCTAAGCTTGGGGATGCCCAAGGCACCCCAAGTTAATACTCAAGGACAACCAAGAACCTAAGCCAGGGCATCCCCTCTTTCGTCTACGCTCATCGGTAACTTTACTTGGAGCTATATTTTTACTAACCACATGATATGTGTTTTGCTTGGAGCGTCATTTTATTTTCTTTAGCTTTGCTTGCTGTTTGAATAATATCCCAAGATCTGAAATTCTTAAATGAGAGAGAGTCCTCACATAGCTACATAGTTATGTAACTACTCATTGATCTTCACTTATATGTTTTTAGAGTAGTTTGTCATTTACTCGTGTGCTTCACTTATATCCTATGAGTAAATGGTTGAATGATTTGAATGTCATAAATCGGAAATTATATATGTTTCATATGCCTTTCCCATGTGGAGTAATACCTTCACATATAAGAAGTAGAGGTGGTAAATTTATTTAAGGTTAGCGAACTTTGTATTGGTCACTTGAACAATTAATGAAAGAATATTGAAGGAAGAGAGATTTCATATATAAATATACTATCTTTGACATCTTATATGATTGTGAGCCCCATTAATTATTTTCAAACCTGAGAAAATTAGTTGAAGTTGGACAAGGAAGACAACATAATGAGTTATGCTTGGGTATATTTGTATATAAGTTATATTGTTATGGATCCTCTAACATGTGGTGCTTGCTATTTAGAATTCTTTGCTAGCCAAAATATCTATACTAAGCGGGAATACTGCTTGTGCATCCAAATTCCTTGAAACCAAGTTTCTTCCATGAGTGTCCACCATATCTACCTATATGCGGTATTTACCTGCCGTTCCAAGTAAATTTGCATGTGCCAAACTCTAAACCTTCAAATAATAATTTGTTGTGTATGCCCGAATCACTCATGTAGCGACTAGGGGCTGTCAGTATCTTCCATGCTAGGTGGGTTATTTTCACGATGAGTGGACTCCGCTCATCATTCACGAGAAAATGGCTGGTAACTGGGATGCCCAGTCCTATGATCAAAAGATCAAAAACAAATCGCAAATAAATTAAACAAAACTCCCCCAGGATTGTTGATAGTTGGACGGCACCGGTTGTTTCGGACAACCCCTGGAGTGTGATTGTTGGTGGAGGGGGAGTAAAATCTTTACCTTTGTTTGGGAACCGCCTATAATGTATCTAGTATGGAAGATATTGGGAACTCTTAGTCGTTATGTTGACCATGAAAGCATACCTCTCAAAATTATTTTCATCTCTATTTTAGCTTCGAGCTCTGGCACCTCTGCAAATCCCTGCTTCCCTCTGCGAAGGGCCTATCTTTAACTTTTATGCAAGAGTCAGTAGTATTCCTTTTCATTCCAACCTACTCTTTAGTTGGCAAGCATCATGTGATGGAAAGATCTGAGCATATATGGCCGTTCAAATATATTTGATCATGAATTATTATTGTTGACGATTATCTATATGATAAATAAGTTGGGAGGCGAAACATTAAGCCCCTATCTTTCTCTTTGATCGATGGATGCTATTTGTTCTAAAAATATGCTTTGAGTGGTAGCAATCATGGAAGACTATATGATAGTTGAATATGTGGGATTTGCTAAATCAAAGCTCTAACATAGACTCTTCCTGAAAATAAGATGAATTGTAACTGTTTGATGACTAATAACATAGTTTGTTAGTTTTCAAGAAAGTTTATGGTCTATGCTTTAACATGTGAATAGCTTGTTACTTGACCATGAAAAGTTTTATGAGTTGAGCCACTGTTATGACATAGAATGATGCTAGAAAAGGTGATTGAAATTATCATTGATCAAACTTATGCACCTGCTAGCATTCACACTTCATAAATTATTTCTTTTACCATTTACCTACTCGAGGACGAGCAGGAATTAAGCTTGGGGATGTTGATACGTCTCCAACATATCTATAATTTATGAAGTATTCATGCTATTATATTATCCATCTTGGATGTTTAATGGGCTTTACTATGCACTTTTATATTATTTTTGGGACTAACCTATTAACCCAGAGCCCAGTGCCAGTTTCTGTTTTTCCCTTGCTTCAGTGTTTCACAGAAAAGGAATATCAAACGGAGTCCAAACGGAATGAAACCTTCAGGAGAGTTATTTTTGGAACGGAAGCAATCCAGAAGACTTGGAGTATACGTAAGGGAAGCAACAAGGAAGGCACGAGGCAGGGGGCGCGCCCACCCCCTGGGCGCGCCCTCCACCCACGTGGGCCCCTCGTGGCTCCCTTGACCGACTTCTTTCGCCTATATATATCCATATACCCTAAAACCATCGGGGAGCAGAATATATCAGCAATTCCGCCGCCGCAAGCCTCTGTAGCCACCAAAAACCAACCGGGACCCTGTTCCGGCACCCTGCCGGAGGGGGGGATCCCTCACCGGTGGCCATCTTCATCATCCTGGCGCTCTCCATGACGAGGAGGGAGTAGTTCACCCTCGGGGCTGAGGGTATGTACCAGTAGCTATGTGTTTGATCTCTCTCTCTCTCTCGTGTTCTTGAGGTGGTACGATCTTGATGTATCGTGAGCTTTGCTATTATAGTTGGATCTTATGATGTTTCTCCCCCTCTACTCTCTTGTAATGGATTGAGTTTTCCCTTTGAAGTTATCTTATCGGATTGAGTCAAGGATTTGAGAACACTTGATGTATGTCTTGCATGTGCTTATCTGTGGTGACAATGGGATATTCACGTGATCCACTTGATGTATGTTTTGGTGATCAACTTGCGGGTTCCGTTTGTGAACTTATGCATAGGGGTTGGCACGCATTTTCGTCTTGACTCTCCGATAGAAACTTTGGGGCATTCTTTGAAGTTCTATGTGTTGGTTGAATAGACGAATCTGAGATTGTGTGATGCATATCGTATAATCATACCCACGGACACTTGAGGTGACATTGGAGTATCTAGGTGACATTAGGGTTTTGGTTGATTTGTGTCTTAAGGTGTTATTATAGTACGAACTCTATGATAGATTGAACGGAAATAATAGCTTCATGTTATTTTACTATGGACTCTTGAATAGATTGATCAGAAAGAATAACTTTGAGGTGGTTTCGTACCCTACCATAATCTCTTCGTTTGTTTTCCGCTATTAGTGACTTTGGAGTGACTCTTTGTTGCATGTTGAGGGATAGTTATATGATCTAATTATGTTATTATTGTTGAGAGAACTTGCACTAGTGAAAGTATGAACCCTAGGCCTTGTTTCGAAGCATTGCAATACCGTTTGTGCTCACTTTTATCATTAGTTACCTTGCTGTTTTTATATTTTTAGATTACAAAAACCTATACCTATCATCCATATTGCACTTGTATCACCATCTGTTCGCCGAACTAGTGCACCTATACAATTTACCATTGTATTGGGTGTGTTGGGGACACAAGAGACTCTTTGTTATTTGGTTGCAGGGTTGCTTGAGAGAGACCATCTTCAACCTACGGCTCCCACGGATTGATAAACCTTAGGTCATCCATTTGAGGGAAAATTGCTACTGTCCTACAAACCTCTGCACTTGAAGGCCCAACAACGTCTACAAGAAGAAGGTTGCGTAGTAGACATCACGCATCACGGCAGTTCGGCGGGTCGGCTGCGGCGGCGGCTGGTTTTCCGGCGTTGACTCATTTGTAGGCGGCCCGTTTTGACCCTCGGTCCCTCTCCTCGTCGTCGGGTCGCTACCGTCGTCGAAGGTTCGGCCCTCCCCCGGCTACGGTCTATCGCTCGTCTCGCGGTCGCCAGCAGGACCGAGCTTATCTCGCGCCCGGCAGCAGGACTGACCTCGTCTCGCGCCCGGCGCAGGACCGACCTCATCTCGCGACCGGTAGTAGGACGAGTCGATGGAGGCGTTGGGGGCAGCCCAGGGGTGCGAAAGGCGGGTCCTTTCCGCCCACATCTTTGGTTGGGGTAGCGGTGGGTCTCGAGTGAGGTGGTGTCCGGGTCTTGGATATCGGGGCGGCGGCCCTGGTGGTGGTTCCGCGGTGCTCATGGGCAGAGCCCGCGACTAGGTGCTGCCCAGTGGCCATGGTCGTATGGGCTGCGTGGTCGCCGGGGTGTAGCGTTCGGTGCAGGTGATTGTTGGCCGGGGTGAAAACCTGTTCTATCTTCGAACGGACCGGCGGCGGCGAAGCTAGTTCCCTTCTTGAAGGCATCATCGCGGCTCTCGTTGCCCGTCGTGTTGCTCCAGGGGAAACTCTGATCCTTGGGTCGGGCGGTGGTGGTGCTCCGGTGTCGTATCCGTCCTGAAGGCGCCGCCTTGGAGACCACGGTTCGTCATATGTGGCTTCATCTCTTCGCGGTGGCGTGCTCACGGTTGAGGACCCAGGTTGCTCTTGTAGCGCTAGGATTGTTGCTGCGCTCAACACCTATGTATCCTGCCTTGGGTGTGTGCGTGTGTAGTGTTGGCGGGTGTTTGTACTGGGTTGTCGAGAATCGAAAACCTTTTTCGGTAACCTATGGTACTGCCAACTACGAGAGGTCATAAAGAAAACATTCACACTATTCAACACTTAAATCATCAGAGCTTTAGGCCATCCAACAAATTGTACATTTTTTTCCAAAAAAAAATCAGATCTGTCACCACAATTACAAAGCATTTCAAATATAATAAAAATTACATCGAGGTCCACGAACCAACGAGCAACCATTGCCGCCGCCAGAACAAGCTGCCGACGTGCCGCTGTTGCTGCTCCCATAACGGAGTCGGCCTGACCATATTGATGACAACATGGAAGTCTTCGTGCACGTGCCCCTAATGACCAGTGCTCCGGAGCCGCAGTTGTCACTATTTATTCCTTGAATAAATCTGAAGATCCTGACACTAAATTACGCCATTGTGTGCACGGCGAGAAACCCTAACCTCCTTGTCCCGTTGAGCTACCTGGAATCTATGCCAGAGCTTCGTCTAGTCTGTCCCGACAGACGAACTTGAGGAGGATCGAAGCCAAGAAGACTGACTCAGACACGAAGCATTGCCTTACGAGGACTAAAGCCCCACCTATCTACTAGTCGGAGCCAAGGCACCAGAAATCTCCTCCTCGCAACCGGCCACGGGAGCGGCAGGCGGAGGGGAGGCGAATCCACGGGATCGCCAGTGAAGACTGATGGGAAGAAGGCTTTCTCTAGTCACCTTGCGAGAGGGGAAAGGAAAGCAACTATCCAATAACATGTACTTGTTATATGTAAATAAAATTATATGTATCATTGACAAATAACTTACCACAGAACCACTTCAATAATGTGGACTTGAATGGTTTTGTAATAGATGACATAATATATAAGAGTGCCCTCCAACCAAAAAAAGAGTGCTCTCAATTTTTATTTTGAAGTTTACACGTGGATTGTCTACACATAAATTTGCTCCCTCTTTCCATTTATTTTTTACTTGCATCATCATAAAAATTGCATGGTAAAATTTACCAACAAAAATATCAAAACCATTGGAGATGCCAAGCTCCGTGTCCCATCATGCATGACACTACTATAACTTTTTTAAGATGGCCCCTCTTACCTAGGAGGTTAAAGGAATATTTGATCTCACCCATTGTTTGAGGTCACTTAGAGCATCTCCAACAGATCCCCAACCCCCTCCTAATAAGGCCCCCTTTGTTTGGGCTCAAGATTCGTGAGAATCGTGTGGCTGTGGATTCATGAAAATCGCTGCAGCTATAGATTTTGAAGAATGGAAATCAAATTGTATATTTACCCTGTTGTTGCAGGAAAGAACACATCAAGCATGGAGGGTGTTGGTCAGACCGTCGTGAGTCAGGGATCTTGAATAAGGAAGCCGATGATGGTGGTCAGGCGCGCACATTGCAGGGAGACCTTGGGGCGGCATACACTGTGATCAGGGATGGCGCGAGCTTAGGCGGAGTTTCTTACAGCGGCAAAGGCGGGGCTGGCTGGCCGGAATACGGGGAGGATCAGAGGTGGCGGCGTCGAATTCGTCTGTTTTGGAATCGATGGGGCCGGCAAAGTTGGTGGCCCCGGAACCCTTTAGAGAGGTCTGCAACGCCCCCTCTCTCTTTGTTTTCCTTCGATTGAAAATAACAAAGGGAAAGATCTTGTAACAATAACCCGTCATGGGGAAATTTGGGTCGGGGGTGGAGTGGCATTCCTATTGTAACAATGGGCAGATTTTGGGATTGACTACAAATTGGTTAAATGGCACCTCCGGAATCACCAAAAATCACCAAATTTGCAGCTTTATCTTGGACGCGCCTAGTAGTTCTGTGTGATATTAGTATTCCAAGTACTTCCTTCGTTTCACAATAGTGCCTATATGTTTTCCCAAAGGTCAAACTTAGCCAACCTTGACTAAGTTTATAGAGAGAATTATCAATATCTATAGTACCAAACTTATATAATACAAAAACATGCCTTGTGATATATCTAATGATATCTGTTTGGTATCTAAAATATCTAATATTTTTCTGTACGCACTTGATCAAATTTTGTAAAAGCTTAACTTTTGCAAAATCTATATGTGTTATATTATGAAATGAAGGGACTATAAGGGACGAATAATCCACCACCCACATGCAGAACTAGTAGTAGCACGACTTCGCTTTGCAGTTTGGTCTTCCGACATTCTCTCCATCATGTTAGTCGCCCTCCAGTGTCAGTGTAGAGCATGTGAGCTTTTTGAGACGTTGGAATTTGGATATGTGTGTCTTTCAATTTCTTCTCCACGGTGCTGATCCGATAGGGTCGTAGCCTTGATGGCGCCCCATCCACTATCAATAGCGACTTGCTGCCCCATGGATGGAACGGCAGCAGAGCGATGCTCCACCAGCCCGTTTGAACCTCTATGTATCCTATATACCTGGAAAGTTCATCCCACTATCTTATTTATTTTAACATGCAACGTATCCACTTCATCACATATGCCCTACACATGTCATCTCTCGTTTAAATGCACATGCAAGCCATCCACATTATCAAGCACATGCAACCAATAAGTGACCAATTATGTGGCACAGTTTTATTATGAGGAGTTATAGTGCCAGGTCGGCTAGGGTTTCTGCCTTCTGTCGGCGGCGTCACCGACCTGCCTCGTCTCATGTGGCCTTTGAGCCATGGGGGCGTGGTGGATCCCGACCCTTGCCACTGGGGAAGCTTCATTTTTATATGTTTCTTTGAGTTTTACTAAGGTTTATGTCTTGCTCAGGACGATGAGATGGCGACGGCTCCCTGAAGATGCAATAAGGTTCTTCTTGACTAACCCCCGCCTTGGTGGTGCGTCTAACATCATCGAAGGTTGTCTGGAGGTGTGTCTTCAATGGATCTCGCAGGATTCAGTGGTGATTGTCTGTGGATCCGCTCGGATCCAATTTTCATTCATCTACGTCAGTGTGTCTTCAGTTTTGATCCTTCCAATCTATGTTTTTCTTCATCACTAAGTGGTCTACGAATTTGTATGCAATTTTTATTATCTTTGGTGTTCATCATACTGCCACGGTTGATGATGAATAGATCGAAAGTTTTTCCACCAAAAAAATATATACAACCAATCAACGTTTCACTTTCCACCTTCCACCATTTGCACATCTTCACGTCATTAAGCGTCATGCAACCATTTAACTTTTTTATTTTTCACTTTTCACCACATGCAAGCCCTGCACATCATCAAGCACATGAAACTATGCAAGCCCACCTCATCATTAATTTTAATTTCTATTTCCATTTTTCAACAAAAATTAACTGAACTTGAATATCAGAAGACAATAAATATATATCCGCCCTCCATCTATATGTAGGTTAAATATGGTGCGCTACTATTCTCGTATACTCTAATTTTATTCTATAAGTTCATTGCTACAAAATTTCGCAGTAAGGTGCGGCATGTTATCTAGTTTTGTTTAGTTTTTAGGGGTTGTCGGAACTGGTACTTTTTATCAATGGATCTGGGCTTTTCCACAAAATAACAGACACGGATGAAAAACAAGAAGGCTAACACAAAGTTGACTAATCTTTTTTCTGCTTGGGCATCAAATGTCAACTTGCAACCACCGAGACAAGACAGCCAGCCTAGAGTACAAAGTTGTTGAAGACCGTTACTTTTATCGACAGAAGCATGCGCAGTGCGCAGCCCCCTTGGAGTATCTTCCAGATGGAAGTTCAGACTTGAGACACAGACATGTACGACAAGAGAGCAATTTGCCTCAATTTTGTTGAAAGTGCTATACAAACTACTAGTAATTAAAATGATATCTCTTGTACCCCTTAACTAGTTCACGAATGTGTCACTCACAAGCATGGCGATCAACCTAGCAATATAAAGCAAGCTGTAGCAAGGACAGAGAGGAGCGATGGGAATCCCGCTCGCGGCTCTCCTCCTAGCCATCCTCCTCCACGTCGCCGGCTGCAGCCCTCCTCCGGAGCCGGTGGTCTGCACGCACGGCACATCCAACTGCACGGTCACCAACTCGTTCGGCTCCTTCCCGGACCGCAGCATCTGCCGCGCGGGCAACGTCGCCTACCCGCGCACGGAACAAGAGCTCGTGTCGGCCGTCGCGGCTGTGGCGGCGGCGAAACGCAAGATGAAGGTGGCCACCAAGTACTCACACAGCCTCCCCAAGCTGGCGTGCCCCGGCGGCCTGGACGGCACCATCATAAGCACGGCGCTGCTCAACCGGACGGTGCGCGTCGACGTGGAGAGGAGGCTTATGACAGTGGAGAGCGGCATGGTCCTCCGGGACCTGATCGAGGCCGCCGGCGCCGCAGGGCTGTCCCTGCCGCACTCGCCGTACTGGTACGGCCTGACCATCGGTGGCCTCCTGTCGACTGGCGCGCACGGCAGCTCGCTGTGGGGCAAGGGCGGCGCCGTCCACGAGTACTTGGTCGGGCTGAGGATCGTGACGCCGGCGCCGGCGAGCCAGGGGTTCGCCGTGGTGAGGGAGCTGGGCGCCCATCACCCGGACCTGGACGCGGCAAAGGTCTCCCTCGGGGTTCTCGGCGTCGTCTCTCAGGTCACGCTGGTGCTGCAGCCGCTGTTCAAGCGGTCGGTGGCGTTCGTGAAGCGCGACGATTCAGACCTGGCGGACCAAGTGGCAGCATGGGGCCGCCTCCACGAGTTCGCCGACATGACGTGGCAGCCGGAGCAGCGCAAGGTCGTCTACCGCCAGGACAACCGCGTCGACATCTCGTCGCCGGGCAACGGCCTCAGCGACACGCTCCTCGCCCGGTCCGCCCCCACGCGCATGCTCGTCGATGCAAGAGCCGCCGAGGAGCAGCTGCAGGAGAACGGCACCACCGCCGCCGACCTGTGCGCAGCGGCGCGGCCGCTGGCGGACACGGTGGAGCGGCAGGCCTACGGCTACACAAACGACGGCGTCTCGTTCACGGGGTACCCGGTGGTGGGGTACCAACACCGCATCCAGGCGTCCGGCACATGCATCGATAGCCCGGAGGACGGTCTCCTCACCGGCTGCCCTTGGGACCGGCGCATCCGGGGCTCCTTCTACTACAACTCCGGCTTCAGCGTCGCGCTCTCCAAGGCGCCGGCGTTTGTGTCGGACATGCAACGGCTCCGGGACCTCAACCCGGACATCTTCTGCGCCGGCGTCGACACCAGGGTCGGCGTGCTCCTCCGCTACGTCAAGGCGTCCTCCGCTTACCTCGGCAAGCCGGAGGACTGCGTCGACTTCGACATCATCTACTACAGGAGCCGCACCTACGGCATGCCGCGTGCGCACGCCGACGTGGTGGACGAGATCGAGCAGATGGCGCTGCGCAAGTACGGTGGCCTCCCGCACTGGAGAAAGAACCGTAACTTCGCATTCAGCGGCGTCATCACCAAGTACCCGGGAGCTGGTAAATTCCTCGGGGTGAAGGACAGGTATGACCCCGACGGGCTCTTCTCCAGCGAGTGGAGCGACCAGGTGCTCGGCATCAATGGAAGCCCCGCCATCGTCAAGGAGAGCTGCGCCGTGGAAGGACTATGTATTTGTTCTGAAGACTCGCACTGCGCACCGGAGCAAGGGTACTTCTGCCGGCCAGGAAAGGTGTACGACGAGGCCAGAGTTTGCTCGTTGCTCCAGGACTAGAGCGACCGCGAATCACTTCAAGTGTTGACTGTTAATTCATCACCTCTTGCTTCTCAGGGTTCTGCGCAACCAACTGCACCAGCGTGAATTTGTGTAGTTAGAGCAGAAACTTTTCATCTTATCCGTATTCGTTTGGCACCTTGTCTATGTATTTGGAAGGCTTTTTGCTTGTCTTTATCAGCTGGAAAATGTATGGCACCTTGTTGTGTTGGAATGGCCCATGTTAATTTGCATCTAGACTTTTAACATTCAAATATAATTTAGTAATAACTTCACTAAAGAAAAATGAAAAAAAAGGGGATTGGCTTCATTTTCCATATTACAAAGAAGATTCATATGTACAAAAACCATAGCAATTTGAAATTTTAGAAGTCATTGTTACACCTAGTTGAATTTTTGAATATCCAAATGTCGTGATTGTAATATTTATGATTGACCAATAGTCCCCTCAATGCTACTTCTCTTCTCCGACCTTCAATGTTAATGCTGTGTGCACGTACGTGAGAGAACCATCTGCATGCGGGTGGGCCATGTTGATCGCCGCTTCGCTAGGATCAACTAGATTAAGCTTGAGACACATGAAAAGAAGATGGACAATTGCCTCGTTCTGAGAGTATCTCCAACAGGTGCGCAAAAATTTCGCACCCTAAAATAGTTTTAGCGCGCCACTGTAGCATTTTCAATACGCCGGACCCAACATTGCTTTAGCAGATGCCAAAAAACACGCACCCAAAAAAACACACAGTGTAAATTGTGAAGTGCGCACTATCCGGTGCCTCAAATTTGCAACTTTTGATAGCGTTTTTCAGCGTGCGCCTAACTTTTTTTTAAGCGTGCACTGTTTTATAGCTTCTACCGGAGCTGTCCGGCGCCCAAAAAACTCAGATTTTAGCGCACGGCCCAGTTTTTAGGCGCCTGTTGGAGATGCTATGAGGTCCTATCGTTTCTCTTTTTCTTCCTTCTCCTAGAGCTTGATCGGATGTGTGCTCGGTCCTTCCTAATGCTTGCTCTGATCGATGAGCTTAGAGCATCTCCACCCGTTCGGCCCCCAGGACGCCGAAAAAGAGCCGCCTGGGGCCGAACCGACCCTTGCTTAGCACGTGGGTGCGACTGTGTTCCCAGTCGACGCCCCCAGGTCGTCGCCAAAATCGCGTGAACTCGGCGATGTTTCATACAAATTTGTACAAACTCGGCGATATTTCATTGAAATTTATACAAAAAATAGATAAACATGCAAACTACGCCAAACTACGCCCACGCCTAGCCCTGCTACCCCGCGGCCGTCGTCCACCATCTACATGTCGGCGAGCCTGTAGAAACGGGTGCAGTCGTCGTCGTCGCCGCGCGCCGCGCCGGAGCCGCCGCCATCCCTACTGCACCCCTGTCCAGGGTCGTCGATGCACGATGGGGGGGTTGGACGGCTCGGCCCTGTCCTCCTCGTTGCCGTCGAGAACGATGACGCCACCCTCCTCGCGTCTGCGGCGCCGGGCCTGGAGCTCCGCGTATGCCCGGTGCTGGTGGAGCACCTGCTCGTGGACGTAGTCCTCCCTCGCCTACTTGAGGGCGGCCTCGTCATCGGGGGCCACCATGTCCGCGTGCTCCGGCTTCACGGGCAGCAGCCCCGGCTCGGGCTTCGGCCGAACCAGGCGGAGGGAGCGCGGGGAGGGGCGGGCACCCTCCTTGATGACGAGGGCGCCGTTGCGGGTGCAGCGTCGAAGCGGCGTCTCTTCCGGCTCCAGCTTGACGGGGCGGAGTGCCAGCGAGCTGGAGGAGAGCAAGCCGGAGCCCGACAACGAGGACGTCCCGGGCTCCATTCACCGCGGCGTCCAGGAGCTGCCACGGTGGCGAGAGAAGGACGGCCGCGGCGGGTACTCGAGGCGCGGCGTGTTGCCAGTCTCGATGTGGTCGAGGACGGCCTCGAGGGTGCGGTCGGGCACGCCCCACCACTCGCGCCGCCCAGCGGCGTTGAGGCGTCCGCGGGGGATGATGCCATTGCAGGAGGCGATCTGTTCTTCGGGGCGGCGCTCAAAGTACATCGTCCACAGCGTGTGGCTGCCAGCGGCATAACTCGGCTCATTCCGCTGCGCCTCCGTCAGCGACGAGCGGATGTGGGCGATCTCGGCCCGCCGTGCAGCCCCTTTGGGCACCGGTGGCACTGGAACGCCGCCGACACACGCATGTCCGGGGGCGCCAGATAGTCGGCCTCGTAGAGGAGGCGCGCCTCCGGCTCTTGGAGGTGGCGGCGGCCGAAGCCGTTCGCTGCCGCACCGTCGCCTGGGTACCTCTCAGCCATTTGCTCATCGGCGGGAAGAGGGGAGTGTGTTGCTTTGTGTGGCGATGCGAGGTGATGTGTGGCAGCTGTGGCATTCACCGGCGGGGAGATCGGCTTTTATAGCAGCAGCGGGGCGGCGAGAGCCTGCATGCTGGGCAACGCGTGGCGGGAGCGGGCGGGACGCGCGTCGGTGACGCCTTCACTGCGCCGCCCGTGCGGCATCAATGGAGGCTGACCGGCGCGGCAGCGCGGCAGCCTTGGCCAGCCTTGGCATTGATTCCCGCGAGAACCAAGGCGACGAGGACGACGAAGCGGCGTCTCGCTGACTCGGCAGGCCCATCCCCGTTCGCACAAAAAAACGCGTTCCCCGACGCCCTCAGTCGCCCCCCACCCCCAGCGCGCCGGGTTCGGCCTAGGTCCGTCGGCGCCAGTTTCGGCCCAAACCGGCGAAAAATGGGCTTCTGGGGTGCGACTAGGCCGATTTTCGGCCGTCGGCGCCAAAAAAACGCCTAGGAAGGGGGGGTTGTTGGGGGCGCGGCTAGAGATGCTCTTAGGGTCGAGCTTCAGTGAGTGAGAGTGAAGAGAGAGGGAGAGCTTAGAGCAGCACCCAATTCTTCCACTGGAGATACTTTTTATATATTTGCAATGTGCACTAGGGAGCTACCTGGTAGGATAAATGTATCCATAACGGGAGAAATCATCGGTGAACATTATGAATGAATCAATACCATCCACCGATTTTACATTAAATTGACCACATGTGTTTGTGTGGATTAATTCTAAAACTCGTGTGCTTCGATTTGCACCTTTCTTAATTTTCTTGGCACATTATGCAATCGATACAATGATCTATATCCTAGAAATCTAAAGGATGAAGGATTTGCTCTTTAGTGAGACACTCAGTTCTCCCCTTCGAAATATGGCCTAAACGACAAAGCCATAGTTTCTAAGAAGTCCCATTATCATTTCGCTTACGTTTGGTGCTGACTTCGTATTTGAGGAAGAACCAACATTATGAAAAGAACACTGGCGAATATGATTGTTGCTGCACCGATGTGTGGTCCATTTGGAAATTATGCAATGGCATGTTTTTCAGCCACATTAGTGATGTGGTTTGCAGATCCTAGGGCAGCGCTTGCTTTGTTTGCTAAAACTGTGGAAGGTGCTCTAATCCATACTAAAATACTAAAGGAGTCCTTCTACATTACACCAAATTATTGTGGGCTAAAATTCATGTTCTTTTTTATTGTGGCCTATTTATTTTCATCATCCAACGGATTAGATCTATCTATACTAGTCCTAGTCCTATAGAATCTCCCAGAACCTCTAGATTTCCCTGAATATTTCTCGAATCCATTCAGGTACTATTTTTTGCATGGTAATACGTCTCTCATTCATATCATAAAGATTAAAATACAAGTCACGTAAGGACCGACATGACAAAACTGAAAAGATAGCAGAACATCTCTGAGCTTGACACCAACGCCCATCACCTGCCTCCGGCATCACGACAGCAGCCACCGAAGAAAAGAATGATGGATCACCTTCTCACCCGAGCTCGACGCGGCTCCATCGCTGATATGCAGCTTTGCGGACCTCCAAGGTGGCTCACCAAAAGTGAAGCCCTTACCGTTGAACGAATCAGACCGAGGCAACACCCCGGACACGCCATCGAACTCCAGATCTGGCACCCCACCGCGGCTAAGACGTCGTGGAAGGAAACCATACCTGCCATCCACGAACCACGAACCCAGCACATGTTCCTTCTTTCAGATGTCGTCGATGCAGACCACAATCTGCATCCTCTCCTGGACTACCTCCCAAGCTCTGCGCCGATGCTGGAGCAAACGCCGCCGCAACGGCGGAGCCTGAGGACACAGGTCCACCACGAGGATGCCGCCGCCACGCCATCCTTGCTTGAACAGATTGATTTCCAAATCCATCCCTAACCATAGGACCAATGGCCTTGTCAAGGAAGGATCCGAAGAATCTTTATTCAGCGATGTCATCGTCGCCGCCGAAACAAAGACGATGAACAACCTAAAAATCTAAACTAAGAGGGAGTAAAAACAATCCACGCGCGTGGATCCGGCGACCCCCCTTACCACCGACGACCGAAGTCGCCGGCGGAGGACGGCGCTGGAAGATTGGGTCTCCTGGCGGCGGCTAGGGTTCCAGCCGCCAGGGACACGTAGTAGTTTGACCAGAAAAAGCAACACACTAATTTGTGAAAAAAAATCCATTCAAGTACTAGAACACTCCATGAAGTGCGACATATGTGAAGATGCCAACAAGTAATACCGCAGCTCGAAGCAGTCGGAAGCATCGGTCAAGCAACATCGTGAACTGCAATGGACAGAGCCAAATTGCACTCTTTTCTCTCTCTCGGCTACTTGACTGTGAGCAAGATCAGAACAATGAGAGGTGTCATGTTACAGTATAAGAGCACCTTTGTACCACTTGGCTTTGGCTTGCATGCTAATTTCGCTGCTGACGGCCGTGCAGAGGTTAGCTGGCCAGAACCACCAGGTGGGGCCAGCCAGCCCCATCGCTCGGTGTTTAGGCATCATGCAGATATTGCTGACTTGTGGTACTTTCAGATTCACGAGCATTGTCGGGGGCTGCAGCTCGAACTCCATGACCATGAGACAATAGAACCAAACCGAATCTCGGCTAATGTAGCTTGAAGAATGATGCGTTCATTGGAGTGTGAAGATGTGCTTCAAAATTAGAGCATCTACAGTCAGACTTGATAAATCCGGCCCCTTAAATGCCCGCGAACGCGCCGAGCGCGTCCGCGGGCACTGACCGGGTACCCCTCATATTTGTCATTCTGCATCCGCATATCTCATATCCGGCGCCTTATATCCATACTATTCATGCACACATTGATCTATCCTACGTGATCAAACGACGAACAACAAAATTGAGCTGCAAAGGAACACAACATCGGCTGCAAACGGACATAACATACTTCACCACATCCAAAAGGTCATAGTTCGTCCACGGACAAGTTCATAAACTTCTATAACTAGAAACAATATAAACATTGAGGAGGAGGGGGGCCAGAATCACCACTTCCTCGTCGGGCCTTTGCCCTTCCGGTCGCCGGCGCAGCTATAGGCGTCCGCGGCTGGTGGAAGGTCTTGGTTGTCATACGACGAGGTGCAACTGTCGTCGCCGTCGGAGTCAGAGACGGAGAGGACGATGAGCCTCTTCATCCGACGACCGCCCTGTCCTACTCCCGCTTCAGCCTTGCCACCCGAGCCTTCTCCGTCGCTGCCTCCTTCGCCTCGCACTCCGATTGCTCAATAGCTAGCCGGAGAGCCTTGCCGTTCTTCCGTCGGAGGCGGCGAGCGCCCGTCTCTGCCATCGTGAGGGAGCGGCGGTACACCCAGGTGAGGAGACGCGCGTCCTCGTCGGTGTCCGGCTCCGTCCCGCGGCGGCGGCGCGCGGACTACTCCACCATGTCCCTCTCCCGTGCACGCTGCCTCTCGCGGCGCGCGGCGCACACCTCCGACTCCGGAGTGCATGCGCGCCGGAGGCGCAGGCACAAGCACCCAACGCTAGCCGCGTGCAGGAGCGGCCGGCGGGGGAAGGAGACTCCGCGGGGCTGGCGCGGACTGTGCTGACCGGGCGTCGCTGCGCACAGGCCAGGAAGGTCCAGCTCCGGCGTCAGCACTGCGCCGACGCGGGTGGTGAGGCGATGCTCCAGATCCGTAGCTACCGCCAGTCTCCACCTCGAACCGCTCCAGCACAATGGAGAGAGCCATCTCCTCCTCGTAGTCGAGCTTCGAGCCAGAGTCACTGCCAGAGCCGCTCATCGTGGTGGATGGGACCGGAACTGGAGAGGGAGAGGAGTTGGACGAAGCGGGAGAGGGAGAGAGTAAGCTAGGGTTTAAGCTCGCCGCCCGGATTGGGGTTTTTTTGGGGGGTCCTTGGTGGGCCAGGCCTGTTAGGTGGACGCGCCCGGGCGTGTCCGGGCCGCCCCATATCTGTCCTATATTTGGACTGGATATGTGGGGTGCCGGTCAGCCCGGGCGTTTATCTGAGATTTGAGAGGTCCGGTTGGGTCTAACTTTTTGTGACCGGTCACTGACCGGATAATCTGTCCAGGCATTTGAGACTGATATGAGAGGCCCGGCTGCAGATGCTCTTAGAATACGCCCACGAGATCCTACACCAACCTGGAAAGGAAAACAACCAGATTAATATGAGACAATGGAAGAACAGGTATCAACAAGGTCTTGTTTGGGAGAAAGAATCAATTCTACCATCCATGTTTCATGCATCATATTCTCTTTCAATGTGTACTTCAGACCTGGGGTGGTTAGAGCATTACTAGTAGAGCCCTCAAACCCTCAAATCCTTAAAAGTAACTGTTTTTTTTTACAGTTTTCGTCGAAAAAAAGCCGTAGACTAGAACCCCTTAACCCTCAAACCCTCAAATTTTTTTAAAGGTCCAACCCTCAAACCCTCTCCCAATCCTCAAAAGTAAGGGTTGGGGAGCAAAACCTACCCCAACCCTCATTTGGCGGTTATCCTCGCGCGGGAGGGAAAAATCCTCCCAACTCCCGCGCCCACGCCCGCGACCGCCGCTGCTAGTCGCTCCCGTCGCCGACGGCCACCCCGTCGACCTCCCGCGCGCAACGACAACGTCGTTCATGGGGAATATTCCGTTATAAGGGTTGGGTTTGAGGGTTCTAATCTTTGCCCTTGTTTTTCAACCCATAAAAGTGCATAAAAAGATCATTTTTTAACCTTTAAAACGCTAGTGAGGGTTTGAGGGTTTGAGGGTTCTTCTAGTAATGCTCTTAGAGTGTGTGTAGGCTGCTCCCTCTATGGGAGCCTTTGCGACCTGAACAACCCGACCAGTGCTCTTGGTAGCACCATAAAGTGTAGGGTGTGTCTAGGTCTCAGTCGACTTAGACTTCGCGAAGTCTAAGTCAGCTGATGTCATCTAAAGTAGATAAGGCCCATTTCTTAACTTGGCGTGTGATGGGCTGTATCAGCCTGATTTCTGGGCTTTTCTTGCTCCCTCCTGTTTGTTTGTTTTGTTTATTTGTGTATTTGAACTGGGGTATTCCCTTATTTGTTTGTTTTATACACACAGGGAAAAGGATGTTGAACAAAAAAGTACAGGCTCATGATAAAGACAAAAATGTACAGGACAAGTGCTTTTGGCCAGCGATTTTTTATTGTCTTGTGATTTTTCTGGGTGCTACTTCTTGAAGCGCGCCATTAGTGTATCGTTATGTCTTTGTACGATTTCGTCGCGTCTAGTTTCTTTTGTTTGTTTTTCCATTTTCTTTTGTTTTTGTTTTTCTTTATTTTCCATTTTGAGTTCCATGTTCACTAAAAAGACAAGGAAGCACTTGTTTACATTTGTCGTGATATTTTAGAAAAAAGTGTTTCGGTATTTAAAAAAATCATCATGTATTAAAAATCATTGTGTAATTGCAAAATTGTTTAATAAGATTTTAAAACCACCATATATTTTTAGAATGTAAAAAATATTTATAAATGTTTAATGTGTATTTGCAAAAATAATAAAAGTGTAGGGATTTGTACCCCTTATAGTTGCAGTCGGAAGGGAGGCATGCAGTTGCAGTCGAGGGCCACGCTTGCACTTGCAAGCCTAGTGTCGAGCATGCAACTGCCCCCTCCTCTTCCATCGGCCTCCAACAGAAACACAAGGGCAGTAGCAGTCGAGAGGGAGAGATACAATTGCAGTCGAGGACGACACTTGCAGTTCCAAGCCTACTGTCGGGCATGCAACCGCCCCCCTCTCCCGCTGCCACCGACAAAACAAAACATCAGTTGCAGTCGGGTGTGTCGACATGCAATTGTAGACATGGCAACACTTGTAGTTGCATGCTTAGTGCCAAACATGCAACACCCTCCCCCCCACCCCCGGCATGTCCCACCGACCATCGACAAAGCAAAAGATCAGTTGCAATCAAGTGTGTAGGCATGCAATTGCAGCTGAGGGCGACACTTGCAGTTGCAAGCCTAGTGTCGGGCATGCAACTACCCTCCCCCTTTCCTGCCGCCCACCGACCAAAAAAAGGTTGGTTGCGGTTGGGCGTGTAGCCATGCAATTGCAGTCGAGGGCCACACTTGCAGTTGCAACCCTAGTATTAGACATGCAACTAGAATATCTCCCGCTGCCCACCAACAAAGCAACAAGGTCAGTTGCGATTGGGTGTGTAGGCATGCAGTTCCAGCCGGGCGAGTGCGACACTTATAGTTGCAAGCCTAGTGTCAAACTTGCAACTTCCCTCCCCTCTTCCTCTGCCCTCAAAAAAACAGAAGGCCATTTGCAGTCGGAGGGAGACATGCAATTGCGGTCGAGGGCGACACTTGCAGTTGCAAGCCTACTATCGAGCATGCAACTGCCCCCCACTCTCCTGCCAGGCTCCGACAAAAACACAAGGCCAATTGCAGTCGAGAGGGTGACATGCAATTGTAGTCAAGGATGACACTTTTAGTTGCAAGCCTAGTGTCGGGCATGCAATAGCCGTGCCCCTCTCGCTCTGCCCACCGACAAAACAAAACATCAGTTGCAGTCGGGTGTGTCGACATGCAATTGCTGACAAGACGACACTTGAAGTTGCATGCTTAATGACAGACATGCAGCTGCTTCCCCCCATCTCCCACCAACCATCGACAAGCAAAAGATCAGTTGCAATCGGGTGTGTAGGCATGCAATTGCAGCAGAGGACAACACTTGCAATTGCAAGCCTAGTGTTGGCCATGCAACTGCCCTCCCTCCTTTCTTGACCCCCAACGACCCAAAAACGTGTCGGTTGTAGTTGCGTGTGTAGGCATGCAGTTGCAGTCTAGGCGACACTTGCAGTTGCAACCCTAGTGTTGGACATGCAACTACCCCCTTCCCGTCGCCCACCAAGAAAACAAAAGGTCGGCTGCAGTAGGGTGTGTAGGCATGCAATTACCATGCGACACTTGCAATTGCAAGCCTAGTGTCGGACTTGCAACTGTCCTTCCCTCTTCCTCCGCCCTCCAACAAAAACACAAGCTAGCTGCAGTCGAAAGGGAGCTGCAGTCGGGAGGGAGACGTGTAATTGCCGTCTAGGGCGATACTTGCAGTTGCAAAATCTTAGTGTTGGACATGCAACCGCCTCCCCCTCCTTCTCCCGTCATGTAAACAACCCCTTCCACTGCATGGCACAACCTATTTTTTTAACACACGCCAAACAAAAGTTAATAAAAAGAGGGTGGTATCGTGACAGAAATTAATAAGAAACACAAGGATCAAAAAATGAAAAAAATGGGAAAAGGCGGCTAAGTTACCCTATGTTTTTTAACTCCTCCCATACATACATGTTGAATAACACACACCACACATACATATTTAATACAATAACTAATGATTAAGTAGAAAACTGGCATGGTAAATGTAAATAAATGCGGCCTTCAAAAAGGCCCAAAACAACGACCAAAAAAACAAAATCAAAAAGGAAAATAATTGCGGCAATCGTGTCACTAGAAATGTGCAGCTGGTGCGCTAAAATATTAAAAAAATACATCACAAAATACTACAAAATGAAAATAATGACTTACTAGAAATTTGTTTAACTCACGTTGCACATTGAAAAAGATAGTGCAACTAGATAATAAAGAAAAGTTAAAATCAAAAACAAGAATAAAGAAGCAATGATTGATGATATTTTTAGTAGATACATAAAATTATGAAGAAAGAAATAAAAATAGAAGTGAAATAAACACATAGATTAGGCAACAACAAAAAAGCAGACTTTTTCAGTTAAAAAGGATGGCCACTTGCACACAAGGAAAAACACCCATACTACAAAGGGAGTATGAAGACAGGAGTGTATGTGACAGGACCCCTTCCCCTCCCTAAGTCACGGACAGTAATGGTGACAGCTTCCCCTTCTCTCTCTCCAATTGTAAAAGTTTACAAAAGAAAGAAAAAGGATAAAAAGCAAACAACGAGAAAAGCGCCGAACACCAGCCCAGCCTACGATAAAAACCCCTGCCCCTGCCACGCTTTAACAGGCCAACGAAAGGAGTCGAGGAAAACAACGAAACGAACAGGAAAACAGGCCAGACTTACGCTTTAATATGCCAAATTGAGACAAGGACACTGCACTGCGCAAATCTTAAAGCAAAAACGATCCAAAGGTTGAGGCTGACTGATTTTTAGCAGCTCCGTAAAGTGTACAATGAAGAGCCCCCACGCAGGGGAGGTTTTCAATACCGAAATCAAAAGCACCACAAGACAGACTCTGTTTTAGCTTCATTGAAACTAGTGAATAAAAACTCTAGCTTCGCCATGGATCCTTGTACAAACATGAGCTCCATTCCATTCTCTGTATACTCCCTCCTTTTCGAATTAGTTGTCTTAGATTTATTTAGATACGGATGTATCTAGCACTAAAATGAGTCTACATACATCCGTATCTAGACAAATCTAAAACAAGTGATTCGGAACAGAGGGAGTAGAAGAAAAGCACCTTTAAACATGGGAATCCACTGGTACCACTTACTGTAAGCCTTTCTATAGACTCTGCTTCTAATTCTATGCACAGAATTAAAAAGGTCAAACTGGATAAGCCTTCAAGGGCACAGAGATCTTCCTGCTGGACTGACTTCACAATTAGGATTAACCTCTGGAGGTTGACCTATGATCCTACCCAATCTGGAACGTGCAAAATGGTCTCAGAAATTGTATGTTCCCGGAGACTACGAGGAGCAGGACACCACTGTTCCAGTAAGAAGCTGTCATCTAATGAGTAATCATTCTCGATACCATCCTCACTTCCAACCTTTAGAGGGCATTTTCCATAGAACTTTTCAGGTGCGCTCGGCTGCGCTCTCCCCCCGCTCCCCTGCGCCGCTGGCCACTCCGGCTGCGGCGGCCACAAATCCGGCATTAATGGCCACCGTCCTGTCCCGTCCCTCCTCGGCTGGCTCGCAGCACGGGAGCCCCTTCTCTCCTCGCGGTTCCCCTACAATGCGCTCGCCGGCCGCGACGCCTTCTTAAGCAAGTTTACAGGGAAGTGCTTCCGGTGCCTCAGCAAGCTCCACCTCCACAAGGATTGCAAAGATCCGCTCCGCTGCGTCCTCTGCAAGCGCCAAGGCCACTTCGCCCGTGAGTGCCCACAGAATCCGAGGAACGGGGGTCCAGGAGGGACTGCCCGGGATCGGCTGAACCCGCCTCCGCCCAGAGCTCCGGTGCACGAGCGCCTTCGCTTCCCTACGCCCGCCGCCTCCGCCTTCCCGGCCATGGACCGCTTCCTCCGCTGCGACCACTCCCTACGCCCGCGCGTGAGCAACAAGGTGGTGGTCGCTTCGCCCGCGCTCGAGCGCGTGGAGCTCGTTCTGCGCCTGCATGCCGTCACCCTCACCGCCGCCGACGGGGTCCACTCCACCAATCCCATGGCGGTGGGCAAGGCCATTGAGGCGCAGCTGGGCACCCCCCCCCCTTACCAGCTGCGTGTCACCTCCCACCACCCGGAGGCCTTCCTGGTGCACTTCGACATCCCGGCGCACCGTGACGATGCTTGGAGGCGCGGTGTGCTAAGGGTGGATGGCGCCAAGTTCTTCGTCCGCGCCTGGCATGAGGACGACCACGCCGCCTTCATGAAGCTGCCCCAGCACGTCCGCATCGTCGTCGAGGATCTCCCAATGCAGTTCTGGTTGCTCGAGGGCGCGGAGGAGGCGTTCGGCGACTTCGACCGCATCGACCGCCTCGACAGCAGAACCCTGGAGCGGGGCCACACGAAAACCTTTGCGTGCTGGCTCTGGACCTGGGATGTCGCGCACATTTCGACAAAGCGAGCTCTCTAGGTGCTCAAGAGGGGAGATGGCCGCGTCGACGAGATCCTCGGCTACTCCCCGCCGGACCGCCGCGTCCCCCCACCGCCGGGCGTGCGCCGCTATGATCTGCTGATACATGTAGATCGAGTTGAAGACTGGACCCCGCTCTCGCCGCGCTCTTCGCACTCGGGCCAGAGCGGGATCCCCTCCTCCGATGACGACGACAACCGCCCCTACCCCCGCATCATCGAGCCCGGCTCCTGGACGGGTGGTGTCGAAGATGGTCAGGCGCAAGCTCGCCGTCCAGAGGCTTGGCTGGCCACTGCTGCTTGCCGGTTGGCTCCTCGGCCGATCCGGCGCGACCACGACGAAGATGACTCCGGCGAGCAGCGGCGCTCATGGTGTGACACGCTCCTGGGCACCTCATGCCATGCCAAGGGCAAATCCACTGACGTCATCGAGGCGGCGCAGCAGGATTCCGGCGGGCAGGAGGCACGGCGATCAGGAGCGGGGACGCGCCGAAAGCAAGGCGGCGACCGTAGCGCCACCACTTCGGGCCACCCCGCCGCTCCCCCTCCTCCAGAAGCCGGTGGCCACGCGCGGAGAAGCCCTGGAGACGGACCCCGTGGCCGCCTTCTTTTCCTTCCCTAGTGGTCGCGCTCCCCCCCCCCCGCCCCGCCGCGCACAGATGTCATGCATCTCGAGATCGAGAACGCCATGCTCGACGCCCTCAACTCCCTGCTGGCCTTTGAAGATGGTGGGAGCTCGCCCCTGCATGCTCGCACGCGCTCTGGTGTGATGGAAGAGTTCCACGATGATGACGACATCCTCCCGTGCATCGCCGACCTTTCGGTCCCGCTATCCAGCCCCTGCATCTGCTCGCCGGCAGCGGCCGCGGTGGGATTCCACGTCGACGCGATCACCCACAAGGTCGACAGCCTGCAGCTTGGAGGAGCGCCTGACCACGGCCCTCCGGGGCCAACGGACGGCGGCAACTGTGGTGCGCTGGAGCTCTTCGCTCCGGTGCCCCAGGCAGTTCTGCCCAGCCCTCCGGTGCGGCCGCGGCCCTCTGCTCCACCCAAGGTATGGGCCACCTCGGTCCCTACGCGCCGCAGTGCTAGGCAGGCAGCGGCGGCCTCCCCTGTCCCGGTTGTGCAGAGGGCGGCGATGCGCCTCGTCCAGGAGCTTGGCGGGCTTGGGCCTAAAGACAAGATGATGCCCAAGGCTGCTGTTGATCTCCTCAGGCGTTTCCAGGAGCCCCTCTCTACAAACGACATCACTGCCATTGCCAAGCTCACAGGCCTGGACTGCGAAGCTCTGAAGATTGCTGCGGGCATGGCTGGAGCGAGCCGCGAGGATGCATCAGTGTTGTGATCATGCTAGTTCTTCATCGTAGTCTTCGTGAACGGCTGGTCTTAAACCAGTTTGGGTTAGGTTTTATTCCAATGTGTCGTGCCCAGTGTAAGGTAGGAGTAGTTAGGCGACGCCGGAGTTTGGGGTCTATTGGTGGCTGGTGTCGTCCCCAGCAGGATTGTAAGGCTTGTGTGCTCGTTTTTACCTTCAGTAGCTATGTCAGTCGACTAAGAGATATCCCCTGTCCCCATGATTGATACAAACTTCAGAATCATGTCCTGGAACGTGCGGGGCCTAAACTCCCCTGCAAAGCGCTTGGCCGTCTCCGAGGTGGCTCACGCCAACAAAATATCGATCCTAAATTTACAGGAAACAAAGATCGAATCCTGGTCTACACAACTAGCAATAGAAGTAGGGGGGCCTTCGCTTCAGGGTTGTGTTGTGCTGCCCGCAACAGGCACTAGAGGCGGTGCCGCAATTTTCTAGGATAAGCAGGTAGTTGACATAGTCTCGCACATGATCGCTAGTTTCTCCATCACGGTTAGGGTCCAGTTCGTCGGCAGCAGCGATTTCTTTTGGATGACAACCATCTACGGGCCGACAGAGGATGATCAGAAAGAAAACTTCCTTTCTGAACTTGCCAGCGCGGCCCCTCCCCCATCTGATCCATGGATGCTTAATGGCGACTTCAACATGATTTACCAGGCCAGCAACAAAAGCAATGGCCTGATCAACAGAAGGATGATGGGCCGTTTTCGCCGGGCAATCGACTACGCAGGGGTCAAAGAAGTCAAGTGCAAGAACAGGCGATTCACCTGGAGTAATGAGCGAGACGAACCTACTTTATGCAGCATTGACAAGGTCTTTTGCAACTTAGCATGGGAAGACATGTTCCCCGACGTGTTGCTTACGGCGGCTTCTACGTCCTTCTCTGATCACTGCCCCCTGCTGTTAGCCAACGGTGCGCCGCCAGTTAGGAAAGCTAGGTTCAGGTTTAAGAGCTTTTGGCCGCAATTCCCACACTTCCATGAGACAGTGCAGCACGCCTGGGATCGGCCAGTCAATCATGACTGCCCATTCATACGCATCGGCAGGAAACTACAGAGGACAGGGGCTGACCTGAAAATCTGGAGCAGATCGCTCTTTGGAGGCGCCAAGATGCAGTTCCACATCGCAAACACGGTGATATTGCAGTTGGACCTGGCGCAAGAGGCCAGACATCTGACGGAGCAGGAGCACGTGCTACGTAAACAACTTAAACTCAAGGTGATTGGGCTGGCCGCAATCGAGAGAGCCAGAAAGCGACAGGCATCCAGGATCATGTGGCTTAGGGCTGGCGACGCAAACTCAAAGTTTTTCCACACAAAAATCAGAGCAAGAAGGAGCAAGAACTACATTCATTCGATCAGGATGGGCAACGCTGTCATTACTGAACATCAGAAGAAGGCATCGGCCGCGCGCGACCACTTTACAGAGGTTTTGGGAAGGAGCCGGCAGCGCAACTGCACCCTAAACTGGGACGAACTGCACTTGCCGGTAGTCGACATGATGGGGCTCGATCTACCTTTCACCGAGCATGAGGTATGGGCGGCAATTCAGGCCTCACCGGCGGAAAAAGCGCCTGGACCAGACGGCTTCACCGGGCGTTTCTTCAGGGCTTGTTGGAACACCATCAAGCACGACATTATGGCAGTTTTTCAGAAATTCTATGATCTAGCAGGAGCAAACTTCGATGATTTAAACAAAGCGTTCATAGCACTGCTGCCGAAAAAGGATGGAGCAACGGAGATGTGCCACTTCAGGCCTATCAGCCTCATACACTTCGTGTCAAAACTGATAGCTAAGGTTCTATCTATGCGGCTGGCCCCAAAACTCAAGGACCTCATCTCACCGGCGCAATCTGCTTTCCAAAAGGGCAAGTGCATCCATGATAGCTATCAGTATGTGCAGGGCTGTGTAAGAGCGCTTCACAGGGACAAAAAATCGGCCCTTCTTTTCAAACTGGACATTGCCAAGGCCTTCGATTTAGTTTCTTGGGAATACCTACTGGAACTGCTTTAGAGAATGGGTTTTAGCCCACGATGGAGGGACTGGACCGCCATGCTGCTATCCTCCGCCTCCTCCTCCATCCTGATGAACGGCGAGCCGGGTGAGAAATTCTGGCACTGACAAGGCCTGCGTCAGGGAGATCCTTTCTCCCCGCTCCTCTTCATCATCGCCATTGATCCACTTCACCGTCTGCTAGCAGCGGCTACGGAAAGAGGGACGCTGGCCCGGTTGCCGGGTCGGGGTGCGAGCATGAGGGTCTGCCTTTACGCAGACGACGCGGTCATATTCGCCAATCCATCCAAGGCAGAGGTTGATACGCTACTTGATCTGTTGACAAAATTCGGAGAAGCAACAGGGCTGCAGCTCAACCAAAGTAAATCTTCAGTGGCAGCCATTAGGTGCAAAGACATCGATTTGTCGGAAGTGCTACAGGGTTTCGGTGGCACTCTGACTGGTTTCCCCCTGACTTACCTCGGCTTGCCGATCTCGACGGCCAGGCTGAGGCTGAGCCACTTCCAGTTCTTGATAGACAGAATTAAAGCGCGTCTGGCGGGTTGGAAAGGAAAACTGCTCAACTTGGCAGGTAGGAGGGTTCTGGTACGTAGTGTCCTCTCCGCCCTGCCAACTTTCGCCATGACTGTTCTAAAAGTGCCAAAGAAGATCATTCGAGAGATAAACAAGGCCCGAAGGCGATTCCTATGGTGCCGGGATGACCAGCTCGTCGGGAGTAAGTGCAAGGTGGCCTGATCGAAGGTTTGCTCCCCGGTGCGTCAAGGAGGGTTGGGAATCCTAGATCTAAACAAGTTCAGCATTTCCCTTCGCCTCAGATGGCAGTGGCTAACATGGGATCAACCAGCAAGGCCGTGGGTGCAGCTAAAGCCCCCGGTGTCAGAGAAGGACCGAGAGATTTTCAGTTTGGCAACAAAAGTTCAGATTGGGAACGGCCGTAAAGCAGACTTCTGGAAAGACAATTGGTTAGGAGACTCCCCGCTGGCAATCTCATACCCAACAGTCTACAATCACGCCCGCAGAAAAAGTAGAAGCGTTGAAGCATCCCTCCGGAATGATCAGTGGATCAAAGATTCGCAACATGGTGACACCATGGCCATTGCACCTGATTTTCTGTCCATGTGGCGTATGTTACAGGCCGAAAACACAGTGTTGTGCCCACAAGAAGACGACCGCATATGATGGAGGCACACCAACAATGGCTGCTACTCTGCAAATTCAGCATACAACATACAGTTTCAGCCCCCGGGTCAGCCCATGTTCAACAACCTAATCTGGAAGGTCTGGGCTCCAAACAAGCACAAGATGTTCATGTGGCTATTTCTTCAGGACAGGCTTTGGTGCAACGATCGACTTCAGAGGAGGGGTTGGCCGAACAATTACTTCTGCCAACTGTGCCTCCGTAATCTGGAAACGTCCACACATTTGTTTTGGGATTGCAGTTTTGCGCCGGAAATTTGGCTGCACACGGCAAGGCGTTCTGGATGCTCCTCTCTATCATCATTGACCAGGGACCTCACCTCATCAGCTCAGGTATGCCAGCAGGCCATCAACCAGACTTTACCACAAAACAGAAGAGCAATCAGATCAATGATCATTATGGTTATGTGGGAGATCTGAAACGAGAGGAATGAATGCACCTTTAGGGGGGCGACTTCAAGTCATCAGCGGATATGTGCAAAGATCAGTAGTAACTTAGAACAATGTAGATTGGCAGGAGCAAAGAAACTAGAGGCCCCGTTCGGGGAAATGTTGGGGGAAGATTGATTTCAGTGTTTTCTGCATAAGATGACGGTCGCTTGACCGTCTCTTCTTATTTTCTCTTCTTGATCGCTCCGATCAACCTTTGTACTCACCTTCCTGCTAAATCAATGAAGCCAGCAATGCTGGGTCTTTCAAAAAAAAACCTTTAGAGAATCAAGGCTGAGTGTGCTTAGTTCATAGATAGAGGAGGCAATAACTTTCATGTGCTCCTTGTTAACATCTGTTGGATCATCGCCTAATTTCAGTCGCAGCTTCCTCAGATTCTTTAGCTGGCAAAGTTCTCGAAAGAAGTTGGATGATTGTGTTGGAACTTGGCCTTCAGGATCGATTACATCAAATCACGATGAACACGCACGCGCAAAACTTTGGCCAAGGGCACGTGTCGTGCCCCTTCTTCTCTTTATTTCTTTTTCTCTTTTTCTCAATACCACGTTACAAAGTTATGCCCTGGCTGCATATATATATGCACAGCCAGCCACCGACCCAACCTAAACCCAATCCTACTCGTACAGAAACTACTACCTAAACACGCTGGACACAAACAAATCCTAACCGGACTCTACTTTACTAGTTTTTTTTTTTTTTTGAAATTGACTCTACTTTACTAGTTAACTCCTATCACAACACGGACTAGTACTTCTGCTACTTGCGTGCAACCAGCCACACGTACTAATCACCGGCTACCTTGATCACCATTAGTCTAAATCTAGTATAAACTCCTACTACATGACTCAACCAATACTATGACTAGGACAAGATTACCTAACAATCTCCCCCTAATCTTGACTTATCATCTCCGCATACTTGCTTTGATCTTGACTCGTTGTAGATTCACGATTTGTCGATCCAAGCTCCGACGCATGATTCGGACTACCAACCCACACGGTCGCATCTACGCGTGCAACGTGCAAGACTGGACGCATCATCAGTCTTCACGTCGTTCAACTTAACTGGTCACTATCCCACTACACGCCGAGCTTGATCTTCAACTGTCATATCCGTACACTGAGTATGACCCGCTTGGAAACATGCAGCGCCTCTCCTTTGCTGTCATGTTGTGCCACCGCCATTGCTCGGCCACTGCCTTGCACTCGGTCCGCACCATACTCCTTGTACTTGCCTGCAACAGATCCACTCTCCATTGCTCGCACACCTCCTCGCTTTACGATGGCTTCGCCTACCATCGTCCGCCTTCGGCATCACACCGAATCCACACTGGCCGCAATCAGGACGCTCCACGAGGACATTGATATGACTCACGGAACACCGTGCACACCTCTTTCACTCCAACGAATCATCACCAAGACGAGCACTTGGACACGACGACGACTCACAGACGCAACGACGACTGACCGTGCAATCTCGCACGACTCCTTCACTCATCCGACTCCCTCGGACGACGATCTTGATGAGCTCCAGCACCGCACCTCGGCACCACCTCTCCCATCAACGATCTCTTTCCACCACCTTGCAGACGACAGCCTGTCGCCTTCCTCCATGTCGCTCCGCCGAACGACGATCTCTTGATCCTCCGCGTCGCTGCACCACTCAGCAACTTCATGGCCCACCCTTCCTCGTCGCTGCACCACCCAGCGACCATAACGCCCGCCCCGAGGCGCTAGTCGGGTCGCTACCCCGGGGCAAGCGCGGCTTCAAATTGACCTTGCTCTAGATATCAATTGTTGGAACTTGGCCCTCAGAATCGATTACATCAAATCACGATGAACACGCACGCGCAAAACTTTGGCCAAGGGCACGTGTCGTGCCCCTTCTTCTCTTTATTTCTTTTTCTCTTTTTCTCAATACCACGTTACAAAGTTATGCCCTGGCTGCATATATATATGCACAGCCAGCCACCGACCCAACCTAAACCCAATCCTACTCGTACAGAAACTACTACCTAAACACGCTGGACACAAACAGGGGCGGGCCCACTTCAATTCATGGGTATTCAGTTGAATACCCATTATTTTTTGCCAAAAAACTATGTATAGATGGTGTATAGTACGTACATGTGTAGAGAAAAGGGAAAATGACAGAACGTGTGACATTGTCCACGCATTCAGCCCCAAACAAGGGCAGCCCACCTCTGGTTTTCTCCGTCCCCACCCCACGCATAGCACATGGCCCATTATCTCCAGGCCCAGTACAAAAGTAGCCACAGCCTGATGGCCTGATTGCTCGCATGAACCAGAACTACAGAAGTCAATCGATTACAGAACCGGCGGCGCGACGCGTCACATCCCAATTCCAGATCGCACGCCGGGAGGTATGGTTGATCGTGCGGCAAGCCGGCGACGCACCACGGTTGCGGCGTGGGCGGCAGCACGACCACACGGCGCAGGCATCTGAGTGTCCGAGAGAGCTGCACTATGAGCGCGAGAATCATTTTTCAGTCTCCCGATGTTCAGTTCTTGCTCATAAACAGTACCCATGGTGAGTTAATCTCTCTAATTGGCCTCCTATTTTGAAATCTTAGACTTGTTTGAGATTTGATACCCCCTATTTTGGCACAACTATATTGAATTTTGAGACTTGTTTGTAGTGATTCAGAAGGATGAAATATTCAGATATCATAATCGTTAAGAGTTAGTATTAAGTAGTATAATAAATTGATATTTTTTGCAATTTTGTGATTGTGATTTTGATGGTTATATACATTGAAAGGGAATTCTTCTAGCCAGTTAAGAGAAAGGCATCATCACCCATTTTGAAGTTGTCCTATAATTGTAAGCTATCTTATCATTTACTTGTTTCTATCCTCTTTACATATATTAGATGTTGCCACACTATGTTAAACAATTAATACTTCTATATGTTGCAAAGTTTCAAGTTAACATCAATTTTACGAATCTACATATTATGCTAAAACTTCTATATATATTATACAATACGTACAATATGATGTTGTAGTCAATTATACACCCAAAACTAAGGCCCTAGGCAGAAAACATGGTTTGCGTATATAAATGGACTGGGCAGGCTAATACAAAGGGATGTATCGAGAGGACCCTATCCAATAATAAACCCTCATAAGCAATGTGATGTAAATGGGTATATAGTAACTAGAGGCTCATTAGGAGCAGCCAGTGTCGCAAAGTTCCATTCCCCTCATTTTCTGCCAAGTTTCAAGACACAGAATCACAAAAATGACCAGATGTCAGATATGGCTTTCGGGAAAAAAAGATATTAACCTTTGAAAATTTGAATACACACACTTTACATTCTGGGCCCGCCCCTGGACACAAACAAATCCTAACCGGACTCTACTTTACTAGTTAACTCCTATCACAACACGGACTAGTACTTCTGCTACTTGCGTGCAACCAGCCACACGTACTAATCACCGGCTACCTTGATCACCATTAGTCTAAATCTAGTATAAACTCCTACTACATGACTCAACCAATACTATGACTAGGACAAGATTACCTAACAGATTGCAAGAATTAGTAGCGTGGTACTTCTACCTTTCTCGTCTATAAAAAACCATCTCCTTCCATGAGACAAAGTCCACCTTATTTTCGTAAATTCAGAAACTTGTGACTTTATGACCTAGGAGTTTACATAGACTTTGGACGAGGTTCATGGGTTATTCCTTTTATGAAGTAAGGTGTATATTTTTCCTCTGTGTTTTAAATTGAAAGACAAACTTTACATCCAAGGATATATGTACATACACGAATGGTTCCATGGCATGAACAAACTAAACAATACACAAGTATTTCTCAAAAATAAAGTAATCACAAGTTAACTATTCCCTCCATTTCAAATTACTTGTCTCAAAAGTGGATAAAAATGGATGTATCTATAACTAAAATACATTTAGATATATCCATTTCTGTGACAAGTAATTCCGAACGGAGGGAGTATATATACCGTGATTACATTGTAATCTAATTGTCCACAAAAGGTGATACGATCATCTAAACATCAAGTGAGCTTCTCGCGAGGAGTGGTGTCGGTGTAGCCGATGCCCTTCCTCTTTGTGGGGAAGACCATGACCACAAAACTCGGTAGAAATGCGATGCCCAACGGCAGGTTCTTCAGCAGCTCCATGGTGTTCCTGCCGGCGTTGGGGAAGAAGCAGTTTTGTAGCCCCATGTCGCTGAACGCCACGGTGAGAAAGACCAGCGCTGTGAAGATGGCGTGCAAAAAGTCCAATGGCCGGATGCGGAGCCTCCGGAACTCAGCTGGAGTCCACTTCAGCTTCTCCTCTTCGTCGGAGAAATTGAACACGTTGAAGCCGCGTGGTGTGGCGACGCCGTAGTAGAGCTTCTGGTCTCGGCCAAGCACGCTGTCGGTGAAGGAGAAGAGGATGCACAGGGCGGCGAGGATGATGACCAGCGTGGCGGTGAGCCACTGGTTGGAGGCCTCGCACTTGCCGTGGTTGGTGAAGGACGGGGATAGAGCCTGGTACGCGAGCCGTGAATGGTTCCACCGTTGGCCGCGTTGATTTGTCTACGTGGTGTGGCAAGCTAGTTGAAGCCCTGCACAGCATGTTGACTTCAACTATTCTAGGCGTGACAAGTCATTTCTACGTGTATTGCATTGTCTTATAAGTTTGCGTCCCACGTACTTGGAACTCTCTCTAGATTTTCTTTGGAACTCTCTCCTGACCGTGCGACGATGTCTTCTTCCCCCAAAGTGAGGAAATGAATTAGTTCAAGATCACTTGTTTCCAGTAGAAATCTGCAAGCTTACCTTTCACTCAACTAGCACAGTGCCGTCTGGCAAATGCGAGGGCCCTGCCTTTATTGCTCTAAATTTTTGTAAAAAATATTTTTTATAGCCACTGCTAAATATAAAGCCACTGCTAAATATTGTGCGCTTAGAAATCAATACTGTGACTCTATAGCCACTGCTAAATTGGATATCATATGAAAGCATACATATACAGGCCTCACTGGTATGCATGATCTTAAAACATAAGAAATTGGATGGAAGTGCAAGATAGAAGACTTGGAAGCACACGAATTTTGTAAACAGTGCTTTTGGTTCAATAAATGTCCAACCACAAGAGAAAAAAATACTCCATTTGTTCCAAAATATAGTGCATAATAGATTTTTGCAAAGCCAACTTTGTAAACTTTGTGCAAGATTATAGAAATTCTTGTCAACATCTACACTGGCAAATAATTACCATTAGATCACGAAATAGATTCTCAAATGACAGAAAATTGGTATTTTATAAATTGGTCAAAGTTTATAAAACTTGGTTTTTGAGAAAACCAAGATGCTGCATCTATATGGTGATATTTTATATATTGGTCGATATTACATGGTATAGTAAACATATACCGCATCTGTATGCTGATTTTAGAATATGCCACACCTTTTGTGAGGGTATTCCGCGGTACTCTCGATGCAACCCAAATCAGGAGAGACTCCTCAATCACACACACACACACACACACACACACGCACGCACGCACGCACGCACGCACGCACGCACGCACGCACGCACGCACATGCGCACGCGCACGCGCACGCGCGCAGGCGCACGCCCGCGGTACTCTCGATGCAACCCAAATCAGGAGAGACTCCTCAATCACACACACACACGCACGCACGCACGCACGCACGCACGCACGCACGCACGCACGCACGCACATGCGCACGCGCACGCGCACGCGCACGCGCACGCACACGCACGCAGACGCACGCCCGCGGTACTCTCGATGCAACCCAAATCAGGAGAGACTCCTCAATCACACACACACACACACACACACGCACGCACGCACACGCGCGCGCACACACACACACACACACACACACACGCGCGCGCGCACACGCACGCACACGCACACACACGCACACACACGCGCGGTTTTTTAGTGTCCAGTCAGACAAAAATATTTCACAGATTATACATTTAAGAATGAATCATAGAACACACATGATATCATACAGACCCAAGAATTTTCAATGACCAGCCTTTGGGTCTTCTAAACACATCAATAAGGGGGAGGCGAAGTTGGATGTAAAAAATATCCGCACACAACAAAGGAAGTCATGATTTCAATTACAGAAAGAGGACATCGTGATCTCATTACCATGGTTCCTCACTTTGAAGCATGAAACAGCCACCACGCCCAAAAGTGGAGGCATGGCCAACCGCGAGACAAAGATCACAACATACAGCTTAGCTAGTGCACATTAAATCGAGCTATTCGTACCTAGAAATATGGACATAAATCGAGCCAAGGCTTAGGCAATGACTTGTATGAGCTGGAAATTCATATTCGATCGGCATGCTGAGTATTGACTGACGAATGTAAATCATAACATGTCATAGTAAAATCAAACTTTTTAAAGAATAGAAATTGATACTTTTGAGGTCTAGTAGATTAATTGTCCGGTGTTTGTATACTAACTCAACGATTTTCTTATAGGATATGTTGTATTATAGTATATTGTATTATATTATATTATATTATATTACATTGGGTCCTTGAGTTCAAGTTTTAATAACATTCTTAATTGGAATAAAATACTATGATTTTTTTTGGTCTGTTGAATAAATTCGTTGTTTGTACCTTAAGTCATCAATTACCTGTGTATGAAATATCATAAACCTCATGCAAAGTTAATTATTCCATTGCCACATTAATGATATGTTTCAAATTTTGAACTGAGATCTTCTAAATCTCCATCTTCATGTTACCATTACTCATTGTTCCTAAGAAGCTACTCCTCAAGAGAAAGGGTGCTTGAAGGTGCATGGAAAGTTGCTCATAAATCTTCCTGGATGCCTCCAACGCCTAGTTCCTCCGATTTTGTATTCCAATCAATTTCCAGCAAGCCTACATTTCAGATGAACTCGTCGATATGATAGCCTTACCACCGATAAACAAAATTCAACTAGATAGATCAAGAATCATGACCACCACAAACAAGACACTGATGCTTGACAAAATCTAGGAAACCCACTGAAGAGGCGATCAAATCAATCCTAAAGTATGAGCTGCTTGAAATGTAGGAAACTCACACCACAATAACATCATATCAAATCAAATTCGCCATGGATTTATCTAGATATTGTAATACCGAGACCTTCAAATTTTCATATGGGGGTGGTGGGAGATGGAGGGTCCTTTGGTTGTTGTGTTCATCCAAGAGGGTAGGTATGTGTGTGTTACAAATGAAGGGAACCTGCGTCTTTTAAAGGCCAGTAGCATGGGAACTTAAGTCCACGTGGCGGTGTTCATAGGTTGGTATTTTGTTTTGTTTGGTACCATCCAGGGTTTTCATCCCATGTTTTATCTATTATGTGAATATATATTTAGACAGAGGGCTGATTTTGGCATATGGGACCCTCATGGACATCACTTTTTTCCAGGTTGTATATTTGTATGATTGTTGATGGAGTATTGAATAGTATATAAGTGGTACGTAAGAGCTTCTCTTTCTTATTTGGTCCCTCGAGACTTAAAGTGGTTTGATGGATACCATGATGATAGTTTCACACACGTGGCAGTCATTTCAATAAAAAAATCATAGTTTAGGCATTTTTACAACACCAGAAAATAAAAAATAACTAATTAGTAAAATATATTGGTAATTGATTCTAGACCTTTTCTGTTCCTGAGCTGGTCCTGATTTTATTGAAGTGAGAGGAATAAATACTAATATATTAATTTGCTAGTATATTTTACCTGTTTCTTCAGCCATGACTTTGTGATAGTTTTTACATCATTCAAATTATCTTGCCGGGCTAAAATAAAAGATCTTGCCACATTTTCCCCCACAGTGGTGACACTTGAAAAATTGTACCTAATGTTTTTTACTGAGAACATCCTACTTGTACATATTTCGTGTCAGCTGATGAGTATACAGAAGTATGTCAAATCCCCTCAAATTTCAACAAATTATCAAATTATCCCAAATAGGTGCGGCTAGATGCACCATACTTCTCCCATCAGGGGAGGAGCCAAGATAGATGTGGGGGAACGAAAGAGATAATGTCACTACTGACAGATATCGGTAAATTAAGTCTCCCGTAACATTGTGTAGCAATTCCAACAAACATTTGTTGTATTCTGACTTTTCATCTTTGAACTCAAAAACTATGGCTAACTGAAACGAAAGGTAAGAGATACTCTAGCAAAGTCGTCATATTTGTCTGATCGCCATAACAACCGCCATTAACGATTTTGACAAAAAAAAAAGCACTCTAGCAGAGTCTTCATCTTGTAAGGGGCCGTAATAGTATATGGAGCACCCTCTTCACGATCGCCATATACTGCGAATCAATGATGACAAGTGGTCTCCCCGGCTCTACATCAATCCATGCACAGTCATGGCATTTTAAGTACAACACAAATCATAGTGTATGAGTCTATGTTTCAGTACGCACACTGTAACGATTTACGAGTGATAATTAGTCTAATGGTGGTTGGAATTTGCTCAGGTTTGGTGCTTGGCGATTCATGTGATTCTTGATTCAATTGAAGGTGGGAGGAACATACGACACATTAAGCATCTGAGTTAATTGATTAATCTGCCAGTGCAAGTTGCTTGAACTCTGAACTGAACAAGTGACCTTCTCAGTGTTACCACTAATATGTCTGTGTGTCTGTTTGTGAGTGCCTGCCTACATGGTTCTCGGACGAACCTTTCAGTTCGAGTACCTACCTACAAAGAGCAACGGTAAGCGAAAAAATATTTCACCTTCGTGAGGTGCTTTGGAAGGGAGGTTGCAGCCATTCGGTCCCTGATCTGGAACACGTTGCTACACTCCAAAATGGTTGTTGTCGTCAGTGTGGCCCATTTTATATCCACGTCTTGGAAATTTATCTAATGGGCAGGCGTATAGGCATACATAAATCCAGAGATGGCTGCCGCCATCCTGCCTTGGAGATGGATGGAGACTTCATATGATTTTGAATCAATTGATGGGAGGGAGAAACACATATGAGGGCATTCATCGGCGAGTATAATTCACTTCTTACCCCGGTCATGATTCTATGACAGCTTTTATATCTTTAACACATGGCAGCTTTTATATCTCTTTATTATATATTTCTCAAACTGAGAAACTAGACCTACCTTTTAGGATTTTGTGTCACCTGATGATGGGCAGACAACTGAGACGTGTGTCTGTCAGGAGCATACAAAAAATATGTTGAATTCCCACGAATTTCATCTCTCTATTAAATTGGCAATTGTCCCAAATAGGCCCGGCTAGTTGTCCTGTATTTCTCTCGTGCCATGCTGGATACTCCCCCAGTTCGTCAATCTTGACATAGAGCCCGGGCTTGTTAGTTTGGGAACAATGACATAAATAGGGAAAAATCATAGCATTGTCAACTAATAGGTAAATTGTGCAATTTCAAAAAAATGAGGTAAAAACTAGCACAAGATCACAACTAGGAAGTTGTTTATAGTTGTCTAACGGAACATGTAGCTTTCAGTGTTATGTCTCTAACTCGCAAATCCTTCCACATTCGTGATCTCCATGCATGCTAGTGCCATGCTACCTCATTTTTATTTTTATTCCACCCCGCTCACTTTTCTCTTTCCTCGATGCTCCTGAGCATGGGTGCGTTTTCTGGTATTGTTGGAAACACATGCAAAATCCGCTTTGTGGTGTTAGTAATTAAGTTTTTTAATGACTTGATCAAAATTAATTGAAGACATTTTTCGCATTTTCATAATAGTTAAGGACTTTTCAAATGATGCTATTGCATAATGAAATAGGTGTTAGTTACACTAACTGAAATATCATAAACCTTTTGCAATGTTAATTTGAACATAGTAATGCTATTAACATTATTATAAACCTATTTTTAGACTAAGATCCTCCGGCCCTTGACTTGGCTCTTGTTGAAGTACATATGGATTGCCCAATCTTATTCATTAGCTCAGACTTTGGCTCTATTGGTTGTGCATGAAACTTAATAGCTCTTACAACGGTTGGTTACCGACTACTTGTTTTTAGGATCATGCAAGATGATCACTGATATTCCGCTCATAAATCTTCCCGGATGCCTCCAACACCTAGTTCTACTTGAGTATTGATTCCAATAACTCTGGAGCAATCTTGCATCTCGGTTGAACTTTCTGATATGAGATAGCCTTGCCACCAACAAAACAAAACTCAAACAAATGGTTCAAGATTCAAGACCACCATCAAACAAGACACCAATGATTAAGGAAACCTGGAAATTAAGTGAACAAGCGATCAAATAGATCCTCAAATATTGAGACCAACTAGAATGCTTAGGTAATCGGTGTCACAACAGCACCATATCAAATCAAATTGGTTGGGAACTGGTCTAAGTCTTGAACTCCCGAGAGACCAAGAGCTTTCCATTGATAGATGATGGTGGCAGGAGAGGGAGTGTCGTCTGGTTCTTTTGTTTGTGCATGATCAGTATTGTGATGAAAGAGGGTCACGTGTGCCTTTTGAAGTCCATGGGCGATGTAAACTTAAACCCTCATGGGGTCATTGCATGGTTAGGTTTTCATGTCGTGATTTTCCTTTATTGTGTGCTTCTTCAGGTTGAGGGCTAGTTTTTGCCATGTGGAGCCCCATGGACATCACTTATTTTCTAGGTGGTACATTTGTACAATAGCCAATGCAGTATTGAAGAGCAGAGGTGGCCCCCCTTTAAAAATGTGTTGCTTCATGTTAAAGCACCCACACGGATAACAAGATGTTCGATGCATCACTGAAGAGTAGAGGTGGTCCATAGGACAACTTTCAAAATGTGCTTCTTCATGTTAAAGAGGTTTGATGGATAACATGAAGATGTGATCATGTCTACAATTATGAAATTACAGATCTACCCTTTAATGAATAAATAAAATAAAATTAATATGGCTACTGGTCCCATGTTTTTTGGCATTGGCCTCGTCTGTTTGGTACTTTTCAAGACTTCTATTTTGGTGCCTCCTACTTTTTTCATCGTTCGATTCATTTCGATTGACGTGTCTTGATTTTCCCGATCACAATAAAACTTGTATAAGTACAAAAACGCCATATAAGTATGGACAGAGGGAGGATGTGACTATTTTATGATGACGTATTTCCTGGTTTGTCTAAACATTTCAGTGATCGGCGCATGCTGAACTTTCCTGTTTTGCTGGTGAGTTGCTCACTGCAGAGTATGCACAGAATACGAAACGTACCACGGAGCACCCAAGAACGCTCCATGTGAGCTTCACCGTGAAGAGCTTTGGAGAGCTCATTTTGAAGGCGTAAAGTTCAAGCTGAACTAAAAAAAAACAGTAGATACATTCTTGAGTGCAGATATCAACCGACATGGTCTCCGAGATGTTTTGGAGTTTTGGGAAGGGGGATGCGGCCCGGCCCAAAGTCCAGATCTGGATAATGATTGTTGTCGGTTTGGTCTCTCTTGCCGTGATTTATAGCATGATTTCTCTGATAGGGCAAGAGACGATAACATCGGTGCTGCTGATTGTGTATGTCCAGCTCAACGGAAATGCAATTAGGATACTTGTTGATCTTCTTCGCATTACTACAAGCCTACGGTTGTCACGGAGGTCGTACGATTGCCGGAGGTGTCCGTGAGACGCCACTAGCAAGAGGAACAACAGCGTGACGAGGACCGCAGCCACAGGGATGAACAATGCCATTACAACGTATAGCAGGTTTCATATATGTACCTTCATCTTGTTCAGTAGCACTGCCAAGCCGGCAGAGCAATTAGGCTCACTTAAGGTGCCAGTGGAGCTCTCGATTTTCCAAATCTTGGTTACTTTACATTCCAACGCACTTCCCGTACTGCGTCCACGAGGACGCGTCTCCTCTAGGTCGAGTTTCGCGCGGACATTATTTTTTTACATGTGATTACATGTCTTGTTCTCATGAACGATAGCTAATGTGTGGATAAATAAATATACAGGTCTCACCAAAGGTGATTACAAACTGTCTGACTTGTAGATTAACAGTAGTAGTAATACAGGATCATTACAGAAAGACAGTTTTGAGAAAAAACTACATGGAGACATGCGGTACTCTAGTAGTGCAAGATATAGGTTTCGCCACAGGATCTTGATACGTCTTCAACGTATCTATATTTTTTGATTGTTCCATGCTATTATATTATCAGTTTTGAATGTTAATGGGCTTTATTTTATACTTTTATATTATTTTTGGAACTAACCTATTAACCCAAGGCCCAGTGCAAATTGCTGTTTTTTTTGTTTATTTCAGTATTTCGCAGAAAAGAAATATCAAACGGAGTTTAAACGGAATGAAACCTTCGGGATCGTGATTTTTGGAACAAACATGATCCAGAGGACTTGGAGTGGGCGTCAAGAAACGAACGAGGTGTCCACGAGGTAGGGGCGCGTCCTCCCCCCCTCGTGGCTCAACCGACCTACTTTTTCCTCCTTTATACGTTCACATACCCCGAAAACATCCAGGAGCACCACGAAACCCTATTTCCACCACCACAACCTTCTGTACCCAAGATATCCCATCCTGGGGCCTTTTTCGGAGCTCCGCCGGAGGGGGCATCGATCACGGAGGGCCTCTACATCAACTCCATGGCCCCTCCGATGATGTGTGAGTAGTTTACTTCAGACCTTCGGTTCCATAGCTAGTAGCTAGATGACTTCTTCTCTCTCTTTGGATCTCAATACAATGTTCTCCTCGATCTTCGTGGGGATCTATTCGATGTAACTCTTTTTGCGGTGTGTTTGTCGAGATCCGATGAATTGTGGGTTTATGATCAAGTCTATCTATGAATAATATTTGAATCTTCTCTGAATTCTTTTATGCATGATTGGTTATCTTTGCAAGTCTCTTCGAATTATCAGTTTGGTTTGGCCTACTAGATTGATCTCTCTTGCAATGGGGGAACTGCTTAGCTTTGGGTTCAATCTTGCGGTGCTCGATCCCGGTGACAGAAAGGGAAACAACACGTGCTGTATTGTTGCCATTGAGGATAAAAAGATGGGGTTTATATCATATTGCTTGAGTTTATCCCTCTATATCATGTCATCTTACCTAATGTGTTACTCTGTTCTTATAAACTTAATACTCTAGATGCATGCTGGATAGCGATCGATGTGTGGAGTAGTAATAGTAGACGCAGGTAGGAGTCAGTCTACTTGTCACGGACGTGATGCCTATATACATGATCATGCCTAGATATTCTCATAGTTATTCGCTTCTGTATCAATTGCTCGACAGTAATTCGTTCACCCAGTGTAATACTTATGCTATCTTGAGAGAAGCCACTAGTGAAACCTATGGCCCCCAGGTCTATTCTTCATCATATAAGTTTCCAATCTATTTTACTTTGCAATTTTTACTTTCAATCTATATCATAAAAATACCAAAAATATTTATCTTATCATTATTATCTCTATCATATCTCACTCTCGTAAGTGACCGTGAAGGGATTGACAACCCCTTTATCGCATTGGTTGCGAGGTTCTTATTTGTTTGTGTAGGTACGAGGGGCTTGCGTGTGGGCTCCTACTGGATTGATACCTTGGTTCTAAAAAATTGAGGAAAATACTTACGCTACTTTACTGCATCACCCTTTCCTCTTCAAGGGAAAACCAACGCAGTGCTCAAGAGGTAGCAAATCTTTCTCGTTAAAATATGCCTGCAGAAAAAACTAGACATCATGTGTTACTACCGACACATGAAGTGAGGCTACTCATGGTTATCCTCTTGGACATTCATCACGTGACTAACATAAATACTCCACCAACCTTTATTTGAGTGAATAATATTTTCTAGCTATATATACCACTCAATTTTCAGCAATCACCGTCGTTAACCGCCACATCTAGTTGACATGCTAGCACATCAAACAGGTGACAACCTAAGATGTACGAGAAATGCAAGGGAATTGGAGACACCGGGAGAGAAGCAACCATTCCTCAGCAAATCATGCAGCCTAGATGGTATTCTTCATCTCTACTTAGTCCACCAGACATGCATCCTCGTAGCAGCGGATTTATTTTAAAGAGTATACAGCCGCGTACTTCGCTGACAAGGTCCCTTGGCTCATGATGGGGCACATCAGTCTTGAGTGCATAATGAGCCATTTCTTAGTTGCTCGCTATGGGTCTTGCCCTCTTGTAGTGCTTAGCATTTGATAAGGTCTGGTCATATGTCTTTCCTCTGAGGGAATTTGATTGTGATCTTCACAACGACAATGTGCTTCAACGCTGTCTTGAGCCGTCCTAGCTACTTGTAAAACCAAGTAAAAGCACTTCTCTTTTTTACCATTGATTTACTCCGACTTCCAACTGCGACCAAAATAAACAATGTGATCATGGTTCAGATAGAAAACGTGATGCCTTACATAAACCATGAAAATGGTATGGAGGATTCTGAGATTTGCACCTATGAATTTTACCCTTTTTTTCACCAGCAAAAAATATAGGATTTTACCCCTTTTTAAGAAAAAACAATGAACATATCTACAAGACAAATGTTGACTCAAAAGTCAAACAAGCCAAACCATTATTGATAGAAAACGCAGGCCCACTGTCGCATCCTGAAATGGAAAGATTATTCGTTCACCGCAGATGCGCCTTCGCTATGTCCTCTCGCGGAGCACCATTCTAGCAACGTCCCTCCTCAAGGTCGGGCTCCATGCAAATTTTGTTTTTGACATATTGTTGTATATCATGTCCTCCTCATAAGCATTGGTCATGCCAGTGAATGGGTATATCAAATTACACAGCACATCAAAGAAAATTACAAGTGGAGTGATCATCATAGAAAGGTACTCCATGCACGGCTCCGTGACGTGATCATTACAAACAATTACAACCCTAAAGGTGTAGTTTTGAAAGAGAAGAAAACTACAAGGGGCGTTGGACATGACATCGGTTCACGGCCATCAGTCCTTGTCCTTTAGGGTTAATATAATCACTCTGTGCTGGTCTTCTTCTCAAAGCCTATGGTGTGTGCACGAGCTAATTGATCGCAAGAGCAATAACAACACGAGGAGAACAGCGGTCACAAGGACGAGCGCATGTGAGGCCATTATGCACGTATATGTTTCTCACTATGTTTGGGGAACGATGATTTTAGGGATCAAAGTGGCGAAGTTCTTCCCTTGGCATGGGATACCATGAACAACTGCGTACAAGCTTCAGTCAGAGGTCATTTAGGCAATCACACAATTGTCAGAGAGCAAGTCACACCTCCGCAATATTGCCACTAATTTTCATCACCAACTAAAGGCTAGTGCTCCAGGGGTCCGTATGCAAAAGATTCATCGTCAAGACACTCAGGTGGCCCATGAGACTGATTAACTAGCTTCACCCGTTGATTGTTGCACCATGATTCATGTCAGAAATGACCTCAAAGCTACTCTACAACCCTAGTACAATGTAACTAACCCATACTTTTTTTCACATGATTCCAATATTGTATCAATTTTATGTTTTGAACACGAGTTAGATTTGTGATCTGCTTGCACATTTGAATTTCCGGTAATGAAGTCTTCCAAACAAAGGCAATCTTGAATATATTTGGGCAAGATTTCAAATTTGAGTTCGAAAACATGATGGAACTTTATGAAACTAAGTGATACATGATACAACACAAAATAACCTAATAAAACTGGGTAATATTGTTCTATGACATTTTAGTTTGTTATATCATATTTTTTTCTTGTACCATAGTGTATCATGTCGTTGAATTGTGTGTCAAAGTGATGGATAGGGAACTTGCTAAGGCTGGTTGTAATGGGGAGTATCATATACTAGTATCATGCATATGATAGTAGTGTATGTTACTACCTCCCTAATGCATAGTATCATATATTAGTATCATGTAGTACTTCATTTATTGCCATGCATGACACAAAGTAGCATATCATTTATTATGATACAGTATCATGATATGATACTACACCCCTTCTTTCTTCATTTAATGCTATGACACCTCATCAAAATTGTCTAGTTGGCATGCATGATACTAGCTATGATACTACCATTACAACCAGCCTAAAACTTGGAGAAACTTGGTGCATCATAATGTTCGTCAGTATAGAACTTGACGAAACTTGATGAAAACTCAATATACGCTTCACGCAGAACAAGATTTCACTATGTTTCATAGAGTTCCATCGTGTTTCATAGTTTAGTTTTTAAAACTTATCGAAATGTATTCAAGTGTTATCTTGTTTCAAAGTACTCATCACAAAGAACACAAAGATGCAGAGGGTCATAAATTAGACGTTTCACTCAATGGATAAAGTGGATTCAAACTTTGAAATCAAATGAAAAATGCATGGATGGGTGGTGTATATTATATGTGTAGTGTGAGAGGGAAAGGAGGAGAGAAATTGACCCATGCATGGGACCCATTCACGCGACCTCTCATGCACGGTAGAATCTCTTTTCTTGGTGGCCCATGAGCTAGCTCAATTAGGTCGTGGAGAGTCGAATTGGGTGTGTTGCATGGGACAGTGCTGATTTGCATATTTATCACAGAATTATTCTTGATGCGGGCCACCGCTGCTGATCTTCTTCTCGGAGGCCTGCCGGAGGCTTCACCATTCCTCCAGAGAGGGGAAACTTCACCATCAGTTCCGTCAACCCCTTCTCCCTCATCGCCGCCATGCTCTCTCCAACCATGTGATGAATTTTTCCCTTGTGCTCTTTCAGCGTGTTGCACAGAGTAGTAAATATCCGAAGAACTCTACATATGCCTGCATTTTTCATTATTGCTTGCTTTCTTTCATTACTTGATATTTGCCAAGTCTCGGATATTTAGTACTTTGTGTAACTCTACTGCTACATACACCAGTCCATTCAGTAGATTGTCATTGGTACCAATTTCTTCGAGCAAGTACCTGTTTTCATATGTAGTTGAATTGGCAACTCAATTGATAGAGCTTATAAATTTTCTCTCGCTTCCATCGCGTCGAATATAAATTAGAGTTGTAATATTTCGCAACGAAGACCGTTGTGATTCTCTACACTTGTGGGCAACTGACATGTTGACCAGCTTGTTGTCGGCTACTCATTTCTTTTCACAACTCCTCTAACCGAACAAAGGTGTGTTTCCCTTTCAAGCTTAGAAAGAAAGTAAATTCTTTCTCCCGAGATACAATAGAAAAAGAACTTTGTGGAGTTTGAAAAATAAGAAATGGAGAAAAGAAGTTAACACAATTTTTCTGCTGCATTTGGATAGAACTGAACAGAAACGGTTGTCCAAAATGGCACAAGGAAAAAAATGATGCAAAATATTTAATTCTCTTTGTTGACTCCAAAATATGGATAGTGTCAATTTTTCTGTTTCAACCATTGTCGTGTTTTGGTATCCAACGAACCACATATGAAACACACTGAAACAAAGAGGGCCTAAAATGGCTGCAAACAACAATAATAATACTCCTTCACATGAAAGAGAGATGAGAGAAAGACAAACTTTGATGAGATGGAAAAAAGAGTCAAAACACCTCGACGTGTTTTGATGTATTTCGTCAAAGAACGGGCAATACTAGCATTGGTGCCTATCAGAAGCTCATATAAAAAGTTGGTCGGTAGCATGTGATGTCTGACGACCATGGGTGACTGACATGTGAGTCAGCTTGTTGTTGGCCACCCCTTTCTTTAGGCAACTCTTAAACCGACATTGCATATTTAGTCAAAAAAGTACAAAAAGGAAGAAAGAAAATTTCTTGCAAGACATGACGGAAAAAAGAGCTTTGTTGAGTTGGAAAAATAAGAAAAAGAAAACAGAAAAGCTAATATGGTTTTCTGCCGCACCATGGATAGAACTGAACTGAACTGAATCTGTTGGCCCCAAAAAGCAGAGAGGAAAAAGAAAGTCTTTCTCTTCTTCCTCCTCCATTCCTTGGATACAAATGCCAATGCCGATGCGAACGATGCTGCTCCGCCACCTCAGTCCCGCCTCCGCCCTACCCAATCCCCGGCGCTCCTCCGCCTCCTCGCCGCAGCGGATACCGGCGAGGGCCCGGCCACCGCCGCTGCATTCCGCCCGCGCTACCGCGCTCCGGGCCCGGAGGACGCCCATGGCGGCCGGCGAGACCGGCGCTTCCGTCTCCGCCGCCGAGGCCGAGGCCGAGGCCACCCAGGTGCCCATCCTCCTCCCCCCTCCCCGCCTCTCTCTTTCCATTCCGAACCGCCCGTCGCTTTCGCCCCCATCCATTCCCGCCGAATCACATGGCCGCCCCCGCATGGCAGCCACACCACACGGCCGGCCTTGGCTCCGCTGCTGCTCTGACAAAATGATGATGTTCTGATGTTGGGCTGGACCGCGCAGGCGTTCATGCCGGACGCCAGGGCGTACTGGGTGACGAGCGACCTCATCGCCTGGAACGTCGGCGAGCAGGAAGCGGCGTCCGTCTGCCTGTACGCCAGCAGAGCCGCCGCGATGGGCCTCTCGCCGTCGAATGGCGGCGTCCAAGGTACGTACGTACGCAGGCCGATTAAGTTCGTCCTGGATGCCGGCTCTCAGCCTGAACCTGAACCTGATGGTTGTGACTGAAACCCGTCGCTGGTGTGATGATGTGGCAGGCTACGACTCCAAAGTTGAGCTGCAACCGGAGAGCGCCGGGCTCCCGGAAACCGTAAGACGTGCCATGGGTTCCCTGTGCTGTGATCATCTCTTGATTGTGCTTCATGCAGTGTCCAGTGATAAAGTTCAGTTTGCTGAACCTAGAGTGTCATTCGCGACATGTTTCAGGTGACCCAGAAGTTCCCTTTCATCAGCAGTTACAGAGCGTTCAGAGTCCCGAGCTCTGTCGACGTCGCCAGCCTCGTGAAATGCCAACTGGTCGTCGCTTCTTTCGGTGGTAATTCTCGACTCTTTGCACCCTTACTTGCAGATTCAGAGATGAGTGTCAAATTCTCCAGAGAAGTTAAGAAACAGAGAAAGATCCTGACATACTTCTTGTGTGCAGCTGACGGGAAACACGTAGATGTTACAGGACTGCAGTTACCCGGCGTACTGGATGACTTGTTCGCGTACACAGGACCGCTCGGTGCGGTTTTCAGTGAGGAATCCGTGAGCCTGCACCTTTGGGCTCCTACAGCACAGGTTTGGCTTCTAAAGACGGCACATTTTACCATCTCAAGTGTCGGCTCCAGTTCTGCACTGTTCCCGCTTATATGTAAAATGTCCCTGATATATCTTGCAGGATGTGAGTGTGTGCTTCTTTGATGGTCCAGCGGGCCCTGCGCTGGAGACGGTTCAGCTCGAGGAGTCAAATGGTGTTTGGAGTGTTACTGGGCCAAGAGAGTGGGAAAACCGGTATTATTTGTATGAAGTCGACGTGTATCATCCAACTAAGGCGCAGGTTCTGAAATGTTTAGCTGCTGACCCGTATGCTAGAGGGTATGTGGCTATGCGCAGTTCAGTTATGTGTTCAGGGGGAGGAACCTTTTTTTTAATGAAGAAAAGTTCAGAGAGAGGAAGAAATTAACGTGTTGCTTATTTGATCAGCCTTTCCGCAAATGGCGCGCGGACCTGGTTGGTTGACATTAACAATGAAACACTGAAGCCAGCTTCCTGGGATGAATTGGCCGATGAGAAGCCAAAACTTGATTCCTTCTCTGACATAACCATCTACGAATTGCACATTCGTGATTTTAGGTAAATTTAGCTGCTTATTTACACAACTACAAATCTGGTGATTCATCTTTAGAACTACCTGTCTGTTTCCTGTGCTTTTCAATTACAGCGCCCATGATGGCACAGTGGACAGTGACTCTCGTGGAGGATTTCGTGCATTTGCATATCAGGTCCTCAGAGTTGATTTACTAGATGTATTGCATTTCCTCTTTTCATCAGTGTCCCAAGCTGATTGCATTTCGGAACCTGTGGTACAGGCCTCGGCAGGAATGCAGCACCTACTGAAATTGGCTGATGCTGGTTTGACTCATGTGCATTTGTTGCCAAGCTTTCATTTTGCTGGCGTTGACGACATTAAGAGCAACTGGAAATTTGTCGGTAAGGAAATATTTTCTCTATATTTCACCAAACAACAAGGCACTGTTGAGCTTTTACTAGATATCTATAAATTTTTTTGTTGGATAGCAATGAGTGACGACTATTTATAAGTACTTAATGGTAAACTGCACTTCTTCATTTTCGTCTTATTTACTTCAGATTGACTTATTTGGTTATACGGAACTTCATTTACTCTGACAGATGAGTGTGAACTGGCAACATTCCCTCCAGGATCAGATAAGCAACAAGCAGCAGTAGTAGCTATTCAGGAAGAGGACCCTTATAATTGGGGGTATTCATTTCACACTTCTTTTTCTCTCAAACATTCCAAATACATGTACTCCCTCTGTACCGAAATACTTGCAGTTGGGGGAACTTGTACTAGTTTCCCCCAGCTACAAGTATTTCGGTACAGAGGTAGTCGTGGTGGTGTTAATATAGCAAAGTTAGTTATGTTCTTGCGGGTAAAATATTCTTACATATTATGCATGCTAAAGGTATAACCCTGTACTCTGGGGGGTTCCAAAAGGAAGCTATGCAAGTGACCCTGATGGCCCGAGTCGCATTATTGAATACCGTCAGATGGTCCAGGTGTGTTTTCCTTTTTAACCCTGTGAATATATGACCCTGCTTGTAAGATAGGATTCCAAAAGGAACTACGGTGCATTTGGACTACTTCCCAGGAAATTCATGTATTCTATATAAGACCACCAACTCGAACACGTGCTAACTTGGAGCGCTCAGCCTTTTGTAGTAATTGAAGGTGGTAAATGTGGTTAGCTCGATGCAGGATACATGTTACTTCTCTGATAAATTTTGTACTGCAGGCCCTCAATCGCATAGGCCTTCGTGTTGTCATGGATGTTGTATACAATCATCTTGACTCAAGTGGCCCCTGCGGTATCAGCTCAGTGCTTGACAAGGTTGGTACCTTTGAAAATAATATTTTTATTCATAATTATTGCAGCTTAAATTACATCCATTGGTTTTCTTCCAATAATGTTTACAACATTTCTTGGTCATATTAGAAGTCAACTTAAACTATTATTTCATTCAAACTGGTCCACCCAAGACCATTTTTGTCACATATTTAAGTACCACCAGTCATGCTACTTTGTGTACAAAGTGATAGAAATATGTAAAATTCTTGTTCCAAAGAAATGGCAAGTAATAAAATGCTTACCCTCCTGTGTTCATTGTTCCAGAAATGTGCTTGTAGATCTAACAAAATACATGTCAATTGATCTGCTTTGACATCTTTTGGGCCTTCCTTATGTCTATTCTTTCTTTTTCTTTGTATGGGATATTTACAGATCGTTCCTGGGTACTATGTTAGAAGGGATACTAATGGCCAGATTGAGAACAGTGCAGCTATGAACAATACAGCAAGTGAGCATTTCATGGTTGATAGGTTAATCGTGGATGACCTTTTGAACTGGGCAGTAAACTACAAAGTGAGTTGGCTGTGTTAACAGTATTCTGATTATGTTACAATAATACCATACAGTTCAGACTTACTGGTTCTAAATGATATCATCAGACTTGGTGGCTTAGTGCCATCAGCCACGTTATGCACAGGAAAATGCATGCATTCATGACAGAATTTACTTCTTCCCTTTCATATTGTCTGGACAGTTTCATGTTGTTTACATGATGTTCTTTCTCATAATGCTTACTAATCACCATATAATTGTTGCCTTAGATTGATGGGTTCAGATTTGATCTTATGGGCCATATCATGAAACACACCATGGTAAGTAAGCTCATATCCTCGATGAGTTAAATATCATGTTGATTTTCTGCTTAAATACAATTTCTTTGACCCCCATGATTTAGTAAAGTATTGCTCATCATCACTTCCACTAGAAAGAACATAGCAATTTCCTTGTTGTGACTACGTGGCCCATATGATCAATGATTGCACGCATCTGGATCCCTATTTCTTTTTCATTTTTGTTAAGAGCATCGCACTGCGTGCTGGATGACCTTTTTGTTTAATAAACACAGATGAGTGCGAAATCTGCTCTTCAAAGCCTTACAAGGGATGCACATGGAGTTGATGGTTCAAAAATATACTTGTAAGGAATGAGATTGCTCAGTTTCATGGTAACCAGTTTCTACGGTAGCAGCACGCATTCTCCTTGTATCGGGCTAATAAGGACAATTACATTGGCACAGGTATGGTGAAGGATGGGACTTCGCTGAAGTTGCACGCAATCAACGTGGAATAAATGGATCCCAGCTTAATATGAGTGGAACGGGGATTGGTAGGTAAGTCTTAATTTATTACCAACTTACTATCTCCCATGAGAAGTGAGCACCTTTTGGTGTTCATCGGCAATTTGTTCATTATCGTATTTACATTTATATTAACCAATTGACATACCTCCAAACTATAACTAGATTTTACATTGAACAATCAAATAAAAAGTCAAATTTATGTCTCAGCAATCTCCTGTATTGTCAGAATTTTGAAGCTATGACACAAAATACCAGAGTACAGTATTACTCCCTCCGTTCCAAATTACTTGTCGCAAGTATGGATGTATCTAGATATATATTAGTTCTAGATACATCCATTTCTGCGACGAGTAATTTGGAACGGAGGGAGTATTATTCTAGTAAATAGTCAGTATGGGTAATTTATTTTGGTGTTTGTTCTACATCAACTATTTTTCTATACAACGTAGTAATATCCATAGTGTCATACTTTGCAGCTTCAATGATAGAATCCGGGATGCTGTTAATGGGGGTAATCCATTTGGTAACCCACTACAGCAAGGCTTTAATACTGGTCTGTTCTTAGAGGTAATATTTGTATCCTTTATGCTGGTGCCCTTCCTGGAAATGAAAGTTATGATATGACATTTCAGTAACCAGTTTCTTGCTTTCATCATTCATAAGAATGCAGCAGTTACCTTTTTTCTTCTCTTAATACAGTTTTCCTGAACTGTATTCAAGTTCCTGACTCAAACTCAGAGGTTCCTTTTTCTGTAATCAAGTTGCTGACTGTAGCTACCTTAAGGTTCCAAACTTTCTATTAATTGGTGTGGTGCACCATTAGACCTCAGTACCTGTACCTCAGAGGCCATGTACTCAAGCGTCGTCTATTTTTTTGCAAAGAAAATGCAAAAGCCTTGCTTCTTGATGCCCGATAGAAGAAAAAGTTATGTACAAGCCCAAGAGGGCAACACTCCATAAGTCAACACAACACCCTAAGTACTAGGCACTGCGGGAGGAGCACTGCCAGCCCAACCACCCCTGCTAATGCCCACTGTCTGGCCTCAACCTGGATAGTGGTGAGCAAGCTGGCAGCTTTGGGCCTCTCATTTGTCAGTCACATGTTTTGTTATGGTCTCTGCTAGGGCTGGGCATGCATCCTCAGTTATGGAGTATTTTGGACGTTTATTGAACTAGTTAGCTACTATTTGGTGTGCCCGAGCTGGGACTTCGAGGTCTCAAGTCTGAACTGGAGCTGTGATGCAGAGATGCACTTTACTACATTGTGTTTAAAATATTTCTAGATAAGCTCCCAGAATTCCATAGTGTTAATTATTTGGTATTTGCCCTTTCGTGCAGCCGAATGGGTTTTATCAGGGCAATGAAGCAGATACCAGGCGCTCGCTTGCTACTTACGCTGACCAAATACAGGTAGGCTATCAGTATTCATGTTCCTATAAATTTTCCCACTGGTTGAATATTAATTTGCTTTTCCTATCAATTTAATGCAAAATTGAATGTTATTAGTGTTCCGCTTAATAAGTTTGCCAGGCAAGATTCAATAATTTTCTTTTCCTTTTCTTTCAGATTGGACTAGCTGGTAATCTGAGGGATTATGTACTAATAACTCATACTGGAGAAGCTAAGGAGGGATCAGAAATTCACACTTTCGATGGCTTACCAGTCGGCTATACTTCGTCCCCGATAGAAATAGTATGGCTATTGGTCTTTGAACTTCCAAAAATTAATTGTACTTGTAACACTATCATTTGCTCACAGGAATAGCATAATTTACTCAATAGAAACAGTATGGCTATTGGTTCTGTACGCGTTTGAATTTTCCTCTTTAAACACTGCTACCAGTCATTATTTACTCACATACTTTACTGTTTTGTCCATTTCAGATAAACTATGTTTCTGCTCATGACAATGAGACTCTGTTTGATGTTATCAGTGTAAAGGTATGGCTTGTATCCTGTATATAAATACTCCCTTACTTTTTATGGAACGGAGGGAGTAACTAACTTGTATTATACTTCTTCCATCAATTATTACTGTCTAGTGATCATAATTTTCCTTTTTATGTTTTGCAAATCAGGAAACAAGACAGATTAGCATGAATATCTTTACATTTATACATATATAATGCAATGATATTTTCTATTGCTAATACTGGTTGCTAAAATTAGTTAATTCTTTGGAAATTAAACTTTACATATATAAAGCAACAATTTAGTAAGATGAACTCAAAATTTCATGCTATGATATACTTTTCAGAAGAAAGGAAGTTGCTCACTGATTCTTCTTTCGCAAGATGAACTCAAAATTTCATTTTCAAAACCCCTCTCTCACAATCTTAAATTCTCGAATTGTTTCTTTTCTTTGTTTCTGCAGACCCCAATGAACCTTTCAGTTGATGAGAGATGCAGGATAAATCATTTAGCCTCCAGCATGATGGCATTATCCCAGGTTTGTATGTAAACGGAATATGGATCATAGGACCTATAAATTTTCTGTAGTTCATAGTACTCTAATAGTGTAGGAATTGGTGACCAGTGATCAGTTTCCCCAGAAATAAGTTGCTAAATTGAAGTAAAATGAGTAATATGGCAAGACCGATCTAGTAGCTCAGTAAGCTCAATCTTGAACTTGTCTCATGTATGAACTTACTAAATGATCAGGTTGTCTAATCTTAGTTTCATTTGTTTTCTTAGCATAATTAATAAATTCAGCACTTGGACTCTTGCTAGGATGTTTACAAATAATCTGCATTGTGATAATCCAACCGACAAATGACACCATGATTTCACGTGATTTTGTATTTTTCTGCTTTTGTCATCTTCTCCTTTCTTCTGATCAAGTAATTTTTCCCATATGGTGAAGAATATAGTAGTGTCTATTTTAAAGAAAAAGTACTGTACTTTCATACATGTTCTATAACTTGAACTTTTGGAGTAGAGTCCTCAATTTTTTTCAACTTGTCCTTTTCAGGGAATACCCTTTTTCCATGCTGGTGACGAGATACTAAGATCTAAGTCCATTGATCGAGATTCATATAACTCTGGTGATTGGTTTAACAAGTAATAAGCTGCCATTTCTACCTTACTGAAAACAGCAGTTCTTCCCATGCACTAAAATGATTGAATTTTTATAGAGAGAAAACTAATTAAAATGTTCTTGAAAAATAATTATTGCCGCCTTCTTTACCATATATGAAGTAGAGGACAATAGTAGTCCTGTAGCATCTTTAACTGCGCGGTAATGTTCTGTTTTCTTTTTGCTAAGGCTTGATTTTACCTATGAAACAAACAATTGGGGTGTTGGGCTTCCTCCAAGTGAAAAGAACGAAGATAATTGGCCCCTGTAAGTTTTTGAACTTTTACATCTTTTGTTACCATCATGGTTTTATTATGTATTTGGCCATGTCCTTTTGATAAAGTGAAGAACTTAAATGAGCATTTCCTTTCAAGTTCTTAACATGCATTTGATAATTCAAAATTTCAAATGGAAACTATTTTGCAGGATGAAACCAAGATTGGAAAATCCATCTTTCAAACCTGCAAAAGGACACATTCTTGCTGCCCTAGACAGTTTTGTTGACATCTTGAAGATCAGATACTCATCTCCACTTTTTCGTCTTAGTACAGCCAGTGAGATTAAGGTACATGTATTCTTCATTTCTTTGCCAGCAAATTAGTTTGAACTTCCTTTCAGACCGCTGAAGTGCTCGTGTAGACAAAGCTTCTTTTTTCTTTTTATTGATCTCATGGTGAAATTACATGACATGAATCAAATTTACTGTGGGAGCTATACTGAGTGTGAAACAAATGTATGTTTACATTGATGCCACAGTTGAAAATGAATGATCACCTGGAAACTAGAGACAAATATAATCCTGCTGGAACATGTGGACACAGCTCCACTGTACTACAACAAATGATCTAGTAGCTGCAAGCAACTCGCGCAAGAAAGCTATGACTTTTTATTCAGTGTTACCTCAGTTTCACAATATCTATCGTGCACACATTGGGGGAGGGGTGAAAATGCTCACACGGTAGATTTTGTGGAAGAGGAGCGAGTAATATCTGTCGAATTGATCTGTTGCGTAGATCTGACTGTATTCCTGTCGTATTTCAGCAAAGGGTTCGCTTTCACAACACAGGGCCCTCCTCAGTCCCAGGTGTTATTGTCATGGGCATTGAAGATGCACGAGATGAGAGGCCCGAGATGGCTCAGTTAGATGCGAAGTAAGTCACACTTGATGTAGTTATGATTTGCAAAGATATGTTTTGCAAGATGAACATAGAGTGTAGTCTTGAGAAACATGCCACTCTGTATTATTACTCGGTAAAAGAGCAGTAGTGTCCGTCCGTAGCTCAGTGTGTGGCAAGAGAAGCTCTCAATGTTATGTGCTGTAGCTAACTAAGTAACTAACTAACTGTCACTCTCTGCAGCTTCTCTTATGTTGTAACGGTCTTCAATGTGTGCCCGCACGAAGTATCCATGGATATTCCAGCCCTCGCTTCAATGGGGCTTGAATTGCATCCTGTACAGGTAACTTCTCTGAGATGTTTTCGACTTTAGGTTTGTTGGTACTGTACCCTGACATCATTGCTGGACCTTTCACATTTTTCTCTTTTTGCAAGTGTTGAACTTTAACATTGGGGAAACTGACAACTGACAAACTTTTTAGAAGCAAGTTGACACACTTTTCTTGTTGTGGTTTTGCTTCCTAGCGTCTCATGCTTAGAGTGAAACATTGCACACCGTATAACAGCTGACCAGTGTCAGCTGACCAGTGTCCGAGCCTGATAGTCCAGAGTTTCACTATCCTAAAACCCAATGAATCATCAACCCAAAAAGTTGTGGAACTGGGAGAGCAATTTTCTGAATATGCAACGGCTATTCTGGACTGTTTCAGGTGAATTCATCAGATGCTTTGGTGGGGAAATCTGTGTACGAGGCCGCGACGGGCAGGTTCACCGTGCCCAGAAGAACCGTGTCAGTATTTGTCGAACCTCGGCGTTGATGCCTCCTTGGTTTCAATGCAAGTATCTGCTCTACAAGTTGTCGAAACGACCAAAGATCTTTCTGTTTTCGTGTTGAAGTAAATAATAACTGAAGAATAAGAGAGGAGAAGCGCTGCTGCCTGCCGGATTACACTGCTGAAGGAACAAACCCAAGAATAAGAAGCTTGGCTTATGTATATGTATGTATAGTGCCCAAGCTGCCAAGTCATGGCTTTGTTTTCTGATCCATTTTGATTTTATATATCAAAAGGAAAACATGTATATCGTGTTACAAGTATTGTATAACATGCATCTACTATTAAATAAGGAAGCATAATGATTTGTACTGTATTGCCTTTTTACTCTGTATATTGTTATTATTCATCAAAGAAATAAAGCACAATTTCTATGATACTAGCATAGTACCCATGCGTTGCTACATAGCTATAACGGAAAAAACGAGGATAGGAATTTGTCAAATGAGGACACCGATTAACTTTGGCTCGGCGACCAGTTATATGCAACAAACAGGCAGTGTTTTGATGCATGAATTTAGAGATGGAATGGCCAAATGAGTACACACAAACATGCAAAAGTTGTGGCCTTTGCTCAGAAGAAGGAAAGTTGGCTGTGAGAATGATTTCTCGTACGTAGTCTTTCCTAGGACCATTCCAACAGGATGCTCAGAGGTGGGTGGAGAAAAAGCTCAAAATGGTTGAGAGAAGGAGGTGTGTCCTGTGGCGGATACATCGATTGATCGAGACGCCTCAAGGCCACCAGAGGGAGAAATAGTGATAGCAACGCTTACAAGGAATGCTGGGATAAGTTGGGAAGAAGGCAAAGATACTGGCGACTAGGTCCTTGTGGCAGATTGGAAGATACCGATATCTCTATTTCAATTTGTTGATTGATGGTTTAAGGAAATGGCAATGGTACAAATCTTGCACATTTACTGTTACTTCTACGTGCCTTGTGTTCTCTCTCAAACGGGTTCCTTCCAGCCGGCCCAAGTGGCAACAAAGGCCTGCAGCGCCCCCCAGCTGGGCTGCCAGATCAACAAGGCGCTGGGCGAAGCTGCCTCGGCTGTCGATCGTTTCTAGATCGCCACCTGAAGCGAGAAGCTAGATTTAGGGAGTTTTGGAGAAGCTGGGAAGTTCAGAACATGCCTTAAGTGTAAAGTAGGGGAAGTGAACTCACCACCAACTCAAAAATTTATAAGTAGGAAAGATATATTTTCATTGAAGACAAATAATTGAGTGTCAATTTCTTGAGAGGAGGTGGTCAGGACTCAGGAGGGAACTTCCACATCCTCTCCAGCCAATGACGCCGCAATGGTTTCCGATGGCCTCCGCCGGATGCAATGAGGGAACCCCGGGTTTGAGTGTCCCAGTCCATGTCTCGTAGGGTATTCAAGTTCTTTGTCGTCAGTGAAGTTAAGGCATTGATAACAATGGGAGTAATTCTTCCTTGGTTGTTGCCATGTTGGTGTCCTTCCTCGGAGTGACGTCGATGAGGCAGAGGATGAACGAGGTTTGTAAGGGTGATTGTTTTTCAAGGACATGACTATAATTTATTATTCTTGTAAGGGTTAATTTTATTTAGTATATGGCCTTCAGCCTTTTCGCGAAAATACCTCTATTTGATTTCAACATTTATGTATTACGTTGCATTAAAAATCGTTGTCTCTTGATTGGCTACTACCATGGTCAATTGGTTACAACGAGTTCCGAGTCAACCAACATGCCCTAGCTCTAGCCGCCACCAAGTCTCATCCACACTGACGATGCGGTCCACTTCCTCTGTATCTGGCAGTTCATCGGCGGTCAGAGAATTGAGGACTTGTTCCTATCATTTTTTTTCTTAGTTCTTGTTTCCCTGGAGACGATGTGGTGACGTTGATGGTCGCGTTGGAATAAGGTCTCTGCATGCTCTCCCTGCCTCGACGACGTCCAATCCAACGCCGACGAAGGGCATTGAGGGTAGGTGTTGCTAGATTTGTTGGATCTCTTTATATCTTGGTAGCTAGTGTGTCAATCAAGGGAAACATTTGGCTGGGTATTGAGGCGGTGACTTTGACCTCCTCTTTCGAGTTGTTCTACATCATGTCCCGGGTTCTCCACCCTTCTGGATTGGTGGTGAAGGATTGCAAGCCCTTCGTTGCATAGGGTGATGCCCCAACCAATATACCTTGAGCAGTTACTAAATCTTGTTTTTAGTTGTGAGTGGTTATTATATTCTTCAACGCCTAATACAGCGAGGCGTTGGCAGGTATCGCTTTCGCTTATTCTTGGTTCAATTCAATTTTCAAGCCCAAGGAAGAAGATAGCCGGTGTGGTTTCCATATCAGATAAATTTTAGTACATTAGCTATTTGATGTTTAAAGTATACAGTGTAATTTTATTTTTTGCTGGTTGTTTTGTATCTTGTTGTCTTTTGATTATACTGCCTCCCGTTTTCCATGATACTTCCTCAGTTCCAAAATGCTTATAGTTCTAGGGGTTAAATCAAACATTTCTAAGTTTGACCAAGTATATAAAAGAGTATATTAATATTTAAAGCAGCAAATTAGCCTCGTTACCCTCACCATAATGCATGTTTCCATACTATGTATGGTCGATGTTGTGGATGTCGATATATTTTTTCTAAAAATTTGATCAAACTTAAACATGTTTTGACCACAAACTCCAGAAGTTCAAACATTTCAAAACGGAGGGAGTAATATTTACTGATAAGATCTCTTTGAGTCCTTGAGGGTCTCTAACAAAAAAATCTCTCTCTAATCGAATCGGTGACTCCACGACGCCCCGCTCGGCGCTGGCTGCTCTCTCTCCCTCTCCCTCTCTGTCTCGGCGCCGTCGCGGCGGCCATCGATCGACCTCGAAGGAGGCGCGGCCTGCAGCCTCCACCTTCGCTCAGTCAAGGTGAGCTCCCTCCAGCGATTCCCCACCCTCTTCTCTCTGTTCATTAGCCCGGGACGTACACCGCTGCCGCCGACCGCTAGCTAGGGTTTCGTAGGCCGGGGGAAGAGGACAGAGAGCTACAGCAGCAGGTGGGGAAAAGAGGGCAAGCGCCGTATATAGATCGCCTTTGCTTGCCTGCAGCGCCGGCTGCCAGAATGGCGGCGCCGCGGGGCCCCTGTTCTAGGCACCGGTTGGATGAGGTCCCTGCAGATTTGGGATTCAGAGAATCCATAGTTCAGTTAGAATGTTGTGTTATCAGTTTCATTCATGAAAATGAAATTGGGGAACCTGTGCTCCTTTTCTTGACCTTTTTTTTTTGTTCAATTAGAATTGTTGAGATCCAATTTGTCCTCCGTATGGAAATTTAGGAGCCCAGAGCCAGTGCACTGCCACCTCTAACCCGGTGTCTGAGGAAACCTTTCTTCAGGCTAAGTAAGTTGCTTGTTACAAGAGTCTGTATCGAGCGATGGTGATAAGCTTTCATATTGACGTTAGTGCGATCTTTGTAGTTCGTCGCAGGAATCGATCTCTGTTAATTATTCATATATGTGATCTGGGGTCCTGATATATAGCGATGAAGCTGGCAATTTAGTATTCTGCTTGCTAATACTTTTTACTGTCCTTCTGCCAATTCATTGTTAGTTAGTGCTGGTTATGGAGTATCCGAGGGTGCTAAGCATGTAACCGTACTGATTTTATGGCGATAAGATAACTTTTCTCCACTAGTTTGTTTACTCTATTTTGGGGACAAAGGTAGAGAGCCACTCTACTGATTTCATAAGAGAAAGAGTAGCAGGTTCAATTTTTGTTGAAAATTCTTTCTCTTGCTACTTTCTGGGTTTCAGAGTCTGGTTGACGCATATCAGCAGGATTCAGTTGAAGTTTGATTCAAGGCGTAAAAGTGCAATTTAAAAACCACTTTTGCTTATTATCATTTACTTAATGAGAATGGGGAAAATCTGATGAAATGCTTGTTGCTATTTACCTTCTGATGGCCTAATGTGCCAATGCTTTTCTACATCATGTTTAAAGAAAAACAGAGGTTTAGTGCATTACCTATCCTGAATTAATTCCTCTTGTTTTTATCTTGGCAGTTTCTAAAACAATCACATGTCCAAGGCACGCAACGCCTTAGTTGTCACTGGCTTGGTGATATTTGCTGGTTCTGGCCTAGCATTTCCCTTCTACTTTGTGTAAGTGAGTTTGTTTTCTCATCTTTCTAGCACTGGTTGAGAAACGTAGATGACATATCGTGTGCATTGGCGTTTCTTTGTGTAATCTTTATCCATTTCTTGCCCCCAGGAAATCAAAGAACAGGCCTATTATCGATTCAACAAAGCCTCTGCCACCGCAGGCTACTTTCCGAGGACCGTATGTGAACACTGGATCGCGCGACATAGGGCCTGATCACACCGAGTACCCCAAGAAGTGATATGTATTTCCGTCTTGTTTTCTCTTTGTTTTCAAAGGGCATGAAGAAAACCAGTGAGTTCTGAGTGGAACCCTGTAATGCTGATAACCGGCTCGTGATGTTGGGCAACGCGATTGCGGTGGTAGATTAGCTTCAGTTTGAGGTGTTATGTGCTGAACACATGCATCTGTGCGTAGTTCTTTGTGAACTGTAAGCGCTTTTGATCATTTCTTGTGCTCCAGTGATTACTCGTTGCAAAGTGCTGTGCCACTGTACCTTTTTTTAGGCAATAATAAATAAATAAAATGTCAAGGCTACTCATATTACTTCGCACATTATAGTTTTGTTTTTAGTCAAACTTTGTGTGACCAAATTTATAGAAAATAAATCAACATCTAAAATACAAAATAAATACAATATGAGAATATATATATCCCATAATGGATATAACTGATCAAACTTCACAAAATTTTGGTATGATATCACTAGATTCAAAATATAGGTTGTATCTTCTTTTTTTCATGTGCAAGGCAGATGCAATGTCGATTTCATTAAGATAAGAAAAGCCAAAACAGAATAGCCCGATTTACATGAGAACTAAGCCGAAGACCATACAACACATGATTGATTAAGGGACCGTGCAAAAACCCACAACCATACCGACATTAGCCAACTCAAACTTCACCGCCAACATTACCCACAACCCGGAGATGTGTGGGCGAGCTCTTCCAACATTATCCACAACCCGGAGATGTGTGGGCGAGCTCTTTGGAGACGCCTTAAAGAAACATCATTCCCGGTATTCTTGACCTGCCCCTCCCCCCGCGCGTCCCTAAATCTAACCAGGTCTTCCGCCAGAGCAACCCACACCTGCTCTGCCGGTTTTACCTATTTTTACTAATTGTTTGATGCATTTGTCTAGTTTTACAGACCTGAGCGAGGTAAAAATTGATTTCTGCTAATCCGTCGAGATCTGTTGCTCCGGAAGACAAAACCCAAGTGAGGCTAAATTTGTCGGCGGTCATTTCGCCGACGGTAGTGGTTGTTCGGTGGTCGAGGGACCTCGATGTAACTTTTATTGTGTTTGAACTTTGAAGTGCTTTGTACTCGTACTCCAAGATCTGCTGCTCCGCGAGCGCGCGCACGATCGATCCACGCGCTCCACTGCGATCCTGCGAAGCCGCTCGTGCACTTGTCCCAGAGCCAGAGGAAATCAATGGCGTTCATCCAAGCGCCAGAAACAAACAGCAGCGATGAGCAGGCCGGTACAAGGAGCAGCCCGGAAAGCTGGGGTCCTCCTCCTTCCCGCCCGCCCGCCCGTGCACGCCCTGTCTCTGACAATCTCCCGCTTTCCCTCTCATCGCGCAGGCTCAGCCAACAGCTTTTGCACGCGCGCACGCGCGCGCGCGTCAGGTTCAGTCAGCCCCTTCGTCGGGTCAGAGGTTAGTTCCGCCCGCTTTCGCCTTTCGGTTTTGTACCGCCGGACGGACGGATCCATCTCGTCGCTGTCACCCCGGTGGTTTCCCCGACGTCGGCTTCCGCGGCAAAGAGCTTCCGGCAGTGGCAATGGCGGGTTGCTGCGCCGGGGAAGAAGACAGGCCGTGACCTCAGCCGGCTTCCCCTCCGAAGGAAGGAAGGAAGGGAGGGAGGAAGATGCCGTGCGTGCGTACGTACTCCTACGCCGGAGCACAAGGAAAGGAACGTCGTCGACGGGTGGTTCAGTCCAGTAAAAGGTTACATGTGCATGCTTGCTTGACAGTGATCGATGGACATTTGCAGGGATTCGAAGGCAGGAGAAGGTGGCTGATGCAACGCAAGACAGGCAGAGAATATTTCCATGACGAGGTATATAATTTTGGTCCGCAGGACCTCTGTAGAAAACTTCTTTCTTCAGACGAGAGCAGTGGTAGTTCTTTAATTTCAGTAAAAGAATTCCGGGATTAGACAGATATATGTGTGTGTGTGCTATGAACAGTGGCGTGTGATGGGATGTGGCGTGCGGTGGGTTAATTAATCAGCTGGGCCTGGGGCGGATGCTTTGTGTCTGCACAGTTTAGGCCAGGAAGAGAAGCTCATCATTTGTCACATCCATCTCAACCCAATTATGTGTGTATGTACAGATTGCTGTGTTTATACATACATACACTTCTTTCTTCTTCTTCATCCTCCCTCCCCATTTTAGCACCTCTATAACCTCACTTACATATATAGAAGATGGCCTGGAAATAATTCTATGTGCTTGTGAGGACAAGCTGTGTTGATCAGTGCTGTGCTCCCTGCAGCTGTGCTGGGGTCCTTAACACCGCAAGGAAGCACGCATGCCATGTTCAGGCTTCTGTTTCTTAGAGCAATGTTCAGGCCAAAGTGGCAACTAATCACCACAAGGCACCAAACGCTAAGCTGTGTCCATTGATGCACTCAGACTCAGTGGCCCTCATGCAAACACAGTGCCCCACTGTGCCTGCATTTTTTCCCCATATTACATTACTGCAATAATTGAGTACCAAAGCAAATTAATGCACCTCAACACAAACCCTGAATAATTGACCATTCTCTGCTGACTGAATAAGTGAGTGAATATGTATGTAGCCACTAGCCTTTTTGCCCTGCGCCATCAACAGTGCTCCCGGGGGTGACAAGATGCATCCGCACAATGAAAGATCGATGATGCACGCAGCAGCAGCGCGGATCGACAGACAGGCAGACGCATCATGCACCTGATCGATCGATCTCCCCAGCGGCATCGGATCTCCTCATGGCCGGCCCGGCCCTGGCCCTGGAGGACTGTTGAGGGGCGGCAAGATTCAGAGGCCGTGCCTGTCAGCCAGTGGCGTCGTCCAGCACCACACACAAAGCCACACGCCACCACAGCCACAGCACGCATGAACACTCACTCACTCACTCACACACACACACACAACCACAGGCACAGAGAGGGAGGGGGCAGTGAAAAGAACAATCAATGGGAAGGGGATGCAGGGCATGGCCATTTAAGGAAGCCTCCTTGACCTAGCTCGCCATGGAACTCCCACCAGGAATGCAGGTCCCATCCGTCAGCGTCAGTACTGGCCTGGCCTGGCCTGGCCTTGCTTGCCCACTGGGTAGAGCAGCAGTATGTATGATTGGCCTCTCTCTCTCTCTCTCTCTCTCTTGCTTGCAAGGCAGTGCGGGCAGCAGCAGCGGAGGATGGGGAGAACAAGCGTACTGCTGCAATGCTGCTGTGATTGCTTCTCGAGAGAAAAGAAAAGAAAAGAAAAGCGCTGCTGTGATTTGAGGTTTCATCCTGTTTTGCAGCACCTTTTCCTTTCACCCGGCCAAAAGAACTACTCATTGCAAGCCCCCTTTATTCAAGTTTCACCGGGCCAACCAACATGCATGCACGGCGCCCAACAGTTTTTTGGTTTCAGAAAGCCGCTTTCTTTCTTTCTTTCTCTCTTCCGCTCTCATTGTTTCCTTTTATTTACTTGACAAAAAATGCACTGAGGTAGTAGCAGTAGCAGAAAATGTGGAAATGGTCAGTAAACTGTTAATCCTAACAATTTGTGGTTACAAGTTTATGCATCAGGAATTAATGTGTGGTTAATTTCGAAACGTGTGTGAAGATGAGGATTTGTTTTTTAAGAAACCTGATTAGCTAGAATTTTATGCATCAACGCAAGTGTAAGCGCATGATTTCGAAAAACTCGGATGAATTCCACATCATGATTGATGAAGGTAGGTATATGGGGAAGGTGGGTCATTCGTCATCTTCAGGCTGATTAGAAGTTCCACATCATGATATCAACACAAGTGTCATGTCACCGGCAAGAAGAAAAGGAAATTAGCAGGATCCTGCAAAAGGAACTGATGACACCTTAATATTATAACACCGTACAGTAAGGAGACCTTCAAAAAAAGCTGAAGCATTCTGCAAAAGGAATTGACGATGCTCCGTAGATCACAATTAAAAGGGCGACACGGAGAAATGGATCGGAGCAAATTAGCAAGAAATGGCAGTTACGGTCACAGACAAGACACACTAGTAATTAAGAAACTTAACCACATGAAACTGAATCTTGTGGCACATAGATCACAGGCAGGTAGCCATGACTAACAAACACATGCATCTCGGTGTCAAATCAAAATACCTTTTCCAACAATCCTGGCTGTACATGCCTACCCTTCTCCACCATGCATGATGTGAAATTCTCTTAGAAAAACATATACAGCCTGAAGAAGCTGGTGAATGATCCGCCAATTGGTCTCTCTCTGCAATTTCCCACAGCTTTATTGAACTGCACATCTTGCGAGCAGAAGCTAGCATCCACCAATTGCAGATGCAGTTCAAGAAAGCTGTGGAAGACAGCAAAGAGGGCCACACACATCTCACAAGGAATTTAACATCCAACACCGAGTAGGCATATACTGGAGGTAAAGGGGGAGAGAGGCTAGGGTTCTTCACTTGTCTCTTTTAGCTCGGCCTCAGAGCCATACAATGGGAGAAGTGCAAGGAGCCAGCAAGTGGTTCTTCTAGCTAGGCTTGGGGGCATGGGTGGGAGTGGGGGGTGGAGGAAGAAGAGGGGAGCCTGAGGGTTTATTTATACCAGCGGGGTGGGGAGGAGAGATGTGGTTGGTGCATGAGAGGTTAAGGACCCAATCCCAAGAAGAATATAGAGCCTGCCCTCAACACTACTCCAAGCCCCCCATCTCCTCATTTTCCTCTCTCTCTCTCTCTCTCTCTCTCTCTCTCTCTCTCTCTCTCTCTCTCTCCCCTCTTCTCTCTCTTCACTTTCTCTCTCTTCTGGGAGGAGGAGGAGGAGGGGGGAAGTGGGAGACTTTTTGGGCAGAACAATCCAACTAATCCAAGGGAGGTTGTAGATGAGGGAGGGGACAAGGCCCAAATACTTTATGTGACACTTGGGGGAGATGAGCCACCGGCCAGGCTGCCTAGCTAGGGAAACCGGGCATTTGCTTTTGTTTTCTTTCTCTTGGTGGCTTGGAGGTGGAGGCACAAAACATGCGTGCTCGGGAGGGACAATGCTTGCTGAAAGCAGGGGAAAGATGGAGCCTTTCTGCATCTATGGCAGACGATCACAGCTTAATTTACCCGGCAGTTTACAAGTGGGGGGCAGAAAGCAATGACAATTTGCAAATAATTTTGTGCAGGATCCAAAGCAAAGATTGCCTCATGAATGTTCTAGAATCGGATGTTGATTTTCCATGGGATTCGCAATGATCATACCGGCGGCGAAATTGTCGTCCCTCCAGGGTTGTCAAATTTGCTTTTGGCAAGAAAATCAGACTCGCCAACTCGCAATCTATCGTGGCAATTAGTTTTGAGAAATGCTCCCTCTGTAAACTAATATAAGATGGTTTAGATCACTAAAGTAGCGATCTCAAATGTCTTATATTACTTTACAGATGGAGTAGTTGGCTGAACCAGAGTGCAAAGTTTCAGCAGACAGGCTGCATGGAGCCCTTTTTCCCTGAAAATTTTAGACCGTATTTAAAAGTTCAAACTCTGAAACTTGTACATATTCATTACGGGTCTGTAAAATTCTGTTCAAAACTATGGTCATTTGTAAGCTACGCAAGAAAGCAAAATCTTTGCCCAACAACAAAAATAAATCTCTGCCCTACATATTTGTATTTTTTGGTATGCCACATATGAAAATATATTATTATAAATATTTGCAAGTAGGTAGTACATGTGTATATGAGTGTGCATAACATTGTCTTTTTACAGTGTATATATAATGAATTGAATATGGGCTCCATGGAGCCCGCCCTCCATTAGTCTTTTTCGGTTGAACCATGACTATTATTTGTATAATCATAGGAGTCAATTTTATATGCTTATTGATTTTCTAACATGTTACAAACACAAACTCTCATACATACGCACATACACTCATTCGCACAAATCACACACTGTATCTCTATGAGCACCTCCAAGAGACTGAGCCGGCACATCATCTTGAGATTGACGAAGTCTACACACACGTCTTTTTAGTCGAAAGGAACGTCTCCTACCACTGAACACACATCGTCGGGATGCCTGAAATAAACCCAGAAAAATGCGAGCACCAACATCAAGTCTAAATCTTGAACCTGGTGAGCTAGGGATACCACTGTTCTCATAACCATCGCTTATAACTTATTGTTGCATAGCATATCCTTAATCTAAAGGCACGTGAGCTTATGGTTTTTTTTGCAAGTGATATAAGTTGTTTAAATATGATTTTAATATTAAAAACACTTGAATAATTTTATTTTATTTGAACATAACACTCTAAATAATTGATATTACACATGTTCATGTCTTTTGTATGCATGCAAATTTTCATTAAGGAATGACACATTTTGTTCTCTTTGAGGGAAAAAAAAGTAGCTATGCTCTAAAAATATGAATTTCAGACATGTGCATGCGGCATGGATCTTGAGCACTTTTTTTTTCTTTCTACTGAACTAAAATTGAAATTAAATAGAACTATCTTCATGTATAGAACTCAGATCAATTGATATCAGTGAATTTATGAGTAGGGAGTCCACGTGCCCAACAAGTGAACTATTTCCTCCTCTTCTTCTACCATTGGTCAGATTATGGGAGGCACAGATAAAGCTAACCAATGTTGTGAGGGGGATATGCCGGCTCTAGTTGGCCAAAAGAATCTGGCAAACGTTTGCTGGGGAGGAACCCCCAGCGAACGCCCTCGCAGCCCTTTGGTCAAAATCAAACCATGACAGTTTTGTAAAAAAAATGTCTTCTCTAGGTAGGAATTGTCATGCGAGTTTGAAGAAATGTTACCTTCCATGACAGTTTTAGGGAAAAAATACCTTCTCTTAGAGGAAATTGCCATGCTAGTCTGAAGAAATTGTCACCTCCCTACAACTAAAATTGCCATGAAAAACCTTGGCAACAAGCGAATGGTCGCCAGGTAAGTATCTATAATGCTTGTTTCATGGAAAATGCACAGGAGCACCTGGGTGCTCCACTCCCTTATATGAATATCAAATTCAAAAAAAAAAAAAACAGGAAAAAAACAAAAAAATATGAGATCTTGGGATATCTCTACTTCTAATGGACGAGTTGGTGAATCGTCTCCGCGGTTTATTTTCGCTGGGTTTTTTTCGTCTCTCCTCCCAGCACCCCCTCCCACCCTGGTCCGCGGTTTATTTTCGCTGGTTTTTTTCATCTCTCCTCCTACCACCCCCTCCCACCCTGGTCCATCGGTTTATTTTTCTCTCCACTCTTTATTACAACCAGAACTTTCCTAACGTATAACAAATCACGGATCTAATTTCCTTAAATTATGCAAATCAATCGATTCCTTTTATTGGTTCAATTTGTCTTAGGAAACAAATAACGGATTTTCAGTAAACAAATAATACATTTTAATCTAACTTCCTTAAATTATGCAAATCAATCGATTCCTTTTATTGGTTCAATTTGTCTTAGGAAACAAATAATATATTTTAATCTAACTTTTCTAACTTATCTAAATCAATCGATTTCTCTTATTAGTGAAATTTGTTTTAGGAAACAAATAACAGACACGTCATAACTTTCCTCCCAATAAATAGTTTCTTAACATTTGCAAACTTTCCTAATCAGACACGTCACATACGGGCAGGTACTGATATCACGTTACCAAACAATAAAACCCCATTTGCATGGAAATCAATTTAAAAATCCTAACTTTCCTAAATTTTTACCTTTTTTTGATAACAACCAATATTTCCTATGTTTTCCACCTAAATCACCCCTCCATCGATATTAGCATTTTTTTAACTGAGATCTCCGGGTTATGATTTTTTTTTGCGATTCTTTCCAATTGTGACCTCTCCTTCCACTGCGGCTTCTTCTCGCATAAACACCTCCATCACAGCCAGGTGACACCGCCCCAGACCTCCTGCCTCTCCACACCTTCTTCGCCACCTCCTTCTCGTACTCCATTAACAATCCCTCCGCCACATTTGTCCACGGCGGTGTCGAGGGCATGGCGCAACAGCGTACCAACGGTAGAGCAGCGCATAGCAGCAGGAAGCAACACACAGCAGGCGAGGCGAGCGGCCGACGGTGGAGGGCAGAGATGCGGCCGGCATGGCTGAGGGGGCGGCCGGCAGAAGATGGCCACGACTGGAGGCGGCACGAGGCAGGGGCGCGACAGCGGGGCAAGCGAAGGGATAGGCGGCAGTAGACGGGACGAGCGCAGCCAGCGAGAGTGTGGCGCGCGGCCAGGGTGTGTGTCGTGCGGGGCACAGTGATGCGGTGGCTGCGGCGAGCGCGACGGCAGCGACGGGCGCGACCGACGCGGTGTAGCACGGGCGTGGGCATGAAGAGGGAGTGGCCCCGCGGGCACGGAAGAAGAGCGGCAGGCTCGGGCATGGGCGTGCATAGGAGCGAGCATGTGCCACGGGGTCAATCCGAAGAGCTCGGTGGCTACCCCTGCAATGGCCATGGCAGACGGCGGTTCTCGGCCACGGCGAAATACCTAACGAGAGCAAACGAGAGGGGAAACAGGAAAAAGGCAAGAGGAGATCATGGCGGTGTCAATGGCGCCCTAGGGGAAGACATGGGAGCTCGGAGCGGCGCGGATCGAACGGCAATGTCGCGGTGGCCCAAGGTTGAGGAAGACGGCAGCGACGTCGATGCGGGGGTGCTGGACTTGATCTCGTTGGCGTAGACGAAGTAGCGAAGGCGTTCGGAGCTCCTCGACAAGCTCCTAGCTCGCAGGGAGGGCAGTGGCCATGTGGACGGGGTCGGTCATGATGGTCGTGGCGTCTGACTTCGTCCAGATCGACGGGGTCGAGCGAGCGAGGAGGAGAAGTGGATTTGGGAGGGGCGTCGAGGAGGAGTGAGGCCATGGGGGCAGGGAAGGAAGGGCGTCACCCTTATCCATTCCCCTTTGATACCAGCGAGGTGGTCGGGCGGGAGCCCGGCTCTGTAGCGACGCGGCTCGGGGAACAGGAGAAGACGACCGCGCGGGGACTGGACCGCTGAGCCGGTTCGGTGGCAAGGCCCGGGGGGCAGGGCGAATCCCCTTTTACATCGTCCTTTTGGTTTTTCAATGTATTCTAATCCGTTTCTTCTTTTTAACACTGTTTTCTATTTATTCTTATCAACTAAATGATCTCTACTCCTAATGTCTCAGTTGGTAGTCTTCGTTCCGGGTTTATTTTCGTCCCACCTCCCGCGTAAGGGAGAGGGGGAGAGAGAGTGAGGAAGAGGGAGGGAGAGGGTGTGTGTGTGAGAATTTGATGGTAAAAAAGGTCGTCAATGTCACTTAATATGTATGAGAATATTAAATGCAATATTAACATAATTGATATTGAACTTTAAAGTTAATGTGGCCCCGTTGCGACGCACGAGCGTTCTTCTAGTCAAACCTAGGTGCCCAATCTACTCGCGTGTAAAGTTTTATGAAAAAATACCAAGAAATGTATCCGTGAAGAAGAAAATACAGCCCGACCTATGATCCACCTAAACAGTTTTTTTTGTACATAGGAATTTTTCGTCTTTTTTACCGAGAGTACCACAAATGTCATTTTTTTCACGAAATTTGCACGGAAGTAGATTGGGCACCCAAATTTGATATCCCAAATTCCCAGATTTTTTTAAAAAAATTCTCAGTATTTTTCCGAATTTAATGTTCATATAGGGGGGTGGAGCACCCGGGAGCCAAAAATCTGTGTCCTTATTTCACTTCGTAATTTCCCGTCAACGGAAAAGGTCAACAAGTTGACTCTACAGTCATTTTTCCTGATCATATTCCTGCTGCCGATAAAAAGAAAAACTCCCGTTTCACCTTCAGAAATGAAATAGGCAAGAAAATGAAAATACAGGTCAAAAAATAAAATGGAGGGAGATATTTCGTCCATGCTTTCTACGGTAACCAACCAGTGGCTCTCAGCGCTCCCAAGCAGCGTCCCCAACCTCCCAAGCTACAAGACAACGAGGGCTCGAGAAAAATCGCGCAAAACTTGCCGTGATCGCACGCGCAGTGAGCAGCGCACTGATCGATCGATGGCGGCCAAGGTGGCGTCCCCGCTCCCGTTCCGCCGCGACCTGCGGGGCCCGCTCGGCCGGCGGTCGCCCAGGAGCGGGCTGCCCGGCGCGCTGGCCGGGCTGGGCTGGAGCGACGGCTCCCGCAGGCTCGTGGCGCCGGCGTGGCCGGCCCGGGCGCGCGGGAGGAACAACCGGTCCGGCGGGCGCGGCGCGACCAAGGAAGAGGACGAGCGCGCCCAGGAGTCGGAGGAGGCGGAGGCCGTGCTGATCATCGACGGGGAGGAGGAGGAGGAGGAGTTTGGCGACGACGATCTGTCCGGGTTCAGGGGCCTCGTTCTTGATCTCTCCTACAGGTAAAGGCACACTCTTTACTAATTACCATGCTTACGACCAAGTAAATTTCAGCTAAAAATGGTGATTAGCATAAGCAACCGAGGTTATAGTCTCACTGTTATACCGTAGCATCTGCCTTTTGACATTTTGAAACGGTTCTGAAACCACGCGCAGGCCTGTGAATGTCGTCTGCTGGAAGCGCGCGATCTGCCTGGAGTTCATGGAGAAGGTTAGCTTCTCTGCTGCAATGCAGCCAGCAGCAGTTCCTCATCACCATCATCATTCACTCCCAAGTCAACAGCTGAACTGTTGATCAAACCTACATTTTGTGAAACAGACTGCTAATACAGTGATCGTTTTAGCTATGCAGGCCGATGTTCTGGAGTACTACGATCAGACGGTCTCCTCTCCCAGTGGATCCTTCTACATCCCTGCGGTTCTCAGGGTATGTGTGGTGACCCATCGATTTGTCAGTCACTTGGACCCTGTTTTCTGACGGGCGAAGTTGAAATTTCCCTCGATTCCTGATGGGAATTGAACTGTTTGCTGGTGACTCGTGCAAGTTTCCTGTGACTCAGGTTCCACAGCTGCTGCAAGTTGTGAAGAGGAGGAGGGTCAAGCACTGCCTTAGCCGAAAGAACATACTCTTCAGGGATGGATTCAGTTGCCAGTAAGCATTCCCCTGTTTTTTTTAGGGAAATAATAGATTGTAACGTTGCTAAAGCCATTAAAAACTTCCCTTCATATAGCTAGATCTTTATGGATAATGAGGAGTTAATTGGTCGCACTGTCTGTACTGCAATGCAGGTATTGCTCTTCTGAAGATGACCTCACGATTGATCATGTCATCCCGGCCTCGCGCGGCGGCAAATGGGAATGGGAGAACTTGGTATGAATGCTCACTATTTCTACTATCTTCTTACCCTCCCTCAAATCAAGAAGAACAGCCGTTGGCCAAAACCAAGACTTGACTGAAAATAAAGTCTTACAAAGTTATTTTGCCACCTCTGAATTGCTAGGTAACTGCATGCTCTAGATGCAACTCCAGGAAGGGTAACAAGACACTGCTGCAAGCAAACATGAAGCTACGCAAGGTCCCCAAGGTCTGTGAACTGCTTGCTCTTCTTGAACCTTGACTGGCACTGCAGTATTTGTGCAGTGCAGTTAGTTACTGAACCGTCACATATTATAAGAAGAGTGATTCTTGCTGAATTGCGCCGCAGGGGCCGAAGGAATTCGACATCATCGCGGTGCCCTTGACGAAATCCGCCTTCAGGACGATCAGGAGGAGGCACGGCCTGCCTGAAGAGTGGCTGCAGTACCTTGCCGGGCCATCTCCATGACCAAGGGATGACCACCTTCAGACCATAACCAGTAGCCATCACTCCGTCTCCATGTATATATATTGCCAGGCTCATCTTCTCCTGCCAAAGATTCATGTCTGTCCATCACGAGCTCTGTACATGCCTAGCTACCTTCTGATTTCTGAGAATAAATCTGTACATGTCACTGATTTATCAGTAAATAAAAACAAGATACCGGGTTGAATGTACTTGTCACGTGCGGTTTGCATGAACCTTGATTTCCTGTCAGGAATAATTGGAACGATAAGAATTTACTCTCTCCGTCCCATAATGTAAGACATTTTTTGACACTACACTTATGAGACGGAGGGGGTAGTTTTTTTTTCCTCAGTGTGAAGCACTCACATAGAGGGCTGCGTTCATTTTCTCTTTTTTCTTCCGATCACGGCGTTTCCCCTGTGAGAGAGAGGCTTGTATGTCTATGGTAAACCATCACGCATATTGGTTGTTTGGAAATATGCGCGCGTGATGGCTACATTTGCATATCTAGTTGCGTTTGTTAATATTGGTTAGCCATTACTCTGTCTCCATTTGCATATCTTGTGATGTTTAAACCCTGTATTTTGGTCCAGATTAACTGTCATATTTATGACATCAGCAAGGTAATATCCTTTGTTGTACTAGTGGCTATTGATCTCAAAATTGACCTCCGGGCAGTGGCCTTCTGCAAGCCTTGCAAACACTGAAGAACATTGATATCATTGTGAGAACCAGCCACCGCTTCAAGTATGACAGTAGCACCTTTCACATGCCCCTTGTATTGGCTCTGCCAAGTAAATGGACAGTTCTTCCATTTTCAGTGCATACAATCAATACTACCAAGCATGCCCGGAAAGGCCCTCTCGGCATTGATCGACAACAACCTCTCTGTATCAGCGGCAGTTGGCTCTCTCAGGTACTCAGGGCTGAACACAGTGGCGGAGCCAGGAATTTGCTCCTGGGTATTCCTGTATTTTTTTTGCCAAAGCAATATAATAGAATAATAAATGTACAGTAAGATGGTAATATCAATGACTCAATGACCATATATCAATAATAGTAAAATATTATTGTGGCAATATCTTCAACAATTAAGAAAGATTCCAAATAGCAAAGGAAATTACAGTATAACTTTACAATCCCCTTTTTGGAAGAGATTGATGACACCCTCATCTTTCACTTGCTTGAAGAATTCACCCTCAACGAAATGTAACCAAGCAATTGTTCAAATACTCATCATCCATTTTGTTTCTTAGTGGATTCTTCAGGTATTTCATTGAGGAAAATACCCTCTCAACACTGGCAGTGGCTACCGGAAGAATGAGCACCAACTTAAGATTGAACAAACATCTTCATCATAAGCAGCAAATGAATCAAGTTCAATTTCAGTATACAAAAAATCACTGAATAATCTTCAGATTTGTTTAGAAACGGAGGGAAAGAACAGAGCAGTACTGTGTGGATGCCGGGCTGCTGCTGCTGGTCTGCTGCCTGTTGCCTACTGGATGGCGCTGCCGCGGTGCCGCCACGCCGGGGAGCCCCGAGCCCGAGGACGGTGGCCGGAGGAAGTCAGGGAGCTGCCGCCGTGCTGGGGAGCCGGAGGTGGATTGGCGGCCTGGCGCCCGACGGAGCCGCGGAGGAGAGGGCCGGACGCCCAAGGCCGAGGGCAGGGGAGGGAGATGGCCGGCTGGAGGGAAGGGGGCGAGGGAGAGGCAGGAGAGGTCAGCCGCCGGAGCCGGCCCTAGCGCTAGGTTAGGAAAGGGGATCGATTGGATTTAGAATCGAGGGAGGGAGACGAGGTACTCGGACGGATGGTCGCCCGGTCGCTGGTGTCTGGCACCGTGTGTGGCTGCCGTGCTGCTCATGGGCTCATGGGCCAAGTCGCTGTTTACCATAAAATACATCTGCTAATTTTTTTTGGCGTGAAATTCTTTGGTATTCCCTGGAATTCCCAGGAAGACCCCTGGCTCCGCCATTGGCTGAACACTGCCACCACGGTATTGCAAAAACTATTCATTGAGAGGAGACATGTGGACTCACTCATACAAATGTACTCAAGATCTCCAGGAATTCCATATGCAAGCATGTGGATAGCCGCAGTGTATTTCTGGCAAGAAGAGAAGCCAAGCTCTCCAAGGGCATCCTCTTTGCACTCAAAGTATGGGTCATATGCTACCACTCCCTCCCGGATACGATTGAACACATGTCTCGCCATACGGAAGCGGCCGTGAAATTTGTGTGGTTTGGAGAGTGTGCTATTCTCAAAGTAATCGGCATGGAGAAGGGTGTGGCCTCTCTCCCTATTGCGGTACAAGGCCAGAACATGGCCGGGATTGATCCCCTGAACTGAGGCCGCTTCCTATTAATGTGGTCGTGGAGGACCAATGCAACCAACACAATCTCTTCATCATCCGAGGACGAATCATCCATGAACAAATGAAGTTATGAAAGAAAAACTAATCCCGGCTATCCATGATACCTTGTGAGCAACGCGTCGAACACCTTGCGGTCGTGGTGGAGACGCGGCCGGAAAGAGCAACTCGATGAAGCCAAGCAAGGTTGGTGTTGGTGGGGTGGGCGCCATATGCAGTGCCTACCAGAATAGTTGTCGGAGTCGACGATCAGCGTCGGCGGCCGTAGCTTCTCTCCCACCGGCAACAAGGAACCACGAACGCCGGCCAAAAACTCTACAAAAACGCGAGCGTGGGGCGGCTATGACATGGCGTGGTTGTGGGGCGGACGGCCTTGATGGAAGGCGATGCGGCCGGAAACGATGGTGGTCGCGGCGACGTCGGGGGCGGAAGGCCAAGGCCGAAGGAAAGAGAAGGGGGAGAGAAATGTGGTTGTGTCCCCGACGGACGGGTTAGGGGGAGTAGGGCGCGCGCGGCGCGTGTCCGTTCGGCCATAAACACGGTCCAACTTTGCGACGGGAACGGGTCAAAAGCGGACCGAAAACAGACAACAATCCGTTTGCTCCCGCGTATTGGATGATTTGTTGTGTCCGTTTATCTCAAACAGACACGGCCGGACCATTTGAGATCTTGAAGTTGGCTTAGCCTGGTCACTCACCGTCCGGCCGGGCACAGAGAATAGGGAGGCGGTAGATCAAAGATCAAACCCATATGCCAGCCTGCTCGCCTGTCTCGGGGCTAGGTAGCGTTCCGTACTGTACGCGCCTCAAAAGGGGGAAGGAGGACCGCCACCGACGTTTCCATCGCAGGCATCGGTTCACTCTCCCACTGAACCTGCAGTGATATGTTTCTTGTTGAGCAGCAAGCTAGCTAGCTAGCTAGCTAGGATAGGAGCACCAGCGACTGGTCAAATGGGACACCGAGACGCGTACACCCGCCAGTCTTGTGCAAACATATCGACATGACAATCTTTTTTTTGGGGCATATGTTACGTGATAGTACACTGCACACGAACACTCCTCCGAGCTCTGCAAGTCTGAACGCCAAATGGGGACTAAAACTAAAGGTAGAACGTGAAAATGTCAAGAAGAAGAGTAGAACGAGCAGCACGCGCGTATCGGCCGATCGTGTCGATCCGCGCCTGCGATTTCTTATGCAATTCCCGCACTGACGACGGTTGGAGTAGCGACCTGCGGAAGCTACGTACAGTACACTCGTCGGCCGGCGGGTTCGAGGCCGGGCGGCCGGCCTGCGCGGGCGTGGATGCATGCGCCGGCAGAACGGTGTCAGTCAGTCGGTCGGAGGAGTGGAAGGCTCGTCGCCTCGGTCGAACGGAGGCAGCGCGGCGCGCGGACCGGAGGCCCCGGATCAGCGGGCGGCATACGCGCTGCCTGCACGTACGAGTACGGGGTGCGCGCCATGCATGGTTCAGGCCGCGGCATCTCGTCCCGAGGCCGGGGATTTGTCAGATCTGATTGACGTTGTTCCGAAGCAAATTGACCTGCCATGCATCTCACTTCGATTCGACCGTTCCATCGCTTCCTTCAGCTTACGGCTTCGTCGCCGATGGTCGGTTGCCCCTTGCGGTGGCAGCAAACCAAGCCAACATCAACATGCCCGTTACAAGCATGGCCAGCTTTGCTTTCGAGTTTAACTAGAGCATGAAGTCTTGCTGCGCCCGTCTATCTTGGAAAAAGAAAGATATAATCAAGATGGTTGAAACACATGATTCTATTTTAACGGTTCAAATTAGTAAGGCTTACCATTAGAAGTATATCTGTTTTTGAAGAATTAAACATTTTCAGTGTAAAAACTTATCTGAATGGTTATGCTAAACCATATCTTTCACATGAAATTCAATGGACAATAAGTTAGGAGGTGAATAAACAGAGTAGTAGCAATTGTTACATTTTTTGTTTTACTCGATGACAGTCACAAATATTAATGGTTAAATTACATGTCAAGCACCTTGTGCAAAGCACAAACTAACACTGACGACTTGCTGTGGTGATTAAATTCAATCTTATTCAGACAAAAAACAACTGCAGTCTTCCAGGTAGTTTTGTCTGCAACCATGGTTTTAAATAGCCGGAAGGCCAAAAACAACCATCTGTATACTTTACATCCATCACACATGATGCTACATGCCTTGACCACAGTATGTGAAATATGAACATACTTCTTAGCTGGACCATGTTGTTTGAAGCCTTGGATGGGAGACGCACAGTTACATTAATAGCAAAGCATAAGAAAGGAGCCAAGAGAAATCAAACATATTACACTCATGTTTTCCTTGTAAGATGTATATTATGTCTCTCCATCACAACATGTTTGCCAGCAGTAGAGGGAGGGATATGGATAAAGGGAACTCTCAGGCTATAAAGGGAACGTTCGTGTCTGCCAAAAGAGCATGTCGAAGAATGCTGAGAGTTCATGGGATATGCAATAAGTAGTTCAATACTCAATACAGTAGGAATATGTAGGAAACAAATGAAGATGACTGTGTTACCTTGTTGGTAGCAACATAATAGTTATTCTCCTGAAAATAGAAATGGTAATCCGCTAAATTACTTTGTTAAACACATAACTATAGATTATACACATTATAGGAAAGACATGTTTTTTTACCTAAGTACCCTTGGCCATCTCACATTGAGAAGAAACGCAAAAACATTGCATGAGAGAACTAAAATATGCTTCGGTGTTGTGTCTGTCACTCTGCCAAACACTGACGGTGCAAGTGTTGATAGTATTATATCCCTATGCTCTTTCCAGCTACTCTAATTACTCCTGATGAGACAAACACGTACCATGGCCATGCTGCAAAAAAAGAAAAAGAAAGCTAGTATCAGGGGCATTAGCATCTATTCTTCGTAGTCTGGTGAAATTATATATGCATTGATAGTTGGAGATTAAAGAGCAACGCAAAAAAAACTCATATCTTGCCGGACGCCTGACATGTCGTGTCATGACCATGGACCCAGATTTGTTCCATGCACAATTCATCTTCATCCTGGCACGTCTCACCGATACTTGCATTCTTCCCTTCTTCTTTGTCCCTTAGCTTTGATATTCTCTTTCCTAATAACAATAATATAAAGATATGATGGTTTTGATGCTGTGATTTTCTTAAACATAAAGATACTTATGTGCCAAAAGATTGCAAATATCGTACATTTCTAGAAAGCTGGGTACATGAGAAAATTAATCATGCATCACTAAGCAGGTGAATAAAATTCCCGAGAGAATTGAGCATAATCATCAGATAAATATGTTCAATGGGTATTGTCGATCAGGTTACTTACATGTCCTGCAGAAGGCAGGGGCGGAGCCAAGGGGGGACGAGCGGGGGCCAGGCCCCCCCCCAACGGCCGCGTCGTACACGAAGTATGCAATTGTACGCCAGGTAGATTACGCTACGTGAAACAGACTTAGGACTAAATGGCCCCCCCTAACGCGCTCAAGGCTTGAAGCCCAGGAGCTTTCCTAGTTAAAGCCTATATGTATTTCTTGGTCAGCTAGAGAAAACAAACAGCCAGGTAATTCTGGAATCTGACGAGGCCACGAACCCACGATCGAGGGCATCTATCGTTCGTTTCGGCGCCGAGCCGCCGTCCGCCGACACACCGGGGCACACGCGCTCGCTTCGCGTAGACGCCTAGGAAGTTCGACGATGGCATCTGTAAAATGGATCAACACCGACGCTGAAGGCAGAATAATCCTGCGGTGAGTCTCCTTAATTCCTTTGTTGATTTATACTGTGAAATATTGATGATGAAGTGATCCGCATCTGGCTCCAGAAGACTGGAAACTTTTTGCTTTAGATGGAATTAATTAGGTGTAGCAATTTCTTGTTTTATTCTCACAAAATAGGTCCTGTATGCACTGATTTCATCATCCGAGTTTAAAATTTCGCCCTTAGTTTTAAATTTCACCCTTAGGACAACATAGCACGACTCACGTCAGATCTAAGGTATATCACCGGCTCATGTCTAGGCTATCACAAGTTACTATTATTATTAGATATGCACAAATTGTTAGATGCTTGTTTGTATTTTTGGGACGATTATAAATCTACCAGTTTGTATGCACTATGGCTAGAATGTCAAATTAGTTGATACACAAACTACCGATCAAATATTCTAGCACCAGTAAATTTAGTTAACAAGCTAGAATCGCCATACAGGATTATCGACTTTATTTTATGTGTTTTAGGTGTAAGAGCCACATTCAAACTAATGAACAAAAATACAATTTTCTAACTGCAAAATACATATTATTTTGTGTTCCTTTATGTATGGTCATTTTCAGAAAAAAAAAACTTTTATGTGTTCATTGTCTTCTTCGCCCCCCCTATGGTCAAATCCTGGCTCCGCCCCTGGCAGAAGGGGTAGTGCAGCAGGGATATAGTATTGTACACTGCTCCCCTACTCCCACATCCCCATGTAAGAGAGAGAGGGCTTTTCATCAAATGTGCTAGGTTTGGTGCGGACATGAAGGTGAGGGGAAAGGAGCTGAGAAGTTGAGAATGTGCCTCCACGGAGGCCACCACTAGTAGAAAAAGGGGGCAACGGTTCAGGCCGGGGCAGCCCATTAGTCCCGGTTCAGACAAGAACCGGGACCAATGGGTGCATTGGTCCCGGTTCGTGAGCCCAGGGGGCCGGCCGGGCCACGTGGGCCATTGGTCCCGGTTGGTGGGACGAACCGGGACCAATGGGCCTGGCTCCTGGCCCACCACCATTGGTCCCGGTTGGTGGCCTGAAGCAGGACCAAAGGATCCACTTTAGTCCCGGTTCATGCCACGAACCGGGACCAATAGTGCTGCCTATATATACCCTCGCCCGCGAGCAGAGCACTCCAGTGCTCTGTTTTTTCTGGGCCGGCGAGGGGAGGTGTTTGTGGTGCTCTAGCTCACCTCCTATGCACATGAGGTGTTCGATGAAATGTCCGAGCCACACTAGTTAAGCTTTCTCCTCTCGAAGCTCGACCTCAAAGCTCCATTTTCCTCACGCCCCACCCCCGTCTTCACTGCCGTCGATCACCCGCACCGATCTCATCACCGACACCACCGTGGTGAGCCTCTTGTTCTTATCTTCTTTCTGAAAGGAAAAATATTGTTACTTGTATGTTTAGATAGATACTTGTATCATTTTCTTACTTTTATTATTGCATCTTATATAGTGCGATGGTTTTGGTATTCGCCCCCGTCGGCCCTCGTCCTGTCTATGATTCGGATGTGGTATATACATTAATCTTTATAACTATTGGTTCATTTATTGTTTATGAAAATTATGCGGACCAACGTGACATAGATTTTATTTGTCTAGGATGTATGTGAACCGGAAATTCCAACCGACCCTATTGTCGAGAGGTTAAATTTAGTTGAAGAAGAAAACAATTTCTTGAAGAAAAAAATAAAAAAATTAAGGAGGAGAAGATGATATTGGAGTTGCATGTTGCGGATGTCGTCGATGATCACAAGAACAAGATGGATGCAATGCGCTTGAAGATTAGAAAGATTAGAAAATATGCCATTCATACTGAGGCTTGGTATCATTATGCCGTTGGATCAATTGTTACCTTGGTTGCGATTATGATCGCCTTTGTTTTCGCATTAAAATGTTTTACATAGTTTCAATGTATGGTTTAATTAACTAGATGCTCTGGAGAGCTATATGTTGTTAGATGAGAACTATGTATGTACTTTGCTTTTAATGCATGTGATGATGAACTTCTATTAATTTGGACACTTAATTATTTATAATGCACGCAGATGAACCGGCAATGGATGTACGGTGACAGACACACCTCCGAGTACATTAAGGGCGTGCATGAGTTTCTCGATGCGGCTGAGGCAAACAAGCAGAATGGTTTTATATGTTGTCCATGCCCTGATTGTGGGAATACGAAGTCTTACTCTGACCGGAAAATCCTTCACACCCACCTGCTTTACAAAGGTTTCATGCCACACTATAATGTTTGGACGAGGCACGGAGAAATAGGGGTTATGATGGAAGACGACGAAGAAGAAGAGTACGATGACAACTACGTGCCCCCTGAATACCGTGATGCTGCAACGGGGGGAGCTGGTGAAGATCAAGAGGAACCAGACGATGTGCCCAATGATGCTGCAACGGGTGAAGGTACTGAAGATCAAGAGGAACCAGATGATGTGCCCGATGATGATGATCTCCGCCGGGTCATTGTCGATGCAAGGACGCAATGCGAAAGTCAAAAGGAGAAGCTGAAGTTCGATCGCATGTTAGAGGATCACAAAAAAGGGTTGTACCCCAATTGCGAAGATGGCAACACAAAGCTCGGTACCGTACTGGAATTGCTGCAGTGGAAGGCAGAGAACGTTGTGCCTGACAAAGGATTTGAGAAGCTACTGAAAATATTGAAGAAGAAGCTTCCAAAGGATAACGAATTGCCCGACAGTACATACGCAGCAAAGAAGGTCGTATGCCCTCTAGGATTGGAGGTGGAGAAGATACATGCATGCCCTAATGACTGCATCCTATACCGCGGTGCATACAAGGATCTGAACGCATGCCCGGTATGCGGTGCATTGCGGTATAAGATCAGATGAGATGACCCTGGTGATGTTCACGGCGAGCCCCGCAGGAAGAGGGTTCCTGCGAAGGTGATGTGGTATGCTCCTATAATACCACGGTTGAAACGTCTGTTCAGAAACGGAAAGCATGCCAAGTCGATGCGATGGCACGGTGAGGACCATAAGAAAGACGAGAAGTTGAGAGCACCCGCTGACGGGTCACAGTGGAGAAAAATCATGAGAAAGTACTGGGATGAGTTTGCAAAGGACCCAAGGAACGTATGGTTTGCTTTAAGCGCGGATGGCATTAATCCTTTCGGGGAGCAGAGCAGCAATCACAGCACCTGGCCGGTCATTTTATGTATGTATAACTTTCCTCCTTGAATGTGCATGAAGCGGAAGTTCATTATGATGCCAATTCTCATCCAAGGCCCTAAGCAACCCGGCAACGACATTGATGTGTACCTAAGGCCATTAGTTGAAGAACTTTTACAGCTATGGAATGGAAACGGTGTACGTACGTGGGATGAGCACGGACAGGAGGAATTTAACCTAAAGGCGTTGCTATTCGTGACCATCAACGATTGGCCCGCTCTCAGTAACCTTTCAGGACAGACAAACAAAGGATACCACGCATGCACACACTGTTTAGATGACACTGAAAGTATATACCTGGACAAATGCAGGAAGAATGTGTACCTGGGCCATCGTCGATTTCTTCCGACCAACCATCAATGTCGAAAGAAAGGCAAGCATTTCAAAGGCGAGGCAGATCACCGGAAGAAGCCCGCCATGCGTACCGGTGATCACGTACTTGCTATGGTCAATGATTTACACGTAATCTTTGGAAAGGGTCCCGGCGCAGTAGCTGTTCCTAATGACGCTGAGGGACACGCACCCATGTGGAAGAAGAAATCTATATTTTGGGACCTACCCTACTGGAAAGACCTAGAGGTCCGCTCTTCAATCGACGTGATGCATGTGACGAAGAACCTTTGCGTGAACCTGCTAGGCTTCTTGGGCGTGTATGGAAAGACAAAAGATACACCTGAGGCATGGGAGGACCTGCAACGTTTGCACGAAAAAGACGGCATGCCTCAGAAGCAGCATGAAGGTCCTGCCAGCTACGCTCTTACGAAAGATGAGAAAGAAATCTTCTTTGAATGCCTGCTCAGTATGAAGGTCCCGGCTGGCTTCTCGTCGAATATAAAGGGAATAATAAATATCCCAGAGAAAAAGTTCCGGAACCTAAAGTCTCATGACTGCCACGTGATTATGGCGCAACTGCTTCCGGTTGCATTGAGGGGGCTTCTACCGGAAAACGTCCGATTAGCCATTGTGAAGCTATGTGCATTTCTCAATGCAATCTCTTAGAAGGTGATCGATCCAGAAATGGTACCAAGGCTAAGGTGTGATGTGGCGCAATGTCTTGTCAGTTTCGAGCTGGTGTTCCCACCATCCTTCTTCAATATCATGACGCATGTCCTAGTTCATCTAGTCGACGAGATTGTCGTTCTGGGGCCCGTATTTCTACACAATATGTTCCCCTTTGAGAGGTTCATGGGAGTCCTAAAGAAATATGTCCGTAACCGTGCTGGGCCAGAAGGAAGCATCTCCATGGGCCATCAAACAGAGGATGTCATCGGGTTTTGTGTTGACTTCATGCCTGGCCTTAAGAAGATAGGTCTCCCTAAATCGCGGTATGAGGGGAGACTGACTGGAAAAGGCACGCTAGGAGCGGACTCAATAATATGCAGGGACGGGCATTCTTGGTCTCAAGCACACTACACAGTTCTACAGAACTCTACCTTGGTGACCCCGTATGTCGATGAACACAAGAACAGTCTGCGCTCCAAACACCCGGAGCAGTGCGACGACTGGATTACATGTGAACACATTAGGACTTTCAGCAGTTGGTTGGAAGCACGTCTCAGAGGTGACAACACTGTTTGTGATGATTTGTACTTGTTGTCCAGGGGACCATCTTTGACTGTATTGATTTACAAAGGATACGAGATAAATGGGAATACATTTTACACGATTGACCAAGATCAAAAGAGCACCAAACAAAACAGCGGTGTCCGCTTTGATGCAACAACCGAGAAGTGAAAGGACACATATTATGGTTACATAGTGGACATATGGGAACTTGACTACGGACAAGATTTTAAGGTCCCTTTGTTTAAGTGCAAATGGGTCAATCTGTTAGGAGGCGGGGTACATGTAGACCCACAGTACGGATTGACAACAGTGGATCTGAAAAATCTTGGGTACACTGACGAACCGTTCGTCCTAGCCAATGATGTGGCACAGGTTATCTATGTGAAGGACATGTCTACCAGACCGAGAAAAAGAAAAGATAAGGAAATGAATACATCATACGATGAGCCAAAGTGCCACATAGTTCTTTCAGGAAAAAGGGATATCCTGGGAGTGGAGGGCAAGACAGACATGTCTGAAGATTATGGAAGGTTTCATGAAATTCCTCCCTTCAATGTCAAGGCTGACCCAAGCATCCTGATAAACGATGAAGATTATCCATGGTTACGGCGCAATAAGCAAATGACAAAAGCGAAGAAAAAGTGAAGACTTTCTCCCACAACTATTATGATGATACCATACCAAATTTGTAACAGACGAGCATGCTATGCCAACTTTTTCAGAGTTCATTTGAAAACAATGAATCTAGGTCGAATTTTCTCTATAGGTGCATTTATGTTCATTTTTTTTAGTAAAGTTAATCACAAACTTGTGATTCACACAAATTTTAAAGAATTCAAATTTTAACTATTCAAATTTGAGTTTATAATTTTTCTAAAACTAATGGCACTAACAGAAAGTTTATAATTTTGCTGACCTAAAAGCAAAAAGAATAAAAAAAATAAAGCAAAAAACAAAAGAAAAATGCCTATAATATTTGTTATGACTAACTAAAATTACCAAATTGATTATAATGATAAAACACAGTAATATTAAATAGCAGGAAAAACAATGACTCAAAAATCAATTTTTATTGTAAAGTTATTCATAAACTGGTGACATAAAATAAAAAAGAAATCACTACAAAACTATAAGTATTTAGTTCTAAGTAGAAAATGAAAAAAAAGAAGAAAAAATGCCACCAACTGGGCCACCACGGCCTGAATACGACTAGAAACCCAACCATGGGCCAGGATTCAGGCCCGCAGCAGGCCCAGTAGGCCCACAGGCATTGCAGTGACAGATTAGGCCTGAAAGCCTGCAGTTGAGAGGAGCTCGAGAGGGTGGGCGCAGCAGCGCTTATAAACCACTCCCGAGCCCTCTCAACTAGCGAGGTGGGACTAAACTTTTGGGCGCGGGGCAGCATAAGGCCATTGGTCCCGGTTGGTGGGACGAACCGGGACCAAAGGGGGGCATTGGTACCGGTTCGTCCCACCAACCGGGACCAATGCCCCTCCTTAGTCCCGGTTGGTGCCACCAACAGGGACCAAAGACCGCCGCTTCCCGCCCTTTGGGCTGCTGAAAAGAGGCCTTTGGTCCCGGTTGGTGGCACCAACCGGGACTAAAGAGGGGCATTGGTCCCGGTTGGTGTCACGAACCGGGACCAAAGGCCTGGGTATATAAGTAGCACTTAGGAAAATTTGACGAACTCATCACCAGTTGCGCCCCGGCCCGCTCGACGACGCCGAGCACATCGACGCCGCCAGGCTGCCCCGTCGCCGTCCGCCGCCCCGTCGCCCCCGTCCGCGTCGTCGCCGTCGCCCGTGCCTCGTCGTCGCCGTCGCCGACGTCGTCCCCGAGCCCGCGCACCCCTGCCCTCGCCCCCGAGCGCGCGCGCCTCCGCCGAGCCTTCCTCGTCGCCGACGCCACCTCGCGTTGAGCGCCGCCCCGTTCCCCTGCTCCTCCCCCTGTACTGGCCGCCGACGCCGCCGCGCGCTGCCATCGCGCCGCCGCGCGCCCCTGCCCTTCGCTGTCGCCGCCCCTGCGCGCCCTTAATTTTTTTAGTTTAATTTTTTTCATATGTGTATGTATATTGTATATGTGTATGTGTATGTATATGTGTATGTATATGTCTATGTATAATGTATATGTGTATGTATATGTGTATGTGGTTAGTTTAATTTTTTTTGTTCATAGAAATTTTGTTCATATATATATATATATATATATATATATATATATATATATATATAAAGTTTTTTGTTCATAGAAAGTTTTTTGTTCATATATAGAAAGTTAGAAGAAAAATTTAGAATATGCTAAAATTTAGAAGAAAAAGAAGGATAGGAAAGAAGAAAATAAGAAGGGGAAGAAAGAAGAAGAGGAGAAATAAATAAGAAGAGAAAAAAAGAAGAAAAAGAAGAGGCTCCTGATAACTTCAACACGAGGGGGTCGATATACCCCTCGGATAACTTCGACATGAGGGGCGGTCGATATATATACCCCCTCTCGACTGTGATAATAACTTATACCGCGGGAGCACCCCCCGACCCTCTCGCTCGACCAAAACTCTCAAGGACTCCCAAACCCTAGAAAAAAACGATGTCGGTATCCTACCCCCTCCCGCCGCGCCCCTACCCGACAAACTCTCTCGAGGCCACCCCAAACCCTTGAAGCGTTGTCGAGGCCACCCCAAACCCTAGAGAAGCAGCGTCGAGGCCACTAATTAATATATATGATTCCTTACTATGATTAGCTAGCTAGTTCTACGTTTGCCACTAATATATCCATTTGTCACGTTTGAATAATAATTGCCATGTTGTAAATATTTGTAGAAACTATGGACACCACCCGAGACGAAGCAAACGAAGCAATGTTGAGGGACATAATCGCAGAAGGAAGTGATGCCGTCTCGTTGTATCTCAACGACACCGATGGTACTCTGGAAGGAGAGGGTGAAGAAACTGGCTCTGGTGACCTAATGCCGGTGCAAGAAGAAGAACGTGAGGACGGCTCCGGTGACCCAATGCTGGTGCAAGAAGGAGACCGTGATGACGACTCCGGTGACCGAACCGAGTCCGGCCAGGTATATATATTAGTTAAGCCTGTGCTGACTAGCTAATTGATGCATTCATTGTTTTGGTATGTACACATATTAATTAAGTATTTGCTCTTTTTTCTAGCCCTCCGGATCGAGCACAACTGAGGTAAAGAGACGAGGCCCGAAGAAAAAGTTGAGCTCGGATGAAAGGTTTGAGATCATAGCAATCGCGCCCGACGGCCAACCTATTGAACCCATCCGAACAAAGAAGGCATTTGTTGCTCAGTGCGGGGTTCTGGTTAGGGACAAGATCCCGATCAGCATCCAGCAATGGTTCAAGCCGGCTACAGAAGACCCTGAGGTGTCTTACGTCAATGATATGCAGAAAAATGATCTTTGGACTGAGCTGAAGACAAATTTCACCCTACCGCCAGAGGATGATCCGGAGAAGCCAGTTGAGCAATTAATCAAGTCTTTTGCTCTTAAGAGGATGGCAGACCTATTCAGGAGGTGGAAGAATGACCTGAATAGGTTTGTCGAGAAAAAAGAGACACCAGAATTCAAGGGCATATATGAGAAGATCAGAGATGACTGGCCTGCATTTGTGGCCTACAAGACATCGGAAAAGAGTAAGAAGATGTCGGCGACAAACAAGAAAAATGCTACGACGAAGAAGCTTCACCATCGCACAGGGTCAGGTGGCTACCTCGTAGCCCGGCCTAAGTGGGCCAAGGCTGAGAATGATCTGCTTGCAAAAGGGATCGAACCAGAGACAATGAGCTGGCCAGACCGTTGCCGGACTTGGTTCTTCGGGGCTGGCGGAACCTTGGAACCTGTAACAGGGAAGTGCATTTGGACGGATGAGCAACTTGACATACCCTTGAAGAAGCTTCGGTACTATATCGCTGCAGCGCAGAAAGGGACGTTCCTTCCAGATAGAGAGAACGACGAGCTCACAAAGGCCCTCGGATATACTGAGCACCCTGGATGGACACGAGGCACGCCAGGCTCCATTCCGTGGAAGGCTGGGTTTCCGGACGCAGGCGGTTACAAAAGCCAGGAGAGAAGGAAGAAAGTGCAGCAGTCCGAACTGCAGGTGCTTAAAGAAAGGGTACTCGGGATAGAGGAACGAGAAGCAAATCGCAGCAAACGAACTGCCGAAGCTTCCCCTGAAGCTACCCCGCCATCTCAGCGGAGAAGCAGCGTGGCTTCCACCGAGCTGCTTCAGCCGGAGCTTGTCTTGACGGCTCCTGCCAGCTATCCCGTGGATGCTATCACGGAGGCTCAAATTTGCCACCTTATGACGCAATGGATGAATATGAAGGTCAAGGCGGCTGTTGGCTCTGTTTTTCCTAATGAACCCGACGCAACTTTTCACTGCCAGCCGATTCCCGAAGGATATGCTAAGGTGATGGTGGATGAAATAACGGAGGGATTTGAGGACCTCCCGCTTGACCACCCTACCGGAGAAGGGGAGACTCGGCTGGGTTATGCTCTGAAGACTCCATGACTATGGCGGAAGGAGCTCATCAACCTTCCAAACTGGATGCCTCCGCCTCCTCCTCCTCCTCCGGCGAGTCAGGGCACTCCGCCTCCTCCACCGCCTCCTCCTCCGGCGAGTGACGATCAGGGCCCTCGGCCGGCTCCTTCTCCGGCGCGTGGCGGCACTCCGCCTCCTTCTCCGCCTGCGCCGGCGCGCCCGAGCAGCCAGCCTACTCCTTCTCCGCCTCGTCAGCAAGGGCGGAAGAGACCCGCCGCCGCTCCGGCAGCTGCTCCGGCGCGTCGTAGTCCTTCTCCTCCGCCTCGTAAGCAAGTCAAGAAGACTGCTGCTCCGTCCGCTCTGCCGGCGTCTAGTAGTACAGTCAGAGGCGGGAGAAAATACAAATTCGGTCCTTCTCTGAAGACTCCAGAGAAGTTACCATACGAGATGAGCCCGGAGGAGAACACGAGGATCGCGCGAACCGAGAAGGATGATTGGTTTCAAGGGTTGAAAGCACAGAGACATCCACCTCCGAAGGAGAAGGTAGATTCGGTGAAAGTGAAGCGCACTCTGGCTGCCCTGGCAAAACCACCCAAGTCTCCGCCGAAAGGCAACTATGAGCGCATTATTGCAAAGACATGGGCCGAAGCGTCGCGGTCGGGAAGTACAGTCAGTGATCAAAGGCTGAAAGAACGACGAGTAGCTGGGAAACAAATTGCCCAGCTCGGCGAACAAGCAAAGCAATCGTGCCCCCCGCTCAAGGTGCCTAGCGTCGATCCGAGGATGGCGCCCGGTTATACCAATCTTGACGATTACCTGCCCGACGATGTAGATTATGATTTCCTGGACGTGCAGATACACAAATACGAGTACGGGAAGCCTCTCGTCAAAGATGAAAGATCTCTAACAACGATGATGCGAAGATTGCATGATTGGTACATGAAAACCTGCAGACAGTCTGGGGGGAGGAATACTTTGTATATGAGAGTTAAACCGGAGCATGACCTCGTTGGAATTGAACTGTTGCATGTTCCATTTGAGGAGTTCTATTAGTTTTTCAATCAATTGGCCCTCGATAAAGCAACGGTCACCTGCTACTGTCTGTAAGTACCACTACTTCTGTCATTAAGTCTCTCTATATAGCTCAGCTCTTTCATTGCATGTATTTATAATTATCCTCACTATATTATGCAGATTGAAGATCGCCGAATTAAAGAAAAGACAAATCAGTGATATTGGGTTCATTAACACAAATCTCATAGATGCAGTTCAGGTTAAAGATCATGCCGCAGAAACCGAGGCCAACTTGCTACGATCATTCAAAATAAATGAACACAAAGATATAATACTCTTTCCTTACAACTTAAAGTGAGTGTTGTCTTGTGCATATTCGGTTTCCCTTATATATTAGTCCAGGTTATAGTAATGTAATTGATGAGTTATGCATGCGTGCGCAGTTTCCACTATATTCTCCTGGAGATTAGGCTTGAGAAGGGAGTAGTAACTGTCTTGGACTCGAGACGAAAAGATCCCCAGGAGTATGCGGACATGACTGAAATCCTCAAGAAGTAAGTTAAATCGATCATTATCCACCATATCAGCAAATTTTTTCATTTCCTGATATCAAGTAATTGTTTTCTTTTGTCTGGCAGTGTTTGGAGAAAATTCAGGAAAAAATCCCCGGGACTCCCGAAGGAGCTGGAATTTAGATACCCGAAATTAAGTACTATAGTACCATGTTCCACGCGTCTGCTAGCTATTGATTCAAGCGCTAGTTTCATCACTACCATTTGGCATTCTTGCTTATCTGTTTGATTGACCTCTATTTCTTGTAAAGTGGTTGTGGCAGGAACAAGGGAATGATTTATGTGGATACTACGTCTGCGAGTCCATCCGCCACACGACCTGTGAGCGGGGCGGGTACTCTGAGAAACAATATGAAGTGCGTAAGAAATAATATTCACAATTTTTGTTTATTACCATCATTTGTGTTGAGTTTCATTCATTCATATATATATATATATATATATATATATATATATATATATATATATATATATATATATATATATATATATATTGACCCCCTTCTTCAAATTAGATGTTTCAGCAGCGGGATGAACTCCTAGAACCAGATCGCATGCGAGCAATTCAAGAGGAATTGGCGGCATTCTTTCTTGACCACGTGATCGCTGAAGACGGAGAATACTATGTGGAACATGCGTCCATAATTTAAGAGATTATATTTGTAAAAGATAATTATTGTATATATGTAGCCGGTAGTGTCGGACGATAGATATACGAGAACTTGTTGTTCGACCAATCTCTCGGAGAAGGAGAGGTGGTCGATATCACTTCTCTCTGTATGCATATATGTTCATGATGATCTTCTGTTTTCCTTCATTTGCTTACTAGCTAGTTAGCGTGCCTAGTCCTCTCTATACGTATGTATAGTACGTAGCGTCGACCAAGCACGGACATAAGAGAGGACACTTCTCTCTATTAATTAGCTATCTAACACAATATATGAAATACCTAAATTAACCCCCCAAAACCCCCAACACCCCCCCCCCTTTCAAAAAAACCAAAAACCCCAGCCACAGAAATGCTGACGCGTGGAGGTCTATTGGTCCCGGTTGGTGCCACCAACCGGGACCAAAGGCCCTCCTGCCTGGGCTCGGCGCGTAGGCCACATGGAGGCCCATCTGTCCTAGTTCTGGTTTGAACCGGGACTAAAGAGTGAGGGTATTAGTAACGATCCTTTAGTCCTGGTTCGGGAACCGGGACTAAAGGCCCTTACGAACCGGGACAAAAGGCCGGTTTTCTACTAGTGCACCTCCGAACCTGGATCCCGCTGCACACACAGCCGGCGAAATGGTAGGAGAAGATAGCCACGGCAGTTGATGCATGCAGATCACAGCGTCATCTTCCATGGATCCAGAGAGACAGACATTTCTCCTCTTGTGTTCTTGTGCCGCCACCACATCCTTCCCCCCTCTTGTGATTCGTGCTGCTGCCACATCGTACAGGGAAAGGCATGGTCGTGACAGTGGTGATGGGGAAGGAGCAGCTAGCAGTAGGTCATGGCGGAGGCGACGACGAAAACAACGCCTAGGGTTAGCTCGATGCTGAAGGAGATTAATAGTACGTAATTGTAGGTGGCCTGTTGGACTGGACCTGGGCCTTGGCCCGCTTATGGACGAAAATCCTAGCTCATTCTGCGGAGCAGCGGCCCGCTAAACGGTGAGTGAAGTGCGTGAGCGAGCCTAGGACGACCAGAGCTGATCTAGATGGTACGTTCGAGTGATCGGATGGCTGAGAGTCTCAAAGCGCTGTGGAGGCTCCTAGCTAGCTACATCTTACTGTTTAGTAATAATGAAGGAAGACGAAGCACAGGAGTGTTTTTTCCTTTCAACGAGGAAGTAATAATTAATTAAGAAAGAGTAAGCACGCGAGTGATTGTAAGAGATGCAAGGGGGGGGGGGGAATTTGTGGCTGCGGCATGTACCAGCCAGTTTGCCCTTCGTAGCGGATGTGATGATAGCAGATGCATATGTCCCCAGAGGCAATCTTACTTTGGCTCAACGTCTAACAGCTTAACTAAATTCGTGATTCAGTCTGATAATGCATCGAAACCAGAGGATTGAGCTGATTCAGCTACAGCTATTGCGGCTATCTTCTATGATTGCATATACGGAAACACTAACGCACACACGTGTGGATCAGCGTCTGTTTGTGGGTGCACAAACCTTGGCATGATTGTGGTGCTATGTAGGACTGGGCTGGTGTGTGAGCATTCACCCGGTTGCCAACACGTCCGTTTCACGGAGGGGCTAGTGTATGGGCGTTTAGTAGTTCGCCCACACGCCAGTTTTCACTCACGCACCAGAGTTGGTGTGTGGGCATTTGTCATCTCGCCCACACGCCTGTCTCCTCTCCCACACCCAAGTTGCCAGTTGCCATGCGTTTTGCAGTGCACATGGCAACTACCCTTACCCGAACATGTCAGTTGCCATGTGTTTTGCAGGGTACACGGTAACTACCCTAGTGTGCTTGCAAGAAAATGGCAACTCTCTCTTTTACCCGAACATGATGTTTTGTCATGTCTCTTTGTAGCGCTACACGGCAACTGCCTAGTGTTAGTAGGTGGCAACTCCTAAGGTTTTCAAATCATGGTAACTGTAGTAAACCAGACCATACATGGCAACTTCTTAGTGTCAGTAGGTGGCAACCTCTAAAGTTCTCAAATCATGGCAACTATAATAAACCAGACCATACATGACAACTGCTTAGTGTCAGTAGGTGGCAACCTCTAAAGTTCTCAAATCATGGCAACTATAATAAACCAGACCATACATGGCAACAGTTGCAGTTGTCCAAAATGGCATCTGGCACTTGACCTGAGATGGCAACTGCAGTTGAGCAACCAAGACAACTGTAGTTTGTCCGACATGGCAACTGTAGTTCAGCGACATGGCAACTGTAGTTAAACGGACATTGAAGAGGGTCCGGACCATGGGAACCGCGGGGACGCCTGTTGACTGTCACGCGGGGCGTGCGGGACCGTGAGGTAGGTGGCTGAGAGAGGTCGTGTGGGCGTTATGCATTTTGCCCACACGTAGGCATGTGAAAGGGACCGCAAGGAAAAAAAGAGGTGTGTGGGCGCTAATTGTTTTGCCCACACATAGACGTGTGATCTGATCCTCTTAGACACCACACAAAACGTGTGGACAAAACCCCCTTAACGCCCACACGTGTGGCAGTTATCGTCGTCCTTGCAAATATATATCCTTGCCTTCAGGGATCATGGACATTGTCCTAGGGGGTGTAATGAGGTTACCCACTTGTCGGCTAGGAATAGTTTTTGAAATTCGGTAGTAACCGTCTGATCGTATTTGCAAAAACAAAGTGCTTGTGATCAACGACTGCCAACAAACCACACACGTTTCGTCTGTCAATGCCAAGGTTTTTCTACTCTGCTCATCGGACGTGTCCGGCGCCGCGCCCGCGCCAATTGGAGGGCGCCACGTGGCCTCCCGCTGCCGTCCACTGCGTCGGCCTGCTCGGCCCAGCACGGGCCCCCGCCGGCCCGTTCGCCCGCGCCGCCCCCGCACGCCTCCACCACCGCCCTTGCTCGCGCCCGTCGTCGCCGCGTCGCCGGCCGCCGCCCCGGCGACCTCCGCCGCCCCGCTCATCGGCTGCCGCCCGCTGCTTTGCCGCTCCGCCCCCCGAGCCCGCGCGCCGCCGCCCCGATCCTCCCGCGCGTCCGCCACCCAACGCCTCCTCTGCGCCACCCTGCTCGCCGGCCACCTCTCCCCGGCTCCGACCGCCGCCTCCGGCCGTCTCCCCCGACGAACCTCGAGATCCGTGCCGCGGGAACCCTAGATTCGCGTGGTATTTTTTCACGGTCCCTGGAATCCAATATTTTTTCCCTCTTCATCATGTCAAATATCCGTGCTCGGTGCTCCGAATCATGCATATGATATGTCGAAATGTTCTTCTCGTGATGCTCTTCATGTTAGTGGCATTTGCATGCATGTTACTGTCTGTATTGATGCATGTATCATCGTTGCAAGAGTGCTATATGATGTTGTCTGCTGGAGTTTAACAGAACTTCATGATTTGTCATTTTCATTGCATTTTGTGTGTGCATCCTATGAGCATGATGTCTACATGTTTATGAGCTTCATCATGTCATCTTTACAGTGGTGCAAGTCTTGTATTTTTGTGAGTTTTGTGGTGACTAGAACAAGCATGCAAAGTAGGATTCATAATGTTGCTGATTTCAGACACTTGGTGAGTTTTGTGGTGACTAGCACAAGCATGCAAAGTAGGCTTCACAAGTCCTTTTCCTGTTACATTTTGATGCTATGTAAACTTGTTGCTACCATGAGATACATGCACATTTTGAGACAGTTCAGTAAGCATGTTTTGTAGATGTGGTATTGCTCTATCCATTCATGCCTCTGGTTGTAATTATGGAGTACTCTAGCATGTCATTGCCATGCTCTACTTTTGCTAAATATTATTCCTGACAGATTGTTAACATGATGTTCAGTTTTGCCATGTGTGTTGCTAATGATACATGTACCCTATGAACTTGATCTTGGTTTGAGCTTGCAAAGTTGCTATCATGAATCTGTTCCTGCCATGCTTTGTTTTTCTTCCAAGTCTGAAACTATTCATATAACTTGCCATGTTTGCATGGGTGCTACCATATTTTCCGCGCATCTTTGGTTAAAGTTTAGTAAGGGACTTTTGTTCTATGTCTTTAGTACTAGCATGCCATGCCTTTCTTTGCTATAATATGTTCCTGTAGCATGTTATTTGCAAGCTCCAAACATTGCTTCCTGGTGCTGTTTTGACATGATTAGTAGTTTCTTGAAGTCTGTGAAGTTGATATCATTTGCATTTTTGCCATGCTATTTTGAGCTTGTTCTAGTGAGAACTAGCAGGAACTCAGTGTTCATGATTTGTAGAGATTCATGTTTAGTTTATGGTCATGTGCTTTGTTGCTATGTTGGAGTGTTGTAGCTTAGTTTCTTGTTGCATTCGAAGTGATATGATGCTGTTAATCGCGGATTTGCATCAATCTTGTATTGCTTGTCATTTGCAGACCGTGCATCCGTTTTCGGTGATCCTTATATCGATTTCGACTGAAATCACCCCATCTTTCCGGCGGCATACTTGTTTTGACAAGTTGATGCCTCATTCATTCTTTTCCTTCCGGAGTACCCATATGCATTGCACATCATATTTTGCATACACTACTAGGGAAAAGCCTAGCAGCAGCGCGGGTTTTAGGCTTATCAGTAGCGCCGACCGATGCGCTACTGATAAGATGCTATAGCTAACGTATAGCAGTAGCGTGCCTCCGTCCGCGCTACTGATAAATCGACTTAGTAGTAGCGACTTCCCGGAGGTGCGCTACTGGTAATTAGTAGTGGCGCTTCTCCCTGCCTGCGCTGCTACTATTATTTCGTATTTTATTTCTTTTTTATTTCATGTTGTATTCGTACACCTTTACACAAGTTTTCATACAACATGAATTTATAAATTGTTTTGAAATCATAATGAGTTATACTTCACGGGGTGAAAGAACCATGGACTAGTTTCAAGTGGATGGACATCCACTTGAAACTAATCCGCGGTTCTTTCATCCAATGATATAATAAATATCATCATCATCATATCATTAGCAACTTATCATCATAATACATCATTGTCATATAACACCTCCTCAAGATCATCATTTTCATCAATGAGACATCACATAGCAAATTGGTCACTAGTCGTAATCACAAGTACTCCTCGTCATCAACTCTAACACATTGTATCACATAATAAACATATTGTACCTCATAGGACCTACTACATTCTCTTAGGACCTACTATATATTCTCTAAGGTAAAATAGCAAAAAACAAGATAGCCCCTGACTCTCCATTATGGAGAATGGAGATTATCCTGTCTCCAATTCTTGCCTTTCGCTTAATGTTACTTCCAAGAACCTCCTTGCGAATGTCCAAAGATTTTTTCCATTCTTTGATTAGCATGTGTTCACCGGTTTTAAAAATCCGATATGCACAGGTGAGCTCCTTAGATTGACCTGGCTGTAGGTTCATAACTGCAAGGCGACCATTTTGATACATCAGATGAGGCACACAATCCATCGAGATTTCATGTTGAAAAATATAGTAATAACTTCGTAGTTAATAATGATGTACTAGTTTTAGAAGTATGCAAAAGATGCACGAATGTCGTAATAGTAAAAAATCTTACCAGGGTATCTCCATAGAAGTTACCGTGGTTCAACACGTGCACTAGTGGCACGTATTCACCATAATTTTGAGGAGTTCGATAATAGGTATTGTAGTTCTCAAGAAAAGTAAAATAAGCAATCAGATGACTTTTCTCCTTATAAGTTAATTCGGAGCCATCAGTGTAGTGGGTTTTGTCTACCATCTTCTGCACATTCTTTGAAGATTCAAAATAAGCTGTCAATGGAAATAAGCTGTCAACTATTTTGAAATAAACAATATAAATTAGTTAATAACTATGTTTGAGAAACTCACATTGCGGTAGAATCGGAAGCGTATCAACAAGGACCCAAATGTCCATATTGTCTTGCTCGATGTCAGGATTACCAAGATCCATGGTGACAATCATACCCTCATAAAAACCATATATTTTGCAAAGTGCTTCCCAATTTTGGCAACCAAAATGGGTTACGCTCTGAGAATTATACAAATTTACTTCAAAATCGATATCATGATGGGTCCTTAGGTGTATTTTCTTTGTTTCAAAATTTTCATGGTCTTCAAAATCCATCCTCTCCAAGACACAGCGTCTTGCATGACATGGGATAAGCTAGTCGAATTGTAAAAGATGAAAATTAGATGTTGAAATAGTTGAAGTCATGCTTAATTACGAAAAACACACTTGTCGTTGTTGTGTACCGTTTCAACATCGAAGGTCTCCTCGAGCTTAATGCTGAAGCGCCGATCTTCATGCAGCTCAACGAACCTGTCGCACATACCTTGATCGTCGTGGCACCAGCTACACTCCCCCGGGAGACTGTCGTCGTCCGAGTACGACATTTCCTGCGTTCATAATTCAAAGATTAAACTTGTACAATTAAATATATGTACTAAAAAACCTAAATTAGATAATTATTTTTCGAGAAAATCCAGGCCACTCGATATTTCCTACATATTCTAGCACAAGTCATGCCAGAATTCACGGAAAAATACGGCATGACCTTTGCTAAAAAAGGACATATTGAGCGCCTGAAATTTGCCGGAACGGAAATTAATCAACACTCCGGCAAAACATAGGCCACTCGGAGGTGTAACCAAAACATGACCGGGCACTCCGGCAAAACAAGCGCCTGAATATGACATGTTCAACTAGTTCTATTAATTCAACTAGTTCTTACTAAATATAAAATTACTATAAATAGAAAAAAAACTAGTTCTTTCTAAAAATAAAGTAGTTCAACTAGTTATTTTAATTTTCTTACTAAAAATACATTAGTTCTATTAATTCAACTAGTTTATTAATTTACTTACTAGACTAGTTCAACTAAAACTGAACTAGTTCTATTAATTCAACTCGTTCTTACTACATATAAACTTACTATAAATAGAAAGAAACTAGTACATCTACTACTACTAAGTAGCATCTACTACTACATCTACTACTAATTAACATCTATTACTGGTAATTATACAACTAGTTTACCATCACTACTACTAATTAATATCTACTACTACTAAAAATCATTATCTATGAACCCTAAATTAACATCTACTACTACTAAAATCATCTACTAACTAAGCAAAGAGAGAGGGGGTGGGGGAGGGGTGGGGGGCTTACAGAGAGGGGGGAGACGGTGGCGGGGAGGTGCTCGGCGACGGAGGTAGGGGCGGCGAGGGCGGGCTCGGGATCGGGAGGCGGCGGTCCTGGGCGGGCTCGGGCGGCGGCGGTGAGGTCGAGAGCGGCGGCGGGCGACGGCGGTGAGGTTGAGGGCGGGCTCGGGCGGCGGCGGTGAGGGGAGGCTCGGGCTCGGGCGGCGGCACGACAGGAGTAGGGGAACAGGGGGGAAAGGAGGACTTAACAAAATTTTGAGCCGGGGGATGGTTAAGTCGAACTAGCAGTAGCGCTCGTAAAGAAAACGTGCTATAGCTAACTTATCTATAGCGCGTTTTACAGAAAAACGCTACTGCTAATGGAAGCAGTTATTTCTTTGTTTATCCCAAAATCAGTAACACTTTATCCTGAAAAAACGCTATAAGTCTAAGCAATGTGAAAACATCAAATATATACATTGGTCATCATTGATCTTTTTGTGTAGAATCTAAATAGTCAACATGAATCCTCACTGTACCTGTATAGGTACAGGCGAGGATTCATATTGCAGCTACAAATCATACACATATAGTTCAATGAAGACCAAGTGCTCGAGATAGGTTGAGAAGTAACATATTTAAGGTGGTAAACACCTTGTTCGCTTAGCAGTATGGGACTAAACTTAATTAGTTGCGGTGATACTTAGCAGCAGCGAGTTTTGAATAAAAACACTGCTACTAAGTACTTTAGCAGTAGCGCGTCCTTCGGAAGGGCGCTACTACTATATCTAGCCGGGAGGCAACACCGTGGCAATTATAGTAGTAGCGCTTGTTTCACGTAGAGCGCTACTGCTACTTAGATATTAGTAGCGCTGTTCGCTGAAGCTCGCTACTGCTAATTAGCAGTAGCGTCTGTTGTTAAACCACGTTGCTGCTAAGATTTTGTGTATAAGGTTTTCCCTAGTAGTGATACCATGTCATGTATTGCATCATATTGCTTGTGCGTTGCACCGTGATTGATTGTTGTTCCGTTGCTTGTGCTCTTGCTTCGGGTAGAGCCGGGAGACGAGTTCGTGAATGAGGAACCTGTTGAGTACGCTAACGAGGAGCAAGCTTTCGACAATTCTGAGAACTTTGCAGGCAAGATGACCATTACCCTCGATATCACTTATATCTTTGCTTGCTAGTTGTTCGTTCTATCGCTATGTCGCGCTACCTACCATTTGTTATATCATGCCTCCCATATTGCCATGTCAAGCCTCTAACCCACCGTTCTAGCAAACCGTTGTTTGGCTAAGTTACCGCTCTTGTTCAGCCTCTCTTATAGCGTTGCTAGTTGCAGGTGCCTTACTGGTTGTTCCATGTTGAAACATGGATATGTTGGGATATCACTATATCTCTTATTTTCATTAATGCATCTATATACTTGGCAAAGGGTGGTAGGCTTGGTCTTTTGCTCGGTGTTTTGTTCCACTCCTGCCGCCTTAGTTTCCGTCATACCGGTGTTATGTTCCTTGATTTTGCGTTCCTTACGCGGTTGGGGTTATGGGACCCCCTTGACAGTTCGCCTTGAATAAAACTCCTCCGGTAAGGCCCAACCTTGGTTTTATATTTGCCTAACAACCTAAGCCTTTTCCCTTGGGTTCTGCAGACCCGAGGGTCATCTTTATTTTTAACACCCCCCCCCCCGGGCCAATGCTCCTCTGAGTGTTGGTCCGAACCGGGCAACCTGCGGGGCCACCTCGGGGAAACTTGAGGGTTGGTTTTACTTGTAGCTTGACCTATCCGGTGTGCCATGAGAACGAGATATGTGCAGCTCCTATCAGGATTTGTCGGCACATTCTGGCGGTCTTGCTGGTCTTATTTTACCATTGTCGAAATGACTTGTAACCGGGATTACAAGACTGATCGGGTCTTTTCGGAAGAAGGAATATCCTTCGCTGGTCGTGAGAGCTTGTAATGGGCTAAGTTGGGACACCCCTGCAGGGCATAAACTTTCAAGAGCCCTGCCCGTGATTATGTGGCAGATGGGAATTTGTTAATATCCTGTTGTAGAGAACTTGACACTTGACTTAATTAAAATGCATCAACCTCGCGTGTAGCCGTGATGGTCTCTTTTCGACGGAATCCGGGAAGTGAACACGGTTTGGGTTATGATTGAATGTAACTAGTTCAGGATCACTTCTTGATCACTTCTAGCTTCACGACCGTTGCGTAGTTTCTCATCTTACTCTTGTATTCGTATGTTAGCCACCATATTTGCTTAGCGCTTGCTGCAGCTCCACCTCATTACCTCATCGTACCCATAAGCTTAAATAGTCTTGATCTCGCGGGTTTTGAGATTGCTGAGTCCTCGTGACTCACAGATACTACCAAAACAGTTGCAGGTGACGATGATACCAGTGCAGGTGATGCTTCCGAACTCAAGTGGGAGTTCGACGAGGACCTTGGTTGTTACTGTATTTCGTTTCCTGATGATTAGTAGTGGAGCCCAGTTGGGACGATCAGGGATCTAGCATTTGGGATTATCTTCTTTTCATTTGGATTTGACCGTAGTCGGTCTATATGTGTGTACTTTGGATGATGTATGAATTATTTAAGTATTGTGTGAAGTGGCGATTGTAAGCCAACTATCTTTATCCCTTTCTTGTTCATTACATGGGATGTTGTGAAGATAACCTTTCTTGCGACAAAACCACCATGCAGTTATGCCTCTAAGTCGTGCCTCGACACGTGGGAGATATAGCCGCATCGTGGGCGTTACAAAGTTGAGTCAACTGGCCGCCAGCCCTAGCCACCAGCCCTCTTCCACCCCCACCTCTCCTCGTCGCCCTCCGGACAAGTCCGGGGCGCCGCCAAGGAAGGTGGCGGCGGGGCCAGCTGCTGCTCTGCTTCCGCGGGGGGCTTCGGATCTGGGGCGGCGGCCCCTTTGGTGAGGCACCACGGGCTTAGCGGCGGGCGGTGGTGCGGGCGTTTGGTTCCAGCGTTCCTGGCCGCGCGGGCGGCGGAATCTCAGAGGACGAGGGCGACGGCGCCAGATCTGGCGCTCCTCCCCCCTGTACGGCGTGTTCTCCCCCATCCGGCCTGCCTATGTTTCCATGGGTCGCCGGCGCTGGTGGTGCTAGTGATGGGGAATCCAGTCCGGGCGAAAGCCATGGCCGACCATGGTTGGTTGCATCGACGGCGACGCCTGAGGGCGCGTGTCCCTCCTTGGAGGCGTCTGACAGGTCTGATCCCCCCACTCCCCCTTCCCCTAGTTCTCCCGGGCGAAAGCCCCAACTTTGTTGGGCGGCGGCGCCGCCATCAGCGTCGTATCCTTCTTGAAGGCGCCGTTTTGGGAGCTTTGTGGTCGGTGGGCGCTGTTGGGGTGCGGGTGGTGGCGGCGGTGGTACCCTCCTCGTCCTAGCTCTTGCTTTCCATCGCCATTGTATCTTTCCACTCTGCAAGGCGGTGGTGCTGTCTGGCGCCATGGTGGCGTTGACAGTTGACCTGGCAAGGTCTTTGCGTCGGTACCTGCTCTGGAGATGGTTATGTGGATGACGGCGGCGGTAGCCTCGATGAGTGCGCTGGACCGGTGTGTGACTCATTCCTGGTATGTGGCTGGGATGGGGCATCCGGCTTTAGATGTTAGGTTTTGGTGCAATGTCTGTTCAGTATTAGGCTCGGACATTCGACACCCCTGCATCAAGGGGATAGGAGTAGCGACAGGTGTCGCCAGGATGGTGGTTCCAGGCTTATGCTGATGTAATGCTTTGTAAGGTCTTTGAGAATAATTTATAACATGGTTGCATACATCGATCAGATGCAGAGGCCGGGGGTGATCCTCCTTTTCTAAAAAAAAATTGAGTCAACTATTTTGGAACGGAGGAAGTACTTGCTAGTGTGTATGTATGCGTGTTCGCAAGTGTACGACGTGTGTTCCAAAATAAAAGGGACGCGTAAGCTCGCATCAGTCCCTTTGGAATGTGATATGAATTGTCGAGGAGTTTTGGAGGATCCCATGCATCCTTGGGATTTTTTTTGTATACAAGCTCTCTGGATTGTAGGATTGAGGAGAACCAAATAGGCCCTAGGCCATAGAATTTTGTTCAGTGCCCACACACATGGTCGCTTCGTCCAAGTCAAGCAAAGTTGTGCGTCGACGCGGCCGGCGTTTGGTCATAGCACGACGATCGAGCTTGATCTACTCTCTAGTGCCTAGCTAGCTACTTCAAACCTACTCTGCAACCCTGGCTGCTACTCTAGCTCTCGGTTTCTTCCGCCGACGAAGAGAACTCCCGGTCGGCCGGTTGGGATCAACCAACTCCATCTATCTCCATCGTGTGGATCCCGTCCCCCACCCCGGCCAGGCCTCACTAGGGATGAGCTGAACGAGCTTTAACTGAAAACATGGGGATGCACAAACACAGAGGCGGAGCTATGTTGGGGCAAAAAGGTGGCCATGGCCCATGGCCCGCCCAGCCTAAGAGCAAACGCTCACACCGTGCATGAAGTGAAGGCCAGCTCAAGAGCAGTTCCCGGCCCGCCCAGTTTTTCTGACAAGCTCATCACTCATGGGCGCAGCGTTCTTGAGAATCAAAATGACTAAACACGGTTGGTTTCACGTTCCCGCTAGGTAAACATCCCATTTCGACATCATTCATTTCACAACCAATCAAGTCTTCCATAGCAGATTATAACGGCCGTTGTTCAGAGCAAGAACTGAAGCTCGGCGCACGCACATTCTCACCTCTAACAACAACAGTATCTGCCGCTCCAAGGCGAGCAAGGATCAAACACAAAGACGCCGAAGCAAAGATCGCAAAAAGCTCTAGATACAGAATGTGTATGAAAAGATAATATGACCAAATGAAAAGTTCCCAGGAATATGTATGTATGAGAAGCAATCCAGCCAGTATCAAACGGCATCAGTACTGCAGCTTTCAGTGATTCAGAGAGGTTCAGTAACATGCTACTCTCTTTTTTTTCTGTCAATGGGGTAATTCGAAGAGAGATTCATACACTACTCTTGTTGAACAACTGATTATAAGGTTAACTTTTTACCTGACAAAACTCATACATTCCTGCCATCTATTCTTCGATCAAACAGACAATGCAGGCAACATTTGACCAATAGTCATGAAAAAGTTTGACCAGTACGAAAAAATTTGCAAGTGCACTCAGAATCTGGTGGCTTTGATACGGGTTTAAGGAGCCTTCAAAGATGTGGGTCAGTATGGGAAGCCCATGTAGAGTGCAACAATTCAATCCTATTTAACATGCTAAACTGACAGTCAGTTTCAAGTTTCCAAATCAAAGACATCATGTAATGTGCGCAGCTACAACAAGAAAACAAGGTTCAGGGCTAGCATTCCATATGGTGCTCTTAACAAGTAAACAAAACGATCAAAAGGCCAGCCCTAAGCTATCTTACTATCTTAGAAGAATATATGCATGCAGTGCTGGAGCTTCAACACTAAGTTGAAGGACCAGAGTCCAGCAACAGCAACTTATTTTATATCCAGTGGTCTAAATAAAGTTATCTCTACATACGCTGCATTTTCAAAACAACGCACTACCTAAACATGTTAACAGATCAAAGGGTGATATGCAATTATGCACAGCTCATTTTAACATACTATACCGTGCAAACTACGCCCTGACATAACTTTGTCACACTCCTGCCTTCTAACTTCAGATCAAGCAAATATTGCAATCACCATTTCATCACACCATCAAGTAGAGAAGAAGACATAATGGAAAGAATGCATCAAGCTTTCCCTGTAAATGCGCTACTACAATTGCTAAACAGCCAGTCAGTTTCAAGTTTCCAAAACAAGGGTTCACTGCTCCTAATTAATTAAAAAGTCTACTAGGCATGATTGATCAGGAAACGACCACTGCTACCGCAAAATTTGGTGCGTATCAATTAAACGGCCAACCCTATATCACAGGGACACCACAATTGCAATATCCAGTAATGGCAGGTTATAAATATAAAACCAGAGACACAAGAGCAGGAACAATCTAGCCCCATATGTTGCACATCATGGGCAACGACAAAGAAGAAGCAAATTTAAGCCATGAACCCATGCCACAATATCTCAGATTCTTCAACTAATCAAAACATGCATACTCATACCACAATATCTTAGATTCTTCAACTAAGCAAAACATGCATACTTTAACAGTTCAAGTAATGTCTCTTCCATCATCATAATCTTGCGTAACAACAAACGAGAGGAAAACTAGCGCAAAAGGAAGAGCCTTTTCTTGGCGCGCGCCTACTTCTCGGAGGAGTTGGGGCCGCGCTTCTTGCCGAAGCCGACGACGGCGGTGACGAAGCGGCGGTTGTACTGGATCCTCTTGTGGGCGCGGCCGCGGGGCTGCTTCTTCTTGTCCTGCTTGGCGACCTTGGGCGTCTGCCCGCGCACCTTCCCGGCACGGGCCAGCGATCCGTGCACCTTACCTGCGCAAACAGCAGCGAGCGAGCGTCAGGGTCTGAGTAAGCTACGGAGTTTGAAAGGGGGTTGAGAGGGGGATGGAGGTGAGGGAGTTACCCATGTCGACGGCGGCGGTGGGGCTGTGGAGCGGCGGCGGCGGAGGGTTGGAGGGCGAGTGCGCGAGGGTTTGCGGCTGCGGCGGTTGTGGAGGGAGAAGGGGAACCCTAGGTGCGGATGGGGGATTTTATATAGCAGGGCTCTTTGGGTGGGTGTAGACCGTAGTGGACTGGGTATCATTGGGCTATGGGCACTGGACAAATGGGCCTGGGTACACATGCTGCGTAGTTTGGGCTCCCGTTACAGATAACGTGGATTGTGGTTGTGGGGAGCGGTCCTCTTATTCTTTATTATTTTTTATGTTATGTACATATGTGTTTTTATTTCTTTTTTCTATCTTATAAGTTTAGGGATTTACAACAAGTCTACTAAAAAATAACTATCCTATCCCTTTCTGCAATCTCTCTATATCCTAGTTACATAAGGTAAGTATATTGTATAATAGTTGGGTTTTTCATGATTTTTTCCATTCCTCGATGTAAACAGCCTAATATGGGTTCACAATCAGTAACATCCTGACCATCGAGAGTAACAATCAGTCGAAAAATAGCATGCATTGATGGGTGTTGAGGGCCCAAATGGACTATCATGAGATCGTTTATTGTAAGCGGTAGACTCATATCCTTTCTTTCTTAATTTGTTATTACATGAAAATGGATTATTCAATGAATTCCTCAAAGAGAGGCTCATCAAAATGAAAAATCTAAGACTAGTAAAAAATAATAAAGCAAGAAAAAAATTGAACATTTAAATTACCGCTCCTGAATATTCAACAGAACGATTAATTTCTCATAACGTACTCCATTTTTCTTTGCCAAATGAGCCAACGTTGATGTTTCCCATAAGTTTTCATCGACCTATTTCCAATGAAAAATCATTTTTGTGTAATTCCATATGTGAACCAAGTCTCCGTATCTTACTCGTGAAACTGAATACTTGAAATTCAAACAAAACCCCTATTTTATTATTTTTCTTCTTTATATATTCTTTCATTGTTTTCCTTTTTTTCTTTAAATTTACATTTTTCTTTCCTTTTTCAAATTCATTAAAAAATCACGAACAATTTTGAATTAGTAAAGTTTTCCTAAATCAATGAAAGCTTCTTGAATTTATGAATTTATTTGAAAATCAAGTGATATTGTTCTAACCCACAAACAATTTTCGAATGTGTATATAGTTTACTCAAATACGGGAACGGTTTAAGGATTATGAAAAAAATCAAAATATGGATTATAAAAACTGAGAATATTTTTTGAAATTAGGGAGCAACTTTTGTAATTTCTGAAAAAATTTAAATTTGTAAGCATGTCAAGAATCGGGGAAGATTTATTGAAAATTGGGAATAACTTGTGATTCTAACTTTTTTGGAAACAACAAATATTTTACGAACTTCATGCACATTTTCTGTCTTCACGAATATGTTTTAAAATTTGAAATATTTTTTTGCCATTCAGACACATTTCTCAAATTAATGAATATTCCTGAAAATTTGGGTTGTTTTTTTAAATGAACATTTTCAGAAATTTGCAACATTTTTCGCCATGAAGAGTTTTTGAAATCAATGACCATTTTAAAATTTCTGAACATTTTTTTTGAAATTTGAAAGTCATGCCGCAATGAAAAAGTTGTTGTGTGGTCACCGGTACAAGATTGAAATAGCCTCTTGTAGAAATGCATGAAAAGGCTGCGTAAAAAATCTCAAAGTGGTCGGACCCAGCGCAGGCGAGAGCTATGTGCATCGGCTGCCAATTTATTTGTGTACATTTTTGAAATTCGGGAGCATTTTTTAAATCATGAACATTTTATCATTTTTTGACAGATCTTTCAATCAAGGATACTTTCTGATTCATCAGTTGATTTTGAAATTCGGAATGTTTTTCAAAATCGCAAACATTCTTTGAAGAAGGAAAAACCATATGACACAAAAAAGTATCTGAAGAAAAAAGGGCGCCCCACCCCCGCATGGGCATCCCCAGCCCAAATCGCTTTGGAATGCACATTTGCTACAATAGTGCCGCATGCGGGGATTAGGAGCTCTTGTGTGCCAACCTCCATTTGCTACGATATTTCGCAAACAAAGCGCACACGCCCTTCTGCACTGGGCTGTTCTATTTACCTTTTTACTCTTTTTTGTTAAAACTTCCAAAAAAAAGGTGAGGCAGAGATAATTTGAACTCCACCCATGTTCGTCAATTTCAAACTACGACAACAACCTAGAACACCTTTTTTTTGCGGGGGTACCTAGAACACCTTACTTGTCATGCTAACTTACATCTTATTTCTTAAGTTCATAGAAAGTCTCAGTTTGAGGAAGCTTCTAGAATCTTCGCAAACCGGGTTTCCCGGTTCGCTGGTTGCTTTTCTGGAAGGTTCCTATTCCTTTTTTCTTTGCTTTTCTTGTTCCTTTTTCTTTCTTTTTTTGTTATCTTTCTTTGAACTAAATTCTTTTTAAAATTTGTGAACTTATTTCCACATTCGTGAACTTTTTTCAAAAAATCATGAACTTTTTAAAATTCATAAACTTTTTCCAATCTATGTACTTTTTTTAAAACAAGTACGACATCCATGAACTTTTTTCCAAATTCGTGAACTATAATTTTCGAATTCTTGAACATTTTTCCAAATTTATGACTTTTTATTCAATTTCTTGAAATCAATGAACTTTTTTCAAACTCATCAAGTTTTTTTTTCGAATTTATGATTTTTTTCAATTGCGTAAATTACATGAACCTTTTCAGATCCATGAACTGTTTTCAAACTTATGATTTTTTCTCAAATTCATGAAGAACCTTTTCCAATTTCATGAAATCCATGAACCTTTTCAAACTCGTGGACTTTTTAAGAAATTGCAATTTTTTTTAATTTCGAGAAATCCACGTACCATTTTAAATAAATGAAAATTTTCCAAAATTATGAAATATCTCCATTTTTTTATGTGTTTTCAATTTTTAGTTCACTTTAGATCCATGTTTGTTCAACTTCATGTTTTTTTCTCAAGTGCTTGCGTCAAACGAAGGACGAACGAGCGACCACTTGCGTCGATCAAAGGTAAGGGCGAGCAACCAGCACGGTAGCTGGGCAGCCACACGCGAGGTGGCTGTGACCGCCAGCTTGGCAAAATGGCGCCTAAGCTGACGAAGAGGAGGTCTCCTCTCATCTCACTCGTAGGGAGACACAAACACGTCTGGATGCTCCTATTGGGCGCTTCACACGCCAGGGAAAGCTCTCTGGTGCCCACACACCAATCCTGGCGGGACTACCCATGTAGAGCGAGATTCGATCGCATTTTGTTTCCTCTGGGGTTTACTCGATCGCATTTTAAAACAGAATGAAAAAATCATTGAAAATAAAAAAACACGAATTCAAAAATGTACATGAATTTCATAAAGAAGTTCATGATTTTGTAAAATGATCATCAACTTGAAAAAAAGTTCAACGAAAATGGAAAAAAGCTCGTGGATCTGGAAAAAATCTATCTATTTTTTAAAAATTTCATCAAATTTGAAAATTTCATTGAATTTGAAAACAAAACAATTGATTTTTAAAAAGGTTCACCAAAATTGAAAAAATACTATTTTTTTAAAAAAATCATCAAACTTGAAAAAAGCTCATCCAATATGAAAATAGGTTCATTGAATTTCAGAAAAGGTTTGTTGATTTTCAGAAAGAAAACACTTATTTGAAAACTATTCATCAAACTAGGAAGAAAAAGAAGAAGCGAAAAAGGAAAACAGAAAAAACGAAAAAGAAAGAAAAAAAGGAAGAATGAATGAAAGAAAATGTTGTAGCTTATTAGGGCCCAGTTCTTTTGAGCAGATTGTGGAGAATTTGATCTGGAAAATCTGCAGCCAAAAGAACTTGTTTTGACTTCCAAAATCTGGAGAGGATTCTCTAGAATCCTAGTGCAATCCAAAAGCACCCAAAATGCTTGATTTCCCCATAATCCTCAGATTTTGGCAAGTCCCACCAGTGAAAACGTTTCAAAATAGAAGAGTACCCCTATCCCATCAGGAAATTACACCCGGAATGCCACTGCCCATCCACGCGCTGGAACAGAGAAACGAGTGAGCGAACCGCTCGACCCCTGTTCGCATCGGGGGGAAAGGAGTGGAGACGCAGCGACGGCTAGGGTTGCCGCGCCACCGCCGGACCCAACCTCGCCGGCCAGTCCCTTGCCGCCGCCGCCCGCCTGGCCCTTCCCGCCGCCGCCCGCCTTATCTCCCTCCGCCGCCCCTCTTCCTTCGCTGCTCGTCGTACCCTCCGCCGTGTCTCCACCAACACCGACGGCCACCGGCGCTGCACCTCGGCGGCCACTGACGGGCACCGCCGCTGCACCTCGACGGCCACGAGCAGCCCACGCGAGGAGCAGACCACACCCACGGTGAGGCATCCTCTTTCCCTTTCTCTCTCTTCTTCTTTTTTTCTTATGCTATGGATAGGTAGACTGATTTATGTTGCATAGGTAGATGGATTGATGCTTGGATTTGTTAGATAGATGGATGGATTGATTGCTGATGCTGGTAGATGGATGGATGGTACTAATTTTTTGCACCCAGCCGTGATGCGTGAATACAACTGTAGATGGATGGATGGTGCTAATTTTCCAACAGAAGTGTAGAACAATTCTACTAGAAATGTTAAATAGTTTACTGTTGAATATTGATTGTTTGCTTCAGTTTTGATATGTGAATTGGTATGTGAATTCGTAGTACATGACACTATTTTCTATGATGATGCTAATTTAAGATGGAGATGTACTGTTATCTGAACTGTGTTGTATCTAATATTACACTATGTGCATGTTGTTGTGGCAGATGGATAAATCCAGAAAAAAACAAGAAGAAAAGGAATTTGAGGCGGCCATGGTTGCATTTGCTATGGATGTGGCGTCGTCAAGTGTGACACTGCCGTACGCACCAAGAAAGTTACATCTTGTTACAGGCCTCCAATGGGTAGAAGAGAAGGAGAAAGATGCAAAATCTTTCTATGCTATGTTCAGAATGAGGAGGCCAGTGTTTCCCACATTGCATGATCTGTTAGTTCAGAAGTATGGGCTTGAGTCAACTTCCAACATTTCATCCAAAGAAGCATTGGCACAATTTTTATGGACTGTGGGTACATGCCAGACAACTGATAATGTCGCAGATCGGTTTGCACATAGTCGTTCTGTCATTAATAAAAAATTCCACGAGGTTTTGGAGTGTGTAGACCGCATGGCCGGTGATTACATAAGACCAATTGATCCAACTTTCTCTGAACCACACCCAGTACTTAGGAAAACAAAGTTTTGGCCTCACTTTCAACATGCTATTGGATAAATATTATCTTGTCGACTCCGGATATCCAAACAGGGTTGGATATCTATCTCCATACAAAGGGCAACGATACCATGTACCAGATTTCCAACAACACCCACCAGTTGGGAGATATGAGACATTCAACCATCGACATTCTTCATTGCGAAATGTCATCGAAAGAACATTTGGTGTTCTCAAGATGAAATGGCGAATTCTTGGAGATGGAGGCATACCTCCGTACAAACCGGAGACCCAAAAGATGTTTGTCACTGCATGCATGTGTCTCCACAATTGGATTCGTGATAGCAAGTTACGTGATGAGCATTTTGACAAGTTCGACAATGATGCATATGTGCAACCTCCATTGCCGTTTACAGGTGCCAATGCTCTACCACCAGAAGATGATGGTACCATGAACGCAGTACGCGAGGCGATTGCTGCTAGTCTCGTACCTTGAGATTATCCTTTTTTAGTTCATCCACTTTTGTAATGAACAAATCTTTAAATCCATTCTAAATGTAATATTTAGCACTTTTTATGACATTTGGAAATCACTTTCGTACTCATATTCGACTAGATACTGTTAGAAACAACAAGGTGTTAATAAATTCATCAAACATTTTCTGTCTATGGGTACTACAGACATTTCAACACACAACTCTTACCAGAATCTCAACCTACAATCCTAGAAAAGAACTCGGCAACAGATTCTGGGAGAAGCAAATTCTGGGAGAATTTTTCAAAATCTTGATTCTGCAGAATCCTGTGTGAAAAGAACTGGGCCTAGATCCCGCTGGGTGGTGGGGTGGTTACACCAGCCTACCACGATGAGGTAGGTTGTACATGGGATGGTCCTGGCGAGGGCGCATCAGGTGCTCATTTGCAAAATACACAGTAATGGACACCTTAAGCGCCCAATAGGAACTGCCAACACGTTTCGCCAAATGATACCCTAAATGGGTCGGTCCAGCGCTGAAGGCATCCTCCCAAGCGCATGATTTCTTCGAAAATATAGTTTTATTACCTATATTGATATTTTTGAAGTGAAATCTTGTTCTCTTTCAATTTAAAATTATATTAATACTCATTGAAAAAAATGTTCATCCAATGTCAGAAAAATATACACGCAACTTTCAAAAAATGTTGACAGCATTAAAAAAGATGTTCATAATATTTAAAAGATGTTTGTGATATTAAAAAGATGTCTGCATTTCAAAATATGTTTGTGACATTTTAAGAAAAGGTAATAAAATGTATAAACAAGGTTCACATGATTTAGAAAAAATCGTAACTTAAAAAAATTATGCAATGTAAAATTAAGCATTTGGTTGAAGTAAAAAATTGTGCCATTTAAGAAAAGGTTTGTGTAGTTCTAAAAAAGTCGCATAATTCAAAAAAAGTCAATGTCCTTTTTTATAAAATGTTTATACCACATAAAAATAATCATGTAGTTTAAAAAACTGTTTTATGCCTTTCTGAAAAATTTCAAGGTGTATTTGAAAATAAGTTATTCAAAGTTAATTTTCCAAAATGTATTTCAAAAAATGTTACTCCTGTTTTTTTATCGTGTATGACATAATTTTGTCCATGTATATGAGAAATGCACAACATGTTAAAATTAACATGAATATTGGGAAAAAACAAAAGGAAAAAAGAATAAAAAACCAAAGAAAAGCGAGAAGAAACACATAAAACTGTAACTTACAGGAGAAACCTATGAAAACCATCACAGATACACACATAGAAAAAAACCCTGCACGAAAGCTTCTAAACCGATGTGAACCAGTCATAGAAGCTTCCTAACTACGGCTTCCCTAGAATCCTCATTGAACCGGCCCATACAAGGACACTAGACCAGAAAGGCGCGCTTTGCCGCGCCTATCCATCTTTAGTAGTTAAAGATAGAAATATTTAAGAAATTCAGGGCTATAATAACATATAATAAATTTTGTATGGTTCAAATTAACATGCATAGATAGAAAATTTAGGCATAATTCTCTTTCAAAATTTTGATATCATCATAAGCATGGGAAATCAGATTCATGCAGGGGCGGAGCTTTCTGGGGCCAAACCGGACCATGGCCAGCCCAGGTTTTTCACATTTTCTTATACCTATATGCTAGCCCACTCAGCCGGTTACAATCCATGAATCGACCGAAGCCTGGCACCACGGCACGAGCACATACAACATGAGCAGCGGCGACAGCCAGGCAGGACTAACGCCGCCTTCGCGTGCATCTCACGCAGGCGCTGGTTACTGGATAACAGCTGACCTGAGCATGACCATTTTATTATGTAGAACTAGAAGATAAAGATATATTTTTTCTTGGTAAGTTAGTGGGTTGTTCGTATCTACGCGTAATGTTTTTTTGTTAAGTGCATTTTAATGTAAGAAGATCATCCAAACAACGCGAGTAACCTGTTTGTTAACCCGTAAAAAAAATAATGCGAAGAAAAGGTACTGAGTAGGAGAGCGGCGTTTCGGTGCCCGGGTGCATCTGCACCCGGTCAAAAAAAAATCGTAAAAAACTCAGAAATTTTTTAAAAATTCCAAAAAAAATCAGGGTGGTAGACAATTTGATGCGTGAGGTACGCATCAATTTTCAAAACATTTGGACTTCTGTGCAGCTCTCAGCAAAAAAGACAAATCAGACCGGAACAGTATATGAACAGTACACAATTTTATAGACCTCCGATTTGTCTTTTTTGCTGAGAGCTGCACAGAAGTCCAAATGTTTTGAAAATTAGAGCGTCCCTCACGCATCAAATTGTCTACCACCCAAATTTTCTTTGGAATTTTTTGAATTTTTCTAGTATTTATTTTGATTTTTTTTTGTGAGCGCAGGTGCAGATGAGCTCGGGCTCAGATTCGAATTTTCGACTGAGTAGGCACTAATGCCTAAACATTTTGTGCACTTCTTTGGCTTGGTCCGCCCAACTTTTTATTTGAAGCTCCGCCACTGATAGCGTGGCTAGTAAAAATATATGAACACCAGAATTGCAACACAATAAAGAACATTGATATCGGTGATATATATCATAATTTATTTTGGTTATCAAACAAATCTTTGTGACTTGAACGGCCAACATTGTGAGATATACAAATTTTTAGGACATAACTGGTACAACAAATTACCATGGATGTCTTCAATGAGATGTGTAGAGAATCATAAAATCTTTTGTTCTCCTTAAAATGGGACGATGCTGGCATGTAGAACAAACATAAATGTAAAGTACAAATTGTCGGTTCTTCCTAAAGCAAATAAAAATAGCACAGACGAGGGAGCTGGGAAACAAATGGAGAAAATTCACTATCTGCTATACCCACAAAAAAATCCTTAGTTCACCATTGACTGCTCTTATTTGTTCATAGGAGGCAACTTTTTCCTCTATATTGTTTGCCTCTGTCTAAAGCTTTGTATCTAAGTTCTCGTGACACCGGTAGCCCTACAGAAAAAAAGCACCAGTTTTACTTGCAATACATAGCATGAATTAAGAAAATGCTCAATCACAAAGTCTAGTTATTACATATGGCTGGATATGGTTCAGAGAGTCCTAATCATACAAGTTTTCATCCAGTAACGAAACATGAGAAGCGTAGGGTTTGGATGTGTTCTGGTCACTTGTTTTCAACAAATTATACATGATGTAGCTCCAAATCAAGGATAAGACAGGAGGTCTGACCAGCAGTATTCAACGGTCACTAATCGAAGCACCGTGATAACTCTAGGTTGTAGGACAGTGGCAATGTCGCGCTCATCTACCCCTTTCCCGTATCAAATCTTGCCAACACTGCATGCCCTGCACGGAAAGGTCAGAAGGCATCCTACAGCAGTCGGCCTGTGCACCGTCGCTGGCCGTGAGATTTCTCAACGGCAGGGTTCGGGGACAGGGTGTGGACCAGTGAGATGCAACAAATTATGTTTGTCAGACTGGGTGAATCTTTGGAGAGGTAGAGAGGGAGAGAAATTAGGGAAGAAGAGGGGACCTAAATGGCAGAATCAGCGAGAGGTGAAAGCCACAGAACATGGCGAGCAACTGTAGGACAAGCGTGTCGGTAGTGGGATGCGCCATGCGCGTCGAACGCCCCATCTCGCGGTGCAGGTGAGGTCGTGGTGGAGGCTAGGGTTACTGCTCTTGGCTGCATGGAGGCGAAGGAGGAGAGGCGTCCTCTCGTCATCTTGCGCTGGACGGATGCATATGTCACTAGACTGGGCTGCTAAGCAAAGAAGCAAGAATGGGCTGTCCAAACAGCATTCCCACCAGACAAGGCCCGGTAAACCACAAGCCACCTAGACCGGTTAGCGGAGCAGCAGCCCGTTTACGTGGGGACGAGCGGATTGGCGATGACCCAGCAAGGCTGTGGGATGACCGTGAGAGATCTGAGACGTAGAAGAACACGATCCGACGATACAGAGTGCCAAATCGCTGTGGAGGGTCCCAGGTAGCTCAGTTTTACTGTTTAGTAATGAGGAGGGAACTGTAGGTGAGACACAAGATATCCTCACAATAAGCGATAAATAGCTTCGCGGGTGTAAGGGCATATTTATCCCTTAGTAGTTTTGGTGATTGATGAAAATACTTTTACGGACTAATCGTGTGTATTGAGCATTTCAGATATATCATGTCTAAGCACAAGACGATTTGGTGCCCTTCGAAGCTTATTGAAGACGGCGTTTCTCTACGTTTCTTTTCGGTGGATTTGAGTCGTAGGAAGCCGTACTATTAAGAGGGGGTCCGCGTTGGAAATGTTTGGGTGGAATCATCACGTAGACGTCTGTTCCTTTCTGCACCACCTTTCCTTTGGCTCTTTGGAGCATCCTCCGTTTCTCCGTATCTCTGCAAAATGAAGGACTCCTAGTGTTGCTGAACTGGGGCATGCGATAGTACTGCTCCTCAGAGCGGTAGTACCGCAGGCCCCTGCGGTAGTACCGGCCATGGGCGCGGTAGTACCGCTTCTTGGACGCGGTAGTACCACGGCCTCAGGCCTGCATAGAAGCACGAGCGGAAGTAGGGGTGGAAGTAGTACCACGGCCTCAGGCCTCCAGGCTTGCGGTAGTACCGTGTCGGATTTTTGCATAGATCAAAACTCAGTGGAAGTTGGCACGCATGTATTTTTATATGTTCGTGCCTTCCCAGCCTAGACTAATCCTACCTTGCAGTAGTACCGCAAGGGGGGCGCAGTAGTACCGCTCCAGCGGTTCTACCGCACTCTGCCGTATCACATCAGGACTGGTTTTAGCCCCTGCAGCGCTAGCGGTAGTACCGTAGTTCTTCACGGTAGTACCGCGAGCCCTTGCGGTAGTACCGCTCGTCGCAGGCTGAGTTAGTGGATAACGGTTGGATTTGTTCTTTCACTATAAAAGGGGAGTCTTCTTCTCTGAGTTGACTACCTCTTCCACCCCTAAGCTCTATTATTGCTCTAAGCTCCATTTTCGCCCGATCTCTCTCCCTAACCAATCAAACTTGTTGATTTTCTAGGGATTGGTTGAGAAGGCCCCGATCTACACTTCCACCAAGAGAAATTTGATTTCCCCCACCAATCCCTTGCGGATCTTGTTACTCTTGGGTGTTTGAGCACCCTAGATGGTTGAGGTCACCACGGAGCCATATTCCATTGTGGTGAAGCTTCGTAGTGTTGTTGGGAGCCTCCAATTAAGTTGTGGAGATTGACCGAACCTTGTTTGTAAAGGTTCGGTCGCTGCCTCCAAAAGCACCAATAGTGGAATCACAACATCTCACATTTTGTGAGGGCATGAGGAGAATACAGTGGCCCTAGTGGCTTCGTGGGGAGCATTGTGCCTCCACACCGCTCCAACGGAGACACACTTCCTCTCAAAGGGAAGGAACTTCGGTAACACATCCTCATCTTCACCGGCTCCACTCTTGGTTATCTCGTCCCTTTACTCGTGCAGGCTTATCTTGTGTTACATCCCTTGCTTTCTTGTGTACTTGTTGTTGTTGCATCATATAGGTTGCTCACCTAGTTGCATATCTAGACAACCTATTTTGATGCAAAGTTTAAATTGGTAAAGAAAAGCTAACCCCCCCACTAGTCAACTATATCGATCCTTTCAATTGGTATCAGAGCCTCGTCTCTTTATTAAGGACTTTGCTGTCTGAAGAGTTTGATTGACACCATAGACGGTAAGGAGGAGCACCCCGGTGTGATTCCGTCCTCGTCTACGGCCGATGGGGGAACCTCGGTCTCTCGTGAGGAGTTCAATGTGGCTTTGGACACATTGAAAACCTCCATGACGGCCGAGGTCAAAGGCATGCTTAAGAACTTTCTTGATGGTCTCAAATTGTCCACCGCACCGTTGGAAGTGGTCGATCCCACTAACAAGGTGTCGGATGCTAACTCCGACAAGGGGGAAGCTACTAGTGAGAAAGTTCATTTGTCGAGTGGTAGAAATGGTAGTGGCATCTTTGCCCATGTGGAACCTCCTATGACTTATGGAGGACCTATTCCCTCCACTCATTTAAATCATGCCGGCTCTCCTCCTAAGATTGTGAAAAATGAGGATTTTGACGCTTGGGTTTATCGCTTTAAACGTCATTTAAATCATGTTAATACTAACCTTTGGAGAATCATTGAGCAAGGTTTTTATCCGCATGACCCAAGCAACTTCACCCCTAGAGAAGTCGCGGATCATCAATTCAACGAGAATGCTCTCTTCACCATCCAAGATGCAATTCCATCCGAAGATCTTGCACATCTCTGACCTTTCACCATGGCCAAGGAAGCATGGCACAATGTTGTCTCCCTTTACAAGGGAAGCGCAAGCATTCAACGCTCCAACTATGAAGTGGTGCAAGATGAAGCCGATGAGTTTGCAATGAATGAAGATGAAGAACCTCGTGATCTTTACCGGAGGTTAACCACTCTCGCGGTCTCACTCTGAGATCATGGGAGCAAGGATATGGATGATAATTGGATCAAGTGCAAATTCCTCAAGGCCATGAAGCCATACCACAAGGCCATGTCCTCCGTCATCTGTCAAAGGCTGGACTTCCACACCTTGTCCTCAAGTGAAGTGTTGGATGAGTTTGTGGCAATGAGGATCTTGGACAAGATCGCCGACAATGCGGTGTTGCGTTCTCAAAGAGCGAAGAAGCCCAACCTTGCTTTGAAGGCCAAGGTTAGTGTGGAAGAAGAGGATTGATGTGTACTACGCAACCTTCTCCTTGTAGACGTTGTTGGGCCTCCAAGTGAAGAGGTTTGTAGGACAGTAGCAAATTTCCCTCAAGTGGATGACCTAAGGTTTATCAATCCATGGGAGGCGTAGGATGAAGATGGTCTCTCTCAAACAACCCTGCAACCAAATAACAAAGAGTCTCTTATGTCCCCAACACACCCAATACAATGGTAAATTGTATAGGTGCACTAGTTCAGCGAAGAGATGGTGATACACGTGCAATATGGATGGTAGATATATGTTTTTATAATGTGAAAAATATAAAAACAACAAGGTAACTAATGATAAAAGTGAGCGTAGACGATATTGCAATGATAAGAAACAAGGCCTAGGGTTCATACTTTCACTAGTGCAAGTTCTCTCAACAACAATAACATAGTTGGATCATATAACTATCCCTCAACATGCAACAAAGAGTCACTCCAAAGAAACTAGTAGCGGAGAACAAACGAAGAGATTATGGTAGGGTATGAAACCACCTCAAAGTTATTCTTTCCAACCAATCCATTGGGCTATTCCTATAAGTGTCACAAACAGCCCTAGAGTTCGTACTAGAATAACACCTTAAGACACAAATCAACCAAAACCCTAATGTCACCTAGATACTCCAATGTCACCTCAGTATTCGTTGGTATGATTATACGATAAGCATCACACAATCTCAGATTCATCTATTCAAACCAACACAAAGTACTTCAAAGGGTGCCCAAAAGTTTCTACCGGAGAATCAAGACGAAAACGTGTGCCAACCCCTATGCATAGGTTCATGGGCGGAACCCGCAAGTTGATCACCAAAACATACATCAAGTGTTCTTAAGTCATTAAAGACTCAATCCGATAAGATTACTTCAAAGGGAAAACTCAATCCATTACAAGAGAGTAGAGGGGGGGGGGGAGAAACATAAGATCCGACTATAATATCAAAGCTTGCGATACATCAAGATCGTGCCAAATCAAGAACACGAGAGAGAGAGAGATCAAACACATAGCTACTGGTACATACCCTCAGCCCCGAGGGTGAACTACTCCCTCCTCGTCATGGAGAGCGCCAGGATGATGAAGATGGCCATCGGTGAGGGTTCCCCCCTCCGGCAGGATGCCGGAACAGGGCCTCGATTGGTTTTTGGTGGCTACAGAGGCTTGCGGCGGTGGAACTCCCGATCTATTCTATTCCCCAAAGTTTTTAGGGTATATGGATATATATAGGAGGAAGAAGTACGTCAGGGGAGCCACGAGGGGCCCACGAGGGTGGAGGGCGCGCCCAGGGGGTGGGCGCCCCCCTGCATCGTGCCTTCCTCGTTGCTTTCTTGACATGGACTCCAAGTCTCCCGGGTTGCTTTCCTAATAAAAATAACTTCTCCAGAAGGTTTCATTCTGTTCCGACTCCGTTTGATATTCCTTCTCTTCGAAACACTGGAACAAGGGACAAACAGGAACTGGCACTGGGCTCTGGGTCAATAGGTTAGTCCCAAAAATAATATAAAAGTGTTCAATAAAGCCCATAAAACATTCAAGATGGATAATATAATAGCATGAAACAATCAAAAATTATAGATATGTTGGAGACGTATCAACATCCCCAAGCTTAATTCCTGCTCGTCCTCGAGTAGGTAAATGATAAAAACAGAATTTTTGATGTGGAATGCTACTTGGCATAATTTCAATGTAATCCTTCTTAATTGTGGTATGAATATTCAGATCCGAAAGATTCAAGATAAAAGTTCATATTGACATAAAAGTAATAATACTTCAAGCATCCTAACTAAGAAATTATGTCCTCTCAAAATAACATGGCCAAAGAAAGTTCATCCCTACAAAATCATATAGTTTAGTCATGCTCCATTTTCGTCACACAAGAATGTTCTCATCATGCACAACCCCGATGACAAGCCAAGCAGTTGTTTCATACTTTAGTAATCTCAAACTTATAAACCTTCACGCAATACATGAGCGCGAGCCATGGATATAGCACTATGGGTGGAATAGAGTATAATGATGGGGGTTATGTGGAGAAGACAAAAAGGAGATAGTCTCACATCAACGAGGCTAATCAATGAGCTATGGAGATGCCCATCGATTGATGTTAATGCAAGGAGTAGGGATTTCCATGCAATGGATGCACTAGAGCTATAAATGTATGAAAGCTCAACAAAAGAAACTAGTGGGTGTGCATCCAACTTGCTTGCTCACGAAGACCTAGGGCACTTGAGGAGGCCCATTATTGGAATATACAAGCCAAGTTCTTAATGAAAAATTCCCACTAGTATATGAAAGTGACAAAACAAGAGACTCTCTATCATGAGGATCATGGTGCTACTTTGAAGCACAAGTGTGGAAAAAGGATAGTAGCATTATCCCTTCTCTCTTTTTCTCTCATTTTTTTGGGCCTTCTCTTTTTTATGGCCTTTCTTCTTCTTTTTTTCATTTTTTTATTCCTCACTTGGGACAATGCTCTAGAAAATGATGATCATCACACTTCTATTTATTTACAACTCAATGATTACAACTTGATACTAGAACAAATTATGACTATATGAATGCCTCCGGCGGTGTACCGGAATATGCAATGAACCAAGAGTGACATGTATGAAAGAATTATGAACGGTGGCTTTGCCACAAATACTATGTCAACTACATGATCATGCTAAGCAATATGACAATGATGAACGCGTCATGATAAACGGAACGGTGGAAAGTTGCATGGCAATATATATCGGAATGGCTATGGAAATGCCATAATAGGTAGGTATGTTGGCTGTTTTGAGGAAGATATAAGGAGGTTTATGTGTGAAAGAGCGTATCATATCACGGGGTTTGGATGCACCGGTGAAGTTTGCACCAACTCTCAATGTGAGAAAGGGCAATGCACGGTACCGAAGAGGCGCAATGATGGAAAGGTGAGAGTGTGTATAATCCATGGACTCAACATCAGTCATAAAGAACTAACATACTTATTGAAAAAATCTACAAGTCATAAAAAACCAAGCACTACGCGCATGCTCCTAGGGGGATAGATTGGTAGGAAAATACCATCGCTCATCCCCGACCGCCACTCATAAGGAGCACACTCAAAGAACACCTCATGTTTCAAATTTGTTACATAACGTTTACCATACGTGCATGCTACAGGACTTGCAAACTTCAACACAAGTATTTCTCAAATTCACAACTACTCAACTATCACAACTTTGATATCACTTCCTCCATGTCTCAAAACAATCATCAAGCATCAAACATTTCTTAGTATTCAACACACTCATAAGAAAGTTTTTACTAATCTTGAATACCTAACATATTAGGATTATTTAAGCAATTACCATGCTATTTAAGACTCTCAAAATAATCTAAGTGAAGCATGAGAGATCAATAGTTTCTATAAAACAAATCCACCACCGTGCTCTAAAAGATATAAGTGAAGCGCTAGAGCAACAACAAACTACTCCGAAAGATATAAGTGAAGATCAATGAGTAGTCGAATAATTATGGCTATGTGAAGACTCTCTATCATTAAATGATTTCAGATCTTGATATTTTATTCAAACAGAAAGCAAAACAAAATAAAATAAATTGACGCTCCAAGCAAAACACATATCATGTGGTGAATAAAAATATAGCTCCAAGTAAAGTTACCGATGAACGAAGACAAAAGAGGGGATGCCATCGGGGCATCCCCAAGCTTAGGGCCTTGGGTGTCCTTGAATATTACCTTAGGGTGCCTTGGGAATCCCCAAGCTTAGGCTCTTGCCACTTTTGGAAATATGCCCTAGAGGCAATAATAAATGGATTATTATATTTCCTTGTTCATGATAATTGTCTATTGTTCATGCTATAATTGTATTGTTCGGAAATCATAATACATGTGTGAATACATAGACCACAATGTGTCCCTGGTAAGCCTCTAGTTGACTAGCTCGTTGATCAATAGATAGTCATGGTTTCCTGACTATGGACATGGGGATGTCATTGATAACGGGATCACATCATTAGGAGAATGATGTGATGGACAAGACCCAAACCTAAGCATAGCACAAAAGATCGTATAGTTCGTTTGCTAGAGCTTTTCTGAATGTTAAGTATCATTCCTTAGACCATGAGATTATGCAACTCCCGGATACCGTAGGAGTGCTTTGGGTGTATCAAACGTCACAACGTAACTGGATGACTATAAAGGTGCACTACAGGTATCTCCGAAAGTATCTGTTGGGTTGGCATGAATCGAGACTGGGATTTGTCACTCTGTGTGACGGAGAGGTATCTCTGGGCCCACTCGGTAAGACATCATCATAATGAGCTCAATGTGATCAAGGTGTTGTTCACGGGATGATGTATTACGGGAACGAGTAAAGAGACTTGCCGGTAACGAGATTGAACAAGGTATCGGTATACCGACGATCGAATCTCGGGCAAGTATCGTACCGATGGACAAAGGGAATTGAGTACGGGATTGATTAAAGTCCTCGACATCGTGGTTCGTCCGATGAGATCATCGAGGAGCATGTGGGAGCCAACATGGGTATCCAGATCCCGCTGTTGGTTATTGACCGGAGATCGTCTCGGTCATGTCTGCATGTCTCCCGAACCCGTAGGGTCTACACACTTAAGGTTCGGTGACGCTAGGGTTGTTAAAGATATTAGTATGCAGCAAACCGAAGGTTGTTCGGAGTCCCGGATGAGATCCCGGACGTCACGAGAGGTTCCGGAGTGGTCCGGGGGTAAAGATTTATATATGGGAAGTTGTTGTACGGACACCGGAAAGTCTCGGGGGCATATCGGTATTGTACCGGGGCCACCGGAGAGGCACCGGGGGTCCACCTTGAGGGGCCAGCCCTCTCGGAGGGCTTCATGGGCCACAAGGGGCAGGGAACCAGCCCCTGGAGGGCTGGGCGCACCCCCTTCCCTTGGGCCCATGCGCCTAGGGTTTGGGGGAAACCCTAGTGGGGGCGCCCCCCTTGCTTGGGGGGCAAGCCCCCCACCCTTGGCCGCCGCCCCCCTGGAGATCCATCTCCAGGGCTGCGCCCCCCTAGGGGGCCTATATAAAGGGGGGAGAGGGAGGGCAGCCGAGCCCCTGCTGCATTGGCGCCTCCCTCTCCCCGTTACACCTCTCCCTCTCTCCATAGAAGCTTGGCGAAGCCCTGCTGGAACTCTGCTGCATCCACCACCACGCCGTCGTGCTGCTGGATCTTCATCAACCTCTCCTTCCCCCTTGCTGGATCAAGAAGGAGGATACGTCGATCGTCCCGTACGTGTGTTGAACGCAGAGGTGCCGTCCTTTCGGCGCTGGTCATCGGTGATTCGGATCACGGCGAGTACGACTCCATCATCCACGTTCTCCTTGAACGCTTCCGTTGCGATCTACAAGTGGTATGTAGATGCTCTCCTATCCCCTCGTTGCTAGAATACTCCATGGATAGATCTTGGTGATGCGTAGGAAAATTTTAATTTCTGCTACGATCCCCAACAGCCACTCCTTATTCCATAGTCCATCGAATCTTTACCCAAAACTTGAAAACTTCACAACACAAAACTTAACAGAAAACTCGTAAGCTCCGTTAGTATAAGAAAATAAATCACCACTTGGGTACTGTAATGAACTCATTCTTTATTATATTGGTGTTAAACCTACTGTATTCCAACTTCTCTATGATTTATAAACTATGTTACTAGCCATAGATTCATCAAAATAAGCAAACAACACATAGAAAATAGAATATGTCAAAAACAGAACAGTCTGTAGTAATCTGTATCAAACGAATACTTCTGGAACTCCAAAATTTTTAAAATAAATTGGTGGACCTGAGGAATTTTGTCTAGTAATAATCTTCAAAAAGAATAAACTAAATATCACTCTCCAGTAAAAAAAATTAGCTAATCTCATGAGCGCTAAAGTTTCTGTTTTTTACAGCATGATCATAAAGACTTCACCCAAGTCTTCCCAAAGGTTCTACTTGGCGCAAACACTAATTAAAACACAAAACCACATCTAAAAAGAAGCTAGATGAATTATTTATTCCTAAATAGAACCAAAAAGCAAGAAACTAAAATAAAGTTGGGTTGCCTCCCAACAAGCGCTAATGTTTAACGCCCCTAACTAGGCATGATGATTTCAACGATGCTCACATAAAAGATAGGAATTGAAACATAAAGAGAGCATCATGAAGAATATGACTAGCACACTTAAATCTAACCCACTTCCTATGCATAGGGATTTTGTGAGCAAACAACTTATGGGAACAATAATCAACTAGCATAGGAAGGCAACACAAGCATAACTTCAAGATTTTCAACACATAGAGAGGAAACTTGATATTATTGCAATTCCTACAAGCATATATTCCTCCCTCATAATAATTTTCAGTAGCATCATGAATGAATTAAACAATATAACCATCACATAAAGCATTCTTTTCATGATCTACTTGCATAGAAATTTTATTACTCTCCACATAAGCAAAATTCTTCTCATGAATAGTAGTGGGAGCAAACTCAACAAAATAACTATCATATGATTGAAAATTAAGATCAAGATGACAAGTTTCATGGTTATCATTATTCTTTAAATCGTACGTGTCATCACAATAATCATCATAGATAGGAGGCATGCTTTCATCATAGTAAATTTTCTCATCAAAGCTTGTGGGACAAAAAATATCATGTTCATCAAACATAGCTTCCCCAAGCTTGTGGCTTTGCATATCATTAGCATCATGGATATTCAAGCAATTCATACTAACAACATCGCAATCATGCTCATCATACAAAGATTTAGTGCCAAACATTTTATAGATTTCTTCTTCTAGTACTTTGGCACAATTTTCCTTTCCATCATACTCACGAAAGATATTAAAAAGATGAAGCGTATGAGGCAAACTTAATTCCATTTTTTTGCAATTTTCTTTTATAAACTAAACTAGTGATAAAACAAGAAACAAAAAGTTTCGATTGCAAGATCTAAAGATATACCTTCAAGCACTCACCTTCCCAGCAACGGCGCCAGAAAAGAGCTTAGTTGACGGGGTGTGAGTGCCGCTTACCTAGCCTCCCCGGCAACGGCGCCAGAAAAGAGCTTGATGTCTACTACGCAACCTTCTCCTTGTAGACGTTGTTGGGCCTCCAAGTGCAGAGGTTTGTAGGACAGTAGCAAATTTCCCTCAAGTGGATGACCTAAGGTTTATCAATCCATGGGAGGCATAGGATGAAGATGGTCTCTCTCAAACAACCCTGCAACCAAATAACAAAGAGTCTCTTGTGTCCCCAACACACCCAATACAATGGTAGATTGTATAGGTGCACTAGTTCGGCGAAGAGATGGTGATACGAGTGCAATATGGATGGTAGATATAGGTTTTTGTAATCTGAAAATATAAAAACAGCAAGGTAACTAATGATAAAAGTGAGTGTAAACTGTATTGCAATGAAGGAAACAAGGCCTAGGGTTCATACTTTCACTAGTGCAAGTTCTCTCAACAATAATAACATAGTTGGATCATATAAATATCCCTCAAGATGTAACAAAGAGTTACTCCAAAGACACTAATAGCGGAGAACAAACAAAGAGATTATGGTAGGGTACGAAACCACCTCAAAGTTATTCTTTCCAATCAATCCATTGGGCTATTCCTATAAGTGTCACAAACAGCCCTAGAGTTCGTACTAGAATAACACCTTAAGACACAAATCAGCCAAAACCCTAATGTCACCTAGATACTCCAATGTCACCTCAAGTATCCGTGGGTATGATTATACGATAAGCATCACACAATCTCAGATTCATCTATTCAAACCAACACAAAGTACTTCAAAGAGTGCCCAAAAGTTCCTACCGGAGAATCAAGACGAAAACGTGTGCCAACCCCTATGCATAGGTTCATGGGCGGAACCCGCAAGTTGATCACCAAAACATACATCAAGTGAATCACGTGATATCCCATTGTCACCACAGATACGCACGACAAGACATACATCAAGTGTTCTCAAGTCATTAAAGACTCAATCCGATAAGATTACTTCAAAGGGAAAACTCAATCCATTACAAGAGAGTAGAGGGGGGGGGGGAGAAAGATAAGATCCAACTATAATAGCAAAGCTCACGATACATCAAGATCGTGCCAAATCAAGAACACGAGAGAGAGAGAGAGAGATCAAACACATAGCTACTGGTACATACCCTCAGCCCCGAGGGTGAACTACTCCCTCCTCGTCATGGAGAGTGCCGGGATGATGAAGATGGCCATCGTGAGGGTTCTCCCCCTCCGGCAGGGTGCCGGCATAGGGTCCCGATAGGTTTTTGGTGGCTATAGAGGCTTGCGGTGGCGGAACTCCCGATCTATTCTGTTGCCCGAAGTTTTTAGGTTATATGGATATATATATATATAGGAGGAAGAAGTACGTCAGGGGAGCCACGAGGGGCCCACGAGGGTGGAGGGCGCGCCCAGGCGGGGGGTGGGCACGCCCCCTGCATCGTTCCTTCCTCGTTGCTTTCTTGACGTGGACTCCAAGTCTCCCGGGTTGCTTTCCTTCTAAAAATAACTTCTCCAGAAGGTTTCATTCCGTTTCAACTCCGTTTGATATTCCTTTTCTTCGAAACACTGGAACAAGGGAAAAAACAGGAACTGGCACTGGGCTCTGGGTCAATAGGTTAGTCCCAAAAATAATATAAAAGTGTTTAATAAATCCCATAAAACATCCAAGATGAGTAATATAATAGCATGAAACAATCAAAAATTATAGATACGTTGGAGACGTATCAAGGATGAAGAGGAAGAAGAGGAGAGCAATCCCGAAGATACAAAATATGCATATCATGAGCACATGGCCCTCGCTTCAAGGCAATTTTGGAGCAAGAAGAACACGAGGCCCAACTTCGACAAGAACAACTCAAGTGGTGCAAAGGGCAAGCAACGAGGGAGGACTTGCTATAATTGTGGCAATGTGAGCCACTTTGTTGCGGAGTGCCCATATGAGAAGAGGGAAGACAATGGTGGCAAGCTTATCCGAAAAGACAAGGACAAGTCCTTCCCCAACAAGAGCAACTTCACGAAGAAGACTCCTCCCAAGGGGTTGGTGGCACAAGAAGAGTACAATGAGGATTATGATGATGATGAAGACTGTGAGTCGGTTGCCATGGCCTCCGTTGCCATTGCGACAGCTCCACGGGTGTCTCTCTTCGACTCACCCAATCAGAACATCACCGCCAAGTGCCTCATGGCTAAAGCCACCAACAAGGTAACCCCCAACATCAAAACTACCATCATTACTAATCCTTCTTTGACGGATTGCATAGATGAACACGAGGGGTATAATGAGGAGGAAAATGAATTTGAGTCTTTTATGAGTAAGCTCAAGGGTAAATGCAAGAAGCATTTTTTTGCTCTCTTGGAACAACTTGGTGAAACCAATGGCATGATCAAGGCTCATGAAGAAACCATCTCTAAGATGGAGGGGCATAGTCGTGACTATGCCGATGAGATATCAGATCTGTCTAATGCGCTTGAGGAAGAGCACGGTCACTGTTTGGCTCTTGAGGAGTCACACAATGATGACCATGCTAAATTAAAGAAAGATCTTGATCATGCTCTTGTTGTATCTCGTGTGCTAAATTCCGAGAATGCCAAACTTGGGGTTGATCTTGCTAGACTCAAGGAGGAGTTTGATATACTTGACAAGGCTTACAAGGCCTTGAAGGGTACTCATGCTAGTCTTAAAGAGTCTCATGATCAACTCCAAGTGAAGGTAACTAAGGAGAAAGCCACACTTCCTCATATGGTTTTAATTGATAATGCAAATGCTACTAACCCTTGTTGTGAGCATGTGCATCTTGTTGAGGATAATGGAAAGTTGAAGGAGCAACTTGAGAAAGGCCTTGTGTCGTGCATACAAGGTGATAAGAACCTCAGCGAACTTTTGGGTAATCAAAAGGAAGTTGTGGCCAAGGAAGGGATTGGGTTCGCACCCAAGTCCAAGAACAAGAAGAAGAATGACAAGGCCAAACGACCTCCTCCTCTCAAACAAACATTTTTGAAAGAGGGAGAGGGTGCCCCTAAGGAGAAGAAGAACAATGCGAAGGGTGGTGGTGTCAAGGAAGGCAATGCCACCCCTTCCAACAAAGCCGGCGACTTTAACCCTTCCTATGTGTTATGCCGTGCTAGTGATGGGCATGTTTATGCTAAATTTGTTGGTTCTCCTTATGAGTACACTAACATCAAAGGACCCATTACAAAATGGGTACCTAAAACCAAGCATTGATCTCTTGTAGGTGTTTGCTTCCGGTGGGGGGTCATGGTTGCTCGATAGTGGAGCCACTAATCATGACCGGAAGCAAGGACTTGGTGGTGGACGTGCACAAGATTCCATCTATGCCCACCAATTTCGAGTGGGGTGATGCCTCGTCCTCTAATGTATTGGGACTTGGCAAGGTTGTTATTTCTCATGATCTCACGATCGAGAAGGTCATGCTTGTTGAGTCCCTTGCATACAATTTACTCTCTGTTCATCAACTTGCAATCATGGGCTTTGCCACTTTCTTTGATACTGATACCGTGGCCCTCTTGTGGAGCAAGACTCTTAAAGTAGCCTTTGTTGGGTATGTCGAGAATGGTCTCTATGTGATTAACTTTTCGGAGCGACCCACTAAGACCGCGACATGCCTAATGGCTAATGTTGACGTGGGATGGCTTTGGCATCGCCGTTTATCCCATGCATATATGATATCTTTGCAAAGTCTTCTCAAGGGGGACCATGTCCATGGACTAACAAATGTTAGTTTTGCCAAAGATCGTGCTTGCAGTGCTTGCATTGAAGGAAAGCTACATGAGAAGGCTCACCCTCCCACGACTATTATTACTCAAAGAGGCCTTTGGAGCTCCTTCATTTGGATATCTTTGGGCCTCCATCCTTTGATAGTCTTGGGTGTAGAAAGTATTGCTTGGTGATTTTGGATGACTATTCAAGATACACTTGGGTGTACTTCTTCAAGAGGAAGAGTGAGACTCAACAACCCATCATTGACTTTGCAAATGAAGCTCAACGCCAACACAATGCAAAGATATTGTCAATAAGAAGTGACAACGGCACCGAGTTCAAGAATTACACCTTGGAAGAGTTCCTTAGTGATGAGGGGATCAAGCATCAATATTCCACACCTTACACCCCTCAACAAAATGTTGTAGCGGAGAGGAAAAACCGGACGTTGATGGATGCGGCAAGGACCATAATGGCGGAGTTCAAGTCTCCATACAACTTTTGGGCCAAAGCCATCAACACCGTGTGTCATGCATCCAATTGGCTCTACCTCCGCAAAGGCTTGAACAAAACTCCATATGAGATACTCACCGGTAACAAGCCCAACCTCAAGTACTTTCGGGTGTTCGGGTGTAAGTGTTTCATTCTCAAGAAAGGTGTTCATTTGTCAAAATTTGAGGCTAGAGCTCATGAGGGCATATTTGTTGGTTATTCTACAAACTCTCATGCTTACAGTGTCCTCAGTAAGTCCACGGGACTTATTGAGGAGACGTGTAACGTGGAGTTTGATGAGAATAACGGCTCCTAAGTGGAGCAAAGTGGTACTTGTGATGTAGGTGATGAAATTCCTCCCCAAGCCATAAGAAGAATGGGTGTTGGTTTTATCCTACCCATTGAGGAACCCCTTGTGTCCGAAGGAGAAGGACAATGTTCCACTCAAGTGGAACCATCACAAACCCAAGACCCACATGCTTCCGAAGAACAAAGTGAAGGCCCTCAACCTCATGAACAAGATCAAGGGCAAGATCAACCTCAAGATGGTAGTGAACCACCAAGTGATGCCCAAGGTCAAGTTCTCTCCTCCGAGCTCTTTCAATATCAAGAACAAGTTCAAGACGACGCTCAAGATGATCAAGGTTCTGCTCCTCAACTCACTCCTGAGGAGGAATTAGAGCGCCGTGCCGCCAAGATTGCTTCCAAGCTCTCAACCAAGGGTCATCTCATGACGAATGTGCTTGGAAGCATATGAAAGGGGGTGAGCACTCGTAAAAAATTGGCAAACTATTGTGAACATCACACGTTTGTCTCTTGTGTTGAACCCCAAAAGGTTTATGAGGCGCTCGAAGATCCGGATTGGCTTAATGCCATGCATGAAGAACTCAACAACTTTGAGCACAACAAGGTGTGGAGATTGGTGCCAAGGCCAACGGGGAACCATAATGTCATTGGAACCAAGTGGATATTCAAGAACAAGCAAGATGCTCATGGAATTATTGTCCACAACAAGGCTCACTTGGTAGCACAAGGCTACTCCCAAGTCGAGGGTATCTACTATGGCGAAACCTTTGCTCCCGTTGCTCGCCTTGAATCTATTCGTTTGTTGATTGCTTATGCTTCTCATCATAACTTCAAGTTGCAACAAATGGATGTGAATAGTGCTTTTTTAATGGTCCCATTAATGAGTTGGTATATGTCAAACAACCCCCCGGGTTCAAGGATCCCTATTTCCCCAATCATGTGTACCAACTCGATAAGGCACTCTATGGCCTTAAACAAGCCCCACGTGCGTGGTATGAACACCTTACCGAGTTGTTGCAAGATCGTGGATTTGAAATTGGGAAAATCGACCCCACTCTTTGTACTAAGAAGGTAAAAGGGGAGTTGTTTGTGTGCCAACTATATGTTGATGATATTATCTTTGGTTCTCCTAACAAAGCTTTCAATGAGGAATTTGCTGCTCTCATGACCTCGAAGTTGAAGATGTCCATAATGGGAGAGTTGAAATTCTTTCTGAAGGAAATATGCCCTAGAGGCAATAATAAAGTTGTTATTTATATTTCCTTATATCATGAGAAATGTTTATTATTCATTCTAGAATTGTATTAACCATAAACTTAGTACATGTGTGGATACATAGACAAACATAGTGTCACTAGTATGCCTCTACTTGACTAGCTCGTTGAATCAAAGATGGTTAAGTTTCCTAGCCATAGACATGAGTTGTCATTTGATTAACGGGATCACATCATTAGAGAATGATGTGATTGACTTGACCCATTCCGTTAGCTTAGCATTTGATCGTTTAGTATATTGCTATTGCTTTCTTCATGACTTATACATGTTCCTATGACTATGAGATTATGCAACTCCCAAATACCGGAGGAACACTTTGTGTGCTACCAAACGTCACAACGTAACTGGGTGATTATAAAGGTGCTCTACAGGTGTCTACGATGGTCCTTGTTGAGTTGTCATAGATCAAGATTAGGATTTGTCACTCCGATTGTCGGAGAGGTATCTCTCGGCCCTCTCGGTAATGCACATCACTATAAGCCTTGCAAGCAATGTAAACAATGAGTTAGTTGCGGGATGATGCATTACGGAATGAGTAAAGAGACTTGCCTGTAACGAGATTGAACTAGGTATTGAGATACCGACGATCGAATCTCGGGCAAGTAACATACTGATGACAAAGGGGACAACGTATGTTGTTATGCGGTTTGACCGATAAAGATCTTCGTACAATATGTAGGAGCCAATATGAGCATCCAGGTTCCGCTGTTGGTTATTGACCGGAGATGAGTCTCGATCATGTCTACATAGTTCTCGAACCCGTAGGGTCCGCACGCTTAACGTTTGGTGACGATCAATATTATGAGTTTATGTGTTTTGATGTACCGAAGGTTGTTCGGAGTCCCGGATGAGATCAGGGACATGACGAGGAGTCTCAAAATGTTTGATACGTAAAGATTGATATATTGGAAGGCTATATTCGGACATCAGAAAGGTTCTGAGTGGTTCGGGTATTTATCGGAGTACCGGAGAGTTATGGGAATTCGCCGGGGAGTATATGGGCCTTATTGGGCTTTAGGGGAGAGAGAGAGAGGGGCTGTGTCGGTGTCAAAACTGGCGGATCTTAGGTAGGGGGTCCCGAATTGTGCGTCAAGGTCGGATGGTAACAGGAGACAAGGGACACTTTATTTTACCCAGGTTCGGGCCCTCTCGATGGAGGTAAAACCCTACTCCTGCTAGATTAATATTGATGATATGGGTAGTACAAGAGTGGATCTACCACGAGATCAAGGAGGCTAAACCCTAGAAGCTAGCCTACGGTATGATTGTGTATGATGATGGTTGTCCTATGGACTATCAACCCTCCGGTTTATATAGACATCGGATAGGGTTAGGGTTACACAGAGTCGATTACAATGGTAGGAGATCTCGAATATTCGCACGCCTAGCTTGCCTTCCACGCTAAGAAAGGATCCTTCCGGACACGGGACGAAGTCTTCAATCTTGTATCTTCATAGTCCTGGAGTCCGACTGAAGGTATAGTTCGGCTATCCGAACACCCCCTAATCCAGGACTCCCTCAGTAGCCCCTGAACCAGGCTTCAATGACGACGATTCCGGCGCGCAGATTGTCTTCGGCATTGCAAGGCGGGTTCCTCCTCCAAGTTCTTCAAGAAGATTATAAACACCAAAAAATAGTGTCCGGCTCTGCAAAATAAGTTTCCACATATTGCCATACAGATAATAATATTAACACAAATCAAATATGCTGACGTATCCCGTAGTGCGTCATAACACTGCGGCCAAGCCTTCTATATAAATTGCTTTCATTGTTCCACCTCAGCTCGTTTAGCGAGGCGGTTTCCTTGGCACGTCTTGTCAAAGCAGAGATCGTGTGCCCCCTCTAACGGGATTCTCATTAATACGGTCGTGGGTAACCCAATCGTGCCTGTCAGCACGTCTTGCCTTAATTAAAGGCTAGTCCAAGACGGTTACGGGGAGGGCGCTTGATATTCTGCCTCTTATAAAGAGACCAAGGCCCTGTTTCCCGCTTCTATTCTCAAAACGAGCTCGCCCGTCGCCTCGAGTCCCAACACCCTAGGCTTCCAGATTCGGAGCGCACCGGATCTTCGACAATGTCCGGCTCCGACCTCCAAGGCCGATGGATGCCCTCCTCCGTTACGGAGGAGGACGTATCAAGATTGAGGGAAGCTAGATTCCTGACCAGGGAGATTCCGCACAGGCTGCCTGTTCAAGGACAGGTGATCCCTAGCCCTCAGCCCGGCGAGAGCGTGGTATTCATATCCCACTTCCTCCAGGGATTAGGCTTCCCCGTGGATCCCTTCGTAAGGGGGCTGATGTTTTATTATGGGCTGGAATTCCACGACTTAGCTCCGGAGTCCATCCTCCATATCTCCTTGTTCATAGTTGTGTGTGAAGCGTTCCTCCGTGTTACCCCTCACTTCGGACTGTGGCTCAAGACCTTCAAAGTAGAACCGAAGATAATCGAAGGGCGCCACGCAGAGTGCGGAGGCGCTGCTATAAAAAGAAATGCCGACGCTCCATGGCCCGAGGGCGCTTTTCAAGAGGAGCTTGGCTTATGGCAACAGGAGTGGTTCTACATCACCGCTCCTCGGGGCACCGCATGGGTGGCGCCTCCGGCCTTTCGCTCGGGTCCGCCACCACGGTTAGCACCGTGGATTAACACAGGGTTAGATCGGGGCTTGCCCAAAGACGTTCCTCTGCTGCAGGGCCACATCAAGGATCTCTTGAAGGGAGACCTCAACCTGGTCAAGGTGACACAAGTCATGCTGATTCGCCGGACACTGCCCGGCCAACGTCGCCCCCTTCGCTTGTGGGAATTCAATCCGGAGGGACCACGAGCTCTCCAGAATTTTATGGGCATGACGCCTGTGGAGATGTATATACTGTTCTTCGGATCACAGGAAGTGAGTCCGGATTTGACCGAGGATGCTGGTTTAAGCCGCAATCGCCCAGATACTCAAGTAGGTGACCTTGCAACCGGACCTTCTATCCGCATAATTAACTTGTTCTTAACAGCACTTCTTCTTTTAAGCAGGAGTGGATAGCGAAGGCGAAGCTGATCAGGTGTCCGGCTCCCCTTCCCGAAACCAGGCTGGATCCCGTGCTAGTCAGTATGCTGGAGGAAGTGCCTTTGGAGGGAAATAAGGGGGAGGACAAGGAGACCGTGGCCTCTTCGAGAGAGGCCCTTCCGAAGGGGGGAATCAATAATTCCTCTCCTAAGGGAAAGAAAAGGGCCGCCTCTGACGACCCGGAGACCGTAGCCTCTAAGCGGGGGAAAGAATCCTTGTCAGAGGACCGAACGCCGGGGAGCCCCTCAGCCGAACTAAACCCTAAAAGGGACCAGCTCTCCAGCGAGCCGTAAGTAGAAGACGAGTTTTTCTTTTAAGAGAAATCCTTGATTTATATCTGAGAAGTTTTAACCGAAACCTTACTTTGTAGTTCGGACCTCAGCCCTTCTCAGCAGAACTCGTCCTCGGGGGATCTTATTCTGGAGATGATGGAGAGCGGAACGCCTCCTCCTTCTGTATCGCCTAGCAAGGCGGGCGACGCTGAAGTGTCGTCACGGGGGATTTTTCCGGATCCGCTAGGGGTGTATGGTGCTGCCCCCCAAGGTTCTCTGTGTCCGGCCTTTGAGGAAGGCCATGGGACGAGTCCGGCACCATCTGGTGTTCGGTCGGAGGAGCTAAAGATTCTGCTGGGGCGAGCCTCTGTCTCAGAGGAGCACCGCGCGTTAATGAGCACGGTGATTGAAAAGATTTCATCCGCAGAAAGCGGACTGCATGAGGCCGTCAAGAGTTTAGTGGCAGGCCTTGAGGTATGTTTTAAATAACGTATATTTGTATTAATTGCGCATAAATAAAGTGCGCCCTGTGTAGATAGTAGCCCCTGAGACTCTGTGTGTCGTAAAGATGTACGGCGCGCAGAGGATCTTAATCCCAGGTCCTTTAAGTGGCACCTTTATATGTAGGTGGCTGATTGTCCGGAGTCAAGCCGGACTTGTGAATATGCCGAACTAAAGCGACAACTGGATGAGGCAGAAGCCGACATCGTGCTTGTTAACAAGCGGCTTGATGGTGCTCAAGGTATTGAAATCATTAGGCAATTGTTAGTAAGACGAGCTGTATGTCAATATCTTACCGTGTGTGTGCTTGACGCAGATGGTGCGGCCGCCGTGGAAGGTCTTAGGGCCGAACTCGCCCGAGCGAAGGAACAAGCCAGAAAAAGCGATGCGGCTGCCGTGAAAGCCCTTGAAGAGCTGAAAGCCGAACAGGCTGCCCATTGCCGAAGCAAGGAGGAAATGGCTGATATGGCCGTAAAGTTAAAGAGTGCTACTGACCGTTGCAAGCTTCTTGAAGAAGAAGATCGGGCGAGGCAAACAAGCTTAGAGAAGGCTATTGCTGACGCCAAGGACGCCCGCTCTATAATGAGAGCGGCAAAGGAAGAGCTGCGTCAAGCCGGACAAATTGCGGATGGAAAGCCCTTCTCGCTGCGGAGAAAATTTTGTGATCCGAAGTTTTCCCCGTTAAACCGGATGTGGAGTATAGAGGACACCTATCTGGTTTTGGCGGCTAGTGCCACTGATGCGACCGAACACTTTTGAGATAAAAAAGATCATGAAGTGGAGAAGCTCTTTTGGTCGAAATTCATCAATCCAGAGCGTCCGCTGGCAGTGGACGATCGTCTGGCCCAATGGGCCGAACTGAATAGGTTGTCCGGACTCGCCATGAAGTACGTCATGGATCGTCTGTGTCCGGGGAGATCGAAGCCGAAGAGTTATTTCAGCTTGGTGCAGCAATTACTAGACGTGGTGCCACGTGTCGATGCTATGGAGAGGTCAACGTGTGTAGAGGGCGCTAGGCTGGCTCTTGCCCGTGTCAAGACATACTGGGCCGATATGGAGCCCACCACTGTTGCGTCCCGGGATTCGGATAAAAGCCGAACACCTGCCGAGCACTATTTAGAGGAAGTCCTCGAAGGCGCTCGCGTAATAGAGACGCAGTGCTCGAAGGATGGTATATTATGATAGCATATGTAATCACAAAACAATATTTTGATAAATTGTAGTGGCATTTTTTAGACTTGTGCCTTCAAGTATTAAGAACACCTCCTGTGCGGCCGTTTTAATATATAAATTCTGAAAGATTGCAGTCGTTGGCTTCAGCCCCCACGCACATAGTGCGGGGGTGCGCGCAGAAGACGCATTTTCACACTTAACCCAACGTCTTGGTCCTACAAAGGAGGTGATAGCGCAGCGGGCTAGGCAACCGGACTATAATGCTTTAACACTTTCACTTAGCAATAGGAGCTTGACAGTGGGACTCTTTAGGTAGCCCTTTAGTGGCGAATGCGCTATACCCGAGTTCGGAGCGCGTACGTGCCTGACCGGGAAACGACCCTTCGTCAAAGCGGAGGAATTCGATAAATCCCTATGAGCCATCGAGTGGCGACCAGTCTTGCGCTACATCATGACAGTCGGTTTTCGGCTTTCTCTACTGAGGTGCTCACCCGGCCGAACCGGGGCACAATCGCAGTAGTTCTGCTGGTGCTACCTTAGCCGATAGAGCGGAACGTAAGGTGGCCGAACTCAGGAGCCGGGCAACCCAACATATGACCAAAATCATGATTCGGAGCTGATGCATATAGTGCCAAAACTCGCGACGCCGGACACTCCCTAAGGTGTTCGGTCTTTATCAGTACGGGTGAGACAACACCCTTAAAAAAAAGTGCCCCTAGTGTCCAGGTACGAGCAAAAATTCTGGCGTGGCCACATGCCAAAACGCCAGCCTCCTCCTTGGTTATAGTAGAAGAAACCAGGGGATGTATAGCAGCAAGAGACAGTAAAAAAGGTTTACGCAGGGTGTCGGTGTCAAAACCGGCGGATCTCAGGTAGGGGGTCCCGATCTGTGCGTCAAGGTCGGATGGTAACAGGAGACAAGGGACACTTTATTTTACCCAGGTTCGGGCCCTCTCGATGGAGGTAAAACCCTACTCCTGCTAGATTAATATTGATGATATGGGTAGTACAAGAGTAGATCTACCACGAGATCAAGGAGGCTAAACCCTAGAAGCTAGCCTATGGTATGATGAGGGTTATGATGTGTTCGTCCTAGGGACTACAACCCTCCGGTTTATATAGGCACCGGATAGGGTTAGGGTTACACAGAGTCGGTTACATTGGTAGGAGATCTTGAATATCCGCACACCTAGCTTGCCTTCCACGCCAAGGAAAGAACCTTCCGGACACGGGACGAAGTCTTCAATCTTGTATCTTCATAGTCCTGGAGTCCGGCTGAAGATATAGTTCGGCTATCCGAACACCCCCTAATCCAGGACTCCCTCAGTAGCCCCTGAACCAGGATTCAATGACGACGAGTCCGGCGCGCAAATTGTCTTCGGCATTGCAAGGTGGGTTCCTCCTCCAAATTCTTCAAGAAGATAATAAACACCAAAAAATAGTGTCCGGCTCTGCAAAACAAGTTTCCACGTATTGCCATATAGAGAATAATACAAACACAAATCAAATCTGCTGACGTATTCCGCAGTGCGTCATAACACTGTGACCAAGCCTTCTGTATGGATTATTTTTTGTTGTTCCACCGCAGCACGTTCAACGAGGCGGTTTCCTTGGCACGTCTTGTCGAAGCAGAGATCGTGTGCCCCTTTTAACGGGATTCTCATTAATACGGACGTGGGTAACCCAACCGTGCCCGTTAAGCACGTCCTGCCTTGATTAAAGGCTAGTCCAAGACGGTTACGGGGAGGGCTCTTGATATTCTGCCTCTTATAAAGAGACCGAGACCTTGCTCCCCTCTTGTGTTCTCAAAACAAGCTCGCCCGTAGCCTCGAGTTCCAACACCCCAGGCTTTTAGATTCTAGGCGCACCGGACCATCAACAATGTCCGGCTCCGGCCTTCAAGGCCAATGGATGCCCTCAAGGTGGGTATCGGTCTAAAACCCGAGATGCACATGAAGGATGACATAAGACCGCTGATCCCAGTAGCCGCTGAGACTCAGGTCGATTTGCAAAATCGGTCTGAGGATCAAGTCCTAGCTCGGCAGAATACTTCGGGACACTAAAAGTGGCGTGCTCAGTCCTCGAGACTCAGGTTGGGTGCGGCCGACCAACCTGAGGATCAAAATCTCCTCGGAAACTATATTGCACATAAATTTTTCTGCATTGGACAAGCAATGCAGTAGCCCCCGAGACACTGGTCGGGTGGCAACACCAGATCAGGGGATCGATATGCCCCTTTAATATGTTTAAATAATAAGCCCGAAGCCCAGTAGCCCCCGAGCCTTAATGCGGGCACGGGTGGCCGAATTAAGGATCGATATCCATAGTAAAATCACAAATTGTGTGTAATGACTCTATGTATCCAAGTACTTTACGTCATTTAATGCTTGGATCCGCATTGTACAAAACTTTGTTGACCGACCATCGGCTTCCACCTCCTCGGCCAGTAGCCGAGGAGTATTTGTCTTACTTTATAAAGCCTTTATGAGGGTAAAGATTTACGACAAACAAGGCAATCTGGCCATACAGTTTTATAAACAAAGGTACACGGAGAGATATGTTATATTACTGTTTAACAGAAGAAATGTCTTCCAAAGAAAATAGTCCCGCTATCGGTTCCTTTCTTTAGGTTGTCATGCTAAGCATGATCATGAAACCTCAGCTCCAATGTAAGAGCAAAATATCGAGGATTTAGTTTGGCAGGCCAGTTAATAGCCCCCGGTAGTGTTCAGCGACAGTCGAGGTCAAGCCGTAAACACTTCGGCCAATGTTATGAACGGCCTGTTATTTAACATAGTCATCGGATCGCTGACCAGTTTACGCTTATTGTGAAAGTCAGTTTTCGGCTTTCTCCACTGAGGTGCTTAACCATGTGAGCTGGAAGCACAATCGCAGTGGTTCTCCCTTTGCATGCCTAGCCGAACAAAATGGAACGTAGGAAGCAAGTGCAGGAGCCGGGCAACTCAACTATTGACCGAAGACGCAATTCGAAACCGATGCATATATAGCAATATCTGAGAATGTTTTTGCCGAATCCCTAAAAGGTGTCCGGCGTTGCACTGCGAGAGTAATGCTGGAAAAGCACAAATAGTTTAAAAGTGCCAAAAAGCTTGGAAAACCAAGAAACGTTAGTAAAAACATGACGTCCGAACAATATCAAGTGTTCGGTGCCAACCCGAAAATTGGTCTTAGAAAAAAGAAATGCTTCTGTCGTGCTTTAACATGATTCATCCTATCTCAAGACTTCGAGCGGGTCAGCCTACGGCTTCAACCTCCTATCCCGAGGGCGGAGTACTTCTCATCAGGCCAGTTTAGCAAACTAAACTCTAGCGGCTTTTGAGAGAGAAATTAGGCTCCCCGGCTAGTGACCGCACACTCGTGTCGAAAAAAGGAGTTATAAATAATAATAACTTTGCAACGACTAAGAAGAAAAACACTTAGTATGAAACGACTCAAATAAACATAAGAGCCCCCAAGTGACTTGGGTAAAAGTTGACTATATAATGTAAGGTGACATGTAGAATGCCTTCTAGCCGGATTGTAGATCGTTTGTCGTAGCGGACCTTTTCGCTTCAACCTCTGGACCCAATAGTCCGGAGTGTGTCCGAATACCATAGCGGTTATATAAGAACCGTGATATGCATGGAGACCAGGCATAGGGGTCATTAGTGCTTTATCAGACAAGTGCCCAACTAGTTATGTTATATTACATGGTTAGTAAGAAACATCTTCCAGAGAGAATAGTTCCGTTAAGGGTTCCTTTCGCTGGGGTGGCATGCCCTAAAGTGCATGTCCAGACTGCAAATGCAGGAAAATCATCTGGGGGCATGTATATTAGTGAGTAAAAAGGTTCATCTTTAGTTCACCGACCGAATATTCCCTTAAGAACGCTAGCTTTCGGCTTCACCCAGTCTGAGGTACACATCCGGCTTATCCGGCAGTAGCAATCGCAGAGGTGCTCCCTTTACCGCCTAGCCGAACAATCGGGAACGTAGGGGTAAGCACAGGAGCCAGGCAACCCAGCTTGGCCAAAACTTAAGTCATATCGATGCATATAATGGTGAATAAAAGGTACATGCCGAAGTGTGACACATGTGTTGGGCATAAAGCCCTTATTAATAAGCTTCTGTTAAAGAAGCCCCCAGGTATAATGAGCGCGTGTAGCGCATCAAGTATGTGTGAACAAAGTTTGGACAAGAAAAAAAAATTTACAAGCACCTTTTTTTTCAAAAAAGTATAACGCTTGGTCGAACCGAACACAAGTTAGAAATTAAAGCTTTGAGCATGAAAGCGACTTAGCTGGTTAATGTGTTCGCAGTCCGAGCTTGATGCGGGACAAGGTTCTATCCCCCAAGCTGGTCCCGAGGTGGCGGAGCGGAGAGCTCGACACGCCGAAGTGGTGATATAGCACGGTCGATGCAGACCGGCAGAGTGACGCCGAAGTCCCCGGATCATTTTCCTGTGCACAAAAAATAGTGCAAACGGGAGATAATAGTAATAATGATAAAAAAATCGTTGCATAATGAATAATTTATGCAAAGTGAGTAATAAAAGAAATATGGCCTGGAGCCGAAGTCGATGTCGACGCAGGGCGTCGGCGTGATGCGGTAAAGGCGTGGCGAAGCCTGAATTCACAGGTCGGTCCGTGCTCCGGATGCGGCATTCGCCGGACTATGTACGAAGACTGATCGAACCCGCACGCGACCGTCGTTAATGCGGCCACCATTTGATAGACCTGTGAACATATGATGGACAAACCAGAGTAATAATTCCTTGGAAAAAATGAACCCAAACATGCAAAAAACATTAGGATTAATAGCACCTGGTTTATGATGCTGGCAAAGGTTGATTCGCCGAGGCGAAGCCCTCGGTCCGGCCAATCGTGACGAAGTTGGTCGGCTAGTGACGCAAAGTGTCCGGAGTAGGTTGATGAAGAGATGATGAATCCTCCGGTCCAGCCGAGATGTCGAAGCCTTGAGGCCAGTCGATGAGTCGAAGTAGTCCGGCGTGATGGACACCAGCTTGAAAGGGCAACAGTGCGGCCCTGCCGATGCGGGTCGTGACGTGGTAGATGCCGGCTTGATGAAGCGACCGTGCGGTGATGCCGGTATGCCCGCTCCGTGTAATCCGTGGGGCGGCGATGTTGGTGATGATTCGTCCTTCGCGATGCCGGACTCTTGTTCGGCTTGCCGAGATGATGATCCGAAGAAGTTGAGCTCGGCTCAACAAAGTGATGACGTGCCTAGCACAGGTCGGCAGCCGTGGAGCAATATTGTCGGACTGGTTTGACACCAGCAATGATGTTGAAGATCATGTTCAAAAGATCTTAAAGTTAGTGGGATGTGTTCGGGAACAATACACAATATCCCATACAAAACTTCCTTCAAAGAGGATGTCCGAAATCCCGTTCATAAAAAAGATGAATTCGGGTCAGATTCGTTCTCGCGCAGAAAACAGATCCGAAAAATGATGCACTAATCGGAAGGTTCCCGGAGTTCGGACGGTCGGATCGAGCTGAAATTTGGAGGGGTGGTATATATGGGAATTCCGCAGCCGATCAACGATTGGATCTTCCAAAGGACGTCCGAGTTAGAATCTGGACACCACGCCCTAAACTCGTCCAGATTCCCGTCCAGATTTGACAGGGCTCCAGTATATTATGGATTGCCGGAGATTCCTCCATCGGAACTCGACGAAATTTTCCAGGGTTGTTGTAGACTCAATTCCGCACAATTCCACCAAAGCGATCGTCAAAGCGATACTCGAGGAGGAGGCAGCAGAAGATACGAGTTCGCTGTCCAGAAAAACAGCACGGTCGCTTGAGGGCAATGTTGACGTTGAGCCCCCGAGCTTCATGGATGATTCCTCCGTGATCTTGATAGAGATCGGAGTTAATGTTTGATGAAGGCCCTCGTCCGAACATGGTGATCCGAAAAAGGGGCGCAATTCTTGGTCGAACCAAGGTGACCAGTCGAGCTGGTGACGAAGATGCCGAAGTCGCAGTTGATCTGCAGGCGAGCCATCGATCCTTTCGTCGATCACACAGCGGAACTCTCAATGAAAGCACCAATGTCGGTGTCAAAACCGGCGGATCTTGGGTAGGGGGTCCCGATCTGTGCGTCAAGGTCGGATGGTAACAGGAGACAAGGGACACTTTATTTTATCCAGGTTCGGGCCCTCTCGATGGAGGTAAAACCCTACTCCTGCTAGATTAATATTGATGATATGGGTAGTACAAGAGTAGATCTACCACGAGATCAAGGAGGCTAAACCCTAGAAGCTAGCCTATAGGTATGATGATGGTTATGATGTGTTCGTCCTACGGACTACACTCCTCTGGTTTATATAGGCACCGGATAGGGTTAGGGTTACACAGAGTCGGTTACATTGGTAGGAGATCTTGAATATCCGCACACCTAGCTTGCCTTCCACGCCAAGGAAAGAACCTTCCGGACACGGGACGAAGTCTTCAATATTGTATCCATAGTCCTGGAGTCCGGCTGAAGATATAGTTCGGCTATCCGAACACCCCCTAATCCAGGACTCCCTCACAGGGTCTTAATCTAAAAAGAAACCTCAGGACGGGTCCCTACTGCACGTCTGCGCCTGTGTCTCCGCTGTGCCGTATCCTGGACGGGCGCCGCACGACGTTCATCTCTAAAAGAGAGGAACTGATTTGAAAATGGGTTGTGCGGAATAAAATAATAAACAAAATATAAAGTAAAAAATGTATAAAGTTGAGCTTTATTGTCTCTGCGTATAGCCCCATGGTACGGGGGTATATGGCGTTATGAGCCTGCGTTGATGATGGACTTGTGCCGAACTCGTGGAGTCCGGGTCCGTGGCCTTTAATGACTTATATAAAAAAAGGTCTTTTGGCTGGCGAGGCCATTTTATTGTGCGGCTGTTTAAGCGGCCGCGCTATCCTCCGTTTGGAGGAGGCGTATTTTAGTGCGCTCCCTTTAAATAGATGATGCCTCGTGGGCCGGGCATCTTAAGCGTGAGTGATGCGTAATGCGGTATTGCGTTAAAGCGAGCAAAAGCTCCGCGTCCCATTAGTGCTTGATAGCGACTTGAAAAAGGGACTACATGGAAGGTCATCTTTTCGCGACGAAAGTTATTGGGAGAGCCAAATATGACCACAAGCCGGAGAAAACCCATACAATGGGTGTCCGGGCCTGGTGCTACCCCTTGAAAGGAGGTTTTGCTGTGGCGGATTCTTGCTGGGTTTATGCCCATGCGGTGGATTGTATCCTGATATATCAGGTTTAGTCCACTGCCGCCATCCATAAGGACATTGGTAAACTGGAATCCATCGATTATTGGATCCAGTATCAGGGCAGTCCGGCCTGCGTTTTTCATATTTATAGAATAATCTAGCTGATCAAAAATGATTGGCTTTAGTGACCAGTGGCAGGACTCCTGAGGGGAAAGTTTGATTGTACGTACCTTTATGGGTGCCATACGTTTTGTTACGTGAAGTAAATTCACTGTTTTTACTTCTTGCGGGAAGTCCTTTTGTTTCCTGGTATTCTGCCTTTGGGGTTCGTCCTCTTGTTCACTTGGTGTGTCGAGCCCCTTGTGTTTGGCGTTAAGCTGTCCGGATTGTTTGAAAACCCAACAATCTCTGTGGGTGTGATTGGTAGGCTTCCCAGGAGTACTGTGTATCTGACATATTCTGCCCAGGATTCTATTTAAGCTGGACGGATCATCCCTGTTATCCTGAGGGGGTGGTTTTGTTTGATTTCGCCGCGAGCTTTTGAATCCGGCATTGACTGCCGCGCTCTTCGTACTTTTTCCTTTGATTCGGCGACGGTCCTTATTTCGTCGCGGTTTTCCGTTTCCATCCCTGATTTCGGATGTACTTGGGTCGCTGGGGCTGCATCGTGCCAACCAGCTGTCCTCTCCTGCGCAAAAGCGGGTCATGAGGCTTGTGAGTGCGGCCATTGTTCTTGGCTTTTCCTGGCCGAGGTGTCTGGCGAGCCATTCGTCTCGGACATTATGCCTGAAAGCTGCTAAGGCTTCGGCGTCCGGACAATCCACTATCTGATTCTTTTTAGTAAGGAATCTGTTCCAGAACTGTCGCGCTGATTCTCTGGGCTGTTGAGTTATGTGACTGAGATCGTCTGTGTCCGGAGGGCGGACGTAGGTCCCTTGAAAATTTGCTCGGAAAGCGTCCTCGAGCTCCTCCCAACTTCCAATTGTGTTTTCGGGAAGGCTTTTAAGCCAGTGCCGGGCTGGCACTTTAAGCTTAAGGGGTAAATATTTGATGGCGTGGAGATCATCTCCTCTAGCCATATGTATGTGGAGGATATAATCCTCGATCCAGACTCTGGGGTCTGTTGTTCCATCGTACGCCTCTATGTTGACGGGTTTGAATCCCTCTGGAAATTCATATTCCAGGACCTCATTGGTGAAACATAGGGGGTGTGCGGCGCCCCTGTATTTGGGTGTGTCGGATTCTGATGATGGCTTTTTTGCATTGCTTGTGAGAGCTTGCTTTCTTGGCCCGTACATGGACCTGGCTGGGCCATGATGCGAGTCTTTAATTGGGTCGCATGCCGCATTGAATGCGGCGCCACTTGCCGTTTTATGGTGGCCGTGTGGTCGTCTATCCGACCGTATGGCTTTTTTATTTTTTGAATGCGGGGGCTCTAGGGCCTCTTGATCGAATTCGGGCAGTAGTTTTCTCTTTGGATAGCTTTTAGTGCGGCGGCTGCCGCCGTATTTGTCTGCGGTCTTGATTACCTTGCTCCATCTTATTCTGAATGCATCTTCCGCCGTCTTTAGCTTCCGCTTCTGCTTTTTCAGGCTGCGTGCTGTAGCAACGAGCCTTTCGTGGAGATTCTTCTGCTCCATGGTTTTATCCGGTGTGAGATCGTCCGGAGTTCTGTTATGGCCGGGGGAGGGCTGTCTGTCCTCTCTATCCGCGTTGCCCTGTTCGGACGGTTGCTCTGAGGCGCGCTTGTCGTTTGCTGGCTCATCCTCCTCTATGGCTTGGTCTTGATCGAGGCGGGGCTTGGCTCGGCGTTTTCGTCGCCGCTTTGATTGCTTTTCGGAGGGTTTGTCCCTTTTTTCGTCCCCTTTTTCCTCGTTGTCGTTTCCTTTAGGGGTATCCACCATGAATACATCATTAGGTGGGGTGGTGGTCCAGCGCCTTATAGGTGCTGGTTCCTGTTCGTCTCCATCTTCGTGGTCCATACCGTCGAAGTCTTCGGATCCGAAGTCAAGCATGTCGGTTAAATCATCGACAGTGGCTATCAAGTGGGTGGTGGGTGGGCTTTGAATTTCTTCGTCGCCCGAATCCCAACCTCGCAGACCATAGTCTGGCCTGGGCTCTCCTGATAAAGAGAGAGACTTGAGAGAATTCAGGATATCACCGAAAGATGAGCACTGAAAGATGTCCGCGGCGGTGAACTCCATTACAGGCGCCCAATCAGATTCGATCGGCGGGGGCACGGAAGGCTCGGAGTTCGGAGAAGAGTCCGGATCCTTGGAGTCCTGGTCCGTGCGGAGAATGGGGCTGGCGTTCGGCTCGATCGCCTTTGAGATCGCAGCCCCCGAGGTGACGTCCAACCATTCATCCTCAGAGGACGCAGCGGGCTCCGAGTCAAAGATCGGGGCCGGAGCGTGTGCGGACTCCAGGGTACTATTCGGAAGCAGAGCTATATCATGCCCCTCGAAATAGCGCGGCGTGCTTGGCTGTGGCTCGAACCCGTCGAAGATCAAGTCTCCGCGGATATCAGCCGTGTAGTTTAAGCTTCCAAACCTGACTTGATGGCCAGGGGCGTAGCTTTCGATCTTCTCCAGATGACCAAGCGAATTGGCCCGCAGAGCGAAGCTGCCGAAGACGAAGATTTGTCCGGGGAGGAGAGTCTCACCCTGGACCTCATCGTTATTGATGATCAAAGGAGCCATCGGGCCTAAAAGTGACGACACAGAGGAACTCTCAATGAAAGCACCAATGTCGGTGTCAAAACCGGCGGATCTCGGGTAGGGGGTCCCGAACTGTGCGTCAAGGTCGGATGGTAACAGGAGACAAGGGACACTTTATTTTACCCAGGTTCGGGCCCTCTCGATGGAGGTAAAACCCTACTCCTGCTAGATTAATATTGATGATATGGGTAGTACAAGAGTGGATCTACCACGAGATCAAGGAGGCTAAACCCTAGAAGCTAGCCTACGGTATGATTGTGTATGATGATGGTTGTCCTACGGACTATCAACCCTCTGGTTTATATAGACACCGGATAGGGTTAGGGTTACACAGAGTCGGTTACAATGGTAGGAGATCTCGAATATCCGCACGCCTAGCTTGCCTTCCACGCCAAGAAAGGATCCTTCCGGACACGGGACGAAGTCTTCAATCTTGTATCTTCATAGTCCTGGAGTCCGGCTGAAGGTATAGTTCGGCTACCCGAACACCCCCTAATCCAAGACTCCCTCAGGCTGCCTAGGGCAGGCCGCACGCCCCCAAGGCCTAGTCCAAATTGGACTAGGGGGAGGGGCGGCGTAATTCCTGCTCGTCCTCGAGTAGGTAAATGATAAAAGAAATAATTTATGAAGTGTGAATGCTAGTTGGTGCATAAGTTTGATCAATGATAATTTCAATCACCTTTTCTAGCATCATCATATGTCATAACAGTAGCTCATCTCATAAAACTTTTCATGATCAAGTAACAAATTGTTCACATGTTAAAGTATAGATCATAAACTTTCTTGAAAACTAACAAAGCGTGTTATTGGTCATCAAACAATTACAATTCATCTTATTTTCAGGAAGAGTCTATGTCAGAGCTTTGATTAAGCAAACTTCACATATTCAGCTATCATTTAGTCTTTCACAATTGCTAACACTCATGCGATATTTATGGGTTCAAAGTTTTAATCAGACACAGATAAAGATAGGGGCTTATAGATTCGCCTCCCAACCTTTTACCTCAAGGGTAATGTCAACAATAATAGTTCATGATGCCTTACATACAATTGGATATATATATCAGGATCTTTCCAACACAATGTGCTTGCCAAAGGATAAAATGTAAAAAGGAAAGGTGAAGATCACCATGACTCTTGCATAAGGTATAAGACAAGAATAAAAGATAGGCCCTTCGTAGAGGGAAGCAGATGTTGTCATGCGCTTTTATAGTTGGATGCACAAAATCTTAATGCGAAAGAACGTCACTTTATATTGCCACTTGTGATAGGGACCTTTATTATGCAGTCCATTGCTTTTATTGCTTCCACATCACAAGATCGTATAAAGCTTATTTTCTCCACACTATTATATCATACATATTTAGAGAGCAATTTTTATTGCATGCACCGATGACAACTTACTTGAAGGATCTTACTCAATCGATAGGTAGGTATGGTGGACTCTCATGGCAGTACTGGTTAAGGGATGTTTGGAAGAACAAGTAGTATCTCTACTTGGTGCAAAGAATTTGGCTAGCATGAGGGGGAAAGGCAAGCTTAGCATGTTGGATGATCCATGACAATATACTTTATTTCAGATATAAGAAAACATAACCCATTACCTTGTCTTCCTTGTCCAACATCAACCTTTTAACATGTCATATTTTAATGAGTGCTCACAATTACAAAAGATGTCCAAGATAGTATATTTATATGTGAAATCTCTCTTCCCTCAATATTCTTTCATGAATTGTTCAAGTGACCAATACAATGTTTGCTGACCTTCAATAAATTTACCACCTCGCCCAGAGGCATGCACTGAAACGCTGGAGTAAGAATATTTCCCGCCTCTCTATTGCTATTTCTAACTGCAACTATGTCCTTGCTGATCTTGACGAGCTCAAAAACAAACGCACACTCACTATACCAGAGGCCAACTTCAGGACAATTCTAAAAACACACTTGCTTAGACTCCTCCAGTACCAGAAACTTTATTGGAAAAAACGTTGCACTATTCGGTGGATCAAATTTGGGGACGAAAATACTAAGTTCTTCCAAGCTATTGCCACTGAAAGGTACCGCCGGAATAACATTGCAAGCTTTCGTGATGACAGTGGCACGATAATTGAAGATCACCCTAGTAAAGAGGCTCTCCTATTCCTCACTTAGAAAAACAGGCTTGGCTCCACTTCAAACTCAGATATGAAATTCTCTCTGCCAGACCTCATCAAACGATCCGATAACCTTGATCGCCTGACGGAGCCTTTCACACAAAAACAAATTGATCAAGTTGTTAATGAAATGCCCTCTGATCGCGCCCCTGGCCCTGATGGCTTCAGTGGAGCTTTCCTCAAGGCTTGTTGGCCTATCATCAAACACGATTTGTATGATCTATGTGCACAATTTTATGATGGCACTCTGGACATTAACAACATCAACGATGGGCTCATCATGATAGTCCCAAAAATCAACTCCCCGGAAATAGTAAATGACTACAGACCAATCACGCTTCTGAACTGCTGCCTCAAGTTGATTACAAAACTTCTAGCTGATCGGCTGCAAACCTCTATCTTGGATTTAGTTCACTGCAATCAGTATGGGTTCATCAAGGGGAGGACAATACAGGATTGCCTTGCCTGGCCATATCAGTACATACATCAATGTCAAAACTCGGGCAAACAGATCATATTGCTCAAACTTGACTTCGCTAAGGCCTTCGACACAATTGCACATGATCCGGTGATCCAGATTATGTGTCACGTGGGCTTCAATGACAAGTGGATCTCTTGGATCAAATGCTTATTCTCCTCTGGGCGGTCTTCTGTTCTTCTTAATGGGGTCCCGGGTCGACAATTCCAATGTCGTTGCGGAGTCAGACAGGGAGATCCCCTGTCCCCTCTTATTTTTGTCCTAGCTGCGGATTTGCTTCAGTCTGCCATAAATGATGCATTCAGACAAGGTAAAATTGAGCTCCCCTTCCCTTGCAATGGACAAACGGATTACCCCACTATTCAATACGCAGATGACACTTTGATAGTCCTGCCTGCATGCTTCCTTCAAGCTACTTTGATCAAGGAGATCTTATCGGATTACGCCACCTCTATTGGCCTCAAGCTAAATTTTCACAAATCCACCTTGATTCCGATCAACCTTGACCCCTCCTCAACGAACACACTAGCCAGGGTCTTTGGCTGCACTGTTGGCAGGATGCCGTTCACCTACCTTGGTCTGCCTCTGGGTACAACTCGACCTATAGTCCAAGACCTCATGCCTCTGGTTTGCCGATTGGAAAGGCGATTAACATCAACTATTGCTATGATGTCCTATGGTGGTAGATTATCCTGGCTGAATGCTTCAGTCATGTCACTTCTTATATTTGCCATGTGTACACTCAAATTTCCACCCAAGCTTCTTGAAATCCTAGACAAAATAGGACGACGTTGCCTCTGGACTAAGAAAACCGAGCAAGGTGACAAATGCTCTTCTCTTGCTGCTTGGGACATGGTCTGTCGACCCAAACATAAAGGTGGGCTCTGAGTGATCAATCTCAAAATCCAAAATGAAGCCATTCTCCTCAAATTCCTCCACAAATTCTATAACAAAATGGATGTTCCCTGGGTACATCTGCTGTGGGACAATCTTTACATCGACAAAATACCACATGTAGTGGACCCTGCCGGCTCATTTTGGTGGCGCGATATACTAAAATTGACACCAACCTTCAGGGGCATATCTCACGTTCAACTGGTGGACGGTACGACCACTTTGCTTTGGAAAGATCTGTGGGCGCGTGATGTGATTCACGACTCTCACCCACGTGCCTTCTCACTTACTCTGCATGAAGACATCTCAGTTGCTGACTTTTGGGCCTCCAACGATCTGCATGAAACCTTCCACCTCCCCGTGTCACCGCCCGCATTGGAAGAGATACGTGATGTATAGTTAACCTTGACCAAGATCTGCCCTTCCACGTCGAATACTGATGTCCGGCACTACTTGTGGGGCGTGGCCACTTTCAGACCTAAGGATTACTATTCTTATTTCTTTAGAGATGCTCAAACTGACCCCATGTTCAAGCACCTGTGGAAATCAAAATCTACAATGAAGTTGAAGGTGTTTGGCTGGCTGCTTTTCCACGACAGACTCAACACACGTAATATGTTGAAGCGGAGGCACTATAACATGGAGATGACCTTGACTGCCTCCTTTGTGGGCTACCAATTGAAGAAACGGTGGACGATATGATCTTCACTTGTGATTTTAGCAAGACATATTGGGCCAAACTTGGTATTCAATGGCCCCCATTTGATAACCGTCTCACTGCCCTCAAATTGAACAGAGACTCCTGGCGTGACCCATTCTTCATGGACATTTTTCTCACTGCTGTATGGAGTCTATGGAAGGAAAGGAACAACAAAACTTCCATGGAGTTGACCCTACTCTTGGGTCATGGTCTTCACGCTTCAAAAACGACCTGGGTCAACTCCAGCATAGAGTCAAGGAAGCCCATAGAGGCTCATTTGCTAACCTTTGTGCTACTCTAGGTTAATCTTTTCTAACTCTTTGTTACTTGACTCCTCTTGTGGAGAGCTGGTAGTCTACCTCCTCCCTAATCTGTGGGGAGGGGGAGTAGATGGATATTTGAGTTGTACACCTTTGTATGTCTATGTAAACACCCCATTTATATAGATATATAAAAACACAGTGGGAGTTCTCTCCCACTGTCAATTCCCTCAATAAATAAATAAATTTACCACCTCTACTTCTTATATGTGAAGTCATTACTCCCCATGGGATAAGCATATGAAACATATATAATTTCAGATTTATGATATTCAAATCATTCAACTATTTACTCATAGGATATAAGTGAAGCACACGAGTAAGTGACAAACTACTCCAAAAAGATATAAGTGAAGATCAATGAGTAGTTAAATAATTATTTAGCTATGTGAAGACTCTCCCATTTAATAATTTCAGATCTTGATCTTTTATTCAAACAGCAAGCAAAACAAAATAAAATGGCATTCTAAGAATAGAAAACATCATGTGAAGAAGCAAAAACTTAGGATCAACCGATACTAACCGATAATTGTTGAAGAAAAAGGTGGGATGCCTACCGGGGCATCCCCAAGCTTGGATGCTTGAGACTTCTTTAAATATTATCTTGGGGTGCCTTGGGCATCCCCAAGCTTGAGCTTTTGTGTCTCCTTAATTCCTTTTATATCTCGGTTTCCTAGATCTCGAAAGCTTCATCCACACCAAACTCAACAAGAACTCGTGAGATAGGTTAGTATAAACCAATGCAAAAACCGTATCATTCTCTACTGTAACAAATCAAAAAAATTACTATTAAAAATTGCATACTAAATGTCTCTGCATATTTAATACTCATATCCTCAAATAGAATCATTAAACAAGCAAGCATATGCAAACAATGCAAACATAACAGCAATCTGCCAAAACAGTACCGTTTGTAAAGAATGCAAGATTCATCATACTTCCCTAACTCCAAAAATTATGAGAAAAGTATTACACTGTAGGAAATTTATCAGAGCTCAATATGGAAAAAGTTTCAACATTTTATCATTCTCTGAATTTTCTAGGGAATTTTTGCAACAGCGGTAAACTTTCTGTTTTGAAACAGCAACATGTAGACTTGTAAAATAAGCATAGTAAAGGCTATCAATGCCATTTTTATTGAAAGAAAAGATGCAAAACATTGTTCTAGATAACAGCAATAAAATCCTAACAAAATAAATTGATGCTCCAAGAAAAACACATATTATGTGGTGAATAAAAATATACCTCCAAGTAAAGTTACCGATGAACAAAGACGAAAGAGGGGATGCCTTGCGGGGCATCCCCAAGCTTAGGCTCTTGGTCATCCTTGAATATTGACTTGGGGTGCCTTGGGCATCCCCAAGATTAGGCTCTTACCACTCCTTATTCCATAGTCCGTCGAATCTTTACCCAAAACTTGAAAATTTCACAACACAAAACTCAACAGAAAACTCATAAGCTCCGTTAGTATAAGAAAAAAAAACCCACCACTTATGTACTGTTGTGAACTGACTCTAAATTCATATTGGTGTAATATCTACTGTATTGCAACTTCTCTATGGTTCATACCCTCCGATACTACTCATAGATTCATCAAAATAAGCAAACAACACACTGAAAACAGAATCTGTCAAAAACAGAACAGTCTGTAGTAATCTGTATAAAACGTATACTTCTGGAACTCAAAAAATTCTAAAATAAATTGGTGGACCTGAGGAATTTATCTATTAATCATCTGCAAAAATAATCAACCTAAAATCACTCTCCAATAAAAAAAAGGCAGCTAATGTCGTAAGCGCTAAAGTTTCTGTTTTCTACCGCATGATCATAAAGACTTCACCCAAGTCTTCCCAAATGTTCTACTTGGCACGAACACTAATTAAAACATAAAACCACATCTAACCAGAGGATAGATAGATTATTTATTGCTAAACAGGAGCAAAAATCAAGGAACAAAAAAAATTGGTTGCCTCCCAACAAGCGCTAACGTTTAACGCCCCTAGCTAGGCATGATGATTTCAATGATGCTCACATAAAAGATAAGAATTGAAACATAAAGAGAGCATCATGAAGAATATGACTAGCAAATTTAAGTCTAACCCACTTCCTATGCGTAGGGATTTTGTGAGCAAATAACTTATGGGAACAATAATCAACTAGCATAGGAAGGCAAAACAAGCACAACTTCAAAACTTTAAGCACATAGAGAGGAAACTTGATATTATTGCAATTCCTACAACATATATTCCTCACTTGTAATAATTTTCAGTAGCATCATGAATGAGTTCAACAATATAAACATGACATAAAGCATTCTTTTCATGATCTACAAGCATAGAAATTTTATTACTCTTCACATAAGCAAAATTCTTCTCATTCAGAATAGTGGGAGTATCATAAGAAACTCGAATACTATAAATTGTTTCCATATTGAAAGAATAATGTTCAGAAAAAGGGTAATCATAATCATGACAAGTTTTATAAATATAATAATCACTACTTTTTATAGCATAAGTGTCATCACAATAATCATCATAGGTAGCAACTTTGTTCTCATCATAATCGATTGAAACCTCTTCCAAGATAGTGGAATTATCACTAAATAAAGTCATGACCTCTCCAAATCCATTTTCATATTTATCACAATAAGACTCAACATCCTCCAAAATAGTGGGATCATTATTTCCTAAAGTTGACACTCTTCCAAACCCACTTTCATCAATATAATCATCATAAGTAGGAGGCATGCTATCATCATAATAAATTTGCTCATCAAAACTTGGGAGGCTAAAAATATCATCTTCATTAAACATATCATCCCCAAGCTTGGGACAAACATTAATTGCAGCAAATATATTCTGAAACATGTCATTCTCATCAAACATAGCATCCCCAAGCTTGGGCCTTTTCATATCATAAGCATAATCACTCTCATCATTAATAGTATGGATAGCACCAATAGTGTAGCAATTATCATCATCACAAGGAGTAATAGGAGCAACATCATTTGGGAGAGATTCCTTTTTACCTCTGTTTCTCTGTCTTCTATTTTTCTTCTTCACATTATGTGTGGGTTCAATCCTCTTTTTGGAGGTCCTTATTTATGAGATTGATTGAATAGAAGGCTCCTCCTCGTTACCTGATTCATCATAAGAAATAATAGGAGGGTATTGGGAACTCTCTTCCCTTTAGTTAGTATTCTCTTCATCTTCTATTTGTTTTCTTTTCTTTATGTAATTGGCAATATAAGGATTTTCAATGCAATTCACCGCACAATACATAAAAATTTCTTCTAGATCAATATCGAGGAATTTCTCAAGGTTATATTCTAGAATATGCTTAGTTATACGTTTCATTTCTTCATAACCCAAAAGCAAACTAAGTTCATTATGATGTGTAACGGAAATCAAGTCATCACAATTTTTGGACACGATTCGATCATGAAATAATTTGCATTGAAAAGTTCACTGAAAAGTTCACAAGTATGGCGAAGAAATTTTAAATTTTCAGCACAAACATCTAGCCTTTCTTGCAACCATTTAGTTTCCAAATACTTATGCCTCTTGAAAAATCTATTTTCCCTAATTGGTGTGTACTTGCAAGCTCTATGTATTCCAGAAAAGTTGACATGCTTATAAGAGACATTTTCATCATGACTAGTGCAATCATCATTAGTACTATGGATATTCAAAGAGTTCATACTAACAACATTGCAATCATGCTCATCATCCAAAGATTTAGTGCCAAACATTCTAATACATTCTTCCTCTAGCAATTGAGCACAATTATCGGAATCCTTATTCTCATGAAAGATATTAAAAAGATGAAGCATATCAGGCACCCTCAATTCCATTTTTTGTAGTTTTCTTTTATAAACTAAACTAGTGATAAAAAAAGAAACTAAAAGATTTGATTGCAAGATCAAAAGATATACCTTCAAGCACTCACCTCCCCGGCAACAGCGCCAGAAAAGAGCTTGATGTCTACTACGCAACCTTCTTCTTGTAGACGGTGTTGGGCCTCCAAGTGCAGAGGTTTGTAGACAGTAGCAAATTTCCCTCAAGTGAATGACCTAAGGTTTGTCAATCCGTGGGAGGCGTAGGATGAAGATGGTCTCTCTCAAGCAACCCTGCAACCAAATAGCAAAGAGTCTCTTGTGTACCCAACACACCCAATACAATGGTAAATTGTATAGGTGCACTAGCTCGGCGAAGAGATGGTGATACAAGTGCAATATGGATGGTAGATATAGGTATTTGTAATCTGAATTTATAAAAACAGCAAGGTAACAAGCGATAAAAGTGAGCGTAAACGGTATTGCAATGCTAGGAAACAAGGCCTAGGGTTTATACTTTCACTAGTGCAAGTTCTCTCAACAATAATAACATAATTGTATCATATAACTATCCCTCAACATGCAACAAAGAGTCACTCCAAAGTCACTAATAGAGGAGAACAAACGAAGAGATTATTGTAGGGTACGAAACCACCTCAAAGTTATTCTTTTGGATCGATCTATCATAGAGTTCGTAATAGAATAACACCTTAAGACACAAATCAACCAAAACCCTAATGTCACCTAGATACTCCAATGTCACCTCAAGTATCCGTGGGTATGATTATACGATATGCATCACACAATCTCAGATTCATCTATTCAAACCAACACAAAGTACTTCAAAGAGTGCCCCAAAGTTTCTACCGGAGAGTCAAGATGAAAACGTGTGCCAACCCCTATGCATAAGTTCATGGAACTCGCAAGTTGATCACCAAAACATACATCAAGTGGATCACGTGATATCCCATTGTCACCACAGATAAGCACATGCAAGACATACATCAAGTGTTCTCAAATCCTTAAAGACTCAATCCGATAAGATAACTTCAAAGGGAAAACGCAATCCATTACAAGAGAGTAGAGGGGGAGAAACATCATAAGGTCCAACTATAATAGCAAAGCTCGCGATACATCAAGATCGTATCACCTCAAGAACACGAGAGAGAGAGAGAGAGAGAGAGAGAGAGAGAGAGAGATAAAAAACATAGCTACTAGTACATACCCTCAGCCCCGAGGGTGAACTACTCCCTCCTCATTATGGAGAGCGCCGGGATGATGAAGATGGCCACCGGTGAGGGATCCCCCCTCCGGCAGGGTGCCAGAACACGGTCTCGGTTGGTTTTTGGTGGCTACAGAGGCTTGCGGCGGCGAAACTCCTGATCTATTCTTCTCCCGATGTTTTAGGGTATATGGATATATGTATAGGCGAAAGAAGTCGGTCAGGGGAGCCACGAGGGGCCCACGAGGGTGGGGGCGCGCCTCCCTGCCTCATGGCTTCCTTGAAGCTTCCCTGACGTCTACTCCAAGTCTCCTGGATTGCTTCCATTCCAAAAATAACTCTCCCGAAGGTTTCATTCCGTTTGGACTCCGTTTGATATTCCTTTTCTTCGAAACACTAAAATAGGCAAGAAAACAACAATTTGGGCTGGGCCTCCGGTTAATAGGTTAGTCCCAAAAATAATATAAAAGTGTTTAGTAAGGCCCATAAATATCCAAAACAGATGATATAATAGCATGAATACTTCATAAATTATAGATATGTTGGAGACGTATCACGGCGCCCCCTCCTTCCTTCTCTTCTCTCTTCCCCTTCCTTCTCTCCTACTCCTACTACTTGGAAGGGGGGGATCCTACTCCCGGTGGGAGTAGGACTCCCCAAGGCGTGCCATAGTAGAGGGCCGGCCCTCCCCCTCCTCCAATCCTTTATATACGGGGAAGGGGGCACCCCATAGACACACAAGTTGATCATTGATCTCTTAGCCGTGTGCAGTGCCCCCCTCCATCATAATCCACCTCGGTCATATCATCATAGTACTTAGGTGAAGCCCTGCGCCGGTAGCTTCATCATCACTGTCATCACGCCGTCGTGCTGACGAAGCTCTCCCTCGAAGCTCTACTGGATCATGAGTTCGTGGGACGTCACCGAGCTGAACATGTGCAGGTCGCGGAGGTGTCGTACGTTCAGTACTAGGATCGGTCGATCGTGAAGACGTACGACTACATCAACCGCGTTGTCATAACACTTCCGCTTTCGGTCTATGAGGGTACATGGACAACACTCTCCCCTCTCGTTGCTATGCATCACCATGATCTTGCGTGTGCCTAGATTTTTTTTTTGAAATTACTACGTTCCCCAAAACTTTCTGAGTTTGAAGTCAAGCAACGAAGAGAAGGAACCTTCATCAACCAAGCCAAATACACTCAAGACATGCTCAAGAGATTCAAGCTAAGTGATGTCAAGCCGGCCTCCACTCCAATGCCCGTCAAATGCCAACTTGACATAGATCCCAATGGTAAAGCGGTGGATCAAACGGTATATCGCTCCATGATTGGCTCCTTGCTTTACCTTTGTGCATCTAGACCGGATATCATGTTGAGTGTGGGAATTTGTGCACGGTTTCAATCTGCACCTAAGGAAAGTCACTTTGTGGCAGTCAAGCGAATCTTTCTATATTTGGCTCATACCCTAAACTTTGGCTTATGGTACCCAAGAGGAGCAAACTTCAACCTTGTAGGCTATTCGGACTCCGATTGGGCGGAGACAAAGTGGATAGGAAGTCAACTTCCGGAGGGTGCCAATTCCTTGGTTGCTCTTTGGTGAGTTGGTCTTCTAAGAAGCAAAGTTGTGTGTCTCTCTCGTCCACCGAAGCGGAGTATGTGGCCGCCGGTAGTTGTTGTGCACAACTTCTATGGATGAGGCAAACTTTAAAGGATTACGATGTCATTTGTGACAAAGTGCCTCTTTGGTGTGACAATGAAAGTACCATCAAGATTTCTCTCAACCAGGTGCAACACTTCAAGACGAAGCACATTGAGATTCAGTATCACTTCATCCGGGATCATATTAGGCGAGGGGAGATCGAGCTCAACAATGTCAATACTCATGATAACCTTGTAGATATCTTCACGAAGCCCTTAGATGAAGCAAGATTTCGCGAGTTAAGGCACGAGCTAAATATCATTGATTCGAGAAATGTGGCTTGAACCCTTGCACACCCCACCATACTCAACTTGATGTCTTGCTCAAGTGTAGGCATGGACATTGGGGGAGTGTTGTTCTCTCAATGAACTCTCCCTCTCCCCATTATGCATAAATTGATCAACTCTTTCACATTAGCCATTGTTGATGGTACTTGTGCTTCAAAGACGAGTCTTGGTCATGGGCCCAAGGATAATTCTTCGTGGTGCCATACCAATTAACTCAAACATAGGTGGCGCCAGCCACCGCCCTCTCTTTGGAGAGGTTGTGTCTCGTGGTTGGTCCATGTTGTCCTTTGCCTTTCTTTCTTCGTGCCGAGCTTGTGTTTGAAGTGCCTCGTGTGGTAGCTCTTTGGTGTGTCCGTTCACTTGAAGGTTGTTGTGCAAAGGCCGTTTTCCTTTCTTCTTACGAAACTTGCATTTACTTGGGTCCACGGTACTACCGCGGCTTGCCAAGTTACTACCGCGGCTTGCCACGGTACTACCGCAGGAGATGTACACGGTACTACCGCAACCAGCACGACAGTAATTTTTTACTGCCGCTGGAAGAGCGGTACTACCGCCCTGAGCGTAGTACTTCTGCCCGGGCGGTACTACCGCAATGACCCGCAGTACTACCGCGCTGCCGCGAGCGGGTGGGGGTCAAGAGCGGGCTGGGGGAGTTCCAACTCCCCCATACCCATTCAACTCCTTATCTCCACTTCATCTCTCTCTCTCTCCCTCTCTCTCTCTCTCTCTCTCTCTCTCTCTCCTGCCGAAGAACGGCGCCGGAGGACCTCGACGGATCTCCGTCTCCGGCCACTCTCCTCGCATTCTGACCGGTGGGATCGATCCCCACCTCTCCCTCTTGTCATGGAACAAGGTTTCTCACCAAATCCCTCTCATTTTCCCCTCTTTTTGCCTCGTTGCTTTGTCTCTAGGTTTTGGGGAGATGCATGTTGTTCTTGAGATTTTAGGCCAAATCTTTGCAAGAGTAGGGTGTAGGAGAGTAGTAATGCAGTAGAGATGCTATTTGGTATGTTGCTACTCAGTAGTTTTGATCAACCGTAGTACCGCTCCATTGTTTTGGCTGTACCTAGATCTTATTTGTTTCGGATCTGCCCCAAGCGGTACTACCGCACTTCCCGTACGGTACTACCACTCTGACCGCATTCGCCTCGTACAGTAGTACCGCTCGGCGCAGAAGTAAAATTTTACTTCCGCTATAGGCGCGGTACTACCGTGCTAGCCCGGCGTGGTACTACCGCGGCTAGAGCAGCAATAATCTTTTTACTTTCACAGCATGGAGCAGTACTACCGTTGACCTCAAACCTTCCTCGTGGTCACTACCCAAATTTTGTTTCTACTTGTTTTGTTTGTTTTGTTGTGTTCTTTGCATTGATCCTTCTCGCTTCTCTTGCGTGTTCGTGTGTTGTGTGTCATAGGTGGTGGATCCGGTTCCAATGTCCGTCGTTCTAATCCCGTCCGTGACACAAGCTCGAAGCGCCTACGCAACCAAGATGAGGCTCCAGAGGGCTCCAATGCCCCCCAACACAGAACAAAGACCACCGCCACCAAGACCAGGGAGACATCAATGGGCATGGATGAGATACCACTAGCTGAGTTTGTCACTCGAAGGAAGATCAACCCCTATGTGAATCCCCATGCAAACTTCAGAGGGAATGATTTGTTCTGGACCAAGCAGCAGAATCTTATCGATCTGGATGTGATCAAGGCCAAGCAGAACATCTACGTGGACGTGCACTGGAATTATATGGTTCATATGAGGCAGGATAAACACCGAGACTATTTTGGTGAGGCTTTGGACCCGGTGGAGCAGTTTGGCATTGAGGACTTGATCACTTTCCACCTGGACTTTGACCCTGAGATTGTAGCTCAGTTCTTTGCTCCGGTCCACTTCCATACTGATGAGGAACGGACCATGACATGGATGACCAATGGACAACAGATGACTTCTAAGTGGAAGGAGTTCATGGATTTGCTACAGGTTCATGATGAGGGGCTCAACAAGCCCGTTGGTGTTCGCCCTCATGCCAACCCCGAGTCAGCCAGCAAGAACAAACTTCAGCCCTACTATGTTGAGAAGAAGCTTCCCAGTGGCAAGAAGGCGTGGGTGCTGAACTCATTCCTTGACATCATGCATCGGATCTTCTGCAACTCCCTCTTTTTGGGCATTGGTGACAAGGACAAGGTGCATGCCTATCTCGTGGATATGATGCTCATATGTGAGGAGGCGTGTCGTGCTCAGACGCAACCAATTGATGTCTCACATATCATGTGGTGTGAGCTACAGTTTGCGGTGTTCAACTGTAAGGTACCAATCTATGGACCTTACATGTTTCACTTGATCTCGAGGACTTGGGAGAAGCTCTATGCCCAAGATGAGTTTGTTGCCCCCGTCTGGATTCGTCACGAGCCCATCAAGCTCCGCATCAAGCCTCAGTGGACTAACACCACTACCCATGCTGGGGCAGAGGCTGCTCAGATGGACGTGGATGAGGATGAGATTGAGGAGGAGGAAGCGGATGAGGACAGCTCTGCTGGGTATGCTCCTCCCTCTACTGAGCCCTCATGGGCTAAGAAGCTGAAGGCCAAGATGAAGGCCTTATTCTATATGCAAGCCAAGGGGTAGTACAGGAACCATGTTGCTTCCAAGGAGAGTCGCCACCGCGAAAAGAGGATCTTGAGGACGTTTGGCGAGGAGATATCCAACGGGTCCGAGAAGCACATCACCCCAGAGGCAGAATGGATGGCGAAGTAGGGCTATCAGTGGACTGAATTTGAGGAGGAGCCCATCCTTGCTACCAAGTCCGACGAGCAGCGTGACGAGTGATCACTTCAGCTTGGGCTACCACCTATGTCGTAGGTGTCCTCTCTGCCTTTTTTGGTGTCTCGATGCCAAAGGGGGAGAGAGTGTAGGATTTGCGAGTCGTGTGTCGTTTTGCTTTGTCGCTTTGCTTTTGTTCTGTTGGACCTCGTTTCCGTTGGTTTGGTTTGGCTTGTCCTCTTGAGTCGTTATTTCCTATCATATGGTGTAAGACATATGCACTCTAGCGTATCTTATTGTCTTTCTTGCTTACTAGCCCGTGAGCTTATGCTATCTTGTGCCAGTTACTTTATGTTCATGTTATTATCTTGCCTCCTTGCTTAGTATTAGTTATTTCATTGCAATATATGCCTCGTCTATAAAATATAGGGGGAGCGTTGATCCTAGTATGTGTGCGGTGCAGTCCAAAGCATTTCCCGAGAGTGCACACATCTAGGGGGATGATACGTCTCCAACATATCTATAATTGTTTATTGTTCCATGCTGTTATATTATCCATCTAGGATGTTTTATATGCATTTATATGCTATTTTATACGAATTTTGGGACTAGCCTATTAACCTAGAGCCTAGTGCCAGTTTCTATTTTCCCTTGTTTTTGAGTTTTACAGAAAAGGAATACCAAACAGAGTCCAATTGACGTGCCAATTTTGATGATTTTTTATGGACCAAAAGAAGCCCTCGGAGTAAAAGAGTTGGGCCAGAAGAGTCCCGGGCTGCCCACGAGGGTGGGGGACCCGCCCTACCCCCTGGGCATGCCCCCCTATCTCGTGGACAGCTTGGAGACCCCCCCTGATGTGAGACCTACGCCAAAAATTCATATAAATACAGAAACCTCCGGAAAGAAACCTAGACGGGAGTTCCGCCGCCGCAAGCCTCTGTAGCCACCAAAAACCAATTGGGTCCCTATTCCGGCACCCTGCCGGAGGGGGGATCCCTCATCGGTGGCCATCTTCATCATCCCAGAGCTCTCCATGATGAGGAGGCCAGTAGTTAACCCTCGGGGCTGAGGGTATGTACCAGTAGCACGATCTTGATGTATCGCGAGCTTTGCTATTGTAGTTGGATCTTATGATGTATCTCCCCCTCTACTCTCTTGTAATGGATTGAGTTTTCCCTTCAAAGTTATCCTATCGGATTGAGTCTTTAAGGATTTGAGAACACTTGATGTATGTCTTGGGTGGGATACCCATGGTGATAATGGGGTATTCTATTGATTCACTTGATGTATGTTTTGGTGATCAACTTGCGGGTTTCGTGACCTTGGGAATCTATGCATAGGGGCTGGCACACTTTTTTGTCTTGACTCTCCGGTAGAAACTTTGGTGCACTCTTCGAAGTTTTTTGTGTTGGTTGAATAGATGAATCTGAGATTGTGTGATGCATATCGTATAATCATACCCACGGATAGTTGAGGTGACATTGGAGTATCTAGGTGACATTAGGGTTTTGGTTGATTTGTGTCTTAAGGTGTTATTCTAGTATGAATTCTATGATAGATTGAACGGAAAGAATAGCTTCGTGTTATTTTACTAAGGACTCTTGAATAGATCGATCAGAAAGAATAACCTTGAGGTGGTTTCGTACCCTACCATAATATCTTTGTTTGTTCTCTGCTATTAGTGACTTTGGAGTGAATCTTTGTTGCATGTTGAGGGATAGTTATATGATCCAATTATGTTATTATTGTTGAGAGAAGTTGCACTAGTGAAAGTATGAACGTTGGGCCTTGTTTCAACGCATTGCAATACCGTTTGTGCTCACTTTCATCATTACTTACTCCTACCTCTTGAGCACTACGTTGGATTTCCCCTAAGAGGAGAGGATGATGCAGCAAAGTAGCGTAAGTATTTCCCTTAGTTTTTGAGAACCAAGGTATCAATCCAGTAGGAGGCCACGCGCGAGTCCCTCGTACCTACACAAAACAAATAGCTCAACGCAACCAACGCGATTAGGGGTTGTCAATCCCTTCGCGATCACTTACGAGAGTGAGATCTGATAGATAATATTTTTGGTATTTTTGATATAAAGATGCAAGGTAAAATAAAAGGCAAAGTAAAAAAGCAAAGCAATAATAAAGTGATGGAGATTGATATGATGAGAATAGACCCGGGGGCCATAGATTTCACTAGTGGCTTCTCTCAAGAGCATAAGTATTCTACGGTGGGTGAACAAATTACTGTTGAGCAATTGACAGAATTGAGCATAGTTATGAGAATATCTAGGTATGATCATGTATATAGGCATCACGTCCGAGACAAGTAGACCGACTCCTGCCTGCATCTACTACTATTACTCCACTCATCGACCACTATCCAACATGCATCTAGAGTATTAAGTAAAAACAGAGTAACACCTTAAGCAAGATGACAGGATGTAGAGGGATAGTTTCATGCAATATGATAAAAACCCCATCTTGTTATCCTCGATGGCAACAATACAATACGTGCCTTGCTGCCCCTGCTGTCACTGGGAAAGGACACCGCAAGATTGAACCCAAAGCTAAGAACTTCTCCCATTGCAAGAAGAACCAATCTAGTAGGCCAAACCAAACTGATAATTCGAAGAGACTTGCAAAGATAACCAATCATACATCAAAGAATTCAAAGAAGATTCAAATATTGTTCATAGGTAGACTTGATCATAAACCCACAATTCATCGGTCTCAACAAACACACCGCAAAAAGAAGATTACATCGAATAGATCTTCACGAGAGATGGGGAGAACATTGTATTGAGATCCAAAAAGAGAGAAGAAGCCATCTAGCTACTAACTATGGGCCTGAAGGTCTGAGGTAAACTACTCACACTTCATCGGAGGGGCTATGATGATGTAGAAGCCCTCCGTGATGATGGCCCCCTCCGGCGGAGCTCCAAAACAGGCCCCAAGATGGGATCTCGTGGGCGCAGAAGGTTGCGGCGGTGGAATTAGGTTTTTGGGTCCGTATCTGATCGTTTGGGGGTACGTAGGTATACATAGGAGGAAGGAGTACGTCGGTGGAGCTTCGAGGGGCCCACGAGGCAGGGGGCGCGCCCTAGGGGGGCGTGCCCTCCACCCTCGTGACTGCCTCGTGGCTTTCTTGACGGAGGGTCCAAGTCTCCTGGATCTTATTTGTTGAGAAAATCACGTTCCCGAATGTTTCATTCCGTTTGGACTCCGTTTGATATTCCGTTTCTTCGAAACACTAAAATAGGCAAAAATCAGCAATTCTGGGCTGGGCCTCCGGTTAATAGGTTAGTCCCAAAAGTAATATAAAAGTGGAAAATAAAGCCCAATATAGTCCAAAGCAGTAGATAATATAGCATGGAGCAATCAAAAATTATAGATACATTGGAGACGTATCAGGCATCCCCAAGCTTAATTCCTGCTCGTCCTCGAGTAGGTAAATGATAAAAAGAGAATTTTTGATGCGGAGTGCCACTTGGCATAATTTCAATGTAATTCTTCTTAATTGTGGTATGAATATTCAGATCTGAAAGATTCAGACAAAAGTTCATGTTGACATAAAAGTTATAATACTTCAAGCATACTAACAAAGCAATTATGTCTTCTCAAAATAACATGGCCAAAGAAAGTTATCCCTACAAAATCATATAGTCTGGCTATGCTCTAGCTTCACCACACAAAGTATTTAAATCATGCACAACCCCGATGACAAGCCAAGCAATTGTTCCATACTTTTGACATTTTCAAAACTTTTTCAATCTTCATGCAATACATGAGCATGAGCCATGGATATAGCACTATATGTGGAATTGAATGGTGGTTGTGGAGAAGACAAAAAGGGAGAAGATAGTCTCACATCAACTAGGCGTATCAACGGGCTATGGAGATGACCATCAATAGATATCAATGTGAGTGAGTAGGGATTGCCATGCAACGGATGCACTAGAGCTATAAGTATATGAAAGCTCAACGAAATAAACTAAGTGGGTGTGCATCCAACTCGCTTGCTCACGAAGACCTAGGGCATTTTGAGGAAGCCCATCATTGGAATATACAAGCCAAGTTATATAATGAAAATTCCCACTAGTATATGAAAGTGACAAAATGAGAGACTCTCTATCATGAAGATCATGGTGCTACTTTGAAGCACAAGTGTGGTAAAATGATACTAACATCGTCCCATCTCTCTTTTTCTCTCATTTTTTTTATTTTTTTATTTTTTTATTTGGGCCTTTTCTTTTTTTTATGGCCTCTTTTTCTTTTTTTTATTTTCCGTCCGGAGTCTCATCCCGACTTGTGGGGGAATCATAGTCTCCATCATCCTTTCCTCACTTGGGACAATGCTCTAAAAATGATGATCATCACACTTTTATTTTTCTTACAACTCAACAATTACAACTCGAAACTTAGAACAAAATATGACTCTATGTGAATGCCTCCGGCGGTGTACCGGGATATGCAATGATTCAAGAGTGACATGTATGAAAGAATTATGAATGGTGGCTTTGCCACGAATACGATGTCAACTACATGGTCATGCTAGCAATATGACAATGATGGAGCGTGTCATAATAAACAGAACGGTGGAAAGTTGCATGGCAATATATCTAGGAATGGCTATGGAAATGCCATATAGGTAGGTATGGTGGCTGTTTTGAGGAAGGTATATGGTGTGTGTATGATACCGACGAAAGGTGCGCAGTATTAGAGAGGCTAGCAATGGTGGAAGGAAGGAAAGTGCGTATAATCCATGGACTCAGCATTAGTCATAAAGAACTCATATACTTATTGCAAAAATCTAGAAGTTATCAAAGTAAAGTATTACGCACATGCTCCTAGGGGGATAGATTGGTAGGAAAAGACCATCACTCGTCCCCGACCGCCACTCATAAGGAAGACAATCAATAAATAAATCATGCTCCGACTTCATCACATAACGGTTCACCATACGTGCATGCTACGGGAATCACAAACTTTAACACAAGTATTTCTCAAATTCACAACTACTCAACTAGCATGACTCTAATATCACCATCTTCATATCTCAAAGCAATTGTCAAGCATCAATCTTTTCTTAGTATTCAACGCACTCAAAAGAAAGTTTTACAAATCTTGAATACCAAGCATATTATTATTAAGCAAATTACCATGCTATTTAAGACTCTCAAAATAATCTAAGTGAAGCATGAGAGATCAATAGTTTCTATAAAACAAATCCACCACCGTGCTCTAAAAGATATAAGTGAAGCACTAGAGCAAAACTATATAGCTCAAAAGATATAAGTGAAGCACATAGAGTATTCTATCAAATTCCAATTCATGTATGGCGTTCTCAAAAGGTGTGTACAGAAAGGATGATTGTGGAACACTAACAAACAAAGACACAATTAATACAAGACGCTCCAAGCAAAACACATATCATGTGGTGAATAAAAATATAGCTCCAAGTAAAATTACCGATGGAAGTAGACGAAAGAGGGGATGCCTTCCTGGGCATCCCCAAGCTTTGAATGTTTGGTGTCCTTGGATTATCTTGGGGGTGCCATAGGCATCCCCAAGCTTAGGCTCTTTCCACTCCTTGTTCCATAATCCATCAAAAGATTTCACCCAAAACTTGAAAACTTCACAACACAAAACTCAACAGAAATCTCATGAGCTCCGTTAGCGAAAGAAAACAAAAGACCACTTCAAGGTACTGTAATGAACTCATTATTTATTTGTATTGGTGTTAAACCTACTGTATTCCAACTTCTCTATGGTTTATAAACTAGTTTACTAGACATAGACTCTTCAAAATAAGCAAACAACACACGAAAAACAGAATCTATAAAAAACAGAACAGTCTGTAGTAATCTGTAACTAATGCAAACTTATGGAACTCCAAAACATCTACCAAAATAGGACGACCTAGACAATTTGTTTATTGATCAGCAGCAATTGGAATCAGTATTTTATCACGTTCTGGTGATTTTTAACAATTGTTTTCATGAATAGAAAGTTTCTGGAAATTACAGCAAGATCAAATAACTATCATCCAAGAAGATCCTATAGGTTTAACTTGGCACAAAACTAATTAAAACACAAAACCACATCTAAACAGAAGGTAGATGGATTATTTATTTCTAAACAGAAGAAAAAAACAAAAAAAACTAAAAATAAAATTGGGTTGCCTCCCAACAAGCGCTATCGTTTAACGCCCCTAGCTAGGCATAAAAGCAAGGATAGATCTAGGTATTGCCATCTTTGGTAGGCAATCCATAAGTGGCTCTCATGATAGATTCATATGGAAATTTTATTTTCTTCCTAGGGAAGTGCTCCATTCCCTTTTTTAATGGGAATTGAAATCTAATATTCCCTTCCTTCATATCAATAATTGCACCAACCGTTCTAAGGAAAGGTCTACCAAGAATAATAGGGCAAGAAGGATTGCAATCTATATCAAGAACGATAAAATATACGGGCACATAATTTCTATTTGAAACTATAAGAACATCATTAATTCTTCCCATAGGTTTCTTAATAGTGGAATCCATGAGGTTCAAGTTTAGAGAGTAATCATCAAAATCACGGAAATCTAGCAAATCACACAAAGTTTTTGGAATAGTGGAGACACTAGCACCCAAATCACACAAAGCATAAAACTCATGATCTTTAATTTTAATTTTAATAGTAGGTTCCTACTCATCATAAAGTTTTCTAGGGATAGAAACTTTCAACTCAAGTTTTTCTTCATAAGATTGCATCAAGGCATCAACGATATGTTCGGTGAAGGCTTTATTTTGACTATAAGCATGAGGAGAATTTAGCACGGATTGCAACAAGGAAATACAATCAATTAAAGAGCAACTTTCATAGTTAAATTCCTTGAAATCCAATATAGTGGGTTTAGCAACATCTAGGGTTTTATTCTTTTTAGTCCCACTTTTATCAATTTCATCATCAAGATCTAAAAACTCCGAATTTTTGGAACGCCTTCTAGGTAAAGGAAGATCATATTCAGTTTCATCAAGATTAATATTGCAAAACAAATATTTAATAGGGGACACGTCAATAACTTTTAGATCTTCATCTTGATTTTCATAAGAATTGGAAGAACACGCTTTAATAAAGGCATCTTTCGTAGCACGCATCCTAGCGGTTCTTTCCTTGCACTCATCAATGGAAATTCCCATGGCTTTGAGAGACTCATTGATATCATGCTTAGGAGGAATAGATCTAAGCTTTAAAGAATCAACCTCAAGAGAAATTCTATCAACGTTCCTAGCCAAATCATCAACTTTAAGCAATTTCTCTTCAAGCAAAGTATTAAAATTCTTTTGTGAATTCATAAACTCTTTAACACTATTCTCAAATTCAGAGGGCATCTTATTAAAAATTTCCATAAGAGTTGTTGTAGGAATTTCCATAATTATTAGAAGGATTACTAGGATCAGGCCTAGGATTAAAATTCCCTCTATATGCGTTGTCACCAAAATTATTCCTACCAACAAAATTCACATCCATAGATTCATTATTACTCTAAATCAAGGTAGACAAAGGCATATCATTAGGATCAAAAGAAACACTCTTAGTAGCAAATAATTTCATAAGTTCATCCATCTTTTCAATCAAAACATTGATTTCTTCTATCGCATGCACTTTCTTGTTAGTAGATTTTTCAGTGTGCCATTGAGAATAATTAACCATAATATTATCTAGGAATTTAGTAGCATCTACTAAAGTGATTCCATGAAAGTGCCTCCCGCGGCCGAATCTAAAAGATTTCTAGAAGCAAAATTCAATCCAGCATAAAATTTTTGTATAATCATCCACAAATTCAAACCATGAGTAGGGCAATTACGTATCATTAATTTCAATCTCTCCCAAGCTTGTGCAACATGTTCATGATCAAGTTGCTTAAAATTCATAATGTCATTTCTAAGATAGATGATCTTAGCGGGAGGAAAATACTTAGAGATAAAAGCATCTTTGCACTTGTTCCAAGAATCAATACTATTTTTAGGCAAAGACGAAAACCAAGCTTTAGCACGATCTCTAAGCGAAAAAGGAAATAGCTTCAATTTAACAATATCATTATCGACATCTTTCTTCTTTTGCATATCACATAAATCAACGAAGCTATTCAGATGACTAGCGGCATCTTCACTAGGAAGGCCGACGAATTGATCTTTCATAACAAGATTCAACAAAGCAGTATTGATTTCACAAGATTCAATGTTGGTAAGAGGTGCAATCGGAGTGCTAAGGAAATCATTATTGTTGGTATTGGTAAAGTCACACAATTTGATATTATCTTGAGCCATCGCGACAAACAAGCATTCCAACACACGAGCAAACAAAAGGCAACAGGGAAAAAGGCAAACCGAAGAGAGAAGGCGAATAAAACGGCAAGGGTGAAGTGGGGGAGAGGAAAACGAGAGGCAAATGGAAAATAATGTAGTGCGAGAGATAAGAGATTGTGATGGGTACTTGGTATGTTGACTTTTGCGTAGACTCCCCGGCAACGACGCCAGAAATTCTTCTTGCTACCTCTTGAGCACTGGTTGGATTTCCCCGAAGAGGAGAGGATGATGCAGCAAAGTAGCGTAAGTATTTCCCTCAGTTTTTGAGAACCAAGGTATCAATCCAGTAGGAGGCCACGCGCGAGTCACTCGTACCTACACAAAACAAATAGCTCAACGCAACCAACGCGATTAGGGGTTGTCAATCCCTTCACGGTCACTTACGAGAGTGAGATCTGATAGATAATATTTTTGGTATTTTTGATATAAAGATGCAAGGTAAAATAAAAGGCAAAGTAAAAAAGCAAAGCAATAATAAAGTGATGGAGATTGATATGATGAGAATAGACCCGGGGGCCATAGATTTCACTAGTGGCTTCTCTCAAGAGCATAAGTATTCTACGGTGGGTGAACAAATTACTGTTGAGCAATTGACAGAATTGAGCATAGTTATAAGAATATCTAGGTATGATCATGTATATAGGCATCACGTCCGAGACAAGTAGACCGACTCCTGCCTGCATCTACTACTATTTGTCCACTCATCGACCGCTATCCAGCATGCATCTAGAGTATTAAGTAAAAACAGAGTAACGCCTTAAGCAAGATGACATGATGTAGAGGGATAGTTTCATGCAATATGATAAAAAACCCATCTTGTTATCCTCGATGGCAACAATACAATACGTGCCTTGCTGCCCCTGCTGTCACTGGGAAAGGACACCGCAAGATTGAACCCAAAGCTAAGCACTTCTCCCATTGCAAGAAGAACCAATCTAGTAGGCCAAACCAAACTGATAATTCGAAGAGACTTGCAAAGATAACCAATCATACATAAAAGAATTCAAAGAAGATTCAAATATTGTTCATAGATAGACTTGATCATAAACCCACAATTCATCGGTCTTAACAAACACACCGCAAAAAGAAGATTACATCGAATAGATCTTCACGAGAGATGGGGAGAACATTGTATTGAGATCCAAAAAGAGAGAAGAAGCCATCTAGCTACTAACTATGGAACTGAAGGTCTGAGGTAAACTACTCACACTTCATCGGAGGGGCTATGATGATGTAGAAGCCCTCCATGATGATGGCCCCCTCCGGCAGAGCTCCAAAACAGGCCCCAAGATGGGATCTCGTGGGCGCAGAAGGTTGCGGCGGTGGAATTAGGTTTTTGGCTCCGTATCTGATCATTTGGGGGTACGTAGGTATATATAGGAGGAAGGAATACGTCGATGGAGCTTCGAGGGGCCCACGAGGTAGGGGGCGCGCCCTAGGGATGGGGGAGGCGCCCTCCACCCTCGTGACCGCCTCGTGGCTTTCTTGACGGAGGGTCCAAGTCTCCTGGATCTTATTTGTTGAGAAAATCACGTTCCCGAAGGTTTCATTCCGTTTGGACTCTGTTTGATATTCCATTTCTTCGAAACACTGAAATAGGCAAAAAACAGCAATTCTGGGCTGGGCCTCCGGTTAATAGGTTAGTCCCAAAAGTAATATAAAAGTGGAAAATAAAGCCCAATATAGTCCAAAACAGTAGATAATATAGCATGGGGCAATAAAAAATTATAGATACGTTGGAGACGTATCAGTTACATTGCTGTTTTTATATTTTTAGATTACAAAAACCTATATCTACCATCCATATTGCACTTGTATCACCATCTCTTCGCCTAACTAGTGCACCTATACAATTTACCATTGTATTGGGTGTGTTGGGGACACAAGAGACTCTTTGTTATTTGGTTGCAGGGTTGTTTGAGAGAGACCATCTTCATCCTACGCCTCCCACGAATTGATAAACCTTAGGCCATCCACTTGAGATAAATTTTCTACTGTCCTACAAACCTCTGCACTTGGAGGCCCAACAACGTCTACAAGAAGAAGGTTGCATAGTAGACATCAAGCTCATTTCTGGCGCCGTTGCCGGGGAGGTTAGGCTTGAAGGTATATCTTTAGATCTTGCAATCGAATCTTTTTGTTTCTTGTTTCATCACTAGTTTAGTTTATAAAAGAAAACTACAAAAAAAGTGGAATTGAGGGTGCCTCATATGCTTCATCTTTTTAATATCTTTCGTGAAAATGATGGGAAGGAAAATTGTGCTCAAGTACTAGAAGAAGAATTACATAGAATGCTTGGCATAAAATATGTGAATGATGAGCATGATTGCAATGTTGTTAGTATGAATTCTTTGAATACCCATGATGCTAATGATATGCAAAGCCACAAGCTTGGGGATGCTATGTTTTATGAAGATGATATGTTTAGTCCCCCAAGTTTTGATGAGCAAATTTATTATGATGAAAGCATGCCTCCTATTTATGATGATTATTGTGATGAAACGTATGCTATAAAGAATGAAGATAACCATGAAACTTGTCATCATGATTTTAATTTTCAATTGGATTATGCTTCACATGATAGTTATTTTGTCGAGTTTGCTCCCACTATTATTGATGAGAATAAATTTGCTTATGTGGAGAGTAGTGAAATTTCTATGCAAGTAGATCATGAAAAGAATGCTTTATGTGCTGGTTATATGGTTGAATTCATTCATGATGCTACTAAAAATTATTATGAGAGAGGATCATATGCTTCTACATGTTGCAATAATATCAAGTTTCCTCTCTATGTGTTGAAAATCTTAAAGTTATGCTTGTTTTGCCTTCCTATGCTAGTTGATTATTGTTCCATAAGTTGTTTGCTCACGAAATCCCTATGCATAGGAAGTGGATTAGACTTAAATGTGTTATTCACATTCTTCATGATGCTCTATTTATGTTTCAATTCTTATCTTTTATGTGAGCATCATTGAAATCATTATGTCTAGCTAGGGGCGTTAAACGTCAGCGCTTGTTGGCAGGCTACCCAATTTTATTTTTGTTCTTTACTTTTTGCTCCTGTTTAGTAATAAATAATTCATCTAGCCGCTGGTTAGATGTGATTTTATGTTTTCATTAGTGTTTGTTCCAAGTATAACATTTGGGAAGACTTGGGTGAAGTCTTTGCGATCTTGCTGTAAAAAACAGAAACTTTTGCGCTCACGAGATTAGCTGCCATTTTTTACTGGAGAGTGCTTTTAGGTTTATTCTTTTTGCAGAAGATTGATAGACAAATTCCTCAGGTCCACCAATTTATTTCAGAATTTTTGGAGTTACAGAAGTATTTGAATGATACAGATTACTACAGACTGCTATGTTTTTAACAGATTATGTTTTCTATGTGTTGTTTGCTTATTTTGATAAACCTATGAGTAGTATCGGAGGGTAAGAACCATAACAAGTTGTAATACAGTAGATATTACACCAATATGAATTTAGAATGATTTCACAACAGTACCTAATTGGTGATTTATTTCCTTATACTAACGGAGCTTACGCGTTTTTTGTTGAGTTTTGTGTTGTGAAGTTTTCAAGTTTTGGGTAAATTTCGATGGACTATGGAATAAGGAGTGGCAAGAGCCTAAGCTTGGGGATGCCCAAGGCACCCAAGGTAATATTCAAGGACAACCAGGAGCCTAAGCTTGGGGATGCCCCGGATGGCCTCCCCTCTTTCGCCTTCGTTCATCGGTAACTTTACTTGGAGCTATATTTTTATTCACCACATGATATGTGTTTTGCTTCAAGCATCATTTTGTTTTATTTTGTTTTGCTTGCTGTTTGAATAATATCCCAAGATCTGAAATTATTAAATGTTAGAAAGTCTTCACATAGTTACATAATTATATAACTACTCATTGTGCTTTGCTTATATCTTTTGGAGTAGTTTGTTGTTTGCTCTAGTGCTTCAGTTATATCTTTTTAGAGCATGGCGGTAGTTTTATTTTGAAGAAATTGTTGAACTCTCATGTTTCACTTATATCATTTTGAGAGTCTCTGAACAGCATGGTAGTTTGCTTTGGTTATGAATTTAGTCCTAATATGATGGGCATCCAAGAGGGATATAATAAAAACTTTCATATAAAGTGCATTGAATACTATGTGAAGTTTGATTCCTTATGATTGTTTTGAGATATGAGGATGGTAATATTAGAGTCATGCTAGTGAGTAGTTGTGAATTTTAGAAATACTTGTGTTAAAGTTTGTGATTCTTGTAGCATGCACGTATGGTGAACCGTTATGTGATGAAGTCGGAGCATGATTTATTTCTTGATTGTCTTCCTTATGAGTGGCGGTCGGGGACGAGCGATGGTATTTTCCTACCAATCTATCCCCCTAGGAGCATGTGTGCAGTACTTCGTTTCAATAACTAATAGATTTTTGCAATAAGTATGTGAGTTCTTTATGACTAATGTTGAGTCCATGGATTGTACACACTCTCATCCTTCCACCATTGCTAGCCTCTATAATACCGTGCACCTTTCGCCGGTATCATACACCCACCATATACCTTCCTCAAAACAGCCACCATACCTACCTATATGGCATTTCCATAGCCATTTCAAGATATATTACCATGCAACTTTCCACCATTCCGTTTATTATGACACGCTCCATCATTGTCATATTGCTTTGCATGATCATGTAGTTGACATCGTATTTGTGGCAAAGCCACCTTCATAATTCTTTCATACATGTCACTCTTGATTCATTGCACATCCCGGTACACCGCCGGAGGCATTCACATAGAGTCATATTTTGTTCTAAGTATCGAGTTGTAATTCTTGAGTTGTAAGTAAATGAAAGTGTGATGATCATCATTATTAGAGCATTGGCCCAGTGTGGAAAGGATGATGGATACTATGATTCCCCTACAAGTCGGGATGAGACTCCGGATGAAAATAAAATAAAATAAAATAAGAGGCCATAAAAAAGAGAAAAGGCCCAAATAAAAAAAAGAGAGAAAAAGAGAGATGGGACAATGCTACTATCCTTTTACCACACTTTGCTTCAAAATAGCACCATGATCTTCATGATAGAGAGTCTCCTATGTTGTCACTTTTATACTAGTGGGAATTTTCATTATAAGAACTTGACTTGTATAATCCAATGATGGGCTTCCTCAAATTGCCCTGGGTCTTCATGAGCAAGCAAGTTGGATGCACATCCACTTAGTTTCTTTTGTTGAGCTTTCATACACTTATATCTCTAGTGCATCCATTGCATGGCAATCCATACTCACTCACATTGATATTTATTGATGGGCATCTCCATAGTCCGTTGATACGCCTAGTTGATGTGAGACTATCTTCTCCTTTTTGTCTTCTCCACAACCACCATTCTATTCCACATATAGTGCCATGTCCATGGCTCACGCTCAAGTATTGCGTGAAAATTGAAAAAGTTTGAGAACATCAAAAGTATGAAACAATTGCTCGGCTTATCATCGGGGTTGTGCATGATTTAAATATTTTATGTGATGACGATAGAGCATAGCCAGACTATATGATTTTGTAGGGATAATTTTCTTTGGCCATGTTATTTTGAGAAGACATGATTGCTTTATTAGTATGCTTGAAGTATTATTGTTTTTATGTCAATATTAAACTTTGAAAGGATAGATATAGTTGACTAGAGGGGGGTGAATAGGCAACTAACAATTTTTAGCTTTTCTTTACCAATTTAAACTTTGCATCAAAGTAGGTTGTCTAGATATGCAACTAGGTGAGCAACCTATATGATGCAACAACAAAAAGCACACAAGCAAGCAAGAGATATAACAAAAATAATCTTGCACAAGTAAAGGCACGAGATAACCAAGAGTGGAGCCGGTGAAGACGAGGATGTGTTACCGAAGTTCCTTCCTTTTAAGGGGAAGTACGTCTCGGTTGGAGCGGTGTGGAGGCACAATGCTCCCCAAGAAGCCACTAGGGCCACCGTATTCTCCTCACGCCCTCACACAATGCGAGATGCCATGATTCCACTAATGGTGCCCTTGGAGGCGGCGACGGGACCTTTACAAACAAGGTTGGGGCAATCTCCACAACTAAATTGGAGGCTCCCAACGACACCACGAAACTTCACCACAATGGAATATGGCTCCACGGTGACCTCAACCGTCTAGGGTGCTCAAACACCCAAGAGTAACAAGATCCGCATGGGGTTAGTGGGGGGAATCAAATTTCTCTTGGTGGAAGTGTAGATCGGGGCCTTCTCAACCAATCCCTAAAAAATCAACAAGTTTGATTGGTAGGGAGAGAGATCGGGTGAAAATGGAGCTTGGAGCAACAATGGAGCTTGGGGATGGAAGAGGTGGTCAAATAGGAGAAGAATACACCCCTTATATAGTGGAGGAACAAATTCAACCGTTATCCACCAACTCAGCCTGCGAGGCATGGTACTACCGCGCCTGAGACGCGGTACTACTGCAAGGGCACACTTTACTACCGCACGGCACTGCGGTAGTATCGCCCATGCAGCAGTATCTAAACTAGCCCTGAAGCAAAGAAGCAGAGGGCGGTAGAACCGCTGGCGCGGTACTACCGCTCCCCCTTGCGGTACTACCGCAAGGTAGGGATAGACTAGATTTGGGAAGGCACGGACATATAAAAATACATCCGTGGCAACTTCCGCTGAGTTGGGATCTATGCAAAAATCCGACAATGTAGTACTGCAAGCCAGGAGCGGTACTACCGCGCGGGGCGCGGATGTATAAAATTACATCCGCCCTACTGCCGCGCAAGCTGCTGATCCTGACCAGAGCGCACAGTACTACCGCTCCAGGGGTGCGGTACTACCGTGGGCACTTGCGGTGGTACCGCGCCAGAGGCCGTTACTACCGCAAGGGCCTGCGGTACTACCGCTCCTAGGAGCAGTACTACCGCATGCCCAAGTTCAGCAAACACGCCATTTTGCATAGACAAGAAAAGACGGAGGATGCTCCAAGGTGCCAAGGAAAGGAGGTGCAAATGGAGTAGACGTGTACGTGATGATTCCACCCAAACCTTTCCAAAGCGGACCCCCTCTTAATAGTACGGCTTTCCTACGACTCAAATCCACCGAAAATAAATGTAGAGAAATGCTGTCTTCAACAGTCTTCGAGGGGCACCAAATCGTCTTGTGCCTAGTCACGATATATCTGAAATACTCAATGCACACGATTAGTCCGCAAAAGCATTGTCATCAATCACCAAAACAACTAAGGGATAAATATGCCCTTACAAACTATTATCTTGAATCTTTTGGATCTGAACATTCATGCCACAATCAAGAGAATTACTTTGAAAATTATGTTAGGTAGCATTCCACATCAAAAATTCTGTTTTTATCATTTACCTACTCCATATAAATGTTCTGCTTGGCCTTGATCACATCCAATAAATGCGATTCTGCTGCTTGGTCCAGAACTTATCATTCCCTCTGAAGTTGGCATGAGGATTCACATAAGGGTTGATCCTCCTTCGAGTGACAAACTCAGCCAGTGGTATCTCATCCATGCCCATGGAGGGCTCCTTATTCTTGGTGGCGGTGGTCTTGGTTCTGCGTTGGGGGCATTGGAGCCCTCTGGAGCTTCATCTTGGTTGCGCGGATGCTTGGAACCCGTGTCACGGCTGGGATTGGAATGGCGAGTAGGTGCACCGGAGCCACCACCTAAGACACAAAACACAAAAACACGCACGAGAAGCGAGAAAGATCAATGCAAAGACCATAGCAAAACAGGTGAAACAAGTAGAATGCGCACTTGATAATTGCCATGAGTGAGATTTGACAACAACGGTAGTACCGCTTGGCTACGTTGTACTAACATTTTAGTGCTGCTCCTAGCCACGGTAGTACCGGGTCTCGGAGTGGCAGTAGAATTTTAGTGCTGCGTCTCGTGCGGTAGTACCGCTCCTGAGGAGCGGTAGTATCGTACGAGCGGTAGTACCGCACTGGAGATGCGGTAGTACCGCACGGTGTCAGATCCGAATCCCCAACTGGATTTGAGAACAATCGTGACAACGAGGCGGTACTACGGTTGATCAAATCTACCACGGGACAACATATCAAGTATAATCTCTACGCATTACTACTCTCCTACATCCTACTCTTGCAAAGATTTGGCCTAAAATCTCAAGAACAACATGCATCTCCCCAAAAACCTAGAAACGAAAGAACGAACCAAAGAGAGAGAGATTTTGGGATAAACCTTGTTCCATGGCAAGAGGAAGTGGTGGGGAACTATACCATCGGACGGAATCCGAGGAGAGCGGCCGGAGACGGAGATCCGGCGAGGGTCTCCGACGCCGTTCTTGAGCGAGTGAGAGAGAGAGAGAGAGAGAGAGAGAGAGAGAGAGAGAGAGAGAGAGACGGCGTGGGGAGAAACAGACGAATGGGTATGGGGGAGTTGGAACTCCCCCTGCCCGCTCTTAACCCCCACGCGCCCTCGACTGCGCGGTAGTACCGCGTGTCATCGCGGTAGTACCGCCTGGGCGGAAGTACCACACCGTGGGCGGTATACCACTTCCCAGGCGGCAGTAAAAAAAATTACTGCCGCGCTGGGTGCGGTAGTACCGTGCGCAGCTCCCGCGGTAGTGCCGTGGCAAGCCGCGGTAGTACCGTGTGCTCAAGAAGATGCAAGTTTCAAGAACAAAGAAGACAAAAGGCCTTTGCAAAGCAACCTTCAAGCGAACGGACACACCAAAACGCTGACATACGAGACAACACACACAAGCTCGACACAAAGAAAGGGAGACAAGAGACAACAAGGACTAAAACATGCAACACAACCTCTCCAAAGAGAGGGCGGTGGCCGGAGCCACCTATGTTTGAGTCAATTGGTATGGCACCGCGAAGAATTATCCTTGTGCCCATGACCAAAACTCGTCTTTGAAGCACAAGTACCATCAACAATGGCTAATGTGAAAGAGTTGATCAATTTATGCATAATGGGGGGAGGGAGAGTTCATTGAGAGAACAACACTCCCCTTATGTCCATGCCTACACCTAAACAAGATAACAAGTTGAGTATGGTGGGATGTGCAAGGGTTCAAGCAACATTGCTCGAATCAATGATATTTAGCTCATGCCTTAACTCGCGAAATCTTGCTTCATCCAAAGGCTTCGTGAAAATATCTGCAAGGTTATCATGAGTGTTGACGTAGTTGAGCTCGATCTCCCCTCGTCTAATGTGATCCCGGATGAAGTGATACCGAATCTCAATATGCTTCGTCTTGAAGTGTTGCACCGAGCTGAGAGAAATCTTGATGGCACTTTCATTATCACACCAAGAAGCACTTTATCACAAATGACACCGTAATCCTTTAAAGTTTGCCTCATCCAAAGAAGTTGTGCACAACAACTACCGGCGGCCAGATACTCCGCTTCGGTGGACGAGAGAGACACACAACTCTGCTTCTTGAAAGACCAACTTACCAAAGAGCAACCAAGGAATTGGCACCCTTCGGAAGTGGACTTCCTATCCACTTTGTCTCCCGCCCAATCGAAATCCGAATATCCTGCAAGCTTGAAGTTTGCACCTATTGGATACCATAAGCCAAAGTTTAGGGTATGAGCCAAATAACGAAAGATTCACTTGACCGCTACAAAGTGGCTTTCCTTATGTGCGGCTTGAAACCGTGCACAAATTTCCACACTCAACATGATATCCGGTCTAGATGCAGAAAGGTAAAGCAAGGAGCCAATCATGGAGAGATCTATTACACAAATTGTGTTCATAAATACCTAATAGATATCTCGGTGCTGTAATAGTCTGCTCATGTAGGTGCAAAAAAATTGTACCGTAGAATTTGTTCTCAAAGCTCAGAAAGTCCCTCAGTGTTGACTGACCGTCTGGGAACTTCTTCGGCGACCAGAAATCAGCAAAAAATAGTGGGATATTTGAATTTCCGGCGTCTAGATTTCTGTCATTCTCAAGTTTTGGTCATTATCCAAGTATCCAAAACCATGCCCTCCGTTAAAAACTCACAGCTCCTTTTTCCAGACCATGACCGCCCCTAGCCAAGAGAAAGTGGCCAGCCATTGCTCTTCTGTCGACGCGTGAAGAAGGAAGTATATAGATGGGATCGAACCACATTCCACCTGTCTGGGAATCCGCATCTCGCTTGGGTTCTCAAGGTTGATGCCGCGCCCATCTCATCATCTCTGCCCGCCATTGACGCCCAGCACATGCTCCCTCCCTTCTTTCTCCTCTCCCGAAATCACCGATCCTCCTCCTGCCATTTGTTGCTTCCATGTATGCAGCTTCTGCTACCTACGTCACCGGCCCATTTGTCAACCACGGATTAAAATGATAAATTACTGCAGGCCCGAGCTAACCAGATCCCAGAGCAAGGGTTTCATAAAACGCTGACAGCGATCTGGAGCGTAGGAAAATCTTCAGTGCTGCTTTTAAATGTTACCACTGCTGGTGCTGCAGGCCTCACTGTAGCCAGATCCAAGTTATTAAACGCTGACAGTGATCTGTGAGCGTGAGCGTGAGCAGTGGTTTCAGGGAAACAATATCTTCGGTGCCGCTTTAAAAATGCTAGGACTAACCATTGACTTTGGGCTGCCGTTTTAACGGGTCTCGCTAACATCAGAATGAGACAAGACGAGACGGAGCTTTCTGAAGAGGATCAGTCGGTTTACACTGGCTTTTCAGACCGTTGTGGATACTGGCTAGCAGTACTTGCTTCAACGGCAGTTTTGCAGAATTGTGGCGATGAGTTTGTACTCATCAGAGTACTACGATGAGGAGAAAACGGCCATACATCCATTTCCAAGACAAGTAATTCCGAACGGAGGGAGTAGGTGGCTATTTTGATGGGATTTTCTCCGGTCAAGACTTTCTTCAGAGTAAGAACAAAGTACAGGCCTACATCACAATATTTTGTTGTTCTTTGATTTTTCTCATGTTAGCAGCACTGGTGAATTTGTTCTTTCCCTGCGACTCTGACCGGGTAAAAATGGCACGCCGAGAGACCCACTCAACTGCGTATGTGAACATCGATTTGTTCAAAAGACAAGAACGCATGGTACAAAAGTCCATAGACAAACTCAGTCTCCAGATGTAAAATTTGCTTTTGACGGCGTAAGATGGCAAAATACCTACCTTGTACACAAAGACAGGTACTTTCTTTCTGGCTTTCTTCATGGACAAGTGTCCATGGCCAAACCTCTGAAAGTTTGGGTCCAAAAAAATGGCACATGACTGAACGAGCATTGAGCAATTCACTAGCTCGACAACAGAGCGATTCCTATGCATGGAGTGAGATCTTCATTTTTCACCGGCCGACCAAGAAATAATATTTACATACATACTTGATAGAGTACTTTGTCAGTAACATAGCAGAGGAGAGGAGAAGAGAAACCAAGTTGATCAGCAAGAACAGGGGAGGGGAGAACACACGGAGCGGGAAGCTGATTTAGCTTCCGGCCAGCCCCCTCTCCCGTAATAAACCGGTTGATTAGTGGGTTCTTCGCCGTCTGATCTTCGGATCCAGTCCAAGAGCAGAGCAGATCACCAACAGCGTCGCTCGGATTCGCAGAATCCAAGAACAAAAATTTCGATCTCTGGAGAAGGAAGGGGAGAAGAGGAGGACTCGATGGGGTGGCGACGGCCACCGGGGCTAGGCCTTGACGACGGCCATCATGCGCTTGAACTCCTCGAAGTTGACCATGCCGTCGCCGTCGGCGTCGACGAGGCGGATCATGTCGCGGCACTCGGCGGCGGCGGGGCGGCCGCGCAGGCCGAGGGAGCCCAGCACGGTGCCCAGCTCCTCGGCGGAGATGAGGCCGTCCTTGTTGCCGTCGAACACGTCGAACGCCTCCTTGAGGTCCATCTCCTCCCCCTCCTCGTCCTCCTCCTCCTCCTCGGCCCCGTCGGCCGCGCCGGCGGAGGGGGGGAGCAGCGAGGCCTTGCGCTTCTTGGGGATGGAGTCGTAGAGCTCGCGGAACTCGTGGATGTCGATGAGGCCGTCGCTGTTGGCGTCGACGCGGGCCACCATGGCGGCCGCCTCGGCCGCGGAGACCGCGATGCCCAGCCGCTTCAGCGACTCCTCCAGCTCGCCCGCCGTGATGAAGCCGTCGCCGTCGTGGTCGAACGTCGAGAACACGATCCCCAGGTCCGCCTCCCGGTCCGCCGGCGCCGGCCGCGCCTCCCTGGCAGACTCCTCCACCTTGCTGCCGGCCTTCTCTCCCTGCTCCCCGTGGTGGTGGCTCTTGTCCTTCTCGCCGTCGGCGTCGCAGCACTTCTTGGCGCCCCGCGAGGAGGAGGAGGCGAGGGAGAAGAGGGCGCAGAGGCCGCCGAGGAGGAAGAGCAGGAGCAGAGGCGCCATGGATGGACGCTGGCTCTTTGCGCTGCTGCTGCCGACCTGCTGTGGAGGTGGGAGCGCAAGAGTTGGTTTGTCCGCGGGCGAGTGTGTGTGAATGTGGAGGCAGAGGACACGCAGCGGCTAATATATGAGGCGACGGCGACGAAGAGTCGACGGCGGGCTGAGTTAAGAAGGAGAAGAAGAGTCGTGGGGTGGAAGAGGGCGGCGGTTGGTTGGTTGGTTCAGTTGCTGCCCGATCGTGCGACCTGGTTGTAGTAGATCGTGGGTGGTTCAGACGATGCATGGGGCATGGCAAGTTCATACCTTCAACCCTGCACATTTCTCATATTATTATCCACTCCTCACACAAATGAATAAGGGCCTCTTTGATTCAATGGAGTTTTAAAGAAATTTGGAGGATTTGATCCTATGATTTTTCTTTGTAAGGAATGTTTGAATCGTATGTTTTTTCTGTTTACTATCAAACACGCATGCTAATCCTAATCCTGTAATATCATCGAACATGACATATCACTATGTTGTTTTTCATGGTCCTGCATCTTACAAATCATGTGAATCAAAGCGGCATTATTAAAACCGTTTTAAAACATAGAGTATATGCTCACAAATACACAGGTACACTCAACTTTTATGAATGACATGCTCCAATTCCCGTTGGGATTTTCAACGTATCATGCCCCTATGAACACTTTCAAGAGTCCGAGACTCTGAGTCGATAAATCTTGAGATCAACAAAACCACCATTTAAATCCACGAAAGTAGGAGCACCCGTGCAAAGTATATAACTTGACCTTGAGTAGACAGGTTTCAACTTCTTGAGAGAGAGAAAAAAATGAACCTAGCTCAATTCACACAAAGATACGGAGTATATATGATTGGTGCTTGGCCAGCCCCCAACCGCGCTGCCGCAGGGCCCCCTTCTCCAGCTAATCCCCTCGCCGCCGCCGGAGGCCACCACCGGGCGAAGCCCGCGTCGTGGCGGCGGCGGGGCATTCCCCCCGTGGCGCGGCGCTCCTCTCCCGCGGGGCCCCGCGGCTGGCGGCCCGCCTGCGGCTCGGATCCATGGCGGCGGCCATGGCTGGTGGCACGCGGCGCAGCTTGGCGGCGGGCGGCGCCGGCGTGGACAGGTGGGCCACTTCCCTGGCCATGTGGATGGCGGGGAGGTGGTGGGCTTCGGCTGCGGCGGCGGTTCCTCGCTGGATGTTGTTGGCCATGGTGATGTTCGTCCTCGACCCCGATCTACTCCGATCTGCAGCGGATCCGGCCCTTGGTGGCTTCGGTCACCGTTCTTGGGTGCTGGCCTTGCAGATCCGGTGGCTGGAAGGGTTCCGGGGGAATCTCTTGGCCGGCGTGGCGGCCACTCCGATGGCAGTGCCTTTGGGTGTTGCTTCCCTCGTTGGAGGCTTCGGAGAGGACCTCCTTCCTTCCACCCCTCCCAGGAGCTCAGGTGAAAACCTCAGACCCCCCTGTTCCAAGCGACGATGACACCACGGTGGCGTGCTCCTTCCTGAAGGCGTTGCTCGGGGGCTGCTCAAGCGGTGGTGGAAGTGGCGGCGGTTCGGTGTTGACATATGCATTCTGGTCAGCTTCATCTTGGAGGCGGCGGCGACGTAGGCGACGCTCGTCTGGTGGAGCTATTGCCGATAGTTGAGGCATCGTCGGCAGTCTGCGCCATCAGGTTCGGGATGCTTAGGGGGAAACCCCAGATCTGGGTCTTCCGGATCGAATGATGATGGCGTTCTATCGCTTTCCCTTCTGGGAGCATCGCCTTGGAGCAAGTGTTGGCTGGAGGGATGGTGGAGCGGTGTTTCATCTCACACATTGATGGCGGCGGAGATCGATGGCATGGCGCTGTGGAGACTCGGCGTCCGATGCGCGGAGATGGGCTCGCGCAGGAGGAGGTTGCTGTCTGGCGTCATGGTGACGTCGATGGCAGAGTGGCCAGACAAGGTAGAAGCCTCAATATGATCTGAAGACCTGTGGAAGATGGCGGCGACAACACACGAGTGCGTCTGACCGGATTGTGCCCCAGACCCGGTATGTGGCTCGGTTGCGGCTTCCGAATGAGTTTCGGCTTCCGGCTTTTGATGTTAGGCTTAGGTGAGTGGTTTGGGTAGTGGCCCAGCTAGCACCCCTTCATCATTTTGGATAGGAGTAGCGGCATATGTTGCCAAGATGGTGGATGCATGCACATTGTTGTAATACTTTGTAAAGTCCTCGAGAATAATCAATAAAGTGGTTGTATGCATCTCCCAGATGCAGAGGCCGGAGGTCATCCTCCTTTTTTAAAAAAAATAAACATCAAAAACACATCCAATGCAACTTGCAACTTTAGTGCAAACATGGATGCACAAGGCACACGGCCACACATATGATCACATAAGGCTTACTCATGAAGACTCGGGCAGTGGTTTGTAGAGCTCCAGGATCGATAAATTTACTAAATGCTTTACTCATTATTGATGGATCATCTTCTTCTCACTGGAATGAAAAATCCACACTCGTAACACATACACGATGTAAACAAATAAATGGTTAATTTGTGAATCACAACAATAATGTGCCACACGGTTTGTTTCTTGAAACATTTCTACAGAAAAAGAACGTGTTGAGAGTACTCAAAACTCGTTACTCATGTTGGCTCAAAACATTAGGGTTCAAAAATATCATAAGCACACGAAGCAACCCCTCATCCTCGACATGGGTATGCATCAAATTGAGCTATTTATTTCTTCTTAGGAAAGCATCAGGCGGATTTATTCAATTACATGAGATTTTTATTACCATAACGGTCTCTAGCTACAACATGTGCAACTTCATTCAATTCTCTCGAGTAGTGTTCTAAACTTACACTCCCAACTACATTCTAAAGATCAACTCGTTGCAAAAATATCGACGTTCATTTTGACCACCGGCTTTCATGCCCGTGATTGCTTCAATGCTCGCTAGAGGGGCGGATTCGAACTAGATCGCACGACATCCCAGCCTAGTAGTTGGGTCGATACGTTTGGTGTTTCCTAGTATCTTTTTGTGTGTGTGTAGGGGGGGGGGGTGACATTATGGCTAGTTTTATTAAACTTAAATAATCGTTACATCGTCAACAACAAATGGCTATTTTTGTTTTGGGAAACTATCTAGCCACACAGTCGGTGGACCATCCCTCCCAAACCTAGGTAGCTTGTGCACGACAATATCCTGGTGTTTCATTTCATAGTACCTTAGTTGATCTCAGCTAAAGGAAAACTATTCTTACATGCATGAACTGGTATGACGAGCATGTAAACGAAGAGACGTCGGGGAGGATTTTGTCAATCTCAAGATCTACCGGCTAGGTGTATCGGAGATGCTCGTAGGGACGGGATGTGCACGTTCATAGAAATGTGTGGGTGTGTGCATGTATATGTTCATCTGCGTTTTTGTTTCTAAAAGACGGCAAACCTCACTGAATTTCCCACCAAATTGTTTGGCGATGTTTTTTACTCCCTCCGTTTCTTTTTACTCCGCATATAAGATTTGGTCAAAGTCAAACTAGACAAAGTTTGACCAAATTTATATAAAAGATTATGAATATTTAGAATATTAAAACTATACAGTATGAAAATATATTTCGTGATGCATCTGATAATGTTGATTTCATATTGTCAATGTTTATATTTTTTAATGTAAAGTTAGTCAAACTTTACAAAGCTTGACTTTGACCAAAACTTATATGCAAATTAAAAAGAAACGAAGGGAGTACTTTCTCCCACGGAAAGCGGGGCGTCCACGGAATTTAAGGGCACTCCACGGGCCTACCCGCGAATGGCGTGACCCCGAAGGCTGAGGCAGGCATGAGCAGGAGCCGGAGGTGGTGGCGGTATTTAAAATGGGCGCAGGATCGGGGACGGGCTGGAAGCGCGTCCCGGCGAGGCGTTGGTACTGACACCGAATGACGCGTGAGGCCCCCATAAACAAACCGCCCATCATCCATCCGGACGCATCGCACCGCAGGCGAGCGAACGGGTAGCCGTTTTTAAAAGAGAGCGCATGCGAGCTACGGGAGCGAGGGAGCGGCGCCCAGTGGCACCAACGGCACTGTCGGGCTCGGGCGTCCCTACGCCGACGGGAGCTATAGCGATCTTTCGAGCGAGGGCAACACGCACGCACCGCACAAGGTCGCGGGGGACGTACGAACGAACGGATAGACGGGGGATGCACTGACTCGCCACTCGGCGCTCTCTCTAGTAGCGATCGTGGCTAGTAGGACGAATGAATACCCGGTCGACAAGAGCAGGACATGGACGGGTCCTCGAAACAAAGATCAGCAGGAGATGAGGTCCTCGAAAGAAAGAAAGAAAGAAAGAATAACGTCTCAAACGCCGACCCGAAACAGCCCGCAACCGTTTGGACCGCGCAGTTCAGACCCGCTGTGTCATTCAACGCGGTGATGTATCGGTCCGTAGGACGGTCAAGACGTATTTCTTTCCGCAAACTAAAGACAAACACGAGGGCTTTGCGGGTGTCCAGACAGCACCCATGCCCGCTTGGCCGCTTCTGACCATCCCGACCCATCCAATGCCCTTCTTCCTCGCCCGCGCGCGTTCCTGCCCGACGTCAGTTGCCCGCATTCATGCCACTGTGGAGCGGCTGCTTCACATTGAAGCCGGCTCAGAGCGGACGCGACCTCTCGCTGCCTCCGCCACTGAAGCGGCCCGCCGGCCGAAGGCGTCGCCCGTTGCACGCCTCCTCATCGCATTCAAACGCCTCACTTAAACCCGCGTGGAAGCCGAGAAAACTACTCCGGTCACACGTTCGTTCACGATCGAGGCGGCATTGAACACAACGACGGACAAGCTCCTCCTGTCCGCCCGCTATTTAATTGATACCAGTTTCCGGACTCCGAGCAAAAATGGCACCAAACCTCCGCTCTCATCTCCTCCTTGCACTACTTTTTCCACAATCTCCATGGCACCCAGCGAGCAGAAAGAGGAGTTCACCGGTACGAAAGCCATCTGGGTGGCCTGCCGAGCCTGCCAGATACGAGCCAGGTAACTTGCCGCTCCACCTCCCTCGCCTAGCCCGACGGAGCAAGTTGGCGCCGCAAGCCGACACGTGGTTCAGCAACTCGTCGCTCCAAGCCAGCTCGCGGAGGAGTGACTAATTGCTCCAGGAAGGTACACAAGGTAGCACGGCGGAACGAGCATCGTGGATGCCATGGACAAGGCCATCCGCAACGTTGGCGGAACCGCGCCCGGTTGGTGGAGAAAGAAGCCGACTACAAGAAGAACGACGAGTCGGTGGCCAGTGCGTCCACGTCCACCGCCAACATCGAGGGAAAGTAGAACACGGAAGACTCCCGCCGCTTGGGCTTGCACAGCCGACGACTTCCCGGTTCTTTAGCGCAGACCATCGTCGTCCCCCGCCTGGTCTTAACGGAAGCGAAGGAGCCCCTCATTCCCCTCCGGCTGAAGCACCCCCTTTGCCGCTCCGACGAGTGGCGCAACCGGTCATAGGGAAGATACGGGAAAAGAATATAGCTCCGGGGCTCCCGACTTTCCGATGAGCGGGCAGCCGGATATGAGGAAGACAAAGAGATCCGCCGCTACAGGCCGTGGACTAGTATGATGTATCTGTGTTGTGGGAATGGAGCTCCGGCGCGTGGCAGGACGTCCACATAGTTTGACCTTTTTCTAGTTAAAACATGTCCAAAATGTAAATGTTTTCGTCCGATTTGTATGAAACCTGCTGTGTTTGCATGAATTTCAACATGTTTGTTAAAAAACATTTAAAATGCTCCATTCCGGGACTGATTTCCACCGTCCATTTACACACTGAAAAGATGCGCATCCTCCCACGTATTCCCCGGGCCCGGCCTCCCTCGTCTCCTGTGCCGTGCGAACGCAACGCGACGGGGCGTCCAAGCCCGGTCGTGGTCTTCCCGGAGAGCGGGACAATGCGTCGCATGGTTTGCTCGACAAGTCAGCCTGCGCTTTCCACAGGAAGGAACCGGTCGGTCGGTCGGTCGGTCGGTCCAACCAAAGCAAAGAAAAGAAAAGGCAGGCAGGCTAGCGACTTGGATTTAACCGATCGGGTCTCCTGACCGCTTCCGGGTCGTCGCCGTCCTGACATAAACTAGCGTTACACGACACGACTACACCGGGTAAAAAAATGATGTGGAGTGGAGGTCTATCAAGTCTCAACTTGGAGCTCCTCAACTTGAAACATTCTCGTGGTATCCGGTAAACGGGGTTGCCTGTGTACCAGGCAAGAGGGTTGAGACGCCGCTCCATCATTAATTTCCCCCTCTAGTCTCTTTTTTATTTTCGCTTAGGCAAGCTCATTTTTTATAGTTTGTTTTTTCTTTTAGGCTTGTTTTGAACTTTGAAATATTATGGCGATTTCTTTAATGAAAATCGACGGGGAGCCTCGTTGTTTCAAATAATCTTTTCCTCTTCTTCTTAAGCTAATTGTGAGTGTCCGCGGATTTTACGACAGTGGATCCACTTGTTCTCCTTTGTTTTCTGCCCCCTGGAAATATACAAGTTGGAACTTTGCATCTTTGTTATGTCAAAATAAAAGGAAAATGAATTGGTCCGGTTCTGCTCGCTTTCATGTTAAAAGCAAAAAACAATGGGATTACATATCTCAGTATTAAAGTTGGGATAGCGTACGTATTGATGGTGGCTTATCGGGGAATAATAGCACGATGCACTTGTCCTCAAAGACCGTCGGAATAGCCAGCACACTATCATATATTCCTTTTACCCCTTATGGCAATGACATGCATATTTTCCTAAATAGATTGTGTGCTCACTAGGCAGAGTCTTTGTTGTGCTACATGCGAGTGTCGACTTTTTGCTATGGTGTGGTGGGGTTATCGGCTTGGGCGATTAGGGCGATATAGTGTGATTGGCTAGACGCCAAGGCTATAGCACTGGATGATGGTGGTAGAAGGCTACACATGGCGCCACAGGTAGACAAATTTGATGGTGGCAACCCTAGGATGAATTGGCCTTAGGAGTGTAGAGGTTATGGGGGTGTGCTTCAACCGGCGACAAAGTCAATGTGGCTCAATCATTCTCATCCCACAGCTGGTTTTGTTTCTCTTCCAACTTGGTGGCCACGGGGTGGCGGCGCGGTGCCTCAAGACATGACTTTCGCGCTTCATTGAATCATTCCGAGGTCTCCACCCCTCTCCTTGGGTGGGTCATGTTGGATCCGTCTTGCTCGATGCAAGGTGCGGGGAGGGCATGGCGCAACAATGGCTTTTATTTTCGATGATCAGTCGGTGTGTGTGGGCTTCGTGGCCTTTCGTATATGGTGCTCACTCGACTTTTTTTCGAATTAACCAAGCAATTTTATGCCTCTACATGAACAAACAGTGCTCCTACTCGGTAACACGAAAAGAGCTTGCGCGCTGATAAATAATAGATATAAAATGTTGTAGTAATATAATATGCACCCGCAAAAAAGTAGTAATATAATATATAGACATAACAAAGTCATGCAAACATATGACCATTTTGCATGAGATGGGAGCAAGGCAAACACATTTCGGCTAGGGTATTTTTTTTTTCATTTTCTCCTCATTTTTTGAGAAGCACGAGTATTGTGAAAACCCTTTGCACGCGCAACCGGTTTCTTTTGGAAATTGCAAAGTGAGAGCGGAGAAGGCAGTCGGTCCGCTGCATTTCAAGCTTCAGTTAGGCCAAACTGTCCTCTAACAGCTACCTAAATCTATGTCTTTCTAGAGATTTTAATATAGACTACATACTGATGTATATAGATGTATTTTAAAGTGTAGATTCCCTCATTTTCGTTCAAAGAAAAGAAAAGAAAAAGGCAAGCTAGCGACTTGGATTTAATCGGGTCTCTTGACCGCTTCCGGGTCGTCGCCGTCCGTCCTGGATTAATTTTTTAGTGTTGCACGCCACGACTTCACCTGGTAAAAAATGAGAGTGAGTTGGTGTGGTGAGCAGGTCTCTCAACTTAAACATTCCTGTGGTTTCCGGTGAACGGCCGGGGTTGCCTGTGTACCAGGCAAGAGGGCCGAGACGTTCAAAAACCCCGTATTACTCCGTTGGTCCACAATTTTTTATCATATTTTTCCCACTTTCCTTTTCCTTTATTTTTTTCTTTTCACCTAGAGACGCTCACTTTGTATAAATGTTTTTCGCCCGATCTTGTTTTCAACTTTGTAATAGTGTGACGGTTTCTTTAATGGAAATCAGCAAGGAGGCTCGTTGTTTCGAGAAAAAGAAAACTTGTATCATTTTCCTCTTCTTAAGCTAATTGTGAGCGAGTGCAGCGGAGACTCTGATGGTGCGTGCACTCTCTCTTTTTCATTTTCCATCCCCAGGAAACTAAGTTGGAAATTTGTATTTATGTTGTATATACGAGAGTAAAGGAAAAGGAACCGGTCCGGTTTCTGCTCGCTTTTATGTTAAAAGCGAAAAGCAAATGGATTATGTATCCCACTATTAAGTTGGGATAGCGTACGTATTGATGGTGCCTTATGAGGGAATAATTGCAAGAGGCACTTGTCCTCAAGGACCGTCCGAATCGCCAGCGGGCTACAATATATTCTTCTTACCCCTTTCGGTTACCCCTTTTCGTAATGAAATTCATATCTTTCCGAGAAAGATTATGCGCTCCGTAACTAGGCAGAGTTCTCTGTTGTGCTGCACGCAAGTGTCGACTTTGTACGACGGTGTGGTGGGGTTATCAGTTCGTATGATTGGGGCTGATAGAACGTGATTGGGTAGACGTTGAGGATACAACACCGGAAGGTGGTCGTGGAAGGCTACACATGGCATGACAGATCCCATGGTGGCAACCCCAGGCTGAATTGGCCTTTGGAGTGTCGGAGGTTATGGGGCAGTGTAGGGTCCTCAAGGTGTGCTTCCACCATCGACAAAGTTAGGGTGGCTCAATCATGCTCATCCCATTGCGGGTTTGGCTTCTCTTCCAACTCCGTGGCGACGGAGGCGGTGCTAGTGAGGTGATGACGCAGTGCCTCACGACATGTCTTTTGTGTTTCATCAAAGCATTTCAAGGTCTCCACCCCTCTCCTGGGGTGGGTCATGTCGAATCTGGCTTGCAAGATGCAGGGGTGCGGGGAGGCATTAGGCAACAATGACATTTATTGTCGACGGGGTGTGTGGTGCTTTGTGCCCTTTCGTATATGGTATTCACTCGGTTTCCCAATTAACCGTGCAATTTTTATGCTTCTTAATGAACGAACAACACCCTTGGTTGGTAACCTCGAAAAGGGATTCCAAGCAGGAAAATAATAGCTATAAAAAAGCTATAATAACATATTGTGCACACATAACAAAATAATGCAAAAAAAAAACATGACCATTTTGCATGGGAGCAAGGCGAACAATTTGGCCAGGGCATTGTTTTCGCTTTCTCCTCATTTTTATGTGAGAAGAATTAGTGTGTATTATACATATTTTAGAAATCCTGTGCATGCGCATCCACCTTTTTTGGAATCGCAAAGCGAGAACGGAGAAGGCGTCAGTCCACTATTAAAAAGCGAAGAACAAAGGGATTGTATATCCCACTTATGTATTGATGGCGCCTTATCGGGGAATAGTTGCAAGAGGCACTTGTCCTCAAAGACCGTCTGAATCACTAGCAGGCTAGCATATATTCCTTTTACCCCTTTTGGTAACCCCTTTTTGTAATGGCATGCATATTTTTCGAAAAAGATTGTGCGCTCACTAGGCATAGTTCTTTGTTGTGCTCCACGTGATTGTCGACTTTTGTACTACGGTGTGACAGGGTTATCATCCTGAGAGATTAGTACAGATAGTGTGATTAGCTAGACGTCGAGGCTGCATCCCCGAAAGGTGGCAGTGGAAGGCTAAGGCTAACATGGCATGAAAACTAGGTAGAAGCCATGGTGGCAACCTCAGACTGAATTGGCCTCGGGAGTTGTGTCCTTGAGGTGTTCCACCGGCGGCAAAGTCAAGGTGGCTTAATCCTACTCATCCCAAAGCGGGTTTGGTTTCTCTTTCTGCTTGGCGGCAACATGGTGGTGATGTAGTGCCTCAAGACATGTCATTTGTGCTCCATCGAAGCATTTCAAGGTCTCCACCCCGCTCCCTGGGTGGGTCATGTCGAATCCGTCTCTCGATGCATGGTGCGGGTCTTTTTAATGAACGGATAACGCTCCTACTCGGTAACCCGAAAAGGGACCGCACACCGGAAAATAATAGATATGAAAGGCTATAATAATTCCAGGAAAAGGTAATAATAATTACACAATATTTATATACACAACAAAATCCTGCAAAATGGGTGGCCATTTTGGAGCAAGGCAAACATGTTTTTGGCTAGGGCATTTAGAGTCATTTTCTCCACACTTTGCGGAAAGAACCGAGTGTGCCACCACCACTATTTTCAGAAAACCTTTGCACTCGCAGCCAGTTTGGGTTGGAGTCACCGCAAAGCGGGGGAAGGCAGTCGGTCCGCCGCATTTCGAGCTCCAGTTAGGCTGGTCATAGTGGGAGTAAGGGCGTCTCCAGCCACGCCCCCAACAGGTCCTCCCCAGGCGATTTTGCCGCGCCGGCGTCAAAAAAAGGCCCCAGTCGCGTCCCCAGAAGCCCGTTTTTCGCCGGCTCGGGCCAAAATTGGTGTCGGCAGACCCAGGCCGAACCCGGCGCCCGGGGGGGCGCTTGGGGAGCCGGCACAAGCGAAAAAGGCGCGTGGGCCCGCCCTGGAGGCGACCCGAGGGCCTTTCCCGCCGTTTCTTCACGCTTTTCCCTCGCATCTCTCCCGCTCGCTCGCCTTCCTCCCGCCATTCTCTCCCTTTCTCCCGCCAAACCCCCTCCCGCTCGCCTTCCAGTCGCCGCCATGCCGCCGAAGAAGTACGCCATGCCAAGCGCGGCGGCAACCGCCACTGGCGCCGTGGTCCAGCCAAAGCAGAGGAAGCCGAGAGCGTCGCCATCGAAGCCACCGGGCCTGACGAACGCCGAGTGGAGGGTGGAAGTTCAGCGGCGCGAAGCAGTCATCGCCGACAGGCGGAACAAGGCCATAGCCAAGAAGGCCCGCGACAACGCGGCGCGCGCGGCGGCGTCTTCCACATTGGTCGATCAGGCGGGGATAAATCCACCCACCGTCAGCCACGCCCAGTACGCGCCCTGGGGACAACAAGGCGCCGGATCTCCATGGGGTTTATCGTCGCCCGGCTACGCCGACGGTGAGGCGCACGGTGGGTTCAACCCAAACGTGACCTTCCCTCATGGTCACCCCGCTACGCGCCCGCCCTCGCCCGCCTTCGTCGGCGTGCAGTATCCTCCATACAACTACTCGCCGCCGGCCGCCTACGCGTCCACATCGACACCCCATCTCTACCGCGGACCGCTGCCCTTCTCGCACCTCGGCGAGGCCGACGACACGGGAGCCGACATGGACGACATCATCGCGACAGGATCGACCGCGGCCGCCGCGTCTCCCGGGTTCGCCACCCAGGACGAGGTAGTGGACCTCAGCGGCGACATGGAGGCCGAGCTCGGCTACGTCTACGGCGAGGACGCGCAGGAACCCGAGGAGGAGGAGGAGGAGGAGGACGAGGAGGAGGAGGAGGAGGAGGAACCGGCTCCTGTTCCGACGAAGGAGCGCAAGAAGAAGAAGCGGGCGGCCAGGCCAGGCGAGCCGCGCATCAAGTGGACGTCCAAGGAGGATGAATGCCTCGCCGAAGCATGGAAAGTCGTCTGCCTCGACCCGACCACCGGCGCGAACCAGAGCTTGGAGACGTACTGGGACCGCATCAAGGCCGAGTTCGACGAGCGGAAGCTCATCGACCCCTACTTCAAAGGCGTCTACATGCAGCGCGGCTCCAAGGCGATGGCGAACCATTGGGGGCGTATCCAGTTGGCGTGCAACAAATGGCATGGCATCGTCGAGGAGGTCGCGGCTCGCCCGGAGAGCGGCGCCAGCATTGAGGATCAGGTACGCACGCCGTTCGCCCGCATATCTTCGTCGTCTACGCCCGCCGCCCGCCAACTGTTCGTCCCTCCGCGCAGCTGCTGCGTATGTTCGCCATGAATCGGGGCGACAACCAAGACGCCGACTTAAAGCACCTCCACGTCTACAAGCGCATTGACAAGTGTGAGAAGTGGGCGGAGGTCCGACGTGCCCTCGACAAGGCCAAGGAGACATACAAGCCGGACGCGACGACTCCGGGCGCGTCAGAGGGGCGGCCGGACGGCCACAAATTGGCAAAGAAGGGGGAAAACGCCGACGCGGCAACCGCGCGAGTGTAGGAGTCCATCGAGCATTGCCTCGCCGACGCCCAGGCCCGGGCCGTCCTATGCGAAGAGAAGACCGAGGCGCGGTGGTCATCGCTGATGAAGAACAACGCCATCAAGCTCGACCTGCTCCGGACGAACGTCGCCGCGAAGAAGAGGAACACCGACATGGCTTTTCTGATGAGCGGGGCGAACATGCTCCAGAGCAACGACGAGAAGCTCAAGGCGTGGTACCTGGTGCAGCGCGGCCTCATTCTGAACGAGCTGTCGACGGCAACGACGATGACGCCGACGACGCCCACGACCGCACGGACGCCCTCTACATCGCCGCCCAGCAGTGCCGAAGTCGCGCCGACACAGCCCAGCACCGAAGCAGCTCCGACACCGCCGAGCCCGCGCACGCCGACTCCGCCAACGCCTGGAGCCGACCCCGCCGAGTGAATCATTGCGCCCGGCGCTCTGTTTTTTGTAACGCCAGACTACGTCCGATCGCCGGATTTGCGGCGCCTTTGAGAGCGGGAACGACCAAGTTTAAATTTCCCGCATCCTGGGGGCCGGCGCGTGGGGGCGTGACTGGGAGCTAGGTCGCCCCCAGGGGCCGAACTAGCGCCGGCACGCCCCCAGACCGCTCTATTTAGGCGCCCTGGGGGGCCGAACGGCTGGAGATGCCCTAACATAACAAGTAACATAACATATCCCGAGACAAGTTTGCTTATGTGGCAACTAGTTAATGAGGAGAGAGATGTTTGAAGAAAAGTTGAGTCTACAAGCTAATAAATGCAACCATCATACGCATGACACTGGTCTAAGTTACTCCCCACTATGACCAGCCAAGCCGTCCTTTTTATCAGCTGCACGCTGCACGAGTTATTCCTACATTGATCCCGGCCCAGAACCACGTGCGACCGAACAAAGTTCGTTCGGCCCGAGACCAACCCGATTCACAAGTCACAACGCCGGCTCCAGGTGTTTCTCGTCGCAATCTAGAAGGAGAACATGCACGGAAAGAAAGACGAGATGAGACGCCGGCGGTGTAGGGGATATCGCGGAGGCTTGGCCGCCATTGCTTTTGCTTTCAGCGACGGCTGGTTCGCCGCCCACCTTGCCCGTGAAGTCACGGGGAGCAGACTGGCTCGCCGGGGAAAGGAGAGGTTCTTCCATGCGTCCAAACGGTGCCCTCTCCTTTAGTTTGGCGCCCCGTGCGTGCCAGACAGCTTGCTTTGCTGGCATAGTATAGTCCAGGTCGTTGTAGTCTCCAATAAGTAGCAGTGATCTACAAAAAAAAGGTCTCCAACAAGTCCTCATAACTATGGAGCATGGAATCATGGAGGCTGGGCCAACCAATCATTTAAAAGCGTATCAGTCGGACAATCTACACATACTTTCTCTGGTAATACACTTAGCTTTGTACTTTTGCAGCCTACCACACACCCACACCCACATGACAATCCTGGTGGCGCTTGATTCCCACCTCCTCTAACGCGGTGTTCGGTTCCATCCAGGGACCCGACGGATCGTCTCGCACTAGTAGCACCTCCAACCCCACAGCTGTTTGTTTTGTTGGAGAAACCTGGAGTGTTTGGTAGTACGCACTACAGGTGTGCTGGATTTGCGAGGCCAACACCACAGATATTTCACTCCTGCTAGCTAGCCAAAAGAAAGAAATGAAAGGAAATCTCATCCTTTCTACCGAGTGATTGGGTAGTTTTATTACTAACCTGTGGGGATGCAGGCCGCCCAATGAAGCAAACATTGCCCATGCCCGCTTCAAGTAAAGAAAGTCACTTTGCAGTATATATAGTACTCCCTCCATAAAGAAATATAAGAGCATTTAGATAACTCAAGTAGTGACTTAAACGCCCTTATATTTGTTTACAGAGGGAGTAGAAAAAAGCGAAAATGCTCAAAGAAGCTATATTATCCTATCTGTTTGAGTGGCTTCGTAAGTGGATCCTTTCTGAAAGGATGCATGCCACTAGTTTATTTAGTACAGTAACCGCAATCGTAGATCATTATGGTATATATCTTCTCTACATCTGTTTCTTGACATTTTTCTACTGCTCATGCATGGGGTATGCGCACGGAGTGGCGGCCTGGCACAGTGGGGCATTAGATATTTGGGTTTCCCCAAGTGTACCAAGTGCCATGATTTGAGTATATAAAATGATCAGATCAGTTCCTGCGCAGGTTAGCTAGCTAGCACCTAGCTGTGTTTGGCCCCGGGACGGCTGCTTAGCCACCGACAAGCAGCCACAGCTCGGCACAACTGTATTGGCGTATATGGAATAGTACATAGCAGCACTGATTACCTTAAAAAAGTAGTGGTAGCACTGATTCTTCTAGTAAGCTGGAAGATTTTGGTACTCACACAGCAGTAGCCAGTAGGTGGCCTCAGGCAGCAGCCACAAATGTGGTTCAAATTCAAAAAAATCTGCTCCAGCTCAGTGCCTAAGTACCAAAAAACCCACCAGGTCTTGGAACAAAGCAATCCCCTGAAAATGGCAAGGTTCAGAGAACATTAGAAGAAGAAAAAGAGAGCACAAAACAGATTCATTTCTGGTGTGATAGCTTTGCACAGATAGAGCACTGGCTTGGATCAAAATTATGACATACAGTACCACAGTAGCAGAGACAGAGAACCTGACCAGGTTGTTCACTGCGAGTGGCCTTGCATTGGGCAGCTGCTCGCATCACATGCACAGATCCCATACAGATCAGAACAGCATCGGATAGTTAATGTCCCTATACAGCACAGCAAGATCTGGATATCGAGATACAAATTTTGGACAGCTGCAATTGGTGTAAGCAATAAGCATCACCATGCCTGGAACTGGAAATATTCTGCAGGAAATAAACAGGGCACAGGGCCTTGAGCTACTAACAAAGTATGGAAAATATCAATACCCCTTTTAGTTGATGAATGTCACTAGACACAGAAAACCTGAATTCATGAAGAGCTTTGTAGCTTCTTTGAGTTGATTTTTCAAAGCTGAGAACCTCTAAAGTTAACTCAGAGCTGCTACAAGCCCTGGTCACCTCTTTACTACTCCCTCCGTCCCAAAATAAGTGACTCGACTTTGTACTAGTTACCACAGTCGAGTCACTTATTTTGGGACGGAGGGAGTACTTGATACTTTAAAAATAATACCACGATAAATGGTCGGACGACAATTTAAACAAAAACAAAGATTGTTCCACAAACAATATTCCATTCCATAAACTTTAGAGCCTTTGTTGAATTCAGGTCAAGATAGAATAGAATCCCCTTTTACAACAATTCCTCGGTCCATTAGTTAGGTGCCAGTTTCTTCTTTTTTGCAGGACAGTGATGTCAACAATGTTAGGTGAAATACCAAACAATCAAGTACATCATCTCCTAAAAATTAAGAAGTACAGTACTCCCTCCGTACCTACAGAGGGAAGAGAGAGTAGAACACTACAACATTTGATTTTGCTAGCATATTAAGCTTCTCCTCCATCTTTGCGTCAGTCAGTAGGACATATGATTACAGCTGTAACATCAATACACCAAGGCACAATGATACACCACAATCTGAAGAGTGTCACCAGCACACCACCAGTAGTCCTATTTGATTGTCACGAAACTCATAGCTACTGATGGAGGGCTTCAAATTCCTCTCTTGTCCACTTCCCATCAGTCGCAAAGCCAGTTTGGATTCATTTGTGATCATCAACATATTCTTGGGATGCCATAACCATAGGCGACTTTGCTATCCGACATATGCTACCAGATAGTTCCGTACTTCAGCTGTTGAACTTCTAAGGCAAAATTTTGTGCCTCTGAATTGCCACCGACTAAATGTTTGATTCAGTAGCACTCAAGTTTCTCCTTAAGGGCATCAAAGAGAAGAATATGACTGATGCCTCTTTGCAAAGGGCAAACTGAGTGATGTTTTTACGCAGGTCATTCCAGCTTCTTGGAGAAAAACGCAAAGAACAGAACCCATAAGTTCAGTATCTGTTTTAATGTTCAGACCTACTTATTGTCTGTAGATCGCCCATCTTTTAGATCACGCAGGTACTGAACACGATGATCATCAATCCCTTTGACGAGAAACCATTTGATCATGGTAGTGCAGGTTACCTTGTCTGGTCTTATTTGCTCTTCCTTCATCATATTGAGAACATCCCACATCTCTGCCAAGCGCCCCACCCTCCCATATGCGTCCACCAAACAGTTGAAAAACACAATATCCAACGTGATATCTGAATTCTCGACAACTCTTAACACTGTCCCTATTTTCTTTACTTGGTCAGCCCTTCCATATGCTCTAATCAATGAACAGAGGGTAACACAGTTAGGCTTTATACGGTCTGATTTCATCAATCTAAAGATGTATTCCATCTGTTCAAGATCGCCGGCCCTTCCGAATGCATCAATAACTACATTGTATGTGACTATTGTCCAGGAATAGTAATACTTCTGCATGTACTCCATCACTGCTCCCATCTTCTCATACATTTTAGCTTTACCATAGGAATCAAGTAAAATGTTGTAGGTCTTAATGTTTGGGGAGATACCAGATGCCTGGAACTTCTCGTAGCAGCTTTCCATTGTCTCGATCTGACCACTGCTACCAAAAGCTCTGAGAGTAGAATTCATTGTCCACACGTCAGGCTTGCAGTCTTCAGACAACATCTCAAGAAGAGTTGACTCCATCTCAGCAAACCTTAAACGCAAATGATGAAACCTCATTAGCTTAATACTTCGTGACAGAAAACATACCAGGAAAAACAGGAATTTGGAAAACCAGGAAATGCATTTGGATGGCAACAATAAACTTGGTTTTCCTAAAGGTTGGACATATTTGAAGATTTATTTTTTCTGAACAGATATTTGAAGAAGTGGCGCAACTGCTAAGCATAACCTATAAATTTCAGGATGATCTAGTGCATCACTGATAATTGACAAAAGAGTTTCTAGGACATATTCAATAGATATATAAGGAAATAGCACCACTGATAATCGCCGAAAAAGTTTCCAGGACACATTCCCTAACTCATAAGCATATGTCCTTATTGCCGATTACCTTCCTGCTTTCCCATGAGCATCAATGAGAGTGTTATAAGTCACGGTGTTGGGGCGGATACCCGCGCGCGCCATATCCTCCAGCAAATCCTTCACCTTGTCGAAGTCATAGGCGTGCAAGCAGGACTTGATGAGAATGGAGTATGTCTGGACATCCGGCCGGCAACCAGGGGTGGCCTTCATCTGATCAAGCAAGGCGAAAGCCCTGTCGAAGCTGCCGCTCCTGCTGTACGCGGAGACAAGGGCCGTGTAGGACTCGAGGTTGGGGGCGCAGCCCTCGTCGACCATGGCCTGGAACAGCTCGTGCGCCTTCCCCGGCTGCTTGCACTTGCCGAGCATGGTGATGAGCTTGATGTATATCCCGACGTACGGCCTGTACCACACCTGGTCCCGCATTAGCTCGAACACCTGGGCGTCAGTGGGCACGGCATGGTTAGATAGACAGAGCCCGCGGCGGTGGCTGAGGAGCTGTGAAGCGGGGAGGGGGGTGGGGGTACCTTGAGGGCGGACTCCCAGCGGAGGGCGGCGACGCGGTCGTGGAGGGCCTCGAGGACGGTGCGGGGGAGGAGGCGGCGGGTGCCCTTGCCGGGCTCGCGCTTGTCGAGGACGGCCTTGGTGGCCTCGCGCCGGAGGATGATGGAGAGCGCCTTCCGGGAGGCGATCTTGCGGTTCACCTCCTCCTTCCTCTGCCGCTCGAACTCCTCCGCCTCGGCCTCGGCCTGGTCCTCCTCCCGCCGCAGCCTCCTCTCTCCCGCGCCCGCCGCGCCCCTGGCGCTCGGCTGCTGCTGCTGCTCGCGCGGCGAGGCGGCCGCCGCTGGCGGCGGGAACGCGCGGCCGTGAAGACGGCGCGTGGAGGTGCTGAGCGGGGAGGAGGGCGAGGGGAGCGTGGGGAAGGGGGACGCCACCGGCGCGGCGGCCATTGTGCGGCGAGGGGGGCGGGGGAGGGAGCTGCGGTGCAGAGCGATGGAGATTTTTGCGGGGGACTGGATGAGACTGCGGGCAACGAACAGTGAGGAGAAGAGGCTCCGTGGACCGTCTGATGGATGAGCAACGCCCGGGATGGGATCTCCTGTGCAGTAATCAAGACGCTCTCCCGAATTGCATAACTGTTGTGCATACAAAGGACCCATTGGTTCAAAGTAATTTTCATAGGATATTTCAGAGGATTTGGACCCCTAATTCTTTTTCTACAGTTTGTTTGATTGGTAGGATTGCAATCCTCGTGAAGTTTTTCTTTGAGACAAGTTAGAAGTCTTTTCTATAAATTATCCGCTAAACTATGATTTTCATTATATTTCTTAGGTTACATCCTTATCAGTATTTCCCTATAAATCTTCAGTGCTTCCGGCAGGAGCCATTCCAATCCCGCAGCACAACCTCAGTGCCGAACTCCTGGACCTGCACTCAGGTCTGACACCACACGTCGACGAAGAGTGGCACGACACGCAGAAAGACGAAAGTGGACCACCCTCTCAGCACCTTCTGTAAAACCCTCAACAACGAGGAAGGCAGTGTCCTCCTCGATCTTGATTTGCACGTGGAACCGGCGTGGCACCAGTTCTATTGGCTTGTGCCCAAGCTTGAGCTTGCGGCCAAGCGTTGGTGGAGGCAACGCCGCCGCTTCCTTCCTCCTAGCACAATGATCCTATGTCCCCATCGGTTATCAGGGAATACATCCTTCACGCCTTCCGATGGAGGTCTGCCACCACCGACGACGTCTCACTTAGTCTTCATTATCTTGTCAGTTAAGTAGCAAGGTGAGTATCATAGCACAAGAAAAATAAAGCACGTGTATGATCCTACATCATGATCCCATATTGCCATGATTTTACATTGAATCGCATAGGTATGATCCTGCATTGAAGCACATAGCTACAATCCTACATTGAAGAACATAGGTATGTAAGAAGCATATCAAGCATACCCACATTGCAAAGATCAGTGCCTGTGTATGAAGCATATTAAGTATACTCACATTGCTAAGATCAGTGCCTATCTATGAAGCATATCAAGCAAGTGCACATTCGTAACAATGCAAAATGCACATTGCTACAATTAGTGCACAATTCACATTCATAGAAATGCAAAATTAGGACGTGGAAACCTAATCGAATCTAGGCACAAACTACACATGCACATTACTAGCAATTCAAAATCAAGTCTAGAATCTACTCTAACCGCCCCAAAAAAACCTAACCTTTTTTCTGGAAACTTGTTTTTTTTTTGAGATTTTAAATTAAGTGCTCCCTGAAGAGCTCGGACTCTATAAGAGTAGCACCAACAGCCCCCCTATACCGCACCTTTTTCGGTTTAGGGGGAGTTGGGCTAAAAATCATGTTCCAACAGTTCCCGTAAAACAGAAAACAATTCAGAGGAAACCGTATAATCGCAATCTCCTCCATCTAGGGGAAGATGGAGCTTCCTGTATAATTTTTGTTAAATGTGGCGGGAGCCAACGTTGAGAAAACAACCCCTGCACACTCCCTTCTCCTCGTGCCACCAACCATCTGCGCCTTCGTGCCGCCGCCCAGTGCCCTCAGCGCCGACCGGTGCGTCCCCGCGGCGGCCCACCTCTTGCCTCCCGACGGCCAATAGCCGCTGCCCGCGCCAGGGGACTTCCTCTCACCGCCCATCACCTTCTCTGCTCCGGTCGGTTTCCTCTTGTGCGTTCATCGTCACTTCACCGGGCCTCGCCCTATTGTTCGTCGATTTCTTTCATTCGCAAGGTGTTTGACGATTTGCTCACCAAAAAATATTTCATATATTGTGGTTCTAAATAATGCTGAATAATGTGTGTTGGAATAATGTTGTTTCAAATTTCTATGTTGATAGAATCGACATGCATATGACATTCGTACATTAATTGAAGAGATAAATGGGAAAAACCAAATTTTAGGGGAAGATTTTATGGGAACTGCAAAAGAAGCTCATAGTCAACTCCGTTAAATTATATGGACACTATGTAAAACCATATTTAGGGGATTTTTTTACAGTCGTATTTTATCGAATTTCATTTTGGTGTTCGCTACACAAAAGCCAATAGGGCAACAATTTGGTGCTTTTTCTTTTTCGAGAACAACATTTTTTCTGTTGAGGGGTTGGAGAACAACAGTTCGCCGAAGTCGATGGGCCGATTGTCCCATTCGGGCCTTCTCGCACCGCCGAAGTCGGCCATCACCAAATCCATCTAGCGCCTTCTCGCGCACCGCCGAACCAGAGAGGCCCTTCTAAGCTCCGGAGGAGAGAAACTCCCCGCGGCCATCAGCGCCGCCGCCACCGCAACCCAAGCCCCCATGGCCGCCGCCGCCGCCGCCTCCAGCCCTTTCCCGTTCCCTCGCCGCCGGCCGCCGGACGACACCCTCTTCTACGCCGTCTACCCCCTCCCCCTCCCCACCGGCCTCCCCGCGCCCGCCCTCCTCGCCTCGCTCCAGTCGCTCCACCTCTCCCTCCTCTCCCACCTCGCCCCCTTCCTCTCCGCCCACCTCTTCCACCGCGACCCCTTCACCCTCTCCCTCCCCGCCGACCCGGCCGGCCCCTGCGCGGCCTGCGCCTCGCCGCCCGCCGCCCCCCACCTCCACGGCGCGCTCCGCTTCGGGGACTCCCTCCCCGACGAGTGGCTCGCCGTCGCCCTCCTCTTCGCGCTCACCCGCGCCTTCCCGGGCCTCGCGGCCCGCGCCTGGGACTCCGACGGCGACTTCCTCCTCATCGAGGCCGCCTTCGCGCTCCCGCGGTGGCTCGACCCCGACACCGCCCCCAACCGCGTCTTCATCTTCCGCGGCGAGCTCCACATCCTGCCGCCCTCCCTCTTCCCCGACACGCCCTCGCTCCACGCCGCCCTCGCCGCCGTCCACGACGACTCCGTCGACACCCGGGCCTCCGACGCCGTCCAGGCCGCCATCCAGCGCCGCATCGCCGGGATGCCGGAGCGGGCCGCCGAGAACCTCCACACGGCGCGCGTCACCGTGCCGGCGCCCGTGGCCAAGGTGCTCAAGGAGGAGCCCTGCTTGATCGCGCGCGCGGTCGAGGGGTTCTACGACCGGGACATTGACACCATGAAGCACGCGGCGAGGATGGACAAGTTCCTCAAGGGACCCGGCGGGGAAGGGGTTGACATGGTGAGGACCTCCGTGCGGATGACGAAGGCCATGTATGGCCAGCTCATGCAGCAGAGTTTCCAGGCGCCCAGGGGTTACCCCATGCCGAGGAGCGAGGAGGGTCCGGAGAAGTGGGTTGAGGCAGAGCTGGGGATGAAGATTGCGTGTGGGTTCGAGATGATGTACCAGGAGAGGCGGCATGAGGCGGAGGAAGGAATGGGGAGCACATGGGAGGTTTACAAGAAGAGCTTGGAGGCGACTGGCTGTTTTCAGGGGTTGCTTCCTGGTTCCAAGGAGTATAAGAGGATCATGGAGGATGCAATGCAGTATTACAAGAGCTCGAGTTCGTTCTCGCGAACAAGGTAATTTTTGTAGCCCATACTTGTGGATTTAGCTATGTCAGAGCGTGTCAGTATGTTACCATTTATTCCTTTAGTTTCAACCTTAAAAATTAGTTATGTCTGGCTGGATTGTCATTTATCTGTTTCTTCTGCAACTACAAAAGCTAGAACTAACAGTATTCTGTACTGGACAGTAGTGAATGCTATCCAACACAATTCTTCAGTCTACCTGATTTAATAGGTCATGAACTCAATAGCCATCTATGATATGAAATTCTGGCAGTGTTCTGATACTTCTGCGGTATTTCACAGGGAGATGCTAAGTGCACCGGTGCGTCGAATTGATGAAATCCTTGCAATGCCATACGCAGCAGAAGATTTTCAAGGCATTAATCTTCCTCCGAGTGATGATGATTCTTGGCTGCGTAACGGGGAGGATGAATTGACTGCAGAACTTCAGGAAAGGCAGAAGGAAATGGAAGAGTATGCGGCTGTAAAGAAGAATAGAAAAAGTCAAAAGCAAAATGTCTCCAGCAGTTCAAGCTCCCAGCCAAGCGAGTTTAATCTTGGTGAAATCACAGAGTCCATGCAAGAATTTGTTCGCAAAATGTCAAGCTTCGAGGGAGCTGAAGTTCCCACAAACAGGTTCTCTTATATACTCATTTGTAACCTCTGTTCAATGCTTAGGCTCCCTTTGGTATTGCATCTTCCTTTGAGAAGCATTTAGTAACAGTTTGTTGAAAGCATCTTTATTTTTATCCCTAGCAAATTATTCCAGAGTGCTGCACAACAACCAGACGTGCACCTGGTTCTCAGTTGCTCATATTTTTGAATAATTTACCTTTACTTGTTCAAATAATTACCTTTGTACTCCCTCCGTGTTCCAAATTACTCGTCGCTGAAATGGATGTATCTAGAACTAAAATACATCTAGATACATCCATACGTGCGACAAGTAATTCGGAACGGAGGGAGTATGTATATAAGGATCATACACTATTTCTTTCTGTAGCTACGTTTGGCCCTGAAGTTCAAAGTTTAAACCACCATCAGAAGGGAGAGGCGTGGGATGAAACATATTAGTGTGAGCATCTGTATGTACAGATATAATCTTTTGTCAAACAGGAATCAAAATGCACTAACTTGCATGTTAAGTAAGTTTATCTTATTTCGGTGAAATGCGTACGACATCTGGAAACACTGAACAGAAAGTAAAGATGAAAAATGTGAAATGCAAACTGGTAGAGGCAGATAGAGAGGTAGCGTTATGCTGAATTTAATTTCTACTAGGTGGAAATCATTTAAACACAACACTATAGTTCAACCTTATAATATGATTTATTTATTTTATTTTTTGTGTTGGATACATGTTCTGGTTCATGTTTCACAGCTTATCAACCCTGACATTTGAGAAAAGAGCATTGGTTGCTGCTTTCACAGAGCACTATCAGGGTTTATGCCTTTTCCCCAATTGATGTAGTAGCTCCATTTCTCAGTGTGCAATAGATCAGCAGTTATACCTTTGCAATTGGGGCTTCATAGAGGATGATTCTTCACGTAATCAGTCCCTTGAGCATAATTGACTTCAAAGAAGTAATATGTGATTAAAGATTATTTCCCTGGCAGAAAGCCTACGTGACATTATTTGTCAAGCACATTAGAGATGAAATATATTGCTAGGACTTGTCGTGTGTAACAATCTGGGTATAACTATCCTTCTTTGCTGTAGCCATTTAATTATGCACCTTCTCAACTGAATTGGTTATTTGGTATTGATCTATTAATTTCGCTCATGTAGGGAAGACACTGAGACAGTAGACCTTGATGTCAACCTGTTCTTTAAGGCCATGGAGTCGGTGTTAGGAAGAGCTTCACAAGAGGAAGCTGGCAATGATACTGAAGCTGGTAGAGAATCCTCCTCGTCTGACATGGACTTTGGTATGCCCCTTTCTTCCAGTTCTCATTTCCTCATTAGTTGCTTGGACATGGTTAGCCAGTACTCCCTCCGTTCCATAATTCTTGTCGTGGTTTTAGTTTGTATCCTCTGACTACATTCTCATAGATAAATAAATATATATATATATATATATATATATATATATATATATAGTTAATTCAGTTTTCCACAATATTCTCCTAACTTTGTTGCATTAGTTACCACTTTGATTTAGGGATTCTTGTTTGCTGTGAACTGCGTTTTAGAAATTAAAAGTGGTTTTAATGGTGCAGACGATTCTGATTTCGAGAATGATTCTACTGAAGAAGCTGGTGAAAAGGATATGGATGATTCTTTCATGGAATCATATTCAGATGTTTTGAATGACGAGCTAAGTAAGACTACCATTGAGGAAACCTTTTCTCGAGCACAACGCCCTAGCACCAACAGTGAGGTAAACTTCCTTTTGGGCCTTGTAAGCTTTCGTCTTGCCATCTTGTGTTCAGGATAGGGCACTACCTTGTGGACTGCTTGCTCGAACTTATTAATTTTGATAAACTATTAGTATTGTTAGCTTGTTACCCTATTTGTAGGGTAGTTTTTAAGAAAATGAATAAATAATTGGAATTGTGATTTTGAAAAAGGCACATTCTAAAATTGCATGTTTAGCATGCAGGGGTTTAAATGTAGGGCAGATCTCAGCACGCACATACTCATTTGGTTTTGAAATCATGAAGATTCCATTAGAACTTCGTCAAACATTAATAGTCTTCAGTGGTCACTTTGACTAATATATTCTACCATGCCACGAACATGCAAGGATATGAAGGACGTCAATATGTCATGCTATGTTTGAACACATAAAGGCGCATGAGTTGACTATTTTTATATCAGATTTGCTTAACAAACTGTCCAAATCCACAAAGTCTATCATTTAACCGCATGCGTCACCCCCCCCCCCCCCCGCCCCACACACACAGAGTTAATAGCAAATAAAGAACTGCTCAAGGATAAATTAGTAAATGTTGGCGTCGTACATTAATGTTCTCCCAGATATCCAAGTTCGATTGTGTATCCAGCTTGCTTGTCAGTGTTGGCGTTGTATCTGCTAACTAGAATAGAAATTCCACATTTGCACTTCTGTCATATCAATTTCTCAGTTGCAAACTTATGCCGGTACCAAATCCTAACCGGTGCTCTGTTATTGTTTCGCCTTGCAGGGTCCCTCGAATGCTGCCGATAGTGATGATGGGGAGATGGCCCCAGTCGATGTGAACTTGAACCTTGTGGAGAGCTTTCTTAACTCGTACTCGTCTCAGCAGGGCCTTCCTGGCCCAGCCTCGAACCTGCTGGGACTTATGGGTGTAAAGGTACCACCTCCTGACGATAAAAAGCCGTGATTTTGTGTTGTTGGTGTACACTAGAGATTTCAGGACCATAGGAAGAAGCAGCAACGTTAGTGTTACGTACCGAGGTTTTATGACCTGCTTCTGAATTTGCTGTGGAACTGTTATCTTCGTACGCTCGCTGTGTGTAATGTAATCTCGCTGATGTACACTATATGCAAAGCCCGGGCTGTACTACGTGTGTCGTACAGGTAATGAATCACACAGTTTATGAACACGTCTCCGGCTATGAGCGTGTCTCTATTGACTCCTAAGGCGTGCACGTAGTCCTAGTAGAGGCGCTAATTCTGGGCTTGCGCTGTGATATGACATGTGATATGTGTAAATAAATAACTAAATATACAATACCAATTCTTGTTTTATCTTCCCGGAGATAGGGGCACATGTCAAACGCGGTGGTGATCATGCTAGTTTGAAATGAATTACTGATGTAGCAAAAGTTACAAAGTCGTGTACTGTTGACGTAGAAATTCCAGGTTCATATGGCTCTTTCACTTCTTTTTGCGGGTGGCTCTTTCACATAAAGAAAAAAGTCTAGCCTTATTTCTTTATTATAAGCATAAATCAGAAGCATTTTGAGCGTTTAAAGAACGGAAGAGAGGACGTGTGGGGACGGAGAAAGCAATGTGAAGGAAACGATAGGATCTGATGCGTCAAACCAGCACCATTTGGGGTAACAAATTAGTAGTATAATAAAGTCTAGTGGAACCAACTTTGCTATGCTTTTTTTCATTTTTGATGGGACCAACTTTGGCTACTTTGCTATGCTATAGCCGGTAAATTAAGACCACAAACCAACCGACGGCCGGCCATGTGTAGGGAAGAGTAATTAGCCCTACTAGTTAATCCGCGGGGAATGTTCTCGCACGCTGCCGGGTGAAGCAACCAAGCCAGTTTGGGGTGTGGGTTAATCGCCCGTTTTCATGAAGAACACGTGCTTAACTACCACAGTCCACAGAGCCTTTGTACGCGTACAGACGGGGCGTAGTTTATGGTTCGACGGCTAGCATCAATGAACAAAGCTAAAGGCAGCTGTCGCTGTACGCGCCTTAGTGTACCCCTACATATACGCCACACTGGTGTGCTTCTGACTCCTCACTCCTCGCTGTCTTCTGAGTCACTCCTCACCCCTCACTCAACAGCCAGCATCTCTATCTCGCTGGAAAGAAAGCCTTCAACAGAGCTAAGAAGAGTAGCTGTCGCTGTGCACGTGTAAAAGATGGCGGCCGAGTCTGCCTTGTGCTGGTCGTGGCTCACCTCCGGCGCGGCGTGGTTCCTCTTCTTCAACGTCGTCGTTGGCGCCGTGGCCGTCCTGTCCTGGCGGCAGGGCGGTGACGCGGAGATGTCTAGGCGGAGGAGGCTCACCCGGAGCGCGTCGTCCATGGTCATGGAGCGCCTCCGCTCCATGTCCGTCTTCGCCGCCTTCCACTCCGTGCCCGAGCACGACTACAGCAGCCTCGCGTCGCCGCCGTCGCTGTCGCAGCTCCACCACCTGCAAGAGTACTACACGTCGTCGCAAGTAGAGGGAGGAGAGGAGGTCGGGCACGCGGTGAAGCAGCCGGAGCCTGCCCTGCCAGCGGCGACCGTGGCTCCGTCGACACCGAGTGCTCCTGATGCAGCAGCAGCAGCGGAAGTACGTTCAGCGGCTTCGATGTCAGGGAGCGACAAGGCGGAAGCAGAGACGCGGACGGAGGTGTCTAGATGCTTGGGAGATGTGTGCGCGGTAGTAACGACCCGGCAGCGAGGAGCGCCGGCGCCGGAGCCAACGCCAGCCACGGCCGCCGCCAAGGGTGCTACGACGGAGAGGCCGAGGAGGCGGGAGCCGGCGAAGGTGGCGGAGATCGTCCAGCGGCGCGCGTACGCGGAGCTGGAAGAGAAGGCGGAGGTGAACGCGCAAGCCGAGCGGTTCATCCGGCAGTTCCGGGAGGAGCTCAAGCTGGAGCGCATCAACTCCATTCTCAACCATGGCCGCGCCGCCGGAGCATCGCCACTGCTCTGATGGCTTTTCTTGTGGGCGTGGTCTACTAGAAAATGTTGATTTCTTTGTCTCGATCTGTGCTTCCCTAGACGAGTTGGAGACAGCACCTTTTTTTTCTTTCTCTCTGTTTCCTCCCCGCTAAGAGCAACCTGCGTGATTGCTTAAAAAATAGAGGAATATCCAACCGAGTAAAACTTAGGGTAGTAATTTTACCTCACTAAATTTTGGCCAGACCAAAAAGGAATGAGTACTGCCCGAGTCGACCAACAAAAGAGGGTAACATCAAAATTATGGACTACTAAGCAAGCTAACTGAATGGAATGGAGTGCAGGAGATTTCTGATTAGCTTCAGCGGAAGTCTCCATTCCCAATATCTTTATTGTGTGGGTGTGAAGTTCCCAGGAGATACATAGGGTAAGATCTATGACCAAGCAGCTGCATCGAGTTTCTCTTCTTCCACTATCGGAACGTGTATCTTCTTCGCTCGGTCGGCTTGGCCAGCCCGAAAGTAATACGAAGTGACTGAAGTTGCTTAGATCTATTGAATTCCACCTCTGCACCTCTTTCTTGGGGCATAGGTGAACCTATAATTGATAGTAGAGCGTATGCTAAATCCCCAACCCTCATGATACACTTCGTTTGATTCATTCCGCTTACCGTACCACTTAGAGCTTTCAAACCCTTTTCTTAGCGCTGCAGTAATATGTTGTTATTTAGAAATTTAGTGGAGTAAATTTATTTTTGGTTTTGCATTTTGTCGAACATTTGCTATCCGCCGACGATGGTGACCACGCCGGCGACACTGGTGACGACGTTGGACACGCTAGAAGTCTCACCTCTGCCTGCACTAATGGAGGTTGACGCTCGGGGAGGATGGAGGGCGGCGTTCACGGCCCGTGCTCGCCTGGACGGACCTTGCCTAGGGCTTGTTGCTGACGTGGGGATGACACAATGCGGGTGCCAAAGATTCACCTTGGTCCGGTTGCTTCCTGGGCGCGACTTGAACTCAAGACCTCTTGGTCAAAGGATGACCACCCTAACCAACTAGGACAGCCTAATGCTTGTAATTATTATTATTTTTTCTACTTCAGTTCGTGGTTGGGTCGGCCCATTGTTGAATCTATCATTTCATCATTATTTTTCGTTATTTCTATTTGTATTTTTTTCTATTCTTCTTTCCTTTTTCAGAAAAGGCTCACGCTTATAAATTATGTCCAAATTTGAAAAATGTTAGCGTTCTAACTTTTTGTTCATAAAGTGCAAATATTATCATTTTAAAAATAATGTACAGATATGTCAAAAAATTCTTCGTTTAAATAGAAAAATGCTTACATCAATATAATTAAAATTTTGAACATCTATTAAATAGAAAAATTGTTCATTTGTTGTTTGATTAAACAAGAATGTTTGTATATTACTCATTTTAAAACCTGTTTTTAAAATTTGAAATATTTTTGGAAAACTAAAACAATTTATTGTTTTCAAATATTTTTTATAAATTATAAAAACTGGAATTTTAGAAAATGGCCCCATTTTACAATTTTTCTTCATAAATTTAATAAATTTTGATTTTTAAATATTTTTAATAGATTTTTTTAAAAGTATGTGGTTTGTAATTTCTGTACAACATGAATATTTTGGAATTTATTAACAATTTGAAAAAATGTTCATGTTTATAAAATTTTCAAACACAATTTAAAATTACAAAATTGTTGACAAATTTCAAGAAATAATTCGGATATAAAAAGATGTTCATGTTGATTTATATTGACAGAAATTACAAATAAGAAAAGCCTTGCCCCATGGGCACACCTGAACCTCCATCTTTGAACATGATGTGCTTCTTGACATGCATGAAATGACATCAAGTTTTACCAACATGTGGGCATGCTCATGGCGGGCCTTCATGAAGAATTTGAAGGAATTCGGACACCTATCGCTAGTTGCGTCACGTTCGGCTAGTGTTTTAGGGGGTTTTCACCTGGAAAACTATAGAAAATGCACAAAATGTTTGAACTCAAAGAAATTTATCATGGATGCTTGGAATGGTCATGCTAGTGTGTGGAAAAAATTGGGTCCATTTTATTCATGTGAAAAAAGTGCATCCAGACTTGCCGTACCGGTCTACCGGAACCAGCACCTTTGAATATGATGTGCTTCTTGGCATGCATGAAATGGTACCAAATTTTCCCAGCATGTGTCCGTAATTATGGAAGACCTCCATGCAAAATTTGGAATAATTCGGACACTGAACGCACGTTGCGTGATGTTCGGCTAATGTTTTTCGGGTTTGCATCGAAAAACCCTAAAAAATGTGTAAAATGAAATCAATGAAACTGTTATCATGGATGCCCACAACAAAAGCATCCATCGATGTAATATTAGTTAGCATAAGACAGTTGCTGAGCAGGTTAACTACGAGAAACCGAGCGAAAATCGTTGCAAAGAAACACCGACCATCATGATGAAAAGTGAAAACCAGTGTCTGGGCGGGTTAACTACGAGAAACTGAGCAAAAATCGTTGCAAAGAAACACCGGCCATCATGATGAAAACCAGTGGGGCACCACCGTCCCTGGCTCACAACTGTAGAACGGAACGAGCTTGCCGGAGCTGATCACGGCGAGTGCGCGCACACACACAAACGAGACAAAGTGTTGCGAACCAACATATGGTTGGATGATTAGAGAGAGTAATATTCCGAGCCCATTAGGGTTCAGGTCCTAATACTCGCATTATTTCTGGATTTATTTCGGAATTTCCGGTGATGCGCTTTCAGTGGGAGAAGAAGTTCCCGTCGATGATGAGACGTATACGGTGACTTCGTAAATCTCAAGGTGATATGTTGGCTCAGTCTCTCGAAGGTGTTCATATAAAGAGGTAGGATGTGGGTGTGTTTGTTCATAGGGATGAGTGTACGCGTGTATGTATGAGCGCTTCGACTATACCATGTTAAAAAACAGAGACAAAAGTGTTTGCGCCGCGCACAACATTGTGACTTATGTTTCTTTCTTCTTCTTTATCGGGCTTACAGAGGTCGTGCAGTGGTCCATGATTCCTACAGCTTCGTGCCATCCTACGAATAGTCCTGGCCATGGACAGCCCAGCCCGAACGGCCCGACCCGACACTGCACCCGGGCCGGGCCTGGGCCTTGATTTTGAGCCCGAAGGCCGAGCCGGGCCCAGGCCTTGGCCTTGATTTTGAGCCCGAAGGCCGAGCCAGGCTCGGGCCTGCCATTTTCGTGATTTCCTGAAGGGGCCGGCCCGCGGCCCAACGGGCATTATCACTTCCGGGCCGAGCTTAGGCCCAAAAAACAGGCCTGACGGCCGGGCCGGGCTCGGCCCTAGGTTTTTTGCACTGGGCTTTGGTAGACCTGGACCGAAGCCCGGCCCGGCAGATGGCCAGGTATACCTACGAACGAATTGAGTTTGCCACGAGAAACGCTCTTGGGCCTACGAGCTAAAAACTACGTATAGATAACTGAAAACTGAATCTTCTAAAAGAAAGATAACTGAAAACTTGCTAAAAGAACTAAAAATTGAAACATTGTGGTGGCAGCATAAAAGGGCAATGCTAGGCGTTGGCGCGTGATAACCCATAAGTATAGGGGATCGCAACAGTTTTCGAGGGTAGAGTATTCAACCCTAATTTATAGATTCGACACAAGAGGAGCCAAAGAATATTTGAAGGTATCAGCAGCTGAGTTGTCAATTCAACCACACCTAGAGATTAATTATCTGTAGCAAGTAATCAGTAACAAAGTAATATAATAGTTTTTTATAATAGTAGCAGCAGCAACGGTAACGGTAACAATGATAGCAATAATTTTGTAACAAGTGTAACCGTGATGATAGAGTAGTAACTTAGCAGAAACAATATAAAATAAATTCGTAGGCATTGGATCGGTGACTTGTTGGATGATATTCATCATGTGACAGTTATAACCTAGGGCGATACGGCACTAGCTCCAGTTCATCGATATAATGTAGGCATGTATTCCGTAGATAGTCATACGTGCTTTATTAAAAGAACTTGCATCACATCTTTTGTCCTACCCTTCCATGGCAGCGGGGTCCATATTGGAAACCAAGGGATATTAAGGCCTCCTTTTAATAGAGAACCGGAACAAAGCATTAGCACATAGTGAATACATGAACTTCTCAAACTACGGTCATCATCGAGAGTGGGCCCGGTTGTTGTCACTCCGGGGTTGCCGGATCATAACACGTAGTAGGTGACTATAACTTGCAAGATTGGATCTAGAACATGGATATAAAGGTGATAACATAAACGGTTCAGATCTGAGTTCATGGCACCCGAGCCTGATACGTCTCCAACGTATCTATAATTTTTAGTTGTTCCATGCTATTATATTATCCATGTAGGATGCTTTATATGCATTTATATGCTATTTTATATTATTTTTTGGACTAACCTATTAACCTAGAGCCCAGTACCAGTTTCTATTTTTTTCCTTGTTTTTGAGTTCTACAGAAAAGGAAAACCAAACGGAGTCCAATTGACCTGAAATTTCACGGAGATTATTTTTGGACCAGAAGAAGCCCACGGAGTATCAGAGATGGGCCAGAAGAGTCCCGAGGCACCCACGAGGGTGGGGGCGCCCTACCCCCTGGGCGCGCCCCCTACCTAGTGGCCGCCTCGGAGACCCCCCTGACTTGTTCCCGACGCCAACACCTCTTATATATACCCAAACTTCTAGAACATAACCTAGATCGGGAGTTCCGCCGCCGCAAGCCTCTATAGCCACCAAAAACCAATCGGGACCCTGTTCTAGCACCCTGCCGGAGGGGGGATCCCTCACCGGTGGCCATCTTCATCATCCCGGCGCTCTCCATGACGAGGAGGGAGTAGTTCACCCTCGGGGCCGAGGGTATGTACCAGTAGCCATGTGTTTGATCTCTCTCTCTCTCTCTCGTGTTCTTGATTCGACACGATCTTGATGTACCGCGAGCTTTGCTATTATAGTTGGATCTTATGATGTTTCTCCCCCTCTACTCTCTTGTAATGGATTGAGTTTTCCCTTTGAAGTTATCTTATCGGATTGAGTCTTTAAGGATTTGAGAAGACTTGATATATGTCTTGCATGTGCTTATCTGTGGTGACAATGGGATATTCACGTGATCTACTTGATGTATGTTTTGGTCATCAACTTGCGGGTTCAGTGACCTCGTGAACTTATGCACAGGGGTTGTCACACGTTTTTGTCTTGACTCTCCGGTAGAAACTTTGGGGCACTCTTTGAAGTTCTTTGTGTTGGTTGAATAGATGAATCTAAGATTGTGTGATGCATATCGTATAATCATACCCACGGATACTTGAGGTGACATTAGGGTTTTGGTTGATTTGTATCTTAAGGTGTTATTCTAGTACGAACTCTATGATAGATTGAACGGAAAGAATAGCTTCGTGTTATTTTACTACGGACTCTTGAATAGATCGATCAAAAAGGATAACTTTGAGGTGGTTTCGTACCCTACAATAATCTCTTCATTTGTTCTCCGCTATTAGTGACTTTGAGTGACTCTTTGTTGCATGTTGAGGGATTGTTATATGATCCAATTATGTTATTATTGTTGAGAGAACTTGCATTAGTGAATGTATGAACCCTAGACCTTGTTTCCTAGCATTGCAATGCCGTTTACGCTCACTTTTATTGCTTGGTACCTTGCTGTTTTTATATTTTCAGATTACAAAAACCTATATCTACCATCCATATTGCACTTGTATCTAGTGCACCTATACAATTTACCATTGTATTGGGTGTGTTGGGGACACAAGAGACTCTTTGTTATTTGGTGGCAGGGTTGCTTGAGAGAGACCATCTTCATCCTACGCCTCCCACGGATTGATAAACCTTAGGTCATCCACTTGAGGGAATTTTGCTACTGTCCTACAAACCTCTGCACTTGGAGGCCCAACAACGTCTACAAGAAGAAGGTTGTGTAATAGACATCAAGCAGTTTCTGGCGCCGTTGCCGGGGAGGTGAGTGCTTGAAGGTATATCATTAGATCTTGCCATCGAATCTTTTAGTTTCTTGTTTTATCACTGGTTTAGTCTATAAAAGAAAACTAAAAAAATGGAATTGACGGTGCCTCATATGCTTCTTATTTTTAATGTCTTTCGTGAAAATAAGGATTCCGATAATTGTGCTCAATTGCTAGAGGAAGAATGCATTAGAATGTTTGGCACTAAATCTTTGCATGATGAGCATGATTGCAATGTTGTTAGTACAAACTCTTTTAATATCCATAGTACTAATGATGATTGGACTAGTCATGATGAAAATGCCTCTGATAAGCATGTCAATTTTTGTGGAGTGCATAGAGTTTGCAAGTACACACCAAATAGGGAAGATAGATTTTGCAAGAGGCATAAGTATTTGGAAACTAAATGGTTGCAAGAAAGGCTAGATGTTTGTGCTGAAAATTTAAATTTTCGTAGCTATCCTTGTGAACTTTGCAATGAATGTGGTCATTTAAATATCCAATGCAAATTGTTTCATCACCGAATCGTGTCCAAAAATTGTGATGACTTGATTTCCCTTGCGCATCATAATGAACTTAGTTTGCTTCTGGGTTATGAAGAAATGAAACGTATAACTAAGGATATGCCAGAATTTGTCCTTGATAAAGTTCTTGATTTTGATCTAGAGGAAATTTATATGTATTGTGCGGTGAATTGCAAATCCTTATATTGCCAATTACATAAAGACAAGAAAACAAATAGAAGATGAAGAGAATACTAATGAAAGGGAAGAATTTTCCCAATATCCTCCTATTCTTTCTTATGATGAATCAGGTAACGAGGAGGAGCTTTCTATTCAACCAATCTCATTAATAAGGAGCTCCAAAAAGAGGATTAAACCCACACATGATGTGAAGAGAAAAAGAAAAGACGGAGAAGAAAAGGTAAAACCTCCCAAATGATGTTGCTCCTACTACTCATTGTGATGATAATAGTTGCTATAATATTGGTGCTATCCATACTAATAATGATGAGAGTGATTATGCTTATGAGATGAAAAGGCCCAAGCTTGTGGATGCCATGTTTGATGAGAATGACATGTTTGATAATTTACTTGCTGCAATTAATGTTTGTACCAAGCTTGGGGATGCTATGTTTAATGAAGATGATATTTCTAGCCTCCCAAGTTTTGATATGCAAATTTATTATGATGATAGCATTCCTCCTACTTATGATTATTATACTGATGAAAGTGGGTTTGGAAGAGTGTCAACTTTAGGAAGTAATGATCCCACTATTTTGGAGGGTGTTGAATCTTATTGCGATAATTATAAAAGTGGTTTTGGAGAGGTCATGACTTTATTTAGTAATGATTCCACTATCTTCGAAGAGGTTTCAATTGATTATGATGAGAACAAAGTTGCTACTTATGATGATTACTAGTGGTTGGGGCGCGCCCTCGCGCGCCTCTTGGGGCATTCATGTGCGCTCACATCTTTTCTAAGCACATTGGGCTTCCTTGTTTGATCCTCAGTTTCGATCCAGAATGATTGTAGTTAGAAATGTTAGTTTAGATATATAACATTAGAATATGTTAATATCTTAGATCGATCAACCCAGAAACAAAGATAAGGCCATCTGCATATGTTACAAGAATGTACGAACTGAATTTTTCCTACAACGTAGTTTAAAATCTTACAGAGATGCATTTGACCTTTTCTCACTTCTAGCAACAAGTCACAAGTGTACCACATAATAAGATTCACTAAAATAAGTTTCTGATCTTCTGCAACAACCTTCCAATGAAGCCTACAAACATCCCTCTATTTTGATACAAACGGCTAGTTGAATCATCTAACCTCATCCATGTCGCTGAAGAGGATGAAAAAAACAAGGGGGGGGGGGCAGAAGAATATTTATAGGGTACAATTAGAGTGCTAGTTATAGAAATTGCCATAAAAGACAATGGTCAACCTCCTTGCACTCAAAAACTCGCGATTACCCTTCTTGAGTGCATTGTGTTGCAAACCAAAAAATAGAAAACCTTAAATGATTACTGCCCTTGAGGTTGTTCGCCTCTGCCCATGTAAAAATGATAATTTAGAAGTCATAATGATCCATAAACATATATGTGATTTCAAATATAATGCTCCTTGACATTGTAATGGCACCATATATGTGATATATTACTTATGAATGGTTTCAACGATAGGGACAGTACAACTATCACTAGTCCTCACCACAATTACATAAAGCTCGTACGTGAAAATGACAAATAACATAAATGATCATGTAAAACAACAAAGAATGTAATAATAAACTAAAACCCATGAAAATATGGTAGGTATTTAAGTAACATGTTCTGTTACATTATTCGCTCTATCATGCTATTCTATAATAAATTTTACAAAAAAATATCTTGAAATGAACTTGCAGAACTTATCATGTATTCATCTGAGATTGCACATATGACACTGCCAGATGCAGTAGCAGAAAGAATAAATATTAGTATGAGCATGCAACCAAAAATTACAAAATCTGGACTACACGATATGTGACTGACTACTAAGAATCATTTGCCAAAAATAAGAGACCAAAACTGTAGTACATGGTAACTAAAACATTCAATTTACATCTGGATGATATCACCTCATTCTTACAATCTTTAGTATCATTTACTTCAGACTCAGACCTTCACGTTCCTTACATGTGTTGCACAACTCCATTAGGCCATCAGGCATGGCAAAGAGATCTGATGTCCTGGGATTATCGAAATCTTAACACAAAACTCTATATACTGAAGAACCATTGTAGTGGCCAGCTGCATGAAACAATAAACGGATTATGTACCAGTTCAAGTCTACTGGATCATGCATATTAGCCCTCACACAGACAACATACAACCATAAACATGTTATTTTCCCTTTACAACATAGATCGATAGATGTAGTTCAACACTTATAGACATGAGATGAAAATTGCTTTACTGAAGTAGGACTTGTAGTAATAAAATCAATGTAACGAACAGTTGGTTTATGAGGGAGCAAAGAAAACACTGCTGACATGAGAAATTTTCATAAGTGCATGATGTGCACATGAGACTACGATAAGTAAAATTCAATGTATGTGTGATTGGATCATTTTTAGATGCTGCACCAAAATTATTTATTTCCAAAAGGGGATTACAGTATCGTTGGATTCAGCAGTGGCCTGTATAATGTACAACGGCTACACATAGTACTGGAATTATTAGGATGTATCCCTATTTAAGTATATGAGGTATAACGGAAGGGTTTGTGACATAGATACGATAGAGTATGGGTAACCTTCAAATGAAGAAACACTTTTCATTGAGCACATTGGCACAATGGGATAAGTGATCTATTTGTGGCACACATGCAGTGTTGGCAATCTCATCTCCAAATAAGGAGAGGGAATTTTTTAAAGAGTGACTCAAAGAAGATAATATGCCATCATTACACAGTCAAAAACTGGACAACATGTGTGAGAAATCCAAACAAGCAGGTTTTAAGCTACTTCGTGATAAATAAACATTTCGTGAACCTCTACAACCTCAATTAAATTATATAAATATATAAGCAACATGGGAAGCAAAAGTCCATTTGAGTATGATTCGTAGAATATACCATGTTCCCTGTGGCAACCCAAAATCTTGCATGTATAGAAACACCAACACCTCCGCCCATGACAATTCCAGTAAGTAGAGAAACTACAATTGAATGATGTAGCATTGACGTGCGTAACAGTGACAAGAACAATTACCTGGAGAATGAATTTCTAAGGATGCAGCTCACCTGTGGTTTGCTATAAGTTGCAATGATATACTCCCTCCGTTCCAAATTACTCGTCGCAGAAATGGATGTATCTATAACTAAAATACATCTAGATATATCCATACCTGCGACAAGTAATTCAGAACAGAGGGAGTAGTTTAATAAAAATTCAGTACGGAAAAAATCAGCACCCTATTTCGAGGTATCTGATTTCAGAGAACATACACCAAAGTTAATAAAATGCCTTCAATAATGATAAAATATAAATGCTACTCCCTCCATTCCAAAGTAAGTGTCATGGTCTTAGTTCAAATTTGAACTAAAACCACTTATTTTGGAACGGAGGGAGTAAATGCTAATGTCTGAATAAGAGTTGGAAAAATAAAGATGACACAAGTCAAAGTAAAAAAAATGCTGAAGTAATCAGCTTTAGGTAATTAATATCATTGACGTTTTAAGTAATTAGTACCATTATATCTAACAGTTAGAGAGGAAGTTTCTGGAAGTTCCACTAGTTGGAGATGGGCATCCAAAATTAAGGAACACATCATAATAGATCAGGATTCAGGAAATGTACACAATAGCTGAAAGAATATAGTAATGTCTATATACCTAAAGACGGTGGCTTTGATGAGAAGTGAACTGAACCTAGTGTGGCCGAGTTAGAAAAGGGTAACAATGCAACAAAACCCTCTTGGTCCCAGTTTGGTCCCTGACATTAACCAAACAAGAGTCAATAAACATCATGACTCCAAAAAATAGTAGTACCACAATCAATCCACTATACTATTTTAAAGGTATGTAAGCGACACCAGATATGTTAGCTGTAAGTCACCATGTTGGCATAGCCTGGACAAGGCCTGTATCAAATTAATTAATCATTATGCAAAGCCAATACTTACAATGTTCAAATTGAACAAATAGAGGCCAAGGTAACTGCTTAAGAAAAATAAGCTACTCATATTTGTTTGACCTAAAAGGGTTAAGTTACTTTTAACGACCTACAACACATTAATAAAAACATGAAACAAATTCCAAGAAACAATTGGTGCAAAGTTGTCATAGCTATAATATAAGGTATAACATCACAGTGATTTTGTAAGAATAAATTACAAAGAAATAACGTCATGTGCTCTTCTCTATACTTACTCACAATTAGACCCCTTCATCCAGCACAAGAGGATGGATCCATATCCATAATTGCTGGTCTAAGGAACTGCAACTTCATTCATTAACTCTAGTCTGAGAATTGGACAAATATGTGTATTTAGCCTTCAATTTTGTACACTGTTATGCTGACACCATGACTCTCATTGTGTACAACAGAGAGAGAGCGCCAGGGAAGAGAGATAGGGTAAGGGAGAGGGCGTCGAGGGGAGCAAGGGAGTAAGTGCGTGTGGAGGGAAGACTGGCCTCGCCGGCATCCACCCGTGGTGGTGAGGAGGAACTTTCAGAGGAGCACGTGGAAGATGGCTGCTTCGAGCAGAAGAACGACACCGATGACGTATCTAACAGCCTCTCACTGCAGTTGCCAACACCAACCTCGCCGTCCCCGCCAGACGGCCCCATCGTTATTCACCTGTGCCAGGTGGCCGCCCCGCGCGGTGGACGACATCCTCCTCCCGCATCCTCGTCGTGCGGGGCGAGATCCCTCGTTTGTCTCCTCTGCGGTCGAATTGGCCAACAAGTGATATGCTCTAGAAGGCGGCTTTCGATTTCAAGCAAAAGAAAGTAGAAGGAAATTGCACTAGGCGGCAACCGAGTGAAAACTCGAAGCCTGAACCGAGCAGGCTGGCCATGGACCTAACCAGGATATGGATGAACTAAAAAAATGCATACAAATTGAATCTTGTTGGAGGAAGATGATTCTTGACCTGAGAATTAAGAAGTCTAGTGGGGTTCTACACAAGAATCATACCTTCCACAATACCAAAAATAATAATTCTTGCATAGCTTTGTTCCCAATGTTTTGCCAGAAGTCACTTGTGATCATATGAAAATAGCCATGAAACAAAGAAAATCCAAAATAAATTAGTACAAAAAATGACACCACAAGCAAAAAGGAATTACTCATACAGAAAACATTTAGTACCATGATCCTCACAAGTTCATGAAAGTATGCATGCACACTGGAACATAGCAGTACGAGTAGAGACTGCGCTACACCGCCGAGCAGCGAAACGTTTAGCCGCAACAACACGATCAGCGGCACGATTGGTTCCATTCATCTCATGTGCATTCATATCATGTGCACACTTATAATAGACAACAGTCTGTCAAACTAATAAATTTGATATATTCTAATAATGAAAGTAAACTGCAGTAAACAAATTATGAGCATACGAAAGCTGGCATATACACATGCCAGATGCACGAACAAGCATACCTGAAGTGTAGAGGATACGCATCATGAAGCAGAGCACTTTGAAGGCAAAAGGGGGAAATCGGACCAGCAATACATGATGCATACACAGCCATACAACGATGCAACATAACAACGAATAGGCGAAGAGCATGGGATTGACGCAAAATGAACTAAGAAAACATAGCCACATGAATCAAAGAAACTACTCATAGATGCGAACCATCTGCCGCCGTGTACAACAAAGAGGGGTGGGGAAATAGGAGGCCGAGAGGGAGGAACCGGTTGTGTAGCGACGAAGCGAGGAAGGCGAGTCGAAGGAGCAGGAGTCGGTGCCGATGTCCATGAGGCCGCCGTGACACATGCTTCCATCCACCGTTGCGTCCTCTCCTCATCTCCAGTCGGCCGCGACCTCTCCTCTTCCTGGTGCCTCCCAGCGTGGCCTCTAAGGTCGATCTCCACGGATCCGGATTCGTTGTTGAGAGGCAAAATCGTAGGAGACGAGGCGAGGGAGAGAGGATCTGGCTCTGAGAGAAGAGGAGCGGAGGAAATTGGCGTGCCGGTCGATGTGGAGCTGGCTTGGTAGCGAAGGAAACAAGGACGAGGAAGTTTCCTAGAAATTCATTGGTCACAACCTGACCAATCGCTGCATTTTTCTCTCTTGCTGGCACAGTGCAGGCTGCCGACGTGGACACGACGAGCGAGCGCACATTGCGCAACTATTAATGGGTTTAATTGTGATGACACTTATGCTATAAAAAGTAGTGATGGTTATATTTATAAAACTTGTCATGCTTATGATTACCCTTTTTCTAAACATTACTCTTTTAATGTGGAATCAATTTATAGTATTCGAGTTTCTTATGATACTCCCACTATTCCGAATGAGAAGAATTTTGCTTATGTGGAGATGTCGGTGTCAAAACCGGCGGATCTCGGGTAGGGGGTCCCGATCTGTGCGTCAAGGTCGGATGGTAACAGGAGACAAGGGACACTTTATTTTACCCAGGTTCGGGCCCTCTCGATGGAGGTAAAACCCTACTCCTGCTAGATTAATATTGATGATATGGGTAGTACAAGAGTAGATCTACCACGAGATTAAGGAGGCTAAACCCTAGAAGCTAGCCTATAGGTATGATGATGGTTATGATGTGTTCGTCCTACGGACTACAACCCTCCGGTTTATATAGGCACTGGATAGGGTTAGGGTTACACAGAGTCGGTTACATTGGTAGGAGATCTTGAATATCCGCACGCCTAGCTTGCCTTCCACGCCAAGGAAAGAACCTTCCGAACACGGGACGAAGTCTTCAATCTTGTATCTTCATAGTCCTGGAGTCTGGCTGAAGATGTAGTTCGGCTATCCGAACACCCCCTAATCCAGGACTCCCTCAGTAGCCCCTGAACCAGGCTTCAATGACGACGAGTCCGGCGCGCAAATTGTCTTCGGCATTGCAAGGCGGGTTCCTCCTCCAAATTCTTCAAGAAGATAATAAACACCAAAAAATAGTGTCCGGCTCTGCAAAAAAAGTTTCCACGTATTGCCATATAGAGAATAATACAAACACAAATCAAATCTGCTGACGTATTCCGCAGTGCATCATAACACTGCGACCAAGCCTTCTGTATGGATTATTTTTTGTTGTTCCACCGCAGCACGTTCAACGAGGCGGTTTCCTTGGCACGTCTTGTCGAAGAAGAGATCATGTGCCCCTTTTAACAGGATCTTTTAACAGGATTCTCATTAATGCGGACGTGGGTAACCCAACCGCGCCATTTACCACGGCGTGTGAGCGGTCAAGCGAGTTTTATTAGGCAGGTGGGGACGCATAACAGCATCAGCCTATATAAGGGGATAAAGATCCACCTCTTTCACCTACGCCTTCTTCCTCCCTTGCCCATCCATCTCCTGCGCACTCAAGCTCCAACGCCCAAGTTCGCTCTTTCTTCCCCAACCTGCTCCAGCGATGTCCGGAGCGGGTGGCAAGTGGATGGCTTCCTCCGTTACGGAGGGTCAAATCAAAAAGCTTAGGAAGGCCGGATATCTGTCCAAGGACATCCCGCACCGGCTTCCCGAGGCGGGGCAGCTTCTTCCCACCCCAGGGCCCCATGAGAGGGTAGTTTTTCTCCCCCATTTCCTCCGCGGACTGGGTTTTCCACTTCACCCTTTTGTCCGGGGGCTCATGTTCTACTACGGCCTGGACTTCCACGATCTGGCCCCGAACTTTATCCTAAATATCTCGGTGTTTATCATCGTGTGTGAGGCCTTTCTCCGCATCCGCCCCCACTTCGGCCTCTGGCTCCAGACCTTCAACGTCAAGCCCAAGGTGGTGTACAGCACCCAGGCGGAGTGCGGAGGTGCTATGGCCGGCAAAATGGCCAACGCACTCTTGTTCGATGGCTCCTTTGTGGAGTCCTTAAAGGGGTGGCAGGCAGGGTGGTTTTATATCACCGAGCCACGCGACTCGAATTGGGTCGCGGCCCCTGAGTTCAGATCTGGACCCCCCACGCGGCTCATGTCCTGGAAAGAGACGGGCCTATCGTGGGGCAACGAAGAAGAAGTGATCGGACTGCAAACTTGCATCCGGTCCCTGATGAACAAGCCCATCCGGCATGTCAACATCATCCAGGTCATGCTCGTTCGCCGGATTCTCCCGTGCCAAGAACGGGAGTTCACTTTGTGGGAATTCGACCCGGCGCAACACCAAACCCTCAATAGGCTCTTCGACACGACGTATGAAGACGTCTGGAAGGTGCTAACCAAAGGCGCCGAGTGCCCCACATCCGCTTCCGAGGACCGCGGATACAGCTCGCAGCGCAACGCTGGCGAGGTAGGCTATTTATACCTTTCACAGGTTCGTTAAGCTTTTCTACGTAGATTAACTCTATGTGGGATCTAAAAACTCCCTTTGCCTTTGACAGGCGTGGCTGAAGATAGCTGGACCAATCAACTGTCCGGCTCCTCTGCCCGAAGACCCAGCCCCAGCTCTCCTAGAGAAGCTGCTGGCTCCGGCGCCCTATGTGGTGCCGGAGAAGAAGGTCAAGAAGAAGAAGACCACCGGGACTCGAAAGAGTGCCCGCAATGTGGTGGTGTCGAGCTCGTCATCTGGCGAGTCTGCGACGCCCTCCTCTCGTGAAAACGAGGAGGAGGAACAAGGAAGCTCTCCCCCTCCAGCGAGGGGAGCGAAAAAGAAGAAGGCCGCCCCAACAGGGGAGGCCGAGGGATCGAGGAAAAGGAAGACCCCTCCGCCGGACTACTCCCCCAATGCCGAAGAGGGCGGAAAGGAGTGGCCGGACAGAACCAAGCGTCCGTCGACATCGTAAGTATTCACATACCAGAATGACTCATAGTATTTTCAAGTGCGCAGCTTACCCTAATGTCGAATGTTATTTTCGCAGCCCGCCCCGAGCCGCATCCGATGATTCATCGAGCGGCTCCCTGGATTCGTCGGACATGAACTCTGTCCCGCCCACAGTCTCCCCCAGCGGGGCGGTCGACGCCGAAGCGGCGTCCCGTCGAACAGGGCAGGATGAGGTGGTCCTGGAGGAGCCGCAAGGCAATCCTCAGGACCCCAGGAGTAAAGGGGATAAAACCCCCCAGGGCTCCCAGTCCGGCTTTGTGCCGGACACCGCGCCGGACTCAACCGTCCTGGCTCGCGGTGGGCGAACTCCTTCCAAGAGGAGTAAGCCGTCTGAGCCGGCGACCTCTGTCCAACCAGAGGCGCCGGATAGTCTGTTGGAGGCGCTTGAAGGCACCACCATCGACGAGGAGCACCGTACTGTTATGAGTGCGGTGGTCCAAAGGGTTCAGTCCGCCAAGAGCGGACTGAATGAAGCTTGCGCTAGCCTTCTAACAGGCTTCCAGGTAAGCAAAAAATATGCTAAATTCATTACCGCATAGACAGTAGCCCCTGATGCTCTGTACGGTGTTCGGAAAGAAAAGCCGAATAGAGGATCCAACAATTTTCGCAGGAGTCTAATAAAAAGTCTAATATGCGTATGCAGGCTTCCCTGTTGTCCACCGCCGCACTGACTGCGCAGGTGGAAGTCCTGAAAAAGGACCTCGAGCGGTCCGAGCAAGAGCTCGGCCTTGCCAAAAGGCAGCTCGTGGAAAAGGAAGGTAAGAAATACCCCTTAGAAGAAAGAAAGAAAAAGAAAAAAGAAAAAAAAGGTGCCTATAGAGAGGCTTCATTGCAAAAAGAAATAACAGGATTGTACTGCTTATTGTAGGGGCCACAACCGAGGTGGCAACCCTGAAGCAGGCGCTGGCTGAGGCCGAGAGGAAAGCGGCCAAGGAGCGCGCCGAGCGAGAAAAGATTGGGGTCCAAGTCGGCGAGGTGCAGCAAGAGCTGCAAGCTCTCATGAAGAAACATGAGGGTTTGGAGCTTGAGGCAAAAACGCAAGCATCCGAGCTCGCGTCGGCTGTTGAGACCACCAAGAGTGCCAAGGCCGAAGCCCAAAAGGCCCTCCAAGAGTTGGAGGATGTGAAAAAGATAGCAGCGGGTAAGGCATTCTTAATGCAAAGTAGGAATATAAAGGTGAAATACCTATTACTTACCCGAATCCGGAGTTCTCCAGGGGCGTTCTTCGATCTTCCCCGCAGCGCATCTGACGCTGCCACATTCTACCGAGCTGAAGAGGACAGCTCGACAGAGAGTGTGTTCTGGTCTCAGTATTCTGAGGACGGACACCCTTTGCCCTTAAGCGACCAGCTGAAGCAACTGGCCGAGCTCCACAAGGCGGCCGAACAGGCCATGAAGGTCTTACTAGTTCAGCTGTGGCCTGGAGAGGCCCTGCCTGGGAGCTACTTCGGGCTGGTGCGGCGGCTGGTGGAGGCCTGTCCACGGCTTGAGGTCATCAAGCGCTCCGTCTGCATAGAAGGTGCCCGGAGGGCCCTTGCCCGTGTAAGCGTACACTGGGGCAAGCTGGACGGAGAGAAGCTGGTGAAGGACGGGCCGCCGAAGGGGAAGGAGCATCGCAAGCCCGAGAACTATTACAAGGAAGTTCTCGCTGGAGCTCGCCTTGTCGCGGATGAGTGTGCCAAAGATGTAATATTTCAATGAATTCGCTCGTTTGTATCCTGTGCACTGAAAACTTGTTCATATGCGCTTAAGCAATGCTTTCTGAATTTAAAATATTATTTTTTGTGCGGCCGTTTATCAATAACTGAGAGATGGCGAGTCGTCGGCTTCTGCCCCCATGCAACTAGTGCTGGGGTGTTCGGGATAAACCTGAGGGCTCTTGTTCCCATAGTTGGGTCCTTCGAGGGAGGCGCTCAGCACAGCGAACCAGGCCATCGGACTATAATGCTTGAACACTCTCACTTAGCCATAGAACGTTATAATTTTAAATTTCGGCGAAGCCCCTAGTTCGGAAGGCCGAATTCGGGGCACTATCCACGCCTTTAGCCGGACTTAACCAGCTCTCCGCTCGAAGCGGCATAAGCCTTTAGGGACTGGAAAAACCTCTCGAACAGCGACCGGTATCGCGCCTTATCACGACAGTCTGTTTTAGCTTTCTCCACTGAGGTGCTCACCCACATGATCTGGGGCACAATCGCAGTGGTTCTCCTAGTGCTACCTTAGCCGATAGAACGGAACGTAAGGCACCAAAACATAGGAGCCGGGAAAACCCAACATATGACCAAAATCATGACTCGGAGCCGATGCATATAATGCTATAAGTTCGGGGTGCCGCACTTGTGAAAGTGGACGGACTTCTCACACCAGATAGAAGGGTAATAAAGCCCCTGGCGTGGTTTGCCGTACCATGGTGTACGGGTGCGATCATGTTATTTGAGTAAACATATGTATATTAAAAGAAGATAATGCAAAAAATAGACAAAAAACTATGCATTATTTATGAGGGGGCTGTTTATTCAAGCCGAATGATACAAGTAGTGTAAAAAAAAATTAGACTATTTAACATGTCCTGACCAGGCGCAGGCCGCGGAATTTAGAAACAGATATATCGCTCGAAATAGAGACCACCTGAGAGTTCCATGATGCGGCGTTGTTTTGTCTGCTTTCCTGGGTCCTGTATCGTCTGTGCGGCAACGAGGCCGAACACTGTATCCAGAGTATGGAGTCCTGAAAGAAAAGAAGAACCCGGCAACCCCTAGTACGTTTGACGCCGTATTGTTGGCATGCCGTTTTATCTGCCCCTTCCCCTATGCCCATGGAATTGTAAGGACGTAATTGTGTACTCGAGGTACTAGCTCCGCTATGTAGCGATGGCTGGGGTTGGGGCCGTATTGCTACGCGTGCTTTGAACGCGCCAGTCGGTCTTGCTGCGGGTTACTCCGGGCGCGTTTTGCTTTGTCCTGTTTTGTAGCGGCCGGACTCGAGAGCTGCCTTAACAGGCTGCTTTGTACCTCTGCTGCGAGGGCCGCTGTGTGTTCCTCCGTACGGATGGAGCGTTCGGTGTTTCCACTGACCGTGATTACACCTCGAGGGCCTGGCATCTTGAGCTTGAGATATGCGTAGTGCGGCACCGCTTTGAATTTAGCGAATGCGGTTCGTCCAAGCAGAGCATGATAGCCACTGCGGAACGGAACTATGTCGAAGATTAACTCTTCGCTTCGGAAGTTGTCCGGAGATCCGAAGACCACATCAAGTGTTATGGAGCCTATGCAATTGGCCTCTACACCTGGGATGACGCCTTTAAAGGTCGTCCTTGTGGGCTTGATCCTTGATGGATCTATGCCCATTTTCCGCACTGTATCCTGGTAGAGCAGGTTCAGGCTACTGCCGCCGTCCATGAGGACTCTTGTAAGGTGAAATCCGTCAACGATTGGGTCAAGAACCAATGCGGCGAAACTGCCGTGACGGATGCTAGTGGGGTGGTCCCTTCGATCGAAGGTGATCGGGCAAGAGGACCATGGGTTGAACTTTGGCTCTTATCTTGCCTGCCTGCTTGAACACCCAACAATCCCTGTTGGTGTGATTGGCTGGCCTTTCGGGGGTGCTGTGAATCTGGCACGAGCGGTCGAGTATTCTGTCCAAACTGGACGGGCCCGGGGTATTCTTTTTGAATGGCTTTTTCCGCTGACCGGATTTCTGGCCTCTGAATCCGGCGTTTACTGCCGTATCTTCATTGCTGTCGCTGCTGACGCGGCGTTTCTGTTTATTCCGTTGCGACCTGCCACTTTTGTCCTTGGTATCTGAATTACCTTGCTTCTTTGATAAGTTGCTGCTGCGAGCTAGCCAGCTATCTTCGCCCGCGCAAAAGCGGGTCATGAGTGTCGTGAGGGCTGCCATGGATTTCGGCTTCTCCTGTCCCAGGTGCCGGGCAAGCCACTCGTCACGGATGTTATGCTTGAAGGCTGCTAAGGCCTCTGCATCCGGACAATCGACTATCTGATTTTTCTTTGTTAGGAACCGTGTCCAGAATTGCCTGGCCGATTTTTCTGGCTGCTAGATTATGTGGCTTAGGTCGTCGGCGTCCGGTGGCCGTACGTAGGTCCCCTGGAAGTTGTCGAGGAATGCGGCCTCCAGGTCCTCCCAAGAGCCGATCGAATCTGCGGGGAGGCTGTTAAGCCAGTGCCGGGCTGGTCCCTTAAGTTTAAGGGGTAAATATTTGATGGCGTGCAAATCATCGCCACGTGCCATGTGGATGTGGAGGAGATAGTCCTCAATCCATACTGCCGGATCTGTCGTACCATCGTACGACTCGATGTTGACGGGTTTAAAACCCTCTGGGATTCTATGATCCATTACTTCGTCTGTGAAGCATAGTGGGTGTGCGGCGCCCCTGTACTGGGCTATGTCCCGACGCAGTTCGGAGGAGCTGTGTTTGTTGTGTTCGGCCCAGCCAGATTTATTGTGTCCGGAGTGAAAACTATCACGTGTAGTCGGGCGTCCGCGCGATCCATAGATCGATCTTGTTTGCCTTGCTTTGTCCTCCAGGACGTCTCGCAGGTCTGGTTCGTGTTCCCGTGCCTTGGTAAAGCGGCTGCGGGGCATGGCTTGTTTGGATGTTCGACAGGCTTCTCTGTCGCGGCCGCGAGGTGGCCGATCTGCCATGTCTTGGGCTTCCTCCTCTAATTGGGGTAGCGGCCTGCGCTTAGGATAGTTTTTGGAGGGGCGTCCGAGCTCGTGCTCTTCGGCCGCAAGGACTTCAGTCCATCTGTCAGCTAGCAAATCTTGATCAGCTCTAAGCTGTTGCTGCTTTTTCTTTAGGCTATTCGCCGTGGCTAAAAGCCTGCGTTGAAAGCGCTCTTGTTCGGCGGGGTCTGATGGTACGATGAATTCATCGTCGCCGAGGCTTGCCTCGTCTTCGGAGGGAGGCATGTAGTTATCGTCCTCGACCTCTCGCTCTGCCGCTCTCTCATGAGGGCGGTCTTCTCCATCTTCCTGTGCTGAATCCTGCTGGTTTTGGTGTTCTTCGGCGCTGTCCCGGGTAGTATTATCTCCCGTGCCGGAATCACCGTTTCTGCTGTGGCGGGATTTGGAGCGGCGCCGCTGACGTCGGCGTTTTGGAGGCTTTTTCAAAGTGCCATCCTCCGCTGTTCCATCGCCATCTCCATCTTTTGGAGCATCCACCATGTATATGTCGTATGACGAGGTGGCGGTCCAGCGCCCTACAGGTGCTGGTTCTTGCTCGTCTCCTCCTTCGTCGTCCATACCGTCGAAGTCTTCGGAGCCGAAGTCGAGCATGTCGGATATATCGTCGACAGTGGCTATTAAGTGGGCGGTGGGTGGGCTTTGAATTTCTTCGTCGTCCGAATCCCAACCTCGCAGGCCAAGTTCGGCCTGGGCTCTCCTGACAAAGAGAGAGACTTGAGAGAATTCAGAATATCACCAAAAGGTGAATACTGAAAGATGTCCGCGGCGGTGAACTCCATTACCGGCACCCAATCTGATTCGATTGGCAGGGGCGCAGGAGGTTCGGAGTTCGGAGAAGAGTCCGGCTCCTTGGAGTCATGTGCCATGCGGAGTGCGGGGCTTGCGTTTGGCTCAATGGCTTTTAAGATCGCAGCCCCCGAGGTGACGTCCAACCGTTCATCCTCAAAGAACGCAGCGGACTCCGAATCGAGGATCGGGGCCGGAGCATATGCGGCCTCCAGGACACTGCTCGGAGGCAGGGCTATATCATGCCCCTCGAGATAGTGCGGCGCGCTTGGCTGTGGCTCGAATCCGTCGAAGATCAAGTCTCCACGGATATCTGCCGTGTAGTTTAGGCTTCCAAACCTGACTTGATGGCCAGGGGCGTAGCTCTCGATCTGCTCCAGATGACCAAGCGAGTTGGCCCGCAGAGCGAAGCCGCCGAAGACGAAGATCTGTCCGGGGAGAAAAGTCTCACCCTGGACCTCATCGTTGTTGATGATCAAAGGAGCCATCGGGCCTAAAGGCAACGACACAGAGGAACTCTCAATGAAAGCACCAATGTCGGTGTCAAAACCGGCGGATCTCGGGTAGGGGGTCCCGATCTGTGCGTCAAGGTCGGATGGTAACAAGAGACAAGGGACACTTTATTTTACCCAGGTTCGGGCCCTCTCGATGGAGGTAAAACCCTACTCCTACTAGATTAATATTGATGATATGGGTAGTACAAGAGTAGATCTACCACGAGATCAAGGAGGCTAAACCCTAGAAGCTAGCCTATTGGTATGATGATGGTTATGATGTGTTCGTCCTACGGACTACAACCCTCTGGTTTATATAGGCACCGGATAGGGTTAGGGTTACACAGAGTTGGTTACATTGGTAGGAGATCTTGAATATCCGCACGCCTAGCTTGCCTTCCACGCCAAGGAAAGAACCTTCTGGACACGGGACAAAGTCTTCAATCTCGTATCTTCATAGTCCTGGAGTCTGGCTGAAGATGTAGTTCGGCTATCCGAACACCCCCTAATCCAGGACTCCCTCAGGAGAGTAGTAAATTTTCTATGCTTGTAGATCGTGAAAAGAATGCTCTATGTGATGGTTATATTGTTGAATTCATTCATGATGCTACTGAAAATTATATGATGGAGGAATATATGCTTGTAGGAATTGCAATAATATCAAGTTTCCTCTCTATGTGTTGAAAATCTTAAAGTTATGCTTGTTTTGCCTTCCTATGCTAGTTGATTATTGTTCCCATAAGTTGTTTGCTCACGAAATCCCTATGCATAGGAAGTGGGTTAGATTTAAATGTGCTAGTCATATTCTTCATGATTCTCTCTTTATGTTTCAATTCTTATCTTTTATGTGAGCATCATTGAAATCATCATGCCTAGCTAGGGGCGTTAAACAATAGCGCTTGTTGGGAGGCAACCCAATTTTATTTTTGTTCTTTGCTTTTGCTCCTGTTTAGTAATAAATAATTCATCTAGCCTCTTTTTAGATGTGGTTTTATGTTTTAATTAGTGTTTGTGCCAAGTAGAACCTTTGGGAAGACTTGGGTGAAGTCTTTGTGATCTTGCTGTAAAAAAACAGAAACTTTAGCGCTCACGAGATTAGCTGCCTTTTTTACTAGAGAGTGATTTCAGGTTGATTCTTTTTGAAGATGATAAATAGACAAATTACTCAGGTCCACCAATTTATTTAAGAATTTTTGGAGTTCCATAAGTATACGTTTGATACAGATTACTACAAACTGTTCTGTTTTTGACAGATTCTGTTTTCATTGTGTTGTTTGCTTATTTTGATGAATCTATGAGTAGTGTCGGAGGGTACGAACCATAGAGAAGTTGGAATACAGTAGATATTACACCAATATGAATTTAGAATGAGTTCACAGCAGTACCTAAGTGGTGATTTATTTTCTTAGACTAACGGAGCTTACGAGTTTTCTATTAAGTTTTGTGTTGTGAAGTTTTCAAGTTTTGGGTAAAGATTCAATGGACTAGGGAATAAGGAGTGGCAAGAGCCTAAGCTTGGGGACGCCCAAGGCACACCAAGGTAATATTCAAGGACAACCAAGAGCCTAAGCTTGGGGATGCCACACATAGCATCCCCTCTTTCGTCTTTGTTCATCGGTAACTTTACTTGGAGCTATATTTTTATTCACCACATGATATGTGTTTTGCTTGGAGCGTCATTTTATTTTATTTTGTTTTGCTTGCTGTTTGAATAAAATCTAAAGATATGAAATTCTTAAAAGTTATAGAGTCTTCACATAGTTACATAATTATTCAACTACTCATTGATCTTCACTTATATCTTTCGGAGTAGTTTGTCATTTGCTCTAGTGCTTCACTTATATCTTTTTAGAGCACGGTGGTGGTTTTATTTTATAGAAATTATTGATATCTCATGCTTCACTTATATCATTTTGATAGTCTTTTAGAACAGCATGGTAATTTCCTTTGGTTATAAATTTAGCCGTAATATGATAGGCTTTCAAGATGGGTATAATAAAAACTTCCATATAAAGTGCATTGAATACTATGAGAAGTTTGATACTTGATGATTGTTTTGAGATATGGAAATGGTAATATTAGAGTCGTGCTAGTTGAGTATTTGTGAATTTGATAAATACTTGTGTTGAGGTTTGGAAGTCTCGTAGCATGCACGTATGGTAACCGTTGTGTGACAAATTTGAAGCATGAGGTGTTTCTTTGATTGCCTTCCTTATGAGTGGTTGTCGGGGACGAGCGATGGTCTTTTCCTACCAATCTATCCCCCTAGGAGTATGCGTGTAGTGCTTAGTTTTGATGACTTGTAGATTTTTGCAATAAGTATGTGAGTTCATTATGACTAATGTTGAGTCCATGGATTATACACACTCTCACCCTTCCATCATTGCTAGCCTCTTCGGTACCGTGCATTGCCCTTTCTCACCTCGAGAGTTGGTGCAAACTTCGCCGGTGCATCCAAACCCCGTGATATGATACACTCTATCACACATAAGCCTCCTTATATCTTCCTCAAAACAGCCACCATACCTACCTATTATGGCATTTCCATAGACATTCCGAGATATATTGCCATGCAACTTTCCACCGTTCCGTTTATCATGACACACTTCATCATTGTCATATTGCCTTGCATGATCATGTAGTTGACATCATATTTGTGGCAAGGCCACCATGCATAATTTTTCATACATGTCACTCTGATTCATTGCCCATCCCGGTACACCGCCGGAGGCATTCATATAGAGTCATACTTTGTTCTAGTATCGAGTTGTAATCTTTGAGTTGTAAATAAATAGAAGTGTGATGACCATCATTATAGAGCATTGTTCCGAAAAAAGGCCAAAAAAAGGAAGGCCGAATAAAAAAAGAAAGAAAAGGGACAATGCTACTATCCTTTTTTCACGATTGTGATTCAAAGTAACACCATGATCTTCATGATAGAGTCTCTTATATTGTCACTTTCATATAGTAGTGGGAATTTTCTATTATAGAACTTGGCTTGTATATTCCAACAATGGGCATCCTCAAATTCCCTAGGTCTTCGTGAGCAAGCAAGTTGCACACCCACTTAGTTTCTTTTGTTGAGCTTTCATACATTTATAGCTCTAGTGCATCTGTTGCATGGCAATCCCTACTCCTCGCATTGACATCAATTGATGGTCATCTCCATAGCCCGTTGATTAGCCGCGTCAATGTGAGACTTTCTCCTTTTTTGTCTTCTCCACACAACCCCCATCATTATACTCTATTCCACCCATAGTGCTATGTCCATGGCTCATGCTCATGTATTGCGTGAAAGTTGAAAAAGTTTGAGAATACTAAAGTATGAAACAATTGCTTGGCTTGTCATCGGGGTTGTGCATGATGGGAGAATTTTGTGTGACGAAAATGAAGCATGGCCAAACTATATGATTTTGTAGGGATGAGCTTTCTTTGGATATGTTATTTTGACAAGACATAATTGCTTGGTTAGAATGCTTGAAGTATTATCATTTTTATGTCAATACTAAACTTTTGTCTTGAATCTTATGGATCTGAATATTCTTGCCACAATAAAGAAGATTACATTGATAAATTTGTTAGGTAGCATTCCACATAAAAAATTCTGTTTTTATCATTTACCTACTCGAGGACGAGCAGGAATTAAGCTTGGGGATGCCGATACGTCTCCAACGTATCTATAATTTTTGATTGTTCCATGCTATTTTATTATCCATCTAGGATGTTTTATATGCATTTATATGCTATATTATATGATTTTTGGGACTAACCTATTAACCTAGAGCCCAGTGCCAATTTATGTTTTCCCCTTGTTTTTGAGTTTTACAGAAAAGGAAAACCAAGCGGAGTCCAATTGACCTAAAATTTCACGGAGATTATTTTGGATCAGAAGAATCCCACGGAGTATCAGAGATGGGCCAGAAGAGTCCTGAGGGACCCACTAGGGCGGGGGGCGCGCCCCCCTACCTCGTGGCCGCCTCAGAGGCCCTCCTGACTTGTTCCCGACGCCAGCACCTCTTATATATACCCAAACTTCCAGAATATAACCTAGATCGAGAGTTATGCCGCCGCAAGCCTCTGTAGCCAAGAAAAACCAATCGGGACCCTGTTCCGGCACCCTGCCGGAGGGGGATCTCTCACCGGTGTCCATCTTCATCATCCCGGCGCTCTCCAAGACGAGGAGGGAGTAGTTCACCCTCGGGGCTGTGGGTATGTACCAATAGCGATGTGTTTGATCTCTCTCTCTCTCTCTCTCTCTCTCTCTCTCTCTCGTGTTCTTGATTCGACACGATCTTGATGTACCGTGAGCTTTGCTATTATAGTTGGATCTTATGATGTTTCTCCCCCTTTACTATCTTGTAATGGATTGAGTTTTCCCTTCAAATTTATCTCATCGGATTGAGTCTTTAAGGATTTGAGAACACTTGATGTATGTCTTGCATGTGCTTATCTGTGGTGACAATGGGATATTCACGTGATCTAGTTGATGTATGTTTTGGTGATCAACTTGCGGGTTCAGTGACCTTGTGAACTTATGCATAGGGGTTGGCACACGTTTTCGTCTTGACTCTCCGGTAGAAACTTTGGGGCACTCTTTGAAGTTCTTTGTGTTGGTTGAATAGATGAATCTGAGATCGTGTGATGCATATCATAAAATCATACCCACGGATACTTGAGGTGACATTGGAGTATCTAGGTGACATTAGGGTTTTGGTTGATTTGTATCTTAAGGTGTTATTCTAGTACGGACTCTATGATAGATCAAACGGAAAGAATAGCTTTGTGTTATTTTACTACGGACTCTTGAATAGATCGATCAGAAAGGATAACTTTAAGGTGGTTTCATACCCTACAATAATCTCTTCGTTTGTTCTCCGCTATTAGTGACTTTGGAGTGACTCTTTGTTGCATGTTGAGGGATTGTTATATGATCCAATTATGTTATTATTGTTGAGAGAACTTGCACTAGTGAAAGTATGAACCCTAGGCCTTGTTTCCTAGCATTGTAATACCGTTTACGCTCACTTTTATCGCTTGCTACCTTGCTGTTTTTATATTTTCAGATTACAAAAACCTATATCTACCATCCATATTGCACTTGTATCACCATCTCTTCGCCGAACTAGTGCACCTATACAATTTACCATTGTATTGGGTGTGTTGGGGACACAAGAGACTCTTTGTTATTTGGTTGTAGGGTTGCTTGAGAGAGACCATCTTCATCGTATGCCTCCCACGGATTGGTAAACCTTAGGTCATCCACTTGAGGGAAATTTGCTACTGTCCTACAAACCTCTAAACTTGGAGGCCCAACAATGTCTACAAGAAGAAGGTTGTGTAGTAGACATCAGGGCCCAAAGTGACAAGCATTAAGCATAGCAAATTCATAGCAACATCAATCTAAGAACATAGTGGATACTAGGGATCAAGCCCTAACAAAACTAACTCGATTACATGATGAATCTCATCCAACTCCTCACCAACCAGCGAGCCTACAAAGGAATTACTCACTCCCGATGGGGAGCATCATGGAATTGGCGATGGAGAAGGGTTGTGATGATGAAGAACAAAGATCCCTCTCTTCGGAGCCCCAAACGGACTCCAGATCTGGCCTCCCGATGAAGAACAGGAGGTGACTGCGGCTCCGTCTCGTGGATCGTGATAATTCTTTCTCTTTGATTTTTTTCTGAAAAAATATGATTTTATAGCGTCGGTTTCAGGGTCTGCGGGGCCACCAGGTGGGGACAACCCACCTGGGCACGCCAGGAGATGGGGCACGCCCTGATGGGTTGTGCCCACCCAGGTGCCCCTCTCTGGCAGGTCTTGGCTCCAGAAATTATCTATTATTGTATAAAAATTCCTCGCAAAGTTTTGTTCCATTCCGAGAACTTTTATTTCTGCACAAAACAACACCATGGTAGTTCTGCTGAAAACAGCGTCAGTCCGGAAACAAGAGGAAAAGCGTGAGGAAAAGTAGATACGTTGGAGACGTATCAACTCCCCCAAGCTTAAACCTTTGCTTGTCCTCAAGCAATTCTATTGATAAACTGAAAGTGAGAAAGAAAAACTTTTACGAACTCTTTTGCTCTTGTTTGCATAAATAAGAGTAAACAACACCCAGATTTTCAGCCAACATTATAACTAACCATGTCAACAATAACTCTTAAAGATTATATTAACTCATATCAATGATATAATCAGCTAGCGAGCAATAATAAGTCATCTCAAACAGCAACACGTTGTCAAAACAACCATGATATAATATGACAATAGTGGTATCTCGCTAGCCCTTTCTGAGACCGCAAAACATAAATGCAGAGCACCTCCAAAGTTCGAGTAGTGACTAAACATTGTAATTCATGGTAGAAAAGATCCAATCATGATGCACCCAACATTAGCTACACACAATGCATAAATCATGACAACTGTGCTCTCTCAGTTTCTAGCGCTTGTTTAAGAAGGTGATGACACAACATAAAAGTAAATAGATTGTACCTTCGCAGAGGGAAGCAGTGATTTGCAGAGGTGTCAGAGCTCAATTTTTAAAACAGATATAAATGATATTTTGAGACATGCACCCTTCTTATTCACTTCACAACCATCAGTTATCAACATCTTCCATGCTAAGCATGCTAGTGGTGGTTCCCAAGCGATAAAAGTAAAGGTTTTGACTCCATTGGGAGTTTTTGTTTGATTAATTCAGAGATGAACTCTTTTTCATGTTTGCAGTTTGGGACTGGTCATCCCTATTATCGCCCTTTTCTCGTGCGATGGCGAGTGAATAAACACTCGACCTGAGAATAACCCGCTTAGCATGGAAGATACCGACCACCTCCTGTCGTTCCATGAACGATCCAGGCACACAAAAAGAATAGTTTTAAAGGTTTTTAGAGGTGGCACATGCAAATTTACTTAGGACGGTAGGGTAATACCACATATAGGTAGGTATGGTGGACTCATCTGGAATAACTTTGGGTTCAAGGTTTTTGATGTACAAGCAGAGTTCTCACTTAGTATAGGCGAAGGCTAGCAATTAGATTGGGAAGCGTCCAACTAGGGAGCAACAACGGTCATAACCATGCATTATGCATAAGTAACATTGGACACTAGCATGAGTAGGATATGAACACCATGAACATAAATATCATAGAGGCTATGTTGGTTTTGAATCAACTACATGCATGAACATGTGCCAAGTCAAGCCACTCGAACATTCAGAGGAGGATACCATATCATCCTACTACATCACAATCATTTTAACGCTATGTTGATATCCAAGATAAATCATTATCAAATCCCAGCTACTTATGCATGGCATGAGAAACTATAATCTCTAATTGTCATTGCAAACATGTTCAATCATAATGGGCTGAATCATGGATACTAGGTTAAACATATTTACACAAACAGAACAAGTCGAGTTCATACCAGTTTCTCTCTGCCATGGCTAGTTCATCGCATATTGTCATTATTACTTTCACTTGCACGACCGAATGATATGAAAATAATAATAATAATAATAATAGTGCAAGAGTGCCGTGGACTAAGCTGGAATCTGCAAAACATTTTATTCAACAGGAGAAGACAAGGTAAAATGTGCTCTTTATTAGTTCAACAATTATTCATAAGAGAGCCACTCATCATTTTCATTGTTGTCTTCTCCTTGGTAAGACTCGAATAATAAGGAAAAGAAATTCAGAGAAACACACTGAAACATTTTTGGGGTTTTTGGTTTTCTTGAACAAGCAAATAAAAAGGGAAAAGCAAAATGAGAAAAACTATTTACACGGGAAAGCTCCCAACAAGCAAAAGAAGAACAAGGAAATCTTTTTGGGTTTTCTTTTTAATACTACTACTAAGCATGCATAGAAAGTAAATTACTACAACTAATTTTTTTGGTATTTCTAAAGTTTTTCAAACACACAAGAAGAAAGCAAGAAAATAAATTTAAGCATGGATGATACAATGAAAAAGTGTGAACACCGACAAATAGCAATAAGTGTGAACATGAATATAATGTCGGTGAGAAACGCGTACTCCCCCAAGCTTAGGCGTTTGGCCTAAGTTGGTAATCAATCAGTAGCCTGGAGGGTAGTAGGGATCCTGAGGAGCAGGCATCCACTCATCCCAATGCTGAGGCTCCTCCTCTGCCTCTGCAGCAGCCTAAGCGTTTTGGTAGGCGATGATGTCTGCAGGCATAATCCGGTACCCGCCCTGGCAAAGAGTCAAACAAAGCAGGTGCAGGCAAAGGAATAATATCACGAGTTTTAAAGGTAAAGACCAGGTTATAAGGAATAGGAATATTAGGATAATCCCATGCAAGAAAACGATGATGCTCCATGGTTGCACGGTCTAAGTAGACCTTGGTCAGGGGGTAATCATGAGGGCGTATCTCAACATTGAATTGAGCCACCACACGAGTAGCAAAAATCCCACCATGTATTTTACCCTGGGATTTATTAAGATGGAGGCGACGAGACACAATAGCTCCCAGGCTATAAGTGTTGTCGCCCTCTAATGCACGACGTAAAACAGCAAGGTCTGGTGAACTGAGCGCACCCACCTTCTCTCTAGCAAGCAAGCATTTTGAAATGAAAAGAGCAAATCAATGAACATAAGGAAAATGCAAGCCAGCGGCAGTGATAGCTGACACCCCTCTCTCATCTCCCACTGTCAAAGTGCGATAAAAGTCCTCAAACCCAGCCGGCCTAGGCTCAGCCAAGCTCCGATCAGAGGGGATCATGCATGTCACAAAATTCAATAAGTGGTATCTGATGGTTTTCAACATATAAATCAAAGCTCACTTCAGGAGGATTATTTCTAGGCAGGAAAGTAAAACTCTGAACAAAAATGTTTGTGAGGATTTGGTGTTGGTCAAACTCATCTGCGATGAAGTCGGTGAGGCCGGCATTAGCAATATATTGCGTGAACTCCTGAAGAATTCCAGCCTCTTCCAAGAACGGGGTGTGCGGCCATTCACACGGCCGTAGCTCCGCCAACCTTCGAGGGTGGATATCACTGTCAGAAGACTCCCCAATAACACCCTTGGAGTTCTTCTTAGAGCCAAACTTCCCGAAGATACTCATGTTCGCGTACAATTTTCTGAAAATAAATTTTTTGGGTGACAAAAATTTGTAAACAAAACTTTATCAAATTGATAGCAACTACTCATAGGGACACATAGAGACCATAGCAAGCATTCAAACTACTTAGAACACTAAGGATTGAACATGCAAGCACATCTACAACATGACCAAGAGTAGCTAATTATTCAAAGTATAAGCCACTAAAACAAAAACTAATTGGACAAACGGTGGAGTCACATACCAAGCAACAATCCCCAGAAACAGTTTCTGAAACGGAGCTTCGGGCAAAGAGATCGAAATCCGCGGGTTTGAGAGCATAAACATGGGAGAGAGAGAGCAATGGAGATTTTTTTTCTGGAGGTAAGTGATGATGTGGGATGAAGAGGTAAGTGAGGGGGCACATGTGGGGACCACAACCCACCAGGGCACTCCTGGGGGTCCTGGCGCGCCCAGGTGGGTTGTGCCCACCTGGTGCACCTCGCTCTGATATTATTTGCACCAGAAATTCAGAAATATTCAAAATAAAATTGTATTAAAATTTCAGAGCATTCTGAGAACTTCTATTTTTGGGTCATTTTTATTTTATTTAACTAATAAAAACATAAAACTAAAAGTAGAGACAAAAGGTAGTGCTAACTAAATTCATCAACTTCATACCGCTCAAAAATGATTCATTAATAAGGTTGATCAAGTCTTATTAACAACCACTTTCGATTAGCATGAAACCGAAGAACTTTCGGAAATCACTAAGTTACCTCAATGGGGATATGAATGTCCCCAACAATAAGAATTTCATATTTCTTTTTGACAGTAGGTAGAGGTATTTGAAAACTTCCAGTAGTGATTGTCAGAGATTTTTCAATAACATTAATACCATTCACTTGGAATTGTTTCTTCGGAAAGTGCACCATATGCTCATTACCATTAATATGAAAAGTGACCTTGCTTTTATTGCAATCAATAACAGCCCCTGCAGTATTCAAAAGGGTCTTCCAAGGATAATCGACATATTGTCGTCCTCGGGCATCTCAAGTATAACAAAGTCAGTCAGAATAGTAACATTAGCAACAACAACGGGCACATCCTCACAAATACTGATAGGTATGGCAGTTGATTTGTCTGCCATTTGCAAAGATATCTCAGTAGGTGTGAGTTTATTCAAGTCAAGTCTTTTATATAAAGAGAAAGGCATAACACTAACACCAGCTCCTAAATCACACAAAGCAGTTTTCACATAATTCTTTTTGATAGAGCAAGGTATAGTTGGAATTCCCGGATCTCCAAGTTTTTTAGGCACTCCATCTTTGAAAGTATAATCAGCAAGCATAGTGGAGATTTCAGCTTCCGGTATTTTTCTCTTGTTAGTGATGATTTCTTTCATATACTTTGCATAAGGAGGCATTTTTAAGATATCAGTCAAGCGAGTACGCAAAAAGACTGGCCTCGACATTTCAGCAAAGCGTTCAAATTCTTCATCATCTTTCTTTTTAGTTGACTTGGGTGGAAAAGGTATAAGTTTTTTAACCCACGGTTCTCTTTCTTTACCGTGTTCTCTAGCAATGAAGTCTCTTTTATCATACCTTTTATTTTTGGGTTGTGGGTTATCAAGATCAACAGGTGATTCTATCTCAACATCATTATCTGGTTCTTTTTCATTTGTTTGAGCATCTTCATGAACCTCAGCATTATATTTTTCATTATCCCTAGGTGGATGTTCATTACCAGACTGAGTTTCAGCATCTGAGATAGAAGTTTCATTTTCATTATCAGGAAGTTTTTCTATTTTAGGTTCACTAGAAGTATGCAAAGTCCTATCATTTTTCTTCTTCCTTTTCTTTTTAGAAGGACTAGGTGCACTAGTGTTATTTCTTTGTGAGTCCTGTTCAATTATTTTTGGGTGTCCCTCAGGATAAAGTGATTCCTGAGTCATTTTACCTCCTCTAGTTGCAACTCTAACAGCAAAGTCATGCATATTACTATTCATTTCATCAAGTAGTTCTCTTTGTGATTTAGCAAATTTTCTAACTGAGTTTGTACCATAGAAGCATGTTTTCCAACACCTCTAACATCATTTGAGATTCTAAATAACAAGTCACTCAAGCGAGCAATCATATCAGAATTATATTTCAATTGTTTCATAACATTTGCATTGAAGTGATCTTGTTTTCTAATGTAGTTTTCAAACTCATAAAGGCATTGAGTAGGATGCATATTGTGAGCATTATCATTATCATTGAAATTCATTAGATAATTTACCTCTACCACCTGAGGCACTGGTGGTGTATTAAGCCCATGTATTTCTTCAATAGGAGGTAAATATTTAACATCCTCAACTTTAATACCTTTTTCCTTCATAGATTTCTTTGCCTCTTGCATATCTTTAGGACTGAGATATAATATACCCCTGTTATTTGGAGTGGGTTTAGCCGGTGGTTCAGGAAGAGTCCAATCATCATAATTTTTCAATATGTTATTCAATAATTCTTCAGCTTGTCCAACAGTTCGTTGCCTGAAAACACAACCAGCACAACTATCTAGGAAATCCCTAGAAGCATCGGTTAGTCCATTATAGAAGATATCAAGTATTTCATTTTTCTTAAGAGGATGATTAGGCAAACATTAAGTAACTGGCAAAGCCTCTCCCAAGCTTGTGGGAGACTCTCTTCTTTAGTTTGCAAAAGTTAAATATTTCCTGCAAGGCAGCTTGTTTCTTATGTGCAGGGAAATATTTTTCAGAGAAGTAATATATCATATCCTAGGGACTACGCACACAACTAGGAGTAAGAGTATTGTACCAAGATTTAGCATCACCTTTTAATGAGAAAGGAAATAATTTGAGAATAAAGTAATAGCGAGTTTTCTCATGATGAGTAAAAAGGGTGGCTATATCATTCAACTAAGTAAGATGTGCCACAATAGTTTCAGTTTCATAACCATGGAAAGGATCAGATTCAACCAAAGTAATTAACTCTGGGTCGACATCCTTATCATCAATAAAGATAGGTGAAGTAGCAAACTTAGGATCATATTTCATTCTAGCATTCAGAGATTTTTCTTTATACTTGCATAATAATTTCTCTAGATCGTCTCTATCCTTACAAGCAAGAATATCTCTAGTTGTCTCCTCATTCATAACATAACCTTCCGGTACCTTAGGAAATTCATATCTAGGAAGGCTAGTTCTAGCAGGTGTTTCAGGAGTTTCAGTTTCAAGCTCATCATCAGATTCAATAACATCATGTTGTATTACTCTAGCAATTTGTTCATCAAAAAATTCACCAAGTGGCACACCATCGTTATCAAGCAAGGTACTAGCATCATCATAAGCATCATTCATAGTAGAAGTAGCATCATCAATAACTTGCGACATATTAGAATGGATAGCATGTGGTGGGGTTGCAAGTTTACTCATAACATAAGGTGAATCTAAAGCAGAACTGGATGGCAGTTCCTTACCTCCCCTCGTCCTTGAGGGAAATATCTTAGTCTTAGGATCCTTCAGATTCTTCATAGTGATAAATTGATAATAATCCCATCTGACTCAACAAATATAGCTATGCTCCCCGGCAATGGCGCTAGAAAAAGGTCTTGATAACGCACAAGTATAGGGGACCGCAATAGTTTTCGAGGGTAGGGTATTCAACCAAAATTTATAGATTCGACACAAGGGGAGCCAAAGAATATTCTCAAGTATTAGCAGTTGAGTTGTCAATTCAACCACACCTGGATAACTTAATATCTGCAGCAAAGTATTTAGTAGCAAAGTAGTATGATAGTTTTTGATAATAGTAGCAGCAGCAACGGTAACGGTAACAATGATAAAAGTAATTTTGTAACAAGTGTAACAGTGATGATAGCAGTAGTAACTTAGCAGAAACAATATAAGATAAATTCGTAGGCATTGGATCGGTGACTTGTTGGATGATATTCATCATGTGACAGTTATAACCTAGGGCGATACGGCACTAGCTCCAGTTCATCAATATAATGTAGGCATGTATTCCACAAATAGTCATATGTGCTTTATTAAAAGAACTTGCATGACATCTTTTGTCCTACCCTCCCGTGGCAGCGGGGTCCATATTGGAAACTAAAGGATATTAAGGCCTCCTTTTAATAGAGAACCGGAACAAAGCATTAACACATAGTGAATACATGAACTCCTCAAACTACGGTCATCACCGGGAGTGGGCCCGGTAGTTGTCACTCCGGGGTTGCCGGATCATAACACGTAGTAGGTGACTATAACTTGCAAGATAGGATCTAGAACATGGATATGAAGGTGATAACATAAACGGTTCAGATTTGAGTTCATGGCACCCGGGCCCAAAGTGACAAGCATTAAGCATAGCAAAGTCATAGTAACATCAATCTAAGAACATAGTGGATACTAGGGATCAAGCCCTAACAAAAGTAACTCGATTACATGATGAATCTCATCCAACTCCTCACCGACCAGTGAGCCTACGAAGGAATTACTCACTCCTGGTGGGGAGCATTATGGAATTGGTGATAGAGAAGGGTTGGTGATAATGAAGAACGAAGATCCCCCTCTCCGGAGCCCCAAACGGACTCCAGATTTGGCCTCTCGATGAAGAACAAGAGGTGACGGCGGCTTCATTTCGTGGATCGCGATAATTCTTTCTCCCTGATTTTTTCTGGAAAAATAGGATTTTATAGCGTCGGTTTCAGGGTCTGCGGGGCCACCAGGTGGGGACAACCCACCTGGGCACGCCAGGAGAGGGGGCGCACCCTGGTGGGTTGTGCCCACCCAGGTGCCCCTCTCTGGCAGGTCTTGGCTCCAGAAATTCTCTTTTATTGTATAAAAATTCCTCACAAAGTTCCGTTCCATTCCGACAACTTTTATTTCTGCATTAAAACAACACCATGGTAGTTCTGCTGAAAATAGCGTCAGTCCGGGGTTAGTTTCATCCAAATCATGGAAATTAGAGTCCAAAACAAGAGGAAAAGAGTGAGAAAAAGTAGATACTTTGAAGACGTATCAGCGCGTTGCCCCAAACGGTTCAGCCGGTCGAGCCCCAGACGTCCGATCCAGCAAGCAGTCGTCCAATCCATGCGTTGTCTTCCCCCTCTATTTCCTCTCCGCGCGCAACACGGGCGCTGCTCCCTGTCGCCTGGACGTCCTCCTGGCCCGCCAGCAACCACCCCCTTACCTGCACCCCCTCTCCGCTGCTCCCGCGCTGTTGGATCCCGCACTCGCCGCCGGTCGCCGCCGTCTTCTCTCATGTTTCTCGTCGGATCCATGCATGCAAGAAAACTCCGTCCGTGGGTTGCAGCTCCTCCTCGCTAGTGATGGTCGCGGCTCCAGTAACACCAGTCACCGGCTGCAGCTCCACTGGATGCACCTCTTGTTGCCGCCGGTTGCAGCTCGACGTCAGCCGTCGCCACTGGCATGCAACTCCCATGGCCGCCCATTGTCGCTTTCTATTGCACGGTCATAACAAATGGAGACAACAGTTGCAGCAAAAAAGTCAGTCACCGTCGTTGCCGGTTGTAGCTCGCCGTTGCAAGTAGCAAACATTGCGTCTAGAAAAGAATGGATGTACCAAAAGTCATTGCCGGATGTAGCAAAAACCTACGACACTTGCAGCAAAAAGTTGTCGTCGCCGTCACGGGTCGCATCTCGGTCGTGACGGATGTAGCAAAACGTGATGCCGGTTGTAGCAAATAGCGATGCTAGTTGTAGCAAAACCATGACGTCGGCTTTGTGTTGTCGCAAAACATGACGCCGGTTGTAGCAAAATGCTATGCCGGTTGTAGCAAAATGTTATGCCCGTTGAAGCATGTAGCAAAAAACTTCGATGTTAGTTTTTTGCTGGGACCAGCGCCGCTCCATCCTCGCCGTCCAGCGTGTGCTCGTGGTTGCAGGCTTGGAGCTTTGGTTGCTGCACCCTGATAGACGGTTCCCATAGCTTCGCCGGCGGCACCTCGAAGCCGTAGTTGGGCAGAGGCCATGGTTGAGATCTAAAGATTGCAGACGGCCATGGGCGCGGGGAGCTAGCGGGGATACGAATTGAGGAGGAGGATGGGAGAGGGGCTCGCCGGCTATGAAGGAGAGGCTGCGTTGGGCACCGTTTCATGCGAGCACTCGCCGCCAGTGAGAGAGCTTCTGAGGTTGCGATCAGCGTGGGGGAGTCTATGGAGGAGCAGAATCGCGATGGGCTGGAGGTGGAAGAAAAAAAGGAGGAAAAGTCGCACGGGACTGATACGTCTCCAACGTATCTATAATTTATGAAGTATTCATGCCATGTTTACAATAGTTTTATATGATTTTGATATGATTTGATTAGAACTAACCCGGACTGACGCTGTTTTCAGCAAAACTACCGTGGTGTTGTTTTTGTGCAGAAATAAAAGTTCTCGGAATGCGATGAAACTCAACGGAGAATTTTTCTACAAAATATAAAAAAATACTGGAACAAAAATCTATCGAAGGGGAGTACCGTGGGCCCCACGAGGGTGGGAGCGCCCCCTATCTCGTGGTCGCCTCGGGGACCCCCTGACTGTTCTCGACGCCAACCTGTCCTATAAATGCCCAAACCTCCAGAAAATAACCTAGATCGGAAGTTTCGCCGCCGTAAGCCTCTGTAGCCACGAGAAGTCAATCTATGCCCTCTCTGGCACCCTGCCGGAGGGGGCCATCATCACCAGAGGCCATGGAGGAGGATCCCGGAGGGTCCATCATCACCATGAAGGCCAAGGACCAGAGGGAGAACCTCTCCCCATCCAGGGGGAGGCCATGGAGGAGGAAGCACAAGGGGAAGAACCTCTCCTCCTCTCTCTCAGTGGCGCCGGAGTGCCATGGGGAGGGGAATCATCGCCGCAGTGATCGTCTTCATCAACATCACTATCCTCATCTATTTTACGCGGTCCACTCTCGGTCCACTCTCCCGCACCCCGCTGTAATCCCTACTTGAACATGGTGCTTTATGCCACATATTATGATCCAATGATGTGTTGCCATCTTATGATGTTTTGAGTAGATATCTTTTGTCCTTGGGTTGATTGATGATCTAGATTGGTACGAGTTGTATGTTTTATTTTGGTGCTGTCCTATGGTGCCCTCCGTGTCGCGCAAGCGTGAGGGATTCCCGCTGTAGGGTGTTGCAATACATTCATGATTCGCTTATAGTGGGTTGCTTGAGTGATAGAAGCATAAACCCGAGTAAGGGGGTTGTAGCGTATGGGATAAAGGGGACTTGATGCTTTAATGCTATGGTTGGGTTTTACCTTAATGATCTTTAGTAGTTGCGGATGCTTGCTAGAGTTCCAATCATAAGTCCATATGATCCAAGAAGAGAAAGTATGTTAGCTTATGCCTCTCCCTCATATGAAATTGCAATGACGACTACTAGTCTTGTTAACGACTGCCTAGGATAATTCCGCACACCGACCCATCATTATTCCACACTCGCTATTTATAATACTTAGTAATATATTCTAACTTTATGATAACATCACCTACTTTTATATTTTAGCTCTCCGATACCGTGCAAAGTTATCCTCTTCATACCCACAACATAGTTTTATTTCTCGTTTCTAGTTGGAAGAAAATGTTCGGTGTACGTCGAGTCGTATAAGTGGCAGATAGGACTTGAGAGAATATTGATCTTACCTTTAGCTCCTTGTGGGTTCGACACTCCATACTTATCACTTCCACCTTTGGGAATTGTTACGATGATTCCCTATACTTGGGGATTATCAGGGACCCACCATATACACGTGTCTCGCGCGGGGTGGTTGTTTCCATGTCGTGTGAGCCGGCAAAAAGTTCGGCCGGCGCACCGGCTCCAAACATTTACCCAACCTAAAGGTGCAGCCATGGCAGAGGTATGGCACCAAAACCGGTTGTGCTGGTTTATTTTAACACAAACGCCCCCTAATCAGTGTCAAGTCAAGACATGAGGGATCAAGAATACCCCATATTTATATTCTGCCAGGGGCTAAAAAACTAATTTCCTTTGGGTCTCACCAATGACCACGAGATTCAGAGATTTATATAGGTTCATGTCGCATTGTGGCGTAATACTCTACTCTTGTTTGTGGTTGATTGATGTGTGTGTTTGGTGTGAAGGTGGTTACATATGCTCGGGTGAGCTCAGAGGATGCTCGCAAGATCTTTGGCCATGCTCAGGGTTTAACACTTCGCTAAACCTACCCTCGACCATGCCTTTCTCTTCTATTTCTCTAAGTGTCGTATTTTTCTAAGTGCCTGAGGAGTTTGTCCCTTGGATGGCCTCGTTCCTCCCCTTATATAGTGTCGGGGGGGGGGCATAGTGGCCATCCTTTGTAAGGGTTTGGCGTTGTTGTTGTGATGTGGCCATTACAACGGAAGGGGTCAGCGGTGTTGTTCTGATGTATGCTGCTGCAAGGGAAGGAGTCGCTGGTCAGAGGCGCTGCTCTGTTGTGGATGCTCAAGTGTTGCGATGTGGTTCCACATATGTGAGAAGGACGAGGTGAGGCACCCTCTATCGAATAGTTATGAGTTCCGATCGGAGGATTGGCGAGGCGGCTGATCCCTGACGCCTAGCACGACCCGAATGAAAAAACGCCCGGTTTTTGGGCCTCCAAATCTTGAGTATTTTCTATGATTTTTCATCGAGAAAATTTAATAGCTATGGAGGATTGATCATCACATCGACACCTCTCTGTTGATCCAAGGGGAACATTAGTTTTATTCGTGTACTTACCTACATGGTGAAAATTATTATTGGAGGTTGCGAGAAGGAATACGGGAGGCAGAACTGTTGATCAAGAGTCGCCATGAAATTTCAGGCCGTCTACACGCACAAATAGTGTCTTGTTTGTTCGTGCGGCGACTTTCATGTGACAATAATTGGGATATTAACAGGAACGGTTATAATTTGAGGATTACATATATTCATTGAGTGCTAATGTTTTGTTGGTAATTTATAAAACTAGTACCTTAATTATCCTTAATTTCCACTAGTATCACATAGAAACGGGAGGGTGGAAAAATATATATGTTGTTGCAGTTCTTATTGCAAGCACGTACAACTATATACGGAATACATACCTGCATCAGTTAAATAATATGAGCTAGCAAATTATGCCCTATGTTTATGTTGTTATATGATTGATCCTATCCATGTAGCAACCCATTTATCCATCCCATGCCTACATTTTCCGTAGTCACCACTCTCTGCAAAGATGATTTTTACTTGGCAACTGACGAGTATTACTGCTTTTGTCACCGTTATTGCAATCAAACAACAATCACTTCATCACATTGGATAATAATAGTAAATTCTTTTGAGCACCTATTTTGTTTCCAAGCGTGGTCGAATTGACGATGCAAATGCTAAAGCTTATAAGTATTCTTTGGCTCCTCCTATGTCAAATATAAATTCGTGTTATCATACATTCTGATAAAGACTTATGCGACCCCATACACTTGTTGGTTATAAACAACCATATTAAATAATCATATTGTATGTGTGAAAAGGTTAAATATGTTCTTCAATGAGCACACCAATGTTGTCATATTACGTACTAGAAAAAATAATGCACATCTTGAATACTTATTGATGTACCCAACTTGCAAGAGATATTTGTCATGCCCTAGAAGTTTTTGTAGATATGCTAACCTAATAATACACTAGAAAGCATTGTTAAGATATTTTTTAGATGTATGATTTACAAATCCCTGCCATGATATATAATTATACTCCCTCCATTCCATAATGTAGTGCGTATAGAAATTTTGAGAAGTCAAACTTTAAAAACTCTGACCTAATTATTAGAGATAACTATTTATATATACAATACCAAATATATAAAGTATGAAAGTTCATCTTATAATGAAACTAATGGTATAAGTTTGGCATTCTAGATGTTTTTCTCCACAATTTTGGTCAAAGTTTGTGATGTTTGACTTTTCAAAAAATCTATATGCACTACATTATGAAATAGAGGGAGTCTTAAAATATACAAACACACACACACACATGTGTAGATATATGTATATATATTATATAGTCGATGCATTTAAAAAATAATTCAAATACAATTTTTTTACATCGTACAATTTATATTTGGTAGAACTCCGGTAATAAGTATTTATACTCATTAAAACTATAGGATGGTGCGGATAGTTTAAATAAGTATAAAAGTTTAATATTAAAAACAATTTTTTATTATGCAGGAACATCTCCACAATTTATTTGGAATGACCCTATACGGAGATAGTATAATGCTATCAATCAAGTGCCATTTTTACATAATAATATTGTTGTTTATTTCTTTTCTCTCTTCCCTTATAGTTGAGTATGTTCAGCTCGGTTACATTGATGATGATGATATCAATCCAAAATTGTATTGTATTTGAAAAAATTGATCATGAGCTATCTCAACGATGAGACACTAGGAAAACGCTTGTGCTTTGCAACGGGATAAACTTTTGACGTGGATTTAAATTTAGTGAGAATTGTTAGATCTTGTTTATTTCACAAATTTACTTCGCACACCCCTTCTTATATCCAAGTTTGACGAATTCTATATGAATATGGATAGATGAAGATAATAATTCTGAAAAATTATATCTAGTCCACTCCATATCTTGAAAAGTCATAAATTACTCTCCTCTCTATTGATTATTCTTGTGGTAGTGTAAAAATAATGTAATTGTTGTCGTGTCTATTAGAGTTTCGCTAAAACAAAAAAAAAGTAAAATTAGCTAAAATCAAGAACCGAGGAAGAAAATTGTATAATTTACAAAACTTGAAAGTAATCAAGCCGCACTAATTACGCCATGTCCTCCGCATGTCCGATTTAATCCAACTTCAATTTAGTTTATGATTAATCATTGCCTTTCCGCTAGGCCATTTTCAAACCTCCACTAGATCTTTCTCACGTGGAGTTAATTCCTTCGTTTGCCTTCTTTTTCTTGGCGTTGTTCCTTCCTTTGTTGTCTTTTTGATTGCAGATAATCATTTGTTTCTTAGATTCTCGAGGCAACTCTGCTTATTTTTCAGGCAATTCATACACGTATATAAATTGGTGAATTTTAATGAAGGATTTTTTTTGCTATTCTTAATTTTGCCAGTTTTCCTTATGCCACTCTAGATTTTAACATTTCACTTTTGCCACTCTTAGTTTTTGACAATTATCACAATTGCCATTGCGGTGGCAAAAGCAAAATTTTCAGAGTGGCAATTGTGATACATTTCAAAAGCTAAGAGTGGCAAAAATGAAATACAATTATTTTGCTTTTGCCACGGAATGACAATTGTGATAATTGTCAAAAGCTAAGAATGGCAAAAGTGAAATGTCAAAACCTAGAATGGCATAAGAAAAATTGGCAAATAGAGTGGCGAAAACAAAATTTTCCCTTTAATGAAAGGGAGTGAGGTGGTACTATTAATTTTGTAACCAAGTCTGTTTGCTAACACATGAAAAGGTTTATAGCCCAGTTAGTTGTGCACATTGAGATGAAAGGGAGGGCCACGAGTTCAATTCCCATGAAAAAATCAAATATTTTTGTTGCGCTGCTCCACAATCTCGGCCCATGCTGGGGCAAAGCCGCTGCTCCACAATCTCCGTCTATGGCGGACAGGAAAAACGTAATTTACCAAATCTATACCAATGACAATGTTAGTACCACCTCATATAGATATGGGAGGCATCCGAAACCAATAAAATCACCTAAGTGGGACGAAACCAAGAATATCACCTTGCTTTATTAGTAGGTATAGATTAGCGATAAGGTTTCAAAAAAAATCAAATATATTAGATACCTTAGATTTGAGCCAATAAACATGCAGGAATGAAAACGTGATCTCTGATTAAGAGGAGCTTTACATATTTCTTGTTGTTGTTGGTATTTTAGTTCATATGTCGTGAATAATTTGTTTTAGTTTGCACTATTACATACGTCCTTTTTACGGAGTGGGAAATTTTGGTCAACATGATGGATGACGACCCCAAATCACGCTTGAGTATTTATTTTGTTTTATTTTTGAAAATTTTATGTAATATACTTCCCGCCATTCCATAATGTAGTGCGCTCACGCTTTGCGAGATCCAACTTTGACCATAAATTAGACTAATAATACGTAAATCTTTTACTGAAAAATTATATCTTTGGAAACTTCTTTCGAATACAAATTCAAAGGTATATGTCATGCTCCCGTCGCAATCATCCATATTAATTAAGTTTATGGTCAAAGTTAAATCTCGAAAAACATGGGCGCACTATATTATGGAATGGAGGGAGTACAACAAAACTTTGTGTATGCTACCATAAACTTGAGGAAATTGAGTTTTCAGTTGAATGGCATGGGTTTCTCTGGTTCTGTGACGACAAAGTGGTAGATATTAGAATTTTCCTAGTGCACTCTGTTGGCGGGCATTGGAATTTTGCTAGTTTACTATGTAAGTAATATGTATGTACCCCATGATCGATGGAACTGCTTTGCTTGGTTGACATGTGTGTCTTTTGCTTGAAATCAAATATATACAGAACATCAATCAATGCAAAAATGCTTAGCATTTCGAGACGTAAGCCTGGCATGCATGTAGTTGTAGTGTGATATAATGTGGCATTTCATATAATCAACTATGCATTGTCATTCATTGCTTTCCAACTCAATGTACATCCAAACATATATTCTGAGTGACAGGTAAAAACTAAGAAAAATATTTTTTTAACAAAGACATAAAAAATCTAGATACTTGTGAATCCACTTGTCTGCTATACATAAGTGATGTCTACTACACAACCTTCTTCTTGTAGATGTTGTTGGGCCTCCAAGTGCAGAGGTTTGTAGGACAGTAGCAAATTTCCCTCAAGTGGATGACCTAAGGTTTATCAATCCGTGGGAGGTGTAGGATGAAGATGGTCTCTCTCAAGCAACCCTGCAACCAAATAGCAAAGAGTCTCTTGTGTCCCCAACACACCCAATACAATGGTAAGTTGTATAGGTGCACTAGTTCGGCGAAGAGATGGTGATACAAGTGCAATATGGATGGTAGATATAGGTTTTTGTAAACTGAAAATATAAAAACAGCAAGGTAGCAAGCGATAAAAGTGAGCGTAAACGGTATTGCAATGATAGGAAACAAGGCCTAGGGTTCATACTTTCACTAGTGCAAGTCCTCTCAACAATGATAACATAATTGGATCACATAACTATCCCTCAACATGCAACAAAGAGTCACTCCAAAGTCACTAATAGCGGAGAACAAACGAAGAGATTATGGTAGGGTACGAAACCACCTCAAAGTTATTCTTTCCAATCAATCCGTTGGGCTATTCCTATAAGTGTCACAAACATCCCTAGAGTTCGTACTAGAATAACACCTTAAGACACAAATCAACCAAAACCCTAATGTCACCTAGATACTCCAATGTCACCTCAAGTATCCGTGGGTATGATTATACGATATGCATCACACAATTTCAGATTCATCTATTCAAACCAACACATAGAACCTCAAAGAGTGCCCAAAGTTTCTACCGGAGAATCACGACGAAAACGTATGCCAACCCCTATGCATAGGTTCCCAATGTCACAAAACCCGCAAGTTGATCACCAAAACATACATCAAGTGGATCAATATAATAACCCATTTTCACCACGGTTATCCCACACAAGACATACATCAAGTGTTCTCAAATCTTTAAAGACACAATCCGATAAGATTACTTCAAGGGGAAAACTCAATCCATTACAAGAGAGAAGAGGGGGAGAAGAAACATAAGATCCAACTATAATAGCAAAGCTCGTGATACACCAAGATCGTGCCAAATCAAGAACACGAGAGAGAGAGAGAGAGAGAGAGAGAGAGAGAGAGATCAAACACATAGCTACTGGTACATACCCTCAGCCCCGAGGATGAACTACTCCCTCCTCGTAATGGAGAGCGCCGGGATGATGAAGATGGCCACCGGTGAGGGATCCCCCCCTCCGGCAGGGTGCCGGAACAGGGTCCCGAGAGGTTTTTGGTGGCTACAGAGGCTCGCGACAGCGGAACTCCCGATCTAATCTCTGTTCTGGAAGTTTTAGGGTATATGGAGTTATATACGCAGAAGAAACACGTCAGGGGAGCCACGGGGGCCCCACGAGGCAGGGGGCGTGCCCCCACCCTTGTGGGAAGCTCCCGTATCTTCTGACGTGGGGTCCAAGTTTATCAGGTGTGTTTCCTTCCAAAAATAACTTCTCGAGTTGATTTCGTTCCGTTTTGACTCCGTCTGATATTCCTTTTCTTCGAAACACTGAAATAGGCATAAAACAACAAATCTAGGTTGTGCCTCCGGTTAATAGGTAGTCCCAAAAATAATATAAAAGTGAATCATAAAGCCAAATATTGCCTAAAAGAGTAGATAATATAGCATGGAGCAATCAAAAATTATAGATACGTTGGAGACGTATCAATAAGTCATTGTAGATCCATTGGCAGACATGATATTTTAATATTAAAGATCATTTACTTGATTCACTCATCATATATTATTATGTTTTTCATCAAAACACTTTAGTACACTTGATGTTTCAGTTCAATTCCATAAGTTGATTCTGTTTTGGTTTGTACTACACTTAAGATTTCAGGAACATAGGAAGAAGCAACATTAGTGTTGTATCGAGGTTTTCTTACCTTCTGTGTAACCTTCTTGGTAAGTATATGCAAACCCCATGCTGCATGTACTATGTGTGAACAGTTTACGAAGAAGTTTCAGGCCATGTCCAATGTAACTACGAGATACCAATTCCTATTGCATCTCCCCAAGTGAGCTAGGCTCGCTTTCTCACCAAGAATTACACGCTGTAAACCGGCAAGTGAAACGGTCAAAACAGCACGAGCACACTATCATGTTTATACTTTTTCATGGCTCTTCCAGACAGAAAGAGAGAAATCGAACAAGGACGTATGGAGACGGCCGGAGAAAGCAATGTGAAGGAAACGATAGGATCATCTGACGCGTCAAACCGGTACCAGTTGGAGTAAGAAATCTCTGAAAGTCTATATATCTAGTGGAGCCAAACCATGCTAGATACTGTGGTAAATTATTAAGACTAGAACCAATCAATGTCGGGCCATGTGTAGAAAGGAACAACTAACCGTAGTCAAATCCGCGGGGAATGTTCTCGCAGGCTGCTGGTTGATGAAGCAACCGAACCAATTGGAGTTGAATAATCGCCCAATTTCATGAAGTACACGTGCTCAGCATTTTAACAACCACAGAGCTAGCGTTTGTACGCGTATTCTCTCTTTGTACTCGCTATAGTTTATGGTTTATGCTTTATATACGCCTAGCTAGTGTACTACATATACGCCACACTAGTGTGCTTCTGACTCCTCACTTCACTCCTCAGTCTTCAGTTCTTCACCATCCATCGATCACCACCAGTGTATCTCCATCTCGCTGGAAAGCCTTCGTACCTGTAAAAGATTCATTAGAATGGCGGCGGAGTCTGCCTGGTGCTGGCCGTGGCTCAGCTCCGGCGCGGCGTGGTTCCTCTTCTTCAACGTCGTCGTCGGCGCCGTGGCCGTCTTGTCCTGGCGGCAGGGCGGCGACGCGCAGGTGGCTAGGCGGAGGAGGCTCACCCGGAGCGCGTCGTCCATGGTCATGGAGCGCCTCCGCTCCATGTCCGTCTTCGCTACCTTCCACTCCGTGCCCGAGCACGACTACGGCAGCGGCCTCACACCGCCGGCGTGGGAAGAGTACTACACGTCGCCGGAAGAGGGAGGAGAGGAGACCGGGCACGCGGTGAAGCAGCCGGAGCCGGCCCTACCGGCGGGAGAAAGCATAATGGCGGCGACCATGGCTCCGTCGAGACCGAGCGCTCCTGATGCCGCAGCGGAAGCACGTTCAGTGGCTTCGAGGTCGGGGAGCGAGGAGGCGGAAGCAGAGAAACGGTCGGAGATGTCCAGATGCTTGGGAGACGCGTGCACTGTAGCAGTGGCCCGGCAGCGAGCCGCACCGGCGCCAGAGCCAACGCCAGCCACGGCCGCCGCCAAGGGTGCTACGACGGAGAGGCCGAGGAAGCAGGAACCGGCGAAGGTGGCTGAGACTGTCCAGCGGTCTGCGTATGCGGAGGTAGAAGAGAAGGCGGAAGTGAACGCGCGGGCCGAGCGGTTCATCCGACAGTTCCGGGAGGAGCTCCAGCTTGAGCGCATCAAATCCATCCTCAACCAGAGCGCCGCCGCATCGGCACAGTAGCCGTTGCCGTGCACGGTTCGCCGGCGCATCGCGACTGCTCTAGTGCCTTTTCTAGTTTTGTAGTGCTTTTGTTAGCGTGGTCTACTAGAAAGTGTTGATTTCTTTGTTTCGATCTATATATGCTTTCCCTAGGCGAGTTGAAAACACATCCTTTTTCTTTCTCTCCGGTCCCTACGAGTTCTTTTCTCGAACTCAGAGGCAAAAGCATCGATCGATGTACTCCCTCTGTAAATTTTTATAAGACGTTTTAATAATCACTAAAATAAAATAGTGATATGAAATGTCTCGTAAATTTTTTACAGAGGCTAGTTAGCATGCGGTTTAATTACGGAGGAATGTTATGAATTTACAGAAAAGACACCATCGTCAAGGTTGCCAACAAGTGCCATGGTCATCACTCCTTTATAACTCCGATTTCACATTTAATGATTATCAATGAAACCCTCATCGTGTCTGCCACACATGGATTCATGCCAAACAATCAACCACACACGTCAACGATAAAGGGCCATTTTTAGGGCCTTATAGCTGGCTATGGGAAGTAAGCTGCCCCTCCCCAACTTATTCTAGAAGTCCTAACTAAAATTTTATTTTAAAAGCCTACTAGTTAATCCTTAATGGTTTCTAGAATAAGCTAGGGAGGGGGTAACTTATTTCCACAGCCAACTATAAGCCTCAAAAGAACTAGCCCTAAGTCCGAATGCCAAGCCATGAGAGATAAATATGCAAGTTTGGCTCCTTGAAGGATCGCCGAGCTAGACCACCTCACTTGTCAACGTCACCATCCGAACCCTGCCACCGCAGCTCCGACTCCTCGGCGACAAACATACCACCACGATCTCGCCAAAAATCGAAGAGAGTACCACAACCTTGTTGCAACCTTGAACTCACTCAGTACCATCATCATTGCCACACAAACCGCCGCCAACAGGCAACAACTACCACGAAGGTCCCTCGAGCGAGAACCATCTCCAAGACCATGCTGCCAATAGGGAACAAGTGGTCAAGCATAGCTTACAGCACTGTCGTCGTCTGATCCGGAAAGACACAACTATAGGTTTCCTATGTGGTATTTCGGGTAGGGAGGACGGAGGAGAGAACGGCAACCCCGACGCATTCGATCACAGTTTTTCTAGCACAATTATCCAAGCTTTTATTGATCAAGCACATGGGGGATACAAATAGTATGATAGGGTTGGCCTAACCAAATATGAGGTCCCCAAGCCAGCAATAAAGCATGTCTAGCTAAATTGTGAGCTTCATAATTCGGCCACATGTGAAACACGCTCCAAACCCATGTGGTACAACACCTCGCTCTTCCACCCCACTAGAGGGAGCCTAGACCATGCCTGTCAGTCTAAGGGACCCGCATCAGGCAAATTTGAGCCCCTGATCCGATGATGCAAAGGCTCGTACCCTGCGACGGTACAGGCCGGGGATGATGACCGAATTTTGGAATCCACCCCCTCATAGAGCACAAATAATGATTAGAAACCTCTTATATAGTTCTCAGGCATGCCTTGCTTGCTCCACATAACCATCTCGAAAAAGGGAATGCCATCATAGGGCAGTGAGAAGCTCTGGTCGTACAAGAGTGTTCCTGTCCGGTGGAACTGTTTGGGAAGGTTATAGGAAATTGTCTCATATACTCTCTCTGTTTTCCAGTATACAATGCATATTTTGTTTTCTAAAAGCCAAACATGTCTATGTTTGACCAAGAAATTTGATGAATATTAATTGAGTAGGGATTTCACATCAACTGGTGCTATAGTTCCTCTTGTTTGGTCTTGCTCACCCTTAAGATCCTGCCAAAGTAAGGTGATTAGATTAATTAGTTGTGCCTTAATTTTAAGATAGATAGCGCCATAAATGGACCACCGAAATCTTCAAAAAATTGCTTAGCATGGAAATGGCCCCAGATTGGCTTGGTATCAGGCAAGGGAGAGTAGCTCAGACCAGAGGGAGGCAAGCAGGAGCCGGCGAAAACCCGCATACAAGTATACCGAGAATCAACTAGTGTAGTGTAGGGCTTAGTGGAATGTACAATTTTTTTTTTTGGTAATGCATGTCTTATTCATAGAACAAAGGTTAAGAAACAGCCTCGGAGACACCGACTTGACAAAACTGGAAAGGTAGCAGAACATTAGCCTCTGCATAAAGGACCATCAGCCAAAAAAGACCTACAACCAAAGATCGATGAATCCCTTGAGCATAACTCCCACGCCTCTCACCTGCCTCCGGCAACACCGCAACAGCCACCAAAGGAAAATGCATTGAATTGCCTCTTCACATGAGCTCGTTGCGGCTCTATTGCTAGTATGCAACTATGCGAACCTTCAAAGTAGCTTTCCAAAGGTGAAGCATTACCGTTGAAAGAATCGAGCCGGGCAAGCACCTCATACACGTCATCGAGCTCCAGATATGGCAGCCCCCACATGACTAAGAGGCCAGAGGAGAAAATCATACCCATGAGGCATCAACCACGAATCCAACACACGACCTGTCTTTCAGATGCCCTCGATACATACCATCAGATGCCCTCGATACATACCACAATCTGCATCCGCTCCTGAAATACCTCCCGAGCTCAACTCCGACGCTGGAGCATGTAGTCGCAACGGCGGATGCCGAAGACACAAGTCCATCATAAAGATGTCGTCGCCACCACGGCTTCCCCGCTTGAATAGACTAAATTCTCAAATTCATCATCGACCATAGAGACGACCACCTCGTCGGGTAAGTATTTGGAGCTTCTTTATACAGCATCGCCACCTTCACCGCTGAAGCTAAGAATGTCGAACGAACGAAAACCTAAGCTACTAGGGCCCTAAAACCTAAAGCTAAATGATCCGCACGTGCAAGATCCGGTGACCCCCCTCGCCACCGACTACCGAGAGGTCGTCAGCAAAGGGGAGCCACAGGAAGACGGCACCGGAAGGGTCGGCTCTCCTGGTGGCGGCTAGGGCTTCTAGTCGCCCGTCTCTACAGGGAAAACGATTCACGTACACTGACGGAATAATTCCTGGAATGCACAGTTGCATCCTTACTCTAACTGAAGACGCTTCAAACCATGCATACTTTATGTAGAGTACGAGCTAACCCAACCTCAGCTCAGCTCACTCAAACGCGAGTCAGTTTGCGTTCGGAAAGTGAAGTTGGTATAAACTCCATACTGATCTCATTAAAGTTACAGTTCGGCAGATTTTAAGCAATTCCGCTCTTCCTTTACACGAACACGCTAAACTTAGCACCAAGCTTTTCTTTCTCTACATGTACAGAGTCCAGGTGCCCGAAGGCACACCTGGACTATCCTGCAATGGAGCACGCTGACATATCTCGCCCCCTCGAACAACAGGGGCTCGTCACCCGGGCCGAGCGTCGAGCGAGATCTTCAGATTTTCAGCAGTTCTGGCGCTCTTTCTTTCACATCAAACACAGGTTTTATTCCTCTACATGTACGAGTCGAGGTACCCGTTGGCATGTACCATCCTATAGTTTAGCAGGCTGGCGTAGACGCGGTCGCACACACCCACGAACAGGGACTCGTCGTCAGGGCTGAGCGAGATCCCCGAGATCTCGCCGAAGAAGTCGATCTCCTGCCGCTTCCGGTAGCACTCGGCGGCGCTGTAGACGTGCACAAAGTCGGCGGGCTCCGAGAAGAGCAGGAACCGCCCGTCCGAGGAGTAGCGGATGCACCGGATCGCGCCGATGTTGCCCCTCAGGACCGCGAGGGAGGTCGACGGGTTCCGGATGTCCCAGACCCGGCAGGTCTTGTCCTGGTTCCCGGTTGCGAAGGTGACACCATCCGGGTGCCACGCCGAGGCAAATGAGTAGTCCAGATGGCCAACTAGGGTAGAAGTTACCTGCACACAGGAAAGAAAAATTGAATACTGATCTGTCCAGATAACACAACACAGTCACGATAATGCCTTCAAAATAGTTTTTTTCTTTCACAAAAGAGGCATGGCATCTGCCAGTTTTATTGATAAAGATAAACATCAAGGGCAGAGCCCTATGCAAAAATAAAAACAATCAGAAGGTGAAACGCAAAAGAAAAACTAGGACACCATTTGCACCTAGTCTTATTTGCCGCAAACTTCCAACTCCCTGGTTCCACTTTGATCTTTCCAAAGAGGATCACCAGTATAGTTGATTTATGATTGAAAACGCCGGCGTTTCAAACTAGGCATTGCACCACGATATAGTATGTCCCATGATATGCGATTTTTACAAAAATAAACGGCTGGCAAAATCTTGCAGGGGGGGCGGGGGGTAAAATGGAGAATCTGATGACTAGTGCCCTATGCATGGAAACAAGGAAGACTGATGCATGTACATCATTCTCCACAGTATGAATGGAAGTCCAAGAAAAAAGAATACACCAAGAAACCCTTTCAATGCAGTCATAAATATAATTAAGGTGCTTACATCTCACTTTACTAGTAATGCAAGGAGCCAATAATATAATTAAACCAACATAATAAAATCTGAGATACCTACAAAAGACAATGGCTGATAACAAATATACTACTAGCCAAATACCTTGCCATTTCGTGAATCAACAAGAAGAGCGTCCCGATCATCTCCAACTACTGCCAAAAGTTTCTTGTCCGGGCTCACAGATGTGTGCTGTCATTGGGGGAACGACAGGTAAGGGGAACGGTTAAGAAAGGTACAATAACCAGAAATCTTTATGTGATCTTGAAGAGATAGAACTTACATTCACTGGCCAGTTAAAACGGAAGTGATTCAAGAGCTGAAATCTTTCCATGTCGAATTCACGAACACCAGAATCATTATTCGATACCGTAATGCGCAAGCTTCCACTGCATGAGTATTTTGCAAACCTTCAGATTTCTATAACAATATCTACAACTTCAGACGCGAGGTCTGCAAGTGAAACTTTTACCTTGTAGACCTGTGTATATCCATAGCATTTGTTATAGCATTGTCGCTCAAAGTAGTCCTTGTGCAGAACTTAACATCACGTTCTCCTAGACTCTGCATAAAGACAGAGAAATGCAGAGCATGTCAGCCTGCTATTCATGATTTACCATGTATATAAATCAGGTATTCGATTAAAGAGAAACTAAGGGCAGTCTGCTGCCTATATACTACTCCCTTATGCAGTGTCTCTTTTGTTTCTCATTCCTACTCTGCTGCCTATATACTAAGGGAGTATATGTCAGCCTAACAACAGAAGGGAGATATGACCAGTTTAGAATGCAGAGTGGGAAGACGTAAAAATAGTAAAACCACAGGAATTGGATATCATGTCTCCTGGATTTTTTACGGGAGTTATAAAATATCTGTCTGGAAGCTCCACCTGAACTTTACAGGCAAATACTTCTTGACTAGAGAGAGAAGAGGTTGAACTTGTTATGAAAACATGAGGTTGACTAGATGTTTCGAACTCTCCAAAGGTGAATGAAGAGTTCATACAGGATTTTTTCAAAGCTGATCCAACAATGACAAAAAGAACTTCATAGGAAAATTTTCTAGAGGATTATATTCCTATAAAATATAACAAAAACCTTTATTTCAAACAGGCCATAAGGATGATTTCTGACTATTTTGTAACTTCCGATAAAAAATACTTAGCACAAATAGAAGAAAATTGGAAGAAAACAAAACGCAGCAGACACAGAATTCAAATGGAGGTTACAGTAATAGTAACACTGCCTAACACCTTACCTTGCAAACTAGTTCTCCTTGAAAACCACCAGCGACCAATAAACCCTCATTTACTGCAAGTGTGCTAACTTGAACGCCAGTAAACCCTTCTAGTGCACAGCCGGGGTGTTTCTGTGTAACCAACAAATTAATATAGGTTACTTTCATAATCGGTATAAATCAACAAAAAGAACGTCAAACTTGGGAGGAAAAATAAGAATAACTGATCAGAAGGAAGCACCAGGAACTTTAAAAGAGGAAAACCTTTGCTGGAGCAACATGTCCTGAGAAATCAAGAACATCTGTCATTTTGTGAGACAATGACGACCAGTGGCCTACTGTGGAATTCGACATGAAATAAACATCATGCTTTGAAGTTGCCCATAACAAATTCCGAAGCTACAAGGAAAAAAAGGGTTGATCAGTGTGAGCAGCATTAAGAATCATATGAATAGATACATCTAATTGGCCTGATCTTCAGTAGAGAATGAGTCAGATATAATGCAATGCAGACAAACACATTGAGTTTACACCATTTTTTACTGTAACTGGCAGGAGTTCTGCTGCTGCATTATAGATTAAGCGGAGAGTGTATGTACAGGTGCAAGAGCACAAGATTCAGAGAGATCAATTGCTAAACAAGTGTGCTGCATGTACAAGGGATAAACACTGCGTTTGTGCAAGGGGCCAGTTACAGACTGGAGGCTTTCCTCCATGAGGCAACCAACCTGGTGTGGATTAAGGGTTTGGTTGGAGAACATAATTTTATTGTCCTCATTCAGATATGCCAAGCAGCGTAAGACGCCATCACCGCAGCCTTCTTAGAACCAGAAGCTAAAGCGCTTCACCAAGATGACATCAAGCCTTGAAGATTAGAAATCATAGGCCTCAGGTTCGGGTACTTGCGACAGGTCAGGTGCCAGACTTTCCTAGCGAAAGGGCACAGACAGAATAAGTGCACCGCAGGTTCAAGAATTTGGTCGCACAGGGCACACCAATCATCATGTGGCCAACCCCAGGCTTGCAGATGATGCACCGTTAGTAACCAAATCGGTGCAGATACCAGATAGCCAAAAAAAATCACCTTGGGCTCCATCTTGAGTTGCCAGATTCTGGAGAGCTCAGGCCTTGGAATCATGCTGTACAATTGATAAAGAAAGCTGAGGAGGCGGTGTTGGTATTATCTTCAGTCCATTTCCAGAGAATTGAATCCGGCTGTGGGCAAAGATTGATACTCCCTCCATCCTCAATATAAGTCTTTTTAGAGATTCTAATATGGACTAAATACGGAGCAAAATGAGTGCATCTACACTCTAAAATTCGTCTATATACATTCGTATGTAGTCCATATAGAAATCTCCAGAAAGACTTATATTTAGGAACAGAGGGAGTAGATTGCAGCTGGTGCAATTACTGGACAAAGGAGTGAAGGTCTTGTTCAGAGTTCGATCTTTGAAGTCCCTTCATCCAGCATCCCTCATAGAGCCCCTCTGCAACAGTAAGTTTTTTTCCTCCGGGCCAATATGAACAGGCCAGGGGCCAAGGTTTGGGAGACACACCGTTAAGCCAACTATCAGTCCAGAACTTAGCGGTCTTTCCAGATTTTTAATAACCTCCGAATTGCTTAGGCAAGAGCAAATTGAGCTCCCTTGCCTCCTCATCGCCAGACCAGAGGAAGCCGCGTCCAATTTTGTCGAAACGCTTGAAACCCCACTTGCTTGGCTGGAAAATGGTCATAAAGTAGGTGGTGATGGAGGTGAGAACAGAGTTTATCAAAGCCAGACAACCTGCCTTAGTCATAAGCTTTCCTTTCCATCCCGCAAGCTTAGCAGCCAATGTCGAGGACAGGTTGGATCTGAATTTTACTGAGTTTCCTAGTACTAGGCAGCCCGGGATAGGAACAGGGCAGGGAGCCTAGATCACGCAAGAAGGATGCCAAAGTGTCATCGATATCCAGGTTGGAGCAGTGGATATGGAAGGAAGTTGATTCTGAGAAACTTGTGCGCAGGCCGGAAACATCACCAAGAGCAGCAAGAACAGAGGGCAGGGCATCCACCTCGCTTGTGCGCAGCAAATTCCAATGTTGGACATTAACTGCAAACGGCTGGTTAAGAGCTCTCAGGAGGTCGAACTTGATAATGCTCCAGCACTTCTTGAAGAATAAACCTATAAAACCGACAGGGCCAGGGATTTTTTCAGAAGGCATACCCTTAATGGCCACCTCGAGCTCATCCATGGTGAAAGGAGGGTCTCAGTGACTCGGATTTGCCCTAGGCAGCTGCAGGAAAACACCATCAAGTTGGAAGGGTCTGCCCTCACTTGTGCCAGGAAGCAAACAGAAGTGGTTGAGGAGCAAATCAGCTTTATCTCTATGATCGGATACCACAGAGGTACCCGATTGGAGGAAAGGAATATGATGGTTTTTGCGCTGCCGCCCATTGCACCGAGGTGGAATAACTTTGTATTTGCATCACCGGCGTTGAGCTGAGTTAATAATTGATACAGATATCCAGCTATGTTCCAAATCAATCAGTGCTTTATAAATCCACAAGAACCTCCATTGCTCATTTTCAGGGTTATACTCCTTTAACAGTTTCATGCGAAACTCTGTGTAACCACTGCAGCATTTAATTCAAAGCGTACTATTTATAAAGTTAAACCATTCTAGTGGAACCCTTAAACCAGAGATCCCGTAAAAAAGGGAACTAAGTTATCTTTTCAGACTTCTTACTGATATGGATACAGATAAGACACAGAACTTTGCAAAGAAAGCACAATAAATGCTAATAAGAAAGAAGAAAAATGGAAGTCCATATAACTTTAATGCTAATGGATGTAATAAGTATGCCATACTACAAATCCTGCATTAATCAGAAGACAGATCGCAACTCACCTGAAAATGGAGAATTGATGGCTTCACTATCCGAGTGTTATATTGAAATTCATAATACTTGCTGCTGCTCTCCACTTGCTTGCACAACTATTAACATTTCAGAGGATCCTTTTAGGAAATTTGATCATCTAGAAAATAGAGTAAACATTGACAGATACAATTGATATTAATTATGACCTTATCCATGAGCTCTCCAGACTGAGGGAAGTTCTCGTAGTTCTTGTACTGTTCCAACCTAGCTTTTCTGTAATCCTGCCTGGTGATTTGTAACCTCTCCCATGGTATACCTTGTATATCCTTTCCTGCCCTTGCTTCAGCTGCTGATGTGTCAGTTATCCTAGTGAGCTGTAGAAAATAGTCAAATATCAATACGCTTTAGCTTAATTCTAAGATATTTTTATATAAGCACCTGAAACTACTAGGCCTGAACAATATTATAATTTCGCCAAGCCTTTAAAATATCAAAAGGGCAAAAAAATCACACAGAGTACTTTTAAAGCAATTATTTATCCTTAATGGGCTACATCAGCCCAATTTATTCAACCATGTTGTGATCTTGATGATTAGATACTCAGGTACGGCCACATAAATAGTTCTCATGCATACGCCAAAACATGGCGGCCCCATGCGCTAATTTTTATTCAGCAGTTGAATAATCAACAAGGCCAAAGACACAGGTCCTTTTTTTTCTAGTAGAAAGCCATGTTTTATGCTCTTTGGTCTTAGCCAATTCAAAAAGCACTGAAACATCGCATCTACAACGCCTGGCAAAGTGGGGCATTGAAAATTATGCAGTGCATGCCACTTGTGAAAACGACATTACAGGGAATGGTAAGCCAGATCATTATTGGCTGGAGATAAACACAAGTAGCAAATTCGAGCTGGATGATTGGGCAATACCAATCTGCTCCACAAGCACCATTGACATCAAGTCCCCCCCTTATCATAACTATTGAATTCAGCACCCAAAGACTAAGAGAGGAAATATCAGCACTGTAAACTAGCCACGGTCTAAAAGTAGCCTTTCCGCACCCTTTTGAGCATAATCACTGGACTAAGGTTCCTCTCGCGAAACGCGCATGTTTTAAACGCGCCTCGCATAATATAGTGGTTCTTTCTTAGAATATACTGGTTCTTTTGTTGATGGCAAGTTATGTTTCTCTACTTTGTCATAGCATAGCAAACTACCGCGACCTTTTAACTTATAAAACGGATAACTCTCACCCACCGGGTAGAAGTGGTAAGCATACTAGAAAACTAAGCTGAAACCGCGGCACTGCCAACTTGCCTCCGCGATCAGATTTCAGGGTGAACCTCCTAACTGTGCCTATGATTTCTTTTTTTCTCTAAAGAACCAGCCGCTGCGCTAACGAGGACAGGCAAGCCACTGATAATAAACTCCTGAACGCCCTAAACAATATCACGCTCGGCTTCGAATCATACTATAAAGAGAAAGAAACCTCGACAACCTATCTATCAATCAATTAGATAACTGAAAGCGGAACTGCAGGGGTTGTGGGCTCAGATTCGCGATTCGGAGAAAACAAGCAGCGGAACCACCAACGCCACCGCGACACCAAACCCAAAGGAACGTGGTTACCGACCAGCGCGTACTCGTCGTCGTCGCCCTCGCCGTCCCTCCGGTCGCCGTCGCCGGCCCCGCCGGCGTGCTGGAGCTCGCTGCCGGCGTCCACCTCGACGTCGACGTCCATCTCGCCGTCCGAGACGTCGTAGTCGTCCACCGCGTGCCCCGCAGCCGCCGCCGCCGCCGCGCCTTCCTGCACGCTGGCGGCCATGAATCAACCACCTGCGCGCACCGAACCAAACCACTCAGATCAAACCCGCACGGACACAGGCAAACCCGCTCAGAGGACCCGCGCCTCGGGGGGCGAAGCAGCCAGAGCCGTACCTGCGCTGCGGCGCGTCTGCTGCGCGGAGCAGGGAAGGGCAAGGCGGCGCCGAGCGCGTAGGGCAGGGACGGGCTGAGGAAGCGCGGATTGGCGGGAGGGGGAAGGAGATAGAGAGGGAGGAGCTGCGTCGGCGGCGGGGGGCCGGGCGGGGGTGAGGATGGGGAGGGCAGAGAGACGTGTGGAGGGGAGGAGGGCAGCGCGGCTGGGCGGGCTGGCGCTCCCCTTTTTGTGCCGTGCGGCGAAGCGAGGCTCTAGACGGCAGGCGAGGGCTCGCTCGATCCAGGATTTGACAGCGACGGGGGAGGGATCACCGGATCAGGCCGCCCGCGCTGTACATATACACGCAGACGGGAGGGGGAGTCGGAGTCGGAGTAGGAGTATGATGATTGACGACACCCATGGGCCACGGTCGATGGTACCCTACTTTTTTATTCTTCCCGTCATGTGTTTTTCTGCGAGGGGCGCACTAAACTAAACAAGCGCTGTTTTTTCTAGGGCAGGAGGGGGAAGGAGCACGCAAGCGCGGCCCCTTTGTGGGCTGTAATTTGTTAGATTATTAACTGTTGGTGTGTCTGGTTTTGGCCAAATGTTTACTCTGTCAATGTGTAACACGTTAGCGTTTATCATCTGACTGATCACGCTGCACGCGTCCACCGACTCTGCGGCCATCTTCACCCTTTGCAACTTACCCCATGTTGCAGAGCAAGCGAGCACAACATGGTGCTTGTTGCAAAGGTTGCGGCTGACTCGACGGTAGATCGGACGAGGTTGTGATTGGTATAAAACGATTCGACCATAGCAACAAGGGGTCTGTTGCGAAGCAAGCGAGCATAACATGGTGCTCATTGCAAAGGTTGTGGCCAACTCGACGGTAGATCGGACGGAGCAGGTTGCGGTTGGTATGAAATAATTCACAGGAGCTGTTGGGGAGATATTTTTACCTTAATTTCCTGTAAACGGTAGTTTGTTTTACGGATACATGAGCTATTGGAGTTGCTCTAAGGTCTGTCCATCATCTCATGCTCTAATTCTTATTTTGCCGAGGAATAACATCGTGAAAGTATCTTCGGCTTATGAATCTAAAAATTGTTATCTTTGAACCTGTCCATGTGAGATCCTGATTCTCTTCCCATGGAAACAAAACATATTTTTGCTCAATGAAGACACGCACTGTCATAAAATTGCAGATTATTTTTCGCTGCAAACCTAATCATGTGGAGGAAAAAGTTTCACTTCAGCTAACATATCAGCTCCATCTCTAGAGCAGGAGATGTATTATTAGTCATTGAGGGGTTCACGTAGAGCCGGGACCATGTTTGGTCGGATATCTACTATTAAAGGGAGTCTACGGTCGTGATGATACGTCGTGCTTTAGTTTGATTTCGTATATATGTCTGTCAGTTTATGTAATTATGGACAATAACATTCTTTGAATGAGAGGATCACATTAATTATGCACAGTATCACTCTTTTGATGGAAGAATCACGTTAATTATTTAAAGTGTCATCGAGCACTAGAGGGAGGATCGCGTTAATTATGAAAGGTGTCATTTTTTGGATGGAAGAATCACGTTAATTATGAAAAAGCATCATCGAGCGTTGTATGAGAGGATCACTAGAACATCATTGCCACTTTGCAACGCATGGGCAATTAGCTAGTGTCTTTGTGAGAATTGAGAATTCAAAATGGTTGTTACTTTTGCATAGCCATTTCGTAATGGCTTGGAGTATCTCCATTACTAGCCCTCGTTCTACAACTCCTAAAGGCTGAATGGGGTTGCCCATATTTCCCGACCCTAAAAAAAATGCCTCCATAGCACCAGTTTATCAGTCCTTTGTTTGATGCATCGGACCCGTTTATTACTGGCTCAATTTTTGCCTTACATTTTTATCCCGTCTATTAATTTTCTCATCTAGTGTTGGAGCACAGAGGCGCGGTAGAGGCATTCTGGAGCACGATGTCATGGTCGAGAGACGACGACATGAGGCACCCCATCAGCAGCTCAAGATGAGCATGCACGGACATCTGCTGTTCCCCAGGGGTTCAAGGCACTAGTAAAAAAGGGCCTAATGTTCAGCTCATTAGTCCTGATTTGTAATTGAAACGGCTAGGTGGGCGGCGCTCATTAGTCCCGGTTCGTGGCGAACCTTTAGTACCGGTTCGTGCCACGAACCGGGACTAAGAGGTGGTGGCAGGCTGCGGCCCCACCAACACCATTAGTCTCGATTCGTGGCACGAACCGGGAGTAGATATGCACCTTTAGTCCCAGTTCGTATAACCAACCGGGACTAAAGATACCTCTATATAAACCCTTCGTCGAGCCCGAGCTCTCTGTTCTTCCCTTTTCCTCTCATCTGTTTTCTTCCTCTTCCTCTCGAACTCATCCTTCATTTTTGCCAAAATTTGTCAAGATTTGAAGGCACCCCATCCATCCAAGTGATCACAAAGGTTAGCAACTTTGTCCTTTCATCTCTCATTGCTAGATTAGCTCTTGCAATGCTCTATAAGTATAGTGATTTGTGGGTTTTAGTTTGGGAGGAACTATATGTGGTAGTATTTGATTTAAATGCAATTTGAAGTCAAAATAACTCTTGGTTTGCATATGTAGGTGTGGTTTAGTTAGTGCCTTCCCGTCTCCGTCCTAACCACCGTCGATCCCCCGCACCGTCCCGTTGCCGGCACCACCTTGTAGTGAGCCTCTTGTTCTTATCTTTTTTTATATAAACAAAATCATGTTTGTGTGATTTAGATATATAGTTACTTGTATAATTATCTTACCCGTACGTTGTTTGTTATACATAGTGCCATGGTTTTGATATCCGTCCCTGTCGGCCCTCGTCCGGTTTATGATTCGGATGTGGTATATTCTCTTTTATAACTATTTGCTGCATTTCGTGTTTATGAAGAATTATGCCCATCAAGTTGACATAGATATTTTTATCTAGGAGGTATGTGAACCGAAAATTCCAACCGACCCTATTGTCGAGAGGTTAAATTTAGTTGAACATGAAAACGAGTATATGAAAGAAAAATTGAAAAGAATTGAGGAGGAGATGATGGAATTGGAGTTGCATGTTGCTGATGTCGTCGATGATCACAAGATCAAGATGCAGAAAATGCGCTTGAAGATTAGAAAGATTAGAAAATATGCCATTGATAGTGAGGCTTGGTATCATTATGTTGTTGGATCAATTGTTACCTTAGTTGTGATCTTGATCGCATTTGTTGTTGCATTTAAATGCTTTAGCTAGAGAGTTTGTATGTTGTTTTATAAGAATAAGTGTGTATGAACTTTATGTATGAACTTGTATTAATTTGCTCTTTTCGGTGTTGTGTAATGAAGATGAGCCGGCAATGGATGTACAATGACTGATGCTCTCCCCAATTCGTTAATGGTGTGCGTGCTTTTCTGCTTGCGGCTGAGGCAAACAAGCGGGCAGATGGTTTTATGTCTTGTCCATGTGATGGCTGTAAGAATGATCACAATTACTCTAACTCAAGAACCATTCACTAGCACCTGTTTGAGTCCGTTTTCATGCCCCACTATAATGTTTGGACCAAGCATGGAGAAAGAGGAGTTATGATGGAAGACAATGAAGAAGAAGAGGACGACGATAACTATCCTGACCATGGGTTCCCTGAATACGATGGTACAACAATGGGGGAAGAAGTTGAGCCGGCAATGCGGGAAGAAGCTGAAGAAGAGGCATTGATGATCTAGGTCGGACCATTGCCGATGCAAAGATAAAGTGCACAACTGAAAAGGAGAGGCTGAAGTTGCAGCGCATGTTAGAGGATCACAAGAAATTGTTGTACCCAAACTGCAAAGCTGACAAGAAAAAGTTGGGCACCACACTGGAATTGCTGCAATGGAAGGCAGAGAATGGTGTATCTGACAAGGGATTTGGAAACTTGCTGATAATGTTAAAGAAGATGCTTTCAAAGGACAACGAATTGCCCGAGAGTACGTGATAATCCCCAAGTGCAGGGAATCATCGTAGCAATTTCCAAAGGTGGAAGTGATAAATATGGAGTGTCGAACCCATATGGAGCTAAAGGTAAGATCAATATTCTCTCAAGCCCCATCTGCCACTGATACGACTCTACGTGCACCGAACGTTTGCTTCCAACTAGAAACGAGAAATAAAACTATGCTGTGGGTATGAAGAGGATAACTTCGTATGACATCGGAAAGCTAAAATATAAAAGTAGGTGCTGTTATCATAAAGTTAGAATATATTGCTAAATAATATAGATAGCAAGTGTGGAATAATGATGGATCGGTGTGCGGAATTGTCCTAGGCAATTGTTAACAAGACCGGTAATCACTATTGCAGTTTCATATGAGGGAGAGGCATAAGCTAACATACTTTCTCTACTTGGATCATATGCAATTATGATTGGAACTCTAGCAAGCATCCGCAACTACTAAAGATCATTAAGGTAAAACCCAACCATAGCATTAAAGCATCAAGTCCTCTTTATTCCCATACGCAACAATCCCTCTTACTCGGGTTTGTGTTTCAGTCACTCACCAACCCACTATAAGCGAATCATAAACATATTGCAACACCCTACAGCGGGAATCCCTCACGCTTGCGCGACACGGAGGGCACCACTACAAAAAAAAGACACATCCGTGACATTTGGGTCGAACGAATTTTTTTTCTGTCATACATATGACACTTCTATGACGATAGTTGTGACAAAACCCGGTATCATTATAGATGTGGTGGGCTCCTACTTCTATGACAAAAAATCATGACAGCAAATGGGCTTTTCGTCCTGGGCGGGCCGGAGACGCAGCTACTTGACACTCTTTGGCCCGTCCATGACGGAAAAAACCGTGGTAGAAGCAAGGGGGAGGAAAATTTCGGGGAGTCCCCGGTTACGGTGGGAGGTCGGGGGCCGAGCGATGCGCGTTCCTCTCGTACACATACGCGCGTGTGTGCGAGGCGTTGACTCTAACTGAACCCGAGCGAGGCGTTGGGCTCTAACTGAACCCGAGCGATTGCACTGCAGGCTACACGTTACTGAACCCGAGCGATCGATCGATGGCTGTTAACTGAACCCGATTGAGCGATTCCTTGGCTACTGCTGCTAACTGAAGCCGATCGATGGGATGAACAGTGAGCGTTGCGGTGGGGGGTTGGATGAACAGTGAGCGGTGGCGTTGCCTCTGGATGAACAGGACCCCGTGGTGTGGTGGAGGGCTGGATGAACTGTAGACGGTGGAGGGGTGCCCGTGGGGGGGTGGATGAACAGGACCCCGTGGTGTGGAGGGCAGGATGAATAGTACATGGTGGAGGGGTGCCCGTGGAGGGGTGGTTGAACAGGACCCCGTGGCGTGGAGGGCTGGATGAACAGTAGACGGTGGAGGGGTGGTTGAACAGTAGCCGGTGGAGTAGCGCGCGGTGGAGGCTGGATGAACAGGAGCCCGTGGAGGCTGGAGGAGGTCGACGGTGGATGAACAGTAGCTCGTGGAGGCTGGAGGGGGTCGACGGTGGAGATGAATAGTATCCCGTGGAGTCCCGTTTTGCGGTACGCCACACCCCTCCTGATGAACAGGACCCCCGTTTCGACCGTAGCACTCCAACACAAGTTCGTTTCCTCCGTTTTGCGATACGCCACACCCCTCCCGATCAACAGGACCCCCGTTTCGACCGTAGGAGGTTCGTTTCCTCCGTTTTGCGGTACGCCACACCCCTCCCGATCAACAGGACCCCCGTTTCCACCGTAGGAGGTCCGTTTCCTCCGTTCTGCGGTACGCCAGGCCTCATTTCCATCGCCTCTTCCGTCCAAGCCCTCCCGATGAACACGACCACGCATTCCGTTCCGACCCAGCCGCGTTGCCTCCCGATGAACACGACGCATTCCGTTGCCTCCCCATGAACATGACAACTGAAGGAAATATGCCCTAGAGGCAATAATAAAGTTATTATTTATTTCCTTATTTCATGATAAATGTTTATTATTCATGCTAGAATTGTATCAACCGGAAACATGATACATGTGTGAATACATAGACAAACAGAGTGTCACTAGTATGCCTCTACTTGACTAGCTCGTTGATCAAAGATGGTTATGTTTCCTAGCCATAGACATAAGTTGTCATTTGATTAACGGGATCACATCATTAGGAGAATGATGTGATTGACATGACCCATTCCGTTAGCGTAGCACTCGATCGTTTAGTATGTTGCTATTGCTTTCTTCATGACTTATACATGTTCCTATGACTATGAGATTATGCAACTCCCGTTTGCCGGAGGAACACTTTGTGTGCTACCAAACGTCACAACGTAACTGGGTGATTATAAAGGAGCTCTACAGGTGTCTCCAAAGGTAGATGTTGGGTTGGCGTATTTCGAGATTAGGATTTGTCACTCCGATTGTCGGAGAGGTATCTCTGGGCCCTCTCGGTAATGCACATCACATAAGCCTTGCAAGCATTGCAACTAATGAGTTAGTTGTGAGATGATGTATTACAGAACGAGTAAAGAGACTTGCCGGTAACGAGATTGAACTAGGTATTGAGATACCGACGATCGAATCTCGGGCAAGTAACATACCGATGACAAAGGGAACAACGTATGTTGTTATGCGGTCTGACCGATAAAGATCTTCGTAGAATATGTAGGAACCAATATGGGCATCCAGGTCCCGCTATTGGTTATTGACCGGAGACGTGTCTCGGTCATGTCTACATTGTTCTCGAACCGTAGGGTCCGCACGCTTAAGGTTTCGATGACAGTTATATTATGAGATTATGAGTTTTGATGTACCGAAGGAGTTCAGAGTCCCGGATGAGATCGGGGACATGACGAGGAGACTCGAAATGGTCGAGACATAAAGATCGATATAACGACTATATTCGGACATCGGAAAGGTTCTGAGTGATTCGGGTATTTTCGGGAGTACCGGGGAGTTACCGGAATACGGGGGAGAAGTATTGGGCCTTATTGGGCCATACGGGAAAGGGAGAGGGGCTGCCTAGGGCAGGCCGCGCCCCCCCCCCCAAGGCCTAGTCCGAATATGACTAGGGGGAGGGGCTGCGCCCCCTCCTTCCTTCCCTTCTCCTTTCCCCTTCCTTGTCTCCTACTCCTACTACTTGGAAGGACTCCTAGTTGAACTAGGAAAGGGGGAATCCTACTCCCGGTGGGAGTAGGACTCCCCAGGGCGTGCCATAGAGAGGGCCGGCCCTCCCCTCCTCCACTCCTTTATATACGGGGGCAGGGGGCACCCCATGGACACACAAGTTGATCTTCGTGATCGTTCCTTAGCCGTGTGCGGTGCCCCCTCCACGATATTACACCTCGGTCATATTGTAGCGGTGCTTAGGTGAAGCCCTGCGACAGTTGAACATCAAGATCGTCACCACGCCGTCGTGCTGACGGAACTCCTCCCCGAAGCTTTGCTGGATCGGAGCCCGGGGAGCGTCATCGAGCTGAACGTGTGCCAAGAACTCGGAGGTACCGGAGTAACGGTGCTTGGATCGGTTGGACCGGGAAGACGTACGACTACTTCCTCTACGTTGCGTCAACGCTTCCGCTTCGGTCTACGAGGGTACGTAGACAACACTCTCCCCTCTCGTTGCTATACATCACCATGATCTTGTGTGTGCGTAGGATTTTTTTTGAAATTACTACATTCCCCAACAGTGGCATCCGAGCCTAGGTTTTTATGGTTTGATGTTATATGCACGAGTAGAACACAAGTGAGTTGTGGGCGATATAAGTCATACTGCTTACCAGCATGTCATACTTTGGTTCGGCGGTATTGTTGGATGAAGCGGCCCGGACCGACATTACGCGTACGCTTACGCGAGACTGGTTCTACCGCCGTGCTTTGCACACAGGTGGCTAGCGGGTGTCAGTTTCTCCAACTTTAGTTGAACCGAGTGTGGCTACGCCCGGTCCTTGTGAAGGTTAAAACAACACCAACTTGACAAACTATCATTGTGGTTTTGATGCGTAGGTAAGAACGGTTCTTGCTAAGCCCAGTAGCAGCCACGTAAAACTTGCAACAACAAAGTAGAGGACGTCTAACTTGTTTTTGCAGGGCATGTTGTGATGTGATATGGTCAAGATGTGATGAGATATAAGTTGTTGTATGATATGATCATGTTTTGTTGAAGTTATCGGCAACTGGCAAAAGCCTTATGGTTGTCTCTCTATTGCATAAGATGCAAGCGCCAAATAATTGCTTTACTTTATCGCTATGCGATAGCAATAGTTGCAAGAGCAATTGTTGGCGAGACGACCATGTGACGCCACATTGATATAGATCAAGATGATGGAGATCATGGTGCCATGCCGATGACGATAGAGATCATGACGATACTTTGGAGATAGAGATCAAAGGCGCAAGATGATCATGGCCATATCATGTCACATATTTTGATTGCATGTGATGTTTATCTTTTATGCATCTTATCTTGCTTTGATTGACGGTAGCATTATAAGATGATCTCTCACTAAATTATCAAGAAGTGTTCTCCCTGAGTATGCACCGTTGCCAAAGTTCGTCGTGCCCAGACACCACGTGATGATCGGGTGTGATAAGCTCTACGTCCATCTACAATGGGTGCAAGCCAGTTTTGCACACGCAGAATACTTAGGTTATACTTGACGAGCCTAGCATATGCAGATATGGCCTCGGAACACGGAGACCAAAAGGTCGAGCGTGAATCATATAGTAGATATGATCAACATAATGATGTTCACCATTGAAGACTAATCCATTTCACGTGATGATCGGTTATGGTTTAGTTGATTTGGATCACGTGATCACTTAGAGGATTAGAGGGATGTCTATCTAAGTGGGAGTTCTTAAGTAATATGATTAATTGAACTTTAATTTATCATGAACTCAGTCCTGGTAGTATTAGCATATCTATGTTGTAGATCAATAGCTCGCATTGTTGCTTTCATCTGTTTATTTTGATATGTTCCTAGAGAAAATTGTGTTGAAAGATGTTAGTAGCAATGATGCGGATTGGATCCATGATCTGAGGTTTATCTTCATTGCTGCACAGAAGAATTATGTCCTTGATGCACCGCTAGGTGACAGACCTATTGCAGGAACAGATGCAGACGTTATGAACGTTTGACTAGCTCAATATGATGACTACTTGATAGTTTAGTGCACCATGCTTAACGGCTTAGAATCGGGATTTCAAAGACGTTTTGAACATCATGGACCATATGAGATGTTCCAGGAGTTGAAGTTAATATTTCAAGCAAATACCCGAGTTGAGAGACATGAAGTCTCCAACAAGTTCTATAGCTAAAAGATGGAGGAGAATCGCTCAACTAGTGAGCATGTGCTCAGATTGTCTGGGTACTACAATCGCTTGAATCAAGTGGGAGTTAATCTTCCAGATAAAATAGTGATTGACAGAATTCTCTAGTCACCATCACCAAGTTAGTAGAACTTCGTGATGAACTATAGTATGCAAGGGATAACAGAAACGATTCCCAAGCTCTTCGTGATGCTGAAATCGACGAAGGTAGAAATCAAGAAAAACATCAAGTGTTGATGGTTGACATGATCACTAGTTTCAAGAAAAGGGCAAAGGGAAGAAGGGGAACTTCAAGAAGAACGGCAAGCGAGTTGCTGCTCAAGTGAAGAATCCCAAGTCTGGTCCTAAGCCTGAGACTAAGTGCTTCTACTACAAAGGAACTGGTCACTGGAAGTGGAACTGCCCCAAGAATTTGGCGGATAAGAAAGGATGGCAAAGTAAACAAAGGTATATTTGATATACATGTTATTGATGTGTACTTTACTAGTGTTTATAACAACCCCTAAGTATTTGATACTAGTTCAGTTGCTATGATTAGTAACTTGAAACGGGAGTTGCAAAATGAACAGAGTCTAGTTAAGGGTGAAGTGACGATGTGTGTTGGAAGTGGTTCCAAGATTGATATGATCATCATCGCACACTCCCTATACTTTCGGGATTAGTGTTGAACCTAAATAAGTGTTATTTGGTGTTTGCATAGAGCATGAATATGATTTGATCATGTTTATTGTAATACGGTTATTCATTTAAGTAAGAGAATAAATTGTTGTTCTGTTTACATAAATAAAACCTTATATGGTTACACACCCAATGAAAATGGTTCATTGGATCTCAATCGTAGTGACACAAGTTCATAATATTGAAACCAAAAGATGCAAAGTTAATGATGATAGTGCAACTCATTTGTGGCACTGCCGTTTAGGTCATATTGGTGTAAAGCGCATGAAGAAACTCCATGCTGATGGGATTTTGGAATCACTTGATTATGAATCACTTGATGCTTGCGAACCATGCCTTATGGGCAAGATGACTAAAACTCCGTTCTCCGGAACAATGGAGCGAGCAACTGACTTATTGGAAATAATACATACTGATGTATGCGGTCCGATGAGTGTTAAGGCTCGCGGCGGGTATCATTATTTTCTAACTTCACAGATGATTTGAGCATATATGGGTATATGTACTTGATGAAACATAAGTCTGAAACATTTGAAAAGTTCAAAGAATTTCAGAGTGAAGTGGAAAATCATCGCGACAAGAAAATAAAGTTTCTACGATCTGATCGCGGAGACGAATATTTGAGTTACAAGTTTGGTCTTCAATTAAAACAATGTGAAATAGTTTCACTACTCACGCCACCAGGAACACCACAGCATAATGGTGTGTTCGAACATCGTAACCGTACTTTATTAGATATGGTGCAATCTATGATGTTTCTTACCGATTTACCACTATCGTTTTGGGGTTATGCATTAAAGACAACTGCATTCACGTTAAAAAAAGGGCACCATCTAAGTCCGTTGAGACGACACAATCTGAACTATGGTTTGGCAAGAAACCAAAGTTGTCGTTTCTTAAAGTTTGGGGTTGTGATGCTTATAAGAAAAAGTTTCATCATGATAAGCTCAAACCCAAATCGGAGAAATGTGTCTTCATAGGATACCCAAAGGAGACAATTGGGTACACTTTCTATCACATATCCGAAGGCAAGACATTCGTTGCTGAGAATGGATACTTTCTAGAGAAGGAGTTTCTCTCGAAAGAAGTGAGTGGGAGGAAAGCAGAATTTGACAAGGTAATTGTACCTTCTCCATTATTGGAAAGTAGTTTATCACAGAAATCTGTTCCTGTGACTACTACACCAATTAGTGAGGAAGCTAATGATGATGATCATGTAACTTCGGATCAAGTTACTACCGAACCTCGTAGGTCAACTAGAGTGAGATCCGCACCAGAGTGGTACGGTAATCCTATTCTGGAGGTCATGTTACTTGACCATGACGAACCTACGAACTATGAGGAAGCGATGATGAGCCCAGATTCCGCAAAATGGCTTGAGGCCATGAAATCTGAGATATGATCCATGTATGAGAACAAAGTATGGACTTTGATGGATTTGCCCGATGATCGGCAAGCCATAGAAAATAAATGGGTCTTCAAGAGGAAGACGGATGCTGATAGTAGTGTTACTATCTACAAAGCTAGAATTGTAGCAAAAGGTTTTCGACAAGTTCAAGGTGTTGACTACGATGAGAGTTTCTCACTCGTATCTATGCTTAAGTCTGTCTGAATCATGTTAGCAATTGCCGCATTTTATGAGATCTGGCAAATGGATAAACAAAACTGCATTCCTTAATGGATTTATTAAAGAAGAGTTGTATACGATGCAACTAGAAGGTTTTGTCGATCCTAAAGGTGTTAACAAAATATGCAAGCTCCAGCGATCCATCTATGGACTGGTGCAAGCATCTCGGAGTTGGAATATACGCTTTGATAAGTTGATCAAAGCATATAGTTTTATACAGACTTGCGGTGAAGCCTGTATTTACAAGAAAGTGAGTGGGAGCACTACAACATTTCTGATAAATATATGTGAATAACATATTGTTGATTGGAAATAATGTAGAATTATTCTGCAAAGCATAAAGGAGTGTTTGAAAGGAGTTTTTCAAAGAAAGACCTCGGTGAAGCTGCTTACATATTGAGTATCAAGATCTATAGAGATAGATCAAGACGCTTGATAAGTTTTTTCAATGAGTACATACCTTGACAAGATTTTGAAATAGTTCAAAATGTAACAGTCAAAGAAAGAGTTCTTGCCTGTGTTACAAGGTGTGAAATTGAGTAAGACTCAAAACCCGACCACGGCAAAAGATAGAAAGAGAATGAAAGTCATTCCCTATGCCTTGGCCATAGGTTCTATAAAGTATGCCATGCTGTGTACCAGATCTATTGTATACCCTACACTGATTTTGGCAAGGGAGCACAATAGTGATCTAGGAGTAGATCACTGGACAGCGGTCAAAATTATCCTTAGTGAAATAAGGATATGTTTCTCGATTATGGAGGTGAAAAAAAGGTTCGTCGTAAAAGGTTATGTCGATGCAAGTTTTGACACCAATCTAGATGACTCTAAGTCTCAATCTAGATACATATTGAAAGTGGGAGCAATTAGCTAGAGTAACTTCGAGCAGAGTATTGTTGACATAGAAATTTGCAAAATACATACGGATCTGAATGTGGCAGACCCGTTGACTAAGATTCTCTCACAAGCAAAACATGATCACACCTTAGTACTCTTTGGGTGTTAATCACATAGCGATGTGAACTAGATTATTGACTCTAGTAAACCCTTTGGGTGTTGGTCACATGATGATGTGAACTATGGGTATTAATCACATGGTGATGTGAACTATTGTTGTTAAATCACATGCTGATGTGAACTAGATTATTGACTCTAGTGCAAGTGGGAGACTGAAGGAAATATGCCCTAGAGGCAATAATAAATTTATTATTTATTTCCTTATTTCATGATAAATGTTTATTATTCATGCTAGAATTGTATCAACCGGAAACATGATGCATGTGTGAATACATAGACAAACAGAGTGTCACTAGTATGCCTCTACTTGACTAGCTCGTTGATCAAAGATGGTTATGTTTCCTAGCCATAGACATAAGTTGTCATTTGATTAACGGGATCACATCATTAGGAGAATGATGTGATTGACATGACCCATTCCGTTAGCGTAGCACTCGATTGTTTAGTATGTTGCTATTGCTTTCTTCATGACTTATACATGTTCCTATGACTATGAGATTATGCAACTCCCGTTTGCCGGAGGAACACTTTGTGTGCTACCAAACGTCACAACGTAACTGGGTGATTATAAAGGAGCTCTACAGGTGTCTCCAAAGGTAGATGTTGGGTTGGCATATTTCGAGATTAGGATTTGTCACTCCGATTGTCGGAGAGGTATCTCTGGGCCCTCTCGGTAATGCACATCACATAAGCCTTGCAAGCATTGCAACTAATGAGTTAGTTGTGAGATGATGTATTATAGAACGAGTAAAGAGACTTGCCGGTAACGAGATTGAACTAGGTATTGAGATACCGACGATCGAATCTCGGGCAAGTAACATACCGATGACAAAGGGAACAACGTATGTTGTTATGCGGTCTGACCGATAAAGATCTTCGTAGAATATGTAGGAACCAATATGGGCATCCAGGTCCCGCTATTGGTTATTGACCGGAGACGTGTCTCGGTCATGTCTACATTGTTCTCGAACCGTAGGGTCCGCACGCTTAAGGTTTCGATGACAGTTATATTATGAGTTTATGAGTTTTGATGTACCGAAGGAGTTCGGAGTCCCGGATGAGATCGGGGACATGACGAGGAGACTCGAAATGGTCGAGACATAAAGATCGATATAACGACTATATTCGGACATCGGAAAGGTTCTGAGTGATTCGGGTATTTTCGAGAGTACCGGGGAGTTACCGGAATACGGGGGAGAAGTATTGGGCCTTATTGGGCCATACGGGAAAGGGAGAGGGGCTGCCTAGGGCAGGCCGCGCGCCCCCCCAAGGCCTAGTCCGAATTGGACTAGGGGGAGGGGCTGCGCCCCCTCCTTCCTTCCCTTTTCCTTTCCCCTTCCTTGTCTCCTACTCCTACTACTTGGAAGGACTCCTAGTTGAACTAGGAAAGGGGGAATCCTACTCCCAGTGGGAGTAGGACTCCCCAGGGCGCGCCATAGAGAGGGCTGACCCTCCCTCCTCCACTCCTTTATATACGGGGGCAGGGGGCACCCCATGGACACACAAGTTGATCTTCGTGATCGTTCCTTAGCCGTGTGCGGTGCCCCCTCCATGATATTACACCTCGGTCATATTGTATCGGTGCTTAGGTGAAGCCCTGCGACAGTTGAACATCAAGATCGTCACCACGCCGTCGTGCTGACGGAACTCCTCCCCGAAGCTTTGCTGGATCGGAGCCCGGGGAGCGTCATCGAGCTGAACGTGTGCCAAGAACTCGGAGGTACCGGAGTAACGGTGCTTGGATCGGTTGGACCGGGAAGACGTACAACTACTTCCTCTATGTTGCGTCAACGCTTCCGCTTCGGTCTACGAGGGTACGTAGACAACACTCTCTCCTCTCGTTGCTATGCATCACCATGATCTTGTGTGTGCGTAGGAATTATTTTTGAAATTACTACGTTCCCCAACAACAACGACGTTGTTTCTCCGTTCCGACCCAGCCATGTACACGATCCCTCGCCGTACGTATGCGCGAGTAGGCGTTCGAGACCCCGCCTGTATGTACACATACGTGGCCGTATTTTCTTTCTTGCACCCTGGCCGCTATACGTACGTGTACATGTTACGTGCGCGCCTCTACTACGACACATGCGCACCTCTACATCCACCAGTATATATGTACGTACACGTTCGTGACCAGGATGACAACGCTACGTACGCTTCGACCAGGTGGGTCCCGACTGTCAGGCACTTCCTTGCCTGCGAAGATGTAGCTGGTGGGTCCCAGCAGTCAGGGGGCGAATCGTTTTTTTTGCCCGGACGCACTTCCTTGCATGCGAAGATGTAGCTGGTGGGTCCCAGTAGTCGGGGGGCTGGTGGGTCCCAGCAGTCAGGGGGGCACTTCATTGCGTGCGAAGATATAGCTGGTGGGTCTGAGCTGTCAGCGGCGGTAACGTTTTATTCGCGAAATACAGAGGCCGTTTCGGTGGGTCCCAGATGTCAGGTGGAGGAAATCATTATTTTGCGCGTAATAAGGAGGCATTTCCTTGCGTGCAGCCATGGACCCAGCTGTCAGCCTCTTCACGTACAGTCCACTTCAGATGCATGTCGGTCGTTGACCACGCTGACCACGCCACGCCGAGAGCACCAGGGCGATGGACGACGGCGAGGCCTAGGAAGGAAACGACACGGAGGCAGGGAAGACTCGGCCGTTGTTTTTGTTTCTCACGCGGAGGGGAGTACGACTGTACGAGGGTTTAATGGTTCGTCTGCCGTCGCCGGAGAATAACAGCAAGTGTGGGTGAGTAGAGGGATGGCTAGGCCAGCGATGGGAGTACGGTGGGGCGGTGAGGCCTGCGCGACAGCACAGCCGGCCGCTGGGAGGAGGGAGCAGGCAGTCCCGCCGGCGCTTGTTTGAGCGGCTGGAGCAGGAAGAGCAGAGATTGAAGAAGCACGACAGCCGTTGGATGGACATTCAACAGTATACAGGCCATCTGTGGAAAGCCTCAAATATGTGGAAAACAGCATACAACCCATCTGCCATTATTTCTAATAATTTACAATCCATTTGCTAATTATTAAGGTTTTTTTGGAGCCCATATTCTCTTTTAGCATTACAGCCCATATTGTGGCCACGGTTAAAAAATTATACGAAATTTTGCATATTTCGGTGTGGTCCGAACTGTTTTTAATCCCGAAATTTCGACTCAGATTCAAACTGATTTTAAAAATGAATGTATATCAATATAAAATCCAACAAATTCTCCACGCATAAAAATTAATGTAATTTCGAATCTCGAAATGAAAAAAGATATTTGAAACTAATTGTCGGTTTGATGTGTTTTAAAAATGTACAACCCATTTCTCATTACTGATGGGTCATTTTTTCGGCCAGCCGAATGAAAGCTCTCCTCCTCGTCATGAAAGATTTGCAGCCCAACAGGCCTGACAAAGCGACTTACTTAGCAAATCATAAAAAACTGGGGTGTGGCCGTGGACCCAGCTGTCAGCCTCTCCACGTACAATACTCTTCTGATGGAATGTCGTTGACCACGTTGACCACGCCGCGCCGAGAGCACCAAGGCGGTGGACAACGGGGAGGCCTAGGAAGGGGACGACGCGGAGCCGGGGAAGACGCGGCAGTGGATGCTCACGCGAAGAGGAGTACGAGGGTTCACTAGTTCGGCTGCAGTGTGAGGCTGCCGTCGCCGCAGGGCCTGGCTAGCGGTGGGAGTAGTAGGGGGCGATGAGTCCTCATCGGCAGCACAGCCGGCCACTGGAGGAAGGAGCAGGCGGTCTCCCCGGCGCTGGTTTGGGCGGCTGGTGCAAGAAGAACAGCGATTGAAGAAGCAGCAGGACCGTTCGATTCAAATCCAACGGTTACTGCTGCTAGAACCGTTTGTTGACAAGTTAACAAGCCATGCGTGCGCGTCAACTTAGTAGGCCCACAGGTTAGCCTCCCAACCGGTGCGCCCCAGATGTCAGTGGGAGGAACCATTTTTTTGCGTAATAAGGAGGCAGTTGATTGCGTGCGGCCAGGCCAGCGGAGGGAGTAGGGTGGGCCGGGGAAGCCTGCGCGGCATCACAACGGGCCACAAGAGGAGGCGTCGGCCGTTGGATGGACATCCAACACTAACTGCTGCTAGAATCGTGTGTTCACTGACAAAGCCTTGCGTAAACAAGTCAACCTCGAAATCCGTGGCGTGTACAGCCCATTTGCTATTATTTTTATATTTTTTACTCAATTTCTAATTCATATAGAATTTATTGCAGCCCATTTTCCATTTTTAGAATTGCTGGCCATTTTCTGGTCAGTACCAGGGTTAAAAAATTAACTAAATATGTGGAAAATTTTGAAAATTCGCAAATTTTTGCTGGGAACGAAATATTCTTAATCCAAAAATTAATAGCTATAGTAGAACAAATTTAAAAATAAATTAGTACTATGTCATGTTAAATCCAATGAAATACGTATAAGATATAAGTGAAGAATAAAAACAAAAAAAGAAACTTATATCCCATTTGCTATATTTTTTTTGGAATTTTCAACCCCTTTTGATATTACTTTTAACAAATATTGACCATACTCTTAAGGCAGGCCGGAATGCATCCCTCCTCGTCTTGAAAGATTTGCAGCCCAGTAATTCAGAGAAAACAAATAGGCCTAGCTTGGGTATTCTTCAAAAAGAAATACTGGGCTAGCTATTTTCCCAAAGAACTGGTGCATGAGCATTTAGATTTATTTATTTATTTATTTATTTACTTATTTATGTTTAGGGGACCATGAGCATGTACCTGGGCCGGATTCATGTGAGAGCCTCCCTTCAAGTTAATTATGGGCTTCTCTATTGGGCCTTCATCAGTGGGCTGCATGTTATCAACAAGTGGAAAATGTGTTCCGAGTTTCAAAAAAAATGTGTTTCGTACGATAAATAGTATGCGCTACGTACGGTACGGGGCACTAAAGGATTGAACCATGCAACGACTTCCAAAACATTGTGTTTGTCGTTCTAACAACACATTTATTCAACCAACAGACGAAATATACTACTGATTGTATATTGAAAACAACAACAGCAGCAAACAGACGAAATATACTACTGATTGTACACGTCCGCTTAGTAGGCCCACAAGTCAGTCACCAAATTTGACGGGTCCCAGCTGTCAACGGGATGAATAATTTTTTCGCAAAAGAAGGAGGCACTTCCTTCCGTGCGAAGATACAGCCGGTGGGTCCCAGCTGTGAGGTGGAGGAAACATTTTTTTCCAGCTTAATAAGGAGGAACTTTCCTTGTGTGCGACCATGGATCTCGTGGGTCCCAGCCGTCAGGCTCTCCACGTAATGTCCTCTTCCGATGACTCTCGTTTGTTGACCAGGCCGCACCGAACGCAGCGAGACAGTGGACGACAGCGAGGCCCCGGACGGGAACGACTCGGAGATGGGAAAACGCGGCAGTGGAGTCGCAGATTGAGAGGAGGAGAAGGGTTATAACTGGTTCTGTTGTGGCGTGGGGCTGTAGTCTGTGGAGAATAACAGGAGGTGTCGAGGGGTGGAGGGATAGCCTGGCCGACGGTGGGGTAGCGCTTCACAGCGATGCGTGCTAAGCAGAGCCGCTAGCCGCCGGAGGCCGGACCAGGCGGTCCCGGCGACGCTGGAGGAAGAAGACGAGAGATTGAAGGTGCATGCCGGCCGTTGGATATAAATCCAATGGCTGTGGATGACACAATCATTTGTTGACCAAGTTGACAACGTCCTGCGTAGGCTTCGACCTATTGGCCCAGATGTCAGCCTGCAAAAATGTGGCATATATTTAACCCATGTTTTCTAGAATGTACAGTCCATTTGCTGGGCTGGGTGAACAAATAATTTCGCGTCAATCAGGCCCATTTATATTTTCTAAGAAATCCCAGCCCATTTGCACTTCCTTGAAATACACGTATCAGGTGGGCTCGTTATATATACGTATACTGTTATGTTAGAAGGAGCAATTAATATCAAAGAATAAGCCGGAGAGGTACATTTTTTATATATATAATTAAGAAATTAGCGAGTTATTGCTCAAAATAAAAATGAGCGCGTTATTATTAAATTGGTCCTTAAAATCTTTGCAATCACCAGGATTTTCTTTGCGTGTGAGTCAAAAACAACCAGGATTTTCCTTGCCTGTGAGTCAAAAACAACCAGGATTTTCCTTGCCTGTGAGTCAAAAACAACCAGGATTTTCCTTGCCAACTTCCTTAAACATTTACTTTTATAAGTTGGGATGTTTTTATAATGTATATATAAGTCTCTATAAAATATACAATAATAGTAATAATATAAATATATATAATATGGTTAGAAGGGAAAACATAAATTGGACACGGCATTACTTTTATAACAGACCCGCGTTTTATACCCCACAATAGGCATACTAACAAGTTCACACACAAATACAACAGAAAAGGTAAACATTCATATCAAACTCAAGTTCACAGGACACGTTCATATCCATAGCCAACATTCACAATCAACAACTCAAAAGATTCATATATACACAAGCTCAGCATATCTATGCATCCAAATGATTGATAGATCACACGACAATATTCATACATAATTTACAAAAAGATTCAGATATACACATGTTCAGTATGTTTATGCATCCAAATGATTGAGATCACAGCCAATATGATCCATGGACGAACTTTAATTACCTAGGGTACAGACTAGTAAATAGTGTTCAATCGAAGGTACTTCTTGCTAAAATTAGTTCTTGTACGAGTAAACTTTCGAGTACATAAGAGGCAGCACAGACAATCTGATCTTTGCTTGTAGGTTTATCCTCAAATAGTGGCCTCGTGCCGAGGGAGGTTTGAGCAACTTGGCCACTACTTTCATCCAACCAGTTTACTGGCTCATCTTGGTCCTGTATCTCGTCAAAATTCTACATTGCAGACGAGAAAGGAGGCGGTTGAGAAAATGAACCACCCAAATTTTTTGTGCAGTTCAACTAAAATGGAGCATCCTTGGCGTGCAGACTGATTAAGTGCCAGATGAATATACGCGTCAACCAACTTGTCTGGAATCTTTAGTCTCCATGCCATATAGTTCGCTACCATATGTGCCGGTAACCAAAAGGCACAAGTTGGGACCAAAGACTGGACTGCGTTTTTCTGGGCTATGCACCAAGCAATATTTTTGGCGTTCACTCTCCTAATACTTGGAGTTTGGCAATTGGTATACGCCGGTTGATACTCGAATGAATATAGGCACTTCTTGTCAACATCGTCCGTGATAGCCCTTTCGTAAAAGGGTCTGCCAGATTCTTAGCCGTCTGGATATAATCCAACGCCATTACTCCGGAGTTTCTTGATTTTCTGACAGATTTCAATCTTCTTCTTATGTGCTTTGTGGATTTCATGTTGTCCTTTGAACTCTTAGCCTTGGCAATTGGTTAAGGCCGGTTGATACTCGGATGAATATAGGCACTTCTTGTCAACATCGATGCTTGTCTGAGTGAACTTTGGAGTACATAGCAGCAGCATAAGTACCTGTCCATCTGATCATTTTGTGTAGTTCTACTGAAATCACCCGATGTAATGATTAGCCTGCGAGTTCAGGCTCCAAATTACTCCTCTATGAAATCGACAAACAGTAGCACAATACCAAATTACCAATACATATGACAGGCACAATAATCAGGATAAAGACCAGTACCAACCTATGTCAGGTAGCATATCAATTACTATTTCCTTTGACTGGAGGCCGAGATAAGCCAAGCGACTGACAGCAAAGGAAGAAAGCATGCGAAGTTTAGCGACTGACAGCAAAGGACGGAAGCTGTCGAGGCAATGAAGCACCCAAAGTTTTTGTGCAGTTCCACCAAAATCGAGCATCCCTGTTGGCACATATAATGAGAGAGTGAGATTACTGTAATAGTGGGACTAGTTTATGAAACATACACTAACAAATAGAAGCACCCTCATTATTTTAATGGGTAAAGTTAGCAACATAGTAGTCTTGCTTAAAGAGAGGTATTAGTTTATTTAATCAGTGCCAATTAGCTCAACTCAACACTCAAAGCATTGCCATTTATCATAGGTTGCAAAACTTTAACGTGCAAAGATAAAGGAGTTTCTCATGACAGTAGCACGATACAAATAGAGATGACAGCAAACTAATATGGATGAAGGCCTTAGGCCCGTACCAACCTGAGAAAAAAAGCTTATTCATGTAGTCCCATAAGAGATGATAAAGCACTCACCGGAATCACACAATAGTATATATTCTTGTGCACTTCAAATGTATGGTTGAAATCACTCTTGTTTACCAGTGCTGAGATTATATCAAAAGATTATCAAGAACTTCCAGCAGAGTTAAAGCACTGGCTGGGATACAGTCCATTGTATTGTCTTGTGTAGTTCCATTTAATGTATGATTGGCACAACATGATCCATGTTTGCACAAGTAGGAACAAGGTGAAACCTTCATTAGCTTAGTGAGAAAGGATGGGAAGACATTAGCATATTACTCAACTAGTAGCATCAAATTCATGATGGACAATACGCAAAACATTGCCTCATTGAACCAATGGCAAAAAATTGACATGCAAAACAATAGCACTATTATGTCATGACACTAATAATATTCCCTCCCTGCTCCACCACATGATTCACCTCCACAGACAAACATACACACGTACATGATTCAGCATAGGGTCCTACTGAAGATTTGTTTAACTCCAACAGGAAAATTAGGCAGTAATAAATTAGTGGTACTTAAGTACTCCTAATTAATTAAGTGAGACAGCAGAAGTGGAAGGGCTCCCTGGAGGATCGTCTCACATGTAAGGTAGTCGTTGCCGGAGTCCTTGAATGGCCTCGACTGAGGCCTCTGGCTTCAGCAAGATCGCCTTGGCACTGTTTATTCTTCTTCTTCTTTCTCTTCATGCTTTGTTTCTCTTTCTCCTCACCAGTTGGTGAAACCAAGTACATGATTGGCCTTCTAATTCAGAATTGGTTTTGTCAGTGAGGGAGTACAAGTGTACTAGTAAAAAAACAACATTATTTTCTCATGGCAGTCGGAAAATAGAGATGAACACATGCATTAAATATCATTCTTACCTAAAGGAAGGTTATGGCGCCAATATGGATGATGAGGATTGGAACACAGATCTCCCTTTGTGTAGTTCCACCAAAATGAACCAACTGTTCCATTCTGACATTCTAGTTAAACATCACAAAAGTCACTTCTTTTAAGAAGAGTTTTGTGTAGTGCACCAAAAGGTCACAACAGCAACCAGGTGAATTGGATATCCCTGTTTGCACAAAAGGCACAGAGGTAACAGTCAGAGTCTCAAACAATTACAGGCAAAAACATTTGGCTAAACTTGTCATGTCTTATAATAGTGGCATGACTTCATTTTTACCAGGGACATTAGATTAAGATCAGCTAAGGCTGCGTTCGGTTCACAGGTTTGGTGCAGGATTTTCGTAGGAACATATTCCTACGGTATTCTTTCCCTTCCAACCGTTCGGAACACGGGAAAGGTGAATAGTGTTTCATAGGAAAGCTGGTCTGGTAGTACTGATTCCATAGGATTAGAAACATCCACGCACTGCTCATTTTTTGGGCGGAAGCCCGAGGCAGGCGCTCGCTGCCATGCGTTAGACAGGTTGCTGTGCTGTTTTGCCGAATAAAAAAATCAACCTATGTGTGGTACGTGAGGTGAGGACAAGAGTAGTCACTGTGCAGCTGAATAAACAAATAGCATCTCATACTGCCAAACATGCTACTCTAGAAAAACAAATATGTACATTTCGTAGTCCATCCGAACACATTCTCTTGGGAGTTTCCTCCAGTTCGTTGTTCCATAGTTTTATACCTACATTCCTTTCCTATTCCTCTATTTTCATCAAGACCTATGTTTTCTGCCCCTTTATTCCTAACGGAGCCTAAATATTGGGTATAAGGGCATGGGACAGTGGGCGCACCAGCAGTCCAGTACCATGTACGTAAACAGGGGCATAAAGTGGTGATTCATAGTTTGTTGCCCCGAGAAACAGACATCCAAAAAACATATCTGGGTTGGTCCCATTTTTTTTACTCTAGCCACCTACTCCTATGTGTGGATAGCAAATCTAGTCCTGGTCATACCACTGTGTACAGCGTTACCCCTGTATTTCCCTTTTCGACCAAGAGACCGGTTGGATGACCAGTCTGTACTACTTTCACCCCCTTTCCTTCCTGTTTGTACCAAGTCCGATGTACATACTAAATTCCCCCACCCCCACTTTATTTCTTGTTTGAACCAAGTAGTACAAGATTCGAATCCATGAAGTAGCTTTACCTCTAACAATAGAAGAAAAAAATGTGACGTTGGACCATCCGATTGAGAGGGGCTGAGAGGTAGAAAATGATGCACATGCAGCGACGTAGCGAGCTGGGGAAGTAGAGCTAAGGTGGTTTTGAACGAAGATATAATTGAAGGTCGTCGGGATGTGGATAGGTGGGCGGCGGGAGGCTAGATCCGCCCACAGGCAACGACGAAGGGATCGGAGGACCTCCCGCGCCGGCGCTCGGCCAGAGATAACGGTGCGGCCGGCAGTGGGTCTCCTCCCTCACTATCGACGACGGCCTAAATGCTGTCCCTCCTCCCCTTCACCGGCGGAGGGGGATACGTCCGGATCTGTAACCAGTGGTGAGGATAGAAAGCCAGTGTTTTTTAAAGGGAGAAAGACAGTGTTACTACCCCTATCTTGTTTAGATCTGGAGAGGATGAGAGTGTGTGAATAGAGCAACCCTAGCAAGCAAGCGCGGAGGCTCCGGCCTATATATACGTAGTGAGCAACCCTAGCAAGCAACCCTAGCAAGCAAGCAACCCCTATCTTCATTAACTCGTACAAGACCAAGAAATTTGATTACTACAACGCCCTCTCCCTCGCGAACTGAGCTCCGATGCCTTAACTGCACCTGCCTTTGGCTGCATGACACGAGGGCCAACCACCTGTTGGGCCCACCTGTCATAGACGCAAAGGCAGGAGCAGTAAGTAGAAGCTTTCGCTACACGCTATCCCTCCCGCACAAAGTGGACGGACATGCAACAGTGGATTCGATACTGTAGAAGTAGGAGTAACATCATTGTTCGTCTTCTCGAAGAGGCGAAGAGCCAAGCGCAACCCGAATGTGGCAGTTGCAAACGCTCGCGTGGTGCGGTTCCTTGGAGTACTAGCCAGGCTCTTGCATGAGACAAAATTGCTATTGTTTAACAATTAAACTCCATTATCCATTGGTTGATACTCATTCTACATAGGTCCACGTGCTTAGCACCATTTCCTCCTGGGGTCACCAATGTTTATTTGCTAATTAATAGCATTGCATGCAATGAACTAGCCATTGCAAGTCATTAAAAGCATGCACACCTCTCATCTCTTATTGGTTGATATGTCAAGAAACAAGAAACAAGGTAGAAGTTAATGCACCGCGCCTAAGTGTTTTGGGACTACGTATTTGGTTTTCATAAGATGACTTACACACCTAGACGGAGGGAGTAGTATAGCCCTGTAAACCGGAAAGGAGTATTTGCCTTTCTAGAGATTTCAACAAGTGACTAGACTACACCGTGTGCAGTACTCCCTCCCTTCCGGTTTATAGGGCTCAAATCTCAAATCTCATGAACCAAGGCATTTTGCGATTGGAGAAATGTATCTCGTACTTTACAAAACTACCCTAATTAAACTCATGCATTAATTACGTAGTTCTCTTGTTTTCCTCTCCACCTTGGTTGCGGTGCACAATATTGAGCACTCCTACTTCCTCCTTTCCGGTTTATAGGGCTTATCTCAAAATCTTAGTTTTTTCATTTTATAAGGCTCAATTTGGTTGTTCCCCATCACAAGTTCAGATTCCAAGGTGCATTAAATAATTGCATGCAAGTATTAAGAGAAAATTGACCAATGCGTGTACTTTATGCATGCATGCATTGCAATTAATACATTGGTAAACATACATTTTTGAAGAAAACAAGAGCATTAATTGGGTGCCTTTGCAAATTACAAAAAGGATTCCACCACTCACCATCTACCTTGGTTGGTGAAATTTTTGAATTGAGCCCTATAAACCGGAAAGGAGGGAGTATATGACTAGCCGCTCTATCTACATGCGGGACATTTCAAAGCATCCGGGCCCGCGTGCCATCCACCAAATCACGGCGAGGTGCTACAGTCGAGACTCACCTGTCACCCCGGTGTGGCCGTCATGACCCGTCATATCACAAAACGCACACCTATACCAGCAGTGGTAAGGTGGCCTCCAAGTTGGACTGGACGAAGCAACCACCATTTCACTGGAACGCTCGTTCAAGCCCTTTCTTCCCTTTCTTGAAGAAAACCTCACTCCAGGCTACTCACTTCTGCCATTTTCTTCTGTACCAACGAAGGAAAGGTGGGCGAATCAGTTATGCTGCTATATTTTCCTTCCAAGAATCTTCTTTTTGCGAAGCACCGACCGATTCTCACATCCTATTCTTTCCCGTTTTCATTGCGATTATGGTTTCCTTTCGATTCTACTCGTGCGAGTCTTTGCATTCTTCCCTAAATCATTTCAACCGGTGCTTTTCTCTTCAAGTTATTCGTTGGTTCCCCGTCCCAAGTTGCCTGTGTTTCCCGCCCTCCCACCCCTTTTATTCCAGGAGTCTGAGTCTTTATTCGAGCAATCAATTTTATTCGTGCGGAGTATCTTCAGTCTTTCCTCAATTGATTCAACTGGTGAATTCTCGTCTGGTTCATCAATGTTCGTCTTGTTTTCTTTTCCGGTGGATCCAAATTCATGTTCTTCGTTGTCGATCATATTCTTCCCCTCATCTCAAATATTTCTCTTTGCTCGTTCCTCCTCTCACCATTCTTTTATCCCGGAGTGTTGAAGACATCACAGAAGATTCGTGTTCGCATTCAATTATTTCGAGGTTGTCACCTCATTCAAATCTTTCAATCGTTCCGGTGCATCATTTCTCATTCGACAATCCTTTCCAACGGTGTTTCTTTTCAGTGGGCCCTAACCCACAGGTCTTTTCCCAGGATCTTACCTGACTCTTCTAATTTTTCGGAGCTTTTCTCAAATCCTTTCTTTCGAAATTTGACGTAAGTATGAATTTCATCAGACATATGCCTTCTCCAAGATCGTTTTCAAATTCTTTCATGTTCGGTTCAACTTTCCCTCTTTTCACTATCCCGGAGTATCTCAACAATTTTGATGTTGTTTCTCGTCGTCATTCGAAGATCAAAGAAGTATTTCTATTAAATCTTATCCGTCCTCCCGGAGATTCGTGGTGCTAGCTTCATGTTATCCTCTCAAATTATTCCAGTTGTCAGAGATTCTTTTCTTACCCATCCGGAGTATTTCAGGAGTGCTTTCCCGTTTCGTTTATCCGGAGGCCTCCATTTTAGAATATTTATTTCGTTCCAAGTTTTCAGCTTTGTTCGTTCCCATAGTTGTACGGGTGCTTCGTTCAAGTATCCCTCAATTGGTTCACGATCTCTTCGTTCTCTTTTCTCTATATGCCCTCAAGTATCTTCGTGATTGCTCTAATTCTTCCTGGTGATTCTTTCTTTTTTTTTCTTCGTTCACTGTCATTTCTTATGGGGGTTCACTGAAGATTCCTTTGCCGTTCTCATCATATCAATTCATTCGTTCTTTTCAATCCGACCGGTGGCTCATGAAGACCTTCCCAAATTTGGTGCCATATCTCCCCTTAATCTTTTCCCAATGTGAATAAGTTGTATGCAATCCATTGCTTCACATCAATTTAATTGGTGGAGGATAAGCATAGCGTAATTCTTATTCTTCGTTCATCAAGTTGATTAATTCCTTCCTTCGGAGATTGTTCTTGATGAATAATTTCTCGGTTCTAAGTTGTTCGTATTTTCTTTTCTGGATCTCCAAGCTTCTCGGTGATCTCGTCTCAAAGCTCCATTGGAATCATCTCAAGGCTTTAACCTTATTCGTTACATCCTACATTTCTATCTCATCATCCATTTGTTACCGGAGTTCTTCACGGTGGTTCGTCAGTATTAAATTCATTCTTCAAGTGTTCATCAAGATTCTTGTAGGCGAAGCTCAAGTATCTTTCTTCTTGCATCTCGAAGTGCAATTAATTCTCCGTATTTTGTTGAAATGGAGTTTTGCATTTCTTTGTTCTTCTCAGCTATTTAATCTTTTTCGATTATGGTCAGAGATCACCTCATAATTCTGAGATGTTATCTATAAGTCCACAACAAGAAATTCTTTTGTTGTTGAATTTCCAACAACTCCGTTCAACGCTTCCTTCTAAGGATGCTTTCTATTTCATTCGTGGTAGAAGTTGTAAATCTTCTTCCCCGTTGTTCTCATTCCACTACTTCAATTCTTCCGGAGGCATTGTGTTGTTCCTCTCGTCAAGTATCATTCCATCTTCTCAAGTTCATGTTCTATTCTTTCCTTGTTCAGCCGGAGTGCTGTATAAATTACTTCGCTATTATTCGTTTTCTATCTTGTCCTAACCGGAGTGGTTTCAAATTCAGTCTTATTCCTTGAGCTTTAGATTCTTGTCTTATTCAACATTCCTCTTTCCTACTCGAGTGTTCTTGACTTTGTTCTTTTTTCCCTCTTGCGTTCTTGTTTCACCTCATCCTTCTTTTCCCCTGTCTCGTTGCTAAGATCTCGGGACGAGATCTCTTGTTAGTAGAGGAGAGTTGTAACGCCCCGGATTCGATGCACCAGGTGTCCGCTAGTTATTCGCCGTCGTTGCCATGTCATTTGCTTGCGTGTTGCACTTTGCCATGTCATCATCTGCATTTCATATCATGTCATCATGTGCATCGCATTTGCATACGTGTTCGGCTCATGCATCCGAGCTTTTTCCCCGTTGTCGGTTTATTCGTCGGATGTTTTCGGTCTCCGGAAACTGCTATCGGGTCGCACTTCACCTCTCTCTTCTCAGCCCAACCCCTCTTGCAACCCACCTGCAGCCCACCTAGTCCCCCCTCTGTCCGGAGCCATCGGATCGAGATCCGATGCCCGAAAACCCCTCAAAAACCCTCAAACCCTAGCCCCTACCCTTTATATACTCCTTCCATTTCCAATTTTGGCAGCCTAACCTTCCCCTCCTCGTTTTCACCGCCTCCTCCCACCTCGAGGGCCGCGCCGCTGCCTTCCCCTCCAGATCCGGCGCGCCTCCACCTCACCCCTGCCACATGGTGGTGCCCTGGTGGCCAGCCGCCACCCAGCCACCGCCTCCAGCCACTGGCCGAGCGCCACGTCGCCCCTCAGCCCCGTCCGCGCCACCGTGGCCCTGCGGGCCCAGTTCCGGCTTGCCCGGGCTCGAACCGGGCTGCGCCCCGCGGCTCCCCGCCCGAGCGCCTCCCGCTCTCCGCCGGCGCCCCCGCTCACCGGCCCCGCCGCATCACCGGAGTCGCCGCCTCCCGGTGCGCGCCGCCATCTGCGCCCTTCGCCGCCCGGGTCACCGGCCGACCCCGCGCGCCCGCCGCCCCGCACGTCCTGCGTCGTCGCCGCCCATCCTCGACCGCGCCGGCGAGCTCTGCCACCCGACTCCGACGTGCCCTCCTCGCGGATCCGGCTGCCCCAAGGCCGGATCCGTCCGTCCTCGACATCCGCGCCCGGTTCCGGCGACCTCGTGCCTCACCGGACCTCCCTCGAACCACTCTGGCCGCCATCTCCTTCCACGCCGGCGCAACTCCGGCCATCCTCGGTTCCCGTGCCCGGAACCCTAGATCTGCGAGGTTGCCCCGATTTTTCCCTAAGTCCTTTTTCTGTTAAGTTTTTATGCCCTGTTCAACATGCCATAACTCCTTGTATACTGCTCCGTTTTGCGTGCACGATATATCAGAATGTTCATCTTGATGTGCTCTTCATTTTATTACATTGTGCCATGTTCATAAGAGTCCATATTGATGCCCTAATCATCATTGCAAGAGTGCTATATGATGTTGTCTGCTGTCTGTTAACAGAACATGCTCATTTGTCATTTTTGCATCTTTTTGTGTGATTTTCTTTTGAGCATGAAGTCTACATGTGTTATGAGATATAACATGCCATCTTGGATGTGGTGCAATCCTTTCTTCATGACATGCCATGTGTTGATTGTTTCAAGCTTGCAAAGTAGCCTCCATGATGTTGTTGATTTCAGGGACTTAGAATTTCACCAAGTCTGTCTGCTGTTATTTTTATGCCATGTATTCATGTTGCTACAGTGATATCCATGCCTCTTTTGAGTATGTTCAGTGAAGATGTTTTGGACATATGGTTACTCTCTATCCATCCATGCCTATGTTTGCATTTATAGAGTATCCCAGATTGACTCAATCTAGCTCTACTTTTGCTATAAAATGTTTCTGGCAGATTGTTTACGTGTTATTCAATTTTGCCAAGGTTGTTGTAGTTGATCCTTACATGCTATGTTATTGTTCTTGCCATGTATAGCTTCTATGCCATGTCTAGTTGATGGGTGTATGCTTAGTTTGTCATGAAATGCCTCGTAGTGAGTGCATCGAGCTCGTAAACATGCCTACTTGTTATCTGTTTTGCCATGCTACAGTTTTTCACTAAGTCTGAATCTTTTTATGTTTTGCTATGTTCACATGCTTGCAATTGTATTTTCTGATCCCTTTTGGCTCATGGTCAGTAAGGGACTTTTGTTCTATGCCTTGAGTAGATTCATGCCTTGCTATAGTTTGACATGATATCTTGCTGTAACATGTTGTTTGATAGCTCTAAACTTTGCAACCTGATGTTATTTCTGCCATGTCCTGTGAATTCTACCAAGTCTGTGAACCTGTTATTATTTGCAATCTTTCCATGTCCTTTTGTTCTAGTAGTTTCTGAAGTTACCTCAGTGTTCATGTTTTGTAATTCTTTACCTGTACATCATGTCCATGCCTTTTGTTTTCATGTTGAGATCTTGTAGCATGTTGTTTTGATGCTTGCTAGATGTCTACTTGCTGTTTTGGACAGATTGTTGTTATAACTTGTATAGGGTGTATGTGTTGAACCGTTGCTCCGTTTTGAGTGTGCTCTATATGAAACTTGCTTAGTTTTGCATGTAGTCTCATATTATCATGTTGCATCCTTGTTTAGATGTGTTTGCTTGATGTTTGAATGCATTTTGCATCAATGCCATGTTTATCTTGTTTTGCTCATATCTTCTAGGTCGTAGCTCCGAATCTAATGAACTTTATATGTAACTTGACTAGAATTTCGTGTAGATCATCTTGGTGCATCTTAACTTGCTGTTTGACAACTTGAACTTAAGGTTTATTTAGATCTGGACCAATTTCGAAATTTGCATATGAGGACTTACCGGAATTGTTATATGTTGTTCCCGGCCTCATTTAAACTTGCTTTGATGTGTTGCTCTTGTATGCATCATTTCTTGCCATGTGTAGCCTCATGTAGCCTTGTCATGCATCATACTTGGTTGAGCATCATGCCTTGTTCGTGTGTGGTGTGTTTACCGTGTCGTGTGTTTCTTCTCGATAGTTCCCGTTCCGTTGCGATCGTGAGGATTCGTTCGTCTATGCTTGGTTCGTCTTCGTGGCTTCATCTCCTTCATGGACTCGTTCTTTTTCCTTGCGGGATTTCAGGCAATATCACAATATCTCTTATACTATTAATGAATCTATATACTTGGTAAAGGGTGGAAGGCTCGGCCTTATGCCTGGTGTTTTGTTCCAGTCTTGCCGCCCTAGTTTCCGTCATACCGGCTTTATGTTCCCGGATTTTGCGTCCCTAACGCGGTTGGGTGATTTATGGGACCCCTTGACAGTTCGCTTTGAATAAGACTCTTCCAGCAAGGCCCAACCTTGGTTTTACCATTTGCCTCACCACCACCTACTTTTCCCTTGGGAGTAATTAACCCAAGGGTCATCTTATTTAGCCCCCCCGGGCCAGTGCTTCTCTAAGTGCTGGTTCAAACCGAGCCGCCTGCGGGGCCACCATGGGGAAACTCGAGGCTTGGTTTTACTCGTAGCCTGTCTCATCCGGTGTTTCCCTGAGAACGAGATATGTGCAGCTCCTATCGGGATTGTCGGCGCATCGGGCGGTCTTGCTGGTTTTGTTTTACCATTGTCGAAATGTCTTGTTATCAGGATTCCGAGTTTGATCGGGTCTTCGCAGGAGAAGGAATATCCTTCGTTGATCGCGAGAGCTTATCATGGGCTAAGTTGGGACACCTCTGCAGGGTTTGAACTTGCGAAAGCCGTGCCCGCGGTTATGGGCAGATGGGAATTTGTTAATGTCCGGTTGTAGTAAACTTGAAGTAAACTCTTCTAAAATACACCAACCGTGTGCGTAACCGTGAGTGTCTCTTTTCGGGGTTGTTCGAGAGGAGAACACGGTTTCTGGGTTATGGTTGACGTAAGTAGGAGTTCAGGATCACTTCTTGATCATTACTAGTTGACGACCGCTTGCTTTGCTTCTCTTCTCGCTCTTATTTGCGTAAGTTAGCCACCATACATGCTTAGTCGCTGTTGCAACCTCACCACCTTACCCTCTTCCTTACCCATTAAGCTTTGCTAGTCTTGATACCCATGGTAATGGGATTGCTGAGTCCTCGTGGCTCACAGATTACTACACCACCAGTTGCAGGTACAAGTTACGCGATGATCATGACGTGAGAGCGATGTTTATTTGTGTTGTAGTTCTTCTTCTGCTTCTTCTTCAATTGAGGGATAGGTTCCTGGTCAGCAGCCTGGGCTAGCAGGGTGGATATTGTTTGAGTTTCTGTTTATGTTTCATCCGTAGTCGGATGTTGATCTTGTATTTGTTGTATTGATGTATTTCTTGCGACATTTGTATGTCTTGTATGTATCCCCACTATTATGTAATGTTAAGGTAATGATATCCACCTTGCAAAAGCGTCCTCAAGATGCGCTTCTATCCTTGGTGGGACCTTTGAGTTCCTTTAGGATAGGGTCGCATCTTGGGCGTGACATGGCGGGAGGGGAATGAATGCAGCTACTGTTTGGGTTCGCCTTCCGGCTTAAATAAATGCGCAGCATCACGTGTACCCGCGGGTGCACAAATTGTAACATATGTGTCTGCTTAAGTGGGCGTCATGTAACTGGTGTGTGTGTGAGAGAGATTCTGAGAGACAGAGTGCGTGTGTGCGACTCTACTCTTCGGACATGTACTCAACCTTTTGCATCGGGATATAAGTATAATGGTATTTACTTTAGCTAGTGATTTACGTGGCAATGTTAACGTGGTTGTGTCAAAAAAATGTCACTTCCTGCTCGTGATTTGCGTTATATAATTACAAGAAAGATTCTCGTGCATTGTACGGAACATCAATATGCATTTTTTTTACAGAACACCTGTTGTGATTGACCCATGCAGGAGTAATCCCATGTGTAAAAACTAATGATATCTCGAGAATTTTATCGAAAAACTGGTATCTCGAGAATGTCATCGAAAAAATGAAAGATGAGAGATAAGGCGAGGAGGAGTGGAGCGTGGTGGTGACTGGTAGTCGAAATGGGCGGAGGCATGGGGATGGACGGCGCCGGCAGGCGGCAGCGGCCACCGTGCATGCTAGATTGTTCCAGAGACTTATTCCTTTTTTAATTGCTGAGCAATGAGGTTGCGGGAGATAATGATGTGGAGAGAGGTGTGGGTATCTTTTGTAAAATTATCATAGTTTACTTTCTATCCTCAGATATAGATCATACGGTCTGTATTAAAAGATGGCACGCACACCATCACCACCAACTCGTTTTTTTATAAGGATACAAATGATAAGTTTGCTGACTACTAAAGTAAAGTGGAATTTGTCCATGTTATGCAAGTAAATAAAGTTGATTGTTCATCATACGGGTAAGGTTGGATGAAGGGTGGTAGGAACAAATGCTCCGCCTAGAGCATGTATGTGTGAGATGGAGTCTTAGTGTGTGTGTGGGGTGTGTGTGTGTGTGTGTATGTGTGTGTGTGTGTGTGAGAGAGAGAGAGAGAGATGGAGTCTTAGTTTGTGTGTGTGTGAGAGAGAGGGAGAGAGATGGAGTCTTAGTGTGTGTGTTGGCGTGCGTGCTTGCGTGTGTGTGTGTTTGTGTGTGTGTGAGAGAGAGAGAGAGATGGAGTCTTAGTGTGTGTGTGTGTGTTGGGGGGTGCGTGCGTGTGTGTGTGTGTGTCGCGGGGTCCTCTATGGCGGATGTAATTTAAGTGTCCATGGCTTTCATCATAGAGAGGTGATGTGTATGGCAGAGGCCACCAACGATGGGGTGCGAGAGAGAAAACGTACGTAGAGAGGGAAGAGAAGGTGTGTGCGCGTGAGAGGAGTCGACTTCGAGAGAACGTGTTTGTTCGAGAGACACCGAGGAAGACTACTATATATCAATGGTGCATGTAGGCGGGAATTAAACTAATGGATGGTCTTATTGGTTTCAGGGATATAGGGAAAGAGTGAGAGGCGGGGGGGGGGGGGGTAGCTAGAAGGAGATTGTTAAGTGTGAGTGTGTGTTTTACCCATCCAGGCGGAAGTTATGTGCACAAAAGAGGAGAACGATTCGATGTGGCGTTAGGATTGAGGGTAATTAACTACGTATGGAGACATAGAGACCTTGAACGTGCATGTGTGAGAGGTATACATGTATACGTGGGATGTGTGTGTGTGCGCGCGCACGTGATCGAGATAAAAGAAAGAAAACATAAGTCATAAGATCAACGACATGGGAGAGACGGATCGGTATGACAATATGCATGCATGTGAGAATGCATGGAAGAAGTCCCGACAATTGAGCATGTGTTTTTGTCTTTAAGAGATAGTGGCGTGGGCTGGAGCATGCATCTATGGCGAGCAGAGGGAGTGAGGCGCAACGATTGTGCAAAAGAGGCCAACCTATAAATGCATATGTATGCAGAGACATATATAGTGTGGGTGATAGGAAGCAAGACTCCGTGCGAGAAAGAAATGTTGATGGAGAAACTACAGATAGATACAGAGAAGGAGATGCTAGCTAGAGGGACATCCGCTAGTTTGGGTGTTGGAGATGACCGTCGGGTGGTTCAAAGGGTGAAGTTATATATGTGTGTGAGAGGGCACTTGACTGCATGTAGAGAGAAACATATGTAGTGTGCGTGATAGGAATCAAGAGTGAGGGCGAGAAAGAAGGTTGATGGATAAACAGATAAATAGAAAGATAAAGATGCTAGCTAGTGTGCGTTAGAGATAGGAGTATAGTGGATCAGAAGGCTGGGTTATGTGTGTGGGTGTGATAGAGATAGAGAGAGGGTGCATGTGAGTCACATACAAACAGATATCAGAGAGAAATGAGATCCAGAGAGACGGAGTTTTGTGTCTGCGAGAGAGAAAGATATTTCACAACGAGAGTGATAGCTAGAGAGACATATGAGGGAACGCAAGATATCTCTAGGGAGAGAGGGTGTGTGTGAGCGACATACAAGAGAACAATGGAGAAATATGAGACCCTGGGAGACAGAGTTTGTGTTTGTGTGTGAGAAAGAGATATTGAAGAGGAAGAGTCGTAGGTTCTCATATCTAAGGAGCGAAAGACATCTCTGTATGAGGGGTGTGCGAGTGGCACACATGGGAATAGTAGAGAGAAATGAGACCTCGGGAGACAAAGTTTTGTGTTTGTGTGAGAGAAAGAGATTCCACATGGAGAATCATAGTTAGAGACACATAGCAGGGAGCGAGATATACTTAGAGAGAGATAGAGTGATGAAGGTCGAGGGAGAGAGTACCGTCAGTGTGTTACGAAGATAAAAGATCATTGTCGACATACAGGTAGCACGAGAGATACCTGAGAGACGATGAGCGCGTATAGGTCCAGAGAGATAGTCCTATATAAGCATGAGTGATAGCTATATGAGACGAATATCTGGATTAAAGGGGATTCAAATATTTAAACTAGAGATCATGACATCGATAATATCATAACGCAAATTGGTGTATCAAACATGCATATTCATTTGAATTTGGGCACACGTGTAATGTTATATAGTTTATCAATATTGGTGATCCATAGATTCTTCAATTACAAACAATGCATGGTTTATATGCAATTAATGTCTAAACGGGATTACACTATATGTTGCGTGTGTGAAACACATTATACATGTTTGAGAAGTAAAAAAAACCGCATGAAACACGCATTAATTGGAGACAGTTAGCGAGGAATGCATACATTGGATTTCAACATAAAGTGGTTTCAAATATTTGAAAATCCAAATTGATGGATACAACCTTATGAATCGATCATTCCATTTGTAAACCATATTTATGTATAAATGGTGTTGTGCTTTTGAAAGTATATATAAAAAAAAGATGTATATATAATGTAATTCCAATTGAAAATGGATCCCGCCCGAAAAAAATAGAATACAAATGGGATTCGAATTGAGTTGGGACAGTAAACGTGCACTCTGCAAAATTTAAACGAAGCGGGGAAAGTCGCAGTAACCGCCGAAACCAAAATCTGCGAGATGGAAATCACTACTGCCTATCCCTGCCACGCAAAGCCTATATGCTGGATTTCTATAGGTTTCGATAGGGGTAGGTTTGTAATTTCACCCAAACGTGACGTAACCGCCTCTCACCCGGATTCATACACGGTGGCCGCCAAAACACAGTGTGTCCTCGGCCGAAATCGACTCCCTCCCCGATTCATATTCATACACGGTGGGCGCCAAAAACAAACTCTCGTTGGCAAATATTCGGTGTATGCGAGATTACCGTCCTATCCCCAACCGACTAATGTTGCTGTGATGTAGTAGAAATTTGAAACAGGGCTAAGTTTGTAAATTTCCTCACATTTGAGACAAGCGCGCCCTGAATACATGGTTCTCCCCTTCCTCTCTACCTCCCTTTTCCCCATTCGTACTCCGTGGGCGCCAAAACACCCTCTCCACCCCACCCTCCTCCGTCCGCCGCCGTCCACCACCCCATCCACCGCCGTCCTCCTCCACCACGCCGGAGCTGATACCCCGACGCCGCCGTCCATTACGAGAGATCGACCTCTCTCATCCACAGCTTCGGACCGGGATCCTTGCATCCCATCCTCTCGCTTCATCCCCGCCGTCGTCCACCTTGCCGGCGCCGCTCCTACGACCATCTCGTCCACAGCGCCCCGCCGCCACTGTCTACCCTCCTAGATCTGCTTCCACGCCGCCGACAGCCATCACTACCACAGCACCGTCAAATTCTCAGCAGATGCGTACACGGCGCCGCACCAGAGGCGGTACTCTTTCGTATCTGCTCAACTTATTTATCGCAGCAAGAAAATAGATCGCCACTGCTTTACTCTAATTTCTTGTCTTGGTTGCGAAGTTGCCTTTGTCCGGTTTGCACTTTCAGATCTGCCATGGCACGCTCAACACCATACTCGCAATGCTCATAGTTTTCCCCTTTTATATTCCACACTAGTTAAATCACAGTAGACTAAATTTCAAAATTGGGTCAGTCGATTTTTCAGAGCTCGCCGGAGTTCGCTGGTGCGATCGAAGGGGCTCGGGTGGGGATGGTGGTTTTGGGGGGCAGTGGTGGGGCCTCGTCGAACGAAGAAAACTCGACGCGGGTGGGGGCGGGGGTGGGGGTGGGGGTGGCGGAGGAACACAGGCGGTGGGGCCAGTGGTTCGGCCAGCGGCCCGTGCGGTGTTTTGTATGGGAAGCACAGTATGTTCCTTGTCAGGAAGGGGAGCAGGGACATCTGCAGTCAACAGCTGATAGAGCTGGCCTGTACGTGATCGATAGGCTTTCAATTACTAGCAGCAATACAACACCGTAATTTCCAGCCAGTTCCACTTTCCCGATTTATATATCCTGGTTATGGTGTATCCCTGTTATGTACACTATGATCTGCCTAGTTGCTGTGTGCTCTTGTTATCATAGTTTCGCAATAAACTCTCTATACAGTATATTATGAACCTATCATTTGCCAACTATCCTTACTTCTGGAGCCTATTTTTTTGTGTACTTGTGCCAGATTATATAAATGCACGCACCATATTACAGCACACATGAGCTCTCTCATCAGAATCCAGTGATAGCACACAAGTGTTTATAGGGGCGCCCCTATATTAGAATATCATCTGCATTACAAAGATAATCTCACAACTATTTATGTTTTCATGGTTTTCAGATATCATACGCAATTACAGTGAATATCAGAATACGCGCATCAGAAGAATAATGTGGAACACTGCAACGACTTACAAAATTGGCACCAAGGCATTGAGTGCCATTCTGGAAGCAATGAAACTCGTACGCTCCCCACCTGTTGATTCTTGTTCAGAATATCATCCTAATGACTATTCTAACCTCGAGGAGTCAAAGGCAGATGGCCTGTTCTGTTCACCCATCAAGGTGACTGTTCTAATTTGGCAAGGTTTTATTGATTGCGCGTATCTTGCATATGTTTTGTCTTGCATTTCTTCTACTTTGTTGCACCGCCATCTGCTTAGTTTACTCATCATATATGTCGAGATGCCATGCCCATCCATTATCAATACATATTCCATCTGTCATCGTACCATGTTTTTCCACTCAAATGCTTACATTAGTGTAGAATATATCTAATGCCAATGTTTTTATCAATTGTTCGCTCCAAATTATCCGATCTGTATGAATGGTTACATCAGTGTAGAATATATGCAATGCCAATGTTTTTTTAGCTCTGCATTGTTCTTGTAAGTACATGTTGTCCTTTATCAGTGTACTTATAATGACAGGTAGGTGTTCATGTACCATCACTCTGCAGCTTATTTTCCTTTGCCCTCCATTTTCTACACATCAGATCTATATTTATTCTTACCATAAGGTTGGTACTGAAGAAGTTTAGCTGTGCATTGCTCTTGGTTGTACCTTTTGCCTGTATCGCTGCACTTACATTTATAGCTACTTGGTTATGTAGCATCACTCTTCTTCTTATCTTAAATATTCTCCATTTTTTCTTATATTATCACATTTATACTTACTCTTAACAAAATGTAGAATAAAGGCAATGCTTTTGAAGAAAATTATGTGGTAAACTTCTTGAATTGCCCCCCCCCATCAGCATGGACAAGGCCTTTATAGAGCCTGTCTTCACCAATAATGTAAGTTTGTCTATCTCAAGCCTTCAAACTTTGTTGTATATATTTGGTTAGGCATGACTGCAACAGCTGTTTATTTTTTGTGTTTGCATCAAATTGCTTGTTTAAAGTTTATTATACGTAGTTCATAAACAAAAGTTCGTCCTTTCTCAATTTAAGTTTACAGGTGTACAACCAAGTTTCTTCTTCATACCATGTAAATTCAACTATACAGAGCAAGTGATCTTCTTTTGCACTGCATGTATGCTTCTGTTCTTCATATGTAATCCAGTGGTGTGGTGAACCTACCCACTACAGCACAATGTCATATTCTGCAATGTCTTAACTATGAACAATGTCATATCATTCTACTATTATTTAAACCGTCTCTTTATTTGCCAATCTAAAATGGTATAAATTGACAGCACACTAACCATTGATACTTATGAGTTCTTGATATGTAATCCAGTGGTGTCGTGAAGCTGCCAACTCCTTCACAATGTCATTTTCTGCCATGTCTTGACCTGAACAATACCATATTGTGTTAATGCAAATTTAAACTGTGTCACTTTATTCGTCAGTAAGAAATGTGATGAATTGTCAGCACTGATACTTTTATGTGCAAAACCTGTCATCTGTCTGCTTGCTTATCTTTCAGAGTGAGGAAGATATAAGTGTTGAACAAGCGCAGTCTCATCATCTTGCTCAGCTGCTTGCGCTGCAGCTCCCCAGCAGGGCTAACCTTTCTTGAACTCTATTTAAGTGATGTTGGTTTTGTATATTATTTTGTCGGCGTGTTTATTTGCACTGGTGGCGATCTTTGATGCCCAGTGTATGTAATTTGTTGTCTGCTTGTGCTTTATTATCATAGTGGCAAACTTTGACGCCCAGTGGATGTAATATGCTGTAATTTCTTTATTGTATAGTATATGTTTTTTATTATTCATGATGCTGCAATTATTTTACTGTATATATATCATGTCTTCGCAGTAAACCGGCCAAACCGTAAAATTACGGTACATAATCGGGCCGTCATGCAATCACGATGTAGGTTGGGCCTGAAACGTGCCGATCAGCTCATGGGCCGACAGCAGCCCGAAATGAACCCCGGCCCATGATTGTACGAATCAAATCACGGGCTTTTAACAGGCCGAAAAATTGTCTCGGTCCTTGTTTGGCCTAATCAGATATCGGCTGCGAGCAGGCCGGATGCAAACCGGACCGTAGTTAGGCCCAACTATATGACGGGCTTTTAACAGGCTGAAATTAATATAGGGCCGAAATGTTAAACGGGCCCTAAACAGGCCAAAACTAATATCAGGCCGAATTACTAAGTGGGCCTTTAGCAAGTGGGCCCAAAAGCATAGTGTCCAGTTGACGGGCCGAATCTGATATGGGCCATAATTGAGCCAAAAGCCTCTTAAAGGGCCGGACCTGATCTGGGCCGTAATTTGGCCCAGAACGTGGTAGGCCTTTAACGGGCCGGATCTCATATGGGCCACTATTAGGCCCAGAGCGTGGCAGGCCATTAATGGACCAGATCAAATATGGGTCGGCATTTGGCCCAAAACATGGCAGGCAGTTAATGGGCCGGCCTACTAGGGTCCACAAAATCTTGTGGGCCTACAGCTGGGTCGACCCGTTAATGTCGGCGAAATCTCGTGGGCCTTTAGCTGTGCCGGCCCATTATGACCCGCAAGAATCTTGTGGGCTTTACCTGGGCCGGCCCATTATGGCACAAAAAAAATCTTATGGGCCTTTACCTGGGCCGACTCATTATGGCCCGCAAAATCTTGTGGGCCTTTAGCTGGGCCAGCCCATTATGGTCCGCAAAATCTCGTGGGCCTTTAGCTGGGCCGGCCCATTATGGTCCGCAAAATCTTGTGGGCCTTCAGTTGGGCCGGTCCATTTAAACTTGATGGGTCGGTCCACGTGTCAACATATCATAGGCGCGTCTCGCCCATTGGATGAGTTGACACGTGTCTCCTCCAGCCAATGATGATTTTACACGTGGAAAATCCCCATTGGTCGGGGTTGTTAACGGGTTATCGGATCCAAAACCCGACCCGATAGCTTAACGGCGTTCCGTTACGGTGGATGCCACGTGTCGGTCACCCTTGACGAAAGCACTTCTGTGACGCGTGATTTATTGTCATGAAAGTGGACACTTCTGTGATGATAATTTTGGTAATGTTATGGAACACTTCTACAACAGCACAGGTATGACTATCTTGATTCTGTCATAAATTTGTCATGGATGTACATGCATGACAAAAAAACAACCTACTATGACAAACACGTATCATCATGGAAGTGTATTTTTTTTGTAGTGCACCATAGGACAGCACCAAAGTAAAACATACAATTCATACCAATCTAGATCATCAATCAACCCAAAGACAAAAGATATCTACTCAAAACATCATAGGATGGCAACACATCATTGGATCATAATATGTGGCATAAAGCACCATGTTCAAGTAGGGATTACAGCGGGGTGCGGGAGAGTGGACCGCGTAAAAGAGATGAGGATGTTGATGTTGATGAAGACGATCACCGTGGCGATGATTCCCCTCCCGATGGCACTCCGGCGCCACCGGAAGAGAGGAGGAGAGGTTCTCCCCCTTGTGCTTCCTCCTCCATGGCCTCCACCCTCTGGTCCTTGGCCTGCATAGTGATAATGGCCCCTCCGGGATACTCCTCCATGGCCTCCAGTGATGATGGCCCCCTCCGGCAGGGTGCCGGAGAGGGCCTAGATTGACTTCTCGTGGCTACAGAGGCTTGTGGCGGCGGAACTTCCGATCTAGGTTTCTTTCTGGAAGTTTGGGTATATATGGAAGAGTTTTGCGTTGATTTCATGTCACGGGGGTCTCTGGGGTGTCCACGAGGTAGGGGGGCGCGCCCTGGGGGGTGGGCGCGCCCCCCACCCTCGTGGGCAGCCCGGGACTCTTCTGGCTTGCTTCTGGTACTCCGTGGGCTTCTTCTGGTCCAAAAATGATCTCCGTAAAGTGGAACGCCAATTGGACTCTGTTTAGTTTTCCTTTTATGCGATACTCTAAAACAAGGAGAAAACAGAAACTGGCACTGGGCTCTAGGTTAATAGGTTAGTCCCAAAAATCATATAAAATATCATATAAATGCATATAAAACATCCTAGAAGGATAGTATAATAGCATGAATACTTCATAAATTATAGATATGTTGGAGACGTATCAGTACGTATGAAGCAAAGAAGGATGTCTGCCTTCTAGGATTAGAGGCACAGAAGATACATGCATGCCCTAATTACTACATCCTCTACCGCGGTGAGAACGAGGATTTGAACGCATGCCCGGTATGAGGTGCATTGCGCTATAAGGCAACCGCGATGACCCTGGTGATGTCGAGGGCGAGCGCATCAGGAAGAAGATTCCTGCCAAGGTGATGTGGTATGCTCCTATAATAGCACGGTTGAAACGTTTGTTCCAAAACAAAGAGCATGCCAAGTTGATGCACGCGTCGACCGACTGTGCGGTCGGATCTATTTTTCATCAGACGGCTCGCGGCCATCTTCGCCCTTTGCAACTTAGCCCCTGTTGCAGAGCAAGCGAGCACAACATGGATTTTTTGTCCAAAAAGACCCCCTGGCGAACAGAATTGCCAAAAAGGACCACGTGCCGAAAACATTGCCAAAAAGGACCCCCTCACTAGTGGCGGCAGGTGCGGCAGGCGACACGTGGCACCTGCCGCCACGCCATGAGGCGGCGGGCCCTGCCGCCACCACAGGAGGCGGCCGCGCGGGGCACAACGGCTTCTCCACAGTGCAGCATGCCGTGACGAAACGGGGCGGGCCAAGTGGGCCTGACCGCCACCGCCGGAGGCGGCCTCTCCTGGTGCGGTCGCTGGCTGGCCGACAACAATAGCTGCACAGAAGGCGAGGCGCGGGCCCGGCCGCCACCGCAGATGGCGGCACCGCTGCTGCACGGGCGACAGCCCCCTGACCCTTGACGGCGTTGATTCCTATGACAGCGACCTAATGGCGCTAATTTCAACGGCGGGAAATGGACGCTGATGTGCTGCTGCTTTTCCCGCGGAATCACTCGTGCTTTTTCTTCTGCCCGGGAATCACTCCTGCTTTTGCCTATTTTGCTTGAGTGGATGCGACGGCACTTCCGGAGGAATCCGAGGCTGCGGGAACCTGTTGTGCCGACACTACAGGGATCATAAAATTTTGTCTGTTCAGGTTTATTTTCTGGCCATCATTTGTCATCTGAGCCTATAAAAGAAGACACCGAGGCTCTCGTCATCTTCGTCCAGCCATCCTCGAAATCGCCACTGCGCAAAGTGTATAACACATATTTTCAGCCGGTATGAGTTTGCCTTGCTCGGATCAAAGCATTAGGCCGAGGAAAATGAAGAATGAAAGTTTGGCTCCGGGGGTGGCAGTCCTGTGGTGTTGGTGTGGCAATCTTTGCAAGGTGAAGGAGGTGACGGATTTTTCAGATTGGTTGGGCATGAAGTTTTTCATGTGCGCCAACTATGAGGAAGATCCACCCGTAGCTATTTCAGAGTACGACAAGCCTCCGGTATTCTATAACCATCACGAATAGATATTATATGTATTTTGATTGATTCTTTAATAACATTCTTCTTTCTTGTTGTAGTCTCGTCCGCCTCTGTGCATGTACTATCGTTTGATTGACACGGAGATGCCGGCTTGGGCAGTGACTGAGATTCGTGAAAGAAGTCGCCGTGCGTGGAATAGTTTCTATGCGGAAGAGCGACGCGAGAAGGCGGAAGCTGAGGATAAAGCAGAGCAAGAGAGAGAGAGAGAGAGAGAGAGAGAGAGAGAGAGAGAGAGAGAGAGAGTTAAAACAATATTACGCGGAGCAACACCGTTTTTTCAGGATTTAGGAAAGTAAAACAGGGAAGAGGCTCGTCGCATGGAGGAGCAGGAACGACAGCGAAAGGAGGCTCGTGAGGCGGAGAGGCAGAGAAAGAAAGAAAGGGCTCGTGAGGCCAAGGCAGCAGAAGAAGCTGGCAATGGAAAAGGAAAATATCCACGCTGGACTCAGTAGATTCATGTGGTAGTATTTTAAATTTCTCATTCATTTGTATCTTTATTTTAGCAGTTTAATGTAGCTTTATTTCAGTAGTTAAATGTAGCTTTATTTCAATTATACGATGTATCTTATTTTCAGTTTTACCGTGTCGTAATGGAAAAAATATATTTTTAGAATAAAGTAGTGGCATTTTCTTTCCCTCCACAAATATCGAACATCGTGCAACAACTATGGAATGAAATTAAGATAGAACATAATGCCCTACAATAAGAGAGTACAAACTAATAATGCAAGTACATCTGAATTAAACGGTAGAACTAGAATACAACTTAAAAACTACATGAGGCATCATCATCATCCTCCGTCGATGCAGAACTCTTGCCCTTCGAGGATGCAGAACTCTTACCCTTGGACGATGCAGAAATCTTGCCCTTCGAGGATGCAGTACTTTTGCCCTTTAACGATGCAGAACTCTTGCCCTTTGACGATGCATAACCCGGAAGCGGCGGCATGAAGATATCATCTTCATCCTCGCTCTCCTCAGTCCATAAAAATGGATGCTTTTCTGCAGTCCTTCTAAAAGTTTCACTCTTCGGCTCCACTACCTTCTTCCACCTTGCATTCAACCTAAGAAGTTCTTTATGTACCTCCTCATAGGTCCTTTCAGGCCACCCATACCTACGTAATTGGTGAGCCAACTCATTCATTATGGTGTCACTACTGGTGAGTTCGTCCCATGGAACTATCCTATTGTCCATCCTGAAGTCGGTAGCTAGCCTCAGAAGAGTGCTGCTCATCCCAGGATGAAAACTACGATCAAAAGGATAATGGGACATTTTGACTATACTACACTCGAATGCTTATCCACCTCCATGTGAAGGGGGTTTTATAGGTAGAGAGGAGAAAATGGCGGGAAAGAACGACTGCGGTATGGCGGTAAAGGGTTGGCGGGAACATATGGCGGGAAAGGGTTGGCGGGAAATGGGTGACAGGAAGATATGGCGGGAAGGGGTTGGCGGGAAACGGGTGGCGGGAACATATGGAGGGAAAGCGTTGGCGGGAAAATATTGAGGGGAAAGGGTTGCCTGAAAATATTTTTTTTAATGTCTAAGATGGGCAATGGTTGCACAGTATTCATCAGCCAAAATTAAAAAAAGATCATTTCGGCCTAACATAAGCTGAAGAGTGGAGCGGGATAGTATGGCGGGAGATATAGGCGGGAAAAATTGTTCCTGCCTGGTGCATTTTTATTTCAGCATACATAGATGTTCAAATCGAAAAGTCTGATATAGACATATGTAGATACAATGGGTCGATCACATGGATAAATGAATCACCCTACTTTACGACGACCACCTGGCCTTTCCTTACGACCGGAAGGTGACAAGCGATTAGGTGGCCGTGTTACACGAAGACCGCGGCCGTGCTCCAATTCGGCTTCATGTGTCTGCGAGTCCTGCGTAGGTGGTGGAGTCACGAATCCTTGTTGCGAACCTGAAGCTTAATTGTAGGCGTATGGTTTTGACTCCGCGGGGATAAAAGATGGGCCAATAACGTCCCCTTCGAAGAACTCTGTAACTAATGATGTAACTGTGTCGCCATGATCATGTGATGCTCCCCGGAGGCCTGTGTTGACGCCACGTTGGGTGTTCTCATCGCCCCAATTAACACCAGGTATGTCATGCACATAGAAACATTGTAAACAAACTGTTAGAGGATAATATATGATATCATTATAAATGCATTGAAATGTAAACATGACTACCTGATCAGATCCCTTGCCTGTACTGTCTGGCCATTGTACGTGGTGCTGGTTTAAATCTGGTACACGAGTCTCCTCGGACATGGGGATCCCTCGCGTGGAGAGATACGACTGAGATCCCTCACCTTGGGTGTATGCATCATATCATGTGTATGCATATGGGTTAGGGGAAAGAGTCTGCTCGGGCATAGAATCCAAGCCTGTGCCATGGTCCTGAGATGTCTGCCCCTGACAAAGCTGCATCGAAGAAGAGCGATGCAGTGGCAGAGATGAGTCATGTCGTGGCAATGTCGTTCTAGTACTCAGACCCTCCCCCCACTGCCCATGGCTCGTACACGCCTCGCTCGGTCTGGACGACGGCGCCGCACTCGGTCTGGCTGACCTCGCTACCGGCATGGTGTATGCTCTAGTGACAACGTCGTGCCTCTACCGCATCTGAACTTCTTTGCCACGTATTGTTGAAAACGTTTCTGGAATGTATTGCGAGCTGGGCCCTGGGCTGGCATGCTATCCGTAGCCATCTGCCCTACTTCGTTGCAACTTTCAAGCTGAACAATATTTTGATGTTATTTAGTTCAAATGATTATGAAATGATGGACCTAAAAAAGTTACAAGTGATTACCATCTGGTCACGAAAGTAAGCTACATGCAGCTCAACATGTCTCCGCGCCTGCTCCTCTTGTGTGAGATGTGTTGGTATAGTAGCTGGCTGACTGGCCAGGCTAGCATGTGTGTTCATGCAGTACCACTGCTTGTACACTTGATCTGTACTTCCATCGTATGGTCTGCAAAATTAAATAATTACATAAACCGTTGTGATGAAAGCAAAGCATCTTCACACATCGTATGATCATCGTAATAAAACAATGTACATAAAAATTGTAAATAATATATACCTAAGTTGATGCACTATATCTGCTAGCGCTTCATTTTCCCACTTGTGTACCCATTCAATGTTCTGTTCCCTCCAATCGTATAAACTCCAACCCCTGCCCATATTGGTTAGCCTGCAAATTATGTAACAAAATGTGAGTTTAGTAAATTAAAAAAGACACTAACTATTTAGGGAGGTCACATCTTACTTATGGGTTTCCTCATCGATACGTCTTGGAAAAGGTGGTGAAATTTCTTGATAGAGACCAAACTGTCTCATTACACGCTCTGGGTTATAAGGCTCAACACACCACAGGAACAACAAGTTGCAGTGAGTCAGCCAGAATGCACTATCGCTCAACATGCCTCGTGTGAAGGGTCGAGTATCAAAGACCATTTGTAGCTGGTCCTGAGTCCACGGGTTCCATGTGACTTCTGCCTCATCAAGTATCTCAAACTGCTGGTGGTACATAGGGTAACAATTTTTCGCAATATCTGGAGACCAACGTTTCCGTGTCTTTGTCCACCTGGTGGACATAGTTGCACTGCCACCCTCGCAAAAGTCGTACGGGTGTACGGGTTGTACTATACGAGGTCGTCCTACAGGGAGGTATTCTCAGGACCACAACTGTAGAAACTCATAGGCGACACAAAGTAATGGAGATTTTTGTGCAAAAGAGGTTTTTTGTGTGGCATCACACAAGCCTCTATATGTATGAGATAGCATGGCAGAACCGAAGCTGTATTTTGGTTGCTCGGGTAAAGGTTCATCTACCATATTCTCTGCAATGTAGATGAGACCAGGGATAACTACGTCCCCATGTGAATTTGGAAACAGATTCCTGAGGAGCCACAACAAATACGCAAACAGGTGTCTTTTTCTCGTCTCCTCATTGGCGAAGCTAGATAAAATAAGAAATTTATCACGAAGCCAGATGAGTGGGATGCCTCGAGGGTTACCAGAACGTTGTGATTCTGGCATTTCCATCCCAAGACGGGCTGCTATATCTAATGCCCAAGATGGAGACACTCGTGGAGAGACTAACGGCTCACCTCTAATTGGTAGAGCAGTGATCATAGAAACATTTTTCAGTGTAGGTGCAAGCTCCCCAAAACGAAAGTGAAAGGTGTGGGTTTCAGGTCTCGACCGGTCAACGAGGGATGTCAAAAGGGATGGCTTTGTACGTACTTGGTCGTCGCATGATGTGAGCCTAGCAAAACCTTGTAGTCCATAAGCGTCAAGGTGACCAAGGAAAGAACTGTGTATTGGCCTGTTTTCTTTATGGTTCGAAGTCTGAAAGGCCGATAATCATGCTTAGTATTTGGGTTCAAAAATAGGTGGCAACGGTGGCCGGCGTCATGGGGCCCCTGCAAAAGCACTGGCACTTCACCCATAACCTGCACACAAACATACAAATATAAATTACGAGGAAGACACAAATACAAATGCAAATCAAAATTAACTTAAAAAATACAAAGAGATACGATTTCCATTAATTATCTGAAGTTAACATCACGAGTACAATAATACAAAGAGATTCAATTTAAATTTAATATAAGTACACATAACGAGCAGAAATATAAATAGACATAGCGAGTACATATATATCAACATCATGCGTTGCTGTTGGCTCGATACGGGCAGTCTCTGCGTGAATGTCCAGGACACCTGCAAACGCGGCATCGCCTTGGTTCTCCCATCTGGCTATGGTCCATGTCATTGCGATGACGCCTAGACTGACATCGTCCCTTTGCAGTTCTCATCAAGTCCGCGTTCGGAACCCATTTCGGCCCATCTGGCCACAATATTTTGTAGTTCATATCAATGCCCCAAGCCCAGAACTCACTGTTCCAAGTGTTTTACAGATTGTACATGTTGAAGTACGACGATATGTATGGCTCGACGCTGATTTTTTTATCAGCAGCCCCCCGGAGCACATGACTGCAAGGTTAGCCCTCAAGCTTGGGCTTGTTACAAGTGCACTCACAGGAGGTGGAGCCAAGGGTGACAGCTTGCTTTTTTGATCCTCTGTGGTGACCCTTAACGTACTTGGCTCGCACATTAACCTCCCACTTATTCCCAAGTGCGTCCACTTTCCTGCAGCCATGACTTTGGAACTTCTTTGCTTTCTCGTCCAGATGTATTTGCATCTTCTCGGACCATGGCTTGTTCAATTCAACTTGTGCTTTGGCGACAGTGACCCTGTCTGCAAAGTATGACAGGGTCCGGTTCCAAGTTTCTTCAATTAGGGTTGTGATAGGCAGTGCTCACACCCCTTTAAGAACACCATTGTACACCTCTGACATGTTGTTGGTCAGGTGTCGTGAGCCTGCGCCCACTTGTCCAAATGAGGGCAATTCTCGCCGATCCACTGGCTCAAATTTATGGGCGTCCTACGACCCCTCCGGTCTTCTCTTTGCGGCAAGGCCGCGCGGTCGATCTCACCATTGATACCTGCCCAGATCGCATTAATTTTTGGCTTCAGTTTTTTGCATGCACATCCTCTTGAATAACTTGAACCAATCCTTGTTTTTGAATTTGGAGTAAAAGTTTGCTGCCAAATGCCTCATGCACCACCTTCCCTCTAGATCGGGCCAGCCCCACTCTTCTTTCGACACCTTAATTATTTCAAGAGCACTTAATAATCCAGTGTTGCGATCAGAGATGATGCAAACACCTTTACGCTCTTTCACGACACCCATCTTCACGCAGCTCAGGAACCACAACCAGCTATCTTTGTTCTCGCTCTCGACCAATGCATATGCAATAGGAAGAAACTGATTATTTGCATCCGCTGCAATCGCCACCAATAGTGTGCCCTTGTACTTTCTAGTGAGAAAGGTACCATCGACTGATAATACCGGGCGACAGTGCCTGAAGGCTTGTATAGTCTGGGCGAATGCCCAGAATAAGCGGTCCAGAATTAGCTCACCCGGGTTCATTGGGTTTGGACGTTCTCTCTGCCAAACTTGAGTCCCCCTATTAGCACTTGCTATTTGATGAAGCATTTTAGGGGCATAAGAATAGGCCTCCTCATAGGTACCATACAAGTTCTTGAATATATTTTCCTTCGCACGCCTAGCCTTGCTGTAGCTAACAGGGAAGCCAATTAGATCCTCTGCATCTTTTTGCAGAGCCCTAACACTAATGTTGAGACTTCCGTGCACAATCATTTCCATCGTCTGTGCCACATATTTTGCTGTCACATTGTAGTGATTTGAAAGAGTCCCAGTTTGCTCACAGGTATGCTCCACTATTTTTGTGATATGCCATGACTGACATACCCTAGGCTTTAGTCTAGCGAGAACTCTTCCGCGGCAACCTTTCGCAGTGTGGATGCATATGACCTTCAACTCTTTTTTATCAGACTCCTTCACTCTATGCTGGCGGTGGATGCCGATTGCATAGCTACCCATTGCCTAGTAAGTAGACTTCTTGTCTGGGAAAACTTGCCCAACCTCCAGGTTCCCCGCTCCTAGGCCAGAAGCAGAGTGAAATTCGTTGGTGATGCTCATATCCTGTAAAAACCCAGGTTGCAGTGCCGCCGCGACCGCCCTCTGAGGAGGAACATCTTCTTCTTCGCTTGACTCCGAAGATGCAGAAGAATGATCATCATCATCTAGCTCCTCCGGCAATCCCTCCACGTGTTCGCTCATGTCAACGGTCGCAGACCAATATCCAGTGTCATACACAGGCTGGCCGCCCGTCGGTTCCGATGGGCCGACGCTAGGGGCTGATGTGATGGCCAACTCGACCTCACCACCCCTGCTACTGCATCCGGCAACATCAGTGACTGAAATGAACTCCACATACACCATTGGCAGACCATACATTGAGTTATTGGGATTGCTTGCAAACCTCATGTACGACCCCCATGACCGATCACCTGTGACAGGCCGCAAACCCCAAAGGGCAACTGTCCCATCATTTCCTCCGTCAACGACGAAGGCCTCCATTGTCATTTCCCCCCTGCATCCCTGGCCAAACACCGCTCGGATGCACCTTCTAACTGCTGCGTAACCCACGTTGACCATGTCTCTCACTACAACTGTAGTCGACTTGCACAAGGACACATCCACCCCGAAAGGACCGTCGCGTAAGACGTTTCCATAGTACACTACTCCATAGTACCTAACCACCATACCTGTTTACATTTCAAATAATTAGTAACTGAACATTTAGTAACGATGACAACATTTACATATCATACGACTAAAATAATAACCGTATTTTCGTTACAAATATTCGGTTAGTTTCTAGAATCATTTGTTTAGACTTTAAGGGGTTGTTTGGTTAACTGGTATTTAAAGATTTATTTTTTCTCAAATTCGTCTACGAGAGTAAAAACGACTATTAGTAAAAACTAATTTTCTTGCAACAGGTTATGACAAAACCGATGGTAATTACTCGCTATCCAAACAACCACTAAACATAGTAGTACGATAATAACATTTTAATATCATATGAGTAAAACATTTAATTTCTTCCGGCTTTATATTTTTTTTCATATCATACAATAGCAATCATTTATTTACAAATAATAATATTTGCAGGGGCATGCACATTATTCACAACAGTACATCAATATAAAAAATATTAAAAAAATTACGGTGTCATTTTATACCTTAGCTCCAATATGGATGTGCTTGCGAATGCCAATTAAGAGTCCAAATAGTTCAAATAAATTTCCGTCACCAGTACTATATGAACGGAGTCAACCTATTATATCATGAACATCAATATTACACACGGATTTTTCTTTCTGCTATCAAAAGTATGAAAATAGCACTTGCATGTATGTGGTCATCACCTCAAAAGGGATAGCGAAGATGGAAACACAATTTCTTCAATCACGTCATCTCCTCCTTGTTTGCTACTAAGATGAATTATTTTACCTAATTACATACATCATCAAGTACATTAGCACGTAATCGTAACATATAAAATTTAGATTATTACGACATAACAAAGTAGACCTACGGCCTCCTAACTATAGACTTATTAATAAACATACCACATGAAATAACATACCACATGCAATGAACAATTACAGTACACGTTTTTCTTAATTAGCGTATTAAGATTTCTCGCATGTCAATACTCATGGACGCACCTAACATTGATACAACATCTTCAACCTACTCTTCTAAAAAATATATTATAAATGCTACATCTGTCGTCTGAAATTATTTCTAACCTCTAAGCACTAACATTGCATAGCTAATGATGAGCTAAAATACTAACTAATTACCACCTTGCATGCACAAAAAAATCAATTTATTGCAAAGCTCATACCTTGATCTTCAACTTCGTAGTTCACTTCGCTAGGCAAATCGTACTCCTGAAGCTCTAAATGACTCCAAAAAGTGATGAAATAATGCCTAACAAAACAGAGAACACATAGTTATGAACTAAACAAAAAGAGTAAAAACATCATGCATGCGAACGAAACCAACAAAAATGGATAGATCTTACCTTCGTCTATCTTTTCTTCCACTTCAGCATATTCAAAATCCAACTCTAAATCGCCCTAAATCACGAGTGAAAGTGCTTAGTGAGTATTTCTTTCTCTCCGTTCTTACCACTTAGAGAGCAGAAGAGGAGGCCAGAGACAGTGTGCTTGCGCACGGAGCAGAAGCATAGTATATAAAAGGAAGAGGATCCCTGTAGTGTCGGTACAACAGGATGAACTCACCTACCGCAGCCTCGGATTCCCGCAGCGAGTGAGTGTATTTCTGCAGTGCCATCGCGTTCTTTGAATCAAAAGCCAACGCTGGGTGAATGATTCCCGCAGTGTCGTCACGTCCGCTCAAGCAAAAGGCAGTTGAGTCCCTAGGCAGAAGAAAAGGCACGAGTGATTCCCGGGCAGAAGAAAAAGCACGGGTGATTCCCGGGGAAAAGCAGCAACACATCAGCGTCCATTCCCCGCAGTTGAAATTAGCGCTGTCAGGTCGCTGTCATGGGAATCAGCGCCGTCAGGGGTTAGGGGGCTGTCACCCGTGCAGCAGCGGTGCCGCCAGCTGCGGTGGCGGCCGGGCCCGCGCCTCGCCTTCCGTGCAGCTGCTGTTGTCGGCCAGCCAGCGACCGCACCAGGAGAGGCCGCCTCCGACGGTGGCGGCCGGGCCCACCTGGCCCGCCCCGTTCCATCACGGCACGCTGCACTATGGAGAAGCCGTTGTGCCCTGCGCGGCCGCCTCATGGCGTGGCGGCAGGTGACACGTGTCGCCTGCCGCTCCTGCCGCCACTAGTGAGGGGGTCTTTTTTGGCAATGTTTTCGGCATGTGGTCCTTTTTGGCAATTCAGTTCACCATGGGGTCCTTTTGAACAAAAAATCCACAACATGGTGCTTGTTGCAAAGGTTGTGACTGACTCGACGGTATATCGGACAAAACTGGTTACGATTGGTATGAAACAGTTCGACCATTGCAATAATGAGTAAGTTGCGAAGCAAGCGAGCATAACATGGTGCTCGTTGCAAAGGTTGTGGCTGACCCGACGGTAGATCGGGCGGAGCAGGTTGCGGTTGGTGTGAAATAATTCACATGAGCTGTTGGAGAGATGTTTTTACCTTAATTTCCTGTAAACGGTAGTTTGTTTTACGGATGCATGAGCTATTGGAGTTGCTCTAAGGTCTGTCCACCATCTCATGCTCTAATTCCTATTTTGCCGAGGAATAACATTCGTGAATATATCTTCGGCTTATGAATCGAAAATTGTTATCTTTGAACCTGTCCATGTGAGATCCTGATTTTCTTCCCATGAAAACAAATTTTTGTTCAATGAAGACTCACATTGTCATACAATTGTAGATTACTTTCACTGCAAACCTAACCATGTGGAGGAAAAAGGTTTACTTCAGCTAACATATCAGCTCCATCTCTAGAGCAGAAAATGTATTATTAGTCATTGAGGGGTTCATGCAGAGCCGGAACAATGTTTGGTTGGATATCTACTATCAAAGGGAGTCTACGGTCGTGATGATACGTCGTGATGATACGTCGTGCTTTAGTTTGATTTCGTATATATGTTTGTTGGTTTATGTAATTATGGACAATAACATTCTTTGAATGAGAGGATCACATTAATTATGCACAATATCACTCTTTTGATGGGAGAATCACGTTAATTATTTAAAGTGTCATCGAGCGCTAGATGGGAGGATCGTGTTAATTATGAAATGTGTCATTCTTTGGATGGAAGAATCACGTTAATTATGAAAAAGCATCATCAAGCGTTGTATGAGAGGATCACTAGAACATCATGCCCCTTTGCAACGCATGGGCAATTAGCTAGTGTCTTTGTGAGAACTGAGAATTCAAAATGGTTGTTACTTTTGCATAGCCATTCCGTAATGGCTTGGAGTATCTCCATTACTAGTCCTCGTTCTACAACTCCTAAAGGATGAATGGGGTTGCCCCTATTTCCCGACCCTAAAAAAATGCCTCCATAGCACCAGTTTATCAGTCCTTTGTTTGATGCATCGGACCCGTTTATTACTGGCTCAATTTTTGCCTTACATTTTTTATCCCATCTATCAATTTTCTCATCTAGTGTTGGAGCATAGAGGCGATGATAGAGGCATTCTGGAGCACGATGTCATGGTCGAGAGACGACGACATGAGGCGCCCCATCGGCAGCTCAAGATGAGCATGCACGGACATCCCCTGTTCCCCAGGGTTCAAGGGAAGGGTAAGGGCCCTCCTATGGTGAGGGCTTGAGTAGGGCTCTAGTGGAATGTGTGTGTTTTTTTATATTCGGGCCTCCAAAACAAACACATTCGGAGCCCTAAGTAGGGGCCTTGATGGGATGCTTTTGTAGCATCATTTGGATTTTTTTTAAAAATTCCCTCGTAAGATCAAATATTACTTTTGCGCCTCCCTACCTTTGTTGCAAGGTCGAATCAAACAATATCTTCCCGTGTGCATTGACAATAATAGGTTATACCTTATGATAATACTATTGATGAAATGTTGCTCCTTTGTATCGCATGTAAAACTCTATTTGAGTAAAATATAGTAACATTTTTGCTAGTTTAAGCACGATAATGATGAGTTTATACAAGTAAATGTCGTCAAATTCTTTACCCATTGCTCCCTCCATTCATTATTATAAGATGTTTTGGATATTTCAATATAGACTACCCATCAATTGAAATGGGTGAACAAACACGCCAAAACACATAATGATGATGCTTTACTGAACCATCTCAAAATAAGAACTTCGATAAACTTCTCTCCTTCTTTAGTGAACCCAGATATATACATGAATTTCAGCATTTTTAGTAATAGTTCAACATGTAAAATTTCTCGGCAACTATTTAGAATTTAACCGCGGAGCGGTGTTTGTTTTGCTCTTCACTTCAGCTGTATCAACACAACTCTTCAGTAAAAAGTACATCATGCAATTTAGCTTTTTTTCCTATATAAGTTAGCAAGCTCTTTTGTTCTGCTTAGTCAAAACTGAGCACATCATTAAGGTGTAAGTGTTGAAGTATCTAAGCAGAATAAATAACATAAAGGGGAATAATATCACATAATAGCATGTTGATGGGAAACAGATTGTGCCGCCTTGCAATCCAACGGTTGAACTTGCTAATGCCCTGATATGGTAGGAAAATTGCTCAATTATAATGTCTTTAAATGTCAATATTGTATGGCTTCCTCAAAGTAATAATGCATCATATAATTTATACATGCCAAGGAAGAAGCCAGTTGAGATATTTTGGCATTTGCTGGAGTTGCTCACATGATCTGTATTCAGCAACGATTTCTTTGATTGTGTTCTCAAATATCGCCCATATCATACTTCTTTAGAGCTTGCATTCATGAGTTGTCATGTACTTGTACAATCCTTTTAATAAAAATTGTTAGTTAATGCAGACAATGCAAATAAGGTAAGCATGCAGAGACAAAAGGATAAACATGCCATCAAAAGTTCGTGAGACTAATATACCGGCTCCATTGGTTGCCTTAATTCTATTTTTTGTACTGTACTTAAGTAGAACAATTCTCTCTTAAGCCCACAATGTCTTCATGTGAAAACCTCTATGAAATAATCTTAATATAGCAGAAGAAATGGGAATACATACCATGAAATGAGGCCCCGACTGCTAAGCTGGAGGAAAATAGAGCCACAGGTTCAAATCACTTCCGTACCAACCTTCTTAGGACTGCTTCTATCAACTGATCATTGTAATATCAAAGTGTTCTACCCTCTCTAATCAATGGACGGGTATGTGCTTAATGAAAATGTTTTTGTTTGATTCCCTCAAAAAATTGTTTTTGTTTGATGAACATACAACATGTTTAAAGGATGGCCACACTGATGGTTATCAGTTGTGAACCACCGAAAAACAAGGAGCTGTTCACCATATGTAACCAGATCATAGACAAAATTGTAATGATCTAATAGAATGGAAATACATTTTTGCAAATAAGGTGATTTTAACAAATATTTCAGAATTAGATCATAACATCAAATTGGACATTGGACTGTATCAAAAGGCTGCTCACAACAATACAATGAATCAATCTACTCGAAGCTAAGGCATCAATCAGGCAGATGTGGTCTCTTCAGTAGTGTCCTCAAGTGCCACCCTGAACACCCTAGGGCCAGTTCTCCATCCTAAAAATTGTCTATGGGGACGTTGTGGTCATTGTCAAAATGGAGTTAGGTTCGTGTTTTCCAGGAGAGCGCTCCAATAGAGGTGCGAGCGGACCACACCCTTGGTCTCAGTTCACAACTGAAGTTGGCAACCAGAACACTTGCTGATGTCGTCGTGTTGCAGCTGACGTCACCACATGCCCCAACTGATGGAAGGGAGGAGATGCATATGGTCTTCCATGCAGATGCATGCAGGGAGAAACATCACAGCGCCCACTGGGGAGGGTTGTCTCGAGGATCTCGTCTTGCCCATGGCAGAGGAAAATGGCCAACAGAAGTTTAGTCCGAGTCCCAGCCGGCAACCTGACGGTCAGCGGCAACTCCTCGCCCAAGCGGATCAGTCGCCCGCTCCACCTTCGTCGTAGATCATGGGGGTGGGAGAGGAAATGCCAAAGGTTGGAGATTTCCTCTCGAGATTTTTAGCAGTACGTGGTGGGAGAGGAAGGAGAGGGGCGGCGACAACGGTGGTTGAGCAAACGGGAGGGAAGCAGCGGGGCCAACCACCGACCTGAAATCCCAAATCAACCAGAGAGTTCCGATTTTGCTACGGGAATAGCGGCCCATCAACGTCAGCCTAGCCTTAGATGATCTGCAGCGCGGCCCATCGCGCATTGACAGAGGCAATTAACGGCCAGGAACGCCTAAAACAGTAGATCCAGCGGCTGAACTTGCTAACGCCCTGAGATGGCAGGAAAACTGCTCAGTTATAATGTCTTTAAATATTCAAGTCTAACGTAATGCAAGCTTATCTTTATAGGTACCTGAATGATTTATTTCATAGTATGTTATATACAGGTGAGTGTATGCACGTATATGTGGGCATATGTGTCTGCACTATATTCAAAAATAAAAATGAATGGTATGTTGTATACAGTCGATGTTGAAGCATATATGCCAGCAATTTAGGTATTCATGCCTCAAATTAAGCCCACGAGCTATATGAAAAGAGAAAAAAAATATGTTTTTAAACCTTAGATTTGATGGATACGCGCGTCTCGTCAATGAATACTCCCTCCGTCTCAAACTTAAGTGACGTGATTATTCTTTGGGGAAATGACGTCTCCATCCGTGGCAAGATGATCACTCGATTGATTTCGTCAAATTTTAAGCTCCACGGCCCCAATTCGTCGCGTATACATTGTACACGATGTACCAACCAACGGATCGATCTACTCTCCTTATGAAAACACATGTCTGCAGACGTCTTCTGTGCCTAACAAGGTTTTTTTTAACAAGGTTAAGACCGTGACATGGTTAGCCCTAGTGTGAGCACGTGTGGCTTGCGCCCCGTTCCCCAAACCCAAAAAGTCAGAAGCGTACGTCGTGCAACGAAGAAAGAAACCTGCAGGCAACTTCAAAAAAAAAGAAACCTGCAGGCAGGCTCCAGGCATTTTCCTTTTTTGAGAAATAGGCAGGCTCCAGGCAGGCACGGTGCGGCGCACGCAGCCGCCAACCCAGGCCCAACCCGAACCCAAACCCAACACCCGCCGTCCGGCCCATCCTGACCCAGCCGACCACGCCCACGTCACTAGCCGCGAAAAGAAAAAACAACCGGAGTGGAACTGGAAGCCGCGAGCCCGCCACGGAGCCCCCCGCGCGGCGCCCCATTCCCATTCCTTCCCGCCCCCGCCGCGCGCCGCCTCGCCCCGCCGTGCCACTCCCGGCCGTTGCCTCCTCCATGGCCCCGTCCCGGCCGCCGACGGCGCTGGCGGGGGCTATGCTGACCGGCAGGGAGAGCCTGGTCCGCCTCATCGGCCGCCGCCGCCGCTCCCCTCTCCCCGCCCCCCTCGCCGCCGCCCTCCTCGCCCCCTCCCACTCCACCTCCCACCAGGTCGAACCCCCAAACCCCAGACCACTCCCCGGCTCGTTCTCTTCTGCCCATGCCATCTGTCCGACGCTCAACGTCTCTCTGTTTCTTTCCCCAGGCCGACGACGTGGGCGCGGGCGAGGCGGCCGCCGCGGGCCCTTCTTCGTCGGGAGGGGGCGTCGGCGCGGAGCGGGTGGCCTGCCCCGTCTGCGGCGAGTTCATCCCCGGCTCGGACTACTGCGTCAACACCCACCTCGGTCCGTGCCCCCCCTCCCCTTCACACATGCACACACTTCTCTGAACACGCCGAATGCTCATTCTGTGCTCGTTTTGCTGGGCCGTGTTTAGGCCGAAATGTTCATTGCTTTCCGCTTTGACTAAATCGTCTAATGCCTGAATATCCAGCCTGAGGTAGATGCAGCTGGCTACCTGCCCACTTCCTGATTGCAAGTTCATGTGGATGTGCTTCCCTGCCCGTGCAGTTGCACTTTATCACTCTCACGTGCTGCATTGTAATTTACAGTCAGTCACTGGCTTAGCTATGAACACGGTAAAAAGAATTTAGCCGTCAGAAATATTGACTTGACTATGCCTGTTGTCTCGGTTGATTTGTTCATGTAAAAATTTACTTGCTACACTGGAATGCATACTGAGCATGTCATACTTACCAGTTCTATAATGTTCTGAATTTACTTCTGTTTTCACATGAACTGTGCAGATATATGCCTCTCCAGAGGAGCGAAACGGAAGTTAACACAGAGCAGCCTTCTTGATTTCAGATTCAGCAAAAAAACAACAGCTGAGCCTACTCCAGACATTTTGAACAACGGCGACGAGGCAGAAAACAAGGGACTGACGGATGGAGACGTATCTACCGACAGAGAATTTTCCTACATGAATGGCGACACTGGAAGTCCCGAGGATAGCGAAACCACTTTATTAACTGGTTGCCTGCATGGTTCACCTGGCATTTCCAAGATGCTTAATCCATGTACACCTTCAAATGCTGGCTGGCCAATTATGAAGAACTCTGAAAATAACGATGCTGTCGAGAAGGCCTCTTCCTGCTCGCTTTCAACAGGAACAACTTCTGTCAGTATTGATGCATGTCCAGATGTGGATTCTAGCACCACGGTAGCTGTTGACACTGTCATAGTGGGCCGGAGGTTCCGTGAAAGCTTTGAACTGCAAGAAGGCATGGGCATTACTGTTGTAAGAGACCCCCAGAATGCCAAGGACCCTGATGCTGTCAAGGTTGGCATCCTTTATGAATAAATTATATTTTCTGTTGACATCCCATTCATGTAGAATATTTTCTTAATACCATGGATAGGTGCTTTATGCAGGGTCTGACTGTGGGCAGATGCTTGGATATCTGCCTCGAGAGCTGGCTAAAGTCTTGGCTCCTCTACTGGACACACATTTCATGGAATGCGAGGTGATTCCTTATTATATTGCAGAAGAAGTGTAATATGGCATACAGTTTTTAGGTCCTCAAGAGTTATATAGGTTGCTCTCTTGTTGAATAAACATATGCCGTCAACTTTACGCTGAGTGATTAGTGATGAATAAACTAGCCTTGAACACCTGTGGTAAGTTCTCTTAGAAATCTCACTCCATGCCATCTTAGTGAATGCCCGCTGATGCTAAAAAGACACAGTAAATTAACTTCGCATAGTCAGGCTACAAGTTTTAATTTGGATGCTGCACTTGGATAGAACAACTTTAACATCATATATGATCTCTCTTTTTATATTTCTGCTCTAACATTTTACCTCATTTTCTGCTTATTGACTATAAACCTTAATATTTTCATACGGCCTGGCGCAGTGGTGAAGTACTCCCCGCTTGTGCCAAGAGGTCCTGGGTTCGACAGTCAACACCCTCTCTGCATTGCACTGGGCAGGGGTAAGGCTTGCCCCGCATAATATTTCCCCAGACCCCACCTGGTGTGGGAGCTTCTAGCACTGGGTCTGTCCTTTTCATACCCAGCAGTTGTAAGGAAGGTCTAGCGCATCTCCTGTTCTGCATTAATTTCAGCCGTGGAGCTATGTCACCATGTTAATGACTTTAGGCGGTTGTCTTGTGTCTGTAATTTAAGCTGTTTGTCAGTAGTCGGTCTCAACGAGTTTTCTCAGACAGGCAGTTTAGGGTATTTCTCTCAAACTGTAGGCACATCGCCACTGTTTTAATCAGGATTCCAACAAAGTTCATATGTTCATATACAAGCTCCCACCTAAAACTCTTTTGTATGGAAACCTACTCTACCCGTAGAGAAAGTTCAGTTTGAATAAAGGTTTGTAGGATCGGGAGGTACATTGCCTAACTAAATCCGTGGAAAGGACTGAACCGACTTCATATCCATGTATACTCAGGCAAGCAGTCCTTCAAGTCACTGGAAGCCCACGCTAGATGTGAAAGTAGTTAAGTAGAATAACACATATACTCTGGTGTAAACAGATCCTTAATCAGAAGGAACACTCTCTTTAAGCCTGAAAGTTTGCTTTGATAGTTTCTACTGAGATTAATTCCCTTAAACCAGCAAGGCTAGGGAAAAAAAGAATCTGGTGGTGACTTCCGTGTCAGATTTTCTGATGCCATCGATTTTGGTGGCAGTAATTTTTTTTATTGTGTTTGCTATAGGAACGCCTTGAGGTTTTTGCTGCAACTTCGAGCGTCGCTTTTTGGCAGATATTTTTTTTGTAACAAGTGGATAACCATCCAACTCCTGATTGCTTACTTTCCTATTTTGTTAGGGATTTGTGGCTGGTTTGCCTGATCAACAGCTTGACAATGTGCCCATCCAGCTAACTTGTCAGAAATGTGAAAATGATAATCAGAATTATGAAGATCTGAGGTACCAACAATCCTTGTGGGAAAATTTTCTTGGTGTTATTAGAAATGGGAATTTCCAGCAACCTAGCAGTGCAAGATACCAGGCAAATTTCAATACGATGCTATTGGATGTTATGACCAACCATACACACCTTTTCAGTGATACGGAAACATCATTTTTAGGTTGTTTATTTTATTTCCTTCCAATTCCATCTTATGATCAAGAAATCTTAATGACAAAGTATATGTTTTAACATCGAATAGGATCTTTTAAGTCGTTGTCGAATGATGGCCAAAGGCTTTTTGTGAAGATTTACACTCGAAAAGGTTAGCTCCTGATGCCCATAATGTCCATTGATAGGTAAAATGTTGAATTGACTCCATTCATGTTCCATATGCGTATAGTGCTATCGACTTAAGTTTAGTGCATGTAGCATGTTTAGTAGGTTACGAAAAAGGGACCCATTTATTAAGCAAACATAATTTTGCACTTGACTAACTGAATTTCTTGCAGGGCCATGGTTTCGGTTGAGCAGCATTTCGTATCGTGAGATATCAGATGTTGAGCATGCAGCCATGGAGTTGAAGTGTAATAACCTAGCCCTACTCATTTTTTGTTACTGGCATGTTGCCATTCTTTAGGTATTTGAACTGGAAGTTCTTTTTTATAGTGGCAGGTTACATAGACATGTTTTCTTGCACCGATGTTCCATTTGAACATGATATGAAAGAGATTCTCAATGTGCTAAGTGTTCCTGAAATGAAGGAAATCCTAAAGGAGCTCCCTAAGGTTTCAATCTTATCTTCAACTCCTTTCTTATTATGCAAAAGTATGTTCTTTGCCTTTTCCAACTCAATCATTTTCCTATTGTCGTTTAGAATCACCATTTGTTCATGTTGCTACTTAGGGAAGTTATACACTACTTTAGGATTGGTAGTAGCACATCTATATGTATAAAAAAGGACAGACCCTATGCTACAAGCTCCCACACCAGGTGGGGTCTGGGGAAGGATTATATGTGGCAAACCTTACTCCTGCACTATATCTATACCAATATAAAAAGACCCAAACGGCAGATCCAACTAATCTTGGCCATCAAACCATGTCAATCCAGTGATCTACATGGCTCTAATGTTGAACGCCTGACATGCTTAGCATGCAATTAATATCATACCTAATATAAACGTCACTGTTAACCACCTGATTAACACACATTTAATATCCTACCTAATATCAAGTGGGCAATTAATGTCCTACTTAATACCAACGTGCATTGCACGTACAGGATTACTAGTTTATTTAATACCAGTATGGCAGCATATCAGTGTGAACTTGGTAGTAGTGCTGTTGATCTACATTGCATCCACACATCCTGATTCACATATACTCACACAATAGCATGTCAGTGATGACACAGCCATGATAGTGCATAACCTGCAAAACAACTAAGGCATATGATCTGGTAATAAATAGAATTGTCAGTCATTTATCCATAATGTTTGCCTACCAACGCTCAGAGAAAATGATGTGGGTATGCAACTACACCTTGTCCTTTAAATATGCCTAACAACTTCTGAGTATGATACTTGGTAGCACATAATGTACACCAGTGAAAGACAGATATTTAGAAACATGTAATCTTGCTCTAATTGGTAGAGGAAAAGCCTGAGAATATGTATTAGCATCGGAGTGTTACGTAACGTTGTAACTACCATGCATACCTTATTTCAAGTGTTCTATTCAATTTTAGGTTTCCTTCAGAAGTTGTCACAATCACCACAAGTCTTGAGGCATTGTTAACACAGTGTTTCTCTAATATGCAGGAATACAAGCATCACATTTCTATATATTGAAAAAAAACAATAAAAAAAAAACAGAAAACTGATATTTTGATCAACTACCAGCTACTGCAAGTTGTTTTTCTCTCTGCGCTAACCTGCAGTTGATTTCTATACTCAAGCTGGTTTTCTCAATGAATATCACATTCCTTTATTTTGCTTCCCAGGATAGCACAAACTGCACCCGTCGACATGAGCTTCTTAGCACCCTTCTCTCTATGTACAATAATGGAACCTGGTAAAGGCTCTTTCCTTGTTTCATTCAGTCATTCTTGGACATTATGGCCCTGTAAGCAAAATCACCTCCTGATGCAGCACAGTGCTACCAAAGCGAATTTTTAAATGGACAGGAACCTGTATAAGAGTCTCCAATATGGCTGATGAACTTCTCTGGCTTGTTCAGGTGAATATAGATCTTGCTTAAACTGTTTATCCTATTTACAGTATTATTCAGTCTGATGATTGAGAGCAACCATGCAGAGGCTATTTTTTCTAAATGGTGATCAAGACCTTTCATCCTTTCTATTAGTGGATCTCGGTCTGGTGAAATTCCCAGACTACACATGCAGCGTTGTTCATCGTATTTTTCAAGAAAGAAATGATTTACTTGAGTATGAAGAGGTGAACTTTTCATTTCTTTCTAAAAAACAGAAGCATAACCTGCCCATCTGCATATGTGTTTAACATCTTATGTTTCAAATAGGCAATTCGAGTGGCACAGTTCATGGATGAATCTCTTGATAATGATAACATGGAATTAGTGTCAAGATGCATTGATTTGTCTGAGAATCGACTATGCACTTCGTTAAAAGAAGAAGATAACAGTTTAGCTGATTCTCCTCCATCATTCTATTCATGCTTTTCATCTACCTGGATCTATTCCAAAATACTCACACTAGGTGTCTCTGTTTACGAACGCGAACGCAGGTAAGTTGTGATAAACTTATGGATCAAATCAACTGATATTTGCATGAATTTATGTCTTTCATTAAATTTTGATTGAACTGGAACCCTTGACTATACTATTTCTTGGTTGTGTGGACATGTCTTCTGATCTGCTCTCTGCTGTATGCATAATTGGGTGTTTTGATTCTCTTACAGCTGTCAGATATTTAGTTGCACTATTTAAAAGAAAAGATATTTAGTTGCATACACTTACACTAGGCAGGTTGTAAAGTCTCATCTTGTATGCAGATTATAGATCAACGTAAAGTTTTGAACTGAAGCTCAGTTTTTTTCATGAAGAAACCTAATCTTCTCAGGAATATATGAATGCATTCACAGGAGGGATCATTTCCTTTTTTTGTTGAAATTTATAACTTTAAAGAGCTTCTGAGTGTGCTGTTTCATTCAATACCTATCTTATTAAGTTTTGGGGAACTAGATATCACGCTGACTCTATTCTGCAGGTATGCAGATGCAATAAAGACTCTAAAGATACTACTTAGTAAAGTTGCTTCTGGTAGACGGCGAGGATATTGGACACTGAGATTATCTATTGATTTGGAGCATATGGGTCGCCCTAATGAGAGCCTTTCAATAGCTGAAGGAGGAGTGACCGATCCATGGATCCGTGCTGGGTCAAAGATTGCACTGCAGAAGAGAGTTCTGCGTTTAGGCAAACCTCCACGGCGCTGGAAAGTTCCCAGTTATGCTGATTCTCTTAAGAGAAACATAAAAGAGGTATATATGTATATCACTCTGATGGTCAGTCAGGAGAAATTTTTTTGTGTCTGTCTACTGGATTGAGGCGGTAACATGGAAATGCTAAATAATCTATCATTGGGATACATCACACGTTTTTTGTTACCAGGTGAATATCGAAGGAAGGCCATTAAATTGTGAAATAGGAGCAAAGAATGTGTTTTATGGCTATGATGGTGACCGTTGTGGGGTAGAGCAATTAGCTTTGCAGTATTATGCTGATGAGGGAGGTGGCTGGCAAGGTACCCATTCAGAAGGTGGCATATGGATGACAATCTTTGGTCTTCTAATGTGGGATGTAATATTCTCAGAAGTATGCGATGTTTTCCATTCTAAATTTCAGGTACTTGACTTATGGACCATTTTTTTTTGTTAAGAGTTGCATAACCTGCATTGTGTCGGCATGTTGCAACGACTATGCTTTTGATACTGGTACTGCTTGCACATTTGAGTTAACGGTGAATGCTGTTTTTTATCATGGTCTTTTACCTGGCTTCCTTGCAACGATTTTGCACAGCTTGATTTGTGTGGTTCTCTTGCAGACAGCCCCTCTTGATTTTGAAACAGACGACTTCTACAAGTCAAGAAAGGACCTTATAGAAGCACAATTGAAAAGGATACAAGATGGAATGGCCGAAGAGATGCTTATCAGCTCCTGGGAGCTACATCAAGGGACATCCTGCAGGGGTGTCAATTGGGACCGGCATCCAATGGCCGATGTACGGGCTGTCGTTGCGGGCGTTGGTGGGCATTACTTGGCACTACTTCTCCGGCATCTAGCCCTTGATTACAGGAGCTGGTCCAGCGGGATGCCCGATCTGCTGCTATGGCGTTTCCTGGATGAACGAGGTGGTGCTGAAGCTAAACTTGTGGAGGTCAAAGGACCAAAGGATCAGCTCTCTGAGCAGCAACGTGCTTGGATTTTTGTCCTGATGGATTTTGGGTTTGATGTGGAGGTTTGCAAAGTGAGCCTAGTCTCTAAGCGGCGATAAGCTTCCTTTATACAAAATGTATTGATATTTGCATTGATCTATTCTGCAAATGTATTGAAACAACAGACCAAAAGCTGTAACATGTAAAAGCAACAATGTTCTTGATATTTACATTGATGTCGTCCGGAGTATAACTTTTTTACAATTTGTTTATATGGTGTCATTCTAACTAAACTATCATCAGATCTCGAAAAGCTCAGAACTGAGAAATGCCTGGATTAATTTGATCTGATGTTGAAATATGCAGAAAACTAGAAATAGAAGTATACTCGTAACCGCACTAGAGTTGATGGTTCAATACCAGAAATATAAGCATACTCATAACCGCACTAGAGTGAAAGGGTGATATCAGAGATCACACAAGCTGGTAAACACGATCAGGTACTAAAAACTGCCACAAAAGAAAAGGTGATATTGATAACACTTATATTATATTCAAAAGGAGCCGAGGTTTGATGAACAACAAATCATGCCATTACAAGAGGAGCAATGACAAAAGTTTCAGTCATTGGCATGATCATAGATACATCAATATGCAACTTCTCAACTTGCAAAAAGGGACGACCACTGGGCCGGCTTGATGCTGATCAGACACTTCAATCCCTTCTGCTTGATGTCCAAAATGTAGGCCACAACCAACAGGTTATAGCAGGACAACTACACGCTGTGGTATAAGGGTCGTAATAAGTTAACCATGCATCCTCTGGGACAGTTGCTGCACCTGATCTAACCTTTATACGAATATGCTGCTAAATGCCTCCTCCAGTGCTCTTCGCCTGCCCAACTCAGCAGTCCAACCACCTGCCCGAGCTCCTCTCTCCGCGCGTAGTCGCATGGTCTCCTCGTCATATCCATGTAGAGGATCGGATGAACCACCGATTGGCTGTGGAGCATTCCCTGTCGGACGAGGCTGATTTAACCCACCAGGAACGGCGGCAGGTGCATACTGGCCTTGAACTCCTGCTCCACCACTAATACCCTGGGAGGTTCCAGCAGCCTGTTACATTGACATTTGCACAACAAAAATACAAGAATCGCTTCAGATAGATTGAAACACAATGCTTCAACTTTCAGTAGTACAGAACAGAAATCATTGGAAAGCTGAAGAGGACTCAAGCTCTTTATGGTTTACAGGTAAATATGCAAGTAGTCAATGTGGAGTAAATAAAATAACTGAATATAATTAGCGACTAGAAAATCAGGGCACAAAGTTAACATGATAATAGCCTGTTGATGATTAGACAACTAAACAACCATATCTAAAGTTGCAATACCTCTACGCAAAATTTGTTTGAAGACAGGATGATAAATTGGGGACGAAATGCAAATTCACTGCAAACTGAAAAATGCTAGTGGAATATCCAGGTTGCTGAAGTTGACCATTCCATTCACTGCAAACTTAAAAATTGGGGACAATATTTCATCTAGATTTATATACTTTCACAGTATTTGATTGACAGATATCAGATACGGGCATTATGTTTTAAGATCTAAAAAGTTGGCACTTCAAAAAATTAGCATTTCACTGATACCATTTTATAAGCAAAATTATTAGTTCTAATATTTGACAAATACTAAGTAAGTGTCGAACAAAAACACTGAATATTCTCCATACATGAAGACTTGTAATTACATAATAAAGATGATGGAACTGGACATATGAAGTGTATCAGACTGCGAATATAAACCAACCGTATCACTGGGGCCAGCCTTCACAGTGACCATTCTGCTCGCTTTAAGCGCCGCGGCAAGATCTTCAGCCTGCGCATCAGCCAGAAAACTCTCAATCAGGGCCGACAAGCCTTATATCACAGAAACATCATTTTACTGAATTTGTACTGAATGTATGAAAGGACAGCATACCCTCTTAGCTCGCGACAAGTATATCTGCTCAGCATTCTCCTGCTGATACCTGGCAATCCTCGCCTCGATCGCCTCCACGTCGATTCCTTCGATGAGGTTGAATGCTTCAAAAGAGAGAAAAAAATCGAAGCACCGATCAAAATCTCGCCAACTGCTGCATCCGAGAACGAGCAGCATACGAACAAGGATGGACAGGCAACTCACTCATGTCCTCGACCTCCTCCAGGTAATCGTTGTAGTCTTTCAGCGACGGAAAATGCTCCCGCGTCTTGTTGAATCTGCGCCGGCATCCACCACACAAAAAGGGATCAGTCCTAGCAGCTTCGACAGCGGAAAATTTGTTCAGAGGAAGGAGGGGGGAGCCGAGGGCGGAGGGAGGGAGGGAGGGAGCGCGCCCATACATGCTGGACATCCTCCGGCGGAGGGTCATCTCCTTCGCCCACGCATTCCCGCCGCCGCCCCCCACCACCACCATCTCGCCCTCGCCGCCGACCGGACCGCGAGATCGGCTGCCCTGGAGTCGCGCCGCGGTAAGTGGGCTAGGGTTCGTTACCGGAAGCAAAGCAGAAGGGGAGAGGCGGGGGCCCGTGTACGCTATATCGAGAAACGCGAGGGCCGTTTGGCGAAAAGCGCAGGCGATCGCGGATCCGGGCCGTTCGATCCCGATCGGACGGCGGGGAGGAGCGCGTGCCCGTGCTTGTAGCCTCGGATCCTCTTTTGCCCCCCTTGGCCACCTCACGGACTGACCGACCCCATGGCGCTCCCGCTCCGCCTCCTCGGCCGCATCGGCGGCGGCGGCCGCCGGGCCCGCCTCCCGCCGCCGCTCGCCGCCCTCGCCCACCTCTCCGCCGCCTCGCCACACCGAGGCCCCACCCACGAGCCGCCCTCTCCTGCCCCCCCGCTCCATTTCCCCTCTCCTGTCCCCCCTTTCGCCGCCGTGCCCGCGCGGGGCTTCTCCTGGTACTCCCGCTCCCCCGCCAGCCCCGCTCCCCCCGCGGCCCCGGAGTTTCCGGCCGACGAGGGCGCGAGCGCGAGCGCCGAGAAGGAAGGGGTTGTTTACTTGGATGACGCGAGTACGGTCGATTACGGGGAAGGTCTCGCCGCCGCGGCAGATGGCGCGGCGGATGCCGCCGTCGGAGTGGCCGCCGGTGGCAATGGAGGCGGCCTGTCGGGGTTCGCTATGGACTCGTTGGTCGGCGTCCTCGACGGCTTCCATAACCTCACCGGTCTGCCATGGTAGGCATTGTGCGGTGGAAGGCTCGTCAGTTTTCCGTTACTGTTGTTATTGCTGCTGCTGTTGCTGCTACCATAGCCGGTGTTAATTTGAACTTAGTGGGTTTGATTAGGCATTTCTCATGCGATTACATGGCTCCTCTGTGGTAGTACTTGCGTGTGCTGTGGCTAGTAGCCCTCGCCGGTCAGAATATGCCAGACCCTTTATGTCTAAGAACAACTTTAGTTGTGAATGTAACCGCTGATTTTCATTGCAGGTGGATAACAATCTCCGCCTCCACTGTGGCCATGCGGCTAATCATACTCCCCGCCCTGATAGTACAATTTCACAAGACTGCTAAAATCGGCCAACTTTTCCGAAAATGTATGTTCCGCCAGCTTCTCACTTTACTTTCTTGTATTCAAATGTTTGGTGTGCATTGGCTTGCTAGTACCGACAGAGTACCCAATTCCGCAGACCACTGTTGTTTTATCTGTCATAAAATTATTCTTAAATCTCTGGATTCATATAGCATTTACCAACTGCTAAACTTAATTTGTGGGGAATACCCCTTCCAGAGCCTATTCTATTCTTGAAATCAAAATGTTCATCTTAGCTGAGCCTCCCAGAGTCTATTCTATTACTGTCTGATTGAATTCAGATTGTTTATATTTTCTGTTTCTGTTTCTGTTTATGTGTCTCTGATTTTACTCTCATATATCTCCTTTTAAAGTGCCCCCTCCATTGCCCCCTCCTCTATCAGGAAGGAGTTATCGTGACCAATACTCTCTTTTCCAGAAGAAAAGGCGAGAGCTTGGTTGCCCCTCCTTTCTTTGGAATTTTGCCTACTTTTCAGTTCAGGTAATGATGCAAATCTTGTGATAAAATCTTCTATGGTTCACACTGTTTGAGAATAGATGACATTGCAATTGATTTTCCAAAGATCCCCTTATATGTTTCTTGTTAATCTCCTCTCCCTCCTATTCGTTGTTTCAAAAGCAATTAAAAGAGCAATCAACACCAACTAATTCTGCACTTTCTTGTTATCGTCTCTTCACTCAGCTGTTTGGTCGTATATGCAGTTCCCTTGCTTTATACTGTGGATGGCAAGCATCCGGAGTATGTGCCTCAGTAATCACCCTGGATTAGATAATGTATGTTCAAGGTATCTCTGTACCCAATTATCTTTTATTACATTCCATCTAATATTCTTAAGCTTCTTTAAAAGAGTATTCGTCTGAAGGTTTGCTGTTGTAACCATACATGTTGCATATTTTATGTTGTATAGGCATTCATGAACTATGCTCACGCGAGTAGCTTTTTATCGGGAGAATGCAAAAGACTTGCGTTTCATTTCATTGGAAACAAATCAGTTGAATAGTTTTGCAGCTGAAATTTCCATTACAGAGATGATGATTCATATGCAGCAGCATTTTTTTTTAATTCCGATCATGATCCAACGGATGTAAATTATATGAGTACAAAGTCTGGCATTCACACCAACTTAACTACTAATGTCTGTAATTCACATTTAAACGAAGGAAAGTTGATGAGCGGAACTCAAAAAGCACATAACTGATAAGTGATGCAATTTGATATTTTTTGTATCATATAGGAAATTGTAAGAAATTTTCTTAACATTGGCATTGTTTCTTGTGGCAAAAGAGAGAAATTTCTTGCATCTTCATTAATAAGATACATCGTGTAGTGGAAAATGTTCAAGGTTTCTGGTTCTTTTGTCTGTGATATAAATATTCATATTTGACAAGTTAATTTTGATTTCAAGCGATATGTATATATAATATTCTGTTGTTTTTTCTTGACAATCACACAGGGCGGTATTCTGTGGTTTAATAACTTGACCGAATTTCCGCATGGTGCTTTAGGTCCTGTTTTTCCTATCTTAGTTGCTGGGCTCCATTATTTAAATGTCCAGGTACTCTACTGTTTTGTATCGAGTTTTTTTTTGTGTGTAAGATTTTGCTTGCCATTTCCCCCTTTTTTAGTTTTTTTGTTAGTTACCTGTTATTGCCTGGCCAACACACAGTTGTAAAAGGCGAATGCCAAATATGGGTTAAGTTACACAAAATTGATATCATTGGATTAGTAATGAACAATACCTTTTATGATATCGGTTTTATGAAATATGAACAGTATTATACTGGAAAATTGCAGTCAAAATTTTAAATTGGGGAGTCAAAGTGTGCCCAACAATTTGAAACGGCGGGACTATGTGTTGTCTTACATCGTGTGATCATTAATTTCAATGTCTGGACACATCTGTTAGTAATTTTCTCTTGAAAAGAGGTTCGCATGTCTTGGAATATTGGATATTCAGGTTTACAAGTCCAACTGCTATACCTGGAAGTTGTAGGTTGGAACTCATCACGTGAGTGTGAATTAAGATATCACAATTAGGGCTTTTAAACTAGTTTTGAGCTGATTAGAAGTTGGTGTTTTTTTTATTGGTTGCTAATGACCATCTGTCTGTTAGTAGAGGGACCATGATATCAAAGTTTGAGCTATCAGTCCATCTGTGAATTAACCTAACACTAGAGTAGCAATCTTTCTTTCTGTTTCCTGATGAAATCACTTCTCTTGATTTAATCACAAAATATCTTCTGATGAGAGTTTATATGCGAGATCTTTCTGATGAGAGTTGAAAGGTTATCTGTTCTTTTCATTGCTAACTGGATGATAACACTACTTTATATATTCAATGAAGCTACGACTTGCTCCAGTTTGCAGTAAACTATCTTTGACTTTGTGTTCTTGCCTTCCTCAGATTTCCTTCCAGAAAAGCCAGGCAAAGCACTACCCCGGAGTTTTAGGTTTATTAGCAAAGGCATGTTTCCCAAACCAATGGCATATTTGATACAGTTTGCTAGTTGTCGCAAGTTACCTGTAAATTACTCACATAATTGGCATATTGCTAACATCTTGTGTAAAGAGCATGAATGGTTGGCAGCTCACTCGGCAAAGTACATATTTTCACTAGAATTGTTTCAGTCAGTAGCACTGGATGGATTTGTGCACATATGGGGTTTAGTTGGTCAGTACTACCAAGAGCACACTCCACATGTTTTCTGAGTGTAACTAGATTGCACAAGGTTGAATATTTGATCCTCCTCTTTCAAATGACATATTTTTTAACTGTATGATGAATGGTATACTGTTATTCACTTAAAAAAAATGCTGTACTGTTATGGGCATGCTAATGTTGCTGTTGCTGAGCTGCTCTGCTGACTTTCTGGTTTAATATAGTACTCCCTCTGATCCATATTAATTGTCGCTGCTTTAGTATAACTTTAGTACAAAGTTGTACTAAAGAAGCGACAATTAATATGGATCGGAGGAAGTAGAAGTTATGGTCCTGCGGTAAGATGAATAAAACCTTGCATAGGCATGGACTTTGTTTGGTGAAAGCTCCAGTGTTGGCCTTACTATCTGCAATATGACATTCATTTTTTATTTAAGAAAACTTGCTCAATAACATTTAAATGCCCATGACTTTTATTCCGGAATGATCTTATGTGTATCTTCACTCTTATGCTGTGAAAATATTTCCATCTTGCTTGCAGTACTACAAGATTTACCTTGATATTCTGGCTATTCCTTTGTTTCTTATCGCATATGTGGTCCCTCAGGTCAGTTCCTTCCAATTTGCTTAGACATATTAATTCTGCAAATTAGATATTTATATCTTTCTGTTCTATTTCGAGGACAATTTCTGCCCCACATTACGATCTTTTCAGTGCACAGTAGTGAAAAGTACCTCCACTTATCCCTGTTTGCACTGTCCTAGCAAACTGTGTTTTATTGGATAAATTAAAGATACTGCAATTAGAGGGGGGAAGCATATCATATTGAAATGTTAACGGCTCGAGTTGTTTGAAGTAATCAAAGTTCTTGGGGCAGAGCTTTAAGCTAATATTGGAATGATGTTGTTGTACTAAGAGTTCAATAGAAGGTGATTTTTATTATCTTAAATGTAATCATGCATCATCATCCGACAGACTGAAAGAAGAATCATTATTTAGTGCAAATTTTGTTTCATCCAGGTCACATTCAGATGACAGTGATGCATTTTATTTACTTGTATTCTCTTTGATTGGCAGGGGAGCCTGGTCTACTGGACTACCAATGGTTTATTTCACGTAGCTCAGGTCAGCTGAAGTTTTTCATTCTTGCAATGGAAGCCATTTCTTTGTTAACTTTGGATATTGCTGCACCAGTTTTCCTAAGAACTCCATGATTACATATATGTATATATTTGATGTATGCAAGTAATGCATTTTAAGGCCCACCAGTTCTTTTACGTTATTTTTTTTCTTGAGTTAGAAATATAATTATGTGGCATGGACTAATTTTACATATTATGTAGAAAAGGGAGAACATGGGTCATAACAGATCTGGTAGAGTAATGCAAGGAATGCTTTTAAGGCCCACCAGTTCTCTCTTTCGTTTTTGCCAGCTTGCTGTTAGTCCAGTATATGTTCTAGTATCAGTGATTTTGGCATGTGTACATAGTTAAAAAGGACAGACCCAGTGCATAGAAGCTCCCACACAAGGTGGGGTCTGGGGAGGGATTATAGGAACCTAGTCTTATCCCTGCAAAGTGCAATGCAGAGAGGCTGATTCGAACCCAGGATCTCTTGGCACAAGTGGGGAGGACTTCACCACTGCGCCAGGCCTGCGCTCTAATGTGTACATAGTTATGCTGTAGATTATTTATATTGCTGTTCCATTAGTCAATAAAAGGGCCAGGTAGCTTCTCGTATGTTTTACTTAAATAAACTTAACTGTGCAGTTGACAGTATGTATTTTGCTTTTGCATTGCATTCTAATATTTTAAATGATTAAAATGCAGCAATTGTCCCTCAGAAATGATATTGTCCGCAAGATGTTGGGATTACCTGATGCATCGCCAAAATCTCTTCATGAGGGTCAGAAGATAATGCAGGTAAAACCATCTGAAGGTTTAAATGTTGTAGCCATTCGCAGTTCTTATTATATTTATACGACAATTGTATTTGCCAAACGTTCGGATCTTGGGAACAGATCCAAACGACGTTTTTGCTGCACGCATGAGCGATTTTCCGCTCCAAACAAACCCTCGGCTGTTAGTCCTGTGATTTTCTCTCTTTTTAGCATCATTACCGAACGAATCCCGCGTCGTTCGTTTTGATCAGGCGCTCGATCTGATCCGATGGAAAGAGATGGAGGCTGAGCTGCCGTTTCTTTGTAAGGCGTGAAAAAAAGTTGTAGCAGAAGGGATTCGAGCACGTGACCTGCTGCTTGAGTGATCCAGGAGACAACCACTTGGGCTAGCTTAATCTTGTGATTAGTAAATTGATACTAGCTAGCTTTTTAATGTGAGTAGGGAAAAACAAATGATAATGGCCAATCCATCGGATGTTTGCCCCGACAACCAAGCCACTTAGCCTTAGTTGAAATCTGATAATACACTTTGAACTTTCTTTACTTCTAACAGAAAAAAGACATAAACTTTTGACCCAGATGCAAAAAGTTGTTAAAAAACTTTTTACCCGCATGTGGCATGCCCATGTCCAGATCGGGATTTATTTTTCACGCGTTGATAAAAGAAAAAGTAATCATCTGAAGTGGGACTCGAACACACGGTCCCTGCGATGTAGCAGTGTACTAACCAACTCACCCTGCCTTGATTGTTGTTCAATAAGTAGAAATATGACAGTTAACCTTTTTTTCATTTTCATATGAGCCAAAAAAGCATTTTTCTTCTTGTGTTTTTTTAGATTTATCAAGTTGTCTTGTAGTCTCCCATATACCAACGGGTTGTATACCTTTTCCATATAGTCTCCTTGTAAATATCATGGCAACTTCACATGAGGGTGGGGTGGGGGATTTGTTGAAAAACATATTCCCGGTACTTTGTGTGCAAATAACACGGTATTATACACACAATAAAGTTGATAACTCACTACAAACCCCACGGTAACTTTTGACCCCGGGATAAAAGTTTGTTGAAAACATACCCTGATAACTTGTGTAAATAACATGGTAATATACATATAACAGAGCTGATAACTTAGTTAATTCAGATGTGGTAACTTTTTGACCAGGGAAAAATGTTGTTAAAAAATACCTCCCAATAACTCATGTGTAAACAACATGATAATACATGCACATGAGAGCTGATAACTCATATACAAATATCGTGGTAATTTTTTGACCTAGGGAATGAAAATTGTTGAAAAACATACCTCGATAACTTTTGTGCAATATGGTAACATACACAACAAAGCTGATAACTCACTGCAAACATCATAATCACTATTTGACCCTGGGATAAAAGTTTGTTGAAAATATACCCCGAAAACTTTTGTGTAAATGACACGGTAACTTATGTATGACAGATGTGATAACTTACGTAGCCCAGATGTGGTAACTTTTTGTCCGAAAAAAAAATCATCAGAACATATCAACATGGGATCTAGTTTCGAAGATCTCGTCGAGACGATTTTTTTTGTGAAGACGGTTTTTCAATCGGAGCAACGGTTTGAGCTACAAAACATTTTAAAGTTTGAAAAAAGAAAGAATCTAGGATGACATCAGCTTTTTGTCCTTTAGTCCATATATGCATGTAATTAGAGGGAGAGTGCACGTGAAAAGAAAATTAGTCATTCTAATGCATGCATGTATATAATTCGAGTAAAGTAAGGGTCGTTCTTGCCTATTGCTAAAATCCGAACGTTTGGTAGTTATAAAGTCCATATTTTTATACATCATGTGCAGTTGCCGTCATGCTAATCTAACTATTGATTTGGTAATTTTCCATCCTGTTCCATCTCAGCTAGAACAAATCATTGCATTTTTTTAGTATATACCTGTTTTGTTGCTGCAGTTTGGAATCAGCTAGAACAAATCATCCTGTTCCATTTTTTTAATATAACTTGCAGCGGTGGCCCCGTGGAGATTCTCGCATGCAATCGAAATTGGAATCGTCTACAACTCCAAAGTTTATGTTTGAGGATAGTAAAATAATGGATGAAAATGTATCTGCTGAGTCCAGTTCACCTGAGGAGCTTCTTCAAGTATGGATGACTGCAATCTATATAATCTTTGTCATGGAATATTATTTAATCATTAATTCTGAAGCATATATCTGTATTTTTTCTGATAGCAAGCGTTACAATATTTGGGAACTGGCTGCCAAGATCAAGCTGTTCCACTTATCAGGTATAATTTGTATCTGGTTGCCTTTTTGATTCATCTGCAAACAGTACAAGTTGATGAACAATCTTTTACTACAGAACAGCAATAGAGAAAAATCCAGATCTACATATAGCTTTGATTGGAATGGGGCAAACCTTGTTCTCAAATAAGTTGTTTCCTGAAGCCTCAGTGTGTTTTGAACATGCTATACCAAAGGTATGTTGTAATCTCATATGTTCTTTGGTACTTTGTTGGTTATGGATTGATGTAATATAACACACAGTAAGGTTTACTGCTTTCTGTTGTGTAGATTGAAGAACAAGATCCTCTTCTTGTGCTTGCGTACTTTAGTGCGGGTCTTTCACGTAAAAATCAGGTAGGGTATCCGTTCACCTGTTTTTAAGCCATTAGAAATAGCAGTGAATAACATAAGCGCCTCCATCATCACTTCCCATTGTAGGGTGATAAGGAGACGGCAATCAAGCTCCTGCAAAGACTAACAGAGCTCAAGGAACCAGAACAAGTGATGAACAAAGCATGCTATTTCCAAGGCTTTATTGCTCTAGGAAGGTAACTAAACCCTTTTCAGATCATTTTATCGATGTAAGCTTACAACTTGAGTAGTCTCCACTCTTCCGAGTATTGATCGTGGCAAAATGAGCTAGAAACACTTGCCAGTTCCCCCATTTTGTATTGCATCTTTTTTGTGTCTTATAAGTAGCAGGAGCGTGTGGGCGTACATAAGTTCACTGTTGTGTTTGGTTTGAACACTTGGTATACCTAGGTTGTGTTGTAGTGTCAGCTGCATGTAGCCAATTTAGTAAAGCAGTTAGTCCACTGTTATTCAGGTTATCTGCTTGTAGTGAACTTATGAAACTTAGTTTAACTCCACTACTAGTTACCCAACACAAAGATTAGAGCATCACCAAGCCACACAAAAAGCTGCTCCAACAGATGATGTAGATGCAATTTTTTTTACTCGAGATTTGCTCGTGATGTAATTATGTAAAATAGGACACCATCACTTGGGCTGCTCGAGCAAAACATGCACAGCCCCAACTGCTGCGCGGAACCTTCCGCCGCCCGCCTGCCGCCGTCAGACCCCATGGATGCCTCTTCAGACCTCGGGACTGCCAATGCTGCTCCGGCGCATCTCACCATGGCCGCCTCCACAGTGATGTAAATTTTACATCATCTGTTGGAGTTGGGAGGTTTTTGGTGATGTAAATTTTACTCGAAGCACAATTTAGTGATGTATTTTACATCATCTGTTGGAGATGCTCTTAAGGTGGGTCAAAAGAGAGGTATTGAGGAACAAAAAAAAGACTAGACGAGCCTTGCATGGGAGGTATGCATCGGCTGAATTTACCACTCCAACCAGTTGGTCACTCTCTCACACGCACTCTGTAAGCAACGTATTATGCATGTGTATACGATGAGCGGAGAAAAGGCTGCACAGGGCTAGAACGGGAGGGGGTGACTTGATGCCATCTCTGGTAGTTGGACTAGCATGTGCACCGTCCGAAACAAAAAAGGAGCAGAAATATTTGTGCCCTGTAAAATATGAAATTGACTTATTTTTTTCCACCCCTTGGTTTTGGAAGAGAAACCTAATTGCTATATAGTAGCTGAAGTCACTGACATTTGTCTGCAGTATACTATCAAATGAAGGACGGAAATCCGAGGCTGCGAAATACCTGCGGGCGGCTACTGCTTATGATCCTGGCGTTGAGAGATTTCTGAAGGAATGTGAGGAAGCAATGGAAGATCAATCAAGCCAGCAGAGCACCGAGCCACCAGACCTGAAAGGACCGTAAGACACGATGCAATATACTGTTTCCACAAGTTTTGATCGGCAGTTTAACCGTGTTTTCCTACTCGGCAAGTTCAGTTTCATCCTTGTAGTACTTTTAGAAGGTGTTTGAAATCGGATAGCGTCAATGGCCTAATAAACCTGAAATCACTTGGAAGTATTGGGATAATATAGGCGCTTCAAATTTTGTAGGGTGGCGTAGTAGGGTGACTATACGCGGCACCAGATGTAGCCGGCGATTGTATTATTATCATAGACATTAGGGTGTTATATATTTTTTGCGTGGATGTTCTTGGAATTGCAGCCACAAAATATAACAAATCTTTAACAGAGATGACTTAACTTGGAATCAGCTGCTAAAAGTTTCGCTGAGTGAATGAGTTGAATATGTGTCGAGAGGATGCTTTTCCTTCACAATGCATGCTGACATGTCAGGCCAGTAGCTCCCAGATGAACCACACACAAAAAATTGTGAACAATATGTCAATATTGTGTGACATGGCACATCATATTACCATTACAGTTAAGATACTGGTGCAGTAATACCGAGTCCTTAACGAGCCCTTCATTCTGTAAATCCTTCTTAACACGACCAAGGCAGCCAGTTAACCATCTTACTTCCGCAAACTCGCTTAGCATGAACATGTTGCCGACGAAAAGGAAAGCTCAAATTATCGAATATTTGCGTGATGTGGCGTCTTTGCGTTCTGTGCTTCTACACAATAGAGATGAGAATTGTCATGTACTTACTGAGGAAAAAGCATCTAGTGGAGGCATTTCCATGGGAGGAGTATTCCGGTGCTCCGGCGTTAGTACTTATTGCTCGCATTTATGAGTAGATTGGAAGAAATGGCACAAGCTTGAGTTTTATACAAGTAAAGAGATTCATCATCACTATCTTATTCATCTTGACATGCAATCTATCCACATCATCAAGTAGGTTCACACGTAAAGATGCTTTCCCACTAACTCTGTATGCGCATGAGCCCTCTAAGGATGCGTTTGGTTGATGGGCTATCCCTCCATTGGACAGGGATAACCGTTTTTTGGATGGATGCCACATGTTTGGTTCGTTGGCAAGCTGGGATGAGGAGGGATATGGTCAGCCGGATGCTTCGAATATTCCTCCGAAATCTGGCTCCGCACGTCCGCGAAAAAGTCACGGACATGGGCATCCCTCGCGCGGGCGAAACGTTTTCCGCAGCCTCGCTCGCTGACCACCCTTCCATCCCCTTTCTTTTCTATCTTGCGGCGGCGGCGACCACAACAGATCCAACCATGGCGTCGGAGGTGAGTGCACGGCACCATGGCTCTCTCCTTCCATATCTCCCTCCCCGCCATGACCTCTCTCCTTCTTTTCTTCCCTCTCGCTCGAGCTGCAGCTAGCAGAGGTCATGGCCGAAGCCGCAGACACAGATCAGATTCGCGCGGGCGTCGGTGCCCTGCAGATGGAGGTGGTTATCCCCGACCGGTGCTCCCGCCGGCGGCATAGCGTGGGTGTGGCCCTTTGGGAGAGAGGAGACGAGTCATGCGGGCTGCTCTAGTGCTCGGTGGCGGCTGCTCCTGGTCGTCGCGCTTGAACTTGTGTCCACAGATCTGGCATCCTCCCCTCATGATTTCTCCTGATCTGGCCTCTTGTGTGTCAGCCACCTGTCCAGGTGCATGTGGACTTGATGCTCTGAAGAATGTCTCCATCGAGGAATGATGTGATGCTAAATCGGTGTTTAATAGGAACAATGCAGTGCATATGTAATTTGTGTGTACGGTGGATAAATTTCCTAGCCAATTACTAGTCACATTCTCTCATTGCATTGAAGTACAAACTGTCTCCTGTGCATATGTTTGTTTATTGCAAAAATTGGATTCGAGTGCTTATCCACCACCCCACACTCAAACCAAACAAAAACTCGGCTAACCTTACCCACCCAAACCAAAAAAAAAAAAATGGCTATCCCTGTCCAGCTGGATGGGAATACCAGTAACCACCCTAGTCTGTCCATTGAACCAAACACACCCTAACTCTTCATGCACATGCAACCTGTCACAAATAATCATTAATTTTTATTTTTCGTGTAATCTCAATCAGCCATGTCATCCTAAGTTTTTTTTGCTATCTATATGTGTCTTGGCGTCATCTGATCCACTCCAGACAACTAGCATGAGTCCCCGTCCAACCATTTGGTTGACTTTAGTGTTTTTGATGCGATCGTCTAATTCCGGAAGCCCAAACGACCGTCTTTTATCATTCTCCTTCTCTTGAGCTTCATGTCCATGCCTCTTTTCTGCCCACATGCCACAAAATTTTGCCAGATGCCTTTGTTCCTTTGAACCTCCGGTGTTCCAAGCAACCTTTACATTCCAATTTGATTACATTGTGTACAGAGAAGTAGATCATCAAGTTTATTTCTTTTTTAAGAATCCACTATTCCCATGCAACCTTTTAATCCCAGTTTAGTTCAGTTGCATACACCCAAGTAGCTAAGATCATCTACAGCCGGGCGCCTCAAACCCGCCTCATACGCTCGGTCATTGGTCGCATTTATAATACACTTTGAGTAGACCGGAAGAAATGTCACGAACTTTATCTTCAGACAGTCATATACACCTTGAGTAGTTGAAGACTCGGAAACATTCTCGCACTAGTAGGATGTCCTTTTGACCTCCTCTTAACATCGAAGTTTCAAATAGCGGGCTATGTCATTTAGCAATGGCTCGGCTAGAAGCTATGAAAAGCCGTAGCGAAGCTTAAAAATTTGAGATATTCATTTAGCGTTTTTTAAATCATGAAAAGTTGAAAAAAGACATGAGTTGTTCCAAAAGCAAAGCTTAAAAATGGTTTACTCTTATAGCTCTCTAGTTTTCTGGTTACTCTGTTGTCCTCAATAATTCATTGATGTTCTAGATATCACACAAAATTAGATGGGCTTTCTTGAGGAGCCTGTAATACTAGATGTAGAGTTGAGGACTAAACTTAGACTTCAACAATAATTATGGAACACAAATTATCTATATCTTCCACCGGAGGTTCCATCTTTCTTTCTTCTAAAAAAGACAAAGAGGTGTGTGTGGAGAATCATACCTTGTTGGGAGAGTTGGAGACTACATTTACCATGGACGTCCATCAAATGAAGAATAAATTGCCATCTTTAGATGTGAGTGGCATCATTTATCAATCATGACTTTGAACAATAGTCCGTTCGAAAGATTTATTGTACTTCCAATGAAAAAAAATCATGATTCTAAAAAATATTCACGAATTTGAAAAAATATTCACGAAATGAAAAGGAAAAGAAAACAGAAAAAAATACAAATAAAAAACGCACATAAAAATAAATAAAAAGAAAACAAAGAAAAACAAGAGAAGAAAAAAAAACGAAAAACCTGGTCTGAGATTCTTTTCTTTTTGAGACAAACCTGGTCTGAGATGGTTCTAGAACTTTTCGAAAGCAGGAAAAGTGATCCACGTTACTTGGACCGGCCCAACTATCTGCTTAGGCGGTAAATTGGAGACGCGGTCGACGGCGGCAGTTTTTTTTGGTTAGAAACGGGCTTTATTATTTTTTTTTGAGGGAGAAACGGGCTTTATTTAGCTTTTTTAGAGAGATACGGGCTTTATTTAGCTTAACTTCTGTTTAGCGGATTTATTTAGCTTAACTGAGAAACAGATAAATATTACGTTTCCGAGCCCACGGCCCACAAGCCCACCTAGTGCCGGAAGCTGAGCACGGGGAGACCTCATCACCAGCTTCCGCTCCCCCTTGAAAAACCAGCTTCCGCTCCCCCTTGAAATACTCCGCCTTGGCGCCCAAACATAACCGTCGCAACCAACAGCCTTCGCTCCCCCTCTTCTCCCCGTCGCCGGAGCGCCAAGAAACCAAGAACCCGCTCCCCGTCTCCTCCGCAGCGGTCCAGCTCAAGCGACCCATGGAGCTGTTCCACCACGGCCAGCACGTGCGGCTGCGGAGCCGCGCGCTGGGCACGTACCTGCACGCCGACGAGGACGGGCAGGGCGCCTCCCTCCACGACCGCCGGGCGTCGATGAACGCGGCCTGGGCGGTGCACGTGCACCAGCCCCCCCGCGCGCAGGCGCCGTACCTGCTCCTCCACAGCGCCGCCTACGGCCTGTACCTCGCCGCCACGGACGGGCCGGCGCCGGTGGGCCTCCGCGGGTTCCGCGTCGAGCTGCGCGGCTACGACCATCGCGAGGCGGACGCGGTCTGCTGGACGGCCATCCGGACGGGGTCCGGGGACGACGTCCGGCTCCAGCACTTCAACCTCGGCTGCCTCCGCGCCAACGGCAAGTACCTCCCCTGGAACAACGGCGGCAGCATCGGCCACATCGACGGCACCAGCACGATGATGCACTGGGTCGTGGAGCCCATCCCCGCCCGGGAGACCATGCCTCCCCTTCCTCGTTCCACCGGGGTGAGTCCGCCATGCCCGCTTCTTGATTCTTCCCCATCGAATTCGCGCGAGCTGGGTTCTTGGATTGGATGCCGTTAACATGCATCGGAATCGTGTTGATTTCATTCGTATGGGAGAAATTCTTGGCTCCGTTCTTGCCAAATTTGCGCTTTCAAATTCGTATCTGATGATTTTGATCTCCTGACGATGTTGGGGCTCAACTGCAGCTTACCCTCCCCCGCGCCGTGCTGCCGTCGCGGCAGATCGTGTACGTGTGGACGGACAACCACGGGGACCTCATCACCAACGGCTGGCACACGTTCAGGGGGAGATCCGTGTTCCGCCTGAGGAAGGAGCTGGCCAGGCTGCTCAACGCCGTCCAAGTCTTGGGCGTCGGCGACCTCGTCTTGTGCCTCCCCACACGTGATGGCCGGCTTTTCCCACTCCTCGTCGACCTGCCCAACAACCGCCAGCCCCTCCACGTCGCCGTCGTCGTCGCCGGGACGCCTCGTGAGTGCCCCTCCATATCCTCAACTTCCTACTCTTCTCCTTTGGCAAGAAACTCTTATTTGCATTGCAGTTGTCCTGAACTTGTCCGGATGTTTTGGGTTTCATTTCAGTTGAGTGCTCATCTGCCCGTGCTTGGGAAACAGTGTTCGAATCGAAACTACTAGTCTGAAAAACAGTTTCAGTTAGGAATCTGAACTGCTGTAGGATTGTCTGAAGCTAGTTTGTTCGGGTGAAAAACCTTGTCTAAAGGTTTCTGTAGGTCTGTAGGTGTTCAACGCGCACGACATTTCAGTAAAAGTTGCTGAATCAAATCAGTAGGTGTTCAACAGGCACGGCACAACACACACGACATTTCAGTAAAGGTTGTCTGAAGGTAGTTGTTTGTTGGGGTGAAAATCATTTCATAGGTCTAAAATCCGCACTGAACCTTAATATGGAAACTATTGGTTTTGATGCAGAGGATTCAGTTCATCAGTTTAATTAGTACCAATATACCATATGTATGCCACTAGTGGAAAACTTCTGAACTTCTAAACCCAAATCAGTTTGGTCTGCCTAGTTCAGATTCCCAGAGAAGATAACGATTTCTGCTTTTTCATCCTATTGTAACTGTTTCACAGAGAAGATAATGTTTTGCAGCAGTTTGAACTTGTCCGGATGTTTTGGTTTTGGTTTCAGTTTGAGTGCTAATCTGCCTGTGCTTGGAAAACAGTAGTCTGAAAAACAGTTTGCTGAAACTTTTGCTGCTAATCTGTTTCAGTTAGGAATCTAAACTGCTGTAGGATTATATACATCAGTAAAAGTTCCTGAATCAAATCAGTAGGTGTTCAACAGGCACGACATTATGCTAGAAGTTTGTCTCTGAAGCTAGTTGTTTGTTAGGGTGAAAATCATTTCATAGGTCTAAAATCCCGACTGAACCTTGATATGGAAACTATTGGTTTTGATGCCACTGTGCTTCCATTCAGATGAGTCAGTTCTCCAATTTAATTAATACCAATATACCATACATATGCCACTAGTGGAAAACTTCTGAACTTCAAAACCCAAATCAGTTTGGTCTGCCTAGTTCAGATTCACAGAGAAGATAATAATTTCTGTTTTTCAGCCTACTGTAACTGTTTCGAGTAACACATTACACTGTTTTGTGGTTTTGTACATCTGCTTTCCTTTTGATCTTCTAATTTAAAACTTGTTGCAGTACCTGTGACAGATGATGCCTAACTGCTTAACTATTTTTCTCCTAATCCAGTTCACGCGGGGCTGCGGTACGCGGATGTTGATGCAGAGTAGAGAGATACCCCTACAAGTCGCCTTCCTGTCCACTTCTTCAGAAGTGTCGCCGCCTCGGACACGATGACATTAGAACCTGGTTCCTTGCGTTGAGACATGGATTCAGGAAAACCCAGCAGTTTTTGTGTTTCTGCTAGCTAGCTAAACTTGGTTTGTTTTCCTGACAGTAGGAAACCTATTTGCGTTGGCATCACGGTTATGAAATTCTGAAACTGTTTGAACAATGATGCATTGGCATCAGTCTGTAATGTGTTGATAATGGCCACTACTTCAAAGTTGCTAGCTGCATTTTCTCTTAGATGAAGCATTTGGCGTCGATGCAGATGTGGCGGTTCTTGCAGTGAGTTGAGCGCTTGAGTGTCGTTATTCTGCTGAAAGTTTCAGCCCTTCAGCAGAAAATGAACTTTTGTTTCGCTTTATTTTCAGGTTGTGTGCCTCAACGTGCGTCTGAAATGTATAGTCGCTTAGAAGACGAATTCAACTATTCTCGCAGAGTAAATAAGAGAAGGCGAGAAAGTTGGAATTACCAACTATTCTCGCACAGGAAATTGTCAACAACATTTTCATATTGTGACAAGGCACGTCATTTACCAATACAATGAATATAACTCACAGTACTGCTGAGTCCAGTAATGGACCCTTCAATTGTAAATCCGTCTGAATAAATGGGGTTGTTCGATTCAACACAACAAAACCAGTTTTCGTTTTTCTGAACAGCAACACAACCAGACCATGTAACCATATACAACTTCCGCAGACCTGATTTGCATGAACATATTGCCTATGCGGCGATTCGAACCACCGGGGATGCATCGGCTTCAAATTAACGCGAAGCAACAATACGGATAGCAAGGAGTACGTTTTGCAGCTGGGTGCTGTGTTTGCAGCACACAACAGAAATGAGAAACTCATGTATTTCACTGAGAAAGAAGCTTCAGGAGGAGGGAGGTCTGCACACAACCAAACATCTCCTTATTCGCATCATCATCATCATCGGTCACTTGGTTCCTGAAGGGCCTGGCTGGTCAGGGTTGGCTGTATCACCAGAGACGACCTCCGTCGGTTCCTGCATTGACCGTAGAATTTTCAGTGGGACAGAAATGCTGAATTTAGAGAGACCATGCTCTACAAGATACTTCAAACAGATAAAGCATGGAGGTTCGCATTTTCTGCTTGCACCTCTTGCCATGTGCCAAGGATGGTCGGCAGTGACCCAGCATCTGCACGCGGCATGTACCACTGCAACAGCAAAGTGAAAATCTTCAGTCTGCTTTGTTAAGTTTGTGACTCTTTGTAGCATAGTAATAATAGCTTATCATGGAAATAAGAAAACTGTGCAGTCTCGTAAGGGACACGAGTATAAGGGCATGTTTGGTTGGGCTGTGGACTGTCTGTTGCAAAAAAACAGCTGCGGGCTCTCTGTTGTGGGAATATTGTACTCCCTCCGTTCCAAAATAGATGACCCAAAGCCGAGTCATCTATTTTGGAACGGAGGGAGTAGGTCGTTTGGCAAACTGATTAGGTTAGATAATTGCCCACCCCTTCCACGTGTGATTTCTAAGTTATGCATGGCCGTGCCTTAGGGCATATTGGTTGAAGAAGTTTCTTCTTCTCTCAAAAAAACCCTTCTGAAATACAAGCTTCTTCCAAAGCATACAGCTAGTAGTATAAGCCAAAAGCCAAAGCCAAAAGAACATAAACAGGTTACAAAAGCATGTTTCTTTCAGTTTCTTCTTATAAGACAAAAGCCACCTCCAACCTAACCAAACACCCCCTAAAGCCCTACCATCCGCTGCCTCCATTCTCTAGTATATTGTCAAATTAGCTTCAAAGAATTGACCTCGGGTACATGACATTCTATGATTCCAAGGTGACTTTTCACCATCATTTCGTGAGATATCCCTGTCCTTCAGTATCCATATGAGTGCTTCCATGTTTGTTTACGGGACTAGAATAATCGTAATGAATACTACACCAAGAGTAATGAGTAACATGATAAATGTTATGAGTGAGGGTAAATAGGCACTTTAAATTAGAATGCCATCTTCTATTAGAACGACTAGGTTAATCTGATGTCTACATGAGCCAAAGCATTTAAGTAGGTCAATCAAGCCATACTCACCTCACTGGACTTTCGAAGTTTGCACTTGAAGAGTTCACCATTTCGCCACTCTGCATGCATTATCGGCTCACACTGGCATCAAAATGCTAGAGCATTAGAACAAGATGAGGGATGGAAGTGACCATCTTGTCATGTCATTGAATGAAATAAGGCTATCCCAAAATCTTGAAGTCACTGTTTGACTGCGCTACACAATATTAAAATATTGGCTTGATTACATGAAGGTTACCCAAAAGAAGAGGATGATTTGGAATTCTAGTTACTAGCATGGTGTTACAGAATCATTGTTTCGATAGCATCTTGCGCATAAAAAGAAGCGCATCACACTTCTGCATGGGGTGTCAAGTAATAGCACAGGTGAAAAGTATAATTCAGAAATGGATCTTGCAGTTACCTTGACATCGGCTAAGAATTAGGAAGAAAGTAATTGCATAACTTTTGTATCAAAACCTTTTAAAAATGGTATGTTCATATATTTAAGGTGCCGAACAGAACTTACACCAATTATTTCCACAGAAGTGATGTGTCTTATCATGTCCAAAATCACTACAGAAGGCACCTGCTTGAGCGTCCCCTGGCAATCCTCGATTCTTAAGGCAATCTGGTGACGATCATAAACAAACTGGGATAGGTTGAGCGGTGGTTTGCTCTTTATGATGTGAAGTTCACGCAGCGAGGAGAGTTTACACAACCATCCAGGCATGTCGCTCTCATGCAACTCCAGTTTCTGAAGGGAGGTAAGGAGGAGGATGCTTTCTTGCCAACTGCTCATATTTGTACAGCCATAAACTGATAGTAATCTCAGGAATTTGAAGTATTGGAGTCCTGTGCATCTACCATGTAAATAGAAGCAGAATAGTTCTGATGTGGGCATGTCCCAGGGAGGATCATCATGGTGCTCCGGCACTATTACTTCACTAGTCACACTGATAATGCACTTTGAGCAGACTGGAAGAAATGGCACAAACTTAAGCTTTGGACAGTCAAAAACCTTGAGTAGTTGAAGATCAGGGAAGATCCTCACATGAGTAGCATGTGCTGCAGTAGCATGCGCGGTAGTCCACCTTTCAAGATTAGGCATGCTCCCTATCTTGAGGGTTTGTAGCATCGGCAAACAATTGCTGCCCCCGGAAATATCCTGATGCACTGTCTTGAGATCAGGCATCTGTCGTAGTGTCAACGAACGTAGCTTTTCTAGACAGCCAAGGAAGGGAAGTCGGTCGCAGCCAATGAAATTGTCAAGCTCAAGATTTACAAGATTCTTGAGACAGGATGGCATATTCGTCAACCAATTGACCTGTAAAAAGAAGATGCCAAACTATCAGAAACTATGATTCTTTTCCTACATTTCGTTGAGGTTTATTGTCCATTTGTGTTCTTTTTGTCATTCTGAATTCTACTTGAAACCTGGTTCCACCAGAAACTGCATATTGTTGGCACACAAAATTATCTTTTTCAATTCATGGGTCTATGATTTGACAGATTACAATGTTAAATGACAGCAAGCAATGCCCTACTTGAAATATATGTGATTTCTATACTGATCTGTATCATTTTGTGAAGAGTGAAGCGTGTCAAAGTAAGAAAAACGTATCTTGTTGATTATGCTTCTTACCTCTTGTTCATTTACTAATTTAGTCGGTTGGCTACAACAAATTGACAGGTCCACCAATGCAGTAAGATGTAGTACTTGCTCTAGAGTGTTATAATTTACTGGGCAGTTACGGATTTTCAGACACTCCAGTGAAGTGACACCTCCCAAGCATTCAGGAACATTGCTCATAGCTATATCTAAACTCTTCAGCGAAGTTAGCATGTCAATGCTATCTCTCCAGTTATCCAGACCTATGCAGTGGCGCACACCGAGGAACTTGAGGGAGGTAAGAGACTGCAACCCTATCAAACCATCAGGAGATAATGTGCAGGAATCGATCAGCACCCTTATTGTTGGCATGTAATACAAATGGCTATTTGACTGAACTCCTGACGATAGAACTTGATTGCTTCTATAAATTTCCCATGACACAGATCGAGGAAGGAACGGCTGAAATCTCAACTTTGGACATTTGTGTATCTTCAGATGATGAAGAACTGGGAACAAGAATTCCACATCATTGCCACTTACAGTGGCATCTGTGTGCCATTTTTCCAGGTTTGGCATATTCTCTATCACGATGTTTCTTAACTTCTGAAATGGTCTAGCACCCCCTGAGAATTCTTGATTGACTTCCTTGATATGAGGCATGTCAGATATCACCAACATATGTAGCTTAGACAGTTGTCCAAGAGGTGGAAGGGAGCCACATGTTTCCAGATGGCGTAGTTCAAGGTGAGCAAGGTTTGGGAGGAAAGATGCAATGTCTGTCATCCAACTAGGAAATGTAGAAATAGTACAGCCCAACAATTCAAACCGCTCTAGTGTCCTTGGAGGTTGCAATTTCTCAAGCACGGCCTCTTGAGACACAAGTTCTTGTGCTAGTTCTGTACCTGTCCCATAACCATGCCCCGAGACCATCAGTGAGTGCAGCTGCCGCCTTTTCCATAATTGCAGTTCCTCAACTTCCGCAAGATTCTGCACACGCCCAAGATCTCCAACTTGAAGAGTATTATCCTTTATGCTTAAATCACTTGGTTTATTCTCCCCAGTAAAGAAAAAACTAGACCTGGAGCTACTTAAAGCATTAAAGAACACGATATCTTCTTCATTTTCCCATGACCAATTGATAAGGCCATCCGCCAACAGAATCTTGAGATTAGACATTTCAGCTATCCCCTTCGGTATGTTGACATTACCATTGCCAATGTATGACATGTTCAGCTCTTCAAGTTTGACTAAATTGCCATAGTTACCAGGTAACTCATGAAGATCCGTGCACCATGATATATTCATATACTCTAAATTGACAAGTTCACTAACAGATTCAGGCAATGCAGAAATCTGAGAACTTGACAGGTCTAGATACTGGAGTTGTTTGAGATTCCCGAATGACTTTGGAAGTACAGTTAGTTCCCAGCAGTCAGATAGAATTAGTACCTTCAAATTTTTAAGTCCAGAAATAGATTCAGGCAATTTCTGAAGCTTGTGACAATCTGACAGATCCAGAGTCTCAAGGTTGCCAAATAGTTCTGGTAGCTCTTTAAGTTCATAACAACATGACAGATTTAGACCCTTCAAATGATCAAGTTTAGCAAAAGAATCAGACAATGCATCAAGTTTCCAACAGTTAGAAAGATCTAGAACACGAAGCTTTTGAAGGCTACCGAGACTCTCTGGAAGCTTTGTTAAGTCGCAACAAGATGATAAATCCAGAGTTGACAGGCTAAAAAGATTGCCAAAATGTGGAGGCAACTCCTTAATTGCAGAGCAGTTTGACATGTCTAGATACTGCAAGTTTCCAAGACTACATAATGATTCTGGCAGTACCAAAAGATTAGAACAACCACTCAGATTTAAGTAACGCAGCTTCTCAAGAGAACCCATGTCCTGTGGAAGTGCCCCAATCAAGTTACCCGAGAGCTTTAATGCCTGTAAATTCTGCAGACTGCTCAAGTGATTAAGAGTTTTAACTTGCATTCCTGAAACATCAAGGTACCTCAGTAGCTTCAACTGTTTGATGCAACTTGGCAGCACCAAAAGAGAACATCCACTTAAATTCAAGACTCTCAAGAATTTAGTAGAAAATATTTTGTTAGGGATCTTTTCTTGCTTCCATTCGTTAACATGGAGAGCCCTCAGTTTTCTCATCATGTTGTTACGGAGAGTTGTTGGATTGCAATTGGTGAGCACTGCATAACGGCAATCACTGTGTGTGGAACTAACTTTAAGGTTACTCTCAGTGTCAAGGAAAAGTAGGTCCACCATCGCCAGCGATCTTGCCAAGTCATATACTAGGTCATGCAAACGGAATACATTTGGTGCTTCAATACATTTCCTGGAAATCTGGAAGAAAAATGTTACAAACAAACACCATGTGCCAGCCAAATGCTGAGCAATTCCACTTTTAAAGACAAAAACAACAGAACAATCCAACACAAAGTATGATGAGCTGGTTTGGATAACACCCGCGACATAGACTCGTATTTTCAAGTCTACATACTATAATGTTCTGTAGCTGCAAGTGATGCATATTCATAAATAATCACAACACTTGGATGACATCTACACCTATGATTGCATATTGAATTCACATATTGGTTCTTCTGCTTCCATAAATTCGGAACTGGATTATGGTATGTGACTATCTGGTACTCCCTCCGTTCCGATTTACTCGTCGTGGTTGTATTTGATAAGGAAAAGAATGAAACTAAACTTGAGAAAATATTTATAAAAGCCTACAGGGTGACTCACAGGTGTTTCTGTAGTTGAAATCTGAAGGAAGGACATCCCCAAAAGTTGTTTAACATACTCCTCACCACGTCTTTCAGGATGGAATGACTCATTCAGCCGAATAAACCCAAGTGCAATCCATTGTTGGATCAGCAAGTCCTTATCAATGTAACTGCCTTTTGGGAAGACAGAACAATACACAAAGCATAATTTCAAGGTGGCAGACATATGTTGAAAGCTCAACTTCAATGATGGCAGGACACTCTCAAAAGATATATCTTGTTTTTCCTCCAATTCCCAGAGGTGACTATCCCTGATATCTTCCCACTCATCAACCCCTTCCTTCAGTTTTAGTACGAATGCAAGCGATCTCACAGCTAGAGGAACACCTTTGCACTTCTTTACTATATCTCTGCCGATGTGTTGCAGTCTTGCTTCTTTGGCTTCAGAGACGAAGGCCGTTTCCTTAAAAAGATCCCAACATTCTCCATCAGATAAACTCTCCAGCCTGTGGCATAGGACAGGGTCCATGTTTATAGCGATTTTCTCATATCGTGTAGTAACTAAGACCATGCTTCCTTTTGCACCAACATTCAGAAAATCCATCAATCCTTGAGCAATCCTTTCAGTTGTGTCTTCAAGTGATCCAAATCACCAGAACAATTTGCTTCAAGTTTGGAAAGTATCAACTTCACAATTTTTATCAAATCATATTTCATAGAGACATGAATCCAGACCCTACAATCGAAGGCTCCAATCACAGGCTCGGCATTGAAGGCCAGCCGGGCAAGTGTCGTCTTCCCTAAACCGCCAAAGCCATGTATCGAGATAACAGAGAGCTCTTTCTCAGTGTGCCTGAGCAAAGTGCTCACTACTGCTTCTCTGTCCTCCTCTCTCCCCACAATATATTCTCTGAAATCTGACCATGTTTCTCTTCGGCTGATATCCTCATCCTGATCATGGAGATTGCTGCTCGTGCCACCATGGGATCTAGCAAGGCCAGCATCTGCTTGAATTCTTCCTAATCTTTCCCTCATCTTCTTCATTTTGTGAGCCAAGATACTGCGCGACAGAGATATATCATAGCAGCAGCGAGACCCCTGTTGGCAGTAGTTAACGCCCGTTCAGTAGGAAAAAGATGGTGAAATGGAAGTATGAAACATACTGAGAGGAAGGTTACAGGTGTGCAGTAATATGTGAAGAGACAGAAAAACATTCGTGTAAATTACAGTTAACTTGTAATTCTTCTGAACAACAATCCACCATCACGGCATCACTCCAAAATTAGGGAGAGCGACATTTTGCTAACAAAATTGCACACTTTGGAAACTGCAGCTTCAGAGTTAGTGGATGCACACATGTCAATTTCCGGTAAAACGCGAACCTCGCGGAGCCAGTTGCTGCGGCGGCCCCGGGCGCCGGCGTCCGCAAACTCCTCCAGCAGGTCCTCGATGTCCTGCGCCGCCGCCTTGAGGCGCCCGAGCAGCAGGCGCGTCCTCTCGTCCATCCTCGCCGGCGCCGGCCCCCGGGCGGCGTCCGCGTCCCTGAGCGCCGCGTTGATGGTCTCCAGCGTGTCCCCCATGGCCCCCAGGTCGTCCTTGAAGCTCCAGAGCAGGCCCGCCTCGCGCTCGGCCGCGACGCGGATCATGTTCACCGCCTCCTTCACCACCGCCGACGCGAGCGTCTCCCCGACGCTGAAACCCATCGCCGGGAGAGTCGCCAAGAAATGGGTGGAGGTGGAGATGCACAACGCGGCCGCTCGGTCAACTAGCCAAGTGCCGATTCAACGCCCGCCTCCCTGTGAAAGCGAAATAAGTGCTCCCTCCCTTTTTTGTTTAAAGGACTGAATTCACTCAAAAATCTTTTCAACCAATATACTCCGTTCCTAGTGTTCGATTAGTAGAATCAATTCTGTATTCCCTCGGTTCCTAGGGTCAAAAACACTCTTATATTACAGCATCTCCAACTGGCGCGGTAGATATCCCGCGCGCTGCAAAAATCGACAATTTGGTGCGCGCGCGGCCGTTTGGCACGCTCGAGCAGACGCTGTAAAATAGAGTGCGCATAGAAAACTTTAGCGCACGGGTGTGCACGCGGGCTGTTGTGCTATAAATTTGGGGCGCCGAATTGTACACGCGGGCTGCTGCAGGTGTGGCCGCCGGATTGTGGCGTCGTGTTTTGTGCATATGAGAAACCTCTTCGTCGCTCCCGCGCTATTTTGGCACTGTAGAAGAATTATAGCGCGCCGAGCCGAAGTGCGTCTGTTGGAGATGCTCTTAGGCTGCTTCCAATGGACCGGTGCTTAGATGTGGTGCTAAGCATATTAAATAGATTAGCAACCAAACTTCTCAATGCATAGGTGCTTAGCTTCTTGTAGCTAAGCTCCCTTCATTTAATGATTTAGCTACTAAACTTTCTCATGCATTGGTGAGTTTGCTTCATTTAAATGTTTTGCCTAGGTTCACGCGCTTGGCATTGGTTCTTCCTGGGTCACCAAACCCATCTCTCTCCTCTTAGGCTGGCCATAGTGGGGGTAACATAAGTAGTATCATGTACTTGGGACTCGCAAATATGCTTATGTGGCAGGCAATTAAAGAAGAGAGAGATGGTTGGCCCTGTTTGTTTCGGATTCTGGGGGCAGATTCAGCTTTGCCAGTGAAGCCGAATCTGGAATCTGAAACAAACAGCTATTTGGAATCAGCTTTGCCAGTGAAGCCGAATCTGGATTTAGACCATTTTTAGTGCAATTTCCTGAAGCACCTCAAAGTGTACTTCGGTGGTGAAGCGAATCCACATGTGATTAAAATCCAAGCGAAGCTGAAACAAACAGGGCAATATTAACGTAGGTAGGAGTACCGTAACATAATAAATGTGGTGCTAATATGTGATACATCTCCGTCGTATCTATAATTTTTGATTGTTCCATGCCAATACTATGCAACTTTCATATACTTTTGGCAACTTTTTATATTATTTTTGGGACTAATATATTGATCCAGTGACCAGTGCCAGTTCCTGTTTGTTGCATGTTTTATGTTTCACAGAAACCCCATATCAAACGGAATCCAAACGGGATAAAAACGGACGGAGAATATTTTTGGAATATTTGGAGAATATGGGAAGAAGAATCAATGCGAGACGGTGCCCGAGGGGGCACGAGGCAGGGGGCGCGCCTGCCCCCCTCGTGGGACCCCGTAAGGCGGTTGCTGCTCTTCTTTGGGCACAAGAAAGCTAATTTTTGGAAAAATATCTCGGCGAAGGTTTCAGTCCAATCGGAGTTACGGATCTCCATATATATATACAAAACGGTGAAAGGGCAGAATACCAGAATGCAGAAACAGAGAGACAGATCCAATCTCGGAGGGGCTCTCGCCCCTTCCATGCCATGGAGGCCAAGGACCAGAAGAGAAACCCTTCTCCCATCTAGGAAGGAGGTCAAGGAAGAAGAAGAAGAAGGGGCCCCCTCTCCCCTTCTCTTCCGGTGGCGCCGGAACGCTGATGTGGTCATCATCATCATCACCGCGATCTACACCAACACCTCCGCCATCTTCAACATCTCCATCACCTTCCCCCATCTATCTACAGTGGTCCACTCTCCCGCAACCCGTTGTACCCTCTACTTGAACATGGTGCTTTATACTTCATATTATTATTCAATGATGTGTTGCCATCCTATGATGTCTGAGTAGATTTTCGTTGTCCTATCGGTGTTTGATGAATTGCTATGATTGATTTAATTTGCTTGTGGTTATGTTGCTGTCTTTTGGTGCCCATCATATGAGCGCGCGCGTGGATCACACCATAGGGTTAGTTGTATGCTAATAGGACTATGTATTGGAGGGCTGATAACCCACAAGTGTAGGGGATCGCAACAGCTTTCGAGGGTAAAGTATTCAGCCCAAATTTATTGATTCGACACAAGGGGGGCCAAAGAATATTCTCAAGTATTAGCAGTTGAGTTGTCAATTCAACCACACCTGGATAACTTAATATCTGCAGCAAAGTATTTAGTAGCAAGGTAATATGATAGTAGTGGTAACGGTAACAAAAGTAAAGAAAGCAAAAGTAATATTTTTGGTGTTTTGTAGTGATTGTAACAGTAGCAACGGAAAATTAAATAAGCGTAAACCAGTAGATGGAAAGCTCGTAGGCATTGGACCGATGATGGATAATTATACCGGATGCGGTTCATCATGTAATATTCATAACATAGGGTGACACAGAACTAGCTCCAATTCATCAATGTAATATAGGCATGTATTCCGAGTATAGTCATACGTGCTTATGTAAAAGAACTTGCATGACATCTTTTGTCCTACCCTCCCGTGGCAGCGGGGTCCTAATGGAAACTAAGGGATATTAAGGCCTCCTTTTAATAGAGAACCGGAACAAAGCATTAGCACATAGTGAATACATGAACTCCTCAAACTATGGTCATCACCGGGAGTGGTCCCGATTATTGTAACTTCGGGGTTGCCGGATCATAACACATAGTAGGTGACAATAGACTTGCAAGATAGGATCAAGAACTCACATATATTCATGAAAACATAATAGATTCAGATCTGAAATCATGGTACTCGGGCCCTAGTGACAAGCATTAAGCATAGCAAAGTCATAGCAACATCAATCTCAGAACATAATGGATACTAGGGATCAAATCCTAACAAAACTAACTCGATTACATGATAGATCTCATCCAACCCATCACCGTCCAGGAAGCCTACGATGGAATTACTCACGCACGGCGGTGAGCATCATGAAATTGGTGATGGAGGATGGTTGATGATGACGACGACGACGAATCCCCCTCTCCGGAGCCCCGAACGGACTCCAGATCAGCCCTCCCGAGAGGTTTTAGGGCTTGGTGGCGGCTTCGTATTGTAAAACGCGATGATTTCTTCTCCTTGATTTTTTCTCTCCAAAAGCAAATATATAGAGTTGGAGTTGGCGTCGGAGGAGCTCCAGGGGGCCCACGAGGTAGGGGGCGCCCCCACCCTCGTGGACAGGGTGTGGGCCCCCTAGTCTTCATCTTTGGCAAGGAATTATTATTATTTTTAACTAGATGTTCCGTGAAGTTTCAGGTCATTCCGAGAACTTTTGTTTTCTGCACATAAAACAACATCATGGCAATTCTGCTGAAAATAGCGTCAGTCCCGGTTAGTTCCATTCAAATCATGCAAGTTAGAGTCCAAAACAAGGGCAAAAGTGTTTGGAAAAGTAGATACGACGGAGACGTATCAACTCCCCCAAGCTTAAACCTTTGCTTGTCCTCAAGCAATTCAGTTGACAAACTAAAAGTGATAAAGAAAAACTTTTACAAACTCTATTTGCTCTTGTTGTTGTAAATATGTAAAGCCAGCATTCAAGTTTTCAGCAAAGATTATGACTAACCATATTTGCAATAATTCTCAGGTCTCATATTTACTCATATCAATAGCATAATCAACTAGCGAGCCATAATAATAAATCTCGGATGACAACACTTTCTTAAAACAATCATAATATGATATAACAAGATGGTATCTCGCTAGCCCTTTCTGAGACCGCAAAACATAAATGCAGAGCACCTTTAAAGATCAAGGACTGACTAGATATTGTAATTCATGTTAGAAGAGATCCAATCATAGTCATACCCAATATAAATTAATAGTAATGAATGCAAATGACAGTTGTGCTCTCCAGCTAGTGCTTTTTAATAAGAGGGTGATGACTCAACATAAAATTAAATAGATAGGCCCTTCGCAGAGGGAAGCAGGGATTTGTAGAGGTGCCAGAGCTCGGTTTGAAATAGACATAAATAATATGATCAAGAATTATTTGTGCACTCCTCCGGTGATGAAAGCACCCAAGCATAGGGAACCCTTCAGACTTTACATTGCAGCAGAGGAAGGAGTTATTGGTGCTATTTTAACTCAAGAGACCGAAGGAAAAGAGCATGCCATCACTTATTTGAGCCGCCGCTTATTGGACGCAGAGACAAGGTATACATTTATTGAGAAATTATGTCTATGCTTATATTATGCTTGCACAAAACTGAGACATTATTTAGTGCCGAGTGCTTGTGTAGTAGCTTGTCAAACCGATGTCATTAAATACATGTTGCATAGGCCAATTCTTAGTGGTAGAATTGACAAGTGGGCTTATGCTTTGGTTGAATATGATTTGGCTTATGAATCTCTAAAATCCATGAAAGGCCAAATTGTTGCTAATTTCATTGTTGAACATTGGATTAATGACAAGAATGATGTTGATATGAACCTTATTTCATTAGTACCATGGAGATTATACTTTGATGGTTCAGTTTGTAGCAATGGCCAAGGTGTTGGTATTGTTTATATATCTCCTCATGGTGCTGTTTTTGAAGCCGCATGCCGCTTAGAATATTTTTGCACAAAAATCGAGCCGAATATGAAGCATTGTTATTCGGCCTAGAGATGTTACTTGCTATAGGTATTACACATATTGAGGCTTATGGTGATTCGTTACTAGTGGTGCAGCAAATATCCAAAGTCTTTCAATGTTTGGACGAATCACTTAATGTTTATCTTGATAAATGTTTAGATATAATCTCTACTTTGGATTGTTTTAGCATTGCACATATATCTAGACATGACAACTGGAAAGCAAATGAGTTGGCATAGCAAGCATCTGGATATCATGTTGATCGTGGCATGTTTCATATTTCTCAAAGTCCGATGTCTTGTCTTGCCAGTATAGAAGAGGCCGAACCAGAACCCACTGATTCGGTCATTAACAAAAAATCTAGTGCAGATGACAATTCCGACTGGAGGAAGCCCATTGTTGCTTACTTGCGCAATCCGAGTGAAAGGGTGGACAGGGCTGTTCGGCGTATGGCTTTCAAGTATACAATGAGAGATGATGGTCTTTATCGCCAAACAGTCGATGATGTTCTTCTAAAGTGCTTGGACGAGGACCAGGCAAGAGTTGCTATGGGAGAGGTACATGAAGGCATTTATGACACTCATCAATCGGCTCCCAAGATGAAGTGGTTATTGCGACGTGTTGGGTTTTATTGGCCGACTATGATTAATGATTGCTTCAGATATTATAAGGGGTGTGAAGCTTGTCAAAAATTTGATGATATTCAATTGGCTCCTGCTGCTATGTTACATCCTATTATCAAGTCGTGGCCTTTCAGAGGTTGGTGTTTAGACTTCATTGGACAAATCCATCCGTCTTCCTCAAAAGGGCATCGGTTCGTATTGGTGGCAACTGATTATTTCACTAAATGGTCTGAAGCAGTACCTCTCAAGAACATGACACATACGAAGGTAATTCAATTCATAACCGAGCACATTATTCATATATTCGGTATTCCTCAAACGTTAACTATAGATCAAGGTTCATCTTTTATGTCACATCAAGTCAGAGAGTTTGCCGAATCTTATAATATAAAGTTGCTCAATTCCTCTCCGTATTATGCCCAAGCTAATGGACAAGCTGAGTCTAGCAATAAAATTTTAATCAAGCTCATCAAGAAGAAGATTGAGGATAATCCGAGGAGATGGCATGAGTTGTTGTCCGAAGCTTTGTGGGCATACAAAATTTCAAGGCATGGTGCTGCGAAGGTGACTCCATATGAGCTAGTATATGGTCAAGAGGCTGTTTTTACCAGTGGAAGTAAATTTGAATGCTTTGAGAATAGCCAAACAAAATGATTTATCGGCAGTAGACTTTTGTAACTTGATGATGGACAATATTGATGAGGTTGCCGATAAATGTTTGGCTGCTTTGAAGGCCATAGAGAGAGACAAGTTGAGGGTGGCAAGATCTTACAATAATAAAGTCAAGTTGAAGAATTTTCAAGTTGGTGATCTCGTCTGGAAAGTGATTCTACCGATTGGTTCAAGAGATAGGAAATTCGGGAAGTGGTCTCCGAGTTGGGAAGGTCCTTTTAGGATTACAAGAATAGTTCTCGGAAACTCATATTTGGTGGAATCCATACAAGGGACAATGTTACCTAGATCTCTCAGTGGCAGATACTTGAAGAAATACCACCCGAGTTTGTGGCAAGAAGCATAAGTAGGCAATGGCCGATATATGATTATCGCCCTTAGCATAAACATGGCCGATACATAATTATCGCCCTAAGAAAAATAAATGGCCGATGGAGTGTTGACATCGTCCTTAGAACAAACACCGTGCATATTATTTTTCGGCGTGCAAGCTTTGCCGAAAAATAGGGGGGCATGTGTTGACATCAGATTTTGGCACGACATAAAAAGAAAATGAGATGGCTTCGAGTGAAAGGGTTTTTCATCATGAAAAGTTTCGCATCGTCGAATGGAATAACTTTGATGTTTAAGTCGTTGACATCCGACCTCATCTTAGGGGCTGAAGCTGTACTCCGAGTGACATAATTTAGTGTTCCGAGTGCTTTTCGGCCAATTCTGCTTTCAGGACTACCTCGGATGAAGGAGCACTCTAAAGAAATTGTCTTCATCTCGTCGAGGCAATTGATTTTCATATATAAATCATCTTAATCCGAGTTCATATGCAAAAGTTATAGTCAATACGGTCTGGACAAGCCAGAGACCAAAATATTACGCTTTGACACCAGACACATGTTGATGAGTGTCTGATGAAATGCGTGAGCAATTCGGCCCTCAAGATGGCCTTGAATTGAAAAACCTTCAACACGGAAAAGTTTCGTCTTGTCGAGCCGATCGATTTTCAAATATAATTCGTCTCAATCTGAGGTCGTATGAGGCATGGAGAGACAAATCAAGATTAGGCTATGTTTTCAATCAGAAAATCCGAGTGAAAAGTTTACCATCCGAGTGAAAATTTACCGGTCGAGTGGAAGTTTGCTGACTGAATGAACTTATTATTATCAAAGTGGAAATATAGTCATCCGAGTGGAAATATGATCATCCGAGTGAAATTGTCCTCCAGGTGAAAATATTCCGAGTGAAAAGATTACCATCGGGACGAAAACTTGCCGATCGAATAAGATAGTGCCTTCCGAGTGGAAATATAGTCATCCGAGTGGAAATATAGTCATCCGAGTGGAAATATAGTCATCCGAGTGAAAGGTTGTCTTCCGAGTGAAAAAGTCCAGTCGGACGATCCGAGTGAAAGTATCTAATATCCGAGTGGATGAGCTCAAATCCGAGGGAAATTGAACATGTGCTCGAAAGTTTATCAAAATGACCTCGGATGAAGAAGTGTACAATACAGAAGCTGTGCATATCATCAAGACGGTAAACTTTGGTTTTGGAGTCATCATCATCAGAGATAGTATATGGCCTGCAAATTCACTGCGAGACTCGGATAATCCAGTCTACTGCAAGACCGAGTCCGACTGGAAGGTAAAGATGATCTTGAAAAGTATTCAAGATGGCCTTATTTGAAGAAGTGATCAACATGAGAGTTGTTCGTATCATTGAGGCGCACAAGTTTGATATTTGGGCCGTCTTGATCTGAGATCATATGCAAGCTCAGCGGCCCGCGCAAGAAGGAAGACAACGTTTGGGCCAGATTCAGACTGAATCTGAGTTGGAATAGAACTAGGACTCTAGGACGTGAATTGATGTAATTTTTCTTGTAAGGAAAGCCTAGATGAATCCTTTCTTGTACGGGAAGTCCAGCCACCTCTTATATATGTTGGGGGTGACGGCCGATTGAACAACACACAATCGAACAAATCAATATACTACTTTTTCATCTACGTTTTATCTCTCCACCGTTTTTCTCTCTCGTTCATCGCTGTTTTTCGTGTTTGAGAGCTGCGAATCCCAAGGCTCTAGGGGCGAGCGAATCGACCTAGGGCATCCCATAGCCACCGCACTCCCTGACGGGGTCCCTCCCGGGGGTGTGGGGTTTTCGGGTCTGCAAAAGCGCCCGTCGACTATCTTGCGTATCGCGCTATCGGTCGGGTCTCCTTCGACGTGAGCTGTGGTGCATCACCCCCGGCGTCGAGGGTACACGTGACGTGTTCGTGTGTCAACAAAGGGCAGCCCTAGTTGATACATGAGCTATTCGAGCATACAAAACAGAATGTTTATTTGAAGGTTTAGAGTTTGGCACATACAAATTTACTTGGAACGGCAGATAAATACCGCATATAGGAAGGTATGATGGACTCATATGGAATAACTTTGGGGTTTTTAAGGGATTGGATGCACAAGCAGTATTCCTGCTTAGTACAAGTGAAGGCTAGCAAAAGACTGGGAAGCGACCAACTAGAGAGCGACAACAGCCATGAACATGCATTAAAATTAATGGACATTGGATGCAAGCATGAGTAGGATATAATCTACCATGAACATAAATATCATGAAGGCTATGTTGATTTGTTTCAACTACATGCGTGAACATGTGCCAAGTCGAGTCACTTAAATCATTCAAAGGAGGATACCACCTCACTATACCACATCACAACCATTTTAATAGCATGTTGGCACGCAAGGTAAACCATTATAACTCATAGCTAATCAAGCATGGCACGAGTAACTATGATCTCTCATTGTCATTGCAAACATGTTTATTCATAACAAGCTGAATCAGGAACGATGAACTCATCATATTTACAAAAACAAGAGAGGTCGAGTTCATATGAGCTTTTCTCATCTCAGTCAGTCCATCACATATCATCATAATTGCCTTTCACTTGCACGACCGAACGATGCGAATAATAATAAGAGTGCACGTGCATTGGACTAAGCTGGAATCTGCGAGCATTCAATAAACAGGAGAAGACAAGGCAATATGGGCTCTTGGTTAAATCAACAATAATGCATATAAGAGCCACTTCAACAATTTAATTATAGTCTTCTCCTATCGACCCCCAAAGAAAAGAAAAGAAATAAAAACTATTTATACGGGAAAGCTCCCAACAAGCAAAAGAAGAACGGGAAATATTTTTGGGTTTTCTTTTTAATTGTTACTACTACAACAGAGAAGTAAACTACTACTAATTTTTTTTGTTTTTCTTAAGGTTTATTAAACACACAAGAAGAAAGCTGGAAAAAGAAAATAAACTAGCATGGATATTACAGTGAAAGAGTATGAGCACTGACATCTAGCAATGAGTGTGTGAACATAAATGTAATGTCGGTGAGAAATACGTACTCCCCAAGCTTAGGCTTTTGGCCTAAGTTGGTTTATTGCTAGGGATAGCCTGGCGGATACCCATAGGTGTAGCTGGGGTCGTAATGAGATGCAGCGTTTATCGCCTCCTGAGCTGCAGCGTGGCGTCGGGCTGCCTCCGCTCTCCTCTCATACTCATCTGCCTCCTCTCTGGTAATAACATATCTTCCTTTTGTCTAAGAATCAAAGAAGGCAGGAGCAGGGAGAGTAATACGGACAACACACGTTTATCAAAGATTAGTCGATATAAGAGAGGTGATTCATTCCTTTCGACAAACTGGTGGAAGGCCATAGAATTAAAATCTAAATAGGCAGGAGGCAACTCCATATCACCCTCACGAACATCCACCTCAAGAAAATGAGCTAAGCAGGTTGCATAAATTCCTCCAAAGAAATCTCCATTATATCTATTATGATGCAACTACGTGCTACAATAGCTCCCAAATGATAAGACTGGTCTCCTAACACAGCACTCCTGAGAATGCTAAGGTCAGGGACACACACGTGACATGCTTCATCCTTAGCATTTATGCACCTACCTATGAAGAGAGCAAAATAATGTATAGCAGGAAAGTGAATGCTCCCTCTGGTAGCTTGTGTTATATCTCTAGATTCCCTTACAGTTATACTAGCAAGAAAGTTTCTAAATTCAGATTTACGAGGATCACTAGCACTACCCCATTGTGGAAGTTTTCAAGCAAAAGTAAAATCCTCTAAGTCCATGGTATAAGATTTGTCATAAAGATCAAACATGACAGTAGGAGAATTACACGAAGATGAAAATTCAAACCTCCTCATAAATGAGCTAGTGAGTTGATGGTACTGTGGGCATTTGTCTGCCTCAAAGTCCACAAGATCGGCGTTACGCAAATATGCGTTAAATTCCTCTTTGATTCCCGCTTGATCCATAAAATTTTCCGACGGCCATTCAGAGGGCCGCACTGGAGCGTCCCTTGGGGGCTCCTCATCGGCATCACGCATTGCAAGCCCGGGTCCTTGCTTTCTTGAAGAACCACCTTGGAATATTTTCCTAAGCATATTGCTTTTCTTTGAAAAATTTCTGAAATTTTTAGTAACTTCAAACAGAAGTGAACCAAGCTCAACAAAATTGATAGTAACTACTCCTACAAGTGCGTAGAGTCTATACCAAGCATTAGAACTACTTGGAACCATATAAATTTGACATGCAAGCTCAAGAACATGGTCACCTATGAAGCACAAATTTGCAAAGGATAAAGCACTAGAACATAAACTAATTGGACCAATGGAGGAGTCACATACCAAGGAACAATCTCCCCAAGTAGTTTTGTGAGAGGTGCTTTGAGCAAGGAGATCAAAAATCACAGCAAAGTGAGCTAGATCTCGTGCTTGAGCTGGTTATTCGTGTTTGTGGGAGGAAGAAGAAGAGGATGGGTGCACGAATAAGTGGAGGAGGGCCACCGTGGGCCCACGAGGCAGGGGGCGCGCCCTCCACCCTCGTGGCTCGGTGGCAGCTCCCCCCGCGGTGCTTTCAGTACCATAAATCCTCAAATATTCCCAAAAAAATTATATTAAATTGGCATGGCATTTGGAGGACTTTTATTTTCGGGGTATTTTTATAATGCATGGATAAATCAGGAAACAGACAGAAAAATACTATTTTTTACCTTATTTCATCTAAATAACAGAAAGTATAAAGAGGGTACAGAAGGTTGTGCCTTCTAGTTTCATCCATCTCATGCTCATCAAAAGGAATCCACTAACAAGGTTGATCAGGTCTTGTTAACAAACTCATTCCGAATAACATGAAACCGGAGAAATTTTGAATAACACTATGTTACCTCAACGGGGATACGCACATCCCCAATAATAAGAATATCATATTTCTTCTTGACAGTAGGAAGAGGAAATTCAAAACCTCCAAATATAATCGATGGAATTTTTCCAATAGAGTTGATACTATGAACTTGAGATTGTTTCCTTGGAAAGTGTACCGTATGCTCATTACCATTAACATGAAAAGTGACATTGCCTTTATTGCAATCAATAACAGCACCTGCAGTATTCAGAAAAGGTCTTCCAAGAATAATATACATACTATCGTCCTCAGGAATATCAAGAATAACAAAGTCCGTTAAAATAGTAACGTTTGGTACATCCTCACAAATACCCACAGGTATAGCATTAGATTTATCAGCCATTTGCAAAGATATTTTAGTAGGTGTCAACTTATTCAAATCAAGTCTTCGATATAAAGAGAGAGGCATAACACTAACACCGGCTCTAAGATCACATAAAGCAGTTTTAACATAGTTTCTTTTAATGGAGCATGGTATAGTAGGTACTCCTGGATCTCCAAGTTTCTTTGGTATTCCACCCTTAAAGTGTAATTAGCAAGCATGGTGGAAATTTCAGCTTCCGGTATCTTTCTTTTATTTGTAACAATATCTTTCATATACTTAGCATAAGGATTCATTTTGAGCATATCAGTTAATCGCATACGCAAAAAGATAGGTCTAATCATTTCAGCAAAGCTCTCAAAATCCTCATCATCCTTTTTCTTGGATGGTTTGGGAGGAAAAGGCATGGGCTTCTGAACCCATGGTTCTCTTTATTTACCATGTTTCCTAGCAACAAAGTCTCTCTTATCATAACGTTGATTCTTTGATTGTGGGTTATCAAGATCAACAACATGTTCAATTTCTACATCATTATCATTACTAGGTTGAGCATCATCATTAACATTTTCATTAGGTTCATGTTCATTACCAGATTGTGTTTCAGCATCAGACATAGATATATCATTTGGATTCTCAGGTGGTTCAGCAATAGGTTCATTAGAAGTTTGCAAAGTCCTATCATTTTTCTTTTTCTTCTTTTTAGAAGAACTAGGTACATCAATATTATTTCTCGGAGAATCTTGCTCAATTCTCTTAGGGTAGCCTTCAGGATACAAAGGTTCCTGAGTCATTCTACCAGTTCTAGTAGCCACTCTAACAACATAATCAATTTTCTTACTATTTAATTCATTGAGCAAATCATTTTGAGCCTTAAGTACTTGTTCTACTTGAGTGGTAACCATAGAAGCATGTTTGCTAATGAGTTTAAGTTCACATCTAATATTAGCCATATAATCACCCAAGTGTTTAATCATATAATTATTTTATTTTAATTGTCTACCAAAATAAGCATTGAAATCTTCTTGTTTGACAATAAAATTATCAAACTCTTCTAAGCATTGTCTAGCAGACTTATAGTGAGGAATATCACCTTCATCAAATCTATAAAGAGAATTTACCTTTACTACCCGTGTCGGGTTATCAAGATCGGGAGGTTCTTCAATAGGTAATGGATCAAGATCATATGTTTCTTCAATAGGCGGTAAATTAAGACCATGTATTTCTTCAATAGGAGGTAAATTCTTAACATCTTCAGCCTTAATACCTTTTTCTTTCATAGATTTCTTTGCCTCTTGCATATCTTTGGGACTGAGAAATAGAACACCTCTCTTCTTCGGAATTGGTTTAGGAATAGGCTTGGTAATTGGAGCAGGAGCTGGCTCAGGAAGTGCCCAACTATTTTCATTTGTCAACATATTATTCAATAGAATTTCAGCTTCATCCGGTGTTCTTTCCCTGAAAAGAGAACCAACACAACTATCCAGGTAATCTCTGGAAGCATCGGTTAGTACATTATAAAAGATATCAAGTATTTCATTTTTCTTAAGAGGATGATCAGGCAAAGCATTAAGTAATTGGAGAAGCCTCCCCCAAGCTTGTGGGAGACTCTCTTCTTCAATTTGCACAAAGTTGTATATTTCCTTTAAAGCAGCTTGTTTCTTATGAGTACGGAAATATTTAGCAGAGAAGTAATAAATCATATCCTGGGGACTACGCACACAACCAGGATCAAGAGAATTAAACCATATCTTAGCATCGCCCTTTAATGAGAACGGAAATATTTTAAGGATTTAAAAGTAGCATGATCTCTCATCATTAGTAAACAGGGTGGCTATATCATTTAATTTAGTAAGATGTGCCACAACAGTTTCAGATTCATAGCCATGAAAAGGATCAGATTGAACCAAAGTAATTATATCAGGATCAACAGAGAATTCATAATCCTTATCGGCAACACAAATAGGTGAACTAGCAAAAGCACGGTCAGGTTTCATTCTATCTCTAAGAGATTACTTATTCCATTCACCTAATAACCTCTTGAGTTCATATATATATTTGCGAGCTAGAATAGCGGCAGAAGATTCCATATCCAAAACATAACCTTCAGGAATAACAGACCTATCTTCATCATCACTTTCATCAACAGTATCAGTTTCAATAATTTCTTTCTCTCTAGCCCTAGCAATTTGTTCATCAAGAAATTCACCAAGTGGCACAGAAGTATCAAGCATAGAAGTAGTTTCATCATAAGTATTATGCATAGCAGAAGTGGCATCATCAATAACATGCGACATATCAGAACGATTAACAGAAGGAGGTTTAGGTGTTGCAAGCTTACTCATAACAGAAGGTGAATCAGGTGCAGAGCTAGATGGCAGTTCCTTACCTCCCCTCGTAGTTGAGGGATAAATTGTTGTCTTAGCGTCTTTCAAGTTCTTCATAGTGACCAGCAGATATAAATCCCAAGTGACTCAAAGCATAGAGCTATGCTCCCTAGCAACGGCGCCAGAAATTAGTCTTGATAACCCACAAGTGTAGGGGATCGCAACAGCTTTCGAGGGTAAAGTATTCAACCCAAATTTATTGATTCGACACAAGGGGAGCCAAAGAATATTCTCAAGTATTAGCAGCTGAGTTGTCAATTCAACCACACCTGGATAACTTAATATTTGCAGCAAAGTATTTGGTAGCAAGCTAATATGATAGTAGTGGTAATGGTAACAAAAATAAACAAAGCAAAAGTAATATTTTTGGTGGTTTGTAGTGATTGTAACAGTAGCAACGAAAAAGTAAATAAGCGTAAACCAGTAGATGGAAAGCTCGTAGGCATTGGACCGATGATGGATAATTATGCCGGATGCGGTTCATCATGTAACATTCATAACATAGGGTGACACGGAACTAGTTCCAATTCATCAATGTAATGTAGGCATGTATTCCGAGTATAGTAATACGTGCTTATGGAAAAGAACTTGCATGACATCTTTTGTCCTACCCTCCCGTGGCAGCGGGGTCCTAATGGAAACTAAGGGATATTAAGGCCTCCTTTTAATAGAGAACCGGAACAAACATTAGCACATAGTGAATACATGAACTCCTCAAACTATGGTCCTCACCAGGAGTGGTCCCGATTATTGTCACTTCGGGGTTGCCAGATCATAACACATAGTAGGTGACTATAGACTTGCAAGATAGGATCAAGAAATCATATGTATTCATGAAAACATAATAGGTTCAGATCTGAAATCATGGCACTCGGGCCCTAGTGACAAGCATTAAGCATAGCAAAGTCATAACAACATCAATCTCAGAACATAATGGATACTAGGGATCCAACCCTAACAAAACTAACTCGATTACATGATAGATCTCATCCAACCCTGGGGGGCGTTCCGACAATCTATTAACCAGCGCCAGAAATCTTCCTGCTACCTCTTGAGCACTACATTGGATTTCCTTGAAGAGGAAAGGGTGATGCAGTAGAGTAGAGTAAGTATTTCCCTCAGTTTTTGAGAACCAAGGTATAATCCAGTAGGAGGCTATGCGTGAGTCCCTCGTACCTACACAAAACAAATAGCTCAACGCAACCAACGCGATTAGGGGTTGTCAATCCCTTCACGGTCACTTACGAGAGTGAGATCTGATAGAGATGATAGATAATATTTTTGGTATTTTTGGTATAAAGATGCAAAGTAAAATAAAAGGCAAAGTAAAAAGCAAAATAATAAAGTGATGGAAGATTGATATGATGAGAATAGACCCGGGGGCCATAGATTTCACTAGTGGCTTCTCTCAAGAGCATAAGTATTCTATGGTGGGTGAACAAATTACTGTTGAGCAATTGACAGAATTGAGCATAGTTATGAGAATATCTAGGTATGATCATGTATATAGGCATCACATCCGAGACAAGTAGACCGACTCCTGCCTGCATCTACTACTATTACTCACCTCATCGACCGCTATCCAGCATGCATCTAGAGTATTAAGTTAAAAACAGAGTAACGCCTTAAGCAAGATGACATGATGTAGAGGGATAGTTTCATGCAATATGATAAAAACCCCATCTTGTTATCCTCGATGGCAACAATACAATACGTGCCTTGTTGCCCCTACTGTCACTGGGAAAGGACACCGCAAGATTGAACACAAAGCCAAGCACTTCTCTCATTGCAAGAAAAGCCAATCTAGTAGGCCAAACCAAACTGATAATTCGAAGAGACTTGCAAAGATAACCAATCATACATAAAAGAATTCAAAGAAGATTCAAATATTGTTCATAGATAATCTTGATCATAAACCCACAATTCATCGGTTTCAACAAACACACCGCAAAAAGAAGATCACATTAAATAGATCTCCACGAGAGAGGGGGAGAACATTGTATTGAGATCCAAAAAGAGAGAAGAAGCCATCTAGCTACTAACTATGGACCCGAAGGTCTGAGGTAAACTACTCAGACTTCATCGGAGGGGCTGTGATGATGTAGAAGCCCTCCGTGCACTACAAAAAATACACTTCCGTGATGGTACGTGTTTGTCACAGTAGGTCACGTTTTTTGTCATGCATGTACATCCATGACAAATTTATGACAGAATCAAGATAGTCATACCTGTGCTGTCGTAGAAGTGTTCCATGACATTACCAAAATTATCATCACGGAAGTGTCCACTTCCATGACGATAAATCGCGCGTCACAGAAGTGCTTTTGTCAAGGGTGACCGACACGTGGCATCCATCGTAACGGAACGCCGTTAAGCTATCAGGTTGGGTTTTGGATCCGATAACCCGTTAACAGCCCCAACCAATGGGGATTTTCCACGTGTAAAATCATCATTGGCTGGAGGAAACACGTGTCAGCTCATCATTGGGACAGATGTCATCCACTCATTTGACGGAAGGTGCCTATGATACGTCGACACGTGGCACGGCCCAACAGAGGCCCATCCCTGTGAAAAGGCCGGCCCGTTTGACTTGGTCAAAAGGTGGCGGGCCGGCCCATGGAAAGCCTGTTAACCGCCTGTTCGCATATAGCCCATTTACAGCTCGCTAACCCAAGGCCCGTTACGCCCTATCCGAATTAGGCCCGGTAGCGTCATCTGGGCCATCCAATATGATTCCAGTCCGTTTTCACTTCTGGCGCATGTATGGCCCATGACGTCTTTCGACCCATATGAGGCCCTATGTAACTCTTGGCCTATTAACGGCCCGTGGTGAAACTGGCCCGTAATGAACAGTGTATCACTTTACACCCATTAACGACCCGTGGTGAAACTGGCCCGTAATGAACAGTGTATCACTTAATACCCATTAACGACCCGTTATTCCGTTGGGCCGTTTCCAGCCCATGTTATCTTTCGGCCTTCTCAGAGTCCATTTATTCTTGGGCTCATTTCCAGCATTCGTTTACTTACATCCCGTTACTGTCATTTTCTCCTTGTGGGCCAAATTCAGCCCGTGGTTACAGTCGGCCCGTTTGTGGTCCATTAATACGTTGGGCCATTTTCATAGCGTCGTCAAATACGGCCTATTAACGATGGCCCGTTATGGCCGTCCCATGAATGGACGATTCCAACTCTAGCCCGTTTACGGCCATAATGCGGTCTGTTTGTGTCGGTGTACTAAAGTAGGGGTACCTTAGTACCCCGAACTTGTGCATGGGCAGTAGTAGCGTCCAGCGGCAAGGCTTGCCAGGGGAGCGACAAGAGTCTCCACGACCCTTTCTGGGCTGGACGAAGGCCAAGTGATCGAGCCTAGAAGACCAGGCCCCGACAAGAGGAGCTTGCCGGGCCAAGGAGGCGAGGTCCGGCAAGAGGAGCTTGCCGGGACGACTAAGCCGAAGCACCAAGGCCCCGGCGGGAGGAGCTCGCCGGGACGGCCAAGCCAAGGCACCCCAAGAAAAGCCCGCCGCGGCGCGCCACGCGCCCCGGCAAGGCCTGACGAGCGGCAAGCTTTCAGGTGCGGCAAGACAACCACCGCGGCAAGCCACTTGCCGCGACAAACCACCACCTCAGGCCTGCGCTCCAGCTCACTTGACCACGCGTCACTCTGGAGTTTCCCCAGAGGCACGTGGCAGGGCGCCGCGCAACCTGAGGCGCGCGGTGGCATGCGACGTTGGCAGAGTCGCCCCCAACGGTCCGCCTCGGTACTGTTCGGGCGATCCAGACGGGCATTTAATGCCTTTGTCCCCCGCTGTCAGAGTTAGGTGCGATAGCACTGTGCGGCCACTGTTCGCACAGTTCCTTGCCATTTTTACCCTCACCTGCGTCGCTACCTGTGGGAAACCCCTTAGCATATAAAAGGAGGCCCATGCGCACGTAGGGAGGGGGACCCCGAAGGAAACACCCAGTAGACCCTCGTCTACGTCCAGCTCCAACTTACTGTAGCTTCTTGCGCTCCAGAGCAAGAACTCGAATCAACCAGACAAGCAGCAGTAGGGTTTTACGCATCCGTGCGGCCCGAAGCTGGGTAAAATCGTTGTGTGTGTGTCGCCTCGATCTGCTATTTGCGCAACCTCCGCCCCCCGCCGAACCGAAAAGGGGCTCCATCCCCATAGGTGCTCGTGGAGGCCGATTTCCCCCGACATCCTTGGCGCGCCAGGTAGGGGGCTGCGTCGAGGTTGTGCGAACCAGATTTGGCGACCACAGGTAAGCTCAGGTATGGCCAGGTACCTTTCCGCTCCAACCCGCGGAGCGGAGGCATTCCTCCTCACGGACTCGTGCACGGCCCTCCTCGAGTACCCACTCACGCAGAGCCCGGGCAAGAGCAGCTGCTCCTTGAGGAGGACCGCCTTCCGGCCGCTGAGCGAGTTTCTCGCCTCCAGCAAACTCTGCGCCGCTCCCGTAGCCGCAGAAGTTAGCGCCGGAAGTTGCGGGAAAGGCGACCTCGTTCTTCGGCACGCCCAGGCCGCCAAGATCCAAACGAGTCGATGCCGACCGTGGGAGGGACCTTGCCAGCGCGGTAGTCGGAACCCGTTCCGTCAGCCATCCTCTCTGTCCAAGTCTTGCCGCAGTTGCATGTAATCCTTGGTACAGAGACGAGCGCAGATCCCAAGCATAGCTTATGTGCCCCGCACATCTTGTTGATTTCGCGCCTCTCCGCTTTGCGCATGCATTATTTGACACGATTGTGCAGCACTCGGCTCCGGCAAGCGATGGCAGGCCGTGAAGCCCCGAGCCCTCGTTATTCCCTTACCTCGAGAAGGGGGGATGACAGGATAGGCTGGGCGTCGCCCGAGGAAGCTGCGCCTTGCCGGACTGCAAACAACAGAAAAGCTAAGTTGCCAAAATTTGAGCAATTAAGCTCCTTTTTACCCTTAAGTTATCTTCCTCGAACGGCCGAGCTTCGTATGGGAAACCTGTGCGCGGAGGGGCCGGCTCGTGGCTGGTTGCGCCCTTATTCGTTTCGAGTCCGCTCAACGACTTAAGTGTGCTACATCCAGAGTGGCATCCTTACTTTGTTTCGAGCTTGCTCGACAGCTTAAGTGTGCTGCGACTGCAGTCGCAACGCTTACCTCGCCCTGAGCCTGCTCAACATTTTAAGTGAGTTGCGCCAGCCGCGGCAAGGTTTCTTGCCGATGGAGGCACCGCCAGCGGGTTGCTGATGTCCCGCACTCGGCACCCGTGGCAAGGCGGAGGCTTGCGCCGACAAGTTCCTGGGAGCATAGGGCGCGAACGTACGAAGCACAAAGTCGAACGAGGGAGATAACAGCGCAATGAACTGCCTAAGATAAAAGTTATATTCCAAAACGACTTGCCGCTGCTCTAATCAGCTGTTTCTATGACATGCTCAGCAGCGACAAGGGAAGAGAAGAAAGAAGGAAGGAGTGCGGACCCTCATCACCCCCTTCTGCTCCTTATAAAGGGGCGGAGTGGGGGCTCGGCCGCCCCGCCCAACCAATCAAAGCAGAGGAAGGGCAGGCGACGGGGCCGACCCTCTACTTCGACCCGCGTCGGCCCGGTTTCCTGCCTCCACCACCGCAACCCCAAGCGCATGGAGGACGCGTGGCGGGCGAGCACGGCCGAGGCGACAGATGAGGCGACCTCTCTCCACCCCGTGATCGTGGGGGCGGGCGCCCCGAAAGCCGCGCCTCGACCCCGTTCGTTCACCAAGCTGCGCCTCCACGTCTCCCCCCACTTGAAAGTGGGGGCGGACGTTTCGCCTTTCCAAATAAAGGAATCATGCCCCACGTGACGCATGCCTGTGGGCCTCAAGCCCCGCGCACGCCACCCATGTCACGCACGCCTCGCCCCCACGACGCCGCGATAAGCGCGCGCCACTTGGGGAGGGCGCGACGGGCACATAGTTAAGGAGCAGCGCAACCCAGGCCACGCGTGCCCGTGCACTGTTAGGGCCTGGCCCAACAACGCTCGGCACCGTGTATGGCCCAGACCCGGGGGCTCCTGTCGGTGTACTAAACTAGGGGTACCTTAGTACCCCGAACTTGTGCACGGGCAGTAGTAGCGTCCCGCGGCAAGGCTTGCCAGGGGAGCGACAAGAGTCTCCACGGCCCTTTCTGGGCCGGACGAAGGCCAAGTGATCGAGCCTAGAAGACCAGGCCCCGGCAAGAGGAGCTTGCCGGGCCAAGGAGGCGAGGTCCGGCAAGAGGAGCTTGCCGGGCTAAGGCGACAAGGCCCCGGCAAGAGGAGCTTGCCGGGACGACTAAGCCGAAGCACCAAGGCCCCGGCGGGAGGAGCTTGCCGGGACGGCCAAGCCAAGGCACCCCAAGAAAAGCCCGTCGCGGCGCGCCGCGCGCCCCGGCAAGGCCTGACGAGCGGCAAGCTTTCAGGTGTGGCAAGACAACCACCGCGGCAAGCCACTTGCTGCGACAAACCACCACCTCAGGCCTGCGCTCCAGCTCACCTGACCATGCGTCACTCTGGAGTTTCCCCAGAGGCACGTGGCGGGGCGCCGCGCAACCTGAGGCGCGCGGTGGCATGCGACGTTGGCAGAGTCGCCCTCGTGGCAAGCGGAGGCGCCCCCAACGGTCCGCCTCGGTACTGTTCGGGCGATCCAGACGGGCATTTAATGCCTTTGTCCCCCGCCGTCAGAGTTAGGTGCGATAGCACTGTGCGGCCATTGTTCGCACAGTTCCTTGCCATTTTTACCCTCACCTGCGTTGCTACCTGTGGGAAACCCCTTAGCATATAAAAGGAGGCCCATGCGCACGTAGGGGGGGGGGGACCCCGAAGGAAACACCCAGTAGACCCTCGTCTACGTCCAGCTCCAACTTACTGTAGCTTCTTGCGCTCCAGAGCAAGAACTCGAATCAACCAGACAAGCAGCAGTAGGGTTTTACGCATCCGTGCGGCCCGAAGCTGGGTAAAATCGTTGTGTGTGTGTCGCCTCGATCTGCTCTTTGCGCAACCTCCGGCCCCCGCCGAACCGAAAAGGGGCTCCGTCCCCATAGGTGCTCGTGGAGGCCGATTTCCCCCGACAGTTTGGCCCATGTTTGGCCAATCGATCGTACGGCCCGTATAAGGCCCATTGATGATATGACCCGCAGAAGGCCCATTGTTTCTACGACCCGTAGAAGGCCCATTGTTTCTACGGCCCGTAGAATTCCTACTGTTTCTACGGCCAGTAGGAGGCCCAGTGTCACTACAGTAAATATTAGCCCATGGTTATTGTGGCCTAGTTTTAAAAAATAGGTTATTGCAGCCACTAGCTAACCGCGGAAAAAGAACTGCAATGACTACAAGCAAACAAATAAACAAGACAACAAGGAAATAAATAAGCAAGCAACTAACGCTAGGCTATCACGGCTATTACACATATTACATCCACTGGGCATCAAAGTTCGCCACCAGTGCAAATATAGGGAACACAGCAGCATATAAACGCCGCAGAAAAACAAGTCCAGAACTGAAACCACTTCAGAAGAGCTCAAGAAACAATATCCTGGGTACCCATAATGCTGGCAAGATGCTTAGCAAGCTTATTAACTTTCTCTTGTTTGGCGCTTAAGTCCTCCAGCGCTTGTTGTTGCACCAGAAAGTATGCATCTGAATTCTACAGGGACTTCCTCAGTCCTTCGGCTTCCTATCGCATAACATCTGATCGATGTCTTTCAACTTGAAGTTCAGACTCAAGAAGCCGAACTGATTCAGGCAACGAGTTCGAAGAGCTGGTGCCAGCAGTGGTAGCCAGTAGTAACCCGAACACTACATCAAGACAGGACTTTGGATTTGTCTCAGTGTCTTCAATATAGTTTTTATCAGCTTTCTTGGAGACCAACAGGGATGTCTCAGTATCTTGAACCTTATCTGCATTACTTCCTTTACCATTGTATAACAGGGTACTCTTCTCCAATATTTTATCCGCGTTCTAAAAGAGAAACAAACAAACACATCTCAGGTTTACAATGTAGTATATGAAACTCATTTTGGTAAACCAGTTCAGTAGTAAGGTGGACAGGATAACAACATGAAACAACCATATATCTATGTAGTATGGTCACTGTATGGTCTATATCATTCCAGTTTATGTTGCCTAATCAAGATAGATACAGTTCAAATCATATCTATTTAAGACAAAGCAGCATAGACATAATATAAGTGTGGGAAACTACATAGCAATAACAACACTTGTAATGTGCATGGCATGAGAACATAACTGTTTATTCAATTGAAACTGAAATCAACATAGAGCAAGTTACAATAGCAAACAGCCAAACACGTTGAAGAAAGAGGTTTAAAACATACCTATTGCGCCATTGGATTTTCAATTGCATCCTTCAAATTTGAAATTAGTTGGTATCAGTAAATATAGTGATGCAAGAACAAAGTAGTATGAACCATAGCTACGGAACCTGGCCTGAGAACAATTCTTCTTCTGCTTTAAGCGTTGACTTTGGGTTCGGAGTGGTGGTCCTCATGATTTGGGCACTGCAGTTTCCTTACTAACTACTCGTGTTTGGGTGCTCTGTGGTGGAGACGGTGCTGTGTCAACGGGAACTGGGTGTCTATCTGCTGGGGTTGGGGTTAGAAGGGGTGTAGCTGGTTCTTTGTCGAACTGGGCAGGGGTACAATCTGCATGAGTGTGGGTTATGTGTGGTGGGGCTGGTTCTTGGGCAAGTACAACCGTGGTTCTATCTGCATCGACAGGTAGCACGATCTTTTCTGAAGACCATGTTTTTACTCCCACAGATACTGCCATCACTCCCTCCAATTGAAATGGCTGATAAACAAGAAAAGTAATTGAATGTACAGACATTGTAAGATAGACAGGTGCAATGGATAGTAGGGAAGAAAACAAGGCATGAGATAATTCACATTTATGTTGTCTAAGCAAACAGAATAGCATGACATAATTTCACATATATGATGGCTAATTAAACAGGATAGCATGACACAATTTCACATGTATGATGGCTAACTAAACATGATAGAATGACATACTTCAAAATATGATGACTATGTAAACAGGATGACATGATATAACTATACGATGTGTCTATTAAAGTGGTTGGCATGCCATAAATCACAAACATGCCGTCGATAGAAACATGATGGCATGATATAATTCACGGATAAAATGACATAATTAAAATATGATGACCATGTAAACAGGATGAGATGATATAACTATATTATGTCTTTAGAAAATGGGTTGGCATGCCATAATTCAGATACATGTTGTCTATGTAAACATCATGGCATGCCATAATTCAAATATATGATTTATATACTAAGGAAGTGAGCAGAGGGCAATCACATATATGATGTGTCAACTAAGGAGATGGCATTCAATATGGTGTATATGATGTAAAAACTATGCATTGCAATACAACATATGCATTATATGAGTAATATAACCCTGCCAAGTTTGAGCATACACCTCAGGGGGATAATAGGACTGGTCATCTGCCTCTGAATCCTCCTCTGAAGAGCTATCTGTAACCAGCAAGATATCTGCTTCAGCAGGTAGCATTGTCTGCTCTGAAGACCTTGTTTTCACTCCAGATTTCTCCATCACCAATTCAAATGGCTGATGCACATGAAGAGCAGTTTAATATACAAACATTGTCGACAAAAGCAATGAGAAATACAAAAAAAGGACGGCATGACATAATTCACATATATGACGCTTTCCTAAACAACATGGCATTGCATAATTCACATACATAATGCCTTGCAACAAGATAACATTGCATAATTCACATATATAATTTCTTACAACAAGATGGCATTGCATAATTCACATATATGGTAATTAGACACTAAACAGGTGGCATTCACACAAAGCATGTCTAAACTAAGCAAATGACATAGCAATGCAAGATACCATACGCACGATATGAGCAACATAACCCTGCCAAGTTAGGGCATGCACCTCGGGGGGGGGGGGAGAATATGACTGGTCATCTATCTCTGAATCCTCCTCTAAGGAGCTATCGGTAACCAACAAGACATGCGCTTCGTCAAATAGCATTGTCTGCTCTGAAGACCTTGTTTCCACTCCAGACTTTTCCATGACCGTGCCAAATGGCTGATGCACAGGAAGAGTAATTGAATGTACAAAAATTGTTGACAAATTTAACACGCAATAAAAAAATGATGGCATGATATAATTCACATATAAGATGACTGGCTAACCAGGGTGGCATTGCAAAATTCACATATATGATGCCTGGCTAGATAAGATGGCATTGCATGATTCACATATACGATAAAGAAACTAAACAGATGGCATTGACACAAAGCATGTCTAAACTAAGCAGATGGTATACAGTAAGCAATGCAAGGCACCATATGCATGATATTACCAACATCAGCATGCCAAGTTAGAGCGAAGACCTCATGGGGTAAATAGGAGTGGTCTTCTCCTTCTGAATCCCCCTCAGAACAGTTATCTTCCTCTTGATTATGATCTGAAATGGGTGGATGGGGGGCTGCCTTTGCGCCCACCATGGAACGACGTCTGCATGAAATTTTATTGCCACGCAAGGCTCGTCTCTTTTGCTCTACATGATCAGTTCCATTGTGTACAATAACTGGCATGCATAGGAATAAAACATAGTGAGATTATGTAAGGAGTGCATGCACAAATCCAGAGTGATGGTAGCAAACTGTGGATAGACCCAAAACCAATGATAGCAGGTAGATAATAGCTTTAGTTCAAAAATACAGATAATGGCTCCTTTAATGTTTGTTTGCACCCAACATGAAACTCATAGTAGACACCAGAGATTAACCAGATAGTAGACAGATAGTACTGATTGCTGCCCCAATATGTACCCCACAACCATTTAAAAGCTCAAGTTTCAGCATTAGTTTGGACCTGACTCGGAGTCTAATAGGTGAACACGACGATAATGTAGCATGTCATCATATTAAGCGACGCATAACATAAGCAGACACGGAAGAATGCGACCTCTCTTGCAGACCCGTGTAGTCCTCAAGGTCATCTGCTCAGTTGATGATGGTAATGCAGTTGCCGTGGCTGCCGGCGGCGGGGAAGAAGATCTAAGGCGGCGAAAGACAGTCTAGAGAGCGGATCCCTGCTGTGGTGAACCCTTTCATCGTTGGAGCAGCTGAGCTGGGGTGGAACACAGCGCCGCAGGAGCAGGACAAACCACACAAGGTTTTCTTTGACACATATCTGTAACAGAAGTAATTGAGTAAGGGCTTGTTTGAATTTGAGGATTCTAACAATGCAGGGATAGGAAATAGACAGGAATAGGATAGGAATGCACGTGCAAAACAGAGAATTTAAAAACACAGGATTTCTGCCAATCTGGGTGTTTGATTCACAACAATTGGAAGATCACATGATGCAAAAAAGCATGGTGAAATTAAGTCAAACCACAAGAAAATGTACGGTTATAATGCTATTATGCTACTATCTCTTAGTCTTGTGCTTGATGAATAGGAATATGAAAAGGAGGAGAAGTGGAAAATAGAATTCCTACGGTTTTTCTTTCAAGGTGACACTAAAGGAACAAATCCTACAGTTTTCCTTTGCTCCATTCCTTTGCACCAAATTCATGAAAAGTAGTACCATAGGAAACTTTCCAATTCCGATGTTTTTCATTCACTTTTCCTTTCAAGCACTGGCGATTCTAGTAGGCATGCTTGAGCAAGGAAAATCCTACACTAAAAAAATGTTTTTGTGCTACTTCTATTACTTTGGACCCAGGCCACTGCCATACTAGCTCAACTCCCAGGCCCATCGACAAATGCACAGCTCAAACGCGCAGAGATAAATAATGATGTCGTTCAAGAGAGTCCATCACGGATAGCTAAGTTGCCTGGTACCTCACTGCTTGTCATATAGTAGGATAAAATAATCGTATTTCCCGTTACTACGAGTGCTCAGTGGACAATATATATAACATGTAGAGTAAAAAAGAGATGCAACAAGTGTACAACCTCTTTGGCGAAGCCATGCCAATCTCAGCGTGATTGGGTTGGCCGATGAGGATGCTCCGGCTAACTTGGCTGTCGGAGGAGGGGATCTTAGGCGTCTGGAGATGGAGCCCGAGGTACTGCTCTGCTGTGATGGAGGGTTTCGTCGTTGGAGAAGCTCCGGTGAGTTGTACGACGCCGAGGCTGAAGCAGGACAAGAGAGACAACGAACAACGTTAACCTGAGTGGAATTCTAATAGCATCTCCAATACATGACGTAAAATACATAACCACAAAGTGCTAGATGTAAAATACATCAGCCGCTCATCTCTGAACTTAACTGTCAAAACTGAATTTAATTATCAAAACTGAACTTAACTATCAAAACTGAACTTAACTGTCAAACTGAATTTTGCTGTCGAAACTGAATTTTGCTGTCCAAACTGAACGCACTAGCAAGGTGAGGCTACACGTCGGTCGACCGACTTTTTCACCTCTGGTTAGTCGATTTTGCAGTCGTTGGATACGAAATCAAGGGCCTGCGGTTCATCTTCAACCTCCACACCCCTGAGCCGCCAGCCACCACCGGCCAAACAGCAGCCCCCCGCTGCCCGCGGCCGGCGGTGCGCCGCCCCGCCCGCCCCGAAAACACTTGAAGGAAATATGCTCTAGAGGCAATAATAAAGTTATTATTTATTTCCTTATATCATGATAAATGTTTATTATTCATGCTAGAATTGTATTAACCAGAAACATGATACATGTGTGAATACATAAACAAACAAAGTGTCACTAGTATGCCTCTACTTGACTAGCTCGTTGATCAAAGATGGTTATGTTTCCTAGCCATAGACATGAGTTGTCATTTGATTAATGTGATCACATCATTAGGAGAATGATGTGATTGACTTGACCCATTCCGTTAGCTTAGCACTGGGTCGTTTTAGTATGTTGCTATTGCTTTCTTCATGACTTATACATGTTCCTATGACTATGAGATTATGCAACTCCCGTTTACCGGAGGAACACTTTGTGTGCTGCTACCAAACGTCACAATGTAACTGGGTGATTATAAAGGTGCTCTACAGGTGTCTCTAAAGGTACTTGTTGGGTTGGAGTATTTCGAGATTAGGATTTGTCACTCTGATTGTCGGAGAGGTATCTCTGGGCCCACTCGGTAATGCACATCACTATAAGCCTTGCAAGCATTGCAACTAATGAGTTAGTTGCGGGATGTTGTATTACGGAACGAGTGAAGAGATTTGCCGGTAACGAGATTGAACTAGGTATTGAGATACCGACGATCGAATCTCGGGCAAGTAACATACCGATGACAAAGGGAACAACATATGTTGTTATGCGGTCTGACCGATAAAGATCTTCGTAGAATATGTGGGAGCCAATATGAGCATCCAGGTTCTGCTATTGGTTATTGATCGGAGACGTGTCTCGGTCATGTCTACATAGTTCTCGAACCCGTAGGGTCCGCACGCTTAAAGTTTCGATGACAGTTATATTATGAGTTTATGTGTTTTGATGTACCTAAGGTAGTTGTGAGTCCCGGATGAGATCGGAGACATGACGAGGAGTCTCAAAATGGTCGAGACGTAAAGATCGATATATTGGATGACTATATTCGGACATCGGAAAGGTTCCGAGTGATTCGGGTATTTTCGGGGGTATCGGAGAGTTACGGGAATTCGTATTGGGCCTTAATGGGCCATACGGGAAAGGAGAAAAAGGCCTCAAAGGTTGGCCGCACCCCTCCCCATGGACTGGTCCAAATTGGACTAGGGAGGGGGCACCCCCTTCCTTGCTTCTCCTTTTTCCTTCCCTTCTCCTACTCCCCCCTTGGCGCGCCCTCCTTGGCCGGCCGCCTCTCCCCCCTTGCTCCTTTATATATGGGGGCAGGGGGGCACCTCTAGACACAACAATTGATCGTTTGATCTTTTAGCCGTGTGTGGTGCCCCCCTCCACCATAGTCCACCTCAATAATACTGTAGCGGTGCTTAGGCGAAGCCCTGCGTCGGTAGAACATCATCATCGTCACCACACCGTCGTGCTGACAAAACTCTCCCTTAACACTCGGCTGGATCGGAGTTCGAGGGACGTCATTGGGCTGAACGTGTGCTGAACTCGGAGGTGCCGTGCGTTCAGTACTTGATCGGTCAGATCGTGAAGACGTATGGCAACATCAACCGCGTTGTGCTAATGCTTCCGCTTTCGGTCTACGAGGGTACATGGACAACACTCTCCCCTCTCGTTGCTATGCATCACCATGGTCTTGCGTGTGCGTAAGATTTTTTTTGAAATTACTACGTTCCCCAACAGTGGCATCCGAGCCTGGTTTTATGCGTAGATGTCATATGCACGTGTAGAACACAAGTGAGTTGTTGGCGATATAAGTCACACTGCTTACCAGCATGTCATACTTTGGTTCGGCGGTATTGTTGGATGATGCGGCCCGGACCGACATTACGCGTACGCTTACGCGAGACTGGTTCTACCGACGTGCTTTGCACACAGGTGGCTGGCGGGTGTTAGTTTCTCCAACTTTAGTTGAACCGAGTGTGGCTATGCCCGGTCCTTGCGAAGGTTAAAACAACACCAACTTGACAAACTATCGTTGTGGTTTTGATGCGTAGGTAAGAACGGTTCTTGCTCAACCCGTAGCAGCCACGTAAAACTTGCAACAACAAAGTAGAGAATGTCTAACTTGTTTTTGCAGGGCATGTTGTGATGTGATATGGTCAAGACGTGATGAGATATAAGTTGTTGTATGAGATGATCATGTTTTGTTGAAGTTATCGGCAACTGGCAAAAGCCTTATGGTTTTCTCTCTATTGCATAAGATGCAAGCGCCAAATAATTGCTTTACTTTATCGCTATGTGATAGCAATAGTTGCAAGAGCAATTGTTGGCGAGACGACCATGTGATGACACATTGATATAGATCAAGATGATGGAGATCATGGTGTCATGCCGGTGACGATGGAGATCATGACGATGCTTTGGAGATGGAGATCAAATGCACAAGATGATGATGGCCATATCATGTCACATATTATGATTGCATGTGATGTTTATCTTTTACACATCTTATTTTGCTTAGTTCGGCGGTAGCTTTATAAGATGATCTCTTACTAAATTATCAAGGTATAAGTGTTCTCCCTGAGTATGCACCGTTGTGAAAGTTCTTCGTGCTGAGACACCACGTGATGATCGGGTGTGATAGGCTCTACGTTCAAATACAACGGGTGCAAAACAGTTGCACACGCGGAATACCCAGGTTAAACTTGACGAGCCTAGCATATAACAGATATGGCCTCGGAACACTGAGACTGAAAGGTCGAGCGTGAATCATATTGTAGATATGATCAACATAGGGATGTTCACCATTGAAACTACTCCATCTCACGTGATGATCGGACATGGTTTAGTTGATATGGATCACGTGATCGCTTAGAAGATTAGAGAGATATCTATCTAAGTGAGAGCTCTTAAGTAATATGATTAATTGAACTAAAATTTATCATGAACTTAGTCCTGGTAGTATTAGCATATCTATGTTGTAGATCAATAGCTCGCGATGTTGCCCCCTGTTTAATTTTTATATGTTCCTAGAGAAAACTAATTGAAAGATGTTAGTAGCAATGATGCGGATTGGATCCGTGATCTGAGGTTTATCCTCATTGTTGCACAGAAGAATTATGTCCCTGATGCACCGCTAGGTGACGAACCTATTGCAGGAGCATATGCAGACGTTATGAACGTTTGACAAAGCTCGATATGATGACTACTTGATAGTTTAGTGCACCATGCTTTACGGCTAAGAGTAGGGGTTTTAAAGACGTTTTCAACGCCATGGAGCATATGAGATGTTCCAAGAGTTGAAATTAGTATTTCAGACTCATGCCCATGTCAAAAGATATGAGACCTTTGACAAGTACTTTGCCTACAAGATGGAGGAGAATTGCTCAGCTAGTGAGCATGTGCTCAGAATGTCTGAGTACTACAATCACTTGAATCAAGTGGGATTTAATCTTCCAGATAAGAGAGTGATTGACAGAGTTCTCTAGTCACTATCACGAAGTTACTAGAACTTCGTGATGAACTATAATATGCAAGGGATAACGGAAACAATTCCCAAGCTCTTCGTGATGCTGAAATCAACAAAGGTAGAAATCAAGAAAAACATCAAGTGTTGATGGTTGACAAGACCACTAGTTTCAAAAAGAAGGGGCAAAGGGAAGAAGGGGAACTTCAAGAAGAACGGCAAGCAAGTTGCTGCTCGAGTGAAGAAGCCCAAGTCTGGACCTAAGCCTGAGACTAAGTGCTTCTACTGCAAAGGGACTAGTCACTGGAAGCGAAACTGCCCCAAGTATTTGGCGGATAAGAAGGATGGCAAAGTGAACAAAGGTATATTGGATATACATGTTATTGATGTGTACTTTACTAGTGTTTATAGCAACCCCTCGGTATTTGATACTGGTTCAGTTGCTAAGAGTAGTAACTCGAAACGTGAGTTGCATAATGAACAGAAATTAGTTAAGGATGAAGTGACGATGGGTATTGGAAGTGGTTCCCAGATTGATATGATCATCATCGCACACTTCCTATACTTTCGGGATTAGTGTTGAACCTAAATAAATGTTATTTGGTGTTTGCGTTAAGCATGGATATGATTTGATCATGTTTATTGCAATACGATTATTCATTTAAGTTAGAGAATAATTGTTGTTCTGTTTACATGAATAAAACCTTATATGGTTACAAACCCAATGAAAATGGTTCATTGGATCTCGATCATAGTGATACACATATTCATAATATTGAAGCCAAAAGATGCAAAGTTAATAATGATAATGCAACTTATTTGTGGCACTGCCGTTTAGGTCATATTGGTGTAAAGCGCATGAAGAAACTCCATGCTGATGGGATTTTGGAATCACTTGATTATGAATCACTTGATGCTTGCGAACCATGCCTTACGGGAAAGATGACTAAGACTCCATTCTCTGGAACAATGGAGCGAGCAACTGACTTATTGGAAATAATACATACTGATGTATGCGATCCGATGAGTGTTGAGGCTCGCGGCGGGTATCGTTATTTTCTCACCTTCACAAATGATTTGAGCAGATATGGGTATATCTACTTAATGAAACATAAGTCTGAAACATTTGAAAAGTTCATATAATTTCAGAGTGAAGTGGAAAATCATCGTAACAAGAAAATGAAGTTTCTACGATCTGATCGTGGAGGAGAATATTTGAGTTACAAGTTTGGTCTTCATTTGAAACAATGCGGAATAGTTTCGCAACTCACGCCATCTGGAACACCACAGCATAATGGTGTGTTCGAACGTCGTAATCGCACTTTACTAGATGGGCGGGATCTATGATGTCTCTTACTGATTTACCACTATTGTTTTGGGTAATGCATTAGAGACAGCTGCATTCACGTTAAAAAGGGCACCATATATATCCGTTGAGACGACACGGTATGAACTGTGGTTTAGCAACAAAACCTAAGTTGTCGTTTCTTAAAGTTTGGGGCGGCGATGCTTATGTGAAAAAGTTTCAAACTGATAAGCTCAAACCCAAATCGGAGAAGTGCATCTTCATAGGATACCAAAACGAAATTGTTGGGTACACCTTCTATCATAGATCCGAAGGCAAATTCGTTGCTGAGGATGGATCCTTTCTAGAGAAGGAGTTTCTCTCGAAAGAAGTGAGTGGGAGGAAAGTAGAACTTGATGAGGTAAATGTACCTACTCCCTTATTGGAAAGTAGTTCATCACAGAAATCTGTTCCTGTGACTACTACACCAATTAGTGAGGAAGCTAATGATGATGATCATGTAACTTCAGATCAAGTTACTACCGAACCTCATAGGTCAACCAGAGTGAGATCCGCACCAGAGTGGTACGGTAATCCTGTTCTGGAGGTCATGACCATGACGAACCTACGAACTATGAGGAAGCGATGATGAGCCCAGATTCCGCAAAATGGCTTGAGGCCATGAAATCTGAGAAGGGACCCATGTATGAGAACAAACTATGGACTTTGATTGAGTTGCCCAATGATCGGCGAGCCATTGAGATTAAATGGATCTTCAATAGGAAGACGAACACTGATAGTAGTGTTACTATCTACAAAGCTAGAATTATCGCAAAAGGTTTCCGACAAGTTCAAGGTGTTGACTATGATGAGAGTTTCTCACTCGTATCTATGTTTAAGTCTGTCCGAATCATGTTAGCAATTGCCGCATTTTATGAAATCTGGCAAATGGATAAATAAAACTGCAATCGTTAATGGATTTATTAAATAAGAGTTGTATATGATGCAACCAGAAGGTTTTGTCAATCTTAAAGGTGCTAACAAAATATGCAAGCTCTAGCGATCCATCTATGGACTGGTGCAAGCATCTCGGAGTTGGAATATACACTTTGATAAGTTGATCAAAGGATATAGTTTTATGCAGACTTGCGGTGAAGCATGTATTTACAAGAAAGTGAGTGGGAGCACTACACCATTTCTGACAATTATATGTGAATGACATATTGTTGATCGGAAATAATGTAGAATTATTCTGCAAAGCATAAAGGAGTGTTTGGAAGGAGTTTTTCAAAAGATCTCGGTGAAGCTGCTTACATATTGAGCATTAAGATCTATAGAGATAGATCAAGACGCTTGATAAGTTTTTTCAATGAGTACATACCTTGACAAGATTTTGACGTAGTTCAAAATGGAACAGTCAAAGAAAGAGTTCTTGGCTTTGTTACAAGGTGTGAAATTGAGTAAGACTCAAAGCCCGACCACGACAGAAGATAGAAAGAGAATGAAAGTCATTTCCTATGCCTCAGCCATAGGTTCTATAAAGTATGCCATCCTGTGTACCAGATCTATTGTATACCTTACACTGACTTTGGCAAGGGAGTACAATAGTGATCTAGGAGTATATCACTGGACATTGGTCAAAATTATCCTTAGTGGAATAAGGATATGTTTCTCAATTATGGAGGTGACAAAAGGTTCGCCGTAAAGGGTTACGTCGATGCAAGTTTTGACACTGATCCAGATGACTCTAAGTCTCAATTTGGATACATATTGAAAGTGGGAGCTATTAGCTAGAGTAGCTCCGTGCAGAGCATTGTAGACATAGAAATTTGCAACATACTTACGGATCTGAATGTGACAGACCCGTTGACTAAAATTATCTCACAAGCAAAACATGATCAAACCTTAGTACTCTTTGGGTGTTAATCACATAGCGATGTGAACTAGATTATTGACTCTAGTAAACCCTTTGGGTGTTGGTCACATGACGATGTGAACTATGGGTATTAATCACATGGTGATGTGAACTATTGATGTTAAATCACATGGCGATGTGATCTAGATTATTGACTCTAGTGCAAGTGGGAGACTAAAGGAAATATGCTCTAGAGGCAATAATAAAGTAATTATTCATTTCCTTATATCATAATAAATGTTTATTATTCATGCTAGAATTGTATTAACCGGAAACATGATACATGTGTGAATACATAGACAAACAAAGTGTCACTAGTATGCCTCTACTTGACTAGCTCGTTGATCAAAGATGGTTATGTTTCCTAGCCATAGACATGAGTTGTCATTTGATTAACGGGATCACATCATTAGGAGAATGATGTGATTGACTTGACCCATTCAGTTAGCTTAGCACTCGATCGTTTTAGTATGTTGCTACTGCTTTCTTCATGACTTATACATGTTCCTATGACTATGAGATTATGCAACTCCCGTTTACGGGAGGAACACTTTGTGTGCTACCAAACGTCACAACGTAACTGGGTGATTATAAAGGTGCTCTACAGGTGTCTCCAAAGGTACTTGTTGGGTTGGCGTATTTCGAGATTAGGATTTGTCACTCCGATTGTCGGAGAGGTATCTCTGGGGCCACTCGGTAATGCACATCACTATAAGCCTTGCAAGCATTGCAACTAATGAGTTAGTTGCGGGATGATGTATTACGGAACGAGTAAAGAGACTTGCCGGTAACGAGATTGAACTAGGTATTGAGATACCGACGATCGAATCTCGGGCAAGTAACATACCGATGACAAAGGGAACAACGTATGTTGTTATGCGGTCTGACCGATAAAGATCTTCGTAGAATATGTGGGAGCCAATATGAGCATCGAGGTTCCGCTATTGGTTATTGACCGGAGATGTGTCTCGGTCATGTCTACATAGTTCTCGAACCCGTAGGGTCCGCAGGCTTAAAGTTTCGATGATAGTTATATTATGAGTTTATGTGTTTTGATGTACCGAAGGTAGTTCGGAGTCCCGGATGAGATTGGGACATGACGAGGAGTCTCTAAATGGCCGAGACGTAAAGATCGATATATTGGACGACTATATTCAGACATCAGAAAGGTTCCGAGTGATTCAGGTATTTTCGGGGGTACCGGAGAGTTATGGGAATTCGTATTGGGCCTTAATGGGCCATACGGGAAAGGAGAAAAAGGCCTCAAAGGTTGGCCGCACCCCTCCCCATGGACTGGTCCGAATTGGACTAGGGAGGGGGCGCCCCCTTCCTTCCTTCTCCTTTTTCCTTCCATTCTCCTACTCCAACAAGGAAAGGAGGAATCCTACTTCCGGTGGGAGTAGGACTCCCCCCTTGGCGCGCCCTCCTTGGCCGGCCGCCTCTCCCCCCTTGCTCCTTTATATACGGGGGCAGGGGGGCACCTCTAGACACAACAATTGATCGTTTGATCTTTTAGCCGTGTGCGGTGCCCCCCTCCACCATAGTCCAGCTTGATAATACTGTAGCGGTGCTTAGGCGAAGCCCTGCGTCGGTAGAACATCATCATCGTCACCACGTCATCGTGCTGACAAAACTCCCCCTCAACACTCGGCTGGATCGGAGTTTGAGGGACGTCATCGGGCTGAACGTGTGCTGAACTCGGAGGTGCCGTGCGTTTAGTACTTGATCGGTTGGATCGTGAAGACGTACGACTACGTCAACCGCGTTGTGCTAATGCTTCCGCTTTCGGTCTACGAGGGTACGTGGACAACACTCTCCGCTCTCGTTGCTATGCATCACCATGGTCTTGCGTGTGCATAGGAATTTTTTTGAAATTACTATGTTCCCCAACAACACTCCCCACCGCCGGTCCGCGGCCGCCCCGGCCATCCCTCTAGCCCCCCCGTGTCGAGCTTTTTCTCCGGCGATCCCCACGCCACCGCCTCGCCAACGCCCCGCCACCGCCCGCGACCACCGCCCCCATCCTAAACCCTAAGATAGATAGTAGGGTACCTCTCCGGCGAGCCCCCCTCCCCGTTGCGGCTGGTTCTTCCTTCACCCCGGCGCCACTCCTCGCTCCTACTGATGTGGACGTCTCCGCCGAGTGAGCGACGCCATGGAGGAAGTGGCCGGCGACGCCGCCGTGGATGGAGCCGCGCCGTGTCGGCTCGGGACCGAGCGCCGACAGCACCGTGGGATCGAATCAAGAAGAAAATGCGGCGATTAGTGTACAACCTCTTTGGTGGCGCTAATTAGGCCGCAATTTCATTCGAGGAAACAGTGATGATGATGCTCTTCCGGTGGTGCAGGTGAAGACGGCGGTGTGGGAATGGAGGTGGCGCGAAAGACGAGGCGAACATTGGGGCAGCTCCTTGGAGGTGGAGGATGGGGTGGCTGAACCGGCAGGACAATGAGATCGACGATGGATCCTCATCCGGTACGGTGGATGAGGGACATCGAGGTGTTGCTGTGGACGACGTCGTCGGGGAAGAGGCTCCGGCTGGGTGGCGGATGGAGCAGGGTGTGGGGTTTCGTCGCGGGTTTTCGCGGCCTCGGTGTACGAATGGGTGGGCTGATGGGATGGCAGTGGGGAACCATGGCTTAGAGACGCGCTTGTCCAAAATGTGGGGTAAGTTATGAAAGTACCCCCACTGATTTGAGGCGGTTCTTTCGGTTCAGGGGTACCACGGGCATTTCGCGTGTCGGGATTTCACACAAGGTAGGAGTTTTCGCGCGCGTTGTAATTTCAGAATAGCAAGGCGCGGGTTGAGATGGAGGGAGTTATCGGAGCACAACGAGACAAAGATATATCTTAAATATTTCGGGCTAACAAGGTGCGGGTTGAAAAGGCGGGAGTTTCGCAGCACGATAGACAGAGACGCTAGCTTGAATTTTCAGCATAACAAGGCGTGGCTTGAAATTTCGGAAGAACAAGCTTAACATGTACCCAAAAAAAGACAATTTGCACCTCAACACGCACAACACACACACAAACACCATTTAGACTAGAGTAAGGTACACGTGTATTGCACGCATGAGATTTGGCAACCAAATTATGAATAAATACCACATTATAGCATGCAAGCTTTGAGTCATATATGCATGATGTAGATGTTCGTTTAATTCTTATAGTTCATTTCATTCAAAATCATGTAGTTTTTATAAGAAAGCTAATCTATTTTAAGATTCATGGAATTGTGCGCCGTAAGACATAAAGTAAAAAAATAATGGCAAATCATGTAGAAAAACATTTGGGCAATTCTGATATGGAAGATTCTAGAACAAATAAGAAGTGCTTGTGTTTTGATGTTTGTGCATTATGCTTAAGTTCAACCATGGAGTCTTCTAGATTATACATGTGGCGAAATCTGGTGTAATCTAGATGATATCCAATGGCCAGTAGTGCTCAAATTTGCCATCTTTGGACCATCGGATTCGCCTCATCCAACGACCATCTTTCAAAGTTAAAGTTACCCGCACACAATAAAAAAATATAAAATATAATATATATATATAGGGGTATAGATATAGATATGTTATGCGAAAGCCGCCCATCATCTCCAATTAGAATAGTGTGTCCATGCACGGATGCGACGTGGCTAAATGATGTCTGCCATCGGTATCTCAAATTCAAATCAGTCTGACCTTGTTCAATGTGTATACATTACAACATGCTCGTTTCCAAACCACACCGCGCAGATCTCCGTTATATTCATGCATGCATGGGTTTCAAACATCAGGATCTCTTATTCAAATATTTGAATTCAACTTTACATTGATTATGACCTCACCTATTCTTTTACACCCACACAGTAGTCTTCTCTTTATAATTGTACCACTGACTTTCTCTCGTGCATGCATGCACACACACTACCAGTCGGCATTATCCATCGCACGCATGCAATCTTTTTCTTCAGGTCGGTCTCCCATGAAGGCACACACCCACACACATCCCCCTCTCCGTCATCTCGGGCATTCTTTATCTCTCACGTGTGCACGCGCAACGATCGATGTTCCTCTATGTATGTGTGTATATAGCTAGGTCTTTCATAGTTTTCCACACAAACCGATCAATCGATATATCCAGTGAGGTCTCACCCTCTTTCCTACGTCCACATCGATCAATCTATACCTCTCTATATAGGATTAACATATATAGATAATACACCCACATTAATTATATATCCAACGTCCCCCTCTCATCATCCATGCCTTCCGCTTTATCTCTCAGACGCGTGCACAATGGCGAAGACAGGGGCAGTAAGGGCCCTGCCCCCTCCCCCCTAACATCACTATATATCGAGGCTAATATGAATGTGATCATTAGAAAATTGCTGCTAAAAATGGTTTAAGTTCATGAATTGACCCTCCTCATAAAGGATTAGCAATGCTTGCCCCCCTAGCTCATTTATTTTTCATGGCTCCGCCACTGCGCACAACAGCGCACGTGTTCGCCCCCTCTCTCTAAATATCGATCTCGCACTTGTGCATTCCTTCATAGTCTCCCTCCACTCGGCCCCTAGCACCATATTCTAGCCCCCACAGGATTTTGCCACATGTACAATCTAGCAGACTCCATGGTTGAACTTAAGCATAATGCACAAACCTCAAAACAATAGTGGTTCTGTTTTGTTCTAGAATCTTCGGTATCATAACTGCCCAAACTTTTTTTCTAGTTGAATTGCCATTATTTGTTTTTACTTTATGCTTTACAATGCACAATTCCATGAATCATAAAATAGATTAAGGGCTTCTTTGATTCAAAGGATTCTCAAAGGAATTTTGGAGGATTCTAATCATTAGGAATTTTTCCAATCATGGTTGTTTGATTCGTAGGATTGTAAACCATAGGAAATTTTCCATATGATTCATTTGCACTAGATTTCATAGGAAACATCCCATCCACTCAAACCTCTTTGAAAGAATTCTGTGTTTTTTCTATGCACAATCAAACACTCGTACAATCCTGTAGGATTCAAGACGACATTCCACTATAATCCCATGTTTTTCCTATTCCCGCGTTCTTAGCTTTTTTATAAAAACTAATTGATTTGGAATGAGATGAACTATAAGAATTAAACGAAGGGCTACATCAGGCATATATGACTCAGAGCTTACATGCTATAGTGTGGTATTTATTCATAATTTGGTTGCAAAATCTGATGCATGCAATGCACGTGTACCTTACTAGTACTTTGAGTATGTGCAAAACACGTAAATTAGAATACCAATGGCACGCTACACAGTGTCTCTCTTACAGTTCATGAAGCCACGTGGCACATGTGGAGGCATTGTCGTGACCTCCTTGCGTGGATTGATCACAGTGACGTGCTGCTGGTTCCAGAAGAATGTACTCGTCCTCCCTGAGCCATACTGGCGGTACATGCACGAAGCGAAGATGTGCATGCACGCCATGCATGCACTCGTTCCCTCACACGCAGATGCGGGTACACGGGCGGACGCAATTTTGTACCAAGATCCACCCCATGTGATAATTTGACGCGTGTAAAGTCGTGCACTTCATTGATGGTCAATTAATATAGTGCATGCAAATTGAGTGGACGTGAGGGCGGAAGAAAGACATTATTACTCCACTACGCGCATGCGAGTAGTTAAATCGTGGGTTGCTAGTAGTACTTCCATTAGTCTCCTTCGTATTTTGTGCCAATTTTTGACAGTAACATAATATTTACGCATTTGAGCAGTGTTGTACTTGAAATTTATGTTCCGCTAAACTCATCGGGAGCCGTTTCGGGCCTCGAAACCAAAACCATCAATTAATCTTTACCTTGTTCCCATCACATTCGAAAGCCTGTTCACACCTACTAGTACGTAACAAACCTGGACGTGTTCCCACTATGCAGGTATTAGTACTAGTGCTAGTACTTAGGTTATAAAAAGGGGAACTACCTAACCGAAAATTATTCTACCTTTCCTCCTCATAAGTGCTTCTTCTTCGTTCGTCGTTGCCTTGGCCGTTGAGCAGAGCTCTAGGTCGAGAACTACTCGTAACAAGGGAGCGGCAACCAAGGCTGCAGAAAAAAAAGAGAGGGCTCGCCGCCACGCGGAGACCTCGAAAGATCTCTCACGGGCAGGCGATGGCTCCCAGGAGCGCCCTAGCCGCGGAGGCGAACATGCCGAGCCGGCGGAGTTGGAGTCGTTATCCCTCGACGGCATGCCCGATCAGCTCAATAAGCACCTCAATAAGCAGAAGGAGTTCATCCAAGGCTTGATGGAGTTGCTAAAGGAGAGCCTCGACGACATGCCCGCTGAGCTCAATCAACAGGGGGAGTTGATCGCCGGCTTGGTGATGCTGCTGAAGAAGAGCATTGCCTCGGAGACGAAGGCGACCGGCGAAATCCTGCGACTTCGGGAGGTCAATGCGAAGCTCTGCCACGAGATCGACCTGTTGAAGGAGAAGAAAGCCGGCTGGAAGAAGCTGCATGAGAATAGTAGTTCCTTGATGAAGATGCTGCAGGCCCTCGTCATGGAACAGGAGGAGGAGTTGGCGAATATCCGCATCGAGCACCCGACTGCTGTCAAGGTACGTAATGCGACCGTGCAACAGATGATGAAGGCTCGCGTCGAGAAATCCCGCGTCATGGACATAATGAAGATGATGGCAGAGGAGACGCGCAAGGAGATGGAGGTCGTGGAGGCGATGAAGAAGCAGTTACGACTCCGCATCGAATTAGATCATTTGGGGTGATAATCTTCCTTCTTCTTTTGCTCCTGTATTCCATCTTTTGCTTCGGGTGTTTCGCCGCACGTGTCACGTTCTCTGCGAGGCATGAATAGAACAATGGTTTGTTTGAGGGAATGAATAGAACAATGCTAACAATGAGATGACTAGCAAATTAGATCATTTTTATCGCCATATGGCACTGGGCTGCCGTGTTTCATGCTCCTCCGTCGCAGTACTACTCCAGTGGAAAACTTGAGTATACCGCACGGTTCTTTGCTCCTCCTCGATCAGGTCGTCGGCGCATTTATACGATCAGTCAAATCACAAGGCCCCGCCTTCCAGCAGTAATGAGCCATCAAATCACAAAGGCCCTCGCCTCTCGTGAAACTGACCAAGCTAGACTGCCCCGCCCTCTAGACTTTTAAAAAATGTATACTTTTGTACAACAGTAGTATCGATGGATTGCGCCATGGAGCAAAACTTGAAATTTTTAAAAAGGTGGTACATATAGAGAGCGCTGGCCGCCAAATTATCCATGTAATACTATTAAAAAGGCTAGTCACAATAATGGTGTCCAGCACAACCCACCCCTCAAATAAAACTAAGAGGGTGCTTGGATACGTTTTAGTCCCATGACTAAAAGTAGTGGGACTAAACATGCTAGCCTCACCCATGCTTGGATCCAGATACTAAAAAGGCTAAAATCAAGTTTATGAGCATTTATTATCCTCCAAACCCTCCAATCCAGAACTCGCTGGTGTTAAAGGAGAGGAGTTAAATGAGTAGAGAGAGGACTAATCCACATTTTAGTAGGGGTACCCCTGACTAAAAACTTTTAGTCTCAAGACTAGTTTTAGCCCCTCTTTAGCCAGGGGTGCTTGGAACTTTAGCCTCTTAAAGAGACTATTTTTAGTCAGACTCAAATAAGTCCCTTGGATCCAAGCACCCTCTAAGAATCATGGAATTCTTTGACAAAACTAAGCACCCTGAAATTCTTTGACAACTAAACTGCTGGCTATATGATGTTGGCCATATATATTGTACGTATATAATGTGAAGAAATGAGTGGTAGTACTATACCAACTAAAAGATGAAATGTAAGAAATACTAGTATGTACGTACTGAAGAGTTAAAGTAACGAGAAGAAACATAACATAGTTCTGCTGGGGGCTCAGCACAACACACCCCTCAAATTAAATTAAGCACACCTGAAATTAAACTTTGCAACTATTCTAGTAGACACTGCATTAGAACCACCATGAGCAACGTCACTGCCACCTTACTCGGAGTCCTCGTCCACATCCTCGACTTTGTCCTTGTCCCTCTTCCTCTTGGCCGATATTTCTTTGCTTGAACCGTGCACTTGGCTGTTGCTCTTCATCCAACCCTTGTAGATATTGAAGCAAAGGTAGCCATCCATTGCAGCGTAGTGGATGTGGTCTATATCTAGTACATTGCGCTGCCATGCATGACGATGAAACGTGTATGGAGGTTTCTCCAGTTTACCGTACGAAGGATGAACCATGGCTCTTGTAGGGTCAGCATTGAAGGCTGAAGAGAGGACACCAACCGATTCTTCTGGAGGTCGAAGGTGTTGCCTACAACGAGGCCTATCCGACGCAGGACTTCTTTGTCATTACCAAAGTCTACAGTAACGAATTTGACTAGGTTGCTCTCGAGGAAGTCCTTAAAATCCTGGCACTCAACGTCGGCATGGCATATGTGGTAGACCAAACATAAGTCATGCATGCAAACCTAGATCACGGCGGGCTTCTTCCTCCCTTCGTCCTTTAGATCCTTCTCTCGTCCCAGGACTGTGGTGTACTCAACATCTAGCCCAGCGACCCACTCATCATCTGACTTTTCGAACATGCGTCTGAAGCGAGAAAGGCATCCTTTCACCGTCGCGGAAGAACGGGTGTAGATGACATCGAACTCATCGCTGGTGATGGTTCTAACCTTGTACTCACCGCCGATCGTGGAGATTTGGGACGCCATGTGAAAGGATCGATATAGTTGACTAGAGAGGGGGGGGGGTGAATAGGCAACTAACAATTTTTAGCTTTTCTTTAACAATTTAAACTTTGCATCAAAGTAGGTTGTCTAGATGTGCAACTAAGTGAGCAACCTATATGATGCAACAATGACAAGCACACAAGCAAGCAAGGGATATAGCACAAATAAGCTTGCACAAGTAAAGGCACGAGATAACCAAGAGTGGAGCCGGTGGAGACGAGGATGTGTTACCGAAGTTCCTTCCCTTTGAGAGGAAGTACGTCTCTGTTGGAGCGGTGTGGAGGCACAATGCTCCCCAAGAAGCCACTAGGGCCACCGTATTCTCCTCACTCCTTCACACAATGCGAGATGCCGTGATTCCACTATTGGTGCCCTTGAAGGCGGCAACCGGACCTTTACAAACAAGGTTGGGGCTCTCTCCACAACTTAATTGGAGGCTCCCAACGAAACCACGAAGCTTCACCACAATGGAATATGGCTCCGAGGTGACCTCAACCGTCTAGGGTGCTCAAACACCCAAGAGTAACAAAATCCACACAAGAAAGTATGGGGGAAGAAAATATCCTTTGGTGGAAGTGTAGATCTAGGTCTCCTCCTTCAATCCCTAGCAAATCAACAAGTTTGAGTGGCTAGAGAGAGAGATCAGGCAAAGGGAGCTTGAGAGCATTAATGGTGGAGTGAGAGAGGTAAGAGGTGGGTGTGGTAGGTGGAAGAACCACCTTATATAGCAACCCTAGAAATTCCAACCGTTACTGCATTTTCAGCACTGCAGCGGTACAACCGCTCCTTGTCCCGGTACAACCAGGACTCACGGTGTATCTACTGAAACCTACCAGGCAGTACAACCGGACCACCAGGCAGTAGTACCGGTTTAGTGAAGAATCGGACCAACCGCCCAGCCACCGCTCAACTACCGCATTGAAACAGAAAGGAGTCACCCTTGAGGGCGGTAGTTGGGCGGTGCAGGTCCTGTCGGCGTTCTGGGAACGGGGGTCCCCAGACTTGCCTGCCTACGGCCTACGGCGTGGCTCAAAAGGGGGCCCAGCACGGTCCATTTCCATCAATACATACCCAAGACCCTCGTGAGGGGCGAAGCCTCGCGGGGTGGACGACGCGGAGCTTCCTCAGGCACGGCCTCATCAGGCTGGCTCACGAGGAGGCGGAGAGATCAAGGCGGGGTACCTCATGAGGTGCCCGTGACGCAAGCCATGACGACCAAGGGCGCCAGGCGGGCGCCAGCCCGCGCAGTGTCCTACTTTCCTCTTTGGTGCAAAGGGAGCAAGCGCAGGCGAGAGCATCAAGCAAAGGCACCCGTTTCGGTGCAACGAGACCAAGACCAGTCCAACGATGGGGAGGAGGTCATTGTGGAGCCCAGGCCGGCGTCACCACCAGCCTTTGGCAGGCAAGGACCAACTTTAGTCAGGATAAGTGTATCAGATGTTCCCCTTCAAAATGGCCAATTGTTGGCGCCCTTCCCGCTCAATATTTGGGAAGAGGCCCAGGTCCTTTGCCTATAAATAGGACTAGCCACCCCCAGGGCGGAGGGGACGACGAGAAGAGAGAGAAGCAATCAGAGCATCGAAAGACCTGGTAGTTGAGCATCACACACACACAGAGACAAGGGCGACTGAACTCCTCCTAACAGTTCACCGCCCCAGCTAAGAACAGACCCTCGCGAGGCTGTTCTTCCTTGTATTGTTCATCATCATCAGCCCAAGAGGCAATCCACCACACCACACTGGAGTAGGGTATTACACCACATCGGTGGCCCGAACCAGTATAAACCCTGTGTCTCTTGTGCTGTTCTTTCGGTAGCTTAGATCTCTGCGAGGCGGAGGGGTGCAGGTAGGTAGAATGCGAGATCTCCGCGCGCACCCCAGAGTTCGAACCACAAGGGTCTGCCGGAACCCGAAATCCGACATTTGTCCCGCCAGGTAGGGGTGCGCCGGAATTCGTCTTCCACCTCCCCGTTCTTCTCCGACCATCACGTCCATGTCTGACGCTCGCCGGGCTCGCGCCGAGCGTCGAGCCGCCCTCGCTTCCCATGTTGCCCAGACGGCTCCCGTCGGCGGGCGTCCTTGTCGTTCCCCGTCACCCGCCATCAACGCCGCCATCGGCCCGGCGGGGAACGAGCAACAAGCGTCGTCTCAGCATCCGTCCGTGTGGCAAGACGGCCGCACTGCTACTCCCTCGCTCACCCCAGCTGGTTCTTCGTCCCGCGCGCTCCGCGCGCCCATGGAGGCTCGAGCTGCGCTCATCGCGGCAAACGAGCTCCTGCACTACCGTCCCATCGACGACGTCTACGAAGAATGGCTCGACCGCGCCGCAGGGGGCTCTCCTACATCGTCTTTTCCGCTGCACCGGACCCCGCCCCGCGGGAGCGACGAAGCTCCGAGGGCGCCTCAGCCGCCTCCTCATCAAGAAGACACTCAGGCTCCAAGGCGCGTGGCCCCTGGGCGAAATCCGCTCCGTCAGGTGCCAGCGCGGCAAGAGCAGAGCTGCCAAGAAGTCCCTCGCCCACAAGAAGCTGCCCGAGCGCTCCCTGCTCCAGCACGTCGCGACCATGCTCCTGCTCCCGCACGTCAAGATCCCGCGCTGCTCCCAGCTGCAGCGCACGGGGACCCGCAAGACCAAGCTCTCCGTCACCCAAGGCCTCCCGTGGCCACGGCAGGCTGCCGTGCCTACACCACCGAGCTACGCAACGTCGCGTGGCCCGGCAAGTTCAAGCCAGACCTGCCTCCTCGCTATGACGGCATGGCAGACCCCGCGGAGTTCCTCCAGCTCTATGAGCTGGGCAACGAAGCTGCCAACGGAGGCGAGAAGGTCATGGCGAACTGGTTTCCCATGGTGCTCAAGGATGGGGCCCGCACCTGGCTCCTGAACCTGGCTCCAGGCACGATCTCCTCCTGGGACCAGATGCGCACCCGCTTCATCGCCAACTTCCAAGGTACCCGCGACCGGCCGCCCGCCGTGAGCGACATGCGCCGCATCAAGCAACAACCCAGAGAGACCCTACAAAAGTACATCTAGCGCTTCAACAACGCACGCCTCAAGATTCCCAAGGTGTCCGAGGAGGCCATCATCTCAGCCTTCTCCGACGGCGTGCGCGACGTCAAGATGAAGGAGGAGCTGGCGATGCATGAAGACCTGTGCACTTCCTTGGAGCTGTTCAACTTGGTGACCAAGTGCGCTAGGGCTGAGGAAGGGCGTCTCTCCCTCCTCGAGCTGCCTGCCGCAGACCCAGAAGAGAAGTAGTCCAAGGCCAAGGATGTGAAACGCACGGGGGCTGCCGTGCTCGCGGCAGAACCAGACACCAAGCGGGGCAGAGATCAGCCCAAATCCTCCAAAGGCAGTCGGTACTGTGTGTACCACGACCTCCACACCCACAACACCAACGAATGTCAAGAGCTCCGAGCCGTGCAAGAAGGAAGGATCGACCGTCGCCCCGACCGCGTTGACCGGGGCTACGGTCGAGGAGGAGGAAGAAACGCAAGACGCTGGGAAGACCGCTGCCCGCGCCAAGGGTGGCGCGATCGACCTCGTGAGGATCGCTGGCAGGACCCGCCTCGCGAGGAGACTGGAGGGACCAGCCTCGCGAGGATCGCCCACAAGGTAACGCAGGCCTCCCTCCGCTGCCGCCTCAGCCAAGGAGAAATGAGGACCGCCATCAGGATGAAGGGGCTGGGGGCTTCCAGGAGCCGCGCGCGATCGCCTGCATCCTGGGCGGAGCTCAAGCCCCAGCCTCTCAGCGCATCTTCAAGCAGTTTGCCCGTGAAGTGAATGCAGTCCTCCCCAAGCTCGAAGCCATGCGCCCTCTCAGGTGGTCGGCGTGCGCCATCACGTTCAGCTCAGCGGACCAGCTCAAGTGTGCAGCCACAGCTGGAGTCCTCCCGATGCTTTGTTCCCTAATCGTCAGCAACGTGGTGGTCACCAGGACCCTCATCGATGGCGGGGCAGGGCTCAACGTCCTGTCCGTGGAAACATTCAACAATCTCCAAGTGCCCTACAACCAGCTTCAGCCAACCAAGCCTTTCTCCGGAGTCACCGACGGCTCCACAGTCCCGATTGGGCTGGTCCGCCTCCCTGTCACCTTCGGGGCACGCGACAACTACCTCACCGAACTCATCGACTTCGACGTCGCTCACATTTGCCTGCCGTACAACGCCATCCTTGGGTACCCAGCGCTGGCCAAGTTCATGGATGTGACTCACCACGGCTACAACGTCCTCAAGATGCCAGGAAGTGGTGGAGTCATCACGGTGCCCTGCGAAGAGAAGGACGCGGTGTGTTCCCTGGAACGAGCCTTTCAGGCCGCGTCACCGGAAGACCCGGATCGCGGAAGCAGGAGGCTTCCTGAGACCACGCCCAAGAAGAAGACATCGTCAGGACCGGCTCCTCAGGAGGCAGGCCCCTCACGGCCCGCGCCTGCCCAGGGGGAACCCCCTTCCATCGCATAGGAAAGCGCGCCCGGCGCCCTCCTCAGGCAGGGCTCGGGGGCTCTCCCCTGGAGGGCCACCGACCTGGCCAAGGTCGTGAGGGAGGCGCTTGGGCACCACGTGGAGGCGTGTTTCGAAGCACGTTTCTCTCGAGAAGGAGCAAGACAAGGAGGGTCAGACCCTCAGGAGTTTATCAGCAAGGCCATTCAAGAACTACAGGAATCAAGAGTCATGAGAGGCTGCGGCCGCCTACCAGCTGTGGCTCCCCATCCAGGCGAGGATGGTGGGCTGCGCGTCTGCATTGACATACCAGGGCTCAATCAAGTCGCCTCTCCGGAGCGCCTCTGGCCCTCGCGAGTGGGGCGCTGCGGAGGCCCACCCCACAGCTACGTTCGCATGCCTTACGGCTTGCCGGACGCGGCTGCCACGTACCAGCGCCTCATGAGGGGCATCATGGAGGCTCAAGAGGCCAGGCGTTCCGCAGCCTTGGCGGAGATGGAGATGGTCCGCGAGGAGCCACCAGCGCCTCTGGAGCCTCCCGAGGCCCCTGGGCCTGGGGGCTCGTGAGGATCGGCTTCCGCAGCCCACCGAGTCTGCTACACCAACACTCCTTCGTCCTCAACATCATCAGGTGACATCTTTAAAGTTTCATTTCTAGCTGGGAGCGCCCCCCAGGGCTGCATTATTCCCAGGCCGCGTGGGTCCGTCCCCGCAACATGTATCCCTTTTATTTTCATGTTGTTTGCTTACTTTCTTGGGGGCGCCCCTCGGGTTTCATCGCCCCCAAGCCGCTTGGGCCTGACCCAGCGGCGTCCACTTTCCCAGCTTCTATTTGAATGAATCCACTCCTTCGCGGCTAACGTGTTCGACCTAGTTGCCCGCTCAACTGATGCCAACTGACGGAGCTGCTCCCAAAACGGCACGGCACTTGCGCATGGGTCCGTCGCTGCAACACCGACAAACCTGGATGGCTGAGCTCTGGCCGCGGCAGCCCCGCATGGGGCCACCTCGTCAAGCCTTCAGTGCCTCGTCGCCCCTCGGAAGCAACCAACAGCTGACTGTCAATTGTCATGGCAACCCCTCGTTCTTTCTATGATGGTCTACAGGGTCTCCTAAAGGAGCTGCGCCAGGCGAGGCCCATGCGGTGTCTCCTTCACTCTCATCCGCACAAACCGCTTGCACGTTAAGGGGGGGGGGGTGCCTGAGCATCGCGACTCAGGGCTCCTACTGGCTCTCCAGCCCTCACCCTCTAGCCTTGTCCACGGCATCGCGGCCTGGCATACCAGCAATGGCCGAGACTCGCTCGAGGGCCGGGACCCGAGGACGTAGAGCAGAAAGGGGAGCAAAGGTGAGAGGAGAAGGGCACGCGAGGACCTCGCCGAGCGATCTCGCACCTGCCGATGCACGGACCCAGTGACGCACCAGGAAGCGGTCCCTAACTCTCGAGATAAGTCACCACCTGGAAGCACCAATTATCGTGGCACCATCCCCGCACCTAATGCAATCCCGTGTTAGCAACGTCGCTCTCCTTTCTCACCAAACGGCGACTGCTTGGGCGCCAAAGGGGACCTCCTGAGCATCTCCTGAGCTCTTACCGGACCCCGGGTCGCTCACCTCCTGGCCTTGACCACGGCATCGCGACCTGGCATACCAGCGACAGCTGAAGCCGCCTTGGGACTGGTACCTATCGGCGCAGAGCACCAAGCCCTCGAGAGGTTCGAAAGGGAGAACTGAGCTAAGGCGGAATGAGAAATTCACACAATTCTACGGCAAGAGTTATATTAACAAACAGGGTCACAGGCACCTTACAAGCCCCCACGGGGCGCGTCTTTGATTCCTCGTAGGGAAAAAATCCCAAAAGGACGCTAACTACATGCACCCCTGCAAAAGATGCCATCATCAACAGTGGGCCGTCAAGCACCGGCGCCAACCCCATCCAGATCAGAGTCGGCGACGGCCTGACGAGTCTGCCCTGCTCCGGGAGCGGCGCTGGCTCGGGGGCTCGTAGCTGTCATCGCTCGTCCCTGGAGTCGCGAAGAGCTCGCCGGAGTCGCTGGATCCTCCGACGCCTCCACCGCCTGAGGAGCCACCAAGGGAGCGGTCGGCGGGCCCAGCCCTCGCCGTAGCAGGGTCCCGATCACCTCTCCCAGGGCAGCACTCCAGCCGGCGCCCGTTCACATCGAAGACCTTGAAGAACATCACCGAAGCACCATCGTATTCCAGGTGGATCACGAAGGTGCCTCCTGTCCTGCAAACCCGGGCGATTTCGCCCCAGCCTCGAGTCATGGAGACCTCGCCCGGGGCAACGACCGCGACCTCTGCCTCGGTCACGAGGGTGCTGCAGCCGGCGTGCTACAGCGAAAGCTCCAGGAGTTCTTCCTGCGGGATGATGGAGGCGAAGAAGGGGGGAAGGCGAATCCAAGACCGAGGAGGAATGGCGGCGTGAAGCACGAACTCTCGAGAGGAGCCCTCGGTGTGGACCCCAGGGGGGACGACCCACACCTTCGTGACCCGTCGGCACCGACGGCGGCGCCGCCCACGGCGATCGACATCGACTCCTTCAGCGCCCTCGATGTGGGCATACAAGGGAAGCGGGAACCGCGGCGGTGGCCGCCCGCACCAGGGCCTCGACGCCACCTGATGGGCCTCTTCGTCCCGACCTTGGAGGGCGAGCCGTTTCTTCGGCGGGAGCGGGTCTGGTTCCTCTCGGGGAGCCTTTCCCTTCTCTGCCGCCGAGAACCGGCGGATCGGAGCCATCGCGGTGAGACAGAGCAAGGACCGGGAAGAAGGAGAAGCAAGAAGATATGGACTGGAAGGGCGCGCACCGTTCCGTACTTATAGCCGGCGAAGGCCAACCATCGACCTCCACGATCGCAGGTAATCATGACCAGTTTTGCATGCAGGGACTTGTCCAATCCGCGCAGATGCCAAGGCGTCGTGGGGAAGTGGAGACGCCCACGTCCAATCAACCGCCACGCGGCGCCCAAGGCCGCAGGCTGTTAGGGCCCGCGGCGCTTCGCCCTTGCCCTTTCGCCTCTCTGCGCGGCCAAGTCCGGGCGCGCGTTGGGCCCGGGGGCTACCGTCGATGTTCTGGGAACGGGGGTCCCCAGACTTGCCTGCCTGCGGCCTATGGCGTGGCTCAAAAGGGTACCCAGGACGGCCCATTTCCATCAATACATACCCAAGACCCTCGCGAGGGGCCAAGCCTCGCGGGGCGGACGACACGGAGCTTCCTCAGGCACGGCCTCATCAGGCTGGCTCACGAGGAGGCGGAGAGATCAAGGCGGGGTACCTCACGAGGTGCCCGCGACGCAAGCCATGACGACCAAGGGCGCCAGGCGGGCGCCAGCCCGCGCAGTGTCCTACTTTCCTCTTTGGTGCAAAGGGAGCAAGCGCAGGCGAGAGCATCAAGCAAAGGCACCCGTTTCGGTGCAACGAGACCAAGACCAGTCCAACGATGGGGAGGAGGTCATTGTGGAGCCCAGGCCGGCGTCACCACCAGCCTTTGGCAGGCAAGGACCAACTTTAGTCAGGATAAGTGTACCAGATGTTCCCCTTCAAAATGCCAATTGTTGGCGCCCTTCCTGCTCAATATTTGGGAAGAGGCCCAGGGCCTTTGCCTATAAATAGGACTAGCCACCCCCAGGGCGGAGGAGACGACGAGAAGAGAGAGAAGCAATCAGAGCATCAAAAGACCTGGTAGTTGAGCATCACACACACACACACACACACACAGAGAGAGAGAGAGAGAGAGAGAGAGAGAGAGAGAGAGAGAAGGGCGACTAAACTCCTCCTAACAGTTCACCGCCCCAGCTAAGAACAAACCCTCGCGAGGCTGTTCTTCCTTGTATTGTTCATCATCATCAGCACAAGAGGCAATCCACCACACCACACTGGAGTAGGGTATTACACCACATCGATGGCCCGAACCAGTATAAACCCTGTGTCTCTTGTGCTGTTCTTTCGGTAGCTTAGATCTCTGCGAGGCGGAGGGGTGCAGGTAGGTAGAATGCGAGATCTCCGCGCGCACCCCAGAGTTCGAACCACAAGGGTCTGCCGGAACCCGAAACCTGACAGGTCCAGTGCAACCGCATGGCCTTGAGCGCTTGGGTGGCTAAGTTGAGCGGAAGAACCGCTCAGACCACCGGTGGTACCGGTCAACGAGGAACAACCAGACCAACCGGTCCACCTCCGCCAGAAAACCGCATCAAAACAGAAACTTGACCGGTACTTGGGCGGTGCATGGCCGGAACCACCGCCGCAGGTTTTAGGTGAGCCTGGTGGCGGTACCACCGCCCAGAGGCAGCGGTACCACCGCTCGATCAAGACAAGTAGGCGCCAAAGAGTCAGCGGTACAACCGCTCGGGCTAGCGGTACAACCGCTGGGAAGACACAGCAAGCAGTTAAATGAAAAAGGGAAACACTCTCTCTCACACCTGAGGAAGACAAGAGAGGGGTGAGGAAGGTGTACGTGAACAGATTCCCCCAACTCTTTCCAATGTGAATTCCCTCGTGATAGTATGGGTTCCCTACGACCAAAGAGATAAAAAGCGTAGAGGACTCTGTCTTCGATCTTTTCCTACGAGAGAGAAAAACTATCCGGTGTAGGCCTAAGCACCGAGAACCTGAAACATTTAGCACAAGATTAGACCAAAAAAGGGTTGTCATCATCATCCAAAACATAAAGTAGGGAAATGCCCTTTCAATCTCCCCCTTTTTGTTGGATGATGACAACAACACGATTTGCAAGAGAGAAGTCTATAAAATATCGTCGGAGCTCCCCCTAGATGAGTGCCCCAATTTGAACTAGCTGTTAGAGAGCATGGGCACACTATAAGGGCGAGACTCCCCCTACAATTTATAGACTCTCCACTATAAGCACATAATATGAAGGTAGACAAAATAACGGATATAGAGCAATACTACCGATAATAACCAACATACTGAAAATAAGATAATAGGAGTAGCACAAGTCTCACACCAAGCAAGTCGAGAAAACAAGCAAGACCACGAACAAAGTTCAACACTAAAGAGACACAAGGGAAAACCATGCAAAACCCATGCAAATCCCGAGTCCTATAAAACTCTCTCCCCCTTTGGCATCAAGACACCAAAAAGGAAAAGAGCAAAGCTAGCGCCCTAGAGCTCAGTCCTCCTCCTCTCACTCCTCGGTAGCATCTGGATCTGCATCATCATCAGACTCGTCATCATCGTCCTGACCGGGGTCCTCCCTGATATCATTAGCGGCAGCAAAGGAGGTGGATGGCTGGGGAGGAGCTTCATCATCATTAGTCCAGGTGCTGTGGGAAGATATCCAACGCTCCTCCAGTGTGATGCTCTTCTCAGAGCCACTCTGAACCGACATGTTGAGGTGCTTCATCATTGCAATTTGGTGACGCTGGGCATGCTTCTCATTGACATGGGCCTCATACATCCTCTTCTGGATGTCAGACTGGAGGCAGAAAGTCTTCTTCACCTTGGCAGTGAGCTTGTCCACCCATGAGGGCTGGTGAGGGAGTCCTGGATTAGGGGGTGTTCGGATAGCCGAACTATATCTTCAGCCGGACTCCAGGACTATGAAGATACAAGATTGAGGACTTCGTCCCATGTCCGGAAGGTTCTTTACTTGGCGTGGAAGGCAAGCTAGGCGTGCGGATATTCAAAATCTCCTACCAATGTAACCGACTCTGTGTAACCCTAACCCTATCCGGTGCCTATATAAACCGGAGGGTTGTAGTCCGTAGGACGAACACATCATAACCATCATCATACCCATAGGCTAGCTTCTAGGGTTTAGCCTCCTTGATCTCGTGGTAGATCTACTCTTGTACTACCCATATCATCAATATTAATCTAGCAGGAGTAGGGTTTTACCTCCATCGAGAGGGCCCGAACCTGGGTAAAATAAAGTGTCCCTTGTCTCCTGTTACCATCCGACCTTGACGCACAGATCGGGACCCCCTACCCGAGATCCGCCGGTTTTGACACCGACATTGGTGCTTTCATTGAGAGTTCCTCTGTGTCGTCGCCTTTAGGCCCGATGGCTCCTTTGATCATCAACAACGATGAGGTCCAGGGTGAGACTTTTCTCCCCGGACAGATCTTCGTCTTCGGCGGCTTCGCTCTGCGGGCCAACTCGCTTGGTCATCTGGAGCAGATCGAGAGCTACGCCCCTGGCAATCAAGTCAGGTTTGGAAGCCTAAACTACACGGCAGATATCCGCGGAAACTTGATCTTCGACGGATTCGAGCCACAGCCAAGCGCGCCGCGCTATCTCGAGGGGCATGATATAGCTCTGCCTTCGAACAGTGTCCTGGAGGCCGCATACGCTCCGGCCCCGATCCTCGATTCGGAGCCCACTGCATTCTTTGAAGATGAACGGTTGGACGTCACCTCGGGGGCTGCGATCTTAAAGGCCATTGAGCCGAACGCGAGCCCCGCGCTCCGCATGGCCAGTGACTCCAAGGAGCCGGACTCTTCTCCGAACTTTGGGTCGTCCGTGCCCCCGCCGATCGAATCAGGTTGGGCGCCTGTAATGGAGTTCACCACCGCGGACATCTTTCAGTATTCACCTTTTGGTGATATTTTGAATTCTCTCAAGTCTCTCTCTTTGTTAGGAGAGCCCGGGCCGAACTATGGCCTGCGAGGTTGGGATTCGGACGACGAAGAAATTCAAAGCCCACCCACCGCCCACTTAATAGCCACTGTCGACGATATATCCGACATGCTCGACTTCGGCTCCGAAGACTTCGACGGTATGGACGACGAAGGAGGAGACGAGCAAGAACCAGCACCTGTAGGGCGCTGGACCGCCACCTCGTCATACGACATATACATGGTGGATGCTCCAAAAGATGGAGATGGCGATGGAACAGCGGAGGATGGCACTTCGAAAAAGCCTCCAAAACGCCGACGTCAGCGGCGCCGCTCCAAATCCCGCCACAGCAGAAACGGTGATTCCGGCACGGGAGATAATACTACCCCCGACAGCGCCGAAGAACACCAAAACCAGCAGGATTCGGCACAGGAAGATGGAGAAGACCGCCCTCATGAGAGAGCGGCAGAGCGAGAGGTCGAGGACGATAACTACATGCCTCCCTCCAAGGACGAGGCAAGCCTCGGCGACGATGAATTCATCGTACCATCAGACCCCGCCGAACAAGAGCGCTTTCAACGCAGGCTTTTAGCCACGGCGAACAGCCTAAAGAAAAAGCAGCAACATCTTAGAGCTGATCAAGATTTGCTAGCTGACAGATGGACTGAAGTCCTTGCGGCCGAAGAGCACGAGCTCGGACGCCCCCTCCAAAAACTATCCTAAGGGCAGGCCGCTACCCTAATCAGAGGAGGAAGCCCAAGACATGGTAGATCGGCCACCTCGCGGCCGCGACAGCGAAGCCTATCGAACATCCAAACAAGCCATACCCCGCAGCCACTTTACCAAGGCACGGTAACACGAACCAGACCTGCGAGACGTCCTGGAGGACAAAGCAAGGCAAACAAGATCGATCTATGGATCGCGCGGACGCCCGACGGCACATGATAGTTTTCACTCCGGACACAATAAATCCGGCCGGGCCGAACACAACAGGCACAGCTCCTCTGAACTGCGTTGAGACATAGCCCAGTACAGGGGCGCCGCACACCCACTATGCTTCACAAACGAAGTAATGGATCATAGAATCCCAGAGGGTTTTAAACCCGTCAACATCGAGTCGTACGATGGTACGACAGATCCGGCAGTATGGATTGAGGACTATCTCCTCCACATCCACATGGCACGTGGCGATGATTTGCACGCCATCAAATATTTACCCCTTAAGCTTAAGGGACCAGCCCGGCACTGGCTTAACAGCCTCCCCGCAGATTCGATCGGCTCTTGGGAGGACCTGGAGGCCACATTCCTCGACAACTTCCAGGGGACCTACGTACGGCCACCGGACGCTGACGACCTAAGCCACATAATCCAGCAGCCAGAAGAATCGGCCAGGCAATTCTGGACACGGTTCCTAACAAAGAAAAATCAGATAGTCGATTGTCCGGATGCAGAGGCCTTAGCAGCCTTCAAGCATAACATTCGTGACGAGTGGCTTGCCCCGCACCTGGGACAGGAAAAGCGGAAATCCATGGCAGCCCTCACGACACTCATGACCCGCTTTTGCGCGGGCGAAGATAGCTGGCTAGCTCGCAGCAACAACTTATCGAAGAAGCAAGGTAATTCAGATACCAAGGACAAAAGTGGCAGGTCGCGACGGAATAATCAGAAACGCCGCGTCAGCAGCGACAACAATGAAGATTCGGCAGTAAACGCCGGATTCAGAGGCCATAAATCCGGTCAGCGGAAAAAGCCATTCAAAAAGAATACCCAGGGCCCGTCCAGTTTGGACCGAATACTCGACCGCTCGTGCCAGATTCACGGCACCCCCAAAATGCCAGCCAATCACACCAACAGGGATTGTTGGGTGTTCAAGCAGGCAGGCAAGTTAAGAGCCGAACACAAAAACAAGGGGCTAGACAGCGATGACGAAGAGGAGCCCAGGCCGCCGAACAACAACGGACAGAAGGGGTTTCCCCCACAAGTGCGGATGGTGAACATGATATACGCGACTCATATTCCCAAGCGGGAGAGGAAGCGTGCGCTACGGGACGTGTACGCGATGGAGCCAGTCGCCCCAAAGTTCAACCCATGGTCCTCTTGCCCGATCACCTTCGATCGAAGGGACCACCCCACTAGCATCCGTCACGGCGGTTTCGCCGCATTGGTTCTTGACCCAATCGTTGACGGATTTCACCTTACAAGAGTCCTCATGGACGGCGGCAGTAGCCTGAACCTGCTCTACCAGGATACAGTGCGGAAAATGGGCATAGATCCATCAAGGATCAAGCCCACAAGGACGACCTTTAAAGGCGTCATCCCAGGTGTAGAGGCCAATTGCATAGGCTCCATAACACTTGATGTGGTCTTCGGGTCTCCGGACAACTTCCGAAGCGAAGAGTTAATCTTCGATATAGTTCCGTTCCGCAGTGGCTATCATGCTCTGCTTGGACGAACCGCATTCGCTAAATTCAATGCAGTGCCACACTACGCATATCTCAAGCTCAAGATGCCAGGCCCTCGAGGTGTAATCACGGTCAGCGGAAACACCGAACGCTCCATCCGTACGGAGGAACACACGGCGGCCCTCGCAGCAGAGGTACAAAGCAGCCTGTTAAGGCAGCTCTCGAGTCCGGCCGCTACAAAGCAGGACAAAGCAAAACGCGCCCGGAGTAACCCGCAGCAAGACCGACTGGCGCGTTCAGAGCACGCGTAGCAATACGGCCCCAACCCCAGCCATTGCTACATAGCGGAGCTAGTACCTCGAGTACACAATTACGCCCTTACAACTCCATGGGCATAGGGGAAGGGGCAGATAAAACGGCATGCCAACAATACGGCGTCAAACGTACTAGGGGCTGCCGGGTTCTTCTTTTCTTTCAGGACTCCATACTCTGGATACAGTGTTCGGCCTCGCTGCCGCACAGATGATACAGGACCCAGGAAAGCAGACAAAACAACGCCGCATCATGGAACTCTCAGGTGGTCTCTATTTCGAGCGATATATCTGTTTCTAAATTCCGTGGCCTGCGCCTGGTCAGGACATGTTAAATAGTCTAAATTTTTTTTGCACTACTTGCATCGTTCGGCTTGAATAAACAGCCTCCTCATAAATAATGCATAGCTTTTTGTCTATTTTTTGCATTATCTTCTTTTAATATACATATGTTTACTCAAATAACATGATCGCACCCGTACACCATGGTACGGCAAACCACGCCAGGGGCTTTATTACCCTTCTATCTGGTGTGAGAAGTCCGTCCACTTTCACAAGTGCGGCACCCCGAACTTATAGCATTATATGCATCGGCTCCGAGTCATGATTTTGGTCATATGTTGGGTTTGCCCGGCTCCTATGTTTTGGTGCCTTACGTTCCGCTCTATCGGCTAAGGTAGCACTAGGAGAACCACTGCGATTGTGCCCCAGATCAGGTGGGTGAGCACCTCAGTGGAGAAAGCTAAAACAGACTGTCATGATAAGGCGCGAGACCGGTCGCTGTTCGAGAGGTTTTTCGAGTCCCTAAAGGCTTATGCCGCTTCGAGCGGAGAGCTGGTTAAGTCCGGCTAAAGGCGTGGATAGTGCCCCGAATTCGGCCTTCCGAACTAGGGGCTTCGCCGAAATTTAAAATTATAACGTTCTATGGCTAAGTGAGAGTGTTCAAGCATTATAGTCCGATTGCCTGGTTCGCTGTGCTGAGCGCCTCCCTCGAAGGACCCAACTATGGGAACAAGAGCCCTCAGGTTTATCCTGAACACCCCAGCACTAGTTGCATGGGGGCAGAAGCCGACGACTCGCCATCTCTCAGTTATTGATAAACGGCCGCACAGAAAGTAATATTTTAAATTCAGAAAGCATTGCTTAAGCGCATATGAACAAGTTTTCAGCGCACAGGATACAAACGAGCGAGTTCATTGAAATTTTACATCTTTGGCACACTCATCCGCGACAAGGCGAGCTCCAGCGAGAACTTCCTTGTAGTAGTTCTCGGGCTTGCGATGCTCCTTCCCCTGCGGCGGCCCGTCCTTCACCAGCTTCTCTCCGTCCAGCTTGCCCCAGTGTACCCTTACACGGGCAAGGGCCCTCCGGGCACCTTCTATGCAGACAGAGCGCTTGATCACCTCAAGCCGTGGACAGGCCTCCACCAGCCGCCGCACCAGCCCGAAGTAACTCCCAGGCAGGGCCTCTCCAGGCCACAGCCAAACTAGTAAGCCCTTCATGGCCTGTTCGGCCGCCTTGTGGAGCTCGGCCAGCTGCTTCAGCTGATCGCTTAAGGGCAAAGGGTGTCCGGCCTCAGAATACTGAGACCAGAACACACTCTCCGTCGAGCTGTCCTCTTCAGCTCGGTAGAATGCGGTGGCGTCGGATGCGCTACGGGGAAGATCGAAGAACGCCCCTGGAGAACTCCGGATTCGGGTAAGTAATAGGTATTTCACCTTTATATTCCTACTTTGCATTAAGAATGCCTTACCCGCAGCTATCTTTTTCACATCCTCTAATTCTTGGAGGGCCTTTTGGGCTTCGGCCTTGGCACTCTTGGTGGTCTCAACAGCCGACGCGAGCTCGGATGCTTGCGTTTTTGCCTCAAGCTCCAAACCCTCATGTTTCTTCATGAGAGCTTGCAGCTCTTGCTGCACCTCGCCGACTTGGACCCCAAGCTTTTCTCGCTCGGCGCGCTCCTCGGCCGCTTTCTTCTCGGCCTCAGCCAGCGCCTGCTTCAGGGTTGCCACCTCGGTTGTGGCCCCTACAATAAGCAGTACAATCCTGTTATTTCTTTTTGCAATGAATCATCTCTATAGGCACCTTTTTTTTCTTCTAAGGGGTATTTCTTACCTTCCTTTTCCACGAGCTGCATTTTGGCAAGGCCGAGCTCTTGCTCGGACCGCTCGAGGTCCTTTTTCAGGACTTCCACCTGCGCAGTCAGTGCGGCGGTGGACAGCAGGGAAGCCTGCATACGCATATTAGAATTTTTATTAGACTCCTGCGAAAATTGTTGGATCCTCTATTCGGCTTTTCTTTCCGAACACCGAACAGAGCATCAGGGGCTACTGTCTATGCGGTAATGAATTTAGCATATTTTTTGCTTACCTGGAAGCCTGTTAGAAGGCTAGCGCAAGCTTCATTCAGTCCGCTCTTGGCGGACTAAACCCTTTGGACCACCGCACTCATAACAGTACGGTGCTCCTCGTCGATGGTGGCGCCTTCAAGCACCTCCAACAGACTATCCGGCGCCTCTGGTTGGACAGAGGTCGCCAGCTCAGACGGCTTACTCCTCTTGGAAGGAGTTCGCCCACCGCGAGCCAGGACGGTTGAGTCCGGCGCGGTGTCCGGCACAAAGCCGGACTGGGAGCCCTGGGGGGTTTCATCCCCTTTACTCCTGGGGTCCTGAGGATTGCCTTGCGGCTCCTCCAGGACGACCTCCTCCTGCCCTGTTCGGCGGGACGCCGCTTCGGCGTCGTCCGCCCCGCTGGGGGAGACTGCGGGCGGGACAGAGTTCATGTCCGACGAATCCAGGGAGCCACTCGATGAATCATCAAGTGCGGCTCGGGGCGGGCTGCGCAAATAGCATTCGGCATTAGGGTAAGCTGCGCACTTGAAGATACTATGAGTCATTCTGGTATGTGAATACATATGATGTCGCCGGACGCTTGGTTCTGTCTGGCCACTCCTTTCCGCCCTCTTCGGCGTTGGGGGAGTAGTCCGGCGGAGGGGTCTTCCTTTTCCTCGACCCCTCGGCCTCCCCTGTTGGGGCGACCTTCTTCTTTTTCGCTCCCCTCGATGGAGGGGGAGAGCTTCCTTGTTCCTCCTCCTCATTTTCACGAGAGGAGGGCGTCGCAGACTCGCCAGACGACGAGCTCGACACCACCACATTGTGGGCACTCTTTCGAGTCCCGGTGGTCTTCTTCTTCTTGACCTTCTTCTCCGGCACCACATAGGGCGCCGGAGCCAGCAGCTTCTCTAAGAGAGCTGGGGCTGGGTCTTCGGGCAGAGGAGCCGGACAGTTGATTGGTCCGGCTATGTTCAGCCACGCCTGTCAAAGGCAAAGGGAGTTTTTAGATCCCACATAGAGTTAATCTATGTAGAAAATGTTGGGGAACGTAGTAATTTCAAAAAATTTCCTACGCACACGCAAGATCATGGTGATGCATAGCAACGAGAGGGGAGAGTGTTGTCTACGTACCCTCGTAGACCGAAGCGGAAGCGTTGACGCAACATATAGGAAGTAGTCGTACGTCTTCCCGATCCGACCGATCCAAGCGCCGTTACTCCGGCGCCTCCGAGTTCTTAACACACGTAGAACTCGATGACGTTCCCCGGGCTCCGATCTAGCAAAGCTTCGGGGACGAGTTCCGTCAGCACGACGGCGTGGTGACGATCTTGATGTACTACCGACGCAGGGCTTCGCCTAAGCACTGCAACAATATGACCGAGGTGGAATATGGTGGAGGGGGGCACCGCACACGGCTAAGGAACGATCACGAAGATCAACTTGTGTGTTCTAGGGTGCCCCCTGCCCCCGTATATAAAGGAGCAAGGGGGGAGGCCGGCCGGCCCTTGTGGCGCGCGCCAGGAGGAGGAGTCCTCCTCCTAGTAGGAGTAGGACTCCCCTCTTTCCTACTCCTACTAGGAGGGGGAAAGGAAGGGGGAGAGGGAGAGGGAAAGGGGGGCGCCGCCCCCCCTCTCCTAGTCCAATTCGGACCAGAGGGGGAGGGGCCGCGCAGCCCACCCTGGTCGCCCCTCTCTCTCTCCACTAAGGCCCATGTGGCCCAATACTTCTCCCGGGGGGGTTCCGGTAACCCTCCGGCACTCCGGTTTTCTCCGAAACCACTCGGAACCATTCCGATGTCCGAATATAGTCGTCCAATATATCAATCTTTACGTCTCGACCATTTCGAGACTCCTCGTCATGTCCGTGATCTCATCCGGGACTCCGAACTAACTTCGGTACATCAAAATGCATAAACTCATAATAACTGTCATCGTAACCTTAAGTGTGCGGACCCTACGGTTCGAGAACAGTGTAGACATGACTGAGACAAATCTCTGGTCAATAACCAACAGCGGGACCTGGATGCCCATATTGGCTCCTACACATTCTACGAAGATGTTTATCGGTCAGACCGCATAACAACATACGTTGTTCCCTTTGTCATCGGTATGTTACTTGCCCGAGATTCGATCGTCGGTATCCAATACCTAGTTCAATCTCGTTACCGGCAAGTCTCTTTACTCGTTCTATAATACATCATCTCGCAACTAACTTATTGGTTGCAATGCTTGCAAGGCTTATGTGATGTGCATTACCGAGAAGGCCCTGAGATACCTCTCCGACATTCGGAGTGACAAATCCTAATCTCGAAATACGCCAACCCAACAAATACTTTCGGAGACACCTGTAGAGCACCTTTATAATCACCCAGTTACGTTGTGACGTTTGGTAGCACACAAAGTGTTCCTACGGTAAACGGGAGTTGCATAATCTCATAGTCATAGGAACATGTATAAGTCATGGAGAAAACAATAGCAACATACTAAACGATCGGGTGCTATGCTAATGGAATGGGTCATGTCAATCAGATCATTCAACTAATGATGTGACCTTCTTAATCAAATGACAACTCCTTTGTCTATGGTTAGGAAACTTAACCATCTTTGATTAACAAGCGAGTCAAGTAGAGGCATACTAGTGACACTCTATTTGTCTATGTATTCACACATGTATTATGTTTCCGGTTATACAATTCTAGCATGAATGATAAATATTTATCATGATATATAAGGAAATAAATAATAACTATATTATTGCCTCTAGGGCATATTTCCTTCAGAAAAGCTTAACGAACCTGTCAAAGGTATAAATAGCCTACCTCGCCAGCGTTGCACTGCGAGCTGTATCCGCGGTCCTCGGAAGCGGATGTGGGGCACTCGGCGCCTTTGGTTAGCACCTTCCAGACGTCTTCATACGTCGTGTCAAAGAGCCTATTGAGGGTTTGGTGCTGCGCCGGGTCGAATTCCCACAAAGTGAACTCCCGTTCTTGGCACGGGAGGATCGGGCGAACGAACATGACCTGGATGATGTTGACATGCCGGATGGGCTTGTTCATCAGGGACCGGATGCAAGTTTGCAGTCCGGTCACTTCTTCTTCGTTGCCCCACGATAGGCCCGTCTCTTTCCAGGACATGAGCCGCGTGGGGGGTCCGGATCGGAACTCAGGGGCCGCGACCCATTTCGAGTCGCGTGGCTCGGTGATGTAAAACCACCCTGCCTGCCACCCCTTTAAGGACTCCACAAAGGAGCCATCGAACCAGAGTGCGTTGGCCATTTTGCCGGCCATAGCACCTCCGCACTCCGCCTGGGTGCCGGACACCACCCTGGGCTTGACGTTGAAGGTCTGGAGCCAGAGGCCGAAGTGGGGGCGGATGCGGAGAAAGGCCTCACACACGATGATAAACGCCGAGATATTGAGGATAAAGTTCGGGGCCAGATCATGGAAGTCCAGGCCGTAGTAGAACATGAGCCCCCGGACAAAAGGGTGAAGTGGAAAACCCAGTCCGCGGAGGAAATGGGGGAGAAAAACTACCCTCTCATGGGGCCTTGGGGTGGGAAGAAGCTGCCCCGCCTCGGGAAGCCGGTGCGGGATGTCCTTGGACAAATATCCGGCCTTCCTAAGCTCTTTGATTTGACCCTCCGTAATGGAGGAAGCCATCCACTTGCCACCCGCTCCGGACATCGCTGGAGCAGGTTGGGGAAGAAAGAGCGAACTTGGGCGTTGGAGCTTGAGTGCGCAGGAGATGGATGGGCAAAGGAGGAAGAAGGCGTAGGTGAAAGAGGTGGATCTTTATCCCCTTATATAGGCTGATGCCGTCATGCGTCCCCACCTACCTAATAAAACTCGCTTGCCGCTCACACGCCGTGGTAAATGGCGCGGTTGGGTTACCCACGTTCGCATTACTGAGAATCCCGTTAAAAGGGGCACACGATCTCTGCTTCGACAAGACATGCCAAGGAAACCGCCTCGTTGAACGTGCTGTGGTGGAACAACAAAAAATAATCCATACAGAAGGCTTGGTCGCAGTGTTATGACGCACTGCGGAATACGTCAGCAGATTTGATTTGTGTTTGTATTATTCTCTATATGGCAATACGTGGAAACTTAATTTGCAGAGCCGGACACTATTTTTTGGTGTTTATTATCTTCTTGAAGAATTTGGAGGAGGAACCCGCCTTGCAATGCCGAAGACAATTTGCGCGCCGGACTCGTCGTCATTGAAGCCTGGTTCAGGGGCTACTGAGGGAGTCCTGGATTAGGGGGTGTTCGGATAGCCGAACTATATCTTCAGCCGGACTCCAGGACTATGAAGATACAAGATTGAAGACTTCGTCCCGTGTCCGGAAGGTTCTTTCCTTGGCGTGGAAGGCAAGCTAGGCGTGCGGATATTCAAGATCTCCTACCAATGTAACCGACTCTGTGTAACCCTAACCCTATTCGGTGCCTATATAAACCGGAGGGTTGTAGTCCGTAGGACGAACACATCATAACCATCATCATACCCATAGGCTAGCTTCTAGGGTTTAGCCTCCTTGATCTCGTGGTAGATCTACTCTTGTACTACCCATATCATCAATATTAATCTAGCAGGAGTAGGGTTTTACCTCCATCGAGAGGGCCCGAACCTGGGTAAAATAAAGTGTCCCTTGTCTCCTGTTACCATCCGACGCACAGATCGGGACCCCCCACCCGAGATCCGCCGGTTTTGACACCGACAGCTGGGCCCCCAGCTCCATCTCAAAGTCCTCATCGTCAGAAGTGGCATAGACATCCTCAGGAGCATTGGCAGGGAAACGAGGCTCGGCGTGCTTCTTCTTCTTAAGGAGCTTGACTTCATGAACAGTGAGATTATCAGGAGAGGAGAGAGCCTCTCCAGGACGGTGAACCTCCCATACTGAGTTCAGAAAGCACATGACAAACGGAGCATAAATGGGGACCTTCCTGTAAATGACCATGTTGTACATCTCGTGCCACAGCCAGTTGGACACATCAAACGTTTCCCCAGAGCCCACCTTGGTTTTCATTGCAACCATCAAGTCTACAAGATAGCCATGGATTTCATCTTGATTCCCCACCTTGGGCAGAAGCACATTGCAAAACACGCGATGCATGATGTCATAGAGCTTCTCCAAATTCTTCGATGCTCCAATAAAACCACGACCTCCTTAGGCATGGACTCAGGACGGTCATGAGGGCGTATGCCACCCCTTCCTTCCATACCGGTATCATCATACCCAAGAGCATTGCAAAAAGCCCTCCAGGGAACTTGAAAGAGCTCATCACGACACATGAAAGAGAGAGTGCGCGCGTCATCTTCTACAAAGTGAACCGTGGCATAGAACTGATGGATGAGTTGAACATCAAAGTCACAGTTGACTGACATGAGCTTGACAAGATCAAACTCCTCGCAGAGAGTCAATGCATCACCAAAGTACTCCAAGTTGTTCCTCCAATGATCAAGATCGATGGTCCACTGCTTGGCGTACCTATTCTTGTTGTGCTCAAAGAGTTCATGAATAATCCTCACTTGCATCTCATTCCGGAACTGAATGGTGGTCCAACGGGGATCAATGGGAACCTCATAAGGATTCTCCGAGCAGAAAGCTTCCCAATCCTTGGCCTTCTAACGGTGCAATGGCAACACCACAAGCTTGGCAGCAGCAGACTTTTCACGGCGAGTGGGCTTGGTGGGAATCACAACCTCTTCTTCGTCATCAGACACAGCTGGGCGCGAGGTCATTCGTGCCCTCTTCTTGGTCTTGCGAGGAGCAGAGCGAGAACTAGAGCCACCTGAACACACACACACACGAGGAGAACACAAGAAACCCAGCAAAGATGAGAGGATTGCACACACAAACAGAGGAGAAGATAATTTGCACAAACATAGAGAGCAGAACAGGGCCACGTGGTGCAGATACCCCGGTTGAACTGGTTCTCCTACCGGTAGTACCGCTCCAGCGGTTGTACCACCCGTAGACGTGGTAGAACCGCTGAACAGTGGCACTAGCAGTAGAGAGAATAGTTAACCGTGAAATATGAATCACACTAGCCATATTCTAATCTCGAAGAAGTGCAAACTAAACAGGAGGCAAAACTAGATTCCTTCCACCCAATAGTTTAAGCAATAAACACAAAACATCAAGTAATTCTCTAGAAGTAGGGAACAAACCCTAGAACGAAGAACGAGCGAAAAAGGGCATTACCGGCATCCATGGGAAGAAATCGGGAAGGAGGGGGCCTCCTTGGAGAGGATCTACGGAGACCCCGCAGATCCGAAGCACGAGAAGCACTCCGGGGCAAAGGCAATGGCGACCGACGGCTAGGGCACAAGATGGGAAGGGCTGGGAAGAGAAGAAAAGAAATCCCCTCTAGCCCCGATGGGTATTTATAGGCCCAAACACGCGCGGCGGTTGTACCGCTCGAGGAAGCGGTTGTGCCGCAGCCCGGTACTAGTTAGTGGTAGTGGGCGGTACTTCCGTCGCCAGGAGGCAGCGGTAGTACCGCCGTATCCCACGGTAGTACCGGACAGACGGGCCACCAAGTGGTTGTGTGGTGGAACCACTCAAGCACCTCTGGGAGACCATTTGGGATGGGACAGCCCGAGCGCACCAGTGGTAGAACCGCCCGAAGTCCCGGTTGTACCGCCCGGTCACAATTACTTAAGCCATGATCAAGTGTGTGCAATTGGATTAGAAGGTTCAGGGGAAGGGAAGGCTTGGGATAGAAAGAACACAGGGAAAAAGTGTGAGGATATCCAAGAGCCAAAGAGGAAAAACACGAAAGAAAACCACACTTGTAGATCCCAACACCTAGAGCCAAAGAAAGCAAACAAAGGCAAGGACAAGAAGAGCAACCACACAGCACAAACTCTTCCAAGGGGGGTCGGTGGCCGTAGCCACCGATGTATGAGTTAATTGGTATGGCACCGCGAAGAATTATCCTTGGGCCCATGACCAAAACTCATCTTTAACGCACAAGTACCATCAACAATGGCTAATGTGAAAGAGTTGATCAATTTATGCATAATGGGGGGAGGGAGAGTTCATTGAAAGAACAACACTCCCCCTATGTCCATGCCTACATCTAAACAAGACAACAAGTTGAGTATGGTGGGGTGTGCAAGGGTTCAAGCAACATTACTCGAATCAATGATATTTAGCTCATGCCTTAACTCGCGAAATCTTGCTTCATCCAAAGGCTTCGTGAAAATATCTGCAAGGTTATCATGAGTGTTGACGTAGTTGAGCTCGATCTCCCCTCGCCTTATGTGATCCCGGATGAAGTGATATCGAATCTCAATATGCTTCGTCTTGAAGTGTTGCACCGGGTTGAGAGAAATCTTGATGGCACTTTCATTGTCACACCAAAGAGGCACTTTGTCACAAATGACACCGTAATCCTTTAAAGTTTGCCTCATCCATAAGAGTTGTCCACAACAACTACCGGCCGCCACATACTCTGCTTAGGTGGACGAGAGAGACACACAACTTTGCTTTTTAGAAGACCAACTTACCAAAGAGCAACCAAGGAATTGGCACCCTCCAGAAGTGGACTTCCTATCCACTTTGTCTCCCGCCCAATAGGAATCCGAATATCCTGCAAGCTTGAAGTTTGCTCCTCTTGGGTACCACAAGCCAAAGTTTGGGGTATGAGCCAAATATCGAAAGATTCGCTTGACCGCCACAAAGTGGCTTTCCTTAGGTGCGGCTTGAAACCGTGCACAAATTCCCACACTCAACATGATATCCGGTCTAGATGCACAAAGGTAAAGCAAGGATCCAATCATGGAACGATATACCTTTTGATCCACCGCTTTACCATTGGGATCAATGTCAAGTTGGCATTTGGTGGGCATTGGAGTGGAGGCTGGCTTGACATCACTTAGCTTGAATCTCTTGAGCATGTCTTGAATGTATTTAGATTGGTTGATGAAGGTACCTTCTCTTCTTTGCTTCACTTCAAAATCGAGAAAGAACTTCAACTCTCCCATGGAAGACATCTTGAAATTTGAGGTCATTAGTGCGGCAAATTCCTCATTGAAAGCTTTGTTAGGGGAACCAAAGATAATGTCATCAACATATAGTTGGCACACAAACAACTCCCCTTTGACCTTTTTAGTAAAAAAGAGTGGGATTGATTAGCCCAACTTCAAACCCGCGATCTTGTAACAACTCGGTAAGGTGGTCATACCACGCACGTGGGGCTTTTTAAGGCCATAGAGTGCCTTATCAAGTTGATACACAAGATCAGGAAAGTAGGGATCCTCGAACCCGGGGGGTTGCTTGACGTAAACCAACTCACATTAATAGGACCATTTAGAAAAGCACTCTTCACATCCATTTGTTGCAACTTAAAGTTGTGATGAGAAGCATAAGCAATCAACGAACGAATGGATTCAAGACGAGCAACGGGAGCAAAGGTTTCACCGTAGTCGATACCCTCGACTTGGGAGTAGCCTTGTGCCACCAATGTTGCCTTGTTGCGTATGATGGTCCCATGAGCATCTTGCTTGTTCTTGAAAATCCACTTGGTCCCAATGACATTGTGGTTCCCCGTTGGCTTTGGCAGCAATCTCCACACCTTGTTGTACTCGAAGTTGTTGAGTTCTTCATGCATGGCATTAAGCCAATCTGGATCTTCGAGTGCTTCATATACCTTTTGGGGTTCAACACAAGAGACAAACGCGTGATGTTCACAATAGTTTGCCAATTGCCTACGAGTGCTTACCCCCTTTTGAATGCTTCCAAGTACATTCTTCATGAGATGACCCTTGGTGGAGAGCTTGGAAGCAATCTTGGCAGCACGATGCTCCAATTCCTCCTTGGTGGTGAGTTGAGGAGCGGTCATGTAACGCCCTCGATGCGTCTATATCTCCCACGTGTCGAAGCACGACTTAGAGGCATAACCGCATTGAAAGCAATGTCGCAAGTGAGGTAATCTTCACACAACCCATGTAATACATAAGGGAAAAAGATACATAGTTGGCTTACAATCGCCACTTCACACAATACATGAGTAAAGCATTACATCAAACAGATACAATCAAGGTCCGACTACGGAACCAAAGTAAAAGAAGACTACCCCAAATGCTACACAGATCCCCGATCGACCCCAACTGGGCTCCACTACCGATCAACTGAAATGAGACAATACAATGAACAAGATCTTCATCGAGCTCCTCCTTGAGCTCGGGTGCGTCACCTGCATGGTTTCATCGGCACCTGCAAACTGGTTTTGGAAGTAACTGTGAGTCACGGGGACTCAGCAATCTCACACCCGCGAGATCAAGACTATTTAAGCTTATAGGTAGGGTAAAAGGTATGAGGTGGAGCTGCAGCAAGCGACTAGCATATATGGTGGCTAACATACGCAAATGAGAGCGAGAAGAGAAGGCAAAAGCACGGTCGATGAACTATGATCAAGAAGTGATCCTAGAACAACCTACGTCAAGCATAACTCCAACACCGTGTTCACTTCCCGGACCCCGCCGAGAAGAGACCATCACGGTAACACACGCGGTTGGTGTATTATTAGTTAAGATCAACTTCGGGTTTTCTACAACCGGACATTAACAAATTCTCATCTGCCACATAACCATGGGCATGGCTTTCGAAAGATAATACCCTGCAGGGGTGTCCCAACTTAGCCCATTATAAGCTCTCACGGTCAACGAAAGATATTCCTTCTACCGGGAAGACCCGATCAGTCTCGGAATCCCGGACTACAAGACATCTCGGCAGTAATAAAACAAATCCAGCAAAGCCGCCCGATGCGCCGACAATCCTGATAGGAGCTGCACATATCTCGGTCTCAGGGCAACACCGGATGAGATATCCTACGAGTAAAACCAAGCCTCGAGTTTTCTCGCGGGGGCCCCACAGTCTGCTTGTTTCGAACCAGCACTTAGAGAAGCACTGGCCCGGGGGGGGGGCTAAATAAAGATGACCCTCGGGCTGGCCGACCCAAGGGAAGGGATAGGTGGTTGGCAAATGATAAAACCAATGTTGGGCCTCGCTGGAAAAGTCTTATTCAAAGCGAACTGTCAAGGGGGTCCCATAAATCACCCGACCGCGTTAGGGACGCATAATCCGGGAACATAACACCGATATGACGGAAACTAGGGCGGCAAGAGTGGAACAAAACACCAGGCATAAGGCCGAGCCTTCCACCCTTTACCAGGTATATAGATGCATTAATTAAATAAGATATATTGTGATATCCCAAAAAGTAAACATGTTCCAACAAGGAACAACATCTCCATGTTCTAACAAGGAACAAACTTCATCTTCACCTGCAACTAACAACGCTATAAGAGGGGCTGAGCAAAGCGGTAACATAGCCAAACAACGGTTTGCTAGGACAAGGTGGGTTAGAGGATTGGTTTGACAATATGGGAGGCATGATAAGCAAGTGGTAGGTATCGCAGCATAGGCATAGCAAAAGAGCGAGCGACTCGCAAGCAAAGATAGAAGTGATTTCGAGGGTATGGTCATCTTGCCTGCAAGGTTCTCAGAGTTGTCGAAAGCTTGGTCTTCGTAAGCGTTCTCAACAGGTTCCTCGATCACGTACTCGTCTCCCGGCTCTACACAAGGCAAGAACACAAGCAAGGGGACAAACATCAATCACGATGCAATGCGCAAGCAACATGATGCAAAACATGGCATGATATGCGAGAAGTGGTATGCAGTGCATATGCGTGCTCCGGGAGGAAAAATATGAACAAGGCATAATCTTGGCAAACCAAATATGCCACTGGAAAGGTGAGGTGATTTTTGTTGAAATCGATATAAAGATCACCGGAATCGGATGCACGGTTTGCAAATGACAAGCAAAACAAGAATGACATATTCTGCCATTAACAGCAAGATGCTACTTAGCAAGCAACAAGAAATTAAGCTACTGCACCCAAACATACCAACAAAGCATATGGCAGTGATCTACTCAAGATGCTTGACAAAAGATGAACACTGAGATACGGCTAAATCACACCATAACAGGTACAAACAAGCATGGCAAAAGTGCAAAACATATCAGCTTCACAGACTTAGTGAAAATACTATCATGCCAGAAATTAACATCAGGATGACATGTTTAGAGCAAGCAAACAACAAGCTACAGGAACACAATTTAGCAAAGAAAGGCATGGCATGAATATACTCAAAACATAGAACAAAAGTCCCTTACTGACCATGAGCCAAAAAGGACTAGAAAATATAATAGCACCCATGTCAATTAAGCAGAAAACTAGACATGTCAAAAACGGATAACAAGTAAGCATGTTTGTGAGCTCAATGCACTCACTACAGAGCATTTCATGATAAACTAAGCATACATACATCAATAAGACATGACATAGAAGCTAGACATGGCAAGAATAACATCATAGCATGCAAGGATCAACTACACCAAGCTTGGCAAAATCGAATATCATGTAAACAATCTGCCAGTAACATTTTATAGCAAAAGTAGAGCTCGATTGACTCAAGCTATGGCACTCCATAATTACAAATAAAGACATGGATGGATATATCAAATCCATATGCTCAAAAAACTCTTACTGATCATGCTCAAAATAGGCATAGATCTCTCGGAAACAACTTGAACACATGGCATAAAAATAACAGCAGAACATGACTTAGTGAAATTACTAAGTCTCTGAAATCAGCAACATTATGATCCCTAGTTTGCATGCTTGTGCTAGTCACCACAAAATCACAAAAATACATGGCATAAACCTCTGGAAAGATGGCATGGCATATTACAAAACACATGTAGGACTCCAGTTCATAGGATGCACACATCAATCATGGCAAAAATGACAAAAGTGCATCTACTGAAACAGGTCTGAAACTAATATCACATAGCCCTCTTCCAACAGCATTTCGGGCATCAATATGAGCTCAAATGAAAATGATTCAGTGAGAATAAAAGATCTACTCATCGAGACGAACAATTTGAAATATTACACGCACAAAACAGAGCAGTATGCAGCAAGTTATGATGCGTTGAACATGGCATGATAATGTCACAGACTCGGGGACTTAGATAAAAAAATAGACCTCGGGGCAAAAGTCAACGCGGCCGCGGATCTCGCCGGAGTTGGAGGAGACGGCGGCCGGAGAAGCGGGGAAGGCGAGGGAGAGCTCCGGTGAAGGCGGATCCGGGCCGGATCTCGCCGGATCCGGCCGGATCCCGGCGCGGGAGGCGGCAAGCCGGCGGCCATGCGGGGAGGCGCGGGCGGCGCACGGCGGCGGGGCCGGTGGGTGGCGCGCGCGGCCGGCGGCGGAGTGGGTGGCGGCGCTAGGTCGGGCGCGGGGGCTCGGGCGGCGGCAGCGGGATGGGCTCCGCGGGCCCGATCCGGGCCCGACGGGCCTAGCGCGGTGGAGGAGAGAGAGAGGGCGGCGGAGGTGAGGTGGCGCACTGGGATTGGGCGCGGGGGCGGCGGCGATGACGTGGCGCAACGCCATTGGCCGAGGTGAGGTGGTCGGTGGACATGTCCGGCACGGACGGACGTGTCCGGCGGCGGAGAGGGAGCGGGGCTAGGGTTTCATCAGCGATTTGGACGGGGGAGGCACATATTTATAGGTAGAGGGGGCTAGGAAGCTCCAGATGGAGTGCGGTTTTCGCCCACACGATCGTGATCGAACGACGATGGGCATGGGAGTGACTTAGATGGGTTTTGGGCCACTTTGAAGGGGGTGTTGGGCTGCACACCAAAGAGGCCTTTACGGTTACCCGGTTAACCGTTGGAGTATCAAACGACCTCCGAATGACCCGAAACTTGACAGGCGGTCTACCGGTGCTATACCAAGGCCTCTTGGCAAACCTCGGTCCGTTCCGAGAAAGTTTAATACCCGCTCACGGAAAAAGGTAAAAGGGGACGCCGGGGAACATAGGAGCGCCGGATTGCAAAACGGACAACGGGGAAAATGCTCGGATTCATGAAACGAACACGTATGCGAATGCGATGCACATGATGACATGATATGAAATGCAGATGATGACATGGCAAAGTGCAACACGCAAGCACATGACATGGCAATTACGGCGAATAACTGACGGACACCTGGCGCATCAGATCCAGGGCGTTACAACACTCCACCACTACGAGAGGATCTCGTCCCGAGATCTAGGATGGCACCGGAGGGGAAAACGGAAGAGAAAGAGAAGAGGTAAAACTAAGTTGCTTCTTTGACAAAAGAGTGAAACCAAAGAACCTTGAGAGGTTGAACAAAATGAAAGAACGAAAACAACGAAGATGAACAAAGTTGAAAACACTCCATTAGAAAAGAGGAACATGGGATATGACGAGAACCCAGCGGTTTAGTGATAAGATAGATATTGAAAACACTCCGGTTAAAACTAGATAGAGAAGGAATAAGAATGATATAATTTGGCAGCACTCCGACTGAAAGAAGAAGGAGAACTTGATAAGATGAAAAGAACTTGAAGAGAGAACACCACACTTCGGTTAAATGGGTATGCATGAAAAGAACACGATCCTCACAATTTGAGATGATGTGCGAAGAGAGCAACATCACACTGCCTCCGGAACAAAAGAATAGTAGATAGATTGTTGGGATAAAGGGACAGAGAAGAAAAAATGACAACTTCCACCAGAATTGAATTTGGAAAGAATCCTTCCAAGAAGGTTAAAACGGAGTTGTTGGAAAACCAACAATGAAAAGAATAAGCTTGTAGTGGGCTTATGGAAACATCTCAACATTATGAGGTGATAAACGCCACTAACAGAAACAACTGCTTGCTTGAGATCAACGACGAGATGAAAACTTCTCTCGCCGAGAGGATAGGAGAAAACTTGGATCATTGATAAGCACCACAAATAGCAACAATCCTTAGGGAAGGCTTTAGGTGAAATCTAACCCAAGATAACTCCAAGGAAGAAATTGATGGATTTAATATACCTCATTCTTGACAACATGTGAATCATTAGACATGAACTCAAGTTATCAAGAATGACATAATACCACCTCGAATGATACGGTAGGATGAATTGCACTTCGGAATGCAAGACGAAGAAATGCTTGAACTCCTCCAAACAAAACAAGTGTTAAGCACCCTGTTTAATTTAGAGTATAGCTTGGCGGATCTTAACTCCGAGAGAAAACTTGATGAACAATTGAAGAATGAAAAGGGTGCTTGATAAACCACCATGTATAGCCTCCATGAAGAAACTCCGGTAATAAAAGGATGATAGGAAGAAAGAGAAGTTGAACACAAGGTGAAGCCTTGCAATGATTAGATGGATCTCCGTGGTGATATAATTGCGAGAGCTTGGAACTCCGAGGAAGATAAGGTGAAACAATTGAAATCAAGAATTTGAAGAACCTCCGGAATAGGAATTAATCACTTGGATGAAACAAGAATAAGAATTACATTATGCGTATCCTTCACCAATTTAAATTGATGACAAGCAATTGATTTGGCACACTACTTATCCTCGTAGAAAAGATTAAGATAGATATGGCGCAAATTTGGGAAGGTCTTCAACGAACCACCGGTAGGATTTAGAAAGAACGAATGAATTGATATGATAACCAAGGAAGAGAACTCTTGAACGAACCACCGTAAGAATTGGAAATGAAAGTAGCAAAGGCACAATTCACCGGGAAGACTTGGAAAACGAATGACGATACTTGAGAGATTTTGGATACATGGGAACGAAGAGATCAAGAGCTGACTAAAGGATACTTGAATGATGCCCCGGTAAGATTTGGAGAACGAGAGATGAAAGCTTGAATGAATAATTCTGAGATGATGGGCTCCGAAGAATCAAACTAAAAAGGCTCCTGAAATTGCTTCGGATGGTTTGAAAAGAATTCTCACAATCGAAAACAATTATGAGAGGATGGCATCAAGCTAGAACCATTAATCTTGAAGAGAATGGAGCAAGATTTAAGAGAAACTCTTCTTCGGTCTTCAAATGTTGAGAATGATGATGAGAAACACCACCCTGAATTGTTGAGACACTCCGGAATGAAAATTAGAAAGGTTGAACCAACGATGAAAAGAATCTGAAAGCGAACTTGGAGGATACATTTGACTTATGAGAAAGCATTCTTATGTCAAACTTTGAAAGAATTTGGGAGTAGCCCCGGACAAATTAGAAGAGTCAGGTAAGATCCTGGGAAAAGACCTGTGGGTTAGGGCCCACTCAAAAGAAACACCGTTGAACGATTACTTGAAAGGGAGATTGCACCGGTTGATTTAAATGGCTAGAATGAGATAACACCCTCGAAATAGGTTGAACTGATCTTGAAAGACAAAACGAGCCTTCTGAGATATCTTCAGCACTCCCGAACAAATGAATAGCAAGAAGTGAATTATTATGAGGTGCACCGGTATGAGAAGGTATTGAAACGAGGAAAAGATGTGATCACCATCGAAAGATTGCATTGAACACACCAGGGAAGATAAAAGAACAAATAATTATAAACTTGAGGCTCCGTTAGCATCTTCATGAGAAACACCGGGTAAGAACATGAAGGAGAAGAATGGAGAGGCTTCACAAGAATAAAATGGATACTTGATTAAGAAATCTGCGTCCTTGAAGAAATAAGGGTGGGAGGGCGGGAAAAAACAAAGACAATTTGGAACGGATGAAGCAAACACCGTTGAGAAGAACTGATAATTGATCTTGCGGATGGGGAGAATGATGGGATCATCTCGAAGAGAAACACACCGGTTGAAAAAGAATTGGCATGATAATCTTGATGATCAAGAAGGATTAGTATTTCCATAGAAATATGAGAACACCGTTTAGAAAAGGTATGGTATCAACACTTGACATCGAAGCAACTCAAATACCAGAAAACAAAACAAAAACAAAGGATTGGCTTGCAGAATAAGCCGGAACAAATACATATGATAGAGATTTACCCAATCCCATATCATGCATCTGTCGGAAAGATATTCTAGGAGCTACTTGAATTCCCACCTATAAACTCCCGAAACTTTCTGGTTATGCAATCGGGTGTTGGGGATACAGGGGGCACAAAATATATCACCCAAACTAACAATACCTAGATCCAGCTGTATCCATCCTTCAACACATAACCAAGAAACCTTCGGAAATCGTCTACCTCAACCTTCGAAAAGCATCCGTTATACAAGTTATGGCAATACTCCCGCACTCGCCTCAGTACTGGGCTATCAGGGTTATCTCACCAACAACTGTACAAAAGAGATTTTCGATGTCGGCGTACTAAACTCAGGTATTCCAGAACTGTAACGATAAAATTATGACGACAACACCTCGGAGCTCAACTCCCCGGGACACCTCCACTAAACCCCTGCTGACGGGAGGCAACCAAGACAATGTTATCATCATAAGACCATCGGAACGATTCTAAGATACCCGCGTGATCCTAAATTTTTTTTTAGTGAAATTTGAGAAGAGAAGAGTCAAAACTCTACGTCAGGATGCCTTACCAGAGCGATGAGGAGACTGGGAAGTAAAAAGAATTCCTAATCTATCCGATATATAATTCCCAGATGACTCAAAACATTTTTCTGAACACAACTCGGCGACTAAAAACGATCAATCAGTGGGGGCTCCTAAGGTCGGGGAAGGCTCTGATACCAACTTGTAACGCCCTCGATGCGGCTATATCTCCCACGTGTCGAAGCACGACTTAGAGGCATAACCGCATTGAAAGCAATGTCGCAAGTGAGGTAATCTTCACACAACCCATGTAATACATAAGGGAAAAAGATACATAGTTGGCTTACAATCGCCACTTCACACAATACATGAGTAAAGCATTACATCAAACAGATACAATCAAGGTCCGACTACGGAACCAAAGTAAAAGAAGACTACCCCAAATGCTACACAGATCCCCGATCGACCCCAACTGGGCTCCACTACCGATCAACTGAAATGAGACAATACAATGAACAAGATCTTCATCGAGCTCCTCCTTGAGCTCGGGTGCGTCACCTGCATGGTTTCATCGGCACCTGCAAACTGGTTTTGGAAGTAACTGTGAGTCACGGGGACTCAGCAATCTCACACCCGCGAGATCAAGACTATTTAAGCTTATAGGTAGGGTAAAAGGTATGAGGTGGAGCTGCAGCAAGCGACTAGCATATATGGTGGCTAACATACGCAAATGAGAGCGAGAAGAGAAGGCAAAAGCACGGTCGATGAACTATGATCAAGAAGTGATCCTAGAACAACCTACGTCAAGCATAACTCCAACACCGTGTTCACTTCCCGGACCCCGCCGAGAAGAGACCATCACGGTAACACACGCGGTTGGTGTATTATTAGTTAAGATCAACTTCGGGTTTTCTACAACCGGACATTAACAAATTCTCATCTGCCACATAACCATGGGCATGGCTTTCGAAAGATAATACCCTGCAGGGGTGTCCCAACTTAGCCCATTATAAGCTCTCACGGTCAACGAAAGATATTCCTTCTACCGGGAAGACCCGATCAGTCTCGGAATCCCGGACTACAAGACATCTCGGCAGTAATAAAACAAATCCAGCAAAGCCGCCCGATGCGCCGACAATCCTGATAGGAGCTGCACATATCTCGGTCTCAGGGCAACACCGGATGAGATATCCTACGAGTAAAACCAAGCCTCGAGTTTTCTCGCGGGGGCCCCACAGTCTGCTTGTTTCGAACCAGCACTTAGAGAAGCACTGGCCCGGGGGGGGGGCTAAATAAAGATGACCCTCGGGCTGGCCGACCCAAGGGAAGGGATAGGTGGTAGGCAAATGATAAAACCAATGTTGGGCCTCGCTGGAAAAGTCTTATTCAAAGCGAACTGTCAAGGGGGTCCCATAAATCACCCGACCGCGTTAGGGACGCATAATCCGGGAACATAACACCGATATGACGGAAACTAGGGCGGCAAGAGTGGAACAAAACACCAGGCATAAGGCCGAGCCTTCCACCCTTTACCAGGTATATAGATGCATTAATTAAATAAGATATATTGTGATATCCCAACAAGTAAACATGTTCCAACAAGGAACAACATCTCCATGTTCTAACAAGGAACAAACTTCATCTTCACCTGCAACTAACAACGCTATAAGAGGGGCTGAGCAAAGCGGTAACATAGCCAAACAACGGTTTGCTAGGACAAGGTGGGTTAGAGGATTGGTTTGACAATATGGGAGGCATGATAAGCAAGTGGTAGGTATCGCAGCATAGGCATAGCAAAAGAGCGAGCGACTAGCAAGCAAAGATAGAAGTGATTTCGAGGGTATGGTCATCTTGCCTGCAAGGTTCTCAGAGTTGTCGAAAGCTTGGTCTTCGTAAGCGTTCTCAACAGGTTCTTCGATCACGTACTCGTCTCCCGGCTCTACCCAAGGCAAGAACACAAGCAAGGGGACAAACATCAATCATGATGCAATGCGCAAGCAACATGATGCAAAACATGGCATGATATGCGAGAAGTGGTATGCAGTGCATATGCGTGCTCCGGGAGGAAAAATATGAACAAGGCATGATCTTGGCAAACCAAATATGCCACTGGAAAGATGAGGTGATTTCGGTTGAAATCGATATAAAGATCACCGGAATCGGATGCACGGTTTGCAAATGACAAGCAAAACAAGAATGACATATTCTGCCATTAACAGCAAGATGCTACTTAGCAAGCAACAAGAAATTAAGCTAATGCACCCAAACATACCAACAAAACATATGGCAGTGATCTACTCAAGATGCTTGACAAAAGATGAACACTGAGATATGGCTAAATCACATCATAACAGGTTCAAACAAGCATGACAAAAGTGCAAAACATATCAGCTTCACAGACTTAGTGAAAATACTATCATGCCAGAAATTAACATCAGGGTGACATGTTTAGAGCAAGCAAACGACAAGCTACAGGAACATAATTTAGCAAAGAAAGGCATGGCATGAATATACTCAAAACATAGAACAAAAGTCCCTTACTGACCATGAGCCAAAAAGGACCAGAAAATATAATAGCACCCATGTCAATTAAGCAAGTTTCGTTACAGATTTCAGACTTAGCAGAAAACTGGACATGTCAAAAACGGATAACAAGTAGGCATGTTCGTGAGCTCGATGCACTCACTACAGAGCATTGCATGATAAACTAAGCATGCATACATCAATAAGACATGGCATAGAAACTATACATGGCAAGAATAACATCATATCATGCAAGGATCAACTACACCAAGCTTGGCAAAATCGAATATCATGTAAACAATCTGCCAGTAACTTTTTATAGCAAAAGTAGAGCTCGATTGACTCAAGCTATGGCACTCCATAATTACAAATAAAGACATGGATGGATAGATCAAATCCATATGCTCAAAAAGCTCTCACTGATCATGCTCAAAATAGGCATAGATCTCTCGGAAACAACTTGAACACATGGCATAAAAATAACAGCAGAACATGACTTGGTGAAATTACTGTCTCTGAAATCAGCAACACTATGATCCCTAGTTTGCATGCTTGTGCTAGTCACCACAAAATCACAAAAATACATCGCATAAACCTCTGGAAAGATGGCATGGCATATTACAAAACACATGTAGGACTCCAGTTCATAGGATGCACACATCAATCATGGCAAAAATGACAAAAGTGCATCTACTGAAACAGATCTGAAACTAATATCACATAGCCCCCTTCCAACAGCATTTCGGGCATTAATATGAGCTCAAATGAAAATGATTCAATGATGTTAAATGATGTACTCATCGAGGCAAACAATTTGACATATTACACGCACAAAATGGAGCAGTATGCAGCAAGTTATGATGCATTGAACATGGCATGATAATGTCACAGACTCGGGGACTTAGAGAAAAAAATAGACCTCGGGGCAAAAGTCAACGCGGCCGCGGATCTCGCCGGAGTTGGAGGAGACGGCGGCCGGAGAAGCGGGGAAGGCGAGGGAGAGCTCCGGTGAAGGCGGATCCGGGCCGGATCTCGCCGGATCCGGCCGGATCCCGGCGCGGGAGGCGGCAAGCCGGCGGCCATGCGGGGAGGCGCGGGCGGCGCACGGCGGCGGGGCCGGTGGGTGGCGCGCGCGGCCGGCGTCGGAGCGGGCGGCGGCGCTAGGTCGGGCGCGGGGGCTCGGGCGGCGGCGGCGGGATGGGCTCCGCGGGCCCGATCCGGGCCCGGCGGGCCTAGCGCGGTGGAGGAGAGAGAGAGGGCGGCGGAGGTGAGGTGGCGCACTGGGATTGGGCGCGGGGGCGGCGGCGATGACGTGGCGCGACGCCATTGGCCGAGGTGAGGTGGCCGGTGGACATGTCCGGCGCGGACGGACGTGTCCGGCGGCGGAGAGGGAGCGGGGCTAGGGTTTCATCAGCGATTTGGACGGGGGAGGCACATATTTATAGGTAGAGGGGGCTAGGAAGCTCCAAATGGAGTGCGGTTTTCGCCCACACGATCGTGATCGAACGACAATGGGCATGGGAGTGACTTAGATGGGTTTTGGGCCACTTTGAAGGGGGTGTTGGGCTGCACACCAAAGAGGCCTTTACGGTTACCCGGTTAACCGTTGGAGTATTAAACGACCTCCGAATGACCCGAAACTTGACAGGCGGTCTACCGGTGCTATACCAAGGCCTCTTGGCAAACCTCGGTCCTTTCTGAGAAAGTTTAAAACCCTCTCACGGAAAAAGGTAAAAGGGGACGCCGGGGAACATAGGAGCGCCAGATTGCAAAACGGACAACGGGGAAAATGCTCGGATTCATGAAACGAACACGTATGCGAATGCGATGCACATGATGACATGATATGAAATGCAGATGATGACATGGCAAAGTGCAACACGCAAGCACATGACATGGCAACTACGGCGAATAACTGATGGACACCTGGCGCATCAGATCCGGTGCGTTACAACACTCCACCACTACGAGAGGATCTCGTCCCGAGATCTAGGATGGCACCGGAGGGGAAAACGGAAGAGAAAGAGAAGAGGTAAAACTAAGTTGCTTCTTTGACAAAAGAGTGAAACCAAAGAACCTTGAGAGGTTGAACAAAATGAAAGAACGAAAACAACGAAGATGAACAAAGTTGAAAACACTCCGTTAGAAAAGAGGAACATGGGATATGACGAGAACCCAGCGGTTTAGTGATAAGATAGATATTGAAAACACTCCGGTTAAAACTAGATAGAGAAGGAATAAGAATGATATAATTTGGCAGCACTCCGACTGAAAGAAGAAGGAGAACTTGATAAGATGAAAAGAACTTGAAGAGAGAACACCACACTTCGGTTAAATGGGTATGCATGAAAAGAACACGATCCTCACAATTTGAGATGATGTGCGAAGAGAGCAACATCACACTGCCTCCGGAACAAAAGAATAGTAGATAGATTGTTGGGATAAAGGGACAGAGAAGAAAAAATGACAACTTCCACCACAATTGAATTTGGAAAGAATCCTTCCAAGAAGGTTAAAACGGAGTTGTTGGAAAACCAACAATGAAAAGAATAAGCTTGTAGTGGGCTTATGGAAACATCTCAACATTATGAGGTGATAAACGCCACTAACAGAAACAACTGCTTGCTTGAGATCAACGACGAGATGAAAACTTCTCTCGCCGAGAGGATAGGAGAAAACTTGGATCATTGATAAGCACCACAAATAGCAACAATCCTTAGGGAAGGCTTTAGGTGAAATCTAACCCAAGATAACTCCAAGGAAGAAATTGATGGATTTAATATACCAAATCCAGATAAGTGTCCGTCGTACTCCATAGCCGGTCCAACGGAGCATGCTTAGGATCACAAAACTTCCTCCGCAGCATAAAGGGCTTTCCAGCCGCGATCTCTCCGGCTTCACGAAGCTCCTCCCTCGCAGCTCTCATCGCAGAGCGAGCATCCTTGGCATCGGAAACGGCCTTCTTCAAGTCTGTGGGTTCTGCCCGATCTTCTTTTTCCAGAAGCTTGCAACGGTCAGCGGCGCTCTTTAGCTTCACGGCCATCTCGGCCATCTCTTTCTTGGTTCGGCAGTGAGCAGCCTGTTCGGCTCTCAGCTCTTCAAGGGCCTTCTCGGCAGCCGCATCACTTTTTCTAGCTTGTTCCTTAGCTCGGGCAAGTTCCACACGAAGACTCTCCATGGCGGCCGCACCATCTGCGTCAAGCACACACATTGTAAGATAGTGGCATAAAGCTCCTCTTACCAGGTGCCGCCCAAGGAATTACATACCTTGAGCCTCATCAAGCCGCTTGTTGACGAGCGCGATGTCGACATCTGCCACGTCAAGTTGCCGCTTTAGCTCGACAAAATCATCAGTCCGGCTGGATTCCGGACACTTCGCCACCTACATACAAAGGCGACATTTTAGACCTGGGATTATGATCCTCTGCGCACCGTCACTTTTGACAACGCACAGAGTCTCAGGGGCTACTATCTACACAGGGCGCATCTTATTTATGCGCAACTGTCAGAAAATGTACATTATTTCACGTACCTCAAAACCTGTCAGTAAACTTCTGACAGCCTCGTGCAATCTGCTTTCCGCGGATGAAATCCTTTCAATCACCATGCCCATCAACGCACGGTGCTCCTCTGAGATAGAAGCTTGCCCAAGAAGATTCTTCACCTCCTCCGACCGAGCACCGGACGGTGCCGGATTCGTCATATGGCCTCTTTCGAAGGCCGGACGCGGAGAACCTTGGGGGGCCATATTGCTACCTTCCGCCCCTGCCGGATTCAGAGAAGCCCTCCGCGACGACACCTCAGGGTCGCCCGCCTCGCTAGGTGGTACGGCAGGGGGAGGCGTCCCGCTCTCCATCATCTCCGGAAGAAGGTCCCCTGAAGACGAGCTCTGCTGAGAATGGCTGAGGTCCAAGCTACAAGGTAAAATTTCGGTTACTCTTCTCAGATATAAAGCAAGGATTTCTCTCTCAAAAACATAATCTTTCTCTACTTACTGCTCGCTGGAGGGCTGGCCCCCTAGAGGGCATAGTTCGGCCGAAGTATCCCCCGACGTAGGACCCTCTGACAAGGATTCCCCCCCCCCCCCGCTTTGAGGCCATAGTCTCCGGGTTTTCAGAGGCAGTCCTCTTCTTCCCCCGAGGAGAGGAATCTTCGGTTCCTCCCTTCCTAACAGCCTCCTTCGAGGAGGCCGTAGTTTCCTTGTCCCCTCCCTCACTTTCACCCAAAGGCACAATCTTCAGCATCCTGACTAGCACGGGATCCAGCCTGGTCTTGGGGAGGGGAGCCGGACACCTGATCAACTTTGCTTTCGCTATCCACTCCTGTTTAAAAGAATAGCTCTTTTAGGGGCAAGTTTATGACAAATATACGGATAACGAGTCCGGGCACAAGGCTACTTACTTGAGTATCCGGCCGATTGCAGCTCAAACCTGTGTCCTCGGTCAAATTCAGACACATTGCTTGTGATCTGAAGAACAGTTTATACATCTCCGCGGGCGTTGCGCCCATAAAATGCTGGAGAGCTTGTGGTCCCTCCGGATTAAACTCCCACAAACGAAGGGAGCAGCGCTTGCCGGGCAGTGTTCGGCGGATCAGCATGATTTGCGTCACTTTGACCAAGCTGAGACCTCTTTCTAAGAGATCCCTGATACGGCCCCGCAACAAAGACACGTCTTGGGGTGGCCCCCAATCTAGGCCTTTATTGACCCACGACCCTAGCTGATTTGGGGGATCCGAGCGAAAGGCAGGCGGCGCCACCCACTTGGTGCCCCTGGGAGCGGTGATGTAGAACCACTCTCGTTGCCACAAGCCAAGCTCCTCTTGAAAAGGGCCCTCGGGCCACGGAGCATCGGCCTTCTTACTTATAACAGCGCCTCTGCACTCTGCGTGCCGTCCCTCAATCATCTTCGGCTCTACCTTAAAGGTCTTGAGCCATAATCCGAAGTGAGGAGTAACATGGAGGAATGCTTCGCACACGACGATGAATGAGGAAACATGGAGGATGGACTCTGGAGCTAAGTCGTGAAATTCCAGCCCGTAATAGAACATCAGCACCCTCACAAAGGGATCCATGGGAAAGCCTAACCCCCTAAGGAAGTGAGACATGAACACCACGCTCTCACCAGGCTGGGGACTGGGAATAGCCTGCCCTTGAGCAGGCAGCCTGTGCGAAATTTTGCTGGTCAAGAACTTGGCCTCTCTCAACTTTAGCACATCCTCCTCGGTGACGGAGGAGGGCATCCATCGGCCTTGAAGGTCGGAACCGGACATTGTCGAAGGTCCGAAGCGCCTGAAATCTAGAGCCTATGGTGTTGGAACTCGAGGCGGCGGGCGAACTCGTTTGAGATTGAAAGAAAGGGGTAAGACCTTGGTCTCTTTATAAGAGGTGGAATAACAAGGGCCCTCCCCGTAACCGTTTGGGACTCGCCTTTAATCGAGAAAACATGCTAACGGGCACGATTGGGTTACCCATGTCCGTATTGATGAGAATCCCGTAATAAAGGGGACACGATCTCTGCTTCGACAAGACGTGCCAAGGAAACCGCCTCGCAAAATGCGCTGAGGCGGGGAAGTGAAAACGATTCGAATAGAGGCTTGGCCGTAGTGTGATGTCACGCTATGGAATATGTCAGCAGATTAGATTTGTGTAAATATTATTCTATCTATAGCAATATGTGGAAACTTATTTTGCAGAGCTGGACACTATCCTTAGTGTTAACAATCTTTTATGAAGTACTTGGAGGAGGAACCCGCCTTGCAATGCCGAAGACAATCTGCGCGCCTGTCGGTGGGAAACGACACCTATGGGATCACGAGAATCCCTTTCTGCGGTTGTGGGGCGCGGGGGCCGTGAGAAGAGCGGATCGAGCATGCAATACACGATTCCTTTACCCAGGTTCAGGCCGCGAAGATACGTAAAACCCTACTCCTGCTTTGGTGGATTATATGTTTGTGTTCTTGAGCTAGCTACGGGGCGTGAGGAGCTCCAAAAAGCCGAATCCTCTTCCTGGTCGCCTGGGGCCTCCTTTTATAGGGAAAGGGGCTGCCACAGTGGCACACAGGAGGTGGAAAGGGTACAGTGATGCGAGGTTATCCCTCGCATTACATGACAAGGTGCATTTAATGCACCTTGCTTAGGTGTCCTTGCTTTATCGGGGGCAGGGGAGAGCCATGTCTCGTCCGCCGCCGCTCTCTCCCGCATCGACACGCGCCCTGGCCAGTGGTGCCTGTGATGCCATGTAGGTGGGCAGGCAACTGAGGTGGCGCAGCGGTGGGTCTCCACGAGGATCTGCATGCCGCCACGCAGGTGCCTACCCAGCTGGTTGGGTCGGCAACTGCATGCGAACGGTGGTGGAGGCGTGACTGGTGCGGGTCCGATGGTGGCCCCGCGGGTGTCCTTGGCAAGGGCCTTGCCGCGGCCCCGGTAAGGGTCTTGTCGGGGTCCCGACAAGGGTCTTGCCGTGGCGCCTGCTGCCATCCCCGGCAAGGCTCTTGCCGGGGGCCTTGTTGTTTTCCTTGGCTGGGATCCCTCCAAGGACCATCATCTTCTAAAGTGTGCATCTGATCTTGAATGTCTTCACAAAGATCTGCATACCACCACGGGGATGCCTCCCGCATCCTTGCCCCATGGGGGCAGTGGACTCAAGGGTGACCCGCTTCGTAGGTGTGGGGCGAGCTGCCACGGCAAGTGTCTTACCGAGTTTGCAAAAACCGCCTCCCGGCAAGGATCTTGCCGGGGGGCGCTTCATCCCCTTTGCTCTTTGTGGTCTTGGTCTTGGCATCGTTCTACTCCTCTTTGGCTTCGGCCTTACCTTGGTTCTACCTCCCTTGCCGGGCTCGGTGCGGCGGCGCCCGTGGCTCAGGCTGCCCGTGCACAGTCATAGGGGTACAAAAAGTGTACCCCTCTTTTTGTACACCGACAGGAGCCCCCGGTCCTGGGCCACACATAAGCGCTACGCGTTGTTGGGCCAGGCCCAAGAACGATGCGCGGGCAGGCAGGGCGGTTTTTACCGCGGTAAGTTTCTTCGTGCGCTGCGCCTCCCACGCTTCCCGCGCGTGGCGCATCGTGGGGAGGCATGCGTGACGCGGGCGGCATGCGTGAGGCTGGCCTCTACACGCATGCATCACGTCGTAGTAAAAATGGGGAGGCTCGCGTCTTCCTCGTAAACGGAGGGAGGCGTGGAGGGGCGACCCATTTACTAGACGGGGCCGAGGCGTGGTCTTTCAAGGCGCCCACTCCCTTTAATCACGGGGTGGGGAGAAGTCACCTCACCCGTCGCTTCAGTCCTGCACGTTCACCATGCGGCGCTCATGCGCCTGGGGTGGCAGTTGGTGGAGGCGGGAAGCCGGGCCGTCGCGGGCTGGGGCGGTGGATCGGCCCCGGTCTCCTGCGCCATTCACGTCTTCATTGGCGGAATGGGGCGGTCGAGCCCCCACCCTGCTCCTTTATAAAGAGCTGGGGGGGGTCGGTGCCCTGCATTCCTCCATCTTACTTCTTCAGCTTCTGCTCCCCTCCCTCTCATTCGCCATGGAGAAAGGGAACCCTGGTCCTTCGACGGTGGCGACGAGGGTCGCCGCTCGACAACGCGTCCCTCCTCCTCCAACACCTGCGGTGGCAGAGCCAGCCGCGAGGGGAAGGGGGAGAGGGCGAGGCCGTGGGCGAGGCCGAGGCGCTCGGGGAAGAGGAGGACGGGGCGGCGCGCCGGCTTTGCCTCCGCCAGCAGTTCCTCTCCCCATGGAGGGCCACGTTGGGGACGAACCTTGTGAGTTCTTCGTCAGGCTACGCCGGCCGCCTCGCCGTCGTCTTCGTCTCTCGACTCCATTCGCGAGCGAGATGGAGCTGGACCCGCCTGAGACACTGAGGCTGCACATGAGGGGTTGTGGAATCAGCGGTACGCGAGTCCGCGTCGACTTCCCAGCCCCTAATGTGATGCATCTTGGTCGAGGGTGGAAGACGTTCGCCCGTATCCACCACCTGACGGAGGGGCTCACCCTCCATTTTAAGCTGATGGAGGGTGATCTCCTCTCCGTCAAGGTCTTCGGGTGCTTCGGGACTCGGGCAAGGTGCTGCGTGGAGAGCTCCTCCGATAGCGAAGACTCCTCCTCGAGCGGGAGTGACGAGGAGGACAGCGGCAGCGACGACGAGGGTAGCGGGCGGCAGGATGACGGGTCCGACTAGGTGTCGAGCGCCGCTCCGTGCGGCACCGGTGACCCCATCATCCGTGTCGCCGGCTCCTTGAACTTCTCGGGGCCGTCTCCTTGGGTGGCTGGCGTTGGGAGGTTGCGGAAGAGGAAGAGGGCGGGCGGCAAGGTCGTCAACTCGGAGTACGTGGGCACGACGCCTTCGACGCGTGCTGACGTCCTGCCGCCTCGTCTTCGAGCTCTGCCTCCGGCACTGCCATCACCATCCAGCCTTTGGACAACCACCGATATGTTCTCTTGGTGTCTTCTGCTACCTGTAGCTTGTCTAGGCACCCCTTTTGCCCTTTTCACCTCCTTGACCTGCCTCCTGAAGAGAGGGACAAGAAATGGATTACGGGCACCTTATCTCTTTTTAGTTTGTAAGCCTTCGGGCCTTAGCTGAATTTAAAGCTGGTAATCCCATCATTCATGTTTTTCATTCTCCATGAACTGTGCCTGAGTGGAATGTTTTTAATGAAAAAGGGATGCTTGCCGGGTCACTTGTCTTGCGGGTGGAACCCACGTCAAGGGGTAAATCCTTGATATCTTTAAGATAGACATTTCCTTGCCCGGCAGCAGGCCCTGCCGTCTCCCCACGTTGCTCGACCTTTCTCACGCTTTCGGCGGAGGCAGGGATGAGGCGGGTTCAGGCTCCTCGTTTCGTCCCTTCGCTGCCGCGACTACGACCAAACCTGGCCCCAGGAACGAGCCCTAGGGCCTAGAGTTAGGGGAGCACGGTAGCTTTAGGAAGAAACGAGGTTTCGCATACCTCAGTCCATAAGAGAATGCATGATAAGGGATGAAGAACTTATCTGAACCTGCAGCCCCCGGCAACTCTGGTTCGCCGTGGGTGAATCTTTGTACTTGCAGCCCCCGGCAACACTGGCTTGCCGGGGTCTAGATGCTGGTCCGTCCTTCTTCTCTCTTTTTTTTCATCCTCAAGTGATCCGGCAAGGATATCCGAGCCCTGCGAACCAAAGGAGACAAAAGAACGACAAAGAGATGCACACTCGACCTCTAAGCTAGGGGTTAGCCGCCGCTAAGCACTATCAACCCTAACCAAGGACGAGACTCAATCTAGCATGCATGCTATAACTTAGGGTGCCCGCGCTTCATTTATGCTTAGGGTCTGCGCCTGGCTTTGTACAAAGGGTTACATGCACCATCGACAATGCTTGTACAAAAGGTGGCTTGCCAGGAGGCCCGACAAGCCACGCCTTATGGGTAAAACTTGCGAAGATGCTCGTTGTTCCAGGAGTTGCTCACCGGAATGGCATCTTCGGTCTCCAGGCGGACTGCGCCGGGCCTGGTGACTCGTATTACCCGATAAGGGCCTTCCCACTTCGGCGTCAACTTGTTGGAATTCTTGGCCGATTGAACGCGCCGAAGAACAAGGTCGCCTTCCTCAAGGCTCCGGGCATGAACCTTGCGGCTATGGTAGTGGCGCAAGGCTTGCTGGTAGCGTGCTGCTCTCACAGCCGCCCGAAGACGATCTTCCTCAAGGAGCAGTGCGTCGTCTTGCCGTAGTTGCTCTTGCTCAAGCTCATCATAAGCGAGCACTCGAGGTGACCCGTATATGAGTTCAGTGGGGATAACTGCTTCTGCCCCGTATACCAGGGCAAAGGGTGTTTGGCCGGTGGCTCGATTTGGCGTCGTCCTGATTGACCAAAGAACCGTCGGCAACTCATCGATCCAACGCCTTCCGCTCCTGTGCAGTCTGTCAAAGGTCTTGGTCCTTAAGCCTCGCAACACTTCAGCATTTGCCCTCTCAGCTTGCCCGTTGCTCCGCGGGTGAGCGACGGAAGCGAAACAGACTTTGTTGCCGAGGTCCTGAGTATACTGCATGAAGGTGCGGCTTGTGAACTGCGTACCGTTGTCGGTGATGATCCGGTTGGGTACACCATAATGGCACACTAGCCCCTTGAAGAACTTGACGGCTGACTGAGCTGTGACCTTCCTCACTGCCTCCACTTCTGGCCACTTTGTGAACTTGTCGATGGCTACGTACAAGTACTCAAAGCCCCCGACAGCGCGGGGGAAAGGGCCCAGTATGTCGAGCCCCCAGACCGAGAAGGGCCAGGAGAGAGGAATGGTTTGAAGGGCTTGAGCTGGTTGATGAAGCTTTCTTGAATGGAACTGACACGCCTCACACCTGGTGACGAGTGTCGTTGCATCCTGGAGGGCGGTGGGCCAGAAGAAACCTTGCCGGAACGCCTTGCCGGCAAGGGCTCTCGACCCAATGTGGGATCCACATATGCCTCCATGTATCTCCGCCAATAGCTCCAGTCCTTCCTCTCGAGGGATGCACTTCAATTTCACACCGTTCGGTCTCTTCCTGTACAGGACGTCATCGATGAACTGGTACATGGCAGAGCGATGGGCTACTTTTTCCGCTTCTTCCTGCTCCTCACGAAGCTCCCCTGTCTGGAGGAATCGGACGGTACGTTGTGCCCACGCTGGAGCCTGAGGCTCGACGGCGAGGACTAAAGGCATTTCCTCCGCTATAGGGGCGACTGTCTCGACGGCCAGAACTTGGCGTCCTGCCGGAGCTAGCCATCCCGTGGCGGGTTCAGTGTCCTCGGCAACATCCTTGTCGGCGTCTCTGGGGAGCTCGGCAGGAAAGTACTTGCCGGGTCCTGATTTCCTCCTCTTGTTCTGCTCTGTTGATGGATCAACGGATGGCTAAGTTAGCTGAAGCACAAAGGTACCTGGTTCCACAGGTAGCTTGAGGGCAGCGCGCTTCGACAGGTAATCGGCGATATCGTTCTCCGTTCGGGGAACGTATTCAGCCTGGATACCGTCGAAACGCTCTTCCAGCTTTGTCACTTCATCAACGTAGGCCTTCATCAACAGGCTCTGGTACTCCTTATTGACTTGCTTGACGACAAGCTGCGAGTCGCCCCTGACGATGAGCTATTTGATTCCGAGGTCCACCGCGATCCTAAGACCGGCAAGCAACCCTTCGTATTCCGCTGGGTTGTTTATTGACACCTCCCTGGGGAAGTGCATCTGGATCACGTACTTGAGGTGCTCTCTGGTGGGGGCGACGAGCAATACGCCAGCCCCGGCACCCTGGAGGGAGAAAGCCCCATCAAAGTACATAATCCAATCACAACTTGCCTCTTTGCCGGGGAGAGCAGTCTCTTGGGCTTCTTCGTCAGGTGTGGCGGTCCATTCTGCAATGAACTCTGCCAGGACTCGGCTCTGGATCATCGAAGTACTTTTGAACTTGAGGCCAAAGCTGGACAGCTCCAGTGCCCATTCCACAATCCTCCCCGTCGCATCTGGATTGTGCAATATCCGCTGCAGAGGGAGGCGAGTGACGATAGTGATCTCGTGTGCCTGGAAGTAGTGACGCAGCTTCCTCGAGGCCATGAGGAGGCCGAAGAGCAGTTTCTGCACACCGGAGTACCTCGACCTAGCCCCCTGCAAGAGGGAGGTAACGAAGTAGATCGGGCGCTGCATCACTTTATTCTTTGGCGGCACCTTGACCAACTGTGTCGCCTCCGCACTGGTGGCGTCGGGCTCTGTTGCTGCCATTACCTCGTCGTCGACCTCCCTCTGCGCCACTAGTGCGGCGCTGACCACCTGGTTCATTGCCGCTAAGTATAGCAACAACGGCTCCTGGGGCCTGGGCGCAACTAGTGTTGGTGCGGAGGAGAGGTACTTCTTCAAATCTTGCAATGCCGCTTCGGCTTCTGGTGTCCACTCTACCGGGCCCGCCTTTTTCAGGATCTTGAACAAGGGAAGGGCGCGCTCGGCGGACTTGGATATGAACCTGCCCAGGGCAGCGACACAACCAGCAAGCCGGCGCACATCCTTGATTCGCTTGGGCGCTTCAATCTGCTCTATAGCTTTGATCTTGTCCGGGTTGGCCTCTATCCCCCGCTGCGACACAAAGAACCCGAGAAGCTTGCTGGACGGAACGCCAAAGACGCACTTCTCAGGGTTCAGCTTGAGGTTGATCTTGTGCAGATTTGCAAATGTCTCCCGCAAATCTGATATGAGGGTGGCCCTGTCCTTGGTTTTGACCACTATGTCGTCCATATAAGCCTCCATATTTCTATGGAGCTAGGGCTCAAAACCAATCTGGACTGCCCTCGCAAACGTCGATCCAACACTCTTCAACCCGAAAGGCATCCGTATGAAACAATATGTACCACATGGGGTGACGAAGGCTGTTTTCTCTTCGTCTTGTTTCATCATGAAGATCTGGTGGTAGCCGGAGTAGGCATCGAGGAATGACAACAGATCACACCCAGCCGTGGAGTCAACAATCTGGTCGATGCGCGGAAACGGGAAGGGGTCTTTAGGACAAGCCTTATTGATATCTATGTAATCAATACACAACCTCCACTTCCCATTTGCCCTGCGTACTACGACCGGATTGGCCAACCACGTCGGATGGAGCACTCCTCTTACCAAACCTGCTGCCTCCAGTTTCCGGATTTCTTCTGTGATAAACTCTTGTCGTTCCAAAGCTTGCTTTCTGACCTTCTGCTTGACGGGCCGCGCATGAGGACAGACAGCAAGGTGGTGCTCAATCACCTCCCTGGGAACGCCGGGGATGTCGGAAGTTTGCCATGCAAACACATTGACATTCGCCCACAGGAAGGTGACGAGCGCGTCTTCCTATTTGTCGTCAAGGGTGGAGCTTATGGTGAAGGCTCCTCCCGTGCCATCCTTGTTGACGGAAACCTTCTTTGTTCCCGGCGGCATGGCCCTGGACTTCTTGCTTCCGCCGGCGGAGCTCCCTGGCACGTCCTCGATGGCAGCGCTACACTCTGAAGAGGTGCGCTTGCCGGAGTGGGTGTCCGAGGTCTCACCGGCTTTCTTCTTCTCCCCCCCTGAGGTCCCGGCAGCAGGAGCGAGTGCCCCAGCAGCGGCAGCTGCTGCGACTGCTTGCTGGTACACTTCATCAGCGCAAATCAGCGCATCCTTCTTGTCAGAGGGGATGGTGATGATCGTCACGGGCCCTGGCATCTTCAGGGTATTGTAGGCGTAGTGCGACGCCGCCATGAACTTGGCCAGCGCTGGGCGGCCAAGGATCCCGTTGTAGGGCAAGGGGATCTTGGCAACATCAAACACAATCCTCTCCGTCCTGAAGTTTAGGTCGCTCCCGGAAGTTACGGGCAACGTGACCTTTCCCTTGGGTTGGCTTCTCCCCGGGCTGACCCTTTTGAAACGTGCCCGTTTCTTCGAGGTCTCCATCAGGGATCTGCAGCTTCTCGATCACGGCAGGCGAGATCAAGTTCAGACCGGCCCCGCCATCTACTAACATTTTTGTCACCTTGAGGTTGCGTATTGTTGGTGAAACCAACAACGGCAAGCACCCGACCACAGTAGTGCGATCAGGGTGGTCCTCAGAGTGAAAAATGATAGGTGTGATGGACCACTTCAGCAGCCTATGGGCATCAAACGACGACTCTGCTGCTGTAACTTCTCGCGCCCACTATTTAAGCCGGCGCCGAGAGGCATGCAGCGAAGCGCCGCCGTCAACGCACATGGCCTCTGTAGCTTTTTGAAACTCTTGGTCGCCGGACTCGTCGTCCTCTTCGTGATCGTCACCTTCTGGCTTTCTGTCATGGCCCCGAGCGGGCCTCTCTTGTTGCCTATCCTTGCCGCGACGGCCCGCCTGGCCGTCGCGTTTCTTGCCGGATCCCTCAGCAACGTCTTGGCCCTTCTCCTTGTCCCGCCTGTCGTATTCAGCCCTCTGCTTCTCAGCGAGGAGCTCAACCTGCCGGCAGTCTTGGAGAGCATGGCCTTTGGTGCGATGGATCTTGCAGTATCGCTTGTCGGAGTTGCCTGGCTTCTCGGCAACCACCAAGGCCTGGCAGGCGACAGATCCGGCAATTTCCTTGCCGGGGTCACCTGCCTTGGTATTCTTGGTGGAGCTGGTGTCGTCAGACCCCTCGACAGCAAGCACAGCTTTCCCTTTGCGCTTCCTGTTGCGGTGCCGGCCTTTCTTCGCCGGGGCGGCGGTGTCCTCTTCAGAGGAGTCGGTTTCCACACCGGCATCTTCGCCGGGGTACTTCCTCCCCTCTTCAGCCCGGGCACATTTGTCCACGAGAACATAGAGCTCCGCAACACCTTTCACCTTGTTCATCGCCAACTCTTCGCACATCTTGCGGTTCCGAACATTCTGATGGAACGTGCTGATGATGGCGGCGGGGTGAACATCTGGGATATTGTACTGTACCCGGCTGAACCTCTGTATGTACTTGCGGAGACTCTTGCCTCCGTTCTGGGGAATGACGTGGAGATCACTCGCTTGGCCATGAGCTTGGTGATCACCAGTGAAGGCGCCCACGAACTCATGGCACAAATCCGACCAGGAGGAAATGGAGTCTACCGGCAAGTGCATCAACCATGACATGGCATTGGGTTTAAGAGCCAACGGGAAGTAATTTGCAAGCACCTTATCGTCACGAGCTCCGGCAGCCTGCATCGCGATGGTGTAGATGCTGAGGAACTCGGATGGGTGGGTCCTGCCGCCGTACTTCTCGCCCATGTCAGGTTTGAAAGTGCGGTGAGTGGGCCACTGGAACTGCCGCAGCTCACGGGTAAAAGCCGGGAAGCCTACCTCGTAAGCAGGCCCCCAGGGCTCTCCGGTGCTGGGTGGTCCACAGCAGGCCCCGCTCGCCTATCTGACTGGTGGCGCGCTCCACGCCGGCGCTCGATGGTGGTTCGAGCGTCTTCATGTTCCCGATCCCGAAGGACCTGGCGTTGGTCCTGGTGGGTCCGCGGGTCGGACGACACTATGGAGATTTCATCGCCTGCAATGTCGCGACGGGCCGGTGTCCGTGGCACCGGGCGAGGAGGAGGCGAGTGCACCGTGGTCGCGGCGCCGCCAGCCTTCCTGCCACTGGTACGCGGGACTCTGTCGGAACGTCGACCCGGGGGCTCCGTCGGGGTCGGCTCATCTTTGTTGGCCACCGCAACAAGGCTTCGGATGGTGGCTCTCCATTCGTCGAGTTTCCCCGTAGTGGAGGAAAGTCGAGGATCAACTGCGCGCACGCCAGGGCTTCTGCTGGCGTTGGTGGTAGCGAAACCTGCACGGATCACGACACGCTTCGACTTCTGACCATGTCAGAAGGAGCTCTATCACGACCGCGCGGTCGCACGCCGTCTTCACCAGCGCGTGGTGAGCGGGCAGGTCTTCTACATCCCGGGAGTGGCGCTCGGGGATTTTCCAACGGCGACGCCCGGGGTCTTCAGGGCGATCACGCCGCTCGTCGCGCGCCGCTTGAGAGGAACGCGCCGTCGGCGCCGGAGTGGGAGTCCTGGAGGCCCTCGCGCCGCCAGCGGGCGGGGCAGCAACGACCTCGGAAGGTCCCGCGCCACCTGCGGAGGGCCCGGCTCCGTCTTTGGATTTGGCGGCGTGCGGCCCGTTACCGGGCACATGAACATCGCCGCCTCCCAAACTCCGGCTCCTGGGATGGTGTTGGTGTTCGCGAACAGCGCCCCAGGTCCTTTCGGCGACCGGTCCGCTGCTCGCCCGCGTCGGGACAGGATGCCCGGCGTCCGACGGGCCAACCGCCATCGTCGTCTTCTTCTTGGGCGCCATGACGATGAAGAAGCGTCGAACTAACTGCTAAAGCCGATTCTCACAAATGCGCAGCCCCTGCCTGGCGCGCCAAAGATGTCGGTGGGAAACGACACCTATGGGATCACGAGAATCCCTTTCTGCGGTTGCGGGGCGCGGGGACCGTGAGAAGAGCGGATCGAGCAGGCAGTACACGATTCCTTTACCCAGGTTCGGGCCGCGAAGATGCGTAAAACCCTACTCCTGCTTTGGTGGATTATATGTTTGTGTTCTTGAGCTAGCTACGGGGCGTGAGGAGCTCCAAAAAGCCGAATCCTCTTCCTGGTCGACTGGGGCCTCCTTTTATAGGGTAAGGGGCTGCCACAGTGCCACACAAGAGGTGGAAAGGGTACAGTGATGCGAGGTTATCCCTCGCATTATATGACAAGGTGCATTTAATGCGCCTTGCTTAGGTGTCCTTGCTTTATCGGGGGTGGGGGAGAGCCCTGTCTCATCCGCCGCCGCTCTCTCCCACGTCGACACGCGCCCTGGCCAGCGGTGCCTGCGATGCCATGTAGGCGGGCAGGCAGCTGAGGTGGCGCAACGATGGGTCTCCACGAGGATCTGCATGCCGCCACGCAGGTGCCTGCCCAGCTGGTTGGGTCGGCAGCTGCATGCGAACGGTGGTGGAGGCATGACTGGTGCGGGTCCGATGGTGGCCCCGCGGGTGTCCTTGGCAAGGGCCTTGCCGCGGCCCCGGCAAGGGTCTTGTCGGGGTCCCGACAAGGGTCTTGCCGTGGCGCCTCCTGCCATCCCCGGCAAGGCTCTTGCCGGGGGCCTTGTGGTTTTCCTTGGCTGGGATCCCGCCAAGGACCATCATCTTCTAAAGTGTGCATCTGATCTTGAATGTCTTCACAAAGATCTGCATACCACCACGGGGATGCCTCCCGAATCCTTGCCCCATGGGGGCAGTGGACTCAAGGGTGACCCGCTCCGTAGGTGTGGGGCGAGCTGCCACGGCAAGGGTATTGCCGGGTTTGCAAAAACCGCCTCCCGGCAAGGATCTTGCCGGGGGGCCCGCTTCGTCCCCTTTGCTCTTTGTGGTCTTGGTCTTGGCGTCGTTCTGCTCCTCTTTGGCTTCGGCCTTACCTTGGTTCTACCTCCATTGCCGGGCTCGGTGCGGCGGCGCCCGTGGCTCAGACTGCCCATGCACAGTCATAGGGGTACGAAAAGTGTACCCCTCTTTTTGTACACCGACAGCGCCGGACTCGTCGTCATTGAAGCCTGGTTCAGGGGCTACTGAGGGAGACTTGGATTAGGGGGTGTCCGTGTAGCCGAACTATACCTTCAGCTGGACTCCTGGACTATGAAGATACAAGATTGAAGACTTCGTCCCGTGTCCGGATGGGACTTTCGTTGGCGTGGAAGGCAAGCTTGGCGATGCGGATATTTAGATCTCCTACCATTGTAACCGACTTTGTGTAACCCTAACCCTCTCCGGTGTCTATATAAACCGGAGTGTTTTAGTCCATAGGACAACACAACATACAACAATCATACCATAGGCTAGCTTCTAGGGTTTAGCCTCCTTGATCTCGTGGTAGATCTACTCTTGTACTACCCATATCATCAATATTAATCAAGCAGTACGTAGGGTTTTACCTCCATCGAGAGGGCCCGAACCTAGGTAAAACTTCGTGTCCCTTGTCTCCTGTTACCATCCGCCTAAACGCACAGTTCGGGACCCCCTACCCGAGATCCGCCGGTTTTGACACCGACATTGGGCATCACTTGGCGTGTCAACACCGTCTTGAGAATGATCTTGCCCTTGGTCTTGTTCATGAGGTTGAGGGCCTTCACTTTGTTCTTCGGAAGCGTGTGGGCCTTGGGTTTGTGATGGCTCCACTTGAGTGGAGCATTGTCCTTCTCCTTCGGCCTCAAGGGGTTCCTTAATGGGTAGGATAAAACCAACACCCATTCTTCTTATGGCTTGAGGAGGAATTTCATCACCTACATCACAAGTGCCACTTTGCTCCACTTGGGAGCCGTTATTCTCATCCAACTCCATGTTACACCTCTCCTCAATAAGTCCCGTGGATTTATTGAGGGCACGGTCAGCATGAGAGTTTGTGGCATAACCAACAAATATGCCCTCATAACCTCTAGCCTCAAATTTAGACAACCGAACACCTTTCTTGAGAATGAAACACTTACACCCGAATACCCGAAAGTACTTGTGGTTTGGCTTGTTACTGGTGAGTATCTCATATGGAGTCTTGTTCAAGCCCTTGCGGAGGTAGAGCCGATTGGATGCATGACATGCGGTGTTGATGGCTTCGGCCCAAAAGTTGTAGGGAGACTAGAACTCCGCCAACATGGTCGTTGCCGCATCCATCAACGTCCGGTTCTTCCTCTCTGCAACACCATTTTGTTGAGGGTATAGGGTGCGGAATATTGATGCTTGATTCCCTCATCACTCAAGAACTCGTCCAAGGTGTAGTTATTGAACTCGGAGCCGTTGTCACTTCTTATAGTCAAGATCTTTGCATTGTGTTGAGGTTGAGCTTCATTTGCAAAGTCGATGACGGTTTGTTGGGTCTCGCTCTTCCTCTTGAAGAAGTACACCCAAGTGTATCTTGAATAGTCATCAATAATCACAAAGCAATACTTCCTACCTCCAAGCCTATCAAAGGATGGAGGCCCAAAGAGATCCAGGTGAAGGAGCTCCAAAGGCCTCTTCGAGTAGATGATAGTCGTGGGAGGGTGAGCCTTCTCATGTAGCTTTCCTTCGATATAGGCACTGCAAGCACGATCTTTAGCAAAACTAACATTTGTTAGTCCACGGACATGGTCTCCCTTGAGAAGACTTTGCAAAGATCTCATATTGACGTGGGCTAAACGGCGATGCCAAAGCCATCCCACGTCAACTTTAGCCATTAGGCATGTCGCGGTCTTAGTGGGTCGCTCCGAAAAGTTAATCACGTATAGACCGTTCTCGACATGCCCAACGAAGGCTACTTTTGTCGGCGTTCTGGGAACGGGGGTCCCCAGACTTGCCTGCCTGCGGCCTGCGGCGTGGCTTAAATGGGGGCCCAGCATGGCCCATCTTCATCAACACAAGGCTCAAGACCCTCGCGAGGGGCCAAGCCTCACGAGGCGGACGACACGACGCTTCCTCAAGCACTGGCTCCTTAGGCTAGCTCGCGAGGAGGCGGAGAGATCAAGGCGGGTACCTCACGAGGTGCCCATGACGCAAGCCATGACAACCAATGGTGCCAGGCGGGCGCCAGCCCGCGCAGCGTCTCCCTTTCCTCTTTGGTGCAAAGGGGGCAGGCGCGGGCGAGAGGATCAAGCAAAGGCACCCATTTCGGTGCAACGAGACCAAGACCAGTCCAATGGCAGGGAGGAGGTCACCATGGAGCCCAGGACGGCGTCACCACAGGGCCTTTGGCAGGCGAAGACCAACTTTAGTCGGGATAAGTGTACCAGATGTACCCCTTCAAATTGGCCAATTGTTGGCGCCCTTCCCGCTCAATATTTGGGAAGAGGCCCAGGGCCTTTGCCTATAAATAGGACTAGCCACCCTTAAGGGTAGAAGGGGGGCTAAGCGGATCGAATCCAATCCTGCATCTAGAGAGAGAGAGAGAAGGGCGATCGAACTCCCCTAGCAGTTCATCCCCTAGCCAAGAACAGACCCTCGCGAGGCTGTTCTTCCTTGTATTGTTCTTCATCATCAGCCTAAGAGGCAATCCACCCACCACAAACTAGAGTATGGTATTACACCACAACGGTGGCCCGAACTAGTATAAACTCTGTGTCTCTTGTGTTGTTCTTGCGGTAGTTAGATCCTTACGAGACGGAGAGGTAGAGGGCACGATCTCCGCGCGCACCCCAGAGTTCGAACCTTAAGGGTCTGCCGGAACCCGTGATCCGACATTTGGCGCGCCAGGTAGGGGTGCGCCGGAGTCCGCCTTCCGCCGCTCCGTCCTCCTCCGGCTGCCGCATCCATGTACGGCGCCCATCGAGCTCGCATCACGCCAGCGACCCTCGCAGGTGGGCGTCCTCGCCGTCCCCCGTTGCACGCTGTCAACACCACCACCGGCCCAGCGGGAGGCAAGCAGCAAGCACCACCCCAGCACCTGCCTATGCGACAGGGTGACCGCACCGCGACATCGACGCTTCCGGTCGTTGCGGCCCTCCTGGGCGGCTCGCAGGCGCCACCCACAAGCCGCCACGTCAAGCCATTTGCCCGCCAGATCGGCGCCGTTTCCGTGCGGCGGGGGGCTCCCCCGGACCGGGTGGCGCGCGAGGTTGGTCTGACCTTCAGCTCGGAAGACCACCCGCTAACTTGGTCGGCTCGGGCGCGCTCCCCCTATTGTGCACCCCCACCATCTGCCAGGTGGCCGTCACCAGAACCCTCGTCGATGGCGGCGCGGGCCTCAGCATGCTCTCGGTCGAGACCTTCAACCTCCTATGCATACCCCGGGAGCGGCTGCAACCCAGCTGATCCTTTTCGGGCGTCGGGGGCGGGTCGTCCGACTCCTTGGGACAGATCCGGCTCCCGGTAACCTTCGGCACCTACGATAACTTCCGCACGGAGATGGTCGACTTCGACATCGCCCCCATCGGCCTCCCTTACAACGCCATCCTCGGCTACCCGGCACTGGCTCAGTTCATGGCCGCCACGCACCCGGCGTACAACCTCATGAAGATGCCCGGGAGCAACGGTACCCTCACCGTGCACGGAGACACCGGGGATGCCCTGCGAGTACTCAAGCTCGCCTTCAAGACGGCGGCATCGGCACAGCCCGCCGACGCGGGGACCCCTGAGCACAAGGGGGCTGCGCCCACCAAGAAGAAGCAGTTGTTCACCCAGGACAAGGCAGAAACCAAGCAGATACCCGTCGACGAGGACGGGTCCTCCAGCGCCACTTTCACCATTGGCGCCAACTTGGGGCCTGAGCAGGAGGAGGCCCTGGTCAAGTTCCTGCATGCAAACAAGAAAGTGTTTGCTTGGGAGCCCGATCAGTTGGCAGGGATCCCCAGGGATGTCATCGAGCACCACCTGAACGTGTGCCCAAATGTGCGCCCAGTGAAGCAGAAGGCCAGGCGGCAGTCCGCAGAGAAGCAGGCCTTCATCGTCCAAGAGACCCGCAAGTTAGAAGCCGCTGGAGTCATTCGCGAGGTCCGGTACCCAGATTGGTTGGCCAACCCTGTCGTTGTGCCCAAGAAAGGGGGAAGGAACGCATGTGTGTCGACTTCACCAACCTCAACAAGGCATGCCTGCAAGATCCGTTCCTGATCCCCCGCATCGACCAGATCGTCGATTCCACCGCCGAGTGTGACCTGCTGTGCTTTTTGGATGCCTTCTCCGGATATCACCAGATCAAGATGGCGATAGAAGACGTTGAGAAGACCGCCTTCTTGACCCCGTGCGGGGTATACTGCTATACATGCATGCCATTCGGACTGCGTAACGCAGGGGCAACTTTTCAGCGACTGATGCATATCACCTTGGGCCCGCAGCACGGGAAGAATGTTGAGGCATACGTTGATGACATTGTGGTGAAATCTCGAGAGGCCAGGACCCTGATACAAGACCTGGAGGAGACCTTCGCGAGCCTCGACGCAGTGAACCTGGGGCTCAACCCGGAGAAATGTGTGTTTAGCGTTCCCTCGGGCAAGCTTTTGGGATTCCTCGTGTCTCACCGTGGCATCGAGGCCAACCCCGAGAAGGTCAAGGCGGTCGAGGACATGAGTCCGCCAAAGACCCTCAGAGAAATGCAGAAGCTCACTGGGCGTGTGACCGCACTGGGGCGCTTCATCTCCAAATTGGGGGAACGAGCGCTGCCTTTCTTTCAGCTGATGAAGAAAAAGGGGCCCTTTGAATGGACTGAAGAGGCAGATAAGGCGTTTCGGGATCTCAAGAGGTACCTAACCAGTCCCCCAGTCATGGTGGCTCCGCGTCCTCAAGAGCCCCTGCTGCTCTACCTCGCTGCCACCCCCTACTCCGCCAGCGCGGCCTTGGTGGAGGTTAGGGAGGAGCGCCAGATCAAGACCGCAGCGGCAGCCCGAGGCAAGGCAAAAAGGGAACAAGGAAAGCCCGAGGAAGCCAAAACCACAGATGAGGAGGACAAACCGCCGAAGAACGCACCAGAGACAGGAGAGGCCGCATGCCCGGATGGTCCACCTCCCGAGGTCACGTCGTCCTGTGAGGTGCCCTCACCTCATGAGAGCGCCGCCACCCAAGATGCTCTCAGCCTTGTTGAGCACCCGGTCTACTTCGTTAGCACGGTGCTACGGGACGCGAGGGCACGATACTCGATGCCTCAGAAGCTCCTCCTCGCTCTACTAGTGGCCTCGCGCAAGCTGCGTCACTACTTCCAAGCTCACCCGATCAAGGTCGTCTCATCGTAACCCCTGGAGAGGGTGCTCAGGAGCCCTAACTCAGCCGGAAGGGTCGCTGAATGGAACATAGAGTTGCAGGCATTTCAGCTCGAGTTCAGCACAACAAGGGTCATCAAAGGAGCCGCATTAGCGGATTTCGTGGGGGAATGGACAGAGGCGCCAGGCCTCAAGGACAACGAGGATCGTTCCCTCTCCCCATGGAGCGAGGCACCAGAAGTCTGGGTCATGTACTTCGACGGGGCATTCTCCAGGCACGGCGCGGGGGCTGGTGCGGTGCTGATACCACCCACTCAGGATAAGCTTTACTATGCAGTACAACTCTGTTTCCAACAAGGAGAAAAGGTCTCCAACAACATAGCAGAGTATGAGGGACTGATGGCCGGGTTGAAGGCCGCAGCGGCCCTGGGAGTGAAGCGCCTCACCGTCAAAGGCGACTCGCAGCTCCTAGTCAACTTCTCCAATAAGGTGTACGAGCCGAAGGACGAGCATATGGAGGCCTACCTGGCGTAGGTCCGCAGGATTGAAAAGTAGTTCAGGGGGCTGGAGCTGAAGCACGTGCCCCGTGGCACCAACCAGGAAGCTGACGACATAGCCGGACGGGCGTCCAGGCGGCTGCCGCAGGAGCCCGGCGTCTTCGAAGAGCGGCTCCTCAAGCCTTCAGCGCAGCCAACGCTATCAAGCACAGCCCAGCCTCGAGAGGAGCTCCCTCAGCCGCCAGCCTCGGGAGACCCGGCCTGCGGACCGCCCTCAGGAGCACGTTTGCTCCTGACGATGGAACCTCAGGAGGAATGCTGGATCACAGAGCTCCGGAATTACCTGACACATGGGGCCCTGCCAGAGAAGGAGGAGGAAGCAGAACGTGTGGCGCGGCAGGCCACGGCATACTGCATCAGAGACGGAGAACTCTACCGGAAGCGACCCAACGACGTATCTCTGCGCTGCATCTCCAGGGAGCAAGGAAGGGAACTACTGGGGGACATACACGGCGGAGACTGCGGACACCACTCATCATCACGAACCCTCGTCGGCAAAGCATTCCGTAGTGGGTTCTATTGGCCCACCGCGCTCAACGACGCAATCGAATTGGTAAAGGCTTGTGAGGTCTGCCAGTTCCATTCCAAGCAGATCCATCAACCAGCGGGGAGCCTGCAGACTATACCCCTCTCGTGGCCATTCGCAGTTTGGGGGTTGGATATTCTGGGCCCGTTCCCTCGAGCGCCAGGGGGCTACCGTTACCTCTACATCGCCATTGACAAGTTCACCAAGTGGGCAGAGGTGGAGGCTGTCCGTACCATCCCCGCTGGCTCCGCGGTCAAGTTCATCAGGGGTATCGTGAGCCGGTTCGGGGTGCCAAACCGCATCATCACAGACAACGGTTCGCAGTTCACCAGTAATCTCTTCAAAACATACTGTGCTAACCTTGGAATGCAGATATGCTACGCTTCGGTGGCACACCCGCGAAGCAATGGGCAAGCCGAACGAGCCAACGCGGAGGTCCTGAGAGGCCTCAAGACCAGAACGTTCAAGAAGAAGTTGGAGGCCTGCGGTAGGGGTTGGTACGACGAGCTCCAATCCGTGTTGTGGTCCATTCGCACAACCGCGACCAAACCAACCGGGGAAACCCCGTTCTTCCTGGTCTATGGAGCCGAAGCAGTCCTTCCTCACGAGGTCAGGTGTCTCTCCGCGCGGGTCCTGGCGTTCGACGAGGCGCAGCAGGATGCCATGCGGGGGATGGACCTCGTGCTCGGGGAGGAACGCCGCCGGGAAGCCGCGCTGCGAGCGGCAAGGTACCAACAGGCGCTACGACGATATCACTGTCGCAACATCCGCCCCAGGACCCTCGAGGTAGGAGATCTCGTACTCAGGCGGGTCCTCTCCAGGGAAGGGCTGCACAAGCTCTCTCCCATGTGGGAGGGCCCGTTCAAGGTTGTTCATGTTTCCAGGCCTGGCTCCGTGCGCTTGGAGACTCAAGAGGGGGAGCCGATCCAGAACGCGTGGAACATCCAGCACCTCCGGAGGTTCTACCCCTAAAAGGCCCTGAGCCTGTGAAGAAGGCGAACGCCTGTGAAGATGTCTCTTTTTGGAAAAGGCCCTGAGCCTGTCAAGAAGGCGAACACCTGTGAAGATCGTCTCTTTTTGGAAAAGGCCCTGAGCCTGTGAAGAAGGCGAACGCCTGTGAAGACCGTCTCTTTTTGGGAAAGGCCCTGAGCCTGTGAAGAAGGCGAACGCCTGTGAAGATCGTCTCTTTTTGGAAAAGGCCCAGAGCCTGTGAAGAAGGCGAATGCCTGTGAAGCTTGTTACCTCTAAGGAGAAAGGCCCGGAGCCTGTGAAGAAGGCGAATGCCTGTGAAGCTTGTTACCTCTAAGGAGAAAGGCCCGGAGCCTGTGAAGAAGGCGAATGCCTGTGAAGCTTGTTACCTCTAAGGAGAAAGGCCCGGAGCCTGTGAAGAAGGCGAATGCCTGTGAAGCTTGTTACCTCTAAGGAGAAAGGCCCGGAGCCTATGAAGAAGGCCAATGCCTATGAAGCTCGCCGCCCCGTGACACTCTCACGTAATAATGAGTGGGGTTGTACACGCCCCGGAGTCTCAGGAGCGCCGGCCTCAGGCCCTGGGGCTCCCTCCCACACCCAGTGGCAGCACTTAGCTCCGCGCTGGTGAGAAGACGTCGAAGACTAGACTAGGTGCCGGACGCGGCTTTTTCATTTGCTTTCCGCATTTGACATGTTTTACTTGCATCTGAAGTCTTATCGGAACTATCGCCGTTGTTGATTTGTGGTTTGTCGATTTTCGCTCCTCGTTTTGATTTTCTCTCATGAAAGGCCTCACGAGGGATGGGACTCGAACGCCCTCGCGAGCGTCTCTGCTCTAGCCGCTTAAAGGTTTCACGGCCCGGGCTCTCTACAGGAGCACCCCTTTGGTCCGTGCCCCTCGGGCACCGTGACATGCACACAGGGCCTGGGTCGGTCGCCCCCCGGCTGGGGCCGCAAACTAACTACGCGAGGGCAAATAGTTGATAAGCGCAACAACAAAATCAAGGTAATGGCTAGAACGGCAGTGATACTCAACACGCCCCCACGGGGCTCCATGCAGCTGTCTTATCTTACACAGGGAGCAAAAGGAAAAGGAAAGGGCGAGCCCGGCGCGGCCCGCCTCACGTCGGCCTGCAGAGGCGACACCGGATGCCTCCGGAGCTCAGGCGGACTCCCGCTCGCGCTTCACCGGGGCGGGGCGATGGGCAGATGAACAGCCACCCCCCAAGCAAGCGCGACGGCGAGGGGGCTGGCTGCGGCCGCCGCTGGAGGAGCCGCCCGAAGAAGAGTTGGTGGAGCTTGGGGAGCATCGGGCGCCGCCATCAGAGTGGGCGCTGTCTCCTCCGTCGTCGTCGGAGCGAGGCCCCTGGCCGCGGTCGTCGTCCTCGGGGCAGCATCCTGCGCGGCGACCATCTTCCCCAAACACCCTCACGTAGAGGGTGCCGTCGCCGTCGAACTTGAAGTGCAGGGTGCACCGTTGGCCCAGTCCGCGCGCGCGGGCAAATGTTTGCCATCCGCGGGTCAGGGCCCCATTCCCAGAAGGGGAGACCTCGAGCGAAACCCAGGAGGCCCTACTACAGCAACCGTCAGCCTGAAGCCAGAAGTCGCACCGGGCGCTGGCCGGCAGCTCGCTGATAAAGAAGCGAGGGAGCTGGAGGCAGGTGTTGGTCGGGTCCGCCGACCACACGACGAACTCCGGCAGCACCTCCGCCGAGCGAAAGCACGGCCTGGGGGGCCGCGCAGCCACAGCCTGCCTCCCCTTGGCAGCCGAGTGCTCACCACCATGCGGAGAACCACCACGGGGAGCCACAGTGGGGACCGTGGGATGCTTGCGGGGACGACCCCGGCCGCGCTTGGCGAGAGGGGAGTCGGGCCCCGCCCGACTAGCCTTCCCCTTCTCCGCGGCTGAGAACCTCTTCGGAGCCATGCGAGCGGCGGCGGCAAAGGAGAGGAAGAAGAAGAAAAGCGGGAAGGGGTGGACTGGCGGAGCTTGTGCGGCCTCGCACTTATAGCCGGAAGAGGCCAACCGTCGAGCACCACGATCGCAGGTAATAATGACCCGTATCTATGCATGCAGGGACTAGTCAAGTCACGCAGTTGCCAAGGCGTCGTGGGGAAGCGGAGACGCCCACGTCCTGTCAAACCGCCATGCGGCGCCCAAGGCCGCCGGCTGTTAGGGCCCGCGGCGCTTCGCCCTTGCCCTTTCGCCTCTCGGCACGACCAAGTCCATGCATGCCTTGGGCCCGGGGGCTACTGTCGGCGTTCTGGGAACGGGGGTCCCTAGACTTGCCTGCCTGCGGCCTGCGGCGTGGCTCAAATGGGGGCCCAGGGTGGCCCATCTTCATCAACACAAGGCTCAAGACCCTCGCGAGGGGCCAAGCCTCGCGAGGCGGACGACACGGCGCTTCCTCAAGCACGGCCTCCTTAGGCTAGCTCGCGAGGAGGCGGAGAGATCAAGGCGGGTACCTCATGAGGTTCCCATGACGCAAGCCATGACGACCAAGGGTGCCAGGCGGGCGCCAGCCCGCGCAGCGTCTCCCTTTCCTCTTTGGTGCAAAGGGGGCAGGCACGGGCGAGAGGATCAAGCGAAGGCTCCCATTTCGGTGCAACAAGACCAAGACCAGTCCAACGGCGGGGAGTAGGTCACCATGGAGCCCAGGACGGCGTCACCACAGGGCCTTTGGCAGGCGAAGACCAACTTTAGTCGGGATAAGTGTACCAGATGTTCCCCTTCAAATTGGCCAATTGTTGGCGCCCTTCCCGCTCAATATTTGGGAAGAGGCCCAGGGCCTTTGCCTATAAATAGGACTAGCCACCCCCAGGGTAGAAGGGGGGCTAAGCAGATGGAATCCAATCTTGCATCTAGAGAGAGAGAGAAGAGCGATCGAACTCCCCTAGCAGTTTATCCCCTAGCCAAGAACAGACCCTCGCGAGGCTGTTCTTCCTTGTATTGTTCTTCATCATCAGCCCAAGAGGCAATCCACCCACCACAAACTAGAGTAGGGTATTACACCACAACGGTGGCCCGAACTAGTATAAACTCTGTGTCTCTTGTGTTGTTCTTGCGGTAGTTAGATCCTTACGAGACGGAGAGGTAGAGGGCACGATCTCCGCGCGCACCCCAGAGTTCGAACCTTAAGGGTCTGCCAGAACCCGTGATCTGACAACTTTAAGAGTCTTGCTCCACAAGAGGGCCACGGTATCAATATCAAAGAAAGTGGCAAAGCCCATGATTACAAGTTGACGAACGGAAAGTAAATTTTATGCAAGGGACTCTACAAGCATGAACTTCTCGATCGTGAGATCATGAGAAATGACAACCTTGCCGAGTCCCAATACCTTAGAAGACAAGGCATCACCCCACTCGACATTGGTGGGAATAGATGGAACCTTGTGCACGTCCACCACCAAGTCATTGCTTCCGGTCATATGATTTGTAGCTCCACTATCGAGCAACCATGATCCCCCACCGGAAGCAAACACCTACAAGAGATCAATGCTTGGTTTTAGGTACCCATTTTGTAATGGGTCCTTTGATGTTAGTAACAAGGGTCTTAGGAACCCAAATAGACTAGACTATTCAATGTATTCATGAGGAGAACCAACAAATTTGGCATAAACATGCCCATCACTAGCACGACATAACACATAAGAAGGATTAAAGTCGCAGGCTTAGTTGGGAGGGGTGGCATTGCCCTTCTTGACACTGCCACCCTTCGCATTGTTCTTCTTCTCCTTGGAAGCACCCTCTCCCTCCTTCACAAAAGTTTGCTTGAGAGGAGGAGGTCTTTTGGTCTTGTCATTCTTCTTCTTGTTCTTGGGGTTGGGTGTGAACCCAATTCCCTCCTTGGCCACAACTTCCTTTTGATTGCTCAAAAGGTTGTTGAGGTTCTTCTCACCTTGTATGAATGTCACAAGGCCTTTCTCAAGTTGGTCCTTCAACTTAGCATTCTACTCAACAAGATGCACATGCTCACAACAAGGGTTAGTAGCATTTGCATTATCAATCAATACCATATGAGGAAAGGTGGCTTTCTCCTTGGTTAGCTTTACTTGGAGTTGATCATGAGACTCTTTGAGGCTAGCATGAACACCTTTCAAGACTTTGTGAGCCTTGTCGAGAATGTCAAACTCCTCTTTGAGTCTAGCAAGATCAACCCCAAGCTTTGCCTTCTCGGAGTTTAGCACACGTGAAACAACAAGAGCATGATCAAGATCTTTCTTTAATTTAGCATGATCATCGTTGTATGACTCCTCAAGAGCCAAACGAAGACCACGTTCTTCCTCAAGAGCATTGGAAAGATCCAAAATCTCATCGGCATAGTCACGACTATGCCCCTCCATCTTAGAGATGGTATCTTCGTGAGCCTCAATCATGTCATTGGCTTCACCAAGTTGTTCCAAGAGAGCAACGAAGTGCTTCTTGGATTTGCCCTTGAGTTTACCCATAAAGGCCTCAAACTCATTTTCCTCCACATTAGTTCCCTCATGTTCATCAATGCTATCCGTGAAAGAAGGATGATTGATGATGGTAGTTTTGATGTTGGGAGTTACCTTGTTGGTGGCTTTAGCCATGAGGCACTTGGCGGTGATGCTCTCATTGGGTGAGTCGAAGAGAGATACCCGTTGAGTCGTCGCAATGGCAACAGAGGCCATGGCAACCGACTCACCATCTTCATCATCGTCATCATCCTCATTGTACTCTTCTTGTACCACCAATGCCTTGGGAGGAGTCTTCTTGGTGAAGTTGCTCTTGTTGGGGAAAGACTTGGCCTTATCCTTACGGATGAGCTTGCTACCGTTGTCTTCCCTCTTCTCATAAGGGCACTCCGCAACAAAATGGCTCACATTGCCACAATTGAAGCAAGTTCTCACTCGTTGCTTGCCCTTTGAGCCACTAGAATTGTTCTTGTTGAAGTTGGGCCTTGAGTTCTTCTTGCTCCAAAATTGCCTTGAAGCAAGTGCCATGTGTTCATGATAGGCATACTTCGTATATTCGAGGTTGCTCTCCTCTTATTCCTCCTCTTCCTCTTCTTCGACATAGACCTTGGCCTTCAATGCAAGGTTGGGCCTTTTTGCTCTTTGAGACCGAAGCACCGCATTGTTGGCGGTCTTGTCCAATATGCTCATAGCCACAAACTCATCCAACACCTCACTTGAGGACAAGGTGTGGAAGTCCGGCCTTTGAGGGATGACGGAGGACATGGCTTTGTGGTAGGGCATCATTGCCTTGAGGAATTTGCGCTTGATCCAATTGTCGTCAGTGTCCTTACTTCCATGATCCCGGAGAGAGACCGCGAGCTTGCTAACTCTCCGATAGAGCTCATGAGGTTCTTCATCTTCTTTCATTGCAAACTCATCGGCTTCATCTTGTACCGCTTCATAGTTGGAACATTGAATGCTTGCGCTTCCCCGATAGAGGGAAACCACTTTGTGCCAAGCATCTTTGGCCAATGAGTAGGGCCGGAGATGCGGGAGGTCTTCAGGAAGGATAGCTTCTTGGATGATGAAGAGAGCATTCGCATTGAATTGATTCTCCACGGCTTCTCTAGGAGTGAAGTTGCTCCTGTCATTCGGATAAAAACCTTCTTCAATGATTCTCCAAAGGTTAGTGTTCACATGATTTAAATGATGCTTAAAACGGTAAACCCAAGAATCAAAATCCTCCTTTTTATCAATCTTGGGGGGAGGACCGACATGATTCAAGTGAGTAGAAGGAATCGGTCCACCATAAACAAGTGGAGGTTCCACATGGGCAAAGATGCCGGTGCCACTTTTACCACTAGAAGGAAGGGCTTTCTCGCTAGTAGCTTCCCCCTTGTCGGAGGTATCATCCGTCACCTTGTTGGCGGGATCACCCACCTTCAACGGTGCGGTGGAAAGTTTAAGCCCTTCTAAGAATTCATGAAACATGCCTTTGACCTCGGTCGTCAGGGAGGTTTTCAATGTTTCCAACGCCACATGGAACTCCTCACGTGAGACCGCGGTTTCCCCATCTCCCGCAGAAGAGACCGGATTTGCACCGGAGTGCTCTGCACCTTCTACGACGTCAACCATACTCTTTGGACGGTAAAGTCCTTAATCAAGAGATGGCTCTGATACCAATTGAAAGGATCGACATAGTTGACTAGAGGGGGGTGAATAGGCAACTAACAATTTTTAGCTTTTCTTTAACAATTTAAACTTTGCATCAAAGTAGGTTGTCTAGATGTGCAACTAAGTGAGCAACCTATATGATGCAACAATGACAAGCACACAAGCAAGAAAGAGATATAGCACAAATAAGCTTGCACAAGTAAAGGCACGGCATAACCAAGAGTGGAGCCGGTGGAGATGAGGATGTGTTACCGAATTTCCTTCCCTTTGAGAGGAAGTACGTCTCTGTTGGAGCGGTGTGGAGGCACAACGCTCCCCAAGAAGCCACTAGGGCCACCGTATTCTCCTCATGCCCTCACACAATGCGAGATGCCGTGATTCCACTATTGGTGCCCTTGAAGGCGGCAACCGGACCTTTACAAACAAGGTTGGGGCTCTCTCCACAACTTAATTGGAGGCTCCCAACGAAACCACGAAGCTTCACCACAATGGAATATGGCTCCGAGGTGACCTCAACCGTCTAGGGTGCTCAAACACACAAGAGTAAAAAAATCCACACAAGAAAGTATGGGCGAAGCAAATATCCTTTGGTGGAAGTGTAGATCTAGGTCTCCTCCTTCAATCCCTAGCAAATCAACAAGTTTGAGTGGCTAGACAGAGAGATCGGGCAAAGAGAGCTTGAGAGCATTAATGGTGGAGTGAGAGAGGTAAGAGGTGGGTGTGGTAGGTGGAAGAACCACCTTATATAGCAACCCTAGAAATTCCAACAGTTACTGCGTTTTCAGCACTACAGCGGTACAACCGCTCCTTGTCCCGGTACAACCGGGACTCACGGTGTATCCGCTGAACCCTACCAGGCGGTACAACCGGACCACCAGGCGGTAGTACCGGTTTAGTGAAGAACCAGACCAACCGCCCAGCCACCGCTCAACTACCGCACTGAAACAGAAAGGAGTCACCCCTGATGGCGCTAGTTGGGCGGTGCAGGTCCGGTGCAACCGCATGGCCTTGAGCGCTTGGGCGGCTAAGTTCTGAGCGGAAGAACCGCTCAGACCACCGGTGGTACCGGTCAACGAGGAACAACCGGACCAACCGGGCCACCACCGCCCGAGAACCGCATCAAAACAGAAACTTGACCAGTACTTGGGCGGTGCATGCCCGGAACCACCGCTGTAGGTCTTAGCTGAGCCTGGTGGCGGTACCACCGCCCGGAGGCAGTGGTACCACCGCTCGATCAAGACAGGTAGACGCCAAAGAGTCAGCGGTACAACCGCTTGGGCTAGCGGTACAACCGCTGGGAAGACACAACAAGCAGTTAGATGAAAAAGGGAAACGCTCTCTCTCACACAGCTGAGGAACACAAGAGAGGGGTGAGGAAGGTGTACGTGAACAGATTCCCCCAACTCTTTCCAATGTGAATTCCCTCTTGATAGTACGGGTTCCCTACGACCAAAGAGATAAAAAGCGTAGAGGACTCCGTCTTCGATCTTTTCCTACGAGAGTGAAAAACTATCCGATGTAGGCCTAAGCACCGAGAACCTGAAACATTTAACAAAATATTATACCAACAAAGGGTTGTTATCATCATCCAAAACATAAAGTAGGTAAATGCCCTTTCACCATGGATTTGGGAGGAGGGTTAGGATTAGTGGAACTTCTGTAATGTGAATGGACGGGACGACTAGGAGCGAACCGCCGTAGTATTGAAGGACGTGCGGGGACGAGTAGGAGCGAACTGCCAGCGTGCGAACGGCAGGGTAGTGGCTTTCCATTCTCCCATGACATGGGCTTCCGAGAGCCCTTGGATCTGAGATTGAATGGTTGCATGGTGTGATTCTAGACCTATGGGTGAATATCCTATCCTGGAGGGTTATTCTACAAATTTTCATCAACTTAGCATGCGACCGTTTGATCTCAGATCCAAGGGCTGCCAGCAGCCCGTATCATGGTCGCGCCTACCACGACCGTCGCGTCGCTCGTGGGGTCGCGCCCTTGGAGATTTAACACGGTGCGTTAGGCTATCTGATGTTGGCATGTCATACATAGTCATCACTTAGTCACTCATACTACAACAAGGTTGGCTATAAGGTTGGCTATAATTGTATTTTTTTCTCCTCTCTATCTCTTTCTTCATACTCCCTACGTCCCATAATATAAGAACGTTTTTGACACTAGTCTAGTGCCAAAAACGTTCTTATATTATGGGACACGGGGAGTGTTGGGGATATAACTATTTGTGTAAGCCGCCCAGGAGGGGCCGGGTTACGCAAAGAGAGGTTCATCAGAAGCCCAAGACCAAGCATGAAGAGGACGGGTCAAGGGTCTAAAGGCCCGCAGGCGACTTAAGGCCCACATCAACGAACCGCCATAATGGCATGACTTGTAACATAAGGTAGAAGTAAATAGTCACCGAGCCGGACACTGTTTATGAGCTGGCCGGGACTCTGTAGGCCGCAGGGCGTCAACCCGTGTATATAAAGGGGACGACCCGCCGGCGGCTTAGGGCAAGAAACAACCCATCGAGAGCCGGGCATAGCGTATCTCGCTCCCTGGTCATCGAAACATCAAGCAATACCAACCCAACTAGACATAGGCCTTACCTTCACCATAAGGGGCCGAACTAGTATAAACCTCTCGTGTCCTTTGTCCCGATTAATCCTAGTTGCGATGGCTCCATGACTAAGTCCTTCCAAGAGGACATCTGCCGTGACAATTCCACGGCAGTTGGCACCCATCATGGGCCAGCGCATGATGGATTTGAGTTCTTGAAGGGCAGCTTCGAAGGGCTCAAGGGATACGCAGTCGGCCGGATGACCAAGAGTCATCGCGGCAAGATCTACATCGACGACGAAGGCTGGGGCCCCGACGCCGGCTCAATTGAGTATGTGTACCGGGTCCCCTTTGGCGAAATTCACGTCTTCATCGGCCGGATTGGTGAGCCGGGCCCTGAGCCGGACAACTGCACCAACCTCATCGAGACGACTCAGTGTGCGAGACCCACCCGAGCTCAACCCGTCGTGAAGCGTCCCTTCGTGGGTTGCGTCCACGGAGGTGAGCTTCCTGGAGGATCTGAAGGTGATGATGAGCCGGCCATCCTCTCTGACGGTGACTCATCCGCCGGTTCAACGGATTCGCTGTACCAAGTTCAAGATGGTGTGCTCGGGGGCTGTTCCGATGGCAGCACTATTCTGGGCAGGAGTCTTCATGGCTGGCACTCAACCCGGCCAAAATTCTACGGCCTCAGCAGCGATAACGTCCGGGTTAGGAGCAGCCGGGGCAGGAGGCCATGTGCACTCACCGACTCAGGTGCTGATGGACCTCATGGATAAACTTACGGCCCTGTTAACCGCTACAGTCATCCATGCGAACCAATTTGAGCATGAGGCAGGCGTGGCACAGGTTCGTGAGGAGATCGCCAATGCCAAGGAAACCTTAGCGGCTGAGGATGCTAGACTGGCGACAGAGCGGGCGACTTTGGATGCACGGGCATAGCAGCTTCAGGCAGAAGCTTTTCAGCTCACAATGAGTCTGAACGCATCTAATGAGGTAATGAGGAGGAGACATCAAAAAACTCAGTCTCGTTTACCTCCGACTTATGACCCTCGGAATCTCTTTGCTACACCCGGAGCTGGACCAAGTAACCAGCCAGGTGCAAATCAGTTTATGACATCCGGAGTAGCGGGCCCGGGTCAGCCTCAGATGACGGCGCCTCTTCACGGCAATATGGCACCACCCAGTTACGTACCAATACCACCGGGTCACTTCTCCAACCCCATGGAGAATTTAATCGCGGCATCAGCATGTTTGGCGGCTCTCCCAGTGGATGGTGATGATCCGACAGCAGTAGAGACCCGGAAGATCAGAGAACTTGTCCAGACGGCTCTGGCCCAGCAAAAGACTTATTATTACAGCCGGGACAGGATTCATTCAACTCCTCCACCCTGGTTAGCTCCGCCGCGTCAAAACCGGAGCCCGAGTTACATCAGACACATGGAGTCAGAGGCCCTGTCAAGCAACGCTCAGCGCCGGAATCAGCTCGGTGGATATAACCCGGTGCAGGATCGGATACGTCAGGAGGACGAACGGGCAGCACAGCTAGCGGCTCAGCTAGCAGCTCAGCAGGACTTACCGGCTTATCCAACGACTTGTTTTGAGGCGGGAGTTACTACTAGAACCGGAGGAGTTCCTTGTCTAGTACCGGCTCTACGTAATGTTTGTCTACCCAAGGATTTCAAGGGGCCTCGAAAGGTGCCGAATTATACGGCCGACTTACAGCTTGGGGCGTGGATCGAAAGTTATGAGATGGCCATGGAGTTGCTAGAGGTCAGTGACGCAGCGATGGCTAAATACTTCACCATGATGTTGGACGGAATGGCCCGTTCCTGGTTAAAGGGTCTGCCACCCAATTCCATTAGTTCGTGGGCAGAGCTAAAATCCCGTTTCATCCAGAACTTCAAGGACACTTGCAAGCAGTCTATGTCGATTGTAGATTTGACAAATTGCAAGCAGGAGGAGGGTGAATCCACGACTCATTGGGTGCGCCGGGTTAAAGATATACTACATTCGTCTGACAAGATGGATGCCGGCTCAACAGTTCTCATGCTAGAAAAGAATTACCGCTTTGAACCTCTGAGACAGAAGCTGGGGCGCCTTAAGCGTGATTGCAATGATATGGGGACGCTGATGGCGGCTTTAGTCAAATATGCCGATTCTGATAGTACCAAGGATCCCGCGTCTGATGAAGAAAATACAGGGAAGGGAAAGAAGAGCGGTAATGGAAAGGGCCAGCAGCATAATCCGATGAATCAAGGAGGCAATAAGCATAAGGCGGACGGTAACCCGGAATTTGTGGCCAATGCACAGGGTAACAATCAGAAACGCAAGGGAAAGCCACCCCGGTTTGGCGGGTTAGGTCCATCTCTTGAACAGTTACTCAATGAGCCTTGTCCAAAACATGGCACCCAGGAGCGGCCGACGACTCACTTATGGAAGGATTGCGCAATCATGAAGGCATTTAAGAATTCTAATACGTTTGATGGCAATCAAGGCCCAGGCGGCGGCTCAGGAGGTGGCGGCTTTCATGGCCCATGCCGCTTTTCAGGGTCCGGTTTTCAGAGAAACCAGGGTGGTTATAACCAGCAGCAGTCTGGTCAAGGAGGTCAACAACAGCAGCAGTCGGGTTATCAGAGCCATCCAAAGTAGCTGAATAGTGGGTAGTATCACGTGTTCACCACTAGTTTGTGTAAACGTGATCAGAAAATTCATAAGAGGGATGTGAACTCTGTTGAATCGGTGGTCCCTCGTTACTTAAGGTGGTCGGAACAGCCCATTATTTGGAGTAGGGAGGACCACCCTCCCCGGGTTGATAATCCGGATCAACTGGCGCTGGTGGTGGCACCACAGGTCGGTGGTTATGAATTCACTAAGGTGCTTATGGACGGAGGTAGCAGCATCAACATCCTCTATTACGAGACCTTTCGGCGCATGGGCTTAACTGACAAGAATTTAAAGACATCCAATACCGTGTTCCACGGAGTGGTGCCTGGTAAGTCAGCTTACCCGTCGGTAAGATTGAGCTGGAGGTGGCCTTTGGAGACGAGCATGATTCTAGGGCTGAGAAGTTAACCTTTGAGGTGGTCAAAATCAAAAGCCCGTACCACGCTTTGCTTGGGCGGCCGGCTTATGCCAAGTTTATGGCGCGACCGTGTTACGTTTACCTGCAGCTCAAGATGCCGGGTTACAAGGGCACCATCACTGTGCATGGAAGTCGAAAGGTGGCCCTGGAATGCGAACAAGGCGATGCGGCTTATGCCGAGTCTGTCTCTGCAGCAAAGGAGCTCAAGTTTTATCAAGATAACGTTGACCCTGCGGATATGACCTCCCTCAAGAAGCCGACTACGGAACATGACCCGACCATGAAGTTTAAGTCGGCTACATAGACTAAGCTTGTTGATTTTACTCCTGGCGATTCGTCTAAGTAGTTCAGCATCAGTGCTAACTTGGATCCTAAATAGGAAAGCACGCTCATCGAGTTCATCCGTGAGAACCGGTGTCGGTGTAAAAACCGGCGGATCTCGGGTAGGGGGTCCCGAACTGTGCGTCAAGGTCGGATGGTAACAAGAGACAAGGGACACTTTATTTTACCCAGGTTCGGGCCCTCTCGATGGAGGTAAAACCCTACTCCTGCTAGATTAATATTGATGATATGGGTAGTACAAGAGTAGATCTACCACGAGATCAAGGAGGCTAAACCCTAGAAGCTAGCCTATGGTATGATTGTGTATGATGATAGTTGTCCTACAGAATACAACCCTCCGGTTTATATAGACACCGGATAGGGTTAGGGTTACACAGAGTCGGTTACAATGGTAGGAGATCTTGAATATCCGCACGCCTAGCTTGCCTTCCACGCCAAGGAAAGATCCTTCCGGACACGGGACGAGGTCTTCAATCTTGTATCTTCATAGTCCTGGAGTCCGACTGAAGGTATAGTCCGGCTATCCGAACACCCCCTAATCCAGGACTCCCTCAGTAGCCCCTGAACCAGTCTTCAATGACGATGAGTCCGGCGCGCAGATTGTCTTCGGCATTGCAAGGCGGGTTCCTCCTTCAAGTTCTTCAAGAAGATCGTAAACACCAAAAATAGTGTCCGGCTCTGCAAAATAAGTTTCCACATATTGCCATATAGAGAATAATATTAACACAAATCAAATCTGCTGACGTATTCCGCAGTGCGTCATAACACTGCGACCAAGCTCTTTATATAAACTGTTTTCATTGTTCCACCTCAGCGTGTTTAGCGAGGCGGTTTCCTTGGCACGTCTTGTCAAAGCAGAGATCGTGTGCCCCTTTTAACGGGATTCTCATCGATACGGACGTGGGTAACCCAGCCGCGCCATTTATCACGGCGCTTGGGAGGCAAGTGAGTTTTATTAGGTAGGTGGGGATGCCTAACCGCACCCGCTTATATAAAGGGATAAGGATTCACCTTTTTACCTACGCCTTCTTCCTCCTTTGCCAATCCATCTCTCGCGCACTCAAGCCCTAGCGCCCAAGTCCGCTCTTCCCACCTCAACCTTCTCCAGCAATGTCCGGAACGGGAGGCAAGTGGATGGCCTCCTCCGTTACGGAGGCTCAAGTAAAAAAGCTAAGGAAAGCCGGATACCTGTCCAAGGACATCCCGCATCGGCTTCCTGAGGAGTGGCAGCTTCTTCCTACCCCAAGTCCCCATGAGAGGGTAGTTTTTCTTCCCCACTTCCTCCGCGGACTGGGCTTTCCACTTCACCCATTGTCCGGTGGCTCATGTTCTACTACGGCCTGGATTTCCACGATCTGGCCCCGAACTTCGTCCTCAACATCTCGGCGTTTATTGTCGTGTGTGAGGCCTTCCTCCGCGTCCGCCCCCACTTCGGCCTCTGGCTCAAGACCTTCAACGTCAAGCCCAAGGTGGTGTCCGGCACCCAGGCGGAGTGCGGAGGCGCTATGGCCGGCAAGATGGCCAACGTCCTATGGTTCGAGGGCTCCTTTGTGGAGTCCCTAAAGGGGTGGCAGGCCGGGTGGTTTTACATCACTGAGCCACGCGATCCGAAATGGGTCACAGCCCCCGAGTTCAGATCCGGACCCCCCACGCGGCTCATGTCCTGGAAAGAGACGGGCCTGTCATGGGGTAACGAGAAAGAGGTGACTGGATTGCAAACATGCATCCAGTCCCTGGTGAACGAGCCAGTCTGGCTGATGAATGTGATCCAGGTTATGCTCGTCCGCCGGATCCTGCCGTGCCAACAACGGGATTTTACTTTGTGGGAATTCGACCCGGCGCAGCACCAAACCGTCAGTAGGCTCTTCGACACGACGTATGAAGACGTCTGGAAGGTGCTGACCCAAGGCGCCGAGTCCCCCACATCCGCTTCCGAGGACCGCGGATACATCTCACAGCGTCACGCCAGCGAGGTAAGCTATCTATACCTTTGACAGGTTTGTTAAGCTCTTCTTCATAGATTAACTCTATGCGGGATCTAAACTCCCTTTACCTTTGACAGGCTTGGCTTGCTATATCCGGACCAATTAACTGTCCGGCTCCAATGCCCGAAGACCCGGCCCTAGCTCTCCTAGTGAACCTGTTGACTCCGGCACCTTACGTGGTGCCGGAGAAGAAGGCCAAGAAGAAGAAAACCACCGGGACTCGAAAGAGTTCCCGCAATATGGTGGTGTCGGACTCGTCATCTGACGAGTCCGCGACGCTCTCCTCTCGTGAAAACGAGGAGGAGGAACAAGAAAACTGCCCCCCCTCCCCAGCGGGGGGAGAAAAGAAGAAGAAGGCCACCCCAACGGGGGAGGCCGAGGGGTCGAGGAAAAGGAAGACCCCTCCGCCGGACTACTCCCACGACGCCGAAGAGGGCGGAGAGGAGTGGCCGGACAGAACCAAGCGTCCGGCGAAATCATAAGTACTTATATACCAGAGTGACTCATGATATTCTTTTAATGCGCGGCTTTCCCTAATATCGCTCGTAATTTATGCAGCCCGCCCCGGGACGAACTCAACGATTCGTCGAGCGGCTCCCTGGATTCGTCGGACGTGAACTCAGTTCCGCCCGCTGTCTCCCCCTGCAGGGCGGACGACGCTGAAGTGGCGTCCCGCCAAGCTCCAGGGCAGGAGGAGATGGTCCTGGAGGAGCCGCAAGGCAACCCTCCGGACCCCAGGAGTAAAGGGGATGAAACCCCCCAGGGCTCCAAGTCCGGCTTTGTGCCGGACTCCGCGCTGGACTCGACAGTCCTGGTCCGCGATGGGCGAACTCCTTCCGAGAGGAGTAAGCCGTCTGAGCCGGCGACCTCCGTCCAACTAGAGGCGCCGGACAATCTGCTGGAGGTGCTTGAGGGCGCCGCCATCGACGAGGAGCACCGTACTATTATGAGTACGGTGATCCAAAGGGTTCAGTCCGCCAAGAGTGGACTGACTGAAGCTTGCGCTAGCCTTCTAACAGGCTTCGAGGTAAGTAAAAATATGTCAAATTATTATCGCATAGACAGTAGCCCCTGATGCTCTGTTCGGTGTTCGGAAAGAAAAGCCGAATAGAGGATCTAGTAATTTTCGCAGGAGTCTAACAACAAAAATTCGAATATGCGTATGGAGGCTTCGCTGCTGTCCACCGCCGCACTGACTGCGCAGGTGGATGTCCTTAAAAAGGACCTCAGGCGGACCGAGCAAGAGCTCGGCCTTGCCAAACGGCAGCTCGAGGAGAAAGAAGGTAAGAAATACCCTAAAAGAAAAAAGGTGCCTATAGAGAGGCTTGATTGCAGAAAGAAATATCAGGATTGTACTGCTTATTGCAGGGGCCACAACCGAGGTGGCAACCCTTAAGCAGGCACTGGCTGAGGCCAGAACGAAAACGGCCGAGGAGCGCGCCGAGCGAGAAAGGCTTCGGGTTCAGGTCGGCGAGGTGCAACAAGAGTTGCAAGCTCTCATGAAAAAACATGAGAGTTTGGAGCTTGAGTCAAAAGCGCAAGCATCCGAGCTCGCGTCGGCCCTTGAGACCGCCAAGAGTGCCAAGGACGAAGCCCAAAAGGCCCTCCAAGAGTTGGAGGAGGTGAAAAAGATAGCAACGGGTAAGGCATTCTTAATGCAAAGTAGGAATATAAAAGTAAACTACTTGTCACTTACCCGAATCCGGAGTTCTCCAGGGGCGTTCGCCGATCTCCCCCGCAGTGCATCCGACGCCGCCGCATTCTACCGAGCTGAAGAGGGCAGCTCGACGGAGAGTGTGTTCTGGTCTCAGTATTCTGAGGCCGGACACCCTGTGCCTTTGAGCGATCAGCTGAAACAGCTGGTCGAGCTCCACAAGGCGGCCGAACAGGCCATGAAGGGCTTACTAGTTCGGCCGTGGCCTGGAGAGGCCCTGCCTAGGAGCTATTTCGGGCTAGTGCGGCGGCTGGTGGAGGCCTGTCCACGGCTTGAGGTCATCAAGCGCTCCGCCTGCATTGAAGGTGCCCGGAGGGCCCTTGCCCGTGTAAGGGTACACTGTGGTAAGCTGGACGGAGAGAAGCTGGTGAAGGACGGGCTGCCGCCGGGGAAGGAGCATTTCAAGCCCGAGAACTACTACAAGGAAGTTCTTGCGGGAGCCCGCCTTGTCACGGATGAATGTACTAAAGATGTAGTACTTGAATGAACTCGCTCGTTTGTATCCTGTGCGCTGAAAACTTGTTCATATGCGCTAAGCAATGCTTATTGAATTTAAAATATTATTTTCTGTGCGGCCGTTTATCAAAAATTGAGAGATGGCCAGTCGTCGGCTTCTGCCCCCATGCCACTAGTGCTGGGGTGTTCGGGATAAACCTGAGGGCTCTTTTTCCCATAGTTGGGTCCTTCGAGGGAGGCGCTTAGCACAACGAACCAGGCAATCGGACTATAATGCTTGAACACTCTCACTTAGCCATAGAACGTTATAATTTTAAATTTCGGCGAAGCCCCTAGTTCGGAAGGCCGAATTCGGGGCGCTATCCACGCCTTTGGCCGGACATAGCCAGCTCCTCGCTCGAAGCGGCATAAGTCTTTAAGGACTCGAAAAACCTCTCGAACAGCGACCGGTCTCACGCCTTATCATGACAGTCTATTTTAGCTTTCTCCACTGAGGTGCTTAACCCAGCTGAACCGGGGCACAATCGCAGTGGTTCTCCTAGTGCTACCTTAGACGATATAGCGGAACGTAAGGCACCAAAACATAGGAGCCGGCCAAACCCAACATGTGACCAAAATCATGATTCGGAGCCGATGCATATAGTGCTATAAGTTCGGGGTGCCGCACTTGTGAAAGTGTACGGACTTCTCACACCAGATAGAAGGGTAATGAAGCCCCTGGCGTGTTTTGCCGTACCATGGTGTACGGTTGCGATCATGTTTATTTAATGAACATATATATAGATTAAAAGAGGACAACGCAAAAAATAGGCGAAAAGCTATGCATTGTTTATAAAGAGGCTATTTATCAAAGCCGAACGATACAAGTAGTGCGATAAGCAAAAAGATATTAGACTATTTAACATGTCCTGACCAGGGGTAGGCCGCGGAATTTAGAAACAGATATATCGCTCGAAATAGAGACCACCTGAGAGTTCCATAATGCGGCGTAGCTTTGTCTGCTTCCCTGGGTCTTGCATCGTCTGTGCGGCAGCAAAGCCGAACAGGTTATCCAGAGTGTGGAGTCCTGAAAGTAAAAAAAATCCGGCAGCCCCTAGTACGTTTGACGCTGTATTGTAAGCATGCCGTTAATGTGCCCCTCCCCCTGTGCTCATGGAATTTTGAGGGCGTAATTGTGTACTCGAGGTACTAGCTCCGCTATGTTGCGATGGCTGGGGTTGGGGCCGTATTGCTATGCTTGCTCCGAACGTGCCAGGCGGTCTTGTTGCAGGTTACTCCGGGCGCGCTTTGCATCGTCCGACTTTTTAACGGCCGGACTGGAGAGTTGCCTTGAAAGGCTGCTTTGTACTTCCGCTGCGAGGGCCGCTGTGTGCTCCTCCGTACGGAGGGAGCGTTCAGTGTTTCCCTTGACCGTAATTACTCCTCGAGGGCCTGGCATCTTGAGCTTGAGATATGCTTAGTGCGGCACCGCATTGAATTTAGCGAATGCGGTTCGTCCAAGCAGGGAGTGATAGCCACTACGGAACGGGACTATATCAAAGATTAACTCTTCGCTTCGGAAGTTATCCGGAGATCCGAAGACCACATCAAGTGTTACAGAGCCTGTGCAATTGGCCTCTACACCTGGTATGACGCCTTTAAAGTCGTCCTTGTGGGCTTGATCCTTGATGGATCTATGCCCATTTTCCGCACTGTATCCTGATAAAGCAGGTTCAGGCTACTGCCGCCGTCCATGAGGACTCTTGTGAGATGAAATCCGTCAATGATTGGGTCAAGAACGAATGCGGCAAAACCGCCGTGATGGATGCTAGTGGGGTGGTCCCTTCGATCAAAAGTGATCGGGCAGGAGGACCACGGGTTGAACTTTGGGGCGACTGGCTCCATCGCGTATACTTCCCGTAGCGCAAGCTTCCGCTCCCTCTTGGGAATGTGGGTCGCGTATATCATGTTCACCGTCCGCACTTGTGGGGGAAACCCCTTTTGTCCATTGTTGTTCGGCGGCCTGGGCTCCTCCTCGTCGTCGCTATGCAGCCCCTTGTCTTTGTGTTCGGCTCTTAACTTGCCTATCTGCTTGAACACCCAACAATCCCTGTTGGTGTGATTGGCTGGCCTTTCGGGGGTGCCATGAATCTGACACGAGCGGTCGAGTATTCGGTCCAAACTGGACGGGCCCTGGGCATTCTTTTTAAATGGCTTTTTCCGCTGACCGGATTTATAGCCTCTCAATCCGGCGTTTACTGTCGTATCCTCGTTGCTGTCGCTGCTAACGCGGCACTTTTGCTTGTTTCGACGTGTCCAGCCACTTTTGTCCTTGGTATCCGAATTACCAGGGTTCTTTGATAAGTTGTTGCTGCGAGCTAGCCAGCTATCTTCGCCCGCGCAAAAGCGGGTCATGAGTGTCGTGAGGGCTGCCATAGATTTCGGCTTTTCTTGTCCCAGGTGCCGGGCAAGCCATTCGTTGCGGATGTTATGTTTGAAGGCTGCTAGGGCCTCTGCGTCCGGACAATCGACTATCTGATTTTTCTTTGTTAGGAACCGTGTCCAGAATTGCCTGGCCGATTCTTCTGGCTGCTGAATTATGTGGCTTAGGTCGTCGGCGTCCGGTGGCCGCACATAGGTCCCCTTGAAGTTGTCGAGGAATGCGGCTTCCAGGTCCTCCCAAGAACCGATTGAGTCCGCTGGTAGGCTGTTAAGCCAGTGCCGGGCTGGTCCTTTGAGCTTAAGGGGGAGATATTTGATGGCGTGTAGATCGTCTCCACGTGCCATGTGGATGTGGAGGAGATAATCCTCAATCCATACTGCCGGATCTGTCGTACCATCGTACGACTCGATGTTGACGGTTTTGAAACCCTCTAGGATTTTATGATCCATTACTTCATCCGTGAAGCATAGTGGGTGTGCGGCGCCCCTGTACTGGGCTATGTCACGACGCAGCTCGGAAGAGCTATGCTTGTTGTGTTCGGCCCGGCCGGATTTATTGTGTCCGGAGTGAAGATCATCATCACGTGTCGTCGGGCGTCTGCGCGATCCATAGATCGATCTTGTTTGCCTTGCTTTATCCTCCAGTACGTCTCGCAGGTCTGGCTCATTTTCCCGTGCCTTAGTTGAGCGGCATTGGGGCATGGCTTGTTTAGAGGTTCGACAGGCCTCTCTGTCGCGGCCGCGAGGTGGCTGGTTTGCCATGTCATGCATTGGTATTGTAGGTGCTTCCTCCTTTGATTGGGGTAGCGGCCTGCGCTTAGGATAATTTTTGGAGGGGCGCTCGAGTTCATACTCTTCGGCCGCAAGGACTTCAGTCCATCTGTCAGCTAGCAAATCTTGATCAGCTCGAAGCTGTTGCTGCTTTTTCTTTAGGCTATTCGCCGTGGCTAGAAGCCTGTGTTTGAAACGCTCTTGTTCAGCGGGGTCTGATGGTATGACGAATTCATCGTCGTCGAGGCTTGCCTCGTCTTCGGAGGGAGGCATGTAGTTATCATCCTCAACCTCTCGCTCTGCCGCTCTCTCATGAGGGCTGGCTTCTCCGTCTTCCTGCGCCGAATCTTGTTGGATTTGGTGTTCTTCGGCGCTATCCGGGGTAGTATTGTCTCCCGTGCTGGAATCACTGTTTCTGCTATGGCGAGATTTAGAGCGGCGCCGTTGACGCCGGCGCTTTGGTTGTTTTTGCGAGGTGTCATCCTCTGCTGTTCCATCGCCATCTCCATCCTTTGGAGCGTCCACCATATATATGTCATATGATGAGGTGGCGGTCCAGCGCCTTACAAGTGTTGGTTCTTGTTCGTCTCCTCCTTCGTCGTCCATACCGTCGAAGTCTTCGGAGCCGAAGTCAAGTATGTCGGTTAAGTCATCGACAGTGGCTATTAAGTGGGTGGTGGGTGGGCTTTGAATTTCTTCGTCGTCCGAATCCCAACCTCGCAGACCATAGTTCGGCCTAGGCTCTCCTGACAAAGAGAGAGACTTGAGAGAATTCAGGATATCACCGAAAGGTGAGTGCTGAAAGATGTCCGCGGCGATGAACTCCATTATAGGCGCCCAATCGGATTCGATCGGTAGGGGCACGGGAGGCCCGGAGTTCGGAGAAGAATCCGACTCCTTGGAGACATGGGCCGTGCGGAGTGCGGGGCTGGCGTTCGGCTCGATCGCCTTCAAGATCGCAGCCCCCGAGGTGACGTCCAACCGTTCATCCTCAAAGAACGCAGCGGGCTCCGAGTCGAGGATCGGGGCCGGTGCGTGTGCGGCCTCCAGGGCACTATTCGGAGGCAGAGCTATATCATGCCCCTCGAGGTAGTGCGGCGCGCTTGGCTGTGGCTCGAACCCGTCGAAGATCAAGTCTCCGCGGATATCTGCCGTGTAGTTTAAGCTTCCAAAACTGACTTGATGGCCAGGGGCGTAGCTTTTGATCTGCTCCAGACGACCAAGCGAATTGGCCCGCAGAGCGAAGCCGCCGAAGACGAAGATTTGTCTGGGGAGGAAAGTCTCACCCTGGACCTCATCGTTGTTGATGATCAAAGGAGCCATCGGTCCTAAAGGCGACGACACAGAGGAACTCTCAATGAAAGCACCAATGTCGGTGTCAAAACCGTCGGATCTCGGGTAGGGGGTCCCGAACTGTGCATCAAGGTCGGATGGTAACAGGAGACAAGGGACACTTTATTTTACCCAGGTTCGGGCCCTCTGGATGGAGGTAAAACCCTACTCCTGCTAGATTAATATTGATGATATGGGTAGTACAAGAGTAGATCTACCACGAGATCAAGGAGGCTAAACCCTAGAAGCTAGCCTATGGTATGATTGTGTATGATGATAGTTGTCCTACGGACTACAACCCTCCGGTTTATATAGACACCGGATAGGGTTAGGGTTACACAGAATCGGTTACAATGGTAGGAGATCTTGAATATCCGCACGCCTAGCTTGCCTTCCACGCCAAGGAAAGATCCTTCCGAACACGGGACGAGGTCTTCAATCTTGTATCTTCATAGTCCTGGAGTCCGGCTGAAGGTATAGTCCGGCTATCTGAACACCCCCTAATCCAGGACTCCCTCAACCGGGACATCTTTGCATGGAAGCCTTCTGACATGCCGGGTGTACCGAGAGGACTCGCTGAGCACACTCTTAATATTGATCCGAAGTATAAGCCGGTCAGGCAGTTTCTACGGCGATTCAATGAGGAACGACGAAAAGCTATAGGAGAGGAGGTCGCCCGGCTCTTGGCAGCTGGGTTCATTGTTGAAGTTTTTCACCCAGAGTGGTTGGCTAACCCGATGCTCGTGCTTAAGAAAAACGGCACATGGCGAATGTGTGTGTGGATTACACGGACTTAAATAAGGCTTGTCCAGCTGATCCTTTCGCTCTCCCCCGCATTGATCAAATCATTGATGCTCGGCGGGTTGTGCGCGTTTGAGCTTTTTGGATGCTTACTCTGGTTATCATCAGATCAAGATGGCAGTTAAGGACCAGGAGAAGATGGCTTTCATCACTCCGTTTGGAGCCTTCTGCTATGTGTCTATGCCCTTTGGGCTCAGGAGTGCCCAGGCGACTTATCAGCGGTGTGTACAGAATTGTCTCCACAATCAGATTGGGCGTAATGTTCATGCTTATGTGGATGACATAGTGGTGAAGTCCAGAGAGACGGAAACCTTAATATCTGATCTTAGAGAAACCTTTGATAACCTCCGGGTTCACAAGATGATGCTTAACCCGGAGAAGTGTGTATTTCGTGTGCCTGCAGGCAAGCTTTTGGGATTCTTGGTCTCAAACAGGGGCATTGTAGCTAATCCAGAGAAGATCAAAGCAATCACTTCTTTGGATAAACCGGATTGTATCAATGATGTTCAGCGATTGGCGGGTCGTGTTGCTGCTTTAAGCCGGTTCATAAGCCGGCTAGGTGAGAAGGCCCTACCGTTGTACCAACTGATGAAGAAGGCAGACACCTTTGTCTGGAGTGATGCTGCTAATACTGCTTTCGAGGATTTGAAGAGGCAGTTATCTGAACCGCCGGTTCTTGCAGCTCCCATCGACAAAGAGCCCTTGCTGTTATATGTGGCTGCTAATTCATGGGCCGTCAGTGTTGCAATCGTGGTAGAGCGCAAGGAGGCTGGTAAGGAACATCCGGTTCAACGTCCGGTTTATTATGTCAGTGAGGTGCTCATCGAGTCAAAGCAAAGATATCCTCATTGGCAGAAACTTGTTTACGAGGTGTTTATGGCAATCCGGAAGCTGAAGCAATACTTCCAAGGTCATCCTATCACTGTGGTGAGTTCTGCCCCCCTTGGGAGACATTATTTAGAACAGAGAGGCTACAGGACGAGTCGCCAAGTGGGCTATCAAGCTCATGCCTCATGGTCTGAAGTACGTACCACGCACTGCCATTAAATCTCAAGCCTTGGTGGATTTCATCAATGACTGGACAGAGCTACAGGCACCTGAGGAGAAACCCGATAACACATATTGGACTATTCACTTTGACGGTTCCACACAGTTGAAAGGTTCGGGGGCTGGAGTTGTGTTAACTTCCCCTCGAGGTGACAAATTCTGTTATGTGCTCCGGCTTATGTTTCCTTGTACTAACAATGCAGCTGAGTACGAGGCCTTACTCCATGGTCTCCGGATGGCCAAAGAGATGAACTTGAGCCGGGTGCGATGCTTTGGAGACTTAGACCTTGTGGCTCAACAGGTGTCAGGCAAGTGGGACTCTAAGATCCCCTTATGGCGGCTTACCATCGTGAAGTTGATGCTGTGGCTGGACACTTCAAAGGCTATGTGGTGGAACACATTGATCGAAGGAAGAATGAGGCGGCTGATGCCTTAAGCCGGCTGGGATCTCAGCGTAAGCCGGTGCCGCCTAACACCTTTCTTGATGTTTTGCATAATCCTTCTGTTAAGTTACCTACAGAGGAAGATCTGGCAATACCAGACCCGGAGGCACAGCTGGTGGCGGCTCTCCACGTTATCCCGAATTGGACAATGCCTTATTTGGCTTACATGACCCGGGGAGAGTTGCCTGAAGATGAGACATTGGCAAGACAAATCGTCCGGCGGTCCAAGTCCATGACAATTGTTAATGACGAGTTACATCACTGTAGCGTCACTGGAGCACTTCAACGTTGCGTGTCACCTGCAGAGGGTCAGGAAATCCTTTGTGAGATTCATGAAGGCGATTGTGGTCATCATGCCGGTTCAAAATCTCTGGTGGCCAAAGCTTTCCATCATGGGTTTTATTGGCTGACGGCTCATGCTGATGCAGAAGATCTAGTCAGTAAATGTGACGGATGTCAGAAGTTCTCACGACGAGCCCATGTGCCGGCTCAAGAGTTGCGGATGATCCCAATTACTTGGCCATTTGCAGTCTGGGGGCTTGATATGGTCGGGCCTTTCAAAAGGTCTAAGGACAAAAGACGCACCTCTTGGTGGCGGTTGACAAGTTTACAAAATGGGTTGAGGCGGAGCCGGTCAGTAAGTGTGATGCAGCCACGGCGGTCCAGTTTATGAAAAAGGTGATCTTTCGCTTTGGTTTTCCACACAGCATCATAACTGATAATGGCACTAACCTTTCTAAAGGAGCTATGGAAGAGTTCTGTCAGCGAGAGCATATCCGGCTTGACGTTTCGGCTGTGGCTCATCCTCAATCCAATGGTCAAGCAGAACAAGCTCACCAAGAAATCTTGAAGGGCATCAAGCCCTGGCTCTTGGACCCTTTGCAGCGGACGCCGGGTTGTTGGGTGGAGGAATTACCTTCTGTACTTTGGAGCATCAACACTACACCTAACAGGTCTATGGGTTACACACCTTTCTTTATGGTGTATGGAGCAGAGGCGGTCCTGCCAAGTGACATACGTCATGACTCACCCCGTGTGGCGGCTTATGTTGAGGCGGACAATGAAAAGGCGCGTCAAGATGCACTTGACCTATTGGATGAAGAGCAAGACTTGGCAATAGCCTGTTCGGCGATTTATCAGCAAGACCTGCGCCGCTACCACAGCCGCCGGGTTAGGTCCAGGACCTTTCAAGAAGGCGATTTAGTGCTCCGACTCATCCAGGATCAGTCTGACATGCACAAGTTATCCCCTCCTTGGGAAGGACCCTTTGTGGTCAGTAAGAATCTGAACAACGGGTCATATTACCTTATCGATGTTCGAGAGCACAAAGACTCACGTAAATCGGAGGAAGAGACCCGTCGGCCGTGGAATATCGCTCATCTTCGGCCTTACTATACTTGAGCCACCGGCTCTAATGTGTATATATTTATATTATGTATATATTACATAAAGCAATAAAGCAGGACCTCTGTCCTTTTTCCACCCCAAAAAAGGTTTTATGTGTTTTCTTTGTCAAGTGGTGGAAATAACCAAGAGGGAGCGGGTCACATCTGATTCCGGCTTTACTTTGGTCCGGCTTATGATCATATCTGAATCTAGCCATGATCACTTGGGGGCTTCCTGTTCAAACATAGGTTGTATTCGAACCAAAGAGAACATAGCTGTCGATACTCACTTGATCGGCATACTGCCAAACTCACTTGGGGGCTTCTTGGTCATATTTGAATCATAGCTTAACCCCTTTGGGTCTGACGTGGATCGTATTCGAATCAGCGTCATTAAACAATTCTTATAGTCACTTGGGGGCTTCCTGTTCAAACATAGATCGTATTCGAACCAAAGAGAGCATAGCTGTCGATACCCACTTGATTGGCATCGCCACAGCCACTGGGAGCTATATGATCGCATCCGAATCTTAGCTTAACCCCTTTGGAACGGTTCACTAGTCGTATTCGAATCAGAAGCCTTTGAAATTTTGTTTATTATTTATCATATTTTATAAGTATCAATATTTTGTTATATTGAGATCCTCTTCAAAATACGTAGTGTGGATCACAACCTTCCGGGTGAATATTGGTCCCTCTGGGTCATTAAGTATCAGGGGAACCTTTATACGTCAATTTTTAGGAGTAAAAATTACTCTCAGAAGTAACCATAAGCATCACAGATATATCATTATGATTACGTCTACTAAGTCTAATCATAAGTTGGTTTCCTGTAACATTCCGGGTTATCGGAAGCTTATGTAACTCCCAATGCGATAAGTCGCCAAGGGATTTTGTTTGTCTTACATGCAGGGCAATGCAAGACATTTCTGCAAGGACATAACATATTCATATAAACTATGAAATGCATAGTAACAGCGGCTTATGCAAGTCTAAAAGGCCAAAAGCATGCGCGAAGGCATGACAAACTCAAAGTATTTTCGGATCTACTACAAGACTCCCCGAGTCTGAATGATGAGGCATCGTTTTTATACAAGACATACGCAGGTGACGCCTTGCAATTTACTCTTGGGGTTGATCTGAAGCTTCTGGGTTATCCTTCTCCGCCTCTCCGCCAGCTGCCTTGTACTGGAAGGATGATGATGCCTAGTCAATGCCACTCAAGGCTTCAAACTGAGCTTCGTCATCTATTAAACCGGTTGGGTCTACTTCAGGGGCAAAGGTGTGCTTACGAATTGGAGGGATCAGGCTGACATCATCATAATGCGGCGTGGGGATTCTCAGATTCTCCTTATCATAACTCGGCTGATACTTGGAGAGGTCAGTATCGTTCCCAATTTGAGTGGCCACAGGGCTTATATCCCTCACGCAGCTGGTGAAGTCTTTTTGATCAAATGGAGTGCCTTCCTCCTTTAAACTTGGATACCCAAGAGCGATGTCGGCCGGGTCTAGCTCTGGTAACCAGGCTTTGGCCCGGCTCAAAGCGGCTATTGCTCCGGCTCTTGCTTGGGCCCGTCTCAACTCTTGGATCCGCTGAGGAAGTACAGCAAGCCGTCGTAACACATCTTGCAAGAGGTGGGGCACATCATTTTATAAGTCCACAACGGCCAAAGCACGTTGTGACCCGGTGTATAATTGCTCCACCAGAGTATAGACTGCCTTCAGTTTGATTACCATGTCTTGCTTGAGGGTTGTACTCCTGGGGCCTGTGTTGTTAAACCAAGGGTAAGCCGGAGGTAATAATTAGCTTAGTGTAACGCCCCGGACACACCCGCTGGTGGTCGTTACTCCTGGCGGGATCTAGACTGGCCCCACAGATCAATACTAGTCTTTTCTGCGCACTTTGTCCTCACTCGTGCGCACCTGGGAGCAACTTCCCGGTCGGTCACCCATCCTGACACTACTCCAAGCTGAGCACGCTTAACTTTGGAGTTCTGTCCGAATGGGCTCCCGGAAAAGAAGGAATTCCTTATTAATATGAGTAGTCTATCATCCCTAATAAGCCAGGCTATCACATACACCCCCACTCAGAGGAACCGACGTCCTCGTCGGGCCACAGGAATGTTCCCTCTTGGCACAAACGTCTGTGCTTCCATTCCGGTACATGTGCCATGCCGGGTGCCACGACGGGTCACAAACGTCATGAACAACATGACCACGCACCTGTCCGCAACCATCCGTGTAACCGCGAGGGTCGGCTCTGATACCAACTTGTAACGCCCCGGACACACCCGCCGGTGGTCGTTACTCCTGGCGGGATCTAGACTGGCCCCACAGATCAATACTAGTCTTTTCTACGCACTTTGTCCTCACTCGTGCGCACCCGGGAGCAACTTCCCGGTCGGTCACCCATCCTGACACTACTCCAAGCTGAGCACGCTTAACTTTGGAGTTCTGTCCGAATGGGCTCCCGGAAAAGAAGGAATTCCTTATTAATATGAGTAGTCTATCATCCCTAATAAGCCAGGCTATCACACTTAGTCATCAAAGGAAGGATGGCAACATTTTAGGTTCATATAAAGAAACTTACCGAAGATTGCTGAGACCATTTGAGATATCTGACGCTTCAAGCCGGACAACTCGGCGTTTGCTTTTGCAAGGGATGCTTCGGCTGTCTCGGCCCGAGTCACCAGACAGGCCTTCTCATCAGCCCAGGTTTTCTTCTCTGACTCAAAGCTCTTCTTCAACTTCTCTTGTTCAGAGACGCTGAGTTCAAACTTGGAGTTGGCCTTTTGTATTTCAAGTTCCTGGGCTGCCAGTCGGCTCTTCAGGTCTGCAATTTCCGACTCAAATTGACTTATGGTGGCCTGCATTGCACCGGAGAAAAGTCAAGTTTATGGTAAATAATGTTAAGTCCCATGCATTTTGCAAGCAAAGATACTTGGCACTTGGGGGCTAATGTATACATAAGCTTTCTAGATTATTAAGCCGGTCCTGGATATTAAGTCCCAAATACTTTGCAAGCAAAGATACTTGGCACTTGGGGGCTAATGTGTATCGCAAGTTAAAAGTATTGTGTCACATCCGGTTTAAATATTTTACTCTTTAAGTCCGGCAAGTAGCTCTAACAATGTTTCTAAAGTCCGCAACATATTCACTAATAGGCAATAGACTTGGGGGCTGGTACAGTAAGTATGATTGACAATAAGAAAGCACAAGTCATACCTCAGATTTTTGCTGTATTTGTTTTACCATGTCAATTTCCAGGTCACGGCTGCTTTGCACTTGGTTGATGTAGCCCGAGACGATCTCTCCTATACTCAAATGAGTATAGTCGGTGATGTCCATCTTGGCCTTACGGCGTTCTAGAAGCTCCTCCTTAGCAGAACATTTGGCGAGAACGGTGGGCCGGGCCGGCTCAACGAATTGGGCCTTGAGAAATTCCACTTCTGGATCAGCCGCCTTGACCAGGCTAGGCGCCTCCGGATTAGCAGAACTATCAAGAATGTCTTCAGAAGTTGGATCAGAAGTTGCTGCTGCAATATCTTGAGCCGGTTCAAATGGTGGCTGATGTATGGAAGAGTCGGGAGCAGTTACACCCTGTTCCGGTTCAGTCATCACAGGGTTTTGAGCCGGCTCCGCTTTCTTGGTTTTCTCCCTGGGCTTAACTTGCATGCTGTGGGCAAAGCAGAAAAATGAGTAAAGGAACATGATGAAGGAAAAACATAAGGTGAATAAATTGATATTACCCAGGGGCAGTCTTGAAAGCCGGCATGTTTGACTGCATAGACTCGCCGGATGAAGGAGATGTATCCTGATAATTGGAGTCAGATGAATTGAGAGGTTGACGGATTAGACCCGCCAAATGTAAAAAACGGGATAGGTCGGAGATAACCTCAGTCCGACGCTTCCGGGTTACGTCAGGCAAACCGGAGGAGAGCTCTGCGTCTTTGCTAGTCCGGGTCTGCCTCCGGCTTTCAAATTGTTGTTGCTTCAAAAGAAAGTCAGGGTCTTGGTAAGCCAAAGGATGTGAAAATCTTACTTTCCGGGTTACTCTTCGAGTTTTCTGATGCGGCAGAGGCTCGGAGTCGGAGGAGATTATAGTTACCTCTGCTTCGACGGGTTGGATGTTTCCTGTGTCCTCCTGAAAGAGAAATCATGTCAGTGAAATGACGATAAATAGTCAGGGAAGTTTAAAAGTTACCTCTTCTTCAATCATCAGAGTCGTCAAGTTGAAGCAACTCTGAGGCGCTTGTTTTTCTTTTCCTGGAGGTGGTAGGCTTGGCGGCTTTCCTCTCGGCTTTCTTAGCAGCCCTGGCTTGTTTGGCCGCTTCATGGTCATAATGAACCTTCCAGAAGCTGTCTTTCGCCTGAAGAGAAACTAGAAAAGGTTGTAAGTAAAAGCAAGGTATAAGCATAGTCAAAGGTAAAAACTGGGACTTACTGCAGGGGCCGGGTTTTGTTTGCAGAAAGGCAGTAACCCGAAGGTGTTGCTGGTCACTGTGCCCTCTTTTAACAAAGATTGAGTGGTAGCCTCCACTACGTCATCCGGTAAGTCGTCAGGGCTATGACGCTGAGGGTCATCTTTCTCGCCTGAGTAATCACACATTAATCCGGGGCGGCGGCTTAAGGGAATTAAGCTCCAGGCAACCCAGACTCGGACCAGGTCAACACCATCCAAGCCATTCCCTAAGAAAGCTTTAATCTTCTTAATCTTGGGGGTGAGTGGCAGACGTTCAGCAGCAGTCAGCTTATCCGGCAGCGGGTGAGTAGATTCAAGGCGTAATGCACGGAAGCCGGGCAGTGGGTTTTCACCAGCCGGAGAAGAATCCTAGCAATAGAACCATGTCTGGTTCCAGTCCTTTGGATGACTCGGCAATTAAGCGTAAGGAAACAGGCAGTCTCTCCGCCTTTGAATTGATATGCCGCCAAGTTCCATACTGGGCCCGTTGGCGCGCTCATTCTACCGGTTCAGATAGAACAATTCCCTGAACAAAAGTAAGCTGGGCTCTTCTCCAAGATAGACCTCACAGAAAACTTGGAAGTTGCAGATGTTTGACACGGAATTGGGCCCGATGTCTTGAGGTCTTAAGTCAAAGAAATGCAAAATGTCTCTAAAGAATTTTGAACCGGGTGGAGCAAAGCCCCGGCTCATATGATCCGTAAAGACTATTACCTCCCCTTCCTTGGGACGAGGTTTCTCCTCGGACGGGTCAGGAGCACGATAAGACATGACCTCTTTCTTGGGCAGATAGCCAGACTTCGCAAAATCGGACAATTTTCTTTCCGTCACAATGGACGGGATCCAATTACAGGTCACCAGAGGTTTTGGGGCTTTGAGTGCCATTGTGTAAATCGGAGCCTACAATAAGATAAAGAAATTTTCCGGTTCAACTCTAACCCGGAGGAAAGCATTATTGAGGTACTCAGGATGGCGATTTAAGAAGGGGCCTAGTGACACAGGTGATCATGCAAACAGGTTCTCTCAATTTATTGCGAAAATGAAAGACAATTGAAGTTTTCGTAAGTCACCAGAGGCAAGCGGTGTCAACAGCCGGTATTATTTTGAACCGGTCATAAGAACTACAATGGCTGAAACAGAGTCAACAGACACAATTTTTGGCTAAGTGTGGAACAAACAAGTTTCACAAGTTGAAGTTATTATTTTGGATCAAACGGTCGTTCAGAAAAGAAAAAAAATTCTAGACCTAAAACTAGTACAGATGAGTTCATAAGTACTAACAAAGCCTCTGTACAAAGGAAAGGGATCCATTTGCATTCGAAATGGGTGCGAAACAGCTACCGCATCAGTTTTATACCACCTTAAGATCAAAAGAAGGCGGTGGTGGTGAAATCTATGAAGGGTTCATGACGACCAGTGAAAACACCGAGGAACTTGAAAATCTTAATGTGGATCTGAGGTCTAGGAAGGAAGAAACTTACAGATGCGGACTTGCTGCACAGGTTCGTCGCAATTTTTTGGTCGATTCAGGTCAATGAAGCGGCCAAGGTTCACGAAGATAGGGTGCTCGGCTACGGCGGCGGCGGCGGCGGAGCTCGAGCAACAGGGGAGTAGCGAGAGGAAGAAGACGCCAGAAGGGGAGAATGGAAAAGACCTAGGGGTCATGCCTATTTATAAGGAGAGGTCAACCAAGATGGCGCGAGAAACAAGGAGGCTAAACATCATTATCCAGCGGCCCTGACGCCTCGGTTTTCGGGATGGTCAGTAAAGGCAAAAATCCGTTGAGGATATGGCGGAATAAAAAATGAAGTCAGTGGAAGATGACGTCACGGCGGGTTATCATGAATCCAGAAGATGACGTCACGGTGGGTTACGACCTTTGCACCGACAGAAGACATGAAGATGTATTTTTTAAGGTATTTTAAGATTGTCATGAACCTGTTCAAATCAATATGGGGCCTAATGTTGGGGATATAACTATTTGTGTAAGCTGCCCAGGAGGGGCCGGGTTACGCAAAGTGAGGTTCATCAGAAGCCCAAGACCAAGCATGAAGAGGACGGGTCAAGGGTCTAAAGGCCCGCAGGCGACTTAAGGCCCACAGCAACGAACCGCCATAATGGCATGACTTGTAACATAAGGTAGAAGTAAATAGTCACCGAGCCGGACGCTGTTTATGAGCCGGTCGGGACTCTGTAGGCCGCAGGGCGTCAACCGTGTATATAAAGGGGACGACCCGCCGGCGGCTTAGGGCAAGAAACAACCCATCGAGAGCCGGGCATAGCGTGTCTCGTTCCCTGGTCATCAAAACATCAAGCAATACCAACCCAACTAGACGTAGGCCTTACCTTCACCGTAAGGGGCCGAACTAGTATAAACCTCTCGTGTCCTTTGTCCCGATTAACCCCTTTAAGCTTCCTAGTTGCGATGGCTCCATGACTAAGTCCTTCCAAGAGGACATCTGTCGTGACAATTCCACGACAGGGAGCATTAGTATTTATTGCATTTGCCAAGGAGTGACCTCTTCCAATGAAATGGTGTTGCTAAGTTTGCTTCATTTAATTAGCTATAGACTCAAAATTGTCTTTTCACCTAGGTACACGCGCTTAGCACCGTTTCTTCCTTGCGTCATCAAACTAGTCTCTCTCTTCTTGATTAACTTGCCACATCAGACTTTATGCCTATGTGGCAAGCTTAAGCACCTGTAGGAGCAAGTAAAAGTAAGTACAATAGTGCGCTTTACATGGCATTTTTGCATATGTGGAGGAAAGAGAGGCAAGGAAAAAATTGACAAGTGGGCTCTCATGCAAGAGCCAGCCTCTACTACATGGTGGAGCATTGGGAGAGGCACCTGTATGGAGGTGGTCAGGAATCGGGAGACTCACGCCGGTCGTAGCGCCGCAGTTAAAATGATAATGGCAAGTCAAATCACGGGGCCCCACCTGTCCAGCAGTAACTCGCTGTCAAATCACACATCCCTATGTTTGTAGCAGCCTACTCCCTCGTCTTCTCGCGTCTCTGTCGAACCGACTAGGCGGAGCTGCCCCGCCGCCTACCGCGTAGGAAAAGCCCCGCCCTTGACTTTTAAATAGTATACAGTATACTAATTTTGTATCCATGGATTGCGCCCGCTCCATGGAGCAAAGCGTCTAGAAAACGGCAGTACACATGTACGGAGTATACAGCATGCCCGTCGCGTTCGCGTCGCACCCCAGACGGTCGGTCGGTCTGGCAGGCTGCTCTCCGAATGGAACGCGCATCATATTGCGTTTGCACACACATGTGGGATGGCAATTGAGAACAGACCATAGGCACACTCCCCGGCCCCGCAAGTCGGCTGACTTAATAGAAGAGGGAGACGAGCGATTGTACTAGAGAACTGTTGTACTACATTGGTGCCTGGATGATCCCTTCAAGACACGGAATATCAGTTTGTCCATGCATGTGACCAGACTCCAGCAATTTATGGAGGAGGTGGTTTTGCAATGGAGAAGAGGGAGAGGAGCGTGCAACAGCGATTTAGGATTGGACGAGAGGGCCGGCGCGCTGTGAATGGATCAAAATCAAAATCTATTTACCCTTCAATTAAGAAAGCGACCCCACATTAACTAGTCTCCCTTTTATTCTGGGTCATAATTGACCATGATTTTCGCACATGAAATATATGTTATACGTTGTAAAAATAATATAATTTGAAAGTACATCCAGATACGAACCAAACGATACAATTTTTGGTGACATGCATTCACATTTTGCTTGTCAAATACAATATGTGGTCAAACTTTGACCCAAAATACTCAAAACAACAAATAAATACTTCCAAGACCAGCGCCACTCTTCCGCTCTTCTCATCTTAAACCACCGCCGCTCCTCTCCTGTTCCAATCTAAAAGCAGCGCCGCTCCTCTCCTCTTCCATTTCAAAACCACCGCCCCTCCTCTCCTATTCTAGTCCAAAACCAGCGTCGCTCCTCCCCCGTTCTAATCCAAAACCAGCGCTGCTCCTCTCCTCTTCCATTCAAAAACCACCGCCGGCGAGTGAAGGTGTTGTGGAGAAGTAGATCGATGGAGGAGTACAACCGATACGTGAGGATCGCAGATGGCAACCCTGTGAAGCTAGCTAGGATGTTGGAGATACAGTCTTGGTTTGACAACAAGGACCAACTAGCCACGACGGCGACATCCATGGCCAAATATCTGCAACAGAGTGTCGGTGGGAACGACACCTATGGGATCACAAGAATCCCTACTACGGTTGCGGGGCGCGGGGTCGTGACAAGAGCGGATCAAACAGGTAGCACACGGTTCTTTACCCAGGTTCGGGCCGCGAGGATGCGTAAAACCCTACTCCTGCTTTGGTGGATTGTATATATGTTTTCTTGAGCTAGCTATGGGGCGTGGGGAGCTCCAAAAAGCCGAATCCTCCTCCTGGTCGCCTTGGACCTCCTTTTATAGGGAAAGGGGTCGCCACAGTGGTACACAGGAGGTGGAAAGGGTACAGTGATGCGAGGTTATCCCTCGCATTACATGACAAGGTGCATTTAATGCGGCTTGCTTAGGTGTCTTTGCTTTATCGGGGACGGGGGAGAGCCCTGTCTCGCCCGTCGCCGCTCCCTCTCGCGTCGACACGCGCCCTGGCCAGCGATGCCCATGGTGCCATGTAGGCAGGCAGGCAGCTGAGGTGGCGCAGTGGTGGGTCGCCACGGAGATCTGCATGTCGCCACGCAGGTGCCTGCCCAGCTGGTTGGGTCGGCAGCTGCATGTGAACGGTGGTGGAGGTCTTATTGGCATGGGCCTGATGGCGGCCCTACGGGTGTTCATGGCAAGGGCCTTGCCGGGGCCCCGGCAATGGTCTTGCCGTGGCGCCTGCTGTCATCCCCGGCAAGGCTCTTGCCGGGGGCCTTGTGGTCCTCCTTGGCTGGAATCCCGCCAAGGATCATCATCTTCTAAAGTGTGCATCTGATCTTGAATGTCTTCACAAAGATCTGCATGCCACCACGGGGATGCCTCCCGAATCCTTGCCCCATGGGGGCAGTGGACTCAAGGGTGACCCGCTCCGTAGGTGTGGGGCGAGCTGCCACGGCAAGGGTCTTGCCGGGTTGGCTAAAACCGCCTCCCGGCAAGGATCTTGCCGGGAGGGTCTTCTTTGTCCCCTTTGCTCCTTGTGGTCTTGGTCTTGGCGTCGTTCTCCTTCTCTCGAGCTTCGGCCTTACCTTGGCTCACCTCCCTTGCCTTGCTCAGTGTGGTGGTGCCCGTGGCTCAGACTGCCCGTGCACAATTATAGGGGTACAAAAAAGTGCACCCCTGTTTTGGTACACCGACAGGAGCCCCCGGGCCTGGGCCACACATAAGCGCAACGCGTTGTTGGGCCAGGCCCAAAAACGGTGCGCGGGCAGGCGGGGCGGTTTTTACCACGGTAAGTTCCTTCACGCGTTGTGCCTCCCATGCTTCCCGCGCGTGGCGCGGCGTCAGGAGGCGTGCGTGACGTGGGCGGCATGTGTGGGGCTGAGCTCTGCACGCATGCGTCACGTCGTAGTGAAGGGGGCGGTTCACGCCTTCCCCATAAATGGAGGGAGGTGTGGAGGCGCGGCCCATTTGCTGGACGGGGCCGAGGCGTGGTCTTCGAGGCGTCCACTCCCCACGATCATGGGGTGGGGAGAGGTCGCCTCACCCGTCGCCTCGGTCCTGCACGCCTGCCACGCGGCTCTTATGCGCTTGGGGTGGCGAACGGTGGAGGCGGGAAACCGGGCCGCCGCGTGCTGGGGCGGCGGGTCGGTCCCAGTTCCCTGCGCTTCCGCATCTTGATTGGCTGAGCGGGGTGGCCGAGCCCCCACCCCGTTCCTTTATAAAGAGCGGGAGGGGGGATGGCGTCCCGCATTCTTTCATCTCCTCCTTCCTTCAGCTTCTGCTCCCCCTTCCATCCGGCATGGAGAGAGGGAATCCTGGTCCTTCAATGGTGGCGGCAAGGGTCGCTGCTCGACAATGCGTCCCTCCTTCTCCTGCACCTGCAGTGGCAGAGCCAGACGCGAGGGGAAGGGGAGGGGGCGAGGCCGTGGGCGAGGCCGAGGCGCTCGGGGAAGAGGAGGACGGGGCGGCGCGCCGGCCTCGCCTCCGCCAGCAGTTCCTCCCCCCATGGAGGGCCACGTTGGGGATGACCCTTGCGAGTTCTTCGTTAGGCTGCGCCGGCCGCCTTGCCGTCGCCTTCGTCTCCCGACTCCATTTGCGCGGGAGATGGAGCTGGATCCGCCGGAGTCATTGCGGCTGCACATGAGGGGCTGTGGGATCAGCGGCACGTGGGTTCACGTCGACTTCCCAGCCCCTCACGTGATGTATCTTCGTCGGGGATGGAAGACATTTGCTCATATCCATCGCCTGGTAGGGGGGTTTACTCTCCATTTTAAGCTGATGGAGGGCGGCCTTCTCTCCGTCAAGGTCTTCGGCGATTTTGGAACTCGCCTGAAGTGCTGTGTGGAGAGCTCCTCTAATGATGAAGATTCCTCCTCGAGCGGGAGTGACGAGGAGGACAGCGGCAGCAACGACGAGGGTAGCAGGCGGCAGGATGACGGGTCCGACTAGGTGTCGGGCGCCGCTCCGTGCAGCACTGGCGATCCCATCATCCGTGTCGCCGGCTCCCTGAACTTCTCGGGGTCGTCTCCTTGGGCGGCTGGCGCTGGGAGGCTGCGGAAGAGGAAGAGGGCGGGCGGCAAGGCCGTCAACTCGGAGTACGCGGGCTCCGACGCCTTCGACGCGTGCTGACGTCCTTCCGCCTTGTCTTCGAGCTCTGCTTCCGGCGCCGCCATCACCATCCAGCCTTCGGACGGCCACCGAGATGTTCTCTTGGTGTCTTATGTCACCCGTAGCTCGTCTAGGCGCCCCTTTTGCCCTTTTCGCCCCCTTGACCTGCCTCCTGGGGAGAGGGACAAGAAAGGGATTACAGGCACCTTATCTCTTTTTAGTTTGTAAGCCTTCGGGCCTTAGCTGAATTTAAAACTTGTAATCCCATCATTCATGTTTTCCATTCCCTATGGACTGTACCTGAGTGGAATGTTTTTAATGAAAAAGGGATGCTTGCCGGGTCATTTGTTTGCGGGTAGAACCCACGTCAAGGAGTAAATCCTTGATATCTCTAAGATAAGCATTTCCTTGCCCGGCAGCAGGCCTTGCCGTCTTCCCACGTTGCTCGACCTTTCTCACGCTTTTGGCGGAGGCAGGGATGAGGTGGGTTCAGGCTCCTCACTTAATCCTTTCCCTGCCGCGACTACGACCAAACCTGGCCCTAGGAACGAGCCCTAGGGCCTAGAGTTAGGGGAGCACGGTAGCTTTAGGAAGAAACGAGGTTTCACATACCTCAGCCCATAAAGGAATGCATGATAAGGGATGAAGAACTTATCTGAAGCTGTAGCCCCCGGCAACTCTGGTTTGCCGTGGGTGAATCTTTGCCCTTGGAGCCCCCGGCAGTACTGGCTTGCCGGGGTCTAGATGCTGGTCTATCCCTCTTCTCCCTTTCGTCCTCAAGTGATCCGGCAAGGATATCTGTGAGTCTTGCGAACCAAAGGAGACAAAAGAACGGCAAAGAGATGCACACTCGACCTCTAAGCTAGGGGTTAGTCGCCGCTAAGCACTATCAACCATAACCAAGGACGAGACTCGACGTAGCATGCATGCTATAACTTGGGGCGCTAGCGCTTCATTTATTTATGCTCAGGGTCTGCGCCTGGCTTTGTACCAAGGGTTACATGCATCATCGGCAATGCTTGTACAAAAGGTGGCTTGCCGGGGGGCCCGGCAAGCCGCGCCTCACGGGTAAAACTTGCGAAGATGCTCGATGTTCCAGGAGTTACTCACCGGAACGGCATCTTCGGTCTCCAGGCGGACTGCGTCGGGCCTGGTGACTCGTGTTACCCAATAAGGGCCTTCCCACTTTGGCGTCAACTTGTTGGAATTCTTGGCCGATTGAACGCGCCGAAGGCAAGGTCGCCTTCCTCAAGGCTTCGGGCATGGACCTTGCGGCTATGGTAGCGACGCAAGGCTTGCTGGTAGCGTGCTGCTCTCACAGCCGCCCAAAGACGATCTTCCTCAAGGAGCATTGCGTCATCTTGCCGTAGTTGCTCTTGCTCAAGCTCATCATAAGCGAGCACTCGAGGTGACCCGTATATGAGTTCAGTGGGGAGAACTGCTTCTGCCCCGTATACCAGGGCAAAGGGTGTCTGGCCGGTGGCTCGATTTGGCGTCGTCCTGATCGACCAAAGAACCGCCGACAACTCATCAATCCAGCGCCTTCCGCTCTTGTGCAGCCTGTCAAAGGTCTTGGTCCTTAATCCTCGCAGTACTTCAGCATTTGCCCTCTCAGCTTGACCATTGCTTCATGGGTGAGCAACGGAAGCGAAATAGACTTTGCTGCCGAGGTCTTGGGTATATTGCATGAAGGTGCGGCTTGTGAACTGTGTGTCGTTGTCGGTGATAACCCTGTTGGGTACGCCAAAACGACACACTAGTCCCTTGAAGAACTTGACGGCTGACTGAGCTTTGACCTTCCTCACTGCCTCCACCTTCGGCCACTTTGTGACCTTGCCGATTGCAACGTACAAGTACTCAAAGCCCCCGACAGTGCGGGGGAAAGGGCCCAGTATGTCGAGCCCCTAGACCGAGAAGGGCCAGGAGAGAGGAATGGTTTGAAGGGCTTGAGCTGGCTGATGAAGCTTCTTTGAATGGAACTGACACGCTTCACACTTGGTGACTAGTGTCGTCGCATCCTGGAGGGCGGTGGGCCATAAGAAGCCTTGCCGAAATGCCTTGACGGCAAGGGCCCTTGACCCGATGTGGGATCCACATATGCCTCCGTGTATCTCCGCCAATAGCTCCAGTCCTTCCTCTCGAGGGATACACTTCAATTTCACACCGTTCGGCCTCTTCATGTACAGGACATCATCGACGAACTGGTACATGGCATAGCGACGGGCTACTTTTTCCGCTTCTTCCCGGTCCTTAGGAAGTTCCCCTGTTTGGAGGAATCGGACGGTATGTTGTGCCCACGCTGGAGCCTAGGGCTCGACGGCAAGGTCTAAAGGCATTTCCTCCACCATAGGAGCGGCTATCTCGACGGCAAGAGCTTGATGCTCCGCCGGAGCTAGCCGTCCCATGGCGGGCTCAGTGTCCCCGGTAGCATCCTTGCCGGCGGCTCCGGGGAGCTCGGTGGGAAAGTACTTGCCGGGCCCTGATTTCCTCCTCTTGTTCTGCTCTGTTGCTGGATCAACAGATGGCTGAGTTAGCTAAAGCACAAAGGTACCTGGTTCCACAGGTAGCTTGAGGGCAGCGTGTTTTGACAGGTAATCGGCGATATCGTTCTCCGCTCGGGGAACGTGTTCAGCCTGTATACCGTCAAAACGCTCTTCCAGCTTTCTCACTTCATCGACGTAGGCCTTCATCAACGGGCTCTGGTAATCCTTGTTGACTTGCTTGACGACAAGCTGCGAGTCACCCCTGACGATGCGTTTCTTGATCCCGAGGTCTGCCGCGATCCTAAGACCGGCAAGCAGCCCTTCGTACTCTGCCGTATTGTTTGTTGACACCTCCCTGGGGAAGTGCATCTGGATCACGTACTTGAGGTGCTCTCCGGTGGGCGCGACAAGCAGTATGCCAGCCCCGGCGCCTTGTAAGGAGAAAGCTCCATCAAAGTACATGATCCAATTGCAACTTGCCTCCTTGCTGGGGAGAGCAGTCTCTTGGGCTCCTTCGTCAGGCGTTGCGGTCCATTCTGCAATGAACTCCGCCAAGACTCGGCTCTGAATCGACGGAGTACTTTCAAACTTGAGCCAAAGTTGGACAGCTCCAGTGCCCATTCCACAGTTCTCCCTGTTGCATCTGGATTGTGCAATATCCGTTGCAGAGGGAGGCGAGTGACGACAGTGATCTCGTGTGCCTGGAAGTAATGACGCAGCTTCCTCGAGGCCATAAGAAGGCCGAAGAGCAGTTTCTGCATGCCGGAGTACCTTGATCTAGCCCCCTGCAGGAGGGAACTAACAAAGTAGACCGGGTGCTGCATCATTTTCTTCTTCGGCGGCACTTCAACTGGCTGCGTCGTCTCTGCATTGGTGGTGTCGGGCTCTGGCGCTGCCATTACCTCATCGTCAACCTCTCTCTGCACCACTAGTGCAGTGCTGACCACCTGGTTCGTTGCCGCCAGGTATAGCAGCAACGGCTCCTGTGGCCTAGGCGCAACCAGTATTGCCATGGAGGAGAGGTACTTCTTCAAATCTTGCAATGTTGCTTCGGCTTCTGGCGTCCACTCCACCGGGCCCGCCTTTTTCAGGATCTTGAAAAAGGGAAGGGCGCGCTCGACAGACTTGGAAATGAACCTGCCCATGGCGGCGAAACAACCAGCAAGCCGACGCTCATCCTTGATTCGCTTAGGTGCTTCAATCTGCTCTATAGCTTTGATCTTGTCCGGATTGGCCTCTATCCCACGCTGTGACACAAAGAACCCGAGAAGCTTTCCGGATGGGACGCCAAAGACGCACTTCTCAGGGTTCAGCTTGAGACTGATCTTGCGCAGGTTTGCAAATGTTTCTTGCAAATCTGCGATGAGGGTTGCCCTGTCCTTGGTTTTGACCACTATGTCATCCATATAAGCTTCCATAATTCTATGGAGCTGGGGTTCAAAACCAATCTGGACCGCCCTTGCAAATGTCGAACCAGCACTCTTCAACCCAAAAGCCATCCGTATGAAACAATACGTACCACATGGGGTGATGAATGTTGTTTTCTCTTCGTCTTCTCTTGTCATGAAGATCTGGTGGTAGCCGGAGTAGGCATCGAGGAATGACAACAGATCACACCCAGCCGTGGAGTCAACAATTTGGTCGATGCGCGGCAACGGGAAGGGGTCTTTAAGACAAGCCTTGTTGATATCTGTGTAATCAATACACAGCCTCCACATCCCATTTGCCTTGCGCACTACGACCGGATTGGCCGACCACGTTGGATGGAGCACTCCTGTCGTGGATTTGTCACGGCAGATGTCCTTAGTGTGAGGACTTAGTCACGAGGCCAACGCATTTATGTGGTTGCTTGAGAGGGGTTGAGCGGAATCGAGCGACGCAACACAAGACAAGGATTTAGACAGCTTCGGGCCCCGGGAAACATCATCCGGTAAAAACCCTACGTGTTGTTTGAGGCTAGGTCTCATCATGATCTCGAGAGAGTCGCCGGTAAGCCGGCTCTTTGTGTCTAGCCCTAGAGATTGTTTCTTCTTGCTTGTCCCTCTTTGGGGAGCCCTGCCCCTCCTTATATAAGTTAGAGGGGCGGGTTACATGTGGAGTCCTAGTAGGACTAGGACTAGTCTATCTTTTCTTACAAGTTGAATACAAGTCCGGGCCTTGCTTCCTCGTAAAGGAAATATTTGTCATCCCTATCCTCTTAAGCTGGCCCACCATCACATGAACCGGCCTTCTGGGCCTTGGTCCTTGTCATCCATCTGACGCGCCGTTGGGGTCATCAGTAAGTCACCAAATACTCGCCGGGTCTGCTGTGAGCCACCAAGTCCGTGCGGGTCATACCGCGGGGTATATCCCCGACATTAGCCCCCAGTTTAATTTGGATTTATCCATGTTAAACTGATCCTGTAAAATAAACACAAGAACAAACTTGATAGGTTGTGCTCCGGGTTAAATATTTTCCTGAACCGGCACCTGATCATCTTTAAGTCCTTGTCACTTCCTAGTTGATATGTACATGTCCATGATCTCATAGTAAATCTTCTTTAGCAGTTATGTTTCAACTTTGCCAATGCAAAAAATCCAGATACTTCTTTTGAAAAGTCCGGGTCAATAGGCCAGCTTCAGAGTCAATTTGCTGACATTGGTCTCTTGTTGAGAAATATTGTAAGAGATAATCCACTTGAGTCGGCTTTCAATGCTCTGACTTGACAAAAATATTGGTCTTCAAATATTCAACTTATATTCAGCCGGCTTGAAGATACAAAACTTGCCGATTTAGGATTACCAAAATTGCCGTGTTATAGAACAGACGATGTCGGGTCATAATTGTTGTTGACACCGGGTCATGTAATTGATCTTCCTGATTTGCTCAAAACTGATAATTTGAAGATGTTCCTCCTTTATATGCACAATACCTGTAGCCCCCAAGTCTTAAGAGGAGGACATAGTGATAGCTTAAGACTTGCTCCAATATAAGTGTTGCAACCTTTGGACAAATCAGGTTGGTTCATCTCAATCATTAGTCATAAACTGAATATTCCACACATGTAGCCCCCAAGGGCCGGGTTGTCATGCTTGCAGCAATCTGGGACTTGTAATTGCTTTATGCTGATAAAAACTTCAACCAGTGCAGCCCCCAAGGGCCGGGTCATTATGCTATAATGAGCAGGGACTTTATAAATATGATCATGTAGATTTGAACAGCAACATGTAGCCTCCAAGGGCCGGCTCAGTAAGATAATACTGAGCTGGGACTTTATATAAACTTCATTGAAAATAACATCATATGATTCAACTCCCATCATGGGGCTTGAACCCACGTCCACAAGGTTAAGATCTTTGTGCTTTATCAACTGAGCAGTGGATTCTTCAATATAATGGATTAAGACTTTGTGTACCTTGAATTGTTGACATGAGCAATAGGTAGCCCCCAAGGGCCGACTCATTACGATGTGATGAGTTGGGTCTTCAATAAGGTGAGCAAACAGTGACTTCACATTAGCCCCCAAGTGTCATGGTACATGCTGGCAGTGACATGGGACTTGCATATTCGATGTAATATCAATTTGAATAATGTAGCCCCCAAGTGCCGGGTCGTAAGCCTGCAACAACTCGGGACTATTCCTTCCATTGTAGAATAAATCATATCCATTGATAAAAATAATAGCCGCCGCGCTAAAGCGACTTTGAAAACCTCAATCATAACACTTGTTATTGATAATCACAATAGAAATCCAGCCATGTTGGCTATTCAAGATTTGAATAATATAATCCGGTATAAAAACCTCAATCATTCAATATCATAATGAAAATCTAGCCAAGTTTGGCTATTTAAAGATTTCAAATACCTTATCTGTTGACAAGTAAATCCGGAGTTTAAATACCCGGCGGCTCCTGGCCGATGGCGATTTAATACGCCTTCATTGTAAACCGGAATTTTTATGACCCGGCGGCTTATAGCCTTTTGAGAAAAATCCAGAACGGATAATTATTTTGAAGCATCAACTTTGGTAATGAGCTTGAACTTAATCATTTATATGTCATATTTCTGCAAATCCTGCAGAGAGTTTAAACAACATATGCCCTGGCGACTTAGCGTCAAAACCAGGGCGGGTCATAATATCTCACATATAACCACTGTGATATTGAATTTGTACTGCCGGCTTACATGACCTGTGCAGTAAGGGTGATAACCCAATCCTTAGAAGCCAATGCTTCCACATAGATGATGATTGTCATAAACTGGTGACTTATAGTCAAAAATCAAGCCGGGTTAAGCATAAAACACTTATATATATATTTGAGATAAAATCCCAAAAAGGTCTTAAGATAAGTAATTGTGGCTGCAATAAACTTTACCAGAGACAGAATAAAACTTTTTGAAGCTTCTGATTCGGATACGATTAGTAAACTGTTCCAAAGGGGTTAAGCTAAGATTCGAATACGATCATATAGCCCCTAGTGGCTTTGGCGATGCCGATCAAGTGGGTATCGGCAGCTATGTTCTCTTTGGTTCGAATACGACCTATGTTTGAACAGGAAGCCCCCAAATGACCTTAAGAGTTGTTTAGCGACGCTGATTCGAATACGATCCACGTCGGTTCCCAAAGGGGTTGAGCTATGATTCGGATACGATCAAGAAGCCCCCAAGTAGGTTCGGCAGTTTGCCAATCAAAAGGGTATCGACAGCTATGTTCTCTTTGGTTCGAATACGACCTATGTTTGAACAGGAAGCCCCCAAGTGACCATGAGAGTTGTTTAGCGACGCTGATTCGAATACGATCCACGTCGATTCCCAAAGGGGTTGAGCTATGATTCGGATACGATCAAGAAGCCCCCAAGTAGGTTCGGCAGTTTGCCAATCAAAAGGGTATCGACAGCTATGCTCGATGAGCAGGAAGCCCCCAAGTGACCATAATAAGATAAGTCGTAAGGCAGGATACCTATATTTGAACCGCGCATCATGGTAGCAAGTTCTTTTTGGCAACCTTTAATTTTTCTTAGAACTCGAATTTGCGAGAGATTAATTCTTTTTGAACCGAAACTTTAAACCGGATTTGAAAGCTTCAAAAATTTGTGAGGGACAAATTTACCTTGAGCCGGATTTTGAAACGGATTTGAGAGCTTCAAAAATTTGTGAGGGACAAATGTACCTTGGGCCGGATTTTAAACCGGATTTGAGAGCTTCAGTGCTTTGTGGGAGAAAGGTGTTTCTTGAACCGGATTTTAAACCAGAGTCCTTATTTTGAGCCGGAAACCTTCTGACGGCCTTTAAATTTTTATCGATCTAGTAGTAATCTCCGGGGCCGGGTTATTTTTCCCTTCAACAACCCGGAGTTCTTGAATTTATTTAAACCGGTTAATTTTGCTGGGTCATACCATTGTAGCCCCCGAGTCTCAAGACGACTCCAGGAGTTGGCTTGAGATTCTCCATATTTGACCATAGCAGAAGGTGTATATCATTGGCGTTGATAGCGCGATGTGAATCCACAGAAGGTTGAGGTGACTGCGGCGGTTTATAAATGATCCCGTATGAGCCGTGTCAGCAACTCGGCCAATGGTTCCTCCCAACCGGCTGTTTGAAGTTAACCAAACTGTAGTGGCGGCAACTCGTGCGCATGCCCATTGAACCATCCAGTGCAGACGGCGGCTGATAATATATGATAATTTGCCTCCAATTTGTTTGAAGAAGACCGGGCTTTCCAAGCAGTGACTTGCTCATACTCAATAAACAGTTCATCCAGACAGGTGCGGCCCGGTGTGTTGATATAGACCAGGCCGCGAGAGACGGACGGTAAAGACAACCGTAGCATCAGAGGCGGCACAGGCAAATGAACCGTCCGTGGCGTTGTAAGCCGGTGCGGACGGGCAAGTTGTCCTCCTTGTTGTAAGCCGGTCATGGTCGCGAGAGACGGCCACGGCATTGTAAGGCGGCGCGGTCGCGAGAGACGGCCACGGCTTGTAAGGCGGCGCGGTCGCGAGAGACGGCCACGGCTTGTAAGGCGGCGCGGTCGCGAGAGACGGCCACGGCTTGTAAGGCGGCGCGGGAGTCCGTTGAGTAATGACGACCACCTGTGCCAAAAGATGTTGGCGTGCCTCCATCTCCGCGGTATAATATCACTTTTTGTAATAAATAATTTCCCTACGTAAACAATATTGCAGACCAAGGCAAAGATAAACTTGTTTTTTAGTTAAAACAACATGTGCTAATAAAATAAATTTGGATGGATATCACGTGATTTGTGTGGACGACGGATGATCCGTTTATCACGACAGAGGTGGCTCAGGCAGACCAGCGACTCAATATAGTTCCGGCGACTCATGGCAGACCGGCGACTTAATATAACCCCGGCGGCTCAAAGGGGCAAGGGCGGCTCAAGGCGGCTCCGGCGGGTTGACGTAGATTAAGCTGCACGGGCGGCGATTTGCCCACACCAATTTCATCAGTAAGCAGATGCAGACGCCAGTGCGTGATGGTACCGACGTACACTTCATAGACACAATATGGCACCACCTTTGCTGCACATAAAAATATTTTTTCGACAAAGGGTGGATTTTATTGACTCAGAATGGAGCATCAAGATGATACAAATACAATGAGTACACACCCGGCCTCTGCATAGCTAGGACGCACACAGCCAACAACACACACACAAAAAAAACACGCCAACAAAAAGCAAAGTCATATAAGACCAAAGCTATGCGTAGGCGATGAAAAAAAAGGCGATCAGATGCACGATCAGCAAACTACAACAATGACCATATCCGCACCAATCACCTCATGACAGCACACGAATGAGGAGGTTCTTCAACAACAACGCCTTCGAAGGGAGCAGCACTCAAGCGCCGTCGTCACCGGATCCAACCACCCATGGCTAGATCTAGATTTTCATCCTGAAGAACAAGTCTAAGCATATCCGAGCAATGCCTTCAACAAGGTACCGACGTAAAAACGTCGCCATTGCCAGGTATAACCAACTCGGCCAGACCTAGGCTTTCACCCCGGAGCTCGAGACCGGGTGCGCGATAGCACCACCAACGACTTCACTCATGTGTTGTCACCATCACTTTTTCGCGATCCCACCAGCAACATACGATGTGTAATCGCCGCCGCTGCACAACCTTCCCTCTGCGTCAAGCCGTTGTCGGTAGTTTGCATCTCACTACCAAAGCCAACCACCAGGTCCAGAGGGAGGAATCCTCACGAGAACCTTTCTGTGGTCACTGCAATTCGCAGCAAGGATGCCAACACGCTACACAGACCCACCAGAACCGTCGCCTCCTTCCGATATGCAACCATGATGATCACCGTCGAGATCAAAAGAATCCAATGTGTCCACCTGCTGTCACTCACCGCAAGGGCTTTGCCCAACGGAAACAGTCAGCGGCGAGGGGAGGATTCACGAAGGAGAGGGCACTGGTGCAAGCGGACGATGAAGCATCTGCTAGCCCGATGCACTTAAGTGCAAAGCTAGCCTCCAAGCAATCCGTTCATCCCAGGACGTGGATGTACCAGAACAACCAGCAAGAGCTCCATGTCCAGCCCGCTTGCCTAGGTCCAGCCAGCGCTATCTTTGCGTAATGCGCACTCCTCCGCCGCGGATCTGGAGTGCAGGCAGAGGCAGGGATCGCCGCCGCCATCCCCTGCCGCACAGGTCAGCACAACGCCCAGCAGATCAGTGCCGCCGTGAAGAACCACGGCCACGCATGTCCGTTGCGCCGCGCCCAAGCACCCATCGCCACGCCGATCCGTCTATGGCAGATCCAATCATCAACCCGCCGTTGTCCACGAGAAGCTCGCCGCCGTGCCGAAAGCCAACCCATGCCGCGAGCAAGGTCCCCGCCGCCGCCGTCGGCCGCATGGCTTCGCCTGCGGCGTCCTCCGACGGCGGCGAAGAGGAGGGACGGGAGATTTGTGGTGGCGACGGCTAGGGTTCAGGCTGCCTACCGAGTCGCCCACACGGGAGCGACGCGGGGGCCTCGGGAACGTCTGTTGGAGACCTGCACATAAAAATATACATACCAAAGTAATTGTTCTCAAACAATTTAATATGTGCGATTTAAAATAGTCTGGACCGATATCACCTGAGGTATTTTGACAACGGATGTCAAACATCCGCTAAAATCTGTCCACGACATTTTGTACTGCGATTTTAACCTTTGAACAGAGGAAAGTACTGCCAGCACTTGACCTTGTGTGGGATGCAGCAATGACAAGTAGCAACAGCAGTTTTTATCGGCCTAACGGCTGCTTATGGTACATGCACCCGTGACTCTCCGGCCGCCAGATACGCCATCGTGGCACTTTTTTTTTTACCAATAGTAGTGGTTTGACCAATAGCGCACCATAGCCTCCTAGCGCCAGCAGATGTTTCATTGACCTGGGACTTTTTTTTTTGCATGCAGTGTTTGACCATCTTGCTGCTCCTTCACATGGCCTAGGCTTTAAGTTGCAAGCGGGGCGGTTCCTTGGCAACGTAGAGGAGGCCGGGCCGCTCAAAGCGGGCAGCTCAAAACAGAGCACAGCGCTGGCGACTTGAAGGCAACAAGTGCAATGACGACAGCTTGGAAACAGGGGAGCATGCCAGGGCGAGCGGGTTGAAGGAGCGGAACCGCGGCGACTCGGACAAGAGGCATGGCGGCGCGGTCCCAGGTACAGCCGCAGAGGCGCGTGGAGGCGGGGCCGGCTTGAGGCGCGGTGGCGCAGCTGAAAACTACGGAGGCACGGGCCGCGAGGGCGGTTCAGAGCGAGGCCGAGCCGTCGTCGATCGAAACGGTGCGAGGCGAGCCATGGCGCAGGGGCGCGCCGATTCCAGTGAAGCCCGAGTCCGTCCCACGTCTCCCTCCGGGTCGTTGTTTGTTTGACCATCCTCGATCCGTGTTCGCCAGGTCGTGGGCTCGTGACCCCTTTCTGTATTTTTTTTTTCTTAGTATCGAAGGGATAGCCTAGATTTTCTCTCATATGTAGCTATCCGATTTCGAATCATATCTGCTCCAGATTCGACCGGCCAGTTGCCTTTGTTCCTTACATGAGGATGCATAACACTTAATTAATCCGTCATCTATAGGGAGTCGTGCCAAAACTAGCACCTTTCGCTGGAACAAGCTTGAGGCTTCGTATGGGATCTGGTACTCCCTCCGTTCCGATTTATAGTGCGCCCTCGTTTTCCGTGTCATAATTTTGACTGTAAATTTGACCAACAAGACCGACTACGGCGGGGACAAAAGTTATACCACTGAAACTTCTTTCGAATATGAATTCAGTGGTATAATTTTTGCTCCTGCCGCAGTTGGTCTCGTTGGTCTAATTCCTGGTCAAACTTGAATCTCGATTTCCGTGGGCGCACTATATTTTGAAACGGGTCTGATTCAAACAGCCATGTAGCCTATTAATGTCTCCTCGAGACTTAGAGCAGGGAGTAGCATCAATTCTGTAACGCAGCTGTCTTGATTGGAAAAAACACGGCTGCAGTTCTCGGTGATCTGCGCACGTACGGACAACTCCAGCCCGTCTCAATGTATTACATCGGTGCGCTGTAGCAGAAAAATTTGATGTGTCCTTGGATTGATAGATCGTCAGAGACGCCTGCGGCGGCGCACAAGCCGTAACTCTAATTTTTTCTGAACTTAATTTTATATCTGCCACTCCGAAGCTAATCATGACTCCAATCACTTAACAATGAATATTGTCGGCTCTTCTTTCATCTGATGAATCCTTGATCCCTGTGAAAAATCCCTTCAAAACTCAACACCACCGTGCGCAGGCCCTACGATGGGCGCAAACTGTTGTGGATTTGTCACGGCAGATGTTCTTAGTGTAAGGACTTAGTCGCGAGGCCAACGCATTTATGTGGTAGCTTGAGAGGGGTTGAGCGGAATCGAGAGACGCAACACAAGACAAGGATTTAGACAGCTTCGGGCCCCGGGAAACATCATCCGGTAAAAACCCTACGTGCTGTTTGAGGCTAGGTCTCATCATGATCTTGAGAGAGTCGCCGGTAAGCCGGCTCTTTGTGTCTAGCCCTAGAGATTGTTTCTTCTTGCTTGTCCCTCTTTGGGGAGCCCTACCCCTCCTTATATAAGTTAGAGGGGCGGGTTACATGTGGAGTCCTAGTAGGACTAGGACTAGTCTATCTTTTCTTACAAGTTGAATACAAGTCCGGGTCTTGCTTCCTCGTAAAGGAAATATTTGTCATCCCTTTCCTCTTAAGCTAGCCCACCATCACATGAACCGGCCTTCTGGGCCTTGGGCCTTGTCATCCATCTGACTCGCCGTTGGGGTCATCAGTAAGTCACCAAATACTCGCCAGGTCTGCTGTGAGCCGCCAAGTCCGGCCGGGTCATACTTCCGGCCGGGTCATACCGCGGGGTATATCCCCGACAGCTCCTCTTACCAAACCCGCTGCCTCCAGTTTCCGGATCTCTTCTGTGATGAACTCTTGTCGTTCCAAAGCTTGCTTTCTGACCTTCTGCTTGACGGGCCGCGCATGAGGACAGACAGCAAGGTGGTGCTCAATCACCTCCTTGAGAATGCCGGGGATGTCGGAAGCTTGCCATGCAAACACATTGAAATTCGCTCGCAGGAAGGTGACGAGCTCGTCTTCCTATTTTTTGTCAAGGGTGGAGCTTATGGTGAAAGCTCCTCCCGTGCCGTCCTCATTGACAGAAACCTTCTTGGTTCCCAGCGGTATGGCCCTGGGCTTCTTGTTTCCGCCGATGGAGCTCTCCGGCACGTCCTCGACGGCAGTGCTACACTCTGAAGAGGTGCGCTTGCCGGAGTGGGTGCCCGAGGTCTCACCGGTCTTCGTTTTCTTCTTCCCTCCCGGGGTCTCAGCGGCAGGAGCAAGTGCCCTAGTGGCGGCAGCTGCTGCAACTGCTTGCTGGTATAGTTGGTCAGCACAAATCAGCGCATCTTTCTTATCGGAGGGGATGGTGATGATCGTCACAGGTCCTGGCATCTTCAGGGTATTGTAGGCGTAGTGTGACGCCGCCATGAACTTGGCCAGCGCTAGGCGGCCAAGGATCCCGTTGTAGGGCAAGGGGATCTTGGCAACATCAAACATGATCCTCTCCGTCCTGTAGTTCAGGTCGCTCCCAAAAGTCACGGGCAGCGTGACATTTCCCTTGGGTTGGCCTCTTCCCGGGTTGACCCCCTGAAACGTGCCCGTCTCTTCGAGGTCTCCATCGGGAATCTGCAGTTTCTCGATCACGTCAGGCGAGATCAGGTTCAGACCGGCCCCGCCATCGACTAGCATCTTTGTCACCTTGAGGTTGCGTACTGTTGGCGAAGCCAACAATGGCAAGCACCCGACTGCAGTAGTGCGATCAGGGTGATCCTCAGTGTCAAAAATGATAGGTGTGCTGGACCACTTTAGCGGCCTTTGGTCATCAAACGACGGCTCTGCCGCTGTAATCTCTCGCGCCCACTGTTTAAGCCGGCGGTGAGAAGTATGCAGCGAGGCGCCGCCGTCGATGCACATGGCCTCTGTAGCTTTCTGAAACTCTTGGTCGCCAGATTCGTCGTCCTCTTCGCGATCGTCGTCTTCTGGCTTTCTGTCACGGCCCCGGGCGGGCCTCTCCTGTTGTTTATCCTTGCCGCGATGGCCCGCCTGGCCGTCGCGCTTCTTGCCGGACCCCTCAGCATCGTCTTGACCCTTCTCCTTGTCCCGCCTCTCATATTCAGCCCTCTGCTTCTCAGCGAGGAGCTCAACTTGTCGGCAGTCTTGGAGAGCATGGCCTTTGGTGCGATGGATCTTGCAGTATCGCTTGTCGGAGTTTCCTGACTTCTCGGCAGCCGCCAAGGCCCCGCAGGCGACACATCTGGCAATTTCCTTGCCGGGGTCGTTTGCCTTGGTTTTCTTGGTGGAGCTGGTGTCATTAGATCCCTCGACGGCAAGCACTGCTTTACCTTTGCGCTTCCTGTTGCGGCGCCGGCCTTTCTTCGCTGGAGCGGCAGTATCCTCATCTGAGGAGTCGGTTTCCACGCCGGCATCTTCGCCGGGGTACTTCCTTCCCTCTTCAGCTCGGGCACATCTGTCAGCAAGAACATAGAGTTCTGCCACATCTTTCACCTTGTTCATTGCCAGCTCTTCGCGCATCTTGCGGTTACGCACGTTCTGATGGAACGCGCTGATGATGGCGGCAGGGTGAACATCAGGGATGTTGTACTGTATCCGGCTGAACCTTTGTATATACTTGCGGAGACTCTCGCCTCCCTTCTGGGGAATGACGTGCAGGTCGCTTGCTTGGCCATGAGCTTGGTGACCTCCAGTGAAGGCGCCCACGAACTCACGGCACAAATCCGACCAGGAGGAAATAGAGTCTACCGGCAAGTGCATCAACCATGACATGGCGTTGGGTTTAAGAGCCAACAGAAAGTAGTTCACAAGCACCTTATTGTCACGGGCTCCGGCAGCTTGCATCGCGATGGTGTAGATGCTGAGGAACTCGGACGGGTGGGTCTTGCCGCCGTACTTTTCGCCCACGTCAGGTTTGAAGGTGCGGTGAGTGGGCCACTGGAACTGCCGCAGCTCACGGGTAAAAGCCGGACAGCCTACCTCGTAAGGCAGGCCCCCAGGGCTCTCCGGTGCCGGGTGGTTCACAGCAGGCCCTGCTCACGTGTCTGACTGGCGGCGCGCTCCGCGCCGGCGCTCGATAGTGGTCGAGCGTCTTCATGTTCTCGATCCCGAAGGACCTGGCGCTGGTCACAGTGGGTCCGCGGGTCGGACGACACTATGAAGATTTCATCGCCCGTAACGTCGCGACGGGCTGGCGTCCGCGGTACCGGGCGAGGAGGAGGCGAGTGCATTGTGGTCGCGGCGCCACCGGCTTTCCTGCCACTGGTACACGGGACTCCGTCGGAGCGTCGACCCGGGGGCTCCGCCGGACTCGGTTTGTCTTTGTTGGCTACCGCAACGAGGCTTCGGATAGTGGCTCTCCATTCGTCGAGTTTCCCCGTAGTGGGAGGAAAATCGAGGAGCAACTGCGCGCGCCAGGGCTTCCGCTGGCGTCGGTGGTAGCGAAACCTGCACGGATCGCAACCCGGGGTCTTCGGTGTGATTACGCCGTTCGTCGCGTGCCGCTTGAGAGGAGCGAGCTGTCGGCACCGGTGTGGGAGTCTTGGAAACCCTCATGTCGCCCTCGGGCGGGGCGGCAGCGATCCTGGAAGGCCCCGCGCCACCCGCGGAGCGCCCGGCTCCGTCTTTGGATTTGGCGGCGTGCGGCCCGTTACCAGCGCACGAACATCGCCGCCTCCCAGACTATGGCTGCTGGGACGGTGTTGGTGTTCGCGAACGGCGCCCCGGGTCCTTTCTGCGACCGGTCCGCTGCTCGCCCGCGTCGGGACGGGATGTCCAGCTTCCGACGGGCCAACCGCCACCGTCGTCTTCTTCTTGGGCGCCATGACGATGAAGAAGCGTCGAACTAACTGCTAAAGCCGATTCTCACAACTGCGCTGCCCCCTACCTGGCGCGCCAAAGATGTCGGTGGGAACGACACCTATGGGATCACAAGAATCCCTACTACGGTTGCGGGGCGCGGGGTCGTGAGAAGAGCGGATCAAACAGGTAGCACACGGTTCCTTTACCCAGGTTCGGGCCGCGAGGATGCATAAAACCCTGCTCCTGCTTTGGTGGATTGTATATCTGTGTTCTTGAGCTAGCTATGGGGCGTGGGGAGCTCCAAAAAGACGAATCCTCCTCCTGGTTGCCTTGGGCCTCCTTTTATAGGGAAAGGGGTCGCCACAGTGGCACACATGAGGTGGAAAGGGTACAGTGATGCGAGGTTATCCCTCGCATTACATGACAAGGTGCATTTAATGCGTCTTGCTTAGGTGTCTTTTCTTTATCGGGGATGGGGGAGAGCCCTGTCTCACCCGTCGCCGCTCCCTCTCGCGTCGACACGAAAGGCGGTGATACTTCCGGAGGGAGTCGCGTCGTAGTACATAGAGCTGCTCCTCTGGGCCATGGAGCAAACAGATTCACCGAATCATCCGATCGTGAGGGAGCGGTGGTGGGAGTATCGATCCCAGATGGAGCATCCACCAGAGATTGAAGGATCGAGCATCTACAGGGTGCCGTTTGTGAGGGTGTCCTGCCAGAGCGAGCCGGTGGAGTCTTCGTCGACCGAACCCAACTGCAAGAGGAGAAAAGCAGTTGGCCCGACGACGCTTTCCCGCTATCGTCTCCCTCGCCGTTCACATCGTCTCACGGGCGGCTGTCTGCCGCCGAGGAATAGGAGGGGGCTGCCCCCCAGCCCAATAGTCGGGCAGGTTGTGAATTGTCAGGAGGAGCTTAGGGTTGTCAGTATTTGCAGGTTGTGAATTGTGTTTTGTGTTGTGTATTTTGAGAGTACTTTCAGATATGAATGTCTTTTGAATTTCAGATTTGCAGTATTGAGCATATGAAGTATTTTATGAATTCTAGAGATCTATTTTTAGCACTTAAAAAATGTAGTTTTATAGGAGTATAAAAGTGCAGACAATGTGATTCTCAGAGAAGAAACTGCAAGTTTCAGTTTCAGATAAGAAACTGCAAGTTCAGTTTCAGATAAGAAATTGATAAGAAACTGCAAGTTTCGGTTTCAGATAAGAAACTGCAAGTTCAGTTTCAGATAAGAAACTGATAAGAAACTGGAAGTTTCAGAGGCAGAGCATTTATATTAACACGGCCTTTTCAAACAGGGTTAAGATCATGTTGGAAGTTTTATTCATGGTCGAAAATGGAACTACCAGCCAGTTAACATCATGCTGATCAACATTCATGCATAGCACATCTTCATATGATGCACAGTCAAAATGCGCACACAATATCGTGTGTGCGAAACACAAAGAAAACGAGGGACGAAGTTTTGGCAAGTGTTGGGCGTGGTTTTGGGCTGCCCCGTCTAGGCTTTCATTTTTAACATGTGCAGCCCACGACCTCGGATGGGAGGTCCATAGGAATGTTTGTATTTTCTTAGGGCCATCATGTATCGATCGGCCTATGGACCTCCCATCCGAGGTTTTATTTTTGGCAGCCCAATTTATGTATTTTTTTAAAGAAAACGCAGAGGTCTATTCTATTTTTCTATATAAGAATAGGAACGCCAGGTCCAACTTATGTTTCCCTTCTAACTATATTATATATATTTAAATTGTTTTATATGTTATTATATATTATTTTTATTGTCATCATATATTTAACAGATACTTACATATGTAAGAAAACAATATCCCACATCTTATTAACTTATAAAAATAATTTCTTAACAAATAAAATCCTGGATTGTTTTGGCACGAAAATCCTAGTGATTGTGTACAAAAGCTTGGTAAGATTTAAGGACGAATGAAATAATATCACTTATTATTTAAATATATTTATAACAAAATGCTCAGCCCCTTTTTATTTTTTGATAACATTGCTGGCCCAACCCAACATTATAATTAGAATCAGCCTAGCAAAATCGTGTATTTCGAGAAAGTGCAAATGGCCTGTAATTTCTTAGGAAATAAAATAAATGGGTCGCATGGACGCTACATTATTTGTTCACCCAGCCCAACTAATGGTTGTAATTCAAAAAAAAGATACGCACGGCAAGACATACATCAAGTGTTCTCAAGTCTTTAAAGACTCGATCCGATAAAATTACTTCAAAGGGGAAACTCAATCCATTACAAGAGAGAAGAGGGGGAGAAGAAACATAAGATCCAACTATAATAGCAAAGCTCGCGATACATCAAGATCGTGCCAAATCAAGAACACGAGAGAGAGAGAGAGAGAGAGAGAGAGAGAGAGAGAGAGAGAGAGAGAGAGAGAGAGATCAAACACATAGCTACTGGTACATACCCTCAGCCCCGAGGGAAAACTACTCCCTCCTCGTCATGGAGAGAGCCGGGATGATGAAGATGGCCACTGGTGAGGGATCCCCCCTCCGGCAGGGTGCCGGAACAGGGTCCCGATAGGTTTTTGGTGGCTACAGAGGCTTGCGGCGGCGAAACTCCCGATCTAATCTCTGTTCTGGAAGTTTTAGGGTACGACGATACATATGGGTGAAAGTGGTACGTCGGGGGAGCCACGGGGGCCCCATGAGGCAGGGGGCACGCCCACACCCCCACCCTCGTGGGCAGCTCCTGTATCTTCTGACGTGCACTCCAAGTTTCCTGGGTCTTATCCGGTGAGAAAATCACGTTGCAAAAAGGATTTTTCCGTTTGGACTCCGTTTGATATTCCTTTTCCTCGAAACACTGAAATAGGCATAAAACAACAAATCTAGGCTGGGCCTCCGGTTAATAGGTTAGTACCAAAAATAATATAAAAGTGGATAATAAAGCCCAGTATTGCCTAAAACAGTAGATAATATAGCATGGAGCAATCAAAAATTATAGATACGTTCGAGACGTATCAAGCATCCCCAAGCTTAATTCCTACTTGTCCTCGAGTAGGTAAATGATAAAAAAGATAATTTTTGATGTGGAATGCTAGTTGGCATAATTTCATTGTAATTCTTCTCAATTGTGATATGAATATTCAGATCCGAAAGATTCAAGACAAAAGTTCATATTGACATAAAAAAATAATAACACTTCAAGCATACTAATTAAGCAATTATGTCTTCTCAAAATAACATGGCCAAAGAAAGTTATCCCTACAAATTCATATAGTCTGGCTATGCTCCATCTTCACCACACAAAGTATTTAAATCATGCACAACCCCGATGACAAGCCAAGCAATTGTTTCATACTTTAACATTTTGAAAACTTTTTCAATCTTCACGCAATACATGAGCGTGAGCCATGGATATAGCACTATATGTGGAATAGAATGGTGGTTGTGGAGAAGACAAAAAAAAGGAAAAGATAGTCTCACATCAACTAGGCGTATCAACGGGCTATGGAGATGCCCATCAATAGATATCAATGTGAGTGAGTAGGGCTTGCCATGCAACGGATGCACTAGAGCTATAAGTATATCAAAGCTCAACAAAAGAAACTAAGTGGGTGTGCATCCAACTCGCTTGCTCATGAAGACCTAGGGCATTTTGAGGAAGCCCATCATTGGAATATACAAGCCAAGTTCTATAATGTAAAAATTCCCACTAGTATATGAAAGTGACAACATAGGAGACTCTCTATCATGAAGATCTTGGTGCTACTTTGAATCACAAGTGTGGTAAAAGGATAGTAACATTGTCCCTTCTCTCTTTTTGTCTCATTTTTTTATTTTTATTTTTTTATTTGGGCCTTTCTCTTTTTTTATGGCCTCTTTTTTTTCGTCCGGAGTCTCATCCCGACTTGTGGGGGAATCATAGTCTCCGTCATCCTTTCCTCACTGGGACAATGCTCTAAAAATGATGATCATCACACTTTTATTTTTCTTACAACTCAACAATTACAAATCGATACTTAGAACAAGATATGACTCTATATGAATGCCTCCGGCGGTGTACCGGGATATGCAATGAATCAAGAGTGACATGTATGAAAGAATTATGAATGGTGGCTTTGCCACAAATACGATGTCAACTACATGATCATGCTAGCAATATGACAATGATGGAGCGTGTCATAATAAACGGAACGGTGGAAAGTTGCATGGCAATATATCTCGGAATGGCTATGGAAATGCCATGATAGGTAGGTATGGTGGCTGTTTTGAGGAAGACATATGGTGGGTGTATGATACCGGCGAAAGGTGCGCGATATTAGAGAGGCTAGCAATGGTGGAAGGATGGGGAAAAGTGCATATAATCCATGGACTCAACATTAGTCATAAAGAACTCATATACTTATTGTAAAAAATCTATAAGTCATCAAAGAAAAGTATTACGCGCATGCTCCTAGGGGGATAGATTGGTAGGAAAAGACCATCGCTCATCCCCGACTGCCACTCATAAGGAAGACAATCAATAAACACCTCATGCTCCGACTTCGTTACATAACGGTTCACCATACGTGCATGCTACGGGAATCACAAACTTCAACACAAGTATTCTTTAAATTTACAACTACTCAACTAGCATGACTCTAATATTATCACCTCCATATCTCAAAACAATTATCATGCTTCAATCTTTTCTTAGTATTCAACACACTCATAAGAATTTTTCTTTTATTAGTCTTGTATGCCTAGCATATTAGAATTAAGCACATTACCATGCTATTTAAGACTCTCAAAATAATCTAAGTGAAGCATGAGAGATCAACTATTTCTTCAAAATACAACTACCACCATGCTCTAAAAGATATAAGTGAAGCACTAGAGCAAACGACAAACTACTCCGAAAGATATGAGTGAAGATCAATGAGTAGTTAAATAATTATGCAACTATGTGAAGACTCGCCCATTTAAGAATTTAATATATTTAAACTTTATTCAAACAGCAAGCAAAGCTAAAGAAAATAAAATGACGCTCCAAGCAAAACACATATCATGTGGTGAATAAAAATATAGCTCCAAGTAAAGTTACCGATGGACGAAGACGAAAGAGGGGATGCCTTCCGGGGCATCCCCAAGCTTAGACGCTTGTTTATCCTTGAATATAACCTTGGGGTGCCTTGGGCATACCCAATCTTAGGCTCTTGCCACTCCTTATTCCATAGTCCATCGAATCTTTACCCAAAAACTTGAAAACTTCACAACACAGAACTTAACAGAAAACTCGTGAGCTCCGTTAGCGAAAGAAAACAAAACACCACTTCATGGTACTGTAATGAACTCATTCTTTATTTATATTGGTGTTAAACCTACTGTATTACAACTTATCTATGGTTTATAAACTCTTTTACTAGCCATAGATTCATCAAAATAAGCAAACAACACAATGAAAACAGAATCTGTCAAAAATAGAACAGTCTGTAGTAATCTGTAACTAAAGCAAACTTCTGGAACTCCAAAAATTCTAAAATAAATTGGTGGACCTGAGGAATTTGTCTAGTAATCATCTTCAAAAAGAATCAACTAAATAGCACTCTCCAGTAAAAAGTTCTAGCTAATCTCGTGAGCACTAAAGTTTCTGTTTTGTACAGCATGATCATAAAGACTTCACCCAAGTCTTCCCAAAGGTTCTACTTGGCACAAACACTAATTAAAACATAAAAACACATCTAAACAGAAGCTAGATGGATTATTTATTCCTAAGCAGAACCAAAAAGCAAAAAACTAAAATAAAATTGGGTTGCCTCCCAACAAGCGCTATCGTTTAACGCCCCTAGCTAGGCATGATGATTTCAATGATGCTCACATAAAAGATAAGAATTGAAACATAAAGAGAGAATCATGAAGAATATGACTAGCACATTTAAGTCTAACCCACTTCCTATGCATAGGGATTTTTTGAGCAAACAACTTATGGGAACAATAATCAACTAGCATAGGAAGGTAAAACAAGCATAACTTCAAAACTTTAAGCACATAGAGAGGAAACTTGATATCATTGCAATTCCTACAAGCATATATTCCTCCCTCATAATAATTTTCAGTAGAATCATGAATTAATTCAACAATATAACCAGCACCTAAAACATTCTTTTCAAGATCTACAAGCATAGAAATTTTATTACTCTCCACATAAGCAAAATTCTTCTCATGAATAAAATGGGAGCAAACTCAACAAAACAACTATCATGTGATTGAAAATTAAGATCAAGATGACAAGTTTCATGGTTATCATTATAATTTATAGCATAGGTGTCATCACAATAATCATCATAGATAAGAGGCACGCTTTCATCATACTAAATTTGCTCATCAAAGCTGGGGGGACAAAAAAATATCATCTCCATCAAAAATAGCTTCCCCAAGCTTGTGGCTTTGCATATCATTAGCATCATGGATATTCAAGGAATTCGTACTAACAAAATTGCAATCATGCTCATCATTCAAATATTTTATGCCAAGAATTCTATGTAATTCTTCTTCTAGTACTTGAGCACAATTTTCCTTCCCATCATTCTCACAAAAGATATTAAAAAGGTGAAGCGTATGAGATAAACTCAATTCCATTTTTTTGTAGTTTTCTTTTATAAACTAACTAGTGCTAAAACAAGAAACAAAAAGATTCGATTGCAAGATCTAAAGATATACCTTCACTTACCTAGCCTCCCCGGCAACGGCACCAGAAGAGAGCTTGATGTCTACTACACAACCTTCTTCTTGTAGACGTTGTTGGGCCTCCAAGTGCAGAGGTTTGTAGGACAGTAGAAAATTTCCCTCAAGTGGATGACCTAAGGTTTATCAATCTGTGGGAGGCATAGGATGAAGATGGTCTCTCTCAAGCAACCCTGCAACCAAATAACAAAGAGTCTCTTGTGTCCCCAACACACCCAATACAATGGTAAATTGTATAGGTGCACTAGTTCGGCGAAGAGATGGTGATACAAGTGCAATATGGATGGTAGATATAGGTTTTGTGAACTGAAAGTATAAAAGCAGCAAGGTAGCGAGTGGTAAAAGTGAACGTAAACGGTATTGCAATGATAGAAAACAAGGCCTAGGGTTCATACTTTCACTAGTGTAAGTCCTCTCAACAATAATAACATAGTTGGATCATATAACTATCCCTCAACATGCAACAAAGAGTCACTCCAAAGTCACTAATAACAAAGAACAAACGAAGAGATTATGGTAGGGTACGAAACCACCTCAAAGTTATTCTTTCCAATCAATCCGTTGGGCTATTCCTATAAGTGTCACGAACAGCCCTAGAGTTCGTACTAGAATAACACCTTAAGACACAAATCAACCAAAACCCTAATGTCACCTTGATACTCCATTGTCACCTCAAGTATCTGTGGGTATGATTATACGATATGCATCACACAATCTCAATTCATCTACTCAACCAACACATAGAACCTCAAAGAGTGCCCAAAGTTTCTACCGGAGAATCACGATGAAAATGTGTGCCAACCCCTATGCATAGGTTCATGGGCGGAACCCGCAAGTTGGTCACCAAAACATACATCAAGTGGCACATGATATCCCATTGTCACCATAGATACGCACGGGAAGACATACATCAAGTGTTCTCAAGTCTTTAAAGACTCGATCCGATAAAATTACTTCAAAGGGGAAACTCAATCCATTACAAGAGAGAAGAGGGGGAGAAGAAACATAAGATCCAACTATAATAGCAAAGCTCGCGATACATCAAGATCGTGCCAAATCAAGAACACGGGAGAGAGAGACAGAGATCAAACACATAGCTACTGGTACATACCCTCAGCCCTGAGGGAAAAATACTCCCTCCTCGTCATGGAGAGCGCCGGGATGATGAAGATGGCCATCGGTGAGGGATCCCCCCTTCGGCAGGGTGCCGGAACAGGGTCCCGATAGGTTTTTGGTGGCTACAGAGGCTTGCGGCAGCGGAACTCCTGATCTAATCTCTGTTCTGGAAGTTTTAGGGTACGACGGTATATATGGGTGAAAGAGGTACGTCGAGGGAGCCACGGGGGCCCCACGAGGCAGGGGGCGCGCCCCCACCCTCGTGGGCAGCTCACGTATCTTCTGACGTGCACTCCAAGTTTCCTGGGTCTTATCTGGTGAGAAAATCACGTTCCAAAAAGGATTTTTCTGTTTGGACTCTGTTTGATATTCCTTTTCCTCGAAACACTGAAATAGGCATAAAACAACAAATATGGGTTGGGCCTCTGGTTAATAGGTTAGTCCCAAAAATAATATAAAAGTGGATAATAAAGCCCAATCTTGTTTAAAACAGTAAATAATATAGTATGGAGCAATAAAAAATTATAGATACGTTGGAGACGTATCAGCGGCGTGGTCAACATGGTCAAGGAACGACTTCCATCGGACGTGGACTGTACGTGGAGAGGCTGACAGTTGTGTCCACGGCCGCAGCAAGGAAGTGCCTCCTTATTACGCGCAAACTAATGATTCCTCCACCTGACAGCGGGGACCCATCGGACGGGCCACCGTATTTCGCGGAAAAAAATGTTTCCCCCTGACTGCTGGGACCCACAGCTACATCTTCGCACGTAAGGAAGTGCGTCCGAGCAAAAAAACAATTTGCCCCCTAACTGCTGGGACCCACCAGCTACATCTTCGAACGCAAGGAAGTGCTCCGGGAAAGAACGATTTGCCCCCCTGACTGCTGGGATCCACCAGCTACATCTTCGCACTCAAGGAAGTGCCTAACAGTCGGGACCCACCTGGTCGAAGCATACGTAGGGTTGTCATTCTGGTCGCGAACGTGTACGTACATATATACTGGTGGATGTAGAGGCGCGCACGTGTCGTAGTAGAGGCGCGTACGTGTCGTAGTAGAGGCACGCACGTAGCATGTACACGTACGTACAACGGCCAGGGTGCAAAGAAAATACGGCCACGTATGTGTACATACGGGCGGGGTCTCGAACACGTACTCGCGCATACGTACGGCCAAGGCTCGTGTACATGGCTGGGTCGGAGCGGAGAAACAACGTCGTCGTCGTGTTCATGGGGAGGCAACGGAATGTGTCGTGTTCATGGGGAGGCAACGGAATGCGTCGTGTTCATGGGGAGGCAACGAAATGCGTCATGTTCATCGGGAGGCAACGGAAGGATGGGTCGGAACATAATGCGTGGTCGTGTTCATCAGGAGGGCTTGGACGGAACAGGCGATGGAAACGAGGCCTGGCGTACCGCACAACGGAGGAAACAGACCTCCTACATTCGGAACGGGGTCTTGTTGATCGATAGGGGTGTGGCGTACCACAAAACGGAGGAAACGGACCTCCTACGGTCGAAACGGGGGTCCTGTTGATCGGGAGGGGTGTGGTGTATCGCAAAACGGACAAAACGGACTTGTGTTGGAGCGCTATGGTCGAAACGGGGGTCCTGTTCATCGGGAGGGGTGTGGCGTACCGCAAAACGGGACTCCACAGGATACTGTTCATCTCCACTGTCGACCTCCTCCAGCCTCCACGGGCTCCTGTTCATCCAGCCTCCACCGCGCGCTACTCCACCGGCTACTATTCAACCACCCCTCCAACATCTACTGTTCATCCAGCCCTGCACACTACGGGGTCCTATTCAACCACCCCTCCACGGGCACCCCTCCACCGTCTACTGTTCATCCAGCCCTCCACACCACGGGGTCCTGTTCAACTACCCCTCCACGGGCAACCCTCCACCGTCTACTGTTCATCCAGCCCTCCACACCACGGGGTCCTGTTCAACCACCCCTCCACGGGCACCCCTCCACCTTCTACTGTTCATCCAGCCCTCCACCACACCATAGGGTCCTGTTCATCAGGAGGCAACGTCACCGCTCACTGTTCATCCAACCCCCCCGCAACGCTCACTGTTCATCCAATTAATCGGCTTCAGTTAGCAGCAGTAGCGAAGGAATCGCTCGATCGGGTTCAGTTAGCAGCCATCGATCGATCGCTCGGGTTTAGTAATGCGTAGCCTGCAGTGCAATCGCTCGGGTTCAGTTAGAGCCCAACGCCTTGCTCGGGTTCAGTTAGAGCCAACACCTCGCACACACGCTCGTACGTGTACGAGAGCAACGCGCGTCGCCCGGCCCCAGACCTCCCACGTAACCGTGAACTCCTTGAAATTTTCCTCCCCCTCGCTTCTACCACGGTTTTTTCCGTCATGGACGGCCCAAAGAATGTCATGCAGTTGCATCTCCGGCCCGCCCAGGACGAAAAGCCCATTTTCTGTCATGATTTTTTTGTCATAGAAGTAGGAGCCCACCAAATCTATGATGATACCGGGTTTTGTCACAATTGTCGTCATAGAAGTGTCATATGTATGACAGAAAAAAATTTCGTTCGGCCCAAAATGCCACGGATGTGTCTCTTTTTTGTAGTGGTGGTAGATGCCCCCTCCGGCGGAGCTCCGGAACAGGCCCCAAGATGGGATCTCGTGGGTACAAAAGGTTGCGGCGATCAAGCCCAATATGGAGTCTACGCAAAAGTCAACATACCAAGTACCCATCACAATCCCTTATCTCTCGCATTACATTATTTGCCATTTGCCTCTCGTTTTCCTCTCCCCCACTTCACCCTTGACGTTTTATTCGCCCTCTCTTTTTCGTTTGCCTTCTTCTCGCTTGCTTTTTGTTTGCTCGTGTGTTGGTTTGCTTGCTTGTCACGATGGCTCTTCCTAGATTTGGTGATCTTCACCTTAAAAAGCTAGAAGAGATCGAAAACAATGTCAGGAAGTTTATGGTTTTGCAATTTGAGCATAATAATTTCTTCAGAAACGAGCTTAAGGAACAAAAAAGTTTTATGAGTTATCTGAATAAAGAGCTCGATGATATGTCTAAATAATTTGATGGTATAAGATCTCAAATTGCTCGTCTTGAGAAATTGACTGCTGAAATTTCGGATAAGCAAGCTACCTTAGTCAATAAGATGGCTGCTAAATCGGATCCCTATGAAAATAAAGATGAAGATCTAAAATTTATTGATGTGTCTCCTATTAAATCTTTGTTTTGCAATATGAATCTTGATAATGATGAGACTGAATATGATCCACCTTTACCTAGAAGGCGTTCCAAAAATTTGGAGTTTTTAGATCTTGTTGATGAAATTGATAAAAGTGGGATTGAAAATAAAACCCTAGATGTTGCTAAACCCACTATTTTGGACTTCAAGGAATTTAATTATGGAAGTTGCTCTTTAATTGATTGTATTTCCTTGTTGCAATCCGTGCTTAATTCTCCTCATGCTTATAGTCAAAATAAAGCCTTTACCGAACATATCGTTGATGCCTTGATGCAATCTTATGAAGAAAAACTTGAGTTGAAAGTTTCTATCCCTAGAAAACTTTATGATGAGTGGGAACCTACTATTAAAATTAAAATTAAAGATCATGAGTTTTATGCTTTGTGTAATTTGTGTGCTAGTGTTTCCACTATTCCCAAAACTTTGTGTGATTTGCTAGATTTCCGTGATTTTGATGATTGCTCTCTAAGCTTGCATCTTGCGGATTCCACTATTAAGAAAGCTATGGGAAGAATTAATGATGTTCTTATTGTTTCCAATAGTAATTACGTGCTCGTAGATTTTATCGTTCTTGATATAGATTGCAATCCTTCATGCCCTATTATTCTTGGTAGACCTTTCCTTACAACGATTGGTGCAATTATTGATATGAAGGAAGGGAATATTAGATTCCAATTTCCATTAAAGAAAGGCATGGAACAGTTCCCTAGAAAGAAAATAAAATTACCATATGAATCTATCATGAGAGCCGCTTATGGATTGCCTACCAAAGATGGCAATACCTAGATCTATCCTCGCCTTTATGCCTAGCTAGGGGGGTTAGACGATAGCGCTTGTTGGGAGGCAACCCAATTTTTTCTTAGTTTTTTTTGCTTTTTCTTCTGTTTAGGAATAATTAATCCATCTACCTTCTGTTTAGATGTGGTTTTATGTTTTAATTATTGTTTGTGCCAAGTTAAACCTATGGGATCTTCTTGGATGATAGTTATTTGATCTTGTTGTAATTTTCACAAACTTTCTGTTCACGAAAACAATTGTTAAAAATCACCAGAACGTTATAAAATAGTAATTCCTATTGCTTCTGATCAATAAACAAAATTTCTAGGTCGTCCTATTTTGGTAGATTTTTTGGAGTTCCAGAAGTTTGCGTTAATTACAGATTACTACAGACTGTTCTGTTTTTGACAGATTCTGTTTTTTGTGTGTTGTTTGCTTATTTTGATGAATCTATGGCTAGTAAAATAGTTTATAAACCATAGAGAAGTTTGAATACAGTAGTCTTAACACCAATATAAATAAAGAATGAGTTCATTACAGTGCCTTGAAGTGGTCTTTTGTTTTCTTTTGCTAACGGAGCTCACGAGATTTCTGTTCAGTTTTGTGTTGTGAAGTTTTCAAGTTTTGGGTGAAATCTTTTGATGGATTATGGAACAAGGAGTGGCAAGAGTCTAAGCTTGGGGATGCCCATGGCACCCCCAAGACAATCCAAGGACACCAAAAATTCAAAGCTTGGGGATGCCCCGGAAGGCATCCCCTCTTTCGTCTACTTCCATCGGTAATTTTACTTGGAGCTATATTTTTATTCACCACATGATATGTGTTTTGCTTGGAGCGTCTTGTATTATTTGTGTCCTTGTTTGTTAGTCTACCACAATCATCCTTGCTGTACACACCTTTTGAGAGAGCCATACATGAATTGGAATTTGATAGAACACTCTATGTGCTTCACTTATATCTTTTGAGCTATATAGTTTTGCTCTAGTGCTTCACTTATATCTTTTAGAGCACGGTGGTAGATTTGTTTTATAGAAACTATTGATCTCTCATGCTTCACTTAGACTAATTTGAGAGTCTTAATTAGCATGGTAATTTGCTTAAAATCTTAATATGCTAGGTACAAAAAATATATATAGTAAAAGCTTTCTTATGAGTGTGTTGAATACTAAGAAAAGTTTGATACATGAGGAGTTGAGTAGTTGTGAATTTGAGAAATGCTTGTGTTGAAGTTGCAAGTCCCGTAGCATGCACGTATGGTAAACATTATGTAACAAATTTCAAACATGAGGTGTTCTTTGGTTTTCCTCCTTATGAGTGGCGGTCGGGGACGAGCGATGGTCTTTTCCTACCAATCTACCCCCCTAGGAGCATGCGCATCGTGGTTTTGTCACGGCAGATGTCCTCATGAAAGGACTTAGTCGTGGAGCCATCGCGACGGGTTAGCTTAAAGGGGTTAAAGCGGACACAGGGACGCAAGGGAGTTTATACTAGTTCGGCCCCTTCGATGAAGGTAAAAGCCTACGTCTAGTTGTGATGGAATTGATGGGGTTTCGATGACTAGGGAGCAAACAAGCTTCGCCTAAGTCTCGAGTTGTTGTCTGTTCTCCTTGAACCGCCGCCGGATCGTCCCCTTATATACATGGGTGACGCCCGTCGGTTTACAGAGTCCCAATACCGGTTCATAAACGTGTCCGGTTTGGTCTCTACTTATTCCTAACTTACAATACAAGTTTAAATACCGACGCCGGTTTACGGCTATAGGCTTTAAACCGACTGTGGGCTTTGAGCCCTGTTCTCCTTTTATGGGCCTCTACATACTTAACTACTGATGAAGTTAACCCGGCCTGTCCTGGCTGGTTTACGCCCAGTAGTAATATCCCCAATATTAGGCCCCAGATTGATTTGAACAGGTTCATATCAATCCTTAGCAAAAACTTCATCTTCAGCATCTTCTCATAAATTGGTGAACAACCATGATGTCATCTTCTCCAATTGCCGTAAACCGGAGTGACGTCATATGTCATAATGAAGCTATCCATTATACTTCCTTGTTTAATAGATCTGCAATAATCGAGGCGACAGCTCCATTTGGTGCCCCATTGATTCTCGCGCCTGACACTTATTCCTTTCCTTATAAATAGGACCGAAGTGTCATTTCTTTCTTCCCCTTCGTACCCTTCTGCTTCGTCTTCCTCGAGTCGTCCAGGCTCGGAGCTCCGCCGCCGCCGTCAACTTCTGCATCAACCTAGGCCGCTGCATCACCCTGAACGCACCAGAGCACCGCGGCGATCTCCCGCAATTCCACAGCTCCGGTAAGCCTTCTGTTCTTTCCAATACAGATTTGTTCTTTAGGGTTTCCATGTCCCTCTAGTGTTCGTCGTCTGCTCCGTGCTCATACAGGATAGATCTTTTTAGATGAATCTGTGAACCTTTGCTCTGTACAGCGGTAGTTTTTTAGTATCCGCCTTCACTTTGATATGTTTGGACCGTAGATCTGATCCATAGCTTTGCTTCACTGATTTCACACTGCTCCTTCTAGGTCTTGAATATTTATCCTTTTTACAAACACGCTCCAGATCCAATACTATAATAGAATCTCATGAAATCTATTTCTGCATACTTACTCATTTACAATCTCAACTGTTACAATGTTTAGACCAGGCGGTTTAACTTTGTAGAAAAGAATTACCAAACCGGTATATACCATTAGTCCCCTCGTTGAACCGCCATGATTCTTTAGCCAGGCACTGCCGTTTCGCAAACTCTGGTTTATAAGAAATGGCCTCCGGTTTAGCAATGTGTGCACCAGTGTGTATTTGACCAACATATTTTTGAACCAGAATTACTGCCTTTGTAGATCGCGTCATGGCTAAACAAGTGTACGAGTGCAACTGGGTTCCCTCTCGCGTGACTGAGACTCAGTTGAACAATTCAGTCAAAACTGGTGCTTTGAGCAGTAAAGAGGTTATTCATTGGAGGGTCCCCGGTACAGAATGTCCTCCCACGCCTCAAGAGGGAGAGGTTGTTGTTTTGGCAGATCATCTGGCCCGGGGCTTCAATCCTCCCGGTTCAAAATTTTATCGGGATGTCTTAGCCAATTTCCAACTCCGTCCGCAAGATACTGGCCCAAACTCCGTAACCAACATATGTCACTTCCAAGTGCTCTGTGAGGTATTCTTTCAAGAAGAACCCACGGTTTAATTATTCAGAGACTGCTTCCATCTAAACCGCCGCACAGAGTTTACCGATGGTTCCAATACGGAATTAGGTGGTATGGCGATTCAGAAAAGGAAAGAGGTCACCTATCCTCACGCCAAATTGCACAGTCATCCCAAAGAGTGGAACCAAACATGTTTTTACTGCAAAGACACCTCCGCTTCTGAAGAAAATCCCTTGCCTGGTTGTCGTCCGGAGCGGCTAAGCAACACGCACCCCTTTCCATAAAGGTTGACCGCCAAGGAGAGAAGCAACTATGCTCCTCAACTAGCGAAGCTCAGGGCCTTCATGGCTAACGGTTTAACAGGGGTTGATCTTGCTCGCTGTTGGATATCTTGGAGCATATTGCCCCTAAGCCAGCGCTCCGGTTTAATGTGCGAATACACTGGCAGCGTCAACGACCCGCTGCGGCATATTGACATCCAGCTCACATATGACGAAATTACAGAGGCCGTGAAGAAGATACTGAACGAACCGGAAGCCGTCTGTGCTCGAACCGGCTTGCTTCCCTTCTGTGCCACCAACAAACCGCCAGCTGTAAGATTCACACTTTACTTTTTTATTGAATCTGTCCTTGCTCAGTTTACCATTTTTTTAATATCAACATCTTTCAAATAGGGTGATGATCCGTTTTGGAGCAAGAAACTTCCACAGGAGAAACCGGAGAAGCCAGAGAAACCGGAGAGACCAACCCGGCCCAAGACCAGAGTTGTTAAGAGGCCAGCTAACAGGAAGAAAACCACTGCGTCTTCTGATCCGGTAGCTGACGATGATGTGGGTAATCCGGACCTTGAGGTACAGCTTGATTCACTTGGCTTATTTTTCGCACGCCTTATTGATAATGATTATTGCCAGGATGACACCGAAGTCAATCGTGCTGATGTTGTAGAGGTAATTGTTCTCTCCTCCGATTCAGACCCTTTGCCTTCACAAAAAATCCGTCGGGCAAACCGGAAAGTTAAATTTTCTCATCCTCTTGCTTATTTGGACCCAAACTTTCTTATGAAGACACAACAGCACGAAGCTCGCCTCACAACTCGGCACAGCGGCGAGGTAGTTACCTCCGCCGGTTTACCGAACAGTCCGGTTCGGAAACGCCGTTCAGAGGTCTCTAACTCTCTTGTCTGTACTTGTCCTAAAGCGGGTTGTTTTCGTCAACCTCTTAATCCGTCTGACTCCGATTATCAGGGCACTTCCCATTCATCGTCTGGCGAGTCATCAGCCACCCAGCTACCGCCACTCAAAACGGTGCTTGGGTGAGTCATGTTTCTTATGACGTTTCTGATGTATTACATTATAACATATACTGTATTGATCCTTTTTATTTCCTCCAGGGCCAAGCCTAGGCCAAGCAAGAAGGCTCGCCTGGACAAAGTGGCTGAAGAGGATACTGTTCCTGAACCGCATAGAACACCAGGTCCTGAAGCGGCTATCCGTGAGGATGTGCCAAACGACCCCCCACCGCAAGATGATGATTTTGTTGCTGAAGAACCACATGTTGACACCTCAGGTCCTGTTGATCAGCCCATAAACCCCGTCCGGATTGATAGATCCACCAGTCCATCCAAGCCTACTGACAAGCCGACGGCCCCAGTGCAAACCGGCACCGCAGGAGATGATGAAGTTGTTATTACTGGCATTGGTCGTACTGAGCCAAGCAATCCTGTCGCTTTATCCAAACACACTGCCAAAGAAGAATTTGCTGCAATTGGTAAAGGCAAATGGAATGTCGACTTGTCAACTTATGCCGCTCTGTCTCCCCAGGATCTCCATTCCGGCTATCTGAACCGGTTATACACCAGCCGTGACTATGAAGCCGGTCTGGTTAATATGATGAAGGACAAATATGAGGTAATTTCCATATACTTCTCTGCTTGTATACTTCAATCTGTCAACTCCAATAGCCCCCAAGTGACGGTTTAAGATATCAACTTAAACCGGGACTTTTCAATGTGGACTTCAATGTATCTGAATCTTGCTGATGTAGCCCCCAAGGGCCGGTTCAACTTAATATAGTTAAACCGGGACTTTAGGTAAAAAAAGTATCAATAATTATTGAGCAAATAGCCATTAGCCCCCAAGTGCCAAGTTGAATACTTGTATTGAGCTTGGGACTTCATAAAAATTGTAGGATGAAGATCAAATAGGCATTAGCCCCCAAGTACCGAGGGCATAACTTGTTGTGTGGTTGGTACTTCACTTCTGTACCGTAATTTGAATCACATTACTGTCTGTATGTAGGCTAAGACAAGCAAAAGAGAAAACCAAATCGCGGATCTGCAAGAAAATCTGAAGTCCCAACAAGCTGAAACCTCCAAAGCCAAAGAAGAATTAACCAGCGCTTTAAGCGCCATGGAACAGCTGAAGGAGGGCTTCAAGAAGGAGTGGGCAGATTGGGCCACTGAAAAGTCCGCTTTAACCAAGCGAGCAGAAAATGTCGAGGCTGCACTGAAACCGGTAGTGGACGAACTGACCAGCATAAAGCGGCAAGTGCATGCCATGACCGCTGCTATCTTCGGTAAGCCGGTTTAATTTCTGGAGTGACTCAGCCTTCTTATGGAGCTGCCGATTTGTTAACCCTTTGTAATATTTCAGGGACACGCATTGGTCACTTGGGGTCGGACATGCGGAAGAAATTGAAAGCCGCCTACACATTGATCGAGCAATTGTATACTGGTGCGCAGCGGATCATTTCTACTGCATCCCATAACAACCCGGCGCCCACCTTGATCCAAGACACCCTTAAAAGGTTGTCTATGCTTCCTGCCCGGGTTGAAGAGCTGAAAAAATCTGCTGCTCGAACTGGTGCTATAAATGCCTTGATCCGGGCAAAAGCGTGGGTGCCGGACTTCGACCCTATTGAAGCGGCTCAGGGCTATCCCAGTTTGAAGGAAGACGGATCAAAATTTAGCGAAGAGGATCTGCGAGCGATAAACCGGGAGGTGCGCCCTCTTGCTTGTCAATTGGTTGAAGAGGCAGACTTGTCTCACTATCAAGCCCAATATAATGATCAAAACAAACGCGTGGTTGCACCAATTCTTGAAGCGGAGAACCTTATCCCTCCAATCCGTAAGCATACTTACGCTCCTGATATTGAACCGTCGTTGCTGATCCATGAGGAAGCTGTCTTTCAAGCATTAATGGGCATCGACTGGACAACTGTTGATTTCCAACCGCTGGGTAGAGAAGTAGAGGTTGAAGCGGCACGAGATGACCCGCAACCATCAGGCCAGGCTGGCAACCAAGCTTGAACCGGAATCCGGTTTAAATTGCTGCCCCTTTATGTTAGGCGGAAAAACAATGATCTTATTTGGGCACCGTGTTGCCTTGTAATAGGCTAGCCGATACTCTTGATTTTGATATGCCTTCGTGCATAATTACTGCAACTTGTGCTTCCTTTGGGTGATGAAATTTCCAAAGTATTTACTGCAATCAAAAAAGCTTAAAGCACCGCCACGGTTGTACCGCTAGGCAGATTATGATTTCTGCATATACGAAATCAAATATCTTAAATTTAAGTACATGATCAAATCTTGTGATACATAATACCTGCCATCGTTGGGCATGAAGTTGGCTTGGCCAATCTTAAAGCGGAGGTTTATAAACCCGTACCGTCAGAGGAGAAAACCGCTCGTGTGTATATAACGCCGGTTTACCATGTAAACCGTGTCGAGTTATGATAAACACCGTGTTACCCCATAATAGGATGTTAAAAAAAATCAAACCGGGCAAATAGTCTCCGGATTAAAAATGGACCGTGTTCTGTCAATTGACAATTGAACCGGTTTAAGAATTGTCGGTTTAAAAACGCAACAAAAAGAAATATTTATAAAAAGAAATTTTCAAGCAAAGACAATGATAAAACCATTTGCAAAAAGAGGCTATTGAGCCGATCAAGTGGCATTACCATGGTCGGACACGACCAAGCCCCTGATAGGCGTAGCTATGGTTCAAGTCAGCCAGGTCCCCAAATGATGCAGTGGCATTATGCTGATCAACAGGTGTAGCGATGGTTCGGGTTCGACCAAGCCCCCAAGTGATTCTATGGCCTTAGGCCGATCAAGAGGCGTGACTGGTTCAGACGTGACCAAGTCCCCAAGTGATCTCATGGCTTTCGCCTATCAAAAGGTGTTGCATTGGTTCGGATACGACCAAGCCCCCAAGTGATATAACATGAAGCTTTAAAAAGCTAACTCAAACGGTAAACCGAAGGTCGCTTAAGGACAAATAAAACTCCGTGTAACCACACATGATGTAAAAGAAATAGAGACCCCGCTTTAGCTGAGGCTCCGGTTTATTATATTGATCATAATATATACATTGTCATAATATGTACATAAGTAGAGCCAACAGCTCAGCTATAGTAAGGCCAAAGATGAGCTATGTTCCACGGCCTGTTGGTCTCCTCCTCTGATGTACGTGAGTCTTTATGCTCTCGAATATCGATCAGATAGTATGACCCGTTGTGCAGATTCTTGCTGACCACGAAAGGTCCCTCCCAAGGTGGGGATAACTTGTGGATATCAGTTTGGTCTTGGATAAGCCGAAGTACCAAATTCCTTCTTGAAAGGTTCTGGTTCTGACTCGGCGACTGTGATAACGACGAAGATCCTGTTGGTAAATCGCCGAGCGGGCAGCTGCTATGTCACGCTCTTCATCCAACAGGTCCAAAGCATCTTGTCGTGCTGCCTCATTGTCCGCTTCAACATAAGCTGCTACACGAGGGGAATCATGACGGATATCACTGGGGAGAACCGCCTCCGCTCCGTAGACCATGAAGAACGGTGTGGATCCTGTTGATCTGTTGGGTGTGGTGTTAATGCTCCATAATACAGATGGTAATTCTTCAACCCAACAACCCGGCGTTCGTTGCAAGGGAACCATGAGTCGGGGCTTGATGCCTCGCAAGATCTCTTGATTAGCCCTCTCTGCTTGACCATTGGATTGGGGATGAGCGACTGATGAAACGTCAAGCCGGATATGCTCACGTTGACAGAACTCCTTCATAGCACCCTTGGACAAGTTGGTACCATTATCAGTGATGATGCTATGTGGAAAGCCAAATCGGAAAATAACCTTTTTGATGAATTGAACTGTTGTGGCCGCATCACACTTGCTAACGGGTTCTGCTTCCACCCACTTTGTAAACTTGTCAACCGCCACCAAAAGGTGGGTTTTCTTGTCCTTGGACCTTTTGAAAGGACCAACCATATCCAGCCCCCAAGTCGCGAACGGCCAAGTGATTGGAATCATCCTCAATTCTTGAACCGTCACATGAGCACGTCTTGAGAACTTTTGGCAACCGTCACATCGTCTGACCAGATCTTCCGCATCAGCATGAGCAGTCAACCAATAAAAGCCGTGACGAAACGCTTTAGCCACCAAAGATTTTGAACCGGTGTGATGACCACAATCTCCTTTGTGGATCTCCCGTAAGATTTCACAACCTTCCTCGGGGACACACAACGTTGAAACACCCCTGACACACTGCAACGATGCAACTCACCATTGACAATAGTCATGGACTTGGATCGCCGGATTATCTGTCGGGCCAGAATCTCATCCTCTGGTAACTCGCCCCGGTTCAAGTACGCAAGATAAGGAATCGTCCAATCCAGAATAACATGAAGAGCTGCCACCAATTGAGCCTCTGGATCAGGAATAGCCAAATCCTCTTCACCAGGGAGCTTGACAAACGGGTTATGCAGCACATCCAAGAAAACGTAAGGCGGGACCGGTTTGCGTTGAGAACCCAGCCGGCTTAAAGCGTCTGCCGCTTCATTCTTCCGGCGGTCCACATGGTCCACCTCATAACCATTGAAATGACCTGCAACAGCATCCACCTCACGATGATATGCTGCCATGAGTGGGTCCTTGGAATCCCAAGTGCCAGACACCTGCTGAGCCACCAGGTCTGAGTCACCGAAGCACTTAACTCGGCTTAGATTCATCTCCTTAGCCATCCGGAGACCATGGAGCAAGGCTTCATACTCAGCTGCATTGTTAGTACAAGGGAACATTAAGCGGAGAACGTAACAAAACTGATCACCTCGTGGGGAAGTTAATACGACTCCAGCCCTTGAGCCCTCCAATTGCCTGGACCCATCAAAATGGATAGTCCAATATGTGTGATCCGGCTTCTCTTCAGGTGCTTGCAGTTCTGTCCAATCATTGATGAAATCAACAAGTGCTTGAGACTTGACCGCCGTCCGAGGCACGTATTTCAATCCATGTGGCCCAAGCTCTATAGCCCACTTGGCAATCTGGCCAGTCGCTTCGCGGTTCTAGATTATATCTCCCAAGGGAGCAGAACTGACCACTGTGATGGGATGTCCCTGGAAGTACTGCTTAAGTTTCTGGCTTGCCATAAAAACTCCATATACCAGCTTCTGCCAATGCGGATACCTTTGCTTGGACTCAATAAGCACCTCGCTGATATAGTAAACCGGACGCTGAACCGGATGCTCCTTGCCTGCCTCCTTTCGCTCCACCACAATAGCCACACTGACTGCACGAGCATTAGCGGCAACATATAGCAGCAACAGCTCCTTGTCAATTGGAGCCGCGAGTACAGGCGGATTGGCCAACTGCCGCTTTAAATCCTCCAACGCTTTATCAGCAGCAGAACTCCAGACAAATTGATACGTCTTCTTTAACATCTGATACAAAGGGATCGCCTTCTCACCAAGGCAGCTGATAAACCGGCTCAATGCGGCAATCCAGCCTGCCAGGCATTGAACGTCATTGATGCACTTCGGTTTAGCCAGGGAGGTGATTGTTGTGATCTTCTCCGGATTAGCCTCAGTTCCCCTATTGGACGCCAGAAAACCCAATACCTTGCCAGCCGATACACCAAATACACACTTGGCCGGGTTGAGCATCATCTTGTACGTCCTCAGGTTGTCAAAGGTTTCCTTCAAATCGTCAACCAGAGTCTCCTTCCCCCTTGACTTAACCACAATATCATCCACATAAGCATGTACATTACGGCCAATCTGTTTATGAAGGCAATTCTGTACACACTGTTGATAAGTTGCCTGGGCAGTCTTGAGCCCAAAGGGCATAGATACATAGCAGAAGGCTCCAAAGGGAGTTATGAACGATGTCTTCTCCTGGTCCTTAACTGCCATCTTGATCTGATGATAACGAGAATATGCATCCAGAAAACTCAAAGGCTCGCAACCCACCGTAGCATCAATAATTTGATCAATACGGGGGAGGGCAAAAGGATCTGCTGGACAAGCTTTGTTAAGATCTGTGTAATCCACACACATGTGCCAGGTGCCGTTTTCTGAAGGACCAGGACCAGATTAGCCAGCCATTCAGGATGGAAGACTTCAATAATAAAGCCAGTTGCAAAGAGCCTGGCCACCTCTTCTCCAATAGCTTTTCGTCTTTCCTCATTGAACCGGCATAGGAAGTGTTTCACCGGTTTGTACTTAGGATCCACATTAAGAGTGTGCTCAGCGAGTTGCCTCAGTACACCTGGCATGTCAGAAGGCTTCCATGCAAAAATGTCCCGATTCCCACGGATGAACTCGATGAGCGCACTTTCCTATTTCAGAACCAAGTTGGCACTGATACTGAATTGCTTGGACGAATCGCTGGGTACGAAGTCAACAAGCTTAGTCTCAGCCGCCGATTTGAACTTCAGGGCCGGATCATGCTCCGTAGTCGGCTTCTTCAATGGAGTCATGTCCGCCGGATCAACATTGTCATTGTAATACTTCAGCTCCTCCGTGGCACAAACCGACTCCGCATAGGCCGCATCACCTTCTTCACACTCCAAAGCAATTTTTCGGCTTCCTTGAACCGTTATTGTTCCTTTGTGACCCAGCATCTTGAGCTGCAAATACACATAACAAGGTCGTGCCATAAACTTGGCGTAAGCCGGCCGCCCAAACAGGGCGTGATATGGACTCTAGATTTTTACCACCTCAAAGGTCAGTGTCTCCGACCTGGAATCATGATCATCTCTAAAGGCTACTTCCAAAGCTATCTTGCCAACAGGATATGCTGACTTACCAGGCACCACACCATGGAACACCGTATTGGACGGTTTAAGATTTTTATCTGTTAACCCCATACGACGGAAGGTCTCATAATATAAGATATTAATGCTGCTTCCTCCATCCATGAGCACCTTAGTGAACTTATAACCACCCACCCGAGGTGCCACCACCAACGCTAACTGACCGGATTATCAACCCGGGGAGGGTGATCCTCTCTGCTCCATATGATCGGTTGTTCAGACCAGCGTAGATAACGGGGCACGGCCGGTTCAACAGAATTTACTGCTCGCTTATGAAGCTTCTGATCTCGCTTGTCCAAGCTAGTAGTGAAGACATGATATTGCCCACTATTCAACTGCTTCGGGTGACTCTGATAACCTGACTGCTGCTGATTGTAACCACCTTGACTATTCTGATTACCTTGATTGTTATGTCCGCCCTGATTACCATTAAACCCTGAACCGGAATTTCCTCCGCCGTAACCCGGCCCGGATCCTGAGCCACCACCTGATCCGTGGTCATACTGGAAAGCATTAGAGTTCTTGAACTCCTGCATAATGTAACAATCCTTCCAAAGGTGATTGGTTGGCACCTCCTTCGCCCCATGCTTTGGACAAGGCTGGTTTAACAGATAAGACAGTCGGTCCGGGTTAGGATTAGGCGCTCCACTGCGATTCGGCGTTTTACCCTTACGTCGCTGGCCCTTGTCCAGCGCGTTGGTATTAGCCACAAAGTCCATGCTGCCATCCGCTTTACGCTTGCCTCCGTTTCCATGACCTGTCGGGTTATGTTGTTGTCCTTTGGAGTTGTTGTTCTTCTTTCCCTTCCCTGCCTTGTCGTCATCAGACTCGGGATCCTTGGTACTATCAGAATCAGCATACTTCACTAATGCAGCCATGAGGTCCCTATATCGTTGCAATGGCGCTTCATTCGTCCCAATTTCAACTTTAGAGGCCCAAACCGGCAGTTGCCTTCCAAGGTTATAACCGCGGTGTCGGCATTGATACGGTCTGATGAATGCAAAATTTGTGAGACCCGGCGCACCCAACGAGTCATTGACTCTCCTTCTTCCTGAACACGGGCTGCTAAATCCACTATAGACATGGGTTGTTTACATGTATCCTTGAAGTTATGGATAAACCGGGCTCGCAATTGGGCCCATGAACTGATAGAGTTGGCCGGTAAACTTTTTAACCAAGTGCGGGCCGTTCCTTCGAGCATCATGGTGAAGTATTTTGCACACGCCGCATCACCTACATCCAGCATCTCCATGGCCATCTCATAGCTCTCCACCCATGTCTCTGGAGGCTGATCGGCAGTGTAATTCGGCACCTTGCGCGGGCCCTTGAAATCCTTGGGCAGGCGCATGTTGCATAAAGCGGGGACGAGACAAGGCACTCCCAAAGAGCTAGAAGAAACGCCAGGCTCGATTGAGGTAGTCGGACGAACCGGCGTAAGCTGGCGTGCCTCATACTGTGCTGCTAACTCGGCCTCCCTGCGCGCTCGGGCCCGGTCCACCACTTCCTGAGCATCACCAACACCACCCGCCGGGTTGTTACCACAGGGTACTTCACGGTTTCGTGCATTACTCAACACTGCCGGTTCATCCATCCACCTACTATAACTCCGGCGTGGACGAGGGGTGGAATGAATTCGGTCACGGCTGTATGAGTATGCTTCATGTTGGATCAAGGCTGTCCGAAGAAGCTCCTGAACACGGCGCATTTCTACCGCCTGCGGCGAATCACCTTCAATTGGGATGGCCTCCAGCCGTGCCACAACAGCAACAAGGTTATCCATCGGGTTGGAGTAGTGACCTGGAGGTGTCGGGACAGCCTGAGGTACGACAGCGTTTTGACGAGGTGGATCCATCAAGCGAGGATGAACCGGCGCGCCCGTCCCTGGTACTTCCGCCCGGTTCACCACCGGCGGGTTGCTGGTTCCCGCTCCCGGGGTGTTGAAGAGATCTCTAGCTTCAAAAACCTGGGGAAAACGAGACCGGTATTTCCGCTTCAGGACCTCATGTGATGCATTCTGATCCAGCATAAGTCTGTAAGCTTGCGCATCCAACGCGGCATGTTCTGTAGTCATCCTGGCATCATCAGCTGCTAGGTCGACCTTGGCTTGAGTGATCTGATCCCTCACCTTCGCAATTTCCGCATCATGGGCGTCCTGATCCGCCGGGTTAGCCTCTGCCATAAGCGTAGCCAACGCATCAAATATATCGGACAAAACATGAGCCGGTGGGCGCACAGGGCCACCTGCCCCGGTAGCTGTCGCCGCTACTGACCCGGAGATCATTGCTACTGCGGTCGAAGAGTGAAGCACCGCTTGTGTACCGGCCATGAATATTCCGACCCGGCTGGGCAGATCAGAGGGGTCCGGAATACTGTCGCCATTGGAACAGCCCCCAATCCGATCGTCTTGTAGCTGATACAAAGATTTGGTTTCTCCTGTCGATGACTCGTCGCCGGAATAAACGACGGTATCGCCACCAGATTCTGATCCATCCTCATAGCTTCCTCCATGGATGACTCCCACGAAGGCACGCTTCACGGTCGGTTTAACCTGGGCAGATCGTGCACGCTGAGCCGTCTCGAAGGGGTCGGTGCAGATGTCCGGCTCAGGGCCCGGCTCACCGATCTTGCCAATGAAGACGTGTGTGCCACCAAAGGGGACCTGGTACCCGTACTCAATTGAGCCATCCTCGGGGCCCGTTCCTGCATCGTCGATGTAGAGCTTGCTGCGACGACTCTTGGTCATCCGGCCCACAGCGTAGCCCTTGAGTCCTTCGAAGTTGCCCTCCAAGAACTTGAAACCATCGTGCGATAGCCCCACGGTGGTCGCCAACTGTCGTGGTTTTGTCACGGCAGATGTCCTCATGAAAGGACTTAGTCGTGGAGCCATCGCGATGGGTTAGCTTAAAGGGGTTAAAGCGGACACAGGGACGCAAGGGAGTTTATACTAGTTCGGCCCCTTTGATGAAGGTAAAAGCCTACGTCTAGTTTTGATGGAATTGATGGGGTTTCGATGACTAGGGAGCAAACAAGCTTCGCCTAAGTCTCGAGTTGTTGTCTGTTCTCCTTCAACCGCCGCCGGGTCGTCCCCTTATATACATGGGTGAAGCCCGTCGGTTTACAGATTCCCAATACTGGTTCATAAACGTGTCCGGTTTGGTCTCTACTTATTCCTAACTTACAATTCAAGTTTAAATACCGACGCCGGTTTACGGCTATAGGCTTTAAAACGACTGTGGGCTTTGAGCCCTGTTCTTCTTTTATGGGCTTCTACATACTTAACTACTGATGAAGTTAACACGGCCTGTCCTGGCCGGTTTACGCCCAGTAGTAATATCCCCAACAATGCGCGTAATGCTTTGGTTTTTGATGGCTTATAGATTTTTGTAATAAGTATATGAGTTCTTTATGACTAATGTTGAGTCCATGGATTATACCCACTCTCACCCTTCCATCATTACTAGCCTCTTCCGTACCGTGCATTGCCCTTTCTCACATTGAGAGTTGGTGCAAACTTCGCCGGTGCATCCAAACCCCGTGATATGATACGCTCTTTCACACATAAACCTCCTTATATATTCCTCAAGATAGCCACCATACCTACCTATTATGGCATTTCCATAGCCATTCCGAGATATATTGCCACGCAACTTTCCACCATACTATTCATCATGACACATTCGTCATTGTCATATTGCTTAGCATGATCATGTAGTTGACATAGTATTTGTGGCAAAGCCACCATTCATAATTCCTTCATACATGTCACTCTTGATTCATTGCATATCCCGGTACACTACCGGAGGCATTCATATAGAGTCATACTATGTTCTAGTATCGAGTTGTAATCATTGAGTTGTAAATAAATAGAAGTGTGATGATCATCATTTTCTAGAGCATTGTCCCAAGTGAGGAATAAAAAAAGAGAAAGGCCATAAAAAAGGAGAAGGCCCAAAAAAATTAATGAGAGAAAAAGAGAGAAGGGACAATGCTACTATCCTTTACCACACTTGTGCTTCAAAGTAGCACCATAATTATCATGATAGAGAGTCTCTTGTTTTGTCACTTTCATATACTAGTGGGAACTTTTCATTATAGAACTTGGCTTGTATATTCCAACAATGGGCCTCCTCAAGTGCCCTAGGTCTTCGTGAGCAAGCAAGTTGGATGCACACCCACTTAGTTTCTTTTGTTGAGCTTTCATACATTTATAGCTCTAGTGCATCCGTTGCATGGCAATCCCTACTCCTTGCATTAACATCAATTGATGGGAATCTCCATAGCCCATTGATTAGCCTCGTTGATGTGAGATCTTCTCCTTTTTTGTCTTCTCCACATAACCCCCATCATTATTCTATTCCAACCATAGTGCTATATCCATGGCTCACGCTCATGTATTGCGTGAAGGTTTATAAGTTTGAGATTATTAAAGTATGAAACAATTGCTTGGATTGTCATCGGGGTTGTGCATGATGAGAGCATTCTTGTGTGACGAAAATGGAGCATGACTAAACTATATGATTTTGTAGGGATGAACTTTCTTTGGCCATGTTATTTTGAGAAGACATAATTGCTTTGTTAGTATGCTTTAAGTATTATTATTTTTATGTAAATATAAACTTTTGTCTTGAATCTTTCGGATCTGAATATTCATGCCACAATTAAGAAGAATTACATTGAAATTATGCCAAGTAGCACTCCGCATCAAAAATTCTTTTTTATCATTTACCTACTCGAGGACGAGCAGGAATTAAGCTTGGGGATGCCTGATAAGTCTCCAACGTATCTATAATTTTTGATTGCTCCATGCTATATTATCTACTGTTTTGGACCATATTGAGCTTTATTTTCCACTTTTGTATTACTTTTGGGACTAACCTATTAACCGGAGGCCCAGCCCAGAATTGTTTTTTTGCCTATTTCAGTGTTTCGAAGAAATGGAATATCAAACGGAGTCCAAACGGAATGAAACCTTCGGGAACGTGATTTTCTCACCGAATATGATCCAGGAGACTTGGACCCCACGTCAAGAAAGAAAGGAGGCGGCCACGAGGGTGGAGGGCGCGCCTCCCTAGGGCGTGCCCCCTGCCTCGTGGGCCCCTCTTTCCTCCACCGACGTACTCCTTCCTCCTATATATACCTACGTACCCCCAACCGATCAGATACAGAGCGAAAAACCCAATTCCACCGCTGCAACCTTCTGTACCCACGAGATCCCATCTTGGGGCCTGTTCCGGAGCTCCGTCGGAGGGAGCATCTAGAACGGAGGGCTTCTACATCATCATAGCCCCTCCGATGAAGTGTGAGTAGTTTACCTCAGACCTTCGGGTCCATTGTTAGTAGCTAGATGGCTTCTTCTCTCTTTTTGGATCTCAATACAATGTTCTCCCCCTCTCTCGTGGAGATCTATTTGATGTAATCTTCTTTTTGCGGTGTGTTTGTTGAGACTGATGAATTGTGGGTTTATGACCAAGTCTATCTATGAACAATATTTGAATCTTCTCTGAATTCTTTTATGTATGATTGGCTTTGCAAGTCTCTTCGAATTATCAGTTTGGTTCGGCCTACTAGATTGGTTTTTCTTGCAATGGGAGAAGTGCTTGGCTTTGGGTTCAATCTTGCGGTGTCCTTTTCCAGTGACACTAGGGGCAGCAAGGCACGTATTGTATTGTTGCCATCGAGGATAACAAGATGGGGTTTTTATCATATTGCATGAAACTATCCCTCTACATTTATTATTTTTAAATAGATGTTCCGTGAAGTTTCAGGTCATTCCGAGAACTTTTGTTTTCTGCACATAAAACAACATCATGGCAATTCTGCTGAAAACGGCATCAGTCTGGGTTAGTTCCATTCAAATCATGCAAGTTAGAGTCCAAAACAAGGGCAAAAGTGTTCGGAAAAGTAGATACGACGGAGACGTATCAAGGGCAAGAGTGACAGAAGATTCAACCTAGCATAGAAATTGATGCATATGGAATTGAAGGGGGACCAATATATATTAATGTTATGGTTGGGTTTTACCTTAATGAACATTAGTAGTTGCGGACGCTTGCTAATAGTTCCAATCATAAGTGTATAGAATTCTAAGTCAGGAATGACATGCTAGCAGTGGCCTCTCCCACATAAAACTTGCTATCGGTCTAGTAACGTAGTCAATTGCTTAAGGGACAATTTCACAACTCCTACCACCTCTTTTCCACACTCGCTATATTTACTTTATTGCTTCTTTACCTAAACAGCCCCTAGTTTTTATTTACGTTCTATTTATTATCTTGCAAACCTATCCAACAACACCTACAAAGTACTTCTAGTTTCATACTTGTTCTTGGTAAAGCGAACGTTAAGCGTGCGTAGAGTTGTATCGGTGGTCAATAGAACTTGAGGGAATATTTGTTCTACCTTTAGCTCCTCGTTGGGTTCGACACTCTTACTTATCAAAAATTGTTGCGATCCCCTATACTTGTGGGTTATCAAGACCTTTTTCTGGCGCCGTTGCCGGGGAGCAATAGCGTGGGGTGAATATTCTCGTGTGTGCTTGTTTGCTTTATCACTAAGTAATTTTTATTTGCTGTTATTAGTTGTTTTCTATCATTAGTCATGGGTAGGAAACACAAAATACCAAAAAATTGTTGTACCTACTGAACCAATGGTTGAAGAACCACTCAAAATCTATCACACTCCCGAAGCTTATTACTTGGATCATCTTCGATCCCTATGTGCTCGTGCTAAAACCCCAACTAGCTAATTTGAGGGCAGATCTTTAGATGAGCATGCTTGTTATGTGCGACACCGCATATCTGAAAAAGGGAAACGTTTACTGGATCAAATTCATCGTTTGCAATGCTATGCTTGGAATTTATGCGAAATATATGATATTACTTGTGAAAGTGCTAGTTATCGACTAGGGGGGTGAATAGGCGATTTTTATGAAAGTCTTCAAAACATGGAAGTTTCGAAGACAAACTATAGAAATGAACCTATTGAAATGCAGCGGAAGATGTACTACGCTAAGCAAACCATAGTAAAGTATGAAATGAGAGTACGAAGACCAATGGATGCTAGGTAGTAAGGATCAGAATGGAAGATGGTATGAAGCCAAACAACAATAGATGTCAAACTGTAAAGACAAATAGGTAAAGAAAATAGGCAATGACTTCACAGAGACAAACTCTAAGTAAAGAGAGGGAGAGAATAGAACCAGTCGCTTGTTGAGGACACAGGATTTGTTGGACCAGTTCCAGTTGCTGTGGCAACTATACGTCTGGTTAGGGAGGCTGAGATTCAACTCAGAAGACCTCGTCTTCACCTTATTCCCCTTGAGCTAAGGACACACAGTCCTCGCCCAATCACTCTGGTAAGTCTTCAAGGTAGACTTCCAAACCTTCATAGACTTCGTTCACCGGCGATCCACGATGACTCTTGGATGCTCAGAACATGACGCCTAACCGGCTGGAGGATTCACAGTCCTCAAGTGTAATAAGTCTTCAGGTCATGCAGACAGAAAGACTTCAGTGATGCCTAACACTCTTTCGCTCTGGGTGTTTGGGCTTTGTCCTCGCAAGGATTTCTCTCTCTCAAAGGCTTCGAGGTGGGTTGCTCTCAAACGACAAAAGCCGTGCACTAACTCTGAGCAGCCACCAATTGATGGTGTAGGGGGTGGGCTATTTATAGCCACTAGGCAACCCGACCTGATATGTCCGAAATGACCCTATGTCACTAAGGAACTGACATGTGTTCCAACGGTCAGATTTCAAACACACACGACAACTTTACTTGGGCTGCAAGCAAAGCTGACTTATCCAGCTCTGGATAAGATTTGCTCTCATTGTCTTCGCTCGAAGACATAGGATTTGGGTTGAGCATCACTTCAGTCACTCTGACTTTTTCACTTGGACCCCACTTAATAGTACGGTGGCTCCTATGACTCAACAAAGAAGAAAAGGAAACAACGAAACGACTAAGTCTTCACGCTCCATAGTCTTCAATCAATGTCTTCTCATGTCATAGTCTTGAATATGAATATCTTCTCATACCACCATTGTCATCAATGTCTTCATATATTTTTAGGGGTCATCTCCGGTAGGTAAACCGAATCAATGAGGGACTACTATCTGTGTTATCCTGCAATTCTCACAAACACATTAGTCCCTCAACCAAATTTGTCGTCAATACTCCAAAACCAACTAGGGGTGGCACTAGATGCACTTACAATCTCCCCCCTTTTGGTGATTGATGACAAACTGGTTGAAGTTTTCAACGGGGATAAAGTATGTGAAATTGTAAAGGATAGGGTATTGTCTTCATAAGTGGCAAAGGCTCCCCCTGAAGATGTGCATATAAGTAATTTGCTTTTGGAATGCAAAGGCACATGGCAGGTTGTACTTGTGGAGATCCTCTTCAACTTATGACGACAATTCATCATGCATGATAAGATATAACAAAGATAATGACATGCATAATGAAAAATGGACGTCTACAAGATGACCTAAGTGCGGAAGTTATCATCGCATATGCGGAATTAATCATTGCATCACAGAATAGCAAATAAGTAGCAGACGACCATCAAGTTTAAGTGTTACAACTCAAAGAACCAAATGTATAAAAAAACGAGAGTTGTAAACACTAGGCAAAATATAAAGCAACCGCCCATATGGGCCCGCTTGAAGACTATCAAACTCATATGCTTCTCCCCCTTTTGTCAGTAATGACCAAAAAGGTTTGAAGACATAGAGCATCTACTCGTTCCCATGAGGAGTAGGTGAAGCAGCAGGGTCGTCAGTGTTGTTTGGCGGTGTAGACGAACTTGGTGCAGTGTCGATGCGTGCAGAAGTAGGGGGCGGTGAAGTAGCATCATCCTCATCATCGATCACTCTGGCGTTCACAATTTCCGCGGAGGAAGAATAGTCAGAGTCTTCAAGGGATGGAGTTCGACGTAGGACATCATTCCGTGGAGGAGTGGAGTCAAACTTGAATTTTTCAATGAAGCCATCGTCTTGAAGATCTGCTTCAGCACTGAGCAGGGTCAAACTCTTCCATGATCGACGACAAGTTTCATGGGCGACAAAGGCATTTTTGGTGGCAAGGTTGCGAATCCTGTTGACGTCCACCAAGAGGCTTTGCATTTGGCGCTTTAGCCAGTCATGATGCTTATCTTGTTTCTGATGAAGGGCAACCAGAAGCTCTCGGTCATTGAGAACACGATATCACTTCTTAGGCCTTTAGGCAATGATGCTTTCAGTAGCTTCAGTATGCGCACGGTGAGGCAAGCGAGTAATCCCAGCCAATGGATAGACGCGAGTGACAGCTTGAACTCTTTCAATGTTTTGCATGAAGCTTTGATGGTCAGCATTCTGAAGACTAAGGGGCTCCTTGCCAGGCTCTGGGTATATGGATTCAACAGACAAGTCAACTTCTGGCAAAAAGATGATGTGATTGCGTGCAGAGGGTTGATAGTTGAAGGCAGAGTGGAGCTTGATCAGACGCATGATCCAGGGAGCATAGAACTTCAGACCAAATATGTCAGATCCTGATGCAGCAAGCTGGCGAATAAATAAGTCTTGTTCATTGAAGCTTTTGCCATGAAGAATATGAAAGACCAAAGTCTTCATTGTGCCTTCCAGCTTGGCATGTGGAGAATGTCCTTTGATGGGCCAGAGAGTTCGCCTGATAACGTGATAGATGGTGCGGGGCAGATACTCAAGGTCTTCAACAAAGAACTCCTTGGGGTATTCAACATCTGGAGGCAAAGGCTTCATCATGCTAAGCATCTGACTCATATTGGGCTCAGGATTGTGGAAGATGCTCTCCATAGCATTATTGTGAAGCTGACAACCAGGTTCATAGAGATCACCTGGAGTGGGCAGGCCAGTAAGCTCAGTGACATCAAAGGCTTTGGCTTCATGATGAACATTTCCTGTCATCCACTCAAGAACCCAAGTCTTCGGATCCCTGTTGTAGCCACGAATATGCAGAGTGGCATAGAATTGGGGCAGTAATTCTTCATTCCAGTGCTCCTTATCTGTGACGAACTGCAGCAAGCCAGACTCTCTGAAGCAGTCCAGAGCTTCTTCCAAGCAGGGCAGACCAGTTATGGCTTCAGTATCAAGACGCATATGTGGGAAAATGTGACCTTGATTGTACAGAATGCATGAGTAATAACTTTGCTGCTGATAACTCCAGAACCGATCAGAAGATATTCTTGCCTTAGAGTAGGGGTTCTTTGCGCTATCAAAGAAGGTGTTGTGTGCCTTGAAGCCATTGATATTAAAAGATCCGGGTGCTGATGCAGTACCTGGAAACCTAGGCAGCCTTGGCATTGGCTTCTGAACCTGAGGCCTGTGCTCAACGTGGTAGTCAAACTGAGGACTAGCAGCAGGCGGACGAACAAGAAGGGGCCATTTGACAGTGATAAGTTGGCCATAGTTGAATGCTTGCTCCATAGTGTGTGGCCTTGGTGGCGGAACAGGAGCAGTGGCATCAACAAAGGCATCAGGCTGCACAACGGAGGCTTCAGGTGCAGACTCCACATTTGCTTCAGCCATGACTACGTCATTGGCTTCATTGGTGTTGGTGGTGGCAGCCTCAAGATTCTCAACCTCCACTTGATGGGCTGGAGGGTCGGAGACAGACACGTTCACAATAGGAACAACTTCTTCAGAGTTTGGGGGAGTAGGGACACGATCTTCTTCTTGTTTATCTTCGGCTGATGCAGCCGGATTGTCTTCAGCAGATGTAGCTTCAGACTCGGAGACATTCACAGTGGGAGTGGCTTCTGGAAACACTTGGCGTGCAACAGATTGGTGAGGCACTTCTCCTTCTGGAACGCTCGAAAGAGGTACTTGAGGCCTTGGTCCTTTGCGAAGCCTGCGGAACACTGGCGACGCCTTCGGAGATGGAGTTGGTTGGGCCTCAGAGTCATCTTCTTCTTCTTGCACAGGTGGGGTGACTTGTTGTTGGGGGGGGGAGTACTTGGAGTGTCTTGTTGTTGTGGATGATCAGCCCACGAAGCATCCTGAGCAATTGGCGTCAGAGGACGACCAATGCTGATGAGTTTGCTGTTCGTGAGAATAGGCGATGATACCAAGTTGTGTTCGATCTGAGGAAGAACTTCATCATCTTCAACATTGTCATGGTGACCAATGTCTTCAGCAGCGGTGGGATCAACTGCTGGAATGTCTTCAGCTTCATGAGCCTCTGTGGAAGCAGGCTCATGAACTATCATCCGTCATTCTTGGTGTTCAGATGCAGGGCGAACCATTGAGATAGGTTCAACAACTAAGGGCTCTGTGGGAGCAGCCCGATCCTTCTTGGTTCCGCGCTTCTTCTTGGAGGGAGCTGCATCAGAAGCATCAGGATTTTTCCTTTTTTGGCTTCAGCCTCGGCAGCCCTTGTCTTCTTCAGTTCTGAAGCGGTTGACTTGACCTTTGGCTTCGAGCCAGCCATGCCGCTTGGGAAGACTATGCGTGGCTCTTCCTGCCTTGAAGGTGCAGATTGGTCACTCGATGGCTTCTTCTTCTTTGTAGCCATTCTTGGGTCGATACCAGGACGACCAAGAGCCTTGCGCTTCTCAGCCTCATTGTAGGCTTGCACACACTTGTCAGCCAGACTCTTCATGCGCTCTCGAGAACCTTTAGCTTCTTCACGCTTCTTGAGAAAGGCTTCTTTGAGCTCGTGCAGCACGATCTTGAAGTTTTTAACATCTTGCACGCTGAGCTTTGCCACGTGCTTCTTGAACTGAGCTTTCTCATAGTCGATCTTGTGACTCAGTTTAACGATGCGCCGAGCAAGAGCTAGCTCAGAAGCAATGGCGCCATTGAAGGAGACGCTGAGGCCAATAGGAAGTTGCAGATCTTCAAAGCTGAGATTTGGGGTGTCAAACCACTCATCAATGAAGTTATGGATAATTGCCACATCAAAGAGAAGCAAATCATTGAAGATCTCTGCTTCTTCCTTGCTCTTGATCAGTTGCTCAAGAGCGTCATCTGCAAGATCTTCATCGCTGGACAGATTAATGTGCTCTTCTCGCAGAATGGCAGCAGGGGTCAAGGTCTGATCAGTATTCTTGACGATTTTCTTTTTCTTCTCCGTCTTCTTGGAGATACGTGACAGATCTTCAGACTGCACACTGTCTTCAGGAGGTGCAGTGGCCAGTGGCTTCGCTCGTGAAGCTTTAGGAGGAGCAGCTGACCTTGAAGCTTTAGTCTTCTTCTGCTTCTGCGGTTTTGGAGTAGGAGCAGGGGCTTCATCCATGTCAGCATCATCATCAGAGTGATCCACTTTGCCACCTTGAACAGAGATGTGGGTGATGAGGCCATCAAGGTTGTAGAAGGGTCCGATGATATTTGGTTCTGCATCGTGTGTGCCATCAGCACGGGGAGCAGGAGGACCAGGATTGAAGTCTAACCCCAAAGAATCTTTGTTCTTCTTTGCTGAGGCTTTTGCAAACTGATAATTGCGTTTGAACAGATTGTCTTCGCGACACCATAGTAAAGATGATGGGTCGGCATCAGCTGGTTGTGGCCCACGGACCATACAAGGATAGAAGCCTTGCTCAATGGCTTCAGCTCTGGACCTGGGTGGGAGATTTCTGTACAAAATATCTCCCCATGGTCGCTTGATGGCATTTTTCTCTGCATATTCCTGGGTCACGGACCTGTACTTGTACCACTGTTCTGCCCAATATCTTCAAATCCATTGGATTCGTGTCTTGCGCTGATTATAATCCTCTTCTGGATCTGTCTTGTAAAGTCCTGAGAGGTCATCAGGAAAATCTCTTGACGTCCCTCCACGACGCTGTCTGCCACCCTTCCTTACTGATTTCTCTGCAGCCATGAACTTCAAACTAAATGGCTTCAACACGTTCAAAGGCTTCAAGGGCTTTTGCTTGCTGGACAAATAGGAACTGGCTTCGGGAGAGTTAATGTGATGCTATAAGAATTCTGCAAACGAATGCAGACTATGAGAACCAAGGGATTCTCCCACGGACATGTACCTGTGACAGCATTAGAGATGCGAGGGAAGGGGAAGAGGTCATATGCATTCTCAGAAGATTTTGAAGATAAATCAGTTTGAAGACATTGACCTCATGATGCGAAGACATTCACTTATATGTTGAGAGTTGGTTCAAGATTTGTACAATTCCGTGAATAAGTACAAGTGAGGAATCTAACTAGATATGAAGCTTAAGTGAATATACTAGGCAGTATGAGATGCAGACAGGATAGATCTAACATTGTATAGGCAGAAACCTATTTTGGCAAACAGGATGAATCCTTGAGGATCAAAAAGACGGTAAAAATAGAGTTGTATTTACCACGCGAAGAACTGCTAGATGGGAAGAGTAGGAGACCGAGTAGTTCAATCCACCGTGCCCTAACTTGGTGACGGAGGACACCTACGGCGGCGGCGGAGAGGACGATGTCCGCGGCCGGCGTGAGGACGGCGTCGGAGAAGTCGCGGCAGCTAAGCGCTTCGTCGCCGGTGTCGTCGAGAGCTAGCGGTGGCGCTAGGGTTTTGACGAGGTGGAGAGGTGGAAGAAGTTTTTCTTGACCGCAGGGGACATGTATTTATAAGGAAGTGTGCGGCACAGCGCAATTACGCAGGTGCCCTGGCGGTTCACATCTGAGGGGAACGTGGCAGGCATGCAACATACTCAGAGTTGTCCCACGTTCCCACGCCCGCCAGGTTTGTCGGATGGTCTTTACGGCTTCTCCGGATTTCAGGCAATAAGAATATAGCATTTAAAACAGACTTAATGTTCGTCTCTGTATCTTCTGCTGACAAGGACGCAGAGAAGACATTCGACAGTTTCAATAGAATGCATATGATTTGGACAGATAGAGTTTGAGATAGGAAGCATAGAGAGATTAGGGTCCGATCACATTCACTTAGTTCAAAAGATTCAACTAGGAAGACATAGCTATAAGTGAATGTTGTAGAGGACAGAACACACACACACACACACACACACACACACACACACACACACACACACACACACATATATATATATATATATATATATATATATATATATATATATATATATATCAGAAAGCAATCAAATCAACATGGTGAAGATACTCATGAAGACAAGTTGACATTGAAGACAAACCAAATGCGAAGACATATCAAATTTAACGCCATGAGTGAAACACTTCAAACAGAGAAATTTGGTGGTGGCGTTACCCACCGTATAGGAAATATTAGACCCAGAAATGGCGCACAATTATCGTGGCGCTCCGAAGTCAAATTCCACATTAATGTATTCACACTTATAATGTAAGTCTTCATTGATTGAAGATATACTTTACTTCGTTTATTGCACATCTTAGTCATCAACATGCATAAGTGTTAGGATGTGTGCCTGATCACAGGACATTTTAGGATTCCAAGATATTTAGCTCACACCGTAACTTGCAAAACCTTTTCTCATTCAAGGGCTTTGTGAAGATATCTGCCAGTTGCTCTTCAGTGTTGACGTGAATGATATCAATATCTTTCTTCATGACATGATCTCTAAGAAAGTGATGACGAATTTCAATGTGCTTTGTCTTCGAGTGTTGAACTGGGTTGTTGGCAATCTTGATGGCGCTTTCGTTGTCGCAGAAGAGAGGTACTTGTTTCAGGTTGATGCCATAGTCCTTGAGAGTTTGCTTCATCCATAGAAGCTGATTGCAGCAAGATCCAGCAGCAATGTATTCAATTCAGCAGTTGAGAGTGATACATAGTTCTGCTTCTTTGAAGACCAACAGACAAGTGATCGTCCCAGAAAGTGACATGTGCCTGATGTAGACTTGCGATCCACCTTGTCACCAGCATAATCAGCATCCGAGAATCCAACCAGATCAAATTCTGAGCCCTTTGGATACCATAATCCTAGTGTTGAGGTGTAAGCCAAATATCAAAGAATTCTCTTCACAGCTAAGTGATGCGATTCCTTTGGTGCCGCTTGGAATCGAGCACACATGCAAACACTAAGCATAATATCTAGCCTAGATGCACATAGGTAAAGTAAAGAACCAATCATGGAGCGGTATACCTTTTGATCGAACTCTTTACCATTGTCGTCGGGACCTAGATGGTGTTTGGCTGGCATTGGCGTCGTGTAACCTTTGCAATCTTGCATTCCAAACTTCTTCAGGCAATCTTTGAGGTATTTCTCTTGAGATATGAAGATGTCATTTCTTTGCTGACAAATTTGAAGACCAAGGAAGAACTTCAGCTCTCCCATCATGGACATCTGATATTGCTCTCGCATCATGTATCCAAACTCATCACTGTATTTCTGATTGGTGGAGCCGAAGATAATATCATCCACATAGATTTGACACAATCAGTTCACCATCATATGTCTTCGTGAAGAGTGTGGGATCGAGGGATCCAGGTTTGAAGCCTTTGCTCTTCAGGAAGTCTTTGATCGTATCATACCAAGCGCGAGGAGCTTGTTTGAGGCCATACAGTGCTTTGTTTAGCTTGTACACCATATCAGGATGTTTTGGATCTTCAAAGCCAGGTGGTTGAGCGACGTATACTTCTTCTTCTTCAATCTTGCCGTTGAGAAATGCACTCTTCACATCCATTTGATATAGCAAGATGTTGTGATGGTTGGCATAGGCTAGCAGTATGCGAATAGCTTCAAGCGTAGCCACAGGAGCAAATGTTTCATCGAAGTCAATTCCTTCAACTTGAGTATATCCTTGAGCCACAAGTGTGCTTTGTTTCTGACGACTTGACCATGCTCATCTTGCTTGTTTCGATATATCCATTTTGTGCCAATAATGTTATGCTTGCGAGGGTCAGGACGCTTGACAAGTTCCCAAACATTGTTCAGCTTGAACTGTTGAAGCTCTTCTTGCATAGCTTGAATCCATTCAGGTTCCATAAAGGCTTCAGCAACTTTCTTGGGTTCTGATATTGACACAAAAGAAAAGTGCCCATAGAAATTTTCTAACTGTCTTGCCCTTGAGCGAGTAAGTGGACCAGGTGCATTGATACTATCAATTATCTTCTCAATCTATACTTCATTTGCAACACGAGGATGAGCTGGACGAAGATTTTTCTCTTGCTGATCATTATCAATGTTGGAAGGATTGTCTTCAGGCTGAGCATTGTCTTCAGGTTGGTTAGGTGCAGAAATGATAAGTTCCTATTTAGGCTGTGCTTCAGAAGGCATGATTTCACATGTTCCCATTAGCTTGATAGATTCACTGGGTGAAGCTTCGTCTAGTGTACTTGGCAGGAGCTCTCTTTGTGAACCATTGGTTTCATCAAACCGCACGTCCACAGTTTTGACGATTTTGTAGAGATAGAGGTTGAAGACTCTATAAGAGTGCGGATCCTTTCCGTAACTGAGCATGAAGCCTTTGTGAGCTTTAGGTGAAAATTTTGACTTATGATGGGGATCCTTGATCCAGCACCTAGCTCCAAATACTCTGAAGTAACTGACATTTGGCTTCTTGCCTGTGAGGAGCTTATAGGATGTTTTATTCAGAAGCTTATGGATGTAAACACGGTTGATGACATGACATGTTGTATCAATAGCTTCAGGCCAGAACTTTCTTGGTGTCTTGTACTCATCGAGCATTGTTCGAGCCATCTCAACGAGGGTTCTGTTCTTGCGCTCTATGATGCCATTTTGCTGAGGTGTGTATGGAGCAGAGAACTCATGAGTGATTCCCATTGTATCCAGATAAAGATCAAGTCCGGTGTTCTTGAACTCAGTGCCTTTGTCACTTCTGATATGCTTGATCTTGACGCCATAGGTGTTCATGGCTCGGTGGGCGAAGCGTCTGAAGACATCTTGCACTTCAGTCTTGTAGAGAATTATGTGCACCCACGTATATCTTGAACAATCATCAACAATGACGAAGCCATAGAGACAGGAAGTTGTTGTGAGGGTAGAGTAGTGAGTAGGGCCAAATAAGTCCATGTGTAGCAGCTCGAAGGGTTGAGATGTCGTCATGATTGTCTTCGAGGGATGTTTGGCCCTTGTCATCTTTGCAGCTTCGCAGGCACCGCACAAATGATCCTTCTTGAACTTGACGTCCTCAATACCTATGACATGCTTCTTCTTGACGAGAGTGTGTAAGTTCCTCATGCCAGCATGCCCCAGCCTCCGATGCCATAGCTAGCACTCAGAAGCTTTTGTGAGAAGACATACGGCAAGCTGTGGTCCTGCTGAGAAATCTACCATGTACAAATCATCTTTCCTGTACCCTTCAAAGACTAGAGATTTGTCAGATTCCATAAGTACAAGGCAACGATATTTTCCAAATATCACAATCATGTTCAAGTCACAAAGCATTGAGACAGACATTAAGTTGAAACCAAGGGATTCAACAAGCATCACTTTATCCATGTGCTGATCCCTTGAGATTGCAACTCTACCTAGACCCAATACCTTGCTTTTACCAGTGTCAGCAAATGTGATGTGACTCTTATCAGATGGACGTAAAGTTGAATCCATGAGAAGACTTCGATCACCAGTCATGTGATTAGTGCATCCACTGTCCATAATCCATTCTGAAGCACGAGGTGTCATACCCTACAGTACAGTTATGGGGATAGGCTTCACCAAGAGCATTGTGAAGCATAAACATTTGACGGGCAAGAGGATTATTGAAGCTCAAATCAAGATTAGGACTGATAGGATGAATGGCAAACGATTCAGGAACAAAATACATAGTAAGACCATTTGGGCATTTGATCTTGCGCCCTACAAGATGTTTTAGGTCCCCAGCAATAGCATCAAACGCCTTTGATTTCTGGCTGGAGACCTTTCCCTGCAAGAGAAAGTTAATTCTTCTTAACCACCCACATCTTCAGGGGTGGCTTAGAAGCTATGAGTCTAAGTGCAGCATCTGAGAATTTGGGCTTTGGAGCCCTAGCAAATAGTCTTGCAGGAGATGAATGATACTCATATGAATAAGCAGGAAAGTTCTTAGTTCTATGAACATAGCGGTTTGAAGACACACGCTCATATTCATGATTCTGAGTATGGTTTCCCTGCAAAACATTGGCGTTAGGGTGACTTAGGTGAGTCCTCTGTCTGTATGAAGCCTTTGGACCATATGAAGCCTTAGGTCTGGGGTTTGTCTTCTTCCCAGGTGGTGTCATGATGACATTCACTGGAAGATTCTCAAGACAGCTTTTGGGAACCCATATTTTCTTCATAGGTGGCCCATTCCTGCAGTTAGTACCAACATATCTGGCAAATACTTCACCATTCTGATTCTTGAACAGTTTATAGTTTGCATCTAAGGATTCATCAATGATAATAGGGTTAGCACAGGTAAAGCCAGATAAGGTAGATGGATCCACTGAAGGTCCCTTTGTAGCAACCCATGTGGTTTTGGGATACTGCTCAGGCTTCCAGTAGGGACCATCAACATTCATTTTCCTCTCGAACCCAACACCCTCTTTCCTAGGGTTTCGGTTCAGAATCTTCTTTTTGAGGACATCGCAAAGTGTCTGATGTCCTTTCAGACTTTTATACATCCCTGTTTCAAGCAATGTCTTCAACCTAGCATTTTCATCAGCAATAGTAGTGGTATCCTCCGCAGAGGGGTTAGTTACCACATAAGTAGTTGAAGACAATGCAACAGTAGCAGTAGTGGAACATTCAGCAGCAGAGGTAGCGTTATCACGCTCAAGACATTTTAGACATGGTGATTCAAATCCATCCTGAGCGGGACTGATCTGTTGAGCGCGAAGTGACTCATTCTCTTTTTGAAGATCTTCATGAGCCGCTCTCAATTTCTCAAGCTCTTGCTTCCTTTGAAGATAATCATAGGAGAGATTTTCATGAGTGGTTGAGAGCGTTTCATGACAACTTTCAAGTTCTTGGTACTTAGCATGAAGATTTTTTATGTCTTCAACTAAGGACTATGAACGAGTCATTTCCGCATCCAACAGGTCATCGCTTTTGTCTAACAGTTTTTGAGTATATTCCATAGCATTTTGTTGTTCAGTTGCAATTTTAGCAAGTGTTTTGTAGCTGGGTTTGGATTCACAATCAGAGTCATCTTCACTAGATGTTTGAAAGTAAGCATCGCATGATTTTACCTTGGCACCACGTGCCATGAAGCAGTAGGTGGGAGCAGGGTCGTCCTTGTCATCAGCTTCAGCGTTGGTGTGGAAGTCATTGTCTTCAGTGCTGAAGATGGCCTTGGCAACATAGGTTGTGTCTAGAGCCAGACTTGCGACGCCAGGGTCGGACTCCTCCTCAGACTCCACCTCCGCCTCCTCAGAAGCAGACTCCTCCTCTGAATCCATCTCCTTGCCAACAAATGCACGAGCCTTGCCAGATGAGCTCTTCTTATGAGATGAAGACTTGGATGAGGACTTGGAAGAAGACTTTGAAGATCTCTTCTTCTTCTTGTCATCAGAATCATATTCCTTGCTCTTCTTCTTCTTCTCGTTGTCCCACAGTGGACACTCAGAGATATAGTGTCCAGGTTTCTTGCACTTGTGACATGTTCTCTTCTTGTAGTCATGAGTGGAAGCTTCGTCATTTCTTGAGCTGGATCGTGAAGACTTTCTGTAGCCCTTCTTCTTAGTGAACTTCTGGAAGTTCTTCACAAGCATAGCAAGTTCCTTTCCAATGTCTTCAGGATCATCAGAACTGCAGTCAGATTCTTCTTCAGATGAGGAAACAACTTTTGACTTCAAAGCGCGAGTTCGTCCATAGTTGGGACCATAGATATCTCTTTTCTCAAACAGCTGGAACTCATGTGTGTTGAGCCTCTCAAGTATATCGGACGGATCGAGTGTCTTGAAGTCAGGACGTTCTTGTATCATGAGGGCAAGGGTGTCAAAGGAGCTGTCAAGTGATCTCAGTAGTTTCTTGACGATTTCATGCTTGGTAATCTCAGTGGCGCCGAGAGCATGAAGCTCATTTGTGATGTCAGTGAGGCAATCAAACGTGAGCTGGACATTTTCATTGTTGTTTCTCTTGAAGCTATTGAAGAGGTCGCGAAGAACACTGATCCTTTGATCTCTCTGGGTTGAGACGCCTTCATTGACCTTGGATAGCCAGTCCCAGACTAGCTTCAACGTTTCCAGAGCACTCACGCGGCCATACTGTCCTTTGGTCAGATGACCACAGATGATGTTCTTGGAAGTGGAGTCTAGTTGAATGAACTTCTTGACATCAGCGGGGGTGACACCTTCACCAGTTTTGGGAACGCCATTCTTGACGACATACCAGAGGTCGACATCAATGGCTTCAAGATGCATGCGCATCTAATTCTTCTAGTAGGGATATTCAGTTCCATCGAACACGGGGCAAGCAGCGGAGACTTTGATTATCCCTGCAGTCGACATAGCTAAAACTCCAGGTGGTTAAACTGAATCACACAGAACAAGGGAGTACCTTGCTCTGATACCAATTGAAAGTGCTAGTTATCGACTAGAGGGGGGTGAATAGGCGATTTTTATGAAAGTCTTCAAAACATGGAAGTTTTGAAGACAAACTATAGAAATGAACCTATTGAAATGCAGAGGAAGATATACTACGCCAAGTAAACCATAGTTAAGTATGCAATGAGAGTACGAAGACAAATGGTTGCTAGGTAGTAAGGATCAGAATGGAAGATGGTATGAAGCCAAAAAACAATAGATGTCAAACTGTGAAGACAAATAGGTAAAGCAAATAGGCAATGACTTCACAGAGACAAACTCTAAGTAAAGAGAGGGAGAGAATAGAACCAGTCACTTGTTGAGGACACAGGATTTGTTGGACCAGTTCCAGTTGCTGTGAAAACTGTACGTCCGGTTAGGGAGGATGAGATTCAACTAAGAAGACCTCATCTTCACCTTATTCCCCTTGAGCTAAGGACACACAGTCCTCGCCCAATCACTCTGGTAAGTCTTCAAGGTAGACTTCCAAACCTTCACATAATTCGTTCACCGGCGATCCACAATGACTCTTGGATGCTCAGAACGCGACACCTAACCGGCTGGAGGATTCACAATCCTCAAGTGTAATAAGTCTTCAGGTCACACAGACAGAAAGACTTCAGTGATGCCGAACACTCTTTCGCTCTGGGTGTTTGGGCTTTGTCCTCGCAAGGATTTCTCTCTCTCAAAGGCTTCGAGGTGGGTTGCTCTCAAACGACAAAAGCCGTGCACTAACTCTGAGCAGCCACCAATTTATGGTGTAGGGGGTGGGCTATTTATAGCCACTAGGCAACCCGACCTGATATGTCTGAAATGACCCTGGGTCACTAAGGAACTGACACGTGTTCCAACGGTCAGATTTCAAACACACACGGCAACTTTACTGGGGCTGCAAGCAAAGCTGACTTATCCAGCTCTGGATAAGATTTGCTCTCATTGTCTTCGCTCGAAGACATAGGATTTGGGTTGAGCATCACTTCAGTCACTCTGACTTTGTTCACTTGGACCCCACTTAACAGTACGGTGGTTCCTATGACTCAACAAAGAATAAAAGGAAACAACGAAATGACTAAGTCTTCGCGCTCCATAGTCTTCAATCAATGTCTTCTCATGTCATAGTCTTCAATATGAATATCTTCTCATATATTTTTAGGGGTCATCTCCGGTAGGTAAACCGAATCAATGAGGGACTACTATCTGTGTTATCCTGCAATTCTCACAAACACATTAGTCCCTCAACCAAATTTGTCGTCAATACTCCAAAACCAACTAGGGGTGGCACTAGATGCACTTACAACTTGTTGTTCTAAAAACCCTAAGAAACACCTTCCCTACCAATGTGAGTTTAGTGATAATGGAATCGTATCTTTGTATGCTAAGGGTGTTTATAATTACTATGATGTTCAACAAATTGAAGAATTTGTTGCTTTTAAGGGTGCTTATGAAATTGCTTCTTTTATTGAAACATATGATGCTACTCTTTACAAATCTGAAAATTTTGTCATACTTGAATATTGTTATGATAATTATGCTTCTAATAACTATGTTAAACCATATATTGAGAACTCCTCCGCTGTCCAAGAAGAGACTAATATTTTGCAGGAGTCTATGGAAGAAGAAATTGATGAAACTATGAGCTCATTGGATGAAAAAGATGACGAGGAGAGCGAAGAACAAAAGGAGGAAGAGCGGATTAGCTACCCGTGCCCACCTTCTAATGAGAGTAACTCTTCAACTCATACATTGTTTAATTTCCCTTCGTGCTTACCGAAGGATGAATGTTATGATGATTGTTATGATCCCGTTGATTCTTTTAAAATATCCCTTTTTGATGATGCTTGCTATGCTTGTGGCCAAGATGCCAATATGAATTATGCTTATGGAGATGAACTTGCTATAGTTCCTTATGTTAAACATGAAATTGTTGCTATTGCACCCACGCATGATAGTCCTGTTATCTTTTTGAATTCTCCCGACTACACTATATCAGTGAAGTTTGCACTTATTAAGGATTATATTGATGGGTTGCCTTTTACCATTGCACATGATGATTTTGATGAATATAATATACATGTGCTTGCTGCTCCTACTTGCAATTATTATGAGAGAGGAACTACATCTCCGCCTCTTTATGTTTCCAACACGAAAAAATTGCAAGAAACTGTTTATACTATGCATTGGCCTTTACTTTGTGTGCATGAATTGTTCTTTTATGACATGCCGATGCATAGGAAGAGAGTTAGACTTCGTTGTTGCATAATATATGTTACTTTGTGCTCACTACTAAATTACAAATCATTGTTAATTAAAATTGGCTTTGATATACCTTGGGATCCGGGTGGATCCATTACTTGAGCACTATATGCCTAGCTTAATGGCTTTAAAGAAAGCGCTGCCAGGGAGACAACATGGAAGTTTTAGAGAGTCATTTATTTCTATTGAGTTCTTCTATAAAGTTAAAAAAAAGAGGGGAACCTAAAACTTTTCAAAAAGGAAAGTGAAAGTGAGAGAGACAAGCATTGTTAAAGTGGGGGAGCTCCTTGAACTTTGTTCATGCTCACGGAAACTTTGTGAATCTTGATTACAGAAACTTTTCAACAAAAATAATTATCCTATTGTACAATTCCATTGTATTATAAAAATAATGTGCCAAGGTTTGCCTTTAGGATGTTTACAATGCTTGTTGGTTTGTACGGTGCAGGACAGAAACTTTGGCTGTAGTGCGCGATTTTACATTTTTTACTGGAATGTCAAATGGTTCTGAAACTTTTTGCACTGTCTTTCTATACAAATTGTTTATTTGTCCTAATTTTGGTAGAATGTTTGGAGTACCAGAGTTATGGTGAATGTTCATATTATTACAGACTGTTCTGTTTTAGACAGATTCTGTTTTTGATGCATAGTTTGCTTGTTTTGATGAAACTATCGATTTCTATCAGTGGATTAAGCCATGGAAAAGTTATACTACAGTAGATAAAATGCAAAAACAAAATATGAATTGGTTTGCAACAGTACTTAGAGTAGTGATTTGCTTTATTATACTAACGGATCTTACCGAGTTTTCTGTTGAAGTTTTGTGTGGATGAAGTGTTCGATGATCGAGAAGGTCTTGATATGAGGAGAAGAAGGAGAGGCAAGAGCTCAAGCTTGGGGATTCCCAAGGCACCCCAAGTAAATATTCAAAGAGACTCAAGCGTCTAAGCTTGGGGATGTCCCGGAAGGCATCCCCTCTTACTTCAACAAGTATCGGTATCTTTTCGGATCCGTTTCATTCATGTGATATGTGCAATCTTGGAGTGTCTTTTGCATTTAGTTTTCATTTTTCTTTTATGCACCATGCTGGTATGAGATAGTCCTTGGTTGATTTATAGAATGCTCATTGCACTTCACTTATATTCTTTGAGTATGGCTTTATAGAATGCTTCATGTGCTTCACTTATATCATTTGAAGTTTGGATTGTCTGTTTCTCTTCACTTAGAAAACCGCCATTTGTAGAATGCTCTTTTGCTTCACTTATATTTGTTAGAGCGTGAGCATATCTTTTGTAGAAAGAATTAAATTCTCTTGCTTCACTTATATCTATTTAGAGAGATGATAGGAATTGGTCATTCACATGGTTAGTCATAAAACCCTACATAAAACCTGTAGATCACTGAATATGATGTGTTTGATTCCTTGCAATAGTTTTGCGATATAAAGATGGTGATATTAGAGTCATGCTAGTGGGTAGTTGGGGATTGTACAAATACTTGTGTTGAGGATTGTGATTCCCGTAGCATGCACGTATGGTGAACCGTTATGTAACGAAGTTGGAGCATGAGGTATTTATTGATTGTCTTCCTTATGGGTGGCGGTCGGGGACGAGTGATGGTCTTTTCCTACCAATCTATCCCCCTAGGGGAATGCATAGTAGTACTTTGCTTCGAGGGCTAATAAACTTCTGCAATAAGTATATGAGTTCTTTATGACTAATGTGAGTCCATGGATTATACGCACTCTCACCCTTCCATCATTGCTAGCCTCTTCGGTACCGTGCACTGCCCTTTCTCACCTCGAGAGTTGGTGCAAACTTCGTCGGTGCATCCAAACCCCATGATACGATATGCTCTATCACACATAAGCCTCATTATATCTTCCTCAAAGCAACCACCATACCTACCTATCATGGCATTTCCATAGCCATTCCGAGATATATTGCCATGCAACTTCCATCATCATCATATACATGACTTGAGCATTTATTGTCATATTGCTTTGCATGATCATAAGATAGTTAGCATGATGTTTTCATGGCTTGTCCGTTTTTTGATGTCATTGCTACGCTAGATCATTGCACATCCCGGTACACCGCCGGAGGCATTCATATAGAGTCATATCTTTGTTCTAGTATCGAGTTGTAATATTGAGTTGTAAGTAAATAAAAGTGTGATGATCATCATTATTAGAGCATTGCCCGCCAAAAAAAGGAGAGGCCAAATAAGCCTAAATAAAAAAGGGGGGCCAAAGAAGCCCATTCAAAAAAAGAGAAAAGAAAATAAAAAGGGGCAATGTTACTATCCTTTTACCACACTTGTGCTTCAAAGTAGCACCATGTTCTTCATATAGAGAGTCTCTTGAGTTATCACTTTCATATACTAGTGGGAATTTTCATTATAGAACTTGGCTTGTATATTCCAATGATGGGCTTCCTCAAATGCCCGAGGTCTTCATCAGCAAGCAAGTTTGATGCACACCCACTTAGTTTTCAGTTTGAGCTTTCATATACTTATAGCTCTAGTGCAGCCGTTGCATGGAAATCCCTACTCCTCACATTGACATCAATTAATGGGCATCTCCATAGCCCGTTGATTAGCCGCGCCAATGTGAGACTTTCTCCTTTTTTTGTCTTCTCCACATAACCCCCATCATATTATTCTATTCCACCAATAGTGCTATGTCCATGGCTTGCGCTCATGTATTGCGTGAGGGTTGAAAAAGCTGAAGCGCGTTAAAAGTATGAACCAATTGCTTGGCTTGTCATCAGGGTTGTGCATGATTTGAATATTTTGTGTGGTGAAGATGGAGCATAGCCAGACTATATGATTTTGTAGGGATAACTTCCTTTGGCCATGTTATTTTGAAAAGACATTATTGCCATATTAGTAGGCTTGAAGTATTATTGTTTTTATGTCAAATGATAGACTATTGCTTTGAATCACTCGTGTCTTAATATTCATTCCATGATTAGATACATGATCAAGATTATGCTAGGTAGCATTCCACATCAAAAATTATCTTTTTTTATCATTTACCTACTCGAGGACGAGCAGGAATTAAGCTTGGGGGTGCTGATACGTCTCCCTCGTATCTATAATTTTTGATTGTTCCATGCCAATATTATGCAACTTTCATATACTTTTGGCAACTTTTTATAATATTTTTGGGACTAACATATTGATCCAGTGCCCAGTGCCAGTTCCTGTTTGTTGCATGTTTTATGTTTCGCAGAAACCCCATATCAAACAGAATCCAAACGGGATAAAAATGGACGGAGAATATTTTTGGAATATTTGGAGAATATGGGAAGAAGAATCAACGCGAGACGGTGCCCAAGGGGGGCACGAGGCAGGGGGTGCGCCTGCCCCCCTCATGGGCCCCCCGTAAGGCGGTTGCTGCTCTTCTTTGGCCGCAAGAAAGCTAATTTTCGGGAAAAAAAATCTCGACGGAGGTTTCAGTCCAATCGGAGTTACAGATCTCCATATATATACGAAATGGTGAAAGGGCAGAATACCAAAACGCAGAAACAGAGAGAAACTGAGAGACAAATCCAATCTCGGAGGGGCTCTCGCCCCTCACATGCCATGGAGGCCAAGGACCAGAGGGGAAACCCTTCTCCCGTCTAGGAAGGAGGTCAAGGAAGAAGAAAAAGGGGCCCCCTCTCCCCTTCTCTTCCGGTGGCACCGGAATGCTGCCGTGGCCATCATCATCACCGCGATCTACACCAACACCTCCGCCATCTTCACCAACATATCCATCACCTTCCCCCATCTATCTACAGTTGTCCACTCTCCCGCAACCCGCTGTACCCTCTACTTGAACATGGTGCTTTATGCTTCATATTATTATTCAATGATGTGTTGCCATCCTATGATGTCTGAGTAGATTTTCGTTGTCCTATCGGTGGTTGATGAATTGCTATGATTAATTTAATTTGCTTGTGGTTATGTTGCTGTCTTCTGGTGCCCATCATATGAGCGCGCGCGTGGATCACACCATAGGGTTAGTTGTATGCTAATAGGACTATGTATTGGAGAGCAAGAGTGACAGAAGCTTCAACCTAGTATAGAAATTGATGCATACGGGATTGAAGGGGGACCAATATATCTTAATGCTATGGTTGGGTTTTACCTTAATGAACGTTAGTAGTTGCGGACGCTTGCTAATAGTTCCAATCATAAGTGCATAGAATTCCAAGTCAGGGTTGACATGCTAGCAGTGGCCTCTCCCACATAAAACTTGCTATCGGTCTAGTAACGTAGGCAATTGCTTAAGGGACAATTTCGCAACTCCTACCACCACTTTTCCACACTCGCTGCATTTACTTTATTGCTTCTTTACCTAAACATCCCCTAGTTTTTATTTACATTCTCTTTATTATCTTGCAAACCTATCCAACAACACCTACAAAGTACTTCTAGTTTCATACTTGTTCTAGGTAAAGCGAACGTTAAGCGTGCGTAGAGTTGTACCGGTGGTCGATAGAACTTGAGGGAATATTTGTTCTACCTTTAGATCCTTGTTGGGTTCGACACTCTTACTTATCAAAAACTGTTGCTATCCCCTATACTTGTGGGTTATCAATATGTGTCATGCATGGCAATAAATGAGACCACCTATGATATTTATCTATGATACTATGCACTATAGAGGTAGTAACATAGACTAGTAACATATGCATGTTACTAGTCTAAGTTACTCCCCACTATGACCAGCCTTAATTGCCTCGCCACATCAGATTTTTCGTCTACATGGCATGCTTAGCACCCGTACAAGGTGGAGCATTGGGAGGGGCCTTACAAGACGAATGGAATACTTTGTAAAGTATTCAATTAGTGTGCTTGTTTTTTTTTAAATCACGTACACATGTTTGACCACTAAATGAGCAAAAACTTTTACATGATCTTGCATGAAACGATTCAATGCTCCTCAAAATCTGAACAAATGATGGACAATAAAATGATACTAACAAAACAAAACAAAAATAGATAGGCACTTTAAACTAAAAGGGAAGGAGTAATTGACATAACTGTGTAGGATCTCTCTTCTTAAGATTAGTGGCGATTAGCCGCGCTTTTGCGAGCTTTGCCAATTTGGACCGTGTGGTCATTGCTCTTCATGATATAAGCCATTTATGACTATGTCGGAAGTAAAAACCTTAGCCTCTGGGACTGCCCTCATTCACTTTTACCTCATGGCTAAGGGTGCAAGGTGACAGCCCATCAAAACCACTTCGTGCTCTCCAGCTCGCAAGTTCTTTATTAGAGGAGTTTGGCGACTGTAAATCATTTTGTACTAAAGCAGAGGAAAGGAGGCAACTAGTGGCTTCTGGTGAAGCAGCGAGTTCATGTGCAAGTGAATGAACGAGCGGCGAGTGAAGTGCAATAGTCGTAATCGTGCTTTGCAGACCTAGTAGACCCATTCTTGCATCCCTACTCACAACCAATGTCGTCGCTTTTCCCGTCGCACTCCCAGATTCCCTTCACTCCAACTCCCTTCCCCCTTTCACCGACCTCTCGGTACAACATCGTAGATCTCCCTCCTAGTTGACGATTGTTGTTCCCCTCGTGCTCTCACATTGATGCCTTTCTGATCAAAGCAATGAATGATAGAACCAAGCGTCGGCCCTCATTGTTGGTCGTCACCATCAACCCTCCTATGAGCACGCCTATGTCCATGCCTTCATCATTGTCCACTACCTTTCTCCATGGAGTTGGGAATTGAAGGACGATAATTTCCCGGACTTACGAGCAATGATGCAACATCAAATGGTGCAGAGGATCAGCAGCAAATATAGCGACCACGTGTAACGGAACCACTCCATTGACTGATAGGTTATCCATTCCCAAACCTAAATTCATTTTCCCCTTGGTTTTTCATTTTTTTTTTAACCGAGAATAAATCCCTTTCCATCACAAAGCATAACAGAAATAAAACTTATCGAGACCAAACAAGAAACTACAGGAAGCGGGAAAGGGGAGAAGCAAGTTCAAAGCACTATAAGGATATCCATTATCGTGCTCACAATTGACACCCCCATCATGGAGCAAAACCTGGTAGCACAGAAACACTATCCTACTAGAGTAAGTATCGTCAGGTACAAAGTGCATCAGCCACAACTAAAGATAGTAGCACACATCCTTTGTAACTGAAGCCTTCAAGAAGAACCACGAGCAACTAGCAGCGCCAGCAGCGCCCGACGACCACCTACCCTTTGTCAGCTTCAATTCCCTCCAGGATCGTCAGACGGACCCTCCATATTGGTAGCTTTGCTCCTGAGAAGAGTAGCTTCGTACCTTAAAGCATCCAAGTCCCTAGCCTTCCGTAAAACTACTCAAGATGTTAGAGACGCACAAAATGAAAACACAAATTCAAATGGAGATTGAGGAAACTTGAATTCGAAGGTTGGTCCGTTGAGGAAATTCTCGATAATCCAACAAACAAGCGCTAAGTCGACAATGTAAAAGTTTTCCCCATAAAGAAATAATGTATAGCACTAGGCAAAGAACTACCATAAATTATTTGGGCACTCATCGGTTCGGAAGACCGAGCCCATAGTACGCCAAGCCAACCTAGCAACTGAGAAAGAAAGAACATGTGCTGGGAGATTTCCCTCTCCCCACATAATGAGCATTTAGGGTTATCGGGCCAATTCCTTCTCTTCATCACATCATTAGTCAAAACCGCATCCTAGAATAATTGCCAAAGGAAAATTTGTACTTCAGTAAAAGTATTTTATTAACCCCAAATTCCAGGAAACAATACCATGTTCTTGAGAAGGCAGTAAACGAGCACAATTCAACTTAATATACTCCCATTGTTCCAACAACTCAGGGGCTCGTCTTCTCCTCAAAAAATAAAAAAGATTGACCCCAACACCCGCATTAATAGTGCAATCATGATGTTGAAAAAAATTGAGGGAATTTATCCACAAAGGAACGTTATCATCCCAAGGGTCTTTCCAAAGCTTATCCACATCCCCACTTAATAGAAACATCTCTACACAACATATAAATGTTTTTGACTTTAAGGATGTCTTTCCAAACAGGGGAATTAGATCTTTCCATAACAATAGCTATAGTATCTCTCTTGATATACTTAGCTTTAAAAATATCTTACTGAAGGCCTGAATAATGCTAAGTTTCCACCACCACTTTCACAATAGTACTAATGTTTTATATTCTCAAATCTTTAATTCCCAAACCTCCCTTATTCTTAGATCTACACACTCTAGACCACTTAACCAATTAATATCTTTTTATGCCTCCTTTTCTCCACCAGAAGAAATCTCTTCTATGTTTATCAAGCTTGCCAACAAAGGTTTTGTTCATCAAGAACAAAGACAAATGATAATATGATATGCTAGAAACATTGGAATTTAGAAGAATGGTTCTACCACCCATAGAAGCAACATTAGCTAGACATCCATCACAATTCTTGATATATTTAGTCTCAATATAATCCCAATCAGAATAGTGCAAGGTAGCAAAACCCACAAGAACCCCTAGGTATTTCATAGCAAAATGACTAGTGACACAAAAATCAAGGATGCTATCATCACCTCCAATACAAAATATCTTTACTTTCTTCGAAATTGATTTTGGGGCCACACATGAGCTAAAATATATATGAGAGGAGTTTCATATTGATAGCCCTATCTGGGTAATGATCAATACATAAAACTATGGCATCCACATACTGTAGGGTTGTAACATCCTTATCAATCAAATCAGGAGCCAAGCCACTAAGTAAATCATTTTTCTAAGTATTCTTAACCATCTTGGATAGACATTCAACACCCAAACTCAACAAGAAGGGGGAGAGAGGGTCCTCTTACATCGGCCCCTTATGACTTTGGAAATATGGTCTAGTAGTGTTATTAAGTTTGACACTGACAGTTCCATTGTGTAACGCACTTTTTATCGAGTTACACCAAACATGACAAAATCCTCTCAACACATGGCACTCCATCACGAATTCCCAATTGACTTTACCGTACACTTTATCAAATCTAATATTCTTTTAATAAAAACATTCTAGTTGATACTAATCAAAATATCTACAAAGGACCACAATCTGATGTGACAAATAGGACAAAGTTGTTGCATTCTGTTAGTAGCAAAAATTTTAGGGAGCTGAGTAATTATCCCACAATTGAGTCTTTGTGCATCCAGAGTGCCAGCATGGAAAGCATGGAACATGTTCATAATATCAAATTGAATTATCTTCCAACAACACTGAAGAAACACATTAGGATGTTATCAGGAGTTCAGGACTAGGAGCTCTATTTTATCCAAGCAAATAAAGCATTTTAACTTCTTCTATAGTGAAAGGTCTGGTTATTTTTTTCATTTTAAGAACCAAAGAGCTTCTCACCTATAGACCAGGTATCTGGGGATAAATGGAAAATATTCCCAAGGCATGGACCAAAAAGTTTTTATAGGTTGTCAGAACCCTCAATAGTAACACCATCAACCGAGAAGGAATGTATAGTGCCTTTTCTCTTTTGCCATTAGCAATTTTTTGGAATATGAGGTGTTTTTAATCACCTTTCAATAACCATCTCTCATGAGATTGTTGTAATAGGTATACTTCCTCATTAATCAGGATCTCATTCAGTAAAATATTAATGCCAACTCTCCAACAATATAATTCAGGGTGAAGATGACCTAATTTTTCCAACTCTACCAATACATAGAGTTCCACTCCAAGTTCCTCCTTTCTACTTCTAGCATGACAAAAGTAATTTGAGCCCTAGCCTTTAATGATTTTTATTAATATTTTAATCTTAGTGTGCAGTACATCAATAGAATCTGGTGATCTCATAGGTTTACTACAAATCTTATGAACCAGGGGAAGAAAATAAGATTTTTTTTCATCTAATTAATCTCAAAATGAAACCCCCTCTTTTAGGACATGTAACATGATTATTCTTGGTGGATAATAAGAGGTGATTATGGTCACAGACATCTCTGGAAAAAAAATTGTCGAGTCATCAAAGGAAAAACATCCGCCCAATCAGTAGGCATGAGGATCCTATAAAGTTTTCTCAAGACTCGGATGCTTTTGATTATTAGTCCACGTGTACTTTCCACCGCTTATAAAAGGTTCTCTCAAACTAGAAGTATGAATGATTGAGTTAAAATATATCATTATACCGAAAACATTGCATTCTCTTATTCTTATTCCCACTATGCCTCAAGATATTAAAATAACCCCCATGAGAAAAGGAATTTTTACATTACCACAAAAACTAGCTAGCTCTGTTAAAAAAATCTAACTTAGCATCATCTTGAGCTACCCCATAAACAACAAGTAGGGCCCATCTAGTTTTAACAATTAAATTCTCTAGAATGAATTGCAAAACATATTTTCCTTTAACATGGGGAACAATATCCACTTTCTCTTTTTTTTAACCAACAAAGGACACCACCGGCTCTACCTCTACAAGGAATCCATCCCCAGGTAAACACATAATAGGAATCAACATTGCTGAAATAACTAGCAGAGAACTTTTGACTAGTTTCTTGTAAACAAATAAAATTTTGGAAATGATCAAAACTAATATAAGAGATATAGGTACACATTCCCTTCTTCCATGCCCCTCTGCATTTCCACAATATACCTCTCATTTATATTTCTAGTTCTTTTATGTTGTCGTGTACTTCTGTTAGGGGAATGGGAAGAATTAGCCTCACTTTTAGCGATCTCAACTGCAACTTTCTAACTCCTGGTAACAGGTCTATGCACAATCACATACACTTCCTATTTATTTTTTCTTGGATCTCCTTTATAGTAGAATCATCCATCTCTAAATCTCTCTTAAGGCACTAGGTCATATTAACATGAGTCTTATCCCCTTTTTCATTGATAAACATTAACTCGTCATCCATGACATCTTGGATAGGATTACCTCTTATCATCCAAGTTATTCCTAGATTTACCAAGTTCTCTAACAATATCTATGTAGGAAAAATCATTTCCAGGTACTAAAACACCCATTTTAGTGCCCCTTAACATAAGATCGTTATCAGACAATATATCGAATGCATTAGAACTTTAAAGTGGAAGAGTACCTTCCAAATTCCTCTTCTTGGTAGCAATGGTAGCCCTCTCATTTACTCTTTTTCATATTATTTTGTGCATTTCCCAAGTCGAACCTCAAATTCATCTTAGAAGCTAGCGGGGTAGTAGGGAGGATATCATCAAAAACATCGGGAGAGGTAACTTGATATTGCACCACATAATCAGTAGAGACATTCAGGTTGCTATCATCAGCACAATCCACCTCCATCATCTGAGGGGTAGAGGTAACAACATCCGCAAATGAGTTCCTGATTAGGGGAGTTGGATGGATCACATAATTATGTATTTCAAGAACTACCTGATCCTTGTTGTGCCCAATAATAGCAGCACATGAAACAAAAACTGGATTCCGATGAGACAACAAACATCACTTATGCCGTCCCCTGGACATCAACCCCAACAAACAGAAACAAGGACTTATCTATGCCCCGGAGATCACCCTCCTGAGGACCTGAGCGGCCATTGGAGGCCCATGAGAGCGGTGAGCCGGTGAGGGCGTCGACGGAAGGACAAGAAGACGAGTCCTCTGGACCGTCTCTCTCTATGCGGAAGGTTCGAGAAGGACATGGTAACAGTAACAGAGTTGACACCGGCCTACAAAGTCGGTCTTTGTTGATCGTGATTTGTCCGGCGCCGTCCTGCCGCGCTGGCGATAGAGACAAGCATATAACAAGTCGCTGGTCGGCCGAAAATTCCTCATAAACTACAGTGTCGCTCAATAACCCAATCAACCCAGGAAGTGCCAACTTTGCGCGGCCAGTAGACGCCCACGTGCCCTCCCGGGCGCGTCACCAACCCCATCTTCTCCCTCCACCTCAGCTATTTATACAGCTCAGCAGCTCACTCGCGCTTCACACTCACACTCGTTGATATTTCCATTCACTAATCATCGTCAGCAGCGTAACACACAGTAGAAGCCGAAGGCATGGAGAGCGAAGGCAGCACGAGCCGCAACGGCGGTGCCGGTGCCGCCTGCGCGGTCTGCGGCGGCGCCGCGGCCTTGTACTGTCCGGCGGACGCGGCGGCTCTCTGCGTGCCCTGCGACGCGGCTGTCCACTCGGCGAACCCTCTGGCCTCCCGCCACGAGCGCGTCCCGCTGGCGGCCGCCGTGGCGGCGACCTCCGGCGTGTACGACCTCTTCGCGGCTGACGACGAAGGCGGCTCGTCCTGGCCCACGCCGGGGCAGGGGCAGGGGAGCCCCAGCAGCGGCTCGTCCGGCTTCAGTAGCGGCGGCGGCGGCGTCGAGATGAGCCTGTTTGACCTGCTCTCCGACGTCGACCTCGTGGCCGCCGGCGCCGGCGGAAGCATGTCATCGGACGGCGGCGTCGCGCCGTTGTGGCTGCAGCCAAGCCTCGCCGTGGACGCCTCTGCTGCGTGGACCTCCGCGTGGTCGCCGTCGGAGGCTGTCGTCGTCCCGTCGGCGGCGGACAGGGCGGCGAGGGTCAGGCGGTACCGCGAGAAGCGCAAGACCCGCAAGTTCCACAAGACCATCCGCTACGCCTCCCGCAAGGCCTACGCCGAGGCGCGGCCGAGGATCAAGGGCCGCTTCGTCAAGCGCCCCGCGGCGGCGGCGGACGACGGCGACAACACGAGCGCCGCCGAGGCGGCCAAATTCTGGCTCTCCTTCTCCGACAACAGAGTAGGGTTCCAAGTTGCATCCCAAGGAGTGGTGCCAAGCTTCTAGCAATGGCGTCTGCCCAGCAAAGGAAAGATGCCAGCGATCGAAGTGCAGATGCCATGCTGCCATCCTATTGGCGCCATGGTCTCCCTGCCGTGTCCGTGTTCCGGTCGTGCCGTCATTGCAGTCAATATTCATGGTAAAAACCCGCCATCGATATTTTTAACTGATGACGCGGGTTTTTCGATCGACGGGCGTAATATTATGTCCATCGGTGAAGTAGGCGATTAATGTACTTCCTCGGTTTGTTGTTAGTTTCATGTGCTAAGATGAATAAAGAATCATATTAAATTCTTGTGGCCACACTGATGTTCATATCATTTTACCGTTGCCAGTGTTTATGGATAAAGCTTTTTTTCGGAGAGCGGCGATTCTGCACTTAGGTGTATCTGCAACTGGATGATACCCGGCATGTTACTGCAGGAATCGATTATATTTTGATGATATAAGAACTAGAGATACATATTATCTACTGTATTTGATTATTGTTTTGTTGTAAAATATTTATTGAATATAACTAAGTAGCTTAACAAAATATAAATTACTTTTTTCATGCATGGTTGCATAGTAAAATGTTATATTTGCATGCGCGCAAATAGGTTAGTGTGGATTATCTATGTAGTTATATAGGATGAGGAGATTAATTTAGTCTAAGATAGCTCGTGTGCAGTTGTTCACATGTACTCCCTCTGTCCCATAATGTAAGACGTTTTTTGACACTACACTAGAGTCAAAAAACGTCTTACATTATGGTACGGAGGGAGTAGCTTTCATGGTTTAATTTCATAGGCGAAGATAATAAAGCCAATGCGATTTTTGTATGAATAGATAGCTAGCCATGACGACTCTATTTATTCTTAATTAGGGTTTAGAGATGTGACTGTATCATTGGTGCTTAGTTTAGGTTGTCTGCTAATAATGATTGCTAGTATCTTTACAATTTGGGAGTGCGCCGACTTCGAAAATAGTAATCCGGGAGTGCCTGAGTCTAGGCGCGCTCGTACTGTGGAAATGGTTGCCTATGCATTTGTTGGGTCACTGAAAACGACAACGACCATGACATTTTCAATTTCCTAAATATGAAACTGGGGTGACAAAGGATGACTATGTAGACTATATTTACTTAATGATAGTGAGGTATGTGGGGTTTATGATTGCCTAATGCTCCACAAAACAATTAAGTTGAAGTTGTGCCAGTATGGGACTGGTTGACAAATTTATGCAGGCCTATGCATGATGCTAATTACATTGCACTTTCTTTTTGTCTTGGAAGAAAAATGACGAGAATTCATCAAAGTACTACAAGAACTATAAGAAATAGCATAAAACCACTATGGTAGATTACTTGCAAGGTTGAACCCAACTATCATACAGAACTCTTTCTTGGAGATCACTCATCAAACTTGGACAAAGAAATATAAATAGACCGAAGAGCATATATGAATAACAATTATGCATCAAAGAAATCAAATAGATCTAAAAATTATTCATGGAAAAATCTGATCATAAAGTGAACATTCATCACAACACAACAAACATACCAACAGATTACATCAGAAGCATCACAATCATGTGGGTAGCTCATGCGATCTTTGTATTGAGAAACATGGGAGAGAAAACCAACTAGCGACTACTCACTACTAGGGAAAAGCCTAGCAGCAGCGAGGGTTTTGGGCCTCTCAGTAGCGCGAGGACCAGCGCTACTAATAAGGCGCTACAGCTAACGTATAGCAGTAGCGCCTGTTGTCCCATGCTACTGCTATACATGAATAGCTGTAGCGCTTTTTGAGAAAGGGCGCTGCTGATATTATCTGCAGCGCTGTTTACTGGGACGCGCTACTGGTAAGGCGGCGCTACTGCTAAATTTTTCCCCTCGCTACTACTAGTTTTATTATTAGTTTTTTCCCCTGCATATTTGTTTTGTATTTGAATAGGCTTTATACAATAATCTTTAGCATATCATACACATACAAATGTAATCATAGCATATACATACAATTAGTCTCATCAAATCATGTCATCATCATAATCATCATCCAACACAAAGTGGTCTCTCGTCATCATCTCGAAAATAGCGATACAAGTCTCGATTACTTGCAAATACATCGTCATCCATCTAAACAATGATATACGCGAGAAGTGCTATCACTTTGAGTACATGAGTTCGTATCCCTCTCTCGCATTAGCGTGAACCTAAACTAACTACTGCTTGTCGCTCGGAAACCGGAAACCGGTACACCTGGGCCTGACACTCCGACCACTTGTCGTATATATACTCCTGGCGTAGCACTTCTTCGCCATCTATGATCTATGCACCTGCATCGTCACATGAGTCGATGATATGCAACATATATAGTTGAGCAACAGAAAGAGACAGACTTGGCAAAAATAGAAACAACATATCATAAGCATAAATAACAAAGTTCATCGTACCCCAAAATGCCCTAACTAGAGTGATTTTCGCTAGTCGAGGAGGAGGACGGTTTAATTACATCACAAATAAAGTTTCACCATGCATAACTCAAAGTTTTGTCATACAGAAAGTATGGACTAAACGGACACATTGTCATATATCGACAATCACTCCAACATGTCGTTCCATCCATCCAAGTCAGGGAGATAGTCCCCGAGCCTAGTGAAAGGCTTCAGGTCGAGACGTTGAGAGGCTATCCATGTTCGGACGTCTTCCCGCGACATTTGTCCCTCTCCGTAGAACATCCCTGTTTTTCCGACGACCTCCTTCATGATGATTTGGGCAAGTTCGCGCTGGATGTTATAGAACTCAGCTCAAAGTCGATGATCCTCGATATCTCCTATGTCCTTTGCCCATTGCAGAATATGGGCATCGCTGGAAGAAGGTGACATGCGAAGGTTCTGGTGATCCCGTCTGTACTCCAGCATGTGGTGTAGGACATAGAATCCATCATTAAGAGAATCGTTCGGTTGCTAGATGCACCAGAAGTCGGTCTTATGGCCGAAGGCGACCCTGCCGCCCCTTCTCTTCTTGTCCCTGACCTCTCCACCCATTGATTGGTAGTAATACATAGCACTATCGAGAACATCCTTGATGTGGGTGTAATCCTTTTTGTGAATGTTCTTCGACGAGTCCAAGTAAAGAGCGTGGGAGAATCGGGGGTAGAGGATGATGAGGACGGCGCGCCCGCCGCTGCGCAAAATAAGTCCTCAAATTAATTAGCCTCCACCGTGCAAATGAATGATTGAAATCGAAGGAAGGATAGCAGCGCGGATGACTTACACGGGATGATAAGGCAAGAGAATCGCTCCCTTGTCCTTATTGGCGAGCATGAAACTGACGATGTAATCCCTTGCGTATTCACGGTGCTTTGTGCAGACTCCCAAGAAGCCCTCGTGCATGTAGTACGGGTCAGCAACACAAATATGAGATATCTGCTCAACCCCGATGATGTAGTTCATGTGCAAGGCATAAAGGCGGACAAACGTAAAATCCAGCTTCTTCACGTGAAACATGTCGAATATGTAATCGAATCAGACGAAGAACTTATCCGCGGGGAAGCTGTCGACGTACGACATTTGCCGTGGAACGTTAACCACGTAGAGTGGGTATCCTGGATCTTTCGAGGCGATGAAGCCTTTCTCTACCCGCATCACATCGTCATGAAGTCTCCTTAGATCGCCGAATCTGACCCGTAGCGCTGTTGCAGGTAGGATTGGTTGACCGGGGATATGCCATTTATCCGCATCGGGTATATCTATACGGTCCTGAAGCTGAGGCTGCTGGATCATAGAATCAGCTTTTTTGCCTTTCCTCGCTCTCTTCCTAGACTTCTTTACAACCGGAAGGTCGTCCATAATACGTTGAGACGGCAATTCAGGCACCGACTCATGATGCTCAAACCCTGAGGAGGAGCCAGTATAGACATATTGTTCAGCGCTGAAAGTGCAACTATCCCTGGGTGGTTTTGGTAATTCCTAACAACATATAGCTCATTAAGCTAACATTATTCCAAGATCAATATTTCAGGAAAAGCTCAATGAATGGCATGGCATGGATGAGGAAAGTGGATCCCTCAAAATTCTAAGGACAAAGGATTGGCTCAAGCTTCAAGAACAAGACTCTACATTTTACATTTTTAGTGATCCAAGATCACATTGAGTCCATAGGAAAAGCCAATACTATCAAGGAGGGATGAGGTGTTGCTTAATGAGCCTCTTACTTCATGTGCTTAGGGATATGCTCTAAAATCCAAAACTATCTTCCTACATCCACTTTTGACCTAAACCAAAAGTCAAACTCGGCCCCACCGATTCCTTCTATCCGGCGCCACCAAGTTTCAAATGTCATAGCCACTGCCACAAACCCTAGCCAAATCGGTCTCACCGATAGGGATCTCGGTCTCATCGAGATGGGATTGTAATTTCTCTATTTCCCTTCGTAACGTTTCGGTCTAACTGAAGTGAGCGATCGGTCTCACCAAGATTGCAATGTAAACTCTCTGTTTCCCTTTCGTAACATTTCAGCCTCACCAAAATGAGCGAACCGGTCCCACCGAGTTTACCTGACCAACTCTCTGGTTAGCTTATTACCAAAATCGGTCCCACCGAGTTTGTGTAATCGGTCACAACGAGATTGCGTTATGCCCGAACCCTAACCATATCGGTCCTACCGAGTTGCATCTCAGTCCCACCAAAAATCCTAACGGTCACTAGGTTTGCTGAATCGGTCCGACCGAGTTTAACCATTCGGTCCCACCGAGTTTGGCAAATTGTGTGTAAAGGTTAGATTTTGTGTGGAGGCTACATATACCCCTCCACCCATTCTTCATTCGTGGAAAAAGCCATCAGAACACATCTACACTTCCAATACACATTTTCTGAGAGAGAACCACCTACACTTGTGTTGAGGTCAAGATATTCCATTCCTACCATATGAATCTTGATCTCTAGCCTTCCCCAAGTTGCTTTCCACTCAAATCTTCTTTCTACCAAATCCAAATCCTGTGAGAGAGAGTTGAGTGTTGGGGATACTATCATTTGAAGCACAAGAGCAAGGAGTTCATCATCAACACACCATTTGTTACTTATTGGAGAGTGGTGTCTCCTAGATTGGCTAGGTGTCACTTGGAAGCCTCCGACAAGATTGTGGAGTTGAACCAAGGAGTTTGTAAGGGCAAGGAGATCGCCTACTTCGTGAAGATCTACCGCTAGTGAGGCAAGTCCTTCGTGGGCGACGGCCGTGATGGAATAGACAAGGTTGCTTCTTCATGGACCCTTCGTGGGTGGAGCCCTCTGTGTACTCGCGCAACCGTTACCCTCCGTGGGTTGAAGTCTCCATCAATATGGATGTACAATAGCACCACCTATCGGAACCACGCCAAAAACATCCGTGACTCCAATTGCGTTTGAATCCTCCAAACCCTTCCCTTTACATTCTTGCAAGTTGCATGCCTTACTTTTCGCTGCTCATATACTCTTTTGCATGCTTGCTTGAATTGCATGGAGATTGCTTGACTTGTGCTAAGATAGCTAAAATCTGCCAAGAACTAAAATTGGGAAAAGTCTAGATTTTTATTTGGTCAAGTAGTCTAATCACCCCCCCTCTAGACATACTTCCGATCCTACAAGTGGTATCAGAGCGCTGGTCTCCATTTGGTTTGATTTCCATAGCTTTTGGTGGTCATAGCCTTGGTTTCACAACCTAGGAGAGTATGGCGTCTAGCGAGTGAAATTATCACCGTAGAGGTCCTTACTTTGATGGTACTAATTTTGCTAGTTGGAAGCATAAGATGAAAATGCATATTCTTGGACATAACCCCGCCGTTTGGGCTATTGTGTGTATTGGTTTGCAAGGTGAATTCTTTGATGGGAAAGAACCAAACCGTGAAGCTACCGCGGAAGAGTTGAAGATGCTGCAATACAACGCTCAAGCTTGTGATATTCTCTTCAACGGATTGTGCCCCGAAGAATTCAACAAAATCAGCCGTCTTGAGAATGCAAAGGAAATTTGGGATACTTTGATTGATATGCATGAAGGTACCGACTCCGTCAAGGAATCCAAATTGGATGTGCTTCAAAGTCAACTTGACAAGTTCAAAATGAAGGATGGTGAAGATGTTGCTAAAATGTACTCTAGGCTTGCTCTTATCACAAATGAGATTGCCGGCTTAGGAAGTGAAGAGATGACCTATAGATTCATCATCAAGAAGATCCTAAGAGCCTTGGATGGAAAATATGATACCGTGTGCACATTAATCCAAATGATGCCCAATTACAAAGATATCAAGCCAACGGAAGTCATTGGAAGAATTGTTGCTCATGAGATGTCACTCGAGGATAAAGAGGAGCTTCACAACAAATCAAGTGGTGCTTACAAAGCCTCATGTGAAGCCCCCACATCATCAAGTGAGAAACAAACCTTCAATGAAGAATTGAGTTTAATGGTGAAGAACTTCAACAAGTTCTACAAGAGTAGAAGCAAAGATAGAAGCTCCAAGTCAAGGTCCTACAATGACAAAAGATCTTCTAGTCGAGAGCGAAACTGCTACAATTGTAAAAGGCCCGGACACCATTACAATGAGTGTACGGCCCCCTACAAGAGAAGAGAAGATTCTCCTAAGAGAAGAAGTAGAAGAGAAGAATCACCATCTAGAGAAAGAAGGAGTAGAGATGATCGCTATGAACGAAGACCCTCACGGAGAAGCAAGGATTCGGAAAGAAAGGACAAGTCATCAAGGAGCTACACAAAGCGAAGACATCAAGCTCATGTTGGTGAATGGGTATCCGGCTCCGACTCCGACAACCACTCCGAGAGAAGCTATCACTCCGATTCCGAATACACTCAAGATGAAGGTGTTGCCGGTCTAGCTCTTGTGACAACCAACTGCTACGACATATTTGACTCACCAAATGAAGGAGTTGGAACATGCTTCAGGGCTAAAGGCCCAAAGGTATCACACCCCGAGTATGTTGATTTCAATAGTGATGAAGATGACTTGTTAGGTGATGATGATTTACTTGTTGACAACTCTAGTGATGAATACTATGATGAAACGTCAATTAATCATGCTAATCAAGATAAAACGAATGACAATGATAAGGAGAAGATTGAGTCTCTAACTAAAGAACTAAACACTCTTAAGTTAGCTCATGAAACTATCTTAGGAGATCATCGAGAACTTTTAAGGACTCATGAGAAATTACGCTTTGAAAAGCTCAACCTTGAGCAAGAGCATGAGTTCTTAAAAGCAATCAATGATGATCTTCGTAAGAAAAGTTCTTCTTACATTGCCAAGTGTTTACTCTTATCCACTTACATGCCTCAAGTCAAGTCTAGTAACAAGAACAAGAAAGATTCTTCCTCCAGTAGTAACAATGATCATGCTAAATCCAATATTGTTGCTTCTAGTAGTTCTCTTGATTCCACTAACGATTCTCTTAGCCAAGTTACACTTGAGCAAGAAAATAGCTTATTGAAGGGAATTATAGAGAAAGGTGTTTACAAGAGCCTTGCCGGAAGTAAGCAATTCGAGGAAATTGTACACAAGCAAGGAAGGCACCGGAAGAATCAAGGTGTTGGTTTTGAACGAAAGTTCAATGCCAATGGAGTTGAGTGGGAAGAAGATCAATACCCCAAGACGAAGTTTGTTCCTCAACAAGAGAAGTATGATCCTACTTCTTTCAAGGGGACACAAGCTCAAGATGATCTTCCACCACAAGACCACAAGCATAAAGGCAAGGACAAGCTTCAAGAAGAAATTGATGCATTTGAAGAAACTCCTAAGGCCTCGGTCAAATGGGTTCCCAAGACTACTTCAAGTTACACTTCATCAAGTACAACTACAACTCCGAGGATTCCCATCAAGATGGTGTGGATCCCGAAGAAGAAGAACTAGAGAGTTCTTGAGGGTGACTCTGCCAACATACTTCACTCTTATCATCTTGGCAAGAACAAGTGCAATCAACTTCCACATCTTGCACTAGTTCAAGGAGTCACAAACCCTCTTGTTGGTAAGACAAGGGACAAGGTAACCTAAAAGCTTTCATAGACATCATCTTGTGTGTGCATCACTCTATGTCTATGGATATCCTTGTTTGTTCCTTGTGGGACTAACCCGTGTAGGTATTGAAAGTGCAACTCACTCCAATGGATAGCTCCAAATGATCTACATCAACATTGAGCATCCACATCTTCAACATCTACATGAAGTCATCATCGACAAAACCCAAGGTTAGTTCATCCCTCTTAGGGGGGATATCACATCTAGGGGAAGCTTTACTCTAAAAATTGAGCTAAAGCAACTCTAATGGTGTGAACACAACAATGCTTTATGTAAAAGTGGTAAGCCCACTTGTGCTTAAACGATGAGTATGACCTATGATCAAATGTTCTCATTTGACTCCTAAGTCAATATACTCATATATAGATGACCTAGTCATCGCCAATTGCTTGATAGATGCTAGAATTGGTTGTGCATGCTTTGCCACATCTTTCATTTGCCATTTTATTGTGTGAGCATGTTGATTGCATATTTTACTCATTTGAGGACATCCACTTGTTGTTTTGATTGATTGTTTTTCTTTTCTTTTGCCAAGTGGATGGACAAGAATGCCTAAGAACTCTCTCTAGCTATCTATGCTTTTCTCGTCTCAAACTCTATTCATGCTACATCACAAAATTTGATCAAGTCAGATTCGAACCATTCTGTGTGAGGAGCACTCGGAGTCCCCGATTAGTCATAGACTTAAACTTCCAAAACTTCTTTGTGCGTTTCGGTCTGACCGATTCCTCCATTTCGTTCATACCGAGATCACTAAGTCGATCTAGGTTTTCATCTCGGTGCAACCGATTTGAACTTTTCGGTCACACCGAGTTACTGTAACTTTCAACAGTTATGCATCTCGGTGCCACCGAGTTGTTCCACTCGGTCACACCGACAGGGTCGGGCTATATATACTCACGGGCAAATTTTTGGAAATTTCTCCGAAACCCCTTCGCCCGCGCATAAGCTCGCTCTACCTCCTGGGTCTCCGGATCGTCCTCCTCATCGCCAGCCGCCTCCTGTCGCTGGTCTTCACCGCCGTCAACGGATTTCGTCTCCGTCGTTGCCGCCGTAGCGAGTTCATCACCGAACTAGGGTATGGACTCGATCACAGTGCTATCCCGTCCGATTCCTAGCACATTGTGTTCATTATGAATCTTGCCACGATTGAAACGCTTCTATCCAGTCAAAACACTCCGTAGATTAGAATTGAATCGAAAATTTAGGGTTAGGTTTCCGCCGAAACCATCTCGGATCCACCGGATTGCAGAACTCGGTTCCACCGATTCGGCCAAGGCCATTGCACATGTGGTTCTCGGTCTGACCGAGAATTGCAAATCGGTGTGACCGAGTTCAGGACTTTGTGAAACCCCAGCAGTCTCGGTGCCACCGAACCGTGACTCGGTCTGACCGAGTTCACTAGTTTTGGTTCCAACAGCTGCTTCGGTATCATCGAGTTTGCAAATCGGTTGATCCGAAATGCTTTCTGTGGAAAACTAAAACTAAGTTTTTGACTCATTCTTTTGCAAAAATCTCTGCATTTTGTGATGCTCATCCACTCTATCTCATCTACAATCTATTCATAGGGTCTGCAGTCAGTGTTTGCAACATGTCTGACCAAAGTGACAGCCAGAACAAGTCAGAGGAGCAGGTTCACTTGAGTGAGGGCACTAGTCCCTCTAGCAGCTCAGATGAGGGTAGCAGAAGCACCCCAAGCAACTTGCCCAAGGCTGCCACTAGAGCAAGCAAGAAAAGGACTTCAGAATCTGAAGATGAAGATTATGTTGTAGAGGAAGAGGAAACCACCTCAAAGAAGAAAGTGCTCAAGAAGGAATATGGCTCAGCTGCAGCCACAAAGCCAGGATTGAAGATCAAAAGGACAGCAGGGAGACAACCCATGTCTAAATCCAGAGCCTCTTCTCAAGCATCTTTGGAATCTCAACCCAAAGAGGCTGCTGCAAAAGAGAAGAAGGAAAGAAAGAGGGGCAGATGGTGCAAGAAGGTTGATCCAATGACTGAATTTGAGAAGCACTCCTCAGAAGAAGAAGAGGAAGAAGAGGTTGCTGCACCAGCACCCAAGGTACAGAAGCTAATGGGTGATGCTATAAAGTCAGGGGTTGCAGCATCAAAGCCCAAAGAAGCACCCAAAGCTGCTGCTAAGTCTACTGCTCCAGCTCCAAAGCCAAAACCAAAGAGGAATACCAGGAACATACCAGCTGCTGAGAAGAACAAGGCCCCAGTGTCTGATGTTTCTTCTGAGGAAGATGATGAAGGACAAGTTCTGAGGAAGCTCAAACCCAAGATTCTAGACCACAACGATGCTCATCCTGTGGCTGAGAACATGAAGCTCAGAAAAGATTCAGGGCTGAGGAAATGGAGAGAGATAGATCCATATGCTACAAGGAGAAGGACTGCTGTTGACTACAGGTTCCACACAAAGGAACAACAAGACTTCTATGAGACAGTGCTGCTGGACAAGAAACCAATAGTGTGTGATATGAGGTGGGTCGACTGGACCTATATCAAGGAAAATGAGGCACACTATCCTGGTGTGTATGACAGTTTCAATGCTTGTGGAGTTGCAGACTTTGTTGGGCAGAAGCTCACAAAGTGGAATGAGGAGCTCATAATGCAATTCTACTCCACAGCACATTTCTATCCAGATGGCAGGATAGTTTGGATGTCTGAAGGTACAAGGTACAACTCAACTATTGAGGAATGGGCCAGTCTGATCAATGTCCCAAAGGAAGAAGAAGATAACTTGGATGTCTATGCCAAGAAGAAGATGGATCATAATTCCATGTCAAACATGTATAAGGAGATCCCAGACAAAGCACTTGAGACTTTCAAGTTTGGATTCTAAGGCATACTCTTTTGCCCAAGTCAGGTGACCACAACATGATCAGAGGTCATGCAATTAACTTGCTACACATATTTGATGTGCCACAGAAGTTCAAGGTCATGATCCTTATAGTTGAGACTATCAAGAGGACAGCAGTCGATCAAAAGAGAAGTTGTGGGTATGCCCCACATATTCAGGAGTTGATTAACTCGAAGATGAGCACAGGCACATACCTGTTGGATAAGGAACACTTGCCCATCCATCCAGATTTTGAGGACAATCAAGTTGTGATGAATGAGAATGAACCATCATCAGTGCAAGCACAAGCAAAGAAGGAGAAGGCAAAGATGGAGAAAGCTGCCAAGATGCCAACTCAAGAGGAGGCATCTGAGTACTTTCTGAAGAACAAGCAGGAGCAGCTTAGTTATTTGATAGCATCCACTCTGAGGATTGAGAAAGGACTGGCCACCCTGACTCGAACCCAAGAGAGCTTGGAAAGAATCATGGAACAAAAGTTCTATGACTTAGATGTGAAAGTAACTAAGATTCAGTCTGCTGTGGAGCAATTACAGGATGACATGCAGGAGAGGAAGGGCAAAAAAACAACTGATGCATTGCCAGAGTGCCTAGAGCTCAGAGATCATCTGCAGTGCCAGTAACTGACACCAGAGCCACTTCATCTGCACCAGCTACAGCGTCAGTGCCACCAGCTCCAGCACCTACCCCAGCAGCTCCATCTACTTCAACTGAAGCCTTCGTCCTTGGCGTTATCCGGACTCCACCACCTGAAGACCAAGCCTGAGAGTCATTTTAGTGCTATGCATTTTCTATGAACTTTTTGGTAACTTGTTGCCAAAGGGGGAGAAAAATGTATAGATCATAGGCTTCGAGAGAGAGAGTTTGATTTTGTTCTCTCTTGTCTTCTTGGTTGAACTTTATTTGCTTTTGATTGCTTGAGATACTATGCTATTATCTGTGAGACATTGATGATCATATGGTTGATCATAAGCTACACTTATGCTTGTTGGATGATACTATCATGTTATCCCTATTTGATCATTCACTTTGCTTGGTGATGAGTGCATGTATTTTATTCTTATCATTTTGAGCGCTCCACCAAGATGTATGTGACATGGAAGAGTAACCCATGATCCTAACTCATTGTGCATTTGCAGTCCAAAGCAAATCTTAAGATATGCACAAATTTAGGGGGAGCTCTTGCTTTTCACATACTTCTCAAAGCGACAATATCTTTCACTCTTATTATCATTTGTCGAAGCTTTGATCTATATGTTGTCATCAATTACCAAAAAGGGGGAGATTGAAAGTGCAACTATCCTTGGGTGGTTTTGGTAATTCCTAACAACATATAGCTCATTTAGCTAACATTATTCCAAGATCAACATTTCAGGAAAAGCTCAATGAATGGCATGGCATGGATGAGGAAAGTGGATCCCTCAAAATTCTAAGGACAAAGGATTGGCTCAACCTTCAAGAACAAGACTCTATTTTTTACATTTTTAGTGATCCAAGATCACATTGAGTCCATATGGAAAAGCCAATACTATCAAGGAGGGATGAGATGTTGCTTAATGAGCCTCTTGCTTCATGTGCTTAGTGATATGCTCCAAAATCCTCAACTATCTTCCTACATCCACTTTTGACCAAAACCAAAAGTCAAACTCGGCCCCACCGATTCTTTCTATCCGGCGCCACCGAGTTTCAAATGTCATAGCCACTGCCACAAACCCTCGCCAAATCGGTCTCACCGATAGGGATCTCGGTCTCACCGAGATGGGATTGTAATCTCTCTGTTTCCCTTCGTAACGTTTTGGTCTAACCGAAGTGAGCGATCGGTCCCATCGAGATTGCAATGTAAACTCTCTGTTTCCCTTTCGTAACATTTCTGTCTCACCGAAATGAGCGAACCGGTCCCACTGAGTTTACCTGACCAACTCTCTGGTTAGCTTATTACCAAAGTCGGTCCCACCGAGTTTGTGTAATCGGTCACACCGAGATTAAGTTATGCCCGAACCCTAACCATATCGGTCCTACCAAGTTGCATCTCAGTCCCACCAAAAATCCTAACGGTCACTAGGTTTGCTGAATCGGTCCGACCGAGTTTAACCATTCGGTCCCACCGAGTTTGGAAAATTGTGTGTAACGGTTAGATTTTGTGTGGAGGCTATATATACGCCTCCACCCATTCTTCATTCGTGGAAAAAGCCATCAGAACACATCTACACTTCCAATACACATTTTCTGAGAGAGAACCACCTACACTTGTGTTGAGTTCAAGATATTCCATTCCTACCATATGAATCTTGATCTCTAGCCTTCCCCAAGTTGCTTTCCACTCAAATCTTCTTTCTACCAAATCCAAATCCTGTGAGAGAGAGTTGAGTGTTGGAGAGACTATCATTTGAAGCACAAGAGCAAGGAGTTCATCATCAACACACCATTTGTTACTTCTTGGAGAGTGGTGTCTCCTAGATTGGCTAGGTGTCACTTGGGAGCCTCCGACAAGATTGTGGTGTTGAACCAAGGAGTTTGTAAGGGCAAGGAGATCGCCTACTTCGTGAAGATCTACCGCTAGTGAGGCAAGCCCTTCGTGGCCGACGGCCGTGATGGAATAGACAAGGTTTCTTCTTCGTGGACCCTTCGTGGGTGGAGCCCTCCGTGGACTCGCGCAACCATTACCCTCCGTGGGTTGAAGTCTCCATCAATGTGGACGTACGATAGCACCACCTATCGGAACCACGCCAAAAACATCCCTGTCTCCAATTGCGTTTGAATCCTCCAAACCCTTCCCTTTACATTCTTGCAAGTTGCATGCTTTACTTTCCGCTGCTCATATACTCTTTTGCATGCTTTCTTGAATTGTGTGGAGATTGCTTGACTTGTGCTAAGATAGCTAAAATCTGCCAAGAACTAAAATTGGGAAAAGTCTAGATTTGTATTTGGTCAAGTAGTCAAATCACCCCCCTCTAGACATACTTCCGATCCTACAAGCGCCATCGTCGTCCTCATCCTCATCCATGGCGGCGTCATCAGCAACTAATGGAGCCTCCTCCTTACCCCATCCGCTATCACCCAACCCGACACCCGACGCTAATTGGGTAGGTGGGGTGTTGATGTTCATACCTTGCTGACGCTGCGTGCTCGTGGGTGTGCTCCCGGCTGCCTCCAGACGAAGCAGACTCTTTGGCCACAACAGGACCCACCCAGCATTGCAACAATCACCAAGCCGCCGCGGTGTCTCGTCGTCATCCCCCACTAGTACTGGAGGAGTCAAATTCTCGTGGCCCGGTTTGACACTGGCCACGGAAACCTTGAAGACGTTCGGGGGGATCGGCCGGCTGTGGAACAATGGTTCCTTCGTCTCCATTATCATCGCCTTCGCCACGTCCACCTTCTGGTCGCCGATGGTGTACAATATGGTGCACGGGGTTTCGTCGGCCTGCAAAGAAAAGTCTGTGATGTGAGACATCCGAAAGGCAACAAAAACAGGAGATTATACATTTATATTGAAGGGGGCCGGTGTGACAGATACCGTGAGGGTGTCGAGCTCAGCCAAAGATGAAGCACCGCCGAGCACGTCCGGTGCGGGAGCTGGTGCGGGAGCAAGTGCAGCTGCAGGTGCTGGTGCAACGCTAGTCGAGCTGCTCCCCGCCAAGAAGTCAGCAAGGGGAAAGTCCGCTGCATTTTTTTTGGATTTTGCCTGGTCCAATTGAAAATGACCGGTACCAAGGAAGTAGAAATATCTACAGCCACATGTTTTGCGGCAGCTACCGCTGTTGCATCTGTCTGAGTTGATTTCTTCTCAACCGCAATCTCAACCTTCTTGTCGATGTTTTCTTCATTTAACCTCCGTCTTTCCTTTCTCTCCTCCGTGGTCTCACGGTAGTACTTCTTCCACGTGGCGCCGTCTCCAACACCGTGCACACGCGTCCATACGACGGTCGAGTATCCACCGGTTGTCGTTTCAATATGTTCAATGCCCGGTTGAATGGAGTGTCCCACTCGGGCCTCGCCAATGCCTCAGACGGCGAGTCGCTTTCGGCCGCAATCCTGTGCTGCTCTCTTTGCAAAAGGCACAAGGACCATTTACAAATATGACTAACGTGTGCAGTCGAATTGATCAGAAACTAAAATTACCAGCAGTCTCATGAACTCCGTAATGACCGGTTTTGTCTCGTAAACCTTCTTCACTGGGTCCCAGCGGTGCCGGGCCCTAAGGACGTCACGCTCCTGCGGGACGGTGAACTCCGCCAAGGAGTCTGGGATGCCCAGACTCGCGGCTTCCGCGTCCTCCTTGGCCCATTTGGACCTCTTTTCGCCGTAACCACGGCTTCCGAGGTGGTGGCTCCCAATGTTCCTCTCTTGAAGCCCCTTCATGTACTTAGACTTTTTTTTGGCATCTTCGGCCTCGCAAGCCTCCTTGAATATTTGAAACTGCTCTTCCGTGATTGTTGGATTATCCTTTACAATCTCGGAGTAGGGTTCCTTCTTGTCAATGATCCTTGCTTTCACTCGATTTTTCTAGGCGGCCAACGCGTCGCTAAACTTGGTCATGGCGTGTTTGTTTATCTTCTTCATTGTCGGGTCCTCATCTGGATCTACATAATCCTTCTCATTCCGACCCGGGAACAAGAATATCTGGTGAAACTTCTTTAGGAGGGAGCTCCTCATATTTTCTATCTTCTATAATTTCTCATCGTTGATGGTGGCGGTTGTCCGTACGATGCAGCCTATTTGATTGCCATAGCATCGACACGCTTCCTCAGGCGTCTTTGGCTCAAAATTGCCGTCGTCCACCTTCGTGACCACCAGTCTAGTAGTCCTGAGTTTGTTAGGAACCCGTTGCCTCTTTGCTTTCTGTTCTACACCGGCTCCACTCCCCGAGGCAGCGCCGGTCTCGATGCCGGTCTGAGTCTGAGCGCCGGTCTCAGTCTCAGCACCGGTCTGTGTGTCGGTCTCAGTCCCCGATGCCACCGGTGGGCCCAGCAACAACATCGGTTGATCGTCGTCAAGGCTAAAAAATTCGTCTGCCGCCCGGTAGACGTCGTCGCAATCACCAGAACCCTGTCCTTCATCGTTGCTAGCCATGTTTCCTATGATTAAATCTAGTCAATTAATTCCAGACCTAATAAAATGAATAATGACATAAAAAAGGCCTATTGTTTTGCAGGAACATTGACTCTTTCCTGGTGCGGCAAATCACGGGCACTCGATATGTCCTACTTTGTAGCACAAGTCATGCCGAAATTCACGGAAAATTTCGGCATGACACTTTGCTAAAAAATGGACAAATCGAGAACCTGAAATTTGCCGGAACGGAAATGAATCAACATTCCGGCAAAACATATATAGGCCACTCAGCTTCATTGAAACAACAAATCCACTTGGGCACAAACAACATGACCACTTCAATGAAAAGATATAATCAACAATAAAAGTCTAGGAAGGGATCATCTTTAAAATAAAACTTGCCTAAATAACCTAGATAATTAACCTAATTAAACAAGTTAACCTGACTAGTTCTTTGTCAAAGCCCTAACTAAATTTTTGCACTAACCTAGGTAATTAACCTAATTAAACTAGTTAACCTAACTACTTCTCTGTCAAAGCCCTAACTAAATTTTTGCCCTAACCTAGATAATTAACATAATTAAACTAGCTAACCTATGCATGAGAGAGAGAGGAGGGGTGGGGGCTTACAGAGGATGGCTCCGGTGGTGGCGAGGGAGGCAGTGGTGGCGAGGGAGGCAGGGGCGTCTCCGGTGACGGCGAGGGAGGCAGTTGTGGCGAGGGAGGATCCGGTGGCGTCGACGGCTGATACGTCTCCGTCGTATCTACTTTTCCAAACACTTTTGCCCTTGTTTTGGACTCTAACTTGTATGATTTGAATGAAACTAACCCGGACTGACACTGTTTTCAGCAGAATTGCCATGGTGTTGTTTTATGTGCAGAAAACGAAAGTTCTCGGAATGACCTGAAACTCCACGGAATATCTTAGAATAAATAATAAAAAAACCTCGCCAAAGATGAAGACCAGGGGGCCCACACCCTGTCCACGAGGGTGGGAGGCGCGCCCCTCCCCCCTGGGCGCGCCCCCTACCTTGTGGGCCCCCTGGATGCCCTTCGACGCCAACTCTAACTCTATATATTGGCTTTCGGGGAGAAAAAAATCAGAGAGAAAGTTTCATCGCATTTTACGATACGGAGCCGCCGCCAAACCCTAATTTCTCTCGGGAGGGCTGATCTAGAGTCCGTTCGGGGCTCCGGAGAGGGGGATTCGTCGCCATCGTCATCATCAACCATCCTCCATCACCAATTTCATGATGCTCACCGCCGTGCGTGAGTAATTGCATCGTAGGCTTGCTGGACGGTGATGGGTTGGATGAGATTTATCAAGTAATCGAGTTAGTTTTGTTAGGGTTTGATCCCTAGTATCCACTATGTTCTGAGATTGATGTTGCTATGACTTTGCTATGCTTAATGCTTGTCACTAGGGCCCGAGTGCCATGATTTCAGATCTGAACCTATTATGTTTTCATGAATATGTGTGAGTTCTAGATCCTATCTTGCAAGTCTATAGTCACCTACTATGTGTTATGATCCGGCAACCCCGAAGTGACAATAATCGGGACCACTCCCGGTGATGACCATAGTTTGAGGAGTTCATGTATTCACTATGTGTTAATGCTTTGTTCCCGTTCTCTATTAAAAGGAGGCCTTAATATCCCTTAGTTTCCAATAGGACCCCGCTGCCACGGGAGGGTAGGACAAAGATGTCATGCAAGTTCTTTTCCATAAGCACGTATGACTATATTCGGAAAACATGCCTACATTACATTGATGAACTGGAGCTAGTTCTGTGTCACCCTATGTTATGACTGTTACATGATGAACCACATCCGACATAATTATCCATCATTGATCCGGTGCCTACGAGTTTTCCATATACTGGTTTACGCTTATTTACTTTTCCGTTGCTACTGTTACAATCACTACAAAAATACCAAAAACATTACTTTTGTTGTCTTTACTTTTGTTACCGTTACCACCACTATCATATTACTTTCCTACTAAACACTTTGCTGCAGATATTAAGTTTCCAGGTGTGGTTGAATTGACAACTCAGCTGCTAATACTTGAGAATATTCTTTGGCTCCCCTTGTGTCGAATCAACAAATTTGGGTGGAATACTCTACCCTCGAAAACTGTTGCGATCCCCTATACTTGTGGGTTATCAAGACCTTTTTCTGGCGTCGTTGCCGGGGAGCATAGCTCTATTCTTTGAGTCACTTGGGATTTATATCTGCTGGACACTATGAAGAACTTGAAAGACGCTAAGACAAAAATTTGTCCCTCAACTACGAGGGGAGGCAAGGAACTGCCATCTAGCTCTGCACTTGATTCACCTTCTGTTATGAGTAAGCTAGCGACACCTAAACCTACTACTGCTATGAATTCTGATATGTCGCATGTTATTGATGATGCCACTTCTGCTATGCATGATACTTATGATGAAACTACTTCTATGCTTGATACTACTGTGCCACTTGGTGAATTTCTAGATGAGCAAATTTCTAAGTCTAGAGAAAGAGAAATTAGTGAACCTGAACACGATGATGTTGGTGATGATGAACCTATGCCTGTTATTCCTGAGGGTTATGTTTTTAATAATGAATCTTATGAAGCTATTCTTGCTTGTCCGGATAAACCTGAACGTAAGAGGTTACTAATTAAGTGGAGTAAGGAATCTTTTAGAGGTAGGATGAGACCCGACCCTGCTTTTGCTACTTCACCTATATATGTTCCTGATCAGGATTATTATGATATTACTGTTGATCAAGATATAATTACTTTGGTTGAATCTGATCCTTTTTATGGCTATGAATCTGAAACTGTTGTGGCACATCTTTGTAAGTTAGATGAAATAGCTGCCCTGTTTACTAATAATCTGAGATCGCGCCACTTTTATATACTCAAAATATTTCCGTTCTCACTAAAGGGTGATGCTAAGAAATGGTTTGATTCTCTTGATCCTGCCTGTGTGCAAAGTCCCCAGGATATGATTTATTACTTCTGTGCTAAATATTCCCTGCTCATAAGAAACAAGCTGCTTTGAGGGAAATATACAATTTTGTGCAAATTGAAGAAGAGAGTCTCCCGCAAGCTTGGGGGAGGCTTCTCAAGTTACTTAATGCTTTGCCTGATCATCCTCTTAAGAAACCTGAAATATTTGATATCTTTTATAATGGACTAACTAATGCTTCCAGAGATTACCTGGATAGTTGTGCTGGTTCTCTTTTCAGGGAAAGAACACCGGATGACGCTGAAATTTTATTGAATAATATGTTGGCAAATGAAAATAATTGGGCACCTCCTGAGCCACCTCTTGAGCCAACTCCTGAGCCAGCTCCTGAGCCAATTACTGAGCCTATTCCTAAACCAACTCCAAAGAAGAGAGGTGTTCTATTTCTCAGTCCCGAAGATATGTAAGAGGCAAAGAAATCTATGAAAGAAAAAGGTGTTAAAGCTGAAGATGTTAAGAATTTACCTCCTATTGAAGAAATACATGGTCTTAATTTACCGCCTGTTGAAGAAGTATATGATCTCAATTACTTATTTACTGAAGAACCTCCCGAAATCCCGACACATGTAGTAAAGGTAAATTCTCTCTATAGATATGATAAAGTTGAAGTCCCTCCTACTAAAATTGCTAGTCAGTGCTTGGATGAGTTTGATGACTTTATGTTTAAGCAAGATGACTTTAATGCTTATTTTGGTAGACAATTGAAGCAGAATACCTTTATGATTAAACGCTTGAGTGATTATATGGATAATATTAGAGGTGAACTTAAACTTGTTAGCAAACATGCTTCTATGGTTACCACTCAAGTAGAACAAGTACTTAAAGCTCAGAAAGAAATGCTTGATGAAATGAATAGTAAGAAAAATGATTATGTTGTTAGAGTGGCTACTAGAAATGGTAGAATGACTCAGGAACCTTTGTATCCTGAAGGCCACCCTAAGAGAATCGAGCAAGATTCTCAAAGAAATAATATTGATGCACCTAGTTCTTCTGAAAGGAAGAAAAAGAAAAATGATAGAACTGTGCAAACTTCTAGTGAACCTATTGCTGAACCACCTGATAATCCAAATGATATCTCTATGTCTGATGCTGAAACATAATCTGGTAATGAACATGAACCTGGTGAAGATGTTAATGATGATGTTCATGATGATGCTCAACCTAGTAATGATAATGATGTAGAAGTTGAACCTGCTGTTGATCTTGATAACCCACAATCAAAGAATCAACGTTATGATAAAAGAGACTTCGTTGCTAGGAAACATGGTAAAGAAAGAGAACCATGGGTTCAAAAACCCATGCCTTTTCCTCCGAAACCATCCAAGAAAAAGGATGATGAGGATTTTGAGCGCTTTGCTAAAATGATTAGACCTATCTTTTTGCGTATGCGATTGACTGATGTGCTCAAAACAAATCCTTATGCTAAGTATATGAAGGATATCATTACTAATAAAAGAAAGATACCGGAGGCTTAAATTTCCACCATGCTTGCTAATTACACTTTTAAGGGTGGAATACCAAAGAAACTTGGAGATCCAGGAGTACCTACTATACCATGCTCCATTAAAAGAAATTATGTTAAAACTGCTTTATGTGATCTTGGAGCCGGTGTTAGTGTTATGCCTCTGTCTTTATATCGTAGACTTGACTTGAATAAGTTGACGCCTACTGAAATATCTTTGCAAATGGCTGATAAATCAACTGCTATACCTGTCGGTATTTGTGAGGATGTGCCTGTTGTGGTTGCAAACGTTGCTATTTTAACGGACTTTGTTATTCTTGATATTCCCGAGGATGATAGTATGTCTATTATTCTTGGAAGACCTTTCCTTAATACTGCAGGGGCTGTTATTGATTGCAACAAAGGCAATGTCACTTTTCATGTTAATGGTAATGAGCATACGGTCCACTTTCCGAGGAAACAACCTCAAGTTTATAGTATCAACTCTATTGGAAAAATTCCATCGATTATATTTGGAGGTTTTGAATTTCCTCTTCCTACTGTCAAAAATAAATATGATATACTTATTGTTGGGGATGTCCATATCCCCGTTGAGGTAACATAGTGTTATTCGAAATTTCTCCGGTTCCATGATTATCGGAATGAGTTTGTTAACAAGACTTGATCAACCTTGTTAGTGGATTCTTTTTGATGAGCATGAGATGGATGAAACTAGAAGCACAACCTTCTGTACCCTCTTTATATTTTCTGTTCTTTAGTAGAAATAAAGTAAAATAGTATTTTTCTGTCTGTTTCCTGACTTATCCGTGCAATATAAAAATATCCCGAAAATAAAAGTCCTCAGAATGCCATGCCAATTTAATATGATTTTTTCAGGAATATTTAAGGATTTTTAGTGCAAAAATTACCGCGGGGGGAGCTGCCACCTGGTCACGAGGGTGGAGGGCGCGCCCTACCCCCCTGGGCGCGCCCCCTGCCTTGTGGGCCCACGGTGGCCCTCCTCCACTTATCCCTGCACCCATCTTCTTCCTCTGTCTCACACAAACCCGAAAAAACAACTCAAGCTCGTGTTCCAGCAACTTTTGCTGCGATTTTCGATATCCTTGCTCAAAGCACCTCTCGCAAAACTGCTTGGGGAGATTGTTCCTTGGTATGTGACTCCTCCATTGGTCCAATTAGTTTTTGTTCTAGTGCTTTATTCATTGCAAATTTGTGCTGCATAGGTGACCATGTTCTTGAGTTTGCATGTCAAATTTATATGGTTCCAAGTAGTTCTAATGCTTGATATATGCTCTAGGCACTTGTATGAGTAGTTGCTATCAATCTTATTGAAGTTGGTTCACTTTTGTTTGAAGTTACTAAAAATTTCAGATTGTTTCAGAAATAATGAAGGGACTTTTGAGGGGCTCGTCGAGCCGAAGTTCTAAGGAGAAACAAAAGGAAGAAGAACAGAAGCCCAAATTTAATCTGCCTCGTATCACGGAGGTCCGGCCGTGTGAATGGCCTTCCGATGACTTCTTGAGGAGTGCCAGGATTTATGAAGATTTCTATCTATTGATTGAGAACGCCGGCCTCACCAACTTCCTCCGCGACCAACGTCATTAGTATCTCTTACTCACAAATACTTTTGTGCAGAACTTCTACTTTTTCCCTAAGAAATCACCTCCAAAAGTAGAGTTCCATTTATATGATGTTGCTAGGGAGATGACATTAGCTGCATTTTGCGAGGTTTGCAAAATACCTTTCGAGGGTTGTTTAGATGAACCACACCGTAATGAAGTGGAAGCTTATATTGACACTATCACTGTGGGAGAAACCAGGAAGGTTTCTGATGCAAGAATTACTAGCATACATTTCCCTGTTTTACGCTACTTTGCCTTATTTGCTAGTCGTTGCTTGATTGGTCGCGGGAACTGTGGGAACCTTAGTATTCCTGATATTATTATTTTGCTCCATGGTTTATACCGGAATAACTCTGTTAGTATGGGTGGAATTGTTGCTAGACGGTTGAGTATGAACCGTACTAAGGGCCCCATCTTTGGAGGCATTTATGCTTCACGCCTAGCTGAACATTTTGAAATACCTATTAGGCATGAGGAGAAAGAAGAAACAGCGTTGCCCCGTGCTTATTTAGATTATAAGAGTATGGTAGCGCATGATTTTCTTGTTAAGAATCGCGAAGGGGCGCTTAAATATAAATTGTACTTTGATAAACATCACCCTGAGACTATTACTTTGCCTGCTCCCTCTTTGTATAACTTGTCTGCAGGTACTTACATTGTTCCGTGGGCGGCTGTTCAAGCCTATCGGAATCCTGCACCAGCCTCGGAACCGGAGCCTCCACGAATGTCTGTTTATTCTTGGGATCCTGAGGCGGTTGCCAGCCAGTGGCAGTCAGAGTCCTCTTCATCACATTATGATCCCAACTATTCTTCATCGCAGTACGACCCCAGCTTCACCTACGGATATCGGCCAGGTTATCCCTGGCAATAGACCAACTTAGGCCAAAAGCCTAAGCTTGGGGGAGTACGTATTTCCCACCGACATTACATTCATGTTCACACACACTCATTGCTAGATGTCGGTGCTCATACTCTTTCATTGTAATATCCATGTTAGTTTAAATTTATTTTTCTAGCTTTCTTCTTGTGTGTTTGATAAACCTTAAGAAAAAAACAAAAAAATTAGTTAGTCTACTTTCCATGCTTGTAGTAGAATTAAAAAGAAAACCCAAAAATATTTCCCGTCCTTCTTTTGCTTGTTGGGAGCTTTCCCGTGTAAATAGTTTTTATTTTTCTTTTCCTTACTTTGGGGGTCGAGAAGACTATATTGAAAATGCTTAGTGGCTCTTATATGCATGATTGTTTATTTAACTTAGAGCCCATATTACTTGTCTTCTCTCTTGAGTTGAATGCTTGCAGATTCCAACTTAGTCCAATGCACGTGCACTCTTATTATTATATACACCGTCCACTCGTGCAAGTGAAAGGCAATAATGATGATATATGATGGACTCATTGGGATGAGAAAAGCTGGTATGAACTCGACCTCTCTTGTTTTTGTAAATATGATGATTCATCGTTCCTGATTCAGCTATTATGAAGTAAACATATTTGCAATGACATTTAGAGATTATAGTTGCTCATGCCATTCTTGATTAGCTATGAGTTATAATGGTTAACCTTGCGTGCCAACATGCTATTGAGATGATTATGATGTGGTATGATAGGATGGTATCCTCCTTTAAATGAATTGAGTGACTCGACTTGGCACATGTTCACGCATGTAGTTGAATCAAATCAACATAGCCTTCATGATATTTATGTTCATGGTGGATTATATCCTCCTCATGCTTATATTCGGTGTGAATTAATTTTAATGCATGTTTACGACTGTTGTCGCTCTCTCAGTTGGTTGCTTCCCAGTCTTTTGCTAGCCTTCACCTGTACTAAGCGGGAATACTGCTTGTGCATCCAAACTCTTTAAACCCCAAAGTTGTTCCATATGAGTCCATTATACCTTCCTATATGCGGTATCTACCTGCCGTTCCAAGTAAATTTGTATGTGCCAAACTCCAAACCTTCAAATGAAATTCTGTTTTGTATGCTCGAGCAGCTCATGTGCAACTATGGCTGCCTATATCTTCCATGCTAGGTGGGTTATTCTCAAGAGGAGTGGACTCGGGCCGGTAACCGGGATGCCCAGTCCCATGATCCAAAAAGATCAAAGCAAATCAAAATAATTAAACAAAACTCCCCCTGGGACCCGTTGAATGTTGGAGGCACTCGTTGTTTCGAGCAAGCCATGGATTGATGCTTGTGGAGGAGGGGGAGTATAAACCTTTACCATTTTGTTTGGGAACTACCTATAATGCATGTAGTATAGAAGATACAGCCATCTCATAGTTGTTGCGTTGGCAGTGAAAGTATGCCGCTCAAAATATTATTTATCTCTATTTCAAAAATCGAGCTCTGGCACCTCTACAAATCCCTGCTTCCCTCTGCGAAGGGCCTATCTATTTACTTTTATGTTGAGTCATCACCCTTCTTATTAAAAAGCACCCGCTGGAGAGCACACTGTCGTTTGCATTCATTCTGATTGGTTTATATTGGGTATGACTTGACTGGATCTCTTTTACCATGAATTACAATGTTTAGTCAGTCCTTGATCTTTAAAGGTGCTCTGCATTTATGTTTTGCGGTCTCAGAAAGGGCTAGCGAGATACCATTTTGTTATATCATGTTATGATTATTTTGAGAAAGTGTTGTCATCCGAGTTTTATTATTATGGCTCGCTAGCTGATTATGCTATTGATATGAGTAATTGTGAGACCTACGTATTATTGTGAGTATGGTTAGTTCATAATAATCGCTGAAACTTGAATGCTGGCTTTTCATGTTTACAACAACAAGAGAAAACAGAGTTTGTAAAAGTTTTTCTTTTTCTCTTTCAGTTTGTCAACTGAATTGCTTGAGGACAAGCAAGGGTATAAGCTTGGGGGAGTTGATACGTCTCCGTCGTATCTACTTTTCCAAACACTTTTGCCCTTGTTTTGGACTCTAACTTGTATGATTTGAATGGAACTAACCCGGACTGACGCTGTTTTCAGCAGAATTGCCATGGTGTTGTTTTATGTGCAGAAAACAAAAGTTCTCGGAATGACCTGAAACTCCACGGAATATCTTAGAATAAATAATAAATAATCCTCGCCAAAGATGAAGACCAGGGGGCCCACACCCTGTCCACGAGGGTGGGGGGCGCGCCCCTCCCCCCTGGGCGCGCCCCCTACCTCGTGGGCTCCCTGGATGCCCTCCGACGCCAACTCCAACTCTATATATTGGCTTTCGGGGAGAAAAAAATCAGAGAGAAAGTTTCATCGCGTTTTACGATACGGAGCCGCCGCCAAACCCTAATCTATCTCGGGAGGGCTGATCTGGAGTCCGTTCGGGGCTCCGGAGAGGGGGATTCGTCGCCGTCGTCATCATCAACCATCCTCCATCACCAATTTCATGATGCTCACCGCCGTGCGTGAGTAATTGCATCGTAGGCTTGCTGGACGGTGATGGGTTGGATGAGATTTATCATGTAATCGAGTTAGTTTTGTTAGGGTCTGATCCCTAGTATCCACTATGTTCTGAAATTGATGTTGCTATGACTTTGCTATGCTTAATGCTTGTCACTAGGGCCCGAGTGCCATGATTTCAGATCTGAACCTATTATGTTTTCATGAATATATGTGAGTTCTAGATCCTATCTTGCAAGTCTATAGTCACCTACTATGTGTTATGATCCGGCAACCCCGAAGTGACAATAATCGGGACCACTCCCGGTGATGACCATAGTTTGAGGAGTTCATGTATTCACTATGTATTAATGCTTTGTTCCGGTTCTCTATTAAAAAGAGGCCTTAATATCCCTTAGTTTCCAATAGGACCCTGCTGCCACGGGAGGGTAGGACAAAGATGTCATGCAAGTTCTTTTCCATAAGCACGTATGACTATATTCGGAAAACATGCCTACATTACATTGATGAACTGGAGCTAGTTCTGTGTCACCCTATGTTATGACTGTTACATGATGAACCACATCCGACATAATTATCCATCATTGATCCGGTGCCTACGAGTTTTCCATATACTGGTTTACGCTTATTTACTTTTCCGTTGCTACTGTTACAATCACTACAAAAATACCAAAAACATTACTTTTGCTGTCTTTACTTTTGTTACCGTTACCACCACTATCATATTACTTTGCTACTAAACACTTTGCTGCAGATATTAAGTTTCCAGGTGTGGTTGAATTGACAACTCAGCTGCTAATACTTGAGAATATTTCTTGGCTCCCCTTGTGTCGAATCAACAAATTTGGGTTGAATACTCTACCCTCGAAAACTGTTGCGATCCCCTATACTTGTGGGTTATCAACGGCGGCTCCGGTGGCGTTGATGAGGCCGCGCGGCTCCGTGGCGTTGGGGGCGGCTCCGGTGGCATTGACGGCGCACGGCTCTGGTGGCTCCGGGGGCGTCGACGTCGGCAGGAGACGGCGGCGAAGTGGGGCGACGGCGAATCGGGGAGACGGCGGCGCGGGTTGGGTCGAGAGATTTGGGGGGCAAGTGGTGGCCGAGGGGAAACGGTTTTTTGGTTAAGTCAAAACTAGCGGTCGCGCTACAGCTAAGGTAGCTATAGCGCTTTTTCCAAAACACGCTACTGCTATACCTATGTAATTTTCTCTTTTTTTATTTCCTTTTCTGTTTCTATAGCGAGGGTACTAGAAACGTGCTGCAGCTATGTTAGCTATAGCGCCTCTTACTAACACACGCTACAGCTATGCCTTTCTCTGTTTTTTCGCTTTTTCATTTATTTTGCTTTACATTTTTTTTTCTCCTTTTTCTGTTTCTTTCATTTTCATTTACTTTTCTATTTGTTTTTCATTTTATTTTATTTCCATTAGCAGTAGCGCTATTACTGGGAAACGCGCTGCTACTCATGCCCTAGCGGTAGCGCGCTTCGTGCTTGCATGCTACTGCTATGCGTAGCCCATCGTTCCACCAATGGGAATATTAGTAGTAGCGCTTTTAAAGCAACATGCGCTACTGCTACAATCGTATCTGTAGCGCGGTTTATTCTGAACCGATACTGCTATCTAGCACTAGCGCCCTTTTTTGACTCGCGTTGTTGCTAAATTTCTGTGTATAAGGTTTTCCCTAGTAGTGACTATGGACCCGTAGTCCAAAGGAAATTACTCACCGGCAATTGTGGTGACCTTCAAGTTGATGGAGATGGCCACCGTGATGATTTTCTTCTTCGGCAGAGTACCAAGAAGGCCTCCAAATTGGATCACCATGGAACAAAGAGGTGCAATGGTAGGAATTGAATAACTCCTCGATATTTAGGGTTTTCCGTGCGAACGAAAAATGTAGATGTCGAAAGTTGGTGGAGAGGTGGACCAGGGGCTCCATGCGGCCCCACCATGCGCCCTTGGCCGTGTGGTAGGGGCGCCTAGAGGATGTGGGTTGTGGGCCACCCCTAGCCAGCTCTTGTGTCCTCCGGAAGCTTCCCGATGACAAAGATTTTCTGGAACATTTTCGGTATTTTTGGAACTCCGTAGAATTGATTTTCCTGGAAATCTAGAAACATGTAGAAAGCAACAACTGACCCTAGGCACTAAGTTAATAGGTTTGTCTTGAAAAATAATAAAATTGATGCCAAATATAAACATGACATGAAACAATCAAAAAATTTAAAGACACTTGAGACGAATTACTACGCAACTATCCTTTTATCCTTAGTGGCAACAACAGAATCGTAGATCACTTGCAAGATTGGACCCAAGTAACATACACAACTCCCTCTTGGAGATCATCCATCTTAACATGGCCAGTGCAAGACTAATAGATCAGAAATCATATATGTCTATAAGTTATGCAACAAAGAACTCATATGAATCCAAGAATAAACCATATAAATATGACCATAAGGTGACAATTCATCGCACTGCAATAAACAATCCCTAAAGGTTACATCTGATGGATCACAATCATGTAGGGAAGCTCATGTAGGGAGAGATTGTCATCTAGCTACTGTTATGGACCCATAGTCCCAAAAAACTAGACGAGCAATCATGGTGGCAATAAGGTTGATTTAGATGGCAACTGTGAAGGACTCCGGATTAGATCGGGGCAGAATAGAGGGGCGGCGATGGAAAACATTTGATTTGCCAGATTTTTAACATTGCCATTGAAAATGCATCGCTCCACTATGTATTTAGAAATTGTTCAACATCTATTTTAAAAATTGTTCAACATGTATTTCAAAATGCCCATCATGTATTTAAAAATTCCATCATATATTGAAAAAAATTCACCATGCATTTAAAATATTTGCATGTATTTACAAAATGCTCAATATGTATTCGGAAATGTTCAAACATTTACAAAATATTCATAAAAATGTATAAATTTATAGGTGCAATGTTTAAAATATGTCTGTAGCATAGGGAAAAAATGATCATGCACTAAAATTGGAAGATTTAAAAAGTCCTGAATTTGGAAAGTAAAAAAGTAGAAAACAAAGAAAAAGAAAAGGGGAAATAAAATAAGTAAAAGAGAACATTTTTTAAAATGAACAGGAAAACATAAAAGAACCACAAACAAGAAATAATAGAGAAAAAACAATCCAGAACGTTTTCCAAACCGCCCCAACTGGAGCTAATAGGGCCGGCCCAAATAGGACGTTAGTCCAAGGGCTCCCTCGTATACAAACTTGCTGCAGCACGCCCCCGATCGCCGTGTAACTCGTAACCTAAATCCGTGTTGGTCTCTAGAATCTGGAAGCCGCTCCCGCACGCCTCTTGCCCGCCTCCTCCCTCGTACTCCCTCCGTTTCAAATTACTCGTCGCGGAAATAAATATATTTAGAACTAAAATACATCTAGATACATCCATACCTGCGACAATTAATTCGGACGGAGGGAGTATTTATTAAGGCAACCCACCTGGCAACTGCTCCGATCTGTCCTCACAAAGACCGCTCTAATTTTCCAATTTCTTTCAAGAACGCCATGGCCATGGCCGCCGCCCCCTTCCCGAGCTGGGTGATGATGGAGTACTTCGTCTTCCGCAGGGACGACGACGACTCTTTCCCGGACGACAGCAAGGCGCCCATCAGGGTGACCGGCGCCACCTCGTGGAACGCCCCCTTCCGCCTCGCCGAGCCGCCGCTCATCTCACGCCTGTACGCGCAGTTTCCGGGCTTCCCGGATCCCAAGGAACAGAGGCCCTTAGCCATTCAGACGGCCCACCACCATCTCTTCCTGTTTCGCGTCGGCACCTGCACGCCGGCACTAGGCGGGGTGGTGCTGCAGGACTTCTTCGTCTACAACGCCAACAACCCTTCCTCGCTCATAGCGCTCCCAGCTTGCACCGAGCCGTACCCGGATTATTCCCGCTCCGATTGCCGCCTACCTCGTCGACCTCCTGGCCAGAAGGAGGAGCGGCGGCTGCTGACCGTCGGATCCATGGGCCTCTTGTGCCGAGGCGAAGGCGAAGAGTTTGCGGTGGCAGAGCTCGGCGTTTACCCTACCCGCCATAATAAGGTCTATGCCGACATCTGCATGCTGTACTCAACAAGTACATCAGCTAGCATCGGACCTGGCGACAAATGGAACTCCATGCGTATACCAATAATCCTCGGCGTTGAAGATCTCGATGATGTCTCGCAACTCTGTTATTGGCAGACCGACACCGTTATTCCCTTCAAACATTTCCTATGCTGGATCGACTACTACCGAGGCATCCTTCTTTGTGATGTGTTTGCAGAGGCCGGTCCCGCCGTCTCCTTTCTCCGGTTTCCCCTGAACAAGTTCCCTTCTACTCGCGGCAGGGAATCCAGCTGGGTGTATCGTGGTGCTTCGGTTGTCGATGCAGGCCGTGCACTCAAATTTGTTAATCTCGCCCGCAATGACGGCGTTGGCTACGGACCACTTAAACCCGGTGCTGGCTTCACTATCACCTGCCACACCCTCATGACCCTCGCGTCGGGCAAAATGGTGTGGAACGAGGACTACAAGATCACCTCGGATGAGCTCTGGTCGCTCAACTCTTCCGAGTGTCTCCCTCGTGGCATCCTCATGTTCCCTCAAGTGAACATCGACAACCCACATAAAGTGCACTTCCTTATGACCGAGTTTGAATGGGCGCTCAAGAAGATGTGGGTGGTCGTCATTAACATGAAGACCAAGACCGTGGATTCATTCTCTAAATATATCAATGGAAAGGATGGCCTTGAAACTGACGACGCTGACTTAACAAAAAAAAGGTCCCAAGCACCCTTGTCCTTTCTCCCCTGCGAGTTCTCCAAGTTCCTCCAATCCTCGGGTTGATCATCTGTTGTCTTTTATATATTACCTACTCAGCATATTTTTGTTCGGTTGCATATTTGTTACTAGATACGTACAAGTGGTAAATCATTTTTTTAATCATTTTGACATTTTAAATTTATTGTCAATACATTCTTTTGTACTCCCCTGTTCCATAATAGTTGAAGTTTCAGTTTTTTCTAAGTCAAATATCTTTAATCAAGCCTATAAAAAATCTCAAATGATAAGTTTCACACGTGTGGCAAGAAGCACTCCGACCCACACGATGCAGCCATTCAGAAGTTCTCTCTTGGTCAATTATGCCATGCCAAGTTTACTCATATGCTCAATTCTGCCGTGCAATCAAAGAGGCCCTTATTATTCTTTTTTTGAAACGAAGAGGCCCTTATTATTCGAGTGCGTGCGTGAAAAGTCCAATACGAGGCGAGAGGAGAGAGTGTTCTTTCGGAGTACGTACGTTCCTTGTGGGAGCCTGCGGGATGGAGACGCTGGCATACATGCATGCCACGGACCAGAAGTTTCGCGCGCACGTACGTACCAGCAGACCACAAGTCCTACTCATGCATCAATCCAGCTTACTAGTGAAGCAACCGATCAGCTTGTCAAACATTCAAGTGGAAAATAACAAGTCCTACTCTTCAACCGACCTTTTTTTCATGGATAAGTCCACCACACAAACGTATCATATACACACAGCTAGCTCCTCTTCAACACCACCAACACATACCAACAACTAGAGTTCAGACCTTGGATCACACGCGCAGACAAGTAGTAGTAGAGTACCACAAGATGGCCGGAGGCGAAGAAGAAGAGGTGAAGCTGCTGGGCACGTGGGCGAGCCCGTTCGTCCTTCGAGCGCAGCTTGCGCTCAGCTTCAAGGGCGTGAGCTTCGAGAACGTCGACGAGGACCTCGGCAACAAGAGCGACCTCCTCCTGCGCTCCAACCCCGTGCACAAGGCGGTGCCCGTGCTCATCCACAACGGCAGGCCCGTCTGCGAGTCGCTGGTCATCCTGCAGTACGTCGACGAGGCCTTCGCCGGGCCGCCCCTCCTCCCCGCCGACCCCCACGAACGCGCCGTCGCCCGCTTCTGGGCAGCTTTCATCATGGACAAGGTGCTTAATTACCGGATACACGATGCACTACTGTGTAATTACGTTATGGATGATGAAATTCAGTCAGGCCGGAGATGTTAATATTTGTATGTTGGCGTACGTGCAGCTGGTGGCGCCATGGCAAAAGGTGTTCACGGCGAAGACCGAGAAGGAGAAGGCCGAGGGGATGGAGCAGACGCTGTCGGCGGTGGATGTCCTGGAGGGGGGCCTCAAGGAGTGCTCCAAGGGCGGGAGCTTCTTCGGCGGCGACAACGTCGGGTACGTCGATGTCGTGCTGGGCGGGGCCGTGCCGTGGGTCTATGGGACGGAGGCGCTCTGCGGTACGATGCTCTTCGATGCCGGTAGGGTCCCTCTCCTGGCGGCGTGGTTGGAGCGCTTTGGTGAGTTGGACGCGGCCAAGGCGGTCATGGCGGACGTCCCGACGAGGCTGGTCGAGCTCGCCAAGAAGAAGCAGGCGGAGGTCGCGGCCGCAGCTGCGGCTGGAGATTATTAAGCCAGTGGGTTGTCAAGATCCAAAGAAGAACAACGATACTTGTTCGAAAATAATTGGATGATTGTTTGTTGCAGAATAAATAATACGATATTTTTTTTTTGCGGATGGATAAATAATACAATATATTTGTACTATAATTCACTCTTTACGTTGGTAATTTCTTCAGTCATGACTCTATCCTATCTCAGTCAATGTAGGATTATTTCTACTTAGTTTTTTTCTTAATGACAAAATTTCTGCATTCATTAAGGAGAAAAGAGTTGATCATGTCAAAGTAATTAAGGTAGGCAATAGCAGAGCCAGCCGTAGTTATATCGGCGTCAAACCTCGTAGAGAAGCAAAGTCACGGTGCTATAGTGCAATCCTAGTGTAAAATAAAAAAGAAATGTTAAAAATGTTTAACTGATTATTTACTATTGATATTTACTGTAGATATAAACAATCTATAATTAATTTTATTTCATCATCAATTTATTTGTATGTAATGATTATGAATGTACACATTAAATCTGTAATTTGTAAATTAATTTAAATCATTTTGACTTTAATTATATAGATTGAAAGAAGCAAAGTTAGGGTATTGTATGCTTCTCTAACTTTCCTTTTTAATGTTAGAGGATCCGGTTCCCAACCCTGTATGCACACAGTGTTCAGTGTAGGTATAGGCCCCTGCAACTGTAGCCTGTGTAGTCTAGTCAACATCAGTCTACTGTATGCATGTGAAGAGAATAGTGGTGCATGCTGCTAGTACTACAGCATGGACCGGTGGCCTGGGTTACCTCCTCACTGGCCCTGTTTGGATACTCTAACTCAGTTAGATTCTAACCCTGAACCAACCCTAAACTAACTCTAACCAAGGAGGTGTTTAGATGATAGGGTTAGATTGATAATAAATGCTCTTTCTCAATCATTTGGCTACTTTAGACCCTATTTCCTGCCGGATTTGGCGGAGCGAGCCCTGGTCGAGAGCTGCGCTAGCCCAGGCAGATGGGGACGCGCCCGACAAGGAGCCGCGCTGGCCTCTCGCGTAGCCCGCCGGCCAAATCCGACGTCCCTGCGCAAGGAGCCGCGCTAGCCGAGGCCGACGGGGACGGGCCGTGCAAGGAGCCGCGACTGCTTACCGGCGGGCGGATGGGCCGCGGGGAGGCGAGGGGGTTGGAACGGGAGGATAGGGCGGGGCTGCTTACTGGCGGCGAACGGGAGCGCGGATACGGCGAGGCGCCTTCACGAGCGGTGCGAGAGGGAAGGAGGGAGAGGACGATAAGCTTTGAGGAAGTGGGGAGGGATCTGCTGCTGGGAGAGCGAGAGAAAAAGGTGTTTTTTAGTGGTTCTTCCTTTTGTTTTTTCTTTCTGTCTTTAGCGGGGAGGGATCTGCTGCGGGGACGAGACGCTGGCCAAATGTTTACCTTTGTTTGACTTTTTTTGCTTTATGTTTTCTCTTTGTTTCTTTTCGATTTTCTTTTTCTGTTCTTCCTTTTTAATATTTTTTTTCTATGAATTTTTGGTTCCCTTTTTCTTTTCTGTTTATCTTTTATGTTTTTATTCGTTTCTTTACATCTTTCTTTGGTTTTCTCTTTTTGTTTGTTTCCTTTATGGTTCATTGTTTCTTTCTTGGTTTTCATTGGTTTTATGCTTTTCTTTCTTTCTTCGTTTTTATTTCTTTCTTTCCTAGGTTTCTCCATATTTCTTTTTTTCTTTTTTGGTTTTCTTTATTTTTCTTTGTTTCTTTCTTCCGTTTCTTCAATTTTCACCTATTTCTTCATTTTTTTCTTCAACACATGTTTACATTTCTCATACACATTAGTACATTTTTCGTGTATATAAGAAATGTTTTTATACATGTTTATACTTTTTAAATATATTATTAACATTTACAAAAATTATGCTTGATGGCTACTTTTTTCATACATATTGTACATTTTCGGTGTATATCAGTGACATTTTCATATACACGTTTAACTTTTTTGAATTATATGGTTGGGATTTTTTGTACAGGATCAAAAAATTTAAAAAATATTTTTTATGTCCAATTTTCTAATACACGTTCTACCATTTTCCTATACATCAAGAAGATTTTCGCAAATACATCAAGAAGATTTTTTGGGAGACCCTTGAAGCGAGCCGATGGTCAGTCTCGCTTGAAGCAAGACATAGTAGTCGCGTCCGTTAACCGGCACTGAACGCGCCGAATAAGAGATCTCTCTTTTACCCAGTTTCGTCCTCCTCCTAGCTTCTTTCTTTATCATTTGTAGAGCGTGAATCCTATTTGCCGCTGCGAGCAGCAAATAAAGGATACATCGCTCGCTTGCGAGCGACGAGGGTCGGCCCAGTTTTTGTCGGCACGCTGTTGTTTATTTGCTGAAGTTTTTTCTTTTGTTTTATGTTTGCTTCTATGTTATTTTTTGTTCGCGGTTTACTTTCTGGTTCTTCCGGGTTTTTTTTCGTTCGTTCACTGCATGTTGGTTTTTATGTGTGCGGTTTCCGTTTTGGTTTTCTGTTTCCGCCTTTTCTTTATTCTGTATTAATTTTCTTTCTTTCTCTTTTCATATTTGTTTTTCTTCCTTTCTATTTCCTTTTTAAAAAATAATTTTCAATGTATGGTGAACATTTTTGTAATATACAGTGAATATTTTTCAAATACCCACTGAACTTGCTTTAGTATACAATGAACATTTTCTGATTACACACTAAACATATTCTTAATATACGATAAACATTTTTAGTACGCATTAAATAATTTTGGAATACAGTAAACATTTTATTATTATATGATGAAAACTCTTTTAATATAATTTGAACTTTAAAAATAGACAATGAGCTTTTTTTAACACATATGGAATAATTTTATAGAATATATATTTAATATTTAAATAATTTCTTAAATATCTAGCTCTTGAAAATAAGCACCGTTTTTTGGATGAAAAGCCAACTAAAAAGAAGGAGAAATAAATAAGTAAAACCACTCACGGGCCGGAACATTTTTCCGGCTTTAGGCGGAGTCTGCTCGGGCGTCAAACATGAGCTCTCTTGGTTGATTATCTGTTATGGTTGTGTGCTATGTCCTAATTGGGCTGAACCTTTGTGTTGTCTGTCATTGTGTTTTACCGAAGTTGTCTAGGCTTTTCTCAAAAAAGACATAAGTTGTCTAGGCATTTTCTCTCTTTTGTTCTTTTTTTTTGCGGGGTAAAGAAGAGCTTTATTCAAACAATAAGGCACCGGCCTTGTCAGCAAAAAGGCTGGTGACCGGAAACCCCGGGGGAGAGTCCATCCAACACTCCGTCACCTCCAATGTGCATGCCTGTTGAGCACAAAGGTGGGCGGGGACGTTTGCATGTCTCTTTACATGATGAATGTCAAAAGAAATAAAACTAGCAGCTAGATCTTCGATATCTAAAAGTAACGGTGCTAAAACAGAGCGCGAAGTACGGCGCGATTTTCAGAGGTTCACCACCTCCAAACTGTCTGTCTCAATCTCCACACGCGCAAATCCACAAAGTGTTGCCACAATCACACCTTCACGTACAACTGATGCCTCCACGACAAGAGGATGTGTGATACCTGGGCATGGCTTGCACCAGGCAGAAATAAAAGCCGAAGATGATCTAGCAATTCCTCCAATACCTCCTCCATGCTCCTGCATAGAAATGCCATCATCCATGTTGATTTTTATCCACTCCTCCTCTGGTGGCCTCCAACCATGACCCGACAGTATGCTCGCATGTTTGTTCGAGAGTTCCAATACCGCAAGAGCCTCTCTGATCATCTTGAGTAACTGGACCGGATTCTTACTAGCTTTGTCATGGGTGATATTATTCCGAGAAGTCCAAATTGCCCACATCACCGTGACAATTTTTTCTCGATCCGACGCATAAAACCTAGCGTCACAAAGAATGTCTCTGGCCCATGTGATCACATGTAACTCTGGAAGCTTTAAGTGTAGCCACTCGCTTGCTTCCCTCCAGAAACGTTTTGCATGAGCGCATTTTATAAGCGCATGATACATGTCCTCATCAGCTGCCAGGCACACTCTGCACCTAGCAAGAGTCGCTATGTGCCTGTGTTTAAGAGTGCTTTCGACAGGAAGAATCCCACGCAACACCCGCCACCAGAACACACGGACTTTTGGTACCGCGTTCAGCTTCCAAAGCCTCGTCCATAGCTGCTTGTCTGTCATTGAGGATTCTGTAACCGACCCTTCTTCTAGAGCCATGCCAGCTCATTACGAATCATTAGGGATCGATACGCTGATTTGACAGTATAGACTCCTGCTTTCTGTGCTGACCATGCCCAGTAATCTTCCCCTCCCATGCGCCACAAGGGTATGTTGAGGATAGCTGTGGCTTCATGGGGTATGAAATTTTCCCTCACTATATCCATCTTCAATGTCCCGATATCTGAGTCAATCAAGTCTGAAACCGTGGCTAAATGTGTGACACCAAGATGGACCGACAGTTTCATGGATATGATTCCTAGGATCCAAGGATCATCCCAGATCGATACCGTTGTGTCGTCACCAATCCGCTTGATCATACCAACCCCAAGGGCTTCCCTCCCTGCCAAAATCGCGCGCCAAGTGGAAGAAGCATGCAGATGCGCGGTGGCCTCTGATGCGGCTTGAAATACATCGGTATTTCCCCAAAAAGGAAGGAATGATGCAACACAACTACGGTAGGTATTTCCCTCAGTGATGAGACCAAGGTTATCGAACCAGTAGGAGACCATGCAACACCACGTAAACTACTCCTGCACACAAAGAACAAATACTTGCAACCCGACGTAAGAGAGGGGCTGTCAATCCCTCACGGGTAAAAAGATAGGTAAAATTGTAGAAGATTGGATAAATAGATCTCGCGGGAACACGAGATAAAATAAATAAATAAAAATTGCAGCAAGGTATTTTTGTATTTTTTGGATTAATAGATCTGAAAATAAAAGCAAATAAAAATAGATCGTGAAGGCAAATATAATAAAGAAGAGACCCGGGGGTCGTAGATTTCGCTAGTGGCTTCTCTCGAGAAAAATAGCATACGGTGGGAAAACAAATTACTGTTGGGCAACTGATAAAACTTCAAATAATCATGATGATATCCAGGCAATGATCATTATATAGGCATCACGTCCAAGATTAGTAGACCGACTCCTATACTCCACACATCGACCTCTATCCAGCATGCATCTAGTGTATTAAGTTCATGAAAAAATTGAGTAATGCAATAAGAAGGATGACACGCTGGTACGCGTCGGTGCCGTACAAACGGTTTTTAATCCTTTTCCGCGACGGTGTTTGAAACCGTCGCCAAGTGAGTGTGGGCGATTAGGGAGGGGGTCCTTCCCACATGACCCAGAATACAAGCATTTCACATCTTCTATCACCGTCGTAGATCACTTGCAAGATTGGACCCAAGTAACATACAGAACTCCCTGTTGGAGATCATTCATCTTAACATGGCCAGTACAAGACTAATAGATCAGAAATCATATATGTCTTATAGATTATGCAACAAAGAACTCATATGAATCCAAGAATAAACCATATAAATCTGACCATAAGGTGACAATTCATCGCACTGCAACAAACAATCCCTAAAGGTTACCTTTGATGGATCACAATCATGTAGGGAAGCTCATTAGGGAGAGATTGTCATCTAGCTACTGTTATGGATCCATAGTCCAAAAAAAATTAGACGAGCAATCATGGTGGCAATAAGGTTGATTTAGATGGCCCACTGTGATGGTCTTCCCCTCCGGCAGAGTACCGAAAAAGGACTCCGGATTAGACCGGGGCAGAACAGAGGAGCGGCGATGGAAAACATTTGATTTGCAAGGTTAAAAAACGGACATCAGATTTTTAACATTACCATTGAAAATGCATCGTATTTAAAAGAAATTCTCCACTCTGTATTTAGAAATTGTTCAACATCTATTTTAGTAAGAGTGTTTAAATCACTACAATAGTTGAAGTTTCAATTTTTTTCAAAGTCAAGTGCTTGGACCAAGTTAATGGAGTCAGACTCAAGGCATGCTTCCGCTTCAGCTTGAATAGCATTTTTTTTATGTGTGAAAGCTTGCCAGCTCCACCTGCAAGAAACTTATTATTCGAGTGCGTGCGTGAAAAGTCCCGAGAGGAGAGGGGAAATACACTTGTGTTCCTGGTTGTATATCCACCTTATATGGGGATTTTTTTTAATATTTTAATAAAAAAACAAAATAGATAAGAACTATTTTGATAAAACACTTGACTTACTTTTGCACTAGTATATAAATTTTCATGAAAAACAAAACAAAAGTTGACCTCACAGCAAAAAAGACAAAATTTATTTGCAATTATAGGTCCCTATTCACAGTATTTTAGCCGAAAATTTGTCTCTTTTGAAAAGAAGTCAAAGGGAGATTTTTTTGTGTGGATTTTTTCTCACAAGTACAATAAAAGGTCAAGTTTATTTCAAAAATATTTTCAGGAATTTCTGACTTTTTATTGAATTATTAATTTTTTCCTATATATATAGAGTGTAGATGTCTTCATAGATCACAAATCCGCCTTCGAGAGGAGAGAGTGTTCTTTTGGAGTACGTTCCTTGTGGGAGCCTGCGAGATGGAGAAGCCGGCATACATGCATGCCACGGACCACAAGTCTTACTCATCAATCCAGCTTGTCAGCGCCTGAGAAAATGAGGGTGACCTTTGCAAAGACTACCACTTAACTAGTAATTTCGGTAGACAACGCACAACCGAATAGCTGCATATGCTACAGGCTGGCCCACATAGCCGGGTTGTTTTTTGGTCCTGAAAACATTCTTGAATCTTCATTTTCTTGTTTTTTTTTCGTTCCAGTTTTTTTCCTGGTTTACTCGGTTATTCGTGCTAGTTTTTCCTAGGTTGTGTATCTCTGATTTTGTTTGGTGTTTATCTGCTTTTATTTTCTAGATTCCATTCTTAGTTCGTAAATGGTTTTCAAATTCATGAGCATTTTGTAAATTCTTGATTTGTTTTTCAATTGCACAAACTTCTTTTAAATTTATGAACATTTTTTGAATCCACAAACTATTCGAAATTCATGTTTTTATAATTCATGAACTTTTTAAAATTTGAGATTTCTATTTCAAAATTGTGAAATTATGAATTCCCCTAAAATTTTACTTTTTTGTCAAATTTGAAAAATGTGATCTTTTTCTAATATTGGTGTTTTAAATTTATGATTTATTATAAGTCAACTATTAAGCTAGTCGATGGTCCATGGGTGAACTAGTCAAGGATTGACCGATCAACTGAGCGGACGAGGGAGGCGACTGAGGGAGCGTTCGCTGGTTGGGCCAGTTCACCCGTGAGGGGCGTGCGAGCACCGGTGCGCTAACCGGAGCGAGGACTATTTCTTGCTTATAGTGAGTATAGCTTCTGTCTCGCTAAAGTATTTTCTTCCCACAACGTAAACTGGGCCCACCCATTTCATTTGTTTTTGGATCGCATGCTAGGTTCATTCAATGGCTCGCTATAGTTGTACCTTTGTTTGACTTTTTTTCTTTTCGATTGTCTTGGTTTCTTTCCGGTTTCCTTTGGTTTTTTCTGTTTTCTTTCTTTGTTTACTGGTTCTTCCTTTTTATATCTTTTCTTCTATGATTTATTGGTTCCTTTTATCTTTCCCGGTTTCTTGGGGGGTTTCTGTTTTTATTGGTTTTCTTTTGTTTTTCTTCGTTTCTTTACAACTTTCGTTGGTTTTCTATTTTGTTTATTTCTTTTACGGTTCATTGTTTCTTTCTCGGTTACAATTGGTTTTATGTTTTTCTTTCTTTTTTCATTTTTCTTTCATTCTTTTTCTTTCTTTCTTTCTTTCTTTCTTTCTGGGTTTTCTCCATTTTTCTTTCTTTCTTTCTTGGTTTTCTTTAATTTCCTTTGTTTCAATCTTCGCTTTCTTCAACTTTCACCCATTCTTCATTTTTTCTTCAACATATGTTTACATTTACATTTTTTGTGAATATAAGGAATGTCTTTATACATGTTTACATCTTTTAAATACATGATTAACATTTAGAAAAATTATGTTTGATGACTGCTTTCTTCATACACATTGTACATTTTCGGTACATATCAGTAACATTTTGGTTCTTCTTGGCTTTTCTTCGCTCGTTCACTGCAAGTTGGTTTTTATGCGTGTGGTTGTCTGTTTTGGTTTTCTGTTTCCGCTATTTTTGTATTCTGTATTAATTTTCTTTTTTTTCTTTTTTCAGATTTGTTCTTTCTTCCTTTTTATTGCCCCTTTTTAAATATTTTTTCAATGTATGGTGAATATTTTTTTAATATACGGTGAGTGTTTTCAAATACACACTGAACTTGCTTTAGTATGCAATGAACATTTTCTGATTACACACTAAATATAATTTTAATATACGACGAACATTTTTTAGTATGCATTAAATAATTTTATATACAATGAACATTTTATTATTATATGATGAACACTCTTTTAAAATACTTTGAACTTTTAAAATAGACACTGAGTTTTTTTAACACATATGGAATAGTTTTATAAAATATATATTTAATATTTAAATAAGTTATTCAATATCTAGCTCTTGAAAACAACCACCATTTTTTGGGTGAAAAACCGACTGAAAAGAAGGAGAAATAAATAAATAAAAACCGCTCATGAGCCGGAAAAATTTACCGGCTTTAGGCGGAGTCTGCTCAGGCGTCAAATAGGAGCTCTCTTTGTTGACTATCTGTTGTGGTTGTGTGCTATGTCCTAATTGGGCTGGATTTTTTTACCTTTGTGTTGTCCGTCTTTGTGTTCTACCTAAGTTGTCTAGGCGAAGCTGATTTTCCCTCAAGTTAGGGTTTCTCTTTCCTCTAGGGGTGATCTACGTCGCCGCCGTTGAGACCTGGTTTTCCCTACCTCCGCCGTGATCCGCGACCATTGATCCTTGATGGGGGCGTGTCTGGCGCTCGCTGGTCTGGGCGGTCGTGGGAGGAGGAGACTTTAGGGTTCCTGAAGAAGGCCTGGTTGTTTCTAGTCGGGTTAGGGATCAAGAGCAGATGGCATCGGACGGGGCTTCGGGTTCTGCTACAGTAGGGCGATCGGAGATATACGATGTGGCGTCGCTGATGAAGGAACTTGGCCTGCGGGAAGAGGATCTCGACGACGTGGTTTTCGATGACAAGACCACTCCGCCAGAGGCGGCTCGTTGGATTGCGCTCGCGAAGGTCCACTCCGTCAAAACATACAGTCAATATTGGTTTTTCAAGAACATGAGAGCTGCATGGGATCTTGCGCAAGAGGTACAGTTCAAGCCGCTAGAGGAGAAGTTGTATACGATCCAGTTTTCATGCCTGGGAGATTGGGAGAGAGTAATCCAAGAAGGGCCTTGGCACTTCAGAGGAGATGCTGTTATCATTAAGCCTTATGATGGTTTGGCGAAACCTTCAACTGTCCAGCTTGATACTATTTGTTGGGGAACGTTGCAGAAAACAAAAAATTTTCCAACGGTTTCACCAAGATCCATCTATGAGTTCATCTAGCAACGAGTGATCGGATGCATCTACATACCTTTGTAGATCGCTAGCGGAAGCATTCAGAGAACGGGGATGAGGTAGTCGTACACGACGTGATCCAAATCACCGGAGATCCTAGCACCGAACGGACGGCACCTCCGCGTTCAACACACGTACGGTCAGCGTGACGTCTCCTCCTTGATCCAGCAAGGGGGAAGGAGAGGTTGATGAAGATCCAGCAGCACGACGACGTGGTGGTGGATGCAGGGCGTCGCAGCAGCAGGGCTCCGCCGTGTACTACGAGAGGAAGAGGTGTAGCAGGGAGAGAGGGAGGCGCCAGGACTCAGGTGCGGCTGCCCCTCCCCCCCTCATATATATAGCCCCCTAGGGGGGTGCCGGCCCTAGGAGATTGGATCTCCTAGGGGGGGCGGCGGCCAAGGGCTGGAGTAGCCCCCAAGCCAAGGTGGGGCGCCCCCCCACCCCTAGGGTTTCAACCCTAGGCGCATGGGGTGGGCCTAGGGGGGCGCACCAGCCCACTATGGGCTGGTTCCCCTCCCCACTTTGGCCCATGGGGCCCTCCGGGATGGGTGGCCCCACCCGGTGGACCCCCGGGACCCTTCTGGTGGTCCCGGTACAATACCGATGACCCCGAAACTTGTCTCGATGGCCGAAACAGCACTTCCTATATATAATTCTTTACCTCCGGACTATTCCGAAACTCCTCGTGACGTCCGAGATCTCATCCGGGACTCCGAACAACATTCGGGTTACTGCATATACATATCTTCACAACCCTAGCGTCACCGAACCTTAAGTGTGTAGACCCTACGGGTTCGGGAGACATGCAGACATGACCGAGACGGCTCTCGGGCAATAACCAACAGTGGGATCTGGATACCCATGTTGGCTCCCACATGCTCCACGATGATCTCATCGGATGAACCACGATGTCGAGGATTCAATTAATCCTGTATGCAATTCCCTTTGTCAATCGGTATTTTACTTGCCCGAGATTCGATCGTCGGTATCCCAATACCTTGTTCAATCTTGTTACCGCCAAGTCACTTTACTCGTACCGTAATGCATGATCCCGTGATCAAACACTTTGATCACATTGAGCTCATTATGATGATGCATTACCGAGTGGGCCCGGTGATACCTCTCCGTCATGCGGAGTGACAAATCCCAGTCTCGATCCGTGTCAACCCAACAGACACTTTCGGAGATACCCGCAGTATACCTTTATAGTCACCCAGTTACGTTGTGACGTTTGGCACACCCAAAGCACTCCTACGGTATCCGGGAGTTACACGATCTCATGGTCTAAGGAAATGATACTTGACATTGGAAAACTCTAGCAAGCGAACTATACGATCTTGTGCTATTTTTAGGATTGGGTCTTGTCCATCACATCATTCTTCTAATGATGTGATCTCGTTATCAATGACATCCAATGTCCATAGTCAGGAAACCATGACTATCTGTTGATCAACGAGCTAGTCAACTAGAGGCTTACTAGGGACATGTTGGTGTCTATTATTCACACATGTATTACGATTTCCGGATAATACAATTTTAGCATGAATAAAGACAATTATCATGAACAAGGAAATATAATAATAATGCTTTTATTATTGCCTCTAGGGCATATTTCCAACAGTCTCCCACTTGCACTAGAGTCAATAATCTATTTACATTGTGATGAATCGAACACCCATGGAATTCTGGTGTTGATCATGTTTCGCTCTAGGGAGAGGTTTATTCAACGGATCTGCTACATTCAGGTCCGTATGTACTTTACAAATATCTATGTCTCCATCTTGAACATTTTCATGAATGGAGTTGAAGCGACGCTTGATGTGCCTCGTCTTCTTATGAAACCTGGGCTCCTTGGCAAGTGCAATAGCTCCAGTGTTGTCACAGAAGAGTTTAATTGGCCCCTACGCATTGGGTATGACTCTGAGGTCGATGATGAACTCCTTCACCCAAATTGCTTCATGTGCTGCCTCTGAGGCTGCCATGTACTCCGCTTCACATGTAGATCCTGCCACGACGCTCTGCTTGCAACTGCACCAGCTTACTGCCCCACCATTCAAAATATACACGTATCCGGTTTGTGACTTAGAGTCATCCAGATCTGTGTCGAAGCTAGCGTCGATGTAACCCTTTACGACGAGCTCTTCGTCACCTCCATAAACGAGAAACATTTCCTTAGTCCTTTTCAGGTACTTCAGGATATTCTTGACCGCTGTCCAGTGTTCCTTGCCGGGATTACTTTGGTACCTTCCTACCAAACTTACGGCAAGGTTTACATCAGGTCTGGTACACAGCATAGCATACATAATAGAACCTATGGCTGAGGCATAGGGGATGACACTCATCTCTTCTATATCTTCTGCCGTGGTCGGACATTGAGCTGAGCTCAATTTCACACCTTGTAACACAGGTAAGAACCCCTTCTTAGATTGATCCATATTGAACTTCTTCAATATCTTATCAAGGTATGTGCTTTGTGAAAGACCTATGAGGCGTCTTGATCTATCTCTATAGATCTTGATGCCTAATATATAAGCAGCTTCTCCAAGGTCCTTCATTGAAAAACTCTTATTCAAGTAGGCCTTAATGCTGTCCAAGAGTTCTATATCATTTCCCATCAAAAGTATGTCATCTACATATAATATGAGAAATGCTACAGAGATCCCACTCACTTTCTTGTAAACGCAAGCTTCTCCATAAGTCTGCGTAAACCCAAACGCTTTGATCATCTCATCAAAGCGAATGTTCCAACTCCGAGATGCTTGCACCAGCCCATAAATCGAGCGTTGGAGCTTGCACACCTTGTCAGCATTCTTAGGATCGACAAAACCTTCCGGCTGCATCATATACAATTCTTCCTTAAGGAAACCATTAAGGAATGCCGTTTTGACGTCCATTTGCCATATCTCATAATCGTAGAACGCGGCAATTGCTAACATGATTCGGACGGACTTCAGCTTCGCTACCGGTGAGAAAGTCTCATCGTAATCAACCCCTTGAACTTGTCGATAACCCTTAGCGACAAGCCGAGCTTTATAGATGGTCACATTACCATCCGCGTCTGTCTTCTTCTTAAAGATCCATTTATTTTCTATGGCTCGCCGCTCAACGGGCAAGTCAGTCAAAGTCCATACTTTGTTTTCATACATGGATCCTATCTCGGATTTCATGGCTTCCAGCCATTTGTCGGAATCCGGGCCCGCCATTGCTTCTTCATAGTTCGAAGGTTCACCGTTGTCTAACAACATGATTTCCAAGACAGGATTGTCGTACCACTCTGGTGCGGAACGTGTCCTTGTGGACCTACGAATTTCAGTAGGAGCTTGATTAGAAGTATCTTGATCATCATCATTAATTTCCTCTCTAGTCGGTACAGGCACCTTAGAAATGTTTTCTTGAGTTGCGCCATTTTCCGGTTCAAGAGGTAACACTTCATCAAGTTCTACTTTCCTCCCACTTACTTCTTTCGAGAGAAACTCCTTCTCTAGAAAGGATCCATTCTTGGCAACAAAGATCTTGCCTTCGGATCTGAGGTAGAAGGTATACCCAATAGTTTCTTTAGGGTATCCTATGAAGACGCATTTTTCCGACTTGGGTTCGAGCTTTTCAGGTTGAAATTTCTTGACATAAGCATCGCATCCCCAAACTTTTAGAAACGACAGCTTAGGTTTCTTCCCAAACCATAATTCATACGGTGTCGTCTCAACGGATTTCGTCGGAGCCCTATTTAAAGTGAATGCGGCAGTCTCTAAAGCATAGCCCCAAAAAGATAGCGGTAAATCGGTAAGAGACATCATGGATCGCACCATATCCAATAGAGTGCGATTACGACGTTCGGACACACCATTACGCTGAGGTGTTCCAGGCCGCGTGAGTTGTGAAACTATTTCACATTTTCTTAAGTGTGTGCCAAATTCGTGACTCAAGTATTCTCCTCCACGATCTGATCGTAGAAACTTGATTTTTCTGTCGCGTTGATTTTCAACCTCACTCTGAAATTCCTTGAACTTTTCAAAGGTCTCAGACTTGTGTTTCATTAAGTAGATATACCCATATCTACTCAAGTCATCAGTGAGGGTGAGAACATAACGATAGCCACCGCGAGCCTCAACACTCATTGGACCGCACACATCAGTATGTATGATTTCCAATAAGTTGGTTGCTCGCTCCATTGTTCCTGAGAACGGAGTCTTGGTCATTTTACCCAGAGGCATGGTTCGCACGTGTCAAATGATTCATAATCAAGAGACTCTAAAAGTCCATCTGCATGGAGCTTCTTCATGCGTTTGACACCTATGTGACCAAGGCGGCAGTGCCACAAGTATGTGGGACTATCATTATCAACCTTACATCTTTTGGTATTCACACTATGAACATGTGTAATATTACGCTCGATATTCATTAAGAATAAACCATTCACCATTGGGGCATGACCATAAAACATATCTCTCATATAAATAGAACAACCATTATTCTCGGATTTAAATGAGTAGCCATCTCGAATTAAACGAGATCCCGATACAATGTTCATGCTCAAAGCTGGCACTAAATAACAATTATTGAGGTTTAAAACTAATCCCGTAGGTAAATGAAGAGGCAGCGTGCCGACGGCGATCACATCGACCTTGGAACCATTCCCGACGCGCATCGTCACCTCGTCCTTCGCCAGTCTCCGCTTATTCCGCAGCTCCTGCTTTGAGTTACAAATGTGAGCAACTGCATCGGTATCAAATACCCAAGAGCTACTACGAGTACTGGTAAGGTACACATTAATTACATGTATATCACATATACCTTTTGTTTTTCCGGCCTTCTTGTCCGCTAAGTATTTGGGGCAGTTCCGCTTCCAGTGACCACTTCCCTTGCAATAAAAGCACTCAGTCTCGGGCTTGGGTCCATTCTTTGGCTTCTTCCCGGCAGCTTGCTTGCCGGGCGCGGAAACTTCCTTGCCGTCCTTCTTGAAGTTCTTTTTACCCTTGCCCTTCTTGAACTTAGTGGTTTTATTTACCATCAACACTTGATGTTCCTTTTTGACTTCTACCTCTGCTGATTTCAGCATAGCAAATACTTCAGGAATGGTCTTTTCCATCCCCTGCATATTCAAGTTCATCACAAAGCTCTTGTAGCTTGGTGGAAGCGACTAGAGGATTCTGTCAATGACCGCGTCGTCCGGGAGATTAACTCCCAGCTGAGTCAAGCGGTTATGTAACCCAGACATAGTGAGTATGTGCTCACTGACAGAACTATTTTCCTCCATCTTACAGCTGAAGAATTTGTCGGATACTTCATATCTCTCGACCCGGGCATGAGCTTGGAAAACCATTTTCAGCTCTTCGAACATCTCATATGCTCCGTGTCTCTCAAAACGCTTTTGGAGCCCCGGCTCTAAGCTGTAAAGCATGCCGCACTGAACGAGGGAGTAGTCATCGGTACGTGCCTGCCAAGCGTTCATAACGTCTTGTTCTGCAGGGAGAACAGGTGCGTCACCCAGCGGTGCTTGTAGGACATAATCTTTCTTGGCAGCTATGAGGATGATCCTCAGGTTCCGGACCCAGTCCGTGTAGTTGCTGCCATCGTCTTTCAGCTTGGTTTTCTCTAGGAATGCGTTGAAGTTGAGGACTACGTTGGCCATTTGATCTACAAGACATATTGTAAATATTTTAGACTAAGTTCATGATAATAAAGTTCATCTAATCAAATTATTTAATGAACTCCCACTTAGATAGACATCCCTCTTCTAGTCATCTAAGTATAACATGATCCGAGTCAACTAGGCCGTGTCTGATCATCATGTGAGACGGACTAGTCAACATCGGTGAACATCTTCATGTTGATCGTATCTTCTATACGACTCATGCTCGACCTTTCGGTCTTCTGTGTTCCGAGGCCATGTCTGTACATGCTAGGCTCGTCAAGTGAACCCAAGTGTTTGCATGTGTAAATCTGTCTTACACCCGTTGTATGTGAACGTTAGAATCTATCACACCCGATCATCACGTGGTGCTTCGAAACAACGAATTGTCGCAATGGTGCACAGTTAGGGGGAACACTTCTTGAAATTATTATGAGGGATCATCTTATTTACTACCGTCGTTCTAAGTAAACAAGATGCAAAAACATGATAAACATCACATGCAATCAAATAATGAACGTGACATGATATGGCCAATATCACATCGCTCCTTTGATCTCCATCTTGGGGCTCCATGATCATCTTTGTCACCGGCTTGACACCATGATCTCCATCATCATGATCTCCATCATCGTGTCTCCATGAAGTTGCTCTCCAACTATTACTTCTACTACTATGGCTAACGCGTTTAGCAATAAAGTAAAGTAATTTACATGGCGTTTCTCAATGACACGCAGGTCATACAAAAAATAAAGACAACTCCTATGGCTCCTGCCGGTTGTCATACTCATCGACATGCAAGTCGTGATTCCTATTACAATAGCATGAACATCTCATACATCACATATATATCATTCATCATTCATCACAACTTTGGCCATATCATATCACTAAGCACTTGCTGCAAAAACAAGTTAGACGTCCTCTAATTGTTGTTGCAAGTTTTACGTGGCTGAATTAGGGTTCTAGCAAGAACGTTTTCTTACCTACGTGAAAGCCACAACGTGATTTGTCAACTTCTATTTACCCTTCATAAGGACCCTTTTCATCGAATCCGCTCCAACTAAAGTGGGAGAGACAGACACCCGCCAGCCACCTTATGCAACTAGTGCATGTTAGTCGGTGGAACCGGTCTCACGTAAGCGTACGTGTAAGGTTGGTCCGGGCCGCTTCATCCCACAATACCGCTGAAGCAAGATAAGACTAGTAGCGGCAAGAAAGTTGACAACATCTACGCCCACAACAAATTGTGTTCTACTCGTGCAAGAAGAACTACGCATAGACCTAGCTCTGATACCACTGTTGGGGAACGTTGCAGAAAACAAAAAAATTTCCTACGGTTTCACCAAGATCCATCTATGAGTTCATCTAGCAACGAGTGATCGGATGCATCTACATACCTTTGTAGATCGCGAGCGGAAGCGTTCAGAGAACGAGGATGAGGTAGTCGTACACGACGTGATCCAAATCACCGGAGATCCTAGCACTGAACGGACGGCACCTCCGCGTTCAACACACGTACGGTCAGCGTGACGTCTCCTTCTTCTTGATCCAGCAAGGGGGAAGGAGAGGTTGATGAAGATCCAGCAGCACGACGGCGTGGTGGTGGATGCAGGGCGTCGCAGCAGCAGGGCTCCGCCGTGTACTACGAGAGGAAGAGGTGTAGCAGGGAGAGAGGGAGGCGCCAGGACTCAGGTGCGGCTGCCCCCTCCCCCCCCTCATATATATAGCCCCCTAGGGGGGGCGCCGGCCCTAGGAGATTGGATCTCCTAGGGGGGCGGCGGCCAAGGGCTGGAGTAGCTCCCAAGCCAAGGTGGGGCGCCCCCCTACCCCTAGGGTTTCAACCCTAGGCGCATGGGGTGGGCCTAGGGGGGCGCACCAGCCCACTATGGGCTGGTTCCCCTCCCCAATTTGGCCCATGGGGCCCTCCGGGATGGGTGGCCCCACCCGGTGGACCCCCGGGACCCTTCTGGTGGTCCCGGTACAATACCGATGACCCCGAAACTTGTCCCGATGGCCGAAACAGCACTTCCTATATATAATTCTTTACCTCCGGACTATTCCGAAACTCCTCGTGACGTCCGGGATCTCATCCGGGACTCCGAACAACATTCGGGTTACTGCATATACATATCTTCACAACCCTAGCGTCACCGAACCTTAAGTGTGTAGACCCTACGGGTTCGGGAGACATGCAGACATGACCGAGACGGCTCTCGGGCAATAACCAACAGCGGGATCTGGATACCCATGTTGGCTCCCACATGCTCCACGATGATCTCATCGGATGAACCACGATGTCGAGGATTCAATTAATCCTGTATGCAATTCCCTTTGTCAATCGGTATTTTACTTGCCCGAGATTCGATCGTCGGTATCCCAATACCTTGTTCAATCTTGTTACCGCCAAGTCACTTTACTCGTACCGTAATGCATGATCCCGTGATCAAACACTTTGATCACATTGAGCTCATTATGATGATGCATTACCGAGTGGGCCCGGTGATACCTCTCCATCATGCGGAGTGACAAATCCCAGTCTCGATCCGTGTCAACCCAACAGACACTTTCGGAGATACCCGCAGTATACCTTTATAGTCACCCAGTTACGTTGTGACGTTTGGCACACCCAAAGCACTCCTACGGTATCCGGGAGTTACACGATCTCATGGTCTAAGGAAATGATACTTGACATTGGAAAACTCTAGCAAGCGAACTATACGATCTTGTGCTATTTTTAGGATTGGGTCTTGTCCATCACATCATTCTCCTAATGATGTGATCTCGTTATCAATGACATCCAATGTCCATAGTCAGGAAACCATGACTATCTGTTGATCAACGAGCTAGTCAACTAGAGGCTTACTAGGGACATGTTGGTGTCTATTATTCACACATGTATTACGATTTCCGGATAACACAATTTTAGTGGCTCCATACACAAAATAAGGGGTCACAAACATGGAGAGTGTCCTCCAACATGTACCTAGCTACTAAGGTTACACATCAGATGAATGAGATGTTAGTGGCTCCATACACAAAATAAGAGGTCAACAAGGCTCTCTTTCAAATGGGCCCGGCGAAGGCACCAGGCCCAGATGGATTTCCAGCACAGTTTTACCAAAAACATTGGGAAATCTGTGGAGATGAAGTGACAACGGCTGTTTTGATGATAATTCAAGGGGAGGAGAGCGCAGAGTGTGTTAATGACACGGTGCTGGTACTTATTCCTAAGGTGATAAACCCGACACTCCTAACACAATTCTGTCCTATCAGTTTATGTAATGTCATATACAAAATTGCTTCCAAAGTTGTTGCAAACAGGTTGAAACTTATCCTACCAGAAATAATATCAGAAGAGCAATCTGCGTTTGTCCCAGGTCGGTTGATAACTGATAATATCATCTGTGCTTATGAATGTCTGCATTTTATGAAGCGAAGCAAAACCAAAACAAATAGTCATTGTGCTTTGAAGTTGGACATGATGAAGGCTTACGACAGATTAGAATGGCTGTATCTCGAGGCTATCATGCTAAAATTGGGTTTGCACAACAATGGGTACAGATCATAATGAGCATGATTAGCTCAGTATCCTTTTCAGTTCTGTTCAATGGAGAGAAGCTTGAATCTTTCAAACCATCACGGGGTATCCGACAGGGTGATCCGATCTCCCCCTATCTTTTCTTGATCGCAACAGAGGGCCTTTCGTGCCTACTAAAAAACAGTTCTCAGTCATCTGCGCATGAGGGGATTAAGGTGGCAAATACAACTCCCGTTGTCAACCACCTCCTCTTTGCGGACAACAGCCCGTTGTTGTTCAAGGCTAGTACAGAGGGGCAGAGGAGGTATCTAAACTTTTGGAGGTATACTGTAAAGCTTCGGGTCAGCGAATCAACAACGACAAGTCGTCTATTTTCTTCAGTAAAGGATGTCCACAACATATGAGAGATAGCATCAAAACGATCTTAAATGTCCACAATGAGTCATTGAACGAGCGCTATTTGGGCATGCCAACGGATGTGGGACAATCCAAGATGAGGACGTTCAAATATCTCAGAGATAGAGTTTGGGAGAAGGTAAAGGGCTGGATGGAGAAGCTCTTATCGGCAGGGGGAAAGAAGTTTTGATAAAAGCAGTGGCCCAAGCCCTACCAGTCTATTCTATGGCATGTTTCAGGTTGCCTAGGGGTCTCTGTAAGAATACCTCCTCAATTATCAGACAATTTTGGTGGGGAAGCAAAGCGGGTAAACGTAAACCAGCATGGGTGGCATGGGATATTTTGACACAGCCAAAGCATCTCGGAGGTCTTGGCTTTCGGGATATGGAAGTTTTCAATCTTGCTTTATTAGCAAGACAGGCATGGAGAGTACGGTGTGATCCCTCATCTCTCAGTGCACGACTTCTGAAGGCAGCTTACTTCCCTCAAACATCTCTGATGGAGGCGGAGTTGGGCAACAGACCCTCGCAAATCTGGCGAGCAATCCTTGATGGACGTGATATGCTCAGGCAAGGGCTAATTCGGAGGATTGGCAACGGGCAGACAACTGAAATCTGGACACAAAACTGGCTACCACGTTCTGGTATGATGAGGCCAATAGCACCACTAATTCCTAACCCACCACAAATGGTCTCCGAGTTGATAAATGTGTTTACAGCAAGCTGGAACGAGCAGCTCGTCCGGACTGTCTTCCTGCCAATTGACGTTGAGGCTATACTATCAATCCCTTTGTGTACATGGAATATAAATGACTTCTGGGCCTAGAGCGGAGAGAGGGATGGTTCTTTCTCGGTCAAATCTGCATACAGGCTTATCATCCACACGAAGACCACGAGGGAGAATTGGATTGAGGAACAGGACAGTACATTCGTTGCAGGTAACGTTGGGGGTGAATGGAAGGATCTCTGGAATACAGATGTACCCTCAAAAATTAAGTTGTTCTTGTGGCAGCTGGCCCGAAATTCCATTCCAACAGCAGATGTTTTACATCATAGAAACATGGCGGCATCGTCGTCATGTGTGTTATGTGGGGCGAGGAATTGGTGGAGACATGCATTGCTGAACTGCTCGATGGCATGCAGTGTTTGGGCGTTGACTGATGAGGCGATTTTGGATCAGATAAGCAGTTTTGACAGCGAGAATGTACGGGACTGGCTTTTCGCTATGAGGAAGGCGTTGAGGAGCGATCTTTTTTTCCAGTTGACAGTAACACTATGGGCTATTTGGGCAGCAAGAAGAAAGGCCGTCTATGAGGATATATTTCAGAGCCCGTTCTCGACTCACTGCTTTGTCAAATCTTTTCTGAATGATATTGAGATAGTGAAGAAGCCGGAAAGTGCTGGAGTGAACCCTGCACCCTTGCGACCGAGACAGTGGACCCAACCCCCTCATGGAATGATGAAAGTGAATGTTGATGCGGCCACTGGACGGGGATTGAGGTTCGGTACGGTTGCTGCAGTTTGTAGAAACCGAGCGGGAGATTATATGGGGGCATCAGCAATTGTGTTCAAGGATATATCTGACCCAACTACCCTAGAAGCGTTGGCAGTCCGGGAAGCAATGGCACTCGCGCAAGATCTCCACGTGCAGGCGATTCATGTTGCAACTGATTGCAAAGGTATTGTAAACGACATCAGTCTGAAGAGTAGTCCGAGCTATGGTGCTATTATTCATGAGATCATAGATTACACTCGTAGTTTTCAGTCATGCAATTTTGTGCATGAATTTAGGAGCTCGAATTTCAAGACTCACAATCTAGCGAAGCATGCTTTGAAACTGGGGGTAGGCCGCCATGTTTGGTTAGGCAACCCTGGTGAACTTCAGTTCGTCCCTGTAACTGTGGTGACGGTTTAATAAAAGCTTCGGTGATTGTCTCAAAAAAAACCTAAGTTGTCTAGGCCTTTTCTCTTTTTTGTTCTCGGGAGTTGGAAAACCAGGCAAAAGAGATATGGGCATTTTATTTGAACTGCAATATATATTTCATGTGTGTACAGTACACATGCACGTGCCTTGCTTGTGAACGCCTCACGAAAGAAACAGAGATACACTGATATCCATTCGTACAATGGCTCATACAGAAAATGACACGATCAAAATAGAAAATAAAAAAGATGCTAAATAAAAAAATTAAATGTAAACTAAAATTAAAAAGGTACTCCCTTTGTCTCATAATATAAGAGCATTTTGACACTGTAGCAGTGTAAAAAACACTCTTATATTATGAGATGGAGGGAGTACAACACTACTCACGTGTTGGGCAGTGCATTAGCCACTACAACTAGACCATTAGCACCCCACATGTTGCTTGCTTTTTTAGTCGTATGTTGTTCTTTTTTTAGCTACACGATGTTTTCTTGTGACAAACAAGGGACATCACGCGTTGTTCTATGAAAAAGACACACCAAACTCGTGTATTGTGTGCACGATAAAAAAATTAGTAAATTAAAATTCATTATTTTAAATATTAATTAAAAATATTCATAAATTTAAAAATATTTGTGAAACGTAAAAATGTCTGTGGAATTAAAACAAGGTCGTAAATTTAATGGTCACCATGGATTTTAAATGTGCATCACACACTTAATTCTTAACATTATTTTTGCAAAAATAAAAAATGTCCATGGGGTATTTTAAAAAAGGTAAATACGCTAGTGGTGCTTTAACTTGTCATGGATGTTCACTTTAGTGCCTAAACTTGAAAAATACACCGAACTGGTTCTAAAACTTGGCACGAACGTGTAAATACGGTGCTAATCCCATCTGTAGATGTAAAGTGCGTCCACATGGCCCTTATATGAATGATGTGGCACTGACATGGCATAGGCCCCAATTGTAGCTAGGAAACAGAATTATTACTTGACTCTATAACTAGTGGACCTGCCTGTCAGTACATTAGAAAAATTAATATGAAGAATGAAAAAATGCGACAGGAATCGAACAAGCAACCTGATGTGTGCCCGCTAGTTGCGATACCCACTATTACCAAACATGTACTGGTTATAAAAATGGCAACTTCATTTATATGTATTTTGTATAAAAGTCTTGTGCCCATAAATTGGCTGTAGCCAGTGGCCCATTTTGCACACGTTTTTTTTTCAAAAAAAAGGTGAAAAGCATATTAGTACTAATCATAATAATAAAATGCAGATTCAAATATGTGTGAGTAATAATTACCCCATGCTACACAAATATCCGTGTGCACAAAAAATAAATATATAGAGGAGTTTAATAAAATAACTTACTAAAAATGTTCTTGTAAGTTTTAGAAATATTGACTTATTATTTAGAAAATTCCTTTTTAAATATAATACATGATTGTTTAAAAATATTTGTAAATATAAAAATTTAAAATATGTGAATAATTATTCAAATGTTTGAATAATTGAATGAATATTTACAAATGGTAATCTAAAAGAAATGAATTATTTATATTATTTAAACATTTTTATAATTCATATATATTATTCATGACTGTACATTTTATATATTTCTATATCATTGTTAAATATAACCCATGACTGTGTATTTTCAATGTTTGTTTATGAACATTTTGAAACACTCATATGTTATATTTAAAATAGTATTTTCCAAATAATTACTTAATATTTCTAAAAGTAAGTTTTTTATCGCATACCTCTATATATTTACTCTGTGTGCACACCGATATTTGCGTAACATGAGGTAAATATTAATAACACATGAATATTTGAATCTAACTTTTATTATTATGATTATTATTTACATACTTTTTACATTTAAAAAAATGTTTCCAACATGGGCCACTGGCTGCAGTTAATTTATGCACATAAGAGTTTTTTTGTTCAATACATAACACTTGAGGGACTCTCTTTGTCAACAAAACATGTTGGTTCTGGTGGCTAGCACAGGGACCCCGAAGGTCAGGTAGTAGGTTCGATTCATGCAGTCCATGTTTTTATGTTAATTTTCGTGAGCCATATACAATGCCAAGACGACGTATATTACATCTATGGACAACATTGGCACCGTATTTGCACGTTCGTGCCAAGGTTTAGAACTAGTTCGGTGTATTTTTCAAGTTTAAGCACCAAAGTGAACATCCATGGCAAGTTCAAGCACCACTGGTATATTTAGCTCTTTTAAAAATGTTCTTTATGCAAAAATGTCAAGGTTGTTTAGCATCTATTCTAAATATGACATCATGCATAAAAGACAGTTCAACAATATTAAAAAAAAATGCATCCCATATTTTAAAAGTATTTTACTTGTATTAAAAATGTTAACCGTGTATTTTAGTATTGGTTGTGCATTCACAACATGTTCAATGCTATTTAAAAGTCGTGTGTGTAAAAATGTTCAAACTGGTTGCATTTGAAGTTGTAGTCGCCGGGGATGTATCTGATGCATCGGAGCAAGTTTAAGCACCCAAGTGAACATCCATGGCAAGTTCAAGCACCACTGGTATATTTAGCTCTTTTAAAAATGTTCTTTATGCAAAAATGTCAAGGTTGTTTAGCATCTATTCTAAATATGACATCATGCATAAAAGACAGTTCAACAATATTAAAAAAAATGCATCCCATATTTTAAAAGTATTTTACTTGTATTACAAATGTTAACCGTGTATTTTAGTATTGGTTGTGCATTCACAACATGTTCAATGCTATTTAAAAGTCGTGTGTGTAAAAATGTTCAAACTGGTTGCATTTGAAGTTGTAGTCGCCGGGGATGTATCTGATGCATCGGAGCAATTGGTGCTACTGGCGCACCAGTCCCCCAATGCACATTCAAAAATATTCCAAAAAATTGTAGAAAAAACTTAGTACATTGACACAACATCAAAGTATGTTGTCATAAAAATTCAAATTAAAATTTGGAATATTGTTCGAGATAAAAGAATGAGAAATTTGACACTGAATAGTACATAACACAAGTTAGGCTTCAGTTTTGACCCATTGGCACATTGATGTCAAATTTGTCATTTTTGTATGTCGAGCAAGTTTCGTGTTGTGTCAAATTTAGGCTTCAATTTTGTCCCATTGGCACATTGGCAAGTTTCGCGTCGAAGATGGACATGCAACTGGTGGTCGGGGTCGAAACAAGCTATGTGTCGAGGATGGACATGCAACCGGATCGGGCTGGAGTTGCGTGTCTAGGTTTAATAAGTGTCGTGATTTTAGTTTAAATTGGAGTAGTAAAATTTAGCTGTTTTAAAAATGTTCTTTATGCAAAAATGTCAAGGTTGTTTAGCATCTATTCTAAATATGACATCATGCATAAAAGACAGTTCAACAATATTAAAAAAAAATGCATCCCATATTTTAAAAGTATTTTACTTGTATTAAAAATGTTAACCGTGTATTTTAGTATTGGTTGTGCATTCACAACATGTTCAATGCTATTTAAAAGTCGTGTGTGTAAAAATGTTCAAACTGGTTGCATTTGAAGTTGTAGTCGCCGGGGATGTATCTGATGCATCGGAGCAATTGGTGCTACTGGCGCACCAGTCCCCCAATGCGCATTCAAAAATATTCCAAAAAATTGTAGAAAAAACTTAGTACATTGACACAACATCAAAGTATGTTGTCATAAAAATTCAAATTAAAATTTGGAATATTGTTTGAGATAAAAGAATGAGAAATTTGACACTGAATAGTACATAACACAAGTTAGGCTTCAGTTTTGACCCATTGGCACATTGATGTCAAATTTGTCATTTTTGTATGTCGAGCAAGTTTCGTGTTGTGTCAAATTTAGGCTTCAATTTTGTCCCATTGGCACATTGGCAAGTTTCGCGTCGAAGATGGACATGCAACTGGTGGTCGGGGTCGAAACAAGCTATGTGTCGAGGATGGACATGCAACCGGATCGGGCTGGAGTTGCGTGTCTAGGTTTAATAAGTGTCGTGATTTTAGTTTAAATTGGAGTAGTAAAATTTGCTGTGAAGTTCGCGAAACTTAAAAATATTTGACTTTTAAAAAATACACCTTATATATTTTAAACAAAGGGAGTAATATATATTCAAGTACGCATGCATCATGTTGTTGTGCTGACACCTCAGGGGCTGCTCTGCATATGACAGTCCAGCCAGCTCGGAATATCGGCAGGAATAATATTAGTCGCAGGTACATAGGGCACGTGATGGATCGGTTTGTACATTTGTCAGACCTCGTCCTACCTACCTGCAGTTCAGTAGCACTACGGTCTACATCATATCGTATATATTAACCGGATGCACAAGCAAGGAAATTACCCGTACGTGCGCATATATAGCGTTTCAGGATTTGTTTTTCTTGAGTGTAGCTTTTCAGGATCTTTGTATGTTCTTTGCTGCTAGTAGGAGCATTAGCTAGTAGCTGTACGGCTGATCAGTCAGGATTTCAATTTGATCATATTCTCATGCATGCACCATGGGAACCGCCTACCCGCTGACGCAAATGGACGCGGATTTGATATTTTTGTCTTTGTTCAGGTTGGCTATAGGGACAGTGTCCCTGCCCTCCTTTTTTTTTGTCAGTGCATCCAACCGCCGACACCAACGCAGCCGGTAAGCGGTCATATTTGTACACAAATTTTCATACAAATTTAAACATTGTCCAAGGTTAAATCACATAGTTTTTACATCATAATAATAAATAGTTTACAATCAAATAAAAATCTCATATTTACAAACCAAACGAAATTTAAATTGTCACAAATACATTAAAAGAAAAAAAAGGCAGATACATCTATTGGTTGCCAAAGTGAGTCCACATGTGCTCAATCAATTATTTTAAAGTTGAATGTGAGTTGCTCAATCACGTATTTCATGATGAAATTGGGCGAACTGTGCACACGTTGCCAGTCCATGCTCAGATACAACATTTTCACCCTGAAATTGAAGCCCTTGGTCGAACATGCTGTCATCACGCTCATCCTCTGCGATTATGTTGTGCATGATCACACAAGCAATCATCACCTCCCATATTTTTTGGCGCTCCATGTTCTAGCAGGGTAAAAAATTATAGCCCATCGAGATTGAAGCACACCAAAAACACGCTCCACATCCTTCCTATTACTATCTTGTACTTGGGTAAATCTAACCCTCTTCTCTCCTACCAGATTGGAGATTGTCTTCACAAGAGGTGACCACTGAGGATACATACCATCAGCTAGGTAGTATCCCTTCTTGTAGTTGTGGCCATTGATCTCAAAGTTGACCTCCAGACACTTGCCTTCTGCAAGGCTTCCAAACACCGGAGAGCGTTGAAGCATGTTGGTGTCATTGTGAGAACCAGCCATGCAAAAAAAAAGTGCCAAATCCAGAGATCTGTGAAGCCACAACTTCAACTATGACAGTGCAACCTTTAACATGCCCCTTATGTTTCCCCTACATGCCCTTATATTTTCCTTGCCAAGCAGATGGACAATTTTTTCACTTATAGTGCGTACAATCTATATATGCTACTAGCAATACTGGGAAGTCTCTCTCTTCATTGATCACCAAGAACCGGGTTGTATCCACATCATTTGGCTCTCTCAAGTACTAAGGGCAGAACACTGCTCCACAACCTTGCAAAACTTATACATGCAAGGCATGTGGACTCAACTCATGTGGGCATACTCATCAACAAAATCACTAGGAATTCCGTATGCAAGCATCCAAATAGTTGCAGTGCATTTCTGATAAGAGGAGAAGCCAACCTTTCCGAGGGCATCCTCCTTGCATGCGAAATAATCATCATATGCCATCACTCCCCCTCGAATACGGTTGAACGCATGTCTCACCATCCGAAAGCGGCGTCGGAAAAGCTTGGGATTGTAGAGTGTCGATGTGCATTGAAAGTAAAACGCGAAGAGTAGGCAATTAATGGCTGCTCTTCTGTTGCAATTCAATGCCGGAGCATGGCCCGGGATCAATCCCCTAAACCTCTCGGCTGCTGCCTAGCAATGTGGTCACTGACGACCATAGTCGCAACAACAAAATTATCATCGTCCGATGAACATATATATGAAGTTATTGAAAAAAGAACTCATCCCCACTATCCATGGTACCTTGCGAGCAAAATGTCGAACACCTAGTTGGCGTGGTGGAGTTGCGGCTGGTGAAGAGCCCTGTGCCTCTCCCCCGTACAGGCAACAGGCCTGTCGAAGTGGAGGCGGCCGTGGGGCGAGGCTGGTGGCTGTGGAGGTGAGGGGGGTGGCGTGGCCGTGGAGATGCTATGACAGCGGTGAAAAGAGGCCACCAATGCCAGCAAGAGCGGGCATATGATGTGTTGTGGAAATGTGAGAAGTGTGTGGATGCCGGCGGTGTCCTATGCAGTGTCCAACTGGCCAGAAGTACAAAGCTCACCTGGCCTGACGGTGGTGGCGAGGGCAGCGTGGCTAGAGGTCTCGGGTGTGCATGGGGAGGAGGAGAATGGCGGATGTGCCATCGACGAGCGGGCCAAGGGAGGACAAGGGCGGGTGTCGCACACGTCTGTGTTGACGCAAACCCGACCAAAATTTGAACTGGAAATGGGTCACCTACGGACGAAAAACGAACGGTCGTCCGTTTGTATCGGTGCGTTGGACCGCGTTTTTTGTCCGTTTTGATCCAAACAAACGCGCGGAGACCAAATGCTGGTGGACAAACGCAGCATGCAAATTGATTCATCAGCTGTACAAAATGCAGGATGTTTAATCTCACTACTCACGCGGTTGTGGTTGTGTATACGGCCGGGCTCACATGACAGCACTGCACTGCACTGCAGATGGTCGTTGCTGCATGAGAAACGAGACTTTTGAAAAGCGAGAGGATCGCAACAACTTCCTTTGCCGGTATGGCCTACGTGATCGCATGTGAAACTCTGAACCTTTTACTTACCTCGACGCCGGCCGGTGGGTTGGTTAGTTACCCATCTAAAGCCTGAGCCTTTACCTGGAGAGCAGGTTGGGTACCGATTCAAGTCTGACATTAGAACACTACTGGCCGTCATGGCCGTAAGAAAAATCAACCACAGTAGACCAAGAAGACTTTTCAAAAGGTGGATCGGATCAGGATCGTAACAAACTCTTTTGCGCTATGACGTCGCAGCAACCATCTGAGTGTGAGCTCTGAACACTTGCCTCGAGGGCTGCCGGTTCCTCTGCACTGCACTGCATGGAGCTCTGCTAGCTTCAGCAATGAGTACAAGATCTTTACTCCCTCACTGCAGTGGGCTATTTCACATGCACACTCCAACCGAACCGGGTCACTGTCGACCCCCCTCGTAGAGAGCATCTCTCTCGTGTGGCCTGGCTGGTGAAGCACCTGAATGTGGAAAGTTCTTGCCTCTTTTCAATGTGAAAAGTATCCCTATCGTGTCCATGCATGCATGCCTAGCTAGCTTGCACAATACTACTTCCTGTGTTGCATATGGATGGTGTTTTATATATGCTTCCAGCTGGTAGTTGAGGCAGGTTCATGGTTTTTCTTCAAGAACAAGACAGGTTCATGCTCACTTGCTCGGTTCCAACGATGGCATGCAAGACTAAAGTCCGATGGAGCCAAAGCCAGTCAAGATCGGTGTGAAATAATACTACCTTTTCACATCTTGTATAGTTCACACCATGAGTGACACAGCTCATGAACAAATTGTACAAACACATCATGGATATGTAGTGCAGATATCATTTTTTTTTCTTCTCATGGAGGAGAGCTTCGCCTATACATTGTGAGATGCAGGCGCACATAATTTTTTGAAATCCCTTGCATGTTTAATTTGCGTTACATTTTGCATGGTAAATCGTGAACACCGTCGGGTAACGATTTTGTTTCTCAAGTTTGGTATATCAAGGGGCCATGCATGAACACCCTTGGACACAAAACTTGTCCGACGTAAAAGAAAAGAACTTTCATGGGAAAATCTCAGCAAATCAACCAAGCACATATATAATTCTGCTCATAAAGGCAAATAAAAACTCCACCTAGTTCACAAATATATCTTACAGAAACGGTCGGAAGACACGCAACAGACGACCGTTGACACCACTGCGCGCGCGCGCGCACACACACACACACACAAACTAGTAGAAATACGCGCGCAGATGAGCGTACGTAGACATATGCTACTAACCCACTGCCGCTGCGGCATTACGCATGCACCGACCACAAGCTCAGAGAAGTAACTTACATACTTAGGTAGATCACTTACTTCGCTAGCTAGCTAACTACGCCCCCAACCTGGTGCACCGTACACAGAAGCTAGATTATCGTCGGCGGCGAGGAGTTCGGAGTTGCATGCTGCTAGATAGGGTCTAGACTCTAGACTAGAGGTTGTTGGCGGCGAAGAAGGCTTCGACGTCGGCGCCGGTGTAGAAGCCCCTTCCGCCCTGCTGCGAGACGGCCCCGGGCGCGGCCCTCCTCTTCCGAGGAGGCGCGGGGCAGCCCCCGTCGCCGGTCGCGCGGGCCTTGGAGCCGCTCGGCGTCCTGCACCCGGAGGCTTCCGCCTGCTTGCCGCCGCCGCTGTCCGCCTCGTCGCTGCCGCGCCACTGCTCAAGCGGGAGACCCATGCCTGCACCTCAAGATCTCTCTCACACACTCGCTAATTCGAAACGAACAGGCGATGGAAGAACCGAGAGGGTCTGGGTGGGGAGACGGCGGAGAGAGCTAGCTGGTACGTCTGGGTGGGGGTGCAGTGCAGGGGTTTATATAGATGGAGGGCGTACGTGGGGGGTGGGCGGCGAGGTGCAGCGGGTGTACGGACGCTCCGATGGATGCATCGCTATCACCCCTATTCTGACTTCTAAGCCGGGGATCGAATCGGATCGTGGCGTGATGGCAGGGCAGGGCGGTGCCATGCCATCCGTGGATACGATCAATGATCAGCGTAACGTGCTCCATTGCTTTATTTCGTCCGGAGGCGCGTGCACGGGATGCATGCTTGCTGCATGACTTCTCCTCGACCGCCATATGCGACCTGGAGACCTGCGCGCGGTTTCTCTCCGCTAGCCTCTACTTTATCAAGAAACTAACTCGTTAATTCCAGTAGGTAATTAAATCGGATCCGCTAAAAATCAGTCGACTGAGACTTGGCAAAGTCTCAGTCGACTGCTCAGCCGTCCGATGCCGAGGAACGTGTAGATTCGCGCTGAGGCTGGTTTGTCCCTTGTTTCGGCCTGTGTAAGGCGTGGACCGGCCCATTTTCCTTTTCTTCTTTGTGGAACCGCGATCCCGCGTGAGCGTTTTGCTTTTGTAGTGGGCTGGGCTGTTTTTCCGTGCGGCTTTTTGTTTGTTGTTTTTTTTGCTGTTTTGTTTTTTCAGAAGTGGAAGCGGCCGCCCCCATGGTGATTAAGAAGAGGTGAACGGGCAGTCGGAGCTCAATCCACATCGTCTCTCTCCATTCCCCAATATCAAAGCAGAAGAAGAACCAGAGGACGAGAGAGGGAAATGGCCGGCGCTGCTGATGCAGTGAGTTCCCCCCTAATTTTTCTTCCCCATCCTTCTTTCTTGTCTTGTTTTTGCTGATGCTACACCGTAGATCTGTAGGGGATTGGGGTCCTTCTTTCTGTCTTTGTTTTTTGCTGATGCTACACGGTAGATCTGTAGGGGATTGGGGGGGCTAGTTTTGTTAGTGGATTGAGTGTATATTAGTAGATTCAAGTCTATGATGGACTCCAGGATTTATAGGCATTTTTTTGTATCCTTACTTGTTCAATCAATCAACAGATTGGAGGATTGATTTTTGGAGGTGGTAGTTTGTACGAACAAGTTCAAGTTGTTTTTTTGTAGTGTCTCAAAGGGGGCGGCCAAAGTAAGCGGCTGCTAGGATTTTTTTAGTTATTTTCTCGTGTCCTTATTGTTCAAGCAGCCAATAGATTGGAGGTGTTTTTGTGTGTTTTTCATGCAGTTGAAAGGTGCTGGAGACTGTGGCAGATCATACTGTTTTTGTGTGTTTAAGTTCAGTTAGGTTCAGTTAGTCTGGTTCTTTTCTGCTTCTTCAGATGTAAAGCCAAGTAAATTGTACTTCTTTAGTCTGAAGTTCAGTTAGGTTCAGTAAGGTGCTGGAGATGTACATGCATGCATATTCATTTTTGTACACTTTTCTTTTTCTGCAAAATAAATTGCATTGGATACTAAATTTGTTAACAAATACATGAACTAGTGATTACAATATAGGCTGGGCATTTTATATCTGACACCGTGGACAGTTACTTGTTCGTTCTGTTTATGCAAAATGCCGTTTTTAGAGAATGAACCAGGCAGGAGAACTGTTGTAGCTGCTTACTCATTGAGGCACTGGTTAGAACTAGTAGTAAAGCCAAGTAGCTATAATAGTGATTAGTATCTTTTAAGTTTTTTTACTAGAAGTAGTACTAGTAGCACCACCATTTTTCTATGTAGGTACATTTAGTTCAGAGGTTAGACTCATGACCATCACAGGAGTATTTTCTGATCTGTCGAGTAGCAAAAAATGAAATATCTTAGCCTAGATTAGCATCATTTCTGAATTAATTTAGTCATAAAAATGTATTAAAAAGCAAGATTTTTGTCATTTTTTTGGGGGGGGGGGGGGCGGGGGCAGGATTTTAATTTCAGGAACCTGAACGGACCCTGTGTGAAGCTATTCGAAACTACTTTTTGTTTGTAATTCCTTTTTTTCAGAAGAGTGTAATAGTAACCACATGTAGAGCAACACTTTCGTTTCTTCTCTTTTCTGAAACTGAAACTACTAGTCTTTTTACAGCATAAGTACTTTTGTTTTGGTTGTACCATCGGGTAAGCATGGTGTTTGGGCTTTTTTCGCAGTCATTAAGCTGCATGAATACATTGCGAAATATATATATGTTTTCTGAGGTGAAAGAATGACACTGTAAAGTGTTTTTTTAGTGAGTTATCCATTCTATTTTTTTTTGCTTCCTTATTTGATGTGTACAGGGGGGTTTGTGGAGTTTGTTTCAACCATTGCAAGTATGAGAGCAAAGGAAGCGGTTTCAACATGGTTGCATGGGAGGAGTTCAAGAATGCAGGGGTAACCAACTCCTAACTTTTTGTACTAATGTCATCACAATACTCACAACTTTTTGTCGTGACATCACTCCTAACTTTTTTGTTTTTTTGTTCAAATCAGGTTGTGCCTTGCAATGAAAGGGCCTGTTTCAACAATGTGACAGGAGAGAAGGTGACGTTTGTGTCAAACCAACGGGCATACACTGTAAAGTGTTACAAGGGTCGCACAAAGAGCGCTATGTATGAGAGAGGTTGGAGGAAGTTCTATGAAGACAACAATCTGGGCAAGGGTCAGATGGTGGTGTTCCACCTGGATGAACCTTCGCCTACGGCATCTATTTTGTGGTTCCAGGTGGGCAACGGCTCTGAAGATGAACAGCCTATGGAAGAGGGTGATCCCATTGAAGATTCAGATTCAGGTAATGAGGATGGAGAAGCTTCAAGCGATGATGGTGATGGCATTGTTCGCACTAGGGGGCTTTTGCTTAATGAGACAGAGGATGCTCAGCTACAAGGGCTGCTGCCTCTCAGTGATTGTTTCATCGGGTTTGCTTTTGTTCACCGCCTCACAAGGACTGACATTCGCTTGGGCATGATGGTATGTATCTCTTTGTCTTTGTTTTTTCTTTTTTTGTATGTGTATGCTACAGGCATATATATGTGAACACACAATGCAAATATGATTCCTTGAAAGAGAAGGGGCGGGGGGGGGGGGGGGTAATATATGTATACTACAGGCATATATATGTGAACACACAATGCATATATATTAGTTTTTAGTATCTGCAAGCATGTTTTGAACATGTATTCGTGCTCAGTTTTTTTCCAGTATGCTCTTTTTTCAAGCAAAAAAAATCTGAATTGTGTTTTTTACCCATTTTTAAAATTATTCAAAGACCAAAGAAAGTTTGATTGTTTTGATATAAACACTCACATTTTTTCGTGTCTGTTTGTGTTTTTTTGATAGAAAATACCCAAGAAAGTTGCTGCTGCCACGCCGTTTGAAGAACAGGGGGTTGTTGGTATTTCTGTGGATGGTCGGAGATTCAAAAGAATCTCATACAAAACTACTGATGATGGCCGCATTGTGTTTGGCAGCAAGAAGTGGAAAAACTTCGCAGCTAGCAGAGGACTCAAAGTCAACACAGCTGTTCTTATTGGCTTCAAGAGCAGCGAGAGGGATGATGTCCATGTCCTGGTTATCTTGAAGAAGCTTGGCTAGGCACCAGGCATAGCAACTGATGACAAGCAGAGCTGCGTCTATAATACTCATCTATTGGGTATTCTATATATTTCTGTGTCGAAGTATGTATGACGAACCTTTTTTCATTTTTATGCCATGTTGAACCTGTCAGTGTAGTTTTGCGTTTCTTATGTGTCCACCAAACAATGCGGCTTGAATGATATATGATGGGAACCCCTTTCTCTACAATATATTCAAGTGTTCACCTAAGTTTTTTTTATTGATTCTTTCAGTAAACATTCATATACTTTTTAATTTATGTGCACATGCTTTTTTCTAAATGTCAAAATGTGTGCTACTGTATTCGTTTCAAAGACAGCAGACTTCCTCTATACATGTCAAATGTTTTTCCACGCTATCCAACCAGCTTATGTGTTTTTAATTGTCGTGTCGAGGAACACGCTCCTTACACGCAAAACGAATGGAGAATGTGGACGATCAAACTTTTATAGATTTTTTAAGCCTGTCGCGATCTATTTTTGGCTTTGCATGTCTTTTTCTAAAATGATTACTGGGGGCAACTACATGTTTTTTGTCACAAACTCGGGGGTGGGAGACCTTTGTTTTGTTGAAGGGGGCGGCGTCAAAAGACATGGCCCCCAATTTACATGTTCCGCACTAGGGGGCACGTAAAACTACATGTCTTTCTACATCGGTCGCAACTAGGGGAGGGGACATTTTGTTTTCTTGGTCGCAACAGGGGGAGGAGGGGGGCACCTTTTTGTTTTGTCGGAGGGGGAGCCGTCGAGAGACACGGGGGCCTATTTGCATATCACACACTAGGCACGTAACTACATGTCTTCTCTAACTTGGTTGCAACACCGACTACCCTACGTTTTTGTCGAATGGGGTGGCATCGACAGGCATGGGGCCCGGTTGCATGTACCACAGTAGGCACGCAACTGCATGTCTTCTAGCTGGGTTGCAACCTGAGTTCCATTTTTTTGTTGGTTGCCGGAGGGGCGGCTTCTAGTTTTCTGGTCCCAACTCGGGGGAGGGGGGGTACCCAATGTTTTGTCAAATGGGGCGGCGTCAAGAGACATGGGGCCCAGTTGCATGTCCCACACCAGGCACGCAACTGCATGTCTTCTAGCTTGGTTGCAACTAGAGGGCTTTTATCTTGTCGGTGGGCGCGGCGTCGAGAGACATGGGGGGGGGGGGCAGTTGCATGTCCCAGACCAGGCACGCAATTGCATGTCTTCTAGCTTGGTCGCAACTAGAGGGATTTTTTCTTGTTGGAAGGTCGCGGCGTCGAGAGACATGGGGCCCCAGTTGCATCTCCCACACTAGGGACGCAACTGCATGACCTCTAGCTGGGTTGCAACTTGACTCTCATTTTTTGTTGGTTGCCGGAGGGGCGGCTTCTAGTTTTTCTGGTCCCAACTCTGGGAGGGGGGCGGGTACCCAATGTTTTGTCGAATGGGGCGGCGTCAAGAGACATGGGGCCCAGTTGCATGTCCCACACCAGGCACGCAACTGCATGTCTTCTAGCTTGGTCGCAACTAGAGGGCTTTTGTCTTGTCGGTGGGCGCGGCGTCGAGAGACATGGGGGGGCCAGTTGCATGTCCCAGACCAGGCATGCAATTGCATGTCTTCTAGCTTGGTCGCAACTAGAGGGATTTTTTCTTGTTGGAAGGGCGCGGCGTCGAGAGACATGGGGCCCCAGTTGCCTCTCCCACACTAGGACACGCAACTGCATGTCTTCTAGTTTGGTCGCAACTAGAGGGATATTTTATTTTGTCGGAAGGGTGCAGCGTCGAGAGACATGGGGGCCCAGTTGCATCTCCCACACTATGCACGCAACTACATGTCTTCTAGCTTGGCCGCAACTCGACTTCCATTTTGCTGTTTTTGTCGGAAGGGCGGATTTTTTGTTGATCGCGTCTCGGGGGGGGGGGGGGGTGATACCCTTTTTGTTTTGTCCGGAAGGGCGCGGCGCCGAGGGACATGGGGTCCCAGTTGCATGTCCCACAGTAGGCACGCAACTGCATGTCTTATAGCTAGGTTGCAATCTTGACTTCCATTTTTTGTTGGTTGCCGGAGGGGTGGCTTCTAGTTTTCTGGTCCCAACTCGGGGGGAGGGAGGGTACACAACTGCATGTCTTCTAGCTTGGTCGCAACTAGAGGGCTTTTTGTCTTGTCGGTGGGCGTGGCGTCGAGAGACATGGGGGGCCCAGTTGCATGTCCCACACCAGGCATGCAACCGCATGTCTTCTAGTTGGTCGCAACTAGAGCCTTTTTTCTTGTCAGAAGGGCGCGGCTTCGAGAGACATGGGACCCCAGTTGCATCTCCCACACTAGGCACGCAACTGCATGTCTTCTAGCTTGGTCGCAACTAAAGAGGATTTTTTCTTGTCGGAAGGGCGCGGCGTCGAAGAGACACGGGGCCAGAGTTGCATCTCCCACACTAGGACACACAACTGCATGTCTTCTAGCTTGGTCGTAACTTTGACTTTTTCCATTTTTTTGTGCTTTGTCGGAGGGGCGGCTTCTAGTTTTTAGGTCGCAACTCGGAGGGGTGGGGGTAACTTTTGTTTTATTGAATGGGAAAGCACATAATCTTTCGATGTCAGACAAGGTTTTTTGTCAAACTTACTCTTTTTTATTTTTGCACAACACAAGTTCAGCTATAATTTAGTTTAGTGTTTTTTCCTTCTTTTCGTATACACTAACTTGTTATCTATATTTTTTCCTTTTCTGCATCAACTCCAAAATGGATGTACACAAGTTGTACTTTCCAACACTACATGATGAACATTACTTTCTGTTCATCGTCGACATCAAGGATCGCACGTTCTATTTTCTGGATTCTTACTATGATGAGAAGAGCTCATATCATATGAACATAAAAAAGAAGATTGTAAGTACAAGGTTTTTTAATACCGTTCTTTGGTTTTTGTGATAATTATATTGTCTGCAAGTTTTCCTACAAATATCAGTAAATGTTTTTATTTTTACATTTGAGGCAGATCTCAAGCTTTATATGCACTTGGTACGAAGCTCGGCTCCAGCCAATGGATTTCAATGCATTCCCTGCTGTTTACCCTAAAGTCTCTCAGCAAGATAATGAGTACGAAACCAAACATCTACGCTTTTTTTCCTCACTCCTTTTGCTTTCTTGTAACATTTTTTTATACATTTTTGTGGATTTTTTCTCACAAACACATGTACCCTTTTTTGTGTGTATGTCTTTTTCAGTGTTGATTGCGGCATTTTCACTATGAAACTAATGGGATGGTGCCCAAGGAATCCAACCCCTATAGTTTTTTCACCAAAAGATGTCCCTGATGCAAGGATCCGATATGCTGTTGATCTCATGTTCAGCCACTACAACACTTTGGATGATGAGAAGAAGCGTGTCAAGGAGTTCCGCCTATAGGTTAACCCCATATGCATTTTTCTGGTTTTTTCAGATTCCCTTGCTTTTATGTTTGTGACATGATTTTATTAAGGTTTCCCCCTATGTTTTTATCCTTCTATGCAGACATGAAAAAGTGCTGACAGGTGCTAAAAAGACACCACCCCAGTGACAAGAGGAGTTGTATCAAGAGTCATATCAGCAAAGTCAAAGGAAAAGAGGAGCTGTATCAAACACATAGTTATCAATGCTTACATATTTTTCGAGATGTTTTTCTCTTTTTAGTATGAACAGAGAATGTACACCCTTCTTGTTTGCTGTAGACATATATATATATATATATATATATATATATATATATATATATATATATATATATATATATATATATATATATATATATATATATGCCCCCTCTGTTATTTTTTGTTTTTGCTGGGAACATGTGCTCCCGAAGGTACTTCTCCCCTAGATTGTTCCTTTTACTCAGTAATGTGGTGAAACACAGGAACTATAATAGTGTTTCCCCTCATGTGTTTATGTTTGCACCTTTTCCAAATTTTTGCTTAAATGAATTTTCATGTTTTCTGTGGCATCAATACTTTTTTGGTGTTTTCCATCTGGTGGAGAGGGCGAAGGAGATGACGACACAAAGGTCACCCTCTCTTTTTTTATATCTTCTTTTGTACTCATTTTAATGCACACCAGTCATCTTTAAGTTTCTAGATCCACCTAAAATCTTTGCTCATGTTTGAGTTTTCCTGTATCATTTTATTTCTGCACTCAATTTTTGCTTACAAATATATTAAAGTATGAAGTCATCTTCCAGAATCCCAGCTAGGGTAGCAAGTTTTGTTCATACAGTTTTCAGTTTTACTGTATTTTGTCATTTTACTAATAAAGATCATACAGCAGGCACCAAAAACTTATGAACTTAAGGAGGAGAAACAATGCCCATTTTTGGATTTTTCTCATAATGCAAGGAAACACTCATAAAGATCAAGACCAACAGCAACAAGGTAATTTATCCACATTGTTTCCCATCATTTGCACAGCAACAGAGTTTTCAGTTCATAAGCAAAAAAAAATAGGAAGAGAAACATGCGACAATTTTCATCTTCTCTCCTTATAATGTACTTATTGTTAAAGAACTTTCAACTCTTTTTTTCTCTTCAAGATGCACCAGCAGTATCTTTTCGTGCGCTCCGCTTCTCGCCTGTTCTTTGCTTCCCTCCTGTTTGTTTCTTGCTAGGCATCCCCTTTGAAGCACTAGGCGCACTAGTAGTATCCTTCTGTGCACTCCGTTTGTCACCCGCCTTTGGACCCCCTCCTGTTTGATTCTTCCTACTACTATCCTTCGAAGCACCAGGGACTCCTGTGACAACAAGATTTTTTTCTTAGTTTTTAGGTGCAAACAAATGACAGCAGCAGGGTGATGAGATTTTTAGTAGCAGTCTTTTTAAAGTGCAAGGATTGAGGCAAACCTGTTGGTTGCTTGCCCACTGTAGTCTTCTTGTGAAATTGGGACCTGGGAATGTGTTTGTTTATGCACGAAGCAAAAACATGGTCATGCTGACCACAATGACTGCAACCAATTTGTTGTTTTGCTTGTATTTTCTCCAAAAATGTCTTGTAACGCTCTTGTGGACGCCCTTTCGAAGCAATAACATCAGGATCCTTTAGACTTTCCCCGTACCCATCAGGGTGCGGCGTGCTCATAGTAGGGGCTGGAGCTTTCTCAACATGCTTGTCTTGCATTTTTTGCTGCTCCTCTGCCAAAGTCATCTCATCTAGCTTTGCCTCAATCCTCACACTTTCACCAACCACATACATATATTTTTCATTTGATGACGCAGCATCCGAAGCCATTTCATTCAGTCTGCTAGACAGCAACATGTATCTAAGGTGATGGTCCCCTGCTGTTAGCTCCTCAGGGACGCCGTACCTCAGGTTTCTAATGTCTTTTCTTTGCTTGGGTCTCCATCTATCAATGTAGTACTTCTCAGGTAGCACCGGCAAGTTGAGGTGTGTTAACACCCTAAGTATGTGGCTGCACACAACGCCATCCTTTTCAAACTTTCCACAAATGCAAGCAAAATCCTCTCGGTGCATATCAACAATGACAACATATCTCCGGATTCTAAAATCTTTCTCAGCGAGCATCCTTGTCTTGTACACCTCATACCTTCTGTTTTTCTCAACCTCCTCCACATGCAACTGGGTTGCAAACTTTATAACTTTTTGAAATCTGTAGAATATCGCTCTGTTGTACTTCTCAGCAGCCTGCAATTCCAGTTCAGTGCCCAGCCAGTAGGTTGGCTTTGTTGTTCTGGTAATAGAGTCTTGTTCCTTCTCATTCTCTTGCATCGCTTTCAATATCCGCTCATACTCACGCAAAAAGGTAATCACACTGAATGTTGAGCCTACATTGTCCTTGAATATGGCATTTGTCCCTTCACTCCGGGCAGTCGAGTGGATGAAAGGGAAGAAGCTTTTCTTGAAATAGATTGGCACAAACAACTTCCTGTACTTCCACATGTACCTGAAGTACTTGACATTCTCTACTCCATACTTCTGCGTCATCGGTGGCCACAACGTCTCAAACTCTGCCTCTGTCAGGCTGTTATGCATGATGTCGCTGAAGTCAGCATACAACTCTGGTTGTGTTGAAAAGGTTCTCACACATCTTTCCCGAACCTTTTTCATTATGTGGAAGAGACAACACCTATGAACAACACCCTTGAAAACAGCAGGAACCGCGGTCTTCATCGCCACATCTTGGTCAGTAATGACTGTGAGAGGAGCTTTCCGATGCATGCAGTCCAGAAATGTGTCGAAAAGCCATTCAAATGTGTCCACCGTCTCGTTGTGCACTATAGCACAAGCAAACAAGCAGTTGAGCCCATGTCCAGTGATGCCAACAAACGGTGCAAACGGCATATTGTAATGATTTGTCTTGTATGTCGTGTCGAAACTCAAACAATCACCATACAGCTCATACATTTTTCTCGAGTAGCCATCCGCCCAGAATATGCACAACACCTTGTTGATGTCCTCGTCAGCAACTTTGAATGCATAGTAGAAATTTGGATCTTCCTTTTGTTTGTTCCTAAAGTACTCAAGGACCTGCAGCATATCTCCCTTTCCATTCTCTCTGTTTATTGCCGTCCTCACATTGCTAACATATTTCTTAGTGTATGGTGCATCACCCCCTCGCAGGTAAGAAAGAATGGCCATAATCTTCCTAGTGGGCATCTGTACAGAGTTAAATGTCCTGATAAACAACTTCTCTTCCTCTGTCATCTTCTTGTGCGATCTGAGATACTTGCTCTCGTCTGGAGGGCTAAGGGTGTGGTTGTGCTCCAGGTCAACAACCATGACAACCCATTTGTCTCCTTTTAGTGTTGCAATCATTTTAGCCTGGCACCCAGTTATTTGTATGAAGTTTTTCCTCTTCCTTTTTGCCTTCTCAGGCGGGGGAATCCCTGTTTTTTCTTGCTTCTTGAGCTGCCTCTGTTTTTTCCTTTCTTCAAGAACATCCTCGCCAACAACTTTACCCGAGCGGTTGCACCTGTAAGTGTAACGGGACACTGCCTTGCCACCAGGTTTAGTTGCATGGTAGGTGCCTGCTTTCTTGATTGCAAAACCACAAATGGCTGCATACTCATTGTAGAATGCATGGGCAGCATCACAAGAATCAAAGACCATGCCCACATATGGCACATGGTGGCTCCGTACTTCTTGGCTGCAAGTCTGAGCCTGAGCCGCACAAACACTGTCACTTTCTATGAACATGAGATGTCCTCCTGTGACATGTGTTCAACATTTTCTTGTTGCACTGGCTCGCCTTCCTGTTGATCATCACAATCACAGACATTCTTGTTTTTTCCATGTGCGTCTGTTTGTTTACCATTGTCTGAAACATCATCGAAGCTCATGCCATCCGTGAAACTAGGACCATGGTTGGAGCCAGCAGCTGCTGAATCATCACCCAAACCACCATCAAGACTCATGTCCTCAGGGAAACTAGGTCCATGGCTTGAACCAGTAGCAACTTCATCATCCAAATCATCATCCAAATCATCATCCAAGTCATCCTCACCTTCATCAAAGTCAAAATCACCATCATCGCTGTCTTGTTCTCTGTATCTAGGTTGGTAGCTGCAACCTTGGTGCCCTTCAGCTGTGTTGCCATCCCAGCTCCAGCTAGGGAAACCTTCTGCCCCCACATCTACATTTTCCGCTTGATGCCTCCCTGTTGGCTGGCCCCCCTCATCTTGTCCTTGCAAATGCCCATACCGCTCAGTTATCATATATGCGTCATTCTGTATCAGCAACAACAAGAATAAGAGAGTAAGCATTTTTTTGTTATTTTTTCTGTCACACATGGGGGAAAGGGCAGTCGGATATGTACATATGTAAATGAAATCATACCTCACAAAACCCCCTGCCACCAGAATCTTGTTGTTGACCAGAATGTTGAGATCCACCAATACCAGACTGTGAGCACAAACATGTTATGTAGTTTATATTTTACTTGTTGACATTTTTCAACATTTTTTTGTTTCCACTATACATGTCAAAGTCAACAATATAAAGGCACTTATAGTACCTCTTGATCAGCAGCCATCAACAATTGTGTGTAGCTCATGTAACCACTTCCAAGGAAATTCATTTCCTGCATTTATTTTCACCTTTTTGCATGTTAGAATCTGGTAATAGTATAAGTTACTTTATTTTCTCTTTTTATCTTCTTCAGAGTTATAAGTGTCTGCAACATAGCAGAAGAACAAGTTTTTTCATGAAAGCACGTACATGCGTTGCAAAAGGACTTGAAGATGTTTGAAATGCCAGTCGCGTCCCAGCTTGTTGCTGTTGCACATATTGGGCACCAACGTATGGCTGCTGCACATAGAGAGTAATGTTCTAAGTTCTTTTCTTTTTTTTGACGCCACCCAAAAAAATGATGTATTTTATCTAATTGTTTTGTTCTTTTTAAAAAAAATATCGATCCTTACATGAACCAATGTTACTGAATCAACTGGGACTGGTCCATGACTGATTGGAGTTCCTTGTGCCATAGTTTCACCCGGCACCTACAAAATGAAGAGAGAAATCATTAATTGTGAGGTATACATTTTCTATCTTCTGTAGTTAGCAAACAAGATGTTACATATACTGCACATTTCCATCTTTCTGTATAGATCCAGAGGGGCCAGGGGCATGTATGCTTTTATATGCTTCTTCTTATACAACCCACTGTAGCAGATCTTGAAAAAAAGTTCAGTTTTCACTGTATTTGTACTGGGGTATGTATAAGAATTTGCTGAAGTTTTACACCTAGGTAATTCTGTTTTTTTTGCCTTGAAACATGAAAATGAACAGCTCATATACATGTTTCTGTAGGGAGTTGTACAACATCAATTTCCATGACATATGTTTTTTTTGTCTCACGCAAAGAACCATGTGTTCTCTGTCCACAAACTTCTCTATCCTGAACTGTATGTGTGTTGGACATACACAAAAATAGTAGCAGCATGGAAATTATTATCCTTTATGTCATCAAACCACTGAATCCCCATGCTTCTAAAATACTACATGCATCTAATATACTACATGTTTCTAATATACTACAATTTTCTTCTTCAGAGAAACTTTGAACAACATGTGAGACAAAGATGGAGTTTTCCTCCCATGAAGTTATCTCAGAGACAAACCTGTGTGCCCATCAGGAATTTTCCATACTGCTCCAAGATTGCTGCAGAAAAACAAAGGGAGAAGAAGAAATCAGAAGGTTTTCAGATCCAAAAAGAAGAAAGGGGACAAGATCAGGAAAATTGAAAAAGAAAGGAGCTGTAGATGGATCCATGGACGCACAAACTCACCATGGTGAGTTTGTTTCCCTTTATCCCTGTCCTTATCTTCATCATCTGCTTCTTTCATGTCCAAGAACAGCCGCCACCTACACTAGGGTTGGGTAGGGGAGGCAGGGACGGGGAGGAAGGAGGGGAAAGGTGGGAGGGGTGAGGACTGGCGTGTTCTCTCAGGATGGGAGGGTGGGGGTTCAGGGTTTTGACATAGGAGCAAAAGTGTTCCTGTCTTTTAGCTATACATGGGCTTTATGGGTTTGTTTTTGGTGCGTCCAGGGATGGGGACACAGGTACAACAGGCCTGACAAACAACAAAACCCCAGCAGAAAGCCCATACAACAGCAGCAGCTTGTTGGTCCAGCCTCAACGTGACAAACAAAGTGAGAAGCCCAGCCCAAAGTAACAAACAAACAAACAGGAGGACAACGAAATAAGCCCAGGTGCTAAGCCGTTTCAACCCAACAGAAACAGAGCTACTTAACAGGCCTAATCTGCATGCGATGACGTCAGCCGACTGAGACTTCGCGAAGTCTCAGTCGACTGAGACCTAGACACTCCCTAATTAAATACACGCTGCGTTGCTACCGATTAACAATTTATGTTACGCCAATATGTCATATGAGAGCAGTTTTAACATGGTCCCTCTTACCTCCTCTTTTCATGTGAGAGGTAAGAGTACAAAATAGATCTGAGCCATTGATCTCCTTAATTCGTGACCACGTCAAAATTTTCCGTCATATGATTGTTGTGCTCTAAGAGAAACAGTGGTGCAACTAGAATCTAAGTACTAAGTGCATCTTCAACGCGGATCACAAACCACCCGCAAACCATCCAGACCGAGAGGTCCGGACACAGTTTGTCATTCATCGTAGTACCCATCGGTTCGCGAACTGGTCTAAATGTCTGTTTTCCTTCAAAGCGGACACAAACCATGGGGGCTTTGCGAGCGTCTGGATCGGTGCCACCCACGCATCAACCTCCCCGCACCCTCCCAAAATCCCCTCCCGTGTGAAGCAGTTAATGTGCATTCATGCCTGTCAGCGCCACTCCAGAGCGCCAGCGCCACATTCATGCCGGTTTGGAGCGGATGCGACCTCTCACTAGAGTTGTCTTGAAGCGGCGCGCCGGCCAAGAATGCAGAGGTCTCCGACGATGACCGGACGATGGAGGAGGCCTCCCCCGAAGAGCCGGCTTCACCATGGAACAGGTGTAGACACACTTCCACGTCGTTATGGCAGAGGAGCAGCCAGCGCCGTAGCCGGTGTCCTGGTAGGCGCAAGAGAAGCAGCTTTACAACCTCGGTTTCCTCCCGCATCACCGGCTGGAGAAAGCCCAAATCTACAGGGAGTTCACGAGCGAGGAGGCTATGGCGGCCATGGCCACAGAGAACCGAACTTCATCGAGAAACAACTGATGTTCTATTACTTGATGTTCTTGTTGCTTCCCTAGAATTTGATTTATTTTGTTCCTGGCGGCATGGTGGAATTTTGTAAAAAAGTCATGCCCTGTGATCCTTCTATGCTGCTCCTAGTATGCTTGCTAGATCAACGATGTGTTCTCAATTCTTTGGATTCCACCTTAATATGGAAAGTTGATGTAAACTAGAGGGCATGTAGATTTGATCTACATGGGGTCATGCGTATGACGAATTTTAGTATGGGGGCTCGATATTTTTAATTAAGTATTTTCCTACATACACCTTGCAAAGTTAATCTAGCATCTTAAATAATCATACTTGATGATGAATGTAGGTAACAATGGTTTGTTTTAAATGTTGGAAGTATGCCCTAGAGGCAATAATATTGTAGTATTATATTTCCATGTTCATAATTAAGAGTTTTTTTATTCTATGCTATAACTGCTATGATCCTGGAATATGCGATTCAGTGGAAAACTCATATGCGCGTGTAGAACGATAAATGGTAAAATAAGACTGGCTCAAGTGTTGTTAGTGATCACGTTTTCTGGATCTTAGGATATCGTTAAGTGTAAATGATAGTCCTAAAACAACAATGAGTGTATGATGTTAAAAGAACGATCATATTGAATCGACCCAAACTTGTTTGTTATACTTTGAGATGATATCGTCACAAGTCAATTGTTAATTATAACACAGAGTGTTATCGTGTGTTTTAGTTCCTTAGACCATGAGAGTATCGTAGACACTTCTTACCGTGCGATGAGCTTTGGGGTTGCTCAAATATCATTTGTAACACGATGATCATAACGACAACTTATAGGTTCACTAGAAAGTTTGACAAGGGACTCGATAGCTCAAGACTGGAATTTTCTCCTTCGACGATGGAGAGATATTTTTAGGGCCCTCTCGGTGTGACGATATCCATTATCGTTTGGCTAGACAGAGGTGTCTACGTCACAGGGATGCCAGAACATGTCAACGAGGAAGAAGAACAAAACCAACAACGAGGAGACCGGTACAGTGAGCATGTGTTTGACTCAAGAGGATACCAACATATCTCACCTCGGGTTTTGTAAAGTATCGTGAAGCAAAGGGGACATCACATGAAAAGCAAAGGTTATAGTCAAACGTGTAATCATAGGGATCGATATGGACGTCGATAGTTCCGATATCGGTCATTGAACAAAGGGGTTTCGTTCATGTCTATATTTTACCGAACCTACAGGATCACAAGCTTAAGGTAATCACGATATACTGAGTGTTAGTAGGATGAGAGTATCAAGGATTTATTTGTTGAATTGTTTCATCAATATTCAATATAGTTTCGAGAGGAACCGGAAGCGTTTCGGGGTCATCGGAAGGGTTTCAGAGTTTATTGGGCAATACCGGGTATTACTGATAAATAATATATCGGTGGAAAATGTTCCGGTGATGTTAAGTTAATAATAAAGGCTCTAGTAGTTGTTGTGAGGCTTTTATAATTAATTAAATATTAACGAGCCTTAAAAGGCCAAAGTGGTGGAAGGAGAATTGGGTCACAAGAGCCCAATAGGGGGTGTCACCCCCTTTCCTCCTCCGAATTGGAGTGGGGGAGGACTCCCCCTCCCCTACTAGGCCGACGCAAGGGGGGAGTCCTTCCCCCCTTGTGTGGCGCCTCCCCTCTCCCCTCCAACCTATATATACTAGAGGCTTTGGGCACTTTTAAAGACACAAGTTTTGGAGTCTCCTCCAATTCTTTAGTTCTAGTTCTAGTTGGTCCTAGTTGATCAATTAGAGCTTGGCCTAGATCCTCTAATCCTCATAGTTATAATCCCCATGTGGTTCTAATCTGCTCCCTCTAATTCTCCGACGATGATTAACTCTAGACGATGAAACGCTGACGGATCGTGAAGACCGTACGCTTGCAATCCGTGGAGAGGACGTGCTTTTGGTCTTCTGTTCGAGGGACTATTCGTGGGAGGTCCGCGAGATCGTTCATCCATGGTTCGAGGGACTCCAAGTATGATGTACACCAACTCGTCTACTTCCGCTGCTACTCGGAGTCAGTAACGATCGAATCTTAACCATTGATGCATCTCTCATATTGTTCCTGGGTGATCGTAGGGTGATTTTTTTTGTTTTCTATTATGTTTCCCAACACTAAAACCATAGAAGGCACGTACAATAAATTCTGGTATAAACCGAGTAGAGGCGTCTAACTTGGTTTTGCCGGTTGCATGTGATGTGGTATAGTCTCACTAGTAGAAAACATGGCTTTGGTATGGGCATGGAAAGCCCATTAGTCCCGGTTCAGTCACGAACCGGGACCCATGGGGGCATTCGTCCCGGTTCGTGAGCCCAGGGGGCGGCCGGGGCCTCGTGGGCATTGGTCCCGGTTCGTGTAGACCCATTTGTCCCGGTTCTAGGCACGAACCGGGACCAATGGGCCTCGCTCCTGGCCCACAACCATTGGTCCCAGTTCTTGGCTTGAACCGGGACAGAAGGCTGGGCTTTAGTCCCGGTTCCAGCCACGAACTGGGACAAATGAGCTGCCTATATATACCCCATCGCCACAGCAAAGCACTCCACAATGCTCTGTTTTTTCTGGCCGGCGAGGGGAGGGCATTTGGGTGCTCTAGCTCACCTCCTATGCACATGAGGTGTTCAATGAAATGTCTGAGCCACACTAGTTAATCTTTCTCCTCTTGAAACTCGACCTCTGAGCTCCATTTTCCCCGAGATTTGTCTAGGTTTAGCGGTCCGTCACGTCCCGTCCCCGTCTTCATCGCCGTCGATCGCCCGCGCTGATCTCGTCGCCGGCACCACCACGGTGAGCCTCTTGTTCTTATCTTCTTTTTGAAAGAAAAAAAATCTTACTTCAGATAGATACTTGTCTAATTTTCTTACTTTTATTATTCCTTCTTATTATATAGTGCGATGGTTTTGGTATCCGCCCCCGTCGGCCCTCGTCCTGTCTATGATTCGGATGTGGTATATATTATCTTTTTATAACTATTTGGTTCATTTATTGTTTATGCCAATTATGCCGACCAACATGACATAGATTTTATTTATATAGGAGGTGGTTGAACCCGAAATTCCAACCGACCCTATTGTTGAGAGGTTAAATTTAGTTGAAGAAGAAAACAATTACTTGAAGAAAAAAATAAAAAAGTTGAGGAGGAGAAGATGATATTGGAGTTGCATGTTGCGGATGTTGTCGATGATCACAAGATCAAGATGGATGCAATACGGTTGAAGATTAGAAAGATTATAAAATATGCCATTCATACCGAGGCTTGTTATCATTATGCAGTTGGATCAATGTTACATTGGTTGCGATTATGATCGCATTTGTTGTTGCATTGAAATGTTTTACATAATTTCAATGTATTGTTTAATTAGATGCTCTGGAGAGCTATATGTTGTTCAATGAGAACTATGTATGTACTTTGGTTTTAATGTGATGATGAACTTCTATTAATTTGGTCACTTATCTATTCATGAGAGCTATATGTTGCCTTCAAATTCAGGGTCTTATAGCTCAAAATAATCAGTAAATGCATCAAAAATAACAAATGAAGTCAGAAAGGGTTGAAAATTGATGATGTGGCTTTGAATGGTGCATTTTGAACACCGAAAAACTATGGAGTTCAAATAAGTTCGAAAAAAATAAAATCCCTTTGTAACAGACGAGTTTCCGTATGAAACCCTGATACTTCGAAAGAGATTGTCCGTTTTGTACACGAAGTGCATCCAGTTTTTGCCATAACCCTCTCTACTTTCTTGCACATGCTATGTGGGTGAAATGATGATACCATGCCAACTTTCAACCTTTTCAGAGTTCATTTGAAATGCTTTTCAATTTTAGGGTCTTATAGCTCAAAATAATCAGTAAATGCATGAAAAATAACAAATGAAGTCAGAAAGGGTTGAAAATTGATGATGTGGCTTTGAATGGTGCATTTTGAACACAGAAAAACTATGGAGTTCAAATAAGTTCAAAAAAATGAAATCCCTTTGAAACAGATGCTACCTCTTGAGCATTGCGTTGGATTTCCCCGAAGAGGAGAGGATGATGCAGAAAAGTAGCGTAAGTATTTCCCTCAGTTTTTGAGAACCAAGGTATCAATCCAGTAGGAGGCTACACTCAAATCCCTCGTACCTGCACAAAACAATAGCTCAAGGCAACCAACGCGATCAGGGGTTGTCAATCCCTTCACGGTCACTTACGGGAGTGAGATCTGATAGAGATAATATTTTTGGTATTTTGGTATAGAGATGCAAAGTGAAAAGTAAAAAGCAAATTAAAAAGCAAGCAAGATTAAAGTGATGGAGATTGATATGATGAGAATAGACCCGGGGGCCATAAGTTTCACTAGTGGCTTCTCTCAAGACCATAAGTATTTTACGGTGGGTGGAAAAATTACTGTTGAGCAATTGACAGAATTGAGCATAGTTATGAGAATATCTAGGTATGATCATGTATATAGGCATCACGTCCGAGACAAGTAGACCGACTCCTGGCTGTATCTACTACTATTACTCCACTCATCGACCACTATCCAGCATGCATCTAGAGTATTAAGTTAAAAACAGAGTAACGCCTTAAGCAACATGACATGATGTAGAGGGATAGTTTCATGCAATATGATAAAAACCCCATCTTGTTATCCTCGATGGCAACAACACAATACGTGCCTTGCTGCCCCTTCTGTCACTGGGAAAGGACACTGCAAGATTGAACCCAAAGCTAAGAACTTCTCCTATGGCAAGAAAAACCAATCTAGTAGGCCAAACCAAACTGATAATTCGAAGAGACTTGCAAAGATAACCAATCATACATAAAAGAATTCAGAGAAGATTCAAATATTATTCATAGATAGACTTGATCATAAACCCACAATTCATCGATCTCAACAAACACACCGCAAAAAGAAGATTGCATCGAATAGATCTCCACGAAAGAGGGGGAGAACATTGTATTGAGATCCAAAAAGAGAGAAGAAGCCAACTAGCTAATAACTATGGACCCGTAGGTCTGAGGTGAACTACTCGCACTTCATCGGAGAGGCTAGGATGATGTAGAATCCCTCCGTGATGACGACCCTCTCCAGTGGAGCTCCGGAACAGGCTCCATGATGGGATCTCGTGGATACAGAAGGTTGCGGCGGTGGAATTAGGTTTTTGGCTCCGTATCTGATTGTTTGGGGGTACGTAGGTATATATAGGAGGAAGGAGTACGTCGGTGGAGCTTCGAGGGGCCCACGAGGCAGGGGGCGCGTCCTAGGGGGGCGCCCCCACCCTTGTGACCGCCTCTTTGACTCCTTGGAGTAGGGTCCAAGTATCTTGTATCACATTCGGTGAGAATATCACGTTCCTGAAGGTTTTATTCCGTTTGGACTCCGTTTGATATTCTGTTTCTCCGAAACTCTGAAATAGGCAAAAAACAGCAATTTTGGGCTAGGCCTCCGGTTAATAGGTTAGTCCCAAAAATAATATAAAAGTGGAAAATAAAGCCCAATATAGCCCGAAACAGTAGATAATATAGCATGGAGCAATCAAAAATTATAGATACGTTGGAGACGTATCAACAGACGAGTTTCCGTATGAAACCCTAATACTTCGAAAGAGATTGTCCGTTTTGTACACAAAGTGCATCCAGTTTTTGCCGTAACCCTCTCTACTTTCTTGTACATGCTATGTGGGTGAAATGATGATACCATGCCAACTTTCAACCTTTTCAGAGTTCATTTGAAATGCTTTTCAATTTCAGGGTCTTATAGCTCAAAATAATCAGTAAATGAATGAAAAATAACAAATGAAGCTCAAAATAATTAGTAAATGATTTTATAAACCTCTAGTATTATTGAAACTAAAATTATATAAAATTTATGCAACTAAAATTATCAAAGTATTTTCTGTTCAAAATCATTAAAAGCAAAAGGAATTTTCATAAAGAACTTTTTTGTTACAAACTTTAATAGCAAAAAGAATTAACATAAAATAAAATAAATAAGTAATTAGAAACAAAATAATATAAACTTTAATATAATATATAAGTATAAATAAAATAAACTTTAATAACATAAATAAAATTTATGAAACTAAAATTATCAAAGTATTTTCTGTTCAAAACATTACAAGCAACCTCTAGTATTATTGAAACTAAAATTATATAAAATTGATGCAACTAAAATTATCAAAGTATTTTCTGTTCAAAATCATTAAAAGTAAAAAGAATTTTCATAAAGAACTTTTTTATTAGAAACTTTAATAGCAATAAGAATTATCATAAAGTAAAATAAATAAGTAATTAGAAACAAAATAAAATAAAATAAATAAGTATTTTGTTGTAAGTAGAAACAAAACAAAATAAATAAAGCATCAAAGAAAACAAAAAAACTGAGAAAAAAATTTGCCACCTACTCGGCCACCACGGCCTGAAAAAATAAAAACCCATCAATGAGCCAGGATTCAGGCCCGCAGAAGGCCCAGTAGGCATAGCAGTCACAATTAGGCCCGTAAGCCTGCAATGGAGAGGAGCTCGAGAGGGGTGCGGCAGTGGGGCTTATAAACCATTGCGCGCCCCTCTCAACTAGCGAGGTGGGACTAAACTCCCACCACCACGCCACTGTGCAAGGCTTTTGGTCCCGGTTGGTGGCACCAACCGAAACTAAAGGGGCGCATTGGTACCGGTTCGTGGCACCAACCGGGACCAATGCCCCTCCCCTTTAGTCCCGGTTGGTGCCACCAACCGGGATCAAAGGCCTCTGCTTCCCGGTTGGTGGCACCAACCGGGACTAAAGGGGGGGCATTGGTCTAGGTTTGTGCCACGAACCGGGACCAATGCCCTGGGTATATAAGAAAACACTTAGCAATTTTGACGAAATCCATCACTTCTTCTCCCCCGATGCCCCTGCTCGTCCTCGCCGTCGCCGCCCGACGCCCCTGCTCCACCTTGCCGTCGCCGCCGCCACCGACGCCGCCAGGCTGCTCAACGTCGCCGTTGCCGCCGCCATCGACGCTGTCAGGCTGCTCAACATCGCTGCCGCCGCCGCTGACGCCCTCTGCCCCGACGACGACGTCGACCCTCGCGCCCCTGCCGGCCCCGACGCGCCACCCACCGTGCCCCGCCGCCCCCTGTGAGCACCAGCCTGCTCCCGCTCCCCTCCCCTGCGCCCCTGCCCTACCCCGCCGGCGCCGGCGCCGGCCCCTTCGCCGTTCCCCTCCGCCCCTGCGCCGTGCTATATTAGATTTTTAGATGTTTTTAGATGCTATTTTTAGATGTTTTTTAGATTATTTTAGTTTATGTTTAGTTTAGTTTTAAGATTAGGAAAATTTCAGATGTGTAGTTATATTTATTTAGATGTGTAGTTAATTTAGATGTTGTAATTTGTTCATAAAAATTGTGCACTTTTGTATAGAAACTTTATTTTTTTTCATATGTACGAAAATGTAGAGTGAAAACGAAACAGACATATAAGAAAAAACAAAGGAAAAAATGAAGAAGGAAAAGAAAACCGCCCGGCCCGGCCACCACCGCATTTTCATAAAGTGTTTCCACCGCGTCGGACATGACATGAGGGGGACGTCGGAAAAAATAAGAAGTGGAAGAAGAAAAAAAAAGAGGAGAAGAAGATGGAATAGAGGAGTGGAAATCTATTTTGTCTTCTACTCCTCTATTCCTTCTTCTTCTTCTCCTCTTTTTTTTCTTATTTTTTATCGGGAGTGAGGGTGTCGAGGATCGCCGAGTGGTCGAGGGTCGGGAACTAGGGCAGAGGGTCGAGGGTCACCGAGGGGTCGAGGGTCATTTAGGGTTCGAGGGGCGAGGGTCGTCGAGGGGTCGAGGGTCGAGGAACACCGAGGGGTTTTGTTGAATCCTTTGACACTAGCTAGACAAACGTGAAGCGTTGCCGAGGCCACCCCAAACCCGGGAGAAGCTAGGTCTACGTTTGGCAATAATATATCCACCCGCTTCATGTTTAGAAAAGTGTATATATGTATGTATGTTCTCTGTGTATATATGTTCATATATGCAAAAGTTAGATTTTTATAAAAGTGAGAACCCCCTCTCGACCGTGATAACTTATACCACGGGAGCACCCCCCGGCCCTCTCGCTCGACCAAAACTCTAGAGGACACCCAAACCCTAGAAAAAAACGATGTCGGTCTCCTACCCCCTCCCGCCGCGCGCCTACCCGACAAACTCTCTCGAGGCCACCCAAATTTACCAAGTTAAAAGAGCGTTGTCGTCGAGGCCACCCCAAACCCTTGAAGTGTTGTCGAGGCCACCCCAAACCCTAGAGAAGCAGCGTCGAGGCCACTAATATGATTCCTTGTTGTGATTAGCTAGCTAGTTCTATGTTTGCCACTAATATATCCATCTGTCATGTTTGAATAATAATTGCCATGTTGTAAATATTTGCAGAAACTATGGAGCACCCCCGAGACGAAGCAACAGAAGCGATGTTAGGGGACATAATCGCAGAAGGAAGTTATGCCGTCTTGTCGTTTCTCAATGACACCGATGGTCTGGAAGGAGAGGGTGAAGAAGCAGGCTATGATTATGACGGCTCTAGTGACCCAATGCCGGTGCAAGAAGGAGACCGTGATGACGGCTTCGGTGACCCAATGCCGGCGCAAGAAGGAGACTGTGATGACGGCTCTGGTGACCGAACCGAGTCCGGCCAGGTATATATATATTAGTTAAGCATGTGTTGACTAGCTAATTGATGCATTCATTGTTTTGGTATGTACACATATTAATTAACTCTCGTCTTTCTTCTTTTCTAGCCCTCCGGATCGAGCACAACTTTGGTAAAGAGATGACACCCGAAGAAAAAGTTGGGCTCGGATGAAAGGTTTGAGATCACAGCAATCCCGCGCGATGGCATGCCAATTGAACCCATCTGGACAAAGGAAGCATTTGCTGCTCAGTGCGGGGTTCTTGTTAGGGACAAGATCCCGATCAGCATCCACCAATGGTTTAAGCCTAAGAAGGAACACCCCGAGGTGTCTTTGTTGGGGAACGTAGTAATTTCAAAAAAGTTCCTACGCACACGTAGGATCATGGTGATGCATAGCAACGAGAGGGGAGAGTGTTGTCCACGTACCCTCATAGACCGAAAGCGGAAGCGTTAGCACAACGGGGTTGCTGTAGTCGTACGTCTTCACGATCCGACCGATCCAAGTACCGAACGTATAACACCTCTGGGTTCAGCACACGTTCAGCTCGATGACGTCCCGTGAACTCCGATCCAGCAGAGCTTCACGGGAGAGTTCCGCCAGCACGACGGCGTGATGATGGTGATGATGTTGCTACCGACGCAGGGCTTCGCCTAAGCACCGCTACGATATGATCGAGGTGGAATATGGTGGAGGGGGGCACCGCACACGACTAAGAGATCAAGAGATCAATTGTTGTGTCCAGAGGTTCCCCCTGCCCCCGTATATAAAGGAGCAAGGGGGAGGCTGGCTGGCCCTTGAGGCGCGCCAAGGAGGGGGGAGTCCTCCTCCTAGTAGGAGTAGGACTCCCCTTTCCTAGTCCAACTAGGAAGAGGGAAGGGGGATGAAAGAGAGGGAGAGGGAGAGGGAAAGAGGAGCCGTGCCCCCTCCCCTAGTCCAATTCGGACTCCTCATGGGAGGGGGCGCGCCACCTCCTGGGCTGCTGCCCTCTCTCTTGATGTAGCACAAACGAGCGAGACGCTATTTCGTGCGTGTAGACGGCCTGACCTTTCACGACGATGCAAGATCAGTAGTCCTTTCCCCGTGTTCCTCCTCACAACCTCCAATAACAATCTCTACCCATGCACGAACAGTACACGAACAAAGATAATGACCCCCTCGGATCAGCACGTAGGCGTCGATGTGATGATCAACCCTCCGCCGCTAGTAATTTCCATGATGGGAAAATCACAGAAAATACTCAAGATTGGATCGCCCCAAAACTGGACGTTTTCTGAACCTTGTTCATAACTCACGAATAAAACTCAAAACTCCCCTACGGCCACATAGTCATCTGTCAATGTGTTTGATATGTGCATGTCCGCATCATCCTCCCTTCCTTCAAACGAAACCGTCCTCGGTTTCAAGTCTATTTTTGGTGCAATCAACATTTTGGGAGCCTGAAATTCTGTTTTTATTATGGACTCTGCCATAGGTTTCAGTACGTGGCGCCTTCCATCATGCATGAACGTGTATGTGTTGGATTTTCCTGCATGCACTGCATCACGATCGAACTGCCATGGCCTTCCCAATAACAACTGACAAGCATCCATCGGCATGACGTCACAATCAACCTTGTCAATATAATCTCCAACCGCAAATGTTACACGTACCTTGTGTGCGATTTTTAATTTACCGGAATTGTACAACCACTCCACATGGTGCGGCCGTGGATGCCGCCACATGGACAGACCCAAAACTTCCACTAGATCTTTGCTAATGGCATTGGTAAAGCTGCCACCATCAATTATCATCTTGCAAGCATGATTTTTGATCTTACACTGTGTTTTAAAAACACTCCATCGCTGCCTCTTTGCATCACCATCCTCCTACACCTTCTTCACTAAGAGATTTAGACCCTGCATCGGTGCATCAACTTCTTCTTTTATTTCTTCTACCTCTTCTCTTCTTTTTTGCAAACGATCTTTCCAATCAGCAGCGAACACATCCATTGGCATGGGAATAAAACAAATTTGTTTGCCCTTCCGTGATAAAGAATAAATATTTTTCTTGACATCCCGAACAGACCCAACACGCTTGCACCATGGGTCCCCAAGTAGCAGATGGCACGACACCATGGACACAGGACAAACATGAAAAAATTCCGCACAACAATATTTTCCCAGATCAAAAATTAGCAAAATCTGATGCGTAATTTTGATTTCACCTTTGAACCACTTCAGCGTGTACGGTCTTTCAAGAGGCGCCATCTTCAGCCCCAATTTTTCCACCACCTCGATGCTCACCATATTGACTGCGGTACTCTCATCAATTGTTAGATTGACACGTCGTTCGTTCACGTTCGGAGCAAGCGTAGCAATACGTCCCCAACCCCAGCCATCGCAACATAGCGGAGCTAGTACCTCGAGTACACAATTACGCCCTCGAAATTCCATGGGCACAGGGGGAGGGGCACATTAACGGCATGCTTACAATACGGCGTCAAACGTACTAGGGGCTGCCGGATTTTTTTTTACTTTCAGGACTCCACACTCTGGATAACCTGTTCGGCTTTGCTGCCGCACAGACGATGCAAGACCCAGGGAAGCAGACAAAGCTACGCCGCATTATGGAACTCTCAGGTGGTCTCTATTTCGAGCGATATATCTGTTTCTAAATTCCGCGGCCTGCCCCTGGTCAGGACATGTTAAATAGTCTAATATCTTTTTGCTTATCGCACTACTTGTATCGTTCGGCTTTGATAAATAGCCTCTCTATAAACAATGCATAGATTTTCGCCTATTTTTTGCGTTGTCCTCTTTTAATATATATGTTCATTAAATAAACATGATTGCAACCGTACACCATGGTACGGCAAAACACGCAAGGGGCTTAATTACCCTTCTATCTGGTGTGAAAAGTCCGTACACTTTCACAAGTGCGGCACCCCGAACTTATAACACTATATGCATCGGCTCCGGATCATGATTTTGGTCACATGTTGGGTTTGCCCGGCTCCTATGTTTTGGTGCCTTACGTTCCGCTATATCAGCTAAGGTAGCACTAGGAGAACCACTGCGATTGTGCCCCGGTTCAGCTGAGTTAAGCACCTCAGTGGAGAAAGCTAAAACAGACTGTCATGATAAGGCGTGAGACCGGTCGCTGTTCGAGAGGTTTTTCAAGTCCTTAAAGACTTATGCCGCTTCGAGCGAGGAGCTGGCTATGTCCGGCCAAAGGCGTGGATAGCGCCCCGAATTCGGCCTTCCGAACTAGGGGCTTCGCCGAAATCTAAAATTATAACGTTCTATGGCTAAGTGAGAGTGTTCAAGCATTATAGTCCGATTGCCTGGTTCGTTGTGCTAAGCGCCTCCCTCGAAGGACCCAACTATGGGAAAAAGAGCCCTCAGGTTTATCCCGAACACCCCAGCACTAGTGGCATGGGGGCAGAAGCCGACGACTGGCCATCTCTCAATTTTTGATAAACGGCTGCACAGAAAATAATATTTTAAATTCAATAAGCATTGCTTAGCGCATATGAACAAGTTTTCAGCGCACAGGATACAAACGAGCGAGTTCATTCAAATACTACATCTTTAGTACATTCATCCGCGACAAGGCGGGCTCCGGCAAGAACTTCCCTGTAGTAGTTCTCGGGCTTGCGATGCTCCTTCCCCAGCGGCGGCCCGTCCTTCACCAGCTTCTCTCCGTCCAGCTTACCCCAGTGTACCCTTACACGGGCAAGGGCCCTCCGGGCACCTTCAATGCAGGCGGAGCGCTTGCTGACCTCAAGCCATGGACAGGCCTCCACCAGCCGCCGCACTAGCCCGAAATAGCTCCCAGGCAGGGCCTCTCTAGGCCACAGCTGAACTAGTAAGCCCTTCATGGCCTGTTCGGCCGCCTTGTGGAGCTCGACCATCTGTTTCAGCTGATCGCTCAAAGGCACAGGGTGTCCGGCCTCAGAATACTGAGACCAGAACACACTCTCCGTCGAGCTGCCCTCTTCAGCTCGGTAGAATGCGGCGGCGTCGGATACGCTGCGGGGAAGATCGGCGAACACCCCTGGAGAACTCCGAATTCGGGTAAGTAACAGGTAGTTTACTTTTATATTCCTACTTTGCATTAAGAATGCCTTACCCGTTGCTATCTTTTTCACCTCCTACAACTCTTGGAGGGACTTTTGGGCTTCGGCCTTGGCACTCTTGGCGGTCTCAAGGGCCGACGCGAGCTCGGATGCTTGCGCTTTTGACCCAAGCTCCAAACTCTAATGTTTTTTCATGAGAGCTTGCAGCTCTTGCTGCACCTCGCCGACCTGAACCCCAAGCCTTTCTCGCTCGGCGCGCTCCTCGGCCGTTTTCTTTCTGGCCTCAGCCAGCGCCTGCTTCAGGGTTGCCACCTCGGTTGTGGCCCCTACAATAAGCAGTACAATCCTGTTATTTCTTTCTGCAATCAAGCCTCTCTATAGGCACCTTTTTTCTTTTTTTAGGGTATTTCTTACCTTCTTTCTCCTCGAGCTGCCGTTTGGAAAGGCCGAGCTCTTGCTCGGTCCGCCCGAGGTCCTTTTTAAGGACATCCACCTGCGCAGTCAGTGCGGCGGTGGACAACAGCGAAGCCTGCATACGCATATTTGACTTTTTGTTGTTAGACTCCTGCGAAAATTACTAGATCCTCTATTTGGCTTTTCTTTCCGAACACCGAACAGAGCATCAGGGGCTACTGTCTATGCGGTAATAATTTGACATATTTTTACTTACCTCGAAGCCTGTTAGAAGGCCAGCGCAAGCTTCAGTCAATCCGCTCTTGGCGTACTGAACCCTTTGGATCACCGTACTCATAACAGTACGGTGCTCCTCGTCGATGGCGGCGTCCTCAAGCACCTCCAGCAGATTGTCTGGCGCCTCTGGTTGGACGGAGGTCGCCGGCTCAGACGGCTTACTCCTCTCGGAAGGAGTTCGCCCACCGTGGACCGGGACTGTCGAGTCCGGCGCGGTGTCCGGCACAAAGCCGGACTTGGAGCCCTGGGGGGTTTCATCCCCTTTACTCCTGGGGTCCGGAGGATTGCCTTGCGGCTCCTCCAGGACTATCTCCTCCTGCCCTGGAGCTTGGCGGGACGCCACTTCAGCGCCGTCCGCCTTGCAGGGGGAGACAGCGGGCGTAACAGAGTTCACGTCCGACGAATCCAGGGAGCCGCTCGACGAATCGTCGAGTTCGGCCCGGGGCGGGCTGCATAAATTACGAGCAATATTAGGAAAAGCCGTGCATTAAAAGAATATCATGAGTCACTCTGGTATATAAGTACTTACGATTTCGCCGGACGCTTGGTTCTGTCCGGCCACTCCTCTCCGCCCTCTTCGGCGTCGTGGGAGTAGTCCGGTGGAGGGGTCTTCCTTTTCCTCGACCCCTCGGCCTCCCCCGTTGGGGTGGCCTTCTTCTTCTTTTCTCCCCCCGCTGGGGGGGGAGCTTTCTTGTTCCTCCTCCTCATTTTCACGAGAGGAGAGCGTCGCGGACTCGTCAGATGACGAGTCCTACACCACCATATTGCGGGAACTCTTTCGATTCCCAGTGGTTTTCTTCTTCTTGGCCTTCTTCTCCAGCACCACGTAAGGTGCCGGAGTCAACAGCTTCACTAGGAGAGCTGGGGCCGGGTCTTCAGGCAGGGGAGCCGGACAGTTAATTGGTCCGGATATCGCCCGCCAAGCCTGTCAAAGGCAAAGGGAGTTTAGATCCCGCATAGAGTTAATCTATGAAGAAGAGCTTAACAAACCTGTCAAAGGTATAGATAGCTTACCTCGCTGGCGTGACGCTGCGAGCTGTATCCGCGGTCCTCGGAAGCGGATGTGGGGGACTCGGCGCCTTTGGTCAGCACCTTCCAGACGTCTTCATACGTCGTGTCGAAGAGCCTACTGAGGGTTTGGTGCTGCGCCGGGTCGAATTCCCACAAAGTAAAATCCCGTTGTTGGCACGGGAGGATCCGGCGGACGAGCATAACCTGGATCACATTGATCAGCCGGACTGGCTCGTTCACCAGGGACTGGATGCATGTTTGCAATCCAGTCACCTCTTTCTCGTTACCCACGACAGGCCTGTCTCTTTCCAGGACAGGAGCCGCGTGGGGGGTCCGGATCCGAACTCGGGGGCTGCGACCCATTTCGGATTGCGTGGCTCGGTGATGTAAAACCACCCGGCCTGCCACCCCTTTAGGGACTCCACAAAGGAGCCCTCGAACCAGAGGACGTTGTCCATCTTGCCGGCCATAGCGCCTCCGCACTCCGCCTGGGTGCCGGACACCACCTTGGGCTTGACGTTGAAAGTCTTGAGCCAAAGGCCGAAATGGGGGCGGACGTGGAGGAAGACCTCACACACGACGATAAACACCGAGATGTTGAGGACGAAGTTCGGGGCCAGATCGTGGAAATCCAGGCCGTAGTAGAACATGAGCCCCCGGACAAATGGGTGAAGTGGAAAGCCCAGTCCCCGGAGGAAGTGGGGAAGAAAAACTACCCTCTCATGGGGCCTTGGGGTAGGAAGAAGCTGCCCCTCCTCAGGAAGCCGATGCGGGATGTCCTTGGACAGGTATCCGGCTTTCCTTAGCTTTTTTACTTGAGCCTCCGTAACGAAGGAGGCCATCCACTTGCCTCCCGCTCCGGACATTGTTGGAGAAGGTTGAGGAAGGAAGAGCGGACTTGGGCGCTGGAGCTTGAGTGCGCGAGAGATGGATTGGCAAAGGAGGAAGAAGGCGTAGGTAAAAAGGAGAATCCTTATCCCTTTATACAAGCGGGTGCGGTTAGGCGTCCCCACCTACCTAATAAAACTCACTTGCCTCCCAAGCGCCGTGGTAAATGGCGCGGTTGGGTTACCCACATCCGTATTGATGAGAATCCCGTTAAAAGGGGCACACGATCTCTGCTTTGACAAGGCGTGCCAAGGAAATCGCCTCGCTAAACACGTTGAGGTGGAACAATGAAAACAATTTATATAAAGAGCTTGGCCGCAGTGTTATGACGCACTGCGGAATACGTCAGCAAATTTGATTTGTGTTAATATTATTCTCTATATGGCAATATGTGGAAACTTATTTTGCAGAGCCGAACACTATTTTTGGTGTTTACAATCTTCTTGAAGAACTTGGAGGAGGAACCCGCCTTGCAATGACGAAGACAATCTGCGCGCCGGACTCGTCGTCATTGAAGCATGGTTCAGGGGCTACTGAGGGAGTCCTGGATTAGGGGGTGTTCGGATAGCTGGACTATACCTTCAGCCCGACTCCAGGACTATGAAGATACAAGATTGAAGACTTCGTCCCGTGTCCGAAAGGATCTTTCCTTGGCGTGGAAGGCAAGCTAGGCGTGCGGATATTCAAGATCTCCTACCATTGTAATCGACTCTGTGTAACCCTAACCCTATCCGGTGTCTATATAAACCGGAGGGTTGTAGTCCGTAGGACAACCATCATCATACACAATCATACCATAGGCTAGCTTCTAGGGTTTAGCCTCCTTGATCTCGTGGTAGATCTACTCTTGCACTACCCATATCATCAATATTAATCTAGTAGGAGTAGGGTTTTACCTCCATCGAGAGGGCCCGAACCTGGGTAAAATAAAGTGTCCCTTGTCTCCTGTTACCATCCGACCTTGACGCACAGCTCGGGACCCCCTACCCAAGATCCGCCGGTTTTGACACCGACAATGTTCCTGCTCAACATGTTGATGCTTGACTCTGTAGACGGTATTTCAAACTGAGTCGCCGTGACTAAACTTTGCTTTGAATACCACTTGATGTAGCACAAATGAGCGAGACGCTAGTTCGTGCGTGTAGACGGCCCGACCTTTCACGGCGATGCAAGATCAGTAGTCCTTTCCCCGTGTTCCTCCTCGCAACGTCCAATAACAATCTCTACCCGTGCATGAACAGTACGCGAACGAAGATAATGACCCCCTCAGATCAGCACATAGGCGTCGATGTGATGATCAACCCTCCGCCGCTAGTAGTTTCCACGATGGGAAAATCACAAAAAATACTCAAGATTGGATCGCCCCAAACTGGACGTTTTCTGAACCTTGTTCATAACTCAAGAATAAAACTCAAGACTCCCCTACGGCCACATAGTCATCTGTCAATGTGTTTGATATGTGCATGTCCGCATCATCTCTCCCCTCAGGCCCACTAAGGCCCAATACTTCCCCGGGGGGTTTCGGTAACCCCTCCGGCACTCCGGTTTTCTCCGAAACCACCCGGAACACTTCCGGTGTCCGAATATAGTCATCTAATATATCGATCTTTACATCTCGACCATTTCAAGACTCCTCGTCATGTCCGTTTTCATATCCGGAACTCTGAACTACCTTCGGTACATCAAAACACAAAAACTCATAATACTGATCGTCACCGAACTTTAAGCATGCGGACCCTACGGGTTCAAGAACTATGTAGACATGAACGAGACACGTCTCCGGTCAATAACCAATAGCTGAACATGGATGCTCATATTGGCTCCCACATATTCTACAAAGATCTTTATCGGTCAAACCGCCTAACAACATACGGTGTTCCCTTTGTCATCGGTATGTTACTTGCCCGAGATTTGATCGTCGGTATCTCAATACCTAGTTCAATCTCGTTACCGGCAAGTCTCTTTACTCATTCCGTAATAAATCATCTCGTAACTAACTCATCAGTTACAATGCTTGCAAGGCTTATAGTGATGTGCATTATCGAGAGGGCCCAGCGATACCTCTCCGACAATCGGAGTGACAAATCCTAATCTCGAAATACGCCAACTCAACAAGTACCTTCGGAGACAGCTGTAGAGCACCTTTATAATCACCCAGTTATGTTGTGACGTTTGGTAGCACACAAAGTGTTCCTCCGGTAAACGGGAGTTGCATAATCTCATAGTCATAGGAACGTGTATAAGTCATGAAGAAAGCAGTAGAAACATACTAAACGATCAAGTGCTAAGCTAACGGAATGGGTCAAGTCAATCACATCATTCTCCTAATGATGTGATCCCGTTAATCAAATGACAACTCATGTGAAACTATGTTTGTCTATGTATTCACACATGTATTATGTTTCCGGTTAATACAATTATAGCATGAATAATAAACATTTATCATGATATGAGGAAATAAATAATAACTTTATTATTGCCTCTAGGGCATATTTCCTTCAGTCTCCCACTTGCACTAGAGTCAATAATCTAGATTACATAGTAATGATTCTAACACCCATGGAGTTTTGGTGGTGATCATGTTTTGCTCGCGGAAGAGGCTTAGTCAATGGGTCAGCAACATTCAGATCCGTATGTATCTTGCAAATCTCTATGTCTCCCACCTGGACTTGGTCTCGGATGGAATTGAAGCGTCTCTTGATGTGCTTGGTCCTCTTGTGAAATCTGGATTCCTTTGCCAGGGCAATTGCACTAGTATTGTCACAAAAGATTTTCATTGGACCCGATGCACTAGGTATGACACCTAGATCGGATATGAACTCCTTCGTCCAGAGTCCTTCATTTGTTGCTTCCGAAGCAGCTATGTACTCCGCGTCACACGTAGATCCCGCCATGACGCTTTGTTTAGAACTGCACCAACTGAGAGCTCCACCATTCAATATAAACACGTATCCGGTTTGCGATTTAGAATCGTCCTGATCAGTGTCAAATCTTGCATCGACGTAACCATTTACGACGAGCTCTTTGTCACCTCCATAAACGAGAAACATATCCTTAGTCCTTTTCAGGTATTTTAGGATGTTCTTGACCGCTGTCCAGTGATCCACTCCTGGATTACTTTGGTACCTCCCTGCTAGGCTAATAGCAAGACACACATCAGGTCTGGTACACAGCATTGCATACATGATAGAGCCTATGGCTGAAGCATAGGGAACATCTTTCATTTTCTCTCTATCTTCTGCAGTGGTCGGGCATTGAGTCTGACTCAACTTCACACCTTGTAACACAGGCAAGAACCCTTTCTTTGCTTGATCCATTTTGAACTTTTTCAAAACTTTGTCAAGGTATGTACTTTGTGAAAGTCCTATCAAGCGTCTTGATCTATCTCTATAGATCTTGATGACCAACATGTAAGCAGCTTCACCGAGGTCTTTCATTGAAAAACTCTTATTCAAGTATCCTTTTATGCTATCCATAAATTCTATATCATTTCCAATCAGCAATATGTCATCCACATATAAAATTAGAAATGCTACAGAGCTCCCACTCACTTTCTTGTAAATACAGGCTTCTCCAAAAGTTTGTATAAAACCGTATGCTTTGATCACACTATCAAAATGTTTATTCCAACTCCGAGAGGCTTGCACCGGTCCATAAATGGATCGCTGGAGCTTGCACACTTTGTTAGCTCCCTTTGGATCAACAAAACCTTCCGGTTGCATCATATACAACTCTTCTTCCAGAAATCCATTCAGGAATGCAGTTTTGACATCCATTTGCCAAATTTCATAATCATAAAATGCAGCAATTGCTAACATGATTTAGACAGACTTAAGCATCGCTACGGGTGAGAAAGTCTCATCGTAGTCAACTCCTTGAACTTGTCGAAAACCTTTCGCAACAAGTTGAGCTTTGTAGACAGTAACATTACTGTCAACGTCAGTCTTCTTCTTGAATATCCATTTATTCTCTATGGCTTGCCGATCATCGGGCAAGTCAACCAAAGTCCACACTTTGTTCTCATACATGGATCCCATCTCTGATTTCATGGCCTCAAGCCATTTTGTGGAATCTGGGCTCACCATCGCTTCTTCATAGTTCGTAGGTTCACCTTGGTCAAGTAACATGACCTCTAGAATAGGATTACCGTACCACTCTGGTACAGATCTCACTCTGGTTGACCTACGAGGTTCAGTAGTAACTTGATCTGAAGTTTCATGATCAATATCATTAGCTTCCTCACTAATTGGTGTAGATGTCACAGGAACCGGTTTCTGTGTTGAACTACTTTCCAATAGGGGAGAAGGTACAATTACCTCATCAAGTTCTACTTTCCTCCCACTCACTTCTTTCGAGAGAAACTCCTTCTCTAGAAAGAATCCATTCTTAGCAACGAATGTCTTGCCTTCTGTCGTGGGTTTGTCACGGCAGATGTCCTAGCAAAAGGACTTAGTCGTGGAGCCATCGCAACGGGTTAACTCGAAGGGGTTAAAGCGGACTCAAGGACACAGAGAGTTATACTAGTTCGGCCCCTTCGATGAAGGTAAAAAGCCTACGTCTAGTTTGTGATGGAATTGATGAAGTCTCGATGACTAGGGAGCAAATATGCTTCGCCTGGGCCTCGAGTTGTGTTTGTCTGTCCTAAACCGCTATCGGGTTGTCCCCTTATATACACGGGCGACACCCGTCGGTTCATAGAGTCCCAATCTCCGGTTTATATTCGTATTCGGGTTGGTCTCTCCCTATTCCTAACTTATAATACATGTTTATATACACGCCGGTTTACGACGACAGATACTGAATCCGACTACGGCCTTGGGCCTTTGTCTAGCCTCCGGGCTTTAGCACCTTTAGATTACTGATGAAGTCAACCCGCCCACTTAGGCCGGTTTACGCCCAGCAGTAATATCCCCAACATTAGGCCCCAGATTGATTTGAACAGGTTCATGTCAATCCTTAGCCAAAATATTTGTCTTCATCATCTTCCTGTATCTGTTGAACCGTCGTGTCGTCATCTTCTTTGGTTGCTGTAAACCGGCGTGACGTCATCATGAAGCTGGCTTTTATGATGCCTTCTTTGCTTAATAGATCCGCAATAATCAAGGCGACAACTCCGAAATTTGCGGATCCTAGATTCGCGCGCCTGACACATGTCCTTTGCTTTATAAATAGGCCCGAAGGGTCATTTCCTTTTCTCTCCTTCATCCCCTTTCTGTTCATCTTCTCCGCGCCGCCAGACCCGGAGCTCCGCCGCCGCTGCTGACCTCTGCATTGTCTTGGGCTGCTGCATCGACCTGACCGTACCAGAAAACCGCGGCGTCCTTCCGCGTCTCCCCCGGCTCCGGTAAGATCTCTGTTTTTATCAATCTGGATCCATACTAGGGTTTCGCGTTCTTGCCGTGTTCTTGCTCACTGCTCATGTTCCTGCTCATACCTCTAGGTAGATCCAAGAAAACCCTACTGTGATTTACCAATGGGCCTTTAGCATTCGTCTTGTAGATTCATGCTTAAGTTCATAGATCCAAATAACCTTTCTGCTCTCTGAATCAATATTGTTCCGCCTTGAGCTTTTAAATATTTTCCTTTTTCTGAACTGGCTTTAGATCCGTCGTTTGTAGAGAAGTCTTGTGAAATATGTTTCTGTGCTTGTATACCCTTGATTACCTTCAATGTTCAGATCCGGCGGTTTAACCTTGGCGTAGAAAATGTGAAGGATCAGTATATATCATTAGTCCCCTTGTTTGAACCGCCAGACGTTGCCACCTTACATAACTCCGGTTTGGATAGGACTGCCTTCGGTTTAAATAGATATGCATCCGGTTTAATCAAACATATAATTGAACCGAAACTACTTATCTTGTAGATTTCCTCATGGCCAAGCAAATATATGAATGCAACTGGGTTCCTTCCTGTGTTACGGAAACACAGTTGAACAACTTAGTTCTCACCGGCGCTTTAAGCAGTAAAAATACCGTCCACAGGAGAGTCCCAGGCACAGAATGTCCTCCCACCCCTGAAGAGGGAGAGGTTGTTGTTTTTGCGGATCACCTGGCCCGGGGCTTTAGTCCGCCCGGTTCAAAGTTTTATCGGGATGTCTTAGCCAATTTCCAACTACGCCCACAAGATACCGGTCCCAACTCTGTCACTAATATATGCCACTTCCAAGTGCTTTGCGAAGTGTACCTCCAAGAGGAACCCACAGTGGAATTGTTCCGAGATTTCTTTCACTTGAACCGTCGCACAGAGTTTACTGATGGCCCCAATATGGAACTAGGTGGTATGGCAATCCAAAAAAGGAAAGAAGTCACTTATCCTCATGCGAAACTGCACAGTCATCCCTAGGAGTGGAATAATTCCTGGTTCTATTGCAAAGACACCTCCCCTGCCGAAGAGAATCCCTTGCCTGGTCTCCGCCCGGAACGGCTTAGCAACACTCACCCTTTTCCTCAGAGGTTAACTGGCAAAGAGAGGAGTAAGTACGCTCCCCAATTGTCCAAGCTCAGAGCTTTCCTAGCCAACGGTTTAACTGGAGTTGATCTTGCCCGTTGCTAGATATCCTGGAGTATACTTCCCCTCAGCCGACGCTCCGGTTTGATGTGTGAATATACGGGCAGTGTTGACGACCCGCTGCGGCATGTAAACATCTAGCTTACTGATGAAGAAGTCACAGAAGCTGTAAAGAAAATTTTGAATGAACCGGAGCACGTCTGCGCTCGTACCGGCCTGCTTCCTTTTTGTGCCATCAACAAACCGCCAGCCGTAAGTCTGCATTTTTCCTTTGTACCAGCCTTGATGCTATTGTACTTGTGTATTACTGATGCCGACATCTGTGTGATGCAGGGTAATGATCCGTTTTGGAGCAAGAAAATCCCACAAGAGAAAACCGATAAACCGGACAGACCATTCCGGCCCAAGACCAAGGTTGTTAAAAAATCTGCTCATAAAAGGAGAACCACCGCTTCCTCTGATCCGCCCGCTGATGATGATGTGGGTAATCCGGACCTTGAGGCAGAACTTGATTCCCTCGGTTTATTTTTTGTACACCTTATTGATGATAATATTTGTCAGGATGATGTTGAAGCTAGTCATGCTGATGATGAAGAGGTAATTGTTCTTTCCTCTGACTCAAGCCTTCCACCTTCACATAAAATCCGTCGGACAAACCGCAAAGTTAAATTTTCTCATCCCCTTGCTTATTTGGATCCCAACTTTCTTATGAAGACCCAACTGCATGAGGTGCGCCGCACAACTCGACACAGCGGTCAGGTAGTTACCTCCGCCGGTTTACCGAACAATCCGGTTTGAAGACGTCATTCAGGGGTCTCTAATTTGCTTGTTAGTATTCATCCTAAAGCGGGTCGTTTTCGTCAACCGCTTAATCCGTCTGACTCCGATTATCAGGTCACCTCGCACTCCTCTTCTGGCGAGTCAACTGGCACCCAGCTGCCTCCACTTAAAACCGTGCTTGGGTAAGCTTGCACTTATCATAACGTTGCTGATTTTTGTAGTTTTCAACATGTACTGTCTTTGATTTTGCTGCTTCTTTTTAGGGCCAAACCGAGGCCAAGTAAGAAATCTCGCCTGGATAAGGCAGCTGAATAAGACGCTGCTCCTGAACCGGATCTTACCCCAAACATTGAAGCGGTCATCCATGAAGATGTGGTTAATGACCCGCTAGTACGAGATGAAGTTGTTACTGCTGATGAAGGTTTTGTTAACACCTCCGGTCCTGCTGACCAGCCAGCCAGTCCCATCCGGATTGAGAAAACCACCAGCCCTCTAGACCTGCTGATAAACCGACTACGCCGGTTCAAACCGGCGAGTTTAAGGATGATGAAGTTATAATCACTGGCATTGGTCGTTCTGAACCGGGGAATCCCGTCGCCTTAGCCAAGCATACTGCCAAAGAAGAAATTTCTGCCATGAGTAAAGGCAAATGGGATGTTGATCTGGCAACATATACTGCTCTGGGCGCCCAAGATGTGCATTCTGGATACTTGAACCGGCTGTATACTAGCCATGATTATGAAGCTAATCTGGTAAAGCTGATGAAAGAAAAGCTTGAGGTAACTTCCATGAATATGTTCCTGCTTATCACCATTGTAGCCCCCAAGGGCCGGTTTAACCTATCATAGTTGAATCGGGTCTTGACATAAAAAATTCCATGCTTCAAAATTCCTTGATATAGCCCCCAAGGGTCGGTTTAACTTGATGTAGTGAAACCGAAACTTTAATCTTCATACCGTAGCATCAGAAACTTATCAGAGCAAATAGCCATTAGCCCCCAAGTGCCAAGTTGAATATTTGTATTGAGCTTGGGACTTTGTCAATTAACTGATAGCTATAGATCAAATAAGCATTAGCCCCCAAGTACAAAGCGCATAACTTGTTATGTGGTTGGTACTTCATTGTTCATGTTTGCTGTTAAACCGTATAACTGTCGGAATGCAGGCTGAAGTAAGGGCCAAAGAAAACCAAGTTGCCGACCTTCAAGAGAATTTGAAAACCCAACAAGCTGAAACCTCCAAGACAAAGGAAGAGCTAACCAGCGCTTTAAGAAGCATGGAGCAGCTGAAGGAGGACTTCAAGAAGGAACGGGATGACTGGGCCACAGAAAAGGCCGCTTTAACAAAGAAGATTGAAAATGCGGAGGCTGCCCTAAAACCGGTAACTGATGAATTAATCAGCGTAAAGCGACAAGTGCACGCCATGACTGCCGCCATCTTTGGTAAGCTTCTTCCAACTTGTATAATAATAGTGATCCTCTTATAAAACAGCCCGGTTTGTAAACTGTTGATCATGTTACAGGCACTCGTATTAACCACTTGGGGTCAGACGTGCGGATGAAACTGAAAGCCGCCTACACCTTAATCGAGCAGTTGTACACTGGAGCGCAGCGGATTATCGCAACTGCGTCACACAACAACCCAGAACCCACTTTGATCCAAGATACTCTGAAGAGACTGTCAATGCTCCCTGCTCGGATTGATGAGCTAAAAAAGTCTGCTGCTCGAACCGGAGCCATTAATGCCTTAATCCGGGCAAAAGCATGGGTGCCCGATTTTGATCCTGTTGAAGCGGCTCAAGGCTATCCCAGCTTGAAGGAGGATGGCTCAGAATTCAGCGAAGAGGATTTAAGAGAGATAAACCGGGTGGTGCGCCCTCTGGCCTGCCAATTGGTGGAGGAAGCAAATTTGTCGCATTATCAAGCTCAGTATAATGACCAGAACAAAAGAGTGGCTGCACCAATCCCTGAAGCGGAAAACCTGATTCCTCCAATCCGTAAGCATACTTACGCCCCTGATATTGAACCGTCTTCACTGATCCATGAAGAGGCTGTCTTTCAAGCATTAATGGGAATCGACTGGACCACTGTTGACTTCCAGCCGCTGGATAGAGACGAGGAAGCTAAAGCGGCGCAGGATGATCCAGAACAATCAAGCCGGGGTGGCCAGCAGGCGTAAACTGAAGGCAGCTTTATCGAGCTTCCTTGTTATATCTTGTCAAGAAAACAATTATCTCATTTGGGCTCCAAACCGCCTTGTAATAGGATAGACAATACTTTTTGCTTACTGAGATGCCTTCGTGCATCTATGCTGATACCCTTATTTGGAAGGTCAATATTGCCAACTTATATCTCCTGCAATCATAAAATCTTAAACTACCAGGGCGGTTGTACCGCCATCCGGTTTATAAATCTTTATGTAGATACGCCAGGAGACTTGCCAATATGATCAAGTTTTGTGATACGAAATACCTGCCATTTATTGGGCACGAAGTAGGCGTGTAGCCAATCTTGAAACGGGGGTTTGATAACCCTAAACCGTCATGGGAGAAAGTAGCTCCTGTATATATAACGCCAGCTTACTGTGTAAACCGTGCTTTGATCATAATAGCCTTTTGTTACTCCAAAAAAGGTTGTGAACAGAAAAAATTAAACCGGGCAAATAATCTTTGGTTTAAAAAATGGACCGTGTTCCGCCAATTTGGCTGTTTGAACCGGTAAAAAACGCAACTAAGATAAAAATAGCAATTCCTTAAGAAAAGCTATTTAAAGCAAAAGCAATGATAAAACTTTTTGCAAAAAGAGAGGCTGCACTGAGCCGGTCAGATGGCTTTACCATGGTCAGACGCAACCAAGCTCCCCAAAGGTGTAGCTATGGTGCCAGTCGGCCAGGTCCCCAAATGACTCGTGGCATTACGCCGGCCAAGTGTCATGGCAATGGTTCGGGTTCGACCAAGCCCCCAAGTGACTCTAAGGCCTGTAGGCCGACCAAGAGGCATGACCGGATCAGACTTGACAGTGTCCCCAAGTGATCTGGTGGCTTTCGCCGATCAAGAGGTGTTGCATCGGTTCGGACACGACCGAGCCCCCAAGTGATCTGGTGGCTTTCGCCTATCAAAAGGTATTGCATCGGTTCAGACATGACCGAGCCCCCAAGTGATATTGATAATTTTTGCAAGGGGTAAACCGGAGGCCGTCTTAAAACAGAACAACTCCATGTAACCACACATGATATAAAAGAACAGATACCCCGCTTTAGCTGAGGATCCGGTTATGATATATACATTGTCATAATATGTACATAAGCAGAGCCAATGGCTCAAGTATAGTAAGGCCGAAGATGAGGTATGTTCCACGGCCTGTTGGTCTCCTCTTCTGACTTACGTGAGTCCTTACGCTCTCGAATATCAATCAGATAGTATGACCCGTTATGCAGATTCTTGCTGACCACAAAAGGTCCCTCCGAAGGTGGGGATAATTTATGCATATCGGTTTGATCTTGAATGAGACGAAGCACCAAATCTCCTTCTTGAAAGGTCCTAGTCTTGACCCGTCGACTGTGATAGCGACAAAGATCCTGTTGGTAAACCGCCGAGCGGGCAGCCGCAATGTCTCGCTCTTCATCCAACCGGTCCAAAGCGTCCTGTCGAGCCGTCTTGTTGTCCGTTTCAACATAAGCCGCAACACGGGGTGAATCATGACGGATATCACTAGGGAGAACCGCCTCTGCCCCATAAACCATGAAGAACGGCGTGTATCCAGTTCATCTGTTGGGCGTGGTATTGATGCTCCATAAAACAGAGGGAAATTCTTCGACCCAACAACCCGGCGTCCTCTGCAAGGGAACCATAAGCCGGGGTTTGATGCCTCTCAAGATCTCCTGATTAGCCCTTTCTGCTTGACCATTGGACTGCGGGTGTGCCACTGATGAAACGTCAAGGCGGATGTGCTCTCGTTCGCAGAACTCTCTCATGGCACCCTTAGATAAATTGGTACCATTATCTGTGATGATACTGTGTGGAAAGCCAAACCGGAAAATCACCTTTTTGATGAACTGAACCGCAGTGGCTGCATCACACTTGCTAACGGGCTCTGCCTCCACCCATTTTGTAAATTTATCAACCGCCACCAGGAGGTGGGTCTTCTTGTCTTTGGACCTTTTGAAAGGCCCAACCATATCCAGCCCCCAGGTTGCAAACGGCCAAGTAATTGGAATCATCCTCAATTCTTGAGCCAGAACATGAGCGCGTCTTGAGAATTTTTGGCAACCATCACATCGCCTGACCAGATCTTCCGCATCAGCATGGGCAATCAGCCAATACAAACCGTGGCGAAACGCCTTAGCCACCAAAGACTTTGACCCGGCGTGGTGACCACAATCCCCTTCATGGATCTCGCGCAAAATTTCACATCCTTCCTCAGGAGACACACAGCGTTGAAATGCTCCTGATACACTGCAATGATGCAACTCGCCATTGACGATTGTCATGGACTTGGACCGCCGGATGATTTGTCTGGCCAGAGTCTCATCCTCTGGCAACTCGCCCCGGTTCATATACGCCAAGTAAGGAAGCGTCCAATCCGGGATGATGTGTAGTGCTGCCACCAACTAAGCTTCCGGATCAGGAACCGCCAAATCCTCTTCACCAGGTAGTCGTACCGATGGGTTGTACAGTACATCGAGGAAAACGTTAGGCGACACCGGTTTACGCTGTGAACCCAGCCGGCTTAAAGCGTCCGCCGCCTCGTTCTTCCGACGGTCCACGTGGTCCACCTGATAACCCTTGAAGTGACCTGCAACCACATCAACCTCATGACGATATGTAGCCATGAGTGGGTCTTTAGAATCCCAACTACCAGACACCTGTTGAGCCACCAAATCCGAGTCACCGAAGCACTTAACCCGGCTTAAGTTCATCTCTTTAGCCATCCGGAGACCATGGAGCAAGGCTTCGTACTCAGCTGCATTGTTAGTACAAGGGAACATTAAACGGAGAACATAACAGAACTTGTCACCTCGTGGGGAAGTTAATATGACTCCAGCCCCCGATCCCTCCAATTGTCGTGACCCATCAAAATGAATGGTCCAATATGTGTGATCCGGCTTCTCTTCAGGGACTTGTAACTCCGTCCAATCATTGATGAAATCAACAAGTGCCTGGGACTTCACCGCCGTGCGAGGCACATACTTTAAACCGTGCGGTCCCAGCTCTATAGCCCACTTGGCAATCCGACCCGTTGCTTCTCGGATCTGGATGATATCACCCAAGGGGGCAGAACTGACCACTGTGATAGGATGCCCTTGGAAATACTGCTTCAACTTCCGGCTTGCCATGAAAACCCCATATACCAGCTTCTGCCAATGTGGGTATCTTTGCTTGGATTCAATAAGCACTTCGCTGATATAATAAACCGGACGCTGAACCGGGTACTCTTTACCAGCCTCCTTCCGCTCTACCACAATAGCTACACTAACCGCGCGAGCATTAGCGGCAACATACAGCAGCAGTGGTTCCTTATCAATGGGAGCGGCGAGCACGGGCGGATTGGCCAATTGCCGCTTTAAGTCCTCCAACGCCTGATCAACGGCAGGGCTCCAGACGAACTGATCCGTCTTCTTCAACATTTGATACAACGGGATCGCTTTCTCCCCCAGGCGGCTGATAAACCGACTTAGTGCAGCAATCCGACCTGCCAGTCGTTGAACATCATTAATACACTTCGGTTTAGCCAGAGAAGTGATAGCCGTGATTTTCTCCGGGTTAGCCTCAATTCCCCTGTTGGACACCAGAAAACCCAACAACTTGCCAGCGGGTACACCAAAGACACATTTGGCCGGATTGAGCATCATCTTGTACGTCCTTAGGTTATCAAAGGTCTCCTTCAAATCATCGACCAACGTCTCCTTCTTCCTTGACTTAACCACAATATCATCCACATAAGCATGCACATTACGGCCAATCTGTTTGTGGAGACAATTCTGCACACATCGTTGATAAGTTGCCTGAGCACTTTTGAGCCCAAAGGGCATAGATACGTAGCAGAAGGCCCCAAAGGGAGTTATGAACGCTGTCTTCTCCTGGTCCTTAACTGCCATTTTAATTTGATGATAGCCGGAGTATGCATCCAAGAAACACAAACGCTCACAACCCGCCGTAGCATCAATGATTTGATCAATACGGGGGAGGGCAAAAGGATCCGTAGGGCAGGCCTTATTAAGATCAGTATAATCCACACACATGCGCCAGGTGCCGTTTTTCTTAAGGACCAGCACCGGATTAGCAAGCCACTCAGGGTGGAAAACCTCAACAATGAAGCCAGCTGCTAAGAGCCTAGCCACTTCTTCTCCAATAGCTTTTCGCCTCTCCTCGTTGAACCGACGGAGGAACTGTTTCACCGGTTTGTATTTAGGATCCACATTAAGAGTGTGCTCAGCGAGTCGCCTCGGTACACCAGGCATGTCGAAAGGCTTCCATGCAAAGATGTCCCGATTCTCACGGATGAACTCGATGAGCGCGCTTTCCTATTTCGGATCCAAATTGGTGCTGATGCTAAACTGCTTGGACGAATCGCCAGGTACGAAGTCAACAAGCTTAGTCTCAGCGGCTGATGTAAATTTTAGGGCCGGATCATGCTCTGTAGTAGGCTTCTTTAAAGGAGTCATATCCGTCGGATCAACATTATCTTTGTAATACTTGAGTTCCTCGATACTACAAACCGATTCCGCGTAAGCTGCATCTCCTTCTTCGCATTCCAAAGCGATCTTGCGGCTTCCGTGAACCGTGATGGTCCCCTTATGACCTGGCATCTTGAGTTGCAAGTAGACATAACAGGGTCGTGCCATGAACTTCGCATAGGCCGGTCTACCGAACAGGGCGTGATACGGGCTTTTGATTTTCACCACCTCGAATGTCAGCGTCTCAGACCGGGAATCGTGATCATCTCCGAAAGCCACTTCTAATGCTATCTTCCCAACGGGGTATGCTGACTTGCCAGGTACCACACCATGAAAAACCGTATTTGAAGGCCGGAGTTCCTTATCTGTTAGCCCCATTCGACAAAAAGTCTCATAGTACAGGATGTTGATGCTGCTACCTCCATCCATGAGTACCTTGGTGAACTTATAACCTCCAACCTGGGGTGCCACCACTAAAGCCAGCTGACCCGGATTGTCAACCCGGGGAGGGTGATCCTCTCTACTCCATATGATTGGCTGCTCCGACCAGCGCAGATACCGGGGCACGGCCGGTTCAACATAATTAACTGCCCGCTTCTGAAGCTTCCTATCCCGCTTGTCCAAGCTAGAGGTGAATACATGATACTGCCCACTATTTAGCTGCTTTGGATTGCTCTGGTAACCCGACTGCTGCTGTTGCTGATTGTTACCACCCTGGTTATTCTTATTATGCTGGTTGTTATGCCCGCCCGGTTACCATTAAATCCTGAACCGGAATTTCCACCACCGTGACTCGGTCTAGGCCCAGAACCACCACCAGAGCCAGGGCCATACCGGAAGGCATTGGAATTCTTGAATTCGTGCATGATATAACAATCTTTCCAAAGGTGGTTTGTCGGTTCCTCCCTTGTTCCATGCTTTGGACAGGGCTGGTTTAACAGATAGTTCAGGCGTTCCGGATTAGGACTGGGCCCTCCACTGCGGTTTTTGCCCCTCCGTCGCTGGCCTCCGTTCTGTGCGTTAGTATTGGCCACAAAATCCATGTTGCCATCCGCTTTACGCTTGCCGCCACCACCGTTCCCTGCCGGGTGATGCTGCTGACCCTTGGGGTTGCCGTTCTTTCTTCCCTTCCCTGTCTTTTCATCGTCAGACTCCGGATCGTTGGTACTATCAGAATCAGCATACTTCACCAAAACGGTCATGAGAGTTCCCATGTCAGTACAGTCGCGCTTCATCCGCCCTAACTTCAGTTTCAAGGGTCCAAACCGCCAATTTCCTTCCAGGGTTATAACCGCGATGTCCGCATTGATGCGGTCTGATGAATGCAGAATTTTTGAGACCCTGCGCACCCACTAAGTCGTTGACTCTCCTTCCTCCTGGACACAAGCTGCTAAATCTACTACCGACATGGGCTGCTTACATGTGTCTTTGAAATTACTGATGAACCGGGCTCGCAACTGGGCCCATGAACTGATAGAATTGGGCGGCAGGCTCTTTAACCAAGTACGGGCTGTCCCTTCAAGCATCATGGTGAAATACTTTGCACATGCTGCCTCATCCACATCAAGCATCTCCATGGCCATCTCATAACTCTCCACCCACGACTCTGGGGGTTGATCCGCCGTATAGTTCGGTACCTTGCGCGGGCCCTTGAAATCCTTAGGTAGGCATACATTGCGTAAAGCGGGGACAAGACAAGGCACTCCCAAAGCGCTAGACGTGAGCCCCGGTTCAACCGAAGTGGTGGGACGAACCGGCGTGAACCGATGAGTCGGATACTGCGCTGCCAATTCAGCTTCTCTGCGCGCTCGGGCCCGGTCTACCACCTCCTGGGCATCGGGAGCCGGATTGTTGCCACAGGGTGCTTCACGCCGCGCGTTACTTGACACAGCTGGTTCCTCCATACGCCTGATATAACTCTGGGCCGGACGTGGGGTAGAATGAATCCGGTCACGGCTGTATGAATATGCTTCCTATTGGATCAAGGCCGTCCTAAGGAGCTCCTTAACCCGACACGTTTCGATCGCCTGTAATGAATCACCTTCAACCGGAATAGCCTCCAGCCGTGCTGCAGCTGCAACGAGATTATCCATCGGATTGGAGTAGTGACCCGGAGGTGTAGGCACGGCCTGCGGTACACCAGCATTATGACGAGGCAGATCTATTAAACGGGGTTGAACCGGTGCTCCTGCCGCAGGTGCCTCCGCCCGGTTCACTACCGGCGGATTATTGATTCCCGCTTCAGGGATGTTGAAAAGGTTCCTTCCTTAAAAAACTGAGGGTAACCGAGATCGGTATTTCCTCCTCATGACTTCCTGTGAGGCGTTCTGGTCCAGCATGAGTTTATACGCCTGAGCATCCAAAGCGGCCCGCTCCGCGGTCATCCTGACCTCTTCTGCTGCCAGATCCGCTTTGGCCTGGGTAATCTGCTCTCTCACCTTTGCGATCTCCGTGTTATGAGCATCCTGATCCACCGGATTAGCCTCCGCCATGAGTGCAGCCAATGCGTCGAATAGATCTGATAACACTTGAACCGGCGGGCGCACCGGGCCTCCTGCTCCGGCAGCCGTTGCTGCTGCTGAACCGGAAATCATCACCGCGGCTGTCGATGATTGAGGTGTTGCTTGTGTACCGGCCATGAATATCCCAACCCGGTTGGGCAGATCGGAGGGGTCCGGAATACTGTTGCCATCGGAACAGCCCCCAATCCGGCCATCCTATAGCTGATACAATGACTCAGTCTCTCCAGTCGATGACTCGTCGCCAGAATAAACGACGGTTTCACCACCGGATCCTGATCCGTCCTCATAGCCTCCTCCATGGATAACTCCCACGAAGGCATGCTTCACGGCCGGTTTAACCCAGGCAGGTCGTGCACGCTGAGATGTCTCGACGAGGTCGGTGCAGGTGTCCAGCTCAGGGCCCGGTTCACCGATCTTGCCGATGAATACATGTATGCCACCAAAGGGGACCCGGTACCCGTACTCAATTGAGCCGGCCTCGGGGCCCCAGCCTGCGTCGTCGATGTAGATCTTGCCGCGACGACTCTTGGTCATCCGACCCACGGCGTATCCCTCGAGTCCTTCAAAGCGGCCCTCCAAGAACTTGAAACCATCGTGCGATAGCCCCACAGTGGGCGCCAACTGTCGTGGGTTTGTCACGGTAGATGTCCTAGCGAAAGGACTTAGTCGTGGAGCCATCGCAACGGGTTAACTCGAAGGGGTTAAAGCGGACTCAAGGACACAGAGAGTTATACTAGTTCGGCCCCTTCGATGAAGGTAAAAGCCTACGTCTAGTTTGTGATGGAATTGATGAAGTCTCGATGACTAGGGAGCAAATATGCTTCGCCTGGGCCTCGAGTTGTGTTTGTCTGTCCTGGACCGCTATCGGGTTGTCCCCTTATATACACGGGCGACACCCGTCGGTTCATAGAGTCCCAATCTCCGGTTTATATTCGTATCCGGGTTGGTCTCTCCCTATTCCTAACTTATAATACAAGTTTATATACACACCGGTTTACGGCGACAGATACTGAATCCGACTACGGCCTTGGGCCTTTGTCTAGCCTCTGGGCTTTAGCACCTTTAGATTACTGATGAAGTCAACCCGGCTCACTTAGGCCGGTTTACGCCCAGCAGTAATATCCCCAACACCTTCGGATCTGTGATAGAAGGTATACCCAACAGTTTCCTTTGGGTATCCTATGAAGACACATTTCTCCGATTTGGGTTCGAGCTTATCAGGTTGAAGCTTTTTCACATTAGCATCGCAGCCCCAAACTTTAAGAAACGACAACTTTGGTTTCTTGCCAAACCACAGTTCATAAGGCGTCATCTCAACGGATTTCTATGGTGCCCTATTTAACGTGAATGCAGCCGTCTCTAAAGCATAACCCCAAAACGATAGCGGTAAATCAGTAAGAGACATCATAGATCACACCATATCTAGTAAAGTACGATTACGATGTTCTGGCATACCATTACTTTGTGGTGTTCCGGGTGGCGCGAGTTGCGAAACTATTCCGCTTTGTTTCAAATGTAGACCAAACTCTTAACTCAAATATTCTCCTCCACGATCAGATCGTAGAAACTTTATTTTCTTGTTACGATGATTTTCCACTTCACTCTGAAATTCTTTGAACTTTTCAAATGTTTCAGACTTATGTTTCATTAAGTAGATATTCCCATATCTTCTTAAATCATCTGTGAAGGTGAGAAAATAACAATACCCGCCGCGAGCCTCAATATTCATCGGACCACATACATCAGTATGTATGATCTCCAACAAATCTGTTGCTCGCTCCATTGTTCCGGAGAATGGCGTTTTAGTCATCTTGCCCATAAGGCATTCGCAAGTACCAAGTGATTCATAATCAAGTGATTCCAAAAGTCCATCAGTATGGAGTTTCTTCATGCGCTTTACACCAATATGATCCAAACGGCAGTGCCACAAATAAGTTGCACTATCATTATCAACTCTGCATCTTTTGGCTTCAACATTATGAATATGTGTATCACTACTATCGAGATTCAACAAAAATAGACCACTCTTTAAGGGTGCATGACCACAAAAGATATTACTCATATAAATAGAATAACCATTATTCTCAGATTTAAATGAATAACCGTCTCGCATCAAACAAGATCCAAATATAATGTTCATGCTTAACACTGGCACCAAATAACAATTATTTAGGTCTAAAACTAATCCCGAAGGTAGATGTAGAGGCAGCGTGCCGACGACGATCACATCGACTTTAGAACCATTTCCCACACGCATCGTCACCTCGTCCTTAGCCAGACTTCACTTAATCCATAGTCCCTGTTTCGAGTTCCAAATATTAGCAACAGAACCAGTATCAAATACCCAGGTGCTACTGCGAGCTCTTGTAAGGTACACATCAATAACATGTATATCACATATACCTTTGTTCACCTTGCCATCCTTCTTATCCGCCAAATAATTGGGGCAGTTCCGCTTCCACTGACCAGCTTGCTTGCAGTAGAAGCACTCAGTCTCAGGCTTAGGTCCAGACTTGGGTTTCTTCTCTTGAGCAGCAACTTGTTTGTTGTTCTTTTTGAAGTTCCCCTTCTTCTTCCCTTTGCCCTTTTTCTTGAAACTGGTGGGATTGTTGACCATCAACACTTGATGCTCCTTCTTGATTTCTACCTCTGCAGCCTTTAGCATTGCGAAGAGCTCGGGAATTGTCTTATCCATCCCTTGCATATTATAGTTCATCACGAAGCTCTTGTAGCTTGGTGGCAGTGATTGAAGAATTTTTTCAATGACACTATCATCCGGAAGATTAACTCCCAGTTGAATCAAATGATTGTTATACCCAAACATTTTGAGTATATGTTCACTGACAGAACTATTCTCCTCCATCTTGCAGCTGTAGAACTTATTGGAGACTTCATATCTCTCAATCCGGGCATTTGTTTGAAATATTAACCTCAACTCCTGGAACATCTCATATGCTTCATGACGTTCAAAACATCGTTGAAGTCCCGATTCTAAGCCGTAAAGCATGGCACACTGAACTATCGAGTAGTCATCAGCTTTGCTCTGCCAAACGTTCTTAACGTCGTCAGTTGCATCAGTAGCAGGCCTGGCACCCAGCGATGCTTCCAAGACATAATTCTTCTATGCAGCAATGAGGATAATCCTCAAGTTACGGACCCAGTCCATGTAATTGCTACCATCATCTTTCAACTTTGCTTTCTCAAGGAACGCATTAAAATTCACCGGAACAACAACACGTGCCATCTATCTACAATCAACATAGACAAGCAAAATACTATCAGGTACTAAGTTCATGATAAATTTAAGTTCAATTAATCATATTACTTAAGAACTCCCACTTAGATAGACATCTCTCTAATCATCTAAGTGATCATGTGATCCAAATAAACTAAACCATGTCCGATCATCACGTGAGATGGAGTAGTTTTCAATGGTGAACATCACTATGTTGATCATATCTACTATATGATTCACGCTCGACCTTTCGGTCTCAGTGTTCCGAGGCCATATCTGCATAAGCTAGGCTCGTCAAGTTTAACCTGAGTATTCTGCCTGTGCAAAAACTGGCTTGCACCCGTTGTAGATGAACGTAGAGCTTATCACACCCGATCATCACGTGGTGTCTCGGCACGACGAACTTTGGCAACGGTGCATACTCAGGGAGAACACTTTTATCCTGAAATTTAGTGAGAGATCATCTTATAATGCTACCGTCACTCAAAGCAAAATAAGATGCATAAAGGATAAACATCACATGCAATCAATATAAGTGATATGATATGGCCATCATCATCTTGTGCTTGTGATCTCCACCTCCGAAGCACCGTCAGGATCACCATCGTCACCGATGCGACACCTTGATCTCCATCGTAGCATCGTTGTCGTCTCGCCAACTATTTCTTCTACGACTATCGCTACCGCTTAGTGATAAAGTAAATCAATTACAGGGCGATTGCATTGCATACAATAAAGTGACAACCATATGGCTCCTGCCAGTTGCCGATAACTCGGTTACAAAACATGATTATCTCATACAATAAAATATAGCATCATGCCTTGACCATATCACATCACAACATGCCCTGCAAAAAAAGTTAGACATCCTCTACTTTGTTGTTGCAAGTTTTACGTGGCTGCTACAGGCTGAGAAAGAACCGTTCTTACCTACGCGTCAAAACCACAACGATAGTTCGTCAAGTTGGTGTTGTTTTAACCTTCTCAAGGACCGGGCGTAGCCACACTCGGTTCAATTAAAGTTGGAGAAACTGACACCCGCCAGCCACCTGTGTGCAAAGCACGTCGGTAGAACCAGTCTCGCGTAAGCGTACGCGTAATGTTGGTTCGGGCCGCTTCATCCAACAATACCGCTGAACCAAAGTATGACATGCTAGTAAGTAGTATGACTTGTATCGCCCACAAATCACTTGTGTTCTACTCGTGCATATAACATCTATGCATAAAACCTGGCTCGGATGCCACTGTTGGGGAACGTAGTAATTTCAAAAAAATTCCTACGCACACGCAGGATCATGGTGATGCATAGCAACGAGAGGGGAGAGTGTTGTCCACGTACCCTCGTAGACCGAAAGCGGAAGCGTTAGCACAACGCGGTTGATGTAGTCGTACGTCTTCACGATCCGACCGATCCAAGTACCGAACGTACGACACCTCCGAGTTCAGCACACATTCAGCTCGATGACGTCCCACGAACTCCGATCCAGCAGAGCTTCACGGGAGAGTTCCGTCAGCACCACGACGTGATGACGGTGATGATGTTGCTACTGACGCAGGGCTTCGCCTAAGCACCGCTACAATATGATCGAGGTGGAATATGGTGGAGGGGGGCACCGCACACGGCTAGGAGATCAAGAGATCAATTGTTGTGTCCAGAGGTGCCCCCCTGCCCCCGTATATAAAGGAGCAAGGGGGAGGCCGGCCGACCCTTGGGGCGCGCCAAGGAGGGGGAGTCCTCCTCCTAGTAGGAGTAGGACTCCCCTTTGCTAGTCCAACTAGGAAGAGGGAAGGGGGAAGGAAAGAGAGGGAGAGGGAGAGGGAAAGAGGGGCCGCGCCCCCCTCCCCTAGTCCAATTCAAACTCCTCATGGGAGGGGGCGCGCCCCCTCCTGTCCTACTGCCCTCTCTCTCCCCTTAGGCCCACTAAGGCCCAATACTTCCCCGGGGGTTCCGCTAACCCCGCAGGCACTCCGGTTTTCTCCGAAACCACCCGGAACACTTCCGGTGTCTGAATATACACTACTAGGGAAAACCCTAGCAGCAGCGCGGGTTTTAGACCTATCAGTAGCGCGGGGTTATGCGCTACTGATAAGGCGCTACAGCTAACGAATAGCAGTAGCGTGCCTCCACCCACGCTACTGCTAAATCGACTTAGTAGTAGCGAGTTCCAGGAGGAGCGCTGCTGGTAATTAGTAGTAGCGCTTCTCCCTGCCCGCGCTGCTACTATTATTTCGTATTTTATTTCTTTTTTATTTCATGTTGTATTCGTACACCTTTACACAAGTTTTCATACAACAGGAATTTAGAAATTGTTTTTACATCATAATGAGTTATTACATCACGGGGTGAAAGAACCGTGTGGACTAGTTTCAAGTGAATGACCTGAATGTAGTAGGTCCATCCACTTGAAACTAATCCGCGGTTCTTTCACCCAATGATATAATAAATATCATCATCATCATCATCATATCATTAACAACTTATCATCATCATCATCATATCATTGGTCACTAGTCGTAATCACAAGTACTCCTCACATCTTCAACTCTAACACATTGTATCACATAATAAACATATTGTACCTCATATGACCTACTACATTCTCTTAGGACCTACTATATTCTCTAAGGTAAAATAGCAAAAAAGAAGATAGCCCCTGACTCTCCATTATGGAGAATGGAGATTATCCTGTCTCCAATTCTTGCCTTTCGCTTAATGTTACTTCCAAGAACCTCCTTGCGAATGTCCAAACATTTTTTCCATTCTTTGATTAACATGTGTTCACCGCTTTTAGAAATCCGATATGCACAGGTGAGCTCCTTAGAATGACCTGGCTGTAGGTTCATAACTGCAAGGCGACCATTCTAATACATCAGATGAGGCACACAATCCATCGGGATTTTCTGTTGAAAAACATAGTAATAACTTCGTAGTTAGCAATAATGTACTAGTTTTAGAAGTATGCAAAAGATGCACAGATGTCGTAATAGTAAAAAATCTTACCAGGGTATCTCCATTGAAGTTACCGCGGTTCAACACGTGCACTAGTGGCACGTATTCACCATAATTTGGAGGAGTTCGATAATAGGTATTGTAATTCTCAAAAAAAGTACAATAAGCAATCAGATGACTTTTCTCCTTATAAGTTAATTCGGAGCCATCAATGTAGTGGGTTTTGTCTACCATCTTCTGCACATTCTTTGAAGATTCAAAGTAAGCTGCCAATGGAAATAAGCTGTCAACTATTTTGAAATAAACAATATAAATTAGTTAATAACTATGTTTGAGAAACTCACATTGCGGTAGAATCGGAAGCGTATCAACAAGGACCAAAATGTCCATATTGTCTTGCTCGATGTCAGGATCACCAAGATCCATGGTGACAATCATACCCTCATAAAAACTATACATTTTGCAAAGTGCTTCCCAATTTTGGCAACCAAAATTGGTTACGCTCTGATAATTGTACAGATTTACTTCAAAATCGATATCATGATGGGTCCTTAGGTGTATTTTCTTTGTTTGAAAATTTTTATGGTCTTCAAAACCCATCCTCTCCAAGACATAGCGTCTTGCATGGCATGGGATAAGCTAGACGAATTATAAAAGATGAAAATTAGATGTTGAAATAGTTGAAGTCATGCTTAATTACGAAAAAAACACTTGTCGTTGTTGCGTACCGTTTCAATATTGAAGGTCTCCTCGAGCTTAATGCTGAAGCGTCGATCTTCATCCAGCTCAACGAACCTGTCGCACATACCTCGATCATCGTGGCACCAGCTGCACTCCCCCGGGAGACTGCCGTCGTCCGAGTACGACATTTCCTACGTTCATAATTCAAAGATTAAACTTGTACATATTCTAGCAAAAGCCATGCCAGAATTCACGGAAAAATCCGGCATGACCTTTGCTGAAAAAGGACATATCGAGCGCCTGAAATTTGCCGGAACGGAAATTAATCAACACTCCGGCAAAACATAGGCCACTCGGAGGTGTAACCAAAACATGAAATAATTGCTTAAACTAAAAAATAACAACAAATATGGCATGTTCAACTAGTTCTATTAATCAACTAGTTCTTACTAAATATAAACTTAGTATAAAAAGAAAAAAAACTAGTTCTTTCTAAAAATGAAGTAGTTCAACTAGTTATTAATTTACTTACTATACTAGTTCAACTAAAACTGGACTAGTTCAACTAAAACTAAACTAGTTCTATTAATTCAACTAGTTCTTACTAAATATAAACTTAGTATAAAAAGAAAAAAACTAGTTCTTTCTAAAAATGAAGTAGTTCAACTAGTTATTAATTTACTTACTATACTAGTTCAACTAAAAATTAACTAGTTCAACTAAAACTAAACTAGTTCTATTAATTCAACTAGTTCTTACTAAATATAAACTTAGTATAAAAAGAAAAAAAACTAGTTCTTTCTAAAAATGAAGTAGTTCAACTAGTTATTAATTTACTTACTATACTAGTTCAACTAAAACTTAACTAGTTCAACTAAAACTAAACTAGTTCTATTAATTCAACTCGTTCTTACTAAATATAAACTTACTATAAATAGAAAGAAACTAGCACATCTACTACTACTAATTAACATCTAACTACTACATCTACTACTAATTAACATCTACTACTGCTAATTATACAACTAGTTTACCATCACTACTAGTAATTAATATCCACTACTTCTGAAAATCATTATCTATGGACCCTAAATTAACATCTACTACTACTAAAATCATCTACTAACTAAGCAAAGAGAGAGGGGGTGGGGGTGGGGGGCTTACAGAGGGAGAGACGGTGGCGGGGAGGTGCTCGGCGACGGAGGGGCGGCGAGGGCGGGCTAGGGATAGGGAGGCGGCAGTCCTGGGCGGCGGGCTCGGTCGAGGGCAGCGGGCTCGGTCGAGGGCGGCGGCGGTGAGGTCGAGGGCGGCGACAGTGTGGTCGAGAGCGGCGGCGGTGAGGTTGAGGGCGGGCGGCGGCGGCGGCGGTGAGGGCAGGCGCGCTCGGGCTTGGGCGGCGGCGACAGGAATAGGGGAACAGGCCGGGGGGAGGAGGACTTAGTGAAATTTTGATCCGGGGGGTGGTTAACTCGAACTAGCAGTAGCGCTCGTACAGAAAACGCGCTATAGCTAACTTATCTATAGCGCGTTTTAGAGAAAACCGCTACTGCTAATGGAAGCAGTTATTTCTTTTGTTTAGTAAAATCATCAAAAATATACATTGGTCATCATTGATCTTTTTGTGTATAATCTAAATAGTCAACATGAATCCTCACTGTACCTGTATAGGTACAGGCGAGGATTCATATTGCAACCACAAATCATACACATATAGTTCAATGAAGACCAAGTGCTCGAGATAGTTTGAGAAGCAACATATTTAAGGTGGTAAACACCTTGTTCGCTTAGCAGTATGGGACTAAACTTAATTAGTTGCGGTGATACTTAGCAGTAGCGAGTTTTGAGGAAAACCGCTGCTACTAAGTTCTTTAGCAGTAGCTCGTCCACAGGAAGGGTGCTACTACTATATCTAGCCTGGAGGCAACACCGTGGCAATTATAGTAGTAGCGCTCTTTTCACCTAGAGCGCTACTGCTACTCGGTCATTAGTAGCGCTCTTTTCTAAAGCTCGCTGCTGCTAATTAGCAGTAGCGCCTGTTTTTAGACCGCGCTGCTGCTAAGATTCTGTGTATAAGGTTTTCCCTAGTAGTGATAGTCGTCCAATATATGGATCTTTACGTCTCGACCATTTCGAGACTCCTCGTCATGTCCGTGATCATATCCGGGACTCTGAACTACCTTCGGTACATCAAAACACAAAAACTCACAATACCGATCGTCACCGAACTTTAAGCGTGTGGACCCTACGGGTTCGAGAACTATGTAGACATGACCGAGACATGTCTCCGGTCAATAACCAATAGCGGAACCTGGATGCTCATATTGGCTCCCATATATTCTACGAAGATCTTTATCGGTCAAACCGCATAACAACATACGTTGTTCCCTTTGTCATCGGTATGTTACTTGCCCGAGATTCGATCGTCGGTATCTCAATACCTAGTTCAATCTCGTTACCTGCAAGTCTCTTTCCTCGTTCCGTAATACATCATCTCGTAACTAACTCATTAGTTACAATGCTTGCAAGGCTTACAGTGATGTGCATTAATGAGAGGGCCCAGAGATACCTCTCCGACAATCGGAGTGACAAATCCTAATCTCGAAATACGCCAACTCAACAAGTACCTTTGGAGACACCCGTAGAGCACCTTTATAATCATCCAGTTACGTTGTGATGTTTGGTAGCACACAAAGTGTTCCTCCGGTCAACGGGAGTTGCATAATCTCATAGTCATAGGAACATGTATAAGTCATGAAGAAAGCAATAGCAACATACTAAACGATCAAGTGCTAAGCTAACGGAATGGGTCAAGTCAATCACATCATTCTCCTGTTAATTAAATGACAACTCATGTCTATGGCTAGGAAACTCAACCATCTTTGATCAACGAGCTAGTCAAGTAGAGGCATACTAGTGACACTATGTTTGTCTATGTATTCACACGTGTATTATGTTTCCGGTTAATACAATTATAGCATGAATAATAAACATTTATCATGATATGAGGAAATAAATAATAACTTTATTATTGCCTCTAGGGCATATTTCCTTCAGTCTTATGTCAATGATAATCATCATAGATAGGGGGCATGCTTTCATCATAGTAAATTTGCTCATCAAAACTTGGGGGACAAAAAATATCATCTTCATCAAACATAGCATTCCCAAGCTTGTGGCTTTGCATATTAGCATCATGGATATTCATAGAATTCATACTAACAACATTGCAATCATGCTCATCATTCAAATATTTAGTGCCAAACATTCTAATGCATTCTTCCTCTAGCAATTGAGCACAATTATCGGAATCCTTATTTTCATGGAAGACTTTAAAAAGATGAAGCATATGAGGCACCCTCAATTCCATTTTTTTGTAATTTTCTTTTATAGACTAGACTAGTGATAAAACAAGAAACTAAAAGATTCGATTGCAAGATCTAAAGATATACCTTCAAGCACTCACCTCCCCGGAAACAGCGCCAGAAAAGAGCTTAGTTGACGGGGTGTGAGTGCCGCTTACCTAGCCTCCCTGGCAACGGCGCCAGAAAAGAGCTTGATGTCTACTACGCAACCTTCTTCTTGTAGACGTTGTTGGGCCTCCAAGTGCAGAGGTTTGTAGGACAGTAGCAAATTTCCCTCAAGTGGATGACCTAAGGTTTATTAATCCGTGGGAGGCGTAGGATGAAGATGGTCACTCTCAAACAACCCTGCAACCAAAATAACAAAGAGTCTCTTGTGTCCCCAACACACCCAATACAATGGTAAATTGTATAGGTGCACTAGTTCGGCGAAGAGATGATGATACAAGTGCAATATCGATGGTAGATATAGGTTTTTGTAATCTGAAAATATAAAAACAGCAAGGTAGCAAGCGATAAAAGTGAGCGTAAACGGTATTGCAATGCTAGGAAACAAGGCATAGGGTTCATACTTTCACTAGTGCAAGTTCTCTCAACAATAATAACATAGTTGGATCATATAACTATCCCTCAACATGCAACAAAGAGTCACTCAAAAGTCACTAATAGCGGAGAACAAACGAAGAGATTATTGTAGGGTACGAAACCACCTCAAAGTTATTGTAGGGCTATTCCTATAAGTGTCACAAACAGCCCTAGAGTTCGTACTAGAATAACACCTAAAGACAAAAATCAACCAAAACCCTAATGTCACCTAGATACTCCAATGTCAGCTCAAGTATCCATGGGTATGATTAAACGATATGTGAGGGAGTCCTGGATTAGGGGGTGTCCGGATAGCCGGACTATAACCTTTGGCCGGACTCTTGGACTATGAAGATACAAGATTGAAGACTTCGTCCCGTGTCCGGATGGGACTTTCCTTGGCGTGGAAGGCAAGCTTGGCAGTATGGATATGTAGATCTCCTTCTATTGTAACCGACTCTGTGTAACCCTAGCCCTCTCCGGTGTCTATATAAACCGGAGGGTTTTAGTCCGTAGGACGAACAACAATCATACCATATGCTAGCTTCTAGGGTTTAGCCTCTCTGATCTCGTGGTAGATCTACTCTTGTACTACCCATATCATCAATATTAATCAAGCAGGAGTAGGGTTTTACCTCCATCGAGAGGGCCCGAACCTGGGTAAAAACATCGTGTCCCTTGTCTCCTGTTACCATCCGCCTAGACGCACAGTTCGGGACCCCCTACCTGAGATCCGCCGGTTTTGACACCGACATTGGTGCTTTCATTGAGAGTTCCTCTGTGTCGTCACCTTTAGGCCTGATGGCTCCTCCGATCATCAACAACGATGCGGTCCAAGGTGAGACTTTTCTCCCCGGACAGATCTTCGTATTCGGAGGCTTTGCACTGCGGGCTAATTCGCTTGGCCATCTAGAGCAGATTGAAAGCTATGCCCCTGGCCATCAGGTTAGATTTGGAAGTTTGAACTTCACGGCCGACATCCGCGGGGACTTGATCTTCGACGGATTCGATCCACAGCCGGGCGCGCCGCACTGTCACGATGGGCATGATTTAGCTCTGCTGCCGAACAGTGCCCTGGAGGCCGCACCCACATCAGCTCCGACCCTTAGCTCGGAGCCAACCGCGCCGATCGCGGACGGGCGGCTAAACCTCGCCGCGGGGGCTGCAGTCTCAACGGTGATTGAGCCGAACACCAGCCCTATCCTGTGCGAAGCCCGTGACTCCAAGGTACCGGACTCGTCTCCGGACTCCGAACCCCCCGCGCCCCTGCCAATCGAATCTGATTGGGCACTGATCATGGAATTCACCACCGCAGATATCTTTCAGCTCTCGCCCTTGGGCGACATTCTGAATTCACTAAGGTCTCTCTCTTTGTCAGGAGAGTCCTTGCCGGATTATGACCGACAGGATTGGGATGCGGACGACGAAGAAATTCGATGCCCACCCACCACCCACTTCGTAGCAACTGTCGATGATTTAACTGACATGCTAGACTTCCACTCCGAAGACATCGACGGTATGGACGACGATGTAGGAGACGAACAGGAACCAGTGCCCACAGGGCACCAGGCGGCCACCCCGTCCTACGATGTATATATGGTAGACACACCCAAAGAAAATGACGACGAAGAACGGGAGGACGCAACGAAGGATCGCTCCTTCGAAAAGCAGTCAAAGCGGCGGCGTAAACGCCGCTCCAAGCCCCGCCTCGACAGAGACAGTGGTCATACAGACCCAGCCACAGAGCAGGGCGAGCCGGCGGACGATGAACAAGGAAACTTGGATAAACAACCCGTCCCCGGCAAACATAACAGTCCGGACGACCTCACGCCGGACAAGTTCCTGGAGCAGAGGAACCTCCACAAAAGGCTCGTCGCCACTGCGCGTAGCCTGAAAAGCAGAAGAGGAAGCTCAAAACTGCGGAAGATGCACTCCGAATCAGATGGAGCAAAGTACTCAACACCGCAGACAAATACGGCGACAGTCGCCACACAAAGAGCTACCCGAGCGAAAGCTACTGCCTGAATTTGATGAGGAGGCCTTAGAGTCCCCGAAATCAAAAAATAAGGAGGCCACCTGGTCGGATAGACGACCCCATGGCCAACATAGAGCGGCAACCGGCGCCGCACACAAGCCAACACGCGATCCACCCGAGGATTTGCATCAAAAAGATGGCCCAGCCAGATCTATCTACGTGCCAAGAAAGCAAGCTCTAGTAAGCAATGCAACGCAACAAATATCCGAACAACACGACACACCCAAATATAGGGGTGCCGCATACCCTCTATGCTTCACTGATGAAGTGCTGGACCATGAATTTCCAGCGGGATTCAAACCCGTAAACATAGAGGCATATGACGGAACAACAGACCCCGGAGTCTGGATTGAAGACTATATCCTACATATCCACATGGCTAGAGGAGACGACCTCCACGCCATAAAATACCTACCCCTCAAGCTCAAAGGGCCAGCCCGGCATTGGCTTAAAGGTCTCCCCAAAAACACCATTGGAAGTTGGGAAGAGCTCGAGGACGCTTTTCGGGCAAATTTTCAAGGGACTTATGTCCGACCACCGGATGCATACGATTTAAGTCATATAACGCAACAACCAGGAGAGTCAGCCCGGAAGCTCTGGAACATATTTCTTACTAAAAAGAACCAAATAGTCGACTGTCCGGACGCCGAAGCCTTAGCAGCTTTCAAACACAGCGTCCGAGACGAATGGCTCGCCAGACACCTCGGCCAAGAAAAGCCAAGAACAATGGCCGCATTAACAAGCCTCATGACCCGCTTTTGCGCGGGAGAGGACAGCTGGTTGGCAACATGCTACACCAGCGACCCAAGTACATCCGAAGTCAGGGATGGAAACGGGAAACCGCGGCACAGCAAGGATCAGTGCCGGAATAAGGAAAACAGCCCGAAGAGCACGACAGTCAACGCAGGATTCAAAAACTCTCGGCGGAATCAGAAAAAGCCGCCCCTCAAGGATAACAGGGACGAGCTATCTAACCTAAAAAAAATCTTGGACAAGCTATGTCAAATCCGCAGCACTCCCGGGAAGCCTGTAAATCATACCCACAGAGAATGTTGGGTCTTCAAGCAATCCGGCAAACTCAACGCCGAACATAAGGGGCTTGATACACCAAGTGAAGACGATGACGAATCCCACATAGATCACTAGGAAACAAAAGAATTTCCCACAAGAAGTCAAGACAGTAAATTTACTTCATGTGACAAAAGGGAAAAATAGAGTGGCGCCTATAGAGATACGTGCCATGCGGCCTATCACAAAGGCCCTCGCCACTGGTTGTTAAAACCGATCACCTTCGACCATCAGGATTACTCCGGAAGTATCCGGCACGCAGGCTGGGCTGCCTTGGTGTTAGATCCGATAATTGACGGATTCCAATTTACACGAGTCCTGATGGACGGCGGCAGTGGTCTAAACCTGCTATATCAGGACATGGTCCACAAAATGGGGATGGACCCAACAAAAATTCGCCATAGCAACACTTCCTTTAAAGGAGTAACGCCAGGCCCGGATGCCCATTGCACGGGTCTCCTACTAGAAGTTATGTTCGGTTTCCCCGATAACTTCCGTAGCGAAAAGCTAACCTTCCACATCGCTCCATTTTCAAGTGGCTATCAAGCACTACTGGGATGTGAAGCTTTCGCCCGCTTTAACGCAATACCACATTATGCGTCTCTCACGCTTCAGATGCCCGGTCCACGAGGCATCATATCACTAAAGGGAAATATTGAGTGTTCCTCCCGTGCGTAAGACTGTGCGGCTGCCTCGACAGCCACACACTAGAACGGCTTCACCAATCAAAACGCCCAAGCAGGTCATTAAGACCACAGACGTGGCTAAACAAGTCCGGCGTCAACATACAATTGATAAAGGCTTAACAGCCGTATACCCCTGTACAAGGGGCTTCGCGCATGTAAAACAAGAGACAATAAGGCTCAACTTTACCCATTTTGAATTATACTTTGTTTATTTAGTATAACGTACATCTCGCACGACCTTTTAAACCAAGTTCCTCTTTTTTTCAGATGAACACCATGCTATACCCGTCCAGTACACGACACAATGGAGAGACAGACGCAGACGTGCAGCAGGGACCCGTTCCAAGGATTCTTTTTAGATTAAGACCCTGCGTAAACCTTTTTTACTGTCTCTTGTTGATACACATCCCCCGGATTCTCAGTATAACCGAGGAGGAGGCTGGCGTCTTGGCATGTGGCCACATCAGAATTTTGCGCGTACCTGGACACCAGGGGCTTATTATCAAGGGCAATGTTCGGCCCGTTTTCATAAAGACCGAATACCTTAGGGAGTGTTCAGTGTCGCGAGTTTGGCCTTATATGCATCAGCTCCGAATCATGTCTTTGGTCAAATGTTGGGTTTGCCCGGCTCCTGTGTTTTGCTGCCTTACGTTCCGCTCTATCGGCTAAGGCGGCACCAGGAGAACTACTGCGATTGTGCCCCTGTTCAGCCAGGCAAGCACCTCAGTACAGAAAGCCGAAAACTGATTGTCATGATATAGCGTGAGACTGGTCAACCACTCGATGACCTATCAGAATCTTCGGGATTCCTCCGCATTAATGAAGGGCCGTTTCCCGGCCAGGCACGCACGCGCCCCGAGTTCGGGCGAGCGCGGCACCACCAGGGGCTATATAGTAGCCTCATTGTCAAACTCCTATGTCTAAGTGAAAGTGATAAAGCATTATAGTCTGATTGCCTAGTTCGCTGCGCTACCACCTCCATCATGGACCAAGACGTTGGATCAAGTGTGAAAATGCGCCTTCTGCGAACACCCCCGCATTATATGCGTGGGGGCTAAAGCCGATGACTGCCATCTTTCAGATTATATACACATATACATTAACGACCGCACAGGAGGTGTTATAATTCTTGCAGGCACAAGTATAAAAAGCCTCTACAATTCATTAAAACATTGTTTTTACAATAATACATGTTACTCGAACATAATATCCTTCGAGTGTTGCGTCTCTATTAAACGAGCGCCTTGCAGAACTTCCTGAAAATAGTGCTCGGCAGGCACTCGGCTTCCGTCTGAATCCTGAGATGCAACAGTGGTGGCCTCCATCTCCGCCCAGTATGTCTTGACATGGGCTAGGGCCATCAGCGCTCCCTCTATGCATGCTGACCTCTTCATTGCGTTGATATGCGGCACTGCACAAAGGAACTGCTGCACCAAGCCAAAATAATTGTTCGGCTTTGGCCTTTCCAGCCACAGATGATCCACGGCATCCTTCATGGCGAGTCTAGATAACCTATTCAGCTCAGCCCACTCGGCCAAACGATCGGTTAATGGAAGCGGACGCTCTGGATTGTGGAACTGCGACTAGAAGAGTTTTTCCACTTCGCGATCTTTCTGATCTCAGAAGTGTGCGGCCGCATCAGCGGCACTCGCAGCCAAATCCAGATATGCGTCCGCCGAACTCCACATCCGGTCTAACGGAGCATATTTAGGATTGCCGAACTTCATCCGCAGCATAAAGGGCTTTCCAGCCGCGATATCTCCGGCCTGACGTAGCTCCTCCTTCATGGCCCTCATCGCAGAACGAGCATCCTTGGCCGCTGTAGTGGCCTTCTCCAGGTCCGCCCGCTCCGCCTGATCTTCTTTTTCAAACAGCTCGCAGCGGTAAGCAGCGTTCTTTAGCTTCACAGCCATCTCGGCCATTTCCTTCTTGCTTCGGCAGTGAGCAGCCTGTTCGGCTTTCAGCTCCTCAACCGCCTTCAAGGCAGCCACATCGCTTCTCTTGGCTTGCTCCTTGGCTCGGGCAAGTTCCGCCCGAAGGTCCTCCACGGCAGCAGCCCCATCTGCATCAAATGCACACATTGTAAGAAACTGACATCAAGGTCCTCTTACCAAGTGTCTCCGGATAAATCACGTACCTTGTGCCTCGTCAAGCCGCTTGTTGACAAGCGCGATGTCGGCATCTGCCACGTCAAGTTGCTGCTTTAGCTCGGCAAATTCATCAGTCCGGTTGGCCACCGGACACTTAGCCACCTACATAGGAAGGCGGTAAAATTATACCTGGGACTATGATCCTCTGCATCCTGTCGTCTTCGACAGCACACAGAGTCTCAGGGGCTACTATCTACACAGGGCGCATCTTAAATATGTGGAACTATCAAAAGGTACATCACTTTGCGTACCTCAAAACCTGTCAGCAAACTCCTGATAGCCTCGTGCAACCCTCTCTCCGCGGACGAAATCCTTTCAATTACCGTACCCATCAATGTACGATGCTCCTCTGAGATAGACGCTCGCCCTAGCAGATCCTTCAGTACCTCCGACCATGCACCAGGCGGTGTCGGACTCATTCGATTGCGTTTTTCAAAGGCCGGACGCTGAGGGCTTTGGGGGGCCATATGACTGCCTTCCGGCCCGGCCGGACTAGGAGAAGCCCTCCGCGACGATACCTCAGGGTCGCCCGCCTCGTAAGGCGGCGTGGCAGGGGAAGGCGTTCCGCTTTCCATCATCTCCGGAAGGAGATCCCCCGAAGATGAGCTCTGCTAAGAAGGGCTGAGATCCGAGCTACAAGGTAAGATTTCGGTTATTTTCCTGAGAAATAAAACAAGGATTTCTCTCATTTTAAACCTCCCCTCTATACTTACGGCTCGATAGAGGGCTGATACCCTTGAGGGCATAATACGGCCAAGGTATCCCTCGACACAGGACCCTCTGGCGAAGACTTCTTCCCCCGCTTTGAGACCATGGTCTCCGGGTCTTCAGAGGCGGTCCTCTTCTTCCCCTGACTAGAGGAATTTTCAGTTCCTCTTTTCCGGACGGCCTCCTTCGGGGAGGCAGTAACACCCTTGTCCCCCCCCCCTTTGTCTTCTTCCAAAGGCGCGACCTCTAGCATCCTGGTTAATACGGGATCCGGCGAGGTCTCGGGAAGGGGGGCCGGACACCTGATTAGCTTCGCCTTTGCTACCCACTCCTGTTTCAAGGACAACTCCTTTAAGGGTGATGTCGTGATAAATGAACGGATGGTGTGTCCGGGCACAGGGCTACTTACTTGAGTATCCGGACGATTGCAGCTCAGACCTGCATCTTCCGTAGAATCCGGACACACTACTTGTGGTCCGAAGAACAATTTATACATCTCCGCGGGCGTCTTGCCCAGAAAATGTTGGAGAGCTCGCGGTCCCTCCGGATTGAACTCCCACAGGCGGAGGGGGCGATGTTTGCAAGGCAGAACTCAGCGAATTAACATAACCTGCATCACCATGACCAAACTGATGTCTCTTTCTAGGAGATCTCGGATGCGCCCTGCAATAGGGGCACGTCCTTTGCCGGCCCCCAGTCCAGCCCCTTATTGACCCATGACGCTAGTCGTGGCGGGGGACCCGAGCGGAAAGCAGGCGGCGCCACCCACTTGGTGCCCCTAGGAGCTGTGATATAAAACCACTCCCGTTGCCATAAGCTGAACTCCTCTTGAAAAGAGCCCTCGGGCCATGGGGCGTCACCATTCTTGCTTAAAGCAGCGCCTCCGCACTCCGTGTGCTGTCCCTCGATCATCTTCGGCTCTACTTTAAAGGTCTTAAGCCACAGTCCAAAGTGAGGAGTAATGCGGAGGAAGGCTTCGCACACGACGATGAACGATGAGATGTGGAGGATGGACTCCGGAGCTAAGTCATGAAATTCCAGCCCATAATAAAACATGAGCCCCCTCACGAAGGGATCCGTCCTGAAGCCTAGCCCTTGGAGGAAGTGAGACATGAACGCCACACACTCACCAGGCTTGGGAGTGGGAATAACCTGCCCTTGATCAGGCAGCCTATGCGAGATTTCGCCGGTCAGAAACCTGGCCTCTCTCAGCTTTAGCACGTCTTCCTCCGTGCATCCATCGGCCTCGAAGGTCAGAGCCGAACATCATCGAAGGTCCGAAGCGCCTAAAATCTGGGGCCTTGGGTGTTGGAATTCGAGGCGAGAGGCGGATTCTATTGAGATCGAAATAAAGGAGTGGGGCCTTGGTCTCTTTATACGACGTTGAATACCAAGAGCCCTCCCCGTGACCGTTTGGGACTCACCTTTGATTGAGGGGATATACCAACGGGCACGCCTGGGTTTCCCGCGTCCGTAATGATGAGGATCCCGTAAATAAAGGGGACACGATCTCTGCTTCGACAAAGACGTGCCAAGGAAACCGCCTCGCAAAACGCGCTGAGGTGGGACAATAAAAATGATTTGAATAAAGACTTGGCTGTGGTGTGATGTCACACTACGGAATACGTTAGCAGATTAGATTTGTGTAAATATTATTCTCTCTACAGTGGTATGTGGAACTTATTTTGCAGAGCTGGACACTATCCTTGTGTTCCAAATCTTCTATGAAGTATTCGGAGGAGGAACCCGCCTTGCAATGCCGAAGACAATCTGCGCGCCGGACTCGTCATCATTGAAGCCTGGTTCAAGGGCTACTGAGGGAGTCCTGGATTAGGGGGTGTCCGGATAGCCGGACTATAACCTTTGGCCGGACTCTTGGACTATGAAGATACAAGATTGAAGACTTCGTCCCATGTCCGGATGGGACTTTCCTTGGCGTGGAAGGCAAGCTTGGCAGTATGGATATGTAGATCTCCTTCCATTGTAACCGACTCTGTGTAACCCTAGCCCTCTCCGGTGTCTATATAAACCGGAGGGTTTTTTAGTCCGTAGGACGAACAACAATCATACCATAGGCTAGCTTCTAGGGTTTAGCCTCTCTGATCTCGTGGTAGATCTACTCTTGTACTACACATATCATCAATATTAATCAAGCAGGAGTAGGGTTTTACCTCCATCGAGAGGGCCCGAACCTGGGTAAAAACATCGTGTCCCTTGTCTCCTGTTACCATCCACCTAGACGCACAGTTCGGGACCCCCTACCCGAGATCCGCCGGTTTTGACACCGACAATATGCATCACACAATCTCAGATTCATCTATTCAACCAACCCATAGAACCTCAAAGAGTGCCCCAAAGTTTCTACTGGAGAATCACGATGAAAACGTGTGCTAACCCCTATGCATAGGTTCATGGGCGGAACCCACAAGTTGATCACCAAAACAAACATCAAGTGAATCACATGATATCCCATTGTCACCACAGATACACACGGCAAGACATACATCAAGTGTTCTCAAATCTTTAAAGACTCAATCCAATAAGATTACTTCAAGGGGAAAACTCAATCCATTACAAGAGAGTAGAGGGGGAGAAGAAACATAAGATCCAACTATAATAGAAAAGCTCGCGATACATCAAGATCGTGCCAAATCAAGAACCCGAGAGAAAGAGAGATCAAACACATAGCTATTGGTACATACCCTCAGCCCCGAGGGTGAACTACTCCGTCCTCATCATGGAGAGCATCGGGATGATGAAGATGGCCACCGGTGAGGGTTCCCCCCTCCGGCAGGGTGCCGGAACAGGGTCCCAATTGACTTTTGGTGGCTACAGAGGCTTGCCGCGGAGGAACTCCCGATCTATTCTCGCCTTCGGAAGTTTTAGGGTACGTGGGTATATATGGATGCAAGTACGTCGGTGGAGCTTCAGGGGGCCCATGAGTCAGGGGGGCACGCCCTAGGGGGGTGGGCGCGTCCCCACCCTCATGGCCACCTCCCTTCTTTCCTGACGTGCACTCCAAGCTTTTCCGGAAGCTTTCCTTCCAAAAATAACTTCTCCAATTGATTTCATTCCGTTTCGACTCTGTTTGATATTCCTTTTCTTCGAAACACTGAAATAGGCTAAAACAACAATTCTGGGCTGGGCCTCCGGTTAATAGGCTAGTCCAAAAAATAATATAAAAGTGGATAATAAAGCCCAATATTGTCTAAAACAGTAGATAATATAGCATGGAGCAATCAAAAATTATTGATACATTGGAGACGTATCACAAATGACCTGCCGAAGCTTCCCGTGAAGCTACCCCGCCATCTCGGCGGAGAAGCAGTGTGGCTTCCACCGAGCTGCTTCAGCAGGAGCCTGTCTTCACGGCTCCTGCTAGCTACCCCGTGGATGCTATCACAGAGTCTCAACATTGCCACCTTATGACGCAATGGATGAAATTGAAAGTCAAGGTGGCTGTTGGCTCTGTTGCACTTCCCGAACCTGGCGCAACCTATCACTGCCGGCCAATTTCAGAAGGATATGCTAGGGTGATGGTGGATGAAATAACGGATGGATTTGAGGACCTCGAGCTTGACCACCCTACGGGTGAAGGGGAGACTCAGTTGGGTTCTTCTCTGAAGACTCCATGCCTATGGCGGAAGGAGCTCATCAACCTTCCGAACTGGACGCCTCCGCCTCCTCCTCCTCCTCCGGCGAGTCAGGGCACTCCGCCTCCTCCTCCGGCGAGTGACCAGGGCACTCAACCTCCTTCTCCGGCGCATGGCGGCACTCCGCCTCCTCCTCCGGCGAGTGATCAGGGCACTCAGCCTCCTCCTCCGCCTCGTCAGCAAGGGCAGAAGAGACTCGCCGCCGCTCTGGCTGCTCCGGCGCGTCATGTCGTGGTTCTAAGCCTGACAGTAGAATAGGGGGGTAGGAATGTAGGGGCAAGATCCCAGCTATGGAGGAGTTGTACACGCTAGGTTTACGAGTTTAGGCCCTTCTCGGAGGAAGTAATAGCCCTACGTCTCGGAGCCCGGAGGCGGTCGATTGGATTATACGCGTGTGAGTTACAGGGGGTGCGAACCCTTGTCCCAGAGGAGGGGGGGTGGCTTATATAGAGTGCGCCAGGACCCCAGCTCCCCTCCATTACATAGGATTCAATGTACATAAAGGGGTGGCGTTACAGGTAACGCCTGTATTAAAGTGCTACAAATGACCATTAAATATCTGAGTGAATGCCCGACCGTTGCTGCGCGGAGCAGCTTTAGGTCTTCTTGTCGTCGAGTGGTTTGGTGGTCGAGTGACCTGGATAAAGTGGGGTCCCGAGTGGATGGTAGGTCGAGTGGACGTCACTCGACACTTCTGCTAGATCCCTTCTTCTGATCCTTGAACTTCTTTATTCTTAGGACAAGGACCTTAGGTAGGACGTGTAGGATCAAGCCTATTACCCTATCCTAGGTCTATGTCCACATCATTAGCCCCCGAATGGATCGAGGTTTGAGTGAAAAAGAAGGATGGAGTTGCCCTGTTTTTGCTTCTGCTTTGACTTGTCTTTATCTCCAAGTGGATGTCAGTCGCTATATCTTCAACTTCGTTTCAGTCACCTCGATCAATTCAGAAATTGTCGACTGGTTTATATGATGACATCCGTCGAGCGATATCTCTAACATAATATCTTTCGCGTGATCGGTTGCAAAGGATCCCGGATTTCACGGGATTCGAAATTCTGGCGAAGGCGCGCCAGGCGGAGCGTCCCGCGGTAAGTGGAATAGATAAATGGGTCGTTTCGATTTCCGTGCCACCTTTTTCGCCACATATCCTGTTGCGCAACTGTTGGGGGATTTGACAGGATCGCTCGGGCCCACATGTCAGCCACTCGGAAGCGGGCCTTTAAAAGCGGCGAGACCGAAGCGTCTGCACTATGCGCGTCCAAATCTCTTCTTCTTCCTCTCGCGTCTCCACTCTGCCCCGCCCACCCATTCTCGACGCCGCTGCTCCGCCGTCATGGGGAAGGACAAAACGGCAGCGCTAGAGCATGCAAAGAAGGCGACGGGGGCGGCGAAGAGCAAGAAAATGAATCGGGGGTCTTCATCGCGCTCGGGGGTGCCGTCGGGTTGGATCCAGGGGGACTGGATCCGATCTTCGCAGCTGCAGGAGGATTTGGACGATATGGCCGAGCTAGGGCTAATCGTCCATAAGTCTGCGCGTCTGCCGAGGGGAGAAACGGAACCACAGCCGCGGCCGGGTGAGTGTGTTCTGCTCGCCACTCATGTCGACCGTGGCTTCTCTCTTCCCCCGCACCCCTTTTTCCGCGGTTTCTTGAAGTTCTTTGGTGCCCAACTCCACCATTTCACATCCAACACCATCACATATCTCGCCGCATTCGTCTCTATGTGTGAGAACTTCCTGGGGTGCCGACCGCACTAGGGTCTTTTCAAGCACATCTTTACTATCCGATCTCAAACCGTGCAGAAAGTGAACTCGAGGGACGAGAAAACCCATGTTATCCAGATGTGCGGGGGCCTGGGCATTCAGAAGAGGAAGAGGAGCTCTTTTCCTCCGATGACTCTCCTGTAGTCGGTCAGGGGCTGGCAGTCGACTTGGTTCTACTGCCAGGACATAGCGACTCCAGGACAGTCGGCCGGGCTTCCTCCCTTTTCTTTCGACCGTGTTCAAACCCCATCTTCCTTGAAAGTGACCCTTGCGGAGAAGGCGAAGACAGGCATGCTAGTTGAGAAAGTAGTCCAGATGATCAACCAAGGCGTTACTGGGATGGACCTGCTTGAGGTGTTTCTCATTCGGCGGATCCAACCCCTCCAAGCTCGCGACCATTCCATGTGGATGTACTCTGGAGCCGGTGACACCACTCGGGTTCATCCGAAGGAGGTGGAGGCCAAAACCGCAGCCGAGTGGTTGATGAGCATCACCGGGAACAAGGACAGCCCCAGAGGTTCTAGGAGAATTGACCCCTTCAGTGACAGCAACCTGCCAGACAAGGTTTGGTCGTCATAACTGAACCTTTGAACGTATTTTCCGACTGATCATTGCTCCGACTGATTTATGATCGGTCTCTTGTTTTGCAGATCTACACGGAGATGTATTCGATGCCCAATGGTTAACAAGCCCTGGAGCAAGACCAAGAGGGCGAGGATAGCACTGAGGAGAGCGTCGACTGGGAGTCCCCAGGCGATGATGATGACGATGAGAGCGATGAGTCAGAGGACGAGGAGGTAGCTAACTCACCACCTCGCTCCGAACATCGATCCAAGCAGCGTCAAGACCCCGCGAACAGGCGCGGCAAGGGAGTGACGTCGAGTGCTCCATCTCACAAGCGCGCTCGGTCACCGACTCCAGATTTGACGGAGAAGGTCACCAAGCAGCCCAAATCTAATCCCTCGAAGGCTCGGAAGACCTTGCCTAGGATCAAGATGGACGTCCCTGTTGCCTCTGGGTAAACACTCTTCTCATATCTTCTTGTTCTGATCGATTTTTTCATTCCGACCGGTTTTCTCATTCTGACCGAGTGGATGATGAACTTGTGCAGCCCGACCTCGGCTGCGACTGACATGGATATTGACAAGACCCCAGCTGACGAGAAAGCTGACGACGCCGTCACCTCCAAAGCTAGTAAGTCTTCCCGATCTAAATTCACTTGGTCGACTTAAAGGTTTGTCAGTTATCCTTACGGCTTTCACCATTCATTGCAGTTCCACGAGATGTTGTTGTGCTCCCAGATGACGAAGAAGAAGTACCGCTGAGGGGGAGGAAAAAGAAGGACAGGGAACAGAGCAAGAAGGCGCCTGAAGTCCAGGTTCCCCGGTCGACTGTGACGCCCGGGACGACGATCAAGCAATCGACAGATCCAGCCCGAGCTAACATCACCTTCGTTGTTCCACTGTCGACTGATTGCCCCTCAGGATCAGCTGTTCAGACTTCTGCGCCGACGCAACTCCCTGCTTCAGATCCAACGGATGCTTCGATTGCTCTGCCTTCATCACTTTTCACTGCAACGGCCGCTGCTAAGGAAGCTCTTCCTCAGCTGAACCTTGTGATGGGGCAAATGAAAGTGGTGCATGAGGCTAGTCAAGTAGCCTTCAACGCCGAAGCTGCTATGCAGGCCAATGTCCAGGTTAGTTGAAATTTCAATCGAATGTATTCCTTGTCTGATCACCCACTGGGGTGTGGCTGTTTTGATGTTTTATGTCTCTTTATGTCGATCCGAACCGAACCTTTGCACTGGTGGGGGCACGCTGAGTGCACCCACTGGGTGTAGTCCCCGAGACCATAGTTGACTGCGGGCAGTCGACTGTGGTATGAGAATTTATGAAAGTTAGTCGGCTGTCGACTGTAGTCTGGAAATCAGTGGGGGCACGCTAAGTGCACCCACTGGGTGTAGTCCCCGAGACTGCCGTTGAATGTTTGATTCAGCGGTAGTCTTAGAGTAACTATCAACGTGATGTCTTTTTATCTCTATCGACTGATATGGTTGTAACTGCAGAAGTCTTGTGATCTTGGGGCTCAACTTTCTGCCATGAACAAACATCAAATCAGCCTCAACCTTGATCTGGAATTGGCCAAGAAGAACCTTCAGACCGCTCGTGACGAAGTAGCTTCCATGGGAGGTAACTAACCGCCAACTTTATATACCCAGGCTGGCACTTTTACTTTCCATTTTTGAACCGAGTGGTTTCACTCGAGCAGATGTATGTAGTGAAAACCGCCAACTCCAAGCCCGTCTGAAGAATGTTATTTCTTTAGAGAAAATGAAGCAGGCTTTGGAGCAGAAGGATCTGGACCTTGCTGCAGCACAGAAGGAGGCGCGCAAGAAGACAGTGCTTGCCGACAAGAAGCTTGCTTTAGTCGGCAAGTTAGAAGAGGAAAACTCCAAGTTGAAGACTACTGTTTCTGACGCTAATCAAGAGGTCGAGCGTCTGAAGAAGGACAAGGAGAAATTGACCGACGAACTTGGAAGTCTCAAGGCCAAGAATGGCGAGCTAGAGTCTTATCTGGGCCAACTTGCTGAGAAGCTGGTCTTGAAACTTGAAGGTACTGATCAGTTGATATTATTTCTGTCGACTGACACATCTAATCATGATGTCGACTCATCATTCACTCGACTGTGCAGAATTTTGCCAAGACTTTGAAGCAGAAACTGGGTGAGTCGAGACGGGTCTTGATCCCATCCACTGTCCAGTCAAAGATGATGTTGCAATGAACGTGCTGCGGTTGGAGTCTCGAATGGACAGTGCGGTTGCTTATCTGGCCCGCTTGAAAGCTGCAATGACTCGAGTTGATGCTGAACTTTGGCCTCAAGCAGAGCTGTCTCAAGATCTCGAGTCCCTGATGGCTCGACTGAATCAAATCCCTGAGCGCGTGCAAGAATGGAAGAAGTCGTCAGCTCATTGTGGTGCTGATGTCGCCTTGTCTCTGGTCCGACTGCACTGCAAGGATGTCAAGGAAGACAAGCTGGCGGAGCTCAAGGTTGCTAACACGAAGAGGCACACTTTCTAGTCTTTCATGGACACCTTCCTTGACGCTGCCACCCGTATTGCAGACAGCATTGACCTCGACAGTTTCTGTGACCCAGCCAGTCCTTCTCCTGATGCGTGACCGAAAAACATTAAGCTTCACCCTTATTTGCCTCAGAATGCCGAGTGATTGTGTAACCATTAAACTTCTTTGGGCTCGATGCTCGAATACTTTTGATTCGTCGTCCGGAACCTTACGATTTATCCGAACTTGGTTTATGTCCGAATATGCTTGCGTTTACCTTCGAGTGGAATTTGTTCTTCACTCGGAATAATCTTTGAGCTTTGAGATGCAACTCTGAGGTGGAAAGTTCAGTCGACCTGTACTTCATCTTCCTTGCAGGTAGGGATGGAGCACGTATTGCAGTCGACCTTGCGGATGAGGACAGAGCGCATGTTGTATTTGTGGCGTAGCTCCGAAGGAGAAGGTTGCAGTCGACCTGCACCTCGTCGTCCTTGCGGATCGGGATGGAGCGCACGTTGTACTTGTGGCGTAGCTCCGAAGGAGAAGGTTGCAGTCGACCTGCACCTCGTCGTCCTTGCGGATCGGGATGGAGCGCACGTTGTACTTGTGGCGTAGCTCCGAAGGAGAAGGTTGCAGTCGACCTGCACCTCGTCGTCCTTGCGGATCGGGATGGAGCGCACGTTGTACTTGTGGCGTAGCTCCGAAGGAGAAGGTTGCAGTCGACCTACACCTCGTCGTCCTTGCGGATCGGGATGGTTTTCAAACTTAGACGAGTACTTGGACTGCAGCTAAGCCCCCGAGTGGGAGGATTGCTCTCCACTCGGTAGGATTTTTCAAACTTAGGCGAGTACTTGGACAGGAGCTAAGCCCCCGAGTGGGAGGATTGCTCTCCACTCAGTAGGATTTTTCAAACTTAGGCGAGTACTTGGACTGCAGCTAAGCCCCGAGTGGGAGGATTGCTCTCCACTCGGTAGGATTTTTCAAACTTAGGCGAGTACTTGGACTACAGCTAAGCCCCCGAGTGGGAGGATTGCTCTCCACTTGGTAGGATTTTTCAAACTTAGGCGAGTACTTGGACTGCAACTAAGCCCCCGAGTGGGAGGATTGCTCTCCACTCGGTAGGATTTTTCAAACTTAGGCGAGTACTTGGACAACAGCTAAGCCCCCGAGTGGGAGGATTGCTCTCCACTCGGTAGGATTTTTCAAACTTAGGCGAGTACTTGGACTGCAGCTAAGCCCCCGAGTGGGAGGATTGCTCTCCAATCAGTAGGATTTTTCAAACTTAGGCGAGTACTTGGACTGCAGCTAAGCCCCTGAGTGGGAGGATTGCTCTCCACTCGGTAGGATTTTTCAAACTTAGGCGAGTACTTGGACTGCAGCTAAGCCCCCGAGTGGGAGGATTGCTCTCCACTCGGTAGGATTTTTCAAACTTAGGCGAGTACTTGGACTGCAGCTAAGCCCCCGAGTGGGAGGATTGCTCTCCACTCGGTAGGATTTTTCAAACTTAGGCGAGTACTTGGACTGCAGCTAAGCCCCCGAGTGGGAGGATTGCTCTCCACTCGATAGGATTTTTCAAACTTAGGCGAGTACTTGGACTGCAGCTAAGCCCCCGAGTAGGAGGATTGCTCTCCACTCGGTAGGATTTTTCAAACTTAGGCGAGTACTTGGTCTGCAGCTAAGCCCCGAGTGGGAGGATTGCTCTCCACGCGATAGGATTTTTCAAACTTAGGCGAGTACTTGGACTGCAGCTAAGCCCCCGAGTGGGAGGATTTCTCTCCACTCGGTAGGATTTTCAAACTTAGGCGAGTACTTGGACTGCAGCTAAGCCCCCGAGTAGGAGGATTGCTCTCCACTCGGTAGGATTTTTCAAACTTAGGCGAGTACTTGGACTGCAGCTAAGCCCCCGAGTGGGAGGATTGCTCTCCACTCGGTAGGATTTTTCGAACTTAGGCGAAACGGATTCGCAGCTAAGCCTCCGAGTGGGAGGATTACTCATCACTCGGTAGGATTTTACAAACTTAGGAGAAACAGATTCGCAGCTAAGTCACCCACTGGAGGATTTCACATGCAGACAAAAGTAAAAACAATCGTTGGGAAAATTATAAAACTCTTGTATTTGATAAATAAACTACAGAGGTATTTCTTATTACATCTCATCTGAGTGAGTGCTTAAGTATAAAAGGGGCGGAGCAGGTCCGCGTTCCAAGCTCGTGGCTCGTCTTTCTGATGCTCGACATTGTAAAGATGGTATGCTCCATTGTGGAGAACTCTGGTGATAATGAAGGGGCCTTCCCAAGCAGGGGCGAGCTTGTGTGGTTTCTGTTGATCCACACGAAGAACCAGGTCTCCCTCTTGAAAGGCTCGATCCCTCACGTTTTTGGCGTGGAATCGACGCAAGTCTTGCTGATAAATGGTCGACCGGATCAAGGCCATCTCTCTTTCCTATTCTAAGAGATCGACTGAATCTTGCCGGGCCTGTTCTGCTTCTTCTTCAGAGAAGAGCTCGACTCAGGGTGCGTTGTGGAGTAGGTCACTTGGCAGAACAGCTTCAGCTCCATAAACCAAAAGGAAAGGAGTTCGTCCAGTCGACTGATTGGGAGTTGTCCTCAATCCCCAAAGAACTGATGGAGGTTCATTGACCCAGGCACCTGCTGTGTGTTTGAGATCACACATCAGTCGGGGCTTCAGTCCCTTGAGGATTAGACCATTTGCTCTTTCTGCTTGTCCATTCGACTGCGGGTGAGTGACTGAAGCATAGTCGACTCGTGTGCCTTGAGAAGCGCAGAAAGCTCTAAATTCTTCGGAATCGAAGTTCGACCCGTTGTCAATGATGATGCTGTGTGGAACTCCATATCTGAATATCAATTCTCTGACAAAACTGACAGCGGTGCTAGCTTCAAGATTCTTGATAGGTTTAGCTTCAATCCATTTGGTGAACTTGTCGACTGCTACAAGCACATGAGTGAAGCCGCTTCTTCCAGTTCTCAGCGGTCCAACCATATCCAACCCCCAAACAGCAAAGGGCCAAACGAGTGGAATGGTCTTCAGAGCTGACGTCGGGTTGTGAGACATATCAGAATAAAACTGGCAGCCTTCACATCTGTCGACTATATCTTTTGCCATCTCATTTGCTCGTGGCCAATAAAATCCTGCTTGGTATGCTTTAGCCACAATGGCCCGAGAGGACGCATGGTGACCACAGGTTCCCGAGTGGATGGCGTTGAGGATCATTCGACCTTCTTCTGGCGTTATGCATTTCTCACTGACCCCAGTCACACTTTCCCTGAACAATTGTCCCTTTATCACAGTAAAGGCTTTGGATCGACGGACGATCTATCGAGCCTCTTCTTCATCCTCTGGGAGTTCTTTCCTAAGAATGTACGCGATGTAAGGCACTGTCCAGTCGGGGGTGATGACCAGAACCTCCATGATTAGGTCGACCACGGCTGGGACCTCGACTTCAGTCAGATCTGTGGCGCTCTTAGGCTGTGGGGGCTCTTCAGTGAAAGGATCTTCTTGCACTGACGGTGTGTGAATGTGTTCCAAAAACACATTGCTGGGGATGGCTTCTCTCTTGGAACCTATCTTCGCCAAATCATCGGCTGCTTGATTTTTCAGTCGGGGTATATGATGAAGCTTTAACCCCTCAAACTTCTTTTCCAACTTTCTTACCGCAAGGCAGTAACCAGTCATGGCTGGGCTTCTGACGTCCCACTCTTTCATCACTTGACTGATCACCAAATCAGAGTCGCCATAGACCATGAGGCGGCAGACGCCGAGTGAAATGGCCATGCGCAACCCATATAAGAGTGCTTCATATTCTGCTTCGTTATTGGAGGAGTCAAAGTGAATCTGGAGTACGTATCTGAGCTTGTCTCCTCGAGGGGATACCAGTACCACTCCGGCACCAGAACCACTCAGCATCTTGGAACCGTCAAAGAACATGGTCCAGTGTTTCGAGTGAACTTGAGTCAGCAACTGCTGCTCGATCCACTCGGCGAGGAAATTAGCTATTGCTTGGGACTTGATAGCTTTCTTTGCCTCAAACTTGATATCTAAGGGAAGGAGTTCAATCGCCCATTTTGCCACTCGACCAGTTGCATCTCAGTTGTGCAGAATCTCTGACAATGGAGCGTCGCTGACGACTGTAATAGAGTGGTCAGAGAAATAGTGTGCAACCTTCTTCGTGGTCATGTAAATCCCATAAACAAGCTTCTGATAGTGCGGGTATCTCTGCTTCGACGGAGTCAGAACTTCAGAAACATAATAAACTGGGTGCTGAACTTTATAGGCTTTTCCCTCTTCTTCCCGCTCGACCGTAAGTACTGTACTGACGACTTGTCCAGTGGCTGCTATATAAAGCAGTAAAGGCTCTTTGCTGATTGGGGCAGTGAGCACCAGCTGGGTGAAAGCAGGGCTTTTAGCTCTGCAAATGCTGCATCAGCTTCGGGAGTCCACTCGAACTTATCTGACTTCTTCATCAATCGGTAGAGAGGCAGTGCCTTCTCACCGAGTCTGGAAATGAACCGACTTAAGGCGGCCAAACAACCAGTAAGTATCTGAACATCATGCACACACACACACACACACAGGGCGTTTCATTCGGAGTATGGTACCAACTTTCTCAGGGTTAGCATCGACCCCTCGTTCGGAAACGAGAAAACCGAGTAATTTTCCTCCTGGAACTCCGAATGTGCACTTTGATGGATTAAGTTTGATATCATACCTTCTGAGGTTGGCAAAGGTTTCAGCAAGGTCCACCAGCAGGTCGGACCCTTTACGTGACTTGACCACAATGTCATCCATGTACGCTTCCACATTCCGACTGATTTGAGTGAGTAAACACTTTTGAATCATCCGCATGAACGTGGCTCCAGCGTTCTTCAGACCAAATGGCATAGTGACATAACAGAAGCACCCAAATGGGGTGATGAAAGCTGTTTTAATTTCATCGGGTCCATACAGACGGATCTGATGGTACCCGGAATAGGCGTCCAAAAAGGACAAACGCTCACACCCCGCAGTCGAATCGACAATTTGATCGATGCGGGGGAGAGGAAAGTGGTCCTTCGGGCAGGCCCGATTGATATGCTTGAAGTCGATGCACATGCGAAGTGAGTCGTCCTTCTTGGGGACCATGAAAACATTTGCTAACCACTCGGAATGGTAAATCTCTCGGATAAACTCAGCTGCAAGGAGCCGAGCTACTTCTTCACCGATTGCTTTTCTCTTCTGTACGGCGGACCGTCGAAGATGTTCCTTGACCGGTTTTACCTTTGGGTCGACTCGCAAACGATGCTCAGCCAGTCCCCTGGCAACACCTGGCATGTCAGAGGGTTTCCATGCAAAGATGTCCCAGTTCTCACGGAGGAACTGGACGAGCGCTTCTTCCTATTTGGAGTCGAGTGTTGTAGAGATGTGGGTCGGAGAAGCATTGGGATTAGTCGGGTGGATATGAATCAGTTTCGTTTCACCGGACGACTGAAACACTGAATCCGTTGCAGGCTTCTTAGCTCGCAGCAAATCACTCGGATCTGCATTTTTCTGATATTCCTGCAATTCCACTACTGCCATCTGCGCATCTGCGATCTTTGAGCCCTTCTGAAAGCACTCTTCTGCCTTCTTTCTGTTGCTGGTGATAGTGATTACACCCTTAGGGCCAGGCATCTTCAGTTTGAGGTACACATAGCATGGTCGAGCCATAAAGTGTGCATAAGCTGGCCTGCCCAGAATAGCGTGATAAGCACTCTGGAAATCCACAACTTCAAATGTCAACTTCTCTTTACGGTAATTCTTGGAATCACCGAAAACCACGTCAAGAGCAATCTGGCCGAGTGATTCAGCCTTCTTGCCTGGAATGACCCCATGAAAACTCATATTGCTTTCACTGAGTCTGGACATTGGAATGCCCATCCCTTTAAGCGTCTCTACATACAGAATATTCAGGCCACTGCCACCATCCATCAGAACTTTGGTCAGACGAGTGCCTTCGACAACTAGATCGACCACCAATGCTTGCCTCCCAGGGGTGGCTATGTGCGTCGGGTGATCAGACTGGTCGAATGTGATGGCAGTCTGAGACCATTTCAAATAACTGGGTGTCGCCGGAGCGACCATATTCACTTCTCTGTTGATAACTTTCAGTCGACTCTTGCTCTCAACGTCAGCAAAAATCATCAAAGTTGAATTGACATGGGGGTAACCATCATCACTGTCCTCCTTGTCCTCAACCTTGTCTGACTCTTTCCTTATCTTTGGGTTGTTTCTCTCGGAACTGCTGGATTACGAGCCGACATTGCCGAGTGGTATGTTTCGGGTAAATGATTTTACCCTCTTCATCTTTCTTGGTGTGGATGTGGCATGGCAAGTCCAGCACATCATTTCCATCTTGATCTTTTATTTTCTTAGGGTTCCATGGCCCCTTGGGCTTCCCTTTGGATTTTCCCTGAGTCACGGCTAAGGTTTCTCCAGGAGCAGCTGGCTCGGCTTTGCGCTTCTGCTTCCGACTGGAGTTACCTCCTCCGGTTTCATGGGCGACTGATTTGTGCTTGCCACTCCGGAGTCGATCCTCTTCTTCACCATTAGCGTACTTGGTGGCAATATCCATCATTCGACTCAGAGACATGTCTCCGGTCCGACCGAACTTCAGATTCAACTCTCTGTACTTGACGCCTTCCTTGAAGGCACAAACTGCCTGCTGATCAGACACGTTCTCCACGTGTGATGCAGTGTGATCCATCTCTGGATATAATCCCTCAAAGTTTCATTTGTCTTCTACACACAATATTGCAGCTCTGTCAACCCTGCCGGTCGTTTGCATGTTCCTTCAAACGTTCTGACAAACACTCGGGCAAGATCTTCCCAAGTATAAATGTTGTTGGGTGCTAATTGGTTCAGCCATCCTCTGGTCGAGCCCTCCAACATCAGAGGCAAGTGTTTCATGGTCACTTCATCATTGCCGCCGCCAATCTGAACAGCCACTCGGTAGTCCTCAAGCCAAGTATCAGGCTTGGACTCACCAGTGAACTTACTGACTCCAGTCGCCAACCTAAAGTTGGGAGGAATCACCGCGGCCCTGATGGCTCTGCTGAAACACTCTGGACCTGAGACGTGCACTCTGCTGCTGGTGGGTACATCTCTATCATGACCTTCTCGGTGGGCTCTGTTCCTGTCGACCAAACCCTAAACGAGAATGGATCTCGCATCCAAGCCTGGTTCCCTGGGGTCGACTGGAATCCTTCGCCCAACACTGCGAGGGCGTCTGTCATCCTGCTGTCGAGGCATGTATGATCCACTCCTTGGGGGAGGTGTGGGCACCCAATGACGATCATCACGATCGGGTCGGTGATCATACTGCTCACGGTTTCTGTACTGGTCACGCCGGTCTCCACGTCCCTCACGCCTCGGGGGCGATCTTGGGATGTGAGACGACTGGACTGTATCTGCAACAACGGACCTGCTATGGATCCTATTCCGCGACTGCGACACAGCCGTATTCTGCTCTCCCGCTGCTCGGAATAAAGCTCTGATCTGCATTAGACCTCTGCCAGCTTCTGACTGGGAGGGCTGAATTGACTCTGCTATTCGAGCTGCAGCTGTAAGATTTTGGATCGGAGTTCGATATACCTGAGTCGGAGGTGGAAAGAGCTGACGTCGACTGGATTCTGCAACCCGTTGTTGCGCACGCTCGTCGAGTGCTCGCTGAAGGTTTTCCAGTCAAGTTCGCTCAGCCAAGTTGGCCAAGCGCGCGTCCTCCAAGGCCCGGGCCTCGAGGGTTTCCCCCATGGTAGGAGTGTGAAGCGCATCCATGTTCCGGCGGCGAAGTTCTTCCCTCTGTTGCAAAGAGAGGGGCTCGGGGCGGTACTCCTCATGGGCATGCGACATACCCCCACCGTCACCACCGTCGGCGCGGGGGAATCCGGGAGGACTGCGAGGTCCATCGACCATCAGGACCTCCGCCGCTGGATCACTGTTGTCGCACTCGGATGCAGTCTCTGCGGAGCCTGTTGACAGATCGAATAGGCCGTAGAGAGATTCATCGGGCTCGATCGCCACGACCTGGGGGGTGGCCGATTGGCGGGCCACCGCGTGCCTCACCCACCGTTGAAGCCTCGATCGACCGGAACGCTTGCGCCGGCGGGAGACAATGAGGGAGGACGCCACAGGAGCCGACCGATACTGGGTCAACGGTTGCCGCAGGAGGACGCTGCGGACGCACACACGAAAGTGCGTTGCCCCGCGGACGGGGAGTGCGTCGACGTCGAGTGGAGCCTCCTAAAGCCAAGCGGAGTCGTCGGCGATGAAAACGAGCGCGCCGAGACGGATCTCGCGGCCCTCAGCCAAACCTCCGCCTGAAACCATGATGAAGGTGATCGGATAGGTTGCAACTTCTCCAACAAGTCGCCAAGACACCTGCCCCACGGTGGGCGCCAACTGTCGTGGTTCTAAGTCTGAAAGTAGAATAGGGGGTAGGAATGTAGAGGCAAGATCCCAGCTATGGAGGAGTTGTACACGCTAGGTTTACGAGTTCAGGCCCTTCTCGAAGGAAGTAATAGCCCTACGTCTCGAAGCCCGGAGGCGGTCGACTGGATTATACGCGTGTGAGTTACAGGGTGTGCGAACCCTTGTCCCAGAGGAGGGGGTGGCTTATATAGAGTGCGCTAGGACCCCAGCTCCCCTCCATTACATAGGATTCAATGTACATAAAGGGGTGGCGTTACAGGTAACGCCTGTATTAAAGTGCTACAAATGACCATTAAATATCTGAGTGAATGCCCGACCATTGCTGCGCGGAGCGGCTTAAGGTCTTCTTGTCGTCGAGTGGTTTGGTGGTCGAGTGACCTGGATAAATTGGGGTCCCGAGTGGATGGTAGGTCGAGTGGACGTCACTCGACACTTCTGCTGTATCCCTTCTTCTGATCCTTGAACTTCTTTATTCTTAGGACAAGGACCTTAGGTAGGACGTGTAGGTCAGGCCTATTACCTTATCCTAGGTCTATGTCCACATCACATCGTAGTCCTTCTCCTCCGCCTCGTAAGAAAGGAAAGAAGACAGCCGCAGCCGCTCCGTCTGCTCCGGCGTCTAGAAGTACAGCCAGAGGCGGGAGGCAATACAGATTCGGTCCTTCTCTGAAGACTCCAGAGAAGTTACCATACAAGAGGACCCTGGAGGAATACGCGAAGATCGTGCGAGCCGAAGTGACGAACTTTTTTGAAGGGGTGAAAGCAAAGAAACATCCACCTTTGGAGGAGAAGATAGATCCGGTGAAAGCGAAGCGCACTCTGGCTGCCCTGAAGAAACCACCAAAGTCTCCGCTGAAAGGCAACTATGAGCGCATTATTGAAAGGTCATTTATCGATGCGGAGCGGTCGGGAAGTACTATCAATGATCAAAGGTTAAAAGAACGACGAGCTGGGAAAAAAATTGCCCAGCTCGGAAACAAGCGAACCAATCGTGCCCCCGCTCAAGGTGTCTAGCGGTATCGTCGCTAATGATCCGAGGATGGTGCCCGGTTATACCAATCTTGGAGATTACCTGCCCGACGATGTACATTATGATTTCTTGGAGGTGGACGAACACAGATACGAGTACGGGAAGCCTCTCGTCATAGATGAAAGATCTCTAACAACGATGATGCGAAGATTCCGTGATTGGTACATGAAAACCTGCAAAGAGTCTGGGGGGAGGAATATTTTGACGCTGAGAGTTAAGGAGGAGCATGACCTTGTTGGAATTGATCTGTTGAATGTTCCATTTGAGGAGTTCTTCCAGTTTTTCAATCAACATGCCCTCGATAAATTAACGGTCACTTGCTACTATCTGTAAGTACTACTTCTGTCATTAAGTCTCTATATATAGGTCAGCTCTTTCATTGCATGTATTTATAATTATCCTCACTGTATTATGCAGATTGAAGATCGCCGAATTGAAGAAAAGACAAATCGGTGATATTGGGTTCATTAACACAAATCTCATAGATGCATATATGGTCGAATTTCAGGAAAAAGATACCGAGGCCAAGTTGCTACAATCGTTTGTATTAAATCAAAACAAAGCTATAATAGTCTTTCCTTACAACTTCAAGTGAGTGTTACTTTCTTGTGCATATTCAGTTTCCCTTATTAGTCGAGGTTATAGTAATGTAATTGATGAGTTATGCATGCGTGCGTAGGTTTCACTATATTCTCCTAGAGATTAAGCTTGAGCAGGGACTAGTAACCGTCTTAGACTCGAGATGAAAAGATCCCAAGGAGTATGCGGACATGACTGAAATGCTAGAGAGGTAAGTTAAATCGCTCATTATCGCACCATATCGGCAACTTTGTTCATTTCCTGATATCAAGTAATTGTTTTCTTTGTTTGGCAGGGTTTGAAAAAAATTCACCTCAAAAACTCTGGGACTGCCGAAGAAGCTGCAATTTAAACACCCGAAAGTAAGTACTATAGTACCATGTTCCGCGCATCTCCTAGTGATTCAAGCGCTAGTTTCATCAATACCATTTAGCATGCTTGCTTATCAGTTTGATTGACCTCTATTTCTTGTAAAGTGGTTGTGGCAGGAAGCCGGGAATAATTACTGTGGATACTATGTTTGCGAGTCCATCCGCCACACGATCTGTGAGCGGGGCTACTCCGATAAACAATATGAAGTGCATAAATAATAATATTTACAATTTTATTTTATTACCATCATTTGTGTTGAGTTTCATTTATTCATATATATATATGTATTGACCCCCTTCTTCTAATTAGATATTCCGGATGCGGGATGAACTCCTACCACCAGATCGTATGCGAGCAATTCAAGAGGAATTGGCGGCATTCTTTCTTGACCACGTGATCGATAAAGATGGAGAATACTATGTGGACCCTGAGTTCATATATAATTAGGAGATTATATTGTAAGAGATAATTATATTGTATATATGTAGCCAGTAGCGTCGGATAGATATACGCGAATTTGTTGTTCGACCAATCTCTCAGAGAAGGAGAGGTGGTCGATATCACTTCTCTCTGTATGCATATGTTCATGACGATCTTCTGTTTCCTTCATTTGCTTACTAGCTAGCGTGTCTAGTCCTCTCTATACGTATAGTATGTAGTGTTGACCAAGCACGGAGATAAGAGAGGACACTTCTCTCTATTAATTAGCTAGCTAACACAATATATGAAACACCTAAATTAACCCCCCAAAAACCCCTAACCCCCCCCCCCCCTTAAAAAAACAAAAACCCCAGCCCCTGAAATGCTGACGCGTGGATTCCTATTAGTCCCGGTTGGTGCGACCAAACGGGACCAAAGGGCCTCCTGCCTAGGCTCGCCGCACCGGCCACGTGGAGGCCCATCTGTCCCGGTTTGTGTAAGAACCGAGACTAAAGGCCTAGGGCATTAGTAACGACACTTTAGTCCCGGTTCAACAACCGGGACAAATGGGCCTTACGAACCGGGACAATAGGCCCTTTTTCTACTAGTGTCTTCATCATATTGATGAAATTTTGCATTAGATGTATATATGTTGTAATATTTAACATGACGTGTGTTTCATGGTAATGACATGATGGTTGGAGCCATATGATTGCCAATTTAATGACCTGCGTGTCAAGTTTTATGTAATGTATTTTTATATAGTATCTATAGAAATTACTGTGATAAAATAGTGATTACATATGATGGTGACAAGTTTGTGGAGTACCCGACACAAAAGGAACTGTTACCGATTGCCACGGCAAGCAATTTTGGCAGAAATATGTTTTAGTTAAAACTGCTACCAGGAAATATGTGTATTCTTGGACACAAGGAATTATTACAACAAATAAGCATACAAATGATGCTAATCTCAGTAAGTCACACTTGTTTCTTCAATTGAATTTGACCCCCTTTTGTTACTTGATAGATACCCCAATCTCTAGTGTAAGGAAATGGGAGAAGAATTCAAAAGTGCATACAATTTTGAATGTATCGACATGGGGAGTATCTACCATGCTACAAAATTCCACAGAGCAGTCAGGAAACCTACAAGAAATTTTTGAGATGGACACAACAGCGAAAACACTATTTCAAAAAATTTCCTACGTGTCACCAAGATCAATCTAGGAGAAACTAGCAACGAGAGAGAGGGAGTGCATCCTCATACCCTTGAAGATCGCTAAGCGGAAGCGTTATAAGAACACGGTTGATGGAGTCGTACTCGTGGCGATTCAAATCACGGAAGATCCGATCCAAGCGCCGAACGAACGGCACCTCCGCGTTCAACACACGTATAGCCCGGGGACGTCTCCTCCTTCTTGATCCAGCAAGGGACGACGGCGTGGTGGTGAAGCTCGTGGTTCTCCGGCAGAGCTTCGCTACGCTCAACGGAGGAGGAGGAGGAGTTGGAGGGGAGGTCTTCGCCAGGGGCAAAGGGTACAACTCCCATGCACCTCCCCACTATATATAGGGGTGGAGGGGGCTAGTTTATTGCCCCTTTCCCTTCCCTACCTATTGTTATCCCACCTTTTTAGGGATCTTAATCGGGATATGATCTTATTCCTTCTAAGGAGGGATCTTGGTGCGCCTTGACCAGGGGTGTGGGGCCTTGCCCCCACTACCCACGTTCATATGGGTCCCCATGTGGGTGGGCCCTACTCCAGAATCTTCTAAAACCTTCCCGGTACAATACCGAAAAATCCCGAACATTTTCCAAAATAGGACTTCCCATATATAAATCTTTATCTCCAAACCATTCCGGAACTCCTCGTGACGTCCTGGATCTCATCCTCTTTACGACAGAAATTATCCTTTTTATTACACGATGCATGACTCAAATTTGAACTCGAATTTTTGTGGCACGGTACATGTCAATTGTGTAACCCACTAAGGAGTCCAAACTTTTTAAACTGCGCTCCAATGGCAGCAGCACCACATGAGCGCTATTCGTTATGTTCTCGCTGGACCAGGTTTCAAAGAAAGTTGATATACTAACAGAATAAATGATCTCCCTGACGGCTAGAAACCATCAGGGATGGCAACAAAAACAGTCAGGAACGCCTCACTTCAGGCATAATGACAACAGTAATACTCCTCGACGATGACAACCAGAAGTTTACAGGAAACACCTTTCACAGAAACTTCACCAAGGCGTCTTGCGCCTGTAAAACTGCTGCAGTGTCTTACTACAACTCCACAAGATCTTTGGAGATAGCAATCCGGAGTTATAGACTTACAGCAACAAATTACAAGATAGCCCAAGCCAACGCCACACAAAACAACGATCTCAAGCTCAACGTTCATTTCCAGTATTAAGGCTGGAACTTCGGCAGTAAGCCCAAAATGCGCTTCGCTAGTATGCGGGGAAATCAGGATCGACGTCGTGTGCCCAAGACTGCAGGCCACCGACTATGTCCTTGGCGGAGTGAAAGCCCTTCTCGCGGAGAAGCTGGACAGCGCTCTGTGAGTCGTTGCCTCTTCTGCAGACGACGTACAAGGAAGGCTGTTTATCTGAGGCGGCGGAGGCATCCAGAGTTTCCTTCATTGAGGTCTCGAGCATAGGCAGCTTCTCCTCCAGAACGGAGAGTGGTATGTTCAGAGACCGGGAAAGTGAAACTATTTGGAAATGATGAGCAGGCCGTACATCCAACAGCACGTGAGGTTCCCCCTTGTCGATCAACCCTTTGTACTCTGTACAAGTGACGCGGGCACTTTCTGGTAGCAGGTTCAGGCTCGGCGCCGTCTGCATTAATCATAACAATATATGAAATTTCATAGCTTCACAACCTGGAACAAGAACTAAGTGATCCAGAAGAAACTAGTTTAGTACTCCCTCCGTCCCAAAATAAGTGTCGCTGATTTAGTACACTAAATCAACGACACTTATTTTGGGATGGAGGGAGTATTATTTTGGAGTTAATATCACCGGTAGTCATACAACTTGCGCTCGATGTTCAGTTTGGTGCTAGAACTTTGAAAATACGGAATTGCAGTCACATAACTTCACTCAAGCGTCCACATACGGTCACAAAATACGTTTGCGGGTGTATTCATGCATAGGCCCCACCTGTCAGTCACTCAGCCAACACATTTTTGCGCAGAACACCTTTGAATATATTTTATTCATTGAAAAGGACAACCACCGCGACGCATTTATTTTGGAAAAAAAAAGACAACCCAAAAATGCAAGTGCGCTAGGTCTCGAACACATGACCCGCAGTTGAAACAGTACCTCCTTTAACCACTGATCCATTACGTTTGTACGCCTTGTATGGATAACAACTGTATATGTACAAGGCGAGAAAGCATGTGAAATTCAAACGGGCTGCGGATATTGTGGCCCATTTTGCACACGCTATTTTATGCAGATATTTGCAAAATGTAAGTAAAAAATTTATGTTCAAATAATTGTGTGCTAAAAATATGTTACATACAGACGATGACATACGAAAAAAATATTTGTAAAACTTTGCATTTTTTGTTGGTAGCTTACCAAGCAGACCACTTGGTATATATATGTAGAACTTAAGTCATAAATTTATGTTCAAATATATGTGTTTAAAAATATTATACATACAAACGATCATTAGTGAATAAGAATATTTAAATATAAACTTGTGTATTATATAAAAACCAGTTAATACAGAAATCAATAATTCTTATTAAGTAAATATGTTTAATGAATCCATAAAAAATATACACTCGCGTCTTATATTTAAATTATACCAAAAACATGAATGCAAACATTAATAAATATTTACGAATGTTAACTCATGTATAATTGTTACTCATGACTTATGTTTCAAACTTATAAAATTTAAATACTATACATGATTTAATATTCATATCAACAATTTAAATTTTAAATAATGAATATATTTTATCATACAAATATTTTTTATAATTCATAAATATATGAATATTTTTAAAATAATATATAACGTTTAAAAAAAATAGGTTATTGAATTTGTATGTGCAATATTTATAACACATGAATATTTAAAGGTTAATTCTATTACTGAAATTATAATTTTTTTGAGGGGTTGAAATTATAATTTATATACTATCTACAAAATTTTAAACAAATGAACATGTGCAGAATGGGCTGCACTAGCCATAGCCCATTTCAGCTCCAGGAGCCTCCGTCCTATTAAATTCATATTCTACTGGTTATTATCTATTATAAACGTATACAGGTGCATGTTGGAGTGGCTAGGGCTGCTTTTGTGCTAGCCTCTGGTCGTGAGTCCGAGACTTGATGGGTAAACTTTTTTATGTTCATTTTCATTCAGGTGGGACATCTTCCAGTACATGTAGAATTGTTATCCCTAGCAGACATGTCAATTTGTTTGGTGCAGTTGCTAGACTTGCTAGTCTTGTACTCGAGGATCGTGTGTTCGAGACCTAAGGCATGCACTATTTTTGGTTGTTAATTTTTGCAGTACAGTGGTTGACTTTCTTGTAAATAAAAAAACGTGAAGGTGTTTGCACAAAAATGTGTCCCGGTGGTCGGCTTCCCCGCGAATAAAAAAGTACAATGGTGTTTTTGTGCAAAAATCCAACGGTTGAGCCTCAAGTCAATGGCAGGTGGGGCAAGTTGAGTGACTGCAATTCCGTATTTTCATAGTTCTAGCACCAAACTGAACATTGAGCGCAAGTTATATGAGCCTCGGTGATATTACCTCATTATTTTGTTTGGCACTGCACCTTTGTTTTCAGGGAAACTAGAGAAGCCCTAAAGAATTATGAATTCTATGTAAGGACTTACTGGCAACATGGCATTCAGCTTGCTTACTGTGTAAGCTGGTTATCAATGGTGGCCATTCCATGTGACACCCAGGCTCTCCCGAAAAAGAAAAGAAAAAAACTGGACTTGGACTGCTCAGTACTCACATACCCATATTCCAACTCAGGTTGTAGAGCTACTAGAGGGTGCTCGTTAAATGCTTTCACTGCACATCTGTACTGGACTATCACTCCACATTTGTGTATGGGACAATGGATTAGCCAAAAATTGCCAAGTAGGGAAATCCAGTTGGTTTGCAGTGCCATGAGCATTTCCTATAACACTTGCTAAACACTAAGTGCTAAAGCTAGCATTAGAGTTCTACTCTGTAACTCACATGTGATTAGAGTAACAAGAAAATAGTCGAAACATGCAATTCATAGCTCCCTTTGTTTACACAAAATGCCGATCGCATTAAAGACAAACTATGAAGTCAGTGTTCTGAAGCACCCTTAAGTATTAAAAGCAAACCAGAATCTCAATACAGAGGGAAAACATACCTTGTCAGACATTGGGGATTGTGTGAAGGTCTCATAATCAAACTTCTGAAAATCTTCTTGCGTGAAAACTGAATTTTCTGCACAAATGGTACAAGTAGGCGAGCTTCCTCGAATCTTAACCTGCAGAAATATGCAGATTCGATAATGAAATATATAGAATTTGTTTAGTATGAAACAAGCATAATATAAAGTAACAAATTATAGGCAGGTTTGAACTTGTCCTGCGCAAGTTCATCCTCAAACAATTGATACAACTTCAAAAGGTCATACAAGGCTAATGACAGTTTGCGGGATCAGCAGAATAGGCTTAATGATCATAATCTACAATGCATATCCCAAATCCAACTGATTCTCTTACAACTTGTAACATATGGTACAAAAACCTACATTGTTTAAATTGCCATTTTCAGGGCTGAAGTCAGTTAGTAGGATTGGCCAGATGAACATACCCCACTTGCCATATTATAGATATGACTAGCAGTTTGATTATATGATAAAATATACTAAAAACATTTAAGTTGGAGGCAGACAGTATATGGCGCTTGTACCCATTATTTGAGCTGCAGCAGCTGTAAATATAAGAGTAGACTTATCATGTTCAAATTTTGCAAGTATACTGAGGACTGGACAGCAAGTCTAATTTTTCCCTTGTCCAAAATGCACATGAAGTACAATGCACATATTCATGGATGACTCAGGTGGAAAAGTGAAATTTCCTTCCTAATTATTTGTTACGCTCCTAATATACAGAACGGTTATTACAAGTAGCAAATAACACCTCACTGTATGCAGCACAGTATGGGAAAATGAATAGATTTACAGGCGCATAAGCAGTAAATGTTCAGAAGTAGAGTAACATACAATTCGAATACGAGCAGATAGTGCGTCAAAGAGCAGCATTCTTCCACTTAGGGGTTCACCAACATCACTTGCAACCTTTATAGCCTCTAGGGCTTGCAGGCAGCCAATCACTCCCGGAACTAGTAAACAAAAAGTAGTGAGCCTACAGTACGAAATTAGTTATGAAAAAGAAGATATGAAGTCAATATTGCATACGATAAGCACATCACAGACCATCTTATTTACTGCCAAATAATTTACAACTACAGTAGTAAATGCATGCTCTATCTAGTAAAGGAAGCATTGTTATACAAAAAACAATCTCACATTGTAGTCACCCGATAAATAACCTAATCTAGAAACCATGTAGTGTTTAATGAGTAACTTAATTATTTGTGTTTTTAATTGTTTGTGCAACAGAAATTTGGGTATGCATACATAGCCGGACAATGTTTACAGTGAAAACTACAGTTTATATTTCAACTGCTACAGTGTGCTGTTTTTATGCCATGAAGCATGATTTACTAGAGTACTTACCAACCCCAAGAACACCGCTGTCTGAGCATCTCTGGCAAGCTGCCACTGGTGGCGGATTTGGGAAAAGACACCGGTAGCATGGGCTTCCGTTATGATGATAAACAGTCAACTATTCAAGACATCAGCAAATGAATAAAAAGTACTTAGTCGGACTATAAAAATACAAGATCTTTTGCAAGAAACAACTTTACCTGTCCTTCTAAACCTAATGCTGCACCAGATATAAGAGGCTGCATGAATAAAATAACAGTTCAGAATTTGATCAACGAAAATCAGTGCAAATGAAATGAACATAAATATAGTGGTGCAAGCTAATAAATAAGAAACAACAGCCTGGCAGAAGGCTTGCTAACCACTAACATAACACAACAGACAATCAGGATTACATTGTGAAGTACTTAGAGCACCATTGTCAACAAAAGCCAAAAACGAAATGTGTTACCTTGTTTAGCAATACACAACAATCACTGATCATGTACCGCGTAGGAAGGTTGTCAGTTGCATCAACAACTATGTCATATCTGTGATAATTTAGTGCTGAAAACAGGAATATTCATTGTTTTTAAATATATGTAGTGTTCATTTACTGATCACATCAGATTACTGAAGGATACTTGTTCACAACCTCCAAAGCGTTGCTTGGCTTCAAAGTATGATGATGTTCTACCACCTTAATAGATGAATTAATCCTGATTTCACAATAACACAACTGAAATTAGTTACACAGTAGCCTCAAATCTGCAAGAGCTTTTTTTTTGGCCACAAATACTATTTAGAAGGGGATACGACCACATTTGCAAAAAAGAGGAGATACAACCATACAAAGAATGGTTGACAGAACAGTATCTTACGCACGGCAAGTATCAGCTGCTGACTTCACTTTCGATCTTCCAATGTATGCTTCTTGGTGGATTATCTAAGACATTCAAATATTTAATATGAGGAATGGTATGCCCCGCCACTGTTAAGCACTTGAAACAACAACCAATTTTTGATGGGCAGTTACGTTCAAAAGGTCCACTTTTATCAAGCAAAGTGACCGAATTTTTTGATAGCTAACACCATGAAAAGTGAATGAGAATATTTTGCCTACTTCTAACATTCAGATTTGTTTCTCGGATAGACAGACAGCATGACCACCAACATAATTCAGAAGGTAGATTAATATAAAGATAAGAGAATAGGAGATAAGAGGAGCAAAGCAAATCCCAAGTTATCTATACCTGTCGATGAAGGTTGTTAAGTTCGACATCATCACCATCGACAATGCCCAGGACCCCTAGGAGGATAGCGGGTTACAGGAAAGCAAATACGTCAGTGACAGCAAGAAGAAGCACCCTGCACACGGCTTCAGTCCAGCAGCAACAGGGACAGGGCAGGAGCATTACCAACACCGCAAGCTGCCAGATACAGCGCCACGGGCGAGCCCAGTCCTCCGGCGCCGACCACCAGAATCGATGACCGGGAGAGCTTCCGCTGGCCTGCCACGCCGTCAGCAAGGCGTCAGAGGGCAGGTTCATCGAGCCTCGCCGAGCAGGTGCAGAGTTGAGCTGAGCTGACTAACCTTCGACCCCGAAGTCCGGGAGGAGGAGGTGGCGGCTGTACCGGTAGATCATGTCGGCCGGGAGGGAATCGGCATCCGCGAGCACAGGGCGCGCCTGGCACGCACCGCCGCCGCCGACGCACCCGCCGTTTCCCACCCCCGCCGCCTCGGGTGAGACCGGAGCGGCGGAGCCGGCCTCGAGCTCCGACTCTAGCCGCCGTATGCGGGCGTCTAGCTCGTCCCTCTCCTCCCGCAGCCTCTCCAGCTCCCTGCTCCTCCCGCCGTCGCCGTCGCCGTCGCCGCCGCCGCCCATCTCGCCGCAGCTCGACATCTCTCTGTCTTTTTTTATTTATTTTAGAAACGACACCTCTCTGCAGGGTCGCCCAAGCCGCCGGCCGAATTAACTTTCTCTTGTGGGCCGCTAAACCAACTACCCAATCCCTCTGTTGGCTGACCATCTGGGCCCTTGGCAATCCGTATGTCGGTCGGGCCCAATAAAATCCTAACCAATCCGAAGCCGACTAAGGCCCGGATGACCCAAGCCCATTTAAATAGAGGCAGGAAGGCAGCCAACCCAACCCAACCAGGTCAGACGAGAAAGAGAGCCCGGTAGCGCGTCGTGGTCGTCTAATCGAAATCGAGGTCTCGCCCCGTGCGCTCTCTTCTCGCTCTCGCTGCCTCCCCTCGGCGACTGCATCGGCAGCGGCGGCGGCGATGGCGCACCGGCTGCTGCGGGACGCGCAGGCCGACGGCTGGGAGCGGTCCGACTTCCCCATCATCTGCGAGTCGTGCCTCGGCGACAACCCCTACGTCCGCATGGTACGCGTCGCGCACACCAAACCCTAACCCTATCTTGTCGATTCGCGTGCTCGGTTGCTGGTGCGGCGGCGGCGTCGACGCGATTTTGTGCGTCCGCGGCGATCTGCTTGGCGCGGTTGTTGTCTGTACGCTGGGGAGTAGATCGGAGCCGAAGCTAGGCGTCTGTCTCGCTGGCGTGCGCTTCGATTTGTGTTTTTGAACTTCTCCGCGTTTTAGGATTTTTACCTTGTTGAAATAAAATCGAAGTCAATAGCTCTGGGCTGAATTGGGCAGATTGGTTCTGTGGTTGTAGTTGCCACGTTTTAGAATTTTTTTACAAGTATCGATCGGTAGCTCCGGTTGAATTACATGTGAGGTTGTTTACCTGTCCCCGCGATTGTATCTATCTATGGGTAAATTAGATGTAAGCAGTTAACTGGATAATAAAACAGAAAGAAGGCATCAATCAGATGGTTTAGGGGGTACAATTAAACATGCAATGGATGCGAAAACATCTTGCAGTCAAAGCTTTTTGTTGTTTCTATGAACTGCTCCTTGTTCTGTATTGCTTCAGTTCTTTGCGAGATGGATTATTTACTAGTTTTCTTGTTTGCGTTGGCAGCTGAGAGCAGATTATGACAAGGAATGCAAGATCTGTGCGCGTCCTTTTACCGTTTTCCGTTGGAGACCTGGTCGCGATGCAAGGTACAAGAAGACAGAGATCTGCCAGACGTGCTGCAAGTTGAAAAACGTCTGCCAGGTCTGCCTTCTGGACCTTGAATATGGTCTGCCAGTTCAGGTTCGAGACACAGCACTCGCCATCAATTCGAATGATGCAATTCCAAGGAGTGATGTCAACCGTGAGTACTTTGCAGAAGAGCATGATCGTAAGGTATGTTTTTTATTTTTTTCAGCACAATCTTGCTGCCATCATTTACTAGATGTGATTTTGCTTTTATCTAGATGTATTTTTAGTTCTAGATACATCTATTTTCTATCCATTTCTGCGACAAGTAATTTGGGATGGAGTGATTTAATTTTCATATCTACTGCAGTGAGCATGTCTATAATCACTGGTTTTATGACAGGATGACACTAAAAACCAAATTTCATTATGACTTGCAATGATCTACTAAAACTTAGTGAGATGGATGCGCTTAAAGTATATTGATAACTAATAACCACAATATCTTTTAACTGTACTCTGATTTTCCATACTTCCTTGTACAATTTATCTGCTTATGTCACCCATGCTCAACTTCTTGTGCCTGCCTCTTGAATCTATGATTAGTTCCTTCGAATGGAAGTTCATGCTTTATATGTATGCAGGCTGCAGCTGGCATAGATTATGACTCTTCATATGGAAAGGCCCGTCCAAATGATACCATTCTGAAGCTTCAGAGGACTTCACCATATTACAAGAGGAACCGAGCTCATGTTTGCAGTTTCTATGTGCGGGGTGAATGTACAAGAGGTGCTGAGTGCCCATATCGCCACGAGATGCCTGAGACAGGGGAGTTATCCCAGCAGAACATCAAAGATCGCTACTATGGGTATGTGATTTTATTGTGCCTACAAAATTGAGGTATATGCTTTTAGTTCTCTGCAATTTTTCCGTATAGCATTGACAGGTAGTTTATTCATAATCATCACATATGAGTTAAAACTTCCTGTAGCAACCTCAGATTAGCTTTTAGACATTGACATGTTGCTGTACTTTGTTTTCTGAAATTGAGTGTCCTCCTCTGTTGTTTTGACCTATAGTTGCAAGTTATGTTTAGAGTATGATGTGATTGCACCACTAAACTCAAATCTCTTTCATGTTTTCTGAGGATGGAAAAAGCAACTGAATAAACCTGTAAACTTGTATGTGGCTAATCTGAATTTGGGCATTAACTGAAGAAATTTATCGTGCATCCATTTATCTGGGGATTAAAGCCGTCTAAACTTGGATAAAAACTTAGCCTGTAGCTATTTAAAATGGTATCTCAACCTAATTGAGCTTCCGTTATACATATTGTAGATCAATTCCTCCTTCTTGTTGACTCTTGAGTGAATATCTTGATGTGCACACTTCACTTAAATCTTTGGTTTGGTTTCTGATGTTCCCTTCTTACTCTTTACAGAGTTAATGACCCAGTGGCTCTCAAGCTTTTGGGTAAGGCAGGTGAGATGCCATCTCTGCAGCCACCAGATGATGAGACTATAAGGACCCTCTACATTGGTGGACTAGATAACCGAGTCAGTGAGCAGGATTTGAGGGATCAGTTTTATGCACATGGTGAGATTGAATCCATCAGGATGGTAATCCAGCGTGCTTGTGCATTTGTGACATACACAACAAGAGAAGGTGCTGAGAGAGCTGCAGAGGAGCTTGCTAACAAGCTAGTCATCAAGGGTGTGCGCCTGAAGCTCATGTGGGGCAAGCCTCAAGCCCCAAGGCAAGATGATGACGAGGCTGGGAGGCAAGGCCATGTATCCCACGGAGGATTGCTCCCTAGGGCTGTCATATCCCAGCAGCATAGCAGCGACCAGCCTCAGCCACCTGGGATGGAGGGCCAACAGCAAGTTGCACCACCAGGAACGGGCTACTTCAACATCCCTCCACCGCCAGCGGTGGATCAGCGGATGTACCCTTCAATGGACCCACAGAGGATGGGTGCTGTAGTCAGGTCGCAGGAGGGCGATGGCAGCAAGCCAGGGCCACAGCACGCCGGGCAAGCTCAGGCGTCAAGCAGCTCAGGACAGGGCTATCCTATGCGTCCGCCGCTGCCGCCTTACTACCAGGGTGCTCAGTACCCTCCATACTACCCACCCCCACCGTATGGCGGCGGTTACATGGCCCCGCCTCGCATGCCGTACCCACCCCAGTATCCGCCATACCGGCCAATGCTGGCGCCCCCAGCACAGCAGCCACAAGGGAGTTCATCCCAGCAGCCGGCACCAGCCCCGGCAGGGCAGCAGCAGGCTCAAGCACCTCCTGCTCAGCAGCAGGGACCGGCGGCGGCGGCGGCCCAGAACTGAAGAAGCGAAGGATGTCAAAACGACTGCAGACGATTGTAAACCGCTGGCTGGTTTTACCAGCTTTTGTATTCCCAAAATTTGTGATTAGCAGTTAAAACCTTTCGGAGTGTTGTTGCTTATCTGGATCTATTAAAACTAACAGCTATAGTGGGTTTTTATTGAGCCACTAGATTTTGTTTTTGTCACCTGGTCGCAAGTCTTGCCTTGATGTCTTCTTTATAATTGCAGAGCACAGGAGAGCTTTCAGTATCATGTCATATTTCAGAATGGGTTTAGTTAGTTTTTCTGGTTTGTGAGATCAGCTTATAGTTGATACTTCGCATTCGTGCACGCTGTGGTTCATAAACCAAGCAGTTAACTTTGATTATTGAAATTATCATCAGTAAACATTATAGGCCAAATTCTAATACCAACATGTTTTTTTAGTGAACGGTTTGACTTGATTGATAAATTATACATCAAATCGAACAAAAACAAGCAGAGTATATTGAAATTATCATCAGTAAACGTTATAGGCCAAATTCTAATACCATTTAGTGAACGGTTTGACTTGATTGATAAATTAGACAAAAGTACATCAAATCGAACAAAAACAAGCAGAGTATATTGAAATTATCATCAGTAAACGTTATAGGCCAAATTCTAATACTAACATGTTTTTTTAGTGAACGGTTTGACTTGATTGATAAGTTAGACAAGAGTAAGTACATCAAATCGAACAAAAACAAGCAGAGTATATTGAAATTATCATCAGTAAACGTTATAGGCCAAATTCTAATACTAACATGTTTTAAAATTAGACAAGAGTAAGTACATCAAATTGAACAAAAACAAGCAGAGTACTAAGCGGTCGTCGAATTTAGATTCCGCTCCCAAGAACCAGGCTTGTGCAATGGAAACTTCAGAGAAGAAAAGGAAGATTGTATGATTTTTGGCACTAAACGTAGGTGGTATGGTGTGAACAAATATGCATGCTCCTTGCAGTATGTAAGGCTCAAAACACGAGGAAACAAGACTCACCGGACTGAATGTGCTCCAAAATTTTGACGCTGAAAACTGAGATGCAGCGGCAGGTGCAATGACGAAACAAGTGGTATTTTCTGAGCGAAGCAGCTTAAGAAATGAACTACTGGCATAGCTCCAGGATCGGTATTTATGAATTCATGGTGCCCAAAAGATACCTTCAACCAATATGTCTTCAATTCGACCTGGATGTCATGATGTCATGATGAGGTTTTCTCGGTTGGGCATGCCCACGCTCACGCTCTGCCCCGCGTCCCCCACCGCGCTCCACCCCGCGCCCCCCACCGTGCTCCCAAGCCACGCCGGCCTGAGCTTGCTGAACGCCGCTGGCCCCTGCTCCGGCGGCGGAGGGCTCTCGCTGTGCCGCATCCAGAAGACCCGTGCTGGTGCGGGATAGGCGGTGGCGATCCGGACTGGCGAGGCGAAGTGTTTGGGGGCGGAAACTCTCAGATCTACTGATGGAGGGAGGAGAAGGAGCTGCAGCGGATCCGGAGATTCGCCGGCTACTCGCGGAGGTGACTCGGCGGGAGCGTGCGGCGGATCGGGCGGCAAGGGCGGCGGAGCAGGCGTCGCAGGCTCTGGCTGTGGCGAGGATGAACCTCGTGCTGCGGGCAATGGCGAACACCACAGACCTCGAGCGAGCCTCCATCTTCGGGTTGGGCCAGGAGATCTCCCCCACCTTGATTCTGCAGTGGGCGGAGGGAGAGGCGACTTCCACGCCGAGGCAGCAGAGGAGGAGATGGAGACCTTTCCGAAGGGCGACGCGCTGATGCTCAAATCGACTGATTCTGGATGTAAGCCCCATTCCCCTTCTGTTGCTATTTCAATTTCATAGGTTGCTGCTCGCCAGAGATCGCCATCGCCACCGCCGTTTGAAGTTTTGCCTCCGGTGAGACTGGTCAACGCGGTGGTGGGCGGTGGGCCTAGGAGGGTCCGGATGGTCAGAGGCGGTGGAGAGAATGACACCAGGGCCCGCCGCTTTGGTGATAAAAGGAACACTTTCCCCAATTCTCTCCTCCCTCCCATTCGCATGCCTGATTCAGGGGCGGCTAGGGTTCGTCGGCGGCCGCGTCGCCCCCCTCCTCCCTCTTCCTTAGTCTGGGTGAGGAAGGGTAAGTTCTGGAGCGGGTGCTTCACGGCGGACGATTGCTTCCCTGCTGGTGCCGCTGGCAAACACCAAGCCCCCACTAAGTTTAGCTTCTCTACTGATTTTTGGTCGAAGAGAGAAGGAAGGGAGACCTACGCGGAGGTGACTCGTAAGATGGCTGGAGCTGGAGCGGGGCAGGGGGCTAGAGGAGGTGGGAGAGTCAATAGTGGCGGGGGCGGAACGAGCTGCGTCCCCCTTCCCAGATCACCGTTGTTCCCCCTGTTATCCCCCCGGTTCGCCCCCCTTTGGCCCAACAGCAGCAACAACAGCAAAATCCTCCTATATCCATCTATGCTAAGCCTCCCATCTTCCCTTTGGCCTCTAGCTCGCAGATGATGTATCCGCAGATGGGATCGATGTTCCCAGGATATCCTACCCCTGGATTCCATCAATATTCTGCTAACCCTTGGCCGAATCAGCAACAGGTTTAATCCCCTTTCATTGCCCCCAACCAATGTGCTCCTATGCAATATCCTCAGTTCCATCAAGCTGTAGCTGCTGGTAGTGGGTCTGGTTCTGAAAATGGGCAAACTGGTCAGAGCAAGAGCAAGAAGAAACAGAGAAATGCTACTGGAAAGAAGAAAACAGATGCTGGACCTGCTGCTCCTCAGGCTGTACTGACTACTGTTGAGCTTGTTGCTTTCAATGTAGACCCTAAATATATTGGGGCTATTTGTTTCAACTGTGGACTGCCTGGGCACTATGTTGGTATGTGTCAGATTCCAAAAACTTGCTTTATGTGTGCTGTCCCTGGTCACCATATGGATGTCTGCCCCTTGTGGTACAAACCCTACCCAGCTGCTCAATTCTAGGGTAGTGCTGGGAATGGCTGAAAGAAATATGCCCTAGAGGCAATAATAAAGTTATTATTTATTTCCTTATATCATGATAAATGTTTATTATTCATGTTATAATTGTATTAACCGGAAACATAATACATGTGTGAATACATAGACAAACAGAGTGTCACTAGTATGCCTCTACTTGACTAGCTCGTTAATCGAAGATGGTTATGTTTCCTGACCATGAACAAAAGAGTTGTTATTTGATTAATGGGATCACATCATTAGGAGAATGATGTGATTGACATGACCCATTCCACTAGCTTAGCACCCGATCGTTTAGTATGTTGCTATTGCTTTCTTCATGACTTATACATGTTCCTATGACTATGAGATTATGCAACTCCCATTTGCCGAAGGAACACTTTGTGTGCTACCAAACGTCACAATGTAACTGGGTGATTATAAAGGAGCTCTACAGGTGTCTCCAAAGGTACATGTTGGGTTGGCGTATTTTGAGATTAGGATTTGTCACTCCGATTGTCGGAGAGGTATCTCTGGGCCCTCTCGGTAATGCACATCACATAAGCCTTGCAAGCATTGCAACTAATGAGTTAGTTGTGAGATGATGTACTACGGAACGAGTAAAGAGACTTGCCGGTAACGAGATTGAACTAGGTATTGAGATACCGACGATCGAATCTCGGGCAAGTAACATACCGATGACAAAGGGAACAACGTATGTTGTTATGCGGTCTAACCGATAAAGATCTTCGTAGAATATGTAGGAGCCAATATGGGCATCCAGGTCCCGCTATTGGTTATTGACAAGAGAGGTGTCTCGGTCATGTCTACATAGTTTTCGAACCCGTAGGGTCCGCACGCTTAACGTTCGTTGACGATAGAGTACTATGAGTTATGTATGTTGGTGACCGAATGTTCTTCGGAGTCCCGGATGAGATCACGGACATGATGAGGAGCTCCGGAATGGTCCGGAGGTAAAGATTCATATATTGGATGATATGGTTAGGCTAAGGGGTCAGGCCCACGGGGCTATAAGTCGGTGCAAAAGGAGTTTTGCGGAGGCCAGGGGGCCAAACACCGGAGACCCTGGCGTCTGGCCCTGGGCCAGACGCCGGGGCCCATGGCGTCTAGGCCAGACGCCAAGGATTGTGGCGTTTGGTCCTGGAGTCCGAGTGGGTCTCTTGCCTTTCGGGCAAAACCGACTTTGAGGAGGCTTTTGCTCCAAGTTTCGACCCCAGGGCTCAACATATAAATAGAGGGGCAGGGCTAGCACAAAAGACACATCAAGAAACACAAAGCCGTGTGCCGGCAACCCCGTCTCCTCTAGTTTATCCTCCGTCATAGTTTTCGTAGTGCTTAGGCGAAGCCCTGCGAAGATTGTTCTTCACCAACACCGTCACCACGCCGTCGTGCTGCCGGAACTCATCTACTACTTCACCCCTCTTGCTGGATCGAGAAGACGAGGACGTCACCGAGCCGAACGTGTGCAGAACTCGGAGGTGTCGTGCTTTCGGTGCTTGGATCGGTCGGATCGTGAAGACGTACGACTACATCAACTGCGTTGATATAACGTTTCCGCTTACGGTCTACGAGGGTATGTAGACAACACTCTCCCCTCTCGTTGCTATGCATCACCATGATCTTGCGTGTGCGTAGGAATTTTTTTGAAATTACTACGTTCCCCAACAGTGGTATCAGAGCCAGGTTTTATGTGTTGATGTTATATGCACGAGTAGAACACAAGTGAGTTGTGGGCGATATAAGTCATACTGCTTACCAGCATGTCATACTTGGTTCGGCGGTATTGTTGGATGAAGCGGCCCGGACCGACATTACGCGTACGCTTACGCGAGACTGGTTCTACCGACGTGCTTTGCACACAGGTGGCTGGCGGGTGTCAGTTTCTTCAACTTTAGTTGAACCGAGTGTGGCTACGCCCGGTCCTTGCGAAGGTTAAAACAGCCCGTAGCAGCCACGTAAAACTTGCAACAACAAAGTAGAGGACGTCTAACTTGTTTTTGCAGGGCATGTTGTGATGTGATATGGTCAAGACATGATGCTAAATTTTATTGTATGAGATGATCATGTTTTGTAACCCAGTTATCGGCAACTGGCAGGAGCCATATGGTTGTCGCTTTATTGTATGCAATGCAATCGCCCTGTAATGCTTTACTTTATCACTAAGCGGTAGCAATAGTCGTAGAAGCATAAGATTGGCGAGACGACAACGATGCTACGATGGAGATCAAGGTGTCGCACCGGTGACGACGGTGATCATGACATTGCTTCGGAGATGGAGATCACAAGCACAAGATGATGATGGCCATATCATATCACTTATATTGATTGCATGTGATGTTTATATTTTAATGCATCTTATCTTGCTTTGATTGACGGTAGCATTATAAGATGATCCCTCACTAATTATCAAGAAGTGTTCTCCCTGAGTATGCACCGTTGCGAAAGTTCTTCGTGCTGAGACACCACGTGATGATCGGGTGTGATAGGCTCTACGTTCAAATACAACGGGTGCAAAACAGTTGCACATGCGGAATACTCAGGTTAAACTTGACGAGCCTAGCATATACAGATAGGGCCTCGGAACACGGAGAGCGAAAGGTCGAACGTGAATCATATAGTAGATATGATCAACATAGTGATGTTCACCATTGAAACTACTCCATCTCATGTGATGATCGGACATGGTTTAGTTGATTTGGATCACGTGATCACTTAGGGGATTAGAGGGATGTCTATCTAAGTGGGAGTTCTTAAGTAATATGATTAAATTGAACTTAAATTTATCATGAACTTAGTCCTAATAGTATTTTGCAAATTATGTTGTAGATCAATAGCTCGCGTTGTTGCTTCCCTGTGTTTATTTTGATATGTTCCTAGAGAAAACTAAGTTGAAAGATGTTAGTAGCAATGATGCGGATTGGATCCATGATCTGAGGATTATCCTCATTGCTGCACAGAAGAATTATGTCCTTGATGCACCGCTAGGTGACAGACCTATTGCAGGAGCAAATGCAGACGTTATGAACGTTTGGCTAGCTCAAAATGATGACTACTTGATAGTTTAGTGCACCATGCTTAATGGCTTAGAATCGGGACTTCAAAGACGTTTTGAACGTCATGGACCATATGTGATGTTCCAGGAGTTGAAGTTAATATTTCAAGCAAATACCCGAGTTGAGAGATATGAAGTCTCCAACAAGTTCTATAGCTAAAAGATGGAGGAGAATAGCTCAAGTAGTGAGCATGTGCTCAGATTGTCTGGGTACTACAATCGCCTGAATCAAGTGGGAGTTAATCTTCCAGATAAAATAGTGATTGATAGAATTCTCTAGTCACCATCACCAAGTTAGTAAAACTTCGTGATGAACTATAATATGCAAGGGATAACGGAAACAATTCCCAAGCTCTTCGTGATGCTGAAATCGACGAAGGTAGAAATCAAGAAAAACATCAAGTGTTGATGGTTGACAAGACCACTAGTTTAAAGAAAAGGGCAAAGGGAAGAAGGGGAACTTCAAGAAGAACGGCAAGCAAGTTGCTTCTCAAGTGAAGAAGCCCAAGTATGGACCTAAGCCTAAGACTAAGTGCTTCTACTGCAAAGGGACTGGTCACTGGAAGCGGAACTACCCCAAGTATTTGGCGGATAAGATATATTGGATATACATGTTATTGATGTGTACTTTACTAGTGTTTATAGCAACCCCTCAGTATTTGATACTGGTTCAGTTGCTATGAGTAGTAACTCGAAACGGGAGTTGCATAATGAACAGAGACTAGTTAAGGGTGAAGTGACGATGTGTGTTGGAAGTGGTTCCAAGATTGATATGATCATCATCGCACACTCCCTATACTTTCGGGATTAGTGTTGAACCTAAATAAGTGTTATTTGGTGTTTGCGTTGAGCATGAATATGATTTGATCATGTTTATTGCAATACGGTTATTCATTTAAGTTAGAGAATAATTGTTGTTCTGTTTACATGAATAAAACCTTATATGGTTACACACCCAATGAAAGTGGTTCATTGGATCTCGATCGTACTAATACACATATTCATAATATTGAAGCCAAAAGATGCAAAAATTAATAATGGTAGTGCAACTTATCTGTGGCACTGCCTTTTAGGTCATATTGGTGTAAAGCGCATGAAGAAACTCCATGATGATGGGATTTCGGAATCACTTGATTATGAATCGCTTGATGCTTGCGAACCATGCCTCATGGGCAAGATGACTAAGACGCCGCTCTCCAGAACAATGGAGCGAGCAACTGACTTATTGGAAATAATACATACTGATGTATGCGATCCGATGAGTGTTAAGGCTCGCGGCAGGTATCGTTATTTTCTGACCTTCACAGATGATTTGAGTAGATATGGGTATATCTACTTGATGAAACATAAGTCTGAAACATTTGAAAAGTTCAAAGAATTTCAGAGTGAAGTGGAAAATCATCGTGACAAGACAGTAAGGTTTCTACGATCTGATCGCGGAGACAAAAATTTGAGTTACGAGTTTGGTCTTCAATTAAAACAATGTGGAATAGTTTCACAAATTCGTGCCACCTGGAACACCCATAGTTTAAAAAACCGAACCGAAAAGGTTGTCGGTTTAGGTTTTTACCGGTCGGACCACCGGTTCACCGGTTCGATTGTCAGTTTTTTAAGCAATAAAATAACATATGTTGAGTAATATATGTGCTAATATAGTGTGAAACAATGGTCAAATAAAATTATTTTCATGTAGTGGACAACAAAGTAGCACATCAGAGTTGGTTATTAGGCCGTGGGCAACCCCCCCTTTACTGCTCACACGTCCTAGGATTGAATTCCACTTCCTCAATTTCTATTAAAAAAATTCCTGGTTTTTCCCGGTTCAATGGCCCGGTTTTTCACCGGCTTTCCAAAAAACCGGCCAGTTTTATGGGGTTTTTTCGGTCTGATTGCAGAATGGTCTTATTAGCTTAAAAAACCGATGAGGCCACCGGTTCTGGTTTTTTTCGGTTCGACCGCCGGTCCGGTCCGGTTTTTTAAACTATGGGAACACCACAACATAATGGTGTGTCCGAACGTCATAACCATACTTTATTGGATATAGTACAATCTATGATGTTTCTTACCGATTTACCACTATCGTTTTGGGGTCATGCATTAGAGACAGTTGCATTCACGTTAAAAAGGGGCACCATCTAAGTCCGTTGAGACGACACAATATGAACTGTGGTTCGGCAAGAAACCAAAGTTGTCGTATCTTAAAGTTTGGGGTTGCGATGCTTATAAGAAAAAGTTTCATCATGATAAGCTCAAACCCAAATCGGAGAAATGTGTCTTCATAGGATACCCAAAGGAGACAGTTGGGTACACCTTCTATCACAGATCCGAAGGCAAGACATTCGTTGCTGAGAATGGATACTTTCTAGAGAAGGAGTTTCTCTTGAAAGAAGTGAGTGGGAGGAAAGTAGAACTTGATGAGGTAACTGTACCTGCTCTCTTATTGGAAAGTAGTTCATCACAGAAAACGGTTTCTGTGACACCTACACCAATTAGTGAGGAAGTTAATGATGATGATCATGAAACTTCAGATCAAGTTATTACCGAACCTCGTAGATTAACCAGAGTAAGATCCGCATCAGATTGGTACGGTAATCCTGTTCTGGAAATCATGCTACTAGATCATGATGAACCTACGAACTATGAAGAAGCGATGGTGAGCCCAGATTCCGCAAAATGGCTTGAAGCCATGAAATCTGAGATGGGATCCATGTATGAAAACAAAGTATGGACTTTGGTTGACTTGCCCGATGATCGGCAAGCAATTGAAAATAAATGGATCTTCAAGAGGAAGACGGACGCTGATAGTAGTATTACTATCTACAAAGCTAGAATTGCCGCAAAAGGTTTTCGACAAGTTCAAGATGTTGACTACGATGAGAGTTTCTCACTCGTATCTATGCTTAAGTCTGTCCGAATCATGTTAGCAATTGCCGCATTTTATGAAATCTGGCAAATGGATAAACAAAGCTGCATTCCTTAATGGATTTCTTAAAGAAGAGTTGTATATGATGCAACCAGAAGGTTTTGTCAATCCTAAAAGTGTTAACAAAATATGCAAGCTCCAGCAATCCATCTATGGACTGGTGCAAGCATCTCGGAGTTGGAATATGCGCTTTGATGAGATGATCAAAGTATATAGTTTTTATACAGACTTGTGGTGAAGCCTGTATTTACAAGAAAGTGAGTGGGAGCACTATAGCATTTCTGACAAGTATATGTGAATGACATATTGTTGATTGGAAATAATGTAGAATTATTCTGCAAAGCATAAAGGAGTGTTTGAAAGAAGTTTTTCAAAGAAAGACCTCGGCGAATCTGCTTACACATTAAGCATCAAGATCTATAGAGATAGATCAAGACGCTTGATAAGTTTTTTCAATGAGTACATACCTTGACAATATTTTGAAGTAGTTCAAAATGGAACAGTCAAAGAAAAGAGTTCTTGGCTGTCTTACAAGGTGTGAAATTGAGTAAGACTCAAAGCCCGACCACGGCAGAAGATAGAAAGAGAATGAAAGTCATTCCCTATGCCTCAGCCATAGGTTCTATAAAGTATGTCATGCTGTGTACCAGATCTATTGTATACCCTACACTGTGTTAAGCAAGGGAGTACAATAGTGATTTAAGAGTAGATCACTGGACTGCGGTCAAAATTATCCTTAGTGGAATAAGGAAATATTTCTCGATTATGGAGGTGACAAAAGGTTCATCGTAAAAAGTTACGTCGATGCAAGTTTTGACACAGATCTGGATGACTCTAAGTCTCGATCTAGATACATATTGAAAGTGGGAGCAATTAGCTAGAGTAGCTCTGTGTAGAGCATTGTAGACATAGAATTCGCAAAATACTTACGGATCTGTATGTGACAGACCCGTTGACTAAAATTATCTCACAAGCAAAACATGATCACACCTTAGTACTCTTTGGGTGTTAATCACATAACCGATGTGAACTAGATTACTGACTCTAGTAAACCCTTTGGGTGTAGGTCACATGACGATGTGAACTATGGGTGTTAATCACATGGTGATGTGAACTATTAGTGTTGAATCACATGGCGATGTGAACTAGATTATTGACTCTAGTGCAAGTGGGAGACTGAAGCAAATATGCCCTAGAGGAAATAATAAAGTTATTATTTATTTCCTTTTATCATGATAAATGTTTATTATTCATGCTATAATTGTATTAACCGGAAACATAATACATGTGTGAATACATAGACAAACAGAGTGTCACTAGTATGCCTCTACTTGACTAGCTCGTTAATCGAAGATGGTTATGTTTCCTGAACATGAACAAAAGAGTTGTTATTTGATTAACGGGATCACATCATTAGGAGAATGATGTGATTGACATGACCCATTCCACTAGCTTAGCACCCGATCGTTTAGTATGTTGCTATTGCTTTCTTCATGACTTATACATGTTCCTATGACTATGAGATTATGCAACTCCCATTTGCCGGAGGAACACTTTGTGTGCTACCAAACGTCACAATGTAACTGGGTGATTATAAAGGAGCTCTACAGGTGTCTCCAAAGGTACATGTTGGGTTGGCGTATTTCGAGATTAGGATTTGTCACTCCGATTGTCGGAGAGGTATCTATGGGCCCTCTCGGTAATGCACATCACATAAGCCTTGCAAGCATTGCAACTAATGAGTTAGTTGTGAGATGATGTATTACGGAACGAGTAAAGAGACTTGCCGGTAACGAGATTGAACTAGGTATTGAGATACCGACGATCGAATCTCGGGCAAGTAACATACCTATGACAAAGGGAACAACGTATGTTGTTATGCGGTCTGACCGATAAAGATCTTCGTAGAATATGTAGGAGCCAATATGGGCATCCAGGTCCCGCTATTGGTTATTGACAAGAGAGGTGTCTCGGTCATGTCTACATAGTTCTCGAACCCGTAGGGTCCGCACGCTTAACGTTCGTTGACGATATAGTACTATGAGTTATGTATGTTGGTGAGCGAATGTTGTTCGGAGTCCCGGATGAGATCACGGACATGACGAGGAGCTCCGGAATGGTCCGGAGGTGAAGACTCATATATTGGATGATATGGTTAGGCCAAGGGGTCAGGCCAACGGGGCTATAAGTCGGTGCAAAAGGATTTTTGCGGAGGCCAGGGGGCCAGACGTCGGGGCCCATGGCGTCTGGGCCAGACGCCAAGGATTGTGGCGTTTGGTCCTGGAGTCCGAGTGGGACTCTTGCCTTTCGGGCAAAACCGACTTTGAGGAGGCTTTTGCTCCAAGTTTCGACCCCAGGGCTCAACATATAAATAGAGGGGCAGGGCTAGCACAAAAGACACATCAAGAAACACCAAGCCATGTGCCGGCAACCCCGTCTCCTCTAGTTTATCCTCCGTCATAGTTTTCGTAGTGCTTAAGCGAAGCCCTGTGAAGATTGTTCTTCACCAACACCGTCACCACGCCGTCGTGCTGCCGGAACTCATCTACTACTTCACCCCTCTTGCTGGATCGAGAAGGCGAGGACGTCACCGAGCTGAACGTGTGCAGAACTCGGAGGTGCCGTGCTTTCGGTGCTTGGATCGGTCGGATCGTGAAGACGTACGACTACATCAACTGCGTTGATATAACGCTTCCGCTTATGGTCTACGAGGGTACGTAGACAACACTCTCCCCTCTCGTTGCTATGCATCACCATGATCTTGCGTGTGCGTAGGAATTTTTTTGAAATTACTATGTTCCCCAACAATGGCCTGGGCTTCTTTCATGTTGAGGCTGGAGAAAAAGCAACAGTGACTGGCTGAACTTTGGAAATGTGGGTCTGGTGGTTATTGAAGAAGGTGAAATTTCTGCTGAGGAGCTAGGTGCTTGCTTCACCAGTATGTGGAAAACCAACTGGCCTTGGCAGATCAGAGCTTATGATGCTTCTCAATATCTTGTCAGATTCCCTCCAAACAAAAAAATCACAGACTTAGTTGCTTATGACTCCATTAACCTCAAGAAGAAAGGTGTTTCCATTTCTTTCAAGAATTGGCATGGAGAACTGCCTGCCTTTGATTCCCTGACTGAGGTCTGGGTGGAAATTGTAGGCCTGCCTCTTGCCTGGTGCTCTTGGTCTGTGTTTGCCCAAGTTGCTGCTACTTTGGGTGGCATTACTAATATTAACTGGCATGACATTTTCAGAAGTTTTTATGAAGTGGTGAGAGTTCAGGTTGCTGTTAGAGATTCTAGTTTGATCCCTAGAGACAGACTGTTTGAGATTCAGCAAGAACTGTATCTTCTCACTTTCAAAGTTGATGAGGAGGTGCTGTGGATTCTAATAACCCTTATGATCCCCCTGACCACAAGAATGATGAGGATGACAACAGCAAAAAACAGGGTGGAGAAGATGAGTTCAGTAATGATGACCTATTGGGAGAAGAGATGGAACATGATCTTGATAACAGCAGGAAGAACTCCAACTTCAGACCAAGACCTGCCTCTGCTCCTAGTGGGTCTAGAAACAGAACCCACAATATGGATGATATTTCTCCTACTGATCTGTCTAAGATGGATGTGAATAACAACAATCCTTTGGAGAGATCAGTTTTCTTGAAGATCCAAGATGCTCCCCGGACTAAAAGCTACATGCAAGCTGTTAAGAAAAATCCAATGGAGAATTTTGGCACAATTCTTCTCCCTGAGTTTGAAGCTTCTATCAAGGATGGAGTGTCCAGCAAGGACTGCATCCCTGGTTCTCTTGGAGGGTTAATTCCCTGCCCTACTCTTGCTGCTAGCCTTAAAGCTGGTGGTGACAAATGGGGCCCTGTTATATCCACTAGGATGAGTAACAGGATCAAGAGAGATGGGAAGCCAACCTTGGTCAAAGCTCAAGAGATTAAGCAGAAGAAGAACTTGGAGATTCCCAGAGGTAATAACCCCAAAATCTTCCATAATTCTTTTGCTTGCCTGGACAATGAAACTCTAGTTTCTAAAGCACTCAATGCTGGCATTGTTATGGGAGATAATCCCCCTCAAGTTAGCAATAATGTTGATGCTATTAAGAAAATAGAGTTTGATAGATTAGACAAATTTAAACAGGATAGTCCTGATATGTTTCTTCCTGGAGACATTGAAGTCACCAAGGAGGATTTCTGTAAGTTGTATACTTTTGATGCTCCTCTTGATACTGAATCTGACCATCACTCTGATCCAAATATGGAGGAAGAGGCTGATGTTGCCTCCTTATGGATTGAGGTTAAAAATCAGAGGTCTAAAAAGTATCAAGCTAAAAAATCTACTAGGTTTAGATGATAGGATTTTTTTGGAACGTGAGAGGTCTTAATGGCCCTCAAAAGATTTCCAAGGTGCAAGAGATTATTAGATCTCACTGCCCTGACTTTATTTGTTTATCTGAAACTAAGAAGGCTGAGTTTAGTATTAATCAGCTAGAGGCCTTAGACTCTAGAAATGGCTTTATCTGGAATTGGTTGCCTGCTAATAACACTGCTGGAGGTTTGTTAGTGGGAGTCAAGGAAGATAAATTTGAGATCTTAGCTTGTGATATTTTTACTTTCAGTATTTCCTGCTTGCTGAAGAACAAGTATAATAGCACTGTTTGGAGGCTAATCTCAGTTTATGGTTCTGCTTATGATAACTTTAAGCTTGATTTTATTAATGAACTACATAACCTTCTAAATAACTGGAATGGACCTACTATTGTGGGTGGAGACTTTAATTTGGTTAGAGCTGCTGAGGATAAGAACACTGGCCTAGTTATCCAGCACTGGGCTGATCTTTTTAATGACTGGATAAATAAATTTGGCCTCATTGAGATTAAGAATGCTGGCAGAAAATTTACTTGGGCCAATAACCAGGACAATCTAGTCATGGCTGCTTTAGATAGAATTTTTGTTTCTGCTGATTGGGAAAGACTTTTTCCTGCTAGTCAGGTTAAAACTCTTCCTAGAATTGGGAGTGATCACCCCCCCTTATTTTTAATTCTGATGCTATAGCTATTCCCAAGAATAAAATCTTTAGATTTGAAAAATGGTGGCTAGAAGTTCCTGGATTTGATGAGGTTGTTCACAAGGCTTGGAATGCTAAATGTTAGTGCTCTTCTGCTATTGATATTTGGCAATTCAAGATCAGGAATACTAGGAAAGCCACCAAAGGGTGGAGCCTTAATTATGAGGCCTCCCAAAACAAAACTAAGCAAGCTTTAGTTGCTGAATATAATTGTCTGGACATTCTTGCAGAAACTCAACCTCTTTCCCCTAATTCTAAAGCTAGAGTGAAAGTGATCGCAGGTGATTTAAATGAGATTTGGAAGAAAGAGGAAATCAAGGCCAGACAGAGAGCTAGGGAGAGAGACATAAAAGAGGGGGATCTGAACTCTGACTACTTTCAGGCCCTGGCCAATCAGAAGAGGAGGAAGAAGCATATTGTTGTTCTGGAAACTGCTGATGGCCCAGTTGAAAACACTAAAGGTATTGTTGCTACTGCAGTAGAATATTATAAGAAACTTTTTGGCTTCTCTCCTGCTATGAATCTTAAGTTAGTTGATGATTTTTGGGACCAGGCTAGCATGGCCACTGCTGAACATATTGAGTACTTAGAAAAACCTTTTTCTGAAGAAGAGATTAAGAATGCAGTTTTTGGCTCCTATGCTGAAGGTGCTCCTGGTCCTGATGGTTTTCCCTTTTTGTTTTATCAACATTTCTGGGATCTCATTAAAAGTGATCTGCTTGCACTTTTTAAAGATTGGGAGAAAGGGGAGTTGGACTTATTTAGACTCAACTTCTCCGTGCTGACCCTTGTCCCTAAAGAACCAAATGTTGTTTCTTTGGACAGGTTCAGACCCCTTGCTATGATTAATTGTAGCTTCAAGATTTTTGCTAAGTGTGCTGCTAATAAACTAGGCCCAGTTTGCAATGACTTGATCTCCCCTAATCAAACTGCTTTTATAAAAGGCAGATTTATTTTGGAGAGTATTGTTGCTGCCCATGAGGTGGTGCATGTTGTAGCTAGTAACCACCTCTAGGGGTTTTGTTTTAAGCTTGATTATGAGAAAGCTTATGATATGGTGAATAGAGAATTCCTATTAGACATGCTTAAGAGAAGAGGTTTTGGCCCTAAATGGATGTACAAATTAGGCTCTCTTCTTCATAATGGTTCTGTTGGGATCAGGATCAATGATACTAATAGTGAGTTTTTTATCACTGGCAAAGGTGTGAGGCAGGGTGACCCTACCTCCCCTTTGCTTTTCAACCTTGCAGCTGATGTATTCACTAGAATACTAGCCAAAGCAGCTGATCAGGGCATGATTGCTGGACGTTTTCCTCCTTCTAACCCAGCCGGGGTCATTAGCATGCAGTATGCTGATGATACCCTTTTGTTTTTAGACAATAATTTAGAACATGCTAATAATTTGAAGTGGCTCCTCTCTTGTTTTGAGCAGCTATCTGGTATGAGGATCAATTTTCATAAATGTGATCTGGAACCTATTAACATTGATAGAGATGAGGCTACTAGTTTTGCTCGGTCTTTAGGCTGTAAACCTGGTGCTTTTCCTATTAAGTATCTTGGCGCTCCTCTCCATTACTCTAAAATTAGAAGAGAGGACCTCCAGCCTTTAGTAGACACTATTATTAAAAGGGCTGTTGGCTGGAGAGGGAGGCTGCTATCCTTTGGTAAAAGGCTGGTTCTGGTCCAAGCTTGCCTAGCCAGCATCCCTGCATATCTAATGGGTTATATTAAATTCCCTAAGTTGGCTATTAAGCTCATTAATTCCCAACTAGCCCATTGTTTTTGGGATGATTATGAAGGGCATCACAAATACCACCTGGCTAGCTGGGGGTCCTTGGCTATGAAGAAAGTATATGGTGGGCTGGGGATTACTGACTTGTCTAATATGAATTTATGTCTGCTTGCTTCTTGGGTCAGCAGATATAATAGAGATGAGGGGAAGATTTGGAAAAGCATCATTGACGCTAAGTACAACACCCAGTCCCCTAACATTTTTAGTTGTCCTTCTCTAGGTGCTTCCCCTTTTTGGAAGGGTGTTCTTTGGGCTGCCCAAGCTACTAAGTTTGGCTACTCCTGGAAGGTTGGCAATGGTAAGAAAGTCAGGTTTTGGGAGGACCATTGGTTTGGCTCGGGCCCCCTAGCAACTCTTTACTGGGACTTATATAATATTGCTAATGAACATGATTGCACCTTAGATCAAGTGTGGGACGGTCTTAACCTTAAGATTTCTTTTAGGAGATGTTTCTCCAGTGAGCTTCTGTCTCTGTGGTTTGAGATTTTCCTAGAGATTTCTAAATCCATTACTTTCTCTTAGACTGATGACTCTCTCATCTGGAATCTGAATTCCAGTGGGGTTTACTCTGTTAAATCCTTGTATAACGTAGTTAACTTTAGGGGGGTGTTACCTAATAACACTCCTGCTGTGTGGAAAATTAAGATCCCTGCCAGGATCCACATCTTTCTTTGGTTGGTGATTAACAACAAGATTTTAACTAGGGACAACTTGGGCAAAAGGCAAAATGTCCCTGACATTTCTTGCCCCTTTTGTTCATGCAGTGAATCTTGTCACCATCTGTTTTTTGGCTGCGATGTTTCGACTGAATTCTGGAGAAACATCTCTAAAATTACTGGTTATAGAGGAACAACCAACATGATTTCCTTTGCGAACTGCTGGTCTAGAGGGGCCAAACCGGTCTCTGGGCCATCTGGAATACCAGAAACGATTTGATTTTTAACCGTGCCAATTGGATCAATATACAGGGGCTGTGGCGCAAGACTGCCTTGTACGCTGCACGATGGGAACCGCTGTCTGCAGACCCTATTAAGAAGCAAATCCAGGACATGGTGCGGGAGCTGGAGATCCTGATCAAAGCGCCGTCACCGCTGATGTGGCCGGATCCAGGCTGAGGAGTTCTGAGTTTCAGTTGAGCATGTGGCTCTGATGTTGATAGCTAGTCAAGGGTTGTGGCCGGTTTATTTCCTAATCTATTTGTGCCTATCTCCCTTGTAATAGCTAACAACTAGGAGCTTTATTTCTGCAGTTGTTTTTATTTTTGTTGTAGACCATAGGTGTTGTAGCTCTTCGGTAATGTACTGGTTGATTTCTTTGCTTTGCAATGGAATCGGGGCTGGGCCCTTTTCTTCAAAAAAAGAATTAAAATTCAGTGCTAGAAATGTTTTTGAAGACAAAAGTAAGGGGAGGAGCATCGTCAGTAGGTCTGTGTTTTTTTAGAAAAGGAGGAATACCCCCGGCCTTTGCATCTGGACGATGCATACGGCCAATTTATTAATTATTAACACAAGACCTTACAAAGTCGTACAACAGTAAGACCAAAGCCACCATCTGAGCAACCTCTGTCGCTATTCCTATCTATCTGATGAAGGGACGCTGATGGTCTAGGCCTAATACCAAACAGACCTCGCAGCCAAACCTAACATCTAAGACCTGAGGTCCCAACCAGGACGCCTACTGAGTATGGGCACCCACCAGTCCGGCGTGTTCCTCAACCATGACGCCTGCCGGGTATGAGGCCGCCACAACCACCTGCCACATATCCATCTTCAGAGCTGTACTGCTGCATCGGCCTTGTCCAGTCTCGCTGTCGCCGACGCCACCACGACGCCAGACAGCGCCGACCTCCTGCGCGTGTCCGTCATCACACATCTGATGCCAGGCCTCCGCTGCTCCATTCCACCAAGAGCCGCCGCCAAGAATATGTAGAACGAAACACCGCTCCATCGAAAGGGAGGCAACACACCCCCACCCCTCACCTGCAGACCCTCCCATCCGATCCCAATGTCCTTGGCGCCGCCTCCAGGAAGGTTACGGTGCACGGGGCACCGCCGACGCCCGATCCGCATCAGATCTTGGGCTTTCGCCCTGACATAGGTCGGAGTGGAGAGATGGTGTCCTTAGCAGCGCCTCCAAGGAGGAAAGCGGCGCCAAAAGGCGGCGTCGCCGCTACCGGCTAGCCAAGGCGGCCAAGGTTTCCCTCGGACACCGATCTGCTCCACCAGAACACACCGGAGGTGGATCCGGCAAGATCCAAAGCCAAACCGGGGACTAGGAAGGGATGCATGGAAGGAAGGGGGGGTAATACCTCCAGATCAGGCACGGGAAGATCCGCGCCGCGCTCGGCCACCACCTGCGGCTCGCCGTCCTCACGACCGACCCCCGGGCACGCCGCACGCCACACCAGCAGGGGCCGCCGCCCTGGAACCGATGGCCTCCGCGAGAGAGGAGCGCCGAAGACCCCGCCGCCACCTTCTCCGGTGCCCGCGTGGGATTTCCCGGCGGTCGTCTCCGGTGGCGGCGAGGAGGGTGGGGGGTGGCGGGTGGCGGCGGGGAAAACCCTAGACTCCCCCGAGTCGCCCTAGGGGCGACGCGAGGGACGGGAGGCGGGCTCAAGCACTCAACTGAGGGTCTGTGTGACTTCTTAAGAATCCATTTTCTTTAGTATGTTTTTTTTTCAAAACAAAGGCAAAAGATTTGCCTCATCTATTAAATAAGAAGAGGATAGAGTTTGTTACAAGGGCACACTTTTACACGGCATGGAGGATTACTCACACAAAATAATGTTCCCTAATTTTTTTGCTCCGGCGGTGATCCAAAGGTTTGCCTCGCAGATGATGTTGTTTAACAAGATTGGTGGTGGAGCACTCTTGTTCCGGAAAACACGGGCATTCCGTTCGTTCCAAATGGTCCACGACACGAGCATGGTTAGAGAGGCCATGGCCTTCCTGTTGGGGACTCCGGCGCCGGTCCTATTTGTCCACCATTCCTTGACCGAACTCTCAAGATGCCACATAGAGGTGTCCATATGATGAAGCCCAAATTTTGCAATGACCAAGTTCCATAGCCTAATAGTGAAGCGGCACTTGAAGAAAAGATGCGGTCCACTTTCTTGCTCTCGCTTGCAAAGGCCACAATTTGGCCATCCACGTTTTTGTAGTCTATCCGCGGTCCAAATTCTGTCTTGGATAGCCAACCAAGCGAAGAATTTAGCCTTTGGTGGCGCCCAAGTTTTCCAAACCATTTGGTCCATGGGAGAGAGAACCAAGCCAAGGAATTGGGCCTTGTAGGCGGAGGCTGCAGTGTAGTGCCCGCTTGTCGTATGCTTCCACACAATAGTATCTTCAGAGAGTGCATCCAGATGTACATCATTCACAAGTGCCCATAGTGTGAAGAATTGTCGGATGTGCTCAACGGAGACAACCGTGGAGGTGTTGATCTTGAGGATCCATGCATTATTTTGTAGGGCCTCCCGCACCTTCCAATTCTTCCTTGAGGAGGCCGCAAAGACGAGCGGGGCAACATCCTTAGGCTTGCACCCATGGAGCCAGGGTGAATCCCAAAAAGGCGTTTTAGCGCCGTTCCCCATGGTGATGGTCGTGGATGCATAGAAGAAGTCAAGGTCCTCCTCATTACATGGATTTCCCAAGCCCACCCACAACTTTTGTGGTGCCGTCCATTCAAACCATGGCCATCTCAAGCGCAAGGCCCGCGCGAATTTGTCGGTGTTGAGAACCCCTAGGCCGCCATATTCGCACGGGCGGCAAACCATCTCCCAGTTTACCTTGCACTTGGCGCCCGTCGTCTTATCCGATCCCGACCATAGGAAAGCCCGCTCCAGTTTGTTGATATTGTGAAGAATGCCCGGCGGTATGACCAAAGATGTGATGAAATAGACCGCTTGCGAGGTGGCGACAGATTTAACAAGTGTCAATCGTCCAATGGTGGTGATGTTTTGCCCCTCGTATGTCACCAACTTGGCCGCAATTTTGTCCTCAAGAAATTGCAAATCCACCTTCTTAAGCTGCCAGACGGACAATGGAAGACCCAAGTATCTTATAGGGAAGGACGCCCTGTTAGCTGGCAATCCTTGCAGAATGTGCTCCAGGTTTAGGTGATTGCATCGAATGGGCACAACCGAGCTCTTGTGAAAATTGGTGCATAGTCCGGTGACCTCCCCGAATCCACGCAAAATGGCCGAGAGGTTGTCAATATCTTTTTTGATTGGAGCCATGAAAACAGCCGCATCGTCTGCATAGAGTGAAGTTCGCACCATGATCCCTCTCCCACGAATTTTGTGGAGTAGTCCTTTTCGGGTTGCCAGCTCCAGTAGTTGTTGGAGTGTGTCAATTGCAATGAAAAAAAGGAGCGGGGATAGGGGGTCCCCCTGCCGAAGGCCCCTACCGTGTTTGATGCGGTTGCCAGCCACCCCGTTTAACAGAATCCTAGAAGATGATGTGCAAAGAAGAGCCGCAATCCAATCCCGAAATTTGGGGGGAAACCCCCTCCGCCGAAGGAGGTCGAGGATGTATTCCCATCTGACCGAGTCGAAGGCTTTGCGTATATCTAGCTTGAACAGGAGAGACGGAGTCTTGCATTTGTGTAGCCTACGGGCCAAGTTCCGGACACACATGAAGTTATCGTGGATGCTTCTGCTCTTGATGAATGCACTTTGGGCGTTGGAGACCAAGCTGTTCATGTGCGGGGCGAGACGGATGGAGAGAATTTTTGCGATAATCTTGGCGACGGCATGAATGAGGGTGCTATGGATGTGGAGAGGATGGAGGATGCCGCTGCTGCTCTGCAGGCCTCCACCTGAGCAAGTTGATGTCTTTGGGTTGAAATGTTCTCTATGTTAGCTAAATCCTGGTCCATGTGTGTTGCTCCGTGTAAGTGTAGTTGGGTTGCATGGCACAAGCATAACCGTAACTGGGTTGTGTGTGGCATGTGGCCAAGTTCAGAAGTGTACTCCACGTTGCCATGTTAGTGCAACCTATCAATGTTATGTGTTGGAATGTCCGGGGCCTCAACTGTCCGGATAGACGAGCTACTGTCAGCGCCACCATTGCTGCTTCTTCTTGCCATATTGTGTGTCTACAGGAGACAAAGCTTCACAATGTCGACATCTTCACAGCTTCCTTCTTAGGAGGGAGCAGACTCCGCAGTTTTGCGCAAAGGCCGGCGGACGGCACTCGTGGAGGCATTTTGCTGCTCTGGGACGATCACCTTGTGGAAATGTCCAACATCACAGCTACCACCTTCTGCCTGTCCGCCATGGTCCGTATTCGTGACTCCGATGTGCAATATAAGCTCACCACCGTGTACGGCCCCGCGGTTTCTTCTCGCAAAGATGCCTTCTTCGCGGAGCTTATCAGCCAAAAACCGCCCAACGGCATGCCATGGCTTGCGGCTGGGGATTTCAACCAAATTTATCGTGCAAGAGACAAAAATAAAAGGCATGTCAATCGAAGTAGAATTAATCGGTTTCGAGCGACACTGCAAAGTTGTGATCTTAAAGAGATACACTTGCAAAATAGGAGGTTTACTTGGAGCAACGAGAGGGAAAACCTGACTATGTGCAAACTGGACTCGTTTTTTTTGCAATGCCGAGTGGGACACCACTTTCAGCACTCATCTGCTTCACGCCCTCTCGTCCTCACTATTCGATCACTGCCCGCTTCTCCTCGCAGATGACAAGGGGCCTCGGAGGCCTAGAACCTTCAAGTTTGAAAATTTTTGGATTGCTATGCCCGGCTTTATGGAGGTGGTCAAAAAGGCTTGGATTGAGCCGCTCGAGCACGTTGAGCCATATCAAGTCCTGTTCCATAAGCTCAAGAAGGTGGCTCTCCGCCTTTCCGAATGGAGTAGGGGCCTTTTCTCCAAGGCAAAGGTTCACCTACATGCCGCCCTATTCGTGATCCTACACCTCGACATCGCTCAAGAGACCCGACAACTCTCCCCCGAGGAGAGTGACCTTAGGGCGAGGCTTAAAAGGAGGGTCATTAGCTTGGCCGTGCTTCAGAGAGCTCGGAAAAAGCAAAGTGCGAGAATTGCTAACCTCAAGGAGGGTGATGCCAACACCAAGTTCTTCCATCGCCGGATTAATGCTAGAAGGAGGAAAAATCACATTCATAGGCTAAAGCATGACCAAGGGTGGATCACCGAGCATGACGCTAAGGAGAAGCTCATTCTGGACCACTTTTCTGAAGTGATGAAAAAAGGGAACACATGCAATAAGGATCTAAACTGGGAGGAGCTCAACTTAGAGGTACATGACTTGCACGGCCTCGACTCACCCATCACCGTTGAGGAGGTACGTGAGGCAATCAATGACATGCCAAGTGACAAGGCGCCCGGGCCGGACGGCTTCACTGGAGCTTTTTTTAAGAAGTGTTGGGATGTCATTAAGTTCGACATGATGAGGGTGATACACCAGTTTGACTCCCTTCACACATCTAGTCTCCATTGGCTCAACTCCGCAAATATAGTGCTGTTGCCCAAGAAAGAGGGCGCGGAGGGGATTCAGTATGTTTTCATTTCTCGTAGGAATTTCTTTAGCTAATGGTTGTGTTTGTTTCAGCTTCTGGAGCCAGTTTCTCGTGGAAAAAAGCTGAAACCGGAACAAACGACTAAACATGCGCAGCTTCGTGGAGACAGCCCAAAACAGCTTCGGCCTCTTTTACGGCCCAAAGCGACCAGATGCGTACTTTTCCAGCGAAGCTAGTAGGGATTCGTGATTTTCCCAACGCTAACCTTGCCTATTCTACCAATTAACAGGGAAACTGCCATGGTGTGTCGATCCCATCAAGGCCCGTTCCTGGACGAAATGTACGTCGCGCCCTGGCGTTGCTAAGTGCTGGTGATGCGTCCGCTTGGAGTCGCTGATGTGTGAATGTATACTGTAATGATGTAATCAATGTTGTATGCTGCTGCTTGTTATCGATGCTATATGGTGCTGTTGCTGTCGATGCCGTAATGCCGTGCATGCTGTATATGCGGCCGTGGTCGTGGTCTTCCTGAATATGTGTTGGTGGGCAACTGAATTTAAACATGGTCTTCCTCAATATGATTGACATGCAAGAAAATAGCATATTTAAAATTGGACTGTGCTAACTACCAACTAGTCTGCATTTAAGTAACAGGTACGTACGATCTCTCATCAACCAAACCACCCATCAAAAATGAGCACACGCACGCCTATGCATGCACCAGTCACACGTCCGTTTGAAATTTGCAGATTTATCTGAGGAATTTTCATATATAATATGTTAGATTTTGAAAGATATGAATATTTTAAAAAGTATTTTAATCTGCCTGATAAAAAAATTATAAAAGCAAGAAAGTGAGAAAATTTTAATCTGCATGGACTAGCGATGTGACAACATAATTCTTTTGCTCACTATTATTCTATGTATATATGAGCAAGAAAGTGAGAAATTATTATTATGAAATATTTTATGCATTACCATAGAACCAATCATTCCCTGTCAGTCAAAATACCATTTAAAAAATCTATTAACACTGAATCAACAAGTTACACTGATCTCAGTGCTCTAAGCGCATTTCAGGCTTTTCACCAGCTCACAGTCGTTTCCACAGCTGCGTTGCCAAACAGCTAACCTTCACTACAGTTGTTTCCTCAGCACAACAGTTTTGCCAGCACAGCAAGCTCACAGCTGAATCTGTTGAAACTGAAGCCCAAACAAACACAGCCAATACCCCTTCATCCACTCTTGGTCCAAACATGATTGATTGGTTTACACCGCAATGAGCACTCCTCCATCCACTCTACTTCTTCCGACCGATAAGACTATATATAGTTAACCCGGAATTTTATTTTACATAATATTTCTTTCAATCGAGGAATGTTGCCGTGTCCTTTTCTTAATCATTGAAAAAACATAATTATGTAACTCACAATGCATCGGTACCATGTCAACAAAACTGATGATTTTTCTTCAGATAACAGAAAAAAAATTCCCGCCTCCACATACAAAGATGCGCACAACCATTTAGACTCGTAAGGATGCATGTACATCCATAGGCATATAAGTAATTTGACATGTTCAACCTGGTTTCCATACCCTTTTTTATAAATTAAGTTGGCACTTTATTGATTTTTTTTGAAAAGGAGGATTCCCCCAGCCTCTGCATCTGAACGATGCATGCAACCATTTTATTAATTATTCACAAAGACCTTACAAAGTAATATATCAGGTAGTCTAAATCCACCATCTTAGCAACAACCGTCGCTACTCATATCCACTTGATGAAGGGGCACTTTAATGATTGATGAACATCGGTACATACTTCATCCCGGATACATTCCAGAATCACACCACGGTAAAAAAAATTACAATATGCTCACAACTACGAGCTGACATATGTGCCAACATATTCAAACCACGCTTGATACGAAGGAAGGAGTGACGGGCAAAGCCAGATACCAGATACTTGATATCAGAAATCACGACCCCTAATCTTGAGCGGTCTTGGTTTCATGCCCTATTAATACTCAAAAATTCACAAAGATATATGATATCATCAATACCAAGGCAAGTTTAAGAAGAGATAATCCTTAGGTGATCTAGTTATCTTCCAGGAGAGGTTTGGTTCCATCGGTGCCACCCCACTTTTGCACACGGCTTGAAGCTAGCGCAGCCTGCAGTTGTAGAGTACTAGAGTATGAGATGAGCAAGGTGGAAAGCTCAAGATTTCCATACAAATAAACAGGGAAAAATAAATACAATTTGGTCTGAAATCAATACAAAGAAAGAAAGCAATCATAATTGATAAGTCATATCATACGTATAGTTGTTTCAATAATTGGTGCCTAATTAACAGTTAGTTATATTATAAGGATAGGCTAACATCCTCCAATTAATTGACTCTTTTAAAGTTGTGTTCATCAAGTTTGACACACACAAAACACATGGTGAAAACCGGAAGGGTGATGGAAATTCATACCTCTGCATTCCAATCTGTTTTCCACACTATGAAGAGTAAAATCAGTGTTTGAAGTGCAATCCCACAAAGCATGCCAGCCCAAATCCCCTGAAATTTGATCCACAAATTCATAACTGATGTCGCAAAATCATAGAGACCGTAAATATTCTTTACTCGTTATTTTGCAAGACAGAAAAAAAATTCATTATTTTGCAATTTGTAACAGTTCAAATAACATGATGAAATTACCCCAACGCCATAGTTGAACTTGTAGCCGAGAAGATAGCCCAAGGGCAATCCGAGAACGTAGTAGCAGCCTAGGTTGATGTATGCAACAAGGCCTTGCCATCCTCCTCCAACAGCAACCCCTGAACCATCATGAGATCAACTCCACAGATGAGGTTGAGGTGACATGCATGAACAAAATGAAATCATCGATCATGGATGCTGTGTGAGGAAGAATGAATTGTACCTGAAACCACGGGTTGCACGCTGTTGAGCACCATGGTCAAGCCAAGCAGTCCGGCGATCTTGGAGACGGCGCGCTGGAGCTCCAAATCGGTGGTGTAGATGATGGCGAAGTTATCTCTGAAGATCAAGACGAGGGCCATGCATAGCAGCCCGATGAGCAGCGACTCGGCGATGATGACGATGACAGCGTGCATGGCTGCCCTTGGACGGCCCGCGCCCAGCTCATTGGAGACTCGAACACTGAAAACGTAAAAAGGTAGTAGGTGGTAGCAGTTTGTTTAGAAACTAAAATTTGACGGTTGGTGAAGGTGAAGAATTCTTGAACAAAACAAGGACCAACAAAATTGATTTCAATTAGACAATTCGAATTAAGCTGACCTGATAGCAGCGTTGATGCCAATGAAGATCATATTCTCCCACCCGTTTATGTTCATGCTGAAAAATTAAGCACGATCGAGTATTCTGTCAGCTCCATCAGCTATATGCATGTATGATCAGTCTTGTGAAGCATATAAGTAGTACCAGACGCCAAGCGAGTCGACGGCAATCTGCGCATCCTGGAGGTTGCCGGTGAGGACGGTGATGGTGCTGAGGTACCAAATCTCAAGGCAGATCATGACGGCGGACTCGAGCGAGAGCCTGACGAACGCCCACATGTCGTTGAACGCGGCCATGGACCAGCCCCTCCAGCCGTCCTTGCACCAGCCGATGATGTAGGCGGACTGGCCGAGCGCGATGGCCCAGAGGGAGAGGTTGTAGGCGACGGCGGCGCCGGGGGAGCCCCATCCGAGGACGGTGACGAGGAGGTAGGAGAGCGCGACGTGGAAGCAGAGGATGCCAACGCAGATCCAGACGGGCACGATGACCTTGCTCTGCGACTGGAGGAACTTGGCGGTGGGGAAGTTGACGGCGAAGGAGAGCGCGCCGGGGAGGATGTAGAGCGCGAAGCGGGCGGCCTCGCGCGCGACGGCGGGGTCCTGGCCGATGGCGAGGAGGATCGGCTCCGCGAAGACGTAGAAGGGCACCATGAGGAGCGCGGCGACGGCGAGGATGATCCAGGAGCGCTGCAGGTAGACGCCGAGCATGGACACCTGGCCGGCGCCGAACGCCTGCCCGCACAGCGTCTCCAGAGCGCTCCCCATGCCCAGCTGCACGCGATAGTCAAGGCTTATTAGCATCAGAACATACTCAAGAAACTAAGAATGGTGTGTGAGCGACGGAGCAAAGCATATGGCTAGTACAAAGAATCCGAGGGAGAAGGTGGCGAAGACGGAGAGGCCGATGGAGGCGGCGGCGAGGGGCAGGTTGCCGAGGTGGCCGACGAAGATGGTGGTGACGGAGCCGACGGCGTAAATGCTGAGCCCGGCGATGGCGATGGGCATGCCGATGCCCCAGACGCGCTTGGACTCCTCCCACGTCATGCGCGCAGCCTCCCGCACGGTGCTCACCGCCGCCGCGTCGGAACCCATCGCCCCTCCCTCGGCCGGCCGGCTTGCAGGTTGCAGCGTAAATGGTCTGCGTCGGCCCTCAGCCTCGAGGACGAGGAGTAATTTAAAGCGCGACAGTGCTCCTAGCAGTAGCAGCTACACCCGCGCGCGAGGACCCTCCCTCACTGTTGAGTGTTGAGTGTTGCTGCGGCTTGGGTCCCTTGGCAAACAAAAAAAAAAAATGCTAGACATACAAACAATTATAAGTTTACAAACTCTTTTCATCTACTAACCAATCACAAACTTGTCCCCTGATTTTAAGGGGGTGGGCCACCTCACCAATCAATTTAACCCCCTTTGTAAAACCCTGTAACTCGTTTATACGTGTAGCATTACTGCCCACAAAATCTATCTATCTGTACTATCTACTACCACTATAAAAGCACGAGAGGGCAGATCCAAATCACAATATGAGCCATCTGATCACACAATCAATGGTCTAAAATCTTCGTTAACGAAATCGCTCGGCCCCGCCTCCCCCCTTTCACGCCGCTCGGCCCACCCGCCCGCACCGGTCGGTCGGCGCAGAACCAATCCCCTCCGCTCTCCTCCTCCATCGACAAGTCCGCTAACCGCTCCTACCCGGCCTGCCTCGACGCCGCCCCACAGCCGTTCTGCCACACCCCGCCCCACGCGTCACCGCCTCCCCTCCTCCCTGCTAGCGTCGTCGCCGCGCCTCGCCTTCCTCCCAGTGCAACGAGAACGACAACCAACGCTGGACTCGGCCGGTGTGGGCGCCGCCGCTCTCGCATACCATGCTATGGGCAAGGACACGGGCTCGGCTGATGTTGGGGGATATAACCCCGCGGTGTGAACGGCCCGGAAGGGGCCGGGTTACACTGTTGGCAACTCGAAAGTGAAAGGCTTTGATGGGCCTGAAGAGACGTGAAGACCAGAGGCGGCTTAAGAAGCGGGCCTGTTGAAGGCCCAAGACCCGGAGGTGTGAGCTGCCAGAAGATGACTTGCCTAGTAAGGCAAGGCGACTTAGAAACCGAGTTGGTCACGTTGTGTGATCCGGCTTGGACTCTTGTAAGCCCCGGGCCTCGACATGTGTATATAAAGGCGAGACCCGGCAGCGGGTTAACTCAAGAAACAATTGATCGAAAGCTAGGTCAAGTGATTCTGCTCCCTTGTAATCGATATTCAAGCTATAGTCAACAAAAGTAGGAGTAGGCTTTTACCTCGTTGTGAGGGGCCGAACCTGGGTAAACCTTGTCTCCTTTATCCCGTTCAACCCCTTCGAGCTAACCTACGTTGCGATGGCTCCACACCTAAGTCCTTTCACTAGGGCATCTGCCGTGACAAAACCACGACAATTAGCACCCACCGTGGGCCAGAGCACGGTGGTTTCGAGTTCTTGAAGGGCAATTTCTCAAGGTTCAAGGGATATGCCGTGGGCCAGATGACTAAGAGTCGCCCCGGCAAGCTCTACATCGACAATGCTGGCTGCGGCCCCGAGGCCGATTCAATTGAGTACGGGTATCGGGTCCCCTTCGGTGGAATTCATGTCTTCATCGGCAAGATTGGCGGATCAGAGCCTGAGCCGGACATTTGCACCAACATAATCGAGCCGGCTCGGCGTGCGCAACCTGCTAGAGTTCAACCCGACCGGAAGCATGTTTTCATTGGTTTCACGCAAGGCATGGAGCTTACGAAAGGTTCCGAATCTGGAGGAGAGACGACCATCTATTCAGGTGATGAGTCCTCGACTGGAGAAACAAAATCGATCTATCAGCTTCAAGACGGTGGGCTTGGGGGCTACTCCGATGGCAACAGTATTCCGGGCCCTTATGAGCCTCCTTCCAGGGCTGCGATCTTCATGGCTGGCACAGGGCCGGCTCTCAATTCGTCAACAGCGGCGGCATGACGTTTGCATCAACTGCTGCTGCGACTGCTGGGGCGAACGGCTCAGCCCGGCTGTCGGCTCAGGTTTTATCTGAACTCTTGGGCACTTTGACGACTCTGTTAGCCACAGAGGTGACTGCGGCGAATCAAGCACAACATAATGCGGAAGCTGCAAAGGTGCAAGATGAGGTGGCCAAAGCCCAGGAGGATCTTAATGCAGAGAATGCCAGGATGCTGACGGAGCGAGCTCTGATGGATGGCGAGTCACAACGGTTAAAGGCAGAAGCTTTCCGTCTGAGTCTGGATCAGAATGCATCCAATGCTGTCCTTCGAAGGAGGCACCAGAGCCGCCTACCTTCGCAATATGAGGGACATGTTGGGGAACGTAGTATTTCAAAAAAATTGCCTACGATCACACAAGATCTATCTAGGAGAAGCATAGCGGCGAGCTGGGAGAGTGTGTCCACGTACCCTCGTAGAGCAAAAGCAGAAGCGTTTAGTAATGCGGTTGATGTAGTCGAACGTCTTCGCGATCCAACCGATCAAGTACCGAACGCACGGCACCTCCGCGATCTGCACACCTTCAGCTCGGTGACGTCCCTCGAACTCTAGATCCAGCTGAGGCCGATGGAGAGTTTCGTCAGCACGACGGCGTGGTGACGGTGATGATGAAGTTACGGGTGCAGGGCTTTGCCTAAGCACTATGACAACATGACTGAGGTGTAAAACTATGGAGGGGGCACCGCACACGGCTAAGAGATTGTCTGTTGTGCCTTTGGGTGCCCCCCTCCCCACGTATATAAAGGAGGGGGAGGAGGAGGCCGGCCTAGGAGGAGGCGCTCCATGGGGTGAGTCCTACTAGGACTCCAAACCTAGTAGTATTCGCCCCCTTCCTATTCCAAGTGGGAGAAGGGGGAAGGAGGAGGAGGAGGAGGAGGAGGAGGAGGAGGAGGAGGAGGAGGAGGAAGCAGGGGGGGGCGCCGCCCCCTCCCCTTGTCCAATTCAGATTGGGGCAAGGGGCGCGCGCGCCACCTCCTGGCCAGCCCCCTCTCCTCTCCACTAAGGCCCATGAGGTCCAATAGCTTCCCGGGAGGGGGGGGGGTCCGGTAACCCCCGGTACTCCGAAACTTATCCGAAACGACCCAAACCATTCCAGTGTCCGAATGTAACCTTCCAATATATGAATCTTTATGTATCGACCATTCCGAGACTCCTCGTCACGTCCGTGATCTCATCCGGGACTTCGAACAACCTTCGGTCATCAAATCACATAAACTCATAATACAAATCATCATCGAACGTTAAGCGTGCGGACCCTACGGGTTCGAGAACTATGTAGACATGACCGAGACACATCTCCGGTCAATAAGCAATAGTGGAACCTGGATGCTCATATTGGCTCCTACATATTCTACGAAGATCTTTATCGGTCAAACCGCATAACAACATACGTTGTTCCCTTTGTCATCGGTATGTTACTTGCCCGAGATTCGGTCGTCGGTATCTTCATACCTAGTTCAATCTCGTTACCGGCAAGTCTCTTTACTCGTTCCGTAATGCATCATCCCGCAACTAACTCATTAGTTACATTGCTTGCAAGGCTTATAGTGATGTGCATTACCGAGAGGGCCCAGAGATACCTCTCCGACAATCGGAGTGATAAATCCTGATCTCTATCTATTACAACTCAACAAACACCATCGGAGACACTTGTAGAGCATCTTTATAATCACCCAGTTACGTTGTGACGTTTGATAGCACACTAAGTGTTCCTCCAGTATTCGGGAGTTGCATAATCTCATAGTCATAGGAACATGTATAAGTCATGAAGAAAGCAATATCAATAAACTAAACGATCATAGTGCTAAGCTAACAGATGGGTCTTCTCCATCATAGCATGAATAATAAACATTTATCATGATATAAGGAAATATAAATAACAACTTTATTATTGCCTCTAGGGCATATTTCCTTCAGTCTCCCACTTGCACTTGAGTCAATAATCTAGATTACATAGTAATGATTCTAACACCCATTGAGTCTTGGTGCTCATCATGTTCTGCTCGTGAGAGAGGCTTAGTCAACAGGTCTGCAACATTCAGATCCGTATGTCTTTTGCAAACTTCTATGTCACACTCCTTGACTAGACCGCTGATGGAATGAAGAGTCTCTTGATGTGCTTGGTTCTCTTGTGAAATCTAGATTCCTTCGCCAATGCGATTGCTCCAGTATTGTCACAAAAGATTTTCATTGGACCCGAGGCACTAGGTATGACACCTAGATCGGATATGAACTCCTTCATCCAGACTCCTTCATTTGCTGCTTCCGAAGCAGCTATGTACTCCGCTTCACACGTAGATCCCGCCACGACGCTCTGTTTGGAACTGCACCAACTAACAACTCCACCATTCATTATAAATATGTATCCGGTTTGTGACTTAGAGTCATCCGGATCAGTGTCAAAGCTTGCATCGACGTAACCATTTACGAACGAGCTCTTTGTCACCTCCATAAACGTGAAACATATCCTTAGTCCTTTTTAGGTATTTCAGGATGTTCTTGACCACTATCCAGTGATCCACTCCTGGATTACTTTGGTACCTCCCTACTATACTTATACCAAGGCACACACCAGGTCTGGTACACATCATTGCATACATGATAGAACATGTGGCTGAGGCATAGGGAATGACTTTCATTTTCTCTCTATCTTCCGCAGTGGTCGGGCATTGAGTCTCACTTAACTTCACACCTTGTAACACATGGAAGAACCCTTTCTTTGACTAATCCATTTTGAACTTCTTCAAAATCTTATCAAGGTATGTGCTTTGTGAAAGTCCAATTAAGCGTCGATCTATCTCTATAGATCTTGATGCCCAATATGTAAGCAGCTTCACCGAGGTCTTTCATAGAAAAACTCTTATTCAAGTATCCTTTTATGCTATCCAGTAATTCTATATCATTTCTAATCAACAATATGTCATCCACATATAATATTAGAAATGCTACAGAGCTCCCACTCACTTTCTTGTAAATACAGGCTTCTCCAAAAGTCTGTATAAAACCATATGCTTTGATCACACTATCAAAACGTTTATTCCAACTCCGAGAGGCTTGCACTAGTCCATAAATGGATCACTGGAGCTTGCACACTTTTTTAGTACCCTTTGGATCGACAAAACCTTTTGGTCACATCATATACAAGTCTTCTTCTAGAAATCCATTCAGGAATGCAGTTCTGACGTCCATTTGCCAAATTTCATAATCATAAAATGCGGCAATTGCTAACATGATTCGGACAGACTTAAGCATCGCTATGGGTGAGAAAGTCTCATCGTAGTCAACTCCTTGAACTTGTCCAAAACCTTTTGCAACAAGCCGAGCTTTGTAGACAGTAACATTACCATCAGCGTCGGTCTTCTTCTTGAAGATCCATTTATTTTCTATGGCTTGCCGATCATCGGGCAAGTCAACCAAAGTCCACACTTTGTTCTCATACATAGATCCCATCTCAGATTTCATGGCTTCAAGCCATTTCGCGGAATCTGGTCTCATCATTGCTTCCTCATAGTTCGTAGGTTCGTCATGGTCAAGTAACACGACGTCCAGAACCGGATTAACGTACCACTTTGGTGCGGATCTTACTCTGGTTGACCTACGAGGTTCGGTAGAACTTGATTAGAAGCTTCATGATCATCATCATTAGCTTCTTCACTAATTGGTGTAGTAATCACTGGAACTGATTTCTGTGATGAACTACTTTCCAATAAAGGAGCAGGTACAATTACCTCACCAAGTTCTACTTTCCTCCCACTCACTTCTTTCGAGAGAAACTCCTTCTCTAGAAAGGATCCATTCTTAGCAATGAATTTTTTTGCCTTCAGATCTGTGATAGAAGGTGTACCCAATAGTCTCCTTTGGGTATCCTATGAAGATACATTTCTCCGATTTGGGTTCGAGCTTATCAGGTTGAAGCTTTTTCACGTAAGCATCACAGCCCCAAACTTTAAGAAATGACAACTTTGGTTTCTTGCCAAACCATAGTTCATATGGTGTCGTCTCAATGGATTTAGATGGTGCCCTATTTAACATGAATGCATCCGTCTCTAAAGCATAACCCCAAAACAATAGCGGTAAATCAGTAAGAGACATCATAGATCGCACCATATCTAATAAAGTGCGGTTATGACGTTCAGACACACCATTACGCTGTGGTGTTCCGGGTGGCGTGAGTTGCGAAACTATTCCGCATTGTTTCAAATGAAGACCAAACTCGTAACTTTATTTTCTTGTTACGATGATTTTCTACTTCACTCTAAAATTCTTTGAACTTTTCAAATGTTTCGGACTTATGTTTCATCAAGTAAATATACCCATATGTGCTCAAATCATATGTGAAGGTCAGAAAATAACGATACCCACCGCGAGCCTCAACACTCATCGGACCGCACACATCAGTATGTATTATTTCCAACAAGTCTGTTGCTCACTCCATTGTTCCGGAGAACGGAGTTTTAGTCATCTTACCCATGAGGCATGGTTGGCAAGCATCAAGTGATTCCAAAAGCCCATCAGCATGGAGTTTCTTCATGCGCTTTACACCAATATGACCTAAATGGCAGTGCCACAAATAAGTTCCACTATCATTATTAAACTTATATCTTTTGGCTTCAATACTATGAATATTTGTATCACTGCTATCGAGATTCAATTAAAATAGACCACTCATCAAGGGTGCATGACCATAAAAGATATTACTCATATAAATAGAACAACCATTATTCTCTGATTTGAATGAATAACCGTCTTGCATCAAACAAGATCCAGATATAATGTTCATGCTTAACGCTGGCACCAAATAACAATTATTCAGGTCTAAAACTAATCCCGAAGGTAGATGTAGAGGTAGCGTGCCGACAGCGATCACATCGACTTTGGAACCATTTCCAACACGCATCGCCACCTCGTCCTTAGCCAATCTTCGCTTAATCCGTAGCCCCTGTTTCGAGTTGCAAATATGAGCAACAAAACTAGTATCAAATACCCATGCGCTACTATGAGCATTAGTAAGGTACACATCAATAACATGTATATCAAATATACCTTTCACTTTGCCATCCTTCTTATCCACCAAATACTTGGGGCAGTTCCGCTTTGTAAGGGCATATTTATCCCTTAGTTGTTTTGGTGATTGATGACAATGCTTTTTGCAGATTAATCGTGTGCGTTGAGTATTTCAGGCATCTCATCACTACGCACAAGACGATTTGGTGCCCCTCGAAGACTATTGAAGACGGCGTTTCTCTACTTTTCTTTTCGGTGGTTTTGAGTCGTAGGAAAGCCGTACTATTAAGAGGGGGTCCGCTTTCGAAAGGTTTGGGTGGAATCATCACATACATGTTTACTCCTTTTGCACCTCCTTTCCTCTGGCACTTTGGAGCATCCTCCGTCATTTCTCGTCTTTGCAAGTTGTCGTGTTTGTTGAGCTTGGGCATGCGGTAGTACAGCTCTTAGGGGCGGTAGTACCGCAGGCCCTTGCGGTAGTACCGGGCCCTGGCACGGTAGTACCGCAAGAGCCCACGGTAGTACCGCTCCTTGGGAGCGGTAGTACTGTGACCCCAGGCCAGGCGCTGCTGTGGTCGCAGTAGTAGGGGCGGATGTAATTTTTTACATCCGCGCCCACGTGGTAGTACCGTGCTTGGTGCGCGGTAGTACCGTGCGCTCTGGCCTGACTCAGCAGCTTGCGTGGCAGTAGGAGCAGATGTAATTTTTTACATCCGCACCCCACGCGGTAGTACCGCCCCTGGCTTATGGTACTACCGTGTCGGATTTTTGCATTGACTCCAACTCAACGGAAGTTGCCACAGATGTATTTTTATATGTCCGTGCCTTCCAAAAATCTGGAACATCCCTGCCTTGCAGTAGTACCGCAAGGGGGAGCGGTAGTACTGCGCCAGCGGTTCTACCGCCCTCTGCCTCAGTGCTTTTGGGTTGTCCTGGTTAGTGCTGCTCAGGCAGTAGTACCGCGGGGCCCTGCGGTAGTACCGCATGCCCTTGCGGTAGTACCGCGGCCCTGGCGTGGTAGTACCGTGCTACGCAGGCTGAGTTCATGTATAACGGTTGGATTTGTCCCTCCACTATATAAGGGGTGTCTTCTTCCCTGAGTTGACTACCTCTTCCTTCCCTAATCTCCATTGTTGCTCCAAGCTCCATTTTCGCCCGATCTCTCTCCCTAGCCAATCAAACTTGTTGATTTTCTAGGGATTGGTTGAGAGGGCCCCGATCTACACTTCCACCAAGAGAAATTTGATTCCCCCCACTAATCCCTTGCGGATCTTGTTACTCTTGGGTGTTTGAGCACCCTAGATGGTTGAGGTCACCGTGGAGCCATATTCCATTGTGGTGAAGCTTCGTGGTGTCGTTGGGAGCCTCTAATTAAGTTGTGGAGATTGCCCCAACCTTGTTTGTAAAGGTTTGGTCACCTCCTCCAAGGGCACCAATAGTGGAATCACGGCATATCGCATTGTGTGAGGGTGTGAGGAGAATACGTGGCCCTAGTGGCTTCTTGGGGAGCATTGTGCCTCCACACCGCTCCAACGGAGACGTACTTCCCCTTAAAAGGAAGGAACTTCGGTAACAGATCCTCGTCTTCACTGACTCAACTCTTGGTTATCTCGTGCCTTTACTTGTGCAAGCTTATTTGTGTTTTATGTCTTGCTTGCTTGTGTGCTTGTTATTGATGCATCATATAGGTTGCCCACCTAGTTGCATATCTAGACAACCTACTTTGATGCAAAGTTTAAATTGGTAAAGAAAACATAAAAATTGTTAGTTGCCTATTCACCCCCCTCTAGTCAACTATATCGATCCTTTCAATTGGTATCAGAGCCTCGTCTCTTTATTAAGGACTTTGCCATCCAAAGAGTATGGTTGACACCGTAGACGGTGTGGAGGAGCACTCCAGTGCGAATCATATGGTTTGCTCATGTGTTCATGATCAATTAAAATTGCCTTGAAGCAAGAGAAAGCCACCTTTATCAATTAAAATTGCCTTGAAGCAAGAGCCATGTGTTCATGATAAGCATACTTTCCTCATATGGTTTTAATTGATAATGCAAATGCTACTAACCCTTGTTGTGAGCATGTGCATCTTGTTGGGGAGAATGCAAAGTTGAATAAGCAACTTGAGAAAGTCCTTGTGTCGTGCATACAAGGAGAGAAGAACCTCAATGACCTTTTGAGCAATCAAAGGGAAGTTGTGGCCAAGGAAGGAGTTGGGTTCACACCCAAGTCCAAGAATAAGAAGAAGGGTGACAAGGCCAAACGACCTCCCCCTCTCAAGCAAACCTTTGTGAAGGAGGGAGAGGGTGCTTCTAAGAAGAAGAAGAACAACAATGTGAAGGGTAGTAATGCTAAGAAGGGCAATACTACCCCTCCTAACAAAGCCGGCGACTTTAACCCTTCTTATGTGTTATGCCGTGCTAGTGATGGACATGTTTATGCAAAATTTGTTGCTTCTTCTTATGAGTACATTGAATGGTATATTTGGGTTCCTAAGACCCTTGTTACTAACATCAAAGGACCCATCACAAAATGGGTACCTAAAACAAAGCATTGATCTCTTGTAGGTGTTTGCTTGCGGTGCGGGAGCATGGTTTCTCGATAGTGGAGCCACTAATCATATGACCGGAAGCAAGGACTTGGTGGTGGACATTCACAAGATTCCATCTATGTCCACCAATGTCGAGTGGGGTGATGCCTCATCCTCTAAGGTATCGGGACTTGGCAAGGTTGTCATTTCTCATGATCTCACAATCGAGAAGATCATGCTTGTTGAGTCCCTTGCATACAATTTACTTTCCGTTCATCAACTTGCACTCATGGGATTTGCCACTTTCTTTGATGTTGATACCGTGGCCCGCTTGTGGAGCAAGACTCTTAAAGTAGTCTTTGTTGGGCATGTCGAGAACGGTCTCTATGTGATTAACTTTTTGGAGCGACCCACTAAGACCGCGACATGCCTAATGGCTAAAGTTTACATGGGATGGCTTTGGCATCGTCGTTTAGCCCATGTTAATATGAGATCTTTGCAAAGTCTTCTCAAGGGGGACCATGTCCATGGACTAACAAATGTTAGTTTTGCTAAAGATCGTGCTTGCAGTGCTTGTATCGAAGGAAAGTTACATGAAAAGGCTCACCCTCCCACGACTATCATTTACTCGAAGAGGCCTTTGGAGCTCCTTCACTTGGATCTCTTTGGGCCTCCATCCTTTGATAGCCTTGGGGGTAGAAAGTATTGCTTGGTGATTGTGGATGACTATTCAAGATACACTTGGGTATATTTCTTCAAGAGGAAGAGCGAGACCCAACAAACCGTCATTGACTTTGCAAATGAAGCCCAACGTCAACACAATGCAAAGATCTTGACAATAAGAAGTGACAACGGTACCGAGTTGTCGGGGTAAATGACCACGGGTAGCCTAGCCGGCTCCCTTTGGCACTTCAGAAAAAATTACAAGCCAATCCGGCCTCCAAGGAACCAAGACGTTGGGCCGCCTTCCCTCTGCCGGCTGCCTCTCAGGCCGACTATCGGAAGGCGGCCCGGCCTTCACCTTCATGAAGAAAGCCGCGGGAGGGCCGGCTCCGAGAAGCCGGCCTCGAGAAGGCCGACTCCAAGAAGCCGGCTCCCGCGGCACGGTCAAGATCGTACCCTCGAGGTCCGCAACAACATAACGGCGATGGGACGGGGCGTGGCTACAGTGAAGCCTGCCACCCCCGAAACCCGGAGCACGCCTGGCACAGTGCGTCGTACGGGGTAGCCCTGTCCCGTCCGGCGCGACACTGTTGCCATGATGCCTATGGCGCCATCCACGGCGGGCTGTCAGCGCAGCCCGCGGGCGGTGGGCCCCTTTGGGCAGAGAGACACCCGAAGGCGGCCAGGCCTCCCCCAGTCGGCCAAGAGGTGGCCGGCTTCCCCAAAGCCGGCTTGCTCCTTCCCTCGATGGAGGCGCCCCATTAAGAAGACAAGACGACGTGAGGCTGCAGTAATCGCCCGCCAGGCGGCGGCACTGTAGCCACGCTTACCTCGATAAAGCCCTCATCATCAAGATTGAGGCAACAGTAATCGGCCGCCGACAGGGCCCTAGGCAGTAGGGCCTGCCTGTCGGCCAAGATGCCAGCAGCCGACGGGACCCACCAGCCGGTGGGCCCCGGCAGTCGGCGCAGAAGCCGGCAAGCGTAGACGCTGACGGCTGGGACCCGCTCCCAGCCGGATTACCATTGTACCCCCGGGGGGTAGGCCTATATAAACCCCCTGGGACACCCATGCAAAGGGTTTATCTCATCTAGGTTATCACATACATAGAGAGAAGAGCAAAGCTAGCCTTGCCCTTCTTCTTCCTCTCGCCAAACAGCTTAAGGAGCGCTTTGTAGTTACTTGTTCACTGAGTGATCATGCGGAGACCCCGCAGAGCAGCAGTAGGGGTGTTATCTCCACGGAGAGCCCCGAAGCTGGGTAAGATTCGCCGGCGTGCATGTCTTCGCCTTATCCCGCTTCCAGGCACCGGCGACGTCTTACTCGCTCCCACACAGATAAGCCACCCGTTGGCATATGTCGCACCAACCACCCGACATTTGGCGCCCACCATGGGGCCAGGTGCACCGTCGTCCGGAGACCTATTCTGGACGGGAACCTTCTTCCTCCCCAGCGAGCGTAGCCAGCCCGGCACGCCCGATGGCGCTTGCCACGACGCGCTGCAAGGCGTCACCAACGCTTGCGCGGCAAGCGACCTCGCCGATCCCCTTGGTGTGGCCCTCATCCCCGGCGAGCCCGCTTCCGACGCGGGCACCGACCGCGTCGTCGACCTCCTCGGCCAGCTCCACGTCTCCAGCGAGCCTGCTGTGGACCGGGAGTCCGTTGGCTCCACCGAACCGATGCATGTCGACTCCGACACTGCCTCGCTCGACGCCTTCCCCGCCAACGTCGTGATCTACGACGACCCGCTTCCCCGAGCCGATGGCTATGACGTTGCCACCGCCGAGGTCATGGTCATCAGCCACGGCGGCGCTTCTGGCGAGAACGCCCACGACGCCCCGCAAGCGGCGATCCACGATCTGTCCGTCCCCCTCCCGTCCGATGCCGACGCCGGAGCACTGGAGGCTCGCCGCCTCGCCCTCATCGTGGAGGGCCGGAAGCTAGCTTCCGTGAGACGCCTCACCGAGGCCCACCAGCACGAAGTCGATCGCGCCGCCTTCGGCACGCCACCTCCTGGCGGGCCAAGCCGAGTCGGTGTCGTCAGAAGCGCGGCGCTGTCATCGCCGACTTGCTTGGAGTCGACCGCCCAGTCTATGCCACCCCACTCGAGAATCTGCGCGCCGCCCAGGCGGCCGTAGACGAGCTGGATGGACTGGGGCCCGATGAGCTCCCCTACATGACCAGACGCATCCAACAGTTAATCGATGCGGCCGCGCAGCGGCACGAGGCCGACGTCCGTGAGGAAAGCCCTCCACCGCGCCGAGAGCACGGCGCGACATCCCGGACGCCGACTGCGGGTAGAACCCGCGCGCGACACGAGAAGGAGGCGGCTGCCAGCCGAAGCCGAACCCGGATCTCCATCGAGCGAGACGCAGAAGGCCACCCTCGAGCCGTGGAGCAGCGGGGCAACCCGCCTCCGCCTTCGCCTCGTGGGGAAAGGTATCCCACCCCACCGCCTGTCACGCATCCGACTCTCAGCGGCCGACTGGGTCGCCGCGAAGGAGTCGGCGAGAACGACGCCCGCCATCGGATCGACCGCCTAGCGCGATCCCTGGCGCTAGAAGAAGAAGATGATGCCGGCCCGCCTTGCTTTGGCCCCCGCATCCGCGACGAGCCCTTCCCCAAAGGGTTCTCGCTCCCAAGAGACACGCCCAAGTACAACGGCTCCGTGAAGCCGGAAGATTGGTTGATCGACTACTCCACCGCAGTACGCATCGCGAACGGCAACCGGCGCGTTGCCGTGAAGTACGTGCCCCTCATGCTCCAAGGCATGGCACGGACCTGGCTCAACAGCCTCAAGCCATACAGCGTCAACAGCTGGCTAGACTTCACAGAAGCCTTCGTCCGCAACTGCACCAGTACCACAGGCGGCGGCCGACCCCAGCATTTCACAACCCAGCCCGCCCATCCTGGTTGCAGTAGCCGCGTTGGCAACAGAAGAAGTCACAGCTCCATCATGGGCCCAGCCCATCCTCAACTTCCTGACAAACCAAGAACTGCCGGCTGACGAGACAGAGGCAGGACAAGTCCAGCGCCGAGCCGGAGCATACACCATCGTCAACAGAGAGCTCGTCAGGCGCAGCGTCACTGGAGTCTTCCAGCGATGCGTTGAACAAGAGAAGGGCATGGCAATCCTCAGAGACATTCACCAAGGTGAATGCGGCCACCATGCGGCCTCAAGATCACTAGTCGCCAAAGCTTTCCGCCATGGATTCTTTTGGCCGACTGCTTTGGACGACGCCAAGGAACTAGTCAAGCATTGCAAAGGGTGCCATGTCTTCAGCTCCAAGCAACACCTGCCGGCGTCGGCACTCAAGACCATTCCCCTCACTTGGCCCTTTGCCGTTTGGGGTCTGGACATGGTAGGCCCATTCAAGATGGCGCGCGGCGGCATGACACATCTGCTTGTCGCCGTGGACAAGTTCACCAAGTGGATCGAAGCAAAGCCGATCAAGAAGCTGAACGGGCCGACTGCCGTGTCATTCATTGCAGATATAACAACTCGGTACGGCGTGCCGCATAGCATCATCACCGACAACGGCACAAACTTTGCCAAGGGAGCCTTGGCACATTTCTGCGCGACGTAGGGCATCCGACTGGACTTAGCGTCCGTTGCCCACCCGCAGTCAAACGGCCAAGTCGAACGAGCCAACGGCCTCATCCTTTCCGGCATCAAGCCCCGACTGGTCGTGCCACTGGAGCGTTCGACCGGCTGCTGACTCGATGAGCTGCCGGCCGTCCTCTAGAGTCTGCGCACTACCCCAAACAGGTCAACCGGCTTCACTCCTTTCTTCCTGGTATATGGTGCCGAGGCGGTCATCCCAACCGACATCGAGTTCGACTCGCCTCGGGTGACCATGTACACGGAAGCAGAGGCCAAGGAAGCACGAGAAGACGGCGTTGACCTGCTGGAAGAAAGCCGGCTGTTAGCCCTCAGGCGGTCCGCCATCTACCAGTAAGGTCTGCGTCGCTACCACAGCCGGAAGGTCAAGCCAAGATCTTTCCAAGAGGGCGACCTTGTGCTCCGGCTGATCCAGCGAACAGCCGGCCAGCACAAGCTCTCGGCCCCATGGGAAGGCCCCTTCATCATCAGCAGAGCGCTAGGAAACGACTCCTACTACCTGATCGACGCACAGAAGCCGAAGGCACGAAAGAGAGACGACTCCGGCAAGGAGTCGGAACGACCATGGAACGCCAATCTCCTCCGAAGATTTTACAGCTGAAATGCAGTATGTATCACGCTAACTTTTGTACTAAGTACGAGACAATAGGCCCCCCGAGGAGAACTCGGGGACTGCCATCTTTCATCTATGAATGAAGAGTACCGTGCTTATGATTATGTCATTTCATTCACTTCTCTCGTCCGGCACCGGGTTCGACTAGTCGGCCCGGGGACTGGCCGCCTTAAGTTATATTAGAAGTCCTACCCGTGGTCAGACAAGTAGTGTGCCGGCTCCAAAGCCCTCTCTTGCCAAAAGTCGCAGTTCGAAGAATCGGTTGTCCGGCTGGCAAGAGCCAAAGGCAGGAAAGGACGCCCACACGAAAAACGGCTAGGGACTAGCGGACTAATATAACAAAAGCCGGTTTTTTCCCACCGCCGACCGACTACAAGAGTAGCCGGCCGGCCGGTTTCCATTCACTTCGCTACAATCTATGAAAGCTCGAGTACTTGCCTTCCCCAAAAAAGATAGCCGAGTTCTTCCTTAGCCACAGACTGCAGAGCAGCTGCCGGCTGGGAAGGCAGCAATCAGGGGAAGGCGGCAAAGGAAATAGCCTAAGGATAAAAAGCATACGAGAATGGAAGCCAAACACATGCATGAGTATATTTACACAAAAGGCTTCGCAAAAGCCAACATTCAACATAGTTTGAATACACCCCCAGTGGGTGGAACTGCGCGAGTTTAATAAAAATTGTTCAAAGAGTAACAAACAGGAAAAACAAAGACGGCAGATCAAGCCAAGGGAACGACTGGCGTGTCGGGCAGGTCGGCGGAGACAGCAGCGCCGGCTGGAGGAGTGGCCGGCTGGTGAACCTCGGCATGATCACCGCCTCCCGCAGAGGGCGCGCTAACCCGCGCCTCGTTGCTGGAGGCACGGTCATGCTGAGGTTGGCTGGTCGCTTTACCGGCCGGCTCGACGTCTTCGCCCTCCTCCCCTTCTTCGTCTTCACCCTCATCGCTGGAGGCGACCTCCTCCGCCGAGTCTTTACTCTCCGCCGGGTCCAGCCCGAACCACTCCTCCGGCTGGGCGACGACGTTGTCGTCCACTGCAGGAGTGAAGACGCTGGTGTCGGTAAACTCGGCAAGAGTCGAAGCACGCTGGATGATAGCCGGCCGCACCTCCACCAGCTCTTCGTCAGCCTCCACCCGCCAAGTCCTCAGCTGTTCCAAATTCAGCCCGGGGTACCAGGCCTGGACGAACTCTAGCGCCCGCCTGGCGCCAGATCGGGCAGCGGAGGCCTTCCAGGCCTCGAAGCGGCCGACTGCCACCTCCAGCTAGTCGGCAGTCCGGCTCGGGGTGCGGGGAATCGCCTCGTTTGGCCAGAGGGCGGCCAGCACCTGCGCTCCGGCACGCTGGAGGCGGCGGAGCATGCGGTGTGCCGGCTGCAGCCGGGATTGGATCGCTAGAAGTTGCTCCTCGAGTGTCCGGTTCGCATCCGGCGCGATCTCAACTCCTGCCTGACGGCGTGCCTCGCGGTGGGCCTCGATGGCCTGAGTGGCCGCGACGGAGTGGCGGGGGAAGTAGTCTGCACAGAAAACAAAGCAGCACAAATCAGAAGACGAATCAGAGGGCAAGGAGGCAAGCAAGGAGTAAGGGAGGCGGCTTACCATCGATCGGGTCCTTAATCCGGCTGTAACCCTCGCTGAGCGCCCGCTTCGCCTCAGCCCAGCTCGCCGCTTCGGTCTCAAACTCGGCTTTGAGGGCGGCCTCGCTCTCCTGTGCCTTCTTCAGGGCCGCCTTGTGGCCCTCCTCCTGGTCGGCCAACTTCTTGGCCAGGCGGTCGCGCTCCTGGACTAAGGCATTGAGCTCGGCCTCCTTGGCATGAAGGGCGGTCTGGGCCCCGCCGAGCTGCTCCCTCAAGTCGGCGTTGGCCCCTGCAAACATGAAGATGAAGGAAGAAGCAGTAACGAAGAAGTCGTCAGGGAAGATCCGACCCGACTGCTCTGCAGTCGGCCCGGATCTCGGGTACTACACCCAGTGGGTGTGCTGACGTGCCCCCACAGGATACGAAGGAAACGAAGCACGTACTCCGGCTGTTGGTCAGATCTTCGCTCTTCTGACGCAGCTCCCGAGCCTGGGAGTCGAAGGCGGCAGCACTCCAGTTATGGTACTCCTGGAAGATCAGACAAGATGCGAGAATAAGATAACTATCAGGACCTAGTAAGTTTCGAGCCGCCTGCTCAGCAACCGACTTGGAACTCGGGGACTACACCCAGTGGGTGCGCTGACGCGCCCCCACGGAAGAAATCAAAAAGCTAAAGCAGCCAAAACCAGAAGACTCACCCGAACGACAGCCCGCGTCGCAAGGAAATCGCGAGTGTATCGCTGCAGCGCGGTGGCATGGGCCTGAAGCCGGTTCCGGACCTCCTGGGCCGACGCATTCAGTTCGCCTGTCTCCTTGTTGGGCGCCCACTCGGACGTGCTGGAGCTGGCCGCCTCCAAGGCCTCCGCCGTCTGACGGGCGGTCGCGGCTTTGTCCGGCTCCGGCACGGGGGCAGCTTCCCCTGCACGCGGGCGTGATGACGGCTACACCACCAGGCCGGCTCCCGCTGCCGGCTCCCTCCCGGCCGGCTGCACCGGCGCCGCAGCCGGTTGGCCGCCCTGGCCCGCTCCAGTCGGTGCCGTCCGCGGCACCTCCTCCAAGACGACCACATCATCCTTCCTTCGCTCTGTCGCCGCCTGGCCGCGGTCGGCTTCCTCAGACGGAGGCACAGGGGCATTGGGAGCCACACTCCGCAGGGGGATGACAAGCTATGGCGGCCGGTTGCGCTAGGCCTCCGCCTCCCTCTCCGCAGCCGTCGCCTCCGCCTGGGCCTTGGCCGCCGCGTCGGCCTGCTCCTTCGCCGCCTGGGCGGCTCTCCGCTCCGACGCTTCCTGCTCCTCCCGCGCCTCCCGCGTGTTCCGCGCCGTGGCTTCCATGAGGTCGGCGCGGGGGTCCACGCGGCGGGAGCTCGAAGACCCTCCGGCTGAGTCAATAACGGAGCCGGCAGGACCTCGTTCAAGGGAAAGCGGCGCCCTGGCCGGTCGACCAAGAAAGGATTCATAAAAGAACTTCAATCAAAAAAGCACGATGAGAATGCAAGACGATGGACACTTACGCCAAAACCGCCTGCGGCTGCTTCACGACCTTCTGGAAGCGGGCCGCCTTCGCGGCCGCCTCGTCCCGCTTGGTTGCTGCGGCGGTGCCCCTGGGCTTCTTCGGCCGGCTGCCGAAGTAGGTCGACGCAGCCCAGCGCTACGGTGCGGCGCCACGGGCGGCCGGCGCGGCAGAAGATCCGGCACCGGCTGGCGATGCGGGACAGTTTCGACCTCGCCGTCGTCCCCCCAATCCTGGAGGTCGGCTCCAAGCCCGGCGCCGCCTGCCTCGCCGCCTCCCCCCTCGGCGGCGTCCTCCATGGCGGCCGCTCCGAGGTCCGGGTCGTCGACGTCATCTACCGTGTGGTCGGGGAGAAACGGGCGTTCCGCCCCTGCGGTCCCGGCCGCCGGCGGAAGAAGAGGATTGTGCGGAACACAAGCCGGCTGGTCAGAGGCCGGCTACCAAGCGACCGACTACAAAAAAGAAAAGGAAAGAAGAAATACTTACGGAAGGCGGAGGTCTGGCGCGAGAGTACGGCTCCTTGCCGAATCGCCAGTCCTCGGCGAGCTTGCAGTTGGCGACGTAGTTCACCAGGTATGACACCGCAGCGTGAGGCATCTCCCTGGTGCTCAGCCGGCACGGGTCGAAGCGGCCGCTCATTTGACAGATCATGTGCTGCCGGCCTTGGAGCGGGAGAACCCGGCGCTCCACGAAGGCGGCCACGAGGTCGGATCCGACCAGGCCCTCCGACTGCACCATCACCCGGAGTTGGGCGACGGCGGCGTTCCCGGCCTGGGACAGCGTCCTGGCCCGGTAGCTCCATGAGGCCGGCCTCGAGGCCGGCGGACCGACTACGTAAGGCGGCAGATTGACGAAGTCGCCTTGCGGGGCGACGTTCTTCACGTAGAAGTACGACTTCTGCCAAATCTTCACCGACTGGATCAGCGGGATCGAGGGGAACGGATTGTTCTCACCTGTCCGCCTCATGGCGATGTAGGCCCCGCGGGGGGCGGGCACGCCGGCAACGACGGTGCCGAGCTTGCTCTAGAAGAACTCCCCCAGAGCTCTATGGTGGGGAGGACGCCTAGGAAACCCTCGCAGAGGGTGACGAAGGCCGACATCAGCATCACGGCGTTGGGGGTGAGGTCATGCGGCTGGAGATGGTAAAACTCGAGGAACGAGCGGAGGAATCCGCTCGCCGGGAGGCCGAAGCCGCGTATGCAGTGCGAGCAGAAAATCACCCGCTCGCCCTCCTCCGGCGCCGGCGAAATCTCCTCCTCCGACGTGCGCCAGACCCGCACGTAGTTCTCACCGGGCAGACGCCGCGTCCGGCGGAGGAACTCGACGTGCTCGTCAAGGACGTTGGAGCCGTCCCACGAGCTCGACAGCGCCATTGGAGCGGCGCGGCAAGAAGCAAGGCGCGGCGAGAAGCAAGGCGCGGTGGCGGCGGAACGGCGCGACAAAGAAGTGCTGGAGCGGCGAAGAGAAAGAGAAGAAAGAAGACGAGGGAGGGTGGAGCGAGGGAGAGCGTGCGAGCCTCTGCCGCTCCCTCTCCTCCCCCTACTTATAGGCTCTCGCGGCGGAGCCGAGGAGGCGTGGTGTGGGGGACGTGGGATTAACTGCGCCCACTCCCCCACGTCCCGCTATTATTGCGACTTGACGGCGTGGTGAAACTGCCACGGGAAGGCAAACCATCCACCCTGGGTCGCAGAAGATCCGCGCCTGGGCCGAGGCCAGGCGTGGTGGGCCCGGGCCTGCGGCGCCGTCCCGTCGCGCACGCGCCATGGCAGGCCTTTCCTGCCATGTGACACGCGGGGAGGCGCGCATTCAGCGCGCGGGTTGGCCCACTTTCCCGTTGACGAGACCACTACGCCCATCCAGGGCGGCGCACCTAAGCAGAGCCGGCTCCTAGCTGCCGGTTCCTCAAGATGGGAAGCTGACCGAGCTTCTCGTTCCCCTTGCCGACCTCGAAGCGCGATCAGCTTCGGGGACTACTGTCGGGGTAAATGACCACGGGTAGCCTAGCCGGCTCCCTTTGGCACTTCAGAAAAAATTACAAGCCAATCCGGCCTCCAAGGAACCAAGACGTTGGGCCGCCTTCCCTCTGCCGGCTGCCTCTCAGGCCGACTGTCGGAAGGCGGCCCGGCCTTCACCTTCATGAAGAAAGCCACGGGAGGGCCGGCTCCGAGAAGCCGGCCTCGAGAAGGCCGACTCCAAGAAGCCGGCTTCCGAGGCACGGTCAAGATCGCACCCTCGAGGTCCGCAACCACATAACGGCGATGGGACGGGGCGTGGCTACATTGAAGCCTGCCACCCCCGAAACCCGGAGCACGCCTGGCACAGTGCGCCGTACGGGGTAGCCCTGTCCCGTCCGGCGCGGCACTGTTGCCATGATGCCTATGGCGCCATCCACGGCGGGCTGTCAGCACAGCCCGCGGGCGGTGGGCCCCTTTGGGCAGAGAGACACCCGAAGGCGGCCAGGCCTCCCCCAGTCGGCCAAGACGTGGTCGGCTTCCCCAAAGCCGGGTTGCTCCTTCCCTCGAAGGAGGCGCCCCATTAAGAAGACAAGACGACGTGAGGCTGCAGTGATCGCCCGCCAGGCGGCGGCACTGTAGCCACGCTTACCTCGATAAAGCCCTCATCATCAGGATTGAGGCAACAGTAATCGGCCGCCGACAGGGCCCTAGGCAGTAGGGCCTGCCTGTCGGCCAAGATGCCAGCAGCCGACGGGACCCACCAGCCGGCGGGCCCCGGCAGTCGGCGCAGAAGCCGGCAAGCGTAGACGCTGACGGCTGGGACCCGCTCCCAGCCGGATTACCATTGTACCCCCGGGGGGTAGGCCTATATAAACCCCCCGGGGCACCCATGCAAAGGATTGATCTCATCTAGGTTATCACATACATAGAGAGAAGAGCAGAGCTAGCCTTGCCCTTCTTCTTCCTCTCGCCAAACAGCTCAAGGAGCGCTTTGTAGTTACTTGTTCACTGAGTGATCATGCGGAGACCCCGCAGAGCAGCAGTAGGGGTGTTATCTCCACGGAGAGCCCCGAAGCTGGGTAAGATTCATCGGCGTGCATGTCTTTGCCTTATCCCGCATCCAGGCACCGGCGACCTCTTACTGGCTCCCACACAGATAGGCCACCCGTTGGCATATGTCGCACCAACCACCCAACACGAGTTCAAGAACTACACCTTGGATGAGTTTCTTAGTGATGAGGGGATCAAGCATCAATATTCCGCACCTTACACCCCTCAACAAAATGGTGTAGCGGAGAGGAAGAACTGGACGTTGATGGATGCGGCAAGGACCATGATGGCGAAGTTCAAGTCCCCTTACAACTTTTGGGACAAAGCCATCAACACCGTGTGTCATGCATCAAATCGGCTCTATCTCCGCAAAGGCTTGAACAAGACTCCATATGAGATACTCACTGGTAACAAGCCCAACCTCAAGTACTTTCGGGTGTTCGGGTGTAAGTGTTTCATTCTCAAGAAATGTGCTCGCTTGTCTAAATTTGAGGCTAGAGCTTATGCGGGCATATTTGTTGGTTATGCTACAAACTCTCATGCTTACCATGTCCTCAATAAGTCCACGAGACTTATTGGGGAGACGTGTAACGTGGAGTTTGATGAGAATAACGGCTCCCAAGTGGAGCAAAGTGGCACTTGTTATGTAGGTGATGAAATTCCTCCTCAAGCCATAAGAAGAATGGGAGTTGGTTTTATCCTACCCATTGAGGAACCCCTTGTGGCCGAAGGAGAAGGACAATGCTCCACTCAAGTGGAGCCATCATCAACCCAAGGCCCACATGCTTCCGAAGAACAAAGTGAAGGCCCTCAACCTCAAGAACAAGACCAAGGGCAAGATCAATCTCAAGACGGTGTTGAAACATCAAGTGATGCCCAAGGTCAAGTTCTCTCCTCCGAGCAAGTTCAAGATCAAGAACTTCCTCGAGATCAAGAACAAGCTCAAGATGGCGCTCAAGATGATCAAGTGACCGCTCCTCGACTCACCCCCGAGGAGGAACTGGAGCGTCGTGCTGCCAAGATTGCATCCAAGATCTCCAAGGGTCATCTCATGAAGAATGTGCTTGGAAGCATTCAAAAGGGGGTAAGCACTCATAGGCAATTGGTAAACTATTGTGAACATCACGCGTTTGTCTCTTGTGTTGAACCCCAAAAGGTCTATGAGGCGCTCAAAGATTCGGATTTGCTGAATGTCATGCATGAAGAACTCAACAACTTCGAGTACAACAAGGTGTGGAGATTGGTGACAAGGCCAACGGGGAATCACAATTTCATTGGAACCAAGTGGATATTCAAGAACAAGCAAGATGCTCATGGGACCATCGTTCGCAACAAGGCAAGACTGGTAGCACAAGGCTACTGCCAAGTCGAGGGTATCGACTATGGTGAAACCTTTGCTCCCGTTGCTCGCCTTGAATCCATTCATTTTTTGATTGCTTATGCTTATCATCATAATTTCAAGTTGCAACAAATGGATGTGAAGAGTGCTTTTCTTAATGGTCCTATTAATGAGTTGGTATATATCAAGCAACCCCCCTGGTTCGAGGATCCCTACTTCCCCGATCATGTGTGTCAACTCGATAAGGCACTCTATGACCTTAAGCAAGCCCCACATGCGTGATATGACAACCTTACCGAGTTGTTGCAAGATCGTGGATTTGAAGTTGGGCAAATCGATCCCACTCTTTTTACTAAGAAGGTCAAAGGGGAGTTGTTTGTGTGCCAACTATATGTTGATGATATTATCTTTGGTTCCCCTAACAAAGCTTTCAATGAGGAATTTGCCGCTCTCATGACCTCTAAGTTCAAGATGTCTTTGATGGGAGAGTTGAAGTTTTTCCTTGGTTTTGAAGTCAAACAAAGAAGAGAAGGAACCTTCATCAACCAAGCCAAATATACTCAAGACATGCTAAAGAGATTCAAGCTAAGTGATGTCAAGCCGGCTTCCACTCCAATGCCCACCAAGTGCCAACTTGACATTGATCCCAATGGTAAAGCGGTGGATCAAAAGGTATATCGCTCTGCTACCTCTTGAGCACTGCGTTGGTTTTCCCCGAAGAGGAGAGGATGATGCAGCAAAGTAGCGTAAGTATTTCCCTCAGTTTTTGAGAACCAAGGTATCAATCTAGTAGGAGGCTACGCTCAAGTCCCTCGTACCTGCACAAAATGATAGCTCCTCGCAAGTAACGCGATTAGGGGTTGTCAATCCCTTCACGGTCACTTACGAGAGTGAGATCTGATAGAGATGATAGATAATATTTTTGGTATTTTTGATATAGAGATGCAAAGTGAAAAGTAAAAAAGCAAAGTAAAAAGCAAAGCAAGATTAAAGTGATGGAGATTGATCTGATGAGAATAGACCCGGGGGCCATATGTTTCACTAGTGGCTTCTCTCAAGAGCATAAGTATTCTACGGTGGGTGAACAAATTACTGTTGAGCAATTGATAGAATTGAGCATAGTTATGAGAATATCTAGGTATGATCATGTATATAGGCATCACGTCCAAGACAAGTAGACTGACTCCTGCCTGCATCTACTACTATTACTCCACTCATCGACCGCTATCCAGCATGCATCTAGAGTATTAAGTTAAAAACAGAGTAACGCCTTAAGCAAGATGACATGATGTAGAGGGATAGTTTCATGCAATATGATAAAAAACCCATCTTGTTATCCTCGATGGCAACAATACAATACGTGCCTTGCTGCCCCTTCTTTCACTGGGAAAGGACACCGCAAGATTGAACCCAAAGCTGAGCACTTCTCCCATGGCAAGAAAAACCAATCTAGTAGGCCAAACCAAACTGATAATTCGAAGAGACTTGCAAAGAACCAATCATACATAAAAGAATTCAGAGAAGATTCAAATATTATTCCTAGATAGACTTGATCATAAACCCACAATTCATCGATCTCAACAAACACACCGCAAAAAGAAGATTACATCGAATAGATCTCCACGAGAGAGGGGGAGAACATTGTATTGAGATCCAAAAAGAGAGAAGAAGCCAACTAGCTAATAACTATGGACCCGAAGGTCTGAGCTGAACTACTCACACTTCATCGGAGGGGCTAGGATGATGTAGAAGCCCTCCGTGATGACGGCCCTCTCCGGCGGAGCTCCGGAACAGGCCCCAAGATGGGATCTCATGGATACGGAAAGTTGCGGCGGTGGAATTAGGTTTTTGGCTCCTGTTCTGATCGTTTGGGGGTACGTAGGTATATATAGGAGGAAGGAGTACGTCGGTGGAGCACCGAGGGGCCCACGAGGCAGGGGGGTGCGCCCTAGGGGGGCGCCCCCCACCCTCGTGACCGACTCTTTGACTCCTTGGAGTAGGGTCCAAGTCTCCTGGATCACGTTCGGTGAGAAAATCACGTTCCCGAAGATTTTATTTCGTTTGGACTCCTTTGATATTCTGTTTCTCCAAAACTGTGAAATAGGCAGAAAACAACAATTCTGGGTTGGGCCTCCGGTTAATAGGTTAGTCCCAAAAATAATATAAAAGTTGAAAATAAAGCCCAATATAGTCCAAAACAGTAGATAATATAGCATGGAGCAATCAAAAATTATAGATACGTTGGAGACGTATCAAGCATCCCCAAGCTTAATTCCTGCTCGTCCTCGAGTAGGTAAATGATAAAAAGAGAATTTTTTATGCGGAGTGCTACTTGGAATAATTTCAATGCAAATCTTATTAATTGTGGTATGAATATTCAGATCCGAAAGATTAAGACAAAAGTTCATATTGACATAAAAAATAATAATACTTCAAGCAAACCAACAAAGCAATTATGTCTTCTCAAAGTAACATGGCCAAAGAAAGTTCATCCCTACAAATCATATAGTTTAGTCATGCTCCATTTTCGTCACACAAGAATGCTCTCATCATGCACGACCCCAATGACAAGCCAAGCAATTGTTTTATACTTCAATAATCTCAAACTCATAAACTTTCACGCAATACATGAGCGCGATCCATGGATATAGCACTTTGGGTGGAATAGAATATAATGATGGGGGTTATGTGGAGAAGAAAAAAAGGAGAAAGTCTCACATCAATGAGGCTAATCAATGGGCTATGGAGATGCCCATCGATTGATGTTAATGCAAGGAGTAGGAATTGCCATGCAATGGATGCACAAGAGCTATAAATGTATGAAAGCTCAACAAAAGAAACTAAGTGGGTGTGCATCCAACTTGCATTCTCACGAAGACCTAGGGCACTTGAGGAGTCCCATCGTTGGAATATACAAGCCAAGTTCTATAATGAAAAATTCCCACTAGTATATGAAAGTGACAAAACAAGAGACTCTCTATTATGAAGATTATGGTGCTACTTTGAAGCACAAGCATGGAAAAAGGATAGTAGTATTGCCCCTTTTTATTTATTTATATTTTTTTTGGCCTTCTTTTTTTTCTTTGGCCTTTCTCTTTTTTGGGGGACAATACTCTATTAAATTATGATCATCACACTTCTCTTTATTTACAACTCAATGATTACAACTCGATACTAGAACAAAGTATGACTCTATATGAATGCCTCCGGCGGTATACCGGGATATGCAATGAACCAAGAGTGACAAGTATGAAAGCATTATGAACGGTGGCTTTGCCACAAATACTATGTCAACTACATGATCATGCTAAGCAATATGACAATGATAGATATGTCATGAAGGACGGAATGGTGGAAAGTTGCATGGCAATATATCTCGGAATGGCTATGGAAATGCCATAATAGGTAGGTATGGTGTCTGTTTTTAGGAAGATATAGGGAGGTTTATGTGTGAAAGAGTGTATCATATCACGGGGTTTGGATGCACCGGCGAAGTTTGCACCAACTCTCAATGTGAGAAAGGGAAATGCACGGTACCGAAGAGGCTAGCAATGATGGAAGGGTGAGAGTGCGTATAATCCATGGACTCAACATTAGTCATAAAGAACTCATATACTTATTGCAAAAATCTACAAGCCATCAAAAACCAAAGCATTACGCGCATGCTCCTAGGGGGATAGATTGGTAGGAAAAGACCATCGCTCGTCCCCGACCGCCACTCATAAGGAGGACAATCAAATAACACCTCATGTTTCAAATTTGTTACATAATGTTTACTACACGTGCATGCTACGGGACTTGCAAACTTTAACTCAAGCACTGCTCAAATTCACAATTACTCTACTAGCATGACTTTGAGATTATCACCTCCATATCTCAAAACAATTATCAAGCATCCATCTTTTCTTAGTATTCAACGCACTCAAAAGAAAGGTTTACAAATCTTGAATACCAAGCATTTTATTATTAAGCAAATTACCATGCTATTAACGAATCTCAAAATAATCTAAGTGAAGCATGAGAGATCAATAGTTTCTTTAAAACAAATCCACCACCGTGATCTAAAAGATCTAAGTGAAGCACATAGAGCAAAATTATAACGCTCAAAAGATATAAGTGAAGCACATAGAGCAAAACAATCAAGCTCAAAAGATATAAGTGAAGCACATAGAGTATTCTATCAAATTCCAATTCATATATGGCTCTCTCAAAAGGTGTGTACAACAAGGATGATTGTGGCACACTAACAAACAAAGACACAAATAATACAAGACGCTCCAAGCAAAACACATATCATGTGGTGAATAAAAATATAACTCCAAGTAAAATTACCGATGGAAGTAGACGAAAGAGGGGATGCGTTCTGGGGCATCCCCAAGCTTTCACTTTTTGGTGTCCTTGGATTATCTTGGGGGTGCCATGGGCATCCCCAAGCTTAGGCTCTTGCCCCTCCTTGTTCCATAATCCATCAAAAGAATTTACCCAAAACTTGAAAACTTCACAACACAAAACTCAACAGAAATCTCGTGAGCTCCGTTAGCGAAAGAAAACAAAAGACCACTTCAAAGTACTGTAATGAACTCATTCTTTATTTATATTGGTGTTAAACCTACTGTATTCCAACTTCTCTATGGATTATAAACTACTAGTCGTCAACCCGTGCTCGTGCTCCTGCACGGGCTAGGAACTACTCTGCTTCAGAATTATTGTGTAAATTAAAAACATGAATTCTTAGTGATTTAGAGTATATATGAATGAATTGTTGTCCAAAAGTGGGGAATCACCTTCCTCCATTTTACTTTTTGTATGAGTATGTTCTCTTGGGCATCATTCAATGCAGATGTTAATATTTATAAAAATGATTAACCAACTTATATATAAAAAGCATACTTTCAAGAGATTTAGAACTATGGTCAATATTCCTATCCTAACATCATATATATGATGTTGTAGGATTAAAGAATTTTCCTTGATGTGCATTAATTTTCTAAAATAAATATATATGCCACGATCAGTGAAAATTGCCGCGGAGGGATTTGTGAGACAAAGAGTTTTCTTCAATATCCCAATAACAAAAGGAACAAACAACTTATAAACTTCCATATATAATTTTTTACTTAACCTAAAAATCATTGGTATGAACACGCCTCTAAAGTTGGCACATGTAATTTTAGAATTTTTCTAGATTTACATATATTACAAAATCACAACAGAAAAAAAGATTTCAGATTTGTATTATAACAACTATGCAATAGAATAAGAGAAAAGTATAGAAATATTTAGTACATTTAACAGTTAAACAAAGTACTTTATTTCACATGACATTCTAGTACCATGAATGTAAATGTATAACATCAATGAACTAATCCTTGAAAAGAAGAAAATAATGCGTTCAATGCTTAATGGAAACAAATGGAACCTACCTACGGAGACACATACAATGCACTGATTTGTTCTGATGGAGCCGTAGATAAAAAATAATATATATAATGATGTGTTATCCACTGCATTATGCATGTAGAGACCACTACGATGCTGGCAACACGTTTGGCTTTCCCTACTCCCGATCGAAATCTATTTTTCAAAATTCGGCATGGACTCTCCTTTTTTAACATGAGGCTTGAGGATTTTTTCTGTAGATGCATGTATTTTTTTCCTGAGACTGTGGGACGTGGTCTCTTTTTTAGCGTGCGCCCTAACTTCTTATTAGTATATTTCTTTGTTTCACTTTTCAAGGAGAAATGGCACGCCATTTTTATTTCTTTCATAACTTGGACGTGGGCTGTTGGGGACTATGTTTTGTATGCATGACATTTTTAGTAGGTTTGTACGCATGGACTTAATCCTATTTGTTTACGTAGTTTTCAGAAGAAAAAAAGTCATATTCATGTATCTGGTGTTTTTTTCCTTGAATGAGGCAAGATTATCCATTTTCTAGCATGAGGCTTGAGGTCTCTTTATTTATACGGGCGTGTATTCTGATTTTATGGAACTGTGGGAACTGGACACTTTTAACGTGGGGCCTAACTTGTTATCTATAGGTCCTTGTTTCCCATTAAAGGAAAGAAGTCATGTTCTCTTTTTTCATTGCATGAGAGCGGGAGTTGGGGACTCCTTTTTGGATGCGTGGCCTTAAACCAATTTATGTTTTTCGATGCGTGGCCTTAAACCAATTTATGTACATCGTGTCTCCTTTCCTTAATAGGGCAAACATTTTCTAATAGATCTTTACCATTAAATTTTTAATCTAATGGCTAAATTAATTTTGCTGATGTGGATTAACGTGGATACTCGTATGATGCCTCCAATTAGTAAATATAAGATTTTACTAGCCATAGATTCATCAAAATAAGCAAACAACACACGAAAAACAGAATCTGCCAAAAACAGAACAGTCTGTAGTAATCTGTAACTAACGTAAACTTCTGGAACTCCAAAACATCTACCAAAATAGGACTACCTAGAAAATTTGTTTATTGATCAGAAGCAATTGGAATCAGTATTTTATCACGTTCTGGTGATTTTTAACAATTGTTTTCGTGAACAGAAAGTTTCTGGAAATTACAGCAAGATCAAATAACTATCATCCAAGAAAATCCTATAGGTTTAACTTGGCACAAACACTAATTAAAACACAAAACCACATCTAAACAGAAGGTAGATGGATTATTTATTCCTAAACAGAAGCAAAAACAAAAAAAATAAAATAAAATTGGGTTGCCTCCCAACAAGTGCTATCATTTAACGCCCCTAGCTAGGCATAAAAGCGAGGATAGATCTAGGTATTGCCATCTTTGGTAGGAAATCCATAAGTGGCTCTCATAATAGTTTCATATGGCAATTTTATTTTATTTCTACGAAAGTGTTCCATGCCCTTTTTTAATGGAAATTGAAATCTAATATTCCCTTCCTTCATATCAATAATTGCACCAACCGTTCTAAGGAAAGGTCTACCGAGAGTAATAGGGCAAGAAGGATTGCAATCTATATCAAGAACGATAAAATCTACGGGCACATAATTCCTATTTGCAACAATAAGAACATCATTAATTCTTCCCATAGGTTTCTTAATAGTGGAATCCGCAAGATGCAAGTTTAGAGAGCAATCATCAAAATTTCGGAAATCTAGCAAATCACACAAGGTTTTGGGGATAGTGGAAACGCTAGCACCTAAATCACACAAAGCATAAAACTCATGATATTTAATTTTAATTTTAATAGTTGGTTCCCACTCATCATAGAGTTTTCTAGGGATAGAAACTTTCAACTCAAGTTTTTCTTCATAAGATTGCATCAAGGCATCAACAATATGTTGGGTAAAGGCTTTATTTTGACTATAAGCATGCGGAGAATTTAGCACGGATTGCAACAAGGAAATACAATCAATTAAAGAGAAAATTTCATAATTAAATTCCTTGAAATCAAATATAGTGGGTTTAGCAACATCTTGAATTTTATTTCTTTCATTCCCACGTTCATCAATTTCATCATCAAGATCTAAATACTCCGAATTTTTAGAACGCCTTCTAGGTAAAGGAAGATCATATCCAGTTTCATCAAGATTCATATTGCAAAACAAGGATTTGATAGGGGACACATCAATAACTTTTAGATCCTCATCTTGATTTTCATAAGAATTCGGTTTAGCGGCCATCTTATTGACTAAGGTAGCTTGCATAACCGAAATTTCAGCAGTCATCTTTTCAAGACGAGCAATTTGGGATCTTATACCATCAAATTCTTTAGACATGTCATCGAGCTCTTTATTCATATAAGTCATAAGATTTTTTTTGTTCCTTCAGCTCGTTTCTAAAGAAATTATTATGCTCAAATTGCAAAACCATAAACTTCCTGACATTGTTTTCGATCTCCTCTAACCTTTTAAGGTGAAGATATCCAAATCTCGGTAGAGCCATCGCGACAAACAAGCAATCCAACACACGAGGAAACAAAAGGCAAGCGAGAAAAAGGCAACGGAAAAAGAGAGGAGGAGATTGAGAAAGAGAGGGCAAATAAAACGGCAAGGGTGAAGTGGGGGAGAGGAAAACGAGAGGCAAATGGCAACTAATGTAATGCAAGAGATAGGGATTGTGATGGGTACTTGGGATGTTGACTTTTTGCATAGACTCCCCGACAACGGCGCCAGAAATTCTTCTTGCTACCTCTTGAGCACTGCGTTGGTTTTCCCCGAAGAGGAGAGGATGATGCAGCAAAGTAGCGTAAGTATTTCCCTCAGTTTTTGAGAACCAAGGTATCAATCTAGTAGGAGGCTACGCTCGAGTCCCACGTACCTGCACAAAACGATAGTTCCTCGCAACCAACGCGATTAGGGGTTGTCAATCCCTTCACGGTCACTTACGAGAGTGAGATCTGATAGAGATGATAGATAATATTTTTGGTATTTTTGATATAGAGATGCAAAGTGAAAAGTAAAAAAGCAAAGTAAAAAGCAAAGCAAGATTAAAGTGATGGAGATTGATCTGATGAGAATAGACCCGGGGGCCATAGGTTTCACTAGTGGCTTCTCTCAAGATAGCATAAGTATTACGGTGGGTGAACAAATTACTGTCGAGAAATTGATAGAAAGGTGCATAATTACGAGAATATCTAGGCATGATCATGTATATAGGCATCACGTCCGCAACAAGTAGACCGACTCCTACCTGCATCTACTACTATTACTCCACACATCGACCGCTATCCAGCATGCATCTAGAGTATTAAGTTCATAAGAACAGAGTAACGCATTAGGCAAGATGACATGATGTAGAGGGATAGTTTCATGCAATATGATAAAAATCCCATCTTCTTATCCTCGATGGCAACAATACAATACGTGCCTTGCTGCCCCTTCTGTCACTAGGAAAGGACACCGCAAGATTGAATCCAAAGCTAAGCACTTCTCCCATGGCAAGAAAAACCAATCTAGTAGGCCAAACCAAACTGATAATTCGAAGAGACTTGCAAAGATAACCAATCATACATAAAGGAATTCAGAGAAGATTCAAATATTATTCATAGATAGACTTGATCATAAACCCACAATTCATCGGTCTCAACAAATACACCGCAAAAAGAAGATTAATCGAATAGATCTCCACGATATAGGGGGAGAACATTGTATTGAGATCCAAAAAGAGAGAAGAAGCCAACTAGCTAATAACTATGGACCCGAAGGTCTAAGGTGAACTACTCACACTTCATCGGAGGGGCTAGGATGATGTAGAAGCCCTCCGTGATGACGGCCCTCTCCGGCTGAGCTCCAGAACAGGCCCCAAGATGGGATCTCGTGGATACAGAAAGTTGCGGCGGTGGAATTAGGTTTTTGGCTCCTGTTCTGATCGTTTGGGGGTACGTAGGTATATATAGGAGGAAGGAGTACGTCGGTGGAGCACCGAGGGGCCCACGAGGCAGGGGGCGCGCCCTAGGGGGGGGCGCCCCCCACCCTCGTGACCGACTCTTTGACTCCTTGGAGTAGGGTCCAAGTCTCCTGGATCACGTTCGGTGAGAAAATCACGTTCCCGAAGATTTTATTCCATTTGGACTCCGTTTGATATTCTGTTTCTCCGAAACTCTGAAATAGGTAAAAAACAGCAATTATGGGCTGGGCCTCCGGTTAATAGGTTAGTCCCAAAAATAATATAAGAGTGGAAAATAAAGCCCAATATAGTCCAAAACAGTAGATAATATAGCATGGAGCAATCAAAAATTATATATACGTTGGAGACGTATCACGCTCCATGATTGGCTCCTTGCTTTACCTTTGTGCATCTAGACCGATTATCATGTTGAGTGTGAGAATTTGTGCACGGTTTCAAGCCACACCTAAGGAAAGCCACTTTGTGGCGGTCAAGCGAATCTTTCGATATTTGGCTCATACCCCAAACTTTGGCTTATGGTATCCAAGAGGTGCAAACTTCAAGCTTGCAGGATATTTGGATTCCGATTGGGCGGGAGACAAAGTGGATAGGAAGTCCACTTCCGGAGGGTGCCAATTTCTTGGTTGCTCTTTGGTAAGTTGGTCTTCCAAGATGCAGAGTTGTGTGTCTCTCTCGTCCACCGAAGCGGAGTATGTGGCCGCCGGTAACTGTTGTGCGCAACTTCTTTGGGTGAGGCAAACTTTAAAGGATTACGGTGTCAGTTGTGACAAAGTGCCTCTTTGGTGTGACAAAGCGCCATCAAGATTTCTCTCAACCCGGTGCAACACTTCAAGACGAAGCATATTGAGATTCGGTATCACTTCATCCGGGATACATTAGGCGAGGGGAGATCGAGCTCAACTACGTCAACACTCATGATAACCTTGCAGAAATTTTCACGAAGCCCTTGGATGAAGCAAGATTTCGCGAGTTAAGGCATGAGCTAAATATCATTGATTCGAGCAATGTTGCTTGAACCCTTGCACACCCCACCATACTCAACTTGTTATCTTGTTTAGGTGTAGGCATGGACATAGGGGGGGTATTGTTCTCTCAATGAACTCTTCCTCCCCCCATTATGCATAAATTGATCAACTCTTTCACATTAGCCATTGTTGATGGTACTTGTGCTTCAAAGACGAGTTTTGGTCATGGGCCCAAGGATAATTCTTCATGGTGCCATACCAATTGACTCAAACGTAGGTGGCTCCGGCCACCGCCCTCTCTCTAGAGAGGTTGTGTTGAGTGTTTTAGTCCTTCTTGTCTCATGTGTCAGTGGTTTGGTGTGTCCGTTTGCTTGAAGTTTGCTTTGGAAAGGCCCTTTGTTTTCCCTTGTGCTTGAAACTTGCATCTTCTTGAGCACACGGTACTACCGCGGCCCGCCACGGTACTACCACGTGAGCAGCGTATGGTACTTCCGCACCTAGCGCGGCAGTAATTTTTTACTGCCGCCTGGGGGAGCGGTACTACCGCCCATGGTGCGGTACTTCTGCCCGGCAGTACTACCGCGATGAAGCGCGATACTACCGCGCTGTCGAGGGCGCGTGGGGATTAAGAGCGGGCAGGGGGAGTTCTAACTTCCCCATACCCATTCATCTGTTTCTCTCCATGCTGCCTCTCTCTCTCTCTCTCTCTCTCTCTCTCTCTCGCTCAAGAATGGCGCCGGAGACCGTCGCCGGATCTCCATTTTCGGCCGCTCTCCTCGGATTCCGACCGGTGGGATCATTCCCCACCACTTCATCTTGCCATGGAACAAGGTTTCTCCTCAAATCCCTCTCTCTTTTGTTCGTTCTTTCGCTTCTAGGTTTTGGGGAGATGCATGTTGTTCTTGAGATTTTAGGCCAAATCTTTTCAATAGTAGGATGTAGGGGAGTAGTGATGCGTAGAGATTGTACTTGGTTTGTTGTCCCGTGGTAGATTTGATCAACCGTAGTACCACCTCGTTGTCCCGGTTGTTCTCAGATTTTGTTGATTCGGATCTGACGCCGTGCGGTACTACCGCATCTCAGGTGCAGTACTAGCGCTTGTACGGTACTACCGCTCCTCAGGAGCGGTACTACCGTGCGAGCCATGGTACTAAAGTTCTACTGCCTCTCCGAGTCCCGGTACTACCGTGCCGCCGCGCGGTACTATCGCGACTAGGAGCGGCACTAAAATTTTAGTACCGCGTGAACATGCAGTACCACCGTTGCTGTCAAATCTTCTTCCTGGCAATTACCAAGTGCGCATTCTACTTGTTTCACCTGTTTTGTTGTGGTCTTTGCATTGATCCTTCTCTCTTCTCGTGTGTGTTTTTGTGGTTGGTGTCTTAGGTGGTGGCTCCGGTGCACCTGCTCGCCGTTCCCATCCCAGACATGACACGGGTTCCAAGCGTCTACGCAACCAAGATGAAGCTCCCGAGGGCTCCAATGGTCCCCAACGCAGGACCAAGACCACCGCCATGAAGAACAAGGAGCCCTCCATGGGCATGGATGAGATACCACTGGCTGAGTTTATATCTCGAAGGAGGATCAACCCTTATGTGAATCCTCGTGCCAACTTCAGAGGGAATGATCTGTTCTGGACCAAGCAGCAGAATCTCATTTACCTGGATGTGATCAAGGGCAAGCAGAACATATATGTGGACTTGCACTGGATTGACATGAATCACATGAGGGAGGAAAAGCACCGTGCCTACTTTGGTGAGGCCTTGGATCTCGTGGAGTAGTTTGCCATTGAGGATATGATCTCTTTTCACCTGGACTTTGATCCCAAGCTTGTGGCCCAGTTCTTTGCTTTGTTTCACTTTCACACTGATGAGGAACGTAGGATGACCTGGATGACCAATGGACATCACCTGACTGCTACATGGAAGGAATTCATGAATTTGCTCCGCATACCTGATGAGGGGCTCAACACGCCCGTTGGTGTTCACCCTCATGCCAACTCCGAGTCTGCTAACAAGAACATGCTCCAGCAGTATTATGTTGAGAAGCTCCTTCCAAGTGGCAAGAAGGCATGGGTTCCGAATCCTTTCCTTGACATTATGCACCAGATCTTCCACAACTCTCTCTTTCCACACATTGGGGACAAGGACAAGGTTCATGCCTATCTTGTGGGCAAGTTGCTCATCTGTGAGGAGGCGCGTCTCACTCAGACCCAACCTTTGGACGTCTCTCGCATCATGTGGTGCGAGCTTCAGTTTGCGGTGTTCAACCGTAAGGGACCTTACATGTTTCTGTTGATCTCGAAGACGTGGGAGAAGCTATTCCCTCAGGATGAGTTTTTGTCCCCTGTCTGGATCCGTCATGACCCCATCAGAATCCGCATCAAGCCCAAGTGGGCTAACACTACTACTCCTGTTGAGGCCGCGGCTGCTTAGATGGATGTTGATGAGGAGGAGATTGAGGAGGAGGATGCATATGAGGACTGCTCTGCTGGGTATGCCCCTCCCTCCACTGGGCCCTCTTGGGCTAAGAAGCTGAAGGCCAAGATGAAGGCCTTGTTCTGCATGCAGGCAAAGGGGCAGTACCGGACTCACGTTGCCTGTAAGGAGAGTCGCTGCTGCGACAAGAAGATCATGAGGGTTTTTGGAGAGGAAGTTTCTGCGGCTCCGAGGAGCACATCACTCTAGAGGCTGAGTGGATGGCAAAGCAAGGCTTCAAATGGATTGATTCTGAGGAGGAGCGCATCCCCGCTGCCGAGTCCAATGAAGAGCGTGCGAGTGACTACTCCGCTTGAGCCACCACGTGTGTTGTAGGTGCCCTCTCTGCCTTTTTGGCGTCTCGATGCCAAAGGGGGAGAGAGTGTAGGATTTGCGAGTCTTTTATTGTGTTTGTCTTATTTGCTTTTGTTCCGTTGAACCTCGTTTGTTTTGCGTTGGTTTGGTTTGCTCTTGTGAGACTTTTTTATCATATGGTGTAAGACATATGCTCTCTATCGTACCTTATTGAGCTTAGGCTATCTTGTGCTATTTATATTATGCTCATACTTACTATCCTTCTTAGTGTTAGTCTTGTTGTTGCAAGATATGCCTTGTCTATAAAATATAGGGGGAGTGTTGATCCTAGTATGTGTGCCGTGCAGTCCAAAGCACTTATCTAGATAAGCACACATCTAGAGGGAGCCCATCGATATTTTATAGATGTGGGGTTTGCCCATGTTCTTTTTATCTCCTTGTTGTGCAAATCCCGTATTGTCATCAATCCACCAAAAAGGGGGAGATTGTAAGGGCATATTTATCCCTTAGTTGTTTTGGTGATTGATGACAATGCTTTTTGCGGACTAATCGTGTGCGTTGAGTATTTCAGGCATCTCATCAATATGCACAAGACGATTTGGTGTCCATCGAAGACTATTGAAGACGGCGTTTCTCTACGTTTCCTTTTGGTGGTTTTGAGTCGTAGGAAAGCCGTACTATTAAGAGGGGGTCCGCTTTGGAATGGTTTGGCTGGAATCATCACATACGCGTTTACTCCTTTTGCACCTCCTTTCCTCTGGCACATTGGAGCATCCTCCGTATTTTCTCGTCTTTGCAAGTTGTCGTGTTTGTTGAGCTTGGGCATACGGTAGTACAGCTCTTAGGAGCGGTAGTACCGCAGGCCCTTGCAGTAGTACCAGGCCCCGGTGCGGTAGTACCGCATGAGCCCACGGTAGTACCGCTCCTTGGGAGCGGTAGTACTGTGACCCCAGGCCAGGCGCTGTTGCGGTCGCGGTAGTAGGGGCGGATGTAATTTTTTACATCCGCGCCCTACGCGGTAGTACCGCGCCTGGTGCGCGGTAGTACCGTGCGCTCTGGCCTGACTCAGCAGCTTGCGCGCCAGTAGGAGCGGATGTATATTTTCACATCCACACCCCACGCGGTAGTACCGCCCCTGGCTTACGGTACTACCGTGTCGGATTTTTGCATTGACTCCAACTTAGCGGAAGTTGCCACAGATGTATTTTTATATGTCTGTGCCTTCCCAAAATCAGGAACATCCCTGCCTTGCTGTAGTACCGCAAGGGGGAGCGGTAGTGTCGCGCCAGCGGTTCTACCGCCCTTTGCCTTAGTGCTTTTGGGTTGTCCTGGTTAGTGATGCTCGGCGGTAGTACCGCGGGGCCCTACGGTAGTACCGCATGCCCTTGCGGTAGTACCGTGGCCCTGGCGTGGTAATACCGTGCTACGCAGGCTGAGTTGGTGGATAAGGGTTGGATTTGTCCCTCCACTATATAAGGGGTGTCTTCTTCCCCGAGTTGACTACCTCTTCCTTCCCTAAGCTCCATTGTTGCTCCAAGCTCCATTTTCGCCCGATATCTCTCCCTAGCCAATCAAACTTGTTGATTTTCTAGGGATTGGTTGAGAGGGCCCCGATCTACACTTCCACCAAGAGAAATTTGATTCGCCCCATTAATCCCTTGCGGATCTTGTTACTCTTGGGTGTTTGAGCATCCTAGACGGTTGAGGTCACCGTGGAGCCATATTCCATTATGGTGAAGCTTCATGGTGTCGTTGGGAGCCTCCAATTAAGTTGTGGAGATTGCCCCAACCTTGTTTGCAAAGGTCAGGTCACCGCCTCCAAGGGCACCAATAGTGGAATCACGGCATCTCGCATTGTGTGAGGGCGCGAGGAGAATACGGTGGCCCTAGTGGCTTCTTGGGGAGCATCGTGCCTTCACACTGCTCCAACGGAGACGTACTTCCCCTCAAAAGGAAGGAACTTCGGTAACACATCCTCGTCTTCACCGATTTCACTCTTGGTTATCTCGTGCCTTTACTTGTGCAAGCTTATTTGTGTTTTATCTCTTGCTTGCTTGTGTGCTTGTTGTTGATGCATCATATAGGTTGTCCACCTAGTTGCATATCCAAACAACCTACTTTGATGCAAAGTTTAAATTGGTAAAGAAAAGATAAAAATTGTTAGTTGCCTATTTACTCCCCCCTGTAGTCAACTATATCGATCCTTTCACGCTTCCAGTGACCAGTCCCTTTGCAGTAGAAGCACTCAGTCTCAGGCTTAGGTCCAGACTTGGGCTTCTTCACTTGAGCAGCAACTTGCTTGTCGTTCTTCTTGAAGTTCCCCTTCTTCCCTTTGCCCTTCTTCTTGAAAATAGTGGTCTTGTTGACCATCAACACTTGATGCCCCTTCTTAATTTCTACCTCCGCGGCCGTTAGCATCGCGAAGAGCTCGGGAATTGTCTTATCCATCCCTTTCATATTATAGTTCATCACGAAGATTTTGTAGCTTAGTTGCAATGATTGAAGAACTCTGTCAATGACACTGTCACACTACAAAAAAAAGACGCATCCGTGACATTTTGGGCCGAACGAATTTTTTTTCTGTCATACATATGACACTTCTATGACGATAATTGTGACAAAACCCGGTATCATCATAGATGTGGTGGGATCCTACTTCTATGACAAAAAATCATGACAGAAAATGGGCTTTTCGTCCTAGGCGGGCCGGAGACGCAGCTGCATGACATTCTTTGGGCCATCCATGATGGAAAAAACCGTGGTAGAACCAAGGGGGAGGAAAATTTCGGGGAGTTCCCGGTTACGGTGGGAGGTCGGGGGCCGAGCGATGCGCGTTTCTCTTATACACGTACGCGCGTGTGTGCGAGGCGTTGGCTCTAACTGAACCCGAGCGAGGCGTTGGGCTCTAACTGAACCCGAGCGATTGCACTGTAGGCTATGCATTACTGAACCCGAGCGATCGATCGATGGCTGTTAACTGAACCCGATCGAGCGATTCCTTCGCTACTGCTGCTAACTGAAGCGGATCGATGCTACCTCTGGATGGACAGTGGGCGTTGCGGGGGGATTTGGATGAACAGTTCCCGGTGGGGGTGGCTGAACAGGACCCCGTGGTGTTGCCTCTGGATGAACAGGACCACCCCGTGGAGGGCAGGATGAACAGTAGACGGTGGAGGGGTGCCCGTGGAGGGGTGGTTGAACAGGACCCCGTGGTGTGGAGGGCTGGATGAACAGTAGACAGTGAAGGGGTGGTTGAACAGTAGCCGGTGGAGTAGCGCGCGGTGGAGGATGGATGAACAGGAGCTCGTGGAGGCTGGAGGAGGTCGACGGTGGATGAACAGTAGCTCGTGGAGGCTGGACGGGGTCGACGGTGGAGATGAACAATATCCTGTGGAGTCCCGTTTTGCGGTAGGCCACACCCCTCCCGACGAACAGGACCCTTGTTTCGACCGTAGCGCTCCAACACAAGTCCGTTTCCTTCGTTTTGCGGTACGCCGCACCCCTCCCGATCAACAGGACCCCCGTTTCGACCGTAGGAGGTCCGTTTCCTCCGTTTTGCGGTACGCCATACCCCTCCCGATCAATAGGACCCCGTTCCGAACGTGGCCGGTCGAACACAAGGCCGTTTCCTCCGTTCTGCGGTACGCCAGGCCTCGTTTCCATCGCCTGTTCCGTCCAAGCCCTCCCGATGAACATGACCACGCATTCCGTTGCCTCCCCATGAACACGACGACGACGTTGTTTCTCCGTTCCGACCCATCCATGTACACGAGCCCTCACCGTACGTATGCGCGAGTAGGCGTTCGAGACCCCGCCCGTATGTACACATACGTGGCCGTATTTTCTTTCTTGCACCCTGGCCGTTGTACGTACGTGTACATGCTACGTGCGCGCCTCTACTATGACACGTGCGCGTCTCTACATCGACCAGTATGTACGTACACGTTCGTGACCAGAATGACAACGCTACGTACGCTTTGACCAGGTGGGTCCAGACTGTCAGGCACTTCCTTGCCTGCGAAGATGTAGCTGGTGGGTCCCAGTAGTCAGGGGCAAACATTTTTTTCGCGAAATACGGTGGCCCGTCTGGTGGGTCCCCGCTGTCAGGTGGAGGAATAATTATTTTGCGCGTAATAAGGAGGCACTTCCTTGCTGCGGCCGTGGACCCTGCTGTCAGCGTCTCCACGCACAGTACTCTTTCGATGGAAGTCGGTCATCGACCACATTGACCATGCCGCGCCGAGAGCACTACGGCGGTGGACGACAACGAGGCCTAGGAAGGGGACGACGCGGAGCCGGGGAAGACGCGGCAGTGGAAGCCCGCGCGGAGAGGAGTACGAGGGTTCACTGGTTCGGCTGCGGTGTGAGGCTGCCGTCGCCGCAGGGCCTGGCCAGCGGTGGGAATAGTAGGGGGCGGTGAGGCCTCCGTGGCAGCACAGCCGGCCACGGGAGGCAGGAGCATGTGGCACGACCGACGCTGCTTTGCGCGGCTGGAGCAAGAAGACCAAAGGTTGAAGAAGCACTACGGCCGTTGGATGGACATCGTACGGTCACTGGAGCTAGAATCATTCATATTGACTAAGTTGACAAAGCCCTTCGTCCCCGTCAACTTAGTAGGCCCACAAGTCAGCCTCCCACCAACGTGGGTCCCAGCTAGCCGGGGAGTATTCATTTTTTTGTGCGTAATAAGAAGGCACTTCCGGTGGGTCCGAGCTGACAGCGGGGGGGGGGGGGGGGACGTTTTTTTCATGAAATACGGTGGCCCGTCCGGTGGGTCCCAACAGTCAGGGGGAAACAATTTTTTTCGCAAAATACTGGTGCCCGTCCGGTGGGTCCCCGCTGTTAGGTGGAGGAATAATTATTTTCCACGTAATAAGGAGGCACTTCCTTGCGGCTGCCGTGGACCCAGCTGTCAGCCTCTCCACGTATAGTACTCTTCCGATGGAAGTCGGTCGTTGACCACATTGACCACGCCGCGCCGAGAGCACCACGGCGGTGGACGACGGCGAGGCATAGGAAGGGGAGGACGTGGAGCCGAGGAAGACGCGACAGTGGATGCGCACGCAGAGAGGAGTACGAGCGTTCACAGGTTCGGCTGCGGTGTGAGGCTGCCGTCGCCGCAGAATAACAGGGGGTGTGGGTGAGTACATGGATGCCCTGGCCAGGGGTGGGAGTAGTAGGAGCGCTGAGGCCTGCGCGGCAGCACAGCCGGCCACAGGAGGCGGGAGTAGGCGGTCCCGCCGGCGCTGTTTTGGCGGCTGGAGCAAGAAGATCAGAGATTGAAGAAACACGACGGCCGTTGGATAGACATCCAATGGTTACGTCTACTAGAATAGTTTGTTGACGTATATAATAACTAAAAAAATCTTTCATACGCGTCAACTAAACAGGCCCACAAGTCAGACCACTCCCTCTTTTTTTAATAATTTATATATAGCTCATGGCAACTTCTTATGAAATTTATTGCAGTCGTTTTTTTGGTTGGCCAGGGCCAATTTCGCATATTTCTGTGGGTTCCAAACTATTTTTAATACCGAAATGTCCAGCCAGATTAAAAGTACTTTGAAGATATATTTAAATTAGGTTAATGCCTAGTGAAATAGGAATCTGAAAATGTGATAAAATTCAGAAATTATAAAGTAATTGCCAATTTGTCATCTGTTTTTATATTTACAACCCATTTCGTATTACTTTCAAGATTTGCAGGCGTCTTGAAAGAGTTGCAGCCCATCAGGGCGTAGAAAAATAAGTAGGCCTAGATTGGGTATTCTTCAGAAAAAATAAACTGGGCTCATTTTCACAAAGAAAAAATAGCTGCGCTGGTCACATGGTGAACATAAAATATAAGCCTGGGCTAGACGGGCCACAGCCCACTTCAAACCCTGCTCCGTCTCAACAATACCAAACAAAAAAATACTGCTCGAGTAGCTACGTCCGAGGTGTCAGCCGATCTTGTGTTGTTCTCTTGTCTATTGACTATATACGCTCACAATGTCGTGGGTCCCAGATGTCAGGAAAACACTAGGAGGAAGCATTTTATTTTTCCATACGCTGACGTGGTGGGCCCCTACTGTCATCCTCTCCACGTACTTTTGCCGATTCCTGTTGTTTGTTGACCATGTTGACAACGCGAGAGGGCGGTGCCGCAGCGAGTGCACCAAAGGGCGCGGGGGACGTCGGCGTTAACGATTTAGGAGACGGTGGGGCGGCGATGCGTGCGCTGAGGCGCAGCCAGCCGTGGGAGGCGGAAGCAGGCGGCCCCACCGGCGCTGGTTTGGTTTTGGCGGCTAGAGGAAGACAGGACTGAAGAAACACGACAGACTGTAAAAGCAGCAAGAGTACTTAACAACCTGAACTGAAACCAGCAGGGACACTTAACAACCAAAGCTGAAAGCAGTATGAGTACTTATACAGGTTCAACCGTTCAAAGCACGCCTCGAACAGTGCTGCTTTGCCTACAGTTAACCAAGGGTGAGTCCGCCAAGCCCCAGGACAAGGCCCAGGCGCCACCCCGCGCGTCCACAACCTTCTGAAAGCGGCTTCATCTCGCAACGTGGTCAATAAACGGGATATTCGCTTTAGAGCCATGGAAAAGCATGAACATAATCTTCTGTCCTATTCTCCAAGATGGACGGGCCTTCATTATTTGAGACCACCCATGAATAAGTATCTTTTCACCTCCAAGGGGAATTGAGTAGGTCGACATAAACATCATGTTGTGACCAAGCGCAAGTCTGACCCGACCATGGTCAGGCATCTGTATAGGAACAATAGAACTCAGCAGTTCCTGTTTCAAGAAGATCACAGCTGTAAAACTTTGTATAAGCAATAGTTTATGAACAACATATATAGCAGAAAACAGCTCGTACCATAAGTTTATCGACACAGTTGGACCTGTTCAACGAGTGCAGCAGTGGCACACATATCCCACGTGGCCTTCCACCATTGAAACACCCCACAAGGACCTCAAGACGATCAATAAAGTGTAGGAACTTGTGGATGTCGATCCAGTCAACTTCAGTGCCATTAGTAACAGCCGAGTTATTACAGAGTAACAAACGAGCAGACTGCTTAACTCTGAAAAAACCTACACGTGCCACCAATTATAAGAAAATATTAGTTAGAAGTAGCATCTTCGTGAGATATTCGTTGCTACTTCTAAAGTCAAATTGTGATTGGTTAGACATAATAGGTGGACTAAGAAGTAATCGAGGCAACAAGCAAGAACCAGATACAAAACTAACATGGATGAACAATTGGAATGACGTCGGGGTGGAAGATCGCAGCGAAGATGAGACCAGGTTCTGCTATTTCCATCAACATTCGTGCGCCAAATTTCAGTCCGTAACACTTGAGAAAGTTTATCCAAGTTCGACCATAAAAAAAAGCAGCAATCTTCTTGGTTCATGAACCCAACTCGGAACTTATATCCATGGCTTGTCTTCACTATGACCATTAAACTAGTGTATTCAGTTATGGCAAGGCCGAGCATCTTGAGTACATGTGTTCTGGCAGAGCAAATAATACACTGCAGGAAAAATAATATGAGAACACAACATGTTCAAAAAAAACCCACCCTCCCGGATAGAAAAGAGGATTCTAGGAACATACTGTGCGCGTTTGAAAATGTTGTGTTAGGATAAGAAGGAACAAGTGTGGCGTCTCACCGAGGGCGCAGAAACCTGTAGGGTACTCGCACTTTGGGCACTGCAAATGAAACACACTAGATTCAGTAGGAAGAAAAATGCATCAACGTCGGCGGTTGCCATCCTAGGATTACCTGCGACCAAGGGACTTGGGTTTATTGAGTGTGGATGAAGAAATTCGTACCTGGTTCTCCATGAGAAAACCCTATGCAATCGCCGAGAGGGGGTTTTCTCTGAACAAGCAGGCGAGGGAGAAGGGGATCCAGGCCCAGTGAAATATTGTCGCTTCGTCCGTCCAGCTTACTGCTAAAGCTGGAAAAGGGGGTTGTGATTTGATGGCTCATTGGGCATTACTGCGGCGCTACGACTGGGGTGTGTCTACCGTGAAGTTGTGCACTGTAATTTGTGCATATGGCACGTGGACCCCATTGCCGGTTGCCCCACATATCAGTGAAAGGAAGTAGAAAGACAGGAGTAACTAGTTACACATAAATATATATTTTGACAGAGAGATACTCCCTCCGTAAAGAAATATATAAATATTTTATATCACAGGCTCACCTTGCCGAGAAATATACTCCCTCTGCAACGCACGGGCATTATGGGGGTTCAGCTTTTTTTATGGGCGTTCAGCTGAGAATATAATACTCAGATAGGCTCATGGTTCTGGACTTTGGGCCGCAGGCCGACCCTGCATGTTTGGGGGCCCATGTGTTCTACCTTAACGCTTTTCATATTGCAAGCGATCGGTACGACGCTGGTTTTAGATGTTGTCGCAAGGCGAATACACAAATTTGAATAAAGCACGGCAACTGTTGGAATGAAATCGAACGACGGTTCCTAACCAGCAATCAGAGTTGCAATTCTATCAACGATATACCATGTGATAAATAATACTGTCGTACTACTTATACACACAGGACACTTGGTTTCACCATGCCAGATTATTACATCAAAATCTCTTGGAGGATAGATCGGTTCGGCAGTTGCGTGCTGCTACTGAAGAATTTAAAAGTTGATTTGGACCAGCTCTCCTTGCCGAGAAAGTTCGATTTTGACATCATCCCCCATCGCAAGATATGATTTAGATGTGAACCTTGACCACCCTTTAGCATCAATCATCATGCGACCATCCTTTGTACTTACGGTATATTGAGCAGGTTCATTCACACCAAGGCTGCACATGGTAAGAGAAATTGGCCGCGGTCGCCCGGATTGTTGAACGACTCCCTCGTTGCTCTAGAAATTCCCTGTTTGCAAACAAGAAGACATACCCAAACAGTTAGATCAACACAGTGAATCATGTGAAACAACATGGAAAGAAAAAAGAACGAAGCACTTGGGCGGACAATGCTTACCAAGAAGGTGGACATGTCGGTTTTTGTAAGGACTTTGGTATATGAAGTGCGAACTGCAGCCCAGTCTGTTGTCGGTGCAACTACACGGGCCGGAGCAGATGCAAGTGCAAGTGTTGGTGCAGGTGCCGAAGCCGCCGCTGCTGCCGGAGATGGTGCTCCTTGTAGAGCTGGTGCCGGTGTCGGAGCAGGTACCGGTGTCGATGCCCGATCCTCTGGTAGATCAGACTGATCCGCTAACGCGGTCAGTGCCCAATCCTCAGCTGGATCAGACTGAGCTGCTGCCGCTGTCAGTGCTAGAACAACTGCCGGTGCTCGATCTGTGCGAGACAACGGCGATCGTGTCTGGTCTGCTATAATCAGCTTTCTAACTTGACTAGGATCCGTGACCGTGATCCAGTCTTATTCTTCATTTCTTTTAAATGCGAGAAGGACTAATTGTGGCATTTTTATTAAACCAAACTGTAGTTCATCATAGGGATTCATCTTGTACTCAGAGAACAGACTGATCCATTTTTTTCCAGTAATATAAGTGATGGACGGTGCCTTCGTTACTGACACGACATAAGAAGTGAAACCTGCAAAAATAGCCATCGTAGAGCAAACCAAACGGTTTATTCTGTGATGAATGTCACATGGCAAAACCTGCATCATAAATTTGCAGGAAAAGAAAGAAAACATGACATTAAATCAATAAGATTTAGACAGTAAATCAATAAGATTTACTTGATGTGACGCGAGTGAATCCTTACCAGGAAATCACTATGTTGAAGTACTAAACAGAAGATTGATCGTCCAACTACACGTGGCATGCAGGGGCCCCGCCTACTCCCACAAGCAGGAGAGTCCAAAGGTCGTGACAAATCATATGGACCGAACATCCATGGGACTGGAAATCCTGGTGGGTGCGATAAACCATGCAATGCATACAGATATTGGAGTGTAACCATAATTGATAGACCGTCCTCACAAAAAATATGATATGGATACTTCAAAATATACACACTGAATTGAGTGGACAGACATTAACATAGACCGTTCTCAGGACTGACCACACACCAAAAGCGGCAGTACTAATAAACAATACAGGGTTCACAAACACAAATCAAGTACTGAACAATAGTACTTACTACAGACAAGCAAAGTTGCACTAACTAAACTCTGCAGACTATTTCTTGCCACCGACCTACGGGATGAACCCCGCATAACTGACTAGGCCATGGACTTCGTGTGAGATGTCTACATGCACCATCACCATCTTGTCAACCTTGGAGAACCTAACAGAGTGGTCTTTCCACTTATAAACATGATGATGAAGACAGGCCGCATCGGATTTGTTGGGAAGCTTTACAAGAACCACACCCTTCGTAATCGAAGGCACAGCCAGGAAATTGTTGTGGTCAAGTACAACCTCGAGAACACGCCTGACAACAATGCTACAGGAAAACACTAGTTCTGGACACGTGGCGACAAGGACACAGCAGCTCGATAGTTCAGCAGTAGAACTCATCATCATGTCTTCCAGTTCACATGGCATGACTTTGAGAACTTCATCTCCACCGCGGACCTGGTTCTACTTCAAACAGAAACCATATTTTATTACTACCTCCGTTCAGAAATATAAGATGATTTTTGATATTATACTCCATATATGACTACATATACGCACAGAAATGAGTGAACAAAGACACTAGAACATGTCTTCAAAGGCATGAGAGCAGAGGGATTACATGCAATATCCATAACACAAGTTACTGAGGCAAATATACCCTCTTAAAAGGTAGCATTGATGTTCATAAAGTACTCCCTCCGTCCCAAAATTCTTGTCTTAGATTTGTCTAGATACAGATGTATCAAGTCACATTTTAGTATTAGATACATCCGTATCTAGACAAATCTAAGACAAGAAATTTGGGACAGAGGGAGTAGTTGAAAGTAATCTATAAGAAATCAGTGTCAACCTCTCGCATGTTTTGGTCAAAAGAGGAATTTAGAACCGTCATTTGGCACACAAAAATCACATGCAAGATCACCCAGAAAGTTGTACTACTAGTACTAGTACTGCGTGTTAGATGAAAAAACACGATCAAGATCGAGAAAAAGATCATCAAGAAGAGATATTACCTGGACTTGCTTAATGAGGGATCCCGGAGAGGGGGGCTTGGATAGGGCGATGGCTTTGAGCTTGTCTGCGGTAGTCTCGGCGGGGTGCTTGCGCTTCTTCGTACCATGAACCTCGACGGTTTTGGCCGGAGCCATAGACATCACTTCGGCCGGTGCTCCAGCGTCCATGAAGAAACTGTCAAATAGAAACAAAAGAAGAAAAGAGAGGGAGTTATAGGATCAGTCTCGGGGTTGCAAGACCGGGCCTTGACCAGAATCAACACCATTGATGCGCTCACCTTTCCTTCTTTGGGAGAGAAGAACAATGGCAGAAGCAGGTCGGGATTTTCTTGAAGAAATGAGGAACAAGATGAGGCAGAAGCGAGGGTTGGGTAGAGAGGAAGCTGAGAGAGAAGAGTGAAATGATGGTTGCTTCGTCCGTCCAACTTACTGCTGGAAAGGAGGGGGTTTTGTGATTTGACGGCTCATTGGGCATTACTGCGGCGCTTCGATCGGGGTAGTCTACCGTCACTCTACTACGGAGTAATTTAGTGCATGGCTGGTGGACCCCGATGCTGGCTGTCCCATAGTCGGCAAAAGTGAGTAATTTAATGCATGGCTGGAGGAGGATCCGCACGATAGAGCGTGTCCACTGTTTTTTAGAAGAAAAAAATGATTACAGCAAGCGTTTCCACTCTTACGACGGAGGAGTGCGAAACACGGCAGCCACTTGAACATACACAGTGCTCCTACTACTAGGCGTGTGCAGTGGTTCATACGTCAGTACTACACAATCTTGTTGCTAGTGTAGTAAGATATGACGATAACAAATGATGTTGTGCGCATGTCAACTACTCCTATATGTAACATAGTACCGCTTTTTCGACTGCCCGGTCGAGAATGAACGGTGAGATCAATGTTAACAGAACTAGGTCCACAGCGCACGGAGAGTACGGTGCTACACTACTCCACGAAACATGAACCATATGAAGCACGAATAGTGTTAGACAGGGTGTATGAAGGGTGCACGGGATGGGAGCAAAAGTTCCCTTCTCGACCCACTTTTGGGTGTTTGGCAGAGTGCATGAAGGGTGCATGAGTCCACACTAGTAGGTTGACAAAAATACACGAAGAGGAAACAACTATATTGAGATGAGAATGCAACCAAACACACCCACACGCTTTGTGCTACAGTGACTGATCTGCATCGTCTGAGTTTGATCCAACGGTCATGTTGACCCGAGACATGGACATGCCCATGCATAGGGCGCCTAAACACCACCGAAGTCCCCCTGCTTCTCGAGGCGCATGACGTTGGTGATGCAGGGTGCAACCGCCCGCAGAGCCTGCTCCCGGTCGGCGGGAGCCAGCTCGTCAAAGACGGCGTCCAATGGCACGAATGGATTCCGGTGACGGAGCCCTGAAAGGATTCACCCGGCAACGGCGACGGCAGCCCGCAACCCCTCCTTGTCCAGCTCAGCCCCCACCATCGCGCGGAGACGGCTCACCTCCTCGAAGATATAGGTGAAGAAGGAGACCAGGTCAGGAAGCCGCAGCTCGTTGAAGTCGACCGGGTGGTCGAACGGGTTTAGCCCGACGGCCGGCATCGTCGTGCTGGAACGACGGTAGGCATCACGCAGCCGCAACACGTGCGTGGCAACTTGGTTCACCAACTGGCTGAGGCGATCCTGGACCTCGTCACAATCGGCCCGCTCGCAATCCAACCAGCTCCCCTGACGGCCTATCGTATCTCCCGCTTTCTGCAACAACGCCGCCGACGCCTCGAGCATCTTTGTGGTGGACGCTTGCCGCTTTTGAAGCTCCGTGAACTCCGCACATAACGGAGGAGCATGGCGCTCCTCTCCTCCTTGAGCTCACGGAGCTCCACGTCCTTGGCCATGAGCTCTGCATCCTTGGCATGGAGCTCCTGTGTCAGGTGCCTCACCTCGGACTCCGTGATCTGCTGCGCCGCCATGGCACCAGGTAGAAGCAATGGGGAGAGGAAGCAAAGGGGGCGAAATGGCTGAAAGGCAATGCAATCTACGGGAAGGCGGAGGGAGCAGGGAATCTTTTGGTTTTCACCATGGTAAAACACCAGTCGACGACTTCTCACATCAGGGAGCGGTGGGTTTTTATAGGCTGAGTCATCGTGACTAATTGCTGCCGCGCCTGCTCCTGTCAATCAAAAAAATTAAAAATCCTGCCGCGCCTGCTCCCGTGAATCAAAAAATTAAAAATCCTACCGCACCCAAACACCAGAGCAACGCCGCGGTGGATACTTAAATTTACCTGCTGGCAAGTAGATAAAAAAGGGGTGAAAAAACTAATGTGGTGGCGGCCTAGCTAATCGGTCGAACTAGCCCAACTAGCTAGGCACCGTGTTTCACTGATGTACTCGGCGGGAAAGGTGGTCTTTCGTGATTTGACGACTCATTTACTTGCTTCGGCGCTACGACCAAGGAGGACCCAGAAAACGCGCGGTAGGGCGTCCCACATCAGGAAGAATATATGCGTGCACCACCCGGGAGGACCCCGAAACCGCGCGGTAGGGTGTGCCACTTCTCGGCACGGAGGGAAAATGTGCGTATAAAAATATACTGTATCAGACGTAGTACCTATGGTTTGACCTCGGGACCCATCCAGTCGGTCGAAAACACCCCACTGGCCACACAGCTTCATCATGCAAACGTGGCACGGAGGATAGATGTGGTTAGCTCCGTCTCGACCAGCCACAACGTCTCATGTTCTAGGCGATTCTTCTATTTTACAAGTTTTTTTGTTGTAATAACACCACGGCAAGATAGCGCCGCTCTTCGTGTGTGCCCGTGCAAAGGTTAGACAATGGAGAGAAGAGAGATTGAGATCGCAGACCTGGGACCCACCAGTAAGTGAGACAATGGTCATGCACGTGTTGACGAGGCACTCCCTCTACTCTACTCAACGCAAATACTTTATAAATAAAATCAAGTTATGGGACAAAGCCAACAACCATTCCTTTTTTCAGGCTATCGACTTACGCTTTGTAGTCCAGGTTGCCAGTTTGAATCTCGTCTTTCAGATTTGTTAGTTTTAGGTCCAAATTTGATTAATGACAAGTGGGACCCCTGTGTGTTCTTCCGGTATTTCAGTGTAGGATGGTTTTTTTGAACAAACACTTTGCGCGGTTAGACAAGTAATGACACGAGTTACACGTATTTTGCAAGTTTACGAACAAAAGTGACAGCGGCATAGAATATCACATCCACCCGACAGCTTAGATACTATGGTGATACGAGTTTTTACACCGTTGGAAGTGAGATCCAATGGCTTGGGAGTAGTCTTTATAATTATGCGCAATTTCCAAACTCTCCAAAGGTTTTTTTTGCAAATAAAACATTCATGCCTCGTGTGTGCCGCTGCATCTTCGATCCAACGGCTCCCCGGTGCTCATATTAGGTGCTCCCCGTAGCTTAATTACCAGCTACGGTGATATGAGCATCTAGGTCGTATGATCAGTGATCAGATGGCACATGCGTAGTACTTATACTTTCTGCGCATTTCCCAAACTCTATTAGCCGTATATTGCAAAAACATTCAAACCTCCTATTGTGGGCCGTTAGATCTCAGTGAACTCGTATCACCATAGAATCTACGGTGCGGGAGCACCTCATTCTCTCCCGTGCCAGAAAACATAAGGTGCTATCGTAGCTTGGATGCACTATACTTATTGGATTGTTGTTGTGTTCGTGCATTTTTGTCTCTGTGTGTGTGGTCATATGCTTGATACATACAAACTTTTCTCACATCCATATTGTTCATCTTTTAAATTTGAATTTGCATTGGAAAACTTACTAGGGATACCATGAAATGTGAAATCCACGTTGAGATCACTATATCACAAACTCACTCTAATTCAACAACTCGTCATAAATCAATTACCACGTTGAGATTAGTATTTGCAAGGAAAATACGGGTATTGTAATACACATAGATTCGTTCGGCAATTTAAAAGGTTCCTTTCGTATTCTCGAATGGTAGGACCCAACGGCGTACCAGCCAGACCTTGGCTCGTGTTGATCCTAAAAAAAACGGGCTCGTGTCCTTCGGTGGCGTGCGTGGTATGCACATTAGGCAACCCCAACCAGTCGAGCCTCAGCATTTCAAGTAGAAATATCTGGCGGCCAGAATTTCAGCCCTAGGAAATTCCCCTCATGTCCCCGGTCCATAATGACTACCGATGAACAACGGAGGGATGCTTTAGTAACTGGACAACATTACCTACCGTGCCGAGCACGGCTCAATTCCCTCTGTCGCCGCTCGTCAAGGTCAGCCGTCAACTTACTACTACACCAGGATTATCCTTTTACTCTGCATATATAACTTGTCTGAAGTCTAACTAAGAATTTTTTTTGACCAAATCCTTTCTTAAGAAATACAACATGACAGATGTACGGCTTGAAAATTTATTGCATGATGCAGGTTATGATATTGTTTCCAATCCTGGATCTTAAATTTCAGAAAATCCAAAAGTGAGCATAAATTCTTGAAACTAAGCATGGTCACGTGATATGGCACAAATATTACTTCGTAAGTTTTTTCTTCAATTTGAGACAAGCTACTTATGACAAGTTGCACAAATGAAGAGTCAAGGTATTTTCGAACAAAGACCTGTCACGTTAAGGCGAACACTTTCACTATTGAAACCGTGGGCGTTTACGTGCCGCCACGAGTCCCCGCTTCTCATCGGCAGGTGCCGTCCGAGCAAGCGTGTGAGTCGACGGGAGGCGTGCGAGCAGACCGCTGCGCCGGCTGTTAGGGAGGCGTGCCAGCAGACCGCTGGGCAGGCTCACCGGGAGGCGAGCCCTTTGACCAGGCTCCGTCGCCCACCGTCGTCCCAACTACTCCCACTTTTAATGTCGCCGGCGCCGCAGTTTAAAATCAACCCCGCACTACCCGGTATCGCTACAATCCTCTCTCTTCCTCTCTATTTCTCCTGTCGTGTACCTCCAACTAGCCTGACCTAAACGTACGTCATGCCGCATCACGATGGTCTGCCCTTAGTGTTCCAGTTTCCTGAGGAAGACACCCAACCGGAGTCTCAAGAACATAAGGCGCTTTGGGACGAGCTTGAACTGGCCTTGCGGGAAGACGCCGCGCCTGTCCCCGCTCCCGTTCCGGCTCCCGTCGCCCCGACTGCGCCAGCGCCCATCCCCGTGGCATTGATGGGCTGGGAGCCGCACATTGTCGCCGAGCTTGATCCCACGGGGTTCCACGAGGTCCCCGCCGACTTTCACGCGCCCGTGCACCTGCCAGCGCATGCGCCTGCGCGTGCACTGACGTGCGCGCCCGTGTTGGTGCCCGTGCACACGAATGTCTCCGCTGCGCCGTTGACAGCGCCTGTCCCCGCGCGGGTGCCAGTGCCCCCCTCAGCGGCATGGATGGCCGCCGTCGACCGCTTCCTTGCACCAATGCCAGTCGCCTCCTCCCGCCAGTCGACTCGCTCCGAAGTCCAGAACATTTTGGCCTTCCATGAAGCTGGGCCAACGTCCAGGAGTACGCCAACAATGGCGCAAGACGCCGCCGTCGCCGTCGGTCAGTGGCCCGACGACACACAGAGCACGGCAGAGGAGCCGCTTCCCACTGCGAGACGCCCCCGCCGCCGCTGCGTAATCTAAATTTGCCATGAAAAACGTTCGGATTTCCATGCTTAAAATCTGAACGTTTATCAATTCCGTTTATTTTATATCGATCGTCGTATAATTTAAAGTCGGAGTCAGACTGAACGAAATGTATGGTTTGATCGATTGAATGTTCTGCTAGAGCCGTATCAAATTAAATATAAAACGTCATCAAGCCACATGTATTCCTTGTCATCCAAATACCTAGACTGCTTCAATGTCGAGCGCTCAACACGTTTAACATGCAGTTAATTTCATGCCAAAAATAGTGATAATCACATGACAACACGCAAATAATATCCTAATAGTTAATGTCCGCATGCACTCAATATACTTCCAAATTAACGTGCATTGCACGTACACACTGACTAGTGCTGCTAGTACGTGAAACTGGTGCCGTGACTTGTGAACGCGTCCAGATATGGTCAACGGCAACATCGCCCGCGAGTTCTTCTTGTTTGTCCGTGCGTCTAAACGCAGAAGGGGAGGAGAGAGAGAGCACACATGGAACCCACCAGTAAGTGAAGGCGAATAGTACTAAAAATAATATTACATGTTATCCATTAATAAGGCTGTGGTAATATAAGAACATTATGTGAACAAAGGGGGTACAAAAAACATTGCTATTCTACGTATGTTGCCTACTCTTGACGTGCGGCTTGAAGGCCCGGTCGCATGTTCGATCCTCGTCCTTTATTTTTTAATTTGTATATGGGTCCAAATTTGTTTCATGACATGTGGGCCCCTCGGTGTGTAGTTTGTACCACTTTAATTTGTGGATCGAAATTTGTTCCATTCCAAGTGGACTATCGGTGTGTAGTTTTGTAGCTTATTTATCATAATTAAAGAGAACAACATAGTTTTTTCAATAATACCATGGTGCGACGTTGAAGGCGAGAAAGGACGTATGAGAGAGCGATGGCCGAGCCAGAGGGAAATCAACTAGGGCAGTTGCGTGGGTTGCAACGGTGTTTGGAGTAGTTGTGGGCCGAATGCTACGAAAATATAATCTAAACCGACCGGAATAAATGCCTACACAAATTAATCCAAGGTTGGAGTGCCCCTCGCAATGTAAATAGCTTCGGCTTTGTGAGGGATGGAGAGGTAGTAGCTTCAACTCGTGGAAGATACGGTGTCAGAAAGCGAGGTCAATCGAGAGACATATAGATAGAGAGACAAAGTGAGTGTGGTCCGACATTCATTGAACAAATATATATGCTCTGGAGAGATATTGTCCGATTGAGCTTTTTGGCAAGGGTGAGGGCTGTAAGATAGAGCTTGAGAGATGATCCAGTCACAGACGTGTAGATATATTTTGTGCATGGGAGGAAGCAAGGTCAACCGATCACATAGGGTCATCGTGCGATCGAAAGAGTGAGACGGGTTGGAGAGAGTGACCTAGATAGACGATGTGCGTGAGAGAGTATACAATGTGAATAGGTCGAATTGGGCTCAAACATGGTGATATATCGTTTTTGTCCGAGAAAGAGCAAGGTCAATCGAGACATACGGAGAGAGAGAGAGAGAGAGAGAGAGAGAGAGATTGAGTGAGCGTGGCCCACCATGAGGTCGAAAGAGTGGTGGCGGCTTGGATGGACTGACCTAGATAGACAATATGCGTGAGAGAGTATAGTGTGTCGATCGAGGCCCGAACAGGGAGATATATGATTTGTGTGTGAAAGAAAACAAGGTTAAACGAGACTCAGATAAAGAGAGCGAGATTGAGCGAGTGTGGCCCGCCGTGCGGAAGAAAGAGCGAGACAGTCTCGAGGGAGTGACCTAGATATACAACGTGCGTGCGTGTGCATGCACGAGAGGTTGGGGGCTAGATAGGCAATGCATGTATTTAGCGCGAGAGGGTGAGAGGGAGAGGGGGGAGAGAGAGAGCTCGTCATGGGGTGCAATGGCGGGTGTGTGAGGTAAATACATTTGGTAACAGAGTGGAAAAAGGGGTTGTGTAGTTGAGAGACTTAGAGATCGAAACATGGAGAGAAAGGATGAACATGTGTTGGAAACCGATAGCTTCCTAAGGTGGTTAGGAGAGGAAGATTGACCAATACAGGAAGTATGTAGCGTTTGTGCGGGGGGGTCTAAAAACAACATTTGAATGTACATAGTACGAGACTTAATATCGATGTTTCAATTCGGTTTACATTGTAAGATTTGAACCGAGGACCAGGCATACGGATAATTATTTCGAATTCATGCCATACTAAGTTTCGAAAAGTTGACATTGACTTAGTTTGTTGTGATATTTTGTAGGTCATATGTTTGAATCCATCCAAAAGTTTTCTCACTACCATGGTGTTCATCATATACATATGAATTTGTATTAAAAAGTAGCATGGATACAGTGAAATGCGAAATCCACGTTAGAATTGGAGATCGCTACGTGACACACACTCTAATTCAAATCACTAACTACGTGACACACACTATAATTCAAATAACTAACTATGTGACACACAGTCTAATCCACGTTAGCATGGGTACCGTTTCAATTTTTTTCAAATAACTCCTCATTAATTAATTTATAGTACTCCCTCTGTTCACTTTTATAAGACCTTGAAGACATTTCAGACAATGTGCAAAACAATTCATTTTAAGTTGTCTGAAACGACTTACAAAAGTGAACGGATGGAGTATCTCGTTTCGAATGACTAATTACTGCAAGGAAAACACGGGCATGGTAATACATACAGATTCGTTTGCAAATGAAATAAGATTCGTTTGCATTCTCAAATGTAGGCGCACCGGGCAAACCAGGGTCGTGTCGGGGTGGACGCTGCTTCAGTGCCTTAAAGGCAACTGCCTTTGGGTCACTGACATGTGGGCCAGCCACCTGTTGGGCCCATATGTCATGGACACAAAGGCAGGTGCCTTAAGGCACCGAAGCATAGTACCGTTGGGGTGGTCGCGTGTGTCGGACGGACGCATAGCACCCAGCCACCCACCCCCCCCCCCAAAAAGGACGACAACAATATAATTTCGTGCTTCCACGTTTCGGATTGAAATATCTGGCGGCCCCAATTCCAGCCCTGCAAAATCTCTCTTCTCCACCGTCCTCTTCCGCGCCCAGATTGCTCAAATCCCTAATCCGCCAGCAACCCTCGAATCGCCCCTCGTCTCGTCTCTTTCCCCACCGTTCTTCACCTCTGTGCCGGACGACAACGACGAAGACGACGGTCGCGCTTCACCACCGCACCGGACCTACCTCATCTACGCCCTCGTCCACCGCACCGGGTGGTCCACCGACAACGTAGGCCGCCGCAACCGACGTGCCTCACAGACACCGAGTTCCACTGCATCAGGTGCGCTTCACCGACGCTGTCTCCCAGCTCACCGGGGCTACTTCACCGAGCACATCGTCGCACCTCTGCCCCCCGAGCCGTTGGGGCTTCACCAACGGTCTCGTCCACCGCATCGTAGCGCTCCGCTGCCACTCAAGATCTGCATCCGTGCGCGGCCAGCCAACGCCAGCGCATCACCCTCAACAACTCTGAAGTGACCCGCACTCTAGCTAGGCGAGCATGCACAAACGCCGGCCCGAACTAGGTATCCACACATCACTCCCTTGTGCACTGTTCTGACAATGTTTGGATATCCTTTCACTCCTCTCTTAGCTTACACGCCTATGCAACTCTGACCTTAACTCTTATTTCTTCTGGAGATATCATATAAAACAAGCAAATCCATATTTTAGCGAAGCATGATGGCGCTACGGGATCTGGTACACATCCTGCACACCCGTATAACCTTGTAAGTATCTGTCCTCCGGTACAACATCAAGGTCGATTCCTCTTATTTGATCAACCATTCGCCATGTCAAAAATGCAGAGGGGGATGCAAGGAGCACAAGGCCTGCACATCCAAGCAAGTGGTAACATGGACTTGTACATGGAACATCCCAAGCGCAAGCAGAGCTGCAGTGAACCTGTACAACGAGCTAGCGTAAGTCCCTGCATTTTATTTAATTCATACTGGCATTCGTGTGTGATTTGTGTGCAGTGGCTGATCCACGAATTCAAGTTACCAGGGGAGAACATTTAACTTAAAAAATACGAAGGCACTTGCACTCCGGAAATCAACATAACTTGAGAAATGTGAAGCTACATGCACTTTGAAAACCAGCTAATGATCCAAAGTAGTTCAGATTATAAACACTAAATGGTGCAAGCACCAAAAAACACAAAATGCAACATGGTGTACAAGGACTACAAACATGGTCTGTACCTGCTTGAATTATTCGTTCTCTGGCTGAAAATATCGAAGTGTAATTGCACGTATAACCAGTGCGCAAACTTCATATCAATATATCTATCATGCACAAGTATGCCAATAGTTTCAAACAACAAATTAGAAAAGTATTTATGCTATGTTGTCATGATACGGGGACTTTCTGGTAGATGGCCTCGATGTTTCCTCAAGCTATGAAAATGCACTATAATTTGCTTGTCATCAATGCCTGCAAATCTCTGTCTCTCTCAACATAGTAGATCATCATTAGACACTAAATCCTTCAATGAGCTTGCAAAATGCTTGCATTAGATCCCTGATTAGACACTATACGTTCATCACCAGGAGCATGTAAAATGTTTGCATCAAATCCTTCATTAGCAGTCTGTTCATTAGACACTTCAGGCTCAAGAACAACATGAGCTTGTATGTTTGCACAGGAAACTTGATTAGATACATCAGATTCAGTCAGTTCAGTATGGATTGGGGGAGTTATAAAATAAGTAGAAATTGGTTTCATTTTCTCATAGATTCCCTACATACAAGCAGTTTTACAACACCGTCAGGTTTAAGTATTGGCCAGAAATTGAAGAGTTGAATTAGATATAATCAGGAATGTGATGTACCTGCTCATTGTGCATGCTACTCTTGCAAGCTGTGACTGTCCGTTTGCGCAAGCTCGATGCCATGCCCGTGCTGCCGCCGCTGCCTCCCACGCAGGCTACACCCAGGGATGGATCTTCATCTTCTTGTCCTTCCGTTCGCTTGAAGCCTGGCGACCGCCCTCCAACGAGGGCGCGAGGAAGTTCTGTGTCGGTCTGTCCAGCGGCGGCTAGGTTAGGAGCGAACCAGACTGGAGACTGGAGCGAATGAATTGGGATTTTTCCTGCTGTCGATCGATATGGGAGGCGCTCGTTTGGGTCGCGAGCCTGCTATAGGGCCTGCCATGCACTTATGTTATTGGCCAATCCAAATTGAAACATTTTTCTTCATTTTTTACATTGCCTGCTCGTGCATTGCGACGAACAAAACTAGCGTGGGCCAACCTGGACGACTCAAACTAGGTGCACACTTTCCAGCCACCTGAGGCGGCCGCCCATACCAGCCCCTATGGTGGTGTCGCCCCTTTTTGCGTGTATGATTGGATAGTGAAAAATATTCCAGTGGCGCTTTTGATTTACCCACAGAATGGTTCAATTGCTTGTTTCTATGAACTGAGTTCACCAATAATGTGAAGGATACCAGTCTTTTCATCCTATTGTAGATTGGTTAGATCTCGATATGGCAAAAGTAATCGCATGAAATATACAGTAAAAGCCAGTGTGATGTGTTTGGCTACAACTAGTCTAACTACATGTCCTCATAAAACATATCAAGGACGCACCATCTAACCAGATTGACCATTCGACTTACCCATGCAGTGTGGGAATAAAGAAGTATTGGGACTGCGTATCCAAGCAATTGATGCCATGGACTCCCTCGTACAACCTTGTAAGCGAAAAAGAAGTTGCAGTGTGCCTGTACAAAGAACTAGCATAAGTTAAGTTACCTGCTTCTTGGAATTTTAGTTAGCCACTTATTGCAAAATTGTTCAATTATGTTGCTTGGCTTAATTTAGTTTGCTACTGATTACATAATTGCACAACCTGTTAATCATATTGTAGACTGCGCCTATCTATGTGTTTGATACTTACTGTTAAGAATTACCTGTTTGCCTCAACTTAAATATCTACTTGTTTGTTTAACTGCTTTGCTGCTGCAACAACGGGTTACAATGATGTTAATAACTACTTTTTAGCATCCAATTGAAACTCTTTAATTCCTTGTTTGTTTAACTGGTTTGCTGTTATAACTCCCAGTTGAGATGTTTTGCTAACTTCAACTTTTCTGAATCCAATTGGAACTTTAATGGCAAAACAGGTTAGCCCAAGATCAAAGAGCGAGGTCCCCATGGACATTGCATCATCCCACAGCAGTGGCACCGGCCCAATCGTGCATTATGAATTGCCAACTCCTGATGATCTAGAGGCTAAACTAGTGGTAGAAAGAGATTCTGCTTCTACTCTTAGAGATGAAGTTGACATGTTGAGGAAGCAAACAACACAATCACAAGCAGTACTCAAGACAACCATTAAATATTTGGTGCATTTCAAAACGAAGCAAGCTGAGACTGACCAGATTGTTAAGGTCCTGAAGGAAAAAAGGAAATTAAATTCCTACTTGGTAAATCATAGGTGAAATGTTCTTTCCATAGTTGAATAACCTTTGTGTTGTCTGTTCATGTAATCAATCAAACCATTTGTTTTAGAGATCATGTAATAATTTTTTTTTGTTTGTAATTTTATTTGAGCACAAGTCTGTATTAATTGATAAGACTCTGAGACATTTCATTTGGATTGCTGGCCAGACCTAGAAATATGCCAATCGGGCTGAATGTGCATTCAGCAATAGTAGTATAGATGGACCATAAGTGGCACGCATCGGAAAGGGCCAAGATGCTGGCTAAAAAAAAGGATGTTGTTGTAGCCAAAAAAAGTACAGCGGCCTGGCTTATGTATGTTAGTTGATATTATTGATCCATATACTCTATAAGTGTTTATATGTCTGTTAGTTCCGTACATTCTTGGTTGATTGACTCGGTATTTGAATCTTGATACATCGCTTGTGTACATATCTAAATGGGTGTACACATTATGCTGCGTGTGACATTTGAGTTGGACATGAAGTGTTCCAAGTATTCGAATTCACCTTAAACTGGATTCTAGTTTATGAATTTGAGTATCGGCATTTGTAAACCATATTCATATATGAAAGTGGAATACATCTTTGTCGTCCTTTTGAAGATATACAAAAACACATAGAATGATTTATAAAGATTCATATAGGAATACAAAATGGATTCGAATTTAGTTACCAGGGTAAACGTGGATGCTTATTGTCCCAAAATTCAAAAGAAACAGCAAAATGTCCACTCCCACATCGGCTGCCCGAAGCCAAGTATTTAGGAGATAGAAATTACTGTCTACCCATTACACGGATAATCCATCGGCCTGATTTCCACTGCTCTAAATAGGGGTAGGTTAGTAACTTCAATTAGACGTGACACGACCGCCTCTGAGCCCATTCCGACACGGTCGGCGTCAAACATGGGCGGCAAAACTCATCTGATTCAAGCTCGTCCGAAAGACCTCTGTTTCTCCCTCCATTCCCCATTCATACACCGTGGGCGCCAACCGTGGGCGGCAAAACAAACTCTCCTCGTCCGAAATAGATGTAGGCTAATATTTTAAATAGGGGCAGATGTGTAACTTCCATCAGACATGACACAACCGCCCTACCTGTCAGCCCCGTTCATACACCGTGGGCGCCAACCGTGGGCGGCAAAACACCCTCTCCTCGCCCGAAATAGTTACCGGCAAATATTTGGGAGATGCGAGATTACCGTCCTATCCCCAACCGACGAGACGTCCAAATTTGAAACGGGGGATAAGTTCGTAACTTTCCCATATTTCAGACAGGCGCGTCCCAAAAACATGGTTCCCCGTACCTCTCCCTCCATTTTCCCATTCATACACCTTCCACGCTAGAACACCCCATTCCCACACCACCCTCCGTCCGCCACCCCATCCATCGCCGCCGTCCTCCACCGCATCCATCGCCGCCGTCCTCCACCGCATCCATCGCCACCGTCCTCCACCATGCCGGAGCGCCTACCAAGACCGCGTCGTCCACTGCTAGATATGGACGTTTCTCATCCACGGCGACGGACCAATAGCCTTGCATCGCGTCCTCTCGCTTCATCGGCGCCGTCGTCCTCTTTGCCGGGGCCGCTCACACGACCTTCTCTTCCACCGCAACGGGACTTATCCCCCAATGCACCTGTCTACCGTCGCAGATCTGCTTCAACACCACCGACAGCCATCGCACCCCCGATGCCTACACGGCGCCGCAAGAGAGGTGGTACTTCATATCTCGTCAACTTTTTGATCTCAACTAGAAAATAGATCTTAACTTGGTTACTCTACTTTCTTTTCAGCTCTTAGAATTTAGTTCTTAGTTCGAAGCAAACAATGGATGCTAAATATCATTTCTCCGGTTTGTAGCTTCAAATCTGCCATGGCACAGCCATAATACGGTTTAATTGATCATGCCTAGGGTTTAATTGATCATGTTGGTTCCGTGGTGGTTTCTTTAATAGAAATCAGAGGGGAAACCCTCTTTTGCTGAAAAATATATGCTTAGAGTTTCCCCCTTTTATGATCACTATACGATCAGAATATGTGCTTCGTGTCATAATAACACTGCTCCACCCATCAAGCTAAACAAGCTTAGTTGTTCAAATACGAATCTGATATTATTAAAATAGAGTTGTTTAATTGGTCAGCTAAATGTTCCTTAATTAGTCTCAAAAATGCATGTTCGCCGCTCGGGTGTGTATCTCTGTGTGTGGTCTGGTCAGCACGGTTGGGGAGGTGAACTTTGCATATGCAGGGGTTTATAGGGAGACACTCTCCGAGTTGAAACCGCAATGCATTCCATAGATAATCTGACTACTTTTTATGTTTTCATGAATCTCAGATTCTGAAAAGCATCATAATGATTATGAGATTGCGCGCATGAAAAGAATAAAGCAGAACAATGCCATGGCTGTCAAACTTGGCATTAAGGGACTGAAATCAAGTCTGGATGCAATGCAATGCAAACACTCTCCACCTATAGATTCATGCTCGGAATATGATCCTAACAGTGATTCTGAGCTAGAGGGAGACCTAAGTCAATGTAGCTCCCTAGTGGAGGAGTCAGAGGAAGATGCCCTATCTTATTCACCCATCAAGGTACTTGCTCTAACTTTCCAAGGTTACATTGCTCGCACATATCTTGCAACTGATGCTTTGCATTGCTTCTACTTTGTTGAACTGCCATTAGCTTAGTTTACACATCGTGTATGTGAATACGCCCTGCCTATCCATTTTCAGTAAATATTCCATCTGTCATCATACCATATTTATCCATTCAAATGTTGTTCTTGTGTATCAGATGTTCAAAAGGAAGAGGGCGATTGCTGATCGTGGAGGAGCACAAGCAAAGTATTTGGAAAAGGTAGTGGCACCTGATAAATCAAATAGCCCATTAGGTGTAGTTGCAATATCACCTGACCCACAAAATACCCCAACTCTAGCAGACTCTAGCCCTACTACACTGGTCATTTCTGATGCCCCAACTCAGCAGACCCCAACTGCAGCAAACAGTATGATTATGCTAGTTGACATAGCACCAGCTGTATGAAGCAAAAACCCCATTCCAGCAAAGAGTACACCAAATCCAGTTGCCAAATCCCTTTTCGAACCAGAGAGAGCCCCAATTGCAGCAAATAGGACCCCTGTTCCATTTCTTCCCAGTTTAGAAGACGAAGCTTATGTTGTTGTCAGGAACTTTGTGCGCATCTTTCCTTCATAAAGATTATACCGTAGACATAGAACAATTTCTAGTCTTCCTCCGCAACTTACGCGTAAGTAATGTACTAATGCTATTCATGGTCATTACTGCATATGTTTCTGCTGACAGAAGACACAAGATTTCATTCTTTTATATAGGCGAGGCGCAAACTGGATTGTGATAACGAGCAAGGGTTGGTTGTGCTTTTCAAGCACTCGTTGATGAAGTATCGTTCCTACCTGAGGCAAGCGCACTTCGATGGCAAGCCTCTGAACGAAATTTCAGTAAAGTCTTCGGTGCTACATTTATCAGACGGTGACTGGAATAATCTTGTTACACATTGGTCTCGGCTGCAGCGTAAGGTACTGTCTATGATATCACATCACAATTTGAACTACATTTCTGCATTTGCCTTAATGTCTCACTTGTACGAAAACTTTTAGCAGAAGAACATTCGTTCTCAAGGGACCACAGAATCTCGCATCTATACTGCACACTGCATTCCTCTTGTGAGTACCTCTTGCCCTGTATGACCATACTTACTTTTATAGCTGTTTGATTATGTAGCATCACTGCACATGTTAGCCTCGTAATCGTCCATTTGGTGGACATTATAAGATCCGTATGGACTCTTACATAAATTTAGAATCAACCCAATGCTTTTGAAGAGGTTTAGCTCTGCAGTCCTCTTGTAAGGACTGAACATGGTCTATCACTGTACTTACATTAACAACTACTCCCTCCATCCCATAATATAAGAATGTTTTGTACAGTACACCAGTATTCAAAACACTCTTGTATTATGGGAAGAGAGATTGGTTCATTTTGTAGCATTTTGCATCTTATCTCCCTTGCCCACCATTTACTAAAAAAGATCAGATCTATATTTAATCTTACCAACAAGTAGAATACACAGACAATGCATGTGCAGAAGTGTAGCCCATTGCTCTTGTCAGTACATTTTGTCCTGTAACGCTTTTACTTCCAGGAATTGGTAGTTGATTATGTAGCATCAATCTGCATCTTATCTTCATTATCCTCTATCCCCTCCAGTATTATCATATCTATAATTACTCTCTACAAAATGTAGAGTACAGGCAATGCTTATGGAGAAGATTTTGTGCTGAAATTCTTGAGTTATCCTTCCCTTGCCATGGAGAAGGGCATTATAAAGCTGGTGTTAACTGTTAATGTAAGTCAGTCCTTCTAAAGCCTTTATCCTCAACTGCTGTTTAATTTGCTCATACTCCCTATCGTTTATTGTTGTTTAGTTTGCTGTTTCTACCAAAATGCATGTTCGTAAGAACCGTAAGTTCTAAGTTTTACTTGTAAAACCAAATTCCTTATTCATACCATGCACATTACTTAATAATCCCTATATGTATGCTTATTTTTGTGGATCTATAATCCAGTGTGTGGTGAAGCAGCCCACGTTTGCACCTTGTCATCTCCTGTTTTATCTTACTGATGTGGCTGATGATATGAACAACATGCCATGCACATTATCCAAAATAGATACAATGATTTTCTTTGCCCTTCATCTATGCTTGTTATGTTGACATGGTAATCCAGTAGTGTGGTGAAGCTCCCCGCATTATGAACAATGCCAAATTATGCTATTGATATTTTGAACATACTCTTTATTTTCTAATTTGAAAGTGGATAGAATTGACAGAATAGTTATCATCTTTGTTTATACACGTGCAAAACCTATCATCTCTCTGCTTTGTTTCAGGGTGATATGCCTGATGGCATGCACAACTCTGCTGAAGGTTGTGAGACAAACCCAACATATATTGTAGCAAAGAAGGCAAAACATCTTGAAGATAGCGAGACAACCCCAAAGTCTTGTCTTGATGCAGTGTTCAAGTTACTTGAGACTAACAGTCAGACAAGCTCACAGAATTCGTTGTCTGAATCAGTTCGACTTCTTCAGTCCCAAGTTCTAGCAGAAAGGCATTCTGCAACTCAACTTCGACTTGAAGTCCTATCTCTAAGAAAGATTGCAGAGAACACCAATGAGAACCTCATCGCTAAACAGCTACACCTGGAAGCTATGACCGACATGCTAGGACGGTCTCACAGCCTTGCTCAGTAGCTTGCGCAGCAGTTCCCCCGCAAGGCTAACCTTTCTTGAATTGTCTTGGAAGTGGTCTCGGTTCAGTATTATTTTGTTACGCTGCAATGGTGCCCAGTTTTTGTAATTTGCTTCTTCGTTGGGCTTTATGATCACTGGTGGCGAACTTCGATGCCTAGTGGATGTAATATACCTTAAATCCTTTATTGTGTAGTGTAGGTTTATTCTTAGTTACTATGCCGTAATTTCTTTATTCTATAGAGTAGGTTTGTTCTTAATTCCTACTAGTTACGCAGCAGCCGGAAATGAACCCCGGCCCATGATTGTGCGAATCAAATCACGGGCTTTTAACAGGCCAAAATTGTCTGGGTCCTTGTTTGGCCCAATCAGATATCGGCTGCGAGCAGGCCTTATGCAAACCGGGCCATAGTTAGGCCCAACTATATGACGGGCTTTTAACAGGTTGAAATTAATATAGGGCCGAAATGTTAAACGGGCCCTTAACAGGCCAAAACTAATTTCAGGCCGAATTACTAAGTGGGCCATTAGCAAGTGGGCCCAAAAGTATAGTGTCCAGTTGACGGGCCGAATCTGATATGGGCCATAATTGAGCCCAAAGCCTCTTAAAGGGCTGGACCTGATCTGGGCCGTAATTTGGCCCAGAACGTGGTAGGCTCTTAATGGGTCGGATCTCATATGGGCCACTATTAGGCCTGGAGCATGGCAGGCCATTAATGGACCAGATCAAATATGGGCTGGCATTTGGCCCAAAACATGGCAGCCAGTTAATGGGCCGGCCTACTAGGGTCCTCAAAATCTTGTGGGCCTACAGCTGGGCCGGCCCATTAATGTCGGCGAAATCTCGTGGGCCTTTAGCTGGGCCGGCCCATTATGACCCGCAAGAATCTTGTGGGCCTTTACCTGGGCCGGCCCATTATGGCACACAAAAACCTTGTGGGACTTTACCTGGGCCGGCCCATTATGGCCCGCAAAATCTTCTGGTCCTTTAGCTGGGCCAGCCCATTATGGTCCGCAAAATCTCATGGGCCTTTAGCTGGGCCGGCCCATTATGGTCCGCAAAATCTTGTGGGCCTTTAGTTGGGTCGGCCCATTTAAACTTGTTGGGCCGTGCCATGTGTCGACGTATCATAGGCGCCTTCTGACCCACTGACGAGCTGACATGTGTTTTGTCCGGCCAATAAGAATTTTACACGTGGAAATTTCCCATTGGTCGGGGCTTTTAACGGGTTATCGGATCCAAAACCCGACCCGATAGCTTAACGGCGTTCCGTTACGGTGGATGCCACGTGTCGGTCACCCTTGATGAAAGCACTTCTGTGACGCGCGATTTATCGTCATGGAAGTGGACACTTCCGTGATGATAATTTTGGTAATGTCATGGAACACTTCTACGACAGCACAGGTATGACTATCTTGATTCTGCCGTAAATTTGTCATGGATGTACATGCATGACAAAAAAAGCGACCTACTGTGACAAACACGTATCATCACAGAAGTGTATTTTTTTGTAGTGTCAACCGGAAGATTAACTCCCAGTTGAGTCAAGTGATTGTGGTACCCAGACATTTTGAGTATATGTTCACTGACAGAACTATTCTCCTCCATTTTGCAGCTGTAGAACTTATTGGAGGCTTCATAACTCTCAATCCGGGCATTTGCTTGAAATATTAACTTCAACTCCTGGAACATCTCATATGCTCCATGACGTTCAAAATGTCGCTGAAGTCCCGGTTCTAAGCCGTAAAGCATGGCACACTAAACTATCGAGTAGTCATCAGCTTTGCTCTGCCAGGCATTCATAACATCTGGCGTTGCTCCTGCAGCGGGTCTTGCACCTAGCGGTACTTCCAGGACGTAATTCTTCTGTGCAGCAATGAGGATAATCCTCAAGTTATGGACCCAGTCCGTGTAGTTGCTACCATCATCTTTCAACTTAGCTTTCTCTAGGAACGCATAAAAATTCAACGGAACAGTAGAACGAGCCATTTATCTACAACAACATAGACATGCAAAATACTATCGGGTACTAAGTTCAAGATAAATTAAAGTTCAATTAATCATATTACTTAAGAACTCCCACTTAGATAGACATCCCTCTAATCATCTAAGTGATCACGTGATCCATATCAACTAAACCATGTCCGATCATCATGTGAGATGGAGTAGTTTTCAATGGTGAACATCACTATGTTGATCATATCTGCATATGTTAGGCTCGTCAAGTTTAACCCGAGTATTCAGCGTGTGCAAAACTAGCTTGCACCCGTTGTATGTGAACGTAGAGCTTATCACACCCGATCATCACGTGGTGTCTCAGCACGACGAACTGTCGCAACGGTGCATACTCAGGGAGAACACTTGTACCTTGAAATTTAGTGAAAGATCATCTTGTAATGCTACCGCCGTACTAAGCAAAGTAAGATGCACAAAAAGATAAACATCACATGAAATAAAATAAGTGATATGATATGGCCATCATTATCTTGTGCCTTTGATCTCCATGTCCAAAGCACCGTCATGATCACCATCATCACCGGCTTGACACTTTGATCTCCATCGAAGCATCGTTGTCGTCTCACCAACTATTTTTTTCTACGACTATCGCTACCGCTTAGTGATAAAGTAAAGCAATTACATGGTGATTGCATTTCATACAATAAAGCGACAACCATATGGCTCCTGCCAGTTGGCGATAACTGTTACAAAACATGATCATCTCATACAACAATTTATATATCAGCACGTCTTGACCATATCACATCACAACAAGCCCTGCAAAAATAAGTTAGACGTCCTCTACTTTGTTGTTGCAAGTTTTACGTGGCTGCTACGGGCTTAGCAAGAACTGTTCTTACCTACGCATCAAAACCACAACGATTTTTGGTCAAGTGTGTTGTTTTAACCTTCAACAAGGACCGGGCGTAGTCACACTCGATTCAACTAAAGTTGGAGAAACAGACACCCACTAGCCACCTGTGTGCGAAGCACGGCGGTAGAACCAGTCTCATGAACGCGGTCATGTAATGTTGGTCTGGGCCGCTTCATCCAACAATACTGCCGAATCAAAGTATGACATGCTTGCAAGCAGTATGACTATTATCGCCCACAACTCTTTGTGTTCTACTCGTGCATATAACATCTACGCATAGACCTGGCTCTGATGCCACTGTTGGGGAACATAGTATTTTAAAAAATTGCCTACGAGCGGGGAGAGTGTGTCCACGTACCCTCGTAGACCGAAAGCGGAAGCATTTAGTAACGCGGTTGATGTAGTCGAACGTCTTCGCGATCCAACCGATCAAGTACCGAACGCACGGCACCTCCGCGATCTGCACACGTTCAGCTTAGTGACGTCCCTAGAACTCTAGATCTATCTGAGGCCGAGGGAGAGTTTCGCCAGCACGAGGCATGGTGACGGTGATGATGAAGTTACCAGCGCAGGGCTTCGCCTAAGCACTACGACAATATGACCGAGGTGTAAAACTGTGGAGGGGGGCACCGCACATGGCTAGAGATTGTCTGTTGTGCCTTTGGGTGCCCCTCCCAACGTATATAAAGGAGGGGTAGGAGGAGGCCGGCCTAGGAGGAGGCGCTCCATGGGGGGAGTCCTACTAGGACTCCAAACCTAGTAGGATTCGCCCCCCTTCCTATTCCAAGTGGGAGAAGGGGGAAGGAGGAGGAGGAAAGAAGGAAGGAGGGGGCGCTGCCCCCTCCCCTTGTCCAATTTGGATTGGGGAAAGGGGGCGCGCACCACCTCCTGGCCAGCCCTCTCTCTTCTCCACTAAGGCCCATGAGGCCCAATAGCTTCCCGGGGGGGTTCCGGTAACCCCTGGTACTCCGAAACTTATCCGAAATGACCCGAACCATTCCAGTGTCCGAATGTAACCTTCCAATATATGAATATTTATGTCTCGACCATTCCGAGACTCCTCGTCACGTCCGTGATCTCATCCGGGACTCTAAACAACCTTCGGTCATCAAATCACATAAACTCATAATACAAATCGTCATCGAACGTTAAGCGTGCGGACCCTACGGGTTCGAGAACTATGTAGACATGACCGAGACACATCTACGGTCAATAACCAATAGCGGAACCTGGATGCTCATATTGTCTCCTACAAATTCTATGAAGACCTTTATCGGTCAAACCGCATAACAACATACGTTGTTCCCTTTGTCATCAGTATGTTACTTGCCCGAGATTCAATCGTCGGTATCTTCATACCTAGTTCAATCTCGTTACCGACAAGTCTCTTTACTCGTTTCGTAATGCATCATCCCGCAACTAACTCATTAGTTACATTGCTTGCAAGGCTTATAGTGTTGTGCATTACCGAGAGGGCCCAGAGATACCTCTCCGACAATCGGAGTGACAAATCCTAATCTCGATCTGTGCCAACTCAACAAACACCATTGGAGACACCTGTAGAGCATCTTTATAATCACCCAGTTACGTTGTGACGTTTGATCGCACTGAGTGTTCCTTCGGTATTCAGGAGTTGCATAATCTCATAGTCATAGGAACATGTATAAGTCATGAAGAGAGCAATAGCAATAAACTAAACAATCATAGTGCTAAGCCAATGGATGGGTCTTGTCCATCACATCATTCTCTAATTATGTGATCCCGTTCATCAAATGACAACACATGTCTGCGGCTAGGAAACTTAACCATCTTTGATTAACGAGCTAGTCTAGTAGAGGCATACTAGGGACATTCTGTTTGTCTATGTATTCACACATGTACTAAGTTTCCGGTTAATACAATTCTAGCATGAATAATAAACATTTATCATGATATAAGGAAATATAAATAGCAACTCTATTATTGCCTCTAGGGCATATTTCCTTCAGGACGAAACCTCTTTATTGCCTCTAGGGCATATTTCCTTTAGGAACGAGTAACCCGCCCGGCGTAACCCGGGCCACAGAGGCGCCAGGGACCGGAGCGGTGGCTCAGCCTCGTTTATCGGACCCACCACGTAGGGATAAAACTCTGTCTCAGTGGGTCCCGACACCCTCCGGCCATTATTCTAACCCGCCGGATAATATGATAGCAGCAGCAACACGGCTGGCGGCTATCCCGATCGAGGGCGAGTCTCCGGCTGCAATGGAGACCCTGAACGCTGTGGAGCTTCTCCAGATGGTCGTGGCACAACATGCGGCTTACTCATACATTCGTGAGCGTGTTCATTCAACCCCTCGCCCGAGTAGAAGTTACAGCCTGTATATTGAGTCGTCGGCGGTTTCCAACAGTGAACGGCATCGTAACTTGCCTCGCAATGATGACCCGCCCCGTGATGATCATCTACTAAACCATGCGCAGGCACTTGTAGATCAGGCTAGAGCCCATCGCGAGGCGGAGTTGGCAGCTCAATTGGGGGCTCATCAGTAATTTCTAGTGAACCCATCTACCTCTCTTGAAGCTGGGACGACTTCTAGGGCAGTTGGTGTGCCATGGGTACCGGCTCTGCGTAACGAACGTCTTCCCAAGGATTTTAAAGGCCCTCGTAAGGTGCCTAATTATACAGTTGATCTGCCTCCTGAGGCCTGAATTGAGACCTATGAGCTAGCCATGGAGATGCTAGATGTTAATGATGATGTGTGTGCCAAGTATTTTACTATGATGTTGGATGGGCCAGCTCGAACCTGGCTAAAAGGATTGCCTCCAAACTGCGTCAGCTCATGGGCAGAATTGAAAGCATGGTTTATTAAGAACTTTAAGGGTACATGCAAGGGCTACCTCTTGAGCATGCGTTGGTTTTCCCTTGAAGAGGAAAGGGTGATGCAGCAAAGTAGCGTAAGTATTTCCCTCAGTTTTTGAGAACCAAGGTATTAATCCAGTAGGAGGCCACACGCAAGTCCCTCGTGCCTACACAAACAAATAAGAACCTTGCAACCAACGCGATAAAGGGGTTGTCAATCCCTTCATGGCCACTTGCAAAAGTGAGATCTGATAGAGATGATAAGATACTATTTTTGGTATTTTTATGATAAAGATTAAAAGTAAAGATTGCAAAATAAACGGCGCCAGAAATAGCAAGTTGACGGGAGATTAATATGATAGAAAATAGACCCGGGGGCCATAGGTTTCACTAGTGGCTTCTCTCAAGATAGCATAAGTATTACGGTGGGTGAACAAATTACTGTCGAGAAATTGATAGAAAGGTGCATAATTACGAGAATATCTAGGCATGATCATGTATATAGGCATCACGTCCGCAACAAGTAGACCGACTCCTACCTGCATCTACTACTATTACTCCACACATCGACCGCTATCCAGCATGCATCTAGAGTATTAAGTTCATAAGAACAGAGTAACGCATTAGGCAAGATGACATGATGTAGAGGGATAAACTCAAGAAATATGATATAAACCCCATCATTTTATCCTCGATGGCAATAATACAATACGTGTCGTTTCCCTTTCTGTCACTGGGATCGAGCAACGCAAGATTCAAACAAAGCTAAGCACTTCTCCCATTGCAAGAAAGATCAATCTAGTAGGCCAAGCCAAACTGATAATTGGAAGAGACTTGCAAAGATAACCAATCATACATAAAAGAATTCAGAGAAGATTCAAATATTGTTCATAGATAATCTTGATCATAAACCCACAATTCATCGGATCTCGACAAACACACCGCAAAAAGAGTTACATCGAATAGATCTCTAAGAAGATCGAGGAGAACTTTGTATTGATCTCCAAAGAGAGAGAAGAAGCCATCTAGCTAATAACTATGGACCCAAAGGTCTGTGGTAAACTACTCACACATCATTGGAGAGGCTATGGTGTCGATGTAGAAGCCCTCCGTGATCGACTCCCCCTCCGACGGAGCGCCGGAAAAGGCCCCAAGATGGGATCTCATGGGTACAGAAGGTTGCGGCGGTGGAAATAGGGTTTCATGGTGCTCCTGGTTGGTTTCGGGGTACATGGGTATATATAGGAGGAAGAAGTAGGTCGGTGGAGCTGCAAGGGGCCCACGAGGGTGGTGGCGTGCCCAGGGGGCAGGCGCGCCTCCCTACCTCGTGGCCTCCTCGTTGATTTCTTGATGTCTACTCCAAGTCCTCTGGATCACGTTTGTTCCAAAAATCACGCTCTCGAAGGTTTCATTCCATTTGGTATTCCTTTTCTGCGAAACACTAAAATAGGCAAAAAAACAGCAATTTGCACTGGGCCTTGGGTTAGTAGGTTATTCCCAAAAATAATATAAAAGTGTATAATAAAGCCCATTAAACATCCAAAACATAATATATATAATAGCATGGAACAATAAAAATTATAGATACGTTGGAGACGTATCAAGCATCCACAAGCTTAATTCCAGCTCGTCCTCGAGTAGGTAGATTATAAAAATAGAATTTTTGATGTGGAATGCTACCTAACATATTTCTCAATGTAGTTTTGTTTACTGTGGCATGAATGTTCAGATCCGAAAGATTCAAGATAAAAGTTTAATATTGACATAAAAATAATAATACTTCAAGCATACTAACCAAGCAATTATGTCTTCTCAAAATAACATAGCCAAAGAAAGCTCATCCCTACAAAATCATATAGTTTGGCCATGCTTCATTTTCGTCACACAAAATTCTCTCATCTTGCACAACCTCGATGACAAGCCAAGCAATTGTTTCATACTTTAGTAATCTCAAACTTTTTCAACTTTCACGCAATACATGAGCGTGAGCCATGGACATAGCACTATGGGTGGAATAGAATATGATGATGGGGGTTGTGTGGAGAAGACAAAAAAGGAGAAAGTCTCACATTGACGCGGCTAATCAACGGGCTAGGGAGATGCCCATCAATTGATGTCAATGTAAGGAGTAGGGATTGCCATGCAACGGATGCACTAGAGCTATCAATGTGTGAAAGCTCAACAAAAGAAACTAAGTGGGTGTGCATCCAACTTGCTTGCTCACGAAGACCTAGGGCATTTGAGGAAGCCCGTTGTTGGAATATACAAGAAAACTTCTATAATGAAAAATTCCCACTAGTATATGAAAGAGACAAAACAAGAGACTCTCTATCATAAAGATCATGGTGCTACTTTGAAGCACAAGTGTGGAAAAAGGATAGTAGCATTGTCCCTTTTTATTTCTTCTTTTTCTCTTTTTTTGGGCCTTCCTTTTTTTATTTGGCCTTTCTCTCTTTTTTTTGGGACAATGCTCTATTAATGATGATCATCACACTTCTATTTATTTACAAATCGATGGTTACAAATCGATACTAGAACAAAATATGACTCTATATGAATGCCTCTGGCGGTGTACCGGGATGGGCAATGAATCAAGAGTGACATGTATGAAAAATTATGCATGGTTGCGTTGCCACAAATACGATGTCAACTACATGATCATGCAAGGCAATATGACAATGATGAAGCGTGTCATAATAAGCGGAACGGTGGAAAGTTGCATGGTAATATATCTCGGAATGGCTATGGAAATGCCATAATAGGTAGGTATGGTGGCTGTTTTGAGGAAGATATAAGGAGGTTTATGTCTGATTGAGCATATCATATCACGGGGGTTGGATGCACCGGTGAAGTTTGCACCAACTCTCAAGGTGAGAAAGGGCAATGCACGGTACCGAAGAGGCTAGCAATGATGGAAGGTTGAGAGTGCGTATAATCCATGGACTCGACATTAGTCATAAAGAACTCGCATACTTATTGCAAAAATCTACAAGTCATCAAAAACCAGGCACTACGTGCATGCTCCTAGGGGGATAGATTGGTAGGAAAAGACCATCGCTCGTCCCCGACCGCCACTCATAAGGATGACAATCAAAGAACACCTCATGTTTCAAATTTGTTACACAACATTTACCATACGTGCATGCTACGGGACTTGCAAACTTCAACACAAGTATTTCTCAAATTCACAACTACTCAACTAGCACAACTTTAATATCAATATCTCCATATCTCAAAACAATCATCAAGTATCAAACTTCTCTTAGTATTCAATGCACTTATATGGAAGTTTTTATTACATCCATCTTGGATGCCTATCATATTAGGACTAATTTTATAACCAAAGCAGATTACCATGCTGTTCTAAAGGACTCTCAAAATAATATAAGTGAAGCATGAGAGATCAATAATTTCTATAAAATAAAACCACCACCGTGCTCTAAAAGATATAAGTGAAGCACTAGAGCAAAATTGTATAGCTCAAAAGATATAAGTGAAGCACACAGAGTATTCTAATAAATTATGATTAATGTGTGTCTCTCCCAAAAGGTGTGTACAGAAAGGATGATTTTGGTTAACTAAAAAGCAAAGACTCAAATCATACAATACGCTCCAAGCAAAACACATATCATGTGGTGAATAAAAATATAGCTCCAAGTAAAGTTACCGATGGACGAAGACAAAAGAGGGGATGCCTTCCGGGGCATCCCCAAGCTTAGGATTTTTGGTTGTCCTTGGATTTCACCTTGGGGTGCCTTGGGCATCCCCAAGCTTAGGCTGTTGCCACTCCTTGTTCCATAATAGATCAAATTTTTACCCAAAACTTGATAACTCCACAACACAAAACTTAACAGAAAATCTCGTGAGCTCCGTTAGTGAAAGAAAACAAAACACCACTCCAAGGTACTGTAATGAACTCATTATTTATTTATATTTGTGTTAAACCTACAATATTCCAACTTCTCTATGGTTCATAACCTCCGATACTAGCCATAGATTCATCAAAATAAGCAAACAACACACGAAAAACAGAATCTGTCAAAAACAGAATCTGTAGTAATCTGTATCAAACGCATACTTCTGGAACTCCAAAAATTCTAAAATAAATTGATGGAAGTGAGGAATTTATCTATTAATCATCTGCAAAAAGAATCAACTAAATAGCCCTTTCCATAAAAAAGTTGTAGCTAATCTCGTGAGCGCTAAAGTTTCTGTTTTCTACAGCACGATCAAAAAGACTTCACCCAAGTCTTCCCAAAGGTTCTACTTGGCACAAACACTAATTAAAACATGAAAACACATCTAACCAGAGGCTAGATCAAAGATTTATTACTAAGCAGAACCAAAAAGCAAAAAACAAAAATAAAATTGGGTTGCCTCCCAACAAGCGCTATCGTTTAACGCCCCTAGCTAGGCATAAAGGCAAGGATAGATCTAGGTATTGCCATCTTTAGCTTTTAAATTTTTAGGGGAATCATGCTCGAATCCGGGAGGTTCTATACGTTTTCCTTCATATTCGGAAATTTTTATATCTAAAGAATCCAACCGCTTATTGCAAAGGGTAATCAACATATTCATGTGCTGAAGATTTCCGCTAACACTCTTAAGAGGTTCAAGAGACTTTTGTAAAATTTGCGTTACTTCGCAAATCTTTTGAAAAACTTGTGTCTCTTCCTGGGTATGTTGTGGCCCCTTTTGTGGAGGTAGTGTTCCCACTACACCTTCTATGATTTCATGCGCAATACTGGGATCAATTTCAGTAAAATTTCCTTTGGCAACGCAATCCAAGAGTTGTCTATGGGACATATTTAGTCCAACGTAAAAATTGCGAAGCAAAATTGTAAGACTCACCTCTAAGGTGCAATTACGATAAGATTCCATCATCCTATATCAAGCATCTTTTAATTTTTCTCCTTGTCTTTTTTTGAAGTGGAGAACTTCAAACTCAAGAGACAAAGGAGTAGATAAAGGACTAGCCATGACGGCACACGGGACACAAGAAGCAAGCAAAAAAGAGGCGAACGGAAAGAGAGGGCGAATAAAACGGCAAGGGTGAAGTGGGGGAGAGGAAAACAAGAGGCAAATGGCAAACAATGTAATGCGAGGGATAAGATTTTGTGATGGGTACTTGGTATGTCTTGACTTGTGCTTAGACTCCCCGGCAACGACGCCATAAATCCTTATTGCTACCTCTTGAGCATGCGTTGGTTTTCGCTTGAAGAGGAAAGGGTGATGCAACAAAGTAGCATAAGTATTTCCCTCAGTTTTTGAGAACCAAGGTATCAATCCAGTAGGAGGCCACACGCAAGTCCCTCGTACCTACACAAACAAATCAGAACCTTGCAACCAACGCGGTAAAGGGGTTGTCAATCCATTCACGGGCACTTGCAAAAGTGAGATCTGATAGAGATGATAAGATAAAAAAAATTGGTATTTTTATGATAAAGATTAAAAGTAAAGACTGCAAAATAAACGGCGCCAGAAATAGCTAGTTGACGAGAGATTAATATGATGGAAAATAGACCCGGGGGCCATAGGTTTCACTAGTGGCTTCTCTCAAGATAGCATAAGTATTACGGTGGGTGAACAAATTACTATCGAGCAGTTGATAGAAAAGTGCATAATTATGAGAATATCTAGGCATGATCATGTATATAGGCATCACGTCCGCAACAAGTAGACCGACTCCTGCCTGCATCTACTACTATTACTCCACACATCGACCGCTATCCAGCATGCATCTAGAGTATTAAGTTCATAATAACAGAGTAACGCATTAGGCAAGATGACATGATGTAAAGGGATAAACTCAAGCAATATGATATAACCCCCATCTTTTTATCCTCGATGGCAACAATACAATACGTGTCGTTTCCCTTTCTGTCACTGGGATCGAGCAACACAAGGTTGAACCCAAAGCCATGCAATTCTCCCATTGCAAGAAAGATCAATCTAGTAGGCCAAACCAAACCGATAATTCGAAGAGACTTGCAAAGATAACCAATCATACATAAAAGAATTAAAGGAAGATTCAAATATTGTTCATAGATAATCTTGATCATAAACCCACAATTCATCGGATCTCGACAAACACACCGCAAAAAGGGTTACATCAAATAGATCTCCAAGAAGATCGAGGAGAACTTTGTATTGAGATCCAAAGAGAGAGAAAAAGTCATCTAGCTAATAACTATGGACCCGAAGGTCTATGGTAAACTACTCACGCATCATCGGAGAGGCTATGGTGTTGATGTAGAAGCCCTCCGTGACCGATTCCCCCTCCGGCGGAGCGCCAGAAAAGGCCCCAAGATGGGATCTCACGGGTATAGAAGGTTGCGATGGTGGAAATAGGGTTTCGTGGTGCTCCTGGTTGGTTTCGGGGTACATGGGTATATATAGGAGGAAGAAGTAGGTCGGTGGAGCTGCGAGGGGCCCACGAGGGTGGGGGCGCGCCCAGGGGGGCAGGCGCGCCTCCCTGCCTCGTGGCCTCCTCGTTGATTTCTTGACGTCCACTCCCAAGTCCTCTGGATCACGTTTGTTCCGAAAATTATGCTCCCGAAGGTTTCATTCCGTTTGGACTCCGTTTGGTATTCATTTTGTGCGGAACACTAAAATAGGCAAAAAAACAGCAATTTGCACTGGGCCTTGGGTTAGTAGGTTAGTCCCAAACATAATATAAAAGTCTATATCTATACCTACTAATAAAGCAAGGTGCGTTTCTCTAATTTTTTCATCCGTTCACCACAGAAAGTTTTTTCCCTATCCGAGGTGGTACTGATTTTTTGTGCGTCTGTTTGCTAGAAAAGAAAAAACAATTTTCGTACATGGGCCTTGCACGTTGTGGCACGTCGAAGCCAGCCCATTTATTTCCCTGCGCACACAGTTGTGAAACCCTATTTACCGCACATAGCGACAAATATTCTGACCTTCGCATAGGGCGCAAAGGTTGTGCCGGCCCGTTTTCTTCTTTCTGTGTTTTATTTCTATTTCATTTTTTGTTCCTTTCTCTAATTATTTTTTTATTTTTCCCCTAAAACCTTTAGACTTTTTTCTTTTTTTCTTCCATACAAAATTAAAAAATCAGAATTTCGATTTGTGTTTTCAAATTTTAGAAAATAGTTCCGAATTCCAAAATTTTGTTCCTGTTTTAAAAAGTTCGAAACTTGAAACTTTTGTTCTCGTTCCAAAAAATTTAAAACTACAAAAAGAATCCATCATTTTTTTTATTCAAATTGTGTTTTCCAGAAAAGCTGAGATATTCAAAATAAAATTTTATTTGAGGAAATGTTCCATTTTTCTAAAAAAAAGTGTGTTCTCCAAAACAAATTGGGATTTTCAAAATAAAATTGGATTTTACCAGATTCTATAAATATGCTTGTTTAGTGAAATGTTCCGAAATTCATAATAATGATTGTGGTTAAAATAAACACATTTTAAAAATTATTATAAATGTCAATATCATGTTCCTATTTTAAAAAATTGTTCCCAAATTCAAAAAAAGTTGGTGCTTTTTCAAAGGTTCATGTTTTCAATAAATTTTTGTGAATTTTAAAAAAATCTCCCTATTTCAAATGTTGTTCATATTTTTCCAAAATGAACGAAATTTTTGAAAACTTATCAGGATTTAAAAAATTGCTCATGTTTTAAAAATATTGTGCAATTCATAAATATTAATTTATTTTTGGAAAATTTCGAAGAAAAAAAAGATTTTGAATATGTTGATGCGGTATGTCCTTAAACGTTCGCGCTGGTCATTGGTAAGCAGGACCCGTTTATTCGATTGGCCAGCACCAAGTGGTCGAGTTTTTAGGTCGTGAGTTCGATCCTTCAACTTGTCATTTTTTTGGATTTATACTCGTGCCTTACAAACACAGGTCCTTTTGGTACCTACCAATGGGCTGAACTAGACGTGAACAATTGTGTGTGCCATGCACTATTTGACGATAAAAGAGTATGTTTTTTGGGTATAACTGAAAGAAATTGTGGGCACAAGCCAATAAAAGAGAATATGCTTAATTGGCTCTAACGAAAAGAACGGTAGGCAGGTAACCGCTAAAATAATCAAAGAGAATAAACCCTGATAAAGAAATGACTTCCTGGTTATTCGTGGATTATGCTAATGAAACTTGATTTATGCACTGCAATTAGTAATCCACCCAGTTACATCGTAGTAGGAGAGAGTGGCGAAGCAACCGTGCCCTGAAGGTCGCCGCGCAACCACCAAATGAGGAGGGAGCCACAAGGCCGACCCGAGGACGAACCCAAAGGAAAAAAGGCACGAGTTGGTTGGTCGTCGCCACGCCAACTAACCCCACCACAGCTCCTCGCTCTATCGCCCCACTGCTGTGCAGACCGTTTTTGGTGCACACATCAATTATCTCTCCCATTGCTTGTCAAAAGAATATCGCTACCGTTGCAACGCACGGGCATATGTGCTAGTGTATAATAAAGCCCATTAAACATCCAAAACAGAATATATAATAGCATGGAACAATCAAAAATTATAGATACGTTGGAGACGTGTCAGCAAGCAGCCTCTAACGATTATCGATCTGGACAACTGTGTGCAATGGGAGGATGAGTCGGCCCACCATTGGGTCCATCGGGTCTCACCTATTATACACTCGTCAGATAGCATAGCGGCGGGTTCAGCGGTCCTGGTCTTGGATAAAAACTGGCATTTTACTCCTCTCAAGCAGAAGCTTTGGCGGCTCAAGCGTCATTGTAATGACATGGGGGAGCTCATGGCGGCTCTAATTAAGTATGTTGATTCTGATACCACCAAAGATCCTGGATCTGATCGAAAGGTCCAATAAAGGCAAGAAGGGTGGCAATGGTAAGGGACATCAGCCGAATGTGACAGGGCATAATGCGAGCAGCCAGGGCAATGGTGGTTGTCGGTATCAAAACCGGCGGATCTCGAGTAGGGGGTCCCGAACTATGCGTCTAGGCAGATGGTAACAGGAGATAAGGGACACGAAGTTTTACCCAGGTTCGGGCCCTCTTGATGGAGGTAAAACCCTACGTCCTGCTTGATTAATATTGATGATATGGGTAGTACAACAGTAGATCTACCACGAGATCAAAGAGGCTAAACCCTAGAAGCTAGCATATGGTATGATTATTGTATGTTGTGTTGTCCTACGGACTAAAACCCTCCGGTTTATATAGACATCGAAGAGGGTTAGGGTTATACAAAGTCGGTTACAATGGTAGGAGATCTAAATATCCGCATCGCCAAGCTTGCCTTCCACGCCAAGGAAAGTCCCATCCGGACACGGGACGAAGTCTTCAATCTTGTATCTTCATAGTCCAGGAGTCCGGCTGAAGGTACAGTCCGGCCATCCGGACACCCCCTAATCCAGGACTCCCTCAGTAGCCCCTGAACCAGGCTTCAATGACGACGAGTCCGGCATGCAGATTGTCTTCGGCATTGCAAGGCGGGTTCCTCCTCCAAGTACTTCATAAAAGATCGTAAACACTAAGAGTAGTGTCCGGCTCTGCAAAATAAGTTTCCACATATTGCCATAAAGAGAATAATATTTACACAAATCTAATCTGCTGACATATTCCGTAGCGTGACATCACGCTATGGCCAAGTCCTTTATTCGAATCATTTTTACTTCCCCGCCTCAGTGCATTTTGCGAGGCGGTTTCCTTGGCACGTCTTGTCAAAGCAGAGATCGTGTCCCCTTTATTTATGGGAGTCTCATCAATACGGACGTGGGTAACCCAATCATGCCCATTAGCATGTTTTCTCGATTAAAGGCGAGTCCCAAATCGTTACGGGGAGGGCCCTTGGTATTCAACCTCTTATAAAGAGACCAAGGCCTTACTCCTTTTCAATCTCAAACGAGTTCGACCATCGCCTCGAGTTCCAACACCCTAGGCTCCAAATTTCAGGCGCTTCGGACCTTCGACAATGTCCGGTTCCGACCTTCAAGGCCGATGGATGCCCTCCTCCGTCACGGAGGAGGACGTGCTAAAGTTGAGGGAGGCCAAGTTCTTGACCGGCGAAACACTACAAGAAATATGTCAACTTGTGACCTCCACTATTGGTCACTGAAAGGTCACAAATTTCCATTTACGACCTTTTTGTGACCAAAAACAGAAGGTCAAAAGCTGGCGGTCATAAACTGACTATAGCGACCTTCTTCGGGATAAGGTCGTAGACGTTTACGACCAAAACAAAAGGTCGTGGAACCCATGACCTTTTGTTTTGGTCACTGGCTGTCTGCCCAGGCCACGTCGGATCCGACGTGGCAATCTGACGTGGCAAAATTGCGACGAATTGAAAAGGTCGTTACTTAGAATGAGCCCGGTCCGATTCGCGTTTTACATGGGCCGAGCCCATTAATTCAGCCTTTTAGGATTTTTTTTCCTTGTTAATTCTGGTCCGCTTCATGGGCCAAGCCCAACGTTGTAGCCTTTTTTATTGTTGGGCCGTGGCCTTTTATTATTTATTGCTTTTCTATTTTCAGCCATTATATATTCAAGTTGGTCCCACTAGTCAGATGCGTCCCACTTGTCATGATCATCTCTCAAATTGGTCCCACATATCAGAAATGTACAAATTTGACAGATTATTTTCATAAGTGGACCCATTGATCAAGTTTCCATTTCACAAGTTTTCAGATCACATACATAATAAAAAAGAACACATAAATTTCATCAAATATACCACTGAATAAATCTATTACAATCTTTACAACACATATATGCTAACAATATGCTACTCTTCACTAAGTAGAACTTGACGGCTTCACACTTGCTTCACACTTCACACTTGAGCATCTGTAAAAGAGGAACAACCACAAATTTAAATCTCAATTGTAGTATAGGCCATATGCAGAAGCAGTTCAAAGTTGAAACAACATCAATTAAACACACGCGCACAGAAACATAGGAGTCAAAATGCAGTATAGGACCAGGACAAGGAAACTCCTGTTATCAAATCAACACACAGCTTGTAGCAAAACAGCAATGGAATACATTATAACGAGAGCATCATGCTGGAAAGAAACAACACAGAAACATGTGGATATCTCATGTGAGAATCATGTTGTGGTTTTGTTAAACAATGATACAGCAACAGAATACAATATCTTCAATGCAAATTATGGTACTTGTAGCAAAACAGTTTGAAACAACAACTACACATTACATTATAACGAGAGTAAACTTGAATCAAACATTGACAGATTGCTGCTAGTGCATACTACTATGATTCACACTAGAGCAAATTTTCAGAAGAACAAATAATGAAAACTATGCAAATGCTCAAGAACTGGTACTTGCTGTACCAGGAATAGGTACTTGCATACTGAAGTTTTCAGAAGAACAAATAACTGAAGCGATTATTCATGAACATGCGTATAAATTCAGAACTGGAGGTAAGTGATGAGGCAGCAACGGAATAATGACCTCCTGCCAGCTCTCAAGTGGAAGATGATCCATAGACAAGCAAAGTGCCAAGATTCTGGAAGAACAAAAAAATCAGTATAATTAATTAGATTCTGCTGCTAAGTGCCAAGTCTCAAGGAGGCCACCACACGGGAGCAGTCCTGAGAAGGAACAAAAAAATTATCAGTAACATGGTTTGGTTTACTATGCCAACCAAGTATCTCATATAACTGAGTATACTTCTATGGAAACAAAGCTCTTGTTTGACAAGTCCCAGCACCTGCTATGCTAGAAAATCAAGGAATTTGTGCAAACGCCACATAGCACTGTTGCAACTTCTTACTACCATATTTAAAATCCAATGAGTTATTAATCAAAAATAAACCATTTCATCAAAGAAAAGTGGAAACATTAATTAAAGTAGCATGTGTGGTTATTATACAAATTACAGTCACCTACTTCATTAAGGAAATTACCGTTCTGCTCTGAATAGTATGCGCTTTAGAATTCCTATTTCCAAATATCTCTGTCAGCGTACTAATCACCCATTAGTGCAATAGGTACCCGTTGGTCCAGATTTTGCCTTGGATTAAAGGTGATATAAGGAGGAAACATTGCGCAGGCACATGATAGTAGATAACTTAATTAGGTAGTACTAAAACGACTTGCAACACACAACAAGATTTGCATGAACAGGTAAAACCTAGCAAGTACTTGTACTGGGATGCTGTCCATCCAACAGAGACAACAGGATAGCAGTACACAAAAAACATAACCATGTATTCAGGCTAAGCAAATCTTGACAGCAAACAACAGCCATGGTGATATGGGATGCATCAATGCTTAGGGGATTAAATCATCATACTATTAGCTAGGGAACCATCAGTATCATAGAGAGCACATATATGAGCCGAAAGCTAATTAACCGAAAGTAATGCCCAGCTAGACCAAAAGAAGCTGGATTAGTCAGAAGCACATATATGAGCCGTGCCGTCCAATCCCGCAGCCACCAACTCGCGTCGCTCGCCGCCGCGGTCACCACCTTCGTCGTCGACGCGGTGGTGCTGCCAGACCTGCAAAAAACAGAGGAGGCGTTTGGAATCAGGCGACGAAATCAGGCGAATGGACATCACACTTGCCAACTAATTAACTATAGCATGCTAAAGAAACATTTCATTGACAAATCTGATTCAGGAACTAGCTTATTGAGTATGACAAAAATGCTTAGAATAAAAATCATTTCAAGAAACGTGTGTAGGGGAGCTCCCTCGGCATCGCTGCTATCGTGTTTGACCAATAAAACAAAAGGTTACAGGGAGCTTTATTGTAACTGGCATGCTTTGTTGTAACTGGATTCACTATTTAGTCACAGGAATACAACACAGTTCAAGAAATACTCCACCAAAGACAAATCATAAATTAAACTACTGCAAGCAAGAAGAGATAAGAAGAGGGAACTACTGCTTGCAAGTCCCAACTTAACAACAGCTATCATCAATTTAGTTAATCGAAGATGCTACTCTAACTACTCCATTTTGCAAGATCCCACTGTAACTATCAGTACTGGAGTAATCGAATGTGTTGCAAGATGCTACTCTAACCAGATGCCGGGGCCGGGAGCGCCTCCCCTGTCCAGTCCTTGGGCACGAGCGGATCCTGCACAGACACGAACACACCAAAAAATAAGAACATCACCGCCTGGGATCGAAGAACGAACGAACAGAGGAGCCGGGCGCGGGGAGGGAGAGGGAGAGGTAGGGTTGGCTTACCCGGTGGGCGGAGGCGGGGCTGTCGGGGCCGGGGCGGCGGCTGCGGCGGCGGAACCAGAAGAGGAAGCAGTCGACGAGGAAGGCGTCGAAGAAGGCCACCACCGCCCTCACGAGCGCCTCCGCACACCCGCACATAGAGCTCCTCGAAGGAGAGACTTCGACACGGTGCTTGACGGGCTAGATATTGGGGATGCGCTTCCACCGCCGCCCCTTCCCGTGTGCCCTCCCTGCCTAGGGTAGGGGCCGCGCCCGGTTGATCTGGCCGGAGAGGATGAAGGCCCGGAGCGAGGGGAGCGTCGGGGAGAGGAAGGGAGGGGGTTGGGGTGGCGATGCGGTGAGGAAGGGTGCGGGAGAGGCCAGGTCGCGGGTGCGGCCCCGCGGAGCGAGACCCTCCTGGCCGCGACGGCGCGACCCTCGACGCCATGGAAGCGGACGCCAAGAAGGGCAACCCCACGGAGGAGGCAATGGCGAGGGCGGGTGGAGGAAGGGGACGGTGGACGGGGGGGGCGGCTGGATCTGGAAGGGGAGGGGATCGAGAGGAGCCCCGCCGAGGAGGCAATGGCGAGGGCGGGTGAGGCGGAGGCCTTGAGCGGCGGAGGAAGGGGACGGTGGACGAGGGGGGCGGAGGAAGGGATTGGATCTGGAGAGAATGGGTGCGGCGGCTGGCGGGGAGGAAGGGGAGGGGATCGAGAGGAGCTCCACCGGATCTGGAAGGGGAGAGGAGGAGCAAAGAGTGAGTGAAAGAAAGGAGGCGGGGGGGTGGATGGAAAATGACCACGGGGACACATCCATGTTTGGTGCGGGCCGTTGGATCCAGGGGATCCGACGGTGATTTATCCATGATCCGCGTGAGAGGCCCTGGACCAATCAGAACGCAGTATATAGGTATGATATTTTGACCATTTAAATTGGTCATAATCGACTAAAATTATGTGCTAAATCGTGTTAGCTATTTTATTATGACCTGTAAATTTGAAGAAAAAAACGTTTTATTGTGTCAGCAAATTTGACTATTGTTTTCAGGAATAATCATAAATTGAAATAAGATAAATATTTTTTAAAGAGTTATGAGAAATGAGTTCTTTTAAATTATTTTTTCATTTTTTGAGTGTTCGAAATGAGCTTTTTTGTGAAGGACCTACCAAATATTTATTGCAAAATTGTACCAACTCAATTTTCTAAAATATTAGGACATATTTAATGCACAATTGACAAAATGGTTGGGTGTAAAAATTTTTGATCCACCTCTCGTGAAAAAGACAAATTTCCGCCAATTCAGCTGGAAGCGGGTCAAATTTGAACTGCAGCTGCCTCATAGTTTGCTATTTATTTTTTCCAAAAATCATTTATAGTTACATAAGTACCTATTTAATCAGAGAAACACCAATAAAATTCCAAGATTCAACCACTAGCTAGGAACGGTCAATCCCGCCGTTTTGACCGCATTTTGAAACGGGCATAAAAAATTCAAAAAAAATCAAAAAATTGGGAAACCTTCGCATTGTGTCATCATATGTGGCCAAGTTCCTAGGAAAAATAACAAACTTGTAATACGGCAATTATTATAAAAAAGTGTTCTCAGAAACGAGCTATCATATGTGGAGATCAATGGCTTTCAAGCCAAATGATCAATCTTATGGCCACATCCATGGCATAGTTTATTCAAATGATCTCATATTGTGCACAAGCGTGTATATTGGAATGGCAAACAATGTTGTCTAAGGAAGTTTTCATTTTCGTTGGACGAAAAAACCATTTTCCATTTTTCGAGTGCCCGAAAGGAGGTTTTTTTGTGAAGGAACTACCAAATAATTGTTGCAAAATTGGACAAAATCATTTTTATAAAATACTAGGCCATATTTAATGCACAATTAACAAAATGGTTGGGTGTAAAAAAAATTTATCCACCTCTCGTGAAAAAGACAAATTCCTGCCGATTCAGCTGGAAGCGGGTCAAATTTGAACTGCAGCTGCCTCATAGTTTGCTATTTATTTTTTCCAAAAATCATTTATAGTTACATAAGTACCTATTTAATCAGAGAAACACCAATAAAATTCCAAGATTCAACCACTAGCTAGGAATGGTCAATCCCGCCGTTTTGACCGCATTTTGAAACGGGCATAAAAAATTCAAAAAAAAAATCAAAAAATTGGGAAACCTTCGCATTGTGTCATCATATGTGGCCAAGTTCCTAGGAAAAATAACAAACTTGTAATACGGCAATTATTATAAAAAAGTGTTCTCAGAAACGAGCTATCATGTGTGGAGATCAATGGCTTTCAAGCCAAATGATCAATCTTATGGCCACATCCATGGCATAGTTTGTTCAAATGATCTCATATTGTGCACAAGCGTGTATATTGGAATGGCAAACAATGTTGTCTAAGGAAGTTTTCATTTTCGTTGGACGAAAAAACCATTTTCCATTTTTCGAGTGCCCGAAAGGAGGTTTTTTTGTGAAGGAACTACCAAATAATTGTTGCAAAATTGGACCAAATAATTTTTATAAAATACTAGGCCATATTTAATGCACAACTGACAAAATGGTTGGGTGTAAATTTTTTTGATCCACCTCTCGTGAAAAAGACAAATTCCCGCTGATTCAGTTGGAAGCGGGTCAAATTTGAACTGCAGCTGCCTCATAGTTTGCTCTTTATTTTTTCCAAAAATCATTTCTAGTTACATAAGTATCTATTTAATCATACAAAACACCAAAAAATTCCAAGATTAAACCACTAGCTAGGAACGGTCAAGCCCGCCGTTTTGACCGCATTTTGAAACGGGCATAAAAAATTCAAAAAAAATCAAAAAATTGGAAAATCTTCGCATTGTGTCATTATATGTGACCAAGTTTCCAGGAAAAATAATAAACTTGTAATACGGTAATTATTTTAAAAAAACTGTTCTCAGAAATGAGCTATCAAATGTGAAGATTCATGGCTTTCAAGCCAAATGATCAATCTTATGGCCACATTCATGGCATAGTTTGTTCAAATGATCTCATATTGTGCACAAGGGTGCATATTGGAATAGCAAACAATGTTGCCTAAGGAAGTTTTCATTTTCGTTGGACGAAAAAACCATTTTCCATTTTTCGAGTGCCCGAAAGGAGGTTTTTTTGTGAAGGAACTACCAAATAACTGTTGCAAAATTGGACCAAATCATTTTTATAAAATACTAGGCCATATTTAATGCACAATTGACAAAATGGTTGGGTGCAAAAAGTTTTGATCCACCTCTCGTGAAAAAGACAAATTCCCGCCGATTCAGTTGGAAGCGGGTCAAATTTGAACGCCAGCTGCCTCATAGTTTGCTATTTATTTTTTCCAAAAATAATTTCTAGTTACATAAGTACCTATTTAATCATAAATACATGGTTTGGTGGCGATACGTCGAGGTTTGGGCGGTGGCCGAGGGCCCCAACTCTAGAGCGCGTAAGCTCGCATGCCCGCCGCGTAGTCACCGCGTGACCATGGCGTTGCCATGTGTTCTGGGTGGCCTAGACATGTCTAGTGGGTTGGGCACTCCCCATGTAGGTGCTAGGAAGAAAATTACAACATAAGATTCTCACGAGGAGACCGATCGGTGCTCAAACATGAATTAGCAGCCAAGTGTTTGATTAGCGGTACAGGAAATGTACATGGCTAATGGGCGTGAGTTTTGGCTGAGGATGATCAGTTACTAAGAAGACCTTCTTCACAAATTTTCAGCTCAAAAGGAGGAGCCTAGCTGGTACTTGCTTTGCAAACCACCACACTGGACATAAATACGAATGTTGAAGCTCGGCTCAAAATAATGAATGGATTGAGCTGGCATTTGGTGGAGGATGGTTATAGGAAAGCACTGTAGAAAATGGATACTATTTGGATATGCCAAAGTGGTACTTCCTTCACAAACTGTTACTCTGAACAGAATAGGAAAATGAATATTTTTGAATTATTTTTGAACTAGGCAAGGAAGGTTTTTACATATTTGACGAAGATATGACCCAAAGAATTTATGAGATTTTTTTGGGACTTTTGGGAATGACAGAAATATAGGTTGCTTCACAACCTAGGGCAAAAACTGCCACATGGACATGCCACATAGGCAAAACTGATGAGGTGGCGCCTAGTCATAGCAACCCACCACAATTTACAAGGCTATGACCATCTATATTGGTCGTTAACAACTAGAAATAAGGCAGCGGACTAGCGCTGTTTGCTTTATGACCTTTTCGTGTGAGGAAATTACGAGCTTTCTGACCAAAATGGTCGCAATGGTTTAGGGTTTGGAGCCCCCCGAACAGCTTTTGACCAATTGGTCTGAAATGGTCATAAATTTATGACCAATTCTTCGAGGGTCACTGACAGAAGGTCATAAGTTGACATATTTCTTGTAGTGAAATTTCGCATAGGCTGCCTGCTCAAGGGCAGGCTATTCCCAGTCCCCAGCCCGGTGAGAGCGTGGTGTTCGTGTCTCACTTCCTTCGGGGGTTAGGCTTCCCAATGGATCCCTTTGTGAGGGGGATGATGTTCTATTATGGGCTGGAATTTCACGACCTAGCTTCGGAGTCCATCCTCCATGTTTCCTCATTCATCATCGTGTGTGAAGCATTCCTCCGTGTTACTCCTCACTTCGGATTATGGCTCAAGACCTTTAAGGTAGAGCCGAAGATGATTGAGGGACGGCGCAGAGTGCGGAGGCGCTGTTGTAAGCAATAATGCTGATGCTCCATGGCCCGAGGGCCCTTTTCAAGAGGAGCTCCGCTTATGGCAACGAGAGTGGTTCTATATCACCGTCCCCAAGGGCACCAAGTGGATGGCGCCGCCTGCCCTTCGCTCGGGTCCCCCAGAGCAGCTAGGGTCGTGGGTCAATAAAGGACTAGATTGGGGACCGCCCCAGGACGTGCCTTTGTTGCAGGGCCGCATCAGGGATCTCTTAGAAAGAGGTCTCAGCCTGGTCAAAGTGACGCAAGTCATGCTGATCTGCCGAACACTACCTGGCAAACGTCGCTCCCTTTGTCTATGGGAGTTTAATCCGGAGGGACCACGAGCTCTCCAGCATTTTATGGGCGCAATGCCCGTGGAGATGTATAAACTGTTCTTCGGATCACAAGCAATGTGTCCGGATTTGACCGAGGACGCAGGTCTGAGCTGCAATTGCCCGGATACTCAAGTAAGTAGCCTTGTGCCCGGACTCGTTATCCGTATATTTGTCATAAACTTGCCCCTAAAGAGCTGTTCTTTTAAACAGGAGTGGATAGCGAAAGCAAAGCTGATCAGGTGTCCGGCTCCCCTCCCCGAGACCAGGCCGGATCCCGTTCTAGTCAGGATGTTGAAGATTGTGCCTTTGGAGGAAAGTGAGGGAGGGGACAAGGAAACTACGGCCTCCTCGAAGGAGGCTGTTCGGAAGGAAGGAACCGAAAATTCCTCTCCTCAGGGGAAGAAAAGGACCGCCTCTGAAGACCCAGAGACCATGGCCTCAAAGCGGGGGGGAAATCCTCGTCAGAGGGTCCTACGCCGGGGGGTACCTCAGCCGAATTATGCCCTCAAGGGGATCAGCCCTCCAGCGAGCCGTAAGTAGAGGAAGATTTTCTTTTTGAGAGATAAGAGAAATCCTTGCTATATGTCTGAGAAGATTAACCGGAATTTTACCATGTAGCTCGGACCTCAACCCTTCTCAGCAGAGCTCGTCTTCGGGGGACCTTCTTCCGGAGATGATGGAGAGCGGAACGCCTCCCCCTGCCGTACCACCTAGCGAGGCGGGCGACCCTGAGGTTTCGTCGCGGAGGGTTTCTCCGAATCCGGTAGGGGCGGAAGGTAGCTATATGGCCCCCCAAGGTTCTCCGCGTCCGGCCTTCGAAAGAGGCCATAGGACGAGTCCGGCACCGTCTGGTGCTCGGCCGGAGGAGCTGAAGAATCTGCTAGGGCGAGCTTCTATCTCAGAGGAGCACCGTGCATTGATGGGCACGGTGATTGAAAGGATTTCGTCCGCAGAAAGCGGATTACACGAGGCTGTAAGAAGTTTACTGACGGGTTTTGAGGTACGTTAGATAATGTACATTTTTTGACAGTTGCGCATAAATAAGATGCGCCCTGTGTAGATAGTAGCCCCTGAGACTCTGTGCGTTGTCGAAAGTGATGGCGCGCAGAGGATCATAATCCCAGGTCTAAAATGTCGCCTTTGTATGTAGGTGGCGAAGTGTCCGCGATCCAGCCGGACTGATGAATTTGCCGAGCTAAAGCGACAACTTGACGTGGCAGATGCCGACATCGCGCTTGTTAACAAGCAGCTTGATGAGGCACAATGTATGTAATTCCTCGGGCAGCACCTGGTAAGAGGAGCTTTATGCCAGTATCTTACAACATGTGTGCTGGATGCAGATGGTGCGGCCGCCGTGGAGAGTCTCCGGGCAGAACTTGCCCGAGCCAAGGAATAAGCCAGGAAAAGTGATGCGGCTGCGGAGAAGGCCCTTGAAGAGCTGAGAGCCGAACAGGCTGCTCACTGCCGAAGCAAGGAAGAGATGGCCGAGATGGCCGTGAAGCTAAAGAGCGCTACTGATCGTTGCAAGCTTCTTGAAAAATAAGACCGGGCGGGACAGACGGACTTAGAGAAGGCCGTTGCCGATGCCAAGGATGCTCGCTCTGCGATGAGAGCTACGAAGGAGGAGCTATGTCAGGCTGGAGAGATCGCAGCTGGAAAGCCCTTTATGCTGCGGAGGAAGTTTTGTGATCCTAAGCATGCTCTGTTGGACCGGTTGTGGAGTACGTCGGACACCTATCTGGATTTGGCAGCGAGTGCTGCTGATGTGACCGAACACTTTCGAGATCAAGAAGATCGCGAAGTGGAAAAGCTTTTCTGGTCGCAGTTCCACAATCCAGAGCGTCCACTGTCAGTGGCCGATCGTCTGGCTGAATGGGCCGAACTGAATAGGTTGTCCGGACTCGCCATGAAGTGCGTCATGAGTCACCTGTGGCCGGGGAGATCGGAGCCGAAGAGTTATTTCATCTTGGTGCAGCAGTTCCTTCGTGCGGTGTCGTGTATTAATGCAATTAAGAGGTCAGCATGCATAGAGGGTGCGCGGATGGCTCTTGCCCGTGTCAAGACATACTGGGCGGAAATGGAGACCACCGCTGTTGCATCCCAAGATTCGGACAGAAGCCGAGTACCTGTCGAGCACTATTTTCAGGAAGTTCTGCAAGGCGCTCATGTAATAGAGACACAGTGCTCGAAGGATGCTATGTTCGAATAGCATATGCGATTGTAAAACGGTAGTTTGATAAATTGTAGGAACTTTTTATACTTGTGCCAGCAAGTATTGTAACACCTCATGTGCGGCCATTTAAAATATATAAAATCTGAAAGATGGCAGTCGTCGGCTTCAGCCCCCACGCAGATAATGCGGGGGTGTTCGCAAAAGGCACATTTTCACAATTGATCCAACGTCTTCGTCCTACAAAGGAGGTGATAGCGCAGCGAACTAGGCAATCGTACTATAATGCTTTATCACTTTCACTTAGCCATAGGAGCTTGACAGTGGGACTACTTAGATAGCTCCTGGTGGCGACTGCGCTCGCCAGAATTCGGGGCGCGTATGTGCCTGGCCGGGAAACGGCCCTTCGTTAATGCAGAGGAGTCCTACAGATTCCGGAGAGTCATCGAGTGGTTGGCCAGTCTCACGCTATATCATGACAGTCAGTTTTCGGCTTTCTCTACTGAGGTGCTCGCCTGGCCGAACAGGGGCACAATCGCAGTAGTTCTCCTGGTGCCGCCTTAGCCGATAGAGCGGAACGTCAGGCAGCCGAACACAGGAGCCGGGCAACCCAACATTTGACCAAAGACATGATTCGGAGCTGATGCATATAAGTCCAAACTCGCGACGCCGAACACTCCCTGAGGTATTCGGTCTTTATGAGGGCGGGCGAGACAACGCCCTTAGGTATAAGCCCCTAGTGTTCAGGTACGCGCAAAAATTCTGACGTGGCCACATGCCAAGAAGCCAGCCTCCTCCTTGGTTATACTAGAGAGAACCAGGGGATGTGTATCAACAAGAGACAGTAAAAAAGGTTTACGCAGGGTCTTAATCTGGAAAGAATCCTTGGAATGGGTCCCTGCTGCACGTCTGCGCCTGTGTCTCCGTTGTGCCGTATCCTGGACGGGCGCAGCACGATATTCATCTGTAAAAGAGAGGAACTAAGTTGAAAAAAGGTCATGCCGAACAGAAGTTATATTAAATAAACAAAGTATAAATTGAAATAGGTAAAACTGAGCTTTATTGTCTCTTATTTTATATGTGCGGAGCCCCTAGAGCAGGGGTATACGGCCACTAAGCCTTTATCAATGATATTTTTGTGCCGGACTTGTCTAGCCGTGTCCGTGGTCTTAATGACCTGTTTAGATGTTTTGGCTGGTGAAGCCATTTTATTGTGGGGCTGTTAAGGTGGCCGCACAATCCTCCGCACGGGGGAGGCACACTCAATGCTTCCCCTTCAAAGAGATGATGCCTCGTGTACCGGGCATCTTAAGCGTAAGAGATGCATAATGCGGTATTGCGTTAAAGCGGGCGAAAGCTTCGCGTCCCAGCAGTGCTTGATAGCGGCTTGAGAATGGGACAATGTGGAAAGTTAGCTTTTCGCGGCGGAAGTTATCGGTGGAGCCGAATATAACTTTGAGCCAGAGAAAACCCATGCAATGGGTGTCCGGACCTGGCGTTACCCCTTGAAAGGAGGTTTTTGCTGTGGCGAATTCTTGTTGGGTCTATCCCCATGTGGCGGATTGTGTCCTGATATATCAGGTTTTGACCACTGCCGCCGTCCATCAAGACATTTGTAAACTGGAGTCTGTCAATTATTGGATCGAGTACCAAGGCAGTCCAGCCTGCGTTCCTGATACTTCTAGAATAATCCAGATGATCGAAGATGATTGGTTTTGACAACCAGTGGCGAGACTCCTTTGGGATAGGCCGTATGGCGCGTACCTTTATGGGTGCCGCACGTTTTGTTATGTGAAGTAAGTTTACTATTTCTACTTCTTGTGGAAAATTCTTTTGTTTCCTGGTGCTCTGCTTTTGGGGTTCGTCATCGTCTTCGCTTGGTGTGTCGAGCCCCTTGTGTTCGGCGTTGAGTCTGCCGGATTGTTTGAAGACCCAACAATCTCTGTGGGTATGGTTAGCAGGCTTCCCGGGAGTACTGTGTATTCGACATATCCTGTCCAAGATTTTGTTTAGGTTGGATAGCTCGTCCCTGTTATCCTAGAGGGGTGGCTTTTTCTGATTCTGTCGTGAGCTTTTGAATCCGATATTGACTGTCGTGCTCTTCGGACTGTTTTCCTTAGTCCGGCGATGATCCTTGTTGCGTCGTGGTTTTCCGTTTCCATCCCTAGTTTCGGATGTACTTGGGTCGCTGGTGCCACATCTTGCCAACCAGCTGTCCTCTCCTACGCAAAAGCGGGTCATGAGGCTTGTTAATGCGGCCATTGTTCTTGGCTTTTCTTGGCCGAGGTGTCTGGCTAGCCACTCGTCTCGAACGTTGTGCCTAAAAGCTGCTAAGGCTTCGGCGTCCGGACAGTCGACTATCTGATTCTTTTTAGTAAGAAATATGTTCCAGAATTGCCGAGCTGACTCTCCGGGCTGTTGAGTTATGTGACTGAGATCGTCTGCATTCAGAGGGCGGACATATGTCCCTTGAAAATTTGCTCGGAAAGCGTCCTTGAGCTCTTCCCAACTTCCAATTGTGTTTTCAGGAAGGCTTTTAAGCCAATGCCGGGCTGGCCCTTTAAGCTTGAGGGGTAAGTATTTGATGGCGTGGAGGTCATCTCCTCTAGCCATATGTATGTGGAGGATATAATCCTCGATCCAGACTCCAGGGTCTGTTGTTCCGTCGTATGCCTCTATGTTTACGGGTTTGAATCCCGCTGGAAATTCATAATCCAGGACCTCATCGGTGAAACATAGGGGGTGTGCGGCGCCCCTGTATATGGGTGTGCCGTGATGTTCGGATACTGGCTTTGTTGCATTGCTTACGAGAGCTTGCTTTCTTGCCCATAAATGGACTTGGCTGGGCCATCTTTTCGATGTGAATCCTTGAGTGGGTCGCATGCCGGCTTAAGTGCGGCGCCGCTTGCCGCTTTATGCTGGTCATGGGGTCGTCTATCCGACCGAGTGGCTTTCTTACTTTTTGAATGTGAGGGCTCTAAGGCCTCTTCGTCGAATTCGGGCAGTAGCTTTCGCTTCGGATAGCTTTTAGTGTGGCGACTGCCACCGTATTTGTCTGCGGTATTGATTACTTTACTCCATCTGATTCTGAGTGCATCTTCCGCAGTTTTTAGCTTCCACTTCTGCTTTTTCAGGCTGCGTGCGGTTGCAACGAGCCTTTTGTGGAGGTTCTTCTGCTCCGTGGGCTTATCCGGAGTAAGGTCGCCTGAAATGCCGTTTTCGCCGGGGGCGAGTTGTTTGGTTTCTTTATCCGAGTTGCCCTGTTCTGACGGTTGCTCTAAGGCACGCTCGTTGTCTGCCGGCTCATCCTGCTCTATGGCTGGGTTTGTACCGAGGCGGGGCTTAGAGCGGCGTTTACGCCGCCGCTTTGATTGTTTTTCGAGAGATCGATCCCTCGTTGCCTCCCCGTGTTCCTCGTTGTCACTTCCTTTAGGTGTATCCACCATGCACACATCATGAGATGAGGTGGCTGTCCAATGCCCTATAGATGTTGGTTCATATGCGTCTCCTGCATCGTCGTCCATACCGTCGATGTCTCCGGAGTCGAAATTGAGCACGTCGTTTAAATTATCGACGGTGGCTACCAAATGGGTGGTGGGTGGGTTTTTGAATTTATTCATCGTCCGTATCCCAACCTTGCTGACCATAGTCTGGCCAGGGCTCTCCTGATAAAGAGAGAGACTTTGGTGACTTTAGAATATCACTAAAGGGTGAGTGCTGAAAGATGTCCGTGGCGGTGAACTCCATGATTGGCGCCCAATCGGATTCGATCAGCAGGCGCGCGGAGGGCTTGGAGTCCGGAGAGGAATCCGGCCCCTCGGAGTCACGGGCCATGCGGAGTGTGGGGCTGGTGTTCGGCTCGATCGCCTTTGAGATCGCAGCCCCCAAGGCGGCGTCCAACCACTCACCCTCGATCGGCGCAGTAGGCTCCGAATTAAGGGTCCGAACCGATGCGTGTGCGGCCTTCGGGACACTGTTCGGCGGCAGAGCTAGATCATGCCCATCGAGACAGTGCGGCGCGCTCGGTTGTGGCTCGAATCCGTCGAAGATCAAGTCCCCACGGATGTCAGCCGTATAGTTTAAACTTCCAAATCTGACCTGACGGCCAGGGGCGTAGCTTTCAATCTGCTCCAGGTGGCCAAGCGAATCGGCCCGCAGTGCGAAGTCGCCGCGGACGAAGATCTGTCCGGGGAGAAAAGTCTCACCCTGGACTGCATCATTGTTGATGATCGAAGGAGCCATCGGGCCTAAAAGCGACGACACAGAGGAACTCTCAATGAAAGCACCAATGTCGGTGTCAAAACCAGCGGATCTCGGGTAGGGGGTCCCGAACTGTGCGTCTAGGCGGATGGTAACAGGAGACAAGGGACATGAAGTTTTACCCAGGTTCGGGCCCTCGTGATGGAGGTAAAACCATACGTCCTGCTTGATTAATATTGATGATATGGGTAGTACAAGAGTAGATCTACCACGAGATCAAAGAGGCTAAACCCTAGAAGCTAGCCTATGGTATGATTATTATGTTGTGTTGTCCTACGGACTAAAACCCTCCGGTTTATATAGACACCGAAGAGGGTTAGGGTTACACAAAGTCGGTTACAATGGTCGGAGATCTAAATATCCGCATCGCCAAGCTTGCCTTCCACGCCAAGGAAAGTCCCATCCGTACACGGGGCGAAGTCTTCAATCTTGTATCTTCATAGTCCAGGAGTCCGGCTGAAGGTACAGTCCGGCCATCCGGACACCCCCTAATCCAGGACTCCCTCAGTGGTAAGCGCAGACACCCCGATGGAGGGTCAGATCTAGTGGCTAACACCAACACTGGATATAAAGGTCGGCGTTGTAATGGTAATGGTAAGCAGTCCTTTGGAGGAAAGAATTTTAATCTTGAGGCAATGTTAGATGAGCCCTGCCCAAACCATAGTTTGCCTGATAAGCCGGCGAGTCATGCCTGGAAAGATTGTTTCATCATGAGAGAATACATGAATTCTCATTTTAATCAAAGTCACGGTAACAATAATGGGCTGCCTGAAGAACAGGAGGCCAAGGCCCATCAACCAACTCTACAACACCACAATTCACACCATTTTCCTGCATTTGTAAATGTGATAAGTTATTACAAGTGGAGTAATAGCTTATTTCAATGCCAATGCCATGATTAACTTGAATTTTTCTAACAATGAATAACATATATAAGTGAGATAACAACTACTGCCATATCAGTAACAAACTGCTGCATCATGTGAGGCCAGTGAACATCCATATGTAACAAACTTAATTGACATCTAACCTACACTGGGCAGCCATAGAAACGCCTTCCTGTTACAATCCCTTCAAAAGCAACACGCTTAACATGCCTCATGTGCTGCAGAATGCACTTCGGTTCAGCAAGCTCAAGTTGGCCATAGAAAAGGGACTCCACAATGGTGTTTGGTTCCTCCTGCAACCAAAATAACACTGGTTTCAATCACCACTCAAAAGCACAATCAACTTGCACTGTTCATTAACTCTAAACACTCAACAAATCCCCAAATCAGCAAGAACCCTAACACTGTACACAAATGAACCCTAAGTTACCTCAATACTACGACCAACCCCTGATGTCACTTGAAGCTACGTCGGTATTTCCCCAAAGAGGAATGGATGATGCAGCACAGCGGCGGTAGTTATTTCCCCCATATATTAAACCAAGGTTATCGAACCAGTAAGAGAACCAAGCAACACAACGTAAACAGCCCCTGCACACAGATAACAAATCCTCGCAACCCGGCGTGTTAAAGTGGTTGTCAATCCCTTCCGGGTACGGCACCTCAAGATAGGCAAACGGACGTGAGATAAAATTGTAGTAGATTGATAGATCGAACGCCAAATAAAATAAATAAGAATAAATTGCAGCAAGGTATTTTTGTATTTTTGGTTAAATAGATCTGAAAATAAATGCAAAGGAAAAGTAGATCGCAAAGGCAAATATATGAGAAAGAGACCCAGGGGCCGTAGGTTTCACTAGTGGCTTCTCTCGAGAAAAATAGCAAATGGTGGATGAACAAATTACTGTTGGGCAATTGATAGAACTTCAAATACTCATGACGATATCCAGGCAATGATCATTAGATAGGCATCACGTCCAAGATTAGTAGACCGACTCCTGCCTACATCTACTACTATTACTCCACACATCGACCGCTATCCAGCATGCATCTAGTGTATTAAGTTCAGGGAGAAAACGAGTAATGCAATAAGAATGATAACATGATGTAGACAAGATCTATCTATGTAGAGACAAGCCCCATCGTTTTATCCTTAGTAGCAATGATACATACGTGTTGGTTCCCCTTCTGTCACTGGGATCAAGCACCGTAAGATCGAACCCACTACAAAGCACCTCTTCCATTGCAAGATAAATACATCAAGTTGGCCAAACAAAACCCAAATATCGGAGAAGAAATATGGGGCTATAAGCAATCATGCATAAAAGAGATCAAAGAAACTCAAATACTTTCATGGATATAAAAAGATATAACTGATTATAAACTCGAAGTTCATCAGATCCCAACAAACACACCGCAAAAGAGTTACATCATATGGATCTCCAAGAGACCATTGTATTGAGAATTCAGCAAGAGAGAGAAAGCCATCTAGCTACTAACTACGGATCAGAAGGTTTACAAAGAACTACTCATGCATCATCGGAGGGACACCAATATAGGTGGTGAACCCCATCCGAGATGGTGTCTAGATTGGATCTGGTGGTTCTGGGCCTCCTAGCACACCCTAGTGGGTTGTGCCCCCCTCGGGGCACCCCCCAGGCGCAGCCAGGGCCCGTTGTGTTCCTTCTGGCCCATAAAAAATCATCGTGGAGTTTCATGGGATTTGGACTCCGTCTGATGTTGATTTTCTGCAATCTAAAAAAACATGAAAAGAGCAACTGGCACTTGGCACTATGTCAATAGGTTCGTACCAAAAAATGATACAAAATGATTAAAAAATATCCAAGATTGATAATATAACAGCATGGAACAATCAAAAATTATAGATACGTTGGAGACGTATCAATCACATGACCATCACTGTCACCACGCCGTCGTGCTGGCGGAACTCTCCCTCGACCCTCTGTTGTATCAAGAGTTCGAGGGACGTCATCGAGCTGAACGTGTGCAGAACTCGGAGGTGTCGTACGTTCATTACTAGATCGGTTGGATCGTGAAGACATTCAACTACATCAACCGCGTTAACCTAACGCTTCCGCTTTCGGTCTACGAGGGTACATGGACACACTCTCCCCTCTCGATGTTATGCATCTCCTAGATAGATCTTGCGTGATCGTAGGATTTTTTTTGAAATTGCATGCTACGTTCTCCAATAGTGGGATCTGAGCCAGGTCTATGCGCTGATGATATGCACAAGTAGAACATAAAGAGTTATGGGCGATGATAGTCATACTGCTTACCACCAACGTCTTACTTTGATTCAGCGGTATTGTTGGATGAAGCAGCCCAGACCAACATTACATGACCACGTTCATGAGACCGGTTCTACCGACGTGATTTGCACACAGGTGGCTGGCGGGTGCCTATTTCTCCAACTTTAGTTGAATCAAGTTTGACTACGGCCGGTCCTTGTTGAAGGTTAAAACAACACACTTGACGAAAAATCGTTGTGGTTTTGATGCGTAGGTAAGAATGGTTCTTGCTAGAAGCTCGTAGCAGCCATGTAAAACTTGCAACAACAAATTAGAGGACGTCTAACTTGTTTTTGCAGGGCATGTTGTGATGTGATATGGTCAAGACGTGATGAGATGCAATCGGCAACTGGCAGGAGCTTTATGGTTGTCACTTTATTGTATGAAATGCAATCGTCATGTAATTGCTTTACTTTATCACTATGCAGTAGCAATAGTCGTAGAAGCAATAGCTGGCGAGACAACAACGACGCTACAATGCAGATCAAGGTGTCAAGCCGGTGACGATGTAGATCATGACGGTGCTTTGGAGATGGAGATCAAAGGCACAACATGATGATGGCCATATCATGTCACATATTTTGATTGCATGTGATGTTTATCTTCTATGCATCTTATTTTGCTTAGTACGGCGGTAGCATTATAAGATGATCCCTCACTAAATTTCAAGGTACAAGTGTTCTCCCTGAGTATGCACCGTTGCTACAGTTTGTCGTGCCAAGACACCACGTGATGATCGGGTGTGATAAGCTCTATGTTCACATACAGCGGGTGCAAGCCAGTTTTACACGTGCAGAATACTCGGGTTAAACTTGATAAGCCTAGTATATGCAGATATGGCCTTGGAACACTGAGACCGAAAGGTCGAACGTGAATCATATAGTATATATGATCAACATAGAGATGTTCACCATTGAAAACTACTCCATCTCACGTGATGATCGGACATGGTTTAATTGATATGGATCACATGATCATTTAGATGACTAGAGGGATGTCTATCTAAGTGGGAGTTCTTAAGTAATACGATTAATGGAATTTTAATTTATCATGAACTTAGTCCTGATAGTTTTTGCATATCTACGTTGTTGTAGATCAATGGTCGGTGCTACCGTTCCCTTGAATTTTAATGCGTTCCTAGAGAAAGCTAAGTTGAAAGATGATGGTAGCAACTACACGGACTGGGTCCATAACTTGAGGATTATCCTCATTGCTGCATAGAAGAATTACGTCCTGGAAGCACCGCTAGGTGCAAGGCCCGCTACAGAAGCAACTCTGGACGTTATGAACGTCTGGCAGACTAAAGCTAATGACTACTCGATAGTTTAGTGTGTCATGCTTTACGGCTTAGAATCGAGACTTCAAAGACGTTTTGAACGTCACGGAGCATATGAGATGTTCCAGGAGTTGAAGTTAATATTTCAAGGAAATGCCCGAGTTGAGAGATATGAAGTCTCCAACAAGTTCTATAGCTGCAAGATGGAGGAGAATAGTTCTGTCAGTGAACACATACTCAGAATGTCTGGGTACCATAACCACTTGATTCAGCTAGGAGTTAATCTTCCTGATGATAGTGTCATTGACAGAGTTCTGCAATCACTACCACCAAGCTATAAAGACTTCATGATGAACTATAACATGCAAGGGATGGAAAAGACAATTCCTGAGCTCTTTGCATTACTTAAGGCCGTGGAGGTAGAAATCAAGAAGGAGCATCAAGTGTTGATGGTTAACAAGACCACTAGTTTCAAGAAAAAGGGCAAAGGGAAGAAGGGGAACTTCAAGAAGAATAGCAAGCAAGTTGCCGCTCCCGGGAAGAAGCACAAGTCTGGACCTAAGCCTGAAACTGAGTGCTTCTACTACAAAGGGACTGGTCACTAGAAGCGGAACTGCCCCAAGTATTTGGCAGATAAGAAGGATGGCAAAGTGAAAGGTATATTTGATATACATGTTATTGATGTGGAGCTTACTAATGCTCTTAGTAGCACCTGGGTATTTGATACTAGTTATGTTGCTCATATTTGCAACCCGAAGCAGGGGCTATGGATTAAACAAAGAGTGTCTAAGGACGAGGTGACAATGCGCGTCGGAAATGGTTCCAAGGTTGATGCGGTTGCCGTCGGCACGCTACCTCTACGTCTACCTTCGGGATTAGTTTTAGACCTGAATAATTGTTATTTGGTGCCAGCATTGAGCATGAACATTATATCTGGATCTTGTTTGATGCGAGACGGTTATTCATTTAAATCAGAGAATAATGGTTGTTCTATTTATATGAGTAATATCTTTTATGGTCATGCACCCCTGATGAGTGGTCTATTTTTGTTGAATCTCGATCGTATTGGTATAAAACACATGAAGAAACTCCATGCTGATAGGCTTTTGGAATTACTTGATTCTGAATCACTTGATACTTGCGTACCATGCCTCATGGGCAAGATGACTAAAACTTCGATCTCCGGAACAATGGAGCGAGCCACTCACTTGTTGGAAATAATACATACTGATGTATGTGGTCCGATGAGTGTTGAGGCTCGCGGTGGGTATCGTTATTTTCTGACCTTCTGATACGTCCATTTTGCATCATGTTTTCTTACTATTATTCATAATGTTTGTATCCATAATAATGCTTTTTGGAGTAATTCTAATGCCTTTTCTCTCATAATTTATAAGGTACACCCAAAGAGGGAGACTTCCGGCAGCTGGAAATCTGGACCTGAAAAAACTACGTCAGGCCACCTATTCTGCACAACTCCAAATGAGCTGAAACTTGACGGAGATTTTTATGGAATATTTAAGAAATATTGGATCCAATAACTACCAGAGGGAGCCACCAGGTGGGCACAACACACCTGGGCGCGCCAGGGCCCCCTGGCGTGCCCTGGTGGGTTGTGGCCTCCTCGGCCCACCTCCGGTGCTCATCTTCTGGTATATAGGTCATTTTGACCTAGAAAAAATAAGGAGAAGGCTTTCGGGACGGAGCGCCGCCGTCTCGAGGCGGAACTTGGGCAGGAGCACTTTTGCCCTCCGGCGGAGCGATTCCGCTGGGGGAACTTCCCTCCCGGAGGGGGAAATCATCGTCATCATCATCACCAACAACTCTCCCATCTTGGGGAGGGCAATCTCCATCAACATCTTCAACAGCACCATCTCATCTCAAACCCTAGTTCATCTCTTGTATTCAATCTTGTTACCGAAACTATAGATTGGTGCCTGGGGGTAACTAGTAGTGTTGATTACATCTTGTAGTTGATTACTATATGGTTTATTTGGTGGAAGATTATATGTTCAGATCCAATATGCTATTTAATACTCCTCTGATCATGAGCATGTTTATCATTTTTGAGTAGTTACTTTTGTTCTTGAGGTCACAGGAGAAATCATGTTGCAAGTAATCATGTGAACTTGATAGGTGTTCCATATTTTGATAGTATGTATGTTGTTATTCCCTTAGTGGTGTCATGTGAACATCGACTACATGACACTTCACCATATTTGGGCCTAAGGGAATGCATTATGGAGTAGCAATTAGATGATGGGTTGCGAGAGTGACAGAAGCTTAAACCCCAGTTTATGTGTTAGTCCGTTAGGGACCGATTGGGTCCTAGAGTTTAATGCTATGGTTAGAATTTATTCTTAATACTTTTCTCTTAGTTGCGGATGCTTGCGGGAGGGTTAATCATAACTAGGAGGTTTGTTCAAGTAAGAACAGCACCTAAGCACCGGTTCACCCACATATCAAATTATCAAAGTAGCGAACACAAATCAAACCAACATGATGAAAGTGACTAGATGAAATTCTTGTGTATCCTCAAGAACACTTTGCTTATCATAAGAGACCATTTTGGACTGTCCTTTGCCTCAAAAGGATTGGGCTACCTTGCTGCATACTTGTTACTATTATCGTTACTTGCTCGTTACAAATTATCTTGCTATCAAACTACTCCGCTACTTACAATTTCAGCACTTGCAGACATTACCTTACAGAAAACTACTTGTCATTTCCTTCTGCTCCTCGTTGGGTTCGACACTCTTACTTATCGAAAAGAGATACAATTGATCCCCTATACTTGTGGGTCATCAATGCTATTTTCTGGCGCCGTTGCCGGGGAGTGAAGCGCCTTTGGTAAGTGGAATTTGGTAAGGAGACATTTATATAGTGTGCTGAAATTTATTGTCACTTGTTACTATGGAAAACAATCCTTTGAGGGGTTTGTTCGGGGTATGTTCACCTTGTCCGGAACCACAATTAGTTACCCCTCAAGCTACTGCACCTACTGAAAATATTGAATATGAAATTTCTTCGGGTATGATAGAACAACTACTAGCTAATCCTTATGTAGGAGATGGAATAGAACATCCTGATATGCACTTGATATATGAGGAACAAATTTGTGGACTGTTTAAGCTTGCAGGTTTACCCCGAGATGAGGTGATGAAAAAGGTTTTCCCTTTATGTTTGAAGGGAAAAACATTGGCATCGTATAGGCTATGCGATGATATTGGATCATGGAATTGGGATCGTTTGAAATTGGAGTTCCACCAAAAAAATATCCTATGCATCTAGTTCATCGTGTTCGGAATTATATATTATTTTTTTTGGCCTCGCGAAGGAGAAAGTATCGCTCTATCTTGGGGGAGGCTTAATTATATGTTATATTCATGCCCCAATCATGAGCTCTCAAGAGAAATTATTATCTAGAATTCTTATGCTCAGCTTTCTCGTAATGATCAAACCATGCTTGATACTTCTTGTGCTGGTTCTTTTATGAAGAAGACTATTGAATTCCGGTGGGATCTTTTAAAAAGAATTAAACGCAACTCTGAAGATTGGTAACTCGACGAAGGTAAAGAATCAGGTATTAAACTTAAGTATGATTGTGTTAAATCCTTTATGAATATCGATGCTTTTCAAAAGTTTAGCACTAAATATGGACTTGACTCTGAGATAGTAGCCTCCTTTTGTGAATCATTTGCTACTCATGTTGAACTTCCTAAAGAGAAATGGTTTAAATATCACCCACCTATTAAAGAAGAAATTAAAGAATCAGTACCAGTTAAAGAAGAAACTATACTTTATAATGTTGATCCAGTTGTTCCTTCTGCTTATATTGAGAAACCACCTTTCCCTGTTAGGATAAAGGAACATGCTAAAGTTTCAACTGTGGTTAACAAAAGCTATATTTGAACACCTAAACCTGATGAACAAATTAAAGTAGAACCTAGCATTGATATGGTTAAAGATCTCTTGGAAGAAGATATTGATGGGCATGTTATTTGCTTATGTGAAGAAGCTGCTAGAATTGCTAAACCTGATAGAAAAGATAAACATAGACCTGTTGTTGGCATGCCTGTTATCTCGGTTAAAATAGGAGATCACAGTTATCATGGTTTATGTGACATGGGTGCTAGTGTGAGTGCTATTCCTTACACTTTATATCAAGAAAATATGAAAGACATAGCACTTGCTGAGATAGAAGAAATAGATGTTACTATTAAAGTTGCTACTAGAGACACCATATCACCAATTGGGATTGTTAGAGATGTTGAAGTCTTGTGTGGGAAAATAAAATACCCTACTGATTTTCTTGTTCTTGGTTCCCCACAAGATGACTTCTGTCCCATTATTTTTGGTAGACCTTTCTTGAACACAGTTAATGCTAAGATAGATTGTAAGAAACAAATTGTTGGTGTTAGCTTTGGCGATGAGTCTCATGAGTTTAATTTTTCCAAGTTTAGTAGAAATCTTCATGAAAAAGAATTGCCTAGTAAGGATGAATTAATTGGTCTTGCTTCTATTGCTGTGCCACCTACTGATCCATTAGAACAATATTTGCTAGACCATGAAAATGATTTGCATATGCATGAAAGAAATGAAATAGATAAGATTTTCTTTGAACAACGTCCTCTACTTAAACACAATTTGCCTATTGAAACTCTAGGAGGTCCACCTCCACCTAAAGGTGATCCTGTGTTTGAATTAAACAATTGCCAGACACTTTGAAATATGCTTATCTTGATGAAAAGAAGATATATCATGTTATTATTAGTGCTAACCTTTCATAACATGAAGAAGAAAGATTATTGAAAGTTCTAAGGAATCACGGGGCTGCTATTGGATATACTCTTGATGATTTAAAGGGCATTAGTCCCACTCTATGTCAGCACAAAATTAATATGGAACCTGATGCTAAACCCGTTGTTGATCACCAACGTCGGTTAAATCCGAAGATGAAAGAGGCGGTAAGAACGGAAATACTAAAACTTCTGGAAATAGGTATAATCTATCCTATAGATGATAGTAGATGGGTAAGTCTTGTTCATTGTGTCCCTAAGAAAGGAGATATAACTGTTGTTACTAATGATAAGAATGAACTTATTCCACAAAGAATTGTTATAGGCTATAGAATGGTAATTGATTTTAGAAAATTAAACAAAGAAACTAGAAAAGATCATTACCCTCTGCCTTTTATTTATCAAATGCTTGAAAGATTATCTAAGCACACACACTTTTGCTTCCTTGATGGATACTCTGGCTTTTCACAAATACCTATTTCTCAACCTGATCAAGAAAAGACCACTTTCACTTGTCCTTTTGGAACCTATACTTATAGACGTATGCCTTTTGGTTTATGTAATGCACCTGCTACCTTTCAAAGATGTATGATGGCTATATTCTATGATTTTTGTGAAAATATTGTTGAGGTTTTCATGGATGACTTTTCTGTTTATGGGAAGTCTTTTGATGATTGTTTAAGCAATCTTGACCGAGTTTTGCAGAGATGTGAACAAACAAATCTTGTCTTGAATTGGGAGAAGTGCCACTTTATGGTTAATGAAGGCATTGTCTTGGGTCATAAAATCTCTGAAAGAGGTATTGAAGTGGATCAAGCTAACGCTGATGCAATTGAGAAAATGCCATGTCCTAAAGACATCAAAGGTATTCGTAGTTTCCTTGGTCATGCTGGTTTCTATAGGAGATTTATCAAAGACTTTTCTAAAATTTCTAGGCCTCTCACTAGTCTCTTGCAAAAGGATATTCCTTTTGTTTTTTATGATGATTGTCTTGAAGACTTTGAAACACTCAAGAAAGCCTTAATTACTGCACCTATTGTTCAACCACCTGATTGGAACTTGCCTTTTGGAATTATGTGTGATGCTAGTGATTATGTTGTTGGTGCTGTTCTAGGACAAAGAATTGATAAAAAATTGAATGTTATCCATTATGCTAGTAAAACTCTAAACAGTGCTCAACAAAACTATGCTACTACTGAAAAATAATTCTTAGCAGTGGTGTTTGCTTGTGATAAATTTAGACCTTATATTGTTGATTCCAAAGTAACTGTTCACACAGACCTTACTGCTATTAAATATCTTATGGAAAAGAAAGATGCTAAACCTAGACTTATTCGTTGGGTTCTCTTGTTACAAGAACTTGATTTACATATCATTGATAGAAAAGAAGCTGAGAACCCAGTAGCTGATAACTTGTCTCAGCTTGAAAATGTGCTTGATAACCCACTTCCTATTGATGATAGTTTTCCTGATGAGCAGTTAGCTGCAATAAATGTTGCTAATAGTACTCCTTGGTATGTTGACTATGCTAATTACATTGTTGCTAAATATTTGCCTCCTAGCTTTACTTACCAACAAAAGAAAAAATATTCTATTATTTAAGACACTACTTTTGGGATGACCCACATCTTTATAAAGAAGGAGTAGATGGTATAATTAGAGGTTGTGTACCTGAGCATGAACAGGGACAAATCCTAGGAAATGTCACTCCGAGGCTTATGGAGGGCATCACGCTGGAGATAGAACTCCTCATAAGGTATTGCAGTCTGGATTCTATTGGCCTACTCTTTTCAAGGATGCCCGTAAGTTCGTATCATCTTGCGATGAATGCCAAAGAATAGGTAATATCGGTAAGCGTCAAGAAATGCCTATGAATTATTCACTTGTTGTTGAACCATTTGATGTTTAGGATTTGATTACATGGGACCTTTTCCTTCCTCTAATGGGTATACACATATTTTGGTTTCTGTTGATTATGTCACTAAATGGGTAGAAGCTATTCCAACCAGTAGTGCTGATCACAACACCTCTATTAAAATGCTTAAGGAAGTTATTTTCCCAAGGTTTGGAGTCCTTAGATATTTAATGACTGATGGTGGTTCACACTTTATTCATGGTACTTTTCATAAAATGCTTGCCAAGTATGATGTTAACCATAGGATTGCAACACCCTATCACCCTCAGTCGAGTGGTCAAGTTGAACTTAGCAATAGAGAAATAAAGTTAATTTTGCAAAAGACTGTCAATAGGTCCAGGAAGAATTGGTCTAAGAAATTAGATGATGCACTTTGGGCTTATACAACAGCATATAAAAATCCTACGGTATGTCTCCTTATAAAATGGTTTATGGAAAAGCTTGTCATTTGCCTCTTGAGTTAGAACATAAAGCATTTTGGGCAGTGAAAGAGCTCAACTATGATTTCAAACTTGCTGGTGAAAAGATGTTATTTGATATAAGCTCATTAGATGAATGGAGAACCCAAGCTTATGAAAATGCAAATTTATTCAAAGAAAATTTTAAAAGATGGCATGACAAAAGAATCCAAAAGCATGAGTTTATAGTCAGAGAATATGTTCTTTTGTACAACTCTCATTTTAGATTTTTTGTAGGAAAGCTCCTCTCAAAATGGAAAGGCCCATATGTCATCGAGGACGTTTACCGGTCTGGAGCCATCAAAATAAATAATTCCAAAGGTACTAAACCGAAGGTTGTCAATGGATAATGAATAAAGCATTATATCTCAGGTACGCCTATTAATGTTGAAAGTAATATTATCCAAACTTTGACACCGGAAGAACACATAAAAGAGTCCTTCCGGAGCACTCTAGAATCGTGAAAATAAGGAGGTACGTGATACGGTAAGTAAACGGACGACGAAAAATCCGCAAAAATATTTTTTATCAGTTTTGGAATATTTTAGAATTTTGGAAATAAAGAAACTTTCAGGAAGCGTCCCCTGGTGGGCACAAGACACGCCCAGGTGGGTTGTGCCCACCTGGGACACCTTTCGCACTCTTTTTTTCTTCCCTATGCTTGTCCTCCAAGATAAAAAATCTATATATACTTCCCAAACGTGTTAACCATCGTATCACAGAGAAAATATTATGTTCTCTTTTCTTGTTGTTTCCGGTCAGATTTATCAAGCTAGGCATCATGTCTTCCTGCTCCTCCAACCACATTGAAGAAGATGCTTGGCTGATGAAGATCGAGACGGAGAGGGAGGAGCCTACAGACGCCATCAAGGGAGACAAGGGCAAGGAAGCTACCGCAGATCCATCCCCGGTGGCAACACAAGCACTGCTGGCCAAGGAGGAGGAGGAAGATATCCTTAAACCCTACATTACTCACCTTACTCCTGCTAAGATTGAAGCTTTTCGCGTCATTGAAATAGTTTGCATACAAAATAAGTATCTCACTCGCGAAAATATTCTGCATCAAGAGCATATCACCTATCTCTAGAGCATCATCCATCGGTTGGAGAATCTCTTGATCCTTTAGAGCTTCTCCAGCCGTTGACCCCCTAGGCGGCGATTTTACGCGCCCCCTGGGGGCGAGTGGGTTCGCAGCCGCTCGCCCCAGGATCTCCCCAGACGCTTTTTTTATTTAAAAAAATATGAATTTGGCAAAGTTCGGCTAAAATTCGGCAAACTTGACATTAATATTCAACATGTTCTGCGTTTTACATAAATTATTTAAAAAAAGGCATCTACAGGTCAAAGAAGTCGATCAGCGAGGCGAAGTCTCCGACGTCGCTGCCGTCGTCGTCATCATCGGTCTTCTCCTTCTTGATGGCGCGGCCGCCCCCGCTGGACGTCTTCCCGGCGTCTCCATGGCAGACCGGCGGTGGTGGCGCGTCGTCGTCGTCGTCGCTGTCATCGAGGACGACGATGCCCCCTCGTCCCGGCCATGGCGACGAGCTGTGAACTGCGCTAAGGCGGCGCACTGGCGCTCCCTCTCCGTATGCAGCCAATCGTCATGTGCCCATTTGAGGGCCGCGTCGCCGTCGAGCGCCTCCTCTTCACGATGGGGAGGTCTGGCTCCGGCTTGACGGCGCGAGCCCCGGCTCCGTCTTTGTCTTGACGAAACGCGGAGGAGACGAGGAGGAGCCACGCCAGCCGCCCTCGTTGATGACGATGCCGGCACTGCGGGGCGTCGGCCGAGTGGTGTCTCCGCGGCGGGCTCTACCTTGACGCCGAGGAGTGCCGGCGAACCAGAAGAGTGGGAGGAGGAGCTGGAGAAGGATGAAGAGTGGGAGGAGGAGCCGCCGAACCTCCTGGCCACCCATTGCCCGGCGCTCCAGCGAGGGGTCAGCACGGCCCCGGCGCGGTAGGGTAAGCCAGCGGCAGGTTGTTGCCGCCCTCGAGGTGCGCTATCACCTCGTGCAGGGTTCGGCCGGGGATGCCCCACCAGAAGCAGCGCCCGTCATTGTTCTTCACGCCACCGACCACCGGCGCCCCGTTCGTGGACGCCTGCCGTTGCGTCTGCCGCCGCTTGAAGTAGTCCGCCCACGTGACGTTGTTGTCGGCGGTGTACTGGGGCAGGGCGCGCTGCTCCTCCGACAAGGACGACCGCACGCGGTCGACCTCGGCGGCGAAGAAGCCAGGGTGCACGTCGACGTCGGGCATGGGGGGATGGGGACGCCGCCGTTGCTGAGCTTATACCCCGTTTGCCCGGCGCGCATGTACGGCGGTGCCGGGATGTTCGCCTCGAAGAGCAGCCACGATTCGCACTCCTAGAGAGAGCGGCGGCCAAAGCTGTTGGCTGCCGCGGCGTCCCGAGGAAGCGTTCCGCCATGGAGAGAAGGAGGGGAAGGGGAGAGCAGTAGTGCTTGGCGGCGGAAGGGAGGGACAGCGGCTGGTTTGGGCTCGGCGGACTGGTTGGCCAGCGACGAGGGAAGCCTCTGGTTTTTATAGCCACAGGCATCGTGTGAACGCATGCCAGAAGGGGAGGCGTCGCCGTGCTAGGCCACCCGTGACGCGCCGCCCGTGAGGAATCAATGGCAAGGCTGACCGGCGGCAGCCTTGCCATTGATTCCCCGCGGGAAACTGAGGCGTTCTGGAGAAGACGAGGCGCGTGCCGCTGACTCGGCGGGCCCATGGTGTTTTCGCGCCAAAACCACTCGCTTCGGCGCCCTCGAGCGCCCCCCAGTGCGTCGGGTTTGGCCTGGGGCCGCCGGCACCAATTTCGGCCCAAGCCGGCGAAAAAATGGGTTCCTGGGGGCGTGACTGGGCCGATTTTTGGGCGCCGGTGCGGCAAAAATGACTTGGGAGGGGCTGTTGGGGCCGCGGCTGGAGATGCTCTAAGGATAGGATTGCTTCATCACCACCACCATCGTCTTCACCACCAAAGGAGAACTGAGTATCGGGTATGGGCACTCCCCTTGGCTTCCGCCAAGCTTGGGGGAGGTGCCCCGGTATCGTATCATCCCACTATTGTTTTGCCTTTACTAATTTTAGTTTGATCTTTTGCATTTGATGAATAAAAGTTAGTTCGATCCTTTCTTCCGTGAGAGTTTTCTTAGTGATCTATCCTTGTAATCGTGTGCAAGTTATATAATAAAGTTTAGTTTGAGTTTTTGCTTTCTTTACTTTCATGTTGCAAATAAAGAAAGAAAAAGAGAATGGAAATAAATAAAAGAAAGGAAATAAATCAATAAGATCATATACTAATACTATGGTAGGTGATAGCACCACATAAGGAAAAGTATAAGTAGGAAATTTTATTAGAGATTGACAAGCATAGCATTAGTCAATGATGCAACTCATGAAAGAATTAATAAGGGAAGAGAAGATTCACATATAAATATACTATCCTAGAAATCTTTTCTGATTGTGAGCCCTCATCAAAATATTATATGCCAAAATTGTTGAAGTTGGACAAGGAAGACAACTTAATGATTTATGTTTGTTTATATTCACATAGAAGTCATATTGTCATAGATCCTTCAACACGTGGTGCTTGCCCACTATCTTTGCTAGCCAAAAATTCCGCACTAAGTAGAGATACTGCTTGTGCATCCAAAAACCGTTAAACCCAAATCTTTTTCAAGTGTCCACCATACCTACCTAGGGATTGAGCAAGATCCCTCAAGTAAGTTGTCATCGGTGCAAAAAGACAACAAAAATTGCTCCTAAATATGTGAGATCATTTAGTGTAAGAGAAAATTGAGCGTTGTATACGAACTTGGATGACAAAGAATTAAAGCGACAGACTACATAATAAAGGTTGTCTTCTTAAGGGGCAATACAATGTGACGTACTCTTGCACTAAGGGATGGAGCATGCAAACAAATAAGCGCATGGCAACTTCTGCTTCCCTCTGCGAAGGGCCTATCTTTTACTTTTATGTATTTACTTTTATGCAAAGAGTCAAAGTTTTCCTTCTATTCCATTTTATTTTCTCTTTTGGCAAGCATCATGTGGTGAGGAAAGATCTAGGCACATACTTCCAGTTGAATATAGATGGCATGAGTTATTATTGTTGACATCACCCTTGAGGTGAGTATGTTGGGAGGCGAAACTATAAGCCCCTATCTTTCTATGTGTCCGGTTGAAACGTTTTGCACATGGGTACAAGGTGAGTGTTAGCAATCATAGAAGACTATATGATGGTTGAGTATGTAGACTTGCTTAAAGGCTCCGACACGTGACCCTTCCTGAAAAGATGATGAATTGCAGTTGCCAAGTTGATTGAGAACATAGTTTGTTGGTTTCTAATAGAGTTTTTGCTTTATACTTCGACTATGTGATGAACTGTTACTTATTCATGAGAAGTATATGATAAAATTCCTACGTTTAATTTTGTTGCTGTTATAATAATCAACATGATGCTTCTATGTCTGTATTTTTTTTATTGACACCTCTCTCTCAAAGCATGTGGGCATGTTTTCCGATTTCGGTTTTCGCTTGAGGACAAGCGAGGTCTAAGCTTGGGGGAGTTGATACGTCTATTTTGCATCATGTTTTCTTACTGTTATTCATAATTTTTTATCCATAATAATGCTTTTTGGAGTAATTCTAATGCCTTTTCTCTCATAATTTACAAGGTACACACAAAGAGGGGGAATTCCGGCAGCTGGAAATCTGGACCTGAAAAAGCTACGTCAGGCCACCTATTCTGCACAACTCCAAATGAGCTGAAACTTGACGGAGATTTTTTATGGAATATTTAAAAAATATTGGAGCCAATAACTACCAGAGGGGGCCACCAGGTGGGCACAACCCACCTGGGCGCGCCCTGGTGGGTTGTGGCCTCCTTGGCCCACCTCCGGTGCCCATCTTCTGGTATATAGGTCATTTTAACCTAGAAAAAATAAGGAGAAGGCTTTCGGGATGGAGCGCCGCCGTCTCGAGGCGGAACTTGGGCAGGAGCACTTTTGCCCTCCGGTGGAGCGATTTCGTCGGGGGAACTTCCCTCCCGGAGGGGGAAATCATCGTCATCATCGTCACCAACAACTCTCCCATCTTGGGGAGGGCAATATCTATCAACATCTTCAACAGCACCATCTCATCTCAAACCCTAGTTCATCTCTTGTATTCAATCTTGTTACTGGAACTATAGATTGGTGCCTGGGGGTGACTAGTAGTGTTGATTACATCTTGTAGTTGATTACTATATGGTTTATTTGGTGGAAGATTATCTGTTCAGATCCAATATGCTCTTTAATACTCCTCTGATCATGAGCATGTTTATCATTTGTGAGTAGTTACTTTTGTTCTTGAGGTCACGGGAGAAATCATGTTGCAAGTAATCATGTGAACTTGATAGGTGTTCGATATTTTGATAGTATGTATGTTGTTATTCCCTTAGTGGTGTCATGTGAACGTCGACTACATGACACTTCACCATATTTGGGCCTAAGGGAATGCATTGTGGAGTAGCAATTAGATGGTGGGTTGCAAGAGCGACAGAAGCTTAACCCCAGTTTATGCGCTAGTCCGTAAGGGACTGATTGGATCCTAGAGTTTAATGCTATGGTTAGAATTTATTCTTAATACTTTTCTCTTAGTTGCGGATGCTTGCGGGAGGGTTAATCATAAGTAGGAGGTTTGTTCAAGTAAGAACAACACCTAAGCACCGGTCCACCTACATATCAAATTATCAAAGTAGCGAACACAAATCAAACCAACATGATGAAAGTGACTAGATGAAATTCTCGTGTACCCTCAAGAACACTTTGCTTATCATAAGAGACCATTTTGGCCTGTCATTTGCCTCAAAAGGATTGGGCTACCTTGTTGCATACTTGTTACTATTATCGTTACTTGCTAGTTACAAATTATCTTGCTATCAAACTACTCCTCTACTTACCATTTCAGCACTTGTAGACATTACCTTACAGAAAACTACTTGTCATTCCCTTCTGCTCCTCCTTGGGTTCGACGCTCTTACTTATCGAAAAGAGCTACAATTGATCCCCTATACTTGTGGTTCATCACCTTCATAGATGATTTGAGTAGATATGGGTATATCTACTTAATAAAAATAAGTCTGAAACATTTGAAAAGTTCAAAGAATTTCAGAGTGAAGTGGAAAATCATCGTAACAAGAAAATAAAGTTTCTACGATCTGATCATGGAGGTGAATATTTGAGTTATGAGTTTGGTCTTCATTTGAAACAATGTGGAATAGTTTCGCAACTCACGCCACCTGGAACACCATAGTGTAATGGTGTGTCCGAACGTTGTAACCATACATTATTAGATATGGTGCGATCTATGATGTCTCTTACTGATTTACCGCTATCGTTTTGGGGTTATGCTTTAGAGACGGTTGCATTCACGTTAAATAGGGCACCACCTAAATCCGTTGAGACAACACCATATGAACTGTGGTTTGGCAAGAAACCTAAGCTGTCATTTCTTAAAGTTAGGGTTGCGATGCTTATGTGAAAAGGCTTCAAACTGATAAGCTCGAACCCAAATCGGAGAAGTGTGTTGGAAATATGCCCTAGAGGCAATAATAAAAGCATTATTATTATATTTTCTTGTTCATGATAATTGTCTTTTATTCATGCTATAATTGTGTTATCCGGAAATCGTAATACATGTGTGAATACATAGACACCAATATGTCCCTAGTAAGCCTCTAGTTGACTAGCTCGTTGATCAACTGATGGTCATGGTTTCCTGACTATGGGCATTGGATGTCATTGATAACGAGATCACATCATTAGGAGAATGATGTGATGGACAAGACCCAATCCTAAGCATAAGCACAAGATCGTATAATTCGTTTGCTAGAGCTTTTCCAATGTCAAGTATCTTTTCCTTAGACCATGAGATCGTGTAACTCCCGGATACCGTAAGAGTGCTTTGGGTGTGCCAAACGTCACAACGTAACTGGGTGACTATAAAGGTATGCTACGGGTATCTCCGAAAGTGTCTGTTGGGTTGACACGGATCGAGACTGGGATTTGTCACTCCGTATGACGGAGAGGTATCACCGAGCCCACTCGGTAATGCATCATCATAATGAGCTCAGTGTGATCAAAGCGTTTGATCACGGGATCATGCATTGCGGTACGAGTAAAGTGACTTGCCGGTAACGAGATTGAACGAGGTATTGGGATACCGACGATCGAATCTCGGGCAAGTAAAATACCAATTGACAAAGGGAATTGAATACGGGATTAATTGAATCCTCGACATCATGGTTCATCCGATGAGATCATCGAGGAGTGTGTGGGAGCCAACATGGGTATCCAGATCCCGCTGTTGGATTGGCCGGAGAGATGTCTCGGTCATGTATGCATGTCTCCCGAACCCGTAGGGTCTACACACTTAAGGTTCGGTGATGCTAGGGTTGTAAAGATATGAATATGCAGTAATCCGAAAGTTGTTCGGAGTCCCGAATGAGATCCCGGACGTCACGAGGAGTTCCGGAATGGTCCGGAGGTAAAGAATTATATATAGGAAGTGCAGTTTCGGCCATCGGGAAAATTCGGGGATCACCGGTATTGTACCGGGACCAGTGGATGGGTCCCGGGGGTCCACCGGGTGGGGCCGCCCATCCCGGAGGGCCCCATGGGCTGAAGTGGGAAGGGGAACCAGCCCATAGTGGGCTGGTGCACCCCCCTAGGCCCACCCCCTGCGCCTAGGGTTGAAACCCTAGGGTGGGGGCGCCCCACTTGCCTTGGGGGTACTCCAACCCCCTAGCCGCCGCCCCCTTGGGAGATCAGATCTCCAAGGACTGGCGCCCCCCCCCCCCCAAGGGGCCTATATAAAGGGGGGAGGGAGGGGGCAGCCGCACCCTTGCATCTTGGCGCCTCCCTCTCCCCTGCTACACCTCTCCTCCTCCATCACGTGCTTGGCGAAGCCCTGATGGAGTGCTGCTTCTCCACCAACACCACGCCGTCGTGCTGCTGCTGGAGCCATCTTCCTCAACCTCTCCTTCCCCCTTGCTGGATCAAGAAGGAGGAGACGTCATCCGCTCCATACATGTGTTGAACGCGGAGGTGTCGTCCGTTCGGCAATCGGTCATCGGTGGTTTGGATCACGGCGAGTACGACTCCATCATCCACGTTGTAGTGAACGCTTCCGCTCGCGATCTACAAAGGTATGTAGATGCAATCTGAATACTCGTTGCTAGATGAACTCATAGATGGATCTTGGTGAAACCGTAGGAAAATTTTTGTTTTCTGCAACATTCCCCAACAGTGGCATCATGAGCTAGGTTTATGCGTAGTTCTCTTTGCACGAGTAGAACACAATTGTTGTGGGCGTAGATGTTGTCAACTTTCTTGCCGCTACTAGTCTTATTTTGCTTCAGCGGTATTGTGGGATGAAGCGGCCCGGACCAACCTTACACGTACGTTTACGTGAGACCGGTTCCACCGACTGACATGCACTAGTTGCATAAGGTGGCTGGCGGGTGTCTGTCTCTCCCACTTTAGTTGGAGCGGATTCGACGAAAAGGGTCCTTATGAAGGGTAAATAGAAGTTGACAAATCACGTTGTGGCTTTTACGTAGGTAAGAAAACGTTCTTGCTAGAACCCTATTGCAGCCACGTAAAACTTGCAACAACAATTAGAGGACGTCTAACTTGTTTTTGCAGCAAGTGCTTTGTGATATGATATGGCCAAAGTTGTGATGAATGATGAATGAAATATATGTGATGTATGAGATCATGTTCATGTAATAGGAATCACGACTTGCATGTCAATGAGTATGACAACCGGCAGGAGCCATAGGAGTTGTCATTATTTTTGTATGACCTGCGTGTCATTGGAAACGCCATGTAAATTACTTTACTTTGTTGCTAAACGTGTTAGCCATAGTAGTAGAAGTAATAGTTGGCGAGCAACTTCATGGAGACACGATGATGGAGATCATGATGATGGAGATCATGGTGTCATGTCGGTGACAAGCTGATCATGGAGCCCCAAGATGGAGATCAAAGGAGCTATATGATGTTGGCCATATCATGTCACTATTATTATTTGATTGCACATGATGTTTATCATGTTTTTGCATCTTGTTTACATAGATCGACGGTAGTAAATAAGATGATCCCTCATAACAATTTCAAGAAAGTGTTCCCCCTAACTGTGCGCCATTGCGACAGTTCGTTGTTTCAAAGCACCACGTGATGATCGGGTGTGATAGATTCCAACGTTCACATACAACGGGTGTAAGACAGATTTACACATGCAAACCCTTAGGTTGACTTGACGAGCCTAGCATGTACAGACATGGCCTCGGAACACAAGAGACCGAAAGGTCGAACATGAGTCGTATGGTAGATAGGATCAACATGGAGATGTTCACCGATGATGACTAGTCCGTCTCACGTGATGATCGGACATGACCTAGTCGAGTCGGATCATGTTTCACTTAGATGACTAGAGGGATGTCTAATCTGAGTGGGAGTTCATTATATAATTTGTTTAGATGAACTTAATTATCATGAACTTAGTCTGAATAAACTTTACAATATGTCTTGTAGATCAAATGGCCCATGCTAATGTCAACATGAACTTCAACGCGTTCCTAGAGAAAACCAAGCTGAAAGATGATTGTAGCAACTATACGGACTGGGTCCGGAACCTGAGGATCATCCTCATAGCTGCCAGGAAACAATATGTCCTAGAAGCACGCTAGGTGAAGCACCCATCCCAGAGAACCAAGACATTATGAATGCTTGGCAGCAGCGTGCTGATGATTACTCCCTCGTTCAGTGCGGCATGCTTTACAACTTAGAACCGGGGCTACAAAAGCGTTTTGAGCAACACGGAGCATATGAGATGTTTGAAGAGCTGAAAATGGTTTTCCAAGCTCATGCCCGGGTCGAGAGATATGAAGTCTCCGACGAGTTCTACAATTGTAAGATGGAGGAAAATAGTTCTGTTAGTGAACACATACTCAAGATGTCTGGGTTGCACAACCGCTTGACTCAGCTGGAGATTAACCTCCCAGACGAGGTGGTCATTGACAAAATCCTTTAGTCGCTCCCACCTAGCTACAAGAGTTTTGTGATGAACTACAATATGCAGGGGATGGTAAAGACCATTCCTGAGGTATTTGCTATGCTGAAATCAGCGGAGGTAGAAATCAAAAAGGAACATCAAGTGTTGATGGTCAATAAAACCACCAAGTTCAAGAAAGGCAAGGGTAAGAAGAACTTCAAGAAGGACGGCAAGTATGTTGCCGCGCCCGGTAAGCCAGTTGCCGGGAAGAAGTCAAAGCATGGACCCAAGCCTGAAACTGAGTGCTTTTATTGCAAGGGGAAGGGTCACTGGAAGCGGAACTGCCCCAAATACTTAGCGGACAAGAAGGCCGGCAACACTAAAGGTATATGTGATATACATGTAATTGATGTGTACCTTACCAATGCTCGTAGTAGCTCCTGGGTATTTGATACCGGTGTCGTTGCTCATATTTGTAACTCAAAACAAGAGCTGCGGAATAAGCGGAGACTGGCGAAGGACGAGGTGACGATGCGCATCGGGAATGGTTCCAAGGTCGATGTGATCGCCGTCGGCACGCTACCTCTACATTTACCTACAGGATTAGTTTTAAACCTCAATAATTGTTATTTGGTGCCAAGTTTGAGCATGAACATTCTGGATCTCGTTTAATACGAGATGGCTACTCATTTAAATCCGAGAATAATGGTTGTTCTATTTATATGAGTGATATGTTTTATGGTCATGCTCCGATGGTCAATGGTTTATTCTTAATGAATCTCGTACGTGATAATACACATATTCATAGTGTGAATACCAAAAGGTGTAAAGTTGATAACGATAGTCCCACATACTTGTGGCACCGCTGCCTTGGTCACATTGGTGTCAAGCGCATGAAGAAGCTCCATCCTGATGGACTTTTAAGAGTCTCTCGATTATGAATCATTTGACACATGCAAACCATGCCTCATGGGCAAAATTACCAAGACTCCGTTCTCCGGAACAATGGAGCGAGCAACCAACTTATTGGAAATCATACATACTGATGTGTGCGGTCCAATGAGTGTTGAGGCTCGCGGAGGATATCGTTATGTTCTCACTCTCACGAATGACTTGAGTAGATATGGGTATGTCTACTTGATGAAACATAAGTCTGAGACCTTTGAAAAGTTCAAGGAATTTCAGAATGAGGTAGAGAATCAATGTGACCGAAAAATAAAGTTCTTACGATCAGATCGTGGAGGAGAATATTTAAGTCACGAATTTGGCACACACTTAAGAAAATGTGGAATTGTTTCACAACTCATGCCACCTGGAACACCTCAACGTAACGGTGTGTCCGAACGTCGTAATCGCACTCTATTGGATATGGTGCGATCTATGATGTCTCTTACTGATTTACCGCTATCATTTTGGGGATACACTCTAGAGACAGCAACATTCACTTTAAATAGGGCACCATCTAAATCCGTTGAGATGACACCGTATGAATTATGGTTTGGGAAGAAACCTAAGCTGTCGTTTCTAAAAGTTTGGGGATGCGATGCTTATGTCAAGAAACTTCAACCTGAAAAGCTCGAACCCAATTCGGAAAAATGCGTCTTCATAGGATACCCTAAGGAAACCATTGGGTATACCTTCTACCTAAGATCCGAAGGCAAGATCTCTGTTGCCAAGAATGGATCCTTTCTAGAGAAAGAGTTTCTCTCGAAAGAAGTAAGTGGGAGGAAAGTGGAACTTGATGAAGTATTACCTCTTGAACCGGAGAGTAGCGCAGCTCAAGAAAATGTTTCTGTGGTGCCTCCACCGGTTAGAGAGGAGGTTAATGATGATGATCATGAAACTTCAGATCAAGTTACTACTGAACTTCGTAGGTCCACAAGGACACGTTCCGCACCAGAGTGGTACGGCAACCCCGTCCTGGAAATCATGTTGTTAGACAACGGTGAACCTTCAAACTATGAAGAAGCGATGGCGGGCCCAGATTCCAACAAATGGCTAGAGGCCATGCAATTCGAGATAGGATCCATGTATGAAAACAAAGTATGGACTTTGATAGACTTGCCCGATGATCGGCGAGCGATAGAAAACAAATGGATCTTTAAGAAGAATACGAACGCGGATGGTAATGTTACCATCTATAAAGCTCGACTTGTCGCTAAGGGTTATCGGCAAGTTCAAGGGGTTGACTACGATGAGACCTTCTCTCCCGTAGCGAAGCTGAAGTCCGTCCGAATCATGTTAGCAATTGCCGCATACTATGATTATGAAATATGGCAAATGGACATCAAAACGGCATTCCTTAACGGTTATCTTAAGGAAGAACTGTATATGATGCAGTCGGAAGGTTTTGTCGACCCTAAGAATGCTAACAAGGTATGCAAGCTCCAGCGATCCATTTATGGGCTGGTGCAAGCATCTCGGAGTTGGAACATTCGATTTGATGAGATGATCAAGGCGTTTGGGTTTGTGCAGACTTATGGAGAAGCCTGAGTTTACAAGAAAGTGAGTGGGAGCTCTGTAGCATTTCTCATATTATATGTAGATGACATACTTTTGATGGGAAATGATATAGAACTTTTGGACAGCATTAAGGCCTACTTGAATAAGAGTTTTTCAATGAAGGACCTTGGAGAAGCTGCTTATATATTAGGCATCAAGATCTATAGAGATAGATCAAGACGCCTCATAGGTCTTTCACAAAGCACATACCTTGAAAAGATATTGAAGAAGTTCAATATGGATCGGTCCAAGAAGGGGTTCTTGCCTGTGTTGCAAGGTGTGAAATTGAGCTCAGCTCAATGCCCGACCACGGCAGAAGATATAGAAGAGATGAGTGTCATCCCCTATGCCTCGGCCATAGGGTCTATTATGTATGCCATGCTGTGTACCAGACCTGATGTAAACCTTGTCGTGAGTTTGGTAGGAAGGTACCAAAGTAATCCCGGCAAGGAACACTGGACAGCGGTCAAGAATATCCTGAAGTACCTGAAAAGGACTAAGGACATGTTTCTTATTTATGGAGGTGACGAAGAGCTCGTCGTAAATGGTTACGTCGACGCTAGCTTCGACACAGATCTGGATGACTCTAAGTCACAAACCGGATACGTGTATATGTTGAATGGTGCAGCAGTAAGCTGGTGCAGCTACAAGCAGAGCGTCGTGGCGGGATCTACATGTGAAGTGGAGTACATGGCAGCCTCGGAGGCAGCGCATGAAGCAATTTGGGTGAAGGAGTTCATCACCGACCTAGGAGTCATACCCAATGCGTCGGGGCCGATCAAACTCTTCTGTGACAACACTGGAGCTATTGCACTTGCCAAGGAGCCCAGGTTTCACAAGAAGACCAGGCACATCAAGCGTCGCTTCAACTCCATTCGTGAAAATGTTCAAGATGGAGACATAGAAATTTGTAAAGTGCATATGGATCTGAATGTCGCAGATCCGTTGACTAAACCTCTCCCTAGAGCAAAACATGATCACCACCAGAACTCTATGGGTGTTCGATTCATCACAATGTAACTAGATTATTGACTCTAGTGCAAGTGGGAGACTGTTGGAAATATGCCCTAGAGGCAATAATAAAAGCATTATTATTATATTTCCTTGTTCATGATAATTGTCTTTTATTCATGCTATAATTGTGTTATCCGGAAATCGTAATACATGTGTGAATACATAGACAACAATATGTCCCTAGTAAGCCTCTAGTTGACTAGCTCGTTGATCAACTGATAGTCATGGTTTCCTGACTATGGGCATTGGATGTCATTGATAACGAGATCACATCATTAGGAGAATGATATGATGGACAAGACCCAATCCTAAGCATAAGCACAAGATTGTATAATTCGTTTGCTAGAGCTTTTCCAATGTCAAGTATCTTTTCCTTAGACCATGAGATCGTGTAACTCCCGGATACCGTAAGAGTGCTTCGGGTGTGCCAAACGTCAAAACGTAACTAGGTGACTATAAAGGTATGCTACGGGTATCTCCGAAAGTGTCTGTTGGGTTGACACGGATCGAGACTGGGATTTGTCACTCCGTATGATGGAGAGGTATCACCGGGCCCACTCGGTAATGCATCATCATAATGAGCTCAGTGTGATCAAAGCGTTTGATCATGGGATCATGCATTGCGGTACGAGTAAAGTGACTTGCCGGTAACAAGATTGAACGAGGTATTGGGATACCGACGATCGAATCTCGGGCAAGTAAAATACCGATTGACAAAGGGAATTGAATACGGGATTAATTGAATCCTCGACATCGTGGTTCATTCGATGAGATCATCGAGGAGTGTGTGGGAGCCAACATGGGTATCCAGATCCCGCTGTTGGTTATTGGCCGGAGAGATGTCTCGGTCATGTCTGCATGTCTCCCGAACCCGTAGGGTCTACACACTTAAGGTTCGGTGACGCTAGGGTTGTAAAGATATGAATATGCAGTAATCCAAAAGTTGTTCGGAGTCCCGGATGAGATCCCGGACGTCACGAGGAGTTCCGGAATTCTCCGGAGGTAAAGAATTATATATAGGAAGTGCAGTTTCGGCCATCGGGAAAATTCGGGGATCACCGGTATTGTACCGGGACCAGTGGATGGGTCCCGGGGGTCCACCGGGTGGGGCCACCCATCCCGGAGGGCCCCATGGGCTGAAGTGGGAAGGGGAACCATCCCATAGTGGGCTGGTGCGCCCCCCTAGGCCCACCCCCTGCGCCTAGGGTTGAAACCCTAGGGTGGGGGGCGCCCCACTTGCCTTGGGGGGTACTCCACCCCCCTGGCCGCCGCCCCCTTGGGAGATCAGATCTCCAAGGGCCGGCGCCCCCCCCAGGGGGCCTATATAAAGGGGGAGGGAGGGGGCAGCCGCACCCTTGCATCTTGGCGCCTCCCTCTCCCCTGCTACACCTCTCCTCCTCCGTCACGTGCTTGGCGAAGCCCTGCTGGAGTGCTGCTTCTCCACCAACACCACGCCGTCGTGCTGCTGCTGGAGCCATCTTCCTCAACCTCTCCTTCCCCCTTGCTGGATCAAGAAGGAGGAGACGTCATCCGCTCCGTACGTGTGTTGAACGCGGAGGTGCCGTCCGTTCGGCGATCGGTCATCGGTGATTTGGATCACGGCGAGTACAACTCCATCATCCACGTTCTAGTGAACGCTTCCGCTGGCGGTCTACAAAGGTATGTAGATGCAATCTGAATACTCGTTGCTAGATGAACTCATAGATGGATCTTGGTGAAACCGTAGGAAAATTTTTGTTTTCTACAACGTTCCCCAACAAAGTGCGTCTTCATAGGATACCCAAAAGAAATTGGTGGGTACACCTTCTATCATAGATCTGAAGGCAAGACATTTGTTGCTAAGAATGGATCCTTTCTAGAGAAGGAGTTTCTCTCAAAAGAAGTGAGTGTGAGGAAACTAGAACTTGATGAGGTAACTGTACCTTCTCCCGAATTGGAAAGTAGTTCATCATAGAAATCAGTCCCAGTGATTCCTACACCAATTCATGAGGAAGCTAATGATGATGATCATGAAACTTCAGATCAAGTTACTACCAAACCTCGTAGGTCAACCAGAGTGCGGTCCACACCAGAGTGGTACGGTAATCCTGTTCTGGAAGTCATGTTAATAGACCATGGCGAACCTACAACCTATGAGGAAGCGATGATGAGCCCAGATTCCGCGAAATGGCTTGAGGCCATGAAATCTGTGATAGGATCATTGTATGACAACAAAGTGTGGACTTTGGTTGACTTGCCCGATGACCGGCAAGCCATGGAGAATAAATGGATCTTCAAGAAGAAGACTGACGCTGACGGTAATGTTACTGTCTACAAAGCTCGACTTGTTGCGAAAGGTTTTCGACAAGTTCAAGGAGTTGACTACGATGAGACCTTCTCACTCGTAGCGATGCTTAAGTCTGTCCGAATCATGTTAGCAATTGCCGCATTTTATGATTATGAAATTTGGCAAATGGATGTCAAAACTGCATTCCTTAATGGATTTCTTAAAATAGAATTGTATATGATGCAACCACAAGGTTTTGTCTATCCTAAAGGTGCTAACAAAGTGAGCAAGCTCCAGCGATTCATTTATGGACAGGTGCAAGCATCTCGGAGTTGGAATATACGCTTTGACAGTGTGATCAAAGCATATGGTTTTATACAGACTTTTGGAGAAGCCTATATTTACAAGATAGTGAGGGGGAGCTCTATAGCATTTCTAATATTATATGTGGGTGACATATTGTTGATTGGAAATAATTCAGAATTTCTGGATAGCATAAAAGGATACTTGAATAACAATTTTTCAATGAAAGACCTCGATGAAGCTGCTTATATATTGGGCATCAAGATCTATAGAGATAGATCAAGACGCTTAATTGGACTTTCACAAAGCACATACCTTGATAAAGTTTTGAAGAAGTTCAAAATGGATCAGTCAAAGAAAGGATTCTTGCATGTGTTACATAGTGTGAAGTTGAGTCAGACTCAATGCCCGACCACTGCAGAAGATATAGAGAAAAATGAAAGTCATTCCGTATGCCTCAGCCATAGGTCCTATCATGTATGCAATGCTGTGTACCAGACCTGATGTGTGCCTTGCTATAAGTTTAGCAGGGAGGTACCAAAGTAATCTAGGAGTGGATCACTGGACAGCGGTCAAAAACACCCTGAAATACCTAAAAAGGATTAAGCATATGTTTCTCGTTTATGGAGGTGAAAAAGAGCTTATCGTAAACGGTTACGTCAATGCAAGCTTTGACATTGATCCGGATGACTCTAAGTCACAAACCGGATACGTATTTATATTGAATGGTGGAGCTGTCGGTTGGTGCAGTTCCAAGCAGAGCGTCGTGGCGGGATCTATGTGTGAAGCGAAGTACATAACTGCTTCGGAAGCAGCAAATTAAAGAGTCTGGATGGAGGAGTTCATATCCGATCTAGGTGTAATACCTAGTGCATCGGGTCCAATGAAAATCTTTTGTGACAATACCGGTGCAATTGCCTTGGCAAAGGAATCCAGATTTCACAAGAGAACCAAACACATCAAGAGACGCTTCAATTCCATCCGCGATCAAGTCAAGGAGGGAGACATAGAGATTTGCAAAATACATGTGGATCTGAATGTTGCAGACCCGTTGACTAAGCCTCTTCCACGAGCAAAACATGATCAGCACCAAGACTCCATGGGTGTTAGAATCATTACTATGTAATCTAGATTATTTACTCTAGTGCAAGTGGGAGACTGAAGGAAATATACCCTAGAGGCAATAATAAAATTGTTATTTATATTTCCTTATATCATGATAAATGTTTGTTATTCATGCTAGAATTGTATTAACCGGAAACTTGGTACATGTGTGAATACATAGACAAAACAGAGTGTCCCTAGTATGCCTCTACTTGACTAGCTCGTTAATCAAAGATGGTTAAGTTTCCTGACCATAGACATGTGTTGTCATTTGATGAATGGGGTCACATCATTAGAGAATGATGTGATGGACAAGACCCATCCGTTAGCTTAGCATAATGATCATTGAGTTTTATTATTATTGCTTTCTTCATGACTTATACATATTCCTCTGACTATGAGATTATGCAACTCCCGAATACCGGAGGAACACCTTGTGTGCTATCAAACATCACAACGTAACTAGGTGATTTTATAGGTGTCTCCGAAGGTGTTTGTTGAGTTGGCATAGATCGAGATTAGGATTTGTCACTCCGAGTATCAGAGAGGTATCTCTGGGCCCTCTCGGTAATGCACATCACTATAAGCCTTGGAAGCAATGTGACTGATGAGTTAGTTACAGGATGATGCATTACGGAACGAGTAAAGAGACTTGCCGATAACGAGATTGAACTAGGTATGAGGATACCGACGATCAAATCTCGGGCAAGTAACATACCGATGACAAAGGGAATGACGTATGTTGTCATGCGGTTTGACCGATAAAGATCTTCGTAGAATATGTAGGAACCAATATGAGCATCCAGGTTCCACTATTGGTTATTCACCGGAGATGTGTCTCGTTCATGTCTACATAGTTCTCGAACTCGTAGGGTCCGCACGCTTAACGTTCGATGACGATTTGTATTATGAGTTATGTGTTTTGGTGACCGAAGTTTTTTCGGAGTCCCGGATGAGATCACGGACATGACGAGGAGTCTCGAAATGGTCGAGAGGTAAAGATTGATATATTGGAAGGTTATATACGGACACCGAAATGGTTCAGAAGAGGTTCGGGGATTTTTCGGAGTACCGGGAGGTTACCGGAACCCCCCGGGAAAGTTAATGGGCCTCATGGGCCGTAGTGGCGAGAGGGAGGCAGGCCACAAGAGGAGCCCCCCCCCCCATGGCCAATCCGAATTGGGCAAGGGGTGGGGGCGCGGCCCCCCTTTCCTTCTCCCTCTCCTCCTCTTTCCCCTTTTCCCCTCTCTGTTGGAAGGAAGGGGGGGCGACTAGGACGACGACGCCCCCCACTTGGCGCCCCCCTAGGGCCGGCTGGCCTCCCCTCTCCTCCTTTATATACAGGGGCAGGGGCACCCCAAAGGCACAATAGTTATTTTATTAGCCGTGTGCGGTGCCCCCCTCCACAGTTTACTCCTCCGGTCATAGCGTCGTAGTGCTTAGGCGAAGTCCTGCGTGGATCACATCACCATCACTGTCACCATGCCGTCATGCTGACGGAACTCTTCCTCCACCCTCTGCTGGATCAAGAGTTCAAGGGACGTCATCGAGCTGAACGTGTGCAGAACTCGGAGGTGTCGTACGTCCGGTACTGGATAGGTTGGATCGTGAAAACGTTCTACTACATCTACCGCGTTAACCTAACGCTTCCGCTTTCGGTCTACGAGGATACGTGGACACACTCTCCCCTCTCGTTGCTATGCATCTTCTAGATAGATCTTGCGTGATTGTATGAAATTTTTTGAAATTGCATGCTACGTTCTCCAACATAGGTGGCAAGGAAAAACTTACCATAAGTCCCATGTCAATGCTGACGACCTCGCAGTCATCGTCGGAGCTCGTTTCCTCGTCATTCCGGGAAGGCATGGCGGCAAGGAGGTCGACGGCGGCTGGCCTCAAAGACGGCGAGCGGTGGCGAGGTCGTACTGGAGCAGGGGAGTGGGAGAGTGAGCGAGCAGGGTGCGGCCTGACCGGCGAAAGGGGTATTTACCCTGGTTCCGACCGGACCAGTCGGGCTAACGGCCGTCAAAGGCTACGCCATGAGCACGCATGGCCACATGGCCTGACCGGTGGGTCCAGCACGTCAGGAAAACGGTTAAAACTCTAGTGACTGAGGTTTTGGGTTTTTTGAAACAGCCGACCGTGTGTTTGGTAGTTTTTCGAGAAAAATTAAAATCTGGTAGTTTATTGAAACCCTCGTCTGTAAACTAGTAGTTTTATGCTATTTATTCGCTCACCGGAAGATAGATATGGCAAGGAGGACGCATTGAGAATAAAGCATCTTCTAGCCAAAAGAAGGTGAGTCTGTACGTGTTGTCTTGGTGGATTTTTTTTGGTGGCTTGATGCCAATGTCTACATGGTGGACTGAATGTGGCGCTAAAAGCATGGATGAGCGACTCATCAAGAGTAAGAAAAAAGGAGTACGCCCGCTTCTCGGCAAAAAGGAGTACGATGTTTGTAAAACAAAAGAATCTTCTGATCAAATGTCATTTCATATAATTTTTGGCTGCCGTGGCAACACAGACACATTACCTATTAAAATTAAAAAACAGTATAATATAGCTACTATGAGCGATCAAAGCGATTTGAGGTTCTCAGCCTTCTTAAATTTGATTCTACTAGGGTACCCGTTGCGCCCATGGCGCAAAGGGCGTCAATTTTTTTTTAAATAATACATTTTTAAAATTAATTTTCAGAAATATTACGCTGATTTTTAAAAATAATAATACATATGACCTACAGAGCAGGCCGATTAGTACCCTGTCAGCTAACAACAGGCCAGTTGGGCTCCTGCCCACTCATGTCGGCTAACTGTTTTAGCCAACGGGAACTAATTGGCTTATTTGTCTCAAAAAAAAACTAACTGGCTTATGGTAGACCGACTGGAACTATGCATGCCTCATTTTCTCAGGTCTAAGTTTCTTGTTTCTGGGCATTAAGGTGGGTAAGCGTTGTAGTGTAGTCCCGTACTCTCGCCAAGATATGTCCAAATTCTGATATCCTTTTAAGTTCTATGTTTCCTCCGTAGTGTAGTGACAGAGGAAACATACAACTTAAAAGGATATCAGGATTTGGACATATCTTGGTGATAATACGAGACTACACTAAAATGCTTACCCACCTTGGTGCCGAGAAGCAGGAAACATACGGCTTAAAAGGATATCTAGATTTGGACATATCTTGGCGAGAGTACAAGACTACAACACTACAATGCTTACCCGCCTTAGTGCCTAGAAACAAGAAACTTAGGCCTGAGAAAATGGGGCATGCACCTATCAGCTTATAGGAAGCCAATTAGTTTCAGTCGGCCTACTGTAAACCAACTAGGAGTGGGCAGGAGCCCAATCGGCCTGCTGTTAGCCGACAGGGTACTAATGGGCCTGCTGTAGGCCAGTTAGTTCCATGGCCTATGTATTATTTTTGAAAAAACAATAAACTTGACGTAATATTTTTGAAAACTAATTTTAAAAATGTATTATTTTTTAAAAAATAGCGCAAAGGGCGAGAGCGTACCAAGCTTTCAAACCATGCAAATAAAAATATTTAGAGAACAATCGTAAAATCCATAAAGCATAAGGAAATAGATATACTTAGGTATGATGTTCACCCATAGCTTTATATATTACATTGCATGCTAGGTAAGAAAGGCTACATAGGCAGAAATGCACCATACAGATAGCTTTGGTCACTCAACTTATGGTAACTAAGATATGCAATCATTTGCCATCACGTAGAGTCATCACTATATGTGCCATCGGTATAAAAAATGACCTCACCCTCTAAACAGTTCATCATGGGTGTGTTTGGTGGGCTGTCATTGGCAAAAGCAAAGATTCCTTCCATGTCATCACTTGTTTGTTTTTTTATAGAATGTTCTCTGACTCTAAAGTTGCACGGTTTGCTCACACTTGGACAATCAGCTGACTAAACCTTCGACACATGTGGCTTCTTCAATAAGAAGACCTTGATCTGCTCACAAGAAGATAGATATGGCAAGGAGGGCGCATCGAGAACAAAGCATCTTCTAGCCAAAAGAAGGTGAGTCTGTACGTGTTGTCTTTGTGGATTGGTGGCTTGATGCCAATGTCTGCATGGTGGATTGAATGTGGCTCTAAAAGCATGGATGGGCGACTCATCAAAAGTAAGAAAAAAGGCGTACGCCAGTTTCTGTGATATAGAGTAGGTGTTTGTAAAACAAAAGAATCTTTTGATCAAATGTCATTTCATATATTTTTTGGCTGCCGTGGCAACGCAGACACATTACCTATTCAAATTAAAAAACAGTATAATATAGCTACCTATGAGCGATCAAAGCGATTTGAGGTTCTCAGCCTTCTTAAATTTGATTCTATGTTGTGTGCATTTTCAAAGCAGACATGAGTGTTATCCTTTGTGTTTACCATGCCTTCTTTACTTAAAAAAACATATTATGTCTATTTGAATTTTAGTTGAGTAAAAATAAATTCAAACAGGAAGCAAAAAAGCTTTGTCGTTTCATTCATTAAGCAGGAGATTGTCCAGTTAATCATGAAAAAAAGAGAAAAGCAAAACAAAAGGGCCAAGCCCAGTCTAGAACACTGTAAATACACAGGGCTGAGCCCACTCTTGATAGCGTGTCGAATGCCACAACAAAAGCCAACCAAACACATACTAGTTGGGGGACTCGCTCTATCGAACAAGCCGTTTTTCCATCATTGCTGGAAAGGAGTCATGAGGCACTCTCCCCCGGCGAAGAAAAGAATCATTCCACATGCTTGCAATGGTTGCAACCTACACAACACAAGGTTCATGTCAGTCAAACTTGCAAAGCTCTCAGGGTCGCCGCCCCGACATGTACTGCTCAAACAAGCCTTGTGCACTCCACTTTTGAAGTCGTCGCACTGACATGCCACTGCAGAGACGTGTGTTGCACGTGCACGCTTACTAGTAATACAGTAGTAACTTTGCACATGTGCGATGATGGGCACGTGCGTTTGTCGAGAGAGTGAATCAATTCTTGCCGATTGAATTGTTTAGTTTTCTCCCCAGCAAAAACAGATTGAATAATATAGTGAGGATGGGATGAGTGCGGATTTTTGGAGGCCGAGCACCAGTGAGCTTGGTGTTGGGGAACGTAGTAATTTCAAAATTTTCCTACGCACACGCAAGATCATGGTGATGCATAGCAACAAGAGGGGAGAGTGTTGTCTACGTACCCTTGTAGAACGAAGCGGAAGCGTTGACGCAACGTAGAGGAAGTAGTCGTACGTCTTCCCGATCCGACCGATCCAAGCACCGTTACTCCGGCACCTCCGAGTTCTTAGCACATGTTCAGCTCGATGACGCTCCCCGGGCTCCGATCCAGCAAAGCTTCGGGGATGAGTTCCGTCAGCACGACGGCGTGATGACGATGATGATGTTCTACCGACGCAGGGCTTCGCCTAAGCACTGCAACGATATGACCGAGGTGGAATATGGTGGAGGGGGGCACCGCACACGGCTAAGGAACGGTCACGAAGATCAACTTGTGTCCTGGGGTGCCCCCCTGCCCCCGTATATAAAGGAGCAAGGGAGGAGGAGGCCGGCCCTAGGAGGAGGGCGCGCCAAGGATGTGGAGTCCTACTAGGACTCCAAGTCCTAGTAGGAGTCCACCAAGAGGGGAGGAAGGGAGAAGGAAGTAGAGGAGAAGGAAAGGTGGCCGGACCCCTTTTCCCTAGTCCAATTCGGACCAGAGGGGAGGGGGGGCGCAGCAGCCCCTTGGTCCTTTCTCCTCTTCCCACTAAAGCCCATCAAGGCCCATTGCTTCTCCCGTAACTACCCGGTACTCCGAAAAATACCCGAATCGCTTAGAACCTTTCCAATGTCCGAATATAGTCGTCCAATATATCGATCTTTACGTCTCGACCATTTCGAGACTCCTCGTCATTTCCCTGATCTCATCCGGGACTCCGAACTCCTTCGGTACATCAAAACTCATAATATAACTGTCATCGAAACCTTAAGCGTGCGGACCCTACGGTTCGAGAATAATGTAGACATGACCGAGACACGTCTCCGGTCAATAACCAATAGCGGGACCTGGATGCCCATATTGGCTCCTACATATTCTACGAAGATCTTTATCGGTCAGACCGCATAACAACATACGTTGTTCCTTTTGTCATTGGTATGTTACTTGCCCGAGATTCGATCGTCGGTATCCAATACCTAGTTCAATCTCGTTATCGGCAAGTCTCTTTACTCGTTCCGTAATACATCATCTCGCAACTAACTCATTAGTTGCAATGCTTGCAAGGCTTATGTGATGTGCATTACCGAGAGGGCCCAGAGATACCTCTCCGACAATCGGAGTGACAAATCCTAATCTCGAAATACGCCAACCCAACATCTACCTTTGGAGACACCTGTAGAGCTCCTTTATAATCACCCAGTTACGTTGTGATGTTTGATAGCACACAAAGTGTTCCTCCGGCAAACGGGAGTTGCATAATCTCATAGTCATAGGAACATGTATAAGTCATGAAGAAAGCAATAGCAACATACTAAACGATCGGGTGCTAAGCTAACGAATGGGTCATGTCAATCACATCATTCTCCTAATGATGTGATCCCTTTAATCAAATGACAACTCATGTCTATGGCTAGGAAACTTAACCATCTTTGATCAACGAGCTAGTCAAGTAGAGGCATACTAGTGACACTCTGTTTGTCTATGTATCCACACATGTATTATGTTTCCGGTTAATACAATTCTAGCATGAATAATAAATATTTATCATGAAATAAGGAAATAAATAATAACTTTATTATTGCCTCTAGGGCATATTTCCTTCAGTCTCCCACTTGCACTAGAGTCAATAATCTAGTTCACATCGTCATGTGATTTAACAGCAATGGTTCACATCACCATGTGATCAACACCCATAGTTCACATCGATAAGTGACCAACAGCAAAAGGGTTTACTAGAGTCAGTAATCTAGTTCACATCGCTATGTGATTAACACCCAAAGAGTACTAAGGTGTGATCATGTTTTGCTTGTGAGAGAAGCTTAGTCAACGGGTCTGCCAAGATTCAGATCCGTATGTATTTTGCAAATTTCTATGTCTACAATGCTCTGCACGGAGCTACTTTAGCTAATTGCTCCCACTTTCAATATGTATCTAGATTGAGACTTAGAGTCATCTAGATTAGTGTCAAAACTTGCATCGACGTAACCTTTTACGACGAACCTTTTTGTCACGTCCATAATCAAGAAACATATCCTTATTCCACTAAGGATAATTTTGACCGCTGTCCAGTGATCTACTCGTAGATCATTATTGTACTCCCTTGCCAAAATCAGTGCAGGGTATACAATAGATCCGGTACACAGCATGGCATATTTTATAGAACCTATGGCCAAGGCATAGGGAATGACTTTCATTCTCTTTCTATCTTCTGTCGTGGTTGGGTTTTGAGTCTTACTCAATTTCACACCTTGTAACACAGGCAAGAACTCTTTCTTTGATTGTTCCATTTTGAACTACTTCAAAATCTTGTCAAGGAATGTACTCATTGAAAACTTATCAAGCGTCTTGATCTATCTCTATAGATCTTGATGCTTAATATGTAAGCAGCTTCACCGAGGTCCTTCTTCGAAAAACTCCTTTCAAATACTCATTTATGCTTCGCAGAATAATTCTACATTATTTCCGATCAACAATATGTCATTTACATATATTTATCAGAAATGATGTAGTGCTCCCACTCACTTTCTTGTAAATACAGGCTTCACCGCATGTCTGTATAAAACCATATGCTTTGATCTATTTATCAAAGCGTATATTCCAACTCCGAGATGCTTGCACCAGTCCATAGATGGATCGCTGGAGCTTGCATATTTTGTTAACACCTTCAGGATCGACAAAACCTTCTAGTTGCATCGTATACAACTCTTCTTTAATAAATCCATTAAGGAATGCAGTTTTGTTTATCCATTTGCCGGATTTCATAAAATGCGGCAATTGCTAACATGATTCGGACAGACTTAAGCATAGATACGAGTGGGAAACCCTCATCGTAGTCAACACCTTGAACTTGTCGAAAACCTTTTGCGACAATTCTAGCTTTGTAGATAGTAACACTACTATCAGCGTCCGTCTTCCTCTTGAAGATCCATTTATTTTCTATGGCTTGCCGGTCATCGGGCAAATCCATCAAAGTCCATACTTTGTTCTCATACATGGATCATATCTCAGATTTCATGGCCTCAAACCATTTCGCGAAATCTGGGCTCATCATCGCTTCCTCATAGTTCGCAAGTTCGTCATGGTCTAGTAACATGACTTCCAGAACAGGATTACCGTACCACTCTGGTGCGGATCTCACTCTAGTTTACCTACGAGATTCGGTAGTAACTTGATCTGAAGTTACATGATCATCATCATTAGCTTCCTCACTAATTGGTGTAGTAGTCATAAGAACAGATTTCTGTGATGAACTACTTTCCAATAAGGGAGCAGGTATAGTTACCTCATCAAGTTCTACTTTCCTCCCACTCACTTCTTTCGAGAGAAACTCCTTCTCTAGAAAGTATCCATTCTCAGCAACGAATGTCTTGCCTTCGGATCTGTGATAGAAGGTGTACCCAACTGTCTCCTTTGGGTATCCTATGAAGACATATTTCTCCGATTTGGGTTTGAGCTTATCAGGATGAAACTTTTTCACATAAGCATCACAATCCCAAACTTTAAGAAACGACAACTTTGGTTTCTTGCTAAACCACAGTTCATATAGTGTCGTCTCAACGGATTTAGATGGTGCCCTATTTAACGTGAATGCAGTTGTCTCTAATGCATAACCCCAAAACGATATTGGTAAATCGGTAAGAAACATCATAGATTGCACTATATCCAATAAAGTACAGTTATGACGTTCGGACACACCATTATGCTGTGGTGTTCCAGGTGGCATGAGTTTGTGAAACTATTCCACATTGTTTTAATTGAAGTCCAAACTTGTAACTCAAATATTTTACCTCTGCGATTATGTCGTAGAAACTTTTATTTTTGTTACGATGATTCTCCACTTCACTCTGAAATTCTTTGAACTTTTCAAATGTTTCAGACTAGTGTTTCATCAAGTAGATATACCCATATCTGCTCAAATCATCTGTGAAGGTTAGAAAATAATGATACCCGCCGCGAGCCTTAACATTCATCGGACCACATACATCAGTATGTATGATTTCCAACAAATCTGTTGCTTGCTCCATTGTTCTGGAGAACAGAGTCTTAGTCATCTTGCCCATGAGGCATGGTTCGCAAGCATCAAGTGATTCATAATCAAGTGATTCCAAAAGCCCATCAGCATGGAGTTTCTTCATGCGCTTTACACCAATACGACCTAAACGGCAGTGCCACAAACAAGTTGCACTATTATTATTAACTTTGCATCTTTTGGCTTCAATAATATGAATATGTGTATCACCATGATCGAGATCCAACAAACCATTTTCGTTGGGTGTGTAACCATATAAGGTTTTATTCATGTAAACAGAACAACAATTTATTCTCTTACTTAAATGAATAACCATATTGCAATAAACATGATCAAATCATATTCATGCTCAACACCAAATAACACTTATTTAGGTTCCACACTAATCCCGAAAGTATAGGGAGTGTGCGATGATGATTATATCAATCTTGGAACCACTTCCAACTCTCATCATCACTTCACCCTTAACTAGTCTCTGTTCATTCTGCAACTCCCGTTTCGAGTTACTAATCTTAGCAACTGAACCAGCATCAAATGCCGAGGGGTTGCTATAAACACTAGTAAAATACACATCAATAACATGTATATCCAATATACCTTTGTTCACTTTGCCATCCTTCTTATCCACCAATCACTTGGGGTAGTTCCGCTTCCAGTGACCAATCCCTTTGCAGTAAAAGCACTTAGTCTCGGGCTTAGGTCTAGACTTGGGTTTTTTCACTTGAGCAGCAACTTGCTTGCCGTTCTTCTTGAAGTTCCCCTTCTTCCCTTTGCCCTTTTCTTGAAACTAGTGGTCTTGTTAACCATCAACACTTGATGTTTTTCTTGATTTCTACCTTTGTCGATTTCAGCATCACGAAGAGCTTGGGAATTACTTTCGTCATCCCTTGCATATTTATAGTTCATCACGAAATTCTACTAACTTGGTGATGGTGACTAGAGAACTCTGTCAATCACTATCTTATCTGGAAAATTAACTCCCACTTGATTCAAGCGATTGTAGTACCCAGACAATCTGAGCACATGCTCACTAGTTGAGCGATTCTCCTCCATCTTTTAGCTATAGAACTTGTTTGAGACTTCATATCTCTCAACTCAGGTATTTGCTTGAAATATTAACTTCAACTCCTGGAACATCTCATATGGTCCATGACGTTCAAAACGTCTTTGAAGTCCCGATTCTAAGCTGTTAAGCATGGTGCACTAAACTATCAAGTAGTCATCATATTAAGCTGTCCAAACGTTCATAACGTCTGCATCTGCTCCTGCAATAGGCCTGTCACCTAGCGGTGCATCAAAGACATAATTCTTCTGTGCAGCAATGAGGATAGACCTCAAATCACGGATCCAATCCGCATCATTGCTACTAACATCTTTCAACACAATTTTCTCTAGGAACATATCAAAATAAACATATGAAAACAACAACGCGAGCTATTGATCTACAACATAGATATGCTAATACTACCAGGACTAAGTTCATGATAAATTAAAGTTCAATTAATCATATTACTTAAGAACTCCCACTTAGAAAGACATCTCTCTAATCCTCTAAGTGATCACGTGATCCACATCAACTAAACCATGTCCGACCATCACGTGAGATGGAGTAGTTTCAATGGTGAACATCACTATGTTGATCATATCTACTATATGATTCACGCTCGACCTTTCGGTCTCCGTGTTCCGAGGCCATATCTGTATATGCTTGGCTCGTCAAGTATAACCTGAGTATTCCGCGTGTGCAACTGTTTTGCACCCGTTGTATTTGAACGTAGAGCCTATCACACCCGATCATCACGTGGTGTCTCAGCACGAAGAACTTTCGCAACGGTGCATACTCAGGGAGAACACTTCTTGATAATTAGTGAGAGATTATCTTAAAATGCTACCGTCAATCAAAGCAAGATAAGATGCATAAAAGATAAACATCGCATGCAATCAATATAAGTGATATGATATGGCCATCATCATCTTGTGCTTGTGATCTCCATCTTCGAAGCACCGTCATGATCACCATCGTCACCGGCGCGACACCTTGATCTCCATCGTAGCATCGTTGTCGTCTCGCCAATCTTATGCTTCTACGACTATCGCTACTGCTTAGTGATAAAGTAAAGCATTACAAGGCGATTGCATTGCATACAATAAAGTGACAACCATATGGCTCCTGCCAGTTGCCGATAACTTGGTTACAAAACATGATCATCTCATACAATAAAATTTAGCATCATGCCTTGACCATATCACATCACATTATGCCCTGCAAAAACAAGTTAGACGTCCTCTACTTTGTTTGTTGCAAGTTTTACGTGGCTGCTACGGGCTTAAGCAAGAACCAGTCTCACCTACGCATCAAAACCACAAGATAGTTTGTCAAGTTGATGTCGTTTTAACCTTCGCAAGGACCGGGCGTAGCCACACTTGGTTCAACTAAAGTTGGAGAAACTGACACCCGCCAGCCACCTGTGTGCAAAGCACGGCGGTAGAACCAGTCTCGCGTAAGCGTACTCGTAATGTCGGTCCGGGCCGCTTCATCCAACAATACCGCCGAAGCAAAGTATGACATGCTGGTAGGCAGTATGACTTATATCGCCCACAACTCACTTGTGTTCTACTCGTGCATATAACATCAAACCATAAAAACCTAGGCTCGGATGCCACTGTTGGGGAACGTAGTAATTTCAAAATTTTCCTACGCACACGCAAGATCATGGTGATGCATAGCAACGAGAGGGGAGAGTGTTGTCTACATACCCTTGTAGACCGAAGAGGAAGCGTTGACGCAACGTAGAGGAAGTAGTCGTACGTCTTCCCGATCCGACCGATCCAAGCACCGTTACTCCGGCACCTCCGAGTTCTTAGCACACGTTCAGCTCGATGACGCTCCCCGGGCTCCGATCCAGCAAAGCTTCGGGGATGAGTTCCGTCAGCACGACGGCGTGATGACGATGATGATGTTCTACCGACGCAGGGCTTCGCCTAAGCACTGCAACGATATGACCGAGGTGGAATATGGTGGAGGGGGGCACCGCACACGGCTAAGGAACGATCACGAAGATCAACTTGTGTCCTGGGGTGCCCCCCTGCCCCCGTATATAAAGGAGCAAGGGAGGAGGAGGCCGGCCCTAGGAGGAGGGCGCGCCAAGGATGTGGAGTCCTACTAGGACTCCAAGTCCTAGTAGGAGTCCACCAAGAGGGGAGGAAGGGAGAAGGAAGTAGAGGAGAAGGAAAGGTGGCCGGCCCCCTTTTCCCTAGTCCAATTCGGACCAAAGGGGAGGGGGGCGCAGCAGCCCCTTGGCCCTTTCTCCTCTTCCCACTAAAGCCCATCAAGGCCCATTGCTTCTCCCGTAACTACGCGGTACTCCGAAAAATACCCGAATCACTCAGAACCTTTCCGATGTCCGAATATAGTCGTCCAATATATCGATCTTTACGTCTCGACCATCTCGAGACTCCTCGTCATGTCCCCGATCTCATCCGGGACTCCGAACTTCTTCGGTACATCAAAACTCATAAACTCATAATATAACTGTCATCGAAACCTTAAGCGTGCGGACCCTACGGTTCGAGAACAATGTAGACATGACCGAGACACGTCTCCGGTCAATAACCAATAGCGGGACCTGGATGCCCATATTGGCTCCTACATATTCTACGAAGATCTTTATCGGTCAGACCGCATAACAACATACGTTGTTCCTTTTATCATTGGTATGTTACTTGCCCGAGATTCGATCGTCAGTATCCAATACATAGTTCAATCTCGTTATCGGCAAGTCTCTTTACTCGTTCCGTAATACATCATCTCGCAACTAACTCATTAGTTGCAATGCTTGCAAGGCTTATGTGATGTGCATTACCGAGAGGGCCCAGAGATACCTCTCCGACAATCAGAGTGACAAATCCTAATTTTGAAATACGCCAACCCAACATCTACCTTTGGAGACACCTGTAGAGCTCCTTTATAATCACCCAGTTACGTTGTGACGTTTGGTAGCACACAAAGTGTTCCTCCGGCAAACGGGAGTTGCATAATCTCATAGTCATAGGAACATGTGTAAGTCATGAAGAAAGCAATAGCAACATACTAAACGATCGGGTGCTAAGCTAACGAATGGGTCATGTCAATCACATCATTCTCCTAATGATGTGATCCCGTTAATCAAATGACAACTCATGTCTATGGCTAGGAAACTTAACCATCTTTGATCAACGAGCTAGTCAAGTAGAGGCATACTAGTGACACTCTGTTTGTCTATGTATCCACACATGTATTATGTTTCCGGTTAATACAATTCTAGCATGAATAATAAATATTTATCATGAAATAAGGAAATAAATAATAACTTTATTATTGCCTCTAGGTCATATTTCCTTCACTTGGTATTTTGAAAATATTAAAAAGCATATTTAAAAGTTTCAGAAAAATCTGAAAAAAAATCCATGGGAACATATATGTATTCCGCAAGAACGTGTTAATTCGTCTAAAAATGTTGTGATTTGTCGGACGTACAAAAAAAATTCTGGCCCAACAAAAAAATACAAGGCCCATTTAAAAATGTGTATTTGTCTTTTTTCTGTATGTCATATGTAAAAGTATAATGTTGTGAAATATTGCACATACGTAGTATACATGTGTAAGTGTGTTCACAAATAAATTTACCATGCAAAAAAAATTGAGATTTTTCGTGCTATGAGAAAATAAAAATTGAAAACGAGCTCACTGGGGCTCGGCGTCCGTTGTATTTTTCGGGATGGGATGCATTTCTCAGAGAGAGTGCCTTCGTACTAAGAGCACCATATATTCTAGGGCACCCCTAGGCGCTGGCGCACCGGCTGAAAATTTTGGCCGGTCCAGCCCTAGCTGCTTGATGTGAGCCGTGCGGCGGTTGGATCTGGAGCAAAAAAAAATCGCCCCAGCTTCTTCCTCGGGATTGATCCCCTCGCTCGGGCTGCGCGGCGTCGCGCCTCCTATCCCTTCCGGTAGCCGTCCTCGTCGTCGGTCCACACCCTCGCCGGCCATCCCCGTCACCGGTCCCCACCCTCGCCGCCCGTCGCCGTCGCCGCTTCCAACCCTTGTCGGTCGTCCTCATCGTTGCCGCGACGCATGAAACAACTACATCTGCGGTTGCAGCTTGCACCGGCGACGCTTGTAGCTCTCCCCGGTTGTAGCTCCGCCGCCGCGGCTCGCCGTTTTTGCTCATCGCTGCACGAAATTGCGTCGACGACGGCTACCGGGCCATCAACTGTGATTGCAGCTCCGGTGGCAACGCACGCCGGTTGAAGCTTTTTCGTACATATGATTGAAGCTTTCTCTACAATGGATGCAACTTTTCTGATTATGCAGTGTATGGTTGTAGCTTTTTCTTTCAATGGTTGTAGCTTTTTTTCATCTACGGTCGAAACTTTTCTATCAACGGTTGCAGTTATTTTTCTTTATAGCAGTCTTGGTTAATCCTTTCTCTATCATTTTGGTTGAAGCTTTTTTCATCAAGGGGTGTAGCATTTTATGTCAACGGTTGTAGCATTCCGCCATGGCAATGACTGCTTGCAGCTTTTCATATATCTGGTTGAAGCTTTTTTCATCTTGTTTGAAGCTTTTTGGTTAGCGGTTGTAGCATGAGCGCGTGCAGCAGGTTCTGCAATGCCTCCGCCACCGTCCAGTCGAGGGTCATCGGAGTTGCATGATTCTGCGGAAGGAAGTGGAGGTGATTTCTCCGGCGGCTTGCTTTGGCCGCTTGCTAAAGGTAGGGGATGAGAAAGGGATGTATGAGTGGACGAGAAGAGTCTGTACGGGATGCCGGTTCCAGCAAAAAACTCATCGTTTGTAGCAAAAACTGATGTTGGTTCCAGCAACCACGATAGCTGGTTCCAGCATGGGTGGGCGTTGGTTCTAGCACGCGGCGTCAACGGCCATGGCGGAGCTCACCAGAGCTGCGGCTGCAACCAGATGCGTGGTGGCCCCCCCATCACACATCGCCTCGCCTCCGTTGCACATCACCGAGGTCGCCGCGGCTCGCCATCGCCATGAACAAAAAAGAAGAGATGGGATCGAGAGACGGAGAAAGCAGAGACACCCGCGTGAGAGGATAAGGCTAGCGGGACGCGGGCGTGGGCCGGCCAGCCCACGTGGGCCGTGGTCGTGGCACCCCCTGCGTGAAAGGATCCAGCACGATCCGATTCCACGCGCCCGACTCGCACGCGACCGGCCGAAACGCTCGGCCGGCGCACCGTGAGGAAACGTTTCCCTATATTCTATCGTTACAATAACCTTCCATATGGCAATTTTAGCCGGATCAATACTATTAAAGTGAGCTCATATCCAACCGCCATCCTGGGGAAAAAGTTTCAGCTTTTTTCTCCTTGTGCCACGGTCAGGTTTTGAAGCTTTGCCAGTGAGCAGATCTGGCTCGATCCGTATTGCATCTTTGACCACAACTTCAGCAACGAAGACGGCAAGGGTACGGCGTCCGTGAGTGAACTTCCTCTATTGCCATATCATTCATAGCTCGTAGAACATTATTAATTTTTGGTAGTCCGATGGTATGTATGAACTTCATATGCTGCGTGTGTTGATCTAGGTGAATTACGTGTGTTATTTGTATGAATTTGAAAATTTTCCCTCTTTTTTCGAAAAGGGAATATACTAATATCACGTAGATACCAACTACACCCAGCCTCTGCAACAATAAGATGCCTAAAAACATCCAGGATGCACACAACCAGAAAGGAAATAAAAAGATAAAAAATGAGAAAAAACACCTGCCACGGTGATCAATCACCTGCAGTAGCAGCACTCTAACCACCACCAAAGGCAGCACCCGGACTACAAATGAGGTTCTCCAAAAGCAGCACCTCCAGGAAGGAAATAAAGCACAAGCGTTGTCATTGCCCGATCAAAGATCTTAGGTTTTCACGCCCGAGAAAGATCGTGTTCGCAAAACAATGCCTTCAACAAGGCCGCTGTCCAGGCACAACCAATAAAGGCCAGACCTTGGGTTTTCACCCTTGAAATCACAACTCGGTACTCAAAGGAGGACCACCAACAAAGAAGTCCTCCAATGATGCGGCCCCCACTTGCGGAGGCTACTACTGCAAGTCACATACCACCAGGCTCACAGGAACTCGTGTATTGTCTGGACCAAGCCAAGTCTTCATCGCATCCAAGACCCCGCCTTCGCCACTTGCAGGTCCTTCAATCATGCCATGGCATTCTCCGCATGTGTTGATCCCATGGAAATCTTGGTGCAGACATGTCCCAAGGTGTGAACAAAAACAGATCTTTGCGATACGCCGGTGCAGTTGGTTATGTTGATGTTGCGGGTACGCACTGCCGACCCCTATCCAATCAAAGTGTCCAAAAAGCGACATATGCGCCAGTCCATGTTTTTCTTCGAAGGAGAAGTACGGAACTCGCCGATGGCCAGATTGAAGATCCTAGGTTCTCAATTGCATGAGCTTGTGAGCAACGAGACCGAGCAAGGGAAACCATCTGATGACGGGAACACCATGCCTGTCTGAATTTAAGCCGGCTCAACAGCCTCCCCACGCTAGATCTAGGAAGGCGGCGAGCACCTCGGGCGGCCCCCTTAGGCCGAGTGAGGAAGACAGTCGGCGACTGGCCTTGCCTTCATCGTGAGGTGTTGTGCACATCCCAGTCAGCTGCGACCCTGAAGTAGGACGAAAGTCCATCACGGGCCCCAGATCTGGGTCGGGGCCGGCTCAATGGAGGCAAGCTCCCATGCCAAGGCGAGGCTCGGCGCAGCGCTGGCCCTCCTGGTCGCGAGCACCTCCATACGAGGCAGCTGACTCCCAGGCGCGATAGGAGGTCCATCCAGCGGCGACCTGCTCTAGGATTTGGGGCGAGGCGAGAAAGGGGAAGGAGCATGAGCAGCAAGAACGCCCTGCCGCCGCCAACCCACGGCGTACCTTTGCCCAGCAGGGACGATCGGCGGCGGCGAGGGGGGAGTGGCGAGGAGGGAGCGCCGCTGGCAGGGGGTCTTTAGCCACCTGTGTCCCCCCTCGGGACGATGAGGGGGCAGGGGCATTTCCTGGATGAAAGAAAAATCACCAATGGAATAATAGTAAACAAATAAAAGTTAAAACGAGAGTGTTGTTTTCATTGAAATTTTCCTTTGAGTGAGACGATTATGGACGCAAACATTTGAGGGGTGACCTGTCACTTTCCGTGAACGTGTACCTGGATGTTTAAGGGTTCACTTTTGCTAGGTCTGGTTAGAGCATCTATAGTCAAATGCCTCAAACCGGTCTCAAACACCTAGGCGGTCAGTCCGGTCACTGGCCGGTCAAAACAACTTGACCCACCGGGCCGCCTTGAACCTACCTTAAATGCCCGGGTTGACCAGCACCCCTCACATCCAGCCCAAATGTACGGCGGATGGGAGACGGCCCGGGCGTGTCCGCCACATCGTGCTGACAGCCGGATCCACATGTAAATGCCCGGAAACCCAACGGTCTGACAAGCGTCTCCTTCGGTGGGGGTGTGAACACCACGTGGCACCGCTCCGGCTCGCCATCCGAGGGGTAGCATGCGGCTATTTTAAGTCGGATGGCATCCCCCAACCCTAGCCACATTGGCTTTCTCCCTCTCCAAGACACTAGCCCGAGCCCATCCATCCACTTCTCCCTGCCGTCCACATCCACTTTTGCTCTCCCTCTCGGCGTACGTCGCCACCATGGCCCGACAGACGAAGACGACCTACGCTATGCTTGCGCCCAAGCGGCGCCTCCAGCTACTCGAGGAGATACGAACTAGGCGTGCCGCCCAGTTTGCAGCGGGCCTGCCTCCATATTCGCCGGAGCCCATGGTGGAGGAGGAGGATGTGGTACAGAGCCGGGCCGGTTGCTGGTTTCTCCATGGCGGAGTACGGAGTCGACGTTGCCCAAGTGGCAGAAATGGAAGAGCAGACTATCATCCTGGAGTGCATCTAGGATGAGGGTGTTCATGCAGCAAGAACGGATGGCGACTGACGCGCTTTTCGCCGAACTGGAGGGGAAGGATAAGGCGGAGGTTGACGCCGACGAGCCGAAGGAGCCGGAGTTGCAGCTGTCGCCCATGTACCCGGAGCCGGGCACGGAGATCGTGGACTTCTTCGACAACAACGAGTAGTGTAGTGTAGGTTTAGTTGATCTACGTAGTACATAGATGCTTTTTTCTTTGCATACTTTGTATGATTTTAAGGTTTAAACTATGAGATGTTCGGATGCAGAGAGGAAAATTTGAGGGCTGCTCGGTCAATACACGCGGATGTGCCCGAGCTCGCCCGCAGGCATTTGAGGGCCAGATTTATTGTGTGTGCGCATAGATGCTCCTATAGATTCTGTGAAGGTGTTGCTTGCCGAGGAACTCAATTCCTCTCCGATAAAATTATAGAGAGAAGCGTAAAAAAAAGAATGGCGAAAGCATAAGAGCGACCTCCTCCAATCCTCCTCTACCGACAAAAGCGATTTCAGGGAGGCCGTGGCCTAGCTAGCCTAGCGCTTATTCTCGTCACGGTCAGGCCATGGCTTGGAAAGTCTACTGAGCATGGTTAATAGTATAGCCACTGCTGGATATAAGCCAGTGCCATGTCATCTACAGTCCATCTTATAGCCAACATGTACAATAATAGATCAAAAGAGTGTACTATTTTTTTATTATGCGGTTCATGTTTCATTCTCACAAAGTGCTTATGAGCACGTACTAGAGCTGACTCTTCACAAAGAGCCCGTTTACCTTCTCTCTTCTCTTCTCTTTCTTTCAACTAAGCAGAAATATATTAGTTTATTTCTTATAGCCCGCTGACTCAGCTTTATTGTACTGACGCGGATGAATTATGCTCCGGCGCGTTTGGTCTCGGTAACAGTTCAGTCGCTGTATAGGCTTTGATTGGCGAAAGCGGACAGCGAACAACTGACATGTACAAAGCGCTGGAGTACATTTTCATAAAGCCTGCAATACATCATACGTGAACAAGCCATGATTTGTACACTATACATATATAAGACATGATTTAATTGGGTATCAGTATCAGTCCGGTCGTTGTATGGACTTTGATTGGCAACAGTGGACAGCAGACAACTGAGATGCACGAAGCTTTGATATATTTCCGTCTTGTCCGTTGTCGCCAATCAAAGCCCGTACAATGACCGGGCTGATGCCGAGACCAAACGCGGCCGAGCACCATTCGTCCCCGTCCTACCACAAGCACGAGTGTTGGCGGTTGCGGGCGCGTTAACGATGGCGACGCCGTGGATGCCGGAGCAGCGCTCGTTCATTATGATTTACCAAAACGAAAATATTAACGCCCACACGTATGGTGTGTAGCATCCCGCCCACACACGTCATATGTTAGTTGGATCATTTTGCACGATTCTTGAAGCACTTTACGTTCCACGTCATCCCACAGCCTCGTCCGGGCCTGGACAAACTGTGCCGCGCGTCCGGGCCTTGACAAACTATGCCGCACGTCCTCACTCCCGTTCTTCTTTCCCCATTCCACCTCACCTTCTTCCCCACCTACCCGCACATCACACACAATATGGTCCGGGCGGCGGCGGACGGCAGGCCCGAGCGGAGGCGGGCGGAGGCCCCTGGCGGTGGCGGGCGGAGGCCCCGAGCGGAGGCGGGTGGAGGCCCCTGGCGGTGGCGGGCATGGGCCCCGACCGGAGGCGGACGGAGGCCTCGGGCGGCGGCGAGCGGAGGTCCCGAGTGGTGGCGGGCGGAGGCCCTAAGCGGTGGCGAATAGGAGGTGGATCCGGCCGACGGCGATGGAAGGCGCAGCAGAGGAGGAAGGGTGCGCTCGCTGCGCGACGGAGGAGCCGCGGCGGGATTGGGCTGTGGCTGGGAGGAGCCACGACGGAGGAGCCGTGGCGGGGAGGAACCGCTGCAGGGAGAGGAATGGCGGCGGCGGCGACGGTGAAGAGGAGCTGCCGCGGGAGGAGTGCCCGTGTGCGATGGGTTGAGCGGCGGTGGGGGAGGAGCTTCCCATCGAGCTCGACATGGACCGCAGGAGGAGGAGGCCCGATAGTGAGTTCTCCTCGGCAGCGCCATGGACGCGACTGGCGAGGTAGGTGGTGGCGGGGGAGGCCGCGGCAGCGGTGAGCAATAGGTCCCGCCACACAACGCTCGAGCAGCCTCGCCTCCGTCGATTCTCTTCCTCTGCGTCCATTCTACGGCGACGTTCGTCCTCACCGTGGATCCCGTCACCGGCGTCACGTCTGGCCACCCCATGGAGGAGGTCGTGGCCACGCCCGTTCTCGCCGGTGAGTCGCTGGTCCATTGGCTCGAATAGCAGAATTCATGTATATGACTAGTCCACGTGATGGCAATTTTTATATAGGATCTTATGGCAATTCACATGAGCTGAAATAGATTATACTGAATGTTTTTGCCATGGCAAATTTGTTTTTCTCATCAATCCAATGTTCAAATTAACATAACCATGGCAATTTTTCCTGTAGCATCACATAGTAAATTCATACATTGTTGAATAGATGCTACAAAATGTGTTTGCCATGGCAAATTCCATGTATCATGTACAAATTTTTCCCACAATTTGTTTGGTCACATGGCAAATGTAGGATTGCTCTTTATTTGAACACACGACATTTTCGTAAAACATGGCAAATTCTGAAATTTTATACAACATGTCATACATACTTCAAGTAACATGGCAAACTGAATGTTGGATCAATAGTTGCCATGACAGTTTTCGTTATGAGTAGTTCTGATGGGGCAGAATTGCTATGAGTTGTTGCCATGGCAAATTTCTGGAGTAATTGCCATGGCAAAATTATATAGTAGTTGCCATGGCCGAATTTACTACGAATAATTGTCATGGGACAGAGTTGCTATGAGCTTCTGCCATGTCAAAATTCTGGAGTATTTTCCATGGCAAAAATATGTGTTTTTTTGTGATCTGCCATTTCATACTGATGTTAATGTGTCTACAATTCCACTTCTTATCAGTTTGCCATGCTTCTAAATAAATACATGGCAACTATCCTACTGTTTGGCGCTGAAAATTGCCATGTGTTCTGATATGCCATATGATACGGTAGTTAATGCATTTACATTTGCCCTTTCATCATTTTGCCATTCTACTGAATAAATAGATGGCAACTTGCCCTATGTGTAGAACTGTAAAAACTTGCGTTGTTTGCCATGTTTTTCAAACCACAACACATCCTTTTTTTCAAATTTCTGAGTAAATACATGGCAAATCCCTCTCTATAAAAGCCTGAAATTTGCCATGTTTCATGTTTGTTATGCTTGTTAACAGGTACCAAGCAATTGGTATGCTGCTGTACCAAATGCTTGGCAACTTCTTCAGATCCATAACCCATCAATTGCCATGGCTGAACTGTTTTTTTTTTTGCCATGTTTGCCATCTTCATGCCAACCACAACCCATCATTATGTAATGGTACTAAATATAGACATGGCAACTCCCCCATGTTCAATCAGCCTAATTCTGCCCTGTTCGTTTCATGGTAGATGGCAACTCACCCATATGTATGTACATTTTCCTATTTAACAATTTGGCATGCTACTCACTAACTACATGGCAATTTCAGTGTTACTATCGTGGCAAATTTAACTCATATAACATGGCAAACCTATCTTTTTTTCATGTACCACAACATTATTACTCCATGTACCATGGCATTTTGACTTTGCACTTGCCATGGAAATTTGTTTTTCATCATTTTGTTTGTGTTATTTTCACATACACGACAATTTTATTACGCAAAAGATGGCATTTTTCGTTGAAACTAACATTGCAACTGAAACATGCATTTGCCATGGCAACATTTGGTCAATTTTTTATTACTTCACATTCTTGGCAAATTTCATGAAAATTTTGATTAAAAAAACACGGCAATTTTTGATACAATTCTGCCATGGCAAGTTTCTCATTCATACTTGATTCTAGCTTTTTGTGTTTTTTACACGGGCTAAATTCATCATACAAAACACGGCAATTCTTGATACGAATCTGCCATGGCATTTTTTCTTTTTCATACTTGATTTTGAACTTTGTAAACGGGGCCACAACAATTCTTTTTTTTTACAACATGGCAATTTCTTTTTGAATGGGACCATGGCAATTTTTTTAGTGCATGCATCATGGAAATTATAGTTTATGGATCATGAAATTTTTTAGTCTATGCCTCATACAAATTTTCTATTTTTGAAAGGGACCATGGCAAATTTTCTTTCATGCCAGTTCGTGGAGCATGACAATTTTTCGTCCTTCTTTGCAACATGGAAAATTTTCTTTTTGAATGGAACCATGGCAAACTTAGTGTATGTATCATGGCAAATGTAGTTTACGGGGCATGGCAAATTTTCTTTCTTTTTTGCAACATGGAAAATTTTCTTTTTTCAATGGGACCATGGCAATCTCAGTGCATCTTTCATGGCAACGGTAGTTCATGTAGCATGGCCAATTTTCTTCCTTCTTTTACAACCTTGCAAATTTTGTTTTCGAACAGGACCATGGCAAACTTAGTGTGTGTATCATGGCAAATGCAATTTTCGGAGCATGGCAACTTCCAATTTTAAGGACCATGGTAAATTTTCTTTTCTTTTTTTGCAACATGGCAAATTTTCTTCTTTGAAGGGACCATGGCAAATTTAACGGGACCATGGCAACATTAGATTTACTCATGTTTCAAAAATAGATACCATCGCAATTTTATTTGCCCCATGGTAAATTAAGTTCAAGCATGGCAAATGTAGTTTAAGGATCATGGCAATATTCTTTTCCTTTAGCAACACGACAAAATCTACTTTTCATTTGACCATGGCAATGTAGCTCCTCCCCCGGCCTAGACGTCGACTAAGATGCCGACCAGGAGGTCGTCCTCCGTGATGACGACCATGATTTTTTTTTTTTTTGAAAACATGGCATATGTTTGAATTTTTATGTGATGGCAAGTTGATATGCACCCCCGCTGCAAAACTTGTCATTTTTTAGTTTGGGAAACAACAATATTTTCCATGGCAAATTCATACAATTTGCCATCATATAGCTGTAGATATGTCATGGCAAATTTTCAACCAATTTTTCACCTTGGGTATATTCAATATGCAGTTTTTGATCTGGCATTGTTTACTACTTAGACCATGGTAATTCCAGTACTTTTAGACCATATAATTTTCATAATCAGATCAATAACAACAATTTTAATAGAAATCATCCGTATACAGCAACTCTATCAAACTTGTTGCGCCATGGCATTACATATATATATATATATATATATATATATATATATATATATATATATATATATATCATTTTGTACAATACTTTTTCATATACACTTTGCAAACTTGTTGCCATGGCAAAAAGAATCCAACACATGTCAAATTGTTTTTGTTGGCACCTATGTACTATACAGCAACTGTATTGTTTTAAATTTTTATAAACACATGTTCTTGGTGCTGTTTTTTGGCTTGTTTTAGTGAAGCAATAGGTAACTGGGCTGCACGTGTGCTTGTTTTCGTTGTTGGGCTGGCTAGTTCAGCGTCATGTTGGGCCAATAGAAAATCATTCGGTCTGGGATTGATCCCGCACGAAACGTGTACGTTGACACAGGGTGTGTGGTAGGGTGCTCCTCCTGCCACACGTGTGGGCGGTTCTACTGTTCGATCACACATGGCACGTGTGGGCTGTCTTTTGCTCACACCACACATGATGTGTGGGCGGGTGTTGCTCCCACCACACATGTGAGCGTTATCGGCGTCCTACCAAAATACTCCAACGCTTTGTACTCCTACATGTCAGTTGTTCGTTGTTCGCTATCCCTAATCAAAGCTCATACAACGACATGACTGATACGGAGACCAAACACGCCCGATCACCATTCGTCCGTGTCCATACTGTGAAGGAGCACATAAGCAGGTTTTCGTCTGCGGAAGCCACTAGTTTGTAGGAGTTCCTTCGCTCTGCAGTGCATATAGATTTTTCTAAACATCAAATTAATAAACATTGATTAAGTTTATAAAGAAAAACTATATAGATGCATCCGCCTTCATGCATGCCGCCTAGCTGTAAAAACGGTCTTGGAAATATACTCCTTTGCGTCTGACTTACTTGCCCGTCTGTTTCCCTAGGGACGTTGTATAAAGCTGAAATGAAAACAAAAATATTTTACAGAAAAACTGCTGTACAAATTCCATTGACCTGAATTGGCGATCTGCTTGGAATGACGTTTTTGCATTGTAAACTTTGCAACCGGTTTCACGTCACGCTTGTATAGTCCGTTGGTAATCGGCCCGTTACGAACAAAAACTATACTCCGCAGCGGCTCGATGGGAACACGCCAATGCCACCACCGCTGCTCACCGGAGACACCACAATCAAATTCCATCGGCTCCACCACCATGGCCCGCCACCGACTCAAAGCGTCCGCCATCCTGCACGCCATACCCACCACGAACGTGGCCACGATCTTCGTGTCGCAGGGCGCGCCAATGAGGAGCGTCATCATGGCCAGCGCGCCGCTGCCACGGATGGTGGCGAGCATGGCAGCAACCCCTCGACGTTCCCCAGCCCACGACCAGGTCCATGACAGCACTAGCCACTATAGGGATGGCGCCTCAGATGACGAACCCTGACGCAGCATGTGAAGGGATCCGCCATTTTTTTTTCTTCCCCTTCCTTGCTCGCCTTCTTCATCCTTCCATGGAGAGCATCGGCAGCTAATTGATTCGATTTTGATTCCGTCTCTAGGTTTCCTCCCCATCAATTCATTCACCTCCACACAGCCCCGTCAATCAGGTCAATTTGACGAGGGGAAATACAATTACAGCCAAACATGAGATTACAGGGAAATGATAGACTTGTATTTTACCCGCACTCAATAATATACATCAGTAATCTAATGCACGAGTAAACAGTAATCATGACAATCACCTGTGTGGAAGAGCAAGTAGTCATGTTCCTTCATATTGTTGGTCATAACCAGAGGTTCAAGGTTATACACAACACCTTCAGAAGATCAATGGGACCATCTTCAGGTACTTGAGGAAAAGAAAATATCGAAATGAAAGCATAACACAACCATCAACACAAATAAATATAAGCCTTTTATTGCCCACGTGTTGGTGCTATGGAGTTTGGTGGAGTAGTGTTCTTTCTATAGACGTGACGAACTTTGGGCCCACCTGCTTACAAGTTTGGCTTCGAAAAATATATTTCTCTTGTTTTATTTTATTTTTTTATTCTCGAGTTCCAATCACCAAAAAAATGAAAATGCTAGTTAGGAAATGTGCCTCGCACGCTTCTAAGTACAACACCCTCCAATGTGGAAAAATTGTTCCCAGATGGAAAAAAAGAGGACCCGTATAATGCCCGGACGTTTGAGATTTGACCATCGGAAATCGAATGTTTTCGACTACAATTTTAATGATGAGGATGGCAATTTTAGTTGACAAGCATGACAACTTCATGCTCAGTATATATTTTCTCAGAAAATTGTCATGCGTGTCAAATTTGTCATCCCCATGTCACTAAAATTACCATAAAAAATGGTTGATTTGCCATGGTCAAACCCTGTACGTTCGGGATTTATCATCTCTGAAAAAAATACAGACTTGGTCCACGTTGCTACATCCAAAGCTCAAAAGTGATTTGTTTTCCGAAGTGTAAAATATGATTAAATAATTGTTTTTGTTGTTAGGTTGGGGGGTGGATTTTGACCTTTTATTCTGTTTATTCCAAAAAATTTGAAATGGTAAGCAAGACATTCTGAGGAATATGAGCCAGTTATTTGCAGTGAACTGAAAAAAGGCTCTGTTTTTTTACTTCACTTGATGATTTAGCCAGTTGTTTGGTCCAAACATGATTGTTTACAATGCAATGAGCACTCCTCAATTCAGTCAACTTCTTCTAACGAATAAGACTATCTTATTTGATTCATGATGTAACTTTGTTGGCTTCGCAATGAAGTGCGCCGAATAGGCATTCCCCCTAAAAAAACGATTACGACTATTGTTAACCCATATTTTTCCTTTACATAATACTTCTTACAACCGAGTAGTGTTGTTGTCCTTTTCTTAATCATTCAAGAAACACAAGTATGCAACTCACAGTGCGTCGGTACATGTCAACAGACAAAAGCTCGGTTCAGGCTGATGATGATTTTTTTCAGATGATAGAAATAACTTCCCGCCTCCGCATACAGAAATGTGCACAACCATTTAGACTTGTAACGATATAGCACTTTGACAAGTTCAACCTGATTTCCGTACCCTATTGATACTAAAAAAATCACAATGATATTTGATATCATCAATCCAAGGCAAACAATGTTTATTAATTAAGAAGAGATAACGGTGATCTAGTTATCTTCCAGCAGAGGTTTGGTTCCATCGATGCCGCCCCACTTTCGCACACGGCTTGAAGCTAGCGCAGCCTGCAGTTGTAGACTATGAGATGAGCAAGGTAGAAAGCTCAGCATTTCCATACAAATAACAGACAAAATTACATACAATATGTGTGAAATCGATCAATACAAATAAAGAAAGAAGCCATAAGTCATATGATATGTGTGGTTACTGAAGATTCTTAAAGAAATGTTCACAGATTTTGAAAATTTTGCATATTTTTCAAAAAAAATCACAAATTTGAGAAAAAGTTCACGGTTGGATATTTTTAATTTTGAAAAAAAAAACAGATTTGAAAAAATATAATAAAAAAGAAACAGAAAGGGGGGAAAAAGGAAACAAAAAACAACAAAAACCGATTTAAAAAACACGAAAAAAAACCAGTTGAGAGGAGTATGACAGACTAGGCCACACGGGTGGGTGCATCTATGAGCATGTGCTTTTTCCTAATTTGAATATTTTTGTTATTTGAAATTTCTATCACTATCAATGAACATGAACATTTTCTTACGTCCTAAATATTTCTTGAAATTTGTCAATATTTTTGGAGTTTCAAATTTTGTATGAAAATTTTACAAACTTGAACACTTTTCCCAAAATTATAAATAAATTCCCAACAAGTGATGAATTTTTTTACCACAAATGGCAACCATCTACTTTTAAAAAAACAACTTTTTACAAACATTTCTTAAATTTGTGAAAAACATAAAAAATAAGAACAATTTTTGGAATTCCGGACCAGTTTTAAAATCTTAAACAATACTTGAAAATAGAAACATCGCTCCCATCGGGGGCCTGTTGGGCTGACCCAAGCATTATTAGAAAAGAGTTCATTGATTTTTAAAGAAATGTTCATAGATTTTGAAAATTTTGCATATTTTTCAAAAAAGTTTCACTAGAAAAAGTTACAAAAAAAGTTTGAGGAATTGAAAAATCATAAATTTGAGAAAAAGTTCACAGTTGGATATTTTTAATTACAAAAAAACGGATTTGAAAAAATAGAATAAAAAAGAAACAGAAAAAGGGGAAAAGGAACGAATAACAGAGCAAGATGGAAAGCTCAGCATTTCCATACAAATAACAGAAAAATCACATACAATACGTGTGAAATCGATCAATACAAATAAAGAACGAAGCCATAAGTCATATGATATGTGTGGTTACTGAAGATTGGAAAGGTTTGATGACATGTGTTTCTACATCCACATTTGTTAAATTGGTGAAGACAGGAAGGGCGATGGAATATCATACCTCTGCATTCCAATCTGTTCTCCACACGATGAAGAGTAAAATCAATGTCTGAAGTGCAACCCCGGAAAGCATGCCAGCCCAAATCCCCTGGAATTAGAGCCAATATTACAAATTCATAACTGATGTAGCAAAATCATAGAGACCGCAATTTGTAGTAGTTCAATCAAATAATATATATAATGAATTACCCCAACTCCATAGTTGAACTTGTAGCCGAGAAGATAGCCCAAGGGCAACCCGAAAACATAGTAGCAGACTAGGTTGATGTATGCAACAAGGCCTTGCCATCCTCCTCCAATAGCAACCCCTGAACCATCGTCAGATCAATGTCATCAACTCCAAGCAGGGGATGAGGTTGAGGCGACATGAACAAAATAAAATCATCATGTTGTGACTTGGATGTGAGAGGAAGAATGAATCGTACCTGAAACCACGGGCTGCACGCTGTTGAGCACCATGGTCAAGCCAAGCAGTCCTGCAATCTTGGAGACGGCATGCTGGAGCTCCAAATCGCTAGTGTAGATGATGGCGAAGTTATCTCGGAAGATCAACACGAGGGCCATGCATACCAGCCCGATGAGCAGCGACTCGGCGATGACGACGACGACGGCATGCATCGCTGCCCTTGGACGGCCAGAGCCCAACTCATTGGAGACTCGAACACTGAAAACGTAAATTTGACAGTATTTAGAAACTAAAAATTTGACAGCTGTGGTGGAGGGGAGCGATGGCAGCATTGAGGCCAATGAAGAGTTCCTCAACAGAACAAGAACCGACAGTTTTGTTACACAGTTTCAGTTAACCAGACCTGATGGCAGCATTGAGGCCAATGAAGATCATACACTCCCACCCGTTTATATTCATGCTGAAAAATTAAGCACGAGTATTCTGTCAGCTTAGCTATATGTATGATAAGTAAGTATTCTGAAGCATATATCTTCAGTTAGTAGCGAACGTTCGAAAAAAAGGTAACGGGTACCAGACGCCAAGGGAGTCGACGGCAATCTGCGCATCCTGGAGGTTGCCGGTGAGGACGGTGATCATGCCGAGGTACCAAATCTCAAGGCAGAGCATGACGGCGGACTCGAGCGAGAGCTTGACGAACGCCCACATGTCGTGGAATGCCGCCATGGACCAGCCCCTCCAGCCGTCCTTGCACCAGCCGATGATGTAGGCGGCCTGTCCCAGCGCGATGGCCCAGAGCGAGAGGTCGTAGGCGGCGGCGGCGCCCGGGGTGCCCCATCCGAGGACGGTGACGAGGAGGTAGGTGAGCGCGACGTGGAAGCAGAGGCCGGCGACGCCGATCCAGGCGAGCACCAGGACCTTGCTCTGCGCCTGCAAAAACTTGCCAGTGGGGAAGTTGACGGCGAAGGAGAGCGCGCCGGGCAGGATGTAGAGCGAGAAGCGGGCGGCCTCGCGCGCGAGAACGGGTTCCTGGCCGACGGCGAGGAGGAGCGGCTCGGCCAAGACGTAGAAGGGCACCATGAGGAGCGCGGCGGCGATGAGGACGATCCAGGAGCGCTGCAGGTAGACGCCGAGCATGGCCACCTGGCCGGCGCCGAACGCCTGCCCGCACAGCGTCTCCAGAGCGCTCCCCATGCCGAGCTGCACGCATTAGCAACCATAAGAATGGTCTGCGAGCGACCGAGCAAAGCATATACTACTATACTAGTTCGTACCAAGAATCCGAGGGAGAAGGTGGCGAAGACGGAGAGGCCGATGGAGGCGGCGGCGAGGGGCAGGTTGCCGAGGTGGCCGACGAAGATGGTGGTGACGGAGCTGACGGCGTACATGCTGAGCGTGGCGATGGCGATGGGCGTGCCGATGCCCCAGAGGCGCTTGGACTCGTCCCACGCCATGCGCGCGGCCTCCCGCACGGTGCTCACCGCCGCCGCGTCGGAACCCATCGCCCTCTCCCTCGGCCGGCTTGCAGCGTCAATGGTCTGCTTCGGCCCTTAGTTACGAACCTCGAGGACGACGAGTTAAGCGCGACATTACTCCTAGAGCTACCCGCGCGCGCGAGGACCCTTGCCGGGACTTGTCGGTAGTCCCACACAGAAGTATCTTTGCACATGTGCGATGAGGTCCACGTGTGTTTGCCCACAGGGTGAATCAATTCCTCTGCCGACCCTTTGAAAGAAAAAATTTAAGTCAAATACGCCGGAGGTGCCTTAACTTGTCCATATCGATCGGTTTGATATCTAAACTTGTAAAATGCACAAAATTGATGCTCCAACTTGTCCGATCATGCAAATACAGTATTCGGGCATATGCCCTACATTTTTTTAGAAAATGAGGATGACCCCCCGCCTCTGCATCCGGACGATGCATACGACCACTTTATTAATTATTCTCACAAGACCTTACAAAGTCATACAACAGTAAGACTAAAGCCACCGTCTAAATAACAACTGCCGCTACACCTATTCAATTAATGAAGGGGCGCTGATAGCCCGGGCCTAATACGAAACAAACATCGCAGCCAGATCTAACATTTAAGACATGACTTTCCAACCAGGACGCCTGCCGGTAGGGATGAAAATGGAGTGGAAACTTTCTGTTTTTCCGAAGAAAAAATGGAAGCGGAGAGGAAATATGAAAACGAAACCGGAAATTTGCAAAACGGAAGCGGAAATGGAATTTTTTATGCGGAAACGGAAACAAAAACGGAACGGTGGAACATGCATGGAAATGGAACTTTTCGTTTTCGTGAATATGGAATTTCTGTTTTTACTATAGACCTATAGCTGCTTTGTAGCCCAACCACCAAAGAGAACACAATGGCACAATCAGTAAAATGGATCTAAGGCGCAACTTCTACTACCACACATGTACTCAACTTGACCCTATACGCAATTGTCCGGTACTACTACAATACTACACTTAGTTGCTAACATAATGATACTATTTTGTAGCCATGTTAACAACTCATTAAATTTGTTTATTTTTGTGTGTATTTCTCTATGATTCAAGGGGTTTTTAAGTTCCGATCAATGCCTATTTCTGTTTCCGTATCCACTTTGTATTCGCTCCGTGTCTGTTTCCGGTAGTATCTGTTTCCGTATTCATTTCCGGGGTTTCTGTATTCGTTTCCGCTTCTGCAAAAAAATATGAAAACAAATATGATAGCACTCAGTTCCGTCCGTTTCCGCTCCGTTTTCATCCCTACCTGCCGGGTATGGGCACCCACCAGGACGGATGTCGGGTATGAGGCCGTCGCAGCCACTTGCCATCAATCCATCTTCATAGTTGTACTGCTGCATCTACCTTGCACAGTCTAGCTACCGTCGACGCCACCACGACTCCAGACAGCTTCCTCCTCCTGCGCGAGTCCATCTCCACGCATCGGACGCTGAGTCTCCACTGCGCCATGCCGTCGAGACCCACTGTTCGATGATACTGTTGATGCCACACCGCTCCACCTACATGCCATCTCGCGTCGACTCCGAACTACCAGTAACTCCACCACCCTGAGCAGTCATCGGCCGACACCTTCAGGAAGGAACATGACACCAAAGTGCCATCGTCGCCCAAACAGAGAAACAGAGGCTTTCGCCTGCGCTCATGGCAGAGGTGGGGGCGTATGATCCACACCGAAGCCTCCAGGAAGGGAATCGGCGCCGAGGGTGTCGACTTTGGTGCGGCCGCCACGCCGGCCTGGAGTTCCCCCCGGATCCATGCCCACCCACCAGATCCATCCAGGCAGTATTGGCGTCGACTGTAATCGCTACCGTAGCCAGCACGAACCGGAGTAGATCGAGTCGGAGACGACGCCTTCCATGGAACTCCGGTCGGCCATCGAGGAGCCGCCATAGCGCCGCCGCCTCCACGCCGCCCACGCAGCCGTGGAAGGCCCCCCATCTGCACCCGCGGGTGCCGCTCGTCAGGCAGGCCGCACCGCGCGCCACCGATCGAGGTCGCCGCCCCCGCGCCGCCCGAGGCACCGGCGGTCAGATCTGAAACAGATCGATCATGGCCACCATAGGAGCGCCCCGAACGGCCCCCACGCGACCACCGGGGGAAGCAGCTCCTGCCGTCGCCCCCTAAGTCCTTGTCGGCGCGCCCCGTTGCCAACGCGTCGCCAACCGCCGCCGAACGCCACCCGCGCCAGGTCCGGCCGCTGCGGGGAGGAGAGATCCCGCTGCCGCCGACGCCAACCGGGCTTTGCCCGGCGACTCGCCCCGGCGGCGGCGGGCAGGAGAGGTGGGAGAGGGAGCCGAGGGCTTGGCGGCGCCAGGGTTCCCCCTGGTCGCCGCGCGGGGGCGACCCAGGGGAGAGGTCCGTCGGCCTCGAGGGATTTGGGTTGTCCGAAAATTAGGAGAGAATTTCACTTCCCCAGCCTCTGCACCAACTAGGGATGCATACGCCATGCCTATGTGGCATGCCAGCGTGCCGGTGGCCCACATGTCAGTGGCCGAGAGCGAGAAGGTGATGGGTGAGCAACGTGATGGAGTATTTTTGCAAGAAAACCCTGGATTTTAATTTACTCTCGTAATAAGTGCAGCAAATTCTGACAACAAAAAATATGACGCCATAGAGGGACGATCCTAAGACTTAATCCTCTAGAACGCGTGAAACTTAACCTGCAGTAGCTATCCACCGGGCCAAATTCTAACGAGTTCATGTTAACGAGCTACTTCTTCAACCTATTAATATAGAAAAGGTAAACGTTTGTGGCCGGCGGACCGGCTAACGTTTCGGCCGGTCACTGGCTGCTCGTTCGATTCAGCCCGCGACAGGCTAATTGTTCGGTTCAGCACCACTTGGCTGTGGGGCCCAATACCGCTTAATCAACCTTATCCCCATCCCTTCCCTCGTCTTCAACCTTCACATCTCTCTCCCCAACACTGCATATCCACCTTCATCTCTCTCCCCCGTTGCTTTTGCCTTCACTCCGTCAAGCAAGCCCCAGCGCCTGAATCGAATTTGCTGCCCACGCAATCCAATTTTCTCCTCACCTCTCCTTCCTCCCCTGTGTCGCGACATCAAGGAGCTGCAGGGGACGTCGGCGACAGGGCCGCGTGCTCCTGCTGCTGCGGTGGTTGTGCAGCCGTGGAGACGCCCACGACAGGGTTGCTGCTTCTGCGACGACGCCACGACGGGGCTGTTGCTTTTTGCTACAACGGTCGCGGTGCTGCTACGGCCGGCACCCGTGCGCATACACGCCACCGCTCGATGCTACAACCACCCACCTGTTTTGCTGGAACCAGCCATGCGATTTGCTGGAACCAAGAGTCCCCGGTGCTGGAAGCAATTCACAAAGCGGCTGATGCTGGAACAAACATTGCGGTTTTTGCTGGAACCAGCTCCACGAATTGCTGGAACCAGCGAGAAGTTTTGCTACCACAGGCCGACGCCGGAGCTTGTACCAGCACATGCGTTCTGCTACAACCGGTGAAGGTCCGAGTTAGAGCCAGCAGAAATTTTTGCTACAACCGCTGAAGCCCCGAGTTGGGACCAGCACCAATTTTTGCTACATCGGCTCAAGAGTTTCTACAGCGGCGACGGTAAGCCCTGATTTTTGTTTCAACCGACCACCATAAAAGCTTCGAGCCATAAGATTTTTTGCTACGATGGGAAGCTGCATCTGGCTGTTATGTTTCCTCGATGGCGACGGCGACTTCTTTTGCTTGCAAGGTGCTGGAACCGGACCAACGCCGGTGCTGCAACCGTTATAGGTGAAAGCTACAACCGGCCATGGGAAGATGCAACCACGTGCGCAGGCTGCAGCCGGCGATGGGGCCTGGCGAGCTGCGCCGGCGTACGGCGGCGGCGAGCCGACGAGCAGCACGACGGAAGCTGCAAGTTGGGAGGCTGCGCGTGGCGTCGAGCAAGCAGGGGTAGGATGGAACTGCCGTAGGGAAGAACAAGAACCATGTACGCGGGGGGTGGCGACTTAATCAGGACTTAATCGGGTGGTTGCGAAAGCACGCATCGTGCGGGTGCGCGTTGACCGGCCTAAAATTTGGGCCGGTGTCGCCGGCGCCTAGCACTGGCCCATAGAAAACAATCTGATAAACTAGTCAACTAATACATTTATCCCCCCTCCAAGAAAAGGCGGCTAGGGTTTCTGCCTTTCGTCGGCCACGCCGCCGATCTCCCACGTCTCCTGTGGCCTTACGGCCATGGGTATGGGGTGGATCCCGGCACTTGCAGGTAGGAGGGCTTTGTTCAGGTGCTTCTTTAAGTTTTGTTAGGGTCTGTGTACTGCTCAAGAAGACGAGACGGCGGCGGCTTCTTGAAGATGGAATAAGGTTCTCCCCGCCTAGCCCCCGTCCCAATGGTGTGTCTAGCATCGCCGGTGGACGTGTGGATGTGTGTCTCCGGCGGATCTCGCGAGATTTGGTCGGTGGTTGTCTTTGGTGGATCTGCTCGGATCCGGTCTTTGTTCGTCTTTGTTCATGTGTCTTTAGGTTGGATCCTTCCGATCTAAAATTCTCTTCATCAACGGCGGTTGCCGTTCTGGGGCGTTGGTCCTATGAGACCTTAGCACGACGACTTCCCGACTGTCTACTACAACAAGTTATGTCTGGCTCCGGCGAGGGAGGGGCGATGATGGCGGCGCGCCTTCGGCTCGCTTCAATGCTTGTAGTCGTCGTTAGGTGGTCTATGAATCTGGATGTATTTTTTTATTTCTGGTGTTCGTTATACTACCATGATTGAAGATAAATAGATCAACAGTTTCCTGAAAAAGAAATCTGATATTATACATCGGAGAGGGTAGAACTCTATATATAATGCACCCGTGTACCTCTTCAAGTGTATTCTTTTATTTTTATATATGGCGCTCCTATGGACCCGCACGAGTTTCTTTTCAGGTTCATATTTTTTTGGTATTATAATTCCCATTTGAAAGAAAGAAATGTAAGAAAAAATTGCAATTGTCATGAAACTTGCAGAAAGTGTTAGTGCATTTGAGAACATGTTCAATATGCTTTTGGGAAAAAAACACGTGCTTAAAAAATCGCAGACATGTATCCGATTTTTCTTTTGGCATGCATTCAGAAAATTGACAACATGTATACAAAAAATTTCGACATGTTTATAGAAAAAAAATTCAACCTTACTCATATTTTTGTGTGTAATTCTATTCTTATTTATTAATACATTTCTAGTATTTATTATCATTACACAAGATTTTTCAATACACATTGAACAATTTTCAAAATACAATGTTGTCATTTTTTTTAATAATTTTCTATTTCAAAATACAATGAAGATATAAAATAATTGTTTATGGTTGTGGTACATAAATTTAAACAATAATTTTTAGTACGTAGTGAACTATTTAAGTCCACACAAATTTTAGAAATAGTTCATCTTTACCTTTTAAGGAACTCAAGAACAAAAATAGAATAAAGATTCAAAATAGAAAATAATTGCATATTGATAATTATTGTATGTCTATACAAGAAATTTTATGTATCATGAAAACAAAACATGTAATTAGAAAAAAAATAAAAAAAGGCAGAGAACTCATTAGGGAAACTGGAGAGCGATACGTGGAATTCTTCTATATATAGAAAGCAGGAGAATCCAAATTCGTACCCCCTTCACGCTTTTTTTTCATGTCATTGTATTCGAGGGCTTTCCTACCTGATTAAATAAATTATGAGGGTTTCTGAAGAAAAAAACTCATGTGTGGGGCACCCAATGCCTTCTCGCTCTTAACCACTCACATGTGGGCCACCGCCATGCTGGCATGCCACATAGGAATGTGAGGGTGTAGGTTCGCCAGGAAGCAGTAGCCCTGGTATCTATCTTAGGGGTGCAAGGGGATTGCTAGAGTTGTTCACCGGTGTTGGGCTTAGAGTGATGGCCAGGGCGGCAGCGGAGTCCCGGGAGGGGGGAAGGGGTTGATGGGAGGGCAGGGCAGCGATAGCCGCCGGCCACGAGGGACAGAATCAAGCGATTAAGGCTGGGTTGGCCGGCGGGTACACGAGGAAGAAGAAGCTGGAGGTTGAAGATGAAAAGTTCTCTGATCTATTTTTCAACCGTCGGATGAAGATCTAATGTCCCTTGATGAAAGTGACTAATGCAACATTTTTTTTCCAGGCACCTGGCCTATAGTTGGCCTGCTTTTTTCTACAGCAGGAGAGCTTCTTTATATTTATTAAATAGATTTAAAAAAGGTACACAAAACCTCTTAGTGAATTAAAGAAAGAAAATCGGACTAAATCAGTAACAAACAGGGTAGAGCACACATCTAAATTAGGTTTGAAATCACCACAAAATTGCAATGATACGTTCACATGTCGAAGCATCTATAATCAAAATGTGCAAATTTGACCTCCTATATGTCGGCGGACGCGTCCGGATGGGACCGCAGACAAGAGCCGGTCATCCCTCATTTGTCCACCATTGCAACCACACCCTTATTTGCAACCCAATATTTCCATGTATGCTCATCATACATAGATAAAACAAGCAACACTTGAATGAAACTCCCCTACTTCTCCTACTCATCGTCGAAGATGTAGATGACACCCTTGCCGGAGCCACTAGCCTCATGGTCATTGGCGGCGAGGCAAAGCTCCAACGCCTCATCATCGTTGTTCTCGTCCACGAATAGCCCCTCCCGCCTCATATCCGTGAGGTGGATATGGTGGGGTTCACCATCACCTCGTTCGGACTAGAGTGACTCTAAGATGGTCTGTTTTTCGAACATGAGAACAGAATCGACGACGAGTGTCGTGAATGCACCAACTCCATCTTGCTCCACCTCCAATTGTTGTTCTGCCGTGAGGTGCTTCGATTTTGCCTCCGTAGCTTGGGCGATGTGGAACTCCACCTCTGCTTTCTCCATGCCAAATCTGTCGGGCTCCATCCCCGACGTCTCCTCCTCTGCCTCCACCATGGCTGCCTCGTCATCATCCTCGTCCTTCGCAAGGCGCTGGGAGCAACGTATCTGAGTGGCATGAGCAATTTTATAATATGTGATCTTGCCAGACCATGACGCACGACGAGGGAAGGAGGAAGGGAAAGCAGGCAGGGAAGCGGTGGTGCGCGGACGGAAGGGAAAGGATAAAAGTGGAGGCGGCTAGGGTTTACCCTCGCCATCCGACTTAATTAGCCAGATTTTATCCTCGGGCGGCGAGTCAGAGTGGCTGCATGAATGCGCCCTCAACAAGTCGGGGGAGGAACCCGTTGGACTGATCGGTTTATGCACGGGTCTCACATGTGAGTCCGACATGGCTGCATATGAGCTGGATATAAGAGGTGTCGGACAACCTACATATTTGGGTTGGGTTTAAAGGGTCTGATTCCGGCCCCCTCCGGCTATCCAGCAGTGGCGTAGCCAGCGGGTACCCAGAATTTTGAGATATTTCTTACCATCTAGAAATCCAGCCAAATTCATCCTCTTAAATAGCTCCCAAGCATAATAGTCAATAGCCTAATTAGTTATTTTGAAGTCACCATTTTAATCATGGCAAGCCACTCACTGCTATCCAGCCGGACGACTTAGAAGGAATGTGGAGGTTCGGGTTGTAGATGCTCTGAGGGTCCTCTAGAATACGCACGAGCTTGGGAAGCCCAAAGTCGCAACCACAACCAACGGCCGGCTACAAGCTCTCCTCGGACCACATTGTCCAGCTAGGCTGAAGGTGTTGCTTCCTCTCGGGTAAAAGTAAGAGAAAGGCCGGAAAAAGAAAAAGAATGGGCTCTTGTCATGAGAAAAGAAAGAAATTTTGCGAGGGCATGGCCGAGCTACACGTGTGGATGTAGCTAGCTCCCCATCCGCGCGGGCGCGCGGCCAAGATGAACCAATCAGATTTGCTCGCGATTAAGTTGAGTTGATTGATGAAACGAGGAAAGTGAAGAGTTCCTCCAGCCTCTCCCCTCCCCTCCCCGATTCATTCATCCGCAGCCGCCGCCCCCCGACGGACCTCGATCCGCCGCCGCCGCCGCCGCCACCACCGTCGACGACCCCTCCCCCCTTCACTCATCTGACGTACTAGGCTCCAGATCGAGCAGGCGAGGCGGCGGCCAATGGCGCTCCCAGACCCGCGGCCTCGGCGGACGAAGCTGCTCGACTTCGGCGCCGGGAGACGAGAGTAGCCGCCCCTCCTACGAAATCGCGTGGTTCCGCGTGAGGCGAGGGCTCGGCTGCTCCGACGCCTCAAGGTCTCATCCCCTTCTCTCCTCTCTGCGCCGCCGCCCCGATTTGATCTAGTCCCTCCCTGATGCGGCGCAGGTGCACGAGAGGTCCAAGGCCCTTGGTGCTTGCGTGACGCAGCGCAGCGCAGCGCAGAGGATCTCACGAATTCCACCACCGCTGCTCGCCGCCGTCCATGCTCCGGCGTCAGCAGGGCCAGCAAGACGGCGACTTCCGCTTCTTCCTGTCCCGCGACGCCCCCTCCAAGCCGCTCAAGGTACTCCCCTCCCCTCCCTTTGCTGCCCCCAATCTCCAATCTCTTCCGACCTCACGAGCGAGGTGAGAATGAGATGGGGCCGTGTTGCATCTGCTTGATGATTTTCTTTCCCTTTGTGTATGATTTACACAGTTGAAACCTCAAGCTTTCTGTACGCAGTCCAATTCCGATCTTATGCATCTTCATTCATCCATTCTTGTTGATGGAATTGTGGCAGGGGTGGGTGTGCCTGGGAGAAAATGTTAATCAGCAAGGGAAGCAGCAAGACGCTCACCACAAACGCCAAGGACAAGCCCACAAATGTAACTAGTACCAGTGCTTTAAACTCCTACAGATTTTGTCCTGAATCAAAATTTTCACCGAGGCACAGGCGTCAAGTGTTTGTCCCACTTGACACTAATGTGCAAAGGTTAGAGAAACACAAACAAGTGTGTGCATTGGGATCAATTGGAAATTGCTGGCCCAAACCTAAGAAGCATTGCCCTGAAGCAAGCACTCGCGCTTGTAGACAGGTGCAGTAGTACAGTGGTGACAAATACGTACACACTTCTGCGGCATATATACACTTTCCTGTAATAGCTGGCTCATAATAAGAACCAGTGAGGCGACCCACAGCGGCTGGAGAGGCTCGGTAACCTCTACGGTGGATTGCCTTGTGTGCTGTGGACAAGGTTAAGGACGAGTGTGAGAGGCTATTGAATTCTACAGTTTCAAACCCCATTGAGCGTGTATATATGCGGCTTCTTTCGATATATTCTCCATGTTATAAGTTTCATGTCATCTCATTCTCTTCTGAAAAAAAGATAACAAACACCGCAATTGTAGTGGTTTGTTGCCATCTAGCTTTTCGGATTTTTGAATCCCCTGTAGTTTCTCTGTAAGTATCCCTAGATACAGGAATCTTTGCTTATCTTTATAAGTTTCAAAACTAGTCATAATCAATTTATTATGCTTATCTTTGCTTACACTGTATTTTTCATTCAGGAATCTGGAGTTCATGTATCATTATCAAACACAAGCTTGTGGCAGGGGTGGGTGTGGCTGGGAGAAAATGTTAATCAGCAAGGGAAGCAGCTGGATCACCACAAACGCCAAGGAGAGGCCCACAAATGTAAGTAGTACTACTGCTTTAAACTCTCAAAAAAATTGTCCTGAAACCAAATTTTCATCGAGACACATACGACAAGTGTTTGTCCCACTTGAAACCAACGTGCAAAGGTTAGGGAATAACAAACATGTGCGTGCATTGGAATCAGTTGCCGGTTGGTTGCTTACCAAAACTTAAGATTTGCTCTGAAGCAATCACTGCATGCAAGATGTGTATGCACATGTTGACAGGTGCAGTAGTACCGTGGCGACAAACACACACTTCTGCTGCATATATAATATACACAGTCCTCTAATAGGTGCATAGTAAGAACGAGTGATGCAAGATAGAGCGGCTGGAGATGCTTGATCGGTAAACTCTATGATAGATTGCATTGAGTGTTGTGGACAAGGTTAAGGACGAGTGTGAGCGGTTGCTGAATTTTGCTGTTTTGAATGCCATTGAGTGTGTATATACGCGTCTTCTTTCCATTCTCCGTGAAAAAGATAACTCAGACTGCAATTGTAGTGGTCTGTTGCCATTTAACTTACAGATCCAACGTAAATTCTTAGCCTGAACATGTTCAATCCAAATATGTCGAAACAGGGCATGCTGAGATTTTAAATATCTCATTTTTCTGTATTAAATATGTTGCACCAACTAGCTGACCTGATGTCTCCGGTTATTTTAACCAGCTGTTCAATTGATCCCTCCGACGCTGCTCTTCCTCGTCTGGAGCCGGATCTCGGTCCTGGGATTCTCTCCCTCCGAGCTGCTGTACTGCCCGTTCCCCTTCTTCACAGTCCTGCTTCTGGACAGGGGTTCGTTGTAGCTACTTCTGGCGTGGTGCACGTACATCTGGTTGTGGTGGTCGGCAAGCAATCTTCTCTCCTTGCTGAATTGGTCGTCTACCTTCTGGTGGTCGTCAATCGATGGTGTACACTGTGTCCGGCATGGTGATAATTGAACCTTTCGCACCCATGGCTTCATGTTGTTCTGTTCTTGTGGTCCATAATTTCCCTCAGTTCACTTGTACACACATGGATTGATGGAACGAATGCAAAAAGAGAGTAACATTGTTTGAGAGAGAGAGAGACACACACACACGCACACTTGGATGGTTCAGGAAACCAAATCAACCTCGCCAACCTTTGGATGCTACAGCATTGCCAACTACCAGCTAGCTAGCAGCAGAGTTTGGTTGGGGGCTGGTCCAATCCCCCATGATGCATGCAGATTGGGTGTCGATAAAATGATATATATAGATGTATTGGATTGCTTCTGATAAAAATGTCATGTTCAACTTGCAGATTTAATTAAAAGGAACCAATTCCCCACTGAGTCATACATGCATGTTAATTAGTTGCAAAACCTGATGGCAAGCACTGGGTAGTTAGTGAGAGCTGCAAAACCTGATGTTTGAATAGAGGGAGTAATTCAAATGTTACAACTCACTTTTGCTTCTACACTTGCAGTTGGTGTTCTCTTTCTTGCTTGTGCAATTACAGATCCCTTGTACTGTGCTGTACTGCTTACCTGCATACTCCATTAGATATGCTATTTCCTTTGATCCTTATTACTTGTCGCTCAAATGGATGTATCTAGATGTATTTAGTACTAGACACATCCGTTTGAGCGACAACTAATATGGATCGGAGGGAGTAGTATCCTTGACATGACTGTGTGATTACCAACATTGTGGCATAGTTTAGTTATTTGTTATTGTTTGGCTTCTGTTTTTTTGCTTCTCATCCTTCAGAATTTTTTCTAAACTCACTCACTTGCAGATTACCAATTTTTACAGCTTTGCACGCGGGAGGCCGGGTCGATGTTGACTCCATCAATCTCTCTTTGATGTTCTCCACTAGGAGGGTTTGGGATTCAGTTTAACTCTTTACTTTGATTCTTGGTTAGATTTTGGTGTTTATTGCATTCTGTAGCTTCATCGAGAAGTAAAAAAGATCTTGTGTCTAGTCCTCATTAACTACCTGTTTAGTTCCTCTACATGAGTAGTTCAGTACTGAGTATATAATTACCTAGGCATTCATTATTTTTTTTGTCCTACAGCTTTGCAAGTATAAACACCACCACTGTTTAGTTCCCAGGACCTCTTTGCTGCCATGTTGAATTTGGAGGTGATATGTTCTGCCGTTGACTGACCGACGGTTGAGTTTCAACAACTAACAGTGCTACACCACCTTGATTTTCACGTGGAGTATATGTTTGTAAAACACTTAGCAATTGGTAAACCGGTTATCTACTTAGCAAGCTTATTTTCAGATATATGCTTATCTCATTTTAGTGAGCTCAGCTTCAGTCTTGCGCGAAAAATTCAGTGGTTTTGTCTCTAATTGTGCTATTACCAATTTCTCGATTTAAATCATGGGCCCGGTTTCTGGTGGAAATATAATTCACGGGCCTATGAGGCATCTGTTTTGATCGGTTTCACAAAGTGTTTAACTTATCTGGTTCAGAGATGCTTTGACGCAGCAACCTTTCTTACTTATGTTCGTGTAGTTGTTTCCCAATATTTTTCTTCATGTTGACCCAGTTTCTTACTCTTGCACGCTTCTTTTTATGGAGTTAAACACACGTGACTGGTTATCAAAGACTCATGTAGGATGGTGCCGATCTCCAAACCACGGCGGCAGTGGCCCCTTTACTTGCTCTATCTGGTTAGCATATGGTCTTCTCCCTCCACTCTGTTTATCTTAGTGCCCACAACTATGGTGCTACTGCAGTTTCTACTGTTTCTTTTTGTGGTTGGTCATAAGGCCATGGTCCTGCAAAATTCGTGTAGCTATAAGGAGTTGATATGCTAGTTGTGCTAAATTTGTGTAAATGCCAGAAGGATTCACATTTTTTGTTCTGTTTGTTTCTTTCAGAGAAAAGGGAGTTTCAGTTTGACTTGTTTTGTGACTCTCTGGTGCTGGTTCTATATGCTTGCTGTCATGTTTAATTTGGTCCTGGGTCTTTTATATTTTGTCCTATTGCTCTTATGATGCCTTTGTCTTTGTATCTAACAATGCCATGGTTGTCGTATGCTTGGTTTCAGGCTTGTATGTTGTTTCATGTCCTCTTCTTGATTATTTATAATGCCATCATGGATAGGTCAGTATACATGTAATTCGAATGCTACAACTCACTTTTGCTGGTACACTTTGAATTGGTGTTTCTTTCTTGCTTGTGCATTTACAGATCCCTTGTACTATATATGATGTACTACTTGCCTGCATACTCCATTAGATATGTTAGTATCCTTGGCATGGTTGTGTGATTATGAACATAGTGAAATAGTTTTGTTATTTGTTAATTTTTTGGCTTTTGTTTGTTTGTTTCTCATTCTTCAGAATTTTTTCTAAACTCACTCACTTGCATGATGCAATTTTTAATAAATTTTTGCTCCCCCACTGGCTATAAGCCATCGATCCTTCGCACACGGGAGGTCGGGTGGATGTTTACTTCATCAATCTCCCCGCTAGCAAGGACTTCCTACTGGTAGCACCAACTTAACTGCTTGTGTACATGTTGATAGATGCTCTGCAAAATATCACTCTCCGAAGTTCCCCACTAGGAGGGTTCGGGATTCAGTCTAATTCTTTACTTTGTTTCTTGGTTAGATTTTGGTGTTTATGCCATTCTGTAGCTTCCTCGAGAAGTAAAAATAGCTTGTGTACAATCCTCGTTGACTACCTGTTCGGTTCCTCTACATGGATAGTTTAGTACTAGTATTAATTACCTAGGCATTTGTTATTTAGTTCATCCTGCAGCTTTGTAAGTATACACACCACCATTATTTAGTCTCCAGGACCTCGTTGTTGTCATGTTTAATTTGGAGGTGATATGTTCTGCTATTAACGGGACGATGGTTGGGTTTCAACAACTAATAGTGCTACACCACCTTGATTTTCAGGTGGTGTATATGTTTGTAGAACAATTAGCAAATAGTAAACTAATTATCTTCTCAGTGTGCTTACTTTTAAAGAGATGCTTATCTCATTTTAGTTGCTCTGCATCAGTCTAGTGTGAAAAGTTCAATGGTTTTGTCTCTAATTGTGCTATTGTGGTTTTCTTGCTTTAAATCATTGGCCTGGTTTAAGGCGGAAATATGATTCACGGGCCTACGTGGCATCTGTTTTGATCGGGTCCCTCAAAGTTTTTAACTTATCTTGTTCAGAGGTGCTTTGACATTGCAACCTTTCTTAACTTATGTGCAGGTAGTTGTTTCCTAGTGTTTATCTGCATGTCGATCCAGTTTCTTACTTTTGCACGCTTGTTTTTCTATAGTTTAATACACATGACTGGTTATCAAAGACTCATATAGGATGGTGGCGAGCTCCAAAGCACGGTGGTGGTGGCCTTTTATGTGTCTCCGTTTGATTAGCACCCGTTCTTCTCCCTTTCTCCCTCCACACTTTGTTGATCTATGTGCCCACAACCATCATGCTAGTGTAATTTCTACCTAAAACATTTTACATTTGTTTAGAGACGGAGTAGCTACAAGGAGTTAATGTGCTGTTTGTGCAAAGGCCAGAAGCGGTAGCATGTTCTTTTTTGTTTGTTTGTTTCAAAGAACAGGGAATTTTCAGCTTCTTCTTTTTTGTGTTTCTCTCATGCTGGTTCTATATGTTTGCTGTCATGTTCAATTTTTTTTAAATATTTGGTCCTATCATTGTCATGATGCATGTGTCTTTGTATCCAACTATGATATAGTCGGGCTATGCTAAGCTTTTAGGCTGTCTAATGTCCTTTTTTTATTTTTTTTATAATGCTATCATGGATAGGTAGTGGCCCAGTGTAATATTGCTTCTAATTGTCTTTGGTGTGTGTGACTCCTGAATACGAACAGATGGATGGCGTCGTGTCTCACAATAAGAACTTTAGTTGCAGGTTTAGAGTCCATGGTGTTGTTTGCAAGTTAATGATGTTTGATGCCTAGTTATCCTTGGGTTTGCCCCTGGAGCCAATATGATGCTCTTGTTAACCACATATCATGGTTTATATTTTTTGTATGCTAGAATTTGGGGTGCTACTGTTTTGGTTCAGCCTTGCTAAATATTGTCAGATTTCTTGATAGTTTTTTTCTTCAGGTTATACATATAGTACACTATGTATAGTGGACCGGTTTATGTTCTTACATGTACACAAACACTTTCTCTTTGATTTTGCACCACCATGGTTTATGTTGAAGGTTATGTGTGGTCTTGGTCTATGCTTATCTGGGTTCAAATATACAATAAAGATTCCATTTTTCTGTAGAATGGATATGTGTTGATTAATCTCAAATATTGTTATGCTATCAACTTGTGTCTTGTTCATTAGAGAGTGACCTGACTTGGTTGTTGTAGGTGGAGGGAACTTGGTACGCTCAAGGGACACATGGAGTCAGTTGTGTTGTTGAAGGCGATCGAGACCATCTAGCACTACTAACACAGTGTGATGATCTAGGCTTCCGTGACTGCCTCCTCGGCTACAACTACTTAGGCTAGTCCCTGCTCTTTCCCTCCTCTGTTTGCTCTGGGTACTAGCTTTGGAGCTACGGCCATACTGTATTCATTTCTGGCCATGAGTCGATGATATAGTGCGTGTGGTCTGTGGTGCTTGTCAGTGGCCCATGGTGCGATGTTGTTACCATGGTAAGGCCTGTGATATGCTCTCTATTCATATGACACTACAATTGGTTCTGTCTCCTGATTTCCATAGTATGATGAAGAATTGTGGTTCTGGAACTTACTGGGTTGTCTAATTGCTACTGTGCACAAGATGCTATTTGATTTTATAGCCTTTTTACCAAGGCATGTGCACATTGTTGGTGAGATTTCTTAGATGCCCAGGGAAGTTTCCTTACTGGAACTGGTTCCCAAACATAGCTATTGTTTTGAATCTGATTTGGTCAAGCAGTTCTGGAGTAGCTTATATCCCCAAGTGCCTGGTATCAGGTGGAAACATGATTCATGGGCCTATGTGGCATCCATTTCGATCGGCTTCACAACGTTTTTTTACCATATCTGGTTTAGAGGTGATTCGACCTTTCTTAACTTATGGGTGTGTTGTTGTTTCCCAAAGTTACCTTTCTTAACTTATGGGTGTGTAGTTGTTTCCCAAAGTTTATCTGCATGTTGGTCCAATTTCTTAGGTTTGCATGCTTCTTTTTCTGCACTTAAATGCACCCTAGTTATCAGAAGTTAAATTCTGATCCCCCAGGTGACATAAACTCTGGTGGTCTGTCTTAATCACAAATGGGGCTCTGGATAAGTAAGATCTCCATCTGTCGATGGCCATCATTATAGCCAGAAATTCTTTTTCATATATGGACACTTTTTGACTGTTCACTCCTAAGGCTTTACTGTAGTAAGCAATAGGGTGCCCTGACTGTGTGAGTACTGCCCCAATGCCAGTATTGCAAGCATCAGTCTCAATGGTGAAGGTTTTGTTGAAGTCTGGAAGTGCTAACACAGGAGTTGTGGCCATAGCCTGTTTGAGTAACTGAAATGCAGTTGTAGCAGCTTCTGTCCACTGAAATGACTGTTTCTTCAGTAATGTTGTGAGTGGCTTGGCCAGGAGACCATAGTTTTGCACAAACTTTCTGTAGTATCCAGTGAGACCAAGGAAACCCCTTAGTTCAGTGACATTAGTGGGAGTTGGCCAATCTAACATTGCAGCAGTTTTGGCAGGATCAGTGCTCACTCCCTGGTCAGAAATGATGTGTCCTAGATATTCCATGGACTGTTGTGCAAAAGAGCATTTGCTTTCTTTCACAAACAAATTGTTTTCCTTCAGTGTATCAAATACTGATTGTAAATGAACTATGTGTTCCTCTAATGTGCCACTGAAAACCAATATGTCATCCATGAAAATTAGCACAAACTTCCTGTTAGAGCCTTTGAATATATAGTTCATGAAACACTGAAATGTGGCAGGTGCTGTGGACAGTCCAAAGGGTACCACCTTGAACTGATACTGTCCATTGTGAGTTTTAAATGCTGTTTTAAACTCATCTGCTTCTGCCATACGAATTTGATGATATCCTGACCTGAGGTCCAGCTTAGAAAACCATTTAGCTCCTCCTAATTCATCCAAGAGTTCATCAATGACAGGCAGTGGAAATTTATTCTTGATTGTGACTTCATTTAACTTTCTATAGTCCACACAAAACCTCCAGGTGCCATCTTTTTTCTTAACCAGTAGCACAGGAGATGCAAAAGGACTTAAACTGGGTGTGATGAGGCCTGACTGTAGCATTTCAGACACTTGTCGTTCAATTTCATCCTTTTGCTGTGGTGAGTATCTGTAGGGCCTGCAGTTAACAGGAACTGCACCAGGTACAAGATGTATTTCATGGTCAAAGTCTCTCTGTGGAGGTAGGGTTTTTGGATCATTGAAGACAGCCTTATTTGCTTGCAGCACTTGCTGAACTTCCTCAGGTATTTCAGAACGAGGATTGACCACAATATGATGCAGCATAGCTGTTGCCCAGATGTCATTACCTTTTTCCCACTTCTTTAGCTGTTCCATAGAAACTTCTTTAATTGGCTCTGCCTTAGCAGGCAACACTCCCTGTAACCTGACAGTTTTCTATTGATATTCAAACTGAATCCACTTCTCAGCCCAGTGGCATTGCATCACACCCCATTTCTCAAGCCAGTCCATACCTAGGATAATATCATATCCTCCCAGGGGAAGCACTTGCATGGCACTAGAAAAACTGTGCCCCTGGATCCACCAAGTCAGCTCAGGAACAAACTTTGTGCAATCTACAAGTCCTCCATTGGCCACTTTCACTTGCAGGGGTTTCTTCATTGTCTGAGCAGGCACTGAAACTCTGTCCAGCAGTGCTTGGTCCACAAATGTGTGTGTGCTCCCTGAATCAATGAGTATTAATGCAACCTGATTCCCAATCAGAGCTCTCAATTGTATGGTTTTGGGATGTGAGGCCCCCGACAGAGCTGTGTCAGAAATAGTGGCACATTCTTCCTGATAATGGTCCACCAGTGCATCCAGTACCGCATCAGATATAATTTCATGAGGATCCACTAATTCTGCTGCTTTCAGTTGAGCTGTGGGAACAGCTGTGGGTTTACAAGCATGGCCTGGCATATATTTCTCTCCACATCCGTAACATAATCCATTTGCTCTGCGATACTCTTTCAGCTGCTTTGCCTTCCACAACTCTCCAGGAGCAAAAGTCTGTTTATTCTCATTCCTGGGAACTGAATTTTTGGTATATGTTGCTTTGAAAGACTTCTGCTGTTGGACCAATCCTTCCTGTACCACTGCATACATAGAAGCCAGCTGAACTGTTGCTGGTAACTGCATCTCCACAGCTGAGCGTAGTTCTTCCTTCAGCCCCATAACAAAACGAGTGACCAAAAAGGTGTTGCTTATGGTCGGCTCATAGAGTCTGATATGGTACACCAGTTGCTGAAATTGTTGCTTATATTCCTCCACTGTACCACTTTGCTTGAGCAACATAAGCTCTTTCATCCTTTCCCTGTGGATATTGACATCAAATTCCTGTAACACTGCGACACAGAACTGTTCCCAGGTGTGAAATGCACTCTGCTGCTTGAACGCTTGATACCAATGTGCAGCGTTGTCAGTTAGGTACAGAGAAGCGGAGGTCACCCTGAAATTGTCTGGAATATGATAGAGACGAAAGAATGCTTCGCACTTGTCAAGCCAAATCCTCACATCCGTGCCATCAAACTTGGGAAAATCCATCTTAGGCATCCACTGTCTCCTAGTCGACTGATCCTCTGTCCCAGGTACTGCAGCGAGATCTATTGGTGGCGGTGGTGGATGTACCTGAGAAAAACGCAGAGGTGGTCGCGGCGGTGGCCCTGGCATGGCACCCAGGATGCCGTTTGACACTTCCGAGGCAGTTGGGGACGAACTCTCGCCATACCCGTGCGACATCTGTTGCTTCCCCAGATGCGTGGCGTGCGCTTGCTCTTGTTGAACCTTGCCCAGCGCGTCGCACGAGAGGTTCACCTTCATCTGAACCTGATCGATGCGGGCGGCCTGTTCGGTGAGTTTGGCGTCGAGGGCTTTGAGTTGTGCGCTGATGCCGTCGACGACCTCCAGCTTGCTCTGCGTTGCGCGCAGCTCGGCGAACTCCTGCAGCATCCGTTCCTGCAGCGCCTCCATCTCGTCCGCGAGGAAGCGCGTCTGCGGGTTCGGCTTGAATGTCGTCGTCTTCGCCGCTCTTTCCCCAAATCAACCCACCTCAGGTCGGGAATTACGCAGATCGACCCTAGGGGATCCGCTACCGTCGCCTCGGATTTGCCGGGTACGAATCCGGGAAAAAAATTTGAGCGCAGGTGGAGCGGTGGCTCTGATACCAGATTGTCACGCCCTAGGGGCGGCCAGGTTCGCCGGAGTAGCGATCGGCGACGGGGAAGAGAATCTGGATCGGGGAGGAGGTCAGAAGGAAGGAGAAGGCAGCAGAGGATAAGATAGAACGAAGGGTTCAGAATACTTTTCAAATTCATCGATGACTTGCTACAGTGGGTGACCGTTGCTTATATATGCACGGTTCCATTACAAGGCCGGGCCGGCCCAAGACTCAACGCCTACACACACCCACGGCCCACTCGCCACTTTGAATTACCCGCTCTTTGCTCCTGTCTTCTGCTTGGCGCTGTTCTTGACTGTCGTCAGTGCGCTAGTGCTGACAGGGTAGTGGAGAGCTACAAAGTCAAAGTATTCGAAGTTTGACCATGTTTATACAGGAAACTATTAACATTCATAATATAAAATTAATATCATCAGATCCATCATAGAATATATTTTCATATTATATTTATTTGGTATATGAAATGTTGATAATTTTTAGTATAATTTTGGTCAAAGTTTACTTATGAGAAATCTAATTTGCAGAGTAAAAAGGATCGGAGGCAGTATGTTCTTGTAAACCAGATATCATGGTTTATCATTTCTGTAAGCCAGAATTTGGGTTGGTACTGTTTTGGTTCAGGCTTGCTAAATATTGTCAGATGTCTTGACAGTTTCTTTTCTAGGTTATAGATATATTTTACTATGTATAATGGACTGGTTTATGTTCTTAGATGAACACAAATACTTGCTCTTTGATTTGGCACCACCATGGTTTATGTTAAAGATTTTGACTGTCCAGAAGATGATACTACACTTATCTATCTCTAGTCATATTATTAATGACACATTTATTATGTGTGGTCGTGGTCTCTACACTTATCTGATTTCATTATGCAATAAAGGTTTCATTTTCATGTAGCATGACCGTGTGTTGATTAATCTCAAACATTCTCATGCTAAAAATTTGTGTATTGTCCATTAGAGAGACCTAACTTGGTTGTTGCAGGTTGAGGGAACTTGATACGCTCAAGGGACACATGGTGGGTTTCCAACGACGGTGGTGTGTGCCTTGCTTAGAATTACTAGGATGATATGTTTTTGTTCCTAATTGCCTTTGGATATCTCCTGGAATTAGTATTACTATCATACTCATTTGAGCTTTTAATCATGCTACTGTGATAAGAATGTATTTACTATGTTTGGGCATGGTGTAATCATGGATGTATATGGTTTTGTATCTGTTATTTGTCTTAAGAAGTGAACATAGTGATGACCCAATGAGTGTAGATCAACAATGCATTAAAAACTGCAGCAGCTTCTGTTTAGGCAGTTTTGAATGAGTTGCAAACTTTGTTTTGATGCAACCTGTTCTCAATTATTTTGTCGGCATAGTTGTAATGTGTTGTGTTGTGTCCATTAGAGAGAGAGAAATCCCTAATGAATTTCCCTCTGGGATGCTCTACGAAATCTCTCTCTCTCTCTCTCTCTCACTCTCTCTCTCTCTCGGTTCGGGATTCAATTTTTACTCTTCAATTATTTTTTGGTTTGATTTTGTTGTTTATGTCATTGTGTAGTCCCATGTAGCTTCCTTGAGAAGTAAAAAAAATATTGTTTCTTGCTCGTTAACTACCTGTTCAGTTCTCTACATGAGGAGTTGAGTACCAATTACTAATTACCTCGGCATTCATTATTTAGTTCTCGGGACCCCTTTGTCTCGAAAGGCTTGCTAAATATTGCTAGATGTCTAGAGAGTTTTTTTTTCCTGATTATAGATATTGTATACCATATATAATAGAGTGTTTTATGTTCTTAGATGAACACAAACAATTTCTCTCTGATTTTTGGCACGACCATGGTTCATGTTGAAGCTTTTGACTATCCTAATAATGATACTATACTTATCTATCTCTAGACATATTATTTGTAACAGATTTATTATGTGTGGTCTTGTCTACACTTATCTGGGTTCATGATGCAAGGTTCCATTTTCTGTAGCATGGCTGTGTGTTGATTAATCTCAGATATTTTATGCTATCAATTTGTGTCTTGTCTATTAGAGAGAGACCTGACTTGGTTGTTGCATGTTGAGGGAATTTGAAACGCTCAAGGGATACGTGGAGTCAGTTGTCAAGCTGAAGGCGCTCGACATCGTGACCATCTAGCATTCCTAACATGAATTAATCCATCTGAGCGACAAGACGAGCTTCACTCATTCAATAATTGATAGAGATCTCAAACAAAGCTTGAATGAGCAAAAGTAAGTGTCAACAGCACTTGACTATCTTGAATTTGTATTTCCCTGTCACCTTATGGTCATCTGATTTCGGTTTTAGGCTGTATTAGCACTCATAGAATAGGAAGTCAATTCATCATTTGCTTGTCAGCTTCATGAATCAGGAGGGTCAAGAAGCATAGTTCAGTTGTATCGCTCGATAGTGATGCACATTTGTGATCTCCTGGCTGATCAATAGCTTTGTGCTTATGTGTAGGTCACTTCAAAAAATCAGCAACTTCCTCTTGCGCATGCTATATAGGTGGAGAGGAGGCAATTCGTGTGGAAATGTTGTTCCTCTTTGATGTCTGAGAATAAACCTCTTAGAAAGGTGGGTTACATCGTCGAACCATCCATAAATCTCAGTGTGTCTTGTGTTCCATACTATCAATTTGTCTTGCGGGCTAACACTGATACACCATCGAGTGTATGTGTCTTCTTCCAATTTTCCTTTTTTCGAATTTCCTTTTATTTGGAAAAAAAATCATCTCATGCTTCCAATGTAGTTGGTTGGTTCCCATCCAGCGATTCTAATATAATTTCAAAGCTGTATTGACCGTGTTCTTGATGGAATATGCCACTGTAGTAAGTATCTCTTTGACTGCAAGCATGCCTTCGTATTTAACATGCTCTTTAATTAATCCTAGTCTAACTGATGGTGCATCTAAAAGATACTTAAAACTTCCATACAAATTCAATCGATCCTTTTTGGGTGTGTGCTTTAAAATAGGTAACTGTTCGTAGATATAGGGGTTCTTCTCTTGAAAATGTCGAATATACTAGTTCATTTGAACATGATTATACAGAATATGGTTATCTTCATGATAAATTTACTCTGGTTTTTAAAGTTCAAAATATGATGCGGAATTTTATGCACTCGCCCCTATCATCATTGAACAAGCTTGACCCTTTGTGGGACCCTGAAATTGGATTACTCTAATCCATCTGAGCACAAGCAGCTAAAGCTTGCTGACTTATGGAACAACTGATAGAGATCTGAAACGAAGCTCAGACGAGTGAAATTGAGTTCATGCCGTAGTTCATTTTTTATTCCTTTGTTTCCTGCGACCTTGTGATCATCCGGTTTTGGTTCCACAGAATAGAAAGTCAAAGTCAATTCATGGTGACTGATGCTACTTCCTGTAATCACTAGTTTCTTCTGTTTTTCACATGAATTTAAGAGGCATACCCACAACATATATCACCTGGTAGTGGGTCATAACATTCTCAACGTGTCATTACATTATAATATTCATGTGTAGTGAGCCAGTCGTAATTTTCAATCCATGCTAACTTGCCCATTAACCTGAATAGGGTACAGTAATGTATTATGCACCATTGAATGCTGCCATGATGTATTGATGTGCCATAAGAGATGGCCATGTACATGCTTGAATCTTTAACAAACCGTTGCTCTAATTCAGGACATTGTCTTCTATGTTAGTCCATTGTGTTGTCAATGATGGGAATGCAGTTGCTGCAGTTTCTACAAGTTCACTACCCCATATAGCGGCATATCTCAGTTCTCACTGTTTCGTTTTCCCGACACAGGAGCGCTGGGGAGAACATCACCAGCGAGTCCAACGGCATGAGGCCTACTTCAACTGCAAAAGGCGCCCAACGCCGAGTCCCCTTCCATCCCACTTGCCCTCCGTGGTGTGTGTTTGCAGTCTTTTCTATTTCAGAATGATTCTTGTTCTTTTTCAGAGGAAGAGAGATTTAGCTGCGAGTTTCCAGTGCTAGTATGTCCAGAAAACGTCAAAACTGAATGTGCTTTAATTCAATATGCTATGACCTCTTCCGCTGTCGAATCGCTTCGCTTCGGAGCCTCCTTTATTTTTCGTCCTCAAATGTAGCGATTCGTTCCCATCACAAAGCAATGTGATGCTATCTTTTCAAATCTGTATTGAGCACGTCGTTGATGAAATACACCATAGTAGTTGGTATCTTTTTGGGTGGTAGGATGCTCTGTCATTTTCAGCCTGCTGTTTGGTTGATGCCACCTAGCTGATTGTAACTAAATGATGCTTAGTGCTTTCATAAATTTCAATTAATCTCTCTGTGTGCTCGTGCGAAAACTAGTCCTTGTGATCTTTGGGAATCACATGTTCTTTTTGCTTCATGGATATAGAAGAAATTTTGATCTGAAAAATGTTGAGTAGCTTAATATTAATTCGAACAGCACTCTTATGCGTGCAAATCATATCATTTTCATGTCAGGAAAAACTCTTGGCAACTTATTGCGGTTCTCTAAACGATAAAATTCCCATCTGTTTCTAGATTCCTTGTAACAAATTCTGAGTACCAGTCCCTTGTCATTAACGAACGAGCTTGTCCAGTTAGTATATTTTTGACTGCAAGCATGTCTTCGTATTCAACCTGCTGTCCAGTTGATAACAGATTTTATTTTCTGGGTATCCATGTGCATCACTAGATTCTTTCACCAAGTAGTTCTCAAATTACTACCTCATGATTCAGTGAGTTGTACCGAATGGGAATTAAATACTCCTGGGTCCAAAAGCGAGCCACTGGGATTTTGCCAAATTTTCGGGCACTTCTAACTAAAAAGTTCTTAATATCTCAACATTTGTTGTCCGTTTTACATTTGGTAACATCGAGGGGGATATTTGAATATCCCAAAACATATATCCTTAATCATCAGAAAAATGGGAGCAGTATGTGTATTCTTCTGGTTGGGTCCGACATTTACAAAAACTGAACGTTGTTTGCTTTTTTTTGGATTTGCTGATAAGCTCTTACTACTCCTGGCTATCCGAATATTTTTGGAATATTATGGCTATCTTAATACTAGACAAACCATCTACTATGTTGATCTGTGCGCCCACAGCCATCGCGCTGGTGCAGTTTATATTGTTTGTTTCATCTGGACATGGTCTTCCTCTACTGTGTAGCTATAAGGAGTTTATATGCCGGTAGCGCTCATTTTGTGTGAAGGCATGAAGCGTTGGCATGTTCTATTCTGTTTGTTTGTTTCAAAGAAAAGAGGTTTTTAGTTTCACCTGTTTTGTGATCCTCTGGTGTTGGTTCTATATGCTTGCTGTCATGTTTAATTTGGTCTTAGGTCTTCTATATTTGGTCGCATCACTCTTTTGATGCATGTCTTTGTATCTATGTACGACATAGTCTATGCTTTGCTTGGTTTCAGGATTGTATGCTTTTTCATGTCCTCTTTTTAATTTTCTATAATGGTACCATGGATAGGTTAGTATACATATATTTATGATCAATCGTTTCCATCCTTGTGAGAGAGTGTCTCAGTGTAAAGTTGGTTCCTTTTGACATCGGTGTGTGTGACAACTGAATATGAATAGATGAAGTGTGTAGTGTGTCACAATAAGAATTTTCGTTGCAGGTTAACACTCATCTGATCTCTCAGTCTCTACGCACCTTCTATGTTCACGTAGGTGAAAGAGTCAGAGCCTATGTAAACATAAGGAGTTTATATGTTCAAGGCTGTTTGAACCTGCAGTACAAGTTCTTCATGATGTTGCTACTGTTTTGGTTCATTCTTGCTAAATATTGTCAGATATCTCGACAATTTTGAATGTCCAGAATATCATACTACACCTATATATCTCCAACATTTTTTATAACAGAATTATTTTGTGCGGTATTAGCCTATGCTTATCTTTGTTCATGATGCAATAAAGGTTCCATTTTCCTGTAGCATGGCTTAGTATTGATTAATCTCAAATATTGTTATGCTATAATTTTGTGTGTTGTCTATTCGAGAGAGACCTGACTTTGTTGTTGCAGGTTGAGGAAACTTGATACGCTCAATGGACACATGTTGTCGGTTGTCAAGCTGAAGGCGCTCGACATCGAGACCATCTGGCCTTTCCCAACACGGTGTGATGATCTAGGCACCCATGACGGCCTCCTCCGCTGCAACTACATAGGTGAGTCCCTGCTCTCTCCCTCCTTCTCTGTTTGTTTGTGTACGGTTTCTTGAACTTGTAGTACATATCTCAATTATGTTGTTAACACTCATCTGATTTCCCAGTCTCTATGAACCTTCTATGTTCACATAGGTGAAAGATTCAGAGCCCATGTAAACATAGACGGTAGCTTTGGTTGCATTGGTCACTAGTCTACTTGTTGGATTTGATGTTAACCAAAACGAAACCTTGCTTGCTTTGGCTGTTTTGGGTTTGATGATGAGCTCTTATTGCTCCTGTCTTCTTTAATATTTTGGATTATGGTTGTCTTAGTTCTTGTCAAACCATCTCTTTAGTTTTCCAGCCATTGGTACTAATGATTTTGGTTTTTGCTCACATTTGTAGTGTTGTGGCTGGGCGTATCTTCCAAGATGATAGCAAAGGTGGACGGGACTGGTGGCGCTTTTTGTGATTTCGCTCGTCATGCCGCAACCATGGTGGTAGTGACGTCTGTCCTCAGCCACAACTTGCTTAGGTGAGCTCCTCTGGTTTCGTATGACTCTGTAGTCTGTACATCAGCTGCTTCTCTTCTGCTGCAAGTGTCCATCATGTATGATAAGCTTTGTGGTTTGGAAATACCCATTTGCACTGGCTTGATTCATCTTTGTGTTTGATTTTAACCATGTCTATGAGGGATCATTGCAATTCTTTATATTCTTTCTCTCTCTCTCTCTCTCTCTCTCTAGGCTAGATTATTGTCAACATTTTGTTTGGGCCTGATGCCATGTCTCCGGTAGCTACCAAAGCCTTGACCGGAGATGCTACATTGTGGTGAGACGGACGTTTCATATTTGGTAGGAACCTGTGGCTGTGACTTGGCATACTGAGCCATAGTATAATATTTATTGAAGTTTTGAAATTTGGAAACTCAACGGCCGCCTGCAGCTTTTGCCCAGCCAGGCTTGAGAGCTAATGCTACTTATTGCTACGTTGGATGTCTGAGCCTTGTTGATTTCCCCAGTTTAATCTTCATTTTGATCTTCGAGAAATAATACAATGTACTAGGCATACTAGAATGAGGTGTGCAGAGAACAATGTATTCGTAGCTAATCTCCAGGCAGAAACTCTGATTTGGGGGGAACTTGTATATTCCAGATCATAATCGAAGGCATCTATCACTCGCAGGCTAAGCAATAGAACCAAGTATTTTTAGTGAGGAAAGAATTTAGTGTTGTCACAATTATCGAATTCCTCTTTGAGCATTTCTTTTCATTTCTCGGACTAGCATTTTGTTTGGTCTTTGTGGGCCAAATATGGTAAAGTAACAAAGGATGCACACATTACGAAATTGTACCTTAAAATAGCCAAAAAGGAAATTGATTCTTGATCATCTCTTTTATTATATAGTGATTATGTATTTGTTGTCAGGTTTTTATGCCGATGGTTCTCAAGTTTCTGTTTACCAGAAAATTATAGTTAAAGGTGGGTTTTATTTTGTCAGCTGATAATTACTGGAACCGAAACCATCTACTTGGATTTACCAGCAGTGATGATGTATGTTCCATAACACATATATTTCTTATTGTCAACATATTTTTCTTTTTTTTCTTTTCATGAGATCCTTTATTCATCCGTAGATGAATGAATGAATATAGTATTGCCTGATGAAACTGTCAACATATTGAAGTAGAAAATTTACTTGTAGTGTCTCCTATTTTAAAAGGCGATAACCATGTTTACAAATGATCTGTTAAAAACACCATATGTCCTTATTTTTGCTTATGTACCATGGTGATGGGTATCTTTGTTTCCTCTCCTTTTTGGTTCTGAGAAAAGCTTGTTGTTGTTCTCATCACCTCCTGGTAGTATCAGCCTACACTTGTGTGTGAGATTGAATAGTGTTTGTTTGGGATCACCCACTATAAAACATTGAGTTTGTGAAGTTGCTCTGGTTTATGAATCTATGCATGTGCATTTTGCTGTGCAGGACTTGAGAGAGAAGGTGAAGAAAAAGGAAAAAGATTTGGATGTCGGTCGAAGGGTTGAAGGCAGGGGGAACGCGCTTGACATATCGAAGCCACTTGAGTTCGAAGTTTGGCCAGCAATAAAGAGATGGACGGAGTTGAAGTATATGCGTGGCGTATAGAGCGAGTGGATGGACCACGATACTCAAGAGGGAATATACATCCTGATATCACTTGCGCTTGTGCTCAGTGAGGCATTTTCATGTTTTTTTTTTCTTTTGCATTGGGTCTCGATCGAATGTTGATGTTGTTGGTCTTGTCATGTGAGCTTGTAAAATTTGGATCGAGTGGGTGGCGATGTTGGTATTGTCTCAGGGAGTGCTACAATACATACCGATGTAAAATTTGGATTTGGATTGGGATTGTATTGTGTGGCCGGGAGTTAGTAGTTTTGGTCAGCGTAAAGACGTACTCCCTCCGTTCCAAAATAGATGACCCAAGTTTGTACTAACTTTAGTATAAAGTTAGTACAAAGTTGGGTCATCTATTTTGGAACGGAGGGAGTAGCAAACAGATTAGATTGGTTGGCTGTTGCTTGACTGAATTTATATACGTATGTTGAAATATGCTGTCTAATGAACGTTTTTTTGATACTCCCTCTGTTCCTAAATATAAGACTTTGTAGAGATTTCACTATGGACCACATACAGATGTATATAGATGCATTTTAGAGTGTAGTTCATTCATTTTACCACAAGGAAAGAAACTGGAGGCATGTATGTATGTGTACTTGTACTTGCTGTTTGTATGTACAGTCAGGATTGTTTGGCTGGCAACCATCAGCAAGCAGCTGGTGGTATTGTTGATGTTGTGCTTGACATGGAAGTCGAGGTCTGTTTTGGTCGTAGTTGCCGCACACATCAGCTGGGACTTGGATCTACTGCTCGCACTCCCTTTAGAAGGAAGCTCAAGATGTGTTTGTTATCTTAATTATTATGTGATTTAACTAGGTAGGTTGTTCTGATCATCTCCATTTTTTATTGGAGCGCGGCATTGAATCTGTGCTCTCTTCTATTGGGTACAAGTGATCGATCTTTGCTCTCTTTTGTATGCATGATTGATCCGTTTGTTTTTTTGGTGACTCCACGATTCCATTAATCAAGCAGGCAGAAGGGCCTCCCTGGCCACCAAGACACTCACATCGTTGGGCATATCATCTGAACACGCCAGCTAATGGGCTACTTTGTTACAAACGCAGGTACACACGAGTTTGCCACTGTACCCAACTTTAGACTAATATAACTGGCGCATATCTCTGTAGATTCCGGAGCGAGATCTCTGTCCAAAAGTTGTTGTAGTCTGATTCTACGGAGGTTCTTGTAGTCTGATTCAATGCAAATTAAGGTGTGACATCCCCCAACCAGCTGTTGCCGCCTGCAAGCAAATCTTCAGCCTGCACCACAGTTTGCATCACGGTTCAAGCATACAGAATCTTCAGCGCTGTGAAGTTTGTTTGGTGAGAGAGAGAGAGAGAGAGAGAGAGAGAGAATGGAGATGATTAATTAGGGATGACGTGATTCACAACAATCTGATGAAATTAGGAAATAAATCCTCCGATGCAGATGGAAACAAAGCAACCTGTACAGTTCTTTGAGTACTAGTAGCCTCTCTTTTTTTTTGACGGGGAGTACTAGTAGCCTCTTGTTAGGATTTAGGAAGCTCAACAAACCGTCCTAATAAACTACCTAACGTGATTTCAGGGAAGGAGGTCGTACTAGTCTTTATCGGGAAGCTTAACAAACGCTTGTAATCAACAAGCTTTGTTTAGTGCACTATGCACGTTTGTTAAGCTTAATAAACAATGCACGTTTTTTTATCTCGTGCACTATGCCTCGAGCAGACCTCTGTATAAGAGAGTACCTAGGTGATATGCACTTTGTTCGTACATAGCTTAAAACAAGCAACCTGTCACCTGCTGTTACACTCACATGACAACAGTATTATACCTGACCGACTCCTTTCTATGTTCTTTAAGTTAGTATAAGGAAGAGGTATTCCAGAGACAGAATCTCATCACAGTGAATCTACACTTCCTGGTCCTCATTACTGCCTCCCGGTAGGATTGTCCCAAATAACAACAGACTAGCAACTTGGTTAAGATTCAAAAACGGCTACATATGAGAACCTACGGCAGCGCAGCAGGTGGCATTCAGGATCAAAAGCCAAAAGGTTGGCCAAAAATCAAAGCACTGGACGGTTAATTTTTTTAGAGTGGTCAAGTACACACTTGCAGCACAGGCTCACATGCGTAAACATTGGGGCCTACAAATTACACTCAACAGAGCTCTGTTTTTAAACCAAGAAGGGTTTATTGGCAGGACAGGACGGTTTTAATCTCACATTCTACGAGGAGCACTGAAAGACTAAAGCAAACTGCTGGAATACTATATGCAAGACCACACAGATATCCGTGATTCCACTACCTCTAAGAAAGTGCCAACGTTTGCATCTCCTTCTTACATACATAGGCTCGAAACAAGCAACATGTCAGTAGTTGCTGTCACTCTCACAGAACAATTTTTAGAGTGGTCAAGCACACACACTTGGAGCACAGGCTCACAAGCCTAAATAAACATTGGGGCCTACAAACTAAACTCAACTGAGCTATGTTTTAAACCGAGAAGGGTTTATTGGCAGGACGGTTTTAACCTCAAACACTAGGAGAAAAAATTCCAGGAACTGCTGCAATACTATATGCAAGATCACGCAGGTATCCGTGGTTCCACTACCTCAAGTAGACCTCTGTCCGATAAATTGCCAATATATGCAACTTGTTCTTGCATAAGATGGAAACGAGCAACATGCAACCTGCTGTCACAATCACAGAACAAGAGTTGTTTAAGTCAAGAAATCAGTATTCCTGATCTGGTTCAAGTGGTAAATCAGCAGAGTACACGCGAAGTAGAAACTACAGGCAGCGGGTGGCGTTGGGGATGTAACTTGTTCTAAAGATGCAGTTAGACTTTATGAAGTAGTAATTTGTTATCAGCTGTAACTTGTAAGGCAGGGAACACACGAGTGCCATATTATGAGATAAAGCCGTCCGCGCACACTGCTCATATTTGAAGACGATGTAGGCATGTACACTGCAAATAATATAAGACGATAAGAGTTGGAAAAGCATCAGGCATAAAGTATGTTTGTTGCACAAAACAGCTAAACACTTGCTTCCTTGTGTTCCAACATCGTCTTACGACACAGTGGTCTATTAATTTGGACAAATAATGCGTGGCAGTAGTATTTATACCAAGAACATGAAAACTATGAAAACCCTTACAATAGTGGACTACTTGTGACCAAAATGGAAATTCCGTGAAGGATGTGCCTTTCTACTAGCTCACTCAGCTCTCAGCTCGGCTCACTCTGCTCTCTTCTCTCCACACCCTTGACCCTCTCCTCGTCAGATCCAGCACCCTTTCCCCTTGTCCTCGCTCTCTCCCCGACGACCACTCCCCACCCCAGATCCGTCGCCCACCCCCACCCCCACCCCCAGATCTGTTCCACCTCACCCAACCACCTGACAGCCATGGCTCCGCCTCCTCGCGTCCGCCTGAGCCTGTCGGAGTAACCGTCGCGGTCGCGGTCCGCCTGAGCCTGTCCGAGTAACCGTCCGCCTGAGCCTGTCGGAGTAACCGTCGCGGTCGCGGTCCGCCTGAGCCTGTCCGAGTAACCGTCCGCCTGAGCCTGTCGGAGTAACCGTCGCGGTCGCGGTCCGCCTGAGCCTGTCCGAGTAACCGTCCGCCTGAGCCTGTCGGAGTAACCGTCGCGGTCGCGGTCCGCCTGAGCCTGTCGGAGTAACCGTCCGCCTGAGCCTGTCGGAGTAACCGTCGCGGTCGCGGTCCGCCTGAGCCTGTCCGAGTAACCGTCCGCCTGAGCCTGTCGGAGTAACCGTCGCGGTCCGCCTGAGCCTGTCCGAGTAACCGTCCGCCTGAGCCTGTCGGAGTAACCGTCGCGGTCGCGGTCCGCCTGAGCCTGTCCGAGTAACCGTCCGCCTGAGCCTGTCGGAGTAACCGTCGCGGTCGCGGTCCGCCTGAGCCTGTCCGAGTAACCGTCCGCCTGAGCCTGTCGGAGTAACCGTCGCGGTCGCGGTCCGCCTGAGCCTGTCCGAGTAACCGTCCGCCTGAGCCTGTCGGAGTAACCGTCGCGGTCGCGGTCCGCCTGAGCCTGTCCGAGTAACCGTCCGCCTGAGCCTGTCGGAGTAACCGTCGCGGTCGCGGTCCGTCTGAGCCTGTCCGAGTAACCGTCCGCCTGAGCCTGTCGGAGTAACCGTCGCGGTCGCGGTCCGCCTGAGCCTGTCCGAGTAACCGTCCGCCTGAGCCTGTCGGAGTAACCGTCGCGGTCGCGGTCCGCCTGAGCCTGTCCGAGTAACCGTCCGCCTGAGCCTGTCGGAGTAACCGTCGCGGTCGCGGTCCGCCTGAGCCTGTCCGAGTAACCGTCCGCCTGAGCCTGTCGGAGTAACCGTCGCGGTCGCGGTCCGCCTGAGCCTGTCCGAGTAACCGTCCGCCTGAGCCTGTCGGAGTAACCGTCGCGGTCGCGGTCCGCCTGAGCCTGTCCGAGTAACCGTCGGCCTGAGCCTGTCGGAGTAACCGTCGCGGTCGCGGTCCGCCTGAGCCTGTCCGAGTAACCGTCCGCCTGAGCCTGTCGGAGTAACCGTCGCGGTCGCGGTCCGCCTGAGCCTGTCCGAGTAACCGTCCGCCTGAGCCTGTCGGAGTAACCGTCGCGGTCGCGGTCCGCCTGAGCCTGTCCGAGTAACCGTCCGCCTGAGCCTGTCGGAGTAACCGTCGCGGTCGCGGTCCGCCTGAGCCTGTCCGAGTAACCGTCCGCCTGAGCCTGTCGGAGTAACCGTCGCGGTCGCGGTCCGCCTGAGCCTGTCCGAGTAACCGTCCGCCTGAGCCTGTCGGAGTAACCGTCGCGGTCGCGGTCCGCCTGAGCCTGTCCGAGTAACCGTCCGCCTGAGCCTGTCGGAGTAACCGTCGCGGTCGCGGTCCGCCTGAGCCTGTCCGAGTAACCGTCCGCCTGAGCCTGTCGGAGTAACCGTCGCGGTCCGCCTGAGCCTGTCCGAGTAACCGTCCGCCTGAGCCTGTCGGAGTAACCGTCGCGGTCGCGGTCCCTGAGCCTGTCCGAGTAACCGTCCGCCTGAGCCTGTCGGAGTAACCGTCGCGGTCGCGGTCCGCCTGAGCCTGTCCGAGTAACCGTCCGCCTGAGCCTGTCGGAGTAACCGTCGCGGTCGCGGTCCGCCTGAGCCTGTCCGAGTAACCGTCCGCCTGAGCCTGTCGGAGTAACCGTCGCGGTCGCGGTCCGCCTGAGCCTGTCCGAGTAACCGTCCGCCTGAGCCTGTCGGAGTAACCGTCGCGGTCGCGGTCCGCCTGAGCCTGTCCGAGTAACCGTCCGCCTGAGCCTGTCGGAGTAACCGTCGCGGTCGCGGTCCGCCTGAGCCTGTCCGAGTAACCGTCCGCCTGAGCCTGTCGGAGTAACCGTCGCGGTCGCGGTCCGCCTGAGCCTGTCCGAGTAACCGTCCGCCTGAGCCTGTCGGAGTAACCGTCGCGGTCGCGGTCCGCCTGAGCCTGTCGGAGTAACCGTCCGCCTGAGCCTGTCGGAGTAACCGTCGCGGTCGCGGTCCGCCTGAGCCTGTCCGAGTAACCGTCCGCCTGAGCCTGTCGGAGTAACCGTCGCGGTCCGCCTGAGCCTGTCCGAGTAACCGTCCGCCTGAGCCTGTCGGAGTAACCGTCGCGGTCGCGGTCCGCCTGAGCCTGTCCGAGTAACCGTCCGCCTGAGCCTGTCGGAGTAACCGTCGCGGTCGCGGTCCGCCTGAGCCTGTCCGAGTAACCGTCCGCCTGAGCCTGTCGGAGTAACCGTCCGCCTGAGCCTGTCGGAGTAACCGTCGCGGTCGCGGTCCGCCTGAGCCTGTCCGAGTAACCGTCCGCCTGAGCCTGTCGGAGTAACCGTCGCGGTCGCGGTCCGCCTGAGCCTGTCCGAGTAACCGTCCGCCTGAGCCTGTCGGAGTAACCGTCGCGGTCGCGGTCCGCCTGAGCCTGTCCGAGTAACCGTCCGCCTGAGCCTGTCGGAGTAACCGTCGCGGTCGCGGTCCGCCTGAGCCTGTCCGAGTAACCGTCCGCCTGAGCCTGTCGGAGTAACCGTCGCGGTCGCGGTCCGCCTGAGCCTGTCGGAGTAACCGTCCGCCTGAGCCTGTCGGAGTAACCGTCGCGGTCGCGGTCCGCCTGAGCCTGTCCGAGTAACCGTCCGCCTGAGCCTGTCGGAGTAACCGTCGCGGTCCGCCTGAGCCTGTCCGAGTAACCGTCCGCCTGAGCCTGTCGGAGTAACCGTCGCGGTCGCGGTCCGCCTGAGCCTGTCCGAGTAACCGTCCGCCTGAGCCTGTCGGAGTAACCGTCGCGGTCGCGGTCCGCCTGAGCCTGTCCGAGTAACCGTCCGCCTGAGCCTGTCGGAGTAACCGTCCGCCTGAGCCTGTCGGAGTAACCGTCGCGGTCGCGGTCCGCCTGAGCCTGTCCGAGTAACCGTCCGCCTGAGCCTGTCGGAGTAACCGTCGCGGTCGCGGTCCGCCTGAGCCTGTCCGAGTAACCGTCCGCCTGAGCCTGTCGGAGTAACCGTCGCGGTCGCGGTCCGCCTGAGCCTGTCCGAGTAACCGTCCGCCTGAGCCTGTCGGAGTAACCGTCGCGGTCGCGGTCCGCCTGAGCCTGTCCGAGTAACCGTCCGCCTGAGCCTGTCGGAGTAACCGTCGCGGTCGCGGTCCGCCTGAGCCTGTCCGAGTAACCGTCCGCCTGAGCCTGTCGGAGTAACCGTCGCGGTCGCGGTCCGCCTGAGCCTGTCCGAGTAACCGTCCGCCTGAGCCTGTCGGAGTAACCGTCGCGGTCGCGGTCCGCCTGAGCCTGTCCGAGTAACCGTCCGCCTGAGCCTGTCGGAGTAACCGTCGCGGTCCGCCTGAGCCTGTCCGAGTAACCGTCCGCCTGAGCCTGTCGGAGTAACCGTCGCGGTCGCGGTCCGCCTGAGCCTGTCCGAGTAACCGTCCGCCTGAGCCTGTCGGAGTAACCGTCGCGGTCGCGGTCCGCCTGAGCCTGTCCGAGTAACCGTCCGCCTGAGCCTGTCGGAGTAACCGTCGCGGTCGCGGTCCGCCTGAGCCTGTCCGAGTAACCGTTCGCCTGAGCCTGTCGGAGTAACCGTCGCGGTCGCGGTCCTGAGCCTGTCCGAGTAACCGTCCGCCTGAGCCTGTCGGAGTAACCGTCGCGGTCGCGGTCCGCCTGAGCCTGTCCGAGTAACCGTCCGCCTGAGCCTGTCGGAGTAACCGTCGCGGTCGCGGTCCGCCTGAGCCTGTCCGAGTAACCGTCCGCCTGAGCCTGTCGGAGTAACCGTCGCGGTCGCGGTCCGCCTGAGCCTGTCCGAGTAACCGTCCGCCTGAGCCTGTCGGAGTAACCGTCGCGGTCGCGGTCCGCCTGAGCCTGTCCGAGTAACCGTCCGCCTGAGCCTGTCGGAGTAACCGTCGCGGTCGACCTCACCGACTAGCACTCGCTCCTCTTCTTGGCTGCTGTGCTGTCGACAAGAGAAGCAACCTAAACCTGGTGCGCCCTCCTCCTCTCCTCTTTGTTTGATTTGATTTGATTCGATTCAATTCGGCCTGCCATGTGCTGCAGCTAAACCTGCTACTAGTTTGGTCTCAAACCATAGTTTTAATTTGGTTTTTCCATTGGGCGGCTGCTTTAGTTCGGTTGCAATTTGGTTTGGTCTGGGGGTGCGGCTTCTTGAGCTTGTCCACTGCATCGCCCCACTCCTCTGCTGTACGTTTCTTGGACATGGCACGGCCGACCCTTGCATTCTGCACCAACCTGTTTAGCAGTAGAGCAAAGCTATTAGAGATTTAGGTAGAAATTTTTATCAAGAAATCAAATGCTCATCTCAACATCTCAGACGCAAGAAATTACATCTACTACTATATAACAAGGTGCAGAATGATTGATGAGGTCACGATTTTGTAGATTGTGTGTCACTACAATTTTCATTCGGGAGTCATACAATAGTTTTATCATCTTCTTCTACTCGCACCAGCAATATCCATGAAATATCATATATGTTCTGACAAATTCTTAAACACCAAAGGCAACAAGAGATGTGTACACAATATGCTGCTGATGTAAATTTTCGCTCCTCCCCACCCCAGATCCCCCTTCCCAGATTCGGCTGCTCCCCCAGCTCCGCTCGCTCGTAGATGGAGATGGAGGCCGTCCCAGACCAGCCACCAAAGCGGGGCCGGGGCCGGCCACGGCGGCCCGAGCCCGAGGGGAGTACTCGGACATGTTTGTATTTTTCTGCGTTTGGATCTAAGGCAATTGTTATTCTATTGTTATGTGCAAGTCTTACATCCATCATCTGTGACATGGATGTCCAGGCTGCGGCGGCAACAGCGACAACTGCGACCGCCGCAACTGCGGCTGGACCGACAGCGACCGCTGCAACTGCGGCGTGATGGTCGGCAACGGCTGCAACTGCGGCAGGCCGGTCAGCGACATCAAGTGTTGCGGCTGGCGCAATAAGGCCACTTGTCACTGCGTCAAAAATTAGGGACCCACGACAGAAAACACTAAACCAAGCACAAACTAAGATAGTAGAGGAGAAAACACGGGAGATCGGATCTAAACTCCCTGTTTTTGTGAAGTTGATGAAGCAACCAGATATACAGAAGCCAGACCGGGTGAGTTCATAACTAGATACCACGCCCAATGTATACTTCATTTCTCATATGAAAGCTCACAAATTTCTTGCCAAATTAATCGCCGGCCTGGGATTCGTTCGCCATCTTGACGTGCTCTTTCCTCAACAGAATTTCTGCACGACATATGCTTCCAAGTGTCTCTGGCGTGAACGAAATTGCGCTGAAACACGTGCCCTACTTGTGCTGGAGGGTACCACAATGCAGTGGTGTTCAAAGCTGACCGTCGACATATATCAGCGAAAGGAAATTCAGCCATCGAGGTTTATTAAATTTAAAGCCTGGAAGACGGTTGTGTTAGAGGCCGGCATGAAGGCGCAAGACATCTGCCTCTTCGAACTGGTAGGCAGGTGCAGCAAGGGGTTAACGATGAAGGTCCATCTGATCCGCAACTCGGTAATAGCCCTTTTTTAACAAGAACATTGATATAGTCGTTTATTAGGGGAAAACTAAAATGGCAACAATACAAGTACTAGAATTAGTACTGTAAATAACCTTGGCTCTGTGCATTAGTCTTGGAGGGTCGTATAAACCATTTTGCATGTTCTTGTGCATGTGCGAAATTTTGCTTTTTAGTAGAATTCATATGTATTATATTCTGCCTCACTCAATTCATTCTAGCATTACATGCCTCTTACAACAGTTTAGCCGCTCCCAGCTGAAGGTGAAGAGGAGCCTTTGTCCTTCAAGATCAACTAGCGAGTAAGTACCTGCATCTTACTTTCTGCTTCACTATCTTTGTTTCCTGCCTCTTGAAACCAGAGCTGAGCCCCCCGTGCCATGCAGTGGGCCCCTCCAGAAGAAGATGCATGCCCCCGACTCGAGTGGGGCCACAGCATCCACCGAGCCCTCACCAAAGGCGCCTGCTGAGGAGACCCATGCGCCCCCGGCGGGCCCTGAGGGGAGTGAGGAGACCTGGCATACAGTGACTGAAGAGGATCATGTGACTTCTCACCAGCCGCACGAAGACTTGCCTGCCCCAGCTGGGAGGAACGAGCCTCGCGAGGGCCTTCGTCTGATCAACCAGCTTCAGCTGGACTTGGAGAAAGCCCAGGCTGAGCTGAGGACTCAAGGAGGTATATTTGTTTTTGTCAACCGAATGAACCATCAATTCTTTTCTTTCATCATTGTTTTTTTTGAAATGGAACACACATGCATTCCTCTTACACATCATTGCTGGACAGATCGCCAGCTACAGAGTCTAGTACGAACTCTGGGAGATCCCCCAACCAAGTGACACACTCATCAGAATTTAACCTAGCACCAAACGACGCTAAGCCATGTGCCACCAGATTACATGCTCGAGGGCAATTTACAACACATACATCAGCAAACCCTACATGTAGCTGATACTTAATCTCTCTAACAATGGACCCTAGTGTAGACAAGTCATATTCTTCAGAAGCTACAGCCTTCCTTAACTGAACTGAATCTATTTCTAGCAATACTCTATCACAGCCCATTTGGCTAGCAATATTTATAGCACATAACATCGCCATTGCTTCAGATTGGAAGGCATCAGCCATCTGTTCAAGTTTGCCTGCACCTGCAGCTAGAGCTTCACCCTTATCATTTCTAATAACAAAGCCCCAACCTCCATCATTGGTATTGTCATGAAAAGCTCCATCTGTATTGATCTTGAGAATTCCAGCAGGTGGTCTTGTCCATTTATGTTTTGGATGTTGAGCTAGCCTCTCCCCTTCATGTGCCTTCACAGCATTCAAAAAGTGGTAGTCAATAGAAGAGAAAATCTCACTAGATGATTTTAACTCATTCCCTTTATTTGCACTGTTTCTCTCATGCCACCAGCGCCAAAGTAATAAGCAAGTTTTTAACTTAATGTCCTCTTGCAATTTAAGGATTTTTCCTAAGAAGTTCAAAGCATTATCACAGGGAACTAGTTGCAGCCTGACATGCTCAAGTTGAGCCATTCTCCACACTTGTTTTACTTTCTTGCACTTTACAAAACAGTGCCCCCCATCCTCATCCAATCTAAGGCACATAGGGCACCGAGTGTCAACTTTCATACCTCTGCTTTTTAGTTTTGTCCGAAGCGGTAAGCTATTTGTAGCTAGACGCCACAGGAAATGAAGCACCTTGTTTGGGAGGGGCATCGACCATAGTTTTCGCCAATCAAATTCGTCCTCTCCTTCAGCTGCACTTGAAGTAGAGGTTAGTCCCGAGCTAGACTCCCGGGCAGCACAGTCAATTGCAACTTGGTATGCAGATTTAACTGAAAATATACCTTTTTTTATCAGTGTCATGCCATGAAGTCCTCAATATGGTCTTGGACTGGGATCTGAAGTATAACTCTTGCATCTTCCGGAATGAACATCTGCTTCACTAATTCTTCGTCCCACTTGTTCGTGATTGGATTAATTAGCTCACTGACTTTAGTTACCAAGTTATTGCCCTTTTGGGTGATGACCCTTCTGGTGCTGCCTCTTGGAATCCATGGGTCTGACCATATATCAATGTTCTTACCGCTACCTACTCTCCATATGATTCCCTTCTTCAGCAGTTCAACGCCTTTTAGAATGCTTCGCCATACATAGGAGATGGAGTGAAATGCGTCACTAGTCCACGAACTCAAACTGATTGCACACTTTAGGCCAACAACTCGACAAGTGATCAGATTTAGTCCGCAAACTCATTGATTTGATCAAATAAGGCCAAAACAGGCCCGACCGAGAAAAAAACCAGCCACGTGAATGCCATGTCATCATTCCTTTGACTGCTCGTGAATTCACTATTGTTTACAGGGGTCTATTTGCAAATTGACCTGTTTTTTGTCACAAACAATGTAAGGGCGTTTGGAGGGGAAAATATTCCAAAATTGCAGTGGCCAGGACTTGAACCTCGCCAGTTAAGATTAAGCATTGCCTCACTTACCACTGCAACAACTCAAGTTTTACACAAATAATTTAAAGCCGAATATATATATTTTCACGTAAAACCAGGAGAGAAAAAAATCAGGTGATCTCTTTCCTTATGTTTCGCTTGACTGTTGCCTCGTTTGTCGCTAGATGGTAGCGTGGGGGTCATTGCCAAACTAAATGTTTCTTTTTGCGCAACATTGCCAAACTAAATGTTAGGAGGATGAACACATCTAGAAATTGTACAAACCTGGTGTTGTTCCAGTGGTCGGTGAGGCAATGATTAATCAAGACGGCTGAGGTTCAAGTCCCATGAAAAATAAATTTTCAATACTTTTGCACTCTAAACAACGTTAGCATGATTTATGAGAAAATAAACAGCCACTTTTAAAATAGACCCCTGTAAAGAATAGTGAATTTACGAGCGGTCAAAGGAATGATGACATGGCATCCAATTTGTCCGGTTTTTTCCAAGTCATGCCGGTTTTGGCCTTATTTGATCAAATCAACGAGTTTACGGACCAAATCTGATCACTTCTCGAGTTGTTGGCCTAAAGTGTGTAATCAATTTGAGTTCATGGACTAGTGGCGCATTTCACTCTAGGAGATGCCACTTCTTGGCCTTGTTTGTATTATTGAACACTCTGGGTAGTATCTTGCTGAGAGCACCTGGGCGCATAATGAGGTGGGATTTTGGAGCAGCCTCCATGCTTGCTTTGCTAGCATGGCCAGATTGAATGCATGTAAGTCCCTAAACCCCAAGCCTCCACTTCTTTTTGACCTAGTTAATCTCTCCCAGCTGACCCAGTGCACTTTATTTTCCTTATCCATCTGGCTCCACCAATACACCTATTAATCATGGTGCTTAGTTCTTCACATAGGCCTTTAGTGAGATCAAAGCACGCCATGGTGTAAACAGGAATAGCTTGTGCTACGGCCTTTATGAGTATTTCTTTCCCTGCCTTCGAAAGTAGTTTCTCCTTCCACCCTTGAATCCTTCTCCATAATCTTCCCTTCACGTATTCGAACATCTTTACTTTTGCTTTGCCCACATACGTTGGAAGACCTAAATATTTTGATGAGAGGCCTTCCGACGTAATGTTCAGACAGCTCTTCATTTCTTCCTTCTGCCAAGGCCTTGTATTTTTACTGAACAAAATGGAAGACTTGTCCTTATTTATTATTTGTCGTGATTAAAGTCGCCTGCACATTAAAGTCGCCTGCACATAACCATGGAAGATTCAGCTGTTGCTTAAGTATGCGCATGAGCCTCCAAGTTATTTCCCTTCTATCACTAGATGGTTCCCCATAAATGCCTGTGAAACGCCATTTGAAACCATCCTTTTCTATTACTTCCGCATCAATATGATATCTTGAGTAGTTATGCAACTCCATCCTTATCTCTTTCTTCCAAAACAGAGCCAGTCCTCCACTTTTTCCTTCACAAGCTCTTACCACCATATTACTCATTCCTAACATCCACTTGAATTTCTCCATTCTCCTTCCATCCATCTTTGTTTCTGACAAGAATAGGATGTCGGGGTCCTCCCGCTTCTGAAGATCCAGAAGCCCGCGAACTGCCGGGCCATTCCCCAATCCCCGGCAGTTCCAAGCTACTATTTTCATTTTGATTCGCCAGGCCGTCCCTGCAGCCCAGCGTTTCCTGCATTCAATCGTGTGTTTCCTTCCTTTTCCCCTTGCACAACCACCTCACCATCAACTCCCATTTTAGCTCTCTTTAATATGTCTGTCTCCAAGTCTACCTCCATCATATCTGCATTTCTCTTCCTTAGTACAGTTTCAGGGGACTGATTTTGTTGTTGCTTCTCCTTATTTCTTTCACGCCGCTTAAAAGTGCCAAGCTTCATACTTGTACCTGACCTGATTTCCTTAATTCTTTCCTTATTATGTTCATCTTCTCTCCTTTGACCTCTCTCCTTTTCTCCTTGGGTAATCTTCGTTGAAGTTGTGCTAACTTTTGGCATTTCCTTTTCATGTATCCCCACACCAGGGTCCACAGGGTGTACAGTCTGTTTACATGGGCTAGGCTCCAAACTTTTATCCATAGTCTTCTCTGACTGCTTGTTTTCTTCGAACACCAACTCCCTACCTTTCACAGCTGCATGTGTATCATCTTGAGTTTTCTTTAGGGGGATGGTGACTTCTTTCTCTTCTCCTCTTATTCCCAATTTGTCTTGGTTCATACCCGCTTCTGGCAGGCTCTTTCTCCATGATGGACGATCACTACCTTGTTTACTGCCCTTACTACCTGCACTGTATGTGTTCCAGAAGTCCCCCCGATCGCTTGAGCTTTTACTTCGTTCATCAGTAGAACTTGCACTGTACATGTTTGCGCGCAGCCACGGACCAAACTGTCGATCACTTTCTCTTCTAGTTCTAGATGGGCAAGCCCTCTCCGTGTGGCCAATAATCCCACAATTGTAGCAGAAGTCTGGGAGATGCTCGTACTCAAAGGAGACAATTTTCTTACAAATCTTCTTTTCCTTCATATCTTCAGCTCCCATTAATTCCTCAGATATTTGGTCATGCTCCTCATCCTGCTCTTCATCTAATTCTATAGTAATGAACCTCATAATAGGGACTGTTATGTCCATCTTTACTTTGATTCGCATATATAGTCCCATTGCATTTCCATCACGGTCCAGATCAACATCCAAGCAATCACCAATTTGATCTCCCACCAACTCCCCTGTTTCTTTAGATACTACGAAGAAGGCGCTCCAAGACAAGGACAAGGCACTTGCTGACAAGGACAAGGCACTTGCTGACAAGGACAAGGCACTTGCTGATGCGAGGGAGAAGAATGGCAAACTTGAAGAGGAGCTCAAGAAGGAGAAGGCCAAGTGGGCGAAGAAGTTTGGTCAACAAGTGAAGAAAATAGAAGTCAGATTGGATCAGCACTTAATAGACAGTACCAAGTACTTGAAGGACACTACCAAAGAGATATCCGACATGCTTGATGGCAATTCCTCTTCGTCGAGTGTCTTATTTTGAACTCAAGAATTCCGAGTGATGCGATCAATTTTGTCTTCTTTGCAGAATTAACCTAGGATGTCGAGCAAAACCTGGACCTCTTCAAGTAGTGGACGTCTCGAAGGAGTCAAGGTACACCACAGAACTCATGTTGATCTGTACGTATATTTTTCTTGTGAATATATGTTCATTTAATTGATCCCTCCTCCCACTTCCATGTCATGTCATCCTGGGAATAGGAGATTACGTGGTTTGTATGTTTTGGTTCTTGGATATTGCTTCGTTGTGGCTGTTTTGCTTGGCTAGCAGAGCACACAAAGCTCTTTTTGTGCCTAAGCTGTTTGCTTGAGATACATCGTGATTGACTGATTGAGTTATTGGTTCATTCTTGTAGGCGTGTGGAAATTATGATGGATGTTGTCGTTCATGGAAAATAAGGTTCCGACGGGCGAGAAAGCCACATATAACCTCAAAAACACTTGGTTCCTGCCGTATTTGTTATCTCATGTTTTAGCTCCCTACCCGCACTGCTTATTCTGAATTGCAACCGGCAAATATGACCATGTGTATTCAGATTCCTGTGGCAACAAGCGTTCTCTACTTATTTGTTTTTTGCAGTTAGCTTTTGCATTGACCGATGTTTAATGATGTGAAGATGTTAGCAATATATATATTCAGACTGTGTTGTTCTATTGCTAAGACGGTCAACAACATATGTTACCCGTGATAATACATGATTGAGATTGTTGTCTTTGGATGTTGAGCCAGCTCTGAAGTTTGTATCTGTTATGCAATAAAGTTCCTTTCCTGCCATTCGATCTCCACTAAGGCTATTGTACCAGCTGCTGCTAAAATAGTTGATTATTCCGTCCTTTTCTTTTTGCAAATGCTCTAGAGTCTGACATTGTTGTTGAGCTAGATGTGCCTTGTCGTAGTTTATGTCTCGTAGAACTTTGCCGTAAGAACCTTGTATGCACCTGAGAGCCTCAGTTGCTAGTTGATCTTCAGCTTCTTCGAGTTTGTCATACACATGGATGGATATTCATTTTTGTGGAAGTCTGTTGTCCAGTTGCTGCTTACATCCATAGAAGTGAACGGTTGCATCAAGACCAACCGCCCGCCCCTTTTGTGTTGAGTAAACTGCATTTGGGAGGCCAAGCTAGTGCATCATAGCGTCAAGAAGCACTTTTGCTGGAGTCTTCACTTTTTCCATTGCGGCTGTTAAATGATATAAGGTAGAGTATACTGTCAACAACTGTAGTCTATGATTTTATATCTGCTTGTGCGTGTATGAATCTCTAGAAAGACATACAATTATCAGAGGAACAACAATAGTTATGGCACTAAATTCAGTAACAAACACACATCTTCTATGAAGTTGGTTAAATGTAGCGGAGTACGAGTCTATGCCTTCTGCGTTTAGCTTGGTCACACCGAACATTTTTTGCATCTTCAACAGTTGCAGTAGCGAGTTTCCTTAACAACTTGTTTAGTTTTGCTTTGGATGTAGGGTCAACAGCATCTCCAATAGAAGCAGTTTCTTCAGGTTGGGTAGCATTGGGCATAGACTCAGGCACTGCAGCTACATTGGTCTTGGAAGGTGAAGCAAAGAGTTTGCGACGAGCGCTCTTAGGGCATGGTGATTTGTTGCATTTAAATATAAAAGTATGTCAGGTGCTCGCAAAGAATCAGAGTGTGCAAAATGCAGCAGAGGACAAAGGCAGGCTTGGTGCCTAGGTGTTTTAAGAGCAAGATCTTGTCCCTTTCCTTTCATAAAGGCCAAAATTTAAAAAGGAAAATAGAGAAGAACTCAACCGAGCAGAGCAAGCGAAACAATGGGTACATCTGTCTTACATGCAGGACCATTGGGGGTAGAACTATTGCCATCCCCAAACTGAAGAAAATATCAAAGAAACTATACCATCATGAAGCAATGTTGCTAGGCCCCTCCCAAGAAACAACTGTAGTACTCATTTATAGGCTATCGATACAAAGAAGCTAGAAACAAGAATGGAAAAAAAAATCCAAGACAGGGGATGGGAAAAGAACACGAACACTTACCCTTGTGAAATCTTTTTCTAGCTCTTTAATGCTTGATGACACCACATGAGTCTGTATCATGGCTGTCACATGCCTTAGTATCGTCCTCAACTTGATGGAATAGCACTTGAATTAACAAATTAGCACAATGAATCAGCCTACCAGAGAATTAGAGCATATGTGGCATTAATATTCTGCAAGCAGTTTTCTGAAAAACAATGGCAAGGATTTGAATAACCCCAAACAGAGGATGCGAACTTTGTTCCTCGGGGTAGGATCAAAGTCCCCCACATAACTAAAACCGTTAGTTTATGACTGAATTATGAAGATAAGAAACATGGCTGGCCTTATGACAAATGCCATAGGTAAGAAGCTTAGTTTCAGAGCACACGCACTTGCCAGAAAACACAGAAAATCATAATCGTAAACCAGTCAGCGTACTATTAAAACCATAACAACCTTTGAAGGAAGATCTCAATATATATAGCAAACTTGAAAGGCCAAATTAGATTTAGGACATAAAATGGGCCAGAGCCCATATTAGAGGCCACCTAGTTAAACTCTTACAGATTGTACAGAAGAACTGAACTCCTGACTACTCGATTCAAGAAAAAAAAACTTCAGCTGGTACAATATGGAAATGATTTTTGCAGAGTTGGCAGAACTTTGTTGCCACAAATTAGTGGACCATCAGGTTTAAGCATATTTCCATTAGAGTTCCTACCAGAGTATGAAGAATTAATGAGAATCTTGTGAGTCTATTACATACATTGTAGGCAAGAGTCAGCAAGAAAAGTAACAAGCCTAGCTGGATAACAGAACACTTCCAACCAAGTCCGGAGAGGCAGAGACACAAAGTGTATGTTCAGGAATTTCTCACTGAAGTAACAATGAAACATAGAGATATATACTTGTAATTATATATATATATATATATATATATATATGTATGTATGTATATATATGTATATATAAACCAGTACACCATGGTTGCTAAAGATGTTCAATTATAGTCTGAGAAGCTTAAGACTTTTTCCAACAGAACATATGTCCTACTAATCCTTCGTACACCCAGTGCCACGCTCCTCAGCTCCCGGTCTAACTACCGCATCATGCACCATTGTACACCAAGTGGCGGCCTCCTCATCTCCTGCTCCTCTGCAGTTTCAACATTAGTAATAATTGAGAAGCACCTACAAAGGTGGAATTGACATCAGCCATAAATCACAAGTTCTAGGCAAAGAAAGAGAATTCCTATAAAGCAAGTATCAAAATATTGCTCCCTTCAAGATACTGCAAACAAAGAGCTATAGTTTTGAATATGATAACAGAACATCACTTCCGTTGAACATAACAATGGAAAAAAACACCATGTGTCTTACATTCAAGGATAAAAGTAGGCATCATATACCCACGTGCTAGTATGCTAGATAGTACATTTTAAGTCTGGTAACATTGAAGTAACCTGGAAGCATATCTCAGCAAAAAAAATCCAAAGAAAGTGATTAGAGAATCTTCAAGCAGAACCTCTGAAAATAGGCAAGAATAAAAGAAATCTCACTGGGTAAGTCATTACAACAAACAAGTACTGGCAACCAGCACACAGCAGCCACCTCGACCCAGGCTTAATCTATCTCAGCAAAAGAAATTACGCAGAACTTGCAAGCATGTTCTTACTATGTGAGCACAGAGAACATAAAAACCTGGTTAAGGTGTTGTTCAACACCATCACCAAACCTGGAGTAAACTGCGCTTATCTCGGCAGTAGCCACACACCGGTGGCAGCTACGCAATAGCAGCGGCGAGGAAGCCGGCGGCACACTTGAACGTTCAAAACCATTCAAAGTTCTTCAGGTTGTCTATCTCTCTCAAATTCCTCTCTTTTACCAGAAATTAGACACCATAAAAAAGTCAAAGAAATAAAAAACTGTTGTCTTTCTTTCGGCCAAAAATACACTGCTGGTAACAAGGCTAGGCACAAATATGCAAACCAGACATTTTGCGTGTTTAAATCATGATGAATCGGCACACAACACCATAACAAAAACTTAAGAGTAGTGAGAGATTGTTCATATTAACAGCAAGTGCTCCTACTCTCCTGGCGAAGATATCCGCCCGATCCAAAATCATGGCGCGCCTACTGCTGCACCTCGAGCGCCGGGCAGGGACGGCGGCGGTGCGAGAGCAGGGGAGGCGAGACGGCGCGGAGAGAGGAGAAGAAGGGCTCAAGGACGGAGAGGTCCTATGGAAAATTCAGAAATGTAAACAATCAGTTTACTGCATTGTAGTACACCTGTAAACATTGAAATAATGCAGGAAGATTATGACATAATATAAGGACATTTATAAAATTGACAGTTGACACACGATGTTTCATAACCTAAGTTTTGCCAGCTGTAGGCTGTTAGGGAACTGATGCATCACTACTACTTACTAATCCTGATGAAAAGGCTAGAGTAAGGAATTGATATATAAGTATTAAATTCAAGCCAGCACAAAGTATGGTTCTATCCGTCCTGTTTTAGCACATAATATTTAATGGATAAGGAGTAATGCTAAAAAGAAATGCCCCAATTTTCCTAGATAAAGATTTGGTGCATCACTTATATTTTCAGTATCAATTCATTCGGCCTATAGATTGAGTTATGCTTAATGTATGGAACTGAATTGTATATATAATGCTTATTTGGATTTTTACAAAATTATATCTTATAGTGACATCAGTGCTACTACTCAAGACTTTTGTTGTAAATGAGTTGTGGAGAACCGCAGATTCAAATGGTTGGAGAGCATCTTCTGCACCACACACCTATTGCCTCATAAGTATCTCTCTGTATCCTCCGAGAAGGCCAGAACCAGAAGTTACTGGTTCAATCTTGTGTCATTCTGTGTGATGGCAAAATGTAATTCCTAAATGCGATCTCTCTACTTGCAAACCCCACCAAAAGAATCTGAGTGCAATGTGTATTCGCGTGTCGGTGCAATGGCGGCTTGACCCAACAAGCCAACAACAGCTAGTGCTCGCATTTGTAACCTCAAAAGGAAAAATGTGTGAGAGAGAGAGAGCGGGGAAGGGGGGACCCACTTGCGCACATGGGACGGGCTATCCAGCCTCACCTGATTCTGTTACCAACTTCCATCAGTACGCCTCCTCCTTTGCATCAACCATTAGTCATCGCTCATCTATCAGAACCTGGAAACGAAAAAGATTAAAAGATTGTGACCCATTCGGTAGCAAAACAACAACCACCTTAGCTAGTTCCATCATGCAGCAGGACTAACTATGATATGAATTTGAACCATAGTTGAACAAGGGGCATACAGGACCTCAAAGGGAATCTGAGATGTCACCCAAACAGCCATTTCAAACTACAAAATTGTTGTTGCCGACCGATCGGATCAGAGAGAGACAGAGAGGTCGCTGGAGAGGAAGTACACACAAGGTCTTTTTCGCTGCCACACTTGCGCAGCTTTTCTGTTCTGTATTCCACGTCTTAAGCAAATTACAAATACTGGTCTAACTACCTCCTGGCCTGGCTGCTGTGATCCGCTTCTGTCGCTCCATCCAGCGACCGGATCAGTCAGAGGCCACGACCAGGAGGATAACAAACTACGGAGAGGCGCAGCTCTCCACTACCTGCATGCCCATGCATGTGATTATTACAAAACAGAAAAAGAGCTAAATATGCTGCATGCAATGAGATTATCTAGGCTAACATTTCACCCCCTTAATCTCACTGCTCCACTCCGATCACACCCAACCTCTGACGCATCTCGATGAAGCGAACACGCCCGAGCGCCTTGGTCAGTGCATCGGCGAGTTGGTCTTGAGTTCCCACATGATCTATCTCCAACTGCTTCTTCTCCATGCAATCTCGCACAAAGTGAAACTTGACGTCTATGTGCTTGCTTCGATCATGGTGAACTGGGTTCTTGCTCAAGGCTATGGCAGACTTGTTATCGACCAAGATCTTGAAGTGTGCTGGCGAGGTTATTGTGATATCCTCTAGCAGTCGGCTCAGCCAAAGTCCCTGACAGGTAGCGGCTGCGATTGCAACATATTCTGCTTCACAAGAGGAGAGAGCAACGATCCTTTGCTTCTGAGAGCTCCAAGTCACCAGATTCTTTCCAAGGAAGAAGACGTGTCCAGAAGTGCTTTTCCGATCGCCAGCGTCTCCAGCATGGTCGCTGTCACTGAATCCCAGTAGTTCAGCAGTTCCATGGCCTCTCTTGTAGTTGCAACCGTAGTGCATTGTACCCTTGATGTACCGCAGAATCTGCTTAACTGCTGCCCAGTGGTGTATGCTTGGCTTTTCCATAAATCTGCTTACAATCCCCACTGAGTATGCTATATCTGGCCTCGTGTTTACCAGATAGCGCAGGCTCCCAATTACCCTGCGATACAGTGTGGCGTCAAACAGATCCCCTTCGTCTTCTTTCTTCAGTTTGAGGCGACAGTCCATCGGCGTGTGACAGCAGTTGCAGTTGCTCATGTCTGCAATTTCCAGGATCTTGCTTGCATAACTTTTCTGACTCAGGATGATTCCGTTGCTGCTTTGCTTAACCTCTATGCCCAGATAGTAACTCAGCTGCCCAAGATCACTCATCTTAAAGAGTTGCTTCATCTGGTCCTTGAAGGAGATAATATATGTTGCATTTGTTCCTGTGATGATCAAGTCATCCACATAGACTCCCACCAGCAGAAATGATTTTGAGTTGCCTCGTCTGTACACTGCATGCTCAAGACCACTCCTGGTGAAGCCAAGTGAGGAGAGCGTCTCATCTAGCTTCGCATACCATGCTCGTGGCGCCTGATGCAGCCCATACAAAGCTTTGCGAAGGCGCAGCACACTTTCCTCCTTGCCGGCGACCACGTACCCCGGCGACTGAGCGACATATACCTCCTCCGTGAGATCTCCGTTTAGAAAAGCTGATTTTACGTCCATGTGATGGACTTCCCATCCTGAGTGTGCAGCAAGAGCTAGCAGCAGCCGCACCGTCTCCATGCGGGCTACAGGAGCGAACACTTCCTCAAAATCCACCCCCTAACGCTGAACGTATCCCTTGGCGAAGAGACGAGCCTTGTGCTTGACCACATTGCCAGCTGGATCGCGTTTGACACGATACACCCACTTCAGCCCAATCGCTTTGTGTCCATTCGGAAGCTGAGTAAGTTCCCATGTCCCGTTGTCGACGATGGATTCCATCTCAACATCCATGGCGCTCTTCCATGGTTTACTGGTGAGTGCCTCGTCCATGTCGCGCGGCTCCTCGGCGCTGAACAGACAACACACGAGCAAACAACGCTCGAACTGCTCGCGCACTGCTTCATCTTTAGTTTCCTCCAGTACGCTCGTAAAACTCCGATAACGAATGGGCAGACCCGTAGGTACATCGTGGCGCGAGTCGTGTGACGGAGGCGCGCTCTCGCCGCCTGACGGGTCCGTGGGCATCGCCGGCTCGGACTGCAACGAGTTAGACATGCTCACCACCGGCGTGGTGACTGTAGTCGATTGCGGCGTCCCCAAGGTTGGTGTAGAGGGTGTAGCCGCTCCCCGAGGAGTGACCGGCAAGGTTGTCGACCCGCTATCGACCTCCTGGACTCCGTTCTCCGTGGTGTAGACCACGGTGAAAGTCGCTGGCGCGGTGGTGACCGCGTTCGTGCTCTGAGTGTTCCACGCCCATGGCCTGTTCTCCTCAAAAATGATGTCGCGTGTTACCTGGACCTTCTTGGTGGCTGGATCATATGCACGATACGCCTTAGAGCCTTCCTCATAACCGATGAATACCATTGGTGTCGATCGATCGCTGAGCTTGGTGATGCCGGTGCCGACGCGCTTCACGTGAACCGTGCACCCAAACGTGCGCAGGTGCTGCACATTAGGTTTACGGCCGTGCCACGCCTCATAGGGCGTGACACCCTCCAAGCTTCTAGTTGGCGCGCGGTTTAGTAGATACACAGCTGTTCTCACTGCTTCTGCCCAGAAGAACGCCGGCATGTCCATGCTTTTCATCATGCACCGGGCCATCTCCACCACCGTCTGATTGCGGCGTTCGACAACGCCGTTCTGTTGTGGTGTGTACGGCGCGGTGGTGAAGTGCTTGATGCCGCTCTGCTCGCAGTACTCCTTGAACTCTATTGAGTTGAACTCGCCGTCGCGATCTGACCTGAACGCGCGCAGCCTGCAGTTGCCGTCGGCCTCGGCCATCACTCTGATTTTCTTGAAGCGGGAGTATGCTTCATCCTTGGATCTTAGAAGTTCTAACCACATGTAGCGGCTGTAATCATCTACCACAAGCCGAAAGTACTTGTTACCTCCCGGTGTTGTTGGAGTGATAGGCCCGCACAAGTCTGTGTGCACGAGCTCTAGACCGCGCTCAGCTCAATACGCCGTGGCCTGCGGGAAGGGTGCTCGGTGTTGCCTTCCCAGGGCGCATCCGTCACAGTATTCAGCTACCCGATCAATCTCTGGCATGCCGCGCACGAGTTGCTTCGTGGTCATGGCCCGGAGCGCGCGGAAGTGGAGATGCCCCATGCGGGCGTGCCACCTCCAGGTAGCGTCGTCGCCTTGCGCCATCAGACACGCCGGAGCGTCAATGGTGAGCACACCGGTGTACAGGCGGTTGCCGGAGCGCTTGATGCGCGCCAGGACGCGCCGCGCCGGATCCAGGACGGCCATGACGCCGCTCGTGATGTTGACGGTGCAGCCTGCCTCATCCAGTTGCCCCACGGAGACAATGTTTGTCCGTAGGATAGGGATGTAGAAGACACCGGTAAGGGCCCGCTGATCGCCGCCCTGGCAGCGGAACACAACGCTGTCACGCCCACGTATGGCCACGACCGAGCCGTCTCCGAACTTCACCGACCCGTGCACCGTCTCGTCGAGCGATGAAAAAATGTGTCGATCACCTGTCATATGGCTGCTCGCCCCTGTGTCGAAGAACCACACCCCGTCCGGCGAGGGGACGGGCATGACCTTCTCCTCGTTGAGGTACACGTGTTGGGGTGCCACGAGTTGGGAGGTGTCCACAGTGGTGACCACGGCCATGTACATGCCCTGATCATGCTCGGCGCCAGCTTGGGCAAGATGTGCTTGCTCCTGCTTGCCCTTTTGCTCCTCATCCCTGAGCCTGGCGCGACACTCCTTCTTCCAGTGGCCTGGTTTGTTGCAATAGTGGCACTTTCCCTTCTTCTTTCCGGCAGAGCCGCCGGGTCTGCTCGCGCCCGCGCTCGACGGCGCGGCCTTGCCGCCGCCCTGGAATTTGTTCTTCCCAGGCGACTTGCTCTTGTTGTTTCCACCTGATGACGATCCGCCGGACTTGAGCTGTCGCTCGCGCGCATCCCACTCTGCAGAGGTGTACATGAGGCGCGCGCCGGACTGAGCCGTGTCGTCCAGATCGTAATGATCTTCACACGCTGACAGGTGCCTGGTGAGCTCTTCGATTGTCATGGTCTTGAGGTCGATGAGAGACTCGATCGCCATTGCCATCTGCCGGTACTTCCTCGGCACAACTCGAAGAAACTTTTGGACGGCCTTGTGCTCCGAGACCGGGTCGCCGTACAACTCGAGATCGGCGACAAGTCCGGAGAGCCGCAACGCGAAATCCTCGATGGACTCGCCGTCTTTGAAGCGGAGATCCTTGACTTCTCGACGACGTACTTGGGCCTTGGCTTCGCGCGCACGCTCGCTGCCAATCCGGAGAGTCTTGATCGTCTCCCAGGCCTTCTTGGCCGTGTCCTTGGCCGCCAGAACACGGATCATCTCCGGCGACACGCCGGTGAGAATGATCTGCATTGCGCACCTATCATCGTGCTCGTCGGCGACGTCGTCAGTCACCGCAGACCAAGCACGGGCCACCTGCAACTTGACTTGCATGACGAGGGACCACTCCATGTAGTTTGTGCGGGTGAGGACCATGGATGACGAAGAGGTCTCGCTCTCCCGCACAACTCGCTCGACGACGCGGAGCTCGTCGCTGCCGCTGCTCGTCAGGCGCGCCACCGGCACTGTAGACAGGGGCGTCTTCGGCGGCGACTTCGTCCTGCCCTTACTCTTCTTCTCCGAGTCGCTGTCGGACATGGCCGCCGCGGATCAGACACCGCCGGCCACCGGAGCAGGGATCGAACACCACAGCTCTGATACCAAATGTTTTTGCCGACCGATCAGATCAGAGAGAGACAGAGAGGTCGCTGGAGAGGAAGAACTGTAACGCCCCAAGACCGATGCTTCAGACGCCTTCCATGTTTTTCGTTATCGTCGTGTGTATTTATTTGTTTGTTGCATTCATCATCGCATTGCATCCGCATGTTTTCATAAAACTTGTAGTTGCCCATAGTTGCCGCATTCCCCTTGCCATCGTTTACCATTTCGGGACCAACCAGATTTTGTTTCCCTCCTGCTTGGCTTCCTAACCTCTCTGCACATCCCGCAAACCCCTCGCAACCATGTCCGAATCTCCCCCGAACCCGACCCGGCCAGTCATCACCGTTGGATCCGGATCAACCTCTAACATCCCTAAAACATCTTCGGTTTCTCTTTTGGCCTTCCTAACCTATTCATCTTCGACCGTCCGATTTTAATCGGATGATCCAAAATGCTCCCTCCTATCTACATGATAGTATATATACCAATCCACCCCTAGTCCAACCCTAAAATCTAGCTCCCTTGTCCCATCACCCGCCGCCACCTTCCAAATCCTCCTCGGGATCTCTCCCGATCCACCCACCTACCTCCATCGTTTTCCCCAATGGCCCAACCAGCGCCCCGCCTGTTCGATCCGGAGGAGAGGAGCTCCTCCGTGCCCCACCTCGCCTCAATCCAGCAGCACGACAGCTCCCCACCGCCCGCAACCCTCCTCCTCGCTCGATCCCGAGCGGGAGAGTACCCCGACGGCTCGTCCCCGCGCAGCCCGCGAGGCACCGGCCTCCTCAGCTCCTCCAGCCCTGCAACAACTCTTGCCGGCCCTTCTGCAGTTCGTCGCCGCCGGCGCACTCAGCCACCTGGACTGTGCCCCGTCTTCCCCGTCGACCAGGACCAGCGTCGACCCTCTCTCTCCCTTCGTTTCCCTCTCTCCCTGTCGCTCAAACTTTCTGTCTTTTGAACAGAGGACGTGCGCCGCCTCCTTCAGCGCCGCCCATGGCCTCGTCTTCGGCCAGTACGAGCCGTCCCCGACCTCCTCCTCTCCACCCACGCCATCGCCTTGCTCCGCCCTCGCCGTCGTCCCGCCGGTGAGCAGCACCAGCAGGTCGTCCTCGCCGCACCTGCTCCCTTCCCCTTTCTCTTCTTTGTTGAAGCTTCCGCGCTCGCACACGACTCTCTCTCTCGCCGTCCTCTGTTACAGCTCCCGGATCCGCACCTTCCTTCGTTTCCTGCACCGTCGCGTCGCCGGAGCAGGTGCTCCATCCGCCGCCGTGCCCTGCATCGCCTGAAGCCGCCCCGCGTCTCGCCTCATTTGTCTGCTTCCTCTGCACCAAGCGAGGACAGGCAACCGCGCCCGCGTTGACTTCTCGTCGTGAGGCTCCAGTCGGCCTCGTCCCGATCTCCAGGCCCACATCTGCCAGCCCGCGTCCAGCCTCCCCACCGAGCCGGCCCAAGGCCACTTGGTGAGCAGCCCCGCCCCCTGTGCATTGTTGGCCCAGCCAGATTCGGCCCATATCATGTTTTTTTCCAGCGTCTGCGAATTTGTGTTTTATCCAGAGATTTACCGTTTTGCAGAATAGTCCCCCTAGATCATGCATTTAATAGCTCACAAATGGTGCATCGGATTAAGATGACTTTAACATGTAAAATGCTTAGATTTCTGTCTAGTTTCATAATATGTCACTTTCATCCATGTTAAAAATGTTTAAAATGCTGTTTGTTTAATTTTGCATAATGCCATGTTAAAATGATTTATTTCATATCTAATTAACCGTAGCTCCAAATTTAATAAACTTTATATGTAAATGGGGTGGAAAAATGCCTAGTTTAACATGGTGCACTTCATTTTGCTGTTTAACAATATTAAAATTGTGTTTAGGGCAGAACAGTAGCAAATTCAAAGTATGCATATGGGGATCTTCCGGAATTGTTGTTTGTTGTTCCGGCCTCATTTAAACTTGCCTAAATAGTTAGTTTTCATATGCTCCACCCCTTGCCATGTTTAATAACATTTAATATTGTTGGGTACATAACCGAGAGAGAACTAAATAAGTCATGTGGTGTTTCGTCAATATGCAACTCGTTGCATATTGAGCTCCACTTGATTTGTGGTATTGTTTGTGCACTTTGCCATGCCATGCCTCTTTAAATGGACATGCATCATACTTGGTTGTGCATCATGCCATGTTTATGTGATGGTTGTTTACTATGTTGTTTGCTTCTTTCTGGTGTTGCTTCTTCGGGTTAGTTCCGATAACGTTGCGATTGTGAGGATCCGTTCAACTACGTCCGTTTGCATTCTTCATGGACTCGTTCTTCTTCCTTGCGGGATCTCATGCAAGATGACCATACCCTCGAAATCACTTCTATCTTTTCTCGCTAGTTGCTCGCTCTTTTGCTATGCCTATGCTGCGATACCTACCACTTGCTTATCATGCCTCCCATATTGTTAAACCAAGCCTCTAACCCACCTTGTCCTAGCAAACCGTTGTTTGGCTATGTTACCGCTTTGCTCAGCCCCTCTTATAGCGTTGTTAGTTGCAGGTGAAGATGAAGTTTGTTCCTTGTTGGAACATGGAGATGTTGTTCCTTGATTGGAACATGTTTACTTGTTGGGATATCACAATACCTTTTATATTATTAATGCATCTATATACTTGGTAAAGGGTGGAAGGCTCGTCCTTATGCCTGGTGTTTTGTTCCACTCTTGCCGCCCTAGTTTCCGTCATATCGGTATTATGTTCCCGGATTTTGCGTTCCTTACACGGTTGGGTGATTTATGGGACCCCCTTGACAGTTCGCTTTGAATAAAACTCCTCCAGCAAGGCCCAACCTTGGGTTTACCATTTGCCACCTAAGCCTTTTTCCCTTGGGTTCTGCAGACTCAAGGGTCATCTTTATTTTAAACCCCCGGGCCAGTGCTCCTCTGAGTGCTGGTCCAAACTAGAGCACCGTGCGGGGCCATCCCTAGGCAACTTGGGTCACGTTGGTACCTGTACGCTTCGCTTATCCAGTGTGCCCTGAGAACGAGATACGTGCGACTCCTATCGGGATTTGTCGGCACATCGGGCGACTTTGCTGGTCTTGTTTTACCATTGTCGAAATGTCTTGTAGCCGGGATTCCGAGGCTGATCGGGTCTTCCCGGTAGAAGGAATATCCTTCGTTGACCGTGAGAGCTTATAATGGGCTAAGTTGGGACACCCCTGCAGGGTATTATCTTTCGAAAGCTGTGCCCGCGGTTATGAGGCAGATGGGAATTTGTTAATGTCCGGTTGTAGAAAACCCGAAGTTGATCTTAATTAAAATACACCAACCGCGTGTGTAAGCGTGATGGTCTCTTCTCGGCGGAGTCCGGGAAGTGAACACGATGTTGGAGTTATGCTTGACGTAGGTTGTTCTAGGATCACTTCTTGATCATAGTTGTTCGACCGTGCTTTTGCCTCCTCTTCTCGCTCTCTTTTGCGTATGGTAGCCACCATATATGCTAGTCGCTTGCTGCAGCTCCACCTCACTACCTTCTCCTACGCATAAGCTTAAATAGTCTTGATCTCGCGGGTGTGAGATTGCTGAGTCCCCGTGACTCACAGATACTTCCAAAACCAGTTTGCAGGTGCCAATGAAACCGTGCAGGTGACGCACCCGAGCTCAAGGAGGAGCTCGATGAAGATCTTGCCCTTTGTGTTGTTTCGTTCTAGTTGATCAGTAGTGGAGCCCAGTTGGGACGACCGGGGATCTGTGTAGCATTTGGGGTAGTCTTCTTTTATTTTGGTTCCGTAGTCGGACCTTGATTATATCTGTTTGATGTAATGCTTTACTCATGTATTGCGTGAAGTGGCGATTGTAAGCCAACTATGTATCTCTTTCCCTTATGTATTACATGGGTTGTGTGAAGATTACCTCACTTGCGACATTGCTTTCAATGCGGTTATGCCTCTAAGTCGTGCTTCGACACGTGGGAGATATAGCCGCATCGAGGGCGTTACAAGTTGGTAATCAGAACCATCCCCGACTTAGGAGCCCCCTGCTTGATTGAATCGCTGACTTTGTTGAGTCTAGAACAAAATGTTTTGAGTCTTAGGATTATATATATCGGAGAGTAGGATTCTTTTTACTCCTCAGCCCCTTCGTCGCTCTGGTGAGGCCCCCTGACGTAGATGTTTTGACTTTCCTCTCCTCAAATTTCACTAAAAAAAATTTAGGATCGCGCGGGTATCTTGGAATCGTTCCGATGGTTTTGTGACGAGAACATTGTTCTTGGTGCCTCCTGACATTTAGGAGTTGTGGCAGTGTCCCGGGGAGTTGAGCTCCGAGGTGTTGTCATCACAATTTTATCGTTGCAGTTCTGGAATACCTGAGTTTTGCCGACATCGAAAATCTCTTTTATGCAGTTGTTGGTGAGATCACCTCGACGCCACCCAGTACTGGGGCGGGAGTTCGGTAGTATTGCCATAACTCGCATAACGGATGCTTTTCGAAGGTTGAGGTTCACGATTTCTGGAGTTTTCTTGGTTATGTGTTGACGGATGGATACAGCTGGATCTAGGTATTGTTAGTTTGGGTGATATATTTTTTGTCCCCTGTATCCCCAACACCTGATTGCATAACCAGAAAGTTTCGGGAGTTTATAAGTGGGAATTCAAGTATCTCGTAGAATATCTTTCCAACAGACACATGATACGATATGGGATCTATCATATGTTTGTTTCCGGCTTATTCTGCAAGCCAATCCTTTATTTTGTTTTGGTTTGTGGTATTCGAGTTGCTTCCAAGTCAAGTGTTGATTCCATACTTTCCTAAGCGGTGTTCTCATATTTCTATGTGGATGCTAATCCTTCTTGTTCATCAAGGTTGTCTTTTCAATCCTTTCCAACCGGTGTGTTTCTCTTTAAGTAAATCCGATCATTCCAACATTCTCAAGATCAATTCTAAGCTTTTTCTCAACGGTGTTCGTTTCATCCGACCCAAGTTGCTTTTGTTTTCCCACCCTCCCACCCTTTTCTTCAAGGATTCAAATTTCGTAATCAAGTATTCTTTTTATTGATGTGAAGTCTCTTCATTCTTTTCCTCAATGCTCTTATCCGGTGATTCTCATGAAGATGCTAAAGGAAGCTTCGAGTTTATCATTCTTCATCCTCATATTTTCTCTGGTGGATTCAATTCAAGCTTTGTCGATCATATCCTTTTCCTTGTTTCAAATGTTTTCTCATGCTGGTGCACCTCTTAATCATCCACGTCTCGCTATTCAATTGTTTCGGAGTGATGAAGATATCTCAGAAGATTCAAGTTTCCATTCTCAATTCACTCAAGTTCTTTTGAGGATGCTATCTCATTCAAGCCATTTAATTCTACCGGTGCAATCTCTCTTCTAAATCGTCCAATGGTGTATCTTTTGAGTGGGCCCTAACCCACAGGTCTTTTCCCAGGATCTTACCTGACTCTTCTAATTTTCCCGGAGCTTCTAAAATTCTTTTCAAAGTTTGACGTAAGAATGAATTTCATCAGTTATGTCTTTCTCCAAGATCTTTCTAATTCTTTTCATCGTTGCTTCAACCTTTCCAATTTTCATTCCGGAGTGCCTCAACAATTCATGGTGGTGGTTCTCATCATCATTTTCAACATGTGAAGACCGAAGAAGAGTTTCTCTTCAATCTAATCCGTTCTCTCAAAGATGTGTGGTTCTAACTTGTTGCCATCCTCTCAAAATTGTTTTGATTGTGAGAATTCTTTTCACCCATCCAGAGCATTTCAGAAGTTTTTTTTAGTTTGATTCTCCGGAGCCCATCATCTCAGAATTATTCATTCAAGCTTTTATCTCTTGTTCTCCAAATCTTACCGGTGCATCATTCAAGTATTCTATAATCAGCTCGTGATCTATTCGTTCATTTGTATCTAAATCCTCTCAAGTATCTTTGTTCATTTTCCAATTCTTCCCGGTGATTTGTGCCTTTACTACTTTCATTTTCAATTCTTATGGTGGTTCGTTCAAGAGTTCTCTTCCTTCGTTATCATATAGATTCATTCGTTCTTTCCAATCCTACCGGTGGTTCGTTGAAGACCTTCCCAAGTTTGCGCCATATCTATCTTAATCCTTTCTACGAGAATAAGTAGTATGACAAATTCATTGCTTGTCATCAATTTAATTGGTGAAGGATGAGCATAATGTAATTCTTATTCTTGTTTCATCGAGTAAATTTAATTCCTTACTCCGGAGGTTCATCAAAATTCTTGGTTTTAATTGTTTCATCTTTCTTTTTCCGGAGTTCCAAGTTTTCTCGGTTATATCATTACGAAGCTCAATCCAATCATTGCAAGGCTTCAATCTTATTATTTTCATCCTTCTCTTTCTGTTTATCATCCTTTCATTACCGGAGTTCTTCATGGAGGCTCTACATGGTGGTTCGTCAAGGGTTCCTTTCATTCTTCAAGTGTTCTTCAAGAATTCTCTCGAAGTTAAGACCCGCCAAGCTATACTCTAAAATAAACATGGTGTTCAACACATGTTTTGTCTTGAGGAGTTCAAGTATTCTTCATCTTGCATTCCGAAGTGCAATTCTTTCCATCAATATCTTTTGAGGTGGTGTTATGTCGTTCTTGACAATTTCCCTTCGTGTTTCATGATTCACATGTTGTCAAGAATAAGGTATATTAAATCCATCAATTTCTTCCTTGGAGTTATCTTGGTTTAGATTTCACCTAAAGCCTTCCCTAAGGATTGTTGCTATTTGTGGTGCTTATCAATGACCCAAGTTTTCTCCTATCCTCTAGGTGAAAGAAGTTTTTCATCTCTTTGGTGTTCTCAATCAAAGTAATTGTTTCCGTTAGTGGTCGGTTGTCACCTCATAATTTTGAGATGTTTTCCATAAGCCCACAACAAGCTTGCGCTTTTCGTTGTTGATTTCCCAACAACTTCGTTCAATCCTTCCTTGCAAGGATGCTCTTGAAATTCAATTGTGGTGGAAGTTGTCATTTTTTTCTTCTCTGTCCCTTTATATCAACAATCTAGCTACTATTCTTTTGTTCCGGAAGCATTGTGATGTTGCTCTCTTCACTCTTCATCTCGAGTTGTGAGGATCATGTTCTTTCCTTTTGCTTATCCATTTAATCGGAGTGTCATGTTTTCATTCGAGCTCTCTCATCTTAGCTAGTTTTGCCTCCCTTCTCAACCGGAGTGCCGTATGAAATCTTTCTTACACCTTGTGCCATTCTTTCAATAGTTCCGGAGGCAGTGTGTTGTTGATCTCTTCAAGTATCCTCTCATCTTGTCAAGTTCATGTTCAATTCCTTCCATTTTCAGTCGGAGTGTTGCCCAAATTATGTCATTCTTGTCCCTTCTCTATCTAGTTTTAACCGGAGTGGTTTCAATGTCTATCTTGTCACGTAAACTCTTCTTTCTCGCCGTATTCCATGTTCCTTGTTCCTCTTGCTGAACGGAGTGTTTTAGATTTTGTTCACCTCCGTCGTGTCTTTTCTTCAAGCTTTGCGACCTCTCAAGGTTTTTTGGTTTCACTCATTTGTTAAAGAAGCAACTTTGTTTTACCTCTTCCTCTTCCGTTTCTCTCCGGTGCCATCCTAGATCTCGGGACGAGATCCTCTTGTAGTGGTGGAGTGTTGTAACGCCCCAAGACCGACGCTTCAGACGCCTTCCATGTTTTTCGTTATCGTCGCGTGTATTTATTTGTTTGTTGCATACATCATCGCATTGCATCCACATGTTTTCAAAAAACTTGTAGTTGCCCGTAGTTGCCGCGTTCCCCTTGCCATCGTTTACCGTTTCGGGACCAACCAGATTTTGTTTCCCTCCTGCTTGGCTTCCTAACCTCTCTGCACATCCCGCAAACCCCTCGCAACCATGTACGAATCTCCCCCGAACCCGACCCGGCCAGTCATCACCGTTGGATCCGGATCAACCTCTAACATCCCTAAAACATCTTTGGTTTCTCTTTTGGCCTTCCTAACCTATTCATCTTCGACCGTCCGATTTTAATCGGATGATCCAAAATGCTCCCTCCTATCTACATGATAGTATATATACCAATCCATCCCTAGTCCAACCCTAAAATCTAGCTCCCTTGTCCCATCACCCGCCGCCACCTTCCAAATCCTCCTCGGGATCTCTCCCGATCCACCCACCTACCTCCATCATTTTCCCCAATGGCCCAACCAGCGCCCCGCCTGTTCGATCCGGAGGAGAGGAGCTCCTCCGTGCCCCACCTCGCCTCAATCCAGCAGCACGACAGCTCCCCACCGCCCGCAACCCTCCTCCTCACTCGATCCCGAGCGGGAGAGTACCCCGACGGTTCGTCCCCGCGCAGCCCGCGAGGCACCGGCCTCCTCAGCTCCTCCGGCCCTGCAACAACTCTTGCCGGCCCTTCTGCAGTTCGTCGCCGCCGGCGCACTCAGCCACCTGGACTGTGCCCCGTTTTCCCCGTCGACCAGGACCAGCGTCGACCCTCTCTCTCCCTTCGTTCTCCTCCTCCCGTTGTTTCCCTCTCTCCCTGTCGCTCAAACTTTCTGTCTTTTGAACAGAGGACGTGCGCCGCCTCCTTCAGCGCCGCCCATGGCCTCGTCTTCGGCCAGTACGAGCCGTCCCCGACCTCCTCCTCGTCACCCACGCCATCGCCTTGCTCCGCCCTCGCCGTCGTCCCGCCGGTGAGCAGCACCAGCAGGTCATCCTCGCCGCACCTGCTCCCTTCCCCTTTCTCTTCTTTGTTGAAGCTTCCGCGCTCGCACACGACTCTCTCTCGCCGTCCTCTGTTACAGCTCCCGGATCCGCACCTTCCTTCGTTTCCTGCACCGCCGCGTCGCCGGAGCAGGTGCTCCATCCGCCGCCGTGCCCTGCATCGCCTGAAGCCGCCCCGCGTCTCGCCTCATTTGTCTGCTTCCTCTGCACCAAGCGAGGACAGGCAACCGCGCCCGCGTTGACTTCTCGTCGTGAGGCTCCAGTCGGCCTCGTCCCGATCTCCAGGCCCACATCTGCCAGCCCGCGTCCAGCCTCCCCACCGAGCCGGCCCAAGGCCACTTGGTGAGCAGCCCCGCCCCCTGTGCATTGTTGGCCCAGCCAGATTCGGCCCATATCATGTTTTTTTCCAGCGTCTGCGAATTTGTGTTTTATCCAGAGATTTACCGTTTTGCAGAATAGTCCCCCTAGATCATGCATTTAATAGCTCACAAATGGTGCATCGGATTAAGATGACTTTAACATGTAAAATGCTTAGATTTCTGTCTAGTTTCATAATATGTCACTTTCATCCATGTTAAAAATGTTTAAAATGCTGTTTGTTTAATTTTGCATAATGCCATGTTAAAATGATTTATTTCATATCTAATTAACCGTAGCTCCAAATTTAATAAACTTTATATGTAAATGGGGTGGAAAAATGCCTAGTTTAACATGGTGCACTTCATTTTGCTGTTTAACAATATTAAAATTGTGTTTAGGGCAGAACAGTAGCAAATTCAAAGTATGCATATGGGGATCTTCCGGAATTGTTGTTTGTTGTTCCGGCCTCATTTAAACTTGCCTAAATAGTTAGTTTTCATATGCTCCACCCCTTGCCATGTTTAATAACATTTAATATTGTTGGGTACATAACCGAGAGAGAACTAAATAAGTCATGTGGTGTTTCGTCAATATGCAACTCGTTGCATATTGAGCTCCACTTGATTTGTGGTATTGTTTGTGCACTTTGCCATGCCATGCCTCTTTAAATGGACATGCATCATACTTGGTTGTGCATCATGCCATGTTTATGTGATGGTTGTTTACTATGTTGTTTGCTTCTTTCTGGTGTTGCTTCTTCGGGTTAGTTCCGATAACGTTGCGATTGTGAGGATCCGTTCAACTACGTCCGTTTGCATTCTTCATGGACTCGTTCTTCTTCCTTGCGGGATCTCATGCAAGATGACCATACCCTCGAAATCACTTCTATCTTTTCTCGCTAGTTGCTCGCTCTTTTGCTATGCCTATGCTGCGATACCTACCACTTGCTTATCATGCCTCCCATATTGTTAAACCAAGCCTCTAACCCACCTTGTCCTAGCAAACCGTTGTTTGGCTATGTTACCGCTTTGCTCAGCCCCTCTTATAGCGTTGTTAGTTGCAGGTGAAGATGAAGTTTGTTCCTTGTTGGAACATGGAGATGTTGTTCCTTGATTGGAACATGTTTACTTGTTGGGATATCACAATACCTTTTATATTATTAATGCATCTATATACTTGGTAAAGGGTGGAAGGCTCGTCCTTATGCCTGGTGTTTTGTTCCACTCTTGCCGCCCTAGTTTCCGTCATATCGGTATTATGTTCCCGGATTTTGCGTTCCTTACACGGTTGGGTGATTTATGGGACCCCCTTGACAGTTCGCTTTGAATAAAACTCCTCCAGCAAGGCCCAACCTTGGGTTTACCATTTGCCACCTAAGCCTTTTTCCCTTGGGTTCTGCAGACTCAAGGGTCATCTTTATTTTAAACCCCCGGGCCAGTGCTCCTCTGAGTGCTGGTCCAAACTAGAGCACCGTGCGGGGCCATCCCTAGGCAACTTGGGTCACGTTGGTACCTGTACGCTTCGCTTATCCAGTGTGCCCTGAGAACGAGATACGTGCGACTCCTATCGGGATTTGTCGGCACATCGGGCGGCTTTGCTGGTCTTGTTTTACCATTGTCGAAATGTCTTGTAGCCGGGATTCCGAGGCTGATCGGGTCTTCCCGGTAGAAGGAATATCCTTCGTTGACCGTGAGAGCTTATAATGGGCTAAGTTGGGACACCCCTGCAGGGTATTATCTTTCGAAAGCTGTGCCCGCGGTTATGAGGCAGATGGGAATTTGTTAATGTCCGGTTGTAGAAAACCCGAAGTTGATCTTAATTAAAATACACCAACCGCGTGTGTAAGCGTGATGGTCTCTTCTCGGCGGAGTCCGGGAAGTGAACACGATGTTGGAGTTATGCTTGACGTAGGTTGTTCTAGGATCACTTCTTGATCATAGTTGTTCGACCGTGCTTTTGCCTCCTCTTCTCGCTCTCTTTTGCGTATGGTAGCCACCATATATGCTAGTCGCTTGCTGCAGCTCCACCTCACTACCTTCTCCTACGCATAAGCTTAAATAGTCTTGATCTCGCGGGTGTGAGATTGCTGAGTCCCCGTGACTCACAGATACTTCCAAAACCAGTTTGCAGGTGCCAATGAAACCGTGCAGGTGACGCACCCGAGCTCAAGGAGGAGCTCGATGAAGATCTTGCCCTTTGTGTTGTTTCGTTCTAGTTGATCAGTAGTGGAGCCCAGTTGGGACGACCGGGGATCTGTGTAGCATTTGGGGTAGTCTTCTTTTATTTTGGTTCCGTAGTCGGACCTTGATTATATCTGTTTGATGTAATGCTTTACTCATGTATTGCGTGAAGTGGCGATTGTAAGCCAACTATGTATCTCTTTCCCTTATGTATTACATGGGTTGTGTGAAGATTACCTCACTTGCGACATTGCTTTCAATGCGGTTATGCCTCTAAGTCGTGCTTCGACACATGGGAGATATAGCCGCATCGAGGGCGTTACAAGAACACACAAGGTCTTTTTCGCGGCCACACTTGTGCAGCTTTTCTGTTCTGTATTCCACGTCTTAGGCAAATTACAAAGACTGGTCTAACTACCTCCTGGCCTGGCTGCTGTGATCCGCTTCTGTCGCTCCATCCAGCGACCGGATCAGTCAGAGGCCACGACCAGGAGGATAACAAACTACGGAGAGGCGCAGCTCTCCACTACCTGCATGCCCATGCATGTGATTATTACAAAACAGAAAAAGAGCTAAATATGCTGCATGCAATGAGATTGTCTAGGCTAACAAAAATTTAGTAAGCTCCTACACAGGAAAGAACCTGGGAGTCCAGTGGCATCTATCTAGAGCTAGATGACTCCACGAAATCACACGTACAGGTGGTTCCGCCTAGACATAAACGTACTGTTGCTAGTATAGGAATCAATCAAGCTGCCTGTGTGGTTGAGCTAGTTTATAGTGTGTACAAATAGATGGGATCATGGAGAACCGGGGCGGCAGGGAAGGGGAAGAAGAAGAGCACAGAAGAGATGGATTCCATCAACAGGGAGGGTTGATGTGGGGGAGGGGGACGCGACGGGAGGGAAGGCACGGGATGGATCTCACCGGCGTCGTCAGGGAAAGGAAAGAGGAGGGGGCGGGAGGGAGAGGGAGCTCACCTGCGCCGCCGCCAACTGCCTCTGGACGCCGCCTCGGCGTGGGGGTGTGGTTGTGGAGGGCTCATGCGTGGGGGGAGTGGAGATGGTCATGGTCCTGGTCATGGCCTGGAAAATTACAGGCAAAATGATGAGAGAGAGAACGTGTGGTTTATGTCAAAATAAAATGTAGGTCCGTTGAGGCCACTATTTGCTCCGTGTGTTGCTCTATAATATTATGTAGTGTATATAGATTTTTGTAAATGCCAAATTTTATAAACTTGGACAAAGTTTGTAAATAAAAAGCGCACACATACACATTCTCTAGAGGGGGGGTGGGTGGGTTGAGGGAGTCCTGGATTACGGGTGTCCGGATAGCCGGGCTATAACCTTTAGCCGGACCGTTGGACTATGAAGATACAAGATTGAAGACTTCGTCCCGTGTCCGGATGGGACTTTCCTTGGCGTGGAAGGCAAGCTTGGCAATACGGATATGTAGATCTCCTCCCATTATAACCGACTCTGTGTAACCCTAGCTCCCTCCGGTGTCTATATAAACCGGAGGGTTTAGTCCGTAGGACACAACAACAATCATACCATAGGCTAGCTTCTAGGGTTTAACCTCTTTGATCTCGTGGTAGATCTACTCTTGTACTACCCATATCATCAATATTAATCAAGCAGGAGTAGGGTTTTACCTCCATCGAGAGGGCCCGAACCTGGGTAAAAACATTGTGTCCCTTGTCTCCTGTTACCATCCGCCTAGACGCACAGTTCGGGACCCCCTACCCGAGATACGCCGGTTTTGACACCGACATTGGTGCTTTCATTGAGAGTTCCTCTGTGTCATCATCTTTAGGCCCGATGGCTCCTCCGATCATCAACAACGATGCAGTCCAGGGTGAGACTTTTCTCCCCGGACAGATCTTCGTATTCGGCGGCTTTGCACTGCGGGCTAATTTGCTTGGCCATCTGGAGTAGATTGAAAGCTACGCCCCTGGCCATCAGGTCAGATTTGGAAGTTTGAATTACACGGCCGACATCCGCGGAGACTTGATATTCGACGGATTCGAGCCACAGCCGAGCATGCCGCACTGTCACGATGGGCATGATTTAACTCTGCCGCTGAACAGTGCCCTGGAGGCCGCACTCACATCCGCTCCGACCTTTAGCTCGGAGCCAACTACGCCAATCGAGGGCGGGTGGCTAGACCCCGCCGCGGGGGCTACAGTCTCAACGACGATCGAGCCGAACACCTGCCTTATCTTTCGCGAGGCCCGTGACTCCACATTGCCGGACTCTTTTCCGGACTCTGAGCCCTCCGCGTCCCTACCAATCGAATCCAATTGGGCGCCGATCATAGAGTTCACCGCCGCCGATATCTTTCAGCACTCGCCCTTTGGCGACATTCTGAATTCACTAAAGTCTCTCTCTTTGTCAAGAGAGTCTTGGCCGGATTATGACCGGCAGGATTGGGGTGCGGACGACGAAGAAATTTGACGCCCACCCACCACCCACTTCATAGCCACTGTCGATGATTTGACCGACAGGATCGACCTCAACTCCGAAGACATCGACGGTATGGACGACGATGTAGGAGACGAACAGGAACCAGCGTCCACAGGGCACTGGACAGCCACCCCATCCTACGATGTATACATGGTGGACACACCCAAAGGAAACGACGACAAAGAACGGGAGGACGCAACGAAGGATCGTTCCTTCGAAAAGCAGTCAAAGCGGCGGCGTAAGCGCCGCTCCAAGCCCCGCCTCGACAGAGACAACGGTCATACAGACCCAGCCACAGAGCAGGGTGAGCCGGCGGACGATGAACATGGCATCGAGCAACCGTCCGAACAAGGCAACTTGGATAAACAAAACGAACAACCCGTCCCCGGCGAAGATAACAGTCCGGACGACCTCACGCCGGACAAGTTCCTGGAGCAGAAGAACCTCCACAAAAGGCTCGTCGCCACTGCGCGTAGCCTGAAAAAGCAGAAGCGGAATCTCAAAACTGCGGAAGATGCACTCAGAATCAGATGGAGCAAAGTACTCAACACCGCAGACAAATACGGCGGCAGTCGCCACACAAAGAGCTACCCGAAGCGAAAGCTACTGCCTGAATTTGATGAGGAGGCCTTAGAGTCCCCGCAATCAAAAAATAAGGAAGCCGCCCGGTCGGATAGACGACCTCATGGCCAACATAGAGCGGCAAACGGCGCCGCACACAAGCCAGCACGCGATCCACCCAAGGATTTGCATCAAAAAGATGGCCCAGCCAGATCTATCTATGGGCCAAGAAAGGAAGCTCTAGTAAGAAATGCAACGCAACAAATATCCGAACACCACGGCACACCCAAATACAGGGGTGCCGCACACCCCCTATGTTTCACCGATGAGGTGCTGGACCATGAATTTCCAGCGGGATTCAAACCCGTAAACATAGAGGCATACGACGGAACGACAGACCCTGGAGTCTGGATTGAGGACTATATCCTCCATATCCACATGGCCAGAGGAGACGACCTCCACGCCATAAAATACCTACCCCTCAAGCTCAAAGGGCCAGCCCGGCATTGGCTTAAAGGTCTTCCCGAAAACACCATTGGAAGTTGGGAAGAGCTCGAGGATGCTTTTCGGGCAAATTTTCAAGGGACCTATGTCCGACCACCGGATGCAGACGATTTAAGTCATATAACTCAACAACTCGGAGAGTCAGCCCGGAAGCTCTGGAACAGATTTCTTACTAAAAAGAACCAGATAGTCGACTGTCCGGACGCGAAGCCTTAGCAGCTTTCAAACACAGCGTTCGAGACGAATGGCTCGCCAGACACCTCGGCCAAGAAAAGCCAAGAACAATGGCCGCATTAACAAGCCTCATGACCCGCTTTTGCGCGGGAGAGGACAGCTGGTTGGCAAGACGCAGCACCAGTGACCCAAGTACATCCGAAGTCAGGGATGGAAACAGGAAGCCACGATGCAGCAATGACCAGCGCCGGAATAAGGGAAACAGCCCGAAGAGCACAGCGGTCAACGTCGGATTCAAAAGCTCTCGGCAGGGTCGGCAAAAGTTACCCCTTAAAGATAATAGGGACGAACTGTCTAATCTAAACAAAATCCTAGACAAGATATGTCAAATCCACAGCACCCCAGGAAGCCTGCAAACCATTCCCACAGAGAATGTTGGGTCTTCAAGCAATCCGGCAAACTCAATGCAGAACACAAGGGGCTAGATACACCAAGTGAGGACGGTGATGAACCCCACAAACAAAGCACTGGGGAACAAAAGAAATTCCCACAAGAAGTCAAAACAGTAAACTTACTACACGTGACAAAAGGGAGAAACGAAATGGCGCCCACAAAGATATGCGCCATGCGGCCTATCACAAAAGAGCCTCGCCATTGGTTGTCAAAACCAATCACCTTCGACCATCAGGACTATTCCGGAAGTATCCGGCATGCAGGCTGGGCTGCCTTGGTGTTAGATCCGATAATTGACGGATTCCACTTCACACGAGTCCTGATGGACGGCGGCAGTGGTTTAAACCTGCTATATCAAGACACAGTCCGCAAAATGGGATGGACCCAACAAAAATTAGCCATAGCAATACTTCCTTTAAAGGAGTATATTGAGCGTTCCTCACGCGTGGAAGACTGTGCGGCTGCCTTGACAGCCACACACTAAAACGGCTTCACCAACCAAAGCACCTAACAGGTCATTAAGACCACGGACGCGGCTAGACGAGTCCGGCGTAAACACACAATTGATAAAGGCTTAATAGCCATATACCCCCTATACAAGGGGCTCCGCGCATGTAAAAACAAGCGACAATAAGGCTCAATTTTACCCATCTCGAATTATACTTTGTTTATTTAGTATAACGTACATTTCGCATGACCTTTTTCAACTAAGTTCCTCTCTTTTACAGATGAACACCATGCTATACCCGTTCAGGACACGGCACAACGGAGACACAGGCGCAGACGTGCAGCAGGGACCTGTTCCAAGGATTCTTTTTAGATTAAGACCCTGCGTAAACCTTTTTTTACTGTCTCTTGTTGATATACATCCCCCCGATTCTCAGTATAACCGAGGAGGAGGCTGGCGTCTTGGCATGTGGCCACGTCAGAATTTTGCGCGTACCTGGACACCAGGGGCTTATTACCAAGGGCACTGTTCAGCCCTTTTTCATAAAGACCGAATACCTTAGGGAGTGTTCGGCGTCGCGAGTTTGGCCTTATATGCATCAGCTCCGAATCATGTCTTTGGTCAAATGTTGGGTTTGCCCGGCTCCTATGTTTTGCTGCCTTACGTTCCGCTCTATCGGCTAAGGCGGCACCAGGAGAACTACTGCTATTGTGCCCCGGTTCAGCCAGGCGAGCACCTCAGTAGAGAAAGCCGAAACTGACTGTCATGATATAGCGTGAGACTGGTCAACCACTCGATGACCTATCGGAATCTTCGAGATTCCTCCGCATCAACGAAGGGTCGTTTCCTGGCCAGGCACACACGCGCCCCGAGTTCGGGCGAGCGCGGCGCCACCAGGGGCTCTATAGTAGCCTCACTGTCAAACTCATATGGCTAAGTGAAAGTGATAAAGCATTATAGTCCGATTGCCTAGTTTGCTGCGCTATCACCTCCTTCATGGACTAAGACATTGGATCAAGTGTGAAACTGCGCCTTCTGCGAACACCTCCGCATTATATGCGTGGGGGCTGAAGCCAACGACTGCCATCTTTCAGATTATATACACATATACCTTAACGGCCGCACAGGAGGCATTATAATTCTTGCAGGCACAAGTATAAAAAGCTTCTACAATTCATCAAAATATTGTTTTACAATAATACATGTTATTCGAACATAATATCCTTCGAACACTGCGTCTCTGTTAAACGAGCGCCTTGCAGAACTTCCTAAAAATAGTGCTCGGCAGGTACTCGGCTTCCGTCCGAGTCTTGGGATGCAACAACGGTGGCCTCCATCTCCGCCCAATATGTCTTGACACGGGCAAGGGCCATCCGCGCACCCTCTATTCATGCTGACCTCTTCATCGCGTTGATATACGACACTACACCAAGGAACTGCTGCACCAAGCTAAAATAACTGTTCGGCTTTGGCCTTTCCGGCCACAGATGACCCACGACATACTTCATGGCGAGTCCGGATAACCTATTCAGCTCGGCCCATTCGGCCAAATGATCGGTTAATGGAAGCAGACGCTCTGGATTGTGGAACTGCGACCAGAAGAGCTTTTCCACTTCGCGATCCTTCTGATCTCGAAAGTGTTCGGCCACGTCAGCGGCACTCGCCGCTAAATCCAGATACGCGCCCGCCGAACTCCACATCCGGTCCAACGGAGCATATTTAGGATCCCCGAACTTCATCCGCTGCATAAAGGGCTTTCCAGCCGCGATATCTCCGGCTTGATGTAGCTCCTCCTTCATCGCTCTCATCACAGAACGAGCATCCTTGGCCGCTGTAGTGGCCTTCTCCAGGTCCGTCCGTTCCGCCCGATCTTCTTTTTCAAGAAGCTTGCAACGGTCAGCGGCGCTCTTCAACTTCACAGCCATCTCGGCCATTTCCTTCTTGCTTCGGCAGTGAGCAGCCTATTCGGCTTTCAGCTCCTCAACCGCCTTTAAGGCAGCCGCATCGCTTTTCCTGGCTTGCTCCTTGGCTCGGGCAAGTTCCGCCCGAAGGTCCTCCACGGCGGCAGCCCCATCTGCATCAAGCGCACACATTGTAAGATACTGGCATCAAGCTCCTCTTACCAAGTGTCTCCGGAGAAATTACATACCTTGTGCCTCGTCAAGCCGCTTGTTGACAAGCGCGACGTCGGCATCTGCCACGTCAAGTTGCCGTTTTAGCTCGGCAAATTCATCAGTCTGGCTGGCCATCGGACACTTCGCCACCTACATAGGAAGGCAGCAAATTACACCTGGGATTATGATCCTCTGCGTGCCGTCACTTTCGACAGCACACAGAGTCTCAGGGGCTACTATCTACACAGGGCGCATCTTAAATATGCGGAACTGTCAAAAGGTACATCACTTCGCGTACCTCAAAACCTGTTAGTAAACTCCTGACAGCCTCGTGCAACCCGCTCTCCGTGGATGAAAGTCTTTCAATTACTGTACCCATCAACGTACGGTGCTCCTCTGAGATAGACGCTTGCCCTAGCAGATCCTTCAGTACCTCCGACCATGCACCAGGCAGTGCCGGACTCGTTCGATTGCTTTTTTCGAAGGCCGGACATGGAGGGCTTTGGGGGGCATATGACTGCCTTTCGGCCCTGCCGGATTAGGATAAACCCTCCGCGACGATACCTCGGGGTCGCCCGCCTCGTAAGGCGGTACGGCAGGGGGAGGCGTTCTGCTCTCCATCATCTCCGGAAGAAGATCCCCCGAAGATGAGCTCTGCTGAGAAGGGCTAAGGTCCGAACTACAAGGTAAAAATTTCGGTTACTTTCCTCAGAAATAAAGCAAGGATTTCTCTCATTTTTTAAACCCCCTTTCTACTTACGACTCAGTGGAGGGCTGATCCCCTTGAGGGCATAGTACGGCCGAGGTATCCCCTGGCACAGGACCCTCTGGCGAAGATTTCTTCCCCCGCTTTGAGACCATGGTCTCCGGGTCTTCAGAGGCGGTCCTCTTCTTCCCCTGAGTAGAGGAATTTTCGATTCCTCCTTTCCGGACAGCCTCCTTCGGGGAGGCAGTAACTTCCTTGTCCCCCCCTTCGTTTTCTTCCGAAGGCGCGATCTCCAGCATCCTGGTTAACACGGGTTCCGGCGAGGTCTCAGGAAGGGGGGCCGGACACCTGATTAACTTCGCCTTCGTGATCCACTCCTGTTTCAAGAACAGCTCTTTTAAGGGCGATATCGTGATAAATGAACCGATGATGTGTCTGGGCACAGGGCTACTTACTTGAGTATCCGGACGATTGCAGCTCAGACATGTGTCCTCAGTAGAGTCCGAACACACTGGTTGTGGTCCGAAGAACAATTTGTACATCTCCGCGGGCGTCGCGCCCATAAAATGTTGGAGAGCTCGCGGTCCCTCCGGATTGAACTCCCACAGGTGGAGGGGGCGACGTTTGCAGGGCAGGGCTCGGCGAATCAACATGACCTGTGTCACCACGACCAGACTGATGTTTCTTTCCAGGAGATCTCGGATGCGGCCCTGCAACAGGGGCACGTCCTTTGCCGGCCCCCAGTCCAGCCCCTTATTGACCCATGACGCTGGTCGGGGCGGGGGACCCGAGCGGAAAGCAGGAGGCGCCACCCACTTGGTACCCCTGGGAGCTGTGATATAAAACCACTCTTGTTGCCATAAGCTGGACTCCTCTTGAAAAGAGCCCTCGAGCCATGGAGCATCGGCATTCTTGCTTATAACAGCGCCTCCGCACTCTGCGTGCTGTCCCTCGATCATCTTCGTCTCTACTTTAAAGGTCTTGAGCCACAATCCGAAGTGAGGAGTAATACGGAGGAAAGCTTCGCACATGACGATGAACGATGAGATGTGGAGGATGGACTCCGGAGCTAAGTCGTGAAATTCCAGCCCATAATAGAACATGAGCCCCCTCACGAAGGGATCCATCGCGAAGCCTAGCCCTCGGAGGAAGTGAGATACGAACACCACGCTCTCACCGGGCTTGGGAGTGGGAATAACCTGCCCTTGAGCAGGCAGCCTATGCGAGATTTCGCCAGTCAAATACCTGGCCTCTCTCAGCTTTAGCACGTCTTCCTCCGTGACGGAGGAAGGCATCCATCGGCCTTGAAGGTCGGAGCCGGACATCATCGAAGGTCTGAAGCGCCTAAATCTGGAGCCCCGGGTGTTGGAACTCGAGGTGAGAGGCGGATTCGATTGAGATCGAAAGAAAGGAGTAAAGCCTTGGTCTCTTTATAAGAGGTTGAATACCAAGAGCCCCCCCCCCCCTTGACCGTTTGGGACTTACCTTTGATCGAGGAAATATACCAACGGGCATGACTGGGTTACCCACATCCGTGTTGATGAGAATCCCGTAAATGAAGGGGACACGATCTCTGCTTCGACAAGACATGCCAAGGAAATCGCCTCGCGGAACGCGCTGAGGTGGGACAGTAAAAACGATTCGAATAAAGCCTTGGCTGTGGTGCGATGTCATGCTACAGAATACGTCAGCAGATTAGATTTGTGTAAATATTATTCTCTCTACGGCAGTATGTGGAACTTATTTTGCAGAGCCGGACACTATCCTTGCGTTCAAAATCTTCTATGAAGTATTCGGAGGAGGAACCCGCCTTGCAATGCCGAAGACAATCTACGCGCCGGACTCGTCGTCATTGAAGCCTGGTTCAGGGGCTACTGAGGGAGTCCTGGATTAGGGGGTGTCCGGATAGCCGAACTATAACCTTTAGTCGGACTGTTGGACTATGAAGATACAATATTGAAGACTTTGTCCCATGTCCGGATGGGACTTTCCTTGGCGTGGAAGGCAAGCTTGGCAATACGGATATGTAGATCTCCTCCCATTGCAACCGACTCTGTGTAACCCTAGCTCCCTCCGGTGTCTATATAAACCGGAGGGTTTAGTCCATAGGACACAACAACAATCATACCATAGGCTAGCTTCTAGGGTTTAGCCTCACTGATCTCGTGGTAGATCTACTCTTGTACTACCCATATCATCAATATTAATCAAGCAGGAGTAGGGTTTTACCTCCATCGAGAGGGCCCAAACCTGGGTAAAAACATTGTGTCCCTTGTCTCTTGTTACCATCCGCCCAGATGCACAGTTCGGGACCCCCTACCCGAGACCCGCCGGTTTTGACACCGATAGGGGTGAATAGGCAACTAACAATTTTTAGCTTTTCTTTACCAATTTAAACTTTGCATCAAAGTAGGTTGTCTAGATATGCAACTAGGTGAGTAACCTATATGATGCAACAACAACAAGCACACAAGCAAGCTAGAGATATAACATAGATAAGCTTGCACAAGTAAAGGCACGAGATAACCAAGAGTGGAGCCGGTGAAGACGAGGATGTGTTACCGAAGTTCCTTCCCTTTGAGGCGAAGTACGTCTCCGTTGGAGCGGTGTGGAGGCACAATGCTCCCCAAGAAGCCACTAGGGCCACCGTATTCTCCTCACGCCCTCACACAATGCGAGATGTCGTGATTCCACTATTGGTACTCTTGGAGGCGGCGACCGAACCTTTACAAACAAGGTTGGGGCAATCTCCACAACTTAATTGGAGGCTCCCAACAACACCACGAAGCTTCACCACAATGGACTATGGCTCCGCGGTGACCTCAACCGTCTAGGGTGCTCAAACACCCAAGAGTAACAAGATCCACAAGGGATTAGTGGGGGGAATCAAATTTCTCTTGGTGGAAGTGTAGATCGGGGCCTTCTCAACCACTCCCGAGCAAATCAACAAGTTTGATTGGCTAGGGAGAGAGATCGGGCGAAAATGGAGCTTGGAGCAACAATGGAGCTTAGGGTTGGAAGAGGTAGTCAACTAGAGGAAGAAGACACCCCTTATATAGTGGAGAACCAAATCCAACCGTTATCCACTTAACCAGCCTGCAACCTGCGGTACTACCGCTCCTGACAAGCGGTACTACCGCGTGGCCTCACGGTACTACATCGACCTACTGCGGTACTACCGCTGCTACGGCAGGAACTAGGGCAGGCCTGAAGCCCAGAGGCCGAGAGCGTACTGCCGCAGGTGCGGTACTACCGCAAGGCAGGATTGCCCTAGCCTGGTAAGGGCACGGATGAATAAAAATACATCCGTGCGAACTTCCGCTGGAAAACAATCGATGCAAAAATCGGACACGGTACTACCGCACATGGGATGCGGTACTACCGCGCAGGGAGCGGAACTAATCCGCCCCTACTTCCGCTCGTGTAGCTGTGCAAGACCAGGACTCACGGTACTACCACGCTCATGGGACGGTACTACCGCGTAGGGCGCGGACGCAAAAAATTACGTCCGCCCCTCCAGCCGCACGAGCAGCCGAGTCTGGTCTGAGGCCACGGTAGTACAGCTCCGTAGGAGTGGTACTACCGCGGACACCTACAGTACTACCACAAGGGCTTGCGGTACTACTACAGTGGCCTGCGGTACTACCGCTCCGTAGAGCAGTACTACCGCAAGCCCCAGAACAGCCACACTTAGGAATCCTACTCTTTGCATAGAGAAGAGGAAAATGGAGGATGCTCCAAAGCGCAAGGGGAAAGGTGGTGCAAAGGAAGAAAACGTGTACGTGATGATTCCACCTGAACCTTTTTGAAGCGGACCCCCTCTTAATAGTACGACTTTCCTATGACTCAAGTCCACCGAAAAGAAACGTAGAAAAACGCCGTCTTCATTAGTCCTCGAGGGGCACCAAACCGTCTTGTGCCTAGCGATGAAAAGTCCGAGAAGCTCAATGCACATGATTAGTCCGCAATCACATTGTCATCAATCACCAAAACACCTTAGGGATAAAAATGCCCTTACAATCTCCCCCTTTTTGGTGGATTGATGACAATACAGGATTTGCACAAAGGGAAGTAATATAGAGCATACGCAAACCCCTCCTCTCTAAAATATAGACGGGGTCCCCCTAGATGTGTGCAATCTAGATATGTGCTTTGGGCTGCACGACACACATACTAGGATCAACACTCCCCCTATATTTTATAGACAAGGCATATCTTGCAATAGTAATGATAACACTAAGCAAGATAGCAAACAAGAGCGTAACATAAGTAGCACAATGTATCATAAGCTCACTAGGATAAGATGGAGTGCATATGTCTTACACCATATGAAGGATAACTCTCATAAGCGCAAACCAAACCAATGCAAACGAGGTTCAAACGAAGGCAAACACACCAAACACGACACACGACTCGCAAGAAAATCCTTACACTCTCTCCCCCTTTTGCATCGAGACGCCAAAAAGGCAGAGAGGACACCTACACACACAAGGGGTGGCTCAGGCAGAGTAATCACTCCAATGCTCCCCGTCAGACTCGGCAGCGGGGACGGTCTCCTTGATGTCCTCCTCAAAATCAGTCCACTTGAAGCCTTGCTTAGCCATCCACTCAGCCTCTGGGGTGATGTGCCTCTCTGACCCGCTGGATTCTGCCTCACCAAAAACCTTCATGATCTTCTTGTCGTGGCGGCGACTCTCCTTGGAAGCAACGTGAGTCCTGTATTGCCCCTTTGCCTGCATGCAGAACAGAGTCTTCATCTTGTCCTTCAGGTTCTTGGCCCATGAGGGCTCAGAGGAATGATGGGTATACCCAGCAGCACGGTCCTCAGCAGCATCCTCTGCCTCAGCCTCCTCATCATCAATAGCCCTCTTAGCAGCAGACGCCTCAGCACGAGTAGTAGTGTTGGCCCACTTGGGCTTGACACGGAGACTGATGGACTCATGCCGAATCCAGTCTGGAGCAAGGAACTCATCACCAGGGAACAGCTTCTCCCAAGTCTTGGGATCAACATAAACAGGTACAGTCCATAGATAGGTACCTTGCGGATGAACACCGCGAACCGAAGCTCACACCACATGATATGTGATACATCAAGTGGTTGAGTCTGAGACACACGCGCCTCCTCGCACAGGAGCATCATATCCACCAGATAGGCATGCACCTTGTCCTTGTCGCCAATACGAGGAAAGAGAGAGTTGCGGAAGATGCGATACATGATGTCCATAAATGGGTTCAGCACCCACGTCGACTTGCCACTGGGAAGCACCTTCTCAACATAATACTGCTGGAGCATGTTCTTGCTTGCGGACTCAGGGTTGGCATGAGGGCGAACACCTATGGGTGTGGTGAGCCCATCATCAGGAACACTTAGCAGATCCATGAAATCTTTCCAGGTAGCAGTCAACTGACGTCCATTGGTCATCCAGGTCATCCTTTGCTCCTCCCCAGGGAGAAAGTGAACTGAGGCAAAGAACTGGCAAATAAGCTCAGGGTCATAGTCCAGGTGGAAGGAGATCACATGTTCAATACCAAACTGCTCCACCAAGTCCAGAGCCTCTCCAAAGTAAGCACGGTGCTTGTCCTGCCTCATGTGATTCATGTCAATCCACTTGACATCCACATAGGTGTTTTGCTTGGCCTTGATCACATCCATATAGATGAGAGTCTGCTGCTTGGTCCAAAACAAGTCATTTCCTCTGAAGATAGCACGAGCATTCACATATGGGTTGATCTGCCTTCGAGGGATAAACTCAAAAAGTGGTATCTCATCCATGCCCTTTGCGGGTTCCTTGTACTTGCTAGCGGAGGACTTGACATTGCGCTTGGGGGCACTGAAGCCCTCTGTAGCTTCATCTTGATTGCACAGACGCTTGGAGCTAGTGTCACGACTGGGATTGGAACGGCGAGCAGGAGCACCGGAGCCACCACCTAAGACACAAAGCACAAAACACACGACAAGCAAGAAGAATCAATGCAAAGACCTCAGCAAAACAAGGGAAACATGTATGAAGCATACGTGGTAATTGCCAAGAAGAAGATTAGACAACAACGGTAGTACTGCCAGAGCGCGCGGTACTAAAATTTTAGTACCGCTCCTAGTCGCGGTAGTACCGCGTGAAGACACGGTAGTACCAGGGCTCGGAGCGGTAGTAGGACCTTAGTACCACAGCACGTGTGGTAGTACCGCACCAGACGAGCGGTAGTACCATGCTGGAGGTGCGGTAGTACCGCACGGCTTCAGATCCGAACTTTGAATCTGAGAACAACCACGAAAACGCTTCGGTACTACGGTTGATCAAATCTACCATGGGACAACATATCAAGTATAATTTCTACGCAACACTACTCTCCTACATCCTACTCTTACATAGATTTGGCCTAAAATCTCAAGAACACATGCATATCCCCAAAAACCTAGAGGCAAAAGAACAAACAAGAGAGAAAGGGATTTGGGGAGAAACCTTGTTCCGTGGCAAGAGGAGGTGGTGGGGAACAATCCCACCGGTCGGAATCTGAGGAGAGTGGACGGAGATGAAGATCTGGCGAGGATCTCCGGCGCCGTTCTTGAGCAGGAGAGAGAGAGAGAGATGCGGCAGGGAGAGAGACAGACGAATGGGTATGAGGGAGTTGGAACTCCCCCTTCCCCGGGTCTTAACCCCATGCGCACTCGTCAGCATGGTAGTACTGTGCCTCATCGCGGTAGTACCGCTTTGGGCGGAAGTGCCGCGCCGAAGCGGTAGTACCGCTCCCCCAGGTGGCTGTAAAAAATTACTGCCGCGCTGGGTGCGGTAGTACCGTGCGCTCCACAAGCGGTAGTACCGTGGCAGGCCACGGTAGTACCGTGAGCTCAAGAAGATGCACGTTTCAAACACAAGAGGAATGGTCTTCGCAAGAAAACATTCAAGCAAACGAGACACCACAAGAACACGCTCAGCATGAAGAAAGAAAGGCAAGAGACAACAAGGACCAACCACGAGACACAACCTCCCCAAGGAGAGGGCGGTGGCCGGAGCCACTTATGTTTGAGTTAATTGGTATGGCACTGCGAAGAATTATCCTTGGGCCCATGACCAAAACTCGTCTTTGAAGCACAAGTACCATAAAAAATGGCTAATGTGGAAGAGTTGATCAATTTATGAATAATGGGGCGAGGGGGAGTTCATTGAGAGAACAACACTCCACCTATGTCCATGCCTACATCTAAACAAGACAACAAGTTGAGTGTGGTGGGGTGTGCAAGGGTTCAAGCAACATTGCTCGAATCAATGATATTTAGCTCATGCCTTAACTCACGAAATCTTGCTTCATCCAATGGCTTCGTGAAAATATCTACAAGGTTATCATGAGTGTTGACATAGTTGAGCTCAATCTCCCCTCTCCTGATGTGATCCCGGATAAAGTGATACCGAATCTCAATATGATTCGTCTTGAAGTGTTGCACCGGGTTGAGGGAAATCTTGATGGCACTTTCATTGTCACACCAAAGAGGCACTTTGTCACAAATGACACTGTAATCCTTTAAAGTTTGCCTCATACATAGGAGTTGTGCACAACAACTACCGGCCGCCACATACTCCGCTTCTGTGGACGAGAGAGACACACAACTTTGCTTCTTAGAAGACCAACTTACCAAAGAGCAACCAAGGAATTGGCACCCTCCGGAAGTGGACTTCCTATCCACTTTGTCTCCCGCCCAATCCGAATCCAAATATCCTGCAAGCATGAAGTTTGCTCCTCTTGGGTACCATAAGCCAAAGTTTGGGGTATGAGCCAAATATAGAAAGATTCGCTTGACCGCCACAAAGTGGATTTCCTTAGGTGCGGCTTGAAGCGTGCACAAATTCCCACACTCAACATGATATCCGGTCTAGATGCACAAAGGTAAAGCAAGGATCGAATCATGGAACGGTATACCTTTTGATCCATGGCTTTACCATTGGGATCAATGTCAAGTTGGCACTTGGTGGGCATTGGAGTGGAAGTCGGCTTGACATCACTTAGCTTGAATCTCTTGAGCATGTCTTGAGTGTATTTGCCTTGGTTGATGAAAGTTCCTTCTCTTCTTTGCTTCACTTCGAACTCGAGAAAGAACTTCAACTCTCCCATGGAAGACATCTTGAACTTTGAGGTCATGAGAGCGGCAAATTCCTCATTGAAAGCTTTGTTAGGGGAACAAAAAATAATATCATCAACATATAGTTGGCACACAAACAACTCCCCTTTGATCTTCTTAGTAATAAGAGTGGGGTCGATTAGCCCAACTTCAAATCCACGGTCTTGTAACAACTTGGTAAGGTGGTCATACCATGCACGTGGGGCTTGTTTAAGGCCGTAGAGTTCCTTATCGAGTTGATACACATGATCGGGAAAGTAGGGATCCTCGAACCCGGGGGGTTGCTTGACATATACCAACTCATTAATAAGACCATTAAGGAAAGCACTTTTCACATCCATTTGTTGCAACTTAAAGTTGTGATGAGAAGCATAAGCAATCAACAAACGAATGGATTCAAGTCGAGCAACGGGAGCAAAGGTTTCACCGTAGTCAATACCCTCGACTTGGGAGTAGCCTTGTGCCACCAACCTTGCCTTGTTGCAAACAATGGTCCCATGAGCATCTTGCTTGTTCTTGAATATCCACTTGGTTCCAATGACATTGTGGTTCCCCGTTGACCTTGGCACTAATCTCCACACCTTGTTATACTCGAAATTATTGAGCTCTTCATGCATGGCATTGAGCCAATCCGGATCTTCGAGCGCTTCATATACCTTTTGGGGTTCAACACAAGAGATAAACGTGTGATGTTCACAATAGTTTACCAATTGTCTACGAGTGCTTACCCCATTTTGAATGCTTCCAAGCACATTTTTCATGAGATGACCCTTGGTGGAGAGCTTGGATGCAATCTTGGCGGCACGACGCTCCAATTCCTCCTTGGTGGTGAGTTGAGGAGCGGTCACTTGATCATCTTGAGCGTCATCTTGAGCTTGTTCTTGATCTTGAACTTGCTCAGAGGAGAGAACTCGACCTTGGGCATCACTTGGTGTGTCGACACCGTCTTGAGCATGATCTTGCCCTTGGTCTTGTTCGAGAGGTTGAGGGCCTTCATTTTGTTCTTCGGAAGCGTGTGGGCCTTGGCTTGGTGATGGCTCCACTTGAGTGGAGCATTGTCCTTCTCCTTCGGCCACAAGGGGTTTGATATCTACTACGCAACCTTCTTCTTGTAGACGTTGTTGGGCCTCCAAGTGCAGAGGTTTGTAGGACAGTAGCAAATTTCCCTCAAGTGGATGACCTAAGGTTTATCAATCCGTGGGAGGCGTAGGATGAAGATGGTCTCTCTCAAGCAACCCTGCAACCAAATAACAAAGAGTCTCTTGTGTCCCCAACACACCCAATACAATGGTAAATTGTATAGGTGCACTAGTTCGGCGAAGAGATGGTGATACAAGTGCAATATGGATGGTAGATATAGGTTTTTGTAATCTGAAAATATAAAAACAGCAAGGTAACTAATGATAAAAGTAAGCGTAAACGGTATTGCAATGCGTTGAAACAAGGCCTAGGGTTCACACTTTCACTAGTGCAAGTTCTCTCCACAATAATAACATAATAGGATCATATAACTATCCCTCAACATGCAACAAAGAGTCACTCCAAAGTCACTAATAGTGGAGAAAAAACGAAGAGATTATGGTAGGGTACGAAACCACCTCAAAGTTATTCTTTCCAATCAATCCGTTGGGCTATTCCTATAAGTGTCACAAACAGCCCTAGAGTTCGTACTAGAATAACACCTTAAGACACAAATCAACCAAAACCCTAATGTCACCTAGATACTCCAATGTCACCTCAAGTATCCATGGGTATGATTATACGGTATGCATCACACAATCTCAGATTCATCTATTTAACCAACACATAGAACCTCAAAGAGTGCCCCAAAGTTTCTATCGGAGAATCAAGACGAAAACGTGTGCCAACCCCTATGCATAGGTTCATGGGTGGAACCCGCAAGTTGATCACCAAAACATACATCAAGTGAATCACGTGATATCCCATTATCACCACAGATACGCACGGCAAGACATACATCAAGTGTTCTCAAATCATTAAAGACTCAGTCTGATAAGATTACTTCAAAGGGAAAACTCAATCCATTACAAGAGAGTAGGGGGGAGAAGCAACATAAGATCCAACTATAATAGCAAAGCTCGCGATACATCAAGATCGTGCCAAATCAAGAACACGAGAGAGAGAGAGAGAGATCAAACACATAACTACTGGTACATACCCTCAGCCCCGAGGGTGAACTACTCCCTCCTCGTCATGGAGAGCGCCGGGATGATGAAGATGGCCACCGGTGAGGGTTCCCCCCCTCCGGCAGGGTGCCGGAACGGGCTCCCGAAAGGTTTTTGGTGGCTAAAGAGGCTTGCGGCGGCGGAACTCCCGATCTATTCTCCGTTCTGGAAGTTTTTGGGTACGTGAGTATATATGGGTGCAGGAAGTACGTCGGTGGAGCTTCAGGAGGCCCACGAGGCAGGGGGCGCGCCCCCACCATCGTGAGCACCTCCCTTCTCTCCTGACGTGGGGTCCAAGTCCATCCGGTAGCTTTCCTTCCAAAAATAACTTCTCCAGTTGATTTCGTTCCGTTTCGACTCCGTTTGATATTCCTTTTGTTCGAAACACTGAAATAGGCAAAAAAAAACAGCAAATCTGGGCTGGGCCTCCGGTTAATAGGTTAGTCCCAAAAAAATATAAAAGTGGATAATAAAGCCCAATATTGCCCAAAACAGTAGATAATATAGCATGGAGCAATCAAAAATTATAGATACGTTGGAGACGTATCAGACATCCCCAAGCTTAATTCCTGCTCATCCTCGAGTAGGTAAATGATAAAAATGATAGTTTTTGATGCGGAGTGCTACTTGGCATAATTTCAATGTAATTCTTCTTAATTGTGATATGAATATTCAGATCCGAAAGATTCAAGACAAAAGTTCATATTGACGTAAAAATAATAATACTTCAAGCATACTAACAAAGCAATTATGTCTTCTCAAAATAACATGGTCAAAGAAAGTTATCCCTACAAAATCTTATAGTCTGGCTATGCTCTATCTTCACCACACAAAGTATTTAAATCATGCACAACCCTAATGACAAGCCAAGCAATTGTTTCATACTTTTGACATTCTCAAAACTTTTTCAATCTTCACGCAATACATGAGCGTGAGCCATGGACATAGCACTATAGGTGTAATAGAATGATGGTTGTGGAGAAGACAAAAAACGAAAAGATAGTCTCACATCAACTAGGCGTATCAACGGGCTATGGAGATGCCCATCAATAGATATCAATGTGAGTGAGTAGGGATTGCCATGCAACGGATGCACTAGAGCTATAAGTGTATGAAAGCTCAAAAATAAACTAAGTGGGTGTGCATCCAACTCGTTTTGTCACGAAGACCTAGGGCATTTTGAGGAAGCCCATCATTGGAATATACAAGCCAAGTTCTAAAATGAAAGATTCCCACTAGTATATGAAAGTGACAACATAGGAGACTCTCTATCATGAAGATCATGGTGCTACTTTGAAGCACAAGTGTGGTAAAAGGATAGTAGCATTGTCCCTTCTCTCTTTTTCTCTCATTTTTTTATTTTTTTCATTTTTTTATTTGGGCATTTTCTCTTTTTTTATGGCCTCTTTTTTCTCTCCCTTTTTTTATTTTTCGTCCGGAGTCTCATCCCGACTTGTGGGGGAATCATAGTCTCCATCATCCTTTCCTCACTGGGACAATGCTCTAATAATGATGATCATCACACTTTTATTTACTTACAACTCAAGAATTACAACTCGATACTTAGAACAAAATATGACTCTATATGAATGCCTCCGGCAGTGTACCGGGATGTGCAATGACTCATGAGTGACATGTATGAAAGAATTATGAACGGTGGCTTTGCCACAAATACGATGTCAACTACATGATCATGCTAGCAATATGACAATAATGGAGCGTGTCATAATAAACGGAATGGTGGAAAGTTGCATGGCAATATATCTCAGAATGTCTATGGAAATGCCATGATAGGTAGGTATGGTGGCTGTTTTGAGGAAAGTATATGGTGGGTGTATGATACCGGCGAAAAGTGCGCGGTATTAGAGAGGCTAGCAATGGTGGAAGGATGGGAAAAATGCGTATAATCCATGGACTCAACATTAGTCATAAAGAACTCATATAGTTATTGCAAAGATCTAGAAGTTATCAAAGCAAAGTATTATGCCCATGCTCCTAGGGGGATAGATTGGTAGGAAAAGACCATCGCTCGTCCCCGACCGCCACTCATAAGGAAGACAATCAATAAATAAATCATGCTCCGACTTCATCACATAACGGTTCAACATACGTGCATACTACGGGAATCACAAACTTTAACACAAGAATTTCTCAAATTCACAACTACTCAACTAGCATGAATCTAATATCACCATCTTCATATCTCAAAACAATTATCAAGAATCAAACTTTTCTTAGTATTCAACGCACTCATAAGAATTCTTACAAATCTTGTATGCCTAGAATATTAGGATTAAGAAAATTACCATGCTATTTAAGACTCTCAAAATAATCTAAGTGAAGCATGAGAGTTCATCTATTTCTTCAAAATAAAACCACCAACGTGCTCTAAAAGATATAAGTGAAGCACTAGAGCAAACGACAAACTACTCCGAAAGATATAAGTGAGGATCAATGAGTAGTCGGATAATTATGCAACTATGTGAAGACTCTCTAACATTTAATAATTTCAGATCTTGGTATTTTATTCAAACAGCAAGCAAAGCTAAAAAAAATAAAATGACGCTCCAAGCAAAACACATATCATGTGGTGAATAAAAATATAGCTCCAAGTAAAGTTACCGATGAACGAAGACGAAAGAGGGGATGCCTTCCGGGGCATCCCCAAGCTTATACGCTTGGTTATCCTTGAATATTACCTTGGGGTGCCTTGGGCATCCCCAATCTTAGGCTCTTTCCACTCCTTATTCCATAGTCCATCGAATCTTTACCCAAAACTTGAAAACTTCACAACACAAAACTTAACAGAAAACTCGTAAGCTCCGTTAGCGAAAGAAAACAAAACACCACTTCATGGTACTGTAATGAACTCATTATTTATTTATATTGGTGTTAAACCTACTGTATTCCACTTCTCTATGGCTTATAAACTATTTTACTAGCCATAGAGTCATCAAAATAAGCAAGCAACACAATGAAAACAGAATCTGTCAAAAACAGAACAGTCTGTAGTAATCTGTATCAAACGTATACTTATAGAACTCCAAAATTCTAAAATAAATTGGTGGACCTGCGGAATTTGTCTAGTAATCATCTGCAAAAAGAATCAAATAAATAGCACTCTCCAGTAAAAAGTTGAAGCTAATCTCGTGAGCGCTAAAGTTTCTGTTTTTTACAGCATGATCATAAAGACTTCACCCAAGTCTTCCCAAAGGTTCTACTTGGCACAAACACTAATTAAAACATAAAACCACATCTAACCAGAAGCTAGATGGATTATTTATTCCTAAACAGAACCAAAAAGCAAGAAACTAAAATAAAATTGGGTTGCCTCCCAACAAGCGCTATCGTTTAACGCCCCTAGCTAGGCATGAAGATTTCAATTATGCTCACAAAAAGGATAGGAACTGAAACATAAAGAGAGCATCATGAAGAAAATGACTAGCACATTTAAGTCTAACCCACTTCCTATGCATAGGGGTTTTGTGCGCAAACAACTTATGGGAGCAATAATCAACTAGCATAGGAAGGCAAAACAAGTATAACTTCAAGATTTTAAGCACATAGAGAGGAAACTTGATATTATTGCAATTCCTACAAGCATATGTTCCTCCCTCATAATAATTTTCAGTAGAATCATGGATGAATTCAACAATATAACCAGCACCTAAAGCATTCTTTTCATGATCTGCATGCATATAATTTTTATTACTCTCCTCATAAGCAAATTTCTTCTCATGAATAGTAGTGGGAGCAAACTCAACAAAATAACTATCATGCGATTGAAAATTAAGATCAAGATGACAGGTTTCATGGTTATCATTATTCTTTAAAGCATATTTGTCATCACAATAATCATCACAGATAGGAGGCATGCTTTCATCATAGTAAATTTGCTCATCAAAGCTTGGGGGACAAAAAATATCATCTTCATCAAACATAGCTTCCCCAAGCTTGTGGCTTTGCATATCATTAGCATCATGGATATTCAAGGAATTCATACTAACAATATTGCAATCATGCTCATCATAAAAAGATTTAGTGCCAAACATTTTAATGCATTCTTCTTCTAACACTTTGGCACAATTTTCCTTTCCATCATACCCATGAAAGATATTAAAAAGATGAAGCGTAAGAGACAAACTCAATTCCATTTTTCTTGTAGTTTTCTTTTATAAACTAAACTAGTGCTAAAACAAGAAACTAAAAGACTCGATTGCAAGATCTAAAGATATACTTTCAAGCACTCACCTCCCCGGCAACGACGCCAGAAAAGAGCTTGATGTCTACTATGCAACCTTCTTCTTGTAGACGTTGTTGGGCCTCCAAGTGCAGAGGTTTGTAGGACAGTAGCAAATTTCCCTCAAGTGGATGCCCTAAGATTTATCAATCCGTGGGAGGCATATGATGAAGATGGTCTCTCTCAAGCAACCCTGCAACCAAATAACAAAGAGTCTCTTGTGTCCCCAACACACCCAATACAATGGTAAATTGTATAGGTGCACTAGTTCGGCGAAGAGATGGTGATACAAGTGCAATATGGATGGTAGATATAGGTTTTTGTAATATGAAAATATAAAAATAGTAAGGTAACTAATGATAAAAGTGAGCATAAACGGTATTGCAATGCGTTGAAACAAGGCCTAGGGTTCATACTTTCACTAGTGCAAGTTCTCTCAACAATAATAACATAATTGGATCATATAACTATCCCTCGACATGCAACAAAGAGTCACTCCAAAGTCACTAATAGTGGAGAACAAACGAAGAGATTATGGTAGGGTACGAAACCACCTCAAAGTTATTCTTTTCAATCAATCCGTTGGGCTATTCCTATAAGTGTCACAAACAGCCCTAGAGTCCGTACTAGAATAACACCTTAAGACACAAATCAACCAAAACCCTAATGTCACCTAGATACTCCAATGTCACCTCAAGTATCCATGGGTATGATTATACGATATGCATCACACAATCTTAGATTCATCTATTTAACCAACACATAGAACCTCAAAGAGTGCCCCAAAGTTTCTATCGGAGAATCAAGACGAAAACGTGTGCCAACCCCTATGCATAGGTTCATGGGCGGAACCCGCAAGTTGATCACCAAAACATACATCAAGTGAATCACGTGATATCCCATTGTCACCACAGATACACACGGCAAGACATACATCAAGTGTTCTCAAATCATTAAAGACTCAATCCGATAAGATTACTTCAAAGGGAAAACTCAATCCATTACAAGAGAGTAGAGGGGGAGAAGCAACATAAGATCCAACTATAATAGCAAAGCTTGCGATACATCAAGATCGTGCCAAATCGAGAACAAGAGAGAGAGAGAGAGAGAGAGAGAGAGAGAGAGAGAGAGAGAGAGAGAGAGATCAAACACATAGCTACTGGTACATACCCTCAGCCCCGAGGGTGAACTACTCCCTCCTCGTCATGGACAGCGCCGGGATGATGAAGATGGCCACCGGTGAGGGTTCCCCCCCTGCGGCAGGGTGCCGGAACGGGCTCCCGAGAGGTTTTTGGTGGCTACCGAGGCTTGCGGCGGCGAAACTCCCGATCTATTCTCTGTTCTGGAAGTTTTTGGGTACGTGAGTATATATGGGTGCAGGAAGTACGTCAGTGGAGCTTCGGGGGCCCCACGAGGTAGGGGGCACGCCCTAGGGGGTGGGCGCGCCCCCACCCTCGTGAGCACCTCCCTTCTCTCCTGACGTGGGGTCCAAGTCCATCCGGTAGCTTTCCTTCCAAAAATAACTTCTCCAGTTGATTTCGTTCCGTTTCAACTCCGTTTGATATTCCTTTTCTTCGAAACACTGAAATAGGCAAAAAACAGCAAATCTGGGCTGGGCCTCCGGTTAATAGGTTAGTCCCAAAAATAATATTAAAGTGGATAATAAAGCCCAATATTGCCCAAAACAGTAGATAATATAGCATGGAGCAATCAAAAATTATAGATACGTTGGAGACGTATCAGGGTTCCTCAATGGGTAGGATAAAACCAACACCCATTCTTCTTATGGCCTGAGGAGGAATTTCATCACCTACATCACAAGTGCCACTTTGCTCCACTCGGGAGCCATTATTCTCATAAAACTCCATGTTACACGTCTCCTCAATAAGTCCCGTGGATTTATTGAGGACACGGTAAGCATGAGAGTTCGTAGCATAACCAACAAATCTGCCCTCATAAGCTCTAACCTCAAATTTAGACAAACGAACACCTTTCTTGAGAATGAAACACTTACACCCGAACACCTAAAAGTACTTGAGGTCGGGCTTGTTACCGGTGAGTATCTCATATGGAGTCTTGTTCAAGCCCTTGCGGAGGTAGAGCCGATTGGATGCATGACACGCGGTGTTGATGGCTTCGGCCCAAAAGTTGTATGGAGACTTGAACTCCGCCATCATGGTCCTTGTCGCATCCATCAACGTCCGGTTCTTCCTCTCTGCTACACCATTTTGTTGAGGGGTGTATGGTGCGGAATATTGATGCTTGATCCCCTCATCACTTAGAAACTCATCCAAGGTATAGTTCTTGAACTCGGTGCCGTTGTCTCTTCTTATGGTCAAAATCTTTGCGTTGTGTTAATGTTGGGCTTCATTTGCAAAGTCAATGACGGTTTGTTGGGTCTCGCTCTTCCTCTTGAAGAAATATACCCATGTGTATCTTGAGTAGTCATCCACGATCACCAAGCAATACTTTCTACCCCCAAGACTATCAAAGGATGGAGGGCCAAAGAGATCCAAGTGAAGGAGCTCCAAAGGCCTCTTTGAGTAAATGATAGTCGTGGGAGGGTGAGCCTTCTCATGTAGCTTTCCTTCGATACAGGCACTGCAAGCACGATCTTTAGCAAAACTAACATTTGTTAGTCCACGTACATGGTCCCCCTTGAGAAGACTTCGCAAAGATCACATATTGACATGGGCTAAATGGCGATGCCAAAGCCATCCCACGTCAACTTTAGCCATTAGGCATGTCGCGGTCTTAGTGGGTCGCTCAGAAAAGTTAATCACATATAGACCGTTCTCGACATGCCCAACAAAGGCTAATTTAAGAGTCTTGCTCCACAAGAGGGCCACGGTATCAATATCAAAGAAAGTGGTAAAGCCCATGATTGCAAGTTGACGAACGGAAAGTAAATTGTATGCAAGGGACTCAACAAGCATGACCTTCTCGATCGTGAGATCATGAGAAATGACAACCTTGCCAAGTCCCAATACCTTAGAAGACGAGGCATCACCCCACTTGACATTGTGGGCATAGATGGAATCTTGTGCACGTCCACCACCAAGTCCTTGCTTCCGGTCATATGATTTGTAGCTCCACTATCGAGCAACCATGATCCCCCACCGAAAGCAAACACCTACAAGAGATCAATGCTTGGTTTTAGGTACCCATTTTATAATGGGTCCTTTGATGTTAGTGACAAGGGTCTTAGGGACCCAAATAGACCATTCAATATACTCATAAGGAGAACTAACAAATTTGGCATAAACATGTCCATCACTAGCACGGCACAACACATAAGAAGGGTTAAAGTCATCGGCTTTGTTGAGAAGGGAAGTGTTGCCCATCTTGGCATCAACACCCTTCACGGTGTTCTTCTTCTTCTCCTTAGCAGCACCCTCTCCCTCCTTCACGAAGGTTTGCTTGAGAGGGGGGGGGTCGTTTGGTCTTGTCATTCTTCTTCTTAATCTTTAACTTGGGTGCGTACCCAATCCCTTCCTTGACCACAACTTCCTTTTGATTGCTCAAAAGGTCGTTGAGGTTCTTCTCGCCTTGTATGCAAGACACAAGACCCTTCTCAAGTTGCTCCTTTAACTTAGCATTCTCCTCAACAAGATGCACATGCTCACAACATGGGTTAGTAGCATTTGCATTATCAATTAACACCATATGAGGAAATGTAGCTTTCTCCTTGGTTAGCTTTACTTGAAGTTGATCATGAGTCTCCTTGAGGCTAGCATGAGCACCCTTCAAGACTTTGTGAGCCTTGTCGAGAATGTCAAACTCCTCTTTGAGTCCAACAAGATCAACCCCAAGCTTGGCCTTCTCGGAGTTTAGCACACGAGAAACAACAAGAGCATGATCAAGATCTTTCTTTAACTTAGCATGATCATCGTTGTGTGACTCCTCAAGAGCCAAACGAAGACCATGCTCTTCCTCAAGAGCATTGGAAAGATCCGAAATCTCATCGGCATAGTCACGACTATGCCCCTCCATCTTAGAGATGGTATCTTCGTGAGCCTCGATCATGTCATTGGCTTCACCAAGTTGTTCCAAGAGAGCAACGAAGTGCTTCTTGGATTTACCCTTGAGTTTACCCATAAAGGTCTCAAACTCATTTCCCTCCACATTTGTTCCCTCATGTTCATCAATGCCATCCGTCAAAGAAGGATGATTAATGATGGTAGTTTTGATGTTGGGGGCTACCTTGTTGGTGGCTTTAGCCATGAGGCACTTGGCGGTGATGCTTTCATTGGGTGAGTCGAAGAGAGACACCCGTGGAGTCGTTGCAATGGCAACGGAGGCCATGGCAACCGACTCACCATCTTCATCATCGTCATCATCCTCATTGTACTCTTCTTGTACCACCAATGCCTTGTGAGGAGTCTTCTTGATGAAGTTGCTCTTGTTGGGGAACGACTTGGCCTTGTCCTTTCGGATGAGCTTGCCACCATTGTCTTCCCTCTTCTCATAAGGGCACTCCACAACAAAGTGGCTCACATTGCCACAATTAAAGCAAGTCCTCACTCGTTGCTTGCCCTTTGCGCCACTTGAATTGTTCTTGTTGAAGTTGGGCCTTGAGTTCTTCTTGCTCCAAAATTGCCTTGAAGCAAGAGCCATGTGTTCATGATAGGCATACTTCATATCTTCGAGGTTTCTCTCCTCCTCTTCTTCTTCATCCTCTTCCTCCATACTAACCTTGACCTTTAGAGCAAGGTTGGGCCTCTTTACTCTTTGAGAGCGTAGTGCCGCATTGTCGGCGGTCTTGTCCAAGATGCTCATAGAAACGAACTCATCCAACACTTCACTTGAGGATAAGGTGTGGAAGTCCGGCCTTTGACGAATGACGGAGGACATGGCTTTGTGGTAGGGCATCATTGCCTTGAGGAATTTGCGTTTGATCCAATTGTCATCCGTGTCCTTACTTCCATGATCTCAGAGAGAGACCGCGAGTTTGGTTACCCTCCGATAAAGCTCATGAGGTTCATCATCTTCTTTCATTGCAAACTCATCGGCTTCATCATGCACCACTTCATAATTGGAGCGTTGAATGCTTGTGCTTCCCCAATAGAGGGAAACCACTTGGTGCCAAGCATCTTTGGCCATGGAGTTGGGCCGGAGATGAGGAAGATCTTCGGGTGGGATTGCTTCTTGGATGATGAAGAGAGCATTCTCATTGAATTGATTATCCACGGCTTCTCTAGGAGTGAAGTTGCTTCGGTCATGCGGATAGAAACCTTCTTCAATGATTCTCCAAAGGTTAGTGTTCACATGATTTAAATGACGCTTAAAGCGATATACCCAAGAATCAAAATCCACATTCTTCTCAATCTTAGGGGCCGGGCCAACATGATTCAAATGAGTGGAAGGAAGCGGTCCACCATAGACAGGTGAGGTTCCACATGGGCAAAGATGACGGTGCCATTTTTACCACAAAAAGAAGGAGCTTTCTCGCTAGTAGCTTCCCCCTTGTCGGAGGTAGCATCCGTCACCTTGTTAGCGGGATCACCCACTTTCAACGGTGCGGTGGAAAGTTTAAGCCCTTCTAAGAATTTATTAAGCATGCTTTCGACCTTGGTCATCATGGAGGTTTTCAGTGTGTCCAACGCCACATTGAATTCCTCACGAGAGACCGCGGTTCCCCCATCTCCCGTAGACGAGACCGGATTCGCACCGGAGTGCTCCTCCTCACCGTCTACGACGTCAACCATACTCTTCGAACGGTAAAGTCCTTAATAAAGAGATGAGGCTCTGATACCAATTGAAATGATTGATATAGTTGACTAGAGGGGGGTGAATAGGCAACTAACAATTTTTAGCTTTTCTGTATCAATTTAAACTTTGCATCAAAGTAGGTTGTCTAGATATGCAACTAGGTGAGCAACCTATATGATGCAACAACAACAAGCACACAAGCAAGCTAGAGATATAACATAGATAAGCTTGCACAAGTAAAGGCACGAGATAACCAAGAGTGGAGCCGGTGAAGACGAGGATGTGTTACCGAAGTTCCTTCCCTTTGAGGGGAAGTACATCTCCGTTGGAGCGGTGTGGAGGCACAATGCTCCCCAAGAAGCCACTAGGGCCACCGTATTCTCCTCACGCCCTCACACAATGCGAGATGTCGTGATTCCACTATTGGTACTCTTGGAGGCGGCGACCGAACCTTTACAAACAAGGTTGGGGCAATCTCCACAACTTAATTGGAGGCTCCCAACAACACCACGAAGCTTCACCACAATGGACTATGGCTCCGCAGTGACCTCAACCGTCTAGGGTGCTCAAACACCCAAGAGTAACAAGATCCGCAAGGGATTAGTGGGGGGAATCAAACTTCTCTTGCTGGAAGTGTAGATCGGGGCCTTCTCAACCACTCGCGAGCAAATCAACAAGTTTGATTGGCTAGGGAGAGAGATCGGGCAAAAATGGAGCTTGGAGCAACAATGGAGCTTAGGGTTGGAAGAGGTAGTCAACTAGACGAAGAAGACACCCCTTATATAGTGGAGAACCAAATCCAACCGTTATCCACTTAACCAGCCCGCAACCTGCGGTACTACCGCTCCTGACAAGCGGTACTACCGCGCGGCCTCACGGTACTACCGCGACCTACTGCGGTACTACCGCTGCTATGGCAAGAACTAGGGCAGGCTTGAAGCCCAGAGGCCGAGGGCGGTACTGCCGCGGGTGTGGTACTACCGCTCCCCCTTGCAGTACTACCGCAAGGCAGGATTGGCCTAGCCTGGGAAGGGCGCGGATGAATAAAATACATCCGTGCGAACTTCCACTGGAAAACAATCGATGCAAAAATCCGACACGGTACTACCGCACATGGGATGCGGTACTACCGCGCAGGGAGCAGAACTAATCCGCCCCTACTTCCGCTCGTGTAGCTGTGCGAGACCAGGACTCACGGTACTACCGCGCTCATGGGGCGGTACTACCGCGTAGGGTGCGGACGTAAAAAATTACGTCCGCCCCTACAGCCGCACGAGCAGCCGAGTCTGGTCTGAGGCCACGGTAGTACAGCTCCGTAGGAGCGATACTACCGCGGGCACCTACAGTACTACCGCAAGCCCCAGAACAGCCACACTTAAGAATCCTACTCTTTGCATAGAGAAGAGGAAAACGGAGGATGCTCCAAAGCGCAAGGGAAAAGGTGGTGCAAAGGAAGAAAACATGTACGTGATGATTCCACCCGAACCTTTCCACAGCGGACCCCCTCTTAATAGTACGGGTTTCCTACGACTCAAGTCCACCGAAAAGAAACGTAGAAAAACGCCGACTTCATTAGTCTTCGAGGGGCACCGAACCGTCTTGTGCCTAGCGATGAAAAGTCCGAGAAACTCAATGCACACGATTAGTCCGCAATCACATTATCATCAATCACCAAAACACCTTAGGGATAAAAATGCCCTTACATAGGGGGAGTCCGCCTGCGAGAGACGAACCAGCACCCCCTCGAAGATGTTGAGGTTGTCGATGTCGTTGACGTCAGGAGGGTTGGCGTCGGCGAACGGGTTGGAGTTGGTGGACGCGGAGGAGGTGACGGACGACATGGCGGGAACGGGGCGCGCGGGCGACTCGGACGGCTCGGGTGGAGCGGTGATTGCAGACGACTTGCGCGGCGGCTCGGGTGGATCGCGCGGGCGGAATCAGCGGCTCGGGCTCGCGTGGCAGCTGGCGGGCGAGCGGCTGGCGACGCGAGGCAGGGCAGCGGGCGCGCTGGCGGGATGGATCAGGTGAGCAGGCTGTAGCGCGGCTGGATCGGGCGGGGCTAGCGGCGGCTGTAGCGCGGGAGGGATAGAGGGTAGCGGCAGCTGGTGAGGTTGGCGCGAAGGCAGCGACAGCGGCGGCGGCAGCGGAAGACTAGGATGGAAACCTAAAAACTGATACCATGTATTATTGCACGATGTATTGCTCTTCGTGCATGAACACGTATATATGATGTACAAAGGTGGGCCGCGAACGTCAACTATACAGAAATTAGGAGGCGGGCCCATTACACGATATACACATACACATATACTCAACAGAGAGTATATGACACCGAAGCAAGGTTTGTAAGGCAAAAAAAAAAAGAGCAAGGCACCAGACTTTGTAGGAATCTATTATGGCTCTCCATTGGAGCTTATTGTTGTGGCTGAAATCCTAAAGGAACACATTGACCCGCCGGAGATGGTCTAAATCGTGAACCTAAGTAGATTCAATTATTGTTGCTCAAAAAAAAAAGTAGATTCAATTATTGACCTCTCCTGCTTCAAAAAAATATATTTATTGACCTCTCCGCATTATAAAATAGAGTCGATGATAAAATAACTCATACGCTTTGTATACAAAGAGTTGCCAATAAATTCAATGGTGTACACCACATGGGCACATGTGGCTGGTAATTCGAGCTATTTTTAAAATCAATGGTGTACAAAGGTGATGAAGTCAACTCTTAGCCTGACTCTTTGTTAAGCGCCAATCAGAATCTCTTATCCTCTCCCGCCCCAATTCAATAACGATGCACCAGTTCGTCGAAAAATATAATTAAAAAATGATGTGTCAGTACAGACAAGTTGGCTTAACTGTAGTTTAGACCAAAAAATAGATCTCTAATTTGAGAAGTAAACTCATCAAGAAAAGTCTTCTTCTTCCTCCTCCTCCGATGACCTTTGGGACGTGGAGGTATAGGGGATCTCCCCTACCCCCACCCCATCCCCCTCCCGCCGCCGTCGGCAGGAGGGACCTCATTCTCGTTTTTATTAGGTTTAACGTCTTGGTTGAAGGTTGCGTGGCGGTGGTGATGTCCTTCAGTAGAAATAATGTCTGCCACATTCTATCACCATCCCGATGGTGCGAATAACGTTGTCGGAGTATGTGTGCAGGTGTGTCTTCATTGGATCTCGTAGGATTCGGTCGGTGCTGGTCTTCAGTGGATCTATTTGGAAGTTTTTGTTCGTCTTCGTCGTGTGGTTTCAGGTTTGATCTTTCCGATCTACAACTCTCTTCATCGGTGATGGATGTTATTCTGATGCGCTGGTCCTTTGGGGCCTTAGCACGACGACTTCTCGACAGTCTTATTACAATAAAGTTTGTCCGGCTTCGATGAGGGAGGGACGATGACGGCGGCGCGCCTTCGGCTCGCTCCAGTGCTTGTAATTGTCGCTAGGTGGTCCGTAGACCTGATTATATTTTTTATTACGTTTTGTGTTCTTTATACTGTCATGATTGATGAATAGATTGAAAATTTTTCTTGAAAAAAAACGTAAACTCGTCTACAAGTCTAGGAAATCTAATTTTTAGACGCAAAATGAATAATCTCTTCGGTCAGTTGCTCCCACTGCCCGCCACTGGCTCTCCCCCTTCCTTCCCGGTGAAAGTGAATCGAATCAACCCGCCGGAAGAAAAAAGCCGCCCCAATCCCATCGATCCCAGCCGCCCGCAGCACGGTGAATCCACCTACGGCCGCCCCCCGTAACCAACCAACCAACGCAGCCGGCTGGGGTTCGGTCAACCTCCACCCCACTCCCGTCGTCACCAGGGGCCAACACAACACATGGATCGATTCCTCATTCCTCGCCGTCGTCATCATGACGACGGCGGCGGCGACACGTTCGTCGCGGTGCCGGCGCCAGTGCGCCTACGCCCCGAGGCCGAGTGCGACCCACTGCCGCTTCCACTCCCACTCCGTTCCCACTCGCGCCCGCCCTTTCCCCACGCGCGCCATCGCCCGCTTGCTTCCCCGACTTGTCTACTCCCACCACCATCTGCGGCATTTCGCTCTCTGACTCGATCCTCCTCCTCTATCCCCCCCTCTCCTTTCGCTTTCGCCTTTGCGCCGGCGTGCGCACTTATCTGCTGGCGGGGTCCGGACGGCGACGGGGGGTGCGAGTCGGGGCATCCATCCAAACCCAGCTCCCGAGCAGGAACCGGTCGTGTCGCTGGCTAGCGGTGGTAGGTGGGTCGCCGGGTAACCAGCCGGCGCCAGAAGCAGTACTAGTTCTTGACCTCGCCGCCCCGACGCGACGGGACACGGAATTGGTGGTGGGTCCATGCCTCCTCCTTCTCCTCGGCACCGGCAGGAGCGCCGTGGGTGCGGGTGCTGGGCCGTGCTCGCGCGGGGGCTGCGGGGCTCCTGCTTCCGCCCCGCGACGGCGGCCGCCGCCGCCCCGGCCGGCGCCGCGGTCAAAGGCGGCCATGTCTACGACGCAGGTTGCTGATTTAATTCTTGCTCTTTATCCGGAAGTTTTGTCCTTTTTTTCCCCTGGTTGGTGGGATCTCTTTGTCTGGTTCCGGGAGCGATCGGCTGCTTTGTTCTCTAGCGGTTACATGCCGCCATGATGTGATAGCTATGGTAGTACTTGATACGATGTTCTTCTGTTCTTCGAGCAAAGACATACTAGTAAGAAAGACGAGGATCAGACAGTTGAGGATCGGATGAGTTTTGCTTAGTATTCCCATTCTTTCATGAAGGATCCTGTCCTTGCTAGCAGTGTGATTGCCAGCTCTCACAAGATTGTGCAGCACATCGAATTGGGCTTTCTTTCTTGGTTCCTGATTGAGAATTGACCAATTAACGGAGCCTATTGAATTTAACCTTGCTTGTCGATGTCCTAATCTTGAACAGCTATTGCCATGGCAGCATATATATGAGCTTGGGCTTGTGTCTTTAACTCTTTATGGGTGGGTAAGCAAAAGGTGTTCTTTGTTCTATTGCGAGATAATAATCCCCTTCAAACCAATGGTTTTTGCTGCTTATCTTTAGGTGCAAGTTGTGTTATGCAATTCACTATAGTAATAATTCTGACTAGCAGGTGAGATTTTTCTGACCATTGTGACATAACTGAAGAAACACATGTGGTAAATACTATAGAGGCATGAATCAAGCCTTTAGTTCCTTCAGTCCAAGGAGCAAAACACATCTAATTCTGTTGCTTTCTGCTGTGACGCTCATCATTGACATTTTGCTTAAGCTTACCTGGCAGTATAAGAAACATATTCATGATACCTCAATTCAACTGGATCGATTCTTTTTTCCTTAATAAAGGCTGAGGATAAGTATGCCTAGTATATAATACTCTTGGTCTTGGGTAGTTGGGCATATGTCCATCTACTTTGTTAACCAGTTTGGATACGTGGGGAAGTCCAAGACCTAATAAATATAAGCCTCGGAAAACATATTTTATCCTAGTTCACACAGTTGAGCGTGATCTGAGTACAGCATATTGCATTTCAGAGTGTACTATAACCATGCTATATTCCATTAGCAAATTTCCAGTTTGGGGTGAAATGCTCAACCATGTTCCCCCTTCCATGGCAGCGGAGACGAGATACCTAAATTCTAGCAATCGAGATCTTGCAGATCATTTTCAGAGGAAGCTTGGTGACGAAAATGGTGTTGACGCATCAGTTGAGAAGAAAATATCACCCAAGCTACTTGAATTCACTTTCCAAGAGCTGAAATCTGCCACTGTTAACTTTAGACCGGACAGTATTCTCGGAGAAGGTGGATTTGGGTATGTCTTCAAGGGGTGGATTGAGCCGAACAGCACAGCTCCTGCAAAACCTGGCACTGGTCTAACTGTAGCTGTCAAAAGTCTGAAGGAAAATGCTCTTCAAGGTCATAGAGAATGGGTGGTAAGTAGTAAAGTAGTACAAGCCTCTTAAGGCTTAAATTTCATTCTTTAGGTGGAGTTATAACTTCCAAAAAATATCTATTTGCAGGCGGAAGTTGACTTTCTGGGACAGTTGCATCACAAACATCTTGTTAAGCTGATTGGATACTGTATTGAGGATGACCAAAGGCTGCTTGTATATGAATTCATGGCACGGGGAAGTCTAGAAAATCATCTTTTCAGAAGTGAGCAATCAACTACAAATATTACTATTGAATGTTGGTGTTTTATGTTTAGTATTCCTACATTGAGTGCTGAAACTTGGAAGGCTTTATTTGAGCCAATGTACTGACGTAATATTTTATTCCTATCTGAAGGAACTGTTTTCTGAAAGGAAACACATAATGATATCTGAACATTAGGATAAATTCATCTTCAGAAACTATTTTCTGAAGTTCAACCTATCTAATATCTGAAAGGAAAATCAATAGTTTTTTGCAAAGAGACAAAAATAATCTAAAGGTGACCAGTTGCTTGTTATCTTTTTATTCCAAGGTGGTATGCATGCCTTATTATCTCTAGCTTGTTTTTTTGCAGTTCAAACTTCAGAACAATCATAACAATTTTGTTCAAACTGTTATTTAAAAATCCTACTTCTGGTACAAATCCTTACAGGAACAATGGTCTGTGTGGGTTTTCTTCTTGCTTACTTATTGCTTTTCGTCCCTGCCTAGCTACATTTACTTCATTTTTTTATTACGTGATGTTTATTGATTCGTAGTAATATCTTATATTGTTTTGTCCCTTTTTATTCTCCTGTTATCTTACTTTGTTTAATCTTGAAGGGACTCTTCCCCTACCTTGGCCGTGCAGGATGAAGGTTGTTCTTGGTGCTGCTAAAGGTCTAGCCTTCCTACATGTTGGTCCCAAACCAGTTATTTACAGGGATTTTAAGACGTCAAATATTCTTATCGATGCGGTAGCTCTCTTGTCAATTTGCTTGTTCCCATGCTTAACTGTAGTATGTTACATTAACTGTGAAAGTTCTGCTTCATTAACTGTGAAAGTTCTGCTTTTACAGGAGTACAATTCAAAACTTTCAGATTTTGGGCTCGCAAAAGCTGGTCCCCAAGGTGATAAAACCCATGTCTCTACTCGGGTTCTTGGCACATATGGCTACGCTGCGCCTGAGTATGTAATGACAGGTATTCAGCGGAAGCTTTTCCATTTCAGTAGCTACATTACATCCATCAGGAGTTTTCAGCGTGCAGTTACTAGTTGGCAATTTACAGTGTTTTCCTAGTTTCTTGAATGTGATAATATCCAAGAGAACAAAAACTCAGTTTACGATTATTTGTATTGACAATAGAATGCCAAGTTTTATATCTCATTTTAAGCACACTGTTCAGGCCACTTGACAACCAAGAGCGACGTATATAGCTTCGGAGTCGTGTTACTCGAGGTGCTGACTGGCAGGAGATCAGTGGACAAGAAGCGCCCCCCGGGGGAGCAGAACCTAGTCGCGTGGGCGAGGCCGTATCTGAGCGACCGGCGAAGGCTCTATCAGCTCGTAGACCCTCGCCTGGGGCTGAACTATTCTGTCAGAGGGGTTCAGAAGGTTGCTCAGATCTGCCACCACTGCCTCAACCGTGACAGCAAGTCGCGCCCGATGATGGACGAGGTCGTCAAGCATCTGACGCCGCTGCAGGACCTCAACGACATGGCCGCCGCGTCGTATAGGCCCCGGTCATCACCCCGCGGTGAGTGGTATCTCTGAATCCACCCTGACTTTTCTTTTGACAGGAGTGAAAGTGAAGCTAACTGGGAATGTGCTCTCTTCTTCATGACAGGAAAGGCGCGGCGGTGATTGCCAGTCTGAGGCGACATAAACGGCATTTCTATGATTTCTTGGCATTGTTGGATGCTGGTCTTGTTTTAACTGTACAGAAAGAAAAAAGATTGGGCTCCATGTCCATCAACGAAAATTGGAGCTCTGACACCCGTGTCTCGCTTAGATCAATCACACTGTTTTTGCCCGTTGCCTAAGCGAATCGATGACATTGTCTGATTGTGATATGTTGTAATAATAACGAGTTAATATCTGATTGGTGTGTGAGAATGGTTTGGCCTGGTGGTGTATGCCAGTGCCATCCCAGTGGTCTTGCTGGAGTTCGTAGGGGAAAAGATGGTTGCTGCTGTGGTTTCTGAACCTGATGCTTTGTGTTTGGTGCTTAGGGTTAGGGATGTGTTTGGTTGCAGGGCTATCCTCCCAGGACAAGGATAACCCTTTTTGTTGTGGTTGCCACCCGTTTGGATCTGAGGCAAGGAAGGGCAGGGGCAGCTAGATGCTCGGAATATTCGTCAAAAACAGGGCTATGGTTAGCTGTGAAAAAGTGGCGGGTGACGGCAACCACCCCGCACGCGAGCATGAAACCCTCACTTTCCACCATTCTCATTTCTCTATCCTGTGCGTGGCGGCGGCCCATCTAGCAGAGAGGCTGCGAGTGATGAGTTCATTCTCTACTCATGCCCTCTCTTCTACTTTGTCTCAGTTCTCTACCTCAATCAATCGCGTGTGGCGGCCGACCGTTGTAGAGGGTGCGGTTGGATCTTGAGTAGGCCGTGCGGCTGTTGCCTGGTGGATAACCAAGACGGTGACTATAGGTTGTTGGGTAAGCTCTTTTGATTACCACCAAAACATTAAACTATGGGTTGTATAACTATAGGTTCTTTTTTTTGACCAAATAACAGTAGGGCAACAACCCTACTGTGTGTCATTTTTCATTAATAAAGGAGAAACAAAATAGTCTTACAATGGTTGTTGGGGAAACAACCAGAAATGGAAGAAATACAAAATAAAAGGAAAAAATGAGAAGAAAAAAGAAATCTAAATTATTGAAATTAAATGTTGGCAATCCAGGATGACATGCCATCTTTCAGAGATGGTTTAGCTCTCATCATGGTAATCTTGAAAGATCTGATAAAATCATACTTGCATCCATTAATTGAGCAAGGTATCCCCTCAAATATCATCCCATTTCTTTGATTCCAAATGCTCCAGCAGCCCACTATCATAATTTCCATAAAATGTTTGATTTTGTATCTGTGATTGGCATCCATGATCATACTATGAATATCCAAGTCTGAATTCCATTCAAATCCAATGTCCCACCAAAAACCTTGACTAAATGGACAAGTGAAGAGGAGGTGCATTCTGTCTTCCATGTCTTCTGCATTACATAACACACATGTAGTGGAATCAAGATGCATGCTCTTTCTAGTTAAGAGGTCACATGTGTTTATCCTGTCATTAAGCATAAGCCAGCAGAAAAATTTATGTTTAGGAAGGCAATATGATTTCCATATCCACTTAAAAGTATCAGCAACATCTTCACCCTTCATAAGAAATTGATAAATCATCTTGGTCATGCTTTTGTTGTTGCTCCAATTGAAATTCCAAATGTCATGATCCTGGTTTTGCCTGATGGCATTTAATTCACCAGAAAGTTGATGAAATTGCTGATGTGCTTGAATGGATAGGGGTAGTTGAAATAAACTATACAAATTATCCAGATCCTTGGCATCCTTGATAGATATACTTTCCTTATAAGTGAAAGAGTGTAGCTCAGGAAACTTTAGTTTCATAATGTCACCATTCCATTTATCCTCCCATAGCATATTGGTATCACCAGATTTAATATCACAAGTTGTCATATCTGTGAAGTAATCATACATTTTCATGCAATCTCTCCACCAAAAAGAGCCTTTGTTTCTGTTAGAATGAGGGGCTTCATTATTCTGATAATGGGCCTCCCAAATTAGTTTAACCCAAGGTACATCCATCTTGTTGTAAATCTGTAAAGATGCTTAATAAGTAAGGCTTTGTTTTGTTCTCTCAAATTTAGAACTCCAAGACCCCCTTGATTTTTTGGTTTGCATATCATCTGCCAGCTTGCCAAACATTTGCCTCCTTTATTAATATCATTTCCATACCATAAGAAATTTTTGCTTGATTTATCAACATGCTCTAGGATGGTGATATGCACTTTGAAAGAGCACATAGCAAATATTGGCATTGAAGCAACAACTGAATTGATATAAGTAAGTCTGCCAGAATAATTCATGAATCTAGCAACCCCAGATAATCTTTTGTCAATTCTAGATATGACAGGAATGAGATCATGTATTGATGGTTTTGTAGTGCCCATGGGTAGACCTAGATAGGTGAAGGGTAGGCTTTCAACCTTGCATCCAAATAATGTGGCAAGTCTGGTGACCTCTTGATGATTTACATTGATGGGAATCATGGAGGATTTGTTGAAGTTAACAAAAAGACCTGTGGACAGACTGAAAAGATTCAGAAGGTATTTGAGGTGGTTTAGTTGCTCTTCATTAGCAGGCATAATCAACAAAGTATCGTCAGCATAATGTATGATTGGATAATCTTGACCATATGCATGATTTATAGGAAGAGATAATTCTCCATTTGACCAGGCAGCATTAATAACTGTTTGAAGAAGATCTGCAGTAATAACATATAATAAAGGGGAATGAGGATCCCCTTGTCTGACCCCTCGCTTACAGATGATTTTTTTCCCAGCCACTCCATTAAGTAGGACAGAAGTAGATGCAGTTTGAAGAATATTGTCTACCCAATTGATCCATCTAGGTCCAAAACCTTTGGCTCTGAGCATAGCAATAATGGTTTTGTATTCCACCTTATCAAATGCCTTTTCAAAATCTAACTTTAAAATGATGATAGGTTCTTTTGACTGATGGCATAAATGGAGATATTCAAAGGCATATCCCAAACAATCTTGTATATTTCTACCTTTGATAGAACCATATTGATTCTGATGTATAACTGAGGTAATAATTTTCTGAACTCTGTTAGCCATAAGCTTAGTAATAATTTTTAAGGGAAGACTGACCAGGAAAATAGGTATAAAATCATTCATATTGAGAGGGTTTGTAATCTTTGGAATAAGAGTAATGAATGCAGTGCTGATACTCTGAATGTCACTGTTCCCTTCAAAAAAATCCCATATCATAGTGTAAATATCTTGTTTAATAATATCCCAACATTTTTTAGGAAAGCACCATTGAAGCCATCTGGTCCCGGTGCTCTTTCAGATGGAATATCTTTAATCACCTGGTCAATCTCCTCCATAGTGAAAGGGGCTTCAAGTTTAGAAAGGTCAGATGGTTGAATAAGTTCCTCCAAGTTAAATAGCATATGTGGGTCAATTGACTTGCCCAATCTGTCTTTGAAAGATTTCCAAATGATAGCAGCCTTATGATCATGGTTTTGGACAGGATTTCCATCTTCATCATTGATAGAAGTAATGAAGTTTTTTCTGTAACTCTGGGTAGCCATGGCATGGAAAAAATCAGTATTTTCATCATACAGTTTCACACACCTCATTTTAAATCTTGTTTTCCAATAAATTCTTTTCACTTCCAATAATTTGGAAATGTGCCTCCTCAAAATAGTCCTGAAATTGGCTTCCATAGTGCTAAGAATTCTTTGATCTTCAATGCCATCCAGCATAGATAAAACATAATTACAAGCAGAAATGTTAGTGTTGAGTTTGGACAAGTTCTTACTCCATTTCTTGAGTCCCATTCTAAGACATTTGAATCTGGTAGCAACATCTTGAGCAGAGTTTATCAACTGTTGGTTCTTATTCCAGCATTGTATGACAGTATCATAAAAACCATCAAATTCAAACCAGTAGTTTTCAAACCTAAAGATGGAGGATTTAGGAATATCACTGCCAATCTGAATGTGTATAGGGACATGATCTGATGTAACTCTGGTGAGTGGATGAGCCAGTGTGTTTGGGAAAGATAGTGTCCAGTTAGCAAAAGTAAATATCCAATCCAGTTTTTCCAATAAAGGGTAATCTTGCATATTGCTCCATGTGAAATTTCTACCTTTGAGAGGGATCTCCACAAGATCCAATTGTTGGAGTAGGCTGTTAAACATGAGCATATTATTTGTGTCCCCTCCAGGTCTATTTCTGTCATGAGGGCTACTTATTAAATTAAAATCACCAACCAACATCCAGTGGTCCATCTGTGATGCATCAATATTGTTTAACCAATCAAAAAATCCACTCTATCTTCATTCTGACAGGGCCCATATATATTACTGATATAAAAGATATGACTAGATAGATTGCATGTTAACTTGACAGTGATTTGGTAGGAAGATTGACTGATGACAAATCCACTGAATAAACTGCCATTCCATACAGTAATAAGTCCACCTGACAAACCAACTGAAGGATTATATGCAAACTGGTTGAGTCTTCTAGGTGTAAAATTTCTGAGATAAGCCTGGTCAAATGCTTCTCTTTTTGTTTCTTGAATGCAAATAACACCACAATTACTTTCCTCAATTCTAGCTCTTAAATCATCCCATCTGGTTTGAGAGTTTATATCTCTGACATTCCAGTTTAAAATATTCCAATTTCTATTCATTAAAATGTGCAGGTGGAAGAGGGCCACAGGGACATGAGTTAATCATATCCACAAGATTATAGTAATGTGCACTTGCAGGCAATAGGAAATGTAACCAGTACTTTTGATAAGTGCGTCTGCCCCATATTGATAGCTCATAATATAACTAACCATTCAGCCAACTCAAAATGTGAAATACTAAAAACAAGATGTTCCAACCAGAAAACTGACAGCAAATTTGCCCATAACAGAATTGACCATTCAGATAACTAAATATGTAAAATAGATAAGTCTTGATGTTCCACCAACATAAGCAAATAATGGAGTTTAACTCCTTACAAACCAAGTTCATAAATAAAGCATAAGTAGCATTCCAGGACCAAGGAAAACAAAATAAAGGCCTAAGGCCAGATAGGGTCTTTTTACAGCAAGACCAACTGAAATAAGAACTAGACTTATTCATAGTCCACCATGGCCTTCAGCTTCTCTCCAGAGACCTCCTCAAGGGGTATCTGACACTGCTTGGTGGCGATAGCTTGGATGGTGTCCAGTGGCAACTCAGGAGGTGGCTTGGCAGTGGGGCCAACAATCTCATATTCAAATTATGCATTTAAGTTCTTCTTGCATTTGTTAATGTTCTTGGCCTTGATAGCAACAACTTCATTCTTAAAACCAACGCTCAATCCAGCAAGACGACGACTACGTCTGAGATCATTAACATCCAATGGAGCATTGTTTTTTTCGTCTTATTGACAGTAGGAGAGTTTGCAGCAGCAGGCAGTGGATCTGCCAGCACAAGAGGTGGCCCATGCACATGAGAATTGTGGTTGGTAGCCATAAAATCCAGCATAGCTGGGGATGGAACTTGCTCAGGGTCTATCATGCTATGGGATTCAGAGCTTTTAGAAAGTTCAGCAAGTTTAGGGAGTTCAGTTATCACCACTGAAGAAATAAAAGGCTCCTGCGGAACAACACTAGTGACAGTCATCAGGCACTTCTTGACAGGTCCATGCTCCTCATCCACACATAGTATCTGGCATCTGGCACTAACAACATCATATTCTAAGAGCTGTTCAATCATGTCAGGAGCGGCATCCATAATTTTGGACATCATGTCGTGCATTGCAATGAAAGCATCAGTGGCTTCAACTGCAGATTGGTTGGGTTGGTGCTGCTCAGGGCTAAGTGGGGGAGTGTGAACCATAGGAATATCCTCATTGTTTACATCAGGGGCATGATGGGCAGCTGGCGCAGCTTGATGATGATCTTGGTCATGGAAATCAGCATCATGCCATATTCCTCCAAACGGGGCAAGGAGCATAGGGTGCATCACACCATCAGGAGGTATCGGATCTTCATCTACACCCATAGCTCCGAGAAGATCAGACTGCAGTATGTATACAGCACTTGTCCAGGACTGCCCATGGCCAAAGTCATCAAGACTCTCACAGATAACATGACTGACATGAATATCTAATAAATCTGGAACTCTAACTTTGACCAAGATACGAGCTCTATTTGACATGTCTCTGTTTCAGACTAAGAACTTGGCAAAACCACTGACAGATTCCCTAACTTTATCCGGTCTCCAAGCCTCTAGAGGGTAGTTCACCATCATAATCCAAGCATCATGCGAAAAAGTGCAGTCTCTGTGATTAATACCTCTGTCATGACGAATAACTCTGAGGATCAAGTCGCCAACGAAGTAGGGATGTTGGCGATGGCGGTGTCGATGTCGCAAGCGTGCTGAAACCTGACGAAGGCAGTCCCCATTCCGCATCTAGATACCTCAGCAATGCGAAAACCACGCTCGCGGTCAAGAAAATGACGTATGAGCATGGCATCCGTATCAAATTGGAGAGGGTCAGGTGGCGGAGCAAGGGAGATGATGGCTCAGTCCCCGGACTGGACAAGAGGCTCACCGCCAAGGAAGTGGTAGGTACGTCGACGTCGATTACCATCAACCTCCATGATGGCAGTACCAGGAGGGAGGAGAGGGATCGGGTCGCAAGGGTATGTGGCCATGGCGTTGGAGGAAGTTGAGGAGGCGGTGGAGAACAATGGCGGAGCAGAGCAAGGATGAGCTGACGAACAGGGGGTTTGGCAGGTTGGGCGGTCGAATAGAGGAGGGGGTGGGGTTTTGGGGAGACGAGTCGTCAAGCGGGTTATTGGTATCTGGTACTGGGTTGGTAGGTAGGTAGGATTTGACCCGATATACCGGAGGATGGCGTTTGGAGTTATAAAAAAACGAGATATATGGCCATATCGATAACAACTTCGACAACGTAAATCATTATTGCAATCGGCACGATAATGCTCATGAGATAAACATTTTCCACAAAAGATAATCTTCTAAGATAGTTGAAGATGATGATTGGTGATTGGCGGGGTGGTTTGGGCTATGTGGTTGGGTTGTCCATGGGCTGAAAGAGGCTATTGGGCCGTGATCTGCAAATGGGTGTCACCGTTGTGGGCTAGGCTGCTGGGTTGGTGGGCCAGGTTAGATGAGCTAGATTTTTGAATTGTAACCAACGCGCCCGAGTTTGGCTCGTGATCCGAGATGGGAGCAGGATTGTTGGCGAAAGTTGGGGACCGGCACATCGGCGGCGTAGGAGTAGGACGACGGCCAATCTGAACAGAGTTTGCACCGGTGAGCATGCGTTGAGGAGATCTAAAGACCGTAGTCCATTCGTGATCAAGTTCGTATATCCAAGAATTGTATTCTCTGACCCAAGCAGGACCACCGAAACCCCATAGGTGGAAAAAACATGAGAAACTAGGACACTTGAAAGATCTAAGTTGGTAGATCATAAATCCAACCGCCTTAGAGATCACAGAAAATTTATAAACTTGTCCACAAAGGTGGTAGACATGAAGATCAGATGGTGATCCACCAACACATGCCTCAAGCGCAAGACCAACATGCTCAACATTGAGGGGAAAGGTGGAGTGGCCAAAAGAGACGATAAGATGAAAAGCATTAATAGGATTGAGGCAATGTACAGGAGTAGAGAACCTTGCTCTAACCTTGTTGGCGAAACCCACCCCACGGGAGAGATTGATACGTCTCCAACGTATCTATAATTTTTGATTGCTCCATGCTACTTTATCTACTGTTTTAGGCAATATTGGGCTTTATTATCCACTTTTATATTATTTTTGGGACTAACCTATTAACCGGAGGCCCAGCCTAGATTTGCTGTTTTATGCCTATTTCAGTATTTCGAGGAAAAGGAATATCGGACGGAGTCAAAACGGAACGAAATCAACTGGAGAAGTTATTTTTGGAAGGAAACCCACCTGATGGACTTGGACCCCACGTCAAAAGAGCCACGAGGCGGTCACGAGGGTGGAGGGCGCGCCCTCCCCCCTGGGCGCGCCCCCTGCCTCGTGGGGCCCCCGTAGCTCCACCGGCGTTCCCCCTTCACCCATATATACCGTCGTACCCTAAAACTTCCAGAACAGAAGATAGATCGGGAGTTCCGCCGCTGCAAGCCTCCAGAACCACCAAAAACCAATCAGGACCCCTTTTCGGTACCCTGTCGGAGGGGGGATCCATCTCCGGTGGCCATCTTCATCATCCTGGCACTCTCCATGACGAGGAGGGAGTAGTTCACCCTCGGGGCTGAGGGTATGTACCAGTAGCTATGTGTTTGATCTCTCTCTCTCTCTCTCTCTCATGTTCTCTCTCGTGTTCCTCTATGGCACGATCTTGATGTATCCCGAGCTTTGCTTTTGTAGTTGGATCTTATGATGTTTCTCCCCCTTTACTCCTTTGTGATGAATTGAGTTTCCCCTTTTGAAGTAATCTTATCGGATTGAGTCTTTATGAGAACACTTGATGTATGTCTTGGTGATCAACTTGCGGGTTTCGTGACATTGGGAACCTATGCATAGGGGTTGGCACACGTTCTTGATTCTCCGGTAGAAACTTTGGGGCGCTCTTTGAAGTACTTTTATGTTGGTTGGATAAATCTGAGATTGTGTGATGCATATCGTATAATCATGCCCACGGATACTTGAGGTGACAATGGAGTATCTAGGTGACATTAGGGTTTTGGTTGATTTGTATCTTAAGGTGTTATTCTAGTAAAAACTCCAGGGTTGTTTGTGACACTTATAGGAATAGCCCAACGGATTGATTTGAAAGAATAACTTTGTGGTGGTTTCGTACCCGACCATAATCTCTACGTTTGTTCTCCGCTATTAGTGGCTTTGGAGTGACTCTTTGTTGCATGTTGAGGGCTTGTCATATGTTCTATCTATGTTATTATTGTTGAGAGAACTTGCACTAGCGAAAGTATGAACCCTAGGCCTTGTTTCCTATCATTGCAATACCGTCTACACTCACTTTTACAATTTGTGACCTTGCTGTTTTTATATTTTTAGTTTACAAAAACCTATATCTTCTATCCATATTGCACTTGTATCACCATCTCTTCGCCGAACTAGTGCACCTATACAATTTACCATTGTATTGGGTGTGTTGGGGACACAAGAGACTCTTTGTTATTTGGTTGCAGGGTTGCTTGAGAGAGACCATCTTCATCCTCATGCCTCCTACGGATTGATAAACCTTAGGTCATCCACTTGAGGAAAATTTGCTACTGTCCTACAAACCTGAGCACTTGCAGGCCCAACAACGTCTACAAGAAGAAGGTTGTGTAGTAGACATCAAGCTCTTTTCTGGCGCTGTTGTCGGGGATGCTAGGTAAGTGAAGGTATATCTTTAGATCTTGAAATCGAATCTTTTTGTTTCTTGTTTTAGCACTAGTTTAGTTTATAAAAGAAAACTACAAAAAAATGGAATTGAGTTTGTCTCATACGCTTCACCTTTTTAATATCTTTCGTGAGTATGATGGAAAGGAAGATTGTGCCAAAGTGCTAGAAGAAGAAATCTATAAAATGTTTGGCACTAAATATTTGAATGATGAGCATGATTGCAATGTTGTCAGTACGAATTCTTTGAATATCCATGATGCTAATGATGATTGCACTAGTTATGATGAAAATGTCTCCTATAAGCGTGTCAATTTTTGTGGAGTGCATTGGGTTTGCAAGGACACACCAAATAGGGAAGATAGATATTGCAAGAGGCATAAGTGCTTAGAAACTAAAGAGTTCCAAGAAAGGCTAAATGCTAGTGCTGATAATTTAAGATATATTAGCCGTACTTGTGAACTTTGTAACGAACATGGTCATTTAAATATCAATTGCAAATTGTTTCATGATCGAATCGTGTCCAAAAATTGTGATGACTTGATTTCCCTTGCACATTATAATGAACTAAGTTTGCTTTTGGGTTATGAAGAATTGAAATGTCAAACTAAGCATATTCCAGAATATAACCTCAAGAAATTCCTCGATATTGATCTAGAAGAAATTTATATGTATTGTGCGGTGAATTGCATTGAAAATCCTTATATTGCCAATTACATAAAGAAAAGAAAACAAATAGAGGATGAAGAGAATACTAACGAAAGGGAAGAGACTTCCCAATATCCTCCTATTATTTCTTTTGATGAATCAGGTAACGAGGAGGAGCCTTCTATTCAACCAATCTCATTAATAAGGAGCTCCAAAAAGAGGATTGAACCCACACAAGATGTGGTGAAGAAGAAGAAAATAAAAAGGAAGAGAGGTAAAAAGGTATCTCTCCCAAATAAAGTTGCTCCTATTATGGCTATGCCCCATGAAAATGAAGATGATACACTTGATGATGATCTCGTTATGCCTATTGCTTGTTGTGATAATTATGATTGGGAAGATAATGATACTCCTTATGATCTTGAAAATCTTTTTGGCACTTTCTTGGAAGAATATGATAATAATGTTTGCTATACTATTGGTGCTATCCATACTATTAATGATGAGAGTGATTATGCTTATGACACGAAAAGGCCCAAGCTTGGGGAAGCTATGTTTGATGAGGATGACATATTTGAGAATATATTTGCTGCAATTAATGTTTGTCCCAAGCTTGGGGATGCTACGTTTAATAATGATGATATTTTTAGCCTTCCATGTTTTGATATGCAAAGTGATTATGATGAGAACAAAGTTGCTACTTATGATGATTATTGTGATAAAACTTATGCTATAAAAAGTAGTGATGATTATATTTATAAAACTTGTCATGATTATGAGTATCCTTTCTCTGAACATTACTCTTTTAATGTGGAAGCAATTTATAGTATTCAAGTCTCTTATGATACTCCCACTATTCCGAATGAGAAGAATTTTGCTTATGTGGAGAGTAATAAAATTTCTATGCTTGTAGATCATGAAAAGAATGCTTTAGGTGCTGGTTATATTGTTGAATTAATTCATGATGCTACTGAAAATTATTATGAGGGAGGAATATATGCTTGTAGGAATAGCAATAATGTCAAGTTTCCTCTCTATGTGCTTAAAATCTTGAAGTGATGCTTGTTTTACCTTCCTATGCAAGTTGATTCTTGTTCCCATAAGTTGTTTGCTCACAAACTCCCTGCATAGGAAGTGGGTTAGACTTAAATTTGCTAGTCATATTCTTCATGATGCTCTCTTTATGTTTCAATTCTTATCTTTTATGTGAGTATCATTGAAATCATCATGCCTAGCTAGGGGCGTTAAACGATAGCGCTTGTTGGGAGGCAACCCAATTTTATTTTAGTTTCTTTCTTTTTGGTTCTGTTTAGGAATAGATAATCCATCTAGCCTCTGTTTATATGTGGTTTTATGTTTTAATTAGTGTTTGTGCCAAGTAGAACCTTTGGGAAGACTTGGGTGAAGTCTTTATGATCATGCTGTAAAAAACAGAAACTTTAGCGCTCACGAGATTAGCTAGAACTTTTTACTGCAGAGTGCTATTTAGTTGATTCTTTTTGCCGATTATTACTAGACAAATTCCTCAGGTCCACCAATTTATTTAAGAATTTTTGGAGTTTCAGAAGTTTGCGTTAGTTACAGATTACTACAGACTGTTCTGTTTTTGACAGATTCTGTTTTCATTGTGTTGTTTGTGTATTTTGATGAATCTATGGCTAGTAAAATAGTTTATAAACCATAGAGAAGTTAGAATACAATATATATTACACCAGTATGAATTTAGAATGAGTTCATTACAGTACCTAAGTGGTGGTTTTATTTTCTTATACTAACGGAGCTTACGAGTTTTGTTTTGAGTTTTGTGTGGTTGAAGTTTTCAAGTTTTGGGTAAAGATTCGATGGACTATGGAATAAGGAGTGGCAAGAGCCTAAGCTTGGGGATGCCCAAGGCACCCCAAGGTAATATTCAAGTACAACCAAGAGCCTAAGCTTGGGGACGCCCCGGAAGGCATCCCCTCTTTCGTCTACGTTCATCGGTAACTTTACTTGGAGCTATATTTTTATTCACCACATGATATGTGTTTTGCTTGGAGCGTCATTTTCTTTTGTTAGTATTTTCTTGATGTAGTTATAATAATGTTTTGCCTCTCTAGTTTCAATAAAAATGTCAAGGATAGCCTTTGCCATGCCTATTTTGCAAGTATGCATGTTGCTGTTTGAAAACAGAAAGTTTACCGCTGTTGCAAAAATTCCATAGAAAAGTCAGAGAGTGGTATAATGTTGAATCTTTTTGAATATTGATCTCTGATAAATTTATTACAGTGGGAATTTTAGTTCATAATTTTTGGAGTTAGGGAAGTATGATGAATCTTGCATTCTTTACAGACTGTACTGTTTTGGCAGATTGCTGTTATGTTTGCATTGTTTGCATATGTTTGCTTGTTTAATGATTCTATTTGATGATAGGAGTATTAAATATGCAGAGGAATTTAGTATGCAATGTTGAATAATAATTTTGTTGATTTGCTACAGTAGAAAATGATAAGGTTTTTGCATTGGTTTATACTAACCTATCTCACGAGTTCTTGTTGAGTTTGTTGTGAATGAAGATTTTGATAAAAAGAGAAATCATGATATGAGAGGAATTAAGGAGACACAAAAGTTCAAGCTTGGGGATGCCCAAGGCACCCCAAGATAATATTTCAAGAAGTCTCAAGCATCTAAGCTTGGGGATGCCCCGGTAGGCATCCCACCTTTCTTCTTCAACAACTATCGGTTAGTATCGGTTGAGCTTAAGTTTTTGCTTCTTCACATGAGTTGTGCTATCCTTGCATTGTCGTTTTATTTAGTTTTGCTTGCTGTTTGGATACAATACCAAGATCTGAAATTCTTAAATGAGATAGAGTCCTCGCATAGTTACATAATTATTTAGCTACTCATTGATCTTCACTTATATCTTTCGGAGTAGTTTGTCATTTGCTCTAGTGCTTCACTTATATCTTTTAGAGCATGGTGGTAGTTTTATTTTTAAGAAATAGATGAACTTTCATGCTTCACTTATGTTATTTTGAGAGTCTTAAATAGCATGGTATTTGCTTAAAATCCTAATATGCTAAGCATAAATGATTTGTAAAAATTCTTATGAGTGTGTTGAATACTAAGAGAAGTTTGATGCTTGATAATTGTTTTGAGCTATGGAGGTGATAATATCAAAGCCGTGCTAGTTGAGTAGTTGTGAATTTGAGAAATGCTTGTGTTGATGTTAGCAAGTCCCGTAGCATGCACGTATGGTTAAATTTGGGTAACAAATTTGAAACATGAAGTGTACCTGGCTTGTGCATCCTTATGAGTGGCGGTCGGGGATGAGCGATGGTCTTTTCCTACCAATCTATCCCCCTAGGAGCATGCGTGTAGTACTTGATTTTTGATGACTTCTAAATTTTTGCAATAAGTATATGAGTTCTTTTGACTAATGTTGAGTCCATGGATTATACGCACTTTTACCTTTCCGCATTTGCTAGCCTCTTCGGTACCGTGCATTGCCCTTTCTCACCTTGAGAGTTGGTGCAAACTTCGCCGGTGCATCCAAACCCCGTGATACGATACGCTCTATCACACATAAACCTCCTTATATCTTCCTCAAAACAGCCACCATACCTACCTATTATGGCATTTCCATAGCCATTCCGAGATATATTGCCATGCAACTTTCCACCGTTCCGTTTATCATGGCATACTTTACTTTTGTCATATTGCCATTGCATGATCATGTAGTTGACATCGTATTTGTGGCAAAGCCACCACGCATTATTTTTCATACATGTCACTCTTGATTCATTGCACCATCCCGGTACACCGCCGGAGGCATTCATATAGAGTCATATTTTGTTCTAAGTTTTGAGTTGTAATTGTTTAGTTGTTAGAAAAATAAAAGTGTGATGATCATCATTATTAGAGCATTGTCCCAAGTGAGGAAAGGATGATGAAGACTATGATTCCCCCATAAGTCGGGATGAGACTCCGGACGAAAAAAAAAGAAAAAGGCAAAAAAAAGGGCCAAAAAAATGAGAGAAAAAGAGAGAAGGGACAATGCTACTATCCTTTTACCACACTTGTGCTTCAAAGTAGCACCTTGTTCTTCATGTAGTGAGTCTTATATATTGTGCTTCAAAGTAGCACCATGATTTTCATATAGTGAGTCTCATAAGTTGTCTTGTTCATACTAGTGGGAATTTTTCATTATAGAACTTGGCTTGTATATTCCAACGATGGGCTTCCTCAAAACGCCCTAGGTCTTCATGAGCAAGCAAGTTGGATGCACACCCACTAGTTTTCTTTTGTTGAGCATTCTTAGCTCTAGTGCATCTGTTGCATGGCAATCCCTACTCCTTGCATTAACATCAATTGATGGGCATCTCCATAACTCATTGATTAGCCTCGTTGATGTGAGACTTTCTCCTTTTTTGTCTTCTCCACACAATCCCCATCATCATATTCTATACCACCCATAGTGCTATGTCCATGGCTCGCGCTCATGTATTGCGTGAAGGTTGAAAAAGTTTGAGATTATTTGAGTATGAAACAATTGCTTGGCTTGTCATCGGGGGTATAGAAGTTGGGAACATCTTTGTGTGACGAAAATGAAGCATAGCCTAACTATATGATTTTGTAGGGATGAATTTCCTTTGGCCATGTTATTTTCAGATGACATAATTGTTAGATTAGTATGCTTGAAGTATTATCATTTTTATGCCAATATGAACTTTTATCTTGAATCTTTCAGATCTGAATATTCATACCATGATTAAGAAGATTTACATTGAAATTATGCCAAAGTATCACTCCGCATCAAAAATTCTTCTTTTATCATTTACCTACTCGAGGACGAGTAGGAATTAAGCTGGGGAATGCTTGATACGTCTCCAACGTATCTATAATTTTTGATTGCTCCATGCTACTTTATCTACTGTTTTAGGCAATATTGGGCTTTATTATCCACTTTTATATTATTTTTGGGACTAACTTATTAACCGGAGCCCAGCCCAGATTTGTTGTTTTATGCCTATTTCAGTATTTCGAGGAAAAGGAATATCAGACGGAGTCAAAACGGAACGAAATCAACTGGAGAAGTTATTTTTTGGAAGGAAACCCACCTGATGGACTTGGACCCCATGTCAGAAGATCCACGAGGCGGTCACGAGGGTGGAGGGCGCGCCCCCCTGCCTCGTGGGGCCCCCGTAGCTCCACCGACGTTCCCCCTTCACCCATATATACCGTCGTACCCTAAAACTTCCAGAACAGAAGATAGATCGGGAGTTCCGCCGCCGCAAGCCTCCAGAACCACCAAAAACCAATCAGGACCCCTTTCCGGTACCTTGTCGGAGGGGGATCCATCTCCGGTGGCCATCTTCATCATCCCGACGCTCTCCATGACGAGGAGGGAGTAGTTCACCCTCGGGGCTGAGGGTATGTACCAGTAGCTATGTGTTTGATCTCTCTCTCTCTCTCGTGTTCTCTCTCCTGTTCCTCTATGGCACGATCTTGATGTATCCCGAGCTTTGCTATTGTAGTTGGATCTTATGATGTTTCTCCCCCTCTACTCCTTTGTGATGAATTGAGTTTCCCCTTTTGAAGTAATCTTATCGGATTGAGTCTTTATGAGAACACTTGATGTATGTCTTGGTGATCAACTTGCGGGTTTCGTGACATTGGGAACCTATGCATAGGGGTTGGCACACGTTCTTGATTCTCCGGTAGAAACTTTGGGGCGCTCTTTGAAGTACTTTTATGTTGGTTGGATAAATCTGAGATTGTGTGATGCATATCGTATAATCATGCCCACGGATACTTGAGGTGACAATGGAGTATCTAGGTGACATTAGGGTTTTGGTTGATTTGTATCTTAAGGTGTTATTCTAGTAAAAACTCCAGGGTTGTTTGTGACACTTATAGGAATAGCCCAACGGATTGATTTGAAAGAATAACTTTGTGGTGGTTTCGTACCCGACCATAATCTCTACATTTGTTCTCCGCTATTACTGGCTTTGGAGTGACTCTTTGTTGCATGTTGAGGGCTTGTCATATGTTCTATCTATGTTATTATTGTTGAGAGAACTTGCACTAGTGAAAGTATGAACCCTAGGCCTTGTTTCCTATCATTGCAATACCGTTTACGCTCACTTTTACCACTTGTTACCTTGCTGTTTTTATATTTTCAGTTTACAAAAACCTATATCTTCTATACATATTGCACTTGTATCACCATCTCTTCGCCGAACTAGTGCACCTATACAATTTACCATTGTATTGGGTGTGTTGGGGACACAAGAGACTCTTTGTTATTTGGTTGCAGGGTTGCTTGAGAGAGGCCATCTTCATCCTCACGCCTCCTACGGATTGATAAACCTAGGTCATCCACTTGAGGGAAATTTGCTACTGTCCTACAAACCTGTGCACTTGCAGGCCCAACAACGTGTACAAGAAGAATGTTGTGTAGTAGACATCAGAGATCCAGGAGGGGAGGAACCATCTTGTCCGGAGAAGATCACCAGGAGGGAGGGCCATGGATCGCCGGAGGAGTCGCCCTTGGAGTCGCCAGGGAGGGGGAGGGAGGAGGGAGGAGGGAGATCCATCACTTGTAACTATAGGTTCTAGTATACTATGAGTCGTCCCTAAAAAAAGTATACTATGAGTCGTACGTTCAAAACATTAAACTATGGAACGTTGAACTATGAGTCGTATGTTCTTGGGTTACCTATGGAGTGTTGAACTGTTATATCTGATGAAGTTCAAGCTTATTTTATGCTATCATTATGGTATGTTGTGGGAATAGTTTAATTTCAAAATTATTGTTGCACTTATCATATTACCTTTGTCCGGAAATAACATACGTGGTTTTAGTTCAAAAATTTTGAACTAAAACCACGCCAGTTATTTCCGAACCGAGGAAGTATTTAATTGCCTTACATTGAAAAAATAAAAAATTATGGAGGTAATCTCACCACTTGAATCAAAAAGGTCACCACAACCATGTTTCATCAAAGGCTCAAAGGCTCAAATCAAACACTTCAATGGCTATCCCCAACCATGTTTCATCCTTTGAACCAAACAAAACATGGATTATCCTCACCCACTCACCAAACTAAAAATTGATAGCTAGTTGGTAGGCGATACCCACAATCACCCTCACCCATCCCTCAAAACAAACACATCCTAGGTTGGGGGCGAGTAGTGAAGAGGCTGCAGATCAGGAGATGCATATATGTTCTTCTATCTGGATGGCTGCTTCGATGGTGTACATGTTGATGTATCTTTGTCGCATGGAAATTCCACATGAATTTACGTTATACACTTGTTTTTTTATTTTATAAAGGGCACTTTTATTGACTCATAAAATAGCACCAAGCAGATACAATGCAAAGAGTATACACTTTTAGTATGTATATAACTAAGATGCATACAACAAATACAAACCAACGTGCAAAATTTTAAAGAAATATAATAGACACATTGGCAACGGTAAAGTCTAATACGATGAACAAAAAACCTCTATCGACGAGTGTAGAAGACAATCTATAGACTATGTCATCATCCATGTTGGATAAAAATCTCCTTGACCACTTACTCCAACCATGTATGCACCACCATGAACATCAACATGTTATACAGCATGTGATAGAGGCGAGGGTGTCCCGATCTTTCGATGAAATGGTAACTATCGATTTGGTGGAGTAGACTTTGACGATCCGACTACAAACATGCATGACGTTGCGCCTTAGCAATCGCTAAACCAATCTCCCGAGGTTACGGACGATGCTGGAAGCACAATCAGCCTGACAACGAAGGTCTATTCCTGCACGCAATCGAAGAACAAGCAAGATTATGATAATGCAATGTGAATATTGCGAATATAGATGAAGTATTGATAAAGGTGGGGACCCGGAAGCGGTCTTGGTCTGTTCGTTGGACACAAACAAAGTACACGAAATTGCAATGGCTAACTTTTAATTAAACAAATCCCAAGGAAAAAGCTACTAGATGGATCTACTTATATAGGAGCAATGGGTGGCGGCCAAGGAGGTGGGAGAACGTCCCAAGGCAGCCTAAAACCAACCCTAGGTCGTACAAGGCTCATGGGCCCATGTGGAGATGATGCAACACCTTTGGACTTGCTGTTTGATTCGGATTATGCTGCAGCGTCAGATTGTTTCGTCGATATCTTAATGCTCCTAAAGAATTTGAAGGTCAATCCAATTGGGTTGGAAAGAGCACGAAATCTACTTTCCAAAAAAAAAAGGAATCACCCAATTCGGGGTCCGTATGAAAAAGTTGTTGGTGTTTTGAGTCAGGTATGTCTGTGTAGTCCGAATCTGAATCAAGAACGTGAGAGACTTGGACTCTATCTTCTCTTGGCCCAAAAGTGACGTGAGAAGACTTTTTGGACATAACCTAAACTTCTCCTTTTTCCTTATCTTCATATGTGGATTGTACAAATGTCTCATACACCTGCAATTAGACAAAACACAAAAGTGCGTGAAGTATTTTTGTTCTGAATAACATAAATAGATTATTGAATAGTTTGCACTAGAAATCACCTGACAAATATGCATGTATGCAATATTTTTGTTCGTATCCAAAGTAGTCATGTCCTCATCATCCTCCCCTTTTTGAAAACGAAGCCGTCCTCGGCGTTGCTTAATCTGAAATGTGGCTAACAAAAAAGACAAGGTTTACATGTTGTATATGTATATGTCATCCATTTTTACTTCCCTTGATTTTTGCACATATGACACATGTATACATGAGTAACTTTCATAGATCATAAAATATAAAGCCAAAATATTATCATAAGTAGAAGGTATGCAAATATTGCAACTCAGTTTGCACATATAAGTGAAGCTCTTATTCATATTAAAAAGATTGACAATATTCATCATCAAACCATCCCAACATTGATGAATAAACCTTACATGCATTAAATTTACATGATACAACGTGCAAATAAGAAAACATGCAATAAGTCATTTGACATAGAATGATGAGCAAGATTAGAGGTCATATCAAAATGATTAAACATTGGCACAATTATTTTAAAATGTATTTGATCCAAATCTGATTTATTTCCTGATTCACATGGTTTTTTGACATCAACAGTTAATTCAATGGGAGCACTCAAAATTGTTGGTATTTCAGTTGTCTGATCACATGATGCATTCATGACAGTAACATGATTCTCTAAAATAGGTGGCGTGCTCAAATCAACAGGTAACTCAACACATGATGTATTTAAGTTAATTAGGCATGCATCATTCTCATGTGAAGTTATATCATCAATACCTTTACTGTTACCTTATCGCAAAGACGTAGCTGATGTAGGTATGGACAATGACAATGTACCATACACTTGAGATGATGTCGCACTCAAAATCTGAGGTGTGGCTGCTCTAGTAGGTGCAACGGTGGAGGAATCAACCGATAGTAGTGAGCATGAATTGGAATAGTAGTTGTTGTAGTCACCCAATGCATTCTCCTGTAACTGTCTCTCAAAGGTACAAGCACGAACATACATACCAGTAATGCAACGAGGAATATACTGAAATCTTGCTTGAATATCATGGTTCAAACCACCCAAAAATCTATTCATTGTATCGTCCTCAGATTCTTCTATGTCACAATGATGCATATATGATTTGAACTCTTGGTAGTAAGCATGAACAGTGTTGTTGCCTTGTTTAAATTTTTCAAATTTGCGAAGCAATTCATGACGATAGTAAGGAGGGAAAAATTGTTGTCTCATTACATCTTTCAAATCTTTCCAAATTGTGGGTTGGTTATTAACGTTTTTTTACAATGCACAATCCACCAAACAGAAGCGAAACCAGTAAATGCTCTAGTGGCAGCTCGTACTCGCTCAAGTTCAGAAAAGTCATGGTGACTAAAAACTTGTTTTACTTCAAGCTCCCAAGCTAGATAAATAGCAGGATTAAATCTAACCTCAAAAGACGGTAAAGAGATAACCTGACCATGTGCTTGTGTGTGTTGTCCCAACTCTCGTGATGGTGAAAATGTGTCCGTCGTCCAAGAACGTCTATTTCCGGAAGCTGTCATGATTAGTACAAACAAGAAACAAAATTCGAGAATAATGTTCCTATGAACTACTAGGATGTGGTTGTAAAGTGCTCACAGTAAAGCAAAATATCAATATCTTACAAGTTCTTACCATGCGGCAGGTGGTGACAGGCAACCAGCGGTGTCAAATAACTCTGAAGATTGTGTAAAGCAATTGCCAGGGAACGTACGTATACACGGTGTAGAAATATATATGTGGAGCTGAGTTGGCTATATATGGTAGCAAAAAATTAGCAATAATCAATTCAAAGATGCAATGTTGAATAAACGCTCAACGACGGTATTGTGCTGGTCCTAGGCCAGACCAGACTAGAGACGCGAGCCTATAACACTAATGAGGTCATCAATGAAGGATACTAAGTAGCTCTGGACAGCAAGATATAAGTGAAGATCACAACGGCTGTAAAGATAATGATGAAAAACAACTGCCAAGCAGGATATACAACAACTTTCTCTCCAACTTTCCTCTGGAAAAGTTTGTGCCAACTTTTTTGATAATTTTCCTCAAGAAAGTTACTGACTCAAGCTTTCAAACGCAACAGGAATCACTCAATTCCGAGTTGATATGAGGAGTCAAAAAAATTCTAAAATGGCCTGAAAAACCGGAATAAGCTGTGTTCGCCAACTTCGGAGGAAAAAATGACATATTTATAAGCTGATTTTGAGGTGCCAAATATTGAACTAGCTTCTAAAACTATTTAGATGCGGCTCGTCGCTAGCTTTCATTTGAGTACTCGCGGAGCCAAAACGAACTTCGTATGAGGAAGTTATGCTTATTTTACTGAACAATGCGCAAAACAGATTCCAATTCGAATTCAACTATGAGATTGAGTCTAGATAGATCCGAATTTTGGTTTTTTTCTTCTCTTTTTTCCCTCACACTTTTTTTCTTTTTCTTTCTCTCTTTTTTTCTCTAACTTCTTTTACTTTTTTCTCTTTTTTTTCTCTCTCGCTATTTCCAAAACAAACTAGATAAGATGCAGATTGGATCAAGCGAAGATGTGAACGATCTCAACTATGATTATGACAATGAACGGTGGGTAGCACGTGGTGGAAATTGATGGATGGGTGGTGAACAGCGGAAGGGATAACGATGCAGCGGCGGCATGACTAATGTGAACAGAAGTTGAAACTCTAAACGAACTAGACACTAAGACCAACAACTCGACACGACGATGCAACTGATAATTTAAGAATGCAAACAATGAAAAGAAAATTGCAAAGGCTCAGACTGGTCTGGACAAATGATGAATAGATCTAACTTTTTTTGTGGCTTTTTCTTGGACAGTAGGTAAGAAAATAAATCTAATCTAGGGAAAGCTGGAAATTCTCACCGAGCAACCTGAAAACTGATACCACTTCATAGAGGCGAGGGTGTCCCGATTTTTCGATGAGATGATAACTATCGATTTGGTGGAGTAGACTTTGACGATCCGACTGCAAACGTGCACGACGTTGCGCCTTAGCAATCGCTAAACCAATCTCCCGAGGTTACAGACGATGCTGGAAGCACAATCAGCCTGACCACGAAGGTCTATTACTGCACGCAATCGAAGAACAAGCAAGATTATAATAATGCAATCTGAATATTGCGAATATAGATGAAGTATTGATAAAGGTGAGGATCCGGAAGTTGTCTTGGTCTGGTCGTTGGACACAAACAAAGTATATGAAGTTGCAATGGCTAACTTTTAACTAAATAAATCCCAAGGAAAAAGCTACTAGATGAATCTACTTATATAGGAGCAAGGGGTGGTGGCCAAGGAGGTGGGAGAACGTCCCAATGCAGCATAAAACCAACCCTAGGTCGTACAAGGCTCATGGGCCCAAGTGGAGGAGATGCAACACCTTTGGACTTGTTATTTGACTCAGATTCTGCTGCAGCGTCAGATTGTTTCGTCGATGTCTCAATGCTCCGGATGAATTTGAAGGTGAATCCAATTGGGTTGGAAAGAGCACGAAATCTACTTTCCAACAAAAAAAGAACCACCCAATTCGGAGTCCGTCTGAAAAAGTTGTTGGCGTTTTGAGTCAGGTATGTCTGTGTAGTCCGAATCTGAATCGGGAACGTGAGAGACTTGGACTCTATCTTCTCTTGGCTCAAAAGTGACGTGAGAGAACTTTTTGAACAGAACCTAAACTTCTCATTTCCCTTATCTTCATATGTGGATTGTACAAATGTCCCATACACCTGCAATTAGACAAAACATAAAAGTGTGTGAAGTATTTTTGTTCTGGATAATATAAATAGATTATTGAATAGTTTGCACTAGAAATCACCTGACAAATATGCATGTATGAAATATTTTTGGTTGTATCCAAGATAGTCATGCCCTCATCAGCTTGCTTACCTTTACAGGAATTAAGTAGGAGGAAAATGATGCACAATTCAGTTTGATTTCCACGGAAACACATCACGATTCAGTTTGATTCGAACAGCGTACTTCCGTTCCTGACATGATTGATTATACAGTTATCTTTGCTAATTTTCATTTGCCCAGAATTTAGTCACCTATGATTGATTACTACAAAGACTAGAGTTGCACTATTTGAGAGTGCACTGACCTGGGTAGAATATTACTATGGTTTTCACTTTGTCTCAAAATAGCCTTTCATCCTATTTTTATATATAAAGCAATGCTGAACAAAGTACACGGCCGAACTATACAAGATGGTGAGGCAGCCCCCACACAACATCGATCCCAGGATAACCGGATCACGCAACACTACCGGAAAAGAGCATATGAAGAACCGAGTACAATGCCCGCTACACCCTAACACACCTAAACTCCGCGTCAACGCCCTTAGGAGGGATAACAGCGTAAAGCGTCGTCGTTGCCGAGTCCGGAACGAACAAGGGTCTTCACCCAGAACCCTGACGATAGGAGCACCTCGACAACGTCTTCAGGAAGAGAGTGGTGCTCTCGAGCGTCGCTGTCGTTGGCACCAAGAGGCTGAGCTTTCACTCGGTAGCCCTGTGCCACCCACCGCTACACCTCTCGCCGCCCACACGACCAAGAGAGGTAGCCACCCCCACCAACATGGAACCCGCCAGAGAGCCACCCTTGTGGACTACCATCCGGTGCCGTCGCCCCAGCATCCATGTCCGAGAAACTGCCAACGAGCCGTAACACAACGTCCCAACCACGGTAGAAAGAGTGAAAGGCGTCTCCTTTCACTCCTAGCCCGACAACAGTACTGGAGTCTGGGTCGGCACCTCCACTGTTGGAGATGTCCACGCCTGTATCCCCCGCCAGTCCCGGTGGAGGGGGGGGGGACACAGCCCCGTGACTACCAATAACCGTCGTCGAGCAAACTCACACCACGTCATGCATGTTGCCGTGGACGCCGAGCTGGCCGACCGTCTATGGGTTATATATTTGTGATAATAGTTTTTCTATCCCATGTGTGGTTATTGTGTATGGATCCATCGTTCCATGTTTCATTTGGGATGAGTATACGATATGTACTGCATTGACGTTACATGCAGTGTTTCTAACACCCCAACATAAAGAACCAATAATTTTTAATATGCCATATCTTGGTTGAGACATCATATATCATATTTTATTACCAAATATATCAAAAAGTGGGTTTATTTTGAAGATACCATTGAAAGAAAGACCCGGGTTCAAACAAAATACCATCTGAAATTTATTTAACAGATATGGTTGTTCCAGGTTTAAGATTGAAAAAAGGACCCTCTTAGCTTGCAAACGGTTGACATTTGCGAACGTTTTAGATGGCAGTTTTAGTTGTATAGGGTTTGCAGTTCCTGACAGTGAAATATATTTTTTCTAAATAATGCCACCGTTTGATCTCGTGACACAACTAAAAGGAAAATTTGTTGTTTTGCCACTCCTTCCCGTGTGAACTTTACCAAAATAAATCCATGTACTAGTCGGTGGAAGAGAGAACTCATTGTGTGTCTGATATAGTATAGTGTGAGAGAAAAAGGACAGAGAGGGGCTGCGGGAATCATGCGACAAGGTTGTCATGCATAGTGAGAGAAGATTTCAAGTGAAACCGACACTATCTGACAAAGGACCCTGATAAGTGATATACGTATGGCACGAACACATGATAGCTTTGTATGTTTTTAAGCAAGTTTAGTGACGCGAGGATGGCAACTTTCTTTTCAGATGACAAGTTTTAGTTTTTTTGTTGTTTGTTTTTTCTTTTCGGATGGTAACTTTATTTGTAAAAAATGTCATGACCGGATTGCTTCATGTCGCACGTGTGGCAATTATCATTTGGGTTTGACAAATGCACATCAGAAAAAAAAAGCGGGGAGATTAGGGTGGCTCATTGCGTGCGCGTGATTTCGAGATTTGGTGCTAGGTGCTTTGGATCTATTCGGCAACGACTACAACTCTAGGCCGTTGGTCCTGAGGGTCTGTGCATGAATACTTCCGCCGTCATCGACAAGGTCAAGCTAGCCTCCGACAAGGAAGCGCTACAAAAGCGCGTCTGTTTGGTGGTCTATAGACCTTAGTGTATTTTTTATTATGCTCGATGTGTTTTATACTGCTGATGAACTTTTACAACAGATCTGAATAATCGGCAACCTACTGTATGCTTAGAAATCTGAGAGAATTTTAAGAAGAAGAAAAGGTACTGGCTGGTCTAGAGAGAATCCAACGCGGAGAGTCAAGCCGTAGAGTAGAGTTGGCGAAGGCGCCAAAGGCCTGACAGTTCACGGGCTCTCGAGTCTCGTCTCAAAGGACAAATCCTCAGTCAGCCTCACATTCCACTCTCACAACCCGTGCCATGGCGGCATGCGCGCATCGGGCGCATGGAGTACAACTGAGAAGCGACGCCTATGTATGCGTGCAGTGCGCGCCCGTGACCGTGAGCCCCGCGCCGCCCGTGGCCTCTTGCGCGCGCGCGCGCCACCGGTCGCCAGCTGGGCTCCCGTCGAACACCTGGCGCGCGGCATGGCACGGGCGTCTGGCATATCCCCTCTATAAAAGGCGTCCTCGGCCGCGTCTCCCGGCACCGCATCGGCATTGGGATCGCGCACTGACCGGCCACCCCGGCGCCATGGCCAGCCTTGCCAGAGTGTGTTCGCTACTGCTTGTTGGCGTCGCCGTCGCCCTGCTCCTGCCCGGCACGTACGGGTCGTACAGCAACTGCCCGCCGGGACATGGCGGTGATGGTGGTGGTGGTGATCCCGGACACCACCACCCGCCCCACCACGGCAAGCCGCCCAAGCACCACCACGGCCCACCGTCGGGCCACAAATGCCCGCCGTGCCACCCGCCGCCCACGCCGCGCCCACCGCCGACTCCGCCGTACGGGCCTCCCACGCCACTGCCACCACCGTACGTCCCGCCCTACACCCCGCCGACGCCACCATACATTCCACCAAGTCCGCCGTACGTGCCACCAACGCCACTTCCACCGCCATACGTGCCACCATACATCCCGCCGACGCCGCCATACACTCCGCCCTACGTCCCGCCAACTCCACCATACACGCCGTCGCCACCCTACGTGCCACCGACACCGCCGTACACGCCGCCCTACGTGCCGCCGACACCGCCCTACGTGCCACCGCCGTCGCCGAGCCCGGGGAGGAAGACGTGCCCGATCGACGCGCTGAAGCTGAACGCGTGCGTGGACGTGCTGAGCGGGCTGGTGCACCTGGTGATCGGGCGGGAGGCGCGGAGCAAGTGCTGCCCGCTGGTGCAGGGGGTGGCGGACCTGGACGCGGCGCTGTGCCTCTGCACCACCATCCGGGCGCGGGTCCTCAACATCAACATCTACCTCCCCGTGGCGCTCCGGCTGCTCATCACCTGCGGCAAGCACCCGCCCAACGGCTTCCAGTGCCCCACCGTGCTCGACGCCTAGCCCTGCGTGGCCGCTCGGCTCGCCATAGCTTTACTATACTAGTGTGTGGTGTGGACGTGTGGTGTGGATGCTACAGTACTTGCTTGCTCCAGTGCTGTGCGTCCCTACGATTTGTGTATCTCGACCGGCCGATTTTCTTCTTCCCTGTGGTGTGGAGTACGAGTGTAGCAACTCCGTGTGGCTTCCGACCAAGTGTTGTTGAATAATTAGAGTAATAATTAGGCGACTGATAGGCGCCGGCGCGCCGGCCCAAAGTTTCGGCCGGTCGCGCCGCAACCGCCCGATTGGCCCACCCCCAACCGTTGGATCCTCATCCACTCGTCGTCTGCTTCCTTCTCATCCTGTTCGCGTTCAGATCTGAAAAAGACACCGGACGACATGGCGGCGGCCCATCATCGCTGTGTCGCACAGCCCGCGTCCCGCCCTCCCCCGTTTGTCGTTGTCGACAGCCACCGCCGTGCTCGCCGCCGATGCTCGCCGTTGACAAAAAGCAGCTTTGTGTCGCTGCCCCGGCTGAATCATTTGAAAAACATGGTTCCAGCAAATTGAAGTTATGGTTGTAGCAAAAGTCGCTGATCCAACAAAGAACTAAACTTCGATAGAAGCACTTTGGACACTGGTTCCAGCAACACAAAACTATGGTTGTAGCAAAAAGAAGCTAGTACATCAAGAACAAAATCCGATGGAAGCATTTTTTTGGTGGTGGTTCCAGCAAATCACCCCGTCGGTTCCAGCAAACCTGGTTGTGGTTGCAGCACTCCCCCGCCCATATGGACAAACTCGCCGTGGTCACCTTGCAGCTCGCCGTGGTCACCTTGCCGCTCGCCGCGATCACTGGTTCCAGCAAAAACCGGGCGTGGTTGCAGCTCCTGCCTCAACGGTTGTAGCGTATAGTGCGCTCCACCGTCGTGCTTGCCGGTAGAGGTAGTGACAACTCCGTTGCCGGTTGCAGCTCGCCCCGCAACGGTTGTAGCATCCACACCAACCGGTGGTAGCAAAAAAAAACATGGAGGCTAGCCGTCGCCGACCACCACCAACCTCGCCGGCTAGTTGTTGCAGCTCGCTAGCCACCGTCTCCACAATCTCCATGGTCGCCTGCTCGCCCCGACTACCGTAGCAGCAACCCTGTGCCCCCTTCCTTCAGATCGATGTGCTTGCAGCCAGAGGAGTGGGGGATTTAGTTGCATTGGAGATCAGCAGAGAAAAATAGGATTTGGGAGAGGAGCATGCGTTCGTGTGGATGGGGATTGACTGCTGGAGCTCACGGGTGTAGGCGGACAAAGAGATAAGGCAAGGGAGTCATGGGTGTAGGCGGTGCGTGGGGCCAGAAGAGGAGAAAAGAAAGAAGTGGTTGCGCGAGCGAGCGGCGCGACCGGCCGAAGTTTCGGCCGGCTCGCCGAGTATAAACATTTCCCTAATAATTAACATGTGCTATTTACTGCCCCCTGTTTTTCATTGATGCATTTGATCTTCTTCCCTCGTTTTTTTTCGGCGAAAGCTTAGTTTTTGTTTCGGCGAAAGCTTTGTTTTGCGTGTGATACAAGGGGTATATGGGCTTGTTGCTTGTTGGGCTTTTCGGAATTGTATGGGCCAGTACGATGGCGGACCGGAGCTGCTGCTTTGCCATCCCGGCCGATGTAATACTCTGCTGAGGCCCAGTTTGGTTCACATGATTGATTTCTGCAAAACCTCAAAGAAAAAAACAAATTGATTTCTGCATCGACTCATCAAAAGAGAGAGACAGAGAGATTGATTTCTGCAGGATTTTTCGTATAAACGCTGTTCCTAAAAAATACTCCGTAATGAACAACTGAGACACAACAACACCCTCAGCTTTATACCATGCAAAAAAGACACCCTCAGCTTATTACAGTATGATTTGGGAACAAGCCCGAGGTGCACGCTGGCTGACTCTGTGTGGATAGGGAGGCTGGGAGGGTGAGATGCAGTGTGAGCTCGAATAAAATTATCCATCCATGTGGGATAGGGATACACTCCTACACGTGATCTGAGTAGCTGAGAGACAAAAGCAATCAATGTGCGGCCTTTTTATTTAGTATAATAATAAGAAACTCAAACAAGACAAATGTATATCTGCATGGGACGGCAAGATAAGGTAAATGCACGGGGGAGGGATCTTGTTTTTGTCACTCTAGTTTCTGCCCACTTTATTTATGCCATTTTAGATTGTTCACATTTCACTTTTGTCATTTTTGGCAATTGTGCATTGTCAAAAGCTAAGAGTGTCGCAAGTGAAATATTTTTTTGCTTTTGCCACAAATAGAATTTGTGGTACATTGTCAAAAGCCAAGAGTGACAAAAATAAGATGTCAAATTCTAGAATGGTATAAATATAATAGGCAAAAACTAAAATGGTATAAACAAAGTGGGCAAAAACTAGAGTAACGAAAACATAGATTTTCCTTTTTTGAGCTGGTACCAGGTGCAAAGGCACTCCTGGAGATAGTGGCGCCCGCGGGCGTCGCCGTCATCGGTGCCAAAGCGCGGAGCTCTCGCTCGGCAACTCATCCGTGTCCCATGGTAAAACTAGGACAGGCGCGATGAGCTCCGACTCCCAGATCCGGATCCGGACACCGCCAACAAGGACACGGATCAATGAAATCAACGTCTGCCCTAATGCGCCTGGCCTCTTTGGATTGGAAAAGGAAATGTCTAGTTTTCTTACGTTAAATAAATGTCATAAGTCCGAGTAGTTGAATCCATCTTCTGTAGAATCACGATAAAAGTGAAAATCAACAGGCACCAGGACCAAAAAGTTGTCTCGGTTTCCCTTCGGGTCATTGTATTTGAATCATGCACCCTTTATGCAAAGCTAGCCCTCCCTCTTAAGGGCCAAAGGCCCTCCATGTCGAGCATGGGCTCACCTCTAATGTATCATCTTTGTTTCATAATGTAAGACATTCTTTGAAACTAGTAGGGAGTACTTTGCATGACACCATATCTGTAGAAGCATGGTAAGCATGATTGGCATACCTTCGGCTCGCCCAGTGCTTGTAGTCATCGCTAGGTGGCCTACAGATCTGGATGTAATTTTTATTTATGATGTTCCTTGTACTACCTCGACAGCTGATGAATAGATCGGAAATTTTCTCGCAAAAAAACGATAGCAAAAATCCTCTGTGCAGATGGGCCGGTTGTTGAAGAAATCCAGAGCATGCTCAAATCTTGTGATGACCACAAGATCAAATGGGTGAGGACCGAGGAGATCAGCAAATGGAAGCAATCAACTCTGTAAGGTTTGTTTCATATTCCATCAGCTTGTATTCAGCATGTCGTTGCATCGACAATTCCCGATGCCTTTTGAAAAATAGGGACGAAAATTAGAACGGTTTTACCCCTAAGAAAAGGGAGCAAGAGAGGAGGGCGCCAATGGGTAGGGGTGAATGACAAATATTCTGGTACGAAGATACGAGGAACAAGTAACCTCTTCATATCGAAAAAGATAAATAAATACATTTAGCTAATCGTATTTGGATTAATGGTATACTTCAATAGCCTTTATATGCAAATAGTTGGAATCAACCGAAAAAAAGTAAGCTGTCATTTTTGGCAACTCTCGGCGTGTTTGGTTGCAGTTTGCAACAGTAGTTGCATTGCATGTCCATCTCCAGCCAGCCTGGTTCTTGAAATGCAACCTCATATGCAGCAGATGCAACATGTTTGGTTGCCTGCATCGCATGGAGGGGCACTTACCCCCCTACTGTTTGGTTGCCGTTTTTGTACTTAGGGTGTGAGCAGATGCAAACTTCAGTTGTTTGGTTGCAAACAACATTTGTGTTCTGCTCACCCCATTCAAATGTGGTGGCCTTACCACCACATGATCAGCACAACAATAAGATCAAACAAAGCAAGCAACCAAATGAAATCAAACACAACAAGCAAGAAAATGACAGCAAACTACTTAACTACATAGCATAAGTCTAGATTAACAGCAGGGGCATCCTCCTTCCCTGCTCCATGCCAGGGTGCTGTTCCTGGCCAAAATATGAACAAGTTCCCAGCACAAGTCCCGCCACACACCATAAAAGTTCAACACTAACACCTTACTTAACTTAACTACATAGCATGCTCGATGTCACCAACGCAGTTGTGCCTGCTGCAACGAAACCTGCACATGACCGAGGAGTTGTGGTTGTAGATCTGAACCTTCAGTCCGAGTCCTGAGATGCGCACAATGACGAGGTCGCCGGGGACGATCCGGTGGCGGCGGCAGAAGTAGTTCCAGCCTCATCCAAGCACTATGTGCCCCTCGAAGTTCTGGACCTGCACCCAGAACACACGCCGCTTGTTCGCCGATAGCCTGACCACGCCCAGGACCTAGCCGCTTGATGACCAGCCAGGTGTTCATCACCTCCACGAACTAGCAAGGGACGACAAGCATGGCGAGGGACGACGAGCATGGCGAGGTCCTCATTGTCCTCGATCTGCTGGTAGAAGCGCAGCGGCTCCCGGGCCCCCTCCTCGTGGCCCTGCCTCAGAGATCGTCCCCTTGAATGAGGCAGACTCATGAAGGCGATCCTACCTGGCAGGTCCACCGTCCTGAGCCACCTATTCATGGGGATGAAATCCTCGGCGCCCTCAGCTCCGGCCACCACCTGAGCTCCTCCACCCGCCACATCCCAGTCAGTCTTCAATATCTTGTCCGGTAAGATGACAAGTATTAGTGTCGGGGGTTAGGTGCGACATATGCCAAAGGATGGCTTATCATGGTGGGAGCGAGTAGAACGTCGCCGGTGCCTGGAAACGGGATAAGGCGAAGGCATCCACACCGGCGAATCTTACCCAGCTTCAGGGCTCTCCGTGGAGATAACACCCCTACTACTGCTCTGCGAGGTCTCCGCATGATCTCTATGGCAAAGTGTGTACAAGGTGGCTCCTTGAGCTGTTTCTTGGAGGTAGGAGAAGGCAAGGCTAGCTGTCTCCTTCCTCTATGATCTGGTCTAGTGCTTATGGATTCGAACCCTTTGCATGCGTGCCCTGGGGGGTTTATATAGGCCTACCCCCTAGGGGTACAATGGTAATCCGGCTGGGCGCGGGACCCAGCCGTCTGTCTCTCTGGCCGCCGTCTTCTCCATCGACTGTTGGGGCCCGCCGACTGGCCCAGTACGGGGCCAACAGGCCATATCCGCCGCGGGCGGGCCTTGCCGGCTGCGGATTACTGTAGTCGTGCTTCTAATGATGCTGGCTTGGTCATGGGATCGTGGCAACAGCCCCGCCGCCTGGCGGGCGATCACTGTTGCCATTCCCCGTCATGTCTGGTTAACGGCGCGTGGGGCCCATGGGAGGGGCTGGCCGACTCTCGGGGGCCGACTCCCAATGGGTCCGACTTGTGGTGCTCTCGCCGTATTCTGTGTTCCCGCTGACTGGTGGGACCCGTCTGAAGGAAATATGCCCTAGAGGCAATAATAAAGTTATTATTTATTTCCTTATATCATGATAAATGTTTATTATTCATGCTAGAATTGTATTAACCGGAAACATAATACATGTGTGAATACATAGACAAACAGAGTGTCACTAGTATGCCTCTACTTGACTAGCTCGTTAATCAAAGATGGTTAAGTTTCCTAGCCATAGACATGATTTGTCATTTGATTAACGGGATCACATCATTAGGAGAATGATGTGATTGACATGACCCATTTCGTTAGCTTAGCACTCGATCGTTTAGTGTGTTGCTATTGCTTTCTTCATGACTTATACATGTTCCTATGACTATGAGATTATGCAACTCCCGTTTACCGGAGGAACACTTTGTGTGCTACCAAACGTCACAACGTAACTGGGTGATTATAAAGGAGCTCTACAGGTGTCTCCAAAGGTAGATGTTGGGTTGGCGTATTTTGAGATTAGGATTTGTCACTCCGATTGTCGGAGAGGTATCTCTGGGCCCTCTCGGTAATGCACATCACATAAGCCTTGCAAGCATTTTGCGAGATGATGTATTACGGAACGAGTAAAGAGACTTGCCGGTAACGAGATTGAACTAGGTATTGAGATACCGACGATCGAATCTCGGGCAAGTAACATACCGATGACAAAGGGAACAACGTATGTTGTTATGCGGTCTGACCGATAAAGATCTTCGTAGAATATGTAGGAGCCAATATAAGCATCCAGGTTCCACTATTGGTTATTGACCGGAGACATGTCTCGGTCATGTCTACATTGTTCTTGAACCGTAGGGTCCGCACGCTTAAGGTTTCGATCACAATTATATTATGAGTTTATGAGTTTTGATGTAACGAAGGAGTTTGGAGTCCCGGATGAGATCGGGGACATGACGAGGAGTCTCGAAATGGTCGAGACGTAAAGATCGATATATTGTACGACTATATTCGGACATCGGAAAGGTTCTGAGTGGTTCGGGTATTTTTGGGAGTACCGGGGAGTTACGGGAATACGGGGAAGAGTATTGGGCCTTAATGGGCTTTAGTGGGAAGGAGCCAGGAGGTGGCGCGCGCCCCTCCCAAGCCCAGTCCGAATTGGACAAGGGGTTTGGGGCGCGGCCCCCCCTCTCCCTTCCTTCTCCACTTCCCTCCTTCCCCCTTCTCCTAGTTGGACTAGGAAAGAAGGAGTCCTACTCCCGGTGGGAGTAGGACTCCCCTTGGCGTGCCCTCCTCCTAGGGCCGGCCTCCTCCTCCCTTGCTCCTTTATATACGGGGGCAGGGGGGCACCCCAGGGACACACAAGTTGATCTTCGTGATCGTTCCTTAGCCGTGTGCGGTGCCCCCCTCCACGATATTACACCTCGGTCATATTGTAGCGGTGCTTAGGCGAAGCCCTGCGACAATTGAACATCAAGATCGTCACCATGCCGTCATGCTGACGGAACTCCTCCCCGAAGCTTTCCTGGATCGAAGCCCGGGGTGCGTCATCGAGTTGTACGTGTGTCAAGAACTCGGAGGTGCCGGAGTAACGGTGCTTGGATCGGTTGGACCGGGAAGACGTACGACTACTTCCTCTACGTTGCGTCAACGCTTCCGCTTTGGTCTACGAGGGTACGTAGACAACACTCTCCCCTCTCGTTGCTATGCATCACCATGATCTTGCGTGTGCGTAGGAAAATTTTGAAATTACTACGTTCCCCAACAGTGGCATCCGAGCCTAGGTTTTTATGGTGTGATGTTATATGCACGAGTAGAACACAAGTGAGTTGTGGGCGATATAAGTCATACTGCTTACCAGCATGTCATACTTTGGTTCGGCGGTATTGTTGGATGAAGCGGCCCGGACCGACATTACGCGTACGCTTACGCGAGACTGCTTCTACCGCCGTGCTTTGCACACAGGTGGCTGGCGGGTGTCAGTTTCTCCAACTTTAGTTGAACCGAGTGTGGCTACGCCCGGTCCTTGCGAAGGTTAAAACAACACTAACTTGACAAACTATCGTTGTGGTTTTGATGCATAGGTAAGATTGGTTCTTGCTTAAGCCCGTAGCAGCCACGTAAAACTTGCAACAAACAAAGTAGAGGACGTCTAACTTGTTTTTGCAGGGCATGTTGTGATGTGATATGGTCAAGGCATGATGCTAAATTTTATTGTATGAGATGATCATGTTTTGTAACTGAGTTATCGGCAACTGGCAGGAGCCATATGGTTGTCGCTTTATTGTATGCAATGCAATCGCCCTGTAATGCTTTACTTTATCACTAAGCGGTAGCGATAGTCGTAGAAGCATAAGATTGGCGAGACGACAACGATGCTGCGATGGAGATCAAGGTGTCGCACCGATGACGATGGTGATCATGATGGTGTTTCAGAGATGGAGATCACAAGCACAAGATGATGATGGCCATATCATATCACTTATATTGATTGCATGTGATGTTTATCTTTTTATGCATCTTATCTTGCTTTGATTGACGGTAGCATTATAAGATGATCTCTCACTAAATTATCAAGAAGTGTTCTCCCTGAGTATGCACCGTTGCCAAAGTTCGTCTTGCCCAGACACCACGTGATGATCGGGTGTGATAAGCTCTACGTCCATCTACAACGGGTGCAAGCCAGTTTTGCACACGCAGAATACTCGGGTTAAACTTGACGAGCCTAGCATATGCAGATATGGCCTCGGAACACGGAGACCGAAAGGTCGAGCATGAATCATATAGTAGATATGATCAACATAATGATGTTCACCATTGAGAACTAATCCATTTCACGTGATGATCGGTTATGGTTTAGTTGATTTGGATCACGTGATCACTTAGAGGATTAGAGGGATGTCTATCTAAGTGGGAGTTCTTAAGTAATATGATTAATTGAACTTTAATTTATCATGAACTTAGTCCTGGTAGTATTAGCATATCTATGTTGTAGATCAATAGCTCGCGTTGTTGCTTTCATATGTTTATTTTGATATGTTCCTAGAGAAAATTGTGTTGAAAGATGTTAGTAGCAATGATGCTGATTGGATCCGTGATCTGAGGTTTATCCTCATTGCTGCACAGAAGAATTATGTCCTTGATGCAACGCTAGGTGACAGACCTATTGCAGGAGCAGATGCAGACGTTATGAATGTTTGGCTAGCTCAATATGATGACTACATGATAGTTTAGTGCACCATGCTTAACGGCTTAGAATCGGGATTTCAAAGACGTTTTGAACGTCATGGACCATATGAGATGTTCCAGGAGTTGAAGTTAATATTTCAAGCAAATACCCGAGTTGAGAGATATGAAGTCTCCAACAAGTTCTATAGCTAAAAGATGGAGGAGAATCGCTCAACTAGTGAGCATGTGCTCAGATTGTCTGGGTACTACAATCGCTTGAATCAAGTGGGATACAATCGCTTGAATCAAGTGGGAGTTAATCTTCCAGATAAAATAGTGATTGACAGAATTCTCTAGTCACCATCACCAAGTTAGTAGAACTTCGTGATGAACTATGATATGCAAGGGATAACGGAAACGATTCCCAAGCTCTTCGTAATGGTGAAATTGACGAAGGTAGAAATCGAGAAAAGGGCAAAGGGAAAGAAGGGGAACTTCAAGAAGAACGGCAAGCAAGTTGCTGCTCAAGTGAAAAGCCCAAGTCTGGACCTAAGCCTGAGACTAAGTGCTTCTACTGCAAAGGGACTGGTCATTGGAAGCAAAACTGCCCCAAGTATTTGGCGGATAAGAAAGGATGGCAAAGTAAACAAAGGTATATTTGATACACATGTTATTGATGTGTACTTTACTAGTGTTTATAGCAACCCCTAGGTATTTCATACTAGTTCAGTTGCTATGATTAGTAACTTGAAACGGGAGTTGCAGAATAAACAGAGACTAGTTAAGGGTGAAGTGATGATGTGTGTTGGAAGTAGTTCCAAGATTGATATGATCATCATCGCACACTCACTATACTTTCGGGATTAGTGTTGAACCTAAAAAGGTGTTATTTGGTGTTTGTGTTGAGCATAAATATGATTTGATCATGTTTATTGCAATACGGTTATTCATTTAAGTTAGAGAACAATTGTTGTTCTGCTTACATGAATATAACCTTCGATGGTCATACACCCAATGAAAATAGTTCGTTGGATCTCGATCGTAGTGATCCACATATTCATAATATTGAAGCCAAAAGATGCAAAGTTAATAATGATAGTGCAACTTATTTGTGGCACTGCCGTTTAGGTCATATTGGTGTAAAGCGCATGAAGAAACTCCATGCTGATGGGATTTTGGAATCACTTGATTATGAATCACTTGATGCTTGCGTACCATGCCTTATGGGCAAGATGACTAAAACTCCGTTCTCCGGAACAATAGAGCGAGAAACCGACTTGTTGGAAATAATACATACTGATGTATGCGATCCGATGAGTGTTAAGGCTCGCGGCGGGTATTATTATTTTCTGACCTTCACAGATGATTTGAGCAGATATGAGTATATCTACTTGATGAAACACTAGTCTGAAACATTTGAAAAGTTCAAAGAATTTCAGAGTGAAGTGGAGAATCATCGTAACAAAAATAAAAGTTTCTACGATATGATCGCAGAGGTAAAATATTTGAGTTACGAGTTTGGCCTTCAATTAAAACAATGTGGAATAGTTTCACAAACTCATGCCACCTAGAACACCACATCATAATGGTGTGTCCGAACATCATAACCGTACTTTATTGGATATAGTGCAATCTATGATGTTTCTTACCGATTTACCACTATCGTTTTGGGGTTATGCATTAGAGACAGCTGCATTCACGTTAAATAGGGCACCATCTAAATCCGTTGAGACGACACTATATGAACTGTGGTTTAGCAAGAAACCAAAGTTGTCGTTTCTTAAAGTTTGTGGTTGTGATGCTCATGTGAAAGAGTTTCATCCTGATAAGCTCAAACCCAAATCGAAGAAATGTGTCTTCATAGAATACCCAAAGGAGACAGTTGGGTACACCTTCTATCACAGATCCGAAAGGCAAGACATTTGTTGCTAAGAATGGATCCTTTCTAGAGAAGGAGTTTCTCTCGAAAGAAGTGAGTGGGAGGAAAGTAGAAAACTTGATAAGGTAATTGTACCTTCTCCCTTATTGGAAAGTAGTTCATCACAGAAATCTGTTCCTGTGACTACTACACCAATTAGTGAGGAAGATAATGATGATGATCATGTAACTTCGGATCAAGTTACTACCAAACCTCGTAGGTCAACCAGAGTGAGATCCGCACCAGAGTGGTACGGTAATCCTATTCTGGAGGCCATGTTACTTGACCATGACGAACCTACGAACTATGAGGAAGCGATGATGAGCCCAGATTCCGCAAAATGGTTTGAGGCCATGAAATCTGAGATATGATCCATGTATGAGAACAAAGTATGGACTTTGATGGATTTGCCCGATGATTGGCAAGCCATAGAAAATAAATGGATCTTCAAGAGGAAGACGGACGCTGATAGTAGTGTTACTATCTACAAAGCTAGAATTGTCGCAAAAGGTTTTCGACAAGTTCAAGGTGTTGACTACGATGAGAGTTTCTCACTCGTATCTATGCTTAAGTCTGTCCGAATCATGTTAGCAATTGCCGCATTTTATGAAATCTGGCAAATGGATAAACAAAACTGCATTCCTCAATGGATTTGTTAAAGAATAGTTGTATATGATGCAACTAGAAGGTTTTGTCGATCCTAAAGGTGTTAACAAAATATGCAAGCTCCAGCGATCCATCTATGGACTGGTGCAAGCATCTCGGAGTTGGAATATACGCTTTGATAAGATGATCAAAGCATATAGTTTTATACAGACTTGCGGTGAAGCCTGTATTTACAAGAAAGTGAGTGGGAGCACTACAACATTTCTGATAAGTATATGTAAATGACATATTATTGATCAGAAATAATGTAGAATTATTCTGCAAAGCATAAAGGAGTATTTGAAAGGAGTTTTTCGAAGAAGGACCTCAGTGAAGCTGCTTACATATTGAGCATCAAGATCTATAGAGATAGATCAAAACGCTTGATAAGTTTTTTCAATGAGTACATACCTTGACAAAGATTTTGAAGTAGTTCAAAATGGAACAGTCAAAGAAAGAGTTCTTGTCTGTGTTACAAGGTGTGAAATTGAGTAAGACTCAAAGCTCGACCACGGCAGAAGATGGAAAGAGAATGAAAGTCATTCTCTATGCCTCAGCCATAGTTTCTATAAAGTATGCCATGCTGTGTACCAGATCTATTGTATACCCTACGCTGATTTTGGCAAGGGAGTACAATAGTGATCTAGGAGTAGATCACTGGACAGCGGTCAAAATTATCCTTAGTGGAATAAGGATATGTTTCTCGATTATGGACGTGACTAAAAGGTTCGTCGTAAAAGGTTACGTCGATGCAAGTTTTGACACTAATCTAGATGACTCTAAGTCTCAATCTAGATACATACTGAAAGTGGGAGCAATTAGCTAGAGTAGCTCCGAGCAGAGTATTGTTGACATAGAAATTTGCAAAATACATACGGATCTGAATGTGGCAGACCCGTTGACTAAATTTCTCTCACAAGCAAAACATGATCACACCTTAGTACTCTCTGGGTGTTAATCACATAGCGATGTGAACTAGATTATTGACTCTAGTAAACCCTTTGGGTGTTGATCACATATCGATGTGAACTATGGGTGTTAATCACATGGTGATGTAAACTATTGCTGTTAAATCACATGGCGATGTGAACTACATTATTGACTCTAGTGCAAGTGGGAGACTGAAGGAAATATGCCCTAGAGGCAATAATAAAGTTATTATTTATTTCCTTATATCATGATAAATGTTTATTATTCATGCTAGAATTGTATTAACCGGAAACATAATACATGTGTGAATACGACAGAGTGTCACTAGTATGCCTCTACTTGACTAGCTCGTTAATCAAAGATGGTTAAGTTTCCTAGCCATAGACATGAGTTGTCATTTGATTAACAGGATCACATCATTAGGAGAATGATGTGATTGACATGACCCATTTCGTTAGCTTAGCACTCGATCGTTTAGTGTGTTGCTATTGCTTTCTTCATGACTTATACATGCTCCTATGACTATGAGATTATGCAACTCCCGTTTACCGGAGGAACACTTTGGGTGCTACCAAACGTCACAACATAACTGGGTGATTATAAAGGAGCTCTACAGGTGTCTCCAAAGGTAGATGTTGGGTTGGCGTATTTCGAGATTAGGATTTATCACTCCGATTGTCGGAGAGGTATCTCTGGGCCCTCTCGGTAATGCACATCACATAAGCCTTGGAAGCATTGCAACTAATGAGTTAGTTGCGACATGATGTATTACAGAACGAGTAAAGAGACTTGCCGGTAATGAGATTGAACTAGGTATTGAGATACCGACGATCGAATCTCGGGCAAGTAACATACCGATGACAAAGGGAACAACGTATGTTGTTATGCGGTCTGACCGATAAAGATCTTCGTAGAATATGTAGGAGCCAATATGAGCATCCAGGTTCCACTATTGGTTATTGACCGGAGACATGTCTCGGTCATGTCTACATTGTTCTCGAACCGTAGGGTCCGCACGCTTAAGGTTTCGATCACAGTTATATTATGAGTTTATGAGTTTTGATGTACCGAAGGAGTTCGGAGTCCCGGATGAGATCGGGGACATGACGAAGAGTCTCGAAATGGTCGAGACGTAAAGATCGATATATTGGATGACTATATTCAGACATCGGAAAGGTTCTGAGTGGTTCGGGTATTTTTGGGAGTACCGGGGAGTTACGGGAATACGGGGAAGAGTATTGGGCCTTAATGGGCTTTAGTGGGAAGGAGCCAGGAGGTGGCGCGCGCCCCTCCCAAGCCCAGTCCGAATTGGACAAGGGGTTTGGGGCGCGGCCCCCCTCTCCCTTCCTTCTCCACTTCCCTCCTTCCCCCCCTTCTCCTAGTTGGACTAGGAAAGAAGGAGTCCTACTCCCGGTGGGAGTAGGACTCCCCTTGGCGTGCCCTCCTCCTAGGGCCGGCCTCCTCCTCCCTTGCTCCTTTATATACGGGGGCAGGGGGCACCCCAGGGACACACAAGTTGATCTTCGTGATCGTTCCTTAGCCGTGTGCGGTGCCCCCCTCCACGATATTACATCTCGGTCATATTGTAGCGGTGCTTAGGCGAAGCCCTGCGACAATTGAACATCAAGATCATCACCATGCCGTCGTGCTGACGGAACTCCTCCCCGAAGCTTTGCTGGATCGAAGCCCGGGGTGCGTCATCGAGCTGTACGTGTGTCAAGAACTCGGAGGTGCTGGAGTAACGGTGCTTTGATCGGTTGGACCGGGAAGACGTACGACTACTTCCTCTACGTTGCGTCAACGCTTCCGCTTCGGTCTACGAGGGTACGTAGACAACACTCTCCCCTCTCGTTGCTATGCATCACCATGATCTTGCGTGTGCGTAGGAAAATTTTGAAATTACTACGTTCCCCAACACTGTCTTCCCTGGGTCGTACGGGCAGGCCGTCGTGGGTACATGACTCTGCCCACTGGGGCTGACGTCGGGGTTGACATGGCAACAGTGCTGCGCCGGACGGAGATCTCCGAGGGTACGGCGCACTGTGGCCATGCCTGCCCTTGGAAAGGGGCGGGAGTGGACCTTACTGTGGCCACTCCCTGCCCCGTCCCTCCTTATGAGGGCACGGGGTCTGTTGGTGTCGCGGGCCGACTCCCCATGGCCGGCTTCTTTGGAAGTCGCCAGATAGGAGTCGGCTTGTCCTGAAGTCGTCGCTGGGACTCGGTCGTGAGTGGGTAGTCGGCTGCGTTGCCACCGACTCCCAGAAGGCGGCTCTTCGTCCTTGGGTCTTGAGGGGTGCAGCCTGCCCCGATGTCTTGAAAGGTTCAGGGGCTCGGGTTAGCCTACCCGTGGCCCATTACTCCGACAGTAGTCCCCGAAGCTGGTGAGGCACCGAGGGAGACATGTCGAGGAGCCTCAATAGTTTCTTCCTTCTGGTGGTTGAATCTGAGCCTGGCTCGCTGTCTTCCTTCAAGCCGACTATCTGGAGCCGAACTTGCTCAGGTCGTCTTTCCCTTGAAAAGTTTGAACATCGCAGCGGGAGCCGGGCAGCGTGCTTGATAAGCCCCCAGGTCGCCGCCCGTTGCGGGCCCGTCGCATGGTGCCACGCGGCTGGGCCAGTCTGCCCACCCACACGCGCGATGGGACAGGCCCACAGGCGGGGCCCGCTACTGCCGCACCTCGGCATGCGAACGGATCCGTTGTGGCCGCGCGGACGGTTGGGATTCCCGTGCAATAGCTGCACGCAGTAACTTCGTGGGATAAATCATGGGGGTCGTGGGGTCCCGAGCCCAGTAAATCCCACGACTGCCTCCTCGGCTTCTCAACCCACGAGCCTATAAGTAGGCGGGGGAGGGGGCGGCGAAGCACGCGCGCCCATCCTTTCTTCTTCCTTTCGCTCCTTCTTGCTCCTTCTTCCTCTCGCCTCCGTTTCTCCGAACCACACCGCGTCCGCAGCGATGAGCTCCTCATCCGCTGCCGCACCTCCCGCTGTGCGCTCCGGAGTGTGGGACGGCTCCGAGGTTGACGTCGACGACATTGAGTTCCTCCGCAAGACGCGGCGGCTGCCCGGCAGGGGCTTAGTGCGGGCCCGCCTCGCGCCGGAGGGGGAAATATCGCCGGCGCCGGAGCAAGGCGAGCGGGTCATCTTCCACTCGCACTGCATGCGCGGCCTGGGGCTGCCGGCGAGCGGCTTCTTCCGCTCCTTCTTGGAGTTCCATGGGCTCCAGCCGCACCACCTTAATCCAAACACGGTGGTGATGCTGGCTGCCTTCGCCACCCTATGCGAAGGCTTTCTCGGCGTTCTCCCCACCGTCGAGCTCTGGGGGAGTTCTTCCAGTCCAAGCTTGGCACACACGTCGCCGGCGTGCTGGCTCAGTGCGGTGCGTTTATCGCGATGCGGAGATCAGGGGCCGACAATCCGTTTCCCACCATTGCGCTGATCAAGTCGGTGAAGATGTGGCAGCGGTCTTATTTTTATGTGAAGAACGTCGCCCCGGAAGGCGATTGGGTCAACCTGCCGACTTACAAAGCCGACGCGCCGGCTGGAAGGCTCCCCAGCTGGTCACACCGAGCCAGGACGTTGTTTCCAGCTGGTGATGCCGCCCTCGCGCGACTCCCAGTGCTGACGCAGTCGGAGGGCATGACCGGGGCCGACTTGCTGGCCGCCTTCGTGGCGCGCCGAGTACTCCCGTTCCAAGGCCGACCTCACCTGATCTGCCAGATGAGCAGTCATCGGGACCCAAGTCGGATGTGCTCCAAAGACATGCCTCACGCAGAGGTAGCGAATACGGTGAACTACATCGCGAACTGCGGTCTCTCGGCGGATTGGCGGTTCGGCAAGGAGCCGTACTCATGCGCCAACCCCCCGCATGTGGTAAGTCGTCTCTCTTCTTCTTCTGTCTCTTTTGTTACCAAGTCCGACTTGTCCAGTCTGACCTTTAGTTTTCTGAATCAGAACCCCCTCATCCCGCCATCGGCCGGCACCATGGGGCCGCCCCGCCAATTTGTCCCCGATCGGGCGGAGAGCGACGTCGACGACCCCTATTTGGGGGCGGCGGCCATGGAGGCCGACGCCGAGGGAGGAGGAGGAGAGGCAGGTGGCTCCAGGCCCACGGCCACCTTCGCCGACTGGCCTGATGATGATGCCGAGGAAGAAGTCGCCCCGCGCCACCAGTCAAAGGCTGGCCAGCCAGGCGCGAGCTCCTCCGCCGTCTTGGACGCTCAAGGCGGCGCGAAGAAGCGCCGGGCCGGGCCGAGTACGCTCGGCGGCCGGCCAAAGAAATTCAAGGGAGCGGCCGCTGCGACCAAGCGGGAAGAGGCGGCCGCGAAAGCCAACCGCTTCTGAAGGGAAGTGAAGAAGCCGCCGCCGCTCTCTGTGTGAGTGCCTCCGCCCTTCGTCTTTATTTTCTCTTTGTTGATCTTGTCTGAGTCTTTTACATGTTTTCCTTGCTCCAGGGCTCCCCTCACTCTTGAGAGGGTTGCCGCTGCCTTCGTCATGGGGTCGACGGAGATGTCCGCCACCACCCAGCGAATTGACCCCGTCGCCGACCTCCGGGAGGCGACGGAGCGGAACGCGCAGGAGAAGCGCGACGAGGAAGAGGCCGCCCGTCTGGAGAAGGCGGAGGCCGAGAAGGCGGAGGCCTCCGCCCAGAGAAAGCTGGATGAGGCAGAGGCCGCCGTCGCGGCAAGGCGGCAGGCTGAGGAAGTCGCGCACCGCCAATCGGCGGTGCTTGTCATCCCCCTGAACTCTGCGCCGCCGCCTCCGGAGTTCACGGCGCAGTCAGGGGAAGCCGGCGGCGAGTTCCCGATCATGGAGAGGGAAGGCGGCGACGCCTCCATGCCGAGCACGGTCGTGCTGCCACCGCCACCTCCGCTGCCGTCTGGAGCGCACATGGCAAACAGCCGGCGGACTCGTCGGTGCCGCCGACTAAAGACGAGGCCATGGCAAAGCTACTCCTTCAAGTCGGCTCGTGAGTGCGCCGCTGCCTTGAGAAGGCGACTTCGGCGCCACGCCCCTTGAAGACCGGCGCCGCCAGCTCAACAATCCGAGACGCCGAGGCGACGAGCGCCGCGCCCATTGGGAGGGTGCGAGGGGGCGGCACAGGCCCGCTGAATCAGACGCTTCTGGACGTCCAGGCAAAGCTGCGAGCTGAGGGCGACGCTATCCAGAGCTGCTCCAAGGCGCACTTGGCGTCGCGGGCAGCCATCCGGGTACGTTTTTTTTCTTTGTCTTCGTTTTCTTGTTCCTCTCTGTGGGGGCACGCCAGCGCACCCACTGGGTGTAGTCCCCGAGTTTCGGGCCGGCTGCTGAGCAGGCGCCTCGGAACTTCCAATTGGCGAGTTCCGAGTACTATCTTTTGTCTGAAATGCTTGTCACAGGACTATCACAACCTCCGTGTCACCGCCTTCAACTGCAACGTCGAAGAGCTGGGCAAGCGGACCGCCGACTTATCGGAGAGCCGGAGTGAGTCCTCTTTCTTCTCTACGGGGGCGCGCTGGCGCACCCGCGGGCTGTAGTCTCCGAGATTCGGGCCGACTGCTGAGCAGTCAGGCCGGATCTCCCCGGCGACCTTCTTTGATGGTGACTTAACGCCTTCTTTCTTATTTTCTCTTCAGGGGCCAATGCCACTCTTCAGCAGCAGCTGGGCGAGGCTAATAGCGCGTTGCGCGCCAAGGGGGAGGAGTGTAGCAAGCTCGCCGCAGAGCGCGACCTGCTGGCCGCCCAGTTGGCGGAGCAGAAGGAGCTGCTTAAGAAGGCGCAGAAGGAGGCGGAAGAGAAGGAGACCGCCCTCCTGGCCGAGTTCACAAGCGAGCGCTCCTCCTGGACTGACAAGGAGGCATTGCTGGCCTCCGGCTTCCATGAGATTGAGGACATCGTCGATGGTGAGTTTCTTCACTTTCTTTCTTTGAGCTACCAACTATAGGTCGAGCCGACTCCTGATTTTTTGACTTGCTTCTTCATTCTTTTCGTCTTGGCAGACTTCTTCCCCGGCCACTCGCAGGCTGCCAATCAGGCCATCGAGGCTGACCGCGAGGGGCGAAGGGCAACTGGTGCGGAGATCGCCGCCAACGCCCCCCGGACCCTTGATGAGCAGCTTCTGAGCATCGAGGCTCGTCTGCGGCCGACCCATCGGATGTTGTGCCGGCTTCAACGTGTCGGCGCCCAGGCGATCGCTGCCCTGTGGCCAGACATGCAGGCTCCACGCACCCCCAGTCGGACTGCCGACTGGCTGGAGGTCGCGGCTGGCCGTCTTGAGGCCTGGAAGGGTTCCTCGGCTCGGGCTGGAGCGCGCCGAGCCTTGGAATTCGTCAAGGCGTGGTACCCGAGGCTGGACCTGGACCGGCTAGCCACATTCCGGTCAGAGGCCCAGGCGGAGCTGGTAGCTGTGGAAGACGCCCTCGTCAAGCGCGCGGCGGCGATCGCCGAGTATACCGACACCAGCATCTTTGTCCCCGAGCGGGCTGAAGACGGCAAGGAGGCACCGCCGGAGTGGTTTGGTATGAACCCAGACTATGGTGAGGACTCGACGGAGGTGATCGGCTCCAGCATCGAGTAGGAAGGCGAGGCGGAGGACGGAGGCGAGACGGAGGCACCAGAGGACGGAGCGGACGACCAGCCTCAGCTCGACCGCACCTCTAGCAACGAGCCGCGCCCGACCGAGCCGGCTGCCGCCGGAGGTGATCAAGCCGAGACTGCCCAGCCGGCCGCCCCAACGCCTAACACCGTCGTCTCCTCCGACCCTCCGAACCCGTCTGCCGCTTCCTAGGTTGTTGCCTTGTCTTTATTTTATCTGCTTTAGTAGTCTTTGAAGAACTTGTTAATTCGCACAATTCCACCCGCGGGGTGTATTTTGAACTTTTGCTTGAAGATTCGGCCAAGGGCCTTTGTTATGTAAATATTTATCTGAATTCTATCTTTTCTTGCTCATTGCTCCTTTGCCTTTTTCCTTTGTCGCCTTCCCTTAGTTGTCGTCTTGCCAGTCGGACAGCCGCTCTGCAGACTGCCGCTGGATCAAATGCTTGGCTACTTTTGGGAAGACAAGTACTTAGCAGTTTTGGAGTTTTTTAGCAAATTGAATAGAAGGCGATGAGTCGACTGCTCAATAGTCGGTTTGTGAAAAAGGCTGGAAGCCGGCTTAGGCTATGTTTATGCTTTGAGTCCTTAGCCATTTTTCATGCGAACACCCATTCTACCTTACTCCTGCCCACCAGACAGTCACTCTGCGAGCTGCGGCTTCTGACAGGAGACGGCTTAGGCGCCACACACTACTTGTCCGGCAGCAGGAAGCATTTCATAGTGCAAGGCGGCAAGTCTCTGGGCCGACTAGTCGAACCCAGTGCCAAGCGGCATAACAAAGAGTAACATACTCGTAGGCATAATTCTTATCATATAGATAAAAGAGGGCAGTCCCCGAGCTCGTCTCGGGGGCCCGAAGTCTTGGTACTTTAATACAAAAGGTAGCGTGGTACATACTGCATCAACTGTAAAATCTTCGGAGGAGATTTGCATTCCATGGCCGCTCCGTCTCTTTGCCGGAGTCGTCCCTCTTGCGTGCTTGGGGCTTTTGAGCGTCGATTAGGTAGTAGGAGTCGTTGCCCAGCACTTTGCTGATGATGAAAGGGCCTTCCCAAGGCGCCGACAGCTTGTGCTGGCCGGCTGTTCGCTGGATCAGTCGGAGCACAAGGTCGCCCTCTTGAAAGGATCGCGGCCTGACCTTCTTGTTGTAGTATCGGTGCAGGCTCTGCTGGTAGATGCTGTACCGGTTGAGCGCCAACAGTCGGCCCTCTTCCAGCAGATCGACACCGTCTTGACGTGCTTCTTCTGCTTCCTCATTGGTGTACATGGTGACTCGCGGGGAGTCGAACTCTATGTCCGTTGGGATGACAGCTTCAGCACCATAGACGAGGAAGAAGGGCGTGAAGCCGGTCGACTTGTTTGGAGTCATGCGCAGACTCCAGAGGATGGCTGGCAACTCGTCAAGCCAGCAGCCGGTCGAACGCTCCAGAGGCTCGACTAGCCGAGGCTTGATGCCACACAGGATGAGGCTGTTTGCTCGCTCCATCTGGCCGTTTAACTGCGGATGGGCAACAGACGCTAAGTCCAGTGGGATGCCCTGTGTCGCGCAGAAATGGGCCAAGGCACCTTTGGCAAAATTTGTGCCATTGTCGGTGATGATGCTGTGTGGTATGCCATATCGAATTGTGATGTCAGAGATGAAAGTCACGGCAGTCGGACCATTCAACTTCTTGATGGGCTTTGCTTCTATCCACTTGGTGAACTTGTCCACCGCGACAAGTAAGTGAGTTAGGCCACCTCGCGCCGTCTTGAATGGTCCCACCATGTCCAGGCCCCAAACTGCTAAGGGCCAGGCGATGGGGATGGTCTTGAGTGTGGAAGCCGGCTGATGCGGCTTGGAGCGGAACTTCTGGCACCCCTTGCATTTTTGGACCAATTCCTTGGCCTCTTCTAAGGCAGTAGGCCAGAAGAAACCGTGTCGAAAGGCTTTGGCGACGAGTGCTCTTGAAGCCGCATGATGGCCGCACTCGCCTTGATGGATGTCTTTTAGAATTGCCTGGCCTTGTTCTGGCTCTACGCAACGTTGGTAGACGCCAGTGACGCTACGCCTGACCAGCTCTCTGTTGACTATGGTGTAGGCTGCTGCTCGGCGTTGTACTTGTCGAGCTAGGATCTCATCAGTCGGCAGCTCTTTGCTCACCAGGAATTTGAGGATGGGCTGGGCCCATGAGGGTGCTGCTATTTCTTCGACTTCCAGAACTGCGACTTGGACGAGGGTGGCTGGGCTGGGAGGTGGCGGGCTGGAGTCAGCAACCGCTTGCTGGATTGATGAAGTCCCCGGGCCGACTGGTGCAGCCCCCGGGCCGAGTTCTGGAGTCTTCGGGCTGGCCGCCGCAGTCCCCGGGCCGGGCTCTGGGGTCCCCGGGCCGGCTTCGACTGTGGCTGTTTTGGGGCCGTCTGCCAAAATTCTCGTGCCGTCTGCTTGAGCTCTGGAGTCAGATCCGACTTCTTCGGGAGGAGCCGGCACAAAGATGAAGTCTGATTCTGGTGAGGGCTTGACAGACAGCTTGAGGAGACGCTGAAGGCCGATGCCAGATGGTATTGCTTGACGGGTGGAGCCGATTTGTGCCAGGGTGTCTGCTTGGTTGTTGTCGTTTCTTGGCACATGGGTGAACTCGCACCCCTCAAAATATCCACTGAGTTGCTGCACGAGGAAGCGGTAGCTCGCCATGTTTGCATCTTTGGCGTCCCAGTCGCCAGACGACTTCTGGACCACCAAGTCGGAGTCGCCATAACATAGGATCCGGCGAATGCCGAGCTCTTTGGCAAGCCGGAGCCCGTGAATGAGCGCCTCGTATTCGGCGACGTTGTTGGAGGCGGCAAAATGGATTTGCAGCGCATATTTGAGCTTGTCGCCTTTGGGAGAGGTGAGGACGACGCCGGCTCCCAGGGCGGTGCGGATCTTGGAGCCGTCGAAATGCATCTGCCAATGGGTGGAGTCGGGTGCTGGCGGCAGGTACTGGGTCTCGGCCCAGTCTACAAGGAAGTCGGCCAGTGCTTGCGACTTGATGGTGGTGCGAGGCTGGTAGTAGATGGTGTAGGGAGCCAGCTCTATGGCCCATTTGGCCACTCGGCCAGAAACATCTCGACTTCCAATGATCTCTGCTAGTGGGGCTGTGCAGACCACAGTGATTGGATGCTCTTGAAAGTAAGGCTTCAACTTCTTGGCGGCAAAGTGCACGCCGTAGCACATCTTCTGGTAGTGGGGGTAGTTCTGCTTGGAGGCCGACAACACTTCGCTCGGGTAATATACCGGTCTTTGGACAGGTAGAGCTTTGCCTTCCTCCTTGCGCTCCACCACAATGACCGTGCTGACTACTCGGCTGGTGGCGGCGATGTATAGGAGCATGGGCTCCTTAGGAGTCGGAGCCGCCAGAACAGGTGGAGTAGTCAACATCTTCTTCAACTGGAAAAAAGCTTCGTCCGCCTTGTGGTTCCACTCGAAAAAAGTGGTCTTCTTCATGAGCTGGTATAAGGGGAGAGCTTTCTAGCCCAGCCGTCTGATGAATCGTCTAATGGACGCCAAGCAGCCAGTGAACTTTTGCACGTCCAGCAGTCGGCTGGATACTTCCATTCTCTCAATGGCCTTGATCTTCACGGGGTTGCACTCTATGCCGCGTTCAGAGACCAAGAAGCCAAGGAGTTGGCCGGCTGGTACTCCGAAGACGCACTTCTCTGGGTTGAGCTTGATCTGAAATCGGCGCAGATTCTCAAAGGTCTCCTTGAGGTCTTCTAGCAGTGTTCCACGTTTTTCCGTCTTCACCACCACATCGTCCACGTAAACGTGGGCGTTTCTACCGAGTTGCTTGAGGAGGCACTTCTGCATGCAACGCTGAAAGGTGGCGCCGGCATTCCTCAAGCCAAACGTCATGGTCAGGTAGCAGAAGGCTCCAAACGGGGTGATGAAGGCGGTCTTCAGTCCGTCAGCCGGGTTCAGCTTGATCTGGTGATATCCTGAATATGCATCTAAGAAGCTCAACAGCTCGCATCCGGCTGTGGAGTCTATCACCTGATCAATTCTTGGCAAAGCGAACGGGTCCTTGGGGCAGGCTTTGTTGAGGCTAGTGTAGTCAATACACATTCGCCACTGCTTGTTCTTCTTCAGCACTAGGACCGGGTTGGCTAGCCATTCTGGAAAGAATACTTCCATAATGAAGCCGGCTGCTAGGAGTCGGGCTATCTCTTCTCCAACAACTCTTCTCTTTTCTTCTGACAGACGGCGCAAGGGCTGCCTAACTGGCTTGACATCAGATCGTACATGTAACTTGTGCTCAGCGAATTCCGTCGGTACACCTGGCATGTCTTTAGGGGACCATGCGAAGATGTCCCGATTCTCATGGAGAAAATCGACGAGCTCGCCTTTCTATTTGCTGTCAAGGTTTGCACCTATGACAGCGTACCTCTCCGGGTGCTCCGAGTCCAAGGGTATCTTCTTCGTATCTTTGGCCGGCTTGAATGAACCCTCAGCCTCCGACTCCTTGGGGTTGGACGACATCTCCGGCTGCTTGTCGGCAATCGCCACAACCCGATCAAGGAGCCGCTTCTCAGCTGTGATTACCAGGGACTCGGCTAGCCGACTGCTTTCAGCCGCATAGGCGGACGACTTTCTGTAGTCGCCGGCTATGGTCAGAATCCCCTTGGAACTCGGCATCTTCATCTTGAGGTAGGCGTAGTGGGGGACCGCCATGAACTTGGCCAAAGCAGGTCGGCCAAGCAACACATGGTATGGGCTCTCAAGGTCCACGATTTCAAACCAAACTGGCTCTCGGCGGAAGTGATCTTTGTCTCCGAAGAGGACATCTATCAGGATCTTGCCGATGGGTGAGCAGGAAAGGCCAGGAACTATGCCATGGAATACAGTCCGGCTATTCTGAAGCTGTCTTTGCTTGATTCCTAACTTCTCCATGGTGTCCTTGTACAGGATGTTGATGTTGCTGCCTCCGTCTATCAGAACTCGCGAGAAACGAGCTGCTCATTTATCTGTGGCAAAGGTGGCCTCCAAGACCAAGGCGTAGGAGCCCGGACTCGGCATCACTTCTGGGTGATCAGCCCTGCTCCAGCTGATAGGCTTCTCGGACCAGTGCATGAACTCTGGTGTCTCTGATGCTACAGCATTCACTTCTTGCTGCTGCAGCCGCCTGCTGCGTCGATCATCAGCCACACTAATGAACACCACATAGGCTCCGTGCTCTTCTGGGTACTCGTCTTGTACTGCGCCGACTGGCCTGACAGCCGGCTGCTGAGGCGGAGGAGGAGGCTGCTGCCCAGCCGGCGGGGGAGGCCGTCTCCCTTGGCGATCCTGGTGAGCTAGTGGCACTTCCGGGTGGTGTGGTTGGACGGCTTCGCGTCGCTGTGGAACTTGCAAGGACCATTCAGAGTCTGCTCGTATGAGAAAGCCGGCAACCAGTTGGGCTTGCCGCCCTTATGTCGCTTTGGCGGAGGCTACCCTTCCGACTGTTGGTCTTCAACTGTCGCCACCTGCCGGCTGCGGGAAGCCGGCTGTGGGGCCTTGCGCTTGTGGTCGCTCTGCTGCTGTCGCCGACTGGTGTCTCCAGCTGGAGTTCTAGGAGCCTGAGGGGCCACTTTGCCAGTCGCACTAACTTGAATCTCCGCCTTCATGGAGGAGTCGGTTGTGGCATTCTTGTCTGGTATGATCAGCAACTCATCGAGGGTTTCTGGCTCGTCGCAGAGGAGCTTGTGCTTGAGGAGGGTGTCTTCTCTACACCCGGCGGTGAAGTACTCGATAACCTGCACCTCGTGCATGCCCTCGCAGGAGTTCCGAAGCTCGGCCCAACGCGTGAGGTAGTCGCGGGTCAACTCGTTGGGGCCTTGCACGCACAGGGAAAGCTGGCGAGGCTTGGGAGGTCGCTTGTACGTGCTTGTGAAGTTGCGGAGGAAGGCGTCGGTGAAGTCGACCCAGCTGTTGATGCTGCAGGGCTTCAAGCTGTTCAGCCACGTCCGGGCCGTGCCCTGGAGCATGAGCGGAACGTACTTCACGGCAACTCGCTTGTTGTCGTTCGCTATGTTGACGGCCGTGGAGTAGTCAACTAGCCAATCCTCTGGCTTCACAGAGCCGGTGTATTTGGGCGTATCTCTTGGGAGCGTGAACCTTCTGGGAAAGGGCTCGTCTCGGATGCGGGGACCGAAACATGGCGGGCCCAGCTCGTCTTCTTCTTCCAGCGCCAGGGATCGGTGAAGTCGGTCGATCCGGTGGCGGGCGTCGTTTTCTCCGACTCCCTCTCGGCGGCCAAGGCGGTCGCCGAGAGTCGGATGTTCAATAGGCGGCAGGGAGACTCGCCTTTCCTTGCGAGGGGGAGGAGGCGGATAGTCGTCCCGCCGTTCCACTGCTCTTGGGCGGCCGTCTTGATCGCGCTCGATGGTGATGTGAGTCCGACTACAGCTGGCAGTCGGCTCCTTATCTTTTCTTCCGCGGACCCCACCAGTCGGCATCCGAGACGTCGCGCCTTGGTCTCGGCGGGGAGGCGGGTCGTCCTTCTGCCGTTGCGGCGCATCTGTGCGGCAGCCGGCCTCGTTCTGCTTGGCAGCCGCATCGAGGAGTTGCTGGACGCGCTCCGTCATTAGGCGACGTTCTTCGCCCTCAAAATTGTCCAGCTCATCAGCCGCCGCCTGGGCGGCTCGGATGTTCTCCGCAGGTGTGGCGTATACGGGGCGATTTGCCCCGAACAGGTTGGCGATGGCAACGCCGCGCTGCTGGACCGTGCCAAGGCGGCTAGGCCCAGTTGGAGCCGGCGAGCCACCCACAGCGCGATCCATCTCACGCTGGTAGGCCTGTGACAGGCGTCTCATGCTAGCCCGCTTCTTCGCGCCTTCGATGAGCTGGAGGCGGCACGCCTCCAGCGTCTCGGCGTCGGCATCTTCGGGAATGGGCGCGGTTAGGTCTTGTAGCGCCGCATCAAGCGGGTCGTGAGCCCCTTCGCCGGAGTGCTCGCCATGACTGATGACGAGCACCTCTCTGACTGTGCTTCTGCCGCTCTCCGCGCGAGGGAGTGGCTCGTCGTAGACCACCATGTTGGTGGGGAACGCATCGAGCGACGCGGTGCCGGAGTCGACCAGCATCGGGTCAGTGGAGCCTACAGACTCCAAGTCCGCAGCTGGCTCGCTGGCGACGTGGAGTTGATCGAGGAGGCCCGCGAGGAGGCACTCGGGGATGCCCGTGCCCGCGTCGGATGCAGGCTCGTCGGAGAGGCGAACCTCACCGACAAGTTCGGCGAGGCAGCTGGCCGCGCAGGCGATTTCGGCGCCATGCAGCACGTCGGCGCAGACTCCGTCTGGCGTGCCAGGCTGGCTACGCTCGCTAGGGAGGAAAAGGGTTCCCGTCCAGAGCAGATCTCCAGACGACGGTGCACCTCGCCCCACGGTGGGCGCCAAATGTCGGGTGTTGGGTGCGACATATTCAAAGGATGGCTTATCCTGGTGGGAGCGAGTAGAACGTCGCCGGTGCCTGGAAACGGGATAAGGCGAAGGCATGCACGCCGGCGAATCTTACCCAGCTTCAGGGCTCTCCGTGGAGATAACACCCCTACTGCTGCTCTGCGGGGTCTCCGCATGATCTCTATGGCAAAGTGTGTACAAGGTGGCTCCTTGAGTTGTTTCTTGGAGGTAGGAGAAGGCAAGGCTAGCTGTCTCCTTCCTCTATGATCTGGTCTAGTGCTTATGGATTCGAACCCTTTGCATGGGTGCCCTGGGGGGTTTATATAGGCCTACCCCCAGGGGTACAATGGTAATCCGGCTGGGCGCGGGACCGAGACGTCTGTCTCTCTGGCCGCCGACTGCTGGGGCCCGCCGACTGGCCCAGTACGGGGCCAACAGGCCGTGTCCGCCGCGGGCGGGTCTTGCCGGCTGCGGATTACTGTAGCCGTGCTTCTAATGACGCACGCTTGGTCATGGGATCGTGGCAACAGCCCCGCCGCCTGGCGGGCGATCACTGTTGCCATTCCCCATCATGTCCGGTTAACGGCGTGTGGGGCTCGTGGGAGGGGCTGGCCGACTCCCAGCAGGTCCGACTTGTGGTGCTCTCGCCGTCTTCTGTGTTCCCGCTGACTGGTGGGACCCGTCATCCCTGGGTCGTACCGGCAGGCCGTCGTGGGTACAGGACTCTGCCCACTAGGGCTGACGTCGGGGCTGGCATGGCAACAGTGCTGCGTCGGACGGAGATCTCCGAGGGTACGGTGCACTATGGCCATGCCTGCCCTTGGAAAGGGGCGGGAGTGAACCTTACTGTGGCCACTCCCCGTCCCGTCCCTCCTTATGAGGGCACGGGGTCTGTTGGTGTCGCGGGCCGACTCCCCATGGCCGGCTTCTCTGGAAGTCGCCAGATAGGAGTCGGCTTGTCCTGAAGTCGTCGCTGGGACTCGGCCGTGAGTGGGTAGTCGGCTGCCTTGCCGCCGACTCCCAGAAGGCGGCTCTTCGTCCTGGGGTCTTGAAGGGCGCATCCTGCCCCGATGTCTTGAAAGGTTCAGGGGCTCGGGTTAGCCTACCCGTGGCCCATTACTCCGACAATTAGTGCACAAACTCTTTGCAAAATGGCATTGATCAAAGACATTTGCCCAAGAGCAAATGCCACTGATCAATGCACAAACTCTATGAGCAAATGCCACTGATCAATGGAACTTGCTATTAGGAAAATGCCACTGATCAATGGACTTGCCCAACAGCACATGCCATTGATAGGTGGCATTTATGCCACTGATCAGTGGACTTGCCCAATAGCAAGTGCCACTGATCAGTGGTAGTTTCCCATGAGCAAATGCCACTGATCAGTGGCATCTGCTTTTCTGCAACTGCCATTCATCAGTGCACTATCCTAAGCATGGAAACGTCTAAAAATAGCAACAGCAAGTGCCAATAGCACCCATGTGCACCCATGTACATTTGGCAGCATCCTAAAATGGTCCTACTACATGCACGTATAACAATCAACAGAAACCCTATCTTGAAAATGTATGTAGCAACATGAACAACAACATGAACATGATCCTAGCTTGAACATGAACATGCCGTTTGCATGAACACACATCCTAGCAAGACCCTACCGTGAACACAGATCCTAGCAAAGCACACTACCATTGGGGATTCTAGCATGAACACGGCTACTAGCATGAACACAGATCCTAGGACACACTAGCAGTAGCAGAAGAAAATTATCCTAGGACACACACTGCATGAAACAAGAACAGATCGGTCTGATTGGATTCGATTGGTATCGCATCTAATCGGATCTACTAGAATCCTATCTAATCCTGTCGAATCCACTAACTACTAGCACATGCCTAAGAAATAAACCCCTAATCCATTTGAACATGAACCAAGAATAAGAAAATCAGTAGGGTATTTTATTTTCCCACACAAGACTTCAACATCTCTAACAATCCCACAAGGTGATATGGTGTCTCTACTAGCAAGCTCAATAGTGACATCTATGTCTTCTATCTCTACAGGTGCTATGTCTTTCTTAATTTCTTGATATAAAGTGTAAGAAATAGCACTCACACTAGCACCCATGTCACATAAACCATGATAACAGTGATCTCCTATTTTAACTGAAATGGCAGGCATGCCAACAACTGGTCTATGTTTATCCCTTTCATCGGGTTTAGCAATTCTAGCAGCTTCTGCACAGAGGTAAATAACATGCACATCCACATCTTCTTCTAAGAGATCTTTAACCATAGCAACATTAAGTTCAACTCTAATTTGTTCATCTGGTTTAGGTGTTCTAACATAGCTTTTGTTAACCACAGTTGAAACTTTAGCATGTTCCTTTATCCTAACAAGAAAAGGTGGTTTATCAATATAAGCAGTAGGAACAACTGGATCAACATTATAAAGTATACTTTCTTCTTTAACTGGTACCGGTTCTTTAATTTCATCTTTAATAGGTGGGTGATATTTAAACCACTTCTCTTTAGGGAGTTCAACATGAGTAGCAACTGATTCACAAAAGGAGGCTAATATCTTAGAGTCAAGTCCATATTTAGTGCTAAACTTTTGAAAAACATCTGTATCCATAAAATATTTAACACAATCATACTTAAGCTTTATATCTGACTCTTTACCTTCGTCGAGTTCCCAATCTTCAGAGTTGCATTTAATTCTTTCCAAAAGATCCCACCGGAATTCAATAGTTTTCTTCAAAAAAGAACCAACACAAGAAGTGTCTAGCATGGTTTGATCATTACGAGAAAGCCGAGCATAAAAGTTCTGAATAATAATTTCTCTTGAGAGCTCATGGTTGGGTCATGAATATAACATTGACTTAAGCCTCCCCCAAGCTAGAGCGATACTTTCTCCTTCAAGAGGCCAAAAATTATATATATAATTCCGATCATGATGAACTAGATGCATAGGATAATTTTTTTGGTGGAACTCCAATTTTAAACGATTCCAATTCCATGATCCAATATCATTGCATAGCCTATACCATGCCAATGCTTTTCCCTTCAAAGATAAAGGGAAAACCATTTTCATCGCCTCATCTCTGGGTAGACCTGCAAGCTTGAACAATCCACAAATTTTTTCTACATATAACAAGTGCATATCAGGATGTTCGGTTCCATCTCCTGCATAAGGATTAGCTAGCAGTTGTTCTATCATACCCGAAGGAATTTCAAATTAGATATTTTTAGTAGGTGCAGTAGGTTGAGGGGCAATTAATTGTGGTTCCGGACGAGGTGAAGATACCCCAAACAAACCCCTCAAAGGATTGTTTTCCATGGTAGCAAGTGACAATAAATTTCAGCACACTATATAAATGTTTCCTTACAAAATTCCACTTACCAAAGGCGCTTCACTCCCCGGCAACGGCCCCAGAAAATAGCCTTGATGACCCACAAGTACAGGGGGTTAATTGTAGCTCTTTTTGATAAGTAAGAGTGTCGAACCCAACGAGGAGCAGAAGGAAATGACAAGTAGTTTTCAGTAAGGTAATGTCTAAAAGTGCTGAAACTGTAAGTAGCGAGGAGTTTGATAGCAAGATAATTCGTAACGAGCAAATAACAATAGTAACAATAAGTATGCAGAAAGGTAGCCCAATCCTTTTGAGCCAAAGGACAGGCCAAAACGGTCTCTTATAATAAGCAAAGCGTTCTTGAGGGTACATGGGAATTTCATCTAGTCACTTTCATCATGTTGGTTTAATTCGTGTTCGCTACTTTGATAATTTGATATGTGGGTGGACCGGTGCTTAGGTGCTGTTCTTACTTGAACAAACCTCCTACTTATGATTAACCCTCCTGCAAGCATCTGCAACTATGAGAAAAGTATTAAGAATAAATTCTAACTATAGCATTAAACTCTAGGATCCAATCGGTCCCTTACGGAATAGCGCATAAACTGGGGCTTAAATTTCTGTCACTCTCGCAACCCACCATCTATTTACTACTCCACAGTCCATTCCCTTAGGCCCAAATATGGTGAAGTGTCATGTAGTCGACGTTCACATGACACCACTAAGGGAATCACAACATACATACTATCAAAATATCAAACACATATCAACTTCACATGATTACTTGCGACATGATTTCTCCCGTGACCTCAAGAACAAAAGTAACTACTCACAAATAATAAACATGCTCATGATCACCCCCTAGCACTACTAGTCACCCCCTAGCATCATGGATCTGAACATATAATCTTCCACCAAATAAACCATATTGTACTCAACTACAAGATGTAATCAACACTACTAGTCACCCCCTAGCACCAATCTATAGTTCGGGTAACAAGATTGAATACAAGAGATGAACTAGGGTTTGAGGTGAGATGGTGCTGGTGAAGATGTTGATGGAGATTGCCCTCCCAAAGATGGGAGAGTTATTGGTGATGATGATGATGATGATTTCCCCCTCTGGGAGGGAAGTTCCCCCGGCAGAATCGCTCCACCGGAGGGTAAAAGTGCTCCTGCCCAAGTTCCGCCTCGAGACTACAGCGCCCCGCCCCGAAAGTCCTCTCCTTATTTTTTCTAGGTAAAAATGACTTATATACCAGAAGATGGGCACCGGAGGTGGGCCAAGGAGGCCACAACCCACCAGGGCGCGCCTGGGGGGCCTGGCGCGCCCAGGTGGGTTGTGCCCACCTGGTGGCCCCCTCTAGTAGTTATTGGCTCCAATATTTCTTAAATAATCCATAAAAATTCTCTGTAAAGTTTTAGCTTGTTTGGAGTTGTGCAGAATAGGTGGCCTGACGTAGCTTTTTCAGGTCCAGATTTCTAGCTGCCGGAATTCTCCCTCTTGGTGTGTACCTTGCAAATTGAGAGAGAAAAGGCTTTAGAATTACTCCAAAAAGTATTATTATGGATAATAACATTGTAAATAACAGTAAGAAAACATGATGCAAAATTGACGTATCAACTCCCCCAAGCTTAGACCTCTCTTGTCCTCAAGCGAAAACCGAAATCAAAGAACATGTCCACATGCTTTGAGAGAGAGGTGTCGATAAAAACAAAATACAGACATAGAAGCATCATGTTGATTATTATAACAACAACAAATTTGAACATAAACCTTTTATCATAAACTTCCCATGAATAAGTAACAGTTCATCACATAATTTAAGTACAAAGCAAAAACTCTATTAGAAACCAACAAACTATGTCCTCAGCCAACTTTGCAACTACAATTCATCATCTTTTCAGGAAGGGTCACGTGTCAGAGCCTTTAGGCAAGTCCACATACTCAACTATCATATAGTCTTGTATGATTGCTAACACTCACCGCATACACATGAGCAAAACGTTTCAACCGGACACATAGAAAGATAGGGGCTTATAGTTTCGCCTCCCAACATACTCACCTCAAGGGTGATGTCAACAATAATAACTCATGCTATCTATATTCATCTGGACATATGTGCCTAGATCTTTCCTCACCACAAGATGCTTGCCAAAAGAGAAAAATAAAAGGAATAGAAGGAAAACTTTGACTCTTTGCATAAAAATAAATACGTAAAAGTAAAAGATAGGCCCTTCTTAGAGGGAAGCAGAGGTTGCCATGCGCTAATTTGTTTGTATGCTCAATCCCTTAGTGCAAAAGAACGTCATGTTACATTGCCCCTTAAGATGACAATCTTTATTATGCAGTCTGTCGCTTTTATTCTCTATCATCAAAGTTCGTGCAACGCTCAATTTTCTCTTACACTAAACAATCTCACACATTTAGAAGCAATTTTTATTGCCTTTTTGCACCGATGACAACTTACTTGAGGGATCTTGCTCAATCCCTAGGTTAGGTATGGTGGACACTTGAAAAAGATTTGGGTTTAAGGGTTTTTGATGCACAAGTAGTATCTCTACTTAGTGCAGAATTTTGGCTAGCAAAGATAGGGGGCAAGCATCACATGTTAAAGGATCTATGACAATATGACTTCTATGTGAATATAAACATACATAAACCATTATGTTGTCTTCCTTGTCCAACGTCAACAATTTTGGCATATAATATTTCAATGAGGGCTGACAATCACAAAAGATTTCTGGGATAGTATATTTATATGTGAATCTTCCCTTCCCTTATTAATTCTTTCATGAGTTGCATCACTGACTAAAGATTTGTTTGTCAATCTCTAATAAAATTTTCTTACTTATACTTTTCCTTATGTGGTGCTATCACCTACCATAGGATTAGTATACGATCTTGTTGATTTATTTCCTTTCTCTTATTTGCTTTCTTTCTCTTTTTCTGTTTTTTATTTCTTTTCTTTATTTGCAACATGAAAGTAAAGAAAGTGAAAACACAAACTAACTTTATTATATAATTTGCAAACGATTACAATGATAGATCACTAAGCAGACTCTCAAAGAAGAAAGGATCAAACTAAACTTTATTTATCTAAGCAAAATATCAAACTAAGTTAAGTAAAAGCAAAAGGATAGTGGGATGATACGATACCAGGGTGATACGTCTCCAACATATCTATATTTTTTTATTGTTCCATGCTATTATATTATCTGTTTTGGATGTTTAATGGGCTTTGTTATGCACTTTTATATTATTTTTGGGACTAACCTATTAACTGAAGGCCCAATGCAAATTGTTGTTTTTTTGCCTATTTCAGTGTTCCGCAGAAAAGGAATATCAAACGGAATCCAAACGGAATGAAACCTTCACGAGGATCGTTTTTGGAACAAACGCACTCCAGGAGACTTGGAGCAGACGTCAAGGAAGCAACAAGGAGGCCACAAGGTAGGGAGGCACGCCCAGGGGGTAGGTGCCCCCACCCTCGTGGGCCCCTCGTGGCTCCACCAACCTACTTCTTTCGCCTATATATACTCATATACCCTGAAAACATCCAAGAGCACCACGAAACCCTATTTCCACCGCCGCAACCTTCTGTACCCATGAGATCCCATCTTGGGGCCTTTTCCGGAGCTCCACCAGAGGGGGAATCGATCACGAAGGGCTTCTACATCAACACCATATATAGCCTCTCCGATGATGTGTGATTAGTTTACCACAGACCTTCGGGTCCATAGTTATTAGCTAGATGGCTTCTTCCCTGTCTCTGGATCTCAATACAAAGTTCTCCTTGATCTTATTGGAGATCTATTCGATGTAATTCTTTTTGCGCTCTATTTTTCGAGATTCGATGAATTGTGGGTTTATGATCAAGATTATCTATGAACAATATTTGATTCTTCTCTGAATTCTTATATGCATGATTTAATATCTTTGCAAGTCTCTTCGAATTATCAGTTTGGTTTGGCCTACTAGATTGATCTTTCTTGCAATGGGAGAAGTGCTTAGCTTTGGGTTCAATCTTGCGGTGTCCTTTCCAAGTGACAACAAGGGCAGCAAGGCATGTATTGTATTGTTGACATCAAGGATAAAAAGATGGGGTTTATATCATATTTCCTGAGTTTATCCCTCTACATCATGTCATCTTAACTATTGCGTTACTCCGTTCTTATGAACTTAATACTCTAGATGCATGCTGGAAAGCGGTCGATGTGTGGAGTAATAGTAGTAGATGCAGAATCGTTTCGGTCTACTTGTCACGGATGTGATGCCTATATACATGATCATGCCTAGATATTCTCATAACAATGCGCTTTTCTATCAATTACTCGACAGTAATTTGTTCACCCACTATAGAATTTGCTATCTTGAGAGAAGTCACTAGTGAAACCTATGGCCCCCGGGTCTATTTTCCATCATATTAATCTCCCGTCAACTAGCTATTTCTGTCACCGTTTATTTTGCAATCTTTACTTTCCAATCTATACAACAAAAATACCAAAAATATTTATCTTATTATCTTTATCAGATCTCACTTTTGCAAGTGCCCGTGAAGGGATTGACAACCCCTTTAACGCGTTGGTTGCAAGGTTCTTGATTGTTTGTGCAGGTACGAGGGACTTGCGTGTAGCCTCCTATTGGATTGATACCTTGGTTCTCAAAAACTGAGGGAAATACTTATGCTACTTTGCTGCATCACCCTTTCCTCTTCAAGGGAAAACCAACGCATGCTCAGGAGGTAGCAAGAAGGATTTCTGGCGCCGTTGCCAGGGAGGTTTACGCCAAGTCAAGTCAAGATTTGATCTCCGCAAACGTGAGGATTTCTAGCGCCGTTGCCGGGGAGATCTACGCACAAGTCAAGTACCAAGTACCCTTCACAAACTCTTCTCCCTCGCATTACATTATTTGCCATTTGCCTCTCGTTTTCCTCTCCCCCACTTCACCCTTGCCATTTTTATTTCGCCTCTTTCCCGTTTGCTTTTCTTTCGCCATGGCCGAGTCAAAAAGAGCTAAGGGTTCTCTCCCGAGTTTTAGTACTTTGGATAGTCCTTCTGTCCTCTCTAAGCTCATAAATAATGATGCTATGGAGAGACCTACCTGGGTTATCAATGAGAGTTTGAATAATTTCGATGAAGATGATCCCGGACTTTTTTGCTATTTCCTTGATGAGTCTTTGAAAGATGCTTAGGCTATTAAGAATCCGAGCTAGCTATGTGCCCCAATATCAAATTGAGATATACCTAAAAAGCTTTTATGTTGGCTTACCCTTTTCGTTTAAGCAAGTTTTAGATTCTATTTTTGAAGAAGGTTTTCTTGAGGGGGATGCCATAGATACTTATGAAAAGATGAAAACTATATTTGGGACCCCCATGAGTGAGAAGTTTGAATCCACCTCTTAAAAGATCGAGGATGTCGCCTAGAGGGGGGTGAATAGGCGCTTTAAAATAATTCCGTATTAGGCTTGAACAAATGCAGAATAAACCTAGCGGTTAATTTGTCAAGCACAAAACCTACAACAACTAGGCTCACCTATGTGCACCAACAAATTATGCTAAGCAAGATAAACAACTATGAGATAGAAAGATATATGACAAGAAACAATATGGCTATCACAAAGTAAAGTGCATAAGTAAAGGGATCCGGTAAGAGATATCCGAGGCACGCGGAGACGACGATGTATCCCGAAGTTCACACCCTTGCGGATGCTAATCTCCATTTGAAGCGGTGTGGAGGCACAATGCTCCCCAAGAAGCCACTAGGGCCACCGTAATCTCCTCACACCCTCGCACAATGCAAGATGTCGTGATTCCACTAAGGGACCCTTGAGGGCGGTCACCGAACCCGTACAAATGGCAACCCTTGGGGGTGGTCACCAAACCCGTACACTTTGGCAACCCTTGGGGGCGGTCACCGGAACCTGTCAAATTGCTCGGGGTGATCTCCACAACCTAATTGGAGACCCCGACGCTTGCCTGGAGCTTTACACCACAATGATTGAGCTCCCAACACCACCAACCGTCTAGGGCGCCCAAGCACCCAAGAGGAACAAGCTCAAGGGTACCAAGCACCCAAGAGTAATAAGCTTCTCAACTTGTAACTTCCACGTATCATGTGGAGAACTCAAACCGATGCACCAAATGCAATGGCAAGGGCACACGGAGTGCCCAAGTCCTTCTTTGTCAAATCCCACCGAAGCAACTAATGCTAGGGAGGAAAATGAGAGGAAGAACAAGAAGGAGAACACCAAGAACTCCAAGATCTAGATCCAAGGGGTTCCCCTCACATAGAGGAGAAAGTGATTGGTGGAAATGTGGATCTAGATCTCCTCTCTCTTTTCCCTCAAAAACTAGCAAGAATCCATGGAGGGATTGAGAGTAAGCAAGCTCGAAGAAGGTCAACAATGTGGAAAGAACACGAGCACAAAGGATAAGGTTCATTGGAGAAGAAGACCCCCTTTTATAGGTGGGGAAAAATCCAACCGTTATGCTCACAGCCCGCACAGAGCGGTACTACCGCTCGTCCTCACGGTACTACCGCTAGGGGTAGCGGTACTACATCAAAGGGTAGCGGTACTACTGCTTGCGAGCGGTACTAAAAAAATACATCTGCGCCTACTACCGTTGGACTTGTGACGAGTTTTTGGTCCAAAGCGGAAGTAGCCACGGAAGTAGCCGTGGTAGTACCGCTCCCAAGAGCGGTGGTAAAAATTAACATCCCCTCCAAGCGGTAGTACCGCTCCCACGAGCGGTAGTACCGCTGCAGCTTTTATAAGGACACCAAAACTGACACAACTTCTGCAAACGGACTCCGAATTCAACGAAACCAAGTTTGTTGGAAAGCTAGCGACAAGGACTAACACAATCTTGAAAGAAATAACAATAAGAAGCAAGTAAGAAAAGTCCCAATAGAAAATGGTGAGAACCCTTCCTCGAATAAGACCGGTAAAACCCCCAACACCGAAAACGCAATAGAAGAAGCATGTGAACTCTGTTGTCGATGAACTTGAGTTTGTCAAGAAGATGACCATAAGCTCTAAGACTCACAAAGAGAACCAAACAAGAACCAAGAGAGATGATGCAAGGGTGCAATGGTTTGAGCTCTCTGCGAACGAAACGATCAAGCTACTCATCAAGAGCCCCCCTGATAGTACGGCAATCGATCCTATAACCCGGTCTCCCAACTACCACCATGAGACCGGCAAAATAGAAAACCTATCAAGGGTAAACCATTGTATTGCAAAAAGTCCACTTGAGCTAGATGTAGACGATATTGACTTGCCTCAAGTTGGACCACCTTTCTTGATTGCGTTGGCTCGGTGAAGACTAGTAGATTGCTCCCACTATGCTCAAAAAGATATAAGTGAAGCACTAGAGCAAGTCCTCTAGTGATCCTAGCTTTGGTGATTGTCTATTTGAGCTTGCCAATCTCATGCGTGCTAAAGGAAATGTTGGAATCATTAGCGATATCATATCCAAAACTATCAGAATTCATAAAGATAACCATTTTGATGATCATTTATCTAATGAATTACCCTCTCTAGGAATTGATCAATCACAAGATGATGTTGAACATGGATACTATGATGAGGATGATGATAGTGACTATGATCTCGATGATGCAATGAGACATTTTGGTCTTATGGCAAATCTTCGTGGCTACATGGCTGGAGGAAAGGAATGGGTCCTTGATAGTGGATGTACTGACCATATGACCGGAGATGAAGAGATGTTCCGTGAGCTTGCTGAAAACGACGGCCCTCGAAAATATGTCACTTTTGGTGATAATTCAAAGGGTAAGGTGGTTGGCCTTGGTAAGGTGGCCATCTCACTTGATAGCTCCATACAAAATGTCATGCTCGTTGAATCCCTTGGATACAATTTACTTTCAGTTTCTAGACTTGCGGATTTCGGTTTCAATGTCATATTCACTGAAGTAGATTGCCAAGTGTTTCGTAGAGACAATCATAAAATGGTCTTTACCGGTATACGTAGAGGAGATCTTTACATTGTTGATTTCACTAAAAAGGCTCAACCTAAAACTTGCTTAATTGCTAAATCTTCTAAAGGATGGTTGTGACATAGAAGACTAGGTCATGTTGGAATGCGAAATCTTGATAAGCTTATTAAAGGTGATCATATCCTTGGAATAAAAGATGTCATATTTGACAAGGATGGACTTTGTAGTGCTTGTCAAGCAGGAAAACAAGTTGGAGGAAGTCACCGCGCGAAGAACATCAAGACCACACGAAGACCACTCGAGCTACTTCACATGGATCTCTTTGGTCCAAATGCCTACAAGTCTTGGTGGTAACTCATTTGGTCTAGTCATAGTTGATGATTTTTTAAGATTTACGTGGGTGTTCTTTCTTGATGACAAATCGCAGGTCCAAAAGATCTTCAAAAACTTTGCTAGGAAGGCCCAAAATCAGTTTGACATGAAGATCAAGAAGGTTCGGAGCGACAACGGAACAGAGTTCAAGAATGCAAATGTGGACACCTTTCTTGATGAAGAAGGGATTTCACACGAGTTCTCGGCTACGTACACACCTCAACAAAATGGAGTTGTTGAAAGGAAGAACCGGACTCTTATCGAGATGGCAAGAACGATGCTCGATGAGTACAAAACGCCAAAGCACTTTTGGGCGGAAGCGGTTGAGACAGCTTGTCATGCAACAAATCGCTTGTATCTTCACAAGCTACTCGTCAAGACGGCATACGAGATCCTCACCGGTAACAAACCCCAAGTTGGATACTTTCGAGTATTCGGCTCAAAGTGCTACATTCTTGATAAGCATCGTCGTTCTAAATTTTCTCCTAAATCTCATGAAGGTTTCCTACTTGGTTATGGCTCAAACTCTCACACTTACCGTGTCTACAACAATTTCACCCGAAAGGTTGAAGAGACGGTAGATGTGAAGTTTGATGAATCTAATGGCTCACAAGTAGAGAAATTGCCAATTGATGTAGGAGACAAAGACCCTTCGGAAGCAATTCAAGACTTGTCCATTGGCAAGATTCGTCCAATGGAAGTGAAGGAGAGTACCTCGTCCGTCCAAGTGGAAGCTTCTACCTCACAACAAGGTGAACCAAGAGTTGATACGGAAGCATCCACAAGTGGGACACGCCAAGATGAAGAAAACGAGGAAGTACACCAAGATGAACATGAACAACCTCCTTCTCCATCACGACAAGAGAACGACAACGTCAACAATGAAGAAGGCCAAGAAGAAGAACAAGATGAAGAGGATGTTCCACCTGAACCCAAGCAAAAGCTTTCACGAGTTCGAGCAAGAATTGCCAATCATCCCGTCGAGCAAATCTACAAAGATATCCAAACCAGGAGAATCACTCGCTCTAAAACTCGTTTAGCTAACTTTTGTGAACATTACTCATTCATCTCTAGCATTGAACCTATGAAGGTTGAAGAAGCATTGAAGGATCCGGATTGGATAAATGTTATGCATGAAGAGCTACACAACTTTGAAAGAAATCAAGTGTGGACATTGGTCGAGAAGCCCGACAACAACCACAACATCATTGGTACCAAATGGGTGTTTCGCAACAAGCAAGATGAAGATGGACAAGTGGTTCGCAACAAAGCACGTCTCGTCGCCCAAGGCTACACACAAGTTGAAGGTATGGACTGTGGTGAGACATATGCTCCCGTTGCTAGACTCGAGTCCATTCGCATCTTACTTGCTTATGCTAATCACCATGATATCACCTTGTACCAAATGGACATTAAAAGTGCTTTTATAAATGGCAAAATTGAGGAGGAAGTTTATGTTAAGCAACCTCCCGGCTTCGTCAATCCTAAGAAACCTAATCATCTTTACAAACTTCACAAAGCCCTTTATGGTCTTAAACAAGCTCCTAGAGCATGGTATAAATGCTTGACCAAGTTCCTTATTGAAAAAGGCTTTGAAATTGGTAAAATTGATTCTACTCTTTTCATTAAAAGGGTTAATGGAGAACTATTTGTGTGCCAAATTTATGTTGATGATATCATATTTGGTTCAACTAACCCTCATTTTAGTGAGAAGTTTGGAAAGCTAATGTCGGAGAAGTTTGAGATGTCTATGATGAGTGAACTCAAATTCTTTCTCGGTTTGCAAATCAAGCAAACTAAGGAAGGTACCTTTGTCTCTTAAATGAAGTACACCAAAGACTTATTCAAGAAGTTCAATATGCAAGAATGCAAAGGTATGACTACACCCATGCCTACTAGTGGACATCTTGATTTGACCAAAGATGATGAACCGGTTGTTCAAAAGGTTTATCGCTATATGATTGGTTCATTGTTATATCTATGTGCCTCACGTCCCGATATTATGCTAAGTGTGTGCATGTGTGCACGATATCAAGCTGCTCCTAAAGAATGTCATCTTAAGGCTGTGAAAAGGATAGTGAGATACCTGATCCATACACCAAATTTTGGCATTTGGTATCCTAAGAGGTCCTCTTTTGATCTTGTCGGCTACTCCGATTCGGACTATGCCGGAGACAAGGTTGATAGAAAGTCCACTTCGGGTACTTGTCAATTCCTTGGTAGATCTCTTGTATCTTGGTCTTCCAAGAAACAAAACTCAGTATCCTTATCCACCGCCGAAGCAGAATACATTGCCGCTGGTTCATGTTGTGCTCAATTACTTTGGATGACCCAAACTCTTAAAGATTATGGGATATATGTGAAACATGTTCCATTGCTATGTGACAATGAAAGTGCTATTAAGATTGCTCACAATCCCGTGCAACACTCTCGAACTAAGCATATTGAAGTTCGTCATCATTTCATTCGAGATCATGTTGCAAAAGGAGACATTAACATTAAGCATGTTCGCACCGATAAGCAATTGGCGGATATATTCACTAAACCACTTGATGAGAAAGTGTTTTGCAGGTTGAGAGGTGAATTGAACATCATTGATGCTTCAAACTTGGAGTAGGGACCCCATTTGATACATGTAGGGCATGAGCCTATGACTAATCCTCGATATTTCTCTTATGATGCTATTCATATGTCTTGGATATATTTGTACCTTGCATGTTATCTAACCCGTGTAAGTACTTGGATGAATATAAATCTATGAGATTGCAACTCACTCACATCTTGAGCAATCTCTACATCACCAAGTCTCTACACAATGGTGGTTGAAGACAAGGAAGCACGAAACCAGTCAAACATATCCTTTGACAAATCCCATGGTTAAATCCTATAATTGTCATTTTGGATACACAAGTGCTCTTCCTTGCAATACTAACCCATGTAGGTAGATGAACTCAAACTCCAAGTGGTGCTCCCAACTCTTGATGAACTACATCAACCTTGAGCAACCCACACAAGTTCAACTACATGTGCAAGATCAACACCACCACCCAGGGTATGTTATTCCATCTTAGAGAAGCTTTACTCCAAGTCATGAGCCAAAGCAACTCGACAAGATGTGAATACATCAACATGCTTAAACGAAAAATGGTAACCCCATTTTGAGCTTAAACGATGAGTATGACCTATGATCAAGTGCTCTCACTTGACTCCTAAGTCAATATATTCTAACATAGGTGACTTTGTCGCCGACCATCTCTAGATGAAGTTCTCTTGTGTTCTTTTCTATGTTATTGCATTTGTCTCTTGCATATTTATTTCCCCTTTCAAAAAAAACTTCATCTAGAACTTTTAGTTTCCTTTCTTTGTTTTTTGTTCTGCATTTTCTGCATCCAATTCATTGCAAATCTTTCAGTAAATTCCTTGCATATCCTTGTGAGATCTTACTTGCCTAGTGAGCTGAGGTGACAAGTGGTTTCACTCTGATGAACTCGCTCACACTGGTTTGTTTTCTTCCGCCCAACCGAAATCTTTCGGTGCAACCGAAGCACACAACTCGGAGTCACCGATTTCACCACAGGAAAACCAACTTGCCACTTATTCCTGATTTCTGTTTGCTCCAGCTTCACTCAATGATTCTTGTCCTCTACCAGCATCACATGCTGCTTTGCTCTGTGACCCAAGGACCAACCCATTTGTATCACATGTCCAGAAGAGCCCTTCTTGGAAATTGATGTCAAAGGGGGAGAGAGAGATCACATCAAAGCTTAATCTTTCCTATAGGGGGAGAAAGAGAGAATACTCAGGGGGAGAGAGTTTCTCAACAAGGAGAAAGTAATATCATCAAAGACCCCAGATGCTTGGTGTTCAAGAGGAGAGATGTCACATGTCTTTAAGAGGGGAAAGACATGTTTGTTTGCTTGCTTTAGCTCAAGCTATGTTGTTTCTTTTCTGTTGCTCTGATTTTCTATTCCCTATCTTCTCCCAATATCCCATGCAGATTCAGGGGGAGCAAGACATCTAAGGGAAGGAAATCTCTGATTTTATTGCATATCTTTACCTTTGGGGACATGTCTATATCCAATGTGGTACTTAGTACTCACTCTACATGTCATCCCAGTCTTGGTTCTCTTGTGGTTTCTCTTGATTGCTCTGGTCAGTAGGTGTATCTGTGTTATTTAACCTTGTTTGTGCAGGTTCATCTCATCCTAAGCCAACTCAAGACCACAAGGTAAGTATATGCATCTCAGTCATGTGAATGAGAAATTCTTGCTGATGTACATACTATTTGCAAGAAGGACTCATGAGCATGAAGGTACATTTCTCACATTCACATCATTTGCTCTGATGCATATAGCCAAGATACATGTAACACATTGCTTACTCTATCATGTTTACGCATTCACATGGTCCTATATATTCCATATTCACACGTTTGCATACATGTAGGGGGAGCCTATGCATGTTACATGTCTTTCCAAAGCTTTACTTGCAATTCTCTATATCTTTATCTAAAGCTTTGATGTATGTTGTCATCAATTACCAAGAAGGGGGAGATTGAAAGCACAAGTGCTCCCTCGGTGGTTTTGGTAATTAATGTCAACATATCTCTTGTTGGACTAACACTTTTACCTAGTATGTTTCAGATAAGTTCAACAATGGAGTGGCATGAACTAGAGGATGTGGAACCCCTTCAAGATGCTAAGGACAAAGGATTGGCTCAAGCTTCAAGATCAAGACTCTACATTTTCTATTTTAGTGATCCAAGATCACATTGAGTCTATAGGAAAAGCCAATACTATCAAGAGGGGATGAGGTGTTGCTTAATGGCTTGCTTGCTCAAAGTGCTTAGTGATATGCTCCAAAACCCTTAGCTACTTTCCCACATCCACATATGACCTAAACCAAAAGTCAAACTCGGCCCCACCGATTCTATATATCCGGCGCCACCGAGTTTCAGACGTCATAGCCACTGCCACAAACCCTAGAAAATCAGTTTCACCGATAGGGATCTCGGTCTCACCGAGATGGGATTGTAATCTCTCTGTGTATGTCCATTACCAAAATCGGTCTCACCGAGTTTGAGCAATCGGTACTACCGAGATTACAATGCAAACTCTCTGGTTAGCTTATTACCAAAATCGGTCCCACCGAGTTTGTGTAATCGGTCTCACCGAGTTTGCCTGAGCAACTCTCTGGTTAGCTTATTACCAAAATCGGTCCCACTGAGTTTGTGTAATCGGTCACACCGATATTACATTATGCCCTAACCCTAACCAATTGGTCCTACCGAGTTGCATCTCAGTCTCACCGAAAATCCTAACGGTCACTAGGTTTGCTGAATCGGTCCGACCGAGTTTAACCATTCGGTCCCACCGAGTTTGGCAAATTGTGTGTAACGGTTAGATTTTGTGTGAAGGCTATATATACCCATCCACCCACTCTTCATTCATGGATAAAGCCATCAGAACATGCCTACACTTCCAATACACATTTTATGAGAGAGAACCACCTACACTTGTGTTGAGATCAAGATATTCCATTCCTACCATATGAATCTTGATCTCTAGCCTTCCCCAAGTTGCTTTCCACTCAGATCTTGTTTCCACCAAATCCAAATCCTGTGAGAGAGAGTTGAGTGCTAGGGAGACTATCATTTGAAGCACAAGAGCAAGGAGTTCATCATCAACACACCATTTGTTACTTCTTGGAGAGTGGTGTCTCCTATATTGGCTAGGTGTCACTTGGGAGCCTCCGACAAGATTGTGGAGTTGAACCAAGGAGTTTGTAAGGGCAAGGAGATCGCCTACTTCGTGAAGATCTACCGCTAGTGAGGCAAGTCCTTCGTGGGCGATGGCCATGATGGAATAGACAAGGTTGCTTCTTTGTGGACCCTTCGTGGGTGGAGCCCTCCGTGGACTCGTGCAACCGTTACCCTCCGTGGGTTGAAGTCTCCATCAACGTGGATGTACGATAGCACCACCTATTGGAACCACGACAAAAACATCCGTGTCTGCAATTGCGTTTGAATACTCCAAACCCTTCCCTTTACATTCTTGCAATTTGCATGCTTTACTATCCGCCGCTCATATACTCATTGCATGCTTGCTTGATATATATTGTGTTTGTTAAACTTGTGCCTAAAGTCCACTTAAACTTAAGAATATTAAAAACTGCAACTTTTGGCACTTAGTGTAATCCCCCCCCCTCTAGACACCTCTTCTCGATAATTTCAGTAGTGCCTCTCATTCAATAAATATATGGGCTTTTGAATTGATTTTACTATTTACTTGTGTGGATGGGTTGTTTTGTCTTGGGACCCGAGAAACAATTACTACTAGCACAGTGGAGACACTCTACAGCTACCCAGAAAAACAATTACTACTAGTACAGTGGAGAGACTCTACCACTTCTCGCTCCTCCTAGGTCATTGAAACGTCTCCCTCTACTGAATGCCGTTATACTTTTGTTCACCGACATGCGGGCCATGCAGCGCGCGGGCCCAAATGCCATCCACCAAATTAGAAGGTAGTATGCAGGCGGAGAGTCACCCCGGTCGTAGCACGGCAGTAACGAGCCATCGTATCACAAAACCCCACCTCCCCGCAGTCTAAGTTTGACAGACGAAGCAACCATCATTTCACTCTTCGTTGAATCCCCTTCTCCCTCACCGTCTTCAAGAAAGGCAACACTTGCATCTGCCACTGTTCTTCTCTCCGAACGAAGGGAAGGTAAGCGGATCCGTGATGTTGGTATATTTTCGTTTAGAGAAAAAAAATAACTTTTGCAAAGCAGTAACCGATCCTCACTCTCTTTTTTGTTTCATTGTCATTGCGATTGTGTTTTCCTTTCAGTGCTATCCTAGTATTCATCAGTTTCATGATGGACCAAGGAGAACCAGGCAAAGATCTGCCGATATTGGAGCAGACGTGGGAGACTGGTCCCCACGAGACATAGAGCTCCAAGAAGATGGAGGCAACCACCGAGGCGACCCCAGATACTGAGATGGTCAACGCCCCGTTTGAGGTTACAGCCCCTGTGGCACTGCAGGAGCAGTTTTCCCCCTTCGAGGATGTGTCCCCCCCCCCCCCGTTGAGCTGCCCAAGGTGATTTCCTTCTTTGCTGATCTCGATTGTGGTTTTTCATCTAAGTATGTGGTGATTTTTTTAGAAAAGGAAGTATGTGGTGATTAATGATGCAAAATTTTATTAGCTTCGATGCCATGGTATACGTAGTGGTTTAAATAACTTGTGTTTCTTATACTGAAAAGTAATTCAGAATTTGTTTCTGTTTCAATTAGAGCCCTGATGTAGACAAGGATTGGTTGTACATGTCACTCGCTATGAGGCGGACGAATTGAATATACGCACTGGGAAAACAGAGTTCTTAGGCTGTTGGATCGTGGAAGCCATTTGCGGTTATACCAATGAAGTATTCCAGCCTCACTGTTGTCAGGCGTGTTGTCCAGGGTGTACTGAAGCACAAGAAGTTCAAAGCTACTCCGTCGTTTGTGAGGAATACTACTCTTGTCAAGCTTACGCAGGAAGATGACGTGGCATGCCTCCACAAACAAGTTTATCAGTGGCAAGGCCACAAGGTTGTCTTCATGAAGGTTCACAGGATTGAGCTGCTGCGGGACGTCCTCGATGATGTTCATGGCAAGGTCCTCTTGTGTCCAGCCCAAATTAGATCGAGGCATGAATAGTTGCCCCAGCTAGTGTTTAATAGTAGTTTGGATTGTGTCTAATTATCCGAACCTTGCTTGTTATCGACCCCTCTGGGGCTAGTACTCTGTTTGAATCCGTCTATGGGAACTGCTGCTACTTTACTGTGCCCGTGAATCATGTGAGAACCATCGTAATTATTGCCGAAACAGATGCGTCCTCACTAGTTTTTTCATGAATATGGCATGGTAAGACATAAGTTGTCACGGTTTATCATACGAGCAGTGTGTTTTTTGATGAAATAGAGCACTCGTTCGAGAACCGTGCGCCGACGTATACATAAGTACTTGTAAACACTGTTGGTGCTACCCCACTTGTAAGCAGTTGTGCAAAACACGGCACATTGGCTCAGCTCGCTTCAACACTAGGATATCGACCAGCTAACAATCAACAATCTGTTGTCTGACATATAAGCAACTATGTATCTTGTTACAGTGGTTCATGCAGTTAATTGAGGCCACAATGTAATAAATTCCAAACGTTCACACGCTAGTCCAGCGCTCATGTGGAACACTCACATTAAACTCGTCTTCATAAAAAACTTGAAAAGCATAAGTTAAGCAATTTTATACATCTCAATGATTCATAGAACATAACAAACATATACTACTCCCTCTATCCCAAAATATAAGAACATTTTTAACCCTACAGTAGTGTCAAGAACGTTCTTATATTATGGGACGAAGGGAGTAGTTCACAGCAAAAGACAAAGTTGTGAGAAGGTTTACAAATCAGGAAAAAACAAGCAAGGCTTCTCTCTGGGCAAAAGGGCCTCCCGGCAGGCTTAAATTTCCTGGAGTTCACTCTGGTTTTTTTCTTGTTGCCACCATTCAGGGTTAGGTTCTCTCATTCCAGAGTAACCAATTATAATTGTGGTTTCAGCTGGAATGCTGAACTGAACCATGCAGTGTACTGACCAGCTGAAAGTCTTGTGCATTCCACTAAATAAGCACCGCTATTTGCAGAAATAAGCAGACCACAATGCCTCTTGTCCGCGCACCTATCCAAAAAAACGCCGTGCAGTCATGCCAGCTAGTCCTTGGTCCATGGATGAACTGGTAGAAAGTGCATTCCGGACTAGGATGCAGTTGTTTTCGCTCGTCCCTGCACTGCAATCAGGAAGTAAAACGTACGAATCAGCTTCTTTTAGATTGCGTTGGTCATTCTACCTTAGTTACTACCAATGTAGGGATACCTTGAAGATGGGAGGTTAGACGACGGCAGCGAGGGATAGCCATCTCATTTTGCGCAGTTGTACTAAAACTGAGGTGTGTGCTTTTGATTGCGCGGATAGAAACGATACGGAGACAGACATGCCGAAACGATATGGAGACAGACATCCCTGTTCGCGCAAATAAGAAATACGATTATTTAAACAGTGACAGGTATTACTACTGTCCCCCGTTTCCTCTTAGAACCAAGTCCTAGATGCATGCTACAACTTTCCCACTTTCTTCCCTGTTTGAACCAACGCTTTGAGTCGACTGTATGAAATAGCTTTACTTCTAATAATAGTAGAAGTCTAGGTGGCTTTGGAACAGCGGACGAAAGTAGAAAAGGATCCACACGAAGGGAGCTGGGGCAGTAGAGCAAGGCAGGTTTCAAAGGAATATATACCTGAGGGTCGTCGGCATGTCGCCAAGATGTCGTCGGGAGGCCGCATCTTGGCCACAATACCGCAGGGAGGAAGAAGGGGTCGGAGGCCCTCCCGAGCCGGCGCTCTCTCGGAGAGAACGGCACGGCCGCCGATCGGGACGCGCAGGCAGCCGTTGGTCTCCTCCCTCGCCGCCGACGACAGCATGAACGATGCACCTACACCCCTGCCCCGGTCGAGGTTGTCCGGCCGGATTTGTGACCAGCCGTGAGCTGAGAGAGAGTGTGGCCACCTATGTGTTGCTTAGATCTGGAGAGCATGAGAGAGTGAACGAGAGGAACCCTAGTAAAGCAAGCGCTAAGGCTCCTGCTTTTATATATAGTGGAGTGATTTTGTTGTACCAGCTTCAAAAAAATGCGCTCCTACGTGTACCCGCGAGTGGGTGTGAGAGAACTAGTGCGTGCGTGCACCACTTCTCTTCGTGAGAGTACAATATACTATGCCCAAAGAACGTTCGCCGTAAGAGTAATAGTACAAGTGTGTGACGTGTGAGCTAAAATAAAATGTGTGCACCGTCTTTTGTTTTTTAGAAGTTCTGAGGGTAGGGTGTGAAGAGCACATATGTGCGTGACGTCTACCAGCAGATAGACGGTGGGTGCGACGTGTGAGTCTGCGAGAGGACTCGGGAGAGTCGTGACTCATGAGGGTGCGTGTGCGTGAGAGAGGGGGCATGTATCAATGCAATGCATGTGTGCATAAATCATTATCCGGCAAACGTTTGCCACAAGCCTTTTCTTGACGAATGCCGTAAGAACCGTTAGATCGGCATCCGACAGTGTCAGTTTTTCCATGTCATTTAATAGAACAGCCACTCCTCCTACAAACAAATCTTCCACGTGAGTGTTAGCAACTACCGTATGCTCCCTACGTTCTGAAATGCAATGCATATAGCTTTATTGAAAATTCGAACCTCGCAAACTTTTACCGAGTTTTTGTGTACCAAATTGCACATGTAGAATACCATGTATATATCATTTCATTCATCTTCGAGAGGTAACTATAAAGTTGGGTGAGGATTCTACAAAGAAAGACCATCGTATCACCCGCAGCAATTTCAAGCATCATTTAGTGTCGAGGAATATCATAGGAACTCTATATGATATGATTTTTACAGGATTTTTTCCTTTAGAGCCAATTGGTTCATAGGAATAGATTCATATACTCCACATTTCAAAGGAAATAAACATGATATCATTTCTATAGCTTTAGAGCCACTTGGTTCATATGAATGGATTCCTATACTCCCATAATTTCAAAGGAAAATAAACATTAGCGTATATTCAATAGAAAAGTTCCTATGATATGAACCAAATTACATCTTTTCTAATCCCTCCTCATAGGAATTGAGATACATGTCATCTCTAGATTTAATAGAAAAGTTCCTATGATGTGAACCAAATGACATCTCTTTTCCAATCCCTACTCATAGGAATTGAGATGCTCCATGTCATCTCTTTCCCTACAACTTCCATGTATACATCTTCTATTCCTAAATAGATAGTACAACCCACTAGTAGCTTTTTTCCAAAACATGCAACTATGGCACAAGAACTATATAGTGTGCCAATAAATTTGAAAGATGGTCGCTGGATGAAGCTAACCCGACAGTGCAGAGATAGGCAAATCTGAGCACTACTGGCCGTTGGATATCATCAACATTCCACCAGATCTGCCACATGTACAATTTAGAAGACTCCATGGTTGAACTTAAGCATAATGTACAAACCTCAAAACACAAGCACTTCTCCTTTGTTCTAGAATCTTCTGTATCATAATTGATTATTTTTTCTAAATGAATTGCCATTATTTGTTTTTTACTTTATGATTTACTCCCTCCGTTCCAAAATAGATGACCCAACTTTGCACTAACTTTGTACAAAGTTAGTGCAAAGTTGGGTCATCTATTTTGGAACGGAGGGAGTACAATGCACAACCCCATGAATCTTAACATTTTTATAAAACTTATTGATTTTGAATGAGATGAACTATAAGAACTAAACGAACATCTACATCATGCATATATGACTCAAAGCTTTACATGCTATAGTGTGTATTTATTCATAATTTGGTTTCGAAATCTCATGCGTTCAATACATGTGTACCTTACTAGTTTTGAGTAGAGTAGCAAATTTCACGCGGCCCCGGGTATATCAAAATGCAGGGCCCATGCATCATTGCCTTTCGGTCGAACCTACGTCCACAATTTTTTGTACGTACTATATCTCCACTGGTCCCCGAACCCAAAATGCTGCCTCGTTCCCATAAAACCAAGCGGCCCACACATATTTAAGGCGTCGGCTCGAACCCGTTTTCTACGACGTGGCCCCGCATGCCGTAGTACTCCTACAAACCCTACCGCCGCACTCATCATCAGTTTTCTTCAAGAGGACGAGAGAGAAGCCGATTTGTAGTGGAGGCGCTTTCAAAAAAAAGGATCTGTAGTGGAGACCCCTACCCTAGGGTGCCCTAGGTAGCTGTCGCACGCATCATTGTTTTCTCTTTTCTTTATGCTCTTGCGCCCTAGAGTGAAATGATGGTTGCTTCGTCCATCCAGCTTAATGTGGGAAAGGTGGGGCTTTGTGATTTGACCCCTCGTCACTCATTTTCTACTACTGCGGCGCTACGACCGGGGTGCCTCCAATTCCAACTGCTGCTCCAAACTGTAATTTGGTGCATCGCACGTGGAACAAGACAGTGGATGAGCCACATGTCGGCCAAAGGGGTACTGTTAAGTGTGTCGCCATTTCGTGTGCGGACTAGCCCTGCTTGAGTTGCTACACCAACACGACAGGAGCAACCTACCACTTGGTTTTGCTCCTTGGTGAATCCCGACTATATTGATCTAAAAAGATACGTGATGAACTACCCTCTCCGTCTCGGTTTTTTTATTTTTAGGCGTCTCGGTTTATAGGGCCTGCACGTAGTTCTAGGTCATCCATTTGACTAACTAAATATGAGTTACTATGTCACAAAAAGTATATCATTGGATTCTTAAGTGGATGTAGTTGTATTTAAAAGTCGAGGGCGGGGCTTTTCCTGCGTGGTAGGCGGCGGGGCAGTTCCGCCTAGTCGGTTTGACAGAGACACGAGAAGACGAGGGAGTAGGCTGCTGCAAACGTAGGGCTATGTGATTTGACAGCGAATTACTGTTGGACAGGTGGGGCCCCGTGATTTGACTTGCCATTATCATTTTAACTGCGGCGCTACGACCGGCGTGAGTCTCCCAGATTCCTGACCACCTCCATACAGGTGCCTCTCCCAATGCTCCACCATTTAGTAGAGGCTGGCTCTTGCATGAGAGCCCCCTTCTCCACTTTTTCCTTGCCTCTCTTTCCTCCACATATGCAAAAATGCCATGTAAAGAGCACTATTGTACTTACTTTTACTTGCTCCTACGGGTGCTTAAGCTTGCCACATAGGCATAAAGTCTGATGTGGCAAGTTAATCAAGAAGAGAGAGACTAGTTTGGTGACCCAAGGAAGAAACAGTACTAAGCGCATGTACCTAGGTGAAAAGACAATTTTGAGTCTATAGCTAATTAAATGAAGCAAGCTTAGCAACACCATTTCATTGGAAGAGGTCACTCCTTGGCAAATGCAATGAATACACGCGCTTAGCACCATTTCTTCCTTGAGTACGAAGAAAGAGATAGAGAGGAGTAAAAAAATACACTTATAGCCAACCTTGTTGTAGTATGAGTGACTAAGTGATGACTATGTATGACATGCCAACATCAGATAGCCTAACGCACCATGTTAAATCTCCAAGGGCGCAACCGCGCGAGCGACGCGACGGTCGTGGTAGGCGCGACCATGATACGGGCTGCTGGCAGCCCTTGGATCTGAGATCAAACGATCGCATGCTAAGTTGCTGAAAATTTGCAGAATAACCCTCCAGGATAGGATATTCACCCATAGGTCTAGAATCACGCCATGCAACCGTTCGATCTCAGATCCAAGGGCTCTCGGAAGCCCGTATCATGGGAGAACGGAAAGCCACTACCCTGCCGTTCGCACGCTGGCAGTTCGCTCCTACTCGTCCCTGCACGTCCTTCAATACTACGGCGGTTCGCTCCTAGTCGTCCCGTCCATTCACATTATGGCAGTTCCACTAATCCTAACCCTCCTCCCAAATCCATGGCGTCCCAAATCTCCACGATCGGCGATGAGTACAAGGTTAGAACCATCACAAGCGATGAGTTCGACGTTATCTACACCCGTTCTTCCGCGACGGTGAAAGGATGCCTTTCTCGCTTCAGACGCATGTTCGAAAACTCAGATGATGAGTGGGTCGCTGGGCTAGATGTTGAGTACACCACAGTCCTGGGACGAGAGAAGGATCTAAAGGACGAAGAGAGGAAGAAGCCCAACGTGATCCACGTTTGCGTACATAACGTTTGCTTGGTCTACCACATATGCCATGCTGACGTTGAGTGCCAGGATTTTAAGAACTTCCTCAAGGACAAAACAGTGAAATTCATTATTGTAGACTTTACGAATGACGAAGAAGTCCTGGGTCGGATAGGCCTTGTTGTAGGCAACCCCTTCGACCTCCAAAAGAATCGGCTGGTGCCCTCTCTTCAGCCTTCAATGCTGACCCTGGCAGGAGCCATGGTTCATCCTTCGTATGGTAAACTGGAGAAACCTCCATACACGTTTCATCTTCATGCATGGCAGCGGAATGTACTAGATATAGACCACATCCACTATGCTGCAATGGATGGCTACCTTTGTTTCAATATCTACAAGGGTTGGATGAAGAGCAACAGCCAAGTGTGCGGTTCAAGCAAAGAAGTATCGGCCAAGAGGAATAGGGACAAGGACGAAGTCGAGGACGTGGACGAGGACTCTGAGTAAGGTGGCAGTGTCGTTGCTCATGGTGGTTCTAAACTTCTAATGCAGTGTCTACCGGATTAGTTGCATAGTTTAATTTCAGGTGTGCTTAGTTTAATTTGAGGGGTGTGTTGTGCTGAGCCCCCAGCAGAACTATGTTATTTTTCTTCTCGTTACTTTAACTCTTCAGTATGTACATACTACTAGTATTTCTTTAATAGAATTTAGCACCCCAATTAAGCACGTACTAACTTTTTTAATAGTACTATATGCATAATTTGGCGACGATCGCTCTCTATATGTACCACCTTTTTTTAATTTCAATTTTTGCTCCATGGCGCAATCCATCGATAGTACTACTGTACAAAAATATACATTTCTTAAAAGCTAGAGTATTGTTCATCACATATATAGCCAGTTAAATTCTCAAGCTAGAATGACGTGCATGCCATGTAGTAAACCGATACAGAGGAAGTATAGTAAAAATGAGGTGATTTTACCGAGCGATCGGCGGGGGAGCATGGCCTGTCATGCGGTCCCACGTGTCATGATGTACCAAGGCGATGCGCGTGTCCCTCTTGAGGCAGAAGCAATACTAGTACGTGGTTTGAGATGATGGCGAACTGAAGTGTGAAATAATGGTTGCTTCGTCCGTCTGGGAAAGTGAGGCATTGTGATTTGACGTCTCATTGCTCATTACTACTACTGGGCCGGTACGAGTGGGGTGTGTCCCCCCTGCTGTTCTGCACTGTTATTTGGTGCTTGACACGTCGACCCGGTTGCTGTATGTCCCACATGTCGGCGACAGGAAGTACAGAATTCATGAAAGGGAGCGTCGACGGATGAGTATACTACAGAATTCATGAAAGGGAGCGACTTAGTTTTGGAAAAATCTGTTTTTACGGAGTACGTACCCACTAGGGTTTATAGGGCTCATCTAAAAAACATTCATTTTTCCATTTGATAAGTCTCAATTCTACTATACTAGTAGTAGTACCATTACATGTTGGATTTCGAGGTGCGTTAGATCACCCGACCCAAGCAGTGTCGAGGAAACTAACCAATGCATGTACAAGTTCATGGAAATTTAGGGGTCATTCATGCATTCGTTCTAATTAATGCCTCGGTAAACATAACTTCTTGAGAAAACGAGCGTACTAATTACTTGTGCAAACTACGAAATTAATTCGACCACTCACCGTCTACCTTGGTTGGAGAGATTTTGAAATTGAGCCATAAACTGGAAAGGAGGGAGTAGTAACTTTTGTCTCGATTACTATTTGTGGCCTTGTATAGATGCAAAATGTATTTTTTATAGTGGCCTTGTATAAGTAAATGGAGGGAGTACTAACCAAAGTACGTAGTAGGGACGATGAGTAAACGGAGGGAGTAGTAAAATTTTCTCCTCGTGCTGTGAGCCACCGCGCGCGTGGGCGAGGGAGCGGGCGTAAGGCGTAGTAAGCAAGCTTCACCTCATCCTGCGAGCCACCGCGCCCGTGGGCGGGGGAGACGGCGTACTAAGCAAGCTTCTCCTCGTTCTGCGAGTTGACGGGACACATCAAAAGTACTCCAGTGTATAGAGCCTTGCCTCTAAGGTAGGCCCCACATGGTTTGCCTCTTTTTTTTAATTTAACATAACACGTCAATTCGCAATTTGTTTGTTCACCCGTGGTAGACGATCCTCCCTCCACCAAGTGGACAACTAGTACACGTGCCAAATTACCACGTGGGCTGCCTTTTTCGTACAGAAATGAGCTCCACCGTGTACCCGCGCGGGTGTGGTTGGGAAAGAGACGGGAGTACGTGCGCCGTGCGTGCACCTCTTCTCTTCGTGCACGTCCCCACCTACGTGGGTGTGTGTGAGAGAGATACAAACCTAGACATAATGCGTCGTCCATCCCCATGCCTCCGCCCAGTCCGACCACCAGTCACCACCACGCCCCACTCCTCCTCACCTTATCTCTCATCTTTCTCCCTCCATTTTTATATACAAGGGGCCACTATCAAAATTACAATTTGCAGATATAAAAGGCCACTAACACTAATCGATGCAATATTAATGGTGTTTGCCTCATGGTACTAGCAAAGGAGGACATTAATTATCCCTTGCATGCATGCGGGAGTTTGTAAAAAAATGCATCTTGATGTTCCGTGCAATGCACGGGCATCTTGCTAGTCCATGAAAACAACACATGGCAAAATTCCACGGCGAACAAGGGATTTGAATCTATTGGGAGGGGTTGTTTGGATCTTGCCCGGGGTAGCCAAAATATTGGCGACCCTTTTGTCCACCGGTGCCTTTGCCACCGATGAACGAGGAATGGCTCGGGTGCTCATGATGTCATGCATCCTCCAGCGCGCACGTTGGAGACGAGCTCGCACGAGCTGTGTTTTTTTGTCCCACAACGCCGACCGAGCCGCCCGCAGACCGACCGGCGACCCGCAAATTACGCCATCCGACCGTAGCCGCACACATTATGATAGCAACTCAACCAACCGGACGAAATTCATGCAAACACATAGACAAACTGATATTTCATATAAACAACGACGGAAATCATATAAAATACCAGATTTTCATACAAACATGACAGATTTCATTAGATTCAAATGAACTACGCGGTGCTAGTTCTGGACAGCACAGGTATATAATACCTGGCCTAAATGGTCGCCCGCCGATCGATTTGTGTTCCTCATGTCCGGCAGCACGATCACCGGACTGCCAGGAGCCCCGGAGGTATATGCTTCAGCGCAAAGGACGGCTCGCTTCCCCACTGCCTAACTGATATCATTGGCTGGTGCTGAAGATGATGGTGGCCGGCACCGTTTCGAGTTCATCACCGGCCACTACGTCGCCATGGCCGGCACCGGCTCGAGTTCATCCTAACATTCCCCTCTTCCGTGGAGCCCATGCGGGGTCGACGAAGGTCCTCGCAAAAAAAGGATCCGGCAAGACACCTGCTGTGTACGTCGGCGTCGCCTCCGCGGTGGCCTTCATTGGACCCAAGCGGCGGCGGCCTCCCGTGTTCTACTTCGCCTCGATGATGGCGGCGGACGCGGAGGCGCTGGCCACCGACTCATCGCTCTCCACGCGCCCGGCTTCTGTCGCTGCTTGCATGGCGCGGCCGCCGGCATGGGAGTCTCGACCACAGAAACGGGAGACGCGGTACGAGGCGGCGGCATGGACGGCAGCAACCACGCCCGTGCGCCGCTCCTCGTCGAGCTGGCCTGGAGCGGCGAGTTGCTGAACCGCGTGCCGGCTTGGGGCGGCAACTGGCTCTGTCGGGCGAGGGGAGGGAGGTGGATCAGCGAGCTGCATAGCTCGTATCCGGCGGGCTACCCAGCCGGCTTGGATGCGGAATAACTACTCTTCGTAAGCCATTGTAAGAGTGGACAAAATGGTGGAGGAGATAGGGGAGCGGCGGAGGTGTGCGATTCTTGGCCGGCGTTTGGCCTCGTTTAAATAGGAGATTAAATAGATGGCGGACGGGAGGAGCTCGGCCGGCGTTGCGTTTAACGCTAGCCCGGTCATGAACGGACGTGTGTCCAGAGTGGGTTTCTCGGCTTCTACACGGGCGGGTTTCACGGAGGCGTTTGAATGCGACACGGAGGCGTGTTCAGCCGGGCGTGCCGCGAGTGGCGCCCTCGACTCTGACCTAGGACACCGTGCCGTTCTTCCACTGACATGTGGGCTCTTTGGGTGCATGGCATGCATGTCAGTGACCCAACGCAGGCAGCGCACAGCAGAGGAACCTTTGGTGGGCCAGGGGGGTCAGAAGCGGGCATTTCATAAACCGATGATTGTTCATTGAGTGTGACGTCATCTTTTTTTATGTAGATAAGGGCATGGTTAATAAGAAAGCTAGTTGCTGGCTATATACCATGCCATGTCACTTGGAGCCTTTATAATAGCCAGCTAATATAATAGATGAGCTGTAAACTAGCAACTGGTATTTAATGCTTGTATGTGAAAGAAGAAAAGAAGGCACATGCTCATTGGTGGATAGGAGAGGCGCGCAAGCTCACACGACTGCATGCGGGCTGCATGCAGGTTCGATTTCTTGTTTCTTGCGCTCGAGTCGGCGATAGCTCAAGCGCCCGCTCCCTCCTTTTCTCTTCATTCTCTCTCTTCCAGCTATGAATTTGATGACGTGGAACTGCTAATAGCCTGCTGACTGTGTACTATTGTACCTGCTCTAAGCCTACTATGTTGATAGCCTGTTCGATACATTGTGATTCATAAAGACCGCTGCAAACATCAATGTTCTGCTTATCACAAATAAGATTGATTAATACCCGTAACAATCCATGTCCTTAACAAAGGGTGCATGCACGTATAGGTTGAACGTGTGTCTTGCGTCGTGTGTTGTGTGCATGCAGGCGTGCGAGTGTTGCGTGCGTGCAAGGGTACGTTTCAATGTTGCATGCATGGGTGCTTACGTGCGTGTGTTCGTGAGTGCATGTGTACGTGTCAGTGTTGCATGCCAGCATGTGTGCGTGTGTACGTGTCAGTGTTGCACGCCTACATGCGTGCGTGTCTTGCGTGCGTGCATGTGTACGTGCGGGGTGAGGCTACACGTCAGTCGACTGACTTTTTCATCTCTGGTCATTAGAGTTTCCAGCCGTTGGATACGAAGTCAAGGGCCTCCAGTTTATCATCAAACTCCACGCCCCTAGCCGCCAGCCACAATCGGCCGAACCGCCAGCCCCCGCCGCCCGCGACCGGCCCGCCCTCCCCGAAACCCCTCCCAACCGCCGGTCCGCTGCCGCACCGGCCATCCCTCTAGCCCTCCCCCCCCCCCCCCCCCCGCCGAGCTTTTTCTCCGAGGATCCCCACCCCACCGCCCAATGAACGCCCCCCAACCGCCGGTGACTGCCAACCAGAGGTCTCACGACTTCGAATACCCACCGACCACTAATTTATTACCATTTCTGTCCTTCATATACGCGCTGACGGGTGGGCCCTATGGTAATGTGCGCTGCTAAATGTGGACCGTTTGACTGGTCAATTGATCGTGTTATCAACAAATTACGGAGCTGTATGGTGAGCCAGTGACCGTATGATCACCCTAAAATGTACTCCTATTTTATTAACACAGTAAAGACTCAAACTACCATTTCTTTCTTTCATATACGGGCTGAAAGGTGGGCCCCACGGTTACGCGCCCCTATGGTGCAACACTAGTTGCGCCGCGTGGAACGTTTGACTGGTCAATTGATTGTGTCATCAACAAAATATGGAGTTGTACGGGTGAGCCAGTGACCATATAATCATGATATGTATTTTTTTAATACGGTACAGATGCAAGGGCTCATATATATACGCACAAGCACTCACCGCTATAAGCGCACACACGCGAACCCTACCCCTATGAGCACCTTCGAGAGAGTGGGCCAGCATATATGATCTTGAGATTTTACGAAGTCACCATAGGTGCCTCGTAGTCGAGTGGAACGTCTCCTCCCACTGAACGTACGTCGCCGGAAAATACTGAAATTAACACAAGATAAATGCGAGCACCGGGACTTTAACCTTGGTGGGCTCGAGAAACCACTGTCCTCTAACCATCCAACCACATGTTGGTTAGCATGACAAAATGTATGTGGTGACCGTGATGAGTTTATTCTGAAGTCCAGTGACCATATCATGCTTTCGCTTCAAATACAATGACCGTAAGTGTCGTCAACAAAATACAGAGCACGCATCAAATGCAAAGTCCGTCAGTGTCATCAACAAAATATGGAGACGTATCGTGAGCTAGATACCGTTGTACTATTGTATATGCTTATTTTCTTAGTGGCCGATTGCGTGTGTGGTGTGGTGGGCACATCATTTCTAGTTGTGGTGGGTCAACATGAAGACTCATGGGTCGGTTCCATCCTGCGCCACATATAGGTTGGACCGAGACGTGTTATATGAAGACCCATGTGGAGGACTCGGCGTACAACACGAAGCTACCAGAGTCATGGAGGACTCTATCCCCACTGGTGATAAGCCGACTATATATGATTTGTAACCCTAGGCCCTTAGTATGTTATACAAGCTTGGGGGCTAGTTCGTCGATAGTATACACACACACACAATGCCTAGTATTCACGTGTACTTTGTACACACCCCTATCACTAATATACAGTACCAGGAGTAGGCTCTTTCTTCAATTGCAATTGAATTCTAGCATGTGCATGTGTTTATTTCATATTATCGATCCATAGAGTGAGAGTGGTTTTAAATACAGGCAATGGATGCTTTTGCAATTCATATATAAACATTAATTAGTGCACTCCATGTTGTTAGTGTGAAGCACTTTATACATTTGTCACTTGCATGGATACATTCCAAATTGCTAGCTACGAAATAGAATACATGTCGAATTCAACATAACGGGGGTTTCGAAGACTCGAATTCATAGGAAGTGCATTCATCTATCCCAAGATAATGGCATTTGTAAATCAGATGTAAAAGGGGGCATCAATCTTTGTTGTGAGTTTGAACATGCTATATATATTCATACGCATATCTAACTTTTTTTTGCAACCAAGGAGATTATATCTGGAACCATGCATGAACTGAGGTAAGTTGCATATTTTTTAATATATACTCGTGTACAATATATATTCAAATGTACCCCCTCCATTCCAAATAATCGTAGCTTTAGGATTTTCAAGAGTAAAGATTTGTGAAGTTTGACAAATCCTGAAAGTTCAATTCACGAGAACCGAAAACGTTAATGCTTCTGCTCCCAAATATTGAACGAAGCGCCAAATAGGCCTCTGGTCACCCGAAACCGCGCATGACTAATGTTTTGGTGGTAGGAAATTACTGTCCTGACTCTGGCCCGTGTAGCCTATCGGCCCGATGTCCAAAGGTCTAAACCGGGGTAGGTTTGTAACTTCACCAAGACGCCAGAGAAGCATTCATACGCCATGGGCACCTACCCATGCGCTCGGCCGAAATCTATCCCGCCCACATTTGGGACACCTGACATGACTGTCCTACCCCCAACCCGCAATATGTCTGAAATTTTAGATGGGGGGAAAGTTTGTAACTTTCTCCAAATTTCAAACAAGCGCGTCTCAAACCAAAACATTGTTCCCCCTTAGTTCCCCACCTCCCTCCGTGTGACACCCCAAAATTTTTGACCTTGTTTTAGTAATTAAAATTTTGCCAGGAATTAAAACTTTAATTTTTTTGAACTCCCTTTTTATTTTTGAACCTTTATTCCCTTGGTCATTATGGAGTTTTTCCCCAATAAGAGAGCCTTTCAAATATGTTTTTGGGCTTGTTTAAACCTCTCAAGAAAAACTTTTTTATTAGTAGAACAAATTTACATAATTAATTTGCTTGCTCTTTATTTTCTTGAAAATGGTTTTTACAGGTTAAATGGCCATATTTGAACTACAACCTCATTAGGAATTTATTCAAAAATCCCACCAAAATTTGGAGATGTCATGTGATGTTTTTAAATCACCTTTGTACAAAAATAGCTTTCATTCATAAAATATTTTGAGCTCTACACCCAATTTTCTTCTCTGGTCCAGTGGGCAATTTTGCACTACAACCCATTTAAATACTTCTTTCTAGCCTCCACCAAAATTATGGGATGTTAGCAGCAGCATATGTTTCAACTTTATGCAAAAACCCAGTGTTGTTCCTTGAAAGTTTTGAGTGTTTCAACCTCATCTTCATTCTGGTCCAACATGATGGTTTGTACAACAACCATATTTTTGCTTGCTCTGTTATCCATGATTACTCTTCCTGCTTATAGCCTGTTAAACCCCTAAGTCCAGGAGCATGCAACCATTGGCATATTTTTGATTCATGAAATAATGCCATCCACCTCCTGTCCAGATTTGGAGTTCTGCAAATTTGCACTAGCAAGTTTGTGCTTTCCACCAACTAACCTCACCACCCTCTTTTGCAATCAAAGAAACACTGATCTGGAGAATTTGACCCCTCCAAGAACTACCTAGATGACATTAGCATTTTATCAAACACCCTGTGGGCATGATCAGTTTTGACATGAGTTTTTGTTTGCACTATGATCTTGACCACCTGACCAGACCACCTTGTCCCTTGAGTTTCCCTCCAGCTCTAACCTAGCCCTGTTGCGTGCCAACCTCACCTGTGACCTGTAGCATGCCACGGCATTGCGTCGAACACCTTCCGTGCGTGCACTGGACGCGCCCAGAGCGCGCATATTGCACGAACCTGACCGAGCCGACACGCTGGCCCCCCTGGTTTTGGCTCGCTCTGCGGCACCACGCCACGCGCTACCTTCCTCACAGCATCGCGCCAAGCCGCCCTGGCAGCCAACAGCGCCACCGCCAGAGCGTTTTTGGCGGCACGCCGGCGTCGGCCGACAGCCGCTGCTCCGTCCAGCGCCGCCCAAGCCACCCCGGCTCGCCACCTGGCCCCTGGCACAGCCCGAGCTCATCCGCAGCCTTGTCCACTAGCGCTCGTCGCCGCCACGTCGCCCTGCAGCACAGAGAGGCGGTTCGCCACCGTTCTTATCCCCACCGCCGCAGCACCGACCTCGTTGAGCTATAAAAGAGGTCCCCGAACTCCCCCGAGCACGCAGGCGACCTCAGGCCACCCGTATGGCACTCCCCTAGCTCGCATTCGACCCAGGGAAGCTTTCTTCCCCGTCTCCGGCAACTCCTACCGCCGCCACTGCCCCGGCCGTTCCGGCGCCACCAAGGCCTCCCCCGCACCGTTCTCTTCACCAGAAAACTCCCCTTCCGCCCACGAACCCAACCCCCTACTCAATTTTGATCGGGAACCACCGTGGCCCAAATATCACTCCGCTCCCTAAGCCTCCTCCGCCGCGAAGCTCGCCGCCGGCAGCTCCCACCGCCCCCACCTACCTGGCGACCACCGGAAGGATCGCCCTGGAGTGGCGGATCCATCCCCGCCCTCGAAGCCCCGCGAGGAGCCGCCAGTCGCCGGCGACGATCGCCGGAGCCCCGCCTCCGCTCGGGACAGAGGAAGGAGAGGGAGAAGGACTAGTCAAACCTGACTAGTGGGCCCCCTGGACCCACTGTCAGTGGCACCCGCGCCGTCCACGTGTTTAAGTGGAAGCGTAAACCCCACAGTGCGTCTCCCCTACACCGAAAGCGTATTCTGTCCGAATCGTTTTCTTTTATATATTTATTTTAAAAACAGATTTGACTAAACTTTGACCGGCTGTAACTTTTTAAATATAACTCCAAATGAATTAATTCTTTTTCCTACATCTCTCAAATTCTATCTAGTTTATTTTCCAAACGACTTTTTTGTACTGTTTTTTACATATGTGTTGTTTGCATTTTTTTTTAAAATAGGATTTTGGAAGAGAAGAAAAACTTCCAAAAGTTTTGGAGAGCACCCCCACCTCTCCACACCTTTAAGGCAAGCATTCTGAACCCCGGAATAATATGTTAGTGCGATGATTGACACGTTTATGAATACCACCTCGTCTCGGAGTAGTGTTATTTCATGTGATATGATCTTTTGCATGGATGCATTATGTGGATTTCCTTGCTGTTGGAAATGAGCATACCCGTGTAATGGCAATCATCCTCATGTGCCTTACATGCATGGTAAGGAATCCTGGAAAGCCTCTGCCTTGGGTAGGTGTGAGCTTGTCGCCGGTCTCCGTCGGGACGGTTACATCCGGTATGGCATGGTAAGGTATAATGAGTGGTGATTTGTTGGTTGAAGTATTTTTGTTGCGCTAACCATGCAGGGAACTTTTATAAGCCTCCTGAGTCGGCCATAGATCGAGTCTTATTCCGGTAACCCCCATACTTGTTTCGTACTGCCACTAGTCCCTACCGTAGGAGGGTATGGTTCAGTAAGTTGTTAACCCTTGTCTTGGCACACACCGTACAGAGAGGCCATGGTGGAAGATACCGGCTGCATCCGGTAGGCATGCCACCTGGTCCGGGGGCATGGGTGTATCCGGTTGGGACCGAGAGGGGGATACCCCTTAGAGCGCGCGAATAGAAATTTGATCCCATGCTACGTCGAGGTTGTAGCCTCCCCACTTAGAGTTTGCTTGACAGGTGTCGTGGGTGATTCCAGACACCGGTGAGTTGAGCTGGTGTGTGCAAGTCAGGTGTGTTTTCAATTAAAAGACCGTAGACGGAATTAGTCCCGATGGACTAAAGGAATCCGTTACTTGTGGGTAAAGAGTACACCCTCTGCAGAGATCAAACCTATTCGAATAGCCGTGTCCATGGTCAAGGATTACAGTCTGGGATGGGTCAAGTGTCGGTCTTAGTGTCGGTCTTCGGAGGAGAAACCACTAAAACCCGAATATTGATTATGACTTGTGATATATGATGGTTATGATTATTATTATCTTTATGGACTAACCGTTTTGTATGATTTGAAATAAAGAATACCCCTGGGACCGTACCACCTCCTGGCTATTCACTATGATAATTTCCTTTTCATAAAAGCCCTTTATGTGGTGTCGCTAAGACGCCCGACTGTGGCATTTCTTTTAAAGCCCTTTATGTGGTGTCGCTAAGACGCCCGACTGTGGCATTTCTTTTAAAAGCCCTTTATGTGGTGTCGCTAAGACGCCCGACTGTGGCATTTCTTTTAAAGCCCTTTATGTGGTGTCGCTAAGACGCCCGACTGTGGCATTTCTTTTAAAGCCCTTTATGTGGTGTCGCTAAGACGCCCGACTGTGGCATTTCTTTTAAAGCCCTTTATGTGGTGTCGCTGAGACGCCCGACTGTGGCATTTCTTTTAAAGCCCTTTATGTGGTGTCGCTGAGACGCCCGACTGTGGCATACTCTTTTTCACTATCCTTTCGAGACGTCGCTTCAGACATCCGATCGGTACACCTTATTTATATTTGGTCATTGCATAAATTTCTGGTTGCATATGAATAACCTGCTTGCATGCATCAAGATATTTATTTTCATGACTAACTAAGTGAGCATAAGAATATTGCAAAGCATGATTATCAGTGGCTATATTATACCTGTGTTCTTAATGTTTGCGAGTACATTCAAAGTACTCACTGGCTTGTCCCTGGCTATTGTCTTGGCCAGATTACTTGCTTGGAGAGGAGCGTTGCGACGACAGCCTCGGAACCTAAGCAACGGTGATAGCAGCCTCGCGAAGATAGGAGTTAACCTGGTCAGCTGTTCCCGTGGGAAATGGAGTCCCACAGACCATGGTGATCCACAAACCGCTTCCGCCCTCAACCACTAGGAACCACTTGATGTACTCATAGGCCACAATGGTCTTGTACTACATATTTTGTACCTTTGCTTGGAATTTCTGTAACAAGTTGGTGCCTCATCAGCTAACAGTAATCCTGGGGCTGATGAGCTCGACGGCCATTTTCTGGAAATTAATGTCTGGAAAACCGGTCGCGACAGACTTGGTATCAGAGCCAGGCTGACCATTGGCTAATCCTATCTTAGCCAGGTCAATAAACCTAGGCAAAACAACCCACCAAGCCTTAACCAAACCCCAGCCGATCTTCTCCTGCAAGATAGCCCCACAGTGACCCGACACCTTTTGGCAGTCGGTGCCCAACCTACCAGCATAGCCGTCAATCACGCGCCAGTGACCGGCCCCCTAAATAATCCTTTCTCGCAAGCGTACGAAGGAAGACTCCGTCCCCTTTTTCCTATAAAAAGGGCACGCTAGCCTCAACACAGCACAGCACGGCCGGTATCCCAAACCGAGCCGCAATGCCTGGTCCTATCGTGCACCATGAGACCACAGCAACCAACCTTGGAGGTTTTGTGACCATACTCGCAAACCTCACCCGTCGTGCCTATGCGTTAGAAGAGCCCCCAGAATATGTTGTGTACCAAGGGCCCGTAAGCGGTGAAAGCCGCCAATTCTGGGCCACTGTACACATCTACGGTAGGGGTCTCGCACCCGAACGCCCCTACAGGTTCACCGGAAGAACAACTTCCTTTGAGCCACAAGCCATCCAACTAGCTGCTCGAGAAGCTATAGTTCATCTCCGGCACTTGTCGCCCAGAGTTGACTGTCGCTCGTTCCACTACTATCCCAGACGCGAAGGGTACGGTAGGCCACCCCAAGTTGCCAACGGAGATCACGAAATAGATCCTGCATTGTTGCACCTAGTGCGCTACGTAAGTGCACTAGAAGGACTGTGCGATCAGGTCACAATTGATCTTATCGCAGCTCGTGGAGAGCTGGTTCGTCGAGCCCCGGCGAGAGTAGAGGACGAGCCCAACGCCGACAACCCAGTCGTGCTGTTTGGACAACCGATCGAGCCCCTGAGGTCTACCCCAGCCATCGGCCAAGGTGTTGCGATAACCCCAGAAGTGCTACGTCGCATTTTGGGAACACACTCCAACGGAGTGGTGACTAGCAATCCCCGAGATGGCCATCATCGCTACCCCGAGCCTGCAGCCCCTCAACCCACTCCAGTTAATTCCGACAGCGAGACCCGCGGAGAAGCCTCAACATCCACAAGGCACGCCCGCATGGATGTAAACGAGGTAGACTAAGTAACCCGAGTTGTATCGAGTCTCAGTGTACCCTCGCTTTGTAACCATGAGGCCTTGTGAATAAACGATGCTAGTTGTCATGCCTCTGCTTTAATAGTAACCTTGTCTAAACACCCAATACCAGTGTGAGATTGCTACCCCTGGCGCAGTTACCAAAAGCCTTCCCGACAACCCCCACAGTTACACGTCACCTCGGTGAAATATGTGTATTTGTGGCATTGACTTCGACCCGCGGAACAGAGCTGGAAGTTTCGTTACCATTCACCACGGTAGAAATGACACAGCTCCGGTGCTATAAAGAGGCCGCCGCGTGACCTTGCCAAACACTTCTCATCTTGTGCACCATACTCACAACCATTTCTTGCCATGCCGACACCCAGCTTTTACCTGAGAACCCCAGATGCAACCCCGGGTAGTTTTGTCAAGATATTGTGGGATTTTACCTGCAGTACCATGGGCGCTACCCAGCCACCCCAGTACGAGCTGTTCAAATCGAGGATCACCCCTTCCACCTCGAGATATTGGGCAGCAGTGCACATCCCTCCCGTAAATTCAAACCAAGACCCAACAGAGGTCTCTTTCGTGGGGAAATCTATGCCAACCCCACAAATGGCCATGGAAGCTGCGGCTTACGAAGCACTTGCCCGCCTTCGATTGGCAGTACCCTATGCCAGCGAACGAGGGTATTACTACTTCCCGAGCCGTGCAGCGCCCGGAGGAGTAACATCGTTTCCCGGTATGCGAATCGAGAGAGACCCCGTCCTGGCCAACCTTGTCCAGTACGTCATCGCTCAAGAGAGTTTGACCCAACGCGTGATGGGTTATCTCCAGAGCCTCGCAGATTTAAATCCTCAGATCGCCATCGGCAGATCACTGAGGCCCGACCAGGAGAGACACATGCATCGACTGGTCAATCCACTGTCCCCGATAGAAGAAGAATGTGTCTCAGTGCCAGAAACATTCTCTCGAGACCCCGTCCAGCCACCCTTTGCACTATAAGACGTCGCTGCTACATTTTAATTTGTTGCAACATTTAATTATCCGATGTAACTTGTGCGTGATAACCGAGTGTGCGCATTGAGTAAATCTTTATTAATGAGTGATCCTGTTGCATTATTGTTTTCTCCCGCAATTAATTCTGGAATAAGTTTTCTTTTCGCTAAACCTCTACTTCTGCATCTTCTCACGACATGGACTATTTTATTACACACAGCACAACGACCACAGACTCTCGACCATCATCAACCAAGCACATACACTGTTTACAAGAACTTTGCAACAGTGCTACATCTGGCTAACCACCCTCTAACAACAGTTAGCACCCGGCACACCCCACCTACTCCTCGTGATCGTCACCACCGCGGGGAGCCAACACCCGAGCAGCAGCATCACCACGCTCGTCGAGGATCATCGCGCACAGGAGCACGGAGAGCCCCAGCAGTGTCGCCAGCCCTCCGCATATCAGGATCGCAAACCAGTCCGGCATCGCCTCCACCATTAGAGCCTCACCCGAGCTCCTGTAAGCAGAAATGGAGGAAGAAGGAGGAAGAGAAGCGAGGCCAGGTGTGAGGAAGAAGAGAGAGAGAGACACCTTGGCCGTTTTATAGCTCGAGCTCGGTGTTCGGTGGGCAAAGTCCACCAACGCCGCTCGTCGCCCGATCGCCGGTGCTCGGAGTCGAATCTGCAAGCAGTGCCGACAGCACGCTGGCCCGCGAGGTGAGTGCACACTGCCCCGGCAGCTAGCACGCCGCGCACTACTGCGGTACGGCCTAGATGCCCTACGCGCTAGACGTCGCCGGTAGAGAAATCGTGGGAAAACGCGCGGGAGAGAGGAAGAGGAGAGAAACAGAGGAAGAAGAAGAGGCCAACAGTGGGCCCTGGGTCCACCTGTCAGCCAGAGAGAGCATTGTGCTCTCGGGTACGACCAGCGCATAATTAAATTTAGAAATTATTCTAAATTTATATCCAGTGTAGAAATCTCACGTTTTTGTCTCGAACCGTAGATTTTTCCACGCAACGCCAGTTTTCTCACTGTGGTTTTTCACCACTTATTGCCCTCTCACTGTAACCACATTTTATTGCATATATTTTTTTTTCTTAAAAATAGCTTTTAACAAATCTCGAGGACGAGATTTTTCTTAAGGGGGGTAGTATTGTGACACCCCAAAATTTTTGACCTTGTTTTAGTAATTAAAATTTTGCTAGGAATTAAAACTTTAATTTTTTTGAACTCCCTTTTTATTTTTGAACCTTTATTCCCTTGGTCATTATGGAGTTTTTCCCCAATAAGAGAGCCTTTCAAATATGTTTTTGGGCTTGTTTAAACCTCTCAAGAAAAACTTTTTTATTAGTAGAACAAATTTACATAATTAATTTGCTTGCTCTTTATTTTCTTGAAAATGGTTTTTACAGGTTAAATGGCCATATTTGAACTACAACCTCATTAGGAATTTATTCAAAAATCCCACCAAAATTTGGAAATGTCATGCGATGTTTTTAAATCACCTTTGTACAAAAATAGCTTTCATTCATAAAATATTTTGAGCTCTACACCCAATTTTCTTCTCTGGTCTAGTGGGCAATTTTGCACTACAACCCATTTAAATACTTCTTTCTAGCCTCCACCAAAATTATGGGATGTTAGCAGCAGCATATGTTTCAACTTTATGCAAAGACCCAGTGTTGTTCCTTGAAAGTTTTGAGTGTTTCAACCTCATCTTCATTCTGGTCCAACATGATGGTTTGTACAGCAACCACATTTTTGCTTGCTCTGTTATCCATGATTACTCTTCCTGCTTATAGCCCTCCCTGTTAAACCCCTAAGTCCAGGAGCATGCAACCATTGGCATATTTTTGATTCATGAAATAATGCCATCCACCTCCTGTCCAGATTTGGAGTTCTGCAAATTTGCACTAGCAAGTTTGTGCTTTCCACCAACTAACCTCACCACCCTCTTTTGCAATCAAAGAGACACTGATCTGGAGAATTTGACCCCTCCAAGAACTACCTAGATGACCTTAGCATTTTATCAAACACCCTGTGGGCATGATCAGTTTTGACATGAGTTTTTGTTTGCACTATGATCTTGACCACCTGACCAGACCATCCTTGTCCCTTGAGTTTCCCTCCAGCTCTAACCTAGCCCTGTTGCGTGCCAACCTCACCTGTGACCTGTAGCATGCCACGGCATTGCGTCGAACACCTTCTGTGTGTGCACTGGACGCGCCCAGAGCGCGCGTATTGCACGAACCTGACCGAGCCGACATGCTGGCCCCCCTGGTTTTGGCTCGCTCTGTGGCACCACGCCACGCGCTACCTTCCTCACAGCATCGCGCCAAGCCGCCCTGGCAGCCAACAGCGCCACCGCCAGAGCGTTTTTGGCGGCACGCCGGCGTCGGCCGACAGCCGCTGCTCCGTCCAACGCCGCCCAAGCCACCCCAGCTCGCCACCTGGCCCCTGGCACAGCCCGAGCTCATCCGCAGCCTTGTCCACTAGCGCTCGTCGCCGCCACGTCGCCCTGCAGCACAAAGAGGCGGTTCGCCGCCGTTCTTATCCCCACCACCGCAGCACCGACCTCGTCGAGCTATAAAAGAGGTCCCCGAACTCCCCCGAGCACGCAGGCGACCTTAGGCCACCCGTATGGCGCTCCCCTAGCTCGCATTCGACCCAGGGAAGCTTTCTTCCCCGTCTCCGGCAACTCCTGCCGCCGCCACTGCCTCGGCCGTTCCGGCGCCACCAAGGCCTCCCCCGCTCCGTTCTCTTCACCAGAAAACTCCCCTTCCTCCCACGAACCCAACCCCCTACTCAATTTTGATCGGGAACCACCGTGGCCCAAATATCACTCCGCTCCCGAAGCCTCCTCCGCCGCGAAGCTCGACGCCGACAGCTCCCGCCGCCCCCACCTGCCTGGCGACCACCGGAAGGATCGCCCTGGAGTGGCGGATCCATCCCCGCCCTCGAAGCCCCGCGAGGAGCCGCCAGTCGCCGGCGACGATCGCCGGAGCCCCGCCTCCGCTCGGGACAGAGGAAGGAGAGGGAGAAGGACTAGTCAAACCTGACTAGTGGGCCCCCTGGACCCACTGTCAGTGGCACCCGCGCCGTCCACGTGTTTAAGTGGAAGCGTAAACCCCACAGTGCGTCTCCCCTACACCGAAAGCATATTCTGTCCGAATCGTTTTCTTTTATATATTTATTTTAAAAACAGATTTGACTAAACTTTGACCGTCTGTAACTTTTTAAATATAACTCCAAATGAATTAATTCTTTTTCCTACATCTCTCAAATTCTGTCTACTTTATTTTAAGATTTATTTGAAAATTTTCCAAACAACTTTTTTGTACTGTTTTTGAAATATGTGTTGTTTGCATATTTTTTTTTTTTGAAAATAGGATTTTGGAAGAGAAGAAAAACTTCCAAAAGTTTTGGAGAGCACCCCCACCTCTCCACACCTTTAAGGCAAGTATTCTGAACCCCGGAATAATATGTTAGTGCGATGATTGACACGTTTATAAATACCACCTCGTTTCGGAGTAGTGTTATTTCATGTGATATGATCTTTTGCATGGATGCATTATGTGGATTTCCTTGCTGTTGGAAATGAGCATACCCGTGTAATGGCAATCATCCTCATGTGCCTTACATGCATGCCGGTAAGGAATCCGGGAAAGCCTCTGCCTTGGGTAGGTGTGAGCTTGTCGCCGGTCTCCGTCGGGACGGTTACATCCGGTATGGCATGGTAAGGTATAATGAGTGGTGATTTGTTGGTTGAAGTATTTTTGTTGCGCTAACCATGCAGGGAACTTTTATAAGCCTCCTGAGTCGGCCATAGATCGAGTCTTGTTCCGGTAACCCCCATACTTGTTTCGTACTGCCACTAGTCCCTACCATAGGAGGGTATGGTTCAGTAAGTTGTTAACCCTTGTCTTGGCACACACCGTACAGAGAGGCCATGGTGGAAGATACCGGCTGCATCCGGTAGGCATGCCACCTGGTCCGGGGGCATGGGTGTATCCGGTTGGGACCGAGAGGGGGATACCCCTTAGAGGGCGCGAATAGAAATTTGATCCCATGCTACGTCGAGGTTGTAGCCTCCCCACTTAGAGTTTCCTTGACAGGTGTCGTGGGTGATTCCAGACACCGGTGAGTTGAGATGGTGTGTGCAAGTCAGGTGTGTTTTCAATTAAAAGACCGTAGACGGAATTAGTCCCGATGGACTAAAGGAATCCGTTACTCATGGGTAAAGAGTACACCCTCTGCAGAGATCAAACCTATTCGAATAGCCGTGTCCATGGTCAAGGATTACAGTCTGGGATGGGTCAAGTGTCGGTCTTAGTGTCGGTCTTCGGAGGAGAAACCACTAAAACCCGAATATTGATTATGACTTGTGATATATGATGGTTATGATTATTATTATTTTTATGGACTAACCGTTTTGTATGATTTGAAATAAAGAATACCCCTGGGACGGTACCACCTCCTGGCTATTCACTATGATAATTTCCTTTTCATAAAAGCCCTTTATGTGGTGTCGCTAAGACGCTCGACTGTGGCATTTCTTTTAAAGCCCTTTATGTGGTGTCGCTAAGACGCCCGACTGTGGCATTTCTTTTAAAAGCCCTTTATGTGGTGTCGCTAAGACGCCCGACTGTGGCATTTCTTTTAAAGCCCTTTATGTGGTGTCGCTAAGACGCCCGACTGTGGCATTTCTTTTAAAGCCCTTTATGTGGTGTCGCTAAGATGCCCGATTATGGCATTTCTTTTAAAGCCCTTTATGTGGTGTCGCTGAGATGCCCGACTGTGGAATTTCTTTTAAAGCCCTTTATGTGGTGTCGCTGAGACGCCCGACTATGGCATACTCTTTTTCACTATCCTTTCGAGACGTCGCTTCAGACATCCGATCGGTACACCTTATTTATATTTGGTCATTGCATAAATTTCCGGTTGCATATGAATAACCTGCTTGCATGCATCAAGATATTTATTTTCATGACTAACTAAGTGAGCATAAGAATATTGCAAAGCATGATTATCAGTGGCTATATTATACCTGTGTTCTTAATGTTTGCGAGTACATTCAAAGTACTCACTGGCTTGTCCCTGGCTATTGTCTTGGCCAGATTACTTGCTTGGAGAGGAGCGTTGCGACGACAGCCTCGGAACCTAAGCAATGGTGATAGCAGCCTCGCGAAGATAGGAGTTAACCTGGTCAGCTGTTCCCGTGGGAAATGGACTCCCACAGACCATGGTGATCCACAAACCGCTTCCGCCCTCAACCACTAGGAACCACTTGATGTACTCATAGGCCACAATGGTCTTGTACTACATATTTTGTACCTTTGCTTGGAATTTCTGTAACAAGTTGGTGCCTCATCAGCTAACAGTAATCCTGGGGCTGATGAGCTCGACGGCCATTTTCTGGAAATTAATGTCTGGAAAACCGGTCGCGACACTCCGTTTCCCCATTCATACTCCGTGGGCGCGAAAACGCCCTCTCCACCAGCCGCAAAAGCCCAGCCTCCTCCGTCCTCCACCCCATAGCGGCCAATCCACCGCCGCCCTCCTCCATCATGCCGGAGCCGGTACCTCGACGTCGTCATCCAACGCAACCGCAACCGCAACGCCCTCAAGGACTTAGCAGCTAAAGCCGAGGCAGAGCTGCCTCCACCACGCCAATGCCGACGTGCGTCGTACTAGAACCACTCCGACCACACCGTCCTGTGCCTCACTGCTGCGGCTCCACTGTCGCAACCGTCCACTACACCGGAGCTGTTCCCGCTACGCCATCGTTCGCAACCTCGGATCTGCTTTCCCGCCGCCGACAGACGGCCACCGCACCACACTCAACAACTTGGCCATGGGTTCGTCCAAGGCTGCACTGTCCTCCACAACTTCTGGTTTCCGGCGAACAACAAGAAGATCGTCGGAAAAACAGGAGGAGGACACAGCACTGCCAGCATAAAGAGGTACTCCTCTTCCCTTATTCATGCAAATCTTACGTCTCCGCTCACACCGTATTCATCCCACGAAAGAAACTAGTTGAGCGCTTCTTACTGCATCTTCTTCGTGATACTAAATGCACAAGGTTTCCTCCCTTTTACTATTTCACCTTTGCTAGAGGTCAGTAGCCCGCCTGGATTTCAATTCAATGTCAGTCGGACCGCAATTAAAAGAAGCAGCACCTGCTTAGGCGCGCGGAGCACCTAGTCCGCATGTTCCCTGGGGAAGCGGTGCATCGGTGTCTATCATAGGGGTGTGGGGCACAGGAGCTGCTTGCGCCCGAACTGGAGGTCGGCGGGGCTTGAATGGATGGCCGGGGGCGGTGCCAAGCACGGCGGTGCGGTGAGGTCGAGGGGAGGGCGCAGGCAGGGGAGGAATACTGGGCCGGTGGTCGCTAGCGTTTCGAGGAAGATCGTCAACACTGACTCACTGGAGGTAGATGAAGGCGATCTGCCCGTTCTTTGTACATCGGACGGTGCAGAAAAAATGGACTGACCTATTTGCTTTCAGTCGACTGTTATTTTCATAGAATCTTGTAGTAATTTAATGTGCCATGCATGTTGTAGAGCTATCATATGTCTCCCGTCATTTATTTCTCACCGACCTGCTATCTACTACTTTTACACTATACTAATTGTGCACACAATTCACCCATACTCACACTATTGTTTTTTTATGCATGGGTATTTCAGACTCTGACGCAGTGTTGATGAATGCAGAAAAGAAAAGACAGAAGTCGCTCCAGTGTAATTCAAAGATAAGCACTAAGTGTTCTAACGGGTGCAGTGTCAGCAGTTGGAGACAGTAAACGTAGCTCTGCAGTTGATGATCTCAATTGCCACACACAACCATCCCATGTGCTTGCTTTAACTTCGCGCTGTCAAATGTGGTTGCATGTTGCATATGGTGTCTAGCTTGTATTGCTTCCAATTTGGTTAAATTGCATCTGCTTACTTTACACATTATACCTTTGATAATGACATGCCTTCCTGTTTTTGATACATACTACATATGTCTATTAACCATGTTCGTACATCAAACTAATGCTCTTTTGTATCCCTCGTCAATCACTTATGATGAGAAAGTCACCCGGGTGGTTTCTGTGAGACGCCATACTCGTTTAAAGAGTGTAGTGTCATCCTCCCCACATGATTCTCAAGAAACAGCAAGGCTAAATGAAGATAGTCAACGCAGCTCTCTAGTTGATCACCGCAATTCCCCCACACCACCATCGCAGGTGCTTGCTCTTACTTGGCAGTGTGATATGTAGTGTTCGTCTTACATGAAAGTAGTGTTCATCAGTATCATGCATCAATGAGTTCTGAAGAGCAAATTTTATTCCTTTTTCTCGTGGGTTTGACTTGACAAGGCAAAATCAAGAAAGAGGAAGGAAAAGAGTAAGGAAGGCGATGATGGTGGTCCTCTGCAGCAACATAAACGAAGCATCTGTACCGATTCTCCTTGTACTGATAGTGCATTACAAGGTCCAAGTCTCCTCTCCCTACTCCACCATCCAAGGTGCTTGCTCTAACTTGGCAGTGTGATATCTGGTTGCATGTTGCATATGGTGTCTAGCTTGTATTGCTCCTAGTTAGTGTAAACTGCATCTGCTTAGCTTACACATGATACATGTGAATATGACACGCTTTCCTGTTTTTGGTACATACTATATCTTATGATAAGGCACCTTTAAGTCGCCACTGTGATATTGGTTGTGTCTTGCATATGATTTCTAGCATGTACTGCTTCTAATTTGTTGAAACGCCATACAGTTTAAACTTGGCAGAGTGATACTGGTTGCATCTTTCATATGGTGTCTAGCTTGCAGTGCTTCTAATTTGTTGAAATGCCTTCTGCTTAGTTACCACATCATAGGTGTGAATATGTCACACCATCCTGTTTTTCATACATATTCCATCCTCGCATCATGTGTTTGCCTTTCATCTGAGTAGTGTTCGTCAGTATCATGCATGAATGAGTTCTGAAGAGCGAATTTTATTCCTTTTTCTTATCGGTTTGACTTCACAATGCAAAATCATTACAGCTGAAGGAATTAGTCCGGCAGTGGATGATGGTGGTCCTTTGGAGCAACTCAAACAGGGGGTCTCTACAGATTCTACTCCGCCATCCTCCCAACAAGATTCGTAAGACAACACAAGGCTGGACAGTCAACGTAGCTGTGTAGATGATGAGCAAATCTCCCCTACTCCACCATCACAGGTGCTTGCTCTAACTTGACACTATTATATGTGGTTGCATGTTGCGTATGATGTCTAGCTTGTATTGCTTCTAACTTGAATTGTATCTGCTTACTTTACACATAATGCCTGTGAATATGACATGTGTTCCTGTTTCTAGAACATATGTGTACATGATGAGCACATCTCCCCTACTCCAGCATCACAGGTGCTTGCTCTTACTTGGAACTGTTATACGTGGTTGCGTTTTCCGTATGATGTCTAGTTTGTATTGCTTCTGATTATGTTGAATTGCATCTGCGTAGCTTACAACTTATACCTGCAACTATCACTTACCAATAAGACACATTTAACTTGGGACTGTGATGTAGGTTGCATCTTGCATTGTCTTCTTGCTTGTACTGCTTCTAATTTCTTGAGATGGCACTTACGACGAGACACTTTTTACCTGATAGAGTGATATTGGTTGCATGTTCATATGGTTCCTAGATTTCATTTCTTCTAATTTTGTTGAAATGCCTTCCGCTTACAGTTTTTTCATACATATTTCATCCTCCTATCGTATGTGTGAATATGAAACGTTGTCTTTTTTTGTATATATTCCATCCTCCTATCCCGCGCTTGCCTTACATCAAAGTAGTGTTCGTCTATATCATGCATCAACCAGTTATGCAGAGCTAATTTTATTCATCTTCTTGTGGTTTTGACTTCATAAGGCAATATCAGAAAATAGGAAGGAAAAGAGTAAGTTAGAGGATGTTGGTGGTCCTCCGCACCGACGCAAACAGAGACTCTCTAGATTTGCCACTACTACTGCTAATGAAGTTGAAGTCCCAAGTCTACATGATGAGTTCATCTCCCGTACTCCACCATCGTAGGTGCTTGCTCTAAGTTGACACTGTGATAATTGGTTTCATGTTGCATATGTTGTCTAGCCTGTATTTCTTCTATTTTGATTAAATTGCACCTGTTGGGTTTATACGTTATACATGTGCATATGACATGGCTCTCTGTGTCTAGAATACACTGCATCTATCTATCATACCATGTTCTTACATCAAAGTACTGCTGTTGTGTATCCCGCATCATTCACTCATGATTGGACGCTTTTAACATGGCAGTTTGATAGTGGTTGCATCTTGCATTGATTTCTACGTTGTACTGCTTCTAATTTTTCGAATTGACACTTATGACAAGACACTTTTGACTTGGCAGAGTAATATCGGTTGCATCTTTCATATGGTGTCTAGCTTGCACTACTTCTATTTTCTTGAAAATCCTTCTGCTTAGTTTGCACATCGTAGCTGTGAATATGTCATGTCGTCCTGTTTTTCTTACATATTCCATCCTCATACGGTTGTCTTACATCAAAGTATTGCTTGTCTGTATCATGCATCAATGAGTTCTGAAGAGTGATTTTATTCTTTTGTGTTGTGGGTACAGCTTGACATGGCAAAGTCAAAAAAAGAGTAAGGAAAATAATATAGTAGGGAGTGCTATTACTCGTCGGGTGAAACGGAAAAGGTTCTGCCGTCGAGATTCTGCTGGTACTTATAGTGCAGTAGAAGGTCCAAGTCCATCGGCTAAATCTACAAACACAGTATCACCTGCTCCACAAGCTGCAGCATCCGCTTCAACTGTACCAGCATCTCAACCAATTACTCGTTCGTTTTCTCCGGAACTGGCCAGTTCCCAAGCTGCCTTCACACCTAACACTACTTCCGAAGCACTGCTGACACAACAGGACTTGGCAATATTAGATGAACCTCATGAGCATCAACACCAAGACGGTACCTGACCGAGTCAAGTTGCAGTTGCATGCTCCTTTATATGTACTCTCACAGTTTGATGTACACTAAAACTTTCCATATTTGTTGTTGAACTAGCACCACGGTGCAAGCGGAAACATACATCAGGGATAATGCTTGACAGATTAACAAAATCTAAAGGAGGAAGAATGGAGATCCATTTTGAGGTAGGTTTAAAAAGGCCACGTGATGCTACAGAGTCAGCCAAGTTAGTATCAGAGGCAGCCGTTGCCGTTAGGTGTCATGCACGTATCCTCCCAACGTGGATCCAGTACAGGAATGAGAAAGACAATACCCAGTTTAACACCTTCCTTGACCATTTACCCGTAAGTAATGTTATTCATCGCAATTAGTAATATTGTCTTGCTCTATCCCATACTTTCTAGCTTCCTCCTAATAAGACTTACATTCTTTTTTCAACAAATGAGGTTCAAGTTGGATCCGAAAGATGATGCAACTAGACAAGCATGCACTCATGTTTTTCAGTCTGCTCTGCGACAGTATCGGTACCACCTTAGAAAATCTCACTTTGAAGGCAAGGCTAACAATGAAATTGCCCAAACATCTCCAGTGGAATATATTACAGATGAAGACTAGATAGCCCTCGTTAAACACTGGTCTGATCCAAAGTATCAGGTAGGCTATATGTATTTGATCAGACCACATATTGAACTTGTATTTATGTATGTGCCTTACAAGTGTATCTTCTTCTAGGCTAACTGTTTGAAGAACAAAACCAACCGTTCTAAAGTGAAATTCCAACAGACCACAGGATCTCGTAGCTATATTGCACACTGCGAGGCTCTTGTAAATAGCTGCTACTTCCTTCTTCTTTTTGTGCCATATTATCGTATCTATTGACTTGTTCCAAATACAGAGGAAATCCCGTGCAGACCAAAAAGAACCTGAACCGAATGCAGTGCAAATCTTCAAGGATTGCCACACCAGCAAGATGAAGGGCATGAGCACACCAGTTCAAGCCGCTGTTGTAAGTCCTTACTCCTCCTGCCTTGAACTGATTGGTACTGTGATGTGTTCATTTAACTACTTGGTTTGCAGCCAATGTCAGTTACTCTGTTCACTTTTATTCACAGTTGTCTTAACGTATCATTTCACCTTACATGGTTTAAAAGAGATGAAGGATATTCTTTTGGTCTTGATCTATAATCTAGTTGTTATGTTCACGTGCGCACACAATGATAAAATAGCCTGTTTGTTTTATATCTGTTTGCCCATGATATGAATGATGTCATACTATGTTCATCCTACTTTAAACCATGTCTCTTTATCCTTATATGTCAACGAATGTGAGGAAATAGACAATACAGTAGGCATGCTACATGGACATATGTTCCAAAAGTGATTTTATTATGTAGTTGGCACTACAATACATGCTAATGTATTACAGTAGTTCACCAAAATAAGTTATGTATAAACTTTTAACCGACTTTGTTTGTTTTTGTCTCATTAGTAACTTATCTGGTACACTAATCTTCAAGTTCAAACTTTCAGGAAGCTATAGAACAAATGATTGAACAGCCACAACCACCTGAAGGTGACGAAGCTACTACAGGCACAATGTCACCTCTTGCTGCAGTGCGTCAGTATCTCTATACTAACAGTGCAAAAAGCACCTTCCTACGTAATTCTGGGTTGGTTGTGAAGGTAACCTCGTCCAAATCGCCTACAGAACAAAATCTTCCTGCTAGACAGAGTGATATATCTGTGCTCCAGACACAAGTCCAATCCCTAATGGATGTTGTTTTGGAAACAAGAATAGTGGTTGAGAAATGTCGTCAAGATATGAATGGTTTTGAAACCAGACTATCAGACATTCGCTTCGTTGTTCAAGAGCAATGGCGGAAAAAAGGTGGAGATCGTGCTGCTCCATCAGATTCTACAGCCTGAAACATTAGCACTCAGGTCAAATGAGTTGTGCTTCTATACATCTGATGGTGCTTTTATCTGGAAGGACTGTAAACTTTATGCCAACAGGCCTTTTTTGTATGGTTGGAATTTATTTTGTTGTGATACAACATTTATGATGCTGCCTCAGGCTGCAGTAATTACGACGCTATTTTTGTATAGTGTAGGTTTATCTTAGTAATGTATTCGGCTAAAAGCTTCGTAGGAGCCCAACATGCCAACATTCGTCGGGCCCATTCCAATTGGGCTAAAAACGATTACGGGACGAAATTGGCATGTAGCCCACTAAAAATATCTGGGCCTAAATCAGCACAAGCTTTCATATTTTTCTGGTAGGCCTGTGCCCATAGTGGGCCTTTAACAGGCCTAAACATAATTTGGGCCCTCAGTAAAAATAGGCCGTTTACAGGTGTAAATATCTCGAGCCCATAAAATACATGGGCCTTTAATAGACCGAAAGTGAGATTGGGCCTTGATTGTGCCAAATAACCCACTGGACTTTAACAAGCCGAAATTCGGACGGGCCGTAAATGCGCCAACCTAATACACGGGCCTTTAACAGGCTGGAACTTCGGTCGGGCTAGATTATCGTCATTTTTATATGGGCCGTTAATGGGCCCGATATGACGCTGGGCCACATATGGCCCATGGTTTACGTCCGGCGTTAACAGGCCGAAAATGACAACAGGCCGAAAGTGGCCCAAAGCTATAGTGGGCCTCTAACAGGCCGAATGTCAGACATGGCCGAATATGACCCAAATCCTTCACGGTCGTTTATGGGCCAAAAGTTTTGATGGCCTGTAAATGGGCCCAAATGAAGCCGGACCTTTAATAGGCCGGAAATACACCGGGCCGTAATTCGGCCCAATTACTTAGCGGACTGTTAACGGGCCAGAAGTGACCATGGGCCGCGTTGATGACAAGTTTAGGATAGGCCGTTGACGGGCTGATTTGACAGAGAATGTTGGGCCTTTAGCTGGGCCGTCCCATTATGGTCGGCAGAATCTTGTGGGCCTTTAGCTGGGCTGGCCCATTGTGGTCCGCAAAATCTTGTGGGCCTTTGTTGGGGAACGTTGCAGAAAACAAAGAATTTCCTACGATTTCACCAAGATCCATCTATGAGTTCATCTAGCAACGAGTGATCGGATGCATCTACATACCTTTGCAGATCGCAAGCGGAAGCGTTCAAAAGAACGGGGATGAGGTAGTCGTACACGACGTGATCCAAATCACCGGAGATCCTAGCACCGAACGGACGGCACCTCCGCGTTCAACACACGTACGGTCAGCGTGACGTCTCCTCCTTCTTGATCCAGCAAGGGGGGAAGGAGAAGTTGATGAAGATCCAGCAGCACGACGGCGTGGTGGTGGATGCAGGGCGTCACCACAGCAGGGCTTCGTCGTGCACTGCGAGAGGGAGAGGTGTAGCAGGGAGAGAGGGAGGCGCCAGGGGCAAGGGTGCGGCTGCCCCTCCCTCCCCCCCCCCCTATATATAGGCCCCCTGGGGGGCACCGGCCCCTGGAGATCCAATCTCCAGAGGGGGCGGCGACCAAGGGGGTGGAGTGCCCCCTAAGGCAAGTGGGCGCCCCCCCCCCCCACCCTAGGGTTCCAACCCTAGGCGCAGGGGGTGGGCCTTGGGGGGTGCACCAGCCCACTAAGGGCTGGTCCCCCCCTCCCACTTTAGCCCATGGGGCCCTCCGGGATGGGTGGCTCCACCAGGTGGACCCCGGGACCCATCTGGTGGTCCCGGTACAATACCGGTGACCCCCAGATCACTCCCGATGGCCGAAACAGCACTTCCTATATATAATTCTTTACCTCCGGACTATTCCGAAACTCCTCGTGACGTCCGGGATCTCATCCGGGACTCCGAACAACATTCGGGTTACTGCATATACTTATCTTCACAACCCTAGCGTCACCGAACCTTAAGCGTGTAGACCCTACGGGTTCGGGAGACATGCAGACATGACCGAGACGGCTCTCGGGCAATAACCAACAGCGGGATCTGGATACCCATGTTGGCTCCCACATGCTCCACGATGATCTCATCGGATGAACCACGATGTCGAGGATTCAATTAATCCCGTATACGATTCCCTTTGTCAATCGGTATTTTACTTGCCTGAGATTCGATCGTCGGTATCCCAATACCTCGTTCAATCTCGTTACCGGCAAGTCACTTTACTCGTACCGTAATGCATGATCCCGTGATCAAACACTTTGATCACATTGAGCTCATTATGATGATGCATTACCGAGTGGGCCCAGTGATACCTCTCCGTCATACGGAGTGACAAATCCCAGTCTCGATCCGTGTCAACCCAACAGACACTTTCGGAGATACCCGTAGTATACCTTTATAGTCACCCAGTTACGTTGTGACGTTTGGCACACCCAAAGCACTCCTACGGTATCCGGGAGTTACACGATCTCATGGTCTAAGGAAAGGATACTTGACATTGGAAAACTCTAGCAAACGAACTATACGGTCTTGTGCTATGTTTAGGATTGGGTCTTGTCCATCACATCATTCTCCTAATGATGTGATCTCGTTATCAATGACATCCAATGTCCATAGTCAGGAAACCATGACTATTTGTTGATCAACGAGCTAGTCAACTAGAGGCTTACTAGGGACATGTTGGTGTCTATTATTCACACATGTATTACGATTTCCGGATAACACAATTATAGCATGAATAAAGACAATTATCATGAACAAGGAAATATAACAATAATGCTTTTATTATTGCCTCTAGGGCATATTTCCAACAGCCTTTAGCTGGGCCGACCCATTATGGTCTGCAAAATCATGTGGGCTTTTAGCTGGGCCGGCCCATTATGGTCTGCTAAATTTTGTGGGCCTTTAGCTGGGCCGGCCCATTATGGTCCGCTAAATATTATGGGCCTTCGGTTGGGCCGGCCCATTTAATCTTTGTGGTCCACTTTTGGGCCGGTCCACATGTCAACATATCATAGGCCCATCTCGACCGTTGGATGAGTGACACCTGTGCCAACGCAGAGCTGACGCGTGGATCCGTCAGCCAATGAGAATTTTACACGTGGAAAATCGGCATTGGTCATGGCTGTTAACGGGTTATCGGATCCAAAATCCGACCCGATAGCTTAACGGCGTTCCGTTACGGTGGATGCCACGTGTCAGTCACCCTAGACGAACGCACTTCTGTGACGCGCGATTTATCGTCATGGAAGTGGACACTTCCGTGATGATAATTTTGGCAATGTCATGGAAAACTTCTACGACAGCACAGGTATGACTATCTTGATTCTGTCATAAATTTGTCATGGATGTACATGCATGACAGAAAACGCAACCTACTGTGACAAACACGTATCATCACGGAAGTGTATTTTTTGTAGTGTGGATACTAGGGATCAAACCCTAACAAAACTAACTCGATTACATGATAGATCTCATCCAACCCATCACCGTCCAGCAAGCCTACGATGGAATTACTCACGCACGGCGGTGAGCATCATGAAATTGGTGATGGAGGATGGTTGATGATGACGACGGCGACCAATCCCCCTCTCCGGAGCCCAGAACAGACTCCAGATCAGCCCTCCCGAGAGGTTTTAGGGCTTGACGGTGGCTCCGTATCGTAAAACGCGATTATTTCTTCTCCTTGATTTTTTTCTCCCCGAAAGCAAATATATAGAGTTGGAGTTGGCGTCAGAGGAGCCTCAGGGGGCCCACGAGGTAGGGGGCGCGCCCTAGGGGGGCACCCTCGTGGACAGGGTGTGGGACCCCTGGTCTTCATATTTGGCAAGGTTTTTTTTTATTTCCGAAAAGATGTTCCGTGAAGTTTCAGGTCATTCCGAGAACTTTTGTTTCTGCACATAAATAACACCATGGCAATTCTGCTGAAAACAGCATCAGTTCGGGTTAGTTCCATTCAAATCATGCAAGTTAGAGTCCAAAACAAGGGGGAAAGTGTTTGGAAAAGTAGATACGACAAAGACGTATCAACTCCCCCAAGCTTAAACCTTTGCTTGTCCTCAAGCAATTCAGTTGATAAACTGAAAGTGATAAAGAAAAACTTTTACAAACTCTGTTTGCCCTTGTTGTTGTAAATATGTAAAGCCAGCATTCAAGTTTTCAGCAAAGATTATGACTAACCACATTTGCAATAACTCTCAGGTCTCATGTTTACTCATATCAATAGCATAATCAACAAGCGAGCCATAATAGTAAATCTCGAATGACAACACTTTCTCAAAACAATCATAATATGATATAACAAGATGGTATCTCGCTAGCCCTTTCTGAGACTGCAAAACATAAATGCAGAGCACCTTTAAAGATCAAGGACTGACTAGACATTGTAGTTCATGGTAAAAGAGATCCAATCATAGTCATACCCAATATAAATTAATAGTAATGAATGCAAATGACAGTTGCGCTCTCCAGCTAGTGCTTTTAATAAGAGGGTGAGGACTCAACATAAAAGTAAATAGATAGGCTCTTCGCAGAGGGAAGCGGGGATTTGTAGAGGTGCCAGAGCTCGGTTTTGAGATAGAGATAAATAATATTTTGAGCGATATCAACTAAGAGATGGCGATATCTTCCATGCTACACACATTATAGGCGGTTCCCAAACAGAATGGTAAAGTTTATACTCCCCCTCCACCAACAAACATCAATCCATGACTTGCTCGAAACAACGAGTGTCTCCAACTAGCAACAGTCCCAGGGGGAGTTTTGTTTGCAATTAATTTGATTTAGTTTGCATAAAGCATGGGATTGGGCATCCCGGAGACCAGCCATTTTCTCATGAATGAGGAGCGGAGTCCACTCCTCTTGAGAATAACCCGCCTAACATGGAAGATAAGGGCAGCCCTAGTTGATACATGAGCTATTCGAGCATACAAAACAGAATGTTTATTTGAAGGTTTAGAGTTTGGCACATACAAATTTACTTGGAACGGCAGGTAAATACCGCATATAGGAAGGTATGGTGGACTCATATGGAATAACTTTGGGGTTTAAGGGATTGGATGCACAAGCAGTATTCCCGCTTAGTACAAGTGAAGGCTAGCAAAAGACTGGGAAGCGACCGACTAGAGAACGACAACAGCCATGAACATGTAGTAAAATTAATAAACATTGGATGCAAGCATGAGTAGGATATAATCCACCATGAACATAAATATCGTGAAGGCTATGTTGATTTTGTTTCAACTACATGTGTGAACATGTGCCAAGTCAAGTCACTTAAATCATTCAAAGGAGGATACCACCCCATCATACAACATCACAACCATTTTAATAGCATGTTGGCACGCAAGGTAAACCATTATAACTCATAGCTAATCAAGCATGGCATAAGCAACTATAATCTCTAATTGTCATTGCAAACATGTTTATTCATAATAGGCTGAATCAGGAACGATGAACTCATCATATTTACAAAAACAAGAGAGGTTGAGTTCATACCAGCTTTTCTCATCTCAGCCAGTCCATCATATATCATCATAATTGCCTTTCACTTGCACGACAGAACGAAGTGAATAATAATAAGAGTGCACGTGCATTGGACTAAGCTGGAATCTGCGAGCATTCAATAAACAGGAGAAGACAAGGCAATATGGGCTCTTGGTTAAATCAACAATAATGCATATAAGAGCCACTTCAACAATTTATTATGGTCTTCTCCTATCGACTCCCAAAGAAAAGAAAAGAAATAAAACTATTTACACGGGAAAGCTCCCAACAATCAAAAGAAGAACGGGAAATATTTTTGGATTTTCTTTTTAATTACTACTACTACAGCAAGGAAGTAAACTAGCTAAAGCTATTACTAATTTTTTTTGTTTTTTCTTAAGGTTTATCAAACACACAAGAAGAAGACAAGAAAAAGAAAATAAACTAGCATGGATATTACAGTGAAAAAGTATGAGCACCGACATCTAGCAATGAGTGTGTGTGAACATAAATGTAATGTCAGTGGGAAATACATACTCCCCCAAGCTTAGGCTTTTGGCCTAAGTTGGTTCATTGCCAGGGATGGCCTGGCGGATATCCGTAGGTGTAGCTGGGGTCGTACTGTGATGCAGCGATTATCGCCTCCTGAGCTGCAGCGTGGCGACGAGCTGCCTCCGCCCTCCTCTCGTACTCATCTGCCTCCTCTCTGGTAATAATATATCTTCCTTTTGCCTGATAATCAAAGAAGGCAGGAGCAGGGAGAGTAATACAGACAGCACACCGTTTATCAAAGATTAGTCGATACTGGAGAGGTGATTCATTCCTCTCGACAAACTGGTGATAGACCATAGAATTAAAATCTAAATAAGTAGGAGGCAACTCCGTATCATCCTCACGAACATCCACATCAAGAAAATCAGCTAAGCGGGTTGCATAAATTCCTCCAAAGAAATCTCCATTAAATCTATTATGATGCAACCTACGTGCAACAGTGGCTCCCAAATTATAAGATTGGTCTCCTAACACAACACTCCTAAGAATACTGAGATCAGGCACACACATATGACATGCTTCATCTTTACCATTTATGCACCTACCTATGAAGAGAGCAAAATAATGTATAGCAGGAAATTGAATGCTCCCTATGGTAGCTTGGGCTATATCTCTAGATTCCCCTACAGTTATACCAGCAAGAAAGTCTCTAAATTCAGATTTACGGGGATCACTAACACTACCCCATTGTGGGAGTTTGCAAGCAGAGGTAAAATCCTCTAAGTCCATGGTATAAGATTTTTCATAAAGATCAAACATGACTGTTGGAGAATTACGTGAAGATGAAAATTCAAACCTCCTCACAAATGAACTAGTGAGATGATGGTACTGGGGGCATTTGTCTGCCTCAAAGCTCACGAGATCGGCGTTACGCAAATATGCGTTAAATTCCTCTTTGATTCCCGCTCGATCCATAAAATTTTCTGAAGGCCACTCACAAGGCCGCACTGGAGCGTCCTGTGGTGGCTCGTCATCAGCATCACGTATTGCAAGCCTGGGTCCTTGCTTCCTTGAAGAACCACCTTGGAACATTTTCCTAAACATATTTCTTCCTCTGAAAAATTTCTGAAATTTTTAGTAACTTCAAACAAAAGTGAACCAAGCTCAATAAAATTGATAGCAACTATTCCTACAAGTGCCTAGAGACTATATCAAGCATTAGAACTACTTAGAACCATATAAATTTGACATGTAAGCTCAAGAACATGGTCACCTAGGCAGCATAAATTTGCAATGAATAAAGCACTAGAGCAAAAACTAATTGGACCAATGGAGGAGTCACATACCAAGGAACAATCTCCCCAAGCAGTTTTGTGAGAGGTGCTTTGAGCAAGGAGATCGAAAATCACAGCAAAGTGAGCTAGAACTCGTGCTTGAGCTAGATATTCGTGTTTGTGGGAGGAAGAAGAACTGTATGGGTGCAGGAATAAGTGGAGGAGGGCCACCGTGGGCCCACGAGGCAGGGGGCGCGCCCTCCACCCTCGTGCCCAGGTGGTTGACCCCCCTGCTGTGTTCTTAGTTCCATAAATCCTCAAATATTCTAGAAAAAATCATATTTCATTTTTAGGGCATTTGGAGAACTTTTATTTTCGGGGTATTTTTATATTGCACAGATAAATCAGAAAACAGACAGAAAAATACTATTTTACTTTATTTCAACTAAATAACAGAAAATTGAGAGAGGGTACAGAAGGTTGTGCCTTCTAGTTTCATCCATCTCATGCTCATCAAAAGGAATCCACTAACAAGGTTGATCAAGTCTTGTTAACAAACTCATTCCGAATAACATGGAACCGAAGAAATTTCGAATGACGCTATGTTACGTCAACGGGGATATGCACATCCCCAATAATAAGAATATCATATTTCTTTTTGACAGTAGGAAGAGGAAATTCAAAACCTCCAATATTAATCGATGGAATTTTTCCAATAGAGTTGATACTATGAACTTGAGGTTGTTTCCTCGGAAAGTGTACCGTATGCTCATTACCATTAACATGAAAAGTGACATTTCCGTTGTTGCAATCAATAATACCACCTGCAGTATTCCAAAAAGGTCTTCCAAGAATAATAGACATACTACCGTCCTCGGGAATATCAAGAATAACAAAGTCCGTTAAAATAGTCACGTTTGCAACAACATGCACATCCTCACAAATACCGACAGGTATTGCAATTGATTTATCAGCCATTTGCAAAGATATTTTGGTAGGTGTCAACTTATTCAAGTCAAGTCTACGATATAAAGAGAGAGGCATAACACTAACACCAGCTCGAAGATCACATAAAGCAGTTGTAACATAGTTTCTTTTAATGGAGCATGGTATCATAGGTAATCTTGGATCTCCAAGTTTCTTTGGTATTCCACCCTTAAAAGTGTAATTAGCAAGCATGGTGGAAATTTCAGCTTCCGGTATCTTTATTTTATTAGTGACAATTTCTTTCATATACTTAGCATAAGGATTCACTTTGAGCATATCAGTCAATCGCATACGCAAAAAGATAGGTCTAATCATTTCAGTAAAGCGCTCAAAATCCTCATCATCCTTTTTCTTGGATGGTTTGGGAGGAAAAGGCAGGGGTTTCTGAACCCATGGTTCCCTTTATTTACCATGTTTCCTAGCAACAAAGCCTCTCTTATCCTAACGTTGATTCTTTGGTTGTGGGTTACCAAGATCAACAGCAGGTTCAATTTCTACATCATTATCATTACTAGGTTGAGCATCATCATTAGCATTTTCATTAGGTTCATGTCCATTACCAGATTGTGTTTCAGCATCAGACATAGAGATATCATTTGGATTATCAGGTGGTTCAGCAATAGGTTCACTAGAAGTTTGCAAAGTCCTATCATTTTTCTTTTTCTTCCTTTTAGAAGAACTAGGTACATCAATATTGTTTCTCTAAGAATCTTGCTCAATTCTCTTAGGGTGACCTTCAGGATACAAAGGTTCCTGAGTCATTCTACCAGTTCTAGTAGCCACTCTAACATCATAATCATTTTTCTTACTATTCATTTCATTGAGAAAATCATTTTGAGTTTTAAGTACTTGTTCTACTTGAGTGGTAACCATAGAAGCATGTTTGCTAACGAGTTTAAGTTCACCTCTAATATTAGCCATATAATCACCGAAGTGTTTAAGCATATTGGAATTGTATTTCAATTGTGTACCAAAATAAGCATTGAAGTCTTCTTGCTTCACCATAAAATTATCAAACTTATCTAAGCAAGGGCTAGCAAACTTAGTAAGAGGGATTTCAACTTTATCAAATCTATAGAGAGAATTTACCTTTACTACCTGTGTCAAGTTATCAAGACCATGAGTTTCTTCAATAGGTAATGGATGAAGATCATATGTTTCTTCAACAGACGGTAAATTAAGACCATGTATTTCTTCAATAGGAGGTAAATTCTTAACATCTTCAGCTTTAATACCTTTTTCTTTCATAGATTTCTTTGCCTCTTGCATATCTTCAGGACTGAGAAATAGAACACCTCTCTTCTTCGGAGTTGGTTTAGGAATAGGCTCAGTAATTGGAGCAGGAGCTGGCTCAGAAAGTGTCCAATTATTTTCATTTGACAACATATTATTCAATAGAATTTCAGCTTCATCCGGTGTTCTTTCCCTGAAAACAGAACCGGCACAACTATCCAGGTAATCTCTGGAAGCATCGGTTAGTCCATTATAAAAGATATCAAGTATTTCATTTTTCTTAAGAGCATGATCAGGCAAAGCATTAAGTAACTTGAGAAGCCTCCCCCAAGCTTGTGGGAGACTCTCTTCTTCAATTTGCACAAAGTTGTATATTTCCCTCAAAGCAGCTTGTTTCTTATGAGCAGGGAAATATTTAGCAGAGAAGTAATAAATCATATCCTGGGGACTACGCACACAACCAGGATCAAGAGAATTAAATCATATCCTGGTTTAATTCATGTTCGCTACTTTGATAATTTGATATGTGGGTGGACCGGTGCTTAGTGATAACCCACAAGTATAGGGGATCGCAACAGTTTTCGAGGGTAGAGTATTCAACCCAAATTTATTGATTCGACACAAGGGGAGCCAAAGAATATTCTCAAGTATTAGCAGTTGAGTTGTCAATTCAACCACACCTGGATAACTTAATATCTGCAGCAAAGTGTTTAGTAGCAAAGTAATATGATAGTAGTGGTAATGGTAACGAAAGTAACGATAGCAAAAATAATATTTTTTTGGTGTTTTGTAGTGATTGTAACAGTAGCAACGGAAAAGTAAATAAGCGAGAACCAATATAGGAAAAGCTCGTATGCATTGGATCGGTTATGGAGAATTATGTCGGGCGGTTCATCATGTAACAATCATAACATAGGGTGACACAGAACTAGCTCCAATTCATCAATGTAATGTAGGCATGTATTCCGAATATAGTCATGCGTGCTTATGGAAAAGAACTTGCATGACATCTTTTGTCCTAACCTCCCGTGGTAGCAGGGTCCTAATGGAAACTAAGGGATATTAAGGCCTACTTTTAATAGAGAACCGGAACAAAGCATTAGCACATAGTGAATACATGAACTCCTCAAACTATGATCATCACCGGGAGTGGTCCCGATTATTGTCACTTCGGGGTTGCCGGATCATAACACATAGTAGGTGACTATAGACTTGCAAGATAGGATCAAGAACACACATATATTCATGAAAACATAATAGGTTCAGATCTGAAATCATGGCACTCGGGCCCCAGTGACAAGCATTAAGCATAGCAAAGTCATAGCAACATCAATCTCAGAACATAGTGGATACTAGGGATCAAACCCTAACAAAACTAACTCGATTACATGATAGATCTCATCCAACCCATCACCGTCCAGCAAGCCTACGATGGAATTACTCATGCACGGCGGTGAGCATCATGAAATTGGTGATGGAGGATGGTTGATGATGACGACAGCGACGAATCCCCCTCTCCGGAGTCCCGAACGGACACCAGATCAATCCTCCCGAGAGGTTTTAGGGCTTGGCGGCGGCTCCGTATCGTAAAACGTGATTATTTCTTCTACTTGATTGTTTTCTCCCCGAAAGCAAATATATAGAGTTGGAGTTAGCGTCGGAGGAGCCTCAGGGGGCCCACGAGGTAGGGGGCGCGCCCAAGGGGGGGCGTGCCCCCCATCCTCGTGGACAGGGTGTGGGCCTCCCTGGTCTTCATATTTGGCAAGGATTTTTTATTATTTCCGAAAAGATGTTCCGTGAAGTTTCAGGTCATTCTGAGAAATTTTGTTAATGCACATAAATAACACCATGGCAATTCTGCTGAAAACAGCGTCAGTCCGGGTTAGTTCCATTCAAATCATGCAGGTTAGAGTCCAAAACAAGGGCAAAAGTGTTTGGAAAAGTAGATACAACAAAGACGTATCACTTAGGTGTTGTTCTTACTTGAACAAACCTCCTACTTATGATTAACCCTCCTGCAAGCATCCGCAACTACGAGAAAATTATTAAGAACAAATTCTAACCATAGCATTAAACTCTAGGATCCAATCAGTCCCTTACGGAATAGCGCATAAACTGGGGTTTAAGTTTCTGTCACTCTCGCAACCCACCATCTATTTACTACTCCATAATGCATTCCCTTAGGCCCAAATATGGTGAAGTGCCATGTAGTCTACGTTCGCATGACACCACTAAGGGAATCACAACATACATACTATCAAAATATCAAACACATATCAAGTTCACATGATTACTTGCAACATGATTTCTCCCGTGACCTCAAGAACAAAAGTAACTACTCACAAATAATAAACATGCTCATGATCAGAGGAGTATTAAATAGCATCATGGATCTGAACATATAATATTCCACCAAATAAACCATATAGTACTCAACTACAAGATGTAATCAACACTACTAGTCACCCCCTAGCACCAATCTATAGTTCGGGTAACAAGATTGAATACAAGAGATGAACTAGGGTTTGAGATGAGATGGTGCTGGTGAAGATATTGATGGAGATTTCCCTCCCCAAGATGGGAGAGTTGTTGGCGATGATGATGACGATGATTTCCCCCTCCGGAAGGGAAGTTCCCCTGGCAGAATCGCATCACCAAAGGGCAAAAGTGCTCATGCCCAAGTTGCACCTCGAGACGGCGGCGTTCTGCCCCAAAATTCCTCTCCTTATTTTTTTCTAGGTAAAAATGACTTATATACCAGAAGATGGGCACCAGAGGTGGGCCGAGGAGGCCACAACCCACCAGGGCGCGCCTGGGGGGCCTGACGCGCCTAGGTGGGTTGTGCCCACCTGGTGGGCCCCCTCTGGTAGTTATTGGCTCCAATATTTCTTAAATAATCCATAAAAATTCTCCGAAAAGTTTTAGCTTGTTTGGAGTTGTGCAGAATAAGTGGCCTGACGTAGCTTTTTCAGGTCCAGATTTCGAGCTGCCGGAATTCTCCCTCTTGGTGTGTACCTTGCAAATTATGAGAGAAAAAGGCATTAGAATTACTCCAAAAAGCATTATTATGGATAAAAACATTGTAAATAATAGTAAGAAAACATGATGCAAAATGGACGTATCAGGGCGAATAGGTTTTTGGGAAGCGACTACGCGACTGCTCGATGTTCGTCTACTTCATCTACGACCGCGCCGCCCTCATCATCACCATGTCTACCGACACCGAACGTGCCGCCACCGAGAAGCTCGAGGCAGACGAGAAGGCCGCCGAGGACACCGCTGTTGCCGTCACCGCCGCGGCGGCTTCTGCATGGCCTACTGGAGAGTATAACGCGTATATCCCTCTCCTGATTATTTCCGTATTAGCAGTACTAGCATTATGTGTAGATATGTCTACTGTTTGCTTAGTACGTGCTCGTTTAGATTAGTATTAGTATGTTGCTAATTCTGTCAATGCCATGCTAGTCATCTATTTATGGATTAAATTAGTCAAAAAAATTCCTATTTATTCAGCAATCCAAAACCTATTATGTGTAGGAATTTTTCGGCAAGTGGCTTTGCCGCTGCACTGAAACCGGATAAGTTTACCGGTACGTACTTTAAGCGTTGGCAGACTAAGACCACTTTATGGCTCACGACTATGAACGTGTTCTGGGTCGTGTCTCCACGGGAACGATTGCTCCTGAATAGGAGAAGGCGTTTAGGGTGGCCACCGTTGTGTTTCTCGGATCAGTTCTTAGCGTGATCGGAGATAAATTGGTCGACGCATATTTACATGTGCATGTCACCAAGGACTTGCGGCAGGCGCTCGAATCTAAGTTCGGGGCCACCGACGCTGGGAGCGAAATGTATGTTATAGAGCAGTTCCACGATTACAAGATGGTTGAAAACCGTCCTATACTGGAGCAGGCTCATGAGATAATATGCATCGTGAAGGAGCTTGAGCTTCTGAAGTGCGACTTACCAGGCAAGTTTTTCGCGGGATGTATAATCGCTAAGCTCCCTAATTCGTGGAGAAACTTTGCTACCACTCTGAAACATCAGAGGTCTGAGTTCGCAGTAGAGGACGTCATCGGCCATCTGAGTGTTGAGCAGAATTCGAGGGCACAGGACTCACACGGAAAAGGGGTCGAAGGAACTTCTGTTACCAACATGGTTAACCAGAGGAACCATAACTCCCACAAGCCCAAGGGAAAGAATGGCGTCCAACACAATACCGACTTTAAGAAGAAGGTTAAGAAGACCTTCAAGAAGAACAAGAAGGATGAGGGTTGCTTTACTTGTGGTTCGGTTGAACATTGGGCCAACAATTTCCCAAACAAGTTTAATAAGTCAGGACAGGACTCCAAGTCTGTCAACATGATTATGGGCAACAATGAGAATGGTGCATCTGGGTACGGTAATTTATTTACTATTTTCCGGTGTTTCAGCCCACCGATTGGTGGGTGGACACAGGTGCAGGTGTTCATGTGTGTGCTGACATTCACTACACCACAGCACTACATCTCCAACAGCCAAGTCGGTCGGGAATGCAAGTTTTCCCAACAGACAGTCGGTCGGGAAAGACTATTGCCGACCGACTTTGTCTGTTGGGGAAAGTCCAGACGGGAAAGCCCTTTCCCGACCGACATGTTTTTCCCGACCGACAACTTGTTGGCTATGATGTATCTTTCCCGACCAACATTCTGATGGGCCTGTCGTAGGCCTTTCCCGACCAACAGTCTGTTTGGGCTGCCTTGGGCCTTTCCCGACCAACTATGGGACAGGGTATTCTATCCCGACCAACAATCCGTTGAGGTGACCATGGACTTTTCCCAACCAACGGTCAGATGGGAGTTTGCTTTGCCAACCAACAGCTTGACAACATTTTGTTTAATACCCACCAATTATTTGGCGTTGGCCTTAACAAAACAGTGTCAATCAAGTAATATATCTCATTACAGCATAATATCAATCAAATTATAGCAACACGCATGTACTCCAAAAATATTAAACCAAAACCAAACAAAAATAGCACATTAATTACTTCTCACAAATGGACGAGGTAACTAATTAAGAGGAAACATTTATAGTTCAGTGACCGAGAGGCCAAATACGTTTACACAGAATATCCAGTTGATCGAGACACCATATATGTTTACACAATGATAGCTAACAGATGCATATCCAGCGATTCATAGTCTGCTCCATTACACAGTTAACGCAAACTGCCAGCTTCATGGTTCCTGGTCAACTTGAATGTCTTTTCTCCAAAGGATCAAGGCAATGAGAAAGTTTCAGCTTATATTCCTAACGAGGGAAAGCTCTTGGTCAGAAACAATTAGTGGTCAATGTTAAACCCACATACACCTGAATATAACAACAAAAACAAAAACAAAAACAACTGAATAAGAAAACTGATTCACCTCATATATTTCCTTGTGCTCTGGAAAGAATAGCAAAATTTATATAAAGCATAGCTTTGCACTATTAAGGTCATGACATCCCACTTATGGAAACATGACATCAGTGATTAGTCCACAATGCAACTGAATTGCAGCATATACAAGAACTTTATTACTCTACAGTAGACTAACATCAAATTCCTTGCTCTTAATTTCAGAGTACTATGGTTCAGTTCATCTTCACAGCAGTTCTAAGTTACTAGGAACACCACAACAGCTCAAAATTTCCAATATAGCCTTTATGTCAACCATACATTCTGTTCCACTATAGTAATTAGCAGTAGCAGACTTTTATTTTGTCTATAGTAATTAGCAGTAGCAGACTTTTATTTTGTCTCAGTAGGATCTGAAATAACTTGTTGAAAAAGATTTGTTTAATGTTCGAGTAAATCTTCTGGTAAGCATAAAATTCTAAAAACAATAGCATCACCATATGACAAATAGGTACTCCCTCCGTCCCATAATGTAAGATGCTTTTGGACACCAAGTGTCAAAAAAATTCTTACATTATGGGACGGAGGGAGTACTTTTCTTCTAGAGAATGGTTGAATTAAGTTCATTTCATATCTAACTTTCACTTAATCTGCTAACATACTTCATTGAAATTTGTAAATCGTGTCATTTAAAGTTCCACTGGCAGATCGTAAACCATCATATTGATAATACTTAGCCATGTGCATCTGTAAAACTTTTATCTAATATTATATACTAGCTGAACTAAGCTGAAAAAATAAAGTCAAAATCAAAGCATTTATATTCCTCGCAATGGATCATACCGGAGTCAGTCAGGGAACCCGTAGTGGAAGCGGCACCGAAACCATGGAGGTCAGAAAGATTACGCAGAGTGTGTGATGTATTGTTGCTAGAAAGTGACGAGTCAGCCACGTATGCGGAAGCGATGGTGAGCCCAGATTCTGAGGCATGGCTAGAGGCCATGAGATCCGAGTTAAAGTCCATGGATGAGAATCAAGTCTGGGACTTGGTTGATCCGCCGCCTGGCATAACAACCATTGGTTGCAAATGGGTCTTTAAGAAGAAAACTGATGTGGATGGAAATGTTCAGATCCACAAAGCTCGGCTTGTCGCTAAGGGTTATGGACAAGTTCAAGGAATTGGCTACGACGAGACTTACTCGTCGGTAGCGATGCTGAAATCGGTAAGGATCGTACTAGCTATAGCTGCATATTTCGATTACGAGATATGGCAGATGGATGTCAAGACGGCTTTCATTCATGGAAATTTAACCGAGGACGTGTATAAGATACAACCCGAGGGTTTTGTCGATCCGACTAGCACTAGTAAAGTATGCAAGCTCAAGAGATCCATTTATGGGTTGAGGCAAGCATCTCGGAGCTGGAACATTCGTTTTGATGAGGTCGTCACTGGTTTCGGCTTCATCAAAAGCGAAGAGGACTCTTGTTTATACAAGAAGTTAAGTGGGAGCTCAATCGTGTTTTTGATCTTGTATGTGGATGACATACTACTGATCGGAAATGATGTTTCGATGCTGAACTCGGCCAAGGAGTCATTGAATGGCAAGTTTTCGATGAAGGACCTTGATGAGGCAATGTACATTTTAGGCATTAAGATCTATAGAGATAGATCAAGGAGGCTGCTCGGCTTCAGCCAGAGCACGTACATAGATAAAGTGTTGAAGCGAATCAACATGAGTGAGGCGAAGAAAGGGTTCTTGCTACTCTCACATGGTATAAGGCTAAGCGAGACTCAGAGTCCTTCGACATCTGATGAGCGAAGCAGGATGTGTAGGATTCCGTATGCCTCGGCAATCGGATCCATCATGTATGCTGCTACCTCTTGAGCACTGCGTTGGTTTTCCCTTGAAGAGGAAAGGGTGATGCAGCAAAGTAGCGTCAGTATTTCCCTTAGTTTTTGAGAACCAAGGTATCAATCCAGTAGGAGGCTACGTGCGAGTCCCTCGCACCTACACAAAACAAATAAATCCTCGCAACCAACGCGATAAGGGGTTGTCAATCCCTACACGGTCACTTACGAGAGTGAGATCTGATAGATATGATAAGATAATATTTTTGGTATTTTTGTGATAAAGATGCAAAGTAAAAAAACCAAAGGAAATAACTAAGTGTTGGAAGATTAATATGATGGAAGATAGACCCGGGGGCCATAGGTTTCACTAGTGGCTTCTCTCAAGAGCATAAGTATTTTACGGTGGGTGAACAAATTACTGTTGAGCAATTGACAGAATTGAGCATAGTTATGAGAATATCTAGGTATGATCATGTATATAGGCATCACGTCCGAGACAAGTAGACCGACTCCTGCCTGCATCTACTACTATTACTCCACTCATCGACCACTATCCAACATGCATCTAGAGTATTAAGTTCATAAAAACAGAGTAACGCCTTAAGCAAGATGACATGATGTAGAGGGATAAATTCATGCAATATGATAAAAAACCCATCTTGTTATCCTCGATGGCAACAATACAATACGTGCCTTGCTGCCCCTACTGTCACTAGGAAAGGACACCGCAAGATTGAACCCAAAGCTAAGCACTTCTCGCATTGCAAGAAAGATCAATCTAGTAGGCCAAACCAAACTGATAATTCGAAGAGACTTGCAAAGATAACCAATCATACATAAAAGAATTCAGAGAAGATTCAAATATTGTTCATCGATAAACTTGATCATAAATCCACAATTCATCGGTCTCAACAAACACACTGCAAAAGAAGATTACATCGAATAGATCTCCACGACAGAGGGGGAGAACATTGTATTGAGATCCAAAAAGAGAGAAGAAGCCATCTAGCTAATAACTATGGACCCGAAGGTCTGAGGTAAACTACTTACACTTCAACGGAGGGGCTATGGTGTTGATGAAGAAGCCCTCCGTGATGGATGCCCCCTCTGGTGGAGCTCCGAAACAGGCCCCAAGATGGGCTCTCGTGGGTACAGTTGCGGCGGTGGAATTAGGTTTTTGGCTCCTTTTCTGATCGTTTGGGGGTACGTAGGTATATATAGGAGGAAGGAGTACGTCGGTGGAGCAACAGGGGGCCACGAGGGTGGAGGGCTCTCCTGGGGGGTAGGCGCGCCCCCCTACCTCGTGGCTTCCTCCTTTGTTTCTTGGCGTAGGGTCCAAGTCCTCTGGATCATGTTCGTTCCGAAAATCACGCTCCCAAAGGTTTCATTCCGTTTGGACTCCGTTTGATATTCTTTTTCTGCGAAACTCTGAAATAGGCAAAAAACAACAATTCTGGGTTGGGCCTCCAGTTAATAGGTTAGTCCCAAAAATAATATAAAAGTGAATAATAAAGCCCAATAATGTCCAAAACAGAAGATAATATAGCATGGAGCAATAAAAAATTATAGATACGTTGGAGACATATCATATGCCATGATATGTACGCGACCCAGTGTTGCTTTTGCAATAAGCCTAACAAGTAGATACCAGGGCAACCCAGGTGAGAGTCAGTGGGAAGCGGTAAAGACTATTTTGAAGTACCTGAGAAGGACTAAAGAGATGTTCATAGTTTATGGAGGTGAGGAATAGCTCGTCATAAGGGGTTACGCCGATGCTAGTTTCCAAACCAACAGAGATGATTGTCGATCACAGTCCAGATTCATGTACGTCATGAACGGAGGAGCAGTGAGCTGGATGAGTTCCGAGCAAGATACGGTGGCCGATTCTACCACAGAAGCCGAATACATTGTGGCTTATGAAGCTGCGAAGGAAGGTGTTTGGATCCAGAACTTTATAGATGATCTTGGTATTTTCCTAGCCTCGGTAAAACCGTTGGACCTTTATTGTGATAATTCTGGTGCCATCGCACAAGCCAAGGAGCAGAGGAATCACCACATGGTAAGACACATAGATCGGAAATATCACCTGATACGAAAGATCGTAAAGAATGGTGATGTAGAGTTATGCAAAATTCACACGGATGCAAATATTGCAGATCCGTTGACTAAACCGCTTCCACAACCCAAGAATGAGGAGCACGTTAGAGCTATGGGCATTCGATGTCTATTTGATTGACTCTAGTGCAAGTGGGAGACTATTGGAGATATGCCCTAGAGGCAATCATGTATGATGATATTTCTTATGTGTTTACGAATAAAGATAGTCCTTGGACATTATCAATGATGTGTATCAGCAAGTACGTGACTTGTTTGTGGGGCTATGCATTGTATGATGACTGTCCTAAAAGGTCCCTAGTCGAAAGGGTTGTGTGGGCGCGCAGCCGACTAGACTAGCATATGACACGGTCGATGGCTTGGTCTCACTATCCATGGAGCATTGGATGATAACCGGATAATATGGACTTGGTAAGGTCTAGTCGGATTCGATGTAGTCAGATCCGAGTCGAGATAAGGTCCGAGTCGGACAGACCCAACTATGAGACGCAGGGATATGTCGTCCGTGAGTCTCTAGTACAACATACGTTCTATGTCCTAAGACCTGAGCTGACACATGTACTGGGATGGTGACAGACTTGCTTTGGGCCAACCAAATGCTACTCCGTGACTGGGTAGTTACAAAGGTAGGTTTCGGGTTTGTCTAGACCCATGTTGCGAGACATGGTCGAGCAAGATGGGATTTGCCCCTCCGATCAGGAGAGATATACTCTGGGCCCCTCGTGTGATCCGACCAAGATAAGCATGGCCATGCGACATGGATTATGAGATAATCCAGTTTGTGGTCGGCATCACTGGAACGAGAAAGAGGTCGGGCTAGCACAAGGATGATAGACTCGCCTTGAGCCCGACAACATATATCATGTGGCAAAGGGAACAGAGGTATGATGTACAGGTTCGCCTAACCAGCTTCATAGTCCGCTTGGAGTTCGGCATGCCTTGCCAGGGGCCGCTACCAACAGTGCAGTTCGGAGGGGATCCGAAATGCGACCAAGCCATCTTGAACCTAAGGGATCGCGCACTTAAGGGAAGGAACCTACGAGGTCGGATCCGAGGACACTGGTCGGATGTGATCCGAGTTGTATTCGGATTGTGGCCGAGTAGACTTATGGGCTTTAGGGTCCGTGCGAGGCCCAAGTGTTGAGCCCGCGGCGCATGCCTATATAAAGTGGAGGTGCCACACACTCATGCGATTCATCGCTTCGGCGCTGTCACTAGGGTTTGCATGTGTTGTGAATAGACACCTCCGCTCGCCGCCGGTTGTGTGATCGGACCTAGCAGTCCGCCGCACGACGTTCCTCCTGCATGCGCGGATACCGTTAGAGGCGGTGCAGTTGCGCCGCTCCGGCGAACCTGTACGTGGGAACCGACGACCGGCTGTTCGAGGGAGATCGTACGAGGAGGAGACGAACCACGCGGACGCGCAGCCCCAATTCTTCTTCCGCTGCACGGCACTGCGCGTCTAGTGGTAACGAACTGTGATCCATCTCCCGTAGCATGTTCCTCGTTGTTCTGTGCGTAGGAAAATTTTAATTTGCAGTCGATGCACCCTACCATAGAACCCAACACAAAGACCTTTGGTGATGATTTCTTCGTGTACCTCGTGGATGATACTCCCACTTCTATTTCAGAAGTGTATGCCTCTCCAAAAGTTGATTACTGGAAGGATGCGGTCCGTAGCGAGATGGATTCCATCATGGCTAACGGGACATGGGAGATCACCGAGCATTCCTATGGTTGCAAACCATTGGGATGTAAGTGGGTGTTCAAGAAGAAGCTTAGGCCCAATGGTACGATTGAAAAGTACAAGGCTAGGCTTGTGGCCAAGGGCTATGACCAGAAAGAAGAGGAAGAATTCTTCGATACTTATTCACCTGTGGCTAGACTGACCACCATTCAAGTATTACTCTCGTTGGCGGCCTCGCATGGTCTTCTCATCCACCAGATGGATGTTAAGACGACTTTTTTGAATGGAGAGCTAAACGAGGAAATCGACATGCAACAACCAGATGGCTTTGTGATAGATGGTCAAGAAAGAAAGGTGCGTAGGTTGCTGAAATATTTATATGGCATGAAGCAAGCACCTAAGCAATGGCATGATAAGTTCAATACAACTCCGGCATCTGCTGGCTTTGTTGTTAATGAAGTTGACAAATGTGTATACTATCACCATGGTGGGGGCGAAGGAGTTATACTGTGCTTGTATGTTGACGACATACTGATATTTGGAACAAACTTCAAAGTCATTGAGGAGGTCAAGTCGTTGCTATCTCAGAACTTTGAGATGAAGGACCTTGGTGTGGCTGATGTTATCTTGAACATCAAGCTACTGAGAGATAATGAGGGTGGGATTACACTTCTGTAATCCCATTATGTTGAGAAGGTGTTGAGTCGTTTTGGATATTCGGATTGCACACCATCCCAAACACCATATGATCCTAGCGTGTTGATTTGAAAGTTCGAAGGCACGGCTAAAGATCAACTGAGATACTCTCAAATTATTGGTTCACTGATGTACCTAGCGAGCGCAACGAGGCCTGACATTGTGTTTGCTGTGAGCAAACTGAGCCGGTTTGTTTCTAAACCGGGTTATGTACATTGCATGCTAGTGAGAGAATTATGCGCTATCTGAAGGGTACTATGAACTACGGACTTCACTATACAGGATACCCCTCGATACTTGAAGGGTATAGTGATGTGAATTGGATCTCTGATGCTGATGAGATGAAGGCCACAACCGGGTATATGTTTACTCTTGGAGGTGGCGCTGTTTCCTGGAAGTCTTGCAAGCAAACAATCTTAACGAGATCGACAACGGAAGAAGAATTAACAACATTAGACACATCTGGTGTCGAAGCAGGATGGCTTCGAGATCTATTGATGGACTTGCCATTGGTTGATAAACTGGTTCCAGCTATCCTTATGAACTGTGACAATCAGACTGTCATCACCAAGGTGAAGAGTTCAAAGGACAACATGAAGTCCAACAAACACATAAGAATGAGATTAAAAGCTGTCAGAAAATTAAGAAACTCCGGAGTGATAGCGTTGGAGTATGTCCATACGACTAAGAATCTGGCAGATCCCTTTACAAAAGGGCTATCACATGTTGTGATAGATAATGCATCGAGGGAGATGGGTATGAGACCCACATGAGTTGCCATGGTGGTAACCCAACCTATGTGATCGGAGATCCCGTGAAGTAGGAACTGGGAAAACAAGCCAGTGGTAAACTGATAAGAGTAACTATACTAACCCACTCCGTTGGAAATGCAATACTCTCAATAGTGTATGGTAGGATGACTATTGTCTTAATGTGTTCCAAAGCTTATGTAAGCAAGATGCTATTCCTACATAGCGATCTTTGGAGGAACACACCTATGTGAGCCTAACTGTTGGTCACAGTCTATGAGATTGGGGTGATCTCTAGTAAGCTCATAAATAGGCCAGGAGCGTGACTTATATGCTCCACCTGAGAGGTCAGCCTTCGACAGCCTAGTACCAGTAAGACATGTGGTGAAGCTTCTTTACGCCAAACTCGCAATTCAAGGCATAGTCCATTGTTCAGTTGTGAAGGAGTGTAACTACTTGCTCTAGGTGAAGCTCAACCTTAACAGGTCTTCACAGAAACACTGGTATATCGAAACAGCAATTGGAACAGAGGACACAATGGGCCCTCGAGATCTGGTGGGGATTGCTGAAATTTGGGATGGGCTTTAGGCCCATATAGCAATTTCTAAAAAATCTCCAAGGGCCCATGTGGGTTATTTGGCACTAGGTGTAGTGGAAAGTTTAGTCCCACCCCGCTAGTGGAGAAGGAGTTGGACCTATTTATAAGGGTTTCTCTTCCACATGCTATTGGAGCTTGAGAATAGAAGAGGCCCTCATGCACTCCTCCTCCGCTGCCCGCCACGCCTCGCCACGACGCGCCGCGGGTTGCGGGATTGAGCTGAGCTGAGCTCACACCTACGCGCTTATTTTTGCCAGTCACTAACGGAGAGTTTCTGACAGCTAGGCCACGATCTTAGACGTCAGATCGTGGGCTGTCACGAACTCAGACATGAGTCGAGCCCACGTCTCTCTACGCGGTTGCGCCTATATAAGTGTGTGATGTCTCCTAACCCTAGCCGTCATGTACAGATCACATTTGCTCACGCGCACTGCCCACCGTCGTTCCTTTGCTGCTGCCGCCGGTGACTCCATCCCGTCCGTCGCGTACACGATCGACGGGAGAGCAGGTCTCCGAAACCCGGCCCTCCGGTTCCTGTACGGGAGAGGGGCGAATAGGTTTTTGGGAAGCGACTACGCGATTGCTTGCTGTTCGTCTACTTCATCTACGACCGCGTCGCCCTCATCATCATCATGTCCACCGCCGCCGAACGTGCCGCCGCCGAGAAGCTCGAGGCCGACAAGAAGGCCGCCGAGGACACCACTGCTGCCGCCACCGCCGCGGCGGCTTCTGCATTGCCTACTGGAGGGTATAACACGTATATCCCTCTCCTGATTATTTCCGTATTATCAGTACTATCATTATGTGTAGATCTATCTACTATTTGCATAGTATGTGCTCGTTTAGATCAGTAACAGTATGTTGCTAATTCTGCCAATGCCATACTAGTCATCTATTTATGGATTAAATTAGTCGAAAAATTGCCTATTTATTCAGCATAATCTACATCTACGAGCAAGCATTGAGGGGGCTTGACTCACCGGAGCACGCGCAGTCGCAGCGAACCGAGGCCGGGGAGAAAACCCCAGCGGGAAGGACAGAGGTGGCGGAGCAGAGGAGGAGCCGGCCCCTGGCGACGGCCTGCAGCATCGGCCCTGTGCTCATCGCCACACCGGAGGTCGAGGAGGACGGCCCGCCGACAGCAGAAAACCTTTGGACGGGGGGTCAAGAAACCCCCCTGCCCAATGGGGTCCCAAGAAGCGGCGACTCTGTCGTGGAATTGTCACGGCAGATGTCCTCTTGGAAGGACTTAGTCGTGGAGCCATCGCAACTAGGAAGCTTAAAGGGGTTAATCGGGACAAGGGACATGCGAGGTTTATACTAGTTCAGCCCCTTGCGGTGAAGGAAGGCCTACGTCTAGTTGGGTTGGTATTGCTTAAGGTTTCGATGACCAGGGAGCGAGATACGCTATGCCTGGCTCTCGAGGAGTTGTTTCTTGCCCTAAGCCGCTGGCGGGTCGTCCCCTTATATACACGGGTTGACGCCCTGCAGCCTACAGAGTCCCGGACGGCTCATAAACAGTGTCCGGCTCAGTGACTGGTTACCTCTACCTTATGTTACAAGTCATGCCATTATGGCAGTTTATCACTATGGGCCTTAAGTCGCCCGTGGGCTTTAAACCCTATGAACCGCCCTTCTCATGCTGGGTCTTGGGCTTCCTTCTCGATGAATACTCTTTGCATAACCCGGCCCCTCCTGGCCGGCTTATTCAAATAGTTATATCCCCAACATTAGGCCCCAGATTGATTTGAACCGGTTCATGTCAATCTTTTAAAACCTTATGAATTGGCCTTTAGTCGTCTGTCTTGTGTGAAAATTGTAACCCGCCATGATGTCATCATCTGGAACCGGGTTAAATAACCATGACGTCATCTTTAATAAATTCATATTTTAATCCGCCACATCTTCAATGGATCTCTGCCTTTACTGACCATCCCAAGAATCGAGGCGTCGGGGCCGCTGGATAACAATGTTTTAATCTCCTCGTTTCTCGCGCCGTCTCGGTCAGTCTTTCCTTATAAATAGAGCGACCTAGGTCTTCCATTCTTCCCTCTTTCAGTCGTCTTCTTCCTCTTGCTTCCTCTCGAGCTCCGCCGCCGCCGCCGTCGAGTCCTTCTTCTCCACCAACTCAGGCCGCTGCATCGACCTGACTCTGACCAGAAATCAACGGCGAATCTCCACAGCTTGTCCACTTCCGTGAGTTCCTCTCTTCTCCTTCTTAGATCTGGATTAAGGCTTCGTCGAGTTCGTCGGTGTTCATTGCCACCCGCTGCAAACCCTTGATAGTTTTTGCCTCGAATGCCCTGTTTATATCGTAAAAATGGCGTAGAACTGCTGCGGTGATTGCTTTGTACTTATTTTGCATAGAAATAGATCTCATCTCCCTTGTTTGAGAGCCCTCTTCGACTGTATGAGCTTCTCCGTACTGTTTTAGGTCTAGAAATTTTTCTTTTCAGAGCGACCGTTTGATCCAAAATAATAACTGCAACTTGTGAAACCTGTTTGTTCCATACTTAGCGGAAAAATCGGGTCTGTTGGATCTGTTCTAGCCATAGTAGTCCATGTGACCGGTTTAAGACAACACTGGCTGTCGTCACCGCTTGCCTCTGGCGACTTAAGAAAACCTTAATCATCTTTAATTCCTGCAGCTGTTAAACATTTCACATATTTACCTGTACGTCATTAGGCCCCTTCTTAAGCCGCCATTTTGAATAAGCCCACAACATTTTTCTCCGGGTTATTATTAAACCGGAAAAATTCATTTACCTTGTTGTAGGCGTCAGTTTACGCAATGGCACCCAAAGCTGTCAAACCTCTGGTGACTTGCAACTGGGTCAAATCCACTGTTACAGAGAGTTCTCTAGTTGGGTTTGTGAAATCCGGCCATCTGCCCCGAAAGGAAATTATGTCCTATCGTGCTCCTCACCCATCAGAGGAGAAACGTCAACCCAAGGAAGGGGAGGTAATTGTGTTTACAAATCACATGATCCGGGGCTTTGCCCCACCCGGGTCAAAATTCTTCAGAGATGTTCTACATTTCTTTGACCTCAGACCTCAAGACATCGGGCCCAACTCCGTGTCAAACCTCTGCAACTTCCAAGTGTTTTGCGAGGTGTATCTTGGAGAAGAGCCAAATTTAACCTTGTTTAGAGAGCTGTTTTATTTGAACCGGCAAAATGAACGGGCCAATGGGCCCAGTCTGGAACTCGGTGGCATCTCAATCCAACGGCGAAGAGACTGCCTATTTCCTTATGCAGAGTTGCCAAGTCATCCGAAAGAGTGGAACCATACATGGTTCTATTGCCAAGATACCTCTCCAGCTGGTGAGAATTCACTACCCGGCTTCCGTGCCCTGCGCTTGGAGTCCAATCACCCATTGGCCGACAAATTACCTCCGGCTGAACGCATTCCACTTGCCCCCACCATAAAGAAGATTAAGGCTCTGTTGGGAAAAGGTTTGGACGGCATTGATTTGGTCCGGACCTGGATTACTTGGCGGGTGATTCCGTTAAGCCGCCGACCCGGCTTAATGTGTACTTACTCGGGGGAAAAGGATGACCCGCTGCGTCACAGCTCCGATGATTTACCAGACGACACGGTCGAGGCTATGATCCAGTCATTGTTGAAAGAGGGGACTGTGGTGAACAATACCTTCAGCTTACTCCCCTTCTGCAAGAATAACCCGACCCCGCAGTAAGTCATCAGTCTCAATGATCATCTTTTATTATATTACTCTCCGGCTTACTCATACCCTTTCACAACTCTTTACAGGCAAACGACAAGTTCTGGAAAGTCCCGTATGACCATGAGGCGGCCAAACAGGCCCGGGCGGCAAAGAGGACCGAAAAGAAAACCACGAGACCTTCTACTTCAAAGAAGAGAAAACCAAGTGCTTCAGAGATGTTCCAGCTCGATGATTCTGATGATAACGAGGAAGAGGTAACTTTTCAACTTCCCTCACTCTGTTATCATTACCTTACTAACATTATTCTCCTTTTTCAGGAACACACGGGGAACAGCCAACCCGTCAAGGAAGAGGTAACTATCATATCTTCCGACTTCGAGCCTCGGCTGCGTCAGAAAATTCGAAGAGTAACCTGGAAAGTAAGATTTTCACATCCTTTGCTTATCAAGATCCTAACTTTCTTTTGAAGCAATAGCAAACCGGAGGCAGACCCAGACCAGCAAGGATGCAGAGCTCTCCTCCGGCTTACCTGATGCAACCCGGAAGCGTCGGTCTGAGGTTATCTCTGACTTATCCCCTTTTTTACCTTTGGCGGGTCAAATCCGTCAACCTCTCAATTCCTCTTACTCCAATTATCAGGATACCTCTCCTTCATCCGGCGAGTCCATGTAGTCAAACATGCCAGCTTTTAAGACTGCTCCTGGGTAATATCAATTTATTTATCTTATGTTTGTTCTTCCACATGTTTCTGTACTCATTCTTCTGCTTTGTCCATAGCATGCAAGTTAAGACCAGGAAGAAAACGAAGAAAGATAAACCGGCAGAAGACCCTGTGGTAACTGAACAGGAACTGAGCATAGCTGCACCCGGCTCTCCCACACATCAATCGCCACTTGAGCTAGCTCAGGATACTGTAGTGCCAACCTCTGATCTGTCCGCTGAAGATATTTTGGTTGGTTCTGTTAATCCGGAAGCACCTAGCCCGGCCAAGACGATTGATCCAGAAGTGGAAATACTCAAGACACAGTTTGTCGAGCCGGGCCGGTCCACAGTTCTTGCCAGATGTTCTGCTAAGGAGGAGTTATTGGAACATCGCAAAGCCAAGTCAGCCCTCACTGACTATACTCATTTAAGTATTGGAGAGCTTGTCTCGGGTTATATTAACCAGGTGCATAGCAGCCGTGACCTGGAAATTGACATGATGAAGCAAATACAACAAAAATCTGAGGTACAACTTATGCTTCCTTTCTTTCAATCATACTTACTGTACCAGCCCCCAAGTCTACTGCTTAGTTAGGAAATATGCCATAGACTTTAGAAAAAACTGTGAGAACTGCTTGTCCGACTTAAAGAGAATATACTTAAACCGGATGTAACACAATACCTTTAACTTGCAATACACATTAGCCCTCAAGTGCCAAGCATCTTTGCTTGCAAAGTGCTTGGGACTTTAATATTCAGGACCGGCTTAATAATGTAGAAAGCTTCGGTACACATTAGCCCCCAAGTGTCAAGTGTATTTGCTTGCAAAATGCTTGAGACTTTGAAATTATTTATTGTGATGCTAACTGTAACCCGGGATAACGCAGGCTACCATAAGTCAATTTGAATCAGAGATTGCTGACCTTAAAAGCCGGTTGTCAGCCCAGGAACTTGAAAATCAAAATGCCAACTCCAAGTTTGAACTTAGCGTCTCTGAACAAGAGAAGTTGAAGAAGAACTTTGAGTCAGAGAAGAAATCTTGGGCTGATGAGAAGGCCTCTCTGGTGACCTGGGCCGAGGCAGCCGAAACATCCCTTGCAAAGGTAAACGCCAAGATGTCCGGCTTGAAGCATCAGATATCTCAAATGGTCTCAGCGATCTTCGGTATGTTTCCTTTGTATGAACCTCAAATACTATTATCCTTCCTTTGTCGACCAAGCTAATTATCACCTCCGGCTTACTCTTTGTTTAACAACACAGGCCCCAGAAGTAAAACCCTCCAGCAGGACATGGTAGTCAAGTTGAAAGCCGTCTATACACTGGTGGAACAATTATACACCGGGTCACAACGTGCTTTACCTGTTGTGGCCTTATCAAATGACGTGTCCCACCTCTTGCAAGATGTATTACGTCGGCTTGCTGTGCTCCCCCAGCGGATTCAAGAGTTGAGACGGGCCCAAGCAAGAGCCGGAGCAATAGCTGCCTTGAGCCGGGCCAAGGCCTGGTTACCAAAGCTAGACCCGGCCGACATCGCTCTTGGGTATCCAAGTTTGAAGGAGGATGGCACAACGTTTGATCAAAAAGACTTCACCAGCTGCGTGAGGGACATACACCCTGTGGCCACTCAAATTGGAAATGACACTGACCTCTCCAAGTATCAGCCGAGTTATGACAAAGAAAATCTGAGAATCCCCACACCGCATTACGATGATGTCAGCCTGATCCCTCCAATTCGTAAGCATACCTTTGCCCCTGAAGTAGACCCAACCGGTTTAATAGATGATGAAGCTGAGTTTGAAGCCTTGAGTGGCATTGACTGGGCATCATCATCCTTCCAGGACAAGGCAACTGGCGAAGAGGCAGAGAAGGATAACCCGGAAGCTTCAGGTCAACCCCAAGAGTAAATTGCAAGGCGTCACCTGCGTATGTTTTGTAAAAACAATGCCTCATCATTCAGGCTCGGGGAGTCTTGTAATAGGGCCGAAAACACTCTGAGTTTGCCATGCCTTCGCGCAGGCTTATGGCCCTTAAGACTTGCATAAGCCGCCATTGTTATGCACTTCATAGTTTATGTGAATCTGTTATATTCTTGCAGAAATGTCTTGCATTGCCCTGCACAGAAGATAAACAAAATCCCTTGGCGACTTATCGCATTGAGAGTTTACATAAGCTTCTGATAACCCAGAGTATTACGGGAAAACCAACTTATGATTGAACATAGCAGATGTAATCATAATGATATGCTTGTGATGCTTATGTTTACCTCTGAAAGTAAATTTAACTCCTGATGATTGCTATAGATAAAGGTTCACCTGGTATTTAGTAACCCGGAGTAACCAATATTAACCCGGAGGGTTGTGATTCACACTATGGTATTTTGAAGAGGATCTTAATATAACCAAAATAGTGATACTTATAAAACATGATGAATAATAAACAAGTTTCAAAGGCTTCTGATTCGAATACAATCAGTGAACCATTCCAAAGGGGTTAAGCTAAGATTCGAATGCGATCATATAGCCCCCAGTGGTTGTGGCGATGCCGATCAAGTGGGTATCAACAACTATGTTCTCTTTGGTTCGAATACGACCTATGTTTGAACAGGAAGCCCCCAAGTGACCATAAGAATTGTTTAATGACGCTGATTCGAATACGATCCACGTCAGACCCAAAAGGGGTGAAGCTATGATTCAAATATGATCAGGAAGCCCCCAAGTGGGTTTGGCAGTATGTCGATCAAGTGGGTATCGACAACTATGTTCTCTTTGGTTCGAATACGGCCTATGTTTGAACAGGAAGCCCCCAAGTGATCATGGCTAGATTCAGATATGATCATAAGCCGGACCAAAGGAAAGCCGGATTCAGATATGACCCGCTTCCTCTTGGTTATTTCCACCACCTGACAAGGGAAACACATAAAACCTTTTTTGGGATGGAAAAAAGGACAGAGGTCCTGCTTTATTGCTTTATGTAATATATACATAGGATAAATATACATATGTTAGAGCCGGTGGCTCAAGTATAATATGGCCGAAGATGAGCGATATTCCACGGCCGGCGGGTCTCCTCCTCCGGTTTACGTGAGTCCTTATGCTCTCGAACATCGATAAGGTAGTATGACCCGTTGTTCAGATTCTTGCTGACCACAAAGGGTCCTTCCCAAGGAGGGGATAGCTTGTGCATGTCAGATTGATCGTGGATGAGCCGGAGCACTAAGTCGCCTTCCTGAAAGGTTCTGGACCTAACCCGGCGGCTGTGGTAGCGGCGCAGGTCTTGCTGGTAAATCGCCGAGCGGGCTATTGCCAAGTCTCGTTCCTCGTCCAACAGGTCCAGTGCATCTTGCTGAGCTCTTTCGTTGTCCGCCTCAACATAGGCCGCCACACGGGGTGAATCATGACGGATGTCACTTGGTAGGACCGCCTCTGCTCCGTACACCATGAAAAAAGGTGTGTAACCCGTGGACCTGTTAGGTGTGGTATTGATGCTCCAAAGTACCGAAGGTAACTCCTCCACCCAACAACCCGGCGTCCGCTGTAAGGGGACTAAGAGCCGGGGCTTGATACCCTTCAGGATCTCTTGATTAGCTCGTTCTGCTTGACCATTGGATTGAGGATCAGCCACAGCCGAAACGTCAAGCCGGATATGCTCTCGTTGACAGAACTCTTCCATAGCTCCTTTAGAAAGGTTAGTGCCATTATCAGTTATAATGCTGTGTGGAAAACCAAAGCGAAAAATCACCTTTTTCATGAACTGGACCGCCGTGGCTGCATCACACTTACTGACTGGCTCTGCCTCAACCCACTTTGTAAACCTGTCAACCGCTACCAAGAGGTGCGTCTTTTTATCCTTAGACCTTTTGAAAGGCCCGACCATATCAAGCCCCCAGACTGCAAATGGCCAAGTAATTGGAATCATCCTCAATTCTTGAGCCGGCACATGGGCTCGTCGTGAAAACTTCTGACATCCGTCACACTTACTAACCAAATCTTCTGCATCAGCATGAGCCGTCAGCCAATAAAACTCATGACGAAAAGCTTTGGCCACAAGAGATTTTGAACCGGCGTGATGACCACAATCGCCTTCATGAATATCACGAAGGATCTCCTGACCTTCTGTAGGTGACACGCAACGTTGAAACGCTCCAGTGATGTAACTCGCCATTGACAATTGTCATGGACTTGGATCGCCGGACGATTTGTCTTGCCAAGGTCTCATCCTCCGGCAACTCTCCCCGGGTCATGTAAGCCATACAAGGCACTGTCCAATCCGGGATAACGTGAAGAGCCGCCACCAATTGTGCCTCCGGGTCTGGTATTGCCAGATCTTCCTCTGTAGGTAGCTTAACAGAAGGATTATGCAAAACATCAAGAAAGGTGTTAGGCGACACCGGCTTACGTTGAGATCCTAGCCGGCTTAAGGCATCAACTGCCTCGTTCTTCCTTCGATCAATGTGTTCCACCACATAACCCTTGAAGTGTCCAGCCACAACATCAACCTCACGACGGTAAGCCGCCATAAAGGGATCTTTAGAATCCCACTTGCCTGACACCTGTTGAGCCACCAGGTCTGAGTCTCCTAAGCATCTCACCCGGCTTAAGTTCATCTCTTTGGCCATCCAGAGACCATGGAGTAGAGCCTCGTACTCTGCTACGTTGTTAGTACAAGGAAACATAAGCCGGAGCACATAACAAAATTTGTCACCTCGAGGGGAAGTTAACACGACTCCAGCCCCGAGCCTTCCAGCTACCTGGACCCATCAAAGTGAATAGTCCAATATGTGTTGTCGGGCTTCACCTCGGGTGCCTGTAGCTCTGTCCAGTCATTAATAAAATCGACTAGGGCTTGAGACTTAATGGAAGTACGTGGCACATACTTCAAACCATGAGGCCCGAGCTCTATAGCCCACTTGGCGATTCGTCATTTGGCTTCTCTATTCTGGATGATGTCTCCCAAAGGGGCAAAACTTACCACGGTGATAGGGTGACCTTGGAAGTATTGTTTCAGCTTCCGGCTTGCCATGAACACCCCGTAAACCAGCTTCTGCCAATGAGGGTACCTTTGCTTTGACTCGATGAGCACCTCACTGACATAATAAACCGGCCGTTGAACCGGATGCTCCTTACCAACCTCCTTGCGCTCCACCACAATTGCAACGCTGACAGCTCGTGAATTAGCAGCTACATATAATAGCAAAGGCTCCTTGTCAATGGGAGCTGCAAGAACCGGCGGTTCAGATAACTGCCTCTTCAGATCCTCAAACGCAGCATTAGCAGCATCACTCCAGACAAAGGTGTCTGCCTTCTTCATCACTTGGTACAGCGGTAGGGCCTTCTCACCCAACCGGCTTATGAACCGGCTTAAAGCAGCAACACGACCCGCCAGTCGCTGCACATCGTTGATGCATGCCGGTTTAGCCAAGGAGGTGATTGCTTTGATCTTCTCCGGATTGGCTTCGATGCCCCTGCTTGAGACCAAGAAACCCAAAAGCTTGCCTGCAGGTACACCGAATACACACTTCTCCGGGTTAAGCATCATCTTGTAAACCCGGAGGTTATCAAAGGTTTCTCTGAGATCAGATATCAGGGTTTTCGTCTCTCTGGATTTCACAACTATGTCATCCACATAAGCATGTACATTGCGCCCAATCTGGTTGTGGAGACAATTCTGTACACACCGTTGATAAGTCGCCTGGGCACTCTTGAGCCCAAAAGGCATAGACACATAACAGAAGGCTCCAAACGGAGTGATGAAAGCCGTCTTCTCCTGGTCCTTAACCGCCATCTTGATCTGATGATAACTAGAGTATGCATCCAAAAAACTCAAACGCGCGCAACCCGCCGTAGCATCAATGATTTGATCAATACGGGGGAGAGCGAAGGGATCAGCCGGACAAGCTTTATTTAAGTCCATGTAATCCACACACATCCGCCAGGTGCCGTTTTTCTTGAGCACGAGCACCGGGTTAGCCAACCACTCCGGGTGAAAGACTTCAATAATGAACCCAGCCGCCAAGAGCCGGGCGACCTCCTCTCCTATGGCTCTTCGCCGTTCCTCATTGAATCGCCGCAGAAATTGTCTGATCGGCTTATACTTCGGATCAACATTAAGAGTGTGCTCAGCGAGTCCTCTCGGTACACCCGGCATGTCAGAAGGTTTCCATGCGAAGATGTCCCGGTTCTCACGGATGAACTCGATGAGCGTGCTTTCCTATTTAGGATCCAAATTGGCACTGATGCTGAATTGCTTAGACGAATCGCCTGGGGTAAAATCAACAAGCTTAGTCTCCGTGGCTGATTTAAACTTCATGGCCGGGTCATGTTCCGTCGTTGGCTTCTTGAGGGAGGTCCTATCCGCCGGGTCAACGTTATCTTGATAAAATTTGAGCTCCTCCGCTGCACAGACAGACTCGGTGTAAGCTGCATCGCCTTCTTCGCACTCCAGGGCCAGCTTTCGGCTTCCATGCACAGTGATGGTGCCCTTATAACCCGGCATCTTGAGCTGTAAATAAACATAACACGGCCGCGCCATGAACTTGGCATTAGCCGGCCGCCCGAACAAAGCGTGATACGGACTTTTGATTTTGACCACCTCAAAAGTTAACTTTTTAGCCCTAGAATCATGTTCGTCTCCAAAAGCCACCTCTAGCTCAATCTTACCCACAGGATACGCCGACTTACCAGGTACCACTCCATGGAAGACGGTATTGGAAGTTTTTAAATTCTTGTCAGTTAAGCCCATGCGCCGAAAGGTCTCGTAATAGAGGATATTGCTGCTGCTACCCCCATCCATAAGAACCTTAGTGAACTTATAACCACCAACCTGCGGTGCTACCACCGGGGCTAGTTGACCCGGATTATCAACCCGGGGAGGGTGATCCTCCCTGCTCCAGACAATGGGCTGTTCTGACCACCTCAAGTAACGAGGGACTGCTGGTTCAACGGAATTCACAGCCCTCTTATGATTTTTCTGATCACGTTTACACAAACTTGTGGTGAACACGTGATACTGCCCACTGTTGAGCTGTTTTGGATGGCTCTGATAACCCGACTGCTGCTGCTGCTGACCTCCTTGACCAGACTGCTGTTGGTTATAGCCGCCCGGGTGTCCTTGGAAGCTGGAACCTGAACCGCCGTCCGGGCCTTGATTGCCATCAAACGTATTAGAATTCTTGAAAGCTTTCATGATTGCGCAATCCTTCCACAAATGAGTTGCTGGCCGTTCCCGGGTGCCGTGTTTCGGGCAGGGCTCATTGAGTAATTGCTCAAGAGACGGACCTGACCCGCCAAACCGAGGTGGTGGCTTTCCTTTTCGCTTCTGATTGCTACCCTGTGCATTGGCCACAAACTCCGGGTTACCGTCCACTTTACGCTTGTTGCCTCCCTGGTTCGCCGGGTTATGCTGCTGACCCTTTCCATTGTCGTTCTTCTTTCCCTTCCATGTCTTTTCCTCGTCAAACGCGGGATCCTTGGTACTATCAGAATCGGCATATTTGACTAAAGCCGCCATCAGCGTCCCCTTATCGTTGCAATCACGCTTAAGGCGCCCCAGTTTCTGTCTCAGAGGCTCAAAGCGGCAATTTTTCTCCAGCATGAGAACTGCTGAGCCGGCATCCATCTTGTCAGACGAATGTATTATGTCTTTGACCCGGCGCACCCAATGAGTCGTGGATTCACCTTCCTCCTGCTTACAATTTGTCAAGTCCACAATCGACATAGACTGCTTGCAAGTGTCTTTGAAGTTCTGAATGAAGCGGGCCTTGAGCTCTGCCCATGAACTAATGGAATTGGGTGGCAAACCCTTTAGCCAAGAACGGGCCGTTCCGTCCAACATCATGGTGAAGTATTTAGCCATTGCTTCATCACTAACCTCCAGCACCTCCATGGCCATCTCGTAACTTTCAATCCACGCCCCAGGCTGTAAGTCGGCCGTATAATTCGGCACCTTTCGAGGTCCCTTGAAATCCTTGGGCAGACGTACATTGCGTAGAGCCGGTACCAGACAAGGAACGCCTCCGGTTCTAGTAGCGACTCCTGCCTCCAACGAAGTCGTCAGATAAGCCGGTATGTCCTGCTGATCTGCTAGCCGAGCCGCCCGTTCATCCTCCTCACGTATACGATCCTACACCGGGTTATATCCACCGGGCTGGTTCCGTCGCTGAGCGTTGCTTGACAGGGCCTCCGACTCCATGCGTCTGCTGTAACTTGGGCTCCGGTTTTGACGAGGCGGAGCTAACCAGGGCGGAGGAGTTGAGTGAATCCTATCCCGGCTGTAGGAGTAGGTCTCTTGCTGAGCCAGCGCTGTTTGAACAAGTTCCCTGATCCTCCGGGTTTCCACCGCAGTCGGATCATCACCATCTACTAGAAGAGCCGCCAAACGTGCTGATGCTGCAATTAAGTTCTCCATGGGGTTGGAGAAGTGACCCGGTGGTATTGGTATGTAAACGGGCGGTGTCATATTGCCATGACGAGGCGCTGTCACCTGAGGCTGAGCCGGGCCTCCTGCTCCGGATGTCATAAACTGATCTGCACCTGGCGGGTTACTTGGGCCGGCTCCGGGTGTAGCAAAGAGACTCCGGGGATCGTAAATCTGAGGTAAGCGGGGCTGAGTCTTCTGATGTCTCCTCCTCATCACCTCATTAGACGCGTTCAGGCTCAACGTGAGCTGAAAAGCCTCTGCCTGAAGCTGCTGCGCCCGTGCGTCCAAAGCCGCTCGCTCTGTGGTCAATCTAGTATCTTCAGCTGATAAAGTTTCCTTGGCCTGAGCGATCTCTTCACGGACCCGTGCCACCTCTGCGTTATGCTCCTCTTGATTCGCAGGGATGACCATAACAGTCAACAAGGCTGTAAGCCTATCCATAAGATCCATCAACACCTGAGCCGGTGAGCGCACAGGGCCTCCTGCCCCGGCTGCTCCTAACCCGGACGTTATTGCTGCTGAAGCCGTAGAATTTTGGTCGGGTTGAGTACCAGCCATGAAGACTCCTGCCCAATTTGGTGACTCAGAGGGGTCCGGAATAGTGCTGCCATCGGAACAGCCCCCCAGCATACCATCTTGGACTTGATACAGTGAATCCGTTGAACCGGCGGACGAATCACCATCCGAGAGGACGGCCGGCTCACCGGCTTCTCCAGATCCTTCAGAAAGTTCACCTCCGTGGATGCAACCCACAAAGGCACGCTTCACGACGGGTTGAGCTCGGGCGGGTCTCGCACGCCGAGCCGTCTCGACGAGGTCGGTGCATTTGTCCGGCTCAGGGCCCGGCTCACCGATCCGGCCGATGAAGACGTGAATTCCGCCAAAGGGGACCCGGTACCCGTACTCAATTGAGCCGGCGTCGGGGCCCCAGCCTTCATCGTCGATGTAGATCTTGCCGCGACGACTCTTGGTCATCCGGCCCACTGCATATCCCTTGAGCCTTTCGAAGCTGCCCTTCAAGAACTCAAATCCACCGTGCGCTGACCCCACGGTGGGCGCCAACTGTCGTGGAATTGTCACGGCAGATGTCCTCTTGGAAGGACTTAGTCGTGGAGCCATCGCAACTAGGAAGCTTAAAGGGGTTAATCGGGACAAGGGACACACGAGGTTTATACTAGTTCAGCCCCTTGCGGTGAAGGAAGGCCTACGTCTAGTTGGGTTGGTATTGCTTGAGGTTTCGATGACCAGGGAGCGAGATACGCTATGCCTGGCTCTCGAGGAGTTGTTTCTTGCCCTAAGCCGCCGGCAGGTCGTCCCCTTATATACACGAGTTGACGCCCTGCGGCCTACAGAGTCCCGGCCGGCTCATAAACAGTGTCCGGCTCGGTGACTGGTTACCTCTACCTTATGTTACAAGTCATGCCATTATGGCAGTTTATCACTATGGGCCTTAAGTCGCCCGTGGGCTTTAAACCCTATGAACCGCCCTTCTCATGCTGGGTCTTGGGCTTCCTTCTCGATGAATACTCTTTGCATAACCCGACCCCTCCTGGCCGGCTTACTCAAATAGTTATATCCCCAACAGACTCTGTGGACGGCGCCGGCGCCGAGCCCAGGACCACGAGGTCCGAAATCGGCGGCGGAGCAGGAATGGCCCGCACTGCATTGGCCGACGCTCGTGGTGACCGGCAGCAGATGGAGGACTGCGCTCGCAGCGCCGACGCCAGGTCCCAGCCCGAGTTCTGGAGCCAGGCCAGCCATCGCTCCTTGATGTTGGCGATGCGCTGGTTGACGGGGGTTAGAGGACGGCACGGCGGTGGGCGAGGCGGAGCCATCGGAGGAGAGAAGAGGGAGGGGCGGTGAGAGAGAGAGAGAGGGAGCGGTGGGAACAATGCGACTGGGCGGTGACAGGAGAGTGGGGGCGAGTTATGAGACGTCCCCTCCATCTCCTGCGCTGCCCGAGGCGTGCAACTGCCTCGCATGCGTGGCTGCGCCGAGCCAGGCTCACGAGAAACTGCCGCCGGGTCAGGCTGCGACCTACTTTAAGGTCCGTGCGGGTCACAAATCGCATGCAGCGCGGGCCTGGTTGGGCTGCATGGGGCAACCAAACACGCCCTCTATGTTTGCACAAAGGAACAAGTTTCTGCGACCAAAAAAAAACTACGTACCAATTCACTTGAAAAGCGTTCTTGAAGCTGCTGACCATGCTAGAGTTGTTCTTAGGGCCTGTTTGGTTTCAATAAGTCACCTGACTTATAAGTCAGGTGACTTAAAACCAGTGACTTATAAGTCACACTTTGTCACCTGACTCATAAGTCATCCGACCCCACCTTTCCATCTTGTTTTTTTATGTAAAGGTGATGCGACCCACGCAAAAAAGGGTGACTCATAAGTTTTAAGTTGGGGTGGAGCAACTTATGACTTATAAGTTTGGGTGACTTATAAGTTGAGTCTGTTTGGCAAAATAAGTCGTTTTTTTCACTTTTCGACTTATAAGTTGGTGACTTATTTGAAACCAAACAAACCCTTAGCCATCAGTAAGGTTCAGTTTGCGGCTCCTTAATTTGATTCTGGCGACGATGGTTAGCGATGAGGTGAAGATGTTTTTAACGTTGGCTCGTTCAAATTCTTTCTCCCAAGAGACGATCGCATTAAAGAGGGAGGACGATCGCAGATTCGCAGTAAATCTCTTGCGTGAATCTGAACTTTCGTAAAGGGCGTGCTCATCCAACGCTCAAAAAAAGTGTAAAAGATGGCAGCATTCCGTTTGGCCGTGCAGTCTCAACTTTTTTCTGCAAAGGCCAGAGCAGAACAACGCATTTTTACCACTGGCTACCGCATCATCAGCATCTGCGTACGTCGGCATCGGTTCCTTCCCTCGCACACTTGCAACCGAATTCGATTCGCAGCTCGTACCGCTCTGGACGGAGCACTCCTCCAGATCTCAACGGTCGCCGCGCCACCTTCTCCGGGAAGGAGCAGCGGCTCGACCGGAAAAACAAAGCCGAAAATCATACCGACGGTTCCCCAAGGCCCAAAGTCCACGCCGCCGTGCCCAAAATCAGCGGCCGTGCCCAAAAACAAACCATCCTTCCTTCCCCAGCACGCTCCTCCCTCCGCCTCGGTTTCCCGCCCTCCCCCACGCGCTCACTGACACCCGCGGACCACTCGTCAGCCCCAGCACACAGAGGCCACACAGCACACACCGACGCGTGGGCCCCGAATGGGCTCCGGCCCACACCTCAGTGCCGCGCGTGGCCTTAGTCGGCCCGGACGCGTCTCCCTCCCCTCCAGCGACGCAGCGCCAAAACCCGCGCGGGAAACGGCTCCCCGCCCGCGCGCCAACCCTCCTCCAAACCCAAACATTTTCGCGCAATTTTTTGCATCTGTATAATTATTGGCGGCCTGGGCGCGCCAGGAAGGCATTTAAACCGGCCCCCGCGCGAGGCCCCAAACCCTACGGCGCCACCAACCACCCCCCCTCCCCTCACCCAATCCATCCAACACCGCGGCGGCGGCGGCGCGCACCACCTGCTCGACGGAAGGCCTCTGAGGCGGCCGAGATGTACGTCGTGAAGCGGGACGGGCGGACGGAGACGGTGCACTTCGACAAGATCACGGCGCGGCTCAAGAAGCTCAGCTACGGGCTCAGCCAGGAGCACTGCGACCCGGTGCTGGTCGCGCAGAAGGTCTGCGCGGGCGTCTACAAGGGCGTCACCACCAGCCAGCTCGACGAGCTCGCCGCCGAGACCGCCGCCGCGCTCACCGCCTCCCACCCCGACTATGCCTCCGTACGTTCCGTTCCCCTCCCCCCTTTCGATCTCCTCCCGTTCCGCCCCCCCTCTCGGCGCATGTATCCCCTGACCTGACGTCTGTTTGGCTCTCTTCTGAAGCTCGCGGCGAGGATTGCTGTGTCCAACCTCCACAAGAACACCAAGAAGTCCTTCTCCGAGACGTAAGTCATGACCCCTGTTTCTGCCATGGTTCGTTCGGTTGGATTTCGTGGATTTAGGCGGGTATTGACAAATTGTGGACTGTGGATGCAGGATTAAGGACATGTACCTGCACTACAACGAGAGATCTGGCCTGCTGTCTCCGCTGATTGCCGAGGATATCTATGAAGTCATCATGAAGGTGAGGCCCATTTCTGACAGGAAATCTCTCAAGATAACTGTTTTATACTGTAGATCAATAGGCGGGGGACAGTCGAATATAATATTTTTGCTCTGAATCTACTGTTCCATCACGATTATTTAATTTCCATATGTATAGGATGATGTGATGTATTCTAGTATGCCCTGCTCTGCTCTGCTCTGTTTGTTCCACGATGCACGTTTGTTTTAACATGTGCCATGCCGCTTCTGATGTTGTGACATTTGGTTCCAGAACGCCGCTCGGTTGGACAGCGAGATAATCTACGACAGGGACTTTGATTATGACTACTTTGGTTTCAAGACTCTGGAGAGGTCTTACCTCCTGAAACTCGGTGGAGTTGTTGTTGAAAGGCCGCAGCACATGTTAATGAGGGTTTCAGTAGGGATACACAAGGATGACATTGACTCTGCCATCAGAACTTACCATCTCATGTCCCAGCGTTGGTTTACTCATGCTTCGCCAACCCTTTTCAATGCTGGCACCCCGAGACCCCAGGTAATGTGTAGTCTGCCAACATAAATCCTCAGCGTGGACCGTGATTTTATATACTAACAGTTTCATTCTACATGATGCAGTTGAGCAGCTGTTTCCTTATCTGCATGAAAGATGATAGCATCGAGGGAATCTATGACACTCTCAAGGAATGTGCTGTCATAAGCAAATCTGCTGGAGGAATTGGTGTCTCTGTCCACAACATTCGTGCTACTGGGAGCTATATTCGAGGGACAAATGGGACATCCAACGGGATTGTTCCTATGTTGCGTGTCTTCAATGATACTGCTCGTTATGTAGATCAAGGCGGAGGCAAGAGAAAGGGTGCGTTTACTGTACTGTTAACAGTTCCTTGTGACCCATTCTAATTCCATGGTCTTCTGAAAATTCATTCATTCTTTCAAAAATCAGGTGCCTTTGCTGTATACCTGGAGCCCTGGCATGCTGATATTTTTGAGTTCCTTGATCTGAGAAAGAACCATGGCAAGGTAAAATGTTAACCTGGCACTATCTAATTAGTAATTACCGTTGTTGTTATTGAAACTTAAGTCAATACCATTCAAATCTTTTGTACTATCTATAACATTTGAATTTACCCGTTACCTTTAAAGAGTTCCATCGTACAGATGCCTTTGCAAGTCTTAGTTTGCTGCAATTTATGCCCATGCAAGAAAATAGTGCATATCAACATAATATCAATGTAGTACATTTGTGCATAATATGGAGGCTTTTAAATAATTATCTGCTTACTGTAACCCAAACCTATGTGCTTTGTTTGTGATCTGTGTTTCTGTTATATACTATCTCTGGAAGGCACTTTGACGAATGCCAATTTAACAGGAGGAGAACCGTGCAAGGGATCTTTTCTTTGCTCTCTGGGTTCCTGATCTATTCATGCAAAGAGTACAAAATAATGAGGATTGGTCCCTGTTTTGTCCCAATGAAGCTCCGGGGTTGGCTGATTGCTGGGGCGAGAAGTTTGAGGAGTTGTACAAGAAATATGAAAAAGCAGTAAGTTCAAAGCTTTATCCATATATATTGAGTTAAAAGGGAACACTCTTCACTAATCCACTTTCTGGTTTCAGGGCAAGGCGAAAAAGGTTATTCCAGCACAGACCCTCTGGTTTGACATTTTGAAGGCACAGATAGAAACTGGCACACCTTATATGCTCTATAAGGTACAATTCAATGTCAAAACATTAGATTGTATTCCAAGTTTCAATGATCTGGTTCCAATGATTTATTAATGCTCTTAATTTATCTGCAGGATTCATGCAATAGGAAAAGTAACCAGCAGAATCTGGGCACAATCAAATCTTCAAACTTGTGCACTGAGATAATTGAGTTCACAAGTCCCGAGGAAACTGCTGTTTGCAACCTAGCATCAATTGCTTTACCACGTTTTGTAAGGGAAAAGGTATACATTCTCAGTTCCCTGATTTCTATCATTGTCATGGAAGTTGTATTCTTATGCCTACAATAAACTTCTGTTGCAGGGTGTCCCAATAGAGTCCCATCCATCTAAGCTTGCTGGTAGCAATGGATCAAAAAATAGATACTTTGACTTTGACAAGCTAGGCGAGGTTTGCTCAGATCCCACCGTAGATCCTCATTTCTGGTCTGTCAATTAATGTCCTAATATACTGTTTTTGCCAGGTTACTTCAACTGTTACTTTCAATCTAAACAAAATAATTGATATGAATTATTATCCGGTTGAAACTGCAAGGAGGTCTAATATGCGACACAGGCCAATTGGCATTGGAGTTCAGGGCTTGGCAGACACATTCATGTTACTTGGCATGGCATTTGATTCACCTGAGGTACCTTTCCCAGTTAATAAACTCTGGCATCTGTTCCTTTCTGGCTTAGCCAATATGTAACAAATGCATTCTCCTTTTCAGGCTCAGCAATTGAATAGGGATATTTTTGAAACTATTTACTACCATGCTCTGAAAGCTTCTGCTGAACTGGCGGCTAAAGAAGGCCCTTATGAAACATATGAAGGGAGCCCTGTCAGCAAGGTTTTCCTCTCCCTCTACAAACCTCTCTTTTTAGTTAGTGAAAAGAGTCCAATTATCAAAACGAAAACAGTCTAATGTTGGCTTTACTTGTGTAGTTTTCTGTCCAATTTCCCCCCTAAATTTGCATCCACTCACCTTAGTGACTGAATCACTGGTTGGAAAGTAACAAGTTATCTTCTTCCTAAATTTTGTTCTCTACCAACTTCCTTGCAGGGAATTATCCAACCTGACATGTGGAATGTAGTACCATCGACCAGATGGAACTGGCCAACTTTAAGGGAGACTATTTCTAAAGTTGGAGTAAGAAACTCTCTTCTGGTGGCTCCAATGCCCACTGCTTCCACTAGTCAGATTCTTGGCAACAACGAGTGCTTTGAACCCTACACATCTAACATATACAGTCGGCGGGTTCTAAGGTTTGTAAATACAGTCTTACTGCTCACATTCTGAACTCTATGTGCATATCATTGATTTTCTTTACCTTTTTTCCAGTGGGGAGTTTGTCGTGGTTAACAAGCATCTTCTCCATGATTTGACTGAGATGGGTATCTGGACACCTGCTCTGAAAAATAAGATAATTTATGAAGATGGTTCTATTCAGAAGATGGAAGAAATCCCTGATGATCTTAAAGCAATTTACAAGTATGTGGTTCACCCTCTTCTCATTACATTCTACTGGATGCAGTCGATTATATGTATCTGAATGTTTACTCAATTACTGTATCAGGACTGTTTGGGAGATTAAGCAGAAAACTCTGGTTGACATGGCTGTTGATCGTGGATGCTACATTGACCAGAGCCAGAGCCTTAATGTGCACATGGATCAACCAAACTTTGCAAAGCTAACTTCGTTGCATTTCCATGCTTGGTCCAAGGTAATTCATCATGGGGATTCTGAAGCTTTTTTCTTTAACCCTCAACATTTCGTATCAAATCTTCAAACTGACAAGCAATGGTGTGCTTAATCTTTGGTTGGTGTCAGGGCCTGAAAACTGGGATGTACTATTTGAGAACAAGGGCAGCTGCTGATGCAATCAAGTTTACTGTGGATACTGGCTTTCTGAAGGTCAATGGGGTACGTGTTCTAGCCCTTGGCTCCATCTATTTTGCTCTCTTTCGAACCCAGCTGCTCAAAACATCACCACTCATAATGAATACACATGTTTTTTTTTTGCAGGATGCCAATGGTACCAATGGCACTAATGGCAAACTAGCAGAGGAAGACGACGAAGCCAAAATGGCGCAAGTGGTCTGCTCCTTGAACAACCGGGAAGAATGCATGGCATGTGGGAGCTAGATGCATCTGTCGCATCTGTTTTTCTCTTAACCAAGGCAGGCATTACACAACCAAACGGTCTGATCACTGGCGTTGAATAATTGAGAAGTGAGTCGTTTATGTAGGTGTGGTTGGGTTTAAGATCTGATGAATTCCTTTGCTGGGCAGCCCTTGATGGCTGAGTTGCCAACGTTGGCTTGTGTTGTATTTGTACTATCTAAAAACATGGGTTGCTGCAGCTGTATATATATGTATCATTGTTCGTGTTATTGATTTGTCCTGTTATTGCCGTCATACTTGTATGCATTAATTTGCAAGTGTTTTTGATGGTTTCAATTTTTCCTGTCAATTTGTCTTTGGGTTTAACTAGAACTAGTGCTACTTGTTAATAAATGAGTAATAGCCCTTGTATGCTGGGAGAGATATACACTGATAATGCGACTTGGTTGTATCATTTGTAAATAAATTCCTCTATTCTTCCAAATGGATGAATAGCGTAACAATTTATTTTCTTTATGTTATTATGTTTTCCCTTTTTTCTATGAATCTAAGAGATACTCATCAAGTCCAATGTGGAGAGTGGATTTTCTCTTCTCAGGAGCAGATCGTCCCTTTATTTCAGAAATTTTAAATATTGAGTTGGAAACTTTGAAAATTCCAAAAACATTCTGATGTGGATATTGGAGGGTGTCATGTACCACTGAAGTTTTGTGAAAGCAATCTATATGATCTGGATGAAGAAAATGTAAGTATAGAACTAAAATATCATCACCTCACATGTAAGAAGTGTTTCTGCTTGTTATTTTTCCACAGTACACAAATGAGTTGTGAATTTGTGTTTTCAAGTCATTTGTAGCTCTATTTAACCTTAACTTGACTATGCCTTTTCAAAGTTCTCTTTTGTTCAGCCGCAAAAACAGAGTCCATTTCTTTTCTTTTCCCGCAAAGCAAACATTCTGGTGTTTTCAGAATCCTTTTTTTTACATCAAAAAACTTTGTATTCAGAATCCTTTGTTACATGTTGTGGTTCCTATTAGTGTGGTTTTTTCTTTCTTCCTTTTCCTATGTTTTCAGAACGGTAAGATTTTCTCCCACTTACAAGCAGAGTCTATTTTGGTGATACATTTGACACCATACTTTAGTCTCGATCTGTGATGAACAGCTGTTGCTATTTCTATCTTGTCTTACATTCACTAGTCACCACAAATATTACTTTGGAATTTGAACCATTTAATTCATGATTAGCTAGATCTTTTGGTTAGAAATTCAATCTCCGCCGCTTTAATGCTCAACGTCAGACGTTGGCTCGGTTCAGATTTTTTGGTTGATTCTCTACTAGCAACGTTCACATAACCTTCACGGGTCACCTTCTGTTTCAAAATGTACATAGCATGTTAGTATTTTCTTAAGAAAAGAAATTACTCCCTCTGTTCCCAAATGTAAGTCTTTTTAGAGAATCTAACAAGGGATTACATAGGGAGCAAAATGAATGAATCTACACTCTAAAATATGTCTATATACATCCGTATGTTGTACTTCATTTAAAATGTCTAAAAAGACTTATAATTAGGAACGGAGGGAGTATCTTAAAGAAAGAAATCCCCTTGTTAGAGTCCAGACCAAAATGGAGCCTCCTCGGGCGTTTGGATTCTCGACCGTTCGATTGTCTGTCCAAACGAATCCCGGCCGTCCGATCTTCAGATGAAACAATCTGGACCGTTGGATCTCAGACATCTCAGACGAAACGATATGGGCCGTCGGATCGAGGCTGGGCATGCCACCGCCTGTAAATTTGGTGGCCCGCCAAGGGCACTTCCGTCATTTCGCCTGGTGGCGTATAAGCGTGCTGCGCCCTCCCGTCACGGCTCCGAACCCTAGCCACCTCTCTCCTTTCCCCACTTCTCAGTCCCTTCTCCTCCCGTGGCCGTCGTCCAGCCGCCGCCGCCACACTTCTTCGCCCGCCAGCCATCCTCCCCGACCGCAGCCGCCGCCCGCCGCCGCCGACCATCCTCCCCGTCGGCCGCCGCCCACCCCCCGCCTCTCCCTGGACACGACGAGCGTGAGCGGCAGCGCGGCTGGTGTCCAGGCGCTGCCGTTCAAGGGCCTCTCTCTCTCCCCCGCGACTCCCCTCGCCGCCGCCCTTCCTGCCGCGACTCCAGCGAGTTTCAGCGGCGCGGAGCACACCGCTGAGTCCCCCTCGCCCCAACCATTCCCCCCCACCGGCCAGCTTCGTGGCGACGGCGCCATCGTCGGGAGGAGCATGAGGCGTTGCGCCTCTGACGCGCGGTGCTCAGCTCCGGTTCTTCATGGAGGTCGCCGGCAAGCTGGCAGCTGCCCTTTGCGCCTTATCATCGTCAGGGAGGATGCGTCCGGCAGCGTCGTCCTCGAGGTACATCCCGGATCCATCGTCGTAGCGCGTGAGGCATGTGCTGCAGAGGGCCACCGCAACTGTAGAAAACCGACGAGGGCCCTCAAGCTCATCTCTCTCTCTCTCTCTCTCTCTCTCTCTCTCTCTCTCTCTCTCTCTCTCTCTCTCTCTCTCCCTGCTCAGGACGGAACTCATGTTGGATGAGAAATCATTTTTGTGGCTTGGTCAGATCTCAGGTGGTGGTCCTTTTAGCTTCTCTGTGATTGTGTATAGGTAGCTGTATTTTGGGTACTGAACTGCTGTATAGTTTTGTTAATGCCATAGTTTTGGTTAGTGCCAGATTTAATCGAGTGGGTAAAGGAAAATGGTACAAAAGCTCTATTAGAGTTGAATTCTGCTTGATGCATACAGGAACCGATATTGTGAACATTGGGTCCATTTGGGTTGTGGATTGATTTATTATGATGGCGAAACACGCCTATGGCGAGATTATATTCGATGATGTTGTGCACTCTTCACATGCTTAATCCTTGCTAATTGCTTCTCTATCATCTTTGAACTGCAGGAGATGATCGAGTTGGGCTCGGACGTTGCTGGCCGCCGGCTTGGTCTGCAAGAGGACTTCCCCTACCGCGGCAGACCATGGAGAGAGTAAGATTTCATGGTCTTTCTGATCTTCTATTTCCTTTTCTATGCGGAGTAAGTATAGTATATTTTAATGAGGATGGATCTGGACCTGTGTATCAGATTGTGACCTTTTTGCTCCTTTGCAAGCTTTGCATGTTTTTAGTATAGTTTTTTCATGCTATATTGCTTAAGCATCATTCTGTCTTGACATGATATGCTAATTGGATCTTCACCTTGGAGGTTTATTGCGTATGTACGTGGTTCATATAGCGTTTAGTCTCAACCCTCAAGAGGTGCTAATTATGTTTTATTCCTAACTCTGTGCTTTAATGTTCGGTTCTGATGGGTTTCTTTCTTATAATGTTAGTAGAAAAGAAAAGAAATCAAATTGTTTAGGCTTATAAATAGATCTATCCACCAGATTAAGTCGTAAACAAACATTCAGATTCAGGCCCTCTCCCTCTCCCTCTGCCTCTCAGTAAAAATAGGGGCCTTTCTTCATAGTTACACTTGGTTGAGTGATTTGGTTCCTTGGGTTCAGACCAGTTTCATCTTCTTGGTTGATTGATGGATTGATCCTCTGCTCTGCATTGCTTGCAGGGTGACCAAGTGATTGACTCTAGGGCCACCGTGGTGGTGCTCGTGGTGCCCGATGCCTGCTGCGGCGCGCTCATTGGCAAAGCAATGGTGCTCTTTTTTTCCATTAACATGATACTAAGATAATAAAGCATGAGGGTTATGTAATTTATTCATGGTAATTTTAAAAGGAAAACAATCAGACTTGCAAATATTTATGATGTTAGAGATAAATGCATTTATAAAATGCTCTCTTTTCCCCAGATTAAATGGCCAACACTCACATCTGTGTGCTTGACAACATGAATAGAGGTCACTCTCACCAAGTGCTTCTCAGATTATTTTATAAATATGTAATCCGAGTTTGAGGAGGTGCAATTCATTGATGATCTAAACTTTGAACTCTCTATTTGAAACATTATTATTTTACCCGTTGGCCATGATCCACGAGTATAGAACATGAATAGAGGTCACTCACCCCAAGTGCTTCTCAGATTATTTAATAAATATGTAATCCGAGTTTGAGGAGGTGTAATTCATTGATGATCTAAACTTTGAACTCTCTATTTGAAACATTATTATTTTACCTGTAGGCCATGATCCATCAGCTTTTATTGTGTTCCAGATACACTATTATGTCTGCTTAATGATCAGTGTGTTTATGCTCTATGGTTTCTTACAATTTTTCCTGGTCCCTTCCTTGGCCCTCTACTAGCTGCCAATATCTGATGCTTATCTAGGTCTATTTTTGCCCTGTTTTCACAGAGATGCGTTAGGGTTTATTCTCCTGATTGGTGGTTGGTAGTGCTCTTCTGCCTACAATGAATAGGTTGTTGCTCTTGAGGATTGGTCGACCACGTTGCTTCCTTGCGCAGGTGCTTGTCTTTTTCAGCTTCTACTATTTTGGCATTACATCCTATCCGACTTCTATTGTTTTGGCATCATGTGTGTTCATGGTGTTTGTTCACTGATATGTTTATTTTGGCATTATGTGTTCATGTTGTTTGTTGAAGGATCTACATCCTAGGTGTGGTTCTGTATATATTATGGCATCCGTGGTCTATTTTGGCGTTGTTGATTCATGTCCACGTAGATTTCAGGTTTTGACTACATAGCAGTCTAGGCATGTATTTTCAGTTGAGTTAAGGATTTTTTCTCGCCATGGTTGATGCTTGATGCAGCGGGGGTCTATTGATGGCAATTTCAAGTTAATCGAGTGGGTCGCCGTCATGTCTAATGGCAATTTCCAGTTAATCTGTTCAATTCACCACTGAATGACCACTCCTCAAAATTTTCAGACTCTCCTCATGGATTGAAGTCCTAAACTCCACAATTACCCTATGGTTTTTGGCTTGGAGGACTTGGTTTTGTTGGGGGGTATGCTTCCTCTCACCCGGATCAGGTTGCCACGCCGCTGGATGAGTCAGCTGCTTTTTTGATTTTATCCCCACTCCTCGCTACATCCGAGGCAAGCTCCCTCTACTTCTTTCCTTGTGTATTTTGGTTAGTTTTGGTGGTCACCCGATGTTCTATGTCCAGGGTTCCCTAGATGTGATTTTTCTTGATAAAGCTTGCTTGGTCCTATGGGATGAAGCTCCAATTGTGCGACGTCACTGTTTCGAAGCTCTTGACAGAATTTTCAGAGATATACTTGCAGTATACGATAGTTCAAGGTCACTCTTCCCTTTAAGAGGAAAGGTTGTTGTTCTTAGTGGCGTTTTTAAGCAAGTACTTCCTGTTATGCAAGAAGGTTCTAAGACTGGAATTATTGGAGCTTCTCTGGTCATGTCAAGGTACTGAAGTTGCATATAAATATGTGTCTTGCACATGTTGCTATTGGAGCTTCTTTTGAATCACGGGAGGAATTGGCTGAATTTGTATAGTGGGTTCAAGATATTAACAATGGTAATTTGTTTATCCAGTCTCGACTTTAGATGAAGCATCGACATTGAGCCATGATTCTACTTCATCTATATGTATTCTGGATGATTCGTTACTATTGCCGTCATCGAACAACACAACTGCTACTTCATTTGATCTGTTTTGTTTCTATCGTCTCAATTTATTTGTTTTGGAAAATCTGATCTGTTCTACTCAGCCTAATTTTCTTATTTTGGACATCTGGTACCCATTATGAGATGATTTTGTGCACCTTCATAGGAAGGCTCACTGATCCCCGTTTGTTTTTTCAGCTCTACGTGATGTCCGCAAGGATTGAGAAGACAATTGGTCGGATTGCTTTTGGAAGAGGCGGCAGAAAGAATAGAAACCATGATGCCTATGTTGATTCAAAGTATAGTTATCAAGCAAACCATTGCTGTTATTAGTTCTTAGTTCCTCCTATATGTTTGAGAAATTCAAATGATAGAATATATGGTCCATATTTCCTTTAATTTGGGGAATATATATTGTGTAACCAATAGTGGACCGGGTGGGTGCTGCCATCGTGCTTTGCTATTTCATGTAACATGCTAAATCGAATGTGAATCGTGTTCTATCAAGTTGGATATAATGTCACTGCATTTGTAAATAAGTTATTGTGTGATGTGATTCTTCTTTTCTTTTGGTATGATGTTCTAAACCTGTGCAACTTTCCTTCATCATGTCAACCTATCAAATTTGAAGCGTGACTTGCCGTGTTCGATGGTCACCAGGTTGGATATGACCGCACCCGGCAGGGGTGCGGGGTGCGGCAAGCCGCACTTTCCATCTAGTATAACCAAATTGGAGATGCCCTTAACGCCCATAACCTTAGTAGGTGCGAATAGCTCACCAAACTGCCTTGTTTTATGGACAATGGCGTGAAGTCCCTTTTATCTGTCCAACTGACCTTAATTGTTTTTTTTTTCTCGCAGGTTAGTTTCTTCGAGAAAGAGATTCTGTCCAGACAGCATCGCTGATTTTCCTTTTCTTTTGAGCGTGACATCCTTGAAAACCCGCACGCAAGACAAGTTCCATACAAGAGCTAAATGCGAACTTCCAATTAGGACCGATACCTCTTCACCTTGAGTTTAAAAATACTACCATTTCAAATCTCCAACATCAATAATAACATGATCGGCATAACGAACAAAATATTTTCTTCCCAAACATCTCGTCACATTTCACCTTTCGTCCGTCAGACTAAATGAACAAGATGATCGAACGTGACCAAAACAAATCACTGAACAACACAATTTTTTTATACTAGTACTAGTGAAATATGGGCGACCACCCGGTACATAGATCATCAACGGTATAGCACTAGAATGTGAGTTAATGACATGGGCACATGGTATCGGTGACCGCGTGGAGGGAGTGCATGATGATGAGGAAGTAGACGACGAGCGCGACGAAGCCGGCGATGAGGGCTCCCATGACCTGGTTGCAGTAGCCGTGCACCTGCTCGCAGATCGGCAGCCACCCGGCGTGCTCGTTGCCGTTCCTCCCGACCTCCGCGATCGCGCCCGTGGCCGCCACGGCGCCGGTGAGCACCATCCCCATCACCACATCGGTCATGACGACCAATCTCGAGGCGGCGCCCCCGGGCGGCACGAGGATGACGAGCAGGCTGTAGACGCATGCCACGGCGTATGCCACCACGAAGAAGCTGCATATACGCCAAATCAAACAATGTAAGTTGACACAACCATACGTGAAATGTAGTCACAATAGTAATACTTACATAAATGAGGGAATGTGGGAGAACTTGGCCTCGATTTCCAGGCCGAACAAGCTGGTGGTCTCGCGGCTGGTCACCATGATTATTGCCGCAGCGGCCGCGGTGACCGCCGCGACGAGCCTGAGCACGACGGAGATGAGCCGGTGCAGCTTGGCCATGGCGATGGCGATGGCGGTGCGTTGATTACGCGGGTGTTGTGTATATGGTCGCTAGCTTGCCTAGCCACTGTCAGTGCTAATCAAGGGGAGAACAAGATCCCATACACTCTGGGGGATGATGCCGATTAAATAGATACACGTAGTCCGGTTTCGTGGGGTAGTTTTGGTTGTTCAGCTACGTTGGAAGAGTAGGAATAACGATATGTGCACAGGTGGGCAGGTTTGTTGGTAAGCAACTTCAGCGTAACTTGTCTCGCCACGTTGAATATCCTGTGTCTCTATGATCAGTATATATTCAGTAGCCAGATCATTTCCCAGTGCCAAGATTTTCTTCTCATGAAACGAATTCAAGTGTAGCGACAACAACAGAAATGTCGCACAATTTTCTCACGTTGCCCGACTATCATGGTACCAAGATGTTGACATCCCAACAAGAGGAAGGCTTGCTTTTGGCCAACAATCGCAGTTAGGTGTCGCTTTTACATTTCAGATTTGTATTCGGTTGTTGCGTTTTCAGTTTTAAATTAGGAATGGTGTTTGTTGTGTGAATCCCACGCTGAAGGTTGGTTGGAAGACTTAGAGCATCTACAACCGGACGTCTCAAACCGGTCTCAAACGCTCGGACGGCCCGCCCGGGCACTGACCGGTCACGTTTTTTTATCCAGCCGGGCGCCTCAAACGACCCTCAAACATCTGGGCTGTCCGGCGCCCCTCATATCCAGCCCAAATATGAGACGGATATGGGAGCGCCCGGGCACGCCCGCCACGTCGACCCGGCCCACCCCGAGCCCACTCTGTCCCCACAAATATCCCCAATCCGAAAACCCTAGCTCACTCCACTCTCAATTCGTCTCTTCTTTTTTCCTCCGATTTCTCCGATTCAATCCACTCTGACGATTCCGGTGATTGCGGCGACCAAATGGAGCGCCGAGAGCTCCTCCTCCTCTGACTCCGACCTAGCCCTCCGCATTGCCCTCGGGAGGTCCAAGCTGGACACGGGTGGCAGCTCCGGATCGGCCTTGCCTCTCCCCCGCCGCCGCAGCGAGGAAGTCGGCGCTGGCTCCTCCCGGCCCGCGCTTGGCTCCGCGCGGGCTGCGTAGTCCGCACCTCCCCCACGCTGTCCCCTGGCCCCGCTGCCTGCTACTCCCCCACGCGGGCAGTGGTGGGTGGTTGTGCCTGCCTCGCTGTCTCGGACACGCACTCCGGAGTCAGAGGCGCGCGCCGCCCGCCGTGAGAGACAACGGGCAAGGGAGAGGGACGCGGCTGAGAGCTCTGTCGGTCGCGGCCGCGGGTTACCCACGGAGCTCGACGAGGACGAGAGGCTCCTCGCGTGGGTCTACCGCCGGTCGCTTATGACGGCGGAGACAGACGCTCGGCGGCTCTGCTGGAAGAATGCAAAGGCTCTCCGGCTAGCTATCGAGCAGTCCGAGCGTGAGGCCAGGGAGAAGGCGACAGAGGCGGCTTGGCTGGCAAAGCTCAAGCGGCAGTAGGATCGGGACGTCCGGCGCCTCAAGGGCCTCATCATCGTCTCCTCCTCTGACGACGACGGCTATGATGGCTCCAGCCGCCGATGGCTACAGCTGCGCCGGCGACTGGAAGGGGAAGGGTTCGGCCCGGAAGTGGTGAAGATCCGCTTTTCTTCAATTTAATTTTAAGTTTTAGATGTAGTTTCAAGTTGTCCACCATTTATGTGAACTTTGGTGGTCGTTTGAACCTCCGATCTTTTGGTGAAAGTATTGTGCTTGCCCGTGTCCGTTTGCTAGTCTACGCAGTTTGATAGACATTGCATGATTTAGTATGGATATAGGAGATCGGATATGAGATACACGGATGTGGACGGCGCTATTTGAGGAGTGCCTGGTCACTGCCCGCGGACGCGTCCGGACGTGTCCGCAGGCGTTTGAGGAATCATATTCATCCTCTTCGGCTGTAGATGCTCTTAGGGCAACTTCAACATGGTTCACCAATACGAACATCACGAGATACTTGCGGGCATGTTCATACGTATCCGCAGTCAGGAATAGTTGAAAGTGCTAGTTATCGACTAGAGGGGGGGTGGGGGGGGGTGAATAGGCGATTTTTATGGAAGTCTTCAAAACATGGGAGTTTCGAAGACAAACGATAGAAATGAACCTATTGATATGCAGCGGAAGGTAGACTACACTAGACAAGCCATAGTCAAGCAAGTAATGAAGCTAAAGCATGAAGACTATTAGCAGCTAGGTAGTATGGATCAAGATGGAAGATAGTATGAAGCCAAACAGCAATAGTCATCACACAGTGAAGTCAAACAGATAAGACAAGCAAGCAAAAGACTTCACGAAGACAAACTGTAAATAAGTGAAGGAAGAGATAGAACCAGTTGCTTGGTGAAGACAATGATTTGTTGGACCAGTTCCAGTTGCTGTGACAACTGTACATCTGGTTAGGGAGGCTGAGATTCAACTCAGAAGACCGCGTCTTCACCTTATTCCCCTTGAGCTAAGGGCACTTAGTCCTCACCCAATCACTGTGGTAAGTCTTCAAGGTAGACTTCCAAATCTTCACAGACTTCGTTCACCGGCAATCCACAATGACTCTTGGATGCTCAGAACGCGACGCCTAACCGGCTGGAGGATTCACAGTCCTCAAGTGTAACAAGTCTTTAGGTCACGCAGACAGAAAGACTTCAGTGATGCCAAACACTCTTTGGGCTCTGGGTGTTTTGGGCTTTGTCCTCGCAAGGATCTCTCTCTCAAATGCTTCGGAGGTGGGTTGCTCTCAAACGATAAAAGCCGTGTACTAACTCTGAGCAGCCACCAATTTATGGTGTAGGGGGTGGGCTATTTATAGCCACTAGGCAACCCGACCTGATTTGTCCGAAATGACCCTGGGTCACTAAGGAACTGACACGTGTTCCAACGGCCAGATTTCAAACACACGCGGCAGCTTGACTTGGGCTACAAGTAAAGCTGACTTATCCGACTCTGGATAAGATTTGCTCTCATTGTCTTCGCTCGAAGACATAGGATTTGGTTGAGCATCACTTCAATCACTCTGACTTTGTTCACTTGGACCCCACTTAACAGTACGGTGGTTCCTATGACTCAACAAAGAAGAAAAGGAAACTAAGAAACAGCTATGTCTTCGCACTCCATAGTCTTCACGTGAATGTCTTCTCGATTCATAATCTTCGTTGTGAATATCTTCACATACCACCATTGTCTTTAATGTCTTCACACATTTTTAGGGGTCATCTCCAGTAGGTAAACCGAATCAATGAGGGACTACTACCTGTGTTATCCTGCAATTCTCACAAACACATTAGTCCCTCAACCAGGTTTGTCGTCAATACTCCAAAACCAACTAGGGGTGGCACTAGATGCACTTACAATCTCCCCCTTTTGGTGATTGATGACAAACTGGTTGAAATTTTCAACGGGGATGAAAGTATGTGAAATTGTAAAGGATTAAGGTATTGTCTTCATAAGTAGAAAGGGGCTCCCCCTGAAGATGTGCATATAAGTATTTTGCTTTTGAATGCAAATGCACATGGCAGGTTGTACTTGTGGAGATCCTCTTCAACTAATGAAGAAAATTCATCATGCATGAAAGGATATAACGAAGGTAATGGCATGCACAATGAAAAATGGACGTCTGCGAAATGTTTTCATGCGGGATTTATCATCGCACATGCAGAATTTATCGTCGCATCACAGAATAGCAGAAAAAGTAGCAGGCGATCATCAAGTTTAAGTGTTACAACTCAAAGAACCAAATGTATCAAAAGCGAGAGTTGTAAGCACTTGGCAAAAGTATAGCAACCACCCATATGGACCTGCTTGAAGACTATCAACTCATATGCTTCTCCCCCTTTTGTCAGTAAGGACCAAAAAGGTTTGAAGACATAGAGCTTTTACTCGTTCCCATGAGGAGTAGGTGAAGCAGCAGGGTCGTCGTTGAGGTTTGGTGGTGCAGAAGAACTTGGTGCAGTGTCGATGTGCGGTGACGTTGTAGTTGGCGAAGTAGCATCATCTTCATCATCGATGACTCTTGCATTGATAATTGCCGCAGAGGAGGAGTACACAGAATCTTCAAGTGAGGGAGTCTGACGCAAGACAACATTCCTGGGAGGAGTGGAATCAAACTTGAATCTCTTTGTGAATCCATCTTGTTGAAGATCATCTTCAGAGCTTATCAGTGTCAGACCCTTCCACGTCCGCTGACAGGTTTCATGAGTGACAAATGCATTCTTGGTGGCAAGGTTGCGAATGCGATTAACATCCACCAAGAGGCTTTGCATCTGACGCTTCAGCTAGTCATGATGCTTATCCTGTTTTTGATGCAAGGCAACGAGAAGCTCTCGGTTATTGAGAACACGGGAACGCTTCCGAGGCCTTTGAGCAATTGTGCTTTCAGTGGCTTCAGTATGGGCACGATGAGGAGCACGTGTATTGCCAGCCAAAGGATAAACACGAGTAGCAGCAAGAACGCCTTCAATGGGTTGAGTGAAACCTTGACGATCGACATTGTGAAGATAAATGGGCTCCTTGGCAGGTTCTGGGTAGATGGCTTCGACAGACATATCAATCTCTGGTAAGAAGATAATGTGGTTGCGTGCAGAGGGCTGATAGTTGACAGCAGAATGAAGCTTGATGAGGCGCATTACCCATGGAGCATAAAACTTCAGACCAAATAAATCAGAGCCAGATGCAGTCAATTGCCTGATGAAGAAGTCTTGAGCATTGAAGCTGATGCCATTGAAGATATAGAAAACTAATGTCTTCATTGCTCCTTCAAGCTTTGCTGCAGGAGAATGTCCTTTGACAGGCCATAGAGTTCGCCTGATGATATGATAAATAGTGCGGGGCAGATACTCTAGGTCTTCAACAAAGAATTCCCTTGGATATTCAGCGTCGCGTGGCAGTGGCTTCATCATGCTCAACATTTGGCTCATGTTTGGCTCAGGCTTCTGGAAGATGCTCTCCAAAGCATTGCGGTGAAGTTGACAACCAGGTTCATATAGTTCACCTGGAGTGGGCAAGGCAGTGAGCTCAATAATATCAAGAGCTTTGGCTTCATGGTGTACATTGCCTGTCATCCACTCAAGGATCCATGTCTTCGGATCCCTGTTGTAGCCGCGAATGTGGAGGGTGGCATAGAATTGTAGCAGAAGCTCTTTGTTCCAGTGCTCTTTATCAGTCACAAATTGTAGCAGACCAGCATCTCTGAAACAATCAAGGGCTTCTTCCAAGCAGGGCAGGCCAGCAATAGCTTGGCAGTCTAGATGCATATGGGGAAAGATGCGCCCTTGATCGTAAAGAACACAAGAGTAGTAACTGCGCTGCTGATAGCTCCAGAACCGATCAGATGAAATTCTTGGCTTCGAGTATGGGTTCTTGTCGCTATAAAAGAAGGTGTTGTGTGCAAGGAAGCCATTTACATTAAACGAACCTGGTGAAGTTGCTGTACCTAGAAGCCTAGGCAGCCTCGGTTTTGGCTTCTGGACCTGAGGCCTGTGCTCCACATGATAATCAGACTGAGGTCCGGGAGCAGGAGGAGGAACCAGAATAGGCCAGCGAACCATGACAGGTTTTCCGCGATAAAATGCTAGCTCAATAGTGTGTGGCCTTGGAGGTGGTACAGGAGCATCGGCATTGACATGAGCTGCTAGTGGTACAATGGCTTCAGGTGCAATCTTGACTTCAGGTGCATTAGAAGCTTCAGGCACATTCACTTCAGGCGCCACATTAACTTCAGGCGCCACATTTGCTTCAGCCATGACAACGTCTGAGGGAGTCCTGGATTAGGGGGTATCCGGATAGCCGGACTATATCCTTTGGCCGGACTGTTGGACTATGAAGATACAAGATTGAAGACTTCATCTCGTGTCCGGATGGGACTCTCCTTGGCGTGGAAGGCAAGCTTGGTGATACGAATATGTAGATCTCCTCCCATTGTAACCGACTCTTTGTAACCCTATCCCCCTCCGGTGTCTATATAAACCGGAGGGTTTAGTCCGTAGGACAACAACAATCATACCATAGGCTAGCTTCTAGGGTTTAGCCTCTACGATCTCGTGGTAGATCAACTCTTGTAATACTCATATCATCAAGATCAATCAAGCAGGAAGTAGGGTATTACCTCCATCGAGAGGGCCCGAACCTGGGTAAACATTATGTCCCCCGCCTCCTTTTACCATCCGCCTTAGACGCACAGTTCGGGACCCCCTACCCGAGATCCGCCGGTTTTGACACCGACGTTGGTGCTTTCATTGAGAGTTCCACTATGCCGTCACCGTAAGGCTTGATGGCTCCTTCGATCATCGATAGCGATGCGGTCCGGGATGAGGTCTTTCTCCCCGGACAGATCTTCGTATTCGGCGGCTTCGCTCTGTAGGCTAACTCGCTTGGCCATCTGGAGCAGATCGAGAGCTACGCCCCTGGCCATCAGGTCAGGTTCAGAAACTTGAATTACACCGCCGACATCCGCGGAGACTGGATCTTCGACGGATTCGAGCCCATGCCAGGTGTGCCACACAATCACGACGAGCACGATATAGCTCTTCCGTCGGACAGTGTTCGGGAGATCACACCGGCAACTACTCCGACCTTCAATCCGGAGCAAATTGCGCCATTCGAGGATGGGTGGATATACCCCGCCTTGGAGGCTGCACTCTCAGCGGCGATAGAGCCGGATACTGACCTTACCCCTCACGAGAGCCGTGACGCCGAACCACTGGATTCATCTCCGGCCACGGACTCCGAACCGCCTGCGCCCATGCCTATCGAACCCGATTGGGCACCGATCATGGAGTTCACCTCCGTGGATATCTTTCAGCACTCGCCCTTCGGTGATGTGCTAAACTCGTTAAGGTCTCTCTCCTTGTCAGGAGAACCTGGCCGAACTATGTCCGTCTAGAATGGGATGCGGATGACGAAGAAATTCACTCCCCACCCACCACCCACTTAGTAGCCACTGTCGACGATTTAACCGACATGCTCGACTTCGACTCCGAAGACATCGATGGTATGGACAACGATGCGGGAGACGAACTGGAACCACTGCCCACAGGGCACTGGACCGCCACCTCATCATATGATATTACATGGTGGATACACCCAAAGAAGGTAATGGCGAGAAGACAGCAGAGGATGAACCCTCCAAGAAGCAACCCAAGCGCCGATGTTAGCGGCGCCGCTCTAAGTCTCGCCACAGCAAAAGCGGTGATACCGGCACAGGAGATAATAGTACTCCGGACAGTGCCGAAGACGACGACAATCCCCTCCAGCAAGATTTAGGGCCGGAGGATGAACAAGCCAACTCTCCTGAGCGAGCGGCAGAGGGAGAGGCGGAGGATGACAATTACATGCCTCTCTCCGAAGACGAAGTGAGCCTTGGCGATGAAGAATTTGTCGTGCCTGAGGATCCCGTCGAACAGGAGCGCTTTATGCGCCAGCTTATAGCCACAACAAATAGCCTGAAGAAAAAGCAACAACAGCTTCGAGCTGATCAGGATTTGCTAGCAGACAGATGGACTGAAGTCCTTGCGGCCGAGGAATATGAACTCTAACGCCCTTCCAAGGGTTACCCAAAGCGCAGGTTGCTACCCCGACTTGGGGAGGAAGCAGTGAACCTACATCACCAGCGTACGATGCGGCTGATCGGCCACCTCATGGCTGAGATAGAGAGGCATTCCAGCCTAAAGCTCCGCCCGCACCCCGCCGCCACTCAAACAAAAATACCAAGGCACAGGGCAACACGCGAGACCTGCGAGATGTATTGGAAGACAGGGCAAAACACGCAAGATCGATCTATGGACCACGAGGGCGCGCGCCTCTGCGCGACGATGACCATCACGCCGGATACAGTAAAAGTAAATCTGCCCGGGCCGAACACAGCAGGCAAGACTCATATGAGCTGCGTCGTGATATAGCCCAACACAGAGGCGCCGCACACCCCCTATGCTTCAGTGACGAAGTAATGGATCATGAATTCCCAGAGGGTTTTAAACCCGTAAATATCGAATCATATGATGGTACAACAGATCCCGCAGTATGGATCGAGGATTTCCTCCTCCACATCCACATGGCGCGCGGTGATGATCTACATGCCATCAAGTACCTCCCACTAAAACTCAAAGGGCCAACTCGGCATTGGCTGAACAGCTTGCCGGCAGACTCTGTTGGCTGTTGGGAGGATCTGTAAGATGCATTCCTTGACAATTTCCAGGGCACTTATGTGCGACCGTCGGATGTCGATGACTTGAGCCATATAACTCAACAGTCGGGGGAATCGGCTAGGCAATTCTGGACACGGTTCCTAACCAAGAAAAATCAAATCGTCGACTGTACGGATGCAGAGGCCTTAGCGGCATTTAAGCACAACATCCGTGATGAGTGGCTCACCCGGCACCTCGGCCAGGAAAAGCCGAAGTCTATGGCAGCCCTCACGACACTCATGACCCACTTTTGCGTAGGAGAGGATAGCTGGTTGGCTCGCATCAACAACATACCAAGGAACCTTGGCACTTCGGATACCAAGGACAGTAATGACAGACCACGTCGTAGCAAACACAAGCGCCGTAACAACGGCGATAACGCCGAGGATATGACAGTCAATGCCGGATTCAGTGGCTCTAAATCCGGTCAGCGGAAAAAGCAATTCAAAAGAAGTACTCCGGGCCCGTCCAGTTTGGACTCCATACTCGATCACTCGTGTCAGATACACGGCATCCCCGATAAGCCAGCCAATCACACCAACAGAGAATGCTGGGTGTTCAAGCAGGCCGGCAAGTTAAATGCCGAAAACAAGGACAAGGGGCTGCAAAGTGACGACGAGGAAGAGCCCCGGCCGCCGAACACGGGAGGACAAAAGAGGTTCCCCCCACAAGTGAGGACGGTGAACATGATATACGCAACCCACATTCCCAAGAGGGAACGGAAGCGCGCCCTAAGGGACGTCTATGCGATGGAGCCTGTCGCCCCAAAGTTCAACCCATGGTCCTCTTGTCCGATCACCTTCGATCGCAGGGACCACCCCACTAGTATCCGTCATGGTGGATCCGCCGCATTGGTCTTAGACCCCATCATCAACGGATTTCACCTCACTCGAGTCCTTATGGACGGCGGCAGCAACCTGAACCTGCTTTATCAGGATACAATGTGCAAAATGGGCATAGACCCCTCAAGGATCAAACCCACAAAAACAACCTTTAAAGGTGTCATCCCAGGTGTAGAGGCCCATTGCACGGGCTCAATCACACTGGAAGTGGTCCTCGGATCTCCTGACAACTTCCGAAGCGAGGAGTTAATCTTCAATATCGTCCCGTTCCGCAACGGCTACCACACACTGCTCGGGCGAACCGCATTTGCAAGATTCAATGCGGTACCGCACTATGCATACCTCAAGCTCAAGATGTCAGGACCTAAGGGGGTCATAATAGTCAATGGAAACATAGAACGCTCGCTCTGCACGGAGGAGCAGACTGCGGCCCTCGCAGCAGAAGCACAAAGCAGCCTCTTAAGGCAATCCAGCAATTCGGCGATAAAGCCCCCGGACACCGTCAAACGAGTCCGGAGTAATCTGCAACAGGATCGCCTGGCATGTTCAGAGCTCGCCTAGCAAGTCGGCCCCCGCCCTAGTCCCAGACAAACGGCGCAATCCGTGCCGCGCGTACATAATTACGCATTGAAAATACCATGGGCATAGGCGGGGGCATGATGTCTACTACACAACCTTATTCTTGTAGACGTTGTTGGGCCTGCAAGTGCACATGTTTGTAGGACATTAGCAAATTTCCCTCAAGTGGATGACCTAAGGTTTATCAGTCCGTAGGAGGCGTAGGATGAAGATGGTCTCTGTCAAGCAACCCTGCAACCAAATAACAAAGAGTCTCTTGTGTCCCCAACACACCCAATACAATGGTAAATTGTATAGGTGCACTAGTTCGGCGAAGAGATGGTGATACAAGTGCAATATGGATGGTAGATATAGGTTTTTGTAAACTGAAAATATAAAAACAGCAAGGTAGCAAGCGGTAAAAGTGAGCGTAAACAGTATTGCAATGATAGGAAACAAGGCCTAGGGTTCATACTTTCACTAGTGCAAGTTCTCTCAACAATAATAATATAGTTGGATCATATAACTATCCCTCAATATGCAACAAAGAGTCACTCCAAAGTCACTAATAGCGGAGAACAAACAGAGAGACTATGGTAGGGTACGAAACCACCTCAAAGTTATTCTTTCCAATCAATCCGTTGGGCTATTCCTATAAGTGTCACAAACATCCCTAGAGTTTGTACTAGAATAAAACCTTAAGACACAAATCAACCAAAACCCTAATGTCACCTAGATACTCCAATGTCACCTCAAGTATCCATGGGCATGATTATACGATATGCATCACACAATCTCAATTCATCTATTCAAACCAACACATAGAACCTCAAAGAGTGCCCCAAAGTTTCTACCGGAGAATCACGACGAAAACGTGTGCCAACCCCTATGCATAGGTTCATGGGCGGAACCCGCAAGTTGATCACCAAAACATACATCAAGTGAATCACGTGATATCCCATTGTCACCACAGATACGCACGGCAAGACATACATCAAGTGTTCTCAAATCTTTAAAGACTCAATCCGATACGATTACTTCAAGGGGAAAACTCAATCCATTACAAGAGAGTAGAGGGGGAGAAGAAACATAAGATCCAACTATAATAGCAAAGCTCGCGATACATCAAGATCGTGCCAAATCAAGAACACGAGAGAGAGAGAGAGATCAAACACATAGCTACTGGTACATACCCTTAGCCCTGAGGGTGAACTACTCCCTCCTCGTCATGGAGAGCGTCGGGATGATGAATATGGCCACCGGTGAGGGATCCCCCCTCCGGCAGGGTGCCGGAACAGGGTCCCGATTGACTTTTGGTGGCTATAGAGGCTTGCGGCGGCGGAACTCCCGATCTAATCTCTGTTCTGGAAGTTTTAGGATACGTAGGTATATATGGGTGAAAGTAGTACGTCGGTGGACCGAAGGGGGGGCCACGAGGCAGGGGGCGCACCCCAGGGGGGTGGGCGCGCCCCCTACCCTCGTGAGTGTTGGGGAACGTAGTAATTTCAAAAATTTTCCTACGCACACACAAGATCATGGTGATGCATAGCAACGAGAGGGGAGAGTGTTGTCTACGTACCCTCGTAGACCGAAGCAGAAGCGTTGACGCAACGTAGAGGAAGTAGTGGTATGTCTTCCCGGTCCAACCGATCCAAGCACCGTTACTCCGGCACCTCCGAGTTCTTAGCACACGTTCAGCTCGATGACGCTCCCCGGGCTCCGATCTAGCAAAGCTTCGGGGATGAGTTTCGTCAGCACGACGGCGTGATGACAATGATGATGTTCTAACGACGCAGGGCTTCGCCTAAGCACCGCAACGATATGACCGAGGTGGAATATGGTGGAGGGGGGCACCGCACACGGCTAAGGAACGATCACGAAGATCAACTTGTGTGTTCTAGGGTGCCCCCTGCCCCCGTATATAAAGGAGGGAGGGGGAGGTGCGGCCGGCCCCCATGGGGTGCGCCTGGAGGAGTCCTACTCCCACCGGGAGTAGGACTCCCCCCTCTCTTGCCTTGTTGGAGAAGGAAAGGGGAAGGAAGAAGAGGAAAGGGGGGCGCCGCCCCCTTCCTTGTCCTATTCGGACTAGGGGGGGAGGGGGCGCGTGGCCTGCCCTGGCCGGCCCCTCTCTTCTCCCTTATGTCCCATGAAGGCCCATTAACCCCCCGGGGGGTTCCGGTAACCCCTCGGTACTCCGATAAAATGCCGATTTCACCCGGAACGATTCCGATGTCCAAATATAGGCTTCCAATATATCGATCTTTATGTCTCGACCATTTCGAGACTCCTCTTTATGTCCGTGATCACATCCGGGACTCCGAACTACCTTCGGTACATCAAAATGTATAAACTCATAATAACTGTCATCGTAACGTTAAGCGTGCGGACCCTACGGTTCGAGAACAATGTAGACATGACCGAGACACGTCTCCGGTCAATAACCAATAGCGGGACCTGGATGCCCATATTGGCTCCTACATATTCTACGAAGATCTTTATCGGTCAGACCGCATAACAACATACGTCGTTCCCTTTGTCATCGGTATGTTACTTGCCCGAGATTCGATCGTCGGTATCCAATACCTAGTTCAATCTCGTTGCCGGCAAGTCTCTTTACTCGTTCTGTAATACATCATTTCGCAACTAACTCATTAGTTGCAATGCTTGCAAGGCTTAAGTGATGTGCATTACCGAGAGGGCCCAGAGATACCTCTCCGACATTCGGAGTGACAAATCCTAATCTCGAAATACGCCAACCCAACATGTACCTTTGGAGACACCTGTAGAGCTCCTTTATAATCACCCAGTTACGTTGTGACGTTTGGTAGCACACAAAGTGTTCCTCCGTTAAACGGGAGTTGCATAATCTCATAGTCATAGGAACATGTATAAGTCATGAAGAAAGCAATAGCAACATACTAAACGATCGGGTGCTAAGCTAATGGAATGGGTCATGTCAATCAGATCATTCACCTAATGATGTGATCCCATTAATCAAATAACAACTCTTTTTCTATGGTTAGGAAACATAACCATCTTTGATTAACGAGCCAGTCAAGTAGAGGCATACTAGTGACACTCTGTTTGTCTATGTATTCACACATGTATTATGTTTCCGGTTAATACAATTCTAGCATGAATAATAAACATTTATCATGAAATATGGAAATAAATAATAACTTTATTATTGCCTCTAGGGCATATTTCCTTCAGTCTCCCACTTGCACTAGAGTCAATAATCTAGATCACATCGTCATGTGATTTAACATCAATAGTTCACATCACCATGTGATTAACACCCATAATACACATCGATATGTGACCAACACCCAAAGGGTTTACTAGAGTCAGTAATCTAGTTCACATCGCTATGTGATTAACACCCAAAGATTACTAAGGTGTGATCATGTTTTGCTTGTGAAAGAAGCTTAGTCAACGGGTCTGCCAAAATTCAGATCCGTATGTATTTTGCAAATTTCTATGTCTACAATGCTCTGCACGGAGCTACTTTAGCTAATTGCTCCCACTTCCAATATGTATCTAGATTGAGACTTAGAGTCATCTAGATTAATGTCAAAACTTGCATCGATGTAACCGTTTACGACGAATCCTTTTTGTCACGTCCATAATCGAGAAACATATCCTTATTTACATATACGACGAGCCCTTCTTCTTCTTCTTCTTCTTCTTCTTCTTCTTCTTCTTCTTCTTCTTCTTCTTCTTCTTCTTCTTCTTCTTCTTCTTCTTCTTCTTCTTCTTCTTCTTCTTCTTCTTCTTCTTCTTCTTCTTCTTCTTCTTCTTCTTCTTCTTCTTCTTCTTCTTCTTCTTCTTCTTCTTCTTCTTCTTCTTCTTCTTCTTCTTCTTCTTCTTCTTCTTCTTCTTCACAAGCATAGCAAGCTCCTTTCCAATGTCTTCAGGATCCCCAGAACTGTAGTCAGGTTCTTCTTCAGATGAGGAACCAACCTTTGCCTTCAAAGCGCGAGTTCGGCCATTGTTGGGACCATAGATGTCTTTTTTCTCAGATAGCTGAAACTCATGTGTGTTGAGCCTCTCAAGTATGTCAGACGGATCAAGTGTCTTGAAGTCAGGGTGTTCTTGAATCATCAAGGCTAGGGTGTCAAACGAGCTGTCAAGTGATCTCAGGAGTGTCTTGACGATTTCATGCTTGGTGATCTCAGTGGCGCCCAGAGCATGAAGCTCATTTGTGATGTCAGTGAGGCGATCAAACGTGAGCTGGACATTCTCATTGTCATTTCTCTTGAAGCGGTTGAAGAGGTTGCGAAGGACACCGATCCTTTGATCTCTCTAGGTTGAGACGCCTTCGTTGACCTTGGAGAGCAAGTCCCAGACTAGCTTCGACGTTTCCAGAGCACTCTTACGACCATTCTTTCCTTTGGTCAGATGACCACAGATGATGTTCTTGGCAGTAGAATCCAGTTGAACGAACTTCTTGACATCAGCAGGGGTGACACCTTCACCAGTCTTGGGAACGCCGTCCTTGACGACATACCATAGATTGACATCAATGGCTTCAAGATGCATGCGCATCTTATTCTTCCAGTAGGGGTAATCAGTGCCATCAAAGACACGGCATGCAGTGGAGACTTTGATTATCCCTGCAGTCGACATAGCTAAAACTCCAGGTGGTTAAACCGAATCACACAGAACAAGGGAGTACCTTGCTCTGATACCAATTGAAAGTGCTAGCTAGTTATCGACTAGGGGGGGGGGTGAATAGGCGATTTTTATGAAAGTCTTCAAAACATGGGAGTTTCAAAGACAAACGCTAGAAATGAACCTATTGATATGCAGCGGAAGGTAGACTACACTAGACAAGCCATAGTCAAGCAAGTAATGAAGCTAAAGCACGAAGACTATTAGCAGCTAGGTAGTATCACTAGTAGAAAAAGGGCCTTTAGTCCCGGTTCATAAGGGCCTTTAGTCCCGGTTCTTGAACCGGGACTAAAGGGTCGTTACTAATGCCCTCACCCTTTAGTCCCGGTTCAAACCAGAACCGGGACAGATGGGTCTCCACGTGGCCTGTGCGCCGAGCCCAGGCAGGAGGGCCTTTGGTCCCGGTTGGTGGCACCAACCGGGACCAATAGACCTCCACGCGTCAGCATTTCTGTGGCTGGGGTTTTTGTTTTTTTGAAGGGGGGGGGGTTGGGGGTTTTGGGGGGTTAATTTAGGTATTTCATATATTGTGTTAGATAGCTAATTAATAGAGAGAAGTGTCCTCTCTTATGTCCGTGCTTGGTTGACGCTACGTACTATACATACGTATAGAGAGGACTAGACACGCTATAGCTAGCTAGTAAGCAAACGAAGGAAACAGAAGATCGTCATGAACATATATGCATACAAAGAGAAGTGATATCGACCACCTCTCCTTCTCCGAGAGATTGGTCGAACAAGAAGTTCTCGTATATCTATCCGACACTACCGGCTACATATATACAATAATTATCTCTTACAAATATAATCTCCTAAATTACGGATGCATGGTCCACATAGTATTCTCCGTATTCAGCGATCACGTGGTCAAGAAAGAATGCCGCCAATTCCTCTTGAATTGCTCGCATGCGATCTGGTGCTAGGAGTTCATCCCGCTGCCGAAACATCTAATTTGAAGAAGGAGGTCAATACATATATATATGAATGAATGAAACTGAACACAAATGATGGTAATAAACTAAAATTGTGAATATTATTTCTTACGCACTTCATATTGTTCGTCAGAGTACCCGCCCCGCTCACAGGTCGTGTGGCGGATGGACTCACAAACGTAGTATCCACAGAAATCATTCCCTTGTTCCTGCCACAACCACTTTACAAGAAATAGAGGTCAATCAAACAGATAAGCAAGAATGCCAAGTGGTATTGATGAAACTAGCGCTTGAATCAATAGCTAGGAGACACGCGGAACATGCTACTATAGTACTTACTTTCGGGTATCTAAATTGCAGCATCTTCGGCAGTCCCGGAGATTTTTTGGTGAATTTTCTCCAAACCCTGCCAGACAAAAGAAAAAAATTACTTGACATCAGGAAATGAACAAAGTTGCTGATATGGTGGATAATGATCGATTTAACTTACTTCTCGAGGATTTCAGTCATGTCCGCATACTCCTGGGGATCTTTTCGTTTAGAGTCCAAGACCGTTACTACTCCCTGCTCAAGCCTAATCTCTAGGAGAATATAGTGGTACCTGCGCACGCATGCATAACTCATCAATTACATTACTATAACCTGGACTAATATATAAGGGAAACCGAATATGCACAAGAACGTAAAACTCACTTGAAGTTGTAAGGAAAGAGTATTATATCTTTGTTTTCATTTATTTTGAATGATCATAGCAAGTTGGCCTCGGTATCTGCGGGACGATGTTCAACCTCAGTTGCATCTATGAGATATGTGTTAACGAACCCAATATCACCGATTGTCTGTTCATCAATTCGGCGATCTTCAATCTGCATAATATAGTGAGGATAATTATAAATACATGCAATGAAAGAGCTGATCTATATAGAGAGACTTAATGATAGAAGTAGTAGTACTTACAGACAGTAGCAGGTGACCGTTGCTTTATCGAGGGCCAATTGATTGAAAAACTGATAGAACTCCTCAAATGGAATAGGCAACAGATCAATTCCAATGAGGTCATGCTCCGGTTTAACTCTCGCATACAAAGTACTCCTCCCCCCAGACTCTCTGCAGATTTTCAAGTACCAATCATGCAATCTTCGCATCATCGTTGTTAGAGATTTTTCATCCTTGACGAGAGGCTTCCCGTACTCGTATCTGTGTATCTGCACGTCCATGGGATCATAATGTACATCGTCGGGCAGGTAATCTGCAAGATTGCTATAATCGGGCACCATCCTCGGATCGACGATGTCGCTAGGCACCTTGAGCGGGGGGCACGATTGATTCCCTTGTTCGCCGAGCTGGGCAATTTGTTTCCCAGCTGCTCGTCGTTCTTTCATCTTTTGATCACTGACTGTACTTCCCGACCGCTCCGCTTCGGCCCATGTCTTTGCAATAATGCGCTCATAGTTGCCTTTCGGCGGAGACTTGGGTGGTTTTGCCAGGGCAGCCAGAGTGCGCTCCGCTTTCACCGGATCTACCTTCTCCTTCGGAGGTGGATGTCTCTGTGCTTTCAACCCTTCAAACCATTACTTCGCTTCGGTTCGCGCGATCTTCGCGTTCTCCTCCGGGCTCATCTCGTATGGTAACTTCTCTGGAGTCTTCAGAGAAGGACCGAATCTGTATGTCTTCCCGCCTCTGGCTGTACTGCTAGACACCGGCCGAGCAGACAGAGCGGCTGTCTTCTTTACGTGCTTACGAGGTGGAGGGGAAGGACTACGACGCGCCAGAGCAGCCACTGGAGCGGCGACGGGTCTCTTCTGCCCTTGCTGACGAGGCGGAGAAGGAGGAGGCTGGCTGCTCGGGTGCGCAGGCGCAGGCGGAGAAGGAGCCGGTCGAGTGCCCTGATCGTCACTCGCCGGAGGAGGAGGCGGTGGAGGAGGCGGAGTGCCCTGACTCGCCGGAGGAGGAGGAGGAGGAGGAGGAGGAGGAGGAGGAGGAGGAGGCGGAGGCGTCCAGTTCTGAAGGTTGATGAGATCCTTCTGCCATAGGCATGGAGTCTTCAGAGCAGAACCCAACCGAGTCTCCCCATCCCCGGTAGGGTGGTCAAGCGGGAGCTCCTCAAATCCCTCCGTTATTTCATCCACCATCACCCTAGCATATCCTTCTGGAATCGGCCGGCAGTGAAAAGTTGCGCCGGGTTCAGAAGGATAAACAGAGCCAACAACCGCCTTGACCTTCATATTAATCCATTGCGTCATAAGGTGGCAATTTTGAGACTCCGTGATAGCATCCATGGGATAGCTGGCAGGAGGCGTCAAGACATGCTCCGGCTGAAGCAGCTTGGTGGAAGCCACGCTGCTTCTCCGCTGAGATGGCGGGGTAGCTTCGGGGGAAGCTTCGGTAGTTTGTTTGCTGCGATTTGCTTCTCGTTCCTCTATCCCGAGTACCCTTGCTTTAAGCGCCTGCAGTTCAGACTGCTGCACTTTCTTCCTCCTCTCCTGGCATTTGTAACCGCCTGCATCCGAAAACCCAGCCTTCCACGGAATGGAGCCTGGCGTGCCTCGTGTCCGCCCAGGGTGCTCAGGATTCCCGAGGGCCATTGTGAGCTCGTCCTTCTCTCTGTCTGGAACGAACGTCCCTTGCTGCGCTGCTTCGATATACTACCGAAGCTTCTTGACTGGTATATCCAATTGATCGTCCGTCCAAATGCACTTCCCTAATACAGGGTCCAAGGTTCCGCCAGCCCCGAAGAACCAAGTCCGGCAACGGTCTGGCCAGTTCATTGTCTCTAGTTCGATTCCTTTTTCAACCAGATCATTCTCAGCCTTGGCCCACTTAGGCCGGGCTACAAGGTAGCCACCTGACCCCGTGCGATGGTGAAGCGTCTTCTTTGCATCATTTTTCTTGTTTGTCGCCGACATCTTCTTACTCTTTTCCGATGTCTTGTGGGCCACAAATGCGGGCCAGTGATCTCTGATCTTCTCATATCTGCCCTTGAATTCTGGTGTCTCTTTTTTATCGACAAACCTATTCAGCTCTTTCTTCCACCTCCTGAATAGGTCTGCCATCCTCTTAAGAGCAAAAGACTTGATTAATTGCTCTTTAACTGGCTTCTCCGGATCATCCTCTGGCGGTAGGGTGAAATTTGACTTCAGCTCAGTCCAAAGATCATTTTTATGCAAATCATTGACGTAAGACACCTCAGGGTCTTCTGTAGCCGGCTTTAACCATTGCTGGATGTTGATCGGGATCTTGTCCCTAACCAGAACCCCGCACTTAGCAACAAATGCGTTCTTTCTTCGGATGGGTTCAATCGGTTGGCCGTCGGGCGTGATTGCTATGATCTAAACTTTTTCTTCGGGCCTCGTCTCTTTACCTCAGTTGTGCTCGATCCGGAGGGCTAGAAAAAAGAACAAAGACTTAATTAATATGTGTACCTACCAAAACAATGAATGCATCAATTAGCTAGTCAGCACAGGCTTAACTAATATATATACCTGGCTGGACTCAGTTCGGTCACCGGAGCCGTCATCACGGTCTCCTTCTTGCACCGGCATTGGGTCACCGGAGCCGTCCTCATGTTCTCCTTCTTGCACCGGCATTAGGTCACCGGAGCCAGCTTCTTCACCCTCTCCTTTAAGACCATCGGTGTCGTTGAGAAACAACGAGACGACATCACTTCCCATTGCGATTATGTCCCTCAACAACGCTTCTTTTGCTTCGTCTCGGGCGGTGTCCATAGTTTCTACAAATATTTACAACATAGCAATTATTATTCAAACATGACAGATGGATATATTAGTGGCAAACGTAGAACTAGCTAGCTAATCACAGTAAGGAATCATATATATTAATTAGTGGCCTCGACGCTGCTTCTCTAGGGTTTGGGGTGGCCTCGACGCTGCTTCTCTAGGGTTTGGGGTGGCCTCGACAACGCTTCAAGGGTTTGGGGTGGCCTCGAGAGAGTTTTTCGGGTAGGGGCGCGGCGGGAGGGGGTAGGATACCGACATCGTTTTTTTCTAGGGTTTGGGTGTCCTCGAGAGTTTTGGTCGTGCGAGAGGGTCGGGGGTGCTCCCGCGGTATAAGTTATCACAGTTGAGAGGGGGTATATCGACCCCCCCACACGTGTTGAAGTTATCGGGAGGGGGTTATATCGACAACGACGACATACGTACATGGGAAAATAATATTATCGGGGAGGGGGTATATCGACCCCCCTCGTGTTGAAGTTATCGGGAGGGGTATATCGACGATGACAGACCCGATAAAACATAAGAAAACAAAGAAGAAATAAAAAGAGGAGAAGAAGAGAGGAGAAGATCGAAGAAAAAAAAAGAAGAAACCAAATAGGAGAATAAGAAAGGAATAGAGGAGAAGAAGAAAAAATAGAATAATTCTATTTTTTCTTCTTCTCCTCTATTCCTTTCTTCTTCTCCTCTTCTTTTTCTTCTTTTTTCCTTTTCTTATTTATTTCTCCTCTTCTTCCTATCCCCTTCTTCTTTCTTCCTCTTCTTATTTTATTCTTTCCCTATCCTTCTTTTTCTTCTAAATTTTAGCATATTCTAAATTTTCTTCTAACTTTCTATATATGAAGAAAAAACTTTCTATGAACAAAAAACTTTCTATATATATATATGAAAAAAAAATTCTATGAACAAAAAAATTAAACTAACATACACATATACATTATACATTGTATATGAACATTATACATACACATATACATACACATATACATTATACATACACATATACATTATACAAATTTTTCTATGAACATATACATACACATACCCACATACGTACATACACATATACATTATATATATATGAACAAAAAAATTAAACTTAAAAAAATGAAGGGCAGGGGCGGCGTGTGGCGGCAGCGAAGGGCAGGGGCGGCGCAGTGACACCCAAATTTTTTTGACCTTGTTTTACTAATTAAATTTTTGCCAGGAATTAAAACTTTTATTTTCTGAGCTCCCTTTTGATTTTTGAACTTGGTTATTATGGAGTTTTTCCCCAAAGTGAAAACTTTTCAAATATGTTTTTGGACTTGTTTAAACTCTCAAGGAAAAACTTTTCTTGTATTAGTAGAGCTAATTACAAAATTAAATTGCTTGATCTTTATTTTTCTTGGAAAATGGTTTTTCAAGGTTATAAGGCCATTTTTGAACTACACCCTCTTCATAAATTTATTCAAGAATCCCACCAAAATTTGGAGATGTCATGTGAAGTTTTTAAATCACTTTTGTGCAAAAATATCTTTTATTCTTGAAATAATTTGAGCTCTACACCTAATTTTCTTCTCTGGTCCAGTGGGCATGTTTACACTACAACCCATTTAAATATTTCTTTCTAGCCTCCACCAATATTATGAGATGTTAGTAGCAGCATATGATTCAACTTTATGCAAAAACATAGAGTTGTTCTTTGGAGAATTTGAGTGAATCAACCTCACCTTCATTCTGGCCCAACTTGCTGGTTTGTACAGCAACCACATTTTTAGTTGCTCCTTTACCCATGATTCCTTTTTCTACTTGTAGCCAACCCTGCTAAACCCCTAAGTACAGGGGCATGCACTCTTTGGAACAATTTTGATCCATGTTATGATGCCATTTACTCCTTGTCCAGAAGTATAGTTTTGTAAAACTTGCACTAGCAAGTTTCTCCTTTTTGCAAACTAACTTCACCACCCCCTCTTTCTTCTAAAGAGACCCCACCCTGGGAGATCTGGCCACCCCAAGAACTACCTAGGTTCCTTTTGCATTTTGTCAAACACCATGTAGGCATGACCAGTTTTGGCATGAGTTTTAGCTTGCATTGTGATCTTGCTTCCCTTGCCTAGCTACCTTGTCCAATAGATTCCTCACTACTCATAACCTGGGTCTGCTAATTTCCAGCCTCACCCGAGACCTCTATCGCGCCCTGGCATTTTGTCAAACAGGCCGTGCGCGTGCACTAGGCGCGCCTAGAGTGCGCCAACTGCAGCCGCGCACCGAGCCGCCGCGTCGCGCGCCCCTGGCTTGAACCGCACGGCAGAACCTCTCCTAGCACTCCCCTCCTCACAGCGTCACGCCAAAAGGCCCCGACCGCCCCCTGGCACCCTACAGCGCCGCCGTCAGATGCCATTTGGCGGCACGCCCGCGGCCGCAACCGCTGCCCGACCACGCCTGCGCTAGCCAGCGCCGCCCAAGCTCCCAGCGCTTGCCACCTGCCTCCTGGAGCAGTGCGTGCTCATCCACAACTTCGTCCCCTAGCATTCGTCGCCGCCATGTCGCCCTATCTATAGAACGGCGGTCGCCGGCAAGCTTATCCACGACCGCCACAAACCGACTCGATTGTGCTATAAAAGAGGCCCCCGAGCTCAAACCCGTGCGCAGGCAGTCTCACGCCACTTCACTCTTGCTCCTTTGGCCGTCAATCGAAGGAAGGGAGTCGTCTTGTTCCTCTCCGGCAGCTCCATCCGCCACCATTGCCCCGACCATTCCGGCGCTACCAGGGCCTCCCCTTCTCCACTCTCTCCACCAGGAACCCCCACATCCTCCCGTGAGCCCGTTCCACTACTCAATCTTGATCGAGACTCGCCGCGGGCAAATTTTCACTTTTTCCGACGATCACCGTCCGCCGTGGAGCTCGCCGTTGACAGCTCCGTCTACCCCAGAGTACAAAACAACCACCGGAGTGACCGCCTCGACCCCCTGAATCCGTGGATGGCCTCCGTTTAGCGAGCAGCGCCGCCGTTCGCCAGCGGGTATCGCCGGAGTCCCGCCCCTCCTCTCGGGCGGAGGGAGAAGAGAGAGGTGGACTAGTCAAACCAGACTGGTGGGCCAGGTGGGCCCATTGTCAGCGACCCAGGTGCAGTCCATGCTGGATAAGTGGAAGCGCATTTCAAAAATACGCCTTCGACGTGTACGTTTTTAATTAAACCGTTTTCTTTTCTGTTTTAATTTAAATAACAGATTTGACTAAACTTTAACTGACTATAACTCTTTAAATATAACTCCAAATGAAGTGATTCTTTTTCCTACATCTCTTAAATTCTGTCTAGTTTATTTTAAGATTTATTTGAAAATTTTCCAAACAACTTTCTGTGCTGTTTTAATTGTATGTGTTAATTCATACATATTCCTTTAAATAGGATTTTGGAAGATTTCAAGATGTTTTGGATGCACCCTTCTTTTCCATGACCTAAAGGCAAGCATTCTGAACCCTGGTGTAATTTTTGTGTGTGTTGTTTGGCCCGGTGACAACACCACCCCGACACTTGCATGCGTCATTTTATGTGACGATGTGATCCTATTCATAAGTGCATATTAGTGAATTTCATGCTAATGGAGTTGACATGTTATGTGATTGAAATCACCGCCATACACTTTTCATGCATACCGGAAGGAATGCCGGGAAGACCTATGTCTTGGGTAGACGCGGTCTTGTCCCTAGTCCTCCGTTGAGATGGTCGTGTCCGGTATGGCATGATGGGGTATGTCGTATGGTGTTTCTATCTGTTGGTTGAAGTATATGCATTGTTATGCTAATTTTGCAGGTAATATTACTACCTCCTGAGTCGACCGTAGATCGAGTCTTGTTCCGGTAACCCCCATACTTGTTTTGTACTGCCACAGGTCCCTACCGTAAGTAGGGTATGGTTCAGTAAGTTGTTAACCCTTGTCATGGCACACACCGTACAGAGAGGCCATGGTGGAAGATACCGGCTGCATCCGGTAGGCATGCCACCTGGTCCGGGGGCATGGGTGTTTCGGTTGTAGCCGAAGGGGGTAGCTTCCCTAGTTTGCGCGCGGTATAAATTTTGTGATCCCATGCTACGTCGAGGTTGTAGCCTCCCCACTTAGAGTTTGCTTGACAGGTGTCGTGGGTGATTCCAGACACCGGTGAGTTAAGCTGGTGTGTGCAAGTCAGATGTGTTTTCAATTAAAAGACCGTAGACGGAATTAGTCCCGATGGACTAAAGGAATCCGTTACTCGTGGGTAAAGAGTACACCCTCTGCAGAGATTAAACCTATTCGAATAGCCATGTCCATGGTTAAGGATTACAGTCTGGGATGGGTCAAGTGTCGGTCTTAGTGTCGGTCTTCGGAGGTGAAACTATTAAACCAGAACGGGAATTACTACTTGTGACTTGTGATGATTATGATTATTACTATTGTTGACTAACCCGTGATATTATTATTATCATCGAATATCTCTGGGATGGTTCTACCTCCGGGATATTCACTATGATTATTCCTTTTGAAGCCCTTTATGTGGTGTCGCTCAGACGCCCGACTGTGGCATTTCTTTTAAAGCCCCGTATGTGGTGTCGCTCAGACGCCCGACTGTGGCATTTCTTTTAAAGCCCTGTATGTGGCGTCGCTCAGACGCCCGACTGTGGCATTTCTTTTAAAGCCCTTTATGTGGCGTCGCTCAGACGCCCGACTGTGGCATGTCTTGTTATTCCCTTTACTTAACTGTTTACCCATGACTTACTTAATTAATATACTCGCGTGCATCATGAACCTTACACCATAGTTATCAGAATGATTATAGAATGTTTTGAAGCATGATTATTTGTGGCTATATTATACCTGTGTTCTTAATATTTGCGAGTACATTCAAAGTACTCACTGGCTTGTCCCTGGCTATTGTCTTGGCCAGATTGATTGCTTGGGGAGGAGCGTTGTGACGACCGCTTCGGAACCTGAGCAACGGTGATAGCAGCCTCGCGAAGATAGGAGTTAACCTGGTCAGCTGTTCCCGTGGGAAATGGAGTCCCATAACCGTGGTGATCCACAAAACGCTTCCGCCCTCAACCACTAGAAACCTTTTGTTGTACTCATAGGCCACAATGGTCTTGTACTACTTATTTTGTACTTTTGCTTGGAATTTCTGTATCAAGTTGGTGACTCATCAGCTAACAGTAATCCTGGGGCTGGTGAGCGCAACGGCCATTTTCTGGAAATTAATGCCCGGAAAAACCGGTCGTGACAGACTTGGTATCAGAGCCAGGCTGACCATTGGCTAATCCTATCCTAGCCAGGTCAAAAAAATCTTAGGCAAACCAACCCACCAAGCCATAATCAAAACCCCAACCAAGCTTCTCCTGCAAGATAGCCCCACAGTGGCCCGACACCTTTTGGCAGTCGGTGCCCAACATACCAACCTAGCCGTCAATCATGCGTCAGTGACCGAATCCTGAATAGTCTTTCTCGCAAGCGTGCGAAGGAAGACTCCGTCCCCTTTTCCTATAAAAAGGGCACGCTAGCCCCAACCCAGCACAACACAGCCGCTATCCTAAACCGAGCCATGATGCCTGGTCCTGTCATGCACACTGAGACTACGGCAACCAACCTTGGAGGTTTTGTGACCATACTCGCAAACCTCACCCGTCGTGCCTATGCGTTAAAGGAGCCCCCAGAATATGTCGTGTACCAAGGATCCATGAGCGGTGAGAGCCGTCAATTCTGGGCCACTATGCATGTCTATGGTAGGGGTCTAGCACCCAAATGCCCCTACAGGTTCACCGGAAGAACAACTTCCTTTGAGCCACAAGCCATCCAACTAGCCGCTCGAGAAGCTATAGTTCATCTCCGGCACTTGTTGCCCCGAGTTGACTGTCGCTCGTTCCACTACTACCCCAGACGGGAAGGATATGGTAGACCACCCCAAGTTGCCAACGGAGATCACGAAACAGACCCTACATTGTTGCACCTAGTGCGCTACATAAGTGCACTGGAGGAACTGTGCGATCAGGTCACTATTGATCTTATCGCAGCTCGTGGGGAGCTGGTTCGTCGAGCCCCGGCGAGAGAAGAGGACGAGCCCAGCGCCGACAACCCAGTCTTGCTGTTTGGACAACCGATCGAGCCCCTGAGGTCTACCCCAGCCATCGGCCAAAGTGTTTCGATAACCCCAGAAGTGCTTCGTCGCATTTTGGGAACACACTCCAACGGGGTTGTAGCCAACAATCCCCGAGATGGTCATCATCGCTACCCCGAGCCTGCAGCCCCTCAGCCCACTCCAGCTAATTCCGACGGTGAGAACCGCGGAGACGCCTCAACATCCACCAGGCACGCCCGCTTGGATGTAAACGAGGTAGACTAAGTCACCCGAGTAATATCGAGTCCCAGTGTATTCTCGCTTGTGACCGTGTGACCTTCTAAATAAACGCCGCCTGTCGTGAGCCCCTGCAGCCTTGCATGGGTATGCCAGCATTTCTAACCCAGACACAGTTGCCAAAAACCCCCACAGTAACACGTCACCCTGGTGAAATGTGTGTATCTGTAGCTTGACTCCGACCCGTGGAGCAGAGCTGGAAGTTTCCTTACCATTCACCATGGTAAAAGTGACCCAGCTCCAATGCTATAAAAGGCCACCGCGTGACCTTGCCAAAGCACCTCTCACCTTGTGCACCACCCTCACAACCATTTCTCGCCATGCCGAGCCCCAGCATTCATCTGAGAACCCCAGATGCAACCCCGGGTAGTTTTGTCAAGATATTGTGGGATTTTACCTGCAGTACCATGGGCGCTACCCAGCCACCCCAGTACGAGCTGTTCAAATCGAGAATCACCTCTTCCACCTCGAGATACTGGGCAACAGTGCACTTCCCTCCCGTGAACTCAGACCAAGACCCAACAGAGGTCTCCTTCGTGGGGAAATCTATGCCGACCCCGCTTATGGCCATAGAGGCTACTGCATATGAAGCGCTTGCTCGCCTTCGATTCGCGGTACCCTATGCCAGCGAACGAGGGTATTATTACTTTCCGAGCCGTGCAACACCCGGTGGAGTGTCATCTTTTCCCGGTGGACGAATTGAGAGAGACCCAGTCCTAGCCAACCTGGTCCAGTACGTCATCGCTCAAGAACGCTTCACCCAACATGTGATGAGCTATCTCCAAAGTCTCGCGGATTTAAATCCTCAGATCGCCATCGGCAGATCACTGAGGCCTGGCCAAGAGAGACGCATTCATCGACTGGTTAAACCCCTTTCCCCGATAGAAGAGGAATGTGTCTCAGTACCAGAAACGTTCTCGTAGGACCCCATCCAGTTACCGTTTCCATTTTAGACGTCGCTGCTGTGTTCATTATGGCAACATTTAATTATCTATTGTGACTTATGCGTGATAACCTGAGCTTGCGCGACGAATAAGTTATTTGGCTTCTACTAATATGTATGGTTTTGTTGTGACTTGTGCTCCTTTATTTTTTTAACCGTTTTCCCTCGCGAAAAATCCCGGAGAGTTTTTAAAACAACCCTTAGCAAATCTCGAGGACGAGATTTTTCTTAAGGGGGGTAGTGTTGTGACACCCAAAAAATTTTTGACCTTGTTTTACTAATTAAAATTTTGCCAGGAATTAAAACTTTTATTTTCTGAGCTCCCTTTTGATTTTTGAACTTGGTTATTATGGAGTTTTTCCCCAAAGTGAAAACTTTTCAAATATGTTTTTGGACTTGTTTAAACTCTCAAGGAAAAACTTTTCTTGTATTAGTAGAGCTAATTACAAAATTAAATTGCTTGATCTTTATTTTTCTTGGAAAATGGGTTTTCAAGGTTATAAGGCCATTTTTGAACTACACCCTCTTCATAAATTTATTCAAGAATCCCACCAAAATTTGGAGATGTCATGTGAAGTTTTTAAATCACTTTTGTGCAAAAATATCTTTTATTCTTGAAATAATTTGAGCTCTACACCTAATTTTCTTCTCTGGTCCAGTGGGCATGTTTACACTACAACCCATTTAAATATTTCTTTCTAGCCTCCACCAATATTATGAGATGTTAGTAGCAGCATATGATTCAACTTTATGCAAAAACATAGAGTTGTTCTTTGGAGAATTTGAGTGAATCAACCTCACCTTCATTCTGGCCCAACTTGCTGGTTTGTACAGCAACCACATTTTTAGTTGCTCCTTTACCCATGATTCCTTTTTCTACTTGTAGCCAACCCTGCTAAACCCCTAAGTACAGGGGCATGCACTCTTTGGAACAATTTTGATCCATGTTATGATGCCATTTACTCCTTGTCCAGAAGTATAGTTTTGTAAAACTTGCACTAGCAAGTTTCTCCTTTTTGCAAACTAACTTCACCACCCCCTCTTTCTTCTAAAGAGACCCCACCCTGGGAGATCTGGCCACCCCAAGAACTACCTAGGTTCCTTTTGCATTTTGTCAAACACCATGTAGGCATGACCAGTTTTGGCATGAGTTTTAGCTTGCATTGTGATCTTGCTTCCCTTGCCTAGCTACCTTGTCCAATAGATTCCTCACTACTCATAACCTGGGTCTGCTAATTTCCAGCCTCACCCGAGACCTCTATCGCGCCCTGGCATTTTGTCGAACAGGTCCTGCGCGTACACTGGGCGCGCCCAGAGCGCGCCAACTGCAGCCGCGCACCGAGCCGCCGCGTCGCGCGCCCCTGGCCTGAACCGCACGGCAAAACCTCTCCTAGCACTCCCCTCCTCACCGCGTCACGCCAAAAGGCCCCGACCGCCCCCTGGCACCCTATAGCGCCGCCGTCAGATGCCATTTGGCGGCATGCCCGCGGCCGCAACCGCTGCCCGACCACGCCTGCGCTAGCCAGCGCCGCCCAAGCTCCCAGCGCTTGCCACCTGCCTCCTGGATCAGTGCGTGCTCATCCACAACTTCATCCCCTAGCATTCGTCGCCGCCACGTCGCCCTATCTACAGAACTGTGGTCGCCAGCAAGCTTATCCACGGCCGCCGCAAACCGACTCGATTGTGCTATAAAAGAGGCCCCCGAGCTTAAACCCGTGCGCAGGTAGTCTCACGCCACTTCACTCTTGCCCCTTTGGCCGTCAATCGAAGGAAGGGAGTCGTCTTCTTCCTCTCCCGCAGCTCCATCCGCCACCATTGCCCCGACCATTCCGGCGCTACCAGGGCCTCCCCCTCTCCACTCTCTCCACCAGGAACCCCCACATCCTCCCGTGAGCCCGTTCCACTACTCAATCTTGATCGAGACTCGCCGCGGGCAAATTTTCACTTTTTCCGACGATCACCGTCCGCCGCGGAGCTCGCCGTCGACAACTCCGTCTACCCCAGAGTACAAAACAACCACCGGAGTGACCGCCTCGACCCCCTGAATCCGTGGATGGCCTCCGTTTAGCGAGCAACGCCGCCGTTCGCCGGCGGGCATCGCCGGAGTCCCGCCCCTCCTCTCGGGCGGAGGGAGAAGAGGGAGGTGGACTAGTCAAACCTGACTGGTGGGCCAGGCGGGCCCACTGTCAGCGACCCAGGCGCAGTCCACGCTGGATAAGTGGAAGCGCATTTCAAAAATACGCCTTCGACGTGTACGTTTTTAATTAAACCGTTTTCTTTTCTGTTTTAATTTAAATAACAGATTTGACTAAACTTTGACTGACTATAACTCTTTAAATATAACTCCAAATGAAGTGATTCTTTTTCCTACATCTCTTAAATTCTGTCTAGTTTATTTTAAGATTTATTTGAAAATTTTCCAAACAACTTTCTGTGTTGTTTTAATTGTATGTGTTAATTCATACATATTCCTTTAAATAGGATTTTGGAAGATTTCAAGATGTTTTGGATGCACCCTTCTTTTCCATGACCTAAAGGCAAGCATTCTGAACCCTGGTGTAATTTTTGTGTGTGTTGTTTGGCCCGGTGACAACACCACCCCGACACTTGCATGCGTCATTTTATGTGACGATGTGATCCTATTCATAAGTGCATATTAGTGAATTTCATGCTAATGGAGTTAACATGTTATGTGATTGAAATCACCGCCATACACTTTTCATGCATATCGGAAGGAATGCCGGGAAGACCTATGTCTTGGGTAGACGCGGTCTTGTTCCTAGTCCTCCGTTAAGATGGTCGTGTCCGGTATGGCATGATGGGGTATGTCGTATGGTGTTTCTATCTGTTGGTTGAAGTATATGCATTGTTATGCTAATTTTGCAGGTAATATTACTACCTCCTGAGTCGACCATAGATCGAGTCTTGTTCCGGTAACCCCCATACTTGTTTCGTACTGCCACAGGTCCCTACCGTAAGTAGGGTATGGTTCAGTAAGTTGTTAACCCTTGTCATGGCACACACCGTACAGAGAGGCCATGGTGGAAGATACCGGCTGCATCCGGTAGGCATGCCACCTGGTCCGGGGGCATGGGTGTTTCGGTTGTAGCCGAAGGGGGTAGCTTCCCTAGTTTGCGCGCGGTATAAATTTTGTGATCCCATGCTACGTCGAGGTTGTAGCCTCCCCACTTAGAGTTTGCTTGACAGGTGTCGTGGGTGATTCCAGACACCGGTGAGTTAAGCTGGTGTGTGCAAGTCAGATGTGTTTTCAATTAAAAGACCGTAGACGGAATTAGTCCCGATGGACTAAAGGAATCCGTTACTCGTGGGTAAAGAGTACACCCTCTGCAGAGATTAAACCTATTCGAATAGCCGTGTCCATGGTTAAGGATTACAGTCTGGGATGGGTCAAGTGTCGGTCTTAGTGTCGGTCTTCGGAGGTGAAACTATTAAACCAGAACGGGAATTACTACTTGTGACTTGTGATGATTATGATTATTACTATTGTTGACTAACCCGTGATATTATTGTTATCATCGAATATCTCTGGGATGGTTCTAACTCCGGGATATTCACTATGATTATTCCTTTTGAAGCCCTTTATGTGGTGTCGCTCAGAAGCCCGACTGTGGCATTTCTTTTAAAGCCCCGTATGTGGTGTCGCTCAGACGCCCGACTGTGGCATTTCTTTTAAAGCCCTGTATGTGGCGTCCCTCAGACGCCCGACTGTGGAATTTCTTTTAAAGCCCTGTATGTGGCGTCGCTCAGACGCCCGACTGTGGCATGTCTTGTCATTCCCTTTACTTAACTATTTACCCATGACTTACTTAATTAATATACTCGCGTGCATCATGAACCTTACACCATAGTTATCAGAATGATTATAGAATGTTTTGAAGCATGATTATTTGTGGCTATATTATACCTATGTTCTTAATGTTTGCGAGTACATTCAAAGTACTCACTGGCTTGTCCCTGGCTATTGTCTTGGCCAGATTGATTGCTTGGGGAGGAGCGTTGTGACGACCGCTTCGGAACCTGAGCAACGGTGATAGCAGCCTCGCGAAGATAGGAGTTAACCTGGTCAGCTGTTCCCGTGGGAAATGGAGTCCCATAACCGTGGTGATCCACAAAACGCTTCCGCCCTCAACCACTAGAAACCTTTTGTTGTACTCATAGGCCACAATGGTCTTGTACTACTTATTTTGTTCTTTTGCTTGGAATTTCTGTATCAAGTTGGTGTCTCATCAGCTAACAGTAATCCTGGGGCTGGTGAGCGCAACGGCCATTTTCTGGAAATTAATGCCCGGAAAAACCGGTCGTGACAGGCGCGCGGCGGCCGCGCGAGGCAGGGGCGGCAGCGAAGGGCAGGGGCGGCGGCACGGTGGCAGCGCATGGCGGCGACGGTAGCCAGTACAGGGGGAGGAGCAGGGGAACGGGCGGCGCTCACCGCGAGGTGGCGTCGGCAATGAGGAAGAAGCTAGGCTCGGGGACGGCGGAGGCCCGCTCGGGGGCGAGGGCAGGGGCGTGCGGGCTCGGCGACGGTGAGGCACGGGCGACGGCAGACGGCATTGGGGCAGCCTGGCAGCGTCGATGAGCTCGGCGTCGTCGGGGCAACTGGCGATGGAAATGGTGATTTCCTAAGTGTTGCTTATATAGCTAAGGCATTGGTCCCGGTTCGTGGCACAAACCGGGACCAATGCCCCCTTTAGTCCCGGTTGGTGCCACCAACCGGGACCAAAGGCCTCTTTTCAGCAGCCCAAAGGGCGGGAAGCAGCGGCCTTTGGTCCCGGTTGGTGGCACCAACCGGGACTAAAGGGGGGCATTGGTCCCGGTTTGTGCCACGAGCCGGGACCAATGCCCCCCTTTGGTCCCGGTTCGTCCCACCAACTGGGACCAAAGGCCTTCTGCTGCCCCGCGCCCAAAAGTTTAGTCCCACCTCGCTAGTTGAGAGGGCTCGGGAGTGGTTTATAAGCGCTGCTGCGCCCACCCTCTCGAACTCCTCTCAACTGCAGGCTTTCGGGCCTAATCTGTCACTATGTGCCTGTGGGCCTACTGGCCCTCCTGCAGGCCTAAATCCTGGCCCATGGTAGGGTTTCTAGTCGTATTCAGGCCGTGGTGGCCCAGTAGGTGGCTTTTTTTTTTCATTTTTACTATTTATTTTTTCCTTTGTGTGAATCACTAGTTTATGAATAACTTTACTATAAAAATTGATTTTTGAGTCATTCTTTTTCCTGCTATTTAATATTACTGTGTTTTATCATTATACTCAATTTGGTAATCTTAGTTAGTCATAACAAATATTATAGGCATTTTTTTCTTTTTTGCTATTTATTTTTTCATTTCTACTTAGAACTAAATACTTATAGTTTTTTAGTGATTTCTTTTTTCTTTTAGGTCACAAAAATTATAAACTTTCTGTTAGTGCCATTAGTTTTAAAATTTGAATAGTTTAAATTTGAATTTTTAAAAAATTGTGTGAATCACAAGTTTGTGATTAACTTTACTAAAAAAATTGATTTTTGAGTCAATCTTTTTTCTTTTTCCTTATCTTTTATTTTTCTCGGTCTGGTAGACATGTCCTTCACATAGATAACCCGTGCCACATCATTGGCTAGGACGAACGGTTCGTCAGTGTACCCCATATTTTTCAGATCCACTGTTTTCATTCCGTACCGTGGGTCTACATGTACCCCGCCTCCTGACAGATTGACCCATTTGCACTTAAACAAAGGGACCTTAAAATCTTGTCCGTAGTCAAGTTCCCATATGTCCACTATGTAACCATAATATGTGTCCTTTCCCTTCTTGGTTGTTGCATCAAAGAGGACACCGCTGTTTTGGTTGGTGCTCTTTTGATCTTGGTCAATCGTGTAGAATGTATTCCCATTTATCTCGTATCCTTCGTAAATCAATACAGTCAAAGATGGTCCCCTGGACAACAAGTACAACTCATCACAAACAGTGTTGTCACCTCTGAGACGTGCTTCCAACCAACTACTGAAAGTCCTAATGTGTTCACATGTAATCCAGTCGTTGCACTGCTCCGGGTGTTTGGAGCGCAGACTGTTCTTGTGTTCATCGACATACGGGGTCACCAAGGTAGAGTTCTGTAGAACTGTGTAGTGTGCTTGAGACCAAGAATATCCGTCCCTGCATATGATTGAGTCACTTCCAAGAGTGCCTTTTCCAGTCAATCTCCCCTCATACCGCTATTTAGGGAGACCTATCTTCTTAAGGCCAGGAATGAAGTCAACACAAAACCCGATGACATCCTCTGTTTGATGGCCCATGAAGATGCTTCCTTCTGGCCTAGCGTGGTTACGGACATATTTCTATAGGACTCCCATGAACCTCTCAAAGGGGAACATATTGTGTAGAAATACGGGCCCCAGAATGACAATCTCGTCGACTAGATGAACTAGGACATGCGTCATGATATTGAAGAAGGATGGTGGGAACACCAGCTCGAAACTGACAAGACATTGCGCCACATCACTCCTTAGCCTTGGTACGACTTCTGGATCGATCACCTTCTGAGAGATTGCATTGAGGAATGCACATAGCTTCACAATGGCTAATCGGACGTTTTTCGGTAGAAGCCCCCTCAATGCAACCGGAAGCAGTTGCGTCATAATCACGTGGCAGTCATGAGACTTTAGGTTCTGGAACTTTTTCTCTGGCATATTTATTATTCCCTTTATATTCGACGAGAAGCCAGTCGGGACCTTCATACTGAGCAGGCATTCAAACAAGATTTCTTTCTCTTCTTTCGTAAGAGCGTAGCTCGCATGACCTTCATACTGCTTCGGAGGCATGCCGTCTTTTTCGTGCAAACGTTGCAGGTCCTCCCGTGCCTCAGGTGTATCTTTTGTCTTTCCATACACGCCCAAGAAGCCTAGCAGGTTCATGGAAAGGTTCTTCGTCACGTGCATCATGTCGATTGAAGAGCGGACCTCTAGGTCTTTCCAGTAGGGTAGGTCCCAAAATATATATTTCTTCTTCCACATGGGTGCGTGTCCCTCAGCTTCATTCGGAATAGCTAGTGCGCCGGGACCCTTTCCAAAGATTACGTGTAAATCATTGACCATAGCAAGTACGTGATCACCGGTACGCATGGCGGGCTTCTTCCGGTGATCTGCCTCGCCTTTGAAATGCTTGCCTTTCTTTCGACATTGATGGTTGGTCGGAAGAAATCGATGATGGCCCAGGTACACATTCTTCCTGCATTTGTCCAGGTATATACTTTCAGTGTCATCTAAACAGTGTGTGTGTAGGATCAGAAGTATGTCTAGAGGGGGGGGGGGTGATTAGACTACTTGACCAAATAAAAACTTAACCTTTTCCCAATTTTAGTTCTTGGCAGATTTTAGCAACTTTAGGACAAGTCAAGCCCACACAATTCAAGCAAGCATGCAAAGAGTATATAGGCAGCGGAAAGTAAAGCATGCAACTTGCAAGAATGTAAAGGGAAGGGTTTGGAGAATTCAAACGCTATTGGAGACACGGATGTTGTTCCCGTGGTTCAGATAGGTGGTGCTATCCTACATCCACGTTGATGGAGACTTCAACCCACGAAGGGTAACGGTTGCACGAGTCCATGGAGGGCTCCACCCACGAAGGGTCCACGAAGAAGCAACCTTGTCTATCCCACCATGGCCATCGCCCACGAAGGACCTGCCTCACTAGCGGTAGATCTTCACGAAGTAGGCGATCTCCTTGCCCTTACCAACTCCTTGGTTCAACTCCACAATCTTGTCGGAGGCTCCCAAGTGACACCTAGCCAATCTAGGAGACACCACTCTCCAAGAAGTAACAAATGGTGTGTTGATGATGAACTCCTTGCTCTTGTGCTTCAAATGATAGTCTCCCCAACACTCAACTCTCTCTCACAGGATTTGGATTTGGTAGAAAGAAGATTTGAGTGGAAAGCAACTTGGGGAAGGCTAGAGATCAAGATTCATATGGTAGGAATGGAATATCTTGGTCTCAACACAAGGGTAGGTGGTTCTCTCTCAGAACATATGAGTTGGAAGTGTAGATGTGTTCTGATGGCTCTCTCCACGAGTGAAGAGGAGGTGGAGGGGTATATATAGCCTCCACACAAAATCCAACCGTTACACACAATTTACCAATCTCGGTGGGACCAAATCAACAAACTCGGTCGGACCGAAATAGTAAACCTAGTGACCGTTAGAGATTTTCGGTGGGACTGACATGCAACTCGGTAGGACTGATATGGTTAGGGTTAGGGCATAACTTAATCTCGGTGAGACCGATTACACAAACTCGGTGAGACCGATTTGGTAATTAGCTAACCAGAGAGTTGGTCAGGTAAACTCGGTGGGACCGATTTGCTCTTTCGGTGAGACCGAAATGTTACAAAAGGGAAACAGAGAGTTTACATTGCAATCTCGGTGGGACCGATCCGCTCTTTTGGTGAGACTGAAAAGTTACGAAAAGGAAACAGAGAAATTGCAATCCCATCTCGGTGAGACCGAGATCCCTATCGGTAGAACCGATTTGCTAGGGTTTTGGCAGTGGCTTATGACATGTGAAACTCGGTGGCGCCGGATAGAAAGAATCGGTAGGTCCGAGTTTGGCTTAGGGTTTAGGTCATATGTGGATATGGGAAAGTAGCTGAGGATTTTGGAGCATATCATTAAGCACATGAAGCAAAAAGCTCATTAAGCAACACTTCATCCCTCCTTGATAGTATTGGCTTTTCCTATGGACTCAATGTGATCTTGGATCACTAAAATGTAAAATGAAGAGTCTTGAGCTTTTGAGCTTGAGCCAATCCTTTGTCCTTAGCATTTTGAGGGTTCCACTTTCACCATCCATGCCATGCCAATCATTGAGCTTTCCTGAAATAATTGTCTTGGAATAGCATTAGCTCAATGAGCTATATGTTGTTATGAATTACCAAAAGCACCTAGGGATAGTTGCACTTTCAATATCCCCCTTTTTGGTAATTGATGACAACATATAGATCAAATCTTCGACAAATGATAAATAAGAATGAATTATATCGTCGCTTTGAGAAGTATGTGATAAGTAAGAGCTCCCCCTAAATTTGTGCATATTTAAAGTTTGCTTTGGACTGCAAATGCACAAAGAGTTAGAATCATGGGTTACTCTTCCATGTCACATACATCTTGGTGGAGCGCTCAAAATGATAAGAATGAAATACATGCACTCATCACCAAGAAATGTGAATGATCACATAAGATAGATAAGATATATCAAGCATGCATAAGTGTAGCTTATGATCAAACACACGATCATCAATGTCTCACAAGCATATCAAAGTATCTCGACCAAAAGCAAAAGAAGTTTGAAAAACCACCAAATAAAGCAAGAGAGAATAAAAGCAACACACTCTCTCTCGAAGCCTATGATCTATACATTTTTCTGCCCCTTTGGCAACAAGTTACCAAAAAGTTCCTAGAAAATGCATAGTGCTAGATCGACACTTAGGCTAGATCTTCTGGTGGTGGTGGAGTCTGGATCACTCCAAGGACGAAGGCTTCTGTAGACGTGGTTGGAGCTGGAGCTGAAGTAGATGCTAGAGCTGGTTGGGCTGGTGCTGTGGCTGGAGCTGAGGTGGTGGCTCTTGTGTCAGGAACTGGCACTGCAGATGACCTCTGGGCTCGTGGCACTCTGGCAAATGCATCAGTGGTAGTCTTCCCTTTCCTCTCCTGCATGTCATCTTGAAGTTGCTCCACTGCAGACTGAATCTCTGTCACTTTGACATCCAAGTCATAGAACTTTTGTTCTACGATCCTCTCTAAGCTCTCCTGATTCTGAGTGAGGGTGGCCAGTCCTTTCTCTATCCTCAGGGTGGATGCAATCAAGTAACTGAGCTGCTCTTGCTTGGTTTTCAAGAAATATTCAGATGCCTCCTCTTGAGTTGGCATCCTTGCAGCTTTCTCCTTCCTTGCCTTCTCCTTCTGTGCTTGTGCATGGGCTGAAGATGGTTCATCCTTGTTCATCACAACTTCATTATCTTCAAAATCTGGATGAATAGGCAAATGTTCCTTGTCCAAGAGGTATATGCCTGTGCCCATCTTAGAGTTAATCAGCTCCTGGATCTGAGGGGCATATCCACAGCTCCTCTTCTGGTTTGCTGCAGTCCTCTTGATTGTTTCTACCATGAGGCTCATGACTTTGAATTTCTGTGGTACATCAAAGATATGAAGTAAGTTTATTGCATGGCCTCTGATCATCTTGTGATCACCTGACTTGGGCAACAAGGTGTGCCTCAGTATCCAATTGATGGTTGGCAATCCTGACAGAAGATAATGTACTGATCCAAACTTGAAAGTGTCAAGTGCCTTGTTTGGGATCTCCTTGTACATTTTGGACATAGAGTTGTGGTCCATATTCTTCTTGGCATAAATATCTAGGTCATCCTCATGCTCCTCTGGGGCATTGATGAGCTGTGCCCACTCAACAACTGTTGATTGGTACCTCGTACCTTCAGACATCCATACAATTCTGCCATCTGGATAGAAGTGTGCTGTGGAGTAGAACTGCATGATCAGCTCTTCATTCCATTTTGTGAGCTTTTGCCCAACAAAGTCAGCTACTCCACATGCCTTGAAGCTGTCTTGCACTCCAGGATAGTGCTCTTCATTGTCCTTGATGTATTCCCAGTCGACCCATCTCATGTCACAAACAATGGGCTTCTTATCCAATAAGACTGTCTCATAGAAGTCCTGCTGTTCCTTAGTGTGGAACCTGTAGTCAACAGCAGTTCTCCTCCTGGTAGCATAAGGATCTTCTGCTCTCCACTTTCTCAGCCCTGAGTCTCTTCTGATCTTCATATCCTCAGCCACAGGATGAGCATCATTGTGGTCTGGGATCTTGGGCTTCAACTTTCTGAGAACTTGGCCTTCCTCTTCTTCTGCAGTGTCAGGCACTGGGGCCTTGTTCTTCTCAGCAGCTGGGATGCTCCTTGTATTCCTCTTTGGAGCTGTCTTGGCCTTTGATGCAGTCTTGGGTGCTTCCTTGGGCTTGGATGCCGTAGCCCCTGATTTGATTGCATCACCCATTAGCTTGGGTGCCTTAGGTGCTGGTGCAGCAACCTCTTCTTCTTCCTCATCAGAATCTTTCCTCATAGAAGGCTTGCCAACTACTCTTGCAGTGGTAGTTCTGGCTCTCTTCTTTTTCTTGTCCTGGCCAATTTCTTCCTCTTCAGATTCCATAGTGAATTTTATAGTTTCCTTAGGGACAGCCTTCCTAGGCTTGGAGGTAGGAACTCTCCTAGCAGGTGCCTTTTTGTGCATTCCTGGCTTGATGGCTGCAGCTGAGCCATACTCCTTCTTGAGCACAACTTTCTTGGAAGTAGCTTCTTCTTCTGCCACATAGTCCTCATCCTCTGATTCTGAGGTTCTTTTCTTCCTTTGTCTGGTGGCAGCTTTTGGCAAATTACTGGGAATACTCCTGCTGCCTTCATCTGAAGAACTGGAGGGACTAGTGCCCTCACTCATGTGCACTGGCTGTTCTGACATGTTCTGGCTGTCACTCTGATCTGACATGATGAACAAGCTGACTGCTGACCCTGTGAATAGTTTATAGATGAGGTAGAGTGGATAAGCATCACAAAATGCAGAGATTTTTGCAAAAGAATGATTCAAAGTCTTAGTTTTAGTTTCCCACAGAAATCATTTCGGATCTACCGATTTTTAAACTCGGTGATACCGAAGCAGTTTTGGAACCTAAACTAGTGAACTCGGTCAGACCAAGTCATAGTTCGGTGGCACCGAGACTGCTAGGGTTTCACAAAGTTCCAAAATCGGTCACACCGATTAGCAATACTCGGTCAGACCGAGTCTCACTTGTGCAATGGCATGAGCCAAATCGGTGGGACCGAGTTTTTCAACTCGGTGGGTCCGAGATGGTTTTGGCGGAAACCTAACCCTAAAATTTCGAATCAAACCTATTCTACGAATCGCATTGACTGGATTGGAGTGTTTCAAACGTGGCTAGAATCAATATGATCACAATGTGCTAGGAATCGGATTGGGGAATAGCACAAAGATCGAGTCCATACCCTAGTTCAGCGGAGACTTGCTACGGCGGCAACGGCGGGGTTGAATTCCGTTGACGGCAACGGAGACCAGTGACTGGAGGCGGCTGGCGGCGAGAAGACGATCCGGAGACCACGTTGGCAGAGCGAGCTATCGCGCGGGCGAAGGGGTTCGGAGAAATTTCCAAATTTTTGCCCGTGTCTATATATAGCCTGACCCTGTCGGTGTGACCGAGTGGAACAACTCGGTGGCACCGAGATGCAAAACTGTATACAGTTATTGCAACTCGGTGTGACCGAATGGTCCAAATCGGTTGCACCGAGATCGAAAACATAGATCAACTTAATGATCTCGGTAGGACTGAAAGTGGGGTATCGGTCAGACTGAGAATCACAAAGAGGTTTTGGAAGTTTAAGTCTATGACGAATCGGGGACTCCAAGTGCTCCTCACATAGAGTGGTTCGAATCTGACTTGATCAATTTTGTGATGTAGCATGAATAGAGTTTGAGACGAGAAAAGCATAGTTAGCTAGAGGAGGTTCTTAGGCATTCTTGTCCATCCACTTGGCAAAAGAGAAATAAATCCAAACAATCAAAACAACAAGTGGATGTCCTCGAATGAGTAAAATATGCAACCAACATGATCACACAATAAAATGGCAATTGAAATATGTAACAAAGCATGCACAACCAATTCTAGCATCTATCAAGCAATTTGCGATGACTAGGTCATCTATATATGAGTATATTGACTTAGGAGTCAAATGAGAACACTTGATCATAGGTCATACTCATCGTTTAAGATCAAGTGGGGTTACCACTTTTACATAAAGCATTGTTGTGTTCACATCATTAGAGTTGCTTTAGTTCAAGTCTTAGAGTAAAGCTCCCCCTAGATGTGATATCCCCCCCTAAGAGGGATGAACTAACCTTGGGTTTTGTCGATGATGACTTCATGTAGATGTTGAAGATGTGGATGCTCAATGTTGATGTAGATCACTTGAAGCTATCCTTTTGAGTGAATTGCACTTCCAATACCTACATGGGTTAGTCCCACAAGGAACAAACAAGGATATCCATAGACATAGAGTGATGCACACACAAGATGATGTCCATGAAAACTTTTAGGTTACCTTGTCCCTTGACTTACCAACAAGAGGGTTTGTGACTCCTTGAACTAGTGCAAGATGTGGAAGTTGATTGCACTTGTTATTGCCAAAATGATAAGAGTGAAGTATGTTGGCGGAGTCACCCTCAAGAACTCTCTAGTTCTTCTTCTTTTGGATCCACACCATCTTGATGGGAATCCTTGGAGTTGTAGTCGTACTTGATGAAGTGGAACTTTAAGTAGTCTTGGGAATCCACTTGACTAAGGTCTTAGGAGCTTCTTCAAATGTATCAATTTCCTCTTGAAGCTTGTCCTTGCCTTTTTGCTTGTAGTCTTGTGGTGGAAGATCATCTTGAGCTTGTGTCCCCTTGAAAGAAGTAGGGTCATACTTCTCTTGTTGTGGAACAAACTTTGTCTTGGGGTATTGATCTTCTTCCCACTCAACTCCATTGGCATTGAACTTTCATTCAAAACCAACACCTTGATTCTTCCGGTGCCTTCTTTGCTTGCGTACAATTTCCTCGAATTGCTTATTCCCGGCAAGGCTTTTGTACACTCCTTTCTCTATGATTCCCTTCAATAAGCTATTTTCTTGCTCAAGTGTAACTTGGCTAAGAGAATCATTAGTGGAATCAAGAGAACTACTAGAAGCAACAACATTGGATTTAACATGATCATTGTTACTACTAGAGGAAGAATCTTTCTTGTTACTAGACTTGACTTGAGGCATGTAAGTGGATAAGAGTAAACGCTTGGCAATGTAAGAAGAACTTTTCTTGCGAAGATCATCATTGATTCCCTTTAAAAACTCATGCTCTTGCTCAAGATTGAGCTTTTCAAAGCGTAACTTCTCATGAGCTTTTAAAAGTTCTCGATGATCTTCGAAGATAGTTTCATGAGCTAACTTAAGAGTGTTTAGTTCTTTAGTTAGAGCCTCAATTTTCTCCTTATCATTGTCATTCATTTTATCTTGATTAGCATGATTAATTGATGTTTCATCATAGTATTCATCACTAGAGTTGTCAACAAGTAAATCATCATCACCTAACAAGTCATCTTCATCACTATTAAAATCAACATACTTAGGGTGTGTTACCTTAGGACCTTTGGCCATGAAGCATCTTCCAATTTCTTCATTTGGTGAGTCAAATATGTCGTAGGAGTTGGTTGACACAAGTGCTAGACCGGCAACACCTTCATCTTGAGTATATTCAGAGTCGGAGTGATAACTTCTCTCGGAGTGGTTGTCGGAGTCGGAGCCGGATACCCATTCACCAACATGAGCTTGATGTCTTCGTTTTGTGTAGCTCCTTGATGACTTTTCCTTTCTTTCCGAATCCTTCTATCTTCGTGAGCATCTTCGTTCATAACGATCATCTCTACTCCTTCCCTCTCTTGATGGTGATTCTTCTCTTTTGCTTCTTCTTTTTGGGGAATCTTCTCTTCTTTTGTAGGGAGCCGTACACTCATTGGAATAGTGTCCGGGTCTTCCACAATTGTAGCAGTTTCGCTCTCGACTAGAAGATCTTTTGTCATTGTAGGACCTTGACTTGGAGCTTCTATGTTTGCTTCTACTCTTGTAGAACTTGTTGAAGTTCTTCACCATTAAGCTCAATTCTTCGATGAAGTTCTGTTTCTCACTTGATGATGTGGGGGCTTCACATGAGGCTTTGTAAGCACCACTTGATTTGTTGTGAAGTTCCTCTTTATCCTTGAGTGACATCTCATGAGCAACAATTCTTCCAATGACCTCCGTTGGCTTGAGATCTTTGTAATTGGGCATCATTTGGATCAATGTGCACACGGTATCATATTTTCCATCCAAGGCTCTTAGGATCTTCTTGATGATGAATCTATCGGTCATCTCTTCACTCCCTAAGCCGACAATCTCATTTGTGATAAGAGCAAGCCTAGAGTACATTTCAGCGACACCTTCACCATCCTTCATTTTGAACTTGTCAAGTTGACTTTGAAGCACATCCAATTTGGATTCCTTGACGGAGTCGGTACCTTCGTGCATATCAATCAAAGTATCCCAAATTTCCTTTGCATTCTCAAGACAGCTGATTTTGTTGAATTCTTCGGGGCACAATCCGTTGAAGAGAATATCACAAGCTTGAGCGTTGTATTGCAGCATCTTCAACTCATCCGCGGTAGCTTCACGGTTTGGTTCTTTCCCATCAAAGAAGTCACCTTGCAAACCAACACACACAATAGCCCAAACGGCGGGGTTATGTCCGAGAATATGCATTTTCATTTTATGCTTCCAACTAGCAAAATTAGTACCATCAAAGTAAGGACCTCTACGGTGATAATTTCCCTCGCTAGACGCCATACTCTCCTAGGTTGTGAACCAAGGCTATGACCACCAAAAGCTATGGAAATCAAAGCAAATGGAGACCAAAGCTCTGATACCACTTGTAGGATCGGAAGTATGTCTAGAGGGGGGGTGATTAGACTACTTGACCAAATAAAAACTTAACCTTTTCCTAATTTTAGTTCTTGGCAGATTTTAGCAACTTTAGGACAAGTCAAGCAATCATCACACAATTCAAGCAAGCATGCAAAGAGTATATAGGCAGCGGAAAGTAAAGCATGCAACTTGCAAGAATGTAAAGGGAAGGGTTTGGAGAATTCAAACGCTATTGGAGACACGGATGTTTTTCCCGTGGTTCAGATAGGTGGTGCTATCCTACATCCACGTTGATGGAGACTTCAACCCACGAAGGGTAACGGTTGCGCGAGTCCACGGAGGGCTCCACCCACAAAGGGTCCACGAAGAAGCAACCTTGTCTATCCCACCATGGCCATCGCCCACGAAGGACTTGCCTCACTAGCGGTAGATCTTCACGAAGTAGGCGATCTCCTTGCCCTTACAAACTCCTTGGTTCAACTCCACAATCTTGTCGGAGGCTCCCAAGTGACACCTAGCCAATCTAGGAGACACCACTCTCCAAGAAGTAACAGATGGTGTGTTGATGATGAACTCCTTGCTCTTGTGCTTCAAATGATAGTCTCCCCAACACTCAACTCTCTCTCACAGGATTTGGATTTGGTAGAAAGAAGATTTGAGTGGAAAGCAACTTGGGGAAGGCTAGAGATCAAGATTCATATGGTAGGAATGGAATATCTTGGTCTCAACACAAGGGTAGGTGGTTCTCTCTCAGAACATATGAGTTGGAAGTGTAGATGTGTTCTGATGGCTCTCTCCACGAGTTAAGAGGAGGTGGAGGGGTATATATAGCCTCCACACAAAATCCAACCATTACACACAATTTACCAATCTCGGTGGGACCAAATCAACAAACTCGGTCGGACCGAAATAGTAAACCTAGTGACTGTAAGAGATTTTCGGTGGGACTGACATGCAACTTGATAGGACCGATATGGTTAGGGTTAGGGCATAACGTAATCTCGGTGAGACTGATTACACAAACTCGGTGAGACCGATTTGGTAATTAGCTAACCAGAGAGTTGGTCAGGTAAACTCGGTGGGACCGATTTGCTCTTTCGGTGAGACCAAAATGTTACAAAAGGGAAACAGAGAGTTTACATTGCAAACTTGGTGGGACCGATCCGCTCTTTCGGTGAGACCGAAAAGTTACGAAAAGGAAACAGAGAAATTGCAATCCCATCTCGGTGAGACCGAGATCCCTATCGGTAGAACCGATTTGCTAGGGTTTTGGTAGTGGCTTATGACATGTGAAACTCGGTGGCGCCGGATAGAAAGAATCGGTAGGTCCGAGTTTGGCTTAGGGTTTAGGTCATATGTGGATATGGGAAAGTAGCTGAGGATTTTGGAGCATATCATTAAGCACATGAAGCAAAAAGCTCATTAAGCAACACCTCATCCCTCCTTGATAGTATTGGCTTTTCCTATGGACTCAATGTGATCTTGGATCACTAAAATGTAAAATGAAGAGTCTTGAGATTTTGAGCTTGAGCCAATCCTTTGTCCTTAGCATTTTGAGGGTTCCACTTTCACCATCCATGCCATGCCAATCATTGAGCTTTCCTGAAATAATTGTCTTGGAATAGCATTAGCTCAATGAGCTATATGTTGTTATGAATTACCAAAACCACCTAGGGATAGTTGCACTTTCAGTGTGCATGTGTGGTATCATTTGTTTGTCTGTCCTGAAAGGTTACTGAGAGCGGGCCAATCGTTGATGTTCACGAACAGCAACACCTTTAGGTTAAATTCCTCTTGTCTGTGCTCATCCCACGTACGTACACCGTTTCCATTCCACAGCTGTAAAAGTTCTTCAACTAATGGCCTTAGGTACACATCAATGTCGTTGCCGGGTTGCTTAGGGCCTTGGATGAGAAATGGCATCATAATGAACTTCCGCTTCATGCACATCCAAGGAGAAAGGTTATACATACATAGAGTCACAGGCCAGGTGCTGTGATTGCTGCTCTGCTCCCCGAAAGGATTAATGCCATCCGCGCTTAAAGCAAACCATACGTTCCTTGGGTCCTTTGCAAACTCATCCCAGTACTTTCTCTCAATTTTTCTCCACTGCGACCCGTCAGCGGGTGCGCTCAACTTCTCGTCTTTCTTACGGTCCTCACTGTGCCATCGCATCGACTTGGCATGCTCTCCGTTTCTGAACAAACGTTTCAACCGTGGTATTATAGGAGCATACCACATCACCTTCGCAGGAACCCTCTTCCTATGGGGCTCGTTGTGAACATCACCAGGGTCATCTCGTCTGATCTTATAACGCAATGCACCGCATACCGAGCATGCGTTCAGATCCTTGTATGCACCGCGGTATAGGATGCAGTCATTAGGGCATGCATGTATCTTCTCCACCTCCAATCCTAGAGGGCATACGACCTTCTTTGCTGCATATGTACTGTCGGGCAATTCGTTATCCTTTGGAAGCTTCTTCTTCAATATTTTCAGTAGCTTCTCAAATCCTTTGTCAAGCACAGCATTCTCTGCCTTCCACTGCAGCAATTCCAGTACGGTACCGAGCTTTGTGTTGCCATCTTCGCAATTGGGGTACAACCCTTTTTTGTGATCCTCTAACATGCGATCGAACTTCAGCTTCTCCTTTTGACTTTCGCATTGCGTCCTTGCATCGACAATGACCCGGCGGAGATCATCATCATCGGGCACATCGTCTGGTTCCTCTTGATCTTCAGCAGCTTTACCCGTTGCAGCATCATTGGGCACATCGTCTGGTTCCTCTTGATCTTCACTAGCTCCCCCCGTTGCAGCATCACCGTATTCAGGGGGCACATAGTTGTCATCGTACTCTTCTTCTTCGTCCTCTTCCATCATAACCCCTATTTCTCCGTGCCTCGTCCAAAAATTATAGTGTGGCATGAAACCCTTGTAAAGTAGGTGGGTGTGAAGGATTTTCCGGTTAGAGTAAGACATCGTATTCCCACATTCTGCTTGTTTGCCTCAGCCGCATCGAGAAACTCATGCACGCCCTTAATGTACTCGGAGGTGTGTCTGTCACCGTACATCCATTGCCGGTTCATCTGCGTGCATTATATATAATTAAGTGTCCAAATTAATAGAAGTATCTATGCAAACATACAAGTAAGAATATTTTTTCCTTTCATAAAGAAGATAAGAACAAGAGGCTCACCATGGTGGTGCCGGCGATGAGCTCGGCGCGGGTGATCGACGGCGGTGAAGACGGGGACAGGGCGTGACGAACCTCTAAACCTAGACAAATATTAAGGAAAATGGAGCTTGGAGGTCGAGCTTGGAGAGGAGAAAGCTTAAGTAGTGTGGCTTGGGCATTCCATCCAACACCTTGTGTGCATAGGAGGTGAGCTAGAGCACCACCAAGCCCTCTCCCCCTCGGCCAGAAAAAACAGAGTAGTGTGCTCTGCTCTTGTGCGAGGGGGGTATATATAGGCACCACCACTGGTCCCGGTTGGTGGCATGAACCGGGACTAAAGGGGAGCCTTTGGTCCCGGTTCATGCCACCAACCGGGACCAATGGTGGTGGGCCAGGAGCGAGGCCCATTGGTCCCGGTTCGTCCCACCAACCGGGACCAAAGGTCCAGACGAACCGGGACCAATGGCCCACGTGGCCCGGCCGGCCCCCTGGGCTCACGAACCGGGTCCAATGCCCCCATTGGTCCCGGTTCTAGACTGAACCGGGACTAATGGGCTGACCCGGCCTGGACCTTTGCCCCCTTTTCTACTAGTGTATGGATCAAGATGGAAGATAGTATGAAGCCAAATAGCAACAGTCATCACACAATGAAGTCAAACAGATAAGACAAGCAAGCAAAAGACTTCACGAAGACAAACTGTAAATAAGTGAAGGAAGAGATAGAGCCAGTTTCTTGGTGAAGACAAGGATTTGTTGGACCAGTTCCATTTGCTATGACAACTGTACGTCTGGTTAGGGAGGCTGAGATTCAACTCAGAAGACCGCGTCTTCACCTTATTCCCCTTGAGCTAAGGACACTTAGTACTCACCCAATCACTCTGGTAAGTCTTCAAGGTAGACTTCCAAACCTTCACAGACTTCGTTCACCGGCAATCCACAATGGCTCTTGGATGCTTAGAACGCGACGCCTAACCGGCTGGAGGATTCACAGTCCTCAAGTGTAACAAGTCTTCAGGTCACGCAGACAGAAAGACTTCAGTGATGCCAAACACTCTTTGGGCTCTGGGTGTTTTGGGCTTTGTCCTTGCAAGGATCTCTCTCTCAAATGCTTCAGAGGTCGGTTGCTCTCAAACGACAAAAGCCATGTACTAACTCTGAGCAACCACCAATTTATCGTGTAGGGGGTGGGCTATTTATAGCCACTAGGCAACCCGACCTGATTTGTCCGAAATGACCCTGGGTCACTAAGGAACTGACACGTGTTCCAACGGTCAGATTTCAAACACATGCGGCAACTTGACTTGGGCTACAAGTAAAGCTGACTTATCCGACTCTGGATAAGATTTGCTCTCATTGTCTTCGCTCGAAGACATAGGATTTGGTTGAGCATCACTTCAGTCACTCTGACTTTGTTCACTTGGACCCCACTTAATAGTACGGTGGTTAGATTTGGTTGAGCATCACTTCAGTCACTCTGACTTTGTTCACTTGGACCCCACTTAATAGTACGGTGGTTCCTATGACTCAACAAAGAAGAAAAGGAAACTACGAAACATCCATGTCTTCGCACTCCATAGTCTTCACGTGAATGTCTTCTTGAGTCATAATCTTCGTTGTGAATATTTTCACATACCACTATTGTCTTCAATGTCTTCACACATTTTTAGGGGTCATCTCCGGTAGGTAAACCGAATCAATGAGGGACTACTACCTGTGTTATCTTGCAATTCTCACAAACACATTAGTCCCTCAACCAGGTTTGTCATCAATACTCCAAAACCAACTACGGGTGGGACTAGATGCACTTACAATAGTGGCGAAGGCCATTTAGCGGGAGTCACGAAATGTCCGCCACTTTCCTTTAAAAAATAAAACAAACCAAATGACCGCCTCTAGTCACTTTAATAGACGCTTCACTTTGAAAAATGTATCGAGATCAGCAGTAAAATTGAAAGCACTCCCCGAAATATGTTCAAGGAATTTTTAAATTTCATCGATGCCCAAAGCAGACTTCGTCCCAAGCTTCCTCTTCTAGATATTGAATTTCTTCATAGGTAATTGATCCAGTTTGCCATGGGCATTGAGCTTCACCCAATAATGCATCATTGTAGCTTCCACTTTGTCCTATGGCAGAACACTCATGCGTGTCTAGGCTAGACAATGATGTGATCAACAAGTTGCAAAATGAGCAAATGAACATGCGTGTCTAGGCTCTACCCAACATGCAGAGCACCAAGAAGCAACACTTACGAGCTCTTTGAGTGATGCCCCCTTGCCATCTTGCTCGCACTTGTACATACACACTGCCATACTTTTTTACGTCATTTGAATGACGTACTATCGATGGAGTAGCGACCTCTGTCCGCGATCATGGATCACTTTCATGTCGTAGGGAGCATAGTGCTTGTGCTCATTGAACCAAACATGCACAGATTACCAAAATGCCACATTATGCTTCATGCATTGAAACTCCACACTTGTGACAAATCACGCATCACACAACAATTCATCCTCCTTCACTGAGTACACAACCATCATGTTCGCTTCAAAGCCAACAAAGACAATGTCAAAATATTCCGCCATGGACAATGGCGGTAGAGGCGGATGGTACATGGCGGCCAACGGGATTCTGGGTGGAGCGGTAGCATAGGCCAAGGGCAAGCCTCTAGCTAGAGCAGTAGAGGTCTGGCAAGGCCTAGGCGCCGGTGGGGTGGTATAGCAGTGATGTTGGTCACTCGGGGTGCAAATACAGAGCACGGGGGGAGAGATAGTGGGGAAAAAGGGCTCTGTTTGGGGTATTTGGGTGTGCGAGCGGAGTCGGATGCGTATAGTGAAGATGAAGAATACCAGCTTCCAGCTCATCACAACCGACATCGCCCTAATCACAACTGTCAATATCAAGTGCCACCTCCTCACTGTCTTCCATCAATCTCCTTGTCTTCCATCAATCTTCTTCTAGCACAAACAAAAGATTACAACATCATACATTTCTGGAGCAGTTAGAAGAATATGAACATCTCAAGGGTACTAATGTTGAGGTCAATAATGATTTCAACTTAAATTATGTTTATTATCAGAAACACCTGTAATTTTATTCCTATTCATATCAATTATGTCGGGTTTGTAACGGATCAATTTAGAGTGGATTGATTGAGCTGCTAATGGGCTTGCCTGCCAATGGGCTGGCCCAGTTTGATGTGTCCTGGTGCTGCTATATGACGCGGAATGTGTCCGACGTCCTCGCCTCATCTTCTTCTGACCGTTGGTACGCGGGGCATTTCCTATTTGGCGCCACATGCGCCAGTAAACGTGCATTTTGTTAACTAGCGCCTGTGGCATCCGTAAATGGGCCGGCCCATCTAGGCGCCGGTTAACGTTTTTTTGAAAACTTTGTGATTTTTTTTGAGATTGATGAACTTTTTTGAATATTGATGAACTTTTTACGAAATTTAATGAATCTTTGTCTTGAAAATGGATGAACTTTTTTTATTTATGAGCTTTTTCTAAAAATACATGAACTTTTTTTCAATTTCTATGAACTTTTTTCAAATTTAATGAACTTTTGCTAAATTCAATGAACTTTTTTTCAATTTGAATGGACTTTTTTTTTCAAATTGCTGAACTTTTTCAAAATTTATGAACCTTTTTTAAAGAGGTGAACGTATTTTTTCAAAGGGATGAACTTTTGTTCTTTAAATCTGTAAACCCTTCCTTATTTCGTATTTTTATTTTCGTAAAAAAATTGGGGCAGCATGCTAGTGGGCCGGCCCATGCTAGCAGTGCTGCAGGCGCCGGATCGTTAACGGCCCCCTACGACGCTGTATAGGAGCTCCCGGTGCGCGGCCTCCACTTACCAAAGTTGTTCTTCAACAGGAAAGAGAGAGAGAGAGAGAGAAAAAAACTCGGCCCAGTAGCCCACGAAATCGTCCGTATTCTACACAAAGCAGTTGTCCATCTCCCTCTCCGTCTCCAACACGAACACGAGCGGAGAACTGAAAAACCAATCCGCCGCCACCCCTCATCCCCGTCTCTCCCAATCTTTTTCCCTCTCTCACATCCCGTGGCTTCCACCGTCGGCCGATTGAGTGTTTACCGGATTCTTCGTCCGTCGTCCCTCCCCGCATTAACGCACACGTACACCTATCTTCCTCGTTTGTCTATGATTCAGAGCGGAGCAGGGGATCAATTGATGTCAAGTTCTGCTTCCAATCCATCTAGGCCACCGGCCAGTCCACCGAGGGGAGAGTCCAGATTGTCCATGCGAAACCGTAGACGCCACGCGCGTACCATCTCCACCGCCTCGCCCAGTTCTTGCTCGCCTCAGCTTGCGGGGATGGAGCAGGACGACGCCGCCCGTCCCCTTGCACCAGGCCTAGGACGACAACACCGTGGACGGCTTGGTTCACGATGGCACGGAGACCTCCCCTACGGTGCCCCGGCGGAGTGCCCCGAGGTCTTAGATCATCCTCCTTGCAGCCGCCTCCGCAGCCGCCTCCGTGCAGCCGCGCTCGTGCGCGACCCTCAACTACGACTGTGCGTGCCCTTCAACCCTCTGTATGGAATCCATGGATTGTATTTTCATTTGTTTCTGATCTGAGTATCTGTGGATGGTGGCAGCGGTGGGTAGGACCCCTGTGACGACCTCGCATATTCCGGCAACCACAACCACTGCGTCCGCAAGAAAGGTACTAAACCAACCACACATTCCTCCTCAGGAATCAGAAACAACCATACATGCTGCCATGAACAACCCATACATTACATTGCGTTGTTAGGACAAGCGAACTCATATGGTAGTAACGATTAATAAGATTAGCAGCCGTGGAGGATGACATGCTGTGAAGTGGCTAGAGAATTTCAAAATCCAGACTGCTGCTGCTAGCTCTACTCTGATCCGCCATTTGGTAACTAGTGGCAATGCAGTAGCTGTGCAGTTCATGATTTATGCAGCAGCTGTTCTTCTACCGATCTGTTGCTCGATGATCAATTGTCTGTGGTTGCTACCGGGTAAACTGCACAGCTCAGTAGCATGCACACCTGAATGCGCTGAGATTACCGGACAAGTTACATGTTCAGTCAGCCATTCCCTGCAAGGCTATGGCTATGCGTTCCAGCGTTTTCCTTCTAAATTCCACTTGTTATGTGCAGTCGCATGGATTGGGGATATGTACGTCGGTTTGGGTTTAAAGGGGCAATCTTTGCGCATTTGTATATCAACTATTGAGGATCTCAAGTTCACATGGATCGCACTATGATCAAGTGCATTCTGGTGCTATGATGATTGTAAGAGAAGATGTTAGCTGCAGAAGCAATTGCTATGTAAGTGTGACATCTCTTTTGATCCTGCTTTCTTTATTTTTCAACTCATTAATATTTCCATTGCTTTTCTTCTTGCATAATTGCTCTAATCTTTAGAAATTTTGTGTTGATAAAAATTGCTAGTATATGCAGCTGTGGAATAGGAAAAAGGTCATTTGATTAATGGAATAGATTATGCTTGAACTCTGTTCAAGATAGGTCTCAGCTGTGATAATGAAAATGTACTGAGCAAAACAGGAAATATGTTATTTTTCAAATGGAATAGATTATGCCTTAACTCTGCTCATGACAGGTATCAGCTCTAATATTAAAATCAGTGCATGACACAATTTTTCTCATCTGGAACTGCGCTTAGAAGGTGTTTGGTCTGAAAGCTACGCTCCTGAATACAATGTGATATAAAAGGTTCATGAAATCATCAGGTATGGAAATGCTTGACCGTTTTTGTAAATTACATAGTACAATATTATTAGTTTGTTTGTTTTCATTATTTCCTGGTTCTCTTGCAGTACTATTCAACAACCTATCTTCCTGCCTACTAGATAAAAGAGGGTTTCTGTTTACTTAACATGGTTGCCTGATTAACAAATCATGGTTTCTGTCAGTTATCTTTTCCACTACCAAAGCAACAACTCATCTTCCTACCTACCAAATATACTACTGCTTGATTGCTTAGCTCCCCGCTTAAGAAGCTCCACCGTTCTTCTATATGATCCTAAAAAAATTGTGTTCTAATTTTGTGGAAAGAAACGCATGGGGCTGATGTTCATTTCTAGAGGCAAATAATCTTAGATTTCTATGCGAACTATAATCCCATCTAGATAACCCCCCTCGATATAGCTCTCATCATTTGCACAACAGAATCTAGCATAAGACGGTTCTGATTTGGATTATGGGTGTTTCTCCAAAAACTAGGAATATATGCCTGAGAACAAACAAATAATGTTATAAACTCTCCTTCGAGGGAAAGAGAACCACAAGTATAGGTGACTGCATAGTAGAAGAATCATGTTGTTCATATGCACTACAGTCCCTTTATAGAAGCTGACAAAAACAGAGACATCCTAAATTTGGTTTTCTGTTCTTTCTCGTCATTTAAGAAAAGAAACATTAACTCTTGAATTATCATTAAGGGAATATGCCTTATTAGATACTCTTATGGCGGTTATTATTGCTCAATGATGTAAGGAAAAAGAAGAATATCACGTTTTTGTCTTAGAAAAGGGTTGTGGCAAACTTTTCATAGGCGCACCCTGTTATAAGAAATGGAAGTATAGATAATTAGACCAGCTGCATATTTCCTTTTTTATATATGAAATCCAGAAGTGCAGGTTTGTGAACTGAAAAAAATGGTGGTTCCATGCAGGATTTGGACATGCATAGGAAATCTGCAAGGGGAACAACAACAAAGGAAACTGGTGTAAGATTTAGTACCAAGACTCGAAGATGAGCTACCATCAAGATTATGTCTCAACAATCAAGTATAGTGTCAACACTTATGGTAAGCAAATATGAATGTTTCTAGAATAACTATTGGTTTGATCTAAAAAATTATTATTATGCACCCACATTATATATCTAAAGTTGGTACTATATATAAATTCGAGGATTAGTATAAACAAAGCTGTACGTGAACATGCAAAAAAATCTCAAAAGAAAATAAGGTATCAGATTAGTTTCACAATCACAGTTATGCAAGAGAATAGAGAATAAAGTGGACTATTGCTTGAATCTCAAAATAATGCATGATCCATATTAACTTAATTAGCAATACGGTGTCACTTAGATACTTCAGATAATATTCCTACAAACCTGATGAAAGTTCTTTTACGGTTGAGATCTTTGTTAAAAGGAAATACAAATTCAGTATTTTTGCAAGATAACTGGCGTTGGCTGTTATGCAGGATTTTTTTACTGAACTCACAGAAGTAGATTTTGTATCCCATCCAGCGTTCAACCTAATGGACATCGAGGGGACCACTTTGAGTAGACAATTGTTTGTGTGGAGGAAAATGCATGGTACTAAAGCTAACCTTCCTCTGGTCTAGATGAAATCAAGGCAACTGGGTCTTCTATCTTCAAACATCAATTTGTTAGTTTTTCCTGGCTTCAGTGCATCCCCTCATATTATTGTGTTTAAACTACATTACAGTGTATTAATTAGGTAAAATTTATCTGAAGTAGATGTAGCATGACCTTTAGGATTTTGCACACGGGCCACACCAATTTCGAGTAGTCGTATTTCTACATATCTGCTCACCAAATAGCCGCATGATTATTATGAACATGGTAAACTGTGAAGCTATTTTCTTTATTAGTCCTAAAAAAGAAACTGAACTATTTGTGTGGGGCCAGAGAAGCATACTTTCAATAGAAACTGCAATTGCTTGGGTAAGAGGAGGCATACCATTGTAAACCGATGTAGGCTGAAGGCTAGCTACATCATTGGGGTGTGGTCAAACCCGGCAAGCTGCAACTATGTCGAGCATCCACATTACTGCCACCACATGCTTGCTAAAATGGTTAATCTGACTGTCATGTACATCGGCCACATCTTCGGTGAGCATGCTCGATGGCAAGCTCGGGCAACTATTGTTGTATTGAGTATCCAGATGATAACCGTGTCGGTGAGAAACAACACTTATGGGATCACAAGAATCCCTACTGCGGTTGCCACGGTGCAGGATTGCAAGAAGAGCATGATTAGTAACCAGCACAAGGATCGTTTACCCAGGTTCGGGCCGCGAGGATGCGTAAAACCCTAGTCCTGCTTTGGTGGATGTATTGAGTGTTCTTGAGCCTTCCAACTAGCTATGGTGGTTGGATCAATCCAAAGAGCCGAATCCTTCTTCAGTACGCCATGGGCCTCCTTTTATAGTCGAAAGGGGCTTCCACAGTGGCACAGGAGGTGCAAAGGCATACAGTGCTACGAGCTTATAGATCGTATTACAGGATAAGACATATTTAATGCATCGCTTAGGTGTCCCCTTGCTTTATTGGGGGCGGGAACGAGGCCCGTCCCGTCCGTCGCCGCTCCTCCTTGCTTCGACACGCGCCCTGGCCAGCGATGCATGCGGCGCCATGTAGGCAGGTAGGTAGCCGAGGCGGCGCGGTGGTAAAGTCTTCACAAAGATCTGCATGCTGCCACGCCGGCGCTTGTTGGGTTGGCCTGGAAGCTGCATGTTGCCATGCAGGTGCCTGCCCAGCTGGTTAGGTTGGCAGCTGCATGCGAACGGCTGTGGAGACTTGGCTGGTGTGGGCCTGGAAGTTGTCCTGCTGGCATCCTTAGTGAGGGCCTTGCCGGGTGGCCCGGCAAGGGCCTTGCCATGGCGTGCTGTCGTCCCCGGAAAGGATCTTGCCGGGGGTCTTGTGGCTCTCCTCGGCAGGGTCCTTGCCGAGCTTGCCTTTTAATCCTCATCGGGTCTTGAATATTCCTTGTCTTCAAAAAGATCTGCATGCCACCATGGAGGTGCCTCCTGAGCGCTGGGCTCAAGGGTGGTGCGCTCCATTGGTGTTGGATGAGCCGCCCCGGCAAGGGCCTTGCCGGGGCCGAGGAGGCTGCCCCGACAAGGGTCTTGCTGGGGGAACCTGCTTCGTCTCTCTGCGCTTTGTGGTCTCGGCCTTGGCGTTGCTCTGGCTGTCTTGGGCTTCGGTTTCACCTCGGTTCACCTCCCCTGTTCTGCTTGGTGCGGCCGTGGGTGCGGCTCCGACTGTCCGTGCACAGGCAAAGGGGTACAAAGGTGCACCCCTTCTTTTGTACACCGACAGGAGCCCCTGGGCCTGGGCCACACATGAGCGCGACACATTGTTGGGCCAGGCCCAAAGCGGTGCGTGGGCAGGCGGGGCGGTTTTTACCGTGGTAAAACTTTTCGTGCGCTGCGCTTCCCACAACCCGCATTGAATGCGCGACGTGGAGGGGTGCGCGTGACATGGGTGGTTTGTGTGGGGCGGTCCCTGCACGCATGCGTCACATCACAGTAAATGGGCAGCGTGGCCCGCACCTTCCCCATAAAAAGGGATAAAAAGGGCAGCGTGTTCCTTTACCCTCCGCGCAATCCCAATCTCAGAAGCCTCCGCTCATCTTCCTCTTCTTCCCTAAGCTTCACTCTTGTTCGCCATCGTCGCGTTCCCGCCGTCCTCTGTTTCTTGCCCCCCCAGCCGCCATGGCGCCCAAATCCACCAAGGGCAAGGAGTGGCCAAGGATGCCGGAGCGACGGAGCCACCGGAGAGTGCGCTGGTGGTGTAGCGGACACAGTCCGCCTACTTCCCCTCTACAGTTGATGTGTTCGAGCTCCGGGAAGCCTTCAAGCCCCTGTGGGGGGTGAAGACAGCAGGAGAGAAGATGGGGCACCTAGCCACGCGCGTCATCCCCGCCAACTGCGCCGAGGCTGCCCCGAATCGGTACCCTTTCTTTGTCGACTATTTGTCCTGCGAGCTATGTCTTCCCTTCTCCGATTTCCTTAGCGACATCATGCACACCTTTGGCTCCCGCCTCTTGGATTTTACCCCAAATGCTGTGGCGTGCATGGCCCTTTTCATGCACCTCTGTGAAGGTTTCGCCGGGGTGCACCGCAACACGACGCTTTTCCGCCACTACTTCTTCCCTCGGACCCAAACGGGGGGCGCCATCTCCGGTTGCGTCACCTAGATCCCAAGGTCCAAGGGAGCGTACCCGAATGGCGCCATGAAGGAGAAGTGGGAAGAGTGGCGGGGCCGGTGGTGCTGAATTGAAGAGAAGGACCCGCCGACGTTCTGCGAAGTTCGCCGGGTGCCGCCGGTCCGCAGAAGCGATTGGAGCGACGTCGATGCCGATGACGAGAAGCTCACGATCGCCACACTAGGATCCTTTGGCTCACCGAGGCCGGGCTCACTCTTGAGATGATCGGGGCGGACTTCATCCGCCGCCGGATCGCTCCACTACACAACAAGGGGAGGCCGGCCTGGCTCTTCACGAATGCCGCCGACACCATGCGGCTTCGCCCTGGCCTTGACCACAATTTCACAGTGATGGGGCATGCCCACTTTTGCTAGCGGCTTTTCCAGGTCGATGTGGGCCGCGACGGCGAGGTCGAGCGGACCGGCAAGGTCGCGAGGGCCGCCGCGAAGGCCAGCAAGGTCGTCATGGGGCCCTTATTCAAATTGCCGGCAGGAGTGGTCCTGCTGAGCAATAACTCGCACCGGACCGACATCATTGCCATGATGCCAGACTGCAACACGCACGACCCTGACCCGATCTGGGTCGAGCCGGAGGACATCCAGGTGCAGCAGTTCTTACACACCCTGCATGAGGGGTATGTCATTGATGAGCCGCGGCTCATCCAGGACACCACCCAGGCGGAGTTGGACTACATCGCTGCCACGACGATGGAGGCACAGCTTGCCGAGGAGTCCGGTAGTGCTGGTGGCTTGGAGGACAAGGTCACGGCAGCCGCGGAGGAGGAGGAGCTCGCCCGGTGGGCGGAGGGCGCTGATGAGGCCAGCAGCACCGGCACCGGGGCTCCTCTTGTCGAGGACGCGACCGACGAGTCGCGGGAGGAAGAGGCCGAGGAGGAGGAGGAGGTCGTGGCCGTCAATCCTCCAGCCACAAGGAGAGGACGGGTCCTGCGGCAGGCCACCTCCGGCGAGCCGGTCCGGCCTGGCAGGGCCGCGCAGCTGCGGCAGGCCCAAGAGATGTCCACACGCCAGACGAGGGCCGCGGCGGCGAAGAAAGTGGCAATGGCCGCGACGGTGAAGGAGAGGGCATCCGCTTCTTCCTCGATAAAGCGTGTTCGGACGCCACCTCCTTCCCCTCCCCCGGCAGACGTTGATGCGAGGGTCACCTTTGATTTTGGGTCCCTCAGCCCATGGAGGAAGAGGAAGGCAATAGAGGAGGAGAGGAACATCGAGTAAGCAACTTGCCCCTCTTCGCCATCTCTGTTTCCTCAGTCCGTGCCACATGTCTTGACTTATTTTCATCCTTGCAGGGACGCGGAGACGCTGGCCCAAAGGGTAAAGAGGGCCAAGGCCTCGGCGGGCGGCCAGCCCCCGGCTGGTGTTTCAAGGGCGCCGCTGGTGGTGTTGAGCAGCCCGGACAGCAGCCCCCGGCGCAACCCCCAGCGTAAGTTCACCGCTCACTCCTCGTCGACATGTGTCAGGGGTATGATACTTTGGTGCTGAACTTGCTGCGTATGCAGGAGGAGAGTAGCAGCGGGAGGAGCCACAGAGGGCTACTCCCACCACGCTGCCCCCATCAACCACACCGCCCCGAGGGGCGTCCCCAGCAAGGGCGCCAAGCACCGAGCCCACGCACATGGAGGAGGAGGAGGAGAACTAGGGCGCTGGTGGCTTCGCCTCGGCGCCAGATGTTGGCGGGGAGGGGACTTCTGCTTCCCAGCCTGGCACTGGTAAGTCTCTGGCCTTTCGTCCCTGCTTTTTCTCTTCTTTTTGAATCTTTGGTCTTGGCTCTACCCCACCCTCTTCTTGATATCCAGATCCTCTCTCGGCAAACCGGGAGGACCTGGACACCGTCATAGAGGACGTGGCCAAGGACGCCGCGGCGGAGGCCGAGAAGATCGCCGCCGAAGAGGCCGCCAGGGGCGCCACGGAGGATGCCGCCAAAGGGCCTGCCGGGGAGCCCGGCAAGGCTACCGTCGAGGAGGCTGGCAAGGGACCCGCCGGGGAGCCCGGCAAGGCCAGCGCCAAGGAGGAGGTGGCCGATGACCAGCCTTCCTCCTCCGCTGCCTCTGGCTCCGGCAGGTATCTGAAGGTGAGTGACGACCTCTTCGTCCACCTCCCCGGCGTGTCGAGCACCAGGGCCCCCGTCGAGGGAGAGGTGTTTGATGACGAAGTGCTCGCCTCTACCGGACTCGAGGTCATCGATGAGCCGAGCGTTGGTGGCGACGGCTCCCGGGAGGAGCGGCTGCTCCAGGCCATGGGTGCCAACTTCCGGAGGCTCCAGGCACTCCATCGTGCCCGCCTGGACAAGGCTAGGTCCAGGATGGCGGTGGCGGAGAAGGCGGAGGTGGACCTCCAGAAGCACGTCGCCGAGACACATGACTGGTTCCGCCAGGCTCGCGACGAGCTGAAGGCTGCCCAGGGCGAGCTGGCCAAGCGTGACGTGGAGCTCACTATGAAGCTGGACGACATCGAGAAGGCCCAAGAGACGGCGAAGAACTTAGCCGCCGCCGCCGAGGCCGCCCGGACCCAGCACGAGGCCACACTAAACTCTCAGGAGGAGGACCTTGCCGCACGAGGAGAAGCTTGCCGCCACGCTTCGCGGCAAGGATGAAGAGGTGGGGAAGCTTGTCTTGCAGTGGACCTGTGAGCTAGAGCAGAGGCACAAAGAGGCGCTCGATGCCCAGGCCCTGGTTCACGCCGGCAAGGTGAAGGAGCTGGAGGTGGAGCGGGACGGGCTGAAGGAGCATGCCCTGAAGCTGTCCCAGGAGAGGGACACGCTTAACGACGCCCTGACGGAGGCGCAGGGCGTGACCGTCAGCAGGGCCGGGGAGATCTCCGAGGCCAACAACTCCATCAAAGACCTCAAGCTGAAGCTGGAGGGTCTCGAGAAGATGTTGTCGGAGGCCAGGGCCTGGGAGGGGACCCTGACCAAAAACCTAGAGACCGAGAAGCAGCTGCGAAAGAACGAGGCCCTCAACTTCAAGGAGCACGTGGAGGGCGAGATCCGCTGGCTCGACCGCCTCGCCACCATCGCCAACCAGGCCACCGCGCAGCTGGTCCCCATGGGGATGCCAGACGTGAGGTACGCCCCGAAGCGGAGTGTGAGCACGAACTGCAGCCTGACCTTGTTCTTTGAGAAGGTTGTCGGTGCTTTGGAGCGGCTTCACGCCAACTGGGTGGCCTCGCTGGCCGACAAGGCCCGGAGGCTTTGCCAAGGCGCCATGACCAAGGTTCTCACCAAGGTGGCGTACTGGTACCCCGACCTCAACTTCGACGTTGCGCTAGAGAGCTTGCCGGAGGATATTGACCTTGCACCGCTCTGGGAGCGCATCAAGCCCATCATTAGCTGTGTTGGCGGAATTCTGAGGGTGGAGGGCCAGCGCCGGGATGAGGCTCCCCGTTTCTTATCGTCGTTGCTGGTTCATGGCCAAGACAATTTCTATCTTTAGTTGAACCGCGACGACAATTGATGTAATATAACTCTACAGTACTTTTGATGTTATGCATGTTATTTTCCTGTTCGATTTTCCTTTGTATGTCCACCCTACGTAACTGGGTAGGCCTGCCGGCGCGTAAACCCAGGGCGGCGTCTTGGGGACGGATCCCCATTGGCCTACCGGGCGTGCTTGCTGCCGGGCGAACCACTTTACCGCCCTTAACGCGGCCGCCCGAACTGTCAAGCTTAACTCGAGTCAGAATCGAGGGCGTTAGTAGGTGCGGAAGGCTACCCCGCCACTCTCGACGCGGCCGCTTGAGCTGTTGAGCGGACTGAAACAGAACAAAGGCGTTGCCAATCGCGGGAGGGCCCCTTCGCGTGCAGGTTTTCCATACATAGGCAGGATCTCTGAGGACGATAACCTTATATAAAAAAGGAAATATTTAAAGGTTCGGCATGACTTAGCTTTCTTGTCGCCGCTCTGGCGCCCTCCGCGCTTGCAGGTAGCGCTGTCCTTTTAGCCGTCTTCTTCTTGGGAGCCATGGCGATGAAGAACACTAGGCTAACTAGTAGACCAGATTCTCACAGTTGCACCCCCTACCTAGCACGCCAAATATGTCGGTGGGAAACGACACCTATGGGATCACAAGAATCCCTACTACGGTTGTCGGGGTGCAGGGTTGCAAGAAGAGCAGGATTAGTAATCAGCACAAGGATCGTTTACCCAGGTTCAGGCTGCGAGGATGCGTAAAACCCTAGTCCTGCTTTGGTGGATGTATTGAGTGTTCTTGAGCCTTCCAACTAGCTACGGTGGCTGGACCGATCCAAAGAGTTGAATCCTTCTTCAGTACGCCATGGGCCTCCTTTTATAGTCGAAAGGGGCTTCCACAGTGGCACACATGAGGTGGAAAGATGTACAGTGCTACGAGCTTATCACTCGTATTACAGGACAAGACACACTTAATGCATCGCTTAGGTGTCCCCTTTCTTTATTGGGGGCGGGAACGAGGCCCATCCCGTCCGTTGCCGCTCCTCCTTGCTTTGACACGCGCCCTGGCCAGCGATGCATGCGGTGCCATGTAGGCAGGCAGGCAGCTGAGGCGGCGTGGTGGTAAAGTCTTCACGAAGATATGCATGTCGCCACGCAGGCGCTTGCTGAGTTGGCCTGGAAGCTGCATGTTGCCACGCAGGTGCCTGCCTAGCTGGTTGGGCTGGCAGCTGCATGCGAACGGTGGTGGAGACTTGGCTGGTGTGGCCCTCGAAGTGGTCCTACTGGTGTCCTTGGTGAGGGCCTTGCTGGGTGGCCCGGCAAGGGCCTTGCTGTGGCATGCTGTCGTCCCTGGCAAGGATCTTGTCGGGGGTCTTGTGGCTCTCCTCGACAAGGTCCTTGCCGAGGATCGTTGCCTTTTAATCCTCATCTGGTCTTGAATATTCCTTGTCTTCAAAAAGATCTGCATGCCACCATGGAGGTGCCTCCTGAGCCCTGGGCTCAAGGGTGGTGCGCTCCGTTGGTGTTGGACAAGCCGCCCCGGAAAGGGCCTTGCTGGGGCCGAGGAGGCTGCCCCGGCAAGGGTCTAGCCGGGGGAACCTTCTTCGTCTCTCTGCGCTTTGTGGTCTCGGCCTTGGCATTGCTCTGGCTGTCTTGGGCTTTGGTTTCTCCTCGGTTCACCTCCCCTGTTCTGCTTGGTGCGGATGTGGGCGCGGCTCCGACTGTCCATGCACAGGTAAAGGGGTACAAAGGTGCGCCCCTTGTTTTGTACACCGACAAACCGTCATGAAAATCACTACACGAATCGATGTGCCCATCATGTCTGGTAGTAGATGATGCAGTATTTGAGCTTGATAGAGTATGACTATATCCAACGTGGTCTTGTTTGCATCAGAAGTGTGGCCCACTTTGGAGAAGAATACACCAACCATTTTGGTAGTGGGCATCTCAACAGTTCTATTTGGGCCTCATTCCCCTAATACGCTAGTAATTGTCTCATTTCCTTTATTTCTCTTAGTCTCACTCCCATACACTTCATGATCTGAGAGAGGGAATGCTAGCAGCCATGGTTGAAGTGTCCCCTCCGGCCGTTCTTGCAACTTGAGAGGATGAGGGCTCTAATGATGTGGCACAGAAGGCATCGGCGCCAATGAGTTTGCCACCATCCTAGTCGCGACGAAAATGCGGCAAAGCATATAGTGGACGACAGAGCAAGATGGTCGAGGGAGATGGCTCATCAGATGAATCCACAACAAGCGGATGACCAGTGTAGTAGAGAAAGGATGAGGGGGAATCACTAGCCTCAGGGGAAGAGCCAAGTGAGGTAGTCTCAGGTAATGAACGAGGCGGGGAAGTCGCAAGTGATGATGAGCTTGATAAAGAAGCCACTAGAGGTAGAAGAAACCTACCTAGGAAGTAGCGGAGCGGACCAAGATTAAACATAAGAAACCCACTATGACAAGCCTCACAAAGTCAATGTACTTAGAATCATCGCCAGTGATGATCGACATATATAAGAAGAGTTTGACCATGAGTTGAAAGGTGGACAAGAAGTGTAGGATCATGAGCACTCGCCGAAAACTAGCCGCAATCACCACTATGATGAAATGCTCAATCTAGGCACGAGGGGTTTGCTTAAGTCCACAAAAGAGCAATGAAGATGACAAACCATGCCACCAGGAAGAGAATACCAAGGTGGTGGCTATAAGTAGACCTCATGCAACAAGGAGGAAGAGAAATGATATCCCACATGCCTATGCGCGCAAGACCAACAATCTCCTCTACAATCACATGTTGTTATTCATGATGAAGAAATGTGTCATAATAAGAAGTCGTCTCGAGAAAAGCGACACCAGAATAACCATAGCAGTCAATAGGTAGAAGCGAGCGAGCTCGCAAGCCATAAGTATGCTGAGCTGGACGCGGTGTGTTGCCAACAGGACAGGCCATAGTAGTCGAGGGAGATGCTCATTAGAAGGATCCACAACACGTGGACCACAAGTGTAGTGAAGAAGATGATAAGGGGGAATCGTCGGGGAAACCTCATGGATGAGCGAGGTGAGGTAGCCTCAGGTAATGAACGAGGTGGGGAAGCATGTGGCGATGTGTGGGGTCTATAGCAGTATTACGGGAGCATACGCTAGGATAGGTGGTCGAGGGCAATAAATGAGTGATAAGTGGATAGGTGGACGAGGGCAATAAATGAGTGATAAGTGTATCAGGAAAATTGAGGGAAGAAATATCCTCAATGGGGGAGGCCGAAGGAGAGGATGGACGTGGATAGAATCAAATGTCACAAATCGAGAAATGCGCATTCGACGACTAACAAGATCCCAACACTGATAGCCCTTGTGCTCATCACAGTAACCTAAGAAGACACATTCAACATATGCACACCTTTAGAGATTGAAACTGGAGAACTTAAGGGTGTAGTATGATCAATCAAAGATATATTGGATTTATATGTGTAATATGATCAGCATGATTGCGAAAATTGATGGACTATTACATCGTCTCGGATTGGCTTAGTAGGAAGAAAACAAAGATATTGGAGTAATAGAAATTTTGTTTGTGTTAGGTTCAATGATATATCTGCTTGGATTCTAGGTCGGAGTTAAACTTGAGATTGGGCACTTGGATTTGTGATATTTTGACATGAGCTTGAAACCAGAGAACTTTAGGTTGAGCATGATCAACCTGAGATATATTGGATTTATATAAGTAGTAGTATAATTAGCATCAATGCAGTATTGGTGGACTATTGGATTATTTTGGATATTATTAGTTGTATTCTAGGTTGGAGATAACTTGAGCACATGGATTTGTGATATTTTGACCTAAGCTTAGTAGCTTGGATGTGCCCCATATGGATATGAGCATGGAGATGAAACGGATCATAGTTGATAGACTTTGATGATTTTGTTAGCCCTCCCCAAGAATGTTACAAGTACAAGATCATCATGGGAGGATGATTTGGATTAATTAGAATAGATGACAATTTCAGTGGTATGAGCCTTGTTGGAGCACCTAACCGTGCTTTCATTATTTGTTTGTGCTTCTTTATATGCAGTAGTAGGAGGAGGGTGGTAATTATGAAGTGATATTATATTGGTGGATAAAAATATCTGTAATAACCTTGGAACATGTTGGATTTACTTAGGTGACTGACTCTTGAAAAACATCTGGTGGATAAATAACTTCTAATTTTTGCATTTATAGTCATCCAGTGGAAGCTTGCTTTATATCGGAATTGGATAACCATGATAGTGGGCTTGGTTGGATCATAGTTATGATTTGTAATAGATGCACACCTTTAGAGATTGAAACTGGAGAACTTTAAGGTGTAGTATGATCAATCGGGTATATATTGGATTTATATGTGTAAAATGATTAGCATGATTGTGAACATTGATGGACTATTACATCATCTTGGATTGAACTATTAGGAACAAACCAGAGATATTGGAGTAATAGAAATGTTGTCTGTGTTAGGTTCAGTGATATATCTACTTGGATTCTAGGTCGGAGTTAAACTTGAGATTGGGCACTTGGATTTGTGATAATTTTCACATGAGCTTGAAACTGGAAAATTTTAGGGTGTAGCATGGTAAACCTGGGATATATTGGATTTATATAGGTATAGTAGGATTAGCAGGAATGTGGTTTTGGTGGACTACTAGATCATCTTGGATATTACTAGTTGGATTATAGGTTGGAGATAACTTGAGCACTTGATTTTCTGATAATTTTACCTAAGCTTAGTAGCTTGTATGTGCCCCATATGGACATGAGCATGAAGATGATTCAAACGGATCATAGTTGGTAGAATTTGATGATTTTGCTAGCCCTAACCAAGAATTTTACGAGTACAAGATCATCAAGGGAGTATGGTTTTGATTAATTAGAATAGATGAAAACTTCATTGGTATGAGCCTTGTTGGAGCACCTGATCTTCTTTTTTATAATGTGTTTGTGCTCCTTTAGATGCAATAGTGGTAGTACTTATGAAGTGATATTATATTGGTGAATAAATAGATCTTTAATAACATTGGAACAATTTGGATTTACTAAGATGATTATGATCTTGAAAAAAAATCTGGCGGATAAATAACATCTAATTTTTGGATCTATAGTAATCTAGTGGAGGCTGAGGTAGTTGTAGCGGAGCGATGAGAAAGCACATGAGAAGCTTTACTCGATCGCCTGAAGATCGCATTGCCGCAACGGCTTGGCGCAATGCCCGATGTGGCTATAAGAGTTTTCACCCCCTCCCACACCTCCCGTGCATTGTTCAATCTGCACCAATTCGGCTTGGTGTCCTTCTCTGTTTGCGGGTTCCGTGGCACTAACTTGATTCAGCACCACACGTTCTCCCATCGTGCGTCCTTGGCCTTGGTGGTAGGTAACGCCGTGCGCTCGGCTGTGTCTTGTGGGTTAGCCATTGCGGTGCCGACTGCCTGTGTGGCTATGGCGGCGCCCAGCAGGGGAACACAAAATGTGGGATTGAGTCATCGCACATAGCAACCCGAAGCCAGGCAAAGGATGCCCCGTTGGACTGGCAGGGAGCGGATTGCACATGAGGTATGGCGGAAGGGATGAAAACGCTGTTGGTAGCAGACTGTCATTGCCGTCATTCATTGCACTTGGAGCCAAGCGTCAAGGGAGTGGTGATTGGGGAAAGTGGGAAGATGTATGGATTGTACTTACGATTTGTACTAGATTCACACCTTTAGAGATTGAAACTGGAGAACGTTAGGGTGTAGTATGAGTATAATATGATCAACATGATTGTGAAAATTGATGGACGACTACATCATCTTGGAATGAATTAATAGGAAAAACAAAGGTATTGGAGTAATAGAAATTTTGTTTGTGCAGGTTCATAGATATATCTACTTGGATTCTACGTCATCGTTAAACTTGAGATTGGGCACTTGGATTTGTGTTATTTTGACATGAGCTTGAAACTAGAGAAGTTTAGGTGTAGCATGATTAACTTGTGATGTATTGGATTTATACAAGTATAGTATGATTAGCATCAATGTGGCATTGGTGGACTATTGGATTATTTTGGATATTACTAGTTGGATTCTAGGTTGGAGATAACTTGAGCACATGGATTTGTGATATTTTGACCTAACCTGAGTAGCTTGTATGTGCCCCATATGGATATGAGCATGGAGATGACACAAACGGATCGTAGTTGGTAAACGTTGATGATTTTGCTAGCCTAGCCAAGAAGGTTACGAGTACAAGATCAGCACGGGAGGATCATTTGGATTAATTAGAGTAGATGCCAGTTTCAATGGTATGTGCCTTGTTGGAGCACCTGATGTTGCTTTTATTATGTGTTTGTGCTTCTTTATATGTAGTAGGAGGAGGGTAGTACTTATGAAGTGATATTATATTGGTGGATACATAGATCTTTAATAACCTTGGAACAATTTGGATTTACTTAGGTGATTGTGATCTTGAAAAACATCTGGTGGATAAATAACTTCTAATTTTTGGATTTATAGTCATCCAGTGGAAGCTTGCTTTATACTGGACTTAGATAACCATGATAGTGGGCTTGGTTGGGTCATAGTTATGCTTGTACTAGATGCGCAATGGTAGATATTGAAATTGGAGAACTTTAGGGTCTAGTATGATCAATCGAAGATATATGTGTAATATGATCTACATGATTGTGAAAATTGATGGACTATTACATCATCTTGGATTGAATTAGTAGGAACAAAACAAAGATATTGGAGTAATAGAAATGTTGTTTGTGTTAGGTTCAGCGATATATCTGCTTTGATTCTAGGTCGGAATTAAACTTGGGGCACTTGGATTTGTGATATTTTCACATGAGCTTGAAACTGGAGAACTTTAGGGTGTAGCATGATTAACCTGGGATATATTGGATTTATTATGACTAGCATGAATGTGGTATTGGTGGACTGTTGGATCATCTTGGATATTACTAGTTGGATTATAGGTTGCAGATAACTTGAGCACTTGGATTTGTGATAATTTTACCTAAGCTTAGTAGCTTGTATGTGGCCCATATGGACATGAGTATGAAGATGATACAAATGGATCGTAGTTGGTAGACTATGATGATTTTGCTAGCCCTCACCAAGAATGTTACGAGTACACGATCATCATGGGAGGATGGTTTCGATTAATTAGAATGGATGGCAACTTCAGTGGTATAAGCCTTGTTGGAGCAGCTGATCTTGCTTTTATTATGTGTTTATGCTCCTTTAGATGCAATAGTAAAAGGGTAGTACTTATGAAGTGATATTGTATTGGTGAATAAATAGATCTTTAATAACCTTGGAACAGTTCGAATTTGCTTAGATGATTGTGATTTTGAAAAAAATATGGTGGATAAATAACTTCTAATTTTTGGATCAATAGTAACCCAGTGGAGGCCGAGGTAGTTTTAGAGGAGCGATGAGAAAGCACATGAGAAGCTTTACTCATCGCATGAAGATCGACATTGCCGAAACAGCTTGGCTCAAAGCCCGATGTGCCTATAAGGGTTTTCACCTCCCCCACACCTCCCGTGCATTGTTCAATTCCCACCAATTCGGCTTGGTGTCCTTCTCTGTTTGTGGGTTCCGTGCCACTAACTTGATCCGGCATCACACGTTCTCCCTCCGTGCGTTCTTGGCCTTGGCGGTAGGTAACGTCGTGCTCTCGGCTGTATCTCGTGGGTTAGCCATTGCGGTGCCGACTGCCTGTGTGGCTATGGCGGCGCCCTGCAGGGGAACAAGAAATGTGGGACTGAGTCATCGCACATAGCAACCCAAAGCTAGGCAAAGGATGCCCAGTTAGATTGGAAGGGAGCGGATTGCACATGAGGTATAGCGGAAGGGATGAAAACCTTGTTGGGAGAGGACCGTCATTACCGTCATTGCACTTGGAGCCAAGCGTCAAGGGGGTGGCGATTGGGGAAAGCGGGAGGATGGTTGGATCATAGTTACGATTTGTACTAGATTCACACCTTCAGAGGTTGAAACTGGAGAACGTTAGGGTGTAGTATGATCAATCGGATATATAGTGTATTTATATGAGTGTAATATGATCAACATGATTGTGAAAATTGATGGACTATTACATCATCTTGGAATGAATTAATAGGAAGAAAACAAAGATATTGGATTAATAGAAATTTGTTTCTGCTAGGTTCATTGATATATCTGCTTGGATTCTAGGTCATAGTTAAACTTGAGATTGGGCACTTGGATTTGTGTTATTTTGACATGACCTTGAAACTAGAGTTGTTTAGGTTGAAGCATGATCGACCTGAGATGTATCGGATTTATATAAGTATAGTATGATTAGCATCAATGCGGTATTGGTGGACTATTGGATTATTTTGGATATTACTAGTTGGATTCTAGGTTGGAGCTAACTTTAGCACATGGATTTGTGATATTTTGACCTAACCTTAGTAGCTTGTATGTGCCCCATATGGATATGAGCATGGAGATGAGACAAACGGATCATAGTTGGTGGACTTCGATGATTTTTCTAGCCTCCCCAAGAATGTTACGAGTACAAGATCCGCATGGGAGGATGATTTGGCTTAATTAGAATAGATGACAATTTCAATGGTATGAGCCTTGTTGGAGCACATGATGTTGCTTTTATTATGTGTTTGTGCTTCTTTAGATGCAGTAGGAGGAGGAGGGTGGTACTTATGAAGTGATATTATATTGGTGGATAAATAGATCTTTAATAACCTTGGAACAGTTTGGATTTACTTAGGTGATTGTGATCTTAAAAAACATCTGGTGGATAAATAACTTCTAATTTTTGGATATATAGTCATTCAGTGGAAGCTTGCTTTATACTGGACTTAGATAACCATGATAGTGGGCTTGGTTGGGTCATAGTTATGCTTGTACTAGATGCACAATGTTAGAGATTGAAATTGGTGAACTTTAGGGTGAAGTATGATCAATCGGGGATATATTGGATTTATATGTGTAATATGATCAGCATAATTGTGAAAATTGATGGACTATTACATAATCATGGATTGAATTAGTAGGAACAAAACAAAGATATTGGAGTAATAGAAATGTTGTTTGTGTTAGGTTCAGTGACATATCTGCTTGGATTCTAGGTCAGAATTAAACTTGAGATTGGGCACTTGTATTTGTGATATTTTCACATGCGCTTGAAACTGGAGAACTTTAGGTTGTAGCATAATCCACATGGGATATATTGGATTTATATAGGTATAGTATGACTAGCATGAATGTGGTATTGGTGGACTATTTGATCATCTTGGATATTACTAGTTGGATTATAGGTTTGAAATAACTTCAACACTTGGATTTGTGATAATTTTACCTAAGCTTAGTAGCTTGTATGTGCCCCATATGGACATGAGCATGACGATGATACAAAGGATCATAGTTGGTAGATTTTGATGATTTTTCTAGCCCTCACCAAGAATGTTACGAGTACAAGATCATCATGGGAGGATGGTTTCAATTAATTAGAATGGATGACAACTTCAGTGGTATGAGCCTTGTTGGAGCAGTTGATCTTGATTTTATTATGTGTTTGTGCTCCTTTAGATGCAATAGTAGAAGGGTAGTACTTATGTAGTGATATTATATTGGTGAATATGTAGATCTTTAATAATCTTGGAACAGTTTGGATTTACTTAGATGATTGTGATCTTGAAAAAAAATCTGGCGGATAAATAACTTATAATTTTTGGATCTATAGTAATCCAGTGGAGGTTAAGGTAGGTTTAGAGGAGTAAATACGTCTCCAACGTATCTATAATTTATGAAGTATTCATGCTATTATACTATCTATTTTGGATGTTTATGGGCTTTATTAAACACTTTTATATTATTTTTGGGACTAACCTATTAACCCAGAGCCCAGTGCAAGTTCCTGTTTTTTCCCTTGGTTCAGTGTCTCGCAGAAAAGGAATATCAAACGGAGTCCAAACGAAATTAAACCTTCGGGAAAGTTATTTTTGGAACAGAAGCAATCCAGGAGACTTGGAGTAGACGTTAGGGAAGCTTCAAGGTGGCCACGAGGCAGGGAGGCGCGCCTGCCCCTTGGGCGCACCCCCACCCTCGTGGGCTCCTTGTGGCTCCCCTGCCGACTTCTTTCGCCTACATATATCCATATACCCTAATACCATCGGGGAACAGAATAGATCGGGAGTTCCTCCGCCGCAAGCCTCTGTAGCCACCAAAAACCAATCAGGACCCTGTTCCGGCACCCTGCCGGAGGGGGGAACCCTCACCGGTGGCCATCTTCATCATCCCGGCGCTCTCCATGACGAGGAGGGAATAGTTCACCCTCGGGGCTGAGGGTATGTACCAGTAGCTATGTGTTTGATCTCTCTCTCTCTCTCTCTCTCGTGTTCTTGATATGGCACGATATTGATGCATCACGAGCTTTGCTATTATAGTTGGATCTTATGATGTTTCTCCCCCTCTACTCTCTTGTAATGGGTTGAGTTTTCCCTTTGAAGTTATCTTATCGGATTGAGTCTTTAAGGATTTGAGAACACTTGATGTATGTCTTGCCGTGCTTATTTGTGGTGACAATGGGATATTCACGTGATCCACTTGATGTATGTTTTGGTGATCAACTTGCGAGTCCCGCTCGTGAACTTATGCATAGGGGTTGGCACACGTTTTCATCTTGACTCTCCGGTAGAAACTTTGGGGCACTCTTTGAAGTACTTTGTGTTGGTTTGAATAGATGAATCTGAGATTGTGTCATGCATATCGTATAATTATACCCACGGATACTTGAGGTGACATTAGAGTATCTAGGTGACATTAGGATTTTGGTTGATTTGTGTCTTAAGGTGTTATTCTAGCACGAACTCTATGATAGATCGAACGAAAAGAATAGCTTCATGTTATTTTACTACGGACTCTTGAATAGATCGATCAGAAAGGATAACTTTGAGGTGGTTTCGTACCCTACCATAATCTCTTCATTTGTTCTCTGCTATTAGTGACTTTGGAATGACTCTTTGTTGCATGTTGAGGGATAGTTATATGATCAAATTATGTTATTATTGTTTAGAGAACTTGCACTAGTGAAAGTATGAACCCTAGGCCTTGTTTCAACGCATTGCAATACCGTTTATGCTCACTTTTATCATTAGTTACCTTTCTATTTTTATATTTTCAGATTACAAAAACCTATATCTACCATCCATATTGCACTTGTATCACCATCTCTTCGCCGAACTAGTGCACCTATACAATTTAACATTGTATTGGGTGTGTTGGGGACACAAGAGACTCTTTGTTATTTGGTTGCAGGGTTGTTTGAGAGAGACCATCTTCATCCTATGCCTCCTACGTATTGATAAACCTTAGGTCATCCACTTGAGGGAAACTTGCTACTTTCCTACAAACCTCTGCACTTGGATGCCCAACAACGTCTACAAGAAGAAGGTTGTGTAGTAGACATCAAGAAGTTTCTGGCGCTGTTGCCGGGGAGGTTAGTGCTTGAAGGTATATCTGTAGATCTTGCAATCGAATCTTTTTGTTTCTTGTTTTATCACTAGTTTAGTCTATAAAAGAAAACTACAAAAAAAATGGAATTGAGGGTATCTCATATGCTTCACCTTTTTAATATCTTTCATGAAAATAAGGATTCCGATAATTGTGCTCAATTGCTAGAAGAAGAATGCATTAGAATGTTTGGCACTAAATCTCTGAATGATGAGCATGATTGCAATGTTGTTAGTATGAACTCTTTGAATATCCATAGTACTAATGATGATTGCACTAGTCATGATGAAAATATCTCTTATAAGCGTGTCGATTTTTGTGGAGTGCATAGAGTTTGCAAGTACATACCAAACAGGGAAGATAGATTTTGCAAGAGGCATAAGTATTTGGAAACTAAATGGTTGCAAGAAAGGATAGATGTTTGTGCTGAAAATTTAAATTTTCTTAGCCATACTTGTGAAGTTTGCAATGAACGTGATCATTTCAGTACCCAATGCAAATTGTTTCATGATCGTATCGTGTCCAGAAATTGTGATGACTTGATTTCCCTTGCACATCATAATGAACTTAGTTTGCTCTTGGGTTATGAAGAAATGAAACATATAACTAAGGTTATTCCAAAATTTTTTCTTGATAGAGTTCTTGATTTTGATCTAGAGGAAATTTATATGTATTGTGCGGTGAATTGCATTGAAAATCCTTATATTGACAATTACATAAAGAAAAGAAAACAAATAGAAGATGAAGAGAATACTAATGAAAGGGAAGAGACTCCCCAATATTCTCCTATTATTTCTTATGATGAATCAGGTAACGAGGAGGAGCCTTCTATTCAACCAATCTCATAAGGAGCTCAAAAAAGAGGGTTAAACCCACACATGATGTGAAGAAGAAAAAGAAAATAAGGAGGAGCAAAGGTAGAAAGGTATTTCTCCCAAATGATGTTGCTCCTATTACTCCTTGTGATGATGATAATTGCTATACTATTGGTGCTATCCATACTATTAATGATGAGAGTGATTATGCTTATGATATGAAAAGGCCCAAGCTTGGGGATGCTATGTTTGATGAGAATGACATGTTTGAGAATATATTTGCTGCAATTAATGTTTGTCCCAAGCTTGGGGATGCTATGTTTAATGAAGATGATATTTTTAGCCTCCCAAGTTTTGATGAGCAAATTTATTGTGATGATAGCGTGCCTCCTATTTATGTTGGTTATATTGATGAAAGTGGGTTTGGAAGAGTGTCAACTTTAGGAAGTAATGATCCCACTATTTTCTAGGATGTTGAATCTTATTGTGACAATTATGATAGTACATTTGGAGAGGTCATGACTTTATTTAGTGATGAATCCACTATTTCGGAAGAGGTTTCAATTGATTATGATGAGAACAAAGTTGCTACTTATGAAATTATTGTGATGAAACTTATGCTATAAAAAGTAGTGATGATTATATTTATAAAACTTGTCATGATTATGATTACCCTTTTTCTGAACATTACTCTTTTAATATGGAAACGATTTATAGTATTCGAGTTTCTTATGATACTACCACTACTCCGAATGAGAAGAATTTTCCTTATGTGGAGAGTAGTAAATTTTTATGCTTGTAGATCATGAAAAGAATGCTTTTTTTATGGTTATATTGTTCAATTCATTCATGATGCTACTGAAAATTATTATGAGGGAGGAACATATGCTTGTAGGAATTGCAATAATATCAAGTTTCCTCTCTATGTGCTTAAAGTTTTGAAGTTATGCTTGTTTTGCCTTCCTATGCTAGTTGATTATTGTTCCCATAAGTTGTTTTCTCACAAAATCCCTATGCATAGGAAGGGGGGGTAGACTTAAATGTGCTAGTCATATTCTTCATGATGCTCTCTTTATGTTTCAATTCTTATCTTTGATGTGAGCATCATTGAAATCATCATGCCTAGCTAGGGGCGTTAAACGTTAGCGCTTGTTGGGAGGCAACCCAATTTTATTTTAGTTTCTTGCTTTTTGGTTATGTTTAGTAATAAATAATCCATCTAGCCTCTGGTTAGATGTGGTTTTATGTTTTAATTAGTGCTTGTGCCAAATATAACCTTTGAGAAGACTTGGATGAAGTCTTTATGATCTTGCTATAAAAAACAGAAACTTTAGCGCTCACGAGATTAGCTAAAACTTTTTACTTGAGAGTGCTTTTAGGTTGATTATTTTTGCATAAGATTAATAGACAAATTCCTTATGTCCACCAATTTATTTCAGAATTTTTGGAGTTTCATAAGTATTCGAATGATACAGATTACTACAGACTGTTCTGTTTTTGACAGATTCTGTTTTCTATGTGTTGTTTGCTTATTTTGATGAATCTATGAGTGGTATCGGAGGGTATGAACCATAGATAAGTTGGAATACAATATATATTACACCAATATGAATTTAGAATGAGTTCACAACAGTACCTAAGTGGCGATTTATTTTCTTATACTAACGGAGCTTATGAGTTTTCTGTGGAGTTTTGTGTTGTGAAGTTTTCAAGTTTTGGGTAAAGATTCGATGGACTATGGAATAAGGAGTGGAAATAGGCTAAGCTTGGGGATGCCCAAGGCACCCCAAGGTAATATTCAAGGACAACCAAGAGCCTAAGCTTGGGGATGCCCCGGAAGGCATCCCCTCTTTCGTCTTCATTCATCGCTTTTGAGATTTAGGAAACCGTGATATGAGAGGAATTAAGGAGACACAAAAGCTCAAGCTTGGGCATGCACAAGGCAACCAAAGATAATATTTCAAGAAGTCTCAAGCGTCTAAGCTTGTGGATGCCCCGGTTGGCATCCCACCTTTCTTCTTCAACAACTATCGGTTAGTTTCAGTTGATCCTAAGTTTTTGCTTTTTCACATGATGTTTGCTGTTATTAGATGTCATTTTATTTTGTTTTGCTTAAATTATCAAGATATGAAATTCTTAAATGCGAGAGAGAGTCATCACATAGCTACATAATTATTTAACTACTCATTAATCTTCACTTATATCTTTTTGGAGTAGTTTGTCATTTACTCGTGTGCTTCAGTTATATCCGATGAGTAAATAGTTGAATGATTTGAATATCATAAATCTTAAATTATATATGTATCATATGCTTATCCCATGGGGAGTAATGACTTTACATATAAGAAGTAGAGGTGGTAAATTTATTGAAGGTTAGCAAACATTGTATTGGTCACTTGAACAATTCATGAAAGAATATTGAAGGAAAAGAGATTTCACATATAAATATACTATTTTGGACATCTTTTGTAATTGTGAGCACTCATTAAAATATAACATGCTAAAAGGTTGATGTTGGACAAGGAAGACAACGTAATGGGTTATGTTTTCTTATATCCTAAATAAAGTATATTGTCATGGATTGCCCAACACGTTGAGTTTGCCTTTCCCCCTCATGCTAGCCAATTCTTTGCACCAAGTAGAGATACTACTTGTGCTTCCAAACATCCCATAAACCAGTATTGCCATGAGAGTCCACCATACCTACCTATGGATTGTGTAAGATCCTTCAAGTAAGTTGTCATCGGTGCATGCAATAAAAAATGCTCTCTAAATATGTATGATCTTTTAGTGTGGAGAAAATAAGCTTTATATGATCTTGTGATATGAAAGCAATAAAAGCGACGGACTGCATAATAAAGGTCCCTATCACAAGTGGAAATATAAAGTGACGTTCTTTCGCATTAAGATTTTGTGCATCCAACTATAAAAGCGCATGACAACCTCTGCTTCCCTCTGCAAAGGGCCTATCTTTTATTCTTGTCTTTTACCTTATGCAAGAGTCATGGTGATGTTCACCTTTCCTTTTTACATTTTATCCTTTGGCAAGCACATTGTGTTGGAAAGATTCTGATATATATATATATATATATACATATATATATATATATATATATATATATATATATATATCCAATTGGATGTAAGGCATCATGAACTATTATTGTTGACATTACCCTTGAGGTAAAAGGTTGGGAGGCGAATCTATAAGCCCCTATCTTTCTCTGTGTCTGATTAAAACTTTGAGCCCATAAATATCACGTGAGTTTTAGCAATTGTGAAAGACTAAATGATAGTTGAGTATGTGAAGTTTGCTGAATCAAAGCTCTGACATAGACCCTTCCTGAAAATAAGATGAATTGTAATTGTATGATGACTAATAACACGGTTTGTTAGTTTTCAAGATAGTTTATGATCTATACTTTAACATGTGAATAGCTTGTTACTTGAGCATGAGAAGCTTTATGCGATGAGCTACTATTATGATATATAAGGATGCTAGAAAAGGTGATTGAAATTATCATTGATCGAACTTGTGCACCTGCTCGAGGACGAGCAGGAATTAAGCTTAGAGATGCTGATACGTCTCCAACGTATCAATAATTTATGAAGTATTCATGCTATTATATTATCTATTTTCGATGTTTATGGGCTTTATTAAACAATTTTATATTATTTTTGGGACTAAACTATTAACTCAGAGCCCAGTGCTAGTTCCTGCTTTTTCCCTTGTTTTAATGTTTTGCAGAAAATGAATATCAAACGGAGTCCAAACGGAATGAAACCTTCGGGAAAGTTAATTTTGGAACGGAAGCAATCCAGGAGACTTGGAGTAGACGTCAGGGAAGCTTCGAGGTGTCCACGAGACAGGGAGGCGCGCCCCCACCCTCATGGGCCCCTCGTGGCTCCCCTGACCGACTTCTTTCGCCTATATATATAATATATATATACCCTAAAACCATCGGGGAACAGACTAGATCAGGAGTTCCGCCGCCGCAAGCCTCTGTAGCCACCAAAAACCAATCGGGACCCTGTTCCGGCACCCTGCCGGAGTGGGGAACCCTCACTGGTGGCCATATTCATCATCCCGGCGCTCGCCATGACGAGGAGGGAGTAGTTCACCCTCGGGGCTGAGGGTACGTAACAATAGCTATGTGTTTGATCTTTCTCTCTCTCTCTCTCTCTCTCTCTCTCTCTCTCTCTCTCTCGTGTTCTTGATATGGCACGATCTTGATGTATTGCGAGCTTTGCTATTATAGTTGGATCTTATGATGTTTCTCCCCCTCTACTCTCTTGTAATGGGTTGAGTTTTCCCTTTGAAGTTATCTTATCGGATTGAGTCTTTAAGGATTTGAGAACACTTGATGTATGTCTTGCCGTGCTTATTTGTGGTGACAATGGGATATTCACGTGATCCACTTGATGTATGTTTTGGTGATCAACTTGCGAGTCCCGCTCGTGAACTTATGCATAGGGGTTGGCACACGTTTTCATCTTGACTCTCCGGTAGAAACTTTGGGGCACTCTTTGAAGTACTTTGTGTTGGTTTGAATAGATGAATCTGAGATTGTGTGATGCATATCGTATAATTATACCCACGGATACTTGAGGTGACATTAGAGTATCTAGGTGACATTAGGGTTTTGGTTGATTTGTGTCTTAAGGTGTTATTCTAGCACGAACTCTATGATAGATCGAACGAAAAGAATAGCTTCATGTTATTTTACTACGGACTCTTGAATAGATCGATCAGAAAGGATAACTTTGAGGTGGTTTCGTACCCTACCATAATCTCTTCGTTTGTTCTCTGCTATTAGTGACTTTGGAGTGACTCTTTGTTGCATGTTGAGGGATAGTTATATGATGCAATTATGTTATTATTGTTGAGAGAACTTGCACTAGTGATAGCATGAACCCTAGGCCTTGTTTCAACGCATTGCAATACCGTTTACGCTCACTTTTATCATTAGTTACCTTGCTGTTTTTATATTTCCAGATTACAAAAATCTATATCTACCATCCATATTGCACTTGTACCACCATGTCTTCGCCGAACTAGTGCACCTATACAATTTAACATTGTCTTGGGTGTGTTGGGGACACAAGAGACTCTTTGTTATTTGGTTGCAGGGTTGTTTGAGAGAGACCATCTTCATCCTACGCCTCCTACGGATTGATAAACCTTAGGTCATCCACTTGAGGGAAACTTGCTACTGTCCTACAAACCTCTGCACTTGGAGGCCCAACAACGTCTACAAGAAGAAGGTTGTGTATTAGACATCAAGGAGCGATGAGAAACCACATGAGAAGCTTTACTCGATCGCCTGAATATCAACATTGCCACAATGGCTTGGCACAGAGCCCGATGTGGCTATAAGGGTTTTCATCCCCTCCCACACCTCCCGTGCGCTGTTCAATTACCGCCAATTCGGCTTGGTGACCTTTCCTGTTTGCGGGTTCCGTGCCACTAACTTGATCCGACATCATACGTTCTCCCGCCGTGCGTCCTTGGCCTTGGCGGTAGGTAACGTCGTGCTCTCTGTCGGATTTAGGGTTCCGGCAGACCCTTAAGGTTCGAACACTAGGGTGCGCGCGGAGATCTCTCCCTACCGATCTACGTCCGATCTCCTCGCGTGATCTAAGCTAGAAACAATGAACAACCCAAGGGACACGAGGTTTATACTGGTTCGGGCCACCGTTGTGGTGTAATACCCTACTCCAGTGTGTGGTGTGGTGGATTGCCTCAGGGGCTGAAGATGAACAGTACAGAGGAAGAACAGCCTCGCGAGAGGTGTTCTTGAGCTCGTGCGGTGCACTCTACTTGGTCTGGATCTCTCTCTCTCCGTCCTAGGGCTCTATCCGATCTGGTCAGATTGCCCCTACTCTGTGGTGGCTAACCCTATATATAGAGGCCCTGGGCCTCTCCCTAAATAATGAGCGGGAAGGGCGCCAACAATTGGCCATTTTGAAGGGGAACATCTAGTACAAGTTATCCTGACTAAAGGTGGTCTTTGGCTGCCAAAAGCTCTGGTGATGACGCTGTCTTGGGCTCCACGGTGACCTCCGTCGTGCTGGTCTTGGTCTTGTTGCACTGGAATGGTAACCTTTGCCTGATGCCTTGGCCTGTGCTTGCCCCCTTTGCACCGAAAGGGAAACAAGGACACTGCACGGGCCGGCGCCCGCCTGGCACCCGCCTGGTCTTGATTCGTCATGGCTTGTGTCACGGGCTCCTCGCGAGGTACCCCTGCCTTGATCTCTCTGCCTCCTCGCGAGCCTGCCTGACAAGGCCGCCTCTGAGGAAGCTTCCTGTCGTCCGCCCCGCGAGGCTTGGCCCCTCGCGGGGGTCTTGAGCTTGAGCTGAAGAAGATGGGCCGCGCTGGGCCCCCACTTGAGGCACGCCGCAGGCCGCAGGCAGGCAAGTCTGGGGACCCCCGTTCCCAGAACGCCGACAGTAGCCCCCGGGCCCAAGGCGCGCGCGGGCTTAGCTTAGCAGAGAAGCGAAGGGCCAAGCGCGAAGCGCCGCGGGCCCCAGCAGCCTGCGGCCTTCGGCGCCGCGTGACGATTGATTGGACGTGGGCATCTGCGCTTCCCCATGACGCCTTGGCAACTGCACGACTTGACAAGTCCCTGCATGCAGAGAAACGGGTCATGATTACCTGCGATCGTGGTGCTCGGCGGTTGGCCTTCTCCGGCTATAAGTACTAGACTGCGTGAGCCCCTTCAGTCCATTCCTTCCTGCTACTCCCCTTCTTCTTCTTCCTCGTCCTTGCTTCTCCTTACGCCAATGGCGCCAATCCACCGGTTTTCTGCAGAGGAGAAGGGAAAGGCCCCCGAGAGGGTCCTGACCCTCTTCCGCCGAAGAAACGGCCAGTCCTCTGCCACCGAGACGAGGGTGCTTGGCAGGAGGTGTCGAGGCCGAGGTACGAGCGGCCGCCGTCTGGGTTTCCGCTGCCATTGTACGCCCGCGTCGTGGGCCCTAGGGAGGAGGGCGCAGAGCGACACCGACAGTGCCGCCGTCGACGCCGGTGAGTCACGGTGGTGCGCGTCGTTCCTCCTGGAGTCCACACCGAGGGCTCCTCTCGCGAGCTCGTGCTTCACGCCGCCATGCCTCCAAGCTCCTGGATCTGCCTTCCTCCCTCCTTCGCCTTCGAGATGCCGTCGAGCGGGTCCCTGGAGCTCTGGCTGCAGCACGCCGACTGCAGCACCCCTGCGACCGGAGCGGAGGTCGCGGTCGTCGCCCCGGGCAAGGTCTTCATGACCCGGGGCTGGGGCGAGATCGCCCGGGTCTGCCGGATGGAGGGTGCCCTCGTAATTCATCTTGAATACGACGGCGCCTCCCTGATGTTCTTCAAGGTCTTCGATGTTGAAGGACGCCGACTGCAGTGCTGCCCTAAGGAGAGCGGTAGGGGCAGCGAACTGGCGAGGACCTGGCCCGCCCGTCGGCCCTTCAGCAGCTCCTTAGGCAGTTGCGAGGAAGCTGGGGAATCCAGCGGCTCTCCCGAGCTTCTCGCGACTCCGGAGACGAGTGACGACAGCTACGAGCCTCCGAGCTCGCGCTGTGCTCGGAGCAGGGCAGCTGCATCGGGCCGCCAACGCCACTGATCTGGATGGGGTTGGCGCCGGCACCCGGCAGCCCACTGTTGATGATGGCGTCCCTTGCGGAGGTACGGGCGATTAGTGTTCTTTGGGATTAGTACCTTTGTTCCCTGCGAGGAATCGAAGCAACACCCCGTGGGGGTATGTAAGGCGCCTGCCATGTCTTTTGTGAAAATTATATCCTTAATATGAATCGATGCGAGGTGCTTGTTCTGTCCCAGCTAGGCTCCCCCTTTCTATCCTCATGAGGACTTGGCGCTCTACGCTGACAGGTCCCAGTCCCCAGGCAGGCTTCAGCCGTCGCTGGTATGCCAAGTCGCGATGCCGTGGTCAAGGCCAGGAGGTTTTTATTGAGAACTGATGGCAGTGAGTAACTCTCACTGCCTTTATATTAAGATATAAGGTTGGGGGGGGGGGTTAGAGTGTCCAACACTATACAAATTACATGGTGGTGTGAGAGGGGGGATTAGCTAAACAACCCAACAAAACATAAAATCAAATCAAGTTGACTATTGAAAGAATGTAAGGGCCTTGCTCCTGTTTTGATCTATGAACCGGCATAGCAAAGTCCTTCTTGAATCTGTTCCTCTAGGAATCAAAAGAGGGCTGAATCCCTCTGAAGTGCTTGTCATTCCTCTCCTTCCAGATCCCCCATGCAGCAACTGTAAATACTTCTAAAAACATTGGCCTTGCCCACCTGTTCTTGCCCTCATGTACCATTTTAATCCAGTCAGTGTCATTTGGCCAGTGTATCCCTAGTGCATCCCAGCACCTCTGACTAAAAGGGCAAGTGAAAAAGAGATGAACAATATCTTCCTCGGGCGGGTGGTTACAGAGAAGGCAGGCATAATTGTCATTCTGGATTCTGAAGTGCCTTCTCCGAAGCATATTCCTGGTATTCAATCTGTCAGCCAACAGCAGCCACAAGAACACTTTCCATTGCATTGTGCACTTGGTTTTCCATATCCATCCACAGATCTCATCAGCTTGTACCTGATTAAAGCAGTGGGCAAAATACTTGGAAGATCGAAAGTTTGTGTCTCCCCAAACACAAAGCCACACATCCCTGTCCTTAGTCATTGAGATTTCAAGGGTTTCTGACTGTATTTGAACTACCTCATTCTTAGCCTCCAAAGATAAAGGCAAGTGGAACACCTCTCCCAGTCTCTCCGAAGACAGGAGACGTCTCACAGATATATTTGGATCTCTAGCAAAGGAAAATGCTCTCGGGTATCTGTTTTGAAGAATATCTGTATTCCAGTTGTCCTTCCAGAACAAGATTGTGTCTCCAGCAAACACTTCTGATTTGGTGACCCCTCTGTATATGTCGGATATTGACATGAGATCTCTCCACCAGAAGGATCCACATGGGTTAGAGGCATGCGGTATTTTACCCACATAGTAGGTATCCCAAATCAGATTGACCCATGGAACATCATGTTTGTTATAAAACTTGTGAAGTTGTTTCAACAAGAGCCCCTGGTTTTGGGTCTTAAGGTCAATGATCCCCAGACCTCCTTTACTTTTGGGTTTGCACACCATATCCCAGGCTGCCAATGAGCTGCCCTTAATCCCGTCGTCGGACTTCCTCACCCAAAGACATGATCTATGCAGCTTATCAAGGTGCTCAATGATTTGAGGGTTTATCTTGATGGAACACATGGCATAAACAGCCAAGGAAGTGACCACAGAGTTGAGCAGCGTAAGCTTGGATCCATAGTATAGAAGTGAGGCTGCAGCAGGCATCTTTCTCTGGGCGGAGGAGACCATTGGCATCAAGTCATTCACACTCCGGCGCGTGGTGCCCTATGGGCAGGCCTAAGTACGTGAACGGCATGTTGCCAATAGATCAACCAAAGATTGTAGCAATTTCCCCTGCCAACACCGGATCAGAGTTGATGGGCACTAGAGTTGACTTGTGGAAGTTTATTTTTAGGCCCACCGACTTCGCGTAGTCAACTAGGATGGATTTCAGAACTTGCGCTTGTGAGGCAGAGGCCGGGAGCACAGCGATCGTGTCGTCCGCATACTGAATTACAGGGTAATTGCTGTCGGAAGTTGGGAGAGGTAGCTGCAGCAATCCATTCCGTGTGGTATCATTGATCGCTGACTGTAGAAGGTCCGCTGCGAGAACAAAGATCAGTGGAGACAAAGGATCTCCCTGTCGGACCCCACAAAGGCAATCAAACTGTCTCCCTGGGGTTCCATTAAGCAACACCGAAGAGCTACCAGAAGAAAAGATGCATTTGATCCATCCCAACCATTTCTCATTGAAGCCCATATGTTGCATGATCTCAATCATTGGTTCATGCTGGATGGTATCGAAAGCCTTCGCGAAGTCGAGTTTCAAGATACAACAAGCTCTTCCCGACGACTGGCATTGGTGTATGTATTCAAACGCCCAGGCCAGGCAGTCCTGGATCGATCTTACTTTGAAAAAACCGTATTGGTTCCGATGAATGATCTTGAGTACCAGTTTCTGCAAACGGTTAGCCAGCAATTTAGTTATCAATTTCAGACAACAATTGAGCAACGTGATGGGTCTAAAATCGTTAGCGGTCTCTGGCGACTGGGTTTTTGGGATGAGAGTTATGAAACCCGAGTTCAGACTCCATAGATCAATGACACCATCATAGAAATCGTTGCATAGGCTATAGAAGTCGTGTTTGATAATGTGCCAGCACGATTTCAGAAAACACCCGTTGAAGCCATCCGGGCCAGGCGCTCTATCCGATGGCATCTCTCTAACAACTCTATCGATCTCCTCGTGTGTGAAAGGCGTGGTTAGCTCCTCCAGCCCCTCCACCTTTTTAATGATTCTAGACAGATCAAACTTCATTTCAAACTCTCCTTTCGTGCCCAATCGCTCCCTGTATGTACTGAACAACTCATTGGCTTTACCCAAATGATCTATTACTACCGTGCCATCCTGGAGTTTCAGCGAGGCTATGGAGTTCTTGCGATATCGTTCTGAGGCCGCAGAATGAAAAAATTTGGTGTTGTCACCTCCGCAAGAAAACCATCGAACCGTGTACCTCTTTTTCCAATATTCTCGTTTATAGTCAAGGAGGGTAACTAGATGGTTTTTGAGAATTTCTCTGAAGTTTGCTTCCGGTACTGTGAGGGATCTTTTGTCTTCGATATTGTCAAGTTCCAGAAGAGCCCAATTGGAGTTATCAATACATAGATTCAGCCGAGAGATATGTTTACTCCAACGCTTAAGAGCGTACCTTAAATTCTTAAATTTCTTGCACAAAAGTTGAGCTGAATTCGGTGCAAAGCAATGTTTCTCCCAGGTGGATCGCACCAACTAAAAAAAACCCGGATGAGAAATCCAGAAGTTTTCAAACCTAAATATCTTACTCTTAGGGACCGAGGATTCAATCAAAATCATACAAGGGGTATGATCAAATACTGGTTTGGGAAGGGGACCCACTGTGGTGTTGGGATAGTTGGAAGTCCAGTTGCACGAGGTGAAGAACCTGTCAATTTGTTCGAGCAGTGGATAAGACTGCATATTGCTCCACGTGTATTGCCTGCCCTTAATTGGTAACTCAACCAGAGCCTGAGAGTGAATGAAATCATTAAACGTGAGCATATCATTAACATCCCCTCCTGGCTTGTTGCGATTATCTGGCGCTCTAATGTAATTGAAATCCCCACAGATTAACCAGTCTTCATCGTCATGTATATCCAGATCAAACAGCCATGATATGAAAGTGGATCTACCTGGCCCAGCGCAAGGTCCATAAATATTAACAAGTTTCCAGGACTTGCCAGTGTGCACAGAAGTTAACTGAATGCCCAACGCAAAAAATTCAGAGCAAAACACGCATCCAAAGAAAACAGAGCTATCCCATAGCATAATAATACCACCAGAAGCCCCCTGGGAGGGCACAACCTCAAACTTATCAAATTTTTTGGGACAGAATAGTTTAACAAAAGCTAGATCAAAAGTAGCACGCTTAGTTTCTTGCAGATAAATAACTGAACATCCACTACTACTGATAGCATTGCGCAGCGCCAAAAGCTTCTTGTCGGAGTTAATCCCCCGGACATTCCAGCAGAGAACTTTCCACGCCTTAAGCTGTATCAGGACCACCAACACCGCTCTTCAGCGCACCTTGCGTAGCAAGCAGCTTGTCTTCACTTAACTGGCTCGGATGAACACCACACATATTAGTCCCAATGGACTGAATAGCATGGATACAAGTAGGAGGTGGGACAATATCAGATACCTTGTCATTCCTCCTAGCATTAGAAGTTCCAGCAGTGGAAGGGCCAATAAGAGAAGGATCTTTCCTGGGCTTGACCTTGGAAGTTGGCATTCTCTTGTCAGAAATTGGGGGCACTCTGAACCCATCATATTTGTTTGTGCGTGCACTACGACGAAGGAGAACAGTATCCACATTGGCTGGTTCCTTGAGCATCATATGCCCGATTGGGCCGCAACATGATCCACAGATACAGGCACGTCCAAACTCATAGTGGGGACCGGCCTTGAGGCTTCGAGAACAGACAGTTCAGATGTAGGGCCTTCGAACAAAGCAGACAGAACAATCACATTACCCACCTGAAAAACTGAACCAAAGATGCGCCCAAAAACATCAATTTCTGGCGGCACTTGGGCGAGCAGAGCCATGCACACACGATCCAGTTGAAGCTGAATACCAGTGAAAGGGTTGAGAGGGAAGCATGCTGTTCTGGGGATCTCGGCAGGTAGTATAGCTCTGGTATATATCCTCTTTAACATGCCCCCCATCCACGAAAGCAAATCATTGTCCGCAACAAAGAACATAGCAGAAACAGAGCCTCCAGCTCTGACAAAGGCATGAGCCGCAGAGGGAACACCATTGATGAAGTTATCAGCCAACTCATCTACATAAGAAAACTCAGACCACACATCAGACAGATTGTCCACCAGATTATGTTCTTGTGGCACACCATCCATCAGAGACAGACCATCATACTCAAAATAAGATCAGAAACTGAACCCAGTGTACGGCGGTGGTAGCACTGGCCACGGACTCCAGCCATTGACTTGCCCTTGCTCCTGGACTTGCTCATTGCCATTCCACGCCGCCTCATTAGTTGCTTGCTGGGCCTCCATCTCATTGATTCGAGCTTGCTGCATGATCGTATAGTAAGGCAGGGTGTACGGATGCGGAGATGCATTCAGAAGAGGCGGAGTATCCTCTGTTCCTTGCAGGCCAGGTACAGTATCTCTGCCGTTCAGAACATAAACTGGGACAGACCAAGAGCGACCCAATCCTGGCAGCAAGCCAACTTTGGTGACAAGCAGACTATGAGGAACTTCTGCAATATCCTTAATGTGGCATTTGACAAGAACCCTAGCTTTATTCTCGTTCGGTCTTGGCTAGGATAGCAACTTGCCAAAGCGCGAAACCGCCTTATGAACATAGTGTTCAGTCATGTAATCCATAGGGAAAGCAAGCATCAAGATCCAGACTTCATATTGAAAAGCAGGCATTCTCATGTTAATCCCTTCATCATGAGGGATTAAAGTGAAGTAGGAATCATCAGTTAATGCATGCGGCCCCTCTCTAATGGCGTCATCTCTACTCTGAACATCAAGAAAAGTAACACAGCCTACTGCGATCGGATAGACAAACTCGTCCTCAATCTGATACTCCAGATCCTCTCTAATAATCTGGCAAACTTCCTCTAACCAGTACCTCTTCTGATGATCTGGGATAGGGGGAGTGATCTCAATCAGAGCATACCTTTCATGGTTTAGCAGCGCCTCATCCACCACCATGGTGCTCCTCTGCAGACGATGATCTGGCCCTCGCTCAATGTGTGAGCCGACGGGGGTGAAGGCAAACGGCCTGACCGGAAAGTTCGCCATGGCGGCACCACTAGGGTTATTCGAGGACTCCGGTCTTGGAACAGGGGAGGGTGAGGCGGGAGCAGAGGAGGGAGAGGAGGCGGATGAAACTGGGAAGACTGCGTCTGATTGGGCCCCCCGGGCGGTGGAGTTGACAGCTGCAATGGGGGGGGGGAGTCGGAGCGACAAGCAATGACGAATAGCCACGTCAGTGCTACACGGGATTTTCTGTTTCACTTTCCATAACCGACCCTGGTTTTATCGTGCCGACTCGGGCAGCTGATATCTTTCCATTCCACTAGATCGGGCATAGACAGTTTGAAGCTCTTGGGCCGCCAACAGTAAGCTGGCCCATTCCAACCCCCCCGGCAAGCAGAATGACCTAATAAGTTACATGAATTGCACCTATGGAGGCCAGGACAACTAGGGCTTAACTGATCAATGCTATTACACGCTAGACATGTTTGTAACTTATGGCCCAACATACATGAACCTACTCGTGCATGCAGATATTCAGGACACAAACATTGATCGATAAGGCGGATACAACGTTGGCAAAAAGTACCTGGGCAGTCCGGTGCAAGATGGCCATGACGAGAGAAACTGGAGCATTTGAGCAAGCGAAAATCAATATATTCTTGAGTTGGCACATCTAAAATCTGGACCATAGAGGAGACTTCAGCATTAGAGTAACCCGCTTGCCAGCCATCCATAATAAGGTATAACTTTTCATTTGAAATGGATTGCCAATATGATTCTCGAAAACGAGATCCCTTGAAAGAAGGCATGACATGCGCATTATCCTTTCCAGAACAAACAAACTCTCCCAACCGAATATTCAGCTCGTGATCCGCAATCACCGGAAATTTGAAATGCCCAAATGAGATTCCTTCGATGGCCGGCGACCGTCTCAACTCCGGCGAGGGAATTTGTGTGTCACCTTGCAAAGGCGCCGAGTGTTGAGCATCCAAATTCAGCTGATCAAATTTACTCTGTTGATCTTGAAGCCATTTGGATTTGGCAGCCAAAGGACGGGAACCCACCTCAGGAAGAAAACTATCCGCATGCCAACCAATTTCATTATGAACACCACCGGGATCAGGGACTCCACGAAACAGATGAAAATGACAGATAAAGTCTGGCCAAATCCGATCCTTAAGTCCATAGATAAAATGACCCACATGATTTGAGGCCACCGAGAACCGAAAACGGCGATCACTTAGTTGCAAAACCCTAAACCTCGAGCCGAGACCACCGATGCAAGATTGGAGCGTTAGGGCCATAGATTCCTCTGTCAACTTGAATGATGCCGACGAGAAAGAAACGACAAGGAAGAATTCCTTGGCGGATCCAGGGTTGGCCCGAGAGAAGTGCACCGTGGACCCAAACTTGGCACGTACCTGAGATTCAATCGCCAAACCCGGAGAGAAGTCCCAATGGAGGAGACTCTCCATGAGTATTTGGTGGCTGCCACGGCCGGAGTGGTCCGTGACAGGGGAGGGTGGCCGCCGGGGCCGGAGTGGCCACCGGCGGTGGTCGCCGAGGGAGTCGCCACCTCAAGGCCAGGAGGTGAGCGGCCCGAGGTCCGGTAAGAGCCCCCAAGTCGTGATGCTCGGGAGGTCCCCTTTAGCGCTCAAGCAGTCCTCACTGGGCGAGAAAGGAAAATAGCGTCGCCGTGACGGAGCTGCACTGGGCGAGGATTTGGCTCTGCGTTGGTCCAGCTCCTGTAAGGGCGTGACTTATCTTTGAGTTTGGTGTAGTTCCTTGACTAGGCGCCCGACCCGAGTGGTGGTAGCCGAGGTGCTGCTGGGTTAGGTCCTCGCGAGCTTCTTCCCACTCCCCCGCACTTTCCTTAATGCTCTACGTCCTCAGGTCCCGGCCCTTGAGCGAGCTCAGCCGCCGCTGGTATGATAGGTCGCGATGCCGTGGGTCAAGGCCAGGGGGTGATGGTTGGATAGCCAGTAAGAGCCCATGAGTCGCGATGCTCAGGTGCCCCCCTTTTAATGTGCAAGCGGTCCGTGCCGGAGAGAGGGAGAGAGAGCCTGCGACGTCCCCAACGTCGCTTCTGGAGTGGGTCCTGCACACCAATCATAAGGGGAGACAAGACCTATCGTTACGGCTGCCAGCCAACCTTTGGTCGCTCCGAGGGAGTGATTGGGGCAGTGAGGGCCTAGTGAGGTGGCGCCTTGCAGGGCTGCCGCGGCCAGAGCTCGACCACTCAGATTTATCAGCGTTGCAGGGACGGACCCATGCGCAAATGCCGTGCCAGAGCGAGCGGCTCCATAGGTAGGCGTCAATCGAGCAGGCAATTAGGTCGGGTATGTTAAGCATGCAGGAGGAAATCCATTTTAAGGTAGATGCGAGAAACGCCGCTGGGCCGGGCCCGAGCAGCTTGGGGATGATGCAGCCCGAGGGGCGCCCCCAACAAGGTAAGTAAAGAGCATATGCAAAGCGGATACATGCCGCGGGGACGGACCCGCGCAGCCTGGGAATGATGCGGCCCTGTGGGCGGTCCCAGCTAAAAATGAGACTTTGAAAGATGTCACCTGATGCTGTTGAAGATGAAGTGATGCTGAAGAAGCGAGCGATGCGCGGTGAAGACGCCGGCCCTCATGAGCCCCCAGGCCCAGGAGCCTCGGGAGGCTCCGGGGGCATGGGTAGGTCTTCGAGGGCCATCGCCACCTCCGCCAGGACCGCGTAATGCCTGACCTCCTGAGCCTCCAGAATGCTCCTCAGCAGGCGCTGATGAGCGGCGACCGCGTTCGGCAGGCCGAAGGGCATGAGAACATAGCTGTGAGGTGGTCCCTCGCAGCACCCCACGCGCGAAGGCCAGAGGCACCTCAGAGACGCGGCTCGGTTGAGCCCTGGTACATCGATGCAGACGCGCAACCCACCATCCTCGCCCGGATGTGGGGCTACGGAGGGCAAGCGGCGGCTGCCGCACATGACTCTCGACTCCTGCAGCTCTTGGGTGTTTCTTGCGATGAACTCCTGAGGGTTTGGTCTTCCTTGCCTTGTACCTTCCTGAGGGAAACGTGCCTGGAAGCACCCCTCCAAGTGGTGCCCGAGCGCCTCCCTCGTGACCTTGGCGAAGTCGGTGACTCTCCAAAGAAGAGCCCCCGAGCCCTGCCTGAGGAGGGCGCCGGGCGCGCCTTCCTATGCGAGAGAGGGTGGCGCTCCCTGATCGGGCGCGAAACCTAACGCAACACCTCCGAAGGCGCCTGCCTCTTTATGGCTTGGGCCAGGTGAGGACTTCTTCTTCTTGAGCCGCCTCGAGAAGTCTTCCGCTCCTATGATCTGGGTCTTCGATTGCTGTGGCTTGGAACGCACGCTCAAGCGAACACACTGCGTCCCTTTCTTCACAGGGTACATTGATGACTCCACCGCTTCCAGGCATCTTGAGGACATTGTAGCCATGGTGAGTCACTGCCATGAACTTGGCTAGGGCCGGGTACCCGAGGATGGCGTTGTACGGCAGGCGAATGTGGGTGACGTCGAAGTCCATGAGCTTGGTGTGGTAATTGTTGCGCTGCCCGAAGGTGACTGGGAGGCGAACCTGCCCTATCGGAACAGTGGAACCATCAGTGACTCCTGAGAAAGGCTTGGTCCGCTGAAGCTGATCATATGGCACTTGGAGATTGTCGAACGTCTCGATGGACAGGACGTTGAGTCCTGCTCCAGCATCAATGAGGGTCCTGGTGACCTGCACATTGCTGATGACTGGGGAGCAAAGCATCGGGAGGACTCCGGCCGTTGCCGCGCACTTGAGCTGATCCGCTGAGCTGAACGTGATAGCGCACGAAGACCACTTGAGAGGGCGAGTGGCCTCAAGCCTGGGGAGGACTGCATTCACCTCGCGAGCAAACTGCTTGAAGATGCGCTGGGAGGCTGGGGCCTGGGCGCCACCAAAGATGCAAGCGATTGCGCGTGGCTCCTGGAAGCCCCCAGCCCCATCGTCTTGATGTTGGTCTTCGTTCCTCCTTGGCGGTGGCGGCAGAGGAGGAAGGCATGCGTTGCCGTGTGGGCGATCCTCACGAAGCTGGTCTCTCCAGCCTCCCTCGCGAGCCAGGTCCTGCCAGCGATCCTTGCGAGGTCGGTCACGCCACCCTTGGCGAGGGCCACGGTCTTCCCATCGTCCTCCACCTCTTCCTCCTCCTCGGCCATAGCCCTTGTCGTTGCGCTCGGGGCGTCGGCCGATTCTCCCATCTCGCACGGCCCTGAGCTCTTGACATTCATTGGTGTTGTGGGTGTGGAGGTCATGGTACACGCAGTATCGGCTGCCCTTGGATGACTCAGGCTGATCCCTGCCTCGCTTGGTGTCTGGTTCCGCTGCAAGCACAGCAGCCCCCTTGCGCTTCACGTCCTTGGCCTTGAGCTTCTTCTCTTCTGGGTCAGCTGCCGGGAGCTCGAGGAGGGAGAAGCGCCCTTCCTCAGCCCTGGCGCACTTGGTCGCCAAGTTGAACAACTCCCGGGATGTGCACAGGTCTTCATGGATTGCTAGCTCCTGCTTCATCTTGATGTCGCGCACGGCGTCGGAGAAAGCTGAGATGATGGCTTCCTCAGTCACCTTGGGGATCTTGAGGCGAGCGTAGTTGAAGCGCTGGATGTACTTCTGCAGGGTTTCCCCTGGCTGTTGCTTGATGCGATGCAGGTCGCTCACGGCCGGGGCCGGTCGCGAGTGCCCTGGAAGTTGGCGATGAAGCGGGTGCACATCTTGTCCCAGGAGGAGATCGTGTCGGGAGCCAGGTGCGGGCGCCGTCCTTGAGCGCCATGGGAAACCAGTTCGCCATGACCTTTTCGTCTCCGTTGGCGCCTTCGGTGCCCAGCTCGTAGAGCTGCAGGAATTTCGCAGGGTCCGCCGTGCCATCGTTGCGAGGGGGCAGGTCGGGCTTGAACTTGCCCGGCCATGTGACGCCACGCAGCTCGGGGGTGAACGCGAGGCAGCCCTACCTAGCGCACCCCTACCTGGCGCGTCAAATGTCAGATTTCGGGTTCCGGCAGATCCTTAAGGTTCAAACACTGGGGTGCGCGCGAAGATCTCTCCCCTACCGATCTACGTCCGATCTCCTCGCGTGATCTAAGCTAGAAACGATGAACAACAAAAGGGACACGAGGTTTATACTGGTTCGGGCCACCGTTGTGTTGTAATACCCTACTCCAGTGTGTGGTGTGGTGGATTGCCTCAGGGGCTACAGATGAACAGTACAGAGGAAGAACAGCCTCGCGAGAGGTGTTCTTGAGCTGGTGCGGTGCACTCTACTTGGTCTGGATCTCTCTCTCCTTCCTAGGGCTCTATCGGATCTGGTCAGATTTCCCCTACTCTGTGGTGGCTAGCCCTATATATAGAGGCCCTGGGCCTCTCCCCAAATAATGAGCGGGAAGGGCGCCAACAATTGGCCATTTTGAAGGGGAACATCTAGTACAAGTTATCCTGACCAAAGGTGGTCTTCGGCTGCCAAAAGCTCTGGTGATGACGCCGTCTTGGGCTCCACGGTGACCTCCGTCCTGCCGTTCTGCTGGTCTTGGTCTCGTTACACCGAAATGGTAACGTTTGCCTGATGCCTTGGCCTGTGCTTGCCCCCTTTGCACCGAAAGGGAAACAAGGGCACTGCGCGGGCTGGTGCCCGCCTGGCGCCCGCCTGGTCTTGATTCGTCATGGCTTGCGTCACAGGCTCCTTGTGAGGTACCCCTGCCTTGATCTCTCTGCCTCCTCGTGAGCCTGCGTGACGAGGCCGCCTCTGAGGAAGCTTCATGTCGTCTGCCGCGCGAGGATTGGCCCCTCGTGAGGGTCTTGAGCTTGAGCAGAAGAAGATGGGTCGCGCTGGGCCCCCACTTGAGCCACACCGCAGGCAGGCAAATCGGGGGACCCCCGTTCACAGAGCGCCGACACTCTCGGTTGTGTTTCATGGGTTAGCCATTGCGGTGCCGACTGCCTGTGTGGCTATGGCGGCGCCCAGCAGGGGAACACGAAATGTGGGATTGAGTCATCGCAGATAGCAACCCGAAGCCAGGCAAAGGATGCCCGGTTGGACTGGCAGGGAGCAAATTATACATGAGGTATAGCGGAAGGGATGAAAACCTTTTTGAGAGCAGACCGTCCTTGCCGTCATTCATTACACTTGGAACTAATTAAGCATCAAGGGGGTGGTGATTGGGGAAAGCGGGAAGAGGTTGGATCGTAGTTACGATTTGTACTAGATGCACACCTTTAGGGATTGGAACTGGTGAACGTTAGGGTGTAGTATGATCAATCGGAGATATATTGGATTTATATGAGTGTAATATGATCAACATTATTGTGAAAATTGATGGACTATTACATCATCTTGGAATGAATTAACAAGAAGAAACAAAGATATTGGAGTAACTGAAATGTTGTTTGTGCTAGGTACATTGATATATCTGCTTGGGTTCTAGGTCATAGTAAAACTTGAGATTGGGCACTTGTGAAAGGATCGATATAGTTGACTAGAGGGGGGGGGGGTTGAATAGGCAACTAACAATTTTCTCATTACCAATTTAAACTTTGCATCAAAGTAGGTTGTCTAGATATGCAACTAGGTGAGCAACCTATATGATGCAATAACAACAAGCACACAAGCAAGCAAGGGATATAATCACAAATAAGCTTGCATAAGTAAATGCACGAGATAACCAAGAGTGGAGCCGGTGAAGACAAGGATGTGTTACCGGAGTTCCTTCCTTTTGAGGGGAAGTACATCTCAGTTGGAGCGGTGTGGAGGCACAATGCTCTCCAAGAAGCCACTAGGGCCACCGTATTATCCTCACGCCCTCACACAATGCGAGATGCCGTGATTCAACTATTGGTGTCCCTGAAGGCGGCAACCGGACCTTTACAAACAAGGTTGGGGCTCTCTCCACAACTTAGTTGGAGGCTCCCAACGAAACCCCGGAGCTTCACCACAATGGAATGTGGCTCCAAAGTGACCTCTTCCGTCTAGGGCGCCCAAGCACCCAAGAGTAACAATATCCACACAAGAAAGTATGGGGGCATCAAATATCCTTTGGTGGAAGTGTAGATCTAGGTCTCCTCCTTCAATCCCTAGAAAATCAACGAGTTTGAGTGGCTAGAGAGAGAGATCGGGCAAGCGAGCTTTAATGGCAGTAATGGAGGAGAGAGAGAGAGAGAGAGAGAGAGGCAAGAGGTAGGTGGGAGGTAGGAGAAGCACCTCCTTAAATAGGCCCCCCAAAGATCCAACCGTTATGTGCAGAAATGCATAGGAGCGGTACTTCCGCAATAGACACCGGTATAACCGGTGAATGCGGGAAACCCGTTCTAGGGCACCAGGGGGGGTACTTCCGGTAGCGCACCCGGTAGTAACGGGTTATCAAAATAAACCGGAACTACCGCACAACCACCGCTCAACTACCGGGCCACATACAGAAAGTAAACCCCTTAGGCCGATAGTTGGAGTGGAGGTTGGGCCAGAACTACCACTGGGCTAGCAGTCCCTGGGTGGTGGGATCCGAGGCGGTACTACCGCCCCGAACACCAGTAGTACCGGTTTGTCAAGACAAACTGAAACTAACATTCCACCACCGGTCTACCACCGCACCCGGTACAGAAGGGAGTCACCCCTGAGCGGTACTTGGAGCGGTGGTGAGACTAGAACTACCGGCCAGCGGTACAACCGCTCGAGGGAGCGGTACTACCGCCATGGACAGAACTGCACAGGACAGAGGACGGGGAACCTCTCTCTCCTCGAACGGAGGGTATATGGTGGGTGCAAAGATTGTGTACGTGAAGTGATTCACCCAATACCTTCCGATGTGGATTCCCTCTTAATAGTATGGATATCCTATGACCAAAGGAATAAAAATGTCGGAAACTCCGTCTTCGATCTTTTCCTCATAGAGGGAAATCCTAACCGTCTTGCGCCACACAATGTGTACCTGAGAAAACTATGGCGCATGATTAGTCCACACGTGTGTTGTCATCATCACCAAAACCCTAAGGCAGACGATGCCCTTACAATCCCCCGTTTTTGGTGGATGATGACAACCACACGAAAAGTCCGGGAGTTCTAGAAAATAAAGAAGGGGCTCCCCCTAAGCGTGACCACTATTTACAGTTTGCTTTTGGAATGCAAAGTGTGCACACTAAGATCAATGCTCCCCCTTGATTTTATAGACCAACCGGAGACAACAAAACAATCACAACAAAACATAACGCAGTAGAGAGAAGGATAAGGGCACCAACAATACATAAGCTCTACATGATAGATGAGTGCAAAGACAAATAGATAAGGGATGCATGTCTTACACCATGCACGAGATCACAACACAGGATAAGTCCACAAGACACTAGATAGAGCAACTGCAAATAAACTCTCAAGACCAAATGCAAATAAACCACCCATGCAACTCCCGTGACATAATGGAGATCTCTCCCCGTTTGGCATCAAGACACCAAAAAGGGAAAGAGCGAATCTAGCACCCTAGGGCTCAGTAGATCTCCTCGCCAGTTGCCGCAGAGCTGTCAGAAGCATCAGCATCAACATCATTGTCAGGATCCTCAGCCTCCTCAGACTCCTCAGACCTCGCAGTAGCCGCCTCAGGAACACAGACAGAGGAGGAAGCAGGCACTTCATCAGACCACTGACAGTTTTCCAAGCACCATGTATCCTCAGGAGTGATGGTCTTCTCGGAGCCACTCTTCACATCTGGCACATTGAGGTGCCTCATCAACTGAATCTGCCTGTGACGCGCCATCTTCTCAGCAACATGGGCCTTGTAGAGCTTCTTCTGAATATGAGTCTGCAGGCAAAAAGTCTTCTTGATCTTGGAAGTCAGCTTCTCAACCCATGAGGGCTGGGCCCTAGGCTCTAGCTCAAAGTCCTCGTCGTCCGAGGTAGCAAACACATCCTCCTGATTGCCTGAAGCAAAGCGAGGAGTCTTATGCTTCTTCTTCCTTACATCCTCAACCTCATGCTCCGTGAGGTTAGCAAGGGTGGTGAGAGGCTCTCCTGGCCTATGGATAGCCCAAACAGTGTTCAGAAACTGCATCACAAAAGGAGCATAGATCGGTACCTTGCAGTACAACACAATATTGTACATCTCCTCCCACAACCACTTGGAGACATCAAACATGGCCACAAGCAAATCCACCAGATAACCATAGATATCATCTTGATTCCCAACCTTGGGAAGCAGCACACAGCGGAACACACGATGCATAATGTCATAGACTGGCAGACGATCATTGGACTTGCCCACAATACCATGTCCAGGGATGTACAGTGGGGCAAGCTTCACCTTGTCCATGGGGTGAGCTCGGTCATGAGGATGGATGCCACCTTGACCCTCCACCTCGGTATCCTCATAGCCAAGAGCATTGCAGAAAGCTCTCCACAGGACATGAAAGAACTCATCACGGCACATAAAGGAGAGGTGGCGCTCCTCATCAGAGCCGAACTGGACTGTAGCATAGAACTGATGGACGAGCTGCACATCGAAGTCACAATTCACGGTCATGAGCTTGATCAAATCAAACTCCTCACAGATCGCTAGAGCTTCTCCAAAGTAAACCAATGTTGTTCCTCCAATGATCGATGTCAATTGACCACATCCGGGTGAACTTGTTCTTGTGATGCTCAAAGATTTCTACCACAATCCTCATCTGTAACTCATTCCGGAACCGAGGGTTGTTCCAACGAGGATTCGGTGCTGCAGTATAGGGATCCTGGAAGCAAAACCTTTGCCAGTCCGGCATCTTCCATTTGGGCATTGGCACCGCAACACGTTGCTTGGCAGCAGCAGACTTCTCCCGAGGAGTGGCCTTGGTAGGGATCACCCCTCATGGTAATCCTCATTGTCATCTGAAGGTTTGCCCCTATGGGCCCTCTTCTTGGTGTTCTGAGGCTTCCGAGCAGCACAAGAACTAGAGCCACATGCATACGCACACAGAGAGCACACAGAAACCCCAGCAAAGATGAGAAGAATGTACACAAGATCAGAGGAATATATCTCATGTATGTGAGTAGAAGAAAAATAGTGCATATAGGTTCAGAGAAGCCGGTTGTTCCGGTTGTTCCACCGGTAGTACCGCTCGCAAGGATCAGTAGTACCGCTCGCAAGGAGCGGCAGTACCACTGAGAGTGGATCTGCCGAGTGGAAGAATGGGAACCGCCCTATCTCGAATCTAGATGCGATATTCCTACTTCTACTTACGCACATGAAACAGGAGGAGGCTATACGGATCTCTCCCACCACACATTTGGCAAAAAATGTGGGAGTACAAGCAATGCCCTAGGGAGAGGATTCAACAAGAGGAACCCTAAGAATGAGAAGAAACATGGCATTGCCAGTATCCATGGGAGTAGATCGAAGAGGAGGCGACCTCAACGGAGTAGATCCGATGAAGGGCTGACCGATCCGGAGGGCCTGAGGGCGCTCCGGGGTGAGGGATGGAGCAACCGACGGCTAGGGATTAGAGGAGGGACGAGCGCAAACGGGAAAAAGAAAACCCCTTCAGCCCGCGCCCCTTATATAAGCCCCAGATGTCAGCCGGTAGTACCGCTCCGAGGAGCGGTAGTACCGGTCCTGTAGCTATCCGGTGTTTGAGAGCGGTACTTCCGCTTCAAAAGCAGCGGTAGTACCGGCCAGAGGTACTGGTACAGGCAGGAGCGGTAGAACTGCTCGTGCAGGACCTGAAGTACCGCTGGGACTACACAACATAGTGGAAGACCGGTAGAACTGCTCTGACCACCGGTTGTACCGCCAAGTTGCAACAACCCAAGCACAAAAAGGAGATCAAACTTGTGTACATTTGAAAAGATGGCTTGGGATGAGAAGGCTTAGGGTGGAAGCAAGACACTGTAATATGATGAAGAATACTCTCAAGAGTGCAACAAGCAAACAAGAAAAACCACTCTTTAGAGAATTCAAACATCTAGGAGAACCAAAGGAGCCAGGCAAAAGGAAACACACAACAAGGAAAAACACCTACACACAAGGGTGGTGGCCGGAGCCACCTATGTTTGAGTAAAAATGGTATGGCGCCGCGAAGAATTATCCTTTGGCCCATGACCAAAACTCGTCTTTGAAGCACAAGTACCATCAACAAATGGCTAATGTGAAAGAATTGATCAATTTATGCATAATGGGGGGAGGGAGAGTTCATTGAGAGAACAACACTCCCCCTATGTCCATGCCTACACCTAAACAAGATATTCAAGGGTTCAAGCAACATTGCTCGAATCGATGATATTTTGCTCATGCCTTAACTTGCGAAATTTTGCTTCATCCAAGGGCTTCGTGAAAATATCTGCAAGGTTATCATGAGTGTTGACATAGTTGAGCTCGATCTCCCCTCGCCTAATGTGATCCCGGATGAAGTGATACCGAATCTCAATATGCTTCATCTTGAAGTGTTGAACCGGGTTGAGAGAAATCTTGATGGCACTTTCACTATCACACCAAAGAGGCACTTTGTCACAAATGACACCATAATCCTTTAAAGTTTGCCTCATCCATAGAAGTTGTGCACAACAACTACCGGCGGCCACATACTCCACTTCGGTAGACGAGAGAGACACACAACTCTGCTTCTTGGAAGACCAACTCACCAAAGAGCAACCAAGAAATTGGCACCCTCCGGAAGTGGACTTCCTATCCACTTTGTCTCCCGCCCAATCGGAGTCCGAATAGCCCACAAGGGTGAAGTTAGATCCTCTTGGATACGGTAAGCCAAAGTTTGGGGTATGAGCCAAATATCGAAAGATTCGCTTGACCGCCACAAAGTGGCTTTCCTTAGGTGCGGCTTGAAACCCTGCACAAATTCCCACACTCAACATGATATCTGGTCTAGATGCATAAAGGTAAAGCAAGGAGCCAATCATGGAGCGATATTCCTTTTGATCCACCGGTTTACCATTGGGATCTATGCCAAGTTGGCATTTGGCGGGCATTGGAGTGGAAATCGGCTTGACATCACTTAGCTTGAATCTCTTGAGCATGTCTTGAGTGTATTTGGCTTGGTTGATGAAGGTTCCTTCTCTTCGTTGCTTGACTTCGAACCCGAGAAAGAACTTCAACTCTCCCATCATGGACATCTTGAACTTGGAGGTCATGAGTGCGGCAAATTCCTCATTGAAAGCTTTGTTAGGGGAACCAAAGATAATATCATCAACATATTGTTGGAAATATGCCCTAGAGGCAATAATAAATAGGTTATTATTATATTTCCTTGTTCATGATAATCGTTTATTATCCATGCTAGAATTGTATTGATAGGAAACTCAGATACATGTGTGGATACATAGACAACACCATGTCCCTAGTAAGCCTCTAGTTGACTAGCTCGTTGATCAATAGATGGTTACGGTTTCCTAACCATGGGCATTGGATGTCATTGATAACGGGATCACATCATTAGAGGAATGATGTGATGGACAAGACCCAATCCTAAGCCTAGCACAAGATCATGTAGTTCGTATGCTAAAGCTTTTCTAGTGTCAAGTATCATTTCCTTAGACCATGAGATTGTGCAACTCCCGGATACCGTAGGAATACTTTGGGTGTGCCAAACGTCACAACGTAACTGGGTGGCTATAAAGGTGCACTACGGGTATCTCCAAAAGTGTCTGTTGGGTTGGCACGAATCGAGACTGGGATTTTTCACTCCGTGTGACGGAGAGGTATCTCTGGGCCCACTCGGTAGGACATCATCATAATGTGCACAATGTGATCAAGGAGTTGATCACGGGATGATGTGTTGCGGAACGAGTAAAAGAGACTTGCCGGTAACGAGATTGAACAAGGTATCGGGATACCGACGATCGAATCTCGGGCAAGTATCGTACCGATAGACAAAGGGAATTGTATATGTGATTGATTAAGTCCTTGACATCGTGGTTCATCCGATGAGATCATCGTGGAACATGTGGGAGCCAACATGGGTATCCAGATCCCGCTGTTGGTTATTGACCGGAGAACATCTCGATCATGTCTGCATGTCTCCCGAACCCGTAGGGTCTACACACTTAAGGTTCGATGACGCTAGGGTTATAAAGGAAGCTTGTATGTGGTTACCGAATGTTGTTCGGAGTCCTGGATGAGATCCCGGACGTCACGAGGAGTTCCGGAATGGTCCGGAGGTAAAGATTTATATATGGGAAGTCCTGTTTTGGTCGCCGAAACAGTTTCAGGGTTTATCGATAGTGTACCGGGACCACTGGAGGTGTCCGGGGGTCCACCAAGTGGGGCCACAAGCCCCGGAGGCTTGCGTGGGACAAGTGTGGGAGGGGAACAGCCCCAAGTGGGCTGGTGCGCCCCCCCACAAGTGCCCAAGGCGCAAGGGAGAGGAGAAGGGGGCAAACCCTAGGGCAGATGGGCCCTAAAGGCCCGTGCCTGGTGCGCCTCCCTCTCCTCCCCTCTTGGCCGCCTCCCCCTTCCCCATCTAGGGCTTCCGCCCCCCCTAGGGGTTGGAACCCTAGAGGGGGAGCACCCTCCTCCCTCTCCCCTATATATAGTGAGGCCTAGGGCTGCCCATTACACACGTGATTCGATCTCTCTCTCGTTGGCGCAGCCCTGCGTCTCTTCTTCCTCCTCTCTTGCGGTGCTTGGCGAAGCCCTGCTGGATTGCCATGCTCCTCCATCATCACCACGCCGTTGTGCTGCTGCTGGATGGAGTCTTCCTCAACCTCTCCCTCTCTCCTTGCTGGATCAAGGCATGGGAGACGTCATCGGGTTGTACGTGTGTTGAACGCGGAGGTGCCGTCCGTTCGGCACTTGGTCATCGGTGATTTGGGTCACGACGAGTACGACTCCATCAACCCCGTTCACTTGAACACTTCCGCTTAGCGATCTACAAGGGTATGTAGATGCAATCTCTTTCCCCTCGTTGCTGGTTTCTCCATAGATAGATCTTGGTGATACGTAGGAAAATTTTAAATTTCTGCTACGTTCCCCAAAGTGGCATCATGAGCTAGGTCTATTGCGTAGATTCTTTGCACGAGTAGAACACAAATTGGTTGTGGGCGTTGATTTTGTTCAATATGCTTACCGTTACTAGTCAATCTTGATTCGGCGGCATTGTGGGATGAAGCGGCCCGGACCGACCTTACACGTACACTTACGTGAGACAGGTTCCACCGACTGACATGCACTAGTTGCATAAGGTAGCTAGCGGGTGCCAGTCTCTCCCACTTTAGTCGGATCGGATTTGATGAAAAGGGTCCTTATGAAGGGTAAATAGAAATTGACATATCACGTTGTGGTTTTGCGTAGGTAAGAAACGTTCTTGCTAGAAACCCATAGCAGCCACGTAAAACATGCAAACAACAATTAGAGGACGTCTAACTTGTTTTTGCAGGGTATGCCTTGTGATGTGATATGGCCAAAGGATGTGATGTATGATATATGTGATGTATGAGATGATCATGTTCTTGTAATAGGAATCACGACTTGCATGTCGATGAGTATGACAACCGGCAGGAGCCATAGGAGTTGTCTTAATTTATTTATGACCTGCGTGTCAACTTAAATCGTCATGTAATTACTTTACTTTATTGCTAAAGCGTTAGCCATAGTAGTAGAAGTAATAGTTGACGTGACAACTTCATGAAGACACGATGATGGAGATCACGATGATGGAGATCATGGTGTCATGCCGGTGACGACGATGATCATGGAGCCCCGAAGATGGAGATCAAAAGGAGCAAAGTGATGATGGCCATATCATGTCACTATTTGATTGCATGTGATGTTTATCATGTTTTTGCATCTTATTTGCTTAGAACGACGGTAGTAAATAAGATGATCCCTCATTAAAATTTCAAGAAAGTGTTCCCCCTAACTGTGCACCGTTGCGAAAGTTCGTCGTTTCGAAGCACCACGTGATGATCGGGTGTGATAGATTCATACATTCACATACAACGGGTGTAAGCCAGATTTACACACGCGAAACACTTAGGTTGACTTGACGAGCCTAGCATGTACAGACATGGCCTCGGAACACAAGAGACCGAAAGGTCGAGCATCAGTCGTATGGTAGATACGATCAACATGAAGATGTTCACCGATGTTGACTAGTCCGTCTCACGTGATGATCGGACACGGCCTAGTTGACTCGGATCATGTAATCACTTAGATAACTAGAGGGATGTCTATCTGAGTGGGAGTTCATAAGATGAACTTAATTATCCTGAACATAGTCAAAAGATCTTTGCAAATTATGTCGTAAGCTCGCGCTTTAGTTCTACTGTTTTAGATATGTTCCTAGAGAAAATATAGTTGAAAGTTGATGGTAGCAATTATACGGACAGTACAAGGCTTATGTCCTTAATGCACTGCTCGGTGTGCTGGACCTCGAACGTGGTCTGTGGATGTTGCGAACATCTGACATACACGTTTTGATGACTACATGATAGTTCGGTAATGATAAATGGTTTAGAATTGAGGCACCGAAGACATTTTTGAAATGTCGCGGAACATATGAGATGTTTCGAGGGCTGAAATTGGGATTTCAGGCTCGTGCCCACGTCAAGAGGTATAAGACCTCCGACGATTTTCTTGGCCTGCAAACTAAGGGAGAAAAGCTCAATCGTTGAGCTTGTGCTCAGATTGTCTGAGTACAACAATCACTTGAATTGAGTGGGAGTTGATCTTCCAGATAAGATAGTGATGTTTCATCAAAGTCATTGCCACCAAGCTGCTAGAGCTTCGTAATGAACTATAACATATCAGGGATAGATATGATGATCCTTGAAATATTCGCGATGTTTGACACCGCGAAAGTAGAAATCAAGAAGGAGCATCAATTGTTGATGGTTAGTGAAACCACTAGTTTCAAGAAGGGCAAGGGCAAGAAGGGATACTTCATGAAACGGCAAATCAGCTGCTGCTCTAGTGGAGAAACCCAAGGTTGAACCCAAACCCGAGACTGAGTGCTTCTGTAATAAGGGGAACAGCCACTGGAGCAGAATTACCCTAGATACTTGGTAGATGAGAAGGCGGTCAATAGAAGTATATTGGATATACATTATGTGAATGTGTACTTTACTAGTACTCCTAGTAGCATCAGGGTATTAGATACCGGTTCGATTGCTAAGTGTTGGTAGCTCGAAATAAAAGCTACGGAATAAAAGGAGACTAGCTAAAGGTGAGCTGACGATATGTATTGGAAGTATTTCCAAGGTTGATATGATCAAGCATCGCGCGCTCACTCTACCATCGAGATTGGTGTTAAACCTAAATAATTGTTATTTGGTGTTTGTGTTGAGCATAGACATGATTGGATTATGTCTATCGCAATACCGTTATTCATTTAAAGAGAACAATGGTTACTCTATTTATTTGAATAAATTCCTTCAATGGTCTTGCACCTAAAATGGATGGTTTATGGAAATCTCGATCGTAGTGATACACATGTTCATGCCAAAAGATATAAGATAGTAATGATAGTACCACCTACTTATGGCACTGCCATGTAAGTCATATTGGTATAAAACGCATGAAGAAGCTCCATGTTGATGGATCTTTGGACTCACTCATTTTTGAAAGGATTGAGACATGCGAACCATGTTTATTGGTAGATATGCATACAGATGGATCGTTTGGACTCACTTGATTTTGAATCACTTGAGATATGCAAATCTTACCACATGGGCAAGATGACTGAAAAAGCCTCGTTTTCAGTAAGATGGAACGAGAAAGCAACTTGTTGGAAGTAATACATTTTTGATGTGTGCAGTCCAATGAGTGCTGAGGCACGCAGTGGATATCGTTATGCTCTTACTTCACAGATGATTTGAGTAGATACTGAGCATATTTACTTGATGAAACACAAGTCTGAATTATTGAATGGTTCAAGTAATTTCAGAGTGAAGTTGAATATCGTCGTGACAAGAGGATAAAATATCTATGATATGATCATAGAGATGAATATCTGAGTTGCGAGTTTGGTACACAATTGAGACATTGTGGAAATTGTTTCACAACTAATACCGCCTGGAACACCATAGTGTGATGGTGTGTCCGAACATCATAACTGCACCCTATTGGATATGATGCATACCATGATGTCTCTTATCGAATTACCACTATCGTTCATGGGTTAGGCATTTGAGACAACCGCACTCACTTTAAATAGGGCACCACGTAATTCCGATAAGATGACACCGTATGAACTATGGTTTAGAGAAACCTAAGCTGTCATTTCTTAAAAGTTTGGGGCTGCGACGCTTATATGAAAAGGTTTCAGGCTGATAAGCTCGAACCCAAAGCGGATAACTGCATCTTCATAGGACACCCAAAATAGTTGGGTATACCTCCTGTCTCAGATCCGAAAGCAATAGGGATTGTTTCTCGAATTGGGTCCTTTCTCGAGGAAAAGTTTCTCTCGAAAGAATTGAGTGGGAGGATGGTGGAGACTTGATGAGGTTATTGAACCATCACTTCAACTAGTATGTAGCAGGGCACAGGAGTTGTTCCTATGGCACCTACACCAATTGAAGTGGAAGCTTATGATAGTGATCATAAGACTTCGGATCAAGTCACTCCCAAACCTCGTAGGATGACAAGGATGCATACTACTTCAGAGTGGTACGTAATCCTGTCTTGGAAGTCATGTTGCTAGACAACAATGAACCTACGAGCTATGGAGAAGCGATGGTGGGCCCGGATTCCAATGAATGGCTTGAGGCCATAAAATCCGAGAGAGGATCCATGTATGAGAACAAAGTGTAGACTTTGGCAGAACGGCTCGATGGTCGTGAGGCTGTTGAGTACAGATGGAATTTTTAAAAGGAAGACGGACAACGATGGTAAATGGCACCATTAAGAAAGCTCGACTTGTCATTAAGATATTTCCCGACAAGTTCAAGGAGTTGACTACAATGAGACTTTCTCATTCGTAGCGATGCTAACAGTCTGTTGGAATTATATTAGCAGGTACTGCATTATTTATGAAATCTTGCAGATAGGATGTCAAAATATTGTTTCCTTGATTTTCTTGAGGAAAGGTTGTATGTGATACAACCAGAAGATTTTTGTCAATCCTGAAAGATGCTAACAAGTATGCAAAGCCCCAGCAATCCTTCTAAGGACTGGAGTAAGCATCTCGGAGTTGGAATGTACGCTTTGATGAGATGATCAAAGATTTGGGTTTATACAAAGTTTATGAGATACTTGTATTTCCAAAGAAGTGAGTGGGAGCACTATAGAATTTCTGAAGAGTATATGTTGTTGACATATTGTTGATCAGAAATGATGTAGAATTTCTGGAAAGCATATAGGGTTATTTGAAAAATGTTTTCAATAGAAAACCTGGATTAAGCTACTTGAACATTGAGCATCAAGATCTATAAGGATAGATCAAAATCGCTTAATAGTACTTTCAAACGAACACATACCATGACAAGATTTTGAAGGAGTTCAAAATAGATCAGCAAAGAAGAAGTTCTGGGCTGTGTTACAAGGTGTGATTATTGAGCAAGACTCAAGACATGACCACGGCAGAATAGAGAGAAAGGACGAAGGTCGTCCCCTATGCTTAGACGTAGGCTCTACAGTATGCTATGCTGTGTACCGCATCTAAAGTGTGCCTTGCCATGAGTCAGTCAAGGGGTACAAGAGTGATCCAGGAAAGGATCACAGGACAGCGGTCAAGGTTATCCTTGGTAACTGGTGGACTGAGGAATTTTCTCGATTATGGAGGTGGTAAAAGAGTTCGTCGTAAAGGGTTACGCCGATGCAAACTTTGGCACTAATCCAGATTATTCTAAGTAGTAAACTGGATTCGTATAGTAGAACAGTTATTTGGAATAGCTCCAAATAGAGCGTGGTAACTGCATCTAGGAGTTGACATAGATATTTGTAAAGCACACATGGATCTGAAAGCTTCAGACCCGTTGACTATAACATCTCTCACAAGCATAACATGATCAAACCCAGAACTCATTGAGTGTCAATCACATGGTAATGTGAACTAGATTATTGACTCTAGTAAACTCTTTGGGTGTTAGTCACATAGGGATGTGACCTTGAGTGTTAATCACATATCGATGTGAACTAGATTATTGACTCTAGTGCAAGTGGGAGACTGTTGGAAATATGCCCTAGAGGCAATAATAAATAGGTTATTATTATATTTCCTTGTTCATGATAATCGTTTATTATCCATGCTAGAATTGTATTGATAGGAAACTCAGATACATGTGTGGATACATAGACAACACCATGTCCCTAGTAAGCCTCTAGTTGACTAGCTCGTTGATCAATAGATGGTTACGGTTTCATAACCATGGACATTGGATGTCATTGATAACGGGATCACATCATTAGAGGAATGATGTGATGGACAAGACCCAATCCTAAGCCTAGCACAAGATCATGTAGTTCGTATGCTAAAGCTTTTCTAATGTCAAGTATCATTTCCTTAGCCCATGAGATTGTGCAACTCCCGGATACCGTAGGAATACTTTGGGTGTGCCAAACGTCACAACGTAACTGGGTGGCTATAAAGGTGCACTACGGGTATCTCCGAAAGTGTCTGTTGGGTTGGCACGAATCGAGACTGGGATTTGTCACTCCGTGTGACGGAGAGGTATCTCTGGGCCCACTCGGTAGGACATCATCATAATGTGCACAATGTGATCAAGGAGTTGATCACGGGATGATGTGTTGCGGAACGAGTAAAAGAGACATGCCGGTAACGAGATTGAACAAGGTATCGGGATACCGACGATCGAATCTCGGGCAAGTATCGTACCGATAGACAAAGGGAATTGCATACGGGATTGATTAAGTCCTTGACATCGTGGTTCATCCGATGAGATCATCGTGGAACATGTGGGAGCCAACATGGGTATCCAGATCCCGCTGTTGGTTATTGACCGGAGAACATCTCGGTTATGTCTGCATGTCTCCCGAACCCGTAGGGTCTACACACTTAAGGTTCGATGACGCTAGGGTTATAAAGGAAGCTTGTATGTGGTTACCGAATGTTGTTCGGAGTCCCGGATGAGATCCCGGACGTCACGAGGAGTTCCAGAATGGTCCGGAGGTAAAGATTTATATATGGGAAGTCCTGTTTTGGTCGCCGGAACAGTTTCAGGGTTTATCGGTAGTGTACCGGGACCACCGGAGGTGTCCGGGGGTCCACCAAGTGGGGCCACAAGCCCTGGAGGCTTGCGTGGGCCAAGTGTGGGAGGGGACCAGCCCCAAGTGGGCTGGTGCGGCCCCCCACAAGTGCCCAAGGCACAAGGGAGAGGAGAAGGGGGCAAACCCTAGGGCAGATGGGCCCTAAAGGCCCATGCCTGGTGCGCCTCCCTCTCCTCCCCTCTTGGCCGCCTCCCCCTTCCCCATCTAGGGCTGCCGCCCCCCTAGGGGTGGGAACCCTAGAGGGGGCGCACCCTCCTCCCTCTCCCCTATATATAGTGAGGCCTAGGGCTGCCCATTACACACGTGATTCGATCTCTCTCTCGTTGGTGCAGCCCTGCGTCTCTTCTTCCTCCTCTCTTGGGGTGCTTGGCGAAGCCCTGCTGGATTGCCACGCTCCTCCATCATCACCACGCCGTTGTGCTGCTGCTGGATGGAGTCTTCCTCAACCTCTCCCTCTCTCCTTGCTGGATCAAGGCATGGGAGACGTCACCGGGCTGTACGTGTGTTGAACGCGGAGGTACCGTCCGTTCGGCACTTGGTCATCGGTGATTTGGATCACGACGAGTACGACTCCATCAACCCCGTTCACTTGAACGCTTCCGCTTAGCGATCTACAAGCATATGTAGATGCAATCTCTTTCCCCTCGTTGCTGGTTTCTCCATAGATAGATCTTGGTGACACGTAGGAAAATTTTAAATTTCTGCTACGTTCCCCAACACATATAGCTGGCACACAAACAACTCCCCTTTGACCTTCTTAGTAGAAAGAGTGGGGTCGATTTTCCCAATTTTAAAACCATGATCTTGCAACAACTCGGTAAGGTGGTCATACCACGCATGTGGGGCTTGCTTAAGGACATAGAGTGCCTTATCGAGTTGGTACACGTGATCGGGAAAATAGGGATCCTCGAACCCGGGGGGGTTGCTTGACATATACCAACTCATTAATAGGACCATTAAGAAAAGCACTCTTCACATCCATTTGTTGCAACTTAAAGTTAGGATGAGAAGCATAAGCAATCAGCATGCGAATGGATTCAAGGCGAGCAACGGGAGCAAAGGTTTCACCGTAGTCGATACCCTCACCTTGGGAGTAGCCTTGTGCTACCAAACGAGCCTTGTTGCGAATGATAATTCCATGAGCATCTTGCTTGTTCTTGAATATACACTTGGTTCCAATGACATTATGGTTCCCCGTTGGCCTCGACACCAATCTCCACACCTTGTTGTGCTCGAAGTTGTTGAGTTCTTCATGCATGGCATTAAGCCAATCCGGATCCTCAAGCGCCTCATAGACCTTTTGGGGTTCAACACAAGGGACAAACACGTGATGTTCACAATAGTTTGCTAATTTTCTACGAGTGCTTACCCCCTTTCTTAAGCTTCCAAGCACATTTGTCATGAGATGATATTTGGTGGATAGCTTGGATGCAATCTTAGCGGCACGACGCTCCAATTCCTCCTCAGGAGTGAGTTGAGGAGCAGAAACTTGATCATCTTGAGCGTCGTCTTGAGCTTGTTCTTGATCTCGAACTAGCTCGGAGGAGAGAACTTGGTCTTGGGCATCACTTGGTGATTCACCACCATCTTGAGGTTGATCTTGCCCTTGATCTTGTTCATTTGGTTGAGGGCCTTCACTTTGTTCTTCGGAAGCGTGTGGGTCTTGAGTTGGTGGTGGTTCCACTTGAGTGGAACATTGTCCTTCTCCCTCGGCCACAAGGGGTTCCTCAATGGGTAGGATAAAGCCAACACCCATTCTTCTTATGGCTTGGGGAGGAATTTCATCACCTACATCACAAGTACCACTTTGCTCCACTTGGGGGCCGTTATTCTCATCAAAATCCACGTTACATGAGAGTTTGTAGCATAACCAACAAATATGCCCTCATAAGCTCTAGCCTCAAATTTAGACAACCGAACATCTTTCTTGAGAATGAAACACTTACACTCGAACACCCGGAAGTATTTGAGGTTGGGCTTGTTACCGGTGAGAATCTCATAAGGAGTCTTGTTCAAGCCTTTGCGGAGATAATGCTGATTGGATGCATGACACGCGGTGTTGATGGCTTCGGCCCAAAAGTTGTATGGAGACTTGAACTCCACCATCATGGTCCTTGCCGCATCCATCAACGTCCGGTTCTTCCTCTCCGCTACACCATTTTGTTGAGGGGTGTAAGGTGCGGAATATTGATGCTTGATCCCCTCATCACTAAGAAACTCATCCAAGGTGTAGTTCTTGAACTCGGTGCCGTTGTCACTTCTTATTGTCAAGATATTTGCATTGTGTTGGCGTTGAGCTTCATTTGCAAAGTCGATGACGGTTTGTTGGGTCTCACTCTTCCTCTTGAAGAACTACACCCAAGTGTATCTTGAATAGTCATCCACAATCACCAAGCAATACTTTCTACCCCCAAGACTATCAAAGGATGGAGGCCCGAAGAGGTCCAAGTGAAGGAGCTCCAGAGGCCTCTTTGAGTAAATGATAGTCGTGGGAGGGTGAGCCTTCTCATGTAACTTTCCTTCAATACAAGAACTGCAAGCACGATCTTTGGCAAAACTAACATTTGTTAGTCCACGGACATGGTCCCCCTTGAGAAGACTTTGCAAAGATCTCATATTGACATGGGCTAAACGGCGATGCCAAAGACATCCCACGTCAACTTTAGCCATTAGGCATGTCGCGGTCTTAGTGGGTCGCTCCAAAAAGTTAACCACATAGAGACTGTTCTTAACATGCCCAACAAAGGCTACTTTAAGAGTCTTGCTCCACAAGAGGGCCACGGTATCAATATCAAAGAAAGTGGCAAAGCCCATGAGTGCGAGTTGACGAATGGAAAGTAAATTTTATGCAAGGGACTCAACGAGCATGACCTTCTCAATCGTGAGATCATGAGAAATGACAACCTTGCCGAGTCCCAATACCTTACAAGATGAGGCATCACCCCACTCGACATTGGTGGGCATAGATGGAATCTTGTGCACGTCCACCACCAAGTCCTTGCTTCCGGTCATATGATTTGTGGCTCCACTATCGAGCAACCATGATCCTCCACCGGAAGCAAACACCTACAAGAGATCAATGCTTGGTTTTAGGTACCCATTTTGTAGTGGGTCCTTTGATGTTAGTGACAAGGGTCTTAGGAACCCAAATGGACCATTCAATGTACTCATAAGGAGAACCAACAAATTTGGCATAAACATGTCCATCACTAGCATGGCATAACACATAAGAAGGGTTAAAGTCGCCGGATTTGTTGGGAGGGGTAGCATTGCCCTTCTTGGCATCACTACTCTTCACATTGTTCTTCTTCTTCTCCTTAGAAGCACCCTCTCCCTCCTTCACAAAGGTTTGCTTGAGAGGAGGAGGTCGTTTGGCCTTGTCATTCTTCTTATTGTTCCTGGACTTGGGCGCGAACCCAATCCCTTCCTTAGCCACAACTTCCTTTTGATTCCTCAAAAGGTTGTTGAGATTCTTCTCGCCTTGTATGCAAGACACAAGGCCTTTCTCAAGTTTCTCCTTCAACTTTGCATTCTCCTCAACAAGATGCACATGCTCACAACATGGGTTAGTAGCATTTGCATTATCAATTAAGACCATATGAGGAAAAGTGGCTTTCTCCATGGTTAGCTTCACTTGGAGTTGATCATGAGACTCTTTGAGGCTAGCATGAGCACCCTTCAAGACCTTGTGAGCCTTGTCAAGTAAGTCAAACTCCTCTTTGAGTCTAGAAAGATCAACCCCAAGCTTGGCCTTCTTGGAGTTTAGCACACGAGATACAACAAGAGCATGATCAAGATCTTTCTTTAATTTAGCGTGCTCATCGTTGTATGACTCCTCAAGAGCCAAACGAAGACCTCGCTCTTCCTCAAGGGCATTGGAAAGATCCGAAATCTCATCGGCATAGCGACGACTATGCCCCTCCATCTTAGAGATGGTATATTCGTGAGCCTTGATCATGTCATTGGCTTCACCAAGTTTCCATGAGTGCAACGAAGTGCTTCTTGGATTTACCATTGAGTTTACTCATAAAAGACTCAAATTCATTCTCCTCCACATTAGAACCCTCATGTTCATCAATGCAATCCGTCAAAGAAGGATTATTAATGATGGTAGTTTTGATGTTGGGGGTTACCTTGTTGGTGGCTTTGGCCATGAGGCACTTGGCGGTGATGTTCTCATTGGGTGAGTCGAAGAGAGACACCCGTGGAGTTGTCGCAATGGCAACGGAGGCCATGGCAACCGACTCACCATCTTCATCATCATCATCCTCATTGTACTCCTCTTGTGCCACCAACCCCTTGGGAGGAGTCTTCTTGGTGAAGTTGCTCTTGTTGGGGAAAGACTTGGCCTTGTATTTTCGGATGAGCTTGCCACCATTGTCTTCCCTCTTCTCATAAGGGCATTCCGCAACAAAGTGGCTCACATTGCCACAATTATAGCAAGTCCTCACTCGTTGCTTGCCCTTCGCGCCACTTGAGTTGTTCTTGTTGAAGTTGGGCCTTGTGTTCTTCTTCCTCCAAAATTGCCTTGAAGCAAGAGCTATGTTTTCATGATAAGCATACTTTGTATCTTCGGGATTGCTCTCCTCTTCTTCCTCTTCGTCCTCTTCTTCCACACTAACCTTGGCATTCAAGGCAAGATTGGGCTTCTTTGCTCTTTGAGAACGTAACACTGCATTGTCGGTGGTCTTTTCCAAGATACTCATTGCCACAAACTCATCCAATACTTCACTTGAGGATAAGGTGTGGAAATCCGGCCTTTGACGAATGACGGAGGACATGGCCTTGTGGTAAGGCATCATGGACTTGAGGAATTTGCGCTTGATCCAATTGTCATCCGTATCCTTGCTCCCATGATCTCGGAGTGAGACCGCGAGAGTAGTTAATCTCCGATAAAGCTCACGAGGTTCTTCATCTTCTTTCATTGCAAACTCATCGGCTTCATCTTGCACCACTTCATAGTTGGAGTGTTGAAGGCTTGCACTTGCCCTGTAGAGGGAAACAACATGGCGCCATGCATCCTTGGCCACGGTGAAGGGACGGATATGAGCAAGATCTTCAGGTGGGATTGCATCTTGGATGATGAAGAGAGCATTCTCATTGAATTGATTATCCGCGGCTTCTCTAGGGGTGAAGTTGCTTCGGTCATGCGGATAAAAACCTTCTTCAATGATTCTCCAAAGAATTAAAGTCCTCATTTTTCACAATCTTAGGGGGAGGACTGGCATGATTCAAATGAGTGGAAGGAATCGGTCCAGCATAAGTAAGGGGAGGTTCCACATGGGCAAAGATGTCGTTGCCATTTTTACCACTAGATGAAGGAGCCTTTTCACTAGTAGCTTACCCCTTGTCGGAGTTAGCATCCGTCACCTTGTTAGTGGGATCACCCACTTTCATTGGCGCGGTGGATAATTTAAGCCCTTATAAGAACTTTTTAAACATGCTTTCAACCTCGGTCGTCATGGAGGTTTTACATGTGTCCAAAGCCACATTGAATTCCTCATGAGAGACCGAGGTTCCCCCATCTGCCGTAGACGAGACCGGATTCACACTGGAGTGCTCCTCCGCACCGTCTACAGTGTCAACCATACTCTTCGGACGGCAAAGTCCTTAATAAAGAGACGAGGCTCTGATACCAATTGAAAGGATCGATATAGTTGACTAGAGGGGGGGTGAATAGGCAACTAACAATTTTTTTCTTTACCAATTTAAACTTTGCATCAAAGTAGGTTGTCTAGATATGCAACTAGGTGAGCAACCTATATGATGCAACAACAACAAGCACACAAGCAAGCAAGGGATATAATCACAAATAAGCTTGCACAAGCAAAGGCACGAGATAACCAAGAGTGGAGCCGGTGAAGACGAGGATGTGTTACCGAAGTTCCTTCCTTTTGAGGGGAGGTACATCTCCGTTGAAGCGGTGTGGAGGCACAATGCTCCCCAAGAAACCACTAGGGCCACCGTATTCTCCTCACACCCTCACACAATGCGAGATGTCGTGATTCCACTATTGGTGCCCTTGAAGGCGGCAACCGGACCTTTACAAACAAGGTTGGGGCTCTCTCCACAACTTAATTGGAGGCTCCCAATGAAACCCCGGAGCTTCACCACAATGGAATGTGGCTCCGAAGTGACCTCTTCCATCTAGGGCGCCCAAGCACCCAAGAGTAACAAAATCCACACAAGAAAGTATGGGGAAATCAAATATCCGTTGGTGGAAGTGTAGATCTAGGTCTCCTCCTTTAATACCTAGCAAATCAACGAGTTTGAGTGGCTAGAGAGAGAGATCGGGCAAGCAAGCTTTAATGGCAGTAATGGAGGAGAGAGAGAGAGGCAAGAGGTAGGTGGGAGGTAGGAGAAGCACCTCCTTAAATAGGCCCCCACAGATCCAACCGTTATGTGCAGAAATGCATAGGAGCGGTACTTCCGCAATAGACACCAGTACAACCGGTGAATGAGGGAAACCCTTGCTAGGGCACCAGGGCGGTACTTCTGGTGGCGCACTCGGTAGTACCGGTTTATCGGAATAAACCGGAACTACCGCACAACCACCGCTTAACTACCAGGCCACATACAGAAAGTAAACCTCTCAGGTCGGTAGTTGGAGCGGAGGTTGGTCCGGAACTACCGGTGGGCCAACAGTCCCTGGGTGGTGGGGTCCGAGGTGGTACTTGTTGGGGGACGTAGTAATTTCAAAATATTTCCTACGCACACGCAAGATCATGGTGATGCATAGCAACGAGAGGGGAGAGTGTTGTCTACATACCCTCGTAGACCGTAAGCAGAAGCGTGATGACAATGCGGTTGTTGTAGTCGTATGTCTTCACGATCGACCGATCCTAGCACCGAAGGTACGGCACCTCCGCGATCTGCACACGTTCAGCTCGGTGACGTCCCATGAACTCACGATCCAGCAGAGTGTCGGGGAAGAGCTTCATCAACACGACATCGTGATGACGGTAATGATGAAGCTACCGGTGCAGGGCTTCGCCTAAGCACTACAAAGATATGACCAAGGTGGTTTATGGTGGAGGGGGGCACCACGCACGGCTAAGAACAATGTCTATTGTGCTTCTAGGGTGCCCCCTACCCCCGTATATAAAGAAGCAAGGGGGAGGCCGGACGGCCTTGGGGCGCGCCATGGAGGGGGAGTCCTCCTCCTCCTAGTAGGAGTAGGACTCCCCCTTTCCTAGTCCAACTAGGAGGAGGAAGGGGGAAGGAAAGAGAGGGAGAGGGAGAGGGAAAGAGGGGCCGCGCCCCCTCCCTGATACGTCTCCAACGTATCTATAATTTTTGATTGTTCCATGCTAATATATATTCTGTTTTGGATGTTTAATGGGCTTTATTATAAACTTTTATATTATTTTTGGGACTAACCTATTAACCGGAGGCCCAACCCAAATTGTTGTTTTTTGCCTATTTCAGTGTTTCGAAGGAAAAGGATATCAAACGGAGTCCAAACGGAATGAAACCTTTGGGAACGTGATTTTAGGAACAAACGTGATCCAGAAGACTTGGAGTGGACGTCAAGCAATCACCGAGGAGGCCACGAGGCAGGAAGGTGTGCCTGCCCCCCTGGGGTGCCCCCCACCCTCGTGGGCCCCTCTAGCTCTCCTGACCGACCTCTTTTGCCTATATATAGTCATATACCCTGGAAACATTAGATACGGAGCCAAAACCTTAATTCCACCACCGCAACCTTCTGTACCCAAGAGATCCCATCTTGGGGCCTTTTCCTACGCTCTGCCGGAGGGGGCATTGATCACGGAGGGCTTCTACATCAACACCATAGCCTCTCTGATGATGTGTGAGTAGTTTACCTCAGACCTTCGGGTCCATAGTTATTAGCTAGATGGCTTCTTCTCTCTCTTTGGATCTCAATACAAAGTTCTCCTCGATTCTCTTGGAGATCTATTTGATGTAACTCTTTTTTGCGGTGTGTTTGTTGAGATTCGATGAATTGTGGGTTTATGATCAAGATTATCTATGAACAATATTTGAATCTCCTCTGAATTATTTTATGTATGATTGGTTATCTTTGCAAGTCTCTTCGATTATCAGTTTGGTTTGGCCTACTAGATTGATCTTTCTTACAATGGGAGAAGTGCTTAGCTTTGGGTTCAATCTTGCGGTGCTCGATCCCAATGACAGTAGGGGAAACGACGCGTATTGTATTGTAGCCATCGAGGATAAAAAGATGGGGTTTATATCATATTGCATGAGTTTACCCTTCTACATCATGTCATCTTGCTTAAAGCGTTACTCCGTTCTTATGAACTTAATACTCTAGATGCATGCTGGATAGCGGTCGATGTGTGGAGTAATAGTAGTAGATGCAGGCATGACGTGATGCCTATATACATGATCATACCTAGATATTCTCATAACTATGCTCAATTCTATCAATTGCTCGACAGTAATTCGTTCACCCACCGTAATACTTATGCTATCTTGAGAGAAGCCACTAGTGAAACCTATGGCCCCCGGGTCTATTTTCCATCATATAAGTTTCCAATCTATTTTTACTTTGCAAAATTTACTTTTATCTTTATCATTAAAATACCAAAAATATTATCATCTCTATAAGATCTCACTTTTGCAAGTGGCCGTGAAGGGATTGACAACCCCTTTATCTTGTTGGTTTCAAGGTTCTTATTTGTTTGTGTAGGTACGAGGGACTTGAGCGTGGCATCCTACTGGATTGATACCTTGGTTCTCAAAAACTGAGGGAAATACTTACGCTACTTTGCTGCATCACACTTTCCTCTTCAAGGGAAAACCAACGCAGTGCTCAAGAGGTAGCACTTCCCTAGTCCAATTCGGACTCCCCTTGGGAGGGGGCGCACCATCTCCTAGGCTGCTGCCCTCTCTCTCCCCTAAGGCCCACTAAGGCCCAATACTTCCCCGGGGGGTTCCGGTAACCCCTCCGGCACTCCGTTTTTCTCCGAAATCACCCTCAACACTTCCGGTGTCCGAATATAGCCGTCCAATATATCGATCTTTATGTCTCGACCATTTCGAGACTCCTCGTCATGTCCGTGATCATATTCGGGACTCCAAACTACCTTCGGTACATCAAAACACATAAATCGATAATACCAATCGTCACCGAACTTTAAACGTGCGGACCCTACGGGTTCGAGAACTATGTAGACATGACCGAGACTCATCTCTGTTCAATAACCAATCGTGGAACCTGGATGCTCATATTGGTTCCTACATATTCTACGAAGATCTTTATCGGTCAAACCGCATAACAACACACGTTGTTCCCTTTGTCAATGGTATGTTACTTGCCCGAGATTCGATCGTCGGTATCTCAATACCTAGTTCAATCTCGTTACCAGCAAGTCTCTTTACTCGTTCCATAATACATCATCCCGCAACTAAAAGTTACATTGCTTGCAAGGCTTATAGTGATGTGCATTACCGAGAGGGCCCAGAGATACATCTCTGACAATCGGAGTGACAAATCCTAATCTCGATCTATGCCAACTCAACAAACACCATCAGAGACACCTGTAGAGCATCTTTATAATCACCCAGTTACGTTGTGACGTTTGATAGCACACAAAGTGTTCCTCCGGTATTCGGGAGTTGCATAATCTCATAGTCATAGGAACATGTGTAAGTCATGAAGAAAGCAATATCAATATACTAAACGATCAAATGCTAAGCTAACGGAATGGGTCAAGTCAATCACATCATTCTCTAATGATGTGATCCCGTTAATCAAATGACAACTCATGTCTATGGCTAGGAAACATAACCATCTTTGATTCAACGAGCTAGTCAAGTAGAGGCAAACTAGTGACACTCTGTTTGTCTATGTATTCACACATGTACTAAGTTTCCGGTTAATAAAATTCTAGCATGAATAATAAACATTTATCATGATATAAGGAAATATAAATAACAACTTTATTATTGCCTCTAGGGAAAATTTCCTTCAGTACTACCGCCCTGAACACCGGTAGTACCGGTTTGTCAAGACAAACCGGAACTACCGTTCCACCACCGGTCTACCACTGCACCCGGTACAGAAGGGAGTCACCCCTGAGCGGTACTTGGAACAGTGGTGAGACCGGAACTACCGGCCAGCGGTACAACTGCTCAAGGGAGCGGTACTACCGCAATGGATAGAACTGCACAGGACAAAGGACGGGGAACCTCTCTCTCCTTGAACAGAGGGTATATGGTGGGTGCAAATAACGTGTATGTGAAGTGATTCACCCAATACCTTCCGATGTGGATTCCCTCTTAATAGTACGGATATCCTACGACCAAAGGAATAAAAACATCGGAAACTCCATCTTCGATCTTTTCCGCATAGAGGCAAATCCTAACCGTCTTGCGCCACACAATGTGTACCTGAGAAAACTATGGCGCACGATTAGTCCACACGTGTGTTGTCATCATCACCAAAACCCTAAGGAAGACAATGCCCTTACAACTTGGGTTTGTGTTATTTTGACATCAGCTTGAAACTAGAGAAGTTTAGGGTGGAGCATGATCAACCTGAGATATATTGGATTTATATAAGTATAGTTGATACGTCTCCAACGTATCTATAATTTATGAAGTATTCATGTTATTATATTATCTGTTTTGGATGTTTATGGGCTTTACTAAACACTTTTATATTATTTTTGGGACTAACCTATTAACCCAGAGCCCAGTGCCAGTTCCTGTTTTTTCCCCTTGTTTGAGTGTTTCACAGAAAAGGAATATCAAACGGAGTCCAAATGGAATGAAACCTTTGGGAAAGTTATTTTTGGAACGGAAGCAATCCAGGAGACTTGGAGTAGACATCAGGGAAGCTTCAAGGTGGCCACGAGGCAGGGAGGCGCGCATGCCCCCCTGGGCGTGCCCCCACCCTCGTGGGCCCCTCGTGGCTCCCCTGACCGACTTCTTTTGCCTACATATATCCATATACCCTAAAACCATCAGGGAACAGAATAGATTGGGAGTTCCGCCACCGCAAGACTCTGTAGCCACCCAAAACCAATCGGGACCCTGTTCCGGCACCCTGCCGGAGGGGGGAACCCTCACCTGTGGCGATCTTCATCATCCCGACGCTCTCCATGACGAGGAGGGAGTAGTTCACCCTCGGGGCTGAGGGTATGTACCAGTAGCTATGTGTTTGATCTCTCTCTCTCTCTCGTGTTCTTGAGGTGGTACGATCTTGATGTATTGCGAGCTTTGCTATTATAGTTGGATCTTATGATGTTTCTCCACCTCTACTCTCTTGTAATGGATTGAGTTTTCCCTTTGAAGTGATCTTATCGGATTGAGTCTTTAAGGATTTGAGAACAGTTGATGTATGTCTTGCATGTGCTTATCTGTTGTGACATTGGGATATTCACGTCATCCACTTGATGTATGTTTTGGTGATCAACTTGCGGGTTCCGCTCGTGAACTTATGCATAGGGGTTGGCACAGGTTTTCGTCTTGACTCTCTGGTAGAAACTTTGGGGCACTCTTTGAAGTTCTATGTGTTGGTTGAATAGATGAATCTGAGATTGTTTGATGCATATCGTATAATCATACCCACGGATACTTGAGGTGACATTGGAGTACCTAGGTGACATTAGGGTTTTGGTTGATTTGTGTCTTAAGGTGTTATTCTAGTACGAACTCTATGATAGATCGAACGGAAAGAATAGCCATGTTATTTTACTACGGACTCTTGAATAGATCGATCAGAAAGGATAACTTTGAGGTGGTTTCGTACCCTACCATAATCTCTTCGTTTGTTCTCTGCTATTAGTGACTTTGGAGTGACTCTTTGTTGCATGTTGAGGGATAGTTATATGATCCAATTATGTTATTATTGTTGAGAGAACTTGCACTAGTGAAAGTATGAACCCTAGGCCTTGTTTCAACGCATTGCAATACCGTTTACGCTCACTTTTATCAATAGTTACCTTGCTGTTTTTATATTTTTAGATTACAAAAACCTATATCTACCATCCATATTGCACTTGTATCACCATCTCTTCGCCGAACTAGTGCACCTATACAATTTTCCATTGTATTGGGTGTGTTGGGGACACAAGAGACTCTTTGTTATTTGGTTGCAGGGTTGTTTGAGAGAGACCATCTTCATCCTACGCCTCCTACAGATTGATAAACCTTAGGTCATCCACTTGAGGGAAACTTGCTACTGTCCTACAAACCTCTGCACTTGGAGGCCCAACAACGTCTACAAGAAAAAGGTTGTGTAGTAGACATCAAGCAGTTTCTGGCGCCGTTGCCGGGGAGGTTAGTGCTTGAAGGTATATCTTTAGATCTTGCAATTGAATATTTTTGTTTCTTTTTTATCACTAGTTTAGTCTATAAAATAAAACTACAAAAAATGGAATTGAGGGTGCCTTATATGCTTCATCTTTTTAATATCTTTCGTGAAAATGATGGAAAGGAAAATTGTGCTCAAGTATTAGCAGAAGAATTACCTAGAATGCTTGGCATAAAATATGTGAATGATGAGCTTGATTGCAATGTTGTTAGTATGAATTATTTGAATACCCATGATGCTAATGATATGAAAAGCCACAAGCTTGGGGAAGCTATGTTTGATGAAGATGATATTTTTTGTCCCCCAAGTTTTGATGAGCAAATTTATTATGATGATAGCATGCCTCCTATTTATGATGATTATATTGATGAAAGTGGGTTTGGAAAAGTGTCAACTTTAGGAAGTAATGATCCCACTATTTTGGAGGGTGTTGAATCTTATTATGATAATTATGAAAGTGGATTTGGAGAGGTCATGACTTTATTTAGTAATGATTCCACTATCTTGGAAGAGGTTTCAATCGATTATGATGAGAACAAAGTTGCTACCTATGATGATTATTGTGATGATACTTATGCTATAAAGAGTAGTGATGATTATATTTATAAAACTTGTCATGATTATGATCACCCTTTTTCTGAATATTACTCTTTTAACGTGGAAACAATTTATAGTATTCGAGTTTCTTATGAAACTCCCACTATTCTGAATGAGAAGAATTTCGCTTATGTGAAGAGTAATAAAATCTCTATGTTTGTAGATCATGAAAATAATGCTTTATGTCATGGTTATATTGTTGAATTCATTCATGATGCTACTAAAAATTATTATGAGGGAGGAACATATGCTTGTAGGAATTGCAATATTACCAAGTTTCCTCTCTATGTGCTTAAAGTTTTAAAGTTATACTTGTTTTGCCTCCCTATGCTAGTTGATTATTGTTCCCATAAGTTGGTTGCTCACAAAATCCATGTGCATAGGAAGTGGGTTAGACTTAAATGTGCTACTCATATTCTTCATGATGCTCTCTTTATGTTTCAATTCTTATCTTTTATGTGAGCATCATTGAAATCATCATGCCTAGCTAGGGGCGTTAAATGTTAGGCTTGTCGGGAGGCAACCCAATTTTATTTTTGTTGCTTGCTTTTTGCTCCTGTTTAGCAATAAATAATCTATCTAGCCTCTGGTTAGATGAGGTTTTATGTTTTAATTAGTGTTTGTGTGTGACAGCCTGGTTTTCTGCCCTCTCTTATTTGCTTGATCTTCATTTGAAAATTTTCTGAAACTTGGAGTTCTTGAATCTTTTCATATGGACTTAAACACTTTGGCATCCTTGGCTTTCACCCAAGTGCTCCACTTCCTACTAAATCATCATTTCTTTTCTGATCCACCCCAAAATAATCTTTGGAATATTTTTCTTAAATGAAAAATATTCATTTTCTCTCAAAAACCCTAGCCAGATCAGGTTGCTTCAAAGCAACCCTAATTTTTATGAGTCAGAAATATCTGAGATAATTCACAAATATTCTGTCAACCCTAGGGCACCTCCCTGAGCAAAAATATTTCATCACTTTTTGGAATATTTTTGCTACAGAAAATATTTTCTGTTCTAGACAGAAATGGTGGTTTCTACAGCAACCACCATTTTACTTGCTCCATTTGACCTGAACTTTCTTGTGCATATTTACCTTAATAACTCATGACTAGCCTCCAAAGCACAGCCTCAACTCCCAGCTGTTTGACCACAGTAACTATTCAAAGTTACTGATCAGAAACTTACCTGGCTTGTAAAAACCTCTCTACTGCACCTGGATCCAGACCAAATCGTGGTAACACTCAAAACTACCACGAACAACATGCCAGACATGAAGTTTATGCTTAGATCGGCCTGATGTCATAGTTCACGCGGTGACCACGTTTGTCCAAGGGTGTTGGCATGCGTGTCGACGCGCTCTGAGTGCCACCAAGCGCTCTGTTCGCGCGTGCTCGCTTCCCTCGCCTGCCCGAGCGTGCCAAACCGCGCCACCATCTTCGTCTCAACGCCATTAACCTCCCTATGGCGCTCGCCGACGCCGAAACTCGTCGTAGCAAGCACGGGCAAGGTCCAGCCAGCCCAACAGTGCGGACCGCACTGTGCTCGTCGCCTTCCCCTTGATCGTGTGTTCGTCTATGTCCGCCCACAGTTGCCGCGTGACCTGCGTCGCCTTCTCCCCCTCTCACTGACGTCGCTCGTCGCTGGGCACCGTGGACAGGTGTCCACCGGCGGAGCCTGAAACCCCCTCGATGCTCACCTATAAAAGGAGCTGCCCCCAGCCTCCTCGAGCACCATCCAGCACTCACACACACACACTCCACAATCGCGTAGGAGGACGTAGCCCGGTCGGGCAGGCCTCGGGCCGCCATCCCCGAGCTCGAGATCGCCGGTGATCCCCTCTGGTCGCTTCGGTAGCTCCAGCCCCTCCCAGGCCTGGGCGACCCCTCCAGGGCCTCCGCCTCTCTCCGGTGAGGCCGTCTCGCCCGCTTGGAGCCCTGGGAGTGGCCTCCGTTCGCCGTCTTCCTCAACTCCGGCAACCATCGTGTTTTGCCTCCGCTTGCGAGCGTGATTCCAGAAATCTAGCAGCTCACGAAAGATGAGATTTTTCTGAGCTGCTTCGAATTTCTAGTGATTTTCAGAAGTGTTCTTGATATTTGCCTTTTGTGTTTAAATTTATTTTCAGAGGGTGAGGCTTGTCTTGAGGATCACCAGAAGGCTTGTGAACCTCATCTGCACTAAGGCAAGCCACAACAACATTTTCATGGTGTCATTTCAATATTTGTGATTTTCTTACTTGAATGAAATGATTAATCCATGCATTTAAATAACTATTGTGTTTTTTTATTCTGTTAAATGTTTGTGAGTTATTATGCTTGATTTATAGAATGTTGAAACTAGTTTAGTTGGTAGAGCCAAGTTAAGATTTATTTGTGGTGATGATAGAAATGATTTTGTTATGCATGTTAGTAATTATTTAAAGTTATTCTCTTGCCTTAAATAAAATGATAAAAAATTGCTAAGGAAATATTCTGTTAAGTACTTGTTTAGTCAATTTACTTGACTTGCAGAATGTTTGAACCTAACTTGGATGGGAAAGAAATTAGGAATTGTTTGTGGGAAAATCTTTATTATTCACGTGAGAAATTATTCGGAGTTACGTTCTTGCATGAGAAAATTATAAAACTTGCTGCAAAATATTTTGGTTAATATGTGAGTTATATTGATCAGCAAAGTAATATGAGTTGTTGATGTTTATGCTTAGTGTGTACACGGATGACAATCGGACTTTTTCAATATTAAGTGATGCATGTGTAGTTTTGCATTTCATGGCATGCTATGACACCGATCATTTTCATCTTAAGTTGAACCTGATTATAACTCAACTTGAAAATAATGTTGACTGGGTCATGGTGCCGCTGAATCAAGTTTTTCCCAGTGCAGCTACATTTGCCTTTTTGGGAAGGCCTTGATTCGGTCCATTGACATTGCCTCTGGTCGGTGCCTCCAACTAGGGAAGGTTGTGTCGAGCTCACCTTGGCCCGGTAAGCAGGCATAACCTTGTGTGCCCGTTGTTGAGATTATGGTACTGGGTCCCCGAGTGGGATTGTTTTGGCCACAACGGTGGTCGGTGTGTCTTTGGTAGACACGGGGCCACCCAGGACTAGCGCGTTGGGGATTGGGTCAAAGTGGCCGGGAGAGTGTCATGGCAATGGAAGGGTTTTGTTGGAATGTCGTTGGTCCGCCCGAATGGGAGTGCGAGGCCATGGGTTCCGTGGTGTGGGTACAGTGTGCTACCTCTGCAGAGTGTATAATCTATCGATAGCCGAGTCCACGGTCACGGACACCTTATAGTAGGTCCCACCATGAGTCAACGTTTAATAAAATTTGCACACTAAGCTATGAGTTTGCATTGTTGAGGATGGCAGAAAGGCCATCGAGATATTCGGGACCAAAGATTGGTCATGGTTGTGATCGCCGTAAGGATCACGAGTTACTCTTGTTAAGACCACGTTGGTGGTTTGTTTGTGATCCGGGAATGATCACAGTTGGTAAGTTGTCCCGAGGGACGTTCGAGCATGATCACATCATGTTTGACATGTAGTGTTGCATTATTAATAATTGGTTAAGTATCATGATATTGTTTGCCATTATGATTATGCCTGTTGTGAGCTTGCAAGTACATTCAATGTACTGACCTGGCATGTCATGCCAGATTTCAGGAAAGTCTCGTTGGAGAGGAGCGCTGCTCGAGTCTAGATCGTGTCCACATCGGTGTCCCTGTGATATGGATCTTCCGCTACGACGTTATTCCGCTGCCACATAGTTGTTTTGATCAAGGCCCCTTTATGTTCACTAAATAATGTACATATTGTTCAGCCGCACCGGGTGTGCCGCTTGGCCTCGACAACTGTTGTAATATAAACCCTGTTCCGCAAGCATCAATAAAGCGGTTGTTTTCTGTACCAAGATGTTGTGTGTTGCCAGAAGACATGGTCTCTGGGCTGGCAATGCATGGTAAACCGGTCGCTCTGAGCCGGGGTGCCACAACGCTTGGTATCCGAGCCACGCTGACTGTAGGCCACGCTAGACTGCGACGTGTTAACTGGATGTCAGATATGCATTTAAGTTGAGTGTCGGTAGTAATTTGTGCTGATTGTTGCGTTGCATGCATACGGTTTATATTTTTTATGCTAACCTGCTAATGGTTGTGGGTGTAGATGGCTCTGGTGCCGTATCCGTGCCATTTGCAGTTGATGTCGTACACGTCACCGCACCTCCTTCGCAACATCTGGCGTCGGCTGTACCCTCTCGGAGACGACCCAGTCCATTGTGTGTACCGGGAGCATCTAGCTGATTCAGTGTATGAGTATCACGCAGTGGTCACTCTATGCACTAGCTCCGATTCCAGCTCCTACACTCGTACTTCTCGGAGCGGTTATGCCTCCATGGCTTCTCAGGTTGTGCAGTTTGCTGCATTCGAGGTCCTTGTCGAGCTTCGCTACAACGAGGTCCGAATGAAGAACCACCCAGGTTTCTATTACTACCCATCTCTGCACAACAACGGTCGTGTCCGTTTCCCTCTCATTGATCCGGAGTCTGATAGTGTTGCTAGCCACCTTGCTCGTTATGTCACTGCTAGCTATCTGATGATCCACGAGTTAGCTCGAGAGCTGACTCGTGCCCGTACTGCTTTAGCCGCTACTTTAGTCACTTCTAGATCCGCCACTACTCCATCTTCTCTGGGATTTACGGCTTATATTCCCGTCAGCTCTAGCTCCCCTATTTCACCGGTTACTCCTCCGAGTAGCACGGGCGTCTCGGCCGTAAATCCTCTCAGTACTCCTGCCGAGTGGGTTTCACCTCTCACTACTCCTGTAGCTCTGATGCTTCATCCTACCCCTGCCCCTGAGGGAGAGCCCTTGAGGCAGCGCCATCGTGTTACCTTTAACCCGGAGGTTTCCGTTAACCACGTCAGTTTGGGATCCGAGACCGCTTCAAGGGAGGACGCCGCAGCACCAGTAGAGCAGTAGTATCTTTGAGTATTCGCAGTCGTCTGGATGATGTACGGATGTAGTCGTACGAGTCATGATGTTTCGTTGCATGTATGAGAGTAGTTGAACCAGTCATGTTGTTTATCTTTCATGTATGAGTCTATGTATAATTATGTTGAGACTTTATTCGCCGTATTTCTTGTTTTCTTCCAGGATTTGTCGCTGGCTTTTCCCCAATTTTATTCTTGGATGTTTCTCATCTCGATTGCGTTGTCTTGGAAAAAATCCACAATAGGATGACGCGGGGAGGCAGCAGTAGCAACGTTCATGAGGGAACCCCTGTTCGTTGTTTCGCACGACAGGCAGGACATTCTCCCGAACCGTACGTTCGGCCACCACCTCCACCGCCAAATCCGCCCTCCACCGAGCAAATTCTACGTATGTTTGAGGAAAGAAGGAACAATGATCTGATTGAAATATTGATAAGTGTGCAAGCTATGGTTGGACAGAATGGAAGTCAGAACAGTCATCACTCAAAGCTGTCAGATTTTCAAAGGACCAAGCCACCCAGTTTCAGTCAGATTGTTGACCCATTGGATGCAGACGATTGGTTGCGCACCATTGAGAAAAAGCTTGAGATTGCTCGTACTGAAGAAAATGATAAAGTTCCATTTGCAACTCATTATCTTGAAGGCGCAGCTTCCATATGGTGGGAAAATACAAAAGCCATGTGGCCGGTTGATGAGGAAATCACCTGTGAAAGGTTTAAAGACCGGTTCCGAAAATATCATATCCCTGTTGGAGCTATGAAGACCAAGCAACGTGAATTTCTCGCACTCGTCCAAGGAAATTAGTCTGTGGCAGAATATTTGCAAAAATTCAATCATCTGGCCCGTTACTCTCTTTATGATGTGGCCACCGAAGAAAGGAAGATTGACAGATTTCTTGGAGGCCTAAATCCGCAACTCCGGTATACTCTCAGTAGCTTGATTTCCCAGATTTCCAAACTCTGGTGAACAAGGCTTTCATTGCTGAACGGGAGCACACGCTTATAGCAGATAATAGGCCTGTTAACAACGACTACAAGCGTAAGTTTGAGCCAAAGAAGGATGGGCAACCCGTGCAAAAGGCTCGTACCTGGCAGCAGACTCAGGTGGAATATAAGCCAAATTGGCAGCAGAACATTAACAAGACCACCACTCAAGTCAAGAATGTCGTGACCAACCCAACACATGAGGAGAGTCAGCGCAATAATTCTTGCTTCAATTGTGGGCAGAACGGACATTATGCCAGACAGTGCCCCAAGAACAACAAGATGAATGCCCTAAGTAGGCCACAAGTCAACTTTATGGAGTCACAGCCAACCTAGCAAAACTTCACTGGGCACGTGCATCATATCTCCACCGATGAAGCCCAAGAGAATCCAGAAGTCGTCCTTGGTATGTTTTCTGTTAATGACATACCTGCCATAATTTTATTTGACTCTGGGGCTTCCCATTCTTTTATTTCTCGGAGTTTTGCTGCCCAAAATCAATTTCCTTTTATGCTTTTGGGCAAAAATATGCTGGTACAAACCCCGGGATCTATAATCAAGAGCACTCTGGTCTGTCGTGATCTAGAAATCAATATCAACGGAGTCTACTTTCCAACCTCTCTGATCATCATTGAGTCTAAAAAGTTGGATATTATATTGGGTATGAATTGGCTGACCAAATATCAAGTTTGCATAAACTGTGCAACCCGAGAAGTCACTTTGACCAGTCTGAATGGGCAGTCTACCAAATTCTATGCTCGCAAGAATATCCCCAAACAAGAATTGGTTTGCACGGCTGTGGCTGAATTGGAATTTATTCTTGTGGTCAGCGAGTACCCTGATGTATTTCTAGAAGAACTACCAGGCTTGCCACCAGATCGGGAACTGGAGTTTGCAATAGATCTTGTGCCCGGAACTGCACCGTTATACAAGAAGTATTACCGGATGCCCTCATCAGAATTAGTGGAGCTAAAGAAACAGCTTGATGAATTGCTCCAGAAAGGTTATATTCGTCCCAGCTCTTCACCATGGGGATCACTTGCTATATTCGTGGACAAAAAGGATGGTAGTCTCCGCATGTGTGTAGATTACCGCCAGCTGAATGAGGTCACCATCAAAAATAAATATCCGCTGCCAAGGATTGATGATCTGTTTGATCAGCTCAGTGGGGCTAAGGTATTCTCTAAAATCGATTTACGGACCAGATATCATTAGCTCAAGATTAAAAAGGAGGATATTCCTAAGACCGCATTCACTAGTCGGTACGGTCTTTACGAATATACCGTGATGTACTTTGGTCTCACCAATGCCCCTGCTTTCTTCATGCATATGATGAACAAAGTATTCATGGACTTCCTCGACAAATTCGTGGTAGTCTTCATCGATGACATCCTCATTTACTCCTAGGGTGAAGAAGAGCACAAGGATCACCTCCGAGCAGAGCTGCAACGACTCCGCGACCATCAGCTATACGGCAAATTCAGTAAATGCGAATTTGGGCTCAAGCAAGTTGGATTTCTCGGACATGTACTATCCGCCAAAGGTATAGCCGTGGACCCGAGCAAAGTAAAGGATGTGCTCGATTGGGTGCCGCCCACGACTGTGACGCAAATCCGGAGTTTTCTCGGATTGGCGGGATATTACCGTCGTTTTATTGAAGGGTTTTCCAAGATTGCTAAACCCATGACGGAGCTGCTCAAAAAGGATAAGAAGTTTGAATGGACGGAGGACTGTGAGAAAAGTTTTAATGAGTTAAAGATACGTCTGACAACCGCACCTGTATTGACTCTCCCAGACATTTACCGCAGTTTTGATGTGTATTGTGACGCCTCCAGGCAAGGCATTGGTTGCGTACTTATGTAAGACAACAAGGTTGTGGCATATGCATCGCGACAGCTATGACCCCACGAGGGAAATTATCCTACTCATGATTTGGAATTGGTTGCGGTGGTTCATGTGTTAAAAATTTGGAGACACTTATCCATCTTTGAAGGTCGTGGCCCTTACGGGAGTACCTAGCTCTCCCACCTAGCTCTCCCACCCTGCGCCGGTGGCCACTCCGGCCCCGGCGGCCACAAGCCCCTACCAGTGGCCACTCCGGCCCTGGTAGCCACCCCTCTCTTCAAGATGGTGCCCTTTTCCCTCAACTTTGATCGTGGGAAGAAGTTTCAAGCGGATATGAAGGCCAAGTTTGGTCACCCGGTGGTCTTCTCCCCGGGTTTTCATCAAAAGGAATTCACCATGGTGGTTTCATTTAGCCGTGCCTCTTTCATACTTAATGTGCACATGGTTAGTGTTTCTCTCCTTTCCATGTTTGGGGGCTATGCCCAAGGTTTTCGTGTTCGATTCTTGAAGGATAGGTCTTACAAGTTATCGGTTGCTTCAATAGCAGTGGGTTTTGAGATCTATAATGCGGGTAAAATTGTTGAGAAGGATTTTGAATTGGTTTTTTATCTTTGAAACTTCAGTGGCCCGAATTGGCAACGGGAAGAAGCTCTATACTATGCCGAGCTTGACAAAGAATGGACCTTAGTGGGTAGGTCTGGCAAGGCCATTGTTCCTCTCTCCGGTGATCACCGGAGCTATTCCGCGGTGGTCCGGGACGGTAGATCGGTTTTCTATAGATTATCGGGACCCATTCAAGAGGGCTCTAATCAAGGTCTTAACAAAATTTCATTGCACGTTAGTCCTGGTCAAGTCAGGCCTCAGATGGAGCACCAGGTCATGCAACGTTCATTTGCACGTAATCACGTGGTTTGCCATGCATGCGGGGCCAACGGCCACATGGCCCGCTTTTGCACCACTCTGAATCTTCCTAGGCTTTGGCCGTTTATTCCTTTTGATTCTTTTCCGAGCCCACCAGCAGAGGCTTGGGCCGAAGGTGAAGTGGAATCTTGGTTTCGATGTATTGGGCCGGCGGCACAGATTCGGCAGGTGCCTTCATTTAATGAGTTGGTCAAGGATTTTTTCCCAAACTTCCAGCCGAGACCGTCGCTTGCCTCCTCGCCTTCCACTTCACTTTCCTTCTCTGCTACCAACTCTGCTCCTGCCTCGACAAGCTCGCCGCTGCTGCCATTGTTTTCAGACAGGGCTCTGGTTGCCTCCTTGCCGGAGTCATCGTCGATGGCCAATATCCCCATAGACCCCATCAACCATTCGTTCCGCATGGTTTTCAGATTCAAGTGATTGAGGGCCGCAATGGGGTTTCTCGCGCGATTGTTCCTCATCGCCCGAGAAGACACGAAGAGTGGGCGATTGCCAGTATCCACCCGCATCCAAATGAGGTATTTTTCCCAAATGTGCTGAAGTTCTAGAAGAGTTTCTTCAGGGAGTTGAGCAAGTCGGTTTTAGAGAAATCCAGCCATGCCCTTTTGGGGAAGCTTATGTCAAGTTCACGCATGTTAGAGATAGAGATAGGCTCATTCAGCAGGGCCCGCATGCATTTGGTGATGTTTTTATCTCATTTACGAAGCACAATCATGGAAGGAATTGGCGTCGGGTTCATTTCAATAGAACTTGTTGGTTGCTGTTTGTGGGGGTCCCCTTTGATTTCTGTAACTCTGAAGATATTGCTTCTGCGATATCCAAGTGGGGCAAGATCATTAGTTGGGAGAGAGAAGATGCCCTGAAGGGTAAGATCTTGGTCAAGGCTAGAGTCACACAGCTTGGTGACATCCCTAAAAGTATAAGATGGTCTGAAGGGGAACAATTTGAGGAGGAATCCTGGACCTGCTTTGTTGAAGTACTTCTTGAGGAAATGTTGGGTGGTGGGCCTGCTGATGAGGACCCTTTTCCACCTGATGGTGTGGACCCACACCCTATGCCCCAGCATGCTAATGATTTCCCAGGTTTCCAACCACTGCCTAATCACAATATTCAAGCTCCTAATGAAGACTGGGATGATTGGGAAGAGCAAGCAGAGCAAGAGGATCACTGGGCTTTCCCACAACCAGCTCATGTCCTTCCTCAGCAGCCTCAAATTGAAATTCCAGCTCTGCCAGAAGATGGGGCACCAAACAGTAGCATTACTACTACTGTATCTCTATCTGATGGTTTACTTTCCCTGACCCACTCTGCCAGTGAAGAGGTCAACCAAGGTGTTCAAGTCCCTCCAATTGGTCAAGGGCTTCTTAACATTGCCTTGGCTTATAATGAAGTAGGAGAAGAGGAGGATTTATAGGTGTTGTAGCCAAATGATGATCACCCACAGAATGTGATCATGGAGCATGCTGAACTGGCTCTAAATGTGGTTGCTAAAGCACAACAAATTCTACAGCTAGTGGTTGTTGTAGCACAACAAAATCTGCAGCCAGTTCCCACATCATACATGCCCTCTGATGTCAGAGATAATGAAGCTACTGGCACTTCTTTGCTCATCTTGAACATAGACAAGCAGCATGAGAATATGAAGGAAATTCTTCCTACTGAAAATAGTGTAGTTACATTGGCTGTTGCTGGCAGTGTTATTGTTGCAGATTCTATCCCTACACATCAAGTTCTTATTTCAGATATCAAGGGCAAGGCAGATGTTCCAATCCCTCACATTGGTTCCTCATCAGAAGCAAACCCTAAAGGTAACTATGGGTCCTTCTCTTTGCCAGGTTCTCCTTCTATGCTTGAATTACATACATTGGCTCAAGATCATGCTTTGCAAGTCGTTGATGGCTCACATTTAATTTCTGAAGAACGTCTAGACTTATGGATACAACACTTTGCACCAGCAACCCAAGGAGCTACTCCCACTTTCAAAATAGATATTCCAGTAAGTTGGTTTAACTTCATAATTCATTTGTTGTTGACACCTGACAAGTTTGGTTGGACCATGCATTTGCTCAAATCTGATATTTGGAAACTACTGACTGCTAATTGTGAGCAAGAAGAAACTCTGCTTTTTCATATACCTGATGGATGTACAACTTCTCACGCACCCACCTGTAAAGATTTCATCCTGGGACTGGGCAAGGAAAATGAAGGTATTAGTCCTGCTGCTCATTCTTCCACTGGGGCAAGTAGTCCTCTTCAGCAAGTGTCCCCAAATAAAGTCCTGCCACTTGGAGAGGCTATCTCAAGGAAAAGGGGAGAGAAAGAACCTATGGTGGAAACTGAGCTAAGAAGGAGTGACAGGATTAAAAAGTATAATAAGGGCTATAGAAGGAAATCATGTGATGCTAAATCTTGTTTACCATGTAATGCTATACCTCCAATTATTCATAATTCAGTGGTTAAAAACCTGTCTAAATCTTTCTGTAAGGTTGCTGAAGAAGAGCTACAGGAAAAGCTGTCCAAGAAACCTAAGAAGAAGGGACAGGAAGAGGTGGCTAAGGTGTCCAAGGCCACAGGAGAAGCAGTCAAGTCAAGGCCTATGTGATGATGTGTCTACAACACAACTGTGTTAGATAGCAGAATGGCCTACTATTCTCTTTTGGGAAATAATTGTCTTATGTATGCAGTCAACTGTAATCTTTGCAACTGCTGCACAATGGATGTTTGCCCTGGATGGCACCTTTTGTCTGTTACCTGTACTTTGTTGCTGTGTCTCCGTTTGGAAGTGGCTATTGCTTTATCTGATGCTATGGAAGCTTCTGGACCTCATTTCTGGTTGTTTTGGTTTTCTTGGTCATATGCTTCTGTGAAATGTTGGAATGTTTCCCCTTGCTATAGGTGCACTGTCCTTTATGTGGATCCCAATAACTTTGTGGTGTGGGATAATCATCAGGGGGTGGGCCCTGCTGATCAAAGAAACATAAATTTGGGTTCTAATGAATAACAATAGAACATGGAATATCTTAAACTAGAATGTGAGGGGTATCAATTCCTCAGATAAATGGTTGGCTATTATGCAAAAAGTGGAAGAAAGTGCTGCTAGGATTGTGTGCTTACAGGAAACTAAGAGAGAAAACTTTGATTTAGCCTATATTGATAAAGTGTGTCCCCAGAGGTTTAATAAATTTGAATACTTACCTTCCATTGGGGCATCAGGTGGCATACTCACTACTTGGAATGGAGCTTTATTTACTGGAGAGCTAATGTTTCAAAACAAGTTTTCCTTATCCATTCAGTTCACCTGCAGGACATCTTCCAAAAGTTGGATCCTCACAAACATCTATGGCCCTTGCAATCATGAGGATAAAATTGAGTTCATTGACTTGCTTGGTAATATACAAATGCCTAATGATGTAGATTGGATTATCATGGGGGATTTTAACTTTATCAGAACACCTGAAGACAGAAACAGACCTGGAGGGGATGTTAATGAAATGCTTATGTTTAATGAGGTAATAAGTGAACTTGGTTTGATTGAACTCCCACTAAAAGGCAGGCAGTTTAGCTGGAGCAACATGCAGGACAACCCACTCCTGGAGAAATTAGACTGGTTTTTCACCTCTGCAGCTTGGATGACCAGCTACCCGGATACTTTGGCTCTTCCCATGGCTAAACCAATTTCTGATCACCTCCCTTGCATGATAAAAATTTGCACAAATATCCCAAAATCTAGAGTGTTCAGATTTGAAAACTATTGGCTTAATCACAGCTCTTTTAAACAGGTGGTTGAGACTGCTTGGAATATTCCAGTAGGTCATTCAGATTGTGCAAAAAAGATCAATGCAAGATTAAAAAATCAGCACTTAAGCTGTGGGCTAAAAACCTTGCTTGTCATAAGAAGCAAATTGCAGATCTAAATGACTGTATCTTTCTCTGGGATATGATTGAGGAATTCAGGACCATGCTCAAGGAGTATTTACTAACTGTGCTCAATGATTAGAAGATTTATTGGAAACAGAGAGGTAAAATTAAAGGAGTAAATTTTGGAGATGAGAACACAAAATTCTTCCACACTAAAGCCTCTATTAATCATAGACATAATAAGATTGCTATGCTGATGAATAAGGATCAAGTTGAAGTAACAAATCATGATGGAAAGGCTGCAATCCTATGGGAGGCTTTAAAAAATAGATTGGGACAATCTAATGGACACTCAATGCACTTTGACCTCAATGATCTTTATGAAAACACAATGGACCCCCAAATCTTCATTGATCTGGAAAAGCCATTTTCTCAAGAAGAAGTTGAAGATGTGGTTAAAAACCTGCCTGCAGATAAATCACCAGGGCCAGATGAATTCAATAATGAGTTTATCAAAAGTTGTTGGGATATTATTAAGACTGATGTCTTTGAGCTTATATTGGCATTCCATGCTGGGAATGTAAATCTTGAGAGCATTAACTCCTCTTTCATCACTCTAGTGCCATAAAAAGAGGTGGCACTTTCTCCAAATGACTTCAGGCCAATTTCATTGCTAAATGGTGTTCTGAAAATCATTACAAAATTGTTGGCCAATAGATTGCAAAGAGTTATTCTGCAAATGGTGCATATTAATCAATATGGCTTCCTCAAGGATAGAGTGATCCAGGATTGCCTATGATGGGCATATGAATACATTCACCAGTGTCATAAATCTAAGGAGGAAATCTTAGTAATTAAACTGGATTTTGAGAAGGCTTTTGATACAATTGAGCATGCTGCAATCATTGCTATTTTTAGAGCTAAAGGATTTGGAGAGAAATGGATTTCCTGGATGGAAGCTTTGTTCACAACTGCATCATCTTCTGCATTACTCAATGGTGTTCCTGGGAAAAAAATACATAAGAAGAGGAGTAAGACAAGGGGACCCTTACTCTCCTTTAATATTTGTGCTGGCTGCTGATCTTCTACAATCCATTCTTAACAAATCCATGAGATTAAACCTGATCACTGCTCCACTTCAAGTCAAATCATGCCCTCACTTCCCAATTGTGCAATATGCAGATGACACTCTAGTGGTTATGCAAGCTAACTCTAGGTAGTTGTTCTGTTTGAAAGCACTTCTCAATACTTTTGCTACAGCAACTGGGCTCAAAGTGAATTATGGGAAGTCCATCGTGGTACCTTTGAATATTGCTGAAGACAGGGTAGAAATTTATACAAACACCTTGCAGTGTGCTAGAGGACAATTCCCCTTTACTTACCTTGGTATGCCCTTGGGAATATACAAACCAAGTGTTAAGCAATGTCTCCCCCTAGTTAATAGGATTGCCAAAAGATTGGCTAGTATCTCTATCTTCATGACCCAAGCTGGAAAATTACTGCTGGTTAAGTCAGTGATGACATCTTTATCAGTTTTCTTAATGTGCTGTCTGGACATACCTGTTACAATAAAAAAACAGATCATCAAGTACTTGAGACACTGTCTTTGGAGAGGCCCTGATATGGAGGACAGAAGACATTCTTTGGTTGCATGGCACACAGTGTGTAGACCAAAGGACCAGGGAGGATTAAGAGATCTAGACATCTTTACACACAAAAAAACCTTGCTCATGAAGAACCTTCACAAATTCTTCAACAGACATGATATTCCTTGGGTCAACCTGATTTGGGAAACATACTATTGTGATAGCAAATTACCAGGGGACAATATGATTGGATCATTCTGGTGGAAGTCCAACTTAGCTCTCATTGATCAGTACAAAGCGATTGCTAGATGTAATGTGGGAGATGGTGTCAGTGCATTCTTTTGGGATGATCTATGGAGCCAAGCAATACTTAAACACCAATTCCCTCACTTACTCTCTTTTATCAGAAACCCTCAACTGAATATTCAACAAGTGTTGCAGACTGAGTACTTACAGGATCTATTCTTTCTCCCTTTGACAACTGAGGCATATGAGGAATTCTTACAAATGGAAGACATTTGCATTGCTATGAGACAATCTGAGCATTTAGACTCATTAGACACATGGAGTTACATTTGGGGGACTGAACACTATTCATCCATCAAAGCATATAAAGTCTTAATTGGTCACAAGCAGACCCCTCCGCACTTCAATTGGATCTAGCAGAGTTCATGTCAGCCAAAGCATAAAGTTTTCTTCTGGCAACTTCTCCATGATCGAGTCAACACAAGAAATTTACTTAGAAGAAAGAATTTTGTGTTGGAGGCTTATAACTGTGTTGTTGGAGGTTGTCAACAAGAAGAAACACTGCATCATCTCTTTTGGGGCTGTCAATTTGTTCAACAATGCTAGGATTTCATATGTCCAACAAGAACCCCAAACTTGTCTGTGTTAGACGCGTTCCAAGATCTTAAAGACAAGCTAAGGTATCCATTTTACATGGAGATAATCATTCTTGGAGCATGGGCTATTTGGATAACCAGAAACAATAAGATTTTTGAAAACATTGCACCTTCATTTCAAGGCTGGAAGTTCATATTTTTGGAGGAACTAAAGCTTCTAAAGTTTAGAATGAGGAAGAAGCATGAGAGGCAATTTTCTGTTTGGCTTGAAGGCCTTTTGTAATTTCTCTGTTCATAGGCTAGTAGGTTGTTAGTTTTTTCTTTCTTTCTTTCTTTCTTTTTTCTAGGTTTTAGTTTCTTTTTGTTCCTTGGGCTTACCTCAAGCCTTTTCAGGCTTCTTGTTACTTTGCTCTCTTAATTTATAAAAATTGCAGTGGGGTCTTACCCTACTGTTTATAGTAAAAAAAATACCGACCACAAGAGTCTCAAATACATCTTTACTCAGCCATATCTAAACCTCCGTCAGCGAAGATGGCTAGAGTTGGTCAAGGATTATGACCTTGGAATAAATTACCACCCGGGTAAGGCCAACGTGGTTGTAGATGCACACAGTCGAAAGCCCGTCAGCTTAAATGTCATCTTGAAATCATTGCCTCCCTAACTCCAAGAGGAGATCGCTCAACTCAACTTGATCATAGTGGATGCTGGCCTCGCTAATATTTTGGAAGTTACGCCCACACTTGAGATGGAGATCCGCAAGGCCCAGTCCGCAGACGCCAAGCTGCAAAGACGTGCCAAGATGGCAGGACAGGCCCCTGATTTCTCCAAGGACAAATTCGGTACCCTCCGATTCCGTGGACAAATTTGTGTGCCCAATCAACAAGACTTGAAGCAGAAAATCCTGTCAGAAGCACACGAATCCTCATATTCCATTCACCCGGGAGGTACGAAAATGTATGAGGATCTTAGACAAATATTCTGGTGGGATGGAATGAAGAAAGACATTGCCTATTTCGTAGCCTGTTGCGACATATGCAACAAGGTGAAGGCAGAGCATCAGAAGCCAGCTGGACTCCTCCAACCGCTGTCGGTTTCACAGTGGAAATGGGATGACGTTTGTATGGATTTCATTACGGGATTGCCTAAGACTCAGCGAGGCAAGGATGCAATCTGGGTTATAGTGGATACCCTAACCAAGGTCGCTCACTTCATTCCCATCAGCACCAGATACATGGGAAATCAACTTGCACAGCTGTATGTATCCAGAATAGTCAGTCTGAATGGAGTACCCCGAACTATCACTTCCGACCGAGGTTCCTTGTTTACCTCCGGTTTTTGGTCCCGTCTCCATCAAGCCTTGGGGACAGCGCTGAAATATAGTACTGCCTACCATCCTCAGACAGATGGACAGACAGAGCGGGTAAATCAAATACTTGAAGATATGTTGCGAGCCTGTGTGCTAGCCAAAGGAGCTAAATGGGAAGATTGCTTGCCATATGCCGAGTTTTCTTATAACAACAGTTTCCAGACCATCCTAAAGATGTCACCATATGAAGCTCTGTATGGCCGTAAGTGCCACACTCCTTTAAATTGGTCTCAAACTGGAGATAGCCGTATCTTCGGAATGGATCTCATGATGGAAGCTGAGGAACAAGTTAAGGAAATCAGAGACAGATTGCAACTGGCCAAATCTTGATAGAAGAGTTATTATGATGCCAAGCACCGACAGGTCAGTTTTGAACCCGGAGAACACGTATACCTCCGAGTCACTCCTATGAAAGGAGTCAAGAGATTTCAGACTCGTGGAAAGCTGGCACCCAGATTTATTGGTCCATTCCCGTTATGTCTCGAGTGGGTACTGTTGCATATCAACTGGAACTACCCCCTGAAATGGCAGACGTGCACAACATGTTTCATGTTTCGCAATTGAGACGATGCATATCCCCGCCTGAGAAAAGGACTGCTATGGCTGAGATAGAGTTGGCAAAAGATTTAACTTATAAAGAGAGACCGTTTAAAATTTTGGATCAGATGGAAAGGGTCACTCGCAGTAAAGTCAGTAAATTTTACAAGGTTCAGTGGGAGCATCACACAGAATCAGAAGCGACTTGGGAGCGGGAAGAATTCCTTAGGGATCAGTATCCAGAGTGGTTTTCCCAAGCAATAGAATCTCAAGGACGAGATTCATTCTAAGTGGGGGAGGTTTGTGACAGCCTGGTTTTTTCCCCTCTCTTATTTGCTTGATCTTCATTTGAAAATTTTCTGAAACTTGGAGTTCTTGAATCTTTTCATATGGACTTAAACACTTGGGGATCTTTGGCTTTCACCCAAGTGCTCCACTTCCCTCCTAAATCATCATTTCTTTTCTGATCCACCCCAAAATAATCTTTGGAATATTTTTCTTAAATGAAAAATATTCATTTTCTCTCAAAAACCCTAGCCAGATAAGTTTGCTTCAAAGCAACCCTAATTTTTATGGCTCAGAAAAATCTGAGATAATTCACAAATATTCTGTGAACCCTAGGGCACCTCCCTGAGCAAAAATATTTCATCACTTTTTGCAATATTTTTGCTACAGAAAATATTTTCTGTTCTGGACAGAAATGGTGGTTTCTACAGCAACTACCATTTTACTTGCTCCATTTGACCTAAACTTTCTTGTGCATCTTTACCTTAGTAACTAATGACTAGCCTCCAAAGCACAGCCTCTAACTCCCAGCCGTTTGACCACAGTAACTATTCAAAGTTACTGATCAGAAACTTACCTGGCTTGTAAAAAGCTCTCTACTCCACCTGATCCAGACCAAATCGTGGTAACACTCAAAACTACCACGAACAACATGCCAGACATGCCGTTTATGCTAAGATCGGCCTGATGTCATAGTTCACGCGGTGACCACGTTCGTCCAGGGTGTTGGCATGCATGTCGACACGCTAGCTCTGAGTGCCGTCGAGCACTCTGTTCGCGCGTGCTCGCATCCCTCGCCTGCCCGAGCGTGCCAAACTGCACCACCATCTTCGTCTCAACGCCATTAACCTCCCTCTGGTGCTCGCGGACGCTGGAGCTCGCCGCAGCAAGCACGGGCAAGGTCCAGCCAGCCCAACAGTGTGGAGCGCACTGTGCTCGTCGCCTTCCCCTCGATCCTGTGCTCGTCTCCGCCCGCCCATAGTTGCCGGATGACCTGCGTCACCTTCTCCCCCTCTCACTGACACCGCTCGTCGCCGGACGCCGTGGACAGGTGTCCACCGGCGGAGCCCGAAACCCCCTCGCCGCTCGCCTATAAAAGGAGCCGCCCCCAGCCTCCTCGAGCACCATCCAACACTCACACACACTCCACAATCGTGTAGGAAGCCGTAGCCCAGCCGGGAAGGCCTCGGGCCGCCATCCCCGAGCTCGAGCTTGCCGGCGATTCCCTTTAGTCGCTTCGGTAGCTCCAGCCCCTCCCAGGCCAGGGCGACCCCTCCAGGGCCTCCGCCTCTCTCCGGTGAGGCCGTCCCGCCCGCTTGGAGCCCTTGGAGTGGCCTTCGTTCACCGTCTTCCTCAACTCCGGCAACCACCGTGTTCTGCCTCCGCTTGCGAGCTTGATTCCGACGCCGTCCGACCACCCCTAGCCACGCTACAGGTACGGGCAGGTGCGCCACCATCCCCTCTCGTTTTGGCCAAGAAGCCCTCGTCGCCGGAGAGAGCTCCGGCAAAGCCGCGGCCTCCTCTGTTTCCTTCTCCCCCTTCCCCCCACCTAACTAGCGGGGCCTGCTAGTTAGCCACTCTGTACGCGCGTGAAGCGATACGAGTGGTGGCGCCCTGAGGTTTTACGCCTTCGACGTCACCCCCCCCCTCAGCTGTTTATTTAAATTCAAAATCATTTAAATTCCAGAGAGCTTCAAACAGTTATAACTCTTCAACCATAAGTCCAAATGAATTGATTCTTTTTGCATTGTGTTCTTTGAAAAAGAAATCTAGCAGCTCACGAAAGATGAGATTTTTCTGAGCTGTTTAGAATTTCTGGTGATTTTCAGAAGTGTTCTTGATATTTGCTTTTTGTGTTTAAATTTATTTTCAGAGGGTGAGGCTTGTCTTGAGGATCACCAGAAGGCTTGTGAACCTCATCTGCACTAAGGCAAGCCACAACAACATTTTCATGGTGTCATTTCAATATTTGTGATTTTCTTACTTGAATGAAATGATTAATCCATGCATTTAAATAACTATTGTGTTATTTTTATTCTGTTAAATGTTTGTGAGTTATTATGCTTGATTTACAGAATGTTGAAACTAGTTTAGTTGGTAGAGCCAAGTTAAGATTTATTTGTGGTGATGATAGAAATGATTTTGTTATGCATGTTAGTAATTATTTAAAGTTATTCTCTTGCCTTAAATAAAATGATAAAAATTTGCTAAGAAAATATTCTGTTAAGTACTTGTTTAGTCAATTTACTTGACTTGCAGAATGTTTGAACCTAACTTGGATGGGAAAGAAATTAGGAATTGTTTGTGGGAAAATCTTTATTATTCACGTGAGAAATTATTCGGAGTTACGTTCTTGCATGAGAAAATTATAAAACTTGCTGCAAAATATTTTGGTTAATATGTGAGTTATATTGATCAGCAAAGTAATATGAGTTGTTGATGTTTATGCTTAGTGTGTATACGGATGACAATCGGTCTTTTTAAATACTAAGTGATGCATGTGTAGTTTTGCATTTCATGGCATGCTATGACACCGGTCATTTTCATCTTAAGTTGAACCTGATTATAACTCAACTTGAATATAATGTTGACTGGGTCATGGTGCCGCTGAATCAAGTTTTTCCCAGTGCAGCCACATTTGCCTTTTTGGGAAGGCCTTGATTCGGTCCATTGACATTGCCTCTGGTCGGTGCCTCCAACTAGGGAAGGTTATGTCGAGCTCACCCTGGCCCGGTAAGCAGGCATAACCTTGTGTGCCCGTTGTTGAGATTATGGTACCGGGTCCCCGAGTGGGATTGTTTTGGCCACGACGGTGGTCGGTGTGTCTTTGGTAGACACGGGGCCACCCAGGACTAGCTCATTGGGGATTGGGTCGGAGTGGCCGGGAGAGTGTCATGGCAATGGAAGGGTTTTGTCGGAATGCCGTTGGTCCACCCGAATGGGAGTGCGAGGCCATGGGTTCCGTGGTGTAGGTACAGTGTGCTACCTCTGCAGAGTGTATAATCTACCGATAGCCGAGTCCACGGTCACGAACACCTCGTAGTAGGTCCCACCATGAGTCAACGTTTAATAAAATTTGCACACTAAGCTATGAACTTAGCATTGTTGTTGATGGCAGAAAGGCCATCGAGATATTCGGGACCAAAGATTGGTCGTGGTTGTGATCGCCGTAAGGATCACGAGTTACTCTTGTTAAGACCACGTCGGTGGTTTGTTTGTGATCCGGGAATGATCACGGTTGGTAAGTTGTCCCGAGGGACGTTCGAGCATGATCACAACATGTTTGACATGTAGTGTTGCATTATTAATAATTGGTTAAGTATCATGATATTGTTTGCCATTATGATTATGCCTGTTGTGAGCTTGCAAGTACATTCAATGTACTGACCTGGCATGTCATGCCAGATTTCAGGAAAGTATCGTTGGAGATGAGCACTGCTCGAGTCTAGATCGTGTCCACATCGGTGTCCCTGTGATATGGAGCTTCCGCTACGACGTTATTCCGCTGCCACGTAGTTGTTCTGATTGAGGCCCCTTTATGTTCACTAAATAATGTCCATATTGTTCAGCTGCACCGGGTGTGCCGCTTGGCCTCGACAACTGTTGTAATATAAACCCTGTTCCACTAGCATCAATAAAGCGGGTTTTTTCTGTACCAAGATGTTGTGTGTTGCCAGAAGACATGGTCTCTGGACTGGCAATGCATGGTAAACCCGTCGGTCTGAGCCGGGGTGCCACATTGCGCCAAGTAGAACCTTTGGGAAGACTTGGGTGAAGTCTTTATGATCTTGCTGTAAAAAATAGAAACTTTAGCGCTCACAAGATTAGCTGCCATGTTTTACTGGAGAGTGATTTTAGGTTGATTTTTTTGCATATGATTAATAGATAAATTCCTCAGGTCCACCAATTTATTTTAGAATTTTTGGAGTTTCATAAGTATACGTTTGATACAGATTACTACAGACTGTTCTGTTTTTGACAGATTCTGTTTTCAGTGTGTTGTTTTCTTATTTTGACGAGTCTATGAGTAGTATCGGAGGGTATGAACCATACAGAAGTTGGAATAAAGTAGATATTACACCAATATGAATTTAGAATGAGTTCACAACAGTACCTAAGTGGTGATTTATTTTCTTATACTAACGGTGCTTACGAGTTTTCTGTTAAGTTTTGTGTTGTGAAGTTTTCAAGTTTTGGGTAAAGATTCGATGGACTATGGAATAAGGAGTGGCAAGAGCCTAATATTGGGGATGCCCAAGGCACCCCAAGGTAATATTCAAGGACAACCAAGAGCCTAAGCTTGGGGATGCCCCGGAATGCATCCCCTCTTTCGTCTTCGTTCATCGGTAACTTTACTTGGAGCTATATTTTTATTCACCACATGATATGTGTTTTGCTTGGAGCGTCAATTTATTTTGTTAGGATTTGCTTGCTGTTATTTAGAAAAATGTTTTTATCTTTTATTTCAATAAAAGTGGCATTGATAGCCTTTACTATGCCTATTTTGCAAGTCTTCATGTTGCTGTTTGAAAACAGAAAGTTTACCGCTGTTGCAAAAATTCCCTAGAAAAGTTAAAATGTGATAAAATGTTTAAACCTTTTGCATAATAATCTCTGATAAATTTACTACAGTGAAATTTATTTCATAATTTTTGGAAATAGGCAAGTATGGATCTTGCTTCATTCTTCACAGACTGTCCTGTTTAGGTAGATTGCTGTTATGTTTGCATTGTTTGCATATGTTTGCTTATTTAATGATTCTATTTGAGGATAGGACTATTAAATATGCAGACGCATTTAGTATGAAATGTTGAATAATAATTTTAGTGATTTGCTACAGTAGAGTATGATAAGATTTTTTTGCATTGGTTTATACTAACTTATCTCACGAGTCCTTGTTGAGTTTTGTGTGGATGAAGCTTTTGAGATTTAGGGAGACCGTGATATGAGCGGAATTAACGAGACACAAAAGCTCAAGATTGGGGATGCCCAAGGCATCCCAAGATAATATTTCAAGAAGTCTCAAGCATCTAAGCTTGGGGATGCCCCGGTTGGCATCCCACCTTTCTTCTTCGACAACTATCGGTTAGTATTGGTTGATCCTAAGTTTTTGCTTCTCCACGTGATGTTTGCTATTCTTAGAATGTCATTTTATTTTGTTTTGCTTGCTTTTTGAATAAAGTATCAAGATCTGAAATTATTAAATAGGAGATTCTTCACATAGCTAAATAATTATTTAACTACTCATTGATCTTCACTTATATCTTTTTGGAGTAGTTTGTCATTTACTCGTGTGCTTCACTTATATTCTATGAGTAAATAGTTGAATGATTTGAATATCATAAATCTTAAGTTATATATGTTTTATATGCTTATCCCATGGGGAGTAATGACTTCACATATAAGAAGTAGAGGTGGTAAATTTATTCAAGGTTAGCAGACATTGTATTGGTCACTTGAAAAATTCATGAAAGAATATAGAGTGAAGAGAGATTTCACATATAGATATACTATCTTGGGCATCTTTTGTAATTGTGAGCACTCATTAAAATATGACGTGCTAAAAGGTTGATGTTGGACAAGGAAGACAACGTAATGGGTTATGTTTTCTTATATCTGAAATAAAGTATATTGTCATGGATCATTCGACATGCTGAGCTTGCCTTTCCCCCTCATGCTAGCCAAATTCCTTGCACCAAGTAGAGATGCTACTTGTGCTTCCAAACATCCCTTAAACCAGTATTGCCATGCGAGTCCACCATACCTACCTATGGATTGAGTAAGATCCTTCAACTAAGTTGTCATCGGTGCATGCAATAAAAATTGCTCTCTAAATATGTATGATCTATTAGTGTGGAGAAAATAAGCTTGATACAATCTTGTGATGTGGAAGTAATAAAAGCGACGGACTGCATAATAAAGGTCCCTATCACAAGTGGCAATATAAAGTGACGTTCTTTCGCATTAAGATTTTGTGCATCCAACTATAAAAGCGCATGACAACCTCTGCTTCCCTCTGCGAAGGGCCTATCTTTTATTCTTGTCTTATACCTTATGCAAGAGTCATGGTGATCTTCACCTTTCCTTTTTACATTTTATCCTTTGGCAAGCACATTGTGTTGGAAAGATCCTGATATATATATCCAATTGGATGTAAGGCATCATGAACTATTATTGTTGACATTACACTTGAGGTAAAAGGTTGGCAGGCGAATCTATAAGCCCCTATCTTTCTCTGTGTCTGATTAAAACTTTGAACCCATAAATATCACGTGAGTTTTAGCAATTGTGAAAGACTAAATGATAGTTGAGTATGTGAAGTTTGTTGAATCAAAGCTCTGACATAGACCCTTCCTGAAAATAAGATGAATTGTAATTGTATGATGACTAATAACACGGTTTGTTAGTTTTCAAGATAGTTTATGATCTATACTTTAACATGTGAATAGCTTGTTACTTGATCATGAGAAGTCCTATGAGTTGAGCTACTGTTATGATATATAATGATGCTAGAAAAGGTGATTGAAATTATCATTGATCAAACTTGTGCACATGCTAGCATTCACACTTCATAAATTCTTTCTTTTATCATTTGCCTACTCGAGGACGAGCAGGAATTAAGCTTGGGGATGCTGATACATCTCCAACTTATCTATAATTTATGAAGTATTCATGCTATTATATTATTTGTTTTGGATGTTTATGGGCTTTACTGAACACTTTTATATTATTTGGGACTAACCTATTAACGAAGAGCCCAGTGCCAGTTCCTGTTTTCCCCCTTGTTTCAGTGTTTCGCAGAAAAGGAATATCAAACGGAGTCCAAACGGAATGAAACCTTCGGGAAAGTTATTTTTGGAACGGAAGCAATCCAGGAGACTTGGAGTAGACATCAGGGAAGCTTCGAGGTGGCCACGAGGTAGGGAGGCGCGCCTGCCCCCTGGGCGCCCCCACCCTCGTGGGCCCCTTATGGCTCCCCTGACCGACTTATTTCGCATATATATATATATCCATATACCCTAAAACCATCAGGGAACAGAATAGACCGGGAGTTCCGCCGCCGCAAGCCTCTGTAGCCACCAAAAACCAATCGGGGCCCTGTTCCGGCACCCTGCCGGAGGGAGGAACCCTCACCGGTGGCCATCTTCATCATCCCGGCGCTCTCCATGACGAGGAGGGAGTAGTTCACCCTCGGGGCTGAGGGTATGTACCAGTAGCTATGTGTTTGATCTCTCTCTCTCTATCTCACTCACTCTCTCTCTCTCTCATGTTCTTGAGGTGGTACGATCTTGATGTATCGCGAGCTTTGCTATTATAGTTGGATCTTATGATGTTTCTCCCCCTCTACTCTCTTGTAATGGATTGAGTTTTCCCTTTGAAGTGATCTTATCGGACTGAGTCTTTAAGGATTTGAGAACACTTGATGTATGTCTTGCATGTGCTTATCTGTGGTGACATTGGGATATTCACGTGATCCACTTGATATATGTTTTGGTGATCAACTTGCGGGTTCCGCTCGTGAACTTATGCATAGGGGTTGGCACACATTTTCGTCTTGACTCTCTGGTAGAAACTTTGGAGCACTCTTTGAAGTTCTATGTGTCGGTTCAATAGATGAATCTGAGATTGTTTGATGCATATCGTATAATCATACCCACGGATACTTGAGGTGACATTAGAGTACCTAGGTGACATTAGGGTTTTGGTTGATTTGTGTCTTAAGGTGTTATTCTAGTACGAACTCTATGATAGATCGAACGGAAAGAATAGCTTCATGTTATTTTACTACGGACTCTTGAATAGATCAATCAGAAAGGATAACTTTGAGGTGGTTTCGTACCCTACCATAATCTCTTCGTTTGTTCTCTGCTATTAGTGACTTTGGAGTGACTCTTTGTTGCATGTTGAGGGATAGTTATATGATCCAATTATGTTATTATTGTTGAGAGAACTTGCACTAGTGAAAGTATGAACCCTAGGCCTTGTTTCAACGGATTGCAATACCGTTTATGCTCACTTTTATCATTAGTTATCTTGCTGTTTTTATATTTTCATATTACAAAAACCTATATCTACCATCCATATTGCACTTGTATCACCATCTCTTCGCCGAACTAGTGCACCTATACAATTTACCATTGTATTGGGTGTGTTGGGGACACAAGAAACTCTTTGTTATTTGGTTGCAGGGTTGTTTGAGAGAGACCATCTTCATCCTACGCCTCCTACTGATTGATAAACCTTAGGTCATCCACTTGAGGGAAACTTGCTACTATCCTACAAACCTCTGCACTTGGAGGCCCAACAACGTCTACAAGAAGAAGGTTGTGTAGTAGACATCAATAGTATGATTAGCATCAATGCGGTATTGGTGGACTATTGGATTCTAGGTTGGAGATAACTTGAGCACATGTATTTGTGATATTTTGACCTAACCTTAGTAGCTTGTATGTACCCCATATGGATATGAGCATGGAGATGACACAAACGGATCGTAATTGCTAGATTTGATGATTTTGCTAGCCTCCCAAGAATGTTACGAGTACAAGATCAGCATGGGAGGATGATTTGGATTAATTAGAGTAGATGACAATTTCAATGGTATGAGCCTTGTTGGAGCACCTGATCTTGCTTTTATTATGTGTTTGTGCTTCTTTAGTTGTAGTAGTAGTAGGAGGGTAGTACTTATGAAGTGATATTATATTGGTGGATAAATAGATCTTTAATAACCTTTCTTGTTCAACTATTAACTCCCCAGACATTAGGTTTTCTCTATCCTAGGTCGGTAATTCTCAACTATTGCAGAAGGTTTTCCCTATCCTTGGTCGATAATTCTCAACTATTGCAGATACCAGCTTGGATAATTGCATTTTGGACCTAGTGTTGTAACCCGTCATCCCTACCCCAACTAAGACAGGCTTATTTACCATTTACCTCCTCTTTGTTTGACGCATGCTTTAGTTGAGCTTCACTAACTTATTAAAAGGTATCTTGCTCGTTGCAGATCGTAGTAGACAAATTCAAGTACAACCTGCTCCTGAGTTGCAGCTTTTCTAAATATACTATTTTCCAGTTCATCGTAACTTTGTCATCCTTTAAAATTATCTTACTGGGAAATATTTTGAATCCAGATTTATCTGCAAAGGTACAACAATGGAGATTCAAACTAATGTTGCATCCTATAAGCAAAAAAGACTACGCTCCAGTTTTTACTCTTACTACTTATTTTTATTTCATGTAGCTACTTGTTCTTGTCTTTGATTTAGGCTATTTGCTTATGCCCTCCTGGTGATTGCAGATTTAATTTGAGCCCAGACCATGCTAGCAGTGAGTTGGAATCAGTCAAAATCGTTATGTTCTCGTTGTTTCTTGCTCTGTTTCTCTTGCCCACACGTACATTTATTCATTTTCGCTGACCTGCTATGATCTATTGTAATTCGAGTTCAAATGTTTATTTTGTAGCCCTGCTTTGTGTTGTCCTAATTCAAGTTGCGCCGCCACAAAATGTTGCTAGTTTAACTGCTGTAAGCTCAACAACAGGAGCACGCAGGCGGCCTCTGCAGCTAAGCTCACATGGAACATATGCCCTCTTGCAGCCTCACAGGTACCCACAGTCGTATCTCTCTCTTGATTTGATCCCCACAAATTCTTAGCTTTATTTCTGTGGATTCTGTTTTATCTATGCCTGCTATGTGTTTGACAAAAATCCAAGCAGGCTAAGGCGAAGATTTTGTGCTTAGTGTTTTACTCAAGTATTTCATCTTTTTCTAAAATTTAGCTCCAATGAACTGAAATTTATTGTCATCACTTTTTCCCCTGCATGTCATTATCATCTGATCTCACCAAATCATGCCACTTAACCTGGCGAGGTCACTCCTTAATCATTCTATGTACCAGTTATGTAGCTTTATTCACTGAACTGAGAGATGATGTTTGCACTCAGTTAGATGCTGCTTGCTCGATTTTGATTGCTGGCTGCAATAATCAATCTATTTGATATGGGCCCTATAAGCTCCTTCGTTGATCTTTGGTTACAAATCCTGGAGCTGTTCTTGATGTATTGAGAGACATTTGTTAGAACCCATGATCACCTTTTTTAGCTGTGGTTCATCTTTGTAGTACAATGTGTTAGTAAACTGATTGAGAATGTTAGATAATTTTATATGGATTTCGATCTTGCAGCTGCTGGCACGAGCTGTATGTGGCGGGGGGGTACTTCTGGTGCAGTAATACCATTTTGGAGTGTCCCGTGCTTGCAACTATCCTTATGTGCAACCCCTACTAACAAGGCATCAGAGAAAATTAAAGGGACAAACAAAGTGCTGAAAATAAAAGTATCCACTTGGATATGGTTTTTTGTACTACTCTAATTTGTCCTGGCTAAAATAAATATTTTATGTATGCCCAGTTTTGCGTCCCATGTGTTGTTCGGTTGTCCACTGGAGACGTTCTTTCGTATGTAGCTCGGTTGCACAGCGTGAGGTAGCAATGGTAGCCGCGGGTTGAGAGATGTGGAGAAGAGGGTTCCTCCAGGCTCCATCCATGAATGGTGTGTGTCCAATGCCTTAGGTAAATTTCCGCTCTTCCTTCATTTCTTCATCTTTAGTTGAAGAATCACCCGTCTACTGTCTTCTCGAAGGGTGGCATGCGGCAATGTTGGGGACCAGTGAGGAAGATGGGTGGTGTACATTCTTTGAAATAAAGCTGAAGTAAGCCACCATTGTGCCTACTTTGCAGACCATCTTGGTGTTTCAGCAACAACAATTGCACATGTTTGTTTTCTCTCTTTCAACTTCTTTTCAACAATCAGTGGCACAAAGAGATGATTTATATGTCATCCTCCCCATTGTTCAGGGTGAGGAACTTAGGAAGCAGGCCACTGCAGCATACATCAAATGCAGCTTGGAGACACATCAGGTGCAATCAATACCAGGAATTAGGATTGGTTCTCATTTGTTTGACCAAAAGTTTGCTGGTAGATCAGTTTAAGGTACTATTGTTGGCCTTGCTAGAATGGCATGGTTGTATTCGACACTGCCTTCAAAAGGGTCCTTCAACCTCCAAGGAGAAGGGAACAGATGTCTGCCAAGGAAAAAAAACTAGGCAAAGCTCTGGATGCTTGATCGAGTAAGCACCCACTTATTATCACTCTACTTCGTCGGTTGTCCACTGAAGTGTGAGCAGACTATTCCTCAAATTTGGTCCATGACATCTTGCTTGCCATGTGGTCCCGTTACCTCAAAATTGACATATTATAATCTATGAAGTACTGTTTAGGCAAGGCATTATACTGCAAGTAAACTATATAACCGAATGGTTGTCCAAAAATTCAAATTTGCACCATGCATTCCACCTGATCTGCCAGTTTAACTGTCATCTTAATTGTACGGTAGACATTTGATGTGTGGTAGTACGTGTGTGATGAAGCATGGTTGAGGGAGTCCTGGATTAGGGGGTGTTCGGGTAGCCGGACTATACCTTCGCCGGACTCCTGGACTATGAAGATACAAGATTGAAGACTTCGTCCCGTGTCCGGATGGAACTTTCCTTGGCGTGGAAGGCAAGCTTGGCGATGCGGATATTCAAGATCTCCTACCATTGTAATCGAGTCTGTGTAACCCTAACCCTATCCGGTGTCTATATAAACCGGAGGGTTGTAGTCCGTAGGACAATCAACTCCATACACAACAATCATACCATAGGCTAGCTTCTAGGGTTTAGCCTCCTTGATCTCGTGGTAGATCTACTCTTGTACTACCCATATCATCAATATTAATCGAGCAGGAGTAGGGTATTACCTCCATCGAGAGGGCCCGAACTGGGTAAAAACATCGTGTCCCTTGTCTCCTGTTACCATCCGGCCTTGACGCACAGTTCGGGACCCCCTACCCGAGATCTGCCCGTTTTGACACCGACATTGGTGCTTTCATTGGGAGTTCCTCTGTGTCGTCGCAATCAGGAAGGATGCCTCTTCCCGTCTTTAAAGACGGCGCCGTTACTAAGGGAGCCTTGGCTATCGGCCAAACCCTCCGGCTAGGTGGTTTTCTCACGACCGCCTATTCGGCCGTTGCGCCAACGGTGACCTCTCGGGTCATCGAAAGCAACCTTCACGTCAGCTCGGAGCTTGTCGAGCAGCTAGATCCGATGGAGCTCTCTTTCGTAAACGAGCTCTTGGATCGCATCGCCGCCCTGGGGGTCGCTACGGATTACGACCAGGTTGGGCTTAAACCCGATCTAAGAGAAATTAACTCTCCCCAAGTCACCCACCATGTTGCCGTGGTAGAGGCGCAGTGCGGCGACCCTTCATCTATTTTAAGGACTAGCTACGTCCGAATTCCCGACCCCTCCAAGCCGGATACCCGCGGAGGGGAGGATATAACTCAAGACCTGAGCTTAGAATCAGGCAACGGGCTAGATTCATTGGACAACATCCAAGACTCTGAACTTCAGAGTTCAGAAGCTCTTCGGCCTCCGAATCTTAGATTGGGTGAGGTTTCAGATTCAACACCCCCCGCCCGCCCGAACATAAGCAGACGAAATAGTAAAATTCCAGGTCCATCCAACGGACCCCAATAAAACAGCTTCCATCGAGGCACGACTGAACCCTGATATAGACGCCGCACTGCGAGAGTTCCTACAAGAGAACTGGGACATTTTCGCATGGCACCCTTCAGACATGCCAGGAATCCCACGCAGGTTGGCCGAACACAGCTTAAATATCCTGAAAGGATTCAAACCTGTCAAACAAGCCCTTCGGTGATTTTCCGAACCGAAGACACAGGCTATGGGAGAGGAGCTAGCCAAGTTATTGGAGGCCAGATTCATTAGAGAAATAAAACATCCAGACTGGCTAGCAAACCTGGTGATGGTACCAAACAAGGACAAAACCTGGCGCCTGTGTGTCGATTTTAAAGACCTTAACAAGGCCTGCCCAAAGGATCCCTTCCCCCTCCCCCGTATCGATCAAATTATCGATGCCACCGCATGACACGATTCGTTGTGTTTCCTCGACGCATACTCCGATTACCATCAAATCAAGATGGCAGAATCAGACCATGCCGCAACAGCATTCATCACACCATACGGCCCATTCTGCTTCAACACAATGCCCTTCGGGCAGAAAAACGCCGGCGCAACATATCAGCGCATGATACAGACATGTCTGGCAAACCAGATCGGCAAAACAGTGGAGGCGTATGTGGATGATGTGGTCATCAAATCAAAACATGTCGAATCTCTAGTAGACGACTTGAGGCTTACATTCGATAACCTCCGAAAATACAACATCAAGCTCAACCCAGAGAAATGCGTTTTCGGCATTCCAGCCGTAAAGCTCTTGGGCTTCATTGTATCCGGTAGAGGAATTGAAGCAAATCCACCCAAGATCCGAGCTTTGTCACAATTGGATGTCCCAAAGGACCTCAAACAAATATAGAAATTAACTGGATGTGTGGCGGCTCTAAGCCGCTTCATCTCCCGCTTGGGAGAAAAGGCACTGCCCCTTTATCGCCTCCTTTGGCGCACCGAACACTTCGAGTGGACGGATGCCGCCACGGCCGGACTCGATGAAATAAAAGCCATATTGGCAACAAACCTAGTCCTGGCCGCGCCAAACACCGGCGAGCCAATGCTATTGTACATCGCGGCAACCCATCAAGTTGTCAGCGTAGTGCTCGTCGTCGAGCGGGAAATGGACGGACACAAATTCCCCCTTCAAAGGCCGGTATACTACGTGTCCACTGTCCTCACTCCATGCAAATCACGGTACCCGCATTATCAGAAGATTGCATACGCGGTATTCATGGCATCCCGGAAGCTACGACACTACTTTCAAGAGTGTTCGATTATAGTAGCCTCAGAAGTACCACTCAATGGCATTATCATCAACCGCGATGCAACGGGCCGGATCGCAAAATGGGCTATTGAGCTCCTCCCGTTCGATATAACCTATAAGCCACGTCGAGCTATCAAATCGCAAGTTTTGGCTGACTTCGTCGCAGAATGGACGGAGGCCGAACTCCCTAAAGAGTACGGCACATACTCAAACTGGATCATGCATTTCGACGGCTCCAAAATATTGGCCAGACTGGGGGCTGGTGTCGTTTTGACGTCCCCCACAGGAGACACAGTCCAATATGTACTCCAAATTATGTACACGGACTCCAACAACGCAGCCGAATATGAGGCCCTTTTACATGGTCTCCGGATGGCAGTATCCGTGGGCATTCAATGCCTAGAGGTACGCGGGGATTCGAGCCTCGCGATATCCCAAATAAATGGCAACTTCGACGCCAAGGATCCAAAAATGGCAGCTTACCGCAATGCCGTCCTAAAAATGTCAGCCCGGTTCGAAGGGCTGGAGTATCACCATATAGCCCGAGAAAACAATCAAGCAGCGGACGTCCTGGCACGCATCGGAGCAAAACGCGATGCAGTCCCCCCCAACATCTTTTTGGAAAGATTGTTCAAGCCATCCGTAGCATGGGAGGGGCAACCCGCAATTAATAGCCCAGACTCAGCCGCACCACTCGACGCCGAACAACCTGACATAATTGGAGGCTCTGCCAATGAAATTACACCTTCAGCCCACGTAATAATGGCGGTTATCGCCCTGTGGATAGAACCATTCCTAGCCTACCTTACTAGGCAGGAACTCCCAGAGGACCGAAACGAGGCCCGCTGCATAGTGTGGCGATCTAAAGCCTATAAAGTCCACGAGGGAGAGCTTTATAAGAAAAGCACTACCGGAGTCCTTCAAAGGTGCATCTCCGAAGAGGAAGGGCGGAACCTTCTGGCTGAAATTCATGCCGGACTCGGTGGTCATCACGCTGCTGCTCGGTCCCTTGCTAGCAAGGCTTTCCGTACAGGCTTTTATTGGTCGACGGCCCGGGCAGACGCTCAGGACCTAGTCCAACGATGCGTTGGTTGCCAACTTTTTGCCAACCAAAGCCATATGCCACCCACCGCACTCCAAACTATCCCCATCACCTGGCCCTTTGCGGTCTGGGGCCTTGACATGGTCAGACCCCTTAAAGGTGGGACCCATAAGAAAAAATACTTACCGGTCATGGTGGATAAGTTCACCAAATGGATAGAAGCCAAGCCTATTAAAACGGCCGAATCCGTACCGGTGATAGACTTCATATCCGGGGTTGTACACCGTTATGGCGTCCCCCATAGCATCATAACCGATAACGGTACAAACTTTACAGCCGGCGAGGTAAAACTGTGGTGCAAAAACATGGGCATCAAGCTCGATTATGCTTCCGTCTATCACCCACAAACCAACGGCCAGGTCGAACGTGCAAATGGTCTTATCATGAGCGGCATTAAACCCAGACTAGTGCGATCCCTCAAGGAATCTAACACGCACTGGGTAGAGGAGCTCGACTCCGTGCTCTGGAGGCTACGGACCACGCCAAATCGCACCACCGGATACACAGCATTTTTCATGGTGTACGGCGCAGAGGTAGTTCTGCCTTGCGACATAATTCATGACTCACCTAGAGTGCGCATGTACGAAGAAAGAGAAGCCGAGCTCGATCGGCAGGACAACTTGGACGCCTTGGAGCAGGAGCGTGACGTGGCAAAAGCCCGTTCCACATTTTATCAACAGCAGGCCCGAAGATATCAAAGCAGAGAAGTGCGGGCCAAAAATTACAATGTTGACGAACTAGTTCTACGCTTGCCGGATAAGAAAAAGGACAAACTCAAGCCCAAGTGGGAAGGTCCATTCATAATCGACCAAGTCCTGACCGGTGGGGCATACCGCCTTCTAGATGCGTCGGATAATCGACTCGAGCCGAACCCGTGGAACGCCACCCGTCTCCGAAGATTCTATGCCTAGCGCCGGACTCTGTGTTCGTATCCTTCCTCTGTCCATTTTTTGCATTTTTCTGTCTTCAGTTTCTCTCCTTCCCCTATTATCTTTTATAGCCCTTAAAGGCTCATTAAGTGACGCGCCACTCGCGTTAATTAAACCTGGGGGCTTCTTTAACAGAAGCTTATTTATACGGGCTTCACGCCCAACACATGTGTCAAACTTCCGCATGTACCTTTTTCTTCACCATTATATGCATCGATATGACTTAAGTTTTGGCCAAGCTGGGTTGCCTGGCTCCTGTGCTTACCCCTACGTTCCTGATTGTTCGGCTGGTAAAGGGAGCACCTCTGCGATTGTTACTGCCGGGTCAGCCGGATGTGTACCTCGGACTGGGTGAAGCCGAAAGCTAGCGTTCTTAAGGGAATATTCGGTCGGTGAAATAAAAGATGATCTTTTTACTAATTTTATGCGCCCCCAGATGTTTTTTCTGCGTCTTTTTACGCAGACTGGACATGCACTTTAGGGCATGCCTCCCCAGCGAAGGAACCCCTAACGGAACTATTCTCTCTGGAAGATGTTTCTTACTAACCATGTAATATAACATAACTAATTGGGTACTTGTCTGATAAAGCACTAATGACCCCTACGCCTGGTCTCCACGCATACCCCGGTTCTTATATAACCGCTATGGTATTCGGACACACTCCGGACCGTCAGGTCCCGAGGTTGAAACGAAAAGGTCGGCAACGACAAACGATCTACAATCCAGCTAGAAGGCATTACACATGTCAATTCAAAATTACATAGTCATTTTGACTGCTTGTATTCCTCCTCTATACCATCTAACAGGCTGTCTAATTTACAGTCCTGCTGGGAATACTTCGCGGCCAACTCTACTTGGCCGTATACTAAGCTTACAGGGATCTCCTTCCCGTCAGGCCCCACTGGTTCGACCTCGGCCATGTGGTTTGGGTCAGACTTTGTAAAACGGGTCTTCACCATGGCCCAGGCCTCCCTAGCGCCTTGTCGGCAGGCCGATATCTTCCACAACCGGAAGCGCCGCCGAGCTCCCTTCAGCTTCTCCGCAAGTTCTCCAAGGCCCTCGGGCATGGAGTGGGCAGGCCATAAGGCTTGGGCAACGCCTCGCATCACCTGCCGAATTCGCTCGTGCAGTTGCAGGAGTTCGGGAAGAAGGTCACCCGTCAAACCGGGCATCTCCTCTGCAGGACGACCTGTGAGCATACCTACAGACATTACTCTGTTAGTTGACTTCCTCGCCGAACTCTTTTTTCAAAGTTTGTTCAAGCACTTACTAAATATGCCGCGTCGAAGCCGCTGATTCTCCTTCGTGGAGTCCGATAGCTGGCCACGAACGTCTTTAAGTTCAACGTCTAGCTTGGTGTTGGCATCCTGAAGGTCATTCTTCTCTCGCCTCACCTTTGTCAACGTACTCTCACCGGCCTTTAGCCGGCGTAAGAGTTGTTGCTTTTCCGGATCGAGTCCGGCGCCATCTGCAATGTGATTTGTCAGATTTGCACCCAAACCGCACAATACTAATCTTTTGAAGTGTATCTTACCTGAGGGGGTCCCTTTGGGCTCTCCTGCTGCGGCTAGTGCGGCCTCTAGTTGGGCCTTGCACTTTTCCAGCTCCTGGGACAGTACGGTGTTCTTCTTTGTAAGAACCTGCATATTAAATGATCCTTAAATCAGTCACTTTAACTGTTCCAAGTCTCGAGGGCTACTGGTATATATATATTTGACCAAAATTTTCTTACCCGTATGTCTTTTACATACTGCTCCGTGGCTCTGGCTAAACCATTTTGAGCAGCACGGAGGTACGCATCTCCCGAATTAAAGGTACCTAAAGCCTCTTGGGAGAAACAAGCATCGCGTAGAACTGTCCGGCGATGCCTGTGGTTCATGGCACTCTCCACTTCAGAATTTGTGGCAGACAGCCGGTCCGCATCCTCTGTCGGAGGAGCGTCCGGTGCACGCCTGGTGCTCGCCTCCGCTTCCTGGCCAAACGTTGGAGCCTGGCTGGTGGAGGCGCGATTGGAAACCTCTCCGGATATAGTCCGGCGAGGTCTCTTCATTCTGAAGATAGCACAAACGTTAATATGCCCTGACAGAATAACACCAGGGAAACAGAAGGTGTGCTATACCTTTGCGCCGGCATCTCAGTCCGGACTACATTCCTTTTTGCCCCACGGGGCCCTGCGGCCCCTCGTTGGCTAGCCGCCGCAGGTTCGGCCTCCCGCCTCGGAAGTCTCCCCTGCAAAACACGATTGTCGTTAGAAACACCGGAATACGGGAAAATGGAATCTCTCTCAGGGGAATAAAACTCCGGTTTCTGTCACCTGGGAGGCCGGGATTAACCCGGGGTAATCAGCCGTAATGGCTACCAAGGTATTGTCCTTGCTTAGCTGATGGAACACCCCATCTATAAGCTCCACTGATATATCCGGATCGTCTTCGGAGTCCGGATTGAGGGACCGTTCTGGGTCCTCGAGCTGTGGAGGGCGGCTGTTTATATCCTTCACTTCCTGTCGCAGTTCCTGCATTGAAGTCGTTAGACTACATATCTAACCGTGGGAGTATAATACAAACGGGCAAGCGCAATTGTTCACTTACCCAACTTGGAGGTTCGTACATAGTGAATCCAGCTCGCGGGTTGACGTGGAGGAATTCCTCCTTTTCTCCCTTGTACAAAGAGGATAAAATCTTTACTAGAGCGGCAGCTGAGGCTGGCCCCTTACGACCGTAACGGGTGGCGTCATCCTCCCCGTTGAAATCCCACATGGGGTGGCCTCTATATTGAAGCGGCTGCACCCCCCGCATAATGCATGCGGCCATGACTCCAATCATGGTTAGTCCGGAATGAGCCAATAGTCTTATCCGGCCCATCAGGTAAAGGACGTCTCTGTCGCTTTCTCTCTGAGAGCTCCGCGGACGCCAGCTTAAGCGTTTCTTCAATGGAGCACTGTTGAACTCGGGGAGACCGATCCGGATAGGGTCCGGTAGCGGGACATCATCTATGTAAAACCATTCCGAAGGCCAGTCCTCGGACGCCTTCTTTGGGGTTCCGGATAGGTATCCGGTCCCGGCGATGCACCATACTTCTGCTCCGCCCACTTGATATATAGACCCCTCTTGGGAACGGGGCACCAGGCAGAACAACCTCTTCCACAGGGCGAAATGAGCCTCAACGCCTAAAAATAGCTCGCAAAGGGCGACGAAACCCGCAATATGCAATACGGAGGCGGGCGTGAGATTGTGCAGCTGGAGGCCGTAGAACTCCAGGAGCCCGCGAAGAAATGGATGAATTGGAAATCCCAGTCCCCTTATTAGATAGGGGACGAGGCACACCCGCTCTCCTTTAGAGGGATTGGGGGTGCTCTCCGCTTGTTTTCCGCCGTTGTAGGTGGCAAGACCGGCTCGGACCGGGACCATGTATGCCTGAGGGAGAAATCCCTTGGATTCAAGCGACACTAACTCGCTATGCGAGATGGTGCAACTCTCCCAGTCCCCGGGTTTAGGACCGGAGGGGCGAGGGGAGGAGCTGCGATGGCTAGCCATGTTGGAATGGACCTTTGCTGGGAGCGCTCTGATGATAACTCGCGGAGAGGAGAAGATGTGGTTTGGATCTGAATCCCCATCCCGTTAAATAGGCGGCTCGTTTGTACGGCTAGGGGTGTGGATGTAAAAACACCCCGGCTTTTCGCATTCGTTTGACACGTGGAAGACGGCCATTATTGGGCATGGGAGCCGAGGAACTCAGCTTTATAAAAATCGGACATTATTCGGTACACATAATTTGGAGAAGAACCCGCCTTGCAATGCCGAAGACAATCTGCGCGCCGGACTCGTCGTCATTGAAGCCTGGTTCGGGGGCTACTGAGGGAGTCCTGGATTAGGGGGTGTTCGGGTAGCCAGACTATACCTTCGCCGGACTCCTGGACTATGAAGATACAAGATTGAAGACTTCGTCACGTGTCCGGATGGAACTTTCCTTGGCGTGGAAGGCAAGCTTGGCGATGCGGATATTCAAGATCACCTACCATTGTAACCGACTCTGTGTAACCCTAACCCTATCCGGTGTCTATATAAACCGGAGGGTTGTAGTCCGTAGGACAATCAACACCATACACAACAATCATACCATAGGCTAGCTTCTAGGGTTTAGCCTCCTTGATCTCGTGGTAGATCTACTCTTGTACTGCCCATATCATCAATATTAACCGAGCAGGAGTAGGGTATTACCTCCATCGAGAGGGCCCAAACCTGGGTAAAAACATCGTGTCCCTTGTCTCCTGTTACCATCCGGCCTTGACGCACAGTTCGGGACCCCCTACCCGAGATCCGGCCTTGATGTGTGGTAGTACGTGTGTGATGAAGCATGGTGTAGTAACAAACTAGCAACTGAATTTTTTTTGACATACCATGGATTTCTTTCTGCCTCTATTTGATGCTCGGTGGTGTTCATCTGAAGGTCCGTACGGACCCTGCTCTAGACATATGTCTCCCTAATTTTTGTGTGCAATTGTGCAATCCATGCTTTACACTTAAAATGAGATAATAAAATTTAGCTCATGTTGCCCGTCCATCATGCACCCAGAATATTTTACCTCCCTACTTTTTATATTTTAGTTGGGCATGCTTTTTCAGGACAGATCTGTGATAGTTAATTTTTTTATGGTGGCCGCGGCTACTCCCAGTACCTGCTAAAGAACAGGGCCAGCAATAGGCATTTAGAATATGTGCAAGAAAATTTATCTCCAGGTAACTTATTAGGATGCATTTGGTACTTTTCAGCCATGGCAAAGGCACGGGTTTAGCTTCATCTTGATGAGAGGATCGACTATTTGTGATGATTTATTATGGTAGACAATGGAACTAAGATTTGGTAAAAATGATAATATGATAGGTGATTTATGATGTACTATTTTAAATTACGATACTAAGCTTTTATTCCATAGATGACATTTGGTTATTCTGCATTTTTTCCTTTACAAAGATAGATATGTTAAGAGATAAACATCATGTACATGTTAACTTTTTGTATGCCTATTAGCATGCCTTGCTGCCAAGTGCAAATAGTCTATATGATGCTCATAAATAGAGCTTCCCGGTGGGAAGGATGAGGCACGCTCATTGATACTTTGGTTTTATATCCATTTGTAATACGTTTTTCTCTTCCAAGCATATAAACTTTAGCAAATTAGTGTGTGCAATCAAGCCTCCTAAGTGAACGGTCTTATTTCACCATATCATCAAGTTTTAGAGCATATAAGATTAGAGTGTGTCATGCTATGTGAAAATCTCTTTGGAGACCTAATTTCGTATTTTTCTATTTTGTCGGTTAGAAAACCAGTTTCCCGAGTTGTTAGTCTGAGTATTCAAATTGATCCGCAGAGTTTAGGGCTTCTGGATGGAAGATTTTCCTACAACCTCAAAATCTTAGTACTCTCTACCTAGACTTCATAATAATGCCTGACTTTTTCTGAAGAATTGTTGAAGTATGGGTTGTTCATGCATTTGCAGTGTTGGAGGTGTTAGTGCAAGACTGTAGGGTTCGAAAGTATAGAAAAACGTCAGTTGGTCCAGGGACTTGGTGAAGCCATCAGACGACTGTGTCTGCTTCCCCGATGGTTTTGACTTTTGATGCATATTACTTGATGATTTAGTCTTTGTGGCAGCTTTCAGTTTGAACTGGCATTCAGTGGCTTCATCCTCTTTGGTGCAGCTTGTAGTTAGTGTGCACATCTAGATCTTTTGACTTTCCTGAAGCATATTACTTTGTTAATTGGTTTATGGCGCCTGCTAACTTTCATGCGATTTTGATGGAATATGATCTCATTTTTTGCTCCCAGTGAATATACAAAAGGCTAGAAGTAAATGATGGAACATCCTTTGGTCTCAAACGGGGGTCGTACTCAACGTTTGTATAATAGATAATCAAATTTTGGCCTTCAGCTTGCAAATTTATCACCTTACATGAGAAGTAAAGGTTGCATGTACTCTGATTATCTCCATATATACTTGAATTGCTTTGGGGTCATGCTTGGATTTATTAGACTACCATTCTACATACTGTTCTCGATGATTGTACTTGGTTTGTTAATTTATGTATTTTCGTGGTAAGTTCTTTAGGTTCATCTTATGGCACAAAATTAGTTTTTGGCATACGCAGACTTTGAAATTTGGTGATAAAGAAAGATCACAACTAATTTGCCGGCTCTCTTATTTATTATTGTGTTACACTTACAAGTAGTGGCCTCCTGAATTTGTAGTTGGATAATGTTGATGAGCCGATATGCCGAGAGAGGTTAGGAATTGTTGCTATGAACTAAAATAATGCACAGTTGAAGGTTCTGAACTGGTAGCTTGAACAAACAGTTTGCCTTGAACACTCTACCTTTCTCATGTCTCCAGTTAGTGTCATCTTCACTGAATATGATTCTGGTTTGTTGGTTGTGGGATTGATTCTGATTGGTGCTTCTTCAGTGGGATCTGGATCATGGGATCTTCAACTGCATCTTCTTGGTTTGCTGGGGAACTTCCTAGTTTTAATTTGATTGACAACTAGCAAAACAGTCCAGCTACTTTGATGATTAATTCCAGCTGATTGTACACTTTCAACTCAAGTTACATTGTGACATATGCCCAAGCATCTGTACACGCACCCTACGGTCCTCTGGCTGTTCAGTGGCTAATTTGATCACTGTTAACTGTGAAATGTGGATTACGGAATCTTCAGCAACATAGTTTGCTGGGGTACTTCATATTTTTAATTTAATTGACAACAAGTAAAGCTTCTCTCGTTTGATATTTCCCGCCAATTGCTCCATACATCCTGGATTTTTAAGGCGCAAAGTATCCTGAATTCACCATGTAACCTTTAATAAGCTGTTTCTGTGCCTGGTGATGAATCTGAGCTCCATGTGCAAAAACAGAAAAATGCATCCTGGACCACTAAATTGGAGATGAATGGTATAGATTTAGGCGGAGGGATCTCACAACACTTAATGCACATTTCAAATTAAACCTCCGGCTAACAATTACATTAGATATGAAATAGGACTTCTGCAGTAGCCACCTCTACTCTCTGTGAATACAGAAATATTACCGATTGCACGGTGATACAAACTTCAAAAAAAGCAATTGAAAACACTATACCACCGGATCACCTCTTCTCAGCAACGATGTTCCACATATTATTAACTTATAGAAGAAAATATCCAAACTAACCACTTCAACAACAAATAACATGTCTCCAGCAAAATTATTCACTCAAAGAGAATGACCTCATCTTTACAATGTCAAATCTTGCTTCTTGACGATACAATACGATGTAAATTTGGACAGCAGGGATGTTCAGTAGAAAAGCTATAGTAGCCGCCACACACATCTTGTTGCCATGCAGCCTCGCGACGGTGCAGGGCGCTCAGGAGCGTGCCGTGCACCACATGTCGGACGCCTTCCACCGCTGCTCCAGGCAGGAAGTCGAAATCGGCCACGTTCTGTACCACGGCATGTTCCACCTGCTCACGGACACACTCTTCTCCCTGGATGGACAGGGAAAGTTGAGGGACCAGGAGAGGATGATAACAGAGGCGGACGTGGTGAAGCTGCCATACCTGCAGGCCGCGGTGAAGGAGTCGATGCGGCTGCAACCCATGGCGCCTTTGTTGTTGCCACACCTGGTGGTGGAAGAGGACATGGAGATAGGCGGATACGCCGTGCCCAAGGGCGCAGCCATAATCTTCCACTCGTGGTACATCATGCGCGACCCGGCGACATGGGAGAGGCCTGAGGAGTTCATGCCGGAGCGTTTCCTAGGGAAGACGGAGCTCGGCATGTGGGGGAAGGAGGTCAAGTTTATCCCGCTGGGATCCGGCCGGAGGCTGTGCCCAGCATTGCCCATGGTGGAGCTCCTCGTGCCCTTCATGGTGGCATCCATGCTGCATGCTTTGGAGTGGCGGATGCCCCATGGCATGTCACCTGACCAGGTGGACGTGATCGAGAGGTATACAAGCAATGATATCCTCGTTATGGATGTGCCTCTCAAGGTTGTGCCCATGGTCACCACCTAGTCGATCACTTGCTGCTTCTTTATTCCTACCCGAGTGGGTGAGGGAGATATTATTGCTTGGCACTACAAGAAAAGTGGCTTGTTCTCGGTGAAGGGTGCGTATAGACTGGTACTAAATCTTAAGGAGCCGAGGATTGGTGCTGGCAATTCCAGTGATGCCATAAACGGAGATAAGAGGCTCTGGAATATTATTTGGAATGCTAATGTCCCCCAGAAAGTTAGAATTTTTGCCTGGAGGGCTGCTTCTAATAGTTTGGCAGTTCAACTCAATAGGGTTAAACATCATCAAGCTACTCTAGGTACCTGCTCAATATGTGGTATGGACAACGAGTGTATTTTTCACGCATTGGTGGTTTGTCCCAAGGCTCGTGCGTTTCGTATGGCATTGCAGGAAGTGTGGAAATTATCGGCGGAGGAAACCTTCAAATTTTCTGGGCCGGACTGGTTTCTTATTTTATTGGACAAATTAACTTCGCCTGTACGTGAGCAAACTATATTCATGTTCTGGAGAGCTTGGCACTTGAGGAATGATTTGATCTTTGGTAGGGGAATGGAATCCATCTCAGCCTCGGTGAGTTTTATAGAAAATTATTGGGCATCTTTCTCGTCTTGTCATTCTAAAATGCAGGTGGAGATATGGAGTAAATGGAAGCAAGTGGAGCTGGAACTTCAGCCAACCACTAACATTGAGAGGAAGGTTGTTCCTTGGAGGCCACCCACCCCAGACTTCAATAAGATTAATGTCGACGCAAGTTTTGTGGAGACCATTCAAGCTGCGAGCGTGGGGGTGCTTGCTATAGCGTCGAGGAAGCGGAACTTAGAGCGTCCCTGTCCGGCCTATATATTGGTATGACACTAGACATGCCCGTCATTTTGGAAATTGATTGTTCATTTGCGGCCTCCGTTTTTGGAAGAGATTATTTGGACAGATCATCCCTTGTTGATCTAAAGAAGGAAGCCGTAGATGTCTCAAAGCTGATGGTGAATTTACAGATTTCTAAGATCAACAAGAGGGCTCATATGGTGGCCCATGAGATTGCAAAGTTCACTTTTGATAATAGATCTGATGGTTTTCTTTTTCATTCCGTTCCGCCCTGCGAGACGAAGTTTGTTACGAATGATTGGACGAACATTTTAAGTTAATTAATACATGATGGGGTTTTTCAAAAAAAATGTAAGATGTTTTTTGATACAAAAGGAGTATAAAAGACATAATATATTTTGAGATAGGGGAAAATACTATATTTTTCAACGTGCATGCATGCCATGGCACTTGATAACCCACAAGTATAGGGGATCAATTGTAGCCTCTTTCGATAAGTAAGAGTGTCGAACCCAATGAGGAGCTAAAGGTAGAACAAATATTCCCTCAAGTTCTATCGACCACCGATACAACTCTACGCACGCTTAACGTTCATTTTACCTAGAACAAGTATGAAACTAGAAGTACTTTGTAGGTGTTTTTGGATAGGTTTGCAAGATAATAAAGAGTGTGTAAATAAAATCTAGGGGTTGTTGAGATAAAGACACAATAAAGTTAGTATAGCGAGTGTGGAAAAGTGGTGATAGGAGTTGTGAAATTGTCCCTAAGCAATTGACTACTTTACTAGACCGATAGCAAGTATTATGTGGGAGAGGCCACTGCTAGCATGTCATCCCTGACTTGGAATTCTATGCACTTATGATTGGAACTATTAGCAAGTGTCCGCAACTACTAACATTCATTAAGGTAAAACCCAACCATAGCATTAAGTTATATTGGTCCCCCTTCAATCCCGTACGCATCAATTTATATGCTAGGTTGAAGCTTCTGTCACTCTTGCCCTCCAATACATAGTCCTATCAACATACAACTAACCCTATGGTGTGATCCACGCGCGCGCTCATATGATGGGCACCAAAGGACAGCAACATAACCACAAGCAAATTAAATCAATCATAGCAACTCATCAACCATCGATAGGACAACGAAACTCTACTCAGACATCATAGGATGACAACACATCATTGGATAATAATATGAAGCATAAAGCACCATGTTCAAGTAGAGGGTACAGCGGGTTGCGGGAGAGTGGACCGCTGTAGATAGAGGGGGGAAGGTCATGGAGATGTTGGTGAAGATGGCGGAGATGTTGGTGTAGATCGCGGTGATGATGATGGCCCCCGGCGGCGTTCCGGCGCCACCGGAAGCGAGGGGGAGAGAGCCCCCCTCCTTCTTCTTCTTCCTTGACCTTCTCCCTAGATGGGAGAAGGGTTTCCCCTCTGGTCCATGGTCTCCATGGCGTGGGAGGGGCGAGAGCCCCTCCGAGATTGGATCTGTCTCTCTGTCTCTCTCTGTTTCTGCGCTCTCCTCTTCGGCCCTTTCACCGTTTCGTATATATACGGAGATCCGTAACTCCGATTGGACTGAAACCTTCGCCGAGATTTTTTTTCTCCAGAAATTAGCTTTCTTGCGGCCGAAGAAGAGCAGCAACCGCCTTACGGGTGGCCCACAAGGGTCAGGGGCGCGCCCAGGGGGCAGGTGCGCCCCCTGCCTCGTGTCCACCTAGGGCACCGTCTCTCGTTGATTCTTCCTCCCATATTTCCCAAATATTCCAAAAATATTCTCCGTCCGTTTTTATTCCGTTTGATATGGGGTTTCTGCGAAACATAAAACATGCAACAAACAGGAACTATCACTGGGCACTGGATCAATATGTTAGTCCCAAAAATAATATAAAAAGTTGCCAAAAGTATATGAAAGTTGTAGAATATTGGCATGGAATAATCAAAAATTATAGATACGACGGAGACGTATCAGCACTGTATTCCTATTGATTGGAAAATAAGGCGACGAAGATGCATGCATGCATCTTCTATATATGGTATTTTTCATAATTTTAATGCATAAGTTATGCACAAATCTTCCTTTTATTTTATAGTATAAGTCATAGTGAATATTTATAACTTTTGGTGAGTTATATCTTTTAAGCATTGTTATGCAGGTTATGTTGATCAATTAGTAGAATATTCTTTGTTTTTTTGTAAATTTCAATTTAAGCAACAAGGCCAACGTTACGCAGAAAACTTTTCACGCCAAACGTTTAAATAGATTTTTGTTACTCCCGATAATTTTTCACATTAAGTTATGAGCATAACTTTGGAATATCAGGTTTTCTAATAATAATTTACGCAACATAATTTAATTGGGACAACAGACGGAGGATGTATCAAAATTTAGGAGGAAGAAATGATCCACATTTTGTTGGGGAGATCCAAATCCCACAAGGGTGGCATTTTTTTCCCCGCAGTCCAGGTGGAAGGAAAAAAAAGATGTGGAGCAGGACCCTTAGCCCACGTAGGGTCTGACTCTCTGTGGCCCAATAGAAGAAAGCTAAAAGAAGCAGAGCAGGCCCCTTGATAGCACGGTTTAAAGGCCTAGCCCGAAAATTTATTTATGCATGGAAGAACAAATATTTTGGTACCACATCAGATATATAGGGGAGAAAATAATTCTATATGGTGAACGAATCAAAAATATATATCAAAGAAACACATCCTTTATTAGCAGGTATAGATATAGATTAGAGCACCTACAGTCGAATACAACAAATCTTATCCCTCAAACGCCCGCATGCGCGCTCGGGTGGGGCAGAGGTCCCAGTTCGCAGATCAGGTCACGAAGGACTCGGATCTGCTGCCCACCATGCCGGAGAAGACCGAAGATCTCCGGACGGGGGCTTAGTGACGGAGTGGAGTGGAGTGGCTGGACTTTGGTCCGAGAAGAGGATGGGGACGAATATATGTGGGGTCGGGTGGGCAGCGTGGGCTGGATCCGACGTGGCGGATGCGCCTGGGCCTCTCCATATCCGCCCCAGATTTTGGCTGGATATAAGGAGTACCGGTCTGCCCGGGTGATTGAGGCTGGCATGAGGAGTCTGTCTAGGTACGGCTTTTTTTGAACGGTCAATGACCGGGCTGTCCTCCTGGGTGTTTGAGGCCGGTTTGAGGCACCAAGCTGTCGATGCTCTTACATTCTAGATCCAACAAGATCATTTCCACTCTTACTCTCTTAATGATTTTTTAGGGAATACCATTATGGCTGTGTATATTAATTTACATAACTGTTACATCATACACAATTACAGTAATAAGGAAATCAGGAGGGCTCATCCAAAACAATATTCTGGTGACCCTTCACTAACTTTTCGATAAAGAGTGTTGATATTAACTCAAAATATAGCATTACGCGGATACAGAGCATGATGAACAATATTCGGCTCTGCATAATTTGGATGCACACAACCAAAGACGAGCATTCTGACAAAAGAAAAGCTAAAAATTGACATTTCAGCAACAGTAAAGTCTTATATGACTGATACTATGCCTATGTCGAAGAAGGTAATGGAACGATCCGAAGATTACGTTGCTACCCATGTTGAATAAAAACCTTTCTGGCCACCCGCTTCAACCACATACACACCGCTTTAAAAAATAGTTGGTACTCCGCAAACTTTGCTAAAATGTGTGCAGCTCCCTCGCTTAAGGCCCTAATGACTTAACCCTACCTTGAGAAATGGTGAAAATCCTTTAGGCCTAACTCTGCATGAATTGGATCAATTACTGATCATGCTTTTGTCCTCCACTCCAATAGATCATGGTTCCCCCTCTTCCACTCTGCCTTGCCAACGCCGGGAGGGTGGGGAACTAGGTATACCTGTTGGAGTTTATAGGCCCAGTAACATTTTATTTGCTTACCTGTCTGTCCTCTGTCTTAGCCATGGCGCTAATGGCATTGGCGGCACTCGGTAATGGCGCCGGTGAGATCTTTGCTGATGTTGGAGCTCGTTTCAAAAGTTTCAACTCCAACAAATATTGTCCTAGCTTCAGGCCCTCCTCGATAGATCATTTTTGGTCTTCTTATCGCGGTGATCAGGACTATGGTATTTACAATAATGTTCCTGTTTGCTCGATCATCGACTTTGGTGGGGGTCTCCTTGTGATATTGACAATGTAGTGCGCTTCTTTCGCTTATGCCATTCGATAAAACTTGATAAAATGGAAGTCAAGGTTGGCTCATGTGCCTCCACTTGGAATGTTATACCGTGTATCTTCCTCTCACTAGTCGTTGCCCGCCCATTCTATGAAACTAGATAAATAATAGCCATACGTTGCTTTGAGAATTTATCTTTTTTTCCTTCTGAAGCTGGCTTCTAATGCAGTATCCACGTTAAGCCACAACAGCCGAAAAAGAAGTCCCTGGATTATCAAGGACCAATCAACTCCTTTAGATATTTTTTTTTTGCGGGGAACTCCTTTAGATATTGGCAGTTAGGGCCTACAAAATGTCATATTCTTTGGTTAAAAACACCTCTCTTTGTGTAAAAGACACTCCTTTTATGAAAAGATGTCTCTTCGTGGAAAGGCACATTTTTGTCAAAACGATGAATATTAGTGGACTCATATATTAGAAACGGATGAAAAATCACGATAATTATTAAATTAGCACTTTACAAAATTCTGTCTGTAACTTTTCAAAAGATGCAATCACTAAAATTGTCTAACTCTGTAAGAAAACTAACGTAACCAAATTTAACATTTCACTTAGGCTATGCAGTTCGATAGCATTTGAACGTTGCAACTCTATACTTAAAATAAAATGCAATGTTTAAAGTATGCACTGCGCTGTTAGCATTGCTTAAACGGAACCATATTTTTTCCACTTGGGCTAGGCTCACCATGGACAAATAAATCAATCAGAATACAACACCAACACGTACGAGGTATTAGAGGCGGACATGGTAGAACACAACACATTACAACGTTGGTTTACAGCAGAACAGGTAAACACATATTGAAGTCTGATTGAGAAGGTGAACACATATTGTCGTCGAATTAGTAATTTCGGAAAGATCGATGAACTTACAACGTAAGCATTTGATTTCATCGTTACAACGGGGGACATTGAGACACACACATCATGACGATAAAAAAATGGTGGGCACACGGCACCCAAACATGTGGGCAACCATCGATTGATGCGGATCATGGATCGATCAGGTGGCGGCGCCAGAGAATTCTCCTCCTCCGTGCACGCTTTGCCCACGGCGGCGACGCGGTCGAAGGACGGCAGGAGGTCCTCCAGCGTGTCGGCGATGCCTTCCATCAGTCGCTCCATCTCCAGGAGGCGAGGCGGGACGTCGTGGAAGGGCCGGTCCTCGACCATCATGTCTTGCTCCACTCCGTCGGCGATGGTCCAGACCTCGGCCAGCTGGGACCTGATCCCGGCGAGACGGCGTTGTGCCTCGTCGCACTCCTCCATTGCGGCCAGCAGGCGCTCACGCTCCATGCTACTAGCTTCGATCGATCCGGTTCGCGCGTACTCGTGCTCAGTTTAGTTCTCGTTCTACTTGGAAGTCGCTCGCTCGGCTGTTGTCTGGTCGTCGTGGCGATGCAGCACAAGGCCGGCGTGGGTTCAAATCCCACTCTTGACAGCTTCACCCGCAAAAAAAAAAAAAAGGCCGGCGTATATTGTGGTATATAACACGGCGTGGCTGGGCGCGAGTCGGATCCGGGATCGAGAACTCGGCCAGGAGAAATCCGAGACGCGTACGTACGTGCGTGACAGAAGCTAGCTTGGTCTTTTTTTTTTTTGCATCCAAACATACTTGCTTTATTCAACAGTAGCGTTCATAGGAATACAATTCAAAGATGGGGTTTATGAGCCACACATGGCGCCCCAAACCTAGTCCAAAAGCATTGCTGAAATTGCGCTGACGTAGCTGTAATCTCCTTCACAATACTTGCGTACATTCCTCCTATACCCTGAACTAGCTTGGTCATGGATTAGGTACACTAGTACAAATGCCCGTGCGTTGCAACGGGCATGGAATCTTGCAAAATCTACTCGATGTGTCATTAGGTACAATTTTTATTTGAGTTGGAATCACTGTGACTTATTGAAGTTATCACGCCGGTAGGCTCGATATAAAACATGGGCAACTTTGTTCGCCGAACGTCGCATCCAGCAAACCTTGGACTCCATGAAGTCCTGAGAAGTTTGTTATCATTACGCACCATTTCTTATCTTATATTCAGTTCTTATCTTATATTGTTTCTCGGCTGAATATTGGTCGTTAAGAATCCACCTCGACATTCTTTGCCTGACTGAAGAATAATTCATGGAATAGTCTCTAATGTTTTTTCTTTTCTTTTCGGAAAACATGATTTTTTAATAAAACGAAATGATTTATTAAAAATAAAGAATAGCATTTTTCTGAACATTTCTAAATGCATTTTTCAAATGTAACAACTTTTGGGAATTTTGACCAGTTTTTAAAAAGTCTGCATATATATAACTGTGTGCTTACTATAAAACGATTTTTACTATGTTGGGTATTTGTAGATATATAAGTTTGTTGTACTTTTCATTTTTGTTTTCTGTTCCTGTTTTATTTTATGTTATAATAATTTGCGATTACAAAAAGGTTCTAAAATTGCAAAAACATTTTGTTAGTTTTCACTTCTCAAAAACAGATCTGGAATTCAAAAAAGGTCCATGATTTCAAAAAAAATAAAAATATATTTTCATGAACAATTTTCTATTTTGATGGAAAAATTATAAGCATTATTTTATAATGATGAACAATTTTTAAACTTGAATAACAACTTTTAAATTCGGTTAAAAAATGAATTGTGTTGAACTTTTTTTGAAAATGATGAACACAATTTTAATTTAATGAACATTTTTTACATCGGTGAACAAATTTTGATGAACATTTTTAAATCCGATGAAAATATTGAATTTGATGAACACTTTTTTTTTACATAGATGAACATTTTTTGAAATTCGATGAACAAAAAAATCTTCGTGAATTTGAAAAGAAATTTCACAAAAAATGTGAAAAAGTAAAGATGAGAAAATTAGAAAGAAAAAGGAAAAAAGAAAATGAAAGGAGAAAATAAAGAAAAATAAAGTACGAATAAAAAAACAAAAAATTGGCTTGCCTATGAGAACTCCCAGCGCTGGAGGGGTGGTGTGCGCGGTAGCGCCGTATAGGCTTACCCCATAGATTACACTTGGTATTAAAAAAAAGGGAGTGACTATATTACAAACGACTGAAATTGAATTGGCCTTCAATCAAATATACCAACCAGTAAAAATCTGAGACCAACTGAAAAATAAACTTGACTGAAAATAAAGGGGCATTGAACCAATTTTTTCAGGCACAACAAACATGGCACGTGTATGTATGACCTATGCGCTCTATGATCCATGAGCAAGCAATGAAAGAGCCCAAAAAGCAACACTGCCAGGTCAGTACTCTCACGACATTCTCCAGGTTATTGACAGTTTTGTTTTCTTCACAATACTATTGGAAGAAAACCTGAAATTGTCATGGCATTCTCAAGGATATGATGTTGATACTTGTGGAAGAAACTCCTGAACACAAACATACTATAAATTCATAATTAGCTGCTGTAAAATCATCATCAACCTGCTGTACACTGATAAACACAAGATGAACTAATCACATACTAAACATTTCATCGTCATGAAGCTTTAAATACAGTGGCTTCCGTTGAAATTTATAGTCATCTCACTATGAATAAACAGTAACTTTTAAAGTGTATCACATATTCAGCTTTGATGAATTTTACAGTGTTCATTTTACTAAAATTCCAGTCAGTAAAACCAAATCACAACAAAGATACTGGAACTTCAGTAAAAATAAGGAGAAACAACCAGTAACAATGTGTGCTTTATGATCAGATAAGAATGAGAAAGAGGATGGTGGAAGAAGGGGACAGAATAGCTACACAATCAGGAAACTACAGTCACACCAAGAAGACAAACTGTAGGTCAGTAATCTCACAATCTCCTTCAAATAGTTCTTTCAGTAAAAAATGTAGCAGTGTAAATTCAGGTAACTGTATAGTGTAAAATCTATCACTGTAAAATACAAAAATCACAACCTTTAGGCTACTACTACAAATTACAGAAGTTATAGGATTGTAGAACTTCAAACAGGGTAGTGTAAATTCAAACATAAGGTCGCTGTAAATTCAAACAATCAAAAAAATTATAGTGCGGTAAATTATAGAAGCTATAGGGCAGTAAATCCATCATCAGGTTAGTCATCAATTAACTATAATTTACTACGAATACAAAAAAAAAGTAGACTTCTATGAATACTACAGTACTGTAAAATCCGAAGGTTGAGGTCGGTTGTGGCGCCCGTGCATTGCATCGGAAAAAAATCGCACGCCCTTATGGTTGTCCGGATTTTCTACTTGAAGACGGCTAATCATTACGCCATCGTCCCAAGCTCTTCCTCGCTTCCCTCATTGTCTGATAATCTATCTAGCCCTTTTCTAATGGACCACTTGGCATGCTGTTTACAAAGCACATATCAGCACACTATAACACTGCCAGTAGTATTCATACATGGAAAGCCCACGCAATGTTCAATCCTTCTTTACCGGGTCTTTCTCTTATTGTCACGTTGTAACCACACCCCTTAACCCTCTGCACAACTGTCATTCCTTGTTCACCGGGTCTATCATTTGCCACGTTATACCCACACCTCACCCTCCTGCTGTTCTATATCTGTAAGCATCTTGTTGATCCGCTAAACATCTTGTTTCAGTAGATAAGTCGAGTTGTATAGCCGTCTAACTCGTATTATCATTGGTGCTTACTGAACCACATAAGAATTGGACTCTTGTGATCCTGAATAATGAACTGAATCCGTGACAAAAAATGCTCAACATTAAGAATATTTAATTTTAAAAATCAGGACCTGAACGATTATATGCATAAGCCTGATGGTTGCATATAATACAAAGATTGTTGAACCGGTGATTGCTAAGAGGTCAATTTCATGCATCAAATATAAACTGTAGTAGATTTTGATAATTCTAAGCTTGCAAGGAAACCTGGGTACAGAAATGACCTATTGGGTGTCGCCTTCTAGGAAATCTACCCTGTTCTGAAGGCTTGTGTAGATGAATTATTTTCTGTGTATATTTGTACACGCTTCGCCTTCGCCCGCTAATAGCGGCTAAGAAGCATGATCAGCTAGATCACCATCACTGGATTTAACCAGAACAAAAACCAAACCATTTTATACATGAATATCTATAAGACTGCAGTCAGAACTAAAAGTGCCCGGTTTTAAGTATGGGTTGGGTGGCCTGCAGGAGTGCAGTACTTGAGAGACTATGCTAGTGTAGTAAACATAAATTTGGCCGGTCAGCTTCTATAGGGAATGCAAAACACTTATGAAATAAGAAACAGAGAACATCTAAGCAGAAATAAGGTACATGTTTGCTTACGAATGGTACTAACATGATATATTTTCTGCCCGCCGGTAAGTTATCAAGCAAGATCATCAAATGTTTCTTTGTAGACCACATTGTGAGTATTGCCAATAGTTTTCAGGAGAGTTATTTTTCAGTCAAAACTGGAATATGAAGACTGACTAAGAAATACTCACATCAGTCAAAATAAAAATCCTGGGCTGAAAATTTGAGATGTACATAACTACTATAATGTAGCAACAAACCCATACTCTTTTTTCATTATCACTGCTGCTTTTTGACACTCAAGCGGACATTTGTATTGGCGACTATAAGAAAACTGAAAAAAATATTAGATAGAGCGGGCGGTGAGGTCCCAGGTGGGGGGAGGGGGGGAGGCGGCGGGGTGGCACTCGGTAGGCAGAGAAATCATTGATTTGGTACGTAGTAATACTTCAGATATAGCCAACATCATTGATTTGGACCGTCAACACAACACTGGTCCTCTGATCCCGGTCGGCCTTCAATGCCCATTTAGGAACTAGGACATTCCAGAGGCACACAACGACCTGAATTTGTAAGGCGCCCCTGATTTAATAGGTATTGTTTGTTTGCAAGTTTGCATTGTCGGCAGATTTTTTTAACCACATCTTTGATATATTTTTCCGTTGATTTTGGTACAGAAACCGAATTACAATACCTCTGTAAATTTTGCTTTTACTTTGGTAGTTTGGTACAAATTCATTCTCTAGACTGATAACATTTTGTTGGCAAGAGTGTCAAATTTATTTCTGTATGTACTTGCCTCCTTTTGTTTGTTATTAAAAAATACCTCCTTTGATTTAAAGGAATCTTGTAGAAATTTATCATTATGTCAAAATGGTTCTGATCTGCTATATCTCTATCAGCTCCTTGTTGTTGCTTTATCTGTCATTCACAACTCATAACAGAGGTTTCATGTAGCCCAGGAAGAAGTGACTAAGAGGGTGGCACAGAGAAAATCTCAATGAGGTACGGCCCTTTTCTTTTCTCTATGCCTCCCTCGACTTGGAAGCATAATTCTTGAAGGCTCCATTTTATCATGCTTTGTAGTAGATGAAGATTAGAAGTTTCTTCGTATTACAATACACTTTATGCCTCATTTTCTTTTCTTTATGCCTCCCTTGATTAGAAATTCTTGAAGGCTTCATCCTGGGAGTTGATTTTAAATCTATTTGTATGACCTCTTTGTGTAGTTGTTTTATTTATCGCGAACGTAGAAAGTGTCGTAGACTTTAAGTCTGATTCTAAGTTATCATTGCTAATTTTCTTGCAGCAAAACTAGACTACGAGAAGGAGAACTGAACGAGAGGATAGCAAAGCTGGCCGGTGGCGTCGGTGTCATTCAGGTATTAATGGAGGGCATTATCTGTTGACATGCTGCTCTTTTCCTTCATAACCTGTTGGAAGGAAGGATGGTATGGTGACTGTAAGCCATGACTTGATAGGTGGGAGGACGAACATAAACTGAACTTAAAGAGAGGTTGGGAGTTGAGGATGCTCTAATGTAACTAGGTGAGTCAATCAATGTTTTGTCATTGAACATTTTGAGTTGTCAACTTTGTATTTGCTTTTCAAAGAAGAAGAAATAAGTCAATTAGTTTGTTGCTTCCTTAAACCTTCTAAATTGTTCCTTCTTTTCGCAAGCTGCCGTTGAGGAAGGTATTTTTGTTGGTGGAGTGTGCACTCTTTTCAAATTGGCTGCTAAAGTAGATGTGTCAAGGATACCCTGGTTGCATAAGGTAAAAGAAACGATTGACATTGCCCAATGCTCCTAATACTCGCAGCCAACACGGTCCACCAATTGTGGGTCACAAACAATCATGTTGAACCATTGAACATTTCAGTTTTTCCATTCAAATTGATTGCGAAGAATGTCGGTGTCAATGACAGCATTTTTACCGAGAAGGTCAGATCTCATTTGCTAATATAAAGTTCATATATTTCTGCATAGATCTGAATTGCATAAACGATGATGTTGTACGAGGTTCTTTCTAGCTGCAAGCGTGCAATCCTTCTGTTCGGTAGTACGAGGACTTGATGGTTGGTGGTAGCATCGACCACACTAAAGTTTATACTCATGTAGCTACCCGACACACTTGCTTGCTTACCATTCTGAAATGGATACAATAGCGCAGTTAGGATGGGCGATGATGCAACTTCTGGCATCATTTATTCTACCTTTTTTAACTGGGGCGGCATTATATATTTTATAGGCAGAACAACCATTTTTCTTTTGGGAGATTTAGTCTTACTACTTTGGAATAAAGTGACCAGATCTAATCTTATTATCACCTTGCATTTTATCCAATGTATATTTGGGATGTCCCATGTCTATTTACACCATTGCTGTCTTTTGCCAATTTATCCAATGTATGAATTATCTTATCTTTGGTCCATTTTGCAATTCTAAATGATGTATAATCTGAAAATAATATTCTCCGCTCTCTGGGCTCAAGTGATCTTAAGCTGGTCGTCCACTTGCATCTGATGGTAACAGGGTAAGATATATGCATAACTTCAATTCTTCTCTTGCATGTGCTCGGAACTTACATATTAGTTGTGTGTAAATTCATCTCAGAAACCATTTTGCGTAAAAACATTGGTTATCGAGGCCACACACTGATTCTTCATCTGCTTGTTGGATCATAGTGATGTCTCACTTTTTAAAATACAATTTAAACGACATGCTATTTTGTATCCATTTAATTTATTTATTTGCAAAACATATTTTAGTTTTATACCACGTGAACTCACACTCACTTGATCAACATTTGAAACGTGCGTTGCACGTGCATACTTACTAGTATTAGTAGGTAGAGAGGTAGAGAGGTAGAGATGATGGATCGGCCTAGCAAGGTCCTTTAAAAAAAGGTCCTTTCTGGGCCTCCTGGCCCAAAACAATTCTTTTTGTACCAAAAATATATATGAAAAACTGCCAAAAAATACTATGTGTAAAAAATAGAAAATAACAAATGACATATACAGTAACTTTATTACCATGGAGTGTACAAAATTAATTGCCATCTTATATTAATTTTTTTGCAGACCTCTAGTGCAATACCAAAAAATCAGGCATGATAAAATTGCCCATGGAAAAAAGTAGAGAGATTTACCTTTATGTTTTTCCATGTGGTTAATAGAACATAGTACAAGAAGACATGGAAAAATGGCATGAGTAAAATGCTTGGAGTTTAATATCCAACAATGACAAGTTTTGGGAAAAAGGAAATTTCAAAGATCCATGCAAAGTTACAAAAATATTTGTTGAACAGTCCCATGGCATGTCCATTTGACATGTTGGCAAAAAAAGTATGTGACGGTAGTTTGCCATCTCAACAAACTTCTAGAAAATGCCATGGAAAACACATGGTAGTTGACATTGCGTGATTCTTTTTAAAGTTTATGGGGTATTTTAATTTTGTAAATATTTTAAAATTGACAAGGCAAAGAAATTATACACATGACAAATATAGTGCAAATACTATGGCATTTTTAAAACTAAACACAGAAATATCCATGGCAAGAACTACATGGTTTTGCGTATGAAATTGATCGTGGAATGTGGGCTAGCCTTGCCCGGATCCCCTTCATGTGTCCATCAGAGCATCTACAACAAGAGATAGCAAACTCAGATCCTCTAACGCCTGCGGACGCGCCCGCGGGCACTTACCTGACACGCCTTATATGTTGGCTTTCACGCATGTGTCCCTTATATCTGAAACCTCAAAACTATGCAACTCTACGTAAAAATGATCAACACACAATTTATCGAATCAATATTTCATCATCAGACAAAAGAAGCCTAGGAACAGGGAAGGGCAGAGGAAATCACCATTACATCGCTGGCCCCTTCTCCTTCCAGTCGTTGATGGGGTTGTACCCCTCCTCCATGTAGGCATCTGCGTGCGGTGGTGCGTCCTCGTTGGAGCTGGATGTGGAGCCGCCCGTCAAGTCAGAGTCCGAGCTGCAGCTTCGGTCTGACAGCCTGCGGAGCAGGCGGTCCTGCTCCTTCGCATGGCGGGCGGCCTTCGCCGTCACCACAGCGTCCTTGCTTGCCACGCGCTCCGACAACTCGATGACGACTGGGAGTGCCTTGGCATTCTTGCAGCAGAGGTGCCATGCACCTGTCTCCGCCGTCGTGAGAGAGCGGCGGAGGACACAAGGAGCGCGGCATCTGGATTGACCGGCGCACTCGCGCATGACTAGCAGGCTGTCATGAGACTTTAGGTTCTGAAACTTTTTCTCTGTCGTATTTATTATTCCATTTATATTCGACGAGAAGCTAGACAGGACCTTCATACTGAGTAGGCATTCAAGAAAGATTTCCTTCTCTTCTTTGATAAGAGTGTAGCTGGCACGACCCTGATGTATGCCGTCTTTTCCGTGCATACGTTGTTGGTCCTCCCGTGCCTCCGGTGTATCTTTTATCTTCCCATACACGCCCAAGAAGTCTAGCAGGTTCACGCAAAGATTCTTCATCACGTGCATCACGTCGATTGCAGAGCGGACCTCTAGGTCTTTTCAATAGGGTAGGTCCCAAAATATAGATTTCTTCCACATGGGTGCGCGTCCGTCAGCGTCATTCAGGACAGATTGTCTACCAGGACCCTTTCCAAAGATTACTTTTAAATCCTTGACCATATTAAGTATATCACGACCAATATGGTGGCGAGGTTTCTTCCGGTGATCTGCCTCACCTTTAAAATGCTTGCCTTTCTTTCTTACGGGATGACTGCTCGAAAGAAATCGACGATGTCCTAGGTACATATTCTTCTTACAAATATATATTGTCGGTATCATCTAAACAGTGCGTACATGTACGGTATCCCTTGTTTGTCTGTCGTGAAAGGTTACTGAGAGCAGGCCAATCATTGATGGTCACAAACAGCAACGCATGTAGGTCACTTTCCTCCTATGTGTACTCATCCCACGCACATACACCTTTTTCATTCCACAGTTGTAAGAGTTCTCCAACTAATGGCCTTAGGTATACATCAATGTCATTGTCGGGTTGCTTTGTGCCTTGGATGAGCACTGACATCATAATGAACTTCCGCATCATGCACAACAAAGGAGGAACGTTATACATACATAGAGTCACAGGCTAGATGCTATGATTGCTGCTCTGCTCCCCAAAAGGATTAATCCCATATGCGCATAGACCAAACCATACGTTCCTTGCGTCATCTGCAAAGTCCTCCTACTTTCTCTCGATTTTTCTCCACTACGACCCATCAGCGGGTACTCTCAGCTTCCCGTCTTTCTTACGGTCTTTTTTGTGCCATCGCATCAACTTGGCATGCTCTTTGTTTTGGACCAAACATTTCAACCGTGTTATTATAGGAGCATACCAAATCACCTTGGCAGGAATCTTCTTCCTGGGGCGCTTGCTTACAACATCACCAGGGTCATCGCGGCTGATCTTATAGCGCAATGCACCACATACCGGGCATGCATTCAAATCCTCGTACTCATCGCGGCAGAGGATACAGTCATTAGGGCATGCATGTATCTTCTGCACCTCTAATCCTAGAGGGCGGACAACCTTCTTTGCTTCATACGTATTGTCGGAAAATTCGTTGTCCTTTGGAAGCATCTTCTCTAACATTATCAGCAACTTTTCAAATCCCTTGTCAGATACACCATTCTCTTCCTTCCATTACAACAATTCCAATATGGTGCCCAGCTTTTTCTTGTCAGCTTCGCAATTTGGGTACAACAATTTCTTGTGATCCTCTAACATGCGCTGCAACTTCAGCCTCTCCTTTTCACTTGTGCAATTTCTCTTTGCATCGGCAATGTCCCGACCAAGATCATTAGCGGGCTCATCTGATGCCTCTTTTTCAGCATATTCCTGCATTGTCGGCACAACTTCTTCCCCCATTGTTGTACCATCGTATTTAGGGAATCCATGGCCAGGATAGCTGTCATCATCCTCTTCTTTTCATTTTTTTCCATTAGGGACCCTCTTTCTCCGTGCTTGGTCCAACAGTTATAGCCGGACAAGAAACCGGACTCAAATAGGTGGACGTGAATGATTCTTGAGTTAGAGTAATTTTAATAATTCTTACAGTCAGCACATGGACAATACATAAAACCATCCGCCCGCTTGTTTGCCTCAGCCGCAACCAGAAAAGTACGCACGCCATTAATGAACTGGGGAGAGCATCGGTCAGCGTACATCCATTGTCGGCTCATCTTCATTACACAACACCAAAAACACCAAATTAATACAAGTTCATACACACTTATTCTCATAAAACAACACACAGACTCTCTAGCTAAAGAATTTAAATGCAACAACAATTGTGATCAAGATCGCAACTAAGGTAACAATTTATCCAACAACATAGTGATACCAAGCCTCTTGATTAAAGACATATTTTTTAAATTTTCTAATCTTCAAGCGCATTGCATCCATCTTGATCTTGTGATCAGCGACGACATCAACAACATACAACTCCAGTTTGATCTTCTCTTCTGCAATTCTTTTCAATTTTTCTTTCAAATTCTCGTTTTTTTTTTTCAACTAAATTTAACTTCTCGACAAGAGGGTCGGTTGCAATCTCCGGTTGACAAACCTCTTAGATAAAATATCTATGTCAACTTGATGGGCATAATTTTCATAAACATGAAATGCAACTAATAGTTATAAAAGGGAATATACCACATCCGAATCATAAACTGGACGAGAGCCGACCGGGACGGATATCAAAACCATGCCACTATGTATAACAAACAACGTACGGGTAAGAAAATTATACAAGTAACTATCTAAATCACACAAACATGATTTTCTTTTTATAAAAAAGATAAGAACAAGAGGCTCACCAAGGTGGTGCCTGCGACGGGACGGTGCAGGCGATCGATGGTGGTTAGGACGGGGACAGGAAGGCACTAAGTGAACCACACATACACATGCAAACTAAGAAGTTAATTTGACCTCATATTGCATATAAATCAAATAAACTACCACATATAAATATTTTCAAACTAAAACCCACAAATCACTATACTTATAGAGCATTGCAAGAGCTAATCTAGCAATGAGAGATGAAAGTACAAAGTTGCTAACCTTTGTGAACACTCGGATGGATTGGGATCCTTCAAATCTTGACATATTTTGCCACAAATGAAGGATGAGTTCGAGCAAAGGGGAAGAATAGAAGAGAGGAATGAAAGAGGAGAACAGAGAGAATGAGCTCGGGCTCAATGAAGGGTTTATATAGAGGCACATTTAGTCCCGGTTGGTTATACAAACTGGGACTAAAGGTGTATCTCTAGTACCGGTTCCTGACACGAACCGGGACTAAAGGTGCCAGTGGGCCCGTGGCCTGACACAAGCCTGCCACCAGCCCTTTAGTCCCACTTCGTGGAACGAACCGGTACTAGAGGTTCAACATGAACTGGGACTAATGATTCCCGCCCACCTAGCCGTTGGAACCGGCAATAATAGTCACATTAGTGCCGGTCCATTTACAAACCGGGACTAATGTTGCTCACGTGAAGTAGTTTTTCTACTAGTGGAGGCATTCTGATTGCTCAACTTTGGGTATAAGCACAATGGTCGTGTCGTTAACGCCCTCTGGCGTCCTCCCTGTCGCAAAGAATAATTTAACTGCATTAGTTACCTTAGCTTGTAAAGTAGCCCAATTTCGTTGAAAAAACGAGCTGGGAATCCATCAAGGGGACTGCTAGGCGCCGGCGCACTGGCCGAAATTTCGGCCGGTCGGCCCCTAGCCGCTCGATTCAGCTGTGCACATCCATTCGATTAGATCCCTTGTGTCGTCTTTTTCCTCCGCTACGCTCGCAGAAGCGTTGACCTTCAGCCAGCCGCATCTAGCTGCTTCGTCCTACATGCACATCTGACCGCAGGGCTTGCTCCATAGCCTCAGGCATCCCGCCTCGCAACAACGACGCCGCCCTACAGCTCGCCGGCGGTCACCGTCCCCATCTTCTCTGTTGCAGATTTTATGATGCAGCTCAGCCACTCCTCGGTTCCAGCTCCGTCCCCTGCTAGATGGTGGTTGCAGCAATTTTATATATCGACACTGACGGAGACAAAAACTTGGGTTGGCTGCAGCTCTGGCCCCATCGGTCGCTGCCTCCAGCTCGCCGCCGTCAATGGCTGCAGCTCCACCTCAAGTAGACGGTTGAAGCAAATTAAATAACTGGATCCAGCAAAAAAACACCGATTCCAGAAGAAAAAAAAAGACATCTGTAGCAAAAAATTGAGCTGGTTCTAGAAAATCAATAAAAGGTGGTAGCAAAAAATTGGGTTGCATCCAGCAAAATCAGAAGACGATTGTAGCAAAATTTTGAGTTGGTTCCAACAAAATCAAAAGAAGATGGTAGCAAAAAATCGGGGTTGGCTCCAGCAAAATCAGAAGACGATTGAAACAAAATTTTGAGCTGGTTCCAACAAAATCAAAAGAAGATGGTAGCAAAAAATCGGGGTTGGCTCCAGCAAAAAAACGTCCCTGTTGAGGATCGTGGCAGCTCTGGAAGAAGCTGCTTCCAGCAATTACAAAACACTGGTTCCAGCAAAAATGAATTCACCGGTCGCACATCCCGTCGCCGTAGCAGCTCTGGCCGGTCGCACCCCGGTTCCAGCAAAACAAATCGCTGGTTCCAGCTCCACCACTTGCGGTTGCAGCTCCGCCGCTCGCCGGATGCAACTCCGCCCTGGCCGGTTCCAGCTCCGCCGCTCGCCGGATGCAACTCCCCCCTGGCCGGTTGCAGCTCCGCCACTCGCCGGATGCAACTCTCCCTTAGCCGGTTCCAGCTCCGCCGCTTGCCAGTTCCAGCTCTGCCGCTTGCCGCTTGCAGCACTCCCCTTGCTGTTGCAACTCCGTCGTAGTTGGCCAGCTCCGCCACTCGCCCGTTGCGCGTGGGAGCTCGCCATCACCGCCCCCCATCGCGGCATCGCCGGCGCACAGCAACGCCTGTAGTTGCAGCAGCAGCCGGTGTGTCGTGGTAGCATCCCCTCTCCTGCGATTTTCCGTAGGCTGGTAGGCCCGCGTAGGTAGCGGACATGGCCTCCATGGCTGTTGATCTGGAGCAGGGGAAGGAGCTCTAGTCTGATGAGCCGGAGAAAAAAGGAAAGAGAGAACGAGAAGATTCGAGGAGATAAGCTTTCGTGGCGAGCGGCGCGTGGTCCACCTCGTAATCGCGTGTGTGGTGTTCTCGTTGATCGAACGTGGCGTGTGCGACCGGCTGAACGTTCAGCCGGTCGTCCGGCTCTAAACGTTTCCCATCCATCAACCCCCTGCGCCTTGAGAGGTCCGATTGAAATAAGGCATCACCAATTTCCTCCTCTGTGAAGTCCTTGCATAACATGTCATTCATGTGTCAGCCGTCACCGTTCTTAAAAGAGGGGTTCCAAATTATCAACATTTACATTGGAATTGCGGGTGAATAGCTCCTTAAAGAAGAATCTCGCCATTTGCTCCATGTGTCCGTCACTGTTTTTTCGTGCACGCCACACAACTCTTTGGTGGAAAAAATTTGTGCCGCGGTCCCCTTCTTTGAGCCAGCTTACACGGGATCTTTGCAACCATAACATCTCGTCCCAATAAAGCAGCTCGTTCATGTAATATGTGACATGCCGTACCTCTTGTTGATCTACACCTTCGTTGTGTAACCTTTCCAACTCAGCTCTTGTTTTTTCTAGTTCTTTGAGACCGTTGTTGAACCTCCTCTTACTCAATCTTTGGAGAGCATTCATGACTTTGTACAGGCCGATGCGAACTACTCCCAGGTCATTCTTCCGTCTAGCCTCTGCCCATGCATTAGCTACTATCTCCGGCAGCTCCCCTGCTCGCTCCCATAGTATTTCGTACTGTCGGCTAGGTGTACGACACCTCTGAATATGGTCATGTTCTTCTTGTGCCAATCGTACAAGCAGAGGACAATGGTCTGAACATGGTGAGACCAAGTGCACAACCCGTGCTTCTATACAAATAGTTCGCCATCTTTCGTCCGCTACTGCCCTATCTAGACGTACTTTAACATTGCGCTGACCTCTCTGCTTATTGTCAAAGGTGTATGGCAAGTCACAGAAGCCAATATCCCCGAGCTCACAAACAGCAAGTGCCTCTCCAAAAGCAACCATCTGATTCTCTGGGCGAGGAATAGTCGAGAAGTGCTCGAACTGCCACAAAGCTTTATTAAAGTCTCCAACTATCAACCGAGGTAAGTTTGAATTTTGTTTTAACTTCTGCATCTTGCTCCACATATGGTGTCTATTCTCACTCCTTGGTTCTCCATAAACGCAAGTCAGCCGCCACAAGGGATCCTCTGGAGACACCCTCACATGGACATCAATATATCTATCACTAGTATCCTGGACTTCAACGAACAAATTGTCATCCCAGTATAGTGCAAGTCCTCCACTCTTTCCATTGCTACTTACTCCGGTGAAGCCACATAGACCTAACCTTCGACAGTGCCGTCGCATCATTTCTTCTCTCTGTCGTGTCTCACAGAGGAAAACAATCCAGGAATCATTAGCCTTTATCAGGCCTTCAAGATCATGAATAGTAATGGCGTTCCACCCTCTGCGACAATTCCATGACAAGCAATTTAAATTGTTGATCTGATTTTCAGAGATATCATCTCGAGGCAATTGTAATTTCGAAACCATTGGTCAAAGTATAAAGAGGAGTTTGTTGGTTTCGTTTCCATCATTTTTTAACCGCACGATAACCCCAATTAACCTTTTCCAAACTGACTCTACCGCCTCATTTTGGATGAATGATTAAATCCCTTGCAAAACCATTCGGAAATACTAACGCCCATGCGTGTGGGCGCTCGCCCACACACATGGATCAACGTCGGTTTGAGTTTGCACGAATCTTGGCATGTTTTGCCAGATTTTTTATGCCACATAGGATTGGCCTGGTGTGTGGGCATTCATCCGGTCACCCACGTATCTGTTTCCACATGCGGAGGTGCTGATGTGTGTGCGTTTAGCGGTTCGCCCACGCGCCAGTTTTAAACGCACACAAAGGGGCTGGTGTGTGGGTGTTTATCAGTTCGCCCACACGCCAGTCTCCTCTTCCACACCCAAAGCTATCAGTTGCCATGTGTGTGTTTTGCAGGGTACATGACAACTGCCCTAGTATGCTTGTAAGCATATGGCAATTCTCTCTTTACCCGAACTTGTTATTTTGCCATGTCTTTTTGTAGTGCTACATGGCAATTGCCTAGTGTTTAGTAGATGACAACTCCTAAAGATACCATCGCGCCCATAGGCCCGTCTCCTCTCCCACACCCAAAGCTGTCAGTTGCCATGTGTTTTGCAGGGTACATGGCAACTGCCCTTAGTGTGCTTGTAAGCAGATGGCAACTCTCTCTTTACCCGAACATATTATTTTGCCATGTCTTTTTGTAGTGCTATATGGAAACTGCCTAGTGTTAGTAGGTGGCAACTCCTAAAGTTTTCAAATCATGGCAACTGTAGTAGACCAGACCACACATGGCAACAACTACAGTTGTCCAAAAATGACATATGGCACTTGACCTGAGATGGCAACTGCTGTTGAACAAGCATGTCAATTGTAATTGTCCAACATGGCAACTGTAGTTCAGCAACATGGCAACTGCAGTTAAACAAACAATGGAGGAGGGTCCGGGACCATGACAACTACGGGGACGCGTGGTGACTGTTACGTGGGGCGTGCGGGACCATGAGATAGGAGGCCTGACGTACGGGCGTGTGGGCGTTATCTATTTCACCCACACGTAGACGTATGGGAGGGACCGCAAGGCAAAAAAAGAGGCGTGTGGGCATTACTTGTTTTGCCCACACGTAGACGTGTGGGCTGGTTCTCTTAGGCCCTGTTTGGTTCATAAGTCCTAGGACTTTTTTTAGTCCTAACTTATAAGTCACAAGTCCCTAAAAAGTCCCTACCTGTTTGGTTCCTGGGACTTATAAGTCCCTATAAGACCATACTACAACTATAAGTCCCTATAAGTCCCTCCTTGAGAGTCTTATTTCATAAGTCCCAAATGCTCACCTTAAGTCCCTATAAGTCTCTCCTGTTTGGTTTAGATGGGACTTATAGTGACTTTTTTAAGTCCCTAAGCCAATAAGCCCCTGGAAACAAACACCCTCTTAGACACCACAGAAAATGTACAGCCATACACCTTAACGCCCATACGTGTGGGCGTTATCAGCGTCCAAATAATTAACTGAAATCAAATAAATCCTTGGTAGCAAGAAATCTCTTGCAACCAAAAAAACAAAATCAACTCACATATTTGTGTGTACACAATCTCAATCACATAATATCTTTGCTTACCTTTAAGCAATGTTTTCCTTCTCACAACATATTTCAATCTCAATCCAATCAAAAATTTCTATTAAACAACTGGTATAAAGTAGACCCCTATTATAAGGCACAGATATTTAATAATTTTGTTAAAGCACATCTAAATATTCTCTAAGTACTGCAAATATGTAACTAGTTTATTATAGAAACAGACACTTATACACACAAATCACGATCTGAAAAACGGTGGGTTCTCGGCCCCAAACTTGTGCGCAAGCATCGATCGATCAGGTGGCGGCGCCATCGCTAGGCTGCGCCAGAGAATTCTCCTCCTCCGTGCACGCTTTGCCCACGGCGACAACGCGGTCGAAGGACGGCAGGAGGTCCTCCAGCGTGTCGGCCATGCCTTCCATCAGTCGCTCCATCTCCAGGAGGCGAGGCGGGACGTCGTGGAAGGGCCGGTCCTCGACCATCATGTCTTGCTCCACCCCCTCGGCGATGGTCCGGACCTCGGCCAGCTGGGACCTGATCTCGGCGAGACGGCGCTGTGCCTCGACGCACTCCTCTATTGTGGCCAGCAGGATCTCCCTCTCCATGCTAGCTTCGATCGATTCGGTTCGCGCGTACTCGTGCTCAGCTCAGTCTAGTTCTCGTTCTACTTGGAAGTTGGAACTCGCTCGCTCGGCTCGAGTCTGGTCCTGGCGATGCAGCACAAGGCCGGCGTATATTGGGGTATATAACACGGCCTGGCTGGGCGCGAGTCGGATCCGGGATCGAGAACTCTAACAGGAGAAATCCGAGACGCGTACGTACGTGCGTGACAGAGAAACTAGCTTGGTGAGTCGATCACGTACGTGACGGGTCGGAAAAAGACGAAGCCCACCGTAACGAATATGGAAAATTGTTTCCCTAAAAGAAAAGAATATGGAAAATTATATTTTTGTAATTTGCAATAATACTATGGAGAAGTGATGTTACCAAGTGCACAGTCGTAACCATGGCTCCCGCGACCCAGCGCCCGCGGCCGGGGGCGCCGCCTTGATCTCCGCCCTCCGGCGGCCATTTCGAGCGCCGAGACCAGATCCGGGCTAGTCTCCGCGTCCTTTCTCGGCTGCACTCCTTCCCTCCAGGCACTTAAAGTTCTGCCCATGGCGCTCGCGTCCGTGTCGTCATCTCCGAGTCCGTCGGCTGCCTCAACTGCTGCCGCCGCGATGGCCGGGGCTGCTCTTGCCTCCCGCAAGGCCGCCCCCGCAGCTGGTGGTCGCTTGTCCCGCGCCGGCACTGTACTCCCGCCGAGGCCGAGTGTGGCTGCATCTCCAGCGGCGCATCCTCCCCTGCCTAGCGTCGCCGCACTGTCCATCTTGGGCGTAGCGTGTGCTGCTCCAAATCCCCGTGCCCCTGGCCTGATGGATGGCGGGCTTGGGTCCCAGCCGCCGCCGCGGCTTGGGTGTCTCCCGTCCTGCGCCATGCAGTCAACTCCAACCTCGACTGCTGTTGTGGGCGCGCCGTCCCTTGCCGGCGCTGCTACGTCGTTCTTGGACCCTGCGGAAGCCCCGCCATAACCACCGGCTGCTACTGCTGAAGCGCCGTCCACGACTGCTGTTGGCTGTGCTACATCACCCATGACTGCTGTGGAAGTGACGCAGTCATCAACACCTGCCGGCACTGCAACGAGTCTGGACCCGGAGCGATCTGTTTCGTGGAGCTCCCTTACCGACGACGAAGAAGACGAGGATGATGATGAAATAGCCCCGCGGACGCCGCCGGCGGCTGCCAAATCCTCAGCTCCGGCTACTCGGTCGGGTGTGACGTGTGATGTGGATGCGTGCGAAGATTGGCAGGAGGTGCTGCCGCGGCGCAACATGCAACGTCTGGACTCTGTGGTCCCTGCATTGGCTCCCCGTCCTGTCCCTACTTGGCTTCGGGGTAGATGTTGCAGATGCCTCCTTCCTGGTCATCGTGCAGCGGTTTGTCAAGATCCTTTTAGGTGTTCTCGGTGCCTTGAGAATGGTCATCGAGCGCGTGAGTGCCGCAATGCCTGGCATCCCCTCAGCTTTTTGGAAAGCCCTACCGTGTCACCGTTGCCACGCCTCCCCGGGTACGAACAAGCTCTAGCTCCTCGCAAGGTCCAGAAAGAAGCCTCGAACCTCTCGAAGACATTTTGCCATGATTCTTGGGCATCGATTGTTGCTGGTCCTGCTGGTTCTATGGCCTCGGCGGATTTCCCAGTGCGACCTGCCTTGGAGCAGCAGGTCAAGCTGCTGAGCTCTGAGCTCCTTGGTATGACTTCCCTCCAGCTTTAGGAGACGGTTCAGCCTCTGCGTGATGTCATTGACTCCATGCAAGGTTGGATGTTGCGGATGGAGAGCTTCATGGTCCGTGTTGAGGCTGCACAGTCTGCTCATGTATTGCGTCCTTTGGTTGTGCCTGTTGAAAACTTTGAGGTCGAGTTGGGTGCCGAGCTTCATGGTCGTTTCTCCCCTCGTGCTAGAGCCTGTTTGCCGTCGTCAGCCTCTGAGGGACTGGGCAATGATGTGGTTGTGACTCCAGTGCTGCAGATCATGCTTGAGTCGCGGGAGTTGTGTGAGGGCTCGGTTCTGCCTCTGTCTGTCGAACAACTGAAGGTAACCCCCCCCCCCCCCGAGATCTCGATTGTGGCTTTACCGCCATCATCACCCCTGGAGTCTAGCCAGATACCTGATGCCAAGGGGTGTGGTGATTTGGACGTTGCAGTCTCTGCCATTCCGTTGCCTGCGGCCATTGAGCATGTGATGCCTGTGAGTGACATGTCCACTGAGCCAAGTATGGTTGCACCTACTCCAAATCTAGATGCTCTCTTCGCGAAAAAACTTTGTGACTTGCTCGCCAGTGTGGAGGTTGCTAAACCTGGTTTGGATAGGTCAATAGCTTGCCTTCTGACGGGGACACAAATAAGAGGCAAATAAAAGAAGGTGGGAAAAGGCAAGAGTGGTGCCATAGGCAAGGCGTCTCTGGCTGCTTGATGGATGATCTTCAGTCTCTCCGCCCGTCCTTTTGGATTGGGTCATCGTTGTTGGTTGGAAGGTGTTTGATGTCTTATGTCGAGGTGTTCTTGTCGGGGCACATGGCGTAGTGGCAATGTCGAGGTTTGTGCATGTTGTGTAATCGGAGAGTCTGGCGAGGGGCACATGTGTGGTTGTGGGGTTTTCTTGCCATGTGAGTAGTTAGTCCGTCCTTCGTTTATATCGGTTTTCGCCCGGTTTTCCATTAATTAACTGGGCAATTCTCTTCTTCTTAATTAATCGATGAGGCAAAACTTTTGCCTCCGTTTCAAAAAAAAAATACGATGGGCGAACGTTAGGAATTGAATCACAATCCACTGCCTTGATCCACCCATATCCAGCTTTTTTTTGCGGGGAAAATAGCATTGTATTACTCAATCACACCATCCTTACAATCATTCAAAGCTATCTCCACTACTTCGACTGGACCAGCTCCTAACCAGGTCATGGTCCTACCATGGATTCTAGCAAAACTAGCTAAGCTATCACTAGCTTTATTTTGAGTTCTCGCAATATGAGAAATACAGGTTTTCCGAAGACCCATTAAATACTTAATCTCTCTAACAATTGAAGAGTAAATAGAACGATCTATGTCCGAACTCGATATGAGAGAAACCGCTTCAAGGGAATCCAACTCCAAAGCAACTGGCAGATCACTTCGATGTAAAGCAAGGGAAAGACCCTCCATACACGCACAAAGCTCCGCCTCAAGGGGGTCTCTGCACGAATACAAAGCCCTGCATGCAGAAAAGTTAATAGCACCCAGATGATCAAAAGATCATACCAGCACCTGCTGGGCACCACCCCGGTTCCGGCGGACTCCATCTCCGCCCCTCTTGATCAACAATGCTTCTACCCCTTCTTACTGCTACCCCATATCCAGCTAAAAGATTATTTTTTTTCTTTTTCATTGATCATTGTTCTATTTATTCTGACCTATGTCTAATATCGAGATATTAGACATGGAATGTCACTCTTTAAAAAGCAGTGTCACCGCCTATTCCTCACGCGCTCCTGCGGACGCGGACACGTTTGCCTTTTGGCCGGGTTTGTTTTTTGAATTTTGCCGTGTTTGTTTTGAACCAAACTGTAGCTTCTTGGCAAAACAACTCAAGGTGACCGATACTTTCTTTGATCAATGGAACGGTAATTACCATCCCATTCCTGTTATACATAAGAAAAATGTAAGTAGACGGCATATTTTGACATTTACTTTGTGATCATCAAGGTGATCAACAATACATGTGTCATGCTCTCAACACAGGCACATGCCAAATTATGTTCATTAGGGCATCTCCAGAATTCACCAATGAGTCTGTGGATTTACCTCCCCTTTGCATGCCGCTTCGGTGGCCGGTGGCGAGGAGGAGAATCCCGGTGCCTCGCTCCGTTTAGTAGTTTATGTTAGGGTTTTTCAGTCCTTGCGGGTGTGGCATTCGGACGGATGGCGACACTTCTTCTTTGAGTTTTCCTTTTTGGTATCGATCCTCCTCATCCGACGAACTATTCAAATCTACTACTTTGCCTATAAAATAACCACAAAAAACTGACCGGACAATATGTACCGCGGTGGCAAGGGTGGAGAGGAGGAGTGTTCTGTCAATGCTGGCGGCGCTATAGGACCAGTACAGTGGTGGAGCTATGGCCGGGCCGACATGGACGAGGGAGAAGATAGGAGAGGAAAATGGCTGGTTCGGGAGGTCGATGGAAGTTTTGGTGCAATTTGCAGTGGGTCCTGTCTGTCGGGTCCGATGTGGCGGACGCGTCCGGTATCTTCATGTTCGGCCTATATTTGAGCTGGAATGAGGGGCGCCGGTCAGTTGGACCTTTAAGGCTGGTATTAGGAGCTTGTTTGTGTCGGATTTTTGACCGCTTGGTGATAGGCTGTCCGCCCGGGGTATAGAGGGGGTTTGGGGAGCCGGCTGTGGATGCTCTTCTCCAACGTTGGTTTACACTAAAAAAGATAATACTTGGTGATATGGAGTGGTATGCCGCACAAACATTTAGCACTTTTCTTTTCCCTCTCGCAAGGTGATTAGGGGAAGTCTTTGTCCCCTCATTCTTCACCGGCGAGCCCGCGCATTCGCCTCCCCAATGCATGCTGCTCCGATGGCCGATGGCGGGGAGAGGATTTCTGGTGCCTCGGATCCGGCTAGTAAATTAGTAGGGTTTTAGTCCTCGAAGGGCCGGTGTTTGGATGGATGGCGGCGCTTCTTCTTCGAGTCAATCTTCTGTGCTCCAATCTTCCTCAAGTTCGTCCGTTGGGACGGATTAGATAGTGCTTTGGCGTAGGTTCATGCCAACTCCTCGAGGCGGCGAGGTCAGGGTTTCTCGTCGTGCACACGCAGCGACGATACTTGGTGTCAAGTTCTTCAGATCGATTTAAGGATTCAACAGCGACGACTGCAGCTCCTAGGGGCACATGCACGAAGACTTCACGGTTGTCATTGATAAGATCATGCCGGCTCCGGTATGGGAGCGGCGACAGCGGCCCGTCGGCGGCTCGTTCCGGTGACGGTAATGATCGTTCGGTGGTTCATAAACCTTGATGTAATTTTTATTATGTTTGAGGTGTTCTGTATTTTCGGTGAATCTTTGGCCCTGTTTGGTTCAACTTTTATCAACGGATTTCGCTGCCGCGCAGCAGAATCTGAACCAAAGCGCGAACCTAGCAGAATCCGATTCCAGAAATCCGCTGCCAAAATCTGAACCAAAAGCGGAAGCAGCCCAGGACGTGTTTTTCAAAATCTGATTCCGCTGCGGGCCAAAATCTGAAAATGTTGTATCAGCTGGTTTGCCAAACGACCTACATCTTTTTCACATCATATTTTCCACAGCAGATTTTTCACAGTTGCTTTTAGAAATCCACAGCCGAACCAAACAGGGCCTTAATAGATCTGTTTTAGAAGGGCGTTGGTTTACAGTATAAACATGTAACATGAACACCCTGTGCTTAGATGGATGTCTGGCTGGGAAACCGATTCCCCACATTGACCGTCGAGTTACATAAACTTGAGGAGAGAATGAGGAGAAGCATGGGAGGATGGAAGAAAGAAAAGGTAGAAGGACGGGGAGGGGAGGCACAACAGCTGAGCGAGTTAATTGAAAAGATGAACACGTATTTTGGTCGAGTTAGTAAATTCGAAGGGACGATCGATCAATTTCAATATAAGCATTTGATTTCATCATTGCCAAGGGACATTTCACACAAACACACACACATCATTACGATTCAGAAAACGGTGGGCACACTGCACCCAGACATGCGGGTATCTATCGATTGATCAGGTGGCGGCGCGGGCGTTGGGCGACGCCGGAGATTTCTCCTCCTCCCTGCACGCTTTGCCCACGGCGGCGATGCGGTTCATGGACGGCCGGAGATCCTGCAGCGTGTCGGAGATGTCCTCTGTCCGTAGTTGCAGCTCCAGGAGGCGAGGCGGGACGTCGTGGAAGGGCCGCTCCTCAGCCATCGCGTCCCGCTCCAGCTCGTCGGCGACGGTCCTGAGCTCGGCCAGCCATGATCTGATCCCGGCGATACGACGCCGTGCCTCGTGGCACTCCTCGATTGTGGCCAACAGGCGCTCCCTCTCCATGCTAGGTTCGGTCGACCCGGTTCGCGCGTACGTGCTCTCCTTGAGGGCCGTACCTCGGAAATACGGGGCCCTGTTCGAATTCAAAATTTACACCCATGTGTACAAAGCTAATAACATTTTTTATTAAGGTATAATCCTAGTACATTCGTGAAATAAAGGTACTACCTCCGTTTCAGTTTACAAGTCCTGCGCGTATACCTAGGTTGCTAATTTTATCACCCTAATATAAATTATATAACACAAACAATATACCTTTTGAAAGTAAAAACTCCGAAGTTTATATTGGTATATTTTTTGTAACATATGACTTGTATTAGGTTGATCAAATTGACGACCTAAGAGTATACGCACGCCCTGTAAACTGAGAGAGAGGTAGTACTCATTTGTACGGTTGTATAATTTTGTTAGAGAATTAGTCTATGCAGACCGTAGGGTGATCCAGGGAACGTATTTATTTTTGAGAAGGTGCGGGAAACGGCAGATGGGCCTGGAGTGGTTCCGTTGTTGACTTGTCTAGCAGCCAGCCGGTTAGTGTTAGTCCATTTTTTATTGGTTCGTTAGTCTTTAATTCCTCAATTAGTTCTAGCTAATAGCTGTATTTAGAAAAAATGGGGGCCTCATGATTTTTGGGTGCCCTGTGCAGCTGCACAGGTTGCACATGCGGATGTACGGCCGTGCTCTCCTTGGTTACTGCTTGGAACTCGCTCGCTTGGCTCGAGTTTGGTCCTGGCGATGCAGCACAAGGCCGTCGTATAGTGTGGGTATATATAATCACGGCGTGGCTGGGCGTGAGTCGGATCCGGAATTGAGAACTCGGACAGGGGAAATTCGAGACGCGTACGTACGCGACAAACTAACTTTTTTAGATGACGCGTGGAACCCCGGTGGCTCCCCTATGGTTAGTAGTTTGATTAGTGTTTTTTAGTTGTCGCAGGTGCCACGCACGGACGGATGACGACGTCTTTTACGGCTTCGATCCTCCTCATCCGACGAACCATCCGAATTCACCGTCTTGCCTATAAATAATCACAAAAAACTGGTCAGACAATGCGTGTAGAGGAGGAGCGTTCTGGCAGTGCTGGCGGCGCGGCAAGCTCTGTACGGCGCGGACGAGGGAGAGAGGAGAGGAAGATGGCTGGTCTGGAATGTCGAGGGTCCGACGTGACGGACGCACGCGGGCGTCCCATGTCTGGCCTAGATTTGGGCTGGAATAAATGGTGCCGGTCAGTTCGGATGTAGACGATATGAGGAGCCCGTCTGGGTTGGATTTTTTGACCGGACAATAATCGGGCCGTCCACCCGGCTGATAGAGGGGGTTTGGGGAGCCGGTGTAGATGCTCTTGCAACGTTGGTTTACACTATGAACATGTAGCATGAACGCCCTGTGCTTAGATAGACGTCTGACGGGGACGCCGATTCCCCATATTGACCGGCGAGCAACATAAACCTGAGGAGAGAATGAGGAGAAACATGGGAGGATGAAAGAAATGGTGTGCTTGGACTGCTATGCTTCTCAGAACAACATCTACTAGGAAACCTGAGGAGAAAATGAGGAGAAACATGGGAGCATGGAAGAAATGGTGTGCTTGGACTGCTATGCTTCTCAGAACAACATCTACTAGGATTCTTTTAAACGCCCCCCCCCCCCCAAAACAAAGTTTCCGACATGGTTGTGGTCTGAAGCAAGGCGATGCCCTATCTACCATGTTTTTTATCATTGTCATGGACGCTTTATGCAAATTTTATGACAAGGCGGAGGAATGTGGGATTCTAGATGCTTTCAGTAATAGATCTACTATCCCTCAGGGCATGTCCATATATGTTGATGATTTTTTCTCTTTCTTAAGGCAACACATGAGGAGGTAGCTGCAGCTAAGTTTCTATTGGACATCTTTGGTAATGCTTCTGGGTTGCGATGCTACCTAGGAAAGAGCTCGCTTTCCCCTATTTTTTGTGAAAAAGATCAGATTGCATATCTTGGAAGCACACTCAAAATTGCCAAATAACTCCCCTTTCGATAAAGGCTGCCGCGCAGCTTTAAGAAGCTTCGTAAGGAGGATTTTCAAGGCCTGGTCGACACACTGAGAAACATATTAGGGCTCTGGCGCACTGGATTCCTCCACCAGTGCGGCCGTTTAATTTTAGTCCAAGCAGTGTTATCAGTCATTTCAATTTTTTGCTTAATGTCCCTTGACCCTCCGACATGGGTGTTCAAGACCATTGACAAAATCTGCAGAGCATTCCTTTGGAAAGACACTGATGTGGTAAATGGCGGACACTGCTTGGTGAGTTGAAATCAAGTTTGTCGTCCGAAAAAGAGCGGAGGACTAGGCATTCTGGACCTGAAGATCATGAACTCAACGCTTCGGTTGCGGTGGGCTTGAAATGCACGTACACCAAATAATCGTGCATGGAGCATCTTAGTAAACCCTGTGAAAATCATGAAAGGCGTTTATTCAATGTTGTTGCTCGTGTTGAGTTAGGCAACGGAAATAAATGTTTCTTTTGGACCGATAGATGGATCAATGGCCCCACAGTAGAAGATATCACGCCAGAAGTTTTCAATTATGTGCCTCCGGTCATCATGGAGAGAAGGGCAATAGCAGAAGCAATGATTAGTGCAGTATGGATTAAGGACATAAAGGGGAAAATAAATATTCACATTTTTCATCGGGTCTTAACCTTACGGAGGTGATTTCTGAAGTTCAAATTCAAATCATACATGGCGCTGAAGACAAATGGAGCTGGTTGTGGAATTCTAAAGGTACCTACTCGGTGAAATCTGTTTATAAGTACACTTCGCTGCATCGATTACGTGTAGTACTGCTTGCACTATTTGAAAGGCTTGGGCTCCTCTAAAATGCAAGCTCTTTCTCTGGCTGGTCGTCAAGGGGCATGTCTGGACAGCGGACTGTCTAGCTAAGTGTGATATGCCTCATAATGTTGCATGTTGTTTCTGCAACATTGCGCAAGAATCAGTTCATCATCACTTCATGGGCTGCAGTGTAGTGACCATCATTTGAAGTTCACTGCTTCTTCGAGCAAATCTGAGCGAGGCCATCCCTCAAAATGCTCCTACTCTTCGAGATTGGTGGCAAGAGGCCAGAAATAGAGTCCATGAACCCACAAGGAATTCCTTAAATACTATGGTACCATTAGTTACCTGAAGTATATGGAGGGAAAGAAACTTCAGCATTTTTTAAAATTGAAAAGTATACTTTTCATCCCTTAACTCTTCGCGAAGTCTAGAATTGGTCCCTCAACTACGAAACCGGACAACTTGCACCTTAAACTTTCCATACCGGACAAATATTGTCCCTTGACACAACTGAAGTGGTTTTTGAGCTGACTTGGCATGTTTTTGACTGGTCATAGTCCAGGTGGAATTATTTCTCTATCCTACTCATCCTATTTCTTCTTCCCTCCTACTATCTCTCTCTCATGGGCATTCCATCGAGCACTTAGGGTGCGCCGGCTCCACAAAAGCTGCAGTGGCATGCTAGGACGCAGAGACATCCCGGCGGCGTGTCCGCATGGTGGTGCGTGGCACCATCGCCGCATGCTACTCTCATATGGGGTTCTCGAAGGCTTGTTGATAGTGGTTTCCGTTGTCACCATGGCGGAGGACCTCGTGTTCAGCTCCATCATCGTGTGCCATCGCCGTGTGCCAGAAGCGACGCGAATGGCTTGAGAAAGATGGGGATGCGGCATCGGGGTGTGCATGTTGTGCGCGTGATCGCCGCCATGCAGGTCGAGGACACGGGCGCCAATGAGGACGAACCAGAGCTGGAGGGGCTCCACCGCGGCGACCCTGGTCGTGATCTCCTCCCCCGACAAGCTTTGGTTCTCCCAGTCGACTTCCTAAGCTCCCCATGGTCCTACGAGGCCTCACGCGTCTTCCCCGAGCAGCCCCTCGTCCACAACCTCACCCCGCCGCGAGCCCGTGCTCCACCACCCGCTGTCTCCCCTCTCCTCGAGCCTCCCCATGCCATATAGCTCGCTGCCCCGCTTAGCGCCGCCAGTCGCCTCCACTGGAAGTCATCACCGACGAAGCTTCGGCCATTCCGCGTGCCCATGCTTGCCTTCCAGCCGCGCAGACACCTCAGCTCGCTCCCAGGCATCTCGCAGCCTCCGCTAGCACCCGCATCGTGAATTGTCGCTGGTGCAAGCTAATTTTTTCCAGAGAGCAGTTTTAACGAAGCAAGGAACGATTTACCAGCTCCTTTGTCATGTTGGCGTGGGCCGGTCAAAAACCACGCCAAGTCAGCAGTTAAACCGGGTTGGCTCATATGAGGGACGAAATTTGTCTGGTATGGAAAGTTCGAGGTGCAAGTTATCCGGTTTCATAGTTAAGGGACTAAATCTAGACTTTCACAAGAATTGAGGGACGTAAAATAAACTTTTCTCTTTTTAAAATTCACACACGCCGCTTCAAGGAATCATTTATCATCTTTTTATTTTTAGAAGTTCAGGTTATCCTTGTTGTAACTCTGATGATTGTTGGTTGTGTATTTCTCCCTATAATACATGCAGTCCTCCTGCATGGTTTGAAAAAAAAAAGGAATGGAAGAAAGAAAGGGTAAAGGATCGGGGAGGGGGAGGCACAACAGCTGAGCGAGTTATTAATTAAAAAGATGAACGCATATTTTCGTCAAGTTAGTAAATTCGAAGAGACAATCGATGAACTTTCAATATAGGAAAAGGATTAAATTCAACCGGCTGATTTTCTGCGGGAATCAACCGCGTCACGAGACGTTCGATCCAGCTGCCCTCATCGCTCACACGCGTACTCACGGACTCCGTCCCGCGTGTGACACACGTCCTTGAGGGGACCCACCCACCGCCCCATCCATCTTATCCTCCTCTCTTTTTCGGCCGAGTCGTCTTCTTCCTTCGATTTCTCCTTCCCCATTCCCATCCACCTCCACGAACGCAAGAGGACGCTGTTGCAAGCCCCACCCAAACAGTCGTTGCAAGCCGCTCTGAGGCTGCAAGGCAAGGCGCCGGCCACCGCTCCCAGCCACCGGCGTGCGAGATGGGGGCTCGGCTGCTGCCCAACCAGCGCACCGGTGTGCGAGATGTGCTTGGCTGCTGCCCAACCAGCGCACCAGCGTGCGAGATCAGGGCTCGGCGGCGCCCCCAACGCACCGGTGGATGACCCCTTGCAGCAGGCACGTTCGCGACCGGCCTTGCAGCACCAGCTGGCCATGGATCTCGCATGGGGGCGGCGACGCTTCATGGTGCAGTAAAGTGATGTCTGGCGCGACGCGCTCGTGGTGCTGCCAACACGACGAGCTCTGCAGGTGGTGCTGCAGGGAAGTGCGCCGGGTTGCAATGGAGCGCCGATGGAGGCTGCAATGGAGCGTCGCGTGAGTCGTTGAAGCGACGCCGGAGCTACAATGAAGCACATCGGAGCTTCGTTGGAGCACGCCGGAGCTGCAATGAAGCGTGCCGGAGCTTCGTTGAAGCACACCAGAGCAGCAATGAAGCGTGCCGGAGCTTCGTTGAAGCACGCCGGAGCTGCAATGAAGCGTGCCGGAGCTTCGTTGAAGCACACCAGAGCAGCAATGAAGCGTGCCGAAGCTTCGTTGAAGCACGCCGGAGCTGCAATGAAGCGTGCCGGAGCTTCGTTGAAGCACGCCAGAGCAGCAATGAAGCGTGGCGAAGCTTCGTTGAAGCACGTCGGAGCTTCATTGAAGCACGCCAGAGCTGCGATGAAGCATGCCGGAGTTTCACTGAAGCACGCCGGAGCTGCGATGAAGCGTGCCGGAGTTTCATTGAAGCATGCCGGAGCTGCAGTGAATCGCGTCAGGGGTCGTTGAAGCTCGTCGGGGGTTGCAAGGGAGCGCTTCCAGGGATTGCAATGGAGTGCCGTTGGGGCTGCAATGGAGTGCCGCACAGTGCTGCCATGGAAGCTGCTGTGCTGAAGCTTTTTTGGTCGCGCTCGTCATTGCCATTTGAGCAGCACCCGGATGGCTCCCCGGTGCTGTGATGGAACGGTCGGCGGACGGCGGCGGCTCCAGTGCCGCGAGGTCGCCAACGTGCTGTGAGGTAGCAGACGGGTGCAGAACTGCAGATACTAGATGCTGTGCGTGGTGGACGGAAGAACAAAGAAGGAAGACGTTGACTCCGTTTGTTGTGATCGCACGGTCAGTACCCGTCAGATCGGACGGCTGGCTAGGCGGCTTAGAACAAATCATCCGGCTGATTTGTAGCAGCCGCCATATACTTCAATATAAGCATTTGATTTCATCATTGCCAAGGGACATTTGACACACACTAATCATTACTACGATTCAAAAAACGGTGGGCGCACTGCACCCAAACATGTGGGTATCCATCGATGGATCAGGTGGCGGTGCGGGCGTTGGGCGACGCCAGAGATTTCTCCTCCTCCCTGCACTCTTTGCCCAGGGCGACGATGCGGTCGATGGACGGCCGGAGATCCTGCAGCGTGTCGGAGATGTCCTCTGTCCGCAGTTGTAGCTCCCGGAGGCGAGGCGGGACGTCGTGGAAGGGCCGCTCGTCGGCCATCGCGTCTCGCTCCAGCTCGTCGGCGACGGTCCAGAGCTCGGCCAGCCGGAACATAATCCCGGCGAGACAGCGCCGTGCCTCGACGCACTCCTCCATTGCGGCCAGCAGGCGCTCCCTCTCCATGCTAGCTTCGGTCGACCCGGTCCGAGCGTACGTTCTCTCCTTGGTTACTGCTGCTTGGAACTCGGCTCGAGTCTGGGCGTGGCGATGCAGCACAAGGCCGGGGTTGTGGTATATAATCACGGCGTGGCTGGGCGCGAGTCGGATCCGGAATCGACAACCCGGACTGGAGAAATTCGAGACGCGTACGTACGCGTCAAACTAGTTTGGTCCAGTCATCACGTATACGTGATGAATCGGCCTAGCAAGGTCTTTTCTGGGCCTCCTGGCCCAAAACAATTCTCTTTGCATAAATTATTAAAAAAATGAAAAACTGCCCAAAAGTACTATGTGTACACAAACAGAAATATTAACAAGTGACATATGCAGTAATGAAAGATATTCAGTGGAAAAAAAAAGTTGCGAATGTAACAACATCTCCAATAAATAATGTAAAACTTGGTCCCCTAAAAACGATTATATGGCAGGAGAGAGAAAGTTTTTGGCACCATGGTTGTCATTGCTTTAACAGATGATGTAAGAACTGGTGCCCAAAATCTTTGACCTTCTTGAACTATCAAACGTTTTAAAGCATATTGGACACAATTAATGCAAAATAAATAAAACATAAATAGTATTGAATTATTACATACTTCATCAATCCAGCTTGTTCATCAAATATAACACAAAGTTCAACACACATTATAGAGAATGATTTGGTGCATCGATAATTGATTGATCGTGCACTAGGCACAAATATATAGGTACAAGGGGTGCGACCGGTGTCTTGTCTCCCAAGATACATGTACATACAGGGGGCGCGGGCGGGAGGGAAAAAATCCCGGGGGCGGCGGCTGTTGCCGCGAGGCGGGGCGGCCGGCAGCGGGGCGCCACGGGAGGTGCCGGCGGCGAGGGCATGGTGCTGCACGCGCTTATTGACCCCCTTCACCCGGCGCTCCTCCAACCGCAAGTACGCCACAAACTTGGGGAAGGAGGGCTCCGGCATCAAGGTGAGGTTGGAGGCGGCGTTGTCGAAGTCCTCGTTGAGGCCGGCGGTGAGCGTGCTGAGCAGGAGGTCGTCATCAACCTTGGCGCCGATGTCACAGAGTTCATCCGCCAACGTCTTCAGGCGGCGGCAGTAGTCATCGATAGACTGGTCATCCTAATGACAGTAAAAAAAAATCTGCTGCAGAAAAACGCGGCGCTGAAGCTTGTTGTCGGTGAAGAGACCGTTGAGCTTGACCCACACGGCGTGGGCGTCATCACTATCGCTCACGACCGTATGAAACAGGTCCTTCGAGATGGTGGTAAAGAACCACCGGATGAGCGTGGCGTCGATCATGGTGCACTCGGAGTCGCCCACCATAGCGCGGGAGTCGACGGTGTCGTCAACATGATCCACGAGATTGTTCTCATGGAAGAGCAGCGAAAAGTACGTCTTCCACGCGAAGTACGTGGAGTCGGTGGCATCGAGGACGACGGGGACACATTCGTGGACGTTGATGTCGCGCATGTCAGCGGGGTCCGGCCCGTCGAAGGGGTTGGAGTAGGTGGAGGCGTTGGATGACATGGCGGCGGCGCAGTGATGAGGGGGAGAGGCGGCGGCTGGGTTTGGGTGAGGGTGCGGCGCGGCGGGGGGTGCGGCGCGGCGGGAGGTGCGGCGCGGCAGGTGAGGCAGCGTGGCAGGGGAGGGAGGGCGCGGCTGGGAGGGGAGGCGCGGCCCAGGGAGAGGGAAGCGGCGGCGGCGGCGTGGGGCGGCGGCAGCTGCAGATGGCGGCGGCGGCTAGGGTAGGCGGAATCGGTTGTTAGGAGAGGATCGTGATGCTATCTGATACCATGTAGAAAATAATTTGGTGCATCGATAATTGATTGATCGTGCACTAGGCACATATATGTAGGTACAAGGGGTGCGACTGGTGTCTTGTCTCCCGAGTCCATGTACCAGTCACCGCCGCCACCATAGTTACTCGGTGACGGGGCCGAATGCAGGGCGGCGAGGAGCGCGGGGTCCCACGGCGGCGGCACCTGGGGCGGGTAGAACTCGTCATAGGCCGGCGCGGGTGTGGCGCCGTAAGCAGGCGCGGGGTGAAGTCTACTACATAACCTTCTTCTTGTAGACGTTGTTGGGCCTCCAAGTGCAGAGGTTTGTAGGACAGTAGGAAATTTTTCTCAAGTGGATGACCTAAGGTTTATCAATCCGTGAGAGGCGTAGGATGAAGATGGTCTCTCTCAAGCAACCCTGCAACCAAATAACAAAGAGTCTCTTGTGTCCCCAACACACCCAATACAATGATAAATTGTATAGGCGCACTAGTTCGGCGAAGAGATGGTGATACAAGTGCAATATGGATGGTAGATATAGGTTTTTATAATCTGAAAATATAAAAAAAGCAAGGTAACAAGTGGTAAAAGTGAGCGAAAACGGTATTGCAATGCTTCGAAACAAGGCCTAGGGTTCATACTTTCACTAGTGCAAGTTCTCTCAACAATGATAACATAATTGGATCATATAACAATCCCTCAATGTGCAACAAAGAGTCACTCCAAAGTCAGTAATAGCGGAGAACAAATGAAGAGATTATTGTAGGGTACGAAACCACCTCAAAGTTATTCTTCCCGATCAATCCATTGGGCTATTCCTATAAGTGTCACAAACTTCTCTAGAGTTCGTAGTAAAATAACACCTTAAGTCACAAATCAACCAAAACCCTAATGTCACCTAGATACTCCAATGTCACCTCAGGTATCCTTGGGTATGATTATACGATATGCATCACACAATCTCAGATTCATCTATTCAACCAACACAAAGAACTTCAAAGAGTGCCCCAAAGTTTCTACCAGAGAGTCAAGACGAAAACGTGTGCCAACCCCTATGCATAAGTTCACAAGGTCACTGAACCGCAAGTTGATCACCAAAATATACATCAAGTAGATCACGTGAATATCCCATTGTCACCACAGATAAGCACATGCAAGACATACATCAAGTGTTCTCAAATCCTTAAAGACTCAATCCGATAAGATAACTTCAAAGGGAAAACTCAATCCATTACAAGAAGATAGAGGGGGAGAAACATCATAAAATCCAACTATAATAGCAAAGCTCGCGATAAATCAAGATTGTGCCATATCAAGAACACGAGAGAGAGAGAGAGAGAGAGAGAGAGAGAGAGAGAGAGAGAGAGAGAGAGAGATCAAACACATAGCTATTGGTACATACCCTCAGCCCCGAGGGTGAACTACTCCCTCCTCGTCATGGAGAGCACCGGGATGATGAAGATGGCCACCGGTGATGATTCCCCCCTCCGGCAGGGTGCCTGAACAGGGTCCCGATTGGTTTTTCGTGACTACAGAGGCTTGCGGCGGTGGAACTCCCGATCTAGGTTTCTTTTCGGAGGTTTATGTATTTATAGGAATTTTTGGTGTCGGGAACAAGTCAGGGGGGTCTCCGAGTCATCCACGAGGCAGGGTGGCGCGCCCTCCACCCTCGTGGATGGCTCGGGACTCTTCTGGCCCAACTCTTTTACTTCGGGGGCTTCTTTTTGGTCCATAAAAAATCCACAAAAATTGGCAGGTCAATTGGACTCCGTTTGGTATTCGTTTGTGTAAAACTCAAAAACAAGGAAAAACCAAAAACTGGTATTGGGCTCTAGGTCAATAGGTTAGTCCCAAAAATCATATAAAATAACATATAAATGCATATAAAACATTCAAGATGGATAATATAATAGCATGGAACAATAAAAAATTATAGATACGTTGGAGACGTATCACGGGGGCGGCGCTGTAGCAGCCCATGGCCGGTGATGCCGGGTAGGGGGCGGCGCCATAGCAGCCTGTGGCCGGCAATGCCGGGTAGGGGACGGCGCTGGGCGCGGTGAAGAAAGCTTGGTGGCTCGTCGGACGGGGCCCAAGGATGCCCGGGGTAGGAGCCCGAGGGACCGGCATCGAGTACGCGTGAACGACACCTGTCCACGGATTGCTGCCGTAAGTCCACGGTAGGGTGGCCTGCTGCTGCTTGCGGCCGCCCCGCCCACCACCCCGCGGTTGCTGCTGGGGGGCAGCGGGATGGGCGGGGGGCGCGGGAGGGAGGGAAAAATCCAGGGGGGCACAGGGGGTGGCGGCTGTTGCCGCGGCACAGGCGGGGTGTCCGGCGGCGAGGGCATGATGTTGCACGCGCTTCTTGACCCCCTTCACCCAGCGCTCCTCTAGCCGCAAGTACGCCACAAACTTGGGGAAGGAGGGCCCCGGCATCAAGGTGAGGTTGGAGGCGGCGTTGCCGAAGTCCTCGTCGAGGCTGGCGGTGAGCATGCTGAGGAGGAGGTCGTCACCAACCTTGGCGCCGATGTCACGGAGTTCATTCACCAACGTCTTCAGGCGGCGGCAGTAGTCATCGATAGACTGGTCATCCTAATGACAGTCAAAAAATTCATGCTGCAGAAAAATACGGCGCTGAAGCTTGTTGTCGGCGAAGAGATCGTTGAGCTTGACCCACACGGCGCGGCGTCATCACCATCGCTCATGACCGTATGAAACAGGTCCTTCGAGATGGTGGTGAAGAACCACCAAATGAGCGTGGCGTCGATCGCGGTCCACTCGGAGTCGCCCACCATGGCGCGGGAGTCAACGGTGCCGTCAACATGATCCACGAGATTGTTCTCGCGAAAGAGCAGCGAAAAGTATGTCTACCATGCGAAGTACGTGGAGTCGGTGGCATCGAGGACGACGGGGACACGTTCGTGGATGTTGATGTCGTGGATGTCAGCGGGGTCCGGCCCGGCGAAGGGGTTGGAGTAGCTGGAGGCATTGGACGACATGGCGGCGACGCGGTGATGAGGGGGAGAGGTGGCGGCTGGGGTTGGGTGAGAGTGTGGCACGGCGGGAGGTGCGGCGCGGCGGGGGAGGCGGCGCGACAGGGAAGGGAGGGCGCGGCTCGGAGGGGAGGCGCGGCCCGGGGAGAGGGAAGCGGCGACGGCGTGGGGCGGTGGCTGCAGATGGCGTCGGCGGCTAGGGCAGGCGGAAGCGGTTGTTAGGAGAGGATTGTGATGCTATCTGATACCATGCAGAGAATGATTTGATGCATCGATAATTGATTGATCGTGCACTAGGCGCGCGCGCGCGCGCGCGCGCGCACACACACACACACACACACATATATATATATATATATATATAGGTACAAGGGGTGCGACCGATGTCTTGTCTCCCAAGATACAAGTACATACAAGGGAGGGAGACACTACAGGTTCGGCATACAAAACCCAGACCTACGTACATGTACACATGTACAACACACATGACATGGAACATAAAACTAGTGGTTTTGTTGCCCATTACACGCCCATCACACCTCAAGATCTCTTTGGATATCTTCTTGAGTATCCCCTTCTCACGACCGACAATGGGTCCACCGTGTCTAGCTGCTTGTTCTTCTCCATGTGCGCCATCATGATCAAAGCATTGTCCTCGTCTTCGTCCCACTCACATTCCTATTCGGATAAGGAAATCCCACAAAGAGGATTCAAACGAACTCATCTACATTAACACAATACTTTCCATCACAATTCATTCCTATATCACAATAAGAAAAATTACCTTAGAGGCGTTTCGTTGAAGACCTAGTGGGCACAAAGGACAGAGGTGACTTCCACCTGGCGTAGCTCGCAGGGGCCGAGGAGGTCGCTAAACCAACTAGGAATGAGCTCGGGGTGGTCTTGCTGCCGCGAGGGAGCCAGGGATTGCGGTAGGAGCCGTCGTCGCTACCTCATTCGATAGTTGAGAGCTCCAAAGGAGCAGCGGCCCAGCGGTGGCCACGATGGTCATGTGAGGATTGCGTCGAATAATAACCTCGATGTGAACCCTAGTGTTGTGGCAGCTATTTCGGGTGGCGTAGGGGCAGGGAGCCGCATGAAATGTAGCAAATTGGGCAATTGTGCGAGTGGGTCAAATAACTTTCGTAGTCCTCAAAGTTCTAGGCCCTGATCTTTGAGACAAAAAATTGAGAGAGTACTCTAGCCAATGTGCGACATCCTGTGAATACACCCGAAAGTCATATTGAGGGGAGTACGATCGATCTTGTTGGTATCACCCATGGCGGTGCCTGTGATTATTATGTCGCGATCGTCCCTAGGATGTCGAGGTGTTGGAGACCTACTCGAAACAATATGAGGTGATTATGTAGTATGACCATTGATCGATGTGGCTTGAGCGCCCCGTCATGCCAGGCGTGATTGAAGTCAGTGAAGTATATTCGACCTGATGGCGTGTGGTCTCAACAATCGACAATACTTGTTGATAACTTTGTAGGTGTCTCGTACAATAGTTGTAGGTGATTTATTTTGTCATGGGACGTAACCTTGGGCCACCAAGGGCCAGTAAGCACAATTTTACTCAGGTCCAGGGCCCCTAGTAGCCTTACACATGCTTTGATTGGATTATATAGTGAAAACTAGTATAATGAGGGTTAGAATATGGGATCTGGTGAGTTGAGGAACAACTCAACAACTATGGTGTTGGATTATATCTTGAGAAATAGTAAAGTGGGGTTACAGTTTGGGGAGACACTTGACGACTATGGTGTATGAACTAGGCGGGATGCACTTGATTGCTATGACTTTTGTCTCCAAGTCACGACTTGTGTAGACCCCCCGCCCTCGCCAGGCCTTTGTCTCCTTTATATACATGTGGTATGGCGATGTCCTCCTCATCTCTAGGTCGATATCCTTTCCATGTATGAGTAGGACTCGTGGTCTCTTACATCCTATAATTTGCATAGCTTTCAGGATATGGGGTATACCAACTGGGTAGAAAGACCTTGTGCAAACCCGAAGGGTATGCACATACTTGGCCCTGTATGGCCCATATATGATATACATTATGTAGGGATACAGTAGTGCAACTACACATCACCATTAATTGATTCCCACAATGTCATACCGCAAACATACTTTCTGTTCCTACATGGTAGAGCAACCATCTCATGGAAGTATTATAAGCAGACTCTAGTGCCTCATCAACCAAATTTTCTGAAATAATGGGATTGCACGAGACATCATGTGACTGCATGTGAGTTCACGGAATTGCAAAACACATACAGTGATCATGTGGTATTGTGTTCCATAAAACTACAAACCATAATCTAAGAAGATAATGTTGCACGTGTTCCCAAATGCAAACAAGTTACGTAATTGGGAGGGACGTGAATCCGTGTTATGGCCTTTCAGATTTTGAGGAATGTGGAGGTAATCAAGCTGGTATGGATGGTGCTTTGTCTCTCTTTGATCACCGCAAACATCCTTAGCCACTAGGGTTGAAGATCAATTTAATAGATGTCTCTGGTGTGCTTATTAGCTTGCTAGGGTTGACTGTCGGATGCATACTAGCCTAGAATGGATCCACTTCATGTCCATTTCAACCTATATCCATGGGAGGCCCTTTTTGCCTTTCCCATTGATGGCAAGGTGTGGTTGGAGATGGTGGCTCCAATGAGGTCGTTGTCTGCGCTGGCGTTGGATCATGTTTCTTGTATGATCTTTGGGGATCATGTCTACAACTTAGAAGGACTTCTGTAATTCCTATTTTACTTTTGTCACCGACACTGAAAGACTGTTGCCTCCCTCACATTCCATTGGTCTGCGTTGGGTGGAGGCTGCTCTTCCACAAGCTTGAAGAAAACTCAAACCCAAACCCGAAATATCGGGTTCTAAATTTTTTGGCCAAATTTTATGTCTCATTTCCCATAACTCGAACCTTTTAAAACCCGAATTACCTGACTTGAATTCTTGGGTAAACCTGACCGCTGACTTGAGAGAATATCCGATGGAAACCAAGTTAGAATGGAAACTTCGTGGAAACCATATTTGAAAGTTTTCAAAAATTCTATAAAAAATATACATGATATTAAGAGGATGGTGTTCTATTGGTATGTGAAATTCCAAGTTCAAATACAAAGTCATTTATGAGATACGAAAGAAAAAACAAATTGAGCAATGAATAGTGACATTTACTGTTCACACTATTTATTAACACATTTGCTCTTTTCATACCACATAAATGAAGGGAAATCCTTCCCTTCAGCCGGCGGATTACAACACAGGCATTGACCTCCTCTATCAAACGACATGTGTCCCTGTTACTCAACAACCGATTATCCATCCTAGCCTTATCTCCCCACAAAGCAAACCATCCACATATGTCTCCTCTCCCAGGCATTTTTCTTCCCTTCTATTGATTTCGCACCACCCCACCACCGCAAGGCAAGACTCCGGCACACTGTCGCTACTTCTACAACCTGCAACAACACCTTTGTTGCAAGCAGGGCAACCACGCAACATGCACCACCACCATCGTGGGCACCTCCGATGGTGCTCCAAGCGCGTCTCTAGCTGTCGCATGGCCAGATCCACGGCATGGTGCTGTGAGTGTCTGTCGCTTGCGGCCATGGGGACATTTTTCCATGGTGCTACTACAGGATTTTGCAACGGGAGGTTACTGAAACACGACAGATATTGCAGGATGTCATATGTCATCCAACGACTGATGCCAGAAAAAAAAATCCGCAACAAGACCTCAGTTGCGAAAAAACTGCAACAAGATCTCAGTTGCAAATTATTTTTTTGCAAAATAGTTCTGCAACCTGACCCGTTTTGCAGAAAATTACTACAACACGACCTTTGTTGCAATGGTAAAGGGTGACATTTGAGTGCTCACTCAGCCTGATCCGACGTTTCGCGAGGCGAGGGATCTTTTAAAAAGATTCACCGGCCGACGTGTAGCAGTGCTCATAAATGAATTAGAGTATGAACTTGGGATTTACATGCTAGTAGAAGATCACTCCTTTAACATAATATTTTCTTTTAAGATTTTCCCAAAACTTCAAAACAGAGTTTTCATGTGGTTTTCATCGATTCGATCGGCAATGACAGCCAAGCACGTAGCCACTAGCGATGACACTCCCAGGAAGCCACTAGCGAGCGACAGAAAGGAGCAAGAGCTCGCACCCCATGGCAGTTCTGCTGGAGCTTCGCTCCTCGCCGCTGCCTCGATTCGCTGGTGCCCGCGGGCTTGCGCCGCGCCGGTGGCCCGGGGCATCCAGGCAAGGAGGGGGAGCGATGCCGCCGGCTGTTCCGTGGCTCCGCGCCCTCGTGCCGGGGAAGCATGGAGGAGAGGCTCGCCGGGGGAGGGAAGGGGCGGCGCTGCCGACCGCCGGCCGTTCCGTGGCTCCGCGGCGTTGTGCTGGGGAAGCGTGGGGGGACAAGCTCGCCGGGGAAGAAGGAGCGGCGCTGCCGACCGGGCCGCCGCCGCCGCGCGTGGGCCTGTGCGGGAGGAACAGAGTGAAGACCGCGCCCTGGAGTGCGGGCCGGGCCGAGAAAACGGCCCTCAGGCCCACCTCGCGCCCAAAGCCCGGTAATTTCGCCTTCAAATACCCCCGCCTTGGCGCCCGAGCGTAACCGCCTGAACCAACAGCTTCCTCCCCGTCGCCGGAGCTCCAAGAAACCAAGGCCCCGCTCTCCACCGCGCAGCGCCCACCTCCCCTGCTCTCCGGCCGCCCGGCGCCGCCGGCGACCGATGGACCGGTTCTACGACGAGCAGTACGTGCGGCTGCGGAACCGCGAGCTCGACAAGTACTACCTCCACGCCGACGACGACGGGGTGGGCGTCTCCATCAGCCAGCGCCGCAACTCGCTGAACGTGGCGTGGAGAGTGCACATCTACCACGCCACCAACGGCCCGTACCTGCTCCTCCACAGCGCCGCCTACGGCCGCTACCTCGCCGCCACGGCCACGCCGGCGCCGGCCTTGTACCACGGCTTCCGCGCCGAGCTGCGCGACTACGACCATCCGGAGGTGCCGGAGATCATGTGGCTGGACATCAGGGCGGGGCTGGGGCGTGGCGTCCTGCTTCAGAACGCCCGCGACCGCTACCTCCGCGCCAACGGCAAGTACCTCCGCTGGAACACCGGCGTCACCGTCGAGAGCAGAGATATTGAGAACGAGAAGGTCAGCTCCATGATGCGCTGGATCGTTGAGACCATCGACCTCACAGAGCGCGCGCCTCGCATTCCTGACCCGATTCGGGTGAGTTCGCCATGACCCGCTTCTTGATAACTCGCGAATTGCTTCCGTCTGAGCCTACTATCGATTGAGCGAATCGGGTTCTTGGGCGTCGTTAATTTGCATCGCAGCTCTACTGCAGGGATTGCGACTTGTGTTGATTTCATTTTCCGAGCACAATTTCTGGTTCTGCTGTTGACAAATTTGCGCTTCTTGACTTCTTGCGCCGTCGAAATTCCTGAGCGCGCTTGTGTTTTCGATCAGAAAATTTGATCTCCTGAATATAACATGGTTCTTGGTGACTCAACTGCAGGCCCGCCTCCCTGAAGACCTCTCCGTCGTCGTGTTCGGGCGCCAGCCAGGGGCGATGCGGGAGATTCGGTTCGTGCAAGCGAGCGACGAGGGGCTCTACAACGAGGCCGGGGAAGGCTGGGCCGCGTTCCATATCAGGGGGAGGTCCTTGTACAACTTGAGGGACCAGCTGGCCAGAGAGGTCGACCAGCAGCCCGACGACATCGCCATGTGCGTCCGAGCGGGCCGCTACGGGAGGCCGACCCCACTCGTCGTCGACCTGCCCCGCCGTGGCTGGGGTGACATCTTCCAGATCGTCGTCTTCATCTCCGGGACCGCTGGTGAGAGCCTCTCTCCATGTCACAACTTCCTAATGATCTCCTAATGAGGGTGAACCGGTAGACTTGATTGAATCTGTTTTGCTCAATGTACAAGTTTTGGTGTAGGTACTGTTTGCTGCATGGCCATGATAATTTTGGTTTTATTTTGGTGGGCTGTTAATCTGCTTGTGTTTGAAAAATAGGTTACTCAGACTGTTTGTGGTAAAACAGTTAACTGAAATTGTTAATCTGAGAAAAAAGTTAACTGAAACTGTTAGGAGTTGGGAATTGTCTGCAACCGGTGTCGTCCTGTCAACTTTTTGGTTAATGGAAAGTAACATTTTACACTCAACCTTGATTTGGATTGGAAAGTGTTGGTTTCATACTACAGTCCTTGATTCAGATAATTCAGTTTTCTATTTGGTGCTATTTGCCGTCAGTACATTTTGTGTGTTCAAAGCTAGTAAAATATGGAACTTAAATAGACGAATGAGGTGATTAATCTTATTCAGCCTTAACAGAGAAGATTGTGATATCCGTTTAATTTAGACTATTTTACTTGTGTTGAATAATCTGAACAAAATTCAGGTTCTTACAGTACTAAATTAAATCTAGTTCCTGCACATGAGCTATATTGTTTTCAGGTTTTGTGCACGAGCTGTATTACTAGTCTTGTTAAAAAAATTGAGAACTCCGAGGTTTAGATTGTTGATCTGCTTCCTGCTAATCTTCTTTTACTAGAAATGCACTGGTGGTCTTCAATATGTTTTGCACAGTGCACAGATGGTTGTGTAGATCTGTTTACTGCATGAACATGATATCTGAAGTCTTTCTTTAGTGGAATGCTAATCTGATCGTGCTTGGAAAAAGGATATAATGATAGGTTTTGTTAGGACTTGGGACTTGTCTGAAACTGTCGTAATCCTGTAAAAAAGTGAAAGTAGTTTAATGGGAATAGTAGGTGTCGATGCCGTGTGGATCTATCAATCTGTGTATGCATGGTAACAAATGGATGAACTCTGAAGCTAGTAGGAACTACTTGTTCCACATTTCTTTTCTTGATTCAGATAATTGAGTTCGCCCATTTCGTAGCATTTAGTCGCCAGTAGAAATTATGGGACCTAAAAAGTCAAATCAAGTTCAGTCATCTCATTTCATCTTTCAGGTTGTATCCTACAGTAGATGGTACATGAAAGCTTAGTTCCTTGCACATTATATTGCTTCATGTTTTGTCTTCTTGATCTTGTCAATATATTGTTAATTGATTATTGATCTGCCGCCTAATTGCCTCGTTATTTCTGCCAATTCAGCCTATGCTGCGCTGCGATACCCGGATGTCGACGGAGCGTAGAGAAGGATCAGAGCCGGAGTCCTGACAGTTCACCTCTTCAGAAGTTTCGCCGCCTCGGACACAACAATGGCATAACTGAACGCCTGCTTTAGCATATAGATAGATATAGGTTGAGAAAACTCATCAGCTCTTGTGTTTCTTCTGCTAGCTAAACTCTGATGCTGGTTGTAGTAGTTGTTGCAATGTCACACTTCTGACATTCATTTCTGTGATGTGGTTGCTACTGCTTCCTGGATGAAACATTTCACTGTGGGGTTCTTGCAGTGAATCGATGATCCTGCAGTCCTTTTGGATGATGGATGCACTTTGCATAAATGGAAAATGCAGTGGTTGTTGCCAGTAATGATTTGATGATCCTGTTTTCTGTTAGGCTATGCATGTAGTAGTTCTTCCAGTGAGTTGTGTTTCTCATTTGCAACGTTTTGATCTTGTTTTTCACTGTAGGGGTTCTTGCTATGAGTCAATGATCCTGCAACATTTTTAGATGGTGCATTTTGCATAAATGGAAACTGCAGTGGTTCTTGCAATGAGTTGATGATCTTGTATTTCTTTTAGGCTATGCATTTGTCATAAATGAAAAATGTAGTGGTTCTTGCTGTGAGCTGGTGATTGTGTTGTGTTGTTTTGAGTGTTGGCCAGGGATCAGGAAAGGAACAAAGTTTCAGGTTTCTGCACATTACATTGTTTTCAGGTAAGCTGCCTCCTTTTATTTTTTATCTTGTTTTAGCAAAATAAGATTGTTCATCTGCTGGAAGGGTTGCAGTGCCTGTGACATGGTGCCCAACTGGTAACTGCCTCAGTGTTCCTGCTTAATTCATCCAATGGGGGTGCCAGCTGCATGCATTTCTCTTAGATGAAGCACCTGATAACACTAGTTTGGTGGTTCTTGCTTGTGAGTTGAGCACTTGAGTTTATCTGTTTCTAACTTCCAAGTTTCAGTCAAATGAAGGGTGTCCCCCTTTCCAATCTTGTTTTTGTTTTGTTTTTTGTTTTGGTTATGTTCAACGGCACCTCCGTTTGTTTTCAGCAGTTTACTCTTTCCCATAAGATCAATCATACTTGGGAGAGATTTCATGAAAAAATCACCCACTCAAGCATAAGAATCTGTCTGTGAGGCACACTTTGGCCCTGCCTGATGAGTCTGTAACTAAAGCTGCAGTGGCTATCATTTGACAGAACCGTTTTCTTCTTCCCAATGTAATGATGGTTTTGGCACACAATTTGGTATCTTTCCCTCAGTCAGCACTCATATTTCTAGTTTTCGATCGGAACTACTCCCTCCGTCCCATAATATAAGAACGTTTTTTACACTAGTGTAGTGTCAAAAACGTTCTTATATTATGGGACGGAGGGAGTAATTAACAACATTCAGCCTAACAAGAATTTCTGACAGAACACTTGGCAAATGAGAAATTGACATGTGGTTCAATTAGCGAATGAGAAATTGACACGTCAAAAATCATCATTGCTTAGGGCTGTTAACGGGTATCGGATCCAAAACTGACATCCAATAGTTTAACGGTGACCCGTTATAGTGGATGTCACATGTTGGTTACCCTTGACGAAAACACTTCCATGACGCGCGATTTATCATCACGGAAGTGAACACTTCCGTGACAATAAATTGAGTATTTGAAAGCACAAGTGCTCCTCAGGTGGTTTTGGTAATTAATGTCAACATATCTTTTGTTGGACTAATGTTTCTATCTAGTATATTTCAGATAAGTTCAACAATGGAGTGGCATGAACTAAAGGTTGTGGGAACTCCTTCAAGATGCTAAGGACAAAGGATTGGCTAAAGCTTCAAGCTCAAGACTCTTCATTTCACACTTTTAGTGATCCAAGATCACATTGAGTCTATAGGAAAAGCCAATACTATCAAGGAGGGATGAGGTGTTGCTTAATGAGCCTTTTGCTCTATGTGCTTAATGATATGCTCCAAAATCCTCAACTACTTTCCCACTTCCACATATGACCTAAACCCAAAGCCAAACTCGGCCCCACCGACTCTTTCTATCCTGCGCCACCGAGTTTCATATGTCATAGCCACTGCCAAAACCCTAGCAAATCGGTTCTACCGATAGGGATCTCGGTCTCACCGAGATGGGATTGCAATCTCACTGTGTATGTCCATTGTCGAAATCGGTCTTACCGAGTTTAGGCAATCGGTACTACCGAGATTGCAACGCAAACTCTCTGTTTCCCATTTGTAACTTTTCGGTCTCACCGAAAGAGCAAATCGGTCCCACCGAGTTTGCCTGACCAACTCTCTGGTTAGCTAATTACCAAATCGGTCTCACCGAGTTTGTGTAATCGGTCTCACCGAGATTACGTTATGCCCAAACCCTAACCACATCGGTCCTACCGAGATGCATGTCAGTCCCACCGAAAATCTCTAACGGTCACTAGGTTTACCATTTCGGTCCGACCGAGTTTATTGATTTGGTCCCACCGAGATTGGTAGATTGTGTGTAACGGTTGGATTTTTAGTGGAGGCTATATATACCCCTCCACCTCCTCTTCATTCGTGGAGAGAGCCATCAGAACACACCTACACTTCCAATTCATATGTTCTGAGAGAGAACCACCTACTCATGTGTTGAGACCAAGATATTCCATTCCTACCATATGAATCTTGATCTCTAGCCTTCCCCAAGTTGCTTTCCACTCAAATCTTCTTTCCACCAAATCCAAATCCTGTTAGAGAGAGTTGAGTGTTGGGGAGACTATCATTTGAAGCACAAGAGCAAGGAGTTCATCATCAACACACCATTTGTTACTTCTTGGAGAGTGGTGTCTCCTAGATTGGCTAGGTGTCACTTGGGAGCCTCCGACAAGATTGTGGAGTTGAACCAAGGAGTTTGTAAGGGCAAGGAGATCGCCTACTTCGTGAAGATCTACCACTAGTGAGGCAAGTCCTTCGTGGGCGATGGCCATGGTGGGATAGACAAGGTTGCTTCTTCATGGACCCTTCGTGGGTGGAGCCCTCCATGGACTCGCGCAACCGTTACCCTTTGTGGGTTAAAGTCTCCACTAACGTGGATGTAGGATAGCACCACCTATCCGAACCACGGGAAAAACATCCTTGTCTCCAATAGCGTTTGAATTCTCCAAACCATTCCCCTTACATTCTTGCAAGTTGCATGCTTTACTTTCCGCTGCCTATATACTCCTTGCATGCTTGCTTGATATGTATTGTGTATGTTGAAATTGTGCCTAAAACATCACTCAAACCAAAAAGGCTTAAAAACTGCTACTTTAGCACTAAGTGTCTAATCACCCCCCTCTAGACATATACACTTCTAGATCCTACAAGTGGTATCAGAGCTTTGGTCTCCATTGCCTTGGTTTAATCACCTTTGGAGGAAGATGGATGTGTCTACTTTAGGGAGTCTTAGACATAGAGTGCCTATTCTTGATGAAGAGTATTTTCATGAATGGAAAAATGAGATGCTTGTGATTTTCACTCAATACCATTTGAACAAGTATATTGCTAGTCCTTGTGCTCCTCATGTTGATCCTATGCATCCCACTCTAGATGAAGATATTGACATGATTCGCAATCTTAGAACCATTGAGCTCATCATTAGAGGATTGCCTAAATACTTGATTGCTAGTTTACCCACTCTTAAATGCGCCTATACTATATGGAAATTTCTTGAGGAACGATTCCCCAATTATTCCTTGAAAAATTTGGATGAAATTCTCCATAAATCTATTGCCTTGAGTAAGATGAACTCTAGTGATCCTAGTTTTGGTAATTGTCTATTTGAGCTTAATCTCATGCGTGCTAAAGGAAATGTTGGAATCATTGGTGATATCATAACCGAATCCATAAGAATTCATAAAAGTGACCACTTTGATGATCATTTATCTAATGAATTACCCTCTCTAGGATATGATCAATCACAAGATGATGTCGAACATGGATACTATGATAAAGATGATGATAGTGACTCCGATCTTGATGATGCAATGAGACACTTTGGTCTTATGGCTAATCTTCGAGGATATGTGTCAGGAGGAAAGGAATGGGTTCTTGATAGTGGATGTACCGATCATATGACCGGAGATGAAGAGATGTTCCTTGAGCTTGCTGAGAATGACGACCCTCGAAAATATGTCACTTTGGTGATAATTCAAAGGGTAAGGTGGTTGGCCTTGGTAAGGTGGCCATCTCACACGATAGCTCCATTCAAAATGTCATGCTCGTTGAATCTCTTGGGTACAACTTACTTTCAGTATCTAGACTTGCTGATTTCGGTTTGAATGTCCTATTTACTGAGGTAGATTGCCAAGTGTTTCAACGAGACAATCATAAAATGGTCTTTACCGGTATACGTAGAGGTGACCTTTATATTGTCGATTTCTCAAAAAGGGCACAACCTAAAACTTGCTTTATTGCTAAATCCTCAAAAGGTTGGTTGTGGCATAGACGACTAGGTCATGTTGGCATGAGAAACCTTGACAAGCTTATTAAAGGAAATCATATCCTTGGAGTTAACGATGTCATATTTGATAAGGATAGACTTTGCAGTGCGTGTCAGGCAGGTAAACAGGTTGGAGGAAGGCATCCCGTGAAGAACATCATGACCACAAGGAGGCCACTTGAGCTACTTCATATGGATCTCTTTGGTCCCAATGCCTACAAGAGTCTCGGTGGAAATTCCTTTGGTCTAGTTATAGTTGATGATTTTTCAAGATTTACGTGGGTGTTCTTTCTTGATGACAAATCGCAGGTCCAAAAGATATTCAAAAACTTCGCTAGAAAGGCCCAAAATCAGTTTGACGTGAAGATCAAGAAGGTTCGAAGCGACAACGGAACGGAGTTCAAGAACGCAAATGTGGATACCTTTCTTGATGAAGAAGAGATTTCACATGAGTTCTCGGCCACGTACACACCTCAACAAAATGGAGTTGTTGAGAGGAAGAACCGGACGCTCATCGAAATGGCGAGAACGATGCTTGATGAGTACAAGACACCGAAGCACTTCTGGGCAGAAGCGGTTGAGACAGCTTGTCATGCAACAAATCGCTTGTATCTTCACAAGCTACTCGGCAAGACGGCATACGAGCTCCTCACCAGTAACGAACCCCAAGTTGGATACTTTCGAGTATTCGGCTCAAAGTGCTACATTCTAGATAAGCATCGTCGTTCAAAGTTTGCTCCTAAGTCTCATGAAGGTTTCCTACTTGGTTATGGCTCAAACTCTCACACTTACCGTGTCTACAACAATTTCACCCGAAAGGTTGAAGAAACGGTAGATGTGAAGTTTGATGAATCTAATGGCTCGCAAGTAGAGCAATTGCCAATTGATGTAGGAGACAAAGACCCTTCGGAAGCAATTCAAGACTTGTCGATTGGCAAAATTTGTCCAACGGAGGTAAATGAGAATACCTCGTCCGTCCAAGTGGAAGCTTCTGTTTCACGACAAGGTGAACCAAGAATTGACATGGAAGCATCCACAAGTGGGACACACCAAGATGAAGAAATCGAGGAAATACGTCAAGACGAACATCAACAACCTCCTTCTCCACCACGACAAGAGAACAACAACGTCAACAATGGAGAAGATCATGAAGAAGAACAAGATGAAGAGGAAGTTCAACGAAGGCCCAAGCAAAAGCTTTCACGAGTTCGATCAAGAATTGCCAAAGATCATCCCGTCGAGCAGATCTACAATGATATCCAAACCGGGAGAATCACTCGCTCAAAAACTCGTTTAGCTAACTTTTGTGAAAACTATTCATTCATCTCTAGCATTGAACCTATGAAGGTTGAAGAAGCATTGGAGGATCCGGATTGGATAAATGCTATGCACGAAGAGCTACACAACTTTGAGAGAAACCAAGTTTGGACATTGGTTGAGAAGCCCGACAACAACTACAACATCATCGGTACCAAATGGGTGTTTCGCAACAAGCAAGATGAAGATGGACAAGTGGTTCGCAACAAAGCACGTCTCGTTGCCCAAGGATACACACAAGTCGAAGGTATGGACTATGGTGAGACATATGCTCCCGTTGCTAGACTTGAGTCCATTCGCATCTTACTTGCCTTTGCTAATCACCACAATATCACCTTGTACCAAATGGATATTAAAAGTGCTTTTCTAAATGGTGAAATAGAGGAGGAAGTTTATGTCAAACAACTTCCCGGCTTTGTCAATCCTAAGAAACCTAATCATGTTTACAAACTTCACAAAGCACTTTACGGTCTCAAACAAGCTCCTAGAGCATGGTATAAATGCTTGACTAAGTTCCTTATTGCAAGTGGTTTTGAAATTGGAAAAATTGATTCTACCCTTTTTACTAAAAGAGTTAATGGAGAATTATTTGTATGCCAAATTTATGTTAATGATATCATATTTGGTTCTACTAACCCTCTTTTTAGTGAAAAGTTTGGAAAGCTTATGTCAAAGAAGTTTGAGATGTCTATGATGAGTGAACTCAAATTATTTCTCGGTTTGCAAATCAAGCAAACTAAGGAAGGTACATTTATCTCTCAAACGAAGTACACCAAAGACCTATTCAAGAAGTTCAATATGCAAGAATGCAAAGGTTTGTCTACACCCATGCCTACTAGTGGACATAATGATTTGACCAAAGATGGTGAACCGGTTGATCAAAAGGTTTATCGCTCTATGATTGGTTCATTGTTATACCTATGTGCCTCTCGTCCCGACATTATGCTAAGTGTGTGCATGTGTGCATGATATCAATCTGCTCCTAAAGAATGTCATCTTAAGGCCGTGAAAAGGATAGTGAGATACTTAATCCATACACCAAATTTTGGCATTTGGTATCCTAAGAGGTCCTCTTTCGATCTTGTTGGGTATTCCGACTCGGATTATGCCGGAGACAAGGTTGATAGAAAGTCCACTTCGGGTACATGTCAATTTCTTGGTAGATCTCTTGTGTCTTGGTCCTCCAAGAAACAAAACTCGGTATCCTTATCCACCGCCGAAGCGGAATATATTGCAGCTGGTTCATGTTGTGCTCAATTACTTTGGATGACCCAAACTCTTAAAGATTATGGGGTCTATGTGAAACATGTTCCATTGCTTTGTGACAATGAAAGTGCTATCAAAATTGGTCATAATCCTGTGCAACATTCTCGAACTAAGCATATTGAAGTTCGTCATCATTTCATTCGAGATCATGTTGCTAAGGGTGACATTGATCTTAAGCATGTTCGCACCGATAAGCAATTAGCGGATATATTCACTAAACCACTTGACGAGAAAGTGTTTTGCAGGTTGAGAGGAGAATTGAACATCATTGATGCTTCGAACTTGGAGTAGAAACTCCATTGGATACATGCAAGACATGAGCTTATGACTAATCCTAGATATATCTATTATGATGCCTATCCAATGTCTTGGATATATTTGCATCTTGCACATTATCTTACCCATGTAGGTACTTGGTTGAATCAAATTCTATGAGATTGCAACTCACTCACATCTTGAGCAATCTCTACATCACCAAGTCTCTACACAACGGGGGTTGACGACAAGGAAGCACGAAACCACTCAAACATATCCTTGACTAATTCTATGATTGAGCTTCATGATTATCATTTTTGGATATACAAGTGCTTTTCCTTGCAAGAACTAACCCATGTAGGTAGATGAACTCAAACTCTAAGTGGTGCTCCCAACTCTTGATGAGCTACATCAACCTCGAGCACCCACACAAGTTCAACTACATGAGCAAGATCCACACCACCACCCAAGGTATGTTATTCCATCTTAGAGAAGCTTTACTCCAAGTCATGAGTTAAAGCAACTCCACAAGATGTGAATACATCAAGATGCTTAAACGAAAAATGGTAACCCCATTTTGAGCTTAAACGATGAGTATGACCTATGATCAAGTGTTCTCACTTGACTCCTAAGTCAATATACTCTAACATAGGTGACTATGTCACCGCCCAATTCTAGGTGAAGTTCTCTTGTGTTCTTTTCTGTGTTATTGCATTTGTCCCTTGCATATTTGTTTCCCTCTTTTCAAACAAAAACAAAAAAAACACTTCATCTAGAACCTTTCATTCTTTTCTGCTTCTTTTTGTTCTGCATATTCTGTATCAAATTCCTTGCAAATCTTTCAGTTAATTCATTGCAAATCTTTGTGAGATCTTATTTGACTAGTGAGCTGAGGTGAAAAATATTTTCTCTGAAGTAAACTCGGTTCCACCGAACTGAAGTTTTCGGACCAACTGAATTCTTTCGGTACCACCAAAACTTGACGCTCGGTGTCACCGAATTCGCAACAGGAAAAGAGTTTGCCACTTATTCTATATTTCTTCTGATCCAGCTCCACTCGATGAATCTTATCCTCTACAAGCATCACAGTTTTACCATTGCTTTATGCTGAATCTCAAGGACCAAACCTTTTCGACAGATTCCAGTAAGACCTTCTTGGAAATTGATGTCAAAGGGGGAGAGAGAGATCACATCAAAGCTTATCATCAGGGAGAAAGAGAGAAAGAACTAAGGGGGAGAGAATACTCAAGGATCCCAAATATTAAGGGGGAGAAAGAAATCTCCAGGGGGAGAGAATACTCAAGGATCCCAGATGCTTGATGATTAAGAGGAGAGATGCCACATGTCTTTTTGGGGGAAAGACATGTTCATATATACTCATTTGAATTAAGCTCTATTCATATCTTTCAGCTCTGATTTTCTGTTCCCTATCTTCTCCCAATATCCCATGTCAGATTCAGGGGGAGCAAGACACCTAAGGGAAAGAAAAAATCATTCAAATTCATTGCATATCTTTACTCTTGGGGACATGTCTAATTCAATATGTACTCTGTACTCACTATTTACATGTCATCCCAGTCTTGGTACTCTTGTGGTTTCTTTTGTTTGCTCTGGCTAGTGGATGTATCTGTGTTATCTAACCTTGTTTGTGCAGGTTCATTCCATCCTAAGCCAACTTAAGACTACAAGGTAAGTATATGCATCAGAATCATGAGTACGAGGAATTCTTGCTTTTGTACATACTGTTTGCAAGAAGGACTCATAAACATGAAGGTATTTCTCTTAATAATAATCTTTTGCTCTGATGCATATGGCCAAGATACATGTAACACATTGCCTACTCTGTCATGACTATGCTCTCGCATGCTTCTATATTCTGTATTCACATGATTGCATACATGTAGGGCGAGCCTATGCTTGTTACATGTCCGTCCAAAGCTTTACTTGCTATTCTTTATATCTTTATCTAAAGCTTTTATGTATGTTGCCATCAATTACCAAAAAGGGGGAGATTGAAAGCACAAGTGCTCCTCAGGTGGTTTTGGTAATTAATGTCAACATATCTCTCGTTGGACTAATGTTTCTATCTAGTATATTTCAGATAAGTTCAACAATGGAGTGGCATGAACTAAAAGTTGTGGCAACTCCTTCAAGATGCTAAGGACAAAGGATTGGCTAAAGCTTCAAGCTCAAGACTCTTCATTTTACACTTTTAGTGATCCAAGATCACACTGAGTCTATAGGAAAAGCCAATACTATCAAGGAGGGATGAGGTGTTGCTTAATGAGCCTTTTGCTCTATGTGCTTAATGATATGCTCCAAAATCCTCAACTACTTTACCACTTCCACATATGACCTAAACCCAAAGCCAAACTCGGCCCCACCGACTCTTTCTATCCGGCGCCACCGAGTTTCATATGTCATAGCCACTGCCAAAACCCTAGCAAATCGGTTCTACGGATAGGGATCTCGGTCTCACCGAGATGGGATTGCAATCTCACTGTGTATGTCCATTGTCGAAATCGGTCTTACCGAGTTTAGGCAATCGGTACTACCGAGATTGCAATGCAAACTCTCTGTTTCCCATTTGTAACTTTTCGGTCTCACCGAAAGAGCAAATCGGTCCCACCGAGTTTGCCTGATCAACTCTCTGGTTAGCTAATTACCAAATCGGTCTCACCGAGTTTGTGTAATCGGTCTCACCGAGATTACGTTATGCCCAAACCCTAACCACATCGGTCCTACCGAGATGCATGTCAGTCCCACCGAAAATCTCTAACGGTCACTAGGTTTACCATTTCGGTCCGACCGAGTTTATTGATTTGGTCCCACCGAGATTGGTAGATTGTGTGTAACGGTTGGATTTTTAGTGGAGGCTATATATACCCCTCCACCTCCTCTTCATTCGTGGAGAGAGCCATCAGAACACACCTACACTTCCAATTCATATGTTCTGAGAGAGAACCACCTACTCATGTGTTGAGACCAAGATATTCCATTCCTACCATATGAATCTTGATCTCTAGCCTTCCCCAAGTTGCTTTCCACTCAAATCTTCTTTCCACCAAATCCAAATCCTGTGAGAGAGAGTTGAGTGTTGGGGAGACTATCATTTGAAGCACAAGAGCAAGGAGTTCATCATCAACACACCATTTGTTACTTCTTGGAGAGTGGTGTCTCCTAGATTGGCTAGGTGTCACTTGGGAGCCTCCGACAAGATTGTGGAGTTAAACCAAGGAGTTTGTAAGGGCAAGGAGATCGCCTACTTCGTGAAGATCTACCGCTAGTGAGGCAAGTCCTTCGTGGGTGATGGCCATGGTGGGATAGACAAGGTTGCTTCTTCGTGGACCCTTCGTGGGTTGAGCCCTCCGTGGACTCGCGCAACCGTTACCCTTCGTGGGTTGAAGTCTCCACTAACGTGGATGTAGGATAGCACCACCTATCCGAACCACGGGAAAAACATCCTTGTCTCCAATAGCGTTTGAATTCTCCAAACCCTTCCCCTTACATTCTTGCAAGTTGCATTCTTTACTTTCCGCTGCCTATATACTCCTTGCATGCTTGCTTGATATGTATTGTGTATGTTGAAATTGTGCCTAAAACATCACTCAAACCAAAAAGGCTTAAAAACTGCTACTTTAGCACTAAGTGTCTAATCACCCCCCCTCTAGACACATACACTTCTAGATCCTACAGTATTGTCATGGAACATTTCTGTGACAGTATAGTTATGACTATCTTGATTCTGTCATAAAATCATCACGGATGTACATGCGTGACAGAATATCCATATATTTTTTAGCCTCTTCGGTACCGTACATTGCCCACTGTCACCTCGAGACATGATGCAAACTTCACCGGTGCATCCAAATCCCGTTAAATGAAGGGGCAAGCAATGGGCATGCCTTGAAATGAAGGTGCTAGCAATTGATGTGTCTGTGCGTAGGTACTATTCACGTTGCTGCTGTGGTGCCTCCTTTTGGTTCGATAAACCTGGGTTCTCAACCGAGGGAAATATTATCTGCTACTATACTACTTCGCCCTTCCTCTTCAGGGAAAACAAACATCCCCATCGTGAGTAGCAACCCCTAGGAGGTAGTCAAGGTCAACTGTGCATGGCGAGCAGGGTGTCCGACCTCCCGTCTTCTTTGTTGTTGAAGACAAACCACCTTCAAAGGTCTTCAGGCCTGCCGAGCTGCAACCTCATTGAAGAGGTCGGAGATGACATCACCTGTCGGGGTCGGTTGAAAGGATCGAGATGGACCTAGAGGGGCAGTGAATAGGTCCAGTTATAAATTTTAATTCTTACTTAGCAACTTTTGCCATGTAAGGTTGTTGTTTTTTTATGTTCTTGTACTTGTTTGAGATAATTTGTCTAGTTCAGGGGATATTATTTCTGTTGATGGCTTGACTTAAACATGACACTTGTTTTTGAGTTTGATGTATAATTCTCTCTTGTTTCTTGATGCAAAAATTTCAGCAATAAAGGTCGATGCCTCCCTTCCACTGTCCTTGCATAGTTAATAGATAATCTAATTTAGGATTTTCCCCGTGAATTGATATGGGCGGTCTCGTCACATTGTTTGTCGCCATGTTATATCATGCGAAGCACTACCATAGGCATCATGTGTACTCGAAACAAACCTTCCACCTTCTCTAGACCAGTGGTGTCAATTTGTTCATATAGAAGTAGAACCATGATATCCTCGGAATTGCAATTGGAATTGTTGTGTTCTAAATATCTTCCACATACAGGTGAAATACTTTTTCCATTGTGGTAAAGAGGGGATGTTTCACAAATCTACTTAATGTTTTGAGCAGCGAGGGCAGGTTGATCAAGCAGGTGTTGATGGGGAAAAGGGGGGAAAATGGAAATTTTGCCATAAGTAATTGAGTATAATTACCATGTGTCAGGGCATATATGATTGGCAAAAATACAGAACTTGAGAAATGGACAACAAAAATAATGGTAATGATGCGGGTGTGTGAAATTTGCCATGGGGGAGGGTGTATTGTTTATAACTAGTCCCTTTGGTTAATTTGCCATGATTTTTTAAAATTATTATGACTAGTTTATGGGAAACTAGTTAACATTTGCCATGCATGTGAAACAATTGAAGCAACAGTGGCTAATTTGCCATGGATATGGACATGTAATGGTCGAAATTTATAAAATGCATAGAAAACTTGAATTCCAAAACAAACATTTACCATCCAAAAATGAACATAGTAATTGGAAGCAACAAGGTAACATTTGTCATGCATATGGAAACTACTAAGGAAAGCAAGATTTATATTTTTGCCAAATGATATGAACATGTAATAGATAAAATTTGCATAACTGCATAGGAAACTTCATGTCGAAACATTTTTTTGCCATCCATCTAGCATAACAGGAAAAAAGTAGAAATCATCCATCTATCATTTACCCGCAAAAGAAAACGCTTAGTTCCAATCTTTTTCTCCGTGCTTGTCCAAGTAAGAGGGAAACCCTCCTTTCCATGCAGTCCGACCTGGAAAGAGGAGGCGGTGACCAAGGGAGGCCATCAACGGCGGCGCACAGGTGAGATCTCCTCCTACTCGTCCTCCTACACAAGCAAGAGCATCCCCGCCGCTGCGTCTCCTTCCACAACTCTCTTGGCGCCCCATCATCTCTATTGCGAGATCTCGCCTTTGCCATGGCAGTCATGGCATGGAGCTTGTTGTCCGCCACCGCTCCAACTCCCTTAACCGTTCTCAGGCGCCCCCTCCCCCATGCCGCCAGATCACCTACTCCTCCATCATTTCCACATCGAACCACCTCCTTATCCACCCCATCCACACCGAACCACTTTCTCCTCTTCTATGAGATCCCCTTTTATTTTTCTTCTTCTTTCTCTACCCATCCCCACAGAACCACCTCCTCTCTTCCCCTTCCATAGCGCCTCTGATAGTCCATTATGTTTGGAAGATTTTTGCTAACCCTCCTTGTTTCTTGTTGCAGATTTCGTTGAAGATTGGACCACTGTTAGGCTGATTTAAGGTGAGAACAAACTCTGGGTTATGTGACATGATGGTGAACCATGAATGCATTTTTTGTCAAATGATATGTAAATTATTGTTGTTGTGTAGTGCCCACGTATAGATTCTATGATGCATATTTTTTTCTTGTGAAGTGAGATGATGAATCTTGCAATATGTGATATGGTGATTGTTGTTGTGTGCTACTTTTTTTGTGTAGAGTGATGGTGAATAAAATTTATGAAGTTCATAATGAATGTTTGTTTGTGTGTAACAAATATGATTCTGTACTGAAACCTCGGTAAGACTCCGTGAGCCAATGCAGTAAACATCAAAACAACCAAATTCTTATTCATGTCCAATATAGTTTTCTGACTGAATTGGAACTGAAACCAATTCAAAATGGAGGCCTCCAATTCTTTCATTTTCAAATTTTGTAGAGATTTAAGAATGGGAGCCAATGTTTTGGCAAAACATTGATTGATTTTTCGTTTCCCCAGATTTCTAGCACTCAATGTGTTTAATATTTTTAGCAATGTTCATGCCGATTTTTTCCAACGATTTCTAACCTTTTTAAGTCATTAGCCTCTTCTCTCTGGTGAGTTGAGATGTTATCATATTTTAAAATTGGATAAGCAAGTATGTCAAATATCATGTTCTCAAATGTTTGCTAGAAGACCCACTGTTTGGCTTTAAGGTACTAATGAAGTAGCAAGGAGGTGTCAAATATTAATCAATGGTTTCTGACATTTTCTGTACCAAGGCAATATTTTATACGGATTCCATGGTGCCTAGTCGTCGTCAGGCCTCCCATACCGCACCATCATCCTCCACTCCAGCCATGCCCTCACCGTTCCGAGGCCCATGACAGGAGCCATGGATGCCACCTCAATCGATGGCGACGAATTGGAGAGTCAACGACAGAGGATGTGGCTAGCGCGAGCAAAAATAATTGGCGATGTGGTGTTTTGCTGGATGGAGTACATGCAGGAACTGACGGAGGTGCAGGCCATCGCACGCGAGAACCCTGGCTTTTAGGTGGTTGTCCAGATGTGTACCAAAAAAGGCTTTCGCCCCGCTGAAAGGACATGCGGTGCCCCATGTGTGGTTTTGGTAATTGATGACATTCTCTATGGACTAATAGTTGCATTGAGTTACATTTGAAGGATTTGTCCATAGGCATTTCTTGAAGTCCATGTGTTGGTTTCAAGGAGTTTATGTGTTGACCAAGGTGCTATTAAGGAATTATCCAAAGATTGGTCATGTGTGTTGAGCTTATTGCAAGCATGTATTGAAGAAGAAGCTTGTGTGATCATTCATGTCTACCTTCAAGACATCATCCAAATGAAGAGTCCGTAGGCATTTCTTGAAGTCCATGTGTTGGTTTCAAGGATTTTATGTGTTGACCAAGGTGCTATTAAGGAATTATCCAAAGATTGCTCATGTGTGTGTTGAGCTTATTGCAAGCATGTCTTGAAGAAGAAGCTTGTGTGATCATTCATGTCTGCCTTCAAGACATCATCCAAATGAAGAGAGTTGGAAAGATTCAAGGTTGATCAAGACTAAGTCAAGAGTGAATCAAGTTGATCAACACACAAAGCGTACAAGATGTACCGAGGGATCAAGTGATCCCATGGCATGGTAAGAATTGTCCATTACGCTTTTTCCACTAACCCGTGGTATTCGTGAGAGTTCTTTGTGGGGTTAGGTTGCAGTGTGCAAGTTCAAGTGGAGCAACACGAAGAGATCAAATGCTTGAAGCTTGCCGTCCATTGTGGTGAAAATGAACTTGTGAAGATGTGCGGAATAGTGGCTCACCCATAGTGGAATATGGGGGAGCAATCAACTAGTCTTCATCGAGCCAATGCAATCACGAAAAGTGGTCCATCTTTAGGGAGTCAAGTTCGTCATCATCTAGCTCAAGTGGACCTTGTGCAAGGAAAAGGTTTGCACTACAAAACAAATACACTTCCGTGATGATACGTGTTTGTCACAGTAGGTCCCGTTTTCTGTCATGCATGTACATTCATGACAAATTTATGACAGAATCAAGATAGTCATACATGTGCTGTCATAGAAGTGTTCCATGACATTACCAAAATTATCATCACGGAAGTGTCCACTTCCATGACGATAAATCGCGCGTCACAGAAGTGCTTTCGTCAAGGGTGACCGACACGTGGCATCCAGCGTAACGGAACGCCGTTAAGCTATCGGGTCGGGTTTTGGATCCGATAACCCGTTAACAGCCCTGACCAATGGGGATTTTCTACGTGTAAAATCATCATTGGCTGGAGGAAACACGTGTCGGCTCATCGTTGGGACAGATGTCAACCACTCATTGGACGGAAGGCGCCTATGATACGTTGACACGTGGCACGGCCCAACAGAGGCCCATTCCTGTGAAAAGGCCGGCCCATTTGACTTGGTCAAAAGCTGGCGGGCCGGCCCATGGAAAGCTTGTTAACGGCCTGTTCGAATGTAGCCCATTTACAGCCCGCTAACCCAAGGCCCATTACACCCTATCCGAATTAGGCCCAGTAGCGTCATCTGGGCCATCCAATATGATTCCAGCCCGTTTTCACTTCTGGCCCATGTATGGCCCATGACGTCTTTCGGCCCATATGAGGCCCTATGTAACTCTTGGCCTACTAATGACCCGTGGTGAAACTGGCCCGTAATGAACAGTGTATCACTTTACACCCATTAACGGCCCGTGGTGAAACTGACCCATAATGAATAGTGTATCACTTTATACCCATTAACGACCCGTTATTCCATTGGGCCGTTTCCAGCCCATGTTATCTTTCGGCCTTCTCAAAGCCCATTTATTCTTGGGCTCATTTCCAGCATTCATTTACTTACGGCCTGTTACTGTCATTTTCTGCTTGTGGGCCAAATTCAGCCCATGGTTACAGTCGGCCCGTTTGTGGTCCGTTAATTCGTTGGGCCGATTTCATAGCGTCATCAAATATGGCCTATTAACGATGGCCCGTTATGGTCGGCCCATGAACGGACGATTCCAACTCTAGCCTGTTTACGACCATAATGCGGTCTGTTTGGCCCATGTTTGGCCAATCGATTATACAGCCCGTATAAGGCCCATTGATAATACGGCCCGCAGAAGGCCCGTTGTTTCTACGGCCCGTAGAAGGCCCATTGTTTCTACGGCCCGTAGAAGTCCCACTGTTTCTACGGCCAGTGGGAGGCCCAGTGTCACTATAGTAAATATTAGCCCATGGTTATTGTGGCCTAGTTTTAAAAAATAGGTTATTGCAGCCACTAGCTACCTGCGGAAAAAGAACTGCAATGACTACAAGCAAACAAATAAACAAGACAGCAAGGAAATAAATAAGCAAGCAACTAACTCTAGGCTATCACGGCTATTACACATATTACATCCACTGGGCATCAAAGTTCGCCACCAGTGCAAATATAGGGAACAAAGCAACATATCATATACACTGGTTGTCAAAGTTGGCGACCAGCGCAAATAAACGCCGCAGCAAAACCCAGAACTAAAACCACTTCAGAAGATCTCAATAAACAATATCCTGGGTACCCATAATGCTGGCAAGATGCTTAGCAAGCTTATTAACTTTCTCTTGTTTAGCGCTTAATTCCTCCAGCGCTTGCTGTTGCACGAGAAAATATGCATCTGAATTCTGCAGGGACTTCCTCAGTCCTTCAGCTTTCTGTCGCAGCACATCTGATCGATGTCTTTCAACTTGAAGTTGAGACTCAAGAAGACGAACTGATTCAGGCAGCGAGTTCGAAGAGCTTGTGCCAGCAGTAGTAGCCAGTAACTCGAACACTACATGAAGACAGGACTTTTGGGTTCCCTCACTGTCGTCAAGATAGTTTTTATCAGCTTTCTTGGAGACCAACAGGGATGTCTCACTATCTTGAACCTTATCTGCATTACTTCCTTTACCATTGGATAACGCGGTACTGTTCTCCAATATTTTGTCCGCATTCCAAAAGAGAAACAAGCAGACACATAACATGTTTACCATGTTGTACATGAAACTCATTTTGGTAAATGAGTTCAGTAGTAAAGTGGACAGGATAATAGCATGAAACAAACATATATCTATGTACCATGATCACTTTATGGTCTATATCATTCTAGTTTTTGTTGCCAAATGAAGATAGAGACACATTTCAAATAATATTTGTTCAAGACAAAGCAGAATAGATAGAATATAAGTGTGGGTAACTATAGAGCAATAACAACACTTGTAATGTGCATGACATGAGAACATAACTGTTTATTCAATTGAAACTGAAATCAACATAGAGCAGGTTACAATAGCAAACCAGTTAAAGAAACAGGTTTAAAACATACTTGTTGCGCCATTGGAGTTTCAACTCCATCCTTCAAATTTGAAAATAGTTGGTATGAGTAAATACAGTCATGCAAGAGCAAAGGAGTATGAACCATAGCTACAGAACCTGACCTGAGAACAAATCTTCTTCTCTCCTTTAAGCGTTGAGTTGGGATTCAGAGTGGTGGTCCTCGTGCTTTGGGCACTGTAGTTCCCTTACTAACTGCTCGTGTTGGGGTGCTCTATGGTGGAGACGGTGCTGTGTCAACTGGAACTGGGTTACTATCTGCCGGGGTTGGGGTTAGAAGGGGTGTAGCTGGTTCTCTGTCCAACTGGGTAGGGGATCTGTGAGAGTCTGGGTTATGTGTGGTGGATCTGGTCCTTGGGCAAGTACAACTGTGGTTCTATCTGCATCAACTGGTAGCACTATCTTTTCTGAAGACCGTGTTGTTACTCCCTTAGATACTGCCATCATGCTCTCCAATTCAAATGGCTGACAAACAAGAAAAGTAATTGAAAGTATAAACATTGTATGATAGACAGGTGCAATAGATAGTGGGGAATAAAAGAGGGCATGAAATAATTCATATTTATGTTGTCTAACCAAACGGGATAGCATGACACTATTTCACATATATGATGGCTAACTAAACAGGATAGCATGACACAATTTCACATTATGATGGCTAACTAAAAAAGATGGAAAGACATAGTTCAAAATATGAGACTATGTAAACAGGATGACATGACATAACTATATAATGTGTTTATTAAATAGGTTGGCATGCCATAATTCACATACATTCACAGATAGAATGCCATAATTCAAAATATGATGACTGTAAACACTAAACAGGATGAGATGATATAACTATATGATGTCTTTATTAAATGGATTGCCATGCCGTAATTCAGATAGATGATGTGTATGTACTATGTAAACATGATGGCATGATATAATTCAAATATATGATTTATATAGTAAGCAAGTAAGCAGATGGCAATCCATATATGATGTAAAAACTAAGCAATGCAAGACAACATGCATGACATGGGTAATATAACCCTGCCAAGTTTGAGCATAGACCTCAGGGGGAAAATAGGACTGGTCATCAGTCTCTGAATCCTCCTCTGAGGAGCTCTCTGTAACCAGCAAGATGTCTACTTCAGTAGGTAGCATTGTCTGCTCTGAATACCTTGTTTTCACTCCAGATACTTCCATCACCGCTTCAAATGGCTGATGCACAGGAAGAGTAGTTGAATATACAAACGTTGTCGACAAATGGAACACGTAATACAAAAAAATGATAGCATGATATAATTCACATACATGATGATTGGCTAAACAACATGGCATTGCATAATTCACATATATAATGCCTTTGCAACAAGATAGCATTGTATAATTCACATATATAATGTCTTGCAACAAGATGGCAATGCATAATTCACATATATGGTAATTAGACACTGAGCAGGTGGCATTCACACAAAGCATGTCTAAACTAATCAAATGGCATAGCAATGCGAGACACCATACGCACGATATGAGCAACATAACCCTGCCAAGTTAGAGAATACACCTCGGGGGGGGGGGGGAATAGGACTGGTCATCTGTCTCTAAATCCTCCTCTGAGGAGCTATCCGTAACCAGCGAGATATGCGCTTCGTCAGATAGCATAGTCTGCTCTGAAGACCTTGTTTTCACTCCAGAATTTGCCATCACCATGTCAAATGGCTGATGCACACGAAGAGCAGTTGAATGTAATAACATTGTTGACAAATGTAATATGTAACGAAAAAAGGATGGCCTGATATAATTTACATATAAGATGACTGGCTAAGCAGGATGGCATTGCAAAATTCACATATATGATGCCTGGCTAAACAAGATGGCGTTGCATAATTCACATAAACGATGAATAAACTAAACAGATGGCATTCACACAAAGGATGTCTAAACTAAGCAGATGACATATTTGATGTATAAAGTAAGCAATGCAAGACACCATATGCATGATATAACCAACATCAGCATGCCAAGTTAGAGTGAAGACCTCAGGGGGTAAATAGGAGTTGTCTTCTCCTTATGAATCCCCCTCAGAACAGATATCTTCCTCTCGATTACAATCCGAAATGCGTGGAGGGGGGCTGCCTTTGCGCCTACCATGGAGCGACGTCTGCATGAAATTTTGGTGCCACACAAGGCTCGTCGCTTTTTCTCTACATGTTCAGTTCCATTGTTTACAATAATTGTCATGCATAGGAATAAAACATAGTGAGATTATGTAAGGAGTGCATGTAGAAATCCAGAGTGATGGTAGCAACCTGTGGATAGACCCAAAACCAATAATAGCAGGCAGATAATGGCTTCAGTTAAAAAATACAGATAATGGCTTCTTTACTGTTTGTTTCCCACCCAACATGAAACTCATAGTAGACACCAGAGATTAACCAGATAGTAGATAGATACTATTGATAGCGGCCCCGATATGTACCCCACAACCATTTTAAAACTCAAGTTTGACCATTAGTTTGGAGCCGACTCAGAGTCTAATCAGTGAACAGGATGATAAAGTAGCATGTAATATTAAGCGATGCATAACATAAGCAGACACGAAAGAGTGCGACCTCTCTTGCGGACCCGTGTAGTCCTCGAGGTCATCTGCTCGGTTGATGATGGTAGTGCAGTTTTCATGGCTGCCAGCGGCGGGGAAGAAGATCTGAGGCCGCAAAAGACAGTCTGGAGGCCAGATCCCTGCTATGCTGGACCCTTCTGTCGTTGGAGCAGTTGAGCTGGGGTGGACGACGGCGCAGCAGGAGCGGGACAAACTGTTGGAAATATGCCCTAGAGGCAATAATAAAAGCATTATTATTATATTTCCTTGTTCATGATAATTGTCTTTATTCGTGCTATAATTGTGTTATCCGGAAATCATAATACATGTGTGAATAACAGACAACAACATGTCCCTAGTAAGCCTCTAGTTGACTAGCTCGTTGATCAATAGATAGTCATGGTTTCCTGACTATGGGCATTGGATGTCAATGATAACGAGATCACATCATTAGGAGAATAATGTGATGGACGAGACCCAATCCTAAACATAGCATAAGATCGCATAGTTCGTTTGCTAGAGTTTTCCAATGTCAAGTATCCTTTCCTTAGACCATGAGATCGTGTAACTCCCGGATACCGTAGGAGTGCTTTGGGTGTGCCAAACGTCACAACGTAATTGGGTGACTATAAAGGTATACTACGGGTATCTCCGAAAGTGTCTGTTGGGTTGACACGGATCGGGACTGGGATTTGTCACTCCGCTTGACGGAGAGGTATCACCGGGCCCACTCAGTAATGCATCATCATAATGAGCTCAATGTGATCAAAGTGTTTTGATCACGGGATCATGCATTACGGTACGAGTAAAGTGACTTGCCGGTAACGAGATTGAACGTGGTATTGGGATACCGATGATCGAATCTCGGGCAAGTAAAATACCGATTGACAAAGGGAATCGTATACGTGATTAATTGAATCCTCGACATCGTGGTTCATCCGATGAGATCATCGTGGAGCATGTGGGAGCCAACATGGGTATCCAGATCCCGCTGTTGGTTATTGCACGAGAGCCGTCTCGGTCATGTCTGCATGTCTCCCGAACCCGTAGGGTCTACACACTTAAGGTTCGGTGACGCTAGGGTTGTAGGGATATGTATATGCAGTAACCCGAATGTTGTTCGGAGTCCCGGATGAGATCCCGGACGTCACGAGGAGTTTCGGAATGGTCCGGAGGTGAAGAATTATATATAGGAAGTGCAGTTTCGGCCATCGGGAGTGATCTGGGGGTCACCGGTATTGTACCGGGACCACCAGAAGGGTCCCGGGGGTCCACCGGGTGGGGCCACCCATCCCGGAGGGCCCCATGGGCTTAAGTGGGAGGGGGGACCAGCCCTTAGTGGGATGGTGCGCCCCCAAGGCCCACCCCCTGCGCCTAGGGTTGGAACCCTAGGGTGGGGGGGGGGCGCCCACTTGCCTTGGGGGGCACTCCACCCCCCTTGGCCGCCGCCCCCCTTGGGAGATTCAATCTCCCAGGGCCGCCCCCCCAGGGGCCTATATAAAGGGGGGGGGGAGGGGGGGCAGCAACACCCCTTGCCTTGGCGCCTCCCTCTCCCTTTCCAACACCTCCTCCTCCTCCATAGAGCTCGGCGAAGCCCTGCCGGAGTACTGCAGCTCCATCACCACCATGCCGTCGTGCTGCTGCTGGAGCCATCTTCCTCAACCTCTCCTCTCCCCTTGCTGGATCAAGAAGGAGGAGACGTTACGCTGACCGTACGTGTGTTGAACGCGGAGGTGCCGTCCGTTCGGTGCTAGGATCTCCGGTGATTTGGATCACGTCGTGTACGATTACTTCATCCCCGTTCTTTTGAACGCTTCCGCTTGCGATCTACAAAGGTATGTAGATGCATCCGATCACTCGTTGCTAGATGAACTCATAGATGGATCTTGGTGAAACCGTAGGAAATTTTTTGTTTTCTGCAACGTTCCCCAACAGTGGTATCAGAGCTAGGTCTATGCGTAGTTCTCTATTGCACGAGTAGAACACAATTTGTTGTGGGCGTAGATGTTGTCAACTTTCTTGCCGCTACTAGTCTTATCTTGCTTTAGCGGTATTGTGGGATGAAGCGGCCCGGACCAACCTTACACGTACGCTTACGTGAGACTGGTTCCACCGACTAACATGCACTAGTTGCATAAGGTGGCTGGCGGGTGTCTGTCTCTCCCACTTTAGTTGGAGCGGATTCGATGAAAAGGGTCCTTATGAAGGGTAAATAGAAGTTGACAAATCACGTTGTGGCTTTTATGTAGGTAAGAAAACGTTCTTGCTAGAACCCTAATTCAGCCACGTAAAACTTGCAACAACAATTAGAGGACGTCTAACTTGTTTTTGCAGCAAGTGCTTTGTGATATGATATGGCCAAAGTTGTGATGAATGATGAATGATCTATATGTGATGTATGAGATGTTCATGCTATTGTAATAGGAATCACGACTTGCATGTCGATGAGTATGACAACCGGCAGGAGCCATAGGAGTTGTCTTTATTTTTGTATGACCTGCGTGTCATTGAGAAACGCCATGTAAATTACTTTACTTTATTGCTAAACGCGTTAGCCATAGTAGTAGAAGTAATAGTTGGCGAGCAACTTCATGGAGACACGATGATGGAGATCATGGTGTCAAGCCGGTGACAAGATGATCATGGATCCCCAAGATGGAGATCAAAAGGAGCTATGTGATATTGGCCATATCATGTCACGTTTATTATTTGATTGCATGTGATGTTTATCATGTTTTGCATCTTGTTTACTTAGAACGACGGTAGTAAATAAGATGATCCCTCATAATAATTTCAAGAAGTGTTCCCCCTAACTGTGCACCGTTGCGACAGTTCGTTGTTTCGAAGCACCACGTGATGATCGGGTGTGATAGATTCTAACGTTCACATACAACGGGTGTAAGACAGATTTACACATGCAAACACTTAGGTTGACTTGATGAGCCTAGCATGTACAGACATGGCCTCGGAACACAGAAGACCGAAAGGTCGAGCATGAGTCATATAGAAGATACGATCAACATGAAGATGTTCACCGATGTTGGCTAGTCCGTCTCACGTGATGATCGGACACGGCCTAGTTGACTCGGATCATGTTATACTTAGATGACTAGAAGAGGGATGTCTATCTAAGTGGGAGTTCATTAAATAATTTGATTAGATGAACTTTATTATCATGAACTTAGTATAAAATATTTACAATATGTCTTGTAGATCAAATGGCCAACGTAGTCCTCAACTTCAACGCGTTCCTAGAGAAAACCAAGCTGAAAGACGATGGCAGCAACTATACGGACTGGGTCCGGAACCTGAGGATCATCCTCATAGCTGCCAAGAAAGATTATGTCCTACGAGCACCGCTGGGTGACGCACCTATTCTCCCTGCAGAACAAGACGTTATGAACGCTTGGCAGTCACGTTCCGATGATTACTCCCTCGTTCAGTGCGGCATGCTTTACAGCTTAGAGCCGGGGCTCCAAAAGCGTTTTGAGAGACATGGAGCATATGAGATGTTCGAAGAGCTGAAAATGGTTTTCCAAGCTCATGCCCGGGTCGAGAGATATGAAGTCTCTGACAAATTCTTTAGCTGTAAGATGGAGGAAAATAGCTCTGTCAGTGAACACATACTCAAGATGTCTGGGTTGCACAACCGCTTGACTCAACTGGAAGTTAATCTCCCGGATGAAGCGGTCATTGACAGAATCCTCCAGTCGCTTCCACCTAGCTACAAGAGCTTTGTGATGAACTACAACATGCAGGGGATGGTAAAGACCATTCCTGAGGTATATGCTATGCTGAAATCAGCAGAGGTAGAAATCAAGAAGGAACATCAAGTGTTGATGGTGAATAAAACCACTAAGTTCAAGAAGGGCAAGGGTAAAAAGAACTTCAAGAAGGACGGCAAGGAAGTTGCCGCGCCCGGTAAGCAAGTTGCCGGGAAGAAGCCAAAGAATGGACCCAAGCCCGAGACTGAATGTTTTTATTGCAAGGGAAGTGGTCACTGGAAGCGGAACTGCCCCAAATACTTAGCGGACAAGAAGGCCGGCAAAACAAAAGGTATATGTGATATACATGTAATTGATGTGTACCTTACCAGTACTCGTAGTAGCTATTGGGTATTTGATACCGGTGCAGTTGCTCACATTTGTAACTCAAAGCAGGAGCTGCGGAATAAATGGAGACTGGCGAAGGACGAGGTGACGATGCGCGTCGGGAATGGTTCCAAGGTCGATGTGATCGCCGTCGGCACGCTACCTCTACATTTACCTACGGGATTAGTTTTAAACCTCAATAATTGTTATTTAGTGCCATGTTTGAGCATGAACATTGTGTCTGGATCTCGTTTAATTCGAGATGGCTACTCATTTAAATCCGAGAATAATGGTTGTTCTATTTATATGAGAGATATGTTTTATGGTCATGCTCCGATGGTTAACGGTTTATTCTTAATGAATCTCGTGCGTGATGATACACATATTCATAGTGTGAATACCAAAAGAGTTAAAGTTGATAACAATAGTCCCACATATTTGTGGCACTGCCGCCTTGGTCACATAGGTGTGAAACGCATGAAGAAGCTCCATGCAGATGGACTTTTAGAGTCTCTTGATTATGAATCATTTGACACGTGCGAACCATGCCTCATGGGTAAAATGACCAAGACTCCGTTCTCAGGAACAATGGAGCGAGCAACCAACTTATTGGAAATCATACATACCGATGTGTGCGGTCCAATGAGTATTGAGGCTCGCGGTGGCTATCATTATGTTCTCACCCTCACTGATGACCTGAGTAGATATGGGTATATCTACTTAATGAAACACAAGTCTAAGACCTTTGAAAAGTTCAAGGAATTTCAGAGTGGGTTGAAAATCAACGTGACAGAAAAATCAAGTTTCTACGATCAGATCGTGGAGGAGAATACTTGAGTCACGAATTTGGCACACACTTAAGAAAATGTGGAATAGTTTCACAACTCACGCCGCCTGGAACACCTCAGCGTAATGGTGTGTCCGAACGTCATAATCACACTCTATTAGATATGGTGCGATCTATGATGTCTCTTACCGATTTACCGCTATCTTTTTGGGGCTATGCTTTAGAGACTGCCGCATTCACTTTAAATAGGGCTCCGTCGAAATCCGTTGAGACGACACCGTATGAATTATGGTTTGGGAAGAAACCTAAGCTGTCGTTTCTAAAAGTTTGGGGATGCGATGCTTATGTCAAGAAACTTCAACCTGAAAAGCTCGAATCCAAGTCAGAAAAATGCGTCTTCATAGGATACCCTAAAGAAACTATTGGGTATACCTTCTACCTCAGATCCGAAGGCAAGATCTTTGTTGCCAAGAATGGATCCTTTCTAGAGAAAGAGTTTCTCTCAAAAGAAGTAAGTGGGAGGAAAGTAGAACTTGATGAAGTGTTACCTCTTGAACCGGAAAATGGCGAAACTCAAGAAAACGTTCCTGAGGTGCCTGCACCGACTAGAGAGGAAATTAATGATGATGATCAAGATACTTCTAATCAAGCTCCTACTGAAATTCGAAGGTCCACAAGGACACGTTCCGCACCAGAGTGGTACGGCAACCCTGTCTTGGAAATCATGTTGTTAGACAACGGTGAGCCTTCGAACTGTGAGGAAGCAATGGCGGGCCCGGATTCCAACAAATGGCTAGAAGCCATGAAATCCGAGATAGGATCCATGTATGAAAACGAAGTATGGACTTTGACTGACTTGCCCGTAGAGCGGCGAGCCATAGAAAATAAATGGATCTTTAAGAAGAAGACAGACGCGGATGGTAATGTGACCATCTATAAAGCTCGGCTTGTCGCTAAGGGTTATCGACAAGTTCAAGGGGTTGACTACGATGAGACTTTCTCACTGGTAGCGAAGCTGAAGTCCGTCCGAATCATGTTAGCAATTGCCGCATTCTATGATTATGAAATATGGCAAATGGACGTCAAAACGGCATTCCTTAATGGTTTCCTTAAGGAAGAATTGTATATGATGCAGCTGGAAGGTTTTGTCGATCCTAAGAATGCCGACAAGGTGTGCAAGCTCCAACGCTCGATTTATGGGCTGGTGCAAGCATCTCGGAGTTGGAACATTCGCTTTGATGAGATGATCAAAGCGTTTGGATTTACGCAGACTTATGGAGAAGCCTGCGTTTACAAGAAAGTGAGTGGGAGCTCTGTAGCATTTCTCATACTATATGTAGATGACATACTTTTGATGGGAAATGAAACTCTTGGACAGCATTAAGGCCTACTTGAATAAGAGTTTTTCAATGAAGGACCTTGGAGAAGCTGCTTATATATTAGGCATCAAGATCTATAGAGATAGATCAAGACGCCTCATAGGTCTTTCACAAAGCACATACCTTGATAAGATATTGAATAAGTTCAATATGGATCAATCTAAGAAGGGGTTCTTACCTGTGTTACAAGGTGTGAAATTGAGCTCAGCTCAATGTCCGACCATGGCATAAGATATAGAAGAGATGAGTGTCATCCCCTATGCCTCAGCCATAGGTTCTATTATGTATGCCATGCTGTGTACCAGACCTGATGTAAACCTTGCCGTAAGTTTGGTAGGAAGGTACCAAAGTAATCCCGGCAAGGAACACTGGACAGCGGTCAAGAATATCCTGAAGTACCTGAAAAGGACTAAGGAAATGTTTCTCGTTTATGGAGGTGACGAAGAGCTCGTCGTAAAGGGTTACGTCGACGCTAGCTTTGACACAGATCTGGATGACTCTAAGTCACAAACCGGATACGTGTATATTTTGAATGGTGGGGCAGTAAGCTGGTGCAGTTGCAAGCAGAGCGTCGTGGCGGGATCTACATGTGAAGCGGAGTACATGGCAGCCTCGGAGGCAGCACATGAAGCAATTTGGGTGAAGGAGTTCATCACCGACCTCGGAGTCATACCCAATGCGTCGGGGCCAATCAAACTCTTCTGTGACAACACTGGAGCTATTGCACTTGCCAAGGAGCCCAGGTTTCACAAGAAGACCAGGCACATCAAGCGTCGCTTCAACTCCATTCGTGAAAATGTTCAAGATGGAGACATAGAAATTTGTAAAGTGCACACGAATCTGAATGTCGCAGATCCGTTGACTAAACCTCTCCCTAAGGAAAAACATGATCAGCACCAGAACTCTATGGGTGTTCGTTTCATCACAATGTAACTAGATTATTGACTCTAGTGCAAGTGGGAGACTGTTGGAAATATGCCCTAGAGGCAATAATAAAAGCATTATTATTATATTTCCTTGTTCAGGATAATTGTCTTTATTCGTGCTATAATTGTGTTATCCGGAAATCGTAATACATGTGTGAATAACAGACAACAACATGTCCCTAGTAAGCCTCTAGTTGACTAGCTCGTTGATCAATAGATAGTCATGGTTTCCTGACTATGGGCATTGGATGTCAATGATAACAAGATCACATCATTAGGAGAATGATGTGATGGACGAGACCCAATCCTAAACATAGCATAAGATCGCATAGTTCGTTTGCTAGAGTTTTCCAATGTCAAGTATCCTTTCCTTAGACCATGAGATCGTGTAACTCCCGGATACCGTAGGAGTGCTTTGGGTGTGCCAAACGTCACAACGTAACTGGGTGACTATAAAGGTATACTACGGGTATCTCCGAAAGTGTCTGTTGGGTTGACACGGATCGAGACTGGGATTTGTCACTCCGCTTGACGGAGAGGTATCACCGGGCCCACTCAGTAATGCATCATCATAATGAGCTCAATGTGATCAAAGTGTTTTGATCACGGGATCATGCATTACGGTACGAGTAAAGTGACTTGCCAGTAACGAGATTGAACGAGGTATTGGGATATCGACGATCGAATCTCGGGCAAGTAAAATACCGATTGACAAAGGGAATCGTATACGGGATTAATTGAATCCTCGACATCGTGGTTCATCCGATGAGATCATCGTGGAGCATGTGGGAGCCAACATGGGTATCTAGATCCCGCTGTTGGTTATTGCACGAGAGCCGTCTCGGTCATGTCTGCATGTCTCCCAAACCCGTAGGGTCTACACACTTAAGGTTCGGTGACGCTAGGGTTGTAGGGATATGTATATGCAGTAACCCGAATGTTGTTCGGAGTCCCGGATGAGATCTCGGACGTCACGAGGAGTTTCGGAATGGTCCGGAGGTGAAGAATTATATATAGGAAGTGCAGTTTCGGCCATCGGGAGTGATCTGGGGGTCACCGGTATTGTACCGGGACCATCAGAAGGGTCCCGGGGGTCCATCGGGTGGGGCCACCCATCCCGGAGGGCCCCATGGGCTGAAGTGGGAGGGGGGGACTAGCCCTTAGTGGGCTGGTGCTCCCCCAAGGCCCACCCCCTGCGCCTAGGGTTGGAACCCTAGGGTGGGGGGGGGGCGCCCACTTGCCTTGGGGGGCACTCCATCCCCCTTGGCCGCCGCCCCCCTTGGGAGATTCAATCTCCTAGGGCCGGCGCCCCCCAGGGGCCTATATAAAGGGGGGGGGAGGGGGGGCAGCAACACCCCTTGCCATGGCGCCTCCCTCTCCCTCTCCAACACCTCCTCCTCGTCCATAGAGCTCGGCGAAGCCCTGCCGGAGTACTGCAGCTCCATCACCACCACGCCGTCGTGCTGCTGTTGGAGCCATCTTCCTCAACCTCTCCTCTCCCCTTGCTGGATCAAGAAGGAGGAGACGTTACGCTGACCGTACGTGTGTTGAACGCGGAGGTGCCGTCCGTTCGGTGCTAGGATCTCCGGTGATTTGGATCACGTCGTGTACGATTACTTCATCCCCGTTCTTTTGAATGCTTCCGCTCGCGATCTACAAAGGTATGTAGATGCATCCGATCACTCGTTGCTAGATGAACTCATAGATGGATCTTGGTGAAACCGTAGGAAATTTTTTGTTTTCTGCAACGTTCCCCAACACAAACCACACAAGGTTTTCTTTGACAACTATCTGTAAGAGAAGTAATTCTGTAAGGGCTCGTTTGAATTGGAGGATTCCAACAATGCAGGGATAGGAAATAGACAGGAATAGGATAGGAATGCACGTGCAAAACAGAGAATTTAAAAACACAGGATTTCTGCCAATCTGGGTGTTTGATTCACAACAATTGGAAGACCATAGGATGCAAAGAAGCATGGTGAGATTAAGTCAAACCACAAGGAAATGTATGGTTATAATGCTATCATGCTACTATCTCTTAGTCTTGTGCTTCATGAATAGGAATTTGAAAAGGAGGACAAGTGAAAATTAAAATTCCGACGTTTTTTCTTTCAAGGAGACACTAAAGGAACAAATCCGTGTGCTAAGTGGACAATATATATAACATGTAGAGTAAAAAAGAGATGCAACAAGTGTACAACCTCTTTGGCGAAGCCATGTCGATCTCAGCGTGATTGGGTTGGCCGGTGAGGATGCTCCGGCTGACTTGGCTGTCGGAGGAGGGGAAGAAGATCTTAGGCGTCTGGAGATGGAGCCCGAGGTACTGCTCCGCTGTGATGGAGGGTTTCGTCCTTGGAGCAGCTTCGGTGAGTTGTATGACGCCGAGGCTGAAGCAGGACAAGAGAGACAACGAACAACGTTAACCTAAGTGGAATTCTAATAGCATCTCCAATACATGATGTAAAATACATGACCACAAAGTGCTAGATGTAAAATACATCAGCCGCTCATCTCTGAACTTAACTGTCGAAACTGAATTTAACTGTCGAAACTGAACTTTGCTGTCGAAACTGAATTTTGCTGTCGAAACTGAATTTTGCTGTCGAAACTGAACGCACTAGCAAGGGTAGGCTACACGTCGGTCGACTGACTTTTTCATCTCTGGTCAGTCGATTTTGCAGCCGTTGGATACGAAATCAAGGGCCTGTGGTTCATCTTCAACCTCCACCCCCCTGAGCCGGCCAAACAGCAGCCCCTGCCGCCCGTGTCCGGCGGTGCGCCGTCCCGCCTGCCCCGAAAACACTCCCCACCATCGGTCCGCCGCCGCCCCGGCCATCCCTCTAGACCCCCCCCGTGCCGAGCTTTTTCTCCGGCGATCCCCACGCCACTGCCCCGCCAACGCCCCGCCACCGCCGGCGACCACCGCCCCCATCCTGAACCCTAAGATAGATAGTGGGGTACCTCTCCGGCGAGCCCCCCTCCCCGCTGCGGCTGGTTCTTCCTTCACCCCGATGGCATCGGAGTGAAGTGTAGCTAAATCGGAGCAGCATTGCAAGGAAGAGCAAGAGCGAGAGTAGAAGCGCGAGCAAGAGCAATAGCAAGAGCAGACCAGGCAGGGGACCGAGAGCAAGAGCAGAGCAGCAGCGCGAGCGAGAGCTAAAGCAGCAGCAGGTCCTACTGATGTGGACGTCGCCACCGAGGGAGCGACGCCATGGAGGAAGTGGCCGGCGACGCCACCGTGGATGGAGCCGCGCCGTGTCGGCCCGGGACCGAGCGCCAGCAGCACCGTGAGATCGAATCAAGAAGAAAATGCAGTGATTAGTGTTCAACCTCATTGGTGGCACCGATTAGGCCACAGCTTCATCCGAGGGAACAGTGATGATGATGCTCTTCCGGTGGTGCAGGTGAAGACGGCGGTGTGGGAATGGAGATGGCGCGAAAGACGAGGGGAACGTCGGGGCAGCTCCTTGGAGGTGGAGGACGGGGTGGCTGAACCGGCGGGACGATGAGATCGACGACGGTCCTCATCCGGTACGGTGGATGAGGGACGTCGATGTGTTGCTGTGGACGACGTCGTCGGGGAAGAGGCTCCGGCTGGGTGGCGGACGGAGCAGAGTGTGGGGTTTCGTCATGGGTTTTCGCGGCCTCGGTGTACAAATGGGTGGGCGGATGGGATGGCAGTGGGGAACCATGGCTTAGATACGCGCTTGTCCGAAATGTGGGGTAAGTTACAAAAGTACCCCCATCGATTTGAGGCGGTTCTTTCGGTTCAGGGGTACCACGGGCATTTCGCGTGTCGGGCTTTCGCAGGAGGTGGGAGTTTTCGCGCGCGTTGTAATTTCGGAATAGCAAGGCGCAGGTTGAGATGGAGGGAGTTGTCGGAGCATAATGAGACAAATATATCTTAAATATTTCGGGCTAACAAGGCGCGGGTTGAAATTTCCGGACAAGCCTAACGTGTACTGTACCAAATCAATGTGCCCTATGAATGTCATTCAAAACTTTGAATTCATGTTATGTTCAATTAAAATATTTCGCTACGTGTATAATGCATGCAACCTACTACTCAAATGAACGTTTTAGTGCATTCCAAACGTATATAATACCGCTTCAATATGAACTAAATTTGAATTCGTTTCTCTATTTGAATAAGATCTATAGTAATGATTGTTGTGAAGTCAAAGCATTTTAATTCGTTTCTCTGTTTTAATAAGATCTACAATCATCATTATTGTCAAGTTAAACCATCGTTTGTGTATTATCTTCACAGCACACCACATGATTAGTCTCGAGTTACATATGAACTATGTGTACTATATGAACTCGAACTAGATTTTTTGAATCCACTTTATTTTGATTTCAAATCACATTACATTTCTAGCTCTAGCTAGATCTTCATAATCTAAACCATGTCTCATATGTATAATGTGTTTATCACATTATGTATGGTGCCCCGCCCCCTATGCCTACAAGTATTTAGATGTGAGTTGCAAACGCCACACATTATCACAAATTCAAATAAAATATGAGAATGTTCGATATATAGTATTGTTTAGATTGTTCGGCATTTAGCTGTGAGTTGCAAACGCCATGCATTATCACATTATGGTATAACATGTGCACATCACGTGTATCACCACTATATTCATGCATGCAATGTTTAAAACACTATGATCTCCTATTCAAATATACGAATCCGCTTTCATATCAAATTATGATCTTTGTTAGTCTCTTACACCCACACAATCCTCTAACCTTTGTAGCTACCACTAACTTTCTCTCATGCATGCACACGCCCTCCTTGCCCTCCCCCTCCCTCGGCATTCTATCCACCGGGCACATTCATTTTTTTCTTTAGGTCGTTCTCCCAGAGTCCCCACAACTCCTTTCCGACACACACCGATCGATAAACCTGTCCAGCGATGCCTACCTACATACAAACACACCTTCAATCTCCGCCTTTATGTGTCCTTGCCTCGTGTCTCTCATACGGTCAGACACACGTGTAAACTCTCGCCCCTCTTTTCATCGCTCTCACAACCGCACACTCCTCCCCCTATCTAGCTAGTAGTTGGGCCTCTCGCACCACCTCCTAGCTCCATTCTCTCTGTATATCTGTCTCGCTGGGCCTTATTTGCCTCTAACAAATGGACGTACACCGACCGATCTCTCGCTATACATTAGCTAGCTAGGTCCTTATAACTCGTTTTTACCCACACGTCAATCGATCTAACTCATTAGTTGTGTCTCTCCCTTCCTCCGACAAACAACAATTGATCTATCGATCTAGTTAGGTTTGCTTACCAAACACATGGTTCCCCTTCATCATCCATGGATGCCTCCCGACAGATCTATCACACACAGGCACACACAGAAACACATCCCCACTCTTATTGATAACATTGCAGTTCCACCCTCAGTATGTCTAGTAGGCCTCTCCCACCATCTTCGAGAAGCAACTCCATCAACCATCCAGCACTCTACACCTCTCCCTCCCTCTCTCTCCTCTCTCTCTCTGTCCCATCATATTCCCCGTCCTTCAGTTATGTATGGATGTCGACCGATCTCCCTCACGACATAGTTGGGTCTCTCCTTCTCAACACATATACGAGTCGTTCTACCTCTATAGTTAGGCCTCTGCCTACCCCTCCCACCACCCCCTCCCCCCCACACACCGATACATTGAGCGCTCTAGTCATGTCTCCCTGCCACACACAAACTTGACGTGTGCCCTCTAACGTTTTGGTAGGCCAGTCGCCCTATATCTTTGACTTGTACACACACACAATTTCGATGGCTCTCAATTCATGAAATAATTTGTTTGAGATGGCTCTCAATTCGCGAAATAATTCACGAAATCAACCCCCCACCCCAACCCCACCCCAAAACAAAACACACACACAATTTCGATGGCTCTCTTCATCGATCTTGCACCCACCCATCGACACATATTCCCACAAATAATTCACGAAATCAACCCCCACCCCACCCCCACCCCAAAACAAAACACACACACAATTTCGATGGCTCTCTTCATCGATCTCGCACCCACCCACTTGATCCTCTCTTCGACTCTATCGATAGCTATGACCCCTCCCTCTCTTCTCGTGGATTGCCCGACCCTCTATGTATGATATGTATAGGCCTCCATTTCACACACATTGCATGCAAAAATTTGTTTGAGATGTCATCGACACATATTCCCACAAATAATTCATGAAATCAACCCCCACCCCACCCCCACCCCAAAACAAAAAACACTCACGAACGCGGTTTGTATCTCTCTCACACACCCACGTAGGTGGCGGACGTGCACGAAGAGAAGAGGTGCATGCACAACGCACGTACTCCCGTCTCTTTCCCAACCACACCCACGCGGGTACACGGTGGAGCTCATTTCTGTACGAAAAAGGCAGCCCACGTGGTAATTTGGCACGTGTACTGGTTGTCCACTAGGTGGAGGGAGGATCGTCTACCATGGGTGAACAAATAAATTGCGACTTGACGTGTTATGTTAAGAAAAGAGGCAAACCATGTGGGGCCTACCTTAGAGGCAAGGCTCTATACACTGGAATACTTTTGATGTGTCCCGTCAATTCGCAGAACGAGGAGAAGCTTGCTTAGTACGCCGCCTCCCCCGCCCACGGGCGCGGTGGCTCGCAGGATGAGGTGAAGCTTGCTTACTACGCCTTACGCCCGCTCCCTCGCCCATGCGTGCGGTGGCTCGCAGGACGAGGAGAAAAATTTACTACTCCCTCCGTTTACTCCTCGTCCCTACTACCTTGGTTATAGAGATTATATTATATTGTTTGGAATATATATGTCCTTTAGTATATTTCAATATGAACTACTAGTACATACTCCAAACACTGATGTATATAGACGTATTTTAGAGTGTAGATTCACTCATTTTGCTCCGTATGTAGCACTCTCCCTCGCCCCTCGACTCTCGCCCATGTGGTGGACGTGCACCAATTCATTCGGTCTCATATAGCCAGAACGATATATACTGCACTACCGTTATTGCTCGACTTCCCGAAGAGGCAAGAGCCAATCGCAAGGTTAATATTTTGGAGATGCCAAGCGCAAGGTTATAGGAGAACGAGTAGTAGGTGCCGCGTCATTTATAAATAAAGTTTTTTTTCTTAAGTGGCACGTACGCAATATGATAGGTTCATATGGAGAGAAAAGGAAACCGCTCCACTATATACATAGTCAGGACGGGCCAGCCTACACGGTTGCTTGCTGGGGTTGCTCTCTTCACACTCTCTCGCACAAAACGACTGTGGCCACATCTCTAACATCCCGGCGGATCACGTCCGCTTGGGGAAGGGGTGGATGCTTAGTGTAGATGCGGTGGCCGTTGCCGACGACGAAAACCCACTGTCGGCATGTCCCGATCAGGGGTCCCCACCGTTCTCTCTCACAAAGCCAACGATGTTGCCTTCGTCCCTTGCTCACTGCCGCGACGTGGGCAGTTGCTGCCTCCCACCGCCCTCCTCAAGGTTGAGCTACGTCCCTCAGGTACAACTCCCTTTACAGTCGGCTTGCACCACTGCTCCAGCTGCCCACATCACTCCCTGTGGATATTTCTCTACTTCTTTGCCTCGCACATACCTCTACTGGCTTCTTCGTACTGTATTTGTGACGAGTTTATGTATCATCAACTAGTCCTAGTAATCTTATTCTAATCACGCTTCTTCAATTTCTTTGCCACAGGGATGCTCATCTCGATTTTGGTGAAACTGCACAAAATGATCCGATGGTCAAAAGGTTGCAAACTTCATTTATTAGGAAGCTCGAATGTTGCCAGCAAATTGAAGCCTGGTCAGGGTTCTCGATTCAAGTGCTAGGGACTGCATGGATCGTTTTTTTCTTTAGCTACCTCTGTTCCAAAATAAGTGTCAACTTTAGTAGTAGTACAACTTTGTACTAAAGTTTGCACAAAGTTGAGACACTTATTTTTGAACGGAGGGAGTACATATTTGCTATGATCTGTCAATCATTGAGATGCAATAGCATGCATGTTAGTCTCCTTTGTATTTGATGAAATGTTGCAACGGGCAACCTTGGATGCAAGATACATGTAACAGAAGCTGGAAGCTTCATAGCATTGTACAAATTTATCTCGCTGATAAATTACAGTATGTACTATACTAGTACTTCCTCCATTCTTAAATATAAATCTTTGTAGAGATTTCACCATGAACCACATGCGGATGTATATAGATGCATTTTAAGTGTAGATTCATTCATTTTGTTCCGTATGTAGTGGAATCTCTACAAAGACTTATCTACTAGTAATAGCTAGCCCCCACTACTAGGAATTCTCTATCCTCTCCTTGAGCCACATCATCAAAATTGATGTAGCCGTTAGATGAAGTAAATCAGTCCATAATAGCCGTCTGATCTAGACGTTGAGAGGCTCCGCACTAAGCCACATGCAAGCATGCAGAAATACCGTGGCACATGCATGTGAGTGGGTTTTAAATCACATCAACATGTCTGCATGCAAGCATGCACCGGTAGCATGCATGTAAGTGAGCTTTTAAGTCCCATTAACATGTCAAAAAGAAAAATATAATCCCATTATGCAGTAGGAGTTGGCTGATCTTTTTTCCTCACGTGGGATGATCTAAATGATGATGGGAGTTTATTTAGTTTGGCTACCACATTTGTCATGCGGTTATAGAGTTTTTTTAGTTCTATGAAATTGATAATTTTCACTGCTCCTGTGATAATGTGAGGTGGGCCATGTAATCACTGAGCCTGCGTGTTTTCACTTCTCTTGCACGCCTCCGCTGTAAGAATGGAGAAAATTGTAATCTAGTAGTAGTACCTCCTTTCGCCGAAAGCATGGGACATCCAGCAGTCCTACCACCTCAGTAATAAAGACCAATGAGCGATCAAATCACATAGACCCAGCAGCAAGTTGGACGGACAAAGCAACCATCACTCTTGCGCCAGTGAGAGATCGCGTTCGCTCTGCCCAGGCATGAATGCAGCACCGATTCTTTGGAGCGGCGCTAACCGTTTCGGGCAGGAAGCGCGCGCGGGCGATGGAGGGGCTTTGGGTGGGCCAGGCTGGTCAAGAGCGGGCGTGGCAGCTGTCCGCATGTCCCTACCAGACACGTACGGAAATGAGAGGATGCACCGACTCTCGCGGCTAAAATCGTACACTACACAACATCTCTCTATAGGAGTAGGTCGATCTGTCGCTCTCTCTAACACACACATGGTGTTAAACACACACACACACACACACACACACACACACACACACACACACACGCACACGCACGCACCTTGGTCCCGTTGCACCTTCTAACGTGACTTATTACACCTAGGCGGAGGGAGTAGTAAGTATACGAGATACGGTGGCACACTGACTTAAGTCGAATACAAGTCCCCAAAATTTGTGTGCATGTTATAATAAGGATTCACTTAAAATAGTACGTGAGCGAACAGAGGGATCAATTGGACAGTGTTCCCAAGCAGTAGCGAGATGTGTGAGGTAAGATGCACCGCTAGCGCTTTTAGTTTTTCTTATTAATTTGTTTGTTTCACCCTCTGACTGGTGGGACCCAACGTACTACGTGGAGAGAGGTAAGGTGACTAAGGCTGCATTATTTCTGCACCACTGTGGATAGTCTTACCACCAAAGCCACATGACACGATTATGATTGAAATCCCAATGACTCCGACACACACACACACACGAAACACGGCATGCTTGTCACACGAATGTAGGAATGTATAAAAGGTTATTTCCCTCTCGTTGAACATAACGGGAGGGTTGTGTAGCTGGTTAGTCTGTTCGCTCATCAAACTTGAGGTCTCGGGTTCGATAACTACACTTGAGCATAATTTGTGCCAGGAGGATTCTTTGACTGGTCAAAATGTTTTCTAGGGTTTGCACGCTTCACACTCTGTCTCCAGTATATATATACATGCTGGAGCCTCAACGCTTATAGTTGCCCTCTTCACACTCTCTCGCCCTCTCCAGATCTAAACAAGACTTCGTTGGCCTCTCTTTCCCCTCACTGCTGCTCAAAGAGCCGGCAGGATCCGTCCGCCAGGAAGGGAAGGAGGCTTAACGCTGTCGCCATCGGCGAGGGACTACCGGCGCAGCTGTTCACTTTCCACCCAGCGGCGGCGTGGGAGGGCCTCCGACCCCTGCTTCTTCGCTGTCGTCCCGTCGCCCACCGAACCACGCCCCAAGAACCTGAAGGTATAATTTACTTACTCCACATGCATTGCTCTAGCTGCATGTATACTATGAATCTAGGACGTGCTTCAAAGAGGAAAGGAGTGGGGGAAAGTAGTGGGAAAAGTTGTATATAGCATGAATATAGGACGTGGTTCAAAGAGGAAATGAAGGGGGAAAGTTGTAGAGCATTAATCTAGGACATGGTTCAAAGAGGAAAGGAATGGGGGAAAGTAGTGGGGAAAGTTGTATCACATAAATCTAGGACGTGGTTCAAAGAGGAAAGGAAGGGGCGAAAGTACTAGTTCAAAAAGGAAAGGAAGGGACAAGGCTGTAGAGTTTGAGCAGGACTAGATTTGCTGCGCTCACATAGGGATAGGCGTCTAAAGATAACAAAACTGGGACCAACACAAATATGCTCCTTGGTTGTTTGTTCTTTGTTGCAATAGACTGTGCATGACCACAGTACATCGGTAGATGCACATGGTGCTGGTGCGTCCACTATCCCGTGCAACTCATTAGCTGTTGTTAATCTAAGGCCCTGTTTGGTTAAAAACTCCCTAGTCCCTACCTGCTGGGTTCCAGGGACTAAACATGGACTAGAGGTTATTAAATGACATGCTAAAAGACCATGTTACCCCTAGTAATGAACTGATAGAGACAAGGTGCGATGCGTAGCAGGGGCAACTGTTGGAAAAAGTCCCAAAAAGACTCCCTCGGGGTCTTCTTTCTTTAGTCCCAAATGCTCACTTTTAGTCCCTAAAAGTCCCTCCTGTTTGGTTTAGATGGGACTGACACGGAGTTTTTTAGTCCCTACACCAAATTGTCCCTGTAAACAAACACCCTCTAATAATGTCGCTGGAAAATTGATGCAATGCCACAGTTAAAAACAAATTACACGTTTAATGAATTTTATTGTTAATATAATCTCTATGTTAATATTAATCAATGCCATCGTTTGAGAAATGCTACTGTCTTGCTTTCTTTCCCATTTATATAAGGTAGATGCTTCTTTTTGTTGGCTTCTATGTCATCCACCGTTATTGACCACTAATTGTTTCCTTTGCACCTCTATGTAAATTGGGTTATCTACTTCACCTCGTTGCCATTGTGACCTTTTGTTGCACTGCAAAAAACACTTTTGTTTTAAAAGTGTTTTGTGCAGTTCAACCAAAATGTCACACCGACAACGTTGCTTGATTGCTTGATCTTAGTGGAACTGCACAAGAGGAGATCTTACTTCCTATCCGTTAAGGCGAATTTGGTTCAGATCTTCTTCTTGTGAGTTGTTTGAATTCCGCATCATGAGAGGTCAGTACTAGCCTTCTTTCACGTGATTCTGCAGTGTGCATTCATATGTTGTGCTACTTGTACGATAATGTTGCTTGATTTTAGTGAACTGCACAAATGGAGACAAGACTTCCAATATGTATGTGCACTGTACTATCCCATTGAGCTAACATAAGGATATTTCACAACTGCTGGCCTGTATTTTGCCACTTTCATCAGAAAATTAAGTTTAGTACTATACTTGTGCTCCCTAATTGACATGTCAAATCTTACATTGAAGGCGAAGCTTGTTTGTTATTAAACCAAGTGATGAAGGGGAAGAACAAGGGGAAGAAAAACAAAAATCAACTCCAGGTGCTGTAATGAAGCACTGGAACTGTGATGACACAAGTAATGATATAGTTTTGCATCTTAATTTATTGCTATGGCTGGAACGAGCAATTGTTTTGCCACTGATTTGATGCCACTCTTAATGTAATATGTAATTATCTCTACTTATGCAATCAGGGATCTTCTTTGAAGATACCATATATTTTAGTGGAACTGCACAAGAAGATGTTGGAAACATTAAACTAATCGAGGAGTATATAGTAAGAATGGCCACCACCGTAGATAGCAACAGATGGTTCCGGAGAATTGCTTCATCTGTAAGCTCTACACAATAAGCCTCCTGACAAAGGTTGGTACTCACCCACTGATTTCATCCATATGATTGAGCTTTGTCATCTCTATTGGTGTTGTGCTACTGTTTAGATACTGTCATGAAAAAGTGGTATTGTCCTTGAGAAGTGCTTCATCTGTGCTATTTTAAATATTTCCTTTCCTTTTTTTCGAGCAAACAGTGATGCTAGCATTTAGTAGTCCTCTTGTCTTTGCACAACAGGGTCATCTTCCTCTGAAGAAGAATATGGAGTACGTGAAGTGACTAGTTCCGATTATGCCAGGATGAAGAAGCCCTGTCTATCTTATCATCAGAAGGAGCAGTTGAAGGATGGTTACATTACTCCCCACAAGACCAAACTAACTTCAGCTCAGAAGGACTGACAAAATCTCCATTTTTTTGCTGTGATGCGCGAGTACAATGTTGTTCTAGGATTCTTTTTGGTGAGTTCCATTTTTCTAAAAGTGTGCTCTACATGGACTATGTATGTGCCTGTTGAAACTGTCAATTCATAGTACAGTTTGCTCTATACTAATCACTTTTTTGTATTTGTGCAAACAGGGGTGCTCAACTTGATTTCAATGGGAACTGCACAAAATGTTCATGAATACACCGAATCATTCATTTCCACCACAAGAAAGGAGGTGCCGATAAGTTCAAGGCGTTGCAACATATAAGGGCGAAATCATACAAGCTACGCGTGAATTTTGTTGATTTTGGTGGAACTGCACAAAAAGAACAGCTGGTTTATTTATCACGAGGTGCCATGTCAATGTCTGAACTGATGCAAACCCTGCCCATTCCACAATCGTAGGCATTTGATATTTTGGAATGGGACAACCTTGTCAAATTTTGCTCATTGATTTTAGCAAGACATGCGTTTGATATTTTCGAATGGGACGCCCTTTGCTGTCAGCAACGTCGATCAATTTTTTCTTTATTCTTTAGTTGTGAAGTAAATATTGCCTCTGACATGTGAGTCGCTGAGATGCATAATCATCGATTGTTTTGAATGTTCTCTATGAATTGCCTGGCCTGTGTGTTTGATTGCAATGTACAGAAACGCTAAAAAGCTGCTCAAACTCTTTGCACTCCTTCTGTTCCTTTTTACTTCGCACATTGTGAGTGTGCATACATTTTTGTATAAGATTGGTCAAAGTAGAGATACTTTGACTGCAGACAAAACTTGTATGCAGACTAGAAAGGACCGGAGGGAGTACATGTGAAACTGCTGCAAACGAGGTGATCACCCTAGGAATAATGCTAGTACGTATTGTTTTGCATGTTCATCCAATGCCAGTGATACAGGAATTCGAACTAACCGAAATAAATTCATTCATACACGGTCGGATTTCATATAAACATGCCAGATTTCATTACATTTCATACATTCTTCAACTAAAAAGGGGTGCGTTGGAGGTATAATTAATTAACCGAAGCTACCCACCTGTGTCCCGCTGAGCCCAATAGAAGCTTCAGTGACTTAACTGCAGGTGCAATTGCGTAACTGACATGTGGCCTGTTGGGCCCACGTGTCAGTCAGCCAACTGCACCAGCAATTAAGTAGAAGCAGCATTATTTTCCAGCAGAACTCCCCGACTCCACGTCGCCGCCAAGAAGCTAACCGGCCGTCAATGGTCAACCCGCCTAGCTTGGCTTCAACAGGAGGGTAGCAGCGGTGGCCTTACTTGGACCCGAGCGGTGGCGACCTACCGTGTTCTACTCTTCCTTGTTTTTTGTGTGGGGCGGCCTCGTTGGCAGCGGGGCGGGGCCTTGGCGGAGCCGGCGATGTCCTCTGTCTCGTTGCCGGCGGGCGGCGCCTCAGCAGAGCTTTGGAAATCCTCCCCGCGTTGCCGGCAGGGTGGGGCCTCGGCTTAGCCGGCGAAGTCCTCTGCCTCGTTGTTGGCGGGGCGGGGCCTCGGCGGAGCCGGCGGTGTCCTCTGCCTCGTTGTTGGCGCCGCGGGGCCTCGGTGAAGCAGGGCCTCGTCATAGCCAGCGGAACGGGGACTCGTCGGAGCCGGCATTGTCATATGCCTCGTTGTTGGCGCCGCGGGGCCTCGGCGGAGCAGGGCCTCGGTGGAGCAGGGCCTCATCGACGCCAGCGGAGCGGGGACTCGTCGGAGCCGGCGTTGTCCTCTGCCTCGTCCTCGGTCTCGCCAAACAGCGCCTCGCCCGCTTCATCACCCTCTTATCTAGCCTCTTTGTAGGCAGCTGCAGCCTCCGCCACCCGCATGCGGTACCACCAACACTCGAGGCGGCCCTTGCGGGCGGAGCGGTACGAGTCGAGCAGCGCCTCCTGCTCCGCCCGCTCCGCGGCGATCTGGTCCTCCGCCTGCAGGTGCTCCTGGAGGAGATGGTGGTTGTAGGCGGTGTCGGCCTGCGCCTCCCAGAACTGCTCCTGACGCATCTACCTCACACTGTCCATATATTGGGCACGGGCCTCGCCGATGGTCATGGTGCAATGCACCGACGAGGATGGCGCGGAGGAGGGGGTTGGCGCCGGATTGTTGACTACCATGTTCTCCATTGGGACGTCATCGTCCTCTGGCTGCCTGTAGGCCAGCCGGTCGGCAGCAATGGCTGCCATCTCCTTGTGGTCCGTCGTCCGCCCGTCCTGAAGGGCGCCGGAGCGCGAGGAAGCCATGGTGGGAAGTAGTGGTGTGAACAGGAGAAAGGGAATGGATGAAGATGACTGCGGCTATGGCCGGCGCAGCAGTTTATATAGCAATGGTGGGCGGGCGGAGGGACGGACATGTGGCGCCGGAGTAGCCGCCTCGGCAACCGCGTATTGTTAATGTGGGCGGCAGATGGACGGACGGACGACACTTGTGTCATTTGAAGGCGGAGCAATCGCCTGCACCGGGAAGCGGGGCGGGCGGTGCTGACTGTTTCGGGCGGAAAGCGCGCGCGGGCGAGGAGATGACTTTACTGGGAGAGGATGACAATGGGGACCCACCAGGTCCATAGCCTCACGTACGCAAGTGCCTCCTTATTATATATATATATATATGTATAAAACTATACTCCCTCCGTCTAGGTGAATAAGTCGTATTAGAAGGTGCATCACGACCTAGGTGCAAGCAGATTGGTGGAAAAGAAGAATATTTCTCTCTTCTAAACACAACATTTAATCACAGCAGTTAAGAGGATGCCTTATTAGCTACCCATGCAGGCCATCGTAATGCATAGCATGCAAAATACTTTTATTTCTTTCCTAATAACTGCATGGATGTGCTGCATGCATTGGTCCTTGCCCGAGCAAAAAAAAAGGGAGGAAAGGGGTTTCCACGGGAGACAACGAGGCAGAGGTGGAAGCGCTCGCTGGAGTAATTTATTTTGCTTCCCCCTGGTTTCCAGACATCACGGTCCAACACCATTGTCAACCTATGTACTAGTCAATAAATGAGAGAATTGCACAAGAAGCGGCCGACGGCTGGGACCAAGCAGCTCGAGCAGTATTTGTGTTTTTGAGGTGTGAGCAGTGCAGAGTTTTTCGATGTTGAGCCCAGATATTAATTTTTCTCCTCTGAACAACAACGAAAACATCGCTGCAGGTATTAACCGGGCGGGCTGTGGCCCGTCTAGCCCAGGCCAGATATCCAGCCCAGATATTAATTTTTTTCAAGCTGAAAATGGCTAGCCCAGCTATACTTTTTTTTAGGAATACCCAGGCAAGGTCAAGTTGTTATTCTCCGCCCCGCTGGGCTGCAAATCTTTTCTAGGAGGGATGCATTAGGATTAACAAGAAAATGGGCAAGGTCAAATAATAAATGGGATGTAATTATAAAATCTAGGCAGTAACTATAAAAAAATGTGCCAAACACATGATTACTTTATAAAATATTATTTTTGGATATTGAAAATTTTAATTTCATTAATTGTTGCGAGCGCAATGTTTTGTTGGATTTTTATGTAATATAAATTTATATTGAAATTGTATTTAATCTGACTAGAAATTTCGGGATAAAAATATTTCGGATCCCATCAAAATGTGGGAAATTTTATTGAATTCTGTTTTGAACGGTTGGTTGAAATGGGCTGTACTTTTAACAAACTATATATGGGCTGTAGTAAATTCCATTAGAATTCAAAAATGGGCTACACATTCTTGCAAATCTCAAATGGGCTATAAGTTCTCTGCCACACACTTCTGGCCTTACTAAGTTGACGCGTCCCCTAAAAAAACAGAGTTGCCGCGTATGCAAGGCTTTGTCAACTTATAGTCAACACACGGTTCTAGCAACAGTGGCCGTTGGATGTCCATCCAACGGACGCCGTGCTTCTTCTTCAATCTCGGATATTCTAGCTTCACCCGCCCAAAAATTGATTCCTCCCCCTGACATCTGGGGCGCACCGTTTCGGAAGCTGACCTGTGGGCCTACTAAGTTGATGTACCAAGGGCTTTGTCAACTTAGTCAATATAAATGATTCTAGCTGCAGTGACCGTACGATGTCCATCCAACGGCCGTAGTGCTTCTTCAACCTCTGGTCTTCTTGCTCCAGCCGGCTAAAGCAGCGCCGGCCGTGCCGCCTGCTCCTGCCTCCCGCGGCCGGCTGTGCTGCCGTGGAGGCCTCACCGCCCCCTACTATTCCCACCGCTGGCCAGGCCCTGCGGCGATGGCAGCCTCACACCGTAGCTGAACGAGTGAACCCTCATACTCCTCTCCGCGTGGGCATCCACTGCCGTGTCTTCACCGGCTCTGCGTCCCCTTCCTAGGCCTCGCCGTCGTCCACCGCCCTGGTGCTCTCGGCGTGGCGTGGTCAACATGGTCAAGGAACGACTTCCATCGGACGTGGACTGCACGTGGAGAGGCTGACAGCTGGGTCCATGGCGGCAGCAAGGAAGTGCCTCCTTATTACGCGGAAAATAATGATTCCTCCACCTGACAGCAGGGACCCACCGGACAGGCCACCGTATTTCATGAAAAAAATGTTTCCCCCCTGACTGCTGGCACCCACTAGCTACACCTTCGCACACAAGGAAGTGCGTCCGGGCAAAAAAAAAACGATTCGCCCCCCTGACTGCTGGACTCACCAACTACATCTTCGCACGCAAGGAAGTGCCTGACAGTCGGGACCCACCTGGTCGAAGCGTACGTAGCGTTGTCATTCTGGTCGCGAACGTATACGTACATATATACTGGTGGATGTAGAGGCGCGCACGTGTCGTAGTAGAGGCGGCCAGGGTGGAAGAAAGAAAATACGGCCACGTATGTGTACATATGGGCGGGGTCTCGAACGCCTACTCGCGCATACGTATGGCGAGGGCTCGTTGACATGGCTGGGTCAGAACGGAGAAACAGCGTCGTCTTCATGTTCATGGGGAGGCAACGGAATGCATCGTGTTCATGGGGAGGCAACGGAATGCATCGTGTTCATGGGGAGGCAACGGAATGCGTCGTGTTCATCGGGAGGCAACGGAACACGTGGGAGCCAACCGGAACAGGAGGGTTTGGACAGAACAGGCGATGGAAACGAGGCCTGGCGTACCGCACAACGGAGGAAACGGACCTCCTACGTTCGGAACGGGGTCCTGTTGATCGGGAGGGGTCTGGCGTACCGCAAAACGGAGGAAACGGACCTCCTACGGTCGAAATGGGGGTCCTGTTGATCGGGAGGGGTGTGGCGTACCGCAAAAGGGACGAAACGGACTTGTGTTGGAGCGCTACGGTCGAAACGGGGGTCCTGTTCATTGGGAGGGGTGTGGCGTACCGCAAAACGGGACTCCACGGGATACTGTTCATCTCCACCGTCGACCCCCTCCAGCCTCCACGAGCTACTGTTCATCCACCGTCGACCTCCTCCAGCCTCCACCTGCGACTGTTCATCCACGGGCTCCTGTTCATCCAGCCTCCACCGCGCGCTACTCCACCGGCTACTGTTCAACCAGCCATGTCCACAGGCTCCTGTTCAACCACCCCTCCACGGGCTACTGTTCATCCTGCCCTCCACCATCTACTGTTCATCCTGTCCTCCATGGGATGGTCCTGTTCATACAGCCCTCCACGGGGTCCTATTCATCCAGCCCCAACCGGCTCGATCGATCGGGGTCCTGTTCATCTAGAGGCAACACCACGGGGTCCTGTTCATCCACCCCCACCGGGAACTGTTCATCCAAACCCCCCGGCAACGCTCACTGTTCATCCAGACGTAGCATCGATCGGCTTCAGTTAGCAGTTGTAGCGAAGGAATCGCTCGATCAGGTTCAGTTAGAGCTAATGCCTCGCACACACGCGCGCACGTGTACGAGAGAAACGCGCATCGCTCGGCCCCCGACCTCCCACCGTAACCGAGAACTCCCCGAAATTTTCCTCGCCCTCGCTTCTACCACGGTTTTTTCCGTCATGGACGGCCCAAAGAATGTCATGCAGCTGCGTCTCCGGCCCGCCCAGGACGAAAAGCCCATTTTCTGTCATGATTTTTTGTCATAGAAGTAGGATCCCACCACATCTATGATGATACCGGGTTTCATCACAATTATCGTCATAGAAGTGTCATATGTATGACAGAAAAAAATTCGTTCGGCCCAAAATGTCACAGATGTGTCTTTTTTTGTAGTGTTGCCCTGAATAGGTTTTCTATTTTACCGGTCTCATGGTGGTAGTTGGGAGACTGGGTTATAGGATCGATTGCTATACTATCAAGGGGGGCTCTCGATGAGTAGCTTGATCATACCATTCGTAGAGAGCTCAAACCATTGCATCCTTGCATCATCTTTATTGGTTCTTGTTTGGTTCTTCTCCTTGTGAGATTTGGAGCTTATGGTCATTTTCATGACAAGCTCAAGTTCATCGAAAACGGAGTTCGCGTGCATCTTCTATGATGTTTTTGATGTTGGAGGTTATGCCGGTTCTTCACTGTTGGAGGTTTCACTCTTCTATTTCATTAGGCATACCTCCACTGCCACTTCTTACTATAGTCAGTCGTTATTGGATGCCACTCGTCGTCATCTATCCAACAAGCTTGAGTTTGCTCAATTCGGAGCTCATATGCAGAAGTTGTGGCGGTTTAGGCTTTATTGCATCCTCTGTTTTCTCTGTTGTGCTCCTGAAAGGCTCAAGCGGCAGTACCGCGGCCCTGTGCCACGCGTACTACCGCTGCTTCTAGGGATGCGTCTTTTCGTGTCGGGTTTCGCGGTAGTAGAGCGGTAGTACCTCTTATAAGTGGTAAGTGGTACTACCTCTCCTCCCGAGCGGTACTACCTCTTATAAGTGGTAAGCAGTACTACCTCTCCCCAGAGCGGTACTACCTCTTTGGCAGAACTACAGCTCGTGTTTTTCTCTCTCGTTGGGCTGTTTTGACCGTGATAAGCGGTAGTACTGCTCCTGCAAGCGGTAGTACCGCTTGTGCATGACCTGAGAACATAACAGTTGGATTCAGGAGGTCCTATAAAAGCGGTTCTGATACGTCTCCAACGTATCTATAATTTTTGATTGCTCCATGCTATATTATCTACTGTTTTGGACTATATTGGGCTTTATTTTCCACTTTTATATTATTTTTGGGACTAACCTATTAACCGGAGGACCAGCCCATAATTGCTATTTTTTTGCCTATTTCAGTGTTTCGGAGAAACATAATATCAAACGGAGTCCAAACGGAATAAAATCTTCGGGAACGTGATTTTCTCACCGAATGTGATCCAGGGGACTTGGACCCTACGCCAAGGCATCAGAGAGGCGGTCATGAGGGTGGGGGGCGCGCCCCTGCCTCGTGGGCCCCTCGAAGCTCCACCAACGCACTCCTTCCTCCTATATATACCTACGTACCCCCAAACGATCAGAACAGGAGCCAAAAACCTAATTCCACCGCCGCAACCTTCTGTATCCACGAGATCCCATCTTGGGGCCTGTTCCGAAGCTCCGCCGGAGAGGGTTGTCATCACGGAGGGCTTCTACATCATCATAGCCCCTCCTATGAAGTGTGAGTAGTTTACCTCAGACCTTCGGGTCCATAGTTAGTAGCTAGATGGCTTCTTCTCTCTTTTTGGATCTCAATACAAAGTTCTCCCCCTCTCTTGTGGAGATCTATTTGATGTAATCTTCCTTTTTGCGGTGTGTTTGTTGAGATCAATGAATTATGGGTTTATGATCAAGTCTATATATGAATAATATTTGAATCTTCTCTGAATTATTTTATGTATGATTGGTTATCTTTGCAAGTCTCTTTGAATTGTCAGTTTGGTTTGGCCTACTAGATTGGTTTTTTTGCCATGCGAGAAGTGCTTAGCTTTGGGTTTGATCTTGCGGTGTCCTTTCCCAGTGACAGAAGGGGCAGCAAGGCACGTATTGCATCGTTGCCATCAAGGATAACAAGATGGGGTTTATTTCATATTGCATGAATTTATCTCTCTACATCATGTCATCTTGCTTAAAGCGTTACTCTGTTTTAACTTAATACTCTAGATGCATGCTGGATAGCGGTCGATGACTGGAGTAATAGTAGTAGATGCAGGCAGGAGTCGGTCTACTTGTTTCGGACGTGATGCCTATATACATGATCATACCTAGATATTCTCATAACTATCCTCAATTCTGTCAATTGCTCAACAGTAATTTGTTCACCCACCATAGAATACTTATGCTCTTGAGAGAAGCCACTAGTGAAACCTATGCCCCCCGGGTCTATTCTCATCATATCAATCTCCATCACTTTAATCTTGCTTTGCTTTTTTACTTTGCCTTTTACTTTTCACCTTGCATCTTTATATCAAAAATACCAAAAACATTATCTATAAGTTCTCACTCTCGTAAGTGACCGTGAAGGGATTGACAACCCCTAATCGCGTTGGTTGCGAGTTGCTATCGTTTTGTACAGGTACGAGGGACTTGAGCGTGGCCTCCTACTGGATTGATACCTTGGTTCTCAAAAACTAAGGGAAATACTTACGCTACTCTGCTGCATCATCCTCTCCTCTTCGGGGAAACCAACGCAAGCTCAAGAGGTAGCAAGAAGAATTTCTGGCGCCGTTGCCGGGGAGTCTATGCAAAAAGTCAACATACCAAGTACCCATCACAATCCCTATCTCTTGCATTACATTAGTTGCCATTTGCCTCTCGTTTTCCTCTCCCCCACTTCACCCTTGCCGTTTTATTTGCCCTCTCCTTCTCCTTCTCCTTCTCCTCCTCCTTTTCCGTTTGCCTTCCCGTTGCCATGAACGAATCATAAAGAATAAAGGGTCCTTTCCAGGGTCTTGGTACCTTGGATGACCCCTCTATCCTCTCTAAGCTCAAAAATAATGATGCTATTGAAAGACCCACCGGGGTTAGTAATGAGAGTTTAAATGATCTTGATGAAGATGACTCTGGAATTTTTCTTTATTTAATTGATGAGTCTTTAAAAGATGCTTGGGATAGGTTATTGAGGATTAGGGCTAGCTACATACCACAATATCAAATAGAGTTTTACTTAAAAACTTTCTATATTGGATTACCTGCTTCTTTCAAACAAGTGCTAGATTCTATTTTTGAAGAGGGTTTTCTTGAAGGGGATGCTATAGATACCTATGAAAGAATGAAAACTATATTCGGGTACCCCATGAATGATAAGGTTGAATCTACCACCCTCTTATGCTTTTATCAAAACGAAATTATCAAAGAGATGAAATCTAGTTTAGATGCAAATTTCCGTAATGTGCTTAATCTTACTTCATCCATTAATGGCTGTCGGGGGTTGGGTGCGACATATGCCAAAGGATGGATTATCATGGTGGGAGCAAGTAGAACGTTGCCGGTGCCAGGAAGCGGGATGAGGCGTAGACATGTACGCCGGCGAATCTTACCCAGCTTCAGGGCTCTCCGTGGAGATAACACCCCTACTGCTGCTCTGCGGGGTCTCCGCATGGTCACTATGGCAAAGGGGATACAAGGTTGCTCCTCGAGTTGTTTCCTGGAGGTAGGAGAAGGCAAGGCTAGCTCTCTCCTTCCTATATGATCTGGTCTAGAGCTAATGGATGCGAACCCTTTGCATGGGTGCCCCGGGGGGTTTATATAGGCCTACCCCCCAGGGGTACAATGGTAATCCGACTGGGCGCAGGGCCCAGCCGTCAGTCTCTTGGGCCGTCGTCTTCTCCGCCGACTGCCGGGGCCCGCCGGCTAGTGGGACCCGCCGACTGGTCCGGTATGGAGCCGACAGGCCGTGTCCGCCGTGAGCGGGTCTTGCCGGCTGCTGATTACTGTGCCGTGCCTCTAATGACGCAGGCTTGGTCATGGGGTCGTGGCTACAGCTCCGCCGCCTGGTGGGCGATTACTGTAGCCACTCCCCGTCTCGTCTGGTTAATGGCGCGTGGGACCCGTGGGAGGGGCGAGCCGACTCCCAGAGGCTGACTCCCAGCGGGTCCGGCTGGTGGTGCTCTCGCCGTCTTCTAGACCCTCGCTGACCGGTGGGTCCCGTCGTCCCAGGGCCGTACAGACAGGTCGTCATGTGCGTAGGACTCTGCCTATGGGTGCTGATGTCAGGGCCGGTATGGCAACAGTGCCACGCCGAACGGAGATCTCCGCGGGTACGGTGCACTGTGGCCATACGTGCCCGTGGAGCGAGGAGGGTGTGGGCTTTACTGTAGCCATTCCCTATCTCATCCCTCTTGACGTAGGCTTGGGTATTCGTTGGCGCGTTGGGCCGAGTCCTGGCAGCCGGCTTCTCTGGAAGCCGCCAGGCTGGAGTCGGCGTGTCTTGAACTTGCCCTCAGTACTCGGCCGCGAGGGGGAGCCGGCCGCGCTTCAAGCATGTTTCTAGAGGACAACTCTTCGTCATGGCATCTTTGAGGGGCCCGGCCTGCCCCGATGTCTTGAAAGGTTCTGGGCTTAGGGTTAGCCTACCCGTGGCCCATTACTCCGACAGTAGTCCCCGAAGCTGGTGAGGCGCCGCGGATGATCAGCCATGGAGCCTCAGCAGTTTCTCTCTCCGGGAGCCCGAGGCTCGGATTTTGTCTGACCTCCGCCGGGCCAACTAGAAGGAGTTGGACTCGCCCAACTCTGAATCATCCAATATTTCGAACGCCCCGGCGGGAACCAAGTAGTGTGCTGGCTAAGCTTCCAGGCCGCCGCCCGATTCGAGCCTGTCACGTGGCAACGCGCGGCGAGGCCAGTCTGCCTGCCCACGCGCGTGACAAGACAGATCTTCAGGCGGGGCCCGCCACTACCGTGCCTCGGCATGCGAGCGGATCCGCTGCGGCCGTGGCGGACGGTTGGCGTTCCCACGGAGTTACTGCGCGCAGTAACTCCGTGCGATAAACGTGGGGGTCGTGGGGTCGTGGCGTAGTAAATCCCATGACCACCCCCTCGGCTTCGCAGCCCATGAGGCTATAAGTAGGGGGAGGGGGGAGCGGCAGAGCACGCGCGCCCCTCCTCCACACTTCTCCTCGCTTCTTCTTCTTCTTCTTCTTCACACCGCCCGGAGCCTCGTAGAGCGATGCGACGACCGCCCACGATGAGCTCTTCCTCCTCCGCCGCGCCCCCTTCGGAGCATTCCGGCACCTGGGATGGCTCGGAGGTCCATAACGACCACATTGATTTCCTCCGCAAGACGCGTCGGCTCCCCGACAAAGATTACGTGCGGGTACGTCTTGCGCCAAAGGGGGAGATCTCGCCGGCGCCGCAGGAGGGCGAGCGGGTCATCTTCCACTTGCACTGCCTGCGCGGCCTAGGCCTGCCGGCGGGCAGCTTCTTCCGCGCCTTCCTCGAGTTCTACGGCCTCCAACCGCACCACCTCACGCCCAATACGGTGGTGCTGCTATCTGCCATCGTCGCCCTGTGCGAAGGCTTCCTCGGAGTCCTCCCCACCATCGAGCTTTGTGGGGGAGTTCTTCCTCTACAATCTCGGCACCCAGGCCGCCGGTGTGCCGGCTCAGTCCGGCGCGTTCATCACCGTGCGGAGGTCAGGGCCTGACAGCCCCTTCCCCGCCATCAAGCTGATAAAGTCGGTGAAGATGTGGCAGCGATCTTCGCGGAGGGCGATTGGGTCAATCTGCCAGCTTTCGGAGCCGGGCCGCCGGCTGGGAGGCTGCCCAACTGGTCATACCGGGCCAGGTCGCTCATGCCTGCAGGAGCCGGCGCCATCATGCGACTTTGAGTGTTAACGCAGGCGGAGGGCCTGACCGGCCCGGATCTGCTGGCCGCCTTCGTGGCGCGCCGAGTCCTCCCACTCCAAGGTCGGCCCCATATGATATGCCAAATGAGCGGGCGCCGAGATCCGAGTCGGATGTGCACCAAGGACATGCCTCACGAGGAGGTGGCCTACATGGTGAACTACCTCTCGGATAGCAAGCTCCTGGAGGATTGGCAGTTCGGCAAGGAGCCGTACTCTGGCACCAACCCCCCACCTATAGTAAGTTGCCTCTTTCCTTCTTTCTTTGAATTGTCTTCTTTCTTGCCGAGTTTGTCTTGTCCGACCTGACTAGTCGGCCTTGGTCAGAATCCCCTCCTCCATCCATCAGCCCGCACCGCAGGGCCGGCCCGCGAGTTCCTCGCCGACCAGGCGGAGAGCGACACCGACGACCCCGATCTGGGGGCGGCGGCTTGGGAAGACGACGCCGAGGGAGGAGGCGGCCTGCAGCTCGGGGCCAGTCTGGAGGACTGGACCGACGACGATGAAGGAGTCGCCCCCCGCCACCAACCAGGAGCCGGCCAGCCTGGCGCGAGCTCCTCTGCCGCGCCGGGCGCTCTAGGCGGCGGGAAGAAGTGCAGGGCCGTGCCGACTATGTTCGTCAGTCGGCCAAAGAAGACCAAGAGCTCGGCCGCGGTGATCATGCGGGACAAGGCGGCCGCGAAGGCCAACCACTTCCGTAGGGAAGTGAAGAAGCCGCCGCTGGTCTCCGCGTAAGTACTTCATCTTTCTGCCTTTATTTTTTTTCTTTGTAGCTTTTGGCTTGAGTCTTTTATTTTCTTTCCTTGCTTTAGGGCTCCCCTCACTCTTGAGAGGGTCGCCGCCGCCTCCGTCATGGGGTCAGCGGAGATGTCCGCCACCACTCGGCGGGTTGGCCCTGCTGCCGACCTCCGGGAGGCGACAGAGCGGAACGTGCAGGAGAAGCGCGAAGAGAAGGAGGCCGCCCGCCTGGAGAAGGCGGAGGCCGAGAAGGCGGAGGCCTCCGCCAAGAAGAGGCTGGAAGAGGCCGAGGCCGCCGTCGCGGCAAAGCAGCAGGCTGAGGAAGCCGCGCACCGCCAATCGGTGGTGCTCGCCACCCCGCTGAACTCGGCGCCGACGCCTTCGGAGTTCACGGGGCAGTCAGGGGAAGCCGACGGCTAATACCCGATCATGGAGCGGGAAGGCGGCGACGCCCTTATGCCGGACGTGGTTGTGCCGCCGCCGCCGTCTGGAAGAGCGTAAGGTGAGGAGCCGGCCGTCCCACCGGTGCCGCCGACTGAAGATGAGGTCGTGGCGGGCTTGCTCCTTCAAGTCGGCTCGCCAACGTGCCGCCATCTTGCGAAGGCCACTTCAGCGCCGCGCCCCTTGGAGGCCGGCACCGCCAGCTCGACCATCCCAGACGCCGAGGCGACGAGCGCCACACGTACTGGGTGGGTGCAAGGAGGCGGCACGGGCCCGCTGAACCAGGCGCTTCTGGACGTCCAGGCGAAGCTGCGGGCTGAGAGCGACGCCATCCAGAACTGCACCAAGGCGCACCTGGCGTCGCGGACAGCCATCCGGGTACGTTTCCTACTTTGGTTTTTCGTTTCTTGCTCTTCTCTGTGGGGGCGCGCCAGTGCACCCACTGGGTGTAGTCCCCGAGTTTCGGGCCGGTTGCTGAGCAGGCGGCTCGGAACTCCAATTGGCGAGTTCCAAGTGCTAACTTTTATCTTAAATGCTTGTCTCACGACTATCACAATCTCCGCGTCACCACCTTCAACCGCAATGTCGAAGAGCTGGGCAAGCGGACCGTCGACTTGTCGGAGAGCCAGAGTGAGTCTTCTTTCTTCTTCGCGGGGGCGCGCTGGCGCACCCGCGGGCTGTAGTCCCCGAGATTCGGGCCGAGTGCTGAGCAGTCGGGCCGGATCTTCCTGGCCACCTTCTTTTGGTTTGACGACTGACGCCTTCTTTCTTCTTTCTTCAGAAGCCAACGCCATTCTGCAACAGCAATTGGGCGAGGCCAACACCGCGCTGCGTGTCAAGGGAGAGGAGTGCAGCAAACTTGCCGCCGAGCGTGACCTGCTGGTCACACAATTGGCAGAGCAGAAGGAGCTGCTCAAGAAGGCCCAAGAGGAGGCGGAAGGAAAGGAGACCGCCCTCCTGGACTGACAAGGAGGCGTTGCTGACCTCTGGCTTCCAAGAGATCGAGGATCTCGTCGACGGTAAGCCTCCTCGTTTTTCTTCTTCGAGTCGTCGGCTGTTTGTCGAGCCGACTTCTAGTTTTTGACTTTTTCCTTCATTCTTTTGTCTTGGCAGACTTCTTCCCTGGCCACTCGCAGGCTGCCAACCAAGCCATCGAGGCTGATCGTGAAGGGCGGAGGGCGGAAGGCGCAGAGATCGCTGCCGACGCCCCCCGAACCCTTGATGAGCAGATCCTGATCATTGAGGCTCACCTGCGGCCGGCCCACCGGATGCTGCGCCGGCTTCAACGTGTCGGCGCTCAGGCGATAGCCGCCCTGTGGCCGGATATGCAGGCTCCGCGCACTCCTAGTCGGACTACCGACTGGCTGGAGGTCGCGGCTGGCCGTCTTGAGGCCTAGAAGGGTTCCTTGGCCCGGGCTGGAGCGCGCCGAGCCTTGGAATTCGTCAAGGCATGGTATCCGGGGCTGGACCTAGGCCGGCTAGCCATGTTTCGGTCAGAGGCCCAGGCGGAGCTGGTAGCAGTGGAAGACGCCCTTGTCGAGCGCGCGGCGGCGATCGCCGAGTAAACTGACACCAGCATCTTCATCCCCGAGTGGGCTGAAGACGGCGAGGAGGCGCCGCCGGAGTGGTTCGAGAAGAACCCAGATTATGGCGAAGACTCGGCGGAGGTGATCGGCTCCAGCGTCGAGGAGGAAGGCGAGGCGGTGGACGGAGGTGAGATGGAGGCACCAGAAGACGGGGCGGATGGCCAGCCTTAGCTCGATCGCGCCTCCAGCAACGAGCCGCGCCCGACCGAGCCGGGTGCTGCCGGAGGTGATCAAGCCGAGACCAACCAGCCGGCCGCCCCAACACCTGACACCGTCATCTCCTCCGACCCTCCGAACCCGTCTGCCGCCTCCTAGGCTGCCGCTTTATCTTTGTTTTGTCTGCTTAATTAGTCTTTGAAGAACTTTGTTAATTCGCAGAATTCCACCCGCGGGGTGTATTTTGAACTCCTGTTCGAAGATTCAGCCAAGGGCCTCTGTTATGTAAATATTTATCCGAATTCTATCTCTTTCCTCATTGCTCTTTTGGCTTTTTCCTTTGCCCCCTTCCCTCGGTTGCCGTCTTGCCAGTCGGACAGCCGCTCTGCGGACTGCTGCTGGAGCAAGTACTTGGCTACTTTGGGAAGGCAAGTACTTGGCCGTTTAGAGTTTCTTTAGCAATTTGTGTAGAAGATGGTGAGCTGACTGCTCAAGAGTCGGTTTGTGAAAAAATGTTGGAAGCTGGCTTAAGCTATGTTTATGCTTTGAGTCCTTAGCCATTTTTCATGTGGACGCCCATTCTACCCTACTCCTGCCCACCAGCCAGTCGCTCTGCGAGCTGCGGCTTCTGGCAGGAGACGGCTTAAGTGCCGCACATTACTTGTCCGACTGCAGGAAGCATTTCATAGTGCAAGGTGGCAAGTCCCCGGGCCGACTAGTCGAACCCGGTGCCAAGCGGTATGACAAAAAGCAACATACTTGTAGGCATAATTCTTATCATATAGATAAAAGAGGGCAATCCACGAGCTCTTCTCGGGGGGGCCTGAAGTCTTGGTACTTTAAAACAAAAGGTAGCATGGTACATACTGCTTTTAACTGTAAAATCTTCTGAGGAGATTTGCGTTCCATGGTCACTCCGTCTCTTTGCCGAAGTCATCCCTTTTGTGTGCTCGGGGCTTCTGAGCGTCGATCAGGTAGTAGGAGTTGTTGCCCAACACTTTGCTGATGATGAAAGGGCCTTCCCAAGGCGTCGACAGCTTGTGTTGGCCGGCTGTTCGCTGGATCAGTCGGAGCACAAGGTCGCCCTCTTGGAAGGATCTCGGCCTGACCTTCTTGTTGTAGTATCAGCGCAGGCTCTGCTGGTAGATGCTGGACCGGCTGAGTGCCAACAGCCGGCCCTCTTCCAGCAGATCGCCGCCGTCTTTACGTGATTCTTCTGCTTCCTCCTCGATGTACACGGTGACTCGCGGGGGGTCAAATTCTATGTCCGTTGGGATGAAGGCTTCGGCACCGTAGACGAGGAAGAAAGGCGTGAAGCCGGTTGATTTGTTTGGAGTTGTGGGAAGACTCTAGAGGACGGCTGGCAGCTCGTTGAGCCAGTAGCCAGCCGAGCACTCCAGAGACTCGACCAGTCGAGGCTTGATGCCGGACAGGATGAGGCCGTTTGCTCGCTCCACCTGGCCGTTTGACTGCGGATGGGTAACGGACGCTAAGTCCAGTCGGATGCACTGCGTCGCGCAGAAACGGGCCAAGGCGCCTTTGGCAAAATTTGTGGCGTTGTCGGTGATGATGCTGTGTGGTATGCCGTACCGAATTGTGATGTCAGAGATGAAAGTTACGGTAGTTGGACCATTCAGCTTCTTGATTGGTTTTGCTTCTATCCACTTGGTGAAGTTGTCCACTGCGACAAGTAAGTGAGTTAGGCCACCTCGTGCCGTCTTGAATGGTCCTACCATGTCCAGGCCCCAAACTGCGAAAGGCCAGGAAATGGGGATTGTCTTGAGTGCAGAAGCCGGCTGATGCGGCTTGGAGCGGAACTTCTGGCACCCCTTGCATTTTTAGACCAACTCCTTGGCCTCTTCCAAGGCAGTCGGCCAGAAGAAACCGTGCCGGAAAGCTTTGGCGATGAGTGCTCTTGAAGCCGCATGGTGGCCGCACTCGCCTTGATGGATGTCTTTGAGAATTGCTTGGCCTTGCTCTGGTTCTACGTGGCGCTGGTAGACACCAGTGATGCTGCGCCTACCAGCTCTCTGTTGACTATGGTGTAGGCTGCTGCTCAGCGTTGTACTTGCCGAGCTAAGATCTCATCAGTCGGCAGTTCTTTGCTCACCAGGAATTTGAGGATGGGCTAGGCCCATGAGGGTGCTGCTATTTCTTCAACTGTCAGAACTGCGACTTGGACGAGGGCGGCTGGGCTGGGAGGCGGCGGGCTGGAGTCAGCAACCGCTTGCTGGGTTGAGGAAGTCCCCAGGCCGACTGGCGCAGCCCCTGGGCCGAGTTTTGAAGTCTTCGGGCTGGCTGCCGCAGTCCCCGGGCCGGCTTCGACTGCGGCGATCCTGGAGCCGTCTGCCGAAATCCTCGTGCCATCTGCCGGAGCTCTTGAGTCGGATCCGACTTCTTCAGGAGGAGCCGGCACAAAGATGGAGTCTGACTCTGTGAAGGCTTGACAGACGACTTGAGGAGGCGCTGAAGGGCGACGCAGGATGGTATTGCTTGACGGGTGGAGCCGATTCATGCCAGGGTGTCTGCTTGGTCGTTGTCGTTTCTTGGCACATGGAGGAACTCGCACCCCTCAAAATATCCGCTGAGTTGCTGTACGAGGAAGCGGTAGCTCGCCATGTTTGCATCTTTGGCGTCCCAGTCGCCAGACGACTGCTGGACCACCAAGTCGGAGTCGTCATAGCACAGGATCCGGCGAATGCCAAGTTCTTTGGCATGCCGGAGCCCGTGAATGAGCGCCTCGTATTTGGCGACGTTGTTGGAGGCGGCAAAATGGATTTGCAGCGCATATTTGAGCTTGTCGCCTTTGGGAGAAGTGAGGACGACACCGGCTCCCAAGCCGATGCGCATCTTGGAGCCGTCGAAATGCATCCGCCAATGGGTGGAGTCAGGCGCTGGAGGCAGGTACTGGGTCTCGGCCCAGTCGACGAGGAAGTCGGCTAGCGCCTGTGACTTGATGGCAGTACAAGGCTGGTAGTAGATGGTGTAGGGGGCCAACTCTATGGCCCACTTGGCCAGAGGCATCTCGACTTCCGATGATCTCTGCTAGCGGGGCTGTGCAGACGACAGTGATTGGATGCTCTTGAAAGTAAGGCTTCAACTTCTTGGCGGCAAAGTGTACACCGTAGCACATCTTCTGGTAGTGGGGGTAGTTCTGCTTGGAGGTCGATAGTACTTCGCTCAAGTAGTATACCGGTCTCTGGACAGGTAGTGCCTTGCCTTCCTCCTTGCGTTCCACCACGATAACTGTGCTGACTACCCTGCTGGTGGCGGCGATGTATAGGAGCATGGGCTCCTTAGGAGCGGAGCCGCCAGGACAGGTGGAGTAGTCAACATCTTCTTCAACTGGAGAAAAGCTTCGTCCGCCTTGTGGTTTCACTCGAAAAAAGTGGTCTTGTTCATGAGTTGGTATAGGGGGAGAGCCTTCTCGCCCAACCAACTGATGAATCGGCTGATGGATTCCAAAGAGCCGGTAAATTTTTGCACGTCCAGCAGTCGGCTAGGTACTTCCATCCTCTCAATGGCCTTGATCTTCACGGGGTTGCACTCTATGCTGCGTTCAGAGACCAGGAAGCCAAGGAGCTGGCCGGCTGGTACTCCGAAGACGCACTTCTCAGGGTTGAGCTTGACCTGAAATCGGCGCAGGTTCTCAAAGGTCTCCTTGAGGTCTTCCAGCAGTGTTCCATGCTTTTCCGTCTTCACCACCACATCATCCACGTAAACGTGGGCATTTCTGCCAAGTTGCTTGAGGAGGCACTTCTGCATGCAACGTTGAAAGGAGGCGCCGGCATTCCTCAAGCCGAACATCATGGTCAAGTAGCAGAAGGCTCGGAACGGCGTGATGAAGGCACTCTTCAGTCTGTCATCTGGGTTCAACTTGATCTGGTGATATCCTGAATAGGCATCTAAGAAACTCAGCAGCTCACATCCGGCTGTGGAGTCTATCACCTGATCATCCTCGGCAAAGCAAATGGATCCTTGGGGCAAGCTTTGTTGAGGCTTGTGTAGTCAATACACATTCTCCACTGCTTGTTCTTCTTCAATACCAGGACTGGGTTGGCTAACCATTCTGGAAGAAATACTTCCATGATGAAGCCGGCTGCTAGAAGCCGGGCTATCTCCTCTCCAACAACTCTTCTCTTCTCTTCTGACAGGCGGCGCAAGGGCTGCCTGACGGGCTTCACATCAGATCGGACGTGTAACTTGTGCTCAACAAATTCCGTCGGAACACCCGACATGTCTTTGGGGGACCATGCGAAGATGTCCCGATTCTCACGGAGGAAATCGATGAGCTCGCCTTCCTATTTGCTGTCGAGGTTCACACCTATCACAGCGTACCTCTCTGGGTGCTCTGGGTCCAAGGGTATCTTCTTTGTCTCGTTGGCCGGCTTGAACGAACCTTCCGCTTCCGACTCCTTGGGATTGGGCGACATCTCCGGCTGCTTGCCGACCATTGCCACAACCCGGTCAAGGAGCCGCTTCTCAGCTGCGATCACCAGGGACTCGGCTAGCTGATTGCTCTCAGCCGCACAGGCGGACGACTTTCTGTAGTCACCGGCTATGGTCAAAATCCCCTTGGAACTCAGCATCTTCATCTTGAGGTAGGCATAGTGAGGGACCGCCATGAACTTGGCCAAAGCAGGTCGGCCAAACAATGCATAGTATGGGCTTTCGAGGTCCACCACTTCAAACCAAACTGACTCTCGGCGGAAGTGATCTTTGTCTCCGAAGAGGACATCTATCAGGATCTTGCCGATTGGTGAGCAGGAAAGGCTAGGGACTATGCCATGGAATATAGTCCGGCTGTTCTGAAGCTGTCTTTGCTTGATTCCTAACTTCTCCATGGTGTCCTTATACAGGATGTTGATGCTGCTACTGCCATCTATCACGACTTGAGAGAAGCGAGCTGCCCGCTTGTCTGTGGCAAAGGTGGCATCCAAGACCAAGGCGTAGGAACCCAGACTCGGCATCACCTCTGGTGATCAGCTCTGCTCCAGCTGATAGGCTTCTCAGACCAGTGCATGAACTCTGGTGTCTCTGATGCTACTGCATTAACCTCTTGCCGCTGCTGCCGCCTGCTGCGTCGGTCGTCGGCTACACCGGTGAACACCACATAGGCTCTGTGCTCTTCTGGGTACTTGTCTTGTACTGCGCTGACTGGCCTGACCGCCGGCTGCTGGGGCGGAGGAGGAGGCGGCTGCCCAGCAGGCGGGGCAGGCAAGAGGCCGTCTCCCTTGGCGATCCTGGTGAGCCAGTGACATTTCTGAGTGGTATGGTTGGACGGCTTCGCGCCACTATGGAACTTGCAGGGTCCATCCAAAGTCTGCTCGTAGGAGAAAGCCCGCAACCAGTTGGGCTTGCCGTCCTTCTCACGTTTGGGCGGAGGCTGCCCCTCCGGCTGTTGGTCTTCGACCGTCGCCACCTGCCGGCTGCTGGAAGCTGGCTGTGGGGCCTTGCGCTTGTGGTCGCTCTGCTGCTGTTGCCGACTGGCATCTCTAGCCGGGGTTCTGGGAGCCTGAGGAGCCACTTTGCTAGTCGCACTAACTTGAATCTCCGCCTTCATGGAGGAGTCGGCCGTGGCGTACTTGTCCGCTATGATCAACAGCTCGTCGAGGGTCTCTGGCTCATCGCAGAGGAGCTTGTGCATGAGGAGGGTGCCTTCTCTACACCCGGCAGTGAAGTACTCGATAGGCTGCACCTCGTGCATGCCCTCGCTAGAGTTCCGGAGCTCGGCCCAGTGCATGAGGTAGTCGCGAGTTGACTCGTTGGGACCTTGCACGCACAAGGAAAGCTGGTGAGGCTTGGGAGGTCGCTTGTACCTGCTGGTGAAGTTGCGGATGAAGGCGTCGGTGAAGTCGACCCAGCTGTTGATGCTGCGGGGCTTCAGGCTGTTCAGCCACGTCCGGGCGTGCCCTGAAGCATGAGCGGAACGTACTTCATGGCAACACGCTTGTTGCCGTTCGCAATGTTGACGGCGGTGGAGTAGTCGACTAGCTAGTCCTCCGGCTTCATGGAGCTAGTGTATTTGGGCGTATCTCTTGGGAGCGTAAACCCTCTGGGAAAGGGCTTGTCTCGAATGCGGGGACCGAAACACGGTGGGCCCAACTCGTCTTCTTCTTCCAGTGCCAGGGATCGGTGAAGCCGGTCGATCCGGTGGCGGGCGCCGTTTTCTCCGACTCCCTCGCAGCGGCCAAGGCGGTCACCGAGAGTCGGATGGTCAACAGGCGGCGGGGAGACTCGCCTTTCCTTGCAGGGAGGAGGGGGCGGACAGTCGTCCCGCCGTTCCACTGCTCTTGGGCGGTCGTCTTGGTCGCGCTCGATGGTGACGTGGGTCCGACTGCAGCTGGCAGCCGGCTCCTTGTCTTTTCTTCTGCGGCCGCCGCCAGTCGGCGTCCAAGACGTCGCGCCTTGGTCTCGGCGGGGAGGTAGGTCGTCATTTTGCCGCTGCGGTGCCTCTGTGCAGCAGCCGGCTTCATTCTGCGTGGCAGCCGCGTCGAGGAGCCACCAGACTCGCTCCGTCATCAGGCGATGCTCTTCGCCCTCGAAGTTGTCCAGCTCGTCCGCCGCCGCCTGGGCGGCTTGGATGTTCTCCGCAGGCGTGGCATATACAGAGCGTTTTTCCCCGAACAGATTGGCGATGGCCATGCCGCGCTGCTGGACCGTGCCAAGGTGGCTAGGCCTAGTCGGAGACGGCGAGCCGCCCACAGCGCGATCCATCTCGCGCTGGTAGGCTCTGACAGGCGTCTCATGCTAGCCATCTTCTTCGCGCCTTCCATGAGCTGGAGGTGGCTCACCTCCAGCGTCTCAGCGTCAGCGTCTTCGGGAATGGGCGCAGTTAGGTCTTGTAGCGCCGCGTCCAGTGGGTCAAGAGCTCCTCCGCCGGAATGCTCGCCATGACCGATGATGAGCACCTCTGTGACGGTGCTTCCGTCGCTCTCCGCGTGAGGGAGCGACTCGTCGTAGACCACCACGTTGGTGGGGAATGCGTCGAGCGACGCGGTGTCGGAGTCGACTAACATCGGGTCGGTGGAGCCTACAGACTCCAAGTCCACAGCAGGCTCGCCGGCGACGTGGAGTTGATCGATGAGGCCCGCGAGGAGGTTCTCGGGGCCGCCCGTGCCCACGTCAGATGCGGGCTCGTCGGAGAGGCGAACCTCGCCGACTAGATCGGCGAGGCAGCTGGCCTCGTAGGCGATCTCGGCGCCATGCAGCGCGTCAGCACAGACTCCGTCTGGCGTGCCGGGCTGGCTGCGCTCGCCAGGGAGAAAAAGGGTTCCCGTCCAAAGCAGATCTCCGGACGACGGTGCACCTCACCCCACGGTGGGCACCAAATGTCGTGGGTTGGGTGCGACATATGCCAAAGGATGGCTTATCATGGTGGGAGCGAGTAGAACGTCGTCGGTGCCTGGAAGCGGGATGAGGCGTAGACATGTACGCCGGTGAATCTTATCCAGCTTCAGGGCTCTCCATGGAGATAACACCCCTACTGCTGCTCCGCGGGGTCTCCGCATGGTCACTATGGCAAAGGGGATAGAAGGTTGCTCCTCGAGCTGTTTCCTAGAGGTAGGAGAAGGCAAGGCTAGCTCTCTCCTTCCTATATGATCTGGTCTAGAGCTAATGGATGTGAACCCTTTGCATGGGTGCCCCGGGGGGTTTATATAGGCCTACCACCAGGGGAACATTGGTAATCTGACTGGGCGCAGGGCCCAGCCGTCAGTCTCTTGGGCCGCCGTCTTCTCTGTCGATTGCCGGGGCCCGCCGGCTAGTGGGCCCCACCGACAGGTCTGGTACGGAGCCGACAGGCTGTGTCCACCGTGAGCGGGTCTTACCGGCTACTGATTATTGTGTCGTGCCTCTAACGATGTAGGCTTGGTCATGGGGTCGTGGCTACAGCTCCGCCGCCTGGTGGGCGATTACTGTAGCCACTCCCCGTCTCGTCTGGTTAATGGTGCGTGGGACTCGTGGGAAGGGCGAGCCGACTCCCGGAGGCCAACTCCCAGCGGGTCCGGCTGGTGGTGCTCTCGTCGTCTTCTGGACCCTCGCTGACCGGTGGGTCCCGTCGTCCCAGGGCCGTACAGACAGGTCGTCGTGTGCGTAGGACTCTGCCTACGGGTGTTGATGTCAGGGCCGGCATGGCAACAGTGCCGCGCCGGATGGAGATCTCCGCGGGTACGGTGCACTGTGGCCATACCTGCCCCTGGAATGAGGAGGGTGCGGGCTTTACTATAGCCATTCCCTATCTCATCCCTCTTGACGTAGGCTTGGGTATTCATTGGCGCCGTGGGCCGACTCCTGGCAGCCGGCTTCTCTGAAAGCCGCCAGGCTGGAGTCGGCGTGTCTTGAACTCGCCCTCAGGACTCGGCCGCGAGGGGAGTCGGCCGCGCTTCCGGCCGGCTTCTAGAGGACAGCTCTTCGTCGCGGCATCTTTGAGGGGAGCGGCCTGCCCCGATGTCTTGAAAGGTTCTGGGCTTAGGGTTAGCCTACCCGTGGCCCATTACTCCGACAATGGCCATGTGCTTGCCCAAAATAGGAGAATGAATGCCATAGAAAGGAAATTTGCTCTTTTCTTTCCTACTGCCAAAGATGGCAATACCTAAATCTATCCTCGCTTTTATGCCTAGCTAGGGGCGTTAAACGATAGCGCTTGTTGGGAGGCAACCCAATTTTATTTTGAGTTTTTTGTTTTTGCTTCTGTTTAGGAATAAATAATCCATCTACCTTCTGTTTAGATGTGGTTTTGTGTTTTAATTAGTGTTTGTGCCAAGCTAGACCTATTGGATCTTCTTGGATGATAGTTATTTGATCTTGCTGTAATTTCCAGAAACTTTGCGCTTAGTGCCCGAATTATTAAAAATCACCAGAACGTGATAAAATTCTGATTCCGATTGCTACTGATCAATAAACAAAATTTCTAGGTCTTCTAATTTTTGTAGATTTTTTGCAATTCTATAAGTTTGCATTAGTTACAGATTACTACAGACTGTTCTGTTTTTGACAGATTCTGTTTTTCGTGTGTTGTTTACTTATTTTGATGAATCTATGGTTAGTAAAATAGTTTATAATCCATAGAGAAGTTGGAATACAGTAGGTTTAACACCAAAATAAATGAAGAATGAGTTCATTTCAGTACCTTGAAGTAGTTTTATGTTTTCTTTCTCTAACGGAGCTCACGAGATTTCTATTGAGTTTTGTGCTGTGAAGTTTTCAAGTTTTGGGTGAAATCTTTTGATTGATTATGGAACAAGGAGTGGAAAGAGCCTAAGCTTGGGGATGCCCATGGCACCCCCAAGATAATCCAAGGACACCAAAAAGTCAAAGCTTGTGGATGCCCCGGAAGGCATCCCCTCTTTCGTCCACTTCCATCGATATTTTACTTGGAGCTATATTTTTATTCACCAACATGATATGTGTTTTGCTTGGAGCGTCTTGTATTATTTGTGTCTTTGTTTGTTAGTGTACCACAAGCATCCTTGCTGTACACACCTTTGAGAGAGCCATTTATGAATTAAAATTTGTTAGAATACTCTTTGTGCTTCACTTATATCTTTTGAGCTATGTAGTTTTGCTCTATGTGCTTCACTTATATCTTTTGAGCGTGATAGTTTTGCTCTATGTGCTTCACTTATATCTTTTGAGCTTTATAATTTTGCTCTTTGTGCTTCACTTAGATCTTTTAGAGCACGGTGGTGGATTTGTTTTAAAGAAACTATTGATCTCTCATGCTTCACTTAGATCATTTTGAGAGTCTTAATAGCATGGTAAATTGCTTAATATTAATATGCTTGGTATTCAAGATTTGTGAAATTTTATTTTGAGTGCGTTGAATACTAAGAAAATATTGAAGCATGATAATTGTTTTGAGATATGGAGGTGATAATATTAGAGTCATGCTAGTTGAGTAATTGTGAATTTAAAGAATACTTGCGTTGAAGTTTGTGATTCCCGTAGCATGCACGTATGATGAACCGTTATGTAACGAAGTCGGAGCATGAGGTGTTTATTGATTGTCCACCTTATGAGTGGCGGTTGGGGACGAGCGATGGTCTTTTCCTACCAATCTATCCCCCTAGGAGCATGCGCGTAATACTTTGCTTTGATAACTTCTAGATTTTTGCAATAAGTATATGAGTTCTTTATGACTAATGTTGAGTCCATGGATTATACACACTTTTTCCTATCCTTCCACCATTGCTAGCCTCTCTAATACCGCGCACTTTTCGCCGGTATCATACACCCACCATATATCTTCCTCAAAACAGCCACCATACCTACCTATTATGGCATTTCCATAGCCATTCCGAGATATATTGCCATGCAACTTACCACCGTTCCGTCTATTATGACACGCTCCATCATTGTCATATTGCTAGCATGATCATGTAGTTGACATCGTATTTGTGGCAAAGCCAGTATTCATAATTCTTTCATACATGTCACTCTTGATTCATTGCATATCCCGGTACACCGCCGGAGGCATTCATATAGAGTCATATCTTGTTCTAAGTATCGAGTTGTAATTGTTGAGTTGTAAGAAAAATAAAAGTGTGATGATCATCATTTTTAGAGCAATGTCCCAAATGAGGAAAGAATGATGGAGACTATGATTCCCCCACAACTCGGGATGAGACTCCGGACGAAATAAAAAAAATGAGAGAAAAAGAGAGAAGGGACAATGCTACTATCCTTTTACCACACTTGTGCTTCAAAGTAGCACCAAGATCTTCATGATAGAGAGTCTCCTATGTTGTAACTTTCATATACTAGTGGGAATTTTTCATTATAGAACTTGGCTTGTATATTCCAATGATGGGCTTCCTCAAAATGCCCTAGGTCTTCGTGAGCAAGCGAGTTGGATGCACACCCACTTAGTTTATTTTGTTGAGCTTTCATATACTTATAGCTCTAGTGCATCCGTTGCATGGCAATCCCTACTCACTCACATTGATATCTATAAATGGGCATCTCCATAGCCCGTTGATACGCCTAGTTGATGTGAGAATATCTTCCCCTCTTTTTGTCTTCTCCACAACCACCTTTCTATTCCACATATAGTGCTATATCCATGGCTCACGATCATGTATTGCGTGAAGATTGAAAAAGTTTTGAAAATGTTAAAGTATGAAACAATTGCTTGGCTTGTCATCGGGGTTGTGCATGATTTAAATACTTTGTGTGGTGAAGATGGAGCATAGCCAGACTATATGATTTTGTAGGGATAACTTTCTTTGGCCATGTTATTTTGAGAAGACATAATTGCTTTATTAGTATGCTTGAAGTATTATTATTTTTATGTCAATATGAACTTTTGTCTTGAATCTTTCGAATCTGAATATTCATACACAATTAAGAAGTTTTACATTGAAATTATGCCAAGTAGCACTCCGCATCAAAAATTCTCTTTTTATCATTTACATACTTGAGGACGAGCAGGAATTAAGCTTGGGGATGCCTGATACGTCTCCAACGTATCTATAATTTTTGATTGCTCCATGCTATATTATCTACTGTTTTGGACTACATTGGGCTTTATTTTCCACTTTTACATTATTTTTGGGACTAACCTATTAACCGGAGGCCCAGCCCAGAATTGCTTTTTTTGCCTATTTCAGTGTTTCGGAGAAACAGAATATCAAACGGAGTCCAAACGGAATAAAATCTTCGGGAACGTGATTTTCTCACTGAACGTGATCCATGGGACTTGGACCCTACGCCAAGGCATCAGAGAGGCGGTCACGAGGGTGGGGGGCGCGCCCCCTGCCTCGTGGGCCCCTCGAAGCTCCACCGACGTACTCCTTCCTCCTATATATACCTACGTACCCCCAAACGATCAGAACAGGAGCCAAAAACCTAATTCCACCGCTGCAACCTTCTGTATCCACGAGATCCCATCTTGGGGCCTGTTCCGGAGCTCCGCCGGAGAGGGCCGTCATCACGGAGGGCTTCTACATTATCATGGCCCCTCCTATGAAGTGTGAGTAGTTTACCTCAGACCTTCGGGTCCATAGTTAGTATCTAGATGGCTTCTTCTCTCTTTTGGATCTCAATACAAAGTTCTCCCCCTCTCTTGTGGAGATCTATTCGATGTAATCTTCTTTTCTGCGGTGTGTTTGTTGAGATCGATGAATTGTGGGTTTATGATCAAGTCTATATATGTATAATATTTGAATCTTCTCTGAATTCTTTTATGTATGATTGGTTATCTTTGCAAGTCTCTTCAAATTATTAGTTTGGTTTGGCCTACTAGATTGGTTTTTCTTGCCATGGGAGAAGTGCTTAGCTTTGGGTTCGATCTTGCGGTGTCCTTTCCCAGTGACAGAAGGGGCAGCAAGGCACGTATTGCATCGTTGCCATCGAGGATAACAAGATGGGGTTTATTTCATATTGCATGAATTTATCTCTCTACATCATGTCATCTTGCTTAAAGCGTTACTCTGTTTTTAACTTAATATTCTAGATGCATGCTAGATAGCGGTCGATGAGTGGAGTAATAGTAGTAGATGCAGGCAGGAGTCGGTCTACTTGTCTCGGACGTGATGCCTATATACATGATTGTACCTAGATATTCTCATAACTATGCTCAATTCTGTCAATTGCTCAACAGTAATTTGTTCACCCACCGTAGAATACTTATGCTCTTGAGAGAAGCCACTAGTGAAACCTATGGCCCCCGGGTCTATTCTCATCATATCAATCTCCATCACTTTAATCTTGCTTTGCTTTTTTACTTTTCCTTTTACTTTTCACCTTGCATCTTTATATCAAAAATACCAAAAACATTATCTATCAGTTCTCACTCTCTTAAGTGACCGTGAAGGGATTGACAACCCCTAATCGCGTTGGTTGCGAGTTGCTATCGTTTTGTGCGGGTACGAGGGACTTGAGTGTGGCCTCCTACTGGATTGATACCTTGGTTCTCAAAACTGAGTGAAATACTTACGCTACTCTGTTGCATCATCCTCTCCTCTTCGGGGAAAACCAACGCAAGCTCAAGAGGTAGCACGGTCTTCTTCCCCATTGAACCATATCCTTTGAGCTCGTGTTCTTCCCCCATTGTTGACCTTCTTCGAGCTTGCTATCTCTCAATCCCTCCATGGATTCTTGTTAGTTTTTGGGGGAAAAGAGAGAGGAGATCTAGATCCACATTTCCACCAATCACTTTCTCCTCTATGTGAGGGGAACCCCTTGGATCTAGATTTTCGAGTTCTTGGTGTTCTCCTTCTTGTTCTTCCTCTCATTTTCCTCCCTAGCATTAGTTGCTTTGGTGGGATTTGGGAGAGAAGGACTTGGGCACTCCGTGTGCCCTTGCTATTGCATTTGGTGCATCGGTTTGAGTTCTCCAAGGGTGATACGTGGAAGTTACAAGTTGAGAAGCTTATTACTCTTGGGTTCTTGGTGCCCTTGAGCTTGTTCCTCTTGGGTGCTTGGGTGCCCTAGACGGTTGGTGGTGTTCGGAGCTCAATCATTATGGTGTAAAGCTCCGGGAAAGCGTCAGGGTCTCCAATTAGGTTGTGGAGATCGTCCCGAGCAATTTGTCGGGTACCGGTGACCTCCCCCAAGGGTTGCCAAAGTGTACGTGTTCGGTGACCGCCCCCAAGGGTTGCCATTTGTATGGGTTCGGTGACCGCCCTCAAGGGTCCTTAGTGGAATCACGACATCTTGCATTGTGCGAGGGCGTGAGGAGCTTACGGTGGTCCTAGTGGCTTCTTGGGGAGCATTATGCCTCCACACCGCTCCAAACGGAGATTAGCATCCGCAAGGCTGTGAACTTCGGGATACATTGTCGTCTCTGTGTGCCTCGGTTTTCTCTTACCCGAGCCCTTTACTTATGCACTTTACTTTGTGATAGCCATAGTGTTTCATGTTATATATATCTTGCTATCACTTAGTTATTTATCTTGCTTAGCATAAGTTGTTGGTGCAAATAGGTGAGCCTAGTTGTTGTAGGTTTTGTGCTTGTCAAATTAACTGCTAGGTTTATTCCGCATTTGTTGAAGACATCCACGAGCTTTCACCCGCTTTATTCACCCCCCCTCTAGGCGACATCCATGATCTTCACCCGCTTTATATATAAAGCAAAGATCCACGAAAAATCGGTACAAACGCACGCCACCACAACACACGCACACACCCAAGGCGGGATACATAGGCGCTGAGTGCGGCAACACCACACCTATCACTACAAGAGTAACCGGGGACTCCCCTGTGAACATGCCACCGCGAAGAGATGAAGCCGCGTACGACGAACTGTGGACTCCAAGGCGGCGCCTACAAGAAGGTTACGACACCGAAGCGATGCCGCCGCCCGATCTGAGGATCAGAGTTTCCCCTCGAGCAACATGACTAGCAATGAGAGCCGCAACTACGCTTTCAAGAAGGGAACGAGCTTCGCCGCCGCCGGTCTGTCCGAAGACAGCGCAGGTTTTCACCCCGGCCAACACTCACCGTCACCGAATGCCACACCCCGACTACCACGCCGCCCACACGGCCATGGCCACCGGGGAGCACCAAGCCACGGGCTCTGCCCAAGAGCGCCGCGCTACCACCACCAGAACCGCCGCCCCAGCATCCAAGACCTTGACACCTCCGCACCCAAGACCCGCCGCTACCCCAACCGAAGAGATGAGTGGAAAGGCCCCGCCTTTCGCACCCCTGGACAACCCCCAACTCCGAGACCCTAAAGGTTGGCCAAAATTGGCCACCATCAACCCGTCCTGCCGCACCGGGCACAAGATGAGCACGGTCTTGCAGCCGGGCGCGAGACGAGCATGGTCCTGCAGCCGGGCATGAGACAAGCACAGTCCTGCTGCCTCCTACCTCTTGAGCATGCGTTGGTTTCCCTTGAAGAGGAAAGGGTGATGCAGCAAAGCAGCATAAGTATTTCCCTTAGTTTTCGAGAACCAAGGTATCAATCCAGTAGGAGACTACATGCAAATCCCTCGTACCTGCACAAACAATCAAGAACCTTGCAACCAACACGATAAAGGGGTTGTCAATCCCTTGACGACCACTTGCAAAAGTGAGATCTGATAAAGATAATAAATTAAATATTTTGGTTGTATAGACTGAAAAGTAAAGATTGCAAAATAAACAGGGGTAGAAATAGCAAATTGATAGGAAAATAATATGATGGAAGATAGACCCGGGGGCCATAGGTTTCACTAGTGGCTTCTCTCAAGATAGAATAATCTACGGTGGGTGAACAAATTACTGTTGAGCAATTGATAGAAAAGCGCATAGTTATGAGAATATCTAGGCATGATCATGTATATAGGCATCACGTCCGCGACAACTAGACCGAAACGATTCTGCGTTGACTACTATTACTCCACACATCGACCGCTATCCAGCATGCATCTAGAGTATTAAGTCCATAAGAACAGAGTAATGCATTAGGCAAGATGACATGATGTAGAGGGATAAACTCAAGCAATATGATATAAACCCCATCTTTTTATCCTTGATGGCAACAATACAATATGTGCCTTGCCGCCCCTGCTGTCACTGGGAAAGGACACCGCAAGATTGAACCCAAAGCTAAGCACTTCTCCCATTGCAAGAAAGATCAATCTAGTAGGCCAAACCAAACTGATAATTCAAAGAGACTTGCAAAGATATTAAATCATGCATATAAGAATTCAGAGAAGAATCAAATATTGTTCATAGATAATCTTGATCATAAACCCACAATTCATCGGATCTCGACAAACACACCGCAAAAAGAATTACATCGAATAGATCTCCAAGAGAATCAAGGAGAACTTTGTATTGAGATCCAAAGAGAGAGAAGAAGACATCTAGCTAATAACTATGGACCTGAAGGTCTGTGGTAAACTACTCACACATCATCGGAGAGGCTATGGTGTTGATGTAGAAGCCCTTCGTGATCGATTCCCCCTCCGGCGGAGCGCCGGAAAAGGTTGTGGCGCCGGAAAAGATGGGATCTCACGGGTACAGAAGGTTGTGGCGGTGGAAATAGGATTTCGTGGTGCTCTCCCTGATGGTTTCACGGAATAAGACTATATATAGGCGAAAGAAGTAGGTCGGTGGAGCTACGAGGGGCCCACGAGGGTGGGAGGCACGCCTTCCTGCCTCGTGTCCGCCTCGTGGCTTCCTTGCCCTCCACTCCAAGTCTCGTGGATTGCGTTTGTTCCAAAAAAGATTCTCTCGAAGGTTTGATTCCGTTTAGATTCTGTTTGATATTCATTTTCTGCGAAACACTGAAATAGGCAAAAAAAACAACAAATTGCACTGGGCCTTCGGTTAATAGGTTAGTCCCAAAATAATATAAAAAGGTATATTAAATCCCATTAAGCATCCAAAACAGATAATATAATAGCATGGAACAATCAAAAATTATAGATACGTTGGAGAAGTATCAAGCATCCCCAAGCTTAATTCCCGCTCGTCCTCGAGTAGGTAAATGATAAAACAGAATTTTTGATGTGGAATGCTACCTAACATTATTTTTCAATGTAATTCTCTTTATTGTGGCATGAGTGTTTATATCCGAAAGATTCTAGACAAAGTTTTAATATTGACATAAAAATAGTAATACTTCAAGCATGCTAACCAAGCAATTATGTCTTATCAAAATAACTTAGCCAAAGAAAGCTCATCCCTACAAAATCATATAGTTTGGCCATGCTTCATTTTCGTCACACAAAATGCTCCCATCATGCACAACCATGATGACAAGCCGAGCAATTGGTTCATACTTTTAACGCGTTTCAGCCTTTTCAACCCTTACGCAATACATGAGCGCAAGCCATGTATATAGCACTATAGGTGGAATAGCATACACTACTAGGGAAAAGCTTATACACAGACGCTTACTAGCAGCGCGGGTTCATACCCCTCGCTACTGCTACTTACTAGTAGCGCGGGTTTTTAACCCTCGCTACTACTAAGTTGATAGCAGTAGCGCTGGTTTTTAACCCTCGCTACTACTAAGCGGTCTCTACCGTGCCCCCCGGGACATGCCATAGTAGTAGTGCGGGTTTTTAACCCTCGCTAGTACTAAGTTGATAGCAGTAGCACTGGTTTTTAACCCTCGCTACTACTAAGCAGTCTCTACCGTGCCCCTGGGCCATGCCATAGTAGTAGCTGTTGGGGAACGTAGTAATTTCAAAAAAATTCCTACGCACACGCAAGATCATGGTGATGCATAGCAACGAGAGGGGAGAGTGTTGTCTACGTACCCTCGTAGACCGAAGCGGAAGCGTTGACGCAACATAGAGGAAGTAGTCGTACGTCTTCCCGGTCCAACCGATCCAAGCACCGTTACTCCAGCACCTCCGAGTTCTTGACACACGTACAGCTCGATGACGCACCCCGGGCTCCGATCCAGCAAAGCTTCGGGGAGGAGTTCCGTCAGCATGATGGCGTGGTGACGATCTTGATGTTCAACCATCGCAGGGCTTCGCCTAAGCACCGCTACAATATGACCGAGGTGTAATATCGTGGAGGGGGGCACCGCACACGGCTAAGGAGCGATCACGAAGATCAACTTGTGTGTCTATGGGGTGCCCCCTGCCCCCGTATATAAAGGAGTGGAGGAGGGGAGGGCCAGCTCTCTCTATGGCGCGCCCTAGGGGAGTCCTACTCCCACCGGGAGTAGGATTCCCCCTTTCCTAGTCCAACTAGGAGTCCTTCCATGTATTAGGAGTAGGAGACAAGGAAGGGGAAGAGGGAAGAGAAGGAAGGAGGGGGCGCCGCCCCTCCCCCTAGTCCAATTCAGACTAGCCAATGGGGGGGGCGCGCGGCCTGCCTCTCCCTCTCCCCTAAAGCCCAATAAGGCCCATATAGTTCTTCCCCCGTATTCCCGTAACTCCCCGGTACTCCCGAAAATACCCGAATCACTCGGAACCTTTCCGATGTCCGAATATAGTCGTCCAATATATCGATATTTACGTCTCGACCATTTTGAGACTCCTCGTCATGTTCCCGATCTCATCCGGGACTCCGAACTCCTTTGGTACATCAAAACTCATAAACTCATAATATAACTGTCATCGAAACCTTAAGCGTGCGGACCCTACGGTTCGAGAACAATGTGGACATGACCGAGACATGTCTCCGGTCAATAACCAATAGCGGAACCTGGATGCTCATATTGGCTCCTACATATTCTACGAAGATCTTTATCGGTCAGACCGCATAAGAACATACGTTGTTCCCTTTGTCATCGGTATGTTACTTGCCCGAGATTTGATCGTCGGTATCTCAATACCTAGTTCAGTCTCGTTACCGGCAAGTCTCTTTACTCGTTCCGTAATACATCATCTCGCAACTAACTCATTAGTTGCAATGCTTGCAAGGCTTATGTGATGTGCATTACCGAGAGGGCCCAGAGATACCTCTCCGACAATCGGAGTGACAAATCCTAATCTCGAAATACGCCAACCCAACATCTACCTTTGGAGACACCTGTAGAGCTCCTTTATAATCACCCAGTTACGTTGTGGCGTTTGGTAGCACACAAAGTGTTCCTCCGATAAACGGGAGTTGCATAATCGCATAGTCATAGGAACATGTATACGTCATGAAGAAAGCAATAGCAACATACTAAACGATCGGGTGCTAAGCTAACGAATGGGTCATGTCAATCACATCATTCTCCTAATGATGTGATCCCATTAATCAAATGACAACTCATGTCTATGGCTAGGAAACTTAATCATCTTTGATCAACGAGCTAGTCAAGTAGAGGCATACTAGTGACACTCTGTTTGTCTATGTATTCACACATGTATTATGTTTCCGGTTAATACAATTCTAGCATGAATAATAAACATTTATCATGAAATAAGGAAATAAATAATAACTTTATTATTGCCTCTAGGGCATATTTCCTTCAGTAGCGAGGGTTATAAACCCGCGCTACTATTAAGTTTTTACCCCTCGCTACTACTAAGAGGTCTCAACCGTGCCCCTCCGGGACATGCCATAGTAGTAGCGAGGGGTAAAAACCCTCGCTACTACTAAAGGTCCCATTTTGAAACTCTACCCCCCCCCCCCCGTGGATAGCCTTTACGATTTTGTAAAAAGCAAAAGAAAATGATAAAAACTTCAAAAATTAAAATCCTTCGAGATGTAGTTATGTTACTACATCTACTAGTTAGGAAAATTTAAAAATGTAAATTTGGACATGTTTTGCAAAAAGTGTAGGGAAAATGTAAAACGGCTATAAGTTTTGCATACGATGTCAAAAAAACGTATAATATATCAAAATGTTCAGCATGGAAATCCGCATCCGATGGAGACCGCCTACGGGCTGTTTGCAAATTTTTAGAATCCTCAAATTCTAAAAGGAAAAAAAGTTATGCTCAAATTTTAGTTTTTTTTATTTTGGTCAAATCTGGTCAAACTGTGGTCAAACTACTTATTCAAGAAGTATTAGTGTTACTAAATAATTATTCAAGAATATTAGTGTTACTAAATAATTATTTCAGTTTTTTGGAATTTTGGTCAAATCTGGTCAAACTGTGGTCAAACTATGGTCAAAATGTGGTCAAACTACTTATTCAAGAAATATTAGTGTTACTAAATAATTATTGTTTTTAGAACAATAGTTTTAAACTCAAACAGTGAAATGTGTGACTTCATGCTCAAGCTAAACTCCCGAGGGTTAATAGGAAAACAACAAGTGCAGACTTGGAATCGAGAAAGAATAGAACCCGGAAGTTAAGCGTGCTCAGGCTGGAGTAGTGAGAGGATGGGTGACTGTCTGGGAAGTTATATGATATGGAATGATGAGGGGTGATTAGAGATTAAATTGAGCAGCGATGAGGGGTGATTAGAGATTAGAAGTTAAAATAATTCAGAAATTTGAAAATTCGGGCAAAAAAATAAAAAAAATCACTTTTTTTTTCAAAGCACGGGTTAGTAGTAGCGCGGGTTTTTACCCACGCAACTACTAACGGACGTAGTAGTAGCGCGGGTGGCACCCGCGCTACTACTACCTATTAGCTGTAGCGTCGTATCAGTAGCGCGGGCACCCGCGCTACTAATATACCTAAAACCCGCGCTACTGCTAGGCTTTTCCCTAGTAGTGATATGATGATGGGGGTTATGTGAGAAGACAAAAAAGAGAAAGTCTCGCATTGACGCGGCTAATCAATGGGCTATGGAGATGCCCATTGTCGGTGGGAAATGACACCTATGGGATCACAAGAATCCCTACTACGGTTGCGGGGCGCGGGGTTGCGAGAAGAGGGGATCAAACAGATAGCACACGGTTCCTTTATCCAGGTTCGGGCCGCGAGGATGCGTAAAACCCTACTCCTGCTTTGGTGGATTGTTTATCTGTGTTCTTGAGCTAGCAATGGGCGTCAAGAGCTCCAAAAAGCCGAATCCTCCTCCTGGTCGCCTCAGGCCTCCTTTTATAGGAAAGGGGTTGCCACAGTGGCACACAGGAGATGGAAAGGGTACAGTAATGCGAGGCTATCCCTCGCATTACATGACAAGACGCATTTAATGCGCCTTGCTTAGGTGTCCTTGCTTTATCGGGGACGGGGGAGAGCCCTGTCTCGTCCGTCGCCGCTCCCTCTTGCGTCGACACGCGCCCTGGCCAGCGGTGCCCGCGGTGCCATGTAGGTAGGTAGGCAGCTGAGGTGGCGCAGTGATGGGTCTCCACGAAGATCTGCTTGCCGCCACGCAGGTGCCTGCCCAGGTGGTTGGGTCGGCAGCTGCATGCGAACGACGGTGGAGGCTTGATTGGCGTGGGCCTGATGGTGGCCCCATGGGGGTCCATGGCAAGGGCCTTGCGGCGGCCCCGGTAAGGGTCATGCCGCAGCCCCGGCAAGGGTCTTGCCGTGGCGCCTGCTGTCATCCCCGGCAAGGCTCTTGCCGGGGGCCTTGTGGTCCTCCTTGGCTGGGATCCCGCCAAGGATCATCTCCTTCTTAAGTGGGTATCCACGAAGATCTGCATGCCACCACGGGGATGTCTCCCGAATCCTTGCCCCATGGGGGCAGTGGACTCGAGGGTGACTTCGCTCCGTAGGTGTGGGGCGAGCTGCCACGGCAAGGATCTTGCCGGGTTAGCTAAAGCTGCCCCCCGGCAAGGATCTTGCCGGGGGGTCTGCTCTGTCCCCTTTGCCCTTTGTGGTCTTGGTCTTGGCATCGTTCTGCTTCTCTTCAGCTTCGGCCTTAACTTGGCTTACCTCCCTTGCCGTGCTCGGTGTGGCGACGCCCGTGGCTCAGACTGCCCGTGCATAGTTATAGGGGTACAAAAAGTGTACCCCCTTTTTGTACACCGACAGGAGCCCCCGGGCCTGGGCCACACATAACCGCAACGCATTGTTGGGCTAGGCCCAAAAACAGTGCGCGGGCAGGCGGGGCGGTTTTTACCGCGGTAAGTTCCTTCGCGCGCTGCGCTTCCCACGTGTCCCGCGCGTAGCGCGGCGTGGGGAGGCGTGCGTGACATGGGCGGCATGCGTGGGGCTAAGCTCTGCACGCATGCGTCACGCCGTAGTAAAGGGGGCGGTTCGCGCCTTCCCCATAAACGGAGGGAGGCGTGGAGGCGCGACCCATTCACTGAACGGGGCCGAGGCGTGGTCCTCAAGGCGTCCAGTCCCTGCGATCACGGGGTGGGGAGATGTTGCCTCACCCGTCGCCTCGGTACTGCACGCCTGCCATGTGGCTCCCATGCGCTTGGGGTGGCGATCGGTGGAGGCGGGAAACCGGGCCGTCGCGAGCTGGGGGAGCGGGTCGGTCCTAGTTCCCTGCGCCTTCCGTGTCTTGATTGGCGGAGCGGGCCGGCCGAGCCCCCACCCCGTTCCTTTATAAAGAGAGGGAGGGGGATGGCGTCCCGCATTCGTTCATCTCCTTCTTCCTTCAGCTTCTGCTCCCCTCCCTTCCATTCGCCATGGAGAGAGGGAACCCTCGCAGCTCGACAACGCGTCCCTCCTTCTCCTGCACCCGCGGTGGCAGAGCCAGCCGCAAGGGGAAGGGGGAGGGGGCGAGGCCGTGGGCGAGGCCGAGGTGCTCGAGGAAGAGGAGGACGGGGCGGCACGCCGGCCTCGCCTCCGCCAGCAGCTCCGCGCCCCATGGAGGGCCACGTTGGGGATGACCCTTGTGAGTTCTTCGTCAGGCTGCGCCGGCCGCCTCGCCGTCGCCTTCATCTCCCGACCCCATTCACGCGGGAGATGGAGTTGGATCCGCCAGAATCATTGCGGCTGCACATGAGGTGTTGTGGGATCAGCGGTACGCGGGTCCGCGTCGACTTCCCAGCCCCTCACGTGATGTATCTTCGTCGGGGATGGAAGACGTTCGCTCATACCCACCGCTTGACGGAGGGGCTCACTCTCCATTTCAAGCTGATGGAGGGCGGCCTCCTCTCCGTCAAGGTCTTCGGGTGCTTCGGGACCCGGACAAGGTGCTGCGTGGAGAGCTCTTCTGATAGCGAAGACTCCTCCTCGGGCGGGAGTGACGAGGAGGACAGTGGCAGCGACGACGAGGGTAGCAGGCGGCAGGATGACGGGTCCGACTAGGTGTCGGGCGCCGCCCCGTGCGGCACCGGCGACCCCATCATCCGTGTCGCCGGCTCCCTGAACTTCTCGCGGTCGTCTCCTTGGGTGGCTGGCGTTGGGAGGCTGCGGAAGAGGAAGAGGGCGGGCGGCAAGGCCGTCAACTCGGAGTACGCGGGCACCGATGCTTTCGACGTGTGCTGACGTCCTACCGCCTCGTCTTCGAGCTCTGCTTCCGGCGCCGCCATCACCATCCAGCCTCCGGACGGCCACCGAGATGTTCTCTTGGTGTCTTCTGCCACCCGTAGCTCGCCTAGGCGCCCCTTTTGCCCTTTTCGCCTCCTTGACCTGCCTCCTGAGGAGAGAGACAAGAAAGGGATTACGGGCACCTTATCTCTTTTTAGTTTGTAAGCCTTCAGGCCTTAGCTGAATTTAAAACTTGTAATCCCATCATTCATGTTTTTCATTACCTATGGACTGTACCTGGGTGGAATGTTTTTAATGAAAAAGGGATGCTTGACGGGTCATTTGTTTGCGGGTAGAACCCACGACAAGGAGTAAATCCTTGATATCTTTAAGATAAACATTTCCTTGCCTGGCAATAGGCCTTGCCGTCTCCCCACTTCACTCGACCTTTCTCACGCTTTTGGCGGAGGCAGGGATGAGGTGGGTTCAGGCTCATCGTTTCATGCTTTCGCTGTCGCGACTACGACCAAACCTGGCCCCAGGAACGAGCCCTAGGGCCTAGAGTTAGGGGAGCACGGTAGTTTTTAGGAAAAACGAGGTTTCACATACCTCAGTCCATAAGGGAATGCATGATAAGGGATGAAGAACTTATATGGAGCTGTAGCCCCCGGCAACTCTGGTTTGCCGTGGGTGAATCTTTGTACTTGCAGCCCCCGGCAATACTGGCTTGCCGGGGTCTAGATGCTGGTCTGCCCCTCTTCTCTTTTTTGTCCTCAAGTGATCCGGCAAGGATATCTGTGAGTCCTGCGAACCAAAGAAGATAAAAGAATGGCAAAGAGACACACACTCGACCTCTAAGCTAGGGGTTAGTTGCCGGTAAGCACTATCAACCCTAACCAAGGACGAGACTCGACCTAGCATGCATGCTATAACTTAGGGAGCTAGCACTTCATTTATTTATGCTCAGGGTCTGCGCCTGGCTTTGTACAAAAGGTTACATGCATCATCGGCAATGCTTGACAAAAGGTGTCCTGACGGGGGGCCCGGCAAGCCGCGCCTCACGGGTAAAACTTGTGAAGATGCTCAATGTTCCAGGAATTACTCACCAGAACGGCATCTTCGGTCTCCAGGCGGACTACGCCGGGCCTGGTGACTCGTATTACCCGATAAGGGCCTTCCCACTATAGCGTCAACTTGTTGGAATTCCTGGCCGATTGAACGCGCCGAAGGACAAGGTCGCCTTCCTCAAGGCTTCGAGCATGAAGCTTGCGGCTATGGTAGCGGCGCAAGGCTTGCTGGTAGCGTGCTGCTCTCACAGCCGCCCGAAGACGATCTTCCTCAAGGAGCAGTGCGTCATCTTGCCGCAGTTGCTTTTGCTCAAGCTCATCATAAGCGAGCACTCGAGGTGACCCGTATATGAGTTCAGTGGGGATAACTGCTTCTGCCCCATATACCAGGGCAAAGGGTGTCTGGCCGGTGGCTCGATTTGGCGTCGTCCTGATCGACCAAAGAACCGTCGGCAACTCATCAATCCAGCGCCTTCCGCTCTTATGCAGCCTGTCAAAGGTCTTGGTCCTTAAGCCTCGCAGCAACGGAAGGCGCCGCGGCAAGGCCCTTGCTGGGGCCGCAGCAAGACCCTTGCCGGGGCCGCAGCAAGGCCCTTGCCATGGACCCCCGTGGGGCCACCTCAAGCCCACGCCAATCAAGCCTCCACCGCCATTTGCATGCAGCTGCCGACCCAACCAGCTGGGCAGGCACCTGCGTGGTGGCAAGCAGATCTTCATGGAGACCCATCACTGCGCCACCTCAGCTGCCTGCCTGCCTACATGGCACCGCGGGCACCGCTGGCCAGGGCGCGTGTCGACGCAAGAGGGAGCGGCGATGGATGAGACAGGGCTCTCCCCCCGTCCCCGATAAAGCAAGGACACCTAAGCAAGGCGCATTAAATGCGCCTTGTCATGTAATGCGAGGGATAGCCTCACATTACTGTACACATTCCGCCTCCTGTGTGCCACTGTGGCAACCCCTTTCCTATAAAAGGAGGCCCGAGGCGACCAGGAGGAGGATTCGGCTTTTTGGAGCTCTTGATGCCCATTGCTAGCTCAAGAACACAGATAAACAATCCACCAAAGCAGGAGTAGGGTTTTACGCATCCTCGCGGCCCGAACCTGGATAAAGGAACCGTGTGCTATCTGTTTGATCCGCTCTTCTCGCAACCCCGCGCCCCGCAACCGTAGTAGGGATTCTTGTGATCCCATAGGTGTCGTTTCCCACCGACATCTTTGGCGCGCCTGGTAGGGGTCTTCACAGTTGTGAGATGCAAGGAGTAGGGATTGCCATGCAACTGATGCACTAGAGCTATAAATATATGAAAGCTCATCACAAGAAACTAATTGGGTGTGCATCCAACTTGCTTGCTCATGAAGGCCTAGGGAATATACAAGTCAAGTTCTATAATGAAAAATTCCCACTAGTATATGAAAGTGACAAAATAAGAAACTCTATCATGAAGATCATGGTGCTATTCTGAAGCACAAGTGTGGAAAAAGGATAGTAACATTGTCCCTTCTCTCTTTTTCTCTCATTTTTTGGGCTTCTTTGGCCTCTTTTTTATTTGGGCTTCTTTGGCCTCCTTTTTTATTTTATTTTCGTCCAGAGTCTCATGCCGACTTGTGTGGGAATCATAGTCTCCATCATCCTTTCCTCACATGGGACAATGCTCTAATAATGATGATCATCACACTTTTATTTACTCATAACTCAAGAATTACAACTCAATACTAGAACAAAAATATGACTCTATGTGAATGCCTCCGGTGGTGTACCGGGATATGCGATGAATCAAGAGCGACATGTATGAAAGAATTATGAAGGCTTTGCCACAAATACGATGTCAACTACATGATCATGCAAAGAAATATGACAATGATGGAGTGTGTCATAATAAACGAAACGGTGGAAAGTTGCATGGCAATATATCTCAGAATGGCTATGGAAATGCCATAATGGGTAGGTATGGTGGCTGTTTTAAGGAACATATAAGGAGGCTTATGTTTGATAGAGCGTATCATATCACGGGGTTTGGATGCACCGGCGAAGTTTGCACCAACTCTCGATGTGAGAAAGGGCAATGCATGCTACCGTAGAGGCTAGCAAATTGCAGAAAGGTAAGAGTGTGTATAATCCATGGACTCACATTAGTCATAAATAACTCATATACTTATTGCAAAAATTTATTAGCCCTCGAAGCAAAGTACTACTATGCATGCCCCTAGAGGGATAGATTGGTAGGAAAAGACCATCGCTCGTCCCCGACCGCCACTCATAAGGAAAGCAATCAAAGAACACCCCATGCTTCAAATTTGTCACACAACGTTTACCATACGTGCATGCTACGGGACTTGCAATCCTTAACACAAGTATTCATCAATTCCACAATTACCCAACTAGCATGAATCTAACATTACCACCTTTATATCTCAAAACAACTATGAAGTATCATAGTATTCACTCTATATAAAGTTTTTATTATACCCATCTTGGATGCCTATCATATTAGGACTAATTTTATAGCCAAAGCAAATTACCATGCTGTTCTAAAAGACTCTCAAAATAATATAAGTGAAGCATGAGAGATCAATAATTTCTATAAAATAAAACCACCACCGTGCTCTAAAAGATATAAGTGAAGCACTAGAGCAAAATTATCTAGCTCAAAAGATATAAGTCAAGCACATAGAGTATTCTAATAAATTCCGATTCATGCGTGTCTCTCCCAAAAGGTGTGTACAGCAAGGATGATTGTCGTAAACTAAAAAGCAAAGACTCAAATCATACAAGACGCTCCAAGCAAAACACATATCATGTGGTGAATAAAAATATAGCCTCAAGTAAAGTTACCGATGGACGAAGACGAAAGAGGGGATGCCTTCCGGGGCATCCCCAAGCTTAGGCTTTTGGTTGTCCTTGAATTTTAACTTGGGGTGCCTTGGGAATCCTCAAGCTTAGGCTCTTGCCACTCCTTATTCCATAATCCATCAAATCTTTACCCAAAACTTGAAAACTTCACAACACACAACTCAACGAAAAATCTCATGAGCTCCGTTAGTATAAGAAAACAAATCACCACTTTAAAGTACTGTAACGAACTCATTATTTATTTATATTGGTGTTAAACCTACTTTATTACAACTTCTCTATGGTTCATACCCCCCTATACTAGCCATAGATTCATCAAAATAAACAAACAACACACGAAAAACAGAATCTGTCAACATAAGAACAGTATGTAGCAATCTATATTAAACGTATACTTTTGTAATTCCAAAAATTCTGAAATAAATTGTTGGAAGTGAGGAATTTGTCTATTAATCATCTTAAAAAAGAATCAACCTAAAATCACTCTCCAGTAAATAATTGGCAGCTAATCTCGTGAGCGCTAAAGTTTCTGTTTTTTACAGCAAGATCATAAAGACTTCACCCGAGTCTTCCCAAAGGTTCTACTTGGCACAAACACTAATTAAAACATAAAAACACATCTAAACAGAAGATATATGAATTATTTATTACTAAACAGAAACAAAAAGCAAGAATCAAAAATAAAATTGGGTTGCCTCCCAACAAGCGCTATCGTTTAACGCCCCTAGCTAGGCATAAAAACAAAAATAGATCTAGGTATTATCATCTTTGGTATGCAATCCATAAGTGGCTCTCATAATAGATTCATAGGGTAATTTAATTTTCTTCCTACGAAAGTGTTCCACACCTTTCCTTAATGGAAATTGGAATCTAATATTTCCTTCTTTCATATCAATAATTGCACTAATCGTTCTAAGGAAAGGTCTACCAAGAATAATAGGACATGTAGGATTGCAATCTATATAAAGAACAATAAAATCTACAGGCACATAATTCCTATTTGCAACAATAAGAACATCATTAATCCTTCCCATAGGTTTCTTAATGGTGGAATCCGCAAGGTGCAAATTTAAAGAACAATCATCAAATTCACGGAAACCTAACACATCACACAAAGTTTTTGGAATCGTGGAAACACTAGCACCCAAATCACATAAAGCATAGCATTCATGATCTTTAATCTTAATTTTAATAGTAGGTTCCCACTCATCATAAAGTTTTCTAGGGATAGAAACTTCTAATTCAAGCTTTTCTTCATAGGATTGCATTAAAGCATCAACGATATGTTTAGTAAAAGCTTTATTTTGACTATAAGCATAAGGAGAATTTAGCACGGATTGCAACAAGGAAATACAATCTATTAAAGAACAATTATCATAATTAAATTCCTTCAAATCCAAAATAGTGGGTTCATTGCTATGTAAAGTTTTGACCTCTTCAACCCCACTTTTACCAATTTTTGCATCAAGATCTAGAAACTCCGAATCATTAGGACGCCTTTTAACTAAAGTTGACTCATCTCCAGTCCCATCATTATCAAGATTCATATTGCGAAACAAGGATTTAATAGGAGACACATCAATCACTTTTAGATCTTCATCATTATTATCTTCTAGCTCTTCCGGTTTGGCGTCCATCTTATTAACTAAGGTGGCCTGCTTATCCGAAATTTGGGCTATTAAGTTTTCAAGATGAGCAAACTAAGATTTCAAACCATAAAATTCCTTAGACATGTCATCGGGCTCTTTATTCATGTACTCCATAAAACCTTTTTGTTCTTTAATCTCGTTTCTAAAGAAATTATTATGCTCAAATTGCAAGGACATAAAGCTTCTAACGTTGTTTTCAATTTCTTCCAACCTTCTAAGGTAAGGATCAACGTTTTTTGGCAGAGCCATCAGGGTAAAGGGCACACAAGAGCCAAGCGGAAAGAAACGAACGAAAAAGGGCGAATAAAACGGCAAGGGTGAAGTGGGGGAGAGGAAAATGAGAGGCAAATGGCAAATAATGTAATACGAGGGATAAGAGTTTGTGATGGGTACTTGGTATGTCTTGACCTGTGCGTAGATCTCCCCGGCAACGGCGCCAGAAATGGCTAGTTGCTGGGAGATCAAATCTTGACTTGACTTGGCGTAAGACTCCCCGGCAACAGCGCCAGAAATCCTTCTTGCTACCTCTTGAGCATGCATTGGTTTTCCCTTGAAGAGGAAAGGGTGATGCAGCAAAGTAGCGTAAGTATTTCCCTCAGTTTTTGAGAACCAAGGTATCAATCCAGTAGGAGACTACACGCAAATCCCTTGTACCTACACAAACAATCAAGAACCTTGCAACCAACGTGATAAAGGAGTTGTCAATCCCTTCACGCCCACTTGCAAAAGTGAGATCTGATAAAGATAATAAAATAAATATTTTTGGTATTTTGGTTGTATAGATTGAAAAGTAAAGATTGCAAAATAAACGGCGGTAGAAATAGCAAATTGATAGGAAAATAATATGATGGAAGATAGACCCGGGGGCCATAGGTTTCACTAGTGACTTCTCTCAAGATAGCATAATCTACGGTGGGTGAACAAATTACTGTTGAGCAATTGATAGAAAAGCGCATAGTTATGAGAATATCTAGGCATGATCATGTATATAGGCATCACGTCCGCGACAAGTTGACCGAAACGATTCTGCATCTACTACTATTACTCCACAAATCGACCGCTATCCAGCATGCATCTAAAGTATTAAGTTCATAAGAACAGAGTAACGCATTAGGCAAGATGACATGATGTAGAGGGATAAACTCAAGCAATATGATACAAACCCCATCTTTTTATCCTCGATGGCAACAATACAATACGTGCCTTACTGCCCCTGCTGTCACTGGGAAAGGACATCGCAAGATTGAACCCAAAGCTAAGCACTTCTCCCATTGCAAGAAAGATCGATCTAGTAGGCCAAACCAAACTAATAATTTGAAGAGACTTGCAAAGATATTAAATCATGCATATAAGAATTCAGAGAAGAATCAAATATTGTTCATAGATAATCTTGATCATAAACCCACAATGCATAGGATCTCGACAAACACACGCAAAAATAATTACATCGAATAGATCTCCAAGAGAATCGAGGAGAACTTTGTATTGAGATCCAAAGAGAGAGAAGAAGCCATCTAGCTAATAACTATGGACTCGAAAGTCTATGGTAAACTACTCACACATCATCGGAGAGGCTATGGTGTTGATGTAGAAGCCCTCCGTGATCGATTCCCCCTCCGACGGAGCGCCGGAAAAGTCCCAAAGATGGGATCTCACGGGTACAGATGGTTGCGGCGGTGGAAAAGGGTTTCGTGGTGCTCTTCCCAATGGTTTCAGGGTATAAGAGTATATATAGGCGAAAGAAGTAGGTCGGTGGAGCTACGAGGGGCCCATGATGGTGGGGGCACGGCCTCCTGCCTCGTGGCCGCCTCGTGGCTTCCTTGCCCTCCAATCCAAGTCTCCTGGATTGCGTTTGTTCCAAAAAAGATCCTCGCGAAGGTTTCATTCCGTTTGGATGTTGATATTCCTTTTGTGCGAAACAACGAAATAGGCAAAAAAACAGCAAATTGCACTGGGCCTTCGGTTAATAGGTTAGTCCCAAAAACAATAAATAAAGTTATATTAAAGCCCATTAAACATCCAAAACAGATAATATAATAGCATGGAACAATCAAAAATTATAGATACGTTGGAGAAGTACCACTGCCGGGTGCGAGACGTGCTTGCTCCAACTGCCGGGCGCGGGACGAGCTCGGTCCTGCAGCACCGGGCGCGAGAGAGGCGATGGTCTGCAGCTGGGAGAGGGCCAACCCTTCAACGAAAGTAGTGCTCGATCACCGAGGGGAGGGATCAAAGGCCAAAACAGTCCACCTGCAAACAAGTCGACGCCGACGAACAAGCCAACCGTCGCTGCAGCCGGGACCGCCAAGCTGTCGTGTAGAAAACAGGCAGCAGGAAGGCCACACCACACCTCCATGCGCCGCCGTATCCCAGGACCAGAGCAGCCACCATGCCGGGTCATTACCCTACTCCGCGTCGCTCGCCGAGACCAAGCCGAAGGCCTGACAGAGCACGCAACCACCGGCCGCACCTCCTCCCGCCAGCCCCGCCGCCAAAAGACATGCCGCTGAGAGGTGCAGCCCCACGGGACCTGCCTGGAGCTCGTACCCCGCCGCCATGGCTGCAGTAGCGCCTGGCCAAGGGCACCCAACCGCAGCCAACCCCACCCAGCCAGAGGACCACCCAAGGATGGCCGCGTACGACATAGAGCAAGCCCCCCCGCCACCTGCACCCAGCCACAACGCAGCCGCCGCCTCCCAAAGCCCCCCGCACCTGCCGCTTGCAGCCCCGCCGCTCCACAACAGTCGTCCGCAGCGCCGCCGTCGCGCCCCGAGGAGGTCACCACATCCCGTGCTGCAGGGCCGTCAAGGGAGGAAAGAGATCCCCACCACTGCCTACGTCGATCGGGCTTTGCCCAGCGGTATGCTCCGGCGACGGTGAGGGAGGGGGTCGCGAGGAGGAGGACGGCGATGGCGCGATTTAGGGTTTGGCCCTCCCACTCGCGGGAGCGGGACGGGACGAGGGGGCTGTCGTTCATAGTCTTCCTTTAAGTGTCCAGATGTGTAAAATGCGCGTGGATAGAGAATAGAGGTATGTAGCAGATGTCATCTTCTTGGAGGACACCAATGCAGAGCGTGCTCGGATGCCGACTCAAAATAGACCGGATTTGGTCCTCAAATGGGCGCTGCAAGAGGCACAATCTCCGATTCAGATTCAGAGAGCCCAATGGGGATGTGTCGTGGGGGTAATGCCACCGAGAATGCCCCTACCACCACCGGATTCCGCCCCACATTCAGCACCCGCCTTGCCATCCACTTGAATAGGTACCTAGTACTGATTGAACTAAATTTTAATTTCCTAAGTTAGAACCATATATGATGATTTTCCTCTCTCTACCTAGTAGCTTAAATAGCTATGTGCCCCATACCAAGATAGGGTTATATGATTGAACCCTAGTATGTGAAAGTGCTTGTTATCGACTAGAGGGGGGTGAATAGGCGATTTTTATGAAAGTCTTCAAAACATAAAGGTTTCAAAGACAAACATCATAAATGAACCTATTGATATGTAGCGGAAGATAAACTACACAAGGCAAGCCATAGTCAAGTATGCAATAATGTGTGTGTACGACGACTAATGGCAACTAGGTAGTAAGGATCAGGGTGGAAGATAGTATGAAGCCAAACAGCAATGGTAATCAAGCAATGAAGTGAAACAGGTATGACAGGCAGGCAATGACTTCACGAAGACAAACAGTAAGTAAAGGGAAGAGAGAATAGAACCAGTCACTCGATGAAGACACAGGATTTGTTTGACCAGTTCCAGTTGCTGTGACAACTGTACATCTGGTTAGGGAGGCTGAGATTCAACTCAGAAGACCGCGTCTTCACCTTATTCCCCTTGAGCTAAGAACACACAGTCCTCGCCCAATCACTCTGGTAAGTCTTCAAGGTAGAATTCCAAACCTTCACAGACTTCGTTCACCGGCAATCCACAATGGCTCTTGGATGCTCAGAACGCGACGCCTAACCGGCTGGAGGATTCACAGTCCTCAAGTGTAATAAGTCTTCAGGTCACACAGACAGAAAGACTTAAGTGATGCCTAACACTCTTTTGCTCTGGGTGTTTTGGGCTTTGTCCTCGCAAGGATTTATCTCTCTCAAAGGCTTCGAGGTGGGTTGCTCTCAAACGACAAAATCGTGCACTAACTCTGAGCAGCCACCAGTTTATGGTGTAGGGGGTGGGCTATTTATAGCCACTAGGCAACCCGACCTGATATGTCCGAAATGACCCTGGGTCACTAAGGAACTGACACGTGTTCCAACGGTCAGATTTCAAACACACGCGGCAACTTTACTTGGGCTACAAGCAAAGCTGACTTATCCAGCTCTGGATAAGATTTGCTCTCATTGTCTTCGCTCGAAGACATAGGATTTGGGTTGAGCATCACTTCAGTCACTCTGACTGTATTCACTTGGACCCCACTTAACAGTACGGTGGTTCCTATGACTCAACAAAGAAGAAAAGGAAACAACGAAACAACTAAGTCTTCGCGCTCCATAGTCTTCACAGAATGTCTTCTCACGTCATAGTCTTCAATATGAATATCTTCATGTACCACCATTGTCTTCAATGTCTTCGTACATTTTTAGGGGTCATCTCCGGTAGGTAAACCGAATCAATGAGGGACACTACCTGTGTTATCCTGCAATTCTCACAAACACATTAGTCCCTCAACCAAATTTGTCGTCAATACTCCAAAACCAACTAGGGGTGGCACTAGATGCACTTACAATCTCCCCCTTTTTGGTGATTGATGACAAACTGGTTGAAGTTTTCAACGGGGATAAAGTATGTGAAATTGTATAGGGTAGAGGATTGTCTTCATAAGATTCAAAGGCTCCCCCTGAAGATGTGCATATGAGTAATTTGCTTTTGGAATGCAAATGCACATGGCAGGTTGTACTTGTGGAGATCCTCTTTAACTGATGACGACAAATCATCATGCATGATAAGATATAGCACAGAGTATGACATGCATATTGAAAAATGGACGTCTACGGAATGACCTAAGTGCGGAAGTTATCACCGCACATGCGGAATTTATCATCGCATCACAGAATATCAAATAAGTAGCAGATGACCATCAAGTTTAAGTGTTACAACTCAAAGAACCAAATGTATCAAAAGAGTTGTAAACACTAGGCAAAATATAAAACAACCTCCCATATGAACCCGCTTGAAGACTATCAAACTCATACGCTTCTCCCCCTTTTGTAAGTAATGACCAAAAAGGTTTGAAGACATAGAGCATCTACTCGTCCCAATGAGGAGTAGGTGAAGCAGCAGGGTTGGTGTTGTCGTTTGGCGGTGCAGACGAGCTTGGTGCAGTGTCGATTCTTGCAGAAGGGGTCGGTGAAGTAGCATCGTCTTCCTCATCGATCACTTTGGCGTTAACAGTTGCAGCAGAAGAGGAATATTCAGAGTCTTCAAGAGATGGAGTGCGACGTAGGACAACATTCCATGGAGGAGTGGAGTCAAACTTCAATTTTTCTGTGAATCCATCATCTTGAAGATCCGCTTCAGCACTGAGCAGTGTCAAACTCTTCCATGATCACCGACACGTTTCATGCGTGACAAAGGCATTCTTGGTGGCAAGATTGCGAATGCGATTGACATCCACCAAGAGGCTCTGCATTTGGCGCTTGAGCACTACAAGAAATATGTCAACTTGTGACCACCACTATTGGTCACTGAAAGGTCACAAATTTCCATTTACGACCTTTTTGTGACCAAAAACAGAAGGTCAAAAGCTGGCGGTCGTAAACTGACTATAGCGACCTTTCTTCTGGAATGGTCAAAGACGTTTACGACCAAAATATTCCTACTGTGGCGTTTTGGTCACTAGCAACCTCCCCCAGGCCACGTAGGCATCCAGCGTGGCAAGCTGATGTGGCACAAGATTCAGCCCGGTCCAATTCAATTTTCTACATGGGCCGAGCCCAACAAGTTGGCCTTTTTACTGTATTTTTTTCCTGTTATTTTTTGCTAGCTACATGGGCCTAGCCCAGCAATTCAGCCTTTTTATTTTCTAGGCCATGGCCTTTTTGATTTTATTTTTTCCAAGAGGTGAGCCCACTAGTGAGATGGGACCCAGTTGTCACTATTATATTCTCCAGATCTCAATTTTCTAATAAATAAATAACAATATTTAAATCCGAACAGAGACACAACAAAATGCTTCAAACAGAGCACGACTAATCAGGAAAAATATGGTTCACATCATGAATACTATCAAACAGAGCCAAACTTGACACATTATTACAACCAAACATGGATCACATTAGTTTTACAATAAAAAAATGTTCACATCAGGTAACACAGCTATAACAGTATAACTAGCTCCAATGCTTCTCCCAACTTGTTCATCCTGGACCTCACGACAAAACATGAATGAAGACCAGCATCTGCAAGTTATTAAGCAAAATGGTTAGAACAAGCAAAATGCGAATTTTTTATCATTTAAGCATAGAAAGACAGGGTCAACAGCATTTCAATGTTTGAAAAGTGAACCAGGATTTCAATGTTTGAACAGCAAGAAATTGATACAGTAGATCATATGCGGTTTAATCAACCCCTAAGGAGAGACACGTTGACACATTCATTTGGCAACACCTGTAGAAATTGAACCTCCTAAACATGCAATGTCGAATTTGTATCTCAAAGAAGTATACATACTTATCAGGTTTAATTAGCACAGAGAAGCCAAATGCTAGTAACTCATGATTAGTACACAAGACATGGTTCAGCAAAGTAAACAAGAAGGTGGCTGCAGTACAAAAGTAAGCTCATCACACAGAATAAATGAGTGGAACTATAGTACATCCTCTAAATTAGCATGTTCACAAGATTAAAGTAAGCGCAGCATAAGCATATGAGTTTTGTTTGGCACCATCACATCAAACATAGCAACGCCAACGTGAAAAGTTTCAGCATTATTGACATATGTTTCCTCGGAATCATACTACACAAAGAAGGGTTCAACCTCAAGTCTGAACTAGCCTTACATGGTGAAGTACAGATTTTAGTGGCTACATAAACAAGAAGCATCGGCTTAAGTTGCAACCTGCAACAGAAACACTTGCAAAAATCGGACACTTGGGGGTTTGGCAGGAGTGCTACCTTGTGGATGTCGCCCATGATCTGTGAGAGGAACAAGAGCGCTTCCGTCAGGTTATCTGCAGTATTCCACGCAGAAAAACATGGCATCTTCAGTACGAATTCAGTCAACCAAGAGAGATGTGCTGAAGCTCGTATGATCTAACTGAACATTACATTAGCGGGAAGATTTACAAGATGGCGATTGTGATGATGATCTGTAGGTGAGGAGCTGGGAGGTGTAGTTGTTGACGGCTCCGGCGACGCGGCAGCCCTTGACGCCCTCCTCGTCCTTGCTGCGAAGGATGGCCGGGACTCAAATGTTGTGCTCCCTGGGCGTCACCTGCTCCCTCTCATTGTAAGTTGTAATCAGGTGCGGGCTCCCTGGGCGATACATGAAAGGGAAGTTCTCAAGGTTGACAATCTCGTTGTCCGACAAGTCAATCGTGTCAAACTGGTCCTGTTATCAAAAAAGGAACAAAGACAGTTATAACATGTTTTCCTACTAGTATTTACAAAGTTTTTATTTCGGTAAATTAGAAAGAGGGGAGATGGGGCACATAACTTTGAGGCACAGTTATGAGGTAGTGTCTGATGAAGGTTGCCCTTTGGGGCGGCAGTGGTAGCTCCGCCAAATGTAGTAGCAGCACCTCGGACTGGCACAGCGGCAAATACCGAGAAGAATGTCATGACAAATGCAACACAAAAGGCTTTTGTGATGGCATACCTGAAAATAGCAGTAGTAGGTTAGTGTGGTTTATGTATATTTGCACAGCACACAGCATAATAGATAAACAAAGGCCAAGAACCCATAGGCGCCAGAAAACAAAAATCTTTTTAGACTAATGCCTATTCCATGCCATCTGATCTACAGCAGCAAAATTCACTATACAATAGTTATTTCATAGAAGAATGTTACTCCAACAGTACAATTCACTACACAATAGTTATTTTATAGAAAAATGTTCCTCCATGTGCATCAAAAGCAACCAATGCATCTTTTCACTGAGCTTGCTGGGGAAAAGCAATGATGCTACAGAAGCAGTTCTTGAACTTAATCCGTACTACATGCGCAAAGTAACTGGAGAGAGATTGTCTGCACAATCCCATCCGAGCTTCTGAACCATACAACAGCAGACTAAATGCCACTGAAAGAACAACACAGTGACTTGAAAAGCAATACAGCGGACGGAGTTAACATATGCTATTTGCAAACCCAGAAATTAAATCGTCTAGATGTCGACTGAAACCTGCTGAGACTAACAAGCTGCAGCCAAACTGACAAAGTGGTCTCGCTATTGTGTTACTCACGATGCAGATGTTGAGAATTTAATGTCCGATAGCCCCTAACTGAACCCGAACCTGAATGGTATTGACACTTCCTGACTGAACCTGAACGCAGTGTGGGGATTAGGAGAGGAGGCGTACGTACATAGCAGACAGATGCCAACGAGGAGAGGCCACTGGCGGGAAGCCACTGGCGGCGAAGTCGGCGGCGAACTTGTGGACAGATGCCAACGAGGAGAGGTCCAGCTCCATCACCTCCACGCTCGCGCCGGGGGTCTCGGCGAGGACGGCCTGGCGAACGGCCTCTGCGGCGGCGAGGTTGCGGACGGCCATGACGACGTGGGCACCGCGCGCCGTCTCCGCGCCGATCCCGCTCGACGCACCTGTCAATGGCAGGCAACCGATTCAGCGAATCAAATCAAATGGAACGAGGGAGGAGCAGAGAGGACCAAGGAAAAGATGAGGACTCGTCACCTGCCATCGCGCGACGCTGCCGCCGGCTCCCTCTCCACCGCGCCGTCGTCCAGCTCCGGGACGCGATGGGCGTCGCTGCGGGACGCATCGAGGAAGGAGGTGGTGGCGGGACGCGCCGCTGCAGGACGGGGAGGAGGTGGCGGCAGCGAGGAGATGAGGGAGGGGGTGGATCTGGCCGCCGCCATGGCCATGGCCGTGCCGTGCGGCTAGATTGGTGGGCGGAGGGGTTGGGCATGAGCTACCGGGGACGCAAGAGGCGGATCTGGCCGGAGGAGAGGGAAGAGCGGAGGCAGGGGAGCTCGGATCTGGGCTGCACACCGGCGAGGCCCGCCGGAACACGCCGGAACAAGAGGCGTAGGTGGCGGCAGCAAGGGTTTCGGGGGAGGGATTGTGGGTGCGTGAGGGAATGAGGAGCAGAGAAAGAAAGGAGGCGGGGGGGGGTGGATGGAAAACATCCACGAGTAGAGCTAGGGTTTCGGCTTAGGTGGGCTTGGGGTTGGTGTGGTGGGCCGAGGACTGCCGTTGGATCCGCAAGCATCCGACGGTGTTCCAGGCACGATCCGCGTGAGACGTCCACGGACCAATCAAAATGCAGTACCACGTTATGACCATTTAAATTGGTCCTAGTTGACTAAAAATAGCTATTTTATGACCTGAGAAAATTCAAAAAGAAAATGAAAAACATTCTCATTGTGTCACCAAATGTGAATAAGTTTTCAGGAAAAGTAACAAACATGAAATAAGATAAATATCTTTAAAAATATGTCATGAGAAACGAGTTTTTTGGCAAAAAAAAACATTTTCCATTTTTCGAGTGCCCGAAATGAGGTTTTTTTGTGAAGGACCTCCAAAATAATTGTTGCAAAATTGGACCAAATCATTTTTCTAAAATACTAGGCCATATTTAATGCACAATTGACCAAATGGTTGGGTGTCAAAAATTTTGATCCACCTCTCGTGGAAAAGACAAATTTCCGCCGATTCAGCTGAAAGTGTGTCAAATTTGAACTGCAGTTGCCTCATAGTTTGCTATTTATTTTTTTCCAAAATCATTTCTAGGTACATAAATATCTATTTAATCAGAGAAACACCAAAAAAATCCAAGATTCAACCACTAGCTAGGAACGGTCAAGCCCGCCGTTTTGACCGCATTTTGAAACGGGCATAAAAAATTCAAAAAAAATCAAAAAATTGGGAAACCTTCGCATTGTGTCATTATATGTGGCCAAGTTCCCAGGAAAAATAACAAACTTGTAATACGACAATTATTTTAAAAAAAGTGTTCTCAGAAACAAGCTATCAAGTGTGAAGATGAATGGCTTTAACCCCAAATGCTCAATCTTATGGCCACATACATGGCATAGTTTGTTCAAATCATCTCATATTGTGCCCAAGGGTGCGTATTGGAATGACAAACAATGTTGTTTAAGGAATTTTTCATTTTCTTTGGATGAAAAAACCATTTTCCATTTTTCGAGTGCCCGAAATGAGGTTTTTTTGTGAAGGACCTCCAAAATAATTGTTGCAAAATTGGACCAAATCATTTTTCTAAAATACTAGGCCATATTTAATGCACAATTGACCAAATGGTTGGGTGTCAAAAATTTTGATCCACCTCTCGTGGAAAAGACAAATTTCCGCCGATTCAGCTGAAAGTGTGTCAAATTTGAACTGCAGTTGCCTCATAGTTTGCTATTTATTTTTTTCAAAATCATTTCTAGGTACATAAGTATCTATTTAATCAGAGAAACACCAAAAAAATTCCAAGATTCAACCACTAGCTAGGAACGGTCAAGCCCGCCGTTTTGACCGCATTTTGAAATGGGCATAAAAAATTCAAAAAAAATCAAAAAAATTGGGAAACCTTCGCATTGTGTCATTATATGTGGCCAAGTTCCCAGGAAAAATAACAAACTTGTAATACGACAATTATTTTAAAAAAGTGTTCTCAGAAACAAGCTATCAAGTGTGAAGATGAATGGCTTTAACCCCAAATGCTCAATCTTATGGCCACATATATGGCATAGTTTGTTCAAATCATCTCATATTGTGCCCAAGGGTGCGTATTGGAATGACAAACAATGTTGTTTAAGGAATTTTTCATTTTCTTTGGATGAAAAAACCATTTTCCATTTTTCGAGTGCCCGAAATGAGGTTTTTTTGTGAAGGACCTCCAAAATAATTGTTGCAAAATTGGACCAAATCATTTTTCTAAAATACTAGGCCATATTTAATGCACAATTGACCAAATGGTTGGGTGTCAAAAATTTTGATCCACCTCTCGTGGAAAAGACAAATTTCCGCCGATTCAGCTGGAAGTGTGTCAAATTTGAACTGCAGTTGCCTCATAGTTTGCTATTTATTGTTTTCAAAAATCATTTATAGGTACATAAGTATCTATTTAATCAGAGAAACACCAAAAAAATTCCAAGATTCAACCACTAGCTAGGAACGGTCAAGCCCGCCGTTTTGACCGCATTTTGAAACGGGCATAAAAAATTCAAAAAAAATCAAAAAATTGGGAAACCTTCGCATTGTGTCATTATATGTGGCCAAGTTCCCAGGAAAAATAACAAACTTGTAATACGACAATTATTTTAAAAAAGTGTTCTCAGAAACAAGCTATCAAGTGTGAAGATGAATGGCTTTAACCCCAAATGCTCAATCTTGTGGCCACATACATGGCATAGTTTGTTCAAATCATCTCATATTGTGCCCAAGGGTGCGTATTGGAATGACAAACAATGTTGTTTAAGGAATTTTTCATTTTCTTTGGATGAAAAAACCATTTTCCATTTTTCGAGTGCCCGAAATGAGGTTTTTTTGTGAAGGACCTCCAAAATAATTGTTGCAAAATTGGACCAAATCATTTTTCTAAAATACTAGGCCATATTTAATGCACAATTGACCAAATGGTTGGGTGTCAAAAGTTTTGATCCACCTCTCGTGGAAAAGACAAATTTCCGCCGATTCAGCTGGAAGTGTGTCAAATTTGAACTGCAGTTGCCTCATAGTTTGCTATTTATTTTTTTCAAAAATCATTTCTAGGTACATAAGTATCTATTTAATCAGAGAAACACCAAAAAAATTCCAAGATTCAACCACTAGCTAGGAACGGTCAAGCCCGCCGTTTTGACCGCATTTTGAAACGGGCATAAAAAATTCAAAAAAATCAAAAAATTGGGAAACCTTCACATTGTGTCATTATATGTGGCCAAGTTCCCAGGAAAAATAACAAACTTGTAATGCGACAATTATTTTAAAAAAGTGTTCTCAGAAACAAGCTATCAAGTGTGAAGATGAATGGCTTTAACCCCAAATGCTCAATCTTATGGCCACATACATGGCATAGTTTGTTCAAATCATCTCATATTGTGCCCAAGGGTGCGTATTGGAATGACTAACAATGTTGTTTAAGGAATTTTTCATTTTCTTTGGATGAAAAAACCATTTTCCATTTTTCGAGTGCCCGAAATGAGGTTTTTTTGTGAAGGACCTCCAAAATAATTGTTGCAAAATTGGACCAAATCATTTTTCTAAAATACTAGGCCATATTTAATGCACAATTGACCAAATGGTTGGGTGTCAAAAATTTTGATCCACCTCTCGTGGAAAAGACAAATTTCCGCCGATTCAGCTGAAAGTGTGTCAAATTTGAACTGCAGTTGCCTCATAGTTTGCTATTTATTTTTTTCAAAATCATTTCTAGGTACATAAGTATCTATTTAATCAGAGAAACATCAAAAAAAATCCAAGATTCAACCACTAGCTAGGAACGGTCAAGCCCGCCGTTTTGACCGCATTTTGAAACGGGCATAAAAAATTCAAAAAAAATCAAAAAATTGGGAAACCTTCGCATTGTGTCATTATATGTGGCCAAGTTCCCAGGAAAAATAACAAACTTGTAATACGACAATTATTTTAAAAAAAGTGTTCTCAGAAACAAGCTATCAAGTGTGAAGATGAATGGCTTTAACCCCAAATGCTCAATCTTATGGCCACATACATGGCATAGTTTGTTCAAATCATCTCATATTGTGCCCAAGGGTGCGTATTGGAATGACAAACAATGTTCTTTAAGGAATTTTTCATTTTCTTTGGATGAAAAAACCATTTTCCATTTTTCGAGTGCCCGAAATGAGGTTTTTTTGTGAAGGACCTCCAAAATAATTGTTGCAAAATTGGACCAAATCATTTTTCTAAAATACTAGGCCATATTTAATGCACAATTGACCAAATGGTTGGGTGTCAAAAATTTTGATCCACCTCTCGTGGAAAAGACAAATTTCCGCTGATTCAGCTGAAAGTGTGTCAAATTTGAACTGCAGTTGCCTCATAGTTTGCTATTTATTTTTTTCAAAATCATTTCTAGGTACATAAGTATCTATTTAATCAGAGAAACACCAAAAAAATTCCAAGATTCAACCACTAGCTAGGAACGGTCAAGCCCGCCGTTTTGACCGCATTTTGAAATGGGCATAAAAAATTCAAAAAAAATCAAAAAATTGGGAAACCTTCGCATTGTGTCATTATATGTGGCCAAGTTCCCAGGAAAAATAACAAACTTGTAATACGACAATTATTTTAAAAAAGTGTTCTCAGAAACAAGCTATCAAGTGTGAAGATGAATGGCTTTAACCCCAAATGCTCAATCTTATGGCCACATACATGGCATAGTTTGTTCAAATCATCTCATATTGTGCCCAAGGGTGCGTATTGGAATGACAAACAATGTTGTTTAAGGAATTTTTCATTTTCTTTGGATGAAAAAACCATTTTCCATTTTTCGAGTGCCCGAAATGAGGTTTTTTTGTGAAGGACCTCCAAAATAATTGTTGCAAAATTGGACCAAATCATTTTTCTAAAATACTAGGCCATATTTAATGCACAATTGACCAAATGGTTGGGTGTCAAAAATTTTGATCCACCTCTCGTGGAAAAGACAAATTTCCGCCGATTCAGCTGAAAGTGTGTCAAATTTGAACTGCAGTTGCCTCATAGTTTGCTATTTATTTTTTTCAAAATCATTTCTAGGTACATAAGTATCTATTTAATCAGAGAAACACCAAAAAAATTCCAAGATTCAACCACTAGCTAGGAACGGTCAAGCCCGCCGTTTTGACCGCATTTTGAAATGGGCATAAAAAATTCAAAAAAAATCAAAAAATTGGGAAACCTTCGCATTGTGTCATTATATGTGGCCAAGTTCCCAGGAAAAATAACAAACTTGTAATACGACAATTATTTTAAAAAAGTGTTCTCAGAAACAAGCTATCAAGTGTGAAGATGAATGGCTTTAACCCCAAATGCTCAATCTTATGGCCACATACATGGCATAGTTTGTTCAAATCATCTCATATTGTGCCCAAGGGTGCGTATTGGAATGACAAACAATGTTGTTTAAGGAATTTTTCATTTTCTTTGGATGAAAAAACCATTTTCCATTTTTCGAGTGCCCGAAATGAGGTTTTTTTGTGAAGGACCTCCAAAATAATTGTTGCAAAATTGGACCAAATCATTTTTCTAAAATACTAGGCCATATTTAAGGCACAATTGACCAAATGGTTGGGTCTCAAAAGTTTTGATCCACCTCTCGTGGAAAAGACAAATTTCCGCCGATTCAGCTGGAAGTGTGTCAAATTTGAACTGCAGTTGCCTCATAGTTTGCTATTTATTTTTTTCAAAAATCATTTCTAGGTACATAAGTATCTATTTAATCAGAGAAACACCAAAAAAATTCCAAGATTCAACCACTAGCTAGGAACGGTCAAGCCCGCCGTTTTGACCGCATTTTGAAATGGGCATAAAAAATTCAAAAAAAATCAAAAAATTGGGAAACCTTCGCATTGTGTCATTATATGTGGCCAAGTTCCCAGGAAAAATAACAAACTTGTAATACGACAATTATTTTAAAAAAGTGTTCTCAGAAACAAGCTATCAAGTGTGAAGATGAATGGCTTTAACCCCAAATGCTCAATCTTATGGCCACATACATGGCATAGTTTGTTCAAATCATCTCATATTGTGCCCAAGGGTGCGTATTGGAATGACAAACAATGTTGTTTAAGGAATTTTTCATTTTCTTTGGATGAAAAAACCATTTTCCATTTTTCGAGTGCCCGAAATGAGGTTTTTTTGTGAAGGACCTCCAAAATAATTGTTGCAAAATTGGACCAAATCATTTTTCTAAAATACTAGGCCATATTTAATGCACAATTGACCAAATGGTTGGGTCTCAAAAGTTTTGATCCACCTCTCGTGGAAAAGACAAATTTCCGCCGATTCAGTTGGAAGTGTGTCAAATTTGAACTACAGTTGCCTCATAGTTTGCTATTTATTTTTTTCAAAAATCATTTCTAGGTACATAAGTATCTATTTAATCAGAGAAACACCAAAAAAATTCCAAGATTCAACCACTAGCTAGGAACGGTCAAGCCCGCCGTTTTGACCGCATTTTGAAACGGGCATAAAAAATTCAAAAAAAATCAAAAAATTGGGAAACCTTCGCATTGTGTCATTATATGTGGCCAAGTTCCCATGAAAAATAACAAACTTGTAATACGACAATTATTTTAAAAAAGTGTTCTCAGAAACAAGCTATCAAGTGTGAAGATGAATGGCTTTAACCCCAAATGCTCAATCTTATGGCCACATACATGGCATAGTTTGTTCAAATCATCTCATATTGTGCCCAAGGGTGCGTATTGGAATGACAAACAATGTTGTTTAAGGAATTTTTCATTTTCTTTGGATGAAAAAACCATTTTCCATTTTTCGAGTGCCCGAAATGAGGTTTTTTTGTGAAGGACCTCCAAAATAATTGTTGCAAAATTGGACCAAATCATTTTTCTAAAATACTAGGCCATATTTAATGCACAATTGACCAAATGGTTGGGTGTCAAAAGTTTTGATCCACCTCTCGTGAAAAAGACAAATTTCCGCCGATTCAGGTGGAAGTGTGTCAAATTTGAACTGCAGCTGCCTCATAGTTTGCTATTTATTTTTTTCAAAAATCATTTCTAGGTACATAAGTATCTATTTAATCAGAGAAACACCAAAAAAATTCCAAGATTCAACCACTAGCTAGGAACGGTCAAGCCCGCCGTTTTGACCGCATTTTGAAACGGGCATAAAAAATTCAAAAAAATCAAAAAATTGGGAAACCTTCGCATTGTGTCATTATATGTGGCCAAGTTCCCAGGAAAAATAACAAACTTGTAATGCGACAATTATTTTAAAAAAGTGTTCTCAGAAACAAGCTATCAAGTGTGAAGATGAATGGCTTTAACCCCAAATGCTCAATCTTATGGCCACATACATGGCATAGTTTGTTCAAATCATCTCATATTGTGCCCAAGGGTGCGTATTGGAATGACTAACAATGTTGTTTAAGGAATTTTTCATTTTCTTTGGATGAAAAAACCATTTTCCATTTTTCGAGTGCCCGAAATGAGGTTTTTTTGTGAAGGACCTCCAAAATAATTGTTGCAAAATTGGACCAAATCATTTTTCTAAAATACTAGGCCATATTTAATGCACAATTGACCAAATGGTTGGGTGTCAAAAATTTTGATCCACCTCTCGTGGAAAAGACAAATTTCCGCCGATTCAGCTGAAAGTGTGTCAAATTTGAACTGCAGTTGCCTCATAGTTTGCTATTTATTTTTTTCAAAATCATTTCTAGGTACATAAGTATCTATTTAATCAGAGAAACATCAAAAAAAATCCAAGATTCAACCACTAGCTAGGAACGGTCAAGCCCGCCGTTTTGACCGCATTTTGAAACGGGCATAAAAAATTCAAAAAAAATCAAAAAATTGGGAAACCTTCGCATTGTGTCATTATATGTGGCCAAGTTCCCAGGAAAAATAACAAACTTGTAATACGACAATTATTTTAAAAAAAGTGTTCTCAGAAACAAGCTATCAAGTGTGAAGATGAATGGCTTTAACCCCAAATGCTCAATCTTATGGCCACATACATGGCATAGTTTGTTCAAATCATCTCATATTGTGCCCAAGGGTGCGTATTGGAATGACAAACAATGTTGTTTAAGGAATTTTTCATTTTCTTTGGATGAAAAAACCATTTTCCATTTTTCGAGTGCCCGAAATGAGGTTTTTTTGTGAAGGACCTCCAAAATAATTGTTGCAAAATTGGACCAAATCATTTTTCTAAAATACTAGGCCATATTTAATGCACAATTGACCAAATGGTTGGGTGTCAAAAATTTTGATCCACCTCTCGTGGAAAAGACAAATTTCCGCTGATTCAGCTGAAAGTGTGTCAAATTTGAACTGCAGTTGCCTCATAGTTTGCTATTTATTTTTTTCAAAATCATTTCTAGGTACATAAGTATCTATTTAATCAGAGAAACACCAAAAAAATTCCAAGATTCAACCACTAGCTAGGAACGGTCAAGCCCGCCGTTTTGACCGCATTTTGAAATGGGCATAAAAAATTCAAAAAAAATCAAAAAATTGGGAAACCTTCGCATTGTGTCATTATATGTGGCCAAGTTCCCAGGAAAAATAACAAACTTGTAATACGACAATTATTTTAAAAAAGTGTTCTCAGAAACAAGCTATCAAGTGTGAAGATGAATGGCTTTAACCCCAAATGCTCAATCTTATGGCCACATACATGGCATAGTTTGTTCAAATCATCTCATATTGTGCCCAAGGGTGCGTATTGGAATGACAAACAATGTTGTTTAAGGAATTTTTCATTTTCTTTGGATGAAAAAACCATTTTCCATTTTTCGAGTGCCCGAAATGAGGTTTTTTTGTGAAGGACCTCCAAAATAATTGTTGCAAAATTGGACCAAATCATTTTTCTAAAATACTAGGCCATATTTAATGCACAATTGACCAAATGGTTGGGTGTCAAAAATTTTGATCCACCTCTCGTGGAAAAGACAAATTTCCGCCGATTCAGCTGAAAGTGTGTCAAATTTGAACTGCAGTTGCCTCATAGTTTGCTATTTATTTTTTTCAAAATCATTTCTAGGTACATAAGTATCTATTTAATCAGAGAAACACCAAAAAAATTCCAAGATTCAACCACTAGCTAGGAACGGTCAAGCCCGCCGTTTTGACCGCATTTTGAAATGGGCATAAAAAATTCAAAAAAAATCAAAAAATTGGGAAACCTTCGCATTGTGTCATTATATGTGGCCAAGTTCCCAGGAAAAATAACAAACTTGTAATACGACAATTATTTTAAAAAAGTGTTCTCAGAAACAAGCTATCAAGTGTGAAGATGAATGGCTTTAACCCCAAATGCTCAATCTTATGGCCACATACATGGCATAGTTTGTTCAAATCATCTCATATTGTGCCCAAGGGTGCGTATTGGAATGACAAACAATGTTGTTTAAGGAATTTTTCATTTTCTTTGGATGAAAAAACCATTTTCCATTTTTCGAGTGCCCGAAATGAGGTTTTTTTGTGAAGGACCTCCAAAATAATTGTTGCAAAATTGGACCAAATCATTTTTCTAAAATACTAGGCCATATTTAAGGCACAATTGACCAAATGGTTGGGTCTCAAAAGTTTTGATCCACCTCTCGTGGAAAAGACAAATTTCCGCCGATTCAGCTGGAAGTGTGTCAAATTTGAACTGCAGTTGCCTCATAGTTTGCTATTTATTTTTTTCAAAAATCATTTCTAGGTACATAAGTATCTATTTAATCAGAGAAACACCAAAAAAATTCCAAGATTCAACCACTAGCTAGGAACGGTCAAGCCCGCCGTTTTGACCGCATTTTGAAATGGGCATAAAAAATTCAAAAAAAAACAAAAAATTGGGAAACCTTCGCATTGTGTCATTATATGTGGCCAAGTTCCCAGGAAAAATAACAAACTTGTAATACGACAATTATTTTAAAAAAGTGTTCTCAGAAACAAGCTATCAAGTGTGAAGATGAATGGCTTTAACCCCAAATGCTCAATCTTATGGCCACATACATGGCATAGTTTGTTCAAATCATCTCATATTGTGCCCAAGGGTGCGTATTGGAATGACAAACAATGTTGTTTAAGGAATTTTTCATTTTCTTTGGATGAAAAAACCATTTTCCATTTTTCGAGTGCCCGAAATGAGGTTTTTTTGTGAAGGACCTCCAAAATAATTGTTGCAAAATTGGACCAAATCATTTTTCTAAAATACTAGGCCATATTTAATGCACAATTGACCAAATGGTTGGGTGTCAAAAGTTTTGATCCACCTCTCGTGGAAAAGACAAATTTCCGCCGATTCAGCTGGAAGTGTGTCAAATTTGAACTGCAGTTGCCTCATAGTTTGCTATTTATTTTTTTCAAAAATCATTTCTAGGTACATAAGTATCTATTTAATCAGAGAAACACCAAAAAAATTCCAAGATTCAACCACTAGCTAGGAACGGTCAAGCCCGCTGTTTTGACCGCATTTTGAAACGGGCATAAAAAATTCAAAAAAATCAAAAAATTGGGAAACCTTCGCATTGTGTCATTATATGTGGCCAAGTTCCCAGGAAAAATAACAAACTTGTAATGCGACAATTATTTTAAAAAAGTGTTCTCAGAAACAAGCTATCAAGTGTGAAGATGAATGGCTTTAACCCCAAATGCTCAATCTTATGGCCACATACATGGCATAGTTTGTTCAAATCATCTCATATTGTGCCCAAGGGTGCGTATTGGAATGACTAACAATGTTGTTTAAGGAATTTTTCATTTTCTTTGGATGAAAAAACCATTTTCCATTTTTCGAGTGCCCGAAATGAGGTTTTTTTGTGAAGGACCTCCAAAATAATTGTTGCAAAATTGGACCAAATCATTTTTCTAAAATACTAGGCCATATTTAATGCACAATTGACCAAATGGTTGGGTGTCAAAAATTTTGATCCACCTCTCGTGGAAAAGACAAATTTCCGCCGATTCAGCTGAAAGTGTGTCAAATTTGAACTGCAGTTGCCTCATAGTTTGCTATTTATTTTTTTCAAAATCATTTCTAGGTACATAAGTATCTATTTAATCAGAGAAACATCAAAAAAAATCCAAGATTCAACCACTAGCTAGGAACGGTCAAGCCCGCCGTTTTGACCGCATTTTGAAACGGGCATAAAAAATTCAAAAAAAATCAAAAAATTGGGAAACCTTCGCATTGTGTCATTATATGTGGCCAAGTTCCCAGGAAAAATAACAAACTTGTAATACGACAATTATTTTAAAAAAAGTGTTCTCAGAAACAAGCTATCAAGTGTGAAGATGAATGGCTTTAACCCCAAATGCTCAATCTTATGGCCACATACATGGCATAGTTTGTTCAAATCATCTCATATTGTGCCCAAGGGTGCGTATTGGAATGACAAACAATGTTGTTTAAGGAATTTTTCATTTTCTTTGGATGAAAAAACCATTTTCCATTTTTCGAGTGCCCGAAATGAGGTTTTTTTGTGAAGGACCTCCAAAATAATTGTTGCAAAATTGGACCAAATCATTTTTCTAAAATACTAGGCCATATTTAATGCACAATTGACCAAATGGTTGGGTGTCAAAAATTTTGATCCACCTCTCGTGGAAAAGACAAATTTCCGCTGATTCAGCTGAAAGTGTGTCAAATTTGAACTGCAGTTGCCTCATAGTTTGCTATTTATTTTTTTCAAAATCATTTCTAGGTACATAAGTATCTATTTAATCAGAGAAACACCAAAAAAATTCCAAGATTCAACCACTAGCTAGGAACGGTCAAGCCCGCCGTTTTGACCGCATTTTGAAATGGGCATAAAAAATTCAAAAAAAATCAAAAAATTGGGAAACCTTCGCATTGTGTCATTATATGTGGCCAAGTTCCCAGGAAAAATAACAAACTTGTAATACGACAATTATTTTAAAAAAGTGTTCTCAGAAACAAGCTATCAAGTGTGAAGATGAATGGCTTTAACCCCAAATGCTCAATCTTATGGCCACATACATGGCATAGTTTGTTCAAATCATCTCATATTGTGCCCAAGGGTGCGTATTGGAATGACAAACAATGTTGTTTAAGGAATTTTTCATTTTCTTTGGATGAAAAAACCATTTTCCATTTTTCGAGTGCCCGAAATGAGGTTTTTTTGTGAAGGACCTCCAAAATAATTGTTGCAAAATTGGACCAAATCATTTTTCTAAAATACTAGGCCATATTTAATGCACAATTGACCAAATGGTTGGGTGTCAAAAATTTTGATCCACCTCTCGTGGAAAAGACAAATTTCCGCCGATTCAGCTGAAAGTGTGTCAAATTTGAACTGCAGTTGCCTCATAGTTTGCTATTTATTTTTTTCAAAATCATTTCTAGGTACATAAGTATCTATTTAATCAGAGAAACACCAAAAAAATTCCAAGATTCAACCACTAGCTAGGAACGGTCAAGCCCGCCGTTTTGACCGCATTTTGAAATGGGCATAAAAAATTCAAAAAAAATCAAAAAATTGGGAAACCTTCGCATTGTGTCATTATATGTGGCCAAGTTCCCAGGAAAAATAACAAACTTGTAATACGACAATTATTTTAAAAAAGTGTTCTCAGAAACAAGCTATCAAGTGTGAAGATGAATGGCTTTAACCCCAAATGCTCAATCTTATGGCCACATACATGGCATAGTTTGTTCAAATCATCTCATATTGTGCCCAAGGGTGCGTATTGGAATGACAAACAATGTTGTTTAAGGAATTTTTCATTTTCTTTGGATGAAAAAACCATTTTCCATTTTTCGAGTGCCCGAAATGAGGTTTTTTTGTGAAGGACCTCCAAAATAATTGTTGCAAAATTGGACCAAATCATTTTTCTAAAATACTAGGCCATATTTAAGGCACAATTGACCAAATGGTTGGGTCTCAAAAGTTTTGATCCACCTCTCGTGGAAAAGACAAATTTCCGCCGATTCAGCTGAAAGTGTGTCAAATTTGAACTGCAGTTGCCTCATAGTTTGCTATTTATTTTTTTCAAAAATCATTTCTAGGTACATAAGTATCTATTTAATCAGAGAAACACCAAAAAAATTCCAAGATTCAACCACTAGCTAGGAACGGTCAAGCCCGCCGTTTTGACCGCATTTTGAAATGGGCATAAAAAATTCAAAAAAAATCAAAAAATTGGGAAACCTTCGCATTGTGTCATTATATGTGGCCAAGTTCCCAGGAAAAATAACAAACTTGTAATACGACAATTATTTTAAAAAAGTGTTCTCAGAAACAAGCTATCAAGTGTGAAGATGAATGGCTTTAACCCCAAATGCTCAATCTTATGGCCACATACATGGCATAGTTTGTTCAAATCATCTCATATTGTGCCCAAGGGTGCGTATTGGAATGACAAACAATGTTGTTTAAGGAATTTTTCATTTTCTTTGGATGAAAAAACCATTTTCCATTTTTCGAGTGCCCGAAATGAGGTTTTTTTGTGAAGGACCTCCAAAATAATTGTTGCAAAATTGGACCAAATCATTTTTCTAAAATACTAGGCCATATTTAATGCACAATTGACCAAATGGTTGGGTCTCAAAAGTTTTGATCCACCTCTCGTGGAAAAGACAAATTTCCGCCGATTCAGTTGGAAGTGTGTCAAATTTGAACTACAGTTGCCTCATAGTTTGCTATTTATTTTTTTCAAAAATCATTTCTAGGTACATAAGTATCTATTTAATCAGAGAAACACCAAAAAAATTCCAAGATTCAACCACTAGCTAGGAACGGTCAAGCCCGCCGTTTTGACCGCATTTTGAAACGGGCATAAAAAATTCAAAAAAAATCAAAAAATTGGGAAACCTTCGCATTGTGTCATTATATGTGGCCAAGTTCCCATGAAAAATAACAAACTTGTAATACGACAATTATTTTAAAAAAGTGTTCTCAGAAACAAGCTATCAAGTGTGAAGATGAATGGCTTTAACCCCAAATGCTCAATCTTATGGCCACATACATGGCATAGTTTGTTCAAATCATCTCATATTGTGCCCAAGGGTGCGTATTGGAATGACAAACAATGTTGTTTAAGGAATTTTTCATTTTCTTTGGATGAAAAAACCATTTTCCATTTTTCGAGTGCCCGAAATGAGGTTTTTTTGTGAAGGACCTCCAAAATAATTGTTGCAAAATTGGACCAAATCATTTTTCTAAAATACTAGGCCATATTTAATGCACAATTGACCAAATGGTTGGGTGTCAAAAGTTTTGATCCACCTCTCGTGAAAAAGACAAATTTCCGCCGATTCAGGTGGAAGTGTGTCAAATTTGAACTGCAGCTGCCTCATAGTTTGCTATTTATTTTTTTCAAAAATCATTTCTAGGTACATAAGTATCTATTTAATCAGAGAAACACCAAAAAAATTCCAATATTCAACCACTAGCTAGGAACGGTCAAGCCCGTCGTTTTGACCGCATTTTGAAACGAGCATAAAAAATTCAAAAAAAATTCCAAAAAATGGGAAACCTTCGCATTGTGTCATTATATGTGGCCAAGTTCCAAGGAAAAATAACAAACTTGTAATACGGCAATTATTTTAAAAAAGTGTTCTCAGAAACGAGCTATCATCTCTGAAGATCAATGGCTTTCAAGCCAAATGATCAATCTTATGGCCACATTCATGGCATAGTTTGTTCAGATGATCTCATATTGTGCACATGGGTGCATATTGGAATGGCAAACAATGTTGCCTAAGGAAGTTTTCATTTTCTTTGGACGAAAAAACCAATTTTCATTTTCTGAGTGCCCAAAAGGAGGTTTTTTTGTGAAGGAACTACCAAATAATTGTTGTAAAATTGGACCAAATCAATTTTCTAAAATACTAGGACATATTTAATGCACAATTGACAAAATGGTTGGGTGTCAAAATTTTTGATCCACCTCTGGTGAAAAAGACAAATTCCCGTCGATTCAGGTGGAAGCGGGTCAAATTTGAACTGCAGCTGCGTCATAGTTTGCTCTTTATTTTTTTTAAAAATCATTTCTGGGTAAAGAAGTATCTATTTAATCAGAAATACATGGTTTGATGGAGAGACATCGAGGTTTGGACGGTGGCCGGGAGCCTGAACTCTAGAGCGCGTAAGCTCGCATGCCCGTCGCGTGGTCACCGCGTGACCGTGGCGTTGCCATGTGTTCTGGGTGGCCTAGACATGTCTAGTGGGTTGGGCACTCCCCAGGTAGGTGCTAGGAAGAAAATTACAACATAAGATTCTCACGAGGAGACCGGTCGGTGCTCAAACATGAATTAGCAGCCAAGTGTTTGATTAGCGGTACAGGAAATGTACATGGCTAATGGTCGTGAGTTTTGGCTGAGGATGATCAGTTACTAAGAAGACCATCTTCACAAATTTTCAGCTCAAAAGAAGGAGCCTAGCTGGTACTTGCTTTGCAAACCACCACACTGGACATAAATACGAATGTTGAAGCTCGGCTCAAAGTAATGAATGGAATGAGCTGGCATTTGGTGGAGGATGGTTATTTGGGCATAGGAAAGCACAGTATAAAATGGATACTATTTGGACATGCCAAATTGGTACTTCCTTCACAAACTGTTACTCTGAACAGAATAGGAAAATGAATATTTTTGAATTATTTTTGAACTAGGCAAGGAAGGTTTTTACATATTTGACGAAGATATGACCCAAAGAATTTATGAGATTTTTTTGGGAATTTTGGGAATGACAGAAATATAGGTTGCTTCACAACCTAGGGCAAAAACTGCCACATGGACATGCCACATAGGCAAAACTGATGAGGTGGCGCCTAGTCATAGCAACCCACCACAATTTACAAGGCTATGACCATCTATATTGGTCGTTAACAACAAGAAATAAGGCAGCGGACTAGCGTTGTTTGCTTTATGACCTTTTCGTGTGAGGAAATTACGACCTTTCTGACCAAAATGGTCGCAATGGTTTAGGGTTTGGAGCCCCCCGAACAGTTTTTGACCAATTGGTCTGAAATGGTTATAAATTTATGACTAATTCTTCGAGGGTCACTGACAGAAGGTCATAAGTTGACATATTTCTTGTAGTGGAGCCAGTCATGATGCTTATCATGTTTCTGATGAAGGGCAACCAGAAGCTCTCGGTCATTGAGAATGCGGGAGCGCTTCTTAGGCCTTTGGGCAATTGTGCTCTCAGTGGCTTCTATTTGCGCACGATGAGGCATGCGAGTAATCCCAGCCAGAGGGTAGACTCGAGCGACAGCTTGAACTCCTTCATCATTTTGAGTGAAGCTTTGATGGTCAGCATTCTGACGACTAAGAGGCTCCTTTGCCATCTCTGGGTATATGGCTTCAACAGAGAAATCAACATCTGGCATGAATATGATATGATTGCGTGCAGAGGGTTGATAGTTGAAGGCAGAGTGAATCTTGATCAGACGCATGATCCAGGGAGCATAGAACTTCAGACCAAAAATGTCAGATCCAGATGCAGCAAGTTGGCAAATGAAGAAGTCTTGGGCATTGAAGCGTTTGCCATGAAGAATATGGAACACCAAAGTCTTCATTGCGCCTTCCAGCTTGGCATTAGGAGAGTGTCCTTTGATAGGCCAAAGAGTTCGCCTGAGTATATGATAAATGGTGCGGGGCAGATACTCAAGGTCTTCAACAAAGAACGCCTTTGGGTATTCAGCATCTGGAGGCAATGGCTTCATCATGCTGAGCATCTGACTCATATTGGGTTCAAGCTTGTGAAAGATGCTCTCCATAGCATCATTGTGAAGCAGACAGCCGGGCTCATAAAGATCATCTGCGGAGGGCAGGCCAGTTAGCTCAATGACATCAATGGCTTTGGCTTCATGATGAACATTTCCAGTCATCCACTCAAGAACCCATGTCTTTGTGTCTTTGTAGTAGCCACGGATATGAAGAGTGGCATAGAATTGGAGCAATAACTCTTCGTTCCAGTGCTCCTTATCAATGACAAACTGCAGCAGGCCGAACTCTCTGAAGCAGTCCAGAGCCTCTTCCAGACAGGGCAGACCAGTGATGGCTTCAGTATCAAGACGCATGTGTGGGAAAATGCGTCCTTGATTGTACAGAATGCATGAGTAATAGCTTCGCTGCTGATAGCTCCAGAACCGATCAGAAGATATCCTTGCTTTTGAGTAAGGGTTCTTTGCACTGTCAAAGAAGGTATTGTGTGCCTTGAAGCCATTGATATTGAATGATCCTGGTGCTGATGCAGTACCTGGAAACCTTGGCAACCTGGGTGTTGGCTTCTGAACCCGTGGCCTGTGCTCAACATGGTATTCAAACTGAGGACCAGCAGCAGCAGGCGGAGGAGTCAGAATAGGCCATTTGACAGAAATGAGCCGACCATAGTTGACAGCTTGCTCGATAGTGTGTGGCCTTGGTGGCGGAACAGGAGCAGAGGCGTCAACATTGGCTTCAGGTGCAGATGCATCATTGGCTTCTGGCACATTTGTCGGTGCAGGCTCCACATTTGCTTCAGCCATGACAACGTCATTGGCTTCATTGGTGTTGGTGGTGGCAGCCTGGAGATTTTCAACCTCCACTTGACAAGCTGGAGGGTCGGGCACTGGCAGGTTCACTTCAGGAACCACTTCTTCTTCAACGGGGGGAGTTGGGACACGTTCATCTTCTTGTCTTTCATCGGCTGATGCAGCCGGAATGTCTTCAGCACCTTTGGCTTCAGACTCTGAGACGTTCACAGTGGGAGTGGCATCTGGAAACACTTGTCGTGCAACTGATTGTTGGGGCACTTCTCCTTCTGGAACGCTCTGCGTGGTGACTTGAGGCCTTTGTCCTTTGCAAAGCCTGCGTAATGCTGGCGACGCCTTTGGAGATGGAGTTGGCTGGGCCTCAAAGTCTTCCTCTTCTTCTTGTTGTTGGGGAGTAATTGGGGTTTCTTGTGGTTGTGGGTGATCAGCCCACGAAGCATCCTGTGCAATTGGCATCAGAGGACGACCAATGCTGATGAGTTCGCTGTTCGTGAGAACAGGCGATGATACCAGGTTGTGTTCGATCTAAGGAAGGACTTCATCATCTTCAACATTGTCGTGGTGACCAATTTCTTCAGCAGCGGTGGGGTCAACTGCTGGAATGTCTTCAGCTTCATGAGCCTCTATGGGAGCAGGCTCATGAACTATCATCCGTCGTTCTTGGTGTTCAGAGGCAGGGCGAACCATTGATATGGTTTCAACAACCAAGGGCTCTGAGGGAGCAGCCCTATCCTTCTTGGTTCTGCGCTTCTTCTTGGAGGGAGCAGCATCCGAGGCTTCAGTATTTTTCCTTTTCTTAGCTTCAGCCTCAGCAGCTCTCATCTTCTTTAGCTCAGAAGCGGTTGATCTGACCTTTGGCTTCGCGCTGGTCATGCTAGTTGGGAAGACAATGTGCGGTTCTTCTTGCCTTGAAGGAGCAGTTTGGTCAGTCGACGGCTTTTTCTTCTTTGTAGCCATTCTTGGGTCAATACCAGGACGACCAAGTGCCTTGCGCTTCTCAGCCTCATTGTAGGCTTGCACACATTTGTCAGCCAGGATCTTCATGCACTCACGAGAACCTTTAGCTTCTTCACGCTTCTTGACAAAGGCTTCTTTGAGCTCGTGCATCATAACTTTGAAGTTTTTGACATCTTGCACGCTGAGCTTTTCCATATGCCTCTTGAACTGAGCTTTCTCATAGTCGATATTGTGTTTCAGCTCAACGATGCACTGAGCGAGAGCAAGCTCTGAAGCAATGGCTCCATTGAAGGAAACGCTGAGCCCAATGGGAAGTTGCAGATCGTCAAAGCTGAGATTTGTTGAGGCAAACTACTAATTAATGAAGTTGTGAATGATTGCCACATCAAAGAGAGGCAAATCATTGAAGATTTCTGCTTCTTCCTTGCTCTTGATCAGTTGCTCAAGGGCATCATCTGCAAGATCTTCATCACTGGACAGATCAATGTGCTCTTCACGCAGAATGGCAGCAGGGGTCAGTGCCTGATCAGTATGCTTGACAAGTTTCTTCTTCTTCTCCGTCTTCTTGGAGATGCGTGACAAATCTTCAGACTGCACACTGTCTTCAGGAGGTGCAGTGGCTAGTGGCTTCGCATGTGAAGCTTTTGGTGGAACAGCTGATCTTGAAGCCTTAGCTTTCTTTGGCTTCTGCGGCTTTGGGGCAGGAGGTGCTTCATCTGTGTCAGCTTCTTCAGAAGCGTCCCCAACAACAGCTCCTTCGACTGTAATGTAGGTGAGGAGACCTTGAAAATCATAGAAGGGGCAATCTCGTTTTGATCAGCTTCACGAGTGCCATCCTCCCTTGGAGCAGATGGGCCAGGGTTGAAGTTCAAACCCAGTGACTTCTTGTTCTCTTTTGCTGATGCCTTAGCAAATTGAAAGTTGCGTTTGAAAAGGTTGTCATCGCGACACCACAAGAGAGATGTGGGGTCGGGATTTGCAGGCTGTGGTCCTCTGACCATGCACGGGTAGAACCCTTGTTCAATAGCTTCAGCTTTGCTTTTGGGTTGAAGACCTCTGTAAGTGATATCTCCCCAAGGACACTTTATCGCATTCTTCTCAGCGTATTCCTTGGTCACGAAGCGATACTTGAACCATTCCTCAGCCTAATATCTTCGAATCCATTGGATTCGTGTCTTGCGCTGATTGTAATCCTCCTCAGGATCTGTCTTGTAAAGCTCTGAGAGGTCATCACGCAAATCTCTTGATGTTCCTCCTCGACGCTGTCTGCCACCCTTTCTGACTGATTTCTCTGCAGCCATGTACTTCAAACTGAAAGGTTTCAATACGTTCAAAGGCTTCAAAAGCTTTCGCTTGCTGGACAAACACGAACTGGCTTCGGGAGAATTTATGTGATGCTGTAAAAATTCTGCAAACGAATGCAGACTATGAGAACCAAGGGATTCTCCCACGGACATGTACCTGTGACAGCATTAGAGATGCGAGGGAAGGGGAAGAGGTCATATGCATTCTCAGAAGATTTTGAAGATAAATTAGTTTGAAGACCGCGAATAGGTACAAGTGAGGAATCTAACTTGTTATGAAGCTTAAGTGAATATGCTAGGCAGTATGAGATGCAGACAGAATGGATCTAACTTGTATAGGCAGAAACCTATTTTGGTAGAGAGGATAAATCTTTGAAGATAAAAAAGATGGTAAAAAGAGAGTTTTATTTACCACACGAAGAACTGCTAGATGGGAAGAGTAGGAGACCGAGCAATTCAATCCACCATGCCCTAACTTGGCGACGGAGGACACCTACGGCGGCGGCGGAGAGGACGATGTCCGCGGCCGGCGTGAGGACGGCGTCGGAGAAGTCGCGGCAGCTAAGCGCTTCGTCGCCGGCGTCGTTGAGAGCTAGCGGTGGCGCTAGGGTTTTGACGAGGTGGAGAGGTGGAAGAAGTTTCTTTTACCGCAGGGGACAAGTATTTATAAGGAAGTGGGCGGCACAGCGCAATTACGTAGGTGCCCCTAGCGGTTCACATCTGACGGGCACGTGGCAAGCATGCAACATACATAGAGTTATCCCACGTTCCCACGCCCGCTAGGTTTGTCGGATAAACGTTCCGGCTTCTCCGGATTTCAGGCAATGAGAATGACACATTTAAGACAGATTTAATGTTTTTCTCTGTATCTTCTGCTGACAAGGACAGAGAAGACATTCGACAGTTTCAATAGAATGCATATGATTTGGACAGATAGAGTTTGAGATTGGAAGCATAGACAGATTAGGGTCCGATCACATTCACTTATTTCAAAAGATTCAACAAGAAAACATAGCTATAAGTGAATTTTGTAGAGGACAGAACACTAGTAAATATATATCAAAAGCAGTCGAATCAACGTAGTGAAGATAATCACGAAGATAAAGTAAATATGAAGACAAACCAAATACAAAGACATTCAAATGCAACGTCATGAGTGAAACACTTCAAACAGAAAAGTTTGGTGGTGGCGTTACCCACCGTATAGGAAGTATTAGACCCAGACACGGCGCACAATTATCGTGGCGCTCCGAAGTCAAATTCCATGTTAATGTATTCACACTCAGAATGTAAGTCTTCATTGATTGAAGATATACTTTACTTCGTGTGTTGCACATCTAAGTCATCAACATGCATAAGTGTTAGGATGTGTGCCTGATCACAGGACATTTGAGGATTCCAAGATATTTAGCTCACACCGTAACTTGCAAAACCTTTTCTCGTCCAAGGGCTTTGTGAAGATATCTGCCAATTGCTCTTCAGTGTTGACGTGAATGATATCAGTATCTTTCTTCATGACATGATCTCTGAGAAAGTGATGACAAATTTCAATGTGCTTTGTCTTCGAGTGCTGGACTGGGTTGTTGGCAATCTTGATGGCGCTTTCGTTGTCGCAGAAAAGAGGTACTTGTTTCAGATTGATGCCATAGCCCTTGAGAGTTTGCTTCATCTATAGAAGTTGAGCACAGCAAGATCCAGCAGCAATGTATTCAGATTCAGCAGTTGAGAGCGACACGCAGTTCTGCTTCTTTGAAGACCAACAGACAAGTGATAGTCCCAGAAAGTGACATGTGCCTGATGTAGACTTGCGATCCACCTTGTCACCAGCATAATCAGCATCCGAAAATCCAACCAGATCAAACTCTGAGCCCTTTGGATACCATAATCCTAGTGTTGGGGTGTGAGCCAAATATCGAAGAATTCGCTTCACAGCTAGGTGATGCAATTCCTTTGGTGCCGCTTGGAATCGAGCACACGCGCAAACACTAAGCATAATATCTGGCCTAGATGCACATAGGTAAAGTAAAGAACCAATCATGGAGCGGTATACCTGTTGATCGAACTCTTTACCATTTTCGCCGGGACCCAGATGATGTTTGGCTGGCATTGGCGTCGTGTAACCTTTACAATCTTGCATTCCAAACTTTTTCAGGCAATCTTTGAGGTATTTCTCTTGAGATATGAAGATACCATTCCTTTGCTGACGAATTTGAAGACCAAGGAAGAACTTCAGCTCACCCATCATGGACATCTGATATTGCTCTTGCATCATGTATCCAAACTCATCACTGTACTTTTGGTTGGTGCAGCCGAAGATAATGTCATCCACATAGATTTGGCACACAAACAGTTCACCATCATATGTCTTCGTGAAGAGTGTAGGATCGAGGGATCCAGGTTTGAAGCCTTTGCTCTTCAGGAAATCTTTGATTGTATCGTACCAAGCGCGAGGAGCTTGTTTGAGGCCATACAGTGCTTTGTTTAGTTTGTACACCATATCAGGATGTTTTGGATCTTCAAAGCCGGGTGGTTGTGCAACGTATACTTCTTCTTCAATCTTGCCATTGAGAAATGCACTCTTCACATCCATTTGATATAGCAGGATATTGTTGTGGTTAGCATAGGCCAGCAATATGCGTATAGCTTCAAGTCTAGCCACAGGAGCAAATGTTTCATCGAAGTCAATCCCCTTAACTTTGAGTATATCCTTGTGCAACGAGACGTGCTTTGTTTCTGACGACTTGGCCATGCTCATCTTGCTTGTTTCGATATATCCATTTTGTTCCAACGATGTTATGCTTGCGAGGGTCAGGACGCTTGACAAGTTCCCAAACATTGTTCAGCTTGAACTGATGAAGCTCTTCTTGCATTGCTTGAATCCATTCAGGTTCCATAAAGGCTTCAGCAACTTTCTTGGGTTCTGATATTGACACAAAAGAAAAGTACCCACAGAAATTTGCTAACTGCGTTGCTCTTGAACGAGTAAGTGGACCAGGTGCATTGATGCTATCAATTATCTTCTCAATTTGCACTTCACTTGCAACACGAGGATGAGCTGGGCGAAGAATTTGTTCTCGCCGATCATTGTCATCATTGGGAGGATTGTCTTCAGGCTGAGCATTGTATTGAGATTGGTTGGGTGCAGAAATGATAAGTTCCTCTTCAGGCTGTGCTTCAGCAGGCATGATTTCACCAGTTCCCATTAGCTTGATAGACTCGCTGGGTGAAGCTTCTTGAAGATTACTTGGCAGGAGCTCTCTTTGTGACCCATTGGTTTCATCAAACCGCACATCTACAGTTTCGATGATTTTGTAGAGATAGAGGTTGAAGACTCTGTAAGAGTGTGAATCCTTTCCATAACCGAGCATGAAGCCTTCGTGAGCTTTTGGTGCAAATTTTGACTTGTGATGGGGATCCTTGATCCAGCACCGTGCTCCAAATACTTTGAAGTAGCTTACATTTGGCTTCTTGCCAGTGAGGAGCTCATAGGATGTTTTGTTCAGAAGCTTATGGATATAAACACGGTTGATCACGTGGCATGCTGTATCAATAGCTTCAGGCCAGAACTTTCTTGGTGTTTTGTATTCGTCCAGCATCGTCCGAGCCATCTCAATGAGGGTTCTGTTCTTGCGCTCTACGATGCCATTTTGCTGAGGTGTGTAAGGAGCAGAAAACTCATAAGTGATTCCCATTGTATCCAGATAAAGATCAAGTCCAGTGTTCTTAAACTCAGTGCCGTTGTCACTTCTGATATGCTTGATCTTGACTCCATAATTGTTCATGGCTCGATTGGCAAAACGTCTGAAAACATCTTGCACTTCGGTCTGGTAGAGAATTATGTGCACCCATGTGTATCTTGAGTAATCATCAACAATGACGAAGCCATAGAGACAGGTAATCGTAGTGAGGGTAGAGTAGTGAGTAGGGCCAAATAAGTCCATGTGTAGCAGCTCGAAGGGTTGAGACGTAGTCATGATTGTCTTCGCAGGATGCTTGGCCCGAGTCATCTTTCCAGCTTCGCAGGCACCGCACAAATGATCTTTCTTGAACTTGACATCTTCAATGCCAATGACATGCTTCTTCTTGACGAGCGTATGTAAGTTCCTCATCCCAGCATGCCCTAGCCTCCGATGCCATAGCCAGCATTCTGAAGCTTTTGTAAGAAGACATCTTGCAAGCTGTGGACCTACTGAGAAATCTACCATGTACAGATCATCTTTCCTGTACCCTTCAAAGACTAGAGATTTGTCAGATTCCATTAGTACAAGGCAACGATATTTTCCAAATATTACTACCATGTTCAGGTCGCAAAGCATTGAGACAGACATTAATTTGAAGCCAAGGGATTCAACAAGCATCACTTTATCCATGTGCTGATCCCTTGAGATTGCAACTCTACCTAGACCCAATACCTTGCTTTTACCAGTGTCAGCAAATGTGATGTGACTCTTATCAGATGGACGTAAGGTTGAGTTCATGAGAAGACTTTGATCACCAGTCATATGATTAGTGCATCCGCTGTCCATAATCCATTCTGAAGCACGAGGTGTCATACTCTGCATTGCAGTTAGGAGGATAGGATTCACCAAGAGAATTTTGAAGCATAAACATTTGACGAGCAAGAGGATTATGGAAGCTCAGATCAAGATTAGGACTGATAGGATGAATGGCAAGCGATTCAGGAACAAAATACATAGTGAGACCATTTGGGCATTTGATCTTGCGCCCTACAAGATATTTTAGGTCCCCAGCAATAGCATCAGACGCCTTTGATTTTCGGCTGGAGACCTTTCCCTGCAAAAGAAAGTTAATTCTTCTTAACCACCCACATCTTTAGGGGTGGCTTAGAAGCAATGAGTCTAAGTGCAGCATCTGAGAACTTCGGCTTTGGAGCCCTAGCAAATAGCCTTGCAGGAGATGAATGATACTCATATGAATAAGCAGAAAAGTTCTTAGTTCTATGAACATAGCGGTTTGAAGGTACACGCTCATATTCATAAGTCTGAGTACGGTTTCCCTGCAAAACATTGGCGTTAGGGTGACTCAGGTGAGTCCTTTGTCTGTATGAAGCCTTTGTACCATATGAAGCCTTTGGTCTGGGATTTGTCTTCTTCCCAGTTGGTGTCATGATGACATTCACTGGAAGCTTCTCAAGACAACTTTTGGGTACCCAGATCTTCTACATAGGTGGCCCATTCCTGCAGTCAGTACCAATATATCTGGCAAACACTTCACCATTCTGATTCTTGCACAGTTTATAGTTTGCATCAAAGGATTCATCAATGATGACAGGGTTAGCACAGGTAAAGCCAGATAAGGTGGATGGATCCACTGAAGGTCCCTTTGCAGCAACCCATGTGGTTTTGGGATACTGCTCAGGCTTCCAGTAGGAACCATCGACATTCATTTTCCTCTCGAACCCAACACCCTCTTTCCTAGGGTTTCGGTTCAGAATCTGCTTTTTGAGGACATCACAAAGTGTCTAATGCCCTTTCAGGCTTTTATACATCCCTGTTTCAAGTAATGTCTTCAACCTAGCATTTTCATCAGCAATAGTAGTGGTATCCTCCGCAGAGGGGTTAGTTACCACATCAGTAGTTGAAGACAATGCAACAGTAGCAGTAGTGGAACATCCAGCAATAGAGGTAGCATTATCATGCTCAAGGCATTTTAGACATGGTGGTTCAAATCCATCCTGAGCGGGACTGATCTCTTGAGCGCGTAGTGACTCATTCTCTTTTTGAAGATCTTCATGAGCCGCTCTCAACTTCTCAAGCTCTTGCTTCCTTTGAAGATAATCATAGGAGAGCTTTTCATGAGTGGTAGTGAGCGTATCATGACGACTTTCAAGTTCTTGGTACTTAGCATGAAGATTTTTTATGTCTTCAACTAAGGACTGTGAACGAGTCATTTCCGCGTCCAACAGGTCATCGCTTTTGTCTAACAGTTTTTGAGTATGTTCCATAGCCTTTTGTTGTTCATTTGCAATTTTAGCAAGTGTTTTGTAGCTAGGCTTGGATTCACAATCAGAGTCATCTTCACTAGATGTTTGAAAGTGAGCATCGCGTGATTTTACCTTGGCACCACGTGCCATGAAGTAGTAGGTGGGAGTAGGATCATCCTTATCATCAGCTTCAGCGTTGGTGTGGGAGTCATTGTCTTCAGTGTTGAAGATGGACTTGGCAACATAGGCAGTGGCTAGAGCCAGACTTGCAACACCAGGGTCGGACTCCTCCTCAGACTCCACCTCCGCCTCCTCAGAAGCAGACTCCTCCTCTGAATCCATTTCCTTCCCAACAAAAGCATGAGCCTTGCCAGATGAGCTCTTCTTGTGAGATGAAGACTTTGATGAGGACTTGGAAGAAGACTTTGAAGATTTCTTCTTTTTCTTGTCATCAGAATCATATTCCTTGCTCTTCTTCTTCTTCTTCTTCTTCTTCTTCTTCTCGTTGTCCCACAGTGGACACTCAGAGATGTAGTGTCCAGGTTTCTTGCACTTGTGACATGTTCTCTTCTTGTAGTCATGAGTAGAGGCTTCATCATTTCTTGAGCTGGATTGTGAAGACTTTCTGAAGCCTTTCTTCTTAGTGAACTTCTGGAACTTCTTCACAAGCATAGCAAGTTCCTTTCCAATGTCTTCAGGATCATCAGAACTGCAGTCAGATTCTTCTTCAGATGAGGAAACAACTTTTGCCTTCAAAGCGCGTTCGGCCATAATTGGGACCATAGATTTCTCTTTTCTCAGATAGCTGGTACTCATGTGTGTTGAGCCTCTCAAGTATATCAGACGGATCGAGTGTCTTGAAGTCAGGACGTTCTTGTATCATGAGGGCAAGGGTGTCAAAGGAGCTGTCAAGTGATCTCAGTAGCGTCTTGACGATTTCATGCTTGGTAATCTCAGTGGCGCCGAGAGCACGAAGCTCATTTGTGATGTCAGTGAGGCAATCAAACATGAGCTGGACATTCTCATTGTCGTTTCTCTTGAAGCGGTTGAAGAGGTTGCGAAGAACACTGATCCTTTGATCTCTCTGGGTTGAGACGCCTTCGTTGACCTTGGATAGCCAGTCCCAGACTAGCTTTGACGTCTCCAGAGCACTCACTCGGCCATACTGTCCTTTGGTCAGATGACCACAGATAATGTTCTTGGCAGTAGAGTCCAGTTGAATGAACTTCTTGACATCAGCAGGGGTGACACCATCATTAGTATTGGGAACGCCGTTCTTGACGACATACCAGAGGTCGACATAAATGGCTTCAAGATGCATGCGCATCTTATTCTTCCAGTAGAGATATTCAGTTCCATCGAACACGGGGCAAGCAGCGGAGACTTTGATTATCCCTGCAGTCGACATAGCTAAAACTCCAGGTGGTTAAACCGAATCACACAGAACAAGGGAGTACCTTGCTCTGATACCAATTGAAAGTGCTTGTTATTGACTAGAGGGGGGGTGAATAGGCGATTTTTATGAAAGTCTTCAAAACATAAAGGTTTCAAAGACAAACATCAGAAATGAACCTACTGATATGCAGTGGAAGATAAACTACACAAGGCAAGCCATAGTCAAGTATGCAATAATGTGTGTGTACGACGACTAATGGCAACTAGGTAGTAAGGATCAGGGTGGAAGATAGTATGAAGCCAAACAGCAATGGTAATCAAGCAATGAAGTGAAACAGGTATGACAGGCAGGCAATGACTTCACGAAGACAAACAGTAAGTAAAGGGAAGAGAGAATAGGACCAGTCACTCGATCAAGACACATGATTTGTTTGACCAGTTCCAGTTGCTGTGACAACTGTACATCTGGTTAGGGAGGCTGAGATTCAACTCAGAAGACCGCGTCTTCACCTTATTCCCCTTGAGCTAAGAACATACAGTCCTCGCCCAATCACTCTGGTAAGTCTTCAAGGTAGACTTCCAAACCTTCACAGACTTCGTTCACCGGCAATCCACAATGGCTCTTGGATGCTCAGAACGCGACGCCTAACCGGCTGGAGGATTCACAGTCCTCAAGTGTAATAAGTCTTCAGGTCACACAGACAGAAAGACTTCAGTGATGCCTAACACTCTTTGGCTCTGGGTGTTTTGGGCTTTGTCCTCGCAAGGATTTATCTCACAAACACATTAGTCCCTCAACCAAATTTGTTGTCAATACTCCAAAACCAACTAGGGGTGGCACTAGATGCACTTACAGTATGTGCCCCATACCCTATGTGTGTGTGTGTGTGTGTGTGTGTTTTGCATAGTTGAATTCTAGTTTGGGGTAAGACTATTAAATCTAGTCATCGGTTTGTAATCAGGGTGTCATCCATAATGATATATGTCATTTGTGCTGACGTCTACATGTGATGGGTAATTTAGAACCTATATTTTTTATTTAATCCATGTAAAGAGAGAAGTGGCGGGCATGATCAGGCACCCACCACTACTTCTAACTCAATTAATGGCGGGCAACCTGCCTGTCACTGATGACATATTAGCAATGGTCGCAGGTCGGTGGCGGGCATCCTCTACATTAGGGCCCGTCACTAGTACTCATAATGCGTCTGCCACTGCTAGCATGTATGTATTGCAGTAGAGGTACCTCCAAGTTTAGAGGATATTTCGATGGGCTTTTACTTGGATTTTGCACTTTGTCTTATAAGCTAAATAGTACTTATTTAGGTGTTTTTAACTTTGGCTTTGGCTTTTATCCTATTTAGGTACAAAAAGTCAAAAGCTAAAGCTTAAAGCCCCTGAATAGTATAATTTTTGGCTTATAAGGCAAATACACACATCGAGTAGAGCGGCGGCGGCTTCCCGGTGACGACAGGCCCCTCCGGTAATAGAATTGGAGCACCTTGAAGCCGTCGTGGCAGGCAATGCACTACCTGTCCGAGCCTCACACGAAAGGCATGTTGATTGTCCTGTCGTCGAGGCATTTGAACATGTCCTCCTCGTGTCTTCCTTGTCCCACTTTCCATGGCGTTGGCGACCACAAGGTCGGTCTACTTGGACAGATCACATGGATCGACAATTGAGGAGATGAGGTCATTCGTCGAAGACGCCACCCATGCATTGATCTGCTTCCCTGTTGTAGGACAACTTAAGCTCACACATATTTTAGCATCGATCGATCAATTTCTACATATGTGCCACAACCCCATGCTGATCAATTTGTACATATGTGCCACAACCCCACACTGATCAATTTGTTTGTTTTTCATTTTTCTTTTCTATTTTCTTTTCCATTGTTTTTTCCTTCATTATTTTTTACCTTTTTTTCAAATTCGCGAAGTTTTTCCTAATTCATGAACTTTTTTCAAACTTGTGAACTTTTTTTCAAAAAGTGTAAACTTTTTTTGAATATGTAAACTTTTCAAATGCAGGAACATATTCAAATAAACCCAAAAAATGTTTTTTCTAAAGTCATGTTTTTTTTCAAATTCACGAACTTTCGTCAAAATCGGTGGACTTTTTCCGCATCCATGAACATTTTTTCAAATCCATGAACTGCCACAAACTTTTTCAAATTCGTGAACATTTTTTTTGCAAATTTATGACCTCTTCAATTCTGTGAACATTTTGTCCAATCTGTGAACATTTTTATAAAATCGCTAATAATTTTTAAATTTACGAACAACTTTTTTTCAATTTCATGATCTTTTTGAATTCATAAACTTTTCTATAATTTATGACACTTTTTACGTAAGAAATTGGTCATTTTTTTCCTAAGAACAACAATACCTACTGTAGCAAAATAGGAGAGGGAAAAACCAAGCGAGCGGCTGCACCGGAGAGGAGGGCTCGAGACTCGTATTCAGAGCCCACCAACAGCTCCTAACCAGCGCCTTTAGCGCCTGTTAGGCAAACCGGCGCCCACTCTACAATTGCTTGACATGTGGGCATTCGATGGGTTGCGAGGTGAACCGGTTGAACGGATGACAGGTGAATGGTTGACCAGTTGACCGTTGAGTTTTGGAAATTGATTAGTATTTTTCAAGAAAAAAATTCAGTTTTTGTTAAATCATGGGTTTGAAAAAAATTCATAAATTACAAAAAAAATCTCATGTATATGAAAAAGTACAATCTTTTGAAGATTTTACCAATTTGAAAAGGTTAAGCTATTTTTCCTAAAAAAACGCTGATTTTAATTTCTTTTATGGATTTTAGTATTTGTTTTTCAAAATTTAAAAAACATCCGCGTATTTGTAAATGTTGGTTCATTCGAAAAACGCTCATGGATTTTGAAAAAGTTTGTTAGTTTTGAAAATATCAATAATTTGAAAAAAGTTCATAATTTTTAAAAAATAAATTTGAAAATTTGGAAAAGTTCATGAATTTCGAAAAAATCCTTTAGAAATTTTGAAAAAAAGTGAGTAGGGAAAAGAAAACGGGAAACGGAAAACCATACAAAATTGATTCTCAAAAAACCTAAGGAAAAATTGCTCAAGAAAAAAACTGATGGAACCTTCTAAAAGGTTCCTAAAATTGTGAGAAAAAAGACTCCATGGACCGCTCGAAGTAAGAACCCTAGTGGGTGACATATGTTTGCAAATGAGAAAAAAAGTGTTAAATGGGCCGAGCCCAATGTGGAAGAGGTGTGTGTCGGTTTATGTTGAGCAACTAACCAACGGTCACCCCCTTTGGGAACCCTGCAAGCAGTGGCGGATCTAGCTCACTGGCTAGGGTGTGTCGGTTTACGAGTAGCAACTTACTAGCGGCTATCCTTTTATGCTTTTGCGATAAAGGCCATTTCCCAATCTCAAGGTGGGCCATGGCCCACCCTATCGACCCTCTATCTCCGCCATTGCCAGCAAGAGTCACCTTTTTTGGCCTAGGACCACGCAAAGTGGTGCGTTGTAACACCCCGGTAGTTAAGCTATAGTAACCACACACTAATGGTGCCGTGTCATTGCGATTAACTTTCTAAACCTCACTTTGATCCAGACCGAATTCAAATTCAATTTTAAAAATGAAGTCAAATTATTATTTCTTCAAACGGTAAAACTAAAGTGTTCGCTGGGTTGCAAAAATTCACTAACTAATTGTCATATAAGAACAAAAGTCTGTAGAAGTAAGTAGAAGCTCCTAACCTAAATAAAACATGGCCAGTAGCTCTAGTTTTGGCTTTTTCAAGAATTAACAAAAGGCTAGACATTTTTCAATTGCCCCCAAACTTAGTGGACAACCCCATAATATTGTAAAGTAATTTTATGACAAGTCTCCCATTTAACAAAGTTCATTTAGACTTAAAATATAATGCAATATAGGATTAAATAAAATAGTAAATATATTTCAAAAAAACTAAACTAACCTAACCTACTGGGCTCTTGGCCCATCTAACAAACAACTAGGCCCAGCTCGGTGCCCCTCCTTTAACCTAGAGCTTGGCGCATGTTAAAAAGCATATATTATCCAAGTTGTTCAATTCTGGAAGCTCTTTTAGGGAATCACCCTAGTCAGATCTGGAGAGCAATTGTAGAGGGTCGTGATACACTGAAAGTTGGCTTGATCAAGCGCATTGGTACCGGAGAGACGACAAGAATCTGGGAAGATAATTGGTTACCTAGGGAGGAGATGATGAAACCGTATGGGTGTATCACCCAAAACCCGCCGCTGCTCGTGTCTGAGCTTATAGATAGCACATCAGCTAGATGGGACAGAGAAAAAGTGGAGTCTGTTTTTATGCCGATGGATACTCAAGTTATTCTTCGTATCCCATTATGCACCCGCAATATCCCAGATTTTTGGAGTTGGTAGTATGAAAAGAATGGCCTCTTCTCTGTCCGCTTGGCATATCGCATGCTTGTGGCTACGAGATCTAGAAGAGAAGCGTGGCTGGAAAATAACTCGGGCACTTCAAGCGTGTCGATGGAGGAAAGCTCTTGGAAGAATCTGTGGAAAATTAGAGTTCCTGGAAAGGTTAAGATGTTTCGCTGGAGACTGTCAAAGCATTCGGTCCCAACAAATGATGTTCGGTTCAGAAGAAATATGGCACAATCAAACTCTTGCAGTCTATGTGGGGCAACTAATTCGTGGAGACATTCACTCCTAGATTGCACAATGGCTCGGTGTACATGGGCGCTCGTAGAAGGAGATCTGTTACAACAAATGGCAGCTACAATAGAACCAAAGGCTAACCATTGGCTCTTCACTCTAATGGAGCTTTTATCACACGCTGATTTTGTCAAGCTCTCGGTGACGTTATGGGCTATCTGGACGGCAAGGCGGAAGGCTATTCATGAAGGCATTTTTCAGAGCCCACATGCAATCATATCTTTTGTTGAAAGGTACATCAATGAGCTGGAGACGATCAATGTGAGACAGGAACCTGTTAGAACTGAACCCAGGGCGGTACCGTCTAGCGGAAGGAAACCAAAAGCTCCGCCTGTGGGTTTTGCAAAGATTAATGTCGATGCGGGATGCAGAAAAGGAAGCAGGGGAACAACAGTGGTGGTCTGTAGAGATAACATGGGGACGTATCTTGGAAGCTCGGCCCTGGTAATTAGAGGAGTGGACGATCCCGCGACGCTGGAGGCAATTGCATGTCGGGAAGGTTTGGCCCTCGCTGCAGATCTACACATAAATCAGTTCGACATTTCTTCGGACTCAAAGGAGGTGGTGAGGGCTGTCAACAACGATAGTAACAGTCCTTATGGTGCCATCATCAAGGAGATTAGAGTACAACAGTTATCCTTTTCATGTAATTTTTGTTTTGAAGGTTGTTTGAACAACTTAGAAGCTCATAAGTTAGCCAAGCATTCTCTTTCCTTGGGTCCGGGACGCCACGTTTGGTTTGGCCAATCCCATGACCTGACCTGTATCCCACTTCATGTGGCTTTCGATGAATAAAGCTTGGCTATTTCCCTAAAAAAAACCCAATACCCGATTGATCCCCTCAATCCCTCACTATCTCCCTCGCGCCGCCACACGCCTAGAGGCGAGGTACCTCATGCCCGAAACCCCCCTCACGGTCTCTCCTCTCCCCTGCTTGCCCGCGCTCCCCACAGCCGTCGTCATCATCACGGCCACCGGCCTCCCCGACGCCTGAAAATATGCCCAAGAGCTGCGCCATGGAAGTCTTCTTCGACAAGGCCCACTGGTCCGTGCTGGGAGCCACCATATGCTCGCCATCGCCGGTCTTCTTCATCCACGGCCGCCGCAGCCATCGTCGTTGATCTCCATCACCGTCACCGCCCAGACTCGCCGAGTTCATCCACGGCCTCCCCGGGGTGAGCCTCCACCGCCCCCCTTCTCATTCCTCTTCCCGACGCTGCACCGGAGCTCCCCATCGCCCACGACCACCACAGCCAGAACCTGCTCCGCACCCGCGTGCCTGACGCCGTCCCCGTCCACGCCACTGGCCGCCGTCGCTACGACCAGTCAACGCCTGTTCTGGCCACGGCCAGCGCGCCGCCCCGTTCCCCACGTCGCCCGCTCGCGACCACCACCGCCCCGCGCCGTCCCGCTGCAGTTCGCCGGACCCGTCGCTTGCCTCCGCCTCGCTTCTAGTTGCCCGCTGCGGCTCCTCGCGCGCGCACGTCGCCCCGCTCGCCGTCTCTACTCGAGACCGCCCCACCGCGGCCATCTGCGCCGGCCTCCCACTCCAGTTCCACCCCTCCGCCGCTTCCCCTGGCCGGCGTCATGGGCGCCGACGACCGTGCCGTTGGCCTCGCCCGAACCAACGCTTGGGCTCGCCCCTAGTCGGGCGCGCCCGTTACCACTAACGCCGTCGCCCGACCCACTGTAGGCCATTGGGCCTATGTCACGAGGCCCCCACCCCAGTATAGTTTAAAAAAAAGAGATTATAAAAAGAAAATAAAATAACAATAAAATAATAATAAAATAATAATTTAAGTAATTAATTAATTAGTTAACTAAATTAATTAACGTAATTAATTGTGATTAACCAACCCAATCATTTAACTAATCTAATTAATCTTGATTAGTTAGTCTCAGTGAATGACAAACGGGACCCACCCGTTAGCTTGACAGGTCAAAGGTCAAAGCTGACCGCTGATGTCATGCTGGCATCATGATGATGTCATAAATGCAAATTCAAATTAAAATAAACTGTTAATTCTAAAAATGATTTAAATCTTTAAAAATGAATATAAAATAATCCGTAACTCGGATGGAAAAACTTTCTACATGAAACTTGCTCACTACGACGAGACGAATTGGGATACGTAGCCCGTTCGTCAGCCACACATCCCTAACATAGCAAACACGCAACTCTCCCCCTCCGGTTCATCTGTCCGAAAACGCGAAACACCGGGGATACTTTCCCGGATGTTTCCCCCCTTCGTCGGTATCACCTCCTACCGCATTAGGGCATACCTAGCACCGCGTATTACCTCGTTATGTTTTGTGATGCTTTGTTTGCTCCATATTTACTGTTTCTTCCCCCTCTTCTTCCCCGGTAGACCCCGAGACCGGCGTTGATGCCATCGAGTTCGACTACAGTGTCGACGACCCCTCCTTGCCAGAGCAACCAGGCAAGCCCCCCCCTTGATCACCAGATATTGCCTACTCTACTCTCTACTGCTTGCATTAGAGTAGTGTAACATGTTACTGCTTTTCCGATAATCCTACTCTGCTGCATAGCCTGTCATTGCTACTACTATTGTTACCTTTACCTGCAATCCTACCTGCTTAGTATAGGATGCTAGTTTTTCATCAGTGGTCCTACATTCTTGTCCGTCTGTTGTGCTATACTATCGGGCTGTGATCACTCGGGAGGTGATCACGGGTATATACTATATACTTTATACATGATACCTGTGGTGACTAAAGACGAGTCGGCTCGTAGGAGCACCCGCGAGTGGATCTTGTGGTGGAGCGACAGGGCAGGTTGAGACTACCTAGGTGAGAGGTGGGCCTGGCCCTGGTCGGTGTCCACGGTTACATCATTAACACGCTTAACGAGATCTTGGTATTTAATCTGAGTCTGGCCATTTCGTCTATACGCACTAACCAACTACGTGGGAAAGATATGGGCACTCGGCGTCGTGGTATCAGCCGAAGCCTTCGTGACGTCAGCGACTGAGCGGCGCGCGCCGGATTGGAACGTAAGCCTGCTCTTGTATTAAGGGGGCTAGTTCTACTTCCGGCCGCGTACGCAACATGCAGGTGTGCTAAGGGCGATGGGCCCAGACCCTTGTGCGCTTAGGTTTAGACCGGCGTGCTGACCTCTCTGTTGGCCTAGGTGGGGCTGCGACGTGTTGATCTTCCAAGGTCGGGCATGACCCAGGAAAGTGTGTCTGGCCAAATGGGATCAAGTGTGTTGGGTTATGTGGTGCACCCCTGCAGGGAAGTTAATCTATTCGAATAGCCGTGATCTTCGGTAACAGGATGACTTGGAGTTCTACCTTGACCTTATGACAACTAGAACCGGATACTTAATAAAACACACCCTTCCAAGTGCCAGATATAACCCGGTGATCGCTCTCTAACAGGGTGACGAGGAGGGGATCGCCGGGTAGGTTTATGATATACGATGCTACTTGGTGAACTTACCATCTACTCTCTTCTACATGCTGCAAGATGGAGGTGGCCAGAAGCGTAGTCTTTCACATGATTAGTTATCCCCCTCTTATTCTGGCATTCTGCAGTTCAGTCCACTGATATGGCCCTTTACACATATACCGATGCATATGTAGTGTAGCTCCTTGCTTGCGAGTACTTTGGATGAGTACTCACGGTTGCTTTTCTCCCTCCTTTTCCCCTTTTCTTTACCCGATTGTTGCGACCAGACAATGGAGTCCAGGAGCCAGACGCCACCGTTGACGATGAATCCTACTACACCGGAGGTGCCTACTACATGCAGCCCGCTGACGACGGCCAGGAGTAGTTAGGAGGATCCCAGGCAGGAGGCCTACGCCTCTTTCGATCTGTATCCCCGTTTGTGCTAGCCATCTTATGGCAACTTGTTTAACTTATGTATGTACTCAGATATTGTTGCTTCCGCTGACTCGTCTATGATCGAGCACTTGTATTCGAGCCCTCGAGGCCCCTTGCTTGTATTATGATGCTTGTATGACTTATTTATGTTGTAGAGTTGTGTTGTGATATCTTCCCGTGAGTCCCTGATCTTGATCGTACACATCTGCGTGCATGATTAGTGTACGGTCAAATCGGGGGCGTCACAAGTTGGTATCAGAGCCGACTGCCTGTAGGAATCCCCCTTCCACACTCCTTGGTCGAAGTTGAGTCTAGTCGATGAAAATTGTTTTTACTAACTTGGCTGTGCGGCCCCTGGGCCCACCTCGCCATCGGGTGGTAGTAGGATCTTTTATTCCTCGACCTATACTCTGGGACTCTGATCTCTCTTCTATTCGGGTTAAATGATTTTCTAAAATCTAACTTTAGGTTCTCGAAAACACTTTCTCACGGAGAGCCCCTTCAGTCCAGATGATCGTCGACTGCACCAGAAGATTTCGAAGATACTCTCCGATATTCTCTCGAGACTTTGTGCCCGTTCTTTTGCAAATTCCTTGCCACTGATAAATCCCTATGGATAACTACATACGCTTGCCATTAATGTAATCATTCCCCGTTGATCTTGTTATTACAAGATACCCTAAAATTCTCTTTATTGTTCCGAGAATACTTTGTGCCTACTGCCTTGTAGTTCCTTGCCACATGAATACCCCCTACAGAAAATTCTTCACACTTACCGAGTATTCGTTCTTCCCCGTTGTTCATATGATTCACAAGATACATTGAAATACTATCCGATCTCCCGATAATCCTCTACCCGCTATTGCTCTGCAAATACTTGTCTGCTTGCATTATGGTTGCGTTCCATATGACTAGCAATATTCATAATTTCCTTCGTCATTGTCATTGTGAGTCCCTTGATTCAATGTGTTGCGAATTCTCGCAATCCTCAATCAGATCCTAGATTCATCCTTCCAGCTCAGACGTTATTTTAAACATGAGCTAGTAATCAACCAAATAAATTGTCGTCGATTGTACCCCTAAGTCTACTCAACTTATCCATCCTTAATCAGAGCGTTTGCTTTTGATCCCTTGATTTGGAAATCATAATTCTTTGCATTTGAGCTTTGAATTAGTTAGTTGTTTCTATAATCCAATGCCTTTGCAATGTTTCTTCCTCTGGTTGAGTACCGATGCTCACATCAGATCCCTTGGGGACCACCAGATCCTTGTTGGATTTTATCCAACATCGTCCTTCATATTCGATCACTTTGGAAATTCTTTCCCTGATGCATAATGCCTTTGGTAAATCATATTCCTTGATTTGCTCAACCATGCCCTGCCTTCGAGCTGGTGAAAATTACTCTCAAAGCTTGTGGTATATGTTTCTAAGATGCCCCGATGGGTTGAACCTATACCTTCTCTAAAACCGTGTGAACCCGAAAGTTTTCACGAGTCATACTCTTCTGGTGCTTCGCCAGATAAAATTTCAACACTGCAACTTCTTCGAAGATGAGAAGTGAATGAAAGGTTATGCATTAAAGAAGTGGGAGTCGACCTTAAACTTTGTGTTCATGCCCATGGACATGATGTAGATCCTATCATGGAAACTTCTTGTAATAATAACCATTTCCTTGATAAATATCATCTGGTATCTGTGAATTGATCCTTTGCAACTGTGGTTCCGACCATGATTGTTATCATTTGATTCTATTTCTCGGACAAGTTAAAGTACTTGCTTTCTACAAATCAGTACGCCTTCCTAACCTCTATTTTGTTCTACCTTCGAGTATTACCCCCCGGTATCTCGAGGATATCAACCCATTGCACTTCATCTTATGAATTTCTGATGAAGTAGTACCTTTCCTCGTCATAATCACTCCACGGGTTCTGGGTTGTCGTCAATCGAGAATGCCGATAAGTGAATCAAGCGCACCCTGATTCAATAACTCTAAGTAACCTTCATTGCTTATGAGTTTATTAATCCTTCAAGTCATTCCTAGCCTGATCGGCTATATCATTATCGTGCAACTTTTTAACTGTGCTACCTGGTCCTTCTTCTCGGAGCACAACTTTTCAACGATGAGCTAAGCTTACGTCGACTTTCCTCGTCTTATCATTTCGCCTTGTACAACAAGCTTGATTCTGAGTTTGTGACGTACCTGTGGTTCCAATAACCTTTCGCTTCATCATTCCTTTGACTTGATGTCATCGCCGATCGATTACACCTTCATGAAATCTCTTGACAATTGTGTCGTGATCATCATCAACATTTTGAGCTCGTCCAGGATATCAATCGAATTCATGATGGGAAATACCATCCTTTCCCCTCGATGATTTGTGTAATCATCGACAACATTCTTGCCTTCCCCCAACACAAACTTGTTCATGTTTTGGGTTGTACCTTGATTTCCTTGCTATCTAGCTTAGGTTATGTTCTACCTTGTAGTATTACTGTCTTCTATATCAAGAATGTATTGAGGATTGCTCCACCTCTTAAGAATTCTTGGTATAGTGATGCTTCTCACCATCACCATTCTTTCTTGGTGCTCGTGTTGATTCCAATACGGGTACCAACAAGTGAACGGTGCTGTTTGAATTCTGCCTTTCTAGCAACCCTATTGCTTTGAAGTAAATGGTCGATATTTCATTCTTAGACCATTGGTTATCGAACCACCATTCTAACATTGATCATGCTACTTAAGCCCATATTTCGGGTGCACCTTTCAACCAATGTTTAACTAAGTATATATGTTTTCCTCGAGCATACATCATTATATCATTTGATCTGACTAATGTTATCTCCTTGTTCACATAATTGTGGAAACCCATCTTTTGGAAGTCTCGATGAATTGTCGCTGAGTTTATCATCCACATCCTCATCTTCTCCTTGGTTAATGATGAACCATTCTTTCGAAAATCGCTTCCCTAGTTCATTTCCCGAGAATCTTACAATGACATGTCGTCAATTTGTGTTGCACCTTTTCTTCTCGGGCATCTAGAGTCTGAGGTATCTTGACACCAATCAGATCTGAACCCGGTCAGATATGATGGTTGGAACATATTTCCAAGAGTTATAACATTGGTCTTTATATGACCCGATAAGGTGATGCCATGTCTAGTACACCTGGCCGGAGGACCTATTGTTATAGTTTCCTTGTTAACAAGTCTATCCATTCTCCCATGAGGAAATTGTAATACTTATTCTACAAGTTATTCCTGATGAATCCATTGAGTATCCAAAGTCTGACCTTTGCTTAAAGATCATGTCAATGCTACCTCGAAGCATATCTGTGGTACTCCGATTTTCGACAAGAACATTTGAAGCCCAATGCTAAATGTTTTCTTGCTCCATTATCCAAACACCGTTGTATGGGTAATATCATGAAATCCCTTCCCCTTACCTTAATGGTTTTCTACTTTCTATCCTGTCATGGACATCATGCTCCGCTTGTCCTTGGAAAGGATATAACCCTGAAATATTTGTTTTAACACATTTTCGTTTCCATTGTTTTGTTTAATATGATAATCATATTTTACTTTCCATTGTTTGTTTGAACCTTTCTTGTGATCTATATGATCTAAGTAGCAATATTCTCCTGCTTATGTAAACACCTCGGTGTACAATTCTGTCAGCAAGAACCTGTTACTATTGTTGATGACATTCCGGTAACCACCGATGGACGAGAACTTTGCCTACTGGTCCGCCTCGTTCAACGAGCAGGAAAATGTTTCTTTTCGTCCCTAGCCCTTGGTACCGATGTTGTTGCCGACATGACCGACAGACTATCCTCTGACATGCCTTGCTGTCATGATCGTGCAAGACGTCAACGCCCGTCCTACTTTTAACCTACATGGTGGGCCCATAACCCACAGTTCCACAGGATCAAAACCTGACTCTCTACGACACCTCTGTGGCCGAAGATATTCCTCACGCTTGGCTCCATATCTAATTCGTGGGCCACCTTCCTATTGATCTATTCTGGTATCAGACACAAGATTCATTCTTCGATGCTTTGAACCCCTTTCACTCTGTTTCAGACATCGAACGATTGTCTATCCGCTTGGAACTCCTTATTGTACCTTCCTACTTTGCTCTCGATGTCTTTCAGTTGTTCAACTCGAGAGATACTCATCTGTTCATTCATGGGATACCCCCAGATGATTACCCCTTATAGCATTCTATTGTTATCGAGCTGCCCCTTACCTATTCGTAAGTACGATGGAGTTCCCGAAGGAAGGAGTCTGACTTCATCATGATGACTCGAAGCAGAGAAATGAAGACATCAACATAAGGGATCAACTTCTTCGAGAAGAGCAAGCAAGACCGAGAAGACCCGGTAGATTCGATACCAAACCTTTCCCCTTTACACTACCTCTTAAATCTCGGGGCGAGATTTCTTGTAGTGGAACAACTTGTTTAACTTATAGACCCGATAGATTCGATACCAAACCTTTCCCCTTTACTCTTTCAATCTGTATCCCCATTTGTGTTAGCCATCTTATGGCAACTTGTTTAACTTATGTATGTACTCAGATATTGTTGCTTCCGCTGACTCGTCTATAATCGAGTACTTGTATTCGAGTCCTCGAGGCCCCTGGCTTGTATTATGATGTTTGTATGACTTATTTATGTTGTAGAGTTGTGTTGTGATATCTGCCCGTGAGTCCCTGATCTTGATCGTACACATTTGCGTGCATGATTAGTGTACGATCAAATCGGGGGCGTCACATGCGTCTAGCTGCCGCCATGTGTCGCGTGCTGGCCAATCCCTCTGGTTTTCCTTTTTTTTGGTTACACATTTTTTGGGTTTAAATTATTTTTGATTTTTGGGCTTTTCGGGTTTGCTCGGTTTTCTCTAGGTGTTGGAGAAAAAGAAAGTTTTTTTGTGAAGCACAACTATGCTTCTTGAAAAAAATATGTGCTTTCATGAGAAGCACAATTGTATTTCTCGTGGAAGTACAAAGTTGCTTTCGCCAGAAGCTCAGCCTGTTCCTCCACGAGATGTGCTTCTATCAGAAGCATAGCCCTTGCTTCTGTGAGAAGCACAGTCTGTGCTTCCTCCCACCCCCCAAAAAGGAAAAACACAGCCTATGCTTCTCCAAAATAATGAAACCCGCAACCGTGTATCTCGGCTCAGGTTTATTTCTTTTATTTTTTTTCCATTTTTTTGATTTTTTATTCATTTTTGTTTCAGTTCTCTCATTGTTTTTGTTAAAATAGTCTGTCAAAACCTATTAACATGAGATCTAGTTTCAAAGATCTTGACACGACAAATGAATGGTGAAAACACTTTGGTATTTGAATGCACGGTTTAAGAGATAAAAATGTTTTGAATAAACATATCTACAAAAAAAAGAAACTCCCATGTTGCGATAAGTGGACGCACTGCAATAGAGTGACCTTTGCAAAGGGTAACCCTTAAGAGCAAGTACAATAGAGTGACATAGGCAGGCTATAAAAGATGGCACATCATAAAAGATGCCGGCATTCCAAATGATTGCTATCCTGCAAGTGAAGTGGCTGGATAAAATGATTGACAAAATTAGAAGACCATTCCTTTGGGAAGATCACCACTTCTTATAGCAGGAAATGTCTGGTCAACTGGAGACAACTCTGCTGACCAACTAAGTTTGGGGGATTGAGGGCCTCAAACCTGGAGTTCCAAGGTGCAGCCCTGCGCATTCGGTGGTTGTGGCAGCAAGCTAAATTCCCTGACAAGCCCTAGACTAACCTGCCATTCCCCTCCGATAAGCTCTCAGATGCAATTCCTTGAAAATACAAAGATCATCATTGGCTCAGGGGCTTCCATCTCTTTCTAGTACATCCATTGGTGGCAAGGAGCTCCCCTGAATGACCAATTCCCAAGCCTCTATATACATAGCAAAGGACATAAGCTGACTCTTTTTGGCGGTAATGAGGGACAACAAATGGACTTCTTGCATCAAGACCAACCATTATGTCGATGTTTTGTGCGAGTACCTACATGTATCTCGCATCACATCTCGCATCAACCTGTCACCACTTAGGCCGATGACATTAGATGGGAATGGACTGTTGATGGAGAGTACTCAGCGCGAACTGCTTATCAGCCGCTCTTCCATGGCCTGACCAGATCCAGCTATAATATGCTCATTTGGTCCTCCCGCACCACCCCCAAATGCCAAATGCATGTGTGGCTTGCAATCCAAGGACGTTGTAACACGACGGGTCATTAACAAAGAAAAGTTGGCCTCATAATCCAACTTGTGCCCTCTGTCATCAACAACCGAGACTGCGTTGCACCTCTTCGCCCAATGCTCTTTCTCTAGAACCATCTTGTCTCTTACTTTCCAAAGGTTCAACCTCCAACTCACCTCTCCGCCCGGCGATGAGCCTTCTCTCAAAGACTGGTGGTTCCATCTAGTGGAGCAGCTCCCTCGCCGGCAAGACAAAAGGCAAATTCTCTTGTCATATGTACCTGGTGGTAGCTCTGGAAAGAGAGAAACACCCATATTTTTCAAGCACAAATCGAACCCACCATCGACCGTCCTCTCACTACAACAATGGTCCAATGCAGGCTTCGTGGGGGCGATGTGGTTGCCCCTTGATTGAAGCATAGACAAGCTACTCACTACTAACCCCATCGCACTGTACATTTTAGCTTCTAACTTTAACTTGTAACCCGGTCTTCTCGGCCTTTCTCTTAATGAAATGAAATCAGCGCTCGCTGTTTTTTTTCAAAAAAAGAGAGAAAGGGAGAAGAGAAGAGAAGCGGGCACGAGCCCCAAAAAATTTTATGTGAGAAAGAGACGAGTGATATATTAATGATATGGCATACTAGTATCACTAACTATTGTATGGGTGGGCTATTGTTTGTTGTATAGGTGGGCTACTAGGTTGACTATAAATCAGTGGCAGACCTACCAGTGAACGGCAGGGGGGCAGAGGATAATATATGATTGTTGGGGGGCGCTAATGACTATTTTTTTCTTCAAGCTTAGTCCCTACAAAAAAATCATTCTCTGTTTACTCTAATCTAAAGGGGGCACCCGCCCCCCTACCATGGCCACCTTGAGATCCCGCCGTCGCCGCCTCCATGAACAATGCGTCAATGCACCCCCTTCTCAGTAATCCTCTTGCACAATGCATCACAATTACTTATTACTCCAGTTAATCTGCCCTTCGGTTCGCCAACTTCCATGAACTGCGAATATTTCGTAGAGCAATGTTAATGGATACTTGCTACAAATATTTCATTATGCTCATAGTTAAAATAAAATTAGTGTATGTAGCAGAAATACTTAGTGGTAGCAGAGATGTCAACAAGGGACAAATTTGTCTGATCCATGTGCATAGTTTTAGACCTACTTTTTCGCAAATTATTGAACTTAGCCATGGCTGATGATTTCACTAAATAAATTGTATGTTTGTTTTCTTATTTTCACCTTGCAGCGTGGATCCATGAATACACTAGACTTAAGAAAAAGAGTTGCAGTACCAGCTAAACAGATTCAAAAAATAGTATCAAAAGTTACCCTTCGATGTCGCCCGTGGGTTGCACTACTGCATAGGCAGGCGCACCCCAACCAATCCAAATTAAATGGTTACAGTAAGGGGCGGAGCTAGAAAAATTGGCCATTGGGTTTGCTCAATCACTCTTTATGATAACGTGATACTAATTTATGAAGAATGAAGTCTAACTGCAACAAAAGTATAAAACCCCACCCGTAAACAATATAGCAATATCAGATATTGTGTTGCATTAAAAACTGAAGAATGCATGACAAACCGTTTCAATAAAATTATAAAAACACTTGTTTACATACCTAACTTTGTAGCTCCAAGGATTTTTATTTTTTTTATTTGTGAGAAATTTTTTGATCTGTTCATCTTCAATCACAACAGTACAACAAACACCAGAAATAATAAAGATTACATTCAGATCCGTAGACCATCTAGCGATGACTACAAGAAGTGAGGCTCCAACTTTAGCTTCTCATCTTCCTGCGAAATTGAAAAGAAGGATAAGTTAGTTTTTTTGCGAATAATACGGAAATTTTATGTCAAAGTCACAAGGTCACAGTCCAGAGGCAATAAGTCCTCACAACATGGAGGACATCTGTTCATCCATACCGCAGTACAAGACTCGGTACGGCTATAATTTGCCATACAATCTGCTACCCTATTTTGATTCCTACTAATTTTTTGTGGAACAAACTCCCTCTCATCCATACAAAATTTAATCTCTGCTACTAGATGACCATAGGCCGATCGGGACATACTATCACCAGAGAGTATCGAAAGTGCATTATAGGAATCGGATTGCATGTATCTCCACCCCGAGCGCTTCATTGCAATTAAATATAACACGGTAAGCAGCAAAGATAATAGAGCCATCATCATGACGTAAGATCATACCAGCACCTGCCTTGCCATCATGAGCTGAGAAAGATCCATCAACAGACAGCGCAACCCAATTTGCTGGAGGTGGTGGCCAAGGAAGAGGAGCCGCGGCCTGCTGAATACTAATAGGAATAACCTCCTCCTGTGCCAACATCTTCCGTTTTAAAATTTCTTCCATGCTATAATTCCTGGCTAGATCCAGGGACTTATAATAGCTATCCAGAAAATCCATAGTAACATCAACCGGTGGCACTTCCTTGCCATGCACAACATCATTGCGAAGTTGCCAAATTCTCCATATAAGTAAAATGAGCATATCACGTACCTTATTATCACATGCAGCAAGCACATGCAATAGCCACTCTTTACCATTATCTAGTAACACATCATCAGTTGGCAATGGCCATTACTCTCGCATCCTCTGCCACACAAATCGTGCTTGAGGGCATGCAACTAGGCATGGTAAGAACCTTCCCTCTCCCGGCCGCACACCCTGCAACAATCAGTAGTACCAATATGTCGGTATAACTTGTTTTGATCAGTGGCAAGAGCACCTGACGCGGCCTTTCAAGCTGTAATACGCATTTTAAGAGGAACTTTAGCCTGCCAAACATAATTCCATATGGATCGATCTTCCTCGGGACACATACTTGAAGCCCCTCCAGCAAATGAATCGTTATGTTCTCTAGTAGCGAGTTTGTAGGCGCTCTTAATAGTAAATTGTCCAGACTTTTCCGGAAACCATGCAATAAAATCTTCCCGGCCTCTCAGAGATGTACGTATTCTTAGAATTTGCTATACATCTACATCCCAAAAATGCTGTTGGAGACGCTCCATGTTCCATCCACCATGGTTGAACAGAAAGTCTGAAACATGATTAAAGCGACAATTCCTTTTCGGAGTAATCGGTCTAAGATCATCAATTAATCGGTCTAGGATAAGTTAGTTTGACAAGTTTAAAATAAGTACCATCAAGCAAAAGAAGTTTGTAAAGTCGCTCACATTTTAGAGTGGCCTCTTTCTATCTTTCATAGCTTGTATCATTATCCGAATCTGGCGACCAAGTTTTCTTCGAATAATACCGCTCCTTAGTGTAGATCAATCGAAGTCCATAGAGAAAAACAAATAAAAAACTAGAGCAAAAAATCACTATGATACAAATCTATTGCAATAGATAGAACATAAATAAGAGAAAAGAGGGGATTAGATGTGACAATGTAATCTAGTCAGGATCTAATTACCTTAAATTTTGGGCTACAGTTGTTATCGCTATCGATCTGTAGCGGCCTGCTTGCCGCTCGCGTACGGCGGACAAGGCGCCGAGCAACACAAACAGATGAGAGAAGAGATGCGATTTGGAAAAAGAACAGATATAGACTAAAAAAATAGAAAAGGAAAAGATGACGAGGCGTGCGGCTGCTTGCGTGCATATACACACACCTTTTTTTTGTTTGAGAAGCTCGTATAGGCACAACATTTCTTTTTAGTTATATCTTTTTTGAGCAAATTTGTTTTTTAGTAAGATGTATGCACGTGAGTACGTGACTAATCACCAAGGGCTGCTAATTATGGTTTAGGCCTGGCCGCCTGGGCATGGACTTCTCATGGGCTTTTGGGTGCTTTGCTTAGCTGTTCTCATGGCCCTCACGTTACTTGATGGGGTCAGATTTCCTCAACAAAAATTGATGGGGTCAGGTAGGATTTGTTACTGGCTTCAGGTCAGGCAAACATGTACCTGCACGCACATATACGATGCAAAAGCCGTTAGGTTCACTTGAACCCAACTCTTCTACGTTGGCTCCGCTGAGTATAAATAATATGACAACTCTCTCTTGTAACAGAGAATCAAATGTAGTTGCTTATGAGCTAGCTGAGTGGGGATGTGTAAACACCCTTTCTTTATTGCGAAATTTTTAGCAGACGATGTAAGCATTATTTGAGGTTAATAAAGCTAGCCATGAAGGTCTTTCCGTAAAATAAAGTTGTGATAAAACTAGTGACTTTTTTAGACTAAACCCAAACAACTTTTTTTTTAGACAAACTAACCCAAACAACTTTTTTTTAGTTGACAAACCCAAACAATTAGGAGTATAACTGCGAAATCACTAGTTGAGGAGTACTCGTTACAAAGATCACTCCAACTCCCATGGTTGCGACCAGTGGTGCATATGCAGCGCGCCACTTGTCGCAACCCGTGAGTTTTTCTTTTTTCGTAGATCCGGTTATTCAAAACGTTTTATTTCTCAAACCGTGCGTCCAAATCTCGGACCGCTTTCATCGTTGGATTCCTCGCGTCGAGATCTTCAAAACTAGATCCCATGTTGATAGGTTTTGACGAACTTTTTCTTCAGAAAAAACCGGACGAAAAAACCGAACCGGGAGCACGGGCTTTTTCCCTTTCCGAAAGAGGCATGCCTGTGCCTCTCACGAAATCACAACCGTGCCTCTCGCGGAAGCAAAACCGTGACTCTCGCGGAAGGAAAATAAGAGAAAACCGTGTTTTTTTTCGTTTTCGAGGAGGCACGGCCGTGACTCTCGTGAAAGCATAATCGTGCCTCGTTTTTTTCTTTCTGAGAGGCACGGCCGTGACTCTCACGAAAGCACAACCGTGCCTCTCGCGGAAGCAAAACCGTGACTGTCGCGAAAAAAAACATAAAACGTCTTTTTTCCATTTCCGATAGGCACGGCCGTGACTCTCGCTAAAGCACAATCGTGCCTCTCGCGGAAGCAAAACAGTGACTCTCGCGAAAGGAAAAAAAACAGAAAACGCGTTTTTTTTCGTTTCTGAGAGTCACGACGATGACTCCGGCGAAAACACACCTGTGTCTCTCGTGGAAGCAAAACCGTGACTCTCGCGAAAGAAAAAAAAGAAAATACGTTTTTTCCCGAAATTTTTTTATCAAAATTCTAAGGAAGACTGGTAGAAAACAAAAACGTCAAAAAAATCAGAAAAAAATCATTAGAAAGGCTGAAAATGCGTGCGAAAAAAAAAATCTAAAGATAGCGCCAAAGCGCGACACGTGGCAGATGGCTGAGAGCGCGTCAAGTGGCGCTAATCATTGTGAGGCTTCCGAAGGAGTGTTTGGTTGCTCTCGTATAACTGGCGCTTAAGGTGCCGAATACGCTTTGAGGAGCCCAGGGCCGAGCAAGTGGCCTGCATGGCGATGGCACCCGATCGTAACGGCCTAACCAACAGCCTTCGCCATGGCCTCTCCACCGCGCAACGCCCACCTCCTCCGCTCTCCAGCGGCCACCGATGGACCATTTCCACGACGGGCAGCACGTCCGGCTGCGGAGCCGCGTGCACGACACGTACTACCTCCACGCCGACGACGACGGGGAGAGCGTCTCCATCAGCCGCCGCCGCTACTCGCTGAACGCGGCGTGGACGGTGCACATCTACCACGGCGACGGCTCGCACCTGCTCCTCCACGGCGCCGCTTACGGTCGCTACCTCGCCGCCGCGGCCAAGCCGGCACCGTTCGGACACCACGGCTTCCGCGCCGAGCAGCGCGACTACGACGAGCCTGTTCTGGCGGCCATCATGTGGCAGGCCGTCGAGGCGGGCTCCGGGGACGGCGTCCTGCTCCGCAACATCGGCGGCCGCTACCTCCGCGCCAGCGGCAAGTTACACAGGTACCTCCGGTGGAACGCCCGCGTAGGCGTCGAGTACACCGACAACGTCAGCGCCATGATGCACTGGATCGTCGAGCCGATCCGCCCCAGAGCGCGCCCGCCCCTCATTCCGGGCCCGATTCGGGTGAGTTCGCCATGTCCCGCTTCCTGATCGCATTTGTGTTTTCGATCAGAAAATTCAGATTATCACCCTGCTTCTTTGATCTCCTGAATATACATAACTAGGGTTCTTGGCGACTCAAGTGCAGACCCGCGTCCCCGGAGACCTCTCCGTCATCATGCTCGGGCGCAAGCCGGGCGGGTGGCGCCGGATTCGGTTCGTGCGAGCGAGCGACGAGGGGCTCTACAACGAGGACGGATGGTCCGCGCTCCGTATCAGGGGGAGGTCCGTGTACCACCTGAGGAACGCGCTGGCCAGCCGCGTCGGCGACATCGACATCCACGGCCAGCGCCGCGACATGGTCATGTGCGTCCGAGCGGGCCTCTACGGAAGGCTGACCCCACTCGTCGTCAACCTGCCCACCGGCCGCTACGACGAGACCCTCGACATCGTCGTGATGCTGTCTGGGACCCCTGGTGAGAGCATCCCTCCATGTCAGAACTCAGAACTTCCCATTTGTCTCCTAATGGTGGCAAGAAGTGAACGGATAGTCTTGACTGCATTTGTTATGCACAATGTACAGATTTTGGTGTAGATACTTTTTCCTGCACGGCCATGATATTATTGCTTTTGTTTACTGAAAAATAGTTTACTGAAACTGTTACATTAAAACAGTTTACTTAAGTTGTGCTGCAAAACAAGTTAACTGAAACTGTTAGGGGTTGAGAATTGTCTCAACTGTTTCTCATTTCATCTTTGCAAGAAGATAGTACTGAGTTTCTAACCTGTGAACAAAACTCAGGTTGTATCCTACTACAATAGATAGTGCATAAAGCTTAGTTCCTTGCACATTATAATCATATTGTTTCAGGTTTTGTCTTCTTGATCTTGTCAATATATTGATTATTTATCTGCCGCCTAACTGCCTCATTATTTTCTGCTAATTCAGCCTATGATGCTCTACGACACCCGGATGTCGCCGCGAAGTAGAGAAAGATCAGAGCAGGAGTCCTGACAGTTCACCTCTTCAGAAGTTTACTACTTTTGCATAGGGTTTTGCATATTGATATATATAGGTTGAGAAAACTCATCAGCTCTTGTGTTTCTTTTGCTAGCTAAACTTGCTCCGCTCTCAGGACAGGGGGAACCTGTCTATTTTGGCATCGCAGTTCTATGATTCAGACCTTCTGAAAGCGTTGTGTCCAACGGGTGAATAATTTCGTAGCGATTCTGGCTGTAGTAGTCGTTGCACTGTCGCTCTTCTGACATTCATCTCTGTGATGTGGTTGCTACTGCTTCCGGGATGAAGCATTCCAACTATGGGTTCTGCCAATGAATCGATGGTCACCATGGTCATTTTGGATGATGTACTTTGCATAAATGGAAAATGAAGTGGTTATTGCAGTGTGATGATGATCATGTTTTTTTTACATTATGCATTTCATATAAATGGGAAATGCAGTCGGTTCTTCCAGTGGGCCGGTGGTCATGTATTTCTTTTAGACTATGCATTTCGTACAAATGAAAAATGTAGCAGATTCTTGCTGTGAGCTGGTGATCGTGTTTTCAGTTGTGCTGTTTTGGGTGTTGGCCACGGAGTTTGCAACGTATGAACAAAATTCAGGTTTTATCCAACAACAGTACATCTACATGAAAACAAGTTTCAGCACATTACATTGCTTTCAGGTTTTGTACAGAAGGTGCCTTCTTTTTCTTTTGTTGTCTTGTTTTAGCAATATGAGATTGTTGATCTGCCGGAACGGTTGCAGTGCCTGTGACATGGTTCTTAACTTCCTCAGTGTTGCCATCTGTGTCCCGCTTAGACGATGCATCTGGTATCAGTATCTAATCCTGTTCTTTTGGTTATGTGCAATAGCAGCTTCGTCTGCTTTCCAGGATTTGCGTGTGTTAATCGGATATGGACATAATAAAGGATGCACAGAGGTCAGATGTGTATATTCTTCTAGCAATATAAGTAATTCTATTCTTTTCTTCGCTCAATCAAAATAATTTATAGTTCATTGTAGGAAGTTCATCTGTCATGCTCTCCACAGAGCATATAGGCTAAAATTCTCTTCAGTATGCGTTCTCCAGTTAGTAAGCTTTCTTGTGCTGCAATTTTTTAGTCAAACTCAGTCTCCCATTCAACAGTTCACTTACCTTCTAATGCATTTACTACTGTTTTTTTTTTTGCGAGAATGCATTTACTACTGTTGAAGTCAAATATATCATGTCATAATAGTGTGCTCCCGCGTGCCTCACTGCTTCCTCTCGCCGGCCGGATCCAGTGCGTCGAGGCCATCTGCGCCCGCCGCCGTCGAGCCGCCGAGCTGCACCGCCGTGTCTACAGGCCGTCAATCCGGCCGAGCGTCTGCAGACAAGGTGCTCGGCATAATGTCTACAAGGAAGAGAGAAGTGTGTGCATGCTGACGGGTAAGCCCTAATGAGTGGAGACTATTCAACGCACGCATGTGGCTATTTTTTGCCAAGTCAGCTCCTTACAATCGGTTTCCTAAAAAAAAAGCTCCTTACAATCGGCCCCATCTGTCAGGAAAGTGCTCAAACGGGCCAAATCCTTTGATTGGTGTTTTCTACAAAAGAATTATTGAAAACGCGGTGACTTTTGAAGAAAATTAGCGACTAGGTGATTTTATGCAAACCTAACCTCAAATGTGATAGTTTTGTGCAATTAACTCGCAGATGTTGCATACGTTCTAAGTATGTTTGTATAATCATACTTATGTCTATCCCAATTATATGGGTTAACCTTATGTTTTTATAATCATGATACAACCTTTTGCATCTGCTTTGCCAGTTGTAGTTTGGTTAGCACAAAATAATGTGTTCAGGTGTTAGTGATGGTCATTAACGCAACTTTACTAGCCATTTTCCACGTCTCTTTTCTTTGAACAGAAATTATAATTTCTATCTAACTAGTTGTTTGTGCATATGATCATGGTACAACTGAAGGAAAAGATTTTCAACCTTTTTGTGGGCACTGTACATCAAAAGTGTCTTTATTTTCATCAAGCTTCTTCACTGCAAAAAAGCTAGCACTCTTTCCTTGCTAATAAACCTCCTACGGGTTCTTAAAGATCAACCTCTTTGCTCATGAATCAGTCACTTCTCCTTTCTTCGGGACTTCCACCCGGCTTCGACATCATCATTTGATGATTTGTTTAGGTGTGGTGCTGATGATGTGGCTTTGATATTATTTGTTTGCTATTGTTAGCCTATACAGAGGATATTTTTTACATTCATTTAACCTATCTTGCGATGTACAAAAAATGATGGATACATCTGCTAGGCTAGCAATAGCACATATCCTCATGTGTTTTACCTTGAGTCTCTTTTGGTTTCGGCATGAAAAGCTGGTGAATGAGAAGTTGCACAGCCCGCACACTGTTAAGGCTGCAAGAAAATATCGATGCTCGTGAGTTGCTTGACATCGACTCGTCTTTTGGCTAAAAATGAGCTGAGTATGAGCATTTTATGTAGCTCGGTCGAGAAATGAGCGGATCTTGAGCCAACACTTGCTCGCTCGTTTTTTAGCTCCATGTAATATAATTATATTAAATAATCCTATATATATTATATGAAAGTAGAAAATAATCCATGAGAACCACCACAATATCATACAGGAAATAGCATAGGAAAGTAAGTGCACAAGTCCATGAAATCCGCGAAGTAAACGCAAAAAGTGACAGAATCTTCACGCGGCGATATTACCACTCCTATGCCTGGTAGTACCGTTGTGCCAGAGAGTGGTAGTACCGGTCCTACGACTGGTAGTACCGCTTGCCTATATAGCGGGCACTTCGGATCTAGGGCGAGCACTATAACTACCTGAATCAAAAGTCACATATACAGCATTGGGGCTTCTAACCCAATGAATACTCATTAGTAGAAAACCGGCCTTTTGTCCCGGTTCGTAAGGGCCTTTAGTCCCGGTTATCGAACCGAGACTAAAGGGTCGTTACTAATACCCTCACCCTTTAGTCCCGATTCAAATCAGAACCGGGACAGATGGGCCTCCACGTGGCCGCTGCCGGCAGCCCAGGCAGGGGCGCCTTTGGTCCCGGTTTATGACATAAACCGGGACCAAAAGGGTTCCACGCGTCAGCAGGAGGTTTTTTTTTTTAAAAAAAATGGCTGTTTTAGGGGTTTAGGAGGTTATTTTTAGGTTGTTATTAGCTAGCTAATAGAGAGAAGTGTCCTCTCTTATATGTAGTCCTTGGTTTACGTACCTACGCTACTGCTATGTTTCATTTCACCCGCAGATATATATATAATAACTCATGCATGCTCGCATCATACATCATCATATATAATAACAAGTCCTACTAATTAATCAAGCATCATCATACAACTTCTATTCGTTATTAATAATAAGTCATACGATCATCATCCTCATAGTCATCGAACCCAACCCTACATAATTGTTCTTAGCACATGATCATCAAGTATTAGGTAGGATCGGACCTAAACACACTTAAGGTAAAATAGCATAAAACAATATAGACCCTGACTCTCCATTATGAAGAATGGAGATCATCCTGTCTCCAATTCTTACGCCTCGCTTCCTTTTGCTTCCAAGAAGCTCCTTACGACTGTCCATACATTTTTTCCATCCTTTGATTGTCATGTCTCCACTTCTTTTAGAAATCCGGTATGGACAGTTGAGATTCGTAGGATGACCTGGATATATGTTCAAAACACGAAGGCTGCCGCCATTCTGATACATCAAATGAGGCACACAATCCTCTGGGATAAGCTGTTGAAAAACATAGTAATAACTTCGTAGTTAGCAATGATGTACTAGTTTTAGAAGTATGCAAAAAGATGCACGGATGTCGTAATAGTAAAAAAACTTACCTGGGTATCTCCATGGTAGTTACCGTAGTTCAACACGTGCACTAGTGGCACGTATTGACCATAATGTTGAGGAGTTCGATTGTAGATATTGTAGTTCTCAATATCATTACAAAATCCAACCAGATGAGTTTTCTCCTTATAAGTTAACTCAGAGCCATCGGTATAGTAAGTTCTATCTACCATCTTCTGCACATTCTTTGATACTTCAAAATAAGCTGTCAATGAAATAAGCTGTCAACTATTTTGAAATGAACAATATAAGTTCTATTAATAATTAACTATGTTTGAGAAACTCACATAGCGGTAGAACTGGAGGAGTATTAACAAGGACCCAAATGTCCATATTGTCTTGCTCGATTTCAGGATCACCAAGATCCATGGTGACAAGCATACCCTCATCAAAACCATACAATTTGCAAAATGCTTCTCAATTTTTGCAACCAAAATGGGTTACGCTCTCAGCATTATACAACTTTACTTCAAAATCCACATCATGATGGGTCCTTAGGTAAATTTTCTTCGTTTCAAAATTTTCATGGTCTTCAAAATCCATCCTCTCCAAGACATAGCGTCTTGCATGGCATGGGATCAACTATACTCGAATTGTAAAAGATGAAAATTACACGTTGAAATAGTTGAAGTCATGCTTAATTATGAAAAAAAACACTTGTCGTCATTGCGTACCGTTTCAACTTCGAAGGTCTCCTCGAGCTTAATGCTGAAGCGCCGACCATCGTCCAGGTGAGGCCTGTCGCACTCACCTCGATCGTCGTGGCACCAGTCGCACTCCCCCGGGAGACTTTCGTCGTCTGATGATGACATTTCCTATACGTTCATAATTCAAAGACTAAATTAGATCATTATTATTCAACTAATCATATGCATATGCCTTGCATAGTGCTCTCCAATTTGAGCATTCAATAAGAAAAATCAAATCGCAAAATTAAGTAGTATTCAAATTAGGATGCCTTCAATTATAAGAAAAACTACATCATCTCCATTTGTCCGTACATCGAATATTATCACTAATACACGTCGAATACTATATATCATACATATCGCCAGTACAGCTAGAACAGTAGCGCCCGACGGGTATCGGCGCGGGCGGTGGACACCCAAAGGGAAGGAACCATCACAGGATCATAGCTCCAGTGAGATCCCTGAAGAACCTGCCAGGTATTCTCGAACCTGCCCTCCAACGCAACCATGTACCGACGGACGTGCTGGTCCTCCTCGCTGACACGGTGACGTACCACCTCCGCGGTGTCCAGAAGTCTCTGCACCGTCACTGTCCCACGCGACCGCCACCAAACAAGGATCGGGTCAACGACGGGCTGGCTCCTCACCAAGCAAGGCCCCCCGTAAGGTAGCGCCTCCCAGTACCATCCCGGCGGAGCCCAGTCCCGGACATGGCCCATCTGGTCAAGCAGGTGTCGTCCGCCCCCGACTCGACGACGAGGATGCGGGATAGGCATCGTCCACGTCGATGCGGGAATAATTGCTTTAACTAAAAAAATAAACTAGTTCTATTAATTTTCTTGCTAAAAATAAACTACTTCTATAGTAAAATAAACCAGTTTTATTAAATCAACTATCTAGTTCAACTACTAAGCACTTACTATAAATAAAATAAAATAGTACGACTTACTAAAAATAAACTAGTTTAACTATAGTTCTATTATTTTTCTAACTTATTATATTAAACACTTTCTCTTCTTATTTTTTTTCCTTTTTCCTCTATTCTAAATATGAACATATTCATAAATGACATATATCATTCACAATTTTCCTATACATACACAATAAATTGACAAAGAAAATACTAACACAAAAAATCATTAATAAATCTAAATTACAACAGAAAAAATCATAAATAAATGTAACACAATATGAACAAATTAATTACACAATATGAAAAAAAATCTAACAGAAAAATCTATGAACTACACATCTAACAAAAAAATCTATGAATTACACATCTAAATTACTACACATCTAACACATCTAAATTGCTCACGGCGACGGTGTCGGGGACGGCGACGGCGACGGCGACGGCGAAGTGCGGCACGGGACGGGGCGGGGCGGCTCGGCGACGGGCAGGGGCGGGGCGGGTCGGGGCGGCGTCGCGGGGCGGGGGGTGGCGACAGCGTCGATCGGGGCGGCACGGGGCGACGACGGCGACGACGGGGCGGCGCGGGGCGACGACGAGGCGGATACGGCGGGCAGCCTGGCGGCGTCGGGAGGGCGGGGAAGAACGAACTGAACCAAAATTTCACGAGTGCTACTTATATAGTCAGCGCATTGGTCCCGGTTCGTGACAGAAACCGGGACCAATGCCACCCTTTAGTCCCGGTTGGTGCCACCAACCGGGACCAAAGGCCGCTTCCCGCCCTTTAGGCTGCCGAAAAGAGGCCTTTGGTCCCGGTTGGTGGCACCAACCGGGACTAAAGGGGGGCATTGGTCCCGGTTTCTGTCACGAACCGGGACCAATGCCACCCTTTGGTCCCGGTTCGTCCTACGAACCGGGACCAAAGGCCTTCTACTGCCCCGCACCCAAAAGTTTAGTCCCACCTTGCTAGTTGAGAGGGCTCGGGAGTGGTTTATAAGCACTGCTGCGCCCACCCTCTCGAGCTCCTCTCAACTGCAGGCTTTCGGGCCTAATCTGTCACTGCAATGCCTGTGGGCCTATTGGGCCTGCTGCGGGCCTGAATCCTGGCCCATAGTTGGGTTTCTAGTCGTATTCAGGCCGTGGTGGCCCAGTAGGTGGCATTTTTTTTGCTATTTATTTTTTCATTTCTACTTAGAACTAAATACTTATAGTTTTTACTGATTTCTTTTTTCTTTTAGGTCATAAAAATTATAAACTTTCTGTTAGTGCCATTAGCTTTAAAATTTGAATAGTTTAAATTTGAATTTTCTAAAATTTGTGTGAATCACTAGTTTATGAATCACTAGTTTACTAAATTTGTGTGAAAACACTTTGTGTATTATATTTACTATGTACAATCTTTCTGCACAGAGATACCAAAAGTTATAAACTTTTTGTTAGTGCCATTAGTTTTCAAATTAGAATAGTTAAAATTTGAATTCTTTGAAATTTGTGTGAATCTCAAGTTTGTGATTAACTTTACTAGTGCCATTATTTTTTCATTTCTACTTAGAACTAAATACTTAGAGTTTTTTAGTGATTTCTTTTTTATTTTAGGTCACAAAAATTATAAACTTTCTGTTAGTGCCATTAGTTTTAAAAATTGAATAGTTTAAATTTCAATTTTTTAAAATTTGTGTGAATCACTAGTTTATGAATAACTTTACTATAAACTTTCTGTTAGTGCCATTATACTCAATTTGGTAATTTTAGTTAGTCATAACAAATATTATAGGCATTTTTTTTTTCTTTTTTGCTATTTATTTTTTCATTTCTACTACTTAGTGTGAATCACTACTTAGTGCATATAGGCATTTTTTCTTTTTCTTTTTTAGTCATTTCTATTTATACTAAATACTAATAGTTTTTTAGTGATTTCTTTTTTCTTTTAGGTCAAAAAAAAAACTTCTCTGTTAGTGAACATAGATGCACTTATAGAGAAAATTAAACATAAATTCATAATCAATTTCTATTTATGAATTTATGTCCAATTTTCCTCTATAGGTGCATCTATTTTCACTTTGAGAGGAGCTCAATAATGCAGAGAGGGACGGGCTTATAAACAGGTGTCGGCGCCCTTCGGTTGGCGAGGTGGGACTAAACTGTGGGTGCAGCGAGGGCCGACCCTTTAGTCCCGGTTCGTGGCACGAACCGAGACTAAAGGGGAGCCTTTGGTCCCGGTTCATGCCACGAACCGGGACGAATGGTGGTGGGCCAGGAGCCAGGCCCATTGATCCCGGTTCGTCCCACCAACCGGGACCAAAAGGTCCAGAGGAACCGGGACCAATGGCCCACGTGGCCCGGCCGGCCCCCTGGGCTCACGAACCGGTGCCAAAGCCCCCATTAGTCCCGGTTCTAGACTGAACCGGGACTAATGGGCTGCCCCGGCCTGGACCATAGCCCCCTTTTCTACTAGTGACTACATCTAATAATGACCTCCTCTGCATAGTTTGCCAAAAAATTGAATCCCACTCGCATTGCCCTAGAAATCTTAGGGTTCTAAGATAGAAACCCATAGAGAATGGAACGGGGCAATACCGAAAACCAGGGAGGAGATTGAGGACGGGAGTGATCCCGTGGAGCCGGTCCGGTGAGGGAGCGATGGAGCCGGGGCGAGGGAGGTCTCCCGGGTGCAGTTCATGCGGTAGAGGGACGAGAAGTTTATGTTAGGGGCATGGGAAGTGAGGGGGAAAAGATACCTCTCTGCCCCACCCCATATATATAAACCAGATCTTGCAGACCGATACTACCACATGTGTAGTAAGCGGTAGTACCGGTAGTACTGCTTATTCCTCATGGTAGTACCACCCTTGGTACTACCGGTAGGGGGTCCGGTAGTACCGCACATCCCAGCGGTAGTACCGCTTGCCACCAACAAAAAAGTATCTAGATGAATTTTTTGAACACGGAACCTATGCACCAAGAATAGTAAGATGGCTAAGATGAGTATGGCTTGAGATGGAGACATCTTCACCGAAAAGATACGGTAATATGCATTGCAGGATGCAAAGGTGAAAACCAAATTTTAAGTGTTTTTACAATGATAGCATATAGATTATTAAAGTCTAATATTTCAAATGAATACCAAATAAAACCAACTCCCCAAAAGGGAAGGTCGGTGGTCGAAGCCATCATGTTTGAGTGTTTGGCTTGGTGCAAAAAAGATATATCTTGAGCCCAATAACCAATATTCTTCATTGAAGCACATTTTGACACAAAGTGACTATAGTGGATGATTTTTCTGTTTGCGCATAATAAGAAGAATGTGAGATCATGGATTGAACAACACCCCCTATGTCCATGCCTACACCTAAACAATATAAATATTGAGACATGGGAGGGTGTGCACAATCAATGATATTCAGCTCATGTCTTAACTCTCTGAATCTTGGTTCATCTAGAGGCTTCATGGAAATATCCGCTAGTTGCTTCTCGGCGCCTATATAAGATAGCTCGGTATCTCCACGGTTCATGTATCCCGAATAAAAGTGGTGACGAATCTCAATATGTTTTGTCTTTGCATGTTGCAAGGAATTCTAGGTGACCTTGATTGCACTTTTATTGTCACATAAAAGAGGCACTTGGTCACAAATGACAGCGAAATCCTTTAAAGTTTGCCTCATCCATATCAATTGGGAACAACAACTTGCGGCGGCTATGTACTCGGCTTCGGTGGTGGAGAGAGACACGCATTTTTGCTTCTTGTAACACCAACTCACCAAGGACCTACAAAGACATTGGCAACCCACGGAAGTTTAATTCCTCTCCACTTTGTCTCCGCCCAATCCAAATCCGACTAGCCAATAAGATCAAAACTTGCTCGTTTATGGCACCATAAGCCAAAGTTTAGGGTATGAGCCAAATACTGAAAGACTCTCCTAACCGCCACTAAGTGTCTTTCTTTTGGTGCAGATTGAAATCTTACACACATTGTTGGGGAACGTAGTATTTCAAAAAAATTACCTACGATCACGCAAGATCTATCTAGAAGAAGCATAGCAACGAGCGGGGGGAGTGTGCCCATGTACCCTTGTAGACCGAAAGCGGAAGCGTTTAGTTACGCGGTTGATGTAGTCGAACATCGTCGCGATCCAACCGATCCAAGTACTGAACGCACGACACCTCCGCGATCTGCACACGTTCAGCTCGGTGACGTCCCTCGAACTCTTGATCCAGTTGAGGCCGAGGGAGAGTTTCGTCAGCACGACGGCGTGGTGACGGTGATGATGAAGTTACCGACGCAGGTCTTCGCCTAAGCACTACGACAATATGACCGAGGTGTAAAACTATGGAGGGGGGGCATCGCACACGGCTAAAGATTAACTTGTGTGTCTATGGGGTGGCCCCCTCCCCCGTATATTAAGGAGAGGAGGAGGAGGAGGGCCGGCCTCAAGGGGCGCGCCCAAGGGGGGGATTCCTACTCCTAGTAGCAGTAGGTTTCCCCCTTTCCTAGTCCAAGTAGGAGAAGAAAGGGAAGGATGAAGAGGGGAGAAGGAAGGAGGGGGTGCCGCCCCCTCCTAGTCCAATTCGGACCAGCCCATGGGGGGAGCGTGATGACCCACAAGTGTAGGGGATCAATCGTAGTCCTTTTGATAAGTAAGAGTGTCGAACCCAACGAGGAGCAGAAGGAAATGATAGGCAATTTTCAGTAAGGTATTCTCTGCAAGCACTGAAATTATCGGTAACAAATAATTTTGTGATAAGGTAATTTATAATGAGTAACGAATAATAAAAGTAAACAAGGTGCAGCAAGATGGCCCAATCCTTTTCGTAGCAAAGGACAATCCTGGACAAACCCTTATATAAAGGAAAGCGCTCCCAAAGACACATGGGAATTATCGTCAAGCTAGTTTTCATCACGCTCATATGATTCGCGTTCGTTACTTTGATAATCTGATATATGGGTGGACTGGTGCTTGGGTACTGCCCTTCCTTGGACAAGCATCCCACTATGATTAACCCCTATTGCAAGCATCCGCAACTACAAAAGAAGTATTAAGGTAAACCTAACCATAGCATGAAACATATGGATCCAAATCAGCCCCTTACGAAGCAACACATAAACTAGGGTTTAAGCTTCTGTCACTCTAGCAACCCATCATCTACTTATTACCTCCCAATTCCTCTCCCAAATAATGGTGAAGTGCCATGTAGTCGACGTTCACATAACACCACTAGAGGAAAGACAACACACATCTCATCAAAATATCGAACGAATACCAAATTCACATGACTACTTATAGCAATACTTCTCCCATATCGTCAGGAACAAACGTAACTACTCACAAATCATATTCATGTTCATAATCAGAGGGGTTGTAAAGACCCAACCTCAAACGCTCAAGCCTCTGTGTATCTGTGTCATTCCTGGATCGGTATGCTGGCACACATAGTACATCAATGTATATATCAAAGTGCAATCACATGTATAAATAACGTAAAACTGATATATACCTCATAAATCTCAGCGGAAACAAACAATCGGGTGTGGAGTCCCATCAATGCCATCGGCAAGTTGAGTGTAGACCGCAACCCAACAACGAAACTCACTCGTCGTGGAAATAATCCTGCAACATGATACGTTGCAGCTGTGTAGGTCAGTACATTGAATGTACAGGCAAGATCACAATAAGAGAAAGCAGATGATAGAACTATTTTATATGCAATATGGCTTTGTGGCTCTGGGTCTGAGTTTTGTTTGCATAAAAGCTGGTTTTATTTTCCCTACATCAAAGGAAATAACTGAAGTCTGTACTACGGAGTTTTCTATCATGACATGGTTCCGCCAACCGATATCTCATAGCCCAAATCATCATAAGTTGCCCACAATTAAGTTATCAGTCGGGTGTTGAGAGTTCCGAGATAGATCCAAGTCCAGAGGCTCAAATTGTCCGTAACCGGGGACATGGCTAATCGATTAGGTTTTAACCCTCTGCAGAGGTTTGTACACTTTACCCGCAAGATTCGATCCCTCTTTTTACGTTCTCGCACTTCAGGGTGTTTGAGAACAAGATGACCGAAACATGGTCTTCCGAAGAGTTCCTCTGACCATTGTCCGGTGCTCATCCAATCCTACCGTAGTTCTACATCTGCTAGCACCGTCCCAGCCAGAGTCACCACTAGGGTCAACCAAGCCAGAGCCCATAGTGACTTGCGGTTGCACAGGTAAGTTTCCGGGCATGAAGTATTCTTCCGTCTCTTTGAGTCTGGGTGAAGCTTTCGGCAAGATGTCATGGCGCTTCTCCATGCATCCCGGCCATCCACTTGTTGCTCCAGGGTGCCCGCCAACCGTCCTTCACCCAGTAGTGTGTATTGAATTCTTGTCTCTAGTCTCGAAATCTTGAAGTCTTCGAGTCCTGAAGATGTAGTCCTTGCCGATGCCATCATGAAGTTGTCGCCATTGACGTAGGGGTCCTTCATGCTCACACCACTCCCGAGCACTCATACCAACCCCGTCTACTATAGCGTAGCATTTAAACTACATAACGTCCCAGGCTTGATAACAGGGAGATGGATTCCTACCTCATGCATTCTACTCAACTATAAGAAGTCAATAAGACTACTGGAAGGATTGTTGCAAAGATGACACTAAATGCAATAAAAATATAGATATGAAAAGCATGGTCAAAGTAAACTTGTCTGGTATTACTTGATGAAGATAATAACGCTCTCGGAAAACTTGATAGCACTATACGTAACTCTCCGATGAAAAATCTATATAGTCAAACATTGAATTCACATAAACAACAATTCTAGCAATCAATTCTATCAATCAAAATAACAATAAAAAAACTAAAGAAATCAATAATGAAATCAAAGACAACCAAATAAAATTCCAAAGAAAACTTTAAGGAAAACAAGGGAGAAATCAACTCACACAATATCAACCAATACTCTCGTAGCAACACTAAATTACTCTAATAACTTTTCTACAGCAAAGAAAATATAAATCCTATTGCAACAACAGAAAATAATTTACTAAATTAATAACTAGCAAAAAAGAACTAATATAAAAACTACTATAACTATCTAGTTAACACTAGAAAAATTATAACAACTAACAAAGCACTAAGACAATAATAAATAATACTAAAATAATTATGAAAATAATTTACTTCTAAATAACAGAATCAATAACAACATATATTTAAGTGGAAAAAATAATTTACTTTTGAAACTAATAAAACTATTATTATCAACTATCACTATGAACTGAACAAAAAATACTAAAACAATAGCTAAACACAATTAGATAACTACAAAAACTTAACTACTGTAGTCTAACAGAAATATATAACAACAATTGAGAAGCTACAAAAAGAATTTACTAAAAATAATTAAAAACACTAATTATATGACTAAAACAACTACATAAGCAAAACAGTACTGTTTCTGCAATAAACCTAATTTAAAATAAACTAAAAATAAATTACTTTGGGCTAATGGATAGAAAAAACAATAACAAAACCGTACCAAAAAGAATCAATCAAAAATATTTTATAAAACTCAAAATACGGCCAAAATAGTGATTTGAACAAATTCATGCAAACTCAAATTTAAACTACTAAATTTGAAATCCAATTGCACTAACAGAAACTTCAAGAAATTCTGAATCTAATTCAAAAAGAATCACTCAATTTGAGTTTAAAATATAAAAGTTATAAGCAATCTAAAATCAGAACTATTCTGTTTTTGAAACAGAAACGAAAATAAAAAACATAAAAAGACACTAAACAGGCAAGTGCACGTGTGAGGCTGCTACTGGGCTAAACGGTGGGCAATCCAACGCTAAACTACGCTCGGCCGACTCCTAACTAAAACACATACGCGCGGTTAAATAAACTAAACCGGTCGGTCGGTTAGATCTAAACCAAACCGTAAACTAAAAACCGATCTAATAAAACATACCTAACTGTTCGTTTTAGATCTAATCTAAGGCGTTTAAGTTAAATCGGACGGTCAGAGGCTTACCGCGGCGGTGGAAGAGCTCCGGCGAGGCCATTGTCGGCGGTGGCGGCTCGGGGATGACGCAGGCAAGGCCTCCGGTGGTCCTCGGCGACGGGGAAGGATAGGGGCGGACGCGACGCGTCTCTGCGGTCTCAATGGTGGTGGATTTCGTCTTCGGGGATGTCTGAGGCGAGGTCGGCTCCGGCGGTGGGCACTGGTGGTGTTGCGGAGCAATGGCGCTAGTGCCCCTAGAGCTCTAGGAGGTGGTCTAGGTGGTGCAGAAGAGCGAGGGGAGGTTGGGGATGGTCTCGGACGACGGAGAGGTGGTCGAGGTGGAGCTGCAGGGCAACAATGGCGCGGCGGAGATGCGGTGCTCCGGCGAGGTAATCCGAGCGAGGCAGAAGGTCTCGAGGGGTTTTTTGGGGCGAGATCGATCGGGGAGGCGGGGTACTTATAGGGGGAGGGTGCTTGGAGGAGGGGGCGAATCGGGGAGAGGATCCCTAGTGATCCGGGATACGGCGGCGTTCGGCGAGGTTATGGCGTGGGAAGGAAGAACATCGCGGGCGAGAGCGATCGGGCAGTGGGGCCCTGCGATCAGCGGCACAAGGACGAGCGAGAGGGGAGCGGGCGACCGGGGCGAAACGCCTTCGGGTGCGAGCAATGTGGAGGTGGGCTGGCTGGCGCTGTTTGGCCCACAGGCTGAGCTTCGGCCGAAATAATAAAAAACGCTTTCCTGTTTCTTAAATAAACAGAGAGAAAGAGACAATAAATAAAATAAAACAAAAAGTTCCCTAGGCATATTATGTATCAATTTTTTTATAAAAATAGTTCCTAAAACATGAACTATTTCTCACGTCCAAATAAAACCGAAAACAATTTACAAAAGTAAAACAGTGCTGCTGTTGAAATAAAACCCAATAAAAATCATTTTCAAAATACCAAAATGATTTCAAATTTATTTTCTCCCAATTTTTCATTGAAGGGAATCATTTTACCATTATTTCCATTTATTTATTTTTTGTAGAAAACAATTTGAATAAAAGGCAAATAACTCCAAAATTGAAAGTGAGTTTCAAAATACTTCCAAATGACTTCCAATTTGATTCTTTTAACTTCGAACTCATATTTCATATAATTTTAAGAGGTCATTTTATCTTCTCTCATGAAAATCATTGAGTTGCATAAAGTTTCAAATTTGAGATAATTTCACATGGAATTCAAATCTTTTCAAACCCTTTTCATTTCTTTGAATGGAAGAAGTCATATCATCTTCACTCTAGGGTTTTGTGATGAAATGAATTTGAATTTCTAGGGATCCAAATGCAAGGTGAAAGTTTTGGGATAGTCATTTCATTCCCTCTCATTAAACTCTCAAAAGTTTCAAATTTCACTCACTTTCGGTCAATCAATCAAGCATTCAATCAAAAAAACAAGCACAAATATTTATTTAATATAACATTCCAAAATTTAGAAATTTGGGATGTTACAGGGGTATTAATATGCATAAAGGATCTGAACATATGATCTACCACCGATTAAACCAATTAGCATCAACTACAAGGAGTAATCAACACTACTAGTAACCCACAGGTACCAATCTGAGGTTTTTGGGACAAAGATTGGATACAAGAGATGAACTAGGTTTGAGAGGAGATGGTGCTGGTGGAGATGTTGATGGGGATTGACCCCCTCCCGATGAGAGGATCGATGGTGATGATTTCCCCCTCCCGGAGGGATGTTTCCCCGGCAGAAGAGCTTCGCCGGAGCCCTAGATTGGTTCTGCCAAGGTTCCGCCTCGTGGCTGCGGTGTTTCGTCCCGAAAGCTTCCTCCTGGTTTTTTCTAGGACGAAAGACTTCATATAGCAGAAGATGGGCACCGGAGGCCTGCCAGGGGGCCCACAAGACAGGGGGCATGCTCAGGGGGGTGGGGCGCGCCCCCACCCTCGTGGCCAGGGTGTGGGCCCCTCTGGTTGATTCTTTCGCCAGTATTTTTTATATATTCCAAAACATGCCTTCGTGAAGTTTCAGGACTTTTGGAGTTGTGCAGAATAGGGCTCTAATATTTGCTCCTTTCCAGCCTAGAATTCCAGCTGCCGGCATTCTCCCTCTTCATATAAACCTTGTAAAATAAGAGAGAATAGGCATAAGTATTGTGACATAATGTGTAATAACAGCTCATAATGCAATAAATATCGATATAAAAGCATGATGCAAAGTGGACGTATCAACTCCCCCAAGCTTAGACCTCGGTTGTCATCAAGCGGAAGCCGAGAACGAAAAATATGTCCACATGTTTAGAGATAGAGGTGTCGATAAAATAAAATACGGACATGAGGGCATCATGATCATTCTTATAACAGCAACATATATATTTTGTCATATGATTTCTTATGCTAAAGTAACAATCTATTCACAATGTCAAGTATGAATCAGAAACTTCATTGAGAACTAACAAACTATGATCTCGGTCATTGAAGCAATTGCAATTTATCATAACATCGGAAAGAGTCAATATAAGATCTTTTCAGCAAGTCCACATACTCAACTATCATTTAGTCTTTCACAATTGCTAACACTCACGCAATACTTATGGTTATAGAGTTTTAATCGGACACAGAGAAAGATAGGGGCTTATAGTGTTGCCTCCCAACCTTTTACCTCAAGGGTAATGTCAACAATAATAGTTCATGCTAACTTACATCCAATTGGATATATATATCAAGATCTTTCCAACACAATGTGCTTGCCAAAGGATAAAATATAAAAAGGAGAGGTGAAGATTGCCATGACCCTTGCATAAGGTATAAGTCAAAAGTAAAAGATAGGCCCTTCGCAGAGGGAAGCAGAGGTTGTCATGTGCTTTTATGGTTGGATGCACAAAATCTTAATGCAAAAGAACGTCACTTTATATTGCCACGTGTGATATGGACCTTTATTATGCAGTCCCTCGCTTTTATTGCTTCCACATCACAAGATCGTATAAAGCTTATTTTCTCCACACTAATAAATCATACATATTTAGAGAGCAATTTTTATTGCATGCAACAATGGCAACTTACTTGAAGGATCTTACTCAATCCATAGGTAGATATGGTGGACTCTCATGGCAGAACCGGGTTTAAGGATATTTGGAAGCACAAGTAGTATCTCTACTTAGTGCAAAGAATTTGGCTAGCATGAGGGGGAAAGGCAAGCTCAACATGATGGATGATCCATGACAATATACTTTATTTCGAATATAAGAAAACATAAGCCATTATGTTGTCTTCCTTGTCCAACATCAACTTTTTAGCATGTCATATTTTAATGAGTGCTCACAATCATAAAATATGTCCAAGATAGTGTATTTATATGTGAAAACCTCTCTTTCTTTATTACTTCCTATTAATTGCAACGATGACCAAAACTATGTTTGTCGACTCTCAACAACTTTTATTCATCATACTCTTTATATGTGAAGTCATTACTCTCCATAAGATCAATATGATCTCTTTAGTTCTTTTTATTCTTTCTCTTTATTCTCAAGATCATAGCAAGATAGCAAAGCCCTTGACTCAACACTAATCTTTATTATAGATAACTCACGGACTTGATTACATGGAAGGATCATAAAGCAAAGCTCAAAACTATATCATACTAAAACTTTATTCTACTAGATCAAGATATTACCAAAAGGATCGAACTTAGAAAAAAAAAGGTAAAGATAGGAGTGTGATGGTGATACGATACCGGGGCACCTCCCCCAAGCTTGGCAGTTGCCAAGGGGAGTGCCCATACCCGATACTCAATTCTCCTTTGGTGGTGATGATGGAGTTGTTGATGATGTAGGCTTGTCGTCCCTCTTCCAAGGCATAGGCTCACCATCGTACAAAGATGATCGAGTCTCCGGGATCCTCAAATCTGCAGCCAAACTCATCCTCTTGAATCTATATTCATACTCACAATTTTGGTTTTGCAGGTCATAGATCTGGGCTTGAAGGTGCTTGATATTCTCGTGAAGCTTGAAGATGGCCTCCCCAATGTTCTTAGCATCCAGCTTGTGGTTGATGGTGAACTCCGTGATCATTATGTGGTTGGCGTCGAGTCCACGTTCCGGTCCATTGCTTTGAGTCTTGTCTCCATGCTTCCGGTCCTCCTCAGTCCCTCAACATCGCGGATGTGCAGCAACCCCTCACGCATCTCAATGGTTTGAGGGTGTTGCAGCACCTCCGCGAGGTAGGGGTTGATGACCTTCTGGAAGAACTTGTCCTTGGGGGCGCTTGGAGACGTCATGGTGATCTAGATCTGTCAGAAAAATAGCTCGAAACAAAAATAGGAGGTATTTGTGTGGTACGAGGGTCAAAACCTTCGGAAGATTATATAATGAATTTTTACCGACCAAAAGGAGTATCGTGCAAGAAAACGGAGTCCGGAGGGCACACGAGGTGCCCACGAGGCAGGGGCGCACCCAGAGGGTGGGGCGTGCCCTCCACCCTCGTGGATGCCTTGTGTCCCTTTCGGACTACTTCTTAATTTCCTATTTTCTTAAATATTCCAAAACAGAGAAAAAATGCCATTAGAACTGTTTTGGAGTCGGCTTACTTACCGTAGCACATACCTATTCCTTTTCGGAGTCCGAAACGTTCTGGAAATTGTCCCTTATGTATTCCTCCGGGGTTACGATTTCAATAATATTAGTTTAAACATTTATTGGGTTACGTGAGATATGATGTTTGATTCTTTGACCGTTCACCACCTTCGGATTTGTGCCTTCGAAGTTGTTGATTTTTATGGCACCGGAGCGATAGACCTCCTCGATAACGTATGGACCTTCCCATTTAGAGAGGAGTTTCCCTGCAAAAAAACTCAAGCGAGAGTTGTATAGCATAACATAATCACCTATGTTAAACTCACGGTTTTGTATCCTTTTGTCATGCCATCTTTTGACTTTTTCTTTAAACAGTTTGGCATTCTCATAGGCTTGGGTTCTCCATTCATCAAGTGAGCTAATGTCAAATAGCCTCTTCTCACAGGCAAGTTTGAAATCATAATTGAGCTTTTAATGGCCCAATATGCCTTGTGTTCTAGTTCGAGAGGTAAGTGAGATGCTTTTCCATAAACCATCTTATACAGAGACATACCCATAGGATCTTTATATGCAGTTCTATAGGCCCATAATGCATCATCAAGTTTTTTGGACCAATTCTTTCTAGATCTATTAACAGTCTTTTGCAAGATTAATTTGAGCTCTCTATTACTAAGTTCTACTTGACCACTAGACTGCGGGTGATATGGAGATGCAATTCTATGATTAACATCATACTTAGCAAGCATTTTACGAAAAGCACCATGAATAAAATGTGAACCACCATCAGTCATTAAATATCTAGGGACTCCAAACCTCGAAAAAATAACTTCTTTAAGCATTTTAATAGAGGTGTTATGATCAGCACTACTAGTTGGAATAGCTTCTACCCACTTAGTAACGTAATCAACAGCAACCAAAATATGTGTATACCCATTAGAGGAAGGAAAAGGCCCCATATAATCAAAACCCCAAACATCAAATGGTTCAATAACAAGTGAATAGTTCATAGGAATTTCTTGACGTCTACTAATGTTACCAATTCTTTGACATTCATCACAAGAAAAGACAAACTTACAGGCATCTTTGAAAAGAGCAGGACAATAAAAACCGGATTGCAACACCTTATGCGCAGTTCTATCTCCAGCATGGTGTCCTCCATAAGCCTCGGAGAGACATGTGCATAGGATCTGTTCCTGTTCATGCTCAGGTACACAACGTCTAATAACACCATCTACTCCTTCTTTATAATGGTATGGGTCATCCCAGAAGTAATATCTTAAATCATAGAAAAACTTTTTCTTTTGCTGGTATGTGAAACTAGGTGGTATAAATTTAGCAACAATGTAATTAGCATAATCAGCATACCATCGAGCAGTACGAGAAGTATTTATGACAGCTAATTGTTCATCAGGAAAGCTATCATCAATAGGTAGTGGGTCATCAAGAACATTCTCTAACCTAGATAAGTTGTCTGCGACGGGGTTCTCAGCTCCCTTTCTATCAATGATATGCAAATCAAATTCTTGTAGCAAGAGAACCCATCTAATAAGTCTAGGTTTAGAATCTTTATTTTCCATGAGGTATTTAATAGCAGCATGATCTGTGTGAACAGTTACTTTAGAATCAACAATATATGTTCTGAACTTATCACAAGCAAATACAACTGCTAAAATTCTTTTTCAGTAGTAGCATAATTTCTCTGGGCACTGTCTAGAGTTTTACTATCATATTGGATAACATTTAATTTCTTATCAACTCTTTGTCCTAGAACAGCACCTAAGGCATAATCACTAGCATCACACATAATTTCAAAGGGTAAATTCCAATCAGGTGGCTGAACTATAGGTGCAGAAATCAAGGCTTTCTTAAGTATTTCAAATGCTTCTACACAATCATCATCAAAGACAAAAGGAACATCTTTTTGTAAGAGATTAGTCAGAGGCCTAGAGATTTTTGAGAAGTCCTTAATGAACCTCCTATAAAAACCGGCATGACCAAGTAAGATTCTTATACCTTTAATGTCCTTAGGACACGACATCTTTTCAATGGCATCAACTTTAGCTTTATCGACTTCAATACCTCTTTCAGAAATTTTATGCCCCAAGACAATACCTTCATTAACCATAAAGTGGCACTTCTCCCAATTCAAGACAAGATTAGTTTCTTCACATCTCTGCAAAACTCGATCAAGGTTGCTTAAGAAATCATCAAAAGAAGTTCCATACACGGAGAAATCATCCATGAAAACCTCAACAATCTTTTCACAAAAGTTAGAGAATATAGCAGTCATACATGTTTCAAAGGTAGCAGGTGCATTGCATAAACCAAAAGGCATACGTCTATAAGCAAAGGTACCGGAAGGGCAAGTAAAAGTGGTCTTTTCTTGATCCTCTTTTAACACAGGTATTTGAGAGAAACCAGAATAACCATCTAGAAAGAAAAAATGTGTATGTTTGGATAATCTTTCTAGCATCTGATCAATAAAAGGTAAAGGGTAATGATCCTTTTTAGTAGCTTTAGTTAGTTTGCGAAAATCAATTACCATTCTATAACCCGTAACAATTCTTTGTGGGATCAATTCATCTTTATCATTAGGAACAACAGTAATACCTCCCTTTTTAGGGACACAATGCACATGACTTACCCACTGACTATCAGCAACGGGATAAATTATACCTGCCTCCAAAAGCTTTATTATTTCTTTTCTTACCACTTCTTTCATCTTAGGATTTAACCTCAACAACCGGTTTAGCGTATTTCTCCAATTTAATTTTGTGTTGGCATAGAGTGGGACTAATGCCCTTAAGATCATACAGAGTATATCCAATAGCAGCACGGTGCTTCTTCAGAGTTTTCAATAATTTCTCTTCTTCTTGCTTTGAAAGGTTAGCACTAATAATAACATGATATATCTTCTTTTCATCAAGATAAGCATATTTAAGACTATCAGGTAATGGTTTAAGCTCAAACACAGGATCACACTTGGGTGGAGGAGGATCCCCTAAAATTTCAACAGGCAAGTTGTGTTTCAAAATAGGTCCCTGTTTAAAGAATACTTCATATATTTCCCTTCTTTCATTCATAAACATATCATTTTCATGGTCTAGCAAATCTTGTTCTACATGATCGTTAGGAGGCACATCAATAGAAGCAAGACCAATAATTTCATCCTTACTAGGCAATTCTTTATCATGGGGTTGTCTATGAAATTTAGCAAAGTTAAAATCATGAGACATATCCCCTAATCCAATAGAAACAATATCCTTTCCGTAGTCTATCCTAGCATTAATAGTATTCAAGATGGGTCTACCAAATATAATGGGACAAAAGTCATCTTGTGGGGAACCAAGAACAAGAAAATCAGTAGGATATTTAACTTTCCCACACAAGACTTCAACATCTCTAACAATCCCAATTGGTGAAATAGTATCTCTATTGGAAAGTTTAATAATAACATCAATACCTTCTATTTCAGCAGGTGCAATATCATGCATAATTTCTTTGTATAAGGAATGAGGTATTGCACTGACACTAGCACCCATATCACATAAACCATGATAGCAATGATCTCCTATTTTAATAGAAATAACAGGCATGCCTACAACAGGTCTATGTTTATTTTTAGTATCGGGTCTAGAAATTCTAGCAGCTTCATCACAGAGATAAATGACATGCCCATCAATATTATTGACCAAGAGATCTTTAACCATAGCAATATTAGGTTCAACTTTGATTTGGTAAGGGTGTGTAGGTGTTCTAATATTACTCTTACGAACCACAGTTGAAGCTTTAGCATGATTCTTTATTCTAGTTGGGAAAGGTGGTTTCTCAATATAAGCGGTAGGAACAATAGGATCAACATTATAAGTGATAGTCTTTTCTTCAACTTTAATAGGTTCAAATACTTTTACTTCAATGGGAGGATTATATTTAAACCACTTCTCCTTAGGAAGATCAACATGAGTAGCAAATAATTCACAGAAAGAAGCTACTAACTCAGAGTCAAGTCCATATTTAGTGCTAAATTCACAGAAAACATTGGTATCCATAAAACATTTAACACAATCAAACTTAGGTGTTATACCTGACTCCTTACCTTCTCGAGGTCCCAATCTTCAGAGTTGCATTTAATTCTTTCCAATAAATCCCATTTGAATTCAATAGTCTTCATCATAAAAGAACCAGTACAAGAAGTATCGAGCATGGAGCGATTATTGAGAGAAAGCCAAGCATAAAAATTTTGAATAATAGTTTCTCTAGAGAGCTCATGATTGGGGCATGAATATAACATTGACTTAAGACTATGCCAAGCTTGATCAATACTTTCTCCTTCGCAAGGCCAAAAATTATATATATAATTACGATCACGATGAACAAAATGCATGGGATAAAAATTCTGATGAAATTCCAGTTTCAATCGGTTGTAGTTCCATGATCCCATATCATCACATAGCCTAAACCATGTCAATGACTTTCCCTTAAAAGAGAAGGGGAAGACCTTCTTCTTGATAACATCCGCGGGCATACCTTAAATAATCCACAAACTTCATCCACATAGATTTGGTGCAAATCGGGATGCAATGTTCCATCTCCTGTAAAGGGATTAGCTAGCAGTTTCTCTATCATACCCGAAGGAATTTCAACGTAAAAAATTTCAGTAGGTTCAGTAGTTTGAGGAGCAACTCTTTGCTCTACTGGTCGGGGTTAAGATACCCCGAACAAGCCCCTCAAAGGATTATGTTCCATAGTAACAAGTGACAGTAAATTTCAGCACACTATATAAATTTTCCTTTACCAAATTCCACTTACCAAAGGCGCTTCACTCCCCGGCAACGGCACCAGAAAAGAGTCTTGATGACCCACAAGTGTAGGGGATCTATCGTAGTCCTTTCGATAAGTAAGAGTGTCAAACCCAACGAGGAGCAGAAGGAAATGATAGGCAGTTTTCAATAAGGTATTCTGTGCAAGCACTGAAATTATCGGTAACATATAGTTTTGTGATAAGGTAATTTTTAATGAGTAATGAGTAATAAAAGTAAACAAGGTGCAGAATCCTTTTTGTAGCAAAGTACAAGCCTGGACAAACTCTTATATAAAGGAAAGCGCTCCCGAAGACACATGGGAATTATCGTCAAGCTAGTTTTCATCACGCTCATATGATTCGCGTTCGTTACTTTGATAATCTGATATGTGGGTGGACCGGTGCTTGGGTACTGCCCTTCCTTGGACAAGCAACCCACTTATGATTAACCCCTATTGCAAGCATCCGCAACTACAAAAGAAGTATTAAGGTAAACCTAACCATAGCATGAAACATATGGATCCAAATCAGCCCCTTACGAAGCAACGCATAAACTAGGGTTTAAGCTTCTGTCACTCTAGCAACCCATCATCTACTTATTACCTCCCAATTCCTCTCCCAAATAATGGTGAAGTGCCATGTAGTCGACGTTCACATAAGACCACTAGAGGAAAGACAACACACATCGCATCAAAATATCGAACGAATACCAAATTCACATGACTACTTATAGCAAGACTTCTCCCATGTCCTCAGGAACAAACGTAACTACTCACAAATCATATTCATGTTCATAATCAGAGGGGTATTAATATGCATAAAGGATCTAAACATATGATCTTCCACCGAATAAACCAACTAACATCAACTACAAGGAGTAATCAACACTACTAGTAACCCACAGGTACCAATATGAGGTTTTTGGGACAAAGATTGGATACAAGAGATGAACTAGGGTGTGAGAGGAGATGGTGCTGGTGAAGATGTTGATGGATATTGACCCCCTCCCGATGAGAGGAGCGATGGTGATGACGATGGTGATGATTTCCCCTTCCCGGAGGGATGTTTCCCGGCCAGAACAACTCCGCCGGAGCCCTAGATTGGTTCCGTCAAGGTTCTGCCTCGTGGCGGCGGTGTTTCGTCCCGAAAGCTTCCTCCTGGTTTTTTCTCGGACGAAAGACTTCATATAGCAGAAGATGGGCACTGGAGGCCTGCCAGGGGGCCCGGGACAGGGGGCGCACCCCCCATCCTCGTGGCCAGGGTAAGGGCCCCCTCTGGTTGATTCTTTCGCCAGTATTTTTTATATATTCCAAAATGTGCCTCCGTGAAGTTTCAGGACTTTTGGAGTTGTGCAGAATAGGTCTCTAATATTTGCTCCTTTTCCAGCTCAGAATTCCAACTGCCGGCATTCTCCCTCTTCATATAAACCTTGTAAAATAAGAGAGAATAGGCATAAGTATTGTGACATAATGTGTAATAACAACCCATAATGCAATAAATATTGATATAAAAGCATGATACAAAATGGACGTATCAGCGCGCGGCCACCTCTTAAGCACTGCGTTGGATTTCCCCGAAGAGGAGAGGATGATGCAGCAAAGTAGCGTAAGTATTTCCCTCAGTTTTTGAGAACCAAGGTATCAATCCAGTAGGAGGCCACGCTCAAGCTCCTCGTACCTACACAAAAACAATAGCTCCACGCAACCAACGCGATTAGGGGTTGTCAATCCCTTCACGGTTACTTACGGGGGTGAGATCTGATAGAGATGATAGATAATATTTTTGGTATTTTTGGTACAGAGATACAAAGTGAAAAGTAAAAAGGCAAAGTAAAAAAGCAAGCAAGATTAAAGTGATGGAGATTGATATGATGAGAATAGACCCGGGGGCCATAGGTTTCACTAGTGGCTTCTCCCAAGAGCATAAGTATTCTACGGTGGGTGAACAAATTACTGTTAAGCAATTGACAGAATTGAGCATAGTTATGAGAATATCTAGGTATGATCATGTATATAGGCATCACGTCCGAGACAAGTAGACCGACTCCTGCCTGCATCTATTACTATTACTCCAGTCATCGACCGCTATCCAGCATGCATCTAGAGTATTAAGTTAAAAACAGAGTAACGCCTTAAGCCAGATGACATGATGTAGAGGGATAGTTTCATGCAATATGATAAAAACCCCATCTTGTTATCCTCGATGGCAACAATACAATACGTGCCTTGCTGCCCCTTCTGTCACTGGGAAAGGACACCGCAAGATTGAACCCAAAGCTAAGCACTTCTCCCATGGCAAGAAAAACCAATCTAGTAGGCCAAACCAAACTGATAATTCGAAGAGACTTGCAAAGATAACCAATCATACATAAAAGAATTCAGAGAAGATTCAAATATTATTCATAGATAGACTTGATCATAAACCCACAATTCATCGGTCTCAACAAACACACTGCAAAAAGAAGATTACATCGAATAGATCTCCACGAGAGAGGGGGAGAACATTGTATTGAGATCCAAAAAGAGAGAAGAAGCCATCTAGCTAATAACTATGGACCCGTAGGTCTGAGGTGAACTACTCACACTTCATCGGAGGGGCTAGGATGATGTAGAAGCCCTCCATGATGATGGCCCTCTCCGGCGGAGCTCCGGAACAGGCCCCAAGATGGGATCTCGTGGGTACAGAAGGTTGCGGCGGTGGAATTAGGTTTTTGGCTCCGTATCTGATCATTTGGGGTACGTAGGTATATATAGGAGGAAGGAGTACGTCGGTGGAGCAACAGGGGGCCCACGAGGCAGGGGCGTGCCTTAGGAGGGTGGGCGCGCCCCTACCCTCGTGACCGCCTCTTTTGTTCCTTGGATTAGTGTCCAAGTCTCCTGGATCACGTTCGGTGAGAAAATCATGTTCCCGAAGGTTTTATTCCGCTTGGACTCCGTTTGATATTCTATTTCTCCCAAACTCTGAAATAGGCAAAAAACAGCAATTCTGGGCTGGGCCTCCGGTTAATAGGTTAGTCCCAAAAATAATATAAAAGTGGAAAATAAAGCCCAATATAGTCCAAAACAGTAGATAATATAGCAGACTAAGGCATAGCCTAGTGGTGGGAAGGGGCTGATGCCTTCCCACCCACCCAGGTTCAAGGCACGATACTTGCAATTTGGGTTTGTTGCACCAATTATACTGTAGGGGCTTCCCTTACAGTCTTTCTGTCAAAAAAATACTTCAAGCATACTAATAAAGCAATTATGTCTTCTCAAAATAACATGGCCAAAGAAAGTTATCCCTACAAAATCATATAGTCTGGCTATGCTGTATCTTCACCACATAAAGTATTTAAATCATGCACAACCCCGATGACAAGCCAACCAATTGTTTCATACTTTAACATTTTCAAAACTTTTTCAATCTTCACGCAATACATGAGCGTGAGCCATGGATATAGCATTATATGTGGAATAGAATGGTGGTTGTGGAGAAGACAAAAAGAGGGGAAGATAGTCTCACATCAACTAGGCGTATCAACGGGCTATGGAGATGCCCATCAATAGATATCAATGTGAGTGAGTAGGGATTGCCATGCAACGGATGCACTAGAGCTATAAGTATATCAAAGCTCAACAAAAGAAACTAAGTGGGTGTACATCCAACTTGCTTGCTCACGAAGACCTAGGGCATTTGAGGAAGCCCATCATTGGAATATACAAGCCAAGTTCTATAATGAAATATTCCCACTAGTATATGAAAGTGATATCATAGGAGACTCTCTATCATGAAGATCATGGTGCTACTTTGAAGCACAAGTGTGGTAAAAGGATAGTAACATTGTCCCTTCTCTCTTTTTCTCTCATTTTTTTATTTTTTATTTTTTTATTTGGGCCTTTTCTCTTTTTTTATGGCCTCTTTTTTTTCGTACGAAGTCTCATCTCGACTTGTGGGGGAATCATAGTCTCCATCATCCTTTCCTCACTTGGGACAATGCTCTAAAAATGATGATCATCACACTTTTTATTTTTCTTACAACTCAACAATTACAACTCGATACTTAGAACAAAATATGATTCTATGTGAATGCCTCTGGCGGTATACCGGGATATGCAATGAATCAAGAGTGACATGTATGAAAGAATTATGAACGGTGGCTTTGCCACAAATACGATGTCAACTACTGACAATGATGGAGTGTGTCATAATAAACGGAACGGTGGAAAGTTGCATGGCAATATATCTCGAAATGGCTATGGAAATGCCATGATAGGTAGGTATGGTGGCTGTTTTGAGGAAGGTATATGGTGAGTGTATGATACCAGCGAGAAGTGCGCGGTATTAGAGAGGCTAGCAATGGTGGAAGGAAGGAAAAAGTGCGTATAATCCATGGACTCAACATTAGTCATAAAGAACTCATATACTTATTGCAAAAATCTAGAAGTTATCAAAGCAAAATATTATGCGCATGCTCCTAGGGGGATAGATTGGTAGGAAAAGACCATCGCTCGTCCCCGACCGCCACTCATAAGGAAGACAATCAATAAATAAATCATGCTCCGACTTCATCACATAACGGTTCACCATACGTGCATGCTACGGGAATCACAAACTTTAACACAAGTATTCTTTAAATTCACAACTACTCAACTAGCATGACTCTAATATCACCATAAACAATTATCAAGCTTCATTCTTTTCTTAGTATTCAACGCACTCAAAAGAAAGTTTCACAAATCTTGAATACCAAGCATATTAATATTAAGCAAATTACCATGCTATTAGTGACACTCAAAATGATCTAAGTGAAGCATGAGAGATCAATAGTTTCTTTAAAACAAATCCACCACCGTGCTCTAAAAGATCTAAGTGAAGCGCATAGAGCAAAATTATAAAGCTCAAAAGATATAAGTGAAGCACATAGAGCAAAACTATAAAGCTCAAAAGATATAACTGAAGCACATAGAGTATTCTATCAAATTCCAATTCATGTATGGCTCTCTCAAAAGGTGTATACAGCAAGGATGATTGTGGCACACTAACAAACAAAGACACAAATAATACAAGACGCTCCAAGCAAAACACATATCATGTGGTGAATAAAAATATAGCTCCAAGTAAAATTACCGATGGAAGTAGACGAAAGAGGGAATGCCTTCCGGGGCATCCCCAAGCTTTGACTTTTTGGTGTCCTTGGATTATCTTGGGGGTTCCATGGGCATCCGCAAGCTTAGGCTCTTGCCACTCCTTGTTCCATAATCCATCAAAAGAATTTACCCAAAACTTGAAAACTTCACAACACAAAACTCAACAGAAATCTCGTGAGCTCCGTTAGAGAAAGAAAACAAAAGACTACTTCAAGGTACTACAATGAACTCATTCTTTATTTATATTGGTGTTATACCTACTGTATTCCAACTTCTCTATTGATTATAAACTATTTTACTAGCCATAGATTCATCAAAATAAGCAAACAACACACGAAAAACAGAATCTGTCAAAAACATAACAGTCTGTAGTAATATGTAACTAACGCAAACTTCTGGAAATCCAAAACATCTATCAAAATAGGACGACCTAGAAAATTTGTTTATTGATCAGAAGCAATTGGAATCAGTATTTTATCACGTTCTGGTGATTTTAAACAATTGTTTTCGTGAACAGAAAGATTCTGGAAATTACAGCAAGATCAAATAACTATCATCCAAGAAGATCCTATAGGTCTAACTTGGCACAATAACTAATTAAAACACAAAACCACATCTAAAAAGAATGTAGATGGATTATTTATTGACTAACAACAAGGAAAAAAATATTGGGTTGTCTCCCAACAAGCGCTTTTCTTTAAAGCCTTTTAGCTAGGCATTGACAATTTTAATGATGCTCACATGAAAGACAAGAATTGAAGCACAACGAGAGCATCATAAAACACATGAGAAACATATCTAAGTCTAACATCTTCCTATCCATAGGCATCTTATAGAAAAACAAATTATCATAGCAAGCAAAAACTAGCATATGCAAGGAAGCGGAAAGGAACGATAGCAATCTCAACATAACGAGAGGTAATTTAGTAACATGAAAATTTCTATAACCGTATTTTCCTCTCTAATAATAATTACATGTAGGATCATAAGAAAATTCAACAATATAGCTATCACATAACATATTCTCAACACGATTCACATGCATGCGAAGTTGACACTTGTCGTTCTACTAGAGTAGGGGTACCCTAGTATCCCGAACTTGTGCACGGGCAGTCGCAGCACCCCGCGGCAAGGCTTGCCGAGTGACCGCCAAGGTCCTCTGTGGTTCCTTTGGAGCCATTCAAGAACAAAGTATTCAAGCCAAGGAGACAAGGCCCCGGCAAGAGGAGCTTGCCGGGAAGGCCACTCAAGGCACAAGACCCCGGCAAGAGGAGCTTGCCGGGAAGGCCAACCAAGGCATCTCAAGGAACTTGCCGCGACGCGCCACGCGTCCCGGTGAGGCCCGGTGAGCGGCAAGCCTCCGGACGCGACAAGACAACAACCGCGGCAAGACGTTTGCCGCGGCAAGCTACCACTCCGTACCCACGCTCCAGCACATCCACCAACATGTCGCTCTGGGACCCTTCCAGGCGTACGTGGCAGGAGGCTGTGCAGCCAGCGGTACGCGGTGGCAAGCGGCGCTGACAAGACTGCCATCGTGGCGAACGGTGGCGTCCCCGACGGTCCCTTTTTGGACTGTTTGGGCGACACAGATGGGCATTTAATGCCCTTGTCCCCTGCCGTCAGGGTTAGGTATGATACACTGTACAGGTAGTTGTACCAACCGCAACACCTTTCCATTTTTACCCCTGTCTACGTTGCCACCTGTCGGTGACCCCTTGAGCATATAAAAGGAGGCCCATGCGTAACGTAGGGGGGAGGAACAGAAGAACACTCACGCTCGGTCTCGTTAGCTGTTGGTGTGTACTGTAGCACTCGGCGCTCCCGAGCAAGAACTCAATACAAACCACAAAGCAGGAGTAGGGTTTTACGCATCCGTGCGGCCCGAACCTGGGTAAACTGCTCGTGTGCTTCGCCTCGATATGCTCTTCGTGCGATCTCCGCCCCCGCCGAACCGAAAGGGGCTCGGTCCGCCGGTCCCCATAGGTTCTCGTGGATCAGTTTCCCCGACATCTTTGGCGCGCCAGGTAGGGGGCGTCGAGGTTGTGTGAACCTGATCCGGCGTTCGCATGAGCTAGATCTTCATCATCTCCATCGACATGCCGCCGAAGAAGAAGGCTTCGGAGGCGGCTGCTCCGTCAGCGACAAATCCACCACCGCCGGAGCAAACGGCTGGTGGGGTAGACGCCGGCGGAAGAACGGGAGTCGACGAGGGAGCCCACGGTGCCGCCAGGTCCAAAGACAAGGCTGCGCTGCCCATCGGCGGCGTAGCCGGCTCCCACAACGACCGGGCGCACTCCAAGACCTCGGCGTCCGTACATGCACTGCGCTCATCTCAGGAGGCGCGGGACCGGCATCGTCATGGTACTCACGGTACCATACGCTTGCTGGACCCAGATCGAGCTGGTGGATCTCGGAATGCTCAAGACCAGCATGCGCGCCAACATGCTGGCACGAGCGAGGCACGGTCGCCTGGACGGGATACTGCTCCTTCTAACATAGTTAGAAGTCCGAGCATATCCAGCTCCTCACACCGTTCGCCACCGCTACCCGCCACTCCAGTAGAAGCTTTGGTGCGAGCTCAACTGCTCCTAGATTACCCTCCAACGGCGGACAAGATCGACGACTGGAGGGCCACCATTCAGAGTCTCATCGGCTTTGCCAACGGCGACGCTCCACGGCAGCCGAGTACATCGCAGCCGCGGCAAGTCAGCCAGGCACGAGCCGGTGGCGACATGACCGGTGGGGGTGCAACCACCGTGCACTCCCCGCCGCGAAGGCCAAGATCGCCGCCTCGCCGGATCCACCTCGACAGCGACTCCACCGCGTCATCGGATCCACGAGCTCGTCGCGATCAACGGCAAGTTCTTCCCGAACGACAGCAAGAAGACGCTCGTACTCGCATCGAGCGCCAAAGGGAAGCGCGACGTCAATCAGACCAGCGCGCTGGGCCCTCTGTCGACATGCATGCGCCAGGGGAACCAGGCGACCTGCCGTACGCGGTAGGTTGCCCTGCGTTTCCCCGTGAGCTGCAGCAAGTCCAGTGGCCCAACATGAAGAATATCAAGCCAGACGTACCCGAGAAGTACGACGGCAAGTCGCATCCGTTGGAGTTCCTCAGCATCTACACCATCGCGGTGCAAGCTGCCGGGGGGCGGGACGACAAGATCCTTGCCAACTACTTCCCGCTGGTGCTCAAACCCAACGTCAGGTCCTGGCTCATGCACTTGCCGGACAACTCCATATCTTCCTGGGCAGACCTATGCCATCAGTTTGTCGGTGCCTTTACAGGCGGCCACAAACCTCATGGCCAGGAGAGTGACCTTCATCTGCTCGCCCAGAAGTAAGGAGAGCCCCTGCGCAAGTACATTCAGAGATTCAGCCGTGTGCAGCACAACATCCCAGATGTCCACCCTGCTGCGGTTATCAGCGCGTTCCATCAGAACGTGCTTAACCGCAGGGTGCGGGAGGAGATGGCGATGTGCAAGATCAGAGACGTCAGTGAGCTGTATGCCCTGGCCGACAAGTGTGCACGTGCTGAGGAAGGGAGGAAACTCCCCGGAGAGAATACAGGAGTAGCGGGATCTGACGGCGAGGATGCTGCCCCGGCAAAGAAAAACCGGCGGCGGAACAACAGGAAGAGGAAAGGCAAAGATGTGCTAGTTGTTGAGCAGTCCGGCAACGAAGGTGGCGCCAAGAAAGCCAAAGCTGGTAGCTCCGGCAAGGAGGTTGCCGCATGCGCCAACTGCCAGGCTGTGGCGATCGCCGACAAGCAGGACGACACCAACAAATAGTACTGCAAGATCCACCGCACCAAGGGCCATGACCTCCAGAGCTGCAAGAAGGTCGAGCAGCTTGTCGAGCTGCAAAAGGCCGAATACGAGCGACGCGACAAGGAGAAAGCCCAAGGAGGTGCTGGAGGATCCGGCATGAAACGCCCCGGCCGGGGAGGACTCCGCGGCAAGGCCAAGCAGCGGCAAGGAGACAGACCTCCTCGCGGCCGCGACAAGGATGTAGATGACGACGACGACAAAGACATGGATGATGTCGAGACCAGTGAGCAGGAGTTCCAGAAAGCCACAAAGGTTTTGTGCGTTAACGGCGGTGCTTCTCTGCATACTTCACACCGCCAACTCAAGTAGTGGGTGCGGGAAGTCAATGCGGCAGAACCACCCGTCGAGTCACGCAAGCTTCTGAAATGGTCCAGCACGCCTATCATCTTTGATATTGAGGACCACCCTGATCGCACAACTACGGTCGGGTGCTTGCCGATGTTGGTTTCACCAACTATCCGCAACCTCAAGGTCACTAAGATGCTAGTTGACGGCGGGGCCGGCTTGAACCTGATCTCCTCCGCTGTGCTCCAGAAACTCCAGGTCCCTGACAGCAAGCTCGAAGAGACCGCCACATTCCAAGGAATCAACCCGGGAAGGAGCAAGACGAAGGGGAAGATCACGTTGCCGGTGACATTTGGCAGCGAGTTGAACTTCAGAACTGAGAGGGTCACTTTTGACGTTGCCGATTTTCCATTGCCTTACAATGGGATTCTCGGTCGTCCAGCGCTCGCCAAGTTCATGGCGGCCTCTCACTATGCGTATAACATGCTGAAGATGCCAGGCCCGATAAGTGTCATCTCTGTCCCTGGCGACAAGAAGGATGCTCTTACCTGTGCCGACAAGATTTACCGGGAAGCGGCAGCTGCAACGGATCGCAAGTCACTTGCCGCTGAAGCTCCCAGGGGGAAGAAGAATACCAAGTCCGGCAAGCGTTCTGATGCCCACTCCAGCAAGCGCACCTCTTCGGAGTGCTGCGCTACCGTCGAGGACGCACCATCGAGCTCCACCGGCAAGTGTAAGAAGACAATGGCAGCTCAGCCAGAGACCAAGAAGGTGTCCGCCAAGGAGGACGGCACTGGTGGTACCTTCACCATCAGTGCCACTCTCGACCCTAAATAGGAAAGAGCGCTCATTGCTTTCCTGCGGGCGAATGTCGATGTGTTTGCGTGGCAACCGTCTGACATCCCCGGTGTTCCCAGGAAAGTAATTGAGCACCACCTTGCCGTCTGTCCTCATGCGCGGCCCGTCAAGCAGAAAGTCAGGAAGCAAGCAGTGGAGCGCCAAGAATTCATCGCAGAAGAGATCAAGAAGTTGGAAGCGGCAGGCCTTGTCAGGGGAGTGCTCCATCCTACGTGGTTGGCCAATCCTGTAGTCGTGCGCAAGGCAAACGGGAAATGGAGGCTTTGTATCGACTTTACCGATGTTAACAAAACTTGTCCCAAAGACCCATTTCCCTTGCCGCGCATTGACCAGATTGTTGACTCCACGGCCGGATGTGACTTGCTTTCATTTCTTGACGCATACTCAGGATACCATCAGATCTTCATGGCAGAAGAGGATGAGGAGAAGACCGCATTCATCACTCCATGTGGCACGTACTGTTTCATACGGATGCCTTTCGGTTTAAAGAATGCTGGTTCAACATTCGCAAGGGTAGTCCATGCCGCTTTTGAGCCACAAATACACAGAAATGTGGAAGCCTACATGGATGACATAGTGGTCAAGAGCAAGGACAAGGCAACTCTGATTCAAGATTTAGATGAGACTTTTGCAAATCTGCGCAAGATCAGCCTCAAGCTCAACCCTGAGAAGTGTGTGTTTGGAGTCCCTTCCGGCAATCTTCTCGGGTTCTTCGTGTCTCAGCGGGGAATTGAAGCCAATCCCGACAAGATCAAGGCCATTGAGCAGATTGAAGCACCAAAGCGCGTCAAGGATGTACGAAGACTTGCCGGTTGCGTGGCAGCTCTCAGCAGGTTTATCTCTAAGTCTGCTGAGCGTGCCCTGCCGTTTTTCAAAATATTGAAAAAGGCAGGTCCAATGAAATGGACTCCGGAAGCGGAGGCTGCGCTGCAAGACTTGAAGAGATACCTGTCCTCCACTCCAATACTTGTCGCACCTAAGCCACAAGAGAAGTTGCTACTGTATCTGGCGGCAACCAATCAAGTGGTTAGTGCTGCGTTAGTAGCGGAGAGGGAGGCAGATGATAAGCCAGCAACCACGGCAGGCGCATCCAGCGACAAGCAGGGGGCTTCCCCGGCAAGGTCTGGTCCCGACAAAGATGGATCCGCGCAGGCGCGTGAGGAGATACAGAAGAGAATGGTGCAGCGCCCAGTTTACTTTGTCAGTTCCCTTCTGCAGGGGGCTAGGTCAAGGTACTCTGGTGTGCAGAAATTGCTTTTCGGCCTTCTCATGGCCTCGAGAAAGCTGCGCCATTACTTCCAAGCACAAGAGATCACAGTTGTCACTCGTTTTCCGCTGAAGAGGATAACGCAAAATTCAGAAGCAACAAGCAGGATTGTTGAGTGGGCACTGGAACTGTCAAGCTTTGGCCTCAAGTTTGAGAGCACTTCAACTATCCAAAGCAGAGCATTGGCAGAATTCATAGCAGAGTGGACGCCAACACCACATGAAGAAATTCCAGAAACGAGCATCCCCGTCAAGGAAGCAAGCAAAGTGTGGCTGATGTACTTTGATGGTGCCTTCTCGCTGCAAGGCGCCGGTGCTGGCGTGCTGCTTGTCACACCCACCGGAGAGCACCTCAAGTACATAGTCCAGATGCACTTTCCCAAGGAGCAAGCAACAAACAATACTGCAGAGTATGAAGGTTTGCTTGCCGGTCTCAGGATCGCGGCAGACCTTGGGATCAAGAAGCTCATTGTCAGGGGTGACTCGCAGCTTGTCGTCCGCCAAGTGAATAAGAGTTGTCAGAGTCCATTGATGGAAGCCTACGTTGATGAAGTGAGAAAGCTAGAAGATCACTTTGACGGACTACAGATGGAACATGTTCCAAGAGCTCAGAACGACATTGCCGATGGCCTATCAAAGTGCGCAGCACTTAAGTTACCTGTGGAACCAGGGATCTTTGTGCTCAAGCTGACTCAACCGTCTGTAACGCCATCAACTGGACAGAGCAAGAAGAGGAAGTTGATTTCTGGTGACTATTTTCTGGCAGAGCTTCCCGGAGCCGCCGCCAAGAAGGTCCCCAAGATCAACACCAAGAGTGCTGGGGAGCAGTCTGCTCCGGCAAGCCCCAGGGTTTGTTCCGTTGAAGCAGACGCTCCCGACAAGTTTTGCTCCGGCAAGCTTGCCGGGGAACGTCAAGCTCCAGCTGAGCCGCAGGTTCTCGCCGTAGAAGCGGATGTTCCCGCAGCAGCAGTTGTGCCTTTAGTCCTTGTTGTCGAGCCGCAAGCTCCAGCATGGGCACACCAGATTGTCCGTTTCCTTCAGACAGGAGAACTTCCCGCAGAGCAAGAAGAAGAGGAAAGAGTAGCCCGGCAGTCAAGTATGTACCAGTTTGTCGACAACACACTATACAGAAGAAGACTCAGCGGTGTGAAATTGAAGTGTATTCACCGGGAAGACGGACAAAAGCTGTTGGCAGAGATACATGGAGGCATATGTAGTCACCACATTGGCGCAAGAGCACTTGCCGGCAAAGCATTTCGGCAAGGTTTCTTTTGGCCGACAACCCTCCAGGATGCAACTGCACAAGTAACCAAGTGTGAAGCGTGCCAGTTCCATTCCAAGCAGATACACCAGCCAGCTCAAGCTCTCCAGACGATCCCTTTATCCTGGCCATTTTCGGTCTGGGGGCTCGACATCCTCGGCCCCTTCCCCCGAGCAGTCGGCGGCTTGAGTACACGTTGCAATCGACAAGTTCACAAAGTGGCCGGAAGTCGAAGCAGTAAGGAAGGTGACAACACAGTCAGCAGTCAAGTTCTTCAGGTCGATTGTTTGCCGCTTCGGGATCCCTAACAGGATCATCACCGACAACGGTACGCAATTCACGAGCCGCACCTTCATGCAGTACGTCCAAGATCTTGGCGCCAAGGTCTGCTTCGCTTCTGTTGCTCACCCCAGAAGCAACGGTCAAGCGGAGAGGGCGAATGCTGAAGTGCTGCGTGGGCTCAAGACTAGGACTTTCGACAGGCTACACAAGTGCGGAAGAAACTGGATTGAGGAGCTGCTGGTGGTTCTTTGGTCGATCAGGACGACGCCAAACCGAGCCACTGGCCAGACACCTTTTGCTCTAGTCTATGGGGCAGAGGCAGTTCTCCCCACGGAACTCGTATACGGGTCACCTCGAGTGCTCGCTTATGATGAGCTTGAGCAAGAGCAGCTGCGACAAGATGACGCGCTGCTCCTTGAGGAAGACCATCTTCAGGCTGCTGTACGAGCTGCTCGCTACCAGCAAGCTTTGCGCCGCTACCATAGCCGCAAAGTTAACGCCAGAAGTCTCGAGGAAGGCGACCTTGTTCTTCGGCGCGTTCAGTCCGCCAAGAATTCCAACAAGTTGACACCGAAGTGGGAAGGCCCTTACCGGGTGAAACGAGTCACTAGGCCTGGCGCTGTCCGCCTTGAGACCGAAGATGGCATTCCGGTGAGCAACTCCTGGAACATTGAGTATCTTCGTAAGTTTTACCCGTAAGGCGCGGTTGCCGGACCCTGTTCCGGCAACCACCTTTTGTACAAGTCTTGCCGCTGTTGCATGTAATCCTTTGTACAAAGCCAGGCGCAGACCCTGTGCATAAATAAAGCTCATGTGCTCCGCACATCTTGTCAATTTCATGCTTTTTATTTTTTGCATGAGTTATCTGACACTTTGTGCAGCACCAACCCCCGGTAAGCAATAACGAGCCATAAGGCTCCATATCTTTATTTTCTCTTCTTTCTTTTTTCTCAAGGAAAGGAAGGTTCCCTCGCCCACAAGTTTGCCGGGGGGAAGGAGAAGATAATAGTATGGACCAGGTGTCGTTCAAGAAAGTTTCGCCTTGCCGGAAAGCAAACAACAGAAAAGCTAAGTTGCCAAAGTTTGAGCAATCAGATTTTTTTAAAATTTTAAGTTATCTTCCTTGAACGACCATGCTTTGTATGGAAAACCTGTGCGCGGAGGAACCAGCTCGTGGCTAGTTGCGCCCTTACTTTGTTTCGAGTCCGCTCAACAACTTAAGTGTGCTGCGACTAGAGTTGCGCCCTTACTTTGTTTCGAGTCCGCTCAACAACTTAAGTGAGCTGCGACTAGTTGCGACAAGGTTTCTTGTCGGTAACGACACCGCCAGCAGGCTGCTGACATCCCGCACTCAGCGCTCGTGGCTAAGGTGCCTGCGCCGGCAAGTTCCCTAAAAGCGTAGGGCAAAAACATACAAAGGAAGGAATCAAGTAAAGGAAATAACATTGCAATCACTACCCAAAATAGAGTTATATTACAAGATAGCTTGTCGCGGCTCTAATAGATTGTTTTCATAACATGACCAGCAGCGACAAGAAAAGAAGAAAACGGGCGGCCTAGTCTACACGATCGCCCTCAACCCTCTTGATCCCGCTCACCTTGTCCACAATGGGTGTGACAAGGGCCTTGAGCGCCTCCAGATCAGCATCCGGCGGCAGGGTCTTGAGGACGTTGGTGAGGTTGAGGCCCGGGTTGCGGAAGGCCACCTTCACCAACACCTTTTGAAGAGCTCCCGCGCAGATCTTGCACGACTCGTCGGCCAGCTGCTTTGGGATCCTCTCCCGGAGTCGCTGGAGGGCCGTCGCCAGGCCTTTGAAGAACAAGGTGAGCTTGGCGCTAGATTGGAGGTTCTCATCGGAGGGATACCCGAGATCCTCCATCCCCAGCTGCGCTAGATCCCTGTCAATGTCTGCGGTAGCATTCACAAGACCCTCCGTCCAGTGCTCCACAGTCTCCCTAAAAGTGTTCTGGGCGGCAGCAACACTCTCCAGCAGCGCCTTGTCGGTCTTGATCTCCTCCTTCAAGGCCACCTCCTGCTCCCTGGCGCCGTCCAGCGTCTTGGTCAAAGTGGTCAGCTTCAACTCAAGATCTGCGTTGGAGTCCTTGGTGGTGCTGAGCTCCTTGCCCTTCTCGGCGAGACGGGCCTGCAGCTCTGAGTGGCTGTAGGCGTCCTTCTCCCGCTCACGCTTGAGCGCGGCAAGCTCCTCGCCGCTCGCCTTGAGATCGGCCTCCAGCTGCGCCACCTTCGTCTCCAGCTCCTTCTTGGCGGCCTCGGCAGCTGCGGCAGCGTCCTCTGCTTGCTTGAGAGCTCCGCCGAATGTTCGCTCGCGCGCGGCAAGCTCCTCCTCGTGGCTATCGAGGTTGACCTTCCGCTGCGCCAGCTCGCCCTCCTGCGCAAACAGCTTCTCAGCGGCAAGCCGCTGCTGCTCTTCGACGTCAGCCTTCTCGAGGAGGAAGGCCTTCTGCTCCTCAGCGAGCTGCTCCCGCTCCTCCGCCAGGGACCGGAGAGCTGCCTAGTTGAGACCTCGGAGCTCCTCCGCGCGCTTATCAATGTCTGCTCCCACCTTCGCGACAAGCGCCTCGCGGGATTCCAGCTTGGCTTGCCGAGCGCGGTAGAGCGACAACAGCTTCCGCAGCAGCCGCTCCTCCTCGGGCTCGCCGCTGCTGCTGCTTGGCGTGTCAACCAGTGTCAGCCCAGCGGAGGCGAGCACCTCTCCGTCGAAGCTTTCTCCTTCGACCGGCGCCCTGGACATTGACGCCCAGGGGAGGTTGATGAAGACGCCATTGCCGGCCTTCAAGTAGACGCCTGGCTGGGGCTCTTCGGAGCCTGGCGCTGCGTCAGCGGCGGAAGGGTCGGCGGTCGGCGTAGCGCCTGGTGCTCCTGCGGCCTCAGGGCCGTCAGTGCGATCTCCAGACCCCTCGCCAGCTGCTGCGGCGGCAGCCTTGGCGGCCTCTTCGCCGGCGGGATCATCAGCGCCGGCCGCTTCTTCGGTGGCAGTGGCGTCGTCGACAGCAACCTCGGTCTCCATCGGCTCCACAGCAGATGGGTCTGACGGCCGGAAAAGGAAGAAAAGTCAAGCGAATATCCAAAAAGAAGATCAAACGAAGAAGAACCCAAGGGAAGTTTCGATGCAAGAGGTTTACCTGTACCGGGCTCTGCAGTTGTGGTCTCCGCCGCCGGGGGGGCGCTGGTGCTGTCCCTTGCCGGAGACTTCTCCCTTGCCGGAGCACTCCCCCTTGCCGGAGAGCTCTCCCTTGTCGGAGGATTCTCCCTTGCCGGAGAACTCTCCCTTGGCGGTGTAGTCGAAGCAGATGGCATGTCAGGGGCGGTTTCCAGACGCTCCTGGTGGGGCTGCTCTGCTCCTACACAAACCACCAGTCAGATATCAGCAAACAAAGAGTATCCATGCGCGCCTAACAGCAGGAAGCAAACCATATACTTACGCTGGGGGCTGCGCTGGGGGCTGCTCTGAAGAACAGTTACCGGGTCCGGCAAGGTTGTCTCGGACGCACCCCCTGCTGTCACGGTGGGTTCGTCCTCGATGATAATCAATGGGACCTTGGCTCTCTTTGCCGCTCTCTGGGCTAGAGTCCTAAAAAGGAATAAGTTCATAATAAAGCAAATGAGATACAAGACAAAACAACAAGGATTGAAGAAATACAAGTACAACAAGAATCTTACTCTTCTTCTTCCTCGTCGGAGCTGAGCGCGGAGAAGTCAAAGCCTGGCTCACCTCCGGCGCGAGGAGGCGGAGGAGTAGGTTCCCTTGGCCGCTTGGCGGGAGCAGTGACGGTGGTCTGAGAAGACCCCGCTCCAGTTGCCGCAGCAGCATGAGGTGCTTCCGCGGCAACAGAACTTGCCGTGGTGGAGCGTGTCACGCGGCGCGGCGGCTGTCGACTCGTCTGCCGCTCTGCTACGTCCCCGGCCTTGCGGAGACGCCTTCTTGGTGGAGCCGGGGGCTCTGCTTGCGGCAAGCTGCCCGAAGATGAGGAGGAAGAGGAGTCGATCTCCAACGAGCCGCTCGTATCCTCGGCGGGCTCGCCCGACTCGACGTCGTGCCCGACAGGCTCTTCCTCGCTGGCAAGCCCCTCTCGGTCGGCAAGGCTTGCCGCCTCCGCTGCCTCTGCCTCCTCCACGGTGAATCTACACTCGCCCGCGGCTGCGGCTGCCGCCGCCTCTTCCAGCCTAGTGGTGATGCGCTTCATCTCCTCGTCGATGGTGTCCCAGGTGAGGCCCTTCTGCTCGTCGGAGCGGATCGGTATTTCTACCAAGCCATCGAAGAACGCCTGCACGACGTCGTCTGCAGGCTCTTGCCAAGCTGGGTCAATTCCATGTGAGTCGCACAGCGGCATCATTGCACGGATGCGGCTGAGCGAGGAATTGTTGCACAGTGGAACGACACCCTTCGGCAACCTGAACACTTCGGGATGTTGAGGGTCATATTTGAACAGCTCCTGGAGCATCGCATTAAGCTCCAAAACAGTGAAGTTGAAGTTGAGGCCCGGACGCAGCCTCATGATATCCGCCGCATTCTTGAACTCCCAGGCGGGTCTCCTCCTCTCCTGCAGGGGCGCGATGCGGCGGCAAAGGAAATCTGCGCCAACGGCGCCTACAGTGAGCCCGGCAAGCCTGAGGCGTTGGATCCGGGCGACGGCAATCTTCAGCCTGTCGTCTTCCGGGGCCACGTTGCTCCAATCGCTGCCGCACACTACTGGAGTTTGGCGCCGGGCGGTAAACGGCTGCGGGTTCTCCTCGACAATCCCGCACCAGTCTTCTCCCCATTCCTCCCACTTGTTGCGGAGCTCTCCCTCCAGATAAGCTTCCTTCTTGCCGGCTTTTGAGATCCAGGCGATTCCGCCGGATAAAGGCTCTTCTTTCTCAATTCGGGGCATAAAGAAGTGGCCAAAAAGGGCTACATTCGGATGGACTCCGACAAAGTTTTCGCAGAGATGTGAGAAAACTGCCATGGTCAGGACAGCATTGGGGGTGAAGTCAAGGAGGCGGAACCCGTAGGTGTTCATAATATCACAGAAGAACTCAGAGAAAGGCGGACAGAGCCCGCAGTAGAAGAACAAGGCGAAAAAGGGGTATCCAGTTGGAGCCATTTTCCAAGCGACGGCTGGAAGTACCTTCGTGCGCGGGTGCGCCCGTGTCTCCATCGACCAGAAGAGGTAGTAGTACTCCCTCAGATCCCTCGCGGCAAGCTTGGGGGGGGGGGGGAGATTGCCCGCTCCTTTCGCAGTGCCGCGAGCCGCTGCGCCTCGGCCGACTTCACGACCTTCCCCTTCTCGGCTTTCGGAGCCATGGCGGAAGTGGTGAGGGAGGTCGACGACGTTGGTGGTGCTGGTGGCGATGGGGGGCGGAGCGCTGCTCTCTTTCGGCTTTGGGAAGAAGGGGAGTGGCGGAGATTTTCGAGGTTGGAGTAGCAACTGACGGATGGGCGAACTGCCCCTGTTTCCCCTGCTTATAAGGAGGGAGGGGGCGGACGTTTCGCCTTTCCGAATAAAGAAACCACCCACGATCTCTTCCACGATGCCGCAATCAACGCGTGCCGTTCGGGGAGGGCGCGGTGGATACAGAGAAAGATACGGCGTAACCAAGGCCGCGCGTGCCCGTGCCCTGTTTTGGGCCTGGCCCAACAGCGCTCGGCACCATGTATGGCCCAGGCCCGGGGGCTCCTGTCGGTGTACTAGAGTAGGGGTACCCTAGTATCCCGAACTTGTGCACGGGCTGTCGCAGCACCCCGCTGTTGACACCAGAATTTGGCACAGTCAAGAACTTAATTAATACGGCCTCAAATGGAGAAGTGATCTAAATAAAAAAGTTCCGTATTATCGATATGAACATCTTTGAAGTTTGGGCCATCGCCATCCGATCTCATCTCGCAGGCCGAAGTTGTGTTCGAAATACTGAGATTTTGTATTCAGAACACTATTCGGCTCATTACGCCCTCAAGACCGCCTCTTATGAAAAAATGATCTACACGGATTGTCTTCGTCTCGTCGAAACGATCGATTTTGATATAAAAATCGTTCCAATCCGAGTTCGTATACAAAAGTTAGAGCTATCGGAATGAAGCCATGTCATGAGGCGTGATGTGGCGCGCCCCACCAGACCTATGTCTGATGGGTAGCGCGAGGGAACGGGTGTTTTGCGTAATAGTCCGTTTTGAGCGAGCGATTTGGCCTTAAATACCACCTCTGATCAAAATATGTTTAGCACAAAAGTTTTTCGTCTCGTCGAAACGGTCAAGATTGCTTTTGGACTCGTTTCCATCCGAGGTCGTTTGCTGCCTCAAACATGACCAGCAAGGTGCAGCCAGGTTGTAAACCGAACCGTTTTGGAAAGCTTGCCGAGCAAAAAACTTGCCGGGTGAAAAGCTTGCCGGACAGAGACCTTGCCGGGGAGGAAAGCTTGCCGGGTGAAAAGCTTGCCGGATGAAGACCTTGCCGGGGGTGAAAGGCTTGCCGGGTGAAGACCTTGCCGGGGGCGAAAAGCTTGCCGGGAAAAAGCTTGCCGGGGTGAAAACTGTCAAGGCCAATCCGACCAAAAGATGAAGATGGGCTCAAATAATTATCTAGATGGACTCGGATGAAAAAGTGTTCAACATTAAAGTTATTCGTAACGTCGAAACGGTCAACTTTGCTTTTGGAGTCATCATCATCCAACGTAGTATACGACCTGCAGAGACGCTACAAGAGTCGGACGGTTCGGTCAGCTACATGACCGAGTCTGACTCGAAATTAAAGATGACCCCGTGGAGTATTCGAGATGGCCTTATTTGGAAAAGTGATCAACATACGGATTGTTGGCCTCGTCGAAGCGTACAAAATTGATATTTGAACCGTCTCCATCGGAGGTCATATGCACATTCCACGGCCCGCGCAAGGAGCAAGACAGAAGATTGGATCAGATTCGGGCTGAATCCAAGTGGGACCAGAACTAGAACTCTAGGTCGTGAGTTGATGTAAATTTCTTGTAAGGAAAGCCTAGATGAATCCTTTGCTTGTACGGGAAGTCCAGCCGCCTCTTATATATGTTGGGGGTAACGGCCGATTGAACGACACACAATCGAACAAATCAATATACTACTTTTTCATCAACGTTTTATCTCTCCACCGTTTTTCTCTCTCGTTCTTCGCTGTTCTTTGTGTTTGAGAGCTGCGAATCCCGAGGCTCTAGGGGCGAGCGAATCGACCTAGGGCAGCCCATAGCCGCCGCACTCCTAGACGGGGTCCCTCCCGAGGGTGTGGGGTTTTCGGGTCTGCAAAAGCGCCCGTCGACTGTCTTGCGTATCGCGCTGTCGGTCGGGTCTCCTTCGACGTGAGCTGCGGTGCATCACCCCCGGCGTCGAGGGTACACGTGACATGTTCGTGTGTCAACACACTTTTTGGCGACTCCGCTGGGGACAGAAGATCAATCATCATCATCCACCATGTCCGATCTTCCCAAGCCATCTGAGGTAGACGCCGATAACATCATTAAGCCTAGTCTTGATGAGATATCGGCCGATCATCGCCAAGTCTATGAGGAGTACAAGAAGGCGCGCCAAGAGAAGGATTTGCAGGAGTTCCTTGCAAAATTCAAGAAGGATTGCCAAGGCAACATCACTCCGATTGAAGAAATCAAGTTCCCTCCTCTTCATGCCGAGCAGGTTAAACCCGCTGTGAGTACTACCTTTTCTCCTGAGCAGTGGGCTGAGATTGAGAGTCGTATTGCTGATGGTAACAATCTGGTCTATCAAACTTTCATAGAAAATACCAATGCTCGGAAAAATATATCTCAATCATCTAGTGGTATTGATGGTGTAGCTGCTAGTGTGCAAAACCCTAATCTGGCTTTACCTATCTCATCGGCGCCTCCCATGCCGATGACTTATTATCCTACTCAAACAAATCAGATTGTGACTGCACCCATTAATCCTATTGTGAGCATGCCAGGTTCGGTGGCAACGCCGAACCAAACCCTACCTACAGCTACAACCACTCGGCCATTACCGAACTATAGTTCGGCATACATGCCACAGTTCATACCTACTGCTAGTAGTCCTACTCCTCCTATGCCGCTGCCACAAGTTGCATCGTCCACTATGGATGATGGTCTAGCTAATCTTAGAGAGGAGATGGCTAAGATGCTTCGAGAGAATTTTGGAGTTGAGTTACCTCGGAATCGGATTTACCAAAAGCCGTACCCCGAGTACTTTGATGCCATCCAGTGCCCTCCGGGATATAAGATTCCAGATTTTGTCAAATTCAATGGAGAGGGCACAAAAACCACATGGGAGCATGTTAGCCAATACTTGGCACAATTAGGTGAAGCAGGCTCACTAAATGAGTTGAAAGTGCGTTTATTTCCTCTATCATTAACTGGTACCGCATTTTCATGGTTTTCTTCTTTACCACATGGTTCCATTCGGGTTTGGTCGCAGCTAGAGCAGAAGTTTCATGATCACTTTTATAGCGGCGACAATGAACTCAAATTGTCACATCTAACATCGGTTAAATAGAAGCATGATGAATCGGTCTCCGATTATGTCAAGAGATTTAGAGAAACAAAAAACCGGTGTTTTAGTTTGGTGATAACCGAGAGAGACTTGGCAGACCTAGTGCTGAGTGGTTTGAGAATTCCCATTAGAGAAAAGCTAGAAGGCTATGAGTTCTCAAATATCAACCAAGTCTTACAAAGGGCTTTGGCTCAGGAAAGCCGAAGCAAAGACCTCAAAGAAGTGCATAGATATAAAGCCGATCGTCCAAAGATGAATATGGTGGAATATGATAGTGATCACTCGGACGATGAGGGTGACGTTTTTTCTACTGAATTTGTTTGGCCATCTAAAGCCAAACCATTTACTTGCAATGATCTGAAACCGATTCATAAGAATCGTGATGAAGATATGATGTTTACTTTTAACATTGCTAAGTGTGATAGAATATTTGATGCTTTGCTGCAGGCTAAGATTATTAGAATATCTCATACTTTACCGCCGTTTGAAGAGCTGAAGCGGCGCGCTTATTGCAAGTATCATAATTCTTTTTCTCATGCTACTAACGATTGCAATGTTTTTCGACGACAGATACAATCGGCCATTAATGACGGACGATTGAACTTTTCTGAGATGCAAGTTGATAAACAACCTTTTCCAATGAATACCATGGAGTTAAAGGGGAAGAAGCTACTCATTCGGCCGGAGGTTGCCGAATCTGCTAATAAAGCTAATATCATTGTTGGTGAGCCCAGGGAAGACAAGGAGGGCAACAAGGTCTTGGGGAGACAGGTTGTGCTTGACAAGCAACCCGGTGGCAAGGAGATAATCAAAATCACCATCAAGAATCCTAAACTCGGGGGGCAACCGCAAGTGCAAGGAAATACTCGTGTTAAATTTGTCAAGCCCAGGAGTCTAGAAGTTGGCAAGTGGAAAACGAATGAAGCTAAAGTGCAGCGCAAGAAAATCAAGCCAACTTTTGATATGTTGCTGTCCAAGTATGCTAGTCATGCAGCCGGTTCTAGCTCCAACCGGTCATCAAATCTGAAGCGCTCAAGATCACCTCCTCGGGAAGAATTTCAGCATCATGCAAGGCCATATGGGTCGTGGGCGCCGGGACCATGGGTGCCGCCACCCCCCTATGTGCCATACTACATGGGAGACTTCAATGGAGGATGGTGGCAGCCCCCAATGGCCCCTTATGTTTTTCATCCGGGTTGGGCAGAGCCAAGGAGGCCCGTTCATGAGAGACTTTCTTATCCCACACGAGGCTGTTTGAACAATAGTGTCAATCGGCCAGTGCAAGATAATCAAAAAGGGGTCGGCAAGCAAGAATGGCGTTTTAAGTCTCCAAGTGTTGTAACAGTCGAGTCAAGCAAAGGCAAGGAAAAAACCGATGCCGACTCACTCATCTTGGGCACCGAAACATTCACCATACAACAGCCGATTATGCATAGCAATCCGACTGAGCTGATACTTGCTATCGCGCCAAAGCACTCGGCTAATGATCATGAAGCAAGCACCAGCCAAGTAAAAACGAGAGATCCTAAATACACTCAGCCAAAGTGGTGTCCTCCAGGGCTAACAAAGACACAAAAGAGGAAACTACAGAGGTTAAGGAGTCAAGAGATGGCAGAACGAGAGGCCGAGAAGCAAAGGGATAAGTTGTTCAATGACACTCGGCCTATGTTACCTACAAAACAAGTGTGGAGGCCCAAACAAATACAAGATGCAGTGGCTTCTACACCCACCACAGCAGCACCTACACCACCAAAGGAGGACGATGTAATCATTGCATCGTCTGCGTTACCTATCGCTTCATCTTCGCTCGAACAAATTTCAGAATCGGTGGATACACTGGGGGAAGAGGAGGATATGTTAGATTATGAGTCTACACCGGTTCATGAAGGTATGGATATTAATATGGTGTATTACTTACCCGCTGAGTTTCGTGCTGTAGATGAGGAAGGGGAGGTGGCTCAGCTGGATTTTGGCCCTAAAAATGCAATATTCGAGAAGCCAAAAGACCCAGTAATGCATCTGAAACCGTTATATCTCAGAGGTCATATCAATGGGTCACCGCTCACTCGGATGCTTGTTGATGGTGGTGTTGTGGTGAATCTTATGCCGTATTCGGTCTTCAAAAAATTGGGGTTGCATGATAATGAGTTGATAAAGACCAACATGGTGCTCAATGGATTTGAAGGCAAAGAGAAAACTGAAGCCAAAGGTGTGATGTATGTGGAGCTCACGGTGGGAAGTAAAACTTTGGCTACCGCATTCTTTGTCGCTGAGGTGCAAGGTAACTACAACGTCATACTAGGCCGTGATTGGGTTCGTGCAAACTAGTGCGTGCCATCCACTATGCACCAGTTTTTGATCCAGTGGGTTGATGATGAAGTGGAAGTCATTCATGCGGATAACTCGGCCTGTGTTGCTTTGGCCGAGGCATCGGTGGATTGGCAACACCCAAATGCTACTTGCTTGACGGGACGTGACTTGTCAGAGTTCGATTTTCTCAGCGCAACCAAGAATGGTTTCGTGCCCGTCTCTTTAAAGCCGACTGAGTGCAATCGGCTCCAAGGTATGATATGTTTAAATGGATCCTAACTCAGATTGGTTACAAAAGCGACTTGTAGAATATCGGTCCAATGAGAACGATATGTATGAGTCCATAGAAGAGTTAGATGATATGGATAAATTAGGACAAGGTTTTACATCGGCCGATCCATTAGAAGAGATAGATATAGGAGATGGTTTAACTCCTAGGCCGACATTTGTAAATGCAAATTTAAGAGCCGATCATAAAGCTAAGTTGATCGAGCTGTTGAAAGAATATGTTTGTTGCTTTGCATGGGAATATCATGAGATGCTAGGTTTAAGCCGAGAGCTAGTGGAGCATCGGTTACCTATAAAGGCTGGTTTTAGACCATATAAACAATCAGCCAGAAAGTTTAATCCAAAAACATATGACCGGATCAAGGAAGAGATCGGTCGTTTGCTTAAAGCTAATTTTATTAGACCTTGCAGGTATGCCGAGTGGATTTCTAACATTGTCCCTGTGGAGAAGAAAGGATCCGGCAAGTTGAGGGTGTGCATTGACTTCAGAGATTTGAATAGGGCTACACCCAAAGATGAGTATCCCATGCCAATAGCTGATATGCTTATTAATGATGCTTCTGGACATAAGTTTATTAGCTTTCTAGATGGTAATGCCGAATACAATCAAATTTTTATGGCCGAAGAGGACATGTCCAAGACAGCTTTTCGTTGCCCTGGTTTTCTTGGTTTATTCGAGTGGACAGTGATGACATTCGGATTAAAAAATGCTGGCGCCACATATCAAAGGGCTATGAATTTGATTTTTCATGATTTACTCGGTGTCATACTTGAAGTTTATATTGATGATATTGTTGTAAAATCGGATGCTTTTGAATCTCACTTGGCCGATTTGCGTTTAGCTTTTGAAAGAATGTAGAAGTATGGACTGAAGATGAATCCTTTGAAGTGTGCTTTCGGCGTGTCAGCTGGCAAGTTTTTGGGTTTCATTATTCATGAAGATGGTATGGAGATTGATCCCAAAAAGATAGAAGCTATACAGAAAGTGGAGGCTCCAACATGCAAGAGAGATATGCAAAAGTTCCTTGGCAAGGTCAATTATTTGAGAAGGTTCATAGCTAATCTATCAGGGAAAGTTGATGCATTTACTCCTATCCTTCGGTTAAAGAATGATGCTGATTTCACTTGGGGGGCAAAACAGCAAGAAGCATTTGATATGATCAAGAATTATTTGTGCACTCCTCCGGTGATGAGAGCACCCAAGCATAGGGAACCCTTCAAACTTTACATTGCAGCAGAGGAGGGATTTATTGGTGCTGTTCTAACTCAAGAGACCGAAGGAAAAGAGTATGCCATCACTTATTTGAGCCGCCGCTTATTGGACGCAGAGACAAGGTATACATTTATTGAGAAATTATGTCTATGCTTGTATTATGCTTGCACAAAATTGAGACATTATTTAGTGCCGAGTGCTTGCGTAGTAGCTTGTCAGACCGATGTCATTAAATACATGTTGCATAGGCCAATTCTTAGTGGTAGAATTGGCAAGTGGGCTTATGCTTTGATTGAATATGATTTGGCTTATGAATCTCTAAAATCCATGAAGGGCCAAATTGTTGCTAATTTCATTGTTGAACATCGGATTTATGACAAGCATGATAGTAATATGAACCTTGTTTCATTAGTACCATGGAGATTATACTTTGATGGTTCAGTTTGTAGCAATGGCCAAGGTGTTGGTATTGTTTATATATCTCCTCATGGTGCTGTTTTTGAAGCCTCATGCCTCTTAGAATATTTTTGCACAAACAATCAAGTCGAATATGAAGCATTGTTATTCGGCCTAGAGATGTTACTTTCTATAGGTGTTACATATATTGAGGCTTATGGTGATTCGTTACTAGTGATGCAGCAAATATCCAAAGTCTTTCAGTGTTTGGACGAATCACTTAATGTTTATCTTGATAAATGTTTAGATGTAATCTCTACTTTGGATTATTTTAGCATTACTCATATATCTAGACATGACAATTGGAAAGCAAATGAGTTGGCACAACAAGCATCCGGCTATCATGTTGATCATGGCATGTTTCATATTTCTGAAAAGCCGATGTCTAGTCTTGCCAACATAAGGGAGGCCGAACCGGAGCCCGCCGTTTCGGCCACTAATGAAATATTCAATGCAGGAGAAAATCAAGACTGGAGGAAACCCATCATTGATTATTTGTGTGATCCTAGTAGAAGGGTGGACAGGGCTGTTCGGCGTATGGCTTTCAAATACACAATGAGAGATGATGATCTCTATCGCCGAACGGTTGATGATGTTCTTTTAAAGTGCTTGGACGAGGACCAAGCGAGAATTGCTATGGGAGAGGTCCATGAAGGTATTTGTGGCACTCATCAGTCGGCTCCCAAGATGAAGTGGTTACTACGACGTGCTGGGTTTTATTGTCCGACTATGATTAATGATTGCTTCAGATATTATAAAGGGTGTGAAGCTTGTCAAAAATTTGGTGATATTCAGTTGGCTCCTGCTGCTATGTTACATCCCATTATCAAGTCGTGGCCTTTCAGAGGATGGGGTTTAGACTTTATTGGACAAATTCATCCGTCTTCCTCAAAGCGGCATCGGTTCGTATTGGTGGCAACCGATTATTTCACTAAATGGTCTGAAGCAGTACCTCTCAAGAACATGACACATACGGAGGTGATTAAATTCATAACCGAGCACATTATTCATAGATTCGGCATTCCTCAAACATTGACTACAGATCAAGGCTCCTCTTTCATGTCACACCAAGTTAGAGAATTTTCCGAATCTTAGAACATAAAATTTCTCAATTCCTCTCCATATTATGCCCAAGCCAATGGACAAGCTGAGTCTAGCAATAAAATTTTAATCAATCTCATCAAGAAGAAGATTGAGGATAACCCAAGGAGATGGCATGAGTTGTTGTCTGAAGCTTTGTGGGCACATAGAATTTCAAGGCATGGTGCTACAAAGGTGACTCCATATGAGCTAGTATATGTTCAAGAGGTTGTTTTACCAGTGGAAGTGAATTTGAGTGCTTTGAGAATAGCCAAACAGAATGATTTATCGGCGGTGGACTTTTACAATTTGATGATGGACAACATTGATAAAGTTGCTGATAAACGTTTGGCTGCTTTAAGGGCCATAGAGAGGGACAAGCTGAGGGTAGCCAGAGCTTACAATAAAAAGGTCAAGTTGAAGAATTTTCAGGTTGGCGATCTTGTGTGGAAAGTGATTCTACCGATTGGTTCTAGAGATAGAAAATTAGGGAAGTGGTCTCCAAGTTGGGAAGGTCCTTTTAGGATTACAAGAGTTGTTCCCGGAAATTCATATTTGGTGGAGTCCATACAAGGGGCATTGTTACCTCGAGCTCTCAATGGCAAATATTTGAAGAAGTACCACCCGAGTGTGTGGCAGGAAGCCTAACTAGGCAACGGCCGATATAAAATTATCGCCCTAAGCATAAACATGGCCGATATAGAAATTATCGCCTAAAGCACATAAAATGGCCGATGGATTGTTGACATCGTCCTTAGAACAAACATGGTACAAGTTATTTTTCGGCATGCTAGCTTTGCCGAAAAACAGGGGGGGCATGTGTTGACACCAGAATTTGGCACGGTCAAGAACTTAATTAATACGGCCTCAAATGGAGAAGTGATCTAAATAAAAAAGTTCTGTATTATCGATATGAACATCTTTGAAGTTTGGGCCATCGCCATCCGATCTCATCTCGCAGGCCGAAGTTCTGTTCGAAATACTGAGATTTTGTATTCAGAACACTATTCGGCTCATTACACCCTCAAGACCGCCTCTTATGGAAAAATGATCTACACGGATTGTCTTCGTCTCGTCGAAACGATCGATTTTGATATAAAAATCGTTCCAATCCGAGTTCGTATGCAAAAGTTAGAGCTATCGGAGTGCAGCCATGTCATGAGGAGTGATGTGGCACGCCCCACCAGACCTATGTCTGATGGGTAGCGCGAGGGAACGGGTGTTTTGCGTAATAGTCCGTTTTGAGCGAGCGATTTGGCCTTCAAGACCACCTCTGATCAAAATATGTTCAGCACAAAAGTTTTTCGTCTCGTCGAAACTGTCAAGATTGCTTTTGGACTCGTTTCCATCCAAAGTCGTTTGCTGCCTCAAACATGACCCGCAAGGTGCAGCCTGGTTGTAAACCGAACCGTTTTGGAAAGCTTGCCGGGCAAAAAACTTGCCAGGTGAAAAGCTTGCCAGACAGAGACCTTGCCGGGGAGGAAAGCTTGCCGGGTGAAAAGCTTGCCGGATGAAGACCATGCCGGGGGTGAAAGGCTTGCCGGGTGAAGACCTTGCCGGGGGCGAAAAGCTTGCCGGGAAAAAGCTTGCCGGGGTGAAAACTGTCAAGGCCAATCCGACCAAAAGATGAAGCTGGGCTCAAATAATTATCTAGATGGACTCGGATGAAAAAGTGTTCAACATGAAAGTTATTCGTAACGTCGAAACGGTCAACTTTGCTTTTGGAGTCATCATCATCCAACATAGTATACGACCTGCAGAGACGCTACAAGAGTCGGACGGTTCGGTCAGCTACATGACCGAGTCCAACTCGAAATTAAAGATGACCCTGTGGAGTATTCGAGATTGCCTTATTTGGAAAAGTGATCAACATACGGATTGTTGGCCTCGTCGAAGCGTACAAAATTGATATTTGAACCGTCTCCATCGGAGGTCATATGCACATTCCACGGCCCGCGCAAGGAGCAAGACAGAAGATTGGATCAGATTCGGGCTGAATCCAAGTGGGACCAGAACTAGAACTCTAGGTCGTGAGTTGATGTAAATTTCTTGTAAGGAAAGCCTAGATGAATCCTTTGCTTGTACGGGAAGTCCAGCCGCCTCTTATATATGTTGGGGGTAATGGCCGATTGAGCAACACACAATCGAACAAATCAATATACTACTTTTTCATCTACGTTTTATCTCTCCACAGTTTTTCTCTCTCGTTCTTTGCTGTTCTTTGTGTTTGAGAGCTGCGAATCCCGAGGCTCTAGGGGCGAGCGAATCGACCTAGGGCAGCCCATAGCCGCCGCACTCCCTGACGGGGTCCCTCCCGGGGGTGTGGGATTTTCGGGTCTGCAAAAGCGCCCGTCGACTGTCTTGCGTATCGCGCTGTCGGTCGGGTCTCCTTCGACGTGAGCTGCGGTGCATCACCCCCGGCGTCGAGGGTACACGTGACGTGTTCGTGTGTCAACACCCGCGGCAAGGCTTTCCGAGTGACCGCCAAGGTCCTTTGTGGTTCCTTTGGAGCCATTCAAGAACAAAGTATTCAAGCCAAGGAGACAAGGCCCCGGCAGGAGGAGCTTGCCGGGAAGGCCACTCAAGGCACAAGACCCCGGCAAGAGGAGCTTGCCGGGAAGGCCAACCAAGGCATCTCAAGGAACTTGCCGCGACGCGGCACGCGTCTCGGCGAGGCCCGGTGAGCGGCAAGCCTCCGGACGCGACAAGACAACGACCGCGGCAAGACGTTTGCCACGGCAAGCTACCACTCCGTACCCACGCTCCAGCACATCCACCAACGTGTCGCTCTGGGACCCTTCCAGGCGTACGTGGCGGGAGGCTGTGCAGCCAGCGGTACGCGGTGGCAAGCGGTGCTGACAAGACTGCCATCATGGCGAATGGTGGCGTCCCTGACGGTCCCTTTTTGCACTGTTTGGGCGACGCAGATGGGCATTTAATGCCCTTGTCCCCTGCCGTCAGGGTTAGGTATGATACACTGTACAGGTAGCTGTACCAACCGCAACACCTTTCCATTTTTACCCCTGTCTACGTTGCCACCTGTCGGTGACCCCTTGAGCATATAAAAGGAGGCCCATGCGTAACGTAGGGGGGGAGGAACAGAAGAACACTCACGCTCGGTCTCGTTAGCTGCTGGTGTGTACTGTAGCACTCGGCGCTCCCGAGCAAGAAATCAATACAAACCACAAAGCAGGAGTAGGGTTTTACGCATCCGTGCGGCCTGAACCTGGGTAAACTGCTCGTGTGCTTCGCCTCGATCTGCTCTTCGTGCGACCTCCGCCCCCGCCGAACCGAAAGGGGCTCGGTCCGCCGGCCCCCATAGGTGCTCGTGGATCAGTTTCCCCGACATCTTTGGCGCGCCAGGTAGGGGGCGTCGAGGTTGTGTGAACCTGATCCGGCGTTCGCACGAGCTAGATCTTCATCATCTCCATCGACATGCCGCCGAAGAAGAAGGCTTCGGAGGCGGCTGCTCCGTCCGCGACAAACCCACCACCGCCGGAGCAAACGGCTGGTGGGGTAGACGCCGGTGGAAGAACGGGCATCGACGAGGGAGCCCACGGTGCCGCCAGGTCCAAAGACAAGGCTGCGCTGCCCATCGACGGCGTAGCCGGCTCCCACAACGACCGGGCGCACTCCAAGACCTCGGCGTCCGTACATGCACCGCGCTCATCTCAGGAGGCGCGGGACCGGCAGCGTCATGGTACTCACGGTACCATACGCTTGCTGGACCCAGATCGAGCTAGTGGATCTCGGAATGCTCAAGACCAGCATGCGCGCCAACATGCTGGCGCGAGCGAGGCACGGTCGCCTGGACGGGATACTGCTCCTTCTAACATAGTTAGAAGTCCGAGCATATCATAAGAATAATCTCCCCAATCATGATTATTGCAATAAGTAGTGGACATACCAAAGCTAGCATCTCCAAGCTTAGGGTTTTGCATATTATTAGCACAATTGAAATCAAGAGAATTTATAATAAAATCATTGCAATCATGCTTTTTATTCAAAGATCTATCGTGAAGCACTTCATCACAATTTTCAGATTTACGGATTTCAGGCAAAAGCTTATAAAGATAATCTAGTGCATCCAAATCACTAGGAATTGGTTCATCATAATTGGATCTCTTAAAAAGATTGGCAAGCGAATGAGGATCCATGAACTTTTAGCAAGCGAAGATGCAAGCAAAACGAAGGCACATGGTAACACGAGAAAACAGAAGGACGAACGAAAGAGAGAGGCGAATAAAATGGCAAACGAGAGGCAAATGGCAACTAATGTAATGCGAGAGATAGGGATTGTGATGGGTACTTGGTATGCTGACTTTTGCGCAGACTCCCTGGCAACGGTGCCAGAAATGGCTCGTTGTCGGGAGTCCAAATCTTGACTTGACCTTGCGTAAGCCTCCTCGGCAATGGCGCCAGAAATTCTTCTTGCTACCTCTTGAGCATTGTGTTGGATTTCCCCGAAGAGGATAGGATGATGCAGCAAAGTAGCGTAAGTATTTCCCTCAGTTTTTGAGAACCAAGGTATCAATCCAGTAGGAGGCCACGCTCAAGTCCCTCGTACCTACACAACAACAATAGCTCCACGCAACCAACGCGATTAGGGGTTGTCAATCCCTTCACGGTTACTTACGGGGGTGAGATTTGATAGAGATGATAGATAATATTTTTGGTATTTTTGGTATAGAGATACAAAGTGAAAAGTAAAAAGGCAAAGTAAAAAAGCAAGCAAGATTAAAGTGATGGAGATTTATATGATGAGAATAGACCCAGGGGCCATAGGTTTCACTAGTGGCTTCTTCCAAGAGCATAAGTATTCTACGGTGGGTGAACAAATTATTGTTGAGCAATTGACAGAATTGAGCATAGTTATGAGAATATCTAGGTATGATCATGTATATAGGCATCACATCCGAGACAAGTAGACCGAGTCCTGCCTGCATCTACTACTATTACTCCACTCATCGACCGCTATCCAACATGCATCTAGTGTATTAAGTTAAAAACAGAGTAACGCCTTAAGCAAGATGACATGATGTAGAGGAATAGTTTCATGCAATATGATAAAAAACCCATCTTGTTATCCTCGATGGCAACAATACAATACGTGCCTTGCTGCCCCTTCTATCACTGGGAAAGGACACCGCAAGATTGAATCCAAAGCTAAGCACTTCTCCCATGGCAAGAAAAACCAATCTAGTAGGCCAAACCAAACTGATAATTCGAAGAGACTTGCAAAGATTACCAATCATACATGAAAGAATTCAGAGAAGATTCAAATATTGTTCATAGATAGACTTGATCATAAACCCACAATTCATCGGTCTCAACAAACACACCGCAAAAAGAAGATTACATCAAATAGATCTCCACGAGAGAGGGGGAGAACATTGTATTGAGATCCAAAAAGAGAGAAGAAGCCATCTAGTTAATAACTATGGACCCGTAGGTCTGAGGTGAGCTTCATCGGAGGGGCTAGGATGGTGTAGAAGCCCTCCGTGATGATGGCCCTCTCCGGCGGAGCTCCGGAACAGGCCCCAAGATGGGATCTTGTGGTTACAGAAGGTTGCGGCGGTGGAATTAGGTTTTTTGGCTCCGTATATGATCGTTTGGGGGTACGTAGGTATATATAGGAGGAAGGAGTACGTCGGTGGAGCAACAGGGGGCACACAAGGCAGGGGCGCGCCCCCCACCCTCGTGACCGCCTCTTTTGTTCCTTGGAGTAGGGTCCAAGTCTCCTGGATCACGTTCGGTGAGAAAATCACGTTCCCGAAGGTTTTATTCCGTTTGGACTCCGTTTGATATTCTCTTTCTCCGAAACTCTGAAATAGGCAAAAAAACAGCAATTCTAGGCTGGGCCTCTGGTTAATAGGTTAGTCCCCAAAATTGTATAAAAGTGGAAAATAAAGCCCAATATAGTCCAAAACAGTAGATAATATAGCATGGAGCAATCAAAAATTATAGATACATTGGAGACGTATCAGATGCTCATATTGGCTCTTACATATTCTACGAAGATCTTTATCGGTCAAACTGCATAACAACATATGTTGTTCCCTTTGTCATCGGTATGTTACTTGCCCGAGATTCGATCATCGGTATCACCATACTTAGTTCAATCTCGTTACCGGCAAGTCTCTTTACTCATTCCGTAATGCATCATCCCAGAACTAACATATTAGTCACATGATTGCAAGGCTTTATAGTGATGTGCATTACCGAGAGGGCCCAGAGATACCTCTCCAATACACGGAGTGACAAATCCTAATTTAGATCTATGCCGACTCAACAAACACCATCGGAGACACCTGTAGAGCATCTTTATAATCACCCAGTTATGTTGTGACGTTTGATAGCACACAAGGTGTTCCTCCGGTATTCGGGAGTTGCATAATCTCATAGTCAGAGGAACATGTATACGTCATGATGAAAGCAATAGCAATAAAACTAAACGATCATTTATGCTAAGCTAATGGATGGGTCTTGTCCATCACATCACTCTCTAATGATGTGACCCCGTTCATCAAATGACAACATATGTCTATGGTCAGGAAACTTAACCATCTTTGGTTAATGAGCTAGTCAAGTAGAGGCATACTAGGGACTCTTTGTTTGTCTATGTATTCACACATGTACTAAGTTTCCAGTTAATACAATTCTAGCATGAATAATAAACTTTTTATCATGATATAAGGAAATATAACTAACAACTTTATTATTGCATCTAGGGCATATTTCCTTCAGTCTCCCACTTGCACTGGAGTCAATAATCTAGTTCACATCGTCATGTGATTTCACACCTTTATGTGATTAGTTCACATCTCCATGTGAGTAATACCCAAAGGGTTTACTAGAGTCAATAATCTAGTTCACATCGCTATGTGATTAACACCCAAAGAGTGATCATGTTTTACTTGTGAGAGAAGTTTAGTCAACGGGTCTACCACATTCAGAGCCATATGTATTTTACAAATTTTCTATGTCTACAATGCTCTACACGGAGCTACTCTAGCTAATCGCTCCCACTTTCTATATGTATCTAGATCGAGACTTAGAGTCATCCAGATCAGTGTCAAAGCTTGCATCGACGTAACTCTTTACAACGAACTCTTTGTCACCTCCATAACCGAGAAACATTTCCTTATTCCACTAAGGATAATTTTGACCGCTGTTCAGTTATCCACTCCTTGATCACTATTGTACCCTCTTGTCAAACTCATGGTGAGGTACACAATAGGCCTGGTACACAGCATAGCATACTTTATAGAACCTATCACTGAGGCATAGGGAATGACTTTTCATTCTCTTTCTATTTTCTGTCGCGGTCGGGTTTTGAGTCTTTACTCAACTTCACACCTTACAACACAGGCAAGAACTCCTTCTTTGACTGTTCCATTTTGAACTACTTCAAAAACTTGTTAAGGTATGTGCTTTGTGAAAGTCCAATTAAGCGTCTTGATCTATCTCTATAGATCTTGATGCACAATATATAAGTAGCTTCACCGAGGTCTTTCATTGAAAAACTCCTTTCAAACACTCCTTTATGATTTCCAAAAAAATTGTGACGCCCCCTGAGGGAGTCCTGGATTAGGGGGTGTTCGGGTAGCCGGACTATACCTTCGCCGGACTCCTGGACTATGAAGAAACAAGATTGAAGACTTTGTCCCGTGTCCGGAAGGAACTTTCCTTGGCGTGGAAGGCAAGCTAGGCGATGCGGATACTCAAGATCTCCTATCATTGTAACCGAATCTGTGTAACCCTAACCCTATCCGGTGTCTATATAAACCGGAGGGTTGTAGTCCGTAGGACAACCATCATCATCATACACAATCATACCATAGGCTAGCTTCTAGGGTTTAGCCTCCTTGATCTCATGGTAGATCTACTCTTGTACTACCCATATCATCAATATTAATCAAGCAGGAGTAGGGTTTTACCTCCATCGAGAGGGCCCGAACCTGGGTAAACATCGTGTCCCTTGTCTCATGTTACCATCCGACCTTGACGCACAGTTCGGGACCCCCTACCCGAGATCCGCCGGTTTTGACACCGACATTGGTGCTTTCATTGAGAGTTCCTCTGTGCCGTCGCGATCAGGAAGGATGCCTCTTCCCGTCTTTAAAGACGGCGCCATTACTAAGGGAGCCTTGGCTATCGGCCAAACCCTCCGGCTAGGTGGTTTTCTCACGGCCGCCTGTTCGGCCGTTGCGCCGACGGTGACCTCTCGGGTCATCGAAAGCAACCTTCATGTCAGCTCAGAACTCGCCGAGCAGTTGGATCCGATGGAGCTCTCTTCCGTAAACGAGCTCTTGGATCGCATCGCCGCACTGGGGGTCGCTACAAATTACGACCAGGTTGGGCTTAAACCCGATCTAAGAGAAATTAACTCTCCCCAAGTCACCCGTGTCACACCCTAGCTAGTCATGCATTAGAGTGTTGCATCATGTGTACTTTTCATCAGAAACTTGAAATGGGGAAGGTAGAACCCCCAACACCCCCCCTGAAATCAACTAGGGTTTACTAAAAGCATTTTCAATGAACCTGAAATGCCCTTCTAAAATGTTCACCCTCTTTGTCTTGGGATAGAACCTCTGACAAAATAGGTGCACAATTTCCTAGGTCAACAGAAGGTCATTGATTTAAATCATAAGTATTTGAATTTGAGCATTTAAATGCTATTAAATAATTTAAATGCTCAAATAATTCTGGAAATAAATGTTTGCTATTGGAAATAATCCAAACAGAGCCCACAATTATTTTCACGATTTTTGGAAATGTTTTAGTATTTTAAATAAGGCCCAACAGCTACAGTTAAATAGAAAACAGAAACAAATTAAAAAAAGAGAGGGAGAAGCCCACCTGGGCCTTACCTGTGCTGGCCAGCCCACCTGGCTCGGCCCAGCCTACTGGCGCTGCCAGTCGACGTCCTCCTCGCGCCAAAAGGACGCGGAGCGCGCGGCCGGCGCCCGCGGCCACACGCCGGCCACCTCCTGCTTCTGCCGACGCCAGGAGACGTCCTGTGAATGCCACGTGACCCCCACGTCCCCCTCTCGTCCTCTCTCACTCTCCCCCTCGTCTCCCTCCCCCTCGCTCGCGATGGCCGACGCACCCGTCGCCGTCTCACCGCCGTAGTCGCGCCCTCCGTCACCCCCTCGCCTCTCTGACCTGTCCAGAAGCTCCGCCATGACGCGCTCGCCCTCCCCACCGAGCCACGCCTCGCTGGAGGCCCTGCATCACCGCTGTCAGATCGTCTTCGACCTCGGTGCCCGTCGGACGCCGTTCGTCGATTCGCCTCGCTCCGTTCGCCCCCGAGCCCGCTGAGCTGCTCACCGACCTCCCTGTGAGCCCCCGCATCTTCTCCCCCTCCTCCCATGCCCACTAGCTCATCGCAGCACCCGTTCCCGTCGAGCCCGAGAGCTTGGCTCCGTCGGCCATGGCGCCGCCGCGGCCACAGCTCCTGCCGCCCGCGTCGGAGCGCGTCAACGTGCTCAGGAGGCCCCAGGAGCCTAACCCACACACTCACTCACTCTACCGCGCACCCTAGCACCAACCCCACAGTCACCCGAACTCCGGCGCCGCCCCGAGCTCGTTTCCGGCGAGTTCCGGCCGTCCCCGCTGCCGCCGCATGCCGCGCTGGATGCGCACGAGCCCCAGCTTCCCGTAGATGGACTCGGCCTTCGATTTGGTCGCCGGAGCGCGAATCCCCGCTGCCCCGCCGCGTCTGGTCGTCGCCGGCAGCTTAACGCCGGCGAGTTGACCCCCGCTGACCCCGTTTGACCACGGGTGGGCCCAGTTTGACCCCCTGGGTCAATGACAGGTCGGGCCCAGCCCTGTTAATTAGTTAGGATTAGTACTAATTGTTTTTAGTTTAACTAAACCACACTGACACGCGGGACCCACGCGTTAGGTTTGACCTGGACCGGGTCTGTTGACCTGCTGAGGTCAGCATGACGCAATGCTGACGCCGTAATTGATTTTCTGGATTTAATCTTATTCAGGAAAATCCAGAAAATGTTTCAAACTTCAAAAAAATCATAGAAATTAATCTATAACTCCAAATGAAATAATTTATATATGAAAAATTATCAGAAAAATTCAATCTATCCATCTGTGATGGTTTCATGCATGACAAAACAAGTTTACCTTGCTGTTTAAGCAGAATAAGGAAATGCACTATTAAGGCCATGTCTAATGAGCTAATATTTGAATCTTTGATTCAAATGAGTTCATCCCTTTCTATTTTAGCTTGCATTCGGCCAGGGCATATTCATATTGCCATGTCATAGCATGCATCATAATGTTGCATATCGTCATGTGTTGATTGTGTTTCGATGTGTTCTTCGTGGTAGGTCCTGCCTCCGAGGATATTCAAGAGTATCCAACTGAAGGGCAGTATCCCACTACCACTCCATCAGGCAAGCAACCCATTGATCATTCCGATACAAACCCATGTTATCGCTTCTGCTCTCGTTTACTGCATTAAGACAACGCGATTCAAACTGGTGTGTGTCTCGGTAGTTGAACCCACTTCCTTTGCATGACCTGTCATTGCCACAGTAACTAGATGAAACCCACTAGCATGTGTAGGAGTTGATTGAGCCATATGTGTGTGTGTTCCTACCATGCTATGCTTGCTATGCTTAGAGTTGTGTCAGGTCTGGCTCATCGGGATGATGAACTAGAGTGAAAGGTTGTGACGTTGTCGAGAGTGTGAAAGTGTTGAACACGATTTGGTAAAGGAATCGGTGGAAGGCCATGTAGGAGTACATGGTGGGTTGTTTCATTGAGGCCGTCCTTAAGAACTGAGATCTGTGTGTGTGATTTAAGACTCAGCTACTACCATGCATTGGGCCCGAAACCAATGGACCCTCTCGGCTTATTAACCATACTTGTCCTCTGTCCGGGAGTTGCAAAGTAGTTTCTGGTGTTTGTAGTATGCTGGGGGCCGCACGCAGCGCTGACCATAGGGGTGGCCTGTGTTGCGGTAGGCACGTGGCACGATGTACTGATTCGCCCGTTTGGTGTCTCGGGAACCCTGTTCACATCGTTCAGGGCCGTTAGTGGAAACCTCGGCCGGACTCGCTGTGGATGGAACACGAATAGGCGATAAACCTGGACTAGGGACTTGTGTGTGTAGTCAGGTCATGGCCGACACCCTCGCTGGGCTTCCGCTTGAAGGTTGCCGAGTACATGTCGTGTAAACGGCGATAAGTGGTGAGAGCGTGTGTGAAGAAGTACACCCCTGCAGGGTATAAACTATTCGAATAGCCGCGTCCGCGGTAAAGGACTACTTGGTCACCTATACAGTTCATAGACAATTAAATGGATACTACTACAAGTCTCAAGATAAGTGTGAGTACCGCGGATGGCCCTCTCGTAGGTTGGCGAGAGAGGATCCACGGTGGAGTATTGTGTTGGTGATAGTGGACTCGTGTGCGACAAATGCTTTACAAGTTGTGTCTGTCGTAGGATAGCTTAGCCAAGAGTCAAAGCTGGCTTGCTGCAATAACTCCACTACCTTCTTGAGAATGTGCATGTATAGTAGGATTCTGATGTAAGACTTGCTGAGTACCTTCGTACTCATGTTGCTTTAATTAATGTTTTCAGACGACTACGCCAACCCCTCTGATGGGTTCTATGTAGACCTCGACGTTGACGAGTGACTGATCACCCAGGTGGTGATCCAAGACTTGTGAAGGGTCGATGTAGATAGACAGGCTTCGTCAAGCCTTCTTTCTTTCTAGTGTCTGTACTCAGACTACTTTGCTTCCGCATGTGCTTGTATGATTGTATGACTTGAGTGTCGGGTCATGTGACCCCTACCTGTATGGATGATATGTATGGCTCTTCGGAGCCTTTTAAATAAAGTACTTGAGTTGTAGAGTTTTGTTGTCATGCAATGTTGTATTTACTCATATCGGGCATATTGTGTGTATGATTGAAATGCTTGGTATGAGTGGGATCCGACTATCTAGTTGTTTATCCTTGGCAGCCTATCATATGAGGAAATGTAGTCTAGTGCTTCTGAGCAATAGTAGTCCGCTACAGCCCGGTTCACCGGAGTCCTGCTAGCCCAGCACTACTGCTCGGAACACATGACTAGCCGGCATGTGTTTCACTTCGTTCCTGTGTCTGTCCCTTCGGGGAAATGTCACGCGGTGTTATCCGGAGTCCTGCCTAGCCTGCTACAGCCCGGGTTACCGGAGTCCTGTTAGCCCAGTGCTACAGCCCGGATTTATACGTTGTTGACCGACATGCTCGATGTGATTCATGTATGCCTGTCCTCATGGGTTAGTGCCGCCTTGGGTTCACGACTAGCCATGTCGGTCCGGGTTCTCTGTCATATGGATGCTAGCGACATTATCATATACGTGAGCCAAAAGGCGCAAACGGTCCCGGGCCCGGTAAGGTGGCACCCGTGGGAGTACCGTGCGTGAGGCCACAAAGTGATATGATGTGTTACATGCTGGATCGATGTGGCTTAGGATCGGGGTCCTGACAGCGTTGGCATCAGAGCCGGACTGCCTGTATGTTCGCTAAGCCAAACTGGTCGATGTCGAGTCTAGAAATGCTTTAGTTATATGTAGGGGAATTGATTGTGGGAGGGAACGTAAGGCTCTTTTACTCCTTTACCTTATGCCCTCTATCTTGAGTCATTCTCTTCTCATTCTACGTGGGTTGAGGACTAGGCTCTCTTCTCTCTATCAGGTTCACGTGTTACTAATCCATAGTAACTTATAGGATTGTTGGTTACAACCCAGTTCAGTTCCTACTAAATTTTAGTATGTTGCCAGTTGAACCAGAACCTTGATATGATGTTGCTGAGTGGTTTTGCAAACTGTTGTGGATGTCTCATCTCTTTTTCTGAGCATTTACAGCCGTTATGCTGTCCAAATTCTCCTAGAAAATTCTAATGCCTTTGCGTTATTTTGTGCTTTCAGATGGCCACCCGTTCCCAGAACCAAGTGGTTCGTCTGATCCGTTGCATTGATATATGTGGACACACAACCATGTTGGTTCGAGTGATGGTCGAGGCAGGTTACCGATGGTATCCTGAATATACTGTCAAGGAGCAGTTTAGAGACTTTAATCAAAGCCAATATCTGTGCACGGTCAGGATATATCCATCTTATCCCGGAGCTACTGAACCGCTCCATTGTTCTTATGGACTTGGGATCACTATTGGGATGTCCGTGCAGGATGCAGCCTACTCGATGATGACTATTATTCGAGCCAGAACTGCCTTGCTGAGCAACACTGATTTCCGCTACATGCCAGCATCCCTCCCTGGGGCGCATGGCTACCTTCAGGGTATGTATAGCGATGCATCCCATGAGAACTCACTCCTCCGCACCACTACTGAGATGCTGGGAAGACAAGGACCGTGAAAATCGGGCCTTGCGTATGGAACTCTTTAATGCTCGTTCTGATCACTAGGCCACTTAGACTCGGTTTTCCCCTGCGGTGCAAGCCGGATACATGGACATGAGGGACTTGTATCCTGTGCGTGGCAGTCTGCCAAATTTCATGGAGTGACGTGAGGTGGGAGGCATCACTCCTCCTCGTGGACCTCGTCTGCCGCCGTTTGTTGGACCAAGGCCACACCCAAGTCCCTATGGTCCGCAAGCTCCTCAGGACCGTCTGTTCCCAGATGATCATGTTCCGCTTCCAGGCTTGGGTGGTGACTTCTATGAGGATTACTACGGAGCTGTCTGAGCTAGTAGTAGTTTTCGCTAGTATTGTAACAGTTGTATGTCCACCGTCCTGCGTGACTTGTGGAATATGACTTAGTGTGTATCCATTCCGGAGGTGTAGAAAAATAATGTATAGGAGCTTGGAATGCCTCCGATGAGATGTAACGTCTTTCATCATAGTTGTACTTTAGCTTGGGCTTGTACTAAACTATGTATGGTGTGTATGACTGTTGGTTAATATATGGCAGTTTCTAAACTACCCTGTCATACGGATGAACATCTCTGCATTCCTTGTTATCCATTACATTCCGCACTTCCTTGTCTAGATTTCTTTTGCCATCCTGGTCTAAATCGTTGTTTTGTTTTTCCTAGGATGGTCAACACCCGCAGCAACCCTGCTGCTCCGGAGCAGGGTGAAGCTAGCACAGCTAGGGATGAAAATCTGCCTCAACCGCCATCCCTGGCCGAAGTGATGCTGGAGGCAGAACGAAACAAGCGCGAGACTAACCGCTTGTTGGAGCGGATTGAGCAGAATACTGCACGCCAGCAGAGAAACAATCCAGTGTCCATCAATGACTTTGTCAAGCTGTATCCACCAAAATTTAACCATTCCATCAAACCTCTCGACGCGAATGACTGGCTTCGCAGCATCGCCCACAAGCTACGTTCTGCCAACGTAGCCGAAGATGATAAAGTTACCTTTGTTGCTTATCACCTCGAAGGCCCTGCTAGCCTTTGGTGGGAAAATTATGAGGCTATGCGCCCAGTCGGCCAAATCACTACTTGGGCTGATTTCAGTGCTACTTTCCGTGAGCATCACATTCCGGAAGGCCTCATGGATCGCAAGAGGGAGGAGTTCTGCAACTTCACCCAGGGTAGGCTGACTGTGGATGCATACAGTCGCGAGTTTGGAAAGTTAGCACGTTATGCTCCCGAAGAGGTATCCACCGACGCCAAGAAGCAGGCAAGGTTCCGCAAGGGACTTAGCCCCGAGCATCGCCGTGATCTTCGTCTGCACGATTGCACCTCCTTTCCGAAGCTAGTCAACAAGGCCATCAGTGCCGAGACAGGGCAGAATGACTTTGAAGCTTCACGCAAACACTCCTGTGACTTTGGATCTTCATCCGGCTCTGGACCTCAGAAGCGCCGGGTCTGGATCCCACACACTGTTGTGCCATCCAGGTTCACTCCGAGGCCATCCTTTGAGGCGCCTCGCCCCAACCAGCAGTATGTACCACCCAGGACTTATGGTGGTCCCGCTGCTAATGCTGCTCCACGCCCCAATATGATAACCTGCTTCAAGTGTGGAGAGACGGGTCACTACATCCGCGAGTGTCCCCAGAACAACCCCAACCAGTTCGGAAAGTCTGTTGGTCATGGTAAGCCAACAGCAAAAGTGCTCGTCGCCAAGCCGGCCACCACTGCTTGTGGCCATGTCAACTACGTCTCAGCTGAGGAGACTCAGGAGGACCCCAACGTTGTTCTTAGTACGCTCCTTGTTAATTGCTATCCGGCAACTGTTCTCTTTGATACTGGAGCATCTCATTCATTTATTTCTGAGAGCTATGCTCATTTGCACAACACCACATTTTGTGACATGCCCACCTCCATGGTAATTCAAACCCCTGGTTCTAAGTGGCAAACCTCTAGAATCAGCCATGGAAATGAAATTCTTGTCGACAGATTGGTCTTCCTCGCGTCACTAATAGCTCTCAAGTCCTCCGACATAAACATCATCTTGGGTATGGACTAGATGTCAGCCCATTACGCTAAGATTGATTGCTATACTTGAACCGTTCAACTCACCCATCCATCGGGCAAGACAGTCCATGTTTTGACCCGAGTGTCGGAGCGTCAGCTCTACTCTTTAAATGCCAACCCCCTTCCAGACCTTGAAGATATTCCGGTAGTTCGTGACTTCCCGGATGTCTTTCCAGAGAAACTGCCAGGTGTTCCACCTGAAAGAGATGTCGAGTTCGTGATAGACCTTGTTCCAGGAACCGTCCCAATCTCTAGAAGACCTTATAAGATGGCACCCCTAGAACTAGCCGAGCTTAAGAAACAACTCGATGAGTCCTTGCAAAAGGGTTTCATCCGTCCTATTTCTTCTCCATGGGCTTGCCCCGTCCTCTTCGTCAAGAAGAAGGATGGAACGGATCGGATGGTTGTAGATTACCGACCTGTCAATTTGGTCACTATCAAGAACAAGTATCCGCTCCCCAGGATCAACGACCTGTATGACCAGCTCGCTGGATCCTCAGTCTTTTCCAAGATGGATTTGAGGTTGGGCTACCATCAAATCAAAATCAAGAACGGGTACATTCCCAAAACGGCCTTTGTTACTCGTTATGGCCAATACGAGTACACCGTCATGTCCTTCGGTTTAACCAATGCTCCAGCCACCTTTTCTCAGTTGATGAACTCGATCTTCATGGAGTATTTGGATAAATTCGTCGTGGTTTACCTCGATGATATACTCATCTACTCCAAGAATGAGGAGGAACATGCCGAACATGTAAGGCTAGTATTGACGAAACTTCGAGAGCATCGTCTTTATGCCAAATTCTCCAAGTGTGAATTTTGGTTGCCAGAAGTGACCTATCTGGGCCATGTAATCTCTAGTAAGGGCATTGCTGTCAATCCCGAGTGAGTTCAAGCCGTCCTTGACTGGACTCCACCTGAAACGGTCAAGCAAGTTCGGAGTTTTCTTAGTTTAGCGAGCTATTGCCGCCGCTTCGTCGAGAATTTCTCCAAAGTTTCTAAGCCTCTAACTGAACTCCTCAAGAAAGATAAAAAGTTCGAGTGGACCCCACAGTGCGAGTTCAGCTCTCAGGAACTGAAAAGACGCCTGACATCTGCTCCTGTACTGGTACCACCAGATTTTTCTAAGGACTTTGTTATCTACTGCGACGCCTCGCGACAAGGACTAGGTTGCGTTCTCATGCAAGATCGTCATGTGATTGCCTACGCTTCTCGACAGTTGCGTCCACATGAGGATAACTATCCCACACATGATCTAGAGCTTGCAGCGGTAGTCCATGCACTCAAAACCTGGCGACATTACCTTCTTGGTAATCGTTGCGAAATCTACACTAATCACCAAAGTTTGAAATACATCTTCACCCAACCGGATTTGAATCTCAGGCAAAGACGTTGGGTCGAGTTGATCTCGGATTACGACTTAGGAATAACTTACACCCCAGGCAAAGCCAATGTCATGGCTGATGCGCTAAGTCGTAAGTCTTATTGTAACAACATGATGTTACAACAAAGTCAACCACTTCTCCACGAGGAATTTCGTAATATTAACCTTCACATTGTTCCTCGAGGATTCCTCTCCACCCTGGTGGCGAAACCTACCCTTACGGATCAGATCATCAAGGCACAGACGGTGGATCCGGGAATTTCCCGTATCAAGAGAAACATCAAGAAGAGAGTTGCAGATTGTTTCTCCATTGATGATCAAGGTGTCGTGTTCTTTGGGGACCGCCAAGTGGTTCCCAAAGTAAGCAACCTGAGGCAATTGATCCTTAAGGAAGCTCATGAATCCCCTCTCACCATTCATCCCGGTAGTACTAAAATGTATCAAGACCTACGCCAGAGGTTTTGGTGGACTAGGATGAAGAGAGAAATCGCTCAATACATTGCTAATTGCGACGTCTGTCGTCGCGTTAAAGCAGAGCATCAACGGCCTGCTGGCACCCTTCAACCATTGGAAATTCCTGAATGGAAATGGGATAAAATTGGTATGGAATTCATTACCAGGTTTCCAAGAACCAAAAGAGGGAATAATGCTATCTTCGTTGTTGTCGATCGTCTTTCCAAAGTAGCCCACTTCTTACCTGTTCGTGAGAGTATAACCGCTAGCCAGCTAGCTGATTTGTACATCTCTCGAATAGTGTCTCTCCATGGTGTCCCTTTGGAAATTAATTCAGACCGTGGAAGTCTCTTCACCTCGCGATTTTGGGAAAGTTTCCAAAATGCTATGGGAACTCGTCTCTCCTTTAGCACCGCCTTCCATCCTCAGTCAAGTGGTCAAGTAGAACGAGTCAATCAAATTCTGGAGGATATGCTCCGAGCTTCTGTCATCTCTTTCGGTATGAATTGGGAGAAGTGCCTTCCATACGCCGAGTTCGCTTATAACAACAGTTATCAAGCTAGCTTGGGCAAAGCTCCTTTCGAAGTTCTCTATGGACGAAAATGTCGAACGCCCCTTAACTGGTCAGAAACCGGCGAGAGACAACTCTTTGGCCCGGATATGATCCAGGAAGCAGAAGAGCAGGTTCGCATTATTCGTGAGAAGTTGAAAACTGCCCAATCTCGACAAAAGATTCAGTATGACCGCAAGCATAAGCCGATGGCTTACGAAGATGGCGAGATGGCTTACCATCGGGTTACACCCTTAAAGGGAACCCATCGATTCGGTATCAAAGGCAAATTGGCTCCTCGTTACATTGGACCCTTTCGCATTCTTGCCAAACGAGGGGAAGTTGCCTACCAACTAGAACTACCTTCGCATCTCTCCAGAGTTCATGATGTCTTCCACGTTTCTCAACTCAGGCGTTGCTTCTCGGATCCTATCCGTGGAGTGGACCACGAAACGCTTGATCTCCAAGATAACCTCACCTATCGAGAACACCCCGTTCGTATCCTTGATCAAGCCGAGCATACCACTCGACGCCAGAATATCAAGTTTCTCAAAGTTCAATGGTCACACCATTCCGAGCAAGAAGCTACTTGGGAAAGGGAGGATCGTCTTCGACTCGAGTACCCCACCTTCTTTCCGACGGATCCTAAATCTCGGGACGAGATTCTTTCAAGTGGGGGTGAGTTGTCACACCCTAGCTAGTCATCCATTAGAGTGTTGCATCATGTTTACTTTTCATCAGAAACTTGAAATGGGGAAGGAAGAACCCCCAACACCCCCCCTGAAATCAACTAGGGTTTACTAAAGCATTTTCAATGAACCTGAAATGCCCTTCTAAAATGTTCACCCTCTTTGTCTTGGGATAGAACCTCTGACAAAATAGGTGCACAATTTCCTAGGTCAACAGAAGGTCATTGATTTAAATCATAAGTATTTGAATTTGAGCATTTAAATGCTATTAAATAATTTAAATGCTCAAATAATTCTGGAAATAAATGTTTGCTGTTGGAAATAATCCAAACAGAACCCACAATTATTTTTAGAATTTTTGGAAATGTTTTAGTATTTTAAATAAAGCCCAACAGCTACAGTTAAATAGAAAACAAAAACAAATTAAAAAAAAGAGAGGGAGAAGCCCATCTGGGCCTTACCTGTGCTGGCCAGCCCACCTGGCTTGGCCCAGCCTACTGGCGCTGCCAGTCGTCGTCCTCCTCGCGCCAGAAGGACGCGGAGCGCGTGGCCAGCGCCCGCGGCCACACGCCGGCCACCTCCTGCTTCCGCCGACGCCAGGAGACGTCCTGTGAATGCCACGTGACCCCCACGTCCCCCTCTCATCCTCTCTCACTCTCCCCCTCGTCTCCCTCCCCCTCTCCCGCGATGGCCGACGCACCCGTCGCCGTCTCACCGCCGTAGCCGCGCCCTCCGTCACCCCCTCGCCTCTCTGACCTGTCCAGAAGCTCCGCTGTGACGCCCTCGCCCTCCCCACCGAGCCACGCCTCGCCGGAGGCCCTGCATCGCCGCCATCAGATCATCTTCGACCTCGGTGCCCGTCGGACGGCGTTCGTCGATTCACCTCGCTCCATTCGCCACCGAGCCCGCTGAGCTGCTCATCGACCTCCCTGTGAGCCCCCGCATCTTCTCCCCCTCCTCCCATGCCCACTAGCTCATCGTAGCACCCGTTCCCGTCGAGCCCGAGAGCTTGGCTCCGCCGGCCATGGCGCCGCGGCGGCCACAGCTCCTGCCGCCCGCGTCGGAGCGCGTCAACGTGCTCAGGAGGCCCCCAGGAGCCTAACCCACACACTCACTCGCTCTACCGCGCACCCTAGCACCAACCCCACAGTCACCCAAACTCCGGCGCCGCCCCGAGCTCGTTTCCGGCGAGTTCCGGCCGTCCCCGCTGCCGCCGCATGCCGCGCTGGATGCGCACGAGCCCCAGCTTCCCATAGATGGTCTCGGCCGTCGATTTGGTCGCCGGAGCGCGAATCCCGCGCTGCCCCGCCGCGTCTGGTCGTCGCCGGCGGCTTAACGCCGGCGAGTTGACCCCCGTTGACCCCGTTTGACCACGGGTGGGCCCAGTTTGACCCCCTGGGTCAATGACAGGTGGGGCCCAGCCCTGTTTATTAGTTAGGATTAGTACTAATTGTTTTTAGTTTAACTAAACCACACTGACACGCGGGACCCACGCGTCAGGTTTGACCTGGACCAGCTCTGTTGACCTGCTGAGGTCAGCATGACGCAATGCTGACGCCGTAATTGATTTTCTGGATTTAATCTTATTCAGGAAAATCCAGAAAATGTTTCAAACTTCAAAAAAATCATAGAAATTAATCTGTAACTCCAAATGAGATAATTTATATATGAAAAATTATCAGAAAAATTCAATCTATCCATCTATAATGGTTTCATGCATGACAAAAAAAGTTTACCTTGCTGTTTAAGCAGAATAAGGAAATGCACTATTAAGGCCATGTCTAATGAGCTAATATTTGAATCTTTGATTCAAATGAGTTCATCCCTTTCTATTTTAGCTTGCATTAGGCCAGGACACATTCATATTGCCATGTCATAGCATGGATCATAATGTTGCATATCGTCATGTGTTGATTGTGTTTCGATGTGTTCTTCATGATAGGTCCTCCCTCCGAGGATATTCAAGAGTATCCAACTGAAGGGCAGTATCCCACTACCACTCCATCAGGCAAGCAACCCATTGATCATTCCGATACAAACCCATGTTCTCGCTTCTGCTCTCGTTTACTGCATTAAGACAACGCGATTCAAACTGCTGTGTGTCTCGGTAGTTGAACCCACTTCCTTTGCATGACCTGTCATTGCCACAGTAACTAGATGAAACACACTAGCATGTGTAGGAGTTGATTGAGCCATATGTGTGTGTGTTCCTACCATGCTATGCTTAGAGTTGTGTCAGGTCTGGCTCATCGGGATGATGAACTAGAGTGAAAGGTTGTGACGTTGTCGAGAGTGTGAAAGTGTTGAACACGATCTGGTAAAGGAATCGATGGAAGGCCATGTAGGAGTACATGGTGGGTTGTTTCATTGAGGTCGTCCTTAAGAACTGAGATCTGTGTGTGTGATTTAAGACTCAGCTACTACCACGCATTGGGCCCGAAACCAATGGACCCTCTCGGCTTATTAACCATACTTGTCCTCTGTCCGGGAGTTGCAAAGTAGTTTCTGGTGTTTGTAGTATGCTGGGGGCCGCACACAGCGCTGACCATAGGGGTGGGCTGTGTTGCGGTAGGCACGTGGCACGGTGTACCGATTCTCCCGTTTGGTGTCTCGGGAACCCTGTTCACATCGTTCGGGGCCGTTAGTGGAAACCTCGGCCGGACTCCCTGCTGATGGAACCCGAATAGGCGATAAACCTGGACTAGGGACTTGTGTGTTTAGTCAGGTCGTGGCCGACACCCTCGCTGGGCTTCCGCTTGGAGGTTGTCGAGTACATGTCGTGTAAACGGCGATAAGTGGTGAGAGCGTGTGTGAAGAAGTACACCCCTGCAGGGTATAAACTATTCGAATAGCCGCGTCCGCGGTAAAGGACTACTTGGTCACCTATACGGTTCATAGACAATTAAATGGATACTACTAAAAGTCTCAAGATAAGTGTGAGTACCGCGGATGGCCCTCTCGTAGGTTGGCAAGAGAGGATCCACGGTGGAGTATTGTATTGGTGATAGTGGACTCGTGTGCGACAAATGCTTTACAAGTTGTGTCTGTCGTAGGATAGCTTAGCCAAGAGTCAAAGCTGGCTTGCTGCAATAACTCCACTACCTTCTTGAGAATGTGCATGTATAGTAGGATTCTGTTGTAAGACTTGCTGAGTACCTTCGTACTCATGTTGCTTTAATTAATGTTTTCAGACGACTACGCCAACCCCTCTGATGGGTTCTATGAAGACCTCGACGTTGACGAGTGACTTATCGCCCAGGTGGTGATCCAAGACTTGTGAAGGGTCGATGTAGATAGACAGGCTCCGTCAAGCCTTCTTTCTTTCTAATGTCTGTACTCAGACTACTTTGCTTCCGCATGTGCTTGTATGATTGTATGACTTGAGTGTCGGGTCATGTGACCCCTACCTATATGGATGATATGTATGGCTCTTCGGTGCCTTTTAAATAAAGTACTTGAGTTGTAGAGTTTTGTTGTGATGCAATGTTGTATTTACTCATATCGGGCATATTGTGTGTATGATTGAAATGCTTGGTATGAGTGGGATCCGACTATCTAGTTGTTTATCCTTGGCAGCCTATCACATGAGGAAATGTAGTCTAGTGCTTCTGAGCGATAGTAGTCCGCTACAGCCCGGTTCACCGGAGTCCTGCTAGCCCAGCACTACTGCTTGGAACACATGACTGGCCGGCATGTGTTTGTCCCTTCGGGGAAATGTCACGCGGTGTTATCCGGAGTCCTGCCTAGCATGCTACAGCCCGGGTTACCGGAGTCCTGTTAGCCCAGTGCTACAGCCCGGATTTATACGTTGTTGACCGACATGCTTGATGTGATTCATGTATGCCTGTCCTCATGGGTTAGTGCCGCCTTGGGTTCACGACGAGCCATGTCGGCCCGGGTTCTCTGTCATATGGATGCTAGCGACATTATCATATACGTGAGCCAAAAGGCGCAAACGGTCCCGGGCCAGGTAAGGTGGCACCCGTGGGAGTACCGTGTGTGAGGCCACAAAGTGATATGATGTGTTACATGCTGGATCGATGTGGCTTAGGATCGGGGTCCTGACAACCCGCCACGTTGTCGTGGTAGAGGCGCAGTGCGGCGACCCTTCATCTATCCTAAGGACTAGCTACGTCCGAATTCCCGAACCCTCCAGGCCGGATACCCGCGGGGGGAGGATATAATCCAAGACCTGAGCTTAGAATCAGGCAACGGGCTAGACTCATCGGACAACATCCAAGACTCCGGACTTCAGAGTTCGGAAGCTCTTCGGCCTCCGAATCGTAAATTGGGTGAGGTTTCAGATTTAACAACACCCGCCCACCCGAACATAAGTGATCTTTCCCAAATCAGGCAAAAGCCCGAAGAAACAGTACATCACTACTGGGCCAGATTCCTCCTGGTTATGAACAGGACAAAGGACTGCTGCGAGGGAGACACAATTTCAATCTTTTGCAGTAACTGCAAGAACGAGGGAATACTTAACGCCATAAGTCGTCGTGATATTACACGTTTTGCTGACTTGGCGTCCATAGTACAAAAGTACCGTGCGATGGAAAGCGCTTGGAAAACCGAAATAAAATTTTGGGATAACCCGGCCTTGAATAGCAATCCCATCCGAACTAAGAGGGTGCACCACAGTAAGGCACCCGGACTAAATATCAAAAAGCCAAAACCCTCTAGAGGGCATGGAACCGTACTGGAAAGGTGGCTTGATGGACCCTGTAGAATTCACAGTACAGAGGACGCCACACTAACACACAGCTTTAGAGCATGTTGGATACTCCGGCAGGTGGCCAAAATTGGCGAGGACCTCCTAATTTCAGAGGCCGAAGAAAGCCAACCCGAGGACACCAGTACCGTTCTCACAGTCTTCGAGACTTTTGCATCAAATAATATGCAAAAAAGAACACTCCGCAGCCTTACTGAAGTCTATCAAGTAGCAACAATAAACCCATGGAGTAACACTGCTATCACCTTCAACGCGAGTGACGAACCTAAATTCCGAACAGCCCGAGCACCAGCCGCATTGGTCCTCAGTCCCATAGTGGACGACTGTCGCCTCGCAAAGGTACTCATGGATGGAGGCAGCGGATTGAACCTCATTTACGAGGAAACCCTCCAAAAGATGGAAATAGACTGGAACCGCATTGAGCGAAGCAGCACAACCTTTAGAGGAATAATCCCCAGTCAGGAAGCGTGCTGCACTGGAAAGATCACACTAGATGTGGTGTTCAGCACGCCTGATAATTACATGTCCGAAGAAGTCACGTTCCAGGTGGCCCCGTTCAAAAGCAGATACCACGCTATATTAGGACGGGAGGCGTTCACAGTTTTCCAAGCTATACCCCATTACGGGTACATGAAGCTCAAGATGCCCGGGCCAAACGGAATTATCACTCTCGCTAGTGATCCAGACATAGCACTCCGCGCCGAAAACAAGACAGCCGCATTGGCCCTTGAGGCACTATCCGAAACCTTAGTAGCCGAAGAACTGACCGCGCTGCGCACCACGGTTAATAGGGATGATGTGATACTCGATAAGAGATCCAAATCCACATCCTTCAAACCAGCGGACGAAATAGTCAAATTTCAGGTCCATCCAACGGACCCCAATAAAACAGCCTCCATTGGGGCACGACTGAACCCTGATGTAGACGCCGCACTGCGAGAGTTCCTACGAGAGAACTGGGACATTTTTGCTTGGCACCCTTCAGACATGCCAGGAATCCCACGCAGGCTGGCCGAACACAGCTTAAATATCCAGAAAGGATTCAAACCTGTCAAACAAGCCCTTCGGCGCTTTTCCGAACCGAAGAGACGGGCTATGGGAGAGGAGCTAGCCAAGTTATCGGAGGCTGGATTCATTAGAGATATAAAACATCCGGACTGGCTAGCAAACCTGGTGATGGTACCAAAGAAGGACAAATCCTGGCGCATGTGCGTCGATTTTAAACACCTTAATAAGGCCTGCCCAAAGGATCCCTTCCCCCTCCCTCGCATAGATCAAATTATCGATGCCACTGCAGGACACGATTCGTTGTGTTTCCTTGACGCATACTCCGGTTACCATCAAATCAAGATGGCAGAATCAGACCAAGCCGCAACGGCATTCATCACACCATACGGCCCATTCTGCTTCAATACAATGCCCTTCGGGCTAAATAACGCCGGCACAACATATCAACGCATGATCCAAACATGTCTGGCAAACCAGATCGGCAAAAATAGTGGAGGCATACATTCATGATGTGGTCTTCAAATCAAGACATGTCGAATCTCTAGTAGACGACTTGAGGCTTACATTCGATAACCTCCGAAAATACGACATCAAGCTCAATCCGGAAAAATGCGTTTTCAGCGTTCCAGCTGGAAAGCTCTTGGGCTTCATTGTATCCGGTAGAGAAATCGAAGCAAATCCAGCCAAGATCCGAGCTTTGTCACAACTGGATGTCCCAAAAGACCTCAAACAAATACAGAAATTAACCGGATGCGTGGCGGCTGTAAGCCGCTTCATCTCCCGCCTGGGAGAAAAGGCGCTGCCCCTTTACCGCCTCCTGCGGTGCACCGAACACTTCGAGTGGACGGATGCCGCCACGGCTGGACTCGATGAAATAAAATCCATATTGGCAACAAACCCAGTCCTGGCCGCGCCAAACACCGGCGAGCCAATGCTATTGTACATCGCGGCAACCCATCAAGTTGTCAGCGCAGTGCTCGTCGTCGAGCGGGAAACAGACGGACACAAATTCCCCCTTCAAAGGCCGGTCTACTACGTGTCCACTGTCCTCACTCCATGCAAATCATGGTACCCACACTATCAGAAAATTGCATACGCAGTATTCATGGCATCCCGGAAGCTACGACACTACTTTCAAGAGTGTTCGATTACAGTAGCCTCGGAAGTACCACTCAATGACATTATCAATAACCGCGATGCAACGGGCCGGATCGCAAAATGGGCCATCGAGATCCTCCCGTTCGACATAACCTATAAGCCACGGCGAGCTATAAAATCGCAAGTATTGGCCGACTTCGTCGCAGAATGGACGGAGGCCGAACTCCCTAAAGAGTACGGCACATACTCAAAATGGATCATGCATTTCGACGGCTCCAAAATGTTGGCCGGACTGGGGGCTGGCGTCGTTTTGACGTCCCCCGCAGGAGACGCAGTCCAATATGTACTCCAAATTATGTACACGGACTCCAACAATGCAGCCGAATATGAGGCCCTCCTACATGGTCTCCGGATGGCAGTATCCATGGGCATTCAACGCCTAGAGGTACGCGGGGATTCGAACCTCGCGATCTCCCAAATAAATGGCGACTTCGACGCCAAGGATCCAAAAATGGCAGCTTACCGCAACGCCGTCCTAAAAATGTCAGCTCGGTTCGAAGGGCTGGAGTTTCACCATATAGCCCGCGAAAATAATTAAGCGGCGGACGTCCTGGCACGCATCGGAGCAAAACGCGATGCAGTCCCCCCCCCCAACATCTTTTTGGAAAGATTGTTCAAGCCATCTGTAACATGGGAGGGGGAACCCGCAATTAACAGCCCGGACGCAGCCGAACCACTCGACGTTGAACAACCTGACATAATTGGAGGTCCTGCCAACGAAATTACACCTTCAGCCCACGTAATAATGGCGGTTATCGCCCCGTGGACAGAACCATTCCTAGCCTACCTTACTAGGCAAGAACTCCCAGTGGACCAAAATGAGGCCCGCTGCATAGTGCGGCGATCTAAAGCCTACAAAGTCCATGAGGGGGAGCTTTATAAGAAAAGCATTACCGGAGTCCTTCAAAGGTGCATCTCCGAAGAGGAAGGGTGGAATCTTCTGGCCGAAATTCACGCCGGACTCGGTGGCCATCACGCTACTGCTCGGTCCCTTGTTAGCAAGGCTTTCTGCACAGGCTTCTATTGGCCGATGGCCCGGGCAGACGCTCAGGACCTAGTCCAACGATGCGTTGGTTGCCAACTTTTTGCCAACCAAAGCCATATTCCACCCACCGCACTCCAAACTATACCCATCACCTGGCCCTTTGCGGTCTGGGGGCTTGACATGGTCGGACCCCTTAAAGGTGGAGCCCATAAGAAAAAATACTTACTGGTCATGGTGGATAAGTTCACCAAATGGATAGAAGCCAAGCCTGTCAAAACGGCTGAATCCGGACCCGTGATAGACTTCATATCCGGGGTTGTACACCGTTACGGCGTCCCCCACAGCATCATAACCGATAACGGTACAAATTTTACAGCCGACGAGGTAAAACTGTGGTGCAAAAACATGGGCATCAAGCTCGACTATGCTTTAGTCTATCACCCACAAACCAATGGCCAGGTCGAACAGGCAAATGGTCTTATCATGAGCGGCATCAAACCCAGACTAGTGCGGTCCCTCAAGGAATCTAAAACGCACTGGGTACAGGAGCTCGACTCCGTACTCTGGGGGCTGCGGACCACGCCAAATCGCACCACCGGATACACACTATTCTTTATGGTGTACGGCGCAGAGGCAGTTCTGCCCTGCGACATAATTCATGACTCACCTAGAGTGCGCATGTACGAAGAAAGAGAAGCCGAGCTCGATCGGCAGGACAGCCTGGACGCCTTGGAGGAGGAGTGTGACGTGGCAAAAGCCCGTTCCGCATTTTATCAACAACAGGCCCGAAGATACCAAAGCAGAGAAGTACGGGCCAAAAATTACAATGTTGGCGAACTAGTTCTACGCCTGCCGGATAAGAAAAAGGACAAACTCAAGCCCAAATGGGAAGTTCCATTTATAATCGACCAAGTCCTGACTGGTGGAGCGTACCGCCTGCGAGATGCGTCGGATAACTGACTTGAGCCGAACCCGTGGAATGCCACACGTCTCCGAAGATTCTACGCCTACCGCCGGACTCCGTGTTCGTCTCCTTCCCTGTCCATTTTTTACATTTTTCTGTCTTATATTTCTCTCCTTCCCCTCTTTTTCCTTTATAACCCTTAAAAGGCTCACTACATGACGCGCACTCGCGCTCATTTAACCTGGGGGCTTCTTTAACAAGAAGCTTATTTATACGGGCTTCATGCCCCACACATGTGTCAAACTTCCGCATGTACCTTTTTTTCACCGTTATATGCATCGATACGACTTAAGTTTTGGCCAAGCTGGGTTGCCTGGCTCCTGTGCTTACCCCCACGTTCCCGATTGTTCGGCTAGGCGGTAAAGGGAGCACCTCTGCGATTGTTACTGCCGCGTCAGCCGGATGTGTACCTGAGACTGGGTGAAGCCGAAAGCTAGCGTTCTTAAGGGAATATTCGGTCGATGGAATAAAGATGATCTTTTTATTAATTTTCATGCGCCCCCAGATGCTTTTTCTGCGTTTTCTTTACACAGTCCGGACATGCACTTTAGGACATGCCTCCCCAACGAAAGGAACCCTTAACGGAACTATTCTCTCTGGAAGATGTTTCTTACTAACCATGTAATATAACATAACTAGTTGGGCACTTGTCTGATAAAGCACTAATGACCCATACGCCTGGTCTCCATGCATACCACGGTTCTTGTATAACCGCTATGGTATTCGGACACACTCCGGACCGTCAGGTCCCGAGGTTGAAGCGAAAAGGTCGGCAACGACAAACGATCTACAATCCGGCTAGAAGGCATTACACATGTCAATTCAAAATTACACAGTCATTTCGACTGATTGTATTCCTCCTCTATACCATCTAACAGGCTGTCTAATTTACAGTCCTGCTGGCAATACTTTGCGGCCAATTCCACTTGGTCGTACACTAAGCTTACTGGGATCTCCTTCCCGTCAGGCCCCACCGGTCTGACCTGGGCCATATGGTTTGGGTCAGACTTCGTAAAGCGGGTCTTCACCATAGCCCAGGCCTCTCTAGCACCTTGTCGGCAGGCCGATACCTTCCACAACCGGAAGCGCCGCCGAGCTCCCTTCAGCTTCTCCGCAAGCTCTCCAAGGCCATCGGGCGTGGAGTGGGCAGGCCATAAGGCTTGGGCAATGCCCTGCATTACCTGCCGAATTCGCTCGTGCAGTTGCAGGAGTTCGGGAAGAAGGTCACCCGTAGAACCGGGCATCTCCTCTGCAGGATGACCTGTGAGCATACCTATAGACAATACTCTCTTATTAGACTTCCATGCCGAACTCATTTTTCAAAGTTCGTTCAAGCACTTACTAAATATGTCGCGTCGAAGCCGTTGATTCTCCTTTGTGGAGTCCGACAGCTGGCCACGAACGTCCTTAAGTTCAACATCCAGCTTGGTGTTGGCATCCTGGAGATCATTCTTCTCTCGCCTCACCTTTGTCAACGTACTCTCACCGGCCTCTAACCGGCGCAAGAGTTGTTGCTTCTCCGGATCAAGTCCGGCGCCATCTGCAACATCAATTGTCAGATTTGCACCCAAACCGCACAATACTAATCTTTCGAAGTGTATCTTACCTGAGGGGGTCCCTTTAGGCTCCCCTGCTGCGGCTAGTGCGACCTCTAGTTGGGCCTTGCACTTTTCCAGCTCCTGGGACAGCACGGTGTTCTTCTCGGTAAGAACCTGCATGTTATATGATCCTTAAATCAGTTACTATAACTGTTTCAAGTCTCGGGGGCTACTGGTATATATATATATATTTAACCAAAATTTTCTTACCCGTATGTCTTTCACATACTGCTCCGTGGCTCTGGCTAAACCATCTTGAGCGGCACGGAGGTACGCATCTCCCGAATTAAAGGCATCTAAAGCCTCTTGGGAGAAACAAGCGTCGCGTAAAATGGTCCGGCGACGCCTGTGGTTCATGGCACTCTCCACTTCGGAATTTGTGGCAGACAGCGTGTCCGCATCCTCTGTCGGAGGAGCGCCCGGTGCACACCTTGTGCTCGCCTCCGTTTCCTGGCCGGTCACTGGAACCTGGCTGGTGGAAGCCCGATTGGCATCCTCTCCGGATATAGTCCAGCGAGGTCTCTTCGTCCTGAAAAAGGCACAAACGTTAATATGCCCTTGCGGAATAATACCGCGGAAACGGAGAATACGTTACCTTTGCGCCGACATCTCGGTCCGGACTGCATCTCTTTTTTCCCCACGGGGCCCTGCGGCCCCTCGTGGGCTAGCCGTTGCGGGTTCGCCTTCCCGCCTCGGGAATCTCCCCTGTGAAACACGGTTGTTGTTAGAAACGCCGGAATACGGGAAAATGGAATCCCCTTCAAGGGAATAAAGACTCCGGTTTCTGTCACCTGGGAGGTCGGGATTAACCCGAGGTAATCTGCCACAATAGCGACCAAGGTGTTGTCCTTGCTTAGCTGATGAAACACCCCGTCGATAAGCTCCACCGATATGTCCAGATCCTCTTCAGAGTCCGGATCGAGGGACCGTTCTGGGTCCTCGGGTTGTGGAGGACGGCTGCTTATATCTTTCACTTCCTGTCGCAGTTCCTGCATTGAAGTCGTCAGACTACGTATCTGACCATGGAAGTATCAAATAAATGGGCAAGCGCAGTTGTTCGCTTACCCAACTTGGAGGTTCATACATAGTGAATCTAGCCCATGGGTTAACGCGGAGCAACTCCTCCTTCTCTCCCTTGTACAAGGAGGACAGAACCTTTATTAGGGAGGCAGCCGAGTCCGGCCCTTTACGGCCGTAACGCGTGGCGTCATCCTCCCCATTGAAATCCCACATAGGGCGGCCTCTGTATTGAAGCGGCTGCACCCCTCGCGTAATGCATGCGGCCATGACTCCAATCATGGTTAGTCCGGAATGAGCCAACAGTCTTATCCGGCCCATCAGGTAAAGGACGTCCCTGTCGTTTTCTCTCTGAGAGCTCTGTGGGCGCCAGCTCAAGCGTTTCTTCAAGGGAGCACTGTTGAACTCAGGGAGACCGGCCCGGATAGGGTCCGGCAGTGGGACATCGTCTATGTAAAACCATTCTAAAGGCCAGTCCTCGGACGCCTTCTTCGGGGTTCCGGATAGATATCCGGTCCCGGCGATGCGCCATACTTCGGCTCCGCCCACTTGGTATATAGACCCCTCTTGAGAACGGGGCACCAGGCAGAATATCTTCTTCCATAGCGCGAAATGAGCCTCGACGCCTAAAAATAGCTCGCAAAGGGCAACAAAGCCCGCAATGTGTAACACGGAGCCGGGCGTGAGATGATGCAGCTGGAGGCCGTAGAACTCCAAAAGCCCGCGGAGAAATGGGTGGATTGGAAATCCCAATCCCCTTATCAGATAGGGAACAAGGCACACCAGTTCTCCTTTAGAAGGATTGGGGTGTTCTCCGCTTGTTTTCCGCCATGGTAGGTGGCGAGACCGGCTCGGACCGGGACCATGTATGCCTGAGGGAGGAATCCCTTGGCCTGAAGCGACACTAACTCACTATGCGGAATGGTGCAACTCTCCCAATCCCCGGGCTTAGGACCGGAGGGGCGAGGGGAGGAGCTGTGGCGGCTGGCCATGTTGGAATGGACCTTAGCTAGGAAAGCTCTGATGATAACTCGCGGAGAGGAGAAGGATGCGGTTCGGATCTAAATCCCCATCCCGTTAAATAGGCGGTTCATTTGTATGGCTAGGGGTGTGGATGTAAGAATGCCCCGGGCTTTTCGCATTCGCTCAACATGTGGAAGACATCCATTATTGGGCGCAGAAGCCGAGGAGCGCTATAAAAATCGGACATTATTCGTACAGGTACATAGAATTCAGGGAAGAACCCGCCTTGCAATGCCGAAGACGATTTGCGCGCCGGACTCGTCGTCATTGAAGCCTAGTTCGGGGGCTACTGAGGGAGTCCTGGATTAGGGGGTGTTCGGGTAGCCGGACTGTTCCTTCGCCGGACTCCTGGACTATGAAGATACAAGATTGAAGACTTCGTCCCGTGTCCGGAAGGAACTTTCCTTGGCATGGAAGGCAAGCTAGGCGATGCGGATACTCAAGATCTCCTATCTTTGTAACCGACTCTGTGTAACCCTAACCCTATCCGGTGTCTATATAAACCGAAGGGTTGTAGTCCGTAGGACAACCATCATCATCATACACAATCATACCATAGGCTAGCTTCTAGGGTTTAGCCTCCTTAATCTCGTGGTAGATCTACTCTTGTACTACCCATATCATCAATATTAATCAAGCAGGAGTAGGGTTTTACCTCCATCGAGAGGGCCCGAACCTGGGTAAACATCGTGTCCCTTGTCTCCTGTTACCATCCAACCTTGACGCACAGTTCGGGACCCCCTACCCGATATCCGCCGGTTTTGACACCGACATTATGATTCAATCGTACACTAATCATGCACGCAAATGTGTACGATCAAGATCAGGGACTCACGGGAAGATATCACAACACAACTCTACAAATAAAATAAGTCATACAAGCATCATAATACAAGCCAGGGGCCTCGAGGGCTCGAATACAAGTGCTCGATCATAGACGAGTCAGCGGAAGCAACAATATCTGAGTACAGACATAAGTTAAACAAGTTTCCATAAGATGGCTAGCACAAACTGGGATACAGATCGAACGAGGCGCAGGCCTCCTACCTGGGATCCTCCTAACTACTCCTGGTCGTCGTCAGCGGGCTGCACATAGTAGTAGGCACCTCCGGTGTAGTAGGAGTCGTCGTCGACGGTGGCGTCTGGATCCTGGGCTCCATCGTCTGGTTGCAGCAATCGGGTAGAGAGATGGGGAAAAGGGGAAACAAGGCAACCGTGAGTACTCATCCAAAGTACTCGCAAGCAAGGAGCTACACTACATATGCATGGATATATGTGTAAGGGGCCATATCAGTGGACTGAACTGCTGAATGCCAGAATAAGAGGGGGGTATCTAATCCTGTCGAAGACTATGCTTCTGGCAGCCCCCGTCTTGCAGCATATAGAAGAGAGTAGAATGAAGTCCTCCAAGTAGCATCGCATAGCATAATCCTACCCGGCGATCCCCTCCTCGATGCCCTGTTAGAGAGCGACCACCGGGTTGTATCTGGCACTTGGAAGGGTGTTTTTTATTAAGTATCCGGTTCTAGTTGTCATAAGGTCAAGGTACAACTCCGGGTCGTCCTTTTACCGAGGGATACGGCCATTCGAATAGATTAACTTCCCTGCAGGGGTGCACCACATAACCCAACACGCTTGATCCCATTTGGTCGGACACACATTCCTGGGTCATGCCCGGCCTCGGAAGATCAACACGTCGCAGCCCCACCTAGGCACAACAGAGAGATCAGCACGCCAGTCTAAACCTAAGCGCGCAGGGGTCTGGGCCCATCGCCCTGAGCACACCTGCACATTGCGTGGGCGGCCAGAAGCAGACTAAGCAACCTCCAGTACAACGGAAGTCACGTTACGCGGCCCAATCTGGCGCGCGACGCTCAGTCGCTGACGTCACGAAGGCTTCGGCTGATACCACGACGTCGAGTGCCCATAACTATTCCCGCGTAGTTGGTTAGTGCGTATAGGCCAGTAGCCAGACTCAGATCAAATACCAAGATCTCGTTAAGCGTGTTAAGTATCCGCGAACGCCGAACAGGGCCAGGCCCACCTCTCACCTAGGTGGTCGTAACCTGCCCTGTCGCTCCGCCACAAAGTAACAGTCGGGGGCCGTCGGGATCCCAGGCCCACCTCTACCAGGATGGAGCCACCTGCCCCTTCAGCCTCCATCTCCGAACAGTATCACAGGTAAGGTAACAGTGTAAAGTATATAGTATATGCCCGTGATCACCTCCCGAAGTGATCACGGCCCAGTAGTATAGCATGGCAGACGGACAAGAGTGTAGGGCCACTGATGGAACACTAGCATCCTATACTAAGCAGTAGGATAGCAGGTAAAGGTAACAACAGTAGTAGCAAGGACAGGCTATGCAGCAGTATAGGATTAACTAAAAGCAGTAACATGCTACACTACTCTAATGCAAGCAGTATAGAGAAGAAATAGGCGATATCTGGTGATCAAGGGGGGGCTTGCCTGGTTGCCCTGGCAAGAGAGAGGGGTCGTCAACTCCGTAGTCGATCACAGGGGTACCGGCAGCGGTCTCGGGGTCTACCGAAAAAAGTAACGGAGGGGGAACACAATAAATAACAGAGCAATCAAAGCATAACATGACAAACGCGGTGCTAGAGGTGATCTAACGCAGGGATAGGTGATACCGGCGAAGGGGCGGAAACATCCGGGAAGGTATCCCCGGTGTTTCGCGTTTTTGGACACGTGAACCGGAGGGGCAAAGTTGTGAGTTCGGTATGCTAGGGATGTGTGGCGGACGAAAGGGCTGCGTATCCAGATTCGTCTCGTCCTTCTAAGCAACTTTCATGTATAAAGTTTTTTGATCCGAGCTACGTCTATTTAATGTGATTTGCTAAAGTTTTAAATCATTTTTAGAATTTATTTAATTTATTTAGTTCAACATTATCCAGAATAGTGCATGCTGACGTCAGCATGACGTCAGCAGTCAACAGGGGTGTTGACTGGTCAAACTGACATGTGGGTCCAGTGGGACCCACCTGTCATTCTCTGATTAGTGTAATTAGGGTTTAACTAACTAATTACTGTTTTGATTAAACTAACAAGTTAATTAGAATAATTAATTGGGATTAATTAACTTAATTAATTTAATTAATTAATCAGTTAATATATTGTTTTTATTTTTATTTATTTTTTTAATTCCTTTATATATAACCGTTCTGGGGTTGGGCCCCCTTGTCATAGGCCCTGGGACCAATCGAGCGCGGGCTGACGGGCGCTGGGGCGGAGATGGGCGTCGGGCGCCAGCCCGAGTAGGCGCACGCCCAGGGGCGCACGGGGCGGCGACAGGCAAGATAGCCCGGGGCGGGGCCGACGAGGTCGGGGGAGGACCGGCCCGTACCGGCGAGCGGCGATGCCGAGCAGGCAAGGACGGCAGCGGGGCCAGGCAGACGTGGGCGTTGCCGGAGCGGGATGAGAAGGGCGTGAACGGGGAGGTGCGGGGTGTGCGGCTGATACGTCTCCAACGTATCTATAATATTTGATTGCTCCATGCTACTTTATCTACTGTTTTAGGCAATATTGGGCTTTATTATCCACTTTTATATTATTTTTGGGACTAACCTATTAACCGAAGGCCCAGCCCAAATTTGCTGTTTTATGCCTATTTCAGTATTTCGAGGAAAAGGAATATCAGACGGAGTCAAAACGGAACAAAATCAACTGGAGAAGTTATTTTTGGAAGGAAACCCACCTGATGGACATGGACCCCACGTCAGAAGAGCCATGAGGCGGTCACGAGGGTGGAGGGCGCGCCCTCTCCCCTAGGCGCGCCCCCTGCCTTGTGGGGCCCCCGTAGCTCCACTGACGTTCCCCCTTCACCCATATATACCGTCGTACCCTAAAACTTCCAAAACAGAAGATAGATCGGGAGTTCCGCCGCCGCAAGCCTCCAGAACCACCAAAAACCAATCGGGACCCCTTTCCGGTACCCTGCCGGAGGGGGGATCCTTCTCCGGTGGCCATCTTCATCATCCCGGCACTCTCCATGACGAGGAGGGAGTAGTTCACCCTCGGGGCTGAGGGTATGTACCAGTAGCTATGTGTTTGATCTCTCTCTCTCGTGTTCCTCTATGGCACGATCTTGATGTATCCCGAGCTTTGCTATTGTAGTTGGATCTTATGATGTTTCTCCCCCTCTACTCCTTTGTGATGAATTGAGTTTCCCCTTTTGAAGTAATCTTATCGGATTGAGTCTTTATGAGAACACTTGATGTATGTCTTGGTGATCAAATTGCGGGTTTCGTGACATTGGGAACCTATGCATAGGGGTTGGCACACGTTCTTGATTCTCCGGTAGAAACTTTGGGGCGCTCTTTGAAGTACTTTTATGTTGGTTGGATAAATCTGAGATTGTGTGATGCATATCGTATAATCATGCCCACGGATACTTGAGGTGACAATGGAGTATCTAGGTGACATTAGGGTTTTGGTTGATTTGTATCTTAAGGTGTTATTCTAGTAAAAACTCTAGGGTTGTTTGTGACACTTATAGGAATAGCCCAACGGATTGATTTGAAAGAATAACTTTGTGGTGGTTTCGTACCCGACCATAATATCTACGTTTATTCTCCGCTATTAGTGGCTTTGGAGTGACTCTTTGTTGCATGTTGAGGGCATGTCATGTGTTCTATCTATGTTATTATTGTTGATAGAACTTGCACTAGCGAAAGTATGAACCCTAGGCCTTGTTTCTTATCATTGCAATACCGTTTACGCTCACTTTTACCACTTGTTACCTTGCTGTTTTTATATTTTTTAGTTTACAAAAACCTATATCTTCTATCCATATTGCACTTGTATCACCATCTCTTCGCCGAACTAGTGCACCTATACAATTTACCATTGTTTTGGGTGTGTTGGGGACACAAGAGACTCTTTGTTATTTGGTTGCAGGGTTGCTTGAGAGAGACCATCTTCATCCTCACGCCTCCTATGGATTGATAAACCTTAGGTCATCCACTTTAGGGAAATTTGCTACTGTCCTACAAACCTGTGCACTTGCAGGCTCAATAACGTCTACAAGAAGAAGGCTATGTAGTAGACATCAAGCTCTTTTCTGGCGCCGTTGCCGGGGAGGCTAGGTAAGTGAAGGTATATCTTTAGATCTTTCAATCGAATCTTTTTGTTTCTTGTTTTAGCACTAGTTTAGTTTATAAAAGAAAACAAAAAAATGGAATTGAGTTTGTCTCACACGCTTCACCTTTTTAATATCTTTCGTGAGTATGATGGAAAGTATAATTGTGCTCAAGTGCTAGATGAAGAGATCTCTAAAATGTTTGGCACTAAATATGTGAATGATGAGCATGATTGCAATGTTGTTAGTATGAATTCTTTGAATATCCATGATGCTAATGATGATTGCACTAGTTATGATAAAAATGCCTCCTATAAACATGTCAATTTTTGTGGAGTAGATTGGGTTTGTAAGTACGCACCAAATAGGGAAGATAGATATTGCAAGAGGCATAAGTACTTAGAAACCAAATTGTTGCAAGAAGAGCTAGATGAATGTGCTGAAAATTTATCTTTTCTTAGCCCTACTTGTGAACTTTGCAATGAACGTGATCATTTTAGTACCCAATGCAAATTGTTTCATGAGCGTATCGTGTCCAAAAATTGTGATGACTTGATTTCCCTTGCACATCATAATGAACTTAGTTTGCTCTTGGGTTATGAAGAACTGAAACGTAGAATTAAGGATATTCCAAAATTTGCCCTTGATAAAGTTCTTCATTTTGATATAGAGAAAATTTATATGTATTGTGCGTTGAATTGCATTGAAAATCCTTATATTGCCAACTACATAAAGAAAATAAAACAAATAGAAGATGAAGAGAATACTAATGAAAGAGAAGAGACTTCCCAATATCCTCCTATTATTTCTAATGATGAATCAGGTAACGAGGAGGAGCCTTCTATTCAACCAATCTCATTAATAAGGAGCTCCAAAAAGAGGATTAAACCCACACATGATGTGGTAAAGAAAAATAAAATAAAAAGGAAGAGAGGTAAAAAGGTATCTCTCCCAAATAAAGTTGCTCCTATTATTGCTATGCCCCATGAAAATGAAGATGATACACTTGATGATGATCTCGTTATGTCTATTGCTTGTTGTGATGATTATGATTGGGAAGATAATGATACTCCTTATGATCTTGAAAATCTTTTTGGCACTTGCTTGGAAGAATATGATAATAATGTTTGCTATACTATTGGTGCTATCCATACTATTAATGATGAGAGTGATTATGCTTATGACACGAGAAGGCCCAAGCTTGGGTAAGCTATGTTTGATGAGGATGACATATTTGAGAATATATTTGCTGCAATTAATGTTTGTCCCAAGCTTGGGGATGCTACGTTTAATAATGATGATATTTTTAGCCTTCCATGTTTTGATATGCAAAGTGATTATGATGAGAACAAAGTTGCTACTTATGATGATTATTGTGATAAAACTTATGTTATAAAAAGTAGTGATGATTATATTTATAAAACTTGTCATGATTATGAGTATCCTTTCTCTGAACATTACTCTTTTAATGTGGAAGCAATTTATAGTATTCAAGTCTCTTATGATACTCCCACTATTCCGAATGAGAAGAATTTTGCTTATGTGGAGAGTAATAAAATTTCTATGCTTGTAGATCATGAAAAGAATGCTTTAGGTGCTGGTTATATTGTTGAATTAATTCATTATGCTACTGAAAATTATTATGAGGGAGGAATATATGCTTGTAGGAATAGCAATAATGTCAAGTTTCCTCTCTATGTGCTTAAAATCTGGAAGTTATGCTTGTTTTACCTTCCTATGCAAGATGATTCTTATTCCCATAAGTTCTTTTCTCACAAACTCCCTATGCATAGGAAGTGGGTTAGACTTAAATGTGCTAGTAATATTCTTCATGATGCTCTCTTTATGTTTCAATTCTTATCTTTTATGTGAGCATCATTGAAATCATCATGCCTAGCTAAGGGCGTTAAACGATAGCGCTTGTTGGGAGGCAACCCAATTTTATTTATTTTCTTTATTTTTGGTTCTGTTTAGGAATAGATAATCCATCTCGCCTCTGTTTAGATGTGGTTTTATGTTTTAATTAGTCTTTGTGCCAAGTAGAACCTTTGGGAAGACTTGGGTGAAGTTTATGTGATCTTGCTGTGAAAAACAGAAACTTTAGCGCTCACGAGAATAGCTGCCATTTTTTACTGGAGAGTGATTTTAGGTTGATTCTTTTTGCAGATGATTAATAGACAAATTGCTCAGGTCCAGCAATTTATTTCATAATTTTTGTGGTTCCATAAGTATACGTTTGATACAGATTACTACAGACTGTTCTGTTTTTGACAGATTCTGTTTTCTATGTGTTGTTTGCTTATTTTGATGCATCTATGGCTAGTATTAAGTGGTATGAACCATAGAGAAGTTAGAATACAATATATATTACACCAATATGAATTTAGAATGAGTTCATTACAGTACCTAAATGGTGGTTTTATTTTCTTATACTAACGGAGCTTACGAGTTTTGTTTTGAGTTTTGTGTGGTTGAAGTTTTCAAGTTTTGGGTAAAGATTCGCTGGACTACGGAATAAGGAGTGGCAAGAGCCTAAGCTTGGGGATGCCCAAGGAACCCCAAGGTAATATTAAAGGACAACCAAGAGCCTAAGCTTGGGGATGCCCCGGAAGGCATCCCCTCTTTCGTCTTCGTTCATCGGTAACTTTACTTGGAGCTATATTTTTATTCACCACATGATATGTGTTTTGCTTGAAGCGTCATTTTATTTTCTTTAGCTTTGCTTGCTGTTTGAATAAAATACCAAGATCTGAAATTTTTAAATGAGAGAGAGTCTTCACATAGTTGCATAATAATTATTTAGCTACTCATTGATCTTCACTTATATCTTTCGGAGTAGTTTGTCATTTGCTCTAGTACTTCACTTATATCTTTTAGAGCACGGTGGTGGATTTGTTTTAAAGAAACTTGATCTTTCATGCTTCACTTATATTATTTTGATAGTCGTTAATAGCATGGTAATTTGCTTAATGTTAATATACTTAGTGTTCAAGATATGTGAAACCTTCTTTTGAGTGAATTGAATACTAAGATAAATTTAATGCTTGACAATTGTTTTGAGATATGGAGGTAATAATAACAAAGTCGTGCTAGTTGATAATTGTGAATTTGAGAAATACTTGTGTTGAAGTTTGCAAGTCACGTAGCATGCACATATGGGTAAAGTTGTGCAACAAATTTGAAACATGAAGTGTACCTAGCTTGTGCATCCTTATGAGTGGCGGTCGGGGACGAGCGATGGTCTTTTCCTACCAATCTATCCCCCTAGGAGCATGCGTAGTAGTACTTTGCTTCGAGGGCTAATAAACTTTTGCAATAATTATATGAGTTCTTTATGACTAATGTGAGTCCATGGATTATACGCACTTTTACCTTTTCGCCATTGCTAGCCTCTTCGGTACCGTGCATTGCCCTTTCTCACCTTGAGAGTTGGTGCAAACTTCGCCGGTGCATCCAAACCCCGTGATACGAACGCTCTTTCACACATAAACCTCCTTATATATTCCTCAAAACAGCCACCATACCTACCTATTATGGCATTTCCATAGCCATTCCGAGATATATTGCCATGCAACTTCCACCACCATCATCATCATCATGACATGCTTTACTTTTGTCATATTGCCATTGCATGATCTTGTAGTTGACATCGTATTTGTGGCAAAGCCACCATGCATTAGTTTTCATACATGTCACTCTTGATTCATTGCACCATCCCGGTACACCACCGGAGGCATTCATATAGAGTCATATCTTGTTCTAGTATCAAGTTGTAATCATTATGTTGTAATCAATAGAAGTGTGATGATCATCATTATTAGAGCATTGCCCAATCAAAAAAAGATAAAGGCCAAAAAGAAAAGAAAAGAAAGGCCCAAAAAAAGAGAAAATAAAAAGGTCAATGCTACTACCTCTTTTTCCACACTTGTGCTTCAAAGTAGCACCTTGTTCTTCATGTAGTGAGTCTTATATATTGTGCTTCAAAGTAGCACCATGATTTTCATATAGTGAGTCTCATAAGTTGTCTTTTTCATACTAGTGGGAATTTTTCATTATAGAACTTGGCTTGTATATTCCAATGATGGGCTTCCTCCAAATGCCCTAGGTCTTCATGAGCAAGCAAGTTGGATGCACACCCAGTAGTTTTCTTTTGTTGAGCATTCTTAGCTCTAGTGCATCCGTTGCATGGCAATCCCTACTCCTTGCATTAACATCATTTGATGGGCATCTCCATAGCTCATTGATTAGCCTCGTTGATGTGAGACTTTCTCCTTTTTTGTCTTCTCCACACAATCCCCATCATCATATTTTATACCACCCATAGTGCTATGTCCATGGCTCGCGCTCATGTATTGCGTGAAGGTTGAAAAAGTTTGAGATTATTTGAGTATGAAACAATTGCTTGGCTTGTCATTGGGGGTATAGAAGTTGGGAACATCTTTGTGTGACGAAAATGAAGCATAGCCTAACTATATGATTTTGTAGGGATGAACTTCCTTTGGCCATGTTATTTTGAGATGACATAATTATTTGATTAGTATGCTTGAAGTATTATTATTTTTGTGTCAATATGAACTTTTGTCTTAAATCTTTCGGATCTGAATATTCATATCACAAGTAAGAAGAATTACATTGAAATTATGCCAAAGTATCGCTCCGCATCAAAAATTCTTCTTTTTATTATTTACCTACTCGAGGACGAGTAGGAATTAAGATTGGGGATGCTTGATACATCTCCAACATATCTATAATTTTTTATTGCTCCATGCTACTTTATCTACTATTTTAGGCAATATTGGGCTTTATTATCCACTTTTATATTATTTTTGGGACTAACCTATTAACCGGAGGCCCAGCCCAGATTTGCTGTTTTATGCCTATTTCAGTATTTCGAGGAAAAGGAATATCAGACGGAGTCAAAACGGAACGAAATCAACTGGAGAAGTTATTTTTGGAAGGAAACCCACCTGATGGACTTGGACCCCACGTCAGAAGAGCCACGAGGCGGTCACGAGGGTGGAGGGCGCGCCCTCCCCCCTGGGCACGTCCCCCTTCACCCATATATACCCTCATACCCTAAAACTTCTAGAACAGAAGATAGATCGGGAGTTCCGCCGCCGCAAGCCTCCAGAACCACCAAAAACCAATTGGGACCCATTTCCGGTACCCTGCCAGAGGGGGGATCCATCTCCGGTGGCCATCTTCATCATCCCGGCGCTCTCCATGACGAGGAGGGAGTAGTTCACCCTCGGGGCTGAGGGTATGTATCAGTAGCTATGTGTTTGATCTCTCTCTCTCTCTCGTGTTCTCTCTCGTGTTCCTCTATGGCACGATCTTGATGTATCCCGAGCTTTGCTATTGTAGTTGGATCTTATGATGTTTCTCCCCCTCTACTCCTTTGTGATGAATTGAGTTTCCCCTTTTGAAGTAATCTTATCGGATTGAGTCTTTATGAGAACACTTGATGTATGTCTTGGTGATCAACTTGCGGGTTTCGTGACATTGGGAACCTATGCATAGGGGTTGGCGCACGTTCTTGATTCTCCGGTAGAAACTTTCTCTTTGAAGTACTTTTATGTTGGTTGGGTAAATCTGAGATTGTGTGATGCATATCGTATAATCATGCCCACGGATACTTGAAGTGACAATGGAGTATCTAGGTGACATTAGGGTTTTGGTTGATTTGTATCTTAAGGTGTTATTCTAGTAAAAACTCCAGGGTTGTTTGTGACACTTATAGGAATAGCCCAACGGATTGATTTGAAAGAATAACTTTGTGGTGGTTTCGTACCCGACCATAATCTCTACGTTTGTTCTCCGCTATTAGTGGCTTTGGAGTGACTCTTTGTTGCATGTTGAGGGCTTGTCATATGTTCTATCTATGTTATTATTGTTGATAGAACTTGCACTGGCGAAAGTATGAACCCTAGGCCTTGTTTCTTATCATTGCAATACCGTTTACGCTCAATTTTACCACTTGTTACCTTGCTGTTTTTATATTTTCAGTTTACAAAAACCTATATCTTCTATCCATATTGCACTTGTATCACTATCTCTTCGCCGAACTAGTGCACCTATACAATTTACCATTGTATTGGGTGTGTTGGGGACACAAGAGACTCTTTGTTATTTGGTTGCAGGGTTGCTTGAGAGAGACCATCTTCATCCTCACGCCTCCTACGGATTGATAAACCTTAGGTCATCCACCTCAGGGAAATTTGCTACTGTCCTACAAACCTGTGCACTTGCAGGCCCAACAACGTCTACAAGAAGAAGGTTGTGTAGTAGACATCAGCGGCAGTGCAGGGCAGGCCGGTCGGTGGCTTGGCCGTGGGGGTCTGGCGGGGCTCGGCCGATGCGGGCGCGCGGCCAGGGCGCTGGTGTGGGCGATGGCCACGGCGGGGAGCGCCAGCGGCACGACGGGAGGATACGCGTTGACCGCGGCGACTACGAGAGGAAGGAGGCAGAGAGGGAGGGGCGGCTCACGGGCGTGGCAGGGGCACAGGGGCGGCGAGGCTCGGGGAAGCGGCTCGTGGCAAGGGACGAGGAGGCGCTAGCAAAGACGGTGGGGCGGTGCCGGGCGGCGTCGAGGCGACGGGGATCCGCGACGGGGTAGGGGCGCCGTGCGTCGATGGCGTGCGACGAGGAGCTCCGGTGGCGGCGAGAAGCGACGGCGGGGTCGTCCTCGGGCGCTGGGGACAGCGGCAGGTGACGGTTCCTCGGGCGCGGGCTAGGTGAGGCTCCGGCGCGGCAAGGGATCGGGCGCGGGGTGTTCGGTGACGATGGAGAATGAGAGGGAGTGGGGGGTTGTGCGGGGCGACGGGGATGGGCGTCCTGGGTTCATTCCCCCGATCCAGATCTGGGTCGGGGAGGGGGAGAGAGCGACGTGGGGGGGAGAGCGGGGCGTCGGGTAGTGGTTAGGGTTTCCTCAGGGGGGTCATGGAGAGGACTGGGGTGGGCCGGCCTGGTGGCCCGGTTTGTCTGTTTTTTTGTATATGTTTGCTTTCTGTTTTTATTTCTTTTCTGTTTTATTTTAGTTACACTTTATTTTTAGTTTAGTAAAATATGACAATAGCTTCAAAAATAGTGTCTCAAAATAACCCACTACCCTAAAAAGTTCTACCTCAAAAATAAATAGTTTATCATTTTATAAAATATCAAAGGCACTTATTTAATCATTTCAACTATTGTTTTAATCATTTTAGAGTTATTAAAACATTTTAAAAAAGTGGGGTTTCTTTGCCACAATTAACTTTGCATTATTTGGTACAACCAGGACATTTTAGTTTTAAAGGTTGAAAATTTTTGTTTTTGCCTTTAATTAAATTTTGGATTTGAATCGGTTTTGAACTATCCCGATATTAACTATAGTGACATAGGTGACATGACATCATTAACAGGGAATTACTGTAGCTTAATTACCCGGACGTCACAAAATTCTACATCATTTCCGATCAACAATATGTCATTCACATATACTTATCTGAAAGGCTGTAGTGCTCCCACTCACATTCTTGTAAATACAGGCTTCACCGCAAGTCTGTATAAAACTATATACGCTTTGATCAACTCATCAAAGCATATATTCCAACTTCGAGATGCTTGCACCAGTTCATAGATGGATCGCTGGAGCTTGCACACTTTGTTAGCACCTTTAGGATTGACAAAACCTTCTTGTTGTATCATATACAACTCTTTTTTTAAGAAATCCATTAAGGAATGCAGTTTTGACATCCATTTGCCAGATTTCTTAAAATGTGGCAATTGCTAACATGATTCGGACAGACTTAAGCATCTCTACGAGTGAGAAAATCTCATCGTAGTCAACACCTTGAACTTGTCGAAAACTCTTTTTCGACAATTCGAGCTTTGTAGATAGTAACACTACTATCAGAGTCCCTCTTCCTCTTGAAGATCCGTTTATTCTCAATGGCTTGCCGATCATCGGGCAAGTCCACCAAAGTCCACACTTTGTTCTCATACATGGATTCTATCTCAGATTTCATGGCCTCAAGCCATTTCGCGGAATCTAGGCTTGATGCGTCTCCAATGTATATATAATTTTTTATTGTTCCATGCTATTATATTATTTGTTTTGGATGTTTAATGGGCTTTATTATACACTTTTATATTATTTTTGGGACTAACCTATTAACCGAAGTCCTAGTGCAAATTGCTGTTTTTTTCCTATTTCAGTGTTTCGCATAAAAGGAATATCAAACAGAATCCAAATGCAATGAAACCTTTCGGACAGTGATTTTTGGAACAAACATGATCCAGGAGACTTGGAGTGGACGTCAAGAAATAAGCGAGGAGGCCACGAGGCAGGGAGGCGCGCCTACCCCCCTGGGCGCGCCCCCCACCCACATGGGCCCCTCGCAGCTCCACCGACCTACTTCTTCCTCCTATATATACCCATGTACCCCGAAAACATCCGAGAGCACCACGAAACCCTATTTCCACCGCCGCAACCTTCTATACCCATGAGATCCCATCTTGGGGCCTTTTCCGGCGCTCCGCCGGAGGGGGAATCAGTCATAGAGGGCTTCTACATCAACACCATAGCCTCTCCGATGATGTGTGAGTAGTTTACCACAGACCTTCGGGTCCATAGTTATTAGCTAGATGGCTTCTTCTCTCTCTTTGGATCTCAATACAAAGTTCTCCTTGATCTTCTTGGAGATCTATTTGATGTAATTCTTTTTGCGGTGTGTTTGTCGAGATCTGATGAATTGTGGGTTTATGATCAAGATTTTCTATGAACAATATTTGGTTCTTCTCTGAATTCTTATATCTATGATTTGTTATCTTTGCAAGTCTCTTTGAATTATCAGTTTGGTTTGGCCTACTAGATTGATCTTTCTTGCAATGGGAGAAGTGCTTAGCTTTGCGTTCAATCTTGCGGTGTCCTTTCCCAGTGACAGCAGGGGCAGCAAGGCACGTATTGTATTATCCATCGAGGATAAAAAGATGGGGTTTATATCATATTGCTTGAGTTTATCCCTCTACATCATGTCATCTTGCCTAATGTGTTACTCTGTTCTTATGAACTTAATACTCTAGATGCATGCTGGATAGCGGTCGATGTGTGGAGTAATAATAGTAGATGCAGAATCGTTTCGGTCTACTTGTCACGGACGTGATGCCTATATACATGATCATGCCTAGATATTCTCATAATTATGCACTTTTCTATCAATTGCTCGACAGTAATTTGTTCACCACCGTAATACTTATGTTATCTTGAGAGAAGCCACTAGTGAAACCTATGGCCCCGGGGTCTATTTTCCATCATATAAGTTTCCAATCTATTTTACTTTCCAATCTATATCATAAAAATACCAAAAATATTTATCTTATTATCTCTATCAGATCTCACTTTTGCAAGTGGCCGTGAAGGGATTGATAACCCCTTTATCGCATTGGTTGCAAGGTTCTTATTTGTTTGTGTAGGTACGAGGCGACTTGTGTGCAGCCTCCTACTGGATTGATACCTTGGTTCTCGAAAACTAAGGGAAATACTTACGCTACTTTGCTGCATCACCCTTTCCTCTTCAAGGGAAAGCCAGCGCAGTGCTCAAGAGGTAGCAGGCTCATCATCGCTTCCTCATAGTTTGTAGGTTCGTCATGGTCAAGTAACATGACCTCCAGAATAGTATTACCGTACCACTCTGGTGCGGATCTTACTCTGGTTGACCTACGAGGTTCAGTAGTAACTTGATCAGAAGTATTCATGATCAGCATCATTAGCTTCCTCACTAATTGGTGTAGGTATCACTGGAACTGAGTTCTGTGATGAACTACTTTCCAATAAGGGAGCAGTTACAATTACCTCATCAACTTATACTTTCCTCCCACTCACTTCTTTCGAGAGAAACTCCTTCTCTAGAAAGGATCCACTCTTAGCAACAAAGATCTTGCCTTTGGATCTGTGATAGAAGGAGTACCCAACAGTTTCCTTTGGGTATCCTATGAAGACACATTTCTCCAATTTGGGCTCGAGCTTATCAGGTTGAAACTTTTTCACATAAGCATCGCAACCCCAAACTTTAAGAAACGACAGCTTAGGTTTCTTGCTAAACCATAGTTCATACGGTGTCGTCTCAATGGATTTGTAGACGGTGCCCTATTTAACGTGAATGCAGCTGTCTCTAATGCATAACCCCAAAACGATAGTGGTTATTTGGTAAGAGACATCATAGATTGCACCATATCTAATAAAGTAGAGTTATGACATTTGGACACACCATTACGCTGTGGTGTTCCAGGTGGCGTGAGTTGCGAAACTATTCCACATTGTTTTAAATGAATACCAAACTCGTAACTCAAATATTCGTCTCCTGCGATCTGATCGTAGAAACTTTATTTTTGTTACGATGATTTTCCACTTCACTCTGAAATTCTTTGAACTTTTCAAATGTTTCAGACTTGTGTTTCATTAAGTAGATATACCCATATCTGCTCAAATCATCTGTGAAGGTTAGAAAAATAACGATACCCGCCGCGAGCCTCAACACTCATCGGACCGCATACATCAGTATGTATTATTTCTAACAAGTCTGTTGCTCGCTCCATTGTTCCTGAGAACGGAGTCTTAGTCATCTTGCCCATGAGGCATGGTTCGCAAGCATCAAGTGATTCCCAAAATCCCATCAGCATGGAGTTTCTTCATGCGCTTTACACCAATATGACCTAAACGGTAGTGCCACAAATATGTTGCACTATCATTATCAACTTTGTATCTTTTGGCATCAATATAATGAATATGTGTATCATTACGATCGAGATTCAATAAACCATTTATATTAAGTGTATGACCATAGGAGGTTTTATTCATGTAAACAGAACAACAATATTCTTTGACTTAAATGAATAACTGTATTGCAATAAACATGATCCAGTCATATTCATGCTCAACGCAAACACCAAATAACATTTATTTTGGTCCAACACTAATCTCGAAGGTAGAGGGAGTGTGCGATGGTGATCTTTATCAACCTTGGAATCATTTCCAACACACATCGTCACTTCACCCATAACTAGTCTGTGTTCATTCTCAACTCCTGTTTTTAGTTACTACTCTTAGCAACTAAACCAGTATCAAATACTGAGGGGTTGCTATAAACACTAGTAAAGTACACATCAATAACATGTATATCAAATATACTTTTGTTCACTTTGTCATCCTTCTTATCCGCCAAGTATCTAGGGCAGTTCCACTTCCAGTGACCATTTCCTTTGCAGTAGAAGCACTCAGTTCCAGGCTTGGGTCTAGCTTTGAGCTTCTTCATGGGAGCAGCAACTTGCTTGCTATTCTTCTTTGAAGTTCCTCTTTATTTCCCTTTGCCCTTTTCATGAAACTAGTGGTCTTGTCAACCATCAACACTTGATGCTTTTCTTGATTTCTACCTTCGCCGATTTCAGCATCGCGAAGAGCTCGGGGAATCGTTTTTCGTCATCCCTTGCATATTATAGTTCATCATGAAGTTCCAGTAACTTGGTGATAGTGACTAGAGAACTCTGTCAATCACTATCTTATCAGTAAGATTAACTCCCATTGATTCAAGCGAATGTAGTACTCAGACATTCTGAGCACATGCTCACTGGTTGAGCTATTATCCTCCATCTTGTAGGCAAAGTACTTGTCAAGGTCTCATTCCTCTCGACTCGAGCATGAGTCTGAAATACCAATTTCAAATCTTAGAAAATCTTATATGCTCTGTGGTGTTCAAAACGTTTTTGAAGTCTCGGTTCTAAGCCGTAAAGCATGGTGCACTAAACTATTAAGTAGTCATCATACCGAGCTTTGTCAAACGTTCATAACGTGTGCATCTGCTCCTGCAATAGGTCTGTCACTTAGAGGTGCATCAAGGACATAATACTTCTGTGCAGCAATGAGGATAATCCTCGGATCACGGACCTAGTCTGCATCATTGCTACTATCAACTTTCAACTTAGTTTTCTCTAGGAACATATCATAAATAAAACGGGGAAGCTATACACGAGCAATTGATCTACAACATAGATATGCAAATACTATCAGGACTAAGTTCATGATAAATTGAAGTTCAATTAATCATATTACTTAAGAACTCCCACTTAGATAGACATCCATCTAATCATCCAAGTGATCAAGTGATCCATATCAACTAAACCATGTCCGATCATCACGTGAGATGGTGAACAACACTATGTTGATCATATCTACTATATGATTCACGCTCGACCTTTCAATCTTAGTGTTCCGAGTCCATATCTTCATATGCTAGGCTCGTCAAGCTTAACCCAAGTATTCTGCGTGTGCAAAACTGGCTTGCACCCGTTGTATGTGAACGTAGATCTTATCACACCCGATCATCACGTGGTGTCTCGGCACGATGGACTGTCGCAATGGTGCATACTTGGGGAGAACAGTTGTACCTTGAAATTTAGTGAGAGATCATCTTATAATGCTACCATCGTACTAAGCAAAATAAGATGCATAAAGGATAAACATCACATGCAATCAATATAAGTGATACGATATGGCCATCATCATCTTGTGCGTTTGATCTCCATCTCCAAAGCACCGTCATGATCACCATCATCACCGCCTTGACACCTTGATCTCCATCGAAGCATCGTTGTCGTCTCACCAACTATTGCTACCGCTTAGTGATAAAGTAAAGCAATTACATGGCGATTGCATTTCATACAATAAAGCGGCAACCATATGGCTCCTGCCAGTTACCGATAACTATTACAAAACATGATCATCTCATACAACAAATTATATATCATCACGTCTTGACCATATCACATCACATCAAGCCCTGCAAAAACAAGTTAGGCAGCCGCTACTTTGTTGTTGCAAGTTTTACGTGGCTGCTACGGGCTTCTAGCAAGAACCGTTCTTACCTACACATCAAAACCGCAAAAAAAATTCATCAAGTTTGTTGTTTTAACCTTCAACAAGGACCGGGCGTAGTCACACTCGATTCAACTAAAGTTGGAGAAACAGACACCCACTAGCCACCTGTGTGCGAAGCATGGCGGTAGAACAAGTCTCATGAACGCGGTCATGTAATGTCGATCTGGGCCGCTTCATCCAACAATACCGCCGAATCACAGTATGACATGCTGGTAAGCAGTATGACTATTATCGCCCACAACTCTTTGTGTTCTACTTGTGCATATAACATCTACGCATAGACCTGACTCGGATGCCACTGTTGGGGAACGTAGTATTTCAAAAAATTACCTACGATCATGCAAGATCTATCTAGGAGAAGCGTAGCAACGAGCGGGGAGAGTGTGTCCACGTACCCTCGTAGAACGAAAGCGGAAGCGTTTAGTAACGCGGTTGATGTAGTCGAACGTCTTCGCGATCCAACCGATCCAAGTACCGAACGCATGGCACCTCCGCGATCTGCACACGTTCAGCTCGGTGACGTCCCTCGAACTCTTGATCCAATTGAGGCCGAGGGAGAGTTTCGTCAGCACAACGTCATGGTGACGGTGATGATGAAGTTACCGACGCAGGGCTTCGCCTAAGCACTACGACAATATGACCGAGGTGTAAAACTATGGAGGGGGGCACCACACACGGCTAAAGATCAACGTGTGTGTCTATGGGGTGGCCCCCTCCCCCGTATATAAAGGAGGGGAGTAGGAGGAGGGCCAGCCTCAAGGGGCGCGCCCAAGGGAGGGGATTCCTACTCCTAGAAGGAGTAGGTTTCCCCCTTTCCTAGTCCAAGTAGGAGAAGAAAGGGAAGGAGGAAGAGGGGAGAAGGAAGCAGGGGGCGCCGCCCCCTCCTAGTCCAATTCGGACCAGCCCATGGGGGGGCGCAGCCACCCCTTGAGGCCCTTCTCTCCTTTCCCGTATGGCCCATTAAGGCCCACTACTTCCCTCGACGAATTCCTGTAACTCTCCGGTACTCCGAAAAATACCCGTATCACTCAGAACCTTTTCGATGTCGGAATATAGCCTTCCAATATATCAATCTTTACCTCTTGACCATTTCGAGACTCTTCGTCATGTCCGTGATCTCATCCGGGACTCCGAACAACCTTCGGTACATCAAATCACATAAACTTATAATACCAATCTTCATCGAACGTTAAGCGTGCGGACCCTATGGGTTCGAGAACTATGTAGACATGACCGAGACACCTCTCTGGTCAATAACCAATAGCGGAACCTGGATGCTCAAATTGGCTCCTACATATTCTACGAAGATCTTTATCGGTCAAACCGCATAACAACATACTTTGTTTCCTTTATCATCGGTATGTTACTTGCCCGAGATTCGATCGTCGGTATCACCATACCTAGTTCAATCTCTTTACCAGAAAGTCTCTTTACTCGTTCCGTAATGCATCATCCCGCAACTAACATATTAGTCACATTGCTTGCAAGGATTTATAGTGATGTGCATTACCGAGAGGGCCCAGAGATACCTCTCTAATACACAGAGTGACAAATCCTAATCTTGATCTATGCCGACTCAACAAACACCATTGGAGACACCTGTAGAGTATCTTTATAATCACCCAGTTACGTTGTGACGTTTGATAGCACACAAGGTGTTCCTCCGGTATTCGGGAGTTGCATAATCTCATAGTCAGGGGAACATGTTCAAGTCATTTTGAAAGCAATAGCAATAAAACTAAACGGTCATTTATGCTAAGCTAACGGATGGGTCTTGTCCATCACATCATTCTCTAATGATGTGATCCCGTTCATCAAATGAAAACACATGTCTATGGTCAGGAAACTTAACCATCATTGATTAACGAGCTAGTCAAGTAGAGGCATACTAGGGACACTTTGTTTGTCTATGTATTCACACATGTACTAAGTTTCCGGTTAATACAATTCTAGCATGAATAATAAACATCTATCATGATATAAGGAAATATAAATAACAACTTTATTATTGCCTCTAGGGCATATTTTCACACATCTTTTGAATAAGTAAATAGGAAATATAAATAAGTAAATAGAATATCTGGTCTAGTTGCACAAAGGTAAATCAAAGATCCAATCATAGGATGACACACCTTTTGATCCACTGCTTTACCATTGAGATCAAGGTCAAGCTGGCTTGTGGTTGGCATATGTGTCTTTGCCCCTTTCAAGTCCTCCATCTTGAACCTCCTGAGCATGTCTTGGGTATATTTGACACGGTTGATGAAGGTTCCTCCTCTTAATTTCTTGATTTAAAATCCAAGGAAGAAGTCCAACTCTCTTATCATAGACATCTCAAACTTCTCAGTCGTTAGCTTAGCAAACTCATCATTAAAGCTTTGTTAACTGAACTAAAGATAATATCATTAACATATAATTGTCATATGAACAGATCCCCTTTAACCCTCTTAGTAAAAAGAGTCACTGATTTGCCCAATTTCAAACCCACGATCTTCTAACAACTCGATAAGGTGCTCATACCAATCTCGTGGTGATTGCTTGAGGCCATGGAGCACCTTATCGAGTTTATAGACATGATTGGGGAACTTGGGATCCTTGAACCCTGGAGGTTGTTTGACATACACCAATTCATTTATGGAACCATTAAGAAATGCACTCTTCACATCCATTTGTTGCAAATTAAAGTTATGATGTAATGTGTATGCAAGAAACATGCGAATAGATTCATCAAGAGCAATGGGAGCGAAAGTTTCACCGTAATCGGCACCTTTGACTTGGGTGAAACCTTGAGCCACCAATCTTGCCTTGTTGCAAACCGCTTGACCATGAGTGTCTTGCTTGTTCTTGAATATCCACTTGGTCAATATAAAATTATGATTCTCCTTTGGCCTTCCAAGTAATGACCATACCTAACCTAGAAACCATAAAAAATGTAAAATTGGTTCGGTTCAGTTTATTTGTGGTATAGTTTTCGGTTCAGTGTTAAAATGCATAGAATGAGATAGCCTCAACGTCCAGCCACCAGTTTGGTTTTTGAAGCTATATCGTCGGGTTGCTTTATCGGGGGTATTAATAGGGCGCTTGATTGCTTAAGTGCTCAAATCTCATGTCGTGAATGCCTAAATATTATATTTGTTTTTGGTTCCTGAAAGTGCAAGTAATCCTCGGGTGGTTTTGGTAATTAATAACAACATATAAGTCATTGATCTAATGCTCATTGATAATAGATTTAAGAGAAGATCAAATGATTGGCATGGCAAGGACTGGTGATTGTGGACCCCTCAAAATGCTAAGGACAAGGATTGGCAAAGCTCCAAGACTCTACATTTTTGGTTAAGTGATCCAAGATCACATTGAGTGAGTCCATAGGAAAGCCAATACTATTAAAAGGGGATGAGGTTTTGATCATGACTCAATTGCTCAAGTGCTTAGTGATATTTCTCCAAAATCCTCAACCACTTCTCCACATCACATCTATCCAAAACCCTAAAAGTCCATCTTGGTCCCGTCGAAATCTTCCAATCCGGACCCACCGAGATGACACCATACATTGCCACATGCCAAACCCTAATGTTTCGGTACAACCGATATGGATCTCGGTCGCACCGAGATGGCCTGACCAAGTTTCTGTAGTGAGTTGTTTCATTTCGGAATTACCGAGTTGAAACGATCGAAACTACCGAAATAAAGTCTTGACCTAGCCATTGCACTTCGGTCACACTGAGTTGTTCTATTCGGTCTCACCGAAAATCCTAACGGTCAAGTATTTTGCACTAGTCGGTCTCACAGAGATTTTTATATCGGTGTCACCAAGTTGGATCAAAGACTTGTAACGATTGGATTTTTGGTGTTGCCTATATACCCCTGCACCACCACCTACTCTCAAGAGAGAGCCATCATAATGAACCACTATTTCCATTACTCATTTTCTGAGAGAGAACCACCTACTCATGTGTTGAGATCAAGAGATTCCAATCCAACCATTTGAACCTTGATTTCCAGCCTTTTCCAAGTTGCTTTCCATTCAATCCCCTCTTTTACCAAAGCCAAATCTGTGAGAGAGTGATTGAGTGTTGGGAAGACTATCACTTGAAGCACACGAGCAAGGAGTTCATCATCAACAATACCATCTATTACCTTTTGGAGAATGGTGTCTCCTAGATTCGTTAGGTGTCACTTGGGAGCCTCCAAGAGATTGTGGAGTTGAACCAAGGAGTTTGTAAGGGCAAGGAGATCGTCTAATTCGTGAAGATCTACCCGAGTGAGGCTAGTCGTTCGTGGGTGTAAGCTATGATGGAATAGACAAGGTTGCTTCTTCGTGGACTCGCGCAACCGTTACCCTCCGTGGGTTGAGGTCGCCGTCAATGTGGATGTACGATAGCACCACCTATCAGAACCACGACAAAATCATCGTGTCTTCATTGCGTTTGGTCTCTCTGATCCCTCCTTTACGTTCATATGCAAAGTCTTTACTTTCCGCTGTTCAACTCTTAGACTTGCATGTGTAGGGTGTACTTGACTTGGTAGAATTGCTAAAAACTTGCGTACAACTAAAATTGGAAAAATGATAAGTTTTTATTTGGTCAAGTAGTCTAATCACCCCTCTCCCCCCCCCCCCCCCCTCTCTAGACATACTTCCGATCCTACAGTTCTGTAACAGATGACCAAGATAACTCGTGAACGTCCAACTGGGTGCGAAAAAATCATTCTCAAAGGGAGAACCCCAAACAGAAATTATGTGAGCATAGATAGGCATTACGGTGTCACCGTTCTTTCACCTTTAAAACCCACTTGCAAACCACACAAACCAAAAACCCTTGCCCCTCCATTTTTAGCAAACTTTGGCTTAGATGTGAATCATATTTGGCAAAATCATCTTCGATGGGTTATCCAATAGACATTTTTGTAGTAGTGTTAGCCGAACTTCGACTAATAAGGGTCTTCCACCAAAATAATTGCTTATGTTTCTTCTACTATATTCAATTCATGGTGTGGAAATGTTAGCCTCATAACCTAATGTCCACTCGAAGTATTTTATTGTGATCTATGTATTGGACCCATATCTTATGGTGGCCTCGTCATTCCTTGGCTACAAGACATCTCTCGCGTGGCTTCCATAGTAAACGTGATGAAAATAAAACGACGGTTGAATCGGTGAAAACAGGAACTGTTAGTCTCACCGGTCGACCGTTGGTCCTGTTTTAAAACTATTTTATCGGGTTGCCGAATCGGGGCTATTAATAGGGTGGCTTGATTGCTCGGATGCTCGAATCTTAAGTCGTAAATGCCTAAATATTATATTTTTGTCGGATGCATAACAGATGATCAAGATAACTTAACAGGGTGGCTTGATTGCTTAAGTGCTCAAATCTTCGGTCGTAAATGCCTAAATATTATATTTGTTGTTGGATGGGTAACAGATGATCAAGATATATAGCAGTGGCTTGATTGCTTAAGTGCTCAAATCTTCGGCCGTAAATGCCTAAATATTATATATGTTGTCGGATGCGTAGCAGATGATCAAAGATAACTATTTAGCTCGATTGCTTAAGTTCTCGAATCTTAAGTGTAAATGCCTAAATATTATATTTGTTGTCGGATGCGTAGCAGATGATAAAAGATAACTATTTGGTTCGATTGCTTAAGTTCTCGAATCTTAAGTCGTAAATGCCTAAATATTATATTTGTCGTTGGATGCGTAACGGATGATCAAGATAACAATGACTTTGCTTAAATGCTCAAATCTTAAGTCGTAAATGTCTAAATATTATATTTGTTGTCCAATGCATAACAGATGATCAAGATAACTCGTGAACGTCCAGCTGGATGTGGAAAATCCATGCTTAAAAAGGGTGTGTGGAAAATCCAAACAGAAATACGGTGAGCATAGATAGCCACTACGGTGTCACCGTTCTTTCGCCTTTAAAAACCACTTGCAAACCACACAACCCGAAAACCCCTGCCCCTCCATTTTTAGCAAACTTTGGCTTAAATCTACCCTCCTCCGCCCCCTTCCTCCCCACTCCCTGCCACCTTCCCCAAACAAACAACCGTATCTTTCTACCTCCTCCGTCCTTCCCTGGCGCCGCCTATGGACGCGACATCACTGGACGAGGAGCAGGTGGCGGCGGCGGCGGCGGCGGCAGCAGACAATCTTGATGAGGAGGTGGAGCAGGGGGAAGAGGGGGAGGAGGAGGCCACGCCGGTGGTGCTGAAGAAGGGGCCGTGGACGACGGCGGAAGACGCCCTGCTGGTGAACCACGTGCGGCAGCACGGTGAGGGCAACTGGAACGCCGTGCAGCGCATCACCGGGCTCCTGCGCTGCGGCAAGAGCTGCCGGCTGCGCTGGACCAACCACCTCCGCCCCAACCTCAAGAAGGGCGCCTTCTCGCCGGACGAGGAGCTCCTCGTCGCGCAGCTCCACGCCCAGCTCGGCAACAAGTGGGCCCGCATGGCCACCCATGTAAGCATCAGCATTTCTCCATCCCTACTCCTTTAGATCTCCAACGCTCCATTAATGGCAGATTTGTCGAATTTGACTCTTGATGCTTGTGCTCGTACGTCCATAGCTGCCGGGGAGGACGGACAACGAGATCAAGAACTACTGGAACACGAGGGCCAAGCGGAGGCAGCGCGCCGGTCTGCCCATGTACCCGCCGGAGGTGCAGCTCCAGCTCGCGATCACCAAGCGCTGCCGGTACGCCGACTTCTCGCCCCCGCAGCAATCAGCGGGCGGCAATGTCCTGGACGCCACCGATGCAGGGTACACCAGCGCCCGCCCGCCGCCGCTCGACCTCGCCGGGCAGCTCGTCATGGCCAACCGGCCGGTGCAGTTCCTCTCCCAGACGCCCTTCTCCGCGCCGTCTTCCCCGTGGGTGAAGCCGTCGTTCGCACGCAACGCGCGCTACTTCCAGTTTCCGCATTCATCGCCCGTGTCGCCGACGACGCCGGAGCTGTCGTTGGGCCACCGCCTGCCCGGCGGCGACCGGACTCGGTTCACTCCTCTCTCTCCGTCTCCGGGGGCCAAGGTGGAGCTCCCTTCATCCCAATTGCGCCCGGCGTCACCGGCCGCAGCCGCAGCCACGGACAGCAACGGCGGCGGCTTGGGCGAGGATCAGCAGAACCTCGAGGCGATGCTGCAGGAGCTGCATGATGCCATCAAGATCGAGCCGCCGAGGCACGTGAGCGGCCACGCCGAGCAGGACGGCGCCAGTGGTGAGTGGTGCTGTCGCGCGTGAAGCATTTCTCATTTTCCATTCCTCGGAAGCATCCGAACCTTTTTTAATTTGTTGCTTTGTTGGAGAAGAGAACAAAAAACATGGTCATGATTATGATGGGAAGCACAGATTAGCAGACGAAAACCTTTTTGTTCGGGCTTCCAAATTCTCTGTTTGTTTATCCTAAAAAAACACTATATTTGTTTTCTTGCCAAATTCTACTACCTACTTCTTGAAAAGCAAAACAAAACTTGCTAGATTATTCTAGAACTTTACACTTTAGCTTGTTTTCATTAGGAAAATATTTATGTTAAGGTAAAAGGAGTTGGGCAAAATCTGAAATAACCTTTTTGTTTTGATTGATAGTTTTAAGGTTAGTACACAAGTGCAGGCTGCAGGTACTACTTTTGATAGTACATAGGATATATATCTTTAGTTAGTCCTTGCAAGACAGTGACTACTTTTAATCTTTGTTCGATGATTACGTTTGCTTTATTATACATATTTTACCAAGTACTTTATTACCTTTATTATTTCCCTTTCCCTTTTTCCTTCTCCAATTGTACTGCTTTACTTACATACCTAATCCAATCCGATGCAGATTCATGCTCTTGTTTTGCTGTTTTATCATTGCTGGTTAGCTCCCGTAGCAACACGTCATGTTACTTCTATATAATTCCCAAATTAACATAACCAATCAATCAATGTAAACGTGATCATATCTAGCTAGCACTACTTTTAGGAGATTTACTAGACAAGCTCATGATCGATCTTGCTAGCTTTGGTAGTGCAGGACAGAATCAAATCGGAGTATTATCTAATTTGAACACCTCAGCTTCCAACTAGCACGAAATATATAATGCATTAGGGAAGAAATGGTTAGATTTTGCTTTCTTTTTGAGGAAATTGATTACATATCTGTTAGCTAGATAGATCATGGCTTGTTTTCCTAACTAGTTCAACTCCATCCAGGTGGCAACAAATCGGAGGGTGGACTACTCAAAGATGATGATGATATCGGCACACTGTTCGACATGATTATACCGAAGGCCTTCCCTATGATGGAGCCCGCACCCCTGGTCGATGCGCCCAACCACTCCGGCAGCTCGATCCCACAGCACGGCGGCGACAACCACAACGTCAACCTCAGTGTGGATCATCTCCCGGTCATCCCATCGGAGCAGGACTGGGTCCTCGATGGTGCCTGCCAGTGGAACAACATGTCCGGCATCTGCTGACAAAGATCGATACCTCACATCATAATCAGGACTCGAGGCGTTCTATATATGGTGATCTTGACAAGCAAAAACCATTATGAGGGATCTGTTTTGATGCAACCTTTTTGGATGTCTTTAAGTACCTTTCTTTCTTTTGATCTAAATAGAGATTAAACCTTGTGCCTCTGCGGGCGAGACATACAACTTTCTTTATTAAAGAGTTTAAATAATCATCCGAAAAGTTAGATCCAAAGGCCCAGACACAACCGAGCGATCAAAAGTTGTTTACGCGGATCATGGAGCAAGATGTTCCATGTCATTTGACTGCCTTTCGGTTACGATGACCCGAAATAAGACATTCCATACAATTCAACCAAATTTTCACAAGGATCTCCAATACTTATCGAATTTCTGTCCCTGAAAGAAGAACAGCTAAGACTTTTTACGTCTAAACCGACGTTATGAGTTCGAGTGTCTCCGAGTTGAAACATGTGTAGGGATAAGAAATAAAGATTAGAAGAAACGCTTAACGCATTCAACTTTGGCTTGGACTCTATGACATTTTTCTTCTTCGAAAAATGACGGTTTTATTAACTCGTAATGTAACATCAAAGAGATACAAAGCATAATAAGCATAGTCTGCTGCCACACATACGCACGCACACGAACCTGAATTTCTCATAATCTCCGCTATGAATTAAGTCTGGTTTAGTTTAATTAATTGAACGTGCAAGAGCATCCATGAAAAGTTAACATCACACACACACACATAATTAGCATCAACTGCAGTTCAAAGAAGAATATGCGCTACGGTTTGTGCACACGAGTTAACTGAAACATAGTCTAGTAAAAGAACCTTTTTAAACGAAAAGAAAAACTTTTGGTGGCACAGATCCAGCTGGAAACACGATAGACAGTACACACATAATTAGCATCAATTATGTACTCACTAGCAAAAAAAAACATCAATTATGTACTCACCTCGTCCCATAGTATAACAGCGTTTTTTGGCACTGCAATAATTTCAAAAAAGAAAAGGAAGAAGAACTGACAGTTTTTAAAAGTTGAAAATGGTTGTATACGTTATTAAGAATGAACAGTGTACACACGAGTTAATGGAAACTCTTGGGTGGTACTATTCCAGGTGAGAATATGCTTAGTCACTTAAACTCTTTATTATCCCTCTAATTTTCCAGGTGTGGCTGAATCAAAGCCCTACAACTACAAGCGCTTCAAGCAGGGTTTGGTACGTAGTTCATCGTAAAAAAGAAAGAAGAAAAGGAAAAATAATGCAGGGTTTGGCGGTCACAAATCCGTCGTGAAATTTCCGCATACCGTGCGGGCGTGCATGGATGGTGGCTTGGCTTGCCGCCTCCGGTCTCCTCCCGTGATGCAGTGCGGTGGTGATCGACCGAGAGGAACAAGGAGCAGTTGGAACGCATGAGCGGCCACCCTCCGCCTCCATGCTAAATACGTGTTGTCCATTCTTTGCTGCTTGCTTCATGCCATAAGTTGCGCCCCATGAGGATGTTCCTCTTGTTGTGACCCCTTGCTCCTCTCCTCTGTTTCGGCGAATTCTTTAACGGAAGCTTCTAATGTAGGATGCAGCTGGATGCGTCCGCCGCAACATCCGTTTATATAGTATTTCCTCCGTTTCATAATATAAGAGCGTTTTTAACATTAGAAAATAAGCTGATTATTGTTGCTTTAATAACCACGATATAAAAAGGACCGTCTTATCCAGAGAAGTCAGCAGACGTTCGATTTATCACCCCTCCCAGCGAACGTTTGCTGGTTAGCACTTTTTATTAAACAACGGGGCACGAACGCCGTCGGCCTGCATGATTATTCTCTAATGGTTGTTTCAGTTCAGGGTTGGGCCCAGAAACAGAACGTATCGAATGCAGAGGCCACCATAAAATACTTTGAATGAACGTTAAGTTATGAAGCAAACAATTTCCACATAAAGAAGTGGATATATAACAGAAGAAATATAACATTTTGGTTGGAGGCCCTTATTGATCGGACTTCGGTTGACATTCACTGCTAGGACAGTGTCTATCCAGGATAACCCACCAAAGACGATTTTGCCAGAATATGCATCACATGAAGTAAAGTAATGTCAGAAATAATAGCTGATATGTCACACCGTTTATAGTGCATTAAAAATGTTGACATATAATCCCAGCTCCAGCCTTATTTAGATGCTGATCAAGGTAGTTCTTCTGATCCAATCCCTAATGCCCCACCCGGGTTTCCTCCTCATGACATCGTTACTGTATATAGGAAACCTACAGGGGGCGGCAAAAACAATTTTCTTTTCTTACCGGCAACAATTATATTCCCTCTGCTCCTAAATATGTCTTTTTAGAGATTTCAAATGGACTACCACATATGGATGTATATAGACATATTTTAGAGTGTAGATTCACTCATTTTGCTCCATATGTAGTCTCATTTTGCTCCATATGTAGTCACTTATTGAAATCTCTAGAAAGACAAACAAATATTTAGGAACGGAGGGAGTATATATATTTAAAAAGAAACAAAAATGACGTTCACTTCAACCAAGCTCATTATTTAGTGAGGCACAGGGGCAAATCCAAAAAAACGACTTCCAAAGACGCTCAAGTAGCTTTCCATGAAGCCATACAAAACTTGGAAGCAATGGATGCTTCACATCGGCAATCATGGAACGGCCGGCCGCTAACCAACTCAGTGTATTTTTCCCTCCTAGCTACCATACGCCCCCCTGACCAGCAAAGGGAAACAAATTCCCGAAGAACCACAGCCAGCGCTGCGGCGAATTAGACCTTCAGAAAGAATCTTCTCTAGTGTAAGAAAGGGAGGGTTTTAATCTTCGTAATCCATATCGTAGTCATCGTCTAGCCCGGAACTATCAACCCCACCCATGATGGACAGGAAGGCGAGAACCGAGATGAGTTGGGCCGCGAGGAAGTACTTTGTTCTTCGCCTAGATTTCTTCTCCTCCTCTGTCCGCTCCTTCTTAGCTTTGGGCTTCGGCTTGTAGCCTAGAAAAGATCGGGTTCATAAGAACTCAAAAGATGGTAAATGCTTCAAAAGTGCAGAATGTAAGAGATATAGAGGTGCAACGGCAAAGAATATTGTTTTGGTTGGATTTGTCTCCATATTACCATCTCGTTTACCTCCGTTTCAAGTGAACATTGTTTAGGCCAAAGTCTCCAACACAAAGTATACCTAAAAGTATTCATTGTACATGACGTGCCACAAATTGAATTTATGCAATCACTGGTGGAGCTCTCGCAGTATGTGAGGGCTGAGCAATGTATTAACTATAAAATACTCATTTTCAACTTGTATCCCAAATGAGTATACATGCAAGTGCCTGTTAACACTATCTCCTTTGGAATCACTACACAGCAATGGAAGCTTATCAAATGAAGTATTTAACTAGCAATCGCTGTTAACAGAATCTCAGAATGTGAAACTAACAAAAATGATATTTATATCCATGATGAATAGATAAATAACTAGGAGCACATGTTCCCAATATTAACCAATCAACAAATATGAGAACTAGTAGAGATGCACTTTATGGTCTGAAGTACTATAACAGACAAATGCATTAACTTACTTTGTCCAGAAGATGATGTTTTCCTGGGCGTGGATGATGATGGCATATCAGATGAAGCTGATCCTGCTGATGATGAGCCAACTTCCACCAATTGGACCTTGATATCCTCGGCATACTTTACCAAGTTGTCATAGTTCAGCAAATAGCTTCGCAGCATAGATGTAGCCTAAGAAGCAGAACATGCCAGGAAGTTAGTCAAAACACAACTCAAGTCATGGGTTGGAGAATGTGTTTTACAGCTAGTTAACGAAAAAAAAACACTAGTATACAAAGAACCCTATTATTAACCTATGATGCATTTGAGAAGTGCACTCCATGACTCATGGTTCCAGGGTTACGTGCAGATTATTATTGAATATCAATGTGCATTCATGTTTTAGATTCTGTAACTGAATGTTCACGTATACTGAACTTCATTTGGGTAGAAGCAAAGCTGAGCATTCAAGGCTGAGGGCAACTCACAGGAAATGCATTAAGGACAAAAAGAACATGTCCAAGCAAAAGAGCATCAGCATCTGTAGGGCTGCAGAATTCAAAGTATAGAATGGTTAGTGTCCTGCAAATGTTACATCAATTTAAGATAAACATATGAAGAGCCACAAAGAATCAAAATGCTCAATCGTCTAGTGGTTCAGGATATCTTTCAACGAGGCAGCAGGGATTCGACTTCCATAAATCAGAGAGCATGCCACAAAAAAAGGATGGCCCGCTATGCATTTCATTCTTTCTGGACCCCCCCCCCCTCTCTGTCTCTCTCATGGTAAGCCTCTCCTTCTGATCGGGATGAGGTACATGCCTCCCAGCTGGGGGGTGGACCCGATCGTATCCAAGCTTCATCTTAGCATTTACTGCGATTCTTTCTCAACTACTATTCGAATTCGGATAGCTTTACTCTTTCAATGTAATCCATTATCTTCACAAAAGAAAATAAAAGACTATTTCAACTCCTATATAACTCTTATGTGTCAGAATATGAACCTAATACATTGCTTATAAACAAAACATAAGAAAAACAGTAGTATACCTATCGTCGAAAAGAAAGGATTGATCCCCTAATTTCGTAGATAAAGCATCATAAGCAGCAGTAGCCCTCCGGTATATCTGTTCAAAACAAGAAATTATAAGTATGCCATAAGCTACTAGTGCGTGACCAAAAATAAGGAATGTAGAAGTCATGAGAACAGAAGTAGTAACCTCCTCTTCTTTTTCTGCAGCATTAAGCTTTGTTATATCCATTAGTCGCTTCACATCTCTAATTTTCTTCCAGTGGAGTACCTTTCCAATAGGCCAGGGGAGATCAGAAAAGTAGATGTCTCGTGCAATGCTCCCATGAGCCCCATCATTTGCCACCCAAAGTTCGTATTGCAGAGCATCAGCAAGCCAGGTCGAAATCATGGCCTTTGTGGATAGTACATCAGAGTAAGAAACGCTTGGGTGTTTTGAGGTCAAGTCAACAATTTTCTCCTCCCTGAGATACTCAATTACACCTCCATTCTCATTGTTGAATGCGACACACTCACCAAATTCAACATATGGTATGTGATCTGTGGAATAAAGATAAAGATGTAAGGACAGAAGAGCAGTATATATGCTTAGCAAATTGAAGGAAAACAAGTCTCTAGTTTATAGTAGTGTATTAGAAAGAGAATAGTGGTATGACATTTTTTCTTTCTTTTGTCTATATTTTATCCCTTTTTTGTACTGATGATGACAGGCCCTGGCCCATGGTAAGTTTCTTCCACCCTCATTAGCTGCTATAGTAGAACTCCCCTGTTTACTGCACCCAAAATATATCCTAGCTCTCTCCCTGATCATTCAATCCTTCTGCTGACTCCCTTTCATTTCCATCCATCCCGATAGGTTCTAGCCTCCCCTCTATCAAGTTGTCTGCCACCTATGTACATCTTGCCTAGTGCATGACTGCACAGGGACTGTCCCTGGCGGATGTGGATCACATTGACCCCGCTCAGCCACGGCTTTGGTGCCAACATTGCTGGAAAGGACAGGGAAAGAAAGGGGAAAGCTGTGAGGCAACACAAATGGAGCTAAAGGTGGCCATCCAACCCTGTATGCTGCTGATTCGCTTCCAATCTGTCATTATTCAATCACCATCACCGCCACACTTACCCACTGATCGACGTGGTGCCACACTTTGTCATCACCTCTAACCTAGTTGGTAAGGTAATATGCATATAAAGTTTCTAGGATGTATTCATGAATTAGGACGAATATTGTCTTGCTATGTTCCAGATAGATGTATGATGATGTGTTTTATCTTCCTTTTATCGGTAGCAAATAAATAACATTGCAACTATGACTCATTTGCATGAATAACCTTAGCTGCGCCATTCATCCAAGTATATACCCATACACAGTACCAATCTCAACAATAACAGGCTCAGTAGATCTTTCAGGAGTCAAATGCATCCCATATGAAACAAAACAAAAATGCCCCTCCAATGCTTGCTTCGATTTTGGAAAGATATACTACACAAATCAAAAAGGTTGCACAAACACATAACTGGAGCAATTTAACATTCGGTACAGCTAATAAGTTTTGGCTTGAAGCCACAAAACAGTCCGAAGGCTAGGTGGCAGTCTATGATACTGCACTGCTTAGCACATTCAGTTATCCGCCAACTACATTATTGGTAGAGTAAGGTCCTTGGTAGGATTAGATACTAGTTCATCAGAAACAAACCTATCTATGCAACTATTGCTTGATTTGGTTCAGTCTTTTGCTTATTCATTGTGTTTAGAAACCGCTTCTACTTACTTTCATGTGTACGGCTTCACACTTGTATAATCAAACTGGATAAGTCCTTTAATGAACACTAAAAGTTGGATCCGGACCTAGTACCAGACATGCAGAGGCGAGCAGGCATCCCACGGATCAGCGTGCCTGATCTCTGCAGACCTGAGGACCTACACGGGACGCATCAGCTCAAGCGCAAAGGATTCGAAGCACATATGCCTCGCCAAGCAAAGCAAAATCCTCTCACGCGACCCAAACACAGAACCTAGCACAGTCAACAATTCAGACTCAATCCTAAGCGACGACACCCAGGCGGGGGATGCTTGGATCAGAGAGATCCTAGCTCACACAGTCCACGCGAGGAAACAGGAGCGCGGGGGAGTCGGGGGCGGAGGCTCACCGGCGTCGGGGAAGCGGTAGTCGACGTGGATGTCGAAGGGGACCTGGGACATGCGGAGGTAGAGGAGGACGGGGAGGCAGGTCGGGCAGGCGGTGGGAAGCCCGAAGCCGGGCTTCCGCGCCACCAGCGTCTTCCGCGCCGCGGCCTCCCACTCCGCCGCCGCCGTCGTCGCCGATGCCATCGCCGGGAGGGGGGAGCTTGCGGAAGGGGTTTGGTTCGGGTTTCGGGGAAACAGCGAGGGGGGCTTGGGGAAACGAGAAAAAAAGTTTTATGCGGCGCCTCTTGTCTCCTACTGCCGGCCTGCTCCCTTCTTATTTCGGCGGTCCCGTTAGATTTTGGGCTCATGGGCCCAGCCAGGCCCAAACGGCGTGACGCCGAGTCGGCGGCCGTGAAGGACTTTCCCACCGTGTTCTCGAAGAAAAAGAGTTTCCGACCGTAAAGTCTGACAGACAGAAACTTTCTTTTACCACTCAAAAAAAAGACAGAAGCTTTCTGGACTTCATATTTTGTTCTTTTCTTTTTCCCCTTTTTGCGGGGACATATTGTGTTATTTTCTGGCATACAGATCATCAAAAGGTAAATCCTTCGACAAAAAAGATACAGTATGAGCGGATTTACTCCTACGCGACCGACCGCTAGAGCGCTCGTACCTGTACTAGAATTCAACTATCCTTTTAACTGAATATTCACTTTCTTCTTTCTTTGTCTGTGCACTTCCACTTCGTACCCTTCCCTCAAAACTTCTCAACAACAACAAAACAAACTTCCCTCGAAAACCATTCTTTTTTGCCTCTTTTGTTGCCTCTGTCAAAGCTGGAATGACTGATTCCCCTTGTTTGAAGTCGATTAAGAAAGTTGAAAATTTATACACTGATGGATAGAGGAATTGAGGTTAACAACGGAAATGTTACCAATAAAAAGTGTCTTTCCACGGGAAGCAGTATTGAGGGAGGTGATTTTGTCGAGAGGAGGAGATTGTCAATCCTGCTTCGAAAGTCATCTTCTGCTCGCGATGAACAGTAAAATTAGTAGAAAAAAGAAAAAGTGAAAAAAAATCTGAATTTTTCTGTGATGAACTTTGAAAAATGTTTTAAGTGCTTGCAAAATTTGATCATGAAATCACGTTCCTGGAAGTCGTGGCAAAAAAATCAGCACTTCGAAATGCTTTCGAAAATAACACTTTTGGACGATCAGTTTCTTTTCCACGACTTCCATGGATGTCATTCTTTGATGATTTTTTGTGAGCACTGAAGACATTTGTCAATGTTTACCACAGAAATTTTTTAAATTTTTTTGATTTTTTTCTTCAGTTTTTTTTCAGATTTTACTGTTCAACCGAGCTCATTCGAGCTCGAGCTCGAAAACTCTGGGTCCATCATGCTTCCTCTTTCAAGAGAAGATTGTCTCCTATCTTACATGACCAATGGGAACAACTATAAATGATGCGACATCAATTCCCAGGAGAGATCTTGCTGATAACATTATCTGGAAATTGCATAGTTCTAATCATGTCTCTACTAAATCTATGTAGGGCAGGCTGGAAAAAGATTTAGCCAGGGATAACTATAAGTCGATTTGAGAGTCTAAGACTCCTTTCAAAATACAAATATTTCCATGGCAGTTGCTCCAGGATGTTGTTCTAACTAGCGAAGAGCTACTCCAGGATACTGTTCTAACTAGGGAAGTGATGAGGAAAAGACAATAACTTGGCAATCCATCCTTTTTGTTTGTGACCAGGTGGAGTCATCACAACGTCTTTTATTCCGGAGCCATGTGGCTCTAGTGATTTCGATGCGGTGCTAGGAACTGATATTTGCCCCAATTCTTTGTGGCAATACTATGTGTGGTTTTATAATTTCATTCCGGCGAATAAAAAAACTTTACGTAATTGGTTTGGCTTCTATATATCGGGCTATTTGGCTAGCATGAAATCGTGCTACATTTGAGAATAAATAGATCAAAACTCCTTTTGAGGTTGTGTTTACCGCTTGCTCCTTTCTATTATGTTGAGCAAAGATGTAGAAGTTGGACATGGTTGATGTTGCTATGACCAGTAGTAACAGCAACACCGCAAGGACAAGAACTCTGGCCAGCAAATTAGTGGCCGGCCGCGAGAAGCAGCGCTATCTGTTGAGTGTTTGATGGCGGCAAAATTTTGTGTTTTGACCCTTTAACTATAGTTTTGCAGAATCTGACCCTGGTTGCAAAAAAATATCTGACCCTTTTTCTACCGCCAGGGTCTATGACGATAGTGTTGAACAGCCTATCGCCATGCCCACCGGTGGTAGGTTGACGGCAGCCCCCGTCAACCTGCTGTTTCTGATCTGACGTGTCCTAACTGCTCTACCGCCGAGGCATACCGAGGTAGGGTAGCTAAAGCTACCGTCGAGGGGGTGGCGGTAGGGTGTGGTGCGCCTGCGCGGGCGAAATCTTGCTGTGACAAAAAATGGAACTACTTCTGCGGTAGGTTTTCACACCCTACCGCCACACCCAGCGGCGGTAGGGTGTGCCAGGCGCGTCAACATTCTGTGACTGAAAATGGGGGGTTTCGTGCGGTAGGTTTTCATATTTGTAAGCTGTGAAAACCTACCGCCGTGGTGCCTGGCGGTAGGGTCCTCTCACTTATTTTTCTATAAAAACTTGACCATTTGAATTACAAATATGACACTAACAGATAAACACACAACAGCAAATAGTGTTTGCATATGAAAGTATGATGACCTCACACATTATAGATAGCAAATCGACATATCCAATAAGTTCAACATATCAAATAGGTTCAACATAGTAAAATAGATAGCAATAACACAAAACTGAGTAGTTCAACATGGCACAACTACTTTAACTAAGCAAGTTCAACATGACAACATCACTCTAGTTCCTCCCCTCCCCCTCTTGGCAGCACGCTCCTCGTTTCTCTTCGAGCGGCCTTTGATGACCCACAAGTATAGGGGATCTATCGTAGTCCTTTCGATAAGTAAGAGTGTCGAACCCAACGAGGAGCAGAAGGAAATGATAAGCGGGTTTCAGCAAGGTATTCTCTGCAAGTACTGAAATAAGTGGTAACAGATAGTTTTGTGGTAGGATAATTTGTAACGAGCAACAAGTAACAAAAGTAAATAAAGTGCAGCAAGGTGGCCCAATACTTTTTGTATGAAAGGACAAGCCTAGACAAACTCTTATATAAGGAAAAGCGCTCCCGAGGACACACGGGAATATCGTCAAGCTAGTTTTGATCACGTTCATATGATTCGTGTTCGGTACTTTGATAATTTGATATGTGGGTGGACCGGTGCTTGGGTGCTGTTCTTATTTGAACAAGCATCCCACTTATGATTAACCTCTATTGCAAGCATCCGCAACTACAACAAAAGTATTAAGGTAAACCTAACCATAGCATGAAACATATGGATCCAAATCAGCCCCTTACGAAGCAACGCATAAACTAGGGTTTAAGCTTCTGTCACTCTAGCAACCCATCATCTACTTATTACTTCCCAATGCCTTCCTCTAGGCCCAAATAATGGTGATGTGTTATGTAGTCGACGTTCACATAACACCACTAGAGGCTAGACAACATACATCTCATCAAAATATCGAACGAATACCAAATTCACATGACTACTAATAGCAAGACTTCTCCCGTGTCCTCAGGAACAAACGTAACTACTCACAAAGAATATTCATGTTCATAATCAGAGGGGTAATAATATGCATAAAGGATCTGAACATATGATCTTCCACCAAGTAAACCAACTAGCATCAACTACAAGGAGTAATCAACACTACTAGCAACCTACTAGCACCAATCCCGAACTTGGAGACAAGAATTGGATACAAGAGATGAACTAGGGTTTTGAGAGGAGATGGTGCTGGTGAAGATGTTGATGGAGATTGCCCTCTCCCGATGAGAGGAGCGTTGGTGATGACGATGGTGATGATTTCCCCCTCCCGGAGGGAAGTGTCCCCAGCAGAACAGCTCTGTCGGAGCCCTAGATTGGTTCCGCCAAGGTTCCGCCTCGTGGCGGCGGAGTTTCGTCCCGAAAGGTTGCTTCTTATTTTTTTTCCTCGACGAAAGACCTCATATAGCAGAAGATGGGCATCGGAGAGCCACCAGGGGCCCACGAGGCGCGCCCCCCCCCACCCTCGTGGACAGGGAGTGGGCCCCCTGGTCTTCATCTTTGGCAAGGATTTTTCATTATTTATTATAAGATATTCCGTGGAGTTTCAGGACTTTTGGAGTTGTGCAGAATATGTCTCTAATATTTGCTCCTTTTCCAGCACAGAATTCCAGCTTCCGGCATTCTCCCTCCTTATGTAAACCTTGTAAAATAAGAGAGAATAGCCATAAGTATTATGACATAACGTGTAATAACAGCCCATAATGCAATAAATATCGATATAAAAGCATGATGCAAAATGGACGTATCAACTCCCCCAAGCTTAGACCTCGCTTGTCCTCAAGTGAAAGCCGATAACGATAAATATGTCCTCATGTTTAGAGGTAGAGGTGTCGATAAAAATAAAATACGGACATGAATGCATCATGATTAATTTCATAACAACAACATATATAGATTTTGTCATATGATTTCTTATGCTCAAGTAATAATCCATTCACAAATCAAGTTCGAATCATAAACTTTATTGAGAACCAACAAACTATAATCTCAGTCATTCAAGCAATTGCAATTTATCATAACATCAGAAAGAGTATATGTCAGAGCTTAAAAGCAAGTCCACATACTCAACTATCATCTAGTCCTTCATGATTGCTAACACTCACGCAATACTTGTGGTTATGAAGTTTTAATCGGACATAGAGAAAGATAGGGGATTATAGTTTCGCCCCGCAACCTTTTACCTCAAGGGTAATGTCAACAATAATAACTCATGCTCCCATCCAATTATATATATATATATATATATATATATATATATATATATATATATATATATATCAGGTTCTTTCCAACATGCTGAGCTTGCCAAAGGATAAAATGAAAAAGGAAAGGTGAAGATCACCATGACTCTTGCATAAGGTAGAAGATAATAATAAAAGATAGGCCCTTCGCAGAGGGAAGCAGAGGTTGCCATGCGCTTTTATGGTTGGATTCATAAAATCTTAATGCAAAAAAACGTCACTTTATATTGCCCCTTGTGATATGAACCTTTATTATGCATTACATCGCTTTTATTACTTCCACATCACAAGATCGTATAAAGCTTATTTCTCCCACACCAATCAATCATACATATTTAGATCGATTTTTATTGCTTTGCACCGATGACAACTTACTTGAAGGATCTTACTCAATCCATAGGTAGATATGGTGGACTCTCATGGCAAAACTGGTTTAAGGGTTTTGGAAGCACAAGTAGTATTTCTACTTGGTGCTGAGAATTTGGCGAGCATGAGGGGGAAAGGCAAGCTCAACATGTTAGAGGATCCATGACAACATACTTTATCTCAGACATAAGAAAACATAACTCATTACGTTGTCTTCCTTGTCCAACATCAACTCTTTAGCATGTCATATTTTAATGAGTGCTCCCAATCATAAAAGATGTCAATAATAGTATATTTATATGTGAACCCCTCTTTCCTTATTACTTCCTATTAATTGCAACGATGACCAAAGCTATGTCTGCCAACTCCCAACAACTTTTAATCATCATACTCTTTCTATGTGAAGTCATTACTCTCAATAAGATCAATATGAACTCTTTGTTTTCTTTTTATTATTTTTCTTCCTTTCTTTTATTCACTCAAGATCATGGCAAAATAATCAAGCCCTTGACTCAACACTAATCTTTATTTTATATATATATATATAGCTCACGGACTCGATTACATAGAGAGATCATAAAGCAAAACTCAAAACTAGATCATGCCATAAACTTTATTCTACTAGATCAAGATACTACTAATAGGATCAAACTAAGAAAAACGGTAAAGACAGGAGTTGTGATTGTGATACGATACCGGGGCACCTCCCCCAAGCTTGGCAGTTGCCAAGGGGAGTGCCCATACCCATGTGATTATGTCTCCTTTGTCGGTGAAGAAGGTGGAGGTGTTGTCGAAGTGGGCTTACCCTTCTCTTTCTCCAACTTGCGTCTGAGGGTGAAATTATCAATCCTCAACTCATCAATTTCTATCTCAAGCTTTATTATCCTTTTGCATAATGCCTCTTTGCTTTCTTGCTTGAAGCGAGGGGGAACTGGTTCATCTTCATCTTCCTCATCTAGGTACCATATATATGGATAGGTATCCTTGAATATGTTTTTATCTAACGGCCGGTAAGAAACTGGGCAATCCTCCTCTGAATCCTGAGACGACATGTTGATCTAATCTGCAGTAGGACAGCTTGAAACAAAAACAGAGGATATTTGCGTGATACGGGAGTCAAAACCTTCGGGAGAATATATAATGAATTTTTACCGACCAAAATATGTATCGTGCAAGAAAACGGGGTCCGGAAGGCACACGAGGTGCCCACGAGATAGGGGGCGTGCCCAGGGGGGTAGGGCGCGCCCTCCACCCTCATGGGACCCTTGTGTCCTTCCCAGACTGCCACTTATTTTTTCTATTTTTCTAAATATTCCAAAACGGAGCCTTAAAATTGTTTTGGAGTCGGTTTACTTACCGTACCACATAACTATTCCCTTTTGGAGTCTGAAACGGTCCGGAAAGTGTCCCTTATGTATTCCTCCAGGGTTACGGTCTCAATAATATTGGTTTCAACATTTATGGGATTACCTGAGATATAATGTTTAATTCTTTGACCGTTTACCACCTTCGGATTTGTGCCTTCAAAGTTGTTGATTTTTATGGCACCGGAACGATAGACCTCCTCGATAACATAGGGGCCTTCCCATTTAGAGAGAAGTTTTCCTGCAGAAAATCTTAAACGAGAGTTGTATAGCAATACATAATCACCTACATTAAACTCACGCTTTTGTATCCTTTTGTCATGCCATCTTTTAACCTTTTCTTTAAACAACTTGGCATTTTCATAAGCTTGGGTTCTCCATTCATCAAGTGAGCTAATATCAAATAACCTCTTCTCACCGGCAAGTTTGAAATCATAGTTGAGCTCTTTAATAGCCAATATGACTTATGTTCTAGTTCGAGAGGTAAGTGACATGCTTTTCCATAAACCATTTTATACGGAGACATACCCATAGGATTTTTATATGCAGTTCTATAGGCCCATAATGCATCATCAAGTTTCTTGGACCAATTCTTTCTATACCTATTAACCGTCTTTTGCAAAATTAATTTGAGCTCTCTATTACTCAATTCTACTTGACCACTAGACTGTGGGTGATAAGGAGATGCAATTCTATGATTAACGTCATATTTAGCAAGCATTTTACGGAAAGCACCATGAATAAAATGTGAACCACTATCAGTCATTAAATATCTAGGGACTCCAAACTTCGGAAAAATAACTTCTTTAAGCATTTTAATAGAAGTGTTATGATCAGCACTACTAGTTGGAATAGCTTCTACCCACTTAGTAACGTAATCAATAGCAACTGAAATATGTGTATATCCATTAGAGGCAGGAAAAGGTCCCATATAATCAAAGTCCCAAACATCAAATGGTTCAATAACAAGTGAATAATTCATAGGCATTTCTTGACGTCTACTAATATTACCAATTCTTTGACATTCATCACAAGACAAGACAAACTTACGGGCATCCTTGAAGAGAGTAGGCCAATAAAAACCGGATTGCAATACCTTATGTGCAGTTCTATCTCCAGCGTGGTGTCCTCCATAAGCTTCGGAGTGACACTTGCGTAGGATCTGGTCCTGTTCATGCTCAGGTACACAACATCTAATAACACCATCTACTCCTTCTTTATAGAGATGTGGGTCATCCCAAAAGTAATGTCTCAAATCATAGAAGAACTTTTTCTTTTGTTGGTATGTGAAGCTAGGTGGTATAAATTTAGCAACAATATAGTTCGCATAATTAGCATACCAAGGAGTACTACGAGAAGTACTTATAACATTTAGTTGTTCATCAGTAAAGCTATCATCAATAGGTAGTGGGTCATCAAGAACATTTTCTAACCTAGACAAGTTGTCCGCAACGGGGTTCTCAGCTCCCTTTCTATCAACAATATGCAAATCAAATTCTTGTAGCAAGAGAACCCATCTAATAAGTCAAGGTTTATCATCCTTATTCTCCATAAGATAATAGCAGCATGATCAGTGTGAATAGTTACTTTAGAATCAACAATATAAGGTCTAAACTTATCACAAGCAAATACAACTGCTAAGAATTCCTTTTCAGTAGTAGCATAATTTCTTTGAGCATTGTCTAGAGTCTTACTAGCATAATGGATGATATTTGATTTCTTATCAACTTTTTGCCCTAGAACAGCACCTACAACATAATCACTAGCATCACACATAATTTCAAAGGGTAAATTCCAATCAGGTGGCTGAATAATAGGTGCAAAGATCAATGCTTTCTTAAGTATTTCAAATGCTACTCACAATCATCATCAAAGACAAATGGTATATCTTTTTGCAATAAATTAGTCAGAGGCCGAGAAATTTTTGAGAAGTCCTTAATGAACCTGCTATAAAATCCGGCGTGACCAAGGAAACTTCTTATACCTTTGATGTCCTTGGGACATGGCATCTTTTCGATAGCATCAACCTTGGCTTTATCAACTTCAATACCTTTTTCAGAAACTTTATGCCCCAAGATAATACCTTCATTAACCATAAAGTGGCACTTTTCCCAATTCAAGACAAGATTGGTTTCTTCACATCTCTGCAAAACTCGATCAAGATTGCTCAAGCAGTCCTCAAAAGAGGATCCATAGACGGAAAATCGTCCATGAAAACCTCACAAATCTTTTCACAAAAGTCAGAGAATATAGCCATCATGCATCTTTGAAAGGTAGCAGGTGCATTACATAAACCAAAAGGCATACGTCTATAAGCAAAACTACCAAAAGGGCAGGTAAAAGTGGTCTTTGATTGATTTTTAGCTGACATAGGTATTTGAGAGAAACCAGAATAACCATCTAGAAAGCAATAATGTGTATGTTTACATAATCTTTCTAGCATTTGATCAATAAAAGGTAAGGGGTAATGATCTTTCTTAGTAGCCTTATTTAATTTGCGGAAATCAATTACCATCCTATAACCTATAATTATTCTTTGTGGAATCAATTCATCTTTATCATTAGGAACAACAGTAATACCTCCCTTCTCAGGGACACAATGAACAGGACTTACCCATTGACTATCAGCAACGGGATAAATTATACCTGCCTCCAGAAGCTTTAGTATTTCTTTTCTTACCACTTCTTTCATTTTAGGATTCAAACATAGTTGAGGATCACGAACTGGTTTGGCATCTACTTCCAAATTTATTTTATGCTGACATAGAGTGGGACTAATGCCCTTAAGATCATCAAGAGTATATCCAATAGCAGCACAGTGCTTCTTCAGAGTTTTCAATAATCTTTCTTCTTCATGCTCTTAAAAGTTAGCACTAATAATAACAGGATATATCTTCTTTTCATCAAGATAAGCATATTTAAGATTGTCAGTGTCGGTGTCAAAACCGGCGGATCTCGGGTAGGGGGTCCCGAACTGTGCGTCTAGGCGGATGGTAACAGGAGACAAGGGACACGATGTTTTTACCCAGGTTCGGGCCCTCTCGATGGAGGTAAAACCCTACTCCTGCTTGATTAATATTGATGATATGGGTAGTACAAGAGTAGATCTACCACGAGATCAGAGAGGCTAAACCCTAGAAGCTAGCCTATGGTATGATTGTTGTTGGGTCCTACGGACTAAACCCTCCGGTTTATATAGACACTAGAGGGGGCTAGGGTTACACAGAGTCGGTTACAAGGAAGGAGATCTACATATCCGTATTGCCAAGCTTGCCTTCCACGCCAAGGAAAGTCCCATACGGACACGGGACGAAGTCTTCAATCTTGTATCTTCATAGTCCAACAGTCCGGCCAAAGGCTATAGTACGGCTGTCCGGACACCCCCTAATCCAGGACTCCCTCAGTAGCCCCTGAACCAGGCTTCAATGACGACAAGTCCGACGCGCAGATTGTCTTCGGCATTGCAAGGTGGGTTCCTCCTCCGAATACTTCATAGAATATTTTGAACACGAGGATCGTGTCCGGCTCTGCAAAACAAGTTCCACACACCACTGTAGAGAGAATAACATTTCCACAAATCTAATTTGCTGACGTATCCTACAATTTGACATCACACCACAGCCAAGCCATTATGCGAACCATTTTTTATAGCCAATCTCAGCGCATTTTGCGAGGCGGTTTCCTTGGCACGTCTTGTCGAAGCAGATATCATGTCCCCTTATCACGGGATTCTCATCAATACGGACGTGGGTAACCCTACCGCACCATCAATTACGACGCTTGGGGGACGAGCGGGTTTTACCAGGCTGGTGGGGACGCATAGTTTTGTCCGCCCATATAAAGGGACAAGGGTTCACCTTTTTTCATCCACGACTTCTTCCTCATTCGCTCATCCATTTTCGCACACTTGAGCTCCAGCGCCCAAGCCCACATTTTCTTCCTCAACCTTCTCCAACCATGTCCGGAGCGGGAGGCAAGTGGATGGTCTCCTCCGTCACGGAGGGACACATCAAGAAACTGAGGGGAGCCGGATATTTGTCCGCGGACATCGCGCATCGGCTCCCAGATGCGGGGTAGTTCATCCCCACCCCTAGGCCCCACGAGAGGGTAGTGTTTCTCACCCATTTCCTCTGCGGACTGGGATTCCCTCTCCACCCATTCGTCCCGGGGCTCATGTTCTACTATGGCCTGGATTTCCACGATCTGGCCCCGAACTTCATCCTCAACATCTCGGCGTTTATCGTCGTGTGTGAGGCCTTCCTCCGCATAAATCCCCACTTCGGCCTATGGCTGAAGACTTTTAATGTCAAACCAAAAGTGGTGCGCGCCCAGCAGGCGGAGTGCGGAGGCGCCATGGTGGGCAAGATGCCCAACGCCACATGGCTCAAGGGCTCCTACTTGGAGACCATAAAGGGGTGGCAATCGTGGTGGTTCTACATCACCGAACCGCGTGACACTAAATGGGCAGCGGCCCCCGAATTTTGATCCGGAATCCCCACGCGGCTCACCTCCTGGAAAGAGAAGGGCCTGCCCTGGGGTAGTTCGGGAGAGCTGTCCGGACTCCAAACCTGTATCCAAAACATGGTGAACAAGAAGCTCAAGCTCGTCAACATAGTCCAGGTCATTGTCATCCGCCGGATCCTCCCGTGTCAACAACGGGCGTTCAACTTGTGGGAGTTCGACCCGGCCCAACACCAAACTCTGAGCGAGCTCTTCGACACAACACACGAGGATGCTTGGAAGGTGCTATTCAAGGGCGCCGAGGTCCCCCCTCCCCTTACCGAGGATCGCGGATTCATCGTGAAGCGCCAAGCCAGCGAGGTAAGCTGTTTTACCTCTTATAGGGTATTCATTCTTTATAGTTTAATCATATGCGGGGTCTAAGCTCCCATGCCTTTGACAGGACTGGCAGGAGACGGCCGGACAGATCGACTGTCCGGCTCCTTTGCCCGAAGGCCCAGCAGACGCCCGCTTGGCGGAGCTGCTGGTTCCGACACCTTACGTGGTGCCGGAGAAGAAGGCCAAGAAGAAGGCCACGGGAACCCGAAAGAGTTCCCGGCGCCCGGTGGTGTCGAACTCGTCGCCCGATGACTCCGAGGCGAACTCCTCCCACGAAGATGAGGCGGAGGGAAAAGAGGCTTCTTCCCCTCCAGCAGGGGGAGAAAAGAAAAGGAAGGCCGCCCCAACTGGGGAGGCCGGATGGTCCAAGAAGGGAAGGACCCTTCCTCCGGACTACTCCACCAACGCCGCCGACAGCGAAGACGAGTGGCCGCCCAGGGCCAAGCCCCTGGCGAAGTCGTAAGTATTCGGACACCAGAGTGACTCGTAGCGTTCCTTTATTGCGCAGCTTCTCCTGACGCCGAATATAATCATGCAGTCCACCCCGAGCCCGCGTCGATGTATGGTCGAGCGGTTCCTTGGGTTCGTCGGATGTGAACAGCTTTTCACTTCCGGCCGCCTCCTCCCCTCGCCCTACGGACAACACCGAGGTATTGTCTCAGGGGGTTCCCAACCGAGGGGAGGTAGTCCTAGGGGCGCCTCAAGGCAACATCCCGAACTCCAGGCGCAAATGGAGCAAGGCTCCCAAGGGCTCCAAGTCCGGCCCTCAGCCGAACATCGTGCCGGAACCTACAGTGGTTCCAGACTCCGTTCCAGACTCCGGCAGGCGGCCCCCACTAAGAAGGGCAAGCCTATCGAGCCGGCGACCTTCGTCCAACTGGAGGCACCGGATAATTTGCTGGAGGTGCTTAACGGCGCCTCCATCGACGAGGAGCACCGCACTATTATGAGTGCGGTGATCCAGAAAGTTCAGTCCGCCAAGAGCGGGCTGACTGAAGCCTGTGCCAGCCTTCTAACAGGCTTTGAGGTATGTAAAAAATATATGAAAATATTACCGCATAGACAGTAGCCCCTGATGCTCTGTTTGGTGTTCACAAAGAAAAGCCGAATAGAGGATCTAATAATATTCGCAAGAGTCTAACATAATTATGTCGATATGCGTATGCAGGCTTCGTTGTTGGCCTCTGCCGCACTGACTGCGGAGGTTGAGGCACTGAAGCAGAACCTCGAGCGGTCCAAGAAAGAGCTCGGCCTTGCCAAGAAGCAGCTCGAGGAGAACCAAGGTACGTAATGCCTTGTCTATGTGTGTATATATAAAAAAGATGCAGTTGCAAAAATGATAGGATCGTTACTGGTGTGCTAGGGGCCACGACCGAGGTGGCAACCCTGAAGCAAGCGCTTACCGAGGCCGAAAACAAGGCGGCCACGGAGCGCACCGAGCGGAAGAAACATGAGGCACGGGTTGCCGAGGTGCAGCAAGAGCTCCATGCTCTCGTGAAGAAGCATGAGACTTTGGAGCTTGACTCGAAGACTCGAGAGTCCGAGCTCGCTGCGGCCCTCGAAAGTGCCAAGTCTGCCATGGCCGAAGCCCAAAAAGCCCTCCAGGAAATTGAGGCGATGAAGAAGATAGCGGCGGGTAAGGCATTCATTATGCAAAGCAAGCACGTGAAAGTGAATTACTTGTTACTTACCCGAGTCCGAGCTCTCCAGGAGCATTCGCAGATTTACCTCGCAGCGTGTCAGATGCCGCCACCTACTACCGGGCCGAGAAAGGGAGCTCGACGGAGAAGGTGTTCTGGTCTTAGTATGCTGAGACCGGACACCCGGTGCCCTTGAGCGACCAGCTGAAGCAATTGGTCGAGCTCCATAAGGTGGCCGAACAGGCCATGAAGGGTCTTATAGTCCGACTATGGCCTGGAGAGGCCATGCCTGGGAGCTACTTTGGGCTGGTGAGGCGGCTGGCAGATGCCTGTCCGTGGCTTGAAGTCATCAAGCGCTCCGTCTGCATCGAGGGCGCCCGCAGGGCGCTTGCCCGTGTTAAAGTACACTGGGGCAAGATGGATGCTGAGAAGCTGGTGAAGGACGGACCACCGCAGGGCAAGGAGCATCGCCACCGCGAGATGTACTATGATGGCGTCCTGAAGGGTGCCCGCCTTGTGGCGGATGAATGTTCCAAGGATGTAATATTTGAGTAAACTCGCTCGTGTTATCCTGTACGCTGAAAACTTGTTCATATGCGCTATGCAACGCTTGTTTGAATTTAAAATATTACCTTCTATACGGTCGTTTATTAAACCTGAGAGATGGTGAGTCGTCGGCTTCTGCCCCCATGCCACGAGTGCTGGGGTGTTCGGGATAAACCTGAGCACTCTTTTTCCCATTCTTGGGTCCTTCGAGGGAGGTGCTCAGCACAACGAACAAGGCAATCGGACTATAATGCGTTATCACTCTCACTTAGCCAGATAATTCTATAATTTTAAATTTTGGCGAAGCCCCTAGTGTTCGGAAGACCGAGTTCGGGGCGCTATACACGCCTAGGCCAGACAAAGCCGACTCCTCGCTTTAAGCGGCATAAGTCTTTAGGGACTCGAAATCTCTCAAACAGCGACCAGCTCTCGCCCTATCATGACAGTCAGTTTTAGCTTTCTCTACTGAGGTGCTTAGCCCAGCTGAACCGGGACACAATCACAGTAGTTCTCGTAGTGCTACCTTAGCCGATATAGCGGAACGTAAGGTACCAAAACATGGGAGCCGGGCAAACCCAACTATTGACCAAAGACATGATTCGGAGCTGATGCATATAATGCTATAAGTTCGGAGTGCCGCACTTGTGAAAGTGTTCGGACTTCTCACGCCGTGTTATGGGGTGCTCGAGCCCCTGGCGTATTGGTCGTACCAAAGTGTACGGGTGCTAAATATCATGAATGTACATATATACATAAAAAGGAATGAATAGAGGATGCAATAATAGACTGAAGCTAAGCATTGTTTATTCAAAAAAGGTGCGTTAAAAGCAGAGCGATACAAACAGTGCGATAAGCAAGAGATGGTACCATTTGACATGTCCCCTCCAGGGGTGAGCTGCGGAATTGTATTTAAAGCAGGTATTTTGCTCATTATAGAGACCACCTGGGAATTCCGTAGTGTGACGTAGCTTTTTGCCTCCCTGGTTATTGTATCGTATGTTCGGCAACTGTACTGCCGAACAGGTCTTCAGGAGAGTAAAGTCCTAAAAGTAAGAAAAAATGATAAAGTCAGGAGCCCCTAGTTCGGTTGAGTCGCATTTTGGAGCGTGTCGTGGTCGTGCCCCTCCCCCTATGCCCATGGTATTTTCAGAGCGTAATTATGTACGCGTAGCACGGATTTCACTGTTTCGCGAGGGCTGGGGTTGGGGCCGCATTGCTACACTTGCTCGGAACATGCCAGGCGGTCTTGTTGTAGGTTACTCTGAGCGCGCTTGACGGTGTCCGGACATTTTACCGCCGGACTGGATAATTGCCTTGAGAGGCTGCTTTGTACTTCCGCTGCGAGGGCCGCTGTGTGCTCCTCCGTTCGGAGAGGGCGCTCGGTGTTTCCATTGACTGTAATGACCCCCCCGAGGTCCTGGCATCTTGAGCTTGAGGTATTCATAGTGTGGCACCGCATTGAACTTTGCAAATGCGGTTCGCCCGAGCAGTGCGTGATAGCCACTGCGGAACGGGACTATATCGAAGATTAACTCCTCACTTCGGAAATTATCCGGGGATCCGAAGACCACTTCTAGTGTGACTGAGCCTGTGCAATGGGCATCTACACCTGGTATTACGCCCTTAAAGGTCGTTTTTGTGGGTTTAATCCTTGAGGGATCTATGCCCATTTTGCGCACTGTGTCCTGATAAAGCAGGTTCAGGCTGCTACCGCCGTCCATAAGGACTCGAGTGAGGTGAAATCCGTCAATGATTGGGTCTAGAACCAATGCGGCAAATCCGCCATGGCGGATACTAGTGGGGTGGTCCCTACGATCGAAAGTGATCGGGCAGGAGGACCATGGGTTGAACTTTGGGGCGACTGGCTCCAACGCGTATACATCCCTTAACGCATGCTTCCGCTCCCTCTTGGGGATGTGGGTTGCGTATATCATGTTCATCGTCCGCACTTGTGGGGGGAAGCCCTTCTGTCCTCTATTGTTCGGCGACCGGGGCTCCTCCTCGTCGTCGCTATGTAGCCCCTTGTCTTTGTTTTCGGCATTTAATTTGCCGGCCTGCTTGAACACCCAACAATCCCTATTGGTGTGGTTGGCTGGCTTGTCGGGGGTGCCATGTATCTGACATGAGCGATCGATTATACGATCCAAACTGGACGGGCCCGGAGTGGTTCTTTTGAATGCCTTTTTCCGTTGGCTGGGCTTAGAGCCTCTGAATCCGGCATTAACTGCCGTATCCTCGGTATTGTCGCTGTTAATGCGGCGCTTGTGCTTGTTGCGACGTGACCTGCCATTGCTGTCCTTGGTATCCAAATTACCAGGGCTCTTTGACATGTTATTGCTGCGAGCCAGCCAGCTGTCTTCTCCCGCACAAAAGCGGGTCATGAGTGTTGTGAGGGCTGCCATGGATTTCGGCTTTTCCTGTCCAAGGTGTCGGGCAAGCCACTCGTCGCGGATGTTATGCTTGAAAGCCGCTAGGGCCTCTGCATCCGGACAGTCGAGGATTTGATTTTTCTTGGTTAGGAACCGTGTCCAGAATTGTCTGGCCGATTCCTCTGGCTGCTGAATTATGTGGCTCAGGTCATCGGCGTCTGGTGGTCGCACATAGGTGCCCTGGAAGTTGTCGAGGAATGCGGCTTCCAGGTCTTCCCAACAACCAATGGATTATGCTGGCAAGCTGTTGAGCCAATGTCGGGCTGGTCCTTTAAGCTTGAGTGGGAGGTATTTGATGGCGTGTAGATCGTCACCACGGGCCATGTGGATATGAAGGAGATAGTCCTCGATCCATACCGCGGGATCTGTCGTACCATCATATGATTCGATATTCACGGGTTTGAGACCCTCTGGGATTTGATGATCCATTACTTCATCTGTGAAGCATAGCGGGTGTGCGACGCCTCTGTACTGGGCTATATCACGACGCAGCTCGAATGAGTTTTGTCTGTTGTGTTCGGCCCGGCGGATTTACTTTTGTTGTATCCGGCATGACGGTTATCGTCTCGTGTCGTGGGGCGCCCACGCGATCCGTAGATCGACCTTGTTTGCTTTGCTTTGTCCTCCAATATATCTCGCAGGTCTAGCGCGTGTCCCCACGCCTTGGTATTTTTTGAGTGACGTCGGGGTGCGGCTTGAGAAGTGAGCCGAGAGGCCTATCTGTCGCGGCCACGAGGTGGCCGGTCAGCCGCGTCATACGCTGGAGATGTGGGTTTAGATGCTTCCTCCTCTAATCGGGGTAGCAACCTGCGCTTTGGGTAGCTCTTGGAGGGGCGTTTGAGTTCGTATTCCTCGGCCGCAAGGACTTCAGTCCATCTGTCGTCTAGCAAGTCTTGATCAGCTCTAAGCTGCTGCTGCTTTTTCTTAAGGCTATTTGCCGTGGCTATAAGCCGGCGCTTGAAGCGCTCTTGCTCAGTGGGATCCTCAGGCACGACAAATTCGTCGTCGCCGAGGCTTGCCTCGTCTTTGGAGGGAGGCATGTAATTATCATCCTCTTCCTCTCTATCCGCCGCTCTCTCATGAGGGGTGGCTTCTCCATCCTCCTGTGTTGAATCTTGCTAGAGGGGGTTGTCTTTGGCACTGTCCGGGGTGCTATTATCTCCTGTGCCGGAATCACTGTTTTGCTTTGGCGAGACTTAGAGCAGCGCCGCTGACGTCGGCGCTTAGGTTGCTTCTTGGAGGGGTCATCCTCCGTTGTTCCGTCGCCATTGCCTTCTTTGGGTGTGTCCACCATATATATGTCATATGACGAGGTGGCTTTCCAGTGCCCTATAGGCGCTGGTTCCTGTTCGTCTCCTGCATCGTCGTCCATACCGTCGATGTCTTCAGAGTCGAAGTCGAGCATGTCGGTCAAGTCATCGATAGTGGCTATGAAGTGGGTGGTGGGTGGGCTTCGAATTTCTTTGTCGTCTGCATCCCAATCCTACCGGTCATAATCCGGCCAGGACTCTCCTGACAAAGAGAGAGACCTTAGTGAATTCAGTATGTCGCCGAAGGGCGAGTGCTGAAAGATATCCGCGGTGGTGAACTCCATGATCGGCGCCTAATCGGATTCGATTGGCAGGGGTGCGGATGGTTCAGAGTCCGGAGGAGAGTCCGGCAATGTGGAGTCACGGGCCTGGCGAAGGATAAGGTTGGTGTTCGGTTCGATCGCCGTTGAGGCTGCTGCCTCCGCAGAGGGGTCTAACCACCCGCCCTCGGATGGCGCAGTTGGCTCCGAATTAAAGGCCGGAGCGGCTGCAGGTGCGGTCTCCAGGACACTGTTCGGCGGCAGAGCTAGATCATGCCCATCGAGACAGTGCGACGCACTCGGCCGGGGCTCGAATCCGTCGAAGATTAAGTCTCCGCGGATGTCGGTCGTGTAGTTCAAGCTTCCAAACCCGGCCTGATGGCCAGGGGCGTAACTTCCAATCTGCTCCAGATGACCAAGCGAATTGGCCTGCAGTGCAAAGCCGCCGAACACGAAGATCTGTCCAGGGAGAAAAGTCTCATCCTGGACTGCATCGCTATTGATGATCGGAGGAGCCATCAAGCCTAAATATGACGACACAGAGGAACTCTCAATGAAAGCACCAATGTCGGTGTCAAAACCGGCGGATCTCGGGTAGGGGGTCCCGAACTGTGCGTCTAGGCGGATGGTAACAGGAGACAAGGGACACGATGTTTTTACCCAGGTTCGGGCCCTCTCGATGGAGGTAAAACCCTACTCCTGCTTGATTAATATTGATGATATGGGTAGTACAAGAGTAGATCTACCACGAGATCAGAGAGGCTAAACCCTAGAAGCTAGCCTATGGTATGATTGTTGTTGGGTCTTACGGACTAAACCCTCCGGTTTATATAGACACCGGAGGGGGCTAGGTTACACAGAGTCGGTTACAAGGAAGGAGATCTACATATCCGTATTGCCAAGCTCGCCTTCCACGCCAAGGAAAGTCCCATCCGGACACGGGACGAAGTCTTCAATCTTGTATCTTCATAGTCCAACAGTCCTGCCAAAGGCTATAGTCCGGCTGTCCGGACACCCCCTAATCCAGGACTCCCTCAGTCAGGCAACGATTTAAGCTCAAACACGGGATCACCCTTGGGTGGAGGAGGATCCCCTGGGATTTCAACAGGCAAATTGTGTTTCAGAATAGGTTCCTGTTTAAAGAATATTTCATCTATTTCCCTTCTTTCATTCATAAACATATCATTTTCATGGTCTAGCAAATAATGTTCTAGAGGATCACTAGGAGGTACGGCAATAGAAGCAAGACCAATAATTTCATCCTTACTAGGTAATTCTTCTTCATGATGTTGTTTACTAAATTTAGAGAAATTAAACTCATGAACCATATCATCCAAGCCAATAGTAACAACATTCTTTTCGTAGTCTATCCTAGCATTAACAGTGTTCAAGAAGGGTCTACTAAATATAATGGGACAAAATCTATCTTGTGGGGAACCAAGAACAAGGAAATCAGCAAGATATTTAGTTTTCCCACACAAGACTTCAACATCTCTAACAATTCCCACTTGTGATATAGTATCTCTATTGGCAGGTTTAATTGTGACATCAATATCTTCTATCTCAGTAGGTGCAATTTCATGCTTAATTTTTTCATATAAGGTAATAGGTATAACGCTAGCACTAGCACCCATATCACATAAGCCATGATAACAATGATCTCTTATTTCAACAGAAATAACAGGCACGCCTACCACAGGTCTATGTTTATCTTTAGCACAAGGTTTAGCAATTCTAGCAGTTTCACCGCAGAATTGTATAACATGCCCATCAATATTATCAGCCAAGAGATCTTTAACAATAGCAATATTAGGTTCTACTTTAACTTGCTCAGGAGGTGTATAAGTTCTAACATTGCTTTTACGAACCACAGTTGAAGCTTTAGCATGATCCTTTATTCTAATAGGGAAAGGTGGTTTCTCGACATAACAAGTGGGAACAATAGGATCATTATAAGTGACAGTCTTTTCTTCAACTTTAATAGGTGCAGCTACTTTTACTTCTATCGGAGGATGATATTTAAACCACTTCTCCTTGGGGAGATCAACATAAGTAGCAAAAGATTCAAAGAAAGAAGCTACTATCTCAAAGTCAAGTCCATATTTAGTGCTAAACTTACAGAAAATATCGGTATCCATAAAAGATTTAACACAATCAAACTTAGGTGTCATACCTGACTCCTTACCTTCGTCGAGGTCCCAATCTTCAGAGTTGCGTTTAATTCTATCCAATAAATCCCATTTAAATTCAATAGTCTTCAACATAAAAGATCTAGCACAAGAAGTATCGAGCATGGTGCGATTGTTTTCAGAAAGCCGAGCATAAAGATTTTGAATAATTGTTTCTCTTGGGAGCTCACGATTGGGGCATGAATATAACATTGATTTAAGCCTCCCCCAAGCTTGAGCGATGCTTTCTCCTTCGCGAGGCCAAAAATTATATATATAATTGCGATCATGATGAACAAGATGCATAGGATAATACTTTTGATGAAATTCCAATTTCAGTCTTCTATAGTTCCATGATCTCGTATCATCACATAGCCTATACCATGTCAATGCATCTCCCTTCAAAGATAAAGGGAAGACCTTCTTCTTGACAACATCATCGGGTATACCTGCAAGCTTAAATAATCCACAAACCTCATCCACATATATTAAGTGCTCATCAGGATGCTTTGTTCCGTCTCCTGTGAAAGGATTAACTAACAGTTTTTCTATCATACCCGAAGGAACATCAAAGGGAACATTTTCATTTTCAGTAGGTTCATTAGGTTGAGGAGCAATTCTTTGCTCTAATGGTCGGGGTGAAGATACCCCGAACAAGCCCCTCAAAGGATTACTTTCCATAGTAACAAGTGACAGTAAATTTCAGCACACTATATAAATTTTTCCTTACCAAATTCCACCTACCAAAGGCACTTCACTCCCCGGAAACGGCGCCAAAAAAGAGTCTTGATGACCCACAAGTATAGGGGATCTATAGTAGTACTTTCGATAAGTAAGAGTGTCGAACCCAACGAGCAGCAGAAGGAAATTATAAGCGGTTTTCAGCAAGGTATTCTCTACAAGTACTGAAATAAGTGGTAACAGATAGTTTTGTGGTAGGATAATTTGTAACGAGCAACAAGTAACAAAAGTAAATAAAGTGCAGCAAGGTGGCCCAATACTTTTTGTAGCAAAGGACAAGCCTGGACAAACTCTTATATAAGGAAAAGCGCTCCCGAGGACACACAGGAATATCGTCAAGCTAGTTTTCATCACGTTCATATGATTCGTGTTCGGTACTTTGATAATTTGATATGTGGGTGGACCGGTGCTTGGGTGATGTTCTTACTTGAACAAGCATCCCACTTATGATTAACCTCTATTGCAAGCATCCACAACTACAACAAAAGTATTAAGGTAAACCTAACCATAGCATGAAACATATGGATCCAAATCAGCCCCTTACGAAGCAACGCATAAACTAGGGTTTAAGCTTCTGTCACTCTAGCAACCCATCATCTACTTATTACTTCCCAATGCCTTCCTCTAGGCCCAAATAATGGTGAAGTGTTATGTAGTCGACGTTCACATAACACCACTAGAGGCTAGACAACATACATCTCATCAAAATATCGAACGAATACCAAATTCACATGACTACTAATAGCAAGACTTCTCCCCTGTCCTCAGGAACAAACGTAACTACTCACAAAGCATATTCATGTTCATAATCAGAGGGGTAATAATATGCATAAAGGATCTAAACATATGATCTTCCACCAAATAAACCAACTAGCATCAACTACAAGGAGTAATCAACACTACTAGCAACCTACTAGCACCAATCCCGGACTTGGAGACAAGTTTTGGATACAAGAGATGAACTAGGGTTTTGAGAGGAGATGGTGCTGGTGCAGATGTTGAATGAGATTGCCCTCTCCCGATGAGAGGAGCGTTGGTGATGACGATGGTGATGATTTCCCCCTCCCGGAGGGAAGTGTCCCTAGCAGAACAGCTATGCCGGAGCCCTAGATTGGTTCTGCCAAGGTTCCGCCTCGTGGCGGCGGAGTTTCGTCCCGAAAGGTTGCTTCTTTTTTTTTCCTCGACGAAAGACCTCATATAGCAGAAGATTGGCATCGGAGAGCCAACAGGGGGCCCACGAGGTAGGGGGCGCGCCCTAGGGGGCGCACCCCCCACCCTCGTGGACAGGGTGTGGGCCCCCTGGTCTTCATCTTTGGCAAGGATTTTTCATTATTTATTATAAGATATTCCGTGGAGTTTCAGGACTTTTGGAGTTGTGCAGAATAGGTCTCTAATATTTGCTCCTTTTCCAGCCCAGAATTCCAGCTGCCGGCATTCTCCCTCCTTATGTAAACCTTGTAAAATAAGAGAGAATAGCCATAAGTATTATGACATAACGTGTAATAACTGCCCATAATGCAATAAATATCGATATAAAAGCATGATGCAAAATGGACGTATCAGCCTTCGTCCGGCTTCTTTGGGCAATGACGAGGATGCTCTTTCAGAAAAGGTGGTGGGCTCAAAACATCCTGTTATGGATGAGATACCCTCTTCTCCTGGGTTGGCTGAGTCGGTGGAGGGAGAGGGAGGAGGTCGGCCCTAGGGGGCACGCCATAAGGGGGCAGTCCTTTTAGGACTACCAGTCCTAGTAGTATTCGGCCCCCCTTCTTTTCCTTCTCATGGAGGGGGAAAGTGGGAAAGGAGAGGGAGTAGGAAAAGGAAAGGGGGGTGGCGCCCCCTTCCCTAGTCCAATTCGGCCTCATCCCTTGTGGGGGGTGCACCAGCCCCTTGTGGGTTGGTTAGCCTCCCTCCCCCATATGGCCCATATCTTTCCCTGGGGGGTTCCAGTAACCCCTCCGGTACTCCGGTATGTACCCGATACACTCCGGAACCCTTCCAGTGTCCGAATACTTCCTTCCAATATATTAATATTTACCTCTCGACCATTTCGAGACTCCTCGTCATGTCCGTGATCTTATCCGGGACTCCGAACAAACTTTAGTCACCAAAACACATAACTCATAATACAAATCGTCATCGAACGTTAAGCGTGCGGACCCTACGGGTTCGAGAACTATGTAGACATGACCGTGACACATCTTCGGTCAATAACCAATAGCGAAACCTGGATGCTCATATTGGTTCCTACATATTCTATGAAGATCTTTATCGATCAAACCGCAATAACAACATACGTTATTCCCTTTGTCATCGGTATGTTACTTGCCCGAGATTCGATCGTTGGTATCATCATACCTAGTTCAATATCGTTACCGGCAAGTCTCTTTACTCGTTCCGTAATGCATCATCCCATAATTAACTCATTAGTCACATTTCTTGCAAGGCTTATAGTGATGTGCATTACCAAGAGGGTCCAGAGATACCTCTCCGATACTCGGAGTGACAGATCCTAATCTTGATCTATGCCAACCCGACAAACACCTTCGGAGACACATGTAGAGCATCTTTATAATCACCCAGTTACATTGTGACGTTGATAGCACACAAGGTGTTCCTCCGGTATTCGGGAGTTGCATAATCTCATAGTCAGAGGAATATGTATAAGTCAGGAAGAAAGCAATAGCAATAAAACTTAACAATCATTATGCTAGGCTAACGGATGGGTCTTGTCCATCACATCATTCTCCTAATGATGTGATCCCATTCATCAAATGACAACACATGTCTATGGTTAGGAAACTTAACCATCTTTGATTAATGAGCTAGTCAAGTAGAGGCATACTAGTGACACTCATTTTGTCTATGTATTCACACGTGTATCAAGTTTCCGGTTAATACAATTCTAGCATGAATAATAAACATTTATCATGATATAAGGAAATATAAATAACAACTTTATTATTGCCTCTAGGGCATATTTCTTTCATTTACCTCATTGAGAGGGGCCGCACCTGGGTAAAACTCTCTATGTCCTTTGTCCCATTCAACCCCTTCGAGCTAACCTAGTTGCGGTGGCTCCACACCTAAGTCCTTTTGCTAGGGCATCTGCCGTGTTTGACTCAAAAGTCCAAATTAAGCAACTTAGATCCTAGTGCATTTACAATCTAGTTGATGATGCCATTAGTAGGCAACCAAGCAATTCATGAATAGATAATTGATGTTTTGTGCTTTTTACAGTCCAGTGCTTCCGTTCACAATAATATGACTCTTAGCGGGTAAGAGATGGGATGAAACTACCGCAAGGAATGCAGCATTAATGGTGGAGTGACAAATGTAATGGGTGCACCTTGAATCTAGCTCTTAGCATGGCTTTTCTCCGTTGCGGACTATAATACATTGTATAGAATGAAAAAAAACACGTCACCATCAACGATGACACGGCAATTTGTTTAACCAAGAACCCATGAGTGGTGTGTATCGATCTTTGCGATGAGAAGTGACTTAGAATGTATATCATGACCGACAATAAGAGCCACCTGAGACTAGACTACATCATGTTGCCATGACATGGCTCGAAAGTGTCTGGTAGTTTTTAAGTGAAACCCCCTTAAGTGTATATAAGAGTGATTCTATAATGGAGCGTCTAGTTTTCATGTTGTGCTGACAGGATGATTGTCTCTGGATACAAGTTTCCACACGCCAATCAGAACTAGAGTTGTGTGTGATACATCCACCAACTGCTCTTGATAAGAGTTGTCTACAATACATAATTTTTGTAGGCGGCCCTTATCTCGAGGCACCAACCAAAGTAGCCTGATCACCATCAAGTTTAGCGGAGCCATATATGACCTCCTGGCTTACATGAAGGTTTTATGTTGGTGATAATTACATCTCGATGTGAGATTCACCGGTGTGAATGAAATTAATAGACTAGAGCAATTAGTTGACTCCTCATATATATGTCAACGTGAGGATGATGATCTTTTGTACATATTGCATAAGATCTAATCCATTTGTCATATTTGAAGTCAGTTCTACAACCACATAGCAAATGTCCTATTGATGGTTTTTCGAGCATCAACAATGGTAAATACGAACAATTAAAGTATGTACCCTTTGTTGTAACAAGAAATGCATCCAAATTCAAATTAGGACATGAAACCAGAGGTGGTTGTACTTGTACACCATAATAACATGACATCTCTAATCAACTCATCACATGATGGTACTCGTACGATGTCAGGCTACTAATAACGTGCCCCCTAAATGTAATATACATGGTTGATCTGTGTATGCAACAATCATTTCAAAGGCATGTGAGCATATGACACGAATAAAAACAAGATTATACATGTATGACGTCGAACTAGTATTCATGTTGCCCCCTGGATGTAATATCCATGATTCATATGCATATGGTGCAATCATATGACCATATCAAAGACAATATGATTCTGACATAAAAGGCGAAGATAGCAAATCAAATTGACTAGAATAGATGTGGTGCATGTGCTGAAAGTGAAGATAAATGTGTGTGTACAAGCCGATAAATGCATTGCGGTGAGCTACCGAAGCACCTTCACATCAGCAATTTCGAAGGGATAAATATAGTTCTAGTACAAGTCTCGTAGTCATGTTCCTTAGTTATGATGAATGAAGGTCATCCACCTATTCAAGAAGTAGAATCACATTCTATCTGAGTGAGTAGCGTGGGCTTGAGAAACATCAAGGATTATTCTACTGCTGCGTTGAAGTTCACAAGAGCCGGATGGACGTCTCTCTTCTCTCAGCGGCGATGGCCTTTACTTCTTAGGAAAACTTTTGCTTCTCTAAGAAAATCATGGCGTTATAAAAGCCACAGGGGCTCCTCTTGTAGACTTAAAAAATGTACTCGTGTGCCCTCTTCCTGTAGGTAGACTTGAGAAATGTACAATTATATCATTCCTTCTGTATCATTCGTAACTTCAAGTGTGGTTCAGAAATAAAAACATGAAGAGAGCAAGGTCAGATAAACATGAAACTCTACTAGACCTAGCCAGTGCCCCAGAACACAACTTGGGCTGGAGAAAGGAACTGTTTGGAAACACAGCAATCCAGAACACTATGGAGGGCCGGGGACAAAACAGTTTGATAACTCAGCACTCCAGCTGCAGTCCAATTAGTACACTAATACTTGACAGTTAACCATTCTAATGAGCACTATTTTGGAAAAACTATGAATAGCAGGTAAGAAGAGAAGGAATTTTATGAAGCCCTAAACTTAAACTTGGCAGCACTCGGTCACTAGTGCAATAATTGATTTTAACAGTACCCCACAACCAAATAAGAAAGCATGTTGATAGCCGAAAAAAATATAAGAAGACATGCCCTTCAATCACGAATGTGCGCAACCAACCAGTATATCCCCCAGCTAACTGAAATCATGTTTCAGATATTCAAAAAATATCATCTCTAGCCAACTCAAATGATAATCATGAGAAACACTGCTTTGCCTGATTAATTTTCTCAACCCACAATATATCAAAAAGGGGAACCTAGTTCCTAGAAATTTATGTATTCCGGACAAGGCGGCTAGTTTTAAGCTAATTGTGGAAGCTCCCAGGTCACAGAATTGAGTTCCTTACCAAGTGACCACAAATACAGTTCATTTCCACTTTGTCTAGATAAACACAACTATGTACAAGCACTAAACGGATTTTCAAAATCATACTATATCTAGAGTTATTTGCTTCATCAAATCCCCTGAAATGCTTGAATAATGTTGAACTGATCAGAATTCGGCATCCATGTATATACTCAGGTATGTATGACAAAATGCTAGAACTGGTAGACCGCATAGTAGCATGTTATGCTCCCAAGTAATTCAACGGAACACAACTAACTAATCAGTAAACCGGTACAAAAGAGCAATCAAGAACCCCAAGGCAAGGTACGTACAGGATAAACATGTGATTGGGCCATGGGGGGCTACCAAAATAACTTGGCAAGATATGGTCTGTAGGGGAACGTAGTAATTTCAAAATTTCCTATGCACACGCAAGATCATGGTGATGCATAGCAACGAGAGGGGAGAGTGTGTCCACGTACCCTCGTAGACCGAAAGCGGAAGCGTTAGTACAACGCGGTTGATGTAATCGTACGTCTTCACGATCCGACCGATCAAGTACCGAACGCACGGCACCTCCGAGTTCTGCACACGTTCAACTCAATGACGTCCCTCGAACTCTGATCCAGCCGAGTGTTGAGGAAGAGTTTCGTCAGCACGACGGTGTGGTGACGATGATGATGTTCTACCAACGCAGGGCTTCGCCTAAGCACCGCTATGATATTATCGAGGTGGATTATGGTGGAGGGGGGCACCGCACACGGCTAAGAGATCAATTGTTGTGTCTCTAGGGTGCCCCCTTGCCCCCGTATATAAAGGAGTGGAGGAGGGGGAGGGCCGCCCCTCTCTATGGCGCGCCCTAGGAGGAGTCCTACTCCCACCGGGAGTAGGATTCCCCCCCTTCCAAGTAGTAGGAGTAGGAGTCAAGGAAAGGGGAGAGAGAAGAGAAGGAAGAAGGGGGTGCAGCCCCTCCCCCTAGTCCAATTCGGACTAGGCCTTGGGGGGCGCCCAGCCTCTCCTCTCTCTTTCCCCTAAAGCCCAATAAGGCTCATATACTCCCCGGCGAATTCCCGTAACTCTCCGGTACTCCGAAAAATACCCGAATCACTCGGAACTTTTTCGATGTCCGAATATAGTCGTCCAATATATCGATCTTTACGTCTCGACCATTTCGAGACTCCTCGTCATGTCCCCGATCTCATCCGGGACTCCAAACTACCTTAGGTACATCAAAACACATAAACTCATAATATAACCGTCATCGAACTTTAAGCGTAGGGACCCTATGGGTTCGAGAACTATGTAGACATGACCGAGACACGTCTCCGGTCAATAACCAATAGCGGAACCTGGATGCTCATATTGGCTCCCACATATTCTATGAAGATCTTTATTGGTCAAACCGCATAACAACATACGTTGCTCCCTTTGTCATCGGTATGTTACTTGCCCGAGATTTGATCGTCGGTATCTCAATACCTAGTTCAATCTCGTTACCGACAAGTCTCTTTACTCGTTCCGTAATACACCATCCCGCAACTAACTCATTAGTTGCAATGCTTGCAAGGCTTATAGTGCTGTGCATTACCGAGTGGGCCCAGAGATACCTCTCCGACAATCGGAGTGACAAATCCTAATCTCGAAATACGCCAACCCAACAAGTACCTTCGGAGACACCTATAGAGCACCTTTATAATCATCCAGTTACGTTGTGACGTTTGGTAGCACACAAAGTGTTCCTCAGGTAAACGGGAATTGCATATATAATCTCATAGTCATAGGAACATGTATAAGTCATGAAGAAAGCAATAGCAACATACTAAACGATCAAGTGCTAAGCTAACGGAATGGGTCAAGTCAATCACATCATTCTCCTAATGATGTGATCCCATTAATCAAATGACAACTCATGTTTATGGTTAGGAAACATAACCATCTTTGATTAACGAGCTAGTCAAGTAGAGGCATACTAGTGACACTCTGTTTGTCTATGTATTCACACATGTATTATGCTTCCGGTTAATACAATTCTAGCATGAATAATAAACATTTATCATGATATGAGGAGATAAATAAGAACTTTATTATTGCCTCTAGGGCATATTCCTTCAGTCTCCCACTTGCACTAGAGTCAATAATCTAATTCACATCACCATGTGATTTAACATCAATAGTTCACATATTTATGTGGTTAACACCCATAGTTCACATCGACATGTGACCAACACCAAAAGGGTTTACTAGAGTCAGTAATCTATTTCACATCGCTATGTGATTAACACCCAAAGAGTACTAAGGTGTGATCATGTTTTGCTTGTGAGATAATTTTAGTCAACGGGTCTGTCACATTCAGATCCGTAAGTATTTTGCAAATTTCTATGTCTACAATGCTCTGCATGGAGCTACTCTAGCTAATTTCTCCCACTTTCAATATGTATCTAGACCGAGACTTAGAGTCATCTAGATTAGTGTCAAAACTTGCATTGACGTAACCCTTTACGGCGAACCTTTTGTCACTTCCATAATCGAGAAACATATCCTTATTCCACTAAGGATAATTTTGACCGTTGTCCAGTGATATACTCCTAGATCACTATTGTACTCCCTTGCCAAACTCAGTGGTAGGGTATGCAATAGATCTGGTACACAGCATGGCATACTTTATAGAACCTATTGTTGAGGCATAGGGAATGACTTTCATTCTCTTTCTATCTTCTGCCGTGGTCGGGCTTTGAGTCTTACTCAATTTCACACCTTGTAACACAGGCAAGAACTCTTTCTTTGACTGTTCCATTTTGAACTACTTCAAAATCTTGTCAAGGTATGTACTCATTGAAAAAACTTATCAAGTGTCTTGATCTATCTCTATAGATCTTGATGCTCAATATGTAAGCAGCTTCACCGAGGTCCTTCTTTGAAAAACTCCTTTCAAATACTCCTTTATGCTTTGCAGAATAATTCTACATTATTTCCGATCAACAATATTTCATTCACATATACTTATCAGAAATGTTGTAGTGCTCCCACTCACTTTCTTGTAAATACAGGCTTCACCTCAAGTCTGTATAAAACTATATGCTTTGATCAACTTATCAAAGCGTATATTCCAACTCCGAGATGCTTGCACCAGTCCATAGATGGATCGCTGGAGCTTGCACATTTTGTTAACTCCTTTAGGATCGACAAAACCTTCTGGTTGCATCATATACAACTCTTCTTTAATAAATCCATTAAGGAATGCAGTTTTGTTTATCCATTTGCCAGATTTCATAAAATGCGGCAATTACTAACATGATTCGGACAGACTTAAGCATAGATACGAGTGAGAAACTCTCATCATAGTCAACACCTTGAACTTGTTGAAAACCTTTTGCAACAATTCTAGCTTTGTAGATAGTAACACCACTATCAGCGTCCGTCTTCCTCTTGAAGATCCATTTAATCTCAATGGCTCGCCGATCATTGGGCAAGTCAATCAAAGTCCATACTTTGTTCTCATACATGGATCCTATCTCAGATTTCATGGACTCAAGCCTTTTTGCGGAATCTGGGCTCATCATCGCTTCCTCATAGTTCGTAGGTTCGTCATGGTCAAGTAACATGACCTCCAGAACAGGATTACCGTACCACTCTGGTGCGGATTTCATTCTGGTTGACCTACGAGGTTCGGTAGTAACTTGATTTGAAGTTACATGATCATCATCATTAGCTTCCTCACTAATTGGTGTAGGAGTCAGAGGAACAGATTTCTGTGATGAACTACTTTCCAATAAGGGAGCGGGTATAGTTACCTCATCAAGTTCTACTCTCCTCCCACTCACTTCTTTCGAGAGAAACTCCTTCTCTAGAAAGGATCCATTCTTAGCAACAAATATCTTGCCTTCGGATCTGTGATAGAAGGTGTACCCAACTATCTCCTTTGGGTATCCTATGAAGACACATTTCTCCAATTTGAGTTTGAGCTTATCAGGATGAAACTTTTTCTTATAAGCATCACAACCTCAAACTTTAAGAAACGACAACTTTGGTTTCTTGCCAAACCACAGTTCATAAGGTGTCATCTCAACGGATTTAGATGGTGCCCTTTTTTAACGTGAATGCAGCTGTCTCTAATGCATAACCCAAAAATGATAGTGGTAAGTCGTTAAGAGACATCATAGATTGCACTATATCCAATAAAGTACGGTTATGACGTTCGGACACACCATTATGCTATGGTGTTCCACGTGGCACGAATTTGTGAAACTATTCCACATTGTTTTAATTGAAGACCAAAATCGTAACTCAAATATTTGTCTCCGTGATCAGATCATAGAAACTTTATTTTCTTGTCACGATGACTTTCAACTTCACTCTGAAATTCTTTGAACTTTTCAAATGTTTCAGACTTATGTTTCATCAAGTAGATATACCCATATCTGCTCAAATCATCTGTGAAGGTCACAAAAAATAATGATACTTGTCGTGAGCCTTAACACTCGTCGGACCGCATACATCAGTATGTATTATTTCCAATAAGTCTGTTGCTCGCTCCATTGTTTCGGAGAACGGAGTCTTAGTCATCTTGCCCATGAGGCATGGTTCGCAAGCATCAAGTGATTCATAATCAAGTGATTCCAAAAGTCCATCAGCATGGAGTTTCTTCATGCGCTTTACACCAATATGACCTAAACGGCAGTGCCACAAATAAGTTGCACTATCATTATTAACTTTGCATCTTTTGGCTTCAATATTATGAAAATGTGTATCACCACGATCGAGATCCAACAAACCATTTTCATTGGGTGTATGACCATAGAAGGTTTTATTCATGTAAACAGAACAACAATTATTCTCTAACTTACATGAATAACCATATTACAATAAACATGATCCAATCATATTCATGCTCAACGCAAACACTAAATAACATTTATTTTAGGTTCAGCACTAATCCCGAAAGTATAGGGAGTGTGCGATGGTGATCATATCAATCTTGGAACCACTTCCAATACACATCGTCACTTCACCCTTAACTAGTCTATGTTCATTCTGCAACTCCCGTTTCGAGTTACTACTCTTAGCAACTGAACCAGTATCAAATACCGAGGGGTTGCTATAAACACTAGTAAAGTACACATCAATAATATGTATATCAAATATAGCTTTGTTCACTTTGCCATCCTTCTTATCCACCAAATACTTGGGGCAGTTCCGCTTCCAGTGACCAGTCCCTTTGCAGTAGAAGCACTTAGTCTCAGGCTTAGGTCCAGACTTGGGCTTCTTCACTTGAGCAGCAACTTGCTTGCCGTTCTTCTTGAAGTTCCCCTTCTTCCCTTTGCCCTTTTCTTGAAACTAGCGGTCTTGTTAACCATCAACACTTGATGTTTTTCTTGATTTCTACCTTCGTCGATTTCAGCATCACGAAGATCTTGGGAATTATTTCCGTTATCCCTTGCATATTATAGTTCATCACGAAGTTCTAGTAACTTGGTGATAGTGACTAGAGAACTCTGTCAATCACTATCTTATCTGGAAGATTAACTCCCACCTGATTCAAGTGATTGTAGTACTCAGACATTCTAAGCACATTGATGACCCAAAAGTATAGGGGATCTATCGTAGTCCTTTCGATAAGTAAGAGTGTCGAACCCAACGAGGAGCAGAAGAAATGATAAGCGATTTTCAGCAAGGTACTCTCTGCAAGTACTGAAATAAGTGGTAACAGATAGTTTTGTGATAAGATAATTTGTAACGAGCAACAAGTAACAAAAGTAAATAAAGTGCAGCAAGGTGGCCCAATCCTTTTTGTAGCAAAGGACAAGCCTGGACAAACTCTTATATTAAGGAAAAGCGCTCCCGAGGACACACAGGAATATCGTCAAGCTAGTTTTCATCACGTTCATATGATTCGCGTTCGGTACTTTGATAATTTCATATGTGGGTGGACCGGTGCTTGGGTGCTGTTCTTACTTGAACAAGCATCCCACTTATGATTAACCTATATTGCAAGCATCCGCAACTAGAACAAAAGTATTAAGGTAAACCTAACCATAGCATGAAACATATGGATCCAAGTCAGCCCTTACGAAGCAACGCATAAACTAGGGTTTAAGCTTCTGTCACTCTAGCAACCCATGATCTACTTATTTCTTCCCAATGCCTTCCTCTAGGCCCAAATAATGGTGAAGTGTTATGTAGTCGACGTTCACATAACACCACTAGAGGCTAGACAACATACATCTCATCAAAATATCGAACGAATACCAAATTCACATCACTACTAATAGCAAGACTTCTCCCTTGTCCTCGGGAACAAACGTAACTACTCACAAAGCATATTCATGTTCATAATCAGAGGGGTAATAATATGCATATAGGATCTGAACATATGATCTTCCACCAAATAAACCAACTAGCATCAACTACAAGGAGTAATCAACACTACTAGCAACCTATTAGCACCAATCCCGGACTTGGAGACAAGAATTGGATACAAGAGATGAACTAGGGTTTTGAGAGGAGATGGTGCCGATGAAGATGTTGGTGGAGATTTCCCTCTCCCGATGAGAGGAGCATTGGTGATGACGATGGCGATGATTTCCCCCTCCCGGAGGGAAGTATCCCCGGCAGAACAGCTCTGCCGGAGCCCTAGATTGGTTCCGCCAAGGTTCCGCCTCGTGGCGGCGGAGTCTCGTCCCGAAAGGTTGCTTATCGTTTTTTTCTCGACGAAAGACTTCATATAGCAGAAGATGGGCATCGGAGAGCCACCAGGGGGCCCATGAGGTAGGGGCGCGCCCTAGGGGGGCATCCCCCACCCTCGTGGACAGGGTGTGGGCCCCCTGGTCTTCATCTTTGGCGAGGATTTTTCATTATTTATTATAAGATATTCCGTGGAGTTTCAGGACTTTTGGAGTTGTGCAGAATAGGTCTCTAATATTTGCTCCTTTTCCAGCCCAGAGTCCCAGCTGTCGGCATTCTCCCTCCTTATGTAAACCTTGTAAAATAAGAGAGAATAGCCATAAGTATTGTGACATAACGTGTAATAACAGCCCATAATGCAATAAATATCGATATAAAAGCATGATGCAAAATGGACGTATCAACTCCCCCAAGCTTAGACCTCGCTTGTCCTCAAGCGAAAGCCGATAACAATAAATATGTCCCCATGTTTAGAGGTAGAGGCATCGATATAAATAAAATACGGACATGAAGGCATCATGAGTATTCTCATAACAGCAACATATATAGATATTGTCATATGATTACTTATGTTCAAGTGATGATCTATTCACAATGCAAAAGTATGAATCAGAAACCTTATTGAGAACCAACAAACTATAACCTCAGTCATTGAAGCAATTGAAATTTATCATAACATCAGAAAGAGTCTATGTCAGAGCTAAAAAGAAAGTCCACATACTCAACTATCATCTAGTCCTTCATAATTGCTAACACTCACGCAATACTTGTGGTTATGAAGTTTTAATCGGACACAGAGAAAGATAGGGGCTTATAGTTTCGCCCCACAACCTTTTACCTCGAGGGTAATGTCAACAATAATAACTCATGCTCCCCTACATCCAATTAGATATATATATATCAAGTTCTTTCCAACATGCTGGGCTTGCCAAAGGATAAAATGAAAAAGGAAAGGTGAAGATCACCGTGACACTTGCGTAAGGTAGAAGTTAATAGTAAAAGATAGGCCCTTCGCAGAGGGAAGCAGAGGTTGCCATGCGCTTTTATGGTTGGATGCATAAAATATCAATGCGAAAGAATGTCACTTTATATTGCCCCTTGTGATATGAACCTTTATTATGCAGTCCGTCACTTTTATTACTTCGACATCACAAGATCGTATAAAGCTTATTTCTCCCACACCAATCAATCATACATATTTAGAGCAATTTTTATTGCTTCGCACCGATGACAACTTACTTGAACGATCTTACTCAATCTATAGGTAGATATGGTGGACTCTCATGGCAAAACTGGTTTAAGGGTATTTGGAATCATAAGTAGTATTTCTACTTGGTGCTGAGAATTTGGCTAGCGTGAGGGGGAAAGGCAAGCTCAACATGTTAGAGTGTCCATGACAACATACTTTATCTCAGATATAAGAAAACATAACTCATTACATTGTCTTCCTTGTCCAACATGAACTCTTTAGCATGTCATATTTTAATGAGTGCTCCCAATCATAAAAGATGTCAATGATAATATATCTATATGTGAAACCTCTCTTTCCTTATTACTTCCTATTAATTGCAACGATGACCAAAGCTATGCCTGCCAACTCCCAACAACGTTTAAATCATCATACTCTTCCTATGTGAAGTCATTGCTCTCGATAAGATCAATATGAACTTTTATTTCTTTTTATTATTTTTCTTCTTTTCTTTTATTCACTCAAGATCATGGCAAGAAAATCAAGCCCTTGACTCAACACTAGTCTTTATTATATATAGCTCACGGACTCGATTACATAGAGAGATCATAAGGCAAAACTCAAAACTAGATCATGCCACAAACTTTATTCTACTAGATCAAGATACTACTAATAGGATCGGACTAAGGAAAACGGTAAAGATAGGAGTTGTGATTGTGATACGATACCGGGGCACCGCCCCCAAGCTTGGCAGTTGCCAAGGGGAGTGCCCATACCCATGTGATTATGTCTCCTTCTTTGTTGTTGGTGTGATATTCTTGGTGATGATTCCCCTCAGGATACGGTTCTCCTCCTCGAGCTTATTGACTTGCTGCTTGAGGTCCATTATTTCCTTACGAAGCTTTCCTGTGACGGCTAAAGCTCCTTGCACCCAAGGGTCTTGCATAGCTGCGGGAGAACAAGTGACACTCCTCTTCATATTTTCATAAGAAAGAAATCTAACATTGGAAGGGATAACCGAGTTTGGAATAGCTGAGCTCTTTAGTTACTCCATCGTGAACCCAGCTCGGAAGCGAGAGGTGACTTCTTGATCCTCCATGGCATCTACCCTCATCAAGTCAGCCTTCATCTCTTCCTCCGTTGCTGGCCCAAACTGGTCAGTGTCGCTGTTTGCCCTTGGTTCCGGTGCCGGATTAGATACCCGGCTCTCCCCGACGGACTCTTGAGAAGACATCTTGCTCCAATCTGCAGCAGCAACAGCTCGAAACAAAAACAGAGGATATTTGCGTGATACGGGAGTCAAAACCTTCGGGAGAATATATAATGAATTTTTACTGACCAAAATATGTATCATGCAAGAAAACGGAGTCTGGAAAGCACACGATGTGCTCACGAGGTAGGGGGCGCGCCCAGGGGGTAGGGCGCACCCTCCACCCTCGTGGGGCCCTCGTGTCCTTCCCGGACTGCCACTTATTTTTCTATTTTTCTAAAAATTCCAAAACGGAGAAATATTGCCTTAAAAATTGTTTTGGAGTCGGTTTACTTACCGTACCACATACCTATTCCTTTTCAGAGTCTGAAACATTCTGGAAAGTGTCTCTTATGTATTCCTTCAGGGTTACGGTTTCAATAATATTGGTTTCAACATTTATGGGATTACCTGAGATATAATGTTTAATTCTCTGACCGTTCACCACCTTCGGATTTGTGCCTTCGAAGTTGTTGATCTTTATGGCACCGGAACGATAGACCTCCTCGATAACGTAAGGACCTTCCCATTTAGAGAGAAGTTTTCCTGCAAAAAATCTTAAACGAGAGTTGTATAGCAATACATAATCACCTACGTTAAACTCACGCTTTTGTATCCTTTTGTCGTGCCATCTTTTAACTTTTTCTTTAAACAACTTGGCATTTTCATAGGCTTGGGTTCTCCATTCATCAAGTGAGCTAATATCAAATAACCTCTTCTCACCGGCAAGTTTGAAATCATAGTCGAGCTCTTTAATAGCGCAATATGCCTTATGTTCTAGTTCGAGAGGTAAGTGACATGCTTTTCCATAAACCAGTTTATACGGAGACATACCCATAGGATTTTTATATGCGGTTCTATAGGCCCATAATGCATCATCAAGTTTCTTAGACCAATTCTTTCTAGACCTATTGAAAGTCTTTTGCAAAATTAATTTGAGTTCTTTGTTGCTCAATTCTACTTGACCACTAGATTGTGGGTGATAAGGAGATGCAATTATATGATTAGCGTCATACTTAGCAAGCATTTTTCGGAAAGCACCATGAATAAAATGTGAACCACCATCAGTCATTAAATATCTAGGGACTCCAAACCTCGGAAAAATAAATTCTTTAAGCATCTTAATAGAGGTGTTATGATCAGCACTACTAGTTGGAATAGCTTCTACCCACTTAGTAACGTAATCAACAGCAACTAGAATGTGTGTATATCCATTAGAGGCAGGAAAAGGTCCCATATAATCAAAGCCCCAAACATCAAATGGTTCAATAACAAGTGAATAATTCATAGGCATTTCTTGACGTCTACTAATATTACCAATTCTTTGGCATTCATCGCAAGACAAGACGAACTTACGGGCATCCTTGAAGAGAGTAGGCCAATAAAAACCGGATTGCAATACCTTATGTGCAGTTCTGTCTCCCGCGTGGTGTCCTCCATAGGATTCGGAGTGGCACTTGCGTAGAATCTGTTCCTGTTCATGCTCAGGTACACAACATCTAATAACACCATCTACTCCTTCTTTATAAAGATGTGGGTCATCCCAAAAGTAATGCCTCAAATCATAGAAAAACCTTTTCTTTTGTTGGTATCTGAAACTAGGTGGTATAAATTTAGCAACAATATAATAAGCATAATCAGCATACCATGGAGTACTACGAGAAGTACTTATAACATTTAATTGTTCATCAGGAAAGCTATCATCAATAGGTAGTGGGTCATCAAGAACATTTTCTAACCTAGACAAGTTGTCTGCAACGGGGTTCTCAGCTCCATTTCTACCAACAATATGCAAATCAAATTCTTGTAGCAAGAGAACCCATCTAATAAGTCTAGGTTTAGCATCTTTCTTTTTCATAGGATATTTAATAGCAGCATGATCAGTGTGAATAGTTACTTTAGAATCACCAATATAAGGTCTGAACTTATCACAAGCAAATACAACTGCTAAAAATTCTTTTTCAGTAGTAGCATAATTTCTCTGAGCATTGTCCAGAGTCTTACTAGCATAATGGATAACATTTAATTTATTATCAACTCTTTGCCCTAGAACAGCACCTACAGCATAATCACTAGCATCACACATAATTTCAAAGGGTAAATTCCAATCAGGTGGCTGAACAATAGGTGCAGAGACTAATGCTTTCTTAAGTATTTCAAATGCTTCTACACAATCATCATCAAAGACAAATGGTACATCTTTTTGTAGTAAATTGGTCAGAGGCCGAGAAATTTTTGAGAAGTCCTTAATGAACCTCTTATAAAATCCGGCGTGACCAAGGAAACTTCTTATACCTTTGATGTCCTTGGGACATGGCATCTTTTCAATAGCATCAACCTTGGCTTTATCAACTTCGATACCTCTTTCAGAAACTTTATGCCCCAAGACAATACCTTCATTAACCATAAAGTGGCACTTTTCCCAATTCAAGACAAGATTAGTTTCTTCACATCTCTGCAAAACTCGATCAAGATTGCTCAAGCAATCATCAAAAGAGGATCCATAGACGGAAAAGTCGTCCATGAAAACCTCGCAAATCTTTTCACAAAAGTCAGAGAATATAGCCATCATGCATCTTTGAAAGGTAGCAGGTGCATTGCATAAACCAAAAGGCATACGTCTATAAGCAAAAGTACCAAAAGGGCATGTAAAAGTAGTCTTTGATTGATCTTTAGCCGACACAGGTATTTGAGAGAAACCAGAATAACCATCTAGAAAGCAATAATGTGTATGTTTGCATAATCTTTCTAGCATTTGATCAATAAAAGGTAAGGGGTAATGATCTTTCTTAGTAGCCTTATTTAATTTACGAAAGTCAATTACCATCCTATAACCTGTAATAATTCTTTGTGGAATCAATTCATCTTTATCATTAGGAACAACAGTAATACCTCCCTTCTTACGGACACAATGAACAGGACTTACCCACTGACTATCAGCAACGGGATAAACTATACCTGCCTCCAGAAGCTTTAGTATTTATTTTCTTACCACTTCTTTCATTTTAGGATTCAGACGTCGTTGAGGATCACGAACTGGTTTGGCATCTGCTTCCAAATTTATTTTATGCTGACATAGAGTGGGACTAATGCCCTTAAGATCATCAAGAGTATATCCAATAGCAGCACGGTGCTTCTTCAGAGTTTTCAATAATCTTTCTTCTTCATGCTCTGAAAGGTTAGCACTAATAATAACAGGATATATCCTCTTTTCATCAAGATAAGCATATTTAAGATTATCAGGCAACGGTTTAAGCTCAAACACGGGATCACCCTTAAGTGGAGGGGGATACCCTAGGATTTCAACAGGCAAATTGTGTTTCAGAATAGGTTCCTGTTTAAAGAATATTTCATCTATTTCCCTTCTTTCATTCATAAACATATCATTTTCGTGGTCTAGCAAATAATGTTCTAAAGGATCACTAGGAGGTACGATAATAGAAGCAAGACCAATAATTTCATCCTTACTAGGCAATTCTTCTTCACGGTGTTGTTACTAAATTTAGAGAAATTAAACTCATGAACCATATCATCCAAGCCAATAGTAACAAAATTCTTTTTGCAATCTATCCTAGCATTAACAGTGTTCAAGAAGGGTCTACCAAATATAATGGGACAAAAGCTATCTTGTGGGGAACAGAGAACAAGAAAATCAGCAGGATATTTAGTTTTCCCACACAAGACTTAAACATCTCTAACAATTCCCATTGCTGAAATAGTATCTCTATTGGCACGTTTAATTGTGACATCAATATCTTCTAACTCAGCAGGTGCAATTTCATGCTTAATTTCTTTATACAAGTCATAAGGTATAACACTAGCACTAGCACCCATATCACATAAGCCATGATAACAATGATCTCCTCTTTTAACAGAAATAACAGGCACGCCTACCACAGGTCTATGTTTATCTTTAGCACAAGGTTTAGCAATTCTAGCAGTTTCATCGCAGAACTGAATAACATGCCCATCAATATTATCAGCCAAGAGATCTTTAACAATAGCAATATTAGGTTCTACTTTAACTTGCTCAGGAGGTGTATAAGTTCTAACATTGCTTTTACGAACCACAGTTGAAGCTTTAGCATGATCCTTTATTCTAACAGGGAAAGGTGGTTTCTCGACATAAGAAGTGGGAACAATAGGATCATTATAAGTGACAGTCTTTTCTTCAACTTTAATAGGTGCAGCTACTTTTACTTCTATCGAAGGATGATATTTAAACCACTTCTCCTTGGGGAGATCAACATAAGTAGCAAAAGATTCACAGAAAGAAGCTACTATCTCAGAGTCAAGTCCATATTTAGTGCTAAACTTACGGAAAATATCGGTATCCATAAAAGATTTAACACAATCAAACTTAGGTGTCATACCTGACTCCTTACCTTCGTCGAGGTCCCAATCTTCAGAGTTGCGTTTAATTCTATCCAATAAATCCCATTTAAATTCAATAGTCTTCATCATAAAAGAGCTAGCACAAGAAGTATCGAGCATGGTGCGATTGTTTTCAGAAAGCCAAGCATAAAGATTTTAAATAATTGTTTCTCTTGGGAGCTCATGATTGGGGCATGAATATAACATTGATTTAAGCCTCCCCCAAGCTTGAGCGATGCTTTCTCCTTCGCGAGGCCAAAAATTATATATATAATTGCGATCACGATGAACAAGATGCATAGGATAATACTTTTGATGAAATTCCAATTTCAGTCTTCTATAGTTCCATGATCTCGTATCATCACATAGCCTATACCATGTCAATGCATCTCCCTTCAAAGATAAAGGGATGACCTTCTTCTTGACAACATCATCGGGTATACCTGCAAGCTTAAATAATCCACAAACCTCATCCACATATATTAAGTGCTCATCAGGATGCTTTGTTCCGTCTCCTGCGAAAGGATTAACTAGCGGTTTTTCTATCATACCCGAAGGAACTTCAAAGGGAACATTTTCATTTTCAGTAGGTTCATTAGGTTGAGTAGCAATTCTTTGCTCTACTGGTCGGGGTGAAGATACCCCGAACAAGCCCCTCAGAGGATTACTTTCCATAGTAACAAGTGACAGTAAATTTCAGCACACTATATAAATTTTTCCTTACCAAAGGCGCTTCACTCCGCGGAAACGGCGCCAGAAAAGAGTCTTGATGACCCACAAGTATAGGGGATCTATCGTAGTCCTTTCGATAAGTAAGAGTGTCGAACCCAACGAGGAGCAGAAGGAAATGATAAGCGGTTTTTAGGAAGGTACTCTCTGCAAGTACTGAAATAAGTGGTAACAGATAGTTTTGTGATAAGATAATTTGTAACGAGCAACAAGTAACAAAAGTAAATAAAGTGCAGCAAGGTGGCCCAATCCTTTTTGTAGCAAAGGACAAGCCTGGACAAACTCTTATATAAGGAAAAGCGCTCCCGAGGACACACAGGAATATCGTCAAGCTAGTTTTCATCATGTTCATATGATTCGCGTTCGGTACTTTGATAATTTGATATGTGGGTGGACCGGTGCTTGGGTGCTGTTCTTACTTGAACAAGCATCCCACTTATGATTAACCTCTATTGCAAGCATCCGCAACTACAACAAAAGTATTAAGGTAAACCTAACCATAGCATGAAACATATGGATCCAAATCAGCCCCTTACGAAGCAACGCATAAACTAGGGTTTAAGCTTCTGTCACTCTAGCAACCCATCATCTACTTATTACTTCCCAATGCCTTCCTCTAGGCCCAAATAATGGTGAAGTGTTATGTAGTCGACGTTCACATAACACCACTAGAGGCTAGACAACATACATATCATCAAAATATCGAACGAATACCAAATTCACATGACTACTAATAGCAAGACTTCTCCCTTGTCCTCGGGAACAAACGTAACTACTCACAAAGCATATTCATGTTCATAATCAGAGGGGTAATAATATGCATATAGGATCTGAACATATGATCTTCCACCAAATAAACCAACTAGCATCAACTACAAGGAGTAATCAACACTACTAGCAACCTACTAGCACCAATCCCGGACTTGGAGACAAGAATTGGATACAAGAGATGAATTAGGGTTTTGAGAGGAGATGGTGCTGTTGAAGATGTTGATGGAGATTTCCCTCTCCCGATGAGAGGAGCGTTGGTGATGACAATGGCGATGATTTCCCCCTCCCGGAGGGAAGTATCCCCGGCAGAACAGCTCTGCCGGAGCCCTAGATTGGTTCCGCCAAGGTTCCGCCTAGTGGCAGCGGAGTCTCGTCCCGAAAGGTTGCTTATCGTTTTTTTATCGACGAAAGACTTCATATAGCAGAAGATGGGCATCGGAGAGCCACCAGGGGGGCCACAAGGTAGGGGGTGCGCCCTAGGGGGGGCGCCCCCCACCCTCGTGGACAGGGTGTGGGCCCCCTGGTCTTCATCTTTGGCGAGGATTTTTCATTATTTATTATAAGATATTCCGTGGAGTTTCAGGACTTTTGGAGTTGTGCAGAATAGGTCTCTAATATTTGCTCCTTTTCCAGCCCAGAATCCCAGCTGCCGGCATTCTCCCTCCTTATGTAAACCTTGTAAAATAAGAGAGAATATCCATAAGTATTGTGACATAACGTGTAATAACAGCCCATAATGCAATGAATATCGATATAAAAGCATGATGCAAAATGGACGTATCACACATGCTTACTAGCTGAGCAATTCTCCTCCATCTTGTAGGCAAAGTACTGTCAGAGGTATCATACCTCTCGACACGGGCATGAGTATGAAATACCAATTTCAACACTTAGAACATCTTATATGCTCTGTGGCATTCAAAACATTTTTGAAGTCCCGGTTCTAAGCCGTAAAGCATGGTGTACTAAACTATCAAGTAGTCATCATACCGAGCTTTTGTCAAACGTTCATAACGTCTGCATCTGCTCCTGCAATAGGTCTGTCACCTAGCGGTGCATCAAGGACATAATACTTCTTTGCAGCAATGAGGTTAATCCTCAGATCATGGACCAATTCCGCATCATTGCTACTAACATCTTTCAACTTAGTTTTCTCTAGGAACATATCAAAAATAAAACAGGGGAGCAAAACGCGAGCTATTGATGTACAACATAGATATGCTAATACTACCAGGACTAAGTTCATGATAAATTTAAGTTCAATTAACCATATTACTTAAGAACTCCCACTTAGATAGACATCCCTCTAATCCTCTAAGTGATCACGTGATCCGTATCAACTAAACCATGTCCGATCATCACGTGAGATGGAGTAGTTTCAATGGTGAACATCACTATGTTGATCATATCTACTATATGATTCATGCTCGACCTTTCGGTCTCCGTGTTCCGAGGCCATATCTGTTATATGCTAGGCTCGTCAAGTTTAACCTGAGTATTCCGCGTGTGCAACTGTTTTGCACCCGTTGTATTTGAACGTAGAGCCTATCACACCCGATCATCACGTGGTGTCTCAGCACGAAGAACTTTCGCAACGGTGCATACTCAGGGAGAACACTTGTACCTTGATAATTAGTGAGAGATCATGTTATAAAGCTACCGTCGAACTAAGCAAAATAAGATGTATAAAAGATAAACATCACATGCAATCAAAATATATGACATGATATAGCCATCATCATCTTGTGCCTTTGATCTCCATCTCCAAAGCATCGTCATGATTTCCATCGTCACCAGCATGACACCATGATCTCCATTATCTTGATCTATATCAATGTGTCGTCACATGGTCGTCTCGCCAACTATTGCTCTTGCAACTGTTGCTATCGCATAGATAAAGTAAAGCAATTATTTGGCGCTTGCATCTTATGCAATAAAGAGACAACCATAAGGCTTCTGCCAGTTGCCGATAACTTCAACAAAACATGATCATCTTATACAAAAACATATATATCATCACGTCTTGACCATATCACATCACAATATGCCCTGCAAAAATAAGTTAGACATCCTCTACTTTGTTGTTGCAAGTTTTACGTAGCTGCTACGGGCTGAGCAAGAACCGTTCTTACCTACGCATCAAAACCACAATGATAGTTCGTCAAGTTAGTGTTGTTTTAACCTTCTAAAGGACCGGGCGTAGCCACACTCGGTTCAACTAAAGTTGGAGAAACTGACACCCGCCAGCCACCTATGTGCAAAGCACGTCGGTAGAACCAGTCTCGTGTAAGCGTACGCGTAATGTCGGTCCGGGCCGCTTCAACCAACAATACTGCCGAACCAAAGTATGACATGCTGGTAAGCAATATGACTTATATCGCCCACAACTCACTTATGTTTTACTCGTGCATATAACATCTACGCATAAAACCAGGCTCTGATACCACTGCTGGGGAACGTAGTAATTTCAAAAATTTCCTACGCACACGTAAGATCATGGCGATGCATAGCAACGAGAGGGGAGAGTGTGTCCACGTACCCTCGTAGACCGAAAGTGGAAGCGTTAGTACAACGCGGTTGATGTAGTCGTACGTCTTCACGATCCGACCGATCAAGTACCGAACGCACGGCACCTCCGAGTTCTGCACACGTTCAACTCAAATGACATCCCTCGAACTCCGATCCAGCCGAGTGTTGAGGGAGAGTTTCGTCAGCACGATGGTGTGGTGAAGATGATGATGTTCTACCGATGCAGGGCTTCGCCTAAGCACCGCTACGATATTATCGAGGTGGATTATGGTGGAGGGGGGCACCGCACACGGCTAAGAGATCAAGAGATCAATTATTGTGTCTCAAGGGTGCCCCCTTGCCCCCGTATATAAAGGAGTGGAGGAGGGGGAGGGCCGGCCCTCTCTATGGCGCACCCTAGGAGGAGTCCTACTCCCACCGGGAGTAGGATTCCCCTCCCCCCCTTCCAAGTACTAGGAGTAGGAGTCAAGGAAAGGGAGAGAGAAGAGAAGGAAGAAGGGGGCGCAACCCCTCCCCCTATTCCAAACCTTGGGGGGCGCCCAGCCTCTCCTCTCTCTTTCCCCTAAAGCCCAATAAGGCCCATATACTCCCCGGCGAATTCCCGTAACTCTCCGGTACTCCGAAAAATACCCGAATCACTCGGAACTTTTTCGATGTCCGAATATAGTCGTCCAATATATCGATCTTTACGTCTCGACCATTTCGAGACTCCTCGTCATGTCCCCGATCTCATCCGGGACTCCAAACTACCTTAGGTACATCAAAACACATAAACTCATAATATAACCGTCATCGAACTTTAAGCGTAGGGACCCTATGGGTTCGAGAACTATGTAGACATGACCGAGACACGTCTCCGGTCAATAACCAATAGCGGAACCTGGATGCTCATATTGGCTCCCACATATTCTACGAAGATCTTTATCGGTCAAACTGCATAACAACATACGTTGTTCCCTTTGTCATCGGTATGTTACTTGCCCGAGATTTGATCGTCGGTATCTCAATACCTAGTTCAATCTCGTTACCGGCAAGTCTCTTTACTCGTTCCGTAATACATCATCCCGCAACTAACTCATTAGTTGCAATGCTTGCAAGGCTTATAGTGATGTGCATTATCGAGTGGGCCTAGAGATACCTCTCCGACAATCGGAGTGACAAATCCTAATCTCGAAATACGCCAAGCCAACAAGTACCTTCGGAGACACCTGTAGAGCACCTTTATAATCACCCATACGTTGTGACGTTTGGTAGCACACAAAGTGTTCCTCCGGTAAACGGGAGTTGCATAATCTCATAGTCATAGGAACATGTATAAGTCATGAAGAAAGCAATAGCAACATACTAAACGATCAAGTGCTAAGCTAACGGAATGGGTCAAGTCAATCACATCATTCTCCTAATGATGTGATCCCATTAATCAAATGACAACTCATGTCTATGGTTAGGAAACATAACCATCTTCGATTAACGAGCTAGTCAAGTAGAGGCATACTAGTGACACTCTGTTTGTCTATGTATTCACACATGTATTATGTTTCCGGTTAATACAATTCTAGCATGAATAATAAACATTTATCATGATATAAGGAAATAAATAATAACTTTATTATTGCCTCTAGGGCATATTTTCTTCATGGTCATCGTAGAGAAGTTCATCCAAATCATCCAAAGATCATGTTTTACTGGAAGTAACTAATTTTTCAAGGAACAAAGTGAGGGTGGCATAAAATGTTGGTAACATACAATGCTTCTACTATTTCCATTGTCTGATCATTGTTGTTGTCTATGATTACCTAGAATTACCATAGAGCAACAATAAAACATGTGACCACCAAGATTCCAGCCTGCAATTTTATGCGATGTTTTATTTATGCAATCATACATAATTACCAGCTTCTCCATGGGGTAAACTAGATGGTGCATAGAAGTATTGAATCTATCCAAGGCTCTAAACTTTATACCACACGTCCCAACCACCAGAACCTCCTTACAACTTGGGTTGGTTCACTAAACACACTTGATGACACCAGTGGGATGGACGGAGTAGATTTTATAAGCGCATTATTCATATTCCCTAGTCACAATAACAAACAAGCATGGGACACAAAAATTATAATTTTCACCAATCATAAGACAGCTCATTAGAGAAATAAAATATCATTAACCAATCGACATAAAATTAAAATGCATAACTGTCAAATAGTTTTGGTTTCCACGACATAAACGTAACTGATTAAACCATCTAAGAGCATCTCTAGGAGATCCTGTAAAAGGCCTCGGCCTTTATAATAACCATCAGTTTACAGTTTGTGTCAAAAAAAACTGACCCAAACAGATCTCGCATATTCGATCAAACCATAAGAAAAATAGGGCTCCCCTATATGAGAACCCAACTACCTCATATCTTCAGTTTTCGGGGCCTTGTTTCAGCTCCCACTAGAAAAACGTTGGCTAGAGGGAAGTTTTAGGAGCAACCGCTCTAGCCCCTGCGCTTCCGCCGCCACTAGCCTTGCCGGCAGCTCACCGTAGCACCTCCCTCGGCCGGTCGCGTGTCGCCATGGAGCAGCCAGAGCCTCACAATGTCGCCATTCCGTGCAAGCGCACGAGGCACAGCTTGGTTGTGTCTGCCCCATGCAAGCGCACGAGGCCGGAAGTTGGCGGCGTGATGCAGGGCTTAACGCGAGATGCGTGCGTCAGGTCCGGTGGCAGCCAGCCAGAATACGACGACGGCGGCGAAGAAACTGAGGCAGAAGACGACAGATCTGGTTGGGTGTGGGCGAGAACGAGGCGGATCCGGGCTGCGCGAGCTGTGAGCTCCCTGTCCATGGCGGGTTCGGTGCTCCTATGGAGAGAGGGGGAGGGATGCGTGAGAGAGAGAGAGAAAGAACTCGGGAGAGCAGTGGAAGAGAAAGGAAGAGGGGGGAATGAGGAGGCGCTGGTCGCTGGCAGCGGGGCACTGACGAGGCACCGGTGGTCTCAGGCGCCTATTGTAATTTACATTTTGCTTTTAGGATGTGTTGTGCTATTTTGCAGGGACCTTGTTGTAAATTCAACCACTGACTAGTGGGGTTCACATTTGACCTGAAATGATTTTTACGGGATCTGTTCTGCCAATACAAACATCATACCATGTAAACATTTTGCATTATACCCTAAAACAATTCTATAGTACGAGTTTTTGCAGTGTCTACTAGAGATGCTCTAGGAGTTGGGCATCACAAGCCACAGCAAACCAACACATCAGGACTCAGACGCCAAAGGTGATTGTACACCATAATAACACGACATCTTCAATCAACTCTAATCATGTGTCCGCTACATGTGTAATATCCATGGTTTGTATGTGTATGGTAAAATCATATCAAACTTACGTGAGCATATGACACGGTAAAGACAACATGATACAGGTATGATGTCACGCTAGTAATCATGTGTCCCCTAGATGTAACAATATTTATGATTCATATGCGATGGTACAATCATATCAAAAGCATATGAGTATATGACATGGTAAAGATACGATTCTGCCATAAAAGGCCAAGATAGCGAATCAAACCAGCTAGAAAGAAGCGGCGCATGTGCTGAAAGTGAAGAGAACTGTGTGTGCACAAGCCGATAAATGCATTGCAGTGAGCTTCTGAAGCGCCTTCACATCAGCAATTTCTCAAGGATAAATATAGACATTGCAAGTCTCTTAGTCATGTTCCTTAGTTATGATGAATGAAGATCATCCACAATATTCAAGAAGTAGCGATCACGTCTCATCTGAATGAGTTGTGTAGGCTTGAGAAGCATCGAGGATCATTCAACTGCTTCGATCCAAGGGACGTGAGCAACCTCTGCCTTCCAAGCTCTCTCACAGGAGCCGGATGGGCGTTCCGTTGATAGGCTATCAATCATGAAGCTACGGTAGGAACCGAGAATCGAAGGTTTCCTATCTCCAAAACAAATTAGGTTCTAGACAAGCAACTAATCAATCTGAGACCACGTCTGATTTTGCATCTCAGAAGGGTCCGCCCCACCAGCTCATGCAACACTCCCATTATATTGTCCCACAAAGTGTAATTCAAAGGCTAAACAAAGGTATTCGCTTCGCATCTAGCAGCTTTACATTAATATTATGAAGTGACTTCTCCACGTGATCCTCCATAACTCTTGTCCCTCGGCGGCGATGGTCGTTGTTGGAATCAGCATTACGTTGCTGTCGGTTTTGTCGGCAGTCGTCAGGCAAACTTTGAGCAGGATATATTATACCGTGGCGTCAGAAATGTAGGCATTTGGGTAGACTTTAGATATGTTCTCCCTATTGGTAGACTATAGAAATGTACACGTATATCATCCAGATCTTGAGGCTAAATTAGGACTATCATTCGTAACTTAACGTGATTCAGAAATCAAAACATGACAAGAACCATGTCAGAGAAACATGAGCTTCTCATGGCAGCAGCAACTGGACCAGGCCAGCACCCCAGAAAACTAGTCAAGCTGGAGGAAGAAACTGTTTGAAAACACACGTCACTCCAGAGTACAACGCAAGCTGGATTAGAAACCGGTTGAGAACCCAGCACCCCAGCAGCGATCCTGCTAGGGCATAATAAAAACATAACAGATCTTATGAACACAGCAGTATTGCAGGCACGATATGGGAAACTGGGAACAGCAGACAAGATAAGCTGGAATTTGTACATCACTGAACAAAAAATCTTGGCAGCACTCAATCACTCGTACAATAAAATCGATTTTGAGAGCAACCCAAACAGCCAAATAAGAAAATCATGCCCTTCAATCATGTTAAGGGCAAATGACCAGTTCGGGGCAAAACATTAGCCGAGCCACCTCAATAATAATGTTTCGCTGCCCCACTTCACAAAGTATTAACTACATTCATCTCTGAGGTAATATAAGGTAGATGAATATTTTGGTGTGAATCAAACTAAAGGGCTGGAGCAATTAGTTTGACTCTCCATATATGTCTCAACGTCACATATGGTTGTACAACAAGTATTGCATGTGTAAGTACATTCATTTTATTATTTCCAAAAGGGGGGAAATGCAATGTAAGTTGAGGGATGATCTTGTGTACATCTTGCACAAGTTCTAATCCATATGTAATATTTGAGGTCAATTCTAAACCTTCATTGCAAATGTCCTATTAATGGTTCTTCAAGCACCAACAATGATAAAATATGAGGAATTAAAGTGTGTGGCCTTCCTGGTAATAAGAAAGGTATCCAAATTCAAACTAGGACGTGAATGGTTGTACACCATAATACTTATACGATGTCAGGCTATTAATCATGTGTCCCCTAAATGCAATATCCATGGTTGATATGTGTATGGTACAATCATAACAAAGGCATGTGAGCATATGTCACGGTAAAGACAATATGAGACATGTATGATGTCACGTTGGTATTCGTGTGTCCCCTAGATGTGATATCCATGATTCAGATGCATATGGTGCAATCGTATCAAAGACATATGAGCATATGACTAGGTAAAGATACGATTCTGCCATAAAAGGCCAAGATAGCAAATCAAACTGACTAGAATAGAGTAGGTGCATGTGCTCAAAGTGAAGATAAATGTGTGCACAATGCGATAAATTCATTGCGGTGAGCTACCGAAGCAGCTTCACATCAGCAATTTCTAAGGGATAAATATAGTTCCACTACAAGTCTCTTAGTCATGTTCCCTGGTTATGATGAATGGAGATCATCCACATATTCAAGTAGCTATCACGTCCTATCTGAATTAGTTGCATGGGGTTGAGAAGCATCGAGAATTATGCTACTGCTCCAATGAACTGAGTGTGAGGGATCTGAGTCTTCCAGGCCCCTTCACAGGAGCCGGATGGACGTCCCTCGTCCCTCAACAGTGATGGCCTTTGCTACGTCGCCATAGGTTTCCTCTCCACAACAATGGCAGTGGCACCATCGTTCGTCAGGAAAACTTTGAGCTGGGTATGCTTGCTTCTCTAGCGAAATCATGGCATTAAAAAAGCCACAGCTCCTCGCTCTGTAGGTAGACTTATGAAATGTACGCATATATCATTCGTAACTTCACGTGGTTCAGAAATAAAAACATGAAGAGAACAAGGCCAGATAGATAAACATGAAACTCTACTGGACCCGGCCAATACCCCAGAAAACAACTCAGGCTGGAGAAAGAAACTGTTTGGAATCACGGCAATCCAGAACACTATGCAGGGCTGGAGAAGAAACAGTTTGATAACTAAGCACTCCAGCAGCAGTTCAATTAGGGCAGCAATACTTGACAGTTAACAAGTTTGATGAGCACAGCAGGGTTGCAAGCATTATATTGTTAAAACTAGGAATAGCAGGCAAGAAGAGCAGGAATTTTATGAAGCACTCAACTAAAACTTGGCAGAAGCACTCAGTCACTAGTGCAATGATATCGACTTTAACGGTACCCCACAACCAAATAAGAAAGCATGTTGATAACGAAAAAATATATAAGAAAACATGCCTTTCAATCACGAATGAGGGCAACCAACCAGTATATCCCCAGCTAACTGAAAAAATAATGTTTCAGATATTCACAAAATATTATCTCCAGCCAACTCAAATGATGATCATGGGAAACACTCATTTGCCTGATTAATTTTCCCAACTCCACAATATATAAGACGAGAAACCTAGTTCCCTAGACATTTCTGTAGCATGATTCCAGTTTCCAGATGAGACGACTAGTTTTAAGCTAACAGTGAAAGCCCCAGGTCACAGAATTGAGTTCCTTACCAAGTGAAATACAGTTCACTACCGTTTTGACCAGATGAATACGAGCGCTACAACATGCATACAGATTTTCAAAATCAGACTATATCTAGTGTTATTTGCTTGCATCAAATCCCCTAAAATGCTTGAATAATGCGGAATTGATCAGAATTCGGCACCCATATTTGTATGAAATTTATCTAGAACTGACAGACTGCATAGCAGCATGTTATGCTCCCAAGTTGTTCAACAGAACACAACTAACTAATCAGTACACCAGTACACAAGAGCAATTAAGAAAACCCAAGGCAAGGTATGTACAGCATAAACATGCAATGGGCCAATGGGGGGGCTACCAGAAAAATTGGCAAGATATTTGTAAATAGCTAATTCTTCAAGGAACAGAGTAAAGGCGGCAAACAGTTGGTTGCATACAATGCTTCTACTATTTCCATTGTCTTGCTCTAACATGATCATTGTTGTTGTCTATGACAACCCAGACATAGAGCAACAAGAAAACATGTGACCACCAAGATTCCAACCTACAATCTTATATGATGTTTTATGCAATCATCATACATAATTACTAACTTTCCCATGGGGCAAACTAGATGGTGCATAGGAATTGAATCTATTGAAGGCGCTAAACTTTATAAACACAGGCCCCAAGCACCAGAACCTCCTTACAATTGGGATTGTTCACTAAACACACTTGATGAGAACATGGTCAAACACATAGGTTTCGCTGCAGTTTTCTATAAGTGCATTAGTCACAACAACAATCAAGCATGGGACACAAGGATCACAATTTTCACCTAACATAAGACAATCCATCAGATAAAGAAAATATCAAGCATGTTCGGCATAAAATTAAAATGCATAATTGTCGAATAGTTTGGCTTGAAACAACAGAAACATAACTGATTAAGCGGTCTAAGAGTAGTAGGCATCACAGGCCACAGCAAACCAGCACATCAGGCCTCAGGCGCGGGCTGCGTGAGCCCAGCCTTGGCAAGCAGCTTTCCCATGGCGTCAGGGGAGCACACCTGGTACTGCACCTCCCCAGTGCCGGGCTGCACGAAGACCTCGGCCAGCTCCAGCTTATCCGCAGTCAAACTAGTGGAATCCATGGTCTTGCTGAGGACCTTGAGGGCGAGGGCGACGGCCTCCTCGCGGGTCATCCCGTCCTTGTAGTCCTGCTTGAGCATGGACTGGGCGGCCTGGCTGTTGGCCCCGACGGCGGCGGCCTTCCAGCCGCCGTAGTTGCCGGAGGGGTCGCTCATGTAGAGCTGGAAGCCGTGGTTCTTGTCCCACCCGGCGAAGAGGAAGGAGACGCCGAAGGGGCGGAGGCCCCCGAACTGGGTGTAGCCCTGCTTGGTGTCGCAGAGGGACTGGACGAGCTGCTCGACGGGGATGGGCTCCTGGTAGGAGAGCGCGTAGCGCTGGGCGTGGAGGCGGGCGGTGTTGATGAGGATGTTGGCGTCGGACATGATCCCGGCGACGGCGCAGGCGAGGTGGGAGTCGATCTTGTACATCTTCTCCGCGGATCGGGAGGACTGGAGCAGCTTGGAGGTGACCTTCTTCTCGCCGACGAGGACGACGCCGTCGGCCGCCAGGATCCCGAGCGCCGACCCGGCGTTCCCGATCGCCTCCATCGCGTACTCCACCTGGTACAGCCGGCCCTCCGGCGAGAAGATCGTGGTGCGGCTGTCGTAACGGCGAGACATCTCGGCGGCGGGGGGGAGATCGGCGGAGGGGTCGGCGGCGGCGAGGGAGGGATTCCGAGGGTTCGGGTGGGGGATTTGGGGGAAGTGAGAAGGGAGGAAGCAGAGTCGGGGGAAAGGTTAACGAGGGATCTACTTGTAAGGCAAGTAAAGAGGAGGGTTGTGGTTTGGGTTTTGTTGTAAGTTTGAGGGTGGAAACGAAAAGGATTTTTTTTTTTTGCGGGTGAAACGAAGTGGAAATCTGCAGGAAGCAAAATTGGACAGGGATGTGAGGGAAGTATTGAGAAGTGGTTTGATGCAAATTCATCTCGAATTCTAAAATTCCGAGATAATTGTATGATAATAAATAATCAATGTTTATTCGTTTGGCGAGAATCCTTCCTATCTTCGTTATGGCATGGCAGTACAAGGAACATCAGAAATAAAATTACGTCTAGGTCAGTAGATCACATAGCGACGACTACAAGCAGCGAGCCAAAAGGCGTGCCGCCATCATTGTCCCTCACTTATCGGAACCGGGCAAAACATGTTGTACTAGACAGTCAGGAAGTTGTTGTGCTAAGAACCCGCAGGACTGGCACACCAGAACAGCAATCAATGTCGATGAAGAGGAGCTTAGATCTGAATAATCCAACTTGTAGACACACGAACAAAGACTGGCTCCACGGAGATCCAGTGAATACCAACACCGACCGAACCCACGAGATTCGTCGGAGACACACCTCCACAGGCCCTCTGATGACACTAGACGCACTGACGGGACGGGGCTAGGCAGGGAGGGGCTTATTCCATCTTCTGGGAGCCACTGTTGCCTCTCCTTCCTGGGCAGGACGCAAACCCTAATCGACTTAAAAAAACCTAAAAACAAAGCGGGAACCCTCCCACCAACAAGGATCGAGGTCAATCGTGCCTCCATGGCCCTAAGGCCGCCGAAGACTTGACAGACCGACGAGAGGTGGAGAAACCCTAATTGGGGCAGTCACAGAGGAGCCCGAATGGGTACAACCGTGCGTTTCATCAATGTTTATTTTACCTAAGAACTAGGGTAAAAGGACGGACTATTTGGTTCTCCCATGGTGATTTGACCTAAATTTGGAGTTGAAGGTCGAAATGAATACTCGTGTCTAAATATTGCAGTGTAGCAATTACAATACGAAATCACCAATTACCCAATGAAACTATTTGGCGCAAAATAAAGAAAAAACATGCAAAATATCAACCATCATAAGATTTTATTGGAACATGGGAACATGCAAAACAAAGGACTGAAATGCCATAGCATGCTAAATACCATAGGAAGTGATGACATGGAAATAGCAATGATAGAAGTTATCTTGTTGCGCCACAAGGAGAAAACATGCATATCTTTTAAAACTCGATGCGTGCCATAAGAGTATTGCCACCGCTTTTGCCAAAAGATAATAATAACCCACTGCTTCTGCGGCAAGTGAGTAAGAAAGCACACAGATTCATTAGAACTGCGGTGGGAACAACTAGTCAATTTCGTGGTTAGACGCAACTAATCTCTAAATTATTGCGATTTGTTACTCACTTGCCACAGAAACGGCGAGGTTTGTGATTTTTGGCAAAAGTTATGGCAATTCGTTAGCCCAGCCACAAATGTGGTGGTTTTGAACAACTTGCTCGTTGTCAAACAAAGAAAATTTTCAAGGGTGTATGTAGGACAATAATCCATAGGACATTCAAATGTGGCATTCCTTCGACACAAAAATCCTCCGCAGATGAAGAATTCAATGGATTGAAATCCTACAACGGTCTGGACTGCAAGAGTTTCACATGAAACAGTCAATCAAGCAGGTACAAGAAATTCCACATTCCAAAGAACACCTCGAGGTGTTAATTACTCATTCATCAAGGCAGCACTACATGGAAATAAGTTTGAACGAACAAATAAAGAATGGAGATGACTAGAGTGGTCCTTACAAGTTACAATCGATGGATGGAAAACAAAACAAAGCTACAGACCTAAAATCCTGACCGTAAACCGAACTGTACACCAATGCTGCTCTCCTCTTCACGCTACGTACGCGGCGAGTTTTCCTGTACAGGCGTCCATGTCCCCCAACCAAGCTCGGCGAAGATAATGCTACAGTACATAGGCTAATTCACATGCTATGCACATCTCAACTCCCCTCATGCATTTGGATGCTTTACCAGCGCAACCCATTTCCACCAGAGGTAAACAACGGACGAAGAGATCACCGCCGCAGCTATACACAGGGCTGCAATGCCTGCAACCACTCCTCTTCGCTTGTCATCATTACTTGGCGCAGACACTGGCCGTGCTGGTGGGGGGCTGTTGTTCGGACTTTCGGGGCGAAAAACTGCAGAAAATGAGCATTTTATCCTTGTCATCCAATGTACTGTCCCGATTGCCTACTGATGCTACATTCATCAAACACAACCTCTGGATCGTATTGTCACATAAAGAGAGTGATATAAGCTGAATACAGTATATGTAGTGTGTATATACTTACCTCTTATTGCTGACACCAGAGGCCCATAAGCTCCTTCATATGGAATACAGCATGTGCCTCGTCCACCCCAATACAGATGTATCTTAAGTACTGAGTAATCCACAGTCACTTCACGAGTTATGTTTGTGGGTCTCCCGAACCCCCCTGCTTCCTTAGTAATGTCAAAATCTCTCTTGATATTCTGATCCTGCAGTAAATCAGACAATTTCAGTTTGGCTGATATGAACTGGAGGCATTAAATGTCAAAGAGAGAGAGAGAGATCAAACCTGAATATCAATGTTAAACAAGCGCCTTCCTGTCCCATTATTTAACTGGCTATCAATAAGTATCTCTGCAAAGAAGAGTTGAACTGTATATTTCCCATTCGACAAACCAATCGCATAGTACGACAAAGCACTTCTTGATGTCCTTGCAGTTTGATAGAGATCAGGCATGTCTGTCCCCAGAATAACTTGAGTTGTACTTATGGTACCAGGTCCAGAAGAGTTAGTAAAAGGATCAGAACCCACATGGCTAACTACCCATTGCCTGTCCGTATTAACATGAAAGCCTGCTGCCCCAAGGATACTGGTGTCATCGTCAAACGTAATTGGCAATGGATCTGAAGAAATCCTTTGCTTGCCGCCACAGTTTACAGCAAATGAAGTTATTGGTTCTGCAAATGATGACCAGATGAAGGATGGGTAAACATTTGTGCGGATTTTAAAAGATTTAACAAGTCTTCGATCTTAATAACTATAGAACATCACAGTATGTACACCAATAGAATATAGTAATTGACGTTATTATACATGATAAATTGAGTACTGGAAGTCTAATAGCAAGAAATGTGTCTTCAAATAACACACAGTGAAGATTTGTTATAACTTACTAGTGTTGAACTTGTTGCATTCTTTCATGTGGAGACAGTTCAGGAGAGTAAGGTTCTTACTGCATATTAAAATTCAATGCAGGGTGAGAAAAATGAAGCAGGAAATTATTAAAATAACAAAGATTAAAATTTACTGCAAATTACAAGGACAAGCTCAGGACTGTATACAGAAATACCAAAAGGCCGCCATCAATGCTACCACTTCTTCTCCGACATTACCCTTGTTGAAAATTTCCTAAATTTTCTAATCATTCTATTCCAGGATGTTCTCTAAAATGCAAATATAGGCCAAACTTGTAACAAAATTCTACTGCATATGTAGGCCTGTTGGTCTACAAAGAAGGAAAAATTGGTAGCACTTTGGTCTCCTCTTTCACAGCCCTTCCATTCTCCAACATATTTGATTATTTCAGAAGTGCATCAAGAGAAAAGAGCAGCCACAGCCTTACAGGAGCGAAATGATTGCATTATTTAATATTCTTGCTGTGGACAAAAAATGAATGCTGACAAGCATACATTAAATGTGGAAAATGAAATGGTATTCAATCAATGGTGCTACATAAGCTCTCCCATTCAAATATGATATGTGTCCGCCTTCTCAATCTTTAATAACAGGCAGCAAGAGAAGATTCACAATAACAAAAATAAAACTGCTGGCAAGAAATAACAATGAAGTTGTTACTTGTTCGATCAACAATATCAAAGCACGACTACTAATCAAATTATTTAAAAATATTGATTACCTGTTAATTGTTCTGCTTGCATCAATTGAAGTCCCGATATAGTTTCTACGCAGGAGAATATGTTTGCAAAGAAATAAGTAATGTTGCCAATTTAGCTATTAGCATCAATGCCTAATATAATGAGTAAAAGAAAGGAATTACATACATTGACCACTTGCGATCAGGGGGGTTGTTAGGAAGGTTTCCATTAAGTAAAGGGTTATAAGAAACATCCCTGAAGAATTTAAAACAATATTCAGAAGAGTTAGACAGGTTCAAGACCAGGCTCCATTGCAGAAAAAGAATTATAGGCTGATCTTGAAGAATTAGATGACACCATCGAGCCAAAAGAAAGCACATAATGGAACTGTAATGCCCCAATCTTGATTTCGAACATATTGCAGTTGAATAATTCTGAGATTGCCCGTGTAATTTTATATATACTATTATATCGTGTTAAGTTGCTAGCTTGCTACCACAAATCTGATTCCTACCAATCTCTTGCAAATCTCCTTGATTCAATCACGGCCACTCATCTCTAGTTTCTATAGACCACTTCAGATCCAGTACTTCAAAGATCCCATGTTTAATATATGCCACTATCTCAGATGTTTTCTAAAAGTTGTTTAGCTGTGCTACGTTCCAAGTTTGATCTGTAATATCATGTGTATGTTAGGGGTATAAGTGGTTTTGTAGTCTAAGTCAAGGGTTGTCTCTTCTGTTTCATATATTATAACTTTGGGCCTTGATGCAATACAAATATCCCATTTGTGCAATCTCTCTCACGGATTAACATGGTATCAGAATTCAAGATATGTCAGAATCCATGTTAAATATAACCTGAGGTGTCAATATATTCCACACTCCAACATGAGGACAGTCAATATGAGCTGATGTGATGCACCATTATTAAGTCTGCAGCTCAAAAAGGTGCTATTCATTCGAGTACAATGACTGCCCAATGCTACGGAAAATGGATGTACATGATATATGATATGGAAGAAGTTTATGTAAGATTTTAAAGGCATGTTGTCTTAAGAAGCGTTAGAGAAATTATGTTGTCTTAAAAAGCAATAGAACTCGACTGTATGTATTTTAAAGTTTTAAAAAAATAGCATGTGCTTTAAGAGGCCTTTTTAGAAACTAAAACGGTACTCTAAACTAAAGCTTAGTTGAGAGGTTTTGGTAAGCCAGAGTCCATGGGGAATCTTTGATATAAGCAAAAGGTATCCATCAGCAAGTACAAATGCAGAACAAGTGAACATACTTACAAACCACGGGATGATTGAATCATTTCAGAAGGCAGAGGTCCACTAAAGTTGTTTTCACCCACATATCTAGAAGGATGAAAATTCATTAGATAAGTGGAACAAAAAAAGTGATAAAGTCCAAAATTTGATGCACTGACAAAAACTTGGAGAAAGTAAGTACAATAGCAATAAGATTACAATAATTAATTCATTTTCTTTGCTATTACTGCATATCAAAGTGTTAAATGAGATACTTAAAGCTTGGGTTCATTTCATCAACCATAGGATAAATAGACCATGATACACCCAAATTAATTTAATCAGATTGTGCCAATATTGACTAATTAAGTAGTTATCACCAATAGACATAACACTTAACAGAGATGATAGTATCTTCCCATAACTTGAAGTCATATTGCTATGACCTTGCATGACTAACATTCTCCAGTTGAACCAGATAGTAATATATGTATGCCAAACTAGACAAGGAGACATGCAAAACCAGGGCAGAAACACAAGCCAGCAAGGCACCTAGCATGGAGGAGATTGATATGGTAAAGGTGCAATGAAAGACATCTGCCACCTATCTTCGGTAGATGCAGAGCTATGAGACCAATTGACAGTTTAAAGGCCAACAATTATATGCCTTGGAAGTTGGAAGAACTCAAAACTGTTGATTAATTGCATTCTTCTTAGAAACCAGCAGGAGGGCTGCCTTTTCATTTAGACGAAAAGAATTAAATTTGTATTGTTTCCTGAAGCAGTTTGCTCTATGTGCACAAGGTTTTCTAAAATTAGCTTGAAAACACGACCAACTTTATTAGGCAAATAAAGGTTTAAAAACCTTTCTTAGGCAAATAATCTGCCCCTAATTCAATTTACTTTTGAAGTTTCAAAATGTAAGTGCGTAACTAGAACTTACAGGTAGCTTGATCCCCCATAAAGACGCATTTGTCCTATTGAGCTTGATAAGTTGTTTGACCTCAAATCTCTGCATATATAAGGCAGCCACAAACTTGAGAATTAGGTACAACTATGAAATACCAGCAAAATGTATAAAATTTAATATTAAGGATTGTACTTATGAACAAAAAAGATCCATCTCATGCATAGCTTCCTCCAGGCATTACAACAAAGCTAAGAACAAGATAAAATAGATGTGGCTGTATAGCGAATTGAACATTTTACTATTCTCAGGTCTTCCATTCCCCCAAGATGAAAACAAATGTTCAAACACATTCAAAATGAAAAATTCAACATTTGAAATAATTGTCCAGCTAACATACACTACATTGCAAGTTAGAAGGTATGCCTAAGAACTATTCACAGTGTTTCATTTACTAAACAAATAGCTTATTGATGATTGACAATAGATGCTGGAGATAGATAATATTAAGATTTAAAACAATGGCATCATATGAAATCAGGCTAGAAAACAATGTCTGGAACTATAAAAATATTAAGATTTAAGACAGTAGCAGCATATTATAGGATAACTGTCTATCAGAACTATAAAAAGTTATACTACTATCAAGCATAGCTAAACAAAAGCAATGCCTTCAAGCAGAAGTTTCAGAAAACCCACAGGTATGTTAGTTTGGGTAGATTTGGGGGGGTACTAGGAAACTGGCCAATTCCACATTTTCTCAGTGATCTGCTTAACAGAAAAAACATTAGTAAATAATAATATACTGATCATGGAACCAAAGTATAGTTCAGTATGACAATTGCAGACGTACAATATTGAAATATTTGCCCCATCTGCTATGAAATTGAAAGTAGAATTTCCACCATCAAGATCACCAAGCATCCTGCAAAAATTTCTGTTAAATGCAAGGCTATAAACTATTTATCAAGATGAAAAACAGATTCATGTGTCTTCTAACAAATTGTATGTGTGCTATTCTAGACAAATCCAAGACAAGTAATTTGGGACGGAGGTTGCATTATTCTTTGATATTTAATAAGGTAAACCACCGGAGTGACTTACAGAATTTTCAGATTGGTCAACTTAGAGAAGTTTTTGGGAATAGGCCCTTGAAGTTTCGTTCCATATATTCTCCTGGCAAGACAAGTGCATTAGCTTAAGAAGACTGCAAAGAAAGAAGTAGTTGTACCTAACGAAAATAAACAAGTACTCATGCATACAGGTCTGTGATATTGGTAAAATTCGCAATAAATTCTGGAAGTTGCCCTTCAATGTAATTATCGAACATCCACCTGCATAAGTAATTGCAAGGTCATGTAATCATTCTTTTCGAATATACTCTATATAATGTACTACTCTCCAGATTGACTTAATCCAAATTAACTAGCTTTCTACTTAGTATATAAGAAAGTAAAGGGAAATGATGGCATACTTACAGGGATTGAAGACTCCCTAAACGTGAAGATTCATTAGGTAAAAGCCCACTGAATTTGTTGTTGTTGAAGTGCCTAGCTAAGTGAAGATCATTCAGTCAGCTATAAACATAATAAATGTTTCTCCAATGTATAGAGTTGCATTTGAGACAGTCTGAATACAGACTGTTTCTGCAGTATAACTAATTCTTTATGTAAGATGTAACAAACATGCACTAGTTCAGCGAGATGAACTTGCAATGCAGGTATAGATTGATGATAGATACAGGAAAACTTAACAATGAGGTTCTACAACAAATTTACAATCCCATTTGTAAGGGAAAGTAGAAGATTTCATCACCATGTTTGTAATTTGGAGAGATTGGCAACTTCTTGAGGTATAGAACCACTTAAGTTGTTATTGCTCAAATCCCTACAAAAGGAAATAATGAGTAAGTGGCTATCAATCATATTGATAATTCGTATCACCACACAAGTGTGGCCTCTTTGCAGTATTGATGCTAGAGGGTAGAATACAAGAAAGAAAAAAACTATGTTGTTGCTAAACCAGGTTGTATCAAATTTAAACAATAATAGCTGGTTTTCAAAGTAGAGGATTTTGTGCACATGTAGACAGGTTCCATACCAACTCATTATGGGAGTATATGTTAGGCATGGAGGCCTTGGTTCTACACCTAATCTTTTCAGTAACCACTATATATTCTGCAGTAAATCAGTATGAATTTACGATGCAACAACAAACTACTGAGTGCTTAGTCAGACGTAGTAACTGGTATGATACACATTCTTCCAACCAATGATGTGCATCCACACTCCTACAGCAGGTTAATTCTAGCATTCCCTAGAGTAAGCAGTTTGCGCAGTAACAGCCATCAATGCCGTAACTCACAGAGAGACCAGCTCCGTCAAGCTGAAGAGCTCCGGCGGGATCCCGGTCAGATTCGGGAATCCGGTGACGTTCCTGCATCATCCAGAGCCACCCGTAAATCCACACGCAAAGAGGCACCTGAAAACTTTGAAAACTAAAAGGCCAGCGAGGAAGGGGGAGCACGAACAGGTGCGTGATGCGGCACACGGGCGAGCCGTCGCAGCTGCAGCCGACGGACGCGTTCCTCGCGAAGGACCCGGGCCAGTCCCGCGTCCCGCACGGGTCCCCCGGTTTCACCGTCGGGCCGTACCGGAGACCCCACCGCTGGAACACCGCGCTCAGGGCGGCCGCTGCGAGGGGAGGAGGGCACGGAGAGAGATCTGTGAGGCCGCGGGCATTTTACTGCCTTCCAATTCGGTAAACGAGAGCGGGAGAGCGGATTTACCGTCGGAGGCGTCGGTGGCCGGCTGCTGAGGCGGGGGGAAGAAGGGCTGGGCGGCGGCGACGGCGAGGCCGGCGAGCGCGAGGAGCAGGGGGAGGGGCAGGGGAGCCATGGGCGTGGGGAGGCAGGGGTTGACTTGGGGCGGAGGAGGGGTGGGAGCATTGGGGAGGGAGGAGGCCCTCCTTGGGGTTTTGGGGCGTGGGTTTGACCTCGCGCCGCTGCGCTGGTCTGGGGAGCACGAGCGGCAGCGGAGACGAGGTCGCGGACGGCCGGGTCTCGGGAGGGGGTTGGCTGCCTACCTCGGGGCTCGGGGATCGGACTCCGGCCGGCCGGCGGCGGCGCTGGTGTGGTGTTTTGTTTGAGCAACGCCTGCAAAACGAGCCGGAAATGGAAATGGAAAGCGCGTTTTGTTGGGTAAAGCATTTTACTCGTGTTTTTTGGGGGAAAGGGTAAACATTTTACTCGTTGACCAGCTAGTCAAACTTTTGTTCCAAGATAGTCTATGGGCCCTCTTTGATTGGCAAAGGTTGTTGCATGTGCCAAATAGTTTGTAAAAACACAGTAATTTTAGAAAAATTAGATGTTCGATATGGTAAAACACATGATCATAAAAGGCATAATGAAATCAAGGTTAATACATATAAAAATAGAATTGAATCAATATTATGCTACTTTTTTAAAGCAAAACGGATCTATTAAAAAGGTTCATCGAAATTACAAAGGATCTCAAACATAATAAGAATTACATTGAGATTTCGAGACCACTAATACCGCAAGAATGAGTCGCTGGCGCACTGCTATCGCCTCTCCCTACCAGAGTCGGCTTGACTTTGTCGATGACAGCCGGAAAGTCTCCGTGCACGTGCCCCTAAGGACCAGCGCCAGCCCTTGCATAGATTTGAAGCATCTAACACCAAACCTCGCCACATTACGAGAAACCCTAACCTCACCGCCCCAAGGGGACGACAGGAATCTACGCTGAAACTCCGTCGACTATGTTCAGACAAACGAACTCGAGGAGGATCGAAGCCTGGTAGACAAAAACGAAAAAGAAGTAACAACATCCGCCCGAGCGCCGCACTTGTAAGGGCATCTCCACTAGGCCCCCCAACAGCCCCCCAGGAGGCCTTTTTCATCGCCAGCGCGTATTTTTTCTCCCAGTCATGCCCCCAGAAGCTCAAAAAGCGTCGGATTTCGTCAAAGTTACGGCCGGCAGTCCCGACCCAAACCCACAAAGCTGGGGCGCAGCTGAGGGCGTCGGCGCTCTATTTCGCATGCATCGACCCACCTGCCAGCCCCTCTCTCTCTCTCTCCTCTCCTCTCCTTTCTTTCTTTTCTTTCTCCTCTCTCCTCGTATGCATCGCCCCACCACCTACCACACACAGCCGGATCGGGGAGGGGCTCGCGCGGCCGTGGCAGAGCACGGCCGGGGCGGAGCATGGCCGGAGGAGGGGGAGCGGGACGACGGCTTCCTGAAGGTGCTGCGGGCGCCGCACGACGCCGCGCGGACTGTCGAGGCCGGGCACTCCTCGTGCTCGAGGCCGCCGCGGGCGCTCCTCGCGCTCGAGGCCGCCGCCCACGACCTGCTTGCCGGCTACCCCGAGCTACACCCGCTCTGCCGTTTGCTCGCCACGAGCAGCGCGTCGCCGGCGCGTGCATGCGCAGCAGCAGCCATGGCTCGGCCCCGCCCCGCTCCTAGCAGCGTCGCAGGAGAGCACGTAGCGGGAGCGGTCGGCGTGGTGCGCCTCGAAATCGAAGCGGCCGCAGGGCACGCAGGGAGCGAAGTCGTGGTCGGAGCTAGCGAGGCGGGGCCGTGGCCGGAGCAGGCAAGGCCGGGACGGGCGAGGCCGAAGCAGGCAAGGCCGGGGCGGCCACGGGCGCGCGCGGCCACGGGCGCGCGCGGCCACGGGAGTTCCTGCCCCCGTCCAAGAAGCACCCACCGACGAGGAAGAGCCGAATGAGGAGGAGGGTGGCGTCGACGTCTTCGTGCCCCCGACGGCCATTGCGGAGGAGGAAGGACGGGGCGGGCGACGGAGCTCGCGGGGAGGACGCCGCGTCTCCGCTCGTTCGAGACCTCGCGGGACACCGTGGTGCGCGCGCCGGCGCCGTACCTCACCATTGCCCTGTCCGGCTCCAGCGGCGGCGCCGGGTCCGGCTCCGTCCGCTCGCTGCCTCGCCCAGCCGGCCTCCCGCACGCCGGCTGGTCGGCTCGCGCCGGCTCCGCCTCCCGCGGCTTCCTCCGCGCCGGCCTTGCTCCCTGCCTGCTCGCCCCGTCCGGCTTCGCTAGCCACCGTTGTTCGCGTGGTGGTTGGGGGGGCGCAACGAGTGGATAGCTTTCCACTCCCAGGCTATATTTTTCGCCGGTAGCCCCCCAGGAGGCGGAAAAAAGTGCCTCCTGGGGGCTCAACGGCTGGAGATGCCCTAAGGACTACTAACCGGAGCAAAGGCACCGAGATTCCCCTTCCCGCCACCGACTGCCGGAGCGGCAAGCAGAGAGGAGACGAATCCACGGACTCGTCGGTGAAATCTGAAGGAGAGAGTTTGGCCTAGCCTTCTAGGGTTAGGAGAGAAAAATTTACTATCTGCCAATATTATTGTGCCTATTGTCTTTGCTTGCATTTTTATTTTTAATATCTTTGTCTTCTCGAGTTCTTTTTGCCGTGTGATCATCAAGGTTGTATGCTACTCTGTGCACTTATGCTTGTATGCCTATGATTAAGTGTATTTTTTTGTGGTCATTACATACAATGGCGGAGCTACAAAAAAAAATTGGGCGGGCCAAGTTAAAAAAGAGCACCGAAACTTTCAAATTTTGAACAATATGTACTGTACTATTTTTAAAAGGCATAGCCATGACAAATATGTGTGTTTTTGCTCTCATTGATTACTGTATCAGCAGATTCACATATATACTACCCCTAAACAAAAAATCAATACTCCCTCCGTCTCAAAATTAAGACAAGAATTTTGAGACGGAGGGAGTACTATTTTACCATCCAACATGCTCTGCATGGGGTTACATATAACCAATCAGTTTTGCCGGTCCTTTATGTTCCTAAACAGTTTTGTGACATTTTCTCAAAAAGAAAAAATGGACCTGATAAGTGACACACTAGTGGCACGAAGCAACTCTGTCCTGACGTTTTTTGATGGCAAATTTAGTTACCCGAGGATGGCAACTTTAGTTGTGAAGCATAGCAACTTTCTGTTTTGATGATACATTTCAGTTTTCTTGGGGTTTTTTTGGATGACAATTTTAGTTATAAAAAACATCAGGACGGTGTTACTTCGTGTCACACGTGTGGCACTTATCATTTGGGACAAAAATTACTTCGGCGATATCTTCATAGTTGTATTTCTTCATAATTTCATCCACTATTACCGCTAAAGCCAACAAGTTATTGCCGAGATGACCCTCCATCTTGTTGCGCAACCTTGTTTTACTAATGATCTTTACACTAAAAATATGCATGTTTTTTTCGAAAAAGGGAAGCTCCCCGGTCTCTGCATGAGAACGATGCATATAACCAACTTAATTTATAAGCAAATAGGTTCAACACAAGTCTTGATCTCTCAAACAAAAGAACACAAAATGCTCACAAAGAGAAGAAAATAAAAGTAAAGCCACAACCGAGTGGCATAAGCAAGATAAGAAAACTAATTGCCTATCCTATTACATAACCGCCATCCAAACCGGTTGAAAATAGCCCGAGCTACCATCTCCCATCGGATAGATCCAGTAACCATACGCTCCATGGCCTCTGTCGGAGTGAGTAGCGACCACATACAGATCAACGCAGTGACTCGGAAGATAACCTGCAAAAAATGAATGTGTCTCGCAGTTCCAGACTACCTATAATAAAGCACATACGCCTACACGAATGTGTCTCACTGTTTCGGAATCTAGCTCGTCAAGCCACATCCCAAATAACGTGTTAATAGTATTCGGAGGAGTAATGTTAAAGGCTATATGAACCGTCCGCCATAAAATATGCATGTTTGGCGCTCGCTATAGAAACCTGAAGAGTAATGAACAAACGGGGTAACCTTTCCATCAAATTTAACTTCAGTTGGTGACTGTCGGTGTCAAAACCGGCGGATCTCGGGTAGGGGGTCCCGAACTGTGCGTCTAGGCAGATGGTAACAGGAGACAAGGGACACGATGTTTTTACCCAGGTTCGGGCCCTCTCGATGGAGGTAAAACCCTACTCGTGCTTGATTAATATTGATGATATGGGTAGTACAAGAGTAGATCTACCACGAGATCAGAGAGGCTAAACCCTAGAAGCTAGCCTATGGTATGATTGTTGTTGTTCCGGACTAAAACCCTCCGGTTTATATAGACACCGGAGAGGGCTAGGGTTACACCGAGTCGGTTACAATGGTAGGAGATCTACATATCGTATGGACAAGCTTGCCTTCCACGCCAAGGAAAGTCCCTTTCGGACACGGGACAAAGTCTTCCATCTTGTATCTTCATAGCCCAGGAGTCCGGCCGAAGGTATAGTCTGGCTATCCGGACACCCCCTAATCCAGGACTCCCTCAATAGCCCCTGAACCAGGCTTCAATGACGATGAGTCCGGTGCGCAGATTGTCTTCGGCATTGCAAGGCGGGTTCTCCTCCACATTCCGTGTACCTGTTGAATAATGTCCGGTTTCTTGTAAATATATCGCTCCTTGGCTTCTACGCCCAATAATGGCCGTCTTCCACGTGTCAAACGAATACGAAAAGTCAGGGTGTTTTTATATTTACACACCTAGCCGCGTAAATGAGCCGCCCATTTAAAGGGACGAGGATTTAGATCCAAACCACACCATATCCCCTCCGCGAGCATTCATCAGAGCGCATCCGACAAAGGTCCATTCCATCATGGCCGGCCGTCGCAGCTCCTCCTCTCGCCCTTCCAGCCCTTAGCCTGGAGATTGGGAGAGATGCTCCATCCCGCACAGCGAGCTAGTGATGCTCCAGACCAAGGGATTTCTCCCCCCGGCCTATATGGTCCCGGTTCGAGCCGGACTTGCCACCTATAATGGCGGAGAGCAAGCGGAGAGCGCCCCCAATCCCTCCAAAGGAGAGCGGGTATGCCTTGTCCCTTATTTAATAAGAGGGCTCAGATTTCCAATTCATCCGTTTCTCCGGGGGCTCCTCGAGTTCTATGGCCTCCAGTTGCACAACCTCACGCCCGCCTCCATATTGCATATCGTGGGCTTCGTAGCCCTTTGTGAGCTGTATTTGGGCTGCGAGGCTCATTTCGCACTGTGGAAGAAACTATTCTGCCTTGTGCCCCGTTCTCAAAAGGGGTCAATATATCAAGTGGACGGAGCTGAAGTGTGGCGCATCGCCGGGACCGGATATCTATCCGAAACCCCAAAGAAGACGTCCGAGGACTGGCCTTCAGAATGGTTTTATATAGAGGACGTCCCGCTGCCGGATCCTGTCCGGATCGGCCTTCCTGAGTTCGACAATGCTCCCCTGAAGAAGTGCCTAAGCTGGCGTCCACGGAGCCCTCAGAAGGAAAGTGACAAGGACGTTCTTTACCTGATGGGCCGGATAAGGTTGTTAGCTCATTCCGGACTGACCATGATCGGGGTCATGGCCGTATGCATTATGCGGGCGGTGCAGCCGCTTCAGTATAGAGGCCACCCCATGTGGGACTTCAACGGGGAGGACGACGCCACCCGCCACGGCTGTAAGGGGCCGAAATCGGCTGCCGCTCTAATAAAGATCTTGTCCGCTTTGTACAAGGGAGAAGCGGAGGAATTTCTCCGCGTCAACCCGCAGGGTGGATTTTCTATGTATAATCCTCCAAGTTGGGTAAGTGGACATTTTTGCTTGCCCATCCGTTTTATATCCCCATCGTTAAATATTCAGTCTAACGATTTCGACGCAGGAACTATGCCAGGCTGTTAAAGAAATAAGCAGCCCTCCTCCACAACCCGAGGATCCAGGACAGTCCCTCGACCCGGCCTCCCAAGAGGACCCGAACTTATCTGTGGAGCTGATTGTGTTGGAAATATGCCCTAGAGGCAATAATAAAAGCATTATTATTATATTTCCTTATTCATGATAATTGTCTTTATTCGTGCTATAATTGTGTTATCCGGAAATCGTAATACATGTGTGAATAACAGACAACAACATGTCCCTAGTAAGCCTCTAGTTGACTAGCTCGTTGATCAATAGATAGTCGTGGTTTCCTGACTATGGGCATTGGATGTCAATGATAACGAGATCACATCATTAGGAGAATGATGTGATGGACGAGACCCAATCCTAAACATAGCATAAGATCGCATAGTTCGTTTGCTAGAGTTTTCCAATGTCAAGTATCCTTTCCTTAGACCATGAGATCGTGTAACTCCCGGATACCGTAGGAGTGCTTTGGGTGTGCCAAACGTCACAACGTAACTGGGTGACTATAAAGGTATACTACGGGTATCTCCGAAAGTATCTGTTGGGTTGACACGGATCGAGACTGGGATTTTTCACTCCGCTTGACGGAGAGGTATCACCGGGCCCACTCAGTAATGCATTAGCATAATGAGCTCAATGTGATCAAAGTGTTTGATCACGGGATCATGCATTACGGTATGAGTAAAGTGACTTGCCGGTAACGAGATTGAACGAGGTATTGGGATACCGACGATCGAATCTCGGGCAAGTAAAATACCGATTGACAAAGGGAATCGTATACGGGATTAATTGAATCCTCGACATCGTGGTTCATCCGATGAGATCATCGTGGAGCACGTGGGAGCCAACATGGGTATCCATATCCCGCTGTTGGTTATTGCCCGAGAGCCGTCTCGGTCATGTCTGCATGTCTCCCGAACCCGTAGGGTCTACACACTTAAGGTTCGGTGACGCTAGGGTTGTGAAGATATGTATATGCAGTAACCCGAATGTTGTTCGGAGTCCCGGATGAGATCCCGGACGTCACGAGGAGTTTCAGAATGGTCCGGAGGCAAAGAATTATATATAGGAAGTGCTGTTTTGGCCATCGGGACAAGTTTCGGGGTTATCGGTATTGTATCGGGACCACCGGAGGGTCCCGGGGGGTCCACCGGGTGGGGCCACCTGCCTCGGAGGGCCACATGGGCTCTAGGGGGTGCGCCTTGGCCTACATGGGCCAAGGGGAACCAGCCCCAAGAGGCCCATGCGCCTAGGGTTTCAAAGGGAAGGAGTCCCACAAGGGGAAGGCACCTCCTAGGTGCCTTGGGGGGGAGGGAAACCTCCCCTTGGCCGCCGCCCCAAGGAGATTGGATCTCCTAGGGCCGGCGCCCCCCCTTGGCACTCCTATATAAAGGGGGGGAGGGGGCAGCCGCACCCCTGGTCCTTGGCGCCTCCCTCTCCCTCTCCAACACCTCCTCCTCCTCCGTAGAGCACGGCGAAGCCCTGCCGGAGTACTGTAGCTCCACCATCACCACGCCGTCGTGCTGCTGCTGGAGCCATCTTCCTCAACCTCTCCTTTGCCTTGCTGGATCAAGAAGAAGGAGACGCTACGCTGACCGTACGTGTGTTGAACGCGGAGGTGCCGTCCTTTCGGTGCTAGGATCTCCGGTGATTTGGATCACGTCGTGTACGACTACCTCATCCCCGTTCGTTGAACGCTTCCGCTCGCGATCTACAAAGTGGTATGTAGATGCAATCTCTCTCCCATGACTCGTTGCTTAGATGAACTCATAGATGGATCTTGGTGAAACCGTAGGAAAAATTTTAATTTTCTGCAACGTTCCCCAACAGTGGCATCAGAGCTAGGTCTATGCGTAGTTCTCTATTGCACGAGTAGAACACAATTTGTTGTGGGCGTAGATGTTGTCAACTTTCTTGCCGCTACTAGTCTTATCTTGCTTCAGCGGTATTGTGGGATGAAGCGGCCCGGACCAACCTTACACGTACGCTTACGTGAGACCGGTTCCACCGACTAACATGCACTAGTTGCATAAGGTGGCTGGCGGGTGTCTGTCTCTCCCACTTTAGTTGGAGCGGATTCGATGAAAAGGGTCCTTATGAAGGGTAAATAGAAGTTGACAAATCACGTTGTGGCTTTCACGTAGGTAAGAAAACGTTCTTGCTAGAACCCTAATTCGGCCACGTAAAACTTGCAACAACAATTAGAGGACGTCTAACTTGTTTTTGCAGCAAGTGCTTTGTGATATGATATGGCCAAAGTTGTGATGAATGATCTATATGTGATGTATGAGATGTTCATGCTATTGTAATAGGAATCACGACTTGCATGTCGATGAGTATGACAACCGGCAGGAGCCATAGGAGTTGTCTTTATTTTTTGTATGACCTGCGTGTCATTGAGAAACGCCATGTAAATTACTTTACTTTATTGCTAAACGCGTTAGCCATAGTAGTAGAAGTAATAGTTGGCGAGCAACTTCATGGAGACACGATGATGGAGATCATGGTGACAAGCCGGTGACAAGATGATCATGGAGCCCCAAGATGGAGATCAAAGGAGCTATCTGATATTGGCCATATCATGTCACGTTTATTATTTGATTGCATGTTATGTTTATCATGTTTTGCATCTTGTTTACTTAGAACGACGGTAGTAAATAAGATGATCCCTCATAATAATTTCAAGAAGTGTTCCCCCTAACTGTGCACCGTTGCGACAGTTCGTTGTTTCGAAGCACCACATGATGATCGGGTGTGATAGATTCTAACGTTCACATACAACGGGTGTAAGACAGATTTACACATGCAAACACTTAGGTTGACTTGACGAGCCTAGCATGTACAGACATGGCCTCGGAACACAGAAGACCGAAAGGTCGAGCATGAGTCGTATAGAAGATACGATCAACATGAAGATGTTCACCAATGTTGACTAGTCCGTCTCACGTGATGATCGGACACGGCCTAGTTGACTTGGATCATGTAATACTTAGATGACTAGAAGAGGGATGTCTATCTAAGTGGGAGTTCATTAAGATGAACTTTATTATCATGAACTTAGTCTAAAATATTTACAATATGCCTTGTAGATCAAATGGCCAACGTAGTCCTCAACTTCAACGCGTTCCTAGAGAAAACCAAGCTGAAAGACGATGGCAGCAACTATACGGACTGGGTCCGGAACCTGAGGATCATCCTCATAGCTGCCAAGAAAGATTATGTCCTACGAGCACCGCTGGGTGACGCACCTGTTCTCCCTACAGAACAAGACGTTATGAACGCTTGGCAGTCACGTTCCGATGATTACTCCCTCGTTCAGTGCGGCATGCTTTACAGCTTAGAGCCGGGGCTCCAAAAGCGTTTTGAGAGACATGGAGCATATGAGATGTTCGAAGAGCTGAAAATGGTTTTCCAAGCTCATGCCCGGGTCGAGAGATATGAAGTCTCCGACAAATTCTTTAGCTGTAAGATGGAGGAAAATAGCTCTGTCAGTGAACACATACTCAAGATGTCTGGGTTGCACAACCGCTTGACTCAACTGGAAGTTAATCTCCCGGATGAAGCGGTCATTGACAGAATCCTCCAGTCGCTTCCACCTAGCTACAAGAGCTTTGTGATGAACTACAACATGCAGGGGATGGTAAAGACCATTCCTGAGGTATATGCTATGCTGAAATCAGCAGAGGTAGAAATAAAGAAGGAACATCAAGTGTTGATGGTGAATAAAACCACTAAGTTCAAGAAGGGCAAGGGTAAAAAGAACTTCAAGAAGGACGGCAAGGAAGTTGCCGCGCCCGGTAAGCAAGTTGCCGTGAAGAAGCCAAAGAATGGACCCAAGCCCGAGACTGAGTGTTTTTATTGCAAGGGAAGTGGTCACTGGAAGCGGAACTGCCCCAAATACTTAGCGGACAAGAAGGCCGGCAAAACAAAAGGTATATGTGATATACATATAATTGATGTGTACCTTACCAGTACTCGTAGTAGCTCTTGGGTATTTGATACCGGTGCAGCTGCTCACATTTGTAACTCAAAACAGGAGCTGCGGAATAAACGGAGACTGGCGAAGGACGAGGTGACGATGCGCGTCGGGAATGGTTCCAAGGTCGATGTGATCGTCGTCGGCACGCTACCTCTACATTTACCTACAGGATTAGTTTTAAACCTCAATAATTGTTATTTAGTGCCAAGTTTGAGCATGAACATTGTGTCTGGATCTCGTTTAATTCGAGATGGCTACTCGTTTAAATCCGAGAATAATGGTTGTTCTATTTATATGAGAGATATGTTTTATGGTCATGCTCCGATGGTTAATGGTTTATTCTTAATGAATCTCGTACGTGATGATACACATATTCATAGTGTGAATACCAAAAGAGTTAAAGTTGATAACAATAGTCCCACATATTTGTGGCACTGCCGCCTTGGTCACATAGGTGTCAAACGCATGAAGAAGCTCCATGCAGATGGACTTTTAGAGTCTCTTGATTATGAATCATTTGACACGTGCGAACCATGCCTCATGGGTAAAATGACCAAGACTCCGTTCTCAGGAACAATGGAGCGAGCAACCAACTTATTGGAAATCATACATACCGATGTGTGCGGTCCAATGAGTGTTGAGGCTCGCGGAGGCTATCGTTATGTTCTCACCCTCACTGATGACTTGAGTAGATATGGGTATATCTACTTAATGAAACACAAGTCTGAGACCTTTGAAAAGTTCAAGGAATTTTAGAGTGAGGTTGAAAATCAACGTGACAGAAAAATCAAGTTTTTACGATCAGATCGTGGAGGAGAATACTTGAGTCATGAATTTGGCACACACTTAAGAAAATGTGGAATAGTTTCACAACTCACGCCGCCTGGAACACCTCAGCGTAATGGTGTGTCCGAACGTCGTAATCGCACTCTATTAGATATGGTACGATCTATGATGTCTCTTACCGATTTACCGCTGTCTTTTTGGGGCTATGCTTTAGAGACTGCCGCATTCACTTTAAATAGGGCTCCATCGAAATCCGTTGAGACGACACCGTATGAATTATGGTTTGGGAAGAAACCTAAGCCGTCGTTTCTAAAAGTTTGGGGATGCGATGCTTATGTCAAGAAACTTCAACCTGAAAAGCTCGAACCCAAGTCGGAAAAATGCGTCTTCATAGGATACCCTAAAGAAACTATTGGGTATACCTTCTACCTCAGATCCGAAGGCAAGATCTTTGTTGCCAAGAATGGATCCTTTCTAGAGAAAGAGTTTCTCTCAAAAGAAGTAAGTGGGAGGAAAGTAGAACTTGATGAAGTGTTACCTCTTGAATCGGAAAATGGCGAAACTCAAGAAAACGTTCCTGAGGTGCCTGCACCGACTAGAGAGGAAATTAATGATGATGATCAAGATACTTCTAATCAAGCTCCTACTGAAATTCGAAGGTCCACAAGGACACGTTCCGCACCAGAGTGGTACGGCAACCCTGTCTTGGAAATCATGTTGTTAGACAACGGTGAACCTTCGAACTATGAGGAAGCAATGGCGGGCCCGGATTCCGACAAATGGCTGGAAGCCATGAAATCCGAGATAGGATCCATGTATGAAAACGAAGTATGGACTTTGACTGACTTGCCCGTTGAGCGGCGAGCCATAGAAAATAAATGGATCTTTAAGAAGAAGACAGACGCGGATGGTAATGTGACCATCTATAAAGCTCAGCTTGTCGCTAAGGGTTATCGACAAGTTCAAGGAATTGACTACGATGAGACTTTCTCAGCGGTAGCGAAGCTGAAGTCCGTCCGAATCATGTTAGCAATTGCCGCATTCTACGATTATGAAATATGGCAAATGGACGTCAAAACGGCATTCCTTAATGGTTTCCTTAAGGAAGAATTGTATATGATGCAGCCGGAAGGTTTTGTCGATCCTAAGAATGCTGACAAGGTGTGCAAGCTCCAACGCTCGATTTATGGGCTGGTGCAAGCATCTCGGAGTTGGAACATTCGCTTTGATGAGATGATCAAAGCATTTGGATTTACGCAGACTTATGGAGAAGCCTGTGTTTACAAGAAAGTGAGTGGGAGCTTTGTAGCATTTCTCATACTATATGTATATGACATACTTTTGATGGGAAATGATATAGAACTCTTGGACAGCATTAAGGCCTACTTGAATAAGAGTTTTTCAATGAAGGGCCTTGGAGAAGCTGCTTATATATTAGGCATCAAGATATATAGAGATAGATCAAGACGCCTCATAGGTCTTTCACAAAGCACATACCTTGATAAGATATTGAAGAAGTTCAATATGGATCAATCTAAGAAGGGGTTCTTACCTGTGTTACAAGGTGTGAAATTGAGCTCAGCTCAATGTTCGACCACGGCAGAAGAAATAGAAGAGATGAGTGTCATCCCCTATGCCTCAGCCATAGGTTCTATTATGTATGCCATGCTGTGTACCAGACCTGATGTAAACCTTGCCGTAAGTTTGGTAGGAAGGTACCAAAGTAATCCCAGCAAGGAACACTGGACAGCAGTCAAGAATATCCTGAAGTACCTGAAAAGGACTAAGGAAATGTTTCTCGTTTATGGAGGTGACGAAGAGCTCGTCGTAAAGGGTTACGTCGACGCTAGCTTCGACACAGATCTGGATGACTCTAAGTCACAAACCGGATACGTGTATATTTTGAATGGTGGGGCAGTAAGCTGGTGCAGTTGCAAGCAGAGCGTCGTGGCGGGATCTACATGTGAAGCGGAGTACATGGCAGCCTCGGAGGCAGCACATGAAGCAATTTGGGTGAAGGAGTTCATCACCGACCTCGGAGTCATACCCAATGCGTCGGGGCCAATCAAACTCTTCTGTGACAACACTGGAGCTATTGCACTTGCCAAGGAGCCCAGGTTTCACAAGAAGACCAGGCACATCAAGCGTCGCTTCAACTCCATTCGTGAAAATGTTCAAGATGGAGACATAGAAATTTGTAAAGTGCACACGGATCTGAATGTCGCAGATCCGTTGACTAAACCTCTCCCTAAGGCAAAACATGATCAGCACCAGAACTCTATGGGTGTTCGATTCATCACAATGTAACTAGATTATTGACTCTAGTGCAAGTGGGAGACTGTTGGAAATATGCCCTAGAGGCAATAATAAAAGCATTATTATTATATTTCCTTATTCATGATAATTGTCTTTATTCGTGATATAATTGTGTTATCCGGAAATCGTAATACATGTGTGAATAACAGACAACAACATGTCCCTAGTAAGCCTCTAGTTGACTAGCTCGTTGATCAATAGATAGTCATGGTTTCCTGACTATGGGCATTGGATGTCAATGATAACGAGATCACATCATTAGGAGAATGATGTGATGGACGAGACCGAATCCTAAACATAGCATAAGATCGCATAGTTCGTTTGCTAGAGTTTTCCTATGTCAAGTATCCTTTCCTTAGACCATGAGATCGTGTAACTCCTGGATACCGTAGGAGTGCTTTGGGTGTGCCAAACGTCACAACGTAACTGGGTGACTATAAAGGTATACTACGGGTATCTCCGAAAGTATCTGTTGGGTTGACACGGATCGAGACTGGGATTTGTCACTCCGCTTGACGGAGAGGTATCACCGGGCCCACTCAGTAATGCATCATCATAATGAGCTCAATGTGATCAAAGTGTTTGATCACGGGATCATGCATTACGGTACGAGTAAAGTGACTTGCCGGTAGCGAGATTGAACGAGGTATTGGGATACCGATGATCGAATCTCGGGCAAGTAAAATACCGATTGACAAAGGGAATCGTATACGTGATTAATTGAATCCTCGACATCGTGGTTCATCCGATGAGATCATCGTGGAACATGTGGGAGCCAACATGGGTATCCAGATCCCGCTGTTGGTTATTGCCCGAGAGCCGTCTCGGTCATGTCTGCATGTCTCCCGAACCCGTAGGGTCTACACACTTAAGGTTCGGTGACGCTAGGGTTGTGAAGATATGTATATGCAGTAACCCGAATGTTGTTCGGAGTCCCGAATGAGATCCCGGACGTCATGAGGAGTTTAGGAATGGTCCGGAGGTAAAGAATTATATATAGGAAGTGCTGTTTTGGCCATCGGGATAAGTTTCGGGGTTATCGGTATTGTACCGGGACCACCGGAGGGTCCCGGGGGGTCCACCGGGTGGGGCCACCTGCCTCGGAGGGCCACATGGGCTCTAGGGGTGCGCCTTTGCCTACATGGGCCAAGGGGAACCAGCCCCAAGAGGCCCATGCGCCTAGGGTTTCAAAGGGAAGGAGTCCCACAAGGGGAAGGCACCTCCTAGGTGCCTTGGGGGGAGGGAAACCTCCCCTTGGCCGCCGCCCCAAGGAGATTGGATCTCCTAGGGCCGGCGCCCCCCTTGTCACTCCTATATAAAGGGGGCGGGGAGGGGGCAGCCGCACCCCTGGTCCTTGGCGCCTCCCTCTCCCTCTCCAACACCTCCTCCTCCTCCGTAGAGCACGACGAAGCCCTGCCGGAGTACTGTAGCTCCACCATCACCACGCCGTCGTGCTGCTGCTGGAGCCATCTTCCTCAACCTCTCCCTTGCCTTGCTGGATCAAGAAGAAGGAGACGTTACGCTGATCGTACGTGTGTTGAACGCGGAGGTGCCGTCCTTTCGGTGCTAGGATCTCCGGTGATTTGGATCACGTCGTGTACGACTACCTCATCCCCGTACGTTGAACGCTTCCGCTCGCGATCTACAAAGTGGTATGTAGATGCAATCTCTCTCCCATGACTCGTTGCTTAGATGAACTCATAGATGGATCTTGGTGAAACCGTAGGAAAAATTTTAATTTTCTGCAACGTTCCCCAACAGATTGATGGGGTGTTCCATCAATTGAGCAAGGACAACGCCTTGGTGGCCATTACGGCCGATTACCCAGGGCTACTCCCAGCCTCACAGGTAACTGATACCGAAGTCCCAGCACTTTGAAAAGGGATCTATCCTCGCATGTTTTCGATTGCCGTATAACAACCGTGCTTTGTAGGGGAGGTCCTTGAGACGGGAGGCCGAGCCTGCGTCGACTAGCCAACGAGGGGCGGCAAGGCCCCGCGGGCTGAAAAGAAGTGCGGTCCGGACTGAGACGTTGGCGCAAAGGTATAGCGCGCCATCTCATTCCCAGGTGTTATTCCTTCAAGGCATATTAACGCTCGTGCTCTCTTCAGGACAAAGAGACCTCGCCGGACTATTTCCGGAGAGGTTGCCAATCGCGCCTCCACCAGCCAGGCTCCAAAGCCTGGTCCGAAAGCGGAGGCGAACACGAGGCGCGCACCAGACGCTCCTCCGACAGAGGATGCGGACAGGCTGTCTGCCACCAATTCCGAGGTGGAGAGTGCCATGAACCACAGGCGTCGCCGGACAGTTCTTCGTGACGCTTGTTTCTCCCAAGAGGCATTGGACTACTTCAATTCGGGAGATGCGTACCTCCGTGCCGCTCAAAATGGTCTAGCCAGAGCCACAGAGCAATATGTAAAAGACATACGGGTAAGAAAATTTTGGTAATTATATATATATACCAGTAGCCCCCGAGACTTGAAACAGTTAGAATAACCGATTTAAGGATCATTTGTTATGCAGGTTCTTACAGAAAAGAATACCCTGCTGTCCTAGGAGCTGGAAGAGTGCAAGGCCCAACTTGAGGCCGCACTAGCCATGGCAGGGGAGCCCAAGGAGACCCCCTCTGGTAATATACGCTTCGAAAGATAAGTATTTTGTGAAGTGCGGCGTGGGTGCAAATCTGACAAATGAAATTGCAGATGGCGCCGGATTAAATCCAGATACGCAACAACTCCTACGCCAGCTAAAGGCTGGTGAGAGTGTGCTGACAAAGGTGAGGCGGGAGAAGAACGACCTTCAAGATGCCAACACCAAGCTGGGCGTTGAACTGAAGGATGTTCGTGCCCAGCTGTCGGACTCCGTTAAGGAGAATCAATGGCTTCGACGCGGCATATTTAGTAAGTGCTTAAACGAACTTTGAAAAAAGAGTTCGGCGAGGGAGTCGACTAACAGAGTTATGTCTGTAGGTATGCTAACAGGTCGTCCCGCAGAGGAAATGCCCGGTTCTACGTGTGACCTTCTTCCCGAGCTATCCCAACTGCACGTACGAGTTCGGCAGGTGATGAAAGGCGTCGTTCAGGCCTTGTGGCCATCCATCTCCATGCCTGAAGGCCTTGGAGAGCTTGCGGACAAGCTGAAGGGAGCGCGGCGGCGCTTCCGATTGTGGAAGATATCGGCCTGCCGTCAAGGCGCCAGGGAGGCCTGGGCTATGGTGAAGACGCGGTACACGAAGGCTGACCCAAACCACATGGCCGAGGTCGGACCTGTGGGGCCCGATGGGAAGGAGATCCCTGTGAGCTTAGTGTACGTCCAGGTAGAATTGGCCGTAAAATATTCCCAGCAGGACTGTAAACTAGACAGCCTGTTGGATGGTATTGAGGAGGAGTATAACCAGTCAAATTGACTTTGTAATTTAAAATGACATGTATAATGCCTTCTAGCCGGATTGTAGATCGTTTGTCATGGAAGACCTTTTCGCTTCAACCTCGGGACTCGATAGTCTGGAGTGTGTCCGAATACCCTCTCGGTTATGTAAGAACCGGGGCATGCGTGGAGACCAGGTGTAGGGGTCATTAGTGCTTGAACAGACAAGTGCCCAACTAGTTATGTTATATTACATGGTTAGTAAGAAACATCTTCCAGGGAGAATAGTTTCGTTAGGGGTTCCTTTCCCTGGGAGGCATGCCCTAAAGTGCATGTCCGGACTGCGAAAAAAGGCAGAAAAACATCTGGGGGCGGGTAAATAAATAAGTGAAAAAAATCATCTTTTAGTTCACCGACCGAATATTCCCTTAAGAACACTAGCTTTCGGATTCACCCAGTCTGAGGTACACATCCGGCTGACCGGAAGTAACAATCGCATAGGTGCTCCCTTTACCTCCTAGCCGAACAATCGGGAACGTAGGGGTAAGCACAGGAGCCAGGCAACCCAGCTTGGCCAAAACTTAAGTCATATCTATGCATATAATGGTGAATAAAAGGTACATGCGGAAGTGTGACACATGTGTTGGGCATGAAGCCCGTATAAATAAGCTTCTGCTAAAGAAGCCCCCAGGTATAATAAGCGCGAATAGCGCGTCGGTTGTCTGCGGATAAGGCACGAATGAGCCCTTAAAGGCTATAAGAGAAAAAAGAGGGGAGAAGGAGAGAAATATAAGACAACTAGTGTATAAAAAATGGACAGAGGAAGGAGACGAACACAAAGTCTGGCGCTAGGCGTAGAATCTTCGGAGACGGGCTGCGTTCCATGGGTTCGGCTCGAGTCGGTTATCCGATGCATCTCGCAGATGGTACGCTCCACCAGTCAGGACTTGGTCAATAATAAAGGGACCTTCCCATTTGGGCTTGAGTTTGTCCTTTTTCTTGTCCGGCAGGCGTAGAACTAATTCGCCAACATTGTAAGTTTTGGCCCGTACTTCTCTGCTTTGGTATCTTTGAGCCTGTTGTTGATAGAATGCGGAGCGGGCTTTTGCCACGTCACGCTCCTCCTCCAGGGCATCCAAACTGTCCTACCAATCGAGTTCGGCCTCTCTTTCTTCGTACATGCGCACTCGAGGTGAGTCATGAATTATGTCGCAGGGCAAAACTGCCTCTGCGTCGTACACCATGAAGAATGGTGTGTATCCGGTGGTGCGATTCGGTGTGGTCCGCAGCCCCCAGAGTACGGAGTCGAGCTCCTCTACCCAGTGCGTGTTAGATTCCTTGAGGGACCGCACTAATCTGGGTTTGATGCCGCTCATGATTAGACCATTTGCTCGCTTGACTTGACCGTTAGTTTGTGGGTGATAGACTGAAGCATAATCGAGCTTGATGCCCATGTTTTTGCACCAGAGTTTGACCTCGTCGGTCGTAAAGTTCATGCCGTTATCAGTGATGATGCTGTGGGAGACGCCGTAACGGTGTACGACCCCGGATATGAAGTCTATCACTGGTCCGGATTCGGTCGTCTTAACAGGCTTGGCCTCTATCCATTTGGTGAATTTATCCACCATGACCAGTAGGTATTTTTGCTTGTGGGTTCCTCCTTTAAGGGGTCCAACCATGTCAAGCCCCCAGACCGCAAAGGGCCAGGTGATGGGTATAGTTTGGAGGGCGGTGGGTGGCATATGGCTTTGGTTAGCAAAAAGCTGGCAACCAACGCATCGTTGGACTAAGTCCTGAGCATCTGCACGGGCCGTCGGCCAATAAAAACCTGTACGGAAGGCCTTGCTTACAAGGGCCCGGGCTGCAGCGTGGTGCCAGCCGAGTCCGGCATGAATTTCTGCCAGAAGATTCCGCCCTTCCTCTTCGGAGATACACCTTTGAAGGACTCCGGTGGTGCTTTTCTTATAAAGCTCTCCCTCATGGACTTTGTAGGCTTTAGATCGCCGCACTATGCAGCGTGCCTTGTTTTGGTCCTCGGGAAGTTCCTGCCTAGTTAGGTAGGCTAGGAATGGTTCTGTCCATGGGGCAATGACTGCCATTATTACGTGGGCTGAGGATGTTACTTCATCGGTAGAGCCTCCAGTTGTGTCAGAGTGTTCGGTGTCGGGCAGTGCGGTTGGGTCCGGGCTGTTATTTCCGGGTTCCCCTTCCCACGCTACGGATGGCTTGAACAGCCTCTCCAGGAAGATGTTGGGAGGGACGGCTGTTGGAAATATGCCCTAGAGGCAATAATAAAAGCATTATTATTATATTTCCTTATTCATGATAATTGTCTTTATTCGTGCTATAATTGTGTTATCCGGAAATCGTAATACATGTGTGAATAACAGACAACAAACATGTCCCTAGTGAGCCTCTAGTTGACTAGCTCGTTGATCGACAGATAGTCATGGTTTCCTGACTATGGACATTGGATGTCATCGATAACGGGATCACATCATTAGGAGAATGATGTGATGGACAAGACCCAATCCTAAACATAGCATAAGATCGCTTAGTTCGTTTGCTAGAGTTTTCCAATGTCAAGTATCCTTTCCTTAGACCATGAGATCGTGTAACTCCCGGATACCGTAGGAGTGCTTTGGGTGTGCCAAACGTCACAACGTAACTGGGTGACTATAAAGGTATACTACGGGTATCTCTGAAAGTGTCTGTTGGGTTGACATGGATCGAGACTGGGATTTGTCACTCCGCTTGACGGAGAGGTATCACCGGGCCCTCTCGGTAATGCATCATCATAATGAGCTCAATGTGATCAAAGTGTTTGATCACGGGATCATGCATTACGGTACGAGAAAAGTGACTTGCCGGTAACGAGATTGAACGAGGTATTGGGATACCGACGATCGAATCTCGGGCAAGTAAAATACCGATTGACAAAGGGAATCGTATACGGGATTAATTGAATCCTCGACATCGTGGTTCATCCGATGAGATCATCGTGGAGCATGTGGGAGCCAACATGGGTATCCAGATCCCGCTGTTGGTTATTGCCCGAGAGCCGTCTCGGTCATGTCTGCATGTCTCCCGAACCCGTAGGGTCTACACACTTAAGGTTCGGTGATGCTAGGGTTGTGAAGATATGTATATGCAGTAACCCGAATGTTGTTCGGAGTCCCGGATAAGATCCCGGACGTCACGAGGAGTTCCGGAATGGTCCGGAGGTAAAGAATTATATATAGGAAGTGCTATTTCGGCCATCGGGACAAGTTTCGGTGTTATCGGTATTGTACCGGGACCACCGGAGGGGTCCCGGGGGTCCACCAGGTGGGGCCACCTGCCCCGGTGGGCCACATGGGCCTTAGGGGGTGCGCCTTGGCCTGCATGGGCCAAGGGGAACCAGCCCCAAAGGGGCCCATGCGCCTAGGGTTCCAAAAGGGAGGAGTCCTAGTGGTGGAAGGCACCTCTTAGATGGCTTGGGGGGAGGGAAACCTCCCTGGCCGCCGCCCCCCTTGGGAGATCAGATCTCCCAGGGCCGGCGCCCCCCCCAGAGGCCTATATAAAGGGGGGAGGGGAAGGGGGGCTGCGCACCCAATGCCCTGGCGCCTCCCTCTCCCTCTCCAACACCTCCTCCTCCTCCATAAGAGCTCGGCGAAGCCCTGTCGGAGTACTGCGGCTCCACCATCACCACGCCGTCGTGCTGCTGCTGAAGTCTTCTTCCCCAACCTCTCCTTTGCCTTGCTGGATCAATAAGAAGGAGACGTTACGCTGACCGTACGTGTGTTGAACGCGGAGGTGCCGTGCTTTCGGTACTAGGATCTCCGGTGATTTGGATCACGGGTGTACGACTACTTCATCCCCGTTCGTTGAACGCTTCCGCTCGCGATCTACAAAGTGGTATATAGATGCAATCTCTCTCCCCCTTGACTCGTTGCTAGATGAACTCATAGATGGATCTTGGTGAAACCGTAGGAAAAATTTTAATTTTCTGCAACGTTCCCCTACAACGGCATCGCACTTTGCGCCAATGCGTGCCAGGACGTCTGCTGCCTAGTTGTTTTCCCGGACTATATGATGAAATTCGAGCCCCTCGAACCAAGCTGACATTTTTAGGACGGCGTTGCGGTAAGCTGCCATTTTCGGATCCTTGGCATCAAAGTCTCCATTTATTTGGGATATCGCAAGGTTCGAATCCCCGCGCACCTCTAGGCGTTGAATGCCCATGGATACTGCCATCCGGAGACCATGTAGAAGGGCCTCATATTCGGCTGCGTTGTTGGAGTCCGTATACATTATCTGGAGTACGTATTAAACTGTGTCTCCTGTGGGGGACGTCAAAACGACGCCAGCCCCTAGACCGGTCAACATTTTGGAGCCGTCGAAGTGCATAATCCACTTTGAATATGTGCCGTACTCTTTAGGGAGTTCGGCTTCCGTCCATTCGGCGATGAAGTCGGCCAAAACCTGCGACTTAATAGCTCGTCGTGGCTTGTAAGTTATGTCGAACGGGAGGAGCTAATGGCCCATTTTGCAATCCCGTCGCGTCGCGGTTGTTTATAATATCGTTAAGTGGCACTTCCGAGGCTACTGTTATTGAACACTCTTGAAAGTAGTGTTGCAGCTTCCGGGATGCCATGAATACCGCGTACACAATTTTTTGATAATGCGGGTACCGTGACTTGCACGGAGTAAGGACAGTGGACACATAATAGACCGGCTTTTGAAGGGGGGATTTATGTCCGTCCGTTTCTCGTTCGACGACGAGTACTGCGCTTACAACCTGATGGGTTGCTGCAATGTATAGTAGCATTGGTTCGCCAATGTTTGGCGCGGCCATGACTGGGTTTGTTGCCAATATGGCTTTTATTTCGTCGAGTCCGGCCGTGGCTGCAGCCGTCCACTCGAAGTGTTCGGTGCGCCGAAGGAGGCGGTAAAGGGGTAGTGCCTTTTATCCCAAGTGGGAGATAAAGCGGCTTAGAGCCGCCACGCATCCGGTTAATTTTTGTATTTGTTTGAGGTCCTTTGGGATATCCAGTTGTGACAGAGCTCGGATCTTTGATGGATTTGCTTCAATTCCCTTACCGGATACAATGAAGCCCAAGAGCTTTCCGGCTGGTACGCTGAAAACACATTTTTCCGGGTTGAGCTTGATGTCGTATGTTCGTAGGTTATCGAATATGAGCCTCAAGTCGTCTACTAGAGATTCGACATGTTTTGTTTTAATGACCACGTCATCTACGTATGCCTCCACTGTTTTGCCGATCTGGTTTGCCAGACATGTCTGAATCATGCGCTGATATGTTGCACCGGCGTTTTTGAGCCCAAAGGGCATTGTGTTGAAGCAGAATGGGCCGTATGGTGTGATAAATGCCGTTGCAGCTTGGTCTGACTCTGCCATCTTGATTTGATGGTAGCCGGAGTATGCGTCGAGGAAGCACAACGAATCGTGTCCTGCGGTAGCGTCGATAATTTGATCGATGCGGGGGAGGGGGAAGGGATCCTTTGGGCAAGCCTTGTTAAGGTCTTTAAAATCAACGTACAGGCGCCAGGATTTGTCCTTCTTTGGTACCATCACCAGGTTTGCTAGCCAGTCCGGATGTTTTATATCTGTGATGAATCCGGCCTCCAATAGCTTGGCTAGTTCCTCTCCCATGGTCTGTCTCTTAGGTTCTGAAAAACGCCGAAGAGCCTGTTTGACTGGCTTGAATCCTTTTAGGATATTTAAGCTTTGTTTGGCCAGCCTGCGTGGGATTCCTGGCATGTCTGAAGGGTGCCAGGCGAAGATGTCCCAGTTCTCATGTAGGAACTCTCGCAGTGCGGCGTCTACATCAGGGTTTAACTGTGCTCCGATGGGAGCTGTTTTATTGGGGTCCGTTGGATGGACCTGGAATTTGACTATGTCGTCCGCCGGTTTAAAGGAGGTGGACTTGGATCTTTTGTCGAGTATCACATCGTCCCTATTCACCGTGAAGCACAGCGCAGTCAGTTCCTCAGCCGCTAGGGCTTCGGATAGTGCCTCGAGGGCTAGTGCGGCTGTCTTGTTTTCGGCGCGGAGTGCTATGTCCGGATCACTAGCGAGAGTGATGATTCCATTAGGCCCAGGCATCTTGAGCTTCATGTACCCGTAATGGGGTATTGCTTGGAAGATTGTAAACGCTTCCCGCCCTAGCAGAGCGTGGTATCCGCTACTGAACGGGGCCACTTGGAATGTGACCTCTTCGGACCTGTAATTATCCGGCGTGCCGAACACCACATCTAGTGTGATTTTTCCTGTACAACGCGCTTCCCGACTAGAAATTATTCCTCTAAAGGTTGTGCTGCTTCGCTCGATGCGGTTCCAGTCTATTTCCATTTTTTGAAGGGTTTCCTCATAAATGAGGTTCAATCCGCTGCCGCCATCCATGAGTACCTTGATAAGGTGAAAGCCGTCCACTATTGGACTGAGTACCAATGCGGCTGGTGCTCGGGCTGTTCGGAATTTAGGTTCATCACTGGCATTAAAAGTGATAGCCGTGTCACTCCATGGGTTTATTGTTGCTACTTGGTAGACTTCGGCAAGGCTGCGGAGTGTTCTTTTTTGCATATTATTTGATGTGAAAGTCTCGAAGACTGTTAATACTGTACTGGTGTCCCTGGGGTGGCTTTCTGTGGCTTCTGGAATCAGAAGATCTTCGCCGATTTTGGCCACTTGCCGGAGTATCCAACATGCTCTAAGGCTGTGAGTTGGTGTGGCGCCCTCTGTACTGTGAATTTTACAGAGTCCATTAAGCCATCCTTCCAGTACGGTTCCATGCCCTGTAGAGGGTTTTTGCTTTTTGGTGTTTAACCCGGGTGTCTGGCGATAATGCACCCTTTTATTTCGGACTAGGTTTGTATTCAGGGCCGGATTGTCCCAAAATTTTATTTCGGTTTTCCAGGCGCTTTCCATCGCACAGTACTTTCGTACTATAGACACCAAGTCAGCGAAGCGTGTAATATCACGACGATTTATGGCGTTGAAGATTCCCTTGTCCGTGCAATTATTGCAGAAGAATGAAATTGCATCTTCCTCGCGGCAGTCCTTTACCCTGTTCATAATCAGGAGGAATCTGGCCCAGTAGTGATGTAATGTTTCTTCGGGCTCTTGCCTAATTTGGGATAGATCGCTTATGTTCGGGTGGGTGGGTGGAGTTAAATCCAGAACCTCACCCAATCTGAAACTCAGGGGCTGAAGAGTTTCCGAACTCGGAAGTTCGGATTCTTGGATGTTGTCCAATGAATCTAGCCCGTTGCCTGACTCTAAGTTCAGGTCTTGAGTGACGTCCTCCCCTCCGCGGGTATCCGGCTTGGGGGGATCGGGAATCCGGACATAGCTAGTCCTTAAGATAGATGAAGGGTCGCCGCACTGTCCCTCTACCACTGCGACGTGATGGGTGACCTGGGGGGAGTTAATCTCTCTCAGATCGGGTTTAGGCCCAATCTGGTCGTAGTCTGTAGCGACTCCTAGGGCGGCGATGCGATCCAAGAGCTCGTTTAGGGAAGAGAGCTCCATTGGATCTAACTGCTCGGCGAGTTCCGAGTTGACGTGAAGATTGCTTTTGATGACCCGAGAGGTCATCGTTGGCGCAGCAGCCGAACAGGCGGTCATAAGAAAACCACCTAGCCGGAGCGTTTGGCCGACAGCCAGAGCTCCCTTAGCAATGGTGCCGTCTTTAAAGACGGGACGAGGCATCCTTCCTGATGGCGACGGCACAGAGGAACTCTTAATGAAAGCACCAATGTCAGTGTCAAAATCGGTGGATCTCGGGTATGGGGTCCCGAACTGTGCGTCTAGGCAGATGGTAACAGAAGACAAGGGACACAATGTTTTTACCCAGGTTCGGGCCCTCTAGATGGAGGTAAAACCCTACTCCTGCTTGATTAATATTGATGATATGGGTAGTATAAGAGTATATCTACCACGAGATCAGAGAGGCTAAACCCTAGAAGCTAGCCTATGAACTAAAACCCTCCGGTTTATATAGACACCGAAGAGGGCTAGGGTTACATCGAGTCGGTTACAATGGTAGGAGATCTACATATTGTATCGCCAAGCTTGCCTTCCACGCCAAGGAAAGTCCCTTCCGGACACAGGACGAAGTCTTCAATCTTGTATCTTCATAGCCCAGGAGTTCGGCCGAAGGTATAGTCCGCCTATCCGGACACCCCCTAATCCAGGACTCCCTCAGTGACCGTGCAAAAGCACAAAGTGATGGTGGCTTGCATTCACATAGCAATGGAGATACGCAAAGAGAGACGTGAGTACGGCAAATGCACGAATACTGTTGATTTAGAATGTCTTTTAGTTTGATAAAGGGAGCGGCTAGATACCATATGAGTGTAAATCTCACTCAGTTGACAGATGGATATTTTGTTTTGGTGTTTCTATTTTGGACTGTGCCGCACAATCCTCTCGCGATCCACTTTTTCCGCCCCGCACGTGATCTTCTGGCGATCCCACCACTTCTCCCGCTTTCTTTTTATTTTCTGGCGTGGTAGAAAAACTCGCGATCCACTTTTTCCGCCCCGCAGGCGATCTTCTGGCGATCCCACCACTTCTCCCGCTTTCTTTTTATTTTCTGGCGTGGTAGAAAAAACGTGATAAAAATATTTTTGGAGGTGGGAGCCGAACTCACTACCTCTTGATCCTTCATCACCTGTCATATCCACCTCGTCTGGTTTCAACTTGTGATTACAAAAAAGATCGATAAATATTTATACGGGTACATACGCGACTAGAAAAACAAGCCATTTTCTTTTCTTTATTTTTACCATTTTTCTTCCCTTTTGTACACAGTAATTCGTGCATCATAGACCTGATAACTCATGCACTGCTGTAACATCTTGACCCTAGGTAAAAAATTGTTGTGATACACCCCGATAGCTTATATGTAAAAGAGTGTGGTAATTATATGTCACAAACCTGATAACTCATTCACAAACACCGTGGTAACTATTGACCCAAAGAAAAAAATGTTGTTGTAACACATCCCGATAACTTATCTGTAAAAAGAGCGTGGTAATTTATACGCTATGAATCAGATAACTCACGCACAAACACTATAGTAATGTTTTTGACCACATGGATTTTTTTTGTAACACGCGTCAATAACTCTCTATAAAGAGCATGGTAATATAATGACACGAACCTGATAACTCACTCACAAACACTGCAGTAACTTTGGGCCTAGAGAAAAAAATGTTTTTTTTGTGGGAAAAAAGGTTATCTCCCCCGTGCCAAAGTTATCTCCTCCCTTGCGCAGACCTTCTCTTTTAAAAACTTTGAGCAAATGGTTTTGTGCGATGTGTGAGTTACCATGCCATTCACACAAAAGCTACCGAGGGATGTTTCATCAACTCCCCCCACCCCCCGTGCCAAAAGTTATCAGGACCGGGATCCATAAGTTATCAGGTCTAGACGTGTGAGTTATCATGATATTGACACGAAATCTACCGAAGGGATATTTTATCAACCCCCTCCCCCTCGTTGCCAAAGTTACCAGGATGGGGTGCATAAGTTATGAGGTATGCGATGTGTGAGTTATCATGCTATTCACACAATAGTTCGTCAACTCCCCTTCCCCAATTCGGTCGCCAAAGTTATCAGGGCTGGGGTACATAAGTTATCAGGTCTGCAATGTGTGAGTTACCATGCTATTCACAGAAAAGTTATCGGGGGATATTTGATCAACTCCCCTCGGTCGCTGAAGATACCAGGACCTTCATGCATAAATTATCAGATATGCGATGTGTGAGTTACCATGCTATTCATACAAAAAAGTTATCGAGTGTATGTTTACATTAGGTTTTTTTTTGGGTCAAAAAAGCTATTACGATATTTGTACATAAGCTATCAGGTTTATGGTGCGTATAATTATCGGGTTCATTACAGAGAATTTACCAATGTATGACAAACGAGAAAAAGACCGTTATTCAAATTCTATAGGATGAAACATTTATTTCTCTAGAAAAACTTCATCAATACAACAAAGAGACAAGTGGAGTACAAAACACGTTGCATCGGTCCTTTTAAAAACTTGAAGCCAATGGTTGTCTCCTCGTCAAAGGCGTTGTGGTCTTTCTTTCTCGCTCTCATTTACTAAGGTAGAAATACTAGTTAATCTGGATTTGAAAACTTGTAGCAAATGGTTTTGTATGGTGAATAAGACAAAAATGATACAGGGCACGAGAGGAAAAAAACAGAGATGTGCTTGTTAGTGCAGTAGAAAGATAATGTCAAATTGTTAAACTTGCTGTACAGAACAACAATAGTAAAGTAGCTCATTTGGTCAGCGGGATGCTAGCTAGAGCGACCAGAGTTCGAATCCTTGCAACGCAATGGGCATTTATTTTTCACCACCGCGGGAAAGAGAACGTCGCTCGCGGGAACAAACAGCTTTTCCGTTTTATTTTAGGGAAAACTTTGTTTTTGCCACTCTAGTTTTTGCCAACTTTGCTTATGCCATTCTAGAATTTGACATCTCACTTTTGCCACTCTTAGCTTTTGACAATACACCACAAATGGCACTTTTGCCACTCTTAGCTTTTGTTGGAAAGTCAAACTTTTTTATATTTGATCGTATTTATACAATAATACATCAACATTTATGCCATCAAATTAGTAGCATTAGATTCATGATAAAATATATTTTCATCATATACCTATTTGGTTTCACAAACATTGATATATTTTTGCACAAACTCGGTCAAATTTTGAGATAGTTTGACTCCCCAACAAAGTTGGAAACACACTTTTTCAAGGACGGAGGGAGTAGTGTGTAAAATCAATCATAAAAGAAAGGACAACCAGAAAGGAAAAGTCTGCACAATTCTGATGGAGAAGTTCACAGGGATTTCACTAATTATCATCTGACTGAGAATTGCAAAAACATTAGAAAAAAATTGCTTATTTTTTCCTGGATGTGATTTGTTTGCACAGGGTTATGAAAATTTAGCGGTTATGATCTCTGATCAGGTGAATCGTGCAGAAAACATGTCATTTTTCTTTTGCAGGGGTGCAGAAAACATGTCATGACAAGTACAATTATGAACATCTAAGGATTATACTAATAGAATAAGATCCATCAAATCAATGTCTCGATGTTTTGCTTCTAGCCCATTGCTCTTTTTCTCTCCGTACTATGCTTTTAGATAGCGCACTGAATTTTCTTGACCAGCGGATATCTTGAGAAACAGGCCGCCTGCGTGCTACCTAGTGATTTTCTTCTGAACTAACTACTTCCTCCGTCCCATATTCTGATCGTTTACTTGTGATCCTTCTGCTGCTGAGCTCCTTTTCCCCTATGTCAAAGGGAGCTGAAAGTTGACAACAATATTGTCGAGCAGCTTTCATTTTGTGCTGGCCCATTTTCTCATTCGTGCACTGGTGGTCTTGGCCTGCAACCACACAAGCAATGAGCTCGAAAATCCAAACAACAAAATTTGATAACAGAAAATAAGAGAATAAACTGCTGAATCTTATGACAAGATAAACAAGCCATATGGGAGAAGATGATCGAGCTCTCGCGTACCTCATCGTCCCAATCACATCTCATGGTGAGATACACTAACACCAGTGTCTGAACAGCAGTCCCGCCAATCAACCCAGACCAAATTCCCTGCAAAAATTTAGTCATGATCAGAAGATGCAAACTTTCTTGTGTTCATTTTTGTTTCTCCGGCCTTGTGATGATCCACCATTCCCTACCCGAACTCCGAAGCCGAGTGGCCAGCCCAGTATGATCCCGATGGGCACCCCGACCAGGTAGTAAGATCCGATGTTGACATAGGCGACCAGTGCTTGCCATCCAGAACCAATAGCCACCCCTGCCATGCAATGCAACCACCCACAGTTACAATACAATACAACACAAGCGTGCAGAGCTTCAGTGGCATTTCTCGATCGATAGAGCTATGCTATAGGAGGAAATGTATGTATGTACCTGAGAGGACGGGCTGCACGCTGTTGAGGAGGATGGTGAAGGCGAGCAGCATGGAGAGGTTGTGCACGGCGTCGAGCACGGCCTTCCCCGACGAGAAGAGGAGCGCGATCTGGTCGTTGTAGGTGAGGATGAGGCACCAGAAGACGAGGCCGATCACCACGGAGGTGGTGATGGAGACGACGATGGAGAAGCGCGCGCCCTTGCCGCTGCCCGCGCCGAGCTCGTTCGCCACCCGCACCCTGCAATTTTCGGCAAAAACCACCACTTTTTAACTAGTCTCGCCAAATGACACACAATACATAGTCGCAGTGAGTACACGTACCCAGTTGCTGCCAGGAACCCTAGGGGGATCATCATCTCCCATCCGTTGATCGTCAAGCATATGGAGAGGGCGTCCACGGCGATTTCCGCGTTCGGCAGGTATCCCGTAAGCAACACAAGCACCCTATAGTACCAGTTCTCCATGCTGCATGCGGATTGGCAAAGGATCAGGGCCTAGAATGTAGACACTTCTTCGTTATACTCTACGTAATTAGTGCACTCTTCTAAAAAGTGTGACAAAAAGACTTACCAGAGCATGACGCCGGATGCGGTGGAGAGCTTGATGAAGTCCCAGAAGTCGGCGAAGGCCTCCATGGAGAACCCTCTCCACGAGAGTGGGCAGCCGCCGCAAACAACGTAGAAGAACTGTCCCAGCACGACCACCCACCAGGCGACGTCGGCGGCGACTACAACCCCGGCATACCCGAGCTGGAAGCGACTCACCAGCAGGTAGGTGACGAGGACGTGGAGCGCGAGCGTGACCCCGGCAGTGGCGGCGGTGACCCAGTTCTTGAGCTGGCTCTGCAGGAAGCGGGTGAGCGGGAGCAGCATGGCCATGGCGAAGTGCTGCGGGATGAGCCACACGCTCATCTTGCCGGCGAGGCGGGACAGCTCCGGCGTCTGGCCGAGGAGGAGCAGCAGGCGCTCGGTGAAGACGTAGGTGGGCGTGAGCGCCAGCGCGAAGAGGAAGAGCACGATCCAGGAGCGCTGCAGGTAGATGCCCAGCATGTGGTGCTTCTTCGCCCCGAACGCCTGCCCGCACAGCGTCTCCAGCGCGCTCGCCATGCCCAGCTGTTGCAAGAACCACCAGCAGAAACACAAGCAAGTTCAGAAAACGGCCATTGATGAACATCAGTGATCACGAACAGTACACTGTTTTTCACCACAGCTAGGCTGAAGATCTTCTTTTCTTTTTACCACCAAGCATTTTCACTGTGACGAAATAGTTCTACTCGTGCTGCTGATGGTACGATGGCCATGTGATGCCGTGAGCCATGACGAACTGGCCACCACAATGCAGTACGCCTGATCGGTGTCAGGGGCCGGTGCGTGACGGGGCCGGCAGCGGCAGGCGTGGACACAAAACTGCACAAGATACAGTGTGCGGTGCGGTAGCTAGCGGCCGACCGGATCCAGCAATGAATTTGACATGTTTTTTTTTTCGAAAAGGGGATTCCCCGGCCTCTGCATCAGAGTGATGCATGCATTCCTCTTTCTCTGGCTATGGCTTGCAGAGGGTACAAGCCTCTGAATCTTCTTTTTTATTTTTTGTTGTTGGTTTCCTTTCCTTCTTCTGGTCCAGTACAGACGCGAGAGGGAGCAGAAACTAGTGCACTGAACATCGAAATCGAATCATGAATGTCAAAGCCCCTAGCGTTCCCCCTCGAAAAACAATGCTGCTCGTGAGCCTATACGCCAGCTTAATTACGAAATTAAAATCTGAAAGCTGCTTCTATTACGCTAGCTGTAGCTGTACCGACAGCAACCGCATGATCCCCGCGGGCGCATGAAAAGGGGATGGTAGTCGGCATGTATGCGTGGGTACAGTATTCCCTTTGTCCGGAAATACTTATCGCAGAAATGGATAATCCATTTCCGCGACAAGCAATTCGAGACGGAGGGAGTATTGCTCAATTAATGCGCCGCGAGCTGGACGTGACGATAAGATACGGCGGCGTTCCCATCGTCAGAGCTGACCCTGCAATACATTACTACGGCGGAGTGCAAGCAAGGTCGACTGGTTCAACGTCTCAAACCAATCCAATTCTGGGTAAGCAACAAAGGAATGCCGTCACGTTCCTGGTTTATCAATCAGTTACTCGATCCTGCCCCCGCCCCTTGTCTTTTCCGGAACGAGTGTGATCGGTTGTGCGTCTACGCAAGATCTTACTCATCGTTTTTTTTACTACTATTTCAAAATATCAAATCACGAACGAAGCAAGCCCACGGAATTGAAGCCTGAAAGCTGCTGCATGCTTGCGTCGACGGAGCCAACGAACAGTCGTCAGCCCAACAACCGCATGATCCGCGCGCGCGTCGGAAAAGAAACGAAATTGCTCATACTACTGGTGATAAGATGCCGTGGCGTGGCGTTTAGCCGGCCGCACTAGTTTATGCTGGTAGCTGCGCCATGAATGACGGCCTTCCATGCATGTGGTTTGCTTAGCAGGAAGAACCCGATCAGCGCGCGTAGGGAAAATGGGATAGTGGTCGGCATGTTTGTAGTACTATTATTATTAGGGAATTATTGAGAGTGACACGAGCCGGACCTAATGATAAGATACGGTGGCGTTTTCGGCGTTAAAGTTGACCCGGCACTAGTTTACGCCGCGCGCGGTGTAGAGTCGACTAGTTTTCTACAGTGTGAAATCCGGACGACAACTCCTGGCCGTCCGTGTCCGCAGACAGCTACTACAACCCACACAAAATGAACTCAAATGCGACACATCATGAACGACGAAGCCCGTGCCGTCTCCCTCAAAAAACACAGTACTGCTGCTCCCCTGCTAAACGAAATGAAGATCTGAAAGCTGCTGCTACTGGCCGCGATGCAGCTGCACCCCCGTGCCTGTTCGTCAGTCGACGGCCGTCGGCCCAACAACCGCGTGACCCGCGCGCGTATGGGAAATGAAGACGGAGTAGATCCTGCTCTTATTTCGCTTTGTCGTGTTTCTGGAACGAGTCTGTGGGTCTGTTTGTCTCGACCTCCCAGCGCGCGTGCGCGGGGGGCGGACGAATCCATGATATCCATCGCCTCGTGCTCCTCCGGATTGAAGGGCATGGATCGGGCAAGAAGGCGGAGCAAGTAGGAGTACGAATGAATGAAGGTCTCCCGAGTTGGGTGTTCTTGGTTGCTTACCAGGAACCCGAAGTTGAAGCCGCCGATGACGGTGGAGGCGATGGAGAAGGCGGCGAGCTCGAGGTCGCCGATGTGGCCGATGAAGGCCTGCGAGACGACGTTGATCCCGTACAGCGCCACCCGCTGGAAGATGGCCGGCCCCACGATCCGCCACAGCCGCTTCGACTCCTCCCACCACTCCCGCGCCACCCGCGCGCCCCGGCCCCCCTTGGCCGGCACCAGCAGCGGCGCCGACGCCGCCTCCTCCTCCCCGTCCCCTCTCATGGCCGGCGCGCTCCGCTCCGCTCGACGACGACGCTCCGCACAGCTTGGGCTCCTCCGGGTTCTTTCTGGTGGTGTTTTGCTTGTGTCTTTGCGATAGATCGGGTGGTGAGTATATAGCGGAGGGAGGCCCCGCGCGTGCTTAATCAGCTCATTTATGTGGAGCTGCTGCTGGCTTGGCCCTGGCGCTGGCGAGCTGCATACTGACCAAACTTTTGGACGGCCAGTGTATACACAGGACATGACGGGAGGGCCCCCGTGCTTAATCAGCTCGTTTATGTGGACGGTCAGTGTAACACACGGTCCACAGCGCTTGAGCCGAGCCATCCACACGTACGCACCAACCATATGGCCACACCCATCCGCCGGGAGATCGAGTGGAGAAGCTCAGTCAGAAACCCCAGCCAGTTTTCAAACTCTTTTGCTGAAGTGACGAGGCTGTCCCTTTTTCTTGTCTTTTCGAAAAGAAGCGCCAGCTGACAAGGGCCGTCAGCTCGACCGGCGTGGCGCGCGCGCGCGCGCACGTACGTCCGGATCGATCGTCCAGAGCGAAACCGCTGATGAGCATCGCTTCGCCGGCGGGATCGGACGAGATCTCTCTAGTACCACGTCGCTGTTGCGCGTCCATCCAACGGGGAGCAGGTGCGTGCGTGCGTGCGCGCGCAGGTGCATCGGATACGGCCACGGCGCGTCCAGGTGGATTGGATCCGGGCCATATTGATGTTGTTTGCTTGTCCTCTGCTCGTCTTGTCGATACAGACGCTCTGACCGCGCGCGCTCGCGTGATTTGATCAAAAGTGAAGACATCACTCATCAGTGGACTGCTTATGATCGCCCGTATAGCGCGCCAACCGAGGCTAGCTCACGTGATTAGGCCAACTCCAACGCATGACCCTATTTGATCCCATTGAGCCGAAACAGACACAAATCACAGATCAACAAAAGTTTTTTTGTGTGTCGTCGACCCATTTCTGACTCAAATTTGGACCGTGTTTGCGTCCAAACGAACATGACGCGGACACACCCAAGCGCTCTCTTTGTCCACCCCTGGCTCGTCCGTCGGTGAGAAAGTCCTCTTTCCCCTCTTCCCGACTTAGTTTTGCACCTCCCCCGGCCCCCGCCATAGCCGCGTGATTGATCGAAAGTGAAGACATCATTCATCCGCGGATTGTTTTTTGATTGCCATGAAACGCCTGAACTGAGGCTAGCTCAGATGCTTAGAGCATTTACAACCAGTATTGGCTAGTTTCGAGCCTAAACGTATGTAGACGTGTTCAGATCGTCAATGACCGGGCACGTTCCTTTTGAGCCTCCATTTATGCATTCATGCAAGATGGGGATGATGAGAGAAAGAGAAAGGAAAGAATAAAGAAAAGAAAAAGTGATCCGCGGTGGGCCGCATCGTAGTGGAGGGCTGCCCGGGCATTCCCATATCCTCCCCATATTTAATGTGATATGGGAATGACAACCCGGTCACATGAGGACAAAGTGTGTGTGTGTGTGTGTGTTGGGGGGGGGGGTCTAGTTGGGTGGCCTTTTTTCTTCTTTTTTGTGTTTGCTAAGTGACCAGATTGTAAGATGAGACGTTTGGGGGTACGGTTGTAGATGCTCTTAGATCCTTTATCATGGAAACAACCCATCAGAATTCAAGTGGTAGACTAGCATTGGTGCTCATATTTTTAGATTTATTTCAGGCTTTACCGTGATGTTCGTCCAATGGTAGGAGGCGTTTCCATCGACTATGGAGGCATCTATGATGACTTCGTAAATCTCAACATGATGTCCAGGCTCAGTCTCTCGAAGGTACTCATAGGGATAGGATGTGCGTGCGTGCATTCATAGGGGCGTATGTATGAGCATCTGTGTTATACTGTGTAAAAAAGTGACATTAGCAGAGTCGCCATATGACACCATATGGGTGGATTTTTTATCTATTCATATCATGGCAGTATAAAGAACATCGTCAAAATAACAAAAAATACATCCATGTCAGTAGACCATCTAACAACAACTAAAAAACATTGAAACGAGTCGAAGACATGCCGCCGTCATCGCCTGATGAAGCTATGTACCTAGGGTAGGGGCACGGACCTGTCCTAAGAGCCCTATCCAAGGACATACTTAGAAGAAGTCACCTTTCAATCGACTTGAAGGTACCCACTCGACGGATTCAAGACACTCGAGTCGAAGCTATCACTCGACCACGAAGCCAACCACTCGACTGCCAGGAGATCTAAAGTCACTCCACCGGCAAACGGTCGGTCATTAAGTAGTCTTTATGGTCATCATAGCACTTTATTAGGGGCATTACCAGTAACGCCCAACCCTAATGTACCTTAAACCCAACATTACTGAGGGCAGGAGAGGGCTGGCGAACTCTATATAAGCCACCCCCCTCCTCAGTATCCAGGGTTCGCACCCCTGTCATTCTCACACTTATAATCCAGTCGACCGCCTCCGGGCACCGAGACGTAGGGCTTTTACTTCCTCTGAGAAGGGCCTGAACTCGTACATCTTTGTGTGCTTACAGCTTCTACATAGCTAAGATCTAGCCTCTCCATACTAACCCCCCTACACTACTGTCAGACTTAGAACCACGACAGTTGGCGCTCATCGTGGGGCAGGAATCTTAGCGCTTGATTGTAGGACTTGCGATTTTTCCGATCTCCTTGATCATGGTTTCATGCGGAGTTTTGGTGGAGGGCCGCGAGATCCGTCTCGGCGCGCTCACGTTCATCGCCGACGACTCCGCCTGGCTTCAGGAGGCTCCACTCGACGTCGACGCGCTCCCCGTCCGCGGGGCGACGCACTTTCATGCATGTGTTCGCGGCAGCCGTCGACCCAGTATCAGTCGGCTCCCGTTTCATCTCCCCGCCTCATTTCTCGCCAGCGCAAGCGCTCTGGTCGATCGAGGCTTCAAAGGTGGGTGAGGCATGCGGTGGCTCGCCAGTCAACCACCCCACAAGTCGCGGCAATCGAGCCCGACGAATCCCTCTACGGCCTGTTCGACCTGTCGACTGGCTCCGCAGAGACCGCATCCGAATGCGACAGCAGTGACCCTGCGGCGGAGGTCCTGGCAATTGATGGGACACGCAGCCCTCCAGGTTTTGCTCGTACCGACGGAGATGCAGGCGGGGGCGACACGTCGCATCTCCACGAAGAGTATCTCCCCGAGCCACTCATGTCGGTGCAGCGAGAGGAGCTTCGCCGCCGGAACATGGATGCACTTCACACTCCTATCGTTGGAGAAACCCCCGAGGCCCGGGCCTTGGAGGACGCGCGCTTGGCTAACCTGGCCGAGCGCACTCGACTGGAGAATCTCCAGCGAGCTCTCGACGAGAAGGCGCGTCAGCGGGCTCCCGAGTCCAGTCGACGTCAGCTCTTCCCACCTACGCAGGTATATCGAACTCCCGTTCAGAATTTGGCAGCCGCAGCTCGGATAGCGGAATCAATTCAGCCTTCACAGTCAGAAGCTGGCAGAGGCTTGTTGCAAATCAGAGCGTTGCTCCGGGCAGCAGGAAACCAGAATTCCGTTGTCTCTCAGTCGCGGAATAGGATCCACAGTCGATCCGTTGCAGCGGATACAGTGCAGTCGGCTCACAGCCCAGGATCGCCCCCGAGGCGTGAGGGGCGTGGAGACCGGCCAGATCAGTACAGAAGAAACGAGCAGTATGACCACCGATTCGATCATGATGATCGACGTCGAGTGCCAACCCCTCCCCCGAGGAGTGGGTCATATGCGCCTCAACAGCAGGATGACAGACGTCCTCATAGTGTTGGGCGGAGGATTCCAGTCGATCCCAGGGAACCAGGCTTTGACGCGAGGTCCATCCTCGTTCAAGGTTTGGTCGACAAGAACAAGGCTCACAGAGAAGGACGTGACAGAGATGCTCCTACCAGCAGCAGAGTACATGTTTCAGGGCCAGAGTGTTTCAGTCGAGCCATCAGGGCCGCAGTGATTCCTCCCAACTTCAGGTTGGCGACTGGAGTCAGCAAGTTCACTGGTGAGTCTAAGCCTGGCACTTGGCTCGAAGATTACTGAGTGGCTGTCCAGATTGGTGGCGGCAATGATGAGGTGGCTATGAAGCATTTGCCTCTCTTGTTAGAGGGCTCAGCCAGAGCGTGGCTGAATCAGCTAGCACCCAGTAGCATCTACACTTGGGAGGACCTCTCCCGAGTGTTTGTCACGACTTTCGATGGAACATGCAAACGACCGGCAGGCCTTACAGAATTGCGGTCTTGTGTGCAGAAGCCGAGTGAAACACTGAGAGATTACATCCAGAGGTGGATCACTCTGCATCACACAGTTGAGAATGTACCAGATCATCAAGCAGTTTATGCCTTGAACAGAGAGTTGAACCTGAAGTTCCGTCGGACCGGAGAAATGTCTCCGAATCGGACGATGGAAATTGCCACCAAATACGCTAATGGTGAAGATGAAGATCGACTCCGGAGTGGCAAGCAGAAAGCAGTCGCCCAGAAAACCGGAGGCAATTCCAGTCGGAAGCAAAAGCGGAAGGCCGAGCCAGCCGCTCCTGGGGAGGCCCTAGCCGTAACCCAGGGAAAATTCAAGAGGAAACCTAAGCGGCCCTGGAACCCCAAGAAAGTAAAAGATCAGGACGAAAACGATGTTTTGGATCTGCCGTGTCACATTCACACCAAGAAAGATGAAGAGGGTAAGCTCATTTACCCCAAGCATACCACTCGACAGTGACGGCTCCTGATTCAGCAGTTCCAGGGCAAGCAGTCCAAGGACAAGGAAAAAGAGTCAGACAAAGTTGAGGATAAGGAAGATAGTGATGACGGGTACCCCCAAGTCAATTCCACCTTGATGATTTTTGCTGATGTCGAGAGCAAAAGTCGACTGAAAGTCATTAACCGTGAAGTAAATATGGTTGCCCCAGCAACGCCCAGCTACCTGAAGTGGTCTCAGACTGCCATCACGTTCGACCAGTCTGATCACCCCACGCACATTGCCACCCCCGGGAGGCAAGCGCTGGTGGTCGACCCAGTCGTCGGAGGCACTCGACTGACCAAAGTCCTGATGGATGGTGGCAGCGGCCTGAACATACAGTATGCAAAAACGTTGAAAGGGATGGGCATTCCGATGTCCAGGCTCAATGCCAGCAACATGAGTTTCCATGGGGTCATTCCTGGAAAGAAAGCCGAATCACTCGGCCAGATTGCTCTCGATGTGGTGTTCGGTGATTCAAAGAATTACCGCAAGGAAAAGTTAACATTTGAGGTTGTGGACTTCCAAAGTGCTTATCAAGCTATTTTGGGCAGACCAGCTTATGCACGCTTCATGGCTCGACCATGCTACATGTATCTCAAATTGAAGATGCCTGGCCCTAGAGGTGTGATCACTGTTACGGGCAACCGGAAGAAAGCAAAAGAGTGTTTTCAGAAAGGTTCAAAGATTGCTGACGCACAGATGGCAGTGGTCGAGTTGCAGGAGTACCAGAAGACTGCAGATCCGAGTGAATTGCTACGAGCCAAGAAGCCTGCTTCAGAGTCAGCATTTCAGTCGTCCGGCGAGACGAAGCCGGTTCACATTCACCCGTCCGATCCCAGTGCAGCTCCGACTCACATCTCAACGACGCTCGACTCCAAATAGGAAAAAGCGCTCATCCAGTTCCTCCGTGAGAACTGGGACATCTTCGCATGGAAACCTTCTGACATGCCTGGAGTTCCCAGGGGACTGGCTGAGCACCGTCTGCGAGTCGACCCAAAATTTAAGCCCGTGAAAGAACATCTTCGACGGTCCGCCGTCCAGAAGAGGAAAGCTATTGGCGAGGAAGTGGCTCGGCTCTTAGCGGCGGAGTTCATCAGAGAGATTTACCATTCCGAGTGGCTCGCCAATGTTGTCATGGTCCCCAAGAAGGACAAGTCACTTCGCATGTGCATTGACTTCAAACATATCAATCGGGCTTGCCCGAAAGATCATTTCCCTCTCCCCCGCATCGACCAAATAGTCGACTCGGCCGTGGGGTGTGAGCGTTTGTCTTTTTAGACGCCTATTCAGGGTACCATCAGATCCGTCTGTATGGACCCGACGAGATCAAAACAGCTTTCATCACTCCATTCGGGTGCTTCTGCTATGTCACCATGCCCTTCGGCCTCAAGAATGCTGGAGCCACGTTCATGAGGATGATTCAGAAGTGTTTACTCACTCAGATCAGTCAGAATGTGGAAGCATACATGGATGATATTGTGGTCAAGTCAGGGAAAGGTTCCGACCTACTGACTGACCTTGCCGAAACCTTTGCCAACCTCAGGAGGTATGATATCAAGCTCAATCCATCAAAGTGTACATTCGGAGTTCCAGGTGGAAAGTTACTCGGTTTTCTCGTTTTCGAACGAGGAATCGACGCCAATCCTGAAAAAGTTGGCACCATACTCCGGATGAAGCGCCCTGAGCGTGTGCACGATGTCCAGAAGCTTACAGGTTGCTTGGCCGCTTTAAGTCGATTCATTTCTCGTCTCGGTGAAAAGGCGTTGCCTCTTTACCGACTGATGAAGAAATCTGACAAGTTCGAGTGGACTCCAGAAGCTGATGCAGCGTTTGCAGACCTTAAAGCTCTGCTCTCCACCCAGCCGGTGCTTGCTGCCCCAATCAGTAAGGAGCCTCTGCTGCTTTACATTGCGGCCACGGGACAAGTTGTCAGTACAGTACTTACGATCGAGCGGGAAGAAGAAGGAAAGGCCTTCAGAGTTCAGCGCCCAATATATTATGTTTCTGAAGTTTTGACTCCTTCGAAGCAAAGATATCCCCATTACCAGAAGCTTGTATATGGGATCTACATGACCACGAAGAAGGTTGCACACTACTTCTCTGACCATTTCATTATAGTCGTCAGCGACGCTCCACTGTCAGAGATTTTGCACAACAGAGATGCAACTGGTCAAGTGGCGAAGTGGGCGATTGAACTCCTTCCCTTAGATATCAAGTTCGAAGCAAAGAAGGCTATCAAGTCCCAAGCTATCGCAGATTTCGTTGCCGAGTGGATTGAACAGCAACTTCCGACTCAAGTTCACTCGGAGCACTGGACCATGTTCTTCGATGGATCTAAGATGCTGAATGGTTCCCGTGCTGGGGTAGTATTGGTCTCCCCCCGAGGAGATAAGCTCAGCTACGTTCTCCAGATTCACTTCGATTCCTCCAACAATTAAGCAGAATATGAAGCACTTTTGTATGGGTTGCGCATGGCCATTTCACTCGGCGTCCGTCGCCTCATGGTCTATGGCGACTCAGATTTGGTGGTTAATCAGGTGATGAAGGAGTGGGACGTCAGAAGCCCAGCTATGACTGGCTACTACAACGCAGTAAGAAAGCTGGAAAAGAAATTCGAGGGGTTAGAGCTTCATCACATCCCCGACTGAAAAATCAAGCAGCTGATGATTTGGCAAAGATAGGCTCCAAGAGAGAAGCCATTCCTAGCAATGTGTTCTTGGAGCACATCCACTCGCCATCAGTCCAGGAGGATCCTTTTACAGAGGAACCCCCGCAGTCGAAAAGTGCCACAGATCCGACTGAAGTCGAAATTCCTGTTGTGGTCGACCTAATCATGGAAGTCTTGGCAATCACTCCCGACAGGACAGTACCGTACATTGCGTATATCTTGAGGAAAGAACTCCCGGAAGATGAAGAAGAGGCTCGATAGATCGCCCGTCGATCCAAAGCCTTCACGGTCATAAAGGGACAGTTATACGGAGAAAGCGAGACTGGAATCGGTCAGAAGTGCATAACGCCAGAGGAAGGTCAGATAATCCTTGACGATATCCACTCGGGGACCTGTGGTCACCATGCGTCCTCTCGGACCATTGTGGCTAAAGCATACCGAGCGGGTTTTTACTGGCCTAGAGCAAATGAAATGGCGAAAGAGATAGTAGACAAGTGTGAAGGCTGCCAGTTCTACTCCAACATGTCGCACAAGCCAGCATCAGCCCTGAAGACCATTCCACTCGTCTGGCCCTTCGCTATTTGGGGACTGGACATGGTTGGACCACTGAGAACAGGCAGGAGCGGATTCACACATGTGCTTGTAGCAGTCGACAAGTTTACCAAGTGGATTGAAGCTAAGCCTATCAAAAATCTGGATGCTAGCACTGCTATCAGTTTCATCAGGGAGCTAACATTCAGATATGGAGTCCCACATAGCATCATCACGGACAATGGGTCAAACTTCGATTCAGACAGGTTCAGAGCATTTTGTGCCTCTCAAGGCACACGAGTCGACTACGCCTCGGTTGCGCATCCCCAGTCGAATGGACAAGCTGAAAGGGCAAATGGTCTAATTCTCAAAGGACTAAAGCCTCGACTGATGCGTGATCTCAAGCACGCAGCAGGCGCTTGGGTCGACGAGCTTCCGTCAGTTCTGTGGGGATTGAGGACCACCCCGAACCGGTCGATTGGAAGAACTTCGTTCTTTCTGGTTTACGGAGCTGAAGCAGTCCTGCCGAGCGATCTACTTCATAATGCACCCCGAGTCGAGCTTTACACCATGGATGAAGCAGAGCAAGCCCGGCAGGATGCAGTCGACCTCCTAGAGGAGGAGAGAGAAATGGCTATGATCAGGTCTACCATCTATCAGCAAGACTTGCGTCGATTCCACGCCAGAAACGTGAAGAGTCGAGCCTTCCAAGAAGGAGATTTGGTCCTCCGAGTGGATCAACAGAAACCACACAAACTTGCTCCTACTTGGGAAGGCCCCTTCATCGTCATCCGAGTCCTCCACAACGGAGCATATCACCTTTACAATATTGATCGCTGGATCGACGAGCCTCGAGCTTGGAATGCGGAACTACTCCGCCCATTTTACACTTGAGTTCTCACTCGGATGAGATGTAATAAGAAAAACTTCTGTAGTTTATTTTTATCAAAGACAAGAGTGTCACAGTTCTTCCTATAATTGTTGTCACTTTTGTTTGTGTACAAAATCCCCCAGTGGGTGGCTTAGCTGCGAATCCGTTTCGCCTAAGTTTGCAAAAAAAAATCTTACCGAGTGGTGAGCCAGACTCCCACTCGGGGGCTTAGCTGCAGCCCAGTGCTTGCCTAAGTGTTCGAAAATCCTACCGAGTGGTGAGCCAGACTCCCACTCGGAGGCTTAGCTGCAGCCCAGTGCTTGCCTAAGTGTTCGAAAATCCTACCGAGTGGTGAGCCAGACTCCCACTCGGGGGCTTAGCTGCAGCCCAGTGCTTGCCTAAGTGTTCGAAAATCCTACCGAGTGGTGAGCAAACCTCCCACTCTGGGGCTTAGCTGCAGTCCAAGTACTCGCATAAGTATTTAAAAATCCTACCGAGTGGTGAGCCAGACTCCCACTCGGGGGCTTAGTTGCAGCCCAGTGCTCGCCTAAGTGTATAAAAATCCTACCGAGTGGAGAGCAAACCTCCCACTCGGGGGCTTAGCTGCAGCCCAGTGCTCGCCTAAGAATATAAAAATCCTACCGAGTGGAGAGCAAACCTCCCACTCGGGGGCTTAGCTGCAGCCCAGTGCTCGCCTAAGTGTATAAAAATCCTACCGAGTGGAGAGCAAACCTCCCACTCGGGGGCTTAGCTGCAGCCCAGTGCTCGCCTAAGAATATAAAAATCCTACCGAGTGGAGAGCAAACCTCCCACTCGGGGGCTTAGCTGCGGCCCAGTGCTCGCCTAAGTGTTTAAAATCCTACCAAGTGGAGAGCAAACCTCCCACTCGAGGGCTTAGCTGCAGCCCAGTGCTCGCCTAAGAATATAAAAATCCTACCGAGTGGAGAGCAAACCTCCCACTCAGGGGCTTAGCTGCAGCCCAGTGCTCGCCTAAGTGTTTAAAATCCTACCGAGTGAAGAGCAAACCTCTCACTCAGGGGCTTAGCTGCAGCCCAGTGCTCGCCTAAGAATATAAAAATCCTATCGAGTGGAGAGCAAACCTTCCACTCGGGGGCTTAGCTGCAGCCCAGTGCTCGCCTAAGAATATAAAAATCCTACCGAGTGGAGAGCAAACCTCTTCACTCGGGGGCTTAGCTGCAGCCAGTGCTCGCCTAAGAATATAAAAATCCTACCGAGTGGAGAGCAAACCTCTCCACTCGGGGGCTTAGCTGCAGCCCAGTGCTCGCCTAAGTGTTTAAAATCCTACCGAGTGGAGAGCAAACCTCCCACTCGGAGGCTTAGCTGCAATCCAAGCACTCGCCTAAGAATATAAAAATCCTACCGAGTGGAGAGCAAACCACCCACTCGGAGGCTTAGCTGCAGTCCAAGCACTTGCCTAAGAATATAAAAATTCTACCGAGTGGAGAGCAAACCTCCCACTCGGGGGCTTAGCTGCAGCCCAATGCTCGCCTAAGTGTATAAAATACTACCGAGTAGAGAGCGAACCTCTCACTCGGGGGCTTAGCTGCAGCCCAGCGCTTGCCTAAGTATGGGTCACGTCCCGACCCGCAAGGACGACAGGATGCGAATCGACCGTTACCTTTCCCTTCGGCGCTGCACCACAAATACAAAGTTATTTCGAGTGAAGATCAAGTTCCACTCGACGGATAATTTACGAAGATATTCAACGGTAAATCAAGTTCGGATAAGACCCAAAGGTCCCAGACCTCAGATCAAAGTACTCGAGCCCTCGGCTCGACAGAGTTCAACGATTACAGAATCCACTCGGCATTCTGAGGCAAATTTAAAGTGAAGCATAAAAGTTTTTTACTCCTCCGGCGGAGGACTGGAAGGGGCAACGAACTCATTCAAGTCAATCCCGTCTGCAATACGAGTGGGAGCAGCAATGAAAGTCTCCATGAAGTCTTGAAAGCTGAGCTTCCTGGTATTGGCAACCTGAATGGCAACCAACTTCTCCTCTCGCACCTCCTTACAGTGGACGCGAACCAGAGACAGGGCAACATCAGCGCCACACCTCGCAGAGGACTTCTTCCATTCTGCCACTCGACCAGGGACGTCGTTCAGTCGAGTCATCAGGGACTCGAGATCATTCGAAAGCGTCGCCCTGGGCCAGAGGGACGTGTCGATCCGCGACACTTCAACCTTCAGTCGAGCCAGATAATCAACCACGTTGGCAATGCGGGATTCCAGGCGGAGCACATTCATAGCGGCCTCGTCCTTCATGAGTGAATTGGCGGGGTCCAAGCTTGGCTCCAGTCGATTGGTCTCCTCTTCAAAGTTCTGGCAGAATTCTACAAATAACAATTCAAGTATAAGGCAGCGGATCTACATGAGTTTGGTTACTGCAAGCCAGTCGGGTGAAAATTGGTACCTTCGAGCACGATGAACAACTTCTTGGAAAGTCCCCCGAGATAAACCTCAAGATCGTTCTTCTTCCCCGCCAGTTTGCCTGCCTTGTCATTCAGAGCAATCTTGTCGTTCTTCAGTCGGCTGACCTCCTTATTAGCTGCGTCAAGAGCAGATTTCAGTCTGGAGTTCTCCTGTTCAAGAGTAGAGACTGAAGCCAGCTTTTCTTCAGCAAGCTTTGTTTTGTTCAAGGCCTCCTTGTGCGCTTCGGCAAGATCTTGATCCTTCTTCTTCAGAGCTTCCTCCAGTTGATCTGCGGCACGTCGAGTGCGATCAACATCAAGGATTAGCAAAAAGGAAAAAGTCACTCGTCAAGAATGGTAGACCTCACCAGCCATACCTTTTGCCTCTTCTCGAGCCTTCTGCAAGTTCTCTTGAGCAAGTTTTAAGTCAAGGTTGAGCTGGATCTGTTGGTCCTTCAACTCAGTGAAGCGAGCCGCAAGTTCACAGGATTTCTGCGAAAAAACTAGTCGACAAACGTCAAGGATAGGTTGCTTCCGAGTAACCAAGAGACAATAGTAGCGTTTCTAAGACTACAGCCGAATCAAAACATTCGACAGCAGTCTCAGGGACTACACCCAGTGGGTGCACTCAGCGTGCCCCCACTGGTTCGACCAAAAAAAAAGTCGACTGCCCGCAGTCGACCGGATACAGTTCCATTCGACATGGCCCGACCAGACCGAGTGAAGAAGTACAAATACAACAACGCAATATAAAGACTACAGTCGACTGCCAGCAGTCCATCGTAGTCTCGGGGACTACACCCAGTGGGTGCACTTAGCGTGCCCCCACTCGTCCGAAAGTTGACAGACACACCCAGTGGGTGTACAGATATAAAGATCTTCGGAAAAGAGATTCTTCGAACAACATATTGCAACAAACCAAGTGTTCAGTCGACTGACCTGGACGTTGCTCTGAAGAGCCGAACTCACGTCATAAGCTGCTTGGCTGGCCTCCCGAGCCACCTTCACTTGTTCCATCATGATCCCCGCCTGACGTATAGCCTCTTTTGCGGCACCCACTTGGTCCTCAGGGACAGGATATGTGGCGAAAAGTGATGGCGGATTCGCAGTCGACGCCGAAGGCCGCACACTTGTCAGAGGGGCAGCGAAAGTCACAGAAGCCCGAGTGGTATCGCCACCATCCCGAGCCACAGCTTCAGACGCCGGAGCAGTTTGGGGGGTCTTGCTAGCCAACACCTTCTTGTTCCTTCTCACCCTCAGCGGCACGTCGTCGTCGTCATCCGGGAGGTTAATAATATTAGGAGGAGCTACAAGCAAAAGTCAATCGACCAGAGTTACAAATAATATCCAGTCGACTAAAGGCAGAACATCAGTGATCGTACCAGGGTTGGAAGTAACAGCATCCTCCATCTCCTGGTCATCGCCCTTGGCGGAGACCTCAGAAGTAGCAGCACTGCAAATTTCGAAAGTCAGTCAGTTAGCTCTATGAATAGACCAAGGATCTGTCCTAGGTCGACAAAGGAGAACAAGTTCTGTTGTTACCCAGAAATGGTGGGGACAGTCATCTTCATCTTGGGTAGAGCCTTGGGCGGCTTAGATGGCGTCGCGCGTGGGTGCTTGGGAGCCTTTTCGGTCGGCGTAGGAGAAGAGGTCCGAGGGCGTTTCGACGACTGCCCAACAGGAGCAGTCGACTTACCACGTTCCCGCGCCGGATCGTGCGTAAGCTTGGATCGCCTCTCCGAGCGAGGAGGTTCAACTTCCTCCTCCTCCTCTTCGCTGGAGTCGACGTCGTCGTCATCTCCCTCTCCTTCGCCGCCGGATTCCCACTCGGCTGGTTCATCCCCACTCTCACCGCCGCTCGCCTCCCCTTCCGCAGTCGACTCCTGCACACCGTTGGGTGTCGAGTACATCTCGGTAGTTGCCTGGAAAACAACAGACAGGATGAAAATCAATCGACCAATTCAAACAAGACCAATGAAGAAAGCAAGATCTCAGTCAGGTGCATAAGGTCAGACCTGGTCCACTTCGTAGGTGTTGTCGAGTGGAGGAACCCTCCTGGCTCCTCGGGGATTGTCTTTGTTTCCTATGATGCTTGACAGCCATCCTTCTAGCATCTCATTAGTGACCTCCTCCGGGTGGATCCGAGTGGTGTCTTCAAGACCCAAATACAGCCACATCGGATGATCGCGAGCCTGGAGCGGCTGGATGCGCCTCCTAAGGAAGACCTCCAGCAAGTCCATGCCAGTCACGCCGTCGCGGACAAGCTAAACCACTCGACCAACCAGCACTTTGACTTGGGCCTTTTCTTCCGGCGTCACTTTCAGAGAAGCAGGCTTTTGGGCTCGTTCCAGAGAGAAAGGGGGAAGTCTAGTCGACTGACCCGGAGTCGCCTAGTCTTTGCAGTAAAACCAGGTCGCCTGCCAACCACGGACCGACTCAGGGGAAGTGATGGATGGAAAGGAGCTTTTTCCCCTCGTCTAGATCGCCAGGCCCCCGCACAGCTGGATCACCTGCGTCCTTTCGTCACTCGACTTGGCCTTTTTGACCGATTGAGAACGGCAAGTGAAGATGTGCTTAAAGAGTCCCCAATGGGGGCGGCAACCCAAGAAACCCTCACACAAGGAAATGAAAGCAGCCAGATACACGATGGAATTGGGAGTGAAGTGGTGGAGCTGCGCTCCGAAGAAGTTCAGAAAGCTCCGGAAAAAAGGATGAGGCGGCAGAGAAAACCCGCGATCGATGTGGGTGGCGAGGAGGACACACTCACCATCAAGAGGTTGGGGCTCGACTTGCTTCCCCGGGAGACGCGCAGCTTCGTGGGGAATGACCCCTCCCTCAACCATATCATCGAGATCTTCCTGCCGAATCACCGTCGGCATCCAGTCGCCCTGGATCCAGCCTCTGGGAAGAGCAGTCCTTGAGGAAGATCAGCCACGAGCGGACTTCTTCCCTTTCCCCTGGACCGCCGCCTTCTTCGCGCGCTCCAGAGCGGACGTCTTGTCCTTCCCCATCGTCGTCTGCAAATCTCGGACGGGCCTGCGGCGCTAAGATGAGAACGGAGGTGGCGAAAGACCTTGCGAAGGGAGAAAGAAAGGAGAGAGCACACTGTTCGGAAACCCCGAACCGGCAGCTTATAAGAGGTCGCTTCCGAGTGGCTGACTGGTAGGCCCAGGCTATCCCGTCAAATCCCGCAGTAGACGCGCGCGCAGTACGTGGCGAAAAAGGTGGCGCGGAAATCGAGGAGCTTCCGTCTTATCACATCCGATTACCGCGGCCGCTCCCGTCCCGCGCGCTTCCCGAAATTCAAATCCCGCGAAATCCGCGGGTTGCAGAATAATCCTTCAGACAGAAGATCCCTTTCACATCACCATTCGGAACGTCACAAGTAGGATAATTCACTCGACGAAAGACCTAGAATGGATCAAGGCGACTGAAGAAAGTTGATGGCGTCACCCGTGACGATTGATCCGAAACAAGGCATTCACGTGGCACAAAGAACCAGTCGGAAAGATCTCCAACCCTTTCCCCACTCTAACCTCGATCCATTCGGGGGCTAATGATGAAGCTATGTACCTAGGATAGGGGCACAGACCTGTCCTAAGAGCCCTACCCAAGGACATACTTAGAAGAAGTCACCTTTTAATCGACTTGAAGGTACCCACTCGACGGATTCAAGACACTCGACCAAGAAGCTATCACTCGATCACGAAGCCAACCACTCGACTGCCAGGAGATCTAAAGTCACTCCACCGGCAAACGGTCGGTCATTAAGTAGTCTTTATGGTCATCATAGCACTTTATTAGGGGCGTTACCAGTAACGCCCAACCTTAATGTACCTTAAACCCTGCATTACTGAGGGCAGGAGAGGGCTGACGAACTCTATATAAGCCACCCCCCTCCTCAGTATCCAGGATTCGCACCCCTGTCATTCTCACACTTATAATCCAGTCGACCGCCTCCGGGCACCGAGACGTAGGACTTTTACTTCCTCTGAGAAGGGCCTGAACTCGTACATCTTTGTGTGCTTACAGCTTCTACATAGCTAAGATCTAGCCTCTCCATACTAACCCCCCTACACTACTGTCAGACTTAGAACCACGACATCGCCCTTCTTCACTGGAGCCAGGCAAATCATGTTATAGTAAATAGTCAGTAAGTTGTCATGCTAAGACCCCAAAGGACCAGCAGATTAGAAAAACAACAGTCGTCGATGAAGGAAAGTGTAGACCAAAAAGATTCAACCTATAGTCACACAAACGCGAACGAACGAAGACTGGATTCAAGCAAATCCATCGAAGACAAATATCGACCGAATCCCACGAGATCAGTAGGAGACACACCTCCATACGCCCTCTGGCAACGCTGGACTAATCTCCGGGACGGGGGCTAGGTGTGGAGAACCTTATTTTATATTGAAGAAGCCGCCGCCGCCGCCTTGACTTCCTGCTTAGGACACAAAGGCTAAACAAACTCTGAAAAATACCAAAGGACAAAGCAAGAGTCCTCACAGGGGCAGGGATCCACCACACCTCTGAGACCTTAAGGCTACAAACGATGAGGTAGATCGGTATTAGTGCCGGTGAGAGGTGAGAAAACCCTAGTCGTCTTGGAGGTTCTTGTCGGAAAGAGTCGAGGAGAAAATGATCTAGTCTGGTTGTATTAATGAGCTGCTCGTGAAACTCATTACTTATATTGTACGTTAAGCTTGTTAAGTTTAAAAACCGAATTCAATTATTGTCTTTGTTTATTATATTATAAAAGTCGAGCTACGAGGTCAACCCCTACGTATTACTAGTACGTCGCTAGCAGTCGCTCACTACCGCTCGTTTGCTAGTTATAGTAGGCAATTATACTTTAATCCTCCATTAGCCGTTCATCGGTACGGTGTCATCGATGAGCGAAGCCTCTTGGCTCTTTGTGCTTGCTTGATTCGTACGTCGACCGCGCGATCGTCGCAGTCGCAGTATGAGGACAGCTTCCCAGAAATTGGCGCGCACGCAAGCACGAGGCATGCATGCATGGTTTCGTTTCTCCTGCTGGCACGGCTCATATTTTCATCTCGAAAAAGATTGCGTTTATTTGGCCCAGAGAGAAGCGCTGGAGCCGTGATGACGAACAGCCGAACAAGTGCCTGCTCCACGTTAAAACGGTCGATTTTGCTGCGCTTGGATCTGGAAAGCTACAGCATTGAACCGTCCAACACTTTTAACTTACTTCGCAGCAGTTAAAATGGTCGATTTTGCTACGCTTGGACCCGGAAAGCTACATCATCGAACCGTTCTACATCATTGGACCGTTCTACACTCCAGCTTGACTTGGAGTGGGAGAGGACACACAGGGGAGCTCGGCGCCGATTTGCATTTCGCTTCCTTCTCCGCCGTATCTTATCGGCCGCGCTGGCTGACGAACGACCTCCTTGCAACAATGTGAGAGGCGGGCACAGATTGCCATCCCTGACCACACGCTGACTATGTGAAGGAGACGAGGGACCTTCCGAGCTCCGACCCTGGGCACGCATGCATGCATTCTCGTACGTAAGCGGCGACGCAATGGTGAAAATGAAGAGGTTCTCACGCAACGCAACCTGGCTCGCCCACGCCGATGGCTTCAAACATTTACTCGTGTCGACTGTATGTAGCTACTAGATCATGATAGCGCGTGTTACTGCGCCCATCCATTTTTCAAAATAATGATATAATATTATATAATTATTTCAAAACATAGAGCAATATTTTTACATAATATTATAGAAATCCTAGTCTAAAAATATAATGTTTTGTTTCTTTCATATACATATATAGGAAATGACAAATTTCACAAACGATAGCATTTCTTATGACATAGTAACACATCAAATATTTATGCAGAGTAAAGGAAATTATAATAATGAGTTTTTAGACATATATAATGAGTGACAATTTTCAGGAAATGATTTTTTGAGATCCCTCTTTATATTTCCTATCAGGTAGTTAATAAAATGGTGGTATAACTTATATAATGAGTGCAAGTGAAAACTGATTTAGTTATGTTGACACTTTTCTTGCCATCAAACTGTTCAGGTCTTAAAACCTCTAGGTGGTTTCTGATCTTTTTTATGGTTCTTAAACAAGAGGTTCACTGTTAGTGGGGCTATTGCAAACCAGACCCTTAGTTACTCAAAGCTTTCACTTTCACTTTCCTAGAGTATGATTAAAAGCATATTTGTTAACACAATAGGAGACTTCCTGTCACAGGTACACATATGATATAGACATCCCAAACTTAGCAGTTGAGAGAGAGACACAGAAAAGGATAAACTGATTGCCAGCGACACCACCAAAGAAGCACACAATTTGAACTACTAAATCTATGGTTGCTTTCTACTCCCTCCGTCTCAAAATTCTTGTCTTAGATTAGTCTAGATATGGATGTATAATATGTACATATAGAGACTTCTTGTCATGCCTTTGTCGTTGTTGCTGAAGTGTGAAAAAGGCGAACATACATGTGCAGCACACGCAAGACAATAAAATAAATAAATAAACTGTTTTCACCAAATGTGTAGGTAAATATTTTCCAACAGTCTGTGGATAGAAAAGCGTTTCCAGTGACCTGTCAAAAAAATGGAAGTGTTTCCAGCGATACATAAGAGCAATTATCTTCAGACTTAACGGCAAGATAATTGACGCCCTTTTTCAAACAAGTGTAGAAACCAGGGACTAAAGCATGACCACAACGTGTCAGGGGGAATAGAGTTAACCAGGTGACAGTGGATTGATGAGATGCCTTTCCTTGATGAGTCGATCGAACGACTTGCCTGACAATGGTGTGAAGGCGCATGCGCATGCACAGGCTGCGGGGATGAACGGCACGCACCTATACTTTACTTTTTGGGCTACATGCACGGTTTACGCTTTCATTAGCTAAAGCCAGTCAGCCAGCCCAATAAGAAAATCCCGGCCCGCTCAACAACAACGGGTCTAGATAGCTCTGCGGAGCAGCTGCCCAAAAGATAGATCGGGACATGCAGCAATCGGACGGCCAGGGACGTTAATGTGCTGTGAGGGTTCGTAGGTCACCCCATTATACTGTTTTTTAATGTGACGTCGTGAGCCATGACTAAGCACGCGTAGCAACTTAATTAAAGAAGAGAGAGAGTACTGGTGTTAAGAATGCCATATAGGCCTAAAATCTAATGTGTCAACTTAATTAAAAAAGAGAAAGTAGTTTGATGATCACAGGAATAAACGGTGCTAAGCACCCGTACCGAGGTGGAAACACAATTATGAGTCTACTACTTGTTAAATGAATGAAGCTTAGGGCATGTCCAATGCCTGGACGCTTGCACTGGCGCTTAAGGAAATAAAAGAAAAAGAAAATCGTGTAGCAGCGGCGTTAGTTCTCCAATGCTAACGACAAGGTACAGGTGCTTAACGCGGCACACTTTCAGTCATAGTCCGAACAAAAAAAGGATCTAGCGCCCGGGGCCAGATGTTGCGTCGATGCTAGCATAAATCCTGGCCTTAGCCGGGAATAACCAAAAACGGCTAGGATATTAGGCATAACTGCTGGGAATTTGGTCCTAGCATCCGGACTAAGCGCCCCCGTTGTAAATGCCCTTAGCGACAAAAAACTAAGCAACTATGCATTGGGGACATGAGTTGCTAAACTATTTAATGTACTTAGCACTTCATTTAAGCACCTTCGTTTTGAAAGAGGCCTCCCTGACCACAACAATCATAGACAATGATCACAATTCCACGTTTGTCTTGTGCTCACATGTCTATTTCCGACCAAGTGACCACAATCGCCTATCTATTTCGGAGTGATTGGTTGTTATTACCTTTTTCTTTTTGTTTGCGATCCAGAGGGATCAGTAGATGACATCTCCATCTCGGGCAGTGGCGGAGCTTCATGAGGGCCAAAGGGGGCCATTGCCTCACTTTAGAAAAATTACCCCTACTATTTAGGTTTGAATATCAATTATTTCTCAGAGTTCATGCATAATTTATCTTCTTCGCCCCCTCAACTCTGATAAGCCCCCTCAAGAATCTTCATCAACCTCCGCCACTGATCTCGGGGCCACTTCTCCATTTCTAAAAATTATTGGGGTACACCCTCCTTTCCGGTTTATTCTACTTATAGTGGGGAGTATCATATACTAGTATCATGCACATGATACTAGCGTATGATACTACCTTCATAGTGCATGGTATCATAGAGTAGTATCACAGATGATCATATTTATTATCAGGCATGCCGCAAAGTAGGATAGCATTTAACATGATACGGTATTTACTTACGTTACTCTAACCCCTCTCTCTTCTTTAATTCTCTGCCATATCATCATGTTTGCTATTTTTGAGTGTATGATACCAACTAACATACCACCACTATGGCCCGCCTTATAGGGTTTAAATCTGAAATATTATCAACCAAGGTAAATGGTGGGTGGAGAAATGTGCCTCGTAGTTTATAAAATTACTCAAAACTTAATCTGCATTAATTACAGTGGATGCATGGATGACCACTAAATGAGTAGGAATAGTTACATGCATTGGTTGGTTTTCTTTTAATCTTTGCATGCATCAATTTAACGCACCTTGAAACGTGAACATGTGGTGGATAGAAGTGAAAATAAGACTTATAACATAAAAAAACTATGAAAGTGAGATAAACCCAATAAACCGAAAAGGAGGGAGTATTTCTGGATGACATCTCCTAGCAGCTGGTCTCGCACCCCTCGCGTCGCCTCCCCCCGGGCGACGCCAGGGGCCCCAACCCTAGCGCCGCCAGCACCTCCCCCAACACCCCTTCATGCCGCCGCTGCCGCCGGCGTGGCCGCAGTGGCGGCAGGCCCGGTGCCAAAGGTTCTGGGCGGGGGAAGGCGGCGGATCCCATCTGAGGCGGTGGGGGCGGCCCTTCTCATGCGATCCAACGGCGGCGGCTAGGACGGAGTATCCGGGCTGTGCGGCGGGGGCCCGAGCACCATCGCCGGCGGAGCGGCGGCCCTGCATGGACGGCGGCGGTGGCAGCGCCCCATCCGACGAGGTGGGTTGTCCTGTTCGTGATGGTGACGACGGCTACTGCGGATCCAACACCCCATTTGGATCCGTCGCGGGGAGGCCTTTCGCCGACCGGCGGCGCGTGGAGGGACCGGTGAGGAGATGCCGGATCTCCGCCGAGTACCGACGGCAACATACGTCTTCGTGGCGAGGTTCCGCTCGGTTCCAGCCAGCCACGAGGTCGGGAAGACGTGGCTTCCGGTGAAAATCGCGCCAGACTGCGGTCTTGGCGGACGATGGCGGCGTCTCAGACGTCGTTTCCTTCCGGAGGCATCGTCGTTGCAAGTCTCATCAACCTGACCGGGAAGTTCCGGGGGAAACCCTAGATCTAGGTCTACCGGATCGGACGATGACGGTGCTATCGGTATCGTTCTCCCTTATGGGGGCATCGTTTTGGAGCGAGTGCTGGTTGGAGGGGACAAGAGGAGGAGTTGTGTTTCATCTGCTCCATTGATGACGACGGATCTTGGCGGCGTGGCGCAGTGGAGACTCGGCGCCTGATGAGCGGAGATGGACTCGCGCAGGAGGGTGACGCTGCCTGGCGTCATGGTGGCGTCGGCGGCAGTTGGACCGGCCAAGGTTGATGCAGCAGTACAGCTCTGAAGATGGATTTGTGGCAGGTGGCTGCGGCGGCCTCATACCCGGAAGGGGTCCTGATTGAGAAGCACGCCGGACTGGTGGGTGCCCATACCCGGCAGGCGTCCTGTGTGGGACCTCAAGTCTTTAGATGTTTAGGTTTGGCTGTATGGTCTGTTTGGTATTAGGCCCAGACTTTCAGCGCCCTTACATCAACTGGATAGGGATAGCGACAGTTGTTGCTTAGTTTAGTGGCTTTAGACTTATTGTTGTATGACTCTGTACGATCTTGTGTCAATAGTTAATAAAGTGGCCGTATGCATCGTCCAGATACAGAGGCCGGGGATCGTCCTCCTTTTCTAAAAAAAATCTCCTAGCAGCTACAATCCACACATCAAAAGGAAAATGCCACACTAAATATCAAATCATCATGGACGAAGCGTGCCACGAAATTAAAACCTGAAAGCTACCACTGCTAGCGGCGACGCAGTTGGCTGCACTTACAACAGTCGTCGTCGGCGCAACAACCACGTGAACCCCGCGCGCGTAATAAGAAAAAGAAGAAGTCGCTGAGAGTAACCCGAGCCGGACTCGCCGAATGACAGGATCCTGTGGCGTTTAATCTGATGTTAACGTTGGTTGTTGACCCTGCGCTGCTTTTTACGCGCTGGAAAGCTACAGCTCATTTGGACAGGGGGATCGGAGCCCCCGATTACATTTCGCTTCCACTTTTACCTCCTTGCAAGTTGCAACTTGCAGCGACGATGTGAATCAACCTGTGGTTGAGTTGGTTAGGTGGACAGTGCTATCCCCAACCCATCAGGGTTCAAATTCTGATGCTCGCATTATTCCTGAATTTATTTCAGAATTTCCGGCGATGCGCTTTCAGTGGAAGGAGACGTTTCCGTCGACGACGAGGCGCCTACGGTGACTTCGTAAATCTCAAGATGATATGCCGGCTCAGTCTCTCGAAGGTGCTCATAGGGGTAGGGTGTGCGTGTATGCGTTCATAGGGGTGAGTGTATGCGCGTGTATATGAGCGCTTGTGTCTGTACTTATGCTAAAAAAAAACTTGCAGCGACGATCGGGCCATGGCCACGTCAACCGAAACAGCCGGGGTAGACCTACGTGTGTGAGGGGTGGACACAGCTCAGGATCCGTGACCACATGCTTGATGATGGGATCAGTGGCCTGCCGATCACACAGGAAGGAGGGGCCTTCCGGCCCTGGGCTGGGCACGCATGCATGCATGGGCGTGCGTAAGCGGTGATGCAACGTTGCCCCGATGGAAAGGGATTCCACGTAACCCCGATGGCGACGGCCATGGCTTCCGAGAACCGAGATACATCGACGGCGACGGTTTCCGAGAACCGAGATACGCCGACGGCGACGGCCCGGCGGAGTAGGTATGTCTGTGCACCCGGTACCCAACAAGCACATGGTTCCAAAGTGCAAGGGACAGCGGGTGTCTGCTCTGTCTTGGTCGATCACGTACGGTGCTGCGTATTGTTCGGTCGAGCGGTCGCCTCACGGCAGACGTGCATGGGTTGTGGAAGGACGTGCGGGCACATCACAGGCGTACGTCCGCACTCTCATCATTGGGTGGGCATCGGGATTTTTAAGCACCCATGTATAATTTTCACAGTCATTTTAGATTTTACAGTCCACCGTGCTGCTCATCGACGGCTTGCAGAAAACGCCCGCAAACGCACGAATCACGGTGTCTTGACGTTTTTTTTTCATCCAACATGGTGTCTCCAACATCCGCATGTTCGGACCAGTCCGCATGTCCCCACAAACCGGAAGCAACCTAAGAAAAATTTGTGGAAGCCCGGACATCCGCCTAGCTAATTAAAAGCCATCACATACCCCTTTCCTCTTCGTTCGAATGACAGAAGACCGTTGCGCTGCTATTAACCTTTGGTGGAAGGTGATTAGCATGACGTCTGGCGGAAGGATGGTGCTAGCATGTTTGAAATTTGACGGAAGCTGCTAATCACCTCTTTTTTTCTTGCATTCACTCAATAGTTTTCGGCGGAAAGATGCGGCTAGCATGCCATTAGTTTGGCGCAAAGATGTGTTTTCTTTTCTTTAATTCTTTTTCTCGTGCCATTGTTTGGCAGAAAGTGGTTTTTCTATATGTTGTTCGGCGGAAGCGGAAGAATGTGTACCATGTCCATGTAGTTGCGCACTTCATAGATCAAAACTGCGAGATTTGGTGGAATGCTATTTTTTTAAGTTAATAGAAGTGGGCATTTGAGGTATAGTGTTGCATGGACGGCTCCCTTATCCGTGACGCATCCGTAGATGGACTGTGAGTCTGAATTGGGGGACGGTGCTGGAGAGGACGTTACTTCCTATGGTGTGTGCAACAGTAGTTTCAACCTCTCCTAGCTAGCTCATCTAGCTCAAACTATCGATTTCGAAACAACTCGGCACATTTTAGACTAAAATTTTGGAAGTACACTACCAAGTATCGAAACGTGTATGGCACTACACTGGCGGCTAGAGGTTAGCGAGTACATGGGGGGATGCTAGATTTTCTGCCATCCTACGGTGGGGGATTTTCGTCTCCCGTCATCTCTGCCCAGATTTTCCCTGCACCGTCGTGTATGGCATGCCTCATTTTTGCACCCGATTCAGCCTGGCTTGCTGGAAACGACCAATTCGAGCGTTCCTAGCGAGTCGGGCTCTGGATTGCTTTGATGTTTGTGCGCGTATGAGCCAAACCTCCGTGTATGCAACCAAACAAGTTTTTCTTGCACCTACTGGGACTGTTTGGGGATGATGTTGGCTACCAAACACGCCAATAGGGGATCGCCAAGATTTGCCCACGTACTCAGTCGATGGTTTATCTTAAATCCCTAATTAAGGGGTGTCCCTTGCAAAGTCACTACGACCTTCTGTGGTACTCACAAGTGACGCACGCATGTGCGCCAGCTGTAGCAACCAATGAGTTTTCCCCTTTTTTCCGTAAATTTATTTTTTCCAAATTTTTTTCTCTTTTTTCGTTGAGTGACCTTTGGAATGGTTTTTTAAAAACTAGGAAAATACATTGGATTTCTGGTACTGACATAAAAACCATTCCAAAAGTCACTTGAGGAAAAACCAGGAATAATAAAAACAAAATTGAGGGAAAAAACCAAAAGAAAAAAAACTGAAATCGGAAGAAAACCGGAACCCAGAAGCACAATTATGCATTTTCATTATTATTTTCGGGAAGCACATCTGTCCTTTGCCCTTTTCAGGAAGCACAGTTGTGCTTCTCATAGAAGCACATGTTGTGCTTTTTTTATTTTCAAGGAGCACACTTGTGTTTTTCATGAAAGCACACGCTGTGTTTCCCCCTTTTTCAAGGTTTTTTCTTTTTAGGAAGCACAACTGTGCATCTCGTGAAAGCATAAATTAAACTTCTCGCGAAAGCACAACTGCGTTTTTTCTTTTTCAAGAAAATCAGTTCTGCTTCTTGCCGAGGCATATGTTGTGCTTCTCATAGACAAGCATTACTTTCAAAAAATCCGCCAAAACTTAGGGAAAATAAAAAAAATAAAAAGCCAAGAAAAAGCCAAATAAATATTAAAAAATCAAACATGAAATCACGTGTAGAAGAAAAACAAGACCCAAGAAAATCATCTAAACGTGACGGTGGTTGGGCACACCTCTTGGTGCGCTCCCAGACCCAGGAAAATGGCCTCTGTTGAAGCCCTTCAAGAGGGACCTTATAGTTGTTGCTTGGTTTCTCAAGTGCTCCTGTTCCCCGGCCTGTGCAGGAGAAAGCGAGGAAACACGCAGCCTTCCTCTCTTTCTCCTGTGGTGCGGGGTGCTCTCTTTTTTTTGCCTTTTTTTTCATGTTTATTTAAAAAAATGTTCGGGAAAAACGTAAACTACTCGCAGATTCAAAAAAAAAGCTCATGATTTTGAAAAAATGTTCGCCTATTCATAAAATGTTCATGAACTCTAAAAACTGTTCATGAATTCATAAAGTGCTCACAGTTTTGAAAAAATACTCAGGAAATCATAAAATGTTTGCGATTCAAAAAAATGTTCTTGATTTTGAAAATGTTCTCGTGTTGAAAACTGCTCATGAATTTTAACAAATGTTCGTAAATTTTAAAAATATTCACAATTTTGAAAAATGTTCAGGAAATCTTAAAATATTCATGGATTCAATAAATGTTCTTGCATTCAAATCATGTTCATGCATTAGAAAAAATATGTCCATGGATTCAAAAAATGTTCATGATTTTGAAAAATATATTATTGTATTAAAATAATGATCATGAATTTGAAAGAATGTTTGAGGATCCAAAAAAATGTTCCCGAGTTCAAATATGTTCATGATTTAAAAAAATGTTAGGGTGTTTCAAATAATTCAAGATTTCAAAAAGTGTTCATGATTTTAGTTTTTTTTTATGTTTGGGAACTGAAAAATAAAAAGAAACCCCACATGTTCGGGAGGGACCCGTGTGGACACATGGGAGCTATGGGATGTGATACGTCTCCAACGTATTTATATTTTGGAGTGTTTCATGCTATTATATTATCAATGTTGTATGCTTTATATTCAATTTTTATATCATTTTTGGGAACTAACCAATTAACTTAGCGCCTACTGTTAGTTTCAGTTTTTGTCTATTTTGTTGTTTTAAAAGAAAACCATACCAAACGAAGTCCAAATATGATAAAACTTTACGATGATTTTTTCTAGACCAGGAAAGACCCTAGATGCTTTGGGGGAGAGACAAGACGATGCACAAGAGGGCCACAAGCTCACCCCCCCCCCCCCCCGAGGGGTGATCTTATGGCCCCATCGTAACTCCGTTTGACCTAATTCCAAGCCTATAAATTTCCTAAAATCCAGAAACCACCAGGGAGAGACCCAAAACAATTATTCCGCCACCGCAAGGCTCCGTTCTTCCGCAATCCCATCTGGAGGCCTCTACCGGTACTCTGCCGGAACGGGAATCAACACAAAGGGCCTCTACATCAACCTTATGCCTCTTCGACGATGCATGGGTAGTTCCTCACAGGACCTACGAGTCCATAGCAGTAGCTAGATGGCTCTCTCTCTGTTTGTGTCTCTCTACGCTGGTCAGCTTTCTCATAATTTTTTCTCGCTACACCGGTTGTGCACAAGCGTCAGTGAAAACTGGTAGTCAAAGATCTCTCTCTCTACACCTCTCCCTCCCTCTCTCTCTCACTCTCTCTCTCTCTCTCTCTCTCTCTCTCCAATCTTCAATACAATGTTCTCTTCAGAGATCGATTTGATGTAATCTTTTTGCGGTGCGTTTGTTGGGATATGATGAATTGTGGGTTTATGATCAGATTATTCATTGAAGTAACGGAGTTTTTATGAACTTTATTATGTGTGATTGTTAGAGCTATGTGATGCTTTTCCGATCTATGAGTTTTCTTTGGACAAGTTGATGAGTAGATCTTCGGTGGAAGTGGTGCATAGTAGTAGGTTCAATCTTGCGGTGTCCTCACCTCATAACAGTAGGGGTAGCGAGACACGTATTTGTATTGGTTCTACTAAGGGTAAAACGGCGGGGTTCCATCTGTGACGCCCCCGAATTCAATCGTACACTAATCATGCACGCAAATGTGTACGATCAAGATCAGGGACTCACGGGAAGATATCACAACACAACTCTACAAATAAAATAGTCATACAAGCATCATAATACAAGCCAGGGGCCTCGAGGGCTCGAATACAAGTGCTCGATCATAGACGAGTCAGCGGAAGCAACAATATCTGAGTGCAGACATAAGATAAACAAGTTTGCCTTAAGAAGGCTAGCACAAACTGGGATACAGATCGAACGAGGCGCAGGCCTCCTGCCTGGGATCCTCCTAACTACTCCTGGTCGTCGTCAGCGGGCTGCAAGTAGTAGTAGGCACCTCCAGAGTAGTAGGAGTCGTCGTCGAAGGTGGCGTCTGGATCCTGGGCTCCAGCATCTGGTTGCGGCAACCGGGTAGAAGGGAAAGGGGGAAAAGGGGGAGAAAAGCAACCGTGAGTACTCATCCAAAGTACTCGCAAGCAAGGAGCTACTCTACATATGCATGGATATATGTGTAAAGGGCCATATCAGTGGGCTGAACTGCAGAATGCCAGAATAAGAGGGGGATAGCTAGTCTTATCGAAGACTACGCTTCTGGTCGCCTCCGTCTTGCAGCATATAAAAGAGAGTAGACTGAAGTCCTCCAAGTAGCATTGCATAGCATAATCCTACCCGGCGATCCCCTCCTCGATGCCCTGTTAGAGAGCGATCACCGGGTTGTATCTGGCACTTGGAAGGGTGTGTTTTATTAAGTATCCGGTTCTAGTTGTCATAAGGTCAAGGTACAACTCCGGGTCGTCCTTTTTCCGAGGGACACGGCTATTCGAATAGATAAACTTCCCTGCAGGGGTGCACCACATAGCCCAACACGCTTGATCCCATTTGGCCGGACACACTTTCCTGGGTCATGCCCGGCCTCGGAAGATCAACACGTCGCAGCCCCACCTAGGCACAACAGAGCGGTCGGCACGCCGGTCTAAACCTATGCGCGCAGGGGTCTGGGCCCATCGCCCTGAGCACACCTGCACGTTGCGTACGCGGCCGGAAGCAGATCTAGCCCCCTTAATACAAGTGCGAGCTTACGATCCAATGCGGCGCGCGCCACTCGGTCGCTGACGCCAAAAAGTGCTTCGGCTGATACCACGACGCCGAGTGCCCATATCTTTCCCGCGTAGTTGGTTAGTGCGTATAGACCAAATGGCTAGACTCAGATCACCCAGGTAGCCCCGAACTGCCCTGCCGCTCCGCCTCAAAGATCCACTCGCGGGTACTCCTCGAGCCAACCCGACTTTGGTCACCACATGTATCATGTATATAGTATAATATATATCCATGATCACCTCCCGAGGTGATCACAACCCAGTAGTATAGCATGGCAGACAGACAAGAGTGTAGGGCCACTGATGGAACACTAGCATCCTATACTAAGCAAGTAGGATTGCAGGTAAAGGTATCAACAGCAGTATCAAAGACAGGCTATGCATCAGGATAGGAATAACGAAAGCAGTAACAGGCTACACTACTCTAATGCAAGCAGTATAGAGGAGAGTAGGCGATATCTGGTGATCAAGGGGGGGCTTGCCTGGTTGCTCTGGCAAGAGAGAGGGATCGTCAACTCCGTAGTCGAACGGGGCAGCAGCGTCGGTCTCGGCGTCTAGTGAGAGAAGAGGGGGGAGAAACAATAAATATTTAAGCAAGCAGATGCATAGTGATGCATGACATGACAAGTAACGGCGTTAGAGGTGCCCTAACGCGGTATGGGGTGATACCGGTGATGGGGGGGAACATCCGGGAAAATATCCCCGGTGTTACGCGTTTTCGAGCAAAGGAGCTGGAGGGGGAAAGTTGCAAATTTGATATGTTAGGAATGTGTGGCGGACGAACGTGCTGCGTATCCGGGTTCGTCTCGTCGTTCTGAGCAACTTTCATGTAGAAAGTATTTTCATCCGAGTTACGGATTAAAAGATATGATTTTCTAAAGATTTAATTCATTTTCTGATTTTAATTATTTATTAAATTCCAACATTATCCAAAACAGTGAATGATGACGTCAGCATGACATCAGAGTGACGTCAGCAGGTCAACTGATCGGTTGACCAGTCAAACCAGACAGGTGGGTCCAGGGGGACCCACATGTCATTGTCAGGGACACTAACAGGGGGTTTAAACTAACTAATTGGGTTAATTAGTGGGTGGGCCCCAGCAGTCAGTGACTAATTAGGTTTTAGTTTATTAATTTAATTAATTAGCAGGTTATATATTTGTTTTTATTAGTTTTATGGCATGGGGACCGCATGTCAGTGGCAGTAGCTGCCACGTCAGCGCTGTTGACTTGGTCAACGTGGCCAGTTGGGGCCCCTAGGCCCACAGGCAGTGACCCAGGGGGGTGGACCCCACGCATGCCACATCAGCCGGCCGGCGTTTAGACGCCGGCGAGTCCGTTTCCGCGGCGGCGCGGCTCGGGAGAGTGGCGGGTTTCGCCCATAGGGCACCAAATCGAGCGGGACCGGTCGCGTTAGAACGGCGAGACGACGACGCGTCGGTTGGTGGTGGTTACGCGGGCAGTGGTGGCCGGAATCGAGCGCGGCGAGCTCATCGGCGGTGAGGTGGTTCGGGCGTGAGGTGAAGACGGCAACGCAACGCGCTTCGGGGCTAACGGGAAGGCTAAGGGGAAGCGGCGTGACGCGACGGGCACAAAGGGGTCGGCCCCATGACCATTTGGTCACCGGAAGGGCGCCGGTGACGCGCGCAGGCGGCGGCGCGGTCGGGCCCCGACGAGCACGGCGGTAGGGGGCACGGGAAGGCAAGCGCGCGGGCGCGTTGGGCTCCTAGGAACCCCAGGAGGGCAACGGCAAGTTCGGGCGTGCGTGACGGCGGTCGTGGCCCCGCGGCGAGGTACGCCGCGGCGACCAGAGCCTCGACAATGGTGGCGGCTGGCTACAGAGCGCTAGAGGGGCCAACGAAGAGCAGTAGAGGGAGGAGAAGCTCACCGTGCGGCACGCAAGGTGGCCCGTGGCGGTTTAGTAGCAGCAGGGGGCGTCGCCGCTCGTCGGAGACGCGTCGGGATCCGAGGAAAAGACGAGGCCGGGGCAGCGTTGGTGGGAGTCCGGCGTCCTGCGTCTTGACGTGGAGGCGTAGACGAGGGAGGCGGAGCGAGTGGACACGTCGGAGCGGCTTGTAGGTCGCAGCGGCCGCGAGTTCTACGGCTGCGAGGCCATGGCGGCGCTCGGCTGGAGTGGGGAGCGAGGGGGAATGGATCTGGAGGGGAGAGGGAGAGGCGCAGGAGCCGAGGCGAGAGTGGGAAGGGGGGCGAGTGGGGAGGCGGGACCGAGGGGGAGGCGCGGTGTGGCGACCTTATCCTCTCGCCGTCGCCGGCGAGAGGGTGCGGTGGGGACGGCCCTTGTTCCGACCCGGGTCGGGGGAACAGGGGAAGGGAGGCGGCAGGGAGTTGGGCCGGCTGGGCCGGCCAGGCTGGCCGCGGGCCAGGGGGCTGGGCTGTCTGGCCCAGTTGTCCAGGGGGGCCTTTCTTCCCCCCTTTTTTTGTTCTGTTTTGTTTTTCTGTTTATGTAGTTTATTTTCTTTTATTTAATTATTTTCTTTCTGTTTTAAATCATTTTAAATTGTCTAGGCATTTTATAAAAATGTGTTTGCTGCACCAAAATTATCTTTGTATTATTTGGCGCACTCCGAACATTTTTGTTTTAATTTTTTGGAAATTTTTATTGTTATCAATAATTTGAATTTGAATTTCGAACGGTTTCGAATTATTGCGAGGATAGCAACAGTAACCGAGGTGTCATGGCCCGATTAGCATGGGATTACTGTAGCATGATTATCCGGGCGTTACACCATCATACTGATTGGTCTTATTTTGTCTATATTATGTCATCATGCTTAAAGCATTACTTTATACCTAGATCGAGATGCAGATATAGAAGCGCTCTGGAAGTGGAGTAATAGTAGTAAATGCAGAATTATTTCGGTCTACTTGTCACGAATGTAATGCCTATGTACTGATCATTGCCATGAATAACGTCATAACTACACGTTTTTCTATCAATTGCCTTGTGTACTCACTGTAACACCCCGAGTATCAAGCTACAGTAATCTCCCCCTAATGGTGGCCATGTCATCGTGATTACTATGCAGCTTGCCACTTATCTAAAAAATCAAAGCCATTTTCAAGTTTAAAATAAAGTTAAATAAATTATTTCTTTGAGCAGTAAAACTAAAATGTTCACCATGTTATATAAATTCCCCTGATCGTTGTCATGTTGAACACAACATTAATTGAGACACGAAAAATTCCCCTAGATTTTTTTGAATGACCCAACAGCACCCTTCCAGCACTTTTAAATTCAAACCAAATATCAAATGTATTTCAATGAGGTTCAAACTTTTTGTGGCAGTGCACAATATTTCTTTGAATTTGTTTTGCCCATTGGCATTTTTTTTTGCAAAGTCATCCGTGCCTAAAAGAAAATGCAAAAACTACTGGAAAAAAGCAAAAACAGAAAATAAATGTAAAAAAGGAAAAGGCCTCTCTACTACTGTGCACTTGTAGCCCACTGCTACAGGGCACAGCCCAGCCCACCAACCAGCTACCTCCTTCCTCTTTGTACACAAGCCATGGCGTGGAGGCCATCCACGGCCACCATGGCTAGATGGCCGCCACGCACGCGATAGTGCCACCCCTCGGCCTATAAGTGCGTCCCCCGAAAACCCTAGATCGAGCTCTTTCATTCCCCCCTTGTTCCCCCTTCACCCCCCTTCTCTACTGCTCGAATTTGAGGTCGAAGAAATCGCGATCACCGCTGCCACACGGTCGTTGTCGCGGCCACCGACATCTCCGACGTGCGGGAGCACGTCAGGAGGTCAGCCGCGGCCGGATTTGTCCGTCCCGGGGACCAGCTCACTCCGAGACGCCCTCGAGCCGACGTCTTCTTCATCTTCTTCGTCTGGTCGTCACAACCTCGCCGTCGATGTGTTTGCTTCGGCGCCTCCCTGACCTCCTCGACCTCACCACCGAACTCATTGTGAGCCCCTCCTCCGGATCCCCCTATTTTCTGTTTCGTTCCATCTCCGTTTAGTCGTCGACCTCGAGCTTCGGCTGCCATGGCCGGACCGCCGGAGCTTTGCTCCGTGCGCGCCCTAGCCGCGCTTCCCTGTGCCCTCTGGCCGTCACGTGCTCACCCAGGCCGTGCCTTAGCACGCCAGCGCCCGTCCGGGCCGCGCCCTTTCTCGCCCTCTTGACGATGCCCGTGCTACAGCACTGCTGCTACTGCCGCTCGCCCACACACGCCCGCGTGCCTGCTCCTGGCCGAGCTGCTGCGTTCTGCTCATGCGCTGCTTGCTTGTGCTGCGGCCTACTACTCCTGCTGTTTGCCGCTACTGCTTTGCTTTGCTTGCTACTAACTGCTGCTACCTATTGCTGCTACCGCTCTTGGGTGGCCATGGGTGCCAAGGCCCTGTCCATGGCCGTGTGTGTGGCCGGCTGGGTTGTGTCCAGTAAGGGCCGACCCTTGTTTAATTAGGCTAGGTAGAATTAGTTTAGTACTAATTTAGCCCATTAGCAAATGGCAAGTGGACCCAGGCTAGTTAATCTAATTAACAAGAATAGTTTCTTTGCTGCATATGGCATGTGCGCCACACCCTCCCCATTTGACCAGTCAAGTTGACTTGGTCAACTCGAATTATTACTAATTCCAGAAAATTTCTAAAAATTGCTAAAAATTTGGAAAATCATAGAAAATAATCAGTAGCTCTGATGAAAATACTTTGTACATGAAAGTTGCTCAGAACGACGAGGCGAATCCGAATACGCGATCTGTTTACCTGTCAGATGCCTCTAACTATCTGAACATGGAACAATTCCCCCTCCGGTCATTTGTCTGACACAGGTCCGGAACCGGGAATACATTCCCGGTTGAATTCCCCCTCCACCTTTATCGTGTATACGTTAGGGCACACCCGGCACAGCATATTGCCATGTTATGCTTTGTGATGCTATGCTTGCTTTATATTTATTGTTTCTTCCCCCTCTTCTCTCCGATAGACCCCGAGACCGATGACGCCCCTGTGATCGACTACGTCGACGACGACCCCTCCTTGCCAGAGCAACTAGGCAAGCCCCCCCTTTGATCATCCCGATATCGCCCATTCCATTCTCTCATGTTTGCATTAGATTTTGCTACTGCTATTGTTTGCTCCTATTCTGATGCATAGCCTGCTTCTGTATCTGCTGTTGTACATTACCTGCTTATACTAAACTGCTTAGTATAGGTTGGTTAGTGATCCATCAGTGACCCCCACTTGTCCTTGTTGCCCCCTGCTTCATCGTCGATGACTTGATCTACGTGATCGAAGACCAGGCCCCGACACCGCACATCACTTCCCCTTAGTTGCTCGACACTACTGGGTTACTATCGAGTACCGAGGGTGAACCTCTTCAGCACTTCTGATGTTAACCCTGTAGTGTAGTCATTCGGTCGTGGTCATCGAGGGTGATTTCCTCTTAACCACTTCCGATATGACTTTGTCGTGCAACCCCTCAAGTGTGAACCTCGGGGGTGATTCCTCTTACGTTCACCTTGATGATTACATCTAGTGGAATTCATCGGGGGTGATTCCTCGGGTTTTCCCCTTGATGTTTGGACACACGGATACCTGGACTTTACCACTGTTACTTGGAAAGACGGGTCGACCCTGAGGGGTACCCGCGCGAGCTTAATTGCGAGTGATGTGGAGTCGGGCGGACCTGGAAGGGCCCGCGAGATAATTACGAGGCGTGGCCGGGCATTCCTAGCCCTTGCCGCAAGTCCTCGAGACGGGGCAACGGGGTCACATCTTTCGTGAGTCTCTGCTTGTTACCGCGCGTTCCTAATCCACTACGTTTGGATATTTGATCCGAGGGGCCTCTGGCCCGATAGCACTAACCATCACGTGGGCATAGTATGGGCGTTCTGCGTCGTATGCATCAGCCGAAGCTTAATAGACGTCAGCGACTGAGTGGCGCGCGCCGGGTCGGACTGGTAAGCTCCTTCCTTCGGACTGGTAAGCTCCTTCCTTTTTAAGGAGGTAGCTAGGTCTGCTCACCGGCCGCGTACGCAACGTGCAGGAGTTCCCGGGGAGATGGCCCATGACCCCTGGGGGCATAGGTTTAGTCCGGCGTGCTGGCCTCTCTATTAAACCTAGGTCGGGTTGCGGCGTATTGTTTGGCCGAGGCCGGGCATGACCCAGGAAAGTGTGTCCGGCCGGAGTTAATCGAGCGTGGTGGGTAAGTTGGTGCACCCCTGCAGGGAAGAAAACATCTATCGATAGCCTGTCCTACGGTAACGGACACTTGGAGTTGTATCCCGATCGATACAACTAGAACTGTATACTTGTGATGAGACTGAATGGTGATGAGCAATGGATTATGATGATAACTGGATAGTATGGCTCTGGGATTGCTTTCTCGCAGGGAGTCGGGAAAGGGTCTCTGGCCGAGGTTGATAACACTCCTCCTACTTTACCTTATGCTACTCTACTCCCTCATGTTGCTGCAAGATGGTGATTTCCAGAAGATGCTAGTCTTCGATAGGACTAGGCCTTCTCTCTATTCTGGCTTTTCTGCAGCCCAGTCCACATATACAGCCTTCTTTTGATAATGTTGCATATGTAGTGTAGATCCTTGCTTGTGAGTACTTTGGATGAGTACTCGCGGTTGCTTTGCTCCCCCTTTCCCCCCCTTTCTTCTTCTTTCCGGTTGATGCAACCAGACGTCGGAGCCCAGGAGCCAGATGTCACCGCCGATGCCTACTACTACGTGGAGACCGCCGACGACCAGAAGTAGTTAGGAGGCTCCCAGGCAGGAGGCTTTGCCTTTTCGATCAATGTTGCTTTTGTGCTAGCCTTCTTAAGGCAAACTTGTCTAACTTATGTCTGTACTCAGATATTATTTGTTTCCGCTGATTTTTGTGTATTCGAGCCCTCGAGGCCCATGGCTTGTAATATAAAGCTTGTATTATTTTAATTTGTGTCTAGAGTTGTGTTGTGATATCTTCCCGTGAGTCCCTCATCTTGATCGTACACATTTGCGTGTATGATTAGTGTACGATTGAATCGAGGGCGTCACACTCATCATTGCTATGTTATTGAGAGAGATGCCTCTAGTGAAAGCTATGGCCCCGGAGTTCATTCACACCATATTACTAAGACCCTAAATACCTTGCTGTAATTTATTTACTTTTATTTAGTTTTGCAATTTACATATCTATCACTACAGAATTAATCCTTACAATTAACGAGTACAAGGGGATTGACAACCCTCTTGCCTGCGTTGGGTGCAAGTATTTGTTTGTGTGTGTACAGGTACTGTTGAAAGTTGGTTGTTTAACCTCCTATTGGTTCGATAAACCTTGGTTCTTTACGGGAAATACTTTCTGCTACTATTCTACATCACCCTTCTTCTTCGGGAAAATCTCAATGCCTATCACCCCTAGGGCCTCGTGGATCACTGCTCTCCAACACGAAGAACGAACAAAGAATGAGGAAGAACAACAACAAGGGAGAAAGAAAAGGTAAAGGTAGAAATATGATAGATTGATTGTGTGTTGTTCAATCGGCCGTCGCTCTCATCTATATATGAGGCGGATGGACTTCTGAAAAGTGCTCAAAATCCCGACCAACAAGTCAAAATCTAGTCTGATTTGGAAAAAAATGTGTTTCCTGGCAGGTTTAGACATTGGGTCGGATTATTCGACAAAATTCAGAGCATCATGCTACTGTCGAACATTGGATCAGATATTCCGACTTGACTGCCTCAGCTTCTGTTTACGGGCTTGTTTAGGATCCAAAGGTTGCATACAACCTTGGGTTGAGATGATCCAAAAAAGTAAACTTGTTCGTTTTGACGATACTAATAATTCCTATATTGAGCACCTTTTCATTTGAACCCGTCTTGATTGGGTTTTAGCTATGTCATAATCTTCTGAGAACACATGATTGATTATGTGAAATTGTCATAACTTTCACATCCGAGCTTCGTTTTGGACCATCTTTATAACTATTTTGATCTTCTCGGAAAGGGTCAATGGTGACTTCCAATCATAATTTTGATTTCATCTTACTATGGCTTCAAAGCTAGTCTTTACGATTGTGCCACTTTTGTTAACACCAAGCTTTTAGCTTGTTTCAGTGCTTGTAGTCGTCGTTAGTTGATGTACAGGTCTGGGTGTAATTTGTATTATTTTTTATGTTATAGTGCTTGTACTATCATGACACATGATAAATAGATCGGTCTTTTGCCGCAAAAAATATTGGCAGTGGTTGAAAGTGCATCAAATCCATGGAAACGAACGTGATAAACAGCTGCATGAACTTGAATCAATTGTGTAAGCATGGCTAAAACTGGTGGTAGCATGTTTCAAGCGTAACGGAAACAGATGTGTAATTGTGTGAAGCAAATGAAAGACAACCTAATTTTGGTAGTAACAATTTTCGTTGCATACAGGTTGCCGTAGACGGAGTTGTATTTTCATCCATCAGTGATTTTCCGGGAGCAATTGATGTTATATAGACCAAATCGAAATCGAAGTGTGATTTTCGGAGCAGTTTTTGGAAGCAAATGTTGTAGGGAAACCACGTAATTTGGGCACGTTGTGATCCGTTTCTAATCCAACGATCGGCTCCTTTAGCGATCGACCCCGTACGAATAGTGGACTCGTCATGGGTACGAGGGGCAGCAGAAAAAGAAAGGCCGCCCGCGGCGGCGGCGGCGGCGACGGCGACGGCCGCGTCTCACAGGCCAAGCCTCCGAGGTCGTTCAGGCCAAGCAGTGACAGTGGCAGCGTATGCAAGCCAGCCGGCGGCGTCGAGGCAGGGCCGCCGTGTCTCGTCCTCCCCGGCGAAACCACGGGGTCCGCCAGGCGGCTCTTCTCCCTCGCCGACCGGCGCGTGACTACCGCGCCCGCCCCGGACCCCGCGCACCTCATATTGGGCTCCTCGGCCGGCTGGCTCGTCACCGCGGACAAGCGAGCCCGCATGCACCTCGTCAACCCGGTCACCGGCGGGCAGGCGGCGCTGCCGGACATCACCACCATGGGGACGATCCACGCCGACTATGCCGGATTCCATTACGCTCTGGAGATCGAACGCTTCGGCCCGCTTCGGCGGCCCGCACCCTCCTAGTCGCAGGGGGCGGTATGGGAGGCGGTCGGGCCGCGCGCGTCGCTCACGCTCGCCGGTACCCAGATGCTCCAGTACTTCTACCGCAAGGTCGTCCTCTCGGCCTCCCCGCAGCCGGGCTGCTACGCCGCGATGCTCATCCTGCACAGGGACTTCGGCGCCCCGGCCTTCGCGTCGGCGGAGGACCCCGTGTGGCGCCTGGCGCCCTCGCCCGACGCCGTCGACGACGCCATCCACCACGACGGCCGGTTCTACTCCGTCACGTGCTCTGGCGTCGTGCAGGCGTGGAAGCCCGACCCTGGTGCCGACGGCAAGATGACCGGCACGGCGGTGGCGCCGAGGCTGGTGCTGGCGGATCAGGACAAGGCGGCGCGGAGTCGGCAACCCCGAGGCTGACGGACAATTACACGCTGTGCCGCAAGTACCTGGTGGCGGCGCGGGACGGACGGCTGATGGTCGTGGTCAAGCGCTCGGAGGAGCTCTGGCTGAAGTGGACGTGCTCCTTCAAGGTGTACGTCCTCGACGACGCTGCGGGGCAGTGCCAGTGGGAGGAGACCCACGACATCGGCGAGGCGGCCCTGTTCGTCGGGCTGAACAACTCGCTGTGCGTGTCGACGAGGGGGCACGCCGGGCTCAGGGCCGGCCGCGTCTACTTCACCGACGACGAGCTGGAGCACGCGGTGTGGTGCACGGACGAGCGCAATCGCTATCTCTACCGCAGGCGTGGCTTTCAGAAGCGGTGCATCGGGGTTTACGACCTCAAGAGCGGCAGGCTGAAGAAGGTCAGGTCGCCCGTGGAGCTGCCAAGCTTCTGGCCGCCGGCGGCCTGGTTCACGCCTTCGACGGCAGTCTCAAAGTAGCCACCAGCTTTTCGCAATCAATCTCAATATTATTTGTTACCCTTCCTTTCTTTTGTTTTGAGTTTTGGCAGCAATGCCGTTAAGCAAGACTAACTTTGTTTTACACTCGATGGAGTACCAATTCGGCAATGACACTGTAAAATGGACATGAATATGAATTCAATTGTTTGGTTGTTCACTGAATTGGCTCATGGAATCCTTGAGAGGTTTCAGTGCTATTATTAGGACGACAAGCTCACGAATTGCATAATAACATTAGTATGAAGATAATGATTTGTTCTACATGCCTCAACAAAATTTGAACAATGTGTGAGTATTGCTTCAAACTTGGTGTGAGTAGTCATCTCATGTGGGCTAATTTCGGAGTTATTATTCGCACAGTTCTTGAAACCATGTTCCGACCAGATACATGTTCTGCCTCCAAATATTTTTGCAAAATCCGCTTTCTAGAATTATTATTTATGTCATGTGAATTTTCACTACAGTTAGTTTCCACAATTTTTTAGATGTAGATGATCTTGCAATGCCGGTACCTATTGCAAGATAATACTATTGTGTAATAAAACAACCTAAGCATGGTAGTTCCAATATAGCTATAACAAATTTGTGAGGAGAAGTGGTCTGGATTGTGATGTTCAAATCACTTTTGTCATTCAACATAGAGCCCTATATGTTTGCGGATCAGTCCGCATGTCTATTTTCCCGTAGTTTGGAACCAACCATGAAGGGACTATGCGGGAGTACGAACATCCACTTGACCAATGAAAAGAAACCTTGTGGTCATCCCCTTTTTTTCTCTCTCCTCTCAACCATACACCACACACACAGATCCAACCACAAGCAACCACATACATGGGTCCCTCTCTCCCCTCAACCAGATAAATAGTGATTATTTGTGAATAAACATTGGATGACTCCCTCCTGCATCGTGGACATTTGCGGTGTCCATTTTACAGGTTTGCATTGGAGAAGCCCTGCCCATAAAGAAAAGCTTAGTTATTCCCAAGGACATGCATGGTCCTCTCTGTCTCATCTCAACCGTCAAATACGGATTATTTGTGAGTAAGCATTGGATGACTCCCTCTCACATCACAGACATTTACGGTGTTCGTTATTTTTTCGGGAAGGGGGGAGGGGGCAGTAGCCCCCTTGGCTAGCACCCCATATATCTAAGACATTGAAGGATTCTGGAAGTGTTTTTGTCAGTTGAAAGTTGACATTGAAGAAAGCCGTAACTAGAGAAGTTACTACTATTCTATATAATTGTACTACTTTGCATGTACTAACATAAATATCCCTATTAGATAATGTAGATAATGAAACTAGATTGTAGGAACAAATATGAAAATGAATAATAATTTACCAACTCTAAGGAAGACGATGTATAACTGATTGACGCATTGCTTTCTGCGTCTAAGTTTATCCTTGCGAAAAAACGAAGGAAAAAATCAGCCTCGTATAGACGCTGCAACACCGCCAAGAAAACCGATGTCGATGGCTACGTATGTCGCGGTGTGCGAGATCCCTGCTCGGCATGCTAGGGTTCTTGGTGAAAGCCCTTGTTCTTCATGGACTCGACGGTAACAACGCCTCACACCGTTTCTCCTTCTGAGGGTGTTGTCCTGGGGTCTAGATGGTCTACGATGTGTCGTAGTTTCCAGGCCTACCTTTGTTATTTGTCACCGGCATAGTGGTGTGTGTGCGTGTATGTTGTCCAATTATTCCTGTTAGAATAAATTTGAGGCATACCATCGATCATCCGAGGACCAAGCAATCACATGAGGCACGACACCGAGATTTGTTAACGAGATTCGCCGATATGGCTACATCTTCGGGGCCTGACTACGGGCGCTCCTCCACATGATACTGCTATAATACTGTACCCGGTCGTCCTGGACACTGGCACATGCTGCCGGCTTTCCCTGCGTTCCTGTGCTATTATGTTGCATAGGTTAAATCGTGTATCTATCCCCACTATATATGAGAGGCCTACAATACAAGTGTCCTACTAGGACACAACTCCATATCATATCTAAACACAATACTACTTAGAGTCCAACTGAACCTACCTTGTACACAATATTCAACAAACTCCATCTTGGCGAATATTCTACACCACCTTGAATCTGTCCATGCGTCAAACTTCCACATACATTGGACTTGAGCTTATCACATGAGTATCGCAGCTACTCCAAAGACTCCATATGACTCCACCTGCAACTTGTAGTCTCTTCTTTTCTTGACCACAGTCAACGCTTGAGCAAAATTAAGTTCCACTTTATTCTAGTTTGTGCTCCAAACTTTCAGAATGTCCATTCAACACCACCACACACTGATCACTGTCCTGCGTGAAAGTGAACAACTCACATATTGGGGGTCACACATAAGAGTTACCTGAACTCAACATCACCGTTCTTTCTTGACCGCCTATCTCGAACTTGAAGGAAATTCACTGTTGCTTGTTGTCATCCCGAGTCAAATTCACAGTTGTCTCACCACATGTATGACCACCAGAGCCCTGGCCCGTCTCCATGTCCCGTGCATACCGCACGCCTCGCTGTTATTACCGCGTCGAGCCTCTGTTGTCCCGGCCAAGTCTCAAGGGTCGCGAACCCACACCACTCAACCCCCACTACAGAGTACCACCGATCATCACCGATCGATGATGAGTTTCACGATCCCATCGGACCACTGGGCTCCAGTCCGAACTACGTGTCACTCGCTTTTTCCCCTCGCTGAAATAGGCTTCGATTCTCTAGATCCTTACACAGTTAGCCCCTCAATCTAGCTCCATCTTTAACATGACTCTAGGGTAGATGATCAGTCCACCCTCGCGACCCGTCAACTTCAAGCTCACATGTGTACCATCTTGAATCAAATCCCGCGCCATAGTCTTGTCAAAGCCTCACAAGCCCTCAGGCCCGCGTCACATGTTTCTACGCCCCCGCGCCATAGTCTTATCAAAGCCTCACAAGCCCTCAGGCCCGCGTCACATGTTTCTACGCCCCAAAAGTCGGTCACCATCAGCATCACGCTCCTATGTCGTCATCGCTGATCCCACCGTCATCTTCTGTATCATCCGACATCTCTGTCGATCCGCCAGACTGTCTAGTCCGACCCAGACGAATTTATGCGACTGCGCGACATGCTCCACTCTCCGCGAGCCCTATAATACGTCACTGTCTTGATTTTCGTTCAGCGTCCATGCCGAACTATCGCTACCACCGACATCTACCATCTCAATACATTTTTTTTTGAGCATCAGTACAGACACAAGCGCTCATATACACGCGCATACACTCACCCCTATGAACGCACACACGCACACCCTACCCCTATGAGCACCTCCGAGAGACTGAGCCGGCATATCATCTTGAGATTTACGAAGTCACCGTAGGCGCCTCGTCGTCGACGGGAACGTCTCCTCCCACTGAAAGCGCATCGCCGGAAGCGCATCGCCGGAAATCCTGAAATAAATCCAGGAATAATGCGAGCACCAGGATTTGAACCCTGGTGGGTTGGGAATACCACTGTCCACCTAACCAACTCAACCACGGGTTGATTCGCTACCATCTCAATACATTGATCACGTACAAAGCAAATAATTCCAAAAGAAATAGCCCCTAAGCATTAGACTTTCCAAGCCTATCCTTTTCTTCCTTTTGCACACGTACTTAATCAATCCAATTCGGTAGCCATCAAGTCAATGCTCCGGTGACAAGACAAACACCAAAGCAACACCCCTGAACAACGCCCTTTTGTTTTGCTTAACACAAATCTCTTGTAGGAGTAGTAGCTCGCTCCAGCAGCCATAGCCCTTGGGTATCCACACTTCCGCGTCTGGCTCAGTTGAGCCTCACCCGACCTAGGTTTCCAGCGCCTTGTGCCTCACGCACAATACGCATCGCGGCCACTCAATCGAATTAAGACAATCCGCTTTGTCCACCGCCTGTGCGCACAGCGCCTTGCCCAGATCATGGAAGTGTCCTGCAGTTCACATGTTTCTGACCGGTGTACGCTCGCCCGATCGATCCTTCTCATCCATCGCCGTACGTCAAGCTTACTACACGCACACGTGTGCCTTCCACTCATATGCTTTTCCCAATCTCGCTGGGACCACATTGGCAGCCGGCTGCATCTCAGACTTGATCCGTCCTCCCTAATTCAACGATCTATAGCCCCCGAACAACCTAGCTCATGGTACCAATTGTTAGAATAAATCCGAGGCATATCGTCGATCATTCGAGAATCAAGCAATCACACGAGGCATGACATCAAGATTTGTTAACGAGGTTCATCGATATGGCTACATCTCCGGGGTCTGACTACGGGCGCCTCCCCATGATACCGCTACAATACCTCACCCGATCGCCATGGACACCAGCACATGCCGCCGGCTTCCCCTGCGTTCTTGTGCTATTATGTTGGCATATGTTACATCGTGTGTCTACCCCTACTATATCCTATCTAAACACAATACTACTCAAGAGTTCAACTGTAACCTACTTTGTACACAATATTCAACACAATTCCAACAATCCCAAGATCTGCTTTGTAGGAGGGTCCCCTCATAGTTGTGTATCGTTCGACCGTGTACTGTGATTTATGCTATTCAGCAAGCCTACTTCGATGAAGTACTATACAGCAAGCAAATTCCACACATATATGCAAACATCTATAAATAATAAAGATACTAAGCTCCCATGATTTGATGCGCTCTTGTGCTTCGGGGCTTGTGAGGTTATCGTGGGACCTGCATGTAAGGTTGTTTGTTGCTTAGTTTTATTTACCCTTCTCTCTTTAATTTTTTTTACATGTTTTAGTTCATGAGCGCTTATTAAAATTTGTGAACATTAAAAAAATATACATTTTTAGCTTCATGAATATTTTGAAGTTCGCAGACATTATTAAAGTTTGTGAACATTTTTAAAATTTAAAACTTCTTTAATTTGCTAATATTTTTTTAATCCATGAATATATTTTAAATTCATGAACAATTTATATAATTTATGGTTTTGTAAATTCACAATATTTTTTAAATCCTTGAACACATTTAAATTAAACTAACCTATTTTTTTAAAAAATAGTCCACCTTTCTGAGCGTGCAGTGGGGCGAGCGGAAAAGGCTAACCGAGTGAGAGGAATAGGGAGTCAAGATAAGCGAGCGCGAGCTCATGGGCCGATCCATGTGAGTGTTATAGCAGCAATTCCGTGATTTTAGCGTCGAATAGGACCTCTCAAGAGGCTCAAACGACCACCACCAACTGGCGCCAAAATCAACCCGTGTAAAACCCACAACAACGCACCAAAAAACTTCATTCTCCTTTAGGGAATATTGTCTCCACAAGAACCCGGCACGACATACAAACGAAAAACACCTTCATAACATAATAAAAACACAAGTCAAATTGATAAAATACAAACAAAACAACCGACCGCAATAATCAACTTGATAAAAAGAATTAATCCCACGAGTGAAGAACGGCACGGCGACGCACACGTTAGCCTCTAGTCTTTATTTATTTACAAACAGGGGATACAAACGAATTTCAAACAACTACCAGCACGAATGAAACAAACATTTCTAATACTCCTGCCTACCAGCACAAACATCATCACCAACTAATTAGGCTCTCACATTTTCTTAGCGAGGGTTGGTGCTGGGCACCAAGCCGCTGAGCAGGTTGCTGCCGGAGACGTCCGACGACGACATGTACTGGTAGGCCATCATCGACCCCCCAGCGGACGACGACGACAACTGCGTGCCTGGGCGGCTGGGGTCCATGGACACCGACTCCGACTCCAACTCCAACGGCACGCTATCCGTCTCTGGCGTCATCTGCCATATCATCTCCAGCTCCCGCACCACCTCTGCCATGGACGGCCTCGCATCCGTCTCGTCCCGGCAGCACCGCAGCGCCAGCGCCGCGAACCTCTCCACGCACTCTCCCAGGCACGGCCCCATCCGCGTGTCCACCACCGACAATATCATCCCTGACTGGTTCGCCGCCATAACCTGCATATGTATGTATGTAATGTATTATTGTCACAATTCGGTTTCAGTTTGCTAGCATCACAAAAATCACTACAGTGCAATATACTCCCTGCTCCATCGATTTGAACTTTGATGGTTACCTCTCTGACCAGGTTTTTCCCATGAGAAATGGGCTGCATCCCTGTCAGCAGCTCCAGAAAAACGACACCGAGGCTGTACACGTCGCTCTTGTCCGTCAGATTATGCGTGAGGAAATACTCCGGGTCAAGATAACCCTGCATGGTTTAAACAACAACAACTAAATCAGCAATGCAGTGTCACCAACATGACGCCAAGAACTAGATGTTAGAAGATACTCCCTCCGTATCAAAACATAAGACGAAACTGATACAGATCCTAACCTCAAGTGCCACATGCTTATTTATGCACAACTAGTTGATGCCAAGATATGTGATATTATTTGGTACAACCTACTCACCGGGGTACCCTTTACGACAGTGGACACATGACCAGGGGCGACCCCCTCCATTTCCGGCAGTGGGGCAAGCCTCGAGAGACCAAAATCAGCAACCTTTGCTACAAACTTCGAGTCCAATAAAATATTGCTAGACTTGATGTCACGATGATATATCGGAGGGTCCGCTTCCGTGTGCAAATAGAGGATCCCTCGTGATGATCCCAGTGCAATTCGTAGCCTCATGGGAAAACTTAGAGCTTCTTTAGCTTTACCTGTTACGTAAATAAAGCACTAGTTAGAGGAACTTTACAGGACAGGCAGCACACCCAAAACAAGGTAGAGGACTATTCTTAGCACACGTACAATAAAGCAAAAATGCATGGAGATTTCATTGGCTTGAGCCTTACTATCATAAACATAGATATCCAAAATTAGGTTCCTTCACACCTCACGAGTGATTGAATTTCCCTGTTGTGATCAGTCGTGAGTTCTAGCTGAGGAACTATTGATGGAACAGAGGCATTTATCATCAAGATGGCATGCACTAGACTATTATGTGTGCACAATGATCACGACAGGGAAATTTCATACGTTTGTCTCGATATCATTTCTCAGCTGGATCTAACATCTAATTGTGTGACTGTAAGTCTGTAACTATGTTATCTGTGGCAAGAGAAAAGGCCAAAGATTGCATATCTGCGCATGGTAGATAAATAGAAAAGCACCCTTGCCTGACAGGGTAAACATGGAACAAAGTAATTCAATAAGATAAGCACATTTCAGAAATTATGACTAAATCTACAATTCTGAGGTGCAGTTTAGTGGCTACAGAAATGAAGTTCTAACCTGAAAGATGATCGCGTAGATTACCATTTGGCATATACTCATACACCAGCATCTGCAATACATGGTTCACAGTATGAGTTTAATCATCATAACGTTGGACCAAACATGAAGTACCATTAGGCATAAACAGCAACAGGTCAGCTTCTCCCATTAAGAGTGCCCTGAAGATGGGCTCTCGATACCAAAGTGCCAATCAACAGAAAATGAGCTTACAATGTCTATGGACAAGGAATCACTTCTGCACTAAACAATAAACAATGTGTTGAATTGATTTAGCAGAAATAGCCTAAACGTGTGTTATGTATAGAAATGGGTTGATAATGAGGGTTGATGTATATGTACTTCACCAGATACATGGATTGCAATAGATATGGATATCAAATTTTCCACAGCCCGTTCTAGAACAAGAAAGCAGCTGAATGATAAAGCAGCATTTGATGAAATTAGTATTTCTGATTAGTATATATAAAAAAGAAGTTGGAGGGACAACCTGCTCATCCTCTTCGTCGCAATAGCCAACCAAAGAAACCAGGTTTCGGTGATGCAGCCTGGACAACAGTTCTATCTCTGTGAAGAACTCCTCTGAACCCTGAAGAGATCCCTGTTGTGTACGTTTTATTGCAGCTCCTGTTCCATCAGCCAGCACCCCCCTGTATACTTTTCCATACCCTCCTTGACCAATTAGTGCCGAGTCACTAAAATTGCTTGTACAATTTGATAACTCTTCAAAAGTGAGGTCTTTTACTCCCTCAATTTTCATCTGAATTCTTTTCGCTACAAAGTCAGTAGAATTTTGTCATCGAATGACCATAACAATTTCATCACAACAAGCTCAGATGAATGGCAACTCATATCAAAAAGTCATGACAATACGTACAATGCTGCAACTATGTACTAACAAAATCAGAAACAAAAGAAGTGACAACTGTTTTAAATAAAAAAGGTGGATAACTGAAATATTACAATGTATTTGAAAAAGATATGAATAATCTAACAATTTTAGACCATAGAAAGAACAAATGGATGGTTTACCATTGCGCCTCTTTGAAATTTGACTTGAACGCCTTCTCAATATAATTAGAGTAACGAGGGATGAAAGAATTGCCGCTGCAGCAAATGCTGTGATGACAATACCAACAGTGGCACCTGTACTGAGACTGGACTTTGTACGACGCGGTAGTACTGAAAAGAAAGCATGGGAACATGTGAGTTCTCTCTTCAATAATTGTACAACTGCTGGATACCAAGCTGGCAACACTTTTGTAGTGGTTACATTTGATAAAGAGCACCATATACGATGAATACTTCCACAACAATGCTATCCACATCCTCGTAGATCCCAAACTATTCTTTTCTGTACACCTTACTACATTCTACTCGGTCCAATATTTTTCTTTATCGTGGGCCAAGAAAACTGTTAGATGTTGTGTCACTCTCTTCTTTGCTTATTTCTAAAGGCATGTACATATACATATATTGGCCTTTGGCCCAGGGAATACAGCAGGGTTCCAACAAAAGGGTGAACTTGATCAATTAAAAAGATACTGAGAATCAAGGCGCCGAAGCCCTATGACAATGAGTGAGCGAGAGCACACTTATCACGTTAACAAGGGCGAACTTGGTAACAGGAAAAGTTTAGGGACATGTTAAGTTGAGGGTGTTATGTGAAAATTCGTTGCAAGTTCAGAGACATACAATGAAGCTTACTAAGTTAGGACAAGTGGGCAACGGTAATATGCTTATTCGATTGATGTGGGGTTTGGGGATCTGCGTTGGGGAAGATGAAGAGAGGAGGCCTTGGCAGCTCAACTGTGCACATGTAACTGCACGTGTGATCACTAATACAAACATCTATATACGACCAGATAAACATGGTGACAAAATTGCAACGAAACAAAATATGGAGTGGAGTGAAGATAAAGTAACATATATACATACCGTTTTCATACCATCCTGGGATGAAGTCGATAAGCTCATAGGGCCCAAATATATCCGAGTCCACGATGAGCCACCCTGTGAACATGTCTCTCAGTCTCAGCACTTCACCAGAGTTAAACAACGGAGTGTTGTTAGGGAAAAGCTTAAGGTTCATCTTCAGCCTTGGGCCTTCTTCCCACATAAAAGTAGAGACTTCCAATTGATACGAGGACAATGAAAGACCAGATGATAAGTAGTGTTGAAATTCGGGTTCGTACGGAACAAAATCCCAGAATCCTGGACTCTTCAGCCGGTAATCAACGTAAAATGGAATAGCACATAAGCATGAGATTGGTGACCTTAGTATGTTTTCGTAAGGAAGGTCGGTTGAGCATGGCGGACAAAGTGTATTGTTATTTGTGGAACCTCCAGGAACAACAACTGAAATTGATTGACAATACTGAGATATATTCAGTTGATTTTGCGACGTGCATATGGGGTTTCCAGATAACCTAAAAACATGGACGGTAAAGGAAAGAATATATAAGGTACTGGAAATGATGAATGGATCTGAAAAATGGAAAAGATAATTGTTCAATAGAAATGCATACAGGATGGTAACATTCGCAGGGGGTGTGAGAGGATTTGATAGATTCGTGAGAGCGTTGTTATGGAAATCCCTGCAAAATATTTAAGGGGGGATATTATATTACCAGTCCTGAAGAAATATGTCAATTATATACCGTTCTCTAAAATCAAAAAGGTGAAGCAGAAGGTTCAATTTATGATGATCTTACAATATCAGGCTTCTATTTCCACTGAAATCAATATTCCGCCAGACATCAGATGGAACAGAACCATCCAAGTTATTATTCTCCATTGACCTGAATGAAGACCAAAAAAAAAAAAACCAGCTCAGCCTGATTCAAATGATCATTCATGAACAGTACTGTCATGCAAAACTGTTTAAACTTATGTTTGTTGAAAATTAAAGTTGTTGTCATGGCATGGACCCGCAAAAGGTACTCTGCAATCAATCAGTGGCGGAGCCAGCACCCGGCGAGCCGGGGCGGCTGCCCGGGCTCCCATGGTCCATGTGCATGGAGCACTAGTATAAAATAATGGTTTAATTAACAGTTTGCTTGGGCAAAAGCTAATTAATTTGTCAATAGTTAGAACTTGCCCAGGCTCTAAACTTGAGCTAGCTCCGCCACTGCAATCAATCATTGTCCATGCGAGAATACCCTAAGGGGCAAAGGGAATAATTCACTACTATTGAGCAATAATGAAGCATCCCCCCTTTCTAGAGATCTATCCCCTATCAAATATTAAAGGACGCAATAGCATAGAGAACGTAATATCAGACTTACAATCTTTGGAGATTAGGAAAGCCGGAGAAACTTCCAGGAATAGAACCGTTAAGACGATTGTGGGAAAGATCTCTGCACATCTTGCAAAAGTGAGTGTAAACTGAAAATAGAAGTTTCCTTGGGGGAAAAGGGATCAACAAATGATACTTAAAAAACAAAATGGCATGAACTCTTTGCGAGGGCCTTATTTTTATACATTGCAGTTATGTTGCTCGCTAGTTGGCCAGATGGTATGGGACCTGTCAACTGATTCCAACTAATATCGCTGAAACACCAACACAACAAAGATCAGAGCAAGTGATAGCTGCCAAATTCCCCTAAGCATCACGGGTGAGATTTTTTTCCTAAACAAATAGGTAGTACGTAGTTCAGAATTCTACGTACAAGTAGCCAAGTTGCGGTATTCCACTGGCATCAAGAGCGGGGCCTTCCAAGCTGCAGTTTCTCAAACTCCTGATATAGACCATATCAATTAGATTAATCTGAGACTGTCATACATACTGTAAAAGAAAAGCAAGTTAAGATTCTTTATTTCTTTTGCAGAACTCAACCAAATTAACGGCCATCCTCATTGCAATAATGACGACCAATGTGATAATCATCATTATTAATATTATAATTCATTTGAGCACATAGCTAAAAAAGCAGAGAGATTGAGAACATACTTACAATTTCAGAAGTGTGGTGATATTGCCATAAGATGAAGGAATTGAACTTCCCGAGAAGTTGTTATTGTCTAGCTGGCTGGGATCATTTTGAAAAGACGCAATTAGACGTGCAGTGAATGTATATATATCTTTACAAGTGTTATCTCAAAGACATGTAAAAAGACTAAGAAAATGAACTGGAAGTTACTCGAGTTGCTATGGGTCTTCTTTCCAGTTACTTTGAATTACTCATGGTATATAAATAACAGAAAAATGCAAAATCGACTAGCAGTTATATTGTTTCAGCAGCATATAAGCTTGTGATTTACTGCTGGCAAGAAATAACGCCCTAAAGATCAGGGTAAAATCAGAAGTAATCCTAAACAACTAACAGAGCTAATGCCAGTAAAAGCAACTTCCCAGTATCACGATTGAATAAGTTATCACAAGGAACAAGCCAGCAGCTACTTTTCAGTAAAAGAGAACAGTGGAGCAGACATCCTTTGTTTGCGTTGCTTCCAAAGTTGTAAGTATACCGTAAATTATTCATTCAAGCTACAAAACAACAAATACAGAAGAACTACTGCTTATGAGCTTCATGTAAGACCGAGAAATTTAGTCCAATTCATGATCAGAGATTGATATCCAACCCACCCAACCAAAATAATCAAAAACTGTATATTATTCAAACTACTGCACAATAGTAGGTTCATACACAATGAGCAGTTTTGGTAGTTGTGATAATTCTGGAGGAAGATAGCCTGATAAATTATTGTTATCCAACAATCTGCAAACCAATTATACTGTCAGTAGGGTAATAAATGAAAACCAATATTATGGTACGTGCAGAGGTCAGGTACTTACAGATGAACAAGTGAAGGTAATCTGGATAGTTCAGGTGGAATTTGACCACTCAACGAATTATTGTTCATGTGACTGGATGGAAATTGGAAATCCATTAGGATAAGGATAACTATAACTCGTTAACAGAGAGGCTATAACATATCCTACTTACAAGTGCTCGGTTTTGTTCAGGTTAGCGAATGATTTAGGTATGGATCCTGATATATGGTTCTGATCAATCTGAATCCTATTCAAATTAGGAAGGAAGCCAATTTCCTCTGGTAAAGAACCAGTCAACCGGTTCCCATTTAAGAGCCTGCAAATATAAACAATGCACACCTTGTTACAGGAGCAAAACCAACTGTGAAATCATCTCAGAGAAACAACTATTTATTGAAACATCCGCAAGCAATAACTAAGTAAACATATACAGAAAAATGATAACCTCCATGTCTAACCAGAAATATATTAAGGAAATTGATTCAGGTAGACCATGTTTCTAATCCGTGGTGTAGATTTCGACTTACAATAGTTCCAGGGAAGTAATGTTGCCAACCTCCTTAGGAATGCTCCCACCAATTGAGTTCCACATAAAATCCCTTGAAAGGAAATTAAAAGAAGTACTCAGTCACCCCTTGTGCATGTAGGACTGGATTAAATGAACAGGCAATCCACACGATAATTAGCGAGCTCAGCTCACTGCACTTACATTATTTTCACGCGAGACAGCTGGCCAATTTCAGGAGCTAAAGTCCCAGATAAATTTAACCGTAGAAGCTCCCTATAATCACATTTTACGAGGATATCATCAAGCGAAACATATTATAATAAAATGTCACAGGAATTAGACTCGTCTGAAAATAAAATAAGCATGAGACTTTTCACTTTTCAGAGGGAAAATGCTCCTCTATTCCATCTACACACATTTTGCATCCTTTTTTACTGCACTTTCTGCTCCATCAAATATGCTGATACCATAAATAACATGGTTCGCAAGATGGTAATGAACGCTGCAATTTCTGGTTTATTTTAATGAAGCTGTCAACAGATCAAAACAGAATCCAGGATGGCAAAATGATCTATTAAGAAAGTCAACAAAACTGTATATGTATATACGACCAAGCCCAGCCCAAGTTCTCAATTCATGACCAAAAGCAAGCCAGGATAGAAGCAAAGGAGAAGGGTTGTGTAAATGATATGGACATGATTGACAAGGAGAACACTTGTGCACATACAGTTGCCGCACATGAAAGTATCCATCGCTTGCTGTTACGTTGTAACAGATAACACGGGACCAATTTCCGACGCATGGATCTCCACGGTTCCAGTTATTGAGACGTCCCAGTGGATCACTCAAGCTGCTTCTGATAGCTCTCAAAGCATCGACTGCAGGCCAGTTGAACCAAATGTACAGCAAGTTGGTCTCATAATGCAAGAAGGATACAGAAGAAAAAAATGTAGCGCCCTGGACTTCTGTGCTCCTTTGCATCTCTCCTCAAGTGGGCCATGGTTATGAGGAGAATGTAAAATGAACAAGAACACCTACGAAACTAAACAAGAGGTATGGTGGTGAAGATGGATTTTACCTTCCCATGGTGCCGTGATCTGTGCAGTCGTCTGTTGCACATGGGCAAAATAGAATGCGAAGATAATTGAGCAAATATAGAACAGTCGGGACCGTAGCATGATGCCGTTGCAGAGAAAAAATCCCTGATTTGGCGGTAATATTCAGAGTTCAGCGATGCAGGTTCCTTGTGATGGCAGAGCCAATTTCCTGAAAAGAAGCAGAGGAGAAACAGTTACTTGTCCAGATCCAGGAACACGAAAATGATCTTGTCAGCAAACTCGTGACGATGTGCCCTTATAGTACTTGGGACTTTGTTGACATGTGTATCCGAGAATTCTCAAAAGTCTGAGGAACACTCTGTGAAAAGCATACAGTCATGAAGAGCTTGGCAACCAGTAACCACAATAAACACCAAAAATGGATTCAAGTGGTTATGTGATTGGAGGCATAAACTTGATATGACATGGGAGATTTGGTGGAAGGAAGAAGCATCCAAATCCTGCCGCCGATGCTCAGCGCACCGCGTGCGTATGCACTGAAGGAGGCTAACAATCATGATCATGGCATCATAACATGAAGGAAGCTAACAAATAACAATCATGGTCATGGAGGAAGCTAACAACCATGGTCATGGCACCACACCATAGCGTGAAGGAAGCTACAATGTCTACACTTTTACGGAAGAAGGAACGGATTCGATACCGCGCAAGGAAGACACCGGTGGGGAGGAATAGATCGATACGACGATGAAGTGGAAATGACAAGCATAGAAGGATAAGGAGACAATAATGGTGGCGATGGGCCAGTTAAAAGGTGTGGGCAGTAAGCAACACAGAGTCCTGTAGACGGTAGAGAACTGGAGTACGTGTTGTGCTGGAGGTTGGAGAGGGGATTGACTAGTGGGGAAGAAAGGGACGGCAAGCTGACACCTTTCCCTCCTTTCCATGCTCTTCCATTCTTGAATCCATCCAAGACCCGTTCCTCCATATCTCGATCTTGGACAGTTCCATCTGTCGCTCGCCATTGAAAAGGAAGCGAGAAAAAGAATTGAGAGATTGGGGATGATTGTCTCCCCTGAGCTCAGCAGCGCATACAATTCGCCATTGAATCTGGTGTCAGCGGAACTAGATTGGGCCAGCAAAACCTAGGCGAGTAAGAAGAGGAACGAGTCAGGGTGAAAGAGGCCGTACTTGAACGCCACGCCCACCCTGACGGCGCCTCATCCTCGCCGGCGCCGCTGGCCATGCTTGCTGCGCCGCAGCAATGCGTTCCCATGGATTCACCGGCCATCGGGGATGAAGGGGATGGAAAGATGCCCGTCACTGACGTGTGGGTCCATCATTATCAATGGAGATAAAAATGTTGAGCACCTCTATTTTGGTCAAATTTCAACCATAAATTTGTCTAACAAAATACTGTATAAATTACATGTTACAATAATTATCTTGTTGTATTCGTATTTGAAGTAAGTTTCCAATTATACTTTTTTTCCTACACATAATTCATATTTAGTTATATTTATAGTCAAAATTACGCCCAAACAAATTATGGTCAAAATTGGATAAAAAATACGAGAGAGGCTTTGTTTTGAGCAACCAGGAGGAGCTCCGGCTTTCGTGGGAGAAGAGGATTATCCGGTTTATTAAGGAGAGATGATCGAAAATCAATACAACTGCCCCATACACACGCCACCCCCCGATGTTGCGAGTCGACGACTATGCCACCCGCATGGCCAGAGTCGACACCCTACAGTACGACCAAAGCCGCCGCTCCAGCATACAAACCACAACAACGCACACCAGCCCCGAGGCCTCTTGACAGACGAGGCAACGACTCTGCCTCCCAAGAGACACAAATTGACACCTTGCATTAGAAGACGCCCTCCAGAGTCGTCACTTTGGCTTCCACACATGCACGAGGGCGTGTCGCAGACAAGCTGACAGCTCTACCATCCAAGTGATGAAATTTGACGCTCTACAACAAAAATGCGCTCTCCGGAGCCACCTTCCGGGTTCTACACCGATCCCGAGACCGCACATCCACCTAACCGATGACGAAACTGCGAGATGACACGAACCATCGATGTTTGACAGAAGACCATCTCCAAGGCAACGCCGCCAAGGAGGAGCGACGAGTACGACGACGCACACTCCATCCATAGTCGAAGCTTGTTTTTTCACCCGGGAAGCTCGAGATCTAAATGCCATTGGAGCTGAAGGGGCTCCACGACGATGCCTCCAACGAGGGTAATGGCATCATAGGATGGCAGCGGTGGCGGGTGCTAGGCATCAACCAAGAGGGAGATTTATAAACCATATTGCTTTCACTCTAGAAAGAAACTCTAAATCAAATAGATAGTGACAATGAGAAAACGGTTCCAATGTGTGGTTGGATGGTTAGGATGTGGGGGTACCCCAATCCAACAGGGATCAAACCCCAAGTTTAACACTTTGATTTCTCACTAATGTGGGTTATTCTCCGGTGGGAAGGACATTCCTTTCAATGACGAGGCTCTTATGAGACTGAAATGTCCTCCACGAAATAATAGCAAATGGAGGCCAAAAAAAATTAAGTGGATCCGAGATCAACAATCTTTTTATGAGGGTGTGCGAGTGAAGCACCTTTCCTTTTCGAGTCCTCTCATGTGGTACAACGGTAGTATATGAGCTTGTGCACAAACACACTCGGCACACACACCATTGACACCAACACACAAGCTAGACCCTAACTATACACACAAAATCGCTCTGAAGGATTTTGTCGTTGTGGCACATCAACGTGGGAGGGGTGGGACACTGACGAGGACTTGAAAAGAAACGACGATGCCACGACGTCGCAGGTGGAGGAAAGTCTATGGAGTGAGGGCAGCTCAGATTGGGGGGGGGGGTGTTGCCGGTGCGAGAGGTCGGGGGGTGGAGGGGCGAGCGAGGTTGCAACAGCACAACGGTGGGCAAAGTGGGGGGGAGGGGTTTGACGAGGCGCAGGGGGTAGAGCCCGACAATGGGGGTGGGAGCGGGTGGTTCGACCGAAGCAGACAAGGGCGGGCACTGGAGAAAGAAAAAAACGTGTGGGCGTGGAGAGAAAGATGAACTAGGTTATTTAGACGATGAAGAAGGCAGGGCAACAGATCCAAATTGCCCGCGCCAATCGACGGATGAATGCAATGTTATCGGGCACATGATGAATGAGTGCTCCCATACATAAATCATTTTTCTTAAAAAGACCTTAAAACATATACAGGCCCTCGGCAGGCTTGGGTCTATTTTTCGCGCCAATGCGAAATTGATTTTGGCGCGAAAAATAGGCGCGCACCTGATGCGAAACGATTTTGGCGCCATATCACCAAACATCTTGGCGCCGAACGTCGCAAGAAAGCAGAATCCCCCTCCCCTCGCAAGACAGAGCGGAGCAGAGCAGTTCAGCGATCCGCCAATCTCGCCAGAAAGAAATGGAGCCGTGGCGGAGAGGCGAGAGGGCCGGCGTCAAGAGGCCCACGGCCCCGCCTGTGGCCGCCCTCGGCGCCGAACTCCTGGGGAAGGTACTCCGCCGCCTCCCCCACATGGCGTCGCTCGCCAGCGCCGCCTGCGTCTGCAAGCGCTGGGGCCGCGTGGCCTCCGACCCCGCCGTCTTCCGCCGCTTCGGCTCCCTCCGCAGGCCCCCGCTCGTCGGCGTCCTCGTCACAGACCGCGGCCGCGAGAAGTTCCCCCTCTACTACCATGACACCTGCTTCATCAAGGCGCCCTCTCGCAACAACCCGCAGCTGGCCTCCGCCGCGGCGAGCGGCGACTTCTACTTCATGCACCACCCCGAGGTCGACGACGACGACGAGTGGCGCCTCCGCGGCTGCGACGGCGGCTTCCTCCTCTTCTCCCTCGGCCGCTACAGCACGGACCTCGCCGTGTACGACCCCCTCGACCGGACCGCCGTCTTCTTCAAGCCGCCCGACGACCGGCGCTTGTTCTTCTACGCCATCGTCGCCGACGAGGCCGACGCCTCGTTCCAGGTCATCGCCATACAGCCCGGGGAAGACGAGACCTCATTCGTCTTCTCCTCCTGCACTGGCGGCTGGGTCGAGAATGGCTCCGTGTGCTCCGAGTGCTACACTGACGGCATTGCCGCGGGGCGGTTCGCTTACTGGCGGTCCAACACCAAGAAGGACGATTATTACGATTACGAAGTGAAGGAGGATATACTGGTGGTCGACACGACGACCATGGCGTGGTCGTACATAACCGCCCCGTTTCCCGTCGGCGAATCCTACTGCGTGGCGCACATGCCGGAGCACGGCGGGCTGTGCATCGTGTCCAGCGAGGAGCAACGCGTGCTGCTCTGGGTCCGTGACGCCAATGGTGGACGGGTGGTCAAGCAGGAGGTCTCGCTGCTGAATCAGTTTCCCTACCTGAAGAGGCTTCGTCGTGATGAGTGGATGAAGAGGGTGCGCATCCTGGCAATGAAGGCTGGCTATGTCTACATGGAGTTCTGGTCCATAAGGAATAATGACTCCTATCTTCTTGTGCTCAATCTCAACACCGTCAAGCTGGAAATGTTTCTCAACAATGGGCTCAACAATGAGGGTAAGCCCTACAGAGGCCCTGCTTTTCCGTTCTTTTTGCGGCTGGCACCTCTGCCTGCCGCAGATGACGACGAGGAGCTTCAAGATGCTTGATAGCATGGAGTAGGTAATCTCCTATCCGATCTGTTTGTTACATTTATTTGTCTTGTGTCTACTTCATTGGTACAAATTCACCATGTCACTTGGATCATGATGTGCCCTGCTCTGGATTTTTTCATGGATTCGTCAGTATTATAAACAGTTGTGTAATACTAGAACTCACAAACTTGTGTGCAATTTGTTGCTTTAATTGTGACTTGTTTATTTATAGTGAATGTACCCTTGTTTTCCAGATTATTTTCTAGAAATCACCATCACTTGTAGATTAGAAGTAGTAGTTGATTTGTTTTCAGAAGCTGTTGAATTAATTGTATCTTGTTTGATCAAGTGGTAATCTATCTTGTTTATTAGGCTATTGATATTTGACCGAAAATTTAAGAAGGCCCTACTTAATTGTTTATTTAATGGTATTTTTTCTCAGACATTGCAAACATATCATTAGAGTTAAACTTGTGAGTTCATGTGTGCTAAGTGAAAACTGATTACTTGATATTACCATGTTGCAAATAACTGAATTTTCTTGCTTGTTTGCTATTTCTTTTGTCACTTCAGACTTCACTCTGTAGTTAGCATCAAGGCTTAGTATCGGGTCATAATTTGCATCCTTGACTTGTATGCTTAACTTCACTATCTTTTCTTCAGTTATCTCAGTAAAAATGACAAACTCAAGTTCCATAATTATTTTTTACCGAATAATTTTGCAAAATGCTCTGAGTAATCGATTACTTTGGAATGCATCATAATCAAATTGTCAACCATGCTCCCCCATTTCCAAGTGTCTAGTAGTCATAAAAATTATGCATTTGTGTATCAACTGACCTAAAGGTGACCATGACTGTTATAGTTTGCTTTTCGACAAAGAATTGGTATAGTTTGTGGTTGGATGGTTTATATAGTTATCTACATTTGATGCATACCCTATAAAACAACCACCATGTGTGCTCTGTTAGGAGTAAATCTAGATCTTTGGATTTCAGGTCAAGTTGCTAGAAGTAACTTAACTTCGAGCATGAGGGCATCACTCACTCATCCTGTCAAAATGGAACTGCAGCAGCAGATTGGCACATGTTTTCTGTTTGACATGGGAATGGAGGCATGCAACTATTATGCAAGCCATGCAGTGGCGAGGCTATGTGTAAGCTGTGGGGTCAGCCGACCTCACAGCTTTTTTGAAAAACAGCCTATAAACACTGTTCATTACTGTTTATCATGAAGAAAAAATTCACAAAAAATGCCGTTGACCCCACAGATTATTTTGGCTGGCACCGCCGCTGAAGCCATGTATGGTTTATTTTGCGGAAATGGCTTGAATGTAATCTGAACTTGGTCCTTTCAGTTGTGAGACCTGTTTGATGTTAGTTAAATGAAACTTCAACTTATATGGTTTAATTTAATTCTGTTTGTGTACTTGCGTTTCATATTAATTAGACCAGCATGACATCATAATTCAGTTGGGTAAGAGAGCTCTACATTTTTTATACTAGTCTACTACTTTTACCGAAATGCTAATACTAATATAGTACGGTAGTACCATGGGATTACTAATTCAAAAGTGTGGAATATATGTGTGGTAATTCAAGTTGCACGTGAGAGCATGGTCCTAGGGTACAAAAGGAAATTCATATGTAAAATGTTTATGAAAATTCACACTTGATGTGTGTAACACATGGAACAAACTTGAATATCAATGTGTGTGCGCCAGTGATTTTTACATTGTAAATCTATTCTTATATATATATCCTCTTTTAGAGTTAATCTATCATTCCTTTTTCTCTTTTTTCAGTGGTTATACCTATCCTTTGTGTGCTCAACAGAGATATTGTGCGGCATGCCAAATTATGTGTCCCAAATGTCATGTCTATTGCAGAAAATATGTGATTTTACCTAACTCTGAAAAAATAACACAGTACCTGATCGTCATATAAAGCTATCCTCAACTTATATGGACACCCTGATCACAAATACTAGTACAAATGAAATGTGTTGTAGCTAGTACTCCCTCCGTAAAAAAAATATAAGAGCATTTAGATCACTATTTTAGTGATCTAAACGCGGACGAGGATTTGTAGCTCTCAGGTGCTCCGCACCCCTATACGAACAATTCGTTCAAGAAAATACCGAGAAATTGGAAAAAAAATCTGGGATTTGGGGATATCAAACGTGGGTTCCCGATGTACTCCCGTATGAAATTTTGTGAAAAAATACCAGGAAACGTATTCGTGGCAAAAAAGACAAAAACTTCTTATGTATAGCAAAACACTGTTTGTGTGGATTTTTGTTTGGACAGTAATTCCTTCGCCATTGATACGTTTTTTGGTATTTTTTCACGAAATTTCACACGGAAGTAGATTGGGGAACCAGGTTTGGTATCCTGAAATTTTAGATTTTTTGGGTATTTTTTATGAATATTTTTTGTATAGGGATGTGGAGCACCCATGTGCTCCTGTGTACTTTCCTCTAAACGCTTTATATTTCTTTACAGAGGGAGTATATGTTAAAAATATATAATAAAGCAACGAACCGTCACACAATGCATAACTTAGTGGGATAAGTATACAGTTATTTCTTAATAAACACATATAACCAGCATATATTCAGTTCACTTGTTACCCCAAAATATCTTACATCCAACAGCCACAAAATACCTCTTGCACTGTTGGAAATAAACAAGTGTAGATACTTGTCTAATGTTGAAGTAATTGCTGCAAGGTTCACAAGCTGAAGTAAACCAAACTAAACTAAATCATATGTACTATTAGCTTCGTGGAATCATTTAGGAGGTGATCTTGTCTATGCGAATGTGGAGAGACACCGTCCTGGACGGCCCAGCCCCACCCAGCAGCTTGGACGGCACCGTCAAGAACGTCAGGTCCTCAACGGCGACAGCGCCGGGCTCCTTGCTGCTCGTCACCTCGATGTCCGCACTGACGGTGTCGGCCCTGCCGTTGGCCGCCGCCGGTGGCCCCTTGGCCCACACCTTGGCCGCGTAGTGCGGCAGCGGAGACGCCCCCGTCCCGATGCACACCACCGACACGGCGATGGGCGCGCCCAGGCCAAGCGTGCCGCCGACCACGAGGAATGCGCGGCCGTCTTCCTCCGCGAACAGCAAGCGACGCGGCTCCGACACCGGCACCTGCAGTTGGATCACCTTTCCGTACTGGACCATGTGCACGGGCACAGAGTGGAGGATGTTGAGGTGGTGGAGGAGCGCGGGCGGCGGGCCGGCGAAGTCGCAGCCGGGAACCGGGCACCTGCAGGCGGCGTGCGGGCACGCGCTCTGGTGGTCCTCGAGCTCGTGGTAGGTGATGTACCTCCCGCAGCCATCGTGCGGGCACACGACCCTGGCCGAGGAGACGAAGGCCTCCATCGCCGTGCTGCGAATGTCGAAGGCGCCGCCGCGCTCGCACATCTCGCACTGCCACTGGCTCCCGGGCCGCTCGCCGCGGCAGTCGCCGCAGGCCAGGTGGCCGCCGCTGCACTGCACAAATTGATCCAACAGCCCATCAAGAAACCCGCGCCTTCCTGGACCAGGTGCACGGAACAAACAAAGATCGATGGGGTGTAGTCGAACCTGGAAGACGGGTGGCTTGAAGGGGAGGAAGCAGAAGGGGCAGTGGAGCACGGCGACGTCCATCTTGACGGAGATCTGCACCGCCGAGCCATGTTCCGCCGGCACGATCTCGCCCGCCTCGTGCACGGCGGGGCCATTGGCCACCACCAGCTCCAGCCTCGCCTTCCTGGCGCCCTGGTCGCCGCCCTTCTCCATGGCCGACGGCGAGCTCCTCCTCCTTTCCTCCGAAGTAGCACTAGCAGCCTGCCTCTCAAGTGTGAACTGCTCTGCTCGCGAGGTGGAAGAGGACCAGAAGAAGAGGGATGGTAAAAGCAAGCGCAGCTCCGTGAATCAATGCCCAGCTGGCTCACCGGCCGATTGATTTGACGTCAAAGCGGAGGGCAGCGGAAGAGGAAAACTGGAGAGGCCATTGCGAGCCAGCATCGCATACCCCAAAACGGAAAGAAACAGGACAATAATTTGAGCCTGTGCAGCCTTGGGTGTCTTTTTCGTTTTGACTGTTCAAAGAACTGAACCTTACGAGAGGGACTGTATAGGCTGTATGTATTTGGGATGATTTTCCATTTTATTGTTGCTTTACAAAACCGAAAATGTGGGATTTGATCTTACCGAAATTTAACAGTGTAATACACCCTTGCAAATTGCGTGGTTAGTCGTGGGATTTGTGGTTTGGGAACAATTTAGTCCATAAATAAAGTAACAAAAAATCAATAGAATCACAAATTCTCTTCAAAAAATCATCACACATATTTTTTGAGGGATAATCATCACACATTTATAGTCGGTAAATTACTCACATGTGTGCACATGAAAATTTTCTTTCAAAATTTAAGTACTTCCCCCCTTCCTAAATTAGTGTCGTGGTTTAACTTCAAATTTGAACTAAAACCACAACAAGTATTTTGGAACCGAGAGAGTAGTTTTCATCTGACAACATGAACCTAGCAACAACGTTGTCATTTCAAATATTCTGTCCCTTGACTGGTCAACAGGGACAAGCAATGTTTTTATGTGAAATAAATGTATATCCACACTCGGGTCCTCAATCTTGTAGTTGTGCAAAACTCGTACTCGATATTTGCAATGGTAAATAAAGTTTTGCGCGACTTTTGGGCTTATCGAGACAACATTTATGGAAGCAACAGGGAGGCGGATATGACCGTTGGGGAGGAGCGCTCGGGCGACTCGCTTGCACCGCGGGGCACCACCGTGGGGAGGGAGATCCTGCCTGTTGGTGTGCCCGCCGGTGAGGCGGGGAGGCAGGGGGCCTCGGGTCTGCGTGCGGCTGCTCCGGTGGGCGGCCGATTTTGGCTTCTGGGAGACGACTCCAATGAGGAGGGCGATGACCGCGAGGAGATGAGCTCGGTTGAGGGAGGGGCATCTCTGGACGCTGGGGTGCTCCTTTCCTGTCGCTCGCCGGGGTCGCTAGCTGGTAGGGCGGCGCGGGAGGTGTCTCCACGGGAGGACGGTGGCGTGGCGTGCGTCGGTGGGGAGCGTGCGGTGATCCAGATTGGAGGGATCGATGCGGCGGGGAGCTTATCTTCGTCCTTCCCGCTGAGCGGTGGCAAAGAGGACTCGCGAGGATGGATCCAGGTGCGCAGTCGGAAGTCATGCCCGTCCAGTTGGCTCCGGGGCCTGGCGCGGAGGTGGACCGTGTCAGATCGGCGGCGCTCCCCGCTGGCTGTCGGGCGTCGCCTGTTGCGCCCGGTCTTGCCTGAGAGTGATGCGGGGCTTTCGGGGGCGGTGGCTGGCTCGGCTCCCGTGGTCCTGGGCTATGAGGGTGGCGCCCGACCAACCTCGCCGCCGGCGCTATTCTCCGCATCGGATTTTCCCCCGCTCGCCGGCACGGAGGGGTCAACGGTGCTGCGGGTGGGAGAGGAGGTTATCCCTGGGCCTGTGGGCTTCCTGGCTGGGCCGAAGGTGGCGTGGGGCCCAACTTTCGGGTTCAGCTTCACTGAGCTGGCTGCTCGGCCCCCGCGAGATGTGGGCTTTCTTCCTCTGCTCGGCCCATCTCGCCCTCCTTGTGATGCCACTGGTGGCCCAGGTCGTCGGCGCCATATAAAACGCTGGTGGTGGGTGCGGAAAGTGGATAAGACCATTCAGTTAGGGTTCCCAGCTGCTCCGGCGGTGGGGGCGGTCGGCTCGGTTCATCCCAGCGGCGGCGGCGCCGTGCCTGGTGGCGACGGGGGTTCGGATGGAGAAGGAGCGCCGGCTGCAAGTGCACGGCTGGAACAAGCGACCCCGTGCGGAGCTTCCTGGTGAGGGGGACGCGCTAGTCCGTGAGAGGGATCTTCGTGCCCAGCTCTCGGCGCGCCGGGAGATGCCGCCGGGAGAGGGTCGGGTGTCGGTGTCAAAACCGACGGATTTCGGGTAGGGGATCCCAAACTGTGCGTCTAAGGTTGATGGTAACAGGAGACAGGGGACACGATGTTTACCCAGGTTCAGGCTCTCTCTATGGAGGTAATACCCTACTTCCTGCTTGATTGATCTTGATGAATATGAGTGTTACAAGAGTTGATCTACCTCGAGATCATAATGGCTAAAACCCTAAAAGTCTAGCCTGTATGACTATGATTGCCCCTACGGACTAAACCCTCCAGTTTATATAGACACCGGAGGGGACTAGGGTTGTACAAAGTCGGTTACAGAGAAAGAAATCTTCATATCCGAGCGCCAAGCTTGCCTTCCATGCCAAGGAGAGTCCTATCCGGACACGTGAGAGAGTCTTCGGTCTTGTATCTTCACAACCCATCAGTCTGGCCCACGTACCATAGTCCGGACGCCCGAGGACCCCTTAATCCAGGACTCCCTCAGTAGCCCCTGAACCAGGCTTCAATGACGAGGTGTCCGGCGCGCTGATTGTCTTCGGCATTGCAAGGCGGGTTCCTTCACCGAATACTCCAAAATAGTCTTTGAACACAAGAATCGTGTCCGGCTCTGCAAAACAAAATACCAAACACCACCACAGAGAGTATAATATTCCACGAGTCCAATCTGGTGACAACTTTTTGTAGCGTGATATCACGTCATTACCCGGTTATTATTTCAAACCGTTTTTGGCCGGTCGCTCCACGCTTCGAGACGCGGTTTTATTCGCATGACTTGTCGAAGTAGAGATCGTGTCCCCTTATCACGTGATTGTCATCAATACGGGCGTGGGTAATCCAACCGTACCGTCTGCACAACCCTTGGGAATAGGCGAGTTCCAAGGCGAGTGGGGAGGCGTTTAATATTCACTACCTTTATAAGGAGATACAGATTCCCTTCTTTCACCCACGCCTTCTCTCTCTCTGCCCTCCCATTCTCGAGGTCTAGCGCCCAAGTCCTCATCTTTTCCGCCTCAAGAAAGCACTTGATCATGTACGGATCTGGAGCGCAAGGCAAGTGGATGGCCTCCTCCGTCAAGGAGAAGGACATCACCGAGTTTCGGGAGGCCGGATACCTGGCCAAAGAAATCGCCCACCGGCTTCCGGCAAAGGGGCAGATCGTCCCCACCCCTAAGCCTAATGAAAGGGTGGTGTTCATCCCCCACTTTGTCCGCGGGCTAGGGTTTCCCCTCCACCCTTTTGTCCGCGAACTCATGTTTTATTACAGGCTAGATTTCCATGATCTAGCCCCAAATTCTTTCCTCAACATCTCGGCATTTATTGTTGTGTGCGAGGCCTTCCTCTGCACCCCCCCACTTCGGACTATGGCTTAAGATCTTCAACATGAAGCCAAAGTTGGTGGATGGCCAGCACGCAGAGTGCGGAGGTGCCATGGTGAGCAAGATGCCCAACGTCACATGGCCCAAAGGTACATTTGTGGAGACCATCAAAGAGTGGCAGAAACTGTGGTTCTATATCATAGAGCCCCGCAATGCTACCTGGGCCGCGGCTCCCGAATTCAAGTCCGGAGCCCCAATGCGGCTCACCTCCTGGCTAGAGAAGGGCTTGAATTAGTCTTCGTCGGACGAGCTGACAGCGCTGCAAACGCGCATCCAGAGCATGGTGGACAAGAACATCAAGCTCGTCAATGTGATCCAGGTGATGCTAGTTCGCCGGATCCTTCCATGCTAGAGCCGGACTTGCCATTTATGGGAGTTCGATCCGGCTGAGCACCAAACCTTGCAACGGTTCTTCGGAACTACACATGAAGACATCTGGAAGGTGCTCTTTAAGGGAAACGAGACGCGGCCGGAGACGACCGAGGATTGCGGGCACGCCCTAGCCCATCCCGCCAGTGCGGTAAGTCTTTCGTGTTTCAAGGTGTATCCTTTACTTGCTTACTCAGGGAAGATACCCAAACCTCACTACTTATTTTTTCAGGGTTGGACAAAGAAGGCGGAGTGGATTAAGTGTTCGGCTCCGCTGCCCGAGGAATCAGCCATCCCGCTTCTGATGAAGATGCTGGTTCCGGTGCCCTACCAGGCGCCGGAGAAGAAGGCCAAGGGGGCAGAAGTGGCCCCTGCCGCAAGGGCGCTTTGGACGCGACGTCCGAAGACACCGAGACTCACTCCTCTGCCGCCGAGGACGAGGAGGAGGAGGAGGAAGAAAGCAACTCTCCCCCTGAGGGGGAAGGAAGAAGAGGGCAGCCTCCACAAATCAGGAGGCAGAGGCGTCCAAGAGGGGGAAGGGTTCTGTCGGTGTCAAAACCGGCGGATCTCAGGTAGGGGGTCCCAAACTGTGCGTCTAGGCCGGATGGTAACAGGAGACAAGGGACACGAAGTTTACCCAGGTTCGGGCCCTCTCGATGGAGGCAAAACCCTACTCTTGCTTGATTAATATTGATGATATGGGTAGTACAAGAGTAGATCTACCACGAGATCAAGGAGGCTAAACCCTAGAAGTTAGCCTATGGTATGATTGTTGTATGTTGGGATTCTATCTTCTATCGACTAGCCTGGCCCTGGTTTATATAATGCACCAGAGGCCTAGGTTAACAAGAGTCCTAGCCGAATACGCCGGTGGGGAGAAGTCCTTGTCTTGATCGCCAAGTCTTGTGGAATCTTCCTTGTATGCGACAGCTGTCCGAACTGGCCCGTGAGTATACGGCCACGGGGGTCCCCGACCCAATCTAATAGATTGGGAGACGACATGGTGAGTACCCCTAGTCCAGGACACCGTCAGTAGCCCCCTGAACCGGTCTTCAAGTTAGGGACGCTCCTCGATTCTTCCGAACCGTTCTTCATCTTCGGTCGTCGGTCTTGAAAACTGGTTCAACAAATCTTCTTTATCTTCGATCTTGAGGATCGCCGAAATGCATTCGACGGGTTTACTTTTTATGCCGCACCTCGGGTTTGAAGTTGTTCCCGGGAGGCAGTGTCCTCTTGCGTCCGAGCTCCAACGCCGGACTGCATTTGAGGTATCCTTTGCAGCCGAGCACCAACGCCGGACCGCTTCCCAGCTCTAATGCCGAAATGTATCCGAGCTCCAACGCCGGACTATGTATCCGAGCTCCAACGCCGGACTGTATCCGAGCTCCAACGCCGGACTGTATCCGAGGTGTCGTAAATCACCTTGGTTCAAAGAAGTTTGAAGGAGTTTATCCGAGCTTAATGCCGGAAATGCCCTCTATGGAGCCAGCCACTAGCGCCCAAGCTTTATGCCGGACTGCTTCCGAGGTGGTGCACCACCCTGAATGTGGGCCGATTTTTGTCAATATTTTTGTCAATATCCTAGTAGCCGCTGAGACTCAGGTCGATTTGCAAAATTGGCCTAAGGATCAAGTCCTAGCTTGGCAAAATATTTCAGGACACTAAAAGCGGCGTGCTCAGTCGAGACTCAGGTTGGGTGCGGCCGACCAACCTGAGGATCAAAATCTCCTCGGAAACTATATTGCACATAAAATTTTCTGCATTGGACAAGCAATGCAGTAGCCCCCGAGACACTGGTCGGGTGGCAACACCAGATCAGGGGATCGATGTGCCCTTTAATATGTTTAAATAATAAGCCCGAAGCCCAGTAGCCCCCGAGCCTTAATGCGGGCACGGGTGGCCGAATTAAGGATCGATATCCATAGTAAAATCACAAATTGTGTGTAATGACTCTATGTATCCAAGTACTTTACGTCATTTAATGCTCGGATCCGCATTGTACAAAACTTTGTTGACCGACCATCGGCTTCCACCTCCTCGGCCAGTAGCCGAGGAGTGTTTGTCTTACTTTATAAAGCCTTTATGAGGACGACAAACAAGGCAATCTGGCCATACGGTTTTATAAACAAAGGTACGCGGAGAGATATGTTATATTACTGTTTAACAGAAGAAATGTCTTCCAAAGAAAATAGTCCCGCTATCGGTTCCTTTCTTTGGGTTGTCATGCTAAGCATGATCATAAAACCTCAGCTCCAATGTAAGAGCAAAATATCGAGGATTTAATTTGGGAGGCTAGTTAATAGCCCCCAGTAGTGTTCGGCGACAGTCGAGGTCAAGCCGTAAACACTTCGGCCAATGTTATGAACGGCCTGTTATTTAACATAGTCATCGGATCGCTGACCAGTTTACGCTTATTGTGACAGTCAGTTTTCGGCTTTCTCCACTGAGGTGCTTAACCATGTGAGCTGGAAGCACAATCGCAGTGGTTCTCCCTTTGCACGCCTAGCCGAACAAAACGGAACGTAGGAAGCAAATGCAGGAGCCGGGCAACCCAACTATTGACCGAAGACACAATTCGAAACCGATGCATATATAGCAATATCTGAGAATGTTTTTGCCGAATCCCTAAAAGGTGTCCGGCGTTGCACTGCGAGACTAATGCTGGAAAAGCACAAATACTTTAAAAGTGCCAAAAAGCTTGGAAAACCAAGAAACGTCAGTAAAAGCATGACGTTCGAACAATATCAACTGTTCGGTGCCAATCCGAAAATTGGTCTTAGAAAAAAGAAGTGCTTCTGTCGTGCTTTAACATGATACATCCTATCTCAAGACTTCGAGCGGGTCAGCCTACGGCTTCAACCTCCTATCCCGAGGGCGGAGTACTTCTCATCAGGCCAGTTTAGCAAACTAAACTCTAGCGGCTTTTGAGAGAGAAATTAGGCTCCCCGACTGGTGACCGCACACTCGTGTCGAAAAAAGGAGTGATAAATAATAATAATAAAACTTTGCAACGACTAAGAAGAAGAACACTTATTATAAAATGGCTCAAATAAACTTAAGAGCCCCCAAGTGACTTGGGTAGGAGAATGATTGCATGTACCGAAGTACTTATATCATATCTATGTTCAACCGAACTTTAAACGCGTCTTAACCGACCGTCGGCTTCTCCCTCTTCGGTCAAGGACCAAAAAGTGTTATGTACTCCATCGGTCGAGAATATCGACGGTGTTTCCAATAACTAGGCAATCAGGCCATAAGACTGTAACAGACAAAGCGCGCTCAGGGAACTTATGCTATATTACTGTGAAGTGTAAGAAGCATCTTCGAACAAAATAGTACCCCCACCGATACCTTTCTTCGGTGCTCATTGTTATTATGAGACTTGTGCAGTAGATTTTTTGTACTCATGAGTTCCGTTGTGTGCCGACCATCATTGAAAACTATAAGAGCGCTAGCTTTCGGCTTCACCCAGTCTGAGGTCCGGCTCGGGTGACCCGATCGTGACAATCGCAGAGGTGCTCCCTTTACTCCCTAGCCGAACAATCGGGAACGTAGGGGTAAACACAGGAGCGAGGCAACCCAGCTTGCAAATCTCTTAAGTCAATATGGTGCATATTGTGGCGTAATACACGAACAAGGAACGAAGCCGTAAAAGTATAATCATATGCAAGAGGAAAAGCGTCATGAAGGAAGCCCCCAAATGAATTGGGTATTTGAATTTATGCGTCACAAACAAAGTTTGGACAAGGAAATTTTTTACAAGCAACTTTTTTCCAAAAAAGTATAATGCTTGGTCGAACCGAACACAAGTTAGAAATTAAAGCTTTGAGCATGAAAGCGACTTAGCTGGTTAATGTGTTCGGTATTGATGACGCGGTCCGAGCTTGATGCGGGGCAAGGTTCCATCCCCCAAGCCGGTCCCATGGCGGCGCAAAGAGCTCGACATGCCGAAGTGGTGACATAGCACGGTCAATGCAGACCGACAGAGTGACGCCGAAGTCCCCGGATCATTTTCCTGTGCACAAAAAATAGTGCAAACTGGAGATAATAGTAATAATGATAATTAAAAAATCGTTGCATAATAAGTAATTTATACAAAGTGAGTAATAAAAGAAATATGGCCTGGCGCCGAAATCAATGTCGATGCAGGGCGTGGGCGTGATGCGGTAAACGCGTGGCAAAGCCTGAATTCGCAGGTCGGTCCGAGCTCCGGATGCGGCGTTCGCCGGACTATGTACGGAAACTGACCGGACCACCATGCGAATGTCGTGAATGCGGCCACCATTTGATAGACCTGTGTACATATGATGGACAAACCAGAGTAATAATTCCTTGGGAAAAATGAACCCAAACAAGCAAAAAAATATTAGGGATTAATAGCACCTGGTTTATTTGTTGTAGCAATCCGAGGGAAGGTGATTCCCAAAACTGGGACTCGCTCCGCACACCCATTGCCTGATGGGCGATAAAACGACGGCATGGCAATGCTGGTAAAAGTTGGCTCGCCGAGGCAAAGCCCTCGGCCCAGCTAACGTGACGGAGCTGGTCGGCTAGTGACGCCGAAGTGTCTGGAGTAGGTTGATGAAGAGATGGCGAAGCCCCCGGTCCAGCCGAGATGTCGAAGCCCCGATGTCAGCCGATGAGTTGAAGTAGGTCGGCGTGATGGACACCAGTTTGAAGAAGCGATAGTGCGGCCCTGTCGATGCAGGTCGTGACGTGGTCGATGCCGGCTTGATGAAGCAATCGTGCGGCGATGCCGGTATGCCCGCTCCGTGTAATCCGTGGGGCGACGATGTTGGTGATGTTTTATCCTTCGCGATGCCGGACTCTTGTTCGGCTTGCCGAGATGATGATCCGAAGAAGTTGAGCTCGGCTCAACAAAGTGACGTCGTGTCTTAGCGTAGGTCGGCAGCCGTGGAGTAATATTGCCGGACTGGTTTGACACCAGCATGATGTTTGAAGATCATGTTCAAAAGAGCTTAAAGTTAGTGGGATGTGTTCGGGAACAAAACACAATACCCCATACAAAACTTCCTTCAAAAGGGATGTCCGAAATCCCGTTCATAGAAAAGATGAACTCGGGTCGGATTCGTTTTTGCGCAGAAAACAGATCCGAAAAGTGATGCACTAATCGGAAGGTTCCCAGAGTTTGGACGGTCGGATCGAGCTGAAATTTTGAGAGGTGGTAGATACAGGAATTCCGCAGCCGATCAACGGTTGGATCTTCCAAAGGACGTCCGAGTTAGAAGCTGGACACCATGCCCTAAACACATCCAAATTCCCGTCTAGATTTGACAGGGCTCCGGTATATCGTGGATTGCCAGAGATTCCTCCATCGGAACTCGACAAAATTTTCTAGGGTTGTTGTAGACTCAATTCCGCACAATTCAACCAAAGCGATCGTCAAAGCGATACTCGAAGAGGTGGTGGCAGCAGATACGAGTTTGCTGTCCAGAAAAACAACACGGTCGCTTGAGGGCAATGTTGACGTTGAGCCCCCGAGCTCCATGAATGATTCCTCCGTGATCTTGATAGAGATCGGAGTTGATGTTTGATGAAGGCCCTCGTCCGAACATGGTGACCCGAACACGGGGCGCAATTCTTGGTCGAACCAAGGTGACCAGTCGAGCTGGTGACGAAGATGCCGAAGTCGCAGTTGATCTGCAGGCGAGCCATCGATCCTTTTGTCGATCACACAGCGAAACTCTCAATGAAAGCACCAATGTCGGTGTCAAAACCGGCGGATCTCAGGTAGGGGGTCCCGAACTGTGCGTCTAGGCCGGATGGTAACAGGAGACAAGGGACACGAAGTTTACCCAGGTTCGGGCCCTCTCGATGGAGGTAAAATCCTACTCCTGCTTGATTAATATTGATGATATGGGTAGTACAAGAGTAGATCTACCACGAGATCAAGGAGGCTAAACCCTAGAAGTTAGCCTATGGTATGATTGTTGTATGTTGGGATTCTATCTTCTATCGACTAGCCTGGCCCTGGTTTATATAATGCACGAGAGGCCTAGGTTAACAAGAGTCCTAGCCGAATACGCCGGTGGGGAGAAGTCCTTGTCTTGATCGCCAAGTCTTGTGGAATCTTCCTTGTATGCGGCAGCTTTCCGAACTGGCCCATGAGTATACGGCCACAGGGGTCCTCGGCCCAATCTAATAGATTGGGAGACGACGTGGTGAGTACCCCCTAGTCCAGGACACCGTCAGGTTCCCTCGCGGATAACTCCGCGTGGGATGTCGTTAAGAAAATATGCCCTAGAGGCAATAATAAAGTTATTATTTATTTCCTTATTTCATAATAAATGTTTATTATTCATGCTAGAATTGTATTAACCGAAAACATAATACATGTGTGAATACATAGACAAACAGAGCGTCACTAGTATGCCTCTAGTTGACTAGCTCGTTAATCAAAGATGGTTATGTTTCCTAGCCATTGACATGAGTTGTCATTTGATTAACGAGATCACATCATTAGGAGAATGATGTGATTGACATGACCCATTCCGTTAGCTTAGCACCCGATCGTTTAGTATGATGCCATTGCTTTCTTCATGACTTATACATGTTCATATGACTATGAGATTATGCAACTCCCGTTTATCGGAGGAACACTTTGTGTGCTACCAAACGTCACAACGTAACTGGGTGATTATAAATGTGCTCTACAGGTGTCTCCAAAGGTACCTATTGGGTTGGCGTATTTCGAGATTAGGATTTGTACTCCGATTGTCGGAGAGGTATCTCTGGGCCCTCTCGGTAATGCACATCACTTAAGCCTTGCAAGCATTGCAACTAATTAGTTAGTTGCGGGATGATGTATTACGGAACGAGTAAAGAGACTTGCCGTTAACGAGATTGAACTAGGTAATGAGATACTGACGATCGAATCTCGAGCAAGTAACATACCGATGACAAAGGGAACAACATAAGTTGTTATGCGGTCTGACCGATAAAGATCTTCGTAGAATATGTGGGAGCCAATATGAGCATCCAGGTTCCGCTATTGGTTATTGACCGGAGACGTGTCTCGGTCATGTCTACATAGTTCTCGAACCCATAGGGTCCGCACGCTTAACATTTTGATGACAGTTATATTATGAGTTTATATGTTTTGATGTACCGAAGGTTGTTTGGAGTCCCGGATGTGATCACGGACATGACGAGGAGTCTCAAAATGGTCGAGACATAAAGATTGATATATTAGAAGCCTATGTTTGGATATCGGAAGTGTTCCAGGTGAAATTCGATTTTACCGGAGTACCGGAGGGGTTACCGGAACCCCCAGGGGGTTAATGGGCCTTAGTGGGCCTTTACGGAGAAGAGGAGAGGCGGCCACGGCTGGGCTGCGCGCCCCTCCCCCTAGTCCGGATAGGACAAGGAGAGGGGGCGGTGCCCCCTTCCTTCCTCTCTCCCTCCTCTTTCCCCCTCCCAAGTCCTTATCCAACTAGGAAAGGGGGGGAGTCCTACTCCCGGTGGGAGTAGGACTCCTCCTGGCGCGCCCCCTCTCTAGGCCGGCCGCACCCCCCCTTTCTCCTTTATATACGGGGGCAGGGGGGCACCCTAGACACAACAATTGATCGTTTGATCTTTTAGCCGTGTGGGGTGCCCCCCTCCACCATAGTCCACCTCGATAATACTGTAGAGGTGCTTAGGCGAAGCCCTATGTCGGTAGAACATCATCATCGTCACCATGCCGTCGTGCTGACGAAACTCTCCCTTAACACTCGGCTGGATCGGAGTTCGAGGGACGTCATCGGGCTGAACGTGTGCTGAACTCGAAGGTGTCGTGCGTTCGGTACTTGATCGGTCGGATCGTGAAGATGTACATCAACCGCGTTGTGCTAACGCTTCCGCTTTCGGTCTACGAGGGTACGTGGACAACACTCTCCCCTCTCGTTGCTATGCATCACCATGATCTTGCGTGTGCGTAGGAATTTTTTTGAAATTACTACGTTCCCGAAACAGTGGCATCCGAGCCTGGTTTTATGCGTAGATGTCATATGCACGAGTAGAACACAAGTGAGTTGTGGGAGATATAAGTCATACTGCTTACCATCATGTCATACTTTGGTTCGGCGGTATTGTTGGATGAAGCGGCCCGGACCGACATTACGCGTACGCTTACGCGAGACTGGTTCTACCGACGTGCTTTGCACACAGGTGGCTGGCGGGTGTCAGTTTCTCCAACTTTAGTTGAACCGAGTGTGGCTACGCCCGGTCCTTGTGAAGGTTAAAACAACACCAACTTGAAAAACTATCGTTGTGGTTTTGATGCGTAGGTAAACGGTTCTTGCTAAGCCCAGTAGCAGCCACGTAAAACTTGCAACAACAAACTAGAGGACGTCTAACTTGTTTTTGCAGGGCATGTTGTGATGTGATATGGTCAAGACATGATGCTAAATTTTATTGTATGAGATGATCATGTTTTGTAACCGAGTTATCGGCAACTGGCAGGAGCCATATGGTTGTCACTTTATTTTATGCAATGCAATCACCCTGTAATGCTTTACTTTATCACTAAGAGGTAGCGATAGTTGTAGAAGCATAAGATTGGCGAGACGACAACGATGCTACGATGGAGATCAAGGTGTCGCGCCGGTGATAATGGTGATCATGACGGTGCTTCGGAGATGGAGATCACAAGCACAAGATGATGATGGCCATATCATATCACTTATATTGATTGCATGTGATGTTTATCTTTTATGCATCTTATCTTGCTTTGATTGACGGTAGCATTATAAGATGATCCCTCACTAAATTATCAAAGTATAAGTGTTCTCCCTGAGTATGCACCATTGCGAAAGTTCTTCGTGCTGAGACACCACGTGATGATCGGGTGTGATAGGCTCTATGTTCAAATACAACAGGTGCAAAACAGTTGCACACGCAGAATACTCAGGTTAAACTTGATGAGCCTAGCATATAACAGATATGGCCTCGGAACACGGAGACCGAAAGGTCGAGCATGAATCATATAGTAGATATGATCAACATAGTGATGTTCACCATTGAAACTACTCCATCTCACGTGATGATCAGACATGGTTTAGTTGATATGGATCACGTAATCACTTAGAGGATTAGAGGGATGTCTATCTAAGTGGGAGTTCTTAAGTTATATGATTAATTGAACTTAAATTTATCATGAACTTAGTACCTGATAGTATCTTGCTTATCTATGTTGATTATAGATAGATGACCCGTGCTATTGTTCCGTTGAATTTTAATGCGTTCCTTGAGAAAGCAAAGTTGAAAGATGATGGTAGCAATTACACGGACTGGGTCCGTAACTTGAGGATTATCCTAATTGCTGGACAGAAGAATTACGTCCTGGAAGCACCGCTGGGTGCCAGGCCTGCTACTGATGCAACTGACGACGTTAAGAACGTCTGGCAGAGCAAAGCTGATGACTACTCAATAATTCAATGTGCCATGCTTTACGGCTTAGAACCAAGACTTCAACGACGTTTTGAACGTCATGGAGCATATGAGATGTTCCAGGAGTTGAAGTTAATATTTCAAGCAAATGCTCAGATGGAGAGATATGAAGTCTCCAATAAGTTCTATAGCTGCAAGATGGAGGAGAATAGTTCTGTCAGTGAGCATATACTCAAAATGTCTGGGTATAATAATCACTTGATTCAACTGGGAGTTAATCTTTCGGATGATAGCATCATTGACAGAATTCTCCAATCATTGCCACCAAGCTACAAGAGCTTCGTGATGAACTATAACATGCAAGGGATGGATAAGACAATTCCCGAGCTTTTCGCGATGCTAAAAGCTGCGGAGGTAGAAATAAAAAAGGAGCATCAAGTGTTGATGATTAATAAAACCACCAGTTTCAAGAAAAAGGGCAAAGGGAAGAAGAAGGGGAACTTCAAGAAGAACAGCAAGCAAGTTGCTGATCAGGAGAAGAAACCCAAGTCTGGACCTAAGCCTGAGACTGAGTGCTTCTACTGCAAGCAGACTGGTCACTGGAAGCGGAACTGCCCCAAGTATTTGGCGGACAAGAAGGATGGCAAGGTGAACAAAGGTATATGTGATATACATGTTATTGATGTGTACCTTACTAATGCTCGCAGTAGCACCTGGGTATTTGATACTGGTTCTGTTGCTAATATTTGCAACTCGAAACAGGGGCTACGGATTAAGCGAAGATTGGCTAAGGACGAGGTGGCGATGCGCGTGGGAAATGGTTCCAAAGTTGATGTGATCGCAGTCGGCACGCTACCTCTACATCTACCTTCGGGATTAGTATTAGACCTAAATAATTGTTATTTGGTGCCAGCGTTGAGCATGAACATTATATCTGAATCTTGTTTAATGCGAGACGGTTATTCATTTAAATCAGAGAATAATGGTTGTTCTATTTATATGAGTAATATCTTTTATGTTCATGCACCCCTGAAGAGTGGTCTATTTTTGTTGAATCTCGAAAGTGGTGATACACATATTCATAGTATTGAAGCCAAAAGATGCAGAGTTGATAATGATAGTGCAACTTATTTGTGGCGCTGCCGTTTAGGTCATATCGGTGTAAAACGCATGGAGAAACTCCATACTGATGGACTTTTGGAACCACTTGATTATGAATCACTTGGTACTTGCGAACCGTGCCTCATGGGCAAGATGACTAAAACGCCATTCTCCGGAACTATGGAGAGAGCAACAGATTTGTTGGAGATCATACATACAGATGTATGTGGTCCGATGAATGTTGAGGCTCGTGGCGGATATCATTATTTTCTCACCTTCACAGATGATTTAAGCAGATATGGGTATATCTACTTAATGAAACATAAGTCTGAAATGTTTGAAAAGTTTAAAGAATTTCAAGAGTGAAGTTGAAAATCATTGTAACAAGAAAATAAAGTTTCTACGATCTGATCCTGGAGGAGAATATTTGAGTTATGAGTTTGTTCTTCATTTGAAACAATGCGGAATAGTTTCGCAACTCACGCCACCCAGAACACCACAGCGTAATGGTGTGTCCGAACGTCGTAATCGTACTCTACTAGATATGGTGCGATCTATGATGTCTCTTACTGATTTACCGCTATCGTTTTGGGGTTATGCTCTAGAGACAGCCGCATTCACATTAAATAGGGCACCATCAAAATCCGTTGAGACGACGCCTTATGAACTATGGTTTGGCAAGAAACCAAAGTCGTCGTTTCTGGAAGTTTGGGGCTGCGATGCTTATGTAAAAAAGCTTCAACCTGATAAGCTCGAACCCAAATCGGAGAAATGTGTCTTCATAGGATACCCAAAGGAGACTGTTGGGTACACCTTCTATCACAGATCCGAAGGCAAGACTTATGTTGCTAAATTCAAAATCTTTCTGGAGAAGGAGTTTTTGTCAAAGAAGTGAGTGGGAGGAAAGTAGAACCTGATGAGGTAACTATACCTGCTCCCTTGTTCATCACAGAAACCGGTTTCTGCGACACCTACACCAATTAGTGAGGAAGTTAATGATGATGATCATGAAACTTCAGATCAAGTTGTTACTGAACCTCGTAGGTCAACCAGAGTAAGATCCGCACCAGAGTGGTACGGTAATACTGTTCTGGAAGTTATGTTACTAGACCATGGCGAACCTACGAATTATGAAGAAGGGATGGTGAGCCCAGATTCCGCAAAATGGCTTGAGGCCATGAAATCTGAGATGGGGTGAGCCCAGATTCCACAAAATGGCTTGAGGCCATGAAATCTGAGATGGGATCCATGTATGAGAACAAAGTATGGACTTTGGTTGACTTGCCCGATGATCGGCAAGCAATTGAGAATAAATGGATCTTCAAGAAGAAGACTGACGCTGACGGTAATGTTACTGTCTATAAAGCTCGACTTGTTGCAAAAGGTTTTCGACAAGTTCAAGGGATTGACTACGATGAGACCTTCTCACCCGTAGCGATGCTTAAGTCTGTCCAAATCATGTTACCAATTACCGCATTTTATGATTATGAAATATGGCAGATGGATGTCAAAACTGCATTTCTGAATGGATTTCTGGAAGAAGAGTTGTATATGATGCAACCGGAAGGTTTTGTCGATCCAAAGGGAGCTAACAAAGTGTGCAAGCTCCAGCGATCCATTTATGGACTGGTGCAAGCCTCTCGGAGTTGGAATAAACACTTTGATAGTGTGACCAAAGCATTTGGTTTTATACATACTTTTGGAGAAGCCTGTATTTACAAGAAAGTGAGTGGGAGCTCTGTAGCATTTCTGATATTATATGTGGATGACATATTGCTGATTGGAAATGATATAGAATTTCTGGATAACATAAAGGGATACTTGAATAAGAGTTTTTCAATGAAAGACCTCAGTGAAGCTGCTTATATATTGGGCATCAAGATTTATAGAGATAGATCAAGACGCTTAATTGGACTTTCACAAAGCACTTACCTTGACAAAGTTTTGAAGAAGTTCAAAATGGATCAAGCAAAGAAAGGGTTCTTGCCTGTGTTACAAGGTGTGAAGTTGAGTAAGACTCAATGCCCAACCACTGCAGAAGATAGAGAGAAGATGAAAGATGTTCCCTATGCTTCAGCCATAGGCTCTATCATGTATGCAATGCTATGTACCAGACCTGATGTGTGCCTTGCTATAAGTTTAACAGGGAGGTACCAAAGTAATCCAGGAGTGGATCACTGGACAACGGTCAAGAACATCCTGAAATATCTAAAAAGGACTAAGGATATGCTTCCTGTTTATGGAGGTGACAAAAAGCTCATCGTAAATGGTTACGTTGATGCAAGCTTTGGCACTCATCCGGACGATTCTAAACCGCAAACCGGATACGTGTTTACATTGAACGGTGGAGCTATCAGTTGGTGCAGTTCTAAACAAAGCGTTGTGGCGGGATCTACGTGTGAATCGGAGTACATAGCTGCTTCAGAAGCAGCAAATGAAGGAGTCTGGATGAAGGAGTTCATATCCGATCTAGGTGTCATACCTAGTGCATCGGGTCCGATGAAAATCTTTTGTGACAATACTAGTGCAATTGCCTTGGCGAAGGAATCCAGATTTCACAAGAGGACCAAGCACATCAAGAGACGGTTCAATTCCATCCGGGATTTAGTCCAGGTGGGAGACATAGAAATTTGCAAGATACATACGGATCTGAATGTTGCAGACCCGTTGACTTATCCTCTTCCACGAGCAAAACATGATCAGCACCAAGACTCCATGGGTGTTAGAATCATTACTGTGTAATCTAGATTATGGACTCTAGTGCAAGTGGGATACTGAAGGAAATATGCCCTAGAGGCAATAATAAAGTTATTATTTATTTCCTTATTTCATGATAAATGTTTATTATTTATGCTAGAATTGTATTAACCGGAAACATAATACATGTGTGAATACATAGACAGACAGAGCGTCACTAGTATGCCTCTACTTGGCTAGCTCGATAACCAAAGATGGTTATGTTTCCTAGCCATTGACATGAGTTGTCATTTGATTAACGGGATCACATCATTAGGAGAATGATGTGATTGACATGACCCATTCCGTTAGCTTAGCACCCGATCATTTAGTATGATGCTATTGCTTTCTTCATGACTTATACATGTTCCTATGACTATGAGATTATGCAACTCCCATTTACCGGAGGAACACTTTGTGTTCTACCAAACGTCACAACGTAACTGGGTGATTATAAATGTGCTCTATAGGTGTCTCCAAAGGTACTTGTTGGGTTGGCGTATTTCGAGATTAGGATTTGTCACTCCGATTGTCGGAGAGGTATCTCTGGGCCCTCTCGGTAATGCACATCACTTAAACCTTGCAAGCCTTGCAACTATTGAGTTAGTTGCGGCATGATGTTTTACAGAATGAGTAAAGAGACTTGCCGGTAACGATATTGAACTAGGTATTGAGATACCGACGATCGAATCTCGGGCAAGTAACATACCGATGACAAAGGGAACAACGTATGTTGTTATGCGGTATGACCGATAAAGATCTTCATAGAATATGTGGGAGCCAATATGAGCATCTAGATTCTGCTATTGGTTATTGACCAGAGACGTGTCTCGGTCATGTCTACATAGTTCTCGAACCCGTAGGAGTCCGCACGCTTAACGTTTCGATGACAGGTATATTATGAGTTTATATGTTTTGATGTACCGAAGGTTGTTTGGAGTCCCGGATGTGATCACGGGCATGACGAGGAGTCTCGAAATGGTCGAGACATAAAGATTGATATATTGGAATCCTATGTTTGGATATCAGAAGTGCTCCAGGTGAAATTGGATTTTACCGGAGTACCGGAGGGGTTACCGGAACCCACCGGGGGTTATTGGGCCTTAGTGGGCCTTTACGGAGAAGAGGAGAGGCGGCCCGGGCTGGGCCGCGTGCCCCTCCCCCCTAGTCCGAATAGTACAAGGAGAGGGGGGCGGCGCCCCCTTCCTTCCTCTCTCCCTCCTCTTTCCCCCTCCCAAGTCCTAATCCAACTAGGAAAGGGGGGAGTCCTACTCCTGGTGGGAGTAGGACTCCTCCTGGCGCGCCCCCTCTCCAGGCCGGCCGCACCCCCTCTTGCTCCTTTATATACGGGGGCAGGGGGCACCCTAGACACAACAATTGATCGTTTGATCTTTTAGCCGTGTGCGGTGCCCCCTCCACCATAGTCCACCTCGATAATACTGTGGCGATGCTTAGGCGAAGCCCTGCGTTGGTAGAACATCATCATCGTCACCACACCGTTGTGCTGACGAAACTCTCCCTTAACACTCGGCTGGATCGGAGTTCAAGGAACGTCATCGGGCTGAACGTGTGCTGAACTCGGAGGTGCCGTGCGTTCGGTACTTGATCGGTCGGATCGTGAAGACGTACGACTACATCAACCGCGTTGTGCTAACGCTTCCGCTTTCGGTCTACGAGGGTACGTGGACAACACTCTCCCCTCTCGTTGCTATGCATCACCATGATTTTGCGTGTGCGTAGGATTTTTTTTGAAATTACTACGTTCCCCAACACGTCGACAACAGCCCAGAGCCACGCCCCCGAGACAAGCCCGTGGCCGAATCGTGAGTACTAAAAAACCCGGACACATTCATATATCCGGCCTCTCTACTTCATAGTCTTAACATATTGAATCATGCACTTGCAGATTGGATCAGTCCAACCTCGAGTGGTCCTCATCTTCGGGGAATTCGTTGGACCCGAAGGCGATGGACAGCGGGTCCCTTCCGGCGGCTGATACGTCTCCAACGTATCTATACTTTTTGATTGCTCCATGCTATCTTCTGTTTTGGACATTATTGGGCTTTATTATTCACTTTTATTTTATTTTTGGGACTAACCTATTGACCCAGAGCCGAGTGCCAGTTCTTGTTTTTTCCCTTGTTTCAGTGTTTCGAAGAAAAGGAATATCAAACGGAGTCGAAACGGAATGAAACCTTCTGGAGAAGTTATTTTTAGAAGGAAAGCAACCCGGGAGACTTGGATTCCACGTCAAGAAAGCAACGAGGAAGGCACGAGGAAGGGGTCGAGGCACGCCCACCCCCCTGGGCGCGCCCTCCACCCTCGTGGCCCCCTCGTGGCTCCCCTGGCGTACTTCTTCTGCCTATATATATATATATATATATATATCAATATACCCTAAAAACTTCGGGGAACAGAATAGATCGGGAGTTCCGCCACCGCAAGCCTCTGTAGCCACCAAAACCCAACCGGGACCCTGTTCCGGCACCCTGCTGGAGGGGGGAACCCTCACCGGTGGCCATCTTCATCATCCCGGCGCTCTCCATGACGAGGAGGGAGTAGTTCACCCTCGGGGCTGAGGGTATGTACCAGTAGCTATGTGTTTTATCTCTCTCTCTCTCTCTCTCTCTCGTGTTCTTGATTTGGCACGATCTTGATGTATCGCGAGCTTTGCTATTATAGTTGGATCTTATGATGTTTCTCCCCCTCTACTCTCTTGTAATGGATTGAGTTTTCCCTTTAAGTAATCTTTTCGGATTGAGTCTTTAATGACTTGAGAACACTTGATGTATGTCTTGCCATGTGTATCTGTGGTGACAATGGGATATCACGTGATTCACTTGATGTATGTCTTGGTGATCAACTTGCGGGTTCCGCCCATGAACCTATGCATAGGGGTTGGCACACGTTTTCGTCTTGATTCTTCGGTAGAAACTTTGGGGCAATCTTTGAAGTACTTTGTGTTGGATTGAATAGATGAATCTGAGATTGTGTGATGCATATCGTATAATCACACCCACGGATACTTGAGGTGACATTGGAGTATCTAGGTGACATTAGAGTTTTGGTTGATTTGTGTCTTAAGGTGTTATTCTAGTACGAACTCTAGGGCTGTTTGTGACTCTTATAGGAATAACCCAATGGATTGATTGGAAAGAATAACTTTGAGGTGGTTTCGTACCCTACCATAATCTCTTCGTTCGTTCTCCGCTAGTAGTGACTTTGGAGTGTCTCTTTGTTGCATGTTGAGGGATAGTTATATGATCCAATTATGTTATTATTGTTGAGAGAACTTGCACTAGTGAAAGTATGAACCCTAGGCCTTGTTTCCTATCATTGCAATACCGTTTACGCTCACTTTTATCATTAGTTACCTTGCTGTTTTTATATTTTCAGATTACAAATACTCATATCTACCATCCATATTACACTTGTATCACCATCTCTTCGCCGAACTAGTGCACCTATACAATTTACCATTGTATTGGGTGTGTTGGGGACACAAGAGACTCTTTGTTATTTGGTTGCAGGGTTGTTTGAGAGAGACCATCTTCATCCTACGCCTCCCACGGATTGATAAACCTTAGGTCATCCACTTGAGGGAAATTTGCTACTGTCCTACAAACCTCTGCACTTGGAGGCCCAACAACGTCTACAAGAAGAAGGTTGTGTAGTAGACATCAGCGGCCTCCTCTCCCAAGGCCATGGATGACACCGAGGTCTTGTCCCGAAGGATCCCATGCCAGGGAGAAACTAAGGAGCCCCCAGGGCGGCGCCGGAAGGTAAAACCTCGGCTGCCGGACACATGGGGGAGCAAACCCTTATGGAGACCGGCGATGGGGGCCATATTCAGTTCGGCCCCCAGCCGAATACTGTCCCGAAGACCTGTACGGCTCCGGAATCCGGCGGGCAGCCTCCTTCGAAAGAAGGAGGTGTGACTATTCCACTGGTGACCTCTGTCCAACCAGAGGCACCGGATGTTCTCCTGGAAGCACTGCGAAGTGCTTCCATTGTGGAGGAACACCGTACCCTCATGGGTACGGTGATTGAAAAGATTCAGTCCGCAAAGAGCAGACTGACCGAAGCCTGCACAAGCCTTCTAACAGGCTTTGAGGTAAGCAACGCGATTATGTAAAAAGAATGTGATAGTATAGACAGTAGCCCCTGAGACTGTGTTCGGTGTTCGGAAAGAAAAGACGGAAAGAGGATCAAAGAATCTTCGCAGGAGACTAATCATATGTGTCTATGTGATTGAGCAGGCGTCGTTGCTGACTGAGACCTCCCACGCTGCCAAAGTCTCTGGACTGAAGCAGAGGCTGGAGCAGGCTGAGGACGAGCTCGGCCAAGCAAGGAAGCAGCTGGAGGATAAGCGAGGTATGTAATGACCTGCTGTATATTTAGAGAGAATAGATGATTTGTATTGACAATATTGTCATTATATTTGTAGGAGCTACGACCGAGGTCGAGGCCCTTATAAAGGCCCTGGCCGAGGCCGAGGAGAGAGCTGCCAAGGAACGAGCCGCCCGCGAAAAGCACGAGGCCAGGGTCGGTGAGGTCCAGCAAGAGCTCCAGGATGCCGTGAAGAAATGCGAGTCCTTGGAGCACGATATTTAGGCTCAAGAGACCAAACTCGGCAAGGCGCGCAAGATGCCCGAGTTGAAGCCCAGGGCGCTCTCCAGGAGATTCAAGAGGCCAAGAAGATTGCGGCGGGTAAGGCCTTCATTATGCAGAGCAAATATGTGAAGAAGAGGTACCTCTTAATAATCCGGATTTGGAGTTCTCTAGGAGCGTTTGTGGATTTGCCGCGCAGTGTTTCTAACGCTGCGGCATTCTTCCGAGCCAAAGAGAGGAGCTCAACGGAGAAGCTGTTTTGGTCGCAATACCTTGCGCCAGAACATCCGGTGCCCTTTAGCTACCATCTCAAATAGCTGGTCGAACTGCATAGGGTGGCCGAACTAGCCATGAAGGATTTAATAATCCGGCTATGGCCTGCTGAAGCTATATCCAGCATCTACTTCGGGCTCGTGAAGCAGCTGGTCAATGCCTGCCCCGACTTGACGTTATCAAGTGATCGGTCTGCATCAAGGGTGCGCGGATGGCCTTCGCCCGCGTCAAGGTGTAGTGGGCGAAGATGAACGCTGCCAAGCTCGCGACAGAGGGACCGCCGGAGGGCAAGGAGCACCGCACGCCCGAGCTATATTTTGACAATGTCCTGGAGGGATCCCGCATTGTGGCGGAGTAGTGTGCGAAAGATGTCATGTTTGAATGAATACATTCATATTATCTTGCCATGTATTATGAAACAAAGTCGATTATGTAATGTAATGCTTTGTTAAAAATTTACCTCCTGTGCGGCCGTTTTTATGGAATCTGAGAGTTGGCCAGTCGTTGGCTTCAGCCCCCACGTAGGTAGTACGGGGGTGTTCGGGATGGAATCTAAACACTCTTGATCCAATTGTTTGGTCCTTGAAGGAGGTGTTTAGCGCAACGAACCAGGTAATCGGACTATGTGGCTTTATCACCCTCACTTAGCCATAGGAGTTTGACAGTTAAAATTTAGGTGCAACCCCTAGTATCCGAACTAGGGTGCTGTAAACACCTAATCGGGTAAGAACCGATTCATCGCATAATGCGGAAAAATATAAATCGCTAAAGATTTGAAACCTTCGAAGAGCTGACCGGCTCACGCCACACCACGACAGTCAGTTTTCAGCTTTCTCTACTGAGGTGCTCATCCGGATAAACCAGGACACAATCGCAGTAGTTCTCCCTTTACTACCCTAGCCGATATAGCGAAACGTAAGGTAGTAAGCACAGGAGCCGGGCAACCCAACTATTGACCAAAGACATGATTCGGAGCCAATGCATATAATGCTAAATTCAGGGTGCCGAACTATACTGTAAAAAGTGTTCGGACTTTCGTGCCGTATTACGGGGCGCAATGAAGCCCCTGGCGGATTAAAGCATACCAAAGTGTACGGGTGCAATTTGATAAGATTACCAAGAGAAAAAAAGAAGAGTAGCAAGCTAGTGCCACAGAAGTTGGGCCGCAAACTGTTTCCATTATAGTTTGATTAATATGTCAAAGCGTATTTGTACAAGTAGTGTAATAAGCAACATGGCTATTTAATATGCCACGACCAAGGGAGAGTTGTGTGCAGGTCCTGAAAATAGGTAGAGTGATCGTTAAAGGGACCACCTAGAAATGCCCTTATACACCAATGTTTCTTGTCGTCTTGGTGTATCTATCCTTCGAAAGGACCGGTGATTAGGCCGTCAGGAAAGGCCTGTGGAAAAGAAACCCTGAAAAGGAGAAAAAGAAAAAGTGAAAGTAAGTGTGTCCAGGGAAGGTCGAGTCGTATTATGGATCACAGTCTAGTTATGCCTCCGTCTATGCCCATGGTATTTTGAGTGCGTAGTTATGTACGCGCGCTACGAACGCCGCTACTTGGTCGGGATTGGGAAGGAGGCCAAATTGCTATTCGAGCTCTTGACGAGCTGGGCTGTCCTGCTGCAGAGTAGTCCGGACTCGTTTGACAGTGTCCGGGAGCTCGGCCGCCGAATTAAGGTTCTGCTTAAAAAGGCCGCTCTGTACTTCTGCTGCTAAAGCAGCGGTGTGCTCCTTGGTAGAGAGGGAGCGTTCCATGTTTCCATTGATTGTTATGACGCCGTGTGGTCCGGGCATCTTGAACTTGAGATAAGCGTAGTGTGGCACCGCGTTGAATCGAGCAAATGCGGTTCGTCTGAGCAGTGCATGATAGCCACTGCAGAAGGGGACGATATCGAAGATCAACTCTTCGCTTCGAAAGTTGTCCGGGGATCCGAAGACAACCTCTAGTGTGATTGAGCCTGTATAGCGAGCCTCTACACCTGGTATGACTCCTTTAAAGGTAGTCTTTATGGGTTTGATCCGTGATGAATTAATGCCCATTTTGCGCGATGTATCCTGATAGAGTAGGTTCAGGTTGCTGCCACCATCCATGAGGACTCGCGTGAGATGGAATCCATCAATTATTGGGTCGAGGACCAGTGCGGCTGAACGGCCATGACAGATACTGGTCGGATGGTCCCTGCGATCAAAAGTGATCGCACAGGAAGACCATGGGTTGAACTTTGGGGCGACTGGCTCCATCGCGTAGATGTCCCTGAGCGCGCGTTTGCGCTCCCTCTTGGGGATATGGGTAGCGTATATCATGTTCACTGTTTTAACTTGGGGAGGGAACTTCTTCTGTCCTCCTGTGTTCGGCGAACGAGACTCCTCGTCATCGTCCTCGCTAGGGCTAGACCAAAAGCTCGTAGCGCAAGCTTAATGAGCGCTTGATAGTTCGGCTCATTAAGCTCATAGCTCGGTTCTTAATGAACAGAGCCAATCATTTATTTCAGCTTGTTAAGCTTAACGAGCTTAATGAGCGAGCTAACGAGTTTCACGAGTAGCTTGTTAGTAACAACACACAACATATTTTCATCTTACATGACAATTTTTTGTAGCACCTCAGCCCATCTATTCAATCTAATCGGCAGGTGAGGCAACAAAGTACTGCATTTCTTTTAGTTGTCACCATATTTCATCTTCAAAACCACACCTACACATTCATCCTGTATATCGTAACACATTATAATCTGTTAACGAGCGCTCACGAGCTTAAGGAGCCGAGCCGAGCAGGGTTTTTTGCTCGTTAATCTTAACGAGCTTAACGAGCCGAGCCTTAACAAGAACGAGCTTAATGAGTACGAGCTTAACGAGCCGAGCTGATCATTAATCCACCCCTAGTCCCCGCTTTGCAACCCCTTCTCCTTGTGCTCAGCATTTAATTTGCCGGCCTGTTTAAAAACCCAACAGTCTCTGTTGGTATGGTTGCACTACAAAAAAAATACACTTCCGTGATGATACGTGTTTGTCACAGTAGGTCGCGTTTTTTGTCATGCATGTACATCCATGACAAATTTATGACAGAATCAAGATAGTCATACCTGTGCTGTCGTAGAAGTGTTCCATGACATTACAAAAATTATCATCACGGAAGTGTCCACTTCCATGACGATAAATCGCGCGTCACAGAAGTGCTTTCGTCAAGGGTGACCGACACGTGGCATCCACCGTAACGGAACACCGTTAAGCTATCGGGTCGGGTTTTGGATCCTATAACCCGTTAACAGCCCCGACCAATGGGGATTTTCCACGTGTAAAATCATCATTGGCTGGAGGAGACAGGTGTCAGGTTCGCGTTGGCACAATTGTCACTCATCCAATGGGCGAGACGCGCCTATGATATGTTGACACGTGGACCGGCCCATCAAGTTTAAATGGGCCAGCCCAACTGAAGGCCCACAAGATTTTGCGGACCATAATGGGCCGGCCCAGCTAAAGGCCCACAAGATTTTTCGGATCATAATGGGCTGGCCCAGGTAAAGGCCCACAAGACTTTTGTGTGCCATAATGGGTCGGCCCAGGTAAAGGCCCACAAGATTCTTGCGGATCATAATGGGCCGGCCCAGCTAAAGGCCCACAAGATTTCGCCGACATTAATGGGCCGGCCCAGCTGTAGGCCCACAAGATTTTGAGGACCCTAGTAGGCCGGCCCATTAACTGGCTGCCATGTTTTGGGCCAAATGCCGGCCCATATTTGATCCGGTCCATTAATGGCCTGCCACGCTCCGGGCCTAATAGTGGCCCATATGAGATCCGGCCCGTTAAAAGCCTACCATGTTCTGGGCCAAATTACGGCCCAGATCAGGCCCGACCCTTTAAGTGGCTTTGGGCTCAATTATGGCCGATATCAGATTCGGCCCGTCAACTGGACACTATGCTTTTGGGCCCACTTGCTAAAGGCCCACTTAGTAATTCAGCCTGATATTAGTTTTGGCCTGTTAAGGGCCCGTTTAACATTTCGGCCCTATATTAATTTCGGCCTGTTAAAAGCCCGTCATATAGTTGGGCCTAACTACAGCCCGGTTTGCATCCGGCCTGCTCGCAGCCGATATCTGATTGGGCCAAACAAGGACCGAGACAATTTTGGCCTGTTAAAAGCCCGTGATTTGATTCGCACAATCATGGGCCGGGGTTCATTTCGGGCTGCTGCCGGCCCGTGAGCTGTTCAACACGTTTCAGGCCCAACCTACATCGTGATTGCATGGCTGCCCAATTATGTACCGTAATTTTACGGTTTGGCCGGTTTACTGCGAAGACAACATATATATACAGTAAAATAACTGCAGCATCGTGAATAAGAAAAAACCTAGACTATACAATAAAGAAATTACGGTATATTACATCCACTGGGCATCAAAGTTCGCCACTATGATAATAAAGCACAAGCAGACAGCAGATTACATACACTGGGCACCAAAGATCGCCACCAGTGTAATAAACACGCCGACAAAATAATATACAAAACCGACAACACTTCAATAGAGTTCAAGAAAGGTTAGCCCTGCTAGGGAGCTGCACCGCAAGCAGCTGAGCAAGATGATGAGACTGCGCTTGTTCAACACTTATATCTTCCTCACTCTGAAAGATAAACAAGCAGACAGATGACAGGTTTTGCACATAAAAGTATCAGTGCTGACAATTCATCACATTTCTTACTGACGAATAAAGTGACATAGTTTAAAATTGCATTAACACAATATGGTATTGTTCAGGTCAAGACATGACAGGAAATGACATTGTGAAGGAGTTGGCAGCTTCACGACACCACTGGATTACAGATCAAGAACTCATAAGTATCAATGGTTAGTGTGCTGTCAATTTATAACATTTTAGATTGGCAAATAAAGAGACGGTTTAAGTAATAGTAAAATGATATGACATTGTTCATAGTTAAGACATTGCAGAATATGACATTGTGCTGTAGTGGGTAGGTTCACCACACCACTGGATTACGGATGAAGAACAGAAGCATACATGCAGTGCAAAAGAAGATCACTTGCTCTGTATAGTTTAATTTACATGGTATGAAGAAGGAACTTGGTTGTACAACTAAAAACTTAAATTGAGAAAGGACAAACTTTTGTTTATGAACTACATAATAAACTTTAAACAAGCAATTTGATGCAAACACCAAAAATAAACAGCTGTTGCAGTCATGCCTAAGCAAATATATACAACAAAGTTTGAAGGCTTGAGATGGACAAATTTACATTATTGGTGAAGGCAGGCTCTATAAAGGCCTTGTCCATGCTAATGGGGGGGGGGGCAATTCAAGAAGTTTACCACAGAATCTTCTTCAAAAGCATTGCCTTTATTCTACATTTTGTTAAGAGTAAATATAGATGTGATAATATACGAAAAAATGGAGAATATTTAAGATAAGATGAAGAGTGATGCTACACAACCAAGTAGCTATAAATGTAAGTGCAGCGATACAGGCAAAAGGTACAACCAAGAGCAATGCACAACTAAACTTCTTCAGTACCAACCTTATGGTAAGAGTAAATATAGATCTAATGTGTAGAAAATGGAGGGCAAAGGAAAATAAGCTGCAGAGTGATGGTACATGAACAACTACCTATCATTATAAGTACACTGATAAAGGACAGCATGTACTTACAAGAACAATGCAGAGCTAAAAAAACATTGGCATTGGATATATTATACACTAATGTAACCATTCATACAGATCAGATAATTTGGAGCGAACAATTGATAAGCAAGCTATCATGCATACTGTTGTCACATAATGAACCAGGTATGTATGCAAGTACAGTGATACAGGACAACAGGTACTAACAAGAGCAAAGCAGCGGGCAGCATATTTGCGATATCCTGTTGTTCTTGTCAAACCGGAATTCTTCTTCGAGCAGATTTCCTAACAAAAAGATCTGTAAGGCACATGCGGAAAAGTAGAAGTTCAAATTGTCATGTGATTTCATAGACAGTACCTCATACTGGGAATGAGACCAGTGCATAACAAGGTTTTTCCATTCAATGTCTTCTAAATTTAGCACAGGAGACTTCACCAGAAATTCGTTTATAGACTTGCCATCAAAGTGTGATTTCCTCATGTAACACCGATACTGCTGCAATGCTTCCTTGAAAAGCACAAGCAAGCTTTGTTCGTCATGACTATCCAGATTGACCCTCGCCTAGTTACAACAATGTAATGTAAATTGTTGATGTGTTCAATCAACAGAAAACAGGAAAATAATAACCATGAATAATAGCACTTACACGTAAGTTGGACAGGAAGATGTGAAAATGGTGTTTGTCTTCACAATAATCTTCCCATGATGGGAATATATGCACGTAGTCCCTAACAACATTGAAAGCATTGAATTTTAAACTAGGAATAAATGGAATGGGGTTCCAATCTGCACGAATTGGCCGTCTCTGTAGTTGGGATAGGTCTTTGGCCGGTGGACTTGTTGTACTTTTTGCTGGAGTGGGATTTTTCTGTGGTACAGCTGGTGCTATGGCAAATGAAATCGGTATACCTTTTGCTGGAGTGCAGGTCCTGTGTGGTGGGGCTAGTGGTGTGGCCAGTGAATTATGGGTACAGTCTGCTGGAGTCGGTCCTACGTTTTGTGTCACTGGTTGTACAACCAATATAAGTGGGGTGCTGTCTGATTTCTCCGGCACCACCACGTTTTTCAAGGACTTTGTTGGTGCTCCTTCAGGTTCGGCAATCACCCTCTTCCTTTTTGATGTCTGATGCACAAGAACAACATTTGAGTGGAAAAACATGGTATGATGACAGATGGAATATGCATTGATAATGGATGGGCATGGCATCTCGACATATATGATGAGTAAACTAAGCAGATGGCGGTGCAAAAAAGTAGAAGAAATGCAAGACAACATATGCAAGATACCCGCAATCAATAAAACATTGCCAAATTAGAACAGACACCTTGATGGGTGAACAGGACATGCCATCTGCCTTTGACTCCTCGAGGTTAGAATAGTCATTAGGATCATATTCTGAACAAGAATCAACAGATGGGGAGCGTATGAGTTTCATTGCATCCAGAATGGCACTCAATGCCTTGGTGCCAATTTTGTAAGTCATTGCAGTGTTTAGCTTCAAGAGTGGACTGCTGCTAGTGCGACACAAAGCAGCTACACAGATCATAGTGTAGATATAACGGGAAAACCTTAAGCATCAGAGTAAAATCAGCAAAGTGGAACTTGCTGGAATATATGTGCTAGTATTGACGGTACGGCTAGAAAGGCTTCGGATACCAGCTCTCTTCAAGTGAAGGTGCGGTACTGTTAATATCAGTGTAACTCTCAAAGGCGACACAACTCCCAACATTTCCTTGCTATTCTTATAGGATTCAAGTGGGCAGGCCACTACAAATCCTATTCCTATGTTTACAAGATCCTACGAATCAAAGAGGCTCAAAGTGTCCATCACAACCGATCGTATAGACCTCTACACTGCAAATGTCCCTGCTCATCTTCAGTACAAGGAACATACTGTACTACTATCATACTCCCTCCATTCCAAAATATAAGTCTTGGTAGAGATTTCCACTATGGATCGCATACAGATGTATCCAGATACATTTTAGAGTGTAGAATCACTCATTTTTCTCCATATGTAGTCCATCGTGGAATCTATACAAAGACTTGTATTTAGGAATGGAGAGAGCACATATTAAATAAGAACGGAAGAGGAACATGGTAAAGAAGAGCAAGCAGATTTTGGATAATAAAATGTTGGTTGCGCAGTGCCCACACATGATGAACCAAAGCGCATTAAGAATGCAACTCCCAGCTGTCTCTCGACCATTTCAGGCGGTTAGATGAAAATCCTATGTCTCCTAACCCTTCTTCTTCCTCGTCTATGATTCTTCCCATACAGAACACCGCACGGGCCGCCGGCCGGACCATCGGCCCCCACCGCCTGTGTTCCTCCGCCACCCCCACCCCCACCCCGACCCCAACCCCCACCCGCATCGAGTTTTCTTCGTTCAGCGAGGCCCCACAACCACCTGAGCCCCTTCAATTGTACCGACGTACTCCGGCGAGCTCTGAAAAATCGACTGACCCAATTTTGAAATTTAGTCTACTGTGATTTAACTAGTGTGGAATATAAAATGGGAAAACCATAAGCATTGGGAGTATAGTGTTGAGCGTGCCATGGCGGATCTGAAGGTGCAAACCGGACAAAGGCAACTTCGCAACCAAGACAAGAAATCAGAGTAAAGCAGTGGCGATCTATTTTCTTACTGCGATAAATAAGTTGAGCAGATACGAAAGAGTACCGCCTCTGGTATGACGCCGTGTACGCATCTGCTGAGAATTTGACGGTGCTGCGGTAGCGATGGCTGTCGGCGGCGTGGAAGCAGATCTAGGAGGGTAGACGGTGGCGGCGGGGCGCAGTGGACGAGACGGTCGTAGGAGCGGCATCGGCAAGGTGGACGACGGCGGGGATGAAGCGAGAGGACGGGATGCAAGGATCCCGGTCCAAAGCCGTGGATGAGAGAGGTCGATCTCTTGTAATGGACGGCGGCGTCGGGGTATCAGCTCCGACATGGTGGAGGAGGACGGCGGTGGATGGGGTGGCGGACGACGGCACACGGAGGAGGGTGGGGTGGAGAGGGTGTTTTGGCGCCCACGGAGTACGAATGGGGAAAAGGGAGGTAGAGAGGAAGGGGGGAACCATGTATTCAGGGTGCGCTTGTCTCAAATGCGAGGAAATTTACAAACTTAGCCCCCGTTTCAAATTTCTACTACATCACAACACCATTAGTCGGTTGGGGATAGGACGGTAATCTCGCATACACCGAATATTTGCCGACGAGAGTTTGTTTTTGGCGCCCACCATGTATGAATATGAATCGGGGAGGGAGTCGATTTCGGCCGAGGACACACTGTGTTTTGGCGCCCACCGTGTATGAATCCGGGTGAGAGGCGGTGACATCACGTTTGGGTAAAATTACAAACCTACCCCTATCGAAACCTATAGAAATCCAGCAGATAGGCTTTGCGTGGCAAGGATAGGCAGTAGTGATTTCGATCTCGCAGATTTTGGTTTCGGGCGGTTACTGCGACTTTCCCCGCTTTGTTCAAATTTTGCAGAGTGCACGTTTACCGTGCCAACTCAATTCGAATCCCGTTTGTATTCTTTTTTCTTCGGGCGGGATCCATTTTCAATTGGAATTACATTCTATATACATCATTTTTTATATATACTATCAAAAGTACAACAAAGAATTCTGCTCCTTTATATGTATAATATGATTTACAAATACAACGATCTCGAAATCTTAAGGTTGAATTCGAAAAAATTAACCAAGTTATGTTCTACTAAAATGTATGGATCAGTAATATCTACATATTAAATAACATAGATGTGCGTGAATTCATATGAGTATGCATGTTTGATAGATCAATTTTGGTTCGAGTATGGATTACATGTATCATCATCTCAGATTCAAATATTTGAATCCCTTTTTTGTTCACTCCTTTCACGCCCATCTCTCTCGCATGCATGCTCCTTCAGGTAGCTATCACTCTCTTTTTCTCCAGCTGACCCGCACGCTCACTTCATGTTTCTCCTATCCTCGTAAACATGGTCTCTCGACGTCTCCCTTGAGAAGTGTCACACTCTCCCTATCATTATACATTACACGGTTTTCATTATCTCTCACGTCTCTACTTTTCTCTGGTATCACTCGGTACCTAAGCTTTCTTTTTCACCGCCACACACACAGTCACCACACGTATTTCACTTTGTCTTTCTCTCTATGGGATTCTCTCTCACACCCTATATGTCTCTACATATGACTCATACCACTAAAATTACTCTCTCTCTATCTCTCTCTCTCCTGTAGACACAACATTTGTTGCGGTCTCCTTTTCGTCTCCATCCCAGATTGACATTATTCATTTGTTTACCGATCAGACAACCCCGACTACCGTCTTCTCTCTCTCTCACAGACACACACACACACAACTCCTGTTTCCACCCCCTTCCCGACTACCTCTCTCTCTCTCTCACACACACAAAACTCTCTCTTTCGCACCCCGACTCGTATTTCTCTCACAAACATTTATCGACTAGCTAGCCTCTAGATAGGTTTATACACCCGCACACTCGTGCTTCCACCATCGCATACATGTCCCTCTCCCGCTCCTTGTATCTATGTAGATTTTTCTTCCCTTCTTGAGACATGCCCTCTTGATCGTGCACACACACACTATTGTCTGTTTTTAAGCTGATACCTATCGCACACACACACTCCTTGTGTCTTTGTCACACACACACTCCGTCCTCCTCCACTCTCCCTCTCTCTCACACACACATGGGCTTTTTGCAACAACTAGCAAGATGCCCATGCGTTGCATGGAACATCAAGATGCATTTGTATGAGTAGATTATCTTGTGGGGGAAAAGGATGAATGAGGGAAGGCCTTATTTGCAAATGTGGAGAGTGTTGGGGAACGTAGTAATTTCAAAAATTTTCCTACGCACACACAAGATCATGGTGATGCATAGCAACGAGAGAGGAGAGTGTTGTCTATGTACCCTCGTAGACCGAAGCGGAAGCATTGACGCAACATAGAGGAAGTAGTCGTACGTCTTCCCGGTCCAACCGATCCAAGCACCGTTACTCCGGCACCTCCGAGTTCTTAGCACACGTTCAGCTCGATGACGCTCCCCGGGCTCCGATCCAGCAAAGCTTCGGGGATGAGTTCCGTTAGCACGACGGTGTGATGACTATGATGATGTTCTACCGACGCAGGGCTTCGCCTAAGCACCGCAACGATATGACCGAGGTGGAATATGGTGGAGGGGGGCACTGCACACGGCTAAGGAACGATCACGAAGATCAACTTGTGTGTTCTGGGGTGCCCCCTTGCCCCCGTATATAAAGGAGCAAGGGAGGAGGAGGCCGGCCCTAGGAGGAGGGCGCGCCAAGGGGAGTCCTACTCCCACCGGGAGTAGGACCCCTTCTTTCCTAGTCCAACTAGGAGAAGGGGGGAAATGAGGGAAGTGGAGAAGGAAGGGAGAGGGGGGCTGCGCCCCAAACACCTTGTCCAATTCGGACTGGGCTTGGGAGGGGCGCGCGCCACCTCCTGGCTCCTTCCCACTAAAGCCCATTAAGGCCCAATACTCTTCCCGTATTCCCGTAACTCCCTGGTACTCCGAAAAATACCCGAACCACTCAGAACCTTTCCGATGTCCGAATATAGTCGTCCAATATATCGATCTTTACGTCTCGACCATTTCGAGACTCCTCGTCATGTCCCCGATCTCATCCGGGACTCCGAACTCCTTCGGTACATCAAAACTCATAAACTCATAATATAACAGTCATCGAAACCTTAAGCGTGCGGACCCTACGGTTCGAGAATAATGTAGACATGACCGAGACACGTCTCCGGTAAATAACCAATAGCGGAACCTGGATGCTCATATTGGCTCCTACATATTCTACGAAGATCTTTATCGGTCAGACCGCATAACAACATACGTTGTTCCCTTTGTCATCGGTATGTTACTTGCCCGAGATTTGATCGCCGGTATCCAATACCTAGTTCAATCTCGTTACCGGCAAGTCTCTTTACTCGTTCCGTAACTAACTCATTAGTTGCAATGCTTGCAAGGCTTAAGTGATGTGCATTACCGAGAGGGCCCAGAGATACCTCTCTGACAATCGGAGTGACAAATCCTAATCTCGAAATACGCCAACCCAACATCTACCTTTGGAGACACCTGTAGAGCTCCTTTATAATCACCCAGTTACGTTGTGACGTTTGGTAGCACACAAAGTGTTCCTCCGGCAAATGGGAGTTGCATAATCTCATAGTCATAGGAACATGTATAAGTCATGAAGAAAGCAATAGCAACATACTAAACGATCGAGTGCTAAGCTAACGGAATGGGTCATGTCAACCACATCATTCTCCTAATGATGTGATCCCATTAATCAAATGACAAACTCATGTCTATGGCTAGGAAACATAACCATCTTTGATCAACGAGCTAGTCAAGTAGAGGCATACTAGTGACACTCTGTTTGTCTATGTATTCACACATGTATCATGTTTCCGGTTGATACAATTCTAGCATGAATAATAAACATTTATCATGAAATAAGGAAATAAATAATAACTTTATTATTGCCTCTAGGGCATATTTCCTTCAGAGAGGGGTGTGGGTATCTTTTTGCAAAATTGCCATAGTTTCCTTCCTATCCGTCTGATATATATCGGACGGCCTATATTGCAGGATGGCAGGCACACGATCATCACCGACAATGCTTTTTATAAGAGTAGGGATAAAAAATAGAGTTGGTGATGATGGTGGGCCTGCCATCCTGCAATGTAGGTCGTCCGATTTATATATGATGGATAGGAAGGAAAATATGGCAATTTACCCGCACTCTTCACCACATTTGCAGATAAGGCCTTCCCTCGTTCATACTTTTCTCCCACAAGATCTTGATGTTTCGTGCAACGCATGGGCATCTTGCTAGTAAGAGTAGAAAGTAGACATATACCACTTCTCGAATCTTGAAACCAACAACATTCCTCTCTTATCTCATCAAAACCGCCAAAGGAATATATTTTGATTGAAACATAACATAGTTTTAGTGATATACGTATTTCAAAACTAGACTTTTTTCTATCAAATCGGTGAATATGTATTAATCTACTTTGATCACATGGCAACGCATTGGCACATTGCTAGTAGTTATTATAATTTTTTTGGACACCAGACAAACGGTGGAGTACATATACGAAGAGAAGAGGCGCACACACACAGTTGGCCTCTCGCTGTCTCGCACACATGAGTGTTACGTAAAGGCGACGTTAACAAATAAACCCTAAAAACCTAGGTGCACGATTGCTGCATTCGCAGGTACCGGGTACTTGGTGGAGCACCTTTGTAGGAATAGTCAGCTCGCGTGATAATTTGATCCATAGGAGTTGATGGTCGGGACCACAGGTGAACGACTTGGAGCGCGGTGGCTCGCCAGTTGCCACAGATCGAGTAGCCACGTTTAAAATATCGTTTTTTAGCAGGGTTAAGAGTTCCGATTTTCAATGGCGCGTTATAAGTAGTAAGTAGTTTTTAGAACGATTGGTATGGAGCGAAAATGGAATTCATAGTACTACGTACCTCCTTGGCGTATGGTTGTTTTTTTTTGCGATGGAGGTTGTATGGGTTTATGTTGCGACATGTTGAACCTGGTAGTTCTAGGGCAAATACTATGGTTTAGATTTAGATGCTGGTTTTCAGTAATGAAAATCGGAAGGGGAAACCCTTCTTTGATTAAAAAAACTACTACCTCCATTCTGGTTTACTAGTCACCATCGTACTTTGGGTCAAAGTTTGTCCATGAATTTTACTTGTAAAATGTGAATGGAAAACGAGATTTTGTTATATCCAAACAAAATAGGACTGGAGGGAGTGATTGTTCTGACACGGACGCGACCTCTCATAGCGCATGCATTGAACCGGCGCGCCGGCCAAGAGGGCCGCACTCGCTGCAGGCCCGGCTGACCACGCTTCCTCGCCGCGTGCAACCAGCTTAAGACTGCGCCGCCTGCCTTCATTGAATCCGCGCGTGTGCCGGCAACACGTCCTTCCGTGAGCCGGCAGGCATTTTAGAACACAAAAAATGACTAAAATATAATTTATTTACGCATGTCTTGACTTGTTGTGCTCGCACTGGTAGCAGGAACTAGTAGAGGATTTTCTTTATTTATAACTCTCTCACTTTTTTTGCTTTGAAGTGAATCATGGTTGTGGACATTATGTATGAATGCGCAGATATCTGTGAACATGAGGTTGATGTGGAAGTTGAACTTGGAATGTCGGGCTTGCGCGTGAACTATACCATGTCCAATGCTTCGTCTGTTATTGTTTGGAAAGTAATTGCTGTTATTACATGACCCAAAAAATGTTTTGTGCCACATCAGTAGATGCACGAACATCACAACAGGCATGCTGACTGGATAAACATTTGAACCTAGCTATTATGAAGGAAATTTTGTATTGACAATAGTTTTAGATAGTAGGAGACGCCTAGCCTGCTCTGCCTCTGCTAGCTTATTTCTGGCTTCTTCCATCTCTTCTTTGGCTTGGGTGAAGAGAGCATCTGATTGCTCTTTTCGCTTCTTCAGGAACTCAGCTACATTCTCAAGGGCTGCTGCACGCTTTCTTTCAGCCTTTACTAATGCCACGAGGACACGAACAGCTGACGACTCCACCTGGCTTGTGTGTAATCCAGCATCATCTGGGAATTTGCACCTTGTGTCTAATCCAGCATCATTAGGGAACTGGCACCTTGTGTGTAATCCAACCTCATTTTGGAAACATGATCTCGAGGTTGACCATACTTCCCTCCTCGCATGAACTGCATCCTGACATGAAGTTACTTATTTTTTAGATCAATACTCAGAGCAACCTAGATCCATTTAGTACAAGCTAGATAAACAAAACTCGGAGAAGTGAATTCAAAAGGAAATAAAAAATAAAAAACAAACTACAAGGTGAGAACACCCACTTCCTACATCAAGCTAAAAACGAAGGCATTAGGACGATTAAGACTCTTCTTATTACACATCGAACAACACCACGCTTAAGAGAAACAGAAACTACAACATATACACATCGAAGAACACGAGGCTACACGAAAGTAATTGAAAGGGTGTTACTTAACAAAGCTCGTTTTACAGGTTCGGTGCAACTCCTCTTTAACTTGCCACGCTCCTTGAAGATGTCCCGAATATCCCGTGTTTGGCCTTCATTGCTCCTCTGCATGTTCGCACTCGTGGTTTTAAAATCTCAACATGGAAAAATATACTACTAGTAATACTCGCGCATCTTGTGGGCAACATTAAAGCACTCGTCTGCCATGTTAGAGCATCTCCAACAGAATCGCAACGTGCGGCGCTTTAAAAAGCGTTTACAGTGCTGAGATCGAGAAGTAGATACTAGAGAATAGAGGATAGTTCTCAGCATAGATAGATAAAAAAAGATAATTCAACTATTCCTCGTCGTCCGACTCCTCCTCGGCTGGACAATGGAGGCTATAAGCAATTACTTTTACGGGAACAATAGCACCCAGGAAATTTGAAGGGTAGGTATGAAGAAAATTGGAACTGCATATGTACTGCTAAGTGATTCAATACACACATTACCAATCGAGGAGGAGAACGATGGTCGCGGCGGCCTCTGTGAGTCATGGTCGGCAACGGGAGTCAGTTCATTGTCCACAACGGTGGTACTTCTGCGCTTGGCGTCGGCTTCCGGGAAGCAGATCCGAGACCGTGGAAGACGATGCCAAGGAAGAGGCTCCGTGTACGACGACGACGGTGGACCGGCTCCAGTGCGGCGTACGGGGTCGTCGATGAGGCAGATGCGCTGCGGTGGACGAGTGCGCCGACGTAAAGGGGAGGAGCACGAATGCTGCGGTGCCGTGGAAAAGTCTATTTTGCGGTGGGGATAGAAAATGGGGAGTATTCAGGTGTACTACTCTGGGTGCCGGGGTGGGGTTGGCTGGGTAGGGTGAACCTGAAGTTACGAAAACAGCCCCCTACCAAGCGTCATCCGTAGGCCTGTTCCGAAGGCTATGATGGTAACTTCCCACTGCTCGAATCAGGGTCGTGGGAGATTTTCCCGCCGACCTCAAAATTTTGTGACACTAGACTCCCCGTGTGGCGTGTTGAGTGATTCGGCTAAGCAACTAGCGAGTGGTAGTAGTAAACTCTGCATATTAGGTTTGACCGAAGTCAAACTTCCTAAAGTTTGACCAAGTTTATAGAAAAATATAAGCATTTACCATAACAAATATGTATGATGTGAAAGTACATTCAATAATGAATCTAATGGTATTTATTTGTTATTGTATATGTTAATATTTTTTGTTATAAGCTTTCTGAGAGTTTACAAAACTTGACTTTGACCAATGCTAATACGCGGACTTAAATAAAAACGGAGGGAGTACACATTTGTTTTCTTAGTTTGTAGTGAACTAATCATTTGTTGAAATAGTGAAATAAATATATTAGGCTATTGACTTTGAATGTAATGGTCTATACAATTCAATAGTTACAATCATTGTCGAATCTCAAGATGTATACAAGGTCTATAGTACTTCACAACATGCTCAAACTCACATAATCCTAGTCAAATGAGAATCTAAATGCATTTCATAGTTATTACTTTGTAGGATGCAACAAAAATAACCATAACTCTACATCAACCATTACAGAAGCAACATTTTGACATATCCCAATGTGTAAATGAAACGTGCAGAGAGAGCTTTTGAAGATGGAGCAGATAGGGTGGGAAAGATTGTATGTATGTGGACGAGAGAGTAGGAGACAAACCTAACGAGACAGAGAGAGAGAGAGAGATAGAGAGAGAGAAAGAGAGAGAGGAAGAAGTTAGGTCTGTGAGAAAGATGGATACATGTAATATACATGAGATGTGTGTGCATCTGGATTCTGTATATGTGGAAGGAGAAGAGACAACATGTTTGATGAGAGAGCTGGAAAAACATGGACAAGAGGGGAAGGATCTCGTGGGTTGAGGGATTGACAATTTTGTGCGGGGGAGAGAGGGATTGGTAATTTTGTGCAAGAGAGAGAGAGAGAGAGAGAGAGAGGGTGGGGGGAGGAGTCAGTCAGCCGTCGTCACATCACCCTGCTTCCAAATGACCCCGCATTCTCTAGCACGGTGTGGTCGCCGTCTTCGATCTGCTCGATGCCCTCTTTGAAGATTGAGGTGTTGTGCATGTTGGGGTGCAAAGAAGCATAAGCAAGAGTGGTCGCCGTATAACCTTGGATGGGGATGAATTGTGTGCTTGGGGGAGTGTGTGTGTTGTGCTGCGTGTGTCTCTGTGTGTGTGTGTCAGATATTGAGAGAAAACAAACCTAAGGAGAGAAATGGGTATTCACGAAGAGATCGTGTGGGCCTTGAGGTGGGCAGGGGCCGGGTGAGGGTGTCAAAATGTGCGCGTTGATGCATGTGTTGCATGCGACCGTGCAAGGGACGGACGAATTGAGAGAGATGGTTGTTGTGTTACGGATGCTCCTCTCTCCGTCTCTCTCTCTCTCCCTCTCTCTCTCTCACACACACACACAAGTAAACTAGAAGACCGTTCTCTCATGTATACACAACGTATCGGCATCTGTCTATGTCTCACTCATGCATGATCATTTGCACATTCACACCTCTCTATGTCTGTATCACACGCACACCGTCTCCACATTGCCCTTCCGCCACAACACACATATGGACACATACACATGTTCTCTCTCAGTCACACACACAAAATCAGTATTAAAAAAAACTAGGGTGCACCTAAAACGTCCAAATCCAAATAAACACGAACTGGAGCTAAATTCAAATATATGGAAATATTGCAGCGTCAAGAACTTTCACAGGAAAAAAAAGTTGAGTAGTATTCGAGGATTGTTTTCACACACACAAAAGGTTCGGTGGATGTCCTTCGAGCGCGACACGGTGACGCACCGTTCGATCGACCACGCGACCGCGGTTCACGCGCTTGCACAGGATTCCGTATCGTGGCTGTGGTACTAACTAATAAAAGCGCTGCCTAAATCTAATGTTTACGTGTACTAGTATGGTTTTCTTTTAAGTTTGACCAACCTTATATATAAAACTAAAGTAAGCTCCCACACGCGCACTCATCAATATGCCACCGCCACCGTTGCGCATGCCGGCGCCCGCCTGCTCCAGCCAACAATTTCTCGCCCATCACCGCCGTGTCGCCGCCATCCCTGTGCCATGAAGCCGAAGGGTCGCCCTCTCACGTCGTCTGCAGTCCCTCCTCGCGATGCCACCGTGCTGCCAAGCACGCGAGCAGCTGGTGGAGCCGCGTCTATGCACGCAGCATACGAAGAGGAGGACGAGCGCGTGCTCCAGCACGCCGGCGAGGAGGAACTAGCGTGTCATTGTCGTCTCCGCCCGTGCGGAGGAGGCGCGCATGGTGGCTGTCGCGGTGGAAGCCGGTTGCGCGCGCATCAAGCCCGCAAACCGGGTGCGGACGCGAAATCTACCTTCGAGACCTTGAATGCCACGTGGATCCTGCAATCTGAAGGAGCAATTTGGGTCAGTCGACTCATGTGAGCCGTTTGATGCAACATGTATAGCTAGAAGGGCTTCTTCCACCTCTTCTTCCGCCTTCTTCCTTCGCTCCGTCGAACTTCTTTCACAAATTGACTGAGCCAAATTATACTACTAGTATGAACGTATTAAGTACACTAGGAACACGAAGATACGAGCAGTAGTACCAACTGCAAGAAGAACAGTAGTAAGACATAGTACTAGTACTACTGTACGTACTGAAGAGTTCAAATAACGAGAAAGAACATAAACATAGTTCTGCTGGGGCCTCAGCACAACACACCCTTGAAAATAAACTAAGCAACTAGTCCGCTTGACACTGCAGTAGAACCAGCATGAGCGACGGCACTGCCACCTACTCGGAGTCCGAGTCCACATCCTCGACTTCTTCCTCGTCCCTCTTCCTCTTCCTCTTCGCCGACGCTTCTTTGCTTGAACCAGACACTGGGCTCTGCTTCTTCATCCAACCCTTGTAGATATTTAAACAAAGGTAGGCATCCATTGCTGCATACAGGATGTGATCTTCATCTAATGTCTTCGACTCCCATGCATGATGAAACTCGTGACGAGGTTTCTTCAGTTTAGCGTACGAAGGATCAATCATGGCTGCTGTCAGAGTCAGCATTGAAGGTTGAGAGGAGGACACCAGGCTTGCCTTCTGGAGATTGAAGGGCTGGCCTACAACGAGACCTATCCGACGCAGGACATCCCTGTCGTTCTTAAAGCCTACAGTAACGAATTACACTCTTTTGTCCTTAAGGAAGTTCTTAAAATCCTGGCACTCAACGTCGGCATGGCATATGTGGTAGACCAAGCAAACGTTATGTACGCAAACCTGGATCACGACAGGCTTCTTCCTCTCTTCGTCCTTTAGATCCTTCTCTCGTCCTAGGACTGTGGTGTATGCAACATCTAGCCCAGCGACCCACTCATCCGTTGAACTGTTGAACATGCGTAGGAAGCGAGCAAGCCATGCTTTCATCGTCTCGGATCCACGTGTGTAGATGATGATGAACTGATCGCCGGTGATGGCTCTAGCCTGGTACTCAGCGGCGACCATGGAGATTTGGGAGGCCATGGATTTTGGAGGAGGGTTAGGAGAAGTTGAATTGTTGTACCCCTAAAAAAACTGGGAGCGAACTGTTGTAAGGTAGAAGACGGGGACGAGTAGGGCGTGCGAACGGCGTGGGGTTGCTGGCTTGCCCGGTGGATAAACGGCTGCAAGCCCCCAAAGAGTTCTCGAGAACTATGCGGGACCCACTAGATGTCATGTCTACTAGACCCATATCGTAGGCCTGACGGCATAGCTTCTGCCTGTTCGCACGCCATGTCGGCGCGTGGATGTAACTTCACTTAATTCCATCAAACGTCGCGCCTCCCATGACCTTCGCCTCCCTCGCGCGGTCGCGCCCTTTGAGACTTCGACCGGCTATAAATGAGCATTTTTTTTGCCTTTTTTAGACAAGCAATTTTTTTGCCTACTCCGCATGCATGATACTCCCTCTGGTCCTTTTTACTCCCGTCAACCGTTTGCAAAAATTTTGACCAAATTTATACTTTTTTTTGAACACCACCTTATATTAATTAACTAGCCACACCAGTACACTCATTCGATACAATATTCACCACACAGGGTGGTACGTTATTTACAAGAATACCATCTAATCTATTGTCAAAGCTATACTTAGCGATTAAGTGTGCCACCTTATTGGCCGAACGGCTAATCTTTGAAAATTGAAGATTGTTGATCAACTTCGAGATGCTCAACGCTTTCATCTTCAGGTCACGCATAGCAGACCTGTCATAGTCCCCCGATGCAAGAGACACTACCACAAAAGCGCAATCAGTCTCTAAAATTACATGATTATGAAGAGAAATACCTATGTAGAGACCGGCAATGCAAGCCCTAAGCTCCGCTTCCTCCACGCTTTGACGGGCATCAATGAAATCCCACGACCAAATATATACTAAAAATATGCCTGCCAAACTCTCCTTCTCCCTCCGGCGGTTCCACCACTCCATCCTGTGTGAAAAAAAAATCTGCATGCATGACTCTCCTTCCCCCACGCTCGTCCAACCCGTTGTGACCAGCAATATTTCCACCCCTTTGCTCCCCCGTAATTTACTCCAACAAATATGCCCACTTAGCTGTTACTTAACTGCAGGTGCATTGGGTCACTGACATATGGGCCCAACAGGGGTCCGACCCACATGTTAGTGACGCAACTGGACCTGCAGTTAAGTCAGTGCAGCTCAGTCCATATCTTACGTAGGTGTGCCATTACTCGCTATAAATACTGCGCCGCCCACGACATCGCTATCTCCTCCCCCTCACGTTCACGTTCATCGCTATCTCCTCCCCCTCATGTTCACGTTCATCGCTATCTCCTCCCCCTCCCTCTCACATCGACCACCATGGCATCGCCCCTCCCAAGCCCTAGGAGCCCCTCACTGCACCGCGAGGACGGTCACGTGTCTCCGATCCGTTCCTCACCGCCACTAGTCGAGGAGGACGCGTCGGTGTTCCGCTCCTCGCCGCTAAGCGACGCGTCGCCGTTCCGTTCCTCGCCGCCACTAGTCAAGGAGGACGCGTCGGCGTTCCGCTCCTCGCCGCGACGCGACGCGTTGCCGTTCCGTTCCTCGCCGCCACTAGCCAAGGAGGACGCGTCAGCGTTCCGCTCCTCGCCGCAACGCGTCGAGGTGGACGCGTCGGCCTTCCCAATCTCGCCAGCACGCGCGCCGGAGGACGCGTCGGCTCCCCGCTACGATGAGAACGCCGCGCCGCCTGCCGAGCCCCCCAGCCTTGAGGAGCTTTGGAAAGAAATGGATGTCGCGTTGTGGGAGGCTTTGCCTCCAGCAGATCGCGCCAAAATAGAGGCGGAGAAGAAGGCCGAGGAAGAGAAGCGCACCGCGGAACAAGCTGCCTGGGAGGCCTATGTCGCGTCCGAGAGAGTCAAGCAATTGGCTCTTTGGCAGAAGGCTCGTGCGAGGGCCGTGAGGGTGGCGGAGGACGCCCGTGCCGACGCCCTGAGTGCAGTCGGGCCCAAGCGCCTCATCTACGCTTGGCGGTACGTGGACCGGGTGCATGCTTCCAGCGAGGAGGAGTACCTTTTGGCGCCGGATCACCACACCGGTGAGATCGCGCTCGCCCGGCGGCAAGCCGCCAATCAGCACCTCGCGAGTTGCGAGGCTGAGGAAGAGGTGTTGTGTAGGCGCGCTGGGAAACGGCCGCGCACCAGGGTACTCGTGGTGCGCCGCAAGCGCTCCTGCGAGCGCCGTGGTTTTTAGGAGGAGTATAATTTTTGTTTCGTAAGGCGATCTCATTAGTTTTGGGACACAAATGATAAATCCCGAACGTTCAGGAATTTTTAGTGTCCTTAATTAAGTATGTAAAAGGGAAAGTTGGAAACCTTGTGCATTCGTACGCATTTTGCAAGTACGTGCATATAGCATAAACTTTACTATATACTATCGCACTACACGTCTCTCTCGATATATGCTTGCACACTGTGCTACTCCCTTCGTCCAGGTCAAAAACCTGATCGCCCCTCTCCCGTAGAGGATCACGAGAGGCGGGGTTCCGGAGGCTTGCTATCCCTTCTCCCGGTGCACGCCGAAAGGAGGGATGGAGAAGACTTTCTTGGCGGCGCAATGATTTGGAACGGTGGTGAGAAACTATATAGTGCGGACCGGGTAGGTCGTGGGAGTATAGCTTTGTCCTCGGGTCGGCTCAATCCCGCAACCCGCGGCGCGTCGTGACGAGGCGTGGCGTGGCGAGGCGAGCGAGGAGGAGGAGCGCGCATGTAGGTCTCCTCTTTTCATGCTCATACAAGTGGTAGAAGAGCTCACCTTATAAAGGCCTACTAGCAAAATTCCAACATCGACCAGGCCGTCCATGAAACGGGAGTGGCTGTAGGGGACGTTGTGCTAGTTGAATATATGAGCAAGTTACTATGAGATTTAATCAGAATAAGCACAGAATAATTCATGACGGCTATAACAGAGATGAAACTAATCATGTGGAAGCATCGTAGTAGGATATAGAGTAGAAACATGAATTCTACCACGATTTCGAACAAGAAGGACAGAAACACATACGGTGCAACGGGAGTAGCACCGTTGGCGTTGAGGTTGTCGCCCATGTCCAAACACCACATAGACACGGTCTTTGAGCATGGTTCATAGTCGTTCCACGCTCGGGCATTGAAGTTTGTAACTATTTTAGATTAGAATATACTACTCCTCCGGTGCTAGTAGTAGAGCAGAGTCCTACTCTACTACTCTACTCAAGCAAGTTAGGGCATAGCACTGTAGGGAGTACCAGTACTGTGATCACTCAAGGAAGTTGTGTAGCATCGACATGACCCTACACTGCTGGTATGTGTCTCGTAAGTCAAGCGGCGTGCTGTAGTCATCATCACCTGTCCACTTCCCGCAGCACATATTCGCTTCTCCATCTTTGTCCGCACATAATCTCGTCCAATCTTCCATCCCCGCTAAGGCGCCTCCCCCCTCGTCCAAAACCCAAGCACTAAAAATGGCAGAACCGAGCAACGTCCGCCAAAAGAGTGGCTGGAATTCGCTCCCCACAGAGGTAATCAAGCTCATTGTTTCGCGTGTGGACAATCTCAGTACCATGCCACTCGCCCAGTGCTCGTTGGGGCTATACCATTTACTCAAAGCCCTCAGGCCGGAGCTTTTTAAGCCAGCTCCTTGCTTGCTGATGCCGCCTGATCTTCGGAAACAGCGTGTCACGCAGCATAACGATCGTAGGGTGGCGAGCATCAACCCCCTTGACTGCGATCCGATCCCCATCGGCCTCAACTACATTAACGGTATGTACTGGGTCGGCATGAACACGTCTTGGATGGTGCTCATCGACGGTCGCGGCAGCTGGATGCTCGTGGAGGTCTACACCCGGTGATTGATCCCCCTTCCTTCGATTAACACTGCACTGCTTTGGCACCGCAGCCCAGAATACTCGGAATCTTACAGTAGCCAACATGATACCAAGTTTGATTTGCTCAAGGTTGTAATCTGCCAAGTGCCCACAAGATCTGTGAATTATAAAGACTTCAGGCTAATTGGGTTCTTCAACCGCTGTCTCGCCTATCTGTCAGGTCACTGCGGTAAGTGGATAAATCTGCACGTCCATTGCAGGATCATACATCCTCCATGGTTCTCTGATGCCATTGAACACAAGGGCTTCATTTACATTGTCGACTCCTTCTATGGCTGGACTTATTGCTGGCCTACTTCAGTCATCGATACAAACAGCTGTTACAACAGTATGTTACTTTCCTATGATATCATTCTGGCTTGCTTATATTACTGTCAACATTTGCTGAAAAAATATTCATGCTCATAACATGCTGTTCTTAAGATTGACTAAATCAAGAGCCCTTTTTATTTGACTCCAACTTGATATGATGTTGTAGGCCGCCTGGTGTCCCTACCCTTCCTAATCCCAGAACCTTTCAAAGAAAAGCGGCATGGTAGTTGCAGGTGGTTCCTGGCTCGATCAGATGACGATGAAAGATTGATGATTGTTCGCACGTACCGGACGTGTTGTTTCGCGGAATACAATCACAGTCACTGCAAGGTCTTTGAGCAGGATCCCAGCTTTTCTGGGCCTTCAGGAATTTTGACTGGAGGCTGGTAAGTAGCCTTGGTACACGCTCTCTGTTTGTCGGACTGAGTTATCTGTTTAACCAGGAGATAACTGACGGTAAGGATCATGATGGCATCGCGGTTTCGTTCATCAGGCAAAGCTGTGTGTACACAGCATACCATGCGTCTCTGCATGCACCATACCCTGATATGTGCCGCCACGCTCTACAACCCAAAGTAGGAGAGAGGGTCGCAAGTATCAGACTTCGACCTGCTAGCTGGAGTTTACCCCGTCAGGCACCCATCTGGTTCAAGCCGTCAGCCAATCTCCACAGCTTAATAAATAGTAACGTCTAACTGAGCCAGTTAGTTAGATGTGTACACTTGGTGTAGTAGGATCTTTATTTAGTTTGATGCATACACTTGTTATTTTTTGGTAGCCCTTTTGTAATGATGGCTGATGTTTGGTTTGGAAGAGAGAGCTGCGTCTTCACTCTTCAGGCCTGCTTACTGCTTCTGTTGCACCCCCAGCTCTGGTTGTTGCTGCTGCTGCTGCTGTTTTCAATGTACAATCAGTAGTATATTTCGTCTGTTGGTTGAATAAATGTGTTGTTAGAATGACAAACACAATGTTTTGGAAGTCGTTGCACGGTTCGATCCTTTAGTGCCCCGTACCGTACATAGCACATACTATTTTTCGTATGGAACACATTTTCCACTTGTTGATAACATGCAGCCCACTGATGAAGGCCCAATAGAGAAGCCCATAATTAACTAGAAGGGAGTCTCTCACATGAATCCGACCCAGGTACATGCTCATGGTCCCCTAAACATAAATAAGTAAATAAATAAATAAATAAAGCTCAATGCTCATGCACCAGTTCTTTGGAAAAATAGGTAGCCCAGTATTTCTTTTTGAAGAATACCCAAGCTAGGCCTATTTGTTTTCTCTGAATTACTGGGCTGCAAGTCTTTCAAGACGAGGAGGGATGCATTCCGGCCTGGATTAAGAGTATGGTCAATGTCTGTTAAAAGTAATATCAAAAGGGGTTGAAAATTCCAAAAAATTTATAGCAAATGGGATATAAGTCTCTTTTTTTGTTTTTGTTCTTCACTGATATCTTATACGTATTTCGTTGGATTTAACATGACATAGTACTAATTTATTTTTAAATTTGTTTTAGTATGGCTATTAATTTTTGGATTAAGAATATTTCGTTCCCCAGCAAAAAATTGCGAATTTTCAAAATTTCCCACATATTTAGTTAATTTTTTGACCCCGGTACTGACCAGAAAATGGCCAGCAATTCTAAAAATGGAAAACGGGCTGCAATAAATTCCATATGAATTAGAAAATGAGTAAAAATTATAAAAATAATAGCAAATGGGCAATACACGCCACAGATTTCAAGGCTGACTTGTTTACGCAAGGCTTTGTCAGTGAACACACGATTCTAGCAGCAGTGACTGTTGGATGTCCATCCAACGACCGACGTGCTTCTTCAATCTCTGATCTTCCTACTCCAGCCGACTAAACTAGCGTCGGCGGGACTGCCTGCTCCCTCCTCTTGTGGCCCGCTATGATGCCGCGCAGGCTTCCCCGGCCCACCCTACTCCCTCCGCTGGCCTGGCCGCACGCAATGAACCGCCTCCTTATTACGCGAAAAAAATGATTCCTCCCACTGACAACTGGGGCGCACCGGTTGGGAAGCTGATCTGTGGGCCTACTAAATTGACGCGTACGCAGGCCTTTGTCAACTTAGTCCACAAACGATTCTAGCAGCAGTAACCATTGGATTTGAATCGAACGGTCCTGCTGCTTCTTCAATCGCTGCTCTTCTTGCACTAGCCGCCCAAACCAGCGTCGGGGAGACCGCCTGCTCCTGCCTCTAGTGGCCGGCTGTGCTGCCGTTGAGGCCTCATCGCCCCCTACTACTCCCACCGCTAGCCAGGCAATTCCATCGGAAGAGTACTGTACGTGGAGAGGCTGACAGCTGGGTCCACGACCACATCCCAGTTTTTTTGTGATTTGCCAAGTAAGTCGCTTTGTCAGGCCTGTTGGGCTGCAAATCTTTCAAGACGAGGAGAGCTTTCATTCGGCTGGCCGAGAAAATGGCCCATCAGTAATGAGAAATTGGCTGTACATTTTTAAAACACATCAAACCGGCAATTAGTTTCAAATATGTTTTTTTTCATTTCGAGATTTTAAATTACATTAATTTTTATGCATGGAGAATTTGTTGGATTTTATATTGATATACATTTATTTTTAAAATCAGTTTGAATGTGAGTAGAAATTTCGGGATTAAAAACTGTTCGGAGCGCACCGAAATGTGCAAAATTTCGTATAATTTTTAACCGTGGCCACAATGTGGGCTGTAATGCTAACAAAAAGAATATGGGCTCCAAAAAAAACCTTAATGATTAGCAAATGGGCTGTAAATTATTAGAAATAATGACAGATGGGCTGTATGCTGTTTTCCATAGATTTGAGGCTTTCCTAAAAAAAGGTTGACGCACAAGCAGTGACTGTTGGATGGCCATCCAACGGTCGTCGTGCTTCTTCAATCTCTACTCTTCCTACTCCAGCCACTCAAACAAGCGCCGGCGGGACTGCCTGCTCCCTCCTCCGCGCGGCCGGCTGTGCTGCTGCGCAGGACTCACCGCCCCACCCTACTCCCATCGCTGGCCTAGCCATCCCTCTACTCACCCACACCTGCTGTTATTCTCCGGCGACGGCAGACGAACTAGTAAACCCTCGTACAGTCGTACTCCCCTCTGTGTGGGAAACAACTGCCGAGTCTTCCCTGCCTCCGTGTCGTTCCCTTCCTAGGCCTCGCCGTCGTCCAGCGCCCTGGTGCTCTCGGTGCGGCCTGGTCAACGTGGTCAACGACCGACATGCATCTGAAGTGGACTGTACGTGGAGAGGCCGACAGATGGGTCCACGGCCGCACGCAAGGAAATGCCTCCTTATTACACGCAAAATAATGATTCCTCCACCTGACATCAGGGACCCACTGAAAGGGCCTCTGTATTTCGTGAAAAAAACATTACCTCTGCTGACAGCTCGAACCCACCAGCTATATCTTCGCACGCAAGGAAGTGCCTCCTTATTATGAACAAAAAAATGAATACTCCCCCTTTTAGCTGGGACCCAGTATAGTGGCAGGCTGACTTGCGGGCCTACTAAGTTGATGGGGACATAGGGCTTTGTCAACTTAGTCAATATGCATGATTCTAGCTCCAGTGACCGTACAATGTCCATCCAACGACCGTAGTGCTTCTTCAACCTCTGGTCTTCTTGCTCCAGCCGCCCAAACCAGCGCCGGTTGTGCCTCGTGCTCCTACCTCCCATGGCCGGCTGCGATGCGGCGGAGGCCTCACCGCCCCCTACTACTCCCACCGCTGGCCAGGCCATCCCTCTACTCACCCACACCCCCTGTTATTCTGCGGCGACGACAGCCTCACACCGCAGCGAACCGCTGAACCCTCGTACTCCTCTACGCGTGGGCATCCACTGCCGCGTTGTAGGATCGAAAGTATCTCTAGAGGGGGGGTGATTAGACTACTAGACCAAATAAAAATCTAGCCTTTTCCCAATTTTAGTTCTTGGCAGATTTTAGCTATCTTAGCATAAGTCAAGCAATCTCCACACAATTCAAGCAAGCATGCAAAAGAGTATATGAGTAGCGGAAAGTAAAGCATGCAACTAGCAAGAATGTAAAGAGAAGGGTTTGGAGGATTCAAACGCAATTGGAGACACAGATGTTTTTGTCGTGGTTCCGATAGGTGGTGCTATCATACATCCATGTTGATGGAGACTTCAACCCATGGAGGGTAACGGTTGCGCGAGTCCATGGAGGGCTCCACCCACGAAGGGTCCATGAAGAAGCAACCTTGTCTATTCCATCACGGCCGTCGCCCACGAAGGACTTGCCTCACTAGCGGTAGATCTTCACGAAGTAGGCGATCTCCTTGCCCTTACAAACTCCTTGGTTCAACTCCACAATCTTGTCGGAGGCTCCCAAGTTACACCTAGCCAATCTAGGAGAAACCACTCTCCAAGAAGTAACAAATGGTGTGTTGATGATGAACTCCTTGCTCTTGTGCTTCAAATGATAGTCTCCCCAACACTCAACTCTCTCTCACAGGATTTGGATTTGGTGGAAAGAAGATTTGAGTGGAAAGCAACTTGGGAAGGCTAGAGATCAAGATTCATATGGTAGGAATGGAATATCTTGATCTCAACACAAGTGTAGGTGGTTCTCTCTCAGAACATGTGTATTGGAAGTGTAGATGTGTTCTGATGGCTTTCTTCATGAATGAAGAGTGGGTGGATGGGTATATATAGCCTTCACACAAAATCTAACCATTACACATAATTTGCCAAACTCGATGGGACCGAATGGTCAAACTCGGTCGGACCGATTCAGCAAACCTAGTGACCGTTAGGATTTTCGGTGGGACTGAGATGCAACTCGGTAGGACCGATATGGTTAGGGTTCGGGCATAACGTAATCTCGGTGTGACCGATTACACAAACTCGGTGGGACCAAATTTGGTAATAAGCTAACCAGAGAGTTGGTCAGGTAAACTCGGTGGGACCGGTTCGCTCTTTTCGGTGAGACCGAAATGTTACGAAAGGGAAACAGAGAGTTTACATTGCAATCTCGGTGGGACCGATCGCTCACTTCGGTTAGACCGAAACGTTACGAAGGGAAACAGAGAGATTGCAATCCCATCTCGGTGAGACCGAGATCCCTATCGGTGAGACCGATTTGCCTAGGGTTTGTGGCAGTGGCTATGACATTTGAAACTCGGTGGCTCCGGATAGAAAGAATCGGTGGGACCGAGTTTGACTTTTGGTTTAGGTCATATGTGGATGTGGGAAGGTAGTTGAGGGTTTTGGAGCATATCACTAAGCACTGAAGAGCAAAAAAATCATTAAGCAACACCTCATCCCTCCTTGATAGTATTGGCTTTTCCTAGACTCAATGTGATCTTAGATCACTAAAATATAAAATGTAGAGTCTTGAGCTTCAAGCTTGAGCCAAACTTTTTGTCCTTAGAATTTTGAGGGATCCACTTTCCTCATCCATGCCATGCCATTCATTGAGCTTTTCCTGAAATATTAATCTTGGAATAATGTTAGCTCAATGAGCTATATGTTGTTAGGAATTACCAAAACCACCCAGGGATAGTTGCACTTTCAATCTCCCCCTTTTTGGTAATTGATGACAACATATAGATCAAAGCTTCGACAAATGATAATAAGAGTGAAAGATATTGTCGCTTTGAGAAGTATGTGAAAAGCAAGAGCTCCCCCTAAATTTGTGCATATCTTAAGATTTGCTTTGGACTGCAAATGCACAATGAGTTAGGATCATGGGTTACTCTTCCATGTCACATACATCTTGGTGGAGCGCTCAAAATGATAAGAATTAAATACATGCACTCATCACCAAGCAAAGTGAATGATCATATAGGGATAAGTAAGATAATATCATCTAACAAGCATAAGTGTAGCTTATGATCAACCACATGATCATGAATGTCTCACAAATAAGCATAGTATCTCAAGCAATCAAAAGAAAACAAAGTATCAACCACGAAGACAAGAGAGAACAAAAGCAAACAAACTCTCTCTCTCTCTCTCTCTCGAAGCCTATGATCTATACATTTTTCTCCTCCTTTGGCAACAAGTTACCGAAAAGTTCATAGAAAATGCATAGCACTAAAATGACTCTCAGGCTTGGTCTTCAGGTGATGGAGTCCGGATAATGCCAAGGACGAAGGCTTCAGTTGAAGTAGATGGAGCTAGAGCTGGTGTAGGTGCTGGAGCTGGTGGCACTGAAGTTGTAGCTGGTGCAGATGTAGTGGCTCTGGTGTCAGAAACTGGCACTGCAGATGATCGCTGAGCTCTAGGCACTCTAGTAAATGCATCAGTGGTTGTTCTGCCCTTCCTCTCCTGCATGTCATCCTGTAACTGCTCCACAACAGACTGAATCTCAGTTACTTTCACATCTAAGTCATAGAACTTTTGTTCCATGATTCTTTCCAAGCTCTCTTGGTTTCGAGTCAGGGTGGCCAGTCCTTTCTCAATCCTCAGAGTTGATGCTATCAGATAACCGAGCTGGTCCTGCTTGCTCTTCAGAAAGTACTCAGATGCCTCCTCTTGATTTGGCATCTTGGCAGCTTTCTCCATCTTTGCCTTCTCCTTCTTTGCTTAAGCTTGTACTGATGATGGTTCATTCTCATTCATCACAACTTGATTGTCCTCAAAATCTGGATGGATGGGCAAGTGTTCCTTATCCAACAAGTATGTTCCTGTGTCGGGTGGTTGGTGCGACATATGCCAACGAGTGGCTTATCTGTGTGGGAGCCAGTAAGACGTCGCCGGTGCCTGGAAGCGGGATAAGGCGAAGACATGCACGCCGACGAATCTTACCCAGCTTCGGGGCTCTCCGTGGAGATAACACCCCTACTGCTGCTCTGCGGGGTCTCCGCATGATCACTCAGTGAACAGGTAACTACAAAGTGCTCCTTGAGCTGTTTGGCGAGAGGAAGAAGGGCAAGGCTAGTTCTACTCCTCTCTCTGTGTATGTGATAACCTAGATGAGATCAACCCTTTGCATGGGTGCCCCGGGGGGTTTATATAGGTCTACCCCTCGGGGGTACAATGGTAATCCGGCTGGGAGCGGGTCCCAGCCATCAGCGTCTACGCTCGCCGGCTTCTGCGCCGACTGCCGGGGCCCGCCGGCTGGTGGGTCCCTTCGGCTGCTGGCATCTTGGCCGACAGGCAGGCCCTACTGCCTAGGGCCCTGTTGGCGGCCGATTACTGTTGCCTCAATCCTGATGATGAGGGCTTTATCGAGGTAAGCGTGGCTACAGTACCGCCGCCTGGCGGGCGATCACTGTAGCCTCACGTCGTCTTGTCTTCTTAATGGGCCGCCTCCTTCGAGGGAAGGAGCAAGCCGGCTTTGGGGAAGCCAGCCACGTCTTGGCCGACTGGGGGAGGCCTGGACGCCTTCGGGTGCCTCTCTGCCCAGAGGGGCCCACCGCCCGCGGGCTGCGCTAACAGCCCGCCGCGGATGGCGCCATAGGCATCATGGCAATAGTGCCGCGCCGGACGGGACAAGGCTACCCCGTACGACGCACTGTGCTAGGCGTGCTCCGGGTTTCGGGGGTGGCAGGCTTCACTGTAGCCACGCCCCGTCCCATCACCATTATGTGGTTGCGGACCTCGAGGGTACGATCTTGACCGTGCCGTGGGAGCCGTCTTCTTGGAGTCGGCCTTCTCGAGGCCGGCTTCTCGGAGCCGGCCCTCCCGCGGCTTTCTTTGTGAAGGTGGAGGCCGGGCCGCCTTCCGACAGTCGGCCTGAGAGGTAGTCGGCAGAGGGAAGGCGGCCCAACGTCTTGGTTCCTTGGAGGCCAGATTGGCTTGTAATTTTTTCTGAAGTGCCAAAGGGGGCCGGCTAGGCTACCCGTGGTCATTTACCCCGACAGTAGTCCCCGAAGCTGGTCGCACTTCGAGGTCGGCAAGGGGAACGAGAAGCTCGGTCAGCTTCCCATCTTGAGGAACCGACAGCTGGGAGCCGGCTCGGCTTAAGCGCGCCGCCTTGGATGGGCGCCGTGGTCCCGTCAACAGGAAAGTGGACCAACTCGCGCGCTGACCGCGCGCCTCCCCGCGTGTCACGTGGCAGGAAAGGCCTGCCATGGCGCGTGCGCGACGGGACGGCGCCGCAGGCCCGGGCCCGCCATGCCTGGCCTTGGCCCAGGCGCGGATCTTCTGCGGCCCAGGGTGGACGGTTTGCCTTCTTGCGACGGTTTCACCATGCCGTCAAGGCGCAATAATAGCGGGACGTGGGGGAGTGGGCGAAGTTAATCCCACGTCCCCCACACCACGCCTCCTCGGTTCCGCTGCGAGAGCCTATAAGTAGGGGGAGGAGAGGGAGCGGCAGAGGCTCGCACGCTCTCCCTCGCTCCACCCTCCCTCGTCTTCTTTCTTCTCTTTCTCTCCGCCACCGCAACACTTCTTTGCCGCACCGCTCCGCCGCCACCGCGCCTTGCTTCTCGCCGCGCCTTGCTCCAATGGCACTGTCGAGCTCGTGGGATGGCTCCAACATCCTTGTCGAGCATGTCGAGTTCCTCCGCCGGACGCGGCGTCTGCCCGGCGAGAACTACGTGCGGGTCTGGCGCGCGCCGGAGGAGGAGATTTCGCCAGCGCCGGAGGAAGGCGAGTGGGTGATTTTCCGCTTGCACTGCATACGCGGCTTCGGCCTCCCGGCGCGCGGATTCCTCCGCTCGTTCCTCGAGTTTTACCATCTTCAGCCGCATCACCTCACCCCCAACGCCGTGATGCTGCTGTCGGCCTTCGTCACCCTCTGCGAGGGTTTCCTTGGCATCCTCCCCACCATAGAGCTCTGGGGGAGTTCTTCCAGAGCAAGCTCGACACCGTCGTCGCCGGCGTGCCCGCCCCCTGCGGGGCCTACATCGCCATGAGGCGGACAGGTGAGGTTAATCCGTTCCCCTCGATCCCGCTGATCCAGTCGGTGAAGATTTGGCAGACGTCGTACTTCTACGTGAAGAACGTCACCCCGCAAGGCGACTTCGTCAATCTGCCGCCTTACGTAGCCGGCCCGCCGGCCTCGAGGCCGGCCTCATGGAGCTACCGGGCCAGGACGCTATCCCAGGCCGGGAACGCCGCCGTCGCCCGACTCCGGGTGATGGTGCAGTCGGAGGGCCTGGTCGGATTTGACCTCGTGGCCGCCTTCGTGGAGCGCCGGGTTCTCCCGCTCCAAGGCCGGCCGCACATGATCTGTCAAATGAGCGGCCGCTTTGACCCGTGCCGGCTGAGCACCAGGGAGATGCCTCACGCCGAGGTGTCATACCTGGTGAACTACATCGCCAACTGCAAGCTCGCCGAGGACTGGCGATTTGGCAAGGAGCCGTACTCTCGCGCCAGACCTCCGCCTTTCGTAAGTATTTCTTCTTTCCTTTTCTTTTTGGTAGTCGTTCGCTTGGTAGCCAGCCTCTGACCAGCCGGCTTGTCTTCTGTAGAATCCTCTTCTTCCGCCGGCGGCCGGGACCGCAGGGGCGGAACGCCCATTTCTCCCCGACCGCACGGTAGATGACGTCGACGACCCGGACCTCGGAGCGGCCGCCATGGAGGACGCCGCCGAGGGGGGAGGCGGTGAGGCAGGTGGCGCCGGGCTTGGAGCCGGCCTCCAGGACTGGGGGGACGACGACGAGGTCGAAACCGTCCCGCATCGCCAGCCGGTGCCGGATCCTCACGGCGGGGGCTCTTCTGCCGCGCCGGCCGCCCGTGGCGCCGCACCGAAGCATCGGGCCGTGTCGACCTACTTCGGCAGCCGGCCGAAGAAGCCCAGGGGCACCGCCGCAGCAACCAAGCAGGACGAGGCAGCCGCAAAGGCGGCCCGCTTCCAGAAGGTCGTGAAGCGGCCACAGGCGGTTTCGGCGTAAGTGTCCATCGTCTTGCATTCTCGTCGTGCTTTTTTGATTGAAGTTCTTTTATGAATCCTTTCTTGGTCGACCGACCAGGGCGCCGCTTTCCCTTGAACGGGGTCCTGCCGGCTCCGTGATTGACTCAGCCGGAGGGTCTTCGAGCTCCCTCCGCGTGGACCCCCGCGCCGACCTCATGGAAGCCACGGCACGGAACGCACGGGAGGCGTGGGAGGAGTGGGAAGCGTCGGAGCGGAGAGCCGCCCAGGCAGCGAAGAAGCAGGCCGACGCGGTGGCCAAGGCCCAGGCGGAGGCGACGGTTGCGGAGAGGGAGGCGGAGGCCTCGCGCAACCGGCCTCCACAGCTTGTCATCCCCCTGCGGAGTGTGGCTCCCAACACCCCCATGCCTCTGTCTGAGGAAGCCGACCGCGGCCAGGCGGTGACAGAGCAGAGGAAGGATTATGTGGTCATCTTGGAGGAGGTGCCGCGGACGGCACCGACTGGAGCGGGCCAGGACGGCCAGCCGGCTGCGGCGCCGGTGCAGCCGGCCGGGAGCGAGCCGGCAGCGGGAGCCGGCCTGGCGGTGCAGCCGTCATCAGGCTCGCGTGCAGATGAAGCCGCCCCCGTGCCGGAGCCGGACAGAGCTGCGACCGCCCGTCAGACGGTGAAGGCCTTGGAGGCGGCCAGCTCCAGCACGTTCGAGTGGGTGCCCAACGAGGAGACAGGCGAACTGAACGCGTCGGCCCAGGAGGTCTGGAGCCGGCTTCAGGCCCATGCCACAGCGCTGCAGCGATACACTCGTGATTTCCTTGCGACGCAAGCCGTCGTTCGGGTGAGTCTTCTGGTCTTGGCTGCTTTAGCTTTTTGATTTCCTCCGTGGGGGCGCGTCAGCGCACCCACTGGGTGTAGTCCCCGAGTTCCGAGTCGGCTGCTGAGCAGGCGACTCGAAACTAACTAGGTCCTAATAGTTATCTTATTCTCACATCTTGTCTGATCTTTCAGGAGTACCATAACCGGAGTGCTGCCGCCTTCGACTCCCAGGCTCGGGAGCTGCGTCAAAAGAGCGAAGATCTGACCAACAGCCGGAGTACGTGCTTTGTTTCCTTTGTATCCTGTGGGGGCGCGTCAGCGCACCCACTGGGTGTAGTCCCCGAGATCCGGGCCGACTGCAGAGCAGTCGGGTCGGATCTTCCCCGACGACTTCTTCCTTATTGATTCTTCCTTCATCTTCATGCTTGCAGGGGCCAACGCCGACTTGAGGGAGCAGCTCGGCGGGGCCCAGACCGCCCTTCACGCCAAGGAGGCCGAGATCAACGCCTTAGTCCAGGAGCGCGACCGCCTGGCCAAGAAGTTGGCCGACCAGGAGGAGGGCCATAAGGCGGCCCTGAAGAAGGCACAGGAGAGCGAGGCCGCCCTCAAAGCCGAGTTTGAGACCGAAGCGGCGAGCTGGGCTGAGGCGAAGCAGGCGCTCAGCGAGGGTTACAGCCGGATTGAGGACCTGATCGACGGTAAGCCGCCTCCCTTACTCCTTGCTTGCCCCTTGCCCTCTGATTCGTCTTCTGATTTGTGCTGCTTTTGTTCTTTGCGCAGACTACTTCCCCTGCCACTCCATCGCGGCCACTCAGGCCATCGAGGCCCTCCGCGAGGCACGCCGTCAGGCAGGAGTTGAGATCGCACCGAACACGAGTCGGACACTCGAGGAGCAGCTTCTGGCGATCCAAGCCCGGCTGCGGCTGGCACACCGCATGCTCCGCCGTCTCCAGCGTGCTGGAGCGTAGTGCTGGCCGCCCTCTGGCCAGACGAGGCGATTCCCCGCACCCCGAGCCGGACTGCCGACTGGCTGGAGGTGGCAGTCGGCCGCTTTGAGGCCTGGAAGGCCTCCGCTGGCCGATCTGGCGCCAGGCGGGCGCTGGAGTTCGTTCGGGCCTGGTACCCCGGGCTGAATTTGGAACAGCTGAGGACTTGGCGGGCGGAGGCTGACGAGGAGCTGGTGGAGGTGCGGCCGGCTATCATCCAGCGTGCCTCGGCTCTTGCCGAGTTTACCGACACCAACATCTTCGCTCCTGCGGTGGACGACAACGGCGTCGCCCAGCCGGAGGAGTGGTTCGGCCTGGACCCGGCAGAGGGTGAAGACTCGGCGGAGGAGGTCGCCTCCAGCGATGAGGGTGAAGACAAAGAAGGGGAGGAGGGCGAAGACGTTGAGCCGGCCGGTGAAGCGACCAGCCCGCCTCAGCATGAACGTGCCTCCAGCAACGAGGCGCGGGTTAGCGCGCCCTCTGCGGGAGGCGGTGATCATGCCGAGGTTCATCAGCCGGCCACTCCTCCAGCCGACGCTGCTGTCTCCGCCGACCTGCCCGACACGCCAGTCGTTCCCTTGGCTTGATCTGCCGTCTTTGTTTTTCCTGTTTGTCACTCTTTGAACAATACTTATTAAGTTTGCGCAGTTCCACCCACTGGGGGTGTATTCAAACTATGTTGAATGTTGGCTTTTGCGAAGCCTTTTGTGTAAATATACTCATGCATGTGTTTGGCTTCCATTCTCGTATGCTTGTTATCCTTAGGCTGTTTCCTTTGCCGCCTTCCCTTGATTGCTGCCTTCCCAGCCGGCAGCTGCTCTGCAGTCTGTGGCTAAGGAAGAACTCGGCTATCTTTTTTGGGGAAGGCAAGTACTCGAGCTTTCTTAGATTGTAGCGAAGTGAATGGAAACCGGCCGGCCGGCTACTCTTGTAGTCGGTCGGCGGTGGGAAAAAACCGGATTTTTTTATATTAGTCCGTTAGTCCCTAGCCGTTTTTCATGTGGGCGTCCTTTCCTGCCTTTGGCTCTTGCCAGCTGGACAGCCGATTCTTCAAACTGCGACTTTTGGCAAGAGAGGGCTTTGGAGCCGGCACACTACTTGTCTGACCACGGGTAGGACTTCTAATATAACTTAAGGCGGCCAGTCCCCGGGCCGACTAGTCGAACCCGGTGCCGGACGAGAGAAGTGAATGAAATGACATAATCATAAGCATGGTACTCTTCATTCATATATGAAAGATGGCAGTCCCCGAGTTCTCCTCGGGGGGCCTATTGTCTCGTACTTAGTACAAAAGTTAGCGTGATACATACTGCATTTCAACTATAAAATCTTCGGAGGAGGTTGGCGTTCCATGGTCGTTCCGACTCCTTGCCGGAGTCGTCTCTCTTTCGTGCCTTCGGCTTCTGTGCGTCGATCAGGTAGTAGCAGTCGTTTCCTAGTGCTCTGCTGATGATGAAGGGGCCTTCCCAAGGGGCTGAGAGCTTGTGCTGGCCGGCTGTTCGCTGGATTAGCCGGAGCACAAGGTCGCCCTCTTGGAAAGATCTTGGCTTGACCTTCCGGCTATGGTAGCGACGCAGACCTTGCTGGTAGATGGCGGACCGGCTGAGGGCTAACAACCGGCTTTCTTCCAGCAGGTCGACGCCATCTTCTCGTGCTTCCTTGGCCTCCGCCTCCGTGTACATGGTCACCCGAGGCGAGTCGAACTCGATGTCGGTTGGGATGACCGCCTCGGCACCATATACGAGGAAGAAAGGAGTGAAGCCGGTTGACCTGTTTGGGGTAGTGCGCAGACTCCAGAGGACGGCCGGCAGCTCATCGAGCCAGCAGCCGGCCGAACGCTCCAGTGGCACGACCAGTCGGGGCTTGATGCCGGAAAGGATGAGGCCGTTGGCTCGCTCGACTTGGCCGTTTGACTGTGGGTGGGCAATGGACGCTAAGTCCAGTCGGATACCCTGCGTCGCGCAGAAACATGCCAGGGCTCCTTTGGCAAAATTTCTGCCGAGTTGCTTGAGGAGGCACTTCTGCATGCAACGCTGAAAAGTGGCACCGGCATTTCTCAAGCCGAATGTCATAGTCAGGTAGCAGAAGGCTCTGAATGGCGTGATGAAGGCGGTCTTCAGGCGGTTGGCCGGGTCCAACTTTATCTGATGGTACCCGGAGTAAGCATCCAAAAAACTCAGCAGCTCGCATTCGGCTGTGGAGTCTATCACTTGATCTATCCTTCGCAGGGCAAAAGGATCTTTGGGGCAGGCCTTGTTGAGGCTCGTGTAGTCTATGCACATGCGCCACTTGTTGTTCTTCTTCAGCACGAGGACCGGGTTGGCAAGCCACTCCAGAAAGAACACTTCCATGATGAAGCTGGCAGCCAGAAGCCGGGCTATCTCTTCTCCTACAATCCTTCTCTTTTCCTCCGACAGTCGGCGGAGGGGTTGCTTGACCGGCTTTGCACCTTCTCGGACATGTAATTTGTGCTCGGCGAAATCCTTCGGGACACCCGGCATGTCCTTGGGGGACCATGCGAAGAAGTCCCTATTCTCACGGAGGAAATCGGCGGGCTCGCCTTCCTATTTGCTGTTTAGGTTTGCCCCAATGACGGCAAACCTCTCCGGGTGCTCGGGGTCAAGAGGTATCTTCTTTGTTTCCTTGGCCGGCTGGAAGGAACCTTGGGCATCACATTCTTTGGGATCGGGGGACAGGGCCGGCTGCTTGCCAGCCATGGCCACGATCCGGTCCAACTTCTTCTTCTCTTCGGCAATCACCAGGGACTCGGCCAGCCGGCTGCTGGCCGCCGCACACTCGGCTGATTTCTTGTAGTCGCCGACTATGGTGATGATGCCCTTGGTGCTTGGCATCTTCATCTTGAGGTAAGCATAGTGGGGAACAGCCATGAACTTGGCCAAGGCAGGTCGGCCAAGCAGTGCATGGTAAGAGCTCTCAAGGTCCATCACTTCAAACCAGACGGCCTCCCTACAGAAATGATCCTTGTCCCCAAAGAGGACATCAATCTTGATCCTGCCGATGGGGGAGCAGGACAGGCCGGGTACGATGCCGTGGAACACAGTCCGGGTAGGCGTGAGCTGCTTCGTCCTGACGTTGAGCTTCTTTAGGGTGTCAAGGTACAGGATGTTGATGCTGCTCCCGCCGTCTATCAACACGCGGGAGAAACGGGCTGCGCGTCTGTCTGTTGCAAGGGTGGCATCCAGAACCAGCGCATAAGAGTCAGGAGATGGCATCACCTCTGGGTGGTCGGCCCGGCTCCAGCTGATGGGTTTTTCAGACCAGTGCATGTGCTCGGAGGGATTGGAGGCAACCGCGTTGACTTCTTGGTGCTCGCGGTGCCTGCTGCGCCGGTCTTCGGGCTGGCTGGTGAAGACGACATAGGTGGGCATGCTCGTCGGGGAACTCGTCGTGCACGGCTCAAACTACTGGCCGAGCGGCCGGCTGCTGCGGAGCCGGAGGCGGCGGACCAGTAGGTGGAGGCGGCACGAGCCCTTCGCCTTTGGAGATTCGGGTGAGCCAGTGGCACTTCCGGGTTGTGTGATTGGATGGCTTCACGCCGCTGTGGAACTTGCATGGGGCGTCGAGGGTTTGCTCGTAGCAGAAGGCCGGCTGCCAAGCCGGCCGGCCGCCTTTCTGCTTCTTGGGAGCGGGCCACCCTTCGGGCTCCTCGCCCTCGACCGTGGCCACCTGCCGACTGGTGGAAGGCGGCATGGGGCCCTTGCGCTTGTGGTCGTTTTGGTACGGGCGTCGGCTGGGGTCCCCAGCCGGCGTCTTGGGAGCCGGGTTGAGTACCTTTCCGGACGCGTCAACCCGAAGTTCAGTCTTCATTGAGGAGTCGGCAGTGGCGTACTTGTCTGCTATGACCAGGAGCTCGTTGAGGGTAGTCGGTTCGTCGCAGAGGAGCTTGTGCTTGAGGAGGGTGCCCTCTCGGCACCCGGCTGTGAAGTATTCGATGGCTTGCACTTCGTGCACTCCTTCGCAAGAGTTGCGGAGCTCGGCCCAACACGTGAGGTAGTCGCGAGTGGACTCAGTGGGGCCTTGTACGCACAAGGAGAGCTGTCTGGGCTTGGGAGCCCGCTTGTAGGTGCTGGTGAAGTTGCGGACGAAGGCTTCTGTGAAGTCTAGCCAGCTGTTGACGCTGTATAGCTTGAGGCTGTTGAGCCAGGTCCGTGCCGTGCCTTGGAGCATGAGGGGCACGTACTTCACGACAACGCACCGGTTGCCGTTCGCGATGCGTACTGCGGTGGAATAGTCGATCAACCAATCTTCCGGTTTCATGGAGCCGTTGTACTTGGGCGTGTCTCTTGGGAGCGAGAACCCTTTGGGGAAGGGATCGTCGCGGATGCGGGGGCCAAAGCAAGGCGGGCCGACATCATCTTCTTCTTCTAGCGCTAGGGATCGCGCTAGGCGGTCGATCAGATGGCGGGCGTCGTTCTCGCCGACTCCTTCGCGGCGACCCAGTCGGCCGCTGAGAGTCGGATGCGTGACAGGCGGTGGGGTGGGATACCTTTCCCCATGAGATGGAGGCGGAGGCGGGTTGCCCCGCCGCTCCACGGCTCGAGGGTGGCCTTCTGCGTCTCGCTCGATGGAGATCCGGGTTCGGCTTCGGCTGGCAGCCGACTCCTTCTCGTGTCGCACGCGGGTTTTACCCGCAGTCGGCGTCCCGGATGTCGCGCCGTGCTCTCGGCGCGGTGGAGGGCTTTCCCCGCGGACGTCGGCCTCGTGCCGCTGCGCGGACGCATCGATTAACTGCTGGATGCGTCTGGTCATGTAGGGGAGCTCATCAGCCCCCAGTCCATCCAGCTCGTCTACGGCCGCCTGGGCGGCGCGCAGGTTCTCGAGTGGGGTGGCATAGACTGGGCGGTCGACCCCAAGCAAGTCGGCGATGACAGCGCCGTGCTGTCTGACGACGCCGACTCGGTTTGGCCCACCAGGAGGTGGCGTGCCGAAGGCGGCGCGGTCGACTTTGCGCTGGTGGGCCTCGATGAGGTGTCTCACGGAAGCTAGCTTCCGGCCCTCCGCGATGAGGGCGAGGCGGCGAGCCTCCAGTGCTCTAGCGTTGGCATCGGCCAGGAGGGGGACGGACAGATCGTGGATCGCCGCTTGCGGGGCGTCGTGGGCGTTCTCGCCAGAAGCGCCGCCGTGGCTGATGACCATCACCTCGACGGTGGCAACGTCATAGCCATGGGCTCGGGGAAGCGGGTCGTCGTAGATCACGACGTTGGCGGGGAAGGCGTCGAGCGAGGCAGTGTCGGAGTCGACATGCATCGGGTCGGTGGAGCCAACGGACTCCCGGTCCACAGCAGGCTCGCTGGAGACGTGGAGCTGGCCGAGGAGGTCGACGAGGCGGCCGGTGCCCGCGTCGGAAGCAGGCTCGTCGGGGATGAGGGCCTCGCCAAGGGGATCGGCGAGGTTGCTTGCTGCGCAAGCGTTGGTGATGCCTTGCAGCGCGTCGTGGCAAGCGCCATCGGGCGTGCCAGGTTGGCTACGCTCGCTGGGGAGGAAGAAGGTTCCCGTCCAGAACAGGTCTCCGAACGATGGTGCACCTGGCCCCATGGTGGGCGCCAAATGTCGGGTGGTTGGTGCGACATATGCCAACGGGTGGCTTATCTATGTGGGAGCCAGTAAGACGTCGCCGGTGCCTGGAAGCGGGATAAGGCGAAGACATGCACGCCGGCGAATCTTACCCAGCTTCGGGGCTCTCCGTGGAGATAACACCCCTACTGCTGCTCTGCGGGGTCTCCGCATGATCACTCAGTGAACAGGTAACTACAAAGTGCTCCTTGAGCTGTTTGGCGAGAGGAAGAAGAAGGGCAAGGCTAGCTCTACTCCTCTCTCTGTGTATGTGATAACCTAGGTGAGATCAACCCTTTGCATGGGTGCCCCGGGGGGTTTATATAGGCCTACCCCCTGGGGGTACAATGGTAATCCGGCTGGGAGCGGGTCCCAGCCGTCAGCGTCTACGCTCGCCGGCTTCTGCGTCGACTGCCGGGCCCACCGGCTGGTGGGTCCCGTCGGCTGCTGGCATCTTGGCCGACAGGCAGGCCCTACTGCCTAGGGCCCTGTCGGCGGCCGATTACTGTTGCCTCAATCCTGATGATGAGGGCTTTATCGAGGTAAGCGTGGCTATAGTACCGCCGCCTGGCGGGCGATCACTGTAGCCTCACGTAGTCTTGTCTTCTTAATGGGGCGCCTCCTTCGAGGGAAGGAGCAAGCCGGCTTTGGGGAAGCCGGCCACGTCTTGGCCGACTGGGGGAGGCCTGGCCGCCTTCGGGTGTCTCTCTGCCCAGAGGGGCCCACCGCCCGGGGGCTGCGCTGACAGCCCGCCGCGGATGGCGCCATAGGCATCATGGCAACAATGCCGTGCCGGACGGGACAGGGCTACCCCGTACGGCGCACTGTGCCAGGCGTGCTCCGGGTTTCGGGGGTGGCAGGCTTCACTGTAGCCACGCCCCGTCCCATCGCAGTTATGTGGTTACGGACCTCGAGGGTACGATCTTGACCGTGCCGCGGGAGCCGGCTTCTTGGAGTCGGCCTTCTCGAGGCCGGCTTCTCGGAGCCGGCCCTCCCGAGGCTTTCTTCGTGAAGGTGGAGGCCGGGCCGCCTTCCGACAGTCGGCCTGAGAGGCAGACGGCAGAGGGAAGGCGGCCCAACGTCTTGGTTCCTTGGAGGCCAGATTGGCTTGTAATTTTTTCTGAAGTGCCAAAGGGGGCCGGCTAGGCTACCCGTGGTCATTTACCCCGACATCCTGTGCCCATCTTCGAGTTAATCAACTCCTGAATATGTGGGGCATATCCACAACTTCTCTTCTGATCAGCTGCTGTCCTCTTGATAGTCTCAACCATGAGGCTCATGACCTTGAATTTCTGTGGCACATCAAATATGTGTATCAAGTTAATTGCATGCCCTCTGATCATGTTGTGGTCACCTGACTTGGGCAAAAGAGTGTGCCTTAGGATCCAGTTGATTGTAGGCAGCCCTGACAGAAGAAAATGGACTGATCCAAACTTGAAAGTCTCAAGAGCTTTGTCTGGGATCTCCTTATACATGTTTGACATAGAATTGTGATCCATCTTCTTCTTGGCATAGACATCAAGTCGTCTTCTTCTTCCTTTGGGGCATTGATCAGATTGGCCCATTCCTCAATAGTTGAGTGGTACCTTGTACCCTCAGACATCCAAACTATCCTGCCATCTGGATAGAAATGTGCTATGGAGTAGAATTGCATTATGAGCTCCTCATTCCACTTTGTGAGCTTCTACCCAACAAAGTCTGCAACTCCACAAGCACTAAAGTTGTCGTACACTCCAGGATAGTGTTCTTCATTCTCCTTCATGTAGGTCCAGTCGACCCACCTCATATCACACACTATGGGTTTCTTGTCCAGCAACACTGTCTCATAGAAGTCTTTCTGTTCCTTTGTGTGGAACCTATAATCAACAGCAGTCCTTCTTCTTGTAGCATATGGATCTGTCTCTCTCCATTTCCTCAGCCATGAGTCTCTTCTGAGCTTCATGTTCTCAGCCACAGGATGAGCATCATTATGGTCTGGAATCTTGGGTTTGAGCTTTCTCAGAACATGCTCTTCATCTTCTTCATCAGCAGCAACTTCAGGCACTCGGGCCTTGTTCTTCTCAGCAGCAGATATGTTCCTGGTATTCCTCTTAGGAGCACTCTTGGGCTTGGAGGCAGCTTTGGGTGCTTCTTTGGGCTTTGATGATGCAGCCCCTGACCTTATAGCATGTGACACTCCAATTTTTTTTCATTTGGTTTTTAGTAAAATCTTTGTTGGTTTTGAAAAGAGGCCATTTAAAATTATTTTTTTTCCAGAAAAACCTCCCTCTCAAAAACTTCCTTTTCTTTGGCAAGGATTTTTAATCTTCATCAAACTATGGTGATTGATCATTTAAAACTTTTCTCTGATGACTCCCATCTTAAAACATGTTTTTGGAAGTTAATTATTTTCCTTTTAAAAAGAAACTCCATGAAAATTGGGATTTTTCATATCTTGAAGACCACCCATGATTTTTGTTTTTGCCCATGTGGTAAAACCTCTCCAAAACCTCCCCTCCTCTTTGAAAACAATCTAAGTTCTCTGTCCCAACAAGTCCAAACAAGTTTTGGATTTATTTCAATTTCTTTTTCTCTCAATTCTTTTCTGACTATTATTTTTGAGCCAGAGTGATTTTCAAAGCAAGTACCCTATTGCCATTGAGATTTGACCTCAAACCAATTCATCTGGATTGTCCTTAGCATCCACAACTCAGAACCATCTTGATCCACTCTTCCTCTTTTCAAAATTTTCAAATTTCAGCCTCTGCAAGTTTGGACCAGATTTGCCAAATTTGGTGAAATTCATATTTTCACTTCTCCAAAAATTCTACCAAAAATCAGGCAGCCTACTGGTGCAATCAGAAGCCACTCCACCAAAAACCAGCTCAAGGAAAAATCCCTTCATGCCAGAATCATTCTGTCGAACACCTGGCGTGCACTGTTGCTGTTCATATTCAGTAAAATTCAGAGTTCAGTGTCGTTTATTCGTCAGAGTTTCAGTCACGAGGAAACTGTGCATTTGGCTCGTGCTCGCCGCCTCTTCCTCCTGTCTGGAGCACCACACGCGCGCTTGGCGCCCTCCTGGCGTCGGTGGCGCCCTGGCCCGCCAGCGCCGGCGTGTCCCACGGCGGCAGAGCCACCGTAGCGGCCGACAGGGGGGCAACACTGCGGCATAACGCCGTTCAGCACCGCCCAAACCTCCTGAGGGCTCCGCGTGGCCACCTCCTTGCCAGCGCACGCATGCAGCACCGCCGCCGTGGCCTGGCACGCGCAGAGCGCGTTCTCTGCCGCCGGCGTGCCGTGCGGCCGTTGTGTCGAGGGCAGGCCTTAACCCTCCCTCCCGTGCTGAGTTGGACACTGGGATGGCACCAGTGCTCCACCTAGTCGATGATCAAGCCCGTAAGCCGGCCGTCCACCCACAGCTCCGCCGTAATCGCCCGCCGGACTTATCCGTTCACGGCAACCGCCTCGGACCGCCTATATATAGCCCCCCCCCGAGCTTGCTCTTGTCCCCGCACAACTCCACCACCTCGCCAGACCCCGCCTAGCCACTGGAAGGGCCTCGAGGGGCCTTTCTTCCTCGACTCCGGCCACCTCCGCCTGGCTCGGGCTCCGGCAACGTTCTCTTAGGTGAGGCCGTCCCCGGCGCCCAAACTCTGTCAATCACCTCCTCTAGCTACCAGAGGCCTGACCCCCACCTCAATTTGATGCTTGCAGCCCTCTCCGGCGAGCTCCATCCACGCCCGAACCGCCGTCCGCCGGAGCAGGAGCCACCGTCGACGTGGTGCTCACCAGCGACCACCACCACCACCACCCGACCCGGAATGGCGCCCTGAGCACGGAGGTACCCTCCGATCCCCCTGCCTCGCCGTGGATCGCCGCCGGCGATCGCCGCGGCCCTCTGGCGCCAAATCTCTGCCTCCGTTTTCAAACCTGACGGGTGGGTCCACCCCGTCAGCGTTTTATTCTTTTTGAACCGTTTTCTGGAAAACGCCTTCGGGCAAAATACGCTTTCTCCTCTGAACTGGCGTATTCGGGACTGAAGCGTTTTCTGTTTTTATAAAAAGAACCCTGGAAAGTTTCTGTTTCATTACAGAAAGGTCCCTGGACAAAAACCTTTATAACTTTTAAACAGAAGCATATTTTTGAGTGATTCTTTTTCTGTTCTCTTTGAAATTTTGTCTAGTTTTTTATCAGATTTATTTGAAAAATATTTGGAATTATTTCTGTGCATCTCTCTGTATTAACGATAGCGCGTATATTTTCTTTATACCGTAGATACCGAAGGAGGTGACGGGACCGCGAACTTCACCGAGCTAGGCTCCGACTACTCTGAACCAGGCAAGCATGTTTGAACTTTTGATATGATGGGTGTCTTGGCATGTTTTGCATTTAGCAAGATTCATGGCATGTTAATGCGCATACCGATGAACATTATTTTCATGCATGGTTGAGGCAAGTGAGTTCAATGATCCAAACGTTGTTGGATGTGTATATGCATGGCCATGTGTTGGCATGAGGATGTGTAAGATGGCAGTGTTGTAGCATGCCAGTCTTATGCCATACTATTTGACTTCAGTGTCAGCCCATATCGGTTCGGTTCCCGTCCATATTCCCTTCCTGTACTACCACATGTTTTCCGCAAGCAATATGGTTCAGTAAGTTGCAAACCGCTTTCCTGGTACACACCAAGAGGAGAGGCCGGGATGATGGTTCCATGGCCCTGGATTAAAGCCAGTCATCCGGTCAGGGGGCATGGGTGTTTCCGGTTGGGACCGAGAGGGGGGCACCCCTTAGAGCGCGCGTATATAAATTTGATCCCATGCTATTCGAGATTGTGATCTCCCCGTCTCAAAAGTTTTTCTTGGACGATGTCTAGGGTGATTCCTGACATCGAGAGGTAGGATGGGTGTGTACTGGTTAGCCGTGTTTTTCTTCCGAAATACCGTAAACGGAACTAGTCCTTCGTGGCTACGGAAATCCGTAGGCTGTGGGAAAATTTTGTACAAACTCTGCAGAGTCATAATTCTTCAAATCATCCTATCCATATCCAAGTTCTGCGCTAACTTATTCTGACAAGTGCCAGTTGTGGTGACAGATACTCCGGTGAATCACAAGAGTGCTGAGTCCGGTTAAATGTTTATTCCTGTGATGGACTAACCCGTATATTACCTTGAGTTGATTAATCTAACATGTGTATTATTTTTCCTTATGAAGAAAGCCCTTTCTGTGATGTCGCTCAGACGTTCGACTACGGCAGTACTGTTATTTACTTTCCTCATAAGCCCTTTCTGTGATGTCGCTCAGACGTCCGACTACGGCAGTACTGTTATTTACTTTCCTCATAACCCCTTTATGTGGTGTCGCTAAGACGCCCGACTGTGGCATTTCTTTTTAAAGCCCTTTATGTGGTGTCGCTAAGACGCCTGACTGTGGCATGAATTTTCTTTTATATAGTTGTTCACCTTTCGAGGCATCGCTTCAGACACCCGATCGGTTCCCATTTATATTTCTGTTGGGACTTCGGGCGGACTACCGCCGATTCCCATTTTTACTCACCTGGTCTGCTAATATTTGAATGTGCTTTGGTAAATTAATCATGACGCATTCATGCATGCATTTGTTATATCTTACGTCCGAACTGTCTTGCGAGTACCTTCAAAGTACTCACTGGCTTGTTGATTTGGCCAGATGCCGACGAAGGTGATCTCATGGATGAAGAGTTCGATAGCGAGTCCGACGCCTAGAGGAATCCAAGTCAGTCTCGTGCGACCCTGGATTTGGTCACTGTATTATATCCGCTTCCGCAATCCGAATAAATTCATCGAGCCTTGCCTCGACGCTCGATGAGATGCTAGTTTGAGAGCCATGTTATCCACTCCCCACTGTATTATTCCACCATCGCTTTATTCCTGAGTCAGTAGTATGCCACCACACCCTTGTGTTATATCCGCCTTTATATATAATTATTGGCACGCTTGTAATAAATTGTTGAGCACCCTTAGCTCAACCCTGTAATATATTCTATGCTACTGGCTTATTGTATCAAGAGTTTGTCTACCAGTGAGGAAGATTTTCTCTCATACTGGACTCAAAAGATTGGTTTCTCAATAAATATCTTTATTGGAAAACCGGTCGTGACAGGCTTGGTACCAGAGCCAGGTTGACTGTAGGAAGCCACTAGGAGCAATCGCTAATTGGTTATTAGCATAATAGAGCTAATTTGTACTTTTGCAATTGTAGTCATTTTTCTGACAGTCAGCATATATTTATGATCTGACCATTCAGAATTTTTGCCTACTTTTGTAGATGGCCGACAACAGCTACGAGTCTCAGACCTTCGCCAACGTACCCGATGGGTTCGTCAAGCTTTTATCCTTCATCGTTCAGGTCGCGATGGGGCCATCTGTGCGCCCAGCCGTCTCACTCTGCCAGCACAAAGTCAACGACAGTCTGACCATGCACCAGGCCTCGGTGCAATTCAGGGGAGGGCGTGGTGAGTTACACCGCTCCCGGTTCGTGGGAAGAGCCATGCCCACGGAGAAGCATGCTATTCAGATGGCATCCCGCGAGTCAATAGCTCGTCTCAGAGATATCCTTCCCGTGATGAAGGCTCGTCGTTACCGCTACCTTCCATGCCACGTGCCCTACACCTGTCACTACGCATACTCCTGCCCTAGAGGAGAACGAGACGAGGCCTTTGAGATGCTTATTGAGTATCTTCGGGCCCTGGAGGCCGCCTTCGACAACTTGGTGGACGACTTCGTGGCCGCCCGCATGGACTCAGTCCATGGCTGTGCTGCCAATAGGAGGGAGCTCCTGCCCACCGCACTGCCATTGACTTTTGTCTCATCATCAGTATCTTATGCACCTACTCGTCGCCTGCCTTCTACTGAAGAGTTCAACCAAGTCATTGCGCCCACTCCAGCGCGCACTGCACCGCCCCTCGCGCCAACTCCTATTCGTGTTATTCCGCCCTGGCACCCGCTCCATCTACTCGACGCAGCACTACTCGTATGGAGCCTATTAGCGAGGAGGAAGTCGAGTCCCCAGCCTCGCTACGCCTCACCCTTGGCAGGGCCAAGGACATCATCAACATCTCCGACTAAGTACGCTTAGCCGTCACGCGATGTACCGCCATGTAAGATATGGGAAGTAGCCTATTTGCGCATCATGTAGGAAGTGGAGAAGTGCACTAGCCTAAATAACATGTCAAGATTATGTACGCATATCCTGAGTGATGTATTGTATAATTATCGCCCGCGTGTAAGATACGTAATGAGCAGTCCTTCTCCATGCGCAAATCGAATATTTTTTCATTAAGTGATCTTGGCTATTTAATTTATTTGCCAACCTTGTGCATTTATGGATTTGTTTTTGCGACCCTTTTCGTTTTTCATATGGGTTTTACAAAATATATCCCCAGAGTGAAAAATGCCTCGTCCTTGGACTCGCTCCATGCCAGCTCCGCCAGAGGAAAATTATGGCACTCAACCGGACAACAATTTTGCACAAGGGCAGTCAAGTCAATATCATGACACTCAACCAGGCCACAATTTCACTCAAGGTCAGTCAAGTCAACAGGGCAGTGAAACGGCACTTTCTCAAATGTTCCGCCTTTATGAACAGAGTCAGCAACAACATCGGGAAATGATGAACCAAGTCATCAACATGGGAAGTCACCATGGGCAATATCAGCAGCATTCCAAGTTATCTGAGCTACAGAAGACACGTCCCCCAACATTTTCTCATACAGACAAGCCTCTTGAGGCCGAAGCCTGGCTTCGAGATATGGAGAGAAAATTAATTATTGCAAAATGTTCAGACCCCGAAAAGGTACATTATGCTCCGCACTATCTCACAGGAGCAGCCGCATCTTGGTGGGAGAATTTCCTGCACATGCATCCCAACGAAAATGATATAACCTGGGATGATTTCAAGGAAGGCTTCCGTGGCGCACACATTCCTAAGAGTATTATGAAAATCAAAAAGAGAGAGTTCGATGACCTCAAACAAAGGAACATGACAGTGTCAGATTACAACGGTCAATTTACTCTATTATCTCGCTACGCCAATGAAGATCGTATGACTGAGAGCAAGAAGATGGAGAAATTCTTTGACGGTTTAGCGCCCGCGCTTAAGTGCCAACTAGTCGTGCACACTTTCCAGATCTTAAGACACTAGTGGACAGAGCCATTACTCTGGAAAATGAGAGGCGCAGTTTGGAAGATTTCCGCAAGCGAAAAAGGGACCAGACCAACCATGCTCGCAATCATCGAAGCAAGACAGATTTTCAAAAGGGTGGGACACACAAGTCCGCGTCCAACGTCTCACGCCCAATCAAGAATTTCCATGCAAGGGACAAGGAGTTCACATATCGCCCCGGCATTACTTGCTACGCCTGTGGAGAGGAAGGACACTATGCCAAGTAGTGTCCCAAGCCTAGAAACTCAGCCCCAAAGCCGAACAACGGCGGCAATAATTCAGCACCCAAGCGGAACAATTTCAATCCCAACAACAACCACATGAAGGGTCATCTGAACCACGTATCCAAAGAGGAGGCACAAAATGCTCCGGATATCGTACTCAGTACGTTTCCTGTCAACACAATACCTGCAATGGTTTTGTTTGATTCTGGAGCTTCTCACTCTTTTATTTCGAAAAGTTTTGCTTTGCAAAATAATCTTTCGATGCTTCCTTTGGAGAAATCCATGATCATCAAGTCCCCTGGAATTCATCAAGTCACTCAGAGTTACTGTCAGGATGTGGTTATTGAGTTCAAAGGACTGAAGTTCCACGCCAATCTTATTGTGTTGGAAAATAAGGGACTGGATGTCATCCTCGGGATGGACTGGCTAACCACCAACAAGGGTTTCATTGACTGTTTCAACCGGACCATAATTCTCACACACCACCACGGGAATACAATAAGGGTATCCTCCAAGGAAAGAAAAATACCCCGGCAACCGATATTAAATAAGGTGGACGTTTCTGAGTTAAACAAGTTTCCAGTAGTATGTGAATTTCCAGACGTATTCCGCGAAGAGCTTCCAGGAATGCCACCAGACCGAGAGATAGAGTTCAGCATTGAGCTCGCACCAGGAACCACCCCCATATACAAGAAACCATACAGAATGGCACCATCCGAGTTGGTTGAATTGAAGAAACAAATAAAGGAATTGCTGGACAAAGGATACATTAGAGCCAGTTCCTCACCTTGGGGATCACCAATTTTATTTGCCAAAAAGAAAGACGGAACACTGAGATTGTGTATTGACTATCGAGCACTTAACATGGTCACAGTCAAGAACAAATACCCAATGCCAAGGATAAATGATTTGTTTGATCAACTCGCTCAGGCCAAGGTATTCTCAAAAATTGACCTAAGGTCAGGATACCATCAATTGAAGGTGCGAACAGAAGATATCCCCAAGACAGCTTTCACCTCCAGATATGGATTGTATGAGTTCACGGTAATGCCATTTGGATTAACGAATGCCCCCGCATATTTTGTTCACCTCATGAACAAAGTATTTATGAAGTTTATGGACAAGTTCGTTGTGGTATTCATCGACGATATTCTGGTATACTCCAAGACACCAGAAGAGCACGCGGAACATCTCAGAATTGTGCTAGGAGAACTCAGGAAACATCAATTGTATGCCAAATTCAGCAAGTGCGAATTTTGGCCAAGACAAGTAGGCTTTCTAGGCCACGTACTGACCCAAGACGGTATCGCAGTGGACCCGGAGAAAGTCAAGGCCGTACTTGGCTGGAAGTCACCAGCCAGCGTAACAGACATACGGAGTTTCTTGGGAATGGCAGGATATTACCGCAGATTTATTGAAGGATTCTCCACCATAGCCAAGCCTATGACCTAGTTACTCAAGAAAGACAAGAAGTTTGAATGGACAGAAGCCTGCGAGAAGAGTTTCCAAGAGCTAAAGAGGAAGTTAACGACAACACCGGTATTAATTGTGCCAGACATACACAAGTATTTTGAAGTATATTGTGACGCGTCCAGAAAGGGTCTCGGATGCGTATTGATGCAAGAAGGCAAGGTTGTCGCCTACGCTTCAAGGCAGCTTCGCAAGCATGAGGAAAATTATCCCACTCATGACTTAGAAATGGCAGTTGTCATTCATGCACTTAAGGAATGGAGGCATTTCTTACTTGGAAATCGATGTGAAATATACACGGACCATAAAAGTCTCAAATATATTTTCACACAGCCATAACTAAATTAACGGCAACGACGCTGGATGGAATTGGTAAAGGATTATGATGTTGGTATCCACTACCATCCAGGTAAAGCAAATGTAGTGGCCGATGCTCTTAGTCGGAACCCCAGCCCCGACGAGAACAGTCTGCAAGGCTTGAGACCCGAATTCCAACAAGAATTTGCCAAGCTCAACTTGTTAATAGTAGTAGAAGGTACCATAACAAACCTGGAGATACAACCCGACCTTGTGGAGAAAATTAAAGTAGCTCAGCCTGGTCACCCCAGCATAGAAGGCATAAAAAGAAAAGTGAGTATGGGCAAGGCCTCGGAATTCGTCGTAGACGATGGAGGGATATTATGGTACGGAGAAAGACTCTGCGTGCCAAACATACAAGACCTAAAACAACAAATTTTAGCTGAAGCCCACACCGCCCCATATTCAATCCACCCTGGAGGAACCAAAATGTATAAAGATATTCAGGAAAGATTTTGGTGGCACGGCATGAAGAGGGACATAGCTACCTTCATTGCATGTTGCGACTCATGTCAACGCATAAAAGCTGAGCATCAGAGACCAGCTGGACTACTGCAACCGAACAAAATACCTGAGTGGAAATGGGATGAAATAGGGATGGATTTCATTGTCGGACTACCTCGGTCACGACACGGGAATGATGCCATATGGGTCATCACCGACAGGTCAACAAAGGTGGCACATTTTATTCCAGTAAGGACGACCCACACCACTCAGAAGCTTGCCAGGATTTACCTCTCCCGCATAGTCTGTCTACACGGTGTCCCGAAGACTATAATATCCGACATAGGCACTCAGTTCGTTTCGAGATTTTGGGATCATTTACAACAGGCTCTGGGAACTCAACTAGCCTTCAGTACAACTTACCACCCCCAGACAGATGGACAAACAGAACGCGTAAACCAGATTTTAGAGGACATGCTGAGAGCATGTGTCCTCACATATGGAACCAGTTGGGAAGAAAGCCTGCCATACGCCGAGTTCGCATGCAACAACAGTTACCAGGCCAGCCTGCAAATGGCACCATTTGAGGCTTTATACGGACGGAGATGTCGTACCCCGTTAAATTGGTCAGAGACCGGAGACAGCCGCATCTTCGGGCCAGACATGCTCAGAGAAGCCGAGGAAAAGGTCAAGCTAATCAGAGATCGACTCAAGACCGCCCAAAGCCGACAGAAGAGTTATTACGATCAGAAACATCGTGGGGTCAACTTCGAACCCGGTGAGTTTGTGTACCTACGAGTATCCCCTATGAGAGGACTGCAACGATTTAAGATTAAAGGAAAGCTAGCACCAAGATTCATCGTACCATTCTGTATAATGGCACGAAGAGGCACGGTAGCCTACCAGCTAGACTTACCTGAGGAACTATCAGATGTCCACAACGTGTTCCACGTTTCGCAGTTAAGAAAGTGCGTGAGCAACACAGAGAAACAAGTATCCCATGAGAGCATTGACGTGCAGCCAGACCTCACCTATCGGGAACGTCTCGTAAGAATATTAGAGGAGTCTGAAAGGAGGACCCGACAGAAAGCCATCAAGTTTTTCAAAGTTCACTGGAGCAATCACACCGAAAATGAAGCAACTTGGGAAAGAGAGGATTTTCTTCGGGCAGAGCATCCACACTTATTTAAGGATCAGCTGAAATCTCGGGGACGAGATTTTTCCTAAGGGGGTAGGTGTTGTGACACTCCAAAATTTTTTCATTTGGTTTTTAGCAAAATCTTTGTTGGTTTTGAAAAGAGGCCATTTAAAATTATTTTTTTTCAGAAAAACCTCCCTCTCAAAAACTTCCTTTTCTTTGGCAAGGATTTTTAATCTTCATCAAACTATGGTGATTGATCATTTAAAACTTTTCTCTAATGACTCCCCTCTTAAAACATGTTTTTGGAAGTTAATTATTTTCCTTTTAAAAAGAAACTCCATGAAAATTGGGATTTTTCATATCTTGAAGACCACCCATGATTTTTGTTTTTGCCCATGTGGTAAAACCTCTCCAAAACCTCCCCTCCTCTTTGAAAACAATATAAGTTCTTTGTCCCAACAAGTCCAAACAAGTTTTGGATTTTATTTCAATTTGTTTTTCTCTCAATTCTTTTCTGACTATTATTTTTGAGCCTGAGTGATTTTCAAAGCAAGTACCCTATTGCAATTGAGATTTGACCTCAAACCAATTCCTCTGGATTGTCCTTAGCATCCACAACTCAGAACCATCTTGATCCACTCTTCCTCTTTTCAAAATTTTCAAATTTCAGCCTCTGCAAGTTTCGACCAGATTTGCCAAATTTGGTTAAATTCATATTTTCACTTCTCCAAAAATTCTACCAAAAATCAGGCAGCCTACTGGTGCAATCAGAAGCCACTCCACCAAAAACCAGCTCAAGGAAAAATCCCTTCATGCCAGAATCATTCTGTCGAACACCTGGCGTGCACTGTTGCTGTTCATATTTAGTAAAATTCAGAGTTCAGTGTCGTTTATTCGTCAGAGTTTCAGTCACGAGGAAACTGTGCATTTGGCTCGTGCTCACCGCCTCTTCCTCCTGTCTGGAGCACCACACGCGCGCTTGGCGCCTTCCTGGCGTCGGTGGCGCCCTGGCCCGCCAGCGCCGGCGTGTCCCGCGGCGGCAGAGCCACCGTAGCGGCCGACGGGGGGGGGGGGGGGGGGGCAGCACTGCGGCATAACGCCGTTCAGCACCGCCCAAACCTCCTGAGGGCTCCGCGTGGCCACCTCCTTGCCAGCGCACGCATGCAGCACCGTCGCCGTGGCCTGGCACGCGCAGAGCGTGTTCTCTGCCGCCGGCGTGCCGTGCGGCCGTTCCGTCGAGGGAAGGCCGTAACCCTCCCTCCCGTGCTGAGTTGGACACTGAGATGGCACCAGTGCTCCACCTAGTCGATGATCAAGCCCGTAAGTCGGCCGTCCACCCACAGCTCCGTCGTAATCGCCCGCCGGACTTATCCGTTCACGGCAACCGCCTCGGACCGCCTATATATACCCCCCCGAGCTTGCTCTTGTCCCCGCACAACTCCACCACCTCGCCAGACCCCGCCTAGCCACTGGAAGGGCCTCGAGGGGCCTTTCTTCCTCGACTCCGGCCACCTCCGCCCGCCTCGGGCTCCGGCAACATTCTCTTAGGTGAGGCCGTCCCCGGCGCCCAAATCCGTCAATCACCTCCTCTAGCTACCAGAGGCCTGACCCCCACCTCTATTTGATGCTTGCAGCTCTCTCCGGCGAGCTCCATCCACGCCCGAACCGCCGTCCGCCAGAGCAGGAGCCACCGTCGACGTGGTGCTCACCGGCGACCACCACCACCACCACCCGACGCGGAATGGCGCCCTGAGCACGGAGGTACCCTCCGATCCCCCTGCCTCGCCATGGATCGCCGCTGGCGATCGCTGCGGCCCTTTGGCGCCAAATCTCTGCCTCCGTTTTCAAACCTGACGGGTGGGTCCACCCCGTCAGCGTTTTATTCTTTTTGAACCGTTTTCTGGAAAACGCCTTCGGGCAAAATACACTTTCTCCTCTGAACTGGCGTATTCGGGACTGAAGCGTTTTCCGTTTTTATAAAAAGAACCCTGGAAAGTTTCTGTTTCATTACAGAAAGGTCCCTGGACAAAAACCTTTATAACTTTTAAATAGAAGCATATTTTTGAGTGATTCTTTTTCTGTTCTCTTTGAAATTTTGTCTAGTTTTTTATCAGATTTATTTGAAAAATATTTGGAATAATTTCTATGCATCTCTATGTATTCACGATAGCGCGTATATTTTCTTTATACCGTAGATACCGAAGGAGGTGACGGGACCGCGAACTTCACCGAGCTAGGCTCCGACTACTCTGAACCAGGCAAGCATGTTTGAACTTTTGATATGATGGGTGTCCTGGCATGTTTTGCATTTAGCAAGATTCATGGCATGTTAATCCGCATACCGACGAACATTAGTTTCATGCATGGTTGAGGCAAGTGAGTTCGATGATCCAAACGTTGTTGGACGTGTATATGCATGGCCATGTGTTGGCATGAGGATGGGTAAGACGGCAGTTTTGTAGCATGCCAGTCTTATGCCATACTACTTGACTTCAGTGTCAGCCCATATCGGTTCGGTTCCCGTCCATATTCCCTTCCTATACTACCACATGTTTTCCGCAAGGAATATGGTTCAGTAAGTTGCAAACCGCTTTCCTGGTACACACCAAGAGGAGAGGCCGGGATGATGGTTCCATGGCCCTGGATTAAAGCCAGTCATCCGGTCAGGGGGCATGGGTGTTTCCGGTTGGGACCGAGAGGGGGGCACCCCTTAGAGCGCGCGTATATAAATTTGATCCCATGCTATTCGAGATTGTGATCTCCCCGTCTCAAAAGTTTTTCTTTGACGATGTCTAGGGTGATTCCTGACATCGAGAGGTAGGATGGGTGTGTACTGGTTAGCCGTGTTTTTCTTCCGAAATACCGTAAACGGAACTAGTCCTTCGTGGCTACGGAAATCCGTAGGCTGTGGGAAAATTTTGTACAAACTCTGCAGAGTCATAATTCTTCAAATCATCCTATCCATATCCAAGTTCTGCGCTAACTTATTCTGACAAGTGCCAGTTGTGGTGACAGATACTCCGGTGAATCACAAGAGTGCTGAGTCCGGTTAAATGTTTATTCCTGTGATGGACTAACCCGTATATTACCTTGAGCTGATTAATCTAACATGTGTATTATTTTTCCTTATGAAGAAAGCCCTTTCTGTGATGTCGCTCAGACGTCCAACTGCGGCAGTACTGTTATTTACTTTCCTCATAAGCCCTTTCTGTGATGTCGCTCAGACGTCCAACTGCGGCAGTACTGTTATTTACTTTCCTCATAAGCCCTTTCTGTGATGTCGCTCAGACGTCCAACTGCGGCAGTACTGTTATTTACTTTCCTCATAAGCCCTTTCTGTGATGTCGCTCAGACGTCCAACTGCGGCAGTACTGTTATTTACTTTCCTCATAAGCCCTTTATGTGGTGTCGCTAAGACGCCCGACTGTGGCATTTCTTTTAAAGCCCTTTATGTGGTGTCGCTAAGATGCCCGACTGTGGCATTTCTTTTTAAAGCCCTTTATGTGGTGTCGCTAAGACGCCCAACTGTGGCATTTCTTTTAAAGCCCTTTATGTGGTGTCGCTAAGACGCCCGACTGTGGCATTTCCTTTAAAGCCCTTTATGTGGTGTCGCTAAGACGCCCGACTGTGGCATTTCTTTTAAAGCCCTTTATGTGGTGTCGCTAAGACGCCCGACTGCGGCATTTCTTTTAAAGCCCTTTATGTGGTGTCGCTAAGACGCCCGACTGTGGCATTTCTTTTAAAGCCCTTTATGTGGTGTCTCTAAGACGCCCGACTATGGCATTTCTTTTAAAGCCCTTTATGTGGTGTCGCTAAGACGCCCGACTGTGGCATTTCTTTTAAGGCCCTTTATTTGGTGTCGCTAAGACGCCCGACTATGGCATTTCTTTTAAAGCCCTTTATGTGGTGTCGCTAAGATGCCCGACTGTGGCATTTCTTTTAAAGCCCTTTATGTGGTGTCGCTAAGACGCCTGACTGTGGAATTTCTTTTAAAGCCCTTTATGTGGTGTCGCTAAGACGCCCGACTGTGGCATTTCTTTTAAAGCCCTTTATGTGGTATCGCTAAGACGCCCGACTGTGGCATTTCTTTTAAAGCCCTTTATGTGGTGTCGCTAAGACGCCCGACTGTGGCATGAATTTTCTTTTATATAGTTGTTCACCTTTTGAGGCGTCGCTTCAGACACCCGATCGGTTCCCATTTATATTTCTGTTGGGATTTCTGGCGGACTACCGCCGATTCCCATTTTTACTCACCTTGCCTGCTAATATTTGAATGTGCTTTGGTAAATTAATCATGACGCATTCATGCAATCATTTGTTATATCTTACGTCCGAACTGTCTTGCGAGTACCTTCAAAGTACTCACTAGCTTGTTGATTTGGCCAGATGCCGACGAAGGTGATCTCATGGATGAAGAGTTCGATAGCAAGTCCGATGCCTAGAGGAATCCAAGTCTGTCTCGTGTGACCCTGGATTTGGTCATTGTATTATATCAGCTTCCGCAATCCGAATAAATTCATCGAGCCTCGCCTCGACGCTCGATGAGATGCTAGTTTGAGAGCCATGTTATCCACTCCCAACTGTATTATTCCACCATCGCTTTATTCCCGAGTCAGTAGTATGCCACCACTCCCTTGTGTTATATCCGCCTTTATATATAATTATTGGTGCGCTTGTAATAAATTGTTGAGCACCCTTAGCTCAACCCTCTAATATATTCTATGCTACTGACTTATTGTATCAAGAGTTTGTCTACCAGTGAGGAAGATTTTCTCTCATACTGGACTCAAAAGATTGGTTTCTCAATAAATATCTTTATTGGAAAACCGGTCGTGACATAGCATCACCCATCAGCTTTTGTACCTTAGGTGCTGGTGCAGCAACCTCTTCATCATCATCATCATCATCATCTTCTTCTTCTTCTTCTTCTTCTTCTTCTTCTTCTTCTTCTTCTTCTTCTTCTTCTTCTTCTTCTTCTTCTTCATCATCATCATCATCTTCTTCTTCTTCTTCTTCATCATCATCATCATCATCATCATCATCATCATCATCATCATCATCATCATCATCATCATCATCATCATCATCATCATCATCATCATCATCATCATCATCATCATCATCATCATCATCATCATCATCATCATCATCATCATCATCATCATCATCATCATCATCATCATCATCATCATCATCATCATCTTCTTCTTCTTCTTCTTCTTCTGACTCAATGGTAAACTTCATGGTTTCTCTAGTGGCAATCTTCCTAGGTTTGGAAGTGGGAACTCTCCTTGCATGTGCCTTCTTCTGCATACCTGGCTTTGTGGCTGCAGTTGAGCCATATTCCTTCTTGAGCACTTTCTTCTTTGAAGTGGCTTCCTCTTCCTCTGCAACATAATCTTCATCTTCAGACTCTGAAGTCCTTTTCTTGCTTGCTCTAGTGGCAGCCTTTGGCAAGTTGCTTGGGGTGCTTCTGCTACCCTCATCTGAGCTGCTAGAGGGACTAGTGCCCTCACTCAAGTGAACCTGCTCCTCTGACTTGTTCTGGCTGTCACTTTGGTCAGACATGTTGCAAACACTAACTGCAGACCCTGTGAATAGATTGTAGATGAGATAGAGTGGATGAGCATCACAAAATACAAAGATTTTTGCAAAAAAAAGAGCCAAAAACTTAGTTTTAGTTTTCCACAGAAAGCATTTCGGATCAACCGATTTGCAAACTCGGTGATACCGAAGCAGCTGTTGGAACCAAAACTAGTGAACTCGGTCAGACCGAGTCACAGTTCGGTGGCATCGAGACTGCTAGGATTTCACAAAGTTCTAAACTCGGTCACACCGATTTGCAATTCTCGATCAGACCGAGAACCACATGTGCAATGGCCTTGGCCGAATTGGTGGAACCGAGTTCTGCAACCCGGTGGGTCCGAGATGGTTTCGGCGGAAACCTAGCTAACCCTAAATTTTTGATTCAACTCTAATCTACGGAGTGTTTTGACTGGATAGAGGCGTTTCAATCGTGGCAGGAATCATAATGAACACGATGTGCTAGGAATCAGACGGGGATAGCACTGTGATCGAGTCCATACCCTAGTTCGGCGATGAACTCGCTACGGCGGCAACGGCGGAGGAGAATTCCGTTGATGGCGGCGGAGACCAGCGACAGGAGGCGGCTGGCGACAAGGAGGAAGATCCGGAGACCCAGGAGGCAGAGCGAGCTATGCGCGGGCGAAGAGGTTTAGGAGAAATTTCCAAAAATTTTCCCGTGAGTATATATAGCCCGACCCTGTCGGTGTGACCGAGTGGAACAACTCGGTGGCACCGAGATGCATAACTATTGACAGTTACAACAACTCGGTGTGACCATAAAGTTCAAATCAGTTGCAGCGAGATTGAAAACCTAGGTCGACTTAGTGATCTCGGTATGACCGAAATGGAGGAATCGGTCAGACCGAAACACACAAAGAAGTTTTGCAAGTTTAGGTCTATGACGAATCGGGGACTCCGAGTGCTCCTCACACAGAGTGGTTGGAATCTGACTTGATCAAATTTTGTGATATAGCATGAATAGAGTTTGAGACGAGGAAAGCATAGATAGCTAGAGAAGGTTCTTAGGCATTCTTGTCCATCCACTTGGCCAAAGAAAAAGAAACCAACCAATCAAAACAACAAGTGGGCGTCCTCGAATGAGTGAAATATGCAACCAACATGCTCACACAATAAAATGGCAATAGAAATATGTGGCAAAGCATGCACAATCAATTCTAGCATCTATCAAGCAATTTGCGATGACTAGGTCATCTATATATGAGTATATTGACTTAGGAGTCAAATGGGAACATTTGATCATAGGTCATACTCATCGTTTAAGCACAAGTGGGGTTACCACTTTTACATAAAGCATTGTTGTGTTCACATCATTAGAGTTGCTTTAGCTCATTCTTAGAGTAAAGCTCCCCCTAGATGTGAGATCCCCCTAAGAGGGATGAACTAACCTTGGGTTTTGTCGATGATGACTTCATGTAGATGTTGAGGATGTGGATGCTCAATGTTGATGTAGATCATTTGGAGTTATCCATTGGAGTGAGTTGCACTTTCAATACCTACATGGGTTAGTCCCACAAGGAACAAACAAGGATATCCATAGACATAAAGTGATGCACACCCAAGATGATGTCTATGAAAGCTTTTAGGTTACCTTGTCCCTTGTCTTACCAACAAGAGGGTTTGTGACTCCTTGAACTAGTGCAAGATGTGGAAGTTGATTGCACTTGTTCTTTCCAAGATGATAAGAGTGAAATATGTTGGCGAGTCACCCTCAAGAACTCTCTAGTTCTTCTTCTTCTGGATCCACACCATCTTGATGGGAATCCTCGGAGTTGTAGTTGTACTTGATGAAGTGGAACTTGAAGTAGTCTTGGGAACCCATTTGACCAAGGCCTTAGGAGCTTCTTCAAATGTATCAATTTCCTCTTGAAGCTTGTCCTTGCCTTTTTGCTTGTGGTCTTGTGGTGGAAGATCATCTTGAGCTTGTGTCCCTTTGAAAGAAGTAGGATCATACTTTTCTTTTTGAGGAACAAACTTTGTCTTGGGGTATTGATCTTCTTCCCACTCAACTCCATTGGCATTGAACTTCCATTCAAACCAACACCTTGATTCTTACGGTGCCTTCCTTGCTTGCGTACAATTTCTTCGAATTGCTTACTTCCAGCAAGGCTCTTGTAAACACCTTTCTCTATAATTCCCTTCAATAAGCTATTTTCTTGCTCAAGTGTAACTTGGCTAAGAGAATCATTAGTGGAATCAAGAGAACTACTAGAAGAAACAATATTGGATTTAGCATGATTATTGTTACAACTAGAGGAAGAATCATTCTTGTTTTTGTTACTAGACTTGACTCGAGTCATGCAAGTGGATAAGAGTAAACGCTTGGCAATGTAAGAAGAACTTTTCCTACGAAGATCATCATTGATTGCTTTTAAGAACTCATGCTCTTGCTCAAGGTTGAGATTTTCAAAGCGTAATTTCTCATGAGCCCTTAATAGTTCTCAATGATCTCCTAAGATTGTTTCATGAGCTAACTTAAGAGTGTTTAGTTCTTTAGTTTGAGACTCCATCTTCTCCTTATCATTGTCTTTCGTTTTATCTTGATTAGCATGATCAATTGACGTTTCATCATAGTATTCATCACTAGAGTTGTCAACAAGTAAATCATCATCACCTAACAAGTCATCTTCATCACTATTGAAATCAACATACTCGGGGTGTGATACCTTTGGGCCTTTAGCCATGAAGCATGTTCCAACTCCTTCATTTGGTGAGTCAAATATGTCGTAGGAGTTGGTTGTCACAAGTGCTAGACCGGCAACACCTTCATCTTGAGTATATTCAGAGTTGGAGTGATAGCTTCTCTCGGAGTGGTTGTCGGAGTCGGAGCCAGATACCCATTCACCAACATGAGCCTGATGTCTTCATTTTGTGTAGCTCCTTGATGACTTGTCCTTTCTTTCCGAATCCTTGCTTCTCCGTGAGGGTCTTCGTTCATAACGATCATCTCTACTCCTTCTTTCTCTAGATGGTGATTCTTCTCTTCTACTTCTTCTCCTAGGAGAATCTTCTCTTCTCTTGTAGGGGGCCGTACACTCATTGGAATAGTGTCCGGGCCTTCCACAATTGTAGCAGTTTTGCTCTCGACTAGAAGATCTTTTGTCATTGTAGGACCTTGTCTTGGAGCTTTTCTCTTTGCTTCTACTCTTGTAGAACTTGTTGAAGTTCTTCACCATTAAGCTCAATTCTTCATTGAAGGTTTGTTTCTCACTTGATGATGTGGGGGTTTCACATGAGGCTTTGTAAGCACCACTTGATTTGTTGTGAAGTTCCTCTTTATCCTTGAGTGACATCTCATGAGCAACAATTCTTCCGATGACTTCCGTTGGCTTGAGATCTTTGTAATTGGGCATCATTTGGATCAATGTGCACACGGTATCATATCTTCCATCCAAGGCTCTTAGGATCTTCTTGATGATGAATCTATCGATCATCTCTTCACTCCCTAAGCCGGCAATCTCATTTGTGATAAGAGCAAGCCTAGAGTACATTTCAGCGACACCTTCACCATCCTTCATTTTGAACTAGTCAAGTTGACTTTGAAGCACATCCAATTTGATTCCTTGACGGAGTCGGTACCTTCGTGCATATCAATCAAAGTATCCCAAATTTCCTTTGCATTCTCAAGACGACTGATTTTTTTGAATTCTTCGGGGCACAATCCGTTGAAGAGGATATCACAAGCTTGAGCGTTGTATTGCAGCATCTTCAACTCTTCCGCGGTAGCTTCACGGTTCGGTTCTTTCCCATCAAAGAAGTCACCTTGCAAGCCAACACACACAATAGCCCAAACGGCGGGGTTATGTCCAAGAATATGCATTTTCATCTTATGCTTCGAACTAGCAAAATTAGTACCATCAAAGTAAGGACCTATACGGTGATAATTTCCCTCGCTAGACGCCATACTCTCCTAGGTTGTGAAACCAAGGCTATGACCACCAAAAGCTATGGAAATCAAAGCAAATGGAGACCAAAGCTCTGATACCACTTGTAGGATCGAAAGTATGTCTAGAGGGGGGTGATTAGACTACTTGACCAAATAAAAATCTAGCCTTTTCCCAATTTTAGTTCTTGGCAGATTTTAGCTATCTTAGCACAAGTCAAGCAATCTCCACACAATCCAATCAAGCATGCAAAAGAGTATATGAGCAGCGGAAAGTAAAGCATGCAACTTGGAAGAATGTAAATGGAAGGGTTTGGAGGATTCAAACACAATTGGAGACACGGATGTTTTTGTCGTGGTTCCGATAGGTGGTGCTATCGTACATCCACGTTGATGGAGACTTCAACCCACGGAGGGTAACGGTTGCGCGAGTCCATGGAGGTCTCCACCCATGAAGGGTCCACGAAGAAGCAACCTTGTCTATTCCATCACGGCCATCGCCCACGAAGGACTGGCCTCACTAGCGGTAGATCTTCACGAAGTAGGCGATCTCCTTGCCCTTACAAACTCCTTGGTTCAACTCCACAATCTTGTCGGAGGCTCCCAAGTTACACCTAGCCAATATAGGAGACACCACTCTCCAAGAAGTAACAAATGGTGTGTTGATGATGAACTCCTTGCTCTTGTGCTTCAAATGATAGTCTCCCCAACACTCAACTCTCTCTCACAGGATTTGGATTTGGTGGAAAGAAGATTTGAGTGGAAAGCAACTTGGGAAGGCTAGAGATCAAGATTCATATGGTAGGAATGGAATATCTAGATCTCAACACAAGTGTAGGTGGTTCTCTCTCAGAACATGTGTATTGGAAGTGTAGATGTGTTCTGATGGCTTTCTTCACGAATGAAGAGTGGGTGGATGGGTATATATAGCCTTCACACAAAATCTAACCGTTACACATAATTTGCCAAACTCGGTGGGACCGAATGGTCAAACTCGGTCGGACCGATTCAGCAAACCTAGTGACCATTAGGATTTTCGGTGGGACTGAGATGCAACTCGGTAGGACCGGTATGGTTAGGGTTCGGGCATAACATAATCTCGGTGTGACCGATTACACAAATTCGGTGGGACCGAATTTGGTAATAAGCTAACCAGAGAGTTGGTCAGGTAAACTCGGTGGGACCGGTTCGCTCTTTTCGGTGAGACCGAAATGTTACGAAAGGGAAACAGAGAGTTTACATTGCAATCTTGGTGGGACCGATCGCTCACTTCGGTTAGACCGAAACGTTCCGAAGGGAAACAAAGAGATTGCAATCCCATCTCGGTGAGACCGAGATCCCAATCGATGAGACCGATTTGCCTAGGGTTTGTGGCAGTGGCTATGACATTTGAAACTCGGTGGCTCCGAATAGAAAGAATCGGTGGGGCCGAGTTTGACTTTTGGTTTGGGTCATACGTGGATGTGGGAAGGTAGTTGTCGGAGTAATGGGCCACGGGTAGGCAAACCCGAGGCCCAGAACCTTTCAAGACATCGGGGCCGGCTTCGCCCCTCGAAGGATCCTAAGACAAAGGGCCGACTCTGAGAGGCGGCTATAGCATCGCTGACTACCCACTCAAGGCCGAATCTCGAAGACGGCTACGACATAAGCCGACTCCCAGTTGGCGACTCCAGGAATGCCGACTATGGGGAGTCGGCCCACGACTTCGCCACCTTCAGCCTTCTAGAAGAAGGACAGGACTGGGGATGGCCGGAGTACGGCCCTCCCCTACCCTGATTACCAAGGGCGGGTATGGCTACAGTGCGACGTACCGGAAGAGATCTTCGGTACGGCACGGCACTATGGCCATACCGACCCTGACGTCCGCCCCAGCGGCGGAACCCTGTTCCCACGTTGGCCCGCCAGTACGGCCTGGAGACGGCGGGCCCCGCCAGTCAGCGGGGGAGATAGAAGACGGCGAGAGCGCCCAAAGACAGACCCCGTGGGAGTCGGCCTCCACGAGTTGGCCCGTTCCTCCCACGGGCCCCGCACGCCATTAACCAGATAAGACGAGGAGTGGCCACAGTGATCGCCCGCCGGACGGCGGCACTGTTGCCACGACCCCGTGATCAAGACGACGTCATCAGAAGCGCGGCTACAGTGACCAGGTCAGCCGGCAGGGCCCACCAGCGGCGGGCCCCAGGAGTCGGCGAAGAAGACGGCCACTTGAGAGACAGGCAGCTAGGACCCGCGCCCAGTCAGATTACCATTGTACCCCCGGGGGTAGGCCTATATAAACCCCCCGGAACACCCATGCAAAGGGTTGGATCCTTTGACCACTAGACAGAAGCACAGAAGGGAGAGAGCTAGCCTTGCCCTCTCCTACCTCTAGAACACAGCTCGAGGAGCAACTTTGTACACATATCACCATAGTGACCATGCGGAGACCCCGCAGAGCAGTAGTAGAGGTATTATCTCCTCGGAGAGCCCCGAAGCTGGGTAAGATCCGCCGGCGTGCATGTCTACGCCTCATCCCGCTTCCAGGCACCAGCGACGTTCTACTCGCCCCCACCATGATAAGCCATCCGTTGGCATATATCGTACCCAACCCCCGACATTTGGCGCCCACCATGGGGCGAGGTGCACCGTCGTCCGGAGATCTGTTCTGGACGGGAACCCTTTTTCTCCCCGGCGAGCGTAGCCAGCCCGGCACGCCAGAGGGAATCTGCGCCGACGCGTTGCGCGATGTTGAGACCGTTTGCGCGGCCAGCTGCCTCGCCGATCTTGTCGGCGAGGTCAGCCTCTCCGACGAGCCTGCATCCGACGCAGGCACCGGTGGCCCCGAGAACCTTCTCGCGGGCCTCCTCGACGACCTCCACGTTGCTGGCGAGCCTGCCACTGACCTGGAGTCCGTAGGCTCCACCGACCCGATGCTGGTCGATTCCGACACCGCGTCGCTCGACGCCTTCCCCACCAACGTGGTGGTCTACGACGAACCGCTCCCTCGCGTGGAGAGCGGCGGAAGCACCGTCACTGAGGTGCTCGTCATCGACCATGGCGAGCACTCCGATGGGAGAGCTCGCGACCCGCTTGACGCGGCACTGCAAGACCTGGATGCGCCCATTCCAGAGGACGCTGACGCCGAGACACTGGAGGCGCGCCGCCTCCAGCTCGTCGAAGGCGCGAAGAAGCTGGCGAGCATGAGACGCTTGTCAGAGGCCTGCCAGCGCGAGATGGATCGCGCCGTGGGCGGCTCGCCGGCCCCGGTGGGGCCAAGCCGCCTGGGCACGGTCCGCCAGCGCGGCGCGGACATCGCCAGCATGTTCGGGGCCAACCGCCCTGTATACGCCACGCCCGCAGAAAACATTCGAGCCGCCCAAGCGGTGGCAGACGAGTTGGATAACCTTGAAGGCGAAGAGCGCCGACTGATGACGGAGTGAGTCCAGCGACTCCTCGACGCGGCCGGCGCGCAGAACGCGGCCGGCTACCGCACCGAAGGACCGCAGCAGCAGAAAGATGACCTGCCACCCCGCCGAGATCAAGGCGCAACATCTCGGACGCCGACTGTCGGCGTCCGCCGAAGAAAATACAAGGAGCCGGCTGCAAGCCGTAGTCGGACTCATATCACCATCGAGAACGACCAGGACGGCCGCCCGAAAGCGGTAGAGCGGCGGGACGACTATGTTCCTCCGCCACCCTGCGGAGAAAGGCGAGTCTCTCCACCGCCCGTTGAACATCCGACTCTCGGAGGTCGCCTAGGCCGCCGAGAGGGAGTCGGAGAGAACGATGCCCGCCTCCGGATCGACCGACTCCATCGATCTCTGGTGCTGGAAGAAGAAGATGAGCTGGTGCCGCCGTGTTTTGGTCCCCGCATCCGAGATGAGCCCTTCCCCAAAGGGTTCACTCTCCCCAGAGATACCCCCAAGTACACCGGCTCCGTGAAGCCGGAGGATTGGCTAGTCGACTACGCCACCACCGTCGACATAGCAAGCGGCAACAAGCGCGTCGCCGTCAAGTACGTTCCGCTCATGCTCCAGGGCACGGCCCGGACATGGCTGAACAGCCTGAAGCCCCGCAGCATCAACAGTTGGGTCGACTTCACCGAGGCTTTCGTCCGCAACTTCACGAGCACGTACAAGCGACCTCCCAAGCCTCGCCAGCTCTCCTTGTGCGTGCAAGGCCCCGACGAATCCACTCGCGACTACCTCACCCGGTGGGCCGAGCTCCGAAACTCCTGCGAGGGCGTGCACGAGGTGCAGGCCATCGAGTACTTCACCGCCGGGTGCAGAGAAGGCACCCTCCTCAAGCACAAGCTTCTCTGCGACGAACCGGAGACCCTGGATGAGCTGCTGATCATAGCAGACAAATACGCCATGGCCGACTCTTCTATGAAGACGGAGATCCAAGTTGGCACGACAGGCAAAGTCGCCCCTCAGGCTCCCAGAACCCCGGCTGGAGACGCCAGCCGGCGGCAGCAGCAGAACGATCACAAGCGCAAGGCCCCGCAACCGGCTTCCAATAGCCGGCAGGTCGCAACGGTCGACGATCAGCAACCAGAAGGGCAGCCTCCACCCAAGCGGCAGAAGGGCGGCAAGCCCAATTGGCTGCCGGCTTTCTCCTACGAGCAGGCTCTGGATGGCCCCTGCAAGTTTCACAGTGGCGCGAAGCCATCAAACCACACCACCAGAAAGTGCCACTGGCTGACTAGGATTGCCAAGGGAGACGGCTTGGTGCCTCCTCCACCTGCTGGACGGCCGCCTCCGCCTCCACCCCCGCAGCCGGCTGCCAGGCCAGTCGGCGCAGTACAAGGTGAGTACCCCGAAGAGCATGAGGCCTACGTGGTGTTCACCAGCGTGGCAGAAGACATACGCAGCAGGCGGCTGCAGCAGCAAGAAGTCAACGCAGTAGCATCAGACACTCCAGAGTTCATGCACTGGTCCAAGAAACCTATCAGTTGGAGCAGGGCAGATCACCCAGAGGTGATGCCAAATCCAGGTTCCTACGCCTTGGTTCTGGAGGCCACATTTGCCACTGATAGGCGGGCAGCTCGCTTCTCGCGAGTTTTGATAGATGGAGGCAGCAGTATCAACATCCTGTACAAGGATACTATGGAGAAGTTAGGAATCAAGCAAAGACAACTCCAGAACAGCCGGACTATTTTCCATGGGATCGTCCCTGGCCTTTCCTGCTCCCCAATCGGCAAGATTTTGATAGATGTCCTTTTCGGAGATAAGGATCACTTCCGCCGAGAGCCAGTCTGGTTTGAAGTGGTGGACCTCCGGAGCCCATACCGTGCCCTACTTGGCCGACCTGCCCTAGCCAAGTTCATGGCGGTCCTCCACTACGCCTACCTCAAGATGAAGATGCCGAGTTCCAAGGGAATCCTGACTGTAGTCGGCGACTACAGGAAGTCGTCCGCTTGTGCGGCCGAGAGTAGTCGGCTGGCCGAGTCCCTGGTTATTGCAGCGGAGAAGCGGCTTCTTGACCGGGTTGTGGCGATGGACGGCAAGCAGCCTGAGTTGTCGCCCAACCCCAAGGAGTCGGAAGCTGAAGGCTCGTTCAAGCCGGCGAAGGAAACGAAGAAGATACCTTTGGACCCAGAGCACCCGGAGAGGTACGCTGTCGTAGGTGCGACCCTCGACAGCAAATAGGAAGGTGAGCTCGTCGATTTCCTCCGTGAGAATCGGGACATCTTTGCATGGTCCCCCAAAGACATGCCAGGTGTACCGACGGAATTCGCCGAGCACCAGTTACATGTCCGGTCTGATGCGAAGCCCGTCAGGCAGCCCTTGCGCCGCCTGTCAGAAGAGAAAAGAAGAGTTGTTGGTGAAGAGATAGCCCGGCTCCTTGCAGCCGGCTTCATCATGGAAGTATTTTTCCCAGAGTGGCTAGCAAACCCAGTCTTAGTACTGAAGAAGAACAAGCAGTGGCGAATGTGTATTGACTACACGAGCCTTAACAAAGCCTGCCCCAAGGACCCGTTTGCTTTGCCGAGAATTGATCAGGTGATAGACTCCACAGCCGGATGCGAGCTGTTGAGCTTCTTAGATGCCTATTCAGGATATCACCAAATCAAGCTGAACCCGGCAGACCGATTAAAGACCGCCTTCATCACGCCGTCCGGAGCCTTCTGCTACCTGACCATGACGTTCGGCTTGAGGAATGCCGGCGCCACCTTTCAGCGTTGCATGCAGAAGTGCCTCCTCAAGAAACTCGGCAGAAATGCCCACGTCTACGTGGATGGTGTGGTGGTGAAGACGAAGAAGCGCGGAACCTTATTGGAAGACCTCAAAGAGACCTTTGAGAACCTGCGCCGATTCCAGATCAAGCTTAACCCCGAGAAGTGCGTTTTCGGAGTACCAGCCGGCCAGCTACTCGGCTTCCTGGTCTCTGAACGCGGCATAGAGTGCAACCCCGTGAAGATCAAGGCCATCGAGAGGATGGAGGTGCCTAGCCGACTGTTGGACGTGCAGAAATTCACTGGCTGTTTGGCATCCATCAGCCGCTTTATCAGTCGGCTGGGCGAGAAAGCTCTCCCCTTGTACCAACTCATGAAGAAGACCAATTTTTTCGAGTGGAACCACAAGGCGGACGAGGCCTTTCTGCAACTGAAGAGGATGTTGGTTACTCCCCCTGTGTTGGCGGCTCCGACTCCCAAAGAGCCCATGCTCCTGTACATCGCCGCCACCAGCCGAGTAGTCAGCACGGTTATTGTAGTAGAGCGCAAGGAGGAAGGCAAGGCACTGCCGGTCCAAAGACAGGTATACTACCTGAGTGAAGTATTGTCGACCTCCAAGCAGAACTACCCCCACTACCAGAAGATGTGTTACGGCGTGCACTTCGCCGCCAAGAAGCTGAAGCCTTACTTCCAAGAACATCCAATCATAGTGGTCTGCACAACCCCATTGGCTGAGATCATTGGAAGCCGAGATGCGTCTGGACGAGTGGCCAAATGGGCCATAGAGTTGGCGCCTTACACGATCTACTATCAACCCCGCACCGCCATCAAGTCGCAAGCACTGGCCGACTTCCTCGTCGACTGGGCCGAGACCCAGTACCTGCCACCGGCGCCCGACTCCACCCATTGGCGGATGCATTTTGATGGCTCCAAGATGCGCACCGGCTTTGGAGCCGGCGTCGTCCTCACTTCTCCCAAGGGCGACATGCTCAAGTACGCACTGCAGATTCACTTCGCCGCCTCCAACAACGTCGCCGAGTACGAGGCGCTCGTTCACGGGCTCCGGCTTGCCAAAGAGCTTGGCATCCGCCGGATCCTGTGTTACGGCGACTCCGACTTGGTGGTACAGCAGTCGTCAGGCGACTGGGATGCCAAGGATGCAAACATGGCAAGCTACCGTTTCCTCGTGCAGCAACTCAGTGGGTATTTCGAGGGGTGCGAGTTCCTCCACGTGCCGAGGAACGACAATAACCAAGCAGATACTTTGGCACGAATCGGCTCCACCCGCCAAGAAATACCTTCAGGCGTCGCCCTCCAGCGCCTCTTCAAGCCGTCCATCAAGCCCTCACCAGAGTCAGATTCAATTTTTGCGCCGACTCCCCCTGAAGAAGCCGGATCCGGCCCGAGAGCCCAAGCAAACAGCACAAGACCCGTTGCAGATGATCTCAAGAGTGCCGCAGTTGCAGCCAGCCCGGGGACTTCGGAACTCGGCCCCGGGACTGCGGTAGCCAGAGAGAAGACTCCAGAACTCGGACCAGGGACTGCTCCAGTCGGCCCGGGGACTTCGTTAATCCAGCAAGCGGCTGCGGACTCCAGCCCGCCGACTCCCAGCCCAGCCGCTCGCGTCCAAGTCGCAGCTTTGACAGTAGAAGAGATAGCTGCACCCTCATGGGCCCAACCCATCCTCCAATTCCTGGTGAACAAGGAGCTGCCGCCTGACGAAACCTTAGCTCGGCAAATACAACGTCGAGCAGCAGCATACACCATAATCAACAGAGAGCTAGTTAGGCGCAGCGGCACCGGTGTTCATCAACGCTGCGTTGAGTCGGATCAAGGCCAAGTAATTCTCAAAGATATCCACCAGGGCGAGTGCGGCCACCATGCAGCCTCGAGGGCACTCGTCGCCAAAGCTTTCAGACACGGTTTTTTCTGGCCGACTGCCCTGGAAGAGGCCAAAGAGTTGGTCCAGAAATGCAAGGGGTGCCAGAAGTTCCGCTCTAAGCCGCTCCAGCCGGCTTCAGCACTCAAGACTATCCCCATCGCATGGCCCTTTGCAGTATGGGGCCTGGATATGGTGGGACCCTTCAAAACGGCACGAGGCGTCCTGACTCATCTACTTGTCGCGGTGGACAAGTTCACCAAGTGGATAGAGGTGAAGCCCATCAAGAAGTTGAATGGTCCGACTGCCGTGACTTTCATCTCAGACATCACAATTCGGTATGGCATACCACACAGCATCATCACCGACAATGGCACCAACTTTGCCAAAGGCGCCGTGGCCCGTTTCTGCGCGACACAGGGCATCCGACTGGACCTAGCGTCCGTTGCCCACCCGCAGTCAAACGGCCAGGTGGAGCGAGCGAATGGCCTCATCCTGTCCGGCATCAAGCCTCGGTTGGTCGAACCGTTGGAACGTTCGGCCGGCTGTTGGCTTGACGAGTTGCCGGCCGTCCTCTGGAGTCTGCGTACGACTCCAAACAAGTCAACCGGCTTCACGCCCTTCTTCCTCGTTTACGGTGCTGAAGCCGTCATCCCAACGGACATAGAGTTCGACTCCCCACGAGTCACGATGTACACCGCGGAGGAAGCAGAAGAAGCACGACAAGACGGCGTCGATCTGCTGGAAGAGGGCCGGCTGTTGGCACTCAGCCGGTCCAGCATCTACCAGCAGAGCCTACGTCGCTACTACAACAGGAAGGTCAGGCCGAGATCCTTCCAAGAGGGCGACCTTGTGCTCCGGCTGATCCAGCGAACAGCCGGCCAACACAAGTTGTCGGCTCCGTGGGAAGGCCCCTTCATCATCAGAAGGTGCTGGGCAACAACTCCTACTACCTGATCGACGCTCAGAAGCCCCGAGCACGCAAGAGGGACGACTCCGGCAAAGAGACGGAGCGACCATGGAACGCGAATGTTCTTCGAAGATTTTACAGCTGATGCAGTATGTATCACGCCCCCCTTTTTATTTTAAGTACCAAGACTCTGGGGCCCCCGAGACGGACTCGGGGACTGCCCCTTTTGTTATCTGTATGATAAGAATTATGATTCCGAGTACGACACTCTTTATGCCGCTTGACCCCGGGCTCGACCAGTCGGCCCGGGGACTTGCCGTCTCGCGCTATGAAAACGCTTCCTGCGGTCAGACAAGTAGTGCGCGGCGCCTAAGCCGACTCCCGCCAAAGCCACAGCTCGCAGAGCGACTGACTGGTGGGCCGTAGTAAGGTAGAATAGGCGCCCGCACGAAAAAAGGCTAAGGATTCAAAGCGTAAAAACATAGCCCGAGCCGGCTTTTCAGCTGATTCTCGCAAACCGACTCCGAGTAGTCGGCTTGCCGTCTTTCTATCCGACTTGCTACAAAAACTCTCGAACGGCTAAGTACTTGCCTTCCCAAGGCGGCCAGGTATTTGGTCCAGCGGTAGTCCGCGGAGCGGCTGTCCGACTAGCAAACATGATACCCAAGGGAAGGCGGCAAAAGGAAAAAAGCCTAAAGAGCAACAAGCAAGAAACGATAGAATCTAGACAAATATTTACACCACAAAGGCCATTGGCCGAATCCATGAACAGATGTTCAAAATACACCCAGTGGGTGGAAATGTGTGAATTAACAAAGTCTTCGAGAAACTACTAAGAAGATAAGTAAAGCAAGACGGCGGCTTATGAAGCGGCAGACGGGTTTGGGGGCTCGGCGGAGATGGCGGTGTCAGACGTCGGGGCAGCCGGTTGGGCAGACTCGGCTTGATCACCTCCAGCAGCAGTTGGCGTAGTTGGGCGCGACTCGTTGTTGGAGGCTCGGTCGAGCTGAGGCTGGTCGCCCGCTCCGGCTTCTGGCGCCTCCGTCTCACCGCCGGCTTCCACCTCGTCTTCTTCCTCGACGCTGGAGCCAATCACCTCCGCCGAGTCCTCGCCGTAGTTCGGGTTCATCCCAAACCACTCCGGCGGCGCCTCATCGCCGTTGTCAGCACGCTCAGGAACGAAGACGCTGGTGTCGACGTACTCGGTGATCGCCGCGGCGCGCTTGACGAAGTCATCCTCCATGGCTGCCAGTTCCGGCTGGGCCTCAGCTCGGAGCGTGGCCAGCTGGTCCAGACTCAGGTCTGGATACCACGCCTTGACGAACTCCAAGGCACAACGTGCCCCGGCACGTGCCGAGGAGCCCTTCCAAGCCTCCAGACGGCCTGCTGCGACCTCCAGCCAGTCGGCATTCCGACTGGGAGTGCGCAGAACTGGCATCTCCGGCCACAAGGCAGCAATCGCCTGGGCGCCGACTCGTTGAAGCCGGCGCAGCATCCGGTGAGCCGGCCGTAGACGAGCCTCGATGCTCAGAAGCTGTTCGTCAAGAGTCCGGGGGGCGTTGACAGCAACCTCCTCGCCGGCCGCCCTCCGCGCCTCACGGTCAGCCTCGATGGCTTGAACGGCGGTTTGTGCGTAACCCGGGAAGAAGTCTGCCAAAGACAAAAAAAGAAGCAAGTCAGAAAAAGCAAGAGTCGGCCCGACCCACAGTCGGCCGCTCAAAGAATGCGAGCAAAGAAAACTTACCATCGACGATATCTTCAATCTCGTGGAAGCCGGAATTCAGCATCGCCTCCTTATCAGTCCAGGAGGAGCATTCGACCTCGAACTCGGCCTGGAGCTCAGCCTCCTTGTCCTTCGCCCCCTCCTGCACCTTCTTGAGCAGCTCCTTCTGCTCCGCCAGCTGCGCGGCCAGCAGGTCGCGCTCTGTGACAAGCTTGCTGCAGTCCGCCTCTTTGGCACGCAAGGCGGTGTTAGCAGCGCCCAGCTGCTCCTGAAGGATGGCATTGGTCTCTGAAGAAAAAAGAAAAAGGACACAAGTCATCAGAAAAGGTCGCCAAGAAGATCCGGCCCGACTGCATAGCAGTCGGCCCGAATCTCGGGGACTACAGCCCGCGGGTGCGCCAGCGCGCCCCCGCGAAGAAGCAAATTTACTCCGGCTCTCCGACAAGTCGGCAGTCCGCTTGCCCAGCTCTTCAACATTTCGGTTGAAGACAGTGGCTCGGAGGTTGTGGTAGTCCTACAGTGAGCATTTCAAAAAGAATAAGCGTTTGGAATTCGCCGTTAGAGTTTCAACCCGCCTGCTCAGCAGCCGACCTGGAACTCGGGGACTACACCCAGTGGGTGCGCTGGCGCGCCCCCACAGAGAAGAACAAGAAAAAACAAGTCAGAAGGAACATACCCGGACGGCCGCTCGTGTCGCTAGGTGCGCCTTTGTGCAGTGCTGGATGGCGTCGCTTTCAGCTCGTAGCTTCGCCTGGACGTCCAGGAGCGCCTGGTTCAGCGGGCCCATGCCGCCTCCTCGCGCCCACCCGACGGGCGCGGAGCTCATCACCTCGACCTCCGGCGTGGCCGAGCTGGCCGCTCCGGTCTCCAGAGGGCGTGGCGCCAAAGTCGCCTTCTCCAGCCGGCGGCGAGTTGGCAGGGCGACTTGAAGAAGCAAGTTCGCCGTGGCTTCGTCTGTAGTCGGCGGTACCGGCGGTTCCACCGACTGTTTATCCTTTGCGCCCCCCAATGGCGGCGGGGGCGGTGGTGGCGGCACCACCGGGTCTCGCCTGGGGATCTCGCCGCCCTCCCTCTCCGCAATGGCGTACTCCCCGTCGCCTTCTCCAGACCGCTCCGTATAAACCGGAGGCGGCGCCGAGTTCAACGGAACGACAAGCAGCGCCGATTGGCGGCGCGTCGCTTCTTCGGCCCGCTCTTGGGCCACGGCGGCGGCTCCGGCTCCCTCGAGACCCTGCTGGGTGGGGGCGGCCGTCTTCTCGGCCTCCGCCTTCTTCCTACGGGCGGCTTCATCCTTGTCGCGTTTCTCCTGCGCGTTCCGCTCCGTCGCCTCCCGGAGGTCGGCGGCTGGGTCGATGCGCCGAGTCGTGGCGGACGACTCCACCGAACCCCCTGATGGAGGTGGCGGCGACCCTCCCTAGGGTGAGAGGAGCTCTGAAGCGAGGAGCACATGTAAACAATGAAACTGAACCCACCAGAAGACAAAAACAAGACAGAGAAGTAGGGGCACTCACGCAGAGGACAGCGGCGGCTTCTTCACTTCCTTACGGAAGCGCTGGGCCTTCGCGACCGCCTCTTCCCGTTTGGTCGCGGCGGCTGCCCCCTTAAACTTCTTCTCCCGGCCTCCGAGGGAACTCGGCCCGGCCCGGCGCTTCCTCGCGCCGTCTTGCCTCGGCTGGTGGTGCGGGGCGACTTCCCCTTCTTCGCCAACGGGCCAGTCGGCGAAGGTGGCCGAGGGCCTCAGGCCGCCTTCTTCTCCTTCGCCGCCTCCTTCGGCGTCGGCCTCCAATGCCGCCACCCCCAAGTCGGGGTCATCGACATCACTCTCTGCTCAATCAGAGGCGAACTGGCGAGGCGGCCCCGTGGCGCCAGATGAGGGCTGGAGAAGAGAGTTCTGGTTCAAAGGTTAAGAGAAATAAAGAGCAGAAGCCGGGTTCGGCTGAAAAAGAGAAAGAGAAGAAAAGAGCAACTTACCACCGGCGGGGGGTTGGCGCGCGAGTATGGCTCCATGCCAAACTGCCAGTCCCCCGAGAGGCCGCAGTTCGCGATGAAGTTCACCGTGTCCGCAACCTCCGCGTGAGGAAGATCTTTGGTGCACGTCCGACTGGGGTCCCGGTGGCGGCTCATCTGACAGATCAGATGAGGACGGCTTTGGAGCGGCAGAACTCGGCGCGCCACGAAGGCGGCCAGCAAGTCGGCCCCAATCAGGCCGGCTGACTGCGTCAACACCCGAAGTCGCTGCACGGCGGCGGCTCCAGCCGGAGTCAGCGTCTTGGCGCGGTAGGACCAGCTGGGCTACCTCCCAGCCGGCGCGCCGGCTTCGAAGGCCGACAGGTTGACCCAGTCGCCGTCTGCGGCGACGTTCTTTACATAGAAGTAAGAACGCTGCCACATCTTCACCGACTTGATCAGCTGGATGCGGGGAATGGGTTGTCGGCAGTCGACCTCCGCAGCGCGATGAAGGCGCCGCATTGGGCTGGCACGCCGGCGACGTGCGTACCGAGCTTATTAGAATGGAAGAACTCCCCCCGCAGCTTGATGGTGGGGAGAACACCGAGGAATCCCTCGCAGAGCAAGGTGAAGGCCGCCAACAGCACCACCGTGTTTGGAGTAAGGTGGTGCGGTTGGAGGCCGTGAAACTGCAGGAACGAGCGGAAGAATCTGCTCGCCGGCAGACCCAGGCCGCGCGTCAGGTGGGAGCGGAACACGACGCGCTCACCCTCCGCAGGCGCCGGTGACACCTCCTCCGGCGGCGGGGCGCGGGCCTGCACGAGGTTCGCGCTGGGGATGCGGCGCGTCTTGCGAAGAAACTCGATGGTGTCGTCGTCAACTTCAGAGCCGTCCCACACGCCGGAGCGGACGGCGGCGGGCGTGGCGGCGGAAGAAGAGCTCATCGTCGGGAGCAGGGCGTGGTCCGGCGCGGCAGTAGTGAGAAGAAGAAGGAACGGGAGGAAGCAGAGGAGAGCGGGCGCGCGTGCTTCGCCGCCCCGCTCCCTCTACCTACTTATAGGCTTACGGACTGAGGAGCCGAGGGGGCGTCGTGGGATTAACTGCGCCCACGCCCCCACGACCCCCACGATTTACCACGCGGAGTCACCGCGCGCATTTACTGCACCAGAAGCCCAACCGCCCGCGTGGCCGCAGCGGATCCGCTCGAGGGCCGAGGCGCGGTAGTGGCGGGCCTCGCCCGCGGGCCTGTCCCGTCGCGCGCGTGGGCTGGCAGGCCTGCCCGGCCACGTGGCACCCATGGAATGGTCCGCGGCGGGCGGCGGCCGTGTAGCTTCTCAAGCACGCCGTTTGCGTCCCGCCACGATCTTCAAACTACCTAAAGAAGAGCAAGGCGACTTGAAGGCAAGTCCGACCTCTGAGAGACGGCTCGACAAAGACGGACGGAGCAGAATCGCCTCCTGATAATCGGCACGAGGGGAGACGGCGGGCGAGCTACGACACCAACTCCTCGAAGGAAGAAACTGTTGAGGCCCCTCGGCGCATCCCTCGGCGCCTCACCAGCTTCGCGGACTACTGTCGGAGTAATGGGCCACGGGTAGGCAAACCCGAGGCCCAGAACCTTTCAAGACATCGGGACCGGCTTCGCCCCTCGAAGGATCCTAAGACAAAGGGCCGACTCTGAGAGGCGGCTATAGCATCGCCGACTACCCACTCAAGGCCGAATCTCGAAGATGGCTACGACATAAGCCGACTCCCAGTTGGCGACTCCAGGAATGCCGACTATGGGGAGTCGGCCGACGACTTCGCCACCTTCAGCCTTCTAGAAGAAGGACAGGACTAGGGATGGCCGGAGTACGGCCCTCCCCTACCCTGATTACCAAGGGCGGGTATGGCTACAGTGCGACGTACCGGAAGAGATCTTCGGTACGGCGCGGCACTATGGCCATACCGGCCCTGACGTCCGCCCCAGCGGCGGAACCCTGTTCCCACGTTGGCCCGCCAGTACGGCCTGGAGACGGCGGGCCCCGCCAGTCAGCGGGGGAGATAGAAGACGGCGAGAGCGCCCAAAGACAGACCCCGTGGGAGTCGGCCTCCAGGAGTCGGACCGTTCCTCCCACGGGCCCCGCACGCCATTAACCAGATAAGACGGGGAGTGGCCACAGTGATCGCCCGCCGGACGGCGGCACTGTTGCCACGACCCCGTGACCAAGACGACGTCATTAGAAGCGCGGCTACAGTGACCAGGTCAGCCGGCGGGGCCCACCAGCGGCGGGCCCCAGGAGTCGGCGGAGAAGACGGCCACTTGAGAGACAGGCAGCTGGGACCCGTGCCCAGTCGGATTACCATTGTACCCCCGGGGGGTAGGCCTATATAAACCCCCCGGAACACCCATGCAAAGGGTTGGATCCTTTGACCACTAGACAGAAGCACAGAAGGGAGAGAGCTAGCCTTGCCCTCTCCTACCTCTAGAACACAGCTCGAGGAGCAACTTTGTACACATATCACCGTAGTGACCATGCGGAGACCCCGCAGAGCAGCAGTAGGGGTATTATCTCCTCGGAGAGCCCCGAAGCTGGGTAAGATCCGCCGGCGTGCATGTCTACGCCTCATCCCTCTTCCAGGCACCGGCGACGTTCTACTCGCCCCCACCATGATAAGCCATCCGTTGGCATATGTCGTACCCAACCCCCGACAGTAGTTGAGGGTTTTGGAGCATATCACTAAGCACTGAAGAGCAAAAAACTCATTAAGCAACACCCCATCCCTCCTTGATAGTATTGGCTTTTCCTATGGACTCAATGTGATCTTAGATCACTAAAATATAAAATGTAGAGTCTTGAGCTTCAAGCTTGAGCCAAACTTTTTGTCCTTAGAATTTTGAGGGATCCACTTTCCTCATCCATGCCATGCCATTCATTGAGCTTTTCCTGAAATATTAATCTTGGAATAACGTTAGGTCAATGAGCTATATGTTGTTAGGAATTACCAAAACCACCCAGGGATAGTTGCACTTTCACGTGTCTTCCCCGGCTCCGCGTCGTCCCCTTCCTAGGCCTCGCCGTCGTCCACCGCCCTGATGCTCTCGGTGCGGCGTGGTCAACGTGGTCAAGGAGCGGCTTCCATCGGACGTGGACTGTATGTGGAGAGGCTGACAGCTGGGTCCACGGCTGCAGCAAGGAAGTGCCTCCTTATTACGTGCAAAATAATTATTCCTCCACCTGACAGCAGGAACCCACCAGATGGGCCACCGTATTTCGCGAAAAAAATGTTTCCCCCCTGACTGCTAGGACCCACCAGCTACACCTTCGCACGCAAGGAAGTGCGTCCGGGCAAAAAAAAATGATTCGCCCCCTAACTGCTGGGACCCACCAGCTACATCTTCGCAAGCAAGGAAGTGCCTGACAGTCGGGACCCACCTGGTCGAAGCGTACGTAGCGTTGTCATTCTGGTCACGAACGTGTACGTACATATATACTGGTGGATGTAGAGGCGCGCACGTGTCGTAGTAGAGGCGCGCACATAGCATGTACACGTACGTACAACGGCTAGGGTGCAAGAAAGAAAATACGGCCACGTATGTGTACATACGGGCGGGGTCTCGAACGCCTACTCACGCATGCGTACGGACAGGGCTCGTGTACATGGTTGGGTCGGAACGGAGAAACATCATCGTCGTCGTGTTCATGGGGAGGCAACGGAATGCGTCGTGTTCATGGAGAGGCAACGGAATACGTCGTGTTCATCGGGAGGCAACGGAACACGTGGGAGCCAACCAGCTGGGTCGGAACGGAATGTGTGGTCGTGTTCATCGGGAGGGCTTGGACGGAACAGGCAATGGAAACGAGGCCTGGCGTACCGCACAACGGAGGAAATGGACCTCCTACGTTTGGAACGGGGTCCTGTTGATCGGGAGGGGTGTGACATACCGCAAAACGAAGGAAACAGACCTCCTACGGTCGAAACGGGGGTCCTGTTGATCGGGAGGGGTGTGGCGTACCGCAAAACGGACGAAACGGACTTGTGATGGAGCGCTACGGTCGAAACGGGGGTCTTGTTCATCGGGAGGGGTGTGGCATACCACAAAATGGGACTCCACAGGATACTGTTCATCTCCACCGTCGACCTCCTCCAGCCTCCACGGGCTACCGTCGACCTCGTCCAGCCTCCACGGGCTCCTGTTCATCCAGCCTCCACCGTGCGCTACTCCACCGGCTACTGTTCAACCACCCCTCCGCCAACTATTGTTCATCCAGCCCTCCACACCACGGGGTCCTGTTCAACCACCCCTCCACGGGCACCCCTCCACCGTCTACTGTTCATCCAGCCCTCCACACCACGGGGTCCTGTTCAACCACCCCTCCATCGTCTACTGTTCATCCAGCCCTCCACACCACGGGGTCCTGTTCAACCACCCCTCCACGGGCACCCCTCCACCGTCTACTATCCATCCAGCCCTCCACACCACAGGTTCCTGTTCAACCACCCCTCAACGGGCACCCCTCCACCGTCTACTGTTGATCCAGCCCTCCACCACACCACGGGGTCCTGTTCATCCAGAGGCAACGCCATCGCTCACTGTTCGTCCACCCCCCCCCACCCGCGCGCAACGCTCACTGTTCATCCCAGAGGCAGCGTCGATCGACTTCAGTTAGCAGCAGTAGCGAAGGAATCGCTCGATCGGGTTCAGTTAACAGCCATCGATCGATCGCTCGGGTTCAGTAACGCGTAGCCTGTAGTGAAATCGCTCTGGTTCATTTGGAGCCCAATGCCTCGCTCGGGTTCAGTTAGAGCCAACGCCTCGAACACACGCGCGTACGTGTACGAGAGAATCGCGCGTCGCTCGGTCCCCGACCTCCCATCGTAACCGGGAACTCCCCGAAATTTTCCTCCCCCTCGCTTCTACCATGGTTTTTTCCGTCATGGACAGCCCAAAGAATGTCATGCAACTGCATCTCTGGCCCGCCCATGACGAAAAGCCCATTTTCTGTCATGATTTTTGTCATAGAAGTAGGAGCCCACCACATCTATGATTATACCCGGTTTTGTCACAATTATCGTCATAGAAGTGTCATATGTATGACAGAAAAAAATTCCGTTCGACCCAAAATGTCACGGATGTGTCTTTTTTTTGTAGTGTTGGCTGGTTTGTCTGGGGTGCCATGCATTTGGCATGGACGATTGATTATGCGGCCCAAGATGGATGGGTCCGGATTGTTTCTTTTATATGGCTTCTTCCGATGGCCGGACTTGGAGCCGCTGAATCCAGCATTGACCGCCATGTCGTCAGTATTGTCACCGTTGCTTCGACGCTTGTGCCTGTTTCGTCGGGGCTTGTCGTTGCTGTTTTTGGCCTCAGAGGTGCCAGCTTCGCTTGAAGTGTTATTGCTATGGGCTAGCCAACTGTCCTCGCTTGCACAAAAGCGGGTCATGAGTTCCATGAGGGCTGCCATGGACTTCGGCTTTTCTTGGCCGAGGTGACGGGTGAGCAATTCGTCGCGGATGCTATGCTTAAAGGCCGCTAGGGCTTCGGCATCCGGGCAGTCGACGATCTGGTCCTTTTTAGTTAGGAACCTGGTCCAGAATATACTGGCTGACTCTCCGGGCTGTTGGACTATGTGACTTAAGTCATCGGCATTTGGAGGTCGTACGTATGTACCTTGGAAGTTGTCGCGGAAGGCATCTTCCAAGTCCTCCCAGCTGCCAATAGAGTTTTCAGGCAGACTGCTTAACCAGTGCCGAGCTGGCCCTTTGAGTTTTAGCGGGAGGTATTTTATGGCGTGAAGGTCGTCACCGCGGGCCATATGAATATGGAGAAGAAAATCCTTAATCCATACCGTGGGATCTGTTGTTCCATCATATGATTCGATATTTACGGGTTTAAACCCTTCTGGGAATTCATGCTCCATTACTTCGTCGGTGAAGCAGAGGGGGTGTGTGGCGCCTCTGTATCGGGCCAAGTCACAATGTAGTTTGGATGTAACCTGTCTGCGGTTTTCGGCCCGGGTGTGGTTATGTTTGTCACGTCCGGCCAGATGGTCGTCGTCGCGTGTCAGGGCACACCCCCGTGATCCGTAGATCGATCTGGTCTGACCTGCTCTGTTCTTTAGGTCCTGCCGCAGGTCATATGTATAACCCTGAGCTGCTTTTATCTCTGCCTTCACGGTGAGGTAAGACGGGCTGGAGTTCGGTTTGAGGTGCCGCTTTATCCCGGCCGCGTGGTGGTCGATTAGCCGCGTTACGCGATGATGGTACGGGCTCCAACGCCTCGTCATCGAATTGGGGTAACAATTTGCGCTTCGGGTAACTTTTGGTTGGGCGTTCGAGGCCGCATTCCTCGGCTGCTAGGACATTAGTCCATCTGTCGTTGAGCAGATCTTGATCAGCTTGAAGCTTCTGCTGCTTCTTTTTCAGGCTCCTTGAAGTGGCTATTAGCCGGTGCTTAAAGCACTCCTGCTCGAGAGGTTCCTCAGGCACGATGAAATCCTCGTTGCCGAGGCATGATGACCCACAAGTATAGGGGATCTATCATAGTCCTCTCGATAAGTAAGAGTGTCGAACCCAACGAGGAGCAGAAGGAAATGATAAGCGGTTTTCAGCAAGGTATTCTCTGCAAGTACTGAAATAAGTGGTAACAGATAGTTTTGTGATAGGATAAATTGTAACGACCAACAAGTAATAAAAGTAAATAAAGTGCAGCAAGGTGGCCCGATCCTTTTTGTTGTAAAGGGCAAGCCTGGACAAACTCTTATATAGAGAAAAGCGCTCCCGAGGACACATGGGAATATCGTCAAGCTAGTTTTCATCACGTTCATATGATTCGCGTTCGGTACTTTGATAATTTGATATGTGGGTGGACCGGTGCTTGGGTGCTGTTCTTACTTGAACAAGCATCCCACTTATGATTAACCTCTATTGCAAGCATCCGCAACTACAACAAAAGTATTAAGGTAAACCTAACCATAGCATGAAACATATGGATCCAAATCAGCCCCTTATGAAGCAACGCATAAACTAGGGTTTAAGCTTCTGTCACTCTAGCAACCCATCATCTACTTATTACTTCCCAATGCACTCCTCTAGGCCCAAATAATGGTGAAGTGTTATGTAGTCGACGTTCACATAACACCACTAGAGGATAGACAACATACATCTCATCAAAATATCGAACGAATACCAAATTCACATGACTACTAATAGCAAGACTTCTCCCATGTCGTCAGGAACAAACATAACTACTCAGAAAGCATATTAATGTTCATAATCAGAGGGGTATTAATATGCATTAAGGATCTGAACATATGATCTTCCACCAAATAAACCAACTAGCATCAACTACAAGGAGTAATCAACACTACTAGAAACCTACTAGTACCAATCCCAGACTTGGAGACAAGAATTGGATACAAGAGATGAACTAGGGTTTTGAGAGGAGATGGTGCTGGTGAAGGTGTTGATGGAGATTGCCCTCTCCCGATGAGAGGAGCATTGGTGATGATGATGGCGATGATTTCCCCCTCCCGGAGGGGAGTGTCCCCGGTAGAACAGCTCTGTCGGAGCCCTAGATTGGTTCCGCCAAGGTTCCGCCTCGTGGCGGCGGAGTCTCATCCCGAAAGGTTTCTTATGATTTTTTCCTTGACGAAAGACTTCATATAGCAGAAGATGGCCATCAGAAAGCCAACAGGGGGCCCACGAGGCAGGGGGAGTGCCCTGGGGGGTAGGGTGTGATACGTCTCCGTCGTATCTACTTTTCCAAAGACTTTTGCCCTTGTTTTGGACTCTAACTTTTATGATTTGAATGGAACTAACCCGGAATGACGCTGTTTTCAGCAGAATTGCCATGATGTTGTTTTATGTGCAGGAAACAAAATTTCTCTTAATGACCTGAAACTCCACGGAATATCTTATAATATATAATAAAAAATCCTCGCCAAAGATGAAGACCAGGGGGCCCACACCCTGTCCACGAGGGTGGGGGGCGCCCCCCTAGGGCGTGCGCCCTACCTCGTGGGCCCCCTGGATACTTTCCGGCGCCAACTCCAACTCTATATATTTGCTTTCGGGGAGAAAAAAAGAGAGGAGAAGAAATCATCGCGTTTTACGATACGGAGCCGCCGCCAAGCCCTAAAACCTCTAGGGAGGGCTGATCTGGAGTCCGTTCGGGGCTCCGGAGAGGGGGATTCGTCGCCGTCGTCATCATCAACCATCCTCCATCACCAATTTCATGATGCTCACCGCCGTGCGTGAGTAATTCCATCGTAGGCTTGCTGGACGGTGATGGGTTGGATGAGATCTATCATGTAATCGAGTTAGTTTTGTTAGGATTTGATCCCTAGTATCCACTATGTTCTGAGATTGATGTTGCTATGACTTTGCTATGCTTAATGCTTGTCACTAGGGCCTGAGTGCCATGATTTCAGATCTGAACCTATTATGTTTTCATGAATATATGTGAGTTCTTGATCATATATTGCAATTCTATAGTCACCTACTATGTGTTATGATCCGGCAACCCCGAAGTGACAATAATCGGGACCACTCCTGGTGATGACCATAGTTTGAGGAGTTCATGTATTCACTATGTGCTAATGCTTTGTTCCGGTTCTCTATTAAAAGGAGGCCTTAATATCCCTTAGTTTCCATTAGGACCCCGCTGCCACGGGAGGTTAGGACAAAAGATGTCATGCAAGTTCTTTTCCATAAGCACGTATGACTATATTCGGAATACATGCCTACATTACATTTTTGAATTGGAGCTAGTTCTGTGTCACCCTATGTTATGACTGTTACATGATGAACCACATCCGGCATAATTATCCATCACTGATCTAATGCCTACGAGCTTTCCATATACTGGTTTACGCTTATTTACTTTTCCGTTGCTTCTGTTACAATCACTACAAAATACCAAAAATATAACTTTTGCTTCTGTTACTTTTGTTGCCGTTACCACCACTATCATACTACTTTGCTACTAAACACTTTGCTGCAGATACTAAGTTTCCAGGTGTGGTTGAATTGACAACTCAGCTGATAATACTTGAGAATATTCTTTTGCTCCCCTTGTGTCAAATCAATAAATTTGGGTTGAATACTCTACCCTCGAAAGCTGTTGCGATCCCCTATACTTGTGTGTTATCAAGACTAATTTCTGGCGCTGTTGCCGGGGAGCATAGCTCTATTCTTTGAGTCACTTGGGATTTATATCTGCTGGACACTATGAAGAACTTGAAAGACTCTAAGACAACAATTTATCACTCAACTACGAGGGGAGGTAAGGAACTGCCATCTAGCTCTGCACTTGATTCACCTTCTGTTATGAGTAAGCTTGCGACACCTAAACCTGCTTCTTCTATTCGTTCTGATATGTCGCATGTTATTGATGATGCCGCTTCTGCTATGCATGATACTTATGATGAAACTACTTCTATGCCTGATAATACTGTGCCCCTAGGTGAATTTGTTGATGAACAAATTGCTAGGGCTAGAGAGAAAGAAAATATTGAATCTGATTATAATGATGAAAGTGATGATGAAGATAGGCCTATTATTCCTGAGGGTTATGTTTTTGATATGGAATCTTCTGCCACTATTCTAGCTTGCAGAGATCGTCATGAACTTAAAAGGCTATTAGTTAAATGGAACAAAGAATCTCTTAAAGATAAAATGAGGCCTGACCTTGCTTTTGCTACTTCGCCTATTTGTGTTCCCGATAAGGATTATGAATTCTCTGTTGATCCTGATATAATTACTTTGGTTGAATCTGATCCTTTCCATGGTTATGAATCTGAAACTGTTGTGGCACATCTTACTAAATTAAATGATATAGCCACCCTGTTCACTAATGATGAGAGATCTCGCTACTTCTATATCCTTAAAATATTTCCGTTCTCATTAAAGGGTGATGCTAGAATATGGTTTAATTCTCTTGATCCTGGCTGTGTGCGTAGTCCCCAGGATATGATTTATTACTTCTCTACTAAATATTTCCCCGCTCATAAGAAACAAGCTGCTTTAAAGGAAATATACAACTTTGTGCAAATTAAAGAAGAGAGTCTCCCACAAGCTTGGGGGAGGCTTCTCAAGTTACTTAATGCTTTGCCTGATCATCCTCTTAAGAAAAATGAAATACTTGATATCTTTTATAATGGTCTAGCCGATGCTTCCACAGATTACCTGGATAGTTGTGCTGGTTCTCTTTTCAGGGTAAGAACACCGGATGAAGCTGAAATTCTATTGAATAATATGTTGACAAATGAAAATAATTTGGCACCTCCTGAGCCAGCTCCCGCTCCAATTGATAATCCTATTCCTAAACCAACTCTGAAGAAGAGAGGTGTTCTATTTCTCAGTCCCAAGGGTATGCAAGAGGCAGAGAAATCTATGAAAGAAAAATGTATTAAAGCTGAAGATGTAAGAATTTACCTCCTATTGAAGAAATACATGGTCTTAATTTACCGCCTGTTGAAGAAACTTATGATCTTGATCCATTACCTATTGAAGAACCTCCTGATCCTGATAACCCGACACAGGTAGTAAAGGTAAATTCTCTCTATAGATATGATAAAGCTGAAATTCCTCACTATAAGTCTGCTAGACAATGCTTAGAAGAGTTTGATAACTTTATTGTCAAACAAGAAAATTTTCATGAATATTTTGGTAGACAACTGAAATATGATTCCGATATGATTAAATACTTGGGTGATGGCTAATATTAGAGGTGAACTTAAACTTGTTAGTAAACATGCTTCTATGGTTACCACTCAAGTACAACAAGTACTTAAGGCTCAAAAAGAATTGCTTCATGAAATGAATAGTAAGAAAAATGATTATGCTATTAGAGTGGCTACTAGAACTGGTAGAATGACTCAGGAACCTTTGTATCCTGAAGGCCACCCTAAGAGAATTGAGCAAGATTCTCAGAGAAATAATATTGATGCACCTAGTTCTTCTAAAAAGAAGAAAAAGAAAAATGATAGAACTGTGCAAACTTCTAGTGAACCTATTGCTGAACCACCTGATAATCCAAATGATATATCTATATCTGATGCTGAAACACAATTTGGTAATGAACATGAACCTAATGAAAATGTTAATGATGTTCATGATGATGCTCAACCTAGTAATGATAATGATGTAGAAATTGAACCTGCTATTGATCTTGATAACCCACAATCAAAGAATCAACATTATGATAAGAGAGACTTTGTTGCTAGGAAACATGGTAAAGAAAGAGAACCATGGGTTCAAAAACCCTTGCCTTTTCCTCCCAAACCATCCAAGAAAAATGATGATGAGGATTTTGAGCGCTTTGCTGAAATGATTAGACCTATCTTTTTACGTATGCGATTGACTGATATGCTCAAAATGAATCCTTACGCTAAGTACATGAAAGATATTGTTACTAATAAAAGAAAGATACCGGAAGATGAAATTTCTACCATGCTTTCTAATTACACTTTTAAGGGAGGAATACCAAAGAAACTTGGAGATCCATGGGTACCTACTATACCATGCTCCATTAAAAGAAATTATGTTAAAACTGCTTTATGTGATCTTGGAGCCGGTGTTAGTGTTATGCCTCTTTCCTTATATCATAGACTTGACTTGAATAAGTTGACACCTACTGAAATATCTTTGCAAATGGTTGATAAATCAACTGCTATACCTGTCGGTATTTGTGAGGACGTGCCTGTCGTGGTTGCAAACGTTGCTATTTTAACGGACTTTGTTATTCTTGATATTCCAGAAGATGATAGTATGTCTATTATTCTTGGAAGACCTTTCCTTAATACTGCAGGGGCTGTTATTGATTGCACCAAAGGCAATGTCACTTTTCATGTTAACGGTAATGAGCATACGGTACACTTTCCGAGGAAACAACCTCAAGTTCATAGTATCAACTCTATTGGAAAAATTCCATCGATTATATTTGGAGGTTTTGAATTTCCTCTTCATACTGTCAAGAAGAAATATGATATACTTATTATTGGGGATGTGCATATCCCCGTTGAGATAACCTAGTGTTATTCGAAATTTCTCCGATTCCATGTTAATCGAAATGAGTTTGTTAACAAGACTTAATCAACCTTGTTAGTGGATTCCTTTTGATGAGCATGAGATGGATGAAACAAGAAGGCACAACCTTTTGTACCCTCTTTATACTTGCTGTTATTTAGTTGAAATAAAGTAAAAAATGGTATTTTTTCTGTCTGTTTCCTGATTTATCCGTGCAATATAAAAATATCCCAAAAATAAAAGTCCTCATAATGACATGCCAATTTAATATGATTTTTTCGGGAATATTTGAGGATTTATGGTGCAGAATTCACTGCGGGGGGAGGTGCCACCTGGCCACGAGGGTGGAGGGCGCGCCCTACCCCCCTGGGCGCGCCCCCTACCTTGTGGGCCCACGGTGTCCCTCCTCCACTTATTCCTGCACCCATCCTCTTCTTCTTCCTCCCACAAACACGAATATCTGGTTCAAGCATGAGTTCTAGCTCACCTTGCTGTGATTTTCGGTCTCCTTGCTCAAAGCACCTCTCGCAAAACTGCTTGGGGAGATTGTTCCTTGAGAAAAGCAATATGCTTAGGAAGATGTTCCAAGGTGGTTCCTCTAAGAAGCAAGGACCCAGGCTTGCTATGCGTGATGCTGACGAGGAACCACCAAGAGACGCTCTAGTGCGGCCTTGCGAATGGCTGTCGGAAAACTTTATGGATCGTGCAGGAATTAAAGAAGAATTTAACGCATATTTGCGTAATGCCGGTCTTGAAGACTTTGAGGCAGACAAATGCCCCCAGTATCATGATCTCACAAGCTCATTTGTGAGGAGGTTTGAGTATTCATCTTCGCGTAATTCCTCTTAAGTCATGTTCAATCTTTATGATAGATCTTATACCATTGAAAGCACAAGTGCTCCTCAGGTGGTTTTGGTAATTAATGTCAACATATCTCTTGTTGGACTAATGTTTCTATCTAGCATGTTTCAGATAAGTTCAACAATTGAGTGGCATGGACTAAAGGTTGTGGGACTCCTTCAGATGATAAGGACAAAGGATTGGCTAAAGCTTCAAGCTCAAGACTCTTCATTTTACACTTTTAGTGATCCAAGATCACATTGAGTCTATAGGAAAAGCCAATACTATTAAGAAGGGATGAGGTGTTGCTTAATGAGCCTTTTGCTCTATGTGCTTAATGATATGCTCCAAAATCCTCAACTACTTTCCCACTTCCACATATGACCTAAACCCTAAGCCAAACTCGGTCCTACCGATTCTTTCTATCTGGCGCCACCGAGTTTCATATGTCATAAGCCACTGCCAAACCCTAGCAAATCGGTTTCACCAATAGGGATCTCGGTCTCACCGAGATGGGATTGCAATCTCACTGTGTATGTCCATTGTCAAAATCGGTCTCACCGAGTTTAGGCAATCGGTACTACCGAGATTACAATGCAAACTCTCTGGATAACTCATTACCAAAATCGGTCCAACCGAGTTTAGTAATCGGTCCCACCGAGTTTGCCTGACCAACTCTCTGGTTAGCTAATTACCAAATCGGTCTCACCGAGTTTGTGTAATCAGTCTCACCGAGATTACGTTATGCCCAATCCCTAACCATATCGGTCCTACAGAGTTGCATGTCAGTCCCACCGAAAATCTCTAACGGTCACTAGGTTTACCGTTTCGGTCCGACCGAGTTTGTTGATTCGGTCCCATCGAGATTGGTAGATTGTGTGTAACGGTTGGATTATAAGTGGAGGCTATATATACCCCTCCACCTCCTCTTCATTCGTGGAGAGAGCCATCAGAACACACCTACACTTCCAACTCATATGTTCTGAGAGAGAACCACCTACTCATGTGTTGATACCAAGATATTCCATTCCTACCATATGAATCTTGATCTCTAGCCTTTCCCAAGTTGCTTTCCACTCAAATCTTCTTTCTACCAAATCCAAATCCTGTTAGAGAGAGTTGAGTGTTGGGGAGACTATCATTTGAAGCACAAGAGCAAGGAGTTCATCATCAACACACCATTTGTTACTTCTTGGAGAGTGGTGTCTCCTAGATTGGCTAGGTAGCACTTGGGAGCCTCCGACAAGATTGTGGAGTTGAACCAAGGAGTTTGTAAGGGCAAGGAGATCGCCTACTTCGTGAAGATCTACCGCTAGTGAGGCAAGTCCTTCGTGGGCGATGGCCATGGTGGGATAGACAAGGTTGCTTCTTCGTGGACCCTTCGTGTGTGGAGCCCTCCGTGGACTCGCGCAACCGTTACCCTTCGTGGGTTGAAGTCTCCACTAACGTGGATGTAGGATAGCACCACCTATCTGAACCACGGGAAAAACATCCGTGTCTCCAATAGCGTTTGAATTCTCCAAACCCTTCCCCTTACATTCTTGCAAGTTGCATGCTTTACTTTCCGCTGCCTATATACTCTTTGCATGCTTGCTTGACATGTATTGCGTGTGCTGAAATTGTGCCTAAAACTTCACATAAACCAAAAGGGCTTAAAAACTGCAACTTTAGTACTAAGTGTCTAATCACCCCCCTCTAGACACACCCACTTCTAGATCCTACAAGTGGTATCAGAGCTAGGTTTCCATTGCCTTGGTTTAATCACGTTTGGAGGAAGATGGATGTGTCTACTTTAGGGAGTCTTAGATAAAGTGCCTATTCTTGATGGAGAGTATTTTCATGAATGGAAAAATGAGATGCTGGTGATTTTCACTCAATATCATTTGAACAAGTATATTGCTAGTCCTTGTGCTCCTCATGTTGATCCTATGCATCCCACTCTAGATGAAGATGTTGACATGATTCGCAATCTTAGAACCGTTGAGCTCATCATTAGAGGATTGCCCAAATACTTGATTGCTAGTTTACCCACTCTTAAATGCGCCTATACTATATGGAAATTTCTTGAGGAATGATTCCCCGATTACTCATTGAAAAACTTGGATGAAATTCTCCATAAATCTATTGCCATGAGTAAGATAAACTCTAGTGATCCTAGTTTTGATGATTGTCTACTTGAGCTTACTAATCTCATGCACGCTAAAGTAAATGTTGGAATCATTAGTAATATCATATCCGAAGCTATAAGAATTCATAAAAGTGACAACTTTGATGATCATTTATCTAATGAATCACTTTCTCTAGGAAATGACGAGTCACAAGATCATGTTGAACATGGATACTACGATGAGAATGATGATAGTGACTTCGATCTTGATGATGCAATGAGACACTTTGGTCTTATGGCAAATCTTCGAGGATATGTGTCAGGAGGAAAGGAATGGGTTCTCGATAGTGGATGTACCGATCATATGACCGGAGACGAAGATATGTTCCATGAGCTTGCTGAAAATGACGGCCCTCGAAAATATGTCACCTTTGGTGATAATTCAAAGGGTAAGGTGGTTGGCCTTGGTAAGGTGGCCATCTCACACGATAGCTCCATTCAAAATGTCATGCTTGTTGAATCCCTTGGCTACAACTTACTTTCAGTATCTAGACTTGCCGATTTCGGATTGAATGTCCTATTTACTGAGGTAGATTGCCAAGTGTTTCGTTGAGATAATCATAAAATGGTCTTTACCGGTATACGTAGAGGTGACCTCTATATTGTTGATTTCTCAAAAAGGGCACAACCTAAAACTTGCTTAATTGCTAAATCCTCAAAAGGTTGGTTGTGGCATAGACGACTAGGTCATGTTGGCATGAGAAACCTTGACAAGCTTATTAAAGGAAATCATATCCTTGGAGTTAACGATGTCATATTTGATAAGGATAGACTTTGCAGTGCTTGTCAAGCAGGTAAACAGGTTGGAGGAAGGCATCCCGTGAAGAACATCATGACCACAAGGAGGCCACTTGAGCTACTTCATATGGATCTCTTTGGTCCCAATGCCTACAAGAGTCTCGGTGGAAATTCTTTTGGTCTAGTCATAGTTGATGATTTTTCAAGATTTACGTGGGTGTTCTTTCTTGATGATAAGTCGCAGGTCCAAAAGATCTTCAAAAAGTTCGCTACAAAGGCCCAAAATCAGTTTGACGTGAAGATCAAGAAGGTTCGAAGCGACAACGGAACGGAGTTCAAGAACGCAAATGTGGATACCTTTCTTGATGAAGAAGGGATTTCACATGAGTTCTCGGCTACGTACACACCTCAACAAAATGGAGTTGTTGAGAGGAAGAACCGGACGCTCATCGAAATGGCAAGAACGATGCTTGATGAGTACAAGACGCCGAAGCACTTCTGGGCAGAAGCGGTTGAGACGGCTTGTCGTGCAACAAATCGCTTGTATCTTCACAAGCTACTCGGCAAGACGACATACGAGCTCCTCACCGGTAACAAACCCCAAGTTGGATACTTTCGAGTATTTGGCTCAAAGTGCTACATTCTTGATAAGCATCGTCGTTCAAAGTTTGCTCCTAAGTCTCATGAAGGTTTCCTACTTGGTTATGGCTCAAACTCTCACACTTACCGTGTCTACAACAATTTCACCCAAAAGGTTGAAGAAACGGTAGATGTGAAGTTTGATGAATCTAATGGCTCGCAAGTAGAGCAATTGCCAATTGATGTAGGAGACAAAGACCCTTCGGAAGCAATTCAAGACTTGTCGATTGGCAAAATTCGTCCAACGGAGGTGAAGGAGACTACCTCGTCCGTCCAAGTGGAAGCTTCTACCTCATGACAAGGTGAACCAAGAATCGACATGGAAGCATCCACAAGTGGGACACACCAAGATGAAGAAAACGAGGAAATACGCCAAGACGAACATCAACAACCTCCTTCTCCACCACGACAAGAGAACAACAACGCCAACAATGAAGAAGGCCAACAAGAAGAAGAACAAGATGAAGAGGAAGTTCAACGAAGGCCTAAGCAAAAGCTTTCACGAGTTCGAGCAAGAATTGCCAAAGATCATCCCGTCGAGCAGATCTACAATGATATCCAAACCGGGAGAATTACTCGCTCAAAAACTCGTCTAGCTAAGTTTTGTGAAAACTATTCATTCATCTCTAGCATTGAACCTATGAAGGTCGAGGAAGCATTGGAGGATCCGGATTGGATAAATGCTATGCACGAAGAGCTACACAACTTTGAGAGAAACCAAGTTTGGACATTGGTTGAGAAGCCCGACAACAACCACAACATCATCGGTACCAAATGGGTGTTTTGCAACAAGCAAGATGAAGATGGACAAGTGGTTCGCAACAAAGCACGTCTCGTTGCCCAAGGATACACACAAGTCAAAGGTATGGACTATGGTGAGACATATGCTCCCGTTGCTAGACTTGAGTCCATTCGCATCTTACTTGCCTTTACTAATCACTACAATATCACCTTGTACCAAATGGATATTAAAAGTGCTTTTCTAAATGGTGAAATAGAGGAGGAAGTTTATGTCAAACAACCTCTCGGCTTTTTCAATCCTAAGAAACCTAATCATGTTTACAAACTTCACAAAGCACTTTACGGTCTTAAACAAGCTCCTAGAGCATGGTATAAATGCTTGACTAAGTTCCTTATTGCAAGTGGTTTTGAAATTGGAAAAATTGATTCTACCCTTTTTACTAAAAGAGTTAATGGAGAATTATTTGTATGCCAAATTTATGTTGATGATATCATATTTGGTTCTACTAACCCTCTTTTTAGTGAAAAGTTTGGAAAGCTTATGTCAAAGAAGTTTGAGATGTCTATGATGAGTGAACTCAAATTCTTTCTCGGTTTGCAAATCAAGCAAACTAAGGAAGATACATTTATCTCTCAAACGAAGTATACCAAAGACCTATTCAAGAAGTTCAATATGCAAGAATGCAAAGGTATGTCTACACCCATGCCTACTAGTGGACATAATGATTTGACCAAAGATGGTGAACCGGTTGATCAAAAGGTTTATCGCTCTATGATTGGTTCATTGTTATACCTATGTGCCTCTCGCCCCGACATTATGCTAAGTGTGTGCATGTGTGCACGATATCAAGCTGCTCCTAAAGAATGTCATCTTAAGGCCGTGAAAAGGATAGTAAGATACTTAATACATACACCAGATTTTGGCATTTGTTATCCTAAGAGGTCCTCTTTCGATCTTGTTGGGTATTCCGACTCGGATTATGCCGGAGACAAGGTTGATAGAAAGTCCACTTCGGGTACATGTCAATTTCTCGGTAGATCTCTTGTATCTTGGTCCTCCAAGAAACAAAACTCGGTATCCTTATCCACCGCCGAAGCGGAATATATTGCCGCTGGTTCATGTTGTGCTCAATTACTTTGGATGACCCAAACTCTTAAAGATTATGGGGTCTATGTGAAACATGTTCCATTGCTTTGTGACAATGAAAGTGCTATCAAAATTGGTCATAATCCTGTGCAACATTCTCGAACTAAGCATATTGAAGTTCGTCATCATTTCATTCGAGACCATGTTGCAAAGGGAGACATTGATCTTAAACATGTTCGCACCGATAAGCAATTAGCGGATATATTCACTAAACCTCTTGATGAAAAAGTGTTTTGCAGGTTGAGAGGAGAATTGAACATCATTGATGCTTCAAACTTGGAGTAGAAACTCCATTGGATACATGCAAGACATGAGCTTATGTCAAATCCTTGATATATCTCTTATGATGACTATCTTATGTCTTGGATATATTTGCATCTTGCATGTTATCTAACCTATGCAGATATTTGGATGAATCTATTTCTATGAGATTGCAACTCTCTCACATTTTGAGCAATCTCTACATCACCAAGTCTCTACACAACGGTGGTTGACAAGGAAGCACAAAACCACTCAAACATATCCTTGACTAATTCTATGATTGAGCTTCATGATTGTCATGTTGGATATAAAAGTGTTTTTCCTTGCAAGAACTAACCCATGTAGGTAGATGAACTCAAACTCCAAGTGGTGCTCCCAACTCTTTATGAGCTACATCAACCTCGAGCACCCACACAAGTTCCACTACATGAGCAAGATCCACACCACCACCCAAGGTATGTTATTCCATCTTAGAGAAGCTTTACTCCATGACATGAGTCAAAGCAACTCAACAAGATGAGAATACATCAAGATGCTTAAATAAAAAATGGTAACCCCATTTTGAGCTTAAACGATGAGTATGACCTATGATAAAGTGTTCTCACTTGACTCCTAAGTCAATATACTCTAACATAGGTGACTATGTCACCGCCCAATTCTAGATGAAGTTCTCTTGTGTTCTTTTCTGTGTTATTGCATTTGTCCCTTGCATGTTTATTTCCCTCTTTTTCAAAAACTTCATCTAGAACTTTCATTCTTTTCTGTTTCTTTTTGTTCTGCATATTCTGCATCAAATTCCTTGCAAATCTTTCAGTTAATTCATTGCAAATCTTTGTGAAATCTTATTTGACTAGTGAGCTGAGGTGACAAGTATTTTCTCCGAAGTAAACTCGGTTCCACCGAACTGAACTTTTCGGATCAACCGAATTCTTTCGGTACCACCGAAACTTGACGCTCGGTGTCACCGATTTCGCAACAGGAAAACAGTTTGCCACTTATTCTATATTTCTTCTGATCCAACTCCACTCGATGAATCTTATCCTCTACAAGCATCACAGCTTTACCATTGCTTTATGCTGAATCTCAGGGACCAAACCTTTTCGACAGATTCCAGTAAGACCTTCTTGGAAATTGATGTCAAAGGGGGAGAGAGAGATCACATCAAAGCTTATCATCAGGGAGAAAGAGAGAAAGTATTAAGGAGGAGAAAGAGATCTCCAGGGGGTGAGAATACTCAAGGATCCCAGATGCTTGATGATTAATAGTAGAGATGCCACATGTCTTTTTGGGGGAAAGTCATGTGTTTTAGTGCTTCTGTTCATTTATATCTTTCAGCTCTGATTTTCTGTTCCCTATCTTCTCTCAATATCTCATGTCAGATTCAGGGGGAGCAAGACACCTAAGGGAAAGAAATCATTCAAATTCATTGCATATCTTTACTCTTAGGGACATGTCTGATTCAATGTGGTACTCTGTACTCACTCTCTACATGTCATCCCAGTCTTGGTACTCTTGTGGTTTCTTTTGTTTGCTCTGGCTAGTGGATGTATCTGTGTTATCTAACCTTGTTTGTGCAGGTTCATTTCATCCTAAGTCAACTCAAGACCACAAGGTAAGTATATGCATCAGAATCATGAGTATGAGGAATTCTTGCTTTTGTACAAACTGTTTGCAAAAAGGACTCATAAACATGATGGTATTCCTCTTAATAATCTTTTACTCTGATGCATATGGCAAAGATACATGTAACACATTGCCTACTCTGTCATGGTTATGCTCTCACAGACTTCTACATTTTATACTCACATGATTGCATACATGTAGGGGGAGCCTATGGTTGTTACATGTCCTTCCAAAGCTTTACTTGCTACTCCTTGTATCTTTATCTAAAGCTTTGATGTATGTTGCCATCAATTACCAAAAAGGGGGAGATTGAAAGCACAAGTGCTCCTCAGGTGGTTTTGGTAATTAATGTCAACATATCTCTTGTTGGACTAATGTTTCTATCTAGCATGTTTCAGATAAGTTCAACAATTGAGTGGCATGGACTAAAGGTTGTGGGACTCCTTCAGATGATAAGGACAAAGGATTGGCTAAAGCTTCAAGCTCAAGACTCTTCATTTTACACTTTTAGTGATCCAAGATCACATTGAGTCTATAGGAAAAGCCAATACTATTAAGAAGGGATGAGGTGTTGCTTAATGAGCCTTTTGCTCTATGTGCTTAATGATATGCTCCAAAATCCTCAACTACTTTCCCACTTCCACATATGACCTAAACCCTAAGCCAAACTCGGTCCTACCGATTCTTTCTATCCGGCGCCACCGAGTTTCATATGTCATAAGCCACTGCCAAACCCTAGCAAATTGGTTTCACCGATAGGGATCTTGGTCTCACCGAGATGGGATTGCAATCTCACTGTGTATGTCCATTGTCAAAATCGGTCTCACCGAGTTTAGGCAATCGGTACTACCGAGATTACAATGCAAACTCTCTGGATAACTCATTACCAAAATCGGTCCAACCGAGTTTAGTAATCGGTCCCACCGAGTTTGCCTGACCAACTCTCTGGTTAGATAATTACCAAATCGGTCTCACCGAGTTTGTGTAATCAGTCTCACCGAGATTACGTTATGCCCAAACCCTAACCATATCGGTCCTACCGAGTTGCATGTCAGTCCCACCGAAAATCTCTAACGGTCACTAGGTTTACCGTTTCGGTCCGACCGAGTTTGTTGATTCGGTCCCACCGAGATTGGTAGATTGTGTGTAACGGTTGGATTTTAAGTGGAGGCTATATATACCCCTCCACCTCCTCTTCATTCGTGGAGAGAGCCATCAGAACACACCTACACTTCCAACTCATATGTTCTGAGAGAGAACCACCTACTCATGTGTTGAGACCAAGATATTCCATTCCTACCATATGAATCTTGATCTCTAGCCTTTCCCAAGTTGCTTTCCACTCAAATCTTCTTTCCACCAAATCCAAATCCTGTTAGAGAGAGTTGAGTGTTGGGGAGACTATCATTTGAAGCACAAGAGCAAGGAGTTCATCATCAACACACCATTTGTTACTTCTTGGAGAGTGGTGTCTCCTAGATTGGCTAGGTGTCACTTGGGAGCCTCCGACAAGATTGTGGAGTTGAACCAAGGAGTTTGTAAGGGCAAGGAGATCGCCTACTTCGTGAAGATCTACCGCTAGTGAGGCAAGTCCTTCGTGGGTGATGGCCATGGTGGGATAGACAAGGTTGCTTCTTCGTGGACCCTTCGTGGGTGGAGCCCTCCGTGGACTCGCGCAACCGTTACCCTTCGTGGGTTGAAGTCTCCACTAACGTGGATGTAGGATAGCACCACCTATCCGAACCACGGGAAAAACATCCGTGTCTCCAATAGCATTTGAATTCTCCAAACCCTTCCCCTTACATTCTTGCAAGTTGCATGCTTTACTTTCCGCTGCCTATATACTCTTTGCATGCTTGCTTGACATGTATTGCGTGTGCTGAAATTGTGCCTAAAACTTCACATAAACCAAAAGGGCTTAAAAACTGCAACTTTAGTACTAAGTGTCTAATCACCCCCCCTCTAGACACACCCACTTCTAGATCCTACAACCATGGACTTAGATGATTTTACTCTTGCCTGCAAACATCCACAATGGGGTAGTACTATTGATCCCCGTAAATCTGATTTTAGAAACTTTCTTGCTTGTATAACTGTAGGGGAATCTAGATATATAATGCAAGCTACCATAGGGAGCATTCACTTTCCTGCTATACATTATTTTGCTCTCTTCATAGGTAGATGCATAAATGCTAAAGATGAAACATGTAACATGTGTGTCCTTGACCTTAGCATTCTCAAGAGTGTTGTGTTCGGAGACCAATCTTATCATATGGGAGCCATTGTAGCTCGTAGGTTGCATCATAATAGATATAATGGAGATTTCTTTGGAGGAATTTATGCAACCCGCTTAGCTAAATTTCTTGAGATAGACGTTCATGAAGGAGACATGGAGTTGCCTCCTGCTTATTTAGATTTTGATTCTATGGTTTCTCACCATTTTGTTGAGAGGACTGAGTCACCTCTCCAGTATCGATTAATCTTTAACAAATGGCATGTTGTCCATATTACTCTCCCTGCTCCTGCCTTCTTTGATTACCAGGCAAACGAAAGATATACTATTACCAGAGAGGAGGCAGATGAGTACGACAGGAGAGCGGAGGCAGCCCGAATCCACACTGCAGCTCAGGAGGCGATAGCCGCTGCATCACAGTACAACCCCAACTATTCTTCGTCGCAGTACAACCCCAGATACACCTACGGGTATCAGCCAGGCTATCCTTCGCAATGAACCAACTTAGGCCAAAAGCCTAAGCTTGGGGGAGTACGTATTTCTCACCAACATTACATTTATGTTTACACACACTCATTGCTATATGTCGGTGCTCATACTCTTTCACTGTAATATCCATGCTAGTTTATTTTCTTTTTCCTGCTTTCTTCTTGTGTGTTTGTTAAACCTTAAGAAAAACCAAAAAAAATACTAGTAGTTTACTTTTCTGCTGTAGTAGTAATAATTAAAAAGAAAAACCCAAAAATATTTCCTGTTCTTCTTTTGTTTGTTGGGAGCTTTCCCGTGTAAATAGTTTTATTTCTTTTCTTTTCTTTGGGGGTCAGTAGGAGAAGACCTTGATTAAATTGTTGAAGTGGCTCTTATATGCATTATTGTTGATTTAACAAAGAGCCCATATTGCCTTGTCTTCTCCTGTTTAGTGAATGCTCGCGGATTCCAGCTTAACCCAGTGCACGTGCACTCTTATTATTATTCACATCGTTCGGTCGTGCAAGTGAAAGGCAATTATGATGATATATGATGGACCGACTAAGATGAGAAAAGCTGGTATGAACTCGACCTCTTTTGTTTTTGCAAATATGATGAGTTCATCGTTCTTGATTTAGCTTATTATGAATAAACATGTTTGCAATGACAATTAGAGATTGTAGTTACTTGTGCCATGCTTGATTAGCTATGAGTTATAATGGTTTACCTTGCATGCCAACATGCTATTGAGATGGTTATGATGTGGTATAGTGGGGTGGTATCCTCCTTTGAATGATTTAAGTGACTTGACTTGGCACATGTTCACGCATGTAGTTGAAACAAAATCAACATAGCCTTCACGATATTTATGTTCATGGTGGATTATATCCTACTCATGCTTGCATCCAATGTTTATTAATTTTATTGCGTGTACATGGATGTTGTCGCTCTCTAGTTGGTCGCTTCCCAGTCTTTTGCTAGCCTTCACTTGTACTAAGCAGGAATACTGCTTATGCATCCAATCCCTTAAACCCCAAAGTTATTCCAGATGAGTCCACTATACCTTCCTATATGCGGTATCTACCTGCCGTTCCAAGTAAATTTGTATGTGCCAAACACTAAACCTTCAAATAAACATTCTGTTTTGTATGCTCGAATAGCTCATGTATCAACCAAGGCTGCCCTTATCTTCCATGTTAGGCGGGTTATTCTCAAGAGGAGTGGACTCCGCTCCTCACTCACGAAAAAATGGCTGGTCACCGGGATGCCCAGTCCCATGCTTTATGCAAACTAAATCAAATTAATTGCAAACAAAACTCCCCCTGGGACCTGATGTATGTTGGAGGCACTCGTTGTTTTGAGCAAGCCATGGATTGATGCTTGTTGGTGGAGGGGGAGTATAAACTTTACCATTCTGTTTGGGAACCGCCTATAATGTGTGTGACATGGAAGATATCGTCATCTCTTAGTTGCTATGTTGACAATGAAAGTATACCGCTCAAAATATTATTTATCTCTATTTCAAAACCGAGCTCTGGCACCTCTACAAATCCCTGCTTCCCTCTGCAAAGGGCCTATCTATTTACTTTTATGTTGAGTCATCACCCTCTTATTAAAGAGCACTAGCTGGAGAGCACGGCTATCATTTGCATTCATCACTGTTAATCTATATTGGGTGTGACTATGATTGGATCTCTTTTACCATGAATTACAATGTCTAGTCAGTCCTTGATATTTAAAGGTGCTCTGCATTTATGTTTTGTGGTCTCAGAAAGGGCTAGCGAGATACCATGTTGTTATATCATATTATGATTGTTTTGAGAAAGTGTTGTCATCCGAGATTTATTATTATGGCTTGCTAGTTGATTATGCTATTGATATGCGTAATTATGAGACCTGAGAATTATTGCAAATGCGGTTAGTTATAGTATTTGCTGAAAACTTGAATGCTGGCTTGATATATTTACAACAACAAGAGCAAACCAAGTTTGTAAAAGGTTTTCTTTATTTCTTTCAGTTTGTCAACTGAATTGCTTGAGGACAAGCAATGGTTTAAGCTTGGGGGAGTTGATACATCTCCGTCATATCTACTTTTCCAAACACTTTTGCCCTTGTTTTGGACTCTAACTTGTATGATTTGAATGGAACTAACCCGCACTGATGCTGTTTTCAGCAGAATTGCCATGATGTTGTTTTATGTGCAGAAAACAAAAGTTCTCGGAATGACCTGAAACTCCACGGAATATCTTACAATAAATAATAAAAAATCCTTGCCAAAGATGAACACCAGGGGGCCCACACCCTGTCCACGAGGGTGGGTGGGCGCCCCCCCTAGGGCGCGCCCCCTACCTCATGGGCCCCCTGGAGACTTTCCGACGCCAACTCCAACTCTATATATTTGCTTTCGGGGAGAAAAAAAGAGAGGAGAAGAAATCATCGCGTTTTACGATACGGAGCCGCCGCCAAGCCCTAAAACCTCTCGGGAGGGCTGATCTGGAGTCCGTTCGGGGTCCCGGAGAGGGAGATTTGTCGCCGTCGTCATCATCAACCATCCTCCATCACGAATTTCATGATGCTCACCGTCGTGCGTGAGTAATTCCATCGTAGGCTTGTTGGACGGTGATGGGTTGGATGAGATCTATCATGTAATTGAGTTAGTTTTGTTAGGGTTTGGTCCCTAGTATCCACTATGTTCTGAGATTGATGTTGCTATGACTTCGCTATGCTTAATGCTTGTCACTAGGGCCCGAGTGCCATGATTTCAGATCTGAACCTATTATGTTTTCACGAATATATGTGAGTTCTTGATCCTATCTTGCAAGTCTATAGTCACCTACTATGTGTTATGATCCGGCAACCCCGAAGTGACAATAATCGGGACCACTCCTGGTGATGACCATAGTTTGAGGAGTTCATGTATTCACTATGTGCTAATGCTTTGTTCTGGTTCTCTATTAAAAGGAGGCCTTAATATCACTTAGTTTCCATTAGGACCCCGCTGCCACGGGAGGGTAGGACAAAAGATGTCATGCAAGTTCTTTTCCATAAGCACGTATGACTATATTCGGAATACATGCCTACATTACATTGATGAATTGGAGCTAGTTCTGTGTCACCTATGTTATGACTGTTACATGATGAACCGCATCCGGCATAATTATCCATCACTGATCCGATGCCTACGAGCTTTCCATATACTGGTTATTCGTTGCCACGGGGTATTCGTTGTCTTCAGCATCGTCTGGAGTATTGTTTTCTCTCGTGCCGGTATCGCTATCTATTCCACGGCGTGATTTAGAGCGGCGCCGCTAACGTCAGCGTTTTGGGTGTATCTCAGGAGGTTTATCCTCGACTAGATCCTTCCCGTTATCGCCGTTGTTCTCTTTGTGTGTATCCACCATGTACACGTCGTACAAAGAAGTGGCCGTCCAGCGCCCGGTAAACGGTGGGTGTTGGCCCTGCTCCTCTTCGGCATCATCGTCCATACCGTCGATGTCTTCAGAGCCATAATCGAGCATGTCGGTTAAGTCTTCGACAGTGGCTATAAAGTGGGCGATGGGTGGGAAGCGAAATTCTCCGTCATAAGCCTCCAGTTCGAACCAGACATAATTCGGCCGTGAGTCCCCCGCTAAGGAGAGTGTTTTTAACGAGTTTAGCACATCGCCTAAAGGTGAGTGCCGGAAGATGTCCGCGGAGCTGTATTCAACGATCGGTGCCTGATCAAGCTCGACGTATGCGGACGCACGTGGTTCGAAACCTGTAGCCGGAAACGAGTCCGAGGTTTCGGTGGCACAGATTCCTCCTGAGGTTGGATCTGTGTGCAGCTCCAACGCCACTGAGTCTGCGGCTTTCGTGGCCGGGTTGAGCTTCCTGTCCTCGGATGGCGCGATCTGCTTTGGATCTAGGGCCAGAGCAGTTGCAGGCGTTGTCTCCTGGGTATGGTCCGATGACAGATTTAATTCATGTTCATCGCGGAGGCAGGGAGTGGCTGCCGTAGGCTCGAATCCATCGAAGATCAAGTCTCTGAGGATATCAGCGTCGTAGTTCAAGCTTCCAAATTTGACCTGATGGCCAGGGGCATAGCTGTCGATCTACTCTAGATGGCCAAGCGACTTGGCCCACAGTGCGAAGCCGCCGAATACGAAGATTTGTTCGGGGAGGAAGACTTCCCCATGGACAGCATTGTTGTAGATGATTGACGGGGCCATCGAACCTTTTGAGGACGACACAGCAGAACTCTCAATGAAAGCACCAATGTCGGTGTCAAAACCGGCGGATCTCGAGTTAGGGGCCCCGAACTGTCCGTCTAAGGTTGATGGTAACAGGAGACGGGGGACACGATGTTTACCCAGGTACGGGCCCTCTCTATGGAGGTAATACCCTACTTCCTACTTGATTGATTTTGATGAATATGAGTGTTACAAGAGTTGATCTACCTCGAGATCGTAATGGCTAAAACCCTAAAAGTCTAGCCTGTATGACTATGATTGCCCCTACGGACTAAACCCTCCGGTTTATATAGACACCGGACGGGACTAGGGTTGTACAAAGTCGGTTAAAGAGAAAGAAATCTTCCTATCCGGGCGCCAAGCTTGCCTTTCACGCCAAGAAGGGTCCCATCCGGACACGGGAGAGAGTCTTCGGTCTTGTATCTTCACAGCCCATCAGTCCGGCCTATGTACCATAGTCCGGACGACCGAGGACCCGTTAATCCAGGACTCCCTCACCGGGACCCGCCTGCGGGTCGTGGCTCGAGGTCACTGCAGCGTTCGGTGTCGTGTGGGAGGGACTCTTCGAGGGAGTATTCTCCGCCGCTTCCCCCACCTCCCCCTAGTCTGCCCCTTGCGCAAAGCCTGCAATGGCCGTCGGGTCGCCAGCAGGAGTAGGGTGCGGCGTCGGGTGGTGAACGTGGCCATGGAGGTGGAGAGGGGGATCGGTGTTCCTGGGATGGGCCTGGGGCTTCGTCTTGGCAATCCCAGCGTCAGACATCCGGGGACATTTCTGATGTGCTATGCTTCAAATGTGGGCGCAAGGGCCACTTTCAGATCATGTGTGAGTTTGAGCCGTTGTGCTTTGTGTGTAAACAGGAAGGCCATACCTCGAATCAATGTCCGGCTCGCCAGGCCAAACCAGAATTGGTCATGTCTAATTTTGGGGTGAAAGGGCAAGGCTTTTATCAACTGGAAGGAGGGGTGCAAGAGGAGGTTCAACTGCCTGCTAATGCTGCTTCTGTGGTCATGACAGTGGGAGAAGCTAGTGAAGAATCCCTCCGCCTGGATCTAAATGATATGTGGGACTCGAATTGGGATTGGCAAGTGACTGAAGTCCGCAAGAATTGCTTCCCGGTGGTGTACCCATCCAAATATGTGCTACCGATGGCTAAGAAAAGTGGAACAATTACTCTTCCAATCAGCGAACACAAGGCCGAGGTGGGTGCGCCGTTCAGAGAACCCCACACAGTTTCTTGCTTACAGGAGTATTGGGTGAGAATGACTGGGATCCTAGACAAGCTACGGAAGGCTCCGCTTCTGAAAGAATTCCTTAGGGTCATGGGCAAGGTTGTGGTCATTGCCGATCTGTCCATTGTTCGGGCTGACATTGGTGGGCTTTGGGGTGCTCCTGTCTGGGCCAAAATTTGGTGCTGGGACTCGTCCGCGATCAAACGGCTCTTCAAAATCTTCCGCAGCCGCCATTCATGATGCGGGTGGAGCGTGAGCTTGGCGGACCTCTTGCCCACCATTTGCCTCCTCCACCCCCTCTCCCTCAGACGGATCGGACGGATGAGGACCCAGATGGGACTGATGATTTGGCGCCAAGCTTGAACACGCATGACTAGGATGCAGCGGGCGCTAAGACATGGAAGGCGACCAAGGGCGACAACTCAACGGTGGTAGTTTCCTCGGGAGTGTCAGGACGTCAGGCCCCGCTCTGCGCTCCTGGTGGGGTTGCTGATGCCACCATGGAACCTGCGTCGGCTCTGCGTCTGCCTCCAGTGGACACGCCTTGTATGCTAAGACAGGAGCTGGGTGAGGCGCCTATTGGGGTGGACCAGTACGGATCCAACCTATGGGCCATCGCTCTGATCAAGGTTGTTGTAGCTTCGGAGGGGGTTCATGAGGTCTCTTCAGTGCGGGACCGTGGGGGGATGCGTGTGGTTGTCTCTGGCATCACTGTTGCTGACTCCCCTATTCCCAGCGCAACCTCTTGCCCTCCCTCCGATACCCACTTCTCCTCCCCTCCGCTGCGTCGGCGGCCTCCATCGCGCCTTCTCCAGCAGGGGCGTTCAAGGGGCGAGCCTCTGGCGTGGATCCGGTGTAGCTGACAGACCGCTTTGATGGGGAGGATTTCATTGACAACTTGATGTCGGTGGAAGAATGTGTGGCTGCATTTGAGGCCATTCGAGATGAGAGGGAGAGGCTCTAGACCCCTATGTGACCAAGGACCAATGCAAAACCCTCCTCCCCGATTTGATTTGCTAGGATGAGCACCAGGGTGGCTTCTTCCAAGGCATCGAAGAGGATGGCCAAGGCGACGACCCTTAAAGCCGGTAAGCATATTCAAGGTATAACTTCCAAGCGTGTACCTCGATCGATGTCTTCTTTTAAGGTCCTTTCATTGGCTACCAATGCACACTTGTTGAGGGTGGCTAAAGATAGCAATGTCGTGTTGGGTTCGGAGGAGCGATCTCCCCTTGAGATCATTGATGGCTTCTGTGCTCAAGAGGAGGCGCAAGCAGCTATTGTTGAGGCCATCGCTCGTCTAGATATAGCCTGGGCGGCCCAAGCTAAGGCCCTTGCTGAAGCCCGTGCTTTGTATTTGGGGGATGCTGCCAAGGAGATGACAGCTCCCTCGAATCGGGGTGCCTCGGTCGGGGTCGGGGCAGAGGCCGCGGTTGTGGCCGTGGACGGGGCCGCGACAGGGGCTGCCCGACCCAAGGTCAGCTGTTGCCATCGCATGCAAGAGGGGGCGGGGGCCCGATCCCCCTTGGGGGCCCAATGAAAGGCATATTCTGGAATGTTAGGGGCTTTGGCCAGAGAGATCACCAACGGCAACTTATTGAGTACATCCGGGAGCAGCATCTCGATTTTGTGGGGCTGCAAGAAACAATCCGCTCCTCTCTCTCGCAAGCACATGTTTACTCTCTGGGTGGGTCCACAGATTTCCATTGGGAATGGGTGCCGGTCAGGGGATGGTCGGGTGGGATCCTTCTGGGCCTCAAAAGAGAGACTTTTGATGGTATCCTATTCTCTCGGGGGGAATTCTTTTTGAGTGCCAAGATGACCCAAAAGAACAATAATTTCAAATGGGAGCTCTTGGTTGGTTATGGGCCAGTGGACCATTCGAGATCTATTGATTTCTTGAGGGAAATTTACCATAAAGTGAACTCCTCTCTAAACCCCCTGATTATCGATGGGGACTTCAATCTTATTAGGGGGTGGCGGATAAAAGTAACCAGTGGGTTAATAATCAAGGCCTTGTAGACTTGTTCAATAATTGGGTGGCATACCTCTAGCTATTCGAACTCCAACATTCAGGGGCATGCTTCACTTGGACAAATAATCAAGATTGCCCGGTCCGCTGTGTGCTCGACTAAGTGGGAATCGAAATTCCCGGCCTATTCTCCTATGGCCGAGACATGACTGGGATCAGATCACTGCCCCCTAATTCTGAACTCGGGAGAGGAGGTCCGGAAACCACCGAGGCACTTCTTTTTTGAACGCAAATGGCTACTCCAACCTAGTTTTCTTGAGAGAATGACTCACATATGGGAGCATGCGAGGGCTAATAGACCACATCGATACGGGCCCCTTTGTGATGCATTAGATGAATGTCAGCATTATATCCGAAGATCGCAACATCACCTATGAGGGTGGGTGAGGGAGTCCTCGATTAGGGGGTCCTCGGGTGTCCGGGCTATTCGATATGGGCCGGACTGATGGGCCATGAAGATACAAAGCGGAAGACTTTCCCCTGTGTCCGGGTAGGACTCCCCTATGCGTGCATGGCAATATTGGTGTCCGTATATATAATTTCCTTCCTCTACAAACCGACTCTGTACAACCCTAGGCCCCTCCGGTGTATATATAAACTGGAGGGTTTAGTCCGTAGAGGCTATCAGAATTCATATAGCCTATACATCTAGGGTTTGGCCATACGATCTCGAGGTAGATCAAACTCTTGTAACCCCTATACTCATCAAATACCATCAAGCAGGACGTAGGGTATTACCTCCATTAAGAGGGCCCGAACTTGGGTAAACATTGTGTCCCACTCATCTTTTGTTACCTTTGATCATCAGACGCACAGTTTAGGACCCCCTACCCGAGATCGGCCGGTTTTGACACCGACATTGGTGCTTTCATTGAGAGTTCCATCGTGTCGTCGGCAGAAGGTTCGATGGCTCGTTCGATCATCGACAACGACACTGTTTCTGGGGAAACTTTCCTCCTTGGTCAACTTTTCGTGTTTGGCGGCTTGGCTCTGGTTGCCAATCCAACTGGTCACCTTGAACAGATCGACGGATATGCCCCTGGTCACCAGATCAGGTTCGGAAGCCTGAATTATACTGCTGATATCCGAGAAGACTTGATCTTCGGAAGTTTCTCGGCCTCGACCGCCGCTCCTTATCTACATGAAGGAAGCCCGTCGGATCCACCACCAGGCTCCGTTCAAGGATCAACTGTCATTCCTGCCCTGGCCTTAGATCTAGAGCGGACCACCCTGTCCGAAGACGGGAGTATGAACCCCGCCGGACCCTCTCCTACTACGGAGTTTGTCGGTGTCAAAACCGGCGGATCTCGGGTAGGGGGTCCCGAACTATGCGTCAAGGCCGGATGGTAACAGGAGACAAGGGACATGATGTTTTTACCCAGGTTCGGGCCCTCTCGATGGAGGTAATACCCTACTCCTGCTTGATTAATATTGATGATATGGGTAGTACAAGAGTAGATCTACCACAAGATCAAGGAGGCTAAACCCTAGAAGCTAGTCTATGGTATGATTGTGTATGAAGATGATTGTCCTACGGACTACAACCCTTCGGTTTATATAGACACCGGATAGGGTTAGGGTTACACAGAGTCGGTTACAATGGTAGGAGATCTCAAATATCCGCATCGCCAAGATTGCCTTCCACGCCATGGAAAGTCCCATCCGGACACAGGACAAAGTCTTCAATCTTGTATCTTCATAGTCCAGGAGTCTGGCTGAAGCTATAGTTCGGCTACCCGAACACCCCCTAATCCAGGACTCCCTCAGTAGCCCCTGAACCAGGCTTCAATGACGACGAGTCCGGCGCGCAGATTGTCTTCGGCATTGCAAGGCGGGTTCCTCCTCCAAGTCCTTCATGGAAGAATGTAAACACCAAAAATAGTGTCCGGCTTTGCAAAATAAGTTTCCACATATTGCCATAGAGAGAATAACATTAACACAAATCAAATCTGCTGACGTATTCCGCAGTGCGTCATCACACTACGGCCAAGTTCTTTATGAATCGTTTTTACTTTTCCACCTCAGCACGTTTTGCGAGGCGGATTCCTTGGCACGTCCTGTCGAAGCAGAGATCGTGTGCCTTTTTTACGGGATTCTCATCAATACGGATGTGGGTAACCCAACCGCACCATTTACCATGGCGCTTGGGAGGCAAGCGAGTTTTATTAGGCAGCTGGGGACGCATAACCGCATCCGCCCATATAAGGGGATAAGGATCCGCCTTTTTACCTACGCCTTCTTCCTCCTTTGCCAATCCCTCTCTTGCGCACTCGAGCTCCAGCGCCCAAGCCCGCTCTTTTCACCTCAACCTTCTCCAACAATGTCCGGAGCAGGAGGCAAGTGGATGGTCTCCTCCGTCACGGAGGCCCAATTAAAAAAGCTAAGGAAGGCCGGATACCTGTCCAAGGACGTCCCGCACCAGCTTCCTGAGAAGGGGCAGCTTCTCCCCACCCCAAACTTCATCCTCAACATCTCGACATTTATCGTCGTGTGTGAGGCCTTCCTCCGCGTCCGCCCCCATTTCGGCCTCTGGCTCAAGACCTTCAACGTCAAGCCCAAGGTGGTGCGCGGCAGCCAAGCGGAGTGCGGAGGCGCCATGGCGGGCAAGATGGCCAACGTCCTATGGTTCGAGGGCTCCTTTGTGGAGACCCTAAAGGGTTGGAAAGCCGGGTGGTTTTACATCACCGAGCCACGCGATCCGAAATGGGTCGCAGCCCCCGAGTTTCGATCCGGACCCCCACGCAGCTGGTGTCCTGGAAAGAGACGGGCCTGTCGTGGGGCAACGAAGAAGAGGTGACCGGATTGCAAACGTGCATCCAGTCCCTGGTGAACAAGCCAATCCGGCTTGTTAATATAGTCCAGGTTATGCTCGTCCACCGGATCCTCCCGTGCCAACAACGGGGCTTCAATTTGTGGGAGTTCGACCCGGCGCAGCACCCAACCCTTAACAGACTCTTCGACATGACGTACGAAGATGCTTGGAAGGTGCTTTACAGGGGCGCCGAGGCTCCCGCATCCGCCTCCGAGGACCGCGGATGCAGCTCGCAGTGTCACGGTAGCGAGGTAAGCTATCTTCGCCTTTTACAGGATACTAAGCTCTTTCTTCTTTTCACAGTTTTGACTCTGTGCGGGATCTAAACTCCCTTACCTTTGACAGGCTTGGCAGGTGATATCCGGACCAATTAACTATCTGGCTCCCCTGCCCGAGGACCCAGCCCCTGCGCTCCTAGTGAAGCTGCTGATTCCGGCACCTTATGTGGTGCCGGAGAAGAAGGTCAAGAAGAAGAAGACCACGGGGACTCGAAAGAGTGCCCGTAACGTGGTGGTGTCGGACTCGTCGTCTGACGAGTCCGAGGCGCCCTCCTCTCGCGAAAACGAGGAGGAGGAAGAAGAAGGTTCTCCCCCCCCCCCCAGCGGAGGGAGAAGAGGAGAAGAAGGCCGCCCCAGCAGGGGAGGCCGAGGGGTCTAGGAAAAGGAAGACCCCTCCGCCGGACTACTCCCACGACGCCGAAGAGAGCGAAGAGGAGTGGCCGAACAGGGCCAAGCGCCCGGCGACATCGTAAGTTTGGATGTCCGAGTAACTCATGATGTTCCTTTGTTGCACAGCTTTCCTTAATGTCGAATGTAATTATGCAGCCCGCCCCAGGCTGAATACAACGAATCGTCGGGCAGCTCCCTGGACTCATTGGGCGTGAACTCCGTTCCGCCCGCTGTCTCCCCCCACACTGCGGATGATGCCAAAGTGGCATCGCGACAAGCTCCGGGGCAGGAGGAGGTGGTCCCGGAGGAGCCGCAAGGCAACCTCCCGGACTCCAGGAGTGAAGGGGACAAGACCCCCAGGGCTCCAAGTCCGGCTTTGAGCCAGACACCGTGCCGGAATCTTCAATAGTTCCGGGCCACGGTAGGCGAACTCCTTACAAAAGGAGCAAGCCTTTTAAGCCAGCGACTTCCGTCCAACCGGAGTCACTGGACCATCTGCTGGAGGTGCTTGACGGCGCCTCCATCGACAAGGGGCACCGTACTATCATGAGTACGGTGATCCAGAGGGTTCAGTCCGCCAATAGCGGACTGACTAAAGCTTGCGCTAGCCTTCTGACAGGCTTCGAGGTAAGTAGAAATATGTCAAAATATTACCACATAGACAGTAGCCCCTGATGCTCTGTTTGGCATTCGGAAAGAAAAGCCGAATAGAGGATCTATTAATTTTCGTAGGAGTCTAACCATAAAGAGTCAATATGTGTATGCAGGCTTCACTGCTATCTACCGCCGCACTGACTACGCAGGTGGATGTCCTAAAAAGGGACCTCGAGCGGACCGAGCAAGAGCTCGGCCTTGCCAAGCGGCAGCTCGAGGAGAAAGAAGGTAAGAAATACCCTACAGAAAAAGGTGCCTATAGAGAGGCGTGATTGCAAAAAATAACAGGATCATACTGCTTATTATAGGGGCCACAGCTGAGGTGGCGACCCTCAAGTGGGCGCTATCTGAGGCCGAAAAGGAAACGGCCGAGGAGCGTACCAAGCGAGAAAGACTTGGGGCTTAGGTCGGCGAGGTGCAGCAAGAGCTGTAGGCTCTCATGAAAAAACATGAGAGCCTGGAGCTTGAGTCAAAGGCGCAAGCATGCATCCGAGCTTGCGTCAGCCCTTGAGACCGCCAAGGGTGCCAAGGCCGAAGCCCAAAAGGCCCTCCAAGAGTTGGAGGAGATGAAAAAGATAGCAGCGGGTAAGGCATTCTTAATGCAAAGTAGAATTATAAAAGTAAACTACTTGTCACTTACCCGAATCCGGAGTTCTCCAGGGGCGTTCGCAGATCTTCCCCGCAGCGTATCCGACACCGCCGCATTCTACCGAGCTGAAGAGGGCAGCTCAATGGAGAGTGTGTTCTGGTCTCAGTATTCTGAGGCCGGACACCCTGTACCCCTGAGCGACCAGCTGAAACAGCTGGTCGAGCTCCACAAGGCGGCCGAACAGGCCATGAAGGGCTTCATAGTTCAGATGTGGCCTGGAGAGGCCCTGCCTGGGAGCTATTTTGGGCTGGTGCGGCGGCTGGTGGAGGCATGTCCAAGGCTCGAGGTCATCAAGCGCTCCGTCAGCATCGAAGGTGCCCGTCGGGCCCTTGCCCGTGCGAAGGTGCACTGGGGTAAGCTAGACGGTGAGAAGCTGGTGAAGGACGGGCCGCCGGCGGGGAAGGAGCATCGCAAGCCCGAGAACTACTACAAGGTATTTCTTGCAGGTGCCCGCCTTGTGGTGGATGAATGCACCAAAGATGTAATTTTTGAATGAACTCGCTCGTGTTTATCCTGTGCGCTTAAAACTTGTTCATATGCGCTAAGCAATGCTTATTGAATTTAAAATATTATTTTCTATGCGGCCGTTTATCAAAAAATTGAGAGATGGCCAGTCGTCGGCTTCTGCCCCCGTGCCACTAGTGCTGGGGTGTTCGGGATAAACCTGAGCACTCTTTTCCCCATGGTTGGGTCCTTCGAGGGAGGCGCTCAACACAACGAACCAGGCAATCGGACTATAATGCTTGAACACTCTCACTTAGCCATAGAACTTTATGATTTTAAATTTCGGCGAAGCCCCTAGTTCGAAAGACCGAGTTCGGGGCACTATCCACGCCTTTGGCCGGACAAAGCCAGCTCCTCGCTCGAAGCGACATAAGTCTTTAGGGACTCGAAAACCCTCTCGAACAGCGACCAGTCTCTCGCCTCATCATGACAGTCAGTTTTAGCTTTCTCCACTGAGGTGCTTAACCTAGTTGAACCGGGGCACAATCATAGTGGTTCTCCTAGTGCTACCTTAGCCGATATAGCGGAACGTAAGGCACCAAAACATAGGAGCCGGGCAAACCCAACTATTGACCCAAATCATGATTCGGAGCCGATGCATATAGTGCTATAAGTTCGGGGTGCCGCACTTGTGAAAGTGGACGGACTTCTCACACCATAATAAGGGGTACTGAAGCCCTGGCGTATTTGCCGTACCATGATGTACAGGTGCAATCATGCCAAAACATATATATATGAAAACAGGATAACGCAAAAAATAGACAAAAAGCTATGCATTATTTATAGAGAGGCTATTTATCAGAGCCGAACGATACAAGTAGTGCAATAAGCAAGAAATGTATTGGACTATTTAACATGTCCTGACCAGGGGTAGGCCATGGAATTGTATTCAAAATAGGTATACTGCTCGTAACAGAGACCACCTGTGAGTTTCATAATGCGGCATGGCTTTGTCTGCTTCCCTAGATCTTGCATCGTTTGTGCGGCAGTCGAATTGCCGAACAGGCCCTAGTACGTTTTAAGCCGTATTTTGGGTGTGCCGTTATTGTGCCCCTTCCCCTGTGCCCATGGTATTTCAAGGGCGTAGTTATGTACGCGAGGCACTGGTTTCGCTATATCGCGAGGGCCGGGGTTGGGGCCGCATTGCTACGCCTGCTCAGAACTCGCTAGGCAGTCTTGTTGTAGGTTACTCCGGGCGCGCTTGGCAGTGTCTGACTTTTTAACGGCCGGACTGGGGAATTGCCTAAGAAGGCTGCTTTGTACTTCCGCTGCGAGAGCCGCCGTGTGCTCCTCCGTACGGAGGGAGCGTTCGGTGTTTCCTTTGACTGTGATCACTCCTCGAGGGCCTGGCATCTTGAGCTTGAGGTATGCGTAGTGTGGCACCGCATTGAACTTTGCAAATGCGGTTCGTCCGAGCAAGGCGTGATAGCCACTGCAGAACGGGACTATATCGAAGATTAACTCTTCGCTTCGGAAATTATCCGGAGATCCGAAGACCATGTCCAGTGTTACCGCACTGTATAATTGGCCTCTACACCTGGTATAACGCCTTTAAAGGTCGTCTTTGTGGGCTTAATCCTTGAGGGATCGATGCCCGTTTTCCGCACTGTATCCTGGTAAAGCAGGTTCAGGCTACTACCGCCGTCCATGAGGACTCTTGTGAGATGAAATCCGTCGATGATTGGGTCGAGGACCAATGCAGCAAAGCCGCCATGACGGATGCTAGTGGGGTGGTCCCGTCGATCAAAAGTGATCAGGCAGGAGGACCATGGGTTGAACTTTGGGGCGACTGGCTCCATCGCGTATACGTCCCGTAGCGCACGCTTCCGCTCCCTCTTGGGAATGTGGGTTGAGTATATCATGTTCACCGTCTGCACTTGTGGGGGAAACCCCTTCTGTCCATTGTTGTTCGGCGGCCTGGGCTCCTCCTCGTCATCGCTATGCAACACCTTGTCTTTGTTTTCGGCTCTTAACTTGCCTGCCTGCTTGAACACCCAACAATCCCTGTTGGTGTGATTGGCTGGCCTTTCGGGGGTGCCATGGAACTGGCACAAGCGGTCGAGTATGCGGTCCAAACTGGACGGGCCCTGAGTATTCTTTTTGAATGGCTTTTTCCGCTGACCGAATTTATAGCCTCTGAATCCGGCATTAACTACCGTATCTTCATTGATGTCACTGCTAACGCGGCGCTTTTGCTTATTTCGACGTGTCCTGCCACTTTTGTCCTTGGTACCCGAATTACCAGGGTTCTTTGATAAGTTGTTGCTGCGAGCTAGCCAGCTATCTTCTCCCGCGCAAAAGCGGGTCATGAGTGTCGTGAGGGCTGCCATAGATTTCGGCTTTTCCTGTCCCAGGTGCCGGGCAAGCCACTCGTCGCGGATGTTATGCTTGAAAGCTGCTAGGGCCTCTGCGTCCGGACAGTCGACTATATGGTTTTTCTTTGTTAGGAACCGTGTCCAGAATTGCCTGGCCGATTCTTCTGGCTGCTGAATCATGTGGCTTAAGTCGTCGGCATCCGGTGGTCGCACGTAGGTGCCCTGGAAGTTGTTGAGGAATGCGGCTTCCAGGTCCTCCCAAGAACCGATTGAGTCTGCTGGCAAGTTGTTAAGCCAATGCCGGGCCGGTCCTTTAAGTTTGAGCGGGAGGTATTTGATGGCATGTAAATCATCGCCACGTGCCATGTGGATGTGAAGGAGATAATCCTCGATCCATACCGCCGGGTATGTGGTGCCATCGTATGATTCGATGTTCACGGGTTTGAAACCCTCTGGGATTTTATGATCCATTACTTCGTCTGTGAAGCATAGTGGGTGTGCGGCGCCCCTGTACTGGGCTATGTCACGACGCAGCTCGGAAGAGCTATCTCTGTTGTGTTCGGCCCGGCTGGATTTGTTGTATCCGGAGTGAGGGTCATCGTCACGTGTCGTCGGGCGCCTGCGCGATCCGTAGATCGACCTTGTTTGTCTTGCCTTGTCCTCCAGTACGTCTCGCAGGTCTAGCGCATTTTACCGTGCCTTAGTTGAGCGGTGTCGGGGCATGGCTTGGGTGGAGGGCCGAGAGGCTTCTCTGCCACGGCCGCGAGGTGGCCGGTCTGCCATGTCGTGCGCTGGTGATGTAGGCGCTTCCTCCTCTGATCGGGGTAGCGGCCTGCGCTTTGGGTAACTCTTGGAGGGGCGCTCGAGTTCATACTCTTCGGCCGCAAGGACTTCAGTCCATCTATCAGCTAGCAAATCCTGGTCAGCTCTAAGCTGTTGCTGCTTTTTCTTGAGGCTGTTTGCCGTGGCTAGAAGCCTGCGTTTGAAACGCTCTTGTTCGGCGGGATCTGATGGTATGACGAATTCTTCGTCGTCGTGGCTTGCCTCGTCTTCGGAGGGAGGCATATAGTTATCATCCTCAACCTCTCGTTCTATCGCTCTCTCATGAGGGCTGGCTTCTCCATCTTCCTGCGCCGAATCTTGCTGGGTTGGGTGTTCTTCGGCGCTATCCGGGGTAGTATTATCTCCCGTGCCAGAATCACTGTTTTTGCTTTGGCGGGATTTAGAGCGGCGCCTCTGACGCCGGCGCTTCGGCTGTTTCTTGGAGGTGTCATCCCCCGCTGTTCCATCGCCATCTCCATCTTGTGGAGTATCCACCATATATATGTCATATGACGAGGTGGCCTTCCAGCGCCCTACAGGTACCGGTTCCTGTTCGTCTCCTACCTCGTCGTCCATACCGTCGAAGTCTTCGGAGCCGAAGTCAAGCATGTCAGTTAAATCGTCGACAGTGGCTATAAAGTGGGTGGTGGGTGGGCTTTGAATTTCTTCATCGGCCGAATCCCATCCTTGCTGACCGTAATCCGGCCAGGGCTCTCCTGATAAAGAGAGAGACTTGAGAGAATTCAGGATGTCGCCAAAAGGTGAGTGCTGAAAGATGTCCGCGGCGGTGAACTCCATTATGGGTGCCCAATCGGATTCGATTGGTAGGGGCACGGGAGGTTCGGAGTCCGGAGAAGAGTCCGGACCCTCAGAGTCACGGGTCACGCAGAGTGCGGGGCTGGCGTTCGGCTCGATCGCCTTTGAGATCACAGCCCCCGAGGCGACGTCCAATCGCTCATCTTCGATTGACGCAATAGGCTCCGAATTAAGAGTCGTGACCAGTGCGTGTGCGGCCTCCAGGACAATGTTCGGAGGCAGAGCTAGATCATGCCCCTCAAGATAGTGCGGCGCGCTTGGCTGTGGCTCGAACCCGTCTAAGATCAAGTCTCCGCGGATATCAGCCGTGTAGTTTAAGCTTCCAAACCTGACTTGATGGCCAGGGGCGTAGCTTTCGATCTGCTCCAGGTGACCAAGAGAGTTGGCCCGCAGAGCGAAGCCGCCGAAGACGAAGATCTGCCAGGGGAGAAAAGTCTCACCCTGGACCTCATCGTTGTTGATGATCGAAGGAGCCATCGGGCCTAAAGGCGACGACACAGAGGAACTCTCAATGAAAGCACCAATGTCGGTGTCAAAACCGGCGGATCTCGGGTAGGGGGTCCCGAACTGTGCGTCAAGGCCGGATGGTAACAGGAGACAAGGGACATGATGTTTTTACCCAGGTTCGGGCCCTCTCGATGGAGGTAATACCCTACTCCTGCTTGATTAATATTGATGATATGGGTAGTACAAGAGTAGATCTACCACGAGATCAAGGAGGCTAAACCCTAGAAGCTAGCCTATGGTATGATTGTGTATGAAGATGATTGTCCTACGGACTACAACCCTCTGGTTTATATAGACACCGGATAGGGTTAGGGTTACAAAGAGTCGGTTACAATGGTAGGAGATCTCAAATATCCGCATCGCCAAGCTTGCCTTCCACGCCAAGGAAAGTCCCATCCGGACACGGGACGAAGTCTTCAATCTTGTATCTTCATAGTCCAGGAGTCCGACTGAAGGTATAGTCCGGCTACCCGAACACCCCTAATCGAGGAATCCCTCAGATTTCCCTGCCGGAGACCCAGAGGTGACCATATTATCGGCAGGCCTGGAATCAAACAGGACTCTCCCTGTCATCGGGAAGCCGGACTCACCTCTGGATGTTAACTCCGAACTCTTGAGGTCTGCATCCATTGAGCACGGTCAAGCGGCGACTTCCAGACCAAGCTCCGCAAGCCCTCAGTCACCCGTCCAACCATCGCTCCTAAATGAGGTTCTGGACTTAATGCAATGTCTCGCTATCACGGAAGTGTCACTTCCGAACTACACCTAGTTTGAACAAGGGGCTGAGCACAGGGAATTTTGCGTCCCACCCGCCACCCACTTAATAGCCACTGTCAAGGACTTGACTGACATGCTAGACTACACCTCCGAAGATATCGACGGTATGGACGACGATGCCGAAGCCGAACCAGGCCAAAACTTGCCTATCACTAGGCATTGGACAGCCACTTCTACTTACGACGTGTACATGGTGGATACCCCGAAAAGAAGGATGACGATAGCGCTCAAGACCCGATGGAGGACAAGCCCGTTGAGGCACCACCAAAATGCCGACGTCAGCGGCGTCGCTCACGTTCGCGTCGCGAAAAGGAAAGCAATACCAGAACAGGAGACAATGACACTCCGGAGAACGTCGAAGACTCCGACCACTCCGTCGAGCCTGCTGTTGAGCTGGATGAGTGGGAAGATGGACAAGTCAATCCAGACAAACCTATCAAGCATGAGGATTCGGAAGATAGTAACTATCTACCGGCCTCCGAGGAGGATGTTAGCCTCGGCAACGAAGATTTCATCATGCCAGAGGAACCCCACGAGCAAGAGCGCTTCAAGTGACAGCTCATCACCACTGTGAGGAACCTCAAAAAGAAACAACAATAGCTTCAAGACGAACAGGATACGCTCAACAATAGATGGTCCAAGGTCCTGGCTGCCGAAGAATACGGCTTCGAGCGCTCAACAAAGAGCTACCCGAAGCGTAGGCTACTACCACAATTTGATGATGAGGCCCTTGAGCCAATACCGTCAAGATACAATCATGCTGACGAACCAGACCAACCACCACGTGGACGGGACAAAGCGGCTATTCACGCCAAACACCAGCCCGCGCCACCTCGCCGTCGAGGCAAAGAACTAGCGGCTCCGGGCTATTCCTACGACTTACGTCAGGACCTGGATAATAGAGCCAGTCAGACTAGATCAATCTACAGATCAAGGGGATGTGCCCCAACACGAGACGACAACCATCAAGCTTGGCGCGATAAGCATAACCAAACTCGGGCTGAACACCGATCACGGATGTCATCTGAACTCCGTCCTGACGTTTCCTGATATAGAGGCACCGCACAACCCTTATGCTTTACCGATGAGGTAATGCAGCACCAGTTTCCAGAAGGGTTTAAACCCGTAAACATTGAAGCATACGATGGAACGACAGATCCCGTTGTATGGATTGAAGATTTTCTTCTCCATATTCACATGGCTCGTGGAGACGATCTCCACGCCATTAAATACCTCCCCTAAAGCTAAAAGGACCAGCGCGACACTGGTTGAATAGCCTCCCAGAGAACTCTATTTGCAGCTGGGAAGACTTGGAGGATGCTTTTCGAGACAACTTCCAAGGTACTTATGTCCGGCCACTTGACGTTGATGACCTTAGTCACATAGTCCAGCAACCCGGAGAGTCAGCCCGCAAACTCTAGACTCGGTTCTTAATTAAAAAAGAACCAAATCGTCAACTATTCAGACGTCGAAGCCTTAGCAGCCTGTAAACACAGCGTCCGTGATGAATGGCTCGCTCGACACCCCGGTCAGGAAAAGTAGAAGACTATGGAATCTCTTACTGCACTTATGACCCGCTTCTGCACGGGCGAAGATAGTTGGTTGGCTCATAGAAGCAAAAGTACCAGCGACCCTGGCACCTCTGAAACCAGGGATAGCGAAGATAGCTGGTTGGCTCGTAGAAGCAAAGTACGAGTGACCCTGGCACCTCTGAAGCCGGGGATGGCAACGGAAGGCCACGACGTAACAAAAACAAGCGTCAAAACAACAATGAAGAAGTTGAAGATACAACAGTCAATGCCGGATTCAGTGGCTCCAAACCTGGTCAGCGGAAGAAGCCATTCAAAGAAAATAGAGACGGTCCATCTAATTTGTGTAAGATACTAGACAGACCTTGCCACATTCATGGCACCCCCAACAAGCCTGCCAACCACTCCAACAGAAACTGGTGAGTTTTTAAACATGCCGGTAAGTTAAATACCGAATATAAGGGAAAAGGGCCTCAAAGCGAGGACGATGATGAGCCCCGTCCATCGAACACAGGGGGACAGAAGAAAATTCCCCCTGAGGTGAAAACAGTGGACATGATATATGTCACACATATCCCCAAGAGGGAGCGCAAGCGCGCACTAAGGGACGTCTACACCATAGAGCATGCCGCCCCAAAATTCAACCCATGGTCGGCTTGTCCGATCACCTTCGATCGCAGGGACCACCCAACTAGTATCCGTCATGGAGGTTCGGTGGCCCTGGTACTTGACCCAATCATTGATGGATACCATCTTACTCGAGTCCTCATGGACGGCGGCAGCAGTCTTAACCTGATCTATCAAGACACTATCTGTAAGATGGGTATTGATCCGTCAAGAATCAAGCCTAGTAACACTACCTTCAAGGGCGTGATACCCGGCGTAGAGGCCCGCTGCACGGGCTCCTTAACATTGGAAGTAGTCTTCGGTCCGCCAGATAACTTCCAAAGTGAAGACTTGATCTTCGACATTGTCCCTTTTCGCAGTGGTTATCACGCACTGCTCGGACGAACTGCTTTTGCCCATTTCAACGCAGTCCCGCACTATGCTTACTTAAAGCTCAAAATGCCCGGACGTGCGGCGTCATCACAGCCAATGGAAATATGGAGCGCCCCCTCCATACTGAGGAGCACATCGCGGCCCTTGCAGCCGAAGTACAGAGCGGCCTCATCAAGCTGAACAATTCATCGGTCATTAAGACCCGACATTGCCAAGCGAGTCCGGTCCACTCTGCAGAACGATAGCTCGGTGGATCCATAGCTTGAATAGAAGTTTCGCCTCCGCCGATCGCCCCATAAAACCGCGTCATACGTACCGCGCGTGCATAATTACGCAATTAGAATACCTTGGGCCACGACGGAGGCACACTGCGGAGAAGGTCTATAGTGCGGCTTGACCTATTCGGACCTTAACCTTTTTTCTCCTTCTTTTTTTTCTTTGTCACTCATACTACATGTTCATTAAAAATCTACCTACGTACCCTACGGTCGTACAAGGACCCTTTTGAGGCCCCCCTTTCATATAGACAACCATCGACTTCTCCTCTCATATGATTTCTCACCAAGGAGAAACGGCGCAGACGTGCGGCAGGGCACCACTGGGATCTTCAAGACTACCTTTTCTTTTAGGCCCTGTATAAAGCATTTCCCTTGTGTAAACTCTCGGCATGTAAAATAGCCTCGATATTCATGGCATTATCTGTAATAGTACGTCTTGACGTATTACACAAGATACAAAGGAAGCAGTTGATCACCACTTTTGATTGGTATTGATTTCTCTCTTCATCTGCATTTCCTCCTTGCTACATATTGCCACTCATGCCTTCGTCTGGTCTCAACACCGGGGGCTGTATTCGGCTCCAGACATTCTCAAGTCCAAACATCTATCAGGTACTCTTCGGCGTCCCGAATATTGCACTATATGCATCGACTCCGAATCATGTCTGGGGTCTATAGTTGGGTTGCCCGGCTCCTATGCTTACCACCATACATTTCGCTCGTTCGGCTAAGGTCGTAAAGGGAGAACTACTGCGATTGTATTTCTGGTTTGTCCGGTCAAAAACCTTAGTAGAGAAAGCCGAAAGCTGACTGTCATGATAAGGCGGGAGCTAGTCAGCGATTCTGCGACATAGTCTTATACTACAAATCGTTGGTGATTTATTCCTTGTATAATTTATTCCGTGTTATAAAAGGGGCTGGTCTTTGTCCAGCCGCGTGGTAAAGGCGCCCTAGTTCGGATCGCCGTACACGTACAAGGGGCTAATATTCAGCCCCACTGTCAAACTCCTATGGCTAAGTGAAAGTGATAATGTTGCATAGTCTGATTGACTGGTTCACCTCGTGTACACCTCCTTCACAGACCAAGACGTTGGATAAAGTGTGTTAACGCATTAGGCCGAACACCCCTGTAGTATCTATGTGGGGGCGGAAGTCGATGACTGGCAAACTTTCAGAAATTAAAACGGCCGCACACGTGGAAAATAACTTAAGATAAATGGCGCAAATATATTACAGGCCTACGTTCACAAAACACAGTTTTTATAACTCGAATACATCTACTCAAATGTAATGTCCTTCGAGCATTGGCCCTCTACTATTCGGGCACCTGCCAAGACATCGTCAAAGTACCTCTCTGGTTTGCGGTGGTCCTTGCCTTCGGGCGGGCCTACGGTCGCCACATAGGTGGCCTTCATCTTTTCCCAGTGCATCTTGACACAGGCAAAGGACATCCACGCACCCTCTATGCATGTCGAGCGCTTCACAACTTCAACTCGGGGCAGCGTGTCGATGATTCACCTCACCAAGCCTAAGTAGCTGCTAGGGATTGGTTCTGCTGGCCAAAGCCGGACTATGAGATCCTTCATGGCCAAGCCGGACACCCTATGCAGCTCCGTCAGTTGCTTCATCTGGTCATTCAGAGGCGTCGGATGCTTTGGCGCCAGGAACTATGACCAGAACAGCTTCTCGGTCGAGTTCTCTGATGTCTACTACACAACCTTCTTCTTGTAGACATTGTTGGGCCTCCAAGTGCAGAGGTTTGTAGGACAGTAGCAAATTTCCCTCAAGTGGATGACCTAAGGTTTATCAATCCGTGGGAGGCGTAGGGTGAAGATGATCTCTCTCAAGCAACCCTGCAACCAAATAACAAAGAGTCTCTTGTGTCCCCAACACACCCAATACAATGGTAAATTGTATATGTGCACTAGTTCGACAAAGAGATGGTGATACAAGTGCAATATGGATGGTAGATATAGGTTTTTGTAATCTAAAAATATAAAAATAGCAAGGTAACAAGTGGTAAAAGTGAGCGTAAACGGTATTGCAATCATAGGAAACAAGGCCTAGGGTTCATACTTTCACTAGTGCAAGTTCTCTCAACAATAATAACATAATTGGATCATATAACTATCCCTCAACATGCAATAAAGAGTCACTCCAAAGACACTAATAGCGGAGAACAAACGAAGAGATTATGGTAGGGTACGAAACCACCTCAAAGTTATTCTTTCCAATCAATCCATTGGGCAATTCCTATAAGTGTCACAAACAGCCCTAGAGTTCATACTAGAATAACACCTTAAGATACAAATCAACTGAAACCCTAATGTCACCTAGGTACTCCAATGTCACCTCAAGTATCCGTGGGTATGATTATACGATATGCATCACACAATCTCAGATTCATCTATTCAATCCAACACAAAGTACTTCAAAGAGTGCCCAAAAGTTTCTACCGGAGAATCAAGACGAAAACGTGTGCCAACCCCTATGCATAGGTTCATGGGCAGAACCCGCAAGTTGATCCCCAAAACATACATCAAGTGAATCACGTGATATCCCATTGTTACCACAGATATGCACGGCAAGACATACATCAAGTGTTCTCAAGTCATTAAAGACTCAATCCGATAAGATTACTTCAAAGGGAAAACTCAATCCATTACAAGAGAGTAGAGGGGGAGAAGCAACATAAGATCCAACTATAATAGCAAAGCTCGCGATACTTCAAGATTGTGCCAAATCAAGAACAAGAGAGAGAGAGAGAGAGAGAGAGAGAGAGAGATCAAACACATAGCTACTGGTACATACCCTCAGCCCCGAGGGTGAACTACTCCCTCCTCGTCATGGAGAGCACCGAGATGATGAAGATGGCCACCGGTGAGGGTTCCCCCCTCCGGCAGGGTGCCGGAACAGGGCCCGATTGACTTTTGGTGGCTACAGAGGCTTGCGGCGGCGGAACTCCCGATCTATTCTCCGTTCTGGAAGTTTTAGGGTACGTAGGTATATATGGGTGAAAGAAGTACGTCGGTGAACCGAAGGGGGGCCACGAGGCAGGGGGTGCGCCCTAGGGGGCGCGCCCTCCACCCTCATGAGCACCTCCCTTCTTTCCTGACGTGCACTCCAAGTTTTTCCGGTATCTTTCCTTCCAAAAATAACTTTTCCAGTTGATTTCGTTCCGTTTCGACTTCGTTTGATATTCCTTTTCTTCGAAACACTGAAATAGGCAAAAAACAGCAATTCTGGGCTGGGCCTCCGGTTAATAGGTTAGTCCCAGAAGTAATATAAAAGTGGATAATAAAGCCCAATATTGTCCAAAACAGTAGATAATATAGCATGGAGCAATCAAAAATTATAGATACGTTGGAGACGTATCAGGCATCCCCAAGCTTAATTCCTGCTCGTCCTTGAGTAGGTAAATGATAAAAAAAAAATTGATGCGGAGTGCTACTTGGCATAATTTCAATGTAATTCTTATTAATTGTGGTATGAATATTCAGATCCGAAAGATTCAAGATAAAAGCAATCATGTCTTCTCAAAATAACATGGCCAAAGAGGGTTATCCCTACAAAATCATATAGTCTGGCTATGCTCTATCTTCACCACACAAAGTATTTAAATCATGCACAACCCCGATGACAAGCCAAGCAATTGTTTCATACTTTTGACATTCTCAAAACTTTTTCAATCTTTATGCAATACATGAGCGCGAGCCATGGATATAGCACTATATGTGGAATACAATGGGGGTTGTGGAGAAGACAAAAAGGGAGAAGATAGTCTCACATCAACTAGGCGTATCAACGGGCTATGGAGATGCCCATCAATAGATATCAATGTGAGTGAGTAGGGATTGCCATGCAACGGATGCACTAGAGCTATAAGTATATGAAAGCTCAACAAAAGAAACTAAGTGAGTGTGCATCCAAATCGCTTGCTCACGAAGACCTAGGGCATTTTGAGGAAGCCCGTCATTGGAATATACAAGCCAAGTTCTATAATGAAAAATTCCCACTAGTATATGAAAGTGATATCATAGGAGACTCTCTATCATGAAGATCATGGTGCTACTCTGAAGCACAAGTGTGGTAAAAGGATAGTAGCATTGTCCCTTCTCTCTTTTTCTCTCATTTTTTTATTTTTTTATTTGGGCCTTTTCTCTTTTTTTTCTTTTTTTTAAGTCCGGAGTCTCATCCCGACTTGTGGGGGAATCACGGTCTCCATCATCCTTTCCTCACTGGGACAATGCTCTAATAATGATGATCGTCACACTTTTATTTACTTACAACTCAAGAATTACAACTCAATACTTAGAACAAGATATGACTCTATATGAATGCCTCCGGCGGTGTACCAGGATGTGCAATGAACCAAGAGTGACATGTATGAAAGAATTATGAACGGTGGCTTTGCCACAAATACGATGTCAACTACATGATCATGCAAAGCAATATGACCATGATGAAGCGTGTCATAATAAACGGGACGGTGGTAAGTTGCATGGCAATATATCTCGGAATGGCTATGGAAATGCCATGATAGGTAGGTATGGTGGCTGTTTTGAGGAAGATATATGGTGGGTGTATGATACCGGCGAAAAAGTGCGCGGTATTAGAAAGGCTAGCAATGGTGGAAGGAAGAAAAGTGTGTATAATCCATGGACTCAACATTAGTCATAAAGAACTCATATACTTATTGCGAAGATCTACAAGTTATCAAATCAAAGTATTAAGCGCATGCTCCTAGGGGGGTAGATTGGTAGGAAAAGACCATCGCTCGTCCCCGAGCGCCACTCATAAGGAAGACAATCAATAAATAAATCATGCTCCGACTTCATCACATAACGGTTCACCGTACGTGCATGCTACGGGAATCACAAACTTCAGCACAAGTATTTCTCAAATTCACAACTACTCAACTAGCATGACTCTAATATCACCATCTTCATATCTCAAAACAATTATCAAGCATCAAACTTTTCTTAGTATTCAACACACTCACAAGAATTCTTACAAACTTGTATGCTTTGCATATTAGGATTAGTTAAGCAAATTACCATGCTATTTAAGACTTTCAAAATAATCTAAGTGAAGCATGAGGGTTCATCTATTTCTACAAAATAAAACCACAACCGTGCTCTAAAAGATATAAGTGAAGCACTAGAGCAACAACAAACTACTTTGAAAGATATAAGTAAAGATCAATGAGTAGTTGTATAATTATGTAACTATGTGAAGACTCTCTAACATTTAAGAATTTCATATCTTGGTATTTTATTCAAACAACAAGCAAAGCTAAAGAAAATAAAATGATGCTTGATACGTCTCCAACGTATCTATAATTTTTGATTGCTCCATGCTATTTTATCTACTGTTTTGGACTATATTGGGCTTTATTTTCCACATTTATATTATTTTTGGGACTAACCTATTAACCGAAGGCCCAGCCCAGAATTGATGTTTTTTGCCTATTTCAGTGTTTTGGAGAAACAGAATATCAAACTAAGTCCAAACGGAATGAAACCTTCGGGAACGTGATGTTCTCATCAGATAAGACCCAGGAGACTTGGACCCTCCGTCAAGAAAGCCACAAGGCGGTCACGAGGGTGGGGGCGCGCCCACCCCCCTAGGGCACGCCGCCTGCCTCGTGGGCCCCTCGTAGCTCCATCAACGTACTTCTTCCTCCTATATATACCTACGTACCCCCAAACGATCAGATACGAAGCCAAAAACCTAATTCCACCGCCGCAACCTTTTGTACCCACGAGATCCTATCTTGGGGCCTGTTCTGGAGCTCCGTCGGAGAGGGACATCATCACGGAGGGCTTCTACATCATCCTAGCCCCTCCGATGAAGTGTGAGTAGTTCACCTCAGACCTACGGGTCCATAGTTATTAGCTAGATGGCTTCTTCTCTCTTTTTGGATCTCAATACAATGTTCTCCCCCTCTCTCGTGGAGATCTATTTGATGTAATCTTCTTTTTGCGGTGTGTTTGTTGATACCGATGAATTGTGAGTTTATGATCAAGTCTATCTATGAATAATATTTGAATCTTCTCTGAATTCTTTTATGTATGATTGGTTATCTTTGCAAGTCTCTTCAAATTATCAGTTTGGTTTGGCCTACTAGATTGGTTTTCTTGCCATGGGAGAAGTGCTTAGCTTTGGGTTCAATCTTGCGGTGTCCTTTCCCAGTGACAGAAGGGGCAACAAAGCACGTATTGTATTGTTACCATCGAGGATAACAAGATGGGGTTTTAATCATATTGCATGAAACTATCCCTCTACATCATGTCATCTTGCTTAAGGCGTTACTCTGTTTTTAACTTAATACTCTAGATGCATACTGGATAGCGGTTGATGAGTGGAGTAATAGTAGTAGATGCAGGCAGGAGTCGGTCTACTTGTCTCGGATGTGATGCCTATATACATGATCATACATAGATATTCTCATAACTATGCTCAATTCTGTCAATTGCTCAATAGTAATTTGTTCACCCGCCGTAGAATACTAATGCTCTTGAGAGAAGTCACTAGTGAAACCTACGGCCCCCGGGTCTATTCTCATCATATCAATCTCCATCACTTTAATCTTGCTTTGCTTTTTTACTTTTCACGTTGCATCTCTATACCAAAAATACCAAAAATATTCGCTATCAGATCTCACTCCCGTAAGTGACCGTGAAGGGATTGACAACCCCTAATCGTGTTGGTTGCGTTGAGCTATTGTTTTGTGCAGGTATGAGGGACTTGCGTGTAGCCTCCCACTGGATTGATACCTTGGTTCTCAAAAACTGAGGGAAATACTTACGCTACTTTGTTGCATCATCCTCTCCTCTTTGGGGAAATCCAATGCAATGCTCAAGAGGTAGCAAGAAGAATTTCTGGCGCCATTGCCGGGAGTCTGCGCAAAAGTCAACATACCAAGTACCTATCACAATCCCTATCTCCCGCATTACATTAGTTTCCATTTGCCTCTCGTTTTCCTCTCCCCAACTTCACCCTTGCCGTTTTATTCGCCCTCTTCTTTTTGTTCGCCTTCTTTCACTCTTCACCCTCCCTGTCGCTATGTCTGAAATTGGGGAAATTATTGCTGCTATGAGTGATAATAATAACATAGAAAATTCAGAAGCTCCTACTGAAGAAACCCCTACTTACCATACAAAAAGATTTCGAATCGGTAGTGGTAATATTATTGGAAAATGAGTTATTCAAGATTTCTTTACTTGTGCCGGTGCTTTACCTTCTATGGGCGGTTCTATTCTTTATAGAACTAGTAGTCTTGCAGACGCTATTGACATGCTTATTGTTGAACTTGAAAGGCAATTTATGCATATGCACCCTTCTATACAAAGAATTTTAATAGAATTTTCTAATATCGAACACTCCTCTGTTAAGCGTGCCGCTACTATGTTTTTGGCTCATGAATTCAGATTTATAATAAAAGAAGCCAAAGAAATCTTTGTGCATTATAGGGTGGACGCTGGCCATCCTCCCATAGAATCTATCCTCTTTGATCAAGAAGAAATTATGCGCTTTCAATCTCTTGACTATGTTGCTTTCAATGACAACCTTAGAAAAAAGGTGCCAACCAATATTTTAATTGATAGAATCTCTGAACTTAATGATGATTTGGCTATTCGAAATAATGAGCTAGGATACTCTCTTGAGTTTAGGCTCACAAGATTCTGTCAAAAGAACGCTTACAATGATGAATTGGTTGTACATCATGAAGGGCCGAAGGAGGAACCTATACCTCCGAAAATCGATCTTGGGGACTTTTGTCCTATTAAATTTAGCCCTTTTGATTACTTTTGCTTGCCTCAAAGTAAACTTGCTGCCGAACGTAGAGAATACAAAATGAGTTTCACCGATCTATCTTATTACTACGGCACTACCTAGATCTATCCTCGCTTTTATGCCAAGCTAGGGGCGTTAAACGATATCGCTTGTTGGGAGGCAACCCAATTTTATTTTAGTTTTTTTGCTTCTGTTTAGGAATAAATAATCCATCTACCTTCTGTTTAGATGTGGTTTTGTGTTTTAATTAGTGTTTGTGCCAAGTTAGACCAATAGGATCTTCTTGGATGATAGCTATTTGATCTTGCTGTAATTTTTAGAATCCGTCTATTCACGAAAACAATTGTTAAAAATCACCAGAACGTGATAAAATACTGATTCCAATTGCTGCTGATCAATAAACAAATTTTCTAGGTCATCCTATTTTGGTAGATGCTTTGGAGTTCCAGAAGTTTGCGTTAGTTACAGATTACTATAGACTGTTCTGTTTTTGACAGATTCTGCTTTTCGTGTGTTGTTTGCTTATTTTGATGAATCTATGGCTAGTAAAATAGTTTATAATCCATAGAGAAGTTGGAATACAGTAGGTTTAACACCAATATTAATAAAGAATGAGTTCATTACAGTACCTTTAAGTGGTCTTTTGTTTTATTTCGCTAACGGAGCTCACGAGATTTCTATTGAGTTTTGTGTTGTGAAGTTTTCAAGTTTTGGGTGAAATCTTTTGATGGATTATGGAACAAGGAGTGGCAAGAGCCTAAGATTGGGGATGCCCATGGCACCCCCAAGATAATACAAGGACACCAAAAAGTCAAAGCTTGGGGATGCCCTGGAAGGCATCCCCTCTTTCGTCTACTTCCATCGGTAATTTTACTTGGAGCTATATTTTTATTCACCACATGATATGTGTTTTGCTTGGAGCGTCTTGTATTATTTGTGTCTTTGTTTGTTAGTGTGCCACAATCATCCTTGATGTACACACCTTTTGAGAGAGCCATACATGAATTGGAATTTGATAGAATACTCTATATGCCTCACTTATATCTTTTGAGCTTTATAGTTTTGCTCTATGTGCTTCACTTATATCTTTCGAGCTTTATAGTTTTGCTCTATGTGCTTCACTTAGATCTTTTAGAGCACGGTGGTGGATTTGTTTTAAAGAAATTATTGATATCTCATGCTTCACTTAGATCATTTTGAGAGTTGTTAATAGCATGGTAATTTGCTTAATATTAATATGCTTGGTATTCAAGATTTGTGAAACTTTCTTTTGAGTGCGTTGAATACTAAGAAAAGATTGATGCTTGATAATTGTTTTGAGATATGAAGATGGTGATATTAGAGTCATGCTAGTTGAGTAGTTGTGAATTTAAAGAATACTTGTGTTAAAGTTTGTGATTCCCGTAGCATGCACGTATGGTGAATCGTTATGTGATGAAGTCGGAGCATGATTTATTTATTGATTGTCTTCCTTATGAGTGGCGGTCGGGGACGAGCAATGGTCTTTTCCTACCAATCTATCCCCCTAGGAGCATGCGCGTAATAGTTTGCTTTGATAACTTATAGATTTTTGCAATAAGTATATGAGTTCTTTATGACTAATGTTGAGTCCATGGATTATATGCACTTTTCCCTTCCTTCCACCATTGCTAGCCTCTCTAATACCGCGCACTTTTCGCCGGTATCATACACCCACCATATACCTTCCTCAAGACAGCCACCATACCTACCTATCATGGCATTTACATAGCCATTCCGAGATATATTGCCATGCAACTTTCCACCGTTCCTTTATTATGACACGCTCCATCATTGTCATATTGCTAGCATGATCATGTAGTTGACATCTTATTTGTGGCAAAGCCACCATTCATAATTCTTTCATACATGTCACTCTTGACTCATTGCATATCCCGGTACACCGCCAGAGGCATTTACATAGAGTCATATTTTGTTCTAAGTTTCGAGTTGTAATTGTTGAGTTGTAAGAAAAATAAAAGTGTGATGATCATCATTTTTAGAGCATTGTCCCAAGTGAGGAAAGGATGATGGAGACTATGATTCCCCCACAAGTCGGGATGAGACTCCGGACGAAAAATAAAAAAAATAAAAAGAGGCCATAAAAAAAGAGAAAAGGCCCAAATAAAAAAATAAAAAAAGAGAGAGAAAAAGAGAGAAGGGACAATGTTACTATCCTTTTACCACACTTGTGCTTCAAAGTAGCACCAAGATCTTCATGATAGAGAGTCTCTCATATTGTCACTTTCATATACTAGTGGGAATTTTTCATTATATAACTTGGCTTGTATATTCCAATGATGGGCTTCCTAAAATGCCCGAGGTCTTCGTGAGCAAGCGAGTTGGATGCACACCCACTTAGTTTATTTTGTTGAGTTTTCATATACTTATAGCTCTAGTGCATCCTTTGCATGGCAATCCCTACTCACTCACATTGATATCTATTGATGGGCATCTCCATAGCCCGTTGATACGCCTAGTTGATGTGAGACTATCTTCCCCTCTTTTTGTCTTCTCGACAACCACCATTCTATTTCATATATAGTGCTATATCCATGGCTCACGCTCATGTATTGCGTGAAGATTGAAAAAGGGTTGAAAATGTTAAAGTATGAAACAATTGTTTGGCTTGTCATCGGGGTTGTGCATGATTTAAATACTTTGTGTGGTGAAGATATAGCATAGCCAGACTGTATGATTTTGTAGGGATAACTTTCTTTGGCCATGTTATTTTGAGAAGACATAATTGCTTTGTTAGTATGCTTGAAGTATTATTATTTTTATGTCAATATGAACTTTTGTCTTTAATCTTTTGGATCTGAATATTCATACCACAATTAAGAAGATTTACATTGAAATTATGCCAAGTAGCACTCCGCATAAAAAATTCTCTTTTTATCATTTACTTACTCGAGGACGAGCAGGAATTAAGCTTGGGGATGCTTGATACGTCTCCACCGTATCTATAATTTTTGATTGCTCATGCTATATTATCTACTATTTTGGATTATATTGGGCTTTATTTTCCAATTTTATATTATTTTTGGGACTAACCAATTAACCAGAGGCCCAGCCCAGAGTTGCTATTTTTTTCCTATTTCAGAGTTTTGGAGAAATAGAATATCAAACGGGGTCCAAACGGAATGAAACCTTCAGGAACGTGATTTTCTCATCAGATAAGACCCAGGAGACTTGGACCCTCCATCAGGAAAGCCACGAGGTGGTCACGAGGGTGGGGGGCGCGCCCAGCCCCCTAGGGCGCGCCCCCTGCCTCGTGGGCCCCTCGTAGCTCCACCGACGTACTTCTTCCTCATATATATACCTACGTACCCCCAAACGATCAGATACGGAGCCAAAAACCTAATTCCACCGCCGCAACCATCTGTACCGACGAGATCCCATCTTGGGGCCTGTTCCGGAGCTCCGCCGGAGAGGGTCATCATCATGGAGGGCTTCTACATCATCTTAGCCCCTTCGACGAAGTGTGAGTAGTTCACCTCGGACCTACGGGTCCATAGTTATTAGCTAGATGGATTCTTCTCTCTTTTTGGATCTCAATAGAATGTTCTCCCCCTCTCTCATGGAGATCTATTCAATGTAATCTTCTTTTTGCGGTGTGTTTGTTGAGACCGATGAATTGTGAGTTTATGATCAAGTCTATCTATGAATATTATTTGAATCTTCTCTGAATTCTTTTATGTATGATTGGTTATCTTTGCAAGTCTCTTCGAATTATCAATTTGGTTTGGCCTACTAGATTGGTTTTTCTTGCCATGGGAGAAGTGCTTAGCTTTGGGTTCAATCTTGCGGTGTCCTTTCCCAGTGACAGAAGGGGCAGCAAGGCACGTATTGTATTGTTGCCATCGAGGATAACAAGATGGGGGTTTTATCATATTGCATGAAACTATCCCTCTACATCATGTCATCTTGCTTAAGGCGTTACTCTGGTTTTAACTTAATACTCTAGATGCATGCTGGATAGCGGTCGATGAGTGGAGTAATAGTAGTAGATGCAGGCAGGAGTCGGTCTACTTGTCTCGGACGTGATGCCTATATACATGATCATACATAGATATTCTCATAACTATGCTCAATTATGTCAATTGCTCAACAGTAATTTGTTCACCCACCGTAGAATACTAATGCTCTTGAGAGAAGCCACTAGTGAAACCTATGGCCCCTAGGTCTATTCTCATCATATCAATCTCCATCACTTTAATCTTGCTTTGCTTTTTACTTTGCCTTTTACTCTTCACTTTGCATCTCTATACCAAAAATACCAAAAATAGTCGCTATCAGATCTCACTCACGTAAGTGACCGTGAAGGGATTGACAACCCCTAATCGCGTTGGTTGCGTTGAGCTATTGTTTTGTGCAGGTACGAGGGACTTGCGTGTAGCCTCCTACTAGATTGATACCTTGGTTCTCAAAAACTAAGGCAAATACTTACGCTACTTTGCTGCATCATCCTCCCCCCTTCGGGGAAATCCAACACAGTGCTCAAGAGGTAGCAACGCTCCAAGCAAAACACATATCATGTGGTGAATAAAAATATAGCTCCAAGTAAAGTTACCGATGAACGAAGACGAAAGAGGGGATGCCTTCTGGGGCATCCCCAAGCTTAGACGCTTGGTTATCCTTGAATATTACCTTGGGGTGCCTTAGGCATCCCCAAGCTTAGGCTCCTGTCACTCCTTATTCCATAGTCCATCGAATCTTTACCCAAAACTTGAAAACTTCACAACACAAAACTTAACAGAGAACTCGTGAGCTCCGTTATCGAAGGAAAACAAAACACCACTTCAAGTTACTGTAATGAACTCATTCTTTATTTATATTGGTGTTAAACCTACTGTATTCCAACTTCTCTATGGTTTATAAACTCTTTTACTAGCCATAGATTCATCAAAATAAGCAAGCAACACAATGAAAACAGAATCTGTCAAAAACAGAACAGTCTGTAGTAATCTGTATCAAACGTATACTTATGGAACTCCACAAATTATAAAATAAATTGGTGTACCTGAGGACTTTGTCTAGTAATCATCTGCAAAAATAATCAACTAAATAGAACTCTCCAGTAAAAAGTTTTAGCTAATCTAGTGAGCTCCAAAGTTTCTGTTTTTTACAGCATGATGATAAAGACTTCACCCAAGTCTTCCCAAAGGTTCTACTTGGCACAAACACTAATTAAAAAATAAAACCACATCTAAACAGAAGCTAGATGTATTATTTATTACTAAACAGAACCAAAAAGCAAAGAACTAAAATAAAATTGGGTTGCCTCCCAACAAGCGTTATCGTTTAACGCCCCTAGCTAGGCATGATGATTTCAATGATGCTCACATAAAAGATAAGAAATGAAACATAAAGAGAGCATCATGAAGAATATGACTAGCACATTTAAGTCTAAGCCACTTCCTATGCATAGGGATTTTCTGAGCAAACAACTTATGGGAACAATAATCAACTAGCATAGGAAGGCAAAACAAACATAACTTCAAAACTTTAAGCACATAGAGAGGAAACTTGATATTATTGCAATTCCTACAAGCATATATTACTCCCCCATAATAATTTTCAGTAGCATCATGAATGAATTCAACAATATAACCAGCATCTAAAGCACTCTTTTCATGATCTACAAGCATAGAAAATTTACTACTCTCCACATAAGCAAAATTCTTCTCATTCGAGATAGTGGGAGTATGATAAGAGACTTGAATACTATAAATTTTTTCCACATTAAAAGAGTAATGTTCAGAAAAAGGGTAATCATAATCATGACAAGTTTTATAAATATAATCATCACTACTTTTTAGATCATAAGTTTCATCACAATAATCATCATAAGTAGCAACTTTGTTCTCATCATAATCAATTGAAACCTCTTCCGAAATAGTGGATACATCACTAAATAAAGTCATGACCTCTCCAAATCCACTTTCATAATTATCACAATAAGATTCAACATCCTCCAATATTGTGGGATCACTACTTCCTAAAGTTGACACTCTTCCAAACCCACTTTCATAAATATAATCATCATAGGTAAAAGGCATGCTATCATCATAACAACTTTGCATATCAAAACTTGGGAGGCTAAAAATATCATTTTCATTAAATATAGAATCCCCAAGCTTGGGACAAGAATTAATTGTAGCAGATATATTCTCAAATATGTCATCCTTATCAAACATAGCTTCCCCAAGCTTGGGCCTTTTCATATCATAAGCATAATCACTCTCATCATTAATAGCATGGATAGCACCAATAGTATAGCAAACATTATATTCTTCCAAGCAAGTGCCAAAAAGATTTTCAATATCATAAGAAGTATCATTATCTTCCCAATCATAATCATAACAACAAGCAATAGGCATAACTAGATCATCGTCAAGTGCATCATCTTCCACAATTATTTTTGATTCATTTTCATGAGGCACAACAATAGTAGGGGCAACCTTATTTGGGAAAGATACCTTTTTACATCTCTTCCTTTTTCTTTTCTTCTTCTTCACCACATCATGTGTGGGTTCAATCCTCTTTTTGGAGCTCCTTATTAATGAAATTGGTTGAATAGAAGGCTCCTCCTCGTTACCTGATTCATCATAAGAAATAATAGGAGGATATTGGGAAGTCTCTTCCCTTTCATTAGTATTCTCTTCATCCTCTATTTGTTTTCTTTTATTTATGTAATTGGCAATATAAGGATTTTTAATGTAATTCACCGCACAATACATATAAATTTCTTCTAGATCAATATCGAGGAATTTCTTAAGGTTATATTCTGGAATATGCTTAGTTTGACGTTTCATTTCTTCATAACCCAAAAGCAAACTAAGTTCATTATGATGTGCAAGGGAAATCAAGTCATCACAATTTTTGGACACGATTCGATCATGAAACAATTTGCAATAGATATTTAAATGACCATGTTCATTGCAAAGTTCACAAGTACGGTAAAGATATTTTAAATTTTCAGCACTCACATTTAGCCTTTCTTGCAACCATTTAGTTTCTAAATACTTATGCCTCTTGCAATATCTATCTTCCCTATTTGGTGTGTCCTTGCAAACCCAATGCACTCCACAAAAATTGCCATGTTTATAGGAGACATTTTCATCATAACTGGTGCAATCATCATTAGTACTATGGATATTCAAGGAGTTCATACTAAAAACATTACAATCATGCTCATCATTCAAAGATTTAGTGCCAAACATTTTAATGCATTCTTCTTCTAACACTTTGGCACAATTTTCCTTTCCATCGTACTCACGAAAGATATTAAAAAGATGAAGCGTATGAGACAAACTCAATTCCAGTTTTTGTAGTTTTCTTTTATAGACTAAACTAGTGATAAAACAAGAAACAAAAAGATTCAATTGCAAGATCTAAAGATATACCTTCAATCACTAACCTCCCCGGCAACGGCGCCAGAAACTGCTTGATGTCTACTACACAACCTTCTTCTTGTAGACGTTGTTGGGCCTCCAAGTGCAGAGGTTTGTAGGACCATAGCAAATTTCCCTCAAGTGGATGACCTAAGGTTTATCAATCCGTGGGAGGCGTAGGATGAAGATGGTCTCTCTCAAGCAACCCTGCAACCAAATAACAAAGAGTCTCTTGTGTCCCCAACACACCCAATACAATGGTAAGTTGTATAGGTGCACTAGTTCGGCGAAGAGATGGTGATACAAGTGCAATATGGATGGTAGATATAGGTTTTTGTAATCTGAAAATATAAAAACAGCAAGGTAACAAGTGGTAGAAGTGAGCGTAAACGGTATTGCAATGATAGGAAACAAGGCCTAGGGTTCATACTTTCACTAGTGCAAGTTCTCTCAACAATAATAACGTAATTGGATCATATAACTATTCCTCAACATGCAATAAAGAGTCACTCCAAAGACACTAATAGCGGAGAACAAACGAAGAGATTATGGTAGGGTACGAAACCACCTCAAAGTTATTCTTTCCAATCAATCCATTGAGCTATTCATATAAGTGTCACAAATAGCCCTAGAGTTCGTACTAGAATAACACCTTAAGATACAAATCAACCAAAACCCTAATGTCACCTAGATACTCCAATGTCACCTCAAGTATCTATGGGTATGATTATACGATATGCATCACACAATCTCAGATTCATCTATTCAATCAAACATAAAGTACTTCAAAGAGTGCTCAAAAGTTTCTACCGGGGAATCAAGACGAAAACGTGTGCCAACCCCTATGCATAGGTTAATGGGCGGAATGTCACATCCCTAGTTCTGGTATGACCTAGACTAGCTCGTCAGGTGTGCATCATGTTTAAATTTCATTTAAATTTGAAATGGGGATTTGTGAAACCCTCAGAAATTATTTATGGAAATAACCCAGATAAAAATTGCTCCAAAAAGATCCAAGAAAATGTTCATGTTACTCTCTGAAAATATTGGTCAGAGTTAAAATTCAAACCAATATTTTTAGGAGCTCATAGATATTTATTCTGGGCATTTGGAATTAATTCAATAACTATTTGAATTGAATTTATATTTGTTATATATATAAATATATGTTCAATAATTCTGAAAATTGTTGTGTGGCTTTGTATAAGTCCACTTAGTTGACACAATTATTTTCATGAAGTTTAAAATTGATTTAGTATTTTACTAAATCAGAAACAAATGTCAGAAAATAGGAAATAGAAATAAAAGACAGAGGAGAGAGATACGGCTTACCTGGCGCTCACCTGACACGACTCAGCACGGCCCAGCCCACTGGCTTGGGACAGTTGGCCAGCCCACGTGGAGCCCCACCGTCTTCAACCTCTGCCAGTAGGCAGAGGCACTACAAAAAAATACACTTCCGTGATGATACGTGTTTGTCACAGTAGGTCACTTTTTTTGTCATGCATGTACATCCATGACAAATTTATGACATAATCAAGATAGTCATACCTGTGCTGTTGTAGAAGTGTTCCATGACATTACCAAAATTGTCATCACGGAAGTGTCCACTTCCATGACGATAAATTGCGCGTCACAGAAGTGCTTTCGTCATGGGTGACCGACATGTGGCATCCATCGTAACGGAACGCCGTTAAGCTATCGGGTCGGGTTTTGGATCCGATAACCCGTTAACAGCCCCGACCAATGGGAAATTTCCACGTGTAAAATTCTTATTGGCCGGACGAAACACGTGTCAGCTCGTTAGTGGGTCAGATAGGCGCCTATGATATGTCGACACGTGGCATGGCCTAACAGTGGCCCATTTAGCTTACAAAGCCAGCCCGTTTGACTTGGTCAAAAGTTAACGGGCTGGCCGATGAAAAGCCTGTTAACGGTCTCTTTGCAAATAGCCCATTTTACGGCCCGTTAGGCCCTAAAGGAAATCGGCCCAACAACGTCATGTGGGCCGTCGAATATAATACCAGCCCATTTCACTTTCGGCCCATGTATGGCCCATGATGTCTTTCGGCCCATATGAGGCCTTCGTATCTTTCGGCCCATTACAAGCCCACGGTGAGTCTAGCCCATAATGAACAGTAATTTTCTTTATACCCGTTAACGGCCCGTGATTTACATGGGCCGTTTCCAGCCCGTGTTAGCTTTCGGCCTATTGACGGCCCATACGTTCTTGGGCTCCTTTTCGGCCCTCGATTACTTCCGGCCCGTTACTGGCCTGTTCCACTAATGGGCCAAATTTGGCCCATGGCAAGAGTCGGCCCGTTATTGGCCTGTTACCCTAATGGGCCAAAATCGGCCCATGGCAAGAGTCGGCCCGTTTCGGCCTGTTAACCGTTGCCCCGTTTCCAGCCCGTCCTATATTCTGGCCCATTAACGACCCGTTATGCCTGTGACAGAATTAAGCCTTTGCTGTCCTACGGCCTGTTACCGTGCTGGGCCGATACCAATTACGCCCGATTATGGCCCATGTAGACACATTTATCTAACGGCCCGAGGCCCACCGATTACAGGCCCATTTATCGACGGCCCGTAGGTGACCCATGGATCCTACGGCCCGTATATGGCCCATGGTAGTTGCAGCCACTAGCAAACCAGGGAAAAAGAAGACTAGGAAATAAATAAGGCCGAAACTAACGCTAGGCTATTAAGGCGATTGCACAGATTACATCCACTCGGCATCAAAGATCGCCACCAGTGCAAATATAGGGAACACCCTACACTATACAAAAATGGATTGATGTTTTCTTCAGGCGGTGGCTGCACGTTAAGAATACATTTTGTATCGCACCAAAACAAATTACAACTATATAACAAAAGGAAGGTTGGCATAAAACTTAACAGTCTAGCAGATAAATGCACCACCAGAAGTTCAGAAGCTCAGTTCATTTGACCTGATTGTTACGTTTTCATGCTGTATTGTCTGATTGAGCACCATAACCCTCGCCTTCATTTCCCCTAGGCTCCTGAACAACATAGCAAATGTCTGATAGTCTGGTTTCAAAACCATGCATATCTTGACGACATTGAGCAATGTTTCTCCTTGTTTCACAAAGGGTCTCTGTTAGGGAATGGACTTGTGTCTGGAGCGCAGATACAACATTGCTTTGAGATTGCATATCTTGATCATGAGGCAGTTTGGCCGATATTGCCTTAACAACCAACCCAGTATTACGCAGGAACGTGCTTTTGGCACTGTTAGTGGACAGGTACTGACCCACTGCAGCAAGAGCTGACATTGCGGTTATAGTTGCCTCGCCACCTTCAGAAGGTGGCGGTTCCACCATTTTTTCCATAGCTCGCTGAAAAGTTGAGGTTTTACATTAGTAGTACCAGAACAGAAGATATTAAGGAGGCAGCAAAACCAAACAAAATAGCTTTGGTCTATATACAGAACTTATTCTGGTGAACCCATGTAAAATATTAGTTGTATTTTATTGCAAAGTACATAATAAAACCAGGTTCCAAACATATGACCATGTACCATCGCTAATGTATTGTATATTTCTTCACATTGTATTGAGGGCTAAGGATGAAGAGATGAAGTTTATAATACGGTAAGCATAGTATGACGTCATTCATATAACAAAACAACTGAGAACAGACAAACAGGCAATTGTAACGTTGTGTAGGCAAGTCCAGCACGGAACTAGATTACGGGTCAAGATGAAAGGAACATCACTCCTCTCTTTTAAACCTTGTAAGGTGCAATGATATGCTAAGACAATTGTGTATAAAATTGAAAAAAGTAATAGACATTGGTTGCAAACCATGCAGTTCAAGGCACAAGTCAGAGTACGTAGTAGTTAAAAGGCATGAGGATTAAGGACTTACAACAGCGGCTTTGACTGGTGTAGTCATGCCCTTCTTCTTGCTGGTGTGACAGTCCTTGAAGATTTCCACAGCATTTGGTTCAGATACTTTTTGGTCCTTGCGGGCTTTCCTCTGCATTTGGAACAAGTCAATATAGATCTGATAATATGGTACAGCGAAAAGAGTGAAACAGCAGCTAAATACAAGAGCCTCGCAGTGTGCAATATAGCTACGAGATCCTGTTGTCTGTTGGAATTTCACTTTCATATGGTTGGCCTTGTTCTTTGAATAGTTCACCTACAAGAAGATAGATTTGTATGGCACATGCGTAAATAGGACTTCAACATGTGATCTGATGACATATATATAATGTACCTGATACTTCAGATCGGACCAGTGTTTAACGAGGCCTCTCCAGTCTTCATCAGATATATTTTCCACTGGAGATGTTTGGGCAAGTTCACTATTAGCCTTGCCTTCAAAGTGAGTTTTCCTCAAGTTATACTGATATTGTCGCGGAGCAGACTTGAAAACATGGGTGCAAGCTTGTCTGGTTGCATCATCTTGGCTATCCAACTTGAACCTCATCTGTTGAAAATTATGGGAGCCTCATTATCAGCAACCTAGAAAGTATTGGACAGAGCAAGACGATATTACTAGTTTCCATACATAACCATACTTACAGATAAATGGTCGAGGAAGGTGTTGAACTGGGTTTTGTCTTTGTCAATCCTGTACTGAATCCATGTTGGGAGGATACGTACATGACACCTAACAACAACTGCTGCCTCTGATACTAACTTGGCTGACTTTGTAGCATCACGTGGCCTTTTTAAGCCTGCCTCAAAACGGATCTCCATTCTTCCTCCTCTAGATTTAGTTAACCTATCGAGCATTATCCCTGATGTTTGTTTCCTCTTGCGCCAAGGTGCTAGTCCAACAACAAACATAGGAAGTGTTAGTGTACATCAAACTGTGAGACTACATATAAAGAAGCATGCAACTGTAACTTGACTCCAGCCACTACCTTCTTGCTGTTGAAGCTCACAAGGTTCATCTGATATTGCCAACTCGTCTTGTGTCAAGAGTGCTTGGGAAGTAGTGTCAGGTGGCAAGGGAGCTTGGGAACGTGCTGCTAGCTCAGTTGATGCGCGAGTACGTCGTGCAGCTGGTAGTACTGTGGTAGGTGTTGCAAGAACTAGGGCTGTCTCTGCTTGTTTGGTGGCAGCTATTTGTTTCTATTTGTCTTTTTTTTTGCAACTCGTGTAGCATGGGATGCCGTGTTTGTAGAATTTTTTGCTGGACTTTGACCTTCTATTGCACCATCAGTACCAGCAGAATCTGCAGGATTCATCCGCTTCTCATTCCCTGCCATTCTGTGTTTCTTCCTCTTTCTCTGTGCCATGTTAAGTCAAGCCGACAAGAAAAACGAATAACAATTTAGTTCTTCAGAATAAATTGATGCGTGATGCAGACGAACTGAACTTTGATGTTAGACAACCACATGATAGGAGGATGTAATATGTATGAAAAACAGGACGGAAGAGATAACCAGAACTATGATGTGTAAACTAAGAAGAAGACATTTCACCAAATTAGAAGCAATGCAATGGAAGGTAGACACCATATGAAAGATGCTGCAAATATCGCTCTGCCAAGTTAACAGTGTCTCATCATAAATGGTGTTTAAACAAATATGAAGCAGTACAAGAAATAAATCATATGCAAGATTCAAACAACATCACACTACCATGTTAGAGGTATCTCGTCATTAGTGCCATTGCATATTCACAGCATTGCATATTCACAACCTATGATGTGTAAACTAAGGAGAAGGCATTTCAACAAATTAGAAGCAATGAAAGCTAGACACCATATGAAAGATGCAACGAATTTCACTCTACCAAGTTAAAACTGTCTCGTCATAAGTGCCATTTCAACAAATTAGTAGTACAAGCTAAAAAAAATGTGAGATATAACCTATATCACACTCCGAAATCAAACGTGTCTTATGATAAGTGATTGTTGCAGGTTACACAATAGTAGTAATATGATGTAAGAACATGGCGTGATAGACAGATATTGTATGTTCTAGAAACGGGAACACGTGTCTTACTCAAGTACAATGTGTAAAGTAAGCAGATGGAATTCAACAAAATTAGAAGCAATACAAGCTAGACATCACACATAACATGCAACCACATATAGCAGTGCCAAGTTAGAGGGAGCACCGGTGATGCTGCACTAGGGGAGACGTGCTCATCATAAACACAGCTTTGTTGAGTGTCTATGCATGTGTTGTCTTGGAAATCATCTTGGGGGTGTGGAGGAGTAGAAACTGTAGAGGCCCTCCGTTCGGAAGGAGCACCTTTATCCGCTGCCTTGCAAACTTCCTTCCGCTTTATTGATTTTGAATTGTCAAGTAAAACCGACAAGAAAAAGCAATAAAATTGTCTCTTCAGAACTCATTCATGCATGATACTGACAATCACTACTTTGATGTAAGGCAGACACATGATACCAGGATGGAATATGTACGAAAAACAGGACGGCATGGCATGTTCACAACTGTTTGTGTAAACTAAGCAGAAACCATTCCAGCAAATAAGAAGCAATGCAAGCTAGACATCACATGAAAGATGCAACCAATATGACTCTGCCAAGTTAAAAGCGTCCCATCATAAATGGAATTTCAACAAATTAGAAGCAACACATGCTATAAATCATATGAAAGATGCAACTAATATCGCACTGCATATACTAAAGGTGTCTCGTCATGTTGATTGATGCGGGATACAAAAAACAATAGGTTTATGTAAGGACATGCTTAATAGACAGATGTACTATGTACTAAATACAGGAAGGCATGTCACATTAACAGGTATAATGTATAATCTAAGAAGACTAGCACATGCAGTTTAACCAGATTGGAAGAATTACAATCTAGACACCATATGCAACATGCAACCACATATCACGTTGGCAAGTTAGAGCAAGCACCTGCGATGCTAGTGTAGGGGAAATGATGTAATCAACTACAGAGCTACGTTCACTATCTTCATGTATCATTTCTGTTTGTTGAGAATCATGTCGGGAGGCTGACGATGCATTCTTTAAATGAGGAGTAGTCCCCTTGCCTGCCTGCCTCGTCATAAGTGATTGATGAGGGATACACAAGAACATTAGTTTGATGTAAGAACATGGTTAATACACAGATGTACTAGTATGTACCAAAAACAGAAAGGCATGTCATATTCAAAGGTATAATGTGTAAGCTAAGCAGATGCAATTTAACCAAATTGGAAGCAATACAAGCTAGACATCCGGCTGGAGTGGTGAGCATGATCATCTAGGACCTGAGAGCCTGGTGGGAGGCGGGCTGCTTCGCCACCATCGCAGCTTTTTAGTTGGCTTCCAGGTGATGCCTATCTTTGCTGGGCTTGTCACTGGCTCGGCCAGTGCACTGACTAGCTATTTGTCTTCTGGTGCTCACGGGATGGTGGTTCATGTAAAAAAATAGCTTTCCTTATCTTATCGACTTCGGCCTTTCGAATACAAGCTAGACACCATGTGGAACATGCAACCACATATGACACCGCGAAGTTAAAGCAAGCACCTGGTGAGGGAGTCCTGGATTAGGGGTTGTTCGGATGGCCGAACTATACCTTCAGCCGGACTCCAGGACTATGAAGATACCAAGTTGAAGACTTCGTCCCGTGTCCGGAAGGTTATTTTCTTGGCGTGGAAGGCAAGCTAGGTGTGCGGATATTCAAGAGCTCCTACCATTGTAACCGACTCTGTGTAACCCTAACCCTATCCGGTGCCTATATAAACCGGAGGGTTGTAGTCCGTAGGACAACGATCATCATACACAATCATACCATACGCTAGCTTCTAGGGTTTAGCCTCCTTGATCTCGTGGTAGATCTACTCTTGTACTACCCATATCATCAATATTAATCTAGTAGGAGTAGGGTTTTACCTCCATCGAGAGGGTCTGAACCTGGGTAAAATAAAGTGTCCCTTGTCTCCTGTTACCATCCGACCTTGACGCATAGTTCGGGACCCCCTACCCGAGATCCGCCGGTTTTGACACCGACACCTGGGATGGTGGTTCATTGCGAGCGAGGTCATCAACTCCAGAGCTACGTTCCCCGTCTCCATCTGCTGACACTGCACCCATTAAAGCGTTGAAACGTGTCTTGCCTAGCCGGACAACAAGCTGGAGCGACTTATCTCTTTTCTTTTTGGCTTCTCTCATGGCAGCAGAGTCTGAAATACCCTTGCATAAAAACACAAAAGTGAGAGTAAGGGTGAAGTGTGTGCAGAACTAGTGCACTGTAAAAGTAGCAGATAGCAGGTGGCTGAAAAATAAATGACAGGAGAAATATGACAGCTCTACAACATTGCATGGCAAACAAAATTAGATTCTACTCCGTATGATTTTGTAATATATGAGCACAGGAAATGCAGGTACTCCTCCAGCACACCACCACATGTGGTCATATCTAAGATAACAGTCGACTGAAAATAAATAGGTCGGTCGATTTTTTTTAATGAACCGTCCGATCTATAAGGAACGGGCAGATGGCCTTCGTCTACCTCCCGCCAGTCACTGTTGACGATCTTTCTCGAACCGCCAGCGACCACCGGCCCAGACCCCTGCCTCCGTCGCCCCGCCGTCCCATCGACCTCACACCACCGCCGTGCTTGGCAGCGCCCCCAGGCCATCCCTTTAATCCTGGCCGACCTCCAGATCGGGCGCCAGTAGCTCTAGGCCTCACACGCCCCTAAGATAAACACCAAGGCGCTGCTTCCCTGGCGTAATAGGCGTACTAGCGCCTGTTACGCCGGGGAATGCTTCCGTTAATTGGGAATTAACTGGCCAAAAATTGAAATTCAGGGGGGGCGACGGGCCTCTAGCTAAGGTGAAATAGTATATGAGGAGAAACCTTGTGCATCGTGAGTTACTAGGAACATCTAGTATCAAGAAGAAGCGATCAACTAGTGTCTTCTGTGGGATGAATAACGTGAAAGCGGAGACGTAAGATTTGCATGAATAAGGGAAGAGGAGTACCTTTTTCGGTTACCGGTGTGGTCACCCCCACATGTCGCGTCGATCTTCTTGTTTTTACCGGGGAAACCGATGTTCTGGAGGGTGTATGCTTGGACGAACCCATGGACAAATTGTTGACTGTGTTGCCATGGCTGTATGTCGGCGGAGGGGAAGCAGATCCGAGGCGGCGAAGGACGGCGTAGCAGGAACAACTCCGGTGCGGTGGAGGGTGGCGAAGTTGGAGCGGCAGCGGTGAGGCGCAGGACGGCATGGTTGAACTGGCTCGGGTACGGACGGCTCGGCCTCGGCTTCAACTACTAGCCGTGGAGGGCGTTGCGGTTGAGGTTGCGGTGGACGATGACGTCGGGGTATCAGCTCCGGCGTGATGGAGGAGGGCGGCGGTTGATGGGTGGCATGGGGTGGTGTACGGAGGACGCCGGGGTTTCGCGGCTGGGGGAGAGGTAGTTTTGGCGCCCACGGAGTACGAATGGGGAATCGGACGGGTGGGGGGACCATGTTTCGGTCTGGGACGTGCTTGTTTTTGGCTTTTTTGAACAGAAGATGGGACGCGCTTGTTTGAAATTTGGGGAAAGTACAAACTTTGCCCTTCTCTTAAATTTGGGACCTACTGCGGGTCGGGGGTAGGATGGTAATCCCAGGTGTCCCAAATAGTGGGCGGGAGCGATTTCAGCCGCCCTCATATGTAGTACAAACTTTGCCCCCCTCTTAAATTTGGGACCTACTGCGGGTCGGGGGTAGGATGGTAATCCCAGGTGTCCCAAATAGTGGGCGGGAGCGATTTCAGCCGCCCGCATATGTGCTTAGGCGCCATTGTGTAGGAATGTTTTTCGGATGCAGTTGCGTGGCGTCTAGATGAAGCTACAAACATACCCCAGTTTAGACCTTTGGACATCGGGCCGGTAGGTTTCACGGGTCGGAGTTATTAGAAAAGTAATTTCCTTGTACTACCAAACATTGGTCTCACGCGGTTTCGGGCCAGTAGAGGCTCTTTTGGCGTTTCGTTCAGAATTTTGAAACACAAGCATTCACGTTTAGAGTACTCTTGAACTATGAGGATTGACCTAAATATACAACGTTATATTTGACCTTGTATGTTTGAAAACCTCATTAAATTATCTGCTTCTTTTTGAAATTTTGACACTTGAAAATCCTATAACTACGATTATTTTGGAATGGAGGAGCTAAATTTGAATCTATTTTGTACACGACTACATATGCTATTATGTACAAAATCAGAGCAAAGATTGCTGCCCCCATAATTTAGGTATGGTTTACAAATGCCATGATATCAAATTCAAATAATTGAATGGACTTCATGTTGAATTTGATTTTTTTTAAACCACCTTAAGTTGAATTCAAATGTATGCTAGTTCATAGGTAGTAGCTATTTATATTGTCCATTGTGTAACTTTCTTATGTATAATGTGCTTTACACACACTACATGAACTATACTCACGTTTATATTCGATTGCTAAAGTGATGCATTGTCTGAAGTTCAAAATACTAACTATGTGGATCAATTGTGTCGAATAATAACATAGACATGCTCAAATTCGATAGAATCTAGATGTGTGATGGATCAATGACCGCTCCTTACGCGAATTGCAAATATCATGATCCCATACTAATATTTGGATACAATTTATATCTTTAATCAATGTGTAGAGAAGTCTTTTACGTGTAGTTTCACTCTCAATCGGTGGTCTCTCACACATGCTCACACACTCTCTCCCGAGGTGTCTTTCTCGCACACATGCTCTAGATATAACCCTCCCTCTCTCTCGTAACCATTTACAACTGTTTTCACTAACCTTTATCACAAGCACTCTTCCTCTCGCAAACATACACACGCACAATCCTCATCGACCCTTTCTACATACATGGACCTGCCTACGTGTCTCATGTACGCACATTATCTTTACGCATGTCTCTCACGCATTGTCTCACACCACTCTTCCTAATCGACGAGTATGATTCTAGTAGAGCATTCTGTAGGATGCCCCTTAAAGTTAGGTTGGATGAATAGTAATATCAGAGATAAAGGGGTTACCTTAGTCCGAGAACCTAGGGTTACAAATCCTAGCCGGCTTTGTCAGTGGACACAGAGTCCTTCACAATTCTGCTATCTTTGTCTTGTACGACTAGTTATCCATGGGTCTTCCTAAATGCGTCACGGGCCGACCAATGTGGCGTAGGACGGAACAGAACGAAGGGCCTCACCTCGACCCACCGGACCTCACGCGGTGACACACCCTCTGCCCCCACGTCTCATTATCTTCTCACACCCACACATACCAACACAAACACCACACACATAGAAAATTTCTCCTGGTGCCTCTATTCCCTCCCTCCTTGCATATACACACTCAACGGAATGGAATCTCTTGTCGTGACGTCATATTCGTCTCTCTCTCTAGACCACTCTCATTTCTCGTGCTATCTCTCCCACGCCCCCCCCCCCCCCCGTCGGCCCCTCTATCCATGCCTCTCTCGAATACGTAATACACACACATACCTGTCTAGGCCCCGCGAAATGCATCAACTACACATTCACACATGTTACATCACGTACCCCATTGATCTGAAAAACCCTCTCTCACGTTTATTTTGCATACAACATTCATTTTGAATAAAGTGTGGCCAAAAAATATTTTAGAGTTTCTACATATATACAACATTACAAAGTTATATGGAGGAATACGAACGCTAATTTGCATTGCATGGTGCCCACAATGATATTTATTCCGCACTGTGAATTTGTATATTTTTATACTATATACAAATTTAGTCATAATAAAGAGAAACGAAGAGCATCTCTCTCTCCATCGCATACCCCCTGTACGCCCTTTCACGTATGCATACAAAACTATCTCCAGGTCCTCTAAAAGTAAGCCCCCAGAAAATTCAGGCATGTTTCATCTTTCTCTCGCGATATATGCAATGACGATCATTGTATTTGAAGCGAAAGTACGATACATACATTGGACTTCAGAATCCACTCATTACGGTCACCATTTATGTTTAGTGGTTATTATGCAGTCACAGGCTCACCGTACAACTCTGTATTTGCTCATGACATGACTAGTTGACCAGTTAAACGCTCCACGTGGCACCTCTAGTGTTGCATCACATTATCTCACTACCATCGTGCCCACCTGTCGACTTGTATCTACTCTACATCTACACTCTTATAAAATACATAAAATACACTCTTATAAAAAAACAAAGTTGGTGATGATGGTGTGCCTGCCATCCTGCAATATAGGTCGTCCGATTTAATCTGACGGATAGGAAAGAAACTATGGCAATTTTGCAAAAAGGTACCCACACACCTCTCCACATTTGCAAATAAGGCCTTCCCTCGTTCATCCTTTTCTCTCACAAGATAAACAAGTCATACAAATGCATCTTGATGTTACGTGCAACGCACGGGCATCTTGCTAGTAAGAATGAAAACAAACTACAAAAAAAATATTTGGACGGTGGTTCGAAGTCATGACCGCGGGCACAACGGACAAGGTGGCCTTGTATTGGTATGCTAAGCCATCTGTTTTAACACACAGGAGCTGGTGTGGTGATTATACACACATGCGCGCATGCACACGAACTGCATCCACGCAACACTCACACAAACACATGCACCCACACACGCACGCAACACTCACACGTACACACGCAGACACGCATGCATGCAACACTCACACGCACGCACGCAACACTCACACACACGCACGCACGCATGCATGCACACACCAGTACACCACACGACCAACACACACTCTCACGCTAAAGTGCTCAACCTACACGTGCATGTACGCACATCAGGCCCTGACAGACACATACACAACCAGGTGATTCCCGCGCACGGGTTGGAGCCTTGTCGCGCTTGCGTAAATTTGTGTTTATCTGACCATTTACCTATGCGAACTGACAGGTGGGACCCACAACGAACGTGGTCAATTTAACTAGTCAACATGGCTCCACGCAGACTATTTGGCCGGTCAACAGAGTGCAATCCGATGCTGAGTTGTGAGCAAGTGACCGTATAATCACCGCAAAACGTATATAGTGACCGTAATCAGCTTGTTCTGAAGTTCGGTGACCGTATTACACTTTTCTCTCTGTAGGCCCTCCAAAACTACACCTCTACATGTTCTCGCATGTTACATCTAACAACTATGCAATACAGCACTACTACTACACTCTAACACAATAAATCATATGTGTTTTTAGTTTTACTAGATATCATATTGTTACTTATAATTATTCAGTTTGCATACATTAAAATTGCCTTTGAAATGTATGGCCAGTATCATCTACCGCACGGGAAAAATCCCGCCCTTTCCTATTTAATTAGGTTTGTATCGATGGATCGTGTGAAACAACAAAACTATACTAGTACTATACAGTACAAGTGACAGTTCACTGGGCCGTCGTGTCATCTACTCCTTTGTCGTAAGAGTGGAGCGCTTGCTTTCATAAATCTTCTAGTCCCTTTCGCCAACATGTGGGACATCAAGCTACCGGGTCCACGTGCCATACCGGAATACAGTGCAGAGCAGCCGGGGTGAAGCACCCCAGTCATGGCGCCGGCGTAGTAATGAGCAATGAGGCGTCAAATCACAAAGCTGCACCTTTCCCGCAGTTAAGTTGGAGGGACGAAGCAACCATCATTTCACTCGTTGCTGAATCCGCTTCTCCCTCATCTTCTTCAACTTAACCATGTGTTGCTTCTGCCGTTGTTCTGCCTCATGTGGGACGCGGATCGGCGTGGTAAAGCACTGACACGTGGGACCGCATGTTAGCAAACCGCCAGGACAACGTCCTCCTAAAATAAGAAGCCTAATCCTAGACTTAAAAGGGCTACGTAGCTGCTACGTATACTTTCCATCTAATCTATATATGCCCCCTTGATTTTCAGGTGGGGTGGGCCTAATCCTCTCCTTTAATCCAATCAAATAGTCCCACATCACATCAGTTCGTAACTTTACGTAAACCATTACGTGGATGTAGCATTGCTCAAATAAGAAACCTCCCCCGCCATCCGCGCGGCAAAATCAGCTCCTTTTTACTAATCTCGATTCTATAAATTTTTAGATCAATACAACTGAGATTTGTATAGATAGCACACAAGAGCAAAAGCAAGTGGTACAGTTAAGGGCATCCACAAGGTGTAGCCAAATGTGAAAATAGCTTTTGGCATCGTGGGAACCATTGTGGACGGTGTTGCCAAAGCGAAAAAGATGGAACCGAAGCTCCGTGATTGATTGATTGAAGGAATAGAAAAATGCAACGTATCTCCTCTTTCTCCCATGCTTGGACGCATGTAGTACTACAGTATAGAGCACAGAGTCTACTCCCCTGTCCCTTCTGAGGGAGTCCTGGATTAGGGGGTGTTCGGATAGCCGAACTATATCTTCAGCCGGACTCCAGGACTATGAAGATACAAGATTGAAGATTTCGTCCCGTGTCCGGAAGGTTCTTTCCTTGGCGTGGAAGGCAAGCTAGGCGTGCGGATATTCAAGATCTCCTACCAATGTAACCGACTCTGTGTAACCCTAACCCTATCCGGTGCCTATATAAACCGGAGGGTTGTAGTCCGTAGGACGAACACATCATAACCATCATCATACCCATAGGCTAGCTTCTAGGGTTTAGCCTCCTTGATCTCGTGGTAGATCTACTCTTGTACTACCCATATCATCAATATTAATCTAGCAGGAGTAGGGTTTACCTCCATCGAGAGGGCCCGAACCTGGGTAAAATAAAGTGTCCCTTGTCTCCTGTTACCATCCGACCTTGACGCACAGATCGGGACCCCCTACCCGAGATCCGCCGGTTTTGACACCGACATTAGTGCTTTCATTGAGAGTTCCTCTGTGTCGTCGCCTTTAGGCCCGATGGTTCCTTTGATCATCAACAACGATGAGGTCCAGGGTGAGACTTTTCTCCCCGGACAGATCTTCGTCTTCGGCGGCTTCGCTCTGCGGGCCAACTCGCTTGGTCATCTGGAGCAGATCGAGAGCTACGCCCCTGGCCATCAAGTCAAGTTTGGAAGCCTAAACTACACGACAGATATCCGCGGAGACTTGATCTTCGACGGATTCGAGCCACAGCCAAGCGCGCCGCACTATCTCGAGGGGCATGATATAGCTCTGCCTCCGAACAGTGTCCTGGAGGCCGCATACGCTCCGGCCCCGATCCTCGATTCGGAGCCCGCTGCATTCTTTGAAGATGAAAGGTTGGACGTCACCTCGGGGGCTGCGATCTTAAAGGCCATTGAGCCGAACGCGAGCTCCGCGCTCCGCATGGCCTGTGACTCCAAGGAGCCGGACTCTTCTCTGAACTTCGGGTCGTCCGTGCCCCCACCGATCGAATCAGATTGGGCGCCTGTAATGGAGTTCACCACCGCGGACATCTTTCAGTATTCACCTTTTGGTGATATTCTGAATTCTCTCAAGTCTCTCTCTTTGTCAGGAGAGCCCGGGCCGAACTATGGCCTGCGAGGTTGGGATTCGGACGACGAAGAAATTCAAAGCCCACCCACCGCCCACTTAATAGCCACTGTCGACGATATATCCGACATGCTCGACTTCGGCTCCGAAGACTTCGACGGTATGGACGACGAAGGAGGAGACGAGCAAGAACCAGCACCTGTAGGGCGCTGGACCGCCACCTCGTCATACGACATATACATGGTGGATGCTCCAAAATATGGAGATGGCGATGGAACAACGGAGGATGGCACTTCGAAAAAGCCTCCAAAACGCCGACGTCAGCGGCGCCGCTCCAAATCCCGCCACAGCAGAAACGGTGATTCCGGCACGGGAGATAATACTACCCCGAACAGCGCCGAAGAACACCAAAACCAGCAGGATTCGGCATAGGAAGATGGAGAAGACCGCCCTCATGAGAGAGCGGCAGAGCGAGAGGTCGAGGACGATAACTACATGCCTCCCTCCGAAGACGAGGCAAGCCTCGGCGACGATGAATTCATCGTACCATCAGACCCCGCCAAACAAGAGCGCTTTCAACGCAGGCTTTTAGCCACGGCAAACAGCCTAAAGAAAAAGCAGCAACAGCTTAGAGCTGATCAAGATTTGCTAGCTGACAGATGGACTGAAGTCCTTGCGGCCGAAGAGCACGAGCTCGGACGCCCCTCCAAAAACTATCCTAAGCGCAGGTCGCTACCCCAATCAGAGGAGGAAGCCCAAGACATGGTAGATCGGCCACCTCGCGGCCGCGACAGAGAAGCCTGTCGAACATCCAAACAAGCCATGCCCCACAGCCACTTTACCAAGGCACGGGAACACGAACCAGACCTGCGAGACGTCCTGGAGGACAAAGCAAGGCAAACAAGATCGATCTATGGATCGCGCGGACGCCCGACGGCACGTGATAGTTTTCACTCCGGACACAATAAATCCGGCCGGGCCGAACACAACAGGCACAGCTCCTCTGAACTGCGTCGAGACATAGCCCAGTACAGGGGCGCCGCACACCCACTATGCTTCACAGACAAAGTAATGGATCATAGAATCCCAGAGGGTTTTAAACCCATCAACATCGAGTCGTACGATGGTACGACAGATCCGGCAGTATGGATTGAGGACTATCTCCTCCACATCCACATGGCACGTGGCGATGATTTGCACGCCATCAAATATTTACCCCTTAAGCTTAAGGGACCAGCCCGGCACTAGCTTAACAGCCTCCCCGCAGATTCGATCGGCTCTTGGGAGAACCTGGAGGCCGCATTCCTCGACAACTTCCAGGGGACCTACGTACGGCCACCGGACGCCGACGACCTAAGCCACATAATCCAGCAGCCAGAAGAATCGGCCAGGCAATTCTGGACACGGTTCCTAACAAAGAAAAATCAGATAGTCGATTGTCCGGATGCAGAGGCCTTAGCAGCCTTCAAGCATAACATCCGTGACGAGTGGCTTGCCCGGCACCTGGGACAGGAAAAGCCGAAATCCATGGCAGCCCTCACGACACTCATGACCCGCTTTTGCGCAGGCGAAGATAGCTGGCTAGCTCGTAGCAACAACTTATCGAAGAAGCAAGGTAATTCAGATACCAAGGACAAAAGTGGCCGGTCGCGACAGAATAAACAGAAACGCCGCGTCAGCAGCGACAACAATGAAGATACGGCAGTAAACGCCGGATTCAGAGGCCATAAATCCGGTCAGCGGAAAAAGCCATTCAAAAAGAATACCCAGGGCCCGTCCGGATTGGACCGAATACTCGACCGCTCGTGCCAGATTCACGGCACCCCCGAAAGGCCAGCCAATCACACCAACAGGGATTGTTGGGTGTTCAAGCAGGCAGGCAAGTTAAGAGCCGAAAACAAAAACAAGGGGCTAGACAGCAATGACAAAGAGGAGCCCACGCCGCCGAACAATAACGGACATAAGGGGTTTCCCCCACAAGTGCGGATGGTGAACATGATATACGCGACTCATATTCCCAAGCGGGAGAGGAAGCGTGCGCTACGGGACGTATACGCGATGGAGCCAGTCGCCCCAAAGTTCAACCCATGGTCCTCTTGCCCGATCACCTTCGATCGAAGGGACCACCCCACTAGCATCCGTCACGGCGGTTTTGCCGCATTGGTTCTTGACCCAATCGTTGACGGATTTCACCTTACAAGAGTCCTCATGGACGGCGGCAGTAGCCTGAACCTGCTCTACCAGGATAAAGTGCGGAAAATGGGCATAGATCCATCAAGGATCAAGCCCACAAGGACGACCTTTAAAGGCGTCATCCCAGGTGTAGATGCCAATTGCATAGGCTCCATAACACTTGATGTGGTCTTCGGATCTCCGGACAACTTCCGAAGCGAAGAGTTAATCTTCGACATAGTTCCGTTCTGCAGTGGCTATCATGCTCTGCTTGGACGAACCGCATTCGCTAAATTCAATGCGGTGCCGCACTACGCATATCTCAAGCTCAAGATGCCAGGCCCTCGAGGTGTAATCACGGTCAGCGGAAACACCGAACGCTCCATCCGTACGGAGGAACACACGACGGCCCTCGCAGCAGAGGTACAAAGCAGCCTGTTAAGGCAGCTCTCGAGTCCGGCCGCTACAAAGTAGGACAAAGCAAAACGCGCCCGGAGTAACCCGCAGCAAGACCGACTGGCGCGTTCAGAGCACGCGTAGCAATACGGCCCCAACCCCAGCCATCGCTACATAGCGGAGCTAGTACCTCGAGTACACAATTACGCCCTTACAATTCCATGGGCATAGGGGAAGGGGCAGATAAAACGGCATGCCAACAATACGGCGTCAAACGTACTAGGGGCTGCCGGGTTCTTCTTTTCTTTCAGGACTCCATACTCTAGATACAGTGTTCGGCCTCGCTGCCGCACAGACGATACAGGACCCAGGAAAGCAGACAAAACAACGCCGCATCATGGAACTCTCAGGTGGTCTCTATTTCGAGCGATATATCTGTTTCTAAATTCCGCGGCCTGCGCCTGGTCAGGACATGTTAAATAGTCTAATTTTTTTTTCGCACTACTTGTATCGTTCGGATTGAATAAACAGCCTCCTCATAAATAATGCATAGCTTTTCGTCTATTTTTTGCATTATCTTCTTTTAATATACATATGTTTACTCAAATAACATGATCGCACCCGTACACCATGGTACGACAAACCACGCCAGGGGCTTTATTACCCTTCTATCTGGTGTGAGAAGTCCGTCCACTTTCACAAGTGCGGCACCCCGAACTTATAGCATTATATGCATCGGCTCCGAGTCATGATTTTGGTCATATGTTGGGTTTGCCCGGCTCCTATGTTTTGGTGCCTTACGTTCCGCTCTATCGGCTAAGGTAGCACTAGGAGAACCACTGCGATTGTGCCCCAGATCAGGTGGGTGAGCACCTCAGTGGAGGAAGCTAAAACAGACTGTCATGATAAGGCGCGAGACCGGTCGCTGTTTGAGAGGTTTTTCGAGTCCTTAAAGGCTTATGCCGCTTCGAGCGGAGAGCTGGTTAAGTCCGGCTAAAGGCGTGGATAGTGCCCCGAATTCGGCCTTCCGAACTAGGGGCTTCGCCGAAATTTAAAATTATAACGTTCTATGGCTAAGTGAGAGTGTTCAAGCATTATAGTCTGATTGCCTGGTTCGCTGTGCTGAGCGCCTCCCTCGAAGGACCCAACTATGGGAACAAGAGCCCTCAGGTTTATCCCGAACACCCCAGCACTAGTTGCATGGGGGCAGAAGCCGACGACTCGCCATCTCTCAGTTATTGATAAACGGCCGCACAAAAAATAATATTTTAAATTCAAAAAGCATTGCTTAAGCGCATATGAACAAGTTTTCAGCGCACAGGATACAAACGAGCGAGTTCATTGAAATATTACATCTTTGGCACACTCATCCGCGACAAGGCGAGCTCCAGCGAGAACTTCCTTGTAGTAGTTCTCGGGCTTGCGATGCTCCTTCCCCTGCGGCGGCCCGTCCTTCACCAGCTTCTCTCCGTCCAGCTTGCCCCAGTGTACCCTTACACGTGTAAGGGCCCTCCGGGCACCTTCTATGCAGATAGAGCGCTTGATGACATCAAGCCATGGACAGGCCTCCACCAGCCGCCGCACCAGCCCGAAGTAGCTCCCAGGCAGGGCCTCTCCAGGCCACAGCCGAACTGGTAAGCCCTTCATGGCCTGTTCGGCCGCCTTGTGGAGCTCGGCCAACTGGTTCAGCTGATCGCTTAAGGGCACAGGGTGTCCGGCCTCAGAATACTGAGACCAGAACACACTCTCCGTCGAGCTGTCCTCTTCAGGTCGGTAGAATGCGGCGGCGTCGGATGCGCTGCAGGGAAGATCGAAGAACGCCCCTGGAGAACTCCGGATTCGGGTAAGTAATAGGTATTTCACCTTTATATTCCTACTTTGCATTAAGAATGCCTTACCCGCTGCTATCTTTTTCACATCCTCCAACTCTTGGAGGGCCTTTTGGGCTTCGGCCTTGGCACTCTTGGTGGTCTCAACAGCTGACGCGAGCTCGGATGCTTGCGTTTTTGCCTCAAGCTCCAAACCCTCATGTTTCTTCATGAGAGCTTGCAGCTCTTGCTACACCTCGCCGACTTGGACCCCAAGCTTTTCTCGCTCAGCGCGCTCCTCGGCCGCTTTCTTCTCGGCCTCAGCCAGCGCCTGCTTCAGGGTTGCCACCTCGGTTGTGGCCCCTACAATAAGCAGTACAATCCTGTTATTTCTTTTTGCAATCAAGCCTCTCTATAGGCAACTTTTCTTTTCTCTTCTAAGGGGTATTTCTTACCTTCCTTTTCCACGAGATGCCTTTTGGCAAGGCCGAGCTCTTGCTCGGACCGCTCGAGGTCCTTTTTCAGGACTTCCACCTGCGCAGTCAGTGCGGCGGTGGACAGCAGGGAAGCCTGCATACGCATATTAGACTTTTTACTAGACTCCTGCGAAAATTGTTGGATCCTCTATTCGGCTTTTCTTTTCGAACACCGAACAGAGCATCAGGGGCTACTGTCTATGCGTTAATGAATTTAGCATATTTTTTGCTTACCTGGAAGCCTGTTAGAAGGCTAGCACAAGCTTCATTCAGTCCGCTCTTGGCGGACTGAAACCTTTGGACCACCGCACTCATAACAGTACGGTGCTCCTCGTCGATGGTGGCGCCTTCAAGCGCCTCCAACAGACTATCCGGCGCCTCTGGTTGGACAGAGGTCACCGGCTCAGACGGCTTACTCCTCTTGGAAGGAGTTCGCCCACTGCGAGCCAGGACGGTTGAGTCCGGCGCGGTGTCCGGCACAAAGCCGGACTGGGAGCCCTGGGGGGTTTCATCCCCTTTACTCCTGGGGTCCAGAGGATTGCCTTGCGGCTCCTCCAAGACCACCTCCTCCTGCCCTGTTCGGCGGGACGCCGCTTCGGCATCGTCCGCCCCGCTGGGGGAGACTGCGGGCGGGACAGAGTTCATGTCCGACGAATCCAGGGAGCCGCCCGATGAATCATCGAGTGCGGCTCGGGACGGGCTGCGCAAATAGCATTCGACATTAGAGTAAGCTGCGCAGTTGAAGATACTATGAGTCATTCTGGTATGTGAATACTTACAATGTCGCCGGACGCTTGGTTCTGTCCGGCCACTCCTTTCCGCCCTCTTCGGCGTTGGGGGAGCAGTCCGGCGGAGGGGTCTTCCTTTTCCTCGACCCCTCGGCCTCCCCTGTTGGGGCGGCCTTCTTCTTTTTCGCTCCCCTCGCTGGAGCGGGAGAGCTTCCTTGTTCCTCCTCCTCGTTTTCACGAGAGGAGGGCGTCGCAGACTCGCCAGATGACGAGCTCGACACCACCACATTGCGGGCACTCTTTCGAGTCCCGGTGGTCTTCTTCTTCTTAACCTTCTTCTCCGGCACCACATAGGGCGCCGGAACTAGCAGCTTCTCTAAGAGAGCTGGGGCTGGGTCTTCGGGCAGAGGAGCCGGACAGTTGATTGGTCCGGCTATCTTCAGCCATGCCTGTCAAAGGCAAAGGGAGTTTTTTAGATCCCACATAGAGTTAATCTGTGTAGAAAAGCTTAACGAACCTGTGAAATGTATAAATAGCCTACCTCGCCAGCGTTGCGCTGCGAGCTGTATCCGCGGTCCTCGGAAGCAGATGTGGGGCACTCGGCGCCTTTGGTTAGCACCTTCCAGACGTCTTCATACGTCGTGTCGAAGAGCCTATTGAGGGTTTGGTGCTGCGCCGGGTCGAATTCCCACAAAGTGAACTCCCGTTCTTGGCACGGGAGGATCCGGCGAACGAACATGACCTGGATGATGTTGACATGCCGGATGGGCTTGTTCATCAGGGACCGGATGCAAGTTTGCACTCCGGTCACTTCTTCTTCGTTGCCCCACGATAGGCCCGTCTCTTTCCAGGACATGAGCCGCGTGGGGGGTCCGGATCGGAACTCAGGGGCCGCGACCCATTTCGAGTCGCGTGGCTCGGTGATGTAAAACCACCCTGCCTGCCACCCCTTTAAGGACTCCACAAAGGAGCCATCGAACCAGAGTGTGTTGGCCATTTTGCCGGCCATAGCACCTCCGCACTCCGCCTGGGTGCCGGACACCACCTTGGGCTTGACGTTGAAGGTCTGGAGCCAGAGGCCGAAGTGGGGGCGGATGCGGAGAAAGGCCTCACACACGATGATAAACGCCGAGATATTGAGGATAAAGTTCGGGGCCAGATCGTGGAAGTCCAGGCCGTAGTAGAACATGAGCCCCCGGACAAAAGGGTGAAGTGGAAAACCCAGTCCGCGGAGGAAATGGGGGAGAAAAACTACCCTCTCATGGGGCCTTGGGGTGGGAAGAAGCTGCCCCTCCTCGGGAAGCCGGTGCGGGATGTCCTTGGATAGATATCCGGCCTTCCTAAGCTTTTTGATTTGACCCTCCGTAACGGAGGAAGCCATCCACTTGCCACCCGCTCCGGACATCGCTGGAGGAGGTTGGGGAAGAAAGAGCGAACTTGGGCATTGGAGCTTGAGTGCGCAGGAGATGGATGGGCAAAGGAGGAAGAAGGCGTAGGTGAAAGAGGTGGATCTTTATCCCCTTATGTAGGCTGATGCCGTTATGCGTCCCCATCTACCTAATAAAACTCGCTTGCCGCTCACACGCCATGGTAAATGGCGCGGTTGGGTTACCCACGTCCGCATTAATGAGAATCCCGTTAAAAGGGGCACACGATCTCTGCTTCAACAAGACGTGCCAAGGAAACCGCCTCGTTGAACGTGCTGCGGTGGAACAACAAAAAATAATCCATACAGAAGGCTTGGTCGCAGTGTTAGGACGCACTGCGGAATACGTCAGCAGATTTGATTTGTGTTTGTATTATTCTCTATATGGCAATACGTGGAAACTTGTTTTGCAGAGCGGGACACTATTTTTTGGTGTTTATTATCTTCTTGAAGAATTTGGAGGAGGAACCCGCCTTGCAATGCTGAAGACAATTTGCGCCGGACTCGTCGTCATTGAAGCCTGGTTCAGGGGCTACTAAGGGAGTCCTGGATTAGGGGGTGTTCGGATAGCCGAACTATATCTTCAGCCGGACTCCAGGACTATGAAGATACAAGATTGAAGATTTCGTCCCGTGTCCGGAAGGTTCTTTCCTTGGCGTGGAAGGCAAGCTAGGCGTGCGGATATTCAAGATCTCCTACCAATGTAACCGACTCTGTGTAACCCTAACCCTATCCGGTGCCTATATAAACCGGAGGGTTGTAGTCCGTAGGACGAACACATCATAACCATCATCATACCCATAGGCTAGCTTCTAGGGTTTAGCCTCCTTGATCTCGTGGTAGATCTACTCTTGTACTACCCATATCATCAATATTAATCTAGCAGGAGTAGGGTTTTACCTCCATCGAGAGGGCCCGAACCTGGGTAAAATAAAGTGTCCCTTGTCTCCTGTTACCATCCGACCTTGACGCACAGATCGGGACCCCCTACCCGAGATCCGCCGGTTTTGACACCGACACCTTCTATCACAAATCACAAAGCAGTGAGGCGTCAAATCACAAAAGCATGGACGAAGCAACCATCATTTCACTCTTCGCTGACTCCGCTTCTCCATCGTCTTCTTCGAGAAGCAATCTCACCGCATTAGTTACTCCTAGTAGTACTAGTAAAGGACTGTGAGGGAGTCCTGGATTAGGGGGTGTCCGGATAGCCGGACTATACCTTCAGCCGGACTCCAGGACTATGAAGATACAAGATTGAAGACTTCGTGCCGTGTCCGGAAGGGACTTTCCTTGGCGTGGAAGGCAAGCTTAGCGATATGGATATGCAGATCTCCTACCATTGTAACCGACTCTGTGTAACCCTAACCCTCTCTGGTGTCTATATAAACCGGAGGGTTTTAGTCCGTAGGACAACATACAACAACCATACCATAGGCTAGCTTCTAGGGTTTAGCCTCCTTGATCTCGTGATAGATCTACTCTTGTAATACCCATATCATCAATATTAATCAAGCAGGACGTAGGGTTTTACCTCCATCAAGAGGGCCTGAACCTGGGTAAAACATCGTGTCCCTTGTCTCCTGTTACCATCCGCCTAGATGCACAGTTCGGGACCCCCTACCCGAGATCCGCCAGTTTTGACACCGACATTGGTGCTTTCATTGAGAGTTCCTCTGTGTCGTCGCTTTTAGGCCCGATGGCTCCTCCGATCATCAATAGCGATGCAGTCTAGGGTGAGACTTTTCTCCCCAGACAGATCTTCATCTTCGGCGGCTTCGCACTGCGGGCCAATTCGCTTGGCCATCTAGAGCAGATCGAAAGCTACGCCCCTGGCCATCAAGTCAGATTTGGAAGTTTAAACTACACGGCTGACGTCCGCGGGGACTTGATCTTCGACGGATTCGAGCCACGGCCTAGCGCGCCGCACTGTCACGATGGGCATGATCTAGCTCTGCCGCCGAACAGTGCCCTGGAGGCCGCACACGCATCAGTTCCGACCCTCGATTCGAAACCAACTGCACCGATCGAGGATGAGTGGTTGGACGCCGCCTCGGGGGCTGCGATCCCAACGGTGATCGAGCCGAACACCAGCCCCGCACTCCGCAAGGCCCGTGACTCCGAGGGGCCGGACTCCTCTCCGGACTCCGAGCCCTCCGCGCCCCTGCCGATCGAATCCGATTGGGCGTCGATCATGGAGTTCACCACCGCAGACATCTTTCAGTACTCGCCCTTTGGCGATATCCTGAAGTCACTGAAGTCTCTCTCTTTATCAGGAGAGCCCTAGCCGGATTACGGTCAGCAAGGATGGGATATGGACAATGAAGAATTTCAAAGCCCACCCACCACCCACTTTGTAGCCACTGTCGATGATTTGACCGACATGCTCGACTTCGACTCCGAAGACATCGAAGGTATGGATGCCGATGCAGGAGACAATCAAGAACCAGCACCTATAGGGCACTAGAAAACCACCTCGTCGTATGACATATACATGGTGGATACCCCAAAAGAAGGAGATGGCGATGGAACAGCGGGGGATGATCCCTCCAAGAAACAGCCTAAGCGTCGGTGTCAGCGGCGCCGCTCTAAATCCCGCCAAAGCAAAAACGGTGATTCCGGCACAGGAGATAATAATACTCCGAATAGCGCCGAAGAACACCCCCTCCAGCAAGATTTAGCACAGGAGGATGGAGAAGCCAGCCCTCACGAGAGAGCGGCAGACAGAGAGGTCGAGGATGATAATTATATGCCTCCCTCCGAAGACGAGGCAAGCCTCGACGATGACGAATTCGTCGTGCCAGAGGATCCCGTCAAACAAGAGCATTTCAAACGCAGGCTTATGGCCACGGCAAGAAGCCTCAAGAAAAAACAGCAATAGCTTAGAGCTGATCAAGATTTGCTAGCCGACAGATGGACTGAAGTCCTTGCGGCCGAAGAGTATGAACTCGAACGCCCCTCCAAGAGCTACCCAAAGCGCAGGCTGCTACCCCGATTAGAGGAGGAAGCACCAAAACCTATATCACCAGCGCATGATACGGCCGATCGGCCACGTCGCGGCCGCGATAGAGAGGCCCCTCGGCCCTCCACTCAAGCCGCACCCCGGCGCCGCTCAAAACATTCTAAGGCACGGGAGAATGCGCCAGACCTGTGAGACATACTGGAGGACAAGGAAAAGCAAACAAGATCGATCTACAGATCGCGCGGGCGCCCCACAGCACGTGACGGTGATCATCACTCCGGATATAATAAATCCGGCCGGGCCGAACACAATAGACAAAGCTCGTTTGAGCGGCGTCATGATATAGCCTAATACAGAGGCGCCGCACACCCCCTATGCTTCACAGATGAAGTAATGGATCATCAAATCCCTGAGGGTTTCAAACCCGTGAACATTGAATCATACGATGGCACAACAGATCCCGCGGTATGGATCGAGGATTATCTCCTTCATATTCACATGGCCCGCGATGACGATCTACACGCCATCAAATACCTCCCACTCAAACTCAAGGGACCAGCTCGGCATTGGCTTAATAGCTTGCCAGCAGAATCAATCGGTTGTTGGGAGGACCTAGAAGCCGCATTCCTCGACAATTTCCAGGGCACCTATGTGCGACCACCAGAGCCGATGACCTAAGCCACATAATTCAGCAGCCAGAGGAATCGGCCAGGCAATTCTGGACACGGATCCTAACAAAGAAAAACCAAATAGTCGATTGTCCGGACGCTGAGGCCCTAGCAGCCTTCAACCATAATATCCGCGACGAGTGTCTTGCCCGGCACCTTGGACAGGAAAAGCCGAAATCCATGGCAGCACTCACGACGCTCATGACCCGCTTTTGCGCAGGAGAAGACAGCTGGCTAGCTCATAGCAATAACTTGACCAAAAACCTTGGTAATTCGGACACCAAGGACAACAGTGGCAGGTCGCGTCAGAACAAGCAAAAGCGCCGTGTTCACAGCGACATCAATGAGGATACGGCAGTCAATGCCGGATTCAGAGGCTATAAATCCGGTCAGCGGAAAAAGCCATTCAAAAGAAATACTCAGAGCCCATCCAGTTTGGACCGAATACTCGACCGCTTGTGCCAGATACATGGCACCCCCGAAAAGCTAGCCAATCACACCAACAGGGATTGTTGGGTGTTCAAGCAGGCATGCAAGTTAAATGCCGAAAATAGAGACAAGGGGCTATGTAGCGATGACGAGGAGGAGCCCCGGCCGCCGAACAACAGTGGACAGAAGGGTTTTCCCTCACAAGTGCGGACGGTGAACATGATATACGCAACCCACATCCCCAAGAGGGAGCTGAAGCGTGCGTTAAGGGACGTATATGCGATGGAGCCAGTCGCCCCAAAGTTCAACCCATGGTCCTCCTGCCTGATCACCTTCGATCGAAGGGACCACCCCACTAGCATCCGTCATGGCGGATTCGCCGCATTGGTTCTAGACCCAATTATTGACGGATTTCATCTCACAAGAGTCCTTATGGACGGCGGCAGCAGCCCACCAAAATGACCTTTAAAGGCGTCATACCAGGTGTAGAGGCCAACTGTATAGGCTCAGTCACACTTGAAGTGGTCTTCGGATCTTCGGATAATTTCCGAAGCGAGGAGTTAATCTTCGACATAGTCCCGTTCCGCAGTGGCTATCATGCACTGCTCGGATGAACCGCATTTGCAAAGTTCAATGCGGTGCCGCACTACGCATACCTTAAGCTCAAGATGCCAGGCCCTCGAGGAGTAATCATGGTTAATGGAAACACCGAACGCTCCCTCCGAATGGAGGAGCACACGGCGGCCCTCGCAGCGGAAGTACAAAGCAGCCTTTCAAGGCAGCTCTCCAGTCCGGCCGTTAAACGTCCGGACACTGTCAAGCGCGCCCGGAGTAACCTACAACAAGACCGCCTGGCACGTTCCGAACAGGCGTAGCAACGCGGCCCCAACCCCAGCCCTCGTGAAATAGCGAAACCAGTGCTCCGCATACATAACTACGCTCTCGAAATACCATGGGCACAGGGGGAGGGGCACCATCACGGCACGCCCGAAACACGGCTTAAACCGCACTAGGGATTGCCGATTTCTTTATTTTCTCTTACTTTCAGGACTCCATACTTCGGAAGACCTGTTCGGCAATCTAACTGCCGCACAAGCGATGCAAGAACCGGGGAAGCAGAAAAGCTACGCAGCATTATAAAAATCCCAGGTGGTCTCTATCACGAGCAGTATACCTATTTTGCATACTATTCCGCAGCCTGCCCCTGGAAAGGATATGTTAAATAGTCCCGCTTTTGCTTATCGCACTATTTGTATCGTTCTTCTTCGATCGCAGCCTTTCTATAAACAATGCATAGCTTTTGTCTATTTTTGCATTACTCTTTTTTACAATATATGTTCATTAACGACATGTTGCACCCGTGCACTTTGGTACGGTCAATACGCCAGGGGCTTTAGTACCCCCCCCCCCCAATATGGTGTGAGAAGTCCGAACACTTTAACAAGTGCGGCACGCCGAACTTATAGCATTATATGCATCGGCTCCGAATCATGTCTTGGGTCAATAGTTGGGTTTGCTCGGCTCCTATGTTTTGGTGCCTTACGTTCTGTTGTATCGGCTAAGGTAGCACTAGGAGAACTACTGCGATGGTGCCCCAGTTGAGCTGGGCGGAGCACCTTAGTAGAGAAAGCTAAAACTGACTGTCATGATGAAGCGAGAGACTGGTCGCTGTTCGAGAGGTTTTTCGAGTCCTAAAGACTTATGCCGCTTAGAGCGAGGAGTCGGCTTTGTCCGTCCAAAGGCATGGATAGCGCCCCGAACTCGGTCTTCCGAATACTAGGGGCTTCGTCAAAATTTAAAATTATAGAATTCTATGGCTAAGTGAGAGTGTTCAAGCATTATAGTCCGATTGCCTTGTTCGTTGTGCTGAGCGGCTCCCTCGAAGGACCCAAACATAGGAAAAAGAGTGCTCAGGTTTATCCCGAACACCCCAGCACTAGTGGCACGGGGGCAGAAGCCGACGACTGGCCATCTCTCAATTTTGATAAACAGCCGCACAGAAAGTAATATTTTAAATTCAAAAAGCATTGCTTAGCGCATATGAACAAGTTTTCAGCACACAGGACAATACGAGCGAGTTTACTCAAAAATTACATCCCTGGAACATTCATCCGCCATAAGGCGGGCACCCTTCAGAACATCCTTATAATAGTTTTCGGGCTTGCGATGCTCTTTCCCCGGCGGTGGCCCGTCCTTCACAAGCTTCTCACCATCCAGCTTGCCCCAGTGCACCTTAGCGAGGGCAAGGGCCCTAAGGGCACCTTCGATATAGACGAAGCGCTTGATGACTTCGAGCCTTGGACAGGCCTCCACCAGCCGCCACACCAGCCCGAAGTAGCTCCCAGGCAAAGCCTCTCCGGGCCACAGCCAAACTATAAGGCCCTTCATGGCCTGTTCGGCCACCTTGTGGAGCTCGACCAGCTGCTTCAGCTGGTCGCTCAGGGGCACTGGGTGTCCGGCCTCAACATACTGAGACCAGAACACCCTCTCCGTCGAGCTTCCCTCCTCGGCTCGGTAGAATGCGGCGGCATCGGACACACTACGGGGAAGATCTGTGAATGCTCCTGGAGAGCTCCGGATTCGGGTAAGTAACAAGAAGCTCACTTTCACATGTTTGCTTTGCATAAAGAATGCCTTACCCGCCGCTATCTTTTTCACCGCATCCAACTCCTGGAGGGCCTTCTGGGATTCGGCCTTGGCAGACTTGTCACTTTCAATAGCCACTGTGAGCTCGGACGCTCGCGTCTTTGAGTCAAGGTCCAAACTCTCATGTTTTTCCATGAGAACCTGGAGCTCTTGCCGTACCTCGCCAACTTGCGCCTCATATTTCTCCCACTCGGTGCGCTCCGCGGCCGCTCTCTTCTCGGCCTCGGCCAGCTCTTGCTTAAGGGTCGCCACCTCAGTTGTGGCCCCTACAATAGCCATGTTAATCCTGTCATATTTTTGCAACTGCGCTTTTATATTTTTGTTTTTTCTATAAGGTATCTCTTACCTTCTTTCTCCTCGAGCTGCCGCTTGGCAAGGCCGAGCTCTTGCTCAGACCGCTCGAGGCCCTGCTTCAGTGTGCCCACCTCCGCAGTCAGTGCAGTGGTCGCCAGCAGCGAAGCCTGCATACGCATATTGACTCTTTTCTGTTAGACTCCTGCGAAATTTATTAGATCCTCTATTCGGCTTTTCTTTCCGAACGCCAAACAGAGCATCAGGGGCTACTGTCTATGCGGTAATATTTTTACATATTCTATACTTACCTCAAAGCCTGTTAGAAGGCTGGCACAAGCTTCAGTCAGTCCGCTCTTGGCGGACTGAACCTTCTGGATCACCGCACTCATAATAGTGCGGTGCTCCTCGTCGATGGAGGCGCCGTTAAGCACCTCCAACATATTGTCCGGCGCCTCCGGCTGGACGGGGGCCGCCGGCTCAGTAGGCTTGCTCCTCTTCGAAGGAGTTCGCCTATCGCGGTCCGGAACCGTCGACGATTCTGGCGCGGTGTCCGGCTCAAAGCCGGACTTGGAGCCCTAGGGGGTTTTATCCCCTTCATTCCTGGAGTCCGGGAGGTCGCCTTGTAGCGCCTCTAGAACCACCTCCTCCTGGCTTGGAACCTGCTGGGACAACACTTAGGCGTCGCCCGTAGGGCGGGGGGAGGTAGCCGGCAGAAGTGAATTCACATCCGACGAATCCAGGGAGCCGCTCGACGACTCGTCGAGCCCGGCCTGGGGCGGACTGCATGATCATATTCGACATAAGGAAACGTTGTGCCATAAAAGAGTACTATAAATTACTCCGGCATCCGGATAACTTACGATCTCGCCGGGCGCTTGGCCCTGTGTGGCCACTCCTCTTCGCGGTCGTCGGCGTCGGCAGAGTAGTCCGGAGGAGGGGTCCTTCCCTCCCTGGACTCCTCGGCCTCCCCTATTAGGGAGGCCTTTCTCTTCTTTCCTCCCCAGCTGGAGGGGGAGAGGGTTCTTCTTCCTCCTCCTCGTTTTCATGGGAGGGGCGCGTCTCAGATTCGTCGGATGATGAATCCGACACCTCTAGGCGTCGGGAACTCTTTCGAGTCCCTGTGGCCCTCTTCTTGGCCTTGTTCTCCGGCACCACATAAGGTGCCGGAGCCAGCAGCTTCGCTAGGTGAGCATCGGCTGGGTCTTCGAGCAAAGGAGCTGGACAGTTGATCCATCCGAACTTCGCCTGCCAATCCTGTCAAAGCAAAGGGAGCTTAGATCCCGCATAGAGTCAAACTATGGAAAACTAACATCCTGTAAAAGGTAAAAATAGCTTACTGTGCCAGCGTGACACTACGTGTTGAATCCGCGGTCCTCGGAAGCGGATGCGGGAGCCTCGGCGCCTTTAAATAGCACCTTCCAGGCGTCTTTGTACGTCGTGTCGAAGAGCCTGCTCAGGGTTTGGTGCTGCGCCGGGTCGAACTCCCACAGATTGAAATCCCGTTGTTGACACAGGAGGATCCGGCGGACGAGCATAACCTAGACTACATTGACAAGCTTGAGCTGCTTGTTCACCAGGGTTTGGATGCATTTTTGCAGTCCGGTTACCTCTTCTTTGTTGCCCCACAACAAGCCCGTCTCTTTCCAGAACGTGAGCCGCGTAGGGGGTCCGGACCGGAACTCGGGGGCTGCGACCCACTCAGGGTCGCGCGGCTCGGTGATGTAAAACCATCCCGATTTCCACCCCTTCAGGGTCTCCACAAAGGAACCCTTGAGCCATAGAACGTTGGGCATCTTGCCTGCCATGGCGCCTCCGCACTCTGCCTGGTTGCCGCGCACCACCTTCGGCTTGACATTTAAAGTCTTGAGCCATAGGCCGAAATGGGGGCGGATGCAGAGGAAAGCCTCGCATACGACGATAAACGCCAAGATGTTGAGGATGAAGTTCGGGGCCAGATCGTGGAAATCCAGGCCGTAGTAGAACATGAGTCCCCGGACGAATAGGTGGAGAGGAAAGCCCAGTCCACGGAGGAAGTGGGGAAGGAACACAACCCTCTCATGGGGCCTTGGGGTGGGGAGGAGCTACCCCTCTTCGGGAAGCCGGTGCGCGATGTCGTTAGACAAGTATCCGGCCTTCCTCAGTTTTTTGAAGTGCCCCTCCGTGACGGAGGAGACCATCCACTTGCCTCCTGCTCCGGACATGACTAGAGAAGGTTGAGGTGGGGAATGCGGGCTTGGGCGCTGGAGCTCGAGTGCATGGAAGATGGATAGGCAAAGGAGGAAGAAGGCGTAGGTAAAAAGGTGGATCCTTATCCCCTTATATGGGCGGATGCGGCCAAGCGTCCCCACCAGCCTGATAAAACTCGCTTGTCTCCCAAGCACCATGATAAATGGCGCGGTTGGGTTACCCACGTCCGTATTGATGAGAATCCCGTAAATAAGGGGACACGATCTCTGCTTTGACAAGACGTGCCAAGGAAACCGCCTCGCAAAATGCGCTGATGTGGGGGAGTAAAAACGACTCGAATAAAAGACTTGGCCGTGGTGTGGTATCACGCTACGGGATACGTCGGCAGATTAGATTTGTGTAAATACTATTCTCTCTATGGCAATATGTGGAAACTTATTTTACAGAGCCGGACACTATCCTTAGTGTTCATAATCTTCTATGAAGTATTTGGAGGAGGAACCCGCCTTGCAATGCCAAAAGACAATCTGCGCGCCGGACTCGTCGTCATTGAAGCCTGGTTCAGGGGCTACTGAGGGAGTCCTGGATTAGGGGGTGTCCGGATAGCCGGACTATACCTTCAGCCGGACTCCAGGACTATGAAGATACAAGATTGAAGACTTCGTCCCGTGTCCGGAAGGGACTTTCCTTGGCGTGGAAGGCAAGCTTGGCGATACGGATATGCAGATCTCCTACCATTGTAACCGACTCTGTGTAACCCTAACCCTCTCCGGTGTCTATATAAACCGGAGGGTTTTAGTCCGTAGGACAACATACAACAATCATACCATAGGCTAGCTTCTAGGGTTTAGCCTCCTTGATCTTGTGGTAGATCTACTCTTGTAATACCCATATCATCAATATTAATCAAGCAGGACGTAGGGTTTTACCTCCATCAAGAGGGCCCGAACCTGGGTAAAACATCGTGTCCCTTATCTCCTGTACCATCCGCCTAGACGCACAGTTTGGGACCCCCTACCTGAGATCCGCCGGTTTTGACACCGACAGACTTCCTGGATGCAAATGGTGTTCTCCATCGAATGCACTTCGCGAAACCACCACAAAAAAAATATCGTCGACATCGCCGCAATGGGGAAGGAAGTCAAATATAGTTACTACCTCCATTTTTTTGTACACATGGCCAGTATATCAAAATTACAATTTGGAAAGGGCCACTAACACTAATCGAGGCAAAATTGATGGGGTTAGCAACCAAGGATATTAATATCCCCTGCATGCATGCGGAAGTGAGAAGGTTGGTTTGCATGGCGCTGCATTAATCAAGCGATGAGGAGTGAGATGGTTAGCTCTTTGGTCTTTGGAGAAGAAAATACACATTAATTGACACGTGAAACGAGGATTTGTATCGATTAAATCCCGCAAAGGAAAACCCAGCCTTTCTTTTTTAACACTAGTACTCCTAGTACGTACGTACTTATCCTGTTTGGGTCTAGGCCTTGCATTCCCAAACTTCGCCACACATCTTTGCCAAGCTTGCCTAAAGTTTTCAAAATGAGAAGGAGGTACACTTGCGCACGGCTATCGCGGTTGCACCGCACCCTCACACGGTCGCTCCTGCACGCCGCGGTCGCACCGCACCCTCACACAATCGCTCCTGCACGCCGCAAACCCAACCAAGGGAACGCACCCTCACTGACACGTGCTGTCGCATGTGAACACACCAAACTCAGCCATCCTATTGCTGACACATAATTTTCGTTCATAGAGTATGTTTATCCAACCGCATGTTGGGGAGTATCCGTACGGACCGTGCGGTGGTCTGTTGGGGAAGAAGAAGAGGTGAGGAAGAAGGAAAGAAGGGTTAGGAGACGTAGGATATTCATCCAACCGCCTGAAATGGTAGACTGACCCAAGTCAGGCGACTTGCATACAAATATATGTTTTTACACAGCAAAAGATCCATGAAAACAACAACATAAAGAAAAACTATCACTGCTCGCGGAAAGAGACGGCCTCGTCGTCTTTGGCTGCCGGCGCGAACCAGCCGTCGCTGCCGACGTGTGTCTCCGCACCGTGGTTGTCGTCGGCCTCCAGCTACTCGTTCAAGCGGAGCGTGCGGGCGCTTTGCATGGACGAGAGCACATCCCGGTTCAAGTCGAGGACGTCTGGTTCCGCCTGCAAGAGGGCCTCGATGGCAGCGGCATCCGCGCACTCTGCGTCGAGTCGAACCTCCGCCGCCCAGTTCAAGTCTAGGACGTCCGGTTCCGCCTGCAGGAGGGCGTCGATGAGAGCGGCATCCGCGCGCTCTGCGTCGAGTCGAGCCTCTGCCGCCCGGTTCAAGTCCAGGACGTCCGGTTCCGCCTGTAGGAGGGCCTTGATTGCAGCGGCATCCGCGTGCTCTGCCTCAAGTTGAGCCTCCGCCGCCCTGTTCACATCCGCGACATCCGGTTCTGCCTGTAGGGGAGCCTCGATGGCAGCGGCATGCGCGCGCTCCACGTCGAGTTGAGCCTCTGCCTCCTGGTCCTCCTTTAGTATCGCCATGTTGAACCGCTGGTCCACCTGCACCATGTGGGACTCGGACACCGGCACGAAGTCGACATCCATCGTCTCATACCCATCGGGGGCCTTCTGCGCTGCGACCTTCGGCATGAACATTGGATCGGCTTACTCCTCCTCGTAGCTTGGCTCCAGAGAACTCGGGGATTGGCCTGCCGCAAAGCGAGCTTGGGAACGGAGGTCTATGGCGCCGACCGCCACCGTGATTTCTGCGCGGCGCTCCGGCGTCAGCATCTTGTAGTAAGTGATCTTGCGGCGCACCATGGCTTTCCGACGAACTAGGGGACGCTTGATGCGGGCTAGGGGATCGAAAGGTGGGGGAATGGGCTGGAGATTTGGTGTGGTTTTAGGGCAGTGGCTGGCGTAGGCCGAGCAGCGAAGGTTCTGGTGTGAATAGTGGTTCCGGTGACGATCGGTCAATCGGTTTTGACTGTACAACGCTCTTGTCGCATTCGCGTTGCAGCTCGGCACGCTGGACCCTCCACGTCACCCATAGAATGGAACGCGCTTCATCTTGTTTTTTCGCTCACTTGTGGGACCACAGTTAAGAGCAAACCGACGTCCCTCCCCCCCCCCCCCCCCCCCGCCCGCATCATTTATTATACCACCACTCCCTCCGTTTTATGCGGAGTAAATAAAAATAGAGGGAGTATTACTACGGATGAGGATCCCCTGACGTGGCCGAACCCATTGAGTAACTGACATGCGGGGCCTAGAAAGCATGGGATCCGCCAGTAAGTGACCGAAAGGGAGGGTAAGGCAGGGATACCTACGTCAGAGGATCCACTTCCACTATACTACTTTGACCAAATGTTAGAGTAATAATATATGACATGCAACTTACACAAATGTTAGAGTAATAATATATGACATGCAACTTACACAAAGCATACAGGGTCTAATGCGTTTTTCGAGGCTAACTTTGACCAAATGTTAGAGTAATAATATATGACATGCAACTTACACAAAGCATACAGTCAAATTCGTATGTGAAAGGAGTTTTCAATGATATAATTTTCACACTGTACATCTCATGTACTATTAATCTTGTCAATAGTCAAATTGGAAACCATCTCGAGTACAAATCTAGGAGTACGTACGAATCTAACAATATTGATTGGGCGTTGTTGAATGTTGAGACCTTTTTTATCAAAGTAGATATACTTTGACTACACATAAAACTTATATGTAAACTACTCCCTCCTTCCATCTATATAGGGCCTAATGCGTTTTCGAGGCTAACTTTGACCAAAAGGTAGAGCAATAATATATGACATGCAACTTAAATAAAGCATACCATCAAATTCGTATGTGAAAGGAGCTTCCAATGATATAATTTTCGCATTATACATGTCATGTACTATTAATCTTGTCAATAGTCAAAGGTGGTCTTGAAAAATGCATTAGGCCCAATATAGATGGAAGGAGGGAGTAGAAAGGATAGGAGGGAGTATATTGTACGTTCAAAAACGAAACGAACATTGAATACCCTTTATATATGATTTGCGGATGCTATGATCACCAGTTCAACATTTTGAATCCGCCTTAGGTATCACGTGCCCCCACTCGTTCCCTCTCGATTTCATCTCGGGGTCCGGAGATCTATTGAAAGAGGACTAGGGTGGGTACATGTGAATGATACTCGGCGGAATGTTCAAATGAGGCATGCGGGAGGATGGACTCGAGTGGAGGGCGACATGATCGATGGAGAGGAGGGTTGGAGAGGAATGAGAAATAAGCAAACGCCACATGATTATACTTGAACGACTCAAATAAACAATAAGTTGTCTCGCTTGGCCTACATAGTGAAAGGCCTAATGCGCAAAGCGGAGCACTGACGCTCGAATATGGCCGGGAAAACAGGGAAACAGACATGTGGGGCACACCCGTCGGGACGACGTAGCGCAGACTAGTCCAATGGAGGAGCTGGCCCACGACCTCCTCGCCACCGACAACCGTTCATGTGGGTCGTTGGGGCCAACAACGGGGTGCAGCTCCAGCACCGCCACTGGACACGGCGACCGCGGTGAGCGACACGCTCATATCATCGCTAGACACGGTCGGTTTCAGTTTGCCGAGGGTGGCGTTAGTGTTGTGGCACGACCAACGGTATGTTTGATTTGTGCCCAAGGTTGCCCCATCAAAGCATTGGGTAGCCAAAATTTTGGTTGAGGTATTGGTTGCCCATGATTTGGCCGACATTGGCAAGAAAAATGAACTTGAGTTGGCTAGAGTTCATTGGCATGCCAAAGAAATGGCAACCATCCAAACAAAGATCAATCTTTGGGTCATGACCAAAATTTTGGTTGAGGTATTGGTTGCCCATGATTTGGCCGACATTGGCAAGAAAAATGAACTAGAGTTGGCTAGAGTTCATTGGCATGCCAAAAAAATGGCAACCATCCAAACAAAGACCAATCTTTTGGTCATGACCAAAATTTTGGCAAGGTGCACTTTGGCCACAATCCAAACACACCCCAACACCCGGCTCGTCGACGATGCACGGGGCGCCGCGGCGCCTCCGCGGAGTGGTGTAGCGCGGCCAACTGCATCCTCTAGACCTGCCACCATGCCGGGTCGTCTTGCTTTTTCAATGACATGCGGGGATCGCATGTGAGCAAAGGGCATCTCCAACATTGCCACGACCGCAGCTGACTACCCTGGCACACCAAAACCCTCGTCCCTCGCGCGGTCGCGCGGTGTGTTCCTAGCCAGCGCCAGCAGCCCGCATTCATGTCGTCCGTTCGTATGTCGTCATTAAGAGGCTCGGTGCCCAAGGAACAACTCCGGCGACTTAATGACGCACCCGGACGCTTGGCCTCATCGGAATGCGCTACTTAAAGCGGCAACGCCCAGCTAACCTCCACACCATAGCGCATCGTCCTCCTACCTGGAACCACATCCGCCATGACCGCAAGCGCGAACGCTTTGCGGGAGAGCTTGTCTTCGGGGATGGAGCTCAAGGTCGCCGCCCTCGCTGAAGTCGCCGCACAAGCGGTGGCCACGCTGGCGGCCGACGACGGGAGCACCGTCAGCCACGCGTCCTACTTGCCATCGTCCAACGTCCGGCGCCGCCGGGGTCGGGGACTCCTTTGAGGATGAGTAGGGCATGGGAGGCGGCAGGGCATGGTGTGCCAACTGGCCGGTCCATCTCCCGCGTTCTACTTTTCCTCACCGGAGACCGCACCTTCACTTCACGGGTCTTGAACCCCGCCCCCGTACATGTAGATCACAGATGGAGGACGTCGGTCGCCGCCGTAGAATAGGTTTAGGGTTGGGTTTCTTTTATTTGTTTGTCCTATAAAAGTTCGAAATGTAATGAAAATCTGCCGTGTTTGCATTAATCTCGGTCGGTGTATATGAACTTTCACAATAATATACATATTTAGGAGTACTAGCAAGATGCCCGTGCGTTGCACGGAAGATCAAGATCTTGTGGGAGAAAAGGATAAATGAGGGAAAGCCTTATCTGCAAATATGGAGAGGAGTGCGGGTAAATAGTCATAGTTTCCTTCCTATCCGTTAGATATAGATCGGACAGCCTATATTGCAGGATCAGACACATCTTTCTACATCTACGGGAACCTATGAAAGGGTTAACGTAAATTGCCTCTCTCTCTCCTCCCCTGATTTTCATGGTGGTGGGCCCCTCCCTCCCCCCAATCTACAATCAAAAGCTCACACGTTTCACATTACGTTAATAACGTAACTAGGATTACGTAGGTGTAGCATTACTCGTCCTAAAAGCCCCAACTAAGCCAACCTCCCAGCATATCGCGCGGGAAAAGACCCGGCCGTGCCGTTTTAGTCGGGATTACCGGATTACTAGTAGTAGTATCGATGGATCGCGCGAAGCAACAGATTTTTTTTGTGGGGGCGAAGCACCTAGTTTAAAAGGAAAAAATGTGGTACACTCACAGCACCCCTGTCGCGGTCGCATTGCACCCCACACACGTTCGGTCCTGCACACGGCTCATGCAAACGAACGCACTTCGGCTTGCCTCTTCACTGACACGTGGGGCTGCACTTGGAGAAACCGACGATGCGCCAAACTCCCCCCGCCCACCGTGCAAAAATCCCCCCCCCCCACACACACACCAAAAATTCCCCCCAAATCCGATTCAACCGCCCTTCGGCCAACTAGCCAATAATATTCCCCAAGCCCCCTCCCCCTGTCCCCCTCCACTCCATTCGCTCCGCCAAAGTCGCCCTCCCCACCGCGCCGATACATCGGCGCCGCGGTTCGGCGATCCTCTCGCTCCCACAGTACGCTCTCATAGACTGCCATCCTCTAGCCGCGCCGCCACCTCTGGCTACGTTCTTGTGGAGGCGCACGGCGGTCAGTGCCGCCACCGCTGGCGACGTTCGTGTGGAGACGCACGGCGGTCAGCTTCTCCCATGGTACGCGCATTCTAGAGTGAGGCCCCGTTCATGTCGGTGTAGCGCTGAATGTTAGCTGATAGACGCTGTTAATCTCACTGTTTGCCGAAGTAGTTTACTGTCAGTATGCTCTGCTTAAGAAGCTTCCTTGCCCTGTTCTGCACTCAATCTGCTTAGCTGAGATGGCATGCCAAGGCCGATTAGTTGCTTAAATATCCTGCCATATATTTATTGTGGCGTAGATTGCCATGGTCTAGTAGCCAATCTGTTAGGTGAAATAGCTCTACACCGTTTTATACTCGATCTTTGTTGCTACGATGGCCTTCGATAGTTTGATGGTTGTGTGCTCGGCCTCATTGACTGCTGAAATAGCCTGCCATAATTTGGCACTCAAATCTGTTTGCTGAATTAGCTTTACATATATTTCGTTACGTAGATCTGCTCATCCAAATATCTTGCCATAGCTTTAGACATTGACCTAGGTATTTTTTGCTGGACTTCATAAAAAAGCATATATGTTTTTCCTGTAATATCTAGTAGAAGAACTAATTTGTATGTCTAACAGATGGACAAGACTTGGATAGCTATTGCTTGAAGATTCTCCGCTGCATATGTTGAGGGGGTTGAAAACTTCATGAACTTTATTAGAGCTGAGTACGGTGGTCCGAAATCAGATGTGCTCTGCCCGTGTAGCAGTTGTATGAATTCAGTTACAAGACCCCAGTCAACTGTGCAAAATCATCTACACTTGTATGGGATGTCGGTCACATATACTAGGTGGGTTCATCATGGTGAAGCTGTGAACGTCAATGTTATTGACTACGTGGAAGCAGCAGATCCCCATCTTGATCTGCCTGATGCTCAGGCGGAAGAGGAGGAGGAGGTGGTGGTGGGAGAGCCAGTGAGTTTGACCAACATTGAAACAATGCTACGAAATGCTCGTGCATTCCGTGAACTTTCACCTACAGAAGAAAAACGGTGGGCCCGCATGTTGGAACAATGCAACGTTGCTGTCACCCCAGGAAATAAGCTGTCAGTATTCTCAGCTATGGTCACCTTTCTTCAGGTGAAGACATCTGAGCGGATGAACAACAAATCATTCGATGCGATGTTGGCTACTTTCCGCGAATCTTTCCCAGATGTGTCTGAGCTGCCACACACCTACAGTAAAATGAAGAATTTCCTTCGTGCAGTTGGAATTGGATATGATATGATCCATGTTTGTAAGAATAATTTTGTTCTGTTCCGGAAGGATTATGCCAACTTAAGTGATTGCCCGAAATGCAAATCATCAAGATGGAAAGATGGCGATGCTGTGAAGAGGATTCCCCATAATGTTCTGAGACATTTTCCAATTACACCAAGATTGCAGAGGTTGTTTCATGATGCTGAAACAAGAGAGGATGTACTGTGGCATTCTAGGAACCAGGAGTACAGAGATCAGAATGTAATGAGCCATCCATCTCATGGTAGTGAGTGGAAAAGCTTCAATGATAGACACAAAGAGTTTGTTGCTGAACCGAGAAACATTAGACTTGGCTTAGCTTCAGATGGATTTAACCCATTTGGCCACCAAAGCGCCACATATATCATGTGGCCAGTGCTTGTTATCCCTTACAACATGCCTCCAAATGTCTGCACCAAAGAATCAAACTACATGATGGCCTTGCTCATCCCAGGTCCAAAAAGTCCTGGAAAGGATTTTGATTTGTTCATGGAGCCTCTTGTGGAGGAACTTCAACAGCTATGGAAGGGTGTTCTCACTCGAGACCTATATAGCAGCCCACCAGCTGATTTCTTTTTGCATGTTGTAATAATTTGGTGCATCCATGATTATCCGGCTTTGGGCACTATGTCAGGGCGAACGACACATGGTTACAATGCATGTGCTCGCTGTGACAGGAATCTGCTATCATATGCAATACTTAGCAAGATCTGTTACATTGGACACCGCCATTTCCTTGCCAAGGACAAGCCGCTTCCTAGAAAATAACGAAGACATGTGTTCAATGCAAAGCATGAAACCCGTGATGCGCCAAAGAGGCTCGCCACCGATGAGTTGCAAGTGGAATTAGAGAAGGTGAGGCATATTACACCAGGAAACCATCCTGATAATGGTAGCGGGCAAAAGAAGCGTGGCAGGGCAGAAGAGAGATTATTGTTTACCCGCAGGTCCACTTTGTGGGACTTGGAGTATTGGAAAGATTTGGATCTGTGGCATAATCTTGATGTGATGCACATCGAGAAAAATATATGTGACAGCATTATCGGCACACTTCTTAATATTGAAGGCAAGACGAAAGATACCTTAAAATCTAGGATGTCACATCCTAGCTAGTCATGCATTAGAGTGTTGCATCATGTCTACCTTTCATCATAAACTTGAATTGGGGAAGACAGAACCCCCAACACCCCCCCTGAAATCAACTAGGGTTTACTAAAAATATTTTCAATGAACCTGAAATGCCCTTCTAAAAAGTTCACCCTCTTTGTCTTGGGTTAGAACCTCTGGCAAAATTGGTGCACAATTTTCTAGGTCAACAGAAGGTCATTGAATTAAATCATACGTAATTTGCATTTGGGCATTTAAATGCTAGTAAATATTTTAAATGCTCAAATAATTATGGATATAAGTGTGGGTTGTTGGAAATATTCTAAACAGAGCCTCTGATTATTTTTAGGATTTTTAGAAGTGCCCAGCTATTTTTAATAAAGCCACAAACCTACGGAGAAATAGAAAAACAGAAATAATAGGAGAGAAAGAGAACTTACCTGGCCGCAGCCCATCAGCCGGCCCACCTGGCGGCCCAGCGCTGTGCTGGCCCATGCCAGCCAACTGCTTCGTCCCCGCCAGGCAGGCAGAGAGCTGACGCCGGCGAGCGCGAGCTCGCCACGGCGCCAGCAGCTTGCCGCTTCGCGCGCCTGGACGCTGGTCAGGCTCCACGTCGCCGCCCCGACCCCGTGGACACCTCACTCGCCCCCAGCCTCTCTCCCTCTCTCTCCCGCACCATGGCCGACGCACCTGCCGACGCACCGCCGACGTAGTCGCGCCCTCCGTCGTCCATGTGCTGCGCCACCGTGTCAGTTCGCTCCGCCATCGTCGACTACATCGAGCAGGCCAAGCCCCGAGCGCTCGCACGCTCTGCAACACCTCCACCGACCCCGTCTTCGTTGACCACCGCCGAAGTTCCCCTTCGACGTCGCCACCGCATCAGCTCATCCACGACTGCGCCGTCCGTTTCTGCGTGACCGCCGTGAGCTCAGCTACCTGCCCATCCTCTCCGTTTGCCTTCTCGTGCACCGTAGCAACTGCACGAAACATCACCACACGCGCCACCACCGAGCTCGTCGCCGACGTGTCTCCGGCCAACCACTGGCCACACCACCTTGTCCAACGCCCTCACCGCACCCGCAGGAACCCGTATCACCACTCCACGCACCTCGACATGCCCCGTAGACTCGGGTTCATCTTCACCCGACTCCGTCGACCGCCTAGCTCGTCGCTGGCGACGTTCCAGGCCACCCCGAGCTCAACCACCACCACCAAACACCGCGGCTTGCTCCCAGCTACCCGTAGATGGTCTCCGCCGTCCATTTGGTGGCCGGAACGTGCTAACGCACTCTCACCGCCGCGTCTGGCCTCGCCGAAGGCTAAACGCCGGTGGGTTTGACCCGTTGACCTTGACTGGGTGGGCCCAAGTTGACTTCCCTGAGTCTATGACAAGTGGGACCCCCCTCTGCTAACTAACCAGATTAGTTTTAACTAAATTTAGTTAGTTTAATTAATTGCTAACACACGGGACCCACTGGTCAGGTTGACCTGGACGTCACGTTGACCACTGACGTCACCCTGACGCGCTGCTGACGCAATAACTAATTCCTGGATTTGTTTTTATACAGAAAATTCCAGAAATTGTTGCAAACTTCAAAATTTCATAGAAATTAATCTGTAACTCCAAATGAAAAGATTTATATATGAATTTTGATTAGAAAAATTAAATCTATCCATTGGTACTGGTTTCATGCATGTCAGAACAAGTTAACCTTGCTGTTTAAGCAATATAAGATGATGCACTAATATGGCTATGTTAAATGAACTAACATTTGAATCTTTGATTCAAATGAGTTCATTCCTTTCTGTTTTAGCTTGCATTAAGCCAAGACACATTCATATTGCCATGTCATAGCATGCATCATATTGTTGCATATCGTCATGTGTTGATTATGTTCGGTGTGTTGTTCGTGGTAGGTTCTGCCTCCGAGGATAACCCCGAATATCCGTCTGAAGGGTAGTACCCTACTACCACTACATCAGGCAAGCAACCCATTGATCATTACGATACAAACCCATGTTCTCGCTTCTGCTCTTGTTTACTGCATTAAGACAACATGATTCAAACTGTTGTGTGTTGCGGTAGTTGAACCCACTTCCTTTGCATGACCTGTCATTGCCACAGTAACTAGATGAAACCCACTAGCATGTGTAGGAGTTGATTGAGCCATATTTGTGTTTCCTACCATGCTATGCTTGCTATGCTTAGAGTTGTGTCAGGTCTGGCTCATCGAGATGATGAAGTAGAGTGAAAGGTTGTGTCGGTAACGAGAGTGAAGTGTTGAACATGATTTGGTAAAGGTATCGATGAGAGGCCATGTAGGAGTACATGGTGGGTTGTTTCATTGAGGCTGTTTCTAAGAACTGAGATCTGTGTGAGTGATTTAAGGTTCAGCTACTACAACACATTGGGATCCCTAATTGACCCTCTCGACTTATTAACCACTCTTGTCCTCTGTCCGGGAGTTGCAAAGTAGTTTCTGGTGTTTGTAGCATGCTGGGGGCCACATGCAGCGCTGACCTTAGGGGTGGGCTGTGTTGCGGTAGGCACGTGGCACGGTGTACCGAGTCACCCGTTTGGTGTCTCGGGAACCCTTCACACATTGTTCGGGGCCGTTAGTGGAAACCTCGGCCGGACTCCCTACGGATGGAACCCGAATAGGCGATAAACCTGGACTAGGGACTCGTGTGTTTAGTCAGGTCGTGGCTGACACCCTCGCTGGGCTTCCGCTTGAAGGTTGTCGAGTACACGTCGTGTAGCGGCGATAAGTGGTGAGAGCGTGTGTGAAGAAGTACACCCCTGCAGGGTATGAAACTATTCGAATAGCCGCATCCGCGGTAAAGGACTACTTGGTCACCTATGCAGTTCAGAGACAAGTAAATGGATACTACTAAAAGCCTCAAGATAAGTGTGAGTACCGTGGATGGCCCTCTTGTAGGTTGACGAGAGAGGATCCACAATGGAGTATTATGCTAGTGATTAGTGGACTCGTGTGCGACAAATGTTTTACAAGTTGTGTCTATCATAGGATAGCTTAGCCATGAGTCAAAGCTGGCTTGTTGCAATAACTCCACTACCTTCTTGAGAATGTGCATGTATAGTAGGATTCTGTTGTAAGACTTGTTGAGTACCTCCGTACTCATGTTGCTTTAATTAATGTTTTCAGATGACAACAACGCCCCCTCCGATGGGTTCTACATAGACCTTGATGTCGACGAGTGACTAGCCACCCAGGTGGTGGTCCAAGCCTTGGAAGGCCCCTCTATAGATAAATAGGCTTCCTCAAGCTTTTTTTCCTTTCTAGTGTCTGTACTCAAACTAAGTTGCTTCCGCATGTGCTTGTATGATTGTATGACTTGAGTGTCGGGTCGTGTGGCCCTTATCTGTATGGATATGTTATGTATGGCTCCTCAGAGCCTTTTAAATAAAGTACTTTTAGTTGTAGAGTTTTGTTGTGATGCCATGTTGTATGTACTCATATCGGGCATATTGTGTGTATGATTGAAATGCTTGGTATGAGTGGGATCCGACAAACTAGTTGTTTATCCTTGGAAGCCTCTCATATGGGGAAATGTAGTCTAGTGCTTCCTGAGCGATAGTAGTCCGCTACAGCCCGGTTCACCGGATTAATTCCTGCTAGCCCAGCACTACTGCTCTGGACACTTGACTGGCCGGCATGTGATTCACTTCTTTCCTGTGTCTGTCCCTTCGGGGAAATGTCACGCGGTAACATCTGGAGTCCTGCCTAGCTTGCTACAGCCCGGGTAACTGGAGTCCTGTTAGCCTAGTGCTACAGCCTGGATTCACACGTTGATGACCGACATGCTCAATGTGATTCATGTATGCCTGTCCCCATGGGTTAGTGCCGCTTTGGGTTCACGACTAGCCATGTCGGCCCGGGTTCTCTGTCATATGGATGCTAGCGACACTATCATATACGTGAGCCAAAAGGCGCAAACGGTCCCGGGCCATGGTAAGGCGACACCCGTGGGATTACCGTGCGTGAGGCCGCAAAGTGATATGAGGTGTTACCGGCTAGGTCGATGTGATTTGGAATCGGGGTCCTGACAGCGTTGGCATCAGAGCCGGACTGCCTGTAGGTTCGCTAAGCCAAACCGGTCGATGTCGAGTCTAGAAATGCTTTAGTTATATGTAGGGGAATTGATTGTGGGAGGGACGTAAGGCTCTTTTTACTCCTTTACCTTATGCCCTCTGATCTGTGTCATTCTCTTCTCATTCTACGTGGGTTAAGGACTAGGCTCTCTTCTCTCTATCAGGTTCACGCGTTACTAATCCGTAGTAACTTATAGGATTGTTGGTTACCAGCCTCAGTACAGTTTCTACTACTTTTGGTTTGTTACCAGTTGAACCAGAACCTTGATATGATGTTGTTGAGTGGTATTGCAAACTGTTGTGGATGTCTCAAATCTGTTCCTGAGCATTTATAGCTGTTATGCTGTCCAATTTTCCCTAGAAATTCTAATGTTTTGCATCGTGGTTGTGCTTTCAGATGGCCACTCGTGCTCAAAACCAAGTGGTTCGCCTGACCCGGTGCCTCGTTGTGCGCGGTCATACGGCTATGTTAGTCCGGGTTATGATCGAGACGGGTTACCGATGGTATCCTGAATACATTGTTGAAGAGCAATTCCGAGACTTTAATCAAAGCCAATATTTCTGCACTGTCAGGATATTTCCTTCTTATCCTGGATCTACCGGGCCCCTCCACTGTTCTTATGGACTCGGGGTTACTGTTGAGATGGCTGTGCAGGATGCTGCCTATTCCATGATGACCATCATGCGAGTCAGGACTGGCTTGCTTCGGGACACCGACTTCCGTTATATGCCAGCTTCACTCCCAGGAGCGCAAGGTTATCTCCAGGCTATCTATGCTGACTCCACACATGAGGACTCACTTACTCGCACCACTGCCGAGATGCTCGAGGATAAGGACCGAGAGAATCGGGCCTTGATACTGGAGCTTTTCAACACCTGTGCTGATCATTGGGCCACTTTGACTCGGTTTGCACCGGCTGTGCAAGCTAGATGTATGGATACGAGGGATCTGTATCCTGTGAGATCTGCTCTGCCATACATGGTGGATTGGCGTGATGTGGGAGGCATCACCCCACCCCGTGGTCCCCGCAGGCCACCGTTTGTTGGTCCAAGACCTCATCCTAGCCCCTATGGTCCACAAGCTCCTCAGGACCGCCTGTTTCCAGATGGACACGTTGAACTTCCAGGCTATGGTGGTGACTTTTATGAGGACTACTACGGAGCTGTCTGAGTTAGTAGTAGTATCACTAGTATTGTAATAGTTGTATTTCCACCGTCCTGCATGACCTGTGGAATATGACTTGGTGTGTATCAATTCCGGAGGTGTAGAAAAATAATGTATAGGAGTTTGGAATGCCTCCGATGAGATGTAACATCTTTCACCGTAGTTGTACTCTAGCCTGAGCTTGTACTAAACTATGAATGGTGTGTATGACCGTTGGTATATATATATGGCAGTTTCTATATTACCATGTCATACGGATGAACATCTCTGCATTCCATGTTATCCATTGGGATAATTAGATTTATGCCCCTAGTTGTGTCCCACTCGGCTGTTTTACCCCTAATTTCCAAAAGTCACCGCTTCTGTCCAAGTCACTTCGCTCCTCTTATGCTTTTGCCCTTTGACTGTTTGACCGTCAGTTTGAAAACTTAATAACTAATTCATACTAAATCAGAAAAATGCAAATAAGATACCAAAATGTTCGGACAAACATCACCAATATGTCAGTGTCATTTGCATTCATGAAAAAAGTGTTTGAAAGTGCCCATCCGAGTTTTAGCTCTTATGCTACCACCATGAATAGTAAAATCTAAAAAAATCAAAAAAATCAAAAACAAATTTGGTGGCAAAGAATGACAAATGTTTTAAGTGCTTGCCAAGTTTCATCAGGGAATGACATTCGTGGGTGCCCCAGCAAAAAAAAACAATCAGCACTCCAAAATAGATTATTTTTTTGCCATGACTTCCACGAATGTCATTCCCTGATGAAACTTGGCAAGCACTTAGAACATTTGTCGTTCTTTGCCACCATATTTTTTTATTTTTTTAATCTTTTTAGATTTTACTATTCATGATGGTATCAAAAGAGCTAAAACACGGATGTGCACTTTCCAACAATTTTTTCATGAATGCAAATGACACTGACATATAGGTGATGTTTTTTTGAACATTTTGGTATCTTGTTTGTATTTTTTTTGATTTAGTATGAATTAGTTATGAAGTTTTCAAACTGACGGTCAAACGGTCAAAGGGCAAAAGCATAAGAGGAGCAAAGTGACTTGGACAGAACCGGTGACTTTTGGAAATTAGGGGTAAAACAGACGAGTGGGACACAACTAGGGGCATAAATCTAATTATCCCTTATCCATTACATTCCGCACTTCCTTGTCAAGCTTTTGCCATCCTTGTCTAAACTGTTGTCTTGCTTTCCTAGGATGGTCAACACCCGCAACAACCCTGCTGCTCCGGAGCAGGGTGAAGCCAGCGCAGCTAGGAATGAAAATCTGCCTCAACCGCCTTCTCTGGCCGAAGTTATGCTGGAGGCAGAACGAAACAAGCGTGAGACCAACTGCTTGCTGGAGCGGATTGAGCAGAATACTGCATGCCAGCCAAGGAACGACCTGGTGTCAATCAATGACTTTGTCAAGTTGTACCCACCGAAGTTTAATCATTCCGTCAAGCCTCTCGATGCGGATGACTGGCTTCGCAGCATCACCCACAAGCTACATTCTGCCAACGTAGCCGAAGCTGATAAGGTTACCTTTGCTGCCTATCACCTCGAAGGCCCTGCTAGCCTTTGGTGGGAGAACTTCGAGGCTATGCGCCCGGTCGGCCAAATCACTACTTGGGCTGAATTCAGTGAGGCATTCCATGAACATCGCATTCCGGAAGGTCTCATGGATCGCAAGAGGGAAGAGTTCTGCAATTTCACCCAAGGTAGACTGACTGTGGATGCATACAGTCGCGAGTTTGGAAATCTAGCATGATATGCTCCTAAAGAGGTATCCACCAATGCCAAGAAGCAGGCAAGGTTCCGCAAGGGACTTAGCCCCGAGCTTTGCCGTGATCTTTGTCTGCACGAGTGCACCTCCTTTCAGAAGTTAGTCAACAAGGCCATCAACGCTGAGACAGGACAGACTGACTTCGAAGCTTCACGCAAGAACTCCCGTGACTCTGGATCTTCATCCGGCTCTGGATCTTAGAAGCGTCGGGTCTGGATTCCAAACACTGCTCTGCCACCCAGATTCACTCCGAGGCCATCCTTTGAGGCGCCTCGCCCCAACCAGCAGTATGCACCGCCCAAGACCTATGGTGGCCCCGCTGCTAGTGCTGCTCCATGCCCCAATGTGATAACTTGTTTCAAGTGTGGGGAGACGGGTCACTACATCCGCGAGTGTCCCCAGAACAACCCCAACCAGTTCGGAAAGTCTGTTGGCCGTGGCAAGCCAGCAGGAAAGGTGCTCTACGCCAAGCCAGCCACCACTGCTCGTGGTCATGTCAACTACGTTTCAGCTGAGGAGACTCATGAGGACCCCAACATCGTTCTCGGTACGCTACTTGTTAATTGCCATCCGGCAACTGTTCTATTTGATACTGGAGCATCTCATTCATTTATTTCTGAGAGCTATGCTCAACTGCACAACACCACATTTTGTGACATGCCCACCTCCATGGTAATTCAATCCCCTGGTTCTAAGTGGCAAACCTCTAGAATCAGCCATGGAAATGAAATCCTTGTTGACAGATTGGTCTTCCTTGCATCACTAATAGCTCTCAAGTCCTCGGACATAAACATCATCTTGGGTATGGACTGGATGTCAGCCCATTACGCTAAGATTGATTGCTCTACTAGAACTGTTCAACTCACCCATCCATCGGGCAAGACAGTCAATGTTTTGACCCGAGTGTCTGAGCGTCAGCTCTACTCCTTAAATGCCAACCCCCTTCCAGACCTTAAAGATATTCCGGTAGTCCGTGACTTCCCAGATGTCTTTCCAGAGGAACTGCCAGGTGTTCCACCTGACAGAGATGTCGAGTTCATGATAGATCTTGTTCCAGGAACCGTCCCAATCTCTAGAAGACCTTATAAGATGACACCCCTAGAACTAGCCGAGCTTAAGAAACAACTCGATGAGTCCTTGCAAAAGGGTTTCATCCATCCTAGTTCTTCTCCTTGGGATTGCCCCGTCCTCTTCGTCAAGAAGAAGGATGGAACGGATCGGATGGTTGTAGATTACCGACCTGTCAACTTGGTCACTATCAAGAACAAGTATCCGCTCCCCAGGATCAACGATCTGTATGATCAGCTCGCTGGATCCTCAGTCTTTTCCAAGATGGATTTGAGGTTGGGCTACCATCAAATCAAAATCAAGAACGGGGACATTCCTAAAACGGCTTTTGTTACTCGCTATGGCCAATACGAGTACACCGGCATGTCCTTCGGTCTAACCAATGCTCCAGCCACCTTCTCTCGGCTAATGAACTCGATCTTCATGGAGTATTTGGATAAATTCGTCGTGGTATACCTCGATGATATACTCATCTACTCCAAGAATGAGGAAGAACATGTCGAACATCTAAGGCTAGTATTGATGAAACTTCGAGAGCATCATCTTTATGCCAAATTCTATAAGTGCAAATTTTGGTCGCCATAAGTGACCTATCTAGGCCATGTAATCTCTGGTAAAGGCATTGCTGTCAATCCCGAGCGAGTTCAAGCCGTCCTTGATTGGACTCCACCTGAAACGGTCAAGCAAGTTCGGAGTTTCCTTGGTTTAGCGAGCTATTGTCGTCTCTTCGTCGAGAATTTCACCAAGGTTGCTAAACCTCTAACCGAAGTCCTCAAGAAGGATAAAAAGTTCGAGTGGACCCCATAGTGCGAGTTCAGCTTTCAGGAATTGAAAAGACGCCTAACATCTGCACCCGTACTTGTACCACTAGATTTCTCTAAGGACTTTGTTATCTATTGCGACGCCTTGCGACAAGGACTAGGTTGCATACTCATGCAAGATCGTCATGTGATTGCCTACGCTTCCCGATAGTTGCGTCCACATGAGGATAACTATCCCACACATGATCTAGAGCTTGCGGCTGTAGTCCATGCACTCAAAACCTGGCGACATTTCCTTCTTGGTAATCGTTGCGAAATCTACACTGATCACCAAAGTCTTAAATATATCTTCACCCAACCGGATTTGAATCTCAGGCAAAGATGTTGGGTCGAGTTGATCAGGGATTACGATTTAGGAATAACTTACACCCCATGCAAAGCCAATGTCATGGCTGATGCACTAAGTCGTAAATCTTATTGTAACAGCCTGATGTTACAACAAAGTCAACCACTTCTCCACGAAGAATTTCGTAAGCTTAACCTTCACATTGTTCCTCGAGGATTTCTTTCCACCCTGGTGGCGAAACCCAACCTTACGGGTCAAATCATAACCGCTCAGCGGTATGATAGAGGAATATCTCGGATCAAGGAGAACATTGCTAGCGGAGCTGCTAAGTGTTTCTCCATAGATGAGCGAGGTGTTGTCTTCTTCGACAACCGCTTGGTGGTTCCCAAGAAACAACAGCTACGGCAATTGATCCTTAAGGAAGCTCATGATTCCCCTCTCAGCATTCATCCCGGTAGTACTAAAATGTATCAAGACCTACGCCAGAGGTTTTGGTGGACTAGGATGAAGAGAGAAATCACTCAATACATTGCTAATTGCGACGTCTGTCGTCGAGTTAAAGTAGAACATCAACGTCCTGCTGGCACCCTTCAACCTTTGGCTATTCCTGAATGGAAATGGGATAAAATTGGTATGGATTTCATTATCGGGTTTCCCAGGACCAAGAGAGGGAATAATGCTATCTTCGTCGTTGTTGATCGTCTTTCCAAAGTAGCCCACTTCCTGCCCATTCATGAGAGTATAACTGCTAGCCAGCTAGCTGACCTGTACATCTCCCGAATAGTGTCTCTTCATGGTGTTCCATTGGAGATTAACTCGGACCGTGGAAGTCTCTTCACCTCTCGATTTTGGGAAAGCTTCCAAAATGCTATGGGGACTCGTCTCTCCTTAGCACCGCCTTCCATCCTCAATTAAGTGGTCAAGTAGAACAAGTCAATCAAATCCTGGAAGACATGCTTCGAGCTTCTGTCATCTCTTTCGGTATGAATTGGGAGAAATTTCTTCCATTCGCCGAGTTCGCTTATAACAATAGTTATCAAGCTAGCTTGGGCAAAGCTCCTTTCGAAGTTCTCTATGGACGAAAATGTCGAACGCCTCTTAACTGGTCAGAAACCGGGGAAAGACAACTCTTTGGCCCGGATATGATCCAGGAAGCAGAAGAGCGGGTTCGCATTATTCGTGAGAAATTGAAAATGGCCCAATCTCGCCAAAAGAGCCTTTATGACCGCAAACATAAGCCTATGACTTATGGAATTGGCGAGAAGGCTTACCTTCGGGTTACACCTTTAAAGGGAACCCATCGATTTGGTATCAAAGGCAAATTGGCTCCTCATTACATTGGACCCTTTCGCATTCTTACAAAATGAGGAGAAGTTGCCTACCAGTTGGAACTACCTCCGCATCTTTCCAAAGTTCATGATGTCTTCCACGTTTCTCAACTCAGGCGTTGCTTCTCGGATCCTATCCGTGGAGTGGACCATGAAGCTTGATCTCCAAGATAATCTCACATATCGAGAATATCCCGTTCGTATCCTTGATCCAGCCGAGCGTACCGCTCGACGTCAGAATATCAAGTTTCTCAAGGTTCAATGGTCACACCATTCCGAGCAAGAAGCTACTTGGGAAAGGGAGGACCATCTTCGACTTGAGTACCCTACCTTCTTCCCGACGGATCCTAAATCTCGGGACGAGATTCTTTTGAGTGGGGGTGAGTTGTCACATCCTAGCTAGTCATGCATTAGAGTGTTGCATCATGTCTACCTTTCATCAAAAACTTGAATTGGGGAAGACAGAAGCCCCAGCCCCCCCCCCCTGAAAGCAACTAGGGTTTACTAAAAATATTTTCAATGAACCTGAAATGCCCTTCTAAAAAGTTCACCCTCTTTGTCTTGGGTTAGAACTTCTGGCAAAATTGGTGCACAATTTTCTAGGTCAACAAAACGTCATTGAATTAAATCATATGTAATTTGCATTTGGGCATTTAAATGCTAGTAAATATTTTAAATGCTCAAATAATTCTGGAAATAAGTGTGGGCTGTTGGAAATATTCTAAATAGAGCCTCTGATTATTTTCAGGATTTTTAGAAGTGCCTAGCTATTTTTAATAAAGCCATAAACCTACAGAGAAATAGAAAAACAGAAATAATAGGAGAGAGAGAGAGAACTTACCTGGCCGCAGCCCATCAGCCGGCCCACCTGGCGGCCCAGCGCTGTGTTGGCCCATGCCAGCCAGCTGCTTTGTCCCCGCCAGGCAGGCAGAGAGCTGACGCCGGCAAGCGCGAGCTCGCCACAGCGCCAGCAGCTTGCCGCTTCGCGCGCCTGGGCGCTGGTCAGGCTCCACGTCGCCGCCCCGACCCCGTGGATACCTCACTCGCCCCCCTGCCTCTCTCCCTCGCTCTCCCGCACCATGGCCGACGCACCTGCCGCCGCACCGCCGATGTAGTCGTGCCCTCCGTCGTCCCCGTGCTGCGCCACCGTGTCCGTTCGCTCCGCCATCGTCGACTACATCGAGCAGGCCGACCCCGAGCGCTCGCACGCTCTGCAACACCTCCACCGACCCCGTCTTCGTCGACCACCGCCGGAGATCCCCTTCGACGTCGCCACCGCATCAGTTCGTCCCCGACCGCGCCGTCCGTTTCTGCGTGACCGCCGTGAGCTCAGCTACCTGCCCACCCTCTCTGTTTGCCTTTTCGTGCACCGTAGCAACTGCACGAAGCATCACCGCACGCGCCACCGCCGAGCTCGTCGCCGACGTGTCTCCGGCCAACCACTGGCCACACCACCTTGTCCAACGCCCTCGCCACACCCGCAGGAACCCGTAGCACCACTCCACGCACCTCACCGTGCCCCATAGCCTCGGGTTCGTCTTCACCCAACTCCGGCGACCACCTAGCTCGTCGCCGGCAACGTTCCCGGCCACCCCGAGCTCAACCACCACCACCAAACACCGCGGCTTGCTCCCAGCTACCCGTAGATGGTCTCCGTCGTCCATTTGGTCGCCAGAACATGCTAACGCACTCTCACCACCGCGTCTGGCCTCGCCGGCGGGTTTGACCCGTTGACCTTGACTGGGTGGGCCCAAGTTGACTTCCCTGAGTCTATGACAAGTGGGACCCCCCTGCTAACTAACCAGATTAGTTTTAACTAAATTTAGTTAGTTTAATTAATTGCTGACACGCGGGACCCACTGGTCAGGTTGACCTGGATGTCCCGTTGACCACTGACGTCACCCTGACGCACTGCTGACGCAATAACTAATTCCTGGATTTATTTTTGTACAGAAAATTCCAGAAATTGTTGCAAACTTCAAAAATTCATAGAAATTAATCTGTAACTCCAAATGAAAAGATTTATATATGAATTTTGATCAAAAAAATTCAATCTATCTACTGGTATTGGTTTCATGCATGTCAGAACAAGTTAACCTTGCTTTTTAAGCAATATAAGATGATGCACTAATATGGCTATGTTAAATGAACTAACATTTGAATCTTTGATTCAAATGAGTTCATTCCTTTCTGTTTTAGCTTGCATTAAGCCAAGACACATTCATATTGCCATGTCATAGCATGCATAATATTGTTGCATATCGTCATGTGTTGATTATGTTTGGTGTGTTTTTCGTGGTAGGTTCTGCCTCCGAGGATAACCCCCAATATCCGTCTGAAGGGTAGTACCCTACTACCACTACATCAGGCAAGCAACCCATTGATCATTTTGATACAAACCCATGTTCTTGCTTCTGCTCTTGTTTACTGCATTAAGACAACGCGATTCAAACTGTTGTGTGTTGCGGTAGTTGAACCAACTTCCTTTGCATGACCTGTCATTGCCACAGTAACTAGATGAAACCCACTAGCATGTGTAGGAGTTGATTGAGCCATATTTGTGTTTCCTACCATGCTATGCTTGCTATGCTTAGAGTTGTGTCAGGTCTGGCTCATCGGGATGATGAAGTAGAGTGAAAGGTTGTGTCGGTAATGAGAGTGAAGTGTTGAACATGATTTGGTAAAGGTATCGATGAGAGGCCATGTAGGAATACATGGTGGGTTGTTTCATTGAGGCCGTTTCTAAGAACTGAGATCTGTGTGTGTACTTTAAGATTCAGCTACTACCACACATTGGGATCCTTAATTGACCCTCTCGACTTATTAACGACTCTTGTCCTCTGTCCGGGAGTTGCAAAGTAGTTTCTGGTGTTTGTAGCATGCTGGGGGCCACACACAGCGCTGACCTTAGGGGTGGTATGTGTTGCGGTAGGCACGTGGCACGGTGTACCGAGTCACCCGTTTGGTGTCTCGGGAACCCTGCACACATCGTTCGGGGCCGTTAGTGGAAACCTCAGCCGGACTCCCTGCGGATGGAACCCGAATAGGCGATAAACCTAGACTAGGGACTCGTGTGTTTAGTCAGGTCGTGGCCGACACCCTCGCTGGGCTTCCGCTTGAAGGTTGCGGAGTACACGTCGTGTAGCGGCGATAAGTGGTGAGAGCGTGTGTGAAGAAGTACACCCCTGCAGGGTATGAAACTATTCGAATAGCCGCGTCCGCGGTAAAGGACTACTTGGTCACCTATGCAGTTCATAGACAAGTAAATGGATACTACTAAAAGCCTCAAGATAAGCGTGAGTACCGCGGATGGCCCTCTCCTAGGTTGACGAGAGAGGATCCACGGTGGAGTATTGTGTTAGTGATTAGTGGACTCGTGTGCGACAAATGTTTTACAAGTTGTGTCTATCGTAGGATAGCTTAGCCATGAGTCAAAGCTGGCTTGCTGCAATAACTCCACTACCTTCTTGAGAATGTGCATGTATAGTAGGATTCTGTGTAAGACTTGCTGAGTACCTCCGTACTCATGTTGCTTTAATTAATGTTTTCAGACGACAACAACGCGCCCTCCGATGGGTTCTACATAGACCTTGATGTCGACGAGTGACTAGCCACCCAGGTGGTGGTCCAAGCCTTGGAAGGGTCCTCTATAGATAAATAGGCTTCCTCAAGCTTTTTTTTCCTTTCTAGTGTCTGTACTCAGACTAAGTTGCTTCCGCATGTGCTTGTATGATTGTATGACTTGAGTGTCGGGTCGTGTGGCCCCTATCTGTATGGATATGTTATGTATGGCTCCTCGAAGCCTTTTAAATAAAGTACTTTGAGTTGTAGAGTTTTGTTGTGATGCCATGTTGTATGTACTCATATCGGGCATATTGTGTGTACGATTGAAATGCTTGGTATGAGTGGGATCCGACAAACTAGTTGTTTATCCTTGGCAGCCTCTCATATGGGGAAATGTAGTCTAGTGCTTCCTGAGCGATAGTAGTCCGCTACAGCCCGGTTCACCGGAGTCCTGCTAGCCCAGCACTACTGCTTTGGACACTTGACTGACCGGCATGTGATTCACTTCGTTCCTGTGTCTGTCCCTTCGGGGAAATGTCATGCTGTGACATCCGGAGTCCTGCCTAGCCTGCTACAGCCCGGGTAACTGGAGTCCTGTTAGCCCAGTGCTACAGCCAGGATTCACACGTTGATGACCGACATGCTCGATGTGATTCATGTATGCCTGCCCCCATGGGTTAGTGCCGCTTTGGGTTTACGACTAGCCATGTCGGCCCGGGTTCTCTGTCATATGGATGCTAGCGACACTATCATATACGTGAGCCAAAAGGCGCAAACGGTCCCGGGCCATGGTAAGGCGACACCCGTGGGATTACCGTGCGTGAGGCTGCAAAGTGATATGAGGTGTTACCGGCTAGGTCGATGTGATTTGGAATCGGGGTCCTGACATAGGATTGATTTGACACACCTGGGTATCATACAGGATTTGCAGGTGCAAGATGAAGGTAAACCACGGGATATGGCACCAGCTATGTACGTCTTGGACAAGGTAAAAAGAAAAGAATTCTGCGAGGTCCTGTCATGTCTGAGATTCCCACATGGATTTGCTTCCAACCCTGAAAGGAGAGTCAGTGCAGATGGAAACAAGGTACAAGGGTTGAAAACTCATGACTGCCACGTCCTACTTCAAAGGGTTTTACCTGTTATCCTTAGAGGATTGGGCCGCCTTGACTTATACAGAGCAGTTGCAGAGTTGGGACAATTCTTCAGGGAACTCTGTAGTAGGAATATCAGGATAGATGCTTTGGAGCGTCTTAGAGACAAGATACCAACTATCCTATGCGACCTTGAGAAGATATATCCCCCAGCCTTCTTTGATGTGACGGTGCATTTGGTTGTTCATCTACCTGATGAGGCACTACTTAGAGGTCCAGTACAGTATGGCTGGATGTACCTATTGAAAGGCGGGTAGGCACTTTCAAGGGCTATGTTAGGAACAGAGCTAGACCCGAGGGTTCCATTGCAGAGGCCTACATTGCTACAGAAGCGTTGACATTCTGCTCAAAATACGTTGAAACAGCTGATCAGCTTAGCAAAGAGGTGGGTGAAGACAATCCCGGGCTCAATGTTTTCGATTATTCTGTTCGAGTTACAAGGAAAAGTGGACAAGAGGACAAACCTAAAGATTTGGACAAAATGGTTTGGTATGTGTTGAATAACTGTCCTGAGATACTACCTTATATCAAGTAAGTGCAGTACTGCAGCTTATACATCATAATCTAGCAAACTTGCAGCACATTCTTATATATTTAGATGTTTGACGCGATCACTATGTTGTGCAGCATCTACAAAGAGGAGTTACTGCCACAAAATCCAAGAAACATTGACAAACTGGTTATGGCAGGATTTGCGAAATGGTTCAAGAACCATGTAAGCTTTTGAAGTGCACTGTCAGTTTTTTTAATATATTGAGTACATAAGATGATCAGCTTGTCTATTTTCTAACCATAGGTTAAGAAGATGCGGGAGGATGGGCAGGCAGTTGATGATGCCCTTTACTCACTAGCAATGGGTCCTGACACTCGGGTAAGACATTACGAATCTTGCATTGTTGGAGATGTGCGCTACAACACCCTTGCACGAGACGAAGGCAGGAAGACACAAAACAGTGCCATCATGAGCACGGATACGTATGACAAAGAGACAACTGAAATGTATGCTAACATAACAGACATTGTTCAGTTGCAGTATATCTCCAGTTTCGAGGATCATCGGTGTGTGGTTCTGTTGTGTTGTCGTTGGTATAACCTGTTTTCCAGGATCGCAAAACCCAGAGCTGATGATTATTTCAAATCCATCAATGTCAAGGCGGCGTACCAGACCAACGAGCCTTTTATTTTGGCAAATCAAGTAACACAGATATTTTTCTTGGAAGACACATTTGCACGTAGCGATGACTGGAGAGTATTGCAAAGGTTTGAGCAGAGGAATTCGTTTAATGAAGTTGCACAACAAGATGATGCTTACACTGCTCCTGATGTACAAGATAACACAGATGTTCCTAATATCTTTGAGAACCATCACGTCAATGACATCGGCGAAAAGATTGCCTGTCGTGTTGTGGACATACAAGAGTTGATCAAGAAGAAGCCAACGTTCGAGGACGTTGAGGACGAAGAAGAAGATGACACCGTGGGAAATTACGATTCAGGCTGATACACATGGTGAAAATGTTGACGTTGCTGCTGCGGATGATGATTACATTGCTTTTGTTGTATTTGCCTGTCAGAAGACGTTTTTTATCTACTATGTGAAATTGTGTTTGCTATGACAACTGAAACCTGATGAACATGTTGTTTAGTATTTTGCTGTGAGAACATCACTTGTTATGTATGCTGATTTGTGTTTGGTGATTGTATGACAACTAAAACATGATGACATTGTTGTTTAGTTGTACTCATATTTGGCTGTGAAACTTGAATTTGATGACATAGTTTGCTGTTGGACTGCAATTTGCTCGACGTCTTCGAATGAGAACAAAGCTGGCCCGACAGGGCCTCTGCTATTTATTTATTTATATGAGCAAAAGGGGATACCCCCTAATTTCCGTTAATAGAAATCATTAGATGTTCAAAACACTACGCCCAGCCTGCTACACAAGTTTCATTCATTACTAGTTTCAGCAAAGTGCTCATGTCGTAGCCACTGAATACATCACGAGTGCTACATACACTGCAAATAAAGAGACAATCATCCTACAGAGCACATTGATTTTGCCCATTATCTTCACAAGATCTTTCATCTCCTCATTGCTGTCAAGGCCGTTCAGCAGCTGTTGCTTGGCCATGATCATAGGAACTGCATCTTTAACCTTTTGCTCTACATCTTCCTCTTCTGTCGTTCCTTCAGTTACTTGTCCAACACCCCCAACCTACTGGTATTGGGATTCCTCGGCTAACTAAATAATCAGCGTAGTTGCATTCCCCCACATCAGCAACTTCCCAGAAATACAAATCACACGAATCTTCCCTTTTCTGCACGAATCAAATTGGTAGATCATCAACCAAACTATTAAAAAAATCAGCAACTGAAAGCAGCAGAACAACACTTAAACATATTATTACCCCATGATTCGGGCATTTGTAGAAGACTCGGCCAGGGTTGCGGATTGTGGTTTGCAACAGTGGCACCACACCAACGGCAGCGGGTTACGATGAGCAATCGGATGCGGTGCATGTGCCGGCGAGGGTGTGATGAGACCCACAGGCGATGGTACGGGTTGCGACTTGGCGCATATCTGGTTGTTGCCTGCTGAAGAGTAGGTGGACGAGCAGCCAGCGGACATGGTTGTTGCGGCCAGAGCTTCTGATGCTAGGCAGAGTAAGTAAAGAAGAGGAGAAGCGAACGTTGGATATGTCAGTTTCATTACTTGCAGAGTAGCATAGCACCATATATAGTCATAGTCTAGGTTTGGATTCGAACCAGCTACAGGAGCACGTCTTTCTTTTTCTAAAACTCGGCAACGTCTCTTTACTGGTACACTAGTTTGTTCTGTACGCCTTCCCAAGTCTTTGATTTTCTTTCCCTTTTTTTGCGAGGACCTGACAGTTGGGACCCACCGGAAGGGCCTTTGTATTTCGCGAAAAAAATGTTCCCCCGCTGACATGTCGGACCCACCAGCTATATCCTCGCACGCAAGGAAGTGCGTCCTTATTATGCACAAAAAAATGAATACCCCCTGCTAGCTGGGACCCACCATAGTGGGTGGATGACTTGTGGGCCAACAAAGTTGACGGGGACGGAGGGCTTTGTCAACTTAGTCAATATGAACGATTCTAGCTCTAGTGACCGTACGATGTCCATCCAACGGGCATAGTGCTTCTTCAACCTCTGGTCTTCTTGCTCCAGCCGCCCAAAGCAGCGCCGGTCGTGCCGCATGCTCCTGCCTCCCGTGGCCGGCTGTGCTGCCGCGGAGGCCTCAACGCCCCCTACTATTCCCACCGTTGGCCAGGCCCTGCAGCGACGGCAGCCTCACACCGCAGCCGAACCAGTGAACCCTCGTACTCCTCTCCGCGCGGGCTTCCACGGCCGCGTCTTCCCCGGCTCCGCGTCGTCGCCTTCCTAGGCCTCGCCATCGTCCACCGCCGTGGTGCTCTCCGCACGGCGTGGTCAACGTGGTCAAGGAACGACTTCCATTGGAAGAGTACTGTACGTGGAGAGGCTGACAGCTGGGTCCACGGCCACAGCCCAGTTTTTTGTGATTTGCCAAGTAAGTTGCTTTGTCAGGCCTGTTGGGCTGCAGATCTTTCAAGACGGGGAGAGCTTTCATTCGGCTGGCCGAGAAAATGGCCCATCAGTAATGAGAAATGGGTTGTACATTTTTAAAACACATCAAACCGGCAATTAGTTTCAAATATCTTTTTTTATTTCAAGATTTTAAATAATTTTTATGCGTGGAGAATTTGTCGAAATTTCAGGATTAAAAACAGTTCCGACCGCACCAAAATATGCAAAACTTTGTATAATTTTTTAACCGTGGCCACAATTTGGGCTGTAATGCTAAGAAAAAGAATATGGGCTCCAAAAAAACCTTAATAATTGCAAATGGGCTGAAAATTATTAGAAATAATGGCAGATGGGTTGTATGTTGTTTTCCACAGATTTGAGGCTTTCCTAAAAAAACGTTGACGCACAAGCAGTGACTGTTGGATGTCCATCCAACGGCCGTCGTGCTTCTTCAATCTCCGCTCTTCCTACTCCAGCCGCTCAAACAGGCGTCGGCGGGACTGCCTGCTCCCTCCTCCCCGCGGCCGGCTCTGCTGCCGCGCAGGCCTCACCGCCCCATCGTACTCCCATCGCTGGCCTAGCCATACCTCTACTCACCCATACCTGCTGTTATTCTCCGGCGACGGCAGACGAACCAATAAACCCTCGTATAGTCGTACTCCCCTCCGCGTGGGAAACAACTGTTGAGCCTTCCCTGCCTCCGTGTCGTTCCCTTCCTAGGCCTCGTCGTCGTCCACCGCCCAGGTGCTCTCGGCGCGGCCTGGTCAACGTGGTCAACGACCGACATGCATCTGAAGTGGACTGTACGTGGAGAGGCCGACAGCTGGGTCCATGGCCGCACGCAAGGAAATGCCTCCTTATTACGCGCAAAATAATGATTCCTCCACCTGACATCAGGGACCCACCGAAAGGGCCTCTGTATTTCGCAAAAAAAACGTTACCATCGCTGACAGCTCAGACCCACCAGCTATATCTTGGCACGCAAGGAAGTGCCTCCTTATTACGCACAAAAAAATGAATACTCCCCCTGTTAGCTGGGACCCAGTATAGAGGCAGGCTGACTTGTGGGCCTACTAAGTTGACGGGGACGGAGGGCTTTGTCAACTTAGTCAATAATGCACGATTCTAGCTCCAGTGACCATACGATGTCCATCCAACGGTCGTAGTGCTTCTTCAACCTCTGGTCTTCTTGCTCCAGCCGCCCAAACCAGCGTCGGTCGTGCCTCGTGCTCCTCCCTCCCGTGGCCGGCTGGGATGCGGCGGAGGCCTCACCGCCCCCTACTACTCCCACCGTTGGCCAGGCCATCCCTCTACTCACCCACACCCCCTGTTACTCTGCGGCGACGGCAGCCTCACACCGCAGCGAACCAGTGCCCTCGTACTCCTCTACGCGTGGGCATCCACTGCCGCGTCTTCCCCGGCTCCGCTTCGTCCCCTTCCTAGGCCTCGCCGTCGTCCATCGCCCTGGTGCGCTCGGCGCGGCGTGGTCAACGTGGTCAAGGAACGGCTTCCATCGGACGTGGACTGTACGTGGAGAGGCTGACAGCTGGGTCCACGGCCACAGCAAGGAAGTGCCTCCTTATTACGTGCAAAACAATTATTCCTCCACCTGACAGCAGGGACCCACCGGACAGGCCCCCAGTATTTTGCGAAAAAAATCGTTTCCCCCTGACTGGTGGGACCCACCAGACGGGCCACCGTATTTCGCGAAAAAAATCTCCCCCCGCTGTCAGCTCGGACCCACCGGAAGTGCCTCCTTATTACGCACAAAAAAATGAATACTCCCCCGGCTAGCTGGGACCCTCCTTGGTGGGAGGCTGACTTGTGGGCCTACTAAGTTGACGGGGACGAAGGGCTTTGTCAACTTAGTCAATATGAACGATTCTAGCTCCATTGACCGTATGATGTCCATCCAACGGCCGTAGTGCTTCTTCAACCTCTGGTCTTCTTGCTCCAGCCGCCCAAAGAAGCGCCGGTCGTGCCGCATGCTCCTGCCTCCCGTGGCCGGCTGTGCTGCCGCGGAGGCCTCACCGCCCCCTACTATTCCCACCGCTGGCCAGGCCCTGCGGCGACGGCAGCCTCATACCGTAGTTCGAACCATTGAACCCTCGTACTCCTATCCGCGCACGCGGGCTTCCACTGTCGCGTCTTCCCCGGCTCCCCGTCGTCCCCTTCCTAGGCCTCGCCGTCGTTCACCGCCCTGGTGCTCTCGCTGCGGCGTGGTCAACGTGGTCAAGGAACGACTTCCATCGGACGTGGACTGTACGTGGAGAGGCTGACGGCTGTCGGGGAACGTAGCAGAAATTCAAAATTTTCCTACGTGTCAGCATGATCTATCTATGGAGAAACCAGCAACGAGGGGAAGGAGAGTGCATCTACATACCCTTGTAGATCGCTAAGCGGAAGCGTTCAAGTGAACGGGGGTTGATGGAGTCATACTCGTCGTGATCCAAATCACCGATGACCAAGTGCCGAACGGACGACACCTCCGCGTTCAACACACGTACAGCCCGGTGACGTCTCCCATGCCTTGATCCAGCAAGGAGAGAGGGAGAGGTTGAGGAAGACTCCATCCAGCAGCAGCACAACGGCATGGTGGTGGTGGAGGAGCATGGCAATCCTGCAGGGCTTCGCCAAGCACCACAGAAGAGGAGGAAGAAGAGACGCGGGGCTGCACCAACGAGAGATCGAATCGCGTGTTGTGGGAAGCCCTATGCCTCAACTATATATAGGGGAAGGGGAGGGGCTGCGCCCCCTCTAGGGTTCCCACCCCTAGGGGGGCGGCAGCCCTAGATGGGACTTGGGTGGCGGCCAAGAGGGGAGGGGAGAGGGAGGCGCACCAATATGGGCCCTAAGGCCCATATCCCCTTAGGGTTTGCCCCCTTTCCACCTCTTAGGCACCTTGGGCCCTTGTGGGAGGCGCACCATCCCACTTAGGGGCTGATCCCTCCCCACCCTTGGCCCATGCAAGCCTCCGGGGCAGATGGCCCCACTTGGTGGACCCCCGAGACCCTCCCGGTGGTCCCGGTACGTTACCGATAAACCCTGAAACTCTTCCGGTGACCAAAACAGGACTTCCCATATATAAATCTTTACCTCCGGACCAATCTGGAGATCCTCATGACGTCCGGGATCTCATCCAGGACTCCGAACAACATTCGGTAACCACATACAAACTTCCTTTATAACCCTAGCGTCATCGAACCTTAAGTGTGTAGACCCTACGGGTTCGGGAGACATGCAGACATGACCGAGACATTCTCCGGTCAATAACCAACAGCGGGATATGGATACCCATGTTGGATCCCACATGTTCCACGATGATCTCATCGGATGAACCATGATGTCGAGGATTCGATCAATCCCGTATACAATTCCCTTTGTCTAGCGGTATAGTACTTGCCCGAGATTCGATCGTCGGTATCTCGATACCTTGTTCAATCTCGTTACCGGCAAGTCTCTTTTTACTCGTTCCGTAGTACATCATCCCGTGATCAACTCCTTGATCACATTGTGCACATTATGATGATGTCCTACCGAGTGGGCCCAGAGATACCTCTCCGTCACACGGAGTGACAAATCCCAGTCTCGATTCGTGCCAACCCAACAGACACTTTCGGAGATACCTGTAGTGTACCTTTATAGCCACCCAGTTACGTTGTGACGTTTGGCACACCCAAAGCACTCCTACGGTATCCGGGAGTTGCACAATCTCATGGTCTAAGGAAACGATACTTGACATTAGAAAAGCTTTAGCATACGAACTACATGATCTTGTGCTAGGCTTAGGATTGGGTCTTGTCCATCACATCATTCTTCTAATGATGTGATCCAGTTATCAATGACATCCAATGTCCATGGTCAGGAAACCGTAACCATCTATTGATCAACGAGCTAGTCAACTAGAGGCTTACTAGGGACATGGTGTTGTCTATGCATCCACACATGTATCTGAGTTTCCTATCAATACAATTCTAGCATGGATAATAAACGATTATCATGAACAAGGAAATATAATAATAACCTATTTATTATTGCCTCTAGGGCATATTTCCAACAGTCTCCCACTTGCACTAGAGTCAATAATCTAGTTCACATCGCCATGTGATTGCAATGATTCCAGCACCCATGGGGTTTTATCATATCTCGCTTGTGAGAGAGGTTACTAGTCAACGGGTCTGAATCTTTCAGATCCGTGTGTGCTTTACAAATATCTATGTCATATCCTAGATGTAGCTACCACGCTCTATTTGGAGCTATTCCAAATAATTGTTCTACTATACGAATCCAGTTTACTACTCAGAATAATCTGGATTAGTGTCAAAGCTTGCATCGGCGTAACGTTTTACGACGAACTCTTTTACCACCTCCATAATCGAGAAAATTCCTTAGTCCACTAGTTACTAAGGATAACCTTGACCGTTGTCCTGTGATCCATTTCTAGATCACACTTGTACCCCTTGACTGACTCATGGTTTGGCACACTTTAGGTGCGGTACATAACATAGCATACTTTAGAGCCTACGACTAAAGCATAGGGGACGACCTTCGTCCTTTCTATTCTGCCATGGTCATGTCTTGAGTCTTGCTCAATACTCACACCTTGTAACACAACCGAGAACTCCTTCCTTGCTGATCTATTTTGAACTCCTTCAAAATCTTGTCATGGTATGCGTTCGTTTGAAAGTACTATTAAGCGATTTTGATCTATCCTTATAGATCTTGATGCTCAATGTTTAAGTAGCTTAATCCAGGTTTTCATTGAAAAACATTTTTCAAACAACCCTATATGCCTTCTAGAAATTCTACATCATTTCCGATAAACAATATGTCAACAACATATACTCATCAGAAATTCTATAGTGCTCCCACTCACTTCTTTGGAAATACAAGTTTCTCATAAACTTTGTATAAACCCAAATCTTTGATCATCTCATCAAAGCGTACATTCCAACTCCGAGATGCTTACTCCAGTCCTTAGAAGGATTGCTGGAGCTTTGCATACTTGTTAGCATCTTTCAGGATTGACAAAAATCTTCTGGTTGTATCACATACAACCTTTCCTCAAGAAAATCGTCGAGGAAACAATGTTTTGACATCCTATCTGCACAATTTCATAAATAATGCAGTAATCGCTAACATAATTCCAACAGACTCTTAGCATCGCTACGAGTGAGAAAGTCTCATCGCAGTCAACTCCTTGAACTTGTCGGAAAACATCTTAATGACAAGTCAAGCTTTCTTAATGGTGACATTTACCATCATTGTCCGTCTTCCTTTTAAAATCCATCTGTACTCAACAGCCTTACGACCATCGAGCCGTTCTGCCAAAGTCTACACTTTGTTTTCATACATGGATCCTCTCTCAGATTTTATGGCCTCGAGCCATTCATCGGAATCTGGGCCCACCATCGCTTCTCCATAGCTTGTAGGTTCATTGTTGTCTAGCAACATGACGTCCAAGACAGGATTACGTACCACTCTGAAGTAGTACGCATCCTTGTCATCCTACGAGGTTTGGGAGTGACTTGATCCGAAGTCTCATGATCACTATCAGAAGCTTCCACTTCAATTGGTGTAGGTGCCATAGGAACAACTCCTGTGCCCGGCTACACACTAGTTGAAGTGACGGTTCAGTAACCTCATCAAGTCTCCACCATCCTCCCACTCAATTCTTTCGAGAGAAACTTTTCCTCGAGAAAGGACCCGATTTGAGAAACAATCCCTATTGCTTTCGGATCTGAGACAGGAGGTATACCCAAGTGTTTTGGGTGTCCTATGAAGATGCAGTTATCCGCTTTGGGTTCGAGCTTATCAGCCTGAAACTTTTTCATATAAGCGTCGCAGCCCCAAACCTTTTAAGAAATGACAGCTTAGGTTTCTCTAAACCATAGTTCATACGGTGTCATCTCATCGGAATTACGTGGTGCCCTATTTAAAGTGAGTGCGGTTGTCTCCAATGCCTAACCCATGAACGATAGTGGTAATTCGATAAGAGACGTCATCATATCCAATAGTTATGATGTTCGGACACACCATCATTCTATGGTGTTCCAGGCGGTACTAGTCGTGAAACAATTTCCACAGTGCCAAACTCGTAACTCAGATATTCATTTCTGTGATCATATCATAGACATTTTATCCTCTTGTCACGAAGATCTTCAACTTCATTCTGAAATTACTTGAACCATTCAATAATTCAGACTTGTGTTTCATCAAGTAAATATACTCAGTATCTACTCAAATCATCTGTGAAGTAAGAGCATAACGATATCCACTGCGTGCCTCAGCACTCATTGGACTGCACACATCAAAACGTGTTACTTCCAACAAGTTGCTTTCTTGTTCCATTTTACTGAAACCGAAGCTTTCAGTCATCTTGCCCATGTGGTATGATTTGCATGTCTCAAGCGATTCAAAATTAGGTGAGTCCAAACGGTCCATCTGCATGGAGTTTCTTCATGCGTACATACCAACAGACACGGTTCACATGTCTCAATCTTTTCAGAAATGAGTGAGTCCAAATATCCATCAACATGGAGCTTCTTCATGCGTTTTATACCAATATGACTTACATGGCAGTGCCACAAGTAGGTGGTACTATCGTTACTATCTTATATCTTTTGGCATGAACATGTGTATCACTATGATTGAGATTCAATAAACCATTCATTCTAGGTGCAAGACCATTGAAGGTATTATTCAAATAAATAGAGTAACCATTATTCTCCTTAAATGAATAACCGTGTTGCGATAGACATAATCCAATCATGTCTATGCTCAACGCAAACACCAAATAACAATTATTTAGGTTTAATACCAATCTCGATGGTAGAGGGAGCGAGCGATGCTTGATCATATCAACTTTGGAAACACTTCCAACACATATCGTCAGCTCACCTTTAGCTAGTCTTCGTTTATTCCGTAGCTTTTATTTCGAGTTACTAACACTTAGCAAACGAACCGGTATCTAATACCCTGATGCTACTAGGAGTACTAGTAAAGTACACATTCACATAATGTATATCCAATATACTTCTATCGACAGCCTTCTCATCTACCAAGTATCTAGGGTAATTCTGCTCCAGTAGCTGTTCTCCTCATTACAGAAGCACTTAGTCTCGGGTTTGGGTTCAACCTTGGGTTTCTCCACTAGAGCAGCAGCTAATTTGCCGTTTCATGAAGGATCCCTTCTTGCTCTTGCCCTTCTTGAAACTAGTGGTTTCACTAACCATCAATAATTGATGCTCCTTCTTGATTTCTACTTTCGCGGTGTCAAACATCGCGAATATTTCAAGGATCATCATATCCATCCCTGATATAGTTCATCACAAAGTTGTAGCAGCTTGGTGGCAATGACTTTGGAAAAACATCACTATCTTATCTGGAAGATCAACTCCCACTCGATTCAAGTGATTGTTGTACTCAGACAATCTGAGCACAAGCTCAACGATTGAGCTTTTCTCCCTTAGTTTGCAGGCCAAGAAAATCGTCGGAGGTCTTATACCTCTTGACGTGGGCACGAGCCTGAAATCCCAATTTCAGCCCTCGAAACATCTCATATGTTCCGCGACATTTCAAAATGTCTTCGGTGCCTCAATTCTAAACCATTTATCATTACCGAACTATCATGTAGTCATCAAAACGTGTATGTCAGATGTTCGCAACATCCACAGACCACGTTCGAGGTCCAGCACACCGAGCGGTGCATTAAGGACACAAGCCTTCTACTGTCCGCATAATTGCTACTATCAACTTTCAACGATATTTTCTCTAGGAACATATCTAAAACAGTAGAACTAAAGCGCGAGCTTACGACATAATTTGCAAAGATCTTTTGACTATGTTCAGGATAATTAAGTTCATCTTATGAACTCCCACTCAGATAGACATCCCTCTAGTCATCCAAGTGATTACATGATCCGAGTCAACTAGGCCGTGTCCGATCATCACGTGAGACGGACTAGTCAACGTCGGTGAACATCTTCATGTTGATCATATCTACCATACGACTCATGCTCGACCTTTCGGTCTTCTGTGTTCCGAGGCCATGTCTGTACATGCTAGGCTCGTCAAGTCAACCTAAGTGTTTGCATGTGTTCCGAGGCCATGTCTGTACATGCTAGGCTCGTCAACACCCGTTGTATTCGAACGTAAGGATCTATCACACCCGATCATCACGTGGTGCTTCGAAACGACGAACTTTCGCAACGGTGCACAGTTAGGGGGAACACTTTCTTGAAATTTTAATGAGGGATCATCTTATTTACTACCGTCGATCTAAGCAAATAAGATGCAAAAACATGATAAACATCACATGCAATCAAATAGTGACATGATATGGCCATCATCACTTTGCTCCTTTTGATCTCCATCTTCGGGGCTCCATGATCATCGTCGTCACCGGCATGACACCATGATCTCCATCATCATGATCTCCATCATCGTGTCTTCATGAAGTTGTCACGTCAACTATTACTTCTACTACTATGGCTAACGCTTTAGCAATAAAGTAAAGTAATTACATGACGTTTATGTTGACACGCAGGTCATAAATAAATTAAGACAACTCCTATGGCTCCTGCCGGTTGTCATACTCATCGACATGCAAGTCGTGATTCCTATTACAAGAACATGATCATCTCATACATCACATATATCATACATCACATCCTTTGGCCATATCACATCACATGGCATACCCTGCAAAAACAAGTTAGACGTCCTCTAATTGTTGTTTGCATATTTTACGTGGCTGCTATGGGTTTCTAGCAAGAACGTTTCTTACCTACGCAAAACCACAACGTGATATGTCAATTGCTATTTACCCTTCATAAGGACCCTTTTCATCGAATCCGATCCGACTAAAGTGGGAGAGACTGGCACCCGCTGGCCACCTTATGCAACTAGTGCATGTCAGTCGGTGGAACCTGTCTCACGTAAGTGTACGTGTAAGGTCGGTCCGGGCCGCTTCATCCCACAATGCCGCCGAATCAAGATTGACTAGTAACGGTAAGCATATTGAACAAAATCAACGCCCACAACTACTTTGTGTTCTACTCGTGCATGGAATCTACGCAATAAACCTGGCTCTGATACCACTGTCGGGGAACGTAGCAGATATTCAAAATTTTCCTACGTGTCACCATGATCTATCTATGGAGAAACCAGCAACGAGGGGAAGGAGAGTGCATCTACATACCCTTGTAGATCGCTAAGCGTAAGCGTTCCAGTGAACGGGGTTGATGGAGTCGTACTCGTCGTGATCCAAATCACCGATGACCAAGTGCCGAACGGACGGCACCTCCGCGTTCAACACACGTACAGCCCGGTGACGTCTCCCATGCCTTGATCCAGCAAGGAGAGAGGGAGAGGTTGAGGAATACTCCATTCAGCAGCAGCACAATGACATGGTGGTGGTGGAGGAGCGTGGCAATTCTGCAGGGCTTCGCCAAGCACCACAGAAGAGGAGGAAGAAGAGACGCAGGGCTGCACCAACGAGAGATCGAATCGCGTGTTGTGGGAAGCCCTATGCCTCAACTATATATAGGGGAAGGGGAGGGGCTACGCCCCCTCTAGGGTTCCCACCCCTAGGGGGGCGGAAGCCCTAGATGGGACTTGGGTGGCGGCCAAGAGGGGAGGGGAGAGGGAGGCGCACCAATATGGGCCCTAAGGCCCATATCCCCTTATGGTTTGCCCCCTTTCCACCTCTTAGGCACCTTGGGCCCTTGTGGGAGGCGCACCAGCCCACTTAGGGGCTGGTCCCTCCCCACCCTTGGCCCATGCAAGCCTCCGGGGCAAGTGGCCCCACTTGGTGGACCCCCGAGACCCTCCCGCTGGTCCCGGTACGTTACCGATAAATCCTGAAACTCTTCCGGTGACCAAAACAGGACTTCCCATATATAAATCTTTACCTCCGGACCAATCTGGAGATCCTCGTGACGTCCGGGATCTCATCCGGGACTCCGAACAACATTCGGTAGCCACATACAAACTTCCTTTATAACCCTAGCGTCATCGAACCTTAAGTGTGTAGACCCTACGGGTTCGGGAGACATGCAGACATGACCGAGACATTCTCCGGTCAATAACCAACAGCGGGATCTGGATACCCATGTTGGCTCCCACATGTTCCACGATGATCTCATCGGATGAACCACGATGTCGAGGATTTGATCAATCCCGTATACAATTCCCTTTGTCTAGGGGTATAGTACTTGCCCGAGATTCGACCGTCGGTATCTCGATACCTTGTTCAATCTCGTTACCGGCAAGTCTCTTTTTACTCGTTCCGTAGTACATCATCCCGTGATCAACTCCTTGATCACATTGTGCACATTATGATGATGTCCTACCGAGTGGGCCCAGAGATACCTCTCCGTCACACGGAGTGACAAATCCCAGTCTCGATTCGTGCCAACCCAACAGACACTTTCGGAGATACCTGTAGTATACCTTTATAGCCACCCAGTTACGTTGTGACATTTGACACACCCAAAGCACTCCTACGGTATCCGGGAGTTGCACAATCTCATGGTCTAAGGAAACGATACTTGACATTAGAAAAGCTTTAGCATACGAACTACATGATCTTGTGCTAGGCTTAGGATTGGGTCTTGTCCATCACATCATTCTTCTAATGATGTTATCCCGTTATCAATGACATCCAATGTCCATGGTCAGGAAACCGTAACCATCTATTGATCAACGAGCTAGTCAACTAGAGGCTTACTAGGGACATGGTGTTGTCTATGCATCCACACATGTATCTGAGTTTCCTATCAATACAATTCTAGCATGGATAATAAACGATTATCATGAACAAGGAAATATAATAATAACCTATTTATTATTGCCTCTAGGGCATATTTCCAACAACGGCTGGGTCCACGGCCGTAGTAAGGAAGTGCCTCCTTATTACGTGCAAAATAATTATTCCTCCACCTGACAGCGGGGAATCACCGGACAGGCCACCGTATTTTGCCCCCTGACTGCTGGGACCCACCAGCTACATCTTCGTAGGCAAGGAAGTGCCTGACAGTCGGGACCCACCTGGTCGAAGCGTACATAGCGTTGTCATTCTAGTCGCGAACGTGTACGTACATATATACTGGTGGATGTAGAGGCGCGCACGTGTCGTAGTAGAGGCGGCCAGGGTGCAAGAAAAAAAATACGGCCACGTATGTGTACATACGGGCGGGGTCTCGAACGCCTACTCGCGCATACGTACGGCGAGGGCTCGTGTACATGGCTGGGTCGGAACGGAGAAACAACATCGTCGTCGTGTTCATGGGTCGGAACGGAATGCATGGTCATGTTCATCGAGAGGGCTTGGACGGAAGAGGCGATGGAAAAGAGGCCTGGCGTACCGTAAAGCGGTGGAAACGGACCTCTTACGGTCGAAACGGGGGTCTTGTTGATCGGGAGGGGTGTGGCGTACCGCAAAACGGAGGAAACAGACCTCCTATTGTCGAAACGGGGGTCCTGTTGATTGGGAGGGGTGTGGCGTACCGCAAAACGGAGGAAACGGACTTGTGTTGGAGCGCTACGGTCGAAATGGGGGTCCTGTTCATCGGGAGGGGTGTGGCGTACCGCAAAACGAGACTCCACAGGATACTGTTCATCTCCACCGTCGACCCCCTCCAGCCTCCACGAGCTACTGTTCATCCATCGTCGACCTCCTCCAGCCTCTACGGGCTCCTGTTCATCCAGCCTCCACCGCGCGCTACTCCACCGGCTACTGTTCAACCACCCCTCCACCGTCTACTGTTCATCCAGCCCTCCACACCACGGGGTCCTGTTCAACCACCCCTCCACGGGAACCCCTCCACCGTATACTGTTCATCCTGCCCTCTGCGGGGTGGTCCTGTTTATCCATCCCTCCACGGGGTCCTGTTCATCCAGCCCCAACCGGCTCGATCGATCGGGGTCCTGTTCATCCAGCCCCAACCGGCTCGATCGATCGGGGTCCTGTTCATCCAGAGGCAACACCACGGGGTCATGTTCATCCACCCCCCACTGGGAACTGTTCATCCAACCCCCCCCCCCCCGGCAACACTCACTGTTCATCCAGAGGCAGCATCGATCGGCTTCAGTTAGCAGCAGTAGCCAAGGAATCGCTTGATCGGGTTCAGTTAACAGCCATCGATCGATCGCTCGGGTTCAGTAACGTGTATCCTGTAGTGCAATCGCTCGGGTTCAGTTAGAGCCCAACGCCTCGCTCAGGTTCAGTTAGAGCCAACGCCTCGCACACACGCGCGTACGTGTACGAGAGAAACGCGCATCGCTCGGCCCCCGACCTCCCATCGTAACCGGGAACTCCCCGAAATTTTCCTCCCCCTCGCTTCTACCACGGTTTTTTCCGTCATGGACAGCCCAAAGAATGTCATGCAGCTGCGTCTCCGGCCCGCCCAGGACAAAAAGCCCATTTTCTGTCATGATTTTATGTCATAGAAGTAGGAGCCCACCACATCTATGATGATACCGGGTTTAGTCACAATTATCGTCATAGAAGTGTCATATGTATGACGGAAAAAAATTTGTTCGGCCCAAAATGTCACGGATGTGTATTTTTTTTGTAGTGAGGCGTGTCGACGCGCGCGCGCCCGAGCTCCACCTCCTGCTTCCCCCTCGCCCTGTCTCCACGCCACAGGAACAGCCTTGACCCCCTCTGCCTCTCCCTCACTCTGGAGCTCTCTTCCTCTCCTCTAGCTCCCTCCCCGCAGCCCCACCGAACATGTCGTCGCCGCCGCTCACCGTTACCGCGGCCACCGGTAATCACACGCCTCACCGACGGATCTCCAAGCTTCTGCGTGTCGTCCTCGACCTCCTCGATGAGATACTCAACGCCGGGCACTCCCGAACGTTGTCGACGCCGTCGTCTTCATCCTTGGTCCGCCAAGATCGCCATCGCTGCCCCGCTCAACTCCGGCCTTCCCCGAGCCCGCTTCGACGCCTGCTGCAATCGCCGTGAGCCCTGCTCTGTCCTACCCCTCTCCGTTACCCCTCTCATGCACTGTATGCATCGCACCGAGCTCACCCGCACCCGCCGCCGCCTGTGCTCACCGCTGGCGTGCCTCCGGCCACGCAACGGCCTGGCCGTCATGTCCACCTTGCTCGCCGCACCACGTAGAGCATGTAGGTGCTAACCCCGCGCCTCCACGCTCGTTGTAGCGACGACCCCGAGCTCACCCGAGCTCCGGCAGCCGCCAACGTCGTCGCCGGCGACGATTCCGGCCACCTCCGAACCAACCACCACCACCAATGGAAGCGGCACACCTCCAGCTCCCCGTAGATGGCCTCCGCCACTCATTTGGTCGCCGGAGCGCGAAACCCGCGCCGCTCCGCCGCGTCTGCTGTCGCTGCCGCCGCCGGCTAAACACCGGCGAGTTGACCGCCTTTGACCCGCGGGGTTTGACCCCGTCTGTCCAGGGGTTTGACCCCTCTCTCTCACTGACATGCGGGACACGCCCTGCTAACTAACCTAGATTAGTGTTAACTAAACCTAGTTAGTTTAGTTTAGTTCTTACTAACACATGGGACCCACTGGTCAGTTTGACCTGGACCGCCCCGTTGACCTGCTGACGTCACAGTGACATAGTGATGATGCAGTAACTCTTTTTCTGGATTTATTCTTATACAGGAAATTCCAGAAAATAGCCAAAACTTCTAAAAATCATAGAAAATCAACCGTAGCTCCAAATCAAACAAATTATATATGAGAAATGATTAGAAAAATCCAATCTATCCATCTCTACAGGTTTCATGCATGTTAGAGCAACCTAACCTTGCTATTTAGATGAAACATGATAATGCACTTATATGAGTTTATAGTTTAGGCTTGTATTTGAATCTTGGATTCAAATAAGCTCAAACCACCCTGGTTTTAGTTGCATTAGCCCAAGACACTCATTTTGACCTCTCATATTCATACATCATATTGTTGCATTGCATTGATTGTGTTTCCTCTCTGTTCCTGGTGTTGTTCCCCCTCGGTAGATGTTGTTCCGACGTTGTGATCGTTGACACTAATGAAGACTCAATGCTATCTTCAGAAGTGCCAGGCAAGCAAAACCCCTTGTTCATTCTGATACAATCCCACTCTCTCGCTCCTGCTCTCTTTTACTGCATTAGGACAACAACGATTTAACTGTTACATGCTGCGGTAGTTGAACCCCTTTCCTCTACATGACCTATCATTGCCACAGTAAATAGATGAAACCCACTAGAATGAGTAGGAGTTGTTTGAGCCCTGATGTGCCTACTCATTCATGCTTGTTTGTCATGCCTGCTTGAAAGTGCAACTATCCCTAGGTGGTTTTGGTAATTCATAACAACATATAGCTCATTGAGCTAATGATATTCCAAGATAACTATTTCAGGAAAGCTCAATGATTGGCATGGCATGAATGGTGAAAGTGGAACCCTCAAAATACTAAGGACAAAGGATTGGATCAAGCTCAAAAGCTCAAGACTCTTCATTTTACATTTTAGTGATCCAAGATCACATTGAGTCCATAGGAAAAGCCAATACTATCAAGGAGGGATGAGGTGTTGCTTAATGAGCTCTTTGCCTTATGTGCATAATGATATGCTCCAAAATCCTCAACTACTTTCCCATATCCACATATGACCTAAACCCTAAGCCAAACTCGGTCATACCGATTCTTTCTATCCGGCGCCACCGAGTCTTCAAATGTCATAAGCCACTGCCAAAACCCTAGCAAATCGGTTTCACCGATAGGGATCTCGGTCTCATCGAGATGGGATTGCAATCTCTCTGTTTCCTTTTCGTAACTTTTCGGTCTCACCGAAAGAGTGGATCGGTCCCACCGAGATTGCAATGCAAACTCTCTGTTTCCCTTTTGTAACTTTTCGGTCTCACCGAAAGAGCAAATCGGTCCCACCGAGTTTGCCTGACCAACTCTCTGGTTAGCTAATTACCAAATCGGTCTCACCGAGTTTGTGTAATCGGTCTCACCGAGTTTGTGTAATCGGTCTCACCGAGATTACGTTATGCCCAAACCCTAACCATATCGGTCCTACCGAGATGCATGTCAGTCCCACCGAAAAACTCTGACGGTCACTAGGTTTACCTTTTCGGTCCGACCGAGTTTGTTGATTCGGTCCCACCGAGATTGGTAAATTGTGTGTAACGGTTGGATTTTAAGTGGAGGCTATATATACCCCTCCACCTCCTCTTTATTCGTGGAGAGAGCCATCAGAACACATCTACACTTCCAACTCATATGTTCTGAGAGAGAACCACCTACTCATGTGTTGAGACCAAGATATTCCATTCCTACCATATGAATCTTGATCTCTAGCCTTCCCCAAGTTGCTTTCCACTCAAATCTTCTTTCCACCAAATCCAAATCCTGTGAGAGAGAGTTGAGTGTTGGGGAGACTATCATTTGAAGCACAAGAGCAAGGAGTTCATCATCAACACACCATTTGTTACTTCTTGGAGAGTGGTGTATCCTAGATTGGCTAGGTGTCACTTGGGAGCCTCCGACAAGATTGTGGAGTTGAACCAAGGAGTTTGTAAGGGCAAGGAGATCACCTACTTCGTGAAGATCTACCGCTAGTGAGGCAAGTCCTTCGTGGGCGATGGCCATGGTGGGATAGACAAGGTTGCTTCTTCGTGGACCCTTCGTGGGTGGAGCCCTCCGTGGACTCATGCAACCGTTACCCTTCGTGGGTTGAAGTCTCCACTAACGTGGATGTAGGATAGCACCACCTATACGAACCACGGGAAAAACATCTGTGTCTCCAATAGCGTTTGAATTCTCCAAACCCTTCCCTTTACATTCTTGCAAGTTGCATGCTTTACTTTCCGCTGCCTATATACTCTTTGCATGCTTGCTTGAATTGTGTGATGATTGCTTGACTTGTCCTAAATTTGCTAAAATCTGCCAAGAACTACAATTGGGAAAAGGTTAAGTTTTTATTTGGTCAATTAGTCTAATCACCCCCCCTCTAGACATACTTCCGATCCTACAAATGGTATCAGAGCTTTGGTCTCCATTTGCTTTGATTTCCATAGCTTTTGGTGGTCATAGCCTTGGTTTCACAACCTAGGAGAGTATGGCATCTAGTGAGGGAAATTATCACCGTAGAGGTCCTTACTTTGATGGTACTAACTTTGCTAGTTGGAAGCATAAAATGAAAATGCATATTCTTGGACATAACCCAGCCGTTTGGGCTATTGTGTGTGTTGGCTTGCAAGGTGACTTCTTCGACGGGAAAGAACCAAACCGTGAAGCTACCTCAGATGAGTTGAAGATGCTACAATACAACGCTCAAGCTTGTGATATTCTCTTCAACGGATTGTGCCCCGAAGAATTCAACAAAATCAGCCGTCTTGAGAATGCAAAGGAAATTTGGGATACTTTGATTGATATGCACGAGGGTACCAACTCCGTCAAGGAATCCAAATTGGATGTGCTTCAAAGTCAACTTGACAAGTTCAAAATGAAGGATGGTGAAGGTGTCGCTGAAATGTTCTCTAGGCTTGCTCTCATCACAAATGAGATTGCTGGCTTAGGGAGTGAAGAGATGACCGACAGATTCATCATCAAGAAGATCCTAAGAGCCTTGGATGTAAAATATGATACCGTGTGCACATTGATCCAAATGATGCCCAATTACAAAGATCTCAAGCCAACGGAAGTCATTGGAAGAATTGTTGCTCATGAGATGTCACTCAAGGATAAAGAGGAACTTCACAACAAATCAAGTGGTTCTTACAAAGCCTCATGTGAAGCCCCCACATCATCAAGTGAGAAACAAGACTTCAATGAAGAACTGAGCTTAATGGTGAAGAACTTCAACAAGTTCTACAAGAGTAGAAGCAAAGATAGAAGCTCCAAGTCAAGGTCCTACAATGACAAAAGGTCTTCTAGTCGAGAGCGAAACTGCTACAATTGTGGAAGACCCGGACACTATTCCAATGAATGTACGGCTCCCTACAAAAGAGGAAGCAAAAGAGAGGAATCACCATCATGAGAGAGAAGGAGTAGAGATGATCGTTATGAACGAAGATACTCACGGAGGAGCAAGGATTCGGAAAGAAAGGAAAAATCATCAAGGAGCTACACAAAACATAGACATCAAACTCATGTTGGTGAATGGGTATCCGGCTCCGACTCCGACAACCACTCCGAGAGAACTTATCACTCCGATTCCGAATATACTCAAGATGAAGGTGTTGCCGGTCTAGCACTTGTGTCAACCAACTCCTACGACATATTTGATTCACCAAATGAAGGAATTGGAAGATGTTTCATGGCCAAAGGTCCTAAGGTAACTCATTCTGAGTATGTAGATTTTAATAGTGATGAAGATGACTTGTTAGGCGATGATGATTTACTTGTTGACAACTCTAGTGATGAATCCTATGATGAAACGTCAATTAATCATACTAAAACGAATGACAATGATAAGGAGAAAATTGAGGCTCTAACTAAAGAACTAAACACTCTTAAGTTAGCTCATGAAACTATCTTCGAAGATCATCGAGAACTTTTAAGGGCTCATGAGAAGTTACGCTTTGAAAAGCTCAATCTTGAGCAAGAGCATGAGCTTTTAAAGGCAATCAATGATGATCTCCGCAAGAAAAGTTCTTCTTACATTGCCAAACGTTTACTCTTATCCACTTATATGCCTCAAGTCAAGTCTAGTAACAAGAACAAGAAAGATTCTTCCTCTAGTAGTAACAATGACCATGTTAAATCCAATATTGTTACACTTGAGCAAGAAAATAGCATATTGAAGGAAATCATAGAGAAAGGAGTGTACAAAAGCCTTGCTGGAAGTAAGCAATTCGAGGAGATTGTACGCAAGCAAGGAAGGCACCGGAAGAATCAAGGTGTTGGTTTTGAACGAAAGTTCAATGCCAATGGAGTTGAGTGGGAAGAAGATCAATACCCCAAGACAAAGTTTGTTCCTCAACAAGAGAAGTATGACCCAACTTCTTTCAAGGGGACACAAACTCAAGATGATCTTCCACCACAAGACTACAAGAAAAAAGTCAAGGACAAGCTTCAAGAGGAAATTGATGCATTTGAAGAAGCTCCTAAGACCTTAGTCAAGTGGATTCCCAAGACTACTTCAAGTTCCACTTCATCAACTACGACTACAACTCCAAGGATTCCCATCAAGATGGTGTGGATCCAAAAGAAGAAGAACTAGAGAATTCTTGAGGGTGACTCCGCCAACAAACTTCACTCTTATCATTTTGGCAAGAACAAGTGCAATCAAATTCCACATCTTGCACTAGTTCAAGGAGTCACAAACCCTCTTGTTGGTAAGTCAAGGGACAAGGTAACCTAAAAGCTTTCATAGACATCATCTTGTATGTGCATCACTCTATGTCTATGGATATACTTGCTTGTTCCTTGTGGGACTAACCCATGTAGGTATTGAAAGTGCAATTCACTCAAAAGGATAGCTCCAAGTGATCTACATCAACATTGAGCATCCACATCTTCAACATCTACATGAAGTCATCATCGACAAAACCCAAGGTTAGTTCATCCCTCTTCGGGGGGATATCACATCTAGGGGGAGCTTTACTCTAAGACTTGAGCTAAAGCGACTCTAATGATGTGAACACAACAATGCTTTATGTAAAAGTGGTAACCCCACTTGAGCTTAAACGATGAGTATGACCTAATGAGCTCTTTGCCTTATGTGCTTAATGATATGCTCCAAAATCCTCAACTACTTTCCCATATCCACATATGACCTAAACCCTAAGCCAAACTCAGTCATACTGATTCTTTCTATCCGGCGCCACCGAGTCTTCATATGTCATAAGCCACTGCCAAAACCCTAGCAAATCGGTTTCACCGATAGGGATCTCGGTCTCACCGAGATGGGATAGCAATCTCTCTGTTTCCTTTTCGTAACTTTTCGGTCTCACCGAAAGAGCGGATCGGTCCCACCGAGATTGCAATGCAAACTCTCTGTTTCCCTTTTGTAACTTTTCGGTCTCACCGAAAGAGCAAATCGGTCCCACCGAGTTTGCCTGACCAACTCTCTAGTTAGCTAATTACCAAATCGGTCTCACTGAGTTTGTGTAATCGGTCTCACCAAGATTTTATGCCCAAACCCTAACCATATCGGTCCTACCGAGATGCATGTCAGTCCCACCGAAAAACTCTAACGGTCACTAGGTTTACCTTTTCGGTCCGACCGAGTTTGTTGATTCGGTCCCACCGAGATTGATAAATTGTTTGTAACGGTTGGATTTTCAGTGGAGGCTATATATACCCCTCCACCTCCTCTTCATTCATGGAGAGAGCCATCAGAACACATCTACACTTCCAACTCATATGTTCTGAGAGAGAACCACCTACTCATGTGTTGAGACTAAGATATTCCATTCCTACCATATGAATCTTGATCTCTAGCCTTCCCCAAGTTGCTTTCCACTCAAATCTTCGTTCCACCAAATCCAAATCCTGTGAGAGAGAGTTGAGTGTTGGGGAGACTATCATTTGAAGCACAAGAGCAAGGAGTTCATCATCAACACACCATTCGTTACTTCTTGGAGAGTGGCGTCTCCTAGATTGGCTAGGTGTCACTTGGGAGCCTCCGACAAGATTGTGGAGTTGAACCAAGGAGTTTGTAAGGGCAAGGAGATCGCCTACTTCGTGAAGATCTACCGCTAGTGAGGCAAGTCCTTCGTGGGCGATGGCCATGGTGGGATAGACAAGGTTGCTTCTTCGTGGACCCTTCGTGGGTGGAGCCCTCCGTGGACTCGCGCAACCGTTACCCTTCGTGAGTTGAAGTCTCCACTAACGTGGATGTAGGATAGCACCACCTATCCGAACCACGGGAAAAACATCTGTGTCTCCAATAGCGTTTGAATTCTCCAAACCCTTCCCTTTACATTCTTGCAAGTTGCATGCTTTACTTTCCGCTGCCTATATACTCTTTGCATGCTTGCTTGAATTGTGTGATGATTGCTTGACTTGTCCTAAAGTTGCTTAAATCTGCCAAGAACTAAAATTGGGAAAAGGTTAAGTTTTTATTTGGTCAAGTAGTCTAATCACCCCCCCCCCCTCTAGACATACTTCCGATCCTACACTGCTACTGTGTAATGCCCTCGATGCGGCTATATCTCCCACGTGTTGAAGCACGACTTAGAGGCATAACCGCATTGAAAGCAATGTCGCAAGTGAGGTGATCTTCGCACAACCCATGTAATACATAAGGGAAAGAGATACATAGTTGGCTTACAATCGCCACTTCACGCAATACATGAGTAAAGCATTACATCAAACAGATACAATCAAGGTCCGACTACGGAACCAAAATAAAAGAAGACTACCCCAAATGCTACACAGATCCCCGATCGTCCCAACAGGGCTCCACTACTGATCAACTGAAATGAAACAACACAATGAACAAGATCTTCATCGAGCTCCTCCTTGAGCTCAGGTGCGTCACCTGCACGATTTCATCGGCACCTGCAAACTGGTTTTGGAAGTATCTGTGAGTCACGGGGACTCAGCAATCTCACACCCGCGAGATCAAGACTATTTAAGCTTATGGGTAGGAGAAGGTAGTGAGGTGGAGCTGCAGCAAGCGACTAGCATATCTGGTGTCTAACATACGCAAATGAGAGCGAGAAGAGAAGGCAAAAGCACGGTCGAACAACTATGATCAAGAAGTGATCCTAGAACAACCTACGTCAAGCATAACTCCAACACCGTGTTCACTTCCCGGACTCCGCCGAGAAGAGACCATCACGGTTACACACGCGGTTGATGTGTTTTAATTACAGCCAACTTCGGGTTTTCTACAACCGGACATTAACAAATTCCCATCTGCCTCATAACCGCGGGCATGGCTTTTGAAAGATAATACCCTGCAGGGGTGTCCCAACTTAGCCCATTATAAGCTCTCACGGTCAACGAAGGATATTCCTTCTACCGGGAAGACCCGATCAGTCTCGGAATCCCGGCTACAAGACATTTCGACAAAGGTAAAACAAGACCAGCAAAGCCGCCCGAATGTGCCGACAAATCCCGATAGGAGCTGCACATATCTCGTTCTCAGGGCACACCGGATGAGCAGTCCGTACAACTAAAACCAGGCCTCAAGTTTCCCCGAGGTGGCGCTGCAAAGGGCTCTAGTTTGGACCAGCACTCAGAGGAGCACTGGCCCGGGGAGGTTAAAATAAAGATGACCCTTGAGTCTGCAGAACCCAATGGAAATGTTTAATATAGCTCCCTAATATTGGGAGGATATGTTATAAACAGAAATCACCATTGTGAACATCCCTCGATTTAAATGGACCAAAGATCCATACGATTTGTTTAGTTGAGTTGCAAAAATTAATGATATGATGACATGACGACATGATGCAATGCAAGAGATGACATGATGAATGCAACAAAGCAATTGAAACACACGGCGAAACTCGAAATACATGAAAGTCTTCTGGAGCGTCGGTCTCGGGGCGTTACAACACTCCACCACTACGAGAGGATCTCGTCCCGAGATCTAGGATGGCACCGGAGAAAAGCGGAAGAGGAAGAGGTAAACCAGAGTTGCTTCTTTGACAAACGAGTGACACCATGAACCTTGAGAGGTTGAAAAGTTGAAAGAAAGAACACAACAGAGTTGAACGAACTTGAAAACACTCCGTTAGAGAAGAGGAACATGGGATACGACGAGAACCAAGAGATTTAGTGATAAGATAGATATTGAAACCACTTCGGTTAAAACTAGATAGAGAAGGAATAAGATTGATATAATTTGATAGCACTTTGGTTGAACATGGAATGAATAGAACAATAACTTGACAAGATGGAAAGAACTTGAATAGAACACTGCTCATGTTAAATGGATAAGCACGGAAAAGAACATGATCTTGACCAAACGAGATGATGTGTCAAAGAGAGCAATACAACAATGCCTCCGGAAGGAAGAATAGAAGATAAATCGTCGGAACAAAAGAACAGAGAAGAAAAAGACAACTTCTGTCACAAATTAGTTTGGAAAGCACCTTTCCAAGAAGGTTATAGCGGAGTTGTTGGAAAACCAACAACGAAAAGATAAGATCCTCATGGGCCAATTGAGACATCTCAAAACTTGAGGTGAACTTCTACCACTAACGAAAACAATTGCTTGCTTGAGATCAACGAAGAGATGAAAACTTATTCCACCAAGAGGATAAAGAGCAAGCTTGGTTCATTGAGAAGCACCACAATAGCAACATTCCTTAGGGAAGGCTTTAAGTGAAATCTAAACCAAGATAACTCCGAGGAAGAAAATGATGGGTTTAAATATCTCATTCCTGAACTTGTGAATCCTGAAACACGAAGGGAAAATTTCCAAGAATGACATAACACCACCTCAAAAGATAAGGTATGAAAGAATTGCACTTCAGAATGCAAGATGAAGAATACTTGAGCTCCTTTGAAAAGAATCTCGATGAACACTTCGAGAAGGAATTAAATCCTTGATGAGCCGTCATGTAGATCCTCCCTGAAGAGCTCTGGTAATAAAAAGGATAATGAAAAGAAAGAGAAGTTAAAAACACAAGGTGAAGTCTTGCAATGATAAGATGAAGCTTTGAAATGATATAACCGAGAAAACTTGGAACTCCGGAAAGAAAGATGAACAAATGAAACCGAGAAAAATGACATGACGAACCACTCTGGAAAGAAGAAACTAGATCACTTGGATGAAACAAGAATAAGAATTATGTTATGCGCCTCCTTCACCAATTTAAATTGATGACAAGCAATGGATTTGGCATACTACTTATTCTCGTAGAAAGGATTAAGATAGATATGGAGCAAACTTGAGAAAAGTCTTCAACGAACCACCGGTAGGATTTGGAAAGAACGAATGAATCTATATGATAGAGAAGGAAGAGAACTCTTGAACGAACCACCGTAAGAATTGAAAATGAAAGTAGTAAAGGCACAAATCACCGGGAAGAATTAGAAAATTAACGGAGATACTTGAGAGAATTTAGATACAAGTGAAACGAAGAGATCATGAACTAATTAGAGAATACTTGAATGATGCACTAGTAAGATTTGGAAAACAAGAGCTGAACGCTTGAATGAATAATTCTGAGATGATGGGCTCCGGAGAATCAAACTAAAAAGACTCCTGAAATGCTCCGGATGGGTGAAAAGAATTCTCACAATCGGAAATAATTATGAGATGATGGCATCAAGCTTGAACTAAGCATCTTTGCAAGAACGGGTAAGGATTTAAGAGGAACTCCTCTTCGGTCTTCAAAATCCGAGAATGACGACGAGAACCACCATGAATTATTGAGGCACTCCAGAATGAAGAATATAATGGTTGAGCCAACGATGAAAAGAATTTGAAAGATCTTGGAGAAAGACATTTGACTGATGATAATTCATTCTTACGTCAAAATTGGAAAAGAATTTGAGAATAACTCCAGGAAAATTAGAAGAGTCAGGTAAGATCCTGGGAAAAGACCTGTGGGTTAGGGCCCACTCAAAAGAAACACTGTTGAACGATTGCTTGAAAAGAGAGATTGCACCGGTTGAATTAAATGGCTTTAATCAGATAGCATCCTCAAAAGAACTTGAGTGAATTGAGAATGGAAAGTTGAATCTTCTGAGATATCTTAAGCACTCCGGAACAAATGAATAACAAGTGAAAGATTATGAGATGCACCGGTATGGCAAAACATTTGAAACGAGGAAAAGAATATGATCAACACTGAAAGCTTGAATGAATAACACTGGAGAAGAAAAGAATGAAGAATGATAAACTTGAAACTGTTGAGCATCTTCAAGGGAGATCACCGGATAAGAACATTGAAAGAAAAGAATGAAGAGACTTCACATGAATAAATGGATACTTGATTAAGAAATTTGAGTCCTTGAAGAAAAAGGGTGGGAGGGCGGGAAAACAAAGGCAACTTGGGGACGGGTGAAACGGATACCGTTAAGAAAAACTTAGAATTTATCTTGCGGATGTTGAAATGATCGGATCCACTTAAAGAGAAACACGCCAGTTGGAAAAGAATTAACATGACAACCTCGATGATCAAGAAGGATTGGTATTCATATAGAAGTATGAGAACACCGCTTAGAAAAGGTATGGAATCCACACTTGACTTCGAAGCAACTCGAATACCACAAAACAAAACAAAAACAAAGGATTTGGCTTGCAGAATAAGCCGGAACAAACACATGATAGAGATTTCGCCCAAAGTGTTCGTGATGAGGCCCCACGGGCACGACATATAGCGGACGTCACGAATGACAAACAAGACGTCCCCGAATCGGCATAGCCAAGGATTCTTTAAGACGCCTCGCGACCACTGTAAATCGACCGTGACAAGCGAACCACTAGCACGTTAGGCCCCAATCTCAAATCATACATCTGTCGGAAAGATATCCTATAAGCTAATAGAATTCCCACTTATAAACTCCCGAAACTTTCTGGTTATGCAATCAGGTGTTGGGGATACAGGGGACACAAAATATATCACCCAAACTAACAATTCCTAGATCCAGCTGTATCCATCCTTCAACACATAACCAAGAAACCTTCGGAAATCGTCTACCTCAACCTTCGAAAAGCATCCGTTATACGAGTTATGGCAATACTCCTGAACTCCCGCCCCAGTACTGGGTGGCGTCGAGGTGATCTCACCAACAACTGCATAAAAGAGATTTTCGATGTCGGCAAAACTTAGGTATTCCAAAACTGCAACGATAAAATTGTGACGACAACACCTCGGAGCTCAACTCCCCGGGACACTGCCACAACCCCTAAATGTCAGGAGGCATCAAGAACTATGTTCTCGTCACAAAACCATCGGAACGATTCCAAGATACCCGTGTGATCCTAAAAAAACTGAAATGAACTGAAATGAAACAACACAATGAACAAGATCTTCATCGATCTCCTCCTTGAGCTCAGGTGCGTCACCTGCACGATTTCATCGGCACCTGCAAACTGGTTTTGGAAGTATCTGTGAGTCACGGGGACTCAGCAATCTCACACCCGCGAGATCAAGACTATTTAAGCTTATGGGTAGGAGAAGGTAGTGAGGTGGAGCTGCAGCAAGCGACTAGCATATCTGGTGTCTAACATACGCAAATGAGAGCGAGAAGAGAAGGCAAAAGCACGGTCGAACAACTATGATCAAGAAGTGATCCTAGAACAACCTACGTCAAGCATAACTCCAACACCGTGTTCACTTCCCGGACTCCGCCGAGAAGAGACCATCACGGTTACACACGCGGTTGATGTGTTTTAATTACAGCCAACTTCGGGTTTTCTACAACCGGACATTAACAAATTCCCATCTGCCTCATAACCGCGGGCATGGCTTTTGAAAGATAATACCCTGCAGGGGTGTCCCAACTTAGCCCATTATAAGCTCTCACGGTCAACGAAGGATATTCCTTCTACCGGGAAGACCCGATCAGTCTCGGAATCCCGGCTACAAGACATTTCGACAAAGGTAAAACAAGACCAGCAAAGCCGCCCGAATGTGCCGACAAATCCCGATAGGAGCTGCACATATCTCGTTCTCAGGGCACACCGGATGAGCAGTCCGTACAACTAAAACCAGGCCTCAAGTTTCCCCGAGGTGGCGCTGCAAAGGGCTCTAGTTTGGACCAGCACTCAGAGGAGCACTGGCCTGGGGAGGTTAAAATAAAGATGACCCTTGAGTCTGCAGAACCCAATGGAAAAAAGGCTTAGGTGGCAAATGGTAAAACCAAGGTTGGGCCTTGCTGGAGGAGTCTTATTCAAAGCGAACTGTCAAGGGGGTCCCATAAATCACCCAACCGTGTAAGGAACGCAAGATCCGGGAACATAATACCGATATGACGGAAACTAGGGCGGCAAGAGTGGAACAAAACACCAGGCATAAGGCCGAGTCTTCCACCATTTACCAAGTATATAGATGCATTAATAATATAAAAGGTATTGTGATATCCCAACAAGTAAACATGTTCCAATCAAGGAACAACATCTCCATGTTCCAACAAGGAACAAACTTCATCTTCACCTGCAACTAACAACGCTATAAGAGGGGCTGAGCAAAGCGGTAACATAGCCAAACAACGGTTTGCTAGGACAAGGTGGGTTAGAGGCTTGGTTTAACAATATGGGAGGCATGATAAGCAAGTGGTAGGTATCGCAGCATAGGCATAGCAAAAGAGCGAGCAACTAGCAAGCAAAGATAGAAGTGATTTTGAGGGTATGGTCATCTTGCCTGAGATCCCGCAAGGAAGAAGAACGAGTCCATGAAGAAGACAAGCGGACGTAGTCGAACGAATCCTCACAACTCCGGAACGAAACCGAAGCTAACGAGAGAAACAACCCGGAAACAAACAAACAACATGGTAAACCAACAAGCACAAACATGGAATGATGCACAACCAAGTATGATGCATGTCTGATTTAAATAGCATGGCATGGCAAAGTGCAACAAGCAATACTACAAGTTAAGTGGAGCTCAATATGCATCGGGATGCATATTGACAAAACACCACATCAATTACTTAGTTTACTCCCGTTTATGTACACATCAATATTAAATGTTGCTTAACATGGCAAGAGGTGAAACATAATAAAACTACCTATTTAGGCAATTTTAAATGAGGCCGGAAGAACAAACAACAAATCCGGTAAATCCCCATATGCATTTAGCCATTTAATGCAAGCAACAATTTTAAGCAATTTAAATGTTGTTATCATGATGCGGATGACTTATACAAGTTTATGCATTTTTTATGAAAATGTTGACATCTAATATGATAGGGAGCATTTGGTCACCATGGCGGAACAAAAGGGGTGCCACGGCAACGATAACGAAAATGGTGCCACGGCAACATTCGGGACCCGGTAACTCGATTGAGATACCGATGCAAGAGAGAAGTGTGCGGATGTGCGAAACATGCTAGAGATGGTGGGGTGCTCCCGACTACCGGGTTCCCACGGGTTAGTGGCATGGAAACGAGTGACAACTTGGACACGATGCAAACATACGGTGCAACTCATACAACACATGCATTCATCCACGGGTCATCGTCTTGGCGTTATACCTTCGAAGCATGCATTCAGGATGGATCGAGTTCGTAGTGGAAGTAGTGGTTCACAAGTCGGAGAGGAAGTAGTCGTTCATGTTCCGTAGATGCTCGGGGTCACGACAAGGAACTTGACGTCCACGGGGTCTTCGCGGGTCGAGGATAGTGGTACACGTTTGACGTTTCGTAGTCGTTCAAGTCATCGGTAGAGGAACTTGGTGATCCATGTAGTCGAACTTGGAGCATCCAAGGGGTACTTGGTGAAATCACGTAGTCGTACACGGGTTGTAGAGGTACTTGGCGTCCCTGAGTCGAGGGTAGTGGTTCCCTTGGTGTTGTAGTCGTGCATGGTGAGGAGCGTCGGGGTACTTGATGGTCTCGAACTCCAAAGTGGTACAAGGAGAGATGCATGGTCATGGTCATCTTCGGACCTGGGGCTCCATGACGGCGCCGTGGTGGTCTTGCAGCTACAGCAGCAGCAAGGCGTCAGGGAGGAGATGGTCGTGGCAGAGGACGAAGCAGAGGAGCGGCAGTGCGGGGTCGGGCTTGCGGGAGGTGGAGCGACGGGAACAGCGGTGCACGAGGTGGAGGCGCTCGATCCTCGGGCACGAGCGGGAGACGGTTAGCTGCAGACGAAGATGGCTGCTGGAAGTCGAGGTTGTCGGCGGACTTGGTCGCCAGAGGCGGGGACGCGGGAAGTAGGTTCGGTGACGACCGGTGCTGGGCTCCGGCGAGCTCCGGCCAAAATGAAGGGAACGAGCGGCACGGGGCTCCTGCTGGGCGCGGAGGACGACGGCTGCGGGCGCAGGTGCTCGAGGAGCTCCTCTCCTCGGGCGCTTGGGCGACGGGGATTTGGCGAGGAGGAGGCGCGGTCACGGCCTAGTGCAGCAGAGGGAGGCGCGCGGGAGGCTGCGAGGGGGGGTCGGTCGCGAGGTAGCGGCGCTGCGGGATCGGGATCCCTCTCCTGTGCGATGCGTGTGTGAGGGACAGAAAGGGAGAGAACCAGGGAGAGATGGCGGCGCTGCGGGAGGAGATGGGGATCGAGGGAGAGATGCTGAGGGGATCGAGAGAGGCTAGGGTTAGAGCTGGTGGGGGTGCCGGCTGGGCTTTGGGCTTAGAGGCCGGCTTGGCTACAGGCTCTCTCTCCCTTCCATTCCCTTCTCTTTCATTCTTTAGCAGAAAAAGAAATAGAGAGAAGAAAAAAAAAGAGAAGCTTTGGAAAGAACTTGGGCATGGGGATAATTTTCCCGGACTCATAAAAATGAGCTTGATCCAAGAAAATAGAAGTGAGCATGTGAGTGAAGACTGGATTCGAACTCGTATGAATTAAATTCAAATGAGTTTGAATAAGAAGTGGGCATTTGAAAGGTCCAAAAATGCTGAGATATTTGGTGGAGCTCCGGAATATGTTGAGAGAATATATGGCAAGGTTGGAGACCAAGAATTAAGATAACAAAGGCATTGAGATAATTTGCAAGTGTGTTATGATGATTTCCAAATTAAAGAAATGTTTAATATAGCTCCCTAATATTGGGAGGATATGTTATAAACAGAAATCACCATTGTGAACATCCCTCGATTTAAATGGACCAAAGATCCATACGATTTGTTTAGTTGAGTTGCAAAAATTAATGATATGATGACATGACGACATGATGCAATGCAAGAGATGACATGATGAATGCAACAAAGCAATTGAAACACACGGCGAAACTCGAAATACATGAAAGTCTTCTGGAGCGTCGGTCTCGGGGCGTTACAACACTCCACCACTACGAGAGGATCTCGTCCCGAGATCTAGGATGGCACCGGAGAAAAGCGGAAGAGGAAGAGGTAAACCAGAGTTGCTTCTTTGACAAACGAGTGACACCATGAACCTTGAGAGGTTGAAAAGTTGAAAGAAAGAACACAACAGAGTTGAACGAACTTGAAAACACTCCGTTAGAGAAGAGGAACATGGGATACGACGAGAACCAAGAGATTTAGTGATAAGATAGATATTGAAACCACTTCGGTTAAAACTAGATAGAGAAGGAATAAGATTGATATAATTTGATAGCACTTTGGTTGAACATGGAATGAATAGAACAATAACTTGACAAGATGGAAAGAACTTGAATAGAACACTGCTCATGTTAAATGGATAAGCACGGAAAAGAACATGATCTTGACCAAACGAGATGATGTGTCAAAGAGAGCAATACAACAATGCCTCCGGAAGGAAGAATAGAAGATAAATCGTCGGAACAAAAGAACAGAGAAGAAAAAGACAACTTCTGTCACAAATTAGTTTGGAAAGCACCTTTCCAAGAAGGTTATAGCGGAGTTGTTGGAAAACCAACAACGAAAAGATAAGATCCTCATGGGCCAATTGAGACATCTCAAAACTTGAGGTGAACTTCTACCACTAACGAAAACAATTGCTTGCTTGAGATCAACGAAGAGATGAAAACTTATTCCACCAAGAGGATAAAGAGCAAGCTTGGTTCATTGAGAAGCACCACAATAGCAACATTCCTTAGGGAAGGCTTTAAGTGAAATCTAAACCAAGATAACTCCGAGGAAGAAAATGATGGGTTTAAATATCTCATTCCTGAACTTGTGAATCCTGAAACACGAAGGGAAAATTTCCAAGAATGACATAACACCACCTCAAAAGATAAGGTATGAAAGAATTGCACTTCAGAATGCAAGATGAAGAATACTTGAGCTCCTTTGAAAAGAATCTCGATGAACACTTCGAGAAGGAATTAAATCCTTGATGAGCCGTCATGTAGATCCTCCCTGAAGAGCTCTGGTAATAAAAAGGATAATGAAAAGAAAGAGAAGTTAAAAACACAAGGTGAAGTCTTGCAATGATAAGATGAAGCTTTGAAATGATATAACCGAGAAAACTTGGAACTCCGGAAAGAAAGATGAACAAATGAAACCGAGAAAAATGACATGACGAACCACTCTGGAAAGAAGAAACTAGATCACTTGGATGAAACAAGAATAAGAATTATGTTATGCGCCTCCTTCACCAATTTAAATTGATGACAAGCAATGGATTTGGCATACTACTTATTCTCGTAGAAAGGATTAAGATAGATATGGAGCAAACTTGAGAAAAGTCTTCAACGAACCACCGGTAGGATTTGGAAAGAACGAATGAATCTATATGATAGAGAAGGAAGAGAACTCTTGAACGAACCACCGTAAGAATTGAAAATGAAAGTAGTAAAGGCACAAATCACCGGGAAGAATTAGAAAATTAACGGAGATACTTGAGAGAATTTAGATACAAGTGAAACGAAGAGATCATGAACTAATTAGAGAATACTTGAATGATGCACTAGTAAGATTTGGAAAACAAGAGCTGAACGCTTGAATGAATAATTCTGAGATGATGGGCTCCGGAGAATCAAACTAAAAAGACTCCTGAAATGCTCCGGATGGGTGAAAAGAATTCTCACAATCGGAAATAATTATGAGATGATGGCATCAAGCTTGAACTAAGCATCTTTGCAAGAACGGGTAAGGATTTAAGAGGAACTCCTCTTCGGTCTTCAAAATCCGAGAATGACGACGAGAACCACCATGAATTATTGAGGCACTCCAGAATGAAGAATATAATGGTTGAGCCAACGATGAAAAGAATTTGAAAGATCTTGGAGAAAGACATTTGACTGATGATAATTCATTCTTACGTCAAAATTGGAAAAGAATTTGAGAATAACTCCAGGAAAATTAGAAGAGTCAGGTAAGATCCTGGGAAAAGACCTGTGGGTTAGGGCCCACTCAAAAGAAACACTGTTGAACGATTGCTTGAAAAGAGAGATTGCACCGGTTGAATTAAATGGCTTTAATCAGATAGCATCCTCAAAAGAACTTGAGTGAATTGAGAATGGAAAGTTGAATCTTCTGAGATATCTTAAGCACTCCGGAACAAATGAATAACAAGTGAAAGATTATGAGATGCACCGGTATGGCAAAACATTTGAAACGAGGAAAAGAATATGATCAACACTGAAAGCTTGAATGAATAACACTGGAGAAGAAAAGAATGAAGAATGATAAACTTGAAACTGTTGAGCATCTTCAAGGGAGATCACCGGATAAGAACATTGAAAGAAAAGAATGAAGAGACTTCACATGAATAAATGGATACTTGATTAAGAAATTTGAGTCCTTGAAGAAAAAGGGTGGGAGGGCGGGAAAACAAAGGCAACTTGGGGACGGGTGAAACGGATACCGTTAAGAAAAACTTAGAATTTATCTTGCGGATGTTGAAATGATCGGATCCACTTAAAGAGAAACACGCCAGTTGGAAAAGAATTAACATGACAACCTCGATGATCAAGAAGGATTGGTATTCATATAGAAGTATGAGAACACCGCTTAGAAAAGGTATGGAATCCACACTTGACTTCGAAGCAACTCGAATACCACAAAACAAAACAAAAACAAAGGATTTGGCTTGCAGAATAAGCCGGAACAAACACATGATAGAGATTTCGCCCAAAGTGTTCGTGATGAGGCCCCACGGGCACGACATATAGCGGACGTCACGAATGACAAACAAGACGTCCCCGAATCGGCATAGCCAAGGATTCTTTAAGACGCCTCGCGACCACTGTAAATCGACCGTGACAAGCGAACCACTAGCACGTTAGGCCCCAATCTCAAATCATACATCTGTCGGAAAGATATCCTATAAGCTAATAGAATTCCCACTTATAAACTCCCGAAACTTTCTGGTTATGCAATCAGGTGTTGGGGATACAGGGGACACAAAATATATCACCCAAACTAACAATTCCTAGATCCAGCTGTATCCATCCTTCAACACATAACCAAGAAACCTTCGGAAATCGTCTACCTCAACCTTCGAAAAGCATCCGTTATACGAGTTATGGCAATACTCCTGAACTCCCGCCCCAGTACTGGGTGGCGTCGAGGTGATCTCACCAACAACTGCATAAAAGAGATTTTCGATGTCGGCAAAACTTAGGTATTCCAAAACTGCAACGATAAAATTGTGACGACAACACCTCGGAGCTCAACTCCCCGGGACACTGCCACAACCCCTAAATGTCAGGAGGCATCAAGAACTATGTTCTCGTCACAAAACCATCGGAACGATTCCAAGATACCCGTGTGATCCTAAAAAAACTGAAATGAACTGAAATGAAACAACACAATGAACAAGATCTTCATCGATCTCCTCCTTGAGCTCAGGTGCGTCACCTGCACGATTTCATCGGCACCTGCAAACTGGTTTTGGAAGTATCTGTGAGTCACGGGGACTCAGCAATCTCACACCCGCGAGATCAAGACTATTTAAGCTTATGGGTAGGAGAAGGTAGTGAGGTGGAGCTGCAGCAAGCGACTAGCATATCTGGTGTCTAACATACGCAAATGAGAGCGAGAAGAGAAGGCAAAAGCACGGTCGAACAACTATGATCAAGAAGTGATCCTAGAACAACCTACGTCAAGCATAACTCCAACACCGTGTTCACTTCCCGGACTCCGCCGAGAAGAGACCATCACGGTTACACACGCGGTTGATGTGTTTTAATTACAGCCAACTTCGGGTTTTCTACAACCGGACATTAACAAATTCCCATCTGCCTCATAACCGCGGGCATGGCTTTTGAAAGATAATACCCTGCAGGGGTGTCCCAACTTAGCCCATTATAAGCTCTCACGGTCAACGAAGGATATTCCTTCTACCGGGAAGACCCGATCAGTCTCGGAATCCCGGCTACAAGACATTTCGACAAAGGTAAAACAAGACCAGCAAAGCCGCCCGAATGTGCCGACAAATCCCGATAGGAGCTGCACATATCTCGTTCTCAGGGCACACCGGATGAGCAGTCCGTACAACTAAAACCAGGCCTCAAGTTTCCCCGAGGTGGCGCTGCAAAGGGCTCTAGTTTGGACCATCACTCAGAGGAGCACTGGCCCGGGGAGGTTAAAATAAAGATGACCCTTGAGTCTGCAGAACCCAATGGAAAAAAGGCTTAGGTGGCAAATGGTAAAACCAAGGTTGGGCCTTGCTGGAGGAGTCTTATTCAAAGCGAACTGTCAAGGGGGTCCCATAAATCACCCAACCGTGTAAGGAACGCAAGATCCGGGAACATAATACCGATATGACGGAAACTAGGGCGGCAAGAGTGGAACAAAACACCAGGCATAAGGCCGAGTCTTCCACCCTTTACCAAGTATATAGATGCATTAATAATATAAAAGGTATTGTGATATCCCAACAAGTAAACATGTTCCAATCAAGGAACAACATCTCCATGTTCCAACAAGGAACAAACTTCATCTTCACCTGCAACTAACAACGCTATAAGAGGGGCTGAGCAAAGCGGTAACATAGCCAAACAACGGTTTGCTAGGACAAGGTGGGTTAGAGGCTTGGTTTAACAATATGGGAGGCATGATAAGCAAGTGGTAGGTATCGCAGCATAGGCATAGCAAAAGAGCGAGCAACTAGCAAGCAAAGATAGAAGTGATTTTGAGGGTATGGTCATCTTGCCTGAGATCCCGCAAGGAAGAAGAACGAGTCCATGAAGAAGACAAGCGGACGTAGTCGAACGAATCCTCACAACTCCGGAACGAAACCGAAGCTAACGAGAGAAACAACCCGGAAACAAACAAACAACATGGTAAACCAACAAGCACAAACATGGAATGATGCACAACCAAGTATGATGCATGTCTGATTTAAATAGCATGGCATGGCAAAGTGCAACAAGCAATACTACAAGTTAAGTGGAGCTCAATATGCATCGGGATGCATATTGACGAAACACCACATCAATTACTTAGTTTACTCCCGTTTATGTACACATCAATATTAAATGTTGCTTAACATGGCAAGAGGTGAAACATAATAAAACTACCTATTTAGGCAATTTTAAATGAGGCCGGAACAACAAACAACAAATCCGGTAAATCCCCATATGCATTTAGCCATTTAATGCAAGCAACAATTTTAAGCAATTTAAATGTTGTTATCATGATGCGGATGACTTATACAAGTTTATGCATTTTTTATGAAAATGTTGACATCTAATATGATAGGGAGCATTTGGTCACCATGGCGGAACAAAAGGGGTGCCACGGCAACGATAACGAAAATGGTGCCACGGCAACATTCGGGACCCGGTAACTCGATTGAGATACCGATGCAAGAGAGAAGTGTGCGGATGTGCGAAACATGCTAGAGATGGTGGGGTGCTCCCGACTACCGGGTTCCCACGGGTTAGTGGCATGGAAACGAGTGACAACTTGGACACGATGCAAACATACGGTGCAACTCATACAACACATGCATTCATCTACGGGTCATCGTCTCGGTGTTATACCTTCGAAGCATGCATTCAGGATGGATCGAGTTCGTAGCGGAAGTAGTGGTTCACAAGTCGGAGAGGAAGTAGTCGTTCATGTTCCGTAGATGCTCGGGGTCACGACAAGGAACTTGACGTCCACGGGGTCTTCGCGGGTCGAGGATAGTGGTACACGTTTGACGTTTCGTAGTCGTTCAAGTCATCGGTAGAGGAACTTGGTGATCCATGTAGTCGAACTTGGAGCATCCGAGGGGTACTTGGTGAAATCACGTAGTCGTACACGGGTCGTAGAGGTACTTGGCGTCCCTGAGTCGAGGGTAGTGGTTCCCTTGGTGTTGTAGTCGTGCATGGTGAGGAGCGTCGGGGTACTTGATGGTCTCGAACTCCAAAGTGGTACAAGGAGAGATGCACGGTCATGGTCATCTTCGGACCTGGGGCTCCATGACGGCGCCGTGGTGGTCTTGCAGCTACAGCAGCAGCAAGGCGTCGGGGAGGAGATGGTCGCGGCAGAGGACGAAGCAGAGGAGCAGCAGTGCGGGGTCGGGCTTGCGGGAGGTGGAGCGACGGGAACATCGGTGCACGAGGTGGAGGCGCTCGATCCTCGGGCACGAGCGGGAGACGGTTAGCTGCAGACGAAGACGGCTGCTGGAAGTCGAGGTTGTCAGCGGACTTGGTCGCCAGAGGCGGGGACGCGGGAAGGAGGTTCGATGACGACCGGTGCTGGGCTCCGGCGAGCTCCGGCCAAAATGAAGGGAACGAGCGGCGCGGGGCTCCTGCTGGGCGCGGAGGTCGACGGCTGCGGGCGCAGGTGCTTGAGGAGCTCCTCTCCTCGGGCGCTTGGGCGACGGGGATTTGGCAAGGAGGAGGCGCGGTCGCGGCCTGGTGCAGTAGAGGGAGGCGCGGGGGAGGCTGCGAGGGGGGGTTCGGTCGCGAGGTAGCGGCGCTGCGGGATCGGGGTCCCTCTCCTGTGCGATGCGTGTGTGAGGGACAGAAAGGGAGAGAACCAGGGAGAGATGGCGGCGCTGCGGGAGGAGATGGGGATCGAGGGAGAGATGCTGAGGGGATCGAGAGAGGCTAGGGTGAGAGCTGGTGGGGGCGCCGGCTGGGCTTTGGGCTTAGAGGCCGGCTGGGCTACAGGATCTCTCTCCCTTCCATTCCCTTCTCTTTCATTCTTTAGCAGAAAAAGAAATAGAGAGAAGAAAAAAAAGAGAAGCTTTGGAAAGAACTTGGGCATGGGGATAATTTTCCCGGACTCATAAAAATGAGCTTGATCCAAGAAAATAGAAGTGAGCATGTGAGTGAAGACTGGATTCGAACTCGTATGAATTAAATTCAAATGAGTTTGAATAAGAAGTGGGCATTTGAAAGGTCCAAAAATGCTGAGATATTTGGTGGAGCTCCGGAATATGATGAGAGAATATATGGCAAGGTTGGAGACCAAGAATTAAGATAACAAAGGCATTGAGATAATTTGCAAGTGTGTTATGGTGATTTCCAAATTAAAGAAATGTTTAATATAGCTCCCTAATATTGGGAGGATATGTTATAAAGAGAAATCACCATTGTGAACATCCCTCGATTTAAATGGACCAAAGATCCATACGATTTGTTTAGTTGAGTTGCAAAAATTAATGATATGATGACATGACGACATGATGCAATGCAAGAGATGACATGATGAATGCAACAAAGCAATTGAAACACACAGCGAAACTCGAAATACATGAAAGTCTTCTAGAGCGTCGGTCTCGGGGTGTTACATACTGCTTAGAGTTGAGTCAGGTCTGATTCATCGGGGATGAATTGGAATGGTGATGAACATGTCCTACTGGGTGTGACCTAAGTGTGTGAACACGATTTGGTAAAGGTATCGATGGGAGGCCATGTAGGAGTACATGGTGGGTTGTTTCATTGGAACCGTCCTTAAGCACTGAGATCTATATGTGTGATTTAAGATTCAGCTACTACCTTGCATTGGGCCCGAAACCAATGGACCCTCTCGGCTTCTTATCCACCCTTGTCCTCTGTCCAGGAGTTGCAATTAGTTTCTGGTGTTTGTAGTATGCTGGAGGCCATGTGCAGCGCTGACCCGAGGGGTGGGCTGTGATGCGGTAGGCACGTGGCACGGTGTACCGGTTGCCCGTTTGGTGTCTCAGGAACCCTGCTCACATCGTTCGGGCCGTATGTGAAAACCTCGGCCGGACTCCCTACAGATGGAACCTGAATAGGGGATAAACCTAGACTAGAGACTTGAGTGTTTAGGTAGGCCGTCGCCGACACCCTCGCTGGGCTTCCACTTGAAGGTTGCCGAGTACATGTCGTGTAAACGGCGATCAGTGGTGAGAGGGTGTGTGAAGAAGTACACCCCTGCAGGGTTAACATCATCTATTCGAATAGTCGCGTCCGCGGTAAAGGACTACTTGGTTGCCTGTACAGTTCATAGACAAGTGAAAGTGGATACTCTAAAATGTGCAAGATAAGCGTGAGTGCTATGGATGGCGTTCTCGTAGGGAGACGGGGCGGATCCATAGTGGTGTATTGATATGGTGAATATGTGGACTCGTGTGCGCCACCTCGAAGAGTTACTTGTAGTCGTAGTTTAGGATAGCCACCGAGTCAAAGCTGGCTTGCTGCAGTCAAACTCCACCACCCTCCTTTGTTGATACTGATGCATATGTAGCTAGTTCTGATGTAAGTCTTGCTGGGTACATTTGTACTCACGTTTGCCTATTTTATGTTTTGCAAAGAGACGTCAGTCTCGCTAGTAGTTCCGTGTGGACTTCGACGTTTAGCTTGATACCTCAGCTACGATCTTGTGGCCTCGGCAGGGCCTGGTAGATAGTCAGGCTTCTTAGCCTTTTTCATTTTTAGATGTCTGTACTCAGACATGTTAAGCTTCCGCACGTGCTTTGACTTGTATGCTCTGAATGTTGGGTCATGAGACCCATCTTTGTAATATCTCGCTCCTCGGAGCCTAATGAATAAATACTCTGAGTCATAGAGTCTTGTTGTGATGCCTTGTTGTATTTGCACATATCGAGCATATTGTGTATATGATTGAAATGCTTGGTATGTGTGGGATCCGACAATCTAGTTGTTTATCCTTGGCAGTCTCTCTTATGGGGAAATGTAGTCTCGTGTCTCCACTGAGCCTTGGTAGTCCGCTACAGCCCGGTTTACCGGAGTCCTGCTAGCCCAACACTACTGCTCCGGAACACCTAGACTGGCCGGCGTGTGTTTCACATCATTACTGTGTCTGTCCCTTCGGGGAAATGTCACGCGGTGACATCCGGAGTCCTGCCTAGCCTGCTACAGCCCGGGTTCCCGGAGTCCTATTAGCCCAGTGCTACAGCTCGGATTCACATGATGCTGACCGACATGCTCGATGTTGATTCATGTATGCATGTCCCCGTAAGTTAGCGCCGCTTTGGGTTCACGACTAGCCATGTCGGCCCAGGTTCTTTGTCATATGGATGCTAGCGACACTATCATATACGTGAGCCAAAAGGCGCAAATGGTCCCGGGCCATGGTAAGGCGACAGCCGTGGGAATACCGTGCGTAAGGGCGCAAAGTGATATGAGGTGTTACAGGCTAGATCGTTGTGACTTAGAATCGAGGTCCTGACACGGAACCCTCAAGTTGATCACCAAAACATACATCAAGTGAATCACGTGATATCCCATTGTCACCACAGATACGCACGGCAAGACATACATCAAGTGTTCTCAAGTCATTAAAGACTCAATCCGATAAGATTACTTCAAATGGAAAACTCAATCCATTACAAGAGAGTAGAGGGGGAGAAGCAACATAAGATCCAACTATAATAGCAAAGCTCGCGATACATCAAGATCGTGCCAAATCAAGAACACAAGAGAGAGAGAGAGAGAGATCAAACACATAGCTACTGGTACATACCCTCAGCCACGAGGGTGAACTACTCCCTCCTCATCATGGAGAGCGTCGGGATGATGAATATGGCCACCGGTGAGGGTTCCCCCCTCTGGCAGGGTGCCGGAGCAGGGCCCCGATTGACTTTTGGTGGCTACAGAAGCTTGCGGCGGCGGAACTCCCGATCTATTCTCCGTTCTGGAAGTTTTAGGGTACGTAGGTATATATGGGTGAAAGAAGTACGTCGGTGGACCGAAGAGGGGGCCACGAGGCAGGGGGCGCGCCCTAGGGGGGCGCACCCTCCACCCTCGTGAGCACCTCCCTTCTTTCCTGACGTGCACTCCAAGTTTTTCCGGTAGCTTTCCTTCCAAAAATAACTTCTCCAGTTGATTTCGTTCTGTTTCGACTACGTTTGATATTCCTTTTCTTCGAAACACTGAAATAGGCAAAAAACAGCAATTCTGGGCTGGGCCTCCGGTTAATAGGTTAGTCCCAAAAATAATATAAAAGTGGATAATAAATCCCAATATTGTCCAAAACAATAGATAATATAGCATGGAGCAATCAAAAATTATGGATACGTTGGAGACGTATCATTCTCCTCCTGGGCTCGGAAGAACTGTGCGGCGTCGACGGCACTCCTCCGAAGATCCGCAAAGGCGTCTGGCGAAATCCACAGTCTAGTGAGCAAAGCATATCTTTGACCTCCAAATATACTCCGCAAGAGAAAGGGCTTACCAGCCGCTATCTGTTTGGCCTGCCGGATCTCTTCACGAGCACTCCGGGACTCGATCCGTGCCTCCTTAGCCTCCTGGAGGGCTTTGTCGAGTTCGGTTGCTTGGGCCGAAGTCTTCTCCTCCAAGGCCTCGCACTTGCCGATGGCATCCTTCAGTTCTTGCTCCATTTCGTCCACCCTATCTTCATGCTGGCAGCGGGCGACCTGTTCGGTTTTTAGTTCTGCAGTCGCTTTGTCAGCGGCTGCCTTATTCGCCTTCGCCTCTTCCATGGCCTGGGCAAGGGCGCTCTTGAGGGTCTCGACCTCGGCCGCGCCAACTGCACTCATAATCACAGCAGTACAAGAGTTAACTCTGAATTTGCATATCACTTCAGATATATGATCACACTCTTTAAAATATACGTATACCCTGCGTCTCGTCAAATCGCTTGTTGATGCGATCTATTTCATCATCGACCACCTTCAGTTTACGATTGAGTTCAGAAACTTCAGCGGCCTGGGCGGTTGCCGCCAACAGGAAAGCCTGTTATACAATAGAGAAGCATGTTAGCTCTTCCTAATACTATGTGATCCTCTGTACGGATTTTCTCAAAACTAGGCAGAGTCTCAGGGGCTACTATCTATACACCGGTACATTCATTTATAAAAAAGTGTCTAGAGCATTACGTCGCATACCTCGAAGCCTGTCAGTAGGCTGGTGAAGGCTTCGTTCAGCCTGCTCTTGGCAGACTGAACCTTCTCTACCACCACACCCATCAGGGTGTGGTGCTCCTCCATGATGGAAGCATGTTGTAGCGCTTCCACTAGAGTATTCGGAGCCTCCGTATTAGTGAAGGCCGTCGTCGGAGCCGATGCCCCCCTCCTTTGAAGGGGGCTGCTCGCCTGATTCTGGAGCCACGTTGGTCTCCAGAACGATGTCCGGGTGGGGTCCGGATTGATCAGGGCCCTCGCCGTCGGTCGCCATGGGGGTCGCCCCCCATGTCTTCGGCAGCCGAGGTATCACCCTCGAGCACTTTCTCGGCAGCCTCGCTCGCCCCTCCACGGCCAGGAGAGGTCCTTCGGGACAACACCTCGGTGTCATCCGCGATGAGTGGCGAAAGGGCTCGCGGTGGCTTTTCGCTCTCTGCCATCTCAGGTGGAAGAGAATTCCCCTCAGATAGCGAAGCGTTGGGGAGGTCGCGAGCAGGGCTGAAAGACACATGGTGTAATATGTTATAAAAACATAGAGGACCGAAGACATATAATAAACCCTTTGGTACTTACGATTCGGCCAGTGGCTTCACCCTGGGAAGTCTCTTGGGGACGGGTTCGGCTTCCGAATCCGAACCATCTGAGAGGGCCATCTTCACCCTCTTGGGCGCTTCCCCTCCGAGTCTATGGAGGCCGCCCTCTTCTTCTTCCTCCCCTTAAGAGGGGAGTCGCTTTTCGCTTCCTCCTCCTCTTCTTCCTCATGTCCCTCGTGAGACGAGGGGGCTTCGGTCTCTCCAGACACTGCGTCCGAAGAACCCTTGTGGCAGAGGCTGCCTCTGGCCTCTTTGCCCTTCTTCTTCTTGATCTTCTTCTCTAGCGCCTGATAAGGCGCCGGGACCAGCATTCTTGTCAGCTAGGGTGTGGCTGGGTCTTCGGGCAGCGGTGCCGGACACTTGATCGGCTTCGCTTTTGCCATCCAGCCCTGAACGAAGGACAGCAAATTCATTATGTCTAAAAACTTATTGAATGAATAGATATTTGGGAAAAACATACTTACCGGTGTGGCCGGATTCTCGATGTCAAGACCGATGTCTTCGGTCTTCTTCGGCCATGTTTTTTGGGCCTTAAAGAGTAGCTTCCAGATGTCTTTGTGCGTTGTGCCAAAGAAGCGCTTCAAGGTCCGTGGATCTTCCGGATTGAACTCCCACATATGAGAGGGCCGGAGTTGGCAGGGAAGAATCCGACGGAAGAGCATCACTTGAATCACGTTAGTGAGACAGGTGTTCTTGCCTATCATATTGGTGACGCGCTTTTGCAGCATCAACATTTCCACCATGGATCCCCATTCTAGACCCTTAGCGGTCCACGAGGTAGCCGCGTAGGGGGTTCGGATCTGAACTCGGGAGTGGCCGCCCACTTGGCATCGCGGGGTTCAGTGATGTAGAACCACCCCTGCTGCCACACCTTGATGGTCTCCACGAAGGCCCCCTTGGGACAAACGGCGTTGGGGAGCTTGCTTACCATGGCGTCGCCGCAATTCGCATGATGCCCATCGACCACCTTCAGCTTCAGGTTGAAGACCTTGAGCCATAGGCCGAAGTGTGGGGGTGCGGAGTAGCGCCTCGCACATGACAATGAATGCCGAGATGTGGAGGAAAGAATTCGGGGCTAGATCATGGAAATCTAGCCCGTAGTAGAACATAAGGCCTCGGACGAAGGGATGGAGGGGAAACCCTAGTCCACGGAGAAAGTGGGGGTGAATACGACCCTTTTGCCAGGCTCCAGAGTGGGGATGACTTGATCCTTGGTAGGGAGCCTATGCGCGATGTTCGCGGACAGATATCCCACCCCCACCCCCCCCGGAGCTCCTTGATGTCCTTCTTGGTGACAGAGGAGGCCTCCCACTTTCCCTTTGAACCAGATCCTGACATGGTTGGGGAGGCTGATGGCAGTGGGAAAGTTTGAAGTTTGGGCGCTGGAGCTTGAAGATGGGAAGACAGGAGAAGGAAGAAGGCGTGGGGAAAAAGAGGAATCTTTACCCTCTTATATGGGCAGTGAATATCAAACTCCCCCCTCAAGCCTTAAAAATCGCCTGTTCCAAAGGGGTCGCGCGAATGGTACGGTTGGGTTACCCAAAACCGTATTGATGAGGATCCTATAATGGGCGGACTCAATCTCTGTTTTGATAAGACGTGCCAATGGAGGTTGTGCCTCTAAACGCGAAACGGGAGGCGTGAAAACAGTTCAAAATGTTAAGAGGCCAGAGGCTATCAGAATTCATATAGGGTTTAGTCCGTAGAGGCTATCAGAATTCATATATGCTATACATCTAGGGTTTGGCCATACGATCTCGAGGTAGATCAAACTCTTGTAACCCCTATACTCATCAAATACCATCAAGCAGGACGTAGGGTATTACCTCAATTAAGAGGGCCCGAACCTGGGTAAACATTGTGTCTCACTCGTCCTTTGTTACCTTCGATCCTCACACACACAGTTAGGGACCCCCTACCCGAGATCAGCCAGTTTTGACACCAATGGCTGCTCCAACCGGTTTTTTTTTGGAGAATGACTCACATATGGGAGGATGCGAGGGCCAATAGACCGCACCGGTACGGGCCCCTTTGTGACGCATTAGATGAATGGCAGCATTGTGTCCGAAGATCGCGACATCACCTACGAGGGTGGGGTGCCAATGTGGGGAGCCAACTTAGGACTCGGAAAGAGACCTTGATGGCAGAAATTAGAGAGTTGGATGCAAAAGCCGATACCATGGGCCTATCTAATGAAGAACGGGCAAGAAGATATGCTGCCGTGGACGAAATGGTTTTTATCCTAAAATGTGAGGATATGTTCCGGCAACAAAGAGGACAACAACGTTGGATTCTTATGGGGATGCGAGTATGGGATTTTTTCATGCTGTAGCAAATGGGAGAAATCGTAGATGTATAATTACATGCCTTAGATAGGGGGATAATGTTATCACCGACAGCGCAGACCTACGGACACATATTGATGGGTTCTATAGGGAATTATTGGGATCCACCTCTGGGGGTGCGGCATCTTTGGGCCCGAATATGTGGGTCGACCCAAGGAGAGTGTCTATAAGTGATAACCAAATGCTTATCCGACCATTCTCTCTTGAAGAAATAACACATAACCTCAAGGATATGCGGTCTAACACGGCCCCAGGTCCGGATGGATTCTCGGTAGCATTCTATAAGAAATTCTAGAGACTAGTGGGACCCCAATTCGTAAATCTAGTGCATGAATTTATTTGGGGAGGATTGACGTGAAGCGGCTAAATTATGGGGTGCTAGCACTTATTCCGAAAGGCCAGGGTGCGGACAATATCAGACAGTACTGCCCTCTTACCCTTATTAATGTGAGCTTTAGACTTCTAGCAAAAGGGTTTCCGTCAAGACTTGTTCCGGTTGCACATAAGGTGATTGACCAATCCCAAATAGCCTTTATTAGAGGGTAAAGTATAGATGGTGTAGCCGTATTACACGAAGTGCTCCATGAGATTTGGATAACCAAGGAAGAGGTATTTATTCTTAAGATTGACATTGAAGTTCCTTGAGGATATTCTTAGAGAAAGGGGATTTGACCCACTATGGATCAGTTGGATGCGCCAACTTGTGAGAGGGGGGCAGACGGCGGTTAACATTAATGGTCACATTGGCTCCTACTTTAGAAACAAACAGGGAGTTCGGCAAGGCGACCCTATCTTCCCCCCTTTTTTTTAATATCATTGTTCATGCGTTGGTTGACATTCTTGATCATGCTAAGGCTGCGGGACACATATCCGGGGTAGCAACCAATATCATACCGGGAGGGATATCTCATTTGCAATATGCGGATGATACTCTTATCTTCATTAAAAATTCTGAGAGGGAGATTATTAATTTAAAATTCCTTCTTATGTGTTTCGAGGAGATGTCGGGACTCAAAATCAATTTTGACAAGAGCGAAGCCTTTGTCACGGGAGGGTACTTGGAATCCCAACTCAGGGCAGCACATATGATGAACTGCGAGTTGGTGTCAATCCCTCTAAAATATTTAGGTATGCCAATCTCAGCAAGAGCCCTTCAAATGGTTGAGTTTCATCCTGTAGTGGATTAAACGGCGGCAAGGGTGGAACCGTGGCAGGGTAAACTGCTGGCGTTAGGAGGGAGGCTGGTCTTAGTAAATGATTGCCTTACAAATATTCCCATGTCTGTTATGGGCCTTTAGCTCCTCCAAGATGGGGTGCATGATAAACTGAATAGGGTGAGATCTCGCTTTTTTTGGGCCAAAGAGTTCTAAAAACAAAAGTACCATATGGTAAGTTGGGAGGATATTTGTCGACCTAAGGATGTGGGAGGCTTGGGGGTTATCAGTATTAAGATTATGAATTGGTGCCTAATGACTAAATGGGCATGGAAAATTCTTAAAGGCCAAGGGGGCTTATGGCTTGATATATTTAGGAAGAAATACCTTTCGGTGGGGCGGCTGGAATTTCGAAGGAATGCAAAACTTCCACAATTTGCGAGAGATATTAAAAAAAGTCCAACCTCTCCTCTGGCTAGGAACAAAATATAAGGTCCATAATGGCAACTTGGCTTGCTTTTGGTCAGACCGTTGGCTGGGTGGGGATGCTCTTATGGACACGTACCAGCTTCTGTACGCCATTACAAACAATCCAAATGCCCGGGTCACGGATATGTGGCTCCATGATCATTGGGCACCATGATTCCATCGTCCCCTAGGGCCACTAGAAATAATAGAATGGGATAGATTGCGAGATAGTCTTCAGGAGGTGCACATCACCTCTGGGCAGGATGAGTGAGGGAGTCCTGGATTAGGGGGTATCCGGACAGCCGGACTATATCCTTTGGCCGGACTGTTGGACTATGAAGATACAAGATTGAAGACTTTGTCTCGTGTCCGGATGGGACTCTCCTTGGCGTGGAAGGAAAGCTTGGAAATACGGATATGCAGATCTCCTTCCTTGTAACCAACTCTGTGTAACCCTAGCCCCCTCTGGTGTCTATATAAACCGGAGGGTTTAGTCCGTAGGACAAAAACAATCATACCATAGGCTAGCTTCTAGGGTTTAGCCTCTACGATCTCGTGGTAGATCAACTCTTGTAATACTCATATCATCAAGATCAATCAAGTAGGAAGTAGGGTATTACCTCCATCGAGAGGGCCCGAACCTGGGTAAACATCGTGTCCCCTGCCTCCTGTTACCATCCGCCTTAGACGCACAGCTCGGGACCCCCTACCCGAGATCCGCCGGTTTTGACACCGACATTGGTTCTTCCATTGAGAGTTCCACTATGGCGTCACCGTAAGGCTTGATGGCCCCTTCGATCATCTATATCAATGCGGTCCAGGGTGAGGTTTTCCTTGATATGTCTCCAACATATCTATAATTTTTTATTGCTCCATGCTATGTTATCTACTGTTTTGGACAATATTGGGCTTTATTATCCATTTTTATATTATTTTTGGGACTAACCTATTAACCGGAGGCCCAGCCCAGAATTGTTGTTTTTTGCCTATTTCAGTGTTTTGAAGAAAAGGAATATCAGACGGAGTCAAAACGGAATGAAATCAACTAGAGAAGTTATTTTGGAAGGAAAGCTACCGGAAAAGCTTGGAGTGCACGTCAGGAAAGGAACGAGGGAGCCACGAGGGTGGGGGGTGCGCCCACCCCCCTAGGGCGCGCCCCTTGCCTCGTGGGCCCCTCATGGCTCCCCTGGCGTACTTCTTCCGCCTATATAACTCCATATACCCTAAAACTTCCAGAGACGAGAATAGATCGGGAGTTCCGCCGCCGCAAGCCTCTGTAGCCACCAAAAGTCAATCGGGACCCTGTTCCGGCACCCTGCCGGAGGGGGGAACCCTCACTGGTGGCCATCTTCATCATCCCGGCGCTCTCCATGACGAGAAGGGAGTAGTTCACCCTCGGGGCTGAGGGTATGTACCAGTAGCTATGTGTTTGATCTCTCTCTCTCTCTCTCGTGTTCTTGATTTGGCACGATCTTGATGTATCGTGAGCTTTGCTATTACAGTTGGATCTTATGTTGCTTCTCCCCCTCTTCTCTCTTGTAATGGATTGAGTTTTCCCTTTGAAGTAATCTTATCGGATTGAGTCTTTAATGACTTGAGAACACTTGATGTATGTCTTCCCGTGCGTATCTGTGGTGACAATGGGATATCACGTGATTCACTTGATGTATGTCTTGGTGATCAACTTGCGAGTTCTGCCCGTGAACCTATGCATAGGGGTTGGCACACGTTTTCGTCTTGATTCTCCGGTAGAAACTTTGGGGCACTCTTTGAAGTACTTTGTGTTGGATTGAATAGATGAATCTGAGATTGTGTGATGCATATCGTATAATCATACCCACGGATACTTGAGGTGACATTGGAGTATCTAGGTGACATTAGGGTTTTGGTTGATTTGTGTCTTAAGGTGTTATTCTAGTACGAACTCTAGGGATGTTTGTGACACTTATAGGAATAGCCCAACGGATTGATTGGAAAGATTAACTTTGAGTTGGTTTCGTACCCTACCATAATCTCTTTGTTTGTTCTCCGCTATTAGTGTCTTTGGAGTGACTCTTTGTTGCATGTTGAGGGATAGTTATATGATCCAATTATGTTATTATTGTTGAGAGAACTTGCACTAGTGAAAGTATGAACCCTAGGCCTTGTTTCCTATCATTGCAATACCGTTTACGCTCACTTTTATCATTAGTTACCTTGCTGTTTTCATATTTTCAGATTACAAAAACCTATATCTACCATCCATATTGCACTTGTATCACCATCTCTTCGCCGAACTAGTGCACCTATACAATTTACCATTGTATTGGGTGTGTTGGGGACACAAGAGACTCTTTGTTATTTGGTTGCAGGGTTGTTTGAGAGAGACCATCTTCATCCTACGCCTCCCACGGATTGATAAACCTTAGGTCATCCACTTGAGGGAAATTTTCTATTGTCCTACAAACCTCTACACTTGGAGGCCCAACAACGTCTACAAGAAGAAGGTTGTGTAGTAGACATCCAGCAGTTTTCTGGCGCCGTTGCCGGAGAGGTGAGTGCTTGAAGGTATATCTTTAGATCTTGCAATCGAATCTTTTTGTTTCTTGTTTTAGCACTAGTTTAGTTTATAAAAGAAAACTAAAAAAATGGAATTGAGTTTACCTCATACGCTTCATCTTCTTAATTTCTTTCGTGAGTATGATGGGAAGGAAAATTGTGCCAAAGTGTTAGAAGAAGAATGCATTAAAATGTTTGGCACTAAATCTTTGAATGATGAGCATGATTGCAATGTTGTTAGTATGAACTCCTTGAATATCCATAGTACTAATGATGATTGCACTAGTTATGATGAAAATGTCTCCTATAAGCATGTCGATTTTTGTGGAGTATATTGGGTTTGCAAGTACACACCAAATAGGGAAGATAGATATTGCAAGAGGCATAATTACTTAGAAACTAAATGGTTGCAAGAAAGGCTAGATGCGTGTGCTGAAAATTTAAACTTTATTAGCCATACTTGTGAACTTTGCAATGAACGTGATCATTTTAGTACCCAATGCAAATTGTTTCATGATCTTATCGTGTCCAAAAATTGTGATGACTTGATTTCCCTTACACATCATAATGAACTTAGTTTGCTCTTGGGTTATGAAGAAATTAAACGTATAACTAAGGACATTCCAAAAATTTCCCTTGATAAAGTTCTTCATTTCAATCTAGAGGAAATTTATATGTATTGTGCGGTGAATTGCATTGAAAATCCTTATATTGTCAATTACATAAAGAAAAGAGAACAAATATAATATGAAGAGAATGCTAACGAAAGGGAAGAGACTTCCCAACATCCTCCTATTATTTCTTATGATGAATCGGGTAACGAGGAGGAGCCTTCTATTCAACCAATCTCATTAATAAGGAGCTACAAAAAGAGGATTGGACCCACACATGAGGTGAAGAAGAAGAAAAGAAAAGGGAAGAGAGGTAAAAAGGTATCTCTCCCAAATAAGGTTGCTCCTATTATTGTTGTGCCTCATGAACATGAATCAAAAATAACTGTGGAAGATGATACACTTGATGATGATCTCATTATACCTATTGCTTGTTTTGATGATTACGATTGGGAAGATAAAGATACTTATTATGATCTTGAAAATCTTTTTGGCACTTGCTTGGAAGAATATGATAATTGCTATACTATTGGAGCTATCCATGCTATTAATGATGAGAGTGATTATGCTTATGATATGAAAAGGGCCAAGCTTGGGGAAGCTATGTTTAATGAGTATGACATATTTGAGAATATATTTGCTGCAATTAATGTTTGTCCCAAGCTTGGGGATGCTACGTTTAATGAAGATGATATTTTTAGCCTCTCAAGTTTCGATATGCAAATTTATAATGATGATAGCATGCCTTCTACCTATGATGATTATATTGATGAAAGTGGGTTTGGAAGAGTGTCAACTTTAGGAAGTAGTGATCCCACTATTTTGGAGGATGTTGAATCTTATAATATTTATGAAAGTGGATTTGGAGAGGTCATGACTTTATTTAGTGATGTATCCACTATTTTGGAAGAGGTTTCAATTGATTATGATGAGAACAAAGTTGCTACTTATGATGATTATTGTGATAAAACTTATGCTATAAAAAGTAGTGATGATTATATTTATAAAACTTGTCATGATTATGATTACCCTTTTTCTGAACATTACTCTTTTAATGTGGAAACAATTTATAGTATTCAAGTCTCTTATGATACTCCCACTATCCCGAATGAGAAGAATTTTGCTTGTGTGGAGAGTAATAAACTTTCTATGCTAGTAGATCATGAAAAGAATGCTTTAGGTGCTGGTTATATTGTTGAATTCATTCATGATGATACTGAAAATTATTATGATGGAGGAATATATGCTTGTAGGAATTGCAATAATATCAAGTTTCCTCTCTATGTGCTTAAAGCTTTGAAGTTATGTTTGTTTTGCCTTCCTATGCTAGTTGATTATTATTCCCATGAGTTGTTTGCTCACAAAATACCTATGCATAGGAAGTGGGTTAGACTTAAATGTTCTAGTCATATTCTTCATGATGCTCTCTTTATGTTTCAATTCTTATCTTTTATGTGAGCATCATTGAAATCATCATGCCTAGCTAGGGGCGTTAAACGATAGCGCTTGTTGGGAGGCAACCCAACTTTATTTTAGTTTCTTGCTTTTTGGTTCTGTTTAGGAATAAATAATCCATTTAGAATCTGTTTAGATGTGGTTTTGTGTTTTAATTAGTGTTTGTGCCAAGTAGAACCTTTGGGAAGACTTGGGTGAAGTCTTTATGATCATGCTGTAAAAAACAGAAACTTTAGAGCTCACTAGATTAGCTAAAACGTTTTACTGGAGAGTTCTATTTAGTTGATTCTTTTTGCAGATGATTACTAGACAAATTCCTCAGGTACACCAATTTATTTTAGAATTTTTGGAGTTCCATAAGTATACGTTTGATACAGATTACTACAGACTGTTCTGTTTTTGTCAGATTCTCTTTTTCGTGTGTTGTTTGCTTATTTTAATGAGTCTATGGCTAGTAAAAGAGTTTATAAACCATAGAGAAGTTGGAATACAGTAGGTTTAACACCAATATAAATAAAGAATGAGTTCATTACAGTACCTAAGTGGTGATTTATTTTCTTATACTAACGGAGCTTACGACTTTTCTGTTGAGTTTTGTGTTGTGAAGTTTTCAAGTTTTGGGTAAAGATTCGATGGACTATGGAATAAGGAGTGGCAAGAGCCTAAGCTTGGGGATGACCAAGGCACCCCAAGGTAATATTCAAGGACAACCAAGAGCCTAAGCTTGGGGATGCCCCGGAGGCATCCCCGCTTTCGTCTTCGTTCATCAGTAGCTTTACTTGGAGCTATATTTTTATTCACCACATTTTATGTGTTTTGCTTGGAGCGTCATGTCATTTTATTTAGCTTTGCTTGCTGTTTGAATAAAGTACCAAGATCGGAAATTCTTAAATATTAGAGAGTCTTCACATAGTTACATAATTATACAACTGCTCATTGATCTTCACTTATATCTTTCGGAGTAGTTTGTTGTTTGCTCTAGGGCTTCACTTATATCTTTTAGAGCACGGTGGTGGGTTTATTTTGTAGAAATAGATGAACTCTCATGCTTCACTTATATTATTTTGAGAGTCTTAAATCGCATGGTAATTTTCTTAAATAATCCTAATATGCTAAGCATACAAGATTTGTAAGAATTCTTATGAGTGTGTTGAAAAGTTTGATGCTTGATAATTGTTTTGAGATATGAAGATGGTGATATTAGAGTCATGCTAGTTGAGTAGTTGTGAATTTGAGAAATACTTGTGCTAAAGTTTGTGATTCCCGTAGCATGCACGTATGGTGAACCGTTATGTGATGAAGTCGGAGCATGGTTTATTTATTGATTGTCCTCCTTATGAGTGGCGGTCGGGGACGAGCGATGGCCTTTTCCTACTAGTCTATCCCCCTAGGAGCATGCACGTAATACTTGGCTTTGATAACTTGTAGATTTTTGCAATAAGTATATGAGTTCTTCATGACTAATGTTGAGTCCATGGATTATACGCACTTTTCTTCCTTACGCCATTGCTAGCCTCTCTAATATCGCGCACTTTTCTCCGGTATCATACAACCACCATATACCTTCCTCAAAACAGCCACCATACCTACCTATCATGGCATTTCCATAGCCATTCTGAGATATATTGCCATGCAACTTACCACTGTTCCGTTTATTATGACACGCTTCATCATTGTCATATTGCTTTGCATGATCATGTAGTTGACATCGTATTTGTGGCAAAGCCACCATTCATAATTCTTTCATACATGTCACTCATGAGTCATTGCACATCCCGGTACACCGCCGGAGGCATTCATATAGAGTTATATCTTGTTCTAAGTATTGAGTTGTAATTCTTGAGTTGTAAGTAAATAAACGTGTGATGATCATCATTATTAGAGCATTGTCCCAGTGAGGAAAGGATGATGGAGACTATGATTCCCCCATAAGTCGGGATGAGACTCCGGACGAAAAAATAAAAATAAAAAAGAGAAAAAAAGAGGCCATAAAAAAGAGAAAAGGCCCAAATAAAAAAATAATAAGAAAAAAAACAAAAAATGAGAGAAAAAGAGAGAAGGGACAATGCTACTATCCTTTTACCACACTTGTACTTCAAAGTAGCACCATGATCTTCATGATAGAGAGTCTCCTATGATATCACTTTCATATACTAGTGGGAATTTTTCATTATAGAACTTGGCTTGTATATTCCAATGATGGGCTTCCTCAAAATGCCCTAGGTCTTCGTGAGCAAGCGAGTTGGATGTACACCCACTTAGTTTCTCTTGTTGAGCTTTCATACACTTATAGCTCTAGTGCATCTGTTGCATGGCAATACCTACTCAATCACATTGATATCTATTGATGGGAATCTCCATAGCCCGTTGATACGCCTAGTTGATGTGAGACTATCTTCTCCCTTTTTGTCTTCTCCACAACCACCATTCTATTCCACATATAGTGCTATATCCATGGCTCACGCTCATGTATTGTGTGAAGATTGAATTTTTTTTGAGAATGTCATAAGTATGAAACAATTGCTTGGCTTGTCATCGGGGTTGTGCATGATTTAAATACTTTGTGTGGTGAAGATAGAGCATAGCCATACTATATGATTTTGTAGGGATAACTTTCTTTGGCCATGTTATTTTGAGAAGACATAATTGCTTTGTTAGTATGCTTGAAGTATTATTATTATTATTTTTGTGTCAATTAAACTTTTGTCTTGAATCTTTCGGATCTGAATATTCATACCACAATTAAGAAGAATTACATTGAAATTATGCCAAGTAGCACTCCTCATTAAAAATTCTATTTTTATCATTTACCTACTCGAGGACGAGCAGGAATTAAGCTTGGGGATGCCAGATACGTCTCCAACGTATCTATAATTTTTGATTGCTCCATGTTATATTATCTACTGTTTTGGACAATATTGGGCTTTATTATCCACTTTTATATTATTTTTGGGACTAACCTATTAACCGGAGGCCCAGCCCAGAATTGCTATTTGTTTGCCTATTTCGGTGTTTTGAAGAAAAGGAATATCAGACGGAGTCGAAACGGAATGAAATCAACTAGAGAAGTTATTTTTGGAAGGAAAGCTATCGGAAAAGCTTGCAGTGCACGTCAGGAAAGGAACGACGGAGCCACGAGGGTGGGGGGCGCGCCCACCCCCCTAGGTCGCGCCCACCCCCCTAGGTCGCGCCCCCTGCCTCGTGGGCCCCTCGTGGCTCCCCTGACGTACTTCTTCCGCCTACATAACTCCATATACCCTAAAACTTCCAGAGACGAGAATAGATCGGGAGTTTCGCCGCTGCAAGCCTCTGTAGCCACCAAAAGTCAATTGGGACCCTGTTCTGGCACCCTATCGGAGGGGGGAACCCTCACCGGTGGCCATCTTCATCATCCCGGCGCTCTCCATGACGAGGAGGGAGTAGTTCATCCTCGGGGCTGAGGGTATGTACCAGAAGCTATGTGTTTGATCTCTCTCTCTCTCTCTCTCTCTCTCTCTCGTGTTCTTGATTTGGCACGATCTTGATGTATCGCGAGCTTTGCTATTATAGTTGGATCTTATGTTGCTTATCCCCCACTTCTCTCTTGTAATGGATTGAGTTTTCCCTTTGAAGTAATCTTATCGGATTGAGTCTTTAATGACTTGAGAACACTTGATGTATGTCTTGCGTGGGATACCTGTGGTGAAAATGGGGTATTCTATTGATCCACTTGATGTATGTTTTGGTGATCAACTTGCGGGTTCCTCCCATGAACCTATGCATAGGGGTTGGCACACATTTTCGTCTTGATTCTTCGGTAGAAACTTTGGGGCACTCTCTGAGGTTCTATGTGTTGGTTGAATAGATAAATCTGAGATTGTGTGATGCATATCGTATAATCATTCCCACGGATACTTGAGGTGACATTGGAGTATCTAGGTGACATTAGGGTTATTGTTGATGTGTCTCTTAAGGTGTTAATTTACTACGAACTCTACGACATTAGGGTATCTAGGTGACATTAGCCTTATTTAATTTGCGGAAATCAATTACCATCCTATAACTTGTGATAATTCTTTGTGGAATCGATTCATCTTTATCATTAGGGACAACAGAAACACCTCCCTTCTTAGGAAAACAATGGACAGGACTTACCCACTGACTATCAGCAATGGGATAAATTATACCTGCCTCCAGAAGCTTGAGTATTTCTTTTCTTACCACTTCTTTCATTTTAGGATTCAAACGTTGTTGAATGTCACGAACTGGTTTGGCATCTGCTTCCAAATTTATTTTATGTTGACATAGAGTGGAACTAATGCCCTTAAGATCATCAAGATTATATCCAATAGCAGCACAGTGCTTCTTCAGAGTTTTCAATAGTCTTTCTTCCTCATGCTCTGAAAGGTTAGCACTAATAATAACAGGATATATCTCCTTTTCATCAAGATAAGCATATTTAAGATTATCAGGCAATGGTTTAAGATCAAACATGGGATCACCCTTAGGTGGAGGAGGATCCCCTAAAATTTCAACAGGCAAATTGTGTTGCAGAATAGGTTCCTGTTTAAAGAATACTTCATCTATTTCCCTTCTTTCATTCATAAACATATCATTTTCATAGTCTAGCAAATAGTGTTCTAAAGGATCGCTAGGAGGTACGGCGATAGAAGCAATACCAATAATTTTATCCTTACTAGGCAATTCTTCCTCACGATGTTGTTTACTAAATTTAGAAAAAATAAACTCATGAACCATATCATCCAAGCCAATAGTAACAACAATCTTTTCGCAGTCTATCTTAGCATTAACAGTGTTCAAGAAGGGTCTACCAAATATAATGGGACAAAAGCTATCTTGTGGAGAAGTGAGAACAAGAAAATCAGCAGGATATTTAGTTTTCCCACACAAGACTTCAACATCTCTAACAATCCCAATTGGTGAAATAGTATCTCTATTGGCAGGTTTAATTGTGACATCAATACCTTCTAACTCAGCAGGTGCAATTTCATGCTTAATTTCTTCATACAAAGTATGCGGTATAACACTAGCACCACAACCCATATCACATAAGCCATGATAAAAATGATCTCCTATTTTAACAGATATAACAGGCACGCCTACCACAGGTCTATGTTTATCTTTAACACAAGGCTTAGCAATTCTAGCAGTTTCATCGTTGAACTGAATAACATGGCCATCAATATTATCAGACAAGAGATCTTTAACAATAGCACTATTAGGTTCTACTTTAACTTGCTCAGGAGGTGTATAAGTTCTAATATTGCTTTTACGAACAACAGTTGAAGCTTTAGCATGATCCTTTATTCTAACCGGTAAAGGTGGTTTCTCAACATAAGAAGTAGGAACAATAGGATCATTATAAGTGACAGTCTTTTCTTGCACTTTAATAGGTGCAACTAGTTTTACTTCTATGGGAGGATGATATTTAAACCACTTCTCCTTGGGGAGATCAACATAAGTAGCAAAAGATTCATAGAAAGAAGCTACTATCTCAGAGTCAAGTCCATATTTAGTGCTAAACATACGGAAAATATCGGTATCCATAAAAGATTTAACACAATCAAACTTAGGTGTCATACCTGGCTTCTTACCTTCGTCGAGATCCCAATCTTCAGAGTTGCGTTTAATTCAATCCAATAAATCCCATCTAAATTCAATAGTGTTCATCATAAAAGAGCCATCATAAGAAGTATCAAGCATGGTGCGATTATTTTCAGAAAGCCGAGCATAAAAATCGGTGAAACATGGGACGAGACTCCGCCGCCACGAGGCGAAACCTTGGCGGAACCAATCTAGGGCTCCGGCAGAGCTATTCTGCCGGGGACACTTCCCTACGGGAGGGGGAAATCATCGCCATCGTCATCACCAATGCTCCTCTCATCAGGAGAGGGCAATCTCCATCAACATCTTCACCAGCACCATCTCATCTCCAAACCCTAGTTCATCTCTTGTATCCAATTCTTGTCTCAAAGTCCGGGATTGGTGCTAGTAGGTTGCTAGTAGTGTTGATTACTCCTTGTAGTTGATGCTAGTTGGTTTATTTGGTGGAAGATCATATGTTCAAATCCTATATGCATATTATTACCCCTCTGATTATGAACATGAATATGCTTTGTGAGTAGTTATGTTTGTTCCTGAGGACAAGGGAGAAGTCTTGCTATTAGTACTCATGTGAATTTGGTATTCGTTCGATATTTTGATAAGATGTATGTTGTCTAGCCTCTAGTGGTGTTATGTGAACGTCGACTACATAACACTTCACCATTATTTGGGCCTAGAGGAAGGCATTGGGAAGTAATAAGTAGATGATGGGTTGCTAGGGTGACAGAAGCTTAAACCCTAGTTTATGTGTTGCTTCGTAAGGGGCTGATTTGGATCCACATGTTTCATGATATGGTTAGGTTTACCTTAATACTTTTGTTGTAGTTGCGGATGCTTGCAATAGAGGTTAATCATAAGTGGGATGCTTGTTCAAGTAAGAACAGCACCCAAGCACCGGTCCACCCACATATCAAATTATCAAAGTACCGAACGCGAATCATATGAACGTGATGAAAACTAGCTTGATGATTTTCCCATGTGTCCTCGGGAGCGCTTTTCCTTATATAAGAGTTTGTTCCGGTTTGTCCTTTGCTACAAAAAGGATTGGGCCACCCTGTTGCACTTTATTTACTTTTGTTACTTGTTGCTCGTTATAATTTATCTTGTCATAAAACTATCTGTTACCACTTATTTCAGTACTTGCAGAGAATACCTTGCTGAAAACCGCTTATCATTTCCTTCTGCTCCTCGTTGGGTTTGACACTCTTACTTATTGAAAGGACTACGATAGATCCCCTATACTTGTGGGTCATCAAGACTCTTTTCTGGCGCCGTTGCCGGGGAGTGTAGCGCTTCTGGTAGGTGGAATTTGGTAAGGAAAAATTTATATAGTGTGCTGAAATTTACTATCACTTGTTACTATGGAAAGTAACTCTCTGAGGGGCTTGTTCGGGGTATCTTCGCCCCATCCAGTAGAGCAAAGAGTTGCTCCTCAACCTACTGAACCTATTGAAAATGAAAATCCTTTTGAATTTCCTTCGGGTATGATGGAAAACCTGCTAGCTAACCCTTTTACAGGAGATGGAACAAAGCATCCTGATGAGCACTTAATTCATGTCGATAAAGTTTGCGGATTATTTAAGCTTGCAGGGATACCCGATGACGTTGCTAAGAAGAAGGTCATCCCTTTATGTTTGAAGGGAGACGCATTGATATGGTATAGGCTATGTGATGATACGAGATCATGGAACTATAAAAGATTGAAATTGGAATTTCATCAAAAGTATTACCCTATGCATCTTGTTCATCGTGATCGCAATTATATATATAATTTCTGGCCTCACGAAGGAGAAAGCATCGCTCAAGCTTGGGGGAGGCATAAAGCAATGTTATATTCATGCCCCAACCATGGGTTTCCAAGGGAAACAATTATTCAAAATTTGTATGCTCGGCTTTCTGAAAACAATCGCACCATGCTCGATACTTCTTGTGCTGGCTCTTTTATGATGAAGACTATTGAATTCAGATGGGATTTATTGGATAGAATTAAACGCAACTCTGAAGATTGGGATCTCGACGAAGGTAAGGAGTCAGGTGTGCCACCTACGTTTGATTGTGTTAAATCTTTTATGGATACCGATATTTTCCGTAAGTTTAGCACTAAATATGGACTTGACTCTGAGATAGTAGCTTCTTTCTGTGGATCTTTTGCTACTTATGTTGATCTCCCTAAGGAGAAGTGGTTTAAATATCATCCTCCCATAGAAGTAAAAGTAGCTGCACCTATTAAAGTTGAAGAAAAGACTGTTACTTATAATGATCCTATTGTTCCTACTACTTATGTTGAGAAACCACATTTCCCTGTTAGAATAAAGGATCATGCTAAAGCTTCAATTGTTGTTTGTAAAAGCAATATTGGAACTTATACACCTCCTGAGCAAGTTAAAATAGAACCCAATATTGCTATTGTTAAAGATCTCTTGTCTGATAATATTGATGGGCATGTTATTCAGTTCGAAGGTGAAATTGCTAGAATTGCTAAACCTTGTGCTAAAGATAAACATAGACATGTGGTAGGCGTGCCTGTTATTTCTGTTAAAATAGGAGATCATTGTTATCATGGTTTATGTGACATGGGTGCTAGTGCTAGTGTTATACCGCATACTTTGTACGAAGAAATTAAGCATGAAATTGCACTTGCTGAGTTAGAAGGTATTGATGTCACAATTAAACTTGTCAATAGAGATACTATTTCACCAATTGGGATTGTTAGAGATGTTGAAGTCTTGTGTGGGAAAACTAAATATCCTGCTGATTTTCTTGTTCTCACTTCTCCACAAGATAGTTTTTGTCCCATTATATTTGGCAGACCCTTCTTGAACACTGTTAATGCTAGGATAGATTGCGAAAAGAATGTTGTTACTATTGGCTTGGATGATATGATTCATGAGTTTAATTTCTCTAAATTTAGTAAACAACATCGCGAGGAAGAATTGTCTAGTAAGGATGAAATTATTGGTCTTGCTTCTATTGCCGTACCTCCTAGTGATCCTTTAGAACATTATTTGCTAGACCATGAAAATGATATGTTCATGAATGAAAGAAGGGAAATAGATGAAGTATTCTTTAAACAGGAACCTATTCCGCAACACAATTTGCCTGTTGAAATTTTAGGGGATCCTCCTCCACCTAAGGGTGATCCCGTGTTTGAGCTTAAACCGTTGCCTGGTAATCTTAAGTATGCTTATGTTGATGAAAATAAGATATATCCTGTTATTATTAGTGCTAACCTTTCAGATCATGAAGAAGAAAGATTGTTGAAAACTCTGAAGAAGCACCATGCTGCTATTGGATATACTCTTGATGATCTTAAGGGCATTGGTCCCACTCGATGTCAACATAAAATAAATTTGGAGGCGGACGCCAAACCAGTTCGTGACCCTCAACGACGTCTGAATCCTAAAATGAAAGAAGTGGTAATTAAAGAAATACTCAAGCTTCTAGAGGCAGGTATAATTTATCCCGTTGCTGATAGTCAGTGGGTAAGTCATGTCCATTGTGTCCCTAAGAAGGGAGGTATTACTGTTGTCCCTAATGATAAAGATGAATTGATCCCACAAAGAATTATCACAGGTCATAGGATGGTAATTGATTTCTGCAAATTGAATAAGGCTACTAAGAAATATCATTACCCTTACCTTTTATTGATCAAATGCTAGAAAGATTATGCAAACATACACACTACTGCTTTCTAGATGGTTATTCTGGTTTCTCTCAAATACCTGTGTCGGCTAAAGATCAATCAAAGACTACTTTTACATGCCCTTTTGGTACTTTTGCATATAGACGTATGCCTTTTGGTTTATGTAACGCACCTGCTACCTTTCAAAGATGCATGATGGCTATATTCTCTGACTTTTGTGAAAAGATTTGTGAGGTTTTCATGGATGATTTTTCCGTCTATGGTTCCTCTTTTGATGATTGTTTGAGCACTCTTGATCGAGTTTTGCAGAGATGTGAAGAAACTAATCTTGTCTTGAATTGGGAAAAGTGCCACTTTATGGTTAATGAAGGTATTGTCTTGGGGCATAAAGTTTCTGAAAGAGGTATTGAAGTTGATAAAGCCAAGGTTGATGCTATTGAAAAGATGCCATGTCCCAAGTACATCAAAGGTATAAGAAGTTTCCTTGGTCACACCGGATTTTATAGGAGGTTCATTAAAGACTTCTCAAAAATTTCTCGGCCTCTGACTAATTTATTACAAAAATGTAGCGACCCGACCTCAGATGGTCAAGTCTCTGTGCTCCGGTGTCATCCCTGAATCAGTAATGCTGACACCACACAGTACTTCAAAGGATTTATAGCAGAGTAGCAATCAGACACTTATTACATTGATGTCTCAAAGAGAACTTATTACAATAAATATGGCTTAAGGCCATCTAATATCGATAACAGCGGAAGACTTGGAAGATAAGTGAGTCCATCAACTCCAACGGCATCACTGAGTATAGAACCACGACCTAAAAGCACCTTACTCGTCATCTAAAAAGTCTGCAACATGAAAGTTGCAGCCCGAAAACGGGTCAGCACATGGAATATGCTGGCAATGTAACACATAGAGAATAATGAATGATAAGCCTATACAACATGCATATATGGCTGGTGGAAAGCTCTATGGTTACAGTTTTGCGTAAAGCCAGTTTTTTCCTACTGCAAAGGAATAAATTTATTTAACTATCATGGTGGTTGAAACATCGAAAGTGGTTGACAGCATTCCGATCCCAATTAAGTGAAAAAATTATAAACCAACAATATTAATTAGAAGTAACATGATGAGATTCACATGATATTCAAGTACTAGATACTCAAAACGTCCATAACCGGGGACATGGCTAATCATGATTAGATTGTACGCTCTGCAGAGGTTTGCGCACTTTTCCCCACAAGACTCGATCGCCTCCGTTGGTTTCTCGCACTACATGGTGTTTGAGAGACGGATGACCGAGACATAGTCTTTCAGAAGCACTCACACCTTACGTTGTGATAGACCGTACCAACCTACATCCCCTACATCTGCTAGTCTACCACTGTAAGAGTTCGCACGACTTAGTCAGCTATGCCAGAGCCCATAATGGCTTGTGGCTGCACACGGAGGTTACTAGCATGAATGATCTTATGATCCCTTTGAGCCTGGGTGGCGGTCCGAAGAATAACAGGCAAGTCCTGATAGAAACCAGGTACCTCAATCCACCCAGATGTGTATTTAAGTTGCCACCTTAGATAAAACCATTAATTAACAATACTCACATCTGTCATGGATATCACTCACCCAATCCACGTCTACTAGCATAGCATGGCATAATAAGCAAATGTAGAAGTAACTCCCAAAGGTTTCATAAGTAAACAGGAAATAGGTACTACCTCATCTACTTCCCATCCCACAATTTGATTAGATCCTAATCATGCAATGTTTGAGGATTGATCTAATGCAATAAAATTGGGTAGTAGAAAAGGTATGATCAAAGTGTTACTTGCCTTGCTGAGGATCCGCGAAACCTAGAGCTTCGAAATAACAGGCGGCGCACTCCGGGTGATCTATCGCAGACAAACAACAAGCATACAATAAGTACTCATCTAATGCACAGGTAAAAGTCGTATAAAATATCTTACCAGAAAGTTCAACTTAAGAACTCCGGTTGCAAAAAGGAATGAATCGAACAAAGCAACGGAAAACAAACGGCGAAAGAAAACAACTCGGTTCTAGCAAAGTGAAACTAGGTCAAATTTTACCATGGCAAAAACTTGTTTAAGTAGATTAGATGGAACGGCGGTTTCGAAACGAAACTCCAGGCGCTTGAATCACCTGATTCCGATAAACGAGCGAGAAGATAAACTAGAACGAAGATAGGATCTGAGATCGCGATCGCGGAATAAATCCGACGAGAAGAAAAGAAGAACGGTTGAACGAACGGACGTTCGTTAACCTAGAAGAATCCGGTGATCACGTTCGTTAGAACGAACGGTCCGACGAACGGTCTCGAGGCAACTAAATCGGAAAAGAAAACGAATCCGATCTAGGGTTTCGGAAAAGAAAACCGAACGAAAAAACGATCTACAAAACCGGAACGGTTTAGAAAAGAACCGGAAAGAAAACGAATCGTAAGAGAAGAAAAGAATTGGAACGGTTGATAAGAAAAACCGAACCGAGGTAAGAAAAGAGACGCGGCGCGGCTACCTCGGCGAGGTTCCGGTGAGGGGCTCCGGCGAACGGCGGCGTTGGGCGGCGGCGGCGGTGTAGGGCGGCGGCGCGGGTGTGAGGCGCGGTGGAGGCTTGGGGGCTTTGGGTTTGATGATTTAGAGGGGGGGTGTGGGGGTATTTATATTGGGGAGGGGGGTTTACTTGGAAGAGGGATCAAGGAATAAGAATAGGAGTAGGAAAGATCTAGAAACAAAAACGGAATAACGGAAGTAGGACAAAAGTCCTACTAGGACTTCCAAAAGGGGGCGGCGGCGGCGGCCTCCTGCGCCTGGCGCGCGCGGTGCGGGCGATGGCCTGGCCGGCCGGCTGGGCCTTTGGCCCAGGGTGTGCGAGAATTTTTTTTAAAATTGGTCTCGCGCGCGGAAAAACACAGAAAAAGAAAATCTATCGGACTCCAAAACTAATAAAGTAAATTTTCCCCGACTCCTAAAAATGAGTCGAACAAAATGAACTTTTCTCCGGGCCTAAAATGCAATTTTGAAAATACGCATTTTCCCTATCCAAATAAAATGCAAACAAACTCCGACAAAACCAATGATCCCTTTCTTTCAAATTTGAGAAAACTCAAAATGAAAATAACGAAATCTCCAACTCTCTCCGAGGGTCCTTGAGTTGCGTAAAATTTCTAGGATCGACCAAAATGCAAGAAAATATGATATGCATGATGATCTAATGTATAACATTCCAAATTGAAAATTTGGGATGTTACAAACCTACCCCCCTTAAGATGAATCTCGTCCTCGAGATTCGGGTTGGATAGAAAATAGGTGAGGGTGGTCCTTGAGCAAATCTTCTTCTCTCTCCCAGGTGGCTTCATCCTCTGAATGGTGGTTCCACTGAACTTTGCAAAACTTGATAACCTTGCTGCGGGTAACTCTGCTGGCATACTCGAGAATCTTGACTGGTTTCTCTTCATATGTTAAGTCATCCTTCAACTGAATGGCTTCAAGTGGCACTGTATCTCTTAGCGGTATCTCCGCCATTTCGGCGTGACATTTCTTCAGCTGAGAAACATGGAATACATCATGAACTCCTGACAGTCCTTCTGGTAATTCCAACTTATAAGCGACTTCCCCCATGCGTTGCAAAATCTTATACGGTCCAACGAAACACGGTGCTAACTTTCCCTTAACTCCAAAGCGCTTAACTCCTCGAGGTGGGGATACTCAAAGATAAACTCTGTCTCCAGTTTCGTAAACTGTCTCCTTGCGCTTAGAATCTGCGTAGCTCTTCTGCCTTGATTGGGCTACCTTGAGCCTATCGCGAATCAACTTAACTTTCCGTTCAGACTCCTTGATCAGATCGGGTCCAAAGAACTGACGGTCTCCAACTTCGTCCCATGACAACGGTGTCCTGCACCTCCTTCCGTATAAAGCTTCGAAAGGTGCCATCTTTAGACTGGTTTGGTAACTGTTGTTATAAGAAAACTCCGCATATGGCAAGTTATCGTCCCAACTAGAACCATAATCTAGTGCACAAGCTCTCAGCATATCTTCCAAAATCTGATTGACTCTCTCAGTCTGTCCATCTGTCTATGGGTGAAAAGCTGTGCTGAACTCTAGTCTGGTTCCCAAAGTTTCGTGCAACTGATTCCAAAACTTTGAGGTACATTGGGTTCCTCTATTTGATACGATACTCCTCGGAACTCCATGCAAACAAATGATCCTGGTCATGTATATCTTTGCCAACTTAGCACTGGTGTAAGTGGTCTTAACTGGGATGAAATGTGCTACCTTCGTCAAACGATCAACTACTACCCATATCGAGTCATAGCCTGCTTTTGTCCTGGGTAGTCCTATGATAAAATCCATACCTATCTTATCCCACTTCCATTCGGGTATCGGCAATGGTTGTAACAATCCGGGTGGCTTCTGATGTTTGGCCTTCACCCTATGACACACATCACAAGCTGCTACATATGCTGCAATATCCTTCTTCATTCCGGTCCACCAGAATGTTTCCTTCAAATCCAAATACATCTTGGTATTTCCTGGGTGAATCGAATAGGGTGAATCATGTGCCTCTTGTAGAATCAACTTCCTGATCTCCGGGTCATTGGGCACATAAACACGGTCCTCAAACCATAGGGTATCGTGCTCATCCTCACGAAATCCCTTTGCTTTTCCTTCACTCATTTTCTTCTTTATGGAAGCAATCTCCTTGTCAGATTTCTGAGCTTCTCTGATTTTATCCATCAATGTTGATTGAATCTCCAATGTTGCTACATAGCCTCTCGGAACTATTTCCAAACATAGCTCACGAAGATCCTCGGCTAACTCCTTTGGTATTTCTCCCGTCATCAATGTATTGACATGGCTCTTACGGCTCAACGCGTCAGCTACTACATTAGCTTTTCCTGGATGGTAATGCAATCTCATATCGTAATCCTTGATGAGCTCCAACCATCTCCTTTGTCTGAGGTTCAACTCCTTATGCGTGAAAATGTACCTCAAACTCTTGTGATCCGTGTACACTTCACAATGATTTCCAATGAGGAAATGTCTCCATGTCTTCAACGCATGCACTATGGTTGCTAACTCCAAATCATGCGTAGCATAATTTAGTTCATGAGGTTTCAGTTGTCGTGAGGCATACGAAACAACTCTTCCTTCCTGCATAAGCACTGCTCCAAGTCCTCGACGTGAAGCGTCGCAATACACCTCATAATCCTTGGTCTGATCTGGCAGAATCAACACTGGTGAGGAAACCAATCGTTTCTTCAACTCCTGAAAACTGGCCTCACATTCCTCAGTCCAATTGAACTTAGTATCCTTCTTTAACAATTCAGTCATAGGCTTTGCAATCTTTGAGAAATTCTCAATGAATCTCCGGTAGTATCCTGCGAGTCCAAGAAAACTCCGGATCTCTCCAACTGTCGTGGGTGCTTCCCATTCGGTTACGGTCTCAACCTTGGTGGGGTCAACTGCTATACCTTCTCCGGATATAACATGTCCAAGAAATCCAACTTCCTTCAACCAAAACTCACATTTGCTGAATTTGGCATATAACTGATGTTCCCTTAGTTTCTCCAGAACCAAACGCAAATGTTCCTTATGCTCTTCTTCATTCTTCGAGAAAATCAGAATGTCATCAATGAACACTACGACGAACTTATCCAAGAATTCCATAAATACTTTGTTCATCAGGTTCATGAAATAGGCAGGTGCGTTAGTCAGTCCAAATGACATAACGGTATACTCATACAATCTGTATCTCGTGGTAAAAGCTGTCTTGGGTATGTCCTGCTCTCGAATCTTCAACTGATGGTACCCTGATCGCAAATCGATCTTGGAAAACACTTTAGCTCCTTGCAAACGATCAAACAGATCATTAATCATTGGCAGTGGGTACTTGTTCTTGATGGTTACTGCATTCAATCCACGGTAATCAACAACCATCCTTAATGATCCATCCTTCTTCTCCACTAGAAGTACGGGTGATCCCCAAGGCGAAGAACTTGGGCGAATGTAACCTTTATCCAGTAACTCCTTGATCTGCTTCTTAATTTCCACCAAATCTTGTGCTGGCATCCTGTATGGTCTCTTTGATATTGGCCCAGTGCCTGGCAAGAGCTCAATCAAAAACTCAATGTCTCTATCCGGTGGCATGCCTGGCAATTCTTCAGGAAACACATCAGGAAAATCCTTCACCACTGGTACTTCCTCCTGTACGACTCCTGATAAGTAATTTAATTGTGTCCTGTTGGGCGCATGTCGAGATACATACTTGATCCTTCTTCCTTCGGGCGTCGTGAGCAAAATTGTCTTACTGGCACATTCAATGTTCCCTTCATACTTTGACAACCAATCCATGCCTAATATCACATCCAATCCTTGAGATTCCAATACTATTAGGTCTGAGGGAAACACATAGTTACCAATCCTTAATGGTAACCAATCACACCATCGATTAGCCATATATTCTGCTCCAGGCGAGGTTACTAACATGGGTGACCTAAGGGCTTGGGTTGGCAGGTTATACTTGTCCACAAATCCCCTTGATATGTACGAATGTGATGCACCAGTATCAAAAAGAATGAGTGCAGTAAATGACTTAACCAAAAACTTACCGATTACTGCATCAGGCTGAGCTTCAACCTCCTCCACGCTAACGTGGTTCACCTGTCCCCTGTTGAAAGGGTTCGGCTTCTTCCCAGAGCTTCCATTGCCATTCTGGCCTTCAGGACATTCATTGGCGTAATGTCCGGTCTTGGAACACTTGAAACAGGTGACTTGACTCAGATCTCTCTTGGCTGGGGTTGATGGGGTGGTACGGTTCTGGCCGTTGCTTCCTCCATTCCCATTGCCATTCTTGTGGCCATTACGATTGTGTGATCCACTTCCTCAATGGGTATGCTGAAACTGAACTCCCGGTTTAGGGGTAAAACGGGGCTTCTGCTGGGCTCCAGAGTTATACTTCCCCTGTCCATACTTCCTCTTGCGGTTCTCAATCTGCTGTTGTTTCCCTTCAATCATGATGGCACGATCTACCAACTCCTGGTAGTTGTTGAAACTTGCTACCATCAACTGCATGCTTAGCTCATCATTTAGTCCTTCTAAAAACTTCTCCTGCTTAGCTGCATCCGTAGCAACGTCATCTGGGGCATAACGTGCTAACTTGCTGAAGTCGTCAACGTACTGGCCAACTGTCCTTCCTCCTTGGCGTAAGTTGCGAAACTCACGCTTCTTCATGGCCATAGCTCCTGTTGAAACATGGGCAGTGCGGAAAGCTTGCTGAAACTGATCCCATGTGACAGTGTCAACTGGGTAAGTGGCTGTGAAATTCTCCCACCATGCTGCCGCGGGTCCGTCAAGCTGATGTGCGGCAAACTTCACTTTCTCCACATCTGTGCATCCTGCAGTGGTCAACTCCCTTCCTATCTTGCGGAGCCAGTCGTCTGCTACTATCGGCTCGGTGCTACTGGAAAACACCGGCGGATTCAGCCTAAGGAAACGGGCTAGGTGATCAACAGGTGGCGGTGGCGGAGGGTTGTTGTTGTTGTTGTTGGTTCTGCTGATTCTGGACTAACAACTGCATCAATTGGTTCTGCTGCTGGATCAACTGAGTGAGCTCCGGTGGGAATCCATTGTCACGTCTCGGAGGCATCTGAGGGTTTAGAAAAGATGAGAATTAAAAATAGAATGAGGTCTAAGAGAAAACACTACCCAAATGCACATGAGACAAATTCACACAAAATCACTTCATTCAATTCAAACAAGGGCTTACAAACGGTCTAGAACTATTGCAAAAGTGTGTGGACTAAAAAATTTTACATGGAGGAAATAATGCTACTAATATATGGTGGTCATCTACTAATTTGAATCGGTGGAAGACTCCATGATGTCTACTCCAGCTTCGTCTTCAAAGTCGGGTTCACTTGGATCCGAATCGGTGTCGTCGATGATGATGTAGTTGCTTGGGCATGCGACGTACTTGTCTTCATTCTTGAATGCTAATCTCCCCTTGAGTTCTTCAATCTCCTGCTTGAGATCAACATTGTGTCTTGCTAGAGCTACGATCTCGTCCATGTAGTCCTTGCGTGTACCCTTCAGTTCTCCTTCTAGCTCGATGATCCTTGCCTTTGCATTCTTCAACTCTATCATGTCATTGCACATCTGGTTCTCTTGGCGTCGAATGTGCTGATTTAACTCCTGGATGAAAGCTGCAATGGATCTATCCTTCTTGGTGCTGACTATCTCCCATTCTTCATCTCGGCGTCCGCAAATCTGGTAGATAGTGTCCTTGAGGTCTTCTTGATAAACTTCTCCAATGCGTCCCATGGTGATATGAGCTGCCATGCTCTTTCCCAGACTCCAGGTTGGTGCACTGAAAACACTATCTATGGGCTTCGTGATTGGCGCGAACGTCCTTCTCGGAACATGAGCTTGAATCTTCCAGCGCTCCTCTTCAGGCAGAGTGGCGTTGAAAGTCCCGGTGAAGCTTGGTAGTCCAATGTTCAGGTACTTGGTGACTTCCTTCAAGTGAAATCCAAAAGGTGTGCCTTCATCCGGTTGAGCGTACTTGATCTTCGCGTCCGTCATCCTAAAAGAGTAGAAAATATGAGGAGTTAGAAAATGAGAGGAGAATAGTGATCTATGGCTTTAACTTAGCGGTCGTGTCCTATAGTCAGCGTGTGCTCTGATACCATCTCTGTAGCGACCCGACCTCAGATGGTCAAGTCTCTGTGCTCCGGTGTCATCCCTGGATCAGTAATGCTGACACCACACAGTACTTCGAAGGATTTATAGCAGAGTAGCAATCACACACTTATTACATTGATGTCTCAAAGAGAACTTATTACAATAAATGTGGCTTAAGTCCATCTAATATCGATAACAGCGGAAGACTTGGAAGATAAGTGAGTCCATCAACTCCAACGGCATCACTGAGTATAGAACCACGACCTAAAAGCACCTTACTCGTCGTCTGAAAAGTCTGCAACATGAAAGTTGCAGCCCAAAAACGGGTCAACACATGGAATATGCTGGCAATGTAACACATAGATAATAATGAATGATAAGCCTATACTACATGCATATATGGCTGGTGGAAAGCTCTATGGTTACAGTTTTGCGTAAAGCCAGTTTTTCCCTACTGCAAAGGAATAAATTTATTTAACTATCATGGTGGTTGAAACATCGAGAATGGTTGACAGCATTCCGATCCCAATTAAGTGAACAAATTATAACCCAACAATATTAATTAGAAGTAACATGATGAGATTCACATGATATTCAAGTACTGGATACTCAAAACGTCCATAACCGGGGACACGGCTAATCATGATTAGATTGTACGCTCTGCAGAGGTTTGCGCACTTTTCCCCACAAGACTCGATCGCCTCCGTTGGTTTCTCGCACTACATGGTGTTTGAGAGACGGATGACCGAGACATAGTCTTTCAGAAGCACTCACACCTTACGTTGTGATAGACCGTACCAACCTACATCCCCTACATCTGCTAGTCTACCACTGTAAGAGTTCGCACGACTTAGTCAGCTATGCCAGAGCCCATAATGGCTTGTGGCTGCACACGGAAGTTACTAGAATGAATGATCTTATGATCCCTTTGAGCCTGGGTGGCGGTCCGAAGAAAAACAGGCAAGTCCTGATAGAAACCAGGTGCCTCAATCCACCCAGATGTGTATTTAAGTTGCCACCTTAGATAAAACCATTAATTAACAATACTCACATCTGTCATGGATATCACTCACCCAATCCACATCTACTAGCATAGCATGGCATAATAAGCAAACGTAGAAGTAACTCCCAAAGGTTTCATAAGTAAACAGGAAATAGGTACTACCTCATCTACTTCCCATCCCACAATTTGATTAGATCCTAATCATGCAATGTTTGAGGATTGATCTAATGCAATAAAATTGGGTAGTAGAAAAGGTATGATCAAAGTGTTACTTGCCTTGCTGAGGATCCGCGAAACCTAGAGCTTCGAAATAACAGGCGGCGCACTCCGGGTGATCTATCGCAGACAAACAACAAGCATACAATAAGTACTCATCTAATGCACAGGTAAAACTCGAATAAAAGATCTAACCAGAAAGTTCAACTTAAGAACTCCGGTTGCAAAAAGGAACGAATCGAACAAAGCAACGGAAAACAAACGGCGAAAGAAAACAACTCGGTTCTAGCAAAGTGAAACTAGGTCAAATTTTACCATGGCAAAAACTTGTTTAAGTAGATTAGATGGAACGGCGGTTTCGAAACGAAACTCCAAGCGCTTGAATCACCTGATTCCGATAAACGAGCGAGAAGATAAACTAGAACGAAGATCGGATCTGAGATCGCGATCACGGAATAAATCCGACGAGAAGAAAAGAAGAAGGTTGAACGAACGGACGTTCATTAACCTAGAAGAATCCGGTGATCACGTTCGTTAGAACGAACGGTCCGGCGAACGGTCTCGAGGCAACTAAATCAGAAAAGAAAACGAATCTGATCTAGGGTTTCGGAAAAGAAAACCGAACGAAAAACCGATCTAGAAAACCGGAACGGTTTAGAAAAGAACCGGAAAGAAAACGAATCGTAAGAGAAGAAAAGAATTGGAATGGTTGATAAGAAAAACCGAACCGAGGGAAGAAAAGAGACGCGGCGCGGCTACCTCGGCGAGGTTCCGACGAGGGGCTCCGGCGAACGGCGGCGTTGGGCGGCGGCGGCGGCGGTGTAGGGCGGCGGCGCGGGTGAGGGGCGCGGGTGTGAGGCGCGGTGGAGGCTTGGGGGCTTTGGGTTTGATGATTTAGAGGGGGGGTGTGGGGGTATTTATATTGGGGAGGGGGGTTACTTGGAGGAGGGATCAAGGAATAAGAATAGGAGTAGGAAAGATCTAGAAACAAAAACGGAATAACGGAAGTAGGACAAAAGTCCTACTAGGACTTCCAAAAGGGGGCGGCGGCGGCGGCCTCCTGCGCCTGGCGCGCGCGGCGCGGGCGATGGCCTGGCCGGCCGGCTGGGCCTTTGGCCCAGGGCGCGCGGGAAATTTTTAATTTTTTTTAAATCGGTTTCGCGCGCGGAAAAACACAGAAAAAGAAAATCTACCGGACTCCAAAACTAATAAAGTAAATTTTCCCCGACTCCTAAAAATGAGTCAAACAAAATGAACTTTTCTCCGGGCCTAAAATGCAATTTTGAAAATACGCATTTTTCCCTATCCGAATAAAATGCAAACAAACTCCGACAAAACCAATGATCCCTTTCTTTCAAATTTGAGAAAACTCAAAATGAAAATAACGAAATCTCCAACTCTCTCCGAGGGTCCTTGAGTTGCGTGAAATTTCTAGGATCGACCAAAATGCAAGAAAATATGATATGCATGATGATCTAATGTATAACATTCCAAATTGAAATTTTGGGATGTTACAAAAAAGATGTACCATTAGTCTTTGACGATGATTGTGTAGAAGCATTTGAAATACTGAAGAAAGCATTAGTCTCTGCACCTGTTGTTCAGCCACCTGATTGGAATTTACCCTTTGAAATTATGTGTGATGCTAGTGATTATGTTGTAGGTGCTGTTCTGGGGCAAAGAGTTGATAAGAAATTAAATGTTACCCATTATGCTAGTAAGACTCTAGACAATGCTCAAAGAAATTATGCTACTACTGAAAAAGAACTTTTAGCAGTTGTATTTTCTTGTGATAAGTTCAGACCTTATATTGTTGATTCTAAAGTAACTATTCACACTGATCATGCTACTATTAAATATCTTATGGAAAAGAAAGATGCTAAACCTAGACTTATTAGATGGGTTCTCTTGCTACAAGAATTTGGTTTGCATATTGTTGATAGAAAAGGAGCTGAGAACCCCGTAGCAGACAACTTATCTAGGTTAGAAAATGTTCTTGATGACCCACTACCTATTAGTGATAGCTTTCCTGATGAACAATTAAATGTTATAAGTACTTCTTGTAGTACTCCTTGGTATGCTGATTATGCTAATTACATAGTTGCTAAATTCATACCACCTAGCTTCACATACCAACAAAAGAAAAAATTCTTCTATGATTTGAGACATTGCTTTTGGGACGACCCACATCTTTGTAAAGAAGGAGTAGATGGTGTTATTAGACGTTGTGTACCTAAGCATGAACAGGAACAGATCCTACGCAAGTGTCATTCCGAAGCTTATGGAGGACACCACGCTGGAGACAGAACTGCACATAAGGTATTGCAATCCAGTTTTTATTGGCCTACTCTCTTCAAGGATGCCCGTAAGTTTGTCTTGTCGTGTGATGAATGTCAGAGAATTGGTAATATTAGTAGACGTCAAGAAATGCCTATGAATTATTCACTTGTTATTGAACCATTTGATGTTTGGGGCTTTGATTATATGGGACCTTTTCCTGCCTCTAATGGATACACACATATTTTAGTTGCTGTTGATTATGTTACTAAGTGGGTAGAAGCTATTCCAACTAGTAGTGTTGATCATAACACCTCTATTAAAATGCTTAAGGAAGTTATTTTTCCGAGGTTTGGAGTCCTAGATATTTAATGACTGATGGTGGTTCACACTTTATTCATGGTGCTTTCCGTAAAATGCTTGCTAAATATGATGTTAATCATAGAATTGCATCTCCTTATCACCCACAGTCTAGTGGTCAAGTAGAATTGAGCAACAAAGAGCTCAAATTAATTTTGCAAAAGACTGTTAATAGGTCTAGAAAGAATTGGTCCAAGAAACTTGATGATGCATTATGGGCCTATAGAACTGCATATAAAAATCCTATGGGTATGTCTCTGTACAAAATGGTTTATGGAAAAGCATGTCACTTACCTCTCGAACTAGAACATAAGGCATATTGGGCTATTAAAGAGATCAACTATGATTTCAAACTTGCCGGTGAGAAGAGGTTATTTGACATTATCTCACTTGATGAATGGAGAACCCAAGCATATGAAAATGCCAAGCTGTTTAAAGAAAAAGTTAAAAGATGGCATGACAAAAGGATACAAAAGCGTGAGTTTAATGTAGGTGATTATGTATTGCTATACAACTCTCGTTTAAGATTTTTTGCAGGAAAACTTCTCTCTAAATGGGAAGGCCCCTATGTTATCGAGGAGGTCTATCGTTCTGGTGCCATAAAAATCAACAACTTCGAAGGCACAAATCCGAAGGTGGTAAACGGTCAAAGAATCAAACATTATATCTCAGGTAATCCCATAAATGTTGAAACCAATATTATTGAAACCGTAACCCCGGAGGAATACATAAGGGACACTTCCCGGACTGTTTCAGACTCCAAAAAGGAGTAGGTATGTGGTACGGTAAGTAAACCGGCTCCAAAACAATTTTTAAGGCAATATTTCTCCGTTTTGGAATATTTAGAAAAATAGAAAAATAAGTGGCAGTCCGGGAAGGACACGAGGGCCCCACGAGGGTGGTGGGCGCGCCCCCTCCCCTGGGCGCGCCCCCCTACCTCGTGAGCACCTCGTGTGCCTTCCGGACTCCGTTTTCTTGCACGATACGTATTTTGGTCGGTAAAAATTCATTATATATTCTCCCGAAGGTTTTGACTCCCGTATCACGCAAATCTCCTATGTTCTTGTTTCGAGTTGTTCTTCTGACAGATCCAGGCATCATGTCGTCCCCCTCCTCCAACAACGGTGACAAAGATGCTTGGCTAATGAAGATAGAGCTGAAGAGGGAAGAACCCATGGAGATCAAAAAAGATGAAGAGATCAAGAAGGCCATGGAGAACCAAGCCCCAGCGACAGAAGACATCCTTCCACTTGATCACAACCTTCTTACCCCAACTGTGATTGAAGCTTTCAAGATGATTGAGTTAACTCGTATCCAAAACAAGTATCTCACAAGTGAAAATATTTTGTTGAAGGAGCATATCCTCGGGCTCAAGGGCATTATTCGCAAGCTGGAGGACCTCTTACGCTCGATGTGCGACTATCCATCACCTCCACCTTCTCCACCAACAAAGAAGGAGACATAATAACATGGGTGTGGGCACTCCCCTTGGCAACTGCCAAGCTTGGGGGAGGTGCCCCGGTATCATATCACAATCACAACTCCTATCTTTACCGTTTTTCTTAGTTCGGTCCTATTAGTAGTATCTTGATCTAGTAGAGTAAAGTTGATGGCATGATCTAGTTTTGAGTTTTGCTTTGTGATCTCTCTATGTAATCGAGTCCATGAGCTATATAATAAAGGTTAGTGTTGAGTCAAGGGCTTGATTATTTTGCGATGATCATGGGTGAATAAAAGAAAAGAATAAAAAGAAACAAAGGTTCATATTGATCTTATTTAGAGTAATGACTTCACATAGAAAGAGTATGATGATTAAAAGTTGTTGGGAGTTGGCAGACATAGCTTTGGTCATTGTTGCAATTAATAGGAAGTAATAAGGAAAGAGAGGTTTCACATATAGATATATTATCACTGACATCTTTTATGATTGGGATCACTCATTAAAATATGACATGCTAAAGAGTTGATGTTGGACAAGGAAGACAACGTAATGAGTTATGTTTTTCTTATATCTGAGATAAAGTATGTTGTCATGGATCCTCTAACATGTTGAGCTTGCCTTTCCCCCTCATGCTAGCCAAATTCTCAGCACCAAGTAGAAATACTACTTGTGCTTCCAAATACCCTTAAACCAGTTCTGCCATGAGAGTCCACCATATCTACCTATGGATTGAGTAAGATCCTTCAAATAAGTTGTCATCGGTGCAAAGCAATAAAAATTGCTCTAAATATGTATGATTGATTGGTGTGGGAGAAATAAGCTTTATACGATCTTGTGATGTGAAAGTAATAAAAGCAATGGACTGCATAATAAAGGTTCATATCACAAGGGGCAATATAAAGTGACGTTCTTTCACATTGAGATTTTGTGCATCCAACCATAAAAGCGCATGGCAACCTCTGCTTCCCTCTGCGAAGGGACTATCTTTTATTATTATCCTCTACCTTATGCAAGAGTCATGGTGATCTTCACATTTCCTTTTTCATTTTATCCTTTGGCAATCCCGGCGTGTTGGAAAGAACATGATATATATCTCTAATTGGATGTAGAGGAGCATGAATTATTATTGTTGACATTACCCTTGAGGTAAAAGGTTGTGGGGCAAAACTATAAGTCCCTATCTTTCTCTGTGTCCGATTAAAACTGCATAACCACAAGTATTGCGTGAGTGTTAGCAATTATGAAGGACTAAATGATAGTTGAGTATGTGGACTTGCTTTTCAGCTCTGACATAGACTCTTTCCGATGTTATGATAAATTGCAATTGCTTCAATGACTGAGGTTATAGTTTGTTGGTGCTCAATAAGGTTTCTGATTCATACTTTTGCATTGTGAATAGATCATCACTTGAACATAAGTAATCATATGACAAAATCTATATATGTTGCTGTTATGAGAACAATCATGATGCCTTCATGTCCGTATTTTATTTTTATCGACGCCTCTACCTCTAAACATGAGGACATATTTATTGTTATCGGCTTTCCGCTTGAGGACAAGCAAGGTCTAAGCTTGGGGCGGGGGGTTGATACGTCCATTTTGCATCATGCTTTTATATCGATATTTATCGCATTATGGGATGTTATTTCACATTATGTCACAATACTTATGGCTATTCTCTCTTATTTTACAAGGTCTACATGAAGAGGGAGAATGCCGGCAGCTGGAATTCTGGGCTGGAAAAGGAGCAAATATTAGAGACCTATTCTGTGCAACTCCAAAAGTCTTGAAACTCCACGGAATATCTTAAAATAAATAAAGAAAAATCCTCGCCAAAGATGAAGGCCAGGGGGCCCACACCCTGCTCACGAGGGTGGGGGCGCCCTCCCTCCTCCTAGGGCGCGCCCCCTACCTCGTGGGCCCCCTGGTGGGTCTCCAACGTCCATCTTCTGCTATATAAAGTCTTTTGATGAGAAAAAAATCAAGAAGAACCTTTCGGGACGAGACTCTGCCGCCACGAGGCGGAACCTTGGCGGAACCAACCTAGGGCTCCGGCAGAGCTGTTCTGCCGGGGACACTTCCCTCCGGGAGGGGGAAATCATCGCCATCGTCATCACCAATGCTCCTCTCATCCGGAGAGGGCAATCTCCATCAACATCTTCACCAGCACCATCTCATCTCCAAACCCTAGTTCATCTCTTGTATCCAATTCTTGTCCCAAAGTCCGGGATTGGTGCTAGTAGGTTGCTAGTAGTGTTGATTACTCCTTGTAGTTGATGCTAGTTGGTTTATTTGGTGGAAGATCATATGTTCAGATCCTATATGCATATTATTACCCCTCTGATTATGAACATGAATATGCTTTGTGAGTAGTTACGTTTGTTCCTAAGGACAAGGGAGAAGTCTCGCTATTAGTAGTCATGTGAATTTGGTATTCGTTCGATATTTTGATAAGATGTATGTTGTCTAGCCTCTAGTGGTGTTATGTGAACGTCGACTACATAACACTTCACCATTATTTGGACCTAGAGGAAGGCATTGGGAAGTAATAAGTAGATGATGGGTTGCTAGAGTGACAAAAGCTTAAACCCTAGTTTATGCGTTGCTTCGTAAGGGGCTGATTTGGATCCACATGTTTCATGCTATGGTTAGGTTTACCTTAATACTTTTGTTGTAGTTGCAGATGCTTGCAATAGAGGTTAATCATAAGTGGGATGCTTGTTCAAGTAAGAACAACACCCAAGCACCAGTCCACCCACATATCAAATTATCAAAGTACCGAACGCGAATCATATGAACGTGATGAAAACTAGCTTGATGATATTCCCATGTGTCCTCAGGAGCGCTTTTCCTTATATAAGAGTTTGTTACGGCTTGTCCTTTGCTACAAAAAGGATTGGGCCACCCTGCTGCACTTTATTTGCTTTTGTTACTTGTTGCTCATTATAATTTATCTTGTAATAAAACTATCTGTTACCACTTATTTCAGTACTTGCAGAGAATACCTTGCTGAAAACCGCTTATCATTTCCTTCTGCTCCTCGTTGGGTTCGACACTCTTACTTATTGAAAGGACTACGATGGATCCCTTATACTTGTGGGTCATCAGGGACGAAGTCTTCAATCTTGTATCTTCATAGTCCAACAGTCCGGCCAAAGGATATAGTCCGGCCGTCCGGATACCCCCTAATCCAGGACTCCCTCAGCCGAATTCAGGGGCTCTCGACCAGGTCAGCGGAAAAAGCCTTTCAAAGGCAACAAAGATGGACCGTCCAGCCTAAACAGGATTCTAGACAAGCTATGTCAGATTCATGGCACCCCCGATAAACCTGCAAATCATACCCACAAAGAACGTTGGGTCTTCAAGCAGGCCGGTAAGCTAAACGCCGAACACAAGGGGAGGGAGACACCAAGTGAAGACGAGGACGAGCCTCGCCAGCAAAGCACTGGGGGACAAAAAAATTCCCACCAGAGGTCAAAACAGCTAACATGATCCATGTGACGAACGGGAGAAGCAAACATGCGCTCCGAGACACACGAGCCGTAGTGCCCGTCACCCATAAGCCCAACCCCTGGTTGGCCTACCCGATCACTTTTGATCGCAGGGATCACTAGATAAACATTCGGCACAAAGGATTGGCTGCCTTGATGTTAGACCCAATAATAAATGGATACCATCTCACACGAGTCCTTATGGACGGCGGGAGTAGTCTAAACCTGATATATCAGGACACAGTCCGTAAAATGGGGATAGACCCGACAAAGATCAGCCACAGTAATACTGCCTTCAAGGGAGTAATACTAGGCCCAGATGCCCGCTCCACGGGCTCTCTAATACTAGAGGTCGTATTCGGTTCACCAGACAACTACCGAAGTGAAAAATTAAACTTCGACATCGCTCCATTCCGAAGCGGCTATCAAGCACTACTCGGGCGAACAGCTTTCGCTAGTTTCAATGCCATACCGCATTACGCTTCTCTTAAGCTTAAGATGCCCAGTCCATGCAGCACCATCATAGTTGATGGAAATATTGAGCGTGCCTTATGCGCGGAATAACGTGCGGCTGCTTTAACAGCCGAACACTAGACGGCCTCACCAACCAGAACAAATGACTGGTCGTTAAGACCACGGACACGGTTAGACGAGTCCGGCGCATCATTAGATATACTTGAGATTGATTTAATGGTTATAACCTTATAGACGGTACCAGGGGCTTCCTGCGTGTAAACAAGGCTAGCTCAGCTCAACTTTACTTATCTTAAATTTTAAATGGTTTAACCAATTTTTTGCATGACAACTTTCAACTAAGTTCCTCTCTTTTATAGATGAAAAAAAGTGCTACACCGGTCCAGGATACGGCACAACAGAGACACAGGCGCAGACGTGCAGCAGGGACCCGCTCAAAGGTTTCTTTTTAGGTTAAGACCCTGCATAAACCTTTTTTACTGTCTCTTGTTGTTCACATCCCCCGGATTCTCAATACAACCGAGAAGGATGCTGACGTTATTGGCATTTGGCCACGTCAGAACATTGCACGTACCTGGACACTCGGGGTTCATTATCAAGGGCATTATATGGCCCAACATATGTTATAAAGACCGAATACCTTAGGGAGTGTTCGGCGTCGCGAGTTTGGCCTTATATGCATCAGCTCCGAATCATGTCTTTGATCAAATGTTGGGTTTGCCCGGCTACTGTGTTTTGCTACCTTACGTTCCGCTCTATCAGCTAAGGTGGCACCAGGAGAACTACTGCGATTGTGCCCTGGTTCGCCCGGACGAACACCTCAGTAGAGAAAGCTGAAAACTGACTGTCGTGATAAAGCGCGAGACTAGTCAACCACTCGATGACTTAGCGGAATCTTCGGGATTCATCCACATTAACGATGGGCCGTTTCCCGGCCAGGCATGTACGCGCCCCGTATTCGGACGAGCGTGAAGCCACCAGGGGCTATATAGTAGCCCCACTGTCAAACTCCTATGGCTAAGTGAAAGTGTTAAAGCAATATAGTTTGATTGCCTAGTTCGCTGCGCTATCACCTCCTTAATGGACCAAGACGTTGGATCAAGTGTGAACAAGCGTCTTCTGCGAACATCCCCGCATTATATGTGTGGGGGCTTAAGCCGACGACTGCAAACTTTCAGGTTATATACATATATACATAAACGGCCGCACAGGAGGCATCATAGTACTTTCATGCAAAAGTATAAACACAGCCTTTATAATTCAATAAAACATTGTTTTTACAATGGGAATACATGTCACTAGAACATGATATTCTTCGAGCACTGAGCTTCTATTGAACGATCGCCTTCAAGGACTTCTTCAAATAAGTGCTCGGCAGCTACTCGGCCCACGGCCGAACCTGGGTTGCAATAGCGGTGGCCTCCATGTCTGCCCAGTATGTCTTCACACGGGCAAGTGCCATCCGCGCACCCTCTATGCACGCCGACCTCTTCATAGCGCCGATGTGCGGCACAGCACCAAGGAACTGCTGCACCGAATTAAAATAATTGTTCGGCCTTGGCCCTTCCGGCCACAGATGATCCACAACAGACCTCATGGCAAGCCCGGACAACCTATGGAACTCGGCCCATTCGGCCATCCGCTCATTCAATGGAAGCGGACGCACTCGAACATTAAATTGTGACCAGAACAACTTTTCCACTTCACGATCTTTTTGATCTTTGAAGTATTTGGCCGCATCAGCGACACTTGCTGCCAAATCCAGATATGCGTCCGCAGAACACCACAGCCGATCAAGAGGAGCGTACTTAGGGTCTCCGAACTTCATCCGCAGCATAAAGGGCTTCCCAGCCGCGATATCCCCGGCTTGACGCAGCTCCTCCTTCATCGCTCTAATTGTACAGCGGGCGTCCTTGACCGCCACCGTGGCCTTCTCCAGGTCCGTAATCTTCGCTCAGTTTTACTTTTCAAGAAGCTGGTATCGGTCGGCGGCATCTTTCAACTCAACGGCCATCTTGGGCATCTTTTCCCTGCTTTGGCAATGGGCAGCCTGTTCGGCCTTCAGCTCTTCGGCCGCCTTTAGAGCGGCCACATCACTATTCCTGGCTTGTTCTTTGGCTCGGGCCAGTTCCGCCCGAAGGGTCTCCATGGCCGCAGCTCCATCTGCAGTCACAACATATTAAAGATACTGGAATTGTGCTCCTCTTACTATGTGTTGATCATCGGAGAAATCACATACCCTGTGCCTCATCAAGCCACTTGTTGACAAGCATGATGTCGGCATCTGCCGCTTCAGCTCGGCAAACTCACCAGTCTGGCTAGCCACCGGACCTTCCCCCACATGCATATGAAGGCGGCCTGATTATTACCTGGGACTATGATCCTCTGTTTGCCATCGTTCTCGACGACAACCAGAGTCTCAGGGGCTACTATCTGCACAGGGCACACCTAACGTGTGCGGTACTGTCAAAACATACACTATTTCACGTACCTCAAAGCCTTTCAGCAGACTCATAAAAGCTTCATGCAACCCGCTTTCGGCGGATGAAATCCTCTCAATCACCATACCCATCAGCGTACGATGTGCTTCTGAGATAGCCGCTTGCTCCAGCAGATCCTTCAGTGCGTCCGATTGCACACTGGACGGTGCCAGACTCTTCCGGTTGCTCTCTTCAGGAGTCAAATACTGAGGACTTCGGGTAGACGAAGGATTACCCACGGGCCTTGCCGGATCAGGAGAAGCCCTCCGCGACAACACTTCTGGATCGCCCGCCTCATGAGGCGGGATGGCATGGGGAGGTGTTTCGCTCTCCATCATCTCCGTAAGAAGATCCCCCGAAGACGAACTCTGTCGAGAAGGACTACGAGCCGAGCTACAAGATAAATGCTTCGGTTATTTTCCTCGGAAGTAAAGCAGGATATTTTTACTATTAAGTCCCCTTTTACTTACAGCTCGGTAGAGGGCTGATCCCCTTGCAGGCATTGTGTGGCAAGGGTACCCCCCAGGGCAGGACTCTCTAGCAAAGATTTCTTCCCCCGTTTGGAAGCCATTATTTTCGGGTCTTCAGAGACAGTCCTCTTCCTTCCTTGGGGAGGGGGAATCACAGATTCTTCTCCCTGGTTATCCTCCTTCGCGGAGGCACTAACTCCCCCGGTTTGGCTGAACAGCGAGCGAGATCCGCTTTCAGCCTCTTTGTCCCCCCCCCCTTTATCTTCCCCTGAGGGTGCTTGATAAGGCGGAAGCTCCCGCATCCTGGCTAGTACAGGATCCAGTGAGACCTCAGGGAAGGGGGCCGGACACCTGATCATCTTCGCCTTTGTTACCCAGTCCTGGTCAAAGAGCGGCTTTTCAGAATGATGTTGTGATAAATAAAAAGACAACGTGTTCGGCTACGGGACTACTTACTTGGGTATCTAGACGATTGCAGCTCAGACCCGCATCCTCGGTGGTGTCCGGACACATGTAGGGGAACGCAGCAGAAAACAAAAATTTTCCAACCTACGCACCAGCCCAGGACCACTATGAAGACTGCATACATGGTTTGATCCTTTTCGTTACCGAATCGTAGCGCAGCGGGAAGTAGAGTCGATGACGATCGGCGGTGCAGATCCCCGCAGCTAGGATTTACAACCTCCCAACCGCGAGGATGTATACCCTCATCCGCCCCACGGACAGCCCTCCGGGAAGCGGTCGGACAGACCCTCGGACGGTGTCGCGGACAGCTCTCCGGGAGGACCCTCAAAACTCGGACGGTCACTCGGACAGCCCTTCGGGAGGCACTCTCAAAACAGCCCCTCGGGCAAAAGGATCGAAACTACGACCTCTCTACGGGGTTGCACACATACGGTGTCATCTATCCGGCAGGGCTTCGCCGTCCAGAACTAGTTCCTGCCGGAACCCAGACAGCCTTACGGCTCTACGAAACTCTTTTCGTGGGAGGGAGAGAAGAAGCCAGATAATGCATGGCATGTGTATGAGAGCAAGGGGGAGGTCTTTGGTCTGCCCACTCCTCCTCTATTTATAGGAAAGCCAAGGGGTAGGGATGGCTCACAAAAACCCAAAATGCCCATGCAAATGCCACACATGAAGGGCATAATGGGGAGGGAAGTGGAGCTCCATGGAGCCCCACACATGTGGCCGGCCATCCCCCTTGGGGGGGCCCCATGAGGAGCATGCTTGGCCCCCAAGCCCTTCTAGAAGCCTTTTGGAAATATCCCAAAAGGTAACTCACCATAAAATATCCCAAAAAGCACTTTCACTATTCATGACGACATTTTTCAGCGTCCGTTCGAACTGAAAATATTTATGTGGGCTTAGAACATTTCCAGTACCCACCATAATAATTTACAACGCGTTCCGAAACAATTCCGGTTTTAGTGATTTCATCTGCGAAACGCATCTGAAGTGGCTCCGGCAGCTCCAGAACATTTCCGGTTTTTATCTCAGAAAATTCCGAAAAGCTTCCAGAATGATTCTGGCACTCTCCAAGAATTATCAGGCATTTGCCGAAACCAATTTGACTTAATGGTATATCCCGAAACAACTTTTCGGTATCATTGAAACTCATCCGATGACCTCTCTCTGCGGTATGATTCCGCTGTCCGAAACTTTTCGGTGATTTTCTCTCAGACTCCCTGTCTAGTATTCAGCAGATAGATGACCCTTAAGCGTGTGACCCTATAGGTTCGGTGAAGTATAGACATGACCTGGAACCTCTTCCGATCAATGATCAACATCGGAGCCGTGGACACCCGTATTGACCCCTATACCCACACGAATGAATATTCGAGTGAACCTCCAATTGCCGTGAGCTATTCCTGTTGCTTCGCGATATGTCACAAATACCCGAGGTGAGATTTATTGCATTCCTGTGGATCAATAATTTGTCCACCATGCAAGTTACCTCGTTACCGGTTTTGTTCTCTTTTCTCGTTTCCGTGTTCCGGCATCCCAGTGATCAAATCACAAAGTGTCTAGCCAGACGATGATGGATACCGTAACACCGAGAGGGCCCAGAGATATGAGCAAATCCCAATCTTGAGCTATTAAGTTACTTGACATACTTTTCCATGAACCCGTAAGCCGCCGTAATAGCCACCCATTTACTAATGACGTTTAACAAACCCCAAAGTTCATGAAGAAACTCGATACTCTCATGGTCTAAGGAATCATGCAAACGTTAACCATCTCTATGTTATTTACCATTAACTTCTAACGAATGTATCTCATAGCATAACATCAATTCGGGTCGATTCAACACAAATGTTCTTTTAACATTGTGCCCTCAAAGTTGCTTGCATTGACATGCCCATGATCAGGAAAATAGAACCATCATGCAACACTTGAGCTAGTCTTAGAGGCTAGACTAAGAATACTTCTTACCGTTTTTTATTCCACACGTGCATATGAGTCTTCCTCCGAGCCTCGTGGATATTGCAGACTCGAGAATCATTGCAGTTATAGCATGGAACATAAACATAATTATGAACTTGGAGATAAATTATATCATTTATTATTGCCTCTAGGGCATATCTCCTACAACACATTGTTTGTGGTCCGAAGAACAATTTGTACATCTCTTCGAGCATCATGCCGAGGAAATGTTGAATAGCTCGCGGTCCTTCCGGGTTGAACTCCCACATACGGAGGGGTCGACGTTTGCAGGGCAGGACTCGATGAACTAACTTGACTTGCATTACCGTGGCCAGATTGACATCTCTCTCGAGGAGATCTTGGATGCGGCTCTGCAATGTCGGTATATCCTTTATTGGCCCCCAGTCCAGCCCCTTATTTGATCCATGACGTCAGTCGTGATGGGGGGCCCGAGCGAAAGGCAGGGGCGGACACCCACTTGGTACCCCGGGGAGCTGTGATATAAAACCACTCTCGTTGCCATAAGCTGGACACCTCCTGGAAGGAACCCTCTGGCCATGGGGCATTAGCACTCTTGCTTATTACGGCACCTCCGCACTCTGCGTGTGGCCCCTCGATCATCTTCGGCTCCACATTGAAAGTCTTGAGCCACATGCCGGAGTGAGGGGTAATGCGGAGGAAGGCCTCACATACGACGATAAACGACGAAATATGAAGGACTGAATCCGGGGCCAGATCATGGAAATCCAGCCCATAATAGTATATGAGCCCCCCTGACAAAAGGATCTAGAGCGAGGCCTAGCCCTCGAAGGAAGTGAGAGACAAAAACAACGCTCTTGCCGGGTTCAGGAGTGGGGATAGCCTGCCCTCGAGCGGGCAGCCTGTGCGAGATTTCGTCGGTCAAATACCTGGCCTCTCTTAGCTTCTTGATATCTTCCTCTGTGACAGAGGAAGGCATCCACCGACCTTGAAGGTTGGATCCGGACACGGTTGAAGGACCGAAGCGCCTGGCCTGAGCCTTGGGTGTTGGAACTCGAGGTGGGAGAAGGATTCGATTGAGCGCGAGGAGAAAAAAGGACAGGCCTTGGCCTATTTATAAAGGGGATGAATATCAGGCGTCCTCCGCGTGGCCGTTTGGGACTTGCCAAAATTGAGGGGTGATACCAACGGGCACGATTGGGTTACCCACGTTCGTATTGATGAGAATCCCGTAATAAGGGGGGCACGATCTCTGCTTCGACAAGACGTGCCAAATAAATTGCCTCTCAAAACGTGCAGTGGAAGGCTGCTTGAGGAAAACGGTTCGTCATGACTGGACCGTGGCAATGCGTCGCATTATGAAAAACGATCGGCATATTAGATGTGTGGAAATATTATTCTCTCTACGGTGGTATGTGGAATTTATTTTGCAGAGCCGGACACTATCCTTGTGTTCAAAATCTTCTATGGAGTATTCAGAGGAGGAACCCGCCTTGCAATGCCGAAGACAAATCTACGCGCCGGACTCATCGTCATTGAAGCCTGGTTCAGGGGCTAATGAGGGAGTCCTAGATTAGGGGGTATCCGGACAACCGGACTATATCCTTTGGCCAGACTGTTGGACTATGAAGATACAAGATTGAAGACTTCGTCTCGTGTCCGGATGGGACTCTCCTTGGCGTGGAAGGCAAGCTTGGCAATACGGATATGTAGATCTCCTTCCTTGTAACCTACTCTGTGTAACCCTAGCCCCCTCTGGTGTCTATATAAACCGGAGGGTTTAGTCCGTAGGACAACAACAATCATACCATAGGCTAGCTTCTAGGGTTTAGCCTCTACGATCTCGTGGTAGATCAACTCTTGTAATACTCATATCATCAAGATCAATCAAGCAGGAAGTAGGGTATTACCTCCATTGAGAGGGCCCGAACCTGGGTAAACATCGTGTCCCCCGCCTCCTGTTACCATCCGCCTTAGACGCACAGTTCGGGACCCCCTACCCGAGATCCGCCGGTTTTGACACCGACAATGAGGTCCTGTGGCGCCTTGATCCATCGGGCGAGTTCACTACCGGGTCCCTGTACAAGGAAATCTTCAGGGTTGCCCCCCCATGCGACTTGTCTAGCATCTGGAAGGCGCGGATCCTGGCCAAAATCAAGATCTTCTTGTGGCAAGTAGCGCGAAATAGAATTACGAGTGGGGATCAAGTTCGAAAGAGAAGGGGCCCGGGTGATGGGAAATGTGTCTGGTGTGGTGAGAGCGAGGACCGGGACCACATTCTGTTTCGATGTGTTATGGCCCGATTTGTGTGGAGCGAAATTAGGGAGGTGACGGGTTGCTCCTGGATTCCGCGTGACTTCACAAGCTTCTACCACCTTGCATGTAGCACGGTTGGGCGGGATAGAAGAATGGCGTGGGTGGGGCTTGGAGCCATAGCTTGGGCCTTGTGAAATAAAGCTTTGATTGAGGGGCAATTCATTTGAGATCCGACTGACCTATTATACAAACTGGTGTCTTTCCTGCAGCTGTGGAAACTGTTGGCAAGATCTCAGGATAGAGGGCACGTGGAGGTGCTCGTCACAAGAGTGCGGGCAAGGTGCACTGAGCTTTGGCGAGCTTCTTGAAAGAGAGCACATACATGGACGTCTACGGCTACCCTGACAGCCTCCTACTACTGCTACTGCTTAAGCGCATGACTTGTCATTGCGCGCTGCGTCGCGTTTGCTGGCTCTGGCCTTGTATCCCTTTTTTATTTCCGCTGAACTTTGCTTGAACCTGGTTTGTACTCTAAGGGCCTCAGTTTGAGGCCGGGTAGATGCCTCCTCTCTAAAAAGCAATAATGAAGTTTTGCGCCATTATATGAAGACTATCCTTCTTTTGGTCATACTCATGCCTTGAGGACTACTGGATCAAGACCTAACAACTCATCAATGCCCCTTAGTGTTTTTTATTGTTATCTTGAGGACCAAATGTCCTCATCCTCCTAGGCGTATGCACAGAGGCCTCTTTTTCACTATCCACATTCAGCTCTCCCTATTTTTTCTTAGGATTTCTCACCAACACCTTCTGAACTTCATAATAAAAATCATAGAAGTGCCCCTCACCCCCCCCCCCCCCCGCACACACACACACACACACAAAAGCACCCTTAGCCACAGGAGAAAATCATCAACATCTCTACATCCAATTTTCAGTCTCATACATTCCTGTCTATTTAGAGTAACACCAACTAACGAACCCACACATGCCACATCCTTTTCACTACTCTTCCCAATGGAAATGTTACTAACGTTCACCCATGCCACATTCAATACTTCTTTAGCAACTACAACAATGGATCACTAAGACGCATTCACAAGAACCCCACACAAAGGTTCATACGCTATTGAAAACATGGTTTCTTAACTTCCCTGGGATTAGGAAACCTCATCGCATAGGGTGAGAGGTAAATTTCCAACCACAACCCACGTAAGTGCAAAAGATTGCTCAATTTTCTCTACAAAGTAGTGGTCCCCTCGAAAACCTGGATCAACTACTAGATCTATACTTAACTTGCTTGGTCATACATGAATCATGAATGTGTTAGAAACCCTACCCTCTGGCCAGAAATCCACAGATAGGAGCAATGCATTCCCAAGAAAGAAAAGCAACAAAAACAAAAGCTAAATGACCTGTTTCATTGCAACGCTTGCTGGCACCGCACGGGAACATGTCTAACAGACTTACACATTGTGCCTACTTCGAGATTTTTAGAGTTAGATTTCACCTGAGCGGGATTCTCATGGCCCACTCGTCGAGATTTTTAGAGTTAGGTTTCACCCGAGTTAATTTATTGTTGGATTTGTTGCCACCATCTTGAGCTTTGGCACCTGCCTCCTAGCGATCTATCGCTCCTAAGTCGGCGACGACGTCGGAGGAAGAATTTTCTCCCTCCTTAGCATCCTCGTGGTTCCACACGAAGTACCCTCGTCCCCGATCGAAGTGGGCCGCTCCCTGAATCATCCTCCCAACCCCAAAGTTGTGACAACGCTGGTCACGGTTCCAACGTCCACCCTTATCGACCATCTGTGGTTCTTACTTCTTACAGTGGCAGTGGAGAAGCAACAACTTGAGTGAATGTGCGAGGATCTCCCTTTTGCCTTCCCTCCTCGCCAGAAAATGGGAGAGGAACCCTAGACCTAGGTTATTTGTTTGCCGCCCAGAAGTGGGAGAGGTTGGACTCGATATCGAGAATGAGATCGAAAGGGCAATATCGAGGTCCTATAGCGGGTGGCTCATGGCGGATATTTGCGCAACCCACGTGTCCCATCGTTCACCACAGTCGGTCATGCATCAAGGAGCCCAAGCACACACGAATGCGGCGGAGGCCCACATGTGCACGTCTCCCTCATATGTGCTGGTGTCATCCAAGTTGGTGGAGGCGGAGGTGGATTGCCGACGTGACATCCTCCTCTTTTTCAAATCGCCTCTCATATATAATTTCTCTTTGTGCATCGAATCCGTGCTCAGTTTAGGTGAGTTGAAACCATGCAATTTGTTCGTCTGAATCTTCGCTGGAATCGATCGCCTCTCATATACCTCTCAGTTTACTCAACCTAAGTTTGCTCCGTGTTTGCATACCAATCCCTACAAATCTGTTGCTTAACTGAACATATATTATTTTCTCAAAACATTAAACAGGTGTAAATATTAACTGGGGTCTCAAACAGGCCCTCCGTTTCCCGCTAATGCGAACTGATTTTGGCGCGAAAAACCGGCGCGCGCGGGTAACTTTTTGGCGGTAAGGCGAAACGATCTTGGCGCGATTCATCCGAAACATCTTGGCGCTAAAAGACGCAAGAACAGGAAATCCCCTCCCTCACAAGAGAGCGGTTACGGAGCGAGACCAGCCTTCCAAATTCCAATCTCTCGAGGAAGAAATGGAGCCATGGGAGTGGAGCGAGGGAGGCAGCGTCAAGAAGCCCACGGCCCCGCCCGTGGCTGCCCTCGGCGCCGAACTCCTCGGGAAGGTACTCCGCCGCCTCCCCGACATGGCGTCGCTCGCCAGCGCCGCCTGCGTCTGCAAGCGCTGGGGCCGCGTGGCCTCCGACCCGGCCGTCTTCCGCCGCTTCGGCTCCCTTCGCAGGCCCCCGCTCGTCGGCGTCCTCGTCACCGACCGTGGCCGCGAGAAGTTCCCCCTCTACTACCATGATACCTGCTTCATCAAGGCGCCCTCTCGCAACAACCCGCAGCTGGCCTCCGCCGCGGCGAACGGCGACTTCTACTTCATGCACCACCCCGACGTCGACAACGACGACGAGTGGCGCCTCCGTGGCTGCGACGGCGGCTTCCTCCTCTTCTCCCTCGGCCGCTACAGCACGGACCTCGCCGTGTACGACCCTCTCGACCGGACCGCCGTCTTCTTCAAGCCGCCCCACGACTTCCGCTCGTTCCGCTACGCCATTGTCGCAGACGAGGCCGAGTCCTCGTTCCAGGTCATCGCCATACAGCCCGCGCCCTGGGATGACGAGACCTCATTCGTCTTCTCCTCCCGCACCCGCAGCTGGGTCGAGAACGGCTCGGTGTGCTACAGATTTGCCTGGCCCTACACCGACGGCATTGCCGCCGGGCGGTTCGCTTACTGGCGGTCCAACACCAAGAAGGACTGTTATGGCGAAGCGAAGGAGGAGATATTGGTGGTTGACACGAAGACCATGGTGTGGTCGTACATGACCGCGCCGGTGCCGGTGGGCGAATCGTACTGCGTGGCGCACATGCCGGAGCACGGCGGGCTGTGCATCGTGTCCAGCAAAGAGCAACGCGTGCTGCTCTGGGTCAGTGACGCCAATGGTGGATGGGTGGTCAAGAAGGAGGTCTCGCTGCTGAATCACTTTCCCTACTTGAAGAAGCTTCGTCGTGACCAGTGGATGAAGAGGGTGCGCATCCTGGCGATGAGGGCCGGCTATGTTTACATGGAGTTCTGGTCCATAAGGAAGACCGACTCCTATCTTCTTGTGCTCAATCTCAACACCGTCAAGCTGGAAATGTTTCTCAACAATGGGCTCAACAATGAGGGTAGGCCTTACAGAGGTCCTGCTTTTCCGTTCTTTTTGCGAATGGCACCTCTGCCTGCCGCAAATGATGACGAGAAGCTTCAAGATGCTTGATGCATGGAGTAGGTAATCTCCTATTTGTTAGATTTATTTCTCTTGTTTCTACTTGAGGATGCCTGATAGCATAGAGTAGGTAATCTACTACTACCCCTGTTTTTTAAATATAAGATGTTTTGGAGGTTTAAATTGAACTGCCAAATGTTTTATATTTAGGAACAGAGGGTGTATTTGTTAGATTTATTTATCTACTTTCTACTTTGGTTGATCTAGATATTTAACTACCGGTGCAAATTGCTCACCAAGCCACTCGATAACAATGTTCTCTGTTCTGAAAATTGCAGAGTTTATCTGTTCTGAAAATTGCATAGAGTTTCATGAATTTGTTAGTATTATAAATAGTTGTATAATGCATGTTCTGTTACTCCCTCCGTCCGGAAATACTTGTCATCAAAATGAATAAAAGGGGATGTATCTAGATGAATTTTAGTTCTAGATCCATCCTTTTTTATCCATTTTGATGACAAGTATTTTCGGACGGAGGGAGTACTAGACACTCCAGCTTCCTTGGCGCCAACCAGTTTCCTAGATTATTTTCCTAGAACTTACAATATTCTATAATCTGTTGCTTTATTTATGACTTGTTCACTTAAATGAATGTGCCCCTGTTTTCCAGATTTTTGTTTGGAAATCACCACCGTGTAGAAGTAGAAGTTGATTAGTTTCCAGAAGCTGTTGATTTAATTGTCTTGTTGCCCATGTGATTGGATCAAGTGTTAATGTATCTTGATTATTAAGCTACTGATATGCTGATCAAAAGTTTAAGAAGGGACTACTCAGTTCTTTATTACATGATTTGCTTTTCTCAGATGTTACAAACATACCATGAGAGTTAAGTGATTACGTCTTGAAATGGCACCATCGTTTCAGAAACTGATTTTTTTGCTTGTTGCTATTTCTTTTGTCATTTGACTTCACTTTATAGTCTGCAGTTAGAAGCTGAATTCTTTTAGGATACATCAAGACTTAGAATTGGATAATGTGTACCCTTGTGTATGCTTCACTATATTTTCTTCAGTTATCTTAGTAAGTTACATCATTGTTCTTTACTGAACAATTTTGCAGAATGCTTGGGTATTAGATTACTTTGGAATGTGTGAATCATGATCAAATTGTCAAGCATGCTTCCCAATTTCCATGTATGTAGTAGTGAAGAAAAATGATGTGTTTCTCTATCAAGTGACTTTAAGGCCATCAATGCATATTACTCCCTCTGTTCCTAAATATTTGTCTTTCTAGAGATTTTAACAAGTGACTACATACGGAGCAAAATGAGTGAATCTACACTCTAAAATATGTCTATAAATCCGTATGTGGTAGTCTATTTGAAATCTCTAAAAAGACAAATATTTAGGAACGGAGGGAGTAGTTTCTACATCTTCATGCATACCCTATAAAAGAATCACCATATGTGCTCTGGAAGGTAATAAATCAAGAGCTTTGAATTTCAGGTCAAGTTGCTAGAAGTAACTTAATTTGGAGCATGAGGCGTCATCCACTCATCCTTTTGAAAGGGAGCTGCAGCAGCTGTTTGGGAGTACATCTTTTCCGATTGTCATGGGGATGGAAGAGTGCAGCTATTTTGCAAGCCATATATGGTCTATTTTGTGGAAATAGCTTCAATGTAATCTGAATTTAGTCCCTTTCCGTTCATGAAACATGTTTGATGTTAGTTAAATGAAACTTCAACTGAGATGGTTTAATTTAATTTTGGTTCTGTGCTTCTGTTTCATGTTAAATAGACCAGCATGACACCATAATTTAGTTGGGGAGTAGAGCTCTACATTTTTTATACCAGTCTACAATTTTTCAGAAATGCTAATATTACATAAACCTGTAGAATTCCTAGGTATGCATTATGGCTTTCGACCACATGTTCCATGATAATTGTTATAAGGAATCTAGAAATTGTTCATGATGTGTAGTACATAGTTTAATCCCACATTGCTAGTGATGGGAGAGCTATTTTACTCTCCTTTATGGCATGAGAAAAAGAGAGTAGAACGTGCACACTCATGACACGTGTGGTGGTGTGTGCGAATTGATTTTGATTTTGAACTAGTTGATGAACTGGATATATGTGTCAAATGCTTGAGCCTGTTCTTTTAGTTGAATGCTCGAGCTTCTGACTAATTGCTAGGACTACTTCATCTTCGTCTCCACTGCCATGGTTGACAATGCTGCCACACCAGGGTTTTTGGTGAACTCTATGTGTTGCTCATTTCCTTGTTGGCGTGGACATATGATTCATGTGTGCATGTGTTTGGATGCTCCTAGTTCGTGGTTTGTGATTTGTTTTGTCAGCACGTTTTTTTGTTGGGTTGCTGTCATGGATCTCACTGACATTGTCATCGCCTTGGGTGCTGCAGCCATTGATGCGGACCCCTCCCAGCGAAGTATCGAATGCCAGCAGATACGTAGCAAATGTGTAACATATTCAGGTTTCAGTCGATATAGATTGTCTTGTGATTCTTGTAGTTTTTGACGTAGTGGCCTTTTGAGTAGTTGTTCTGGTCCTAGGAGTAAGGTGATCATCTTGGTTGCTGGAGTGGTAGCGAGTGGTAGAATCTTGTTAGTTTGTTCGTGGGGCGTTCATGTCTTACATGCCTTGTCCTTTGCTGTAGTAAGGGCATCTACACGTAGCTAATCTGGTCTCTCAAACTTCCAGGCAGTGACCAGCCGTGTTCGTTTTGACCTTCTATATTTTTTGCCAAACAACCATGCCTCTCAAATAGTCCTCACCACTTTTAAGGGCATGTGCAACGGTTCTATCTTAGCAATGCCACGTAGGATAAATAATAAAGTGAAGGAGAGAGAAATCATAAAAAAGACTTGTCTTCTCTTATTTAAGAAAAGGCAAGAGATAATCTCTTAGCACAGTATGTCTCATTATGTTTTTAGAAATACCTAGTTATCTACTCCCTTCGTTCAGAATTACTTGTCGCGAAAATGGATGTATTTAGAACTAATATACGTCTAGATACATCCATTTCTGCGACGAGTAATTCCGAACGGAGGGAGTATATTTATACCAATATAAAAAGACCTAAAGGGGCAGATCCAAATCATTTCGACCGTCAAATCATGTTATCTAGCGGTTCAAATCGCTCCAATGTTGAGCACCAAACACGTTTAACGCTCTAATTACCCACCACTGCCTTTGGTTATAAACACGTTTTTATTCAACGCTATCCCATGAAATTTGGCATGTAATTAATATTCTACCATTTCCGCAAAAAAAGTAATGATATCTTACCAAATACCAACGTGTAACAAATATATCTTACCTGATATAACGTGCAACTAATATGCTACCTAATACTCCCTCCGTTCCTAAATATAAGTCTTCGTAGAGATTTCACTATGGACCACATACGGATGTATCTAGATGCATTTTAGAGTATAGATTCACTCATTTTGCTCCGTATGTGGTCCATAGTGAAATTTCTACAAAGACTTATATTTAGGAACGGAGGGAGTATAAACGTGCATTGCACGTACATTATTACTAGTCTATATCTATATCTATATCTATATCTACTAATAAAGCAAGGTGCATTTTTTCGATTTTTTCATCCGTTCACCGTTAAAAGATTTTTTTCTATCCGAGGTGGTACTAAACTTGTGTACGTCTATCTATTAGCAAAGGAAAAACGATTTCTGCAGAATTTCATATATGGGCCGCCGGCGCTATGGCCCAGTAAAGTCAGCCTATTCTTTTCTGCTCACACAGCAACAAAAATCCTATTTTCCGCACAAAGCGGCAAATAGTTCGAACTACCCACATTGCGCACAAGACTGGGCCGCCCATTTTTTCTGTGTTGTGTTTCAATTTTTCTTTTTCTGTTTCTCTTTCTTTCTATTTCCTGTTCTTTTTTATTTTCCCATTCCAAGACTTTTTTTTCATTTATTCTGCAAATCAAAATTTTCAAACAAATTTCGGAATTTACTTTTTATTCAAAATTCCATAAAAGTTATGAATTACAAAACAGTGTTCCTATTTCTAAAAATGTTGGGAATTTTATTTTTTTATCGTTCCAAAATTTGCTTTAAAACAAAAAAATAATAAATATTTTTTTAAGAAAATCTTTGTATTTTTCATAATTGTTCCAGATTTCAAAAAATGCGTTCGAAAAATGTTAGAGTGTAAAAAATATTCTTGTTTTAGCGATATGTTCAAAAATTGAAATAATATTTCATTAAAGAAACACATTTTCTAAAATTCTTCTGAATAATCAAAACATGTTCTCATTTTAAAAATTTGTTCACAACCTAAAAAATGTTCATATTTTTATAAAAGGTTCATGTTTTCATGTAATGTATGTGAAATTCAGAATTATTCCGTTCACATTTTTTGTTCCATGTTTTTTCCATAAATGCATGGAATTTTCAAAGAACTGCCCGTAATTTAGAAAATTGTTCGCGTTGCCAAGTATATTCGGTAGTTCATGTTACGAATTCAAATTTTTTGTTCCTATTTCGAAAATTCTTGCACTTTTCCATTATGTTCCATTCCAATTTTTTCAAAATTTAAAAAACATTCGCTTTTTTTAAGTTAGGGTTTTTCCAATTTTGTTCAAGATTTAAAAAATGTTACAAATTTGAAAAACATTCTTGTTTTTTGTGATATTTTCAAAATTTAAAAATATTTATTGCACTAAGAAACACATTTTCTAAATTTCGATGTTCATATCATATTTCCATTTCCAAAAATTGTTCACAAATTCAAAAAATGTTTGTATTTTTATAAAAGGTTCATGCTTTTAAGAAATGTTTTTGAATTACGAGAAATGTTCCGTTCATATTTTTTGTCTGTCTTCTTTAAAAATGTATGGATATTTCAAAAACTGTTCGTAATTTTGAAAATTGTTCACATTGCCAAGTATATTTGGCATTTAATACATTTCATTAAATTTCAAAAAAAGATTCGAATCTGATGTTGCATTAGATTCTTAAATATTCACGTTCACCATTGGTTAGCAGAACACATTTGTTTGAGTGGCTAGGAACATGTGGTTGGGTCTTTGAGGTCGTGAGTTCGATCACTCCCATACTGGGCCTGCTCCGCATCCAGTATATCAAGCTAGGTCCGGTTCTTCAAAATAAGGGATGCCACAAATATTTAACATTGGTAGCTTCCATGTGCCAATAAAAGAAAATATGTTGGTTAATTATAATTGAAAGAAATTGTAGGCATATGCCAATAAAAGGGAATATACTAGTTTGACTCTAATTAAAGAGCGCTATGTTGAACTAGAGAATATAAACATGTGGAGGTCTTGATTCATTCTTCTATTGAGCTAGAGGCATGTAATTTTATTATCCCGTTGCAACGCACGGGCATGTGTGCTAGTTGAAGATAAAGCTAAGAGATGACCCATTGTATACATGTTTTTTTGTCATCTCTAACTTGCATGCAAGATTTAAGATAATACTATCTTATCAACCATTGTACATGCCCTAAAGCATTTTGGCGAGAACTTTATGTGCGACCTCGTTAGAGTACGTAGCACCCGACTTGGCGGTGGCTGGACCTCCAATGCACAACTAGCAACGGCACTGTTTTTTTAGCGGTAAGAAACTGCTTTATTGATCAAAGGGGATGTTCAAAAGAATACAAATGGGATCATGCGGGTACCCTAGCCACAAATGGCGACCCGTACTAAGCGAAACTGAAAATTTTACCAAACTATGAGCTTCTTTGTTCGTGTCTCTACCTTCATATATAATATTACAAGCCTGAAAAAGCAATTTGTTCTCCCTGATCTCACGCATGATAGTGCCGCTCATGCCACGAGCATCATTTTTTATGTCGTCCACTACCCCTTTGCCGTCGCATGAAATAATGACTTTGCCTAGATTCAAATCCAAGGCTATTGCTTGAGCTTCTCGACATGCTAAGGCCTCCAAACAGGCAGGGTCTGTAACTCCAGGAAACACCATTGACGAGGATCCTAGGAACCGGCCTTCGTCATCCCTGCAAACAGCGGCAGAAGCACCAATGGCGCCATCACGGGATAGCCCTCCATGGACATTGATTTTGACCATACCTGCTACTGGAGGTTTCCACCTCCGGGGGTTCCTAGTCGGCGCCACACAAACAGTGCTATTCGGAACTGTTTTTATTGCCTCCAACTCTTGTATGAACCGTTGCACAAAGATATGAGTGGCATGTGGACTCTGGAAGTTTGATTCGTGGACCGCCTTCCGCCTGTCTGTCCATGTAGCCCAAAGAGTAACTGTCAACAACACAAATTTATCGTGTGAGAGTGCCTCAATCATCGCAAACAGCCACTGCTTCGCCGATGGTTCTGTAGTGGCAATGAGGTGTTCAGCAAGATCCCCATCGGTCAAAGCCCATATACATCTCGAAGATGAGAACTCAAGCAAAGAATGGTGCCAAGAGTCTCTAACGCCACATAGCTGACAATTATCAGAGTGCGACATTTTCATGTGTTTGCGGACATCTTCGGTAGGGATTGATTGTTTTGCTAACCTCCAAAGAAAATTCCGAATCTTTCCCGGGACATTAACATGCCAAAGCTTCTTCCATCCTCCTTCTTCTGCTGCTCTATTGGAAGCGCTCGCGCGGCCCTCGAGCCATGCTTCACGCCTCCGCTTGGTGCTTGCGAGCATACGATATGATGACCACCAGTGCCGTTGCTCTCTGGAGTTGGCATTTTGAGAGCAACGACACTGGTGGTGGCGAGCTCCGTAGGCGTGGGCATCACCGGGTCCTCCCGTGAGTGCTTTGGGCCGGCCCATGTGCGGGGCGGGCGCCCCTATTTTTTCCCGGTTTTTATTTTCTATTCTTGTTTTTTGCTTCATTAAGAAATGTTTTGGGATTTCAAAACAAAAATGAATTTCAAAAACTGTTCATCATTTAAAAGAATGTTCTTGAAGTCGAAAAGTGTCTGTGATTTCAAAAAATGTTTGTGAATTTAAAATACTGATAGCGATTTTAAAAAAATGTTCACGAATTCAAAAATGTTGATGAATTTCAATATTAATAAGATGGTCATAATATATTAGCAATATTTAGATTCCCACGCCCCCCCCCCCCTAAAATCTTTTTATTCTTTTTATTGCTTATATTCTAGGGCCTATCCCTATTGTTTATTCTTTATGAAATATATCATATAAAATAGAAGTTATAAGAAATTGATATAATGAAATTCTTGATTCGATCTTCTGACCTAATTTATTTGATTAATGAATCAATAACCAAACCACCCATTTTAAGAAAAAGAAGGAGAATGGCCTTATTCAAATTCAAAGCGCTTCATAATCTTCAATCGGTTATGCGCTTGAATATAATTTCTCAGAGTAAGCAATATATAGCTTGTTTCCAATACTCAGCAGCTCTGCACTAAACTAAACAACTGTAAAGTAAAAACACACCTGCAAACGCCTTCATTATATAGACTTCAAACACCACACTATCCACTCGTCCCTTGAAATGAGATCTACAAATCGCATGCTGCACAACAACAATTTACAAAAAAAAAAGAAAGAAAAAGGCATACATAACATGGAGACCCGGGTTAAACTGACAATCGTCAGTTTTGCATGTCCTCTTGAAAACGATTAAGAAAATGAAATTGTAGCATAATAATGTATTTATTAGAATGGATACTTACGCGCAAGCCTAGAGCGAGAATCGTAGCAATAGCCACATGCCGCCGCGTCACTCTCTCTAGCTGCGTTAAGCTTTCTGATTTCTATTATCCAGGAACGGAAACCAGTTTTGCTTAAAATTTGCTTCTCCTCGCACCACCCCTTCATCCAGCTCGTCTCCGGCGGGTCGTCGCAGCATGTCAGCGAGCACAAGGCCTCGTACCTGTGCTTCCAGAGCTCGCTGTCGTGGTCGGCCACGAGCCGCCTCAGCTCCGTGCAGGTGCTCGCCACTGCCAAGAGGTCCAGGCCGTCGGCGAGCCTCGCCAGGACTGCCAGCATGACTTCGCCGGGGAGCGACACGAACGCGTTCTCGGCACAGCAACGCCGTTCTCGCGGCAAAGGTCGACGAGGGCGCCCCGGCACAGCTTCCCCGCAAGCTCCTTCCAGCGCGCGGGCAGGGCCGGCCCTATGTTTCGGGAGGCCCTAGGCGAACTCGACGACATGGGCCCCTAGTAAGTCCTAAGACAATGTATATGTATGCGTGTGTTATATATATAACTTATTAAAAGTAACTTTCAATCACACATTTTTAGTTTAAAATATGAGTATAATAATTCAAATGACTCCATCAAAAACAATAATAACCAAATTCGAACCGACTCCATAAAGAACAATGTTACTAAAAAGAACGCAAAATGAAACTAACATGACATGATTACCTTAAATAAGAACGAAATTAGACTAACTCCACCGACAACAATAATACTTCAGTGCTTCAAAAAAAGTTTCTTCGGGCATTTTTGATGCGAAGTCATTAAGGGCACAATCAAGATCAACATTGTCCAAGATAACATGGCAGGCTAATGTCCTAAAATCATGAAGAAAAGATCAAAAGAGCATACAAAAAATTAGGAATTTATAGATCGGATGATTGGAACCCTAGACATGTTACATAGAATGACAAAAAATTGATAGATTGGATTACAATACGTACATATTAAATAAAGAATAAATAAACTATTGAGATTGTCAAATTGAGGTTTGGGGATGGACAGGAACATGGATGCGTACTTCTTGACTTCCAGTCGGATGCGTACTTGTATAGGTATTGCCGTATTGCCGTGGTGCTGGATGCCGGATGGCCGATTGGCCGGGCTGCCGCCTGCCTGCCGGACTGCTGTGTGGCGGCGACGGCGAGCCGGCGAGGCGAGGGCGATGCGGCAAGGGCCAAGGGGCAAAGGGCCGAGCGAGCGAGAAGGCCGACGGGCAGGCGAGGGCGACGAACCTATGAAGGAAACGTCGAAACGAGCCTGAGTCAAGGCGCCGCGATCGCTAGCTAGCTATATCTGGTCCGCCTAGCCCATCCTATTTCTTTTCTTTAATTCTTTTGTAATTTTTTACTTGCTTTTTGTTGGGCTATAGTATATGTATATACTCCATCGTGTGCCCCCCTCGCCTGGGCCCTGGGCCGTCGCCCCGTCGCCCATGCCCCAGGGCCGGCCCTGCGCGCGGGCAGCCCGCTGGCGCCGACGCCTGCCGGGCGCGCGCCGTGCCGTCCAGGCCGCCGGACAGGAGCGGCACCGCGGCGCGCGCGTCCACGCACACCCAGTGCACTCCGGGGCAATTTGCTCCTGGGTTTGGCCGTGCGAGCCTGGGCACGCACACGTAGAACACGATCCGCATCCCGTGCGTCCGCATTCTCAGCGCGAAGGCGGCGTACGGCAGGCGCGGCGTGGCGTACGCGAGAGACAGAGTCAAGGCCGTGGCGCCCACCCGGCTCGGGACCCGCCGGTGCTTCGGGACGCCGTGGGCGTGGGGCAGGGGCACGAAACCGGCGTCAAGGAAGGCGGCGTGGACGACGAATATGACTATATGAGGCGGCCGAGGAGGCGCTCCGCGTCCCACCGGCGGGCGTCGATTACCCGGTGGAGGGGCGAGGTCTCCTCCATGGCGTGACCGATGATTTCTAGGAGTTGTGCACGTGGGATCTAATACAAGTGACGCCGTGCTGGATGCATGGATCGAACTTGGAGGTTGGAGCGGCGGGGCAGCTAGGGCAAAGGCAGAAATGCACGAGCAAGACGAACGCGTGGCCTGACATCTCTTGACCAGGCAAACGGAGCCCGTCCAGCCCACCTCGTCGCATGGTCGCCTCTCTTTGGTTCAGGCCTCCTTTATGTGGGGCTGAGCAGTGGCGGAGCCAGGAAACTTGGACAAGGGGTGTCAAAATAGCTTGGGGAGGGCCAAACAATAGGACAATAGGTTTTAAGCAGCAAATGATCACTCATTCTACATTGTTCATCAGCACCGGCGGGGAGACCAGGGATCGAGCGCTGGCGGGCGGCTGAGGCTCCGGTGGCTCGGGATCAAGCACTGGCGGGGAGGCCGGGGATCCGGCATCTAGGGATCGAGCACTGGTGGGCCGGTCATGGCTCGGGATCGAGCACCTGCGGGGCGGCCGGGGCTCCGACGGCCATCCGGGGTTGGCAAGGTGGAGCGGCGGGCGGTGGCAGCCAGGGTGGAGGAGCGGCTGCAATGGGAACTTTCAGGACGGTAATTGGCCGTGCGCGTTTTTACTCCGGCGCGGCCAAATGATGGCAAGCGACTCCCCCTTGCCCATTTGTGGTCATGAGAACAACCTCTTCCCCAACATCAGTGCCATTCAAACCAGAGCAACAATCGTAAGCTTGGCACCATGGCAGATACACCTGTTAGGAGCTAGGGTTCTGCCCGGTCATGGCCGGAGGCTGTAGGGGAAGGAGGGGGAAGGGCGAGGGCTCGAGCGCGGCGGCCGGCGGCGAGGTGCCGTCCTGGCGCGGTGCAGCGGCGACGAAGTGAAAGTGCGTTATATTGACTAGAGGGGGGGGTGAATAGGCGATTTTTATGAAATTCTTCACTGAGGAATTTGCTCGTGAGGAAATTCCTTAGCGAAGAACTACTAGCAGCAGAATAAGTACTCAGATGAAAACATAACAGAATCCAAGCATAGTCATCATGATGAAATGAAGACAAACACAGAGTACAGAAAGCGTAAACACATGATAACACTAGATGAAGACAAAACATACTGAAGAAATTGAACTGAGGAAATTGAGAAAGTCTTCAGTCAAAGTCTTCAAACACAGATATGAACAAACACACAACATAGTAATGAGGAAATGAAAGTGTTGAGGAAATAGAACTAGTAAGCTTGGTGAAGACAATGATTTGGTAGACCAGTTCCAACTGTTGTCTCAGTTGTACATCTGGTTGGAGCGGCTGAGTATTTAAACTCAAGGACACCTAGTCCCGGACACACGGTCCTCACCGTATTCTCCTTGAGCTAAGGACACACAGTCCTCGCCCAATCACTCGTGGTAAGTCTTCGGGTGACTTCCAAACCTTCACAGACTTGGTCACTCGGCGATCCACAATTCCTCTTGGATGCTCTAGACCTTGACGCCTAACCGTCTGGAAGAAGCACAGTCTTCAAAGGTAACAAGCATCGGATCCACGCAGGATCAATCTCTTCAGTGATGCTCAATCACTTTGGGTTTGTAGGTGTTTGGGTTTGGGTTTGGATTTTCCTCACTTGATGATTTTCGCTCAAAGTCCTTGGAGGATGGGTTGCTCTCAAATGACAAGTGTCAAGTTCACGCGGAGCAGCCAACCAGCTAGTGGTTGTAGGGGACGGCTATTTATAGCCTAGGGAGCAGCCCGACATGATCAGACATAAATGCCCTTCAATGATATGACCGTTAGGTGGACAAGATATTTTGGGACAGCCGGCGCGTAGCACAGCAACGGTCGGAAATTTGAGGTACAAATTTCTCAGGGCTATCATGTTCCTCACTGTGTAGGCAGTTCGCACTGGCAAATTCCTAACTCCTCAGTCAGAGCAAAGTCCTCAGTGACCACAAGAACCGCGTCTCTGTCACTGAAGAAATTGACTGAACTGTATGAGATTTCCAATGGCTTCACTCGAAGGGATTGGTAGGTGTAGGATTTGAGTTGAGCATCACATGGAAAATTTCTCCCTTAGTATTTCCTCGACCCCCTTTAACAGTACGGTGTTTCCTATGACTCAAGAAATAGAAAATGAAACTACGAAAACAAAAGTCTTCACGCTTCATGTTCCTCGAATGAATACCAAGTCTTCAAGGTCACACCAATTTCTTCACTTTCAAAGTCTTCAGAAAGTCTTCAATATATCAAAGTCTTCAGTTGAAGAACTTCATTTTTAGGGGTCGACTTTCTCTGTAAATATCAAACTCCTCATAGACTTATAGACCTGTGTACATTCATAAATGCATTAGACACTTAACCTATAAGTCTTCAATACACCAAAATCACTAAGGGGCACTAGATGCACTTACAATCTCCCCCTTTTTGGTGATTGATGACAACATAGGTTAAGTTTTCAACGGGGAAAAATATATGAAGTGTAAATACTGATATTGAGGAATTTGATTGCAAGATATAGAAGGACTCCCCCTGAAGATGTGCATAGTGAGGAATTTGCTTTTGAAGCAATGCACACTTGAAGAGTTGAATCATGGAGATCTCCCCCTATATCTTGTAATTCATACACGCATTTGATATATAATATGAAGAATTTGAAATGCATGATGAAATATGGTGCCTGATGTGATTCAGCTTGCGTGCGATAATATTAATGAGGAATAAGCATGCAGAATAGCGCATCAAAAGTATCAGAGCATAGTGCAACAAAAGTATCAGCGCACCATCGGGTTTAAGATTATAACTCGATCCAATAAAAGTTTCGGAAGAACGAGAGTTGTAACTTAGAAAAAAAATATGCCCTTATTATAGACCCGCTTGAAGACTAACTCAGAATTCTCCCCCTTTGTCATCAAATGACCAAAAGGATCGAAACTGAGGACTAACGCCCCTGAAGATATTCAAGTTGATGAAGGAGCGCCAGCGTTGTTGGGGTCGGTTGTTGAAGTAGGGCCTGCCGCAGTGTCATCCAAGTCTTCATTTTCGTCAGTGTCGCGCGATGAAGAATAGGAGCTGGCCACCAAAGAAGGAACTGGGACCTTCTTGTATTTCTTCGGAGGAGGTGCAGACCAAGCAAATTCTTCGTTGAGACCCATTTTCTTCAGATCATCAGCGCTGTAAACTTGAGACAGAACAGCCCAGGTGTGGTTGAGGGTTTCATGAAGGTAGTAGTGGTTTTTCTTCACTGCATTGTGTGTGGAAGTCATTTTGTGAAGAGTTGAACCAAACTGACGCTTGACCCATTTGTGATTGCGATCAACCTTCTGATGAAGACTGAGGAGTAACTCACGATCAGTCATCACCCTGGGTGTTGTGGCTTGAGGATTTGGCTTGGCAGTGTTGGCGGCAGTGTCATGTGTGGCAGAGTCATCATTGGTGGAATAGGATGCGGCCTTGCGAAATTGTCCATCCAATGGACGAATGCCTTCATCGATCACAGCAGTAGCCTTGCCTTTTTCTTCAGCTGAGGAAAATGTCCTTTTGAGGACTTCAATGGGAGGCAAGTAGCTGCAGTGGTTGAGAGTTTCAGCTTTGTAGTTGAGTGAAGACCTTGTCCTGATGAGTCTCATAATCCAAGGTGCATAAGGCTTCAGCTCAAATGGCGACATAGCGATATTTGCCAAAGTCCTCATGAAGAAATCATGAAAGTTGACGGGAACGCCGTGACAGATGTTGAAAAGCATGTTCTTCATGATGCCAACGACTTCTTCATCACTTGAGTCGTGGCCTTTGATGGGACTCATTGTCTTCGTCAGAATCCGATAGACAGTCCTAGGCACATACAACAATTCCTTGACGAGGAATGTGGTTCGAGGGGCCTGCCCTGGCTTCAAAGGCTTCATCAGCACTTGCATATAGTGATTTGAAAGCTCAGGTTTGTTGTAAATACAACGTGCATCTTCAGTGGGTGGACTCAGAGGAAGGGCACGAAGCAATTCAGATGTTGGGGCCTTATAATGCGTATTTTCGGTCATCCAGTCCAGAACCCATGAATTTACATCTTCAGAGTTGTCGGTGATGTGCAATGTTGCATAGAACTGAAGAATGAGTTCTTCATTCCAATCGCATATGTCAGTGCAGAAATTGAGCAGTCCAGCGTCATGAAGAACACTGAGGACTGGCGTGAAGCACGGCATGGACTCCATATCCACATGAGGAATATGTGCATGGTCGAAGATTTTGTCCTTGTTGAAAAGCACTGAGGAATAGAAATTTGCTTGACTTGCTGTCCAGAAACGCCTCTTCCTTATGCGAGCAGAGTCATAAGGGTTGTATTCAGTGAAGAACACGTGCTCGCCAAAGAAGTCTTCAGCTTTGAACTTTTGTTTCCGTGAGAACGGATCCTTTGGCTTGGGCAGAGGAGTGTCAGTGAGTTGCATCACTACCTCATGAATCACGATCTCAGTTTCTTCAGGCTGAGGAATTTCTGGTTCCTCCTCAGGTGCAGTCACCTTTTCAGTATCAGCAGCAGTTTCTTCAGCTCTAGTGGCTGGAATTTCTTCATTCACAGATGCAGTGGGATGAGTTTCTTCAGAGCCTATTTGAACAGTTTGTGCAGGGGAGTGAGGAATTTGCTGCAGTGGGGTGAAGAGTGGGGAATTGGGATGCTGACTTTCCCAAAAGTCGTCATTCATCACTGGACTTGTGCTTCCAATATCCACATCTTCATCATCAATTTCTTCAACACCAGCCTCTTCAGCATCAAACTGAGGCATTGGTGATGAGACCATTGGGGTTGAAGGGATTGAATCCACTTCAATTTCTTCATCAATCCGCTCTGAGGAAGCAGCAGATTGAGTTTCTTCATCTGATCCACTTGGGATCTCATAGTCTTCACCAAAAGGAACAAGGTCCTTTGATGGCATGGATGAGATAGGAACAGCATCAATGGGATTTTCAAACGAGCTGGTCATCGGCTTCATCTTCTAGGGAGCTGAAGATTCTGAAGCATTTGATGCTTTCCTTTTCTTCACTACAGCTCGCTCTGCAGCCTTGGTTTTCTTCACATCCAAAGCAGATGGAAGGATAGGAGTTGGTGTAGGCGCAGATGGAGTTGAGGAATCTGGTTGATTTTCCTCAGGAGCAACTGATGCAGTTGTCCTTTCTTTTTCAGTTTCTTCAGGCGCACCACTAGTGGATGCCCTGGCAATGTCTTCAGTGGCTGGAGTGGAGTCATCAGCCCTAGAACTAGCATTTTCTTCAGCAGCCTGAAAGTCATCAGCGGTGCTGGCATGTTCTTCAGTGGGCTGTGCTGAAGGTTCAGCTTGAGGAATTTCTTGTTGCGATGGGGCTGCAACATTGGTGAATTTCTCAGTCAGTTTCACAAACCTGACTTTTTCTCCGTTCCAGTCAGCATAGTATGCATCAAAGTCGTCACTGAGGGCTTTGATGTCAGCCTGCATCTTGATGAGTTCTTCAGGCTTCATCGTGAGAACATTTTTCCTCAGCAGTTCCTCTTTCCTATACTGTGATTTCTTGATTAGCCTGGCCCTATCATATTTCCACTTCTCCTCTTGGATGAAGTGAGTCAGCATGTGACTTTGGCCAGGAGTCAGTTTGAAGTCAGGCATAGGTGTGTTTGGATCCTTATGCCAGATATTGATGTAATCAAGGATCGCCCTTGGATCCAGCAGTAGGGGCACAGGTGTGCCTTTGGCTTTAGCAGCCCTTTCTTGGCGGTCTCTGATGATTTCAGCAAGTTCTTCTTCATCAGCTTCATCATCATCAGATGGTACAGTGAAGACTACCTGCTTCTTCTTAGGACTTGGGCGAGTGCCGCGTCCAGCAGTAGCCTTTTTCTTCAGCAGAGAGGGTCCAGCTGAGGAACTTGGTGCAGCTGAGGAACTAGCTGAGACACCAGAGGCAATAGAGATGCCAGTAGTCCTTTGACACGTGGCAAGATGTGCAGGTGTTGAGGACTTTGTCGGGACAGCTGAGGACTTGGTCGGAGGTGCTGAGGATTTTGCAGGAGCAGGGGTAGCTTGAGGAAATTGCCTTGAAGATTTTGAGGTGTCTGGCCGTGAGGGCATTGCAGAGGAACTTGGCCGTGAGGGCATTGCTGGTGAAGCACTTGGCTTGCGAGCGGGCTTCTTGGGCATTGATTTCCTCGGCTTGACAGAGGCCTCAGTGGCAGCAGCAGCAGCAGAGTCTTCATTAAATTTCCTCACTGCTTCTCTGGCTTGTCTTGCCAATTTGGCTTGACGCTTGGCCCATTCTGTAGGAAAGTCCTCACCGCGTTTAATGCTAGTGGGATCAGCCACTTGGCCAGGTGCCAGTGGGGCTCTTGGGCATGGAGGGTTCAGTGCGAATTTCTTCATGTACTTGGGAGTGACGTACCTGTACTCCCTCCATTCACGTGCCCATCTCCTTTTAATCCTTTGAATGCGCACCTTGCGCTAATTTTTATCTTCTTTGCCAAATTTGGATTCATCAGGCGTGCAGTAATCTTTATAAATATCCTCAGGGATTTCAAATGCAGTCATGATCTCAGGCTTCTTTCCTCCTTTCTGTGGCTTTTTACCGTCAGCCATTTTCTTCAGTTGAGGAATTTGAACAATTGAATTCTCTGAAGAAGTGTGCAACTGTTCTTCGAGGAACGCTGCAAATGAGTTAAGTTGATGAGAACCTAATGATTCAGCAGCGGACATTTGTACCTGTGAACAGAGTATAGTTGCGAGGAATTTGAAGAGGTCATATGCGTTCTCAGAGGGTTTTTCATAAAGAACAAGTTTGAGGAATTTGACCAGATGCGTCTTGAAGAATTTCACTAAGCGCGCTTTATCTTAGGTTCCAGAGTTGTATAGATCGAGGATCCACACAATTGAGGAATCTTGAAGAAATTGATGCTTAGGGAAATGAATCAAGAACAGATAACATGTGAGGTGTTTTGTGTGTGAGGATTTTGAAGAATAAAACACCTTTGAAGATTTTGTAGAAAAGTTTCGAATCAAAGAGGGCAGTAAAAGTAGCTTTTAATTACCCTGAAACGAAGAACACGACGAACTGTGAGTTGAAACAGGGAAGTTCGTCGATGCAGATCTTCCACGCCCTAACTTGGCGGAGGAAGACGTCTACGGCGGCGGCGGAGGTGAAGATTTCCGCAGTCGGCGCGAGTATGACGGCGACGAGGTCGAGGCAGTGAAGCTCTTCCTCACCGGCAACGATGGAGTAGCGTCGGCGCTAGGGTTCGGAAGCTCGAGCGGGGGGAGTGAGATCGAGCGGGGTAAAAGAAGTGAGGAAGGGGACAGGGGTATTTATAGCCACGGTGAAAAACTGCTCGTCCGAAGATTTAGGACGAACGTGCCCCTGGCCGTTCTCCTTCTCACGACATGTGTCACCCACATACTGTGTAGTGGAGATCGTGTAAGATCGTGGGTGAGTAAAATAATGCATCGTGGAATGCGGAACGGTTTGAGCGGCAAAACCGAAAGTTTGGATAAGATCAGTTTTAACGTTCCGTTCGCAATTTCTTCAACTGACAAGGACACAGTGAAGAATTTGGACGAGTTTCAAATAGAACGCACATGAAGAATTTGTGAACAGATTGGATTGAGTATAGCATAGAGGGGAAGGGTCCGATCACATTCACTTAGCAGAAGATCCAACTTGAAGAAATAGCTATAAGTGAATGCTGTAGAGGACATAAACTCATATATATATATATATATATATATATATATATATATATATATATATATATATATATATATATATATATATATATATATATATATATATATATATATATATATATATATAGCCAATGAAGAAAAACGACGGCACAAGTGAAGATTTTGCAAGTTGAAGAATTTGAACAACTGAGGAATTTCAAAAGCTGAGGAAAAACTCAAATTGAAGATTTTCAACTTTTGTGGTGGCATGACCCACCGTATAAGAATGATGATTTCAGACACCGCGTACAATTGTCGTAGGGTTCTGAGAATCAAATTCTTCATTAATTTCTTCACACTTAGAGTGTTATTCTTCATTTATTGAAGAAAAACGTTTCTTCATGTGTTGCACACCTAAGTCATCAATTTTGCATAAGTGTTAGGATGAGTGCCTTTTCAAAGTACATTCGGAGATTCTAAGATATTTAGCTCACACCGCAACTTGCTAAATCTCTTCTCATCCAAGGGCTTAGTGAAGATATCGGCTAGCTGTTCTTCAGTCTTCACATGCTCAATAGAAATGTCGCCCTTCAACACATGATCACGAAGAAAATGATGACGAATCTGAATGTGCTTTGTCTTCGAGTGCTGAACTGGGTTGTGAGCAATCTTGATGGCACTCTCATTGTCACGGAGGAGAGACACATTCTTTACGTTGATACCATAGTCCTTGAGTGTTTGCTTCATCCATAGCAGTTGAGCACAGCAAGAACCAGCAGCAATGTACTCAGCTTCAGCAGTAGACAGTGATATGCAGTTCTGTTTCTTCGAGGACCAACAGACCAAGGATCGTCTGAGGAAATGACAAGTACCAGATGTTGACTTGCGGTCCACACGGTCACCAGCATAGTTAGAGTCAGAATATCCAATGAGATCAAAATCTGAGCCCTTGGGATACCATAATCCTAGTGTTGGTGTGTGAGCTAGATATCGAAGAATATGCTTCACAGCCTTATGGTGTGATTCCTTCAGTGCAGCTTGAAATCGGGCACACATGCAAACACTAAGCATTATATCTGGCCTAGATGCACATAAGTACAATAAAGAGCCAATCATGGAGCGGTATACCTTATGATCGAAGTCATTACCATTTTCATCAGTGCATAAATGACCATTTGTGGGCATAGGAATTTTGATGCCTTTGCAATCTTGCATGCCGAATTTCTTTAGGACAACCTTGAGGTATTTCTCCTGAGATATGAATATGCCATTGCGCTGTTGACGAATTTGAAGACCTAAGAAGAATTTCAAGTCTCCCATCATAGACATTTGATATTCTTCACTCATCATATAGGCAAATTCATCACTATAACGTTGGTCAGTACAACCAAAGATGATATCATCAACATATATTTGGCACACAAACAGTTCACCATCATAAGATTTAGTAAAGAGAGTGGGATCGAGTGAACCGGGTGTGAAGCCTTTCTTCATGAAGAATTCCTTCAATGTATCATACCACGCCCGTGGGGCCTGCTTGAGGCCATAGAGGGCCTTGTTAAGTCTGAAGACTTTGTCAGGATGTTTTGGATCTTCAAAACCTGGGGGTTGAGCAACATATACTTCTTCCTTAAGCTTACCATTGAGGAATGCACTTTTCACATCCATTTGATATAAGATGATATCATGATGGTTAGCATAAGCAAGTAATATGCGAATAGCCTCAAGTCTAGCAACAGGTGCAAAAGTTTCATCGAAATCAACTCCTTCAACCTGTGTGTAGCCTTGAGCTACTAGTCGTGCCTTATTCCTCACCACAACACTATTTTCATCCTGCTTGTTGCGGTAGATCCACTTTGTGCCAATGATGTTATATTTGCGAGGATCGGGGCGATTGACTAGTTCCCATACGTTGTTGAGCTTGAACTGATGTAATTCTTCTTGCATGGCCTGAATCCACTCAGGCTCCAGAAATGCTTCATCTACCTTAGCGGGCTCTGTGATAGAGACGAAAGCAAAGTGCCCACAAAAGTTAGATAGATGTGAAGCTTTTGAGTGGGTGAGAGGACCTGGTGCTCTAATTTCATCGATGATCTTCTCCACTTGCACTTCTTTTGCAACGCGAGGATGAGCTGGTTGTCGTTGAGGAATTTGATCAGCATTTTCTTCAGCATCAATTTCCTCAGCATTTTCTTCAGGTGCATCAGCTCGACGTTCTTCACGTTCTGGAATGAATTCTTCAGCAGATTCTTCAGTAGGAATGACATCTTCAGTAGCCTTGTGTTTGATAGAATCCTCAGGTGCTGGTTCATCTAACACAGAAGGTAGGTGCTCTCTTTGCGAGCCATTAGTTTCATCGAACCGCACATCTACAGTTTCAACAATCTTGTGAAGAACATTATTGAAGACTCTGTAGGTGTGCGAGTCCTTTCCGTAACCAAGCATAAAACCTTCATGTGCTTTCGGTGCGAATTTAGAGTTGTGATGAGGATCTCTAATCCAGCATTTAGCACCGAAGACTTTGAAATAACTCACATTGGGTTTCTTGTCAGTGAGGAGTTCATAGGCAGTTTTTTGGAAGAATTTGTGAAGATATACTCTGTTGATGATATGGCACGCAGTATCAATTGCATCAACCCAGAAACGACGAGGGGTTTTGTACTCATCGAGCATAGTGCGAGCCATCTCAGCAAGAGTCCTGTTCTTGCGCTCCACGACGCCATTCTGTTGAGGAGTATAAGGAGCAGATAACTCATGAGTAATACCAAGTTCATCAAGATAGTCATCGAGACCCGAATTCTTGAACTCAGTGCCATTGTCACTTCTGATGTGCTTAATCTTCACACCAAAGTTGGTTGAAGCCCTCGAGGAAAATCGTTTGAAGACTTCCTGCACTTCAGTTTTGTAAGAGACAAGGTGTACCCATGTGTAACGAGAGTAATCATCAACAATAACAAAGCCATATTGATATGCTTCATTTGAAACAGAGGAATAATGATTAGGACCGAAGAGATCCATGTGAAGCAATTCAAATGTTTGAGTAGTGGTCATGATGGTCTTTGCTGGATGCTTGGCCTTTGTCATCTTTCCAGCTTCACAGGCACCGCACAAGTGATCCTTGAGGAATTTGACATTCGCAATGGCAATGACATGCTTCTTCTTCGCAAGCGTGTGCAAATTCCTCATGCCTGCATGACCAAGCCGTCGATGCCATAGCCATCCTTCTGAAGCTTTCGCAAGTAGGCACACGGCTGGTTGTGAATCTGCAGAGAAATCAACAATATACAAGTCTCCTCTCCTAAAGCCTTCGAAGACTTTGGAATTGTCAGCTTCCATAATCACAACACAACGATACTTGCCAAAGACAACAACCATATCAAGATCACAAAGCATTGAGACAGACATAAGGTTGTATCCTAAGGACTCAACAAGCATGAATTTGTCCATGTGTCGATCCTTTGAGATAACAACTTTACCTAGACCCAATACCTGACTTTTGCTTTTGTCAGCGAAGATGATATGCTTCATATGTGATGATGATAAGGGAGCATCCATCAAAAGATTCTTGTCACCAGTCATGTGATTTGTACATCCACTATCAAGTACCCATTCAGTGGCTTTGGGTTGATCATCCTGCAGATGAATTAGTGCAACTTACGATCTCATATACTTCAGCAGTGAAGAATATGATATCACAATTCATCAGATCAATTTCATCAAGCAGTAAGACAAATAAAACAGAGGGAGGACGTGTGAAATGAAAGTTCATTTCATCATGGTTAGCCTGCGTCCTTTCAGGCACTTTGTCAAGTCCCCAGCAAATTCTTCAGACGTTACGGTACGTCTGGAGACCTGACCCTGCATAAGAGATTAGTTCTTTTTCTTCACCACCCACATCTGAAGGGGTGGCAAAGAGTTCATCACTCTGCGAGCTCCATATGAGAATGGTGGCATAGCGGCCAAACCATTTCGTTTCACATAAGAGCGGTTAGGGTAAGCATATGAATAAGCAGAGAAATTCTTCGAGGACTTATGAACATAATAATTTGAAGAATAATGCTCATATTCATAGTCCTTGGCTCTTCCTTGCGAAACAGAGTTGTTAGCACGATGATGTTCATATGAGGATTTTGATCCATGTGAGGAATTTGATCCTCTTGAGGAATTTAGTCCGTATGAGGACTTGGATCCATATGAAGAATTTGGTCCATATGAGGAATTTGATCTGGGGTTCCTTTTCTTCACAGGTGGTGTCATGAGGACATTCACCTGAAGACTTTCAAGGCACCTTTTGGGAACCCAGATTTTCTTCATAGGAGAACCATTCCTGCAGTTAGTGCCAACATATCTAGCAAATACTTCACCATTCTGATTTTTGAACAGTTTATAGTTGGAGTCAAATGACTCATCAGAAGAATGAGAAGATTCACATGTATAGCCAGATAAATTAGATGGATCAACTGGAGGTCCCTTTGCAGCAACCCATGAGGTTTTGGGGTACTGCTTAGGCTTCCAATATGTACCATCAACATTGAGTTTCCTCTCAAAGGCAATACCCTCTTTCCTAGGGTTCCTGTTGAGGATCTGCTTTTTAAGCACATCACAAAGAGTCTGATGCCCTTTGAGGCTTTTGTACATGCCTGTCATGTACAATTCCTTCAGCCCTGCATCGTCAGTGATACTTGCAATGCCCTCAGATGAGGAATTAGTGATAGCAGAGGCAGGTGAAGAATTTGTAACATTTGAAGCATTTGAACATTCAGGTGAGGAATTAGCAGATTCTCGTTAAATGCATTTTAAACATGGAGGAATAAATTCTTCCTGAGTAATGCTGATTTGTTGAGCAAGTAATGAATCGCGCTCCTTCTGAAGATCTTCATAACTCACTCTTAGCTTCTCAAGATCTTGCTTCTTTTGAAGATATTCATAAGAAAGCTTCTCATGATCAGATAAGAGAGTGTTATGATGACTTTGAAGGTTGTCAAACCTGGTCTGAAGTCTCTGAAGATTTTCAGTTAAGGCCTTAGTGTGATCCAATTCTTCACCCAACATATCATCACTTTTTTCTAGCATGTTTTGAACCTTTTCAAAAGCCTTTTGTTGTTGCACAGCAATCTTAGCAAGTTTAGAGTAGCTAGGCTTAAGATTTTCATCAGATTCATCCTCACTAGATTCAGATGAGGCGTATTTGAGTACCTTGGCACCCTTTGCCATGAAGCAATAGGTGGGAGCATAGTCATCACTGCCTTCATCAGCCTTGTTGGTGAGATCATTTTCTTCAGCGTTGAAGATGGATTTGCTGACGAATGCAGTAGCGAGGGCTAGGCTCGCCACACCAGACTCAGAATCATCAGATTCCTCTTCTGCTTCATTTTCTTCAGATTCAGCCTCAGAGTCCATTTCCTTGCCAATGAATGCCCGAGCCTTCTTGGAGCTGCTCTTCTTGTGAGATGAAGACTTCGAGGATTTTGATGATGAAGATTTTGAGGATTTCTTCTTTTTCTTCGCATCATCAGAATTGTAATCCTTGTATTTCTTCTTCTTTGATTCCTTTTCCCACTGAGGACAATATTGAATGTAATGTCCTGGTTTCTTGCACTTGTGACAAAGCCTCTTCTTGTAGTCACTGGATGAGGAATCATTGCTCCTTGAAGGTTTTCCAAAGCGACCACGTCTTGAGAACTTCTGGAATTTCTTCACAAGCAGTGCTAGATCATGACTCAGTTCTTCAGGATCACCAAGGCTGCTACCAGAGTCTTCATCTTCAGACTCAGATACTACCTTGGCCTTCAATGCACGTGATCTGCCATAGCTCGAACCATAGAGATCTCTCTTCTCAGCAAGCTGGAACTCATGAGTGTTTAGCCTCTCGAGGATATCAGCGGGGTCAAGTGACTTGTAATCAGCACGCTCTTGTATCATCAGTGCCAGAGTATCGAATGAGGAATCAAGCGATCTTAGCAATTTCTTCACCACCTCATGGTCGGTGATGTTAGTGGCACCAAGTGCTTGCAGCTCATTTGAGATGTCAGTGAGGCGATCGAAGGTTTGCTGAACATTTTCATTGACGAGTCTTTTGAAGCGGTTGAAGAGATTGCGAAGAACATCAACTCGAGAGTCACGCTGAGTTGAAACTCCTTCATTGACTTTGGACAGCCTATCCCAGATAAGCTTAGCAGTTTCCAAATCACTCACTCTACCATAATGTCCTTTACTCAGATGGCCACATATGATATTCTTCGCTTGGGAATCAAGTTGCTTGAATCTCTTCACATCGGTAGCGTTCAATGAGGGTGAGACGGAGGGAACACCATTTTCCAGAGATCGTTATCAATTGCCTCAAGATGCATTCGCATCTTATTCTTCCAGTAGGGGTAGTCCGTCCCATCAAAGGTAGGACACCCAGCAGAGACCTTGATCATACCTGCGGTCGACATAACTAAAACTCCAGGCAGTTAAACCAAAATCACACAGAACAAGGGAGTACCTTGCTCTGATACCAATTGAAAGTGCGTTATATCGACTAGAGGGGGGGGTGAATAGGCGATTTTTATGAAATTCTTCACTGAGGAATTTGCTCGTGAGGAAATTCCTTAGCGAAGAACTACTAGCAGTGGAATAAGTACTCAGATGAAAACATAACAGAATCCAAGCATAGTCATCATGATGAAATGAAGACAAACACAGAGTACAGAAAGCGTAAACACAGGATAACACTAGATGAAGACAAAACAGACTGAAGAAATTGAACTGAGGAAATTGAGAAAGTCTTCAGTCAAAGTCTTCAAACACAGATATGAACAAACACACAACACAGTAATGAGGAAATGGAAGTGTTGAGGAAATAGAACCAATAAGCTTGGTGAAGACAATGGTTTGGTAGACCAGTTCCAACTGTTGTCTCAGTTGTACATCTGGTTGGAGCGGCTGAGTATTTAAACTCGAGGACACCTAGTCCCGGACACACAGTCCTCACCGTATTCTCCTTGAGCTAAGGACACACAGTCCTTGCCCAATCACTCGTGGTAAGTCTTCAGGTGACTTCCAACCCTTCACAGACTTGGTCACTCGGCGATCCACAATTCCTCTTGGATGCTCTAGACCTTGACGCCTAACCATCTGGAAGAAGCACAGTCTTCAAAGGTAACAAGCGTCGGATCCACGGAGGATCAATCTCTTCAGTGATGCTCAATCACTTTGGGTTTGTAGGTGTTTGGGTTTGGGTTTGGATTTTCCTCACTTGATGATTTTCGCTCAAAGTCCTCGGAGGATGGGTTGCTCTCAAATGACAAGTGTCAAGTTCAAGTGGAGCAGCCAACCAGCTAGTGGTTGTAGGGGGCGGCTATTTATAGCCTAGGGAGCAGCCCGACATGATAAGACATAAATGCCCTTCAATGATATGACCGTTAGGTGGACAAGATATTTTGGGACAGCTGGCGCGTAGCACAGCAACGGTCGAAATTTGAGGTACAAATTCCTCAGGGCTATCATGTTCCTCACTGTGTAGGCAATTCGCACTGGCGAATTCCTAACTCCTCAGTCAGAGCAAAGTCCTCAGTGACCAGAAGAACCGCGTCTCCGTCACTGAAGAAATTGACTGAACTGTATGAGATTTCCAATGGCTTCACTCGAAGGGATTGGTAGGTGTAGGATTTGAGTTGAGCATCACATGGAAATTTTCTCCTTAGTATTTCCTCGACCCCCTTTAACAGTACGGTGTTTCCTATGACTCAAGAAAGAGAAAATGAAACTACGAAAACAAAAGTCTTCACGCTTCATGTTCCTCGAATGAATACCAAGTCTTCAAGGTCACACCAATTTCTTCACTTTCAAAGTCTTCAGAAAGTCTTCAATATATCAAAGTCTTCAGTTGAAGAACTTCATTTTTAGGGGTCGACTTTCTCTGTAAATATCAAACTCCTCATAGACTTATAGACCTGTGTACACTCATAAACGCATTAGACACTTAACATATAAGTCTTCAATACACCAAAATCACTAAGGGGCACTAGATGCACTTACACGAAGGAAGGAGGCGGCTAGGGTTTAGGGTTTCCGGCTCCTCTGGGAGCCGGGCAATAGAAATAGTCTTATTGCTTCATTCTCGAAATAGTCTTACAACTTGTATATATAACCATAATCTGAAAATAAAACTAAGATAACTTGTGGCCTAAGCCTGCCCAGTGGGCCCCCTGCGGCCATAGACCTGGCCGGTCATAACATCTCTCCCCGCCTGCGCAAACAGCTCGTCCTCGAGCTGAAAGTCGGGGTAGTGTTGGCGGAACTCCTCGCGCTGCTCCCAAGTAGCGTCCTCCTCTGGTAGTCCAGTCCACTGAATCAACACGTACCAAGAGCCTCGGCGCAGCTGATCCTTCAACGCCTTCTCTGGCTCAGGAAAGAGACGCCCGTCCGTGATCGGTGGAAGTGCCCGCGATGCCGCGGGTGGCTCGCCGCGGAATGGCTTGAGCAGCCCGACATGGAAGTCATCATGGATCCGCGCGCCTGCCGGAAGCTGAAGACGGTAAGCCACTTTCCCAATGCGTTCCAGGATAGCAAAGGGACCGGCATAGCGAGGACCGAGCTTCTTCCTCGCGCGTGGGTCCAAGGACTGCGTAGAGCGGTGAAGTAGAAGCAGCCAGACCCAATCATCCACCGCGAACTCCGCCTCGCGATGGTGGCCATCATAGTAATGTTTGGCCAACTGCTGGGCCTGTAGGTGTTGGGGAACGTAGTAATTTCAAAAAAATTCCTATGCACACGCAAGATCATGGTGATGCATAGCAACGAGAGGGGAAAGTGTTGTCTACGTACCCTCGTAGACCGAAGCGGAAGCGTTGACACAACGTAGAGGAAGTAGTCGTACGTCTTCCCGATCCGACCGATCTAAGCACCGTTACTCCGGCACCTCCGAGTTCTTGGCACACGTTCAGCTCGATGACGCTCCCCGGGCTCCGATCCAGCAAAGCTTCGGGGAGGAGTTCCGTCAGCACGACGGCGTGGTGACGATCTTGATGTACTACCGACGCAGGGCTTCGCCTAAGCACTGCAACGATATGACCGAGGTGGAATATGGTGGAGGGGGGCACCGCACACGGCTAAGGAACGATCACGAAGATCAACTTGTGTGTCCATGGGCTGCCCCCTGCCCCCGTATATAAAGGAGCAAGGGAGGGAGGAGGCCGGCCCTATGTTTGGCGCGCCAAGGGGAGTCCTACTCCCACTGGGAGTAGGATTCCCCCTTTCCTAGTCTAACTAGGAGTTCTTCCTTGTAGGGGGAGTAGGAGAGAAGGAAAGGGAAGAGAGAAGGAGAAGGAAGGAGGGGGGCGCCCCCCCCCCTCCCTAGTCCAATTCGGACTAGTCCAAGGGGAGGGGTGCGGCCACCCTTTTGGCCCTTTCTCTCCTTTCCCGTATGGCCCAATAAGGCCCAATACGAATTCCCGTAACTCTCCGGTACTCCGATAAATACCCGAACCACTCAGAACCTTTCCGATGTCCGAATATAGTCGTCCAATATATCGATCTTTACGTCTCGACCATTTCGAGACTCCTCGTCATGTCCCTGATCTCATCCGGGACTCCGAACTCCTTTGGTACATCAAAACTCATAAACTCATAATAACTGTCATCGTAACCTTAAGCGTGCGGACCCTACGGTTCGAGAACAATGTAGACATGACCGAGACACATCTCCGGTCAATAACCAATAGCGGGACCTGGATGCCCATATTGGCTCCTACATATTCTATGAAGATCTTTATCGGTCAGACCGCATAACAACATACGTTGTTCCCTTTGTCCATCGGTATGTTACTTGCCCGAGATTCGATCGTCAGTATCCAATACCTAGTTCAATCTCGTTACCGGCAAGTCTCTTTACTCGTTCCGTAATACATCATCCCGCAACTAACTCATTAGTTGCAATGCTTGCAAGGCTTAAGTGATGTGCATTACCGAGAGGGCCCAGAGATACCTCTCCCACAATTGGAGTGACAAATCCTAATCTCGAAATACGCCAACCCAACATCTACCTTTGGTGACACCTGTAGTACTCCTTTATAATCACCCAGTTACGCTGTGACGTTTGGTAGCACCCAAAGTGTTCCTCCGGCAAACGGGAGTTGCATAATCTCATAGTCAAAGGAACATGTATAAGTCATGGATAAAAGCAACAGCAACATACTAAACGATCGGGTGCTATGCTAATGGAATGGGTCATGTCAATCAGATCATTCAACTAATGATGTGACCTTGTTAATCAAATGACAACTCCTTTGTCCATGGTTAGGAAACTTAACCATCTTTGATTAACAAGCTAGTCAAGTAGAGGCATACTAGTGACACTCGGTTTGTCTATGTATCCACACATGTATTATGTTTCCAGTTAATACAATTCTAGCATGAATAATAAACATTTATCATGATATGTAAGGAAATAAATAATAACTTTATTATTGCCTCTAGGGCATATTTCCTTCAGTCTCCCACTTGCACTAGAGTCAATAATCTAGGTCACATCACCATGTGATTAACTCACATCACCATGTGATTAACTCGATAGTTCACATCATCATGTGATTAACACCCATAGTTCACATCGCCATGTGACCAACACCCAAAGGGTTTGCTAGATTCAGTAATCTAGTTCACATCGCTATGTGATTAACACCCAAAGAGTACTACGGTGTGATGATGTTTTGCTTGTGAGAGAAGTTTAGTCAACGGGTCTGCCACATTCAGATCCGTTATGTATTTTGCAATTTTCTATGTCTACAATGCTCTGCACGGAGCTACTCTAGCTAATTGCTCCCACTTTCAATATGTATCTAGATCGAGACTTAGAGTCATCCAGATCGGTGTCAAAACTTGCATCGACGTAACCCTTTACGACGAACCTTTTGTCACTTCCATAATCGAGAAACATATCCTTATTCCACTAAGGATAATTTTGACCGCTGTCCAGTGATCTACTCCTAGATCACTATTGTACTCCCTTGCCAAACTCAGTGTAGGGTATACAATAGATCTGGTACACAGCATGGCATACTTTATAGAACCTATGGCCAAGGCATAGGGAATGACTTTCATTCTCTTTCTATCTTCTGCCGTGGTCGAGTTTTGAGTCTTTACTCAACTTCATACCTTGTAACACAGGAAATAACTCTTTCTTTGACTGTTCCATTTTGAACTACTTTAAAATCTTGTCAAGGTATGCACTCATTGAAAACTTATCAAGCGTCTTGATCTATCTCTATAGATCTTGATGCTCAATATGTAAGCAGCTTTACCGAGGTTCTTCTTCGAAAAACTTCTTTCAAACACTCCTTTATGCTTTGCAGAATAATTCTACATTATTTCCGATCAACAATATGTTATTTACATATACTTATCAGAAATGCTGTAGTGCTCCCACTCACTTTCTTGTAAATACAGGCTTCACCGCAAGTCTGTATAAAACTATATGCTTTGATCAACTCATCAAAGCGTATATTCCAACTCCGAGATGCTTGCACCAGTCCATAGATGGATCGCTGGAGCTTGCACATTTTGTTAGCACCTTTAGGATTGACAAAACCTTCTGGTTGCATCATATACAACTCTTCTTTAATAAATCCATTAAGGAATGCAGTTTTGTTTTATCCGTTTGCCAGATTTCATAAAACGCGACAATTGCTAACATGATTCGGACAGACTTAAGCATGGATACGAGTGAGAAACTCTCATCGTAGTCAATACCTTGAACTTGTCGAAAACCTTTTGCGACAATTCTAGCTTTGTAGATAGTAACACTACTATCAGCTTCTGTCTTCCTCTTGAAGATCCATTTATTTTCTATGGCTTGCCGATCATCGGGCAAATCCATCAAAGTCCATACTTAGTTCTCATACATGGATCCCATCTCAGATTTCATGGCTTTAAGCCATTTTGCGGAATCTGGGCTCACCATCGCTTCTTCATAGTTCGTAGGTTCATCATGATCTAGTAGCATGACTTCCAGAACAGGATTGTCGTACCACTCTGGTGCGGATCTTACTCTAGTTGATCTACGAGGTTCTGTAGTAACTTGTTCTGTAGTTCTATGATCATCATCATCAACCTCCTCACTAGTTGGTTTTGACGTCACAGAAACTGGTTCCTGTGATGTACTGGTTTCCAACAAGGGAATAGGTACAGTTACCTCATCAAGTTCTACTTTCCTCCCACTCACTTCTTTCGAGAGAAACTCCTTCTCTAGAAAGGATCCATTCTTAGCAACGAATGTCTTGCCTTCGGATCTGTGATAGAAGGTGTACCCAACTGTCTCCTTTGGGTATCCTATGAAGACATATTTCTCCGATTTGGGTTTGAGCTTATCAGGATGAAACTTTTTTCACATAAGCATCACAACCCCAAACTTTAAGAAACGACAACTTTGGTTTCTTGCTAAACCACAGTTCATATAGTGTCGTCTCAACGGATTTAGATGGTGCCCTATTTAACGTGAATGCAGCTGTCTCTAATGCATAACCCCAAAACGATAGTGGTAAATCGGTAAGAAACATCATAGATTGCACTATATCAATAAAGTACGGTTATGACGTTCGGACACACCATTATGCTGTGGTGTTCCAGGTGGCGCGAGTAGTGAAACTATTTCACATTGTTTAACTGAAGGCCAAACTCGTAACTCAAATGTTTTACCTCTGCGATCATATCGTAGTAACTTTTATTTTCTTGTTACGATGATTCTCTACTTCACTCTGAAATTCTTTGAACTTTTCAAACGTTTCAGACTTATGTTTCATCAAGTAGATATACCCATATCTGCTCAAATCATCTGTGAAGGTTAGAAAATAATGATACTTGTCGCGAGCCTTAATATTCATGGGACCACATACATCAGTATGTATGATTTCCAACAAATCTGTTGCTTGCTCCATTGTTCCGGAGAACGGCGTTTTAGTCATCTTGCCCAAGAGGCATGGTTCGCAAGCATCAAGTGATTCCAAAATCCCATCAGCATGGAGTTTCTTCATGCGCTTTACACCAATATGACCTAAACGGCAGTGCCACAAATAGGTTGCACTATCATTATTAACTTCGCATCTTTTGGTTTCAATATTATGAATATGTGTATCACTACGATCGAGATCCAATGAACTATTTTCATTGGGTGTGTATGTCCATAAAAGGTTCTATTCATGTAAACAGAACAACAATTGTTCTCTAACTTAAATGAATAACCGTATTGCAATAAACATGATCAAATCATATTTATGCTCAACGCAAACACCAAATAACACTTATTTAGGTTCATCACTAATCCCGAAAGTATAGGGAGTGTGCGATGATGATCATATCAATCTTGGAACTACTTCCAACTTTCATCGTCACTTCACCCTTAACTAGTCTTTGTTCATTCTACAACTCCTGTTTCGAGTTACTACTCTTAGCAACTGAACCAGTATCAAATACCGAGGGGTTGCTATGAACACTAGTAAAATACATATCAATAATCTGTATATCAAATATACCTTTGTTCACTTCGCCATCCTTCTTATCCGCCAAATACTTGGGGCAGTTTCGCTTCCAGTGACCAGTCCCTTTGCAGTAAACGCACTCCGTCTCAGGCTTAGGTCCAGACTTGGGCTTCTTCACTTGAGCAGCAACTTGCTTGCCGTTCTTATTGAAGTTCCCCTTCTTCCCTTTGCCCTTTACTTGAAACTAGTGATCTTGTCAACCATCAACGCTTGATGCTCTTTCTTGATTTCTACCTCCATCGATTTCATCATTATGAAAAAGTTCGGGAGTCGTTTTCGTCATCCCTTGCATACTATAGTTCATCACGAAGTTCTACTAACTTGGTGATGGTGACTAGAGAATTCTGTCAATCACTATCTTATCTGGAAGATTAACTCCCACTTGATTCAAGCGATTGTAGTACCCAGACAATCTGAGCACATGCTCACTAGTTGAGCGATTCTCCTCCATCTTTTAGCTATAGAACTTGTTGGAGACTTCATATCCCTCAACTCGGGTAGTTGCTTGAAATATTAACTTCAACTACTGGAACATCTCATATGGTCCATGACGTTCAAAACGTCTTTGAAGTCCTGATTCTAAGCCGTTAAGCATGGTGCACTAAACTATCAAGTAGTCATCATATTGAGCTAGCCAAACGTTCATAACGTCTGCATCTGCTCCTGCAATAGGTCTGTCACCTAGCGGTGCATCAAGGACATAATTCTTCTGTGCAGCAATGAGGATAAACCTCAGATCACGGATCCAATCCGCATCATTGCTACTAATATTTTTCAACACAATTTTCTCTAGGAACATATCAAAATAAACATAGGGAAGCAACAATGCGAGCTATTGATCTACAACATAGATATGCTAATACTACTAGGACTAAGTTCATGATAAATTAAAGTTCAATTAATCATATTACTTAAGAACTCCCACTTAGATAGATATCCCTCTAATCCTCTAAGTGATCACGTGATCCAAATCAAACTAAACCATAACCGATCATCACGTGAAATGGATTAGTTTTCAATGGTGAACATCATCATGTTGATCATATCTACTATATGATTCACGCTCGACCTTTCGGTCTCCGTGTTCCGAGGTCATATCTTATATGCATAGCTCGTCAAGTATAACCTGAGTATTCCGCGTGTGCAACTGTTTTGCACCCGTTGTATTTGAACGTAGAGCCTATCACACCCGATCATCACGTGGTGTCTCAGCACGAAGAACTTTCGCAACGGTGCATACTCAGGGAGAACACTTCTTGATAATTAGTGAGAGATCATCTTATAATGCTACCGTCAATCAAAGCAAGATAAGATGCATAAAAGATAAACATCACATGCAATCAATATAAGTGATATGATATGGCCATCATCATCTTGTGCTTGTGATCTCCATCTCCGCAGCACTGTCATGATCACCATCGTCACCGGCGCGACACCTTGATCTCCATCGTAGCATCGTTGTCGTCTCGCCAATCTTATGCTTCTACGACTATCGCTACCGCTTAGTGATAAAGTAAAGCATTACAGGGCGATTGCATTGCATACAATAAAGCGACAACCATACGGCTCCTGCCGGTTGCCGATAGCTCGGTTACAAAACATGATCATCTCATACAATAAAATTTAGCATCATGTCTTGACCATATCACATCACAACATGCCCTGCAAAAACAAGTTAGACGTCCTCTACTTTGTTTGTTGCAAATTTTACGTGGCTGCTACGGGCTTAAGCAAGAACCAATCTCACCTACGCATCAAAACCACAACGATAGTTTGTCAAATAGACTCCGTTTTAACCTTCTCAAGGACCGGGCGTAGCCATACTCGGTTCAACTAAAGTTGGAGAAACTGACACCCGCCAGCCACCTGTGTACAAAGCACGGCGGTAGAACTAGTCTCGCGTAAGCGTACGCGTAATGTCGGTCCGGGCCGCTTCATCCAACAATACCGCCGAACCAAAGTATGACATGCTGGTAGGTAGTATGACTTATATCGTCCACAACTCACTTGTGTTCTACTCGTGCATAACATCAAACCATAAAAACCTAGGCTCGGATGCCACTGTTGGGGAACGTAGTAATTTCAAAAAATTTCCTACGCACACGCAAGATCATGGTGATGCATAGCAACGAGAGGGGAGAGTGTTGTCTACGTACCCTCGTAGACCGAAGCGGAAGCGTTGACACAACGTAGAGGAAGTAGTCGTACGTCTTCCCGATCTGACCGATCCAAGCACCGTTACTCCGGCACCTCCGAGTTCTTGGCACACGTTCAGCTCGATGACGCTCCCCGGGCTCCGATCCAGCAAAGCTTCGGGGAGGAGTTCCGTCAGCACGACGGCGTGGTGACGATCTTGATGTACTACCGACGCAGGGCTTCGCCTAAGCACTGCAACGATATGACCGAGATGGAATATGGTGGAGGGGGGCACCGCACACGGCTAAGGAACGATCACGAAGATCAACTTGTGTGTCCATGGGCTGCCCCCTGCCCCCGTATATAAAGGAGCAAGGGAGGGAGGAGGCCGGCCCTATGTTTGGCGCGCCAAGGGGAGTCCTACTCCCACCGGGAGTAGGATTCCCCCTTTCCTAGTCTAACTAGGAGTTCTTCCTTGTAGGGGGAGTAGGAGAGAAGGAAAGGGAAGAGAGAAGGAGAAGGAAGGAGGGGGGCGCCCCCCCTCCCTAGTCCAATTCGGACTAGTCCAAGGGGAGGGGTGCGGCCACCCTTTTGGCCCTTTCTCTCCTTTCCCGTATGGCCCAATAAGGCCCAATACGAATTCCCGTAACTCTCCGGTACTCCGATAAATACCCGAACCACTCAGAACCTTTCCGATGTCCGAATATAGTCGTCCAATATATCGATCTTTACGTCTCGACCATTTCGAGACTCCTCGTCATGTCCCTGATCTCATCCGGGACTCCGAACTCCTTCGGTACATCAAAACTCATAAACTCATAATAACTGTCATCGTAACCTTAAGCGTGCGGACCCTACGGTTCGAGAACAATGTAGACATGACCGAGACACATCTCCGGTCAATAACCAATAGCGGGACCTGGATGCCCATATTGGCTCCTACATATTCTATGAAGATCTTTATCGGTCAGACCGCATAACAACATACGTTGTTCCCTTTGTCCATCGGTATGTTACTTGCCCGAGATTCGATCGTCAGTATCCAATACCTAGTTCAATCTCGTTACCGGCAAGTCTCTTTACTCGTTCCGTAATACATCATCCCGCAACTAACTCATTAGTTGCAATGCTTGCAAGGCTTAAGTGATGTGCATTACCGAGAGGGCCCAGAGATACCTCTCCCACAATTGGAGTGACAAATCCTAATCTCGAAATACGCCAACCCAACATCTACCTTTGGTGACACCTGTAGTACTCCTTTATAATCACCCAGTTATGTTGTGACGTTTGGTAGCACCCAAAGTGTTCCTCCGGCAAACGGGAGTTGCATAATCTCATAGTCAAAGGAACATGTATAAGTCATGGATAAAAGCAACAGCAACATACTAAACGATCGGGTGCTATGCTAATGGAATGGGTCATGTCAATCAGATCATTCAACTAATGATGTGACCTTGTTAATCAAATGACAACTCCTTTGTCCATGGTTAGGAAACTTAACCATCTTTGATTAACAAGCTAGTCAAGTAGAGGCATACTAGTGACACTCGGTTTGTCTATGTATCCACACATGTATTATGTTTCCAGTTAATACAATTCTAGCATGAATAATAAACATTTATCATGATATGTAAGGAAATAAATAATAACTTTATTATTGCCTCTAGGGCATATTTCCTTCAGTAGGAGACGTTGCTGGACCTCCGCGAGCATCTCATCACGGCTCCTCAGAAGAGCCCCGGCTGCCTTGGTCCGTGCCAAGGCCGGATCCACCGGAAGGATCGGCTGGGGTGGCCTGCCATACACCACCTCAAAGGGCGTAGCACGGAGGGCGGAGTGATAAGAGGTGTTGTAGCAGTACTCCGCCCACGAGAGCCAGTCCACCCAGGCGCGAGGGAGATCACCTGTAACACAACACAAATACATGGCAATCACCTTGTTAACTATCTCAGACTGGCCGTCCGTCTGAGGATGGAAGGCGGTGCTCAAGCGTAGCTTCACGCCCGCCAGCCGGAAAAGGTCGGGCCACACGTGTCCCGTGAACACGGGGTCCCGATCACTGACGATCGAAGAAGGAAACCCCTGGAGACGAACAATGCCGTCGAAGAAGGCCCATGCGACAGATGTCGCTGAATATGGATGGCCAAGTGCGATGAAATGAGCATACTTGGAGAAGCGGTCGACCACCGTGAGAATGACGGACTTGCCGCCCACCTTGGGAAGGCCCTCGATGAAGTCCATGGAGATGTCTGCCCAAACCTGAGATGGGACCTCCAAGGGCTGAAGCATGCCAGCCGGCCATAGAGTGTCCGTTTTGCTGCGCTGGCACGTCACACAAGACCGTACCCAGTCACGGACCAGGGCACAATCACCGGGAATGTAAAAGTCGGTGCGGAGACGATGGAGCGTCTTCTGCACTCCCTCATGGCCCGCCGAGTGGGCGAGGCGCAACACCTGCTGGCGAAGATCGTCGTGCGCCGGAACGAAGACCCAGCGCCCATGGAGAAGTAGGCCATCGGCGAGGCGCCACGGCTCCTCCATCTCTCCCGCCGCCAACTGCTGCTGCAGGAGGAGGGAGTCGGCCGCGGCAGTGGTCGCCCGTCGGATGTCGGCATAGAGGGCGAAGGAGGGCCCGGTGATGATGCAGAAGGCCGCCCCCTCCGCCGCACCGTCGTCCACATCGGCGTCACGCCGAGACAGGGCGTCGGCGACGGTGTTAAGGCGACCCGGCCGGTACTCGACGGTGAAGTCAGAGCCAAAGAGTTTACTGATCCACTGGTGCTGGGGTACCGTCGAGAGCCTCTGATCCAACATGAACTTGAGGCTGTAATGGTCCGTGCGGATCCAGAAAGAACGACCCCAAAGATAGGGCCGCCAATGGCGTACTGCCTGCACCAACCCAATGAGCTCACGCTCATACGCCGCCAGCTTAAGATGGCGTGCGGCAAAGGGGCGGCTGAAGAAAGCGAGGGGTCCATCGCCCTAATGTAGGACCGCACCGAACCCCGCACCGGAGGCGTCGCAGTCGACGGTGAAGGGGAGGTCGAAATCCGGCATCTGCAGTACGGGTCCCGTCGTGAGGGCCCCCTTGAGGGCCGCAAATGCTGAAGTGGCCTCCTCATCCCAAGAGAAGGCATCGCGATGGAGGAGACGCGTGAGCGGGGCCGCGATGAGGCCAAATTCCCGGATGAACTTCCGGTAGTACCCCGCGAGGCCAAGGAACCCGCGAAGAGCCCGCGGAGACTGCGGAATCGGCCAGGCGGCGACGGCCGCCACCTTGTCTGCGTCCATGGCCACTCCCTCGGCCGAGATGACATGGCCGAGGTAAGCGACCGAAGGCGTCCCGAACGAGCACTTCGAGCGCTTAAGATGAAGATGATGCGCCCGAAGCTCGTTGAAGACGATGGCCACATGCTGGAGATGCTCTGCCCAAGAGGCGTTGTAGATAAGAATGTCATCAAAGAAAACGAGCACAAACCGATGTAAGTAGGGCCGGAGGACATCGTTCATCAAGGACTGAAACGTCGCTGGGGCGTTGGAGAGGCCAAAGGGCATCACCAAGAACTCGAAGTGGCCGTGATGAGTCCGAAACGCCGTCTTGGCAATGTCGTCTGGATGCATGCGCACCTGGTGATACCCCGACCGGAGGTCCAGCTTGGTGAAGAAGCGCGCCACGTGCAGCTCGTCGAGAGGCTCATCGACAACAGGAATAGGAAACTTGTCGTTCAATGTGAGAGCATTAAGGGCGCGGTAGTCGATGCAGAAACGCCACGTGCCATCCGACTTACGAACGAGGAGGACCGGTGCTGTGAATGGTGACGTGGAGATGCGGATGATGCCGGCGGCAAGCATGAGTGCACACTGCCGCTCCAACTCGTCCTTCTGCAGCTGCGGGTACCGGTAAGGCCGTACGGCCACAGGGGTCGATCCTTGGCACGGACCGAGGCAGCCGAGGCTCTTCTGAGGAGCCGTGATGAGATGCTCGCGGAGGTCCAGCAACGTCTCCTACAGGCCCAGCAATTGGCCAAACATTACTATGATAGCCACCATCGCGAGGCGGAGTTCGCGGTGGGTGATTGGGTCTGGCTGCGTCTACTTCACCGCTCTACGCAGTCCTTGGACCCACGCCCGAGGAAGAAGCTCGGTCCTCGCTATGCCGGTCCCTTTGCTATCCTGGAACGCATTGGGAAAGTGGCTTACCGTCTTCAGCTTCCGGCAGGCGCGCGGATCCATGATGTCTTCCATGTTGGGCTGCTCAAGCCATTCCGCAGCGAGCCACCCACGGCACCGCCGGCACTTCCACCGATCACGGACGGGCGTCTCCTTCCTGAGCCAGAGAAGGCTCAGCTGCGCCGAGGCTCTTGGTACGTGTTGATTTAGTGGACTGGACTACCAGAGGAGGACGCTACTTGGGAGCAGCGCGAGGAGTTTCGCCAGCACTACCCGACTTTCAGCTTGAGGACGAGCTGTTTGCGCAGGCGGGGAGAGATGTTATGACCGGCCAGGTCTATGGCCGCATGGGGCCCACTGGGTAGGCTTAGGCCACAAGTTATCTTAGTTTTATTTTCAGATTATGGTTATATATACAAGTTGTAAGACTATTTCAAGAATTAAGCAATAAGACTATTTCTATTGCCCGGCTCCCAAAGGAGCCGGAAACCCTAAACCCTAGCCGCCTCCTTCCTTTGCCGCCGCCGCACCGCGCCAGGACGGCGCCTCGCCGCCGGCCGCCACGCTCGAGCCCTCGCCCTTCCCCCTCCTTCCCCTGCAGCCTCCGGCCAAGACCGGGCAGAACCCTAGCTCCTAATAGTCTTATTGCTTCATTCTCGAAATAGTCTTACAACTTGTACATATAACCATAATCTAAAATTAAAACTAAGATAACTTGTGGCCTAAGCCTGCCCTGTGGGCCCCTGCGGCCATAGACCCCCTGCGGCCATAGACCTGGCTGGTCATAACAACACCATTAAAAGCATTACAATTTTCTCGACTTGGCTCCCGTGTTCAGGCTAGGTGGCAAGCAATCGCTGACGTTTAACACAACAGCAAAAACGAAGAATTGTACTAGTACATCATAATACACATGGTTTCCATAATTACACTCTTCTCATACACGAAAAATATTAGGCCAACTTTCAACAGGTCGCTGTACTATCTTTTTCATGGCATCTGCTTTATCCCCTCCCAAAGGAGACCAGATCCCTTATTCACAGACTGACGCTTCAATGCCAGGCCTGTTCTGTTATTATTGTATCTTCTTGATTAACATCTGCATATATCTCCTTCCGAAGGAGATGAGATCCCTCACTCACAGCTGCTTCTTAGACAGATTTTTGTTCTGCTCAATGTACGGGTAGGCTCTCTGGTACTGCAGTATCGCCCAGACGAGGTGCCTCCAGGAGAACTCAGGCCAGAGGGGGTCCGGGTTCTGCAGATGGCTAAACGTCGTCTGCCACAGGAGGAAGTTGCTCAGCCGGGTCTCGCCCGAGGTCCGGATCACAATGTCCGGGTCCGGGCAGCCGGCGGTGTACATGTGGCGATCCAGGTCGGCCACTGAGATATCCGAACGTACGCCGTGGCCGTTGCGGCCGCCGGCCTGCTGCCCCTGCATTGCATCCCTCCGTTCTTTGCAGAGCTCGGTGACGGCGTTGGCGATCTCGGAGGTCGAGTTGTATGGCATGCAGACGGAGAAGACCAGTCCTGTGTTCTCGGCGGTGCTCGCCATCAGCTTCTGGGCTGCCAGCCGCACTGGTTCCGGAAGCATGTCCAGGTTCCCCCAGAAGTTGATCTTGCAGTTAACCTTGTTGATGACATTCTTGTTTTCCAACAGCTCATTGATCTTTTCCTCCATTAATTCCATCAAGGTCTTGACCTCGCTAGGGTCACGTTTGAAATTGTCGATGCTGAATGCATACACCGTGATGTACTTGACACCCATCTCATAACAGTAGATAAGACTTGCCATTAGAGCAGCAAAGCCCACGCTGTGACCGGTGCCTTGCTTGATACTTCTGGACTTGGCGTATCTGCGGTTCCCGTCCATGATAAACGCGATGTGCTTAGGCATCGGGCCATATGAGAGGACAGCTATGATGCACTTGCGCAGAAAATTCTGCAGACTTTCAACAACACCACTCGCAATTATCTCATCAGGCTTCTTCTCAGTCAACACCTTCGGGTCCTGGACCAACAAGATAAATATAACACATCAGTGCTTTTAGTAAGTGTCAGATAAGGTGAAGATGACAGGGCAGCAAAAAATGAGTCAGAACTGTTTGCGGATCTTATTACATGGCTAATAAGTGAATCAAGCATTTCCACAAGTAGGGTCAACCAAGCAATGCACCGGTCTCACACCTGCAAACAGGAAAAAAACAGAGGTTTCAGACTTCTTTGCATGGGAAAGGTAAACAAGTGAACGATCACCATCAGCATATGTGTGCGAGATGTATGTTATAAGTACTACAGGATTAGGTGAGATCGACACTGAGAAGAAAAGCAGATGTCAAGGCAACAGTTCATGGCTTATGCTTCCCCCAGGACTTTTTTCTTCTTTTTTTTGAGAAGTCACCGGGGGGCAAGACGCCCCACCTGAATATGTATTTCTCACGCTGCAAAGCAGCAAACCAGAGTCCTGGGAGAGTACAGATAAGAGTTTTGCGGCTTTCTACCCAACAAAAGTTCAGGCAGGGAAAGAAATAAGCAGAACTACAGGGAGATCACAGGTCCAGGTTTTGGAGGAATGGGCTCCAAACTGACAGGTCTCCACGGTTTCAGGCTTCAGGCGGAAGGACCAAAGTTTGAGGTCGCCGGCAGCAGCGGCGACGGCACGGCTGACAGCAGGACGTTTGCTTCGGAAGACCACATCGTACCGATGATTCCAAATTCGCCAAAGAAGGAGAAGTCGCACAGCAGGCCAGTGCTTTTGAGGTGCAAGAGGAGGAGACGGGACCTCCCAGATATCGCCGCAGCGGAGGCCACGGTCGACGCCAAGGGCACACCAGACGTGCGCGACGCGGCAGCAGGTAAAGAGCAGATGATCTGTTGTCTTGGACTCCCTGCCGCAGAGTTCCCCTTCCCCAGGACTGTATGAACACGCATACAACGAGACGTGATCCTTCTTGTACTATCAAATAGATCCTATAGAAAAAATGGAACTGGGACGGAAAGACGGACTCCAGACTTGCAGCACCAGATTTCAGCTGCCCAAAAGATCGCCTAAAGTGACGCAACGGTGAGGTCCCCTGGGCTTGAGACTAGCAGCCAAGGTTTTCGAGTCGATGATCGACGAGTCGTTCTGGGGTAGAGACTCTTGAAGAGTCGTGCCTGGCCGATGGACTAGTCTCGACTAGTCGAGAGGTTGAGTCGACATCTGGCAGTGGGACTCATGGACTAGTCGCGCGACTCAAAAACAGTGCTAGCAGCAACAGCTAACAGGGCACCTATCCAGACAACAACATGTAAACAACCTCCTGAACAAGCAAACTTTCCTGCTGAAACTAGCTTATGCACATACCACAAAGCATGTTTTTTTTCTTTACTCACTCACATGGCCAAATTCCTACCGGGCAGAAGCTTCAAAACTGCTGCTCAGTCACAACTAATTCCGACCGGATAGCCTCTAAGCAGCACCCGTAGCAATCAGGATGGGATGGCCAGCAGCAGCTCAAGAAAAGCAAAAGCACACGCGCGCACCGCATACACATCAACCTCATGGCTATTCCATCGAACACATGGCGGGCACGGGCAGGCGACTCGCGGCCCGCACATGGAGCGACCACGGAGAGAGATCAGCTCAGCTCACCTGCGGGATGACGGTCCGGGGGCGGAGGAAGGGCGCCGCCGGGGGGACTCTTGGAGGAGAGATCTGAGCCAGAAGGAAGCGGAGTGGCTCAGCTTGCAAGAAGAGGAGAAGAGGCGGCGGGCGATCTTGTAGCGGGTGACGGGCGGGCGGGCGGGGCAGCGAGTGGCGGTGAGAGCTCGCTGGCAGTTGGGCTCGTGCGGAATCTCGGCCGGACGAGAGCGACGGCGGGGGAGGAGGACGGGACGGGGGGCGGGCGGCGCGACACGTCGTGATAGCTCGCGAAGATTCCTGCTGTCTGTTCCGTTGCGTGCGTGGCGGGCCGACGGCGACGGGCCCCGCGCGCCACAGCGACGACTTCGGCCTTCTCGTGCCGCTTTCGGCCCCCTTTCCCCCTTTTTTCTCTCTTCATTTATTTGTTAGGTAGGTTTAGTGCCGCACGAAGTAACACCGCCGGGACTTTTTACAACTAAAATTACCATCTGTAAAAAAAACTGAAACTGGCCATCAAAGAGAAAGTTGTCATGCTACACAACTAAAATTCCCATCCTCGGATGACTAAAGTTCCCTTGAAGTTGCCATAAAATGCTGGTTTACAAAGAGTGAATATAACCTTGTGTTTTTGGCTTAGGGGAAACTTGGGTTGTATATCTTTTTCAATAAAGTGTGCTTTTATTAACCCAAATGTAGCATCAAGCAGATATAAAGCATGATGGACAACATCCAGTCTTTGCTTATCTAAGATGCACACAACCAACACTAATAGTCTGACAAACATAAAATAAAGATCCAAAATATCAACAATTGAAGAGCCATATGGCCAATAATATGCCTATTCGAAGGAGGTGATGGACCGATCTGTAGATTGCTCCGCCCATGTTATGTAAAAACCTTCATAATCATCTGCTTGTGTTAACATGTTGGGTTGCACTTTTTTAGGCGGTGTGGTTTTGTGGTGAACTTTTTAGCTAGTTTTGTTTGTGGGAATGGTTTAGCTAGTTGCATTCTAAAAAAACGGTGGCGATGATAATACCAAAAACAAACTCAAGTTGAGTCGAACTTGAGTTTTCTTGGTTTACCATCCTCCCCGGTGTTCTATATGTTGTGAGGTCAAAATAATACTTGGGTGAGCAATGGTTGGATTTCAGGTGTTGCCTCTTGAGTGGAGGAAGGCATTCTTTAATTTAGTACTCCCTCTAATTCATATTACTTATCGCTTAAATAGATGTATCTAGACATATTTTAGTGCTAGATACATCCGTTTTGAGTGATAACTAATATGATCGAAGAGACTTTTTTTAATATAACTTCTTTAATTCACTTGCAAATGAGCAATCCACCGAAATTGATTTACCGTCGGTTGTCTATAATTGTTAACGAGGAAATAAATGGTTCTATGGTACAAGTTTATGTATCTAGGATAGCGCTGCAGAGGAAGTATATACCCACAGTTTTGTTTCCTTCGAGCATTGATATCTTTTCTTACAAACCTCTTCTGTTATACTTTAGGCGATAAAATATGGTATAACGTGCGGGATATAATTTTGAATCATTGGACATGATCAAACAAAGAAAATCGCATAATTCTAGCAACCTTGTTTCATACGCACAAACGCCAATCCTCTCTTACATACATTTCTTGTGTTATTTTTATTTAGATGGCAAACAAAAACCCTTCAAACACTTGAAAACCACATGATCCATCACGGCTGAGATAATGATTTTTATCCCTGACATTACATAACTGCTCAAGATATCATCTTACTGCCTTCCGTAGAAATCGTTGATACGGCACAACCTATAGCTAACTTGACAGAGCCCATTGATTTCTGTATTGATTTACAGATCAAGAGAGATCGTGGATATCAGACAGAACTCAGAAAGAACTATCAAGATGGAAGTTATCCTATAGATGTTGTATCCATGCCTGTTCGAAATGTGAATTATAGTATTTTTTCTTGTGGGAATGGAAATGAAAAACACGAGATACTTTTTCTAGAAATATGGACTAATGGAAGTTTAACCCCTAAGGAAGCACTTTATGAGGCTTCTCGTAATTTGATTGATTTATTTCTTCCTTTTCTACACGCGGAGGAAGAGGGCGCTAGTTTAGAAGAAAATAAAAGCAGGTTTACTCCACCCCCTTTTACTTTTCAAAAAAGATTAACTAATCTAAAGAAAAACAAATCCCACCAAGGTTTAGCCCTGAGCCCGATACATGGGAACCACCTATTGGATTTTCTTATTTGGCGCTTCACGCGCCGGTTACTAGTCTTTTCTTAGAGAGCACCCACGTTGGGAATCAGTGTTGTTTAGATGGGCCGACCCATGTCAGCTTCCCCTTTCCCCGGTTTTAGGATCTTCCAAATGATTTTTCCGTGTCTCTTTTATTTGCCTTTTTGTTTGGTTTTCTGCTCTTTTTTATTTTGTATTTTTTTATTTTTAGTTTAAAATTTCATGAATCATTTTAAAAATTCATGAATTTGTTGAAAACTCGCAAATAATTCTCAAACTTGTAAAATTTTCTCAATTTAATGAAATAAATCAATCTATAAATGTTTTCACATTCATGAAACTTTTCATATTTGCAAAAATTTCCAAAATCATGTTCTTTAGAAAATCATGGATTTGTTTTTTCAAATGAATGAAACTACTTTCAAAATTTGTGAACTTTTTTAGTCTTGCAAACTTGTTATCAAATTCATGATTTTTTTGAATCATTGACAATTTTCTCCATTTTGTGAACATTTTTCAATCTACAATTTTGATTTCCCAGTTTGCTTCATGGAAAGTCAGACGGTTTTTTCCCAGGACAGCAACTAAGAGCATCTCTAGCAGACCCTGCAAAATGCCCCGACCCACAAAATAACCGCCAAAATGCGGGTCCGCGCGGAAAACCCCTCCCGAACAGACCCCGCAAACGCGGCCGACCCGTAAATAATTTTGAGGGGCGGGACAAATTATCGGCCCCAACCCGCGAATACGCGGGTTCCCCCTCCCCGCCCCCGGCCCCTCGGTGCCCTGCATGTAGCGGGAGCGGTTGATGGGGAGGACATTTCAGCCCGCGCTTTTCCCCGCCTACCACCTCCCTGCTCCCTCCTCGCCCCGCCGCCCATGATTCCGGCCAAAGTAGCCGGCGAGATCACGCCGAAGGCCGCCACACGCACGAGGTTGCCCTCCGCCACCCCCTCCTGCGTCGGCTGGCCGGAAAGTTGAAGATCTGTGGGACTTGGTCGCGGGCTGGACCGGATTTGGCTTTTTCGGCTGCCGGTGGCTGCGCCAAGTGATGGAATGGTTGGGGAGCATCTCGCGCAGCCCCGGCAAAGTCCCATCGCCGCATGCAGCTACGGGTTCGTCCTCTCGCCGGCGCCGACGGTTTGCCGGCATGGATTCGGCCGGCGGCAGCGGCGCAAGAGTAGACCCCGCAAAGCTGACCCTAAAAAAGTATATTCCATGAATATCCTTTTATACGGAGCCGTTTTGCGGGGTCTGCCTCTGCACCCGTCTGCGCCGGCCCGCAAAGCCGTTTTCCATGAACTGCAAACGCGTTTTGCGGGTCGGCGGGATGCGGGTTCAGCTAGAGATGCTCTAACAACAGGAACTTTCGGTGGAAAAGACCTTGTGAAGAGTTGTCGAGCAAGCGGCTAACACGAAGATTTCCCCATGTTTTGTTAGGCCACCCCGGAGATTTTCCTTCCGTCCTTATAAACATTGTGACGAGTTAATAAAGGCTTCGTGAGATTGTCTAAAAAACTACAAGATTAATATTTTTCTAATGCATGGTCAAATTTTTTTGTTTGAACATTTAACAATTGTCAAGTGCTCTATCAACATTTTTAAATGTCTTGTTAATTTATTTAATACAATAGTCAACATTTTTTCTGTACACATTTAAAGTTTTCCAAATGCTTGATTAACATTTTTTAAATATTTGTTCAACATTTTTATAAATGCTTGCTTAATATTTTGATATACGTGATCAAAAGATTTCATCATTTTTAAATACATGTTCAACATATTTTAAATACATTATCAGCTTTTTTCACACCCATTGTATATTTTTTTTGTATACACGGTCAACATTTTTCCTATATACACTTTAAACTTTGTTCAAATGCTTGATTAACATTTTTCAAATACAAGATTAAGATTTTTTGTATACATGGTCAACATTTTTCCTATATACACTTTAAACTTTTTTCAAATGCTTGATTAACATTTTTCAAATACAAGATTAAGATTTTTTGTATACATGGTCAACATTTTTCCTATATACACTTTAATTTTTTTTCAAATGCTTGATTAACATTTTTAAAATACAATATTAAGATTTTTTATACATGGTCAACATTTTTCCTATATACACTTTAAACTTTTTTCAAATGATTGATTAACATTTTTCAAATACAAGATTAACATTTTTCCTATATACACTTTAAACTTTTTTCAAACGCTTGATTAACATTTTTCAAATACAAGATTAACAATTTTTTTAAGATAGTGTATGGATTTAGGAGCTCAAATTTCAGAGCTCGCAATTTAGCGAAGAATGCACTCTCTCACGACGGTGGTGGCCATGTTTGGTTAGGCCACCCAGAGATCTTCCTTCCGTCCTTATAAACATTGTGACGAGTTAATAAAGGCTTTGTGAGATTGTCTAAAAAACTAAAAGATTTAAAAAAATTAATGCATGGTAAAAAAGTTTTGTTTGAACATTTAACAATTGTCAAGTGCTCTATCAACATTTTAAAATGTTATGTTAATTTTTTAATGCATAGTCAACATTTTTTCGTACACATATAACATTTTCCAAATGCTTGATTAACATTTTTTAAATGATTGCTTAATATTTTCATATACATGATCAAAAGATTTCATCATTTTTAATACATGTTCAACATTTTTCTATACACATTCAAACATTTTTCAAACGTGTGACTAACATTTTTCAAATACCCTTTTAACATATTTTAAACACATGATCAGCTTTTTTCACACCCATTGTATATTTTTCGTATACATGGTCAATATTTTTTCTATACACATTTAACAATTTTCAACTGCATGATTAACATTTTTAAAAACATTATGAGATGCATATTTTGTTATATATATATATATGTTTATTATTTTGTAATTGTAGAAAAAGTGAAAAAATAGAAATCATAAAAATAAAACAAAAGGTCAAAAAAAAGGCAGTGGCCTCGCGGGAGATGGGCCGGACCATTTATGCCGCTGCCTTCAGCGAGAGTTGACTCTCTGTCGCTTGCCGCGAGACATAGCGCCCGAAAAAAAGTTCCCCGGCCGTACCCTCGCTGGTGGTGGCAGCACGCACGCCACCTCCGCGCTGCACCCGCGCGTCACGCTCGACTCACTCGCCCGTCACCCCGGCTCCCTCGCTGTCCGTGGCGCACGCACGCACGCAGGTGGCCCGCGCGCAACGAGAGGCCAAAAAGAGGAGCGGCGGACAGACGCTGGATTCGTTCGGGCGGCCGACACGGCACGAGGGCGGCCCCCGCCCATGCCCATCGGTGGGATTCGTTCGTTCGGTATTGCCGCCAACGTGCCACGAACCAACCGGAGCACCGTGAGCGATCGACTGATTCTGGATGGTCCCTCCATCCCATGCCACTCCCCCGGCCGGCCGCTCGATGGACCGGCGACCGCACGGCCGCCCGGGACCCGGCGTGCTCCCCGGTCTGGGCTGGACCACGGCCACGGCACGGCAGGGCGTCCGTGTTCCGTGGACGGTTCGCCGTGCGTGAACGGTCAGTGGCAGCAAAACCACACACCTACGTGTGGCTAGACGTGCTAGTGCCGAGCAGCACGCAGTTCCGCGAGTCGCCATCTGGTCGATCGACCACAATCATCTTCCGCGTGACACGACGACGGAATCGATTGACCCCTTCTTCTTATCCTTTTCCCCGTCTCGTGTGTACGTCACACGAGGGACCGAACTGAATGAAGAACAAAAACCAAAAGATATGCTGGTTTTATCGCACAGGCAGCTCCTATCCCGCATGTTGCATGGCCTGTTGATGCACACGATAAACTAGACCATGGTATAGCGCACGTTGTCGCGCCCGTCAAATTTTACAATTAAATGATAGGTACTGCTAAAATATATATTGGCAGACATAAAAGAGGTAAATACACCACTGGTGCTTTAACTTGCCATGAATGTACACTTTAGTGCCTAAACTTGCAAAATACATTGAACTGGTTCCGTAACTTGGCATAGACGTGCATATACGGTTCAAATCTCGTTTTTTATACGTCCGTAACGCTGACGAGTCGCGCCGTCATGGCATGGGACTCGCTGTCAGGTACAGGGTGTGCAGCGTGGTTTTTTCGAAGAACCCTCTAGAATATTATTTTCTTGCAATGATAAATTATAAAAAATATATGAATAATTAAAAAGGGTACGGGGTTCAAAACAGCTACCTGACGCGCGCAGGTGAGTGTGGCTAGCCAGTAGGCCGGCTCAAATTTAGCGTCATAAAAGGATTCATACACTATATATATAAAGCTGAACAACATAAATTTAAAATTTTATTCCAGCAATATAGCCCTGTTGATTTGAACCTGCAACCAGGGGCTATATAGCTGACGCAAATACCCCTCCAACTGACGACATCGAATGGTAAAAATGATAAATTTAGGTTTATAACATAAGAAGCCCCTCTCGCTAAACTATACAATAGTGTGGCTCAGTTTTCGACGTGTTTTCTTTTATTTCAAAATTTTGTAAAAAAAGACGTAAATTATAGTCATGTGTTACAAACAATAGACATATATTCAAAACAAATTACATTAAAATTTTCATATAATTTCATAAAATACCAATACAATAATTTAACAAAAATACACATAATAAAATTATGAATTAAGATTATATCTTATAATTTGAAAAAATGTTTGCATTTTAATAAAATATTAAAGTAGTTTTACAAACGTTCATGTATGTAAATAAATTCTCATATAATTTTAAAATTTCCACATTTTGAATAAAATATTCATGTAGTATATAAATGTGTTCATGCTTTAAGTAAAAATTGTGTGTTTTCTAAAAAAATACAAGCCTACTGCACCCTTTGATTGAGGATCCTCATATGAATAATACTTGAATCATGTAAACATGTTTATCATTCATAAATATTTTCAATTGAATGGGTATGTTTTAAAATAACATGTGATTTTTTAAAATGACATGAAGATTTTTGCATTCTTTTGAAATTATGTTTGTTAGACAGTCATAAAGATTACTTGTACTTTTGATACATGAGAACTCATTGGTTGGAGTGGCATCTGTGCTTGGTCTATATGCTTTGGTCGGATGTTCGAGTCACATAGTTGGTACTATTTTTGCTGGTTCATTAAATTACTTTTATTTATACTTCGCAAAAAATCCTTTTATTTTTGTTGTTCCGCCTAGTTTATAAAGGTTATGAATCATCATGAAGCAGCAAATGTGAAGTGGTCTACTGTCTAGCCCGGCATGCACTTGACTGGTAGGTCGCCCTTTCTAACCACCACAACGCTAGTCTTTTAGTATTTTATAACTATAGTACAAAAAATAATTATAGCGCAAGGTTATGAATCATCACGAAGCAGCAAATTTATCAGTTTCTCTGTAAGGGCCTTATTGTATGAAAAGAAAATCCGAAGGAGTTTCCGCAAAAAAAACAGGCCACACACCCTTGTCTACGTTGTCCAGTCACTGACAACGGGTCCCATGCCATGTTGGCGCGCCTCATCAGAGTCGCGGACGTATACAAACGTCATTTGAACCGTATATGCACGTCCATGCCAAGTTATGGAACCAGTTTAATGTATTTTACAAGTTCGGGCACTAAACTGCACATCCGTGGCAAGTTCAAGCATCACTGGTGTATTTACCTCGACATAAAATATAAATTTGTCCATAACAAAACTATATGCTGCTTATTTTTAAGTTGGTTTATTTCTCATTGCTTATTTTTATTGGCAAGAATGCATTTGATCAAGCCGAGTGGGACACATCCATTAGTCAAGAAACAATACATGGTGCCTCTCCAGGAGAAAAAATAAATTATTTTTTGGAAGATCACACAAATTTTCTGCAAAGTAGATCAATGCAAGCTTTGAACAACTCATGAAAGGAAGAACTGGATCTACAAACAAACTATGCGTAGAAATAACCTGAGAAAATATCTGGAGTTTATTACTCCCTCCGTAAAGAAATATAAACGGTCTTATATTTGTTTAGTTAATAGGGATGGAACGGTGCTGCATCCTGGTACTCGTCTTCACTCTAGTACTTGCCCTGGGAAGAGAGAAGGTGAAGTGTAATATGTATAAGCATACCAACATATTTGCCGAACTTTGGACCTGATTTGTTTGACACTCAAAATCAATAAGAATTCAACGTAAGTTAGATACAAAGCTGATACTTTAGGCTTGGCTAACAGAAAAAGGGCTGTTGGGTTGAGGGACTGATGTAAGGAAGTCACATCGATTGCAATTGCATTGGTCTTTTCCTCCCAAACCTGCATGATGTGATTAGTTTAGTTAATCTGAATGATTTTTTGTACGCGGGAGAACCTGGAACAGGGAATGGAACAGAGACACCAACGGCGTCAAGACTTCATGCCCAACATCGTCCCTGATCGCCGGCGAGCGTCGCGCACCGTCTCTTTCTTGATCGGCTGCCTCGTGTATGCCGGCTTCATTTACGGGAGGGGAAGGGGCGTGGGCTAGAGCTGCAAGGCATGAAGGACGATGTAGCCCGACGACAGCCGGGGGCGGAAGCCGACGGCATGGGCGGCCGCCGCAGCCGCCATACACAAACGTTGCAAGACAAGAAATTTAAAAGCAGCAAGGAAGGGCGCAGCGGCGCGCGCGAAGGCAGCCGCGCAGAATAATCTTGCCCAAGGCGGATCGCCGGCGCATCGAGGACGAAGGAACGCCGCCGCATCAAGAGCAGGAAGGAACGGCGGGACGGAAACTCTGTTCGTTTGCTATTAGCGTCCGTGAGAATAAGTGGGCTTTGATGGCCCGATTATTGACAGGAAGAGGAGATTGTTCCGCGGAGCAACGGCCCAAGAGACGGAGCGTGACGCGGACGGGCGACCGGAGACGCCCGACATTGATCTGGATGGTAAGTTCGAGGATCCGACGACTAAGAGAGTCAAATCGTTGTGGAGGCTTGTAACTAGTTACGTTATACTGTTTCTCAATAGCCTCATACATGTATCCGCAGCCTCACGGCATTTACAGTGTGGGGTACCATGTGACAGATGTGGTAAGCAATTCAAACAATTCCAAAAAAAAACATCTACAATGGGGCGTCTCAAATTCGCCTCATACGTCCGGACGGACCGCCGGTCATTGTTTGGTCACGTTTTTTCGACCCAGACGGGCTTCTTAAACGGGCCTCAAACGTCCGGGCTGACCGGCATCCCCCATATCCAGCCCAAATATAGGGCGAATTTAGGAGCGCCCGGGCACGCCCGCCACATAGGACTGATGAAGGGGTCCCATGCGGACTCGCCCAAAAACTCGACGGTCCGACGGACGCCTCCTCCATCGTCGCGGTGTGAACGCCGCATGACGCCACTCCGGCTCGCCGCCCGAGAGCAAATTGGCCTATTTAAGCTGGCCGGAGTCCCGCAACCCTAGTCCATCCACCTCCCCCCTCTCCGCGTCACCAGTCCGAACCCATCCACCTCCTCCCTCTCCCGCTCCGGCGCTCTGCCCACGCTCCAGCGCTCCTCCATTGTCCGGAGTAAGATCACGTACTATGCAATGCTCACGCCGGAGCGCCGCGCCGAGATCCAGCAGGAGATCCGGGCGAGACAAGCCACGCGCGTAGCCGGCATCGCTGCCTGGCTGCCTTCGAACTCGCCGGAGCCGGAGGAGGAGGAGCAACCGGGGGGAGAGGAGGAGGAGGAGTTGGCGCCAATGGAGGTGGAGGAGTCGGAGCAGCAGTTGTCGGGCTTCAACATGGAGCAGGCGGAGGCGGAGTTCGCCGTCGCCCAGTCCGACGAGATGGCAGAGCAACAGACCATCCTAGAGTTCATCCAGGATGGGGCCTATGTGGAGGCCAACTGGGCGTTTCTCCGACGGGAGCAGGCGGAGTCTGACGCGCTCTTCACCGAACTCGACGTGGAGATAGAGGCGAAGGAGGCCGGAGCGGAGCAGCCGGAGGAGCAGGAGCTAGGCCCGGAGATCATCGACATCTCCGACGACGAGGAGTTAGGTGATCGACGTAGTACGTAGGTTATTTTGTTTGCATGTCTTGTATGAATTTAAGAATCTAGTATGAGATGTCTGGATGCAACAAGTGAAATTTAAGGCGTGCCCACTCACTGTCCGCGGACGCCTGGGCATGTCCGCGGGCGTTTGAGGGGCCAATATTTGTCATATGTGGTTGTAGATGCTCTCACTACCCAATAGTATTCCATTCCAAAAGAAAAACAAAAGGGAGAGCAAAGGAACACAATGCATATGTAAAGTGATTTTCTGTAACAGCGCTGATCTTCCCTGAGCTCTCTCGATCTGGAGGTGGGGGAGGGTAGTTGAGAGGATAAGAGGGGAAAGGGAGAGGTTGAGGATAATTGGAGGTGGATCACCCTCTCTCACTGTTCACAAGTCGCAACAATAATCGATACAGATCCAGTGGCTCGACCACCTACTTAACCAGCTGCGAGCATGCAAGCTACGCCCAGCCCAATTACACACGCACTTGACGACCCATCTCAGTATGGCCCCAACAACTAATCACCACCACTGTCATCAGGACTCGCTCCTTCCTTGCACTCTGCAGCCGGTGGAGCCCGCCTGGCAGGCGTGATATTCTCCCCTCCTTGAGTGGCGGCTTGTCCCCAAGTCGTTATCAACGAAGCTCGAGGGGGTCCGCCCAAGTGGCCATAGAAGGAGGCAGTTCAGACCACTTGAAAGAGCAATCATGCCCTTACATCATGTTTTGATGTTGATGACAATATACATGTAGGGTACTAACAATGTTTGTCAAGTAAATCTTAGGTGTTGGTCCTCGGTTCATCAAAGTGTGTGGATCAAGAGTATACGAAGTGTTTTCACTCAAGGATGAAGTATTAAAATGATTTCATATTTTGTTTCCTTGAGTATAGGATCCCACACTATTAAGAGGGGATAGATAGGGTTAGTAAAAGACTTGCTCTTGCCAAAATAACTCCTTCCCATAGCTCTTTTGATCTATCACTACTCTCTGGTTCATTCTGCCCCTGGGAGTGCCGGATGTCCGAGCTGCTCCCCGGATATCTGGCTCATGCCCCAGATGTCCGGGCTGCTCACTTTCATGTCCAGTAGGTTTTTGGTTTCACGCCGGATGTCCGGGTATTCGCTGGATGTCCGGGCCCTCCTGTCTCGCCGGATGTCCGGGCCCTATCCCGGATGTCCGGCCCTTGCTACCCGTGAAACTGCTATGGTTCTGTAAACATGTGTGGGCTCCCCGGATGTCCAGCCAACTACCGGATGTCTGGGCTTTCCTGTTGTGTCGGATGTCCGGGCTTGGCCCCCTGATGTCCGGCCCCTCTATTTTCTGCTCTGCTTCTGCTTTGTTCTTCATAGTGCCTTGCCAGGCCGGATGTCCGGCCCCTTGCCCGGATGTCTGGCCTGCCCGTTCACTTACACTACAATGGCCATATTTGTGCTCACACTATATATAGCCCTTCTCCTCCACGGGAGAGGGTTAACCATTCACTTTGAACAAACCCTATAACACATTTCACTCTCTCTCTCAATCCTCCACACCAAATCTTAGACCCCGAAGGGATTTGAGAGCATTTGAGAGAAGTTGTCCGGTCAAGTGATATATCCACTCCTTCCCCTTCTTTGCACCGAAGGAATTTGTGATTTGAGCAAGTCTTGAGCTTTTCCCCATCGTTCTTGTTACTCTTGGAGGTTGGAGACTCCTAGACGGCAGGAGTCTTTCGGAGAGGAATCAACCATTGTGATTACCCCCGGAAAAGTTTGTGAGGGTTTGGAGACCACCCCAAGGTCTACCACTAGTGGTTGAGAAACGCCTTCGAGGTGTTGTCTCAAAGAGAGAACAGGGTGAGCCTTCGTGGCGTTGATGTGCCTTCGTGGTAACATCCACCTCTCTAAACGGTGACGTAGCTTCCCTCCAACGAAGTGAACATCGGCATACATCCTCGTCTCTCGGAGTTGCGGTTATTCCTAACCCTAACTCCCTACTTGTGGTTACTTTTCTCTTAGCACTTGAATATATCATATTGTGCTTGCTTACTCATATATTTGTGCCACTTGTTTATCTTGCTTAGCTCTTGCATCATACTTGCAATTGTTAGGCTCACTTTCATATTCCGCATTATGGCCTAAAAATTCTAAGTAATAATTAAAATTTGTAATTGGACCTATTCACCCCCTCTAGGTCCATCTCAATCCTTTCAATTGGTATCAGAGCTTCATGCTCTATTCTTGTGGCTTAACCGCCCTAGAGCGAGATGAACCCCGATGGGTCTCCCCTTGTTGCAGATCCGAAGAATACGGGAGCGGCTTCCATGAAAGCCAAGTCCTTTACTTCAGAGGATCTAGAACGAGCTCTTGCTAAGCAAAAGGAGGAGCGCGATGCCTCTCTTGAGTCCTTGGTCCAAATGAGGTTAGCCACACTAACCATGATGCTTGCACCACTTTCTGGTGGTGCGGCCTCGAGGCCAGCTGTGCCTACTCCTTCACTTGGCCAACAACCTCCTAGCAATGAATACTCTAGTGTTCCTTGGCTTTATGCAAGACCTCAAATAGAGAAACCTAAGTATAACGCTCAAGGCAAACCTCCTTTACTTGACGAAACTACCGATTTTGCTTTGTGGAGAGTTGCTATGCAGGATCATCTTCGATATGGAAATGATGAGATGTTGGAGATCTTGGAGTATGGCTATCAAGCCGTTGACCCAAAGAATCTTACTCCAAGAGAGGTATATGACAAGAATATCAACGACACAACAACCATGTGCATAAGAAGAGGTATGACCGACAAGCAAAGGAGACCATACATACATATCAGAAGTGCCAAGGAATTATGGGATACCATTGTGAGAACTAAGACCGGTACCTCCACTCTCTGACTTGCTCAATATGAGATTGCCAAGGGGCAATTGCAAAACTTTTGTATGGAGAAAGGTGAATCTCCCAAGCAACTTCTTGAGCGTCTCATGACTCTCACCACCGACATCGAGTCATGTGAATGTGACAAGACACAAGATGGATTCAACTTGACTAAGCGATTTCTCGTGGATAAGTTGCTTCATGCTCTTGCTCCGTATCATCACCAAATGGTGTGGGACATAAGACAACACCATGGATTCAAGGAAATGACTCCGGATGGCATCATATCCACCTTCCAACTATTTTAAGAGTCAAAGGCAAATGCTACAAAACATCTTGCCATGCATGGTACCTCAACATCAAAGATCAATCTTGCATTGAAGGCCAAGCATGTATGTGAATAAGTGTAAAGTGAACAAGAAGAAGAAGAAGATTATGATGATGATGAGGATGGTGATGAGGTTGACTCAGATGAGAGCCCGTCATATGAAGATGTTGCTCTTTTTGTCAACAAGTTTAGTGCGGGAAAATTCAAGGGAAGATTCCAGAAGAAGAAAGTGAGAAAATGCTACAACTCTGAAGAAACCAACCACTTCTCCAACGAGTGCCCATATGAGAAGAGAGAAGGTAAACCAAGGTTTCCCAAGACCTTTCCCAAGAAGAAGTTGCCAAATCCTTTGAACTCCAAGCTCAAGAAGAGAGATGGGAAAGCAATGGTTGCTCATGAAGAATCTGATCAGAATGATGTTAGTGGTGTTGACAGAGTTGCTCAAGATTCTCAAAACACGTTGAGGCTAGTCAACAAGAGTGGTAATGTTGTCACCTACAACTATATGAAGGACTACAAGGGCAACACTCACAAGTGCCTAATGGCAAAGGCTGTGGTAGAAGATTGAGAGGACCAAAGCTCTCCTGACAAGGTCAAGGTAACCCCATGACCAAACCCTCCTCTTTCCACTCCTCCTACTCCTAGTGATGAGTATCTTGATGCGGAGGATAGTAATGAGGATGATTATATAGATGATCCTATGATTGCTAAACTAAATAAGTTCATGTGCTCCCTCAAAGGAAAGAAGCGCACTATGTTTCGTATGCTTATGGAGATGGTGAGTAAGCACACCATTACCATTAAGGAACTCGAAAGCCTCATCACCGAGGAAAAGGAAAAATATGAAATCCTCAAGCGGAAAGTCCAATATGAGGAAGCACAAAATGATGAACTATGCTTGAAAATTGGTGAAACATTGATGTTCATACTAAAGATCTTGCCTCCTTCAAAAAGGCTATTGACTCTTGCAAAGAGTTGATGAATGATAAAAGTAAGCTTGTGAAGTCTCATGTTTCTCTCTCTAAGGATTGTAAGCTCCTATCCGTGTCCCTCAAGACTAAGGAAGAAGAGCTCATCCTTCTTACAAAGAGTTTTGAGATGCTCAAGCTTACTTATCTTGAAACTCTAGCCAAGGCTTACTCTTCTCCTATTATCAATGTTGATGTTTGTACTACTAACTCTAGTAGTGATCTAGCATCTATTCTTGAAGAGAATCGCTTTCTCAAGGCTCAAATCGAGAAAGGTCTCATGACATGTGCTCAAGGACAAAAGAACCTCAATGAGGTATTGAGCCAACACAATGAGGTGTTTGCCAAAGAGGGGCTCGGGTTTGACCCAAGCACAAGCAAGAAGAAGACGTCCTCTCAAAAGTGCACCATCCCTCTAAAAGAAACATTTGTACAAGAAGGGTACAAGGAGAAAGGTAAGGTTGTTAGTGGGAAGGCCATGAGGGGCATGCCCACTCCCAACAAGCCAAAAGAGTTCATGCCTCCATCCTATGTACTTTGTAAGACTAAGGATGTAGAATTTTATGCAAAGTTTGTTGGTCCTCGAAATGCATTCCGGTTTTATGCTATTTGGGTCCCTAAGACTCTTGTGAGTAACTTGAGAGGTCCCATTGCAAAATGGGTGCCTCTAACCAAGTAATAATTGTGTGTAGGTTGCCTTCTCCGGTGGAGTAAAATGGGTGATTGATAGTGGATGTACCAATCATATGACTGGAGATAGCAAATTGCTCTACGATTTCATGGAAGCTATTCAACCATTTATGAGCATTATGTTTGGTGGAGGATCAAAAGGACGGGTACTCGGGTTGGGCAAGGTGGCTATCACAAATGACATGTCTCTTGCAAATGTCATGCTTGTCCAATCCCGTAAATACCATTTGCTTTCGGTTCACCAATTGGCTTCTGTTGGTTATGATACACTCTTTGGACTAACGGATGTGAAAGTCTTTAAGAGAGATACTCTCGAAGTGGCCTTTGTTGGAGAGTTGGATGGCAACCTTTACACGGTTGATTCTCAAAAGAGAGCACATTCCATGCAACTTGTCTAATGGCCAAGGCCGACAAGGGGTGGCTATGGCATCGCCGGCTAGCCCATGTCGGCATGAGAAATCTTCAAGATCTCTTACAGGGTAATCACATCCTTGGACTAACCAATGTTTCTTTTGAGAAAGATCATGTGTGTAGTGCATGCATAGCTGGGAAGCAACACCAATCAAAGCACCCACCCAAGAATATTGTGTCTACTTCAAGGCCTCTGGAGTTCCTTCATGTGGATCTTTTTGGGCCTCCTTCATGGGATAGTCTTGGTGGGAAAAAGTATGGACTTGTCATTGTTGATGATTACTCAAGATATACATGGGTCTTCTTCCTCAAGTCCAAGGACGAGACGAAGATCACCTTCATTGATTTTGCCAAGTAAGCACAACGCAAGTTTGACAAAGAAATCTTGGCAATAAGAAGTGATAATGGCTCTGAGTTCAAGAACTACACCTTGGAAGAATTTCTTAGTGATGAAGGGATTGAGCATCAATATTCAGCTCCATACACTCCTCAACAAAATGGTGTAGCAGAAAGGAAGAACCGCACACTTGTGGAGATGGCAAGGTCCATGTTGGATGAATACAAGTCGCCACATAGTTTTTGGGCCGAGGCTGTCAACACCGCATGCCATGCATCAAACCGGCTCTTCCTCCGCACTATATTGGAAAAGACTCCATATGAGCCCCTAACTGGGAACAAGCCAAATGTCAAGTACTTTCGTGTATTTGGGTGCAAATGTTTCATCCTCAACAAAAGAGAACGGTTAGGAAAATTTCAATCCAAAACCATTGAGGGCATATTTGTTGGCTATGGATCAAACTCTCACGCCTATAGAGTCTACAACAAATCCAATGGATGTGTTGTAGAAACTTGTGACGTGATGCTTGATGAATTTAATGGCTCCCATGGGGAGCAAGTTGATCTAAGTGATGTAGGTGAAGAAGATTCTTCTCAAGATATATTGACCATGGGTGTTGGTGCACTTCTTCCAATGGAACAAGAACCTCATGATGATGAAGAAGAAGATGGAAGCTTCACACATCATCAAACTACTTCAACACCCTCACCACCACAAGCTCCTATTGCTCAACCAATGCCTGTTGAGGGAGTCCTGGACTAAGGGATCCTCGGGCGTCTGGCCTGTTAGCCATGGGCCGGACTGATGGGCTGTGAAGATACAAAGACCGAAGACTCTACCCGTGTCCGGGTGGGACTCTCCTTGGCATGGAAGGCAAGCTTGGCGACCAAATATGAAGATTCCCTTCTCTGTAACCGGCTTTATGTAACCCTAGATCCCTCCGGTGTCTATATAAACCGGAGAGCTAGGTCCGTAGAGAACAATCATAATCATAGTCATACAAGCTAGACTTCTAGGGTTTAGCCATTACGATCTCGTGGTAGATCAACTCTTGTAATACTCATATTCATCAAGATCAATCAAGTAGGAAGTAGGGTATTACCTCCATAGAGAGGGCCCAAACCGGGGTAAAACATTGTGTCCCCCGTCTCCTGTTACCACCGACCTTAGACGCACAGTTCGGGACCCCCTACCCGAGATCCGCCGGTTTTGACACCGACATTGGTGCTTTCATTGAGAGTTCCACTGTGCCATACTCAAAAGGTTTCAATGGCCCCTTCAATTATCTACAACAATGCTGTCCAAGGAGAAGTCTTCCTCCCCGGACAGATCTTCGTGTTCGGCGGCTTCGCACTGCGGGCCAACTCGCTTGGCCATCTGGAGCAGATCGTTAGCTACGCCCCTGGCCGTCAGGTCAGATTCGGGAGCTTGAACTACGTCGCAGATATCCGCGGAGACTTGATCTTCGACGGATTTGAGACCACGGCAGCCGCTCCCCACCACCACGATGAACATGACTTAAATCTGTCATCGGACCATACCCAGGAGATAGCACCTGCAGTTGCTCTGGCCTTAGATCTGGAGCAGATCGCACCATCCGAAGACGAGACGCTCAACCCCGCCACGGATGCCGCAGTCCCAGCGGCGTCAGAGCCCCACACAGACCCAACCTCGAGTGGAATCTGTGTCACCGGTGCCTTGGACTCGTTTCCGGCTACAGGTTCTGAACCATGTGCGTCCACGTGTGCCAAGCTCGATCAGTCTTCGATCGTCAAATTTAGCTCTGCAGACATTTTTCGGCACTCGCCTTTAGGCGACGTGTTAAACTCGTTAAAAGCACTATCCTTAGCGGAGGGCTCGCAGCCGAATTATATCCGGTTCGAACTAGAGGCTAATGGCGGAGAACTTCGCTTCCCACCCACCGCCCACTTAATAGACAATGTCAAAGATTTAACCGACATGCTCGATTACGGCTCCGAAGACATCGACGGTATGGATGACGAGGCCGATCAGGAGCAGGGCCAAAAGCCGGCGTTTACCGGACGCTGGACGGCCACCTCCTCTTACGACGTGTACATGGTGGATACACCAAAAAGAACTAACGATGATGACAAAGAAGATCCAGTTGAGGATGAACCTCATGTGATACAGCCGAAACGCAGGCGTCAGCGGCGCCGCTCTAAGTCACGTCATGGAAAAAACAACAATACTGGCACGGGAGAAAACAATACTCCAGACAATGCCGAAGATAATGAAGACCCCGTTGAGATAACTTCTGAACAGGAGGAACGGGAAAACAAGCAAGTTAGCCTTGATGAACATGCCATAAACGACGACTCGGAGGACCATAATTATCTTCCACTCTCCGAGGATGAGGTGAGCCTCGGCAATGAGGATTTTATCGTGCCTGAGGAACCTCTCGAGCAGGAGCACTTTAAGCACCGACTAATAGCCACTGCAAGGAGCCTGAAAAAGAAGCAGCAACAGCTTCAAGCTGACCAAGATCTGCTCAACGATAGATGGACTGATGTCCTAGCAGCCGAAGAATACGGCCTCAAGCGCCTAGCCAAAAGCTACCCGAATCGCAAATTGCTACCTCAGTTCGACGATGAGGCGTCGGAGCCCATACCATCATCGCGCAATGCGGCTGACCGACCACCACGCGGTTGGGATAAAACGACAACTCAAGACGAACACCAGCCCGCCCCACCTCATCGTAAAGGCAGAGATAAAACAACTCGTGGTTATACATATGATCTTCGGCAGGAACTGGACAATAGAGCAGGACATACCAGATCGATCTACGGATCGCGAGGACGTGCCCCGACACGTGACGACGGCTATCTATTCGGACATGACAAGCCTAGTCACGCCCAGGCCGAAACCGCAGACAGACTCCATTGGAGCTACGTCGTGATGTGGCCCGATATAGAGGCGCCGCACACCCTCTTTGCTTCACTGACGAAGTAATGGAATATGAATTCCCAGAAGGGTTTAAACCCGTGAATATTGAATCATACTATGGAACAACTGATCCCGCGGTGTGGATCGAAGATTTTCTCCTCCATATCCATATGGCCCGTGGAGATGACCTCCACGCCATCAAATACCTCTCGTTAAAACTCAAAGGGCCAGCTCGGCACTGGTTAAACAGTCTGCCTAATAATTCTATTGGCAGCTGGGAGGATTTGTAAGACGCCTTCCGCGACAACTTCATAGGTACATATGTCCGGCCACCAGATGCCGATGACTTAAGCCAGATAGTTCAACAGCCCGGAGAGTCAGCCAGGAAATTCTGGACTAGGTTCTTAACTAAAAAGAACCAGATCGTCGACTGTCCGGATGCCAAAGCCCTAGCGGCCTTTAAACACAGCATCCGTGATGAATGGCTCGCCCGCCACCTCGGCCAAGAGAAGACGGAGTCCATTGCAACCCTCACGGCCCTCATGACCCGCTTTTGTGCGGGTGAGGATAGTTGGTTGGCCCATAGTAAAAACACGACAAGCGAAGCGGGCACCTCCGAGGTAAAAAATAGCAACAGCAAGCTCCGACGCAACAAGCACAAACGTCGAAGCAATGGTGACAACACTGATGACACTATAGTCAACGCCAGATTCAGTGGCTCCAAGTCCGGTCAGCGGAAGAAGCCATATAAAAGATGAAGGAAATGTGCCCTAGAGGCAATAATAAAGTTATTATTTATTTCCTTATATCATGATAAATGTTTATTATTCATGCTAGAATTGTATTAACCGGAAACATAATACATGTGTGAATACATAGACAAACAGAGTGTCACTAGTATGCCTCTACTTGACTAGCTCATTGATCAAAGATGGTTAAGTTTCCTAGCCATTGACATGGGTTGTCATTTGATTAACAGGATCACATCATTAGGAGAATGATGTGATTGACATGATCCATTTTGTTAGCTTAGCACACGATCGTTTAGTATGTTGCTATTGCTTTCTTCATGACTTATACATGTTCCTATGACTATGAGATTATGCAACTCCCTTTTACCGGAGGAACACTTTGTGTGCTACCAAACATCACAACGTAACTGGGTGATTATAAAGGTGCTCTACAGGTGTCTCCAAAGGTACTTGTTGGGTTGGCATATTTCGAGATTAGGATTTGTCACTCCGATTGTCGGAGAGGTATCTCTGGGTCCTCTCGGTAATGCACATCACTTAAGCCTTGCAAGCATTGCAACTAATGATTTAGTTGCGGGATGATGTATTACAGAACGAGTAAAGAGACTTGCCGGTAACGAGATTGAACTAGGTATTGAGATACCGACGATCGAATCTCGGGCAAGTAACATACCGATGACAAAGGAAACAACGTATGTTGTTATGCGGTTTGACCGATAAAGATCTTCGTAGAATATGTGGGAGCCAATATGAGCATCCAGGTTCCGCTATTGGTTATTGACCGGAGACATGTCTCGGTCATGTCTACATAGTCCTCGAACCCGTAGGGTCCGCACACTTAACGTTACGATGACAGTTATATTATGAGTTTATATGTTTTGATGTACCGAAGGTTGTTCGGAGTCCCGGATGTGATCACGGATATGACGAGGAGTCTTGAAATGGTCGAGACATGATGATTGATATATTGGAAGCCTATGTTTGGATATCGGAAGTGGTCCGAGTGAAAATGTGATTTTACCGGAGTACCGGAGAGGTTACCGGAACCCTCGGGAACTTAACGGGCCTTAGTGGGCCTAGGTGGAAGAGAGGAAAGGAGGCAAGGGCTGGCCGCGCGCCCCTCCCCCCTAGTCCGAATAGGACAAGGAGAGGGGGCGGCGTCCCCCTTCCTTCCTTCTCCTCCACTCCTTCCCCCTCCCAAGTCCTAATCCAACTAGGAAAGGGGGGGGAGTCCTACTCCCGGTGGGAGTAGGACTCCTCCGGCGCGCCTCCTCCTATGGCCGGCCGCACCCCCCTTTCTCCTTTACATACGGGGGCAGGGGGCACCCCAGAGACACAACAATTGATCGTTTGATCTTTTAGCCGTGTGCGGTGCCCCCCTCCACCATAGTCCACTTTGATAATACTGTAGCGGTGCTTAGGCGAAGCCCTGCGTCAGTAGAACATCAACATCGTCACCACGCCGTCGTGCTGACAAAACTCCCCCTCAACACTCGGCTGGATCGGAGTTCGAGGGACGTCATCGGGCTGAACGTGTGCTGAACTCGGAGGTGTCGTACATTCGGTACTTGATCGGTCAGATCTATCAGCGTTCTGGGTACGGGGGTCCCCAGACTTGCCTGCCTGCGGCCTGCGGCGTGGCTCAAAGAGGCCCCAGCACGGCCCATCTTCATCAACACAGACTCAAGACCCTCGCGAGGTGCCAAGCCTCGCGGGGCGGACGACACGGAGCTTCCTCAGGCCCGGCCTCATCAGGCTGTCTCGTGAGGAGGCGGAGAGATCAAGGCGGGGTACCTCTCGAGGTGCCCATGACGCAAGCCATGACGACCAAGGGCGCCAGGCGGACGCCAGCCTGCACAGTGTCCTCCCTTTCCTCTTGTGTAAAGGGAGCAAGCGCAGGCGAGAGGATCAAGCAAAGGCACCCATTTCGGTGCAACGAGACCAAGGCCAACTCCGCGATAAGGAAGAAGTCATTGTGGAGCCCAAGCCGGCGTCATCACCAGAGCCTTTGGCAGGCGAGGACCAACTTTAGTCAGGATAAGTGTACCAGATGTTCCCCTTCAAAATGACCAATTGTTGGCGCCCTTCCCGCTCGATATTTGGGAAGAGGCCCAGGGCCTTTGCCTATAAATAGGACTAGCCAACCCCGGAGTAGGGGGGTCGAGATATTTGTCTAGAGATCAAGAATCAGAGAGAGAGAGAGAGAAGGGCGAGTGAACCCCTCTAGCAGTTCATCGCCCCAGTCCAGAACAAGCCCTCGCGAGGCTGTTCTTCCTTGTATTGTTCATCATCATCCCAAGAGGCAATCCACCACACCACACACTGGAGTAGGGTATTACACCACATCGGTGGCCCGAACCAGTATAAACTCTGTGTCTCTTGTGTTGTTCTTCTAGTAGCCTAGATCCTTGCGAGGCGGAGGGGTACGGATAGGTAGGAAGCGTAATCTCCGCGCGCACCCCGGAGTTCGAACCTCAAGGGTTTGCCGGAACCCTAAATCCGACATTTGGCCCGCCAGGTAGGGGTGCGCCGGAATTCGCCTTCCATCGCCCGTTTCTCCTCCGACCATCGCGTCCATGTCTGACGCTCGCCGAGCCCGCGCCGAGCGCCGAGCCGCTCTCGCCTCCCGCGTCGCCCAAACGGCCCCTGTCGGTGGGCGTCCTCGCCGTTCCCCGTCGCCTGCCATCAACGCCGCCACCGACCCAGCGGGGAACGAGCAGCAAGCATCATCTCAGCATCCGTCCGTGCGGCAAGACGGCCGCACCGCCACTCCCTCGCTCACCCCAGCTGGTTCTTCATCCCACGCGCTCCGCGCACCCATGGAGGCTCGAGCTGCGCTCATCACGGCAAATGATCTCCTGCGCTACCGCCCCGTCGACGACATCTACGAAGAGTGGCTCGACCGCGCCGCCGGGGGCTCCCCTGCACCGTCCGTCACTCTGCACCGCACCCCGCCTCGTACGGGCGACGATGCTCCGGGGGTGCCCCAGCCGCCTCCTCGCCAAGAAGACTCCCCGGCCGCAAGGCGCGTGGCCCCTGGCTGGAACCCGCTCCGCCAGGCACCAGCGCGGCAAGAGCAGAGCTGCCAAGAAGTCCCTCGCCCGCAAGAAGCCGCCTGGGCGCTCCACGCTCCAGCACGTCGCGGCCAAGCTCCTGCTCCCGCACGTCAAGACCCCGCGCGGCTCCCAGCTGCAGCGCGCGGGGACCTGCAAGATCAAGCTCTCCGTCACCCAAGGCCTCCCGTTGCCACGGCGGGCTGCCGCGTCTTCACCACCGAGCTTCGCAGCGTCGCATGGCCCGGCAAGTTCAAGCCAGACTTGCCTCCTCGCTACGACGGCACGGCCGACCCCGCGGAGTTCCTCCAGCTCTATGAGCTGGGCATCGAAGCTGCCAACGGAGATGAGAAGGTCATGGCGAACTGGTTTCCCATGGTGCTCAAGGATGGGGCCCGCACCTGGCTCCTCAACCTGGCCCCAGGCACGATCTCCTCCTGGGACGAGATGCACACCCGCTTTATCGCCAACTTCCAAGGTACTCGCGACCGGCCACCGGCCGTGAGCGACATGCGCCGCATCAAGCAGCAGCCCGGAGAGACCCTGCAAAAGTACATCCATCGCTTCAACAACGCACGCCTCAAATTCCCAGGGTGTCCGAGGAGGCCATCATCTCAGCCTTCTCCGACGGCGTGCGCGACGTCAAGATGAAGGAGGAGTTGGCGATGCATGAAGACCTGTGCACTTCCTTGGAGCTGTTCAACCTGGAGACCAAGTGCGCCAGGGCTGAGGAGGGGCGTCTCTCCCTCCTCGAACTCCCTGCCGCAGATCCAGAAGAGAAGAAGTCCAAGGCCAAGGATGTGAAGCGCAAGGGGGCTGCCGTGCTCGCGGCAGAACCGGACACCAAGCGGGGCAGAGATCAGCCCGAGTCTTCCAAGGGCAGTCGGTACTGTGTGTACCACGACCTACACACCCACAACACCAACGAATGCCAAGAGCTCCGAGCCATGCGAGAAGGAAGGATCGGCCGTCGCCCCGACCGTGTCGACCGGGGCTACGGTCGAGGAGGAGGAAGGAACCCAGGACGCTGGGAAGACCGCGGCCCACGCCAAGGGTGGCGCGATCGACCTCGCGAGGACCGCTGGCAAGACCCGCCTCGCGAGGAAGACCGGAGGGACCAGCCTCGCGAGGATCGCCCGCAAGGTAACACAGGTCTGCCTCCGCTGCCGCCGCGTCCAAGAAGAAACGAGGACCGCCACCAGGATGAGAAGGCTGGGGGCTTCCAGGAGCCGCGCGCAATCGCCTGCATCCTGGGCAGAGCTCAAGCCCCAGCCTCTTAGCGCATCTTCAAGCAGTTCGCTCGCGAAGTAAATGCAGTCCTCCCCAAGCTCGAAGCCACACGTCCCCTCAGGTGGTCATCATGCGCCATCACGTTCAGCTCAGCGGATTAGCTCAAGTGTGCAGCCACGGCTGGAGTCCTCCCGATGCTTTGCTCCCCAATCATCAGCAACGTGGTGGTCACTAGGACCCTCATCAACAGCGGGGCAGGGCTCAACGTCCTGTCCGTGGATACATTCAACAACCTCCAAGTGCCATACAACCAGCTTCAGCCGACCAAGCCCTTCTCCGGAGTCACTGACGGCTCCACGGTCCCGATCGGGCAGGCGCGCGACAACTACCGCACCGAGCTCATCGACTTCGACGTCGCTCACATTCGCCTGCCGTACAATGCCATCCTTGGGTACCCGGCGCTGGCCAAGTTCATGGCCATGACTCACCATGGCTACAACATCCTCAAGATGCCTGGAAGCGGCGGAGTCATCACGGTGCCCTGTGAAGAGAAGGACGCGGTGTGTTCCCTGGAGCGAGCTTTTCAGGCCGCATCGCTGGAAGACCCGGATCGCGGAAGCAGGAGGCTTCCGGAGACCACCCCCAAGAAGAAGAAGACATCGTCAGGCCAGGCCCCTCAGGAGGCAGGTCCCTCAGGGCCTGTGCTTGCCCAGGGGGATCCTCCCTCCATCGCATAGGAAAGTGCGCCCGGCGCCCTCCTCAGGCAGGGCTCGGGGGCTCTCCCCTGGAGGGCCACCGACCTGGCCAAGGTCATGAGGGAGGCGCTTGGGCACCACATGGAGGCATGTTTCAAAGCATGTTTCCCTCAAGAAGGAGTGAAGCAAGGAGGGTCAGACCCTCAGGAGTTCGTCAGCCAAGCCATTCAGGAGCTACAAGAGTCAAGAGTCATTAGAGGCAGCCGCCGCCTACCAGCTGTGGTTCCCCATCCAGGCGAGGATGGTGGGCTGCGCGTCTGTGTCGACGTACCAGGGCTCAACCGATTCGCCCCGCTGGAGCGCCTCTGGCCCTCGCGAGTGGGGCGCTGCGAGGGTCCACCCCACAGCTACGTTCGCATGCCTTACGGCTTGCCGAACGCGGCTGCCACGTACCAGCGCCTCATGAGGGGCATCATGGAAGCTCAAGAGGCCAGGCGTTCCGCAGCCCTGGCAGAGATGGAGACGGTCCGCGAGGAGCCACCAGCGCCTCCGGAGCCCCCCGAGGCCCCAGGGCTTGGGGGCTCGTGAGGGTCGGATTCCGCAACCCACCGCGTCTGCTGCACCAACACTGCTTCGTCTTCAACATCATCAGGTGACATCTTTCAAGTTTCATTTCACGTTGGGAGCGCCCCCCAGGGCTGCATCATTCCCAGGCCGCGTGGGTCCGTCCTTGTGGCATGTATCCCTTTTATTTCGTGTCGTTAGCTTACTTTGTTGGGGGCGCACGTCGGGCTGCATCATCCCCAAGCCGCTCGGGCCAGACCCAGCGGCGTGTGTCCCTTTTTACGTTTACCTGTGGCCATGCATTCAACCCACCATGCTTGATTATTTGATGCCGGTCCACGGCGCCTCTTCTTCTCCATGTCGACCACTTGCACGTTAAAGGGGGGGGGGGTGCCTGAGCATCGCGACTCAGGGCTCTTACTGGCTCTCCAGCCCTCACCCTCTGGCCTTGTCCATGGCATCGCGACCTGGCATACCAGCGACGGCTGAGACCAGCTCGAGGGCCGGGACCCGAGGACGTAGAGTGTAGGCACCTAACCCAACTTGCAGGAACACATCACAAGATAAGGCCCAGTGCCAGGCGCAACCCGCCTAGAGGTAGGGCCCCGTGAGTCCCGCGCTGGCTCACGGGTGCCCAGATACACCTCATCAGGCCCTACCATGCCAGCCACGTGTCAGGGCGGGGCTGTACACGCCCCGGGGGCTCCTCTCGGAGGGGAGCCCCCTCCCACGTACCAGTGGAAGCACCATGCTCCGCGCTGGCTGACGACACTGCCGAGGAGCGGCTATGCCCGTACACATACGGAAGCGCTATGCTCCGCGCTGGTGATAAACAACTGAGGGTGGCCCCCGGGCCGCATCAACCTCAGGGAGCCCAGAGCTCAGTGTCTGGCCTCATCGCAACGCCTCCCCTCGGGAGTGCCGCGCGAGGGGGCTGGGCATGGGGGTGCTGGGGAACGTAGTAATTTCAAAAAATTTCCTACGCACACGCAAGATCATGGTGATGCATAGCAACGAGAGGGGAGAGTGTTGTCTACGTACCCTCGTAGACCGAAGCGGAAGCGTTGACGCAACGTAGAGGAAGTAGTCATACGTCTTCCTGATCCGACCGATCCAAGCACCGTTACTCCGGCACCTCCGAGTTCTTGGCACACGTTCAGCTCGATGACGATCCCCGGGCTCCGATCCAGCAAAGCTTTGGGGAGTAGTTCCGTCAGCACGACGGCGTGGTGACGATCTTGATGTACTACCGGCGCAGGGCTTCGCCTAAGCACTGCAACGATATGACCGAGGTGGAATATGGTGGAGGGGGGCACCGCACACGGCTAAGGAACGATCACGAAGATCAACTTGTGTGTCCATGGGGTGCCCCCTGCCCCCGTATATAAAGGAGCAAGGGAGGGAGGAGGCCGGCCCTAGGTTTGGGTGCGCCAGGGGAGTCCTACTCCCACCGGGAGTAGGATTCCACCTTTCCTAGTCCAACTAGGTCAAGGGGGGAAAGAGGGGAAGAGGGGAAGGAAGGGAGAGAGGGGCCGCGCCCCAAACCCCTTGTCCAATTCGGACTGGGCTTGGGAGGGGCGCGCGTCACCTCCTGGTTCTTCCCACTAAGGCCCATCAAGGCCCATTGCTTCTTCCTCGTATTCCCGTAACTCCCCGGTACCTCCGAAAATACCCGAACCACTCAGAACCCTTCCGATGTCCGAATATAGTCGTCCAATATATCGATCTTTACGTCTCGACCATTTCGAGACTCCTCGTCATGTCCCCGATCTCATCCGGGACTCCGAACTCCTTCGGTACATAAAAACTCATAAACTCATTATATAACTGTCATCGAAACCTTAAGCGTGCGGACCCTACGGTTCGAGAACAATGTAGACATGACCGAGACACGTCTCCGGTCAATAACCAATAGCGGGACATGGATGCCCATATTGGCTCCTACATATTCTACGAAGATCTTTATCGGTCAGACCGCATAACAACATACGTTGTGCCCTTTGTCCATCGGTATGTTACTTGCCCGAGATTCGATCGTCGGTATCCAATACCTAGTTCAATCTCGTTACCGGCAAGTCTCTTTACTCGTTCCGTAATACATCATCCCGCAACTAACTCATTAGTTGCAATGCTTGCAAGGCTTAAGTGATGTGCATTACCGAGAGGGCCCAGAGATACCTCTCCCACAATTGGAGTGACAAATCCTAATCTCGAAATACGCCAACCCAACATCTACCTTTGGAGACACCTGTAGTACTCCTTTATAATCACCCAGTTACGTTGTGACGTTTGGTAGCACCCAAAGTGTTCCTCCGGCAAACGGGAGTTGCATAATCTCATAGTCAAAGGAACATGTATAAGTCATGGATAAAAGCAACAGCAACATACTAAACGATCGGGTGCTATGCTAATGGAATGGGTCATGTCAATCAGATCATTCAACTAATGATGTGACCTTGTTAATCAAATGACAACTCCTTTGTCCATGGTTAGGAAACTTAACCATCTTTGATTAACAAGCTAGTCAAGTAGAGGCATACTAGTGACACTCTGTTTGTCTATGTATCCACACATGTATTATGTTTCCAGTTAATACAATTCTAGCATGAATAATAAACATTTATCATGATATGTAAGGAAATAAATAATAACTTTATTATTGCCTCTAGGGCATATTTCCTTCAGTCTCCCACTTGCACTAGAGTCAATAATCTAGTTCACATCGCCATGTGATTTACCAGCAATAGTTCACATCACCATGTGATTAACACCCATAGTTCACATCGATATGTGACCAACACCCAAAGGGTTTACTAGAGTCAGTAATCTAGTTCACATCGCTATGTGATTAACACCCAAAGAGTACTAAGGTGCGATCATGTTTTGCTTGTGAGATAATTTTAGTCAACGGGTCTGTCACATACAGATCCGTAAGTATTTTGCGAATTCTATGTCTACAATACTCCGCACAGAGCTACTCTAGCTAATTGCTCCCACTTTCAATATGTATCTAGATCGAGACTTAGAGTCATCCAGATCAGTGTCAAAAACTTGCATCGACGTAACCCTTTATGGCGAACCTTTCTATCACGTCCATAATCGAGAAACATATCCTTATTCCACTAAGGATAACTTTTGACCGCTGTCTAGTGATCTACTCCTAGATCACCATTGTACTCCCTTGCTTAACTCAGTGTAGGGTATACAATGGATCTGGTACACAGCATTGCATACATGATAGAGCCTATGGCTGAAGCATAGGGAACATCTTTCATTTTCTCTCTATCTTCTGCAGTGGTCGGGCATTGAGTCTTACTCAACTTCACACCTTGTAACACAGGCAAGAACCCTTTCTTTGCTTGATCCATTTTGAACTTCTTCAAAACTTTGTCAAGGTATGTGCTTTGTGAAAACTTATCAAGCGATTTGATCTATCTCTATAGATCTTGATGCTCAATATGTAAGCAGCTTCATTGAGGTCTTTCTTCGAAAAACTCCTTTCAAATACTCGTTTATGCTTTGCAGAATAATTCTACACTATTTCCGATCAACAATATGTCATTTACATATACTTATCAGAAATGTTGTAGTGCTCCCACTCACTTTCTTGTAAATACAGGCTTCACCGCAAGTCTGTATAAAACTATATGCTTTGATCAACTCATCAAAGCGTATATTCCAACTCCGAGATGCTTGCACCAGTCCATAGATGGATCGCTGGAGCTTGCACATTTTGTTAGCACCTTTAGGATTGACAAAACCTTCTGGTTGCATCATATACAACTCTTCTTTAATAAATCCATTAAGGAATGCAGTTTTGTTTTATCCGTTTGCCAGATTTCATAAAATGCGGCAATTGCTAACATGATTCGGACAGACTTAAGCATGGATACGAGTGAGAAACTCTCATCGTAGTCAACACCTTGAACTTGTCGAAAACCTTTTGCGACAATTCTAGCTTTGTAGATAGTAACACTACTACCAGCTTCTGTCTTCCTCTTGAAGATCCATTTATTCTTAATTGCTTGTCGATCATCGGGCAAGTCAACCAAAGTCCAAACTTTGTTCTCATACATGGATCATATCTCAGATTTCATGGCCTCAAACCATTTCGCGGAATCTGGGCTCATCATCGCTTCCTCATAGTTCGCAAGTTCGTCATGGTCTAGTAACATGACTTCTAGAACAGGATTACTGTACCACTCTGGTGCGGATCTCACTCCGGTTTACCTACGAGATTCGGTAGTAACTTGATCTGAAGTTACATGATCATCATCATTAGCTTCCTCACTAATTGGTGTAGTAGTCACAGGAACAGATTTCTTGTGATGAACTACTTTCCAATAAGGGAGATGGTACAATTACCTTATCAAGTTTTCTACTTTCCTCCCACTCACTTCTTTCGAGAGAAACTCCTTCTCTAGAAAGGATCCATTCTTAGCAACGAATGTCTTGCCTTCGGATCTGTGATAGAAGGTGTACCCAACTGTCTCCTTTGGGTATCCTATGAAGACATATTTCTCCGATTTGGGTTTGAGCTTATCAGGATGAAACTTTTTCACATAAGCATCACAACCCCAAACTTTAAGAAACGACAACTTTGGTTTCTTGCTAAACCACAGTTCATATAGTGTCATCTCAACGGATTTAGATGGTGCCCTTTTAAACGTGAATGTAGCTGCCTTTAATGCATGATCCCAAAACGATATTGGTAAATCGGTAAGAAACATCATAGATTGTACTATATCCAATAAAGTACGGTTATGACGTTCGGACACACCATTATGTTGTGGTGTTCCAGGTGGCATGAGTTTGTGAAACTATTCCACATTGTTTTAATTGAAGACCAAACTCGTAACTCAAATATTCTCCTCCACGATCATATCGTAGAGACTTTTATTTTCTTGTTACGATGATTCTCCACTTCACTCTGAAATTCTTTGAACTTTTTAAATGTTTCAGACTTATGTTTCATCAAGTAGATATACCCATATCTGCTCAAATCATCTGTGAAGGTCAGAAAATAATGATACTTGTCGCGAGCTTTAATATTCATCGGACCACATACATCAGTATGTATGATTTCCAACAAATCTGTTGCTTGCTCCATTGTTCCAGAGAACGGTGTTTTAGTCATCTTGCCCATGAGGCATGGTTCGCAAGCATCAAGTGATTCATAATCAAGTGATTCCAAAAGCCCATCAGCATGGAGTTTCTTCATGCGCTTTACACCAATATGATTTAAATGGCAGTGCCACAAATATATTGCACTATCATTATTAACTTTGCATCTTTTTGGTTTCAAATTTATGAATATGTGTATCACTACGACCGAGATGCAACAAACCATTTTTGTTGGTGTGTATGACCATAGAAGGTTTTATTTATGTAAACAGAACAACAATTGTTCTCTAACTTAAATGAATAACCGTATTGCAATAAACATGATCAAATCATATTTATGCTCAACGCAGACACCAAATAACACTTATTTAGTTTCAATACTAATCCCGAAAGTATAGGGAGTGTGCGATGATAATCATATCAATCTTGGAACTACTTCCAACTTTCATCGTCACTTCACCCTTTAACTAGTCTCTGTTCATTCTGCAACTCCTGTTTCAAGTTACTAATCATAGCAACTAAACTAGTACCAAATACTGAGGGGTTGCTATGAACACTAGTAAAGTACACATCAATAACATGTATATCAAATATACCTTTGTTTACCTTGCCATCCTTCTTATCCACCAATTACTTGGGGTAGTTCCGCTTCTAGTGACCAGTCCCTTTGCAGTAGAAGCACTCAGTCTCAGGATTAGGTCCAGACTTGGGCTTCTTCATTTGAGCAGCAACTTGCTTGGTGTTCTTCTTGAAGTTCCCCTTTTTCCCTTTTCTTGAAACTAGTGATCTTGTCAACCATCAACACTTGATGCTCTTTCTTGATTTCTACCTTCATCAATTTCATCATCATGTAAAACTCGGGAGTCGTTTTAGTCATCCCTTGCATACTATAGTTCATCACGAAGTTCTACTAACTTGGTGATGGTGACTAGAGAATTCTGTCAATCACTATCTTATCTGGAAGATTAACTCCCACTTGATTCAAGCGATTGTAGTACCCTGACAATCTGAGCACATGCTCACTAGTTGAGCGATTCTCCTCCATCTTTTAGCTGTAGAACTTGTTGGAGACTTCATATCTCTCAACTCGGGTATTTGCTTGAAATATTAACTTCAATTCCTGGAACATCTCATATGGTCCATGACGTTCAAAATGTCTTTGAAGTCCCGATTCTAAGCCGTTAAGTATGGTGCACTAAACTATCAAGTACTCATCATATTGAGCTAGCCAAACGTTCATAACGTCTATATCTGCTCCTGCAATAGGTCCGTCACCTAGCGGTGCATCAAGGACATAATTCTTCTGTGCAGTAATGAGGATAAACCTCAGATCACGGATCCAATCCGCATCATTGCTACTAACATCTTTCAACACAATGTTCTCTAGGAACATATCAAAATAAACATATGAAAGCAACAACGCGAGCTATTGATCTAGAACATAGATATGCTAATACTACCAGGACTAAGTTCATGATAAATTAAAGTTCAATTAATCATATTACTTAAGAACTCCCACTTAGATAGACATCTCTTTAATCCTCTAAGTGATCACGTGATCCAAATCAACTAAACCATGTCCGATCATCACGTGAGATGGAGTAGTTTCAATGGTGAACATCATTATGTTGATCATATCTACTATATGATTCACGCTCGACCTTTCGGTCTCCGTGTTCCGAGGTCATATCTTATATGCATAGCTTGTCAAGTATAACCTGAGTATTCCGCGTGTGTAACTGTTTTGCACCCGTTGTATTTGAACGTAGAGCCTATCACACCCGATCATCACGTGGTGTCTCAGCACGAAGAACTTTCGCAACGGTGCATACTCAGGGAGAACACTTCTTGATAATTAGTGAGAGATCATCTTATAATGCTACCGTCAATCAAAGCAAGATAAGATGCATAAACGATAAACATCACATGCAATCAATATAAGTGATATGATATGGCCATCATCATCTTGTGCTTGTGATCTCCATCTCCGCAGCACTGTCATGATCACCATCGTCACCGGCGCGACACCTTGATCTCCATCGTAGCATCGTTGTCGTCTCGCCAATCTTATGCTTCTACGACTATCGCTACCGCTTAGTGATAAAGTAAAGCATTACAGGGCGATTGCATTGCATACAATAAAGCGACAACCATACGGCTCCTGCCGGTTGCCGATAACTCGGTTACAAAACATGATCATCTCATACAATAAAATATAGCATCATGTCTTGACCATATCACATCACAACATGCCCTGCAAAAACAAGTTAGACGTCCTCTACTTTGTTTGTTGCAAATTTTACGTGGCTGCTACGGGCTTAAGCAAGAACTCATCTTACCTACGCATCAAAACCACAACGATAGTTTGTCAAATAGACTCCGTTTTAACCTTCTCAAGGACCGGGTGTAGCCACACTTGGTTCAACTAAAGTTGGTGAGACAGTCTCCCGCAAGCCATCTGTGTGCAAAGCACGTCGAGGGAACCGGTCTCGCGTAAGCGTACGCGTAAGGTTGGTCCGGGTCGTCTCATCCAACAATACCGCTGAACCAAAGTATGACATGCTGGTGGGCAGTATGACTTGTATCGTCCACAACTCACTTGTGTTCTACTCGTGCAAATAACATCAAACCATAAAAACCTAGGCTCGGATGCCACTGTTGGGGAACGTAGTAATTTCAAAAAATTTCCTACGCACACGCAAGATCATGGTGATGCATAGCAACGAGAGGGGAGAGTGTTGTCTACGTACCCTCGTAGACCGAAGCGGAAGCGTTGACGCAACGTAGAGGAAGTAGTCGTACGTCTTCCCGATCCGACCGATCCAAGCACCGTTACTCCGGCACCTCCGAGTTCTTGGCACACGTTCAGCTCGATGACGATCCCCGGGCTCCGATCCAGCAAAGCTTCGGGGAGTAGTTCCGTCAGCACGACGGCGTGGTGACGATCTTGATGTACTACCGGTGCAGGGCTTCACCTAAGCACTGCAACGATATGACCGAGGTGGAATATGGTGGAGGGGGGCACCGCACACGGCTAAGGAACGATCACGAAGATCAACTTGTGTGTCCATGGGGTGCCCCCTGCCCCTGTATATAAAGGTGCAAGGGAGGGAGGAGGCCGGCCCTAGGTTTGGGTGCGCCAGGGGAGTCCTACTCCCACCGGGAGTAGGATTCCACCTTTCCTAGTCCAACTAGGTCAAGGGGGGAAAGAGGGGAAGAGGGGAAGGAAAGGAGAGAGGGGCCGCGCCCCAAACCACTTGTCCAATTCGGACTGGGCTTGGGAGGGGCGCGCGCCACCTCCTGGTCCTTCCCACTAAGGCCCATCAAGGCCCATTGCTTCTTCCTCGTATTCCCGTAACTCCCCGGTACCTCCGAAAATACCCGAACCACTCAGAACCCTTCCGATGTCCGAATATAGTCGTCCAATATATCGATCTTTACGTCTCGACCATTTCGAGACTCCTCGTCATGTCCCCGATCTCATCCGGGACTCCGAACTCCTTCGGTACATCAAAACTCATAAACTCATTATATAACTGTCATCGAAACCTTAAGCGTGCGGACCCTACGGTTCGAGAACAATGTAGACATGACCGAGACACGTCTCCAGTCAATAACCAATAGCGGGACCTGGATGCCCATATTGGCTCCTACATATTCTACGAAGATCTTTATCGGTCAGACCGCATAACAACATACGTTGTGCCCTTTGTCCATCGGTATGTTACTTGCCCGAGATTCGATCGTCGGTATCCAATACCTAGTTCAATCTCGTTACCGGCAAGTCTCTTTACTCGTTCCGTAATACATCATCCCGCAACTAACTCATTAGTTGCAATGCTTGCAAGGCTTAAGTGATGTGCATTACCGAGAGGGCCCAGAGATACCTCTCCCACAGTTGGAGTGACAAATCCTAATCTCGAAATACGCCAACCCAACATCTACCTTTGGAGACACCTGTAGTACTCCTTTATAATCACCCAGTTACGTTGTGACGTTTGGTAGCACCCAAAGTGTTCCTCCGGCAAATGGGAGTTGCATAATCTCATAGTCAAAGGAACATGTATAAGTCATGGATAAAAGCAACAACAACATACTAAACGATCGGGTGCTATGCTAATGGAATGGGTCATGTCAATCAGATCATTCAACTAATGATGTGACCTTGTTAATCATATGACAACTCCTTTGTCCATGGTTAGGAAACTTAACCATCTTTGATTAACAAGCTAGTCAAGTAGAGGCATACTAGTGACACTCTGTTTGTCTATGTATCCACACATGTATTATGTTTCCAGTTAATACAATTCTAGCATGAATAATAAACATTTATCATGATATGTAAGGAAATAAATAATAACTTTATTATTGCCTCTAGGGCATATTTCCTTCAGGGGGCTGCGTCTGGGTCACGCCCAGACGCACGCCATCCAGCCAGGCCCCTCGGGCCTGGTTCGTCGCGCGTCTCTCTCCGAGCGGAGCCAAGGTACGAAGGCTGTTTGAGCGTCAAGGGGGACTCCTGAGCATCGCGACTCAGGAGCCTAACTGGTCCCGTAGCCCCTCACTCCCTAGTTCCGAAAGGCTAGCGCTGGGTGAGGTACGCGCGGGGCCGGGCTCTGCAGACGTAGAACGGTAGATCCACCCACATCTCACCTCCCTACTTGCTGTTCGCACGCCAAGTGGGACCCCTGAGCATTGCGACTCAGGGGCCTAACTGGTCCTGTAGCCCCTCACTCCTTTAGTTCCGAAAGGCTAATGCTGGGTGAGGTACGCGCGGGGCCGGGCTCTGCCGGCGTAGAACCTAAGCAAGTAGGAAGGAAAATCATAGACCCCAAGGATCGCCTCCCTACTTGCTGATTCGTGCGCCAAGGGGGACTCCTGAGCATCGCGACTCAGGAGCCTAACTTGTCCTGTAGCCCCTCGCTCCTTTAGTCCCGTCCTGGTTTCCGGTCGGGGCTGATGCTGGGTGAGGTACGCGCAGGGCCGGGCTCTGCCGGCTTAGAACATAAGCAAGTAGGTAGGAATAGCGTAAAATTCAAAAAGTTCAGAAGCAAATATTATAGTCCATACTGTTATCTCGACGCCAAACGCAAGTTTAAACGCCTCCCCGAGGCATGATACATGTGCAGGAATTAAAAACAGGACGGGAGCCACGATGGAATCGCTAGACGACGGTGGAGCAGCGCGGGGTGGCTTCACCTCATGGAGCAGCAGGGTCGGCAGCGCCTGGCTTCAGCTTGGCGCTGAAGGCCCGGAACTTCCCCAGCAGAGCCTCCGCGCGACCCTTCACGGCCTCGGCAGCGGCAGCAGCACGCTTGCCGCTCACTGGCTCCAGCAGGCTGTCGAGGTCGATGTCGGGGGCGCGAAGGTGGATGTGGGCGAAGACCTGCGTCAGCGCTGCAGAAGACAGGACACGCGCCTCGGCCTCGGCCGTGGGGCCAAGGCCAAGGGCGACATCCTCAAGAGTGCGAACCAGGAAGGGAAGCAGCTTGGCGGGGCCGTCCTCGGAGCCAGCCAGCGGGCTCTCCAGGCCGCTGGCGTAGAGCGTCTTCAGCGAGGCCCGAGCCTTCTTCTCCATGTCTGCAAAGGCCACGCGATCCCCGGCAAGGACCCGAGCCTTGTCATCCAGCTTGACCTTCCTCGCCCCCAACTCCTGCTCCAGCACGCGCAGGCGGTCGCGGCGTTTCTTGAGCTTGGCCTCTCGGACCTCGACGGCCGCCTCGCGAGCCTTCACGCCCTATTCTTGCTCCTGGCAAAGGCGGGCCTCTTTCGCGAGCTGGTCCTGTAGGCCTTGAAGCTCGCCCTCCAGCACCTTGCAGCGACCACGGACGTCGGTCGCGTCACGAGCAGCCTTCGCCTTAAGGGCGGCCTGCCTCTCCTCGTCGTGAGCCGTTGAGGCCTGGACCAGCGCCGCCCGTACTGAAGCATTGGAGCAAAACCATCCTTAAGCCAGCTCCAAGCGCCCGGCCACCAAGCGAGGGTCGGCGCCAAGAAGATCCTGCCGGAGCCGGTCCAGCTCGGCAGCCACGGGATCCAGAACGACGGAAGGAGTCGGAGAGACAACAGTCGGTGGAGTAGGAGGAGAAGACGGCGACATGACTGTAGCACCCTGAGGAGGAGCCTGCTGCACCCCGACGACTGCGGTGGCGGCGGCAGGCAAAGGCACCTCGGGAGTCACCTGGGCACTGGGGGCTGGGCTTGCCCCAGCCAGCTCAGTCAGGCCTCGCAAGGACGACTGGGTAGGAGAGGCCCGTGCGTCGCGGCCACCTTCCTCCGCAGGCAGAGGCGCTGCCGCGGGTGGAACTCCAGGAGCCCCCTTCAGCTTCTTCGTCGCGGGCGCCAGCCTATTCAAGGCACGCGGACATCAAGCCTCAGCAGCAGGACAAGAAACAAAGACAAGAGTCAAGCACTTACGGGTCATCGCCGGTGAGCTCGGGCAGCCTTCGGCCAAACTTGAAGCCTGAAAGCCGGCTGGAGGAATCAACCTCGGAAGCAAAGGGCGCGTCTGCGGATCGCCCCGGAGCCGGGGCGGACCTGCGGGGGATCAGCCCGGTCTTGTCCTTCTTCGGAATCGGGGGCGAGCTCCCGTTGCCCAGCACATCATCGTCCTTGTCATCGTCGCTCGGGGAGAGGCAGAGAGCGCGGGGCCTGCGCCGGGAGAGGGGAGCCCTCGACTCTCCGTCAGTCGCCTCGGAGTCAGGCCCCTTCCCCCGCTCCTCTCCGCCCTCCTCTTCACTGGAGTCATCGGAGGACATGTCCACTGGTTCCTCGAGGGCTTCAACAGGCAAGGGCCCGTCTCCGTTGAAGACGGGCATGGACTCCACCACCTGCTCCCAATCGTCGCGGAGGAACAAGGGCGTAGGAGCGCCCTCCAACCTCGCCACATCGCCCCCGACTAGGGATTGGAGCACCGCGGCCAGATCTTCGTCGCCCAAGGCCGCGGGGCTCGCATGAGGCCTCCACATCGGAGGTGAGTACTGCCGAAGCGGAGCCAGCTGGTGCTCCAGGAACTCCCTCAGCAACGAAGCGCCGGTCAGCTTCGCCGTCGCCAAGCTGGCCGGCCTAAGATCCGCGTCCATCTTCTCCAACACCGGCTTTGCACGGGGGTCCATGAGTTCTGCATGAGCCCAATCACCGGAACTCATGGGCAGCCCCGTGGGCAAAATTAGCCGTGGGTGGATGCGCCCGGCGTCAGCCAAGACCCACTTGCTCCTGAAGCCCTCAATCCTCTTCCCGGGCTTCAAAATGGCAATGGCGCCATTATACGCAATGAAGCTCACGCACGCGGAAGGAGAGCCGCGAGAGACCCGGAGGGAGAAGTAGTGGCGCAGCAAGGCCACTGAGGGCTGCACCCCTACGTGAGCTTCGCAATAGTAGGCAAAGATCGCCTGGAGGAGGACGGAGTTGGGATGGAGATGCAGAGCTTGTAAGTTGTAATGGCGAATGATAGAGAAGAAGAACTCGGAGAAGGGAGGCACCAGGCCAGCAGTAATGGAGCTCACGAAGAGCAGATAAAAGGTGCTCCCTCGACCCTAGGGGGTGGCGGAGCCGGCCTTGAACACCCTCGCCCCGTCGATGCCCTGCGCCGCCGCCATCCGGTGCAACCGGGCGAGGCTGGCTTCCGACACATTTGGCGGCTCCAAGGCGGACGAATACCAGGCTCCGGCCGGGGACTGACAAGGCGCCATGGCTTCTGGATCAAGCAGTCGAAGCAGATCTGGAGCTTTGGAGGAAGGAAGGAGAGGCGCAAGAAAGGGGATCTGAGCAGCAACCGAAGAAAGCAGAAAGAGCAAAACCTGGGCAGGTGCCGCTCCTTTATCAACTCGCGCGATTGCGGAGGCGCCCACGTCCAATCAACTGCCACGCAGCGCCCAAGGCCGCAGGCTGTTAGGGCCCGCGGCGCTTCGCCCTTGCCCTTTCGCCTCACTGCACGGCCAAGTCCGGGCGCGCCTTGGGCCCGGGGGCTACTGTCGGCGTTCTGGGAACGGGGGTCCCCAGACTTGCCTTCCTGCGGCCTGCGGCGTGGCTCAAAGGGGGCCCAACACGGCCCATCTTCATCAACACAGACTCAAGACCCTCGCGAGGGGCCAAGCCTCGCGGGGCGGACGGCACAGAGCTTCCTTAGGCCCGGCCTCATCAGGCTGTCTCGCGAGGAGGCGGAGAGATCAAGGCGGGGTACCTCACGAGGTGCCCATGACGCAAGCCATGACGACCAAGGGCGCCAGGCGGGCGCTAGCCTGCACAGTGTCCTCCCTTTCCTCTTTGGTGCAAAGGGAGCAAGCGCAGGCGAGAGGATCAAGCAAAGGCACCCATTTCGGTGCAACGAGACCAAGACCAACTCCGCGACAAGGAAGAAGTCATTGTGGAGCCCAAGCCGGCGTCATCACCAGAGCCTTTGGCAGGCGAGGACCAACTTTAGTCAAGATAAGTGTACCAGATGTTCCCCTTCAAAATGGCCAATTGTTGGCGCCCTTCCCGCTCGATATTTGGGAAGAGGCCCAGGGCCTTTGCCTATAAATAGGACTATCCAACCCCGGAGTAGGGGGGTCGAGATATTTGGCTAGAGATCAAGAATCAGAGAGAGAGAGAGAGAGAGAGAGAGAGAGAGAGAGAGAGAGAGAGAGAGAGAGAGAGAGAGAGAGAGAGAGAGAGAGAGAAGGGCGAGTGAACCCCTCTAGCAGTTCATCGCCCCAGTCCAGAACAAGCCCTCGCGAGGCTGTTCTTCCTTGTATTGTTCATCATCAGCCCAAGAGGCAATCCACCACACCACACACTGGAGTAGGGTATTACACCACATCGGTGGCCCGAACCAGTATAAACTCTGTGTCTCTTGTGTTGTTCTTCTAGTAGCCTAGATCCTTGCGAGGCGGAGGGGTACGGATAGGTAGGAAGCGTAATCTCCGCGCGCACCCCGGAGTTCGAACCTCAAGGGTCTGCCGGAACCCTAAATCTGACAAGATCGTGAAGATGTACGACTACATCAACCGCGTTGTGCTAACGCTTCCGCTTTCGGTCTACAAGGGTACGTGGACAACACTCTCCCCTCTCGTTGCTATGCATCATCATGATACTGCGTGTGTGTAGGAATTTTTTTGAAATTACTACGTTCCCCAACAAAAGAAACAACTTGAGACCATCCAGTTTGGACCGCATACTCGATCGTCCGTGCCAGATCCATGGCACCCCAGAAAAACCAGCCAACCATACCAACAGGGAGTGTTGGGTTTTAAACAGGCCGGCAAGTTAAATGCCGAAAACAAGGAGGGGGGATCACAAAGCGGGGACGAAGACGAGGAGCCTCAGCCACCGAACACAGGGGGACAGAAGAAGTTTCCCCCTCAGGTCAAAACAGTGAACATGATATATGCTACCCACATCCCCAAGAGGGAGCGCAAGCGCGCGCTCAGGGACGTCTATGCGATAGAGCCAGTCGCCCCAAAATTTAATCCATGGACATCATGCCCGGTCACCTTCTATCATCGGGATCATCCGACCAGTATCCGTCACGGCGGTTCAGCTGCATTGGTCCTTGACCCAATAATTGATGGATTCCACCTGACGCGAGTCCTAATGGACAGCGGCAGTAGCCTCAACCTGCTCTATCAGGATACAGTGAGGAAAATGGGCATTAATCCATCACTGATCAAGCCCACAAAGACTACCTTTAAAGGAGTCATACCAGGTGTAGAGGCCCGCTGTACGGGCTCAATCACACTAGAGGTTGTCTTCGGATCTCCGGACAACTTCCGAAGTGAAGATTTAATCTTCGATATCGTCCCATTTTGCAGCGGCTATCACACACTGCTTGGACGGACCGCATTTGCTCGATTCAATTGAGTGCCACACTATGCTTATCTCAAGCTCAAGATGCCCGGACCAAGCGGTGTCATAACAGTTAATGGAAACACGGAACGCTCCCTCCGCACCGAGGAGCACACTGCTGCCTTAGCAGCAGAAGTACAGACCGACTTGTTCAAGCAGAACCTCAATTCGGCGACCGAGCTCCTGGACACTGTCAAGAGAGTCCGGACTATTCTGCAGCAGGACAGCTCGGCTCGTCAATAGCTCGACTAGCAATTCGGCCTCCGTCCCAGTCATGATCAAGTGGCGAGATTCGTACCGCGCGTACATAACTACGCACTCCAAATACCATGGGCATATACAGAGGCATAACTAGCTTGTGATCCACAATACGGCTCGACCGCCCCCGGACACACATACTTTCACTGTTTCTTTTTTCTCCTTTTCAGGTTTCTTTTCCATAGGCCTTCCTTGATGCCCTAATCACAGGTCATTTGGAAGGATAAATACACCAAGACGGCAGTAAGCATGGACGTATAGGGGAATTTTTAGGTGGTCTCTTTAACGATCACTCTACCTGTTTGCAGGGCCCACACACAGCTCTCCCTTGGTTAAGGCATGTTAAATAGCCTGTTGCTTATCACACTACTTGTACAAATGCGCTTTAACGTATTAATCAAATTATAATGGAAATAGTTTGCGGCCCAAATTCTGCGGCTCTGGCTTACTACCCTCCCTTCTTTCTTCTTCTCTTTTTTGGTAATTTTATCAAATATCACCCATACACTTTGGTACATTTGAATTTTCCAGGGGCTTCATAGCGCCCTGCAATACGGCAACAAAGTCCGAACATCTTTTACAGTATAGTTCGGCACCCCGAATTTAGCACTATATGCATTGGCTCCGAATCATGTCTTTGGTTAATACTTGGGTTGCCCGGCTCCTGTGCTTGCTACCTTACGTTCCGTTATATCAGCTAGGGTAGTAAAGGGAGAACTACTACGGTTGTGCCCTGGTTTACCCAGATGAGCACCTCAGTAGAGAAAGCCAAAAACTGACTGTCATGATATGGCGAGAGCCGGCCAGCTCTTCGGAGCTCTCAAATCTTTAGAGATTTTTTCTGCATTATGCGAGGGATCGGTACTTGCCCGATCAGGTGTTTACAACATCCTAGTTCGGATACTAGGGGCTGCGCCTAAATATTTCTGATTGCCTGGTTCGTTGCGCCAAACACCTCCTTCAAGGACCAAACAATTGGATCAAGAGTGTTTAGATTTCATGCCGAACACCCCCGTACTACCTACGTGGGGGCAGAAGCCGACGAATGGCCAACTCTCAGATTTCACAAAACACGGCCACACAGGAGGTAATTTTTTTTAAACAAACATTATATTACATAACAACTTCGTTTCATCATACAAGGAAGAGACAACATGAATGCATTCATTCGAAAATAATGTCTTGCGCACATTACGTCGCCATAATACGAGACCCTTCCAGGACGTCTTCAAAATACCGCTCGAGTGTGCGGTGCTCCTTGCCCTCAGGCGGTCCCTCAGTCACAAGCTTGACGGCGTCCATCTTCGCCCACCACACCTTGACGCGGGCGAAGGTCATGCGCGCGCCCTCGATGCAGACCGACCGCTTGACGACGTCCTGATGAGGGCAGGCATTCAACAGCCGCTTCACGAGACCAAAGTAGCTGCTGGGTATAGCTTCGGCAGGCCACAACCGGATTATTAAATCTTTCATGGCCGGTTCGGCCACCGTATGCAGCTCGACCAACTGTTTTAGCCGATCACTAAAGGGCACCAGATGCTCTGGTGCAAGGTATTGCAACCAGAACAGCTTCTCCGTTGAATCCCCTTCTCCGGCTCATAAGAATTCTGCAGCATCAGAAACACTGCACGGTAGATCCGTAAACGCCCTTGGGGAACTCCAATTCCGGGTTAGTAAGAAATACTTCTTCTTCACATACTTGCTTTGCATACTAAACGCCTTACCCGCCGCGATTTTCTTGGCTTCAACCCGGGCCTCTTCCGCGCTTTGGCGAGCCTTGGCGAGTACGGTCTCTCGAGCCGAAACATCGCACTCCAAGGTCTCGCATTTGTTCATGGCATCCTGGAGCTCTTGCTGGACCTCATTAAGCCTGGCCTTGAGCTTCTTACGAGTGGCTTGTTCCTTGGCAGCTTTCTCCTCGGCTTCGGCCAGGGCCTTTTTAAGGACCTCGACCTCGGTCGCCGCTCCTACAAATATCATGACACTACGGTCATTACACATCATTCATTCTTTCTGAGTATACAACAAGTCACAACATACCTTACTTGTCCTCCAGCTGCCTTTTTACAAGGCCGAGCTCTTCTTCAGCCCGCTCCAAACTCTGCTTTAGTCCAGAGACCTCCGCAGCATGAGAGCTTGCGGCCAGCAACGACACCTGCTCATGCATATAAGACATCTTTAGTTAGTTCCCTGCGAAAATAAATTGGTCCTCTGTCCGGCTTTTCTCTCCGAACACCGGACAGTGTCTCAGGGGCTACTGTCTATACTAGGACTTTTTCTTTTGCATTGCTTACCTCAAAGCCTGTTAGCAGGCTGCCACAGGCTTCGGTCAGTCCGCTGTTGACGGACTGAACCCTCTCAATCACCGTACCCATAAGGATACAGTTTTCCTCCACAATGGAAGCGTCTCGTAGCGCTTCCAGCAGATTATCCGGTGCCTCTGGTTGGACAGAGGTCACCGGTGGGATAGGCACACCTCCTTCTCTCGAAGGAGGCTGCACGCTGGATTCTGGAGCCGTATAGGTCTCCGGAACCGTATCCGGTTGGGGGCCGAACTGAACATGCCCCCCATCGCCAGTCTCCATGGGGATCTGCTCCCCCATGTGTCCAGCGGCTGAGGTTTCGCCCTCTGGCGCCACCCTGACGGCCTCCTAAGCCTCTCCCTGGCCTGGGAAGATCCTTCGGGACAACACCTCGGCGTCGCCCTTGGCTGTGAGAGAGTAAGCGGCCGGCGGTGACTCACTGGCCATCGCCTTTGAATCCAACGAACCTCTTGATGAGGATTGCTGGGAGCTGTCGTGGGCCAGACTGCAATAGCATAATTAACCATATTAATACCATAAAGAGGAGAGGCCGAATATATGGACCTATACAGGTTTGTAGTACTTATGATGCGGCTAGGGGCTTGCTTCGGGGGCGTCGCTCGGGGCTGCTGTCGACGTCCCACGCGGAGTTATCCATGAGGGGGCCCTTCCCCCTCTTGGGCTCCTCCGCCTCCAGATTTATGGAGGCCTCCCTCTTCTTCCTCCCCCCCTTAAGGGGAGAGCTACTTTCTTCCTCCTCTTCGTCGTCGTCTTCGGCAGCAGAGGAGGGAGTCTCGTTGTCTTCGGACATCCTGTCCGAAGCGCCCTTGTGGCGAGGGCCACTCTTGCCCCCCTTGGCCTTCTTCTTGGCCTTCTTCTCTGGCGCCTTGTAGGGTGCCGGAACCAGCATCTTCGCCAAGGGATGACTGGTTCCTCGAGCAGCAGAGCCACACACTGAATCCGCTTCGCCTTCTTCGTCCAGCCCTGAAAAATGAATGGTGAAGCCTAAGTATCTTCGCTGAACAAGCAAGTAAAGGATGCATCTTGAAACGGGAAAAACTTACCAGGCTGGCAGGACGGGCTAGGGAATGCCCACGGTCCTCAGTCATTGCTGGCGGCGTCTCCTTGCCCGTGAAGAGCACCTTCCAAATGTCTTCATGCGTAGTTCCGAAGAACTGTTGCAGAGTCTAGTGGTTGGTCAGATTGAACTCTCATAAATGGCAAGTCCGGCTTTGGCATGGAAGGATCCGGCGAACTAGCATCACCTGGATCACGTTGACGAGCTTGATGTTCTTGTCCACCATGCTCTGAATGCGTGTTTGTAGCGCTATTAGCTCGTCTGACGAAGACCATTTCAGGCCATTCTTTATCCAGGAGGCGAGCCGCATTGGGGCACCAGACTTGAATTCGGGAGCCGCGGCCTAGGTGGCTTCGCGAGGCTCTGTGATATAGAACCACAACTTCTGCCACTCCTTGACAGTCTCCACGAAGGTACCTTTGGGCCATGGGACGTTGGGCATCTTGCTCACCATGGCACCTCCGCACTCCGCGTGTTGGCCATCCACCACCTTCGACTTCACGTTGAATATCTTGAGCCACAGTCCGAAGTGGGGAGGAATGCGAAGGAAGGCCTCGCACACGACAATAAATGCCGAGATGTTGAGGAAGGAGTTTGGGGCTAGATCATGGAAATCTAGCCCGTAATAGAACATAAGTCCGCGGACGAAAGGGTGGAGAGGAAACCCTAACCCGCGGACGAAATGGGGGATAAACACCACCCTCTCGTTGGGCTTCGGGGTGGGGATGACTTGCCCCTTTGCCGGAAGACGGTGGGCGATTTCTTTCGCCAGATACCCAGTCTCCCGAAGCTCAGTGATGTCCTTCTCCTTGACGGAGGAGGCCATCCACTTGCCATGCCCTCCAGATCCGGACATCGTTGAGAGGTTTCTTGAGGTGAAAAAGATGAGCACTTGGGCGCTGGAGCTCGAGAATGGAAGGGCAGAGAGAGAAGGCATGGGTGAAGAAGGGGAATCCTCATCTCCTTATAAAGGCAGTGAATATCAAGCGCCTCCCCACTCACCTTAAAACTCGCATGTTCCCAAGGGCTGTGCAAACGGCACGGTCGGATTACCCACGCCCGTATTGATGAGAATCCCGCAATAAGGGGACGCGATCTCTGCTTTGACAAGACATGCCAATGAAAACCGCCTCTCAAAACATGGAACGGCAGATAAAAATGGTTTGAAGTAATGACCGGTCAGACGTGATGTTACATTGCAAAAAGTTGTCAGTGGATTGGACTCATGAAATATAATACTCTCCATGGTTGTGTGTGCGGTACTTGTGTTGCAGATCCGGACATGTTTGTTGCGTCCGAAGACTATCCTGGAGTATTCGGAAAGGGGAACCCGCCTTGCAATGCCGAAGACAATCTGCAAGCCGGACACCTCGTCATTGAAGCCTGTTTCAGGGGCTACTAAGGGAGTCCTAGACTAAGGGGTCCTCGGGCGTCCGGCCTGTTAGCCATGGGCCGGACTGATGGGCTATGAAGATACAAAGACCAAAGACTCTAGTCGTGTCCAGGTGGGACTCTCCTTGGCGTGGAAGGCAAGCTTGGCGACCAAATATGAAGATTCCCTTCTCTGTAACCGGCTTTATGTAACCTTAGATCCCTCCGGTGTCTATATAAACCAAAGGGCTAGGTCCGTAGAGAACAATCATAATCATAGTCATACGGGCTAGACTTCTAGGGTTTAGCCATTACGATCTCGTGGTAGATCAACTCTTGTAATACTCATATTCATCAAGATCAATCAAGCCGGAAGTAGGGTATTACCTCCATAGAGAGGGCCCGAACCTGGGTAAAACATTGTGTCCCCGTCTCCTGTTACCATCGACCTTAGATGCACAGTTCGGGACCCCCTACCCGAGATCCGCCGGTTTTGACACCGACACCAGTAGACCAAGTACAAGATGATGATCAAGTTCCTCTTCATGATAATCATAATGAACAAGATCATCCTCAAGGGCAAGAACAAGAAAGTGCAATCATTGATAATGAACCTCAACAAATGCAAGATGAAGAAGAAGATCTTCCACCACACATTAATGATCCGTATGTTGAGGACGTGGATGATGGACATGAAGTTGAACCTCGTGAAACTCTTACCTCCATCATGCCTCGAGTGGGCGGTCGTGTTGATGTTGACAAAATTCTCACCGGCATACCGGAAGGTAGAGTCACTCGTAAACATTTGAAAAACTTATGTGCTCACTTATCGTTTGTGTCTAGTGTTGAGCCTCTCAAGGTACAAGATGCATTGATGGACAACGATTGGCTCGTTGGTATGCAAGAAGAGTTGAACAATTTTGAAAGCAACCAAGTGTGGTCATTAGTCAAGAGGCCAGCTACCAAGCACAACGTCATTGGAACAAAATGGATTTTCAAGAACAAGCAAGATGAGAATGGTGTAATCATCTGTAACAAGGCAAGGTTAGTGGCACAAGGGTACTCACAAGTTGAAAGTTTGGACTTTGGTGAGACCTTTGCCCCCGTTGCCCGTCTTGAATCCATTCGCATCTTACTTGCTTATGCTGCTTTCAATGGTTTTACATTACATCAAATGGATGTGAAGAGTGCTTTCCTTAACGGTCCTCTACATGAAGAAGTATATGTATCACAACCACCTGGGTTCGTTGACCCCGATCACAAAGACAATGTGTATAAACTTCATAAGGCTTTGTATGGCCTCAAACAAGCACCTCGTGCTTGGTATGATCATCTTAAGAAGTTTTTACTCGATGATGGTTTTGTGAGAGGGGTGATCGATCCCACTCTTTTTACTAAGAGGGACAAGGGTGATTTGATCCTATGCCAAATCTATGTAGATGATATCATTTTTGGTTCTCTAACATTCATTTGTGCAAGAAGTTTGCTGCTTCCATGACCAAGAATTTTGAAATGTCACTCTATACGGATTTGAAGTTCTTCCTCGTATTTCAAATTCAATAATTTCAAGAAGGAAGTTTCTTGTTTCAAGAAAAATACCTCACGTATATCCTAGATAAGTTTGGCATGTCTGATGCTAGTCCATGTAAGACACCCATGCCAACCAAAATTGTACTCACTGAAGACACAAATGGTATTCCTTTCAACCCATCTATTTACCGCTCTATGATTGGTGGTTCATTGCTTTATCTTTGTGCATCTAGACCAGCCATCATGTTTAGTGTATGCATGTGTGCTAGATTTCAAGCTTTCTCTAGGGAAAGTCATCATAAGGCGGTTAAGCATATTCTTAGATACCTTGTTAACACCCCAAAGTTGGGTCTATGGTACCCCAAGGATGCTAAGTTTGATCTCATTGGGTACACGGATGCGGATTGGGCTGGATACAAAGTGGATTGTAAGTCCACCTCCGGCGCATGTCAGTTTCTTGGACACTCCTTGGTAAGTTGGTCTTCGAAGAAACAAAATTGTGTTGCCCTCTCCACTGCAGAAGCTGAATACATTGCAACCGCCAGTTGTGCAACTCAATTACTATGGATGAGGCAAACTTTGAAGGATTACGGTATCACCTATAGACATGTGCCTCTTCTATGTGATAATGAAAGTGCCATCAATATTGCTGAGAACACCAAAGATCATACCCGCACCAAGCACATTGATATTAGGTATCACTTCTTGAGAGATCATGTGGAGAAGGGTGATATTGACAGTGCTCATGTTGGCACAGATATGCAACTTGCAGATATTTTTCACGAAGCCATTGGATGAAGCAAGGTTTTGTCAACTTAGCGTGAACTTGGTATCTTGGAGCTTGACAATATTATGTGAAATCTAGTACTAATTCATGCATGAAATTAATGTCTTGTCTTGATGTAGGCATATATTTAGGGGGAGACATTCAATTCATGAGTGTTCTCACCCTACATAATGCATAAATAGAACAAACACTCTCAAAGTTATCATGGTTCTCGAACTATGGTGCTTTAACATGATGGAGTCGTAACTTTGTACCCAAAGTCTACATCTTTGCGGCACTATGTTCTATATGCTCAAACATGGTGACCTCAGTCACCGCTTGTGAATTGCTTATATGGACCTTTCTTTACTTCATATTATTGGGTTGTTAGTACATCTTAGTATGGCCTTAGATTACTCAGGTTTCCACCCCTATAAATCTCTAAAGACTCCTTGGCGGAGTCTATATCAAATTATATTTGTTGGCCCCTTACAAATCCTTCCCCTGCCCTATTTTTCTATCCAGTGGCCGGACATCTGGCTCCTCAGCCGGACATCCGGGCCCTGGGGCACAATCTTCTGCTGCTCAAACTGCCATCAAGCACTACCAGTGGCCGGACATCCGGGCCCTCACCGGACATTCGGGCCCTGAACCTTTTGGTCCCTGACCTCCACACGCCGGATATCCGGGCTTGTCCCCAGATGTCTGGCCCGTTGGCCCTGGTTCTTCTGCTCTCTGACCTCCGCACGCCGGATATCCGGGCCAGGACCCCGGATGTCCGGCCTGTCGCCAACAGCCACACATAACAGGGGAGGGGCTCGGGATTTGGGGGCAGTTCCCCGTTCACTCCCGTTCCTCTCCCCATCTCGTCACATAGCCACCACCAGGCTGTGCTCCGGTGCTGCCTCGGCCCTCTCCTCCGTCCTCCGGTCCCGATCTCCTACCCACGGATTCTCCTCCTCCCGATCTACAGTTCTATCCAATCCATTTCTTGGATTGTGGTGTGAATCTCTCAGGAGGGATCGGTGTATTGTGGGATTCACCGCCCGCGTTCTTCATGGCGCGTACCAAGAACTGTGGCCCAGAGCGCCCTGAGCCTTCTTCTCGGGGTATGGATGCCATCTCTCTTGCATTCTTCTCTTGTTATGACCAAATCATCTTAGGGCTTCATTATCTCTCATGTATATCTTGGCATATATTTCTCTCTAGAGTTTTGGTGTCTCTTGCCTAAGCCTAAATATCTCACTATGTACTCGGCTAATCAACTTAATCATGGGAATGTTGAAAGCACAAGTGCTCCCTGGGTGGTTTTGGTAATTAATGACAACATATCTCTTGTTGAACTAACACTTTTACCTAGTATGTTTCAGATAAGTTCAACAATGGAGTGGCATGGACTAAAGGATGTGGAACCCCTTCAAGATGCTAAGGACAAAGGATTGGCTAAAACTTCAAGGACAAGACTCTACATTTTATGTTTTAGTGATCCAAGATCACATTGAGTCCATAGGAAAAGCCAATACTATTAAGGAGGGATGAGGTGTTGCTTAATGAGCCTCTTGCTTCATGTGCTTAGTGATATGCTCCAAAATCCTCAACTACCTTTCCATATCCACATATCACCTAAACCAAAAGTCAAACTCGGCCCCACCGATTCTTTCTATCCGGAGCCACCGAGTTTCACATGTCATAGCCACTACCACAAACCCTAGCAAATCGGTTTCGCCGATAGGGATCTCGGTCTCACCGAGATGGGATTGCAATTTCTCTGTTTCCCTTCGTAACGTTTCGGTCCAACTGAAGTGAGCGATCGGTCCCACCGAGATTACAATGTAAACTCACTGTTTCCCCTTCGTAACATTTCGGTCTCACCGAAAAGAGCGAATCGGTCCCACCGAGTTTACCTGACCAACTCTCTGGTTAACTTATTACCAAAATCGGTCCCACCGAGTTTGTGTAATCGTTCACACCGAGATTACGTTATGCCCAGACCCTAACCATGTCGGTCCTACCGAGTTGCATCTCAGTCCCACCTAAAATCCTAACGGTCACTAGGTTTGCTAAAATCGGTACGACCGAGTTTAACGATTCGGTCCCACCGAGTTTGGCAGATTGTGTGTAACGGTTAGATTTTGTGTGGAGGCTATATATACCCCTCCACCCACTCTTCATTCGTGGAGAGAGCCATCAGAACAGATCTTCACTTCCAATACACATTTTCTGAGAGAGAACCACCTACCCTTGTGTTGAGTTCAAGATATTCCATTCCTACCATATGAATCTTGATCTCTAGCCTTCCCCAAGTTGCTTTCCACTCAAATCTTATTTCCACCAAATCCCAATCCTATATAGAGAGTTGAGTGTTGGGGACACTATCATTTGAAGCACAAGAGCAAGGAGTTCATTATCAACACACCATTTGTTACTTCTTGGAGAGTGGTGTCTCCTAGATTGGCTAGGTGTTACTTGGGAGCCTCCGACAAGATTGTGGAGTTGAACCAAGGAGTTTGTAAGGGCAAGGAGACCGCCTACTTCGTGAAGATCTACCGCTAGTGAGGCAAGTCCTTCGTGGGCGACGGCCATGATGAATAGACAAGGTTGCTTCTTCGTGGACCCTTCGTGGGTGGAGCCCTCTGTGGACTCGCGCAACCGTTACCCTCCGTGGGTTGAAATCTCCATCAACGTGGATGTACGATAGCACCACCTATCGGAACCACGCCAAAAACATCCGTGTCTCCAATTGCGTTTGAATACTCCAAACCCTTCCCTTTACATTCTTGTAAGTTGCATGCTTTACTTTCCGCTGCTCATATACTCATTGCATGCTTGCTTGATATGTATTGAGTTTGATAAACTTGTGCCTAAACTCCACTTAAACTTAAGAATATTAAAAACTGCAACTTTTGGCACTTAGTGTCTAATCACCCCCTCTAGACACCTCTTCTCGATCCTCACAATTGGTATCAGAGCTTTGGTCTCCATTGCCTTGGTTTAAACACCTTTGGAGGAAGATGGATGTGTCTACTTTAGGGAGTCTTAGACATAGAGTGCCCATTCTTGATGGAGAATATTTTCATGAGTGGAAAAATGAAATGCTTGAGATTTTCAATGAATATCATTTGAACAAGTACATTGCTAGTTCTTGTGCACCTCATATTAATCCTTTGCACCCTACCCTAGATGAAGATATTGACATGATTCGCAATCTTAGAACTGTTGAGCTCATCATTACAGGATTGCCCAAAAAATTGATTGCTAGTTCGCCTACTCTTAATTGTGCCTATACTATATGGAAATTTCTCGAGGAACGATTTCCCGGTTATTCCTTAAAAAATTTAGACGAAATTCTCCATAAGTCTATTGCTTTGAGTAAGATGAACTCTAGTGATCCTAGTTTTGGTGATTGTCTATTTGAGCTTACCAATCTCATGCATGCTAAAGGAAATGTTGGAATCATTAGTGATATCATATCCGAAGCTATAAGAATTCATAAAGGTAACCACTTTGATGATCATTTACCTAATGAATTACCCTTTCTAGGAATTGATCAATCACAAGATGATGTTGAACATGGATACTATGATGAAGATGATGATAGTGACTATGATCTTGATGATGCAATGAGACATTTTGGTCTTATGGCAAATCTTCGCGGCTACATGGCTGGAGGAAAGGAATGGGTCCTTGATAGTGGATGTACTGATCATATCACCGGAGATGAAGAGATGTTCCGCGAGCTTGCTGAAAATGACGGCCCTCGAAAATATGTCACCTTTGGTGATAATTCAAAGGGTAAGGTGGTTGGCCTTGGTAAGGTGGCCATCTCACACGATAGCTCCATACAAAATGTCATGCTCGTTGAATCCCTTGGATACAATTTACTTTCAGTTTCTAGACTTGCAGATTTCGGTTTCAATGTCTTATTCACTGAAGTAGATTGCCAAGTGTTTCGTAGAGACAATCATAAGATGGTCTTTACCGGTATATGTAGAGGAGATCTTTACATTGTTGATTTCACTAAAAAGGCTCAACCTAAAACGTGCTTAATTGCTAAATCTTCTAAAGGCTGGTTGTGGCATAGAAGACTAGGTCATGTTGGAATGCGAAATCTTGATAAGCTTATTAAAGGTGATCATATCCTTGGAATAAAAGATGTCGTATTTGACAAGGATAGACTTTGTAGTGCTTGTCAAGCAGGGAAACAAGTTGGAGAAAGTCACCGTGCGAAGAACATCATGACCACAAGAAGACCACTCGAGCTACTTCACATGGATCTCTTTGGTCCAAGTGCATACAAGAGTCTTGGTGGTAACTCATTTGGTCTAGTCATAGTTGATGATTTTTCAAGATTTACATGGGTGTTCTTTCTTGATGACAAGTCGCAAGTCCAAAAAATCTTAAAAAACTTTGCTAGGAAGGCCCAAAATTAGTTCGACGTGAAGATCAAGAAGGTTCGGAGCGACAATGGAACGGAGTTCAAGAATGCAAATGTGGACACCTTTCTTGACAAAGCAGGGATTTCACACGAGTTCTCGGCTACGTACACACCTCAACAAAATGTAGTTGTTGAGAGGAAGAACCGGACTCTTATCGAGATGGCAAGAACGATGCTTGATGAGTACAAAACGCCAAAGCACTTTTGGGCAGAAGCGGTTGAGACAGCTTCTCATGCAACAAATCGCTTGTATCTTCACAAGCTACTCGGTAAGACGGCATACGAGCTCCTCACCGGTAACAAACCCCCAGTTGGATACTTTCGAGTATTTGGCTCAAAGTGCTACATTCTTGATAAGCATTGTCGTTCTAAATTTGCTCCTAAGTCTCATGAAGGTTTTCTACTTGGTTATGGCTCAAACACTCACACTTACCGTGTCTACAACAATTTCACCCAAAAGGTTGAAGAGATGGTGGATGTGAAGTTTGATGAATCTAATGGCTCGCAAGTAGAGCAATTGCCAATTGATGTAGGAGACAAAGACCCTTCGTAAGCAATTCAAGACTTGTCCATTGGCAAGGTTCATCCAACGGAAATGAAGGAGAGTACCTCGTCTGTCCAAGTGGAAGCTTCTACCTCACGACAAGGTGAACCAAGAGTCGATACGGAAGCATCCACAAGTGGGACACACCAAGATGAAGAAAACGAGGAAGTACACCAAGATGAACATCAACAACCTCCTTCTCCACCACGACAAGAGAACAACAACGTCAACAATGAAGAAGGCCAAGAAGAAGAAGAAGAACAAGATGAAGAGGATGTCCACCCCGACCCAAGCAAAAGCTTTCACAAGTTCGAGCAAGAATTGCCAAAGATCATCCCGTCGAGCAAATCTACAAAGATATCCAAACCGGGAGAATCACTCGCTCTAAAACTCGTTTAGCTAAGTTTTGTGAACATTACTCATTCATTTCTAAAATTGAACCTATGAAGGTTGAAGAAGCATTGAAGGATCCGGATTGGATAAATGCTATGCATGAAGATCTACACAACTTTGAGAGAAATCAAGTATGGACATTGGTCGAGAAGCCCGACAACAACCACAATGTCATTGGTACCAAATGGGTATTTCGCAACAAGCAATATGAAGATGGACAAGTGGTTCGCAACAAAGCACGTCTCGTCGCCCAAGGCTATACACAAGTTGAAGGTATGGACTATGGTGAGACATATGCTCCCGTTGCTAGACTTGAATCCATTCGCATCTTACTTGCCTATGCTAATCCCATGATATCACCTTATACCAAATGTACATTAAAAGTGCTTTTCTAAATGGCAAAATTGAAGACGAAGTTTATGTCAAGCAACCTCCCGGCTTTGTCAATCCTAAGAAACCTAATCATGTTTACAAACTTCATAAAGCCCTTTATGGTCTTAAACAAGCTCCTAGAGCATGGTATAAATGTTTGACCAAGTTCCTTACTGAAAAAGGCTTTGAAATTGGTAAAATTGATTCTACTCTTTTTACTAAAAGGGTTGATGGAGAACTATTTGTGTGCCAAATTTGTGTTGATGATATCATATTTGGTTCAACTAACCCTCATTTTAGTGAAAAGTTTGGAAAGCTAATGTCAGAGAAGTTTGAGATGTCTATGATGAGTGAACTCAAATTCTTTCTCGATTTGCAAATCAAGCAAACTAAGGAAGGTACATTTGTCTCTCAAACAAAGTACACCAAAGACTTATTCAAGAAGTTCAATATGCAATAATGCAAAGGTATGCCTACACCTATGCCTACTAGTGGACATCTTGATTTGACCAAAGATGGTGAACCGGTTGATCAAAAGGTTTATCGCTCTATGATTGGTTCATTGTTATATTTATGTGCCTCCCGTCCCAATATTATGCTAAGTGTGTGCATGTGTGCACGATATCAAGCTGCTCCTAAAGAATGTCATCTTAAGGCTGTGAAAAGGATAGTGAGATACTTAATCCATACACCAAATTTTGGCATTTGGTATCCTAAGATGTCCTCTTTTGATCTTGTCGGCTACTCTGATTCGGACTATGCCGGAGACAAGGTTGATAGAAAGTCCACTTCAGGTACTTGTCAATTCCTTGGTAGATCTCTTGTGTCTTGGTCTTCCAAGAAACAAAACTCGGTATCCTTATCCACCGCCGAAGCAGAATACATTGCCGCTGGTTCATGTTGTGCTCAATTACTTTGGATGACCCAAACTCTTAAAGATTATGGGATATATGTGAAACATGTTCCATTGCTATGTGACAATGAAAGTGCTATTAAGATTGCTCACAATCCCGTGCAACACTCTCGAACTAAGCACATTGAAGTTCGTCATCATTTCATTCGAGATCATGTTGCCAAAGGGGACATTAACCTGAAGCATGTTCGCATCGATAAGCAATTGGCGGATATATTCACTAAACCACTTGATGAGAAAGTGTTTTGCAGGTTAAGAGGTGAATTGAACATCATTGATGCTTCAAACTTGAAGTAGGAACTCCATTTGATACATGCGAGGCATGAGCCTATGACTAATCCTTGATATTTCTCTTACGATGCTATTCATATGTCTTGGATATATTTGCACCTTGCATGTTGTCTAACCCGTGTAGGTACTTGGGTGAATCGAAATCTATGAGATTGCTACTCACTCACATCTTGAGCAATCTCTACATCACCAAGTCTCTACTCAATGGTGGTTGAAGACAAGGAAGCACGAAGCCATTCAAACATATCCTTTGACAAATTCTATGTTAAATCCTATAATTGTCATTTTGGATACACAAGTGCTCTTCCTTGCAAGACTAACCCATGTAGGTAGATGAACTCAAACTCCAAGTGGTGCTCCCAACTCTTGATGAACTACATCAACCTTGAGCAACCCACACAAGTTCAACTACATGAGCAAGACCCACACCACCACCCAAGGTATGTTATTCCATCTTAGAGAAGCTTTACTCCAAGACATGAGTCAAAGCAACTCAACAAGATGTGAATACATCAAGATGCTTAAACGAAAAATGGTAACCCCATTTTGAGCTTAAACAATGAGTATGACCTATGATCAAGTGCTCTCACTTGACTCCTAAGTCAATATACTCTAACATAGGTGACTTTGTCACCGCCCAATTCTAGATGAAGTTCTCTTGTTTTGTTTTCTGTGTTATTGCATTTGTTCCTTGCATATTTGTTTCCCCTTTCAAAAAAAAACTTCATCTAGATCTTTTAGTTTCTTTTCTTTTCTCTTTATTCTGCATTTTCTGCATCCAATTCATTGCAAATCTTTCAGTTAATTCCTTGCAAATCCTTGTGTGATCTTACTTGTCTAGTGAGCTGAGGTGACAAGTGGTTTCACTCTGATGAACTCGGTCACACCGGTTTGTTTTCTTCGTCTAACCGAAATCTTTCGGTGCAACCGAAACACACAACTCGGAGTCACCGATTTCATCCCAGGAAAACCAACTTGCCACTCATTTCTGATTTCTATTTTGCTCCAGCTCCACTCAATGATTCTTGTCCTCTACCAGCATCATGTTACACATACTGCTTTGCTCTGTGACTCAAGGACCAACCCATTTGTATCACATGTCCAGAAGACCCTTCTTGGAAATTGATGTCAAAGGGGGAGAGAGAGATCACATCAAAGCTTAATCTTTCCTATTGGGGGAGAATATACTCAGGGGGAGAGAAAGTAATATCATCAATGACCCCAGATGCTTGGTGTTCAAGAGGAGAGATGTCACATGTCTTTAAGAGGGGAAAGACATGTTTGTTTGCTTGCTTTAGCTCAAGCTCTGCTGTTTATTTTCTATTGCTCTGATTTTCTGTTCCCTATCTTCTCCCAATATCTCATGTTAGATTCAGGGGGAGCAAGACATCTAAGGGAAGGAAATCTCTGATTTTATTGCATATCTTTATCTTTGGGGACATGTCTATATCCAATGAAGTACTTAGTACTCACTCTACATGTCATCCCAGTCTTGGTTCTCTTGTGGTTTCTCTTGTTTGCTCTGGTTAGTAGGTGTATCTGTGTTATCTAACCTTGTTTGCATAGGTTCATCCCATCCTAAGCTAACTCAGGACCACAAGGTAAGTATATGCATCACTGTCATGTGAATGAGAAATTCTTGCTGATGTACATACTGTTTGCAAGAAGGACTCATAAGCATGAAGGTACTTTTCTAATAATCACATCATTTGCTCTGATGCATATAGCCAAGATACATGTAACACATTGCTTACACTGTCATGTTTATGCATTCACATGCTCCTATATTCCATATTCACATGATTGCATACATGTAGGGGGAGCCTATGCATGTTACATGTCTTTCCAAAGCTTTACTTGCTATTCTTTATATCTTTATCTAAAGCTATGATGTATGATGTCATCAATTACCAAAAAGGGGGAGATTGAAAGCACAAGTGCTCCCTGGGTGGTTTTGGTAATTAATGACAACATATCTCTTGTTGGACTAACACTTTTACCTAGTATGTTTCAGATAAGTTCAACAATGGAGTGGCATGGACTAAAGGATGTGGAACCCCTTCAAGATGCTAAGGACGAAGGATTGGCTAAAACTTCAAGGACAAGACTCTACATTTTATGTTTTAGTGATCCAAGATCACATTGAGTCCATAGGAAAAGCCAATACTATTAAGGAGGGATGATGTGTTGCTTAATGAGCCTCTTGCTTCATGTGCTTAGTGATATGCTCCAATATTCTCAACTACCTTTCCATATCCACATATGACCTAAACCAAAAGTCAAACTCGGCCCCACCGATTCTTTCTATCCGGAGCCACCGAGTTTCACATGTCATAGCCACTGCGACAAACCCTAGCAAATCGGTTTCACCGATAGGGATCTCGGTCTCACCGAGATGGGATTGCAATTTCTCTGTTTCCCTTCGTAACGTCCAACCGAAGTGAGCGATCGGTCCCACCAAGATTACAATGTAAACTCACTGTTTCCCCTTCGTAACATTTCGGTCTCACCGAAAAGAGCGAATCGGTCCCACCGAGTTTACCCGACCAACTCTCTGGTTAACTTATTACCAAAATCGGTCCCACCGAGTTTATGTAATCGGTCACACCGAGATTACGTTATGCCCAAACCCTAACCATGTCGGTCCTACCGAGTTGCATCTCAGTCCCACCTAAAATCCTAACGGTCACTAGGTTTGCTAAAATCGGTCCGACCGATTTTAACGATTCGGTCCCACCGAGTTTGGCAGATTGTGTGTAACGGTTAGATTTTGTGTGGAGGCTATATATACCCCTCCACCCACTCTTCATTCGTGGAGAGAGCCATCAGAACAGATCTTCACTTCCAATACACATTTTCTGAGAGAGAACCACCTACCCTTGTGTTGAGTTCAAGATATTCCATTCCTACCATATGAATCTTGATCTCTAGCCTTCCCCAAGTTGCTTTCCACTCAAATCTTCTTTCCACCAAATCCAAATCGTATAACAGAGAGTTGAGTGTTGGGGAGACCATCATTTGAAGCACAAGAGCAAGGAGTTCATCATCAACACACCATTTGTTACTTCTTGGAGAGTGGTGTCTCCTAGATTGGCTAGGTGTTACTTGGGAGCCTCCGACAAGATTGTGGAGTTGAACCATGGAGTTTGTAAGGGCAAGGAGATCGCCTACTTCGCGAAGATCTACCGCTAGTGAGGCAAGTCCTTCGTGGGCGACGACCATGATGGAATAGACAAGGTTGCTTCTTCGTGGACCCTTCGTGGGTGGAGCCCTCCATGGACTCGCGCAACCGTTACCCTCTGTGGGTTGAAGTCTCCATCAACGTGGATGTACGATAGCACCACCTATCGGAACCATGCCAAAAACATCCGTGTCTCCAATTGCGTTTGAATACTCCAAACCCTTCCCTTTACATTCTTGCAAGTTGCATGCTTTACTTTCCGCTGCTCATATACTCATTGCATGCTTGCTTGATATGTATTGAGTTTGTTAAACTTGTGCCTAAACTCCACTTAAACTTAAGAATATTAAAAACTGCAACTTTTGTCACTTAGTGTCTAATCACCCCCCTCGAGACACCTCTTCTCGATCCTCACAAATGTCAATTTTTTGATCTACCACTTGGACTTGTCCTATGGTCATGATCGAAAATGTTAATCCCATTGTTTAATTTGCTTTATCCTTGTTCATACTTTTTGGCTCCTTCTCATCGGGACCTATCATTATCCGTTTCAGTCGCTTGCCGACAAGGCTCAACCGACTCCGTTGAACATGCTTGGCCTAAGAAGAAGAAGAAGACCAACACCAAGAAGAAGAAGCAGACACCATCCACAAGTCCGTTGGCCTCCGATCCGGATGATGAGGACTATGTTGGGGAGGAAGAGTATGAATTTGCTCCAAGACACTTTGTTGGCCAGTCCAAGCCTGGCACTAGGAGGGCACCGGTGTCTCAAGTCTGTGGTACAGCAATACCCGTGGCCCACGGTCGTTGCATCTCAATGGAGCTTCCCGATAGCGGGGATCGCCCCACACACGACTTCACCACCGTGGGGGCTGGACCCTATCTTGTGTTCCGTCGGGATGTCAATCAATAGGAGATGGTGGCTGATGCCGAGGATCCTCGTTTCCGTACTCGTATGCAGTAGGATCTCTATTCCAATTTTTTTCCATGGGCGTGGACTTGCTCCTCACAAATATTTGGATCTCAAATTCCTGCGTGATCATCCTGCCATGCTTCCTAACAACCCGGCCAAGATCATTGATGATATGACTCTAGGTCCCGTAATGACCTTCAGGTGTGATTGGAATGAAGCTGCCATTCTTCAGTTCTATGCCACCTGTTTCTTTGGTCCGGACAACACTCTTACATGGATGACCGATGACACTACGCTGAGCATCACCTATGACCGCTTTGTTCAGATTTTGGGCCTCTCTGATGTTGGACATTGCATCCACAGTATGGATCCAGAGTATAAGCCCAAAGGGATTGATGCTTGCTTGCCTCTTGTGAAGCCTACCTCTCAGCTCACTGAAGAGGAACGTGGATATCCACTCAATGAATTATCCATCTTCCATGCTCCTTACTACATTCTCTATCAATGTGTGCTTCACACCCTCTATCCTAAGAAGGGAGATCGCTCAAGGGCTCGCAACTATTGTATTGACTTGATGGTTCGTATGCATGACAAACCCACTGAGCCTCTAGACACATCCCATTCCATTTGGCATGAGATCCGTCTTTGCAGCTTCATTCAATCACGCCAGTTCCCTCATGCTCCATTCATTCAGACTCTGATTGATCACACTGCTCCCTTTGAGGTGGTTAAGACTGTTGTGCACTCCATTTGGACGCCTCCTACTCATATGCGCGTGCTGGCTAATGCTTGACCTGCTGCTCCTACTCAGCCAAGGAGGACTGCTAGTGGGACTCAGCCCACTGGTTCCTCTGTTCCATCTTCCTCGGCCGCTCCTCGTGGCCGTCTTGCCTCGTTCTTTGGCAAGGCTCAGTCTATTATCATGAAGGCAATCACTTTCAGCTGTCAGCAGAATCATGATGTTCAGAAGCGCCTCATCATCTCCAAGAACCAGCTCAAGCAACGCCTTCATGTCCGTGGGAGTCCTGTGAGTGATGACGATCCGATTCCCGCAACTCTGTCCTCTTCCACCTTCGGGTTCCCGTCTCGTGACGAGTATGCTGCTACCTCTTGAGCATGCGTTGGTTTTCCCTTGAAGAGGAAAGGGTGATGTAGCAAAGTAGCGTAAGTATTTCCCTCAGTTTTTGAGAACCAAGGTATCAATCCAATAGGAGACTACACGCAAATCGCCTAGTACCTGCACAAATAATCAAGAACCTTGCAACCAACACGATACAGGGGTGGTCAATCCCTTCACGGCCACTTGCAAAAGTGAGATCTGATAAAGATAATAAGATAAATATTTTTGGTATTTTTGTTGTATAGATTGGAAAGTAAAGATTGCAAAATAAACGGCGACAGAAATTGGCAAGTTGACGGGAAACTAATATAATGTAAAATAGACCCGGGGGCCATAGGTTTCACTAGTGGCTTATCTCAAGATAGCTTATATTACGGTGGGTGAACAAATTACTTCTGAGTAATTGATAGAAAAGCGCATAGTTATGAGAATATCTAGGCATGATCATGAACATAGGCATCACGTCCGTGTCAAGTAGACCGAAACGATTCTGCATCTACTACTATTACTCCACACATTGATCGCTATCCAGCATGCATCTAGAGTATTAAGTTCATAAGAACAGATTAACGCATTAGGCAAAATGATGTGATGTAGAGGAATAAACTCAAGCAATATGATATAAACCCCATCTTTTTATCCTCGATGGCAACAATACAATACGTGTCGGTTCCCTTTCTGTCACTTGGATCGAGCACCGCAAGATTGAACCCAAAGCTAAGCACTTCTCCCATTGCAAGAAAGATCAATCTAGTAGGCCAAACTAAACCAATAATTCAAAGAGCTTGCAAAGATATCAAATCATGCATATAAGAATTCAGAGAAGAATCAAATATTGTTCATAGATAATCTTGATCATAGACCCACAATTCATCGGATCTCGGCAATCACACCGCAAAAAGTATTACATCGAATAGATCTCCAAGAAAATCAAGGAGAACTTTCTATTGAGAACCAAAGAGAGACAAGAAACCATCTAGCTAATAACTATGGACCCAAAGGTCTGTGGTACACTACTCACATATCATCGGAGAGGCTATGGTGTTGATGTAGAAGCCCTCCGTGATCGAATCCCCCTCCGGCAGATCGCCGAAAAAGGCCCCAAGATGGGATCTCACGGGTATCGAAGGTTGCGCCGATGGAAAAGTGGTTTCATGGCTCCCTTGGATGTTTTTAGGGTATAAGAGTATATATAGGCGAAAGAAGTAGGTCGGTGGAGCTACGAGGGGCCCACGAGGGTGGGGGCACGCCTACCCCCTGGGCGCGCCCTCGTGCCTCGTCGCCGCCTCGTTGCTTCCTTGGATTCCCTCCAAGTCTCCTGGATTGTGTTTGTTCCAAGAAATATCCTCGCGAAGGTTTCGTACCGTTTGGATTCCGTTTGATATTCCTTTTCTGCGAAACACTGAAATAGAAAAAAAACAACAATTTGCACTGGGCCTTCGGTTAATAGGTTAGTCCCAAAAATAGTATAAAAGAGCATATTAAAGCCTATTAAACATCCAAAATAGATAATATAATAGCATGGAACAATAAAAAATTATAGATACGTTGGAGACGTATCATACGCTGAGTTCTTTGATGGTGATGATGACATCCGCCAGGAGTGACAGAGTCTGTTTAGTTCTTCACCCCTTTTTACTTGTTGCTGTCAAAGGGGGAGAAGTAGTATCTTAGTATGGTCATGCTATGATGTGTTGGCTATTTGTGTTAGCTATTATTCAAACTTGTTATGTTTCTGAAAGTGCGTTATATCGACTAGAGGGGGGGGGGGTGAATAGGCGATTTTTATGAATTCTTCACTGGGGAATTTGCTAGTGAGGAAATTCCTTAGCGAAGAACTACTTGCAGCGGAATAAGTACTCAGAAGTAAACATAATAGAAGACAAGCATAGTCATCATGATGAAATGAAGACAAGCACATAGTACAGAAAGCGTAATCATAGGATAGCACATGATGAAGACAAACAGACTGAAGAAATTGAACTGAGGAAATTGAGAAAGTCTTCAGTCAAAGTCTTCAAACACAGATATGACAAGCACACAGCACGGTAATGAGGAAATGAAAGAGTTGAGGAAATAGAACTAGTTGGCTTGGTGAAGACAATGATTTGGTAGACCAGTTCCAACTGTTGTCTCAGTTGTACATCTGGTTGGAGCGGCTAGGTATTTAAACCTGAGGACACACAGTCCTCACCGTATTCTCCTTGAACTAAGGTCACACAGACCTCGTCCAATCACTCGTGGTAAGTTTTCAGGTGACTTTCGAACCTTCACAAAATCGGTCACACGGCGATCCACAATTCCTCTTGGATGCTCTAGACCATGACGCCTAACCGTCTGGAAGAAGCACAACCTTCAAAGGTAACAAGCGTCAGATCCACGCAGGATCAATCTCTTCAGTAATGCTCAATCACTTTGGGTTCGTAGGTGTTTGGGTTTGGGTTTTTCCTCACTCGATGATTCTCGCTCAAAGTCCTCGGAGGATGGGATGCTCTCAAATGACAAGTGTCAGTTTCTCTCAGAGCAGCCAACCAGCTAGTGGTTGTAGGGGGCGACTATTTATAGCCTAGGGAGCAGCCCAACATGATAAGACATAAATGCCCTTTAATGATATGACCGTTAGGTGATAAGATATTTTGGGACAGCTGGCGCGTAGCACAACAACGGTTGGAAATTTGAGGTTCAAATTCCTCAGGGCTATCATGTTCCTCACTGTGTAGGTAATCCGCACTGGCGAATTCCTAACTCCTCGGTCAGAACAAATTCCTCAGCGACCAGAAGAACTTCGTCTCTGTCACTGAAGAGATTGACTGAACTGTATGAGATTTCCAATGGCTTCACTCGAAGGGATTGGTAGGTGTAGGATTTTGAGTTGAGCATCACATGGAAATTTTTCCTTAGTATTTCCTCGACCCCCTTTAATAGTACGGTGTTTCCTATGACTCAAGAAAGAGAAAATGAAACTACGAAAACAAAAGTCTTCAAGCTTCATGTTCCTCGAATGAATACCAAGTCTTCAAGGTCACACCAATTTCTTCACTTTCAAAGTCTTCAGAAATTCTTCAGAATACCAAAGTCTTCAGTCGAAGAACTTCATTTTTAGGGGTCGACTTTCTCTGTAAATATCAAACTCCTCATAGACTTATAGACCTGTGTACACTCATAAACACATTAGTCCCTTAACCTATAAGTCTTCAATACACCAAAATCACTAAGGGGCACTAGATGCACTTACAATCTCCCCCCTTTTTGGTGATTGATGACAATAGAGGTTAAGTTTTGAACGGGGATAAACATATGAAGTGTAAATGCTGATATTGAGGAATTTGATTGCAAGATATAGAAGAACTCCCCCTGAAGATGTGCATAGTGAGGAATTTGCTTTTGAAGCAATGTACACTTGAAGAGTTGAATCATGGAGATCTCCCCCTATATCTTGTAATTCATACACACATTTGACATATAATTTGAAGAATTTGAAAAGCATGATGAAATATGGTGACTGATGAATTTCAGCATGCGTGTAATAACATTAACGAGGAATAAGCATGCAGAATAACACATCAAAAGTATCAGAGCACCATCGGGTTTAAGTTTACAACTTGATCCAATAAAGTTTCAGAAGAACGAGAGTTGTAACTTAGTAAAAAAACGCCCATATAATAGACCCGCATGAAGACTAACTCAATTTTCTCCCCCTTTGTCATCGAATGACCAAAAGGATCGAAAATGAGGACTAACGCTCCTGAAGATAATCAAGTTGATGAAGGAGCGCCAGCGTTGTCAGGGTCGTTTGTCGTAGTAGAGCCTGCCGTAGTGTTGTCCAAGTCTTCATGTTCATCAGTGTCGCGCGATGAAGAATAGGAGCTGGCCACCAAGGAAGGAACCTTGACCTTCTTGTATTTCTTCGGTGGAGGGACAGACCAGTCAAATTCTTCCTTGAGACCCATTGAGGGAGTTCTGGATTGGGGGGTGTCCGGATAGCCGGACTATAACCTTTGGCCGGACTCTTGGACTATGAAGATGCAAGATTGAAGACTTCGTCCCGTGTCCGGATGGGACTTTCCTTGGCGTGGAAGGTAAGCTTGGCGATACGGATATGTAGATCTCCTTCCGTTGTAACCGACTCTGTATAACCCTAGCCCTCTCCGGTGTCTATATAAACCAGAGAGTTTTAGTCCATAGGACAGAAGAACAACAATCATACCATAGGCTAGCTTCTAGGGTTTAGCCTCTCTGGTCTCGTGGTAGATCTACTCTTGTACTACCCATATCATCAATATTAATCAAGTAGGAGTAGGGTTTTACCTCCATCAAGAGGGCCCGAACCTGGGTAAAAACATCATGTCCCTTGTCTCCTGTTACCATCCGCCTAGACGCACAGTTCGGGACCCCCTACTCGAGATCCGCCGGTTTTGACACTGACATTGGTGCTTTCATTGAGAGTTCCTCTGTGTCGTCATCTTTAGGCCCGATGGCACCTCCGATCATCAACAGCGATGCGGTCCAGGGTGAGACTTTTCTCCCTGGACAGATCTTCGTATTCGGTGGCTTTGCACTGCGGGCAATTCGCTTGGCCATCTGGAGCAGATTGAAAGCTACGCCCCTGGCCACCTGGTCAGATTTGGAAGCTTGAACTACACGGCTGACATCCGCGGAGACTTGATCTTTGACGGATTCAAGCCGCAGCCGAGGGCGCCGCACCGTCACGATGGGCATGATCTAGCTCTGCCGCCGAACAGTGCCCTGGAGGCCGTGCCCGCATCGGCTCTGACCCTTAGTTCAGAGCCAACTACGCCGATCGAGGACGGGTGGCTAGACACCGCCTCGGGGGCCGCAATCTCAACGACAATCGAGCCGAACACCAGCCTTATCCTTTGCGAAACTCGTGACTCCAAGGTGCCGGACTCTCCTTCAGACTCCGAGCCATCCGCGCCACTGCCAATCGAATCCGATTGGGCCCCGATCATGGAATTCACCGCCGCAGATATCTTTCAACGCTCGCTCTTCGGCGACATTCTGAATTCACCAAGGTCTCTCTCTTTGTCAGGAGAGTCCTGGCTGGATTATGACCAGTAAGATTGGGATGTGGACGACGAAGAAATTCGACGCCCACCCACCACCCACTTCGTAGCCACTGTCGACAATTTAACCGACATGCTGGACTTTGACTCCGAAGACATCGATGGTATGGACGACGATATAGGAGACAAACAGGAACCAGTGCCTATAGGGCACTGGACAACCACCTCATCTCACGATGTATACATGGTGGACACACCTAAAGGAAGCGACAACAAGGAACAAAGGGATGCAACGAGGGATCGTTCCCTCGAAAAGCAGTCAAAGCGGCGACGTAAGCGCCGCTCGAAGCCCCGCCTCGACAGAGACAGCAGCCATACGGACCCAGCCACAGAGTAGGGCGAACCAGCGGTCGACGAACATGCCATCGAGCAACCGTTCGAACAAGACAGTTTGGATAAACAAACCGCACAACCCGTCCTCGGCGAAGATAACAGTCCGGACGACCTCACGCTGGACAAACTCCTAGAACAGGAAAACCTCCACAAAAGGCTCGCCGCCACGGCGCGTAGCCTGAAAAAGCAGAAGCGGAAGCTCAAAACCGCGGAAGACGCACTCCGAATCAGATGGAGCAAAGTGTTCAACACCGGGGACAAATACGGCGATAGTCGCCACACAAAGAGCTACCCGAAGCGAAAGCTACTGCCCGAATTTGATGAGGAGGCCCTAGAGCCCCCAAAATCAAAATATAAGGAAGCTACCCAGTCGGATAGATGACCCCATGGCCAACACAGAACGACATATGGTGCCGCACACAAACCAACACGCAATCCACCCAAGGATTCACATCAAAAGGATGGCCCAACCAGGTCTCTCTACGGGCCAAGAAAGCAAGCTCTAGAAAGCAATGCGACGCAACAAATATTCGGACAACACGGCACACCCAAATACAGGGGTGCCGCACACCCCCTCTGTTTCACCGATGAGGTGCTGGACCATGAATTTCCAGCGGGATTTAAGCCTGTAAACATAGAGGCGTACGACGGAACAACAGACCCTAGAGTCTGGATTGAGGATTATATCCTCCACATACACATGGCCAGAGGAGATGACCTCCACGCCATAAAATACTTACCCCTCAAGCTCAAAGGGCCAGCCCGGCATTGGCTTAAAGGCCTTCTCAAAAACACCATTGGAAGTTGGGAAGAGCTCGAGGAGGTTTTTCTGGCAAATTTTCAAGGAACCTATGTCCGACCTCCGGATGCAGACGATTTAAGTCATATAACTCAACAGCCCGAAGAGTCAGCTCGGAAACTCTGGAACAGATTTCTTACTAAAAAGAACCAGATAGTCGACTGTCCGGACGCCGAAGCCTTAGAAGCTTTCAAACACAGCGTCCAAGACGAATGGCTCGCGAGACACCTTGGCCAAGAAAAGCCAAGAACAATGGCCGCATTAACAAGCCTCATGACCTGCTTTTGCGCAGGAGAGGACAGCTGGTTGGCAAGATGCAGCACCAGCGACCCAAGTACATCCGAAGTCAGGGATGGAAACGGGAAACCACGACGCAGTAAGGAACATCGCCGGAATAAGGAAAGCAACTCGAAGAGCACGGCAGTCAATGCCGGATTCAAAAGCTCTCGGCAGAATCAGAACAAGCTACCCCTCAAGAATAACAGGGATGAGCTATCTAACCTAAACAAAATCTTGGATAAGATATGTCAAATCCACAACACCCCCGGGAAGCCTGCAAACCATACCCACAGAGAATGTTGGGTCTTCAAGCAATCCGGCCAACTCAACGCCAAACACAAGGGGCTCGACACACCAAGTGAGGACGATGACAAACCCCACAAGCAGAGCACGGAGAAACAAAAGAATTTCCCACTCGATGTCAAAATAGTAAACTTACTTCACGTGACAAAAGGGAAAAATAGAGTGGCGCCTATATGGCCTACCCCAAAGGAGTCCCGCCACTGGTTGTTAAAACCAATCACCTTCGACCATCAGGATTACTCTAGAAGTATCCTGTCGGATTTCGGGTTTCGGCAGACCCTTGAGGTTCGAACACTGGGGTGCGCGCGGAGATCTCTCCCCTACCGATCTACGTCCGATCTTCTCATGCGAACTGAGATGAAAACGAAGAACAACACAAGGGACACGGGGTTTATACTGGTTCGGGCCACCGTTGTGGTGTAATACCCTACTCCAGTGTGTGGTGTGGTGGATTGCCTCTGGGGCTGATGATGATCAGTACAAGGGAAGAACAGCCTCGCGAGAGGTGTTCTTGAGCTGGTGCGGTTGTTATACTTCGTCTCTACCATATTTCTCGATGGATCCATCCTTCCATCTACTCTATGGTGGCTAGCCCTATTTATAGAGGCCCTGGGCCTCTCCCCGAAATAATGAGCGGGAAGGGCGCCAACAATTGGCCATTTTGGAGGGGAACATCTAGTACAAGTTACCCTGACCAAACGTGGTCTTCGGCTGCCAAAAGCTCTGGTGGTGACGCCGTCTTGGGCTCCACGGTGACCTCCGTCCGGCCGCCTGGCTGGTCTTGGTCTTGTTGCACTGGAATGGTAAACTTTGCCTGATACCTTGGCCTGTGCTTGCCCCCTTTGCACCAAAGGGGAAACAAGGACTCTGCCCAGGCCGGCGCCCGCCTGGACTTGATCGTCATGGCTTGCGTCACGGGATCCTCGCGAGGTACCCTTGCATTGATCTCTCCACCTCCTCGTGAGCCCTGCCTGATGAGGACGTACTTGAAGAGGCTTCTTGTCGTCCGCCCCGCGAGGCTTGGCCCCTCGCGAGGGTCTTGAGCTTGTGTTGATGAAGATGGGCCACGCTGGGCCCCCACTTGAGCCACGCCGCAGGCCGCAGGCTGGCAAGTCTGGGGACCCCCGTTCCCAGAGCGCCGACAGTAGCCCCCGGGCCCAAGGCACGTGCGGGCTTGGCTTAGCAGAGAAGCGAAGGGGCAAGCGCGAAGCGCCGCAGGCCCTAACGGCCTGCGGCCTTGGGTGCCGCGTGGCGGTTGATTGGACGTGGGCGTTTGCGCTTCCCATGGCGCCTCGGCGAATGCACAACTTGACAAGTCCCTGCATGCAGAGATACGAGTCATGATTACCTGTGATCGTGGTGCTCGGCGGTTGGTCTTCTCCGGTTATAAGTACGGGGCCGCATGAGCTCCGCCAGTTCGTCCCTTCCTGCTCCTCCTCTTCTTATTCCTTGTCCTTGCTTTCCCTTGCGCCGATGGCACCGATCCGACGGTTCTCTGCGGAGGAGAAAGGAAAGGCCCCCCAAGGGGGCCCTGATCCCCTCCCTCCGAAGAAGCGGCCAGTCCCCTGCCGCCGGGATGAAGGCGCCTGGCAGGAGGTGTCGAGGCTGTGGTACGAGCGGCCGCCGCCTGGGTTTCCACTGCCCTTGCATGCCCGCGTCTTAGGCCCCAGGGAGGAGGGAGCCAAGCAGCACCGGCAGCGTCGCCGTCGGCGTCGGCGAGTCACGGTGGTGCGCGTCGTCCCTCCTGGAGTCCACGCAGAGTGCTCCTCTTGCGAGCTTGTGCTCCACGCCGCCATGCCTCCAATGTCGTGGATCCGCTTTCCTCCCTCCTTCGCCTTCGAGATGCGAGGTAGGTCTCTGGAGCTCTGGCTGCAGCACGCCGATTGCAGCACCCCTGCGACTGGAGCAGAGGTCGCGGTCGTCGCTCCGGGCAAGGTCTTCATGACCCGAGGCTGGGGTGAGATCGCCCAGGTCTGTCGCGCGGAAGGCGCCCTGGTGATCCATCTTGAGTATGACGGCGCCTCCTTGATGTTCTTCAAGGTCTCTGATGCAGAAGGGCGCCGGATGGGATGCTACCCCAGGGGAAGCGACAGGGGTGATGAGCAGGCGAGGGCCAGCCCCGCCCGTTGGTCCTCCTGCAGTCCCTCTGGCGGCAGCGGAGGGACTGAGGACTCCAGCGGCTCCCCTGAACTCCTCGCAACCCTGGAGACGAGTGACGACAGCCTCCGAGCTCGCATCGCACTCGGGGAGGGGCAGCTGCATCAGGCCGCCGACGCCGTTGATCTGGATGGGGTTGGCGCCGGCGCCGGGCAACCCACTGTTGATGATGGCGTCACCAGCAGAGATGCTAGCAGTTAGAGTTCCTTAGAGTTAGCTCCTTTTGTTCCCTGCAAGGAATTAGAGTAACACCTCGCGGGGGTATGTAAGGTGTCCGTTGTGCCTTTTGTGAATATTATATCCTTAATATGAATTGTCGCAGGGTGTCCATCCTGTCTCGGCCGAGCTTCCCCTTTCTATCCTCACGAGGACTTGGCGCTCTACGCTGACAGGCCCCAGTCCCCAGGCAAGCTTCAGCCGTCGCTGGTATGCTAGGTCGCGATGCCGTGGTCAAGGCCAGGAGGTGAGCGGCCCGAGGTCCGGTAAGAGCCCCCGAGTCGCGATCCTTGCTGGGCGAGAAAGGAAGATAGCATCGCCGTGACAGAATTACGCAGGGGGGGATTTAGTGTTGCATTGGTTTAACTCTTGTGAGGGCGTGACTTATCTCGTGCGCCTGACGTAGTCCCTTGGAGAAGCGCTAGGCCCGAGAGTCGGTGAGCGAGGTACTGTTGGGTTGGGCCCTCGCGAGCCTCTTCCCACTCCCCCACACTTCCCTTAACGCTCTACGTCCTCAGGCCCTGGCCCTCGAGCAAGCTCAGCCGCCGCTGGTATGATAGGTCGCGATGTCGTGGGTCAAGGCCAGGGGGTGAGGGCTGGAGAGCCAGTAGGAGCCCAAGGGTCACAAGGCCTGGGAATGGTGCAGCCCTGTGGGCGCTCCCAGCTGAAGGTAGAACTCTGAAAGATGTCACCTGACGCCGTTGAAGATGAAGTGGTGCTGAGGAAGTGAGCGATGCATGGTGAAGATGTCGGCCCTCACGAGCCCCCAGGCCCAGGGGCCTCGGGAGGCTCCGCGGGCTCAAGCGGGTCCTCGAGAGCCATCTCCATCCCTGCTAGGACCGCATGGCGCATGATCTCCTGAGCCTCCAGAATGCTCCTCAGCAAACGCTGGTGAGCGACGGCCGCGTTTGGCAGGCCGAAGGGCATGCGAACATAGCTGTGAGGTGGCCCCTCACAATGCCCCACGCGCGAAGGCCAGAGGCGCTCCTGAGACGCGGCCCGGTTGAGCCCTGAGACATTGATGCAGACGCGCAGCCCACCATCCTCGCCTGGATGTGGGGCTACGGCAGGTAGGCGGCGGCTGCCGCGCATGATTCTTGACTCTTGCAGCTCTTGAGTGTTTCTTGTGACGAACTCCTGAGGGTTGGGTCTTCCTTGCCTTGTACCTTCCTGAGGGAAAAGCGCATGAAAGCGCCCCTCCAAGTGATGCCCCAGCGCCTCCCTCGCGATCTTGGCATGGTCGGTGGCTCTCCAAGGAGGAGCCCCCGAGTCTCGCCTGAGGAGGGCGCTTGGCGCACTTTCCTATGCGTGAAAGCGTGGCGCTCCCTGATCGAGCACGGAGCTTGACGCAACACCTCCGGAGGCGCCAGCCCCCTTGTGGTTTGAGCCTGGTGAGGTCTTCTTCTTCTTGAGGGTCACTTCGAGAGGTCTCTCGCCTCTGCGATCTGGGTCTTCGACTGCTGCGGCTTGGAACGCACGCTCCAGTGAACACACTGCATCTCTTTCTTCACAGGGCACGGTAATGACTCCACCGCTTCTAGGCATCTTGAGGACATTGTAACGATGGTGAGTCACTGCCATGAACTTGGCTAGGGCCGGGTACCCGAGGATGGCGTTGTACGGTAGGTGGATGTGAGCGATGTCGAAGTCGATGAGCTCGATGCGGTAGTTGTTGTGCTGCCCGAAGGTGACTAGAAGGTGCACCTGCCCAATCGGAATGGTAGAACCATCGGTGACTCCTGAGAAAGGCTTGGTTGGCTGGAGCTGATCGTATGGCACTTGGGGATTGTCAAACATCTTGACGGACAGGACGTTGAGTCCAGCACCGCCATCAATGAGGGTCTTGGTGACCTGCACATTGCTGATGACTGGGGAGCAAAGCATCGGGAGGACTCTAGCCGTTGCCGCGCACTTGAGCTGATCCGCTGAGCTGAACGTGATAGTGCACGTAGACCACCTGAGAGGGCGCGTGGCCTCAAGCTTGGGAAGAACTGCGTTTCACCTCGCGACCAAGCTGCTTGAAGATGCGCTGTGAGGCTGGAGCCTGAGCGCCACCCAAGATGCAGGCAATTGCGCGCGGCTCCTGGGAGCCCCCGATTCCACCGTCCCGATGCTGGTCTTCATTCCTCCTTGGTGGTGGCGGCAGAGGCAGGAGACCTGCGTTGCCGTGCGGGCGATCTTCGCGAGGCTGGTCCCTCCAACCCCCTCACGAGGTTGGTCCTACCAGCGGTCCTCGCAAGGGCGGTCACGCCACCCCTGGCATGGGCCACGGTCTTCCCATCGTCCTGCACCTCTTCCTCCTCCTCGGCCATAGTCCCTGTCGTTGCGCTCGGGGCGTCAACTGATTCGCCCGTCTCGCACGGCTCTCAGCTCTTGACATTCGTTGGTGTTGTGGGTGTGGAGGTCGTGGTACACATAGTAGGGTCCGCCCTTGGATGACTCAGGCTGATCCCTGCCTTGCTTGGTGTCCGGCTCTGCTGCTAGCACGGCAGCCCCCTTGCGTTTCACGTCTTTGGCCTTGAGCTTCTTTTCTTCTGGGTCGGCTGCCGGGAGCTCGAGAAGGGAGAGGCGCCCTTCCTCAGCCCTGGCGCACTTGGTCGCCAAGTTGAACAGCTCTAGGGATGTGCACAGGTCTTCATGGATGGCCAGCTCCTCCTTCATCTTGATGTCGCGCACGCCGTCGGAGAAAGCTGAGATGATGGCTTCCTCAGTCACCTTGGGGATCTTGAGGCGAGCATAGTTGAAGCACTGGATGTACTTCTGCAGGGTTTTCCCTGGCTGTTGCTTGATGCGGCGCAGGTCACTCACGCCCGGGAGCCGGTCGCGAGTGCCTTGGAAGTTGGCGATGAAGTGGGCGCGCATCTCGCTCCAGGAGGAGATCGTGCCGGGGGCCAGGTTTAGGAGCCAGGTGCGGGCTCCGTCCTTGAGCGCCATGGGGAACCAATTCGCCATGACCTTTTTGTCCCCGCTGGCGGCCACGATGCCCAGCTCGTAGAGCTGCAGGAACTCCGTGGGGTTCGCCGTGCCATCATAGCGAGGAGGGAGGTCAGGCTTGAACTTGCTTAGCCATGTGACGCCGCGCAGCTCGGGGGTGAAGGCGAGGCAGACCGCTGTGGGTACCGGCACCCTTGGCTGGTGCCGATCTTGCTGTTGCAGGTTGCCACGCGCTGCCGTTGGGAGCAGCGCGGGGTCTTGTCGCGGAAGCGCTGGGACGCAATCTTGGCGCGCCGGCGCCGGGAGCGCGCAGGCACCATCTCGGGGACGTGGGATCTCTTGGCAGCTCCTTTCTTTCTGCGCAGGCACTGGACGTAGCGGGTCTCACCCTGGGGCTGCACGCCTTGCAGCCAAGGCGCCTTCTTGGGGAGGAGGTGGCGGAGGCACCTCCTGATCATCGCCTCCTGCGCGGAACAGAGGGCGTGGTAGCGAGGGGGACCGCAAGGGGGAGCCCCCTACGGCGCTGACGAGCTCGATGATGCGGGGGAGCCAGTCCTCGTAGAGGTCGTCGACGGGGTGGTAACAGAGAAGCTCTTTCGCCAAGAGCAGCGAGGCGCGTGCATCCATGGGGGCGCGACGGGGGTGGGATGATGAGCCCGCCGGGGTCAGCAACGGGGTGGCAGTGCGGCCAGCCGCCGCACCGAAGGATGCTGGGAGTAAGCCTGCTGCTCGTTCCCCGCCGGGCCGGTGGCGGCGTCGGCGGCGGGTGGCAGGGAACGGCGAGGGGGACCGCCGATGGGCGCCATCTGGGCGACGCGGGTGGCGAGAGCAGCTCGGCGCTCGACGCGAGCCCGACGAGCGTCAGCCATGGACACGACGGAAGACCACACGCGAACAACGGAGGAAAGGATTCCGGCGCACCCCTACCTGGCGCGCCAAATGTCGGATTTCGGGTTCCGGCAGACCCTTGAGGTTCGAACACTGGGGTGCGCGTGGAGATCTCTCCCCTACTGATCTGCGTCTGATCTTCTCGTGCGAACTGAGATGAAAACGATGAACAACACAAGGGACACGGGGTTTATACTGGTTCGGGCCACCGTTGTGGTGTAATACCCTACTCCAGTGTGTGGTGTGGTGGATTGCCTCTAGGGCTGATGATGAATAGTACAAGGGAAGAACAGCCTCGCGAGAGGTGTTCTTGAGCTGGTGCGGTTGTTCTACTTCGTCTCTACCAGATTTCTCGATGGATCCATCCTTCCATGTACTCTATGGTGGCTAGCCCTATTTATAGAGGCCCTGGGCCTCTCCTCGAAATAATGAGCGGGAAGGGCGCCAACAATTGGCCATTTTGGAGGGGAACATCTAGTACAAGTTATCCTGACCAAAGGTGGTCTTCGGCTGCCAAAAGCTCTAGTGGTGACGCCGTCTTGGGCTCCACGGTGACCTCCGTCCGGCCGCCTCGCTGGTCTTGGCCTCGTTGCACAGGAATGGTAACCTTTGCCTGATACCTTGGCCTGTGCTTGCCCCCTTTGCACCAAAGGGGAAACAAGGACTCTGCCCAGGCCGGCGCCCGCCTGGCCTTGATCGTCATGGCTTGCGTCACGGGATCCTCGCGAGGTACCCTTGCATTGATCTCTCCGCCTCCTCGCGAGCCCTGCCTGATGAGGACGTACTTGAAGAGGCTTCCTGTCGTCCGCCCCGCGAGGCTTGGCCCCTCGCGAGGGTCTTGAGCTTGTGTTGATGAAGATGGGCCACGCTAGGCCCCTACTTGAGCCACGCCACAGGCCGCAGGCAGGCAAGTCTGGGGACCCCTGTTCCCAGAACGCCGACATAACCGAAACGAAGGTTGGACTGCCTTAGTGTTAGATCCAATAATCGAAAGACTCCACTTTACACAAGTCCTGATGGACGGCGGCAGTGGTCTAAACCTGCTATATCAGGACACAGTCCGCAAAATGGGGTTGGACCCAACAAAAATTCGCCATAGCAACACTTCCTTTCAAGGAGTAACGCCAGGCCCGGATGCCCGTTGCACGGGTTCTATCCCGCTAGAAGTTATGTTCGGCTCTACCGATAACTTCCGCCGCGAAAAGCTAACCTTCGACATCGCCCCATTTTCAAGTAGCTATCAAGCACTACTAGGGCGCGAGGCTTTCGCCCGCTTTAACGCGATATCGCATTATGCATCTCTTACGCTTAAGATGCCCGGTCCACGAGGCATCATCTCACTAAAGGGAAATTTCGAGTGTTCCTCGCGCGGAAGAATATGCGGCTACCTTGACAGTCACACATTAACACGGCTTCACCAATCAAAACACCTAAACAGGTCGTTAGGACCACGGACGCGGCTCGACGAGTCCTGCATAAACATACCATTGGTAAAGGCTTAATAACCGCATACCCCTGTACAAGGGGCTCCGCGCACGTAACACAAGAGACAATAAGGCTCAATTTCTACCCATGTTGAATTATACTTTGTTTATTTAGTATAACGTACATTTTGCATGACCTTTTTCAACTGAGTTCCTTTCTTTTTCAGATGAACACCATGCTATACCCGTCCAGGACACAGCACAACGGAGACACAGGCGCAAACGTGCAGCAAGGACCCGTTCCAAGGATTCTTTTTAGATTAAGACCCTGCATAAACCTTTTTTACTGTCTCTTGTTGATACACATCCCCCGGACTCTCAGTATAGCCGAGGAGGAGGCTGGCGTCTTGGCATGTGGCCACGTCGGAATTTTGCGCGTACCTGGACACTAGGGGCTTATTATCAAGGGCACTTCTCAGCCCGTTCTTCATAAAGACCGAATACCTTAGGGGGTGTTCGGCGTCGCAAGTTTGGCCTTATATGCATCAGCTCCGAATCATGTCTTTGGTCAAATGTTGGTTTGCCCGGCTCCTGTGTTTTGCTGCCTTACGTTCCGCACTATCGGCTAAGGCGGCACCAGGAGAACTACTGCGATTGTGCCCCGGTTCAGCCAGGCGAGCACCTCAGTAGAGAAAGCCGAAAACTGACTATCATGATGTAGCGTGAGACTGGTCAACCACTTGATGACCCATCAGAATCTTCGGGATTCCTCCGCATTAACGAAGGGCCGTTTCCCGGCCAGGCACACACGCACCCCGAATTCCGGCAAGTGCGGTGCCACCAGGGGCTATATAGTAGCTCCACGGTCAAACTCCTATGGCTAAGTGAAAGTGATAAAGCATTATAGTCTGGCTGCCTAGTTCGCGGCGCTACCACCTCCATAGTGGACCAAGACGTTGGATCAAGTGTGATGATGCGCCTTTTGCGAACACCCCCGCATTATATGCATGGGGGCTGAAGCCAACGACTGTAATCTTTCAGGTTATATATACATATATGTAAACGGCCGCACAGGTGGCATTATAATTCTTGTAAGCACAAGTATAAAAAGCTTCTACATTTCAGCAAAATATAGTTTTCAATAAAAATACATGTTATTCGAACATAATATCCTTTGAGCACTGCGTCTCTATTAAATGAGCGCCCTCCAGGACTTCTTGAAAGTAGTGCTCGGCAGGTACTCGACTTTCGCCCGAATCTTGGGCTGCAACAGCGGTGGCCTCCATCTCCGCCCAGTATGTCTTGACACGAGCAAGGGCCATCCACGCACCCTCCACACACGCTGACCTCTTCACTGCGTTGATATACGGCACCACACCAAGGAACTTCTGCACCAAGCTAAAATAACTGTCCGGCTTTGGCCTTTTCGGCCACAGATGATCCACGACGTACTTCATGGTGAGTCCGGATAACCTATTCAGCTCGGCCCATTCGGCCAGACGATCGGGTAATGGAAGCGAACGCTCTGGATTGTGGAACTGTGACCAGAAAAGCTTTTCCACTTCGTGACCCTCCTGATCTCGGAAGTGTTCGATCGCATCAGCGGCACTCGCCGCTAAATCCAGATATGCGTCCGCCGAACTCCACATCCGGTCCAACGGAGCATATTTAGGATCCCCGAACTTCATCCGCAGCATAAAGGGCTTTCCAGCCGCGATATCTCCGGCCTGACGCAGCTCCTCCTTCATCGCTCTCATCGCAGGACGAGAATCCTTGGCCGCCGTAATGGCCTTTTCCAGGTCTGTCCGCTCTGCCCGATCTTCTTTCTCAAAAAGCTTGCAGCGGTCCGCAGCGGTCTTCAACTTCGCAACCATCTCAGCCTTTTCCTTTTTGCTTTGGCAATGAGCAGCTTGTTCGGCTTTCAACTCCTCAACCGCCTTTAAGGCAGCCGCATCGCTCTCCCTGGCTTGCTCCTTGGCTCGGGCAAGCTCTGCCCGAAGGTCCTCCACAGCGGCAGCCCCATCTGCATCAAGTGCATACACTGTAAGATACTGGCGTCAAGCTCCTCTTACTAGATGTCTCCGGAGAAAATTACATACCTTGTGCCTCGTCAAGCCGCTTGTTGACAAGCGCGATGTCAGCATCCGCCACGTCAAGTTGCCGCGATAGCTCGGCAAATTCATCAGTCCGGCTAGCCACCTGCATAAGAAGGCGGCAAAATTATACCTGGGACTATGATCCTCTGTATGCCGCTGTTTTTGGCAACACACAGAGTCTCAGGGGCTACTATCTACACGGGGCGCATCTTAAATATGCGGCACTTTCCAAAAAGGTGCGTCACTTCACGTACCTCAAAGCCCGTCAGTAGACTCATGACAGCTTCATGCAACCCGCTTTCCGCGGATGAAATCTTTTCAATCACCGTACCCATCAAAGTACGGCGCGCCTCCGAGATAAGCCCTCGCCCTAGCAGATCCTTCAGTACCTCCGACCGTGCGCCAGACGGTGCCGGACTCGTCCGATCGCCTTTTTCGAAAGCCGGACTCAGAGGGCTTCGGGTGGCCGTATTACCACCTTCCGGCCTTACCGGATCAGGAGAAATCCTCCGCGATGACACCTCAGGGTCGCCCGGCTCATGAGGCGGTATGGAAGGGGGAGGCGTTCCGCTCTCCATCATCTTCGCAAGAAGATCCCCCGAAGACGAGCTCTGCTGAGAAGGGCTAAGGTCCGAACTACAAGGTAAATTTTCGGTTATTCTTCTCAGAATTAAAAGCCAAGATTTCTCTCATTATTTGAACATCCTCTCTACTTACGGCTCGGTGGAGGGCTGATCCCCTTGGGGGCACAGTACGACCGAGGTATCCCCCGGCGCAGGACCCTCTGGCGAAGATTTCTTCCCCTGCTTTGAGACCATGGTCTCCGGGTCTTCAGAGGCGGTCCTCTTCTTCCCCTGGGTAGAGGAATTTTTGATTCCTCCTTTCCCAACAGACTCCGTCGAGGAGGCGGTAACTCCCTTGTCCCCCTCCTCGTTCTCTTCCAAAGGCACGATCTCCAGCATCCTGGTCAACACGGGATTCGGCAAGGTCTCAGGAATGGGGGCCGGACACCTGATTAACTTCGCCTTCGATACCCACTCCTGTTTAAAAGACAACTCTTTTAAGGGTGAAGTTGTGATGGATGAACGGATGGTGTGTCCGGAAACAGGGCTACTTACTTGAGTATCCGGACGATTGCAGCTTAGTCCTGCGTCCTTCGTAGAATCCGGACACATTACTTGTGATCCGAAGAACAATTTGTACATCTCCACGGGCGTCATGCCAAGAAAGTGTTGGAGAGCTCACGGTCCCTCCGGGTTGAACTCCCATAGACGGAGAGGGCGACGTTTGCAAGGCAGGACTCGGCGAATTAACATAACCTGCATCACCACGACCAGACTGATGTCTCTTTCTAGAATATTTCGGATGCGGCCTTGCAATAGGGGCACGTCATTTGCCGGCCCCCAGTCCAGCCCCTTATTGACCCACGACGCTAGTCGGGGCGGGGTCCCGAGCGGAAAACAGGCGGCGCCACCCACTTGGTGCCCCTAGGAGCGGTGATATAGAACCACTCTTGTTGCCATAAGCTGAACTCCTCCTGAAAAGAGCCCTCGGGCCATGGAGCGTCAGCATTCTTGCTTATAACAGCACCTCCGCACCCCGTGTGCTGTCCCTCGATCATCTTCGGCTCTACTTTAAAGGTCTTAAGCTACAGTCCGAAGTGAGGAGTAATGCGGAGGAAGGCTTCACACACGATGATAAATGATGAGATATGGAGGATGGACTCCGGAGCTAAGTCGTGAAATTCCAGCCCATAATAAAACATGAGCCCCTCAAGAAGGGATCCGTCGCGAAGCCGAGCCCTCGGAGGAAGTGAGACATGAATACCACACTCTCACCAGGCTCGGGAGTAGGAACAACCTGCCCTTCAGCAGGCAGCCTATGCGAAATTTCGCCGGTCAAGAACCTGGCTTCTCTCAGCTTTAGCACGTCCTCCTCCGTAACGGAGGAAGGCGTCCATCGGCCTCGAAGGTCCGATCCGGACATCGTCGAAGGTCCGAAATGCCTGAAATCTAGGGCCTTGGGTGTTGAAACTCGAGGCAAAGGGCGAAATCAATTAAGATCAAAAGAAAGGAGTAAGGCCTTGGTCTCTTTATAAGAGGTTGCATACCAAGAGCCCCCCCTGTGACCGTTCGGGACTCGCCTTTGATCGAGGAAATGTACCAACGGGCATGATTGGGTTACCCACGTCTGTATTGATGAGAATCCCGTAAATTACGGGGACACGATCTTTGCTTCGACAAGACGTGCCAAGGAAACCGCCTCGCAAAACGCGCTGAGGTGGGACAGTAAAATGATTCGAATAAAGGCTTGGCCGTGGTGTGATGTCACGCTATGGAATACGTCAGTAGATTAGATTCGTGTAAATATTATTCTCTCTATGGCAATATGTGGAACTTATTTTGCAGAGCCGGACACTATCCTTGTGTTCAATGTCTTCTACAAAGTATTCGGAGGAGGAACCCACCTTGCAATGCCAAAGACAATTTGCGCGCCGGACTCGTCGTCATTGAAGCCTGTTTCAGGGGCTTCTGAAGGAGTCCTGGATTGGGGGGTGTCCGGATAGCCGGACTATAACCTTTGGCCGGACTCTTGGACTATGAAGATGCAAGATTGAAGACTTCGTCCCGTGTCCGGGTGGGACTTTCCTTGGCGTGGAAGGCAAGCTTGGCGATACGGACATGTAGATCTCCTTCCGTTGTAACCAACTCTGTGTAACCCTAGCCCTCTCCGGTGTCTATATAAACCGGAGAGTTTTAGTCCATAGGACAGAAAAACAACAATCATACCATAGGCTCGCTTCTAGGGTTTAGCCTCTCTGGTCTCGTGGTAGATCTACTCTTGTACTACCCATATCATCAATATTAATCAAGTAGGAGTAGGGTTTTACCTCCATCGAGAGGGCCCGAACCTGGGTAAAAACATCGTGTCCCTTGTCTCATGTTACCATCCGCCTAGATGCACAGTTCGGGACCCCCTACCCGAGATCCGCCGGTTTTGACACCGACACCCATTTTCTTCAGATCTTCTTCGCTGTAGACATGAGACAAAACAGCCGAGGTATGGTTGAAGGTTTCATGGAGGTAGTATTGATTTTTCTTCACTTCATTGTGGGTTGAGGTCATGTTGTGAAGAATTGAACCAAACTGACGCTTGGCCCATTTATGGTTGCGGTCAACCTTCTGATGAAGACTGAGGAGTAACTCACGATCAGTCGTCACCCTGGGTGCTGTGCCTTGAGGATTTTGCTTGGCGTTGTTGGCGGCAGAGTCATGAGTGGCAGAGTCATCATTGGTTGAATAGGATGCAGCCTTGCGAAATTGACCATCGAATGGACGAATGCCTTCATCTATAATAGCAGCGGCCTTGCCTTTGTCATCAGCTGAGGAAAATGTCCGTTTGAGGACTTCAATGGGAGGCAAGTAGATGCAGTGGTTTAGTGTATCATCTTTGTAGTTGAGTGAAGACCTTGTTCTGATGAATCTCATAATCCAGGGTGCATAAGGCTTCAGCTCAAAAGGTGACATAGCAATATTGGCCAGAGTCCTCAAGAAGAAATCATGGAAGTTGACGGGAACATCATGAATGATATTGAAAAGCAGATTCTTCATGATGCCAATGACTTCTTCATCATTTGAGTCGTGGCCCTTGATAGGACTCAAAGTCTTTGTCAGAATTTGGTAGACAGTCCGAGGCACATAGAGTAATTCCTTGACGAGGAATTTGGTTCGTGGGGCCTGCCCTGGCTTCAAAGGCTTCATCAGAACTTGCATGTAGTGATTTGTATGCTCAGGTTCGCTGTAGACGCAACGAGCACCTTCAAGGGGAGGACTGAGTGGTAGGGCATGAAGCAATTCAGTTGCTGGTGCCTTGTAGTGAGTGTTTTCTTACATCCAGTCCAGCACCCATGAGTTCACATCTTCAGAATCTCCTATGATGTGCAACGTTGCATAGACTGAAGAATGAGTTCTTCATTGCAATCACAGATGTTAGTGCAGAAATTTAGCAGCCCAGCGTCATGAAGAACACTGAGGACTGGCTCGAAGCAAGGCAGAGATTCCATGTCCACGTGAGGAATGTGTGCATGATCGAAGACTTTGTCTTTGTTGAAGAACACTGAGGAATATAAATTGGCTTGACTAGCAGTCCAGAAACGCCTCTTCCTTATGCGAGCAGAATCATACGGATTGTATTCAGTGAAGAATACATGCTCGCCGAAGAAATCTTCAGCCTTGAACTTTTGCTTGCGTGAGAATGGATCCTTTGGCTTGGGCAGAGGAGTGTCATTGAGTTGCATGTCACGCCCAAGATGCGAACCTATCCTAAAGGAACTCGAAGGTCCCACCAAGGATAGAAGCGCATCTTGAAGACGCTTTTGCAAGGTGGATATCATTACATCAACATTACATAATAGTGGGGATACAACCAAGACATACAATGTCTCATGAATACAACAATACATCATATACAAGATCAACATCCGACTATGGATGAAACATAAAGAGACAGTCAAACAACATCCACCCTGCTAACCCAGGCTGCCGACCAGGAACCTATCCCTCAACCGAAGAAGAAGCAGAAGAAGAACTCCAACACAAATAAACATCGCTCTCGCGTCATGGTCATCACATAACCTGTACCTGCAACTGTTGGTGTAGTAATCTGTGAGCCACGAGGACTCAGCAATCCCATTACCATGGGTATCAAGACTAGCAAAGCTTAAAAGGTAAGGAAGGGGTATAGTGGCGAGGTTGCAGCAGTGACTAAGCATGTATGGTGGCTAACTTACGCAAATAAGAGCGAGGAGAGAAGCAAAGCAAGCGGTCGTCAACTAGTAATGATCAAGAAGTGATCCTGAACTCCTACTTACGTCAAACATAACCCAGAACCGTGTTCTCCTCTCGAACAACCCCGAAAAGAGACCATCACGATTACGCACACGGTTGGTGTATTTTAGAAGAGTTTACTTCAAGTTTACTACAACCGGACATTAACAAATTCCCATCTGCCACATAACCGCGGGCACGGCTTTCGAAAGTTCAAACCCTGCAGGGGTGTCCCAACTTAGCCTGTGATAAGCTCTCGCGATCAACGAAGGATATTCCTTCTCCCGGGAAGACCCGATCAGACTCGGAATCCTAGTTACAAGACATTTCGACAATGGTAAAACAAGACCAGCAAAGCCGCCCGGATGTGCCGACAAATCCCGATAGGAGCTGCACATATCTCGTTCTTGGGGCTCACCGGATTGTCCAAACTTCCGATAGGCGAGTCTAGAGTTGCCCTTGGTGGCCACCGGCGGCTGACAGTTTGGACCAGCACTCACGACGAGCACTGGCCCGGGGGGGGCTAAAATAAATATGACCCTCGGGCTCCGGAAACCCAAGGGAAAAGAAAAGGCATAGGTGGGGCAAATGGTAAAACCAATGTTGGGCCTTGCTGGAAGAGTCTTATTCAAAGCGAACTGTCAAGGGGGTCCCATAAATCACCCAACCGTGTTAGGGACGCAAAATCCGGGAACATAATACCGATATGACGGAAACTAGGGCGGCAAGAGTGGAACAAAACACCAGGCATAAGGCCGAGCCTTCCACCCTTTACCAAGTATATAGATGTATTAATGATATAAGAGATATTGTGATATCCCAACATAAACATAAACATAATCCAACATGGAGCAATCTTCATCTTCACCTGCAACATGCAACACTATAAGAGGGGCTGAGCAAAAGCGGTAACATAGCCAAACAACAGTTTGCTAGGAAGGGTAACAAAGGTTAGAGGTTCATGGCAATTTGGGAGGCTTGAGCAGCAAATGGTAGGTAACGCAGCATAGCGATAGAACGAAGCAACTAGCATAGCAATGATAGTAATGAGATCCAAGGTGACGGTCATCTTGCCTGAAATCCCGCAAGGAAGAAGAACGAGTCCATGAAGAAGATGAAGCCACGTAGTCGAACAGATCCTCACAATCGCAAGGTTACCGGAACTAACAAGAAGAAGCAATACCGGAAAGAAGCAAACAACATAGTAAACAACCAACACATGAACAAGGCAAGATGCACAATCAAGTATGATGCATGACAAGATTAAATGTTGTTAACATGGCAAGAGGTGAAGCATAAGTAAACTAACTATTTAGGCAAGTATAAATGAGGACGGAACAACAAGCAACAATTCCGGAAAATCCCCATATGCATATTTCGAATTTGGTACTGTTCTGCCCTATACACAATTTTAATGTTGTTAAACAGAAAAATAAAGTGCAGCAAGTTAATCTATGTTTTTTTCTACCCCGTTTACATATAAAGTTTGTTAGATTCGGAGCTACGGCCTAGAAGATATGAGCAAAACAAGTTAAACATGGCATTGATGCAAAATACATTCAAACATCAAGCACACAACTCAAAACATGGATGCAACAAGGTAACATGAAAATACATGCAAATCTAACCAAGTTTCATATAGAGCACACTCAAAACGGAGCAACGGTTCAACACATACACTATACAAGTCTAAAGGGCATGATGTCTAAAACAACAACTAGGCATATTGCAAGCACCAAAACAACAAGCTACAGGATCTCAACATAAAAACAAAAGGCATGGACATGATGTACATGTAAATCACGAAAAAACATGAACACTGAGCTATCTCCAGAAACTATTAGAACATTCTCAAAAGGACATGGCAAGATTGCAAATAATAACATCTTCACAGACATGGCAGAATTCACAGGACATGGCAGAAATAACATCAGGTTACCAAGTTTAGAGCTATCAAACTACATGCTACAGGAATATATCGTAGCAAAAAAAGGCATGGAATGAATCTAATAATTGCATAGAACAAAAGTCCCTTACTGAAACTAAGCCAAAGTTGCACAGAAAATATGATGGCACCCATGTAAACATAGCAAGTTTTATTACAGATTCAGCCTGAAAATAACAGCACATGGCAGGAACAGCGATAAGTAGGCATGTTGGTGAGCTTGAATCACTCACCACAAAGAATTGCATGACAAAAAAATTTTCCTACAGCAAGAATACATGTTTATGAAGCTAATCATGGCGAGAACAAGCTCATATCATGCATGGATCTCTAGCGACAACCTTGGCAAAATTGAATAACATGTAAACAATCTACCAGGAACATTTTATAGCAAAAGTAGAGCAAGATTAAGACATGCTAGACACTCCATAAATGCAAACAGGGGCATGGATGGATAGAGCATAACCATATTTCCAAAACATCCTTACTGAACATACTCAAAAGAAGCATGGATCTCACTGTAGCAACATGAATACATGGCATAAAAATAACAGCAGACCAAGGACTTAGTGAAATTCTAAGTCTCTGAAATCAGCAACATCATGGAGGCTATTTTTCAAGCTTGAAAAAATCAACACATGGCATATCATGAAGAAAGGATTGCACCAAAGCAAAGATGGCATGTTGTAGCTCGTAACACATGTAGACCTCATGCTCAAAAGAAAATCACACAAAAAGATACAAAAATGACAAATGAGCATGTTCTGATAATAGACAACAGACAGCATTATAAAGCACTCTTGCAACGATGATTAGGGCATCAAGGTGAACTCAAATGAACATGGCACAATGTAACAAAATGAAGGGCACAACTAGATGAACATTTTGATATATTGTACACGCAAAACGGAGCTGTATGCAGAGAGTTATGGCATGTCAAATATAGCATCAGAAAGTAAACAATCAGGGACTTAGAGGAATTAACCACCTCGCAAAAATGGACGGGAAGATCCCGGGGCGGAGGGATCCGGGCACGGGGGGATACGTTTGGATGAGATCCCGGTGGATCTCATCCCGATCCACCGGATCTCACCGGAGATGACGGAGATGGCCGGGGAAGAGGCGGGGCCGGCCGGATCCGGCGAGGGACGCGGCGGCGCGACGTAGGACGGCGGCAGGGACCGGGTCCGGGCGCGGCGCGGCTCCGGGCGGCGCGGGCGCGGCGCTGCTCCGGGCGAGGCGGAGCAGGGAGGCGGCGTCCTGCAGGCAGAGCGGCGCTGCGGGGGCGCCGGCGCGGGTTGCGTCGCCTTGCGCGGCGGAGGCGCCGGCGGCCGGCGCAGGCGCGCAGGCGACGGGAGATGGCGGGCGCGGGGGCATGGGATCGGGCCCGAGCGGGCCTGCCTCGGGCCCTCGCGGGTCGGTGGGAGGTGCGGGGCGGCGGGAGCCCACGTGGCGGCGGCGGAGTGGATCCAGGTGACGCGAGTCTGACGTGGCGGCCGCCGATTGGCCGATGCAACGTGTCCGGCGGACATGTCCGACGCGGATGGACATGTCCGGCGGCGCGAGGAGGAAGAAGCCTAGGGTTAGGGCGGATTCATCCACAAATTTTGGGGGAGAGGGTCTATTTATAGATAGAGGGAGCTAGGAGGCTCCAATTGAGGTGCGGTTTTCGGCCACGCGATCGTGATCGAACGGCCGAGAGGATGGACGGGGTTTGGATGGGTTTTGGGCCACTTTGGAGGGGTGTTGGGCTGCACACAAAAGAGGTCTTTACGGTTACCCAGTTAACCGTTGGAGCATCAAACGGACTCCAAATGAAACAAAACTTGACAGACGGTCTACCGGTGGTGTACCAAATCCGCTTGACAAGCTTCGGTCCATTCTGACAAAGTTTAACACCCACTCACGAAAAGAGGCAAAAGGGGGCACCAGGTGACATAGGAGTGTCGGATTGCAAAACGGACAACGGGGAAAATGCTCGGATGCATGAGACGAACACGTATGCAAAAAATGAGATGCACATGATGACATGGAAAAATGCAACACGCAAGCAAATGACATGGCAATGAAGGCGAATAACTGGCAAACACCTAGTGCATCGGATCCGGGGCGTTACAACTCTCCTCTACTAACAAGAGATCTCGTCCCGAGATCTTAGGAATGAGACGGAAGGGAAAAAGAATGAGGTGAAATAAGAACAAAAGAGAGAGGATCAACAAAGTCAAGAGCACTCGAGTAGGAAAAGGAAACGACGAATATGACAAGAATCGAAGCTCCGAAATAAAAATGGATTCGAAATCACTCCGGTTAGAACAAGATAGAAGCGGAATAAGAATGAAAGAATTTAGGCAGAACTCTGGCTGAACATGGAAAGAATGGAACATGAACTTGAGAAGATGGAATGATATTTTACGAGAGAAAGAACACAATGCCTCCGAAAAGACTGGAAAGAGTTGAGGAACAACGAAGAAAAAGATACCATCTACCACAATTGAGTTTGAAAACATCCTTAGAAGAAGGGATAGAACGGAGTTGTTGAGAAAATCAACAACAAAGAATTTGCTTGTTGTGGCCTTATGGATAACATCTCAAAATTTTGAGGTGATAACCGACCACAAACTAAAAAGATTGGATAGCTGAGGAGAACAAAGAAATGCAAAACTCCACTTCAAAAGAATACGGAGAAATTACTTGCACCTCGCGAAGCAAGAAGAAGAATAAGAAGATACTTGAGCTCCTCCAACAAGAATCTTGACGAACACTTGAAGAATGAATTAACTACTGGCGAACCACCATGAAGAACTCCGGTACAAAAGGATGATGAGATAGCATTGAGGTATAAAAAGAATAAGATACATGTATTGCTATGATTTAGGTGGAGCTTCGTGACGAAACAAGCAAGAAGCTTGGAACTCCGGCAAAGAAAGATGGAAACACTTGGGATTGGAATATATTCAACACGAACAAATTCCGAGGGAAGGGATTATTCAACTTGATGAAAGCAGAATAAGAATTATGTTATGCTTATCCTCCACCAATTAAATTGATGCGAAGCAATGGATTTGCATACTACTTATTCGCGTTGGAAAAGATTAAAGGGGGATATAGCACGGAATTTTTTGAGAAAAGTCTTCATGAGCCACCGGTAGGATTGAAAAGAACGAATGAATTGATATGATGAGAACGGAAAAGGAATCTTCAACGAACCACCGTAAGAAATGAAAACGAACGAAGAAAAGAGAATGAATCGCCAGTGAGAATTAGAGCAAGCACGAAGATATTTGAGAGAATTTGATACCGCAGAATGAAGAGGTCTCGAACTGATTACAGATTACTTGAACAAAGCACCGAAAGAATATTGAGACGAACGAAAGGGAACGGATATAGAATAATTGGAGAATGAATTTGAAAACTTAGAACGAAGAAATATTCCGCAAAGATGGCCTCGGGATAATCGAGAGGGAACGCAACTCCTGAAATACTCCCGATGGATGAATAGAATTTGCATGACTTGAAACAATTAGATAGGATAACATCGAGCTAGCACCGCAAATCTCCAGGAGAATGGACAAGATTTAGGGAAAACTCTACTTCGGTCTTTAAATGTCGAGAATGACCACAAGAAACATCATCAAAATTGTTGAGATACTCCGGGAGAATGAAAAGAGGAAAGATTGACCCGAACATGAAAGAATTTTGAAAGCGATCTTGGAGAAAGCATCTGACTGATGAAATTCATACTTACATCAAACTTCGAAAAGCATTTGAAAATAACTCCGGGAAAATAGAAGAGTCAGGTAAGATCCTGGGAAAAGACATGTGGGTTAGGGCCCACTGAGAAGAAACACCGTTGGAAAGGATTGCCGAAAGAGAAATGATGCATCGGAACGATTGAAAGATTTGAATGAGGTGACAACCTGGAATAAATTGAATGCAAACATGAATCTTCTGAGATGTCTTCAGCACTCTGGAAGGATAAACTGGCGAGAGGCGAACGATCAGATGGAAATATTTGAGCTGAGGTAAAGAATACGAACAACACTGAAAACTTGAATAGAATCCACCGGAAAGAAAAAGGGACGAACAATGATGATCTAGACGAGACTTCATCGGTTGAGACAATAGAGGAAAGACAGAAGATGCTCCGCATGAATGAAATTGATTACTTGAATAAAGGCTCAGACTCCGGAATAAAAATGGGTGGGAGGGCGGGAAAAACACAGGCAACTTGAACGACGAATAATTGAATAGAGAAGCGTCGGTTGAAATGATTGAGGAGAGAATGCAAAAGCTTCGCATGAGTAGGATAGTTAATCGATTACAGACTCCGGTTTCAAGAAGAAGAAGGGAGGGCGGGTGGGAAAAAACAAGGACAACTTCGGTCGTGGAAACACCAACGATTGAAAAGAGCTGAGGATTGACCTCTCAAAAGATAAAGAGGTTCGAATCAACTTGACGAGAAATGCACCGGACAAAAGAGGAAGGACAACGAATGAAAACTAACCGCGTGATCCTAAGGAAAAAAATTGAAGGGGAAGAGGAGTAGTTCAAAACACCTACACGTCATGATTTCTCACCAGAGCGACGAAGGGGCAGAGGAGTAAAAAGAAATCCTACTCTCCGATATAACTAGACTCTGAAAAAGTTTTATTCTAGACTCAACAACGGCCAAACTACACGATCAATCAAGGGGGCTCCTAAGGTCGGTCGAGGCTCTGATACCAACTTGTCACGCCCAAGATGCGACCCTATCCTAAAGGAACTCGAAGGTCCCACCAAGGATAGAAGCGCATCTTGAAGACGCTTTTGCAAGGTGGATATCACTACATCAACATTACATAATAGTGGGGATACAACCAAGACATACAATGTCTCATGAATACAACAATACATCATATACAAGATCAACATCCGACTACGGATGAAACATAAACAGACACTCAAACAACATCCACCCTGCTAACCCAGGTTGCCGACCAGGAACCTATCCCTCAATCGAAGCAGAAGCAGAAGAAGAACTCCAACACAAATAAACATCGCTCTCGCGTCATGGTCATCGCATAACCTGTACCTGCAACTGTTAGTGTAGTAATCTGTGAGCCACGAGGACTTAGCAATCCCATTACCATGGGTATCAAGACTAGCAAAGCTTAAAGGGTAAGGAAGGTGTTGGGGATATATCTATTTGAGTAAGCCGGCCAGGAGGGGCCGGGTTACGCAAAGAGTACTCATCGTGAAGGAAGCCCAAGACCCAGCATGAGAATGGCGGTTCATAGGGTTTAAAGCCCACGGGCGACTTTAGGCCCATAGTGATAAACCGCCATAATGGCATGACTTGTAACATAAGGTAGAGGTAACTAGTCACCGAGCCGGACATTGTTTATGAGCCGGCCGAGACTCTGTAGGCCGCAGGGCGTCAACCCGTGTATATAAGGGGACGACCCGCCAGCGGCTTAGGGCAGAAAACAACACATCGAGAACCGGGCATAGCGTATCTCACTCCCATGTCATCGAAACCTCAAGCAATTCCAAACCAACTAGACGTAGGCCTTCCTTCACCGCAAGGGGCTGAACTAGTATAAACCTCTCGTGTCCTTTGTCCCGATTAACCCCTTTAAGCTTCCTAGTTGCGATGGCTCCACGACTAAGTCCTTCCAAGAGGACATCTGCCGTGACAATTCCACGATAGTTGGCGCCCACCGTGGGGCCAGCGCACGATGGATTTGAGTTCTTGAAGGGCAGCTTCGAAGGGCTCAAGGGATATGCAGTGGGCCGGATGAACAAGAGTCGTCGCGGCAAGATCTACATCGACGACGAAGGCTGGGGCCCCGACGCCGGCTCAATTGAGTACGGGTACCGGGTCCCCTTCGACGGAATTCATGTCTTCATCGGCCGGATTGGTGAGCTGGGCCGTGAGCCGGACAACTGCACCGACCTCGTCGAGACGGCTCAGCCTGCGAGACCCGCCTGAGCTCAACCCATCTTGAAGCGTGCCTTTGTGGGTTGCATCCACGGAGGTGAACTTTCTGAAGGATCTGAAGAAGCTGGCGAGCCGGCCGTCCTCTCGGATGGTGATTCATCCGTCGGTTCAACGGATTCGCTGTATCAAGTCCAAGACGGTATACTTGGGGGTTGTTTCGATGGCAGCACTATTCCGGACCCCTCTGATTCACCAAATTGGGCAGGAGTCTTCATGGCTGGTACTCAACCCGGCCAAAATTCTATGGCCTCAGCAGCAATAACGTCCGGGTTAGGAGCAGACGGGGCAGGAGGCCCTGTGCGCTCACCGGCTCAGGTGTTGATGGATCTTATGGATAGGCTTACAGCCTTGTTGACTGTTACAATCATCCCTGCGAACCAAGATGAGCATAACGCAGAGGTGGCACGGGTTCGTGAGGAGCTCGCTCAGGCCAAGGAAACCTTATCAGCCGAAGATACTAGATTGGCCACAGAGCGGGCGGCTTTGGACGTACGGGCGTAGCAGCTTCAGGCAGAGGCTTTTCGGCTCATGCTGAGCCTGAACGCGTCTAATGAGGTGATGAGGAGGAGACTTCAGAAGACTCAGTCCCGCTTACCTCAGATTTACGATCCTTGGAATCTCTTTGCTACACCCGGAGCCGGCCCAAGTAACCCGCCAGGTGCCGATCAATTTATGACATCCGGAGCAGGAGGCCCGGTTCAGCCTCAGGTGACGGCGTCTCGTCACGGCAATATGGCACCGCCCCGTTACATACCAATACCACCGGGTCACTTCTCCAACCCCATGGAGAACTTAATTGCAGCATCAGCATGTTTGGCGGCTCTTCCAACAGATGGTGATGATCCGACAGCGGTGGAAACCTGGAGGATCAGGGAACTTGTCCAAACAGCGCCGGCTCAGCAAGAGACCTACTCCTACAGCCGGGATAGGATTCACTCAACTCCTCCGCCCTGGTTAGCTTTGCCTCGTCAAAACCGGAGCCCAAGTTACAGCAGACGCATGGAGTCGGAGGCCCTGTCAAGCGACGCTCAGTGATGGAACCAGCCCAGCGGATATAACCCGGTGCAGGATCGTATACGTCAGGAGGATGAACGGGCGTCTCAGCTAGCAGATCAGCAGGACGTACCGGCTTATCCGACGACTTCTGTGGAGGCGGGACTTGCTACTAGAACCGGAGGAGTTCCTTGTCTGGTACCTGCTCTACCTAATGTACGTCTGCCCAAGAATTTCAAGGGACCTCGAAAGGTGCCGAATTATACGGCCGACTTACAGCCTGGGGCGTGGATTGAAAGTTACGAGATGGCCATGGAGCTGCTGGACGTTAGTGATGAAGCAATGGCTATATACTTCACCATGATGTTGGACGGAACGACCCGTTCTTGGCTAAAGGGTTTGCCACCCAATTCCATTAGTTCATGGGTAGCGCTCAAGGCCTGCTTCATTCAGAACTTCAAAGATACTTGCAAGCAGTCTATGTCGATTGTGGACTTGACAAATTGTAAGCAGGAGGAAGGTGAATCCACGACTCATTGGGTTCTCATGCTGGAGAAGAATTGCCGCTTTGAGCCTCTAAGACAGAAACTGGGGCGCCTTAAGCGTGATTGCAACGATATGGGGACGCTGATGGCGGCTTTAGTCAAGTATGCCGATTCTGATAGTACCAAGGATCTCGCGTATGACGAGGAAAAGACAGGGAAGGGAAAGAAGAACGGCAATGGAAAGGGTCAGCAGCATAACCCAACGAACCAGGGAGGCAACAAACGTAAGGCGGATAGTAACCCAGAGTTTGTGGCCAATGCACAGGGTAACAATCAGAAGCGAAAAGGAAAGCCACCACCTTGGTTTGGCGGGTCAGGTCCGTCTCTTGAGCAACTACCCAATGAGCCCTGCCCGAAACACGACACCCAGGAACGGCCAGCAACTCATTTGTGGAAGGATTGCACAATCATGAAGGCTTTCAAGAATTCTAATACATTTGATGGCAATCAAGGCCCGGGCGGCGGCTCGGGAGCTGGTGGCTTTCATGGCCCGGGCGGCGGTTCAGGTGCCGGTTTCCAAGGACACCAGGGCGGTTATAACCAACAACAGTCTGGTCAAGGAGGTCAGCAGCAGCAGCAGTCGGGTTATCGGAGCCATCCAAAACAGCTCAACAGTGGGCAGTATCACGTGTTTACCACAAGTTTGTGTAAACATGATCAGAAAATTCATAAGAGGGCTGTGAATTGTGTTGAGCCGGCAGTCCCTCGTTACTTGAGGTGGTCAGAACAGCCCATTGTCTGGAGCAGGGAGGATCACCCTCCCCGGGTTGATAATCCGGGTGAACTAGCCCTAGTGGTAGCACCGCAGGTTGGGGGTTATAAATTCACTAAGGTTCTCATGGATGGAGGTAGCAGCATCAATATCCTCTATTACGAGACCTTTCGGCGCATGGGCTTAACTGACAAGAATTTAAAAACTTCTGATACCGTCTTCCATGGAGTGGTGACTGGTAAGTCGGCGTATCCTGTGGGTAAGATTGAGCTGGAGGTGGCTTTTGGAGACGAGCATGATTCTAGGGCTGAAAAGTTAACTTTTGAGGTGGTCAAAATCAAAAGTCCGTATCACGCTTTATTCGGGCGGCTGGCTTATGCCAAGTTCATGGCGCCGCCGTGTTATGTTTATTTATAGCTCAAGATGCCGGGTTACAAGGGCACTATCACTGTGCATGGAAGCCGAAAGGTGGCCCTGGAGTGCGAAGAAGGCGATGCAGCTTACGCCGAGTCTGTCTGTGCAGCGAAGGAGCTCAAATTTTATCAAGATAACGTTGACCCGGCGGATAGGACCTCCCTCAAGAAGCCGCCGACGGAACATGACCCGGCCATGAAATTTAAATCGGCTGCGGAGACTAAGCTTGTTGATTTTACCCCAGGCGATTCATCTAAGCAATTCAGCATCAGTGCCAATTTGGATCCTAAATAGGAAAGCGCGCTCATCGAGTTCATCCATGAGAACTGGGACATCTTCGCATGGAAACCTTCTGACATGCCGGGTGTACCGAGAGGACTCGCTGAGCACACTCTTAATATTGATCCGAAGTATAAGCCGGTCAGACAATTTCTGCGGCGATTCAATGAGGAACGACAAAAAGCCATAGGAGAGGAGGTCGCCCGGCTCTTGGCGGCTGGGTTCATTATTGAAGTCTTTCACCCGGAGTGGTTAGCTAACCCGGTGCTCGTGCTCAAGAAAAATGGCACCTGGCGGATGTGTGTGGATTACACGGACTTAAATAGGGCTTGTCCGGCTGATCCCTTCGCTCTCCCCCGTATTGATCAGATCATTGATGCTACGGCGGGTTGCGCGCGTTTGAGCTTTTTGGATGCATACTCTGGTTATCATCAGATCAAGATGGTGGTTAAGGACCAGGAGAAGACGGCTTTCATCACTCCGTTTGGAGCCTTCTGTTATGTGTCTATGCCTTTTGGGCTCAAGAGTGCCCAGGCGACTTATCAACGGTGTGTACAGAATTGTCTCCACAATCAGATTGGGCGCAATGTACATGCTTATGTGGATGACATAGTGGTGAAGTCTAGAGAGACGGAAACACTGATATCTGATCTCATAGAAACCTTTGATGACCTCCGGGTTTACAAGATGATGCTTAACCCGGAGAAGTGTGTATTCGGTATACCTGCAGGCAAGCTTTTGGGATTCTTGGTCTCAAACAGGGGCATCGAAGCCAATCCGGAGAAGATCAAAGCAATCACCTCTTTGGCTAAACCGGTGTTTATCAACGATGTTCAGCGACTGGCGGGTCGTGTTGCTGCTTTAAGCCGGTTCATAAGCCGGTTAGTTGAGAAGCCCCTACCGCTGTACCAACTGATGAAGAAGGCAGACACCTTTGTTTGGAGTAATGCCGCCAATACTGCTTTTGAGGATTTGAAGAGGCAGTTATCTGAGCCGCCGGTTCTTGCAGCTCCCATTGACAAGGAGCCTTTGCTATTATATGTAGCTGCTAATTCACGAGCTGTCAGCGTTGCAATTGTGGTGGAGCGCAAGGAGGCTAGTAAGGAGCATCCGGTTCAACGGTCGGTTTATTATGTCAGTGAGGTGCTCATCGAGTCAAAGCAAAGGTACCCTCATTGCAGAAGCTGGTTTACGGGGTGTTCATGGCAAGCCGGAAGCTGAAACAGTACTTCCAAGGTCACCTTATCACTGTGGTAAGTTCTGCCCCTTTGAGAGACATCATCCAGAACAGAGAAGCCATAGGACGAATCGCCAAGTGGGCCATTGAGCTCGGGCCTCATGGTTTGAAGTGTGTGCCACGTACTGCCATTAAGTCTCAAGCCCTGGTCGATTTTATCAATGACTGCACAGAGCTACAAGCACCTGAGGAGAAGCCCGACAACAGATATTGGACTATTCACTTTGATGGGTCCAGGAAGTTGGAAGGCTCGGGGGCTGGAGTCGTGTTAACTTCCCCTCGAGGTGACAAATTATGTTATGTGATCCGACTTATGTTTCCTTGTACTAACAACGCAGCAGAGTACGAGGCTCTACTCCGTGGTCTCCGGATAGCCAAAGAGATGAACTTAAGCCGGGTGAGATGCTTAGGAGACTCGGACCTAGTGGCTCAACAGGTGTCAGGCAAGTGGGATTCCAAAGATCCCTTTATGGCGGCATACCGTCGTGAGGTTGATGCTATGGCTGGACACTTCAAGGGTTATGTGGTGGAACACATTGATCGAAGGAAGAACAAGGCGGCTGATGCCTTAAGCCGGCTAGGATCTCAACGTAAGCCGGTGCCGCCTAACACCTTTCTTGATGTTTTGCATAATCCTTCTGTTAAGTTACCTACAGAGGAAGATCTGGCAATACTAGACCCAGAGGAACAACTGGTGGCGGCTCTCCACGTTATCCTAGATTGGAAAGTGCCTTATATGGCTTACATGACCCGGGGAGAGTTGCCGGAGGATGAGACCTTGGCAAGACAAATCGTCCGGCGATCCAAGTCCATGACAATTGTCAATGGCGATTTACATCACTACAACGTCACTGGAGCGTTTCAACATTGCGTGTCACCTACAGAAGGTCAGGAGATCCTTCATGAGATTCATGAAGGCGATTGTGGTCATCACGTTGGTTCAAAATCTCTTGTGGCCAAAGCTTTTCGTCATGGGTTTTATTGGCTGACGGCTCATGCTGATGCGGAAGATTTGGTCAGTAAGTGTGACGGATGTCAGAAGTTCTCACGACGAGCCCATGTGCTGGCTCAAGAATTGAGGATGATTCCAATTACTTGACCGTTTGCAGTATGGGGGCTTGATATGGTCGGGTGAGGGAGTCCTGGATTAGGGGGTGTTCGGATAGCCGAATTATACCTTCAGCCGGGCTCCAGGACTATGAAGATACAAAGTTGAAGACTTCGTCCCGTGTCCGGAAGGATCTTTTCTTGGCGTGGAAGGCAAGCTAGGTGTGCGGATATTCGAGATCTCCTACCATTGTAACCGACTCTGTGTAACCCTAACACTATCCGGTGTCTATATAAACCGGAGGGTTGTAGTCCGTAGGCGAACCATCATCATACACAATCATACCATAGGCTAGCTTCTAGGGTTTAGCCTCCTTGATCTCATGGTAGATCCACTCTTGTACTACCCATATCATCAATATTAATCTAGCAGGAGTAGGGTTTTACCTCCATCGAGAGGGCCCGAACCTGGGTAAAATAAAGTGTCCCTTGTCTCCTGTTACCATCCGACCTTGACGCACAGTTCGGGACCCCCTACCCGAGATCCGCCGGTTTTGACACCGACATTGGTGCTTTCATTGAGAGTTCCTCTGTGTCGTCGCTTTTAGGCCCGATGGCTCCTTTGATCATCAACAATGATGAGGTCTAGGGTGAGACTTTCCTCCCCGGACAAATCTTCGTCTTCGGCGGCTTCGCTCTTCGGGCCTATTCGCTTGGTCATCTGGAGCAGATCGAAAGCTACGCCCCTGGCCATCAAGTCAGGTTTGGAAGCTTAAACTACACGGCTGATATCCGCGGAGACTTGATCTTCGACGGGTTCGAGCCACAGCCAAGCGCGCCGCGCTATTTCGAGGGGCATGATATAGCTCTGCCTCCGAATAGCACCCTGGAGGCCGCACACGCTTCGGCCCCGATCTTTGACTCAGAGCCCGCTGCGTTCTCTGAGGATGAACGGTTGGACGTCACCTCGGGGGCTGCTATCTCAAAGGCGATTGAGCCGAACGGCAGCCCCGTACACCGCACGGCCCAGGACTCCAAGGAGCCGGACTCTTCTCCGAACTCCGAGCCTTCCGCGCCCCCGCCGATCGAATCTGATTGGGCGCCTGTAATGGAGTTCACCGCCGCGGACATCTTTCAGTGCTCACCTTTCGGTGATATCCTGAATTCTCTCAAGTCTCTCTCTTCGTCAGGAGAGCCCAGGCCGGATTATGGTCTGCGAAGTTGGGATTCAGGCGACGAAGAAATTCGAAGCCCACCCACCACCCACTTAATAGCCACTGTCGACGATTTAACTGACATGCTCGACTTCGGATCCGAAGACTTCGATGGTATGGACGACGAAGATGGAGACGAACAGGAACCAGCACCTATAAGGCGCTGGGTCACCACCACACCCAATGATGTATTCATGGTGGATACCCCTAAGGGAAACGACAACGAAGAAAAAGGGGACGAAAAAAGGGACAAACCCTCCGAAAAGCAATTAAAGCGGCGACGAAAACGCCGAGCCAAGCCCCGCCTCGATCAAGACCCAGCCATAGAGCAGGATGAGCCGATAGACGACGAGCGCGCCTCAGAGCAATCGTCCGAACAGGGCAACTCGGATAGAGGGGACAGACAGCCCTCCCCCGGCCATAACAGAACTCCGGACGATCTCACACTGGATAAAACCACGGAGCAGAAGAATCTCCACGAAAGGCTTGTTGCTACAGCATGCAGCCTGAAAAAGCAGAAGCGGAAGCTAAAGACGGCGGAAGATGCACTCAGAATAAGATGGAGCAAGGTAATCAAGACCGCAGACAAATACGGCGGCAGCCGCCGCACTAAAAGCTATCCGAAGAGAAAACTACTGCTCGAATTCGATCAAGAGGCCCTAGAGCCCTCGCATTCGAAAAATAAAAATGCCATACGGTCGGATAGACGACCACACGACCACCATAAAACGGCAAGTGGCGCCGCATTCAATGCGGCATGCGACCCAATTAAAGACTCGCGTCATGGCCCAGCCAGGTCCATTTACGGTCAAAGAAAGCAAGCTCTCACAAGCAATGCAAACAAGCTATCATCAGAATCCGGCACACCCAAATACAGGGGCGCCGCACACCCCCTATGTTTCACCGATGAGGTCCTGGAATATGAATTTCCAGAGGGATTCAAACCCGTCAACATAGAGGCGTACGATCGAACAAGAGACCCCGGAGTCTGGATCGAGGATTATATCCTCCACATACATATGGCTAGAGGAGATGATCTCCACGCCATCAAATATTTACCCCTTAAGCTTAAAGGGCCAGCCCGGCACTGGCTTAAAAGCCTTCCCGAAAACACAATTGGAAGTTGGGAAGAGCTCGAGGACGCTTTTCGAGCAAATTTTCAAGGGACCTACGTCTGCCCTCCGGACGCAGACGATCTCAGTCACATAACTCAACAGCCCGGAGAATCAACGCGACAGTTCTAGAACAGATTCCTTACTAAAAAGAATCAGATAGTGGATTGTCCGGACGCCGAAGCCTTAGCAGCTTTCAGGCATAATGTCCGAGACGAATGGCTCGCCAGACACCTCGGCCAGGAAAAGCCAAGAACAATGGCCGCACTCACAAGCCTAATGACCCGCTTCTGCGCAGGAGAGGACAGCTGGTTGGCACGATGTAGCCCCAGCGACCCAAGTACATCCGAAATCAGGGATGGAAACGGAAAACCGCAACGAAATAAGGACCATCGCCGAATCAAAGGAAAAAGTCTGAAGAGCGCGGCAGTCAATGCCGGATTCAAAAGCTCGCGGCAAAATCAAACAAAACCACCCCCTCAGGATAACAGGGATGATCCGTCCAGCTTAAATAGAATCCTGGGCAGAATATGTCAGATACACAGTACTCCTGGGAAGCCTGCCAATCACACCCACAGAGATTGTTGGGTTTTTAAACAATCCGGACAACTTAACGCCGAACACAAGGGGCTCGACACACCAAGTGAAGAAGAGGACGAACCCCAAAGGCAGAATACCAGGAAACAAAAGAACTTCCCGCAAGAAGTCAAAACAGTGAACTTACTTCACGTCACAAAACGTATGGCACCCATAAAGGTACGTACAATCAAACTTTCCCATCAGGAGTCCCGCCACTGGTCACTAAAGCCAATCATCTTTGATCAGCTAGATTATTCTAGAAATATCAAAAACGCAGGCCGGACTGCCCTGATACTGGATCCAATAATCGATGGATTCCAGTTTACCAATGTCCTTATGGACGGAGGCAGTGGACTAAACCTGATATATCAGGATACAATCCACCGCATGGGCATAAACCCAGCAAGAATCCGCCACAGCAAAACCTCCTTTCAAGGGGTAGCACCAGGCCCGGACACCCATTGTATGGGTTTTATCTGGCTCGTGGTCATATTTGGCTCTACCAATAACTTTCGTCGCGAAAGGCTGACCTTCCATGTAGTCCCGTTTTCAAGTCGCTATCAAGCACTAATGGGACGCGGAGCTTTCGCTCGCCTTAACGCCATACCGCATTACGCATCTCTCACACTTAAGATGCCCGGTCCGCGAGGCATCATCTCTTTAAAGGGAGCGCACTAAAATACGCCTCCTCCAAACGGAGGACTGCGCGGCCGCTTAAACAGCCGCACAATAAAGTGGCCTCGCAAGCCAAAAGACTTTTTTATAAGTCATCAAAGGCCACGGACCCGGACTAAACAAGTTTGGCACAAGTCCGTCATCAACGCAGGCTCATAAACGCCATATACCCCCGTACCAGGGGCTATACGCAGAGACAATAAAGCTCAAATTAATATATTTTTTACTTTATATTTTGTTTATTATCTTTTTATTCTGCACAACCCATTTTCAATTCAGTTCCTCTCTTTTACAGATGAACGTCGTGCGGCGCCCGTCCAGGACACGACACAACGGAGACACAGGCGCAGACGTGCAGTAGGGACCCATTTTAAGGTTTCTTTTTAGATTAAGACCCTGCGTAAACCTTTTTTACTGTCTCTTGCTGCTATACATCCCCTGGTTTTTTCTACTATAACCAAGGAGGAGGCTGGCGTTTTGGCATGTGGCCACGCCAGAATTATTGCTCGTACCTAGACACTAGGGGCTCTTTTTTTTAAGGGTGTTGTCTCACCCGCACTTATAAAGACCGAACACCTTAGGGAGTGTCCGGCGTCGCGAGTTTTAGCACTATATGCATCATCTCCGAATCATGATTTTGGTCATATGTTGGGTTTCCCGGCTCCTGAGTTCGGCCACCTTACGTTCCGCTCTATCGGCTAAGGTAGCACCAGGAGAACTACCGCGATTGTGCCCCGGTTCGACCGGGTGAGCACCTCAGTAGAGAAAGCCGAAAACCGACTGTCATGATGTAGCGCGAGACTGGTCGCCACTCGATGACTCATAGGGATTTTTCGAATCCCTCCGCTTTGACGAAGGACCGTTTCCCGGTCAGGCACGTACGCGCTCCGAACTCGGGCAAAGCGCATTCGCCACTAAAGGGCTAGCTAAAGAGTCCCACTGTCAAGATCCTATGGCTAAGTGAAAGTGTTAAAGCATTATAGTCCGGTTGCCAAGCCCGCTGCGCTATCACCTCCTTTGTAGGACCAAGACGTTGGGTTAAGTGTGAAAATGTGTCTTCTGCGCGCACCCCCGCACTATGTGCGTGGGGGCTGAAGCCAACGACTGCAATCTTTCAGAATTTATATATATTAAAACGGCCGCACAGGAGGTGTTCTTAATACTTGAAGGCACAAGTCTAAAAATGCCACTACAATTTATCAAACTACTGTTTTATGATTACATATGCTATCATAATGTAGCATCCTTCGAGCACTGCGTCTCTATTACGCGAGCGCCTTCGAGGACTTCCTCAAAATAGTGCTCGGCAGGTGTTCGGCTTTTATCCGAATCCTGGGACGCAACAATGGTGGGCTCCATATCTGCCCAGTATGTCTTGACACGGGCAAGAGCTAGCCGAGCGCCCTCTACACACGCTGACCTCTTCATAGCATCGACACGTGGCACCACGTCTAGCAATTGCTGCACCAAGCTGAAGTAACGCTTCGGCTCCGATCTCCCGGGACACAGACGATACATGACGTACTTCATGGCGAGTCCGGACAACCTATTCAGCTCGGCCCATTGGGCCAGGCGATCGTCCACTGCCAGCGGACGCTCTGGATTGATGAATTGCGACCAAAAGAGCTTCTCCACTTCATGATCCTTTTTATCTCGAAAGTGTTCTGTCGCATCAGTGGCACTAGCCGCCAAATCTAGATAGGTGTCCTCTATAGTCCACATCCGGTTTAACGGGGCAAACTTCGGATCACAAAAATTTCTCCGCAGCGAGAAGGGCTTTCCATCCGCAATCTATCCGGCTTGACGCAGCTCTTCCTTCGCCGCTCTCATTATAGAGCGGGCGTCCTTGGCGTCAGCAACAGCCTTCTCTAAGCTCGTTTGCTTCGCCCGATCTTCTTCTTCAATAAGCTTGCAATGGTCAGTAGCGCTCTTTAACTTTATGGCCATATCAGCCATTTCATCCTTGCTTCGGCAGTGGGCAGCCTGTTCGGCTTTCAGCTCTTCAAGGGCTTTTACGGCAGCCGCATCGCTTTTTCTGGCTTGTTCCTTCGCTCGGGCGAGTTCGGCCCTAAGACCTTCCACGGCGGCCGCACCATCTGCGTCAAGCACACACACGGTAAGATATTGACATACAGCTCGTCTTACTAACAATCGCCTAATGATTTCAATACCTTGAGCACCATCAAGCCGCTTGTTAACAAGCACGATGTCGGCTTCTGCCTCATCCAGTTGTCGCTTTAGTTCGGCATATTCACAAGTCCGGCTTGACTCTGGACAATCAGCCACCTACATATAAAGGTGCCACTTAAAGGACCTGGGATTAAGATCCTCTGCGCGCCGTACACCTTTACGACGCACAGAGTCTCAGCGGCTACTATCTACACAGGGCGCACTTTATTTATGTGCAATTAATACAAATATACGTTATTTAAAACATACCTCAAGGCCTGCTACTAAACTCTTGACGGCCTCGTGCAGTCCGCTTTCTGCGGATGAAATCTTTTCAATCACCGTGCTCATTAACGCACGGTGCTCCTCTGAGACAGAGGCTCGCCCCAGCAGAGTCTTTAGCTCCTCCGACCGAACACCAGACGGTGCCGGACTCGTCCCATGGCCTTCCTCAAAGGCCGGACACGGAGAACCTTGGGGGGCAGCACCATCCGCCCTTAGCGGATCCGGAGAAATCCCCCGCGATGACACTTCAGCGTCGCCCGCCTTGCTAGGCGATACAGAAGGAGGAGGCGTTCCGTTCTCCATCATCTCCGGAAGAAGATCCCCCGAGGACGAGTTCTGCTGAGAAGGTCTGAGGTCCGAACTACAAAGTAAGGTTTCGGTTAAAACTTCTCAGATATAAATCAAGGATTTCTCTTAAAAGAAAAACTCTTCCTCTACTTACGGCTCGCTGGAGTGCTGGTCCCTTTTAGGGTTTAGTTCGGCCGAGGGGCTCCTCGGCGTTCGGTCCTCTGACAAGGATTCTTTCCCCCGCTTCGAGGCTACGGTCTCCGGGTCATCAGAGGCGGCCCTTTTCTTTCCCTTAGGAGAGGAATTATCGATTCCCCCCTTCGAAGGGGCCTCTTTCGAAGAGGCCACGGTTTCCTTGTCCTCCCCCTTATTTCCCTCCAAAGGCACTTCCTCCAGCATCCTGACTAGCACGGGATCCAGCCTGGTTTCGGGAAGGGTAGCCGGACACCTGATCAGCTTCGCCTTCGCTATCCACTCCTGCTTAAAAGGAGAAGCGCTGTTAAAAGCAAATTAATTATGCGGGTAAAAGGTCCGGTCACAAGGTCACCTACTTGAGTATCCGGGTGATTGTGGCTTAAACCAGCATCCTCGGTCAAATCCGGACTCACTTCTTGTGATTCGAAGAACAGTTTATACATCTCCACAGGCGTCACGCCCATAAAATTCTAGAGAGCTCGTGGTCCCTCCGGATTGAATTCCCACAAGCGAAGGGGGCGACGTTGGCCGGGCAGTGTCCGGCGAATCAGCATCACCTGTGTCACCTTGACCAGGTTGAAGTCTCCATTCAAAAGATCCTTAATGCGGCCCTGCGGCAGAGGAACGTCTTTGGGCAAGCCCCGATCTAACCCCGTATTAATCCACGATGCTAACCGTGGTGGGGGACCCGAGCGAAAGGCCAGAGGCGCCACCCATGCGGTGCCCCGAGGAGCGGTGATGTAGAACCACTCCTATTGCCATAAGCCAAGCTCCTCTTGAAAAGACCCCTTGGGCCATGGAGCGTCGGCATTTATTTTTATAGCAGCGCCTTCGCACTCTGCGTGATGCCCTTCGATTATCTTCGGTTCTACTTTGAAGGTCTTGAGCCACTGTCCGAAGTGAGGGGTAACACGGAGGAACGCTTCGCACACAACTATGAACGAGGAGATATGGAGGATGGACTCCGGAGCTAAGTCGTGGAATTCCAGCCCATAATAAAACATCAGCCCCCTCACGAAGGGATCCACGGGGAAGCCTAATCCTCGAAGGAAGTGGGATATGAATACCACACTCTCGCCGGGCTGAGGGCTAGGGATCACCTGTCCTTGAACAGGCAGCCTGTGTGGAATCTCCCTGATCAGGAATCTAGCTTCCCTCAATCTTGATACGTCCTCCTCCGTAACAGAGGAGGGCATCCATTGGCCTTGGAGGTCGGAGCCGGACATTGTCGAAGATACGGTGCGCTCGGAATCTGGAAGGCTAGGGTGCTGAAACTCGAGGCGACGAGCGAGCTTGTTTTGAGAATAGAAGCGGGGAACAGGGCCTTGGTCTCTTTATAAGAGGCAGAATATCAAGCGCCCTCCCCGTAACCGTCTTGGACTAGCCTTTAATTAAGGCAAGACGTGCTAACAGGCACGATTGGGTTACCCACGTCCGTATTAATGAGAATCCCATTAAAGGGGGGCACATGATCTCTGCTTCAACAAGACGTGCCAAGGAAACCGCCTCGCTAAACGAGCTAAGGTGGAACAATGAAAACAATTTAGATAGAAGGCTTGGCCGCAGTATTGTGACGCACTGCGGGATACGTCAATAGATTTGATTTGTGTTATTCTCCGTATGGCAATATGTGGAAACTTATTTTGCAGAGCCAGACACTATTCTGTGGTGTTTATAATCTTCTTGAAGAACTTGGAGGAGGAACCCTCCTTGCAATGCCGAAGACAATCTGCGCGCCGGACTCGTCGTCATTGAAGCCTGGTTCAAGGGCTACTGAGGGAGTCCTGGATTAGGGGGTGTTCGGATAGCCGAACTATACCTTCAGCCGGACTCCAGGACTATTAAGATACAAAGTTGAAGACTTCGTCCCATGTCCGGAAGGATCTTTTCTTGGCGTGGAAGGCAAGCTAGGTGTGCGGATATTCGAGATCTCCTACCATTGTAACCGACTCTGTGTAACCCTAACACTATCCGGTGTCTATATAAACCGGAGGGTTGTAGTCCGTAGGCGAACCATCATCATACACAATCATACCATAGGCTAGCTTCTAGGGTTTAGCCTCCTTGATCTCGTGGTAGATCCACTCTTGTACTACCCATATGATCAATATTAATCTAGCAGGAGTAGGGTTTTACCTCCATCGAGAGGGCCCGAACCTGGGTAAAATAAAGTGTCCCTTGTCTCCTGTTACCATCCGACCTTGACGCACAGTTCGGGACCCCCTACTCGACATCCGCCGGTTTTGACACCGACATCGGGCCTTTCAAGAGGTCTAAGGATAAAACGACGCACCTCTTGGTAGCGATTGACAAGTTTACAAAGTGGGTTGAGGCAGAGCCAGTCAGTAAGTGTGATGCAGCCACGGCGGTCCAGTTCATGAAAAAGGTGATTTTTCGCTTTGGTTTTCCACACAACATCATAACTGATAATGGTACTAACCTTTCCAAAGGAGATATGGAAGAGTTCTGTCAACGAGAGCATATCCAGCTTGATGTTTCGGCTGTGGCTCATCCTCAATCCAATGGTCAAGCAGAACGAGCTAATCAAGAGATCCTGAAGAGTATCAAGCCCCGGCTCTTAGTCCCCTTACAGCGGACACCGGGTTGTTGGGTGGAGGAGTTACCTTCGGTACTTTGGAGCATCAATACCACACCTAACAGGTCCACGGGTTACACACCTTTCTTCATGGTGTACGGAGCAGAGGCGGTTCTACCAAGTGACATCCGTCATGATTCACCCCGTGTGGCGGCTTATGTTGAAGCCGACAACGAAAGAGCTCGGCAAGATGCACTGGACCTGTTGGACGAGGAACGAGACTTGGCAATAGCCCGCTCGGCGATTTACCAGCAAGACCCGCGCCGCTACCACAACCACCGGGTTAGGTCCAGAACCTTTCAGGAAGGCGACTTAGTGCTCCGGCTCATCCAGGATCAATCTGACATGCACAAGATATCCCCTCCTTGGGAAGGACCCTTTGTGGTCAGCAAGAATCTGAACAACGGGTCATACTACCTTATCGATGTTCGAGAGCACAAAGACTCACGTAAGTCGGAGGAGGAGACCCGTCGGCCGTGGAATATCGCTCATCTTCGGCCTTATTATACTTGAGCCACCGGCTCTAATATATGTATATTTATCCTATGTATATATTACATAAAGCAATAAAGCAGGACCTCCATCCTTTTTTCCATCCCAAAAAAGGTTTTATGTGTTTCCTTTGTCAGGTGGTGGAAATAACCAAGAGGAAGCGGGTCACATCTGAATCCGGCTTTCCTTTGGTCCGGCTTTTGATCATATCTGAATCTAGCCATGATCACTTGGGGGCTTCCTGTTCAAACATAGGTCGTATTCGAACCAAAGAGAACATAGCTGTCGATACCCACTTGACCGGCATACTGCCAAGCCCACTTGGGGGCTTCCTGATCATATTTGAATCATAGCTTCACCCCTTTGGGTCTGACGTGGATCGTATTCGAATCAGCGTCATTAAACAACTCTTATGGTCACTTGGGGGCTTCCTGTTCAAACATAGGTCGTATTCGAACCAAAGAGAACATAGCTGTCGATACCCACTTGATCGGCATCGCCACAGCCACTGGGGGCTATATGATCGCATCCGAATCTTAGCTTAACCCCTTTGGAATGGTTCACTAATCGTGTTCGAATCAGAAGCCTTTGAAATTTGTTTATTATTCGTCATGCTTTATAAGTATCACTATTTGGTTATATTAAGATCCTCTTCAAAATACCATAGTGTGAATCACAACCCTCCAGGTGAATATTGGTTACTCCGGGTTACTAAATACCAGGTAAACCTTTATATATGGCAATCATCAGGAGTTACATTTACTTTCAGAGGTAAACATAAGCATCACAAGCATATCATTATGATTACATCTGCTAAGTTCAATCATAAGTTGGTTTTCCTGTAACACTCCGAGTTATCAGAAGCTTATGTAACTCTCAATGCGATAAGTCCCCAAGGGATTTTTTCTATCTTCTGTGCAGGGAAATGCAAGACATTTCTGCAAGAATATAACAGATTCGCATAAACTATGAAGTGCATGACAATGGCGGCTTATGCAAGTCTTAAGGGCCATAAGCATGCGCGAAGGCATGACAAACTCAGAGTGTTTTCGGCTCTATTACAAGACTCCCCGAGTCTGAATGATGAGGCATTGTTTTTATACAAGACATACGCAGGTGACGCCTTGCAATTTACTCTTGGGGTTGACCTGAAGCTTCCGGGTTATCCTTCTCTGCCTCTTCGCCAGTTGCCTTGTCCTGGAAGGATGATGATGCCCAGTCAATGCCACTCAAGGCTTCAAACTCAGCTTCATCATCTATTAAACCGGCTGGGTCTACTTCAGGGGCAAAGGTATGCTTACAAATTGGAGGGATCAGGCTGACATCATCGTAATGCGGTGTGGGAATTCTTAGATTCTCTTTATCCTAACCCGGCTGATACTTGGAGAGGTCAGTGTCATTCCCAATTTGAGTGGCCACAGGGCGTATGTCCCCCACGCAACTGGTGAAGTCTTTTTGATCAAATGTTGTGCCATCCTCCTTCAAACTTGGATACCCAAGAGTGATGTCGGCCGGGTCCAGCTCTGTTAACCAGGCCTTGGCCCGGCTCAAGGCAGCTATTGCTCCGGCTCTTGCTTGGGCCCGTCTCAACTCTTGAATCCGCTGGGGGGGGGCACAGCAAGCCGACGTAACACATCTTGCAAGAGGTGGGGCACGTCATTTGATAAGGCCACAACAGCCAAAGCACGTTGTGACCCGGTGTATAATTGTTCCACCAGTGAATAGACGGCTTTCAGCTTGACTACCATGTCCTGCTGGAGGGTTTTACTTCTGGGGCCTATGTTGTTAAGCAAAGAGTAAGCTGGAAGTGACAATTAGCTTGGTCGTCAAAGGAAGGGTAACAGTATTTGAGGTTCATATAAGGAAAACGTACCGAAGATTGCTGAGACCATTCGAGATATCTGACGCTTCAAGCCGGACAGCTTGGTGTTTACCTTTGCAAGGGATGCTTCGGCTGCCTCGGCTCGGGTCACGAGAGAGGCCTTCTCATCAGTCCAGGATTTCTTCTCTGACTCAAAGTTCTTCTTCAACTTCTCTTGTTCAGAGACGCTGCGTTCAAACTTGGAGTTGGCATTTTGAGTTTCAAGTTCCTAGGCTGACAGGCGGCTTTTAAGGTCAGCAATCTCCGATTCAAATTGACTTATGGTAGCCTGTGTTATCCCGGATTACAGTTAGCATCATGATAAATAATTTCAAAAGTCTCAAGCACTTTGCAAGCAAAAATACTTGACACTTGGGGGCTAATGTGTACCAAAGCTTTCTACATTATTAAGCCGGTCCGGAATATTAAAGTCCCAAGCACTTTGCAAACAAAGATGCTTGACACTTGGGGGCTAATGTGTACCGAAGCTTTCTACATTATTAAGCCGGTCCTGAATATTAAAGTCCCAAGCACTTTGCAAGCAAAGATGCTTGGCACTTGGGGGCTAATGTGTATCGCAAGTTAAAGGTATTGTGTTACATCCGGTTTAAGTATATTTTCTTTAAGCCGGACAAGCAGTTCTCACAGTTTTTTCTAAGTCTACAGCATATTTCCTAATAAGCAGTAGACTTGGGGGCTGGTGCAGTAAGTATGATTGAAAGTAAGGGAGCATAAGTGGTACCTCAGATTTTTGTTGTATCTGCTTCACCATGTCAATTTCCAGGTCACGGCTGCTATGCACCTGGTTAATGTAACCCGAGACAAGCTCTCCAATACTTAAATGAGTATAGTCAGTGATGGCTGACTTGGCCTTACGATGTTCCAATAACTCCTCCTTAGCAGAACATCTGGCAAGAACTGTGGGCCGGCCCGGCTCGACAAACTGTGTCTTGAGTATTTCTACTTCTGGATCAATTGTCTTGGCCGGGCTAGGTGCTTCCAAATTAACAGAACCAGCCAAAATATCTTCAGCAGGCGGATCAGAGGTTGGTACTACAGTATCCTGAGCCGGCTCAAGTGGTGATTGATGTGTGGAAGAGCCGGGGGCAGCTGTGCTCAGTTCCTGTTCAATTACCACAGGGTCTTCCGCCGGTTTATCCTTCTTCGTTTTTTCCTGGGCTTAACTTGCATACTATGAACAAAGCAGAAGAATGAGTATAGAAACATGAGGAAGAACAAACATAAGGTAAATAAATTGATATTACCCAGGAGCAGTCTTAAAATCCGGCATGTTTGACTGCATGGACTCGCCAGATGAAGGAGAGGTATCCTGATAATTGGAGTCAGAGGAATTGAGAGGTTGACGGATTTGACACGCCAAAGGTAAAAAAGGGTATAAGTCGGAGATAACCTCAGACCGACGCTTCCGGGTTGCATCAGGTAAGCCGGAGGAGAGCTCTGCATCCTTGCTGGTCCGGGTTTGCCTCCGGTTTTCAAATGGCTGTTGCTTCAAAAGAAAGTCAGAATCATCGATCTAGAACATCTCTGAAGCACTTGGTTTTCTCTTTTTTGAAGTAGAAGGTCTGGTGGTTCTCTTTTAGGCCCTCTTTGACGCCCGGGCCTGTTTTGCCGCTTCATGGTCATACGGGACTTTCCAGAACTTGTCCTTTTCCTGTAAAGAGTTGTGAAAGGGTATGAGTAAGCCGGAGGGTAATATAACAAAAGATGATCATTGAGACTGATGACTTACTGCGGGGGCCGGGTTATTCTTGCAGATGGGGAGTAAGCTGAAGGTATTGTTCACCACAGTCCCCTCTTTCAACAGTGACTGGATCATAGCCTCGACCGTGTCATCTGGCAAATCATCAGGGCTGTGACGCAGTGGGTCATCCTTTTCCCCCGAGTAAGTACACATTAAGCCGGGTCGGCGGCTTATTGGAATCACCCGCCAGGTAATCCAGGTCCGGACCAAATCAATGTCGTCCAAACCATTGCCCAATAGAGCCTTACTCTTCTTTATGGTGGGGGCAAGTGGAATGCGTTCAGCCGGAGATAATTTGTCGGCCAATGGGTGATTGTACTCCAAGCGTAGGGCACGGAAGCCGGGTAGTGAATTCTCACCAGCTGGAGAGGTGTCTTGGCAATAGAACCATGTCTGGTTCCACTCTTTCGGATGACTTGGCAGCTCTGCATAAGGAAATAGGCAGTCCCTTCGCCGTTGGATTGAGATGCCACCGAGTTCCAGACTGGGCCCATTGGCCGTTCATTTTGCCGGTTCAGATAAAACAGCTCTCTAAACAAAGTTAAATTTGGCTCTTCTCCAAGATACACCTCGCAAAACACTTGGAAGTTGCAGAGGTTCGACACGGAGTTGGGCCCGATGTCTTGAGGTCTGAGGTCAAAGAAATGTAGAACATCTCTGAAGAATTTTGACCCGGGTGGGGCAAATCCCCGGGTCATGTGATCTGTAAACACAATTACCTCCCCTTCCTTGGGTTGAGGTTTCGCCTCTGATGGGTTAGGAGCACGATAGGACATAACTTCCTTTCGGGGCAAATGGCCGGATTTCACAAACCCAGCTAGAGAACTCTCTGTAACAGTGGATTTAACCCAGTTGCAAGTCACCGGAGGTTTGACAACTTGGGGTGACATTGCGTAAACCGACGCCTACAACAAGATAAAGGAATTTTTCCAGTTTAATTATAACCCGGAGGAAAACGCTGTGGGTTTACTCAAAGATGGCGGCTTAAGAAGGGGCCTAATGACGTACAGGTAACTATATGATAATGTTTAAATAGCTTGCTGTAAATTAAGGATGATTAAGGTTTTCTTAAGTCGCCAGAAGCAAGCGGTGCTGACAGCCGGTATTATCTTGAACCGGGTACACGAACTGCTATGGCTGAAGCAGAGTCAACCGACGCAATTTTTGGCTAAGTGTGGGACAAACAGGTTTCACAGATTGCAACTATTATTTTGGATCAAACGATGCTTTGGAAAAGAAAATTCTAGACCTAAAACAGTAGAGAGAAGGTCATATACTCGAGGAAGGCTTCCAAAACAAGGGAAGTGAGATCTGTTCTCAGGCAAGATAAATGCAAAACCAATTACCGCAGCAGTTTCTGTGTTGGTTTTATGATCAAAGCAGGGCATTGGAGGAGAAAGATAGCGAGGGTTCGTGTCGGATGGCGATGAACGCCGACGAACTCGACAAAGCCTCAAAGCAGATCTAAGAAAGAGAGGAGAGGAGCTCAGAAATGCGGACAAGCTGCGGAGATTTGCCGTTGATTTCTGGTCAGAGTCAGGTCAATCCAGCGGCCTGAGTCGGTGAAGACGAAGGGCTCGACGGCGGCGGCGGCGGTGCTTGAGAGGAAGCAAGAGGAAGAAGACGACTGAAAGAGGGAAGAATGGAAGACCTAGGTCGCTCTATTTATAAGGAAAGACTGACCAAGACGGCGCGAGAAACAAGGAGATTAAATATTGTTATCCAGCGGCCCCGACGCCTCGATTCTCGAGATGGTCAGTAAAGGCAGAGATTCGTTGAGGATGTGGCGGATTAAAATATGAATTTATTGAAGATGACGTCACGATGATTTAACCCGGACCCAGATGATGACATCACGGTGGGTTACAATTTTCACACAAGACAGAAGACTAAAGGCCAGTTCATAAGGTTTTAAAAGATTGACATGAACCGGTTCAAATCAATCTGGGGCCTAATGTTGGGGATATAACTATTTGAGTAAGCCGGCCAGGAGGGGCCGGGTTACACAAAGAGTACTCATTGTGAAGGAAGCCCAAGACCCAGCATGAGAATGGCGGTTCATAGGGTTTAAAGCCCACGGGCGACTTAAGGCCCATAGTGATAAACCGCCATAATGGCATGACTTGTAACATAAGGTAGAGGTAACAAGTCACCGAGCTGGACACTATTTATGAGCCGGCCGGGACTCTGTAGGCCGCAGGGCATCAACCCGTGTATATAAGGGGACGACCCGCCAGCAGCTTAGGGCAGAAAACAACACATCGAGAACCGGGCATAGCGTATCTCGCTCCCTGGTCATCGAAACCTCAAGCAATTCCAAACCAACTAGATGTAGGCCTTCCTTCACAGCAAGGGGCTGAACTAGTATAAACCTCTCGTGTCCTTTGTCCCGATTAACCCCTTTAAGCTTCCTAGTTGCGATGGCTCCACGACTAAGTCCTTCCAAGAGGACATCTGCCGTGACAATTCCACGACGAAAGGGGTAAAGTGGTGAGGTTGCAGCAGCGACTAAGCATGTATGGCGGCAAACTTACGCAAATAAGAGCGAGGAGAGAAGCAAAGCAAGCGGTCGTCAACTATTAATGATCAATAAGTGATCCTGAACTCCTACTTACGTCAAACATAACCCAGAACCGTGTTCTCCTCTCGAACAACCCCGAAAAGAGACCATCACGGTTACGCACACAGTTGGTGTATTTTAGAAGAGTTTACTTCAAGTTTACTACAACCGGACATTAACAAATTCCCATCTGCCACATAACTGCGGGCACGGCTTTCGAAATTTCAAACCCTGCAGGGGTGTCCCAACTTAGCCCATGATAAGCTCTGGCGATCAACGAAGGATATTCCTTCTCCCAGGAAGACCCAATCAGACTCGGAATCCCAGTTACAAGACATTTTGACAATGGTAAAACAAGACCAGCAAAGCCGCCCGGATGTGCCGACAAATCCCGATAGGAGCTGCACATATCTCGTTCTCGGGGCACACCGGATTGTCCAAACTTCCGGTAGGCGTGTCCAGAGTTGCCCCTGGTGGCCACCGGGAGCTGACAGTTTGGACCAGCACTCACGACGAGCACTGGCCCGGGGGGGCTAAAATAAAGATGACCCTCGGGCTCCGGAAACCCAAGGGAAAAGAAAAGGCATAGGTGGGGCAAATGGTAAAACCAATGTTGGGCCTTGCTGGAAGAGTCTTATTCAAAGCGAACTGTCAAGGGGGTCCCATAAATCACCCAACCGCGTTAGGGACGCAAAATCCGGGAACAGAATACCGATTTGACGAAAACTAGGGCGGCAAGAGTGGAACAAAACACCAGGCATAAGGCCGATCCTTCCACCCTTTACCAAGTATATAGATGCATTAATGATATAAGAGATACTGTGATATCCCAACATAAACATAAACACAATCCAACATGGAGCAATCTTCATCTTCACCTGCAACTAGCAATGCTATAAGAGGGGCTGAGCAAAAGCGGTAACATAGCCAAACAATGGTTTGCTAGAAAGGGTAACAAAGGTTAGAGGTTCATGGCAATTTGGGAGGCTTGAGCAGCAAATGGTAGGTAAAGCAACATAGCGATAGAACGAAGCAACCAGCATAGCAATGATAGTAATGAGATCCAAGGTGATGGTCATCTTGCCTAAAATCCCGCAAGGAAGAAGAACGAGTCCATGAAGAAGATGAAGCCACGTAGTCGAACAGATCCTCACAATCGCAACGTTACCGGAACTAACAAGAAGAAGCAATACCGGAAAGAAGCAAACAACATAGTAAACAACCAACACATGAACAAGGCAAGATGCACAACCAAGTATGATGCATGACAAGATTAAATGTTGTTAACATGGCAAGAGGTGAAGCATACGTAAACTAATTATTTAGGCAAGTTTAAATGAGGCCGGAACAACAAACAACAATTCCGGAAAATCCTCATATGCATATTTCGAATTTGGTACTGTTCTGCCCTATACACAATTTTAATGTTGTTAAACAGAAAAATAAAGTGCAACAAGTTAATCTATGCTTTTTTCTACCCTATTTACATATAAAGTCTGTTAGATTCGGAGCTACGGCCTAGAAGATATGAGCAAAACAAGTTAAACATGGCATTGATGCAAAATGCATTCAAACATCAAGCACACAACTCAAAACATGGATGCAACAAGGTAACATGAAACTACATGCAAATCTAAGCAAGTTTCATATAGAGCACACTCAAAACGGAGCAACGATTCAACACATACACTCTATACAAGTCTAAAGGGCATGCTGTCTAAAACAGCAACTAGGCATATTGCAAGCACCAAAACAACAAGCTACATGATCTCAACATTAAAACAAAAGTCATGGACATGATTTACAAATAAATCACGACAAAACATGAACACTGAGCTATCTCCAGAAACTACTAGAACATGCTCAAAAGGACATGGCAAGATTGCAAATAATAACAGCTTCACAGACTTAGCAGAATTCACAGGACATGGCAGAAATAACACCAGGTTACCAAGTTTAGAGCTATCACACTACATGCTACAGGAATATATCATAGCAAACAAAGGCATGGAATGAATCTACCAATTGCATACAACAAAAGTCCCTTACTGACACTAAGCCAAAGTGGCACCGAAAATATGATGGCACCCATGTAAACATAGCAAGTTTTATTACAAATTCAGACTGAAAATAACAGCACATGGCAGGAACAACGATAAGTAGGCATGTTGGTGAGCTTGAATCACTCACCACAAAACATTGCATGACAAAAAAATTTCCTACAGCAAGAATACATGTTTATGAAGCTAATAATGGCGAGAACAAGCTCATAGCATGCATGGATCACTAGCAACAACCTTGGCAAAATTGAATAACATGTAAACAATCTGGCAGGAACATTTTATAGCAAAAGTAGAGTAAGATTAAGACATGCTAGAGCACTCCATAAATGCAAACAGGGGCATGGATGGATAGAGCATAACCATATATCCAAAACATCCTTACTGAACATACTCAAAAGAAGCATTGATCTCACTATAGCAACATGAATAAATGGCATAAAAATAACAGCAGACCAACGACTGAAATTCCAAGTCTCTGAAATCAGCAACATCATGGAGGCTACTTTTCAAGCTTGAAATAATTAATACATGGCATATCATGAAGAAAGGATTGCACCACAGCAAAGATGGCATGTTGTAGCTCGTAACAAATGTAGACCTCATGCTCAAAAGAAAATCACACAAAAAGATACAAAAATGACAAATGAGCATGTTCTGATAACAGACAGTAGACAACATTATATAGCACTCTTGCAACGATGATTAGGGCTTCAAGGTGAACTCCAATGAAAATGGCACAATGTAACAAAATAACGGTCACAACCAGGTGAACATTTCGATATATCATGCACACAAAACGAAGCTATATGCAGAGAGTTATGGCATGTCAAATATAGCATCAGAAAGTAAACAATGAGGGACTTGGAGGAATTAACCACCTCGCAAAAATGGACGGGAAGATCCCGGGACGGAGGGATCCGGGCACGGGGGGATACGTTTGGATGAGATCCCGGTGGATCTCGTCCCGATCCACCGGATCTCACCGGAGACGACGGAGATGACCGGGGAAGAGGCGGGGCCGGCCGGATCCGGCGAGGGACGCGGCGGCGCGGCGTAGGATGGCGGCAGGGACCGGGTCCAGGCGCGGCGTGGCGCTGCTCCGGGCGAGGCGGAGCAGGGAGGTGGCGTCCTGCGGGCGGAGCGGCGCTGCGGGGGCGCCGGGGCGGCGACCACGGAGGCGCGGGCGGCAGCGCCTTGCGCGGCGGAGGCGGCGGCGGCCGACGCAGGCGCGCAGGCGACGGGAGACGGCAGGCACGGGGGCGCGGGATCGGGCACGGGCGGCCTGCCTCGGGCCCTCGCGGGCCGGTGGGAGGCGTGGGGCGGCGGGTGCCCACGTGGCGGCGGCGGAGTGGATCCAGGCGGCGCGAGGCTGACGTGGCGGCCGCCGATTGGCCGATGCGACGTGTCCAGCGGACATGTTCGGCGGTGCGAGGAGGACGAAGCCTAGGTTAGGGTGGATTCATCCGCAAATTTCGGGGGAGAGGGTCTATTTATAGATAGAGGGAGCTAGGAGGCTCCAATTGAGGTGCGGTTTTCGGCCACGCGATCGTGATCGAACGACCGAGAGGATGGAGGGGGTTTGGATGGGTTTTGGGCCACTTTGGAGGGGTGTTGGTCTGCACACAAAAGAGGTCTTTACGGTTACCCGGTTAACCGTTGGAGCATCAAACGGACTCCAAATATAACAAAACTTGACAGGCGGTCTACTGGTGGTGTACCAAATCCGCTTGACAAACTTCGGTCCATTCTGACAAAGTTTAACACCCACTCACGAAAAGAGGCAAAAGGCGGCGTCGGGTGACATAGGAGTGTCGGATTGCAAAACGTACAATGGGGAAAATGCTCGGATGCATGATACGAACACGTATGCAAAAAATGAGATGCACATGATGACATGGCAAAATGCAACACGCAAGCAAATGACATGGCAATGAAGGCGAATAACTGGCAAACACCTGGCGCATCGGATCTGGGGCGTTACATTGCATCACAACCTCGGGAATCGCAATCTCAGGTTCGTCAGGCTGAGGAATTTCTGGTTCCTCTTAAGTTGCTGTCTGCGTTGTCATATGGTCAGCAGCAACAGTTTCTTCAGCACTAGTGGCTGGAATTTCTTCATGCACAGATGAGGTGGGGTGAGTTTCTTCAGAGCCCATTTGAACGGTTGGTGCAGGGGATTGAGGTATTTGTTGTAGCAGGGTGAAGAGTGGAGAATTGGGGTGTTGACTTTCCCAAAAGTCATCATTCATCACTGGCGTAGTACTCCCAATATCCACGTCTTCATCTTCCATTTCTTCAACGCCAGCCTCTTCAGCTATGAATTGAGGCATTGGCCAGGAAACAACTGGTGTTGAAGGGATCGTATCCACTTCAATTTCTTCATCAATCTGCTCCGATGAAGCAGCAAAATGATTTTCTTCATCAGATCCGCTAGGGATCTCATATTCTTCACCAAAAGGAACAAGGTCCTTTGATGGCATGGTTGAGATTGGAACAACATCAATGGGATTGGCAAATGAACTTGTCATAGGCTTCATCTTCTTCGGTGCTGAAGAATCTGAAGCAGCTGATGCCCTCCTTTTCTTCACTACAGCATGCTCTGCAGCCTTGTTCTTCTTCACATCTGATGCAGATGGAATAATTGGAGTGGGTGTAGGCGCAGGAGGAGCTGAGAAATCTGGTTGATTTTCTTCAGGCGCAACTGATGTAGTTGCCCTGACTTCTTCAGTTTCTTCAGGCACACCACTAGTGGATGCCCTGGCAATTTCTTTAGCGGCTGGAATGGAGTCATCAGCCGTGGAACTCACATTTTCTTCAGCAGCCTGAAAGTCATCAGCGGTGCTGGCATGTTCTTCAGTAGGCTGAGCAGAAGCTTCAGCTTGAGGAACTTCTTGTTGCGATGGGGCTGCAACATTGGTGAACTTCTGAGTTAGTTTAACAAACCTGACTTTGGCACCTTTCCAATCAGCATAATAAGCATCAAATTCATCGCTGAGAGTTTTGATGTCAGCCTGCATCTTCACAAGTTCTTTAGTTGTCATTTTGACAACATTTTTTTCAGAAGTTTCTCTTTTCTATACTGTGATTTCTTGATATGTCTGGCCTTCTCAAACTTCCATTTTTCTTCTTCAATGAAACCAGTCAAGACATGACTTTGACCAGGAGTGAGGTTCATCTCCGGCAAAGGCGTGTTGGGATCTTTGTGCCATAGATCAATGAAGTCCAGGATCAACCTTGGATCCAAAAGCAGAGGCACATTGCTTCCTTTGGCACTAGCGGCCTTGGCTTGCCTATCTCTGATGATTTCTGCAAGTTCATCACCATCAGCTTCGTCTTCTTCAAACAACACTTGGAAGGCGACCTGCTTCTTCTTAGGACTAGGGCGAGGACCTCGTCCAGCAGTTGCCTTTGTCTTCAGCAGAGAGGGGCCAGCTAAGGAACTTGGAGCAGCTGAGGAACTAGCGGAGACGCCTGAGGCAATGGAGATGCTTGTAGTCCTTTGGCACGTGGCCAGATGCACAGGTGCTGAGGACTTTGTCGGAACAGCTGAGGACTTTGGACGAGCTGAGCATTTTGGAGGAGCAGAAGCAGCATGAGGAATTGGCCTTGAGGGGATTGTTGGTGAAGCACTTGGCTTGCGCGCAGGCTTCTTTGCCATTGATTTCTTTGGCTTGACAGAGGCCTCAGTGGCAGTAGTAGCAGCAGAGTCTTAATTGAATTTCCTCACTGCTTCTTTTGCTTGTTTGGCCAACTTGGTCTGGCGATTGGCCCATTCTTCAGGAAAGTCCTCACCGCGTTTGATGCTGGTGGGATCTGCTACTTGGCCAAGTGCCAATGGAGCTCTTGGGCATGGAGGATTGAGCGTGAATTTCTTCATATACTTTGGAGTTACATACCTGTACTCCCTCCATTCTCTTGCCCATCCCCTCTCTATCTTTTGGATGCGCACCTTGCGCTGATTTTTATCTTCCTCAGGGGGTGTGCAGTACCCAGCATAGATGTCCTCAAGGATTTCAAAAGCAGCCATGACCTCAGGCTTCTTTCCTCCTCTCTGTGGCTTCTTTCCATCATCCATTTTCTTCAGATGAGGAATTTGAACAATCGCATTGTCTGAAGAAGTATGCAACTCTGCAAACGAGTTAAGTTGATGAGAACCTAGTGATTTAGCAGCGGACATGAGTACCTCTGAACAGAGTATAGTTGCACATCTTTGTCTTAGGTTCCAGAGTTGTATAGATCGAAGATTCACTAAGCGTTCTTGTCTTAGGTTCTCAGAAGGTTTTTCAAAAAGAACAAGTTTGAGGAATTTGACCAGACGAGTCCTGAAGAATTTCACTAAGCGTTCTCTGTCTTAGGTTCCAGAGTTGTATAGATCGAAGATCCACACAATTGAGGAATCTTGAAGAAAAATGATGTTTAGAGAAACGAATCAAGAACAGATGACTTGTGAGGTGTTTTAGTGTGTGAGGATTTTAAGAAAAACACCTTTGAAGATTTTGTAGAAAACATTCGAATCAAAGAGGGCAGTAAAAGTAACTTTTAATTACCCTGAATGAAGAACACGACGAACAGTGAGGTGGAGAATTTAAGTTCGTCTGTGTAGATCTTCCACGCCCTAACTCAGCGGAGGAAGACGGCTACAGCGGCGTCAGAGTGAAGATTTCCGCGGCCGGCGCGAGTACGAAGGCGATGAGGTCGAGGCAGTGAAGCTCTTCCTCACCGACGACGATGGAGTAGCGGCGGCGCTAGGGTTGGAGAAGCTCGAGTGGGAGAGAGAGAGAGAGAGTTCGAGCGGAGTAAAGGAAGTGAGGAAGGAGAGAGGGGGTATTTATAGCCACGGTGAAAAACTGTTCGCCCGAAGATTTAGGACGAACATGCCCCTGGCCCTTCTACTTCGCATGACATGTGTCACCCACTTACTGTGAAGTGGAGATCGTGTTAGATCATGGGTGAATAGAAAAATGTATCGTGGGATGCGGAACGGTTTGAGCGGCAAAACCAAAAGTTTTGGATAAGATAAGTTTTAACGTTCCGTTCGCAATTTCTTCAGCTGACAAGGACACAGTGAAGATTTTGAACGAGTTTCAAATAGAACGCACATGAAGAATTTGTGAATATATTGGGTCGAGTATAGCATAGAGGAGGAAGGGTCCGATCACATTCACTTAGCAGAAAAACCCACTTGAAGAATTAGCCATAAGTGAATGCTGTAGAGGACATAAACTTATATATATATATATATATATATGTATATATATATATATATATATATATATATATATATATATATATATATATATATAGCCAATGAAGAAAAACGATGGAACAAGTGAAGGTTTTGCAAAGTTGAAGAATTTGAACAACTAAGGAATTTCAAAAACTGAGGAAAAACTCAAACTGAAGATTTTCAACTTTTTGTGGTGGCGTAACCCACCGTATAAGAATGATGATTTCAGACACCGCGTACAATTGTTGTAGGGTTCTGAGAATCAAATTCTTCATTTATTTCTTCACGCTTAGAGTGTTATTCTTCATTGATTGAAGAAAAACATTTCTTCATGTGTTGCACATCTAAGTCATCAATTTTGCATAAGTGTTAGGGTGACTGTCCTTTTCAAAGAACATTCGAAGATTCTAAGATATTTATCTCACACCGCAACTTGCTAAATCTCTTCTCATCCAAGGGCTTTGTGAAGATATCGGCTAGCTGTTCTTCAGTCTTCACATGCTCAATAGAAATGTCACCCTTTAACACATGATCACAAAGAAAATGATGACGAATCTGAATGTGCTTTGTCTTCGAGTGCTGAACTGGGTTGTGAGCAATCTTGATGGCACTCTCATTGTCACAGAGGAGAGGCACATTCTTCACGTTGACGCCATAGTCCTTGAGAGTTTGCTTCATCACAGTTGAGCACAGCAAGAACCAGCAGCAATGTACTTAGCTTCAGCAGTAGACAGTGATACGCAGTTCTGTTTCTTCGAGGACCAACAGACCAAAGATCGTCCAAGGAAATGACATGTACCAGATGTTGACTTGCGGTCCACACAATCGCGAGCATTGTTAGAGTCAGAATATCCAATGAGATCAAAAGCCGAGCCCTTGGGGTACCATAATCCTAGTGTTGGTGTGTGAGCTAGATATCGAAGAATATGCTTCACAGCCTTATGGTGTGATTCCTTCGGTGTAGCTTGAAACCGGGCACAAATGCAAACACTAAGCATTATATCTGGCCTAGATGCACATAAGTACAATAAAGAACCAATCATGGAGCGGTATACCTTATGATCGAAGTCAATACCATTTTCATCAGTGCATAGATGGCCATTTGTGGGCATAGGAATTTTGACTCCTTTACAATCTTGCATGCCGAATTTCCTCAGTACATCCTTGAGGTATTTCTCCTGAGATATGAATATGTCGTTGTGCTGTTGACGAATTTGAAGACCTAAGAAGAATTTCAACTCTCCCATCATAGACATTTGATATTCTTCACTCATCATATAGGCAAATTCATCACTATAACGTTGGTCAGTACAGCCAAAGATAATATCATCAACATATATTTGGCACACAAACAGTTCACCATCATAAGATTTAGTAAAGAGAGTAGGATCAAGTGAACCGGGTGTGAAGCCATTCTTCATGAGGAATTCCTTCAAAGTATCATACCACGCCCGAGGGGCCTGCTTGAGGCCATAGAGGGCCTTATTGAGTCCGAAGACTTTGTCGGGATTCTTTGGATCTTCAAAACCTGGGGGTTGAGCAACATATACTTCTTGCTCAAGCTTACCATTGAGGAATGCACTTTTCACATCCATTTGATATAAAGTGATATCATGATGGTTAGCATAAGCAAGTAATATGCGAATAGCCTCAATTCTAGCAACAGGTGCAAAAGTTTCATCAAAATCAATTCCTTCAACCTGTGTGTAGCCTTGAGCTACAAGCCATACCTTATTCCTCACCACAAGGACGTTTGACCAGTTCCCAGACGTTGTTGAGCTCGAATTGATGTAATTCTTTTTGCATGGCCTGAATCCACTCAGGCTCCAGAAATGCTTCATCTACCTTAGCGGGCTCTGTGATAGAGACAAAAGCATAGTGCCCACAAAAGTTAGATAAATGTGAAGCTTTTTAGCGTGTGAGAGGACCTGGTGCTCTAATGTCATCGATGATCTTCTCCACTTGCACTTCTTTTCCAACGCGAGGACGAGGCTGGTTGTCGTTGAGGAATTTGATCAGCATTTTCTTCAGCATTTTCCTCAGGTGCATCAGCTTGACGTTCTTCACATCCTGGAATGAATTCTTCAGCAGATTCTTCAGTAGGAATGACATCCTCAGTAGCCTTGAACTTGATAGAATCCTCAGGTGCTGGTTCATCTATCACAGAAGGTAGGTGCTCTCTTTGCGAGCCATTAGTTTCATCAAACCGCACATCTACAGTTTCAACAACCTTGTGAAGAACGTTGTTGAAGACTCTGTAGGTGTGCGAGTCCATTCCGTAACCAAGCATAAAAACTTCATGTGCTTTCGGTGCAAATTTTGAGTTGTGATGAGGATCTCTAATCCAGCATTTGGCACCGAAGACTTTGAAATAACTCACATTGGGTTTCTTATCAGTGAGGAGTTCATAGGCAGTCTTCTTGAAGAATTTGTGAAGATATACTCTGATGATGATGTGGCACGTAGTATCAATTGCATCGATCCAGAAACGACAAAGCGTTTTGTACTCATCAAGCATAGTAAGAGCCATCTCAGTAAGAGTCATGTTCTTGCGCTCCACGACGCCATTCTATTGAGTAGTATAAGGAGCAGATAACTCATGAATAATACCAAGTTCATCAAGATAGTCATCGAGACCCGAATTCTTGAACTCAGTGCCATTGTCACTTCTGATGTGCTTGATCTTCACACCAAAGTTGGTTGAAGCCCTCGAGGAAAATCATTTGAAGACTTGCTGCACTTCATGTTTGTAAGTAACAAGGTGTACCCATGTGTAACGAGAATAATCATCAACAATAACAAAGCCATATTGAGATGCTTCATTTGAAACAGTGGAATAATGATTAGGACCAAAGAGATCCATGTGAAGCAATTGAAATGGACGAGTAGTGGTCATGATAGTCTTCGTTGGATGCTTGGCCTTGGTCATCTTTCCAGCTTCACAGGCTCCGCATAGGTGATCCTTGAGGAATTTGACATTCTCAATGCCAATGACATGCTTCTTCTTCGCAAGCGTGTGCAAATTCCTCATGCCTGCATGACCAAGTCGTCGATGCCATAGCCATCCTTCTGATGCTTTTGCAAGTAGGCACACGGCTGGTTGAGGTCCTGTAGAGAAATCAACAATGTACAAGTCTCCTCTCCTAAAGCCTTCGAAGACTTTGGAATTGTCCGCCTCCATAACCACAACACAACGATACTTGCCAAAGACAACAACCATACCAAGATCATAAAGCATTGAGACATACATAAGGTTGTATCCTAAGGACTCAACAAGCATGACTTTGTCCATGTGTCGATCCTTTGTGATCGCAACCTTACCTAGACCCAATACCTGACTTTTGCCTTTGTTAGCGAAGATGATATGCTTCAGATGCGATGGTGATAAGGGAGCATTCATCAATAGATTCTTGTCACTAGTCATGTGATTTGTACATCCACTATCGAGGACCCACTCAGTGGCTTTTGGTTGATCATCCTGCAGACGAATTAGTGCAGCTTATGAACTCATATACTTCATCAGTGAAGAATATGACATCAAATTAATCAGATCAATTTCATCAAGCAGTAAGACAGATATAGCAGCATGAGATCGTGAGAAATGAAAGTTCATTTCTTCATGATTAGACTGCGTCCTTTTAGGTATCTTTCAGGTCTCCAGCAAATTCTTCAGACATTTACTCACGTGTGGAGACCTAACCCTGCAGAAGAGATTAGTTCTTTTTCTCCACCACCCACATTTGAAGGGGTGGCAAAGAGTGCATCACTCCGCGAGCTCCATATGAGAATGGGGCCATAGAGGCCAAACCATTTTGTTTCACATAAGAGGGGTTAGGGTAAGCATATGTGAGGGAGTCCTGGATTAGGGGGTGTCCGGATAGCCGGACTATACCTTCTGCCGGACTCGTGGACTATGAAGATACAATATTGAAGACTTCGTCCCGTGTCCGGATGGGACTTTCCTTGGCGTGGAAGGCAAGCTAGGCGATGCGGATATTTGGATCTCCTACCATTGTAACTGACTTTGTGTAACCCTAACTCTCTCCGGTGTCTATATAAACCGAAGGGTTTTAGTCCGTAGGACAATTCCAACATACAACAATCATACCATAGGCTAGCTTCTAGGGTTTAGCCTCCTTGATCGCGTGGTAGATCTACTCTTGTACTACCCATATCATCAATATTAATCAAGCAGGACGTAGGGTTTTACCTCCATCAAGAGGGCCCGAACCTGGGTAAAACATTGTGTTCCCTGTCTCCTGTTACCATCCGCCTAGACGCACAGTTCGGGACCCCCTACCCGAGATCCGCCGGTTTTGACACCGACATTGGTGCTTTCAATGAGAGTTCCTCTGTGTCGTCACTTTTAGGCCCGATGGCTCCTTTGATCATCAATGACGATGCGGTCCAGGGTGAGACTTTTCTCCCCGGACAGATCTTCGTCTTCGGCGGCTTCGCACTGCGGGCCAATTTGCTTGGCCACCTGAAGTAGATCGAAAGCTACGCCCCTGGCCATTAGGTCAGATTTGGAAGTTTAAACTATACGGCTGACGTCCGCGAGGACTTGATCTTCGATGGATTTGAGCCACAGCCGAGCGCGCCGCACCGTCTCGATGGGCATGATCTAGCTCTGCCGCCGAACAGTGCCCTAGAGGCCGCACACGCTTTGGTTCGACCCCTGATTCGGAGCCTACTGCGCCAATCGAGGATGAGTGGTTGGACGCCACCTCGGGGGCTGCGATCTCAAAGGCGATCGAGCCGAACACCAGCCCCGCACTTCGCAAGGCCGGTGACTCCGAGAGGCTGGTGTCGGTGTCAAAACCGGCAGATCTCGGGTAGGGGGTCCCGAACTGTGCGTCTAGGCGGATGGTAACAGGAGACAAGGGACACGAAGTTTTACCCATGTTCGGGCCCTCTTGATGGAGGTAAAACCTTACGTCCTGCTTGATTAATACTGATGATATGGGTAGTACAAGAGTAGATCTACCACGAGATCAAGGAGGCTAAACCCTAGAAGCTAGCCTATGGTATGATTGTTGTTCTATCCTCTATTAACTAGCCTGGCCCTAGTTTATATAATGCACCAGAGGCCTAGGTTAACAAGAGTCCTAGCCGAATACGCCGGTGGGGAGAAGTCCTTGTCTTGATCGCCAAGTCTTGTGGAATCTTCCTTGTATGTGGCAGTTGTCCGAACTGGCCCATGAGTATACGGCAACGGGGGTCCTCGGCCCAATCTAATAGATTGGGAGACGACGTGGTGAGTACCCCTAGTCCAGGACACCGTCAGTAGCCCCCTGAACCGGTCTTCAAGTTAGGGACGCTCCTCGATTCTTCCGAACTGTTCTTCATCTTCGGTCGTCGATCTTGAAAACTGGTTCAACAAATCTTCTTTATCTTCGATCTTGAGGATCGCCAAAATGCATTCGGCGGGTTTACACGTCGGGTATCCGAGGAGCCCCTTTAAGTTTCCGGCCTTTATCAATGCCATGTTTATTTTTATGCCACACCTCGGGTTTGAAGTTGTTCCCGGGAGACAGTGTCCTCTTGCGTCTGAGCTCCAACGTTGGACTGCATTCGAGGTATCCTTTGCAGCCGAGCACCAACGCCGGACTGCTTCCCAGCTCTAACGCCGGAATGTATCCGAGCTCCAACGCCGGACTATGTATCCGAGCTCCAACGCCGGACTGTATCCGAGCTCCAACGCCGGACTGTATCCGAGGTGTCGTAAATCACCTTGGTTCAAAGAAGTTTGAAGGAGTTTAGCTGAGCTTAATGCCGGAAAATCCCTCTATGGAGCCAGCCACTAGCGCCCGAGCTTTATGCCAGACTGCTTCCGAGGTGGTGCACCACCCCGAATGTGGGCCGATTTTTGTCATTATTTTTTATTGGTGCAATTTATTCTCTACCGAGATATATAGCCAGTAGCCCTCAAGGTGGGTATCGGTCTAAAACCCGAGATGCACATGAAGGATGACATAAGACCGCTGATCCTAGTAGCCGCTGAGACTCAGGTCGATTTGCAAAATCGGCCTGAGGATCAAGTCCTAGCTCGGCAGAATACTTCGGGACACTGAAAGCAGCGTGATCAGTCCTCGAGACTCAGGTTGGGTGCGGCCGACCAACCTGAGGATCAAAATCTCCTTGGAAACTATATTGCACATAAAATTTTCTGCATTGGACAAGCAATGCAGTAGCCCCCGAGACACTGGTCGGGTGGCAACACCAGGTCAGGGGATCGATGTGCCCCTTTAATATGTTTAAATAATAAGCCCGAAGCCCAGTAGCCCCCGAGCCTTAATGCGGGCACGGGTGGCCGAATTAAGGATCGATATCCATAGTAAAATCACAAATTGTGTGTAATGACTCTACGTATCCAAGTACTTTACATCATTTAATGCTCGGATCCGCATTGTACAAAACTTTGTTGACCGACCATCTGCTTCCACCTCCTCGGCCAATAGCTGAGGAGTGTTTGTCTTACTTTATAAAGCCTTTATGAGGACGACAAACAAGGCAATCTGGCCATACAGTTTTATAAACAAAGGTACGCGGAGAGATATGTTATATTACTGTTTAACAGAAGAAATGTCTTCCAAAGAAAATAGTCCCACTATCGGTTCCTTTCTTTGGGTTGCCATGCTAAGCATGATCATAAAACCTCAGCTCCAATGTAAGAGCAAAATATCGAGGATTTAGTTTGGGAGGCTAGTTAATAGCCCCCGGTAGTGTTCGGCGACAGTCGAGGTCAAGCCGTAAACACTTCGGCCAATGTTATGAACGACCTGTTATTCAACATAGTCATCGGATCGCTGACCAGTTTACCCTTATTGTGACAGTCAGTTTTCGGCTTTCTCCACTGAGGTGCTTAACCATGTGAGCTGGAAGCACAATCGTAGTGGTTCTCCCTTTGCACGCCTAGCCGAACAAAATGGAACGTAGGAAGCAAGTGCAGGAGCTGGGCAACCCAACTATTGACCGAAGACACAATTTGAAACCGATGCATATATAGCAATATCTGAGAATGTTTTTGCCGAATCCCTAAAAGGTGTGCGGCGTTGCACTGCGAGACTAATGCTGGAAAAGCACAAATAGTTTAAAAGTGCCAAAAAGCTTGGAAAACCAAGAAACGTCAGTAAAAACATGACGTCCGAACAATATCAAGTGTTCGGTGCCAATCCGAAAATTGGTCTTAGAAAAAAGAAGTGCTTCTGTCATGTTTTAACATGATACATCCTATCTCAAGACTTCGAGCGGGTCAGCCTACGGCTTCAACCTCCTATCCCGAGGGCGGAGTACTTCTCATCAGGCCAGTTTAGCAGACTAAACTCTAGCGGCTTTGAGAGAGAAATTAGGCTCCCCTGTATAATAATAATAATAATAAAACTTTGCAACGACTAAGAAGAAGAACACTTATTATAAAACGGCTCAAATAAACTTAAGAGCCCCCAAGTGACTTGGGTAGGAGAATGATTGCATGTACCGAAGTACTTATATCATATCTATGTTCAACCGAACTTTAAACGCGTCTTAACCGACCGTCCGCTTCTCCCTCTTCGGTCAAGGACCGAAAAGTGTTATGTACTCCATCGGTCGAGAATGTCAACGGTGTTTCCAATAACCAGGCAATCAGGCCATAAGGCTGTAACAGACAAAGCACGCTCAGGGAAATTATGCTATATTACTGCAAAGTGTAAGAAGCATCTTCGAAGAAAATAGTACCCCCGCCGATACCTTTCTTCGGTGCTCATTGTTATTATGAGACTTGTGCAATAGATTTTTTGTACTCATGAGTTCCGTTGTGTGCCGACCATCATTGAAAACTATAAGAGCGCTAGCTTTCGGCTTCACCCAGTCTGAGGTCCGGCTCGGGCGACCCGATCGTGACAATCACAGAGGTGCTCCCTTTACTCCCTAGCCGAACAATTGGGAACGTAGGGGTAAACACAGGAGCGAGGCAACCCAGCTTGCAGATCGCTTAAGTCAATATGGTGCATATTGTGGCATAATACACGAACAAGGAACGAAGCCGTACAAGTATAATCATATGAAACAGGAAAAGCTTCATAAAGGAAGCCCCCAAGTAAATGGGGTATTTGAATATATGCGTCACAAACAAAGTTTGGACAAGGAAAAAAATTACAAGCAATTTTTTTCCAAAAAAGTATAACGCTTGGTTGAACTGAACACAAGTTAGAAATTAAAGCTTTGAGCATGAAAGCGACTTAGTTGGTTAATGTGTTCGCACTCCGAGCTTGATGCGGGACAAGGTTCTATCCCCCAAGATGGTCCCGAGGTGGCGGAGAGGAGAGCTCGACACGTCGAAGTGGTGACATAGCACGGTCGATGCAGACCAGCAGAGTGACGCCAAAGTCCCCGGATCATTTTCCTGTGCACAAAAATAGTGCAAACGGGAGATAATAGTAATAATGATAATTAAAAAAATCGTTGCATAATGAATAATTTATGCAAAGTGAGTAATAAAAGAAATATGGCCTGGCGCCGAAGTCAATGCCGATGCAGGGCGTCGGCGTGATGCGGTAAAGGCGTGGCAAAGCCTGAATTCGCATGTCGGCTCGAGCTCCGGATGCGGCGTTCGCTGGACTATGTACGGAAACTGACCGAACCACCATGTGACTGCTGTGAATGCGGCCACCGTTTGGTAGACCTATGTACATATGATGGACAAACCAGAGTAATAATTCCTTGTAAAAAATGAACCCAAACAAGCAAAAAATATTAGGGATTGATAGCACCTGGTTTATTTGCTGTAGCAATCCGAAGGAAGGTGATTCCCAAAATTGGGACTCGCGCCGCACACCCATTGCCTGATGGGCGATAAAACGATGGCATGGCAATGCTGGTAAAGGTTGGCTCGCCGAGGCAAAGCCCTCGGCCCAGCTAACGTGACGGAGCTGGTCGGCTAGTGACGCCGAAGTGTCCAGAGTAGGTTGATGAAGAGATGGCAAAGCCCGCGGTCTAGCCGAGATGTCGAAGTAGGTCGGCGTGATGGACACCAGCTTGAAGAAGCGATAGTGCGGCCCTGTCGATGCAGGTCGTGACGTGGTCGATGCCGGCTTGATGAAGCAACCATGCGGCGATGTCGGTATGCCCGCTCTGTGTAATCCGTGGGGCGGCGATGTCGGTGATGTTTTATCCTTCGCGATGCCGGACTCTTGTTCGGCTTGCCGAGATGATGATCCGAAGAAGTTGAGCTCGGCTCAACAAAGTGACGCCGTATCTTAGCGCAGGTCGGCAGCCGTGGAGTAATATTGCCGGACCGGTTTGACACCAGCATGATGTTGAAGATCATGTTCAAAAGATCTTAAAGTTAGTGAGATGTGTTCGGGAACGAAACACAATACCCCATACAAAACTTCCTTCAAAAGGGATGTCCGAAATCCCGTTCATAGAAAAGATGAACTCGGGTCGGATTCGCTTTCGCGCAGAAAACAGATCCGAAAAGTGATGCACTAATCGGAAGGTTCCCGGAGTTTGGACGGTCGAATCGAGCTGAAATTTTGATAGGTGGTAGATACAAGAATTCTGCAGCTGATCAACGGTTGGATCTTCCAAAGGGCGGCCGAGCTAGAAGCTGGACACCACGCCCTAAACACATCCAAATTCCCGTCCAGATTTGACAGGGCTCCGGCATATCATGGATTGCAAGAGAATCCTCCATCGGAACTCGACGAAATTTTCCAGGGTTGTTGTAGACTCAACTCCGCACAATTCCACCTAAGCGATCGTCAAAGCGATACTCGAGGAGGTGGTGGCAGCAGATACGAGTTCGCTATCCAGAAAAACAGCACGGTCGCATGAGGGCAACGTTGACGTTGAGCCCCCGAGCTCCATGGATGATTCCTCCGTGATCTTGTTAGAGATCGGAGTTGATGTTTGATGAAGGCCCTCGTCCAAACATGGTGATCCGAACACGGGGCGCAATTCTTGGTCGAACCAAGGTGACCAGTCGAGCAGGTGACGAAGATGTCGAAGTCGCAGTTGATCTGCAAGCGAGCCATCGATCCTTTTGTCGATCACACAGCGGAACTCTCAATGAAAGCACCAATGTCGATTTCAAAACCGGCGGATCTCGGGTAGGGGGTCCCGAACTATGCGTCTAGGCGGATGGTAACATGAGACAAGGGACACGAAGTTTTACCCAGGTTCGGGCCCTCTTGATGGAGGTAAAACCCTATGTCCTGCTTGATTAATATTGATGATATGGGTAGTACAAGAGTAGATCTACCACGAGATCAAGGAGGCTAAACCCTAGAAGCTAGCCTATGGTATGATTGTTGTTCTATCCTCTATCGACTAGCCTGGCCCTGGTTTATATAATGCACCAGAGGCCTAGGTTAACAAGAGTCCTAGCCGAATACGCCGGTGGGGAGAAGTCCTTGTCTTGATCGCCAAGTCTTGTGGAATCTTCCTTGTATGCGGCAGCTGTCCGAATTGGCCCATGAGTATACAGCCACGGGGGTCCTCGGCCCAATCTAATAGATTGGGAGACGACGTGGTGAGTACCCCCTAGTCCAGGACACCGTCAGCCGGATTCCTCTCCGGACTCCGAGCCCCCCACGCTCCTGCCAATCGAATCCGATTGGGCGCCGATCATGGAGTTCACCGCCACCGACGTCTTTCAGCACTCGCCCTTCGCCGACATTCTGAAATCGCTAAAGTCTCTCTCTTTATCAGGAGAGCCCTGGCCGGACTACGATCAGCAAGGTTGGGATACGGACGATCAAGAAATTCAAAACCCACCCACCACCCATTGGGTAGCCACTGTCGATAATTTAAACGACGTTCTCAACTTCGACTCCGAAGACATCGACGGTATGGACGACGATGCAGGAGACGCATATGAACCAACGCCTATAGGGCATGGGACAGCCACCTCATCTCATGATGTGTACATGGTGGATACACCTAAAGGAAGCAACAACGAGGAACACGGGGAGGCAACGAGGGATCAATCTCTCGAAAAACAATCAAAGCGGAGGCGTAAACGCCGCCCCAGGCCCCGCCTCGACACAGACCTTGCCATAGAGCAGGACAAGTCGGCAGACGACGAGCATGCCCTAGAACAATCGTCCGAACAGGGCAACCCGGACAAAGAAACCAAACAGCCCGTCCCCGGCAAAAACGGCATTCCGGACGACCTTACGCCGGATAAAGCCACGGAGCAGAAGAACCTCCACCAAAGGCTCGTTGCAACCGCACGTAGCCTGAAAAAACAGAAGCGGAAGCTAAAACTGCGGAAGATGCAATCACAATCAGAAGGAGCAAAGTAATCAACACCGCAGACAAATACGGCGACAGTTGCCCCACTAAAAGCTATCCAAAGCGAAAGCTACTGCCTGAATTTGACGAAGAGGCCTTAGAGCCCTCGCACTCAAAAAGTAAGAAACCCACCCGGTCGGATAGACGACCCCATGGCTAGCATAAAGTGGCAAGCGGCGCCGCACTTAAGCCAGCATGCGACCCACTTAAGGATTCACATCAAAAAGATGGCCCAGCCAGGTCCATTTATGGGCCAAGAAAGCAAGCTCTCGTAAGCAATGCAATAAAGCCAGTATCCGAATTCGGCACACCCAAATACAGGGGCGCCGCACATCCCCTATGTTTCACCGATGAGGTCCTGGATTATGAATTTCCAGCGGGATTCAAACCCGTAAACATAGAGGCATATGACGGAACAACAGACCCTGGAGTCTGGATTGAGGATTATATCCTCCACATACATATGGCCAGAGGAGATGACCTCCACGCCATAAAATATTTACCCCTCAAGCTTAAAGGGCCAGCCCGGCATTGGCTCAAAAGCCTTCCTGAAAACACAATTGGAAGTTGGGAAGAGCTCGAGGACGCTTTCCGAGCAAATTTTCAAGGGACTTATGTCCGCCCTCCGGACGCAGACGATCTCAGTCACATAACTCAACAACCCGGAGAGTCAGCTCGGCAATTCTGGAACATATTTCTTACTAAGAAGAATCAGATAGTCGACTGTCCGGACGCCGAAGCCCTAGCAGCTTATAGGCACAATGTCCGAGACGAATGGCTCGCCAGACACCTCGGCCAAGAAAAGCCAAGAACAATGGCCGCATTGACAAGCCTCATGACCCGCTTTTGCGCAGGAGAGGACAGCTGGTTGGCAAGATGTAGCACCAGCGACCCAAGTACATCCAAAACTAGGGATGGAAACGGAAAACCGCGATGCAACAAGGATCGTTGCCTGACTAAGGAAAATAGTCCAAGGAGCACGGCAGTCAACGCCGGATTCAAAATCTCATGCCAGAATCAGAAAAGCTGCCCCTCCAGGATAACAGAGATGATTTATCCAACCTAAACAAAATCCTGGACAGAATATGTCAAATACACAGTACTCCTCGGAAGCCTGCTAACCATACCTACAGAGATTGTTGGGTCTTCAAACAATCCGGCAGACTCAACGCCGAACAAAAGGGGATCGACACACCAAGCGAAGATGATGACGAACCCCAAAAGCGGAGCACCAACAAACAAAAGAACTTTCCACAAGAAGTAAAAACAGTAAAATTACTTCACATTACAAAACGTGCGGCACCCATAAAGGTACGCGCCATACGGCCTATCCCAAAGGAGTCTCGCCACGGGTTGTCAAAACCAGTAGTCTTTGATCATCTGGACTATTCTAGAAGTATCAGGAATGCAGACTGGACTGCCTTGGTACTCAATCCAATAATTGACAGACTCCAGTTTATAAATGTCTTGATGGACAGCGGAAGTGGTCTAAACCTGATATATCAGGATACAATCCGCCATATGGGGATAGACCCAAAAAGAATTCGCCACAGCAAAACCTCCTTTCAAGGGGTAACGCCAGGTCCGGACACCCATTGTATGGGTTTTCTCCGGCTCGAAGTTATATTCATCTCTACCGATAACTTCCGCCACGAAAAGCTAACTTTCCACATTGTCCCATTCTCAAGTCGCTATCAAGCACTGCTGGGACGCGAAGCTTTCGCCCACTTTAATGCAATACCGCATTATGCATGTCTTACGCTTAATATGCCCGGTCCACGAGGCATCATCTCTTTGAAGAGGAAGCATTGAGTGCGCCTCCCCCGAGCGGAGGATTGTGCGGCCGCCTTAACAGCCCCACAATAAAATGGCTTCACCAGCCAAAACATCCGAACAGGTCATTAAGATCATGGACACGGATAGACGAGTCCGGCACAAAAGTATCATTGATAAAAGGCTTAGTGGCCATATACCCCTGCCCTAGGGGCTCCGCACATATATAATAAGAGACAATAAAGCTCAATTTTACATATTTTACTTTATCCTTTGTTTATTTAATATAACTTTTGTTCGGCACGACCTTTTTTCAATTTAGTTCCTCTCTTTCATAGATGAATATCGTGTTGCGCCCGTCCAGGATACGGCACAACGGAGACACAGGCACAGACGTGCAGCAGGGACCTGTTACAAGGATTATTTTCAGATTAAGACCCTGCTTAAACCTTTTTTACTGTCTCTTGTTGATACACATCCCCTGGTTCTCTGTAGTATAACCAAGGAGGAGGCTGGCGTCTTGGCATGTGGCCACGTCAGAATTTCTGCATGTACCTGGACACTAGGGGCTTATACCTAAGAGCGTTATTTCGCCCGCTCTCATAAAGACCGAATACCATAGGGAGTGTTCGGCGTCGCGAGTTTGGCCTTATATGCATCAGCTCCGAATCATGTCTTTGGTCAAATGTTGGGTTGCCCGGCTCCTGTGTTCGGCTGCCTTACGTTCCGCTCTATCGGCTAAGGCGGCACCAGGAGAACTACTGCGATTGTGGCCCGGTTCGGCCAGGCGAGCACCTCAGTAGAGAAAGCCGAAACTGGCTGTCATGATATAGCGTGAGACTGGTCAACCACTCGATGACTCTCCGGAATCTATAGGATTCCTCCGCATTAACGAAGGGCCGTTTCCCGGCTAGGCATACACGCGCCCCGAACTCGGGCGAGCGCAGTTGCCACCAGGGGCTATCTAAGTAGCCTCACTATCAAGCTCCTATGGCTAAGTGAAAGTGTTAAAGCATTATAGTCCAGTTGCCTAGCTCGCTGCGCTATCACCTCCTTTGTAGGACCAAGACGTTGGATTAAGTGTGAAAATGCGCATTCTGCGAGCACCCCCGCACTATGTGCGTGGGGGCTGAAGCCAACGACTGCCATCTTTCAGATTATATATATATTTTTAAACGGCCGCACAGGAGGTGTTACAATACTTGCAGGCACAAGTATAAAAAGTTCCTACAATTTATCAAACTACCGCCTTACAATGGCACATGCTATTCGAACATAGCATCCTTCGAGCACTGCGTCTCTATTACACGAGCGCCTTCAAGGACTTCCTGAAAGTAGTGCTCGGAGGGTACTCGGCTTTTTTCCGAGTCTTGGGACGCAACAACGGTGGCCTCCATCTCCGCCCAGTATGTCTTGACACGGGCAAGAACCATCCGTGCGCCCTCTATGCATTCCGACCTCTTCATTGCATTGATACGTGGCACCGCACCAAGGAGTTTTTGCACCAAGCTAAAATTCCTCTTCGGCTCCGATCTCCCCGGCCACAAATGACTCATGACGCACTTCATGGCGAGTCCGGAAAACCTATTCAGCTCGGCCCATTCGGCCAGACGATCGTCCACTGACAGTGGACGCTCTGGATTGTGAAACTGCGACCAAAAGAGTTTCTCCACTTCGCGATCTTCTTGATCACGAAAGTGTTCGGTCACATCAGCAGCACTCGCCGCCAAATCCAGATAGGTGTCCGTCGTACTCCATAGTCGGTCCAACGGAGCATTCTCAGGATCACAAAACTTCCTCCGCAGTATAAAGGGCTTTCCAGCCGTGATTTCTCCGGCTTCGCGAAGCTCCTTCCTCACAGCTCTCATCGCAGAGCACGCATCCTTGGCATCGGCAACGGCTTTCTCTAAGTCCGTCTGTTCAGCCCGATCTTCTCTTTCCAGAAGCTTGCAACGGTTAGCAACGCTCTTTAGCTTCACGGCCATCTCGGCCATCTCTTTCTTGCTTCGGCAGTGAGCAGCCTGTTCGGCTCTCAGCTCTTCAAGGGCCTTCTCGGCAGCCGCATCACTTTTTCTGGCTCGTTCCTTAGCTCGGGCAAGTTTCGCCTGAAGACTCTCCACGGCGGCCGCACCATCTGCGTCAAGCACACACACCTTAAGATACTTGCATAAAGCTCCTCTTACCAGGTGCCGCCCGAGGAATTACATACCTTGAGCCTCATCAAGCCGCTTGTTGACGAGCGTGATGTCGGCATCTGCCACGTCAAGTTGCCGCTTTAGCTCGGCAAAATCATCAGTCCGACTGGATTCCGGACAATTCGCCACCTACATACAAAGGCGACATTTTATACCTGGGATTATGATCCTCTGCACGCCGTCACTTTTGACAACGCACAGAGTCTCAGGGGCTACTATCTACACAGGGCGCATCTTATTTATGCGCTACTGCCAAAAAAGGTACATTATTTCACATACCTCAAAACCTGTCAGTAAACTTCTAACAGCCTCGTGCAATCCGCTCTCCGCGGACGAGATCCTTTCAATCACCGTGCCCATCAACGCACGGTGCTCCTCTGACATAGAGGCTCGCCCTAGCAGATTCTTTAGCTCCTCTGACCGAGCACTGGATGGTGCCGGATTCGTCCTCTGGCCTCTTTCGAAGACCGGACGCGGAGAACCTTGGGGGGCCATGTGGCTACCTGCGGCCCCTGCCGGATTCGGAGAAGCCCTCCGTGACGACACCTCAGGGTCGCCCGCCTCGCTAGGTGGTACGGCAGGGGGAGGCGTCCCGCTCTCCATCATCTCTGGAAGAAGGTCCCCTGAAGACGAGCTCTGCTGAGAAGGGCTGAGGTCCAAATTACAAGGTAAAATTTCGGTTAATCTTCACAGATATAAAGTAAGGATTTCTCTCTCAAAAATATAATCTCTCTCTACTTACGGCTCGCTGGAGGGCTGGTCCCCTTGAGGGCATAGTTCGGCCGAGGTATCCCCCAGCATAGGACCCTCTGACAAGGATTTTCCCCCCGCTTTGAGGCCATAGTCTCCGGGTTTTTAGAGGCGGTCCTTTTCCTCCCCGGAGGAGAGGAATCGGTTCCGTCCCTTCGAACAGCCTCCTTCGAGGAGGCCGTAGCTTCCTTGTCCCCTCCCTCACTTTCCTTCAAAGGCACAATCTTCAACATCTTGACTAGGACGAAATCCGGCCTGGTCTCAAGGAGGGGAGCCGGACACCTTATCAGCTTTGCTTTCGCTGTCCACTCCTGTTTAAAGGGACAGCTCTTTTAGGGGCAAGTTTATGTCAAATATATGGATAACGAGTCCGGGCACAAGGCTACTTACTTGAGTATCCGGGCGATTGCAGCTTAGACCCACGTCCTTGGTCAAATCCGGACACATTGCTTGTGATCCGAAGAACAGTTTGTACATCTCCGCGGGCGTCGCGCCCATGAAATGCTGGAGAGCTCGCGGACCCTCCAGATTAAACTCCCACAGGCGAAGGGGGCGACATTTGCCGAGCAGGGTTCGGCGAATCAGCATGACATGTGTCACTTTGACCAGGCTGAGGTCTCTCTCTAAGAGATCCCTGATGCGGCCCTGCAACAAGGGCACGTCCTTGGACGGCCCCTAGTCTAGTCCTTTATTGACCCATGACGCTAACTGTGGTGGGGGACCCGAGCGAAAGGTAGGCGGCGCCACCCACTTCGTGCCCCTGGTAGCGGTGATATAAAACCACTCTCTTTGCCATAGGCCGAGCTCCTCTTGAAAAGAGCCCTCGGGCCATGGAGCATCGGCATTCTTGCTTATGACAGCGCCTCCGCACTCCGCGTGTCGTCCCTCGATCATCTTCGGTTCGACTTTAAAGGTCTTGAGCCATAGTCCAAAGTGAGGAGTAACGCGAAGGAAGGCTTCACACACGACGATGAATGAGGAAATATGGAGGATGGACTCCGGAGCTAAGTCGTGGAATTCCAGCCCATGATAAAACATCAGCCCCTTCATGAAGGGATCCATTGTGAAGCCTAACCCCCAAAGGAAGTGAGATATGAACACCACGCTCTCACCAGGCTGGGGACTGGGAATGGCCTGCCCTTGAGCAGGCAACCTGGGCGAAATTTCGCCGGTCAAAAACTTGGCTTCTCTCAACTTTTGCACGTCCTCCTCCATGACAGAGGAGGGCATCCATCGGCCTCGAAGGTCGGAACCGGACATTGTCGAAGGTCCGAAACGCCTGGAATCTGGAGCCTAGGGTGTTGGAACTCGAGGCGACGGGCGAACTCGTTTGAGATTGAAAAGGAGTAAGGCCTTGGTCTCTTTATAAGAGGTTGAATACCAAGGGCCCTCCCTGTAACCATTTGGGACTCGCCTTTAATCGAGAAAACATACTAACGGGCACGATTGGGTTACCCACGTCCGTATTGATGAGAATTCCGTAAATAAAGGGAACACGATCTCTGCTTTGACAAGATGTGCCAAGGAAATCGCCTCGCAAAATACGCTGAGGTGGGGAAGTGAAAACGATTCGAATAAAGGCTTGGCCGTAGTGTGATGTCACGCTATGGAATACGTCAGCAGATTAGATTCTGTTAATATTATTCTCTCTATGGCAATATGCGGAAACTTATTTTGCAGAGTCGGGCACTACTTTTAGTGTTTACAAACTTTTATGAAGAACTTGGAGGAGGAATCCGCCTTGCAATGCCGAAGACAATCTGCGCGCCGGACTCGTCGTCATTGAAGCCTGGTTCAGGGGCTACTGAGGGAGTCCTGGATTAGGGGGTGTCCGGATAGCCGGACTATACCTTCTGCCGGACTCCTGGACTATGAAGATACAAGATTGAAGACTTCGTCCCGTGTCTGGATGGGACTTTCCTTGGTGTGGAAGGCAAGCTAGGCAATGCGGATATTCGGATCTCCTACCATTGTAACCGACTTTGTGTAACCCTAACCCTCTCCGGTGTCTATATAAACCGGAGGGTTTTAGTCCATAGGACAACTCCAACATACAACAATCATACCATAGGCTAGCTTCTAGGGTTTAGCCTCCTTGATCTCGTGGTAGATCTACTCTTGTACTACCCATATCATCAATATTAATCAAGCAGGACGTAGGTTTTACCTCCATCAAGAGGGCCTGAACCTGGGTAAAACATTGTGTTCCCTGTCTCCTGTTACCATCCGCCTAGACGCATAGTTCGGGACCCCCTACCCGAGATCCGCCGGTTTTGACACCGACAATATGAATAAGCAGAGAAATTCTTCGAGGACTTATGAACATAATGATTAGAAGAATAATGCTCACATTAATAGCCATTGGCTCTTCCCTGCGAAATAGAGTTGTTAGCACGATGATGTTCATACGAGGACTTTGATCCTTATGAGGAATTTGATCCACGTGAGGAATTTGGTCCGTATGAGGACTTGGATCCATATGAAGAATTTGGTCCATATGAAGAATTTGATCTGAGGTTCCTATTCTTCACAGGTGGTGTCATGAGGACATTCACCTGAAGACTTTCAAGGCACCTTTTGGGAACCCAGATTTTCTTCATAGGGGAACCGTTCCTGCAGTTAGTGCCAACATATCTAGCAAATACTTCACCATTCTGATTTTTGAACAATTTATAGTTGGAGTCAAATGACTCATCAGAAGAATGAGAAGATTCACATGTAAAGCCATATAAATTAGATGGATCAACTGCAGGTCCCTTTGCAGCAACCCATGAGGTTTTGGGGTACTGCTCAGGCTTCCAATATGTACCATCAGCATTGAGTTTCCTCTCAAAGGCAATACCTTCTTTCCTAGGGTTCCTATTGAGGATCTGCTTTTTAAGCACATCACAAAGAGTCTGATGCCCTTTAAGGCTTTTGTACATGCCTATCATGTACAATTCCTTCAGCCCTGCATTGTCAGTGATGGTAGCAATGTCCTCAGATGAGGAATTAGTGATAGCAAAGGCATGTGAAGAATTTGTAACATTAGAAGCATTTGAACATTCAGGTGAAGAATTAACAGATTCACGTTCAATGCATTTCAAGCATGGAGGAACAAATTCTTCCTGAGTAGCGCTGATTTGTTGAGCAAGTAATGAATCGCGTTCCTTCTGAAGATCTTCATAACTCACTCTTAGCTTCTCAAGATCTTGCTTTCTTTGAAGAAATTCATAAGAAAGTTTCTCATGATCAGACAAGAGAGTGTTATGATGACCTTGAAGGTTGTCAAACCTGGTCTGAAGTCTCTGAAGATTTTCAGTCAAGATTTTAGTGCGATCCATTTCTTCACCCAACATATCATCACTTTTGTCTAGCATGTTTTGAACCTTTTCAAAAGCCCTTTGTTGTTTTACAGCAATCTTAGCAAGTTTAGAGTAGTTGGGCTTAAGATTTTCATCAGATTCATCTTCACTAGACTCAGAGGAGGTATATTTAAGTACCTTGGCACCCTTTGCAATGAAGCAATAGGTGGGAGCATAGTCATCATTGCCTTCATCAGCCTTGTTGGTGAGGTCATTTTCTTCAGAATTGAAGATAGACTTGCTAACGAATGCAGTGGCGAGGGCTAGGCTCGCCACACCAGACTCGGAGTCCTCAGATGCCACCTCTTCCTCTTGTTCCTCAGATTCAGCTTCAGAGTCCATTTCCTTGCCAATGAATGCCCGAGCCTTCTTGGAGATGCTCTTCTTGTGAGATGAAGACTTTGAGGATTTTGATGATGAAGATTTTGAGGATTTCTTGTTTTTCTTCGCATCATCAGACCTGTAGTCCTTGTATTTCTTCTTCTACGATTCCTTTTCCCACCGAGGACAATCTTGAATGTAGTGTCCAGGTTTCTTGCACTTGTGACAAAGCCTCTCCTTGTAGTCACTGGATGAGGAATCATTGCTCCTTGAGGGTCTTCCAAAACGACCATGTCTTGAGAACTTCTGGAATTTCTTCACAAGCAGTGCTAGCTCATGACTCAGTTCTTCAGAGTCACCAAGGCTACTACCAGAGTCTTCATCTTCGGACTCAGATACTGCCTTGGCCTTCGGTGCACGTGATCTGCCATAGCTCGAACCATAGAGATCTCTCTTTTCAGCAAGCTGGAACTCATGAGTATTTAGCCTCTCGAGGATATCAGCGGGATCAAGTGACTTGTAATCAACACGCTCTTGTATCATCAATGCAAGAGTATCAAATGAGGAATCAAGCGATCTCAGCAATTTCTTGACCACCTCATGGTCGGTGATGTCAGTGGCACCAAGTGCTTGAAGCTCATTTGAGATGTCAGTGAGGCGATCGAAGGTTTGCTGAACATTTTCATTGTCGAGTCTTTTGAAGCGGTTGAAGAGATTGCGAAGAACATCAACTCGAGAGTCACGCTGAGTTGAAACTCCTTCATTGACTTTGGACAGCCTATCCCAGATAAGCTTAGCAGTCTCCAAAGCACTCACTCTTCCATACTGTCCTTTGCTCAGATGGCCACATATGATATTCTTCGCTTGAGAGTCGAGTTGCTTGAATCTCTTCACGTCGGTAGCGTTCAGTGAGGGTGAGACAGAAGGAACACCATTTTCCACAACATACCAGAGATCGTTATCAATTGCCTCAAGATGCATTCGCATCTTATTCTTCCAGTAGGGGTAGTCCGTCCCGCCGAAGGTAGGACACCCAACAGAGACCTTGATCATACATGCGGTCGACATAACTAAAACACCAGGCGGTTAAACCAAAATCACACAGAACAAGGGAGTAACTTGCTCTGATACCAATTGAAAGTGCGATATATCGACTAGAGGGGGGTGAATAGGTGATTTTTATGAATTCTTCACTGAGGAATTTGCTAGTGAGGAAATTCCTTAGTGAAGAACTACTTGTAGTGGAATAAGTACTCAGAAGTAAACATAATAGAAGACAAGCATAGTCATCATGATGAAATGAAGACAAGCATAGAGTACAGAAAGCGTAATCACAGGATAGCACGGGATGAAGACAAACAGACTAAAGAAATTGAACTGAGGAAATTGAGAAAGTCTTCAGTCAAAGTCTTCAAACACGGATATGACAAGAACACAACACGGTAATGAGTTAATGAAATAGTTGAGGAAATAGAACCAGTTGGCTTGGTGAAGACAATGATTTGGTAGACTAGTTCCAACTGTTGTCTCAGTTGTACATCTGGTTGGAGCGGCTAGGTATTTAAACCTGAGGACACACAGTCCTCACCGTATTCTCCTTGAACTAAGGTCACACAAACCTCGTCCAATCACTCGTGGTAAGTCTTCTGGTGACTTCTGAACCTTCACAAACTCGGTCACTCGGCGATCCCCAATTCCTCTTGGATGCTCTAGACCATGATGCCTAACCGTCTGGAAGAAGCACAGTCATCAAAGGTAACAAGCGTCGGATCCACGCATGATCAATCTCTTCAGTGATGCTCAATCACTTTGGGTTTGTAGGTGTTTGGGTTTGGGTTTTTCCTCACTCGATGATTTTCGCTCAAAGTCCTCAGAGGATGGGATGCTCTCAAATGACAAGTGTCAGTTTCTCTCAGAGATGCCAACCAGCTAGTGGTTGTAGGGGGCGGCTATTTATAGCCTAGGGAGCAACCCCGACATGATAATACATAATGCCCTTCAATGATATGACCGTTAGGTGGATAAGATATTTTGGGACAGCTAGCGCGTAGCACAACAACGGTCGGAAATTTGGGGTTCAAATTTCTCAGGGCTATCATGTTCCTCACTGTGTAGGCAATCCGCACTGGCGAATTCCTAACTCCTCAGTAAGAACAAATTCCTCAGCGACCAGAAGAACTTCGTCTCTGTCACTGAAGAGATTGACTGAACTGTATGAGATTTCCAATGGCTTCACTCGAAGGGATTGGTAGGTGTAGGATTTTGAGTTGAGCATCACATGGAAAATTTTCCTTAGTATTTCCTCGACCCCCTTTAACAGTACGGTGTTTCCTATGACTCAAGAAAGAGAAAATGAAACTACAAAAACAAAAGTCTTCAAGCTTCATGTTCCGCGAATGAATACCAAGTCTTCAAGGTCACACCAATTTCTTCACTTTCAAAGTCTTCAGAATACCAAAGTCTTCAGTCGAAGAACTTCATTTTTAGGGGTCGACTTTCTCTGTAAATATCAAACTCCTCATAGACTTATAGACCAGTGTACACTCATAAACACATCAGTCCCTTAACCTAGAAGTCTTCAATACACCAAAATCACTAAGGGGCACTAGATGCACTTACAGTTTCTACCTATGGTACTTATGGTACTTGATCGTTTGAGACTATGCTATTATCTTGTGGCTATGAAATGTTTTTAATATATATCTTGTGGCTATGAAATGTTTTTAGTCTATGTGTTATCGTGGTTTCATATGTGCATGTCTCTCACATTTATATCTCCTTGAGCTACATATGCTACCATACGAAGTATGTGTTGTACCTCCTAAAATATACATTTCATGCACACAATGAGAGGGAGCTAAAAGCAAACAGAAACATAGACATATTTGTACTTTTGCTCTCATGACTGTCAATGCTAAAATTATTTGTGGCATCTACGATACCACATGTCTGACTGGCAGCAACAAACAAAAAGGGGGAGATTGAAAGAGCAATCATGCCCTTACAACATGTGTTGATGTTGATGACAATATACATGCAGGGGACTAATAATGGTTGTCAAGTAAATCTCAGGTGTTGGTCCACGGTTCATCATAGTGTGTGGATCAAGAGCATACGAAGTGGTTTCACTCAAGGATGAAGTATTAAAATGATTTCACACTTTGTTTCCATGAGTATAGGATACCACACTATTAAGAGGGGGTCGATGGGGTTAGTAAAATACTTGCTCTTGCCAAAATAACTCCTTCCCATAGCTGTTTTGATCTATCACTACTCTCTCGTTCATTCTGCCCCTGGTAGTGCCGGATGTCCGGGCTTCGTGCCAGATGTCCAGGCTGCTCCCCGAATATCTGCCTCGTGCCCCAGATGTCCGGGATGCTCACTTTCATGTCCAGTAGGTTTTCTGTTTCACGTCGGATGTCCGGGTATTCGCCGGATGTCTGGGCCCTCTTGTCTCGCCGGATGTCTGGGCCCTATCCCGGATGTCTGGCCCTTGCTACCCGTGAAACTGCTATGGTTCTGTACACATGTGTGGGCTCCCCGGATGTCCGGCCAACTGCCGGATGTCTCGGCTTTCCTGTTGTGCCGGATGTCCGAGCTTGGCCCCTGGATGTCCGGCCCCTCTCTTTTCTGCTCTGCTTCTGCTTTGTTCTTCATAGTGCCTTGCCAGGCCGGATGTCCGGCTCCCTGCCCGGATGTCCAGCCTGCCCGTTCACTTACACTACAATGGCCATATTTGTGCTCACACTATATATAGCCCTTCTCCCCCACGGGAGAGGGCTGACCATTCACTTTGAACAAACCCTAGGACACAATTCACTCTCCCTCTCTCAATCCTCCACACCAAATCTTAGATCCCAGGGATTTGAGAGAAGTTGTCCGGTCAAGTGATAGACTCACTCCTTCCCATTCTTTGCACCGAAGGAATTTGTGATTTTAGCAAGTCTTGAGCTTTTCCCCATCGTTCTTGTTACTCTTGGAGGTTGGAGACTCCTAGGCGGTAGGATTCTTTCGAAGAGGAATCGACCATTGTGATTACCCCCGGAAAAGTTTGTGAGGGTTTGGAGACCACCCCAAGGTCTACCACTAGTGGTTGAGAAACGCCTTCGTGGTGTTGTCTCAAAGAGAGAATAGGGTGAGCCTTCATTGCGTTGGTGTGCCTTCATGGTAACATCCATCTCTCTAAATGGTGACGTAGCTTCCTTCCAAGGAAGTGAACATCGGTGTACATCCTCGTCCCTCGGAGTTGCGGTTATTCCTAACCCTAACTCCCTACTTGTGGTAACTTGTCTCTTAGCACTTACATATATCATACTGTGCTTGCTTACTCATATATTTGTGCCACTTGTTTATCTTCCTTAGCTCTTAGCATCATCCTTGCAATTGTTAGGCTCACTTTCATATTCCGCATTATTGCCTAAAATTGCTAAGTAATAATTAAAATTTGTAATTGGACCTATTCACCCCCCCTCTAGGTCCATCTCGATCCTTTCACCACTGCACCAGGAGCCGCGCTAGAGCTCGTCTTTGATCGGCACCAGCTTGTTACGCAAGATCGCCTCAGGGTGATGCCCTGCGTGCAAAACTGAGTTAGCTGGTGGTAAGGAAGGACTCACCGGACTGCCTAACCCAACCGCATGCTTCAACTGCGACACTTGCACCACAGGGTGTATCTTCCTGTCCTCCGACAGCTGGAGTTTGTAAGGAATGGCAACCAATCTTGGCGATGGTGGGGTACGGACCAAAGTATCAAAATGCGAGCTTCTGGTAGGGACGTTGTGCCACTAACTGATACGCCTCCAATGTATCTATAATTTTTATTGTCCCATGCTATTATATTATCATTCCTGGATGTTTTACAATCATTTTATAGCAACTTTATATCATTTTTTGGGACTAACCTATTGACATAGTGCTTAGTGCCAGGTGTTGTTTTTTGCTTGTTTTTTACTTCGCAGGAAATCAATACCAAACGGAGTCCAAACGTAGCAAAACTTTTTGGTGATTTTTTCTGGACCAGAAGACTCACGGTGGGCCAAGAAAATACCTGAGGGGGCTCCGAGGGTAGCACAACCCACCACGGCACGCCCAGGTGGGTTGTGCCCACCTCGGCCACCTCCCGAACCGCCTCTTTGCTCTATAAATACCCCAATATTCCAGAAACCCTAGGGTAGTCGACGAAAATCAATTCCAGCCACTGCAAGTTCCAGAAACCTCAGATCCAATCTAGACACCATCACGGAGGGGTTCATCATCCTCATTGGTGCCTCTCCGATGATGCGTGAGTAGTTCATTGTAGACCTTCGGGTCCATTGTTAGTAGCTAGATGGCTTCCTCTCTCTCTCTTTTCATTCTCAATACAATGGTCCCTTGGAGATCTATTTGATGTAACTCTTTTTTGCGGTGTGTTTGTTGGGATCCGATGAACTTTGAGTTTATAATAAGATCTATGTTTTTATCCATGAAAGTTATTTGAGTCTTTTGATCTCTTATATGCATGATTACTTATAGCCTCGTATTTCTTCTTCGAATCTTTGGTCTAGATCGATTTTTCTTGCCATGGGAAGAGGTGCTTTGTGATGAGTTCGATCTTACGATGCTTGATCCCAGTGACAGAAGGGGAACCGACACGTATGTATCATTGGCATTAAGGATAACAAGATGGGGTCTAGTTTTACATAAATAGATCTTGTCTACATCATGTCATCGTTCTTATTGCATTACTCCATTTTTCCATGAACTTAATACACTAGATGCATGCTGGATAGCGGTCAATGTGTCGAGTAATAGTAGTAGATGCAGGGAGGAGTCGGTCTACTAATCTTGGACGTGATGCCTATATAATGATCATTTCCTGGATATCGTCATGATTATTTGAAGTTCTATCAACTTCCCAACAGTAAAAATTTTACCCACCATATGTTATTTTTTCCAGAGAAGCCACTAGTGAAATCTACGGCCCCCGGGTCTCTTCTTTATTATATTTGCCTTCAAGATCTATTTTTATTCACTTTTATTTTCAGATCTATTAATCCAAAAACACAAAATACCTTGCTGCAATTTTTATTTATTTATTTTATCTCGCGTTACCGCGAGATCTATTTATCCAATCTATTACAATTTTACCTATCCTTTTACCCGTGAGGGATTGACAACCCCTCTCTTACGTCGGGTTGCAAGTATTTGTTCTTTGTGTGCAGGAGCTGTTTACCTGTTGTTGCATGGTTCTCCTACTGGTTCGATAACCTTGATCTCATCACTGAGGGAAATACCTACCATTGTTGTGCTGCATCATCCGTTCCTCTTTGGTGAAATACCGACGTAGTTCTAGCCAACATCAAAAGGAATTTCTGGCGCCGTTGCCATGGAGACATGATCAACATCTATCAAGTTCCTAATCACAAATCTCATCTCCTTGCAATTTACATTATTTTCCATTTGCCTCTCGTTTTCCTCTCCCCCACTTCACAAAAAGTTGTCGTTTTATTCGCCCTCTTTTTCGTTCGTCGTTTTCTTGTCAGATCTATTTTTGTGTGCACTCTCGTTGATCACTTTTTACCGTTATGGATAGCTCTTCTTCTATTGCATGCACCCCCGAGAACGAGGTTCTCAACTTTAAGCAAAGGGGAGGGGAGAATTTATAAGATGCTTGGTATAGGATATGCAATGCTCATAACAGATCTATTCGCAAGCAATCTACTGTTGTTCTTCTTTGCTGTTTCTATGTGGGCATCACCACTTGGTATAGATTCATCCTTAAAACGATTACCGGTGGGAATTTCTTGATGTGCCCCTCTCTTGATGCTTTTAATGCTATGGGGAATTTAGTGGGATCACCACCTCTTTTGGTAAATGAAACAACTTTAACTCTCGAACATGTTATGGAGAGGCTAGATGCTATTGAAAAGAAAATGCTCACAGAAGAAAATATTGAAAAATTAGATAAAAGGATGCACAATATTTCTAATAGAATCGGGTCAAAAGCGGGAGATGCTTTTAAAGTATAAAAAGAAAAAGAACCCACTTTCAAGGAAAGAATAGAGGAGAGCCCCGTTAGAATTGATAAGTTGGAGGAAATTTTTAGTAATCTAAGCACAGCCTTTTTCTCTGCTAAAATTATTGAAAAAAATCCAGTAAAAATAGGCAAGATTACTCAAGCCACTAAAAACAAGGGTGCAACTTCTATAGTAACAAAGAAGATCTTAAGATGATTCGTATTCACCCTGATTTTGTTGAAGTTGTAAGAGATCCTACCTGCAAGAATGAATTTTTCAATCTCTTTTCTAGAAGTATTGTTATTGAAAATTGGTATGCTAAATCCTTGAAGAATTCCAAGTGTTTGATTGAGGAGTTGGACACTAAAGATGACAATACTTAGATCTATGTTGTATGCCTAGCTAGGGGCATAAAACGATAGCGCTTGTTGGGAGGCAACCCAGTAAATAAAATTTATTTTTGTCTTTTTCTTTCTATTCTTGAGTATTTGCAAAATTATGCTACTATTATTATTGTATTTTTTGTGTTTTAATTAGCGGTTGTGCCAAGCAAAGCCTTTGGGATCATGTTGGGTGATAGTTGATTTGATCTTGTTGAAAAACAGGAACTTTTGCGCTCAGAAAAATAATATTCATAAATCACATAAACGTGCTTTTGCTCTGAATTTTTTATGTAGGATTTATATACAAATTGCCCACGTTGTCCTAATTTTTCAGTATTTTGGAGTTACAGAAGTATACGAAGTTCCCTGATTACTACACATTGTTCTGTTTTTGACAGAGTCTGTTTTCTTTGCGTTGTGTGCTTGTTTTGATGATTCTATGGTTTTGTTTGAAGATTTTTTGCCATATAAAAGTTGATATACAGTAGATATAATGCAAAAATAAAATATGAATTGGTTTACAACAATACTTAGAGTAGTGATTTGCTTTGTTATACTAACGGATCTCACGAAGGTTTTGTTGAGTTTTGTGTGATTGAAGTCTTCAAGTTTTGGGTGAGATCACGATGGATGAAGAAATAAGGAGTAAGAAGAGCCTAAGCTTGGGGATTCCCATGGCATCCCAAGCTATTATCTAAAAGAGAAGCAAGCAACTAAGCTTGTGGATGCCCCGAGTGGCATCCCCTCTTTCTTCTAACGACCATCAGTATTTTACTTGGAGCTACATTTTTATTTGTCACATATCATGAGTTTTGTTTGCAGCATCTTGTATGATATGTGTCTTTTCTCATTTTGCTTTTTGTTTTAAGTCATCTATCCTTGTTGAACACACCTATTTGACAAAGCCAAAATTATGCTATGACTTGTTAGAATTGCTCTCTATGCTTCACTTAAACCTTTATGAGCTATGGAATTGCTCTAGTGCATCACTTATATCTTTTTTAGCATGGTGTGCTTTATTATTTTTGAAGAAATGCTCTCATGCTTCAATTAGATATATTTGAGAGTTAGTAAAAAATAAGAAATTCTCTCTTGCTTCACTTAAATTATTTTGAGAGAAGAAAAATTTTATGCTCATGTTCTTCACTTATTTTTTTTTGAGCTATCAAAAGCAACATATGAAATTAGTCCCAAAGTGATAGATATTCAAGAGGTATATAATAAAAACTTTCATGACGATCATTGGACAAAATAAACTTGATTCCTTGTAGTAGTTTTGCAATTTGTTGATATAATATGTGAGTCATGTTGATGAGTAATTATGCTTTAGTAAGAATATTGGTGTTAAGGTTCATGATTTCCTATGCAAGAACGAAAGTCAATAGTTATGCAATGAAATTACATCCTACTTGTGGTGCATTATTCGGTGTTAGTTATGCTTAATGCTCGCTTATGAGATTTTACGTTTCTTGGTTGGTTGCTTCTCAATATTTTGCTAGCCTTGATTTGCACTTATTATGATCACTACTTGTGCATCCAAAATCCTTAAACCCATTTTTTGCCATATGACTCCACTATACCTACCTACATGCGGTATTTCCGTGTCGTTCTAAGCAAACTCGTATGTGCCATCTCTAATTTTCAAAATAAATTTCTCTTTTGTGTGCTTGTACCACTCATGAAACGGTAGGAGGTGCCTAGTATTTTTCCATGCTAGATGTGTTATTCTCAAGATGAGTGTTTATTCACTTGTCATTGCACGAGAGTACGGCAAAGGTATTAGGGATGCCCAGTCCCGAAATGAAAAATGAATTTACTTTATGTTGTCAAATAATAAATTCCTTGGAAAGTGTTGGTATGGACGGCACCCGTGGATTCGGTTAGCCGTGGAATGTGAAAGTATGGTGGAAAAAGGAAAAAAAACTTTATTTTCTGTTTGGGAACCGCCTATGATATATCTAGCATGGAAAGTATTAGGAACTACTCGATTGTTTTCATTGACAGGAAAGGCATGCCACCCAAAATGTTTTTATCTCTATCTTTTTCGCTTTGAGCTCTGGCACCTCTACAAATCCCTACTTCCCTTTGCGAAGGGCCTTTCCATTTACTTTATGCAATTTTATTTTTATTTGAGTCCTCATCTTCTCTTATAAAGCACCAACTAAGGGGCACTATGATCGTACTTGAGCATTGGGTGTAGCTAATATGCGAGAGTGTTTCATGAATGGATCAATGATTGAGCATAATTGGCTAGGGATAACTTGCTTTAGTGTTGATATTTTGAAATACATGGTTGCTTGTTGATATGCTTGAGTATTGAAATCTTCGTGTCAAAACTAGACTATTGCTTTGAATCATATAAACGTCCAGATGTCCATGCTACAAAGAAAAGAATATGTGATGAACATGTTAGGCAGCATTCCACATCAAAAATTCTGTTTTTATCATTTACCTACTCAAGGACGAGCAGGAATTAAGCTTGGGGACGCTGATACGTCTCCAACGTATCTATAATTTTTGATTGTTCCATGTTGTTATGTTATCATTCTTGGATGTTTTACAATCATCTTATAGCAAATTTATATCATTTTTTGGGACTAACCTATTAAATAGTGTCCAGTGCCGGTTGATATTTTTTCTTGTTTTTTAATTCGCAGGAAATCAATACCAAACGGAGTCCAAACGCAGCGAAACTTTTTGGTGATTCTTTCTGGACCAGAAGACACACGATGGGCCAAGAAAATACCTGAGGGGGGCTACGAGGGGAGCACAATTGTGCCCGCCTCGGCCACCTCCCGCACCGCCTCTTTGCTCTATAAATACCCCAATATTCCAGAAACCCTAGGGTAGTCGACGAAAATCAATTCCAGCCACTGCAAGTTCCAGAAACCTCAGATCCAATCTAGACACCATCACGGAGGGGTTCATCATCCTCATTGGTGCCTCTCCGATGATGCGTGAGTAGTTCATTGTAGACCTTCGGGTCCATTGTTAGTAGCTAGATGGCTTCCTCTCTCTCTCTTTTCATTCTCAATACAATGGTCCCTTGGAGATCTATTTGATGTAACTCTTTTTTGCGGTGTGTTTGTTGGGATCCGATGAACTTTGAGTTTATGATCAGATCTATGTTTTTATCCATGAAAGTTATTTGAGTCTTTTGATCTCTTATATGCATGATTACTTATAGCCTCATATTTCTTCTTCGAATATTAGGTTCAGTTAGGCCAACTAGATCGATTTTTCGTGCCATGGGAAGAGGTGCTTTGTGATGGGTTCGATCTTACGGTGCTTGATCCCAGTGACAGAAGGGGAACTGACACGTATGTATTGTTTCCATTAAGGGTAACAAGATGGGGCCTGTTTTTACATAAATAGATCTTGTCTACATCATGTCATCGTTCTTATTGCATTACTTCGTTTTACCATGAACTTAATACACTAGATGCATGATGGATAGCGGTTGATGTGTGGAGTAATAGTAGTAGATGCAGGCAGGAGTCGGTAGAGTAATCTTGGACGTGATGCCTATATGATGATCATTGCTTGGATATTTTCATGATTATTTGAAGTTCTATCAGTTGCCCAACAGTAAAAAAATTATCCACCGTATGCTTTTTTTCTTGAGAGAAGCCACTAGTGAAATCCACGACCCCCGGGTCTCTTCTTTATTATATTTGCCTTCGAGATCTATTTTTATTCGCTTTCATTTTCAGATCTATTAATCCAAAAACACAAAAATACCTTGCTGCAATTTTTATTTATTTATTTTATCTCGTGTTCCCGCGAGACCTATTTATCTAATCTATTACAATTTTACCTATCCTTTTACCCGTGAGAGATTGACAACCCCTCTCTTACGTCGGGTTGCAAGTATTTGTTCTTTGTGTGCAGAAGCTATTTACGTGCTGTTGTGTGGTTCTCTACTGGTTCAATAACCTTGGTCTTATCACTGAGGGAATACCTACCGTTGATGTGCTGCATCATCCCTTCCTCTTTGGGGAAATACCGACGTAGTTCAAGCCAACACCACTGACATCTGAATAAAAGGCTGCAGTTTGAGAAATACCATGTCGCCCACGTCGAAGGCACGGTCGGTACGATGCTTATCAGCTTGTTTCTTCATGCGATCCTGGGCATGCTTGAGTTGTTATTGATGATGTTGCATCATCACTTCTCTTTCTTGCAACCAACCAGCCAAATTTGGAACTGAGCTCTCTTCCTCTAGTGTAACAGCGAATTCTCTTGGTAAGTGCCATAGATCAATTCGAATGGAGTGCATCCCAAAGACGAGTGGAATATTGTGTTATACCAGTACTCCGCTAAGAACAATCACTTGTTCTAGTTCCCAGGGCACGAGTGGACCACACATTGCAAGTACCCTTCTAGGCATTGGTTGACCCGCTCCGTTTTCCCATCGGTTTGCGGATGATACGAAGAACTGAGACTGGGTCTAAGAGATCTTGAGCAATTCTTGACACACAACACTCATGAAGATACGGTCCCAGTCCAAGATGATAGCCAAGGGGAGCCCATGATGATGGAAGATGTTCTTCATAAACGCAATTGCCACAATCAATGCCGTGATGGGGTGGGTCAATGGCACAAAATGAGCATACTTAGTGAACTTGTCCACGACGACCAGAATCACGCCGCACCGTCCTGACTTGGGCAAGCCTTCAATAAAATCCAAGGAGATGACAACCCAGAGTCGTTTTGGGATTCGAAGGGGTCGAAGAATCCCAGCGGGGGAAATTCACTTTGTCTTGGCTTGTTGGCATGTGACACAAGATCTAACGAACTACTTGATCACTCCTTTCATGCCCTCCCAAAAGAAAAAGGTTCTTGACTCGGTGGTAGGTGGCATAGAACCTTGAGTGACCTCCTATAGCACTATCATGGAGCACTCTGATCAATGACTGTTGCACATCCGCGTCTGCACCGATCCAGATCCGCCCTTTGTAACGGATCACTCCATCCTGTAGCGAGTAGTCAGAATGACTTGACGGATCCAATGCTAACTGCTCAAGCTTGCTCTAGATGTTTGGGTACTGATGATAGCTGACTGCCATGGCTTCCAACCATGACAGATGAAATATGGACACCACCGCGAGCTCAGTCCCTGCCCCATGCTCTCGCCGCGCCAATGCGTCACCCGCCTTGTTAGTGATGCTCACTTTGTACCGGATCTGGAACTGCAACCCCACCAACTTGGAAAGGCATGATGTTGGATCAGTGTATTCAGCCGCTGGCCTGTCAAATTCAACAGGCTTTTCTGATCTGTGCACACCAAAAACTTTGCGAGACACTCTTTTTCGTAGGTCGAGAGCCCATTGTTACGGGGTCCAAGAGCCTTGCGGAGGTACGTCAATGGGTGTGAATCTTGCATTGGGACTTCCCCCACTCCTATAGCACTTGCGTCTGTTTCTACAACAAACTTCTTGCGAAAATATGGTAAGGCTAGCACCGGAGCTTGCATCAATGCTCTCTTTAGTTCTTGGAATGTTGTGTCCGTCGTGGGAGTCTAGATAAATAGCGTCCCTTTCTTCAACATATATGTCAGTGGTCAGGAGATAATACCAAAGTTCTAAACGAACTTATGGTAGTACCCAGCCAAGCCTAAGAACTCCTGCAGTTTCACTACAAAAAAAAGACACATCCGTGACATTTTGGGCCAAACGAAAATCTTTTCTGTCATACTTATGACACTTCTATGACAATAATTGTGACAAAACACGGTATCATCATAGATGCGGTGGGGTCCTACTTCTATGACAAAAAATCATGACAGAAAATGGGCTTTTCGTCCTGGGTGGGCTGGAGACGCAGTTGCACGACATTCTTTGGGCCGTCCATGACGGAAAAACCATGGTAGAAGAGAGGGCGAGGAAAATATCGGGGTGTTCCCGGTTACGGTGGGTGGTCGGGGCCGAGCGATGCGTGTTTCTCTCGTATACGCACGCGCGTGGGTCCAAGGCATTGGGGTCTAACTGAACCCGAGTGAGGCGTTGGGCTCTAACTGAACCCGAGCAATTGCACTCCAGGCTACGCGTTACTGAACCTGAGCAATCGATCGATGGCTGATAACTGAACCCAATCGAGCGATTCCTTCGCTACTGCTGCTAACAGAAGCAGATAGATGCTGCCTCTAGATGAACAGTGAGCGTTGCGGGGGGGGGGGTTGGATGAACAGTTCCTGGTGGGGTGGATGAACAGGACCCCGTGGTATTGCCTCTAGATGAACAGTACCCCGATCGTTCGAGCCGGTTGGGGTTGGATGAACAGGACCCTGTGGAGGGCAGGATGAACAGGACCACCCCGTGGAGGGCAGGATGAACAGTAGATGGTGGATGGCACGATGAACAGCAGCCCATGGAGGGGTGGTTGAACAGGAGCCCGTGGAGAGGGCTGGTTGAACAGTAGCCGGTGGAGTAGCGCCCAGTGGAGGCTGGATGAACAGGAGCCCGTGGATGAACAGTCGCAGGTGGAGGTTGGAGGAGGTCGATGGTGGATGAATAGTAGCCCTTGGAGGCTGGAGGGGGTCGACGGTTGAGATGAACAGTATCCTGTGGAGTCCCGTTTTGTAGTACGCCACACCCCTCCCGATGAACAGGACCCCCGTTTCGACCGTAGCGCTCCAACACAAGTCTGTTTCCTCCGTTTTGTGGTACGCCACACCACTCCCGATCAACAGGACCCCTGTTTCGACCGTAGGAGGTCCGTTTCCTCCGTTTTGCGGTACGCCAGACTCCTCCCGTTAAACAGGATCCCGTTTTGAACGTGGCCGGTCAAACATAAGGCCGTTTCCTCTGTTCTGCGGTACGCCAAGCCTCGTTTCCATCGGCTGTTCCATCCAATCCCTCCCGATGAACACGACGACGCATTCCGTTCCGACCCAGCCGGTTGGCTCCCCATGAACACGACAACGACGTTGTTTCTCCGTTCTGACCCAGCCATGTACACGAGCCCTGGCCGTACGTATGCGCGAGTAGGCGTTCGAGACCCTGCCCGTATGTACGTACTTGGCCGTATTTTCTTTCTTGCACCATGGCCGATGTACGTGCGTGTACATGCTACATGCGCGCCTCTACTACGACACGTGCACGCCTCTAGATCGACCAGTATGTACGTACACGTTCACGACCAGAATGACAACGCTACGTACGCTTCGACCAGGTGGGTCTCGACTGTCAAGCAATTCCTTGCCTGTGAAGATGTAGCTGGTGGGTCCCAACAGTCAGGGGGATACGTTTTTTTTGCGAAATACGATGGCCCGTCCGGTGGGTCCCTGCTATAAGGTGGAGGAATAATTATTTTGCACGTAATAAGGAGGCACTTCCTTGCTGCAGTCGTGGACCCAGCTGTCCGCCTCTCCACTTACAGTCCACGTCCGATGGAAGCCGTTCCTTGACCACGTTGACCACGCCGCGCCGAGAGCACCAGGGCGGTGGACGACGTCGAGGCCTAGGAAGGGGACGATGCGGAGCCGGGGAAGACGCGGCAGTGGAAGCCCGCGCGTAGAGGAGTACGAGGGTTCACTGGTTCGCTGTGGTGTGAGGTTGTCGTCGACGCAGAATAACAGGGGGTGTGGGTGAGTAGAGGGATGGCCTGGCTAGCGGTGGGAATAGTAGGGGGCGGTGAGGCCTCCGCGGCAGCATAGCCGACCACGGGAGGTAGGAGCATGCGGCATGACCGACGCTGCTTTGGGCGGCTGGAGCAACAAGACCAGAGGTTGAAGAAGCACTACGACCGTTGGATGGACATCGTACGGTCACTGGAGATAGAATCGTTCATATTGACTAAGTTGACAAACCACTCCGTCCCTGTCAACTTAGTAGGCGCAAAAGTTAGCCTCCCACCAAGGTGGGTCCCAACTAGCAGGAGGAGTATTCATTTATTTGTGCGTAATAAGGAGGCACCTCCGATGGGTCCGAGATGACAGCGGGGGGAACTTTTTTTTTCATGAAATACGTCGGCCTGTCCGGTGGGTCCCAGCAGTCAGGGGGGAAAGGTTTTTTCGCCAAATACGGTGGCCCGTCCGGTGGGTCCCTGCTGTCAGGTGGAGGAATAATTATTTTCCGCGTAATAAGTAGGAACTTCCTTGCGGCTGCCGTGGACCCAGCTGTCAGCCTATCCATGTACAATACTCTTCTGATGGAAGTCGTTCCTTGACCACGTTGACCACGCCGCATCGAGAGCACCAGGGCGATGGACGACGGCGAGGCCTTGGAAGGGAACGACACGGAGGCAGGGAAGACTCGGCAGTTGTTTCCCATGCGGAGGGGAGTATGACTGTATGAGGGTTTACTGGTTCGTCTGCCGTCGCCAGAGAATAACGGAAGGTGTGCGTGAGTATAAGGATGGCTAGGCCAGCAATGGGAGTACGGTGGGGCGGTGAGGCCTACGCGGCAGCACAGCCGGCCGAGGGGAGGAGGGAGCAGGCAGTCCCGCCGGCGCTTATTTGAGTGGCTGGAGCAGGAAGAGCGAAGATTGAAGAAGCACGACAGCCGTTGGATGGACATCCAACAGTCACTGCTTGTGTGTAAACCTTTTTTTAGGCAAGCCTCAAATCTATGGAAAATAGCATACAACCCATCTGCCATTATTTCTAATAATTTACAGCCCATTTGCTACTTCTTAAGGTTTTTTTGGAGCCCATATTCTTTTTGTTAGCATTACAGCCCATATTGTGGCCACGGTTACAAATTATATGAAATTTTGCATATTTCGGTGCGGTCCGTACTGTTTTTAATCCCGAAATTTCGAGTCACATTCAAACTGATTTTTAAAAATAAATGTATATCAATATAAAATCCAACAAATTGGCCACGCATAAAAATTAATGCAATTTGAAATCTTGAAATGAAAAAGAAAATGAAACTAATTGTCGGTTTGATGTGTTTTCAAAATGTACAGCCCATTTCTCATTACTGATAGGCCATTTTCTCGGCCAGCCGAATGAAGCTCTCCTCGTCTTGAAAGATTTGCAGCCCAACAGGCGTGACAAAGCGACTTACTTGGCAAATCACAAAAAGACTGGGCTATGGTCGTGGACCCAGCTGTCAGCCTCTCCACATACATTACTCTTCCGATAGAAGTCGGTCGTTGACCACATTGACCACGCTGCGCCGAGAGCACCAAGGCGGTGGACGACGGCGAGGCCTAGGAAGGGGACAACGTGGAGCCGGGGAAGATGCGACAATTGATGCCCAGGCGGAGAGGAGTACAAGGGTTCACTGGTTCGGCTGCGGTGTGAGGCTGCCGTCACCGCAGAATAACAGGGGGTGTGGGTGAGTAGAGGGATGGCCTGGCGAGCGGTGGGAGTAGTAGGGGGCGGTGAGGCCTCCGCAGCATCACAGCTGGCCACGGGAGGCAGGAGCACGCGGCACGACCGGCGCTGGTTTGGGCGGTTCGAGAAAGAAGACCTGAGGTTGAAGAAGCACTACTGCCGTTGGATGAACATTATACAGTAACTGGAGCTAGAATCGTTCATATTGACTATGTTGACAAAGCCCTCCGTCCCCGTCAACTTGGTAGGCCCACAAGTCAGCCTCCCACGATGCTGGGTTCCAGCTGGCAGGGGGAGTATTCATTTTTTTGTGCGTAATAAGGAGGCACTTCCTTGCATGCGAATATAGCTGGTGGGTCCGACCTGTCAGCGGGGGGCACGTTTTTTCACGAAATACAGAGACCCTTCCGATGGGTCCCAGATGTCAGGTGGAGGAATCAAAGACTTGAGAAGGCGCACCGAACAAGCTAGTGTACCAGTAAGGAGACGTTGCTGAGTTTTAGAAAAAAGAGAGACGTGCTCCTGTAGCTGGTTCGAATCCAAACCTAGACTATGACTATATATGGTGCTATGCTACTCTGCAAGTAATGAAACTGACATATCCAACATTCACTTCCCCTCTTCTCTACTTACTTTGCCTAGCATCAGAAGCTCTGGCCGGAGCAACCATGTTCGCTGGCTGCTCGTCCACCTGCTCTTCAGTAGGCAACAACCAAATATGCGCCAAGTCGCCACCCGTACCATCGCCTGTGGGTCTCATCACACCCCCGCCGGCACGTGCACCGCAGCCGGTTGCTCATCGCAACCCACTGTCTTTGGTGTGGTGCCACTGTTGCAAATCACACAGAGTCATCCGTCGCGTCTCAACCACAATCCTCAACCCTTGCCGAGTCTTCTACAAATGCCCAAATCATGGGGTAATAATATGTTTAAGTGTTGTTCTGCTGCTTTCATTTGCTGATTTTTTTAATAGTTTGGTTGATAATCTTCCAATTTGATTCGTGTAGAAAAGGGAAGATTCGTGTGATTTGTATTTCTGGGAAGTTGCTGGTGTGGGGGAATGCAACTACGCTGATTATTTGGTTAGCCGAGGAATCCCAATACCAGCAGGTTGGGGTGTTGGACAAGTAACTGAAGGGACGGCAGAAGAGGAAGATGCAGAGCAGAAGGTTAAAGATGCAGTTCCTCTGATCATGGCCAAGCAACAGCTGTTGAACGGCCTTGACAGCAATGAGGAGATGAAAGAGCTTGTGAAGATAATGGGCAAAATCGATGTGCTCTGTAGGATGATTGTCTCTTTATTTGCAGTGTATGTAGCACTCGTGATGTATTCAGTGGCTATGACATGAGCACTTTGCTGAAACTAGTAATGGATGAAACATGTGTAGCAGGCTGGGCGTAGTGTTGTGAACATCTAATGATTTCTATTAACGGAAATCAGGGGGTATCCCCTTTTGCTCATAAATAAATAAATAGCAGACGCCCTTTTGGTAATAAATAAATAAATTAGCAGAGGACCTGTCGGGTCAACTTTGTTCTCATTCGAAGATGTCGAGCAAATTTCAGTCCAACAGCAAACTATGTCATCAAATTCAAGTTTCACAACCAAATATGAGTACAACTAAACAACAATGTCATCATGTTTTAGTCGTCATACAATCACCAAACACAAATCAGCATACATAACAAGTGATGTTCTCACAGGAAAATACTAAACAACATGTTCATCAGGTTTCAGTTGTCATAGCAAACACAATTTCACATAGTAGATAAAAAACGTCTCCTGACAGGCAAATACGACGAAAGCAATGTAATCATCATCCGCAGCAGCAGCGTCAACATCTTCGCCATGTGTATCAGTCTGAATCGTAGTTCCCCATGGTATCATCTTCTTCGTCCTCAACGTCCTCGAACGTTGGCTTCTTCTTGATCAACTCTTGTAGGTCCACAGCACGATAGGCAATCTTTTCACCAGCGTCATTGACGTGATGGTTCTCAAAGATATTAGGAACATATGTGTTATCTTGTACATCAGGAGTAGTGTAAGCATCATCTTGTTGTGCAACTTCATTAAACGAATTCCTCTGCTCAAAACTTTGCACTACTCTCTAGTCATCGCAACATGCAAATGTGTCTTCAAAGAAAAATATCTGTGTTGCTTGATTTGCCAAATTAAAAGGCTCGTTGGCCTGGTATGCCGCCTTGACATTGATGGATTTGAAATAATCATCAGCTCTGGGTTTTGCGATCCTGGAAAACAGGTACCAACGACAGCACAATAGAACCACACACCGATGATCCTCGAAAGTGGAGATATACTGCAACTAAACAATGTCTGTTATGTTAGCATACATTTCAGTTGTCTCTTTCTCATACGTATCCGTGCTCATGATGGCACTGTTTTGTGTCTTCCTACCTTCGTCTCGTGCAAGGTGTTGTAGCGCACATCTCCAACAATGCAAGATTCATGATGTCTTACCCGAGTATCATGACCCATTGCTAGTGAGTAAAGGGCATCATCAACTGCATGCCCATCCTCCCGCATCTTCTTAACCTATGGTTAGAAAATAGACAAGCTGATCATCTTATGTACTCAATATATTAAAAAAAATTGACAGTGCAATTCAAAAGCTTACATGGCTCTTGAACCATTTTGCAAATCCTGCCATAACCAGTTTGTCAATGTTTCTTGGATTTTGCGGCAGTAACTCCTTTTTGTAGATGCTGAACAACATAGTGATCGCGTCAAACATCTAAATATATAAGAATGTGCTGCAAGTTTAGTAGATTGCGATGTATAAGCTGCAGTACTTAGCACTTACTTCATATAAGGTAGTATCTCAGGACAGTTATTCAACACATACCAAACCATTTTGTCCAAATCTTTAGGTTTGTCCTCTTGTCGACTCTTCCCTATAACTCGAACAAAATAATCAAAAACATTGAGCCCGAGATTGTCTTCATCAACGTATTTGCTAAGCTGATCAATTGTTTCAATGTATTTTGAGCAGAATGTCAATGCTTATGTAGCAATGTAGGCCTCTGCATTGGAACCCTCGGGTCTAGCTCTGTTCCTAACATAGCCCTTGAAACTGCCTAGTCGCCTTTCAATAGGGTACATCCAGCCATACTGTACTGGACCTCTAAGTAGTGCCTCATAAGGTAGATGAACAGCCAGATGCACCATCACATCAAAGAAGGCTGGAGGATATATGTTCTCAAGGTCGCATAGGATAGTTGGTATCTTGTCTCTAAGACGCTCCAAAGCATCTATCCTGATATTTCTACTGCAGAGTTCCCTGAAGAATTGTCCCAACTCTGCAACTGCTCTGTATAAGCCAGGGCAGCCCAATCCTCTAAGGATAACAGGTAAAACCCTTTGAAGTAGGACGTGGCAGTCATGAGTTTTCAACCCTTGTACCTTGTCTCCATCTGCACTGACTCTCCTTTCAGGGTTGGAAGCAAATCCATGTGGGAATCTCACACGTGACAGGACCTTGCAGAATTCTTTTATTTTTACCTTGTCCAAGACATACACAACTGGTGCCATATCCCGCGGTTTACCATCATCTTGCACCTACAAATCCTTTCTGATACCCAGGTGTGTCAAATCAATCCTAGATTTTAAGGTTTCTTTCGTCTTGCCTTCAATATTAAGAAGTGTGCCGATAATGTTGTCACATATATTTTTCTCGATGTGCATCACATCAAGATTATGTCGCAGATCCAAATCTTTCCAATACTCCAAGTCCCACAAAGTGGACCTGCGGGTAAACAATAATCTCTCTTCTGCCCTGCCACGCTTCCTTTTCCCGCTACCATTATCAGGATGGTTTCCTGGTGTAATATGCCTGACCTTCTCTAATTCCACTTGCAACTCATCGGCGGTGAGCCTGTTTGGCGCATCAGGGTTTTCATGCATTGCGTTGAACACATCTCTTCAGTATTTTCTAGGATGCGGCTTGTCCTTGGCAAGGAAATGGCGATGTCCAATGTAACAGATCTTACTAAGTATTGCGTATGACAACGGATTCCTGTCACAGCGAACACATGCATTGTAACCATGTGTCGTTCGCCCTGACATAGTGCCCAAAGCCGGATAATCATGGATGCACCAAATTATAATAGCACGCAGAAAGAAATCAGCTGGTGGGCTACTATATAGGTCTCGAGTGAGAACACCCCTCCATAGCTGTTGAAGTTCCTCCACAAGAGGCTCCATGAACAAATCAAAATCCTTTCCAGGACTTTTTGGACCTGGGATGAGCAAGGCCATCATGTAGTTTGATTCTTTGGTGCAGACATTTAGAGGCATGTTGTAAGGGATAACAAGCACTGGCCACATGCTATATGTGGCGCTCTGGTGGCCAAATGGGTTAAATCCATCTGAAAGCTAAGCCAAGTCTAATGTTTCTCGGGTCAGCAGCAAACGCTCCGTGCTTATGATTGAAGCTTTTCCACTCACTACCATGAGATGGATGGCTCGTTACATTCTGATCTCTGAAATCCTGGTTCCTAGAATGCCATAGTACATCCTCTCTTGTTTCATCATCATGAAACAACCTCTACAATCTTGGTGTAATTGGAAAATGTCTCAGAACATTATGAGGAATCCTCTTCACAGCATCGCCATCTTTCCATCTTGATGATTTGCATATAGGGCATTCACTTAAGTTGGCATAATCCTTTCGGAATAGAACACAATTATTCTTACAAACATGGCTCATATCATATCCAATTCCAACTACACGAAGGAAATTCTTCATTTCACTGTAGGTGTGTGGCAGCTCGGACGCATCTGGGAAAGCTTTGCAGAAAGCAGCCAACATCGCATCGAATGATTTGTTGGTCATCCGCTCAGATGTCTTAACCTGAAGAAAGGTGACCATAGCTGAGAATACTGACAGCTTATTTCCTGGGGTGACAGCCACGTTGCATTGTTCCAACATGCAGGCCCACCGTTTTTCGTCTGCATGTGAAAGTTCACGGAATGCACGAGCATTTCGTAGCATTGTTTCAATGTTGGTCAAACTCAATGGCTCCGCCACCACCACCTCCTCCTCCTCTTCCACCTGAGCATCAGGCAGATCAAGATGGTGATCTGCTGCTTCCATGTAGTCAATAACATTGACGTTCACAGCTTCACCATGATGAACCCACCTAGTATATGTGACCGACATCCCATACAAGTGTAGATGATTTTGCACAGTTGACTGGGGTCTTGTAACTGAATTCATACAACTGCTACACAGGCAGAGCACATATGATTTCGGACCACCGTACTCAGCTCTGATAAAGTTCATGAAGTTTTCAACCCCCTCAACATATGCAGCGGAGAATCTTCGAGCAGAAGTTATCCAAGTCATGTCCATCTGTTAGACATACAAATTAGTTCTTCTACTAGATATTACAGGAAAAACATATATGCTTTTTTATGAAGTCCAGAAGAAAATACCTAGGTCGATGTCTAAAGCTATGGCAAGATAGTTGGACGAGCAGATCTAAGTAACAAAATATATGTAAAGCTAATTCAGCGAACAGATTTGAGTGCTAAATTATGGCAGGCTGTTTCAGCAGTCAATGAGGCCGAGCACACAGCCATCAAACTATCGAAGGCCATCGCAGCAACAAAGATTGAGTATAAAATGGTGTAGAGCTATTTCACCTAACAGATTGGCTACTAGACCATGGCAATCTACGTCACAATAAATATATGGCAGGATATTTTAGCAACTAATCGGCCTTTGCATGCCATCTCAGCTAAGCAGATTGAGTGCAGAACAGGGCAAGGAAACTTCTTAAGCGGAGCATATTGACTGTAAACTACTTCGGCAAAAAGTGAGATTAACAGTGTCTATCAGCTAACATTCAGCGCTACACCGACATGCACGGGGCCTCAGTCTAAAATGCGTGTACCATGGGAGAAGCTGACCGCCGTGCGTCTCCACACAAACATCGCCAGCGGTGGCGGCGCTGACCACCGTGCGCCTCCACAAGAACGTCGCCAGCGGTGGCGGCGCGGCTAGAGGACGGCAGTCTACGAAAGCGTACTGTAGGAGCGATAGAATCGCCGTGCGCCGCGGCGCCGACGTATCGGCGTGGCGGGGAGGGCGGCTTTAGCGGAGCGAATGGAGTGGAGGGGGCGAGGGGAGGGGGGTTTGGGGAATATTATTGGCTAGTTGGCCGAAGGGCAGTCGAATCTAGGATTTGGGGGGAATTTTTTGGTGGTGGGGAGGATTTTCACGCGGTGGGCGGGGGGGGGAGTTTGGCGCATGGTCAGTTTCTCCAAGTGCAGTCCCACATGTCAGTGAAGAGGCAAGCCAAAGCGTGTTCCGTTTGCGTGAGCCATGTGTAGGACCGAACGTGTGTGGGGTGCAATGCGACCGCGACAGGGGTGCTGTGAGTGTACCACCTTTTTTCCTTTTAAACTAGGTGCTTCGCCCCCTCAAAAAAACTTGTTGCTTCGCGCGATCCATCGATACTACTACTAGTAATCCGGTAATCCCGACTAAAACGGCGCAGCCGGGTCTTTTCCCGCGCGATATGCTGGGAGGTTGGCTTAGTTGGGTTTTTTAGGACGAGTAATGCTACACCTACATAGTCCTAGTTACGTAATTAACATAATGTGAAACGTGTGAGCTGTTGATTGTAGATTGGGGGGAGGGAGGGGCCCACCACCATGAAAATCAGGGGAGGAGAGAGAGAGGCAATTTATGTTAACCCTTTCGTAGGTTCCCGTAGATGTAGAAAAACGTGAAATGCGTGAATGTGCATTTGCAGATAAGGCCTTCCCTCGTTCATCCTTTTCTCCCACAAGATCTTGATCTTCCGTGCAACGCACGGGCATCTTGCTAGTACTCCTACAATATACTATATTATTGTGAAAGTCCATATACACCGGCCGAGATTAATGCAAACACAACAGATTTTCTTTACATTTCGAACTTTTATAGGACATAAAAATAAAAGAAACCCGACCCTAAACCTATTCTTCGGCGGCAACCGACGTCCTCTATCTGCGATCTCCATGTAAGGGGGCGGGGTTCAAGACCCGTGAAGTGAAGGTGCGGTCTCCGGCGAGGAAAAGTAGAACACGAAAGACGGACCGCCCAGTTGGCACACCATGCCCTGCCGCCTCCCATGCCCTACTCATCCTCGGAGGAGTCCCCAACCTCGGCGGTGCCGGACGTTGGACGGTGGCAAGTAGGACGCGTAGCTGATGGTGCTCCCGTCGTCAGCCGCCAGCGTGGCCACCGCTTGTGCGGCGACTTGAGCGAGGGCAGCGACCTCAAGCTCCATCCCCGAAGACAAGCTCTCCCGCAGAGCGTTCGCGCTTGCGGTCATGTTGGATGTGGTGCCAGATAGGAGGACGATGCGCTATGGTGTGGAGGTTAGCTGGGGGTTGCCGCTTTAAGTAACACATTCCGGTGAGGCCAAGTGTCCTGGTGCGTCATTAAGTCACCGGAGTTGGTTCCTCGGGCACTGAGCCTCTTAACGACAGCATACGGACGGACGGCATGAATGCGGGCAGCTGGCGCCGGCTGGGAATGCACCACATGAACTGTTGGGGATATTACTACTGGGCGTAAACCGGCCTACCTGGGCCGGATTAACTTCATCAGTAGTCCAAGAGCGTTAAATCCCAAGAAGATAGATGAAGGCCCAAGGCCGTAGTCGGTTCAACACTTGTAGCCATAAACCGGCTTTGTATGTAAACTTGTATTGTAAGTTAGGAATAAGAAGAGACCAACCCGGGTACGAGTATGAACCGGTGATTGGGACTCTGTGAACCGACGGGCGTCACCCGTGTATATAAGGGGACGAACCGACAGCGGTTCAAGGACAGACAACCACAACTCGAGACTTAGGCGAAGCTTGTTTGCTCCCTAGTCATCGGAACCCCATCAATTCCATCACAACTAGACGTAGGCTTTTACCTTCATTGAAGGGGCCAAACTAGTATAAACTCTCTGTGTCCCTGTGTCCGCTTTAACCCCTTCAAGTTAACCCGTTGCGATGGCTCCACGACTAAGTCCTTTCGCTAGGACATCTGCCGTCACAAAACCACGACAGTTGGCGCCCACCGTGGGGCTATCGCACGATGGTTTCAAGTTCTTGGAGGGCCGCTTCGAAGGACTCGAGGGATACGCTGTGGGCCGGATGACCAAGAGTCGTCGCGGCAAGATCTACATCGACGATGCAGGCTGCGGCCCCGAGGCCGGCTCGATTGAGTACGGGTATCGGGTCCCCTTTAGTGGCATACACGTTTTCATCGGCAAGATCGATGAACCGGGCCCTGAGCTGGACACCTGCACCGACCTCGTCGAGACAACTCAGCGTGCGCGACCTGCCCGGGTTAAGCCGGCCGTGAAACGTGCCTTCGTGGGAGTCATCCATGGAGGAAGTTATGAGGATGGATCGGGATCTGGCAGCGAAACCGTCGTTTACTCTGGCGACGAGTCGTCAACTGGAGAAACTGAGTCTTTGTATCAGCTACAAGATGGCCGGATTGGGGGCTGTTCCGATGGCGACAGTATTCCGAACCCCACCGATCTGCCCAACCGGGTTGGAATATTCATGGCCGGTACACAGCGGCGCTTCATTCATCGACTGCCGCGGCGATGGTTTCCGGTTCAGCAGCGGCAACGGTTGCCGGGGCAGGAGGCTCTGTGCGCCCGCCGATTCAAGTTTTATCAGATCTGTTTGATGCGTTGGCTGCGCTCATGGCAGAGGCTAACCCGGCGGATCAGGACGCTCACAGCGCAGAGATTGCAAAGGTGAGGGAGCAGATCACTCAGGCCAAAGCGGATTTGACAACTGAAGAGGTCAGGATGACTATGGAGCGGGCCGCTTTGGACGCACAAGCTTACAAGCTCATGCTGGACCAGAACGCATCACAGGAAGTCATGAGGAGGAAGTACCGATCTCGTTTGCCTTCAGTTTTCGAAGCAAGGGACCTTTTCAACACCCCTGGAGCGGGAACCGGTAATCCGCCGGTGGTAAACCGGGCGGAGGCACCTGGGACACGCGAGCCGGTCCAGCCCCGCTTAATAGATCTACCCCGTCATAATACTGGTGTACCGCAGGCTGTGCCCACACCTCCGGGTCATTACTCCAATCCGCTGGATAACCTTGTTGCAGCTGCGGCACGGTTGGAGGCCATTCCAGTTGAAGGTGATTCATTGCAGGCGATAGAGATGCGCCGGGTCAAGGAGCTCCTTAGGACGGCTTTGGTCCAACAAGAAGCGTATTCATACAGCCGCGACTGGATTCATTCAACCACACGTCCAAGCCGGAGTTATAGCAGGCATATGGAAGAACCAGTTGTGTCAAGTAATGCACGGCGTGGAGCGCCCCGTGGCAACAATCTGGCCGGTGGTGTCGATAATGCTTAGGAGGTGGTGGACCGGGCCCGAGCGTGCAGGGAGGCCGAGTTAGCGGCACAGCATCAAGCTCGTCAGCTTACGCCGGTTCGTCCGACCACCTCGGTTGAGCCTGGGCTTACTTCTAGCGCATTGGGGGTGCCTTGCCTTGTCCCCGCTTTACGCAATGTGCGCCTGCCTAAGGATTTCAAGGGCCCACGCAAGGTACCGAACTACACGATGGATCAACCTCTAGAGACATGGGTGGAGAGCTATGGTATGGCCATGGAGATGCTTGATGTGGATGATGCCGCGTGTGCAAAGTATTTCACCATGATGCTTGAAGGGACGGCCCGTACCTGGTTAAAGAGCTTACCGGCCAATTCTATCAGTTCATGGGCCCAGTTACGAGCCCGGTTGATCAATAACTTCAAAGACACGTGTAAGCAGCCTATGTCGATAGTGGATTTAGCCACCTGTGTCTAGGAGGAAGGAGAATCAACTACTCATTGGGTGCGCCGGGTCTCACAAGTCCTGCATTCATCAGACCGCATCAACGCTGACACCGCAGTTATAACCTTGGAAGGCAATTGTCGGTTTGGACCCCTAAAGTTGAAGTTAGGACGGATGAAGCGCCACTGCACTGACATGGGGACTCTCATGGCCGCTTTGGTAAAGTATGCTGATTCTGATAGTACCAAGGATCCCGAGTCTGATGATGAAAAGACAGGGAAGGGAAAGAGGAACAGCAACTCCAAAGGTCAGCAACATCACTCAGCAGGTAATGGTGGCGGAGGCAAGCTTAAAGCGGATGGCAACATGGACTTTGTGGCTAATACTAATGCGCAAGACAAGGGCCAACGACGTAAGGTAAATCGCAGAATCGCAGTGGAGCGCCTAGTCCTAATCCGGACCGCCTGAATTATCTGTTGAACCAGCCCTGTCCGAAGCATGGGACGAAGGAGGTGCCGGCAAACCACCTTTGGAAGGATTGCTACATTATGCAGGAGTTCAAGAGCTCTAATGCTTTCCGGTATGATCCCAGCTCCGGCGGTGGCTCTGAATCCGGGCCGGGTTACGGTGGAGGAAATTCCGGTTCAGGATTTAATGGTAATCCGGGCGGACATAACAATCAGAATAATCAGAATAACCAGGGTGGTTACAATCAGCAACAGCAGCAGTCGGGTTACCAGAGCAACCCAAAACAATTGAATAGTGGGCAATATCACGTGTTCACCACTAGCTTGGACAAGCAAGACCGGAAGGTCCAGAAGCGGGCAGTTAATTCTGTTGAGCCGGCCGTGCCCTGATATCTACGCTGGTCAGAGCAGCCAATCATATGGAGCAGAGAGGATCACCCTCCCCGGGTTGACAATCCGGGTCAACTAGCTTTGGTGGTGGCACCTCAGGTGGGAGGCTATAAGTTCACCAAGGTACTCAAGGATGGGGGTAGCAGTATTAACATCCTATACTATGAGACCTTCCGTCGTATGGGGCTAACAGATAAAGATCTCAGACCGTCGAACACGGTTTTCCATGGCGTGGTACCTGGCAAGTCAGCGTACCCCGTTGGTAAGATAGCATTGGAAGTGGCCTTTGGAGATGATCATGATTCCAGATCAGAGACGCTGATGTTTGAGGTGGTAAAAATTCAAAGCCCGTATCACGCCCTGTTTGGGCGACCGGCCTATGCCAAGTTCATGGCGCAGCCCTTTTATGTGTACTTGCAGCTCAAGATGTCGGGTCATAAGGGGACTATAACGGTTCACGGAAGCCGTAAGGTCGCTTTGGAATGTGAAGAAGGAGATGCGGCTTATGCAGAGTCGGTTTGTGCCACCGAGGAGCTGAAGTATTATAAGGATAATGTTGATCCGGCAGATATGACTCCTTTGAAGAAGCCTACCACGGAGCATGATCCGGCCCTGAAGTTCACATCGGCAGCTGAGACTAAGCTTGTTGACTTCGTACCCAGCAATCCGTCCAAGCAGTTCAGCATCAGTGCCAATTTGGATCCGAAATAGGAAAGCGTGCTCATCGAGTTCATCCGTGAGAATCGGGACATCTTTGCATGGAAGCCTTCTGACATGCCAGGTGTACCGAGGCGACTCGCTGAGCACACTCTTAATGTGGATCCTAAATACAAACCGGTGAAACAGTTCCTACGCCGGTTCAACGAAGAGAGACGCAAGGCTATTGGAGAAGAGGTGGCCAGGCTCCTAGCAGCTAGCTTCATCATTGAAGTTTTCCACCCTGAATGGCTTGCTAATCCGGTGCTGGTCCTTAAGAAAAATGGCACCTGGCGCATGTGTGTGGATTACACTGATCTTAATAAAGCTTGTCCAACAGATCCTTTTGCCCTCCCCCATATTGATCAAATTATTGATGCTACGGCGGGTTGCGAGCATTTAAGTTTTCTGGATGCATATTCCGGCTATCATCAGATCAAAATTGCGGTTGAGGACTAGGAGAAGACGGCGTTCATAACTCCCTTTGGAGCCTTTTGCTATGTATCTATGCCTTTTGGGCTCAAGAGTGCCCAGGCAACCTATCAACGGTGTGTGCAAAATTGTCTTCACAAACAGATTGGCCACAATGTACATGCTTACGTGGATGATATTGTGGTTAAGTCAAGGAAGAAGGAAACTTTGGTTGATGATTTGAAGGAAACCTTTGATAACCTAAGGACGTACAAGATGATGCTCAATCCGGCCAAGTGTGTCTTCGGTGTACCGGCAGGCAAGTTGTTGGGTTTTCTGGTGTCCCACAGGGGAATTGAGGCTAATCCAGAGAAGATTACGGCTATCACCTCCTTGGCTAAACCTAAGTGTATCAATGACGTTCAACGTTTGGCTGGCCGGATTGCTGCGTTAAGCCGGTTTATCAGCCGCCTTGGTGAGAAGGCAATCCCTTTGTATCAGATGTTGAACAAGACGGATCAATTTGTCTGGAGTTCTGCTGCTGATCAGGCGTTTGAGGACTTAAAGCGGCAATTGGCCAATCCGCCCGTGCTTGCCGCTCCCATTGACAAAGAGCCATTGCTGTTGTATGTTGCTGCTAATGCTCGCGTGGCCAGTGTGGCTATTATGGTGGAGCGGAAGGAGCCAGGCAAGGAGCATCCGGTTCAACGTCCGGTCTATTATATCAGCGAGGTGCTTATTGAGTCCAAACAAAGGTATCCACATTGGCAGAAGCTGGTATATGGAGTTTTTATGGCAAGCCGGAAGCTCAAGCAGTATTTCCAAGGGCATCCCATCACAGTGGTCAGTTCTGCCCCCTTGGGTGATATCATCCAGAACCGGGAAGCGACGGGCCAGATTGCCAAGTGGGCTATAGAGCTTGGGCCGCACGGTTTGATATACGTGCCTCGGACGACGGTGAAGTCCCAAGCACTTGTCGATTTCATCAATGATTGGACGGAGCTGCAGGCCCCTGAAGAAAAGACGGATCACACATATTGGACCATCCATTTTGACGGATCACGGCAATTGGAAGGCTCGGGGGCTGGAGTCGTATTAACTTCCCCACGAGGTGACAAGTTCTGTTATGTTCTCCGCTTAATGTTCCCTTGTACTAACAATGCAGCCGAGTATGAAGCCTTGCTCCATGGTCTCCGGATGGCTAAAGAGATGAATTTAAGCCGGGTTAAGTGCTTCGGTGACTCGGATCTAGTGGCTCAACAGGTATCTGGCACTTGGGACTCTAAAGACCCACTCATGGCGGCATATCGTCGTGAGGTGGATACTGTTGCGGGTCACTTCAAGGGCTATCAGGTGGACCACGTGGACCGTCGGAAGAATGAGGCAGCGGACGCCCTGAGCCGGTTGGGCTCCCAGCGTAAACCGGTCCCGCCTAATGTTTTTCTTGATGTATTGCACAACCCGTCGGTCAAACTCCCAGGTGAAGCGGATTTGGCTGTTCCTGACCCGGAGGCTCAATTGGTGGCAGCTCTTCACGTCATTCCGGATTGGACACTTCCTTATCTGGCGTACATGAACCGGGGCGAGTTACCAGAGGATGAGACTCTGGCCAGACAAATAATACGACGGTCTAAGTCCATGACGATCGTCAATGGCGAGTTGCATCATTGCAGTGTATCAGGAGCATTTCAACGCTGTGTATCTCCTGAGGAAGGCTGTGAAATTTTGCGTGAGATCCACGAAGGGGATTGTGGTCACCACGCCGGTTCAAAATCTTTGGTGGCTAAAGCGTTCCGCCACTGTTTCTATTGGTTAACTGCCCATGCTGATGCGGAGGATCTGGTCAGATGATGTGATGGTTGCCAAAAGTTCTCAAGACGTGCTCATGTACTGGCTCAAGAATTGAGGATGATTCCAATCACTTGGCCGTTTGCAACTTGGGGGCTAGATATGGTTGGCCCTTTCAAAAGGTCCAAGGATAAGAAGACCCACCTCTTGGTGGCGGTTGATAAATTTACAAAGTGGGTGGAGGCAGAACCTGTTAACAAGTGTGATGCAGCCACGGCGGTTCAGTTCATCAAAAAAGTGATTTCCCGGTTTGGCTTTCCACAAAGTATCATCACAGACAATGGTACCAATTTGTCCAAGGGTGCCATGAAGGAGTTCTGCGAACGGGAGCACATTCGCCTTGATATTTCATCAGTGGCGCACCCACAGTTCAATGGTCAAGCAGAACGAGCTAATCAAGAGATCTTGAGAGGCATCAAGCCACGACTTATGGTTCCTTTGCAAAGGACGCCGGGTTGTTGGGTAGAAGAGTTACCATCCATGTTATGGAGCATTAATACCACACCCAACAGATTAACGGGATACACGCCGTTCTTCATGGTCTATGGAGCGGAGGCGGTTCTCCCTAGTGATATCTGTCATGATTCACCTCGTGTGGCGGCTTATGTTGAAGCGGACAACGAGACAGCTCGACAAGACGCTTTGGACCGGTTGGATGAAGAGCGAGACATAGCAGCTGCCCGCTCGGTGATTTACCAACAGGATCTTTGTCGCTATCACAGTCGTCGAGTCAGAACCAGAACCTTTCAAGAAGGAGATTTGGTGCTTCGGCTCATTCAAGACCAAACTGATATGCATAAGTTATCCCCACCTTGGGAGGGACCTTTCGTGGTCAGCAAGAATCTGCACAACGGGTCGTACTATCTGATCGATATTCGAGAGCGAAAAGGCTCACGCAAATCAGAAGAGGAGACCAACAGGCTGTGGAACATAGCTCATCTTCGGCCTTACTATACTTGAGCCATTGGCTCTACTTATGTACATACTATGACAGTGTATATATTATTAATATAATAAACCCGATCCTCAGCTAAAGCGGGGTATCTGTCCTTTTACATCATGCGTGGTTACATGGAGTTGTTCTGTCTTAAAGCGGCCTCCGGTTTACCCCTTGCAAAAATTATAAATATCACTAGGGGGCTCGGTCGTGTCCGAACCGATGCAACACCTTTTGATAGGCGAAAGCCACCAGATCACTTGGGGACATGGTCAAGTCTGAACCAGTCACGCCTCTTGATCGGCCTAAAGGTCATAGAATCACTTGGGGGCATGGTCGAACCCGAACCATTGCCATGCCACTTGATCGGCATAAATGCCACGGTTTCATTTGGGGACCTGGCTGACTTGAACCATGGCTACACCTATTGGGAGCTTGGTCATGTCCGACCATGGTAACGCCATCTGATCGGCTCAGTAAAGCCTCTTTTTTGCAAACGGTTTTATCATTGCCTTTGCTTCTATATTTTTCTTGATAACTGCTGATTTATCTTGGTTGCGTTCTTAAACCGACAATGTTTTACACCGGTTGAAGCTGCCAATTCGGCGGAACACGGTCCATTTTTAAACCAGAGATTATTTACCCGGTTTGATTTTTTCTGTTAACGTCCTATTTTGGAGTAACAAAATGTTTATTATGACCAGGCACGGTTTACATAGTAAACCGGCATTATACACACAGGAGCTGTTTTCTCCCATAAACGGTATAGGTTTATCAAGCCTCCGTTTCAAGATTGGCTAAAGCCTACTTCATGCACAATGGTGGCAGGTATTTTGTATCACAAAATTTGATCATATATGTCAATCTCCTTGCATATATATATATATGAAGTTCATAAACCGGCTGGCGGTACAACCGCCCTGGTCGTTTAAGACTTTATGATTGCAGGAGATATAGATTGGCAGTTTCGATCTTTCAAATAGAAGTGTCAATACCGATGCAGGAAGGCATCTCAGAAGCAAAAGTGTTGGCTATCCTATTACAAGGCAACATGGTGCCCACATAAGATCATTGTTTTTCTGGCAGAATATAACAAGGCAGCCATTTAAACCGATCTCCGGTTCACGCTTGGTCACCGCCTTGGTCTGATGGTCGTGGGTCGTCCTGCGCCGCTTCAGCTCCTTCTGCCCTACCCAGCGGCTGGAAGTCAACAGTGGTCCAGTCGATTCCCATTAAAGCTTGAAAAATAGCTTCATCATGGATCAGTGAACACGGTTCAATGTCAGGAGCATAAGTATGCTTACGGATTGGCGGGATCAGATTTTCCGCTTCGGGAACTGGTGCAGCCACTCGTTTGTTCTGATTGTTATATTGAGCTTGATAATGCGTCAAATCTGCTTCTTCTACCAATTGACAAGCTAAAGGGCGCACCGCCCGGTTTATTGCTCTTAGATCATCTTCATTGAACTCTGAACCGTCTTCCTTCAAACTGGGATAGCCCTGAGCTGCTTCAACAGGATCGAAGTCTGGCACCCATGCCTTTGCTCGTATTAAGGCGTTGATGGCACCGGTTCGAGCAGCAGATTTCTTCAGCTCTTCAATCCGGGCGGGAAGCATTGACAATCTCTTAAGAGTATCTTGGATTAACGTGGGTGCCGGATTGTTATGTGATGCAGTCGAGATGATCCGCTGCGCTCCAGTATACAGCTGCTCGATTAATGTGTAGGCAGCTTTCAATTTCATCCGAACATCTGACCCCAAGTGACTTATGCGAGTGCCTGCGACATGGAAAAGTTCACAAACCGGACCTATCATAGGAAGGTCAAAATTATCACAGAAGTCAAAGGACGCTTGCCAAAGATGGCGGCAGTCATTGCATGCACTTGCCGCTTTACGCTGGTCAGTTCATCTGTTACCGGTTTAAGGGCAGCTTCAGCCGTTTCAATCTTCTTGGTCAAAGCGGCTTTCTCAGTGGCCCAATCTGCCCGATCTTTCTTGAAGCCCTCCTTCAGCTGTTCCATGACGCTTAAAGTGCTGGTCAACTCCTCTTTCGCTTTGGAGGTTTCAGCTTGTTGGGATTTTAAGTTTTCTTGAAGATCGGCGAGTTGATTTTCTTTGGTCTTCAGCTCAGCCTGCATTCAGACAGTTATATGGTTTAACAAACGGTATAAGAATTGAAGTACCAACCACATAATGAGTTATGCACTTGGTACTTGGGGGCTAATGCCTATTTGATCTACAACTATTAACTGATTTCAAAGTCCCAAGCTCAATACAAGTATTCAACTTGGCACTTGGGGGCTAATGGCTATTTGCTCAACTAAGTTCTGATGCTGCTATATTCAATTACTTAAAGTCCCGGTTTGACTACATTAAGGTTAAACCGGCACTTGGGGGCTACATCAGTGAAATTCGAAGCATTCAGGTTTATATTAGTAAGTCCCGGTTTAACTACATTTAGTTGAACCGGCCCTTGGGGGCTACATCAGCACATTCTGAAGTATTCAGCTTTATATTTCGCAAGTCCTGGTTTGTAAGAAGTCTACAAACCGGCCCTTGGGGGCTAGGAGAGTCAGCAAGACTACAAAATATACAAGCAGGAAGAGGCATATGGAAGTTACCTCAAATTTTTCCTTCATCATGTTCACTAGGCCAGCTTCATAATCGCGACTGGTATAGAGCCGGTTCAGATAACCAGAATGAAGGTCTTGAGTGTTCAGAGCAGCATAAGTCGCCAAATCGACATTCTACTTGCCCTTGCCCATTGCGGCATATTCGTCCTTGGCAGTATGTTTGGACAACGCGACAGGATTGATTGGTTCGGTATGACCAACACCAGTGATAACAACTTCATCATCCTGGGCGTCACCGGTTTGCACTGTGGCTGTCGGCTTACCAGTAGCCTTGGATGGACTTGTGGATTTTTCAATCCGAACAGGACTTCTAGGCTGGTCAGCAGGACCAGAGGCATCAACAGGCCTTTCTTCAGCAATAAAAACTTCATCCTACACTAGCGGGTCATTGGGTACGTCTTCACGGATGGCCGCTTCAACATCTGGGATGTTGCTCGGTTCAGGGGCAGTTTCTTCTTCGGCCGCTTTATCCAGGCGAGCCTTCTTGCTCGGCCTAGGTTTGGCCCTGAAAGGAGTAGCAAAATCAAAAACAGTATATGTTGCAAGATACCATGCTAGGAATATTATGATAAGTGCAAGCTTACCCAAGCACGGTTTTAAGCGGTGGCAGCTGAGTACCCGTTGACTCGCCAGAGGATGAGTGGGAGGTAACCTGATAATCAGAGTCAGATGGGTTAAGCGGTTGACGAAAACAGCCGTCTTTAGGACAAGTACTGACAAGCAAATTAGAGACCTCTGAACAGCGTCTCCGAACCGGACGGTTCGGTAAACCGACGGAGGTAACTACCTGGCCGCTGTGTCGAGTTGTGCGGCGCACTTCGTGCTGTTGGGTCTTCATAAGAAATTTGGGATCCAAGTAAGCAAGAGGATGAGAAAATTTAACTTTTCGGTTTGCCTGAAGGATTTTTAGTGAAGGCAAAAGGTTCGAATCAGAAGAGAGAGTAATTACCTCTGCATCATCAGCATGGCTAGCTTCGGCATCATCCTGACAAATATTATCATCAATAAGGTGTGTAAAAAGCAGGCCAAGTGAATCAAGTTCTACCTCAAGGTCCGGATTACCCACATCGTCATCAGCGGGCGGATCAGAGGATGCAGTGGTTTTCCTCTTATGAGCTGGTTTTTTAAGGACTTTTGTCTTGGGTCGGGTCGGTCTTTCCGGTTTGTCTGCTTTCTCCTGCGAGAGCTTCTTGCTCCAAAATGGATCATCGCCCTGCTTCAACAGATATTGGTGTCAAATAATAAGCAGATGTAATAATATCAGAGTTAATGAAAGGGAAAATTCAGACTTACAGCTGGCGTTTTGTTGGTGGCGCAGAAAGGAAGCAGGCCGATTCGGGCGCAGACGTATTCCGGTTCGTTCAAAATTTTCTTCACAGCTTCTGTGACTTCTTCGTCAGTAAGCTGGATGTTCATGAATCGCAGTGGGTCATTAACACTGCCCGTGTATTCACACATCAAACCGGAGCGTTGACTGAGGGGCAGTACGCTCCAGGATATCCAGCAACGGGCGAGATCAACCCCTGTTAAACCGTTGGCCATGAAGGCTCTGAGCTTGGACAATTGGGGAGCATATTTACTCCTCTCTTTGGCAGTCAACTTCTGTGGAAAGGGGTGCGTGTTGCTAAGCCATTCCGGAAGAAAGCCAGGCAAAGGATTTTCATTAGCAGGGGAGGTATCTTTGCAACAGAACCATGTTTGATTCCATTCTTGGGGATGGCTGTGCAGTTTTGCGTGAGGGTAAGTAACCTCTTTCCGCTTCTGAATCGCCATGCCACCCAATTCCATATTGGAACCATCAGTAAATTCTGTGCGGCGGTTTAGATGAAAACAATCTCGGAATAACTCGACTGTAGGTTCCTCTTGAAAGAACACCTCACAGAGCACTTGGAAATGGCATATGTTGGTGACAGAATTTGGGCTAGTATCTTGCGGACGAAGTTGGAAGTTGGCCAAGACATCCCGGTAGAATTTTGAACCGGGCGGATTAAAACCTCGGGCTAAGTGATCCGCAAAAACTACAACCTCTCCTTCTCGAGGTGTGGGAGGACATTCTTTGCCTGGGACCCTCCAATGGATGGTATTCTTACTGCCTAAAGCGCCAGTCAGGACTAAGTTGTTCAGCTGCGTCTCTATGACACAAGAAGGAGCCAGTTGAACTCATATACTTGTTTGGCCATGGTGGAGTCTACAAAATAAGTGATTCCGGTTCAAGATTACGTTGGGCACAAAGTATACACCGATATGATCAATGTTAAACCAAGGATAACTATATTCAAACCAAAGTTCTGTGAAGCGATGGACTATGGCTAAAGGGTTCTGGCGGTTCAATAAGGGGACTAATGGTATATACCGGTTTATTAACTTTTCCTATGGTAAGTTAAACCGCCTGATCTAAATATTGAAAGCACTTGAGGTTACGAAATGGCTAAGTATGCCGAAACAGGTTTCCCAAAAGTTCTATTACAGCAATGGATCTGAGGAAACTTCAGAAAAACAGAAAAGATATTCAAAGGCTTAAAAGCAGAGCGGAAGTGAAGCAATGGGCAGATATACAGATGAGATCCACGGGATTGAACATGAGACTACAGGTGGATGCGAAAAGCTAAGTAGTATTCAGTACAAGGTTTCACAGATCCATCTAGAGGTTAATATATGAACAGGAGAAGTCGATGAACACCGCAAGAACAAGAAACCCTAGAACAGATCTAGGTTAAAAAGAACAGAGGGCCTACCAGAGCTGAGGAGGATGCGGAAGATCACCGTAGTTTTCTGGTACGTTCAGGTCGATGCAGCGGCCAAGGTCGAGGCTGGAGGCGACAGCGGCGGCGGAGCTCTGAAGCTGACGACGCGAGGAAGACGAAGATGAGAAGGCACGAAGAGGAAAAAGGAAATGACCCTTCGGTCCTATTTATAAGACAAAAATACATGTGTCAGGCGCGACAAACCAGGGGCCACGGAACGGAGCTGTCGCCTCGATTTTCGCACCATTATTAAAGAGAAGAGGTATTATGGATATTTTCTTTATGACAGATGACGTCACCCCGGTTTAACAGTAATTGGGGAAGATGACGTCAAGACGGTTCAGCAATTACAAGAAGATGCTGAAGATGAAGATTTCTGCTAAGGATTGACATGAACTCATTCAAATCAATCTGGGGCCTAATGTTGGGGATATTACTACTGGGCGTAAACCGGCCTACCTGGGCCGGATTAACTTCATCAGTAGTCCAAGAGCGTTAAAGCCCAAGAAGATAGATGAAGGCCCAAGGCCGTAGTCGGTTCAACACTTGTAGCCATAAACCGGCTTTGTATGTAAACTTGTATTGTAAGTTAGGAATAAGAAGAGACCAACCCGTGTACGAGTATGAACCGGTGATTGGGACTCTGTGAACCGACGGGCGTCACCCGTGTATATAAGGGGATGACCCGACAGCGGTTCAAGGACAGACAACCACAACTCGAGACTTAGGCGAAGCTTGTTTGCTCCCTAGTCATCAAAACCCCATCAATTCCATCACAACTAGACGTAGGCTTTTACCTTCATCGAAGGGGCCGAACTAGTATAAACTCTCTGTGTCCCTGTGTCCGCTTTAACCCCTTCAAGTTAACCCGTTGCGATGGCTCCACGACTAAGTCCTTTCGCTAGGACATCTGCCGTCACAAAACCACGACATGAACGGCTGCCGGTGGTGAGGAGGTCGTGGGCTAGCTCCTCCATTGGACTAGGTTGCGCTACATCGTCCCGATAGGTGTGCCCCACATGTCAGTTTCCCTGTTTTCCTGGCCATATTCGAGTGTCAGTGCTCCGCGTTACTCATTAGGCCTTTCACTATGTAGGCCAAGCGAGACAACTTATTGTTTATTTGAGCCGGTCAAGTATAATCATGTGGCATTTGCTTATTTCTCATTCATCTCCAACCCTCTTCTCCATCGATCATGTCGCCCTCTAGTCGAGTCCATCCTCCCACATGCCTCATTTGAACATTCTGTCGAGTATCATTCGCATGTGGGCCTAGACCATGCTTGTATTTCCAATGTTTATTTGTAATTTGTCCGACATGCATACAAACAAACGGTTCATTTGAAGTTTCACTTTGCCTCCACTACGTGTCGCTTCGCGTCTTAGTTTTGGCATCCCATTCGGTTCATGCATGCCCCGGTGCATGTTGACGAGATCGATTGATGTTCAGAGATCAATTGCGTGTCGTGCAAGGAGATAAAAGTTTGGTCTGTTTCTATGATAGAAATGACCCGCGGGGGGGGGGTGGATTAGAGGGAGTATATTGTACATTCATAAGCGAAACGAACGTATTGTACCCACCCAAGTCCTCTTTCAATCGATCTTCGGACCCCGAGATGAAATCGAGAGAGAACGAGTGGGGGCATGTGTGATACCTAAGGCGGATTCAAAATTTTGAACTGATCATCCGCAAATCATATATAAAGGGTATTCAATGTTCGTTTCATTTTTAAACGTACAATATACTCCCTCCTATCTTTTCTAGTTTACATATAAGTTTTATGTGTAGTCAAAGTATCTCTACTTTGATAAAAAAAGTATCAACATTCAACAACGCGCAATCAATATTGTTAGATTCATACGTACTCCTAGATTTGTACTCGAGATGGTTTCCAATTTGTTTTCAACCACGTGAATGTGCTTGTTCTCGCGCATGCTCTTCCTAGCTACTAGGATTTCGCCACGTATAGTCACTCCAATAGTAACTTTTTTAAGCTCCCTGTCCAATAGTACTAGTGGAGTACTGACAACATCTATACTAGAGTATGTAGTGCTCATAGTTGTACTTCCTCCTTCCATTTATATAGGGCCTATGTGGAGGAGAGAGATGTGTAAAAGTAAGGGGAGTGAGCTCTCATGCAAGAGCCTAGCTATATACGCATTCCTAGTTAAATACGTACAATAAATATGAAGAAAGAGATGGAGAGGAGATGGAAAAAAGTACTAATACAATAGCCAACCTTATAATTTTTTTGCAGGAAATAGCCAACCTTATAGCCCACACTACTATATGGGTGCATATAATAGATGATGGCTATAGATGACATGGCAGTTCCTTATAGCCATCGACTGGCTATATTATTAATCATCCTCTAATGTGTTTTTCAAAACCACATTTGACTATTGACAAGATTAATAGTAGATGAGATGTATAATGTGAAAATTATATCATTGGAACCTCCTTTCACATCCGTATCCCTGCCTTACCCTCCCTTTCGGTCACTTACAGGCAGACCCCATGCTTGCTAGGCCCCGCATGTCAGTTACTCAATGGGTTCGGCCACGTCAGGGGATCCTCATCCGTACTATACTCCCTCTATTTTTATTTACTCCGCATAAAATGACGCGGGCGGGGGAGGGGGAAGGACGTCGCTTTGCTCTCAACTGCGGCCCCACAAGTGAGCAAAAACGCAAGACGAAGTGTGTTCCATTCGGTGAGCAACATGGAGGGTCCAGCGTGCCGGGCTGCAACGAGAAGGCGACAAGAGCGATGTACAGTCAAAACTGATTGACCGGTCGTCACCGGAACCACTATTCACACCAGAACCTTCGCTGCTCGGCCTACGCCGGCCACTTCCCTAAAACCTCACCTAATCTCCAGCCCCTTCCCCCACCTTTAGATCCCCTAGCCCACATCAAGCGTCCCCTAGTTTGCCGGAAAGCCGTGGTGCGCCGCAAGATCAAGTACTACAAGATGCTGACGCCGGAGCGCCGCGCAGAAATCGCGGCGGCGGTCGGTGCCAGAGACCTCCGTTCCCAAGTTCGCTTTGCGGCGGGCCAATCCCTGAGTTCTCTGGAGCCAAGCTACGAGGAGGAGGAAGCCGATCCAATGTTCATGGCGGAGGTCGCGGCACAGAAGGCCCCCGATGGGTATGAGACGATGGACGTCGACTTCTTGCCGGCGTCCGAGTCCCCCATGGTGCAGGCTGACCAGCGGTTCAACCTGGCGATACTAAAGGAGGACCGGGAGGCAGAGGCTCAACTCGACGCGGAGCGCGCGCATGCCGCTGCCATCGAGGCTCTCCTGCAGGAGGAACCGGATGTCATGGATGTGAACCAAGCGGCGGAGCCTCAACTTAAGGCGGAGCGCGCGGATGCCGCTGCCATGGAGGCCCTCCTGCAGGCGGAACCGGGCGTCCTTGACTTGAACAGGGTGGTAGAGGCTCAACTCGACACGGAGCGCGCGGATGCCGCTCTCATCGAGGCCCTCCTGCAGGAGGAACCGGACGTCCTGGACTTGAACCGGGTGGCGGAGGCTCGACTCGACGCAGAGCGTGCGGATGCCGCTGCCATCGAGGCCCTCCTGCAGGCAGAACCGGACGTCCTCGACTTGAATCGGGCGGTGCTCTCGTCCGTGCAGAGCGCCCGCGCGCTCCACGTGAACGAGTAGCTGGAGGCCGAGGACAACTACGGTGCGGAGACACACGTCGGCAGCTACGGCTAGTTCGCGCCGACAGCCAAAGATGACGAGGCCGTCTCGTTCCGGGAGCAGTGATAGTTTTTCTTTATGTTGTTGTTTTTATGGATCTTTTGCTGCGTAAAAACATATATTGTTATGCAAGTCACCTGACTTGGGTCAGTCTACCATTTCAGGCGGTTGGATGAATATCCTACGTCTCCTAACCCTTCTTCCTCACCACTTCTTCTTCCCCAACAGACCACCACACGGGTCGTACGGATACTCCCCAACATGCGGTTGGATAAACATACTCTATGAACGAAAATTATGTGTCAGCGGTAGGATGGCTGAGTTTGGTTTGTTCACATGCGACAGCACGTGTCAGTGAGGGTGCGTTCCCTTGGTTGGGTTTGCGGCGCGCAGGAGCGACTGTGCATGTGAGGGTGCGGTGCGACCACGGCGTGCAGGAGCAACTGTGTGAGGGTGCGGTGCGACCGCGATAGCCGTGCACAAGTGTACCTCCTTTTCATTTTGAAAACTTTAGGCAAGCTTGGCAAAAATGTGAGGCGAAGTATGGCAATGCAAGGCCTAGACCCAAACAGGATAAGTACGTAGTACTACGTACTAGGAGTACTAGTGTTAAAAAAGAAAGGCGGGATTTTCCTTCGCGGGATTAATCGATACAAATCCTCGTTTCACGTGTCAATTAATGCGTATTTTTTCTCCAAAGCCCAAAGAGCTAACCATCTCACTCCTCATCACCTGATTAATGCAGCGCCATGCAAACCAACCTTCTCACTTCCGCATGCATGCAGGGGATATTAATGTCCTTGGTTGCTAGTACGAGGCAAACCCCATCAATTTGCCTCGATTAGTGTTAGTGGCCTTTTGCAAATTGTAATTTTGATATACTGGCCTTGTGTACAAAAAAATGGAGGTGGTAACTATATTTGACTTCCTTCCCCATTGCGGTGATGTCGACGATATATCGAACGTTGTGGTTTGGCGAAGTGCGTTCGACGGAGAACACCATTGAGGGAGACCATGGTACGTCGTTCACAAGTGCCGCCTGCAAGCCAAGACAACCGCCTCATTTGCATCTAGGAAGTCCGTTGAACCAAAGGACGCGTAAATGTCCTAGTACTACTCGTACCAATAGCGTCGTCCGTCCAGCTTAGTGCGGTGACATGGTTTCTCAAAGAAGACGATGGAGAAGCGGAGTCAGCGAAGAGTGAAATGATGGTTGCTTCATCCGTGCTTTGTGATTTGATGCCTCACTGCTTTGTGATTTGTGATAGAAGGGACAGGGGAGTAGACTATGTCCTCTATATTGTACATGCGTCCAAGCACGGGAGAAAGAGGAGAGACGTTGCATTTTTCTATGCCTTCAATCAATCAATCAGGGAGCTTCGGTTCCATCCTTTTGGCTTTGGCAACACCGTCCACAATGGTTCCCACGATGCCAAAAGCTACTTTCACATTTGGCTACACATGTGGATGCCCTTAACTATACCACTTGGTTTTGCTCCTGTGTGCTATCTATACAAATCTCAATTATATTGATCTAAAAAATTATAGAATCAAGATTAGTAAAAAAAGAGGTGATTTTGCCGCATGGATGGCGGGGGGGTTTCTTATTTTTAGAGGACGTTGTCCTTCCGGTTTGCTAACATGCGGTCCCACATAACAGTGCTTTACCAAGCCGATCCGCTTCCCACATGAGGCAGAACAACGGCAGAAGCAACACGTGGTTAACTTGAAGAAGATGAGGGAGAAGCGGATTCAGCAACGAGTGAAATGATGGTTGCTTCATCCCTCCAACTTCTTTTTTTAGCATTAGTACTTCGTCCCTCCAACTTAATTGCGGGAAATGTTGGGGATATAACTATTTGTGTAAGCCGCCCAGGAGGGGCCGGGTTACGCAAAGAAGACTTGTCAGAGAGAAGCCCAAGACCAAGCATGAAGATGGCGGTTCAATAAAGGGTCTAAGGCCCATAGGCAGCTTAAGGCCCGTAGTGTTAAACCGCCAAGATGGAAAGACTTGTAACAAAAGGTAGAATTAACTAGTCCCCGAGCCGGACACTGTCTATGAGCCGGCCGGGACCCTGTAGGCCGCAGGACGTCAACCCGTGTATATAAGAGGACGACCCGCCGGTGGCTTAGGGCAAGAAACAACCCATCGAGAGCCGGGCATAGCATATCTCGCTCCCTGGTCATCGAAACATCAAGCAATACCAACCCAACTAGACGTAGGCCTTACCTTCATCGTAAGGGGCCGAACTAGTATAAATCTCTCGTGTCCTTTGTCTCGATTAACCCCTTTAAGCTTCCTAGTTGTGATGGCTCCACGACTAAGTCCTTGCAAGAGGACATCTGCCGTGACAATTCCACGACAGTTGGCACCCACCATGGGGCCAGCGCACGGTGGATTTGAGTTCTTGAAGGGCAGCTTCGAAGGGCTCAAGGGATACGCAGTCGGCCGGATGACCAAGAGTCGTCGCGGCAAGATCTACATCGACGATGAAGGCTGGGGCCCCGACGCCGGCTCAGTTGAGTACGGATACCGGGTCCCCTTCGGCGGAATCCACGTCTTCATTGGCCGGATTGGTGAGCCGGGCCATGAGCCGGACAACTGCACCGACCTCATCGAGACGGCTCAGTGCGCGAGACTCGCCCGGGCTCAACCCGTCGTGAAACGTGCCTTCATGGGCTGCATCCACGGAGGGGAACTCTCTGAAAGATCTGAAGGTGGTGGTGAGACGGTCGTCCTCTCTGATGGTGATTCATCCGCCGGTTCAATAGATTCGTTATATCCAGTACAAGATGGCGGGCTTGGGGGCTGTTCCGATGGAGCACTATTCCAGACCCCTCTGAGTCGCCAAATTGGGCAGGAGTCTTCATGGCTGGTACTCAACCCGGCCAAAATTCCACAGCCGCAGCAGCCATAACGTCCGGGTCAGGAGCAGCCTGGGCAGGAGGCCCCGTGCACTCGCTAGCTCAGGTGCTGATGGATCTATGGATAAACTTACGGCCCTGTTAACCACTACAGTTATCCCTGTGAATCAAGATGAGCATAATGCGGAGGTAGCACAGGTTCGTGAGGAGATAGCCCGGGCCAAGGAGGCCTTGGCAGCTGAGGACGTCAGGTTAGCTGCAGAACGGGCGGCTTTGGATGCTCGGGCGCAGCAGCTCCAGTCAGAGGCTTTCCAGCTTACCATGAGCCTGAACGCGTCTAATGAGGTGATGAGGAGAAGGCATTAGAAAACTCAGTCTCATTTACCCCTGGTTTACGATCCACAGAACCTCTTCGCGATGCCCGGAGCGGGACCAAGTAACCCGCCGGAGGTCAGTCAGTTCATGACAGCCGGGGGTCCGGTTCAACCTCAAGCGACGACACCTCTTCATGGGAACATGGCACCACCCCGTTATGTGCCGATACCACCGGGTCACTTCTCCAACCCCATGGAAAACTTAATTGTAGCGTCAGCACGTTTGGCGGCTCTTCCAGTGGACGGTGATGATCCGACAGCAGTGGAGACCCGGAGGATCAGAGACCTCGTTCAGACGGCCCTGGCTCAGCAAGAGACCAATTCTTATAGCCGGGACAGGATTCATTCAACCCCACTGCCCTGGTTAGCTCCGACTCGTCCAAACCGAAGCCCGAGTTACAGCAGGCACATGGAGTCAGAGGCTTTATCAAGCAACGCTCAGCGCCGTAACCAACCCGGCGGATATAACCCGGTGCAGGACCGAATACGTCAGGAGGACGAGCGGGCGGCTCAACTGGCGGCTCAGCTGACAGCTCAGGAGGCCCTTCCAGATTATCCGACGATGTCTGTTGAGGCAGGAGTAGCCACCAGAACCGGCGGTGTCCCTTGTTTAGTGCCGGCTCTACGTAATGTGCGTTTGCCCAAGGACTTCAAGGGGCCTCGGAAGGTGCCAAATTACACGGCCAACTTACAGCCCAGGGCATGGATTGAAAGTTACGAGATGGCCATGGAGCTGTTGGAGGTCAGCGACGCAGCAATGGCTAAGTACTTCACCGTGATGTTGGACGGAACGGCCCGGTCTTGGTTGAAGAGTTTACCACCCAATTCCATTAGTTCTTGGGAAGAGCTGAAGGCCCGATTCATACAGAACTTCAAAGAAACTTGCAAGCAATCGATGTCGATTGTGGACTTAACAAATTGTAAGCAAGAGGAGGGTGAATCCACAACTCATTGGGTGCGCCGGGTCAAGGAGATTATACATTCATCTGACAAGATGGATGCCGGCTCTGCAGTCCTCATGTTGGAAAAGAATTGTTGTTTTGAACTGCTGAGACAGAAATTGGGGCGCCTTAAGCGTGATTGCAACGATATGGGTACGCTGATGGCAGCTTTAGTTAAATATGCCGACTCTGATAGTACCAAGGATCCCGCGTCTGATGAGGAAAAGACAGGGAAGGGAAAGAAGAACGGCAATGGAAAGGGTCAGCAGCATAACCCGACGAATCAAGGAGGCAATAAGCGCAAGGCGGAAGGTAACCCAGAGTTTGTGGCCAACGCCAATGCGCAGGGTAACAATCAGAGACGTAAGGGAAAACCGCCCCCTCGATCCGGTGGGTCAGGTCCATCTCTTGAGCAGCTACTCAATGAGCCCTGCCCGAGACACGACACCTGGGAACGACCCGCCACTCACTTGTGGAAAGATTGTGCCATCATGAAAGCTTTCAAGAATTCCAACACATTTGATGGTAATCATGGGTCGGGTGGCGGCTCAGGTGCCGGCGGCTTTCATGGCCCGGGCGGCGGTTCAAGTTCCGGCTTTCAGGGAAATCAAGGCGGCTATAATCAAGAGCAGTCTGGTCAAGGAGGACAGCAGCAGCAGCAGTCGGGTTATCAAAGCCATCCGAAGCAGCTGAATGGTGGGCAGTATCATGTGTTCACCACTGGCTTATGCAAACGTGAGCAGAAGATTCATAAGAGGGTTGTGAACTCTGTTGAGCCGGCAGTTCCTCGTTACCTGAGGTGGTCAGAGCAGCCCATCGTATGGAGCAGGGAAGATCACCCTCCCCAGGTTGATAATCCGGGTCAATTAGCCTTGGTGGTGGCACCTCAGGTTGGTGGATATAAATTCACCAAGGTACTCATGGATGGAGGTAGCAGTATCAACATCCTCTATTACGAGACCTTTCGGCGCATGGGTTTAACTGATAAGAGTTTAAGGACATCCAACACCGTCTTCCATGGAGTGGTGCCTGGTAAGTCGGCATACCTGGTCGGTAAGATCGAATTGGAGGTGGCCGTTGGAGATGAATATGATTCCAGGGCTGAGAAATTGACATTTGAGGTGGTCAAAATCAAAAGTCCATATCATGCTCTGTTTGGGCGGCCGGCTTACGCCAAATTCATGGCATGACTGTGTTATGTTTATCTGCAGCTTAAAATGCCGGGTCACAAGGGCACCATCACTGTGCATGGGAGTCTAAAGGTGGCCTTGGAGTGTGAAGAGGGCGACGCGGCTTATGCTGAGTCTGTTTGTGCAGCAGAAGAGCTAAAGTTTTATCAAGATAATGTTGACCCGGCAGATATGACCTCCCTCAAGAAGCCAACCATGGAACATGACCCGGCGATGAAGTTTAAGTCAGCTGCTGAGACCAAGCTTATCGACTTCATTCCACGCGATTAGTCTAAGTAGTTCAGTATCAGTGCCAACTTGGATCCTAAATAGGAAAGCGCGCTCATCGAGTTCATCCATGAGAATTGGGACATCTTTGCATGGAAACCTTCCGACATGCCGGGTGTACCGAGAGGACTCGCTGAGCACACTCTTAATATTGATCCGAAGTATAAACCGGTCAGACAGTTTCTTCGGCGATTCAATGAAGAAAGACGAAAAGCTATTGGAGAGGAGGTTGCCCGGCTCTTGGCGGCTGGGTTTATTGTCGAAGTTTTTCACCCGGAGTGGCTGGCTAATCCGATGCTCATGCTCAAGAAGAACGGCACCCGGCGGATGTGTGTGGATTACACGGACTTAAATAAAGCTTGTCCGGCTGATCCTTTTGCTCTCCCCCGTATTGATCAAATCATTGATGCTACGGCGGGTTGTGAGCGTTTGAGTTTTTGGATGCTTATTCTGGATATCATCAGATCAAGATGGCAGTTAAGGACCAGGAGAAGACAGCTTTCATCACTTTGTTTGGAGCCTTCTGCTATGTGTCTATGCCTTTTGGGCTTAAGAGTGCCCAGGCGACTTATCAGCGGTGTGTACAGAACTGTCTCCACAATCAGATTGGGCGCAATGTTCATGCTTATGTGGATGACATAGTGGTGAAGTCTAGAGAGAAGGAAACCTTGATATCTGATTTAAAGGAGACCTTTGATAATCTCCGGGTTTACAAGATGATGCTTAACCCGGACAAGTGTGTGTTTGGTGTGCCTGCACGCAAGCTTTTGGGTTTTCTGGTCTCGAACAAGGGCATTGAAGCTAATCCGGAGAAGATCAAGGAAATCACCTCTCTGGCTAAGCCGACGTGTATCAATGACGTTCAGAGATTGGCGGGTCGAGTTGCTGCCTTAAGTCGGTTCATAACCCGGTTAGGTGAGAAGGCCCTACCGCTATACCAGATGATGAAGAAGACAGACACTTTTGTCTAGAGCGACGCTGCTAATAATGCCTTTGAGGATTTAAAGAGACAGTTATATGAACCGCCGGTCCTAGCAGCTCCTATTGATAGAGAGCCTTTGCTGCTATATGTGGCCGCTAACTCACGAGCTGTCAGTGTTGCGATCATGGTGGAGCGCAAGGAGGCTGGCAAGGAACATCCAGTTCAACGACCAGTTTATTACATCAGTGAGGTGCTCATCAAATCTAAGCAAAGATATCCACATTGGCAGAAGCTTGTTTACGGAGTGTTCATGGCAAGCCGGAAGCTGAAGCAATACTTCCAAGGTCACCCTATCACTGTGGTGAGTTCTGCCCCCTTAGGAGACATAATCCAGAATAGAGAGGCTACGGGACGAGTCGCCAAGTGGGCCATTGAGCTTGGGCCTCACGGTCTCAAGTACATGCCACGTACTGCTATTAAATCTCAGGTCTTGGTGGATTTTATCAATGATTGGACAGAGTTGCAGGCGCCTGAGGAGAAGCCGGATAACACATATTGGACAATTCACTTTGATGGGTCTAGGCAGTTAGAAGGCTCGGGGGCTGGAGTAGTTTTAACTTCCCCTCGCGGTGACAAATTATGTTATGTGCTCCGGCTTATGTTTCCTTGTACTAACAATGCAGCCGAATATGAGGCCTTACTCCATGCTCTCCGGATGGCCAAAGAAATGAATTTGAGCCGAGTAAGGTGCTTGGGCGACTCAGACCTTGTGGCTCAACAAGTGTCAGGCAAGTGGGACTCCAAGGATCCCCTTATGGCGGCTTACCGTCGCGAAGTTGATGCTGTAGCCGGGCACTTCAAGGGTTATCAGGTGGAACACATCGATCGAAGGAAGAATGAGGCGGCTGACGCCTTAAGCCGGCTAGGATCTCAACATAAGCCGGTGCCGACTAACACCTTTCTTGATGTTTTGCATAATCCTTCTGTCAAGCTGCCTACAGAAGAAGATCTAGCAGTGCCAGACCTAGAGGCGCAGCTGGTGGCGGCTCTCCATGTCATCCCGGATTAGACAGTGCCTTATTTGGCTTATATGACCCGGGGAGAGTTGCCTGAGGATGAGACTTTGGCAAGACAAATCATCCGGCGGTCCAAGTCCATGACAATCGTTAATGGCGAGTTACATCACTGTAGCGTCACTGGAGCGTTTCAACGTTGCGTGTCGCCTGCGGAGGGTTAGGAGATACTTCGTGAGATCCATGAAGGGGATTGCGGTCATCATGCCGGCTCAAAATCCCTTGTGGCCAAGGCTTTCCGTCATGGGTTTTATTGGCTGACGGCTCATGCTGATGCAGAAGATCTGGTCAGTAAATGTGACGGATGTCAAAAATTCTCACGACGAGCTCATGTGCCGGCTCAGGAGTTGAGGATGATTCCAATTACTTGGCCGTTTGCAGTCTAGGGGCTTGACATGGTTGGACCTTTCAAAAGGTCTAAAGACAAAAAGACACATCTTGTTGGGGATATTGCTATCTGGGGTAAACCGGCCTGCAGGGCCCGGGTTACCTCCGTCAATAGACCCGAGATGTTAAAGCCCAAGGAGAAATAGAAGGGCCCAAGGCCTATAATCGGTTTAAAGGTTTACGGTGTAAACCGGCCTGGGGTAAACTTGTGTTGTAAGTTAGGAATAGAGAGACCGACCCGGGCACGTTTATAAGCCGGAGGTCGGGACTTTGCAGACCGACGGGCGTCACCCGTGTATATAAGGGGACGACCCGACGGCGGTTTGGGGAGAGGGAAGAAGAACTCGAGGTTTAGGCGAAGCTTATTGCTCCCTAAGCCCTCGAAACCCATCAATCCCATCACAACTAGACGTAGGCTTTTACCTTCATCGAAGGGGCCGAACTAGTATAAAAACCGTGTCCTTGTGTCCACTTTTAACCCCTTCAAACTAACCCGTTGCGATGGCTCCACGACTAAGTCCTCTCACTAGGACATCTGCCGTGACAAATCCACGACAGTTGGCGCCCACCGTGGGGCTATCGCGAGATGGTTTCAAGTTTTTGGAGGGCCGCTTTGAAGGACTCGAGGGTTACGCTGTGGGACGGATGACCAAGAGCCGCCGCGGAAAACTCTACATCGACAGCACAGGCTGGGGCCCCGACGCCGGCTCGATCGAGTACGGGTACCGGGTCCCCTTTGGCGGCATCCATGTTTTCATCGGCAAGATCGGAGAACCGGGCCCCGAGTTAGGCGTCCGCGCCGACCTCGTCGAGACAGCTCAGTGCATGAGATCGACCCTGGCTAAACCGACCAGGAAGCACGCCTTCGTGGGAGTCATCCACGGGGGAAGCTACGAGGAAGGATCCGAATTTGGTGACGAAACCGCCATCTACTCCGGCGATGAAACGTCGACCGGGGAGACCGAATCTCTTTACCAGCTACAAGATGATCGGATTGGGGGCGGCTCCGATGGCAACAGTATTCCGGAACCCTCTGATCTGCCCTATCGGGTTGGGATCTTCATGGCTGGAACACATGCGGCGCCACGATCATCAACTGCAGCAGCAGCGATCTCCGGATCGGCAGCGGCAACGGCTGCGCGGGCGGGAGGCCCTACGGGTTCACCAGCCCAAGTTTTGTCAGACCTGTTTGACGCACTGGCAGCGCTCATGGCGGAAGCCAACCCGGTGGATCAGGAGGTTCATAATGCTGAGATTGCCAAGGTGATAGAGCAGATCACTCAAGCTAAAGCGGAGCTGGCAGCAGAAGAGATCAGGATGACGGCGGAGCGCGCCGCTTTGGATGCACAGGCTTACAGGCTCATGATGGACCAGAATGCGTCTCAGGAAGTCTTGAAGAGGAAATCCCGATCTCGATTGCCTGCAGCCCTCGACGCCCGAAATCTCTTCAACACCCCGGGGGTAAACCGTGCGGGAGCATGGACTTGGTGGCCAGCACAAGTGCACAGGATAAAGGCCAGCGGCGTAAGGGGAAACAGCCAAGTTTCCGCGCACATCCCGGTCCTAATCCGGAGCGTTTGAACTTTTTCTTAAACCAGCCCTGTCCGAAGCACGGAACAAAGGAGGAACCAGCAGCCCATCTTTGGAAGGATTGTTATATCATGAAGGAATTCAAAAGCTCAAACACTTTCCAATATGATCACAGCTCCGGCCGTGGTTCAGGTTCCGGATCAGGATACGGTGGCGGAAATTCCGGTCCAGGATTCCAGGGTAATCCGGGCGGACAGGACAGCCGAAATAATCAAAGTAATCAAAGTGGTTACGAACAGCAGCAATCAGGTTATCAGAACAACCCGAAACAGTTGAGTGGTGGACAGTATCATGTCTTTACTACAAGCTTGGATAAACGAGATAGAAAGCTTCAGAGGCGGGCAGTCAGTGCTGTCGAACCGGCCACGCCTCACTATCTGCGTTGGTCGGAACAGCCTATCATATGGAGCCGAGAAGATCATCCTCCCAGGGTTTATAATCCGGGTCAGTTAGCACTGGTGGTAGCGCCTCAGGTGGGAGGTTATAAGCTTACCAAGGTGCTCATGGACGGAGGGAGCAGCATTAACATCTTGTATTATGAGACCTTCCGTCGCATGGGACTGGTGGATAAGGATCTCAAACCGACCCATACCGTGTTCCACGGGGTGGTGCCTGGCAAGTCTGCATATCCGGTCGGTAAGATAGCCCTTGAAGTGGTCTTTGGCGATAGTCACGATTCCAGATCAGAGACGCTGACGTTCGAAGTGGTTAAAATCCAAAGTCCGTACCACGCTTTGTTCGGACGGCCAGCCTATGCAAAATTTATGGCACGGCCCTGCTACGTGTATCTGCAACTTAAGATGCCGGGTTACAAGGGCACTATAATGGTTCATGGCAGCCGTCGAATTGCTTTGGAATGCGAGGAAGGAGATGCGACTTATGCAGAATCGGTTTGTGCTACGGAGGAGCTAAAGCAGTACAAAGACAGTGTTGATCCGGAGGATATGACTTCATTAAAAAAGCCAACTACAGACCACGATCCGGCCTTGAAGTTCAAGTCAGCGGCCGAAACTAAGCTGGTTGACTTCGTGCCTGGCGATTCATCCAAGCAGTTCAGCATCAGTGCAAACTTGGATCCAAAATAGGAAAGCGCGCTCATCGAGTTCATCCGTGAGAATCGGGACATCTTTGCATGGGAGCCGTCTGACATGCCTGGTATACCGAGGCAACTCGCTGAGCACACCCTTAATGTGGATCCTAAGTATAAACCGGTAAAGCAGTTCTTACGGCGGTTTAACGAAGAAAGACGTAAAGCGATTGGTGAGGAAGTGGCCAGGCTCCTGGCAGCTGGTTTTATTATTGAGGTTTTTCATCCCGAATGGCTTGCTAATCCGGTGCTGGTTCTTAAGAAAAACGGCACCTGGCGCATGTGTGTGGATTACACAGACTTGAATAAAGCTTGTCCAGCGGATCCTTTTGCTCTCCCCCGGATTGATCAAATCATTGATGCAACAGCAGGTTGCGAGCGTTTGAGTTTTTTGGATGCCTATTCGGGTTATCACCAGATCAAGATGGCAGTTAAGGACCAGGAGAAGACGGCGTTCATTACTCCCTTTGGAGCCTTCTGCTATGTGTCTATGCCCTTCGGGCTTAAGAGTGCGCAGGCTACTTATCAACGGTGTGTGCAAACTTGCCTCCACAAGCAGATTGGTCGTAATGTGCATGCTTATGTGGATGATATTGTGGTCAAGTCACGAAAGAAAGAGACCCTGGTTGACGATTTGAAGGAGACTTTCGATAACTTGAGAGTGTACCAAATGATGCTCAACCCGGCGAAATGTGTTTTTGGTGTGCCTGCAGGCAAGTTGTTGGGGTTTTTAGTATCCCATAGAGGAATTGAGGCTAATCCGGAAAAGATCACAGCCATCACCTCCCTGGCCAAACCGAAATGCGTTAATGATGTTCAGCGCATGGCCGGACGGATTGCAGCGTTAAGCCGGTTCATCAGTCGCCTCGGTGAAAAGGCGATCCCCTTGTATCAAATGCTCAAGAAGACGGATCAATTTGTCTGGAGTGCGGAGGCGGATAAAGCGTTTGAGGACTTGAAGCGGCAGCTAGTCAATCCGCCAGTTTTGGCAGCCCCTGTAGATAAAGAGCCACTCCTGTTATATGTTGCTGCGAATGCCAGAGCGGTTAGTGTGGCGATGGTGGTAGAACGAAAGGAGGCTGGAAAGGAACATCCAGTTCAGCGACCGGTTTATTATATCAGTGAAGTACTTATCGAGTCCAAACAAAGATATCCGCATTGGCAGAAGCTGGTATATGGTGTTTTTATGGCAAGCCGGAAGCTGACGCAATATTTTCAAGGACACCCTATCACGGTGGTCAGTTCTGCTCCTTTGGGTGACATCATACAGAACTGGGAGGCGACCGGTCGGATTGCTAAATGGGCTATCGAGCTTGGGCCGCACGGTTTAAGGTACGTGCCCCGGACGGCTATAAAGTCACAAGCACTTGTCGACTTCATAAACGATTGGACAGAGTTACAAGCGCCGGAGGAGAAGCCAGATAACACCTATTGGACTATTCATTTTGACGGGTCCAGGCAATTGGAAGGCTCGGGGGCTGGAGTCGTTTTAACTTCCCCACGAGGAGATAAGTTTTGTTATGTCCTCCGTTTAATGTTCCCCTGTACAAATAATGCGACTGAGTATGAAGCTTTGCTTCATGGTCTTCGGATGGCTAAAGAGATGAATCTGAGCAGAGTTAGGTGCTTTGGTGATTCGGATCTGGTGGCTCAGCAGGTATCTGGCACCTGGGATTCTAAGGATCCGCTCATGGCTGCATACCGACGTGAAGTAGATATGGTGGCTGGGCATTTCAAAGGCTATCAAGTGGATCATGTGGACCGCAGAAAGAATGAGGCAGCGGACGCTTTAAGCCGCTTGGGCTCTCAGCGTAAACCGGTCCCACCCAATGTTTTCTTGGATGTATTGTATCACCCATCGGTACAGCTGCCCGGTGAGCTGGAGTTGGCTGTTCCTGATCCGGAGGCTCAATTAGTGGCGGCTCTTCACATCACCCCGGATTGGACGCTCCCTTATCTGGCATATATGAACCGGGGTGAGTTGCCAGAAGATGAAAGCTTGGCTCGACAGATAGTACGACGGTCCAAGTCTATGACCATTTTCAAAGGAGAGTTACATCATCGCAGCGTGTCAGGAGCGCTGCAACGGTGCATATCCCCTAAGGAGGGGTGCGAGATATTACGAGAAATACATGAAGGGGATTGCGGCCACCACGCCGGTTCAAAATCATTGGTGGCTAAAGCATTCCGACACGGTTTCTACTGGTTAACTGCTCATGCTGATGCAGAAGACCTGGTCAGGTTATGTGATGGTTGCCAGAAATTTTCCAGACGAGCACACATACCGGCTCAAGAATTGAGGATGATTCCAATCACTTGGCCGTTTGCGACTTGGGGGCTTGATATGGTTGGGCCTTTTAAGCGTTCCAAAGATAAGAAGACCCACCTACTGGTGGCGGTTGACAAATTTACAAAGTGGGTGGAGGCAGAACCTGTCAGTAAGTGTGATGCTGCCACGGCGGTTCGGTTTATAAAGAAGGTGATCTTCCGGTTTGGCTTTCCACACAGCATCATCACAGATAATGGTACCAATCTATCCAAAGGGGCCATGAAAGAGTTCTGTGCACGGGAGCATATACGGCTTGATGTTTCTTCGGTAGCGCACCCACAGTCTAATGGTCAGGCAGAACGAGCGAACCAAGAGATTTTGAGAGGTATCAAACCCCGGCTTCTGGTCCCTTTGCAAAGGACGCCGGGTTGTTGGGTGGAGGAGCTACCGTCTGTATTATGGAGCATCAACACCACGCCTAACAGGTCCACGGGGTTTACGCCATTCTTTATGGTTTATGGAGCAGAGGCGGTTCTCCCAAGTGATATACGCCATGACTCACCTCGTGTGGCAGCATATGTTGAAGCGGACAACGAGCAGGCACGGCAGAACGCTCTTGACTTGTTGGATGAGGAACGTGATTTAGCAGCTGCCCGTTCAGCGATTTACCAGCAAGATCTTCGCCGTTACCACAGCCGTCGGGTTAGGACCAGAACCTTTCAGGAGGGGGATTTGGTGCTTCGACTCATCCAAGACCAGTCTGATCAGCATAAATTATCCCCGCCTTGGGAGGGACCTTTTGTGGTCAGCAAGAATCTGAATAATGGGTCATATTACCTGATTGATATTCGAGAGCGCAAGGATTCACGCACATCAGAGGAGGAGACCAGCAGGCCGTGGAACATAGCTCATCTTCGACCTTATTATACATGAGCCCTGGGCTCTGTTTATGTACATATCATGACCATGTATATATTATGATTAATACAATAAACCGGAGCCTCGAGTAAAGCGGGGTCTCTACTGTTCTTTACATCATGTGTGCTTACCCCTGGAGGTCGCTTCACAAAAGTTCAAATTATAGATTCCGGTTTAAAAGCCGGTTCAAGGGAAGATGTTCAAACATAGGTCTCTACAAGGCTGTGAAGCTCTTAATATCCGGTTCAATATCCCGGTTCAAGCATGAGGCTTCCTGTTCAAACATAGGTCGTATTCGAACCAAAGAGAACATAGCCATTCAGACATGGGGCTTCCTGTTCAAACATAGGTCGTATTCGAACCAAAGAGAACATAGCTATTCAAACATGGGGCTTCCTGTTCAAACATAGGTCGTGTTCGAACCAAAGAGAACATAGCTAAACCCTATAAAGTCAGTTGGGGACCTAGTCGGCCTGAACCGTAGCTACACCTCCGGGGGGCTTGGTCATGTCTTGACGACGGTAATGCCTTCTGGCTGGCACATTTGCCACTGAATCAGTTGGGGACCTAATCAACTTGAACCGTAGATCACGCATTATGGGAGCTCGGTCATGTCTTGATGATGGTAATGCCTTCTGGTCGGCTTTTTAGCCAATGAATCATTTGGGGGCTTGGTCGTGTCCGAACCAACGCAATGCCACTTGATCGGCCCTTGGCCATTGAGTCACTTGGGGGCTTGGTTGACGAACCAATGCAATGCCATTTGACCGGCATATTTGCCACGATTCAGTTAGGAGCCTAGTCGGCTTAAACCGAAGCTACACCTCTTGGGGGCTTGGTTTATTTTGTCTTGACGATGGTCACGCCTTCTGAACGGTTCATAGCAACCACTATTTGCATGCGTTTTACTATCGCGTTGCCCTTTCATATTTGGTTTTGTTTTCTGCCTTTATTGTGGTGTTTTTTGTTCTTCGGAACGTCAAGTATTCTTAAACCGATTCAGCTGACATAGCCTGGTCCGTTTTTTAACCCGGAGGCAAATTGCCCGGTTTGGCAAAGGCGCAGCACGGTTCAGGTGGTCGAAAAATCACATTGTGTACTCAGTAAAGACAGGAAACATAAGTTGGAAAAGTCATTGGAAAGGGCATCAGTACCCGTGCGCGAAGGCACATTCAAACGCAGAGGTATTAAACTATCTTATTACAAGGCAGCGTAGTGCCTGAATATATTGTTCGTTGATTACGCCTGTTCGCCGCCTCGGTTCGAAGGCTGGGGATCATCTTGCACCGCATCCTCTTGGCTACCCATTGGCTGGAAATCAGCAGTGGTCCAGTCGATTCCCATTAGCGCTTGAAAGACAGCTTCTTCGTGAATCAGCAAAGACGGTTCAATGTCAGGGGCATAGGTATGCTTACGGATTGGAGGAATAAGATTCTCTGTTGCAGGGACCGGGGCAGCTACTCGCTTATTCTGGTTATCATACTGGGCTTGGTAATGCGACAGATCTGCTTCCTCAGCCAGTTGACAAGCTAGGGGGCGCACCGCCCGGTTTATCGCCCTCAAATCGTCTTCACCAAAGTCTGAACCGTCTTCCTTCAAGCTGGGATATCCTTGGGCCGCTTCGACAGGATCGAAATCTGGTACCCACGCTTTGGCCCGGATCAAGGCAGTGATGGCTCCAGTTCGAGCAGCTGATCTTTTCAACTCTTCAATCCGGGCTGGAAGCATGGATAGCCTCTTTAACGTGTCTTGAATCAGAGACGGCGCAGGGTTGTTATGCGATGCAGTGGTGATAGCTCTTTGTGCTCCGGTGTACAACTGTTCAATCAGAGTATAAGCAGCTTTGAGTTTCATCCGCACATCAGAACCCAAGTGTCCAATACGTGAGCCTGCAGTGTTTCAAGATGGATTACAAACCGGACATAGGATGTAGCAGACAAGGTACAAATTGGAAGAAGTGCATCGAAAGGTTTACCAAAGACGGCAGAGGTCATGGAGTGTATTTGTCGCTTCACGGTGGATAATTCATCGACCACCGGTTTAAGAGCAGCTTCGGCATTTTCAGCCCTCTTCGTCAAAAGAGCTCTCTCAGTAGCCCAATCAGCTTGTTCTTTTTTGCGGTTTTCTTTCAGCTGTTCCATAACGGTTAAGGCATTGGCCAATGCATCCTTCGCTTTTTCAGTTTCAGCCTGTTGGGTTTTTAAGATTTCCTGAAGGTCCGAGACTTGTTTCGCTTTGGTCTTCAGATCCCCCTGCAGCAGGTCGTCAACAGTGTTCAGAAAATATTGCACGGTTTGGAAGTATCAACCACACAAGCAAGTTATGTGCTCGATACTTGGGGGCTAATGCATACTTGATTTTAACACAAGTTTTCCATTACAAAAAGTCCCAAGATTAATACAAGTATTTAAACTTGGCACTTGGGGGCTAATGGTTATCTGATGATGTTTTCTGGTTATGACCTATGTTGAAGCCTTGGGTTTTTATTTAAACCGGACCGTAATTGTCAAGGCAGCCTGATCCGGTTTGCCATCTCGGTTTGGAAATATTGATAAGCTAAGTTGCAATGGAATGAAGCACAAGGGAGTTACCTCAAGTTTCTCCTTCATCATCTTGATCATGCCAGCTTCATAATCCCGACTGGTGTACAGTCGGTTCAGGTACCCAGAATAAAGATCCGGGACGCTTAAAGCGGCGTACGTAGAGGAATCAAGGTCCCATTTGCCCTTTATGGCCGAGATTTCGTCCTTGGTAGTATGCTTGGCTAAAGTAGCAGTGTTCCCCGGTTCAGAGTGACCGATGCCAGTAATCACAACATCATCATCCTTGGAATCACTGCTCTGCAGTGGCCCTGTCGGTTTATCAACAGTTCCAGAAGGGGGGATGGATTCCTTAACCCGAACAGGACTGGCAGGCGGATCAGTACGGCTGGCAGGTTCGATAGTCCTTTCTTCAGCGCAGGTGTCATCTTGCGGAGATAGATAATTCTGAGTATCTTCACGACCCAGAGCGTCAGCACCAGGAGTTTTCTCCGGTTCAGGAGTGGCAGATCCCTCAGCCGGGTTATCCAGACGAGCCTTCTTGCTCGGTCTAGGTTTAGCCCTGGAAAAAGCCCAAAGATTGAATAAATAGTATAAGATGGATTAAGAGACCCATACAGAGATATGTTATGATCGGTCCAACTTACCCAATGACTGTCTTCAACGGTGGCAGTTGAGTGGCTGAAGATTCACCGGAAGATGAATGGGAAGTGACCTGATAATCGGAGTCAGATGGATTTAGAGGCTGACGAGTTAAACCTGCTTTAGGAGGAAAGCTAGCGCGTAAATCGGAGACCTCTGAGCGGCGTTTCCGAACCGGGCTGTTCGGTAAACCGACGGAGGTGACTACCTGGCCGCTATGCCGGGTGGTGCGTCGAGCTTCATGTTGCTGGGTCTTCACAAGAAATTTGGGATCCAAGTAAGCAAGAGGGTGAGAAAATTTAATTTTCCGGTTTGCTTGGCGAGGTTTTTTCAAAGGCAAAGGAACGGCATCAGAAGAAAGAATAGTTACCTCTGGGCCTTCGGCATGGCTCGCTTCAGCGTCGTCCTGACAAATATCATCATCAATAAGACGTATAAAAAGCAAACCAACTGAATCGAGGTCTACCCCGAGGTCCGGATTACCCACATCATCCTCCTCTAAATCCGGAGTAGAGGAAGCGGTGTTCCTTTTCCTCTGAGCGGGCTTCTTCACCCTCGTCTTGGGTCGGGTTACCTTTTCGGTCGGCTCTTGAAACTTCTTGCTCCAAAATGGATCATCTCCCTGTGTCAGAAAGGACTGGAGTTAGCAATATGTGTATAAGGAAATCATAAACTCTATAACAGACAGAGGGGAAGTGCTTACAGCAGGTGGCTTGTTTGTGGCACAAAATGGAAGCAGGCCGGTTCGGGCGCAAGCATATTCCGGTTCATTCAGCATCTTTTTCACAGCTTCGGTGACTTCGTCTTCCGTTAGCTGAATGTTGCAGTGCCTCAAAGGATCATCAACCCGGCCCGTGTATTGGCACATTAAACCGGAGCGGATGCTAAGGGGCAGGATGCTCCATGAAATCCAGCAGCGGGCAAGGTCTACCCCTGTCAAACCGTTAGCCATGAAGGCTCTGAGCTTGGACAGCTGAGGGGCATACTTACTCCTCTCTTTGGCGGTTAGCCTTTGGGGGAAGGGGTGGGTATTGCTAAGCCTCTCCGGACGGAAGCCGGGCAGTGGATTTTCTTCAGCAGGGGAAGTATCCTTGCAATAGAACCAAGTATGATTCCATTCTTGCGGATGACTATGCAGCTTGGCATGAGGATAAGTCACTTCTTTCCTCTTTTGAATCGTCACACCACCCAGCTCCATATTAGGGCCGTCGGTGAATTCAGTACGTCGGTTCAAATGAAAGCAGTCCCGCAACAGCTCTACAGTAGGTTCCTCCTGGAAGTACGCCTCGCAAAGCACTTGAAAATGGCAGATATTCGTGACTGAGTTTGGACCAACATCTTGTGGGCGCAACTTAAAGTTAGCAAGGACGTCCCGATAAAATTTTGAACCGGGTGGATTAAAACCCCGGGCCAGGTGATCCGCAAACACCACCACTTCTCCATTCTGTGGGGTAGGAGGACATTCGTTTCCTGGAACCCTCCAATGAATGGCATTTTTGCTGTTCAAAGCGCCAGTCAGAACTAAGTTGTTCAGTTGGGTCTCAGTGATGCGAGAGGGAACCCAGTTGCATTCATACACCTGTTTTGCCATGAGAAAATCTACAAGACAAAGGTGTTCCAGTTTAAGAACGAGTGTGAGTGTAAACCGAAGATGCTCTTATATAGAGTCAGGTTATCTACAATGATATCAACCAGCGGTTCATCAAGGGGACTAATGGATGTGTGGATCGGTTTGTTCGCTTTGCTAAGAGTTAAACCGACCAGATCTAACAGTTGTGAATATGCAAGCAGAAACAGATCCCGTATGGATTCGTTCAAAGCAATGGATCTACAGCTAGGGCGAAAAAGAAGCAAAAATATGAAGTTTGGCTCACAGCAGAACAACGTAAGTTCGGTAAGCAGGAAAAAGAGTGAGATCTAAGGAGATGAGTATAGATTTATGGCGACTGCTGAGAGGGACTACAAGTCACGATACAGGTATCATCATCTGTTCGGAAAAGCTGCTATGGGGATGAACAAAAAACAGTAACAGGATGACGAACCCTAAAGCAGATCTAAAAGCAGAAGAGCAGAGGCCTTACCGGGATCCAGACGGATGTGGAAGGTCGCCGCGGTGTTCTGGACCGATCAGGTTGATGCAGCGGCCGGAGTTGATGCGGTGGCTGACGGCAGCGGCGGAGCTCTGAGGTCTGGGTCGCGAGGAAGACGAAGAAGGAGACGAACGGGAGGAAAGGAAGATGGCCTTCAAGTCCTATTTATAAGGCGCGGCGCGCGTGTCAGGCGCGCGAATCCAGGGGCCGGAGATTTCGGGAGCCCAGCCGTCGCCCTGATTGTTGCGGATTAGCAAAAGGAGGCGATAACTTTGCCCTGACGTCATATCGGTTTACCGTAGAAAGGGGAGACGAAGAAACCAGCGGTTCAACAGTTACTGGAAGACATTTGAAGACAGAAATTTTTGTTAAGGATTGACATGAACCTGTTCAAATCAATCTGGGGCCTAATGTTGGGGATATTGCTATCTGGGGTAAACCGGCCTGCAGGGCCCGGGTTACCTCCGTCAATAGACCCGAGATGTTAAAGCCCAAGGAGAAATAGAAGGGCCCAAGGCCTATAATCGGTTTAAAGGTTTACGGTGTAAACCGGCCTGGGGTAAACTTGTGTTGTAAGTTAGGAATAGAGAGACCGACCCGGGCACGTTTATAAGCCGGAGGTCGGGACTTTGCAGAGCGACGGGCGTCACCCGTGTATATAAGGGGACGACCCGACGGCGGTTTGGGGAGAGGGAAGAAGAACTCGAGGTTTAGGCGAAGCTTATTGCTCCCTAAGCCCTCGAAACCCATCAATCCCATCACAACTAGACGTAGGCTTTTACCTTCATCGAAGGGGCCGAACTAGTATAAAAACCGTGTCCTTGTGTCCACTTTTAACCCCTTCAAACTAACCCGTTGCGATGGCTCCACGACTAAGTCCTCTCACTAGGACATCTGCCGTGACAAATCCACGACACATCTCCTGGTGGCAGTGGATAAGTTCACAAAATGGGTCGAGGCCGAGCCAGTCAGTAAGTGTGATGCAGCCACGGCGGTTCAGTTCATGAAAAAGGTGATCTTTCGTTTTGGATTTCCACACAGCATCATAACTGACAATGGCACTAATCTCTCCAAGGGTGCCATGGAAGAGTTCTGTCAAAGGGAACATATACGGCTTGATGTTTCGGCTGTTGCTCACCCTCAGTCCAATGGTCAAGCAGAAAGAGCAAATCAGGAGACCTTGAAGGGCATCAAACCCTGGCTCTTGGTCCCCTTACAGTGGACGCCGGGTTGTTGGGTGGAGGAGTTACCCTCTTTACTTTGGAGCATCAATACTACACCTAACAGATCTACGGGTTACACACCTTTCTTCATGGTGTACGGAGCAGAGGCGGTCCTGCCAACTGACATCCGTCATGATTCACCTCGCGTGGCGGCTTATGTTGAGGCTGACAATGAAAAAGCTCGTCAGGATGCACTTGACTTGTTGGACGAAGAGCGAGACTTGTCTATAGCCCGCTCAGCGATTTACCAGCAAGACCTGCGCCGCTACCACAGCCGCCGGGTTAGGTCCAGAACCTTTCAAGAAGGTGATTTAGTGCTCCGGCTCATCCAGGATCAATCTGATATGCACAAGCTATCCCCTCCCTGGGAAGGACCCTTTGTGGTCAGCAAGAATCTGAACAACGGGTCATACTACCTTATCGATGTTCGAGAGCACAAAGACTCATGTAAGTCGGAGGAGGAGACCCGCCGGCCGTGGAATATCGCTCATCTTCGGCCTTATTATACTTGAGCCACCGGCTCTAATATGTAGACATTTTGATAATGTATATATTAGATAAAGCAATAAAGCAGGACCTCTGTCCTTTTTCCACCCTAAACAAGTGTATGTGTCTTCTTTGTCATGTGGTGGAAACAACCAACAGGGAACGGGTCATATCTGAATCCAGCTTTCTCTCCGGTCCGGCTTAAGATCATATCTGAATCTAGCCATGGTCACCTGGGGGCTTCCTGTCCAAACATAGGTCGTATTCGAACCAAAGAGAACATAGTTGTCGATACCCATTTGATCGGCATACTGCCAAACCCACTTGGGGGATTCTTGATCATATTTGAATCATAGCTTAACCCCTTTGGATCTGACGTGGATCGTATTCGAATCAGCATCATTAAACAACTCTTATGGTCACTTGGGGGCTTCCTGTTCAAACATAGGTCGTATTCGAACCAAAGAGAACATAGTTGTCGATACCCACTTGATCGGCATCGCCACAGCCACTGGGGGCTATATGATCGTATCTGAATCTTAGCTTAACCCCTTTGGAACGGTTCACTGGTCGTATTCGAATCAGAGGCCTTTAAATCTTATTTATTATTTGTCATGTAAGTGTCAATATTTAACTATCTTGAGACTCTCTTGAAAATATTATGGAGTGGATTTCGTTCCTCCAGATTAGTAATGGTTACCTTGGGTTGTTACGAACCAGGTGACCTTCTATATATCAATTTTCAGGAGTTAAGAATACCCTCAGGGGTTGGGTTATATGAGTCGGAGAGGTAACTACAAGCATCACAGGTATATCATTATGATTATGTCTACTAAGTTTAATCGTAAGTTGGTTTTCCTAATATTGCTTGGTATATACTCCGGGTTATCAATACATTTATATGACCCCCGCGGCGGTAAGTGGCCAGAGGATTCTTTGTTTGTCCCTTATGCAGGATAAGGCAAGTAACTTTTGTGTAAACATAAAGGAACAAGAAGATCAATAAAAAGCTGGAAATATACGGCGATGGCGGCTTAAGAAAGTATCGAGCGCCATAAACATGCGCGAAGGCATGACAAAAACCAAGAGTTTTTCTACCCTATTACAAGACTCCCCGAGTCTGAATAGTGAAGCATTGTTTTCCACAAAGACACAAACATATGACACCCGACGTCTTTACTCCTTTGGTTGGCTTGATGATTCCGGGTTATCCTTCTCCGCCTCTTCGTCTGTTGCCCTGTCCTGGAAGGTTGATGAGGTCCAGTCAATGCCACTCAAGGCTTCAAACTCAGCTTCATCATCTATTAAACCGGTTGGGTCGACTTCAGGGGCAAAGGTATGCTTACGAGTTGGACGGATCAGGCTGACATCATCATAATGAGGTGTTGGAATCCTCCGGTTCTCGCTGTCATAACCCGACTGGTACTTGGTAACATCAGTGTCGTTCCCAATGAGAGTAGCCACAGGGCGTATGTCTTTTACACAGGCGGTGAAGTCCGCCTCATCAAATAAGGTTCCATCTTCCTTCAGACTCGGGTATCCGAGACTGAGGTCGGCCGGGTCTAGCTCTGGAATCCACACCTTGGCCCGGCTCAAGGCAGCTATAGCTTCGGCTCTGGCAGATGCCCGTCTTAGCTCTTGGACCCGTTGAGGCAGCACGCCAAGCCGTTTTAGCATATCTTGCAGGAGATGGGGGACATCATTTGATAAAGCCACAACGGCCAAAGCACGTTGTGACCCGATGTACAATTGCTCCACCAGAGTATAGACTGCCTTCAGTTTAACCACCATGTCCTGCTTGAGGTTTGTGCTCCTGGGGCCTGTATTATTAAACAAAGGGTAAGCCGGAGGCAATAACTAACCTAGTCATCAAAGGAAGGATGGCAATATTTGAGGTTCATATAAAGTAACTTACCGAAGATTGCTGAGACCATTCAAGATATCTGACGCTTCAAGCCGGACAGCTCGGTGTTTGCTTTTGCAAGGGATGCTTCGGCTGTCTCGGCCCGAGTCACCAGAGAGGCCTTCTCATCAGCCCAGGTTTTCTTCTCCGATTCAAAGTTCTTCTTCAAATTCTCTTGTTCAGAGACGCTGAATTCAAACTTGGAGTTGGCCTTTTGAATTTCAAGTTCCTGAGCTGTCAGGCGGCTCTTCAGGTCCGCAATCTCCGACCCAAATTGACTTATGGTGGTCTGCATTGGTACCGGGTCATAGTCAGGATCATGATACAAATAAAGTTAAGTCCCAAGCACTTTGCAAGCAAAGATACTTGACACTTGGGGGCTAATGTATGCTGAAGAATTCTAAATTACTACGCCGGCTTATACAAACTAAAGTCCCAAGCACTTTGCAAGCAAAGATACTTGGCACTTGGGGCTAATGCGTATCGCAAGTTCAAGGTATCAAGCTACAACCGGGTTAAGTATTTTCTCTTTAAACCGGATAAGCAGTGCTAGATAGTTTTCTAAGTCTACAGCATATTTACTCATAAGCAATAGACTTGGGGGCTGGTACAGTAAGTATAATTGACAGTAAGGAAAGTCATACCTCAGATTTTTGCTGTATTTGCTTCACCATGTCAACTTCCAGGTAACGGCTGCTATGCACCTGGTTGATATAGCCCGAGACGATCTCTCCTATACTCAAATGAGTATAGTCAGTGATGTCCATCTTGGCTTTACGGCGCTCTAGCAACTCTCCTTAGCAAAACACTTGGCAAGAACAGGGGACCGGGCCGGCTCAACGAACTAAGTCTTGAGAATTTCCACTTCTGGGTCAGTCGTCTTGGCCGGGCTAAGTGCTTCCGGGTTAACAGAATCATCAAGAATATCTTCAGTAGGCGGGTCAGAAGTTGGTGCCGGAATATCTTAAGCCGGTTCAGGTGGCGGTTGATGTGTGGAAGAGTCGGGGGCAGCCATGCCCAGTTCTGACTCAGTCGCTATAGGGTCTTGGGGCGGCTTATCCTTCTTTGTTTTCTTCCTGGGCTTCACTTGCACACTGTGGACAAGGCAGAAAGGTGAGTGCCAAAATATAAGTAAGATAAAGCATAAGGTAAACAAATCGACATTACCCAGGGGCAGTCTTAAAGGCCGGCATGTTTGACTGCATAGACTCGCCGGAGGAAGGAGAGGTATCCTGATAATTGGAGTCAGATGAATTAAGAGGTTGACGAATTAAACCCGCCAAAGGTGAAGCAGATAGTAAGTCGGAGATAACCTCGTTCCGATGCTTCCTGGTGACATCAGGTAAGCCGGAGGAGAGCTCTGCATCCTTGCTGGTCTGGGTCTGCCTCCGGCTTTCAATTTGCTGTCGCTTCAAAAGAAAGTCAGGGTCTTGGTAAGCCAAAGGATGTGAAAATCTTACTTTCTGGGTTACTCTTCGAATTCTCTGACGCGGCAGAGGCTCGGAGTCGGAGGAGATTATAGTTACCTCTTCTTCGACGGGTTGGCTGTTTCCCGTGTCTTCCTGAAAGAGAAGTAATGTCAGTGAAATGATGATAAAAGAGTCAGGGAAGTTTAAAAGTTACCTCTTCTTCATTGTCATCAGAGTCATCAAGCTGGAACATCTCTGAGGCGCTTGGTTTCCTTTTCTTGCAAGTTGTAGGCTTGGCGGCTTTTCTGTCGGCTCTCTTTGCCGCCCTGGCTTGTTTGGCCACCTCATGGTCATACTAGACCTTCCAGAAGCCGTCATTTTCCTGTGAGAAATCATAAAAGGTTGTAAGTAAAAGCAAGGTATACACGGTAAAAGGTAGTTATTGAGGCTGATGACTTACTGCAGGGGCCGGGTTCTTCTTGTAGAAAGGCAATAAGCCGAAGGCGTTGCTGGTCACTGTGCCCTCTTTCAACAAGGACTGGGTTGTAGCCTCCACCATGTCATCTGGTAAGTCGTCAGAACTATGACACTGAGGATCATCCTTCTCGCCTGAGTAAGTACACATTAAGCCGGGACGGCGGCTTAACAGAATTACTCTCCAAGCAACCCAGACTCGGACCAGGTCGATGCCATCTAAGCCATTCCCCAAAAGAGCTTTGATCTTCTTGATAGTGGCGGTGAGTGGCAGACGCTCAATGGCAGTCAACTTGTCTGGCAGCGGATGGTTAGATTCAAGGCGCAAGGCGCGGAAGCCGGGCAGCGGGTTTTCACCAGCCGGAGAAGTGTCCTGGCAGTAGAACCATGTCTGGTTCCAGTCCTTTCGATGACTCGGCAATCCAGCATAAGGGAACAGGCAGTCTCTCCGCCTTTGAATTGATATGCCACCAAGTTCCAGACTGGGCCCGTTGGCGCGCTCGTTCTGCCAGTTTAAATAGAACAATTCTCTGAACAAAAGTAGGTTGGGCTCTTCTCCAAGGTAGACCTCACAGAAAACTTGGAAGTTGCAGATATTTGACACGGAATTGGGCCCGATGTCTTGAGGTCTTAAGTCAAAGAAGTGCAAAAGGTCTCTAAAGAATTTTGAACCGGGTGGAGCGAATCCCCGGCTCATATGATCTGTGAAAACTACTACCTCCCCTTCTTTGGGACGAGGTTTCTCCTCGGACGGGTCCGGAGCACGATAAGACATGACCTCCTTCTTGAGCAAATGACCGGACTTCACAAATTCAGACAGTTTGTTTTCTGTGACAATAGACGGGACCCAGTTGCAGGTCACAGGAGCCTTGGGAGCCTTAGGTGCCATGGTGTAAGTGGAAGCCTATGACAAAGTAAAAAATTCCGGTTTAAACCATAACCCGGAGGAGAGCATTTTAATGTATTCAAGGTGGCGGCTTAAGAAGGGGCCTAATGACATATAGGTGACTATGCAATAATGTTTAAACCGCTGCAAGTATCAAAGGTAATTAAAATTTTCTTAAGTCGCCAGAAGCAAGTGGTGCTGACAGCTGGAGTTGTCTTAAACCGGTCGCATGAACCACCATGGCTAAAACAGATTCAACAGAGGCAATTTTTGGCTAAGTGTGGAGCAAACAGGTTTCACATGTCGCAATTATTATTTTGGATCAAATGGTCGCTCTGGAAAGAAAAATTTCTAGACCTAAAAACAGTACAGAGAAGTTCATATACTCGAAGAGGGCTTCCAAACAAGGGGAATGAGATCTATTCTTATGAAAGATAGGTACAAACAACGACCGCAGCAGTTTTATGCTATTCAACGATCTGAATAGGGTGTCAAAGGTGAAGAACATCAAGAGTTCGCCACGGGCGGCGACGAACACCGATGAACTCGAAGAAGCTCTAATGCAGATCTAGGAAAGGTAAAGAAGGGAACTTACGGATGTGGACGGACTGCGGAGATTCGCCGTTGAGTTCTGGTCGGATTCGGGTTGATGCAGCGGCCTGAGTCGGTGAAGACAAGGAGCTCGACAGTGGCGGCGGCGGAGCTCGAGTGGCAGAGAGACGGCGAGAGGAAGAGGATGACCGAAAGGGGGGAGAATGGAAGACCTAGGTCGTGCCTATTTATAAGGGAGACCGACTGAGACAGCGTGAGAAACAAGGAGACCAAACATCATTATCCAGCGGCCCCGACGCCTCGTTTTTCGAAATGGTCAGTAAAAGCAAAGATCCGTTGGAGGATATGGCGGAGTAACATATGAATTGAAGTAAAGATGACGTCACGGCGGGTTAACACGGATCCTAAAGATGACGTCATGGCGGGTTAAAAACCTTTGCACAGGCAGAAGGCTGAAGGTTTATTTCTTAAAGGTATTTTAAAGATTGACATGAACCAGTTCAAATCAATCTGGGGCCTAATGTTGGGGATATAACTATTTGTGTAAGCCGCCCAGGAGGGGCCGGGTTACGCAAAGAAGACTCGTCAGAGAGAATCCCAAGACCAAGCATGAAGATGGCGGTTCAATAAAGGGTCTAAGGCCCACAGGCATCTTAAGGCCCGTAGTGGTAAACCGCCATGATGGCAAGACTTGTAACAAAAGGTAGAATTAACTAGTCCCCGAGCCGGACACTGTCTATGAGCCGGCCGGGACTCTGTAGGCTGCAGGGCGTCAACCCGTGTATATAAGGGGACGACCCGCCGGCGGCTTAGGGCAAGAAACAACCCATCGAGAGCCAGGCATAGCGTATCTCGCTCCCTGGTCATCGAAACATCAAGCAATACAAACCCAACTAGACGTAGGCCTTACCTTCATCGTAAGGGGCCGAACTAGTATAAATCTCTCATGTCCTTTGTCCCGATTAACCCCTTTAAGCTTCCTAGTTGCGATGGCTCCATGACTAAGTCCTTGGAAGAGGACATCTGCCGTGACAATTCCACAACAGGAAAGGTGCAGCTTTGTGATTTGACGCCTCATTGCTCATTACCACGCCGGCGCCATGACTGGGTGCTTCACCCCGGCTGCTCTGCACTGTATTCTGGTATGGCACGTGGACCCGGTAGCTTGATGCCCCACATGTAGGCGAAAGGGACTAGAAGATTTATGAAAGCGAGTGCTCCACTCTTACGATGGAGGAGTACACGACAAGACGGCCTAGTGAACTGTCACTTGTACTGTATATAGTACTATAGTTTTGTTGTTTCGCACGATCCATCAATACAAACCCGATTAAACAGGAAAAGGCGGGATTTTTCCCGCGCGGTATATGATACTGGCCATACATTTCAAAGGCAATTTTAATGTATGCGAACTGAATAATTAAGTAACAATATGATATCTAGTAAAACTAAAAACACATATGATTTATTGTGTTAGAGTGTACTAGTAGTGCTGTATTGCATAGTTGCTAGATGTAACATGCGAGAACGTGTAGAGATGTAGTTTTGGAGGGCCTACAGAGGGAAAAGCGTAATACGTTCACCGAACTTCAGAATAAGCTGATTACAGTCACTATATACGTTTTGCGGTGATTATACGGTCACTTGCTCACGGTTCAGCATCGGATTGCACTCTTAACCGGCCAAATAGTCTGCGTGGCACTATGTTGACTAGTTAAATTGACCATGTTCCTTGTGGGTCCCACCTGTCAGTTCGCACAGGGAAAAGGTCAGATAAACACAAATTTACGCACGCGAGACAAGACTCCACCCCGTGCGCGGGAATCACTTGGTTGTGTATGTGTCTGTCAGGGCCTGATGTGTGCGCATGCATGTGTAGGTTGAGCACTTGAGCGTGAGAGTGTGTGTTGGTCGTGTGGTGTACTGGTGTGTGCATGCATGCGTGCGTGTGTGCGTGCGTGCATGGCTGCGTGTGTGCATGTGAGTGTTGCGTGCGTGCGTGGGTGCATGTGTTCATGTGAGTGTTGTGTGCATGCCGTTCGTGCACATCCGTGCGTGTGTGTATAATCACCACACCAGCTCCTGCGTGTTAAAACAGACGGCTCAGCATACCATTACAAGGCCACCTTGTCCGTTGTGCCCGCGGTCATGACTTCGAACCACCGTCCAATATTTTTTTGTCGTTTGTTTGAATTCTTACTAGCAAGATGCCCGTGCGTTGCATGTAACATCAAGATGCATTTGTATGACTAGTTTATCTTGTGAGAGAAAAGGATGAACGAGGGAAGGCCTTATTTGCAAATGTGGAGAGGTGTGTGGGTACATCTTAGGCAAAATTGTCATAGTTTCTTTCCTATCCGTCAGATATAAATCGGACGACCTATATTGCAGGATGGCAGGCACACCATCATCACCAACTCTGTTTTTTAGAAAAGTGTATTTTATCCCTACTCTTATAAAAAGCATAGTCAGTGATGATCGTGTGCCTACCATCCTGCAATATAGGCCGTGCGATCTATATCTGACGGATAGGAAGGAAACTATGGCAATTTTGCAAAAAGATACCCACACCCCTCTCCACACTTGCAAATAAGGCCTTCCCTTGTTCATTCTTTTTTCCCACAAGATAAACTACTCATACAAATGCATCTTGATGTTCCGTGCAACGCATGGGCATCTTGCTAGTATTTTATAAGAGTGTATATGTAGAGTAGATACAAGCCGACAGGTGGGCCTGATGGTAGTGAGATAATGTGATGCAACACTAGAGGCGCCACGTCGAGCGTTTAACTGGTCAACTAGTCGTGTCTTGAGCCAATACATAGTTGTACGGTGAGCCTGTGACTGTATAATAACCACAAAACGTAAATGGTGACCGTAATGAGTGGATTCTGAAGTCCAATGTACGTATCGTGCTTTCGCTTCAAATACAATGATCGTCATTGTATATATCGCGAGAGAAAGATGAAACATGCGTGAATGTGCTGGCAGGCTTACTTTTAGAGGACCTGGAGATAGTTTGTGTGCATACCTGAAAGGGGCGTAGAGGGGGGGGTATGCGATGGAGAGAGAGATGCTCTTCGTTTCTCTTTATTATGACTACCTTTATATATAGTATAAAAATATACAAATTCACAATGCGGAATAAATATCATTGTGGGCACCATGCAATGCAAGCGTTCATACTCCTCCATATAACTTTGTAATGTTGTATATATGTAGAAATTCTAAAATATTTTTTTGGCCACACTTTATTCAAAAGGAATGTTGTATGCGAAATAAACGTGAAGAGAGGGCTTTTTAGATCAATGGGGTACGTGATGTAACATGTGTGAATGTGTAGTTGATGCATTTGGCAAGGCCTAGAGAGGTATGTGTGTATATTACGTATTCAAGAGAGGCATGGATAGAGGGGCCGACAGGGGGGCGTGGGAGAGATAGAACGAGAAATGAGAGTGGTCTAGAGAGAGAGAGACGAATATGACATCACGGCGAGAGATTCCCTTGAGTGTGTATATGCAAGGGGGTGGATAGAGGCACCAGGAGAATATATATATTTTTGTGGTGTCTGTGTTGGTATGTGTGGGTGTGAGAAGAAAACGAGACATGGGGGCAGAGGGTGTGTCACCGCGTGAGGTCCGGTGGGTCGAGGTGAGGCCCTTCGTTCGGTTCCGTCCCGCGCCACATTGGTCGGCCCGTGACGCATTTAGGGAGACCCATGGATGACTAGTCGTACAATACAAAGATAGCATAATTGTGAAGGACTCTATGTCCACTGACAAAGCCGGCTAGGATTTGTAACCCTGGGTTCTCGGACTAAGGTAACCCCTTTATCTTTGATATTACTATTCATCCAACCTAACTTTAAGGGGCATCCTACAGAATGCTCTGCTAGAATCATACTCGTCGATTAGGAAGAGAGGTGTGAGACAATGCATGAGAAACATGCCTAAAGATAATGTGCGTACAGGAGACACGTAGGCAGGTCTATGTATATAGAAAGGGTCGATGGGGATTGTGCGTGTGTATGCTTTTGAGAGGAAGAGTGCTTGTGATAAAGGTTAGTGAAAACAGTCGTAAATGGTTACGAGAGGGGGGGAGGGTTATATCGAGAGCATGTGTGCGAGAAAGACACCTCGGGAGAGAGTGTGTGAGCATGTGTGAGAGACCACCGATGGAGAGTGAAACTACACGTACAAGACTGTTGTACACATTGATTAAAGATATAAATTGTATCCAAATATTAGGATGGGATCATGATATTTGCAATTCGTGTAAGGAACGGTCATTGACCCATCAGACATCTAGATTCTATCGAATTTGAGCATGTCTATGTTATTATCCGACACCAACTGACCCACATAGTTAGTATTTGAACTCCAAACAATGCATCGCTTTAGCAATCGAATATAAACATGAGTATAGTTCATGTTGTGTGTGTAAAGCACATTATACATACGAAAGTTACACAATGAACATTATAAATAGCTACCTATGAACTAGCATACATTTCAATTCAACTTAAGGTGGTTTCAAAAAAATCGAATTCAACATGAAGTCCATTCAATTATTTGAATTTGATATCATGGCGTTTGTAAATCATACCAAAATTATGGGGGCTCCAATCTTTGCTCCGATTGTGTACATAATAGCATTCTAATTTAGCTCTTCCATTCCAAAATAATCATAGTTATAGGATTTTCAAGTGTCAAAATTTCAAAAAGAAGCGGATAATTTAATGAGGTTTTCAAACATACAAGGTCAAATTTAATGTTGTCTATTTAGGTCAATCCTCAAAGTTGAAGAGTACTCTAAACGTGAATGTTTGTGTTTCAAAATTTCGAACGAAGCGCCAAAAGAGCCTCTACCCGCCCAAAACCGCGTGAGACCAATGTTTGGTATTACAAGGAAATTACTTTTCTAATAACTCCGACCCGTGAAACCTACCGGCCCGACGTCCAAAGGTCTAAACCGGGGTAGGTTTGTAGCTTCATCTAGACGCCACACAACCGCCTCCAAAAAACATTCATACACAATGGTCGCCTAAGCACACATGCGCGCGGCCGAAATCGCTCCCTCCCACTATTTGGGACACCTGGGATTACCATCCTACCCCCAACTCGAAGTAGGTCCGAACTTTAAGAGGGGGGAGTTTGTACTTTCCCCAAATTTCAAACAAGTGTGTCCCATCTTCTGTTCAAAAAAGCCAAAAACAAGCGTGTCCCAGACCGAAACATGGTTCTCCCCCCCCCCCCGCCCACCCATCCGATTTCCCATTCGTACTCCGTGAGCGCAAAAACTACCTCTCCACCAGCCGCGAAACCCCGGCGTCCTCCGTCCACCACCCCATTCCACCCATCAACCACTGCCCTCCTCCATCACGCCGGAGCCGATACCCCGACATCGTCGTCCACCGCAACCTGAACCGCAACGCCCTCCACGGCTAGTAGTTGAAGCGAGGCCGAGCCGTCCGTACCCGAGCCAATTCAACCACGCCGTCCTGCGCCTCACCGCTGCCGCTCCAACTTCGCCACCCTCCACCGCACCGGAGCTTTTCCTGCTACGCCGTCCTTCGCCGCCTCGGATCTGCTTCCCCTCCGACATACGGCCATGGCAACACAGTCAACAATTTTGCCATGGGTTTGTCCAAGCATGCACCCTCCAGAACATTGGTTTCCCCGGTAAAAAGAAGAAGATCGGCGCGAAATGTGGAGGGGACCACACCGGCAACCGAAAATGGTACTCCTCTTCCCTTATTCATGCAAATCTTACGTGTCTGCTTGCACGGTATTCATCCCACAGAAGACACTAGTTGACCGCTTCTTCTTGATACTAGATGTTCCTAGTAACTCACGATGCACAAGGTTTCTCCTCATATACTATTTCGCCTTAGCTAGAGGTCCGTCGCCCCCCTGAATTTCAATTCCTGGTCAGTTGATTCCCAATTAACGGAAGCATTCCCCGGCGTAACAGGCTCTAGTCCACCTTTACACCGGGGAAGCAGCGCCTCGGTGTTTATCTTAGGGGCGTGTGGGTCCTAGAGCTACTGGCGCCTGATCTGGAGGTCGGTCGGGATTAAAGGGATGGCCTGGGGGCGCTGCCAAGCACGGCGGTGGTGTGAGGTCGAGGGGAGGGCGGGGCGGCAGAGGCAGGGGTCTGGGCCGGTGGTCGCTGGCGGTTCGAGAAAGATCGTCAACAGTGACTGGCAGGAGGTAGACGAAGGCCATCTGCCCATTCCTTATAGATCAGACGGTTCATTAAAAAAATCGACTGACCTATTTATTTTCAGTCGACTGTTATCTTGACATGACCACATGTGGTGGTGTGCTGGAGGAGTACCTGCATTTCCCAACCATCCCTGTGCTCATATATTACAAAATCATACGGAGTAGAATCTAATTTTGTTTGCCAGGCAATGTTGTAGAGCTATCATATGTCTCTTGTCATTTATTTTTCAGCCACCTGCTACCTGCTACTTTTATAGTGCACTAGTTCTGCACACACTTCACCCATACTCACACTATTGTGTTTTTATGCAACGGTATTTCAGACTCTGCTGCTATGAGAGAAGCAAAAAAGAAAAGAGAGAAGTCGCTCCAGTGTCGTACACGGATAGGCCAGACACGTTTCAGCGCTGTAATAGGTGCAGTGTCAGCAGATGGAGACAATAAACGTAGCTCTGGAGTTGATGACCTCGCTCGCAATGAACCACCATCCCAGGTGCTTGCTTTAACTTCGCGGTGTCATATGTGGTTGCATGTTCCATATGGTGTCTAGCTTGTATTCGAAAGGCCGAAGTCGGTCTTTATTAAGATAAGGAAAGATATTTTTTACATGAACCACCATCCCGTGAGCACCATAAGACAAATAGCTAGTCAGGGCACTGGCCGAGCCAGTGACAAGCCCAGCAAAGAGAGGCATCACTTGGAAGCAAACTAAAAAGCTGCGATGGTGGCGAAGCAGCCCGCCTCCCACCAGGCTCTCAGGTCCTAGATGATCATGCTCACCACTCCAGCCGATGTCTATCTTGTATTGCCTCCAATTTTGTTAAATTTCATCTGCTTAGATTACGCATTATACCTTTAAATATGACATGCCTTTATGTTTTTGGTACATACTATTACATCTGTGTATTAACCATGTTCTTACATCAAACTAACGTTCTTGTGTATCCCTCATCAATCACTTATGATGAGGCAGTCAGGCAAGTGGATTACTCCTCATTTAAAGAATGCATCGTCAGCCTCCCGACATGATTCTCAAGAAACAGCAAGGCTAGATGAAGATAGTGAACGTAGCTCTGTAGTTGGTTACCGCATTTCCCCTACACTAGCATCGCAAGTGCTTGCTCTAACTTGGCAGCGTGATATGTGGTTGCATGTTGCATATGGTGTCTAGATTGTAATTCTTCCAATCTGGTTAAACTACATGTGCTATTCTGCTTAGCTTATACATTATACCTGTTAATGTGACATGTCTTCCTGTATTTAGTACATAGTACATCTGTCTATTAAGCATGTCCACACATAAAACTATTGTTTTTTTATCCCGTATAAATCAATATGCCGAGACACCTTCAGTATATGCAGTGTGATATTAGTTGCATCTTTGATATGATTTATAGCATGCGCTGCTTCTAATTTGTTAAAATGCCATTTATGACGGGACACTTTTAACTTGGCAGAGTCATATTGGTTGCATCTTTCACGTGGTGTCTAGCTTTCATTGCTTCTTATTTAGTGAAATGGTTTCTGCTTAGTTTACACAAATAGTTGTGAATATGCCATGCCGTCCTGTTTTTCGTATTATTCCATCCTGGAATCATGTGTTTGCCTTACATCAAAGTAGTGATTGTCTGTATCATGCACAAATGAGTTCTGAAGAGTGAATTTTATTGCTTATTCTTGTCGGTTTTACTTGACAATTCAAAATCAATAAAGCGGAAGGAAGTTAGCAAGGCAGCGGATGAAGGTGCTCCTTCCAAATGGAGGGCCTCTACAGATTCTACTCCTCCATCCCCCCAAGATGATTTCCAAGACAACACATGCATAGACACTCAACGTAGCTGTGTTGGTGATGAGCACGTCTCCCCTAGTGCACCATCAAAGGTGCTCCCTCTAACTTGGCACTGTTATATGTGGTTGCATGTTGTGTATGATGTTTAGCTTGTATTGCTTCTAATTTTGTTGAATTGCATCTGCTTACTTTACACATTATACTTGTGACTAAGACATGTGTTCCTGTTTCTAGAACATATAATATATGTCTATCATACCATGTTCTTACATCAAAGTACATATGTTCTGAAGAACTAAATTGTTATTCGTTGTTCTTATCGGCTTGACTTAACATGGCACAGAGAAAGAGGAAGCAAGACAAAACAACAAGGAAAGGGAAGCGCAACAATCCTGCAGATTCTGCTGGTACTGATGGTGCAATAGAAGGTCAAAGTCCAGCGGAAAATTGTACCAACAGGGTATCCCATGCTACACAAGCTGCAGAACAAGCCAAACAGAAACAAATAGTTGCCATCAAACAAGCAGAGACAACCCTAGTTGTTACAACACCTTCCACAGTACCACCAGCTGCACGATTTACTCGTTCGTCAACTCAGCTAGCAGCACGTTCCCAATCTCCCTTGCCACTTGACACTACTTCTGATGCACTCTTGACACAAGATGAGTTGGCAAGATCATATGAACTTTGTGAGCTTAAACAGCAAGAAGGTAGTTGCTGGAGTCAAGTTACAGTTGCATGCTTCTTTATATGTAGTCTCACAGTTTGATGTACACTAACAGTTCCTATGTTTGTTGTTGGACTAGCACCTAGGTGCAAGAGGAAACAAACATCAGGGATAATGCTCGATAGGTTAACTAAATCTATAGGAGGAAGAATGGAGATCCGTTTTGAGGCAGTTTTAAAAAGGCCACGTGATGCTACAGAGTCAGCCAAGTTAGTATCAGAGGCAGCGGTTGTTGTTAGGTGTCATGTACGTATCCTCCCAACATGGATTCAGTACAGGAATGACAAAGATGAAACCCAGCTCAGCACCTTCCTCGACCATTTATCTGTAAGTATGGTTATGTATGGAAACTAGTAATATCGTCTTGCTCTGTCCAATACTTTCTAGGTTGCTGATAATGAGACTCCCATAATTTTCAACAGATGAGGTTCAAGTTGGATAGCCAAGATGATGCAACCAGACAAGCTTGCACCCATGTTTTCAAGTCTGCTCTGCGACAGTATCGGTATAACTTGAGGAAAACTCACTTTGAAGGCAAGGCTAACAGTGAACTTGCCCAAACATCTCTAGTGGAAAATATATCTGATGAAGACTGGAGAGGCCTCGTTAAACACTGGTCCGATCCGAAGTATCAGGTACATTATATATATGTCATCAGATCACATGTTGAAGTCCTATTTACGGATGTGCCACACAAATCTATCTTCTTGTAGGTGAACTGTTCAAATAACAAGGCCAACTGTACGAAAGTGAAATTCCAACAGACGACAGGATCTCGTAGCTATATTGCACACTGCGTGGCTCTTGTAATTAGTTGTTGTTTCACTCTTTTCGCTGTACCATATTATCAGATCTATATTGACTTGTTCCAAATGCAGAGGAAAGCCCACAAGGACCAAAAAGTACCTGAACCAAATGTTGTGGAAATCTTCAAGGACTGTCACACCAGCAAGAAGAAGGGCATGACTACACCAGTCAAAGCCGCTATTGTAAGTCCTTAATCCTCATGCCTTTTAACTACTACTTACTCTGACTTGTGCCTTGAACTGCATGGTTTGTAGCCAATGTCTATTACTCTTTTCAATTTTATACACAATTGTCTTAGTGTATCATTGCACCTTACAAGGTTTAAAAGAGAGGAGTGATGTTCCTTTGATCTTGATCTGTAATCTAGTTCCGTGCTGGACTTGCCCACACAATGTTACAATTGCCTGTTTGTCTGCTCTCAGTTGTTTTGTGATATGAATGATGTCATAATATGCTTACCGTATTATAAACTTCGTCTCTTTATCCTTAGCCCTCAATACAATGTGAAGAAATAGACAATACATTAGCGATGGTACATGGTCATATGTTTGGAACCTGGTTTTATTATGCACTTTGCAATAAAATACAACTATTATTTTACATGGGTTCACCAGAATAAGTTATGTATATAGACCGAAGCTATTTTGTTTGGTTTTGCTGCCTCCTTAATATCTTCTGTTCTGGTACTATTAATGTAGAACCACAACTTTTCAGCGAGCTATGGAAAAAATGGTGGAACCGCCACCTTCTGAAGGTGGCGAGGCAACTATAACCGCAATGTCAGCTCTTGCTGCAGTGGGTCAGTACCTGTCCACTAACAGTGCCAAAAGCACGTTCCTGCGTAATACTGGGTTGGTTGTTAAGGCAATCTCGTCCAAACTGCCTCATGATCAAGATATGCAAGATCAAAACAATGTTGTATCTGCGCTCCAGACACAAGTCCATTCCCTAACAGATACCCTTTGTTAAACAAAGGAGAGACATTGTTCGATGTTGTCAAGATATGCATGGTTTTGAAACCAGACTATCAGACATTTGCCATGTTCTTCAGGAGTCTAGGAGAACTGAAGGCGAAGGTCATGGTGCTCCATCGGACAATACAACATGAAAACATAACAGTCAGGTCAAATGAACTGAGCTTCTGAACTTCTGGTGGTGCATTTATTTGCTAGACGATTAACTTTTATGCCAGCCTTCCTTTTGTTTTTTAGTTGTAATTTGTTTTGGTGCGATACAAAATTTGTTCTTAACGTGCAGCCACCGACTGAAGAAAACAGCAAGCCATTTTTGTGTAGTGTAGGGTGTTCCCTATATTTGCACTGGTGGCGAACTTTGATGCCCACCGGCTGTAGTTAACATGGGCCTCCTACTGGCCGTAGAAACAATGGGCCTTCTAAGGGCCGTAGAAACAATGGGCCTTCTATGTGGCGTAGAAACAATGGGCCTTATATGGGCCGTAGACACAATGGGCCTTCTACGGGCTGATGATCGGTTGGCCAAACATGGGCCAATAACAGCCCACATTATGGTCGTAAATGGGCTAGAGTTGAAATCGTCCACTCATGGGCCGACCATAATGGGTCGTCGTTAATCGGCCGTATTTTGATGACGCTATGAAAATGGCCCAACGTATTAACGTGCCACAAATGGGCCGACTGTAACCACAGGCTGAATTTGGCCCACAAGTAGAAAATGAAAGTAATGGGCCGTAAGTAAACGAATGTGGAAATGAGCCCAAGAATAAATGGCCCCCGAGAAGGCTGAAAGATAACATGGGCTGGAAACGGCCCAACGGAATAATGGGCCATTAATGGGTATAAAGTGATACACTGTTCATTACGGACCAGTTTCACCACGGGCCATTAATGGGTATAAAGTGATACACTGTTCATTATGGGCCAGTTTTACCACGGGCCGTTAATGGGCCAAGAGTAATAAGGGCCTCATATGGGCCGAAAGACGTCATGGTCCATACATGGGCCGGAAGTCAAAACGGGATGGAATTATATTGGACGGCCCAGATGACGCTACTGGGCCTAATTCGGTTAGGCCGTAAACGGGCCCTGGGTTAGCGAGCTGTAAATGGGCTATATGCGAACAGGTCGTTAACAGGCTTACCATGGGCCGGCCCGCCACCTTTTCACCAAGTCAAACCGGCCGGCCTTTTCACAGGAATGGGCCTCTGTTGGGCCGTGCCACGTGTCGACGTATCATAGGCGCTTTGTGTCCAATGAGTGGATGGCATCTGTCCCAACGGTGAGCCGACACGTGTTTCCTCCAGCCAATGATGATTTTACACGTGGAAAATCCCCATTGGTCGGGGCTGTTAACGGGTTATCGGATCCAAAACTGGACCATATAGCTTAACGGCGTTCCGTTACGGTGGATGCCATGTGTCGGTCACCCTTGACGAAAGCACTTCTCTGACACGCGATTTGTCATCATGGAAGTGGACACTTCCGTGATGATAATTTTGGTAATGTCATGGAACACTTCTACGACAGCACAGGTATGACTATCTTGATTCTGTCATAAATTTGTCATGGATGTACATGCATGACAAAAAACGCGACCTACTGTGACAAACACGTATCATCACAGAAGTGTCTTTTTTTTGTAGTGTTTGTGCACCGAGTCTGGGCATGGCCAGCCTTTAATTGCCTGAATCTTCTCATCGTTTGTGGCCACTCTAGCACTGCTGATTCGGTGCCCCGGGTAGTTGATCTGCTGCTGCATGAAGGAATATTTTGACACTTTTACCTTCAGACCATGCTCATTCAACAACTACAACACTTGACGGAGCAGCCCCACATGTTTTTCCAGGGTCGGCGAATGTACTAGAATTTCATCCATAAACACAGCACACCATGGCGAAGCAACGATTCTAGCATCGTGTCCATACCACCTTGGAAGGTTGCTGGGCCACCGGAGACTCCATACGGTAGAACCCTAAACTGGTATTGGCCTTGTTGAGTTTTGAAAGCCGTTTTGAGCTCATCTTCTTCTTGCAGCCATATTTGGTGGTATCCAGCACGGAGGGCCAACTTGGAGAACCAACAAGGACCTGCTAACTCGTCCAATAGCTCATCGATCACCGGTAGAGGATAAGTGTTTTTTACTGTTAACGCGTCGAGGTGGCGATAATCAACACAAAGGTGCCAAGTCATGTACTTTTCACTACTGGAATTACCTTATTTGCCGTCTGCTAGTTCTTTGCCGTCTGCTGGCGGATGGCAAAGACCTTCTTTGCCGCCCGCTTACAGAACACGGACGACAAAGAACTAGCAGATGGCAAAGACATTCTTTGCCATCTGCCAGTTTTTTGCCGTCCGCCAGCGGACGGCAAAGAATCTTTGCCGCCAGCTGGCGGACGGCAAAGAGGGAGGTGGGCCCCACTAACGAGCTGCTCGGGCAAAAAACCTAACGGCCCCCTTTTTGCCGTCAGCGAGCGGACGACAAAGAGCAGAAAAGCGGACGACAAAGGGGGCGGACGGCAAAGAGATAACCTAACTAACGGCTCCCCACCCTGCCCCCTCCCTCTCTCTCTCTCTCTCTCTCTCTCTCTCTCTCTCTCTCTCTCTCTCTCTCTCTCTCTCTCTCTCTCTCTCTCTTTCTGTCCTCCCCGACGAGACCAGCAACCCGCCACCAGCCACCCGCCGCCGCCCCGACCACCCGCCGCCCCTTGCCCCGTCGCCCCACCACCCGTCGTCGTCCCCTCGCCTCGTCGCCCCGCACCCCTCTTCTGCGGCGCCCCGACGTCCATCGCGCCCCCACCGCCCCTTCCATGTCGGCCAGCCGCGCCGCGGCCCTCCAGCCGCCCTGCCCCCTCCCCTGCGTGGCTGTCCCCGTCCCGTCCCGCCGCGGCCTCCCCATCCACCGGGCCGCCGCCGCCCCCACCAGTCGCGGCCTCCCCCTCCACCGGGTCATCGCCCCCTCCCCCCCTCTCCCCCCCCCCCCCCCGTCGCCGGCCCTCCCCACCCCATTGCCACCCTGGGTCGCCGCCGCCTCGTCATCGCCCCCTCCACGACCCGTTGCCACCCCCCACAGTGAGCCCCTGCCCCTGTTTTTCTTTTCTGTTTAGTTTAGGTTATTTAGTTTAATTTTTTTCAGTTTAGTTAGTTTAGGTTATTTAGTTTAATTAGTTTAGCTTATTTAGTTTAAATAGTTTAGGTTTAATTAGTTTAGGTTATTTAGTTTAGTTTTTTCAGTTTAGGTTTAGTTTAGGTTTCAGTTTAGTTTAGTTTAGGTTTAGTTTGAATAGTTCAGTTTAGTTTTTTCAGTTTAGGTTTAGTTTTAGTTTACTGTTCAGATTAGTTTAGGTTAAATAATTAAATGAAGTCCGACAACCCGACAACATGACACCCCGACCCCGACACCCTGCATCACACCCCGACCCACACCTTGACCCCGACCCCGACACGCCGCCCCGACACCCCGGCACGACACCCCGAACCCGACCCCCGACACCCTGATACCACACCCCGACCCCGACACCCTGACCCCAAAACAGCACCCCGACCCCGACACGACACCCACGACACCAGAGGCCGACGGGGTCATATATTTGTGAATTATGAGTTAGGTCATATATTTTTCGATTTTGTTATGATAAACATCATATATAATTGTGTTGATCGGGTAGATTTAAACATCATATATATTTTTCGATTTTTTTATGAAAAACATCATATATTATTATTCATGTCGGTATTTTTTTATGTTTATTAATTTCATTTACTCTTTGTCATGGCAGGTGTTGAAATATGGTGGGCGCTGGTCCGGAGCGCTCCTAGGCCCCTTCTTCGTCGGCGCGTGGTGGGAGGTCTTCCATTCCACCCGCACAAATCCGCCAAGCGTTGCTGGACAGTATGTCGACACCGTCGGGCCCTTCTTCGTCGACCGTGGTGCCCAGCAGGAGACGAGGAAAGGGATGGAAGAAGAGAGGTGGTGGAGCACGTGGTTGCAGGAGAGGAGGTAGGGTGACTGCTAGGGTGCCTTCCTCGCCGCCACCCCCAGCTTTTCACCCGAGCACGTGACTGCTAGGGTGCCTTCCTCGCCGCCACCCCCATCTTTTTCACCCGAGCACGTGACTGCTAGGGTGGACTCGTCTGAGGAGGAGGCTACACGGACTCCGGTCCACGAGCCTCAGGTCCATGGGCCTTCGGCCCACGATAGTTGAGCCCACGAGACCCCGGACGAGCACACGTCTGGATGGGGTACCTGGCCGGATCAGCCTGAGGGGCCGAGTGGCCATGCTGATGATGGCGGGGAGCCGACTGATATTGAGGAGGAGGGGGGCAACATCTACCAGCGTGGTTGTACACGGCTCCCGTTCGTGCCGGCGACCCGCGAGCAGAGGTGGTTGATTTTCCCTGATGGGGAGAGGTAAGTGCATTTAATATTTTTATACCTTCTGCATTCACGTTTCTTCAAATATCTAATGTGTTGGCCTTGTCATGCTGTAGGGGTTGGGACCACCATGAGAAGGTCCGCCGGCCCAACTCCGTCCTTGGAGTGCTTTGCCGGCAAAACTTCCCGGGGTTTGTCACGTTGTCTGGTGAGGGTCGGCTTCCAGAGCTTGGATTGAGCTGGGAGCACTACTTGGCTGCCCCGGCCCCACCGGGTGAGATTATCGACGGTGTCTTGTGCGACACGAGGGCAGACGTGGTGATCAGAAAGTTCTGGGTAATTTCTCCTTTACACAATTAAAAATCTTCGACTAGCTAGTTATTAATTGTACTAATCAATATTGTCTCATTTGATTGCAGACATTCTACATGTGTGAGGAGGGATACGAGGAGGAGGCGGCAAATGTTATCGAGAACGTCTGCAAGCGCCTACTACAGAACTTATGGCACGAGGCTCGGGTGCATGCTGTTCGAAACTACTACGCCTTGCGTGGTATCAAGAAGCCCAAGCCGGCGTGCCGCGAGAAGTTCCTGAGTAAGGAGCAGTACATGAAGGTAATTCTTAAGGCCTTGTACTTACTTCATTTAGTAATTCATAGCGGTAGCGCTCAAGTTTCTAGTTGCTAACTTAGGCGCCTCCGAGATGGTGTGTGGATCGGATAGATTGTTGGGAGGTGTTGGTCAATGGGTGGATCTCCAAAGAATGGCTAGCCATCCACAACGCGGCTAAGGACAAACGTGCCCAAATGGAAGGTGTGCCACACCATCAAGGCAGCTCCAACTTATATCACTTCGGGTGGAACTGGGTATGTGGTTTGCTTCATGATGCATGCAATTCATTCATCATGCTAGCTTGAGCCCTTTAATTACTAATTTACTTTGTTTCTCTCTTTCAGGCATGCTACAATAAGGCGGATAAGGTGCCAGAGGTGTACGACCTCTATGCCATGGTCCATACTGCCTCCTACAAGAAAGTCAAGGCATTCTCTCCGTCTGACCTCGATGATGCAAACAACTTCACCAACATCTCCTCCCACGACAAGCTCGTGAAATATAGAGATCAAGGGAAGGCGAGGAAAGGGGAGGACTTTAACCCGAGCCAGGGTCCCATTGATCCAGAGCTGGTGATGATAGCTGGTGGTGGGAGGTCCCATGGCTCGATAGCCATTGGAGATGGACTTATCCGTTGTCCTAGCACTCTCCCAGAGGTCAAGGCGCGCCAGTCGAGATCTGCTCCTGAGATAAGGCCTCGTGAACGGCCAGTCCAACTCGCCTTCAAGGTTAGTTATACATTGTGTGCGCTTCCATCAATGATTACAAATGCTAACGAGGAGTGGTGTTGCAGGCTGCTATACAGAGTGAGAGAGATAGAACGGAGAAACTTCTGTCCGAGGCGCCGGAGAGGCAGCGGGAGTTGGAGGAGAGGACGACAAAGATGTTGGAGGACGAGAGGGCACGGAATGACATGCAGGCAAGTGCCATGTACGAGCTCCTTGTGGTAAGTTTCTTCTGCTGATTAGCCAAAACATTCATGTAGTGTTTGTCTCATTACTAACTAGTATGACTGAGTCGTCAAAACCAAATGTGCAGTCTGTCTGCGAGAAGTCCGGTCAGACCGCTCCGCTGATGCCAGAGATTGCTCCTGGGACGACGGTGAGTTTAATTTGAATGGACACTACTTACTAGTATTAACATTTGAGTGTCATCATGCTAATGAGACATTGGAAATGATCTTTGGTGCAGCGTAACTCCAGACAAGCATCGCACGATCCTTCTCCAACTACCGGCACGAGCCAGCCCGCTCCCACACCTCCATGATCACGGTAAGTTTCTCTAGTGTTTTGCTTAACAAATGCATAAAGACCTAGACTTAGCTTTATTTCCTCCAAAATGACTTAATAAGCTTACTGACCTCCAAAACCATCCATTTTACCTAAGTTAGCTCTAAAACGATCTATACTTAGCTTTGTTTCCTCCAAAATGACCAAAGTTAGCTCTAATATGCTTAGTTAACTAGGTTTGCTCAATAATGACATGTACTTAGCTTACTTATGTCAAAAATGGCATAATTATCTTAGTTAGCTCATAAACTATCCATTTTACCTAAGTTAGTTCTAAAATGATCCATTTTACCTTAGTTAGCTCATAAATGATCCATTTTACCTAAGTTAGCTCTAAAATGACCCATTTTACCTTACTTAGCTCTAAAATGATCCATTTTACCCAAGTTAGCTCCAAAATGACCCATTTTATCTAGGTTAGCTCCAAAATGATCCATCTTCCCTAGGTTAGCTCTAAAATGATGCATTTTACCTAAATTAGCTCGTAAGAGATCCATTTCACCTAGGTTAGCTCATAAATGATCCATTTCACCTAAGTTAGCTCACAAACGATAAATTTCACCTAAATTAGCTCATGAATATCATATATTCTTCTTCTTCTTCATTTTCTTCTTCTTCTTCTTCTTCTTCTTCTTCTTCTTCTTCTTCTAATCTTCTTCTTCTAACTTTCCTATTTCCCATTTTGCAGAATCCATTCGCTTCACAGAAGTTTGCATAGATGGAGTGCTTGTTTGGATGAACTATGTTTCTTTTGTATCGATGAACTATGCATGTATGGATGGATGACAATATTGTAATATGTATGGTTGGATGCATGTATGTGGAGCTTGCTATGTATGATTGATGGAACTATGCATGTATGATTGATGGAACTATGCATGTATGATGAAATTATATGTGTTGAATATCTCATATGTTTGTTGTGAACTTGCCATGTGAAAAATATATATGTATCATCTATTTGCTGTGAAAATGGTTGGGTATAAGAAAAAACAGAAAAAAATAGAGGCAATGCAGGCTCTTTGCCGTCTGCCACCGACGGCAACGGGCTCTTTGCCGTTCGCCGCAGACGGCAAAGAAGCCACGTGGCAACCACCTGTGTTCCCTAGCAGCTGACCCATTTTGTCAGTTTGCCTACAGTGGCAGACGACAAAGGCCTGAAGCTCTTTGCCGTCAGCCACGGATGGCAAAGACTGCCGTTAGCCACCTAACGGACTAACAACGACTTTATTGCCGTCGGCTTTCTTTGCCGTCCGCCGCTGATGGCAAAGGCTCCTTTGCTGTCCGCGTCAAGAAGCAGGCGACAAAGAAGGTCTTTGTCGATCCTGTCTTTGCCGGCGCCTTTTGCCGTCCACGGCTGATGGCAAAGGCCTTTGTCGTCCGCCTTCCATGCCTTTGTCGTCTGCCAGTTCCATGCCTTTGTCGTCTGCCCTGGCAGACGGCAAAGTAGCTGATTCCTGTAGTGTTTCTTCACTAGCAACACCGGCGATGAATAGGGACTCGCGTTGTGCATTATCAGCCCTGCATGTAGCAGCTCACGCACTTGCTTCTTCATCTCATCTTTTTTGCTCCGGTGTGTATATGTATGGCCTTATATTCACTAGCTTGGCCCTAGGCAAATTTGGTATTGCATGGTCCCACGAGCGATGGGGAGGCAACCCCATATGTTCCTCGAAAATTGCCTGAAAATCGTCCAACACTGCCTGGACCTCCACGAGAATGTGCTCCATCAACACATATGGCCCTACTGCATACACACAGACGATATGATCAGCAACTGAATTGTTGTCTTCCAGAGAAGCCAACTACGCACAAGAAATTTGCTAAACTTCTTGCAACTGACTTTGCATGCCCGTGAGTTGGATAAGTTGGCCCTAATGGGTGAATTGTAGTTGTTTCTCTGCCCAATCAATCCACATAGGGCCATGCTTCCAACCAATCAATACCAACAATCATATCATAACAACCCAATGCGAGGAGTCTCAAATCGGTTGCAAACTCATGGCCTTGGGTCACACATTTGCAACCTGGAACATGATGTCTACTACACAAGTTATTCTTGTAGACTCGTGTTGGGCTTCCAAACGCAGAGTTTTGTAGGACAGTAGCAATTTTCTCTCAAGTGATGACCTAAGTTTTATCACTCCGTGGGAGGCGTAGGATGAAGATGATCTCTCCCAAACAACCCTGCAATCAAATACGAGAAATATCTTGTGTATCCAACATACTCAATACAATGGTAAATTGTATATGTGCACTAGTTCGGTGAAGAAATGGTGATACAGGTGTAGTATGGATAGTAGATATAGGTTTTTGTAATCTAAAAATAAAAAAACAGCAAGGTAACACTTAACAAAAATGAGCACAAACGGTATTGCGATGCTTGAAAACAAGGCCTATGGTTCATACTTTCACTAATGCAATCTCTCAACAGTGCTAGCATAATTGAATCATATAACCATCCCTCAACGTGCGACGAAGAATCACTCCAAAGTTCTTATCTAGCGGAGAATATAAGATGAAATTGTTGTAGGGTACAAAACCACCTCAAAGTTATCTTTTTCGATCGATCTATTGAGTTGTTCCTATAAGTGTCACGAACAGCCCTAGAGTTCGTACTAAAATAACACCTCAAGACACACACATCAACCAACTCTAATGTCACATAAATACTCCAATGTCACCACAAGTATCCGTGAGTCAATTATACGATACGCTTCAAACAACTTCAGATTCATAATATTCAGTCCAACACAAAGAATTTCAAAGAGTGCCCCAAGATTTCTACCAGAGAAAGTAGGACGAAAACGTGCATCAACCCCTATGCATAGATTACCCCAATGTCACCTCGGGAATCCGTGAGTTGAATGCCAAAACATACATCAAGTGAATAAATAGAACACCCCATTGTCACCACGGGTATCCACATGCAAAACATACATCAAGTGTTCTCAAATCCATAAAAATATTCAATCCGACAATAGTGAAACCTCAAAGGTAAAAACTCAATTCATCACAACAACATAGAGAGGGAGAAACACCATATGATCCAACTATATTAACAAAGCTGGCAGCACATCAAGATCGTGGTGCCCTTGGTCGGCGGTGGAAGGACTCGACGCGTCGTGCACCACTGGATCTATGGCTGGGTTGGCCAGCGCGGGGTGGAGGGCGATCCGCCCCACTTGGGACCAGAGCTCATCCAGTTGATGATGCAGATTGGTGACCATGAGTCTCCAGAGCTCGAGGGAGGTTTGGATGGCATCCAGCCTGGCGTCGTTGGCGACGCGACTGTCATTGATCGCCTTGGCCAACGCAGCTAGCTGCTCCTCCATCTCCGCCGCCTAGGTCGTCTGCCTGGTGAGGTAGCGTGGTTTGCGATAGGGATTCTCCAGATCAGTTGACCTCTGATACCAGATGTAACAGGCCTGATCTTCCTTGAGCTCTCTCTCGACTGGATCTGGAGGTGGGCAATGGTAGTTGAGAGGATAAGAGTGAAAGGGAGAGGTTGAGGATAATTGGGGGAGGATCAGTCTCTCTCGCCATTCACAAATCACAACAATAATTGATACAGATCCAATGGCTCGACCACCTATTTAACTAGCTTCGAGCACGCATGCTACGCTCGGCCCAATTACACACTCACTTGACGGCCCATCTCAGTATGGCCCCAACCAGCTAATCACCATCGTGGTCATCAGGACTCGCTCCTTCCTTGCACTCTGCAGCCAGTGGAGCCCACCTGGCAGGCGTGACATTTTCTAAGCTCAATTTCATGTGACCTCGGGTGAACGGTAAAATTGAACTACGTTAAGTGCTTGTTCTGAGCTCGAGTTCATGCGAGCTTGGTTGAACAATAAAATCAAGAAAAATTGATTTTTTTATCTAACAAACATTGAAAATTTCTCCCATTGCTTGCAAAGTTTCATCTCGGAATGACATTCGTAAAAAAAATGACAAAAAGACAAAATTGATGTTCCAAAATGCTTTTGAAAATAACACTTTTGGAGCACATTTTTCATGAATGCCATCCGATGTTGAAACTTTGCAAGCAATCAAAATGGTTGCCAATATTTGCTACCAAAAAAAAAGTCAGATTTTTTACTGTTCATCCGAGCTCACATGAACTCGAGCTCAGTTTAGCTGCGCCGGGGGAAACTCACGTGTACTTCTTTCTGTTGGTAACGAACTGTACCTTTCTTGATTGGGTGAAGGCCATATAACAGACTGAATAGACTGAAAACGAACAAGGAGAAACTGCGCAAGACCATGGCGCGCTCCACTCATCACTCGCTGGAAAGGTTACATCAAAGATCACGCCAGGTTTTCGTGCCGCTCCTCCCATGGCATCTGCATCTCGACGTTTCTCCAGGTATTCGGTGAATCTGCCAAAAAAAGAAAAAAAGGTTTTCGGTGAAGAAAAACGAACGGCTACAAACCCTAACTCAGGCAACGCACGATGCATCCCGCCGCGGCAACTCCATCTCTATTTCCTACGAGTTCGGGCCGTTCCTTCCGGCGGCGCCGTGATAATTTAGTTTAGCCGGCGAGTCCTGACGCTACGCGATCTCCCTGGACGAGGTGTTCCTGGCTCGATTTCCGTTTCCTACCATACCAGGTTGATCTCCGGGCAGCCATACGGTCCTCTCCTGGTCCCGGGGCCTGGTGTCCGGACCTCGGCCGTACGTGCATGCGTGCGCGGTCTGCCATCACCTCACCCTGATCGGCAACGCCACGAATTGCACGCCCAAACGTACCGTACTGTACTAGTACCGCTACCAAGCACCACTTGAAGGAATCGCCATCAGCTCAAACACAATCCTCTTAATCTCGCCCGCCGTGACACGGACGGATTCTTGATTCTTCTTGCCTCTGTTCAGTTCACATCACATCATACCAGAGTGATCGAAGGGAAGAACAAACTCAAAAGGCTATGCCTTGCCGATAAGTAGGCCCGGGTTCGTTCCCTCGAGTGGCCTGTTCTGCTGATTGCAACACAAAATCAAAAATATGGCCCCGTGACCACAGCCTCAACTCGCTGGCGCTTTGCCCGAAGCGGAGAGCAAAGAACACGGTGCCAATCTTGCTCCGGCGGCAATGTCTGTTCAAGGGGACACCCTAGTAGGCGGTGTAGTGTTTTCTTCAAGCAACGAGCTGATTTTGCATGAAACAAGGAGGACAACACGGTACGGGCTAAACAGATTGAAACAACGGCAACGGCAGAAACACAACATGCATCCACTACGCCCCAAAATCTTTTTTTTTAGCAAATCTGAATTGTGTTTCTTCAGTCGGATTTGTGCCATAACTTCGGCCCGCTCCTCCTGCATAATGTTGGTTGTGTTGTATATAAAGCGGGACAAAACCGCAAAAGTCTTTTAAGATTTGGCACTAAAACCTTTTTTTTTCCGAAAACCATCATATATATTATAAAAGCTCACCGGAAGTGCGAATCATCTTAAACATAATAAAAATTACACCTCTTTCCTTCCCCCTCCTTCCTTCCCTCCTCCCTCCTTCTTCCTTCCCCCTCAGAAACTTATGGAAGGGGGGAGGCCGAATTGGGGAGGCGCCCAAGTAGGATTCCTCCTACTTGGGGCGCCCCCTTGTTGCTTCCTACTTGGGGCGCCCCCTTGTTGCTCCCCTCCCTCTCCCACCTATATATACATGGGGAGGGGGCGCTTAGAACACAGAACAACATCTGTTAGCCGTGTGTGGCGCTCCCCTTCACAGATTACGCCATCGGTCATATTCTCACGGTGCTTAGGTGAAGCCCTATGCGGATCACTTCACCAGCACCGTCATCACGTCGTTGTGCTAACGGAACTCATCTAATTCCTCGACGCTTTTCTGGATCAAGAGTTCGAGGAACGTTATCGAGCTGAACGTGTGCAGAACTCGGAGGTGTCGTACGTTTGGTACTTGATCGGTCGGAACGAGAGGAAGTTCGACTATATCAACCGCATTGTCAAACACTTCCGCTTTCGGTCTAAGAGGGTACGTAGACACACTCTCCTCCTCTCGTTGCTATGCATCTCCTAGATATATCTTGCGTGAGCGTAGATTTTTTTTTGAAATTGCATGCTACTCCCAACACTTCCTGCTGGTCCGCTCATGCGGGGTTCGATCCAGCGAGGCTGGCGAGGTGTCCCGGACTCCCGGTGGTCGACTCGTCAAGGCTCGGTGGTGGGCACTGGCTGGAGGGGGAGAGGCCCGGCGCAGCTGGCGGCTGATGGCGTGTGGCAGCGGAGCGCGTAGGCCAATGGCGGCTTGGTGCTCCTCGCCGCGGCAGCGCTCGAGCCAGGCCAGATCTGCGTTGGCTGGAGGTGAGGGCTTAGGGCCGGTGCACGACAGGTGAGGTGGTGATGCGGAGGGCCTGTCGGGGTCTGGCAGCGGAGAGGTGGCTCGTTCTGGTGGCGGCGCCGCTAGCAGGAGGCGGTGCTGGGTTCTCACGGGCAAGTTAGTGGCGGAGCTGTGATGGTGTGGCCGCGGTTTCCCTGCTTGGTGGTCGGTAGTCGGTCCTCGGCTATGCAGCTACATCGATAAGTGTTGCGGTAGCGGCGGTGTGAGGCTTCTTGGCAGGGCTGCCGTCGTGGTTCCAAGTCTAACAGTAGTGTAGGGGGGTAAGTATGGAGAGGCAAGATCCTAGCTATGGAGTAGTTGTAGACGCACGAGGTTTACGAGTTCAGGCCCTTCTCAGAGGAAGTAATAGCCCTACGTCTCGGAGCCCGGAGGCGGTCGACTGGATTATGTGTGTGTGAATTACAGGGGTGCGAACCCTTTACACTGAGTGGGGTGGCTTATATAGAGTTCGCCAGACCCCTCCGGCCCTCAGTTATGCAGGGTTTAAGGTACATTAAGGTCGGGCGTTACTGGTAACGCCACTAATAAAGTGCTATGATGACCATAAAAGCCACTTAATGCCCGTCCGTTAACGAGTGGAGTGACTTTAGATCTCCTGGCCGTCGAGTGGTTGACTTTTGGTCGAGTGGTAAGCTTCATCGTCGAGTGTCTTCGAGTCCGTCGAGTGGATCACCTCCAAGTCGATTGAAAAGTGATTTCTTCTAGGGATGTCCTTAGGGAGGGTAGTTTGGGCAGGTCCATGACCCTACCCTAGGTACATAGCTTCATCATTAGCCCCCGAATGGATCAAGGTTTGAGTGGGGAAGGAGTTGAGCACTCTTCTGACCCATTCTTCGTGTCACGAGTATGTCTTGTTTCGGATCAATGAACCTGGGCATCGTCGCCAACTTCTTTTCCGGTCGCCTTGATCCATTCATAATTTTCTTTAGTCGAGTGACTTTCTTTATTTGAAGATTCCCGAGTGGTTGTGTGGAGGAGATCCTCCGTCTGATGAGTTGTTCTGCTGCCCGTGGATTTCGCGGCATTTGAATTTTGGGAAGCGCGCGGGACGGGGGAGGCCGCTGTAATCGGATGGGATAATACGGAGCCTCCTCGATCTCCGCGCCACCTTTTCGCCACGTATCGCGTGCGCGACTGTTGCGGGATTTCACAGGATCGCCTGGGCCTACAGGTCAGCCACTCGGAAGCGACCCCATATAAGCTGCCAGCCCAGGGCTTTTGAACAGTGCGCCTTCACTTTTCCCTTTCCTCTCGAATTCCTCAGCCACCTCTGCCTTCGTCTCAGCGCTGCCGGCCCGCTCGAGCTTCGTCTGCGGCAATGGTGAAGGAGAGGACGGCGGCTCTGGAGCGCGCGAAGAAAGCGACGGTGCAGGTGAAGGGGAAGAAGTCCGGTCGGGGCGTATCTTCTTCGAGGTCCGCTCTGCCGACGGGCTGGATCTAGGGCGATTGGATGCCTTTGGCGATCAGGCAGGATGACCTCGATGATCTGGTCGATGGGGGATTCATTCCTCACCAATCTGCGCGTCTTTCGGGGAATGAGATCGGACCACAGCCTCGCGAGGGTGAGTGCGTCCTCATCGCTACTCATGTCGATCGCGGATTTTCTCTGCCCCCTCATTCTTTTTTCCGGAGCTTCTTGAACTTTTTCGGAGCGGGGCTCCATCATTTTACCCCAAATTCCATCGTGTATCTTGCTGCCTTTGTATCTTTGTGCGAGAACTTCCTGGGTTGTCGTGTTGGAAATATGCCCTAGAGGCAATAATAAATAGGTTATTATTATATTTCCTTGTTCATGATAATCGTTTATTATCCATGCTAGAATTGTATTGATAGGAAACTCAGATACATGTGTGGATACATAGACAACACCATGTCCCTAGTAAGCCTCTAGTTGACTAGCTCGTTGATCAATAGATGGTTACCGTTTCCTGACCATGGACATTGGATGTCATTGATAACGGGATCACATCATTAGAATAATGATGTGATGGACAAGACCCAATCCTAAGCACAGCACAAGATCGTGTAGTTCGTATGCTAAAGCTTTTCTAATGTCAAGTATCATTTCCATAGACCATGAGATTGTGCAACTCCCGGATACCGTAGGAATACTTTGGGTGTGCCAAACGTCACAACGTAACTGGGTGGCTATAAAGGTGCACTACGGGTATCTCCGAAAGTGTCTGTTGGGTTGGCACGAATCGAGACTGGGATTTGTCACTCCGTGCGACGGAGAGGTATCTCTGGGCCCACTCGGTAGGACATCATCATAATGTGCACAATGTGATCAAGGAGTTAATCACGGGATGATGTGTTACGGAACGAGTAAAGAGACTTGCCGGTAACGAGATTGGACAAGGTATCGGGATACCGACGATCGAATCTCGGGCAAGTACAATACCGCTGGACAAAGGGAATTGTATACGGGATTGACTGAATCCTTGACATCGTGGTTCATCCGATGAGATCATCGTGGAACATGTGGGAGCCAACATGGGTATCCAGATCCCGCTGTTGGTTATTGTCCGGAGAGTTGTCTCGGTCATGTCTGCATGGTTCCCGAACCCGTAGGGTCTACACACTTAAGGTTCGGTGACGCTAGAGTTGTTATGGGAAATAGTATGTGGTTACCGAAGGTTGTTCGGAGTCCCGGATGAGATCCCGGACATGACGAGGAGCTCCGGAATGGTCCGGAGGTGAAGATCGGTATATTGGACGAAGGGTATTGGAGTCCGGAATTGTTTGGGGGTACCAGGTGATGACCAGCGTGTCCGAAAGGGGTTTCGAAGGCCCCGTCAAGCGTTGGGGGCCTTATGGGCCAAGGGGAGAGGGAACATCAGCCCACTAAGGGGCTGAGTGCCCCTCCCAACCCCATCTCATGTAACCAGAGAGGTGGGGGCGCCACCCCTAGGGCAACCGCCCCTCCCGGCTTGGGGGGCAAGTTTCCTAGGGGGTGGGGGCGCCCAAACCCATCTAGGGTTTCCCCTGTGGCCGCCGCCCCTTCCCTAGGGAACCCTAGGGCGCCTCCCCCTCCTTCCTTACCCCTATATATAGTGAGGAAGAGAGAGGGCAGCCGCACCCTTCCCCTGGCGCAGCCCTCTCCCTCCCCCAACACCTCGTCTTCCTCCGTAGTGCTTGGCGAAGCCCTGCCGGAGAACCACGAGCTCCATCACCACCATGTCGTCGTGCTGTCGGAGTTTTCCCTCAACTTCTCCTCTCCCCTTGCTGGATCAAGAAGGAGGAGACGTCCCCGGGCTGTACGTGTGTTGAACGCGGTGGTGCCGTCCGTTCGGCACTAGGATCATCAGTGATTTGGATCACGCCGAGTATGACTCCATCAACCCCGTTCACTTGAACGCTTCCGCTTAGCGATCTACAAGGGTATTTAGATGCACTCTCCTTCCCCTCGTTGTTGGTTTCTCCATAGATAGATCTTGGTGACACGTAGGAAATTTTGAATTTCTGCTACGTTCTCCAACAGTGGTATCAGAGCTAGGTCTATTGCGTAGATTCTTTGCACGAGTAGAACACAAAGTAGTTGTGGGCGTTGATTTTGTTCAATATGCTTACCGTTACTAGTCCAATCTTGATTCGGCGGCATTGTGGGATGAAGCGGCCCGGACCGACCTTACACGTACACTTACGTGAGACAGGTTCCACCGACTGACATGCACTAGTTGCATAAGGTGGCTAGCAGGTGCCAGTCTCTCCCACTTTAGTCGGATCGGATTCGATGAAAAGGGTCCTTATGAAGGGTAAATAGCAATTGACATATCACGTTGTGGTTTTGCGTAGGTAAGAAACGTTCTTGCTAGAAACCCATAGCAGCCACGTAAAACATGCAAACAACAATTAGAGGACGTCTAACTTGTTTTTGCAGGGTATGCCATGTGATGTGATATGGCCAAAAGGATGTGATGAATGATATATGTGATGTATGAGATGATCATGTTCTTGTAATAGGAATCACGACTTGCATGTCGATGAATATGACAACCGGCAGGAGCCATAGGAGTTGTCTTAATTTATTTATGACCTGCATGTCAAACGTAAATGTCATGTAATTACTTTACTTTATTGCTAACCGTTAGCTGTAGTAGTAGAAGTAATAGTTGGCGAGACAACTTCATGAAGACACGATGATGGAGATCATGATGATGGAGATCATGGTGTCATGCCGGTGACGATGATGATCATGGAGCCCCGAAGATGGAGATCAAAAGGAGCAAAGTGATGATGGCCATATCATGTCACTATTTGATTGCATGTGATGTTTATCATGTTTTTGCATCTTATTTGCTTAGAACGACGGTAGTAAATAAGATGATCCCTCATTAAAATTTCAAGAAAGTGTTCTCTCTAACTGTGCACCATTGCGAAGGTTCGTCGTTTCGAAGCACCACATGATGATCGGGTGTGATAGATTCTTTCGTTCGAATACAACGGGTGTTGACGAGCCTAGCATGTACAGACATGGCCTCAGAACACATGCGAAACACTTAGGTTAACTTGACGAGCCTAGCATGTACAGACATGGCCTCGGAACACGGAGGACCGAAAGGTCGAACATGAGTCGTATAGAAGATGCGATCAACATGAGATGTTCACCGATGATGACTAGTCCGTCTCACGTGATGATCGGACATGGCCTAGTTGATTTGGATCATGTATCACTTAGATGACTAGAGGGATGTCTATCTGAGTGGGAGTTCATGAAATAATCAGATGAACTCAATTATCATGAACATAGTCAAAAGGACTTTGCAAATTATGTCGTAGCTCACGCTTTAGTTCTACTGTTTTAGATACGTTCCTAGAGAAAAATTTAGTTGAAAGTTGATGGTAGCAATTATGCGGACTGGGTCCGTATACTGAGGATTGTCCTCATTGCTGCGCAGAAGGATTATGTCCTTAATGCACCGCTCAGTGAGCTGAACCTCGAACGTGGGTTATAGATGTTGCGAACATCTGACATACACGTTTTGATGACTACATGATAGTTTAGTGCGTAATGCTAAATGGTTTAAAATTGAGGCACCAAAGACGTTTTTGTAACATCGCAGAACATATGAGATGTTCCAAGGACTGAAATTGGGATTTCAGGATAGTGCCCGCGTCAAGAGGTATGAGACCTTTGACAAGTTTCCTAAGCCTGCAAACTAAGGAGAAAAGCTCAATCGTTGAGCATGTGCTCAAATTGTATGAGTACAACAATCGCTTGAATCGAGTGGGAGTTAACCTTCCAGATGAGATAGTGATGGTTCTCCAAAGTCACTGTCACCAAGCTATTAGAGCTTCGTGATGAACTATAACATATCAGGGATAGACATGATGATCCTTGAGCAATTCGCGATGTTTGACAGCACGAAAGTAGAAATCGAGTAGGAGCATCAATTGTTGATGGTTAGTAAAACCACTAGTTTCAAGAAGGGCAAGGGCAAGAAGGGATTCTTCATGAAACGGCAAGTCAGCTGCTGCTCTAGTGAAGAAACCCAAGGTTGAACCCAAACCCGAGACTAAGTGCTTCTGTAATAAGGGGAACGGTCACTAGAGCGGAATTACCCTAGATACTTGGTAGATGAGAAGGCTGGTAAGGTCGACAGAAGTGTGTTGGATATACATTATAATGTGTACTTTACTAGTACTCCTAGTAGCACCAGGGTATTAGATACCATTTCGGTTGCTAAGTGTTAGTAACTCGAAATAAAAGGCTACGGAATAAACGGAGACTAGCTAAAGGTGAGATGACGATATGTGTTGGAAGTGTTTCCAAGGTTGATGTAATCAAATATCGTACGCTCCCTCTACCATCGAGATTGGTATTAAAACCTAAATAATTGTTATTTGGTGTTTGCGTTGGGCATATACATGATTGGATTATGTTTATCGCAATACGGTTATTCATTTAAGGAGAATAATGGTTACTCTGGTTATTTGAATAATACCATCCCGATCGTAGTGATACACATGTTCATGCCAAAAGATATATGATAGTAATGATAGTACCACATACTTGTGGCACTGCAATTTGAGTCATATTGGTATAAAACGCATGAAGAAGCTCCATGTTGATGGATCTTTGGACTCACTTGTTTTTGAAAAGATTGAGACATGCGAACCATGTTTATTGGTAGATATGCATGAAGAAACTCCATACAGATGGATCGTTTGGACTCACTTGATTTTGAATCACTTGAGACATGCAAATCATACCACATGGACAAGATGACTGAAAGACCTCGTTTTCAGTAAGATGGAACAAGAAAGCAACTTGTTGGAAGTAATACATTTTGATGTGTGCGGTCCAATGAGCGCTGAGGCACGCAGTGGATATCATTGTGTTCTTACTTCACAGATGATTTGAGTAGATGCTGAGTATATTTACTTGATGAAACACGAGTCTGAATTATTGAAAGGTTCAAGTAATTTCAGAGTGAAGTTGAAGATTGTCGTGACAAGAGGATAAAATGTCTGTGATATGATCATAGAGATTTATATCTGAGTTATGAGTTTGGCACACAATTAAAGCATTGTGGAAATTATTTCACGACTAATACCGCCGGGAACACCATAGTGTGATGGTGTGTCCGAACATCATAACTGCACCCTATTGGATATGGTGCATACCATGATGTCTCTTATCGAATTACCACTATCGTTTATGGGTTAGGCATTAGAGACAACCGCATTCACTTTAAATAGGGAACCACACAAATCCATTGAGACGACACCGTATGAACTATGGTTTAGAGAAACCTAAGCTGTTGTTTCTTAAAAGTTTGGGGCTACGATGCTTATGTGAAAAGTTCCAGGCTGATAAGATCGAACCCAAAGCAGATAAATGCATCTTCATAGGACACCCAAAACAGTTGGGTATACCTCCTGTCTCAGATCCGAAAGCAATAGGGATTGTTTCTGAAATCGGGTCCTTTCTCGATGAAAAGTTTCTCTCGAATGAATTGAGTGGGAGGATGGTGGAGACATGATGAGGTTGTTGAACCGTCACTTCAACTAGTGTGTAGCAGGGCACAGGAAGTTGTTCCTGTGGCACCTACACCAATTGAAGTAGAAGCTTATGATAGTGATCATGAAACTTCAGATCAAGTCACTACCAAACCTCGTAGGACGACAAGGATGCGTGCTATTTCAAAGTGGCACGTAATCCTGTCTTGGAAGTCATGTTGCTAGACAACAATGAACCTACGAGCTATGGAGAAGCGATGGTGGGCCCGAATTCCAAGAATGGCTCGAGGCCATAAAATCCGAGAGAGAATCAATATATGAAAACAAAGTGTAGACTTTGGAAGAACTACTTGATGGTCATGAGGCTGTTGAGTACAGATGGATTTTAAAAGGAAGACGGACAATGATGGTAAGTTTCACCATTGAGAAAGCTCGACTTGTCGTTAAGATGTTTCCTGACAAGTTCAAGGAGTTGACTACGATGAGACTTTCTCACTCGTAGCGATGCTAAAAGTCTGTTGGAATTATGTTAGCAGTTACTGCATTATTTATGAAATCTTACAGATAGGATGTCAAAATATTGTTTCCTTGATGATTTTCTTGAGGAAAGGTTGTATGTGATACAACCAGAAGATTTTTGCCAATCCTGAAAGATGCTAACAAGTATACAAAGCTCCAGCAATCCTTCTAAGGACTGGAGTAAGCATCTCGGAGTTGGAATGAACGCTTTGATGAGATGATCAAAGATTTGGGTTTATACAAAGTTTATGAGAAACTTGTATTTCCAAAGAAGTGGGTGGGAGAAATATATAATTTTTTATGAGTATATGTTGTGAACATATGGTTGATCAGAAATGATGCAGAATTTCGGGAAAGCATATAGGGTTATTTGAAAAGTGTTTTTCAATGGAAAACCTGGATTAAGCTACTTGAACATTGAGCATCAAGATCTATAAGGATAGATCAAAATCACTTAATAGTACTTTCAAATGAGCACATACCTTGACATGATCTTGAAGGTGTTCAAGACGGATCAGTCAAAGAAGGAGTTCTTGCCTGAGTTGTAAGGTATGAAGTTAAGACTTAAAGCTCGACCACGGCAGAAGAAAGAGGATGGACGAAGGTCGTCCCCTATGCTTTTGTCATAGGCTCTATACGGTATGCCATGCTGAGTACTACACCTGATGTGTGCCTTGCCACATGTTTGGCAAGAGGGTACAAAGATGATCTAGGAGTAGATCACCAGATATCGGTCAAAATTATCCTTAGAGGAATAAGGATATGTTTCTCGGTTATGGAGGTGATAAAGAGTTCGACGTAAAGAGTTACATTGATGAAAGCTTAACACCTATCCGGATAGCTCTGAGTAGAGATACCGGATTCATATAGTAGAACAGTTGTTTGAAATATAGCGTAGTAGCGACATCTACAAGATGACATAGAGATTTGCAAAGTACATACGGATCTGAATGTTGCAGACCCGTTGACTAAAACCTCTCTCACAGACATAACATGATCAAACGAAGAACTCATTGAGTGTTAATCACATAGTGATGTGAACTAGATTATTGACTCTAGTAAACTCTTTGGATGTTGGTCACATGGCGATGTGACCTGTGAATGTTAATCACATGGCGATGTGAACTAGATTATTGACTCTAGTGCAAGTGGGAGACTGTTGGAAATATGCCCTAGAGGCAATAATAAATAGGTTATTATTATATTTCCTTGTTCATGATAATCGTTTATTATCCATGCTAGAATTGTATTGATAGGAAACTCAGATACATGTGTGGATACATAGACAACACCATGTCCCTAGTAAGCCTCTAGTTGACTAGCTCGTTGATCAATAGATGGTTACCGTTTCCTGACCATGGACATTGGATGTCATTGATAACGGGATCACATCATTAGAAGAATGATGTGATGGACAAGACCCAATCCTAAGCACAGCACAAGATCGTGTAGTTCGTATGCTAAAGCTTTTCTAATGTCAAGTATCATTTCCTTAGACCATGAGATTGTGCAACTCCCGGATACCGTAGGAATACTTTGGGTGTGCCAAACGTCACAACGTAACTGGGTGGCTATAAAGGTGCACTACGGGTATCTCCGAAAGTGTCTGTTGGGTTGGCACGAATCGAGACTGGGATTTGTCACTCCGTGCGACGGAGAGGTATCTCTGGGCCCACTCGGTAGGACATCATCATAATGTGCATAATGTGATCAGGGAGTTAATCACGGGATGATGTGTTACGGAACTAGTAAAGAGACTTGCCAGTAACGAGATTGAACAAGGTATCGGGATACCGACGATCGAATCTTGGGCAAGTACAATGCCGCTGGACAAAGGGAATTGTATACGGGATTGACTGAATCCTTGACATCGTGGTTCATCCGATGAGATCATTGTGGAACATGTGGGAGACAACATGGGTATCCAGATCCCACTGTTGGTTATTGTCCGGAGAGTTGTCTCGGTCATGTCTGCATGGTTCCCGAACCCGTAGGGTCTACACACTTAAGGTTCGGTGACGCTAGAGTTGTTATGGGAAATAGTATGTGGTTACCGAAGGTTGTTCGGAGTCCCGGATGAGATCCCGGACATGATGAGGAGCTCCGGAATGGTCCGAAGGTGAAGATCGGTATATTGGACAAAGGGTATTGGAGTCCGGAATTATTCTGGGGGTACCAGGTGATGACCAGCGTGTCCGAAAGGGGTTTCGGAGGCCCCGGCAAGCGTTGGGGGGCCTTATGGGCCAAGGGGAGAGGGCACATCAGCCCACTAAGGGGCTGAGCGCCCCTCCCAACCCCATATCACGTAACCAGAGAGGTGGGGGCGCCACCCCAGGGGCAGCCGCCCCTCCCGGCTTGGGGGGCAAGTTTCCTAGGGGGTGGGGGCGCCCAAACCCATCTAGGGTTTCCCCTGTGGCCGCCGCCCCTCCCCTAGGGAACCCTAGGGCGCCTCCCCCTCCTCCCTTACCCCTATATATAGTGAGGAAGAGAGAGGGCAGCCGCACCCTTCCCCTGGCGCAGCCGTCTCCCTCCTCCAACACCTCGTCTTCCTCCGTAGGGCTTGGCGAAGCCCTGCCGGAGAACCACGAGCTCCATCACCACCATGCCGTCGTGTTGTCGGAGTTTTCCCTCAACTTCTCCTCTCCCCTTGCTGGATCAAGAAGGAGGAGACGTCCCCGGGCTGTACGTGTGTGGAACGCGGAGGTGCCATCCATTCGGCACTAGGATCATCGGTGATTTGGATCATGGCGAGTACGAATCCATCAACCCCGTTCACTTGAACGCTTCCGCTTAGCGATCTACAAGGGTATGTAGATGCACTTTCCTTCCCCTCGTTGTTGGTTTCTCCATAGATAGATCTTGGTGACACGTAGGAAATTTTGAATTTCTGCTACGTTCTCCAACATGTCGTCCCCATTGGGGCCTCTTCAAGCACATTTTCACTTGTCGTTCTCAGTCGGTTAAGAAAGCCAAGTCGAGTGACGATAGGACGCAAGTGGTTCAGATGTGCGGGGGTCTTGGGATCCAGATGAGGAGTAAAAGTTCTTTTCCAGCTATGACTCTTCCCGAGTCCGTCCGCGGGTGGCAGTCGACCTGGTTCTACTGCAAAGACCAGGCGACTCCAGGACAGGTGACGGGCCTTCCTCCTTTTTCCCTGAACCGAGCAGAAAAGCCTTCCTCTCTGAAAGTGACACCGGAAGAAAGGGCGCAAGTCAAAGTGCTGGTCGGTCGAGTGGTTCAGCTCGTCCGCGATGGGGTGACTGGTATGGATTTATTAGAGGTCTTTTTCCGTAGGCGCATCCAACCGCTCCAAGCTCGCGACCATCCGATGTGGATGTACTCGGGCCTCGATGACACCACTCGGATCCATCTGGAGGAGGTCGATGATGCGACGTTGGAAGGGTGGTTGTCGAGTATTACGGGGAACAAGGACAGCCCCCGAGGAGCCAGGAGGATTCCTCCACTCGACCAGACGTACGAAGTAGACCAGATCCGATTCTGCATCTGTGACTGCGAACTTGCTTTCTTCATTCTGTTTGCTCAACATCAATCGACTGACTCTTGTCTTGTTTGTTGTCCTCTAGGCCATTACTGATATGTATTCAATGCCCAACGGGGCGCAAAAGCAGGCCGAGGAGGGGGAGGCGAGCGGAGGCGAAAGTGGAGAGGAGTGGCACTCTGACGGAGAAGGGGAGAAGAACGACGACGATGACTCCAGTGAAGAGAAGGAGGAAGAAGTCAATCCTCCCTGTACGGAAAGGCGATCCAAGCTCATCCACGACCCTGCGCGCGAACGTGGCAAGGCGACTGTGCCTGTTGGGCAGTCGTCCAGACGCCCTCGGACGTCTTCTCCAGCGCCGACTGAAAAAGCGCCCAAGCATCCGCGATCGGCATCGTCAAAGCCACTGAAGGCCCTGCCCAAGATGAAGATGACCGTTCCCACCATCTCCGGGTAACAGCAGAACTTGCATTTTTTTTTTTTTGAGCATGGATAGGCTCTTGGTCGACTCGTTGACTGAACTGGCTGGTTTCTGAAATCTGCAGTGCTGCTACCTCCGAGATCTCTGCCAGGAATGATGACCAGGAAATGGAAGACGTTGTTACCTCCAACCTTGGTGTGTTTTCTGATGTTTCACTCTTGGTCGATTGACAGTCTCCTCTAGTCGATTGGATTTTCGTCTTCAACTTTGGATTTTTCTTACAGCTCCTCCTCATGTCATTGATCTCCCTGATGATGATGACGAAGTGCCGCTGAGAGCGAGGAAGAATAGGAAGGCATCAACTGGCAAGACACCACAGGCTGCATCAGCGCCTGAGACAGGAGTTCAGGAGGGTGGTAATACCACTCGGACTTCTGTGTCCTTCGCTGTGCCGCTGATGAGTGTTCGGCCTTCATCGTCGACTGCTGACCCGCCCTCCCTTTTTGCCACACACCACGTCCCAGAGAACCAAGTGGGTGCTGCTAAAGAGGCTATACGCCAGGCGGGGATCATGATGGAGCTGGTGAAGGTGGTTCGGGAAGCCAGCCAAGCAGCCTACGATGCCAGTTCAGCGCTTCAAAGTAATGTCCTCGTTAGTTGATCACCGCTTGTTCTGTTAGGATGTGCTATCTAAAGAATCTCTTTTCCAAAGATCTTTGCATCTGTACACCCACTGGGTGTGTCGATTGAACTTCTTGGATTAGTGGGGGCACGCTGAGTGCACCCACTGGGTGTAGTCCCCGAGACTACGGTGGACTGCTGGCAGTCGACTGTAGTCTTTATATTGTGTTGCTTCACTCGAATTTCTTCACTCGGTCTAGTCAGGCCATTTCGAATAGAATCTTGGAACCAGAGGGGGCACGCTGAGTGCACCCACTGGGTGTAGTCCCCGAGACCATGGTCGACTGCTGGCAGTCGACTAAGGTCTGAAGAACCCCCTTTTTTGCAGATCATGATGAGGTCATGACCTCTTAGTCTCTTTCGGTCGACTGGTCGAGCCGAGTCGGTCAAACCAATGGGGGCACGCTGAGTGCACCCACTGGGTGTAGTCCCCGAGACTACTGTCGGATATTTTTGATTCGGCTGTAGTCTTAGAGATGTTACAATTTTTCTCTTAGTCGCTCGGAAGCAACCTATCTTTGACATCTGTCGACTGACTCTTCGCAGAAATCCTGCGAGCTTGTGGCTCGCTATACTGAATTGGAAATAAACAGATCCAGCTCAACCTCGACTTGAAGCTTGCCCAGGAGAACTTGCAGAAGGCGAGGGACGAAGCACAAGGTATGGCTGGTGAGAACTTGACGACTGTCTTTCCTTTCTGCCCATTCTTGATGCTAATCCCATTGATGTTTTGCAGATAAATGGAGGAGGCTCTCAAGAAGAAGGACCATGACCTTGCCGAGGCACAGAAAACGGCTTTGAACAAAACGAGGCTTGCGAAAGAAAAGCTGGCTTCAGTCGGTAATCTCGAAGAGGAGAACTCCAAACTGAAAGCTGCTCTCGACGCGGCCAACAAAGAAGCCAGCCGTCTGAAGAATGACAAGATAGCTCTGAATGACAAGGCAAGTGAACTGGTGGGGAAGAGGAACGATCTGGAGGCTTATCTGGGTGAGCTCGCCAAGAAGTTATTCGTCATGCTTGAGGGTAATCACTCCTACCCGACTGACTTGTTGTCATCAACCCATTGTAGAGCCACTGACTTATCTTTGAATTGTATTTACAGAATTCTGCCAGAACTTCGAGGAGGAGACCAGTCGAGTAGAGACGAACTTGGACCCCATTAATTCTCCGGTGAAGGATGAGGCTGCTATGAACGTATTTCTGTTAATGCCAAAAACACTAATTACTTTTGTAATGGCAATTGGAATGATATTAACTCCTATTTATTTATTATCTATGTTATGCCAGATGTTCTATGGATACAAGCTATTTAATGTTCCAAACGCAAATTTTGTCAATAAGCCTGTTGGCACAGAAACCATTAAAAGAACACCCAATAACTTATTGGGTACCGTACGGAGTATTTGAAACACGGGAAAGAAGTACCACTCGGGTAATATTTCCAGAGGAGTTGCAAACGGATCTGGCGGTTCACCAATCATTGATGGCTCGAGAGCGGTCGATTGAAATTGAGAGAATAAGCTAAATAATTTTGACTTTACTTTTTTTGATTCTGAAATCGCCTTCAGCAACTAGTACTCCTGTGAAATAATAGGTTAGATACATTGACTTTCTATTCAAAAAATATTCGTTGATTCAATTAAAATAAATAAAATAAAAATAAGCCAGCAAACGTCGACGTTTTCCCAAAAGTCTTCGTAGACCTCTTTCCGATGAAAAATCTTTTTTGTGTAATTCCAAATGTGAAGCAAGTCTCCGTATCTTATTGGTGAAACTGACATAATTTTGTATTTTTCCTGATCAGAAAAATACATGAAAAAGAAAGGAGGTAGAAAAATTTTTGGATTTATGGTTAAAGAAGAAAAAGAAGAAAACAGGGGTTCTGTTGAATTTCAAGTAAAGGAAAGGGATGGAGTTTTTCTCGCTTTTGGCGTAGCAGGCCTCCCAAAGGGAGGCCCGCGCGACGGGCTATTAGCTCAGTGGTAGAGCGCGCCCCTGATAATTGCGTCGTTGTGCCTGGGCTGTAATTTTGTATTTGTAAATGAAGTGAGTCAAAGTTAAAAACTTTGATGGGTCTTTTCTATATGGGTTACCCGGGACTCGAACCCGGAACTAGTCGGATGGAGTAGATAATTCTTCCTTGTTACAATAGAGAAAAATCCCTCCCCTTGGAGTCTCGTGTTGCTGGTGTGGTTGACTACCTTGCTCGACTGAAGGTTGCGGCGTCGCGGATCGACACGGCGCTCTGGCCTGGAACGACACTTCAAAATGATCTCGAGTCTCTGATGACTCGACTGAATGAAGTTCCAGGTCGAGTGCAGGAATGGAAGAAGTCTTCTGCTAGGTGCGGCGCTGACGTCGCTCTTTCCTTGGTCCGTGTTCACTGCAAGGAGGCGCGAGAGGAAAAGCTGGCGGATCTTCAAGTTGCTAACACCAGGAAGCACAACTTTCAGTCTTTCATGGAGACCTTCATTGCAGCTGCCACTCGGATTGCTGACGGGGTTGACTTGGACTAGTTTGTCGCGCCCTCCAATCCTCCACCTGAGGAGTAAAACTTCTATGCTTGACTTTAAATTTGCCTCGGAATGCCGAGTGATGGTGTAACCGTTAAACTTCTTCGGGCTTGATGCTCGAATACTTTTGATCTGCCGTTTGGAACCTTCGAATTAATCCGAACTTGTTTTGTTTCGGAATATGCTAGTGTTTCCTTTCGACTGGAATTTGTTTTTACTTCGAATACTCCTTGTGCTTGGAACGCATCTCCGAGGTGGAGAAAGCTTAGGCGGGTACTGGACTGCAGCTAAGCCTCCCGAGTGGGAGGATTGCTCACCACTCGGTAGGATTTTTTAAACTTAGGCGAGTACCGGGACTGTAGCTAAGCCCCTGAGTGGGAGGGCTACTCACCACTCGATAGGATTTTTTAAACTTAGGCGAGTACTGGGACTGCAGCTAAGCCTCCGAGTGGGAGGGTTGCTCACCACTCGGTAGGATTTTTTAAACTTAGGCGAAACAGATTCGCAGCTAAGCCCCCGAGTGGAAGGCTGGCTTGCCACTCGGTGGGATTTTTTAAACTTAGGCGAGTGTTGGGACTGCAGCTAAGCCCTCGAGTGGGAGGGTTGCTCACCACTCGGTAGGATATTTTTTTAAACTTAGGCGAAACAGATTCGCAGCTAAGCCCCCGAGTGGAAGGATGGCTTGCCACTCGGTGGGGTTTTTTTTAAAACTTAGGCGAGTGCTGGGACTGCAGCTAAGCCCCCGAGTGGGAGGGTTGCTCACCACTCGGTAGGATTTTTTAAACTTAGGCGAGTACTGGGACTGCAGCTAAGCCTCCGAGTGGAAGGGTTGCTCACCACTCGGTAGGATTTTTTAAACTTAGGCGAAACAGATTCGCAGCTAAGCCCCCGAGTGGAAGGATGGCTTGCCACTCGGTGGGATTTTTTTAACTTAGGCGAGTGCTGGGACTGCAGCTAAGCCCCCGAGTGGGAGGGTTGCTCACCACTCGGTAGGATTTTTTTAAAACTTAGGCGAAACAGATTCGCAGCTAAGCTCCCGAGTAGAAGGCTGGCTTGCCACTTAGTGGGATTTTAAAAAAAATACTTAGGCGAGTGTTGGGACTGCAGCTAAGCCCCCGAGTGGGAGGGTTGCTCACCACTCGGTAGGATTTTTTAAACTTAGGCGACTGCTGGGACTGCAGCTAAGCCCTCGAGTGGGAGGATTGCTCACCACTCGGTAGGATTTTTTAAACTTAGGTGAGTACTGGGACTGCAGCTAAGCCCCCGAGTGGGAGGGTTGCTCACCACTCGGTAGGATTTTCTTAAACTTAGGCGAGTGCTGGGACTGCAGCTAAGGCACCGAGTGGGAGGATTGCTCATCACTCGGTAGGATTTTTTAAACTTAGGCGAGTACTAGGACTGCAGCTAAGCCCCCGAGTGGGAGGGTTGCTCACCACTCGGTAGGATTTTTTAAACTTAGGCGAGTACTGGGACTGCAGCTAAGCCTCCGAGTGGGAGGGTTGCTCACCACTCGGTAGGATTTTTTAAACTTAGGCGAAACAGATTCGCAGCTAAGCCCCCGAGTGGAAGGCTGGCTTGCCACTCGGTGGGATTTTTTAAACTTAGGCGAGTGCTGGGACTGCAGCTAAGCCCCCGAGTGGGAGGGTTGCTCACCACCCGGTAGGATTTTTTTTAAACTTAGGCGAAACATATTCGCAGCTAAGCCCCCGAGTGGAAGGCTGGCTTGCCACTCGGTGGGATTTTTTTTAACTTAGGCGAGTGCTTGGACTGCAGCTAAGCCCCCGAGTGGGAGGGTTGCTCACAACTCGGTAGGATTTTTTAAACTTAGGCGAGTACTGGGACTGCAGCTAAGCCTCCGAGTGGGAGGGTTGCTCACCACTCGGTAGGATTTTTTAAACTTAGGCGAAACAGATTCGCAGCTAAGCCCCCGAGTGGAAGGCTGGCTTGCCACTCGGTGGGATTTTTTAAACTTAGGCGAGTGCTGGGACTGAAGCTAAGCCCCCGAGTATGAGGGTTGCTCACCACTCGGTAGGATTTTTTTTAAAACTTAGGCGAAACAGATTCGCAGCTAAGCTCCCGAGTGGAAGGCTGGGTTGCCACTCGATGGGATTTTAAAAAAAAACTTAGGCGAGTGCTGGGACTGCAGCTAAGCCCCCGAGTGGGAAGGTTGCTCACCACTCGGTAGGATTTTTTAAACTTAGGCGAGTGCTGGGACTGCAGCTAAGCCCCCGAGTGGGAGGATTGCTCACCACTCGGTAGGATTTTTTAAAATTAGGCGAGTACTGGGACTGCAGCTAAGCCCCCGAGTGGGAGGGTTGCTCACCACTCGGTAGGATTTTTTTAAACTTAGGCGAGTGTTGGGACTGCAGCTAAGCCCCCGAGTGGGAGGATTGCGCACCACTCGGTAGGATTTTTTAAACTTAGGCGAGTACTGGGACTACAGCTAAGCCCCCGAGTGGGAGGGTTGCTCACCACTCGGTAGGATTTTTTTAAACTTAGGCGAGTACTGGGACTGCAGCTAAGCCTCCGAGTGGGAGGGTTGCTCACCACTCGTTAGGATCTTTTAAACTTAGGCGAGTACTGGGACTGCAGCTAAGCCTCCGAGTGGGAGGGTTTCTCACCACTCGGTAGGATTTTTTAAACTTAGGCGAGTGCTGGGACTGCAGCTAAGCCCCCGAGTGGGAGGGTTGCTCACCACTCGGTAGGATTTTTTTTAAACTTAGGTGAGTGCTGGGACTGCAGCTAAGCCCCCGAGTGGGAGGATTGCTCACCACTCGGTAGGATTTTTTAAACTTAGGCGAGTACTGGGACTGCAGCTAAGCTCCCGAGTGGGAGGGTTGCTCACCACTCGGTAGGATTTTTTAAACTTAGGCAAAACAGATTCGCAGCTAAGCCCCCGAGTGGAAGGCTGGCTTGCCACTCGGTGGGATTTTTTGAACTTAGGCGAAACAGATTCGCAGCTAAGCCCCCGAGTGGAAGGCTAGCTTGTCACCCAGTGGGATTTTTTGAACTTAGGCGAAACGGATTCGCAACTAAGCCACCCACTGGGGGATTTCTCATGTAAACAAAAGCAACAACAAATACTGGGAAAATTATAGCACTTTTGTCTTTGATAAATAAACTATAGAGGTATCTCTTATTACATCTCATCCGAGTGAGTACTTAAGTGTAAAAGGGGCGGAGCAGCTCCGCATTCCTGGCTCGTGGCTCATCGATCTGGCGATCGACATTGTAAAGGTGGTACGCTCCATTGTGGAGGACTCTGGTGACGATGAAGAGACCTTCCCAAGTAGGAGCGAGCTTGTGTGGTTTCTGTTGATCCACTCGGAGGACCAAGTCTCCTTCCTGGAAGGCTCGACTCTTCACATTTCTGGCATGGAATCAACGCAAGTCTTGCTGATAGATAGTTGATCGGATCATGGCCATCTCTCTTTCTTCTTCTAGAAGGTCGACTGCGTCCTGCCGGGCTTGTTCGGCTTCATCTTCAGAGTAAAGCTCGACTCGGGGTGCTTTGTGAAGCAAGTCACTCGGCAAAACTGCTTCAGCCCCATAGACCAGAAAGAATGGAGTTCGTCCGGTCGACCGGTTCGGGGTGGTCCTCAATCCCCAAAGAACTGATGGAAGCTCATCGACCCACGTGCCAGCGGCGTGTTTGAGGTCGCGCATCAGCCGGGGTTTCGGTCCTTTGAGAATTAAGCCATTTGCTCTTTCTGCTTGTCCATTCGACTGGGGGTGGGCGACTGAAGCATAGTCGACTCGTGTGCCTTGGGAGGCGCAAAATGCTCTGAACTTGTCAGAATCGAAGTTTGACCCATTGTTAGTGATGATGCTATGTGGGACTCCATATCTGAATATCAACTCTCTGATGAAACTGATAGCATTTGGTAAACTTGTCGACTGCCACCAGCACATGAGTGAAGCCGCTCCTGCCCGTTCTCAGAGGTCCAACCATATCCAATCCCCAAACAGCAAAGGGCCAGACGAGTGGGATGGTCTTCAGGGCTGACGTGGGCTTATGCGACATATTGGAGTAAAACTGGCATCCTTCACATTTGTCGACTATCTCTTTCGCCATTTCATTTGCTCTTGGCCAGTAAAATCCCGCTCGATATGCTTTAGCCACAATGGTCCGAGAGGACGCATGATGGCCACAGGTCCTCGAGTGGATGTCATCAAGAATTATTTGACCTTCTTCTGGCGTTATACACTTCTGGCTGACTCTAGTCGTGCTTTCTCTATACAACTGTCCCTTTATGACGGTAAAGGCCTTGGATCGACGGACGATCTGTCGAGCCTCTTCTTCGTCTTCCGGGAGCTCTTTCCTTAGGATGTACGCGATGCACGACACCGTCCAGTCGGGAGTGATGACCAAAACCTCCATGATCAGGTCGACCACTGCTGGAATCTCAACTTCAGTCGGATCCATGGCACTTTTTGGCTGCGGGGCTTCTTCAGTGAAAGTATCTTCTTGAATCGATGGTGCGTGGATGTGTTCCAAAAACACATTGATGGGAATGGCTTCTCTCTTGGAACCTATTTTTGCCAAGTCGTCAGTTGCTTTATTGTTCAATCGGGGTATATGATGAAGCTCTAACCCCTCAAATTTCTTCTCTAGCTTTCTCACTGCATTGCAATAACCAGTCATGGCTGGACTTCTGACGTCCCACTCCTTCCTCTCTTGATTAACCACCAAATCTGAGTCGCCATAGACCATGAGGCGACGGACGCTGAGTGAAATGGCCATGCGCAACCCATACAAAAGTGCTTCATATTCTGCTTTGTTATTGGAGGAATCAAAGTGGATTTGGAGAACATATCTGAGCTTATCTCCTCGGGGGGAAACCAGTACTACCCCAGCATCGGAACCATTCAGCATCTTGGAACCGTCGAAGAACATGGTCCAATGCTCCGAGTGAACTTGAGTCGGCAGTTGCTGTTCGATCCACTCGGCGACGAAATCTGCTATTGCTTGGGACTTAATAGCTTTCGTTGCCTCAAACTTGATATCTAGGGGAAGGAGTTCAATCGCCCATTTTGCCACTCGACCGGTTGCATCTCTGTTGTGCAGAATCTCTGACAATGGCGCGTCACTTATGACTGTAATGGAATGATCAGAGAAGTAGTGAGCAACCTTCTTTGTGGTCATATAGATCCCATAGACAAGCTTCTGATAATGAGGGTATCTTTGCTTTGATGGAGTCAAAACTTCAGAAACATAATATACTGGGCGCTGAACTTTGAAGGCCTTTCCTTCTTCCCGCTCGACCGTAAGTACTGTAGTGACAACTTGTCCTGTGGCTACAATGTAAAGCAGTAAAGGCTCTTTGCTGATTGGGGCAGCAAGCACCGGCTGGGTGGAGAGCATGGCTTTTAGCTCTGCAAATGCTGCATCAGCTTCTGGAGTCCACTCGAACTTGCCAGACTTCTTCATCAGTCGGTAAAGAGGCAACGCCTTTTCACCGAGACGAGAAATGAATCGACTTAAAGCGGCCAAGCAACCAGTAAGCTTCTAGACATCGTGCACGCGCACAGGGCGCTTCATTCGGAGTATAGTACCAACTTTTTCTGGGTTGGCATCGATTCCTCGTTCAGAAACGAGAAAACTGAGTAACTTCCCACCAGGAACTCCGAATGTGCACTTGGATGGATTGAGCTTGATATCATACCTCCTGAGGTTGGCAAAGGTTTCAGCAAGATCAGTCAGTAGGTCGGAACCCTTCCATGATTTTACCATAATATCATCCATGTATGCTTCCACGTTCCGACTAATTTGAGTGAGCAGACACTTCTGAATCATCCTCATGAACGTGGCTCCGGCATTCTTGAGGCCGAATGGCATGGTGACATAACAGAAGCACCCGAATGGAGTGATAAAAGCTGTTTTGATCTCGTCGGGTCCATACAGACGGATCTGATGGTACCCGAAATAGGCGTCTAAAAAAGACAGGCGCTCACATCCCGCAGTCGAGTCGACTATCTGGTCGATGCGGGGAAGAGGAAAATGATCTTTCGGGCAGGCCCGATTGATATGTTTAAAGTCAATGCACATGCGGAGTGACTTGTCCTTCTTGGGGACCATGACAACAATTGCGAGCCACTCGGAGTGGTATATCTCATGGATGAACTCTGCTGCTAAAAGTCGAGCCACCTCCTCACCAATGGCCTTTCTCTTCTGGACGGCGGACCGCCGAAGATGTTCTTTTACAGCCTTCATTTTTGGGTCAACTCGTAGATGGTGCTCAGCCAGCCCCCTGGGAACACCTGGCATGTCAGAAGGCTTCCATGCGAAGATGTCCCAGTTCTCACGGAGGTACTGGATGAGCGCTTCTTCCTATTTGGAGTCGAGCGTTGTCGAGATATGGGTCGGAGCAGCATTGCGATTGGTCGGGTGAATGTGAATCGGCTTTGTCTCGCCGGACGACTGAAATGCTGATTCCGTAGCGGGCTTCTTGGCTGGTCTACTGTTTTCTGATATTCTTGCAGCTCCACCACTGCCAACTGTATATCGGCGATCTTTGAGCCTTTCTGAAAGCACTCTTCCGCCTTCTTCCGATTGCCAATAATAGTGATCACTCCCCTGGGACCAGGCATATTTAATTTGAGATACACGTAACATGGTCGAGCCATGAAACGTGCATAAGCTGGCCTGCCCAAGATAGCGTGATAAGCACTCTGGAAATCCACCACTTCAAACGTCAACTTTTCTTTGCGGTAATTCTTGGAATCACCGAAAACCACATCAAGAGCGATTTGGCCGAGTGACTCAGCCTTCTTTCCAGGAATGATTCCATGGAAACTCATGTTGCTAGTACTGAGTCTGGACATCGGAATGCCCATCCCTTTCAACGTCTCTGCATACAATAAATTCAGACCGCTGCCTCCATCCATCAGCACTTTGGTCAGTCGAGTGCCTTCGACAACTGGGTCGACCACCAAAGCTTGCCTCCCAGGGGTGGCGATGTGCGTTGGGTGATCGGATTGGTCGAATGTGATGGCAGTCTGAGACCATTTCAAATAACTGGGTGTCGCCGGGGCAACCATATTCACTTCTCGGTTGATAACTTTCAGTCGACTTTTGCTTTCAACATCAGCAAAAATCATCAGGGTGGAATTGACCTGGGGGTATCCATCATCACTATCTTCCTTGTCCTCAATCTTGTCCGACTCCTTTTCCTTATCTTTGGGCTGCTTCCCTTGGAACTGCTGGATCAAGAGTCGACACTGTCGAGTGGTATGTTTTGGGTAAATGAGTTTACCCTCTTCATCTTCCTTTGTGTGAATGTGGCATGGTAGATCCAACACGTCATTTCCATCTTGGTCCTTCACTTTCTTACGGTTCCAAGGCCCTTTGGGCTTCCCCTTAAACTTTCCCCAGAGTAACTGGCTCGGCTTTCCGCTTTTGCTTCCAACTGGAATTCCCTCCTACGGTTTCGTGGGCGACTGACTTGTGCTTGCCACTCCAGAGTCGATCCTCTTCTTCACCATTGGCATACTTGGTGGCAATCTTCATCATTCGACTCAGAGACATGTCTTCGGTTCGACCGAATTTCATGTTCAGTTCTCTGTACTTAACGCCTTCCTTGAAGGCACAAACTGCTTGGTGATCAGACACGTTCTCTACCGTGTGATGCAACGTGATCCATCTCTGGATGTAATCCCTCAAAGTTTCATTTGACTTCTGCACACAAGATTGCAGCTCTGTTAATCCTGTTGGTCGCTTGCAAGTTCCTTCAAATGTTCTGACAAACACTCGGGAAAGATCTTCCCAAGTGTAAATGCTGCTGGGCGCTAACTGATTCAGCCATGCTCTGGCCGAACCCTCCAACATGAGAGGCGGGTGTTTCATGGCCACTTCATCGTTGCCGCCGCCAATCTGAACAGCCACTCGGTAGTCCTCAAGCCAAGTTTCGGGCTTGGACTCACCAGTGAACTTACTGACTCCAGTCGCCAACCTGAAGTTGGGAGGAATCACCGCGGCCCTGATGGCCCTGCTGAAGCACTCTGGTCCTGAGACGTGTACTCTGCTGCTGGTGGGTATCTCCCTGTCATGACCTTCCCTGTGAGCTCTGTTCCTGTCGACCAAACCCTGAACGAGAATGGATCTCGCATCAAAGCCTGGTTCCCTGGGGTCAACTGGAATCCTTCGCCCAACACTGTGAGGGCGTCTGTCATCCTGCCGTCGAGACACGTACGATCCACTCCTTGGGGGAGGGGTGGGCACTCGACGTCGATCATCACGATCGAGTCGATGATCATACTGCTCACGGTTCCTGTACTGATCACGCCGGTCCCCACGTCCCTCACGCCTCGGGGGCGATCTTGGGCTGTGGGCTGACTGAACTGTATCTGCAGCAACGGATCTGTTGTGGATCCTATTCCGTGACTGTGACACAGCTGAATTCTGGTCTCCTGCCGCCCGGAGTAATGCTCTGATCTGTAACAAGCCCCTGCCAGCCTCTGACTGAGAGGGCTGGATGGATTCTGCTATACGGGCTGCAGCTGCTAAATTCTGAATTGGAGTTCAATATACCTGAGTTGGTGGTGGAAAAAGCTGACGTCGACTGGATTCTGGAACCCGTTGTCGTGCACGCTCGTCGAGTGCTCGCTGGAGATTATCCAGTCGAGTGCGCTCAGCCAAGTTGGCCAAGCGCACGTCCTCCAAGGCACGGGCTCCGGTGGTTTCTCCAACAATAGGAGTGTGTAGCGCATCCATGTTCCGGCGGCGAAGTTCTTCTCTCTGCAGCGACGTGAGAGGCTCGGGGAGATATTCCTCATGGGCGTGCGACGGGTCGCCGCCGCTGGCGCCTCCGTCGGTGCGGGGGAAACCGGGAGGACTGCGAGGTCCATCGACCATCAAAACCTCCGCCGCTGGATCACTGCTGTCGCACTCGGAAGCAGTCTCTGCGGAGCCAGTCGACAGATCGAACAGGCCGTAGAGAGATTCGTCAGGCTTGATTGCCGCGACTTGAGGGGTGGCCGACTGGCGAGCCACCACGTGTTTCAGCCACCGCTGAAGTCTCGACCGACCGGAGCACTTGCGCCGGCGGGAAACAGGGAGGGAGGACAGCACAGGGGCCGACCGATAATGGGTCAACGGTTGCCGCAAGAGGACGTCGCGGACGCACGCACGAAAGTGCGTTGCCCCGCGAACAGGGAGCGCGTCGACGTCGAGCGGAGCCTCCTGAAGCCAAGCGGAGTCGTCGACGATGAACGTGAGCGCACCGAGACGGATCTCGCGGCCCTCTACCAAAACTCTGCCTGAAACCATGATGATTTGGATCGGAAAAAACACAACTTCTCCAAAAAGTCGCTAAGACACCGGCCCCATGGTAGGCGCCAACTGTCGTGGTTCTAAGTCTGACAGTAGTGTAGGGGGGTAAGTATGGAGAGGCAAGATCCTAGCTATGGAGTAGTTGTAGACGCACGAGGTTTACGAGTTCAGGCCCTTCTCAGAGGAAGTAATAGCCCTACGTCTCGGAGCCCGGAGGCGGTCGACTGGATTATGTGTGTGTGAATTACAGGGGTGCGAACCCTTTACACTGAGGAGGGGGTGGCTTATATAGAGTTCGCCAGACCCCTCCGGCCCTCAGTTATGCAGGGTTTAAGGTACATTAAGGTCGGGTGTTACTGGTAGCACCACTAATAAAGTGCTATGATGACCATAAAAGCCACTTAATGCCCGTCCGTTAGCGAGTGGAGTGACTTTAGATCTCCTGGCCGTCGAGTGGTTGACTTTTGGTCGAGTGGTAAGCTTCATCGTCGAGTGTCTTCGAGTCTGTCAAGTGGATCACCTCCAAGTCGATTGAAAAGTGATTTCTTCTAGGGATGTTCTTAGGGAGGGTAGTTTGGACAGGTCCATGACCCTACCCTAGGTACATAGCTTTATCAGCTGCCAATTCCATGGAGGCGTGGAGATGGGCGACACGCGGATGAAAATCTTGCATGGCTCCTGCCGGGCCAGCGGTGATGGCGTGGATGTCATTCCCCTCCTTGGAGGCATCGTCGTGTGTGTTCGCCTCATCCCTCACGCTCTTGGTGTTGGTGGATGTCTCCGGGTGAAAGCCTAGATTCGATGTTCGGATCGGCACGATGGCGGCGTCCTAGACGCCGCTCCTCTGTTGGGGGCATTGTGTTTGGAGACATGACTGGCTCCTCATTGCTCTCTTCCGGTGTTCGCCGCTATCCTCAATGGCGATATGTATGTTCGTCGTCGGTGAGTTCAAGACGGTGTCTTCCCAGATTGGAACATAGCTTTATCCCTGGGACCTGGTGTCCGGGCCTCAGCCGTACGTGCGTGCGTGCGCGTTCTGCCATGCGCCATCAGCTCAACCTCATCGGCGTTCCCCGCCAAGCAGCTGTTGAAGGAATCGGCATCAGCTCAACCACGATCATCTTCCTTCTCGCCCGCCCGCCGTGACACGGACGGATCCTTGATTCTTCTTGTCTTCTGTTCACATCACACGGGAGGGATCGAAGATGCAAGACAGAATCAAAATGGCCCCGTACCGTAACCACAGCCTCGACTCGCTGGCGCTGGCGCTGGCGCTTTGCCCGAAGCGGAGAGCAAAGAACACGGTGCCAATCTTGCTCCGGCGGCAATGTCTGTTCAAGGGGACACCCTAGTAGGCGGTGCAGTGTTTTCTTCAAGCAACGAGCTGATTTTGCATGAAACAAGGAGGACAACACGGCACGGGCTAAGCATATTGAAACAACGGCAACGGCAGAAACACAACATGCATCCACTACGCCCCAAAATCTTTTTTTTAGCAAATCTGAATTATGTTTCGGGTGTGTCTACAACTTAGTCGACTGAGACTTTAACGAAGTCTCAGTCGAATGACGTCGGCGTGGTTTTTGTTTTTTTTTTGGCTACAAGCGGCATGGCTAGATGCTACAAACGGCGGCAAAAAATGTTGCGACGGCATTGCAGGCGACAACGATAAATGCTACAACAACCGTTCTAACTGAAATGCTACAATCGTCAATGAAGATGTTGCAACCGTTGAGATGTCGTGCTACAACCGATGAGGGACGACATGGTACAACCATCAAGACGGATGTTACAACCGGTAGAAAAAAATGTTGCAAACGATAGCATAAAATGCTGCATGGTCGACTAAGATTTGGTTAAATCTCAGTCGACTGATTTTTAGCAGGACCGTTATGTTTCTTCAGTCAGATTTGTACCATAACTTCGGCCTGCTCCTCCTACATAATGTTGGTTGCGTTGTATATAATAAAGCGGGGCGAAAGTTTCTTTTAAGATTTGGCACTTAAACAAGTGTATTTGCGAAAATCATCGTATATATTAGTATAAAAGTCCACCGAAAATACAAAACATCTCAAACAGAATAAAAATTACATCAAGATTCTCAGACCATTTAATGACCACTACTTGCTGTCAGAATGAGCCGTTGACGCACCGCTGTTTTCGCTCCCCTACCGGAGTCGGCTTGACCTTGTGATGACAGTCGGGAAGTCCTTGAGGGACCAGCGCCCTGGAGCTTCAGTCGTCGTTGTTGAACCCTTGAATAGATCTAAAACACCTCGCACCAAATCTCCGCGCATGACAGAAACTCTAACCTTGCCGTCCCAAGGAGACGGCAGAAATTGCCGAAGCACCGTCGACCACATTCAGATGGACGAACTCGAGGTGGATCGGAGCCCGGAAGACAAACTTGAAGAAGAATCGCAGCCATCCGTCTGAACGCCGCACTTGCGATGACTAAAAAAAATCCAACTCGAAACTATTAACCGGAGCGGAGGCACCGAGAGTTTGTCGGAGGGGCAGGCAAAGAGATGGCGAATCCACGGGCTTGCCAGTGAAGCCTGGAGAGGAGAGTTTTCCTTAATCGTTTAGGGTTAGGGAAGAAAAACGAGATGATCCATGTGGCATACACCTGCATCTCTTGTATCAAAAGATGTCCAATTTATTATAGATAGTCTAAAAGAAAAAGAAACCGGATATGAATGTCCACGTAGAGGATCTTTCTACCATACCATACCATGTCCTCATCACCTTTGAGCACACGAAGCGGCCACGGCCACCTTTGCCGCCACAGCGGTTCTACTGGCCAGCTCGCTTGCTTGCTCGGCTGCACAAAAACACGTGTTTTGTCACGCACGACACCATCCTCCGCTCGGGCCTTCCCCACGGCTCACCCAAATAGCCTGGACTCAACCCCCGAGCGCCGTGCGAGCCACCGCCAGGAGAGGACCAAGAAGCCACCCACTCCGAGAAGCCCGCTCAGCTCAAAAGCGCCGCCCGCGGGGGGAGCTTCCCCGCACGCAATGAGCGGCGCACTGCCCGGACCACACCGGCCAACGACGACCAGGAGGGGAAGAGGAGGATGCTGCTAGCCGCCACGGCGTGCTGCTTCCTCGCCGACGAGGCCAAGAAGAGCCAGGACGGCGGCGGCGGGGGAGGCGGCGGGGGAGGAGGAGGGCTGGGGATTAGCCCGGTGGTGCTGGTCGTGGTGCTTGTGCTGGCCGCGCTCGTGTTCGTCTCCGGCCTGCTGCACCTGCTCGTCAGGCTCCTGCGGTGGCGCGCCCGCGCGCGCACCGGGGCGACGGAGGATGGAGGGAGCGAGGCGGGGGAGGGAGGCGGCGGAGGGCGGGGGGCCGGGGAGGAGTCGGCGCTGCAGCGGCAGCTCCAGCAGCTGTTCCACCTGCACGACTCCGGGCTCGACCAGGCCGTCATCGACGCGCTGCCGGTGTTCCTCTACGGGGAGGTGGTGGTCGGCGCCGGCGCCAAGGAGCCGTTCGACTGCGCGGTGTGCCTGTGCGAGTTCGCCGGCGACGACCGGCTCCGGCTGCTGCCGCTGTGCGGCCACGCGTTCCACATCGACTGCATCGACACCTGGCTGCTCTCCAACTCCACCTGCCCGCTCTGCCGCCGCGTGCTCGCGGCCGACGACGGCGGCGGCGACGCGGGCCTCCTGCTCGACGAGGGGTGGGGGCAGGAGGGGGAGGGCGCGGTGTTCCCGGTGCGCCTCGGCAAGTTCAAGAGCACGGCCAGGGCTGCCGCCGGCCACGGCCCCGTCCGGCACGACGACGGCATTGTGGCGGCGGAGGAGGGCGACGCGGGCAGCAGCAGCAGCAGCCTTGACGCCAGGCGGTGCTACTCCATGGGCTCCTACCAGTACGTCCTCGCCGAGGCCAGCCTGCAGGTGTCCGTCCACCGGCGGCACGGCGAGGGCGCCAACGGCGGCGCCGCGGAGAGGATGAGGGGGCCGAGAGGGGTCGCGAACCAGCCCGTCGGCGGCGGCGAGGGGAAGAGGATAGGCGCGGGCAGCAAGGGCGACAGCTTCTCGGTGTCCAAGATCTGGCAGTGGCCGCGCAACGGCAAGGGGAAGCTCCCCGTGCTCGCGTCCGACGGCTCGCCGGCGGTGGACGGCGCGCTGCAGTGGCCGAGGAGGAGCGTCGGGGAGTCGTGACACCATGAAAAGAAGAAGAAGAAAAATGCTGTTTTTTGTTTTCTTGGTACGGTGCACCGCGTTGGTACTTGGTTGCAACTTGCAAACTCTCTAGAGCTAATTTATAGTAGAAGTACGAGTGTTTTTGACTGCTCTTGAATCTGTTGATCACCATTATGTGTTTGCAAAACTATTGTGCTGCCGGTTTTAGAAACTCAGGGTAGCCTTCTAGGTTCATGATGAACTCAACTCATTTCTTCTCTTCTTTCTTTTTTGATGATGATTTTTTGAGGGAAACAATTTTTTCTGGCTAGAACTGCAAGTAAATCTCCCTCTAGAATTGTCATTGGAAGTACCTGTACCGAAATCACCAGGCCATATTAGGTAGTGCTCACGCCCTTTTCAAAATGCAAGGTACGCTTGATTTTGCGGAAATGTAAGGCATGCTTGATTTTGCACAGTTTTTTTTTATGTAGATTGAACATGTATAAACGGTGGTGTCGTATTTCTGTTGCAAACAATTTTATTTTAGGTTTTAAAACTAATTTTATAGACATAAAAAAGTGAAAATCGTAATCAAAGTTATGTAATGAAGACCAGAAAAAAATTAATGGTGCCTTACAGAAAAGAGAAAAATTAATGGTGCCTTACAGAAAAGGAGGGAATACTACTAGTATCGTGTTTTTTTTAACACAGTACAGACGCGGGTGTTCATATACACGCGCATAGACTCACCCCTATAAACGCACACACGCACACCCTACTTCTATGAGCACATCCGCAAGACTGAGCCGACATGTCATTTTTAAGTTTACGAGTCACCGACTTGAGCTCTAATGAGCTGGGAATATCACAGTCCCTCTACCATCCAACCACAGGTTGGTTTGCTAGTATCATGCTCGCTAGCCATAATAAAACGAGATGATAACCAGCGACGTTAGCTGCAAGGGGATGGCAAGCGAACTTTTTTTTCAACTTTAAAAGTTAGGAGAGACAAATCCTGCCGTTTTTGCTGCAAAATTTCTCTTCTTTATAAAAATTGCCATGCATGTCCTAAGAAACCGACAACCTCACACAACTAAACTTGCCATCTAAAAGGTTCACAAATACCTACCCCTCCTATCGAACATTCGCCAGCTTTGCGGTCCTAAAAAAGGTATGCTCGCATAGTTGCACTAGTATAAAAACTGCTGACTACCCCGTCAAATACTCCTACAACAGCAACTTCCAAAATTCCAGTACCTTGTAGGTCACACTGCTACAGCTGCTCAAGCCTCAAGCGGTACGGTTTTGTTTAGTCGGCGTACGTTCTTGTTTTAGCAAGCAAAGTGCGTGCACGGTGCACACTACGGCTGCTTCATCTCCAAGCTATTTCTCTTACTTGCAAGACTCTGATGAGAGCGGAAGCGATGAGCGTGCACGCATGGCACAGCCTCCCTCAATCTCGCGGGTGGTAATGTGACGTTACTGGATAGTTAATGGCTGTGTCGACAGGTATGGTATGGTGGGCGCATCGCATCGGCCAAAACCGCGCGCCGATTCTGCTGCTGAGGCCACACTCGTAAAGCTGCGGGACAGCGTTAAATTAACTACAGTTAGCGGCTCGGCTCATCGCTTGGACTGCAGCGCTTATCGCGTAGTAGTAGCCTCATGTGACGACGCGCGGGGCCTTGTTTGGTCATGTGTCCGTATCCGCTGTTAAATGAATCATAATAATACTGAGATTCAGTGAGGTGGCGGGATACATCCATCGGCGTCAATGCCATCTTTCCTTTTAGCTGGTTTTGGTAGGCGTCCTTGCAAGGGCCGGAAAGCAGGTTTTTGCCGTATAGATGCAATGCGACTAGTGTGGTCTCCTAGATGAAGATGGATGAAAAGCTGGTAAAAGCAACAGCCAAATTATTTTATTTTGTAGTAATTTCCCAACAGGCGGCATCTTCCCAACCCGGCCACGCTGCTCGCTCTGGCGGAAATCAACGTGCGCGTCCGGATGTGTGCAAAGAATTAATGGGAAACAGCGAGGTGACAATGCATACGGCAGACAGGCAGGCAGGCAAAGATGGAAATGCGAGGTGACGAGTGAGGGCGAAGGGTTCCTGCCTCTCCTGAAGGCCCGGTAGGAGTACTAGGCGGAAGCAGCTGGTATCCCGGAGTGGTGCTGAACTGAATGCTCTGCTGATGCGATCAATCGATAGCTCGCATTGAAGCGTGCAACCGGCCTGACACTGACTTTGATGATGGAGGGATCATGCATTCATAGATGGGCCGGACACGGCACCAACTTTCACAGGAAGGGATGTACCCCGCCCGGAACAATCAAGTGCTGCTCTCACCCGATAACATCACATTTATGGAGCGCACCCAGCCACCCACACACGCTTTTTCATATGGGTCGTATGTGCAAAGCTAGCGCTGTTGCCCGTTCCAGATGCTCACATGGGCAAGGATTTTCGTAACAACAATCATGATGATGAAAGAGTCTGTAGTAAGATGCACCGTACCAACCTGGCTTCCACCGAACAAACCGGCCGGGTTTCGAATTTCAAATGGGTTTGGCAAATGCTGCGCAAATGCAAAATCCTCTGACAGACAGTGGGTGAAGGGCCATGTCATGTATGCAAGATATTCTGAGCCGATGAGTACGGTTAAACGAAAACTGGTAATTACATTGAAGAACAAACATCATGGTGTAAATACAAGACGCTGGTCTGCTGCCGACTGTGAATGAGCGGGAGGCCGAAAATTTTGGTTATCCTCCGACTGTGAATGATATACACCTTTGTATGAATACATTTTAGCAAAACTGGAGGTGTGTGTCATTAATCGCTGCAGGCTACTATACAGTATAGGTAAATAGCAAAAAACAGCTACTAGTGTACATAACTTACTACTAATCGGAAAAAGCAGCACAATGGGAAGAAAATGATGATGGGAGGGCTAGAAAAGGAAAACTCGCCTTTGCCAGCAGAGCAGCACACTCAAAGCGAAAGAGCTACTATCACAACGTTATAGACACAGGTGGCACTACAACCCCGCCGGGAAATTGCTGATTTGCCCTTGTTCCAGCCTGTCCTCGCCATTCACTTTGTACGAAATCCGGATCCGCATCGCAAGTGGTTTCTGTGAGGCAGGGAATTCAAAACCACACATCATATAATCGCAAGAAAACTAAAGATAACCAGACTCACAACTCGCAACATAATTCAAGTCTGCAGAAAGAATCATTAGGCTGGCTATAGGACGCTCTAGTAAGGATCGAGTAGGATTAGCAAGTTCCAATAAAAACAGGAAGCAAAATACTGATGGATCATCCAGAGATACAAGAATATTCTAACTGACAACTGCCCATGTGGTGTGCAAATCAGCAAATTGACCCATGTGGCCATTTATGAATTCAGGCACACGGCATGCTGCGCCTAGCATTATCTCCATATATTTTTTTCCTTTTTGAATAAATCTATGTTTCACTGTTGATAGACGCATGATGGAATGAACATTGATCAGTAGGTGTAAAAAACTACTTTAAGAACTGAAGTATAACCAAATGGCAGATCAGTGGTTATACGGGATACACCATATAAGTGGGAAACATGTTAGAAGCAGACATCTTTGGCACACGCATGAGATCTATAATACTTTCAGGACCCATGCAAAAAATGAGTTAAAATTACTTAGGCTCTTTCAAGCTTATAAAGAAACTACCAGTAGTCAAAGAAAACCAGAAAAAAAGTCATATCCCCTCCGACAGGCATACTGTCAAATACCTGCCCATGTTGATTATTAGTGACACTGAGGCTTTGCGTAATTGAACCATTTCCACTGGCCGGAAGGGTGCTGCTGCTTGCTGGGTCCAAGCGCAACTGGATGAACTGAAATACAGATTTGCACAGGCGGATGGACTGTCAATCTCTAGCATTTGATCAATAACCAGTAAAGCGGACTACACCGCTGTTCACAAATACCAATAGAATTAAAAGCGTCCTGTCACCCACTTGTCAGTTGTCATTTGCAAACAAATTTCAGCACATATTTTAATTAGTGATCTTAAAGGAACACGGAAAAAAAACTGAACTGCATCAACCAGGATGCCGATGCCTGAGAGTTTGAGAGATATAGAAGTAATTTGTTTTATGACAGAGCTTCATCGAAGAAAAGATAAATTAATGACCAATTACTATACGGCTTTTGACCAAACAAACAAGTTAGTAATTATAGATTTACCACAGAAACTAAACTAGACAAATCATATAGTTAGTTCTTAAGTGCAAGTGTGCATCAACATATTTTTTTAATGAAAGATCCGCTGCTGGGAAGGATTAGTAGCAGACGGACAACATTTCAAACTTCATAGGTACTACCTTTGGTACAGCTGCCTGAAACATGAAATTGGTCAATGTAGCAGATGTCAAATTTGTAAAGCTGGCATGCATTGTAGTCTCTTGAGGCTTTCCAGGCTGCTTTTTAAAATTGAATGTCATCTTCAAAGTTGCACTCTGGAAAGCTGTGATTGATGGGTAAGCTGCATTCACATCTGGTGATCAAACAGGTAGAGTAATGGTTAATTTCCTAATGACTAGGAACGCTGCTAGATAATCAAGTGACAGGGGCGGACCAGGAAGTGGTGTACTTGGGGACAAACCATCGAGAAGATCGATAACTTGAGGTGTTCCAGGAGCATGTTTAGTCACTGCTGCACAGTGTTAGCTAAATTAAGTATGGATGACAGAAAGGGCAGAAATATGCAAATATTATCAATACAGTTACTTTACCTTGGCCAGGAGAGCTTATGTTTGATGTTGCCGGCGGACCATTTTGTACAGGATATGAACCAATAGATAGAAGATCCATCAGAATATCTGTACTTGCAGACGGCGCTCCACCTTACATAAACCAGGAATGACATCATAACGAAGACTCAAACCAGCAATGTACACTACAAACAGTACGCATATACAGCTAAGAATCAACATGAGGGCCTGTTTAGGACAGCTCAAAATATCTCAGAACTGGCACAATACTGAGCCTTCCAAAACAAGACATTGCTCAAGCAAGCTTAATCCCTCGTCAAATATGCATTACTGACAAATCAGTACCAAATTTCAGAAACCAGAAACACTAAACAGGTGATAGAGCATCACTTGCTTCATTTGTGCTAAAAGAGATGCGTCAGAAGTAAATTTATGTGAAATAAAAAGAATAGAGTCAAAACCTGCGGTAGATGTATCAATCAAGCCGATGCCCAAAAGATCCTGTAGGAAATCATTAGGTGCTGTGCTAGGGGCAGAAGTAGTCACGGGAGAATCATCCGAACTTAGATCAAGTAAGTCAGCCAACGGAGCTGGTGGTGGTTTCACTGCACCATTTGGAACCTTAAGTGAGCCTCCAGAAGCAGCGGATGGAGCAGACTTAGTTAATGAAACAGTTGCTTGTGAAGAAGCGGCTCTCTTCACCAAATAACTAGCTTCATCTAATACAGGCATTCGCTCAAGCAAAGATGATCTGCACGCACACCAACATTCACAAGATTACTATTTTTCATGAAGAGCTATGATACTAGTGCATATTCTGAGCAATAATGGCTAGTAGCTGTCACCTACTTTATAGACTGATGCCTTTGTATAATGGAATTAAATTCGATTGATCTTTGCTGCAGCTCAAGCACAGTATTCCCTTTATTCTGCACAACAATTGCTTGTATCCTCCTGCAATAATAACAGGAAGGTGACAAAATCACTTTAGTAATAGATAACATAAACCACATACTCCAAGTCCAACGCATACACAAAAAAGATAGCATAAACAGAAATTTGGAAAAAGAAAATGGCTAGCAAATGAGGCTTCCAGCAAACTGAAGCTCCAGCATTAACATTGTAAGTGTGCCTACCATCGTAGAACCGAATGAACAGAATGATACACTTAGTTTTGTCACGTCGCCAGGAAACTACTCCCTCCATTCCAAATTACTCGTCGTGGTTTTAGTTCAAATTTGAACTAAAACCACGACGAGTAATTTGGAACGGAGGGAATACATTGTAAGTGTTGTAGTTAATTAGTCACGTCACCAACACTTATTTTATTTAGTATAGGCTCATGAAAAAGAAACCAATTCATTAGAAATTGATGCCCCATGATAACAAGACAACAAAGGTTGAAAATGTAAGCTTGCAACATTTTCAACTTATATTTGTCACCAAATCGTATTGTCTTCATAGTAAACATGTATAATCGGTAAGCACAGATAGCTCATGAGCATGTGAAAGTGGAACATAGAGATGAGAATTGGTAAGTAGATGACCCAATTATCATAGCCGGCGGTATTGTCTACAAAGTAGAACCATGAAACAAGGCAACTTAATTCATGGAGCTTCGCCAGTTTTTGCTAAAAGCCAATTCGCATTTGAATAATGCAGTAGGTTATCCAACAATAATGCAAGGTCGAATTGAGTAATAGCTTACTTTGAAGTTTGCGGAAATCGTGAGGAAAGCTTCAAAAGAGCAACGAGACACATGGCCCGTATTGTAACATCCACAGAGTAGCGCTTAAGAGCTAGCTCTAGAGCATCCACAGCATCAGATTCTGTTACCTGAACAAGTTCAGGCATTGGCCAAACCATTTGACAATAGTAGAACTGAAGCGCACTACTATTAAATGAAATACAGAGAAATGACACCATCCACCCAGGAAACATTGAACTGATGAACTGAACTAACATACTCTAAAAAAGGTCATCATTCAGCACTGAAACATTTATGCAGACATGTGGCGAAATGAATGATTAATTAACTTTTCTGGTGACAACCGCTACAGCTAATATAGGTGATCATGAAGATGATGTGAGGAACAAACAAGTAAATCCAAGAGCTACTCCTTATCAGCCTTAAATATGGACTAAATTAGCAGTTCAAGCAGTGGATGCAAATTGTGTGTGTAGAAAGTAACAAGAATATGTAATACTACAAAAGGAAGTTCTCATCACATGGTGAGTAGTGGTGTTTCGGCAGAAAAGGCATCAGCCAATTACTATGGCTGGTAAAAAAATCAACTCACTGTGATTGGTTCCTCCACATCCAGCATACTAATATTGTTGACCAGCATCTCACCATATTCACCAATGCACCAAACAGCTACCCTAACTAAGCTTTCCTACACAGTTCAAAGTAGAAGAGATACATGCGCTTCAGATAGGGAGAAAATTGATCCCATGGTTTACCAAGAATACAAATTATGCCTCCATACCTGTGTACCAGATGCTTGCAATGCTTTGTATAATGATCTGACCGAGTATCCTTGAAGTTCAGGCGCATTGCTTATCAGAACTATAAGAGCATGCCATACATCATCCTTCACAAAGTTTCCAGTCTGTGGATAGACAAGGGTATATTCTAAATTTGCATATCCATGACCCATGGAGAGAAAAATGGCTGATAAATGTATTTATGCACGTACCAGCGTTAAAACCTTGAACATCTGGTCTAAGTACCATAGCTTATCTTGAGAAAACCTGTTAGAATTACAAAATGTTATTATTTTGTAATCAACATGTTATAAGAAAGTTGTAAATCAAACAGGATAGGTATGGATCTAAAAGCAAGTTGATAATTAACATGTGATGCAATTAAGCAATAGTAAGGGGGTAAGGGAATGAATCACAGATTCATGTGATTGTCAAAATTGAATAAAAGGCATGAAAAAGACCCAAGGATAGATTTCTGAATTATTTTTATTTTATGTTATAGCCTGTAAAAGATAGCATGAAATGACAGAAAATTTGTTAGAAGATGCTATCTTATAGTATATCCAACATGACACCTAGAGTTAGGTTCACATCATGATATTCTCCCCAGTGCTTAAAGCCTTCTGCTATATTCCAACAAGCAAAAGAACGAGCAGTTGAAAAGACAAGGACTAAAAATACCAAATGAAATAAAGAAACTGCCCCTCTTGTTAACCTAATTTGTATACCCTTAGTTTAACTTCCATTGTCACCCTATGGGGAGGAGAACAAATTACAGTACAACAAGAAAAATCCATCATTTATTTCATTAGGTGAACAAAAATTTAATTGTTCCAAGACATGTAACAACAGTGATGTACAACCAATCTTTGGAGCAACTAGGGTAGCAAATCAGATGTTCTTCCAAAAGCCAGTAAAGATGATGAATGTGCCAAGACTTACTTTTCAACTATTGAGCATATTTTTGCCGTGAGGTCTTCCTTGAAGTCATCATCACTTACTTCTAGGTAGTCAACAAGCTCCTTAGTCAAAGGCTTTACATTCGTGTCATTCACGAGTAGGTAAACAAGTTCAAGGGCCCTTTTGCGAATAGAGACATCTGCATCCTGAGAGTGCATACGTGATTGCAAATTTTTAAGGGGAAGAAAAAGGAATCCCCATAAGAAAAACAATAAGCCTAAAGCATATTATACCATAGAACTGTATGATTGATTACCTTGACACACTCCAATATTGTTACCCTGTGCCTCTGCACTGCTAGTGTGTCCACTGCCATGGCCTTCATTAGCATATTCAGAGCAACGTATCTGAAAACACAGTGTGGATAGTAAGTAAAGTATCTATTATCTGTTAAGCTTTTAAAGCAGCAGAAAAAGATCCCCCAACATTCGTCCACATGGGCCAAAATATATGGTCCACATGGCGGAGAATTAAGAGATAAGGGAGATCTTTAAGATGGAATCATCTTGGGCCTCCAGAATTGACATTAACACTAAGTTTTTGACCTATGGGAAAACAAACAGCTGAACTAATACCAGATATGATGATACAGATCAAATCTAGCCCTGCAAATGAGTACCGCATGGGTCACTCTCCTAATTACATTTACGGGAGATTGTAGAATATTTTAAAACAACTTGATGGTGCAAGTGCTCTATTCATTTCTGAAATTCGAGAAGAATTGTATTCATATAACCAGCAAGTAATAGTGGTTGGAACTATGCTCGTCTACTACAGAGACAAGTCAGAACTCCAGACCAAAAAATAGCCCAAAAAACCACAAATAATTAACCTCTTTGTTACGATGGGTATCAGTTATCCAAGAGCAAGAGGAAATTTACCTTATATTGTTATCACGGTTGGACAAGAATCTACCCAAAATATTAATTGCCAGCACACGCAGACCACTAGTAGCTTCAATGCCCATTATGGTCTCAACACATTCATATAAAATAGCATTTCCAGCATTTTTGTTTGACTCAGTTTTCGTTGCAACCTGGAAATCCAGTACATGTGTTAGCTATGAACTAACCACTATAAGATACACAGGGGGCAAGTGTAACGGATAACCAAGAAAAAAGCTACTAAAAATAATAACACAGCAAAGGCAAAAAAATAGTCATGCTAACAGGTTTCATAGTCCATGTATAACAGTACTCTTAGCAAGACCTAAATGGAAGAATGCCTAAAAGAAGTTATAAATTGCTAGTAGTAGTTTCATTACAGGGGAGAGATCATTTTGCTGTACAGCATGTGACTAATGTCCATATGTAGCTTGTAACAACAAATATCTAGTTCACTGATTTGATGGGAGCTTATGCACTTTGAATTGAAATTTTGTTTCATGTAAAACACAAGGATGAACAAATTACCTGGGCAAGAATATCATTCACATGCTCGCTGCAGTCTGCATCCCCTTGACCCAATGTCCGCATGAGTCTAAGAACGCGGATGTGCAAGAATGGATCTGTGATGCCAGCAATGTCATATTCAGGAGCATACGAACTGTTGGACACGTCTCTCAGTATCCGGACCAACCCTTCAACGGAGTGCTGAAACAGCAAGATTTTGTCAGAATGCTAAATAATTATTGTCAAAATATATATAAATATTTGCAATAGTCTTGCATGTAGCCATGTACTACTCTGTACCAGAATATAAGACGCTTTGTAGGCTAAACTAGCCTACACAAACGTCTTATTTTTTGGTACAGAGGGAGTACAATCTAACAAGAATTTTATGAATATAGTTATAGACAAGAACACAGAAATGTTTTTGCTTCTTTTGGTGAACACAACATTGGAAACGAACATTTACCAAATAATGATGAAAATATTATAGCAATGATGTAAAATGACATTGTTGCGTCAATGCATCACCGAATGAACGATCTGAAGGAGCAGGGACTGGGACCGATGCTAATGGTTTCCGCTATGGTCCAAAAAATAGCGTTGTTACCTTTCTCAAGTACTCCAATGCTTCTCTGCTTGCTTTACAGAGTTCTGTACAGAGCTGGACAACAGATATCAGAACCCCATGATGTTTTTCCTTGAGTAATGATGCAGCAGAACCCATGAAGTTCTCTGCCAAATCTGGAACTTTTCTTACAACCCGTATAGAGCACAAGGCAGCCTACAAACAGGAGTGGTATACAATCAATAATAGTCCTCCACAAAACATATTCTAAGACTACCCAAAACAAGCAACACCTACGCAGAATGAAAACAACAAGACAATAAATGCGCAGAATGTAAGCTTCGAAATAATGATGGTATGGATTAGAACACCCCAGAAGTAACGAGTTGGTGTTTGAGTGCAAAATTACTGATGCTAAACTACCTATAGCATACAGGTACACTATCATGTAGGCTTTTACAGTTCTTATACTAGGGGTGGAAGGATCATTGCAGGCTTGAAGCATCCAAATACTCCCTCCATTCCACAATGTAGTGCGCCCGCGCTTCCCGAGATCTAAGTTTGACTATACATTTAACCAACAAGACGGACTGCGGCGGCAGCAAAAATTATACCACTGAATTCATATCGAAATCTCGGGAAGCGCGGGCGCACTACATTGTGGAATGGAGGGAGTAATAACTAATATCAGACTACTGCCATGGTGCTCAAAACAGTCTTTAGAAGGGACTAAAGTATCATGATAAAAAGATGAGCACCTTCTTCTTCGTGTTTGGGTCCCTAGTTTGCAACAGCCTCTCCACCTCGGGCGCCAGGTCGCGCGCCATTTCGGCGGAACAAATGTTCCCCAGGGCGCAGAGCGCAAGGCCCACAATGAACTGGTTGGAGTGGTTAAGATCTCTGCCCACGTTAAGTACTAGCAATTACTCAAAGATCAGCATGGCATTGCAAAACAATATCGACGAACAAGCGGCGGCAAATGTAAGCAAGCATAGGCGGGCGAGTCGGATACTGCTTGAGGGAGTTGGTGACGAGCATGAGGACCTCCTGCCGCTCGTCGAGCAGCAGCGTGAGGCCGAGGTAGCCGATGCGCTTCTCGGGGAAGCCCGAGGCGGCGATGAGCTTGAGGCACTCCATCTGGCCGAAATGCGTGGGGTAGCCGAGCATGTGGATGAACATGAGCTTGGCCATGTTGCGGTGCCGGTAGTCCTGGTCGTTGTCGCTGATGGCGGCCCTGATGGCCGCGCACTCCCGCCGCACCACCGCGCGCTCCTCGGCGGCCGTCTTGGAGGCGCGTATCGCGCGTATCATGTCCCTGCAGAGAGGACACGGGGGCGAGGTTACAGGACGCGACGGACGGATCTGAGCGGGGCGCTGGGCGGGCGGGCGGACGGGCGCGATCGAGGAGGCTCACCGGAGGCGCGTGCCGGAGGAGAAGGGGTTGAGGGAGAGGTCCATGGCGGCGTCCTCGACGATCCTCTCGACGGGGTCCTGGGGCTGAGGGGGAGGGGAGTCTCGCCGTCGGGGGGCGGGGCGGGGCGGAGGAGGAAGACCGCGGCGACGGCCGGGTGGATCTGGACGTGGGCGGTGGTGGTGCGAATTGCAAAGAGGCCCCTTGGTTTTGTTATTTTAGTCCATCTGGGGAATAGTTTCGCCGCGCTGATCTCACAAACCACTAAATTCCTAGTGTTAGTGCTCAGCATCACGGCTGATTTATTTATTCATTCAGTGATGACAAATACCCACTTGCTTGGTTTTTGCGGTCACATGGTGGACAATTATTTCTCGAGACATAGTGCTTAGTACTATATAAATCCAAATGCAAGGATGAAATCGGAGCGGAAAACGGACGGAACTGAGTACTACCACATTTGTTTTCATATATTTTTACAGAAGCGTCAACAAATACAGAAACCCAAAAATGAATATAGGAAAAGATACCACCGGAAACGGACATGGAGCAAATACAAAACGAACTGGAGCAAATACAAAGCGAACACGGATTCCAGGGTTGCTCATGTATTATGATCCGACAACCCTGGAGTGACAAGAACCGGGCCCACTCTCGATGAGGACGGTAGTTTGAGGAGTTCATGTATTCACTATGTGTTAATGCTTTGTTCCAGTTCTCTATTAAAAGGAAGCTTTAATATAGTTTCCAATATGGACCCCGCTGCCACGGGAGGGTAGGACAAAAGATCTCATGCAAGTTCTTTTAATAAAGCACGTATGACTATTTACAGAATACATGCCTACATTATATCGATGAACTGGAGCTAGTGCCGTATCGCCCTAGGTTATAACTGTCACATGATGAATATCATCCAACAAGTCATCGATCCAATGCCTACGAATTTATCCTTATTGATCTTGATGCGTTACTATTGCTATCATCACTGTTACACTTGCTACAAATTACTGTTATCACTGTTACTGTTACTATTGTTGTTGTCACTACTATCAAAACTATCAAACTACTTTGCTACTGATCACTTTACTGCAGATAATTAATCTCCAGGTGTGGTTGAACTAACAATTCAGCTGCTAATACCTTCAAATATTCTTTGACTCCCCTTGTGTCGAATCTATAAATTTAGGTTAAATATTTACTCTCGAAAACTGTTGCGATCCCCTATACTTGTGGGTTATCAACCCGCATGCCCTAAATACTGAAATATATTTTTTAGAAACACCTGTAACTTTATTCATACTCATAACAATTACAGGTATACTGATTTGAACCTAAGATCGAAGAAAATACAAAGTAACTCCTATGACTAAGAATTGCAATGAAATCTCTTGAAATCATCTTCTTCGGGGTATCAATCTCTGCTCGAAGAAATACTCGAGAGACTTTGGTAAAGAAGCTGCAATTGGACTGGAGAAACGGTGTTGTCACTCTTTCACCCACACGAATATTACCAATAATGGTTTTTGAAAGCGCCTTGAGTCGTCCATCCAAAAAGACGGGAAACCTTGATCGATGAGCGTACTTGGACCGAGGATGATCCCCTAGAAGTGCATGCCACCGGATCACTATATCTTCACAGTGGTGTCGATACAAGATTTCGCCTCAACAAAGAATCAGACCAACAAAAAAAGCTTGACACAGCAACATAAACTCATCGGATTCGAATAATCGGATCTGCGAGGACAGAAAACTCTCAAACCTCATGGCACCACCAAAAGGATTAGAGGAAATTTATTCTCGCAAAACTATCATGATCACTGGAAGTTGATGAAGAATATAAATATCTTGAAGATCCGAGGTCCCACCACCTCTCAATGCCAAGATGGCAGCCGGAGGCGAGGAGACCTAAATTTCTCAGATGGCGGCAACGATAGCGACACGAGAAAACCTTAGCAGATGTTGATGTCAAGGATCTTTGATACTAAAATATGTTATATGTGGAACACATGTATATTTTGCTTTGTGTGGACATACGAGGGCTTTAACCATTAAACTAACAAGTTGTGTCTGTTGTATGGTTACCTAAAATATGCTTTGCATGGTTTGCATACATAATAACTCACCTATTAGGAAATAAAAAGCACTTGAAAACAAAACATCCAATTCACTTTGTAGACTCGTGAAGCCCTCGACATCTCTGTAGAAATACCATATCCATGCTACTGAGATTATCCGCATGTTAAGGTCACCTCCTCCAAGCCCTCTTGTAACAAAAAAATCTTGCACACATAACATGGATTTATTTTGTAATTCTTGGGAGTTCAGTAGTCAATCGCCAGATTCTTAGATATTGTGATCAAAAATTGATCACAAGAACGTTGCATACTGTTGCAAGTAGATATAAGAACCACCACAACATAAACGACTAGCTGGTAATGAGGTTTAGATACGTGTTGGGAACATAGTAAAAGTTACTATACTTACCATCAGCGTATTACCTTTGTGTTTATCTTCATACTTTATTTTATAATTTAGTAAATTGTTCTATACTCTAGCTTATTTGCATCATGTTTGTTGCAAGGAGGTTGTTCATAAAACAACAACCTGGATGGGGCACATGTTATAAATATGTATGATAGTATTAAACATTCATAGCACTGGTGCTAAATGTTGCAAGGCTAAAAAGATTACTATATATGTGTGGCACTGCATCCAGTCACATAGGAGAAACCCGTTGGAGAAATTCCACAGTGATGGGTTTGTTTAAGTCATTTAATTAAGAATTATTTTACACTTGCAACTTTTGTTCAAAAGTAAAGTGACTAAAATATCGTTCACAAGCCATAGGGAACAAATGTCAAACTTATTGGTAAAAATACATGATGATGTGTGTAGTCTGATAACCCACAAGTGTAGGGGATTGCGGCAGTCTTCAAGAGAAGTATTGCAACCAAAAGATATTGATTGGCCACAAGGGAGTCAAATATTTTTGCTCTTTGACTAGGTGCACTGGATGTTGATGACACAACTTAAAAAGGTAAATAGAAAGACCCTTCATAGAGGGAAGAAGTGATTATCATGTTCTAGAGTTATTTTGAAAACAGTGATAAAAACAATTTTTGTATCCTCACGTCAATGGTTTCGCAACAAAGAACCTCATATCTTAAGTGCTAACACATGTCTAGAGTTTTTGAGAGCGGTTTCCATGCTTAACACTTCTCCCCACCTTGCTTACACAAACCCTGGCTAGTTGAATTCTCAGGTGCCCGCTAACTTTCAACTTGTCTAGAGGAGTGTCTCTTTGTTATTTGTTTATTTGGCACTGGACATCCCTTGATATCAACTCTCTTGCAAATTTAAACGACACACTATCCATGCTTATTGGGAGAAGAAGAAAGACAAACATTTTTTAGCATGGAAGATAACAATGCTCTTTACTACATCGCATGAGTTGTGGGCATTAACACAAAATAGACGACGTTTAAAGCATAAGACTAACACATGAAAATTTACTTGGAATGACAATGAAATACCATGTTAGTTTGGTATAGTGGACTCTTGATGGCATAAACTTGGATAAAGATTTTGGATACACAAGCGGTATTCCGCTTAGTACTCGTGGAGGCTAGCAATGGACTGGGAAGCATCACACTAGAGAGCATATTTATCACAATCATGTATTCTGAATAAGCAAGCATTAAGTGGTAACATGGACATGATACAATACTCTAAATACACAAGACCTTCTGAAAGTGCTAGTTATCGACTAGAGGGGGGTGAATAGGCGATTTTTATGAAAGTCTTTAAAACATGGAAGTTTCGACAAACAACGATACTAGTCAAGTAATGAAGTCAAACAGGTATAGCAATCAGGCAATGACTTCATGAAGACAAACTGTAAGTAATGAGAGGGAGAGGATAGAACCAGTCACTTGTTGAGGATACAGGATTTGTTGGACCAGTTCCAGTTGCTGTGACAACTGTACGTCTGGTTGGGGAGGCTGAGATTCAACTCAGAAGACTGCGTCTTCACCTTATTCCCCTTGAGCTAAGGACACCCAGTCCTTACCCAATTACTCTGGTAAGTCTTCAAGGTAGACTTCCAAACCTTCACAGACTTCGTTCATCGACGATCCACAATGACTCTTGGATGCTCAAAACGCGATGCCTAACCGGCTGAAGGATTCACAGTCCTCAAGTGTAACAAGTCTTCAGGTCACTCAGACAGAAAGACTTCAGTGATGCCTAACACTCTTTGGCTCTGGGTGTTTGGGCTTTGTCCTCGCAAGGATTTCTCTCTCTCAAAAGCTTCGGAGGTGGGTTGCTCTCAAACGGCAAAAGCCGTGCACTAATTCTGAGCAGCCACCAATTTATGGTGTAGGGGGTGGGCTATTTATAGCCACTAGGCAAGCCGACCTGATTTGTCCGAAATGACCCTGGGTCACTAAGGAACTGACACATGTTCCAACGGTCAGATTTCAAACACACACGACAACTTTACTTGGGCTACAAGCAAAGCTAACTCATCCAGCTCTGGATAAGATTTGCTCTCATTATCTTCGCTCAAAGACATAGGATTTTGGTTGAGCATCACTTCAGTCACTCTGACTTTGTTCACTTGGACCCCACTTAACAGTACGGTGGTTCCTATGACTCAACAAAGAAGAAAAGGAAACAACGAAACAACTAAGTCTTCGCGCTCCATAGTCTTCACTCAATGTCTTCTCATGTCATAGTCTTCAATGCGAATATCTTCATATACCACCACTGTCTTCAATGTCTTCATACATTTTTAGGGGTCATCTCCGGTAGGTAAACCGAATCAATGAGGGACTACTACCTGTGTTATCCTGCAACTCTCACAAACACATTAGTCCCTCAACCAGGTTTGTCATCAATACTCCAAAACCAACTAGGGGTGGCACTAGATGCACTTACAATCTCCCCCTTTTTGGTGATTGATGACAAACTGGTTGAAGTTTTCAACGGGGATAAAGTATGTGAAAATGTAAAGGATAAAGGTATTGTCTTCATAAGTGGGAAAGGCTCCCCCTGAAGATGTGCATATGAGAAATTTGCTTTTGGAATGCAAATGCACATGGCAGGTTGTACTTGTGGAGATCCTCTTCAACTTATGACGACAATTCATCATGCATGATTGGATATAACAAAGAAAAATGACATGCATAATGAACAATGGACGTCTGCAGAATGACCTAAGTGCGGAAGTTATCATCGCACATGCGGAATTTATCATCGCATCACAGAATAGCAAATAAGTAGCAGACGACCATCGAGTTTAAGTGTTACAACTCAAAGAACCAAATGTATCAAAAGTGAGAGTTGTAAGCACTAGGCAAAAATATAAAGCAACCACCCATATGGACCCGCTTGAAGACTATCAACTCATATGCTTCTCCCCCTTTTGTCAGTAAGGACCAAAAAGGTTTGAAGACATAGAGCTTCTACTCATTCCCAGAAGGAGTAGGTGAAGCAGCAGGGTCGTCGTTGACGTTTGGCGGTGCAGAAGAACTCGCCGCAGTGTCGATATGCGGCGATGCAGACGTTGGAGAAGTCACATCATCTTCATCCTCGATGACTCTGGCATTTACAGTAGCCGCTGAAGAGGAGTATTCAGAGTCTTCAAGAGATGGAGTCCGCCGCAGAACTGCATTCCTTGAAGGCGTTGAATCAAATTTATATCTCTCAGTGAAGCCATCCGCTCTTAAATCATCTTCAGAGCATAGAAGTGTCAGACTCTTCCAAGATCGTTGACAGGCTTCATGATGCTTATCTTGCTTTTGATGAAGTGCGACAAGAAGTTCTCGGTCATTTAGAACATGAGAGTGCTTCCTAGGCCTTTGAGCAATAGTGCTTTCTGTGTTGGCTTGAAGAGGAGCACGAGTATTGCCTGTCAATGGATAAACACAAGTGATAGCATTGGGCACATGATGACTTGGAATAGGCTGAGTGAAGCTTTGTTGGTCTGCATTGTGAAGACATAGCGACTCCTTTGCAAGGTCAGGATAAATGGCATCAACAGACAGATCGACCTCTGGCAAAAAGACAAGATGGTTTCGTGCAGAGGGCTGATAGTTGATTGCATAGTGAAGATTAATGAGGCGCATGACCCATGGAGCATAGAACTTCAGTCCAAAGATGTCTGAGCCTGATGCTGCCAGTTGACAAATGAAGAAATCTTGTGCATTGAAGCTCTTGCCATTGAGAATATAGAAGATCAATGTCTTCATTGTACCTTCAAGTTTTGCAGTTGGAGAATGTCCTTTGATAGGCCAGAGAGTTCGTCGTATGATGTGGTAGATGGTGCGTGGCAGATACTCAAGGTCTTCAACAAAGAACGCCTGAGGATATTCAGCATCTGGAGGCAAAGGCTTCATCATACTGAGCATCTGGCTCATGTTGGGCTCGGGCTTCTGAAAGATGCTCTCCAAAGCATCACGGTGAAGCCTACAACCAGGTTCAAACAGATCGCCTAGAGGGGACATGCCAGTTAGCTCAATGATATCAAGAGCTTTGGCTTCATGATGGACATTGCCTGTCATCCACTCAAGGACCCAAGTCTTTGGATCCCTGTTGTAGCCGCGAATGTGAAGAGTTGCATAAAACTGTAATAGAAGCTCTTCATTCCAGTGTTCCTTGTCTGTGACAAATCGCAGGAGTCCAACATCTCTGAAGCAATCCAATGCTTCTTCTAGACAGGGCGGGCCAGCTATAGCTTTAGTGTCGAGGCGCATATGTGGAAATATGCGCCCTTGATTGTATAAGACGCAAGAATAGTAGTTGCGCTGCTGATAGCTCCAGAACCGATCCGATGAAATGCGAGGTTTGGAGTATGGGTTCTTGGTGTTGTCGAAGAAGGTGTTATGTGCCACGAAGCCATTCACATTGAAGACCCCAGGTGAGGTTGCAGTGCCTGGGAATCTTGGAAGTCTTGGCTTGGGCTTCTGGACTTGAGGCCTGTGCTCGACATGATAGCCAAATTGTGGATCCGCAGCAGGTGGAGGAACCAGAATGGGCCATCTGACCATAACAGGCTGACCATGATCAAATGCCAGCTCAACAGTATGAGGTCTTGGAGGGGGTACAGGAGTACTGGCATTTTTGTTGACATGGGCTGCAAGTGGCACAATAGTTTTAGGAGGAATGATCACGTCTGGTGCAACATCAGCTTCAGGGGCCACATTGGCTTCAGGTACTTCAGTATTGGCTTCGGGCATGACGACATCAGTGTCGTTAGCAGTGTTGTCGGAGGTGGTGCCGTTAGCTTCAGCCCCCACTTGTGTGGCCGGAGAGTTGGACACATTCTCCTCAGGAACAACTTCTTGGTGGACTGGGGAAGTTGCAACTGGTTCTTCTCTATCATCGGCTGATGCAGCCAGAGTATCTTCAGCCGTATTGGCTTCAGACTCGGAGACGTTCACAGCTGGAGTGGCTTCTGGGAACACTTGGCGTGCAACAAATTGGTGGTGCACTTCTCCTTCTGGAACGCTCGGAAGAGTGACTTGAGGCCTTGGTCCTTTGCGAAGCCTGCGTAGCGCTGGCGACGCCTGTGGAGATGGAGTTGGCTGGGCCTCAAAGTCATCATCATCTTGCACTGGTGAGGTAACTTGTTGTTGGGGAGTACTTGGGGTGTCTTGGTGTTGTGGGTGATCAGCCCACGATGCATCCTGAGCAATTGGCGTCAGAGGACCACCAATGCTGATGAGCTTGCTGTGCGTGAGCATAGGCGATGATACCATGTTGTGTTCGATCTGAGGAAGAACTTCATCATCTTCTACATTGTCGTGGTGACCAATGTCTTCAGCTGCGGTGGGGTCAACAGCTGGAATATATTCAGCTTCAGGAGCCTCTGTGGAAGCAGGCTCATGAACTATCATACGTCTTTCTTGTTGTGTGGATCCAGGACGAGCAACAGAAATGGGCTCGACAACAAGGGGCTCTGTGGGAGCAGCCCGATCTTTCTTGGTTTTGCGCTTCTTCTTGGAGGGTGCGTCATCAGATGCTTCAAGATTTTTCCTCTTTCTGGCTTCAGCCTCGGCAGCTCTCGTCTTCTTCAGTTCTGAAGCGGTTGACTTGACCTTTGGCTTCGAGCCGGTCATGCTGCTTGGGAAGACAATGGTTGGTGCGTCTTGCCTAGGTGCAGGAGTAGGAGTTGCTGCAGGCTTCTTGGACTTCTTCTTTGAAGCCATTCTAGGGTCAATGCCAGGTCGTCCAAGGGCCTTGCGCTTTTCTGCTTCATTGTAGGCTTGCACACATTTGGCAGCCGAAAGCTTCATGCACTCACGAGAACCTTGGGCTTCATCATGTTTCTTGCGAAAAGCTTCTTTGAGCTTGTGTAGCATAATCTTGAAGTTCTGCACATCCTTCACACTGAGCCTAGCCATATGCTTCTTGAACTGAGCCTTTTCAAAATCTATCTTGTGCTTTAGCTCAACAATTTTCTGAGCAAGAGCTAACTCAGAAGCAATGGCGCCGTGGAAGGAGACGTTGAGGCTAATTGGAAGTTGTAGATCGTCAAAACTGAGTTCTGGATTTTCAAACCAGTCATCGATGAACTTATTCAGAATCTCAACATCGAAGAGGGGAAGATCATTGAAGATTTCCGCCTGCTGCTTGCTCTTAATCAACATCTCAAGAGCGTCATTAGTAAGATCGTGGTCACTTGACAGATCAATGGATTCATTTCTCAGAATGGCAGCAGGGGTCAGATCAGAACTGGAGGAGTGCATAGGCTTCTTCTTCTTCATCTCGGTCTTGGAGACGCGAGAGAGATCTTCAGACTGCACACTTGGTGCAGGTGGAACGGTGGCCAAGGGCTTCACTCGTGAAGCTTTTGGTGGAGAAGAAGGTTTCAGAGCCTTGGGTTTCTTCTGCTTCTTTGGCTTCGGAGGTGCAGGCGCTTCATTAGTGTCAGCGTCATCTGTAGGTCGATCCACATCTGCCCCTTGAACCCTGATATTAGTGATGAGACCTTCTAAGTCATAGAAGGGCCCAACCAGATTTTGTTCAGCTTCGCGTGTGCCATCGGCACGAGGCGTAGAGGGGCCAGGATTGAACTCTAATCCCCAAGATTTCTTGTTCTCCTTGGCAGAGTGCATGGCAGACTGAAAGTTACGCTTGAACAGATTGTCGTCACGACACCATAGCAGAGATGTCGGATGAGCATCAGTAGGTTGAAGTCCATGGACCAAGCAAGGGAAGAAACCTTGTTCAATAGCTTCAGCTCTTGACCGGGGAGGAAGATCTTTGTACAGAATGTCTCCCCATGGTCGCTTGATGGCATTCTTCTCAGCATATTCCTGGGTCACGAACCTGTACTTGTACCATTCACTACTAGGGAAAACCTTATACACGGAGGTATAGCAGTAGCGTTGGTCAAAACTCGGCGCTAGCGCTATTTACTAGTAGCGCTTGTTACAAAACCACGCTACAACCATTGTTTTAGCAGTAGCGCGTCTCCACAGAAAAGCGCTACTACTAAAATTCCCTCACTAATGTCGGTAGGCTAGGAATAGTAGTAGCGGTTCACCCAGAAGCACGCTACTACTAAAAACTTTGTAGCAGCGCATTTATGCTGTAGAGCGCTACTGCTATGAAAAAGAAATTAAATAGAAAAATAAGTAGAAAAGTAAATGAAAATGAAAGAAATAAAAGGAGAAATGAAAAAAAGAAAATGTAAAGAAAACAAAACAAAAAGAAAAACAAAACAAAAAGGAATAGTTGTAGCGCGTTTCTCTGGAACACGCTATAGCTATCTTAGCTATGGCGCGTTTCGGCAAAACGCGCTACTGCTAGTTTGACTCAAATCCCGGCAGCCTGGGCTCAAAATTTCGCTAAGTCCTTTCCCCCTCTCTACTCCCGGCCCCCTGTCCCACAACTGCTCCATCGCCGACGTCGCCCTGCCGCCTTCAACCACACCGTCGCCGCCCGCCGCCGCCCGAGGCCGCCCTCGACCTCACAGCCGCCGCCCGAGGCCATCATCGACCTCACCGTCGCCTCCCTCGAGCTCACCGCCGTCGCCCGAGCCAGAGCCTGTCCCTGCCGCCGACCGTAAGGCTCTGCCTCTCCTGTCCCCTGCCCTCCTCTCTCTCTGTGCTAGGGCAATTCATATATATGTTGACACTGTGTTCATATGAACCCTAGATTTCTTAGGGCAGTAGGCATTTTATAGCATTTAGGAAAAATGATTAGCAATTCTTTTAGGAAATTAGCTAGGACAATTTTTATGAAAATGCCTAAACAGTAATTCCATTTAGCTTTAAACTAATAGAGGGTATATAAATAATAGTAGCATTTAGATTTAAATTAACAGAGGCTATAAACAAAAAACACTTAGCTATAAAAAATATTTGGACTACGGACCTGAATTTGTTCCAAATTTCATTCAAATGAAATTTGAATTATTTGGACTATGGACCTGAATATTTTTGAAGAAATTGGGTGTAGGTACTAAGGTCTTGCTGTGGAAATTTTGGTGAGGTCAGAAGGGTTAGAGAAAATGGAGTTCCTAGACTTTTAGCTTTAGACAAAAAACAAAAGTATTCAGCTATAAATAAAAAACAGTAGCGATGGCATTTTAGCTATAAACAAAAAATAGAATTGTTTTTCTTTTAAAAAACTTGGTCAAACTAATTGTTGCTATGTAAACAAAAAACAAGACTGTTTTTATATGATATATGTCATTGATGTTCATTTGCATATTCCATTATTGTTGATTATATTTTTTCATTGAAGTGGCCATGTTATATGCAAATTCCTCAATAGTGTTTGCTCATGTTATATCTTTTCATTGAAGTTGTTCCATTGTGCCCAAGTGGCTTTGTTGTTTCCAGGGAATGATGCTGAGTGGCCTATGTTTTGCCGGAATGTTGATTCATTTCTGTTCCGGCAAATTTCAGGTTCTCGATTTGTCCACTTTTTAGCAAAGGTCATGCCGAAATTTTCCGTGAATTTCGGGATGACTTGTGCTACAAACTAGGACATATCGAGTGCCCGGGATTCGCCGCACCACGAAGGAGTCAACATTCCTGCAAAACAATAGGCCTTTTTTATGTCATTATTCATTTTATTAGGTCTAGAATTAATTGACTATATTTAATCATAGGAAACATGGCTAGCAACGATGAAGGACAGGGTTCTAGTGATTGCGACGACGTCTACTGGGCGACAGACGAATTTTTTAGCCTTGACGACGATCAACCGATGTTGTTGCTGGGCCCACCGGTGGCATCGGGGACTGAGACCGACACGCAGACTGGTGCTGAGACTGAGACCGGCGTTGAGACTCAGACCGGCATCGAGACCGGCGCTGAGACTGAGACCGGCGCTACCTCGGGGAGCGGGGCCAGTGTAGAACCGAAAGCAAAGAGGCAACGGCTTCCTAACAAACTCAGGACTACTGGACTGGTGGTCAAGGAGGTGTACGACGGCAATTTTGAGCCAAAGACGCCCGAGGAAGCGCGTCGATGCTACGACAATCAAATAGGCTGCATCGTATGGACAACCGCCACCATCAACGATGAGAAACTACAGAAGATAGAAAATATGAGGAGCTCCCTCCTAAAGAAGTTTCACCATATATTCTTGTTCCCGGGCCGGAATGAGAAGGATTATGAAGATCCAGATGAGGACCCGACAATGAAGAAGATAAACAAACACGCCATGACCAAGTTTAGCGACGCGTTGGCCGCCTGGAAAAATCGAGTGAAAGCAAAGATCATCGACAAGAAGGAACCCTACTCCGAGATTGTAAAGGATAATCCGACAATCACGGAAGAGCAGTTTCAAATATTCAAGGAGGCTTGCGAGGCCGAAGCTGCCAAAAAAAAGTCTAAGTACATGAAGGGGCTTCAAGAGAGGAACATTGGGAGCCACCACCTCGGAAGCCGTGGTTACGGCGGAAAGAGGTCCAAATGGGCCAAGGAGGACGCGGAAGCCGCGAGTCTGGGCATCCCAGACCCTTTGGCGGATTTCACCGTCCCGCAGGAGCGTGACGTCCTCAGGGCCCGGCACCGTTGGGACCTAGTGAAGAAGGTTTACGAGACAACACCGGTCATTACGGAGTTCATGAGACTGCTGGTAATTTTATTTTCTGATCAATTCGACTGCACACGTTAGTCATATTTGTAAACGATCCTTGTGCCTTTTGCAGAGAGAGCAACACCGGATTGCGGCCGAAAGCGACTCGCCGTCTAAGGCATTAGCGAGGCCCAAGTGGGACACTCCATTCAACCGGGCGTTGAACATATTGAAACGACAACCGGTGGATACTCGACCGTCGTATGGACGCGTGCACGGTGTTGGAGACGGCGCCGCGTGGAAGAAGTACTAACGTGAGACCATGGGGGAGAGAAAGGAAAGACGGAGGTTAACTGAAGAAAACATCGACAAGAAGGTTGAGATTGCAGTTGAGAAGAAATCATCTCAGACAGTCGCAACAGCGGTAGCTACCGCAAAATAGGTGGTTGCAGATTTGTCTACTTCCTTGGTGACGGGCGTTTTCACTTGGACAAGGCAAAATCCAGAAAAAAAATGCAGAGGACTTTCCCCTTGCTGACTTCTTAGGGAGCAGCTCTACTAGCGTTGCACCAGCACCTGCTCCAGCACCGGCTCCCGCACCTGCTCCCGCACCGGCTCCAGCACCGGCTCCCGCACCGGACGTGCTCGGTGGTGCTTCGTCTTTGGCTGAGCTCGACGCCCTCACGGTATCTGTCACACTGGCCCCCTTCAATATAAATGTATAATCTCCCATTTTCGTTGCCTTTCGGATGTCTCACGTCGCAGACTTTTCTTTGCAGGCCGATGAAACCCCGTGCACCATATTGCACACCATCAGCAACCAGAAGGTGGACGTGGGTAAGGCGACAATAATGGAGCCGAAGGAACCATTGTTCCACAGCCGGCCGATCCCCCCGAACATCTTCAAGGTTTCCGTGGCCAGTGTCAAACCAGGCCACGAGAATTTGCCTCCTCCAATACTAGTGGGGGATGATGACGAGACACCGCGGCGGCTTGGTGATTGTTGCAATGGGTGGGTGCTGTTGTGGCCAAAGAGTCTGCTTCGTCTGGAGGCGGCCTGGAGCACACCCACGAGCACGCAGCCTCGGCAAGGTATGAACATCAACACCCCAATTACCCAATTAGCGTCGGGTGTCGGGTTGGGTGATAGCGTACGGGGTAAGGAGGAGGCTCCATTAGTCGCTGATGACGTCAGCATGGATGAGGATGAGGATGACGATGGTGCTGAACAGTATGTCTATACTGGCGCCTCCTCAGGATTTGAGCATCATGAGTCGGTGCCTGAATTGCCATCTCAACGTATTATGGACGACCTTCCGGTAGTAAAGAAGTCTAGGAAGAGAGCGAGGAAAGGCAAAAAAGCTGATTCTATGATCCAGCCGCCTCAGCAGCCTCGGCTTCAGGACCGTATAGATATCCCCGATGCGGATAAATGGCATATCCCCGGTAAACCAATCCTACCTGCAACAGCGCTACGGGTCAGATTTGGCGATCTAAGGAGACTTCATGACGATGTGCTGCGGGTAGAGAAAGGCCTCATCGCCTCGAAAGATCCAAGATACCCACTCTACGTGGTTAACGTTCCGCGGCAAATGTCGTACGTCGATAGCTTCCCCGCGGATAAGTTCTTCCTCCAATTTGATTACATATTCGACATGTTTCACGTGAAGAAGCTGGATTTTACGTTTGTCCGCCTTTATACCTTGCACATGAACTACATCATCGGGGTTGAGCAGATATCTCATATCTGTGTCGCTGACCCGTACTACATGCACGAGGGCTTCTTGGGAGTCTGCGCAAAGCATCATGAATACGCGAGGGATTACATCGTCAGTTTCATGCTCGCCAATAAGGACAAGGAGGCGATTCTCGTGCCTTATCATCCCGTATAAGTCATCCACGCTGCTATCCTTCCTTCGATTTCAATCATTCATTTGCACGGTGGAGGCTAATTAATTTGAGGTGTACTTATTTTGCGCAGCGGCGGGTGCGCCGTCCTCATCATCCTCTACCCCCGATTCTCCCATGCTCTTTACTTGGACAAGTCGAAGAACATTCACAAAAAGGATTACACCCACATCAAGGATGTTCTCGACAGTGCTATGTTTTACTACCAAGCAAGGGGTGGAGAGGTCAGGGACAAGAAGAGAAGGGGCGGCAGGGTCGCCTTCGGCCATAAGACCGACTTCTGCTGCATCCAGCAACCGGACGATTCTCTTAATGATGGATTCTATGTCCTACACCACATGCTGGAGTACAGACGGGATCACCAGAACCTTCGCATGTCACCTAGATCCGGAGATGCCCATATTCTGCAATGGGCAAAGGACATACGAGATATCGAGGATCATCGACTTCGAGCTGAGTTCTATACCATCCAGCGCGAACTTGCCCAAATCATCACGAAGGAGGTCATCGAAAAAATAGGGATGTTCTACGGAGAAGGACAAATGTCGCGGGAAGACGTCCGAACATGGATAGCCTCTCAACGTCTCGACATGAAGCCTTTCACTAAGCTCGAGGACTATCTCCCTGACTTGGATGGATGGAACGACATGTTGGAGTGATTGTCGATATATGACAATGTGTTCGTTTAGTCCATAATTTCTGTATGACAAAACTTTGAGTTATGCACGGTGAAACTTTATTTGTGATGTAATTAAACCGTCCTCCTCCTCGACTAGTGAAAATCACTCTAGTTAGGGCATTTTGGGGTACGATGAACTTTGTTATTTATGCTTATGATATGTTGTTTCTATTTTTGCCAAGTCTGTCTCTTTCTGTTGCTCAACTATATATGTTGCATATCATCGACTCATGTGACGATGCAGGTGCATAGATCATAGATGGCGAAGAAGTGCTACGCCAGGAGTATATATACGACAAGTGGCCAGAGTGTCAGGCCCATGTGTACCGGTTTCCGGTTTCCGAGCGACAGGCAGTATTTAGTTTAGGTTCACGCTAATGCGAGAGAGGGATACAAACTCATGTACTCAAAGTGATAGCTCTTCTCGCGTATATCATTGTTTAGATGGATGACGATGTATTTGCAAGTAACCGAGACTTGTATCGCTATTTTCGAGATGATGACGAGAGACCACTTTGTGTTCGATGATGATTATGATGATGACATGATTTGATGAGACTAATTGTATGTATATGCTATGATTACATTTGTATGTGTATGATATGCTAAAGATTATTGTATAAAGCCTATTCAAATACAAAACAAATACAAAACAAATATGCAGGGAAAAAACTAATAAAACTAGTAGTAGCGAGGGGGGGAAATTTAGTAGTAGCACCGCCTTACCAGTAGCGCTTCCCAGTAAACAACGCTGCAGATAATATCAGTAGCGCCCTTTTCTAAAGAGCGCTACAACTATTCATGTATAGCAGTAGCGTGGGACAACAGACGCTACTGCTATACGTTAGCTGTAGCGCCTTATTAGTAGCGTCGGTCCCCGCGCTACTGAGAGGCCCAAAACCCGCGCTACTGCTAGGCTTTTCCCTAGTAGTGATTGTTCGGCCCAATATCTTCGAATCCATTGGATTCGAGTTTTGCGTTCATTATAGGTGTCTTCAGGATCAGTTTTATACAGTTCATGCAGATCAGCTGGCAAATCCTTTGATGTTTCCCCGCGACGCTGTCTGCCGCCCTTCCTCACTGACTTTTGCGAAGCCATGAAGTTCAGACTGTATGGCTTCAATACTGACAAAGGCTTCTTGGTCAGACAAGAACTGGCTTCGGGAGAGTTGATATGATGCTGTAAGAATTCCGCAAATGAATGCAGACTATGAGAACCAAGGGATTCTCCCACGGACATGTACCTATGACAGCATTAAAGATGCGAGGAAAGGGGAAGAGGTCATATGCATTCTCAGAAGATTTTGAAGATAAATCAGTTTGAAGACATTGACCTCATAACGCGAAGACATTCACTTATGTGTTTGAAGTTGGTTCCAGATTTGTACGAATCCAAGAATAGGTACAAGTGAGGAATCTAACTAGCTTTAGATGCATAAGTGAAGATGCGAGGCACAGTATGAGATGCGGAACTAGACAGATCCAAGTTTGTAGTCACAAAAACTACTTTTGGCGAAGAAGGATGAATCGATTAGATCAAAAGACAGTAAAAAGTGAGATTTTAATTACCACACGATGAACTGCTAGATGGGAAGAGTAGGATATGGAGCAGTTCGATCCATCATGCCCTAACTTGGCGACAGAGGACACCTACGGCGGCGGCAGAGAGGACGATGTCCGCGGCCGGCATGAGGACGGCGTCGGTGAGGTCGCGGCAGCTAAGTGCTTCGTCGCCGGCGTCGTCGAGAGCTAGCGGAGGCGCTAGGGTTTTGACGAGGTGGAGAGGTGGAAGAAGGATTTTTTACTGTGAGGGGACATGTATTTATAAGGAAAGAGACGACACAGCGCAATTACGCAGGTGCCCCTGGCGATTCACATTTGAGGGACACGTGGCGTACATGCAACACACTTGTGGTTGTCCCATGTTCCCACGCCCGCCAGGATTGTCGGATGGTCGTTCCGGCTTCTCCGGATTTCAGGCAAAGAGAATAGAGCATTTAAAACAGATTTAACGTTTGTCTCTGTATCTTCTGCTGACAAGGACGCAGAGAAGACCTTCGACAGTTTCAATAGAATGCATATGACTTGGATAGATAGAGTTTGAGATAGAGAGCATAGAGAGAATAGGGTCTGATCACATTCACTTAGTTCAAAAGATTCAACAGAGAAGACATAGCTATAAGTGAATGCTATAGAGGACATAACACTATATATATCAGAATACAACCAAATCAACATATTGAAGATAATCAATAAGACATGATTATGTTGAAGACAAATCAAAAGTGAAGACATAGCAAAAGTAACGCCATGAGGAAAAAAACACTTCAAACAGAAGAATTTGGTGGTGGCGTTACCCACCGTATAGGAAGTATTAGACCCAGACACGGCGCACAATTATCGTGGTGCTCCGAAGTCAAATTCCACGTTAATGTATTCACACTTATAATGTAAGTCTTCATTGATTGAAGATATACTTTACTTCGTATGTTGCACATCTAAGTCATCAACATGCATAAGTGTTAGGATGTGTGCCTAATCACATGACATTTGAGGATTCCAATATATTTAGCTCACACCGTAACTTGCAAAACCTTTTCTCATCCAAGGGCTTTGTGAAGATATCTGCCAGTTGCTCTTCAGTGTTGACGTGTGTGATATCAATATCTTCCTTCATGACATGATCTCTGAGAAAGTGATGACGAATTTCAATATGCTTTGTCTTCGAGTGCTGAACGGGGTTGTTGGCAATCTTGATGGAGCTTTCATTGTCGCAGTAGAGTGGTACTTGTTTCAGATGGATACCATAGTCCTTGAGAGTTTGCTTCATCCATAGAAGCTGAGCGCAGCAAGATCCAGCAGCAATGTATTCTGACTCAGCAGTGGAGAGTGATACACAGTTCTGCTTCTTTGAAGACCAACAGACAAGTGATCGTCCCAAAAAATGACATGTGCCTGATGTAGACTTGCGATCCACCTTGTCACCAGCATAATCAGCATCCGAGAATCCAACCAGATCAAACTCTAAGCCCTTTGGATACCATAATCCTAATGTTGGAGTGTAAGCCAAATATCGAAGAATTCGCTTCACAGCTAAGTGATGTGATTCCTTTGGTGCCGCTTGGAATCGAGCACACATGCAAACACTAAGCAATATCTGGCCTAGATGCACATAGATAAAGTAAAGAACCAATCATGGAGCGGTATACCTTTTGATCAAACTCTTTACCATTGTCGTCGGGACCCATATGGTGTTTGGCTGGCATTGGCGTCGTGTAACCTTTGCAATCTTGCATTCCAAACTTCTTCAGGCAATCTTTGAGGTATTTTTCTTGAGATATGAAGATGCCATTTCTTTGCTGACGAATTTGAAGACCAAGGAAGAACTTCAGCTCACCCATCATGGACATCTGATATTGCTCTTGCATCATGTGTCCAAACTCATCACTATATTTCTGGTTGGTGCAGCCAAAGATAATGTCATCCACATATATTTGGCACACAAACAGTTCACCATCATATGTCTTCGTGAAGAGTGTGGGATCCAGGGAACCAGGTTTGAAGCCTTTGCTCTTCAGGAAGTCTTTGAGCGTGTCATACCAAGCGCGAGGAGCTTGTTTGAGGCCATACAATGCTTTGTTTAGCTTGCACACCATATCAGGATGTTTCGGATCTTCAAAGCCAGGAGGTTGTGCAACGTATACTTCTTCTTCAATCTTGCCGTTGAGAAATGCACTCTTCACATCCATTTGATATAGCAAGATATTGTGATGGTTAGCATAGGCTAGTAGTATGCGAATAGCTTCAAGCCTAGCCACAGGAGCAAATGTTTCATCGAAGTCAATCCCTTCCACTTGAGTATATCCTTGTGCAACGAGACATGCCTTGTTTCTGACGACTTGACCATGTTCATCTTGCTTGTTGCGATATATCCATTTTGTGCCTATTATGTTGTGCTTGCGAGGGTCAGGTCGCTTGACCAGTTCCCAGACATTGTTCAGTTTGAATTGTTGAAGCTCTTCTTGCATAGCTTGAATCCATTCAGGTTGCATAAAAGCTTCAGCAACCTTTTTGGGTTCTGATATTGAGACGAAAGCAAAGTGCCCACAGAAATTTGCTAGTTGTGTTGCTCTTGAACGAGTGAGTGGACCAGGTGCATTTATGCTATCAATTATCTTCTCAATCTGTACTTCATTTGCAACACGAGGATGAACTAGACGAAGATTTTGCTCTTGCTGATCATTGTCATCATTGGAAGGATTGTCTTCAGGCTGAGCATTGTCTTCAGGTTGATTAGGTGCAGAAATGATAGGTTCCTCTTCAGGCTGTGCTTCAGAAGGCATGATTTCACCAGTTCCCATTAGCTTGATAGATTCACTGGGTGGAACCTCATCTAGCACATTTGGCAGGTGCTCTCTTTGCGAGCCATTGGTTTCATCGAACCTGACATCTACAGTTTCAACAACTTTGTAGAGATAGAGGTTGAAGACTCTGTAAGAGTGCGAATCCTTTCCGTAACCGAGCATGAAACCTTCGTGAGCTTTTGGTGCAAATTTTGATTTGTGATGTGGATCCTTGATCTAGCACCTAGCTCCAAATACTCTGAAGTAACTGACATTTGGCTTCTTGCCAGTGAGGAGTTCATAGGATGTTTTCTTCAGAAGCTTGTGAATATACACACGGTTGATGACATGGCATGCTGTGTCAATAGCTTCAGACCAGAATTTTCTTGGTGTCTTGTATTCATCGAGCATCGTTCGAGCCATTTCAATGAGGAATCTGTTCTTGCGCTCTACGATGCCATTCTGCTGAGGTGTGTACGGAGCCGAGAACTCATGAGTGATTCCCATTGTATCCAGATAAAGATCAAGTCCGGTGTTCTTGAACTCAGTGCCGTTGTCACTTCTGATATGCTTGATCTTGACACCATAGTTGTTCATGGCACGGTTGGTGAAGCGTCTGAAGACATCTTGCACTTCAGTCTTGTAGAGAACAATGTGCACCCACGTATATCTTGAATAATCATCAACAATGACGAAGCCATAGAGACAAGTAGTTTTTGTGAGGGTAGAGTAGTGAGTAGGGCCAAATAAGTCCATGTGTAGCATCTCGAAGGGTTGAGATGTCGTCATGATTGTCTTCGAGGGATGCTTGGCCCTAGTCATCTTTCCAGCTTCGCTGGCACCGCACAAATGATCCTTCTTGAACTTGACGCCCTCGATGCCAATGACATGCTTCTTCTTGACGAGAGTGTGTAAGTTCCTCATGCCAGCATGCCCCAGCCTCTGATGCCAGAGCCAACACTCTGAAGCTTTTGCAAGAAGACATATGGCAAGCTGTGGACCTGCTGAGAAATCTACCATATACAGATCATCTTTCTGGTACCCTTCAAAAACTAGAGACTTGTCAGATTCCATAAGTACAAGGCAACAATAGTCTTGCAGGAGATGAATTATACTCATATGAATAAGTAGAAAAGTTGTTAGTTCTACGAACATAGCGGTTTTGAAGACACACGCTCATATTCATATGTCTGAGTATGGTTTCCCTGCAAAACATTGGCGTTAGGGTGACTCAGGTGAGTCCTTTGTCCGTATGAAGCCTTTGGTCCATATGAAGCCTTAGGCCTGGGGTTTGTCTTCTTCCCAGGTGGTGTCATGATGACATTCACTGGAAGATTCTCGAGACAGCTTTTGGGAACCCAGATCTTCTTCATAGGTGGCCCATTCCTGCAGTTAGTTCCAATATACCTGGCAAACACTTCACCATTCTGATTCTTAAACAGTTTATAGTTTGCATCAAAGGATTCATCGATGATAATGGGGTTAGCACAGGTAAAGCCAAATAAGGTGGATGGGTCCACTGAAGGTCCCTTTGCAGCAACCCAAGTGGTTTTGGGGTACTGCTCAGGCTTCCAGTAGGAACCATCAACATTCATTTTCCTCTCGAACCCAACACCCTCTTTCCTAGGGTTTCGGTTCAGAATCTGCTTTTTGAGGACATCGCACAATGTCTGATGCCCTTTCAGACTTTTGTACATCCCTGTTTCAAGCAATGTCTTCAACCTAGCATTTTCATCAGCAATAGTAGTGGTATCCTCAGCAGAGGGGTTAGTTACCACATCAACAGTTGAAGACAATGCAACAGTAGCAGTAGTAGAACATTCAGCAACATAGGTAGCATTATCATGCTCAAGGCATTTTAAACATGGTGGTTCAAATCCATCCTGAGCGGGACTGATCTGTTGAGTGCGAAGTGACTCATTCTCTGTTTGAAGATCTTCACGAGCCGCTCTCAATTTCTCAAGCTCTTGCTTCCTTTGAAGATAATCATAGGGGAGCTTTTCATGAGTGGTTGAGAGCATTTCATGACAACTTTCAAGTTCTTGGTACTTAGCATGAAGATTTTTTATGTCTTCAACTAAGGACTGTGAACGGGTCATTTCCGCGTCCAACAGGTCATCGCTTTTGTCTAACAGTTTTTGAGTATGTTCCATAGCCTTTTGTTGTTCAGTTGCAATTTTAGCAAGTGTTTTGTAGCTAGGTTTGGATTCACAATCAGAGTCATCTTCACTTGATGTTTGAAAGTAAGCATCGCGTGATTTTACCTTGGCACCACGTGCCATGAAGCAGTAGGTGGGAGCAGAGTCGTCCTTGTCATTAGCTTCAGCATTTGTGAGGGAGTCATTGTCTTTAGTGTTGAAGATGGACTTGGCAACGTAGGTTGTAGCTAGAGCCAGACTTGGAACGCCGGGGTCGGACTCCTCCTCAGACTCCACCTCCGCCTCCTCAGAAGCAGACTCCTCTGAATCCATCTCCTTGCCAACAAAAGCACGAGCCTTGCCAGATGAGCTCTTCTTATGAGACGAAGACTTGGATGAGTACTTGGAAGAAGACTTTGAAGATTTCTTCTTCTTCTTGTCATCAGAATCATATTCCTTGCTCTTCTTCTTCTTCTTCTTCTCATTGTCCCACTGTGGACACTCAGAGATATAGTGTCCAGGTTTCTTGCACTTGTGACATGTTCTCTTCTTGTGGTCATGAGTGGAAGCTTCATCATTTCTTGAGCTGGATCGTGAAGACTTTCAGAAGCCCTTCTTCTTAGTGAACTTCTGGAACTTCTTCACAAGCATAGCAAGTTTCTTTCCAATGTCTTCAGGATCATCAGAACTGCAGTCGGATTCTTCTTTAGATGAGGAAACAGCCTTTGCCTTCATAGCGCGAGTTCGGCCATAGCTGGGACCATAGATATCTCTTTTCTCAGATAGATGGAATTCATGTGTGTTGAGCCTCTCAAGTATATCAAACGGATCGAGTGTCTTGAAGTCAGGGCGTTCTTGTATCATGAGGGCAAGGTTGTCAAAGGAGCTGTCAAGTGATCTCAGTAGTATCTTGACGATTTCATGCTTGGTAATCTCAGTAGCGCCGAGAGCACGAAGCTCATTTGTGATGTTAGTGAGGCGATCAAACGTGAGCTGGACATTTTCATTGTCGTTTCTCTTGAAACGGTGGAATAGGTTGTGAAGAACACTGATCCTTTGATCTCTCTGGGTTGAGACGCCTTCGTTGACCTTGGAGAGCCAGTCGCAGACTAGTTTCGACGTTTCCAGAGCACTCACACGGCCATACTGTCCTTTGGTCAGATGACCACAGATGATGTTCTTGGCAGTAGAATCCAGTTGAATGAACTTCTTGACATCAGCAGGGGTGACACCTTCACCAGTCTTGGGAACGCCATTCTTGACGACATACCAGAGGTCGACATCAATGGCTTCAAGATGCATGCGCATCTTATTCTTCCAGTAGGGATATTCAGTTCCAGCAAAGACAGGGCAAGCAACGGAGACTTTGATTATCCCTGCAGTCGACATAGCTAAAACTCGAGGTGGTTAAACCGAATCACACAGAACAAGGGAGTACCATGCTCTGATACCAATTGAAAGTGCTAGTTATTGACTAGAGGGGGGTGAATAGGCGATTTTTATGAAAGTCTTCAAAACATGGAAGTTTCAAAGACAAACGATAGAAATGATCCTATTGATATGCAGCGGAAGATAAACTACACTAGGCAAGCCATAGTCCAGTATGCAATGAAGTAAAAGCTCGAAGACTAATAGCAGCTAGGTAGTAAGGATCAGGATGGAAGATGGTATGAAGACAAACAACGATATTAGTCAAGTAATGAAGTTGAACAGGTATATCAATCAGGCAATGACTTCATGAAGACAAACTGTAAGTAATGAGAGGGAGAGGATAGAACCAGTCACTTGTTGAGGACACATGATTTGTTGGACCAGTTCCAGTTGCTGTGACAGCTATACGTCTGGTTGGGGAGGCTGAGATTCAACTCAGAAGACCGCGTCTTCACCTTATTCCCCTTGAGCTAAGGACACCCAGTCCTCGCCCAATTACTCTGGTAAGTCTTCAAGGTAGACTTCCAAACCTTCACAGACTTGTTCACCGGCGACCCACAATGACTCTTGGATGCTCAGAACGCGATGCCTAACCGGCTGAAGGATTCACAGTCCTCAAGTGTAACAAGTCTTCAGGTCACTCAGACAGAAAGACTTCAGTGATGCCTAACACTCTTTGGCTCTGGGTGTTTGGGCTTTGTCCTCGCAAGGATTTCTCTCTCTCAAAAGCTTCGGAGGTGGGTTGCTATCAAACGACAAACGCCATGCACTAACTCTGAGCGGCCACCAATTTATGGTGTAAGGGGTGGGCTATTTATAGCCACTAGGCAACCCGACCTGATTTGTCCGAAATGACCCTGGGTCACTAAGGAACTGACACGTGTTCCAACGGTCAGATTTCAAACACACAAGGCAACTTTACTTGGGCTACAAGCAAGGCTGACTCATCCAGCTCTGGATAAGATTTGCTCTCATTGTCTTCGCTCAAAGACATAGGATTTTGGTTGAGCATCACTTCAGTCACTCTGACTTTGTTCACTTGGACCCCACTTAACAGTACGGTGGTTCCTATGACTCAACAAAGAAGAAAAGGAAACAACGAAACAACTAAGTCTTCGCGCTCCATAGTCTTCACTCAATGTCTTCTCATGTCATAGTCTTCAATGCAAATATCTTCATATACCACCATTGTCTTCAATGTCTTCATACATTTTTAGGGGTCATCTCCGGTAGGTAAACCGAATCAATGAGGGACTACTACATGTGTTATCCTACAACTCTCACAAACACATTAGTGCCTCAACCAGGTTTGTCGTTAATACTCCAAAACCAACTAGGGGTGGCACTAGATGCACTTACACCTTCAAGGCTGAAAGGGAATTGAATCAATCATGCATAAACATGCGCCAAGTCAAGCCACTTGAATACTTCAAAGGATAATATGAAGGAAATATGCCCTAGAGGCAATAATAAAGTAGTTATTTAAATTTCCTTATATCATGATAAATGTTTATTATTCATGATAGAATTGTATTAACCGGAAACTTGATGCATGTGTGAATACATAGACAAAAACATAGTGTTCCTAGTATGCCTCTACTAGATTAGATCGTTAATCAAAGATGGTTAAGTTTCCTGACCATAGATATGTGTTGTCATTCGATGAACGGGATCACATCATTAGGAGAATGATGTGATGAACAAGACCCATTCGTTAGCTTAGCATAATGATCATTAAGTTTTATTGCTATTGCTTTCTTCATGACTTATACATATTCCTCTGACTATGAGATTATGCAACTCCCGAATACCAGAGGAATACCTTGTGTGCTATCAAACGTCACAACGTAACTGGGTGATTATAAAGATGCTCTACAGGTGTCTCCGAAGGTGTTTGTTGGGTTGGCATAGATCAAGATTAGGATTTGTCACTCCGAGTATCGGAGAGGTATGTCTGGGCCCTCTCGGTAATGCACATCACTATAAGCCTTGCAAGCAATGTGAATAATGAGTTAGTTGCGGGATGATGCATTACAGAACGAGTAAAGAGACTTGCCGGTAACAATATTGAACTAGGTATGATGATACCCACGATCGAATCTCGGGCAAGTAACATACCGATGACAAAGGGAATAACGTATGTTGTCATTACGGTACAACCGATAAAGATCTTCGAAGAATATGTAGGAACCAATATGAGCATCCAGGTTCCGCTGTTAGTTACTGACCGGAGATGTGTCTCGGTCATGTCTACATAGTTATCGAACCAGTAGGGTCCGCACGCTTAACGTTCAATGACGATTTGTATTATGAGTTATGTGTTTTGGTGACCGAAGTTTGTTCGGAGTCCCGGATGAGATCACAGACATGACGAGGAGTCTCAAAATGGTCGAGAGGTAAAGATTGATATAATGGAAGGTAGTATTCAGACACCGGAAGGGTTCCGGAGTGTATCGGGTACATACTGGAGTACCAGAGGGGTTACCGGACCCCCCCGGGGAAAGATATGGGCCATATGGGCCATAGGAGGGAGGCTAACCAGCCCAAGGGGCTGGCACGCTCCCCACAAAGGAGGAGGCCGAATTGGATTAGGGAAGGGGGCGACGCCCCCCTTTCCTTCTCCTACTCCCTCTCCTTTCCCCCTTTTCCCCCTCTGGAAGAAGGAGAAAGGGGGGGGGGCGAATCCTACTAGGACTCCCCTCTCCCGGGCGCGCCCCTTGGTGATATGCATGAGTAGAACACAAAGAGTTGTGGGCGATAATAGTCATACTGCTTACCACCAACATCTTATTTTCATTCGGCGGTATTGTTGGATGAAGTGGCCCGGACCAACATTACATGACCACGTTCATGGGACCGGTTCTACCGACGTGCTTTTGCACACAGGTGGCTGGCGGGTGTCTGTTTCTCCAACTTTAGTTGAATCGAATTTGACTACAGCCGGTCCTTGTGAAGGTTAAAACAACACACTTGACGAAAAATGGTTGTGGTTTTGATGCGTAGGTAAGAACGGTTCTTGCTAGAAGCCCGTAGCAGCCACGTAAAACTTGCAACAACAAAGTAGAGGACGTCTAACTTGTTTTTGTAGGGCATGTTGTGATGTGATATGGTCAAGACATGATGTGATATAAGTTGTTGTATGAAATGATCATGTTTTGTAAAAGCTATCGGCAACTGGCAGGAGCCTTATGGTTGTCGCTTTATTGTATGAAATGCAATCGCCATGTAATTGCTTTACTCTATCACTATGCGGTAGTGATAGTTGTAGAAGCAATAGTTGGCGAGATGACAACGACGCTATGATGGAGATCAAGGTGTCAAGACGGCGACGATGGAGATCATGACGGTGCTTTGGAGATGGAGATCAAAGGCATAAGATGATGATGGCCATATCATGTCACATATTTTGATTGCATGTGATGTTTATCTTTTATGCACCTTATTTTGCTTAGTACGGCGGTAGCATTATAAGATGATCCCTCACTAAATTTCAAGGTATAAGTGTTCTCCCTGAGTATGCACCGTTGCGACAGTTCATCGTGCCGATACACCACGTGATGATCGAGTGTGATAAGCTCTACGTTCACATACAACGGGTGTAAGACAGTTTTGCATGTGCAGAATACTCGGGTTAAACTTGACGAGCTTAGCATATGCAGATATGGCCTCGTAACATTGAGACCAAAAGGTCAAACGTGAATCATATAGTAGATATGATCAACATAGAGATGTTCACCATTGAAAACTACTCCATCTCACGTGATGATCGAGAGTTCTTAAGTAATATGATTAATTGAACTTAATTTATCATGAAACTTAGTCTTGATAGTATTTGCGAATTATGTTGTAGATCAATAGCTCGCGTTGTAGCTCTCATATGTTTTTGATATGTTCATAGAGAAAACTAAGTTGAAATATGAAAGTAGCAATAATGCGGACTGGGTCCATGATTTGAGGATTATCCTCGTTGCTGCACAGAAGAATTATGTCCTTCATGCACCGCTAGGTGCCAGACCTATTGCACGAGCTGATGCAAACGTTATGAACGTTTGACAAGCTCGGTATGATGACTACTTGATAGTTTAGTGCACCATGCTTTATGGCTTAGAACCGGGACTTCAAAAACGTTTTGAACTGAAGGAAATATGCCCTAGAGGCAATAATAAAGTTGTTATTTATATTTCCTTATATCATGATAAATGTTTATTATTCATGCTAGAATTGTATTAACCGGAAACTTAGTACATGTGAGAATACATAGACAAACAGAGTGTCACTAGTATGCCTCTACTTGACTAGCTCGTTGAGTCAAAGATGGTTAAGTTTCCTAGCCATAGACATGAGTTGTCATTTGATTAACGGGATAACATCATTAGAGAATGATGTGATTGACTTGACCCATTCTGTTAGCTTAGCATTTGATCGTTTAGTATATTGCTATTGCTTTCTTCATGACTTATACATGTTCCTATGACTACGAGATTATGCAACTCCCAAACACCAGAGGAACACTTTGTGTGCTACCAAACGTCACAACGTAACTGGGTGATTATAAAGGTGCTCTATAGGTGTCTCCGATGGTACTTGTTGAGTTGGCATAGATCGAGATTAGGATTTGTCACTCCGATTGTCGGAGAGGTATCTCTGGCCCCCCTCGGTAATGCACATCACTATAAGCCTTGCAAGCAATGTGACGAATGAGTTAGTTGCGGGATGATGCATTACGGAATGAGTAAAGAGACTTGCCGGTAACAAGATTGAACTAGGTATTGAGATACCGACGATCGAATCTCAGGCAAGTAACATACTGATGACAAAGGGAACAATGTATGTTGTTATGCAGTTTAACCGATAAAGATCTTCGTAGAATATGTAGGAGCCAATATGAGCATCCAGGTTCCGCTATTGGTTATTGACCGGAGACATGTCTCGATCATGTCTACATAGTTCTTGAACCCGTAGGGTCCGCACTCTTAACGTTCAGTGACGATCGGATTATGAGTTTATGTGTTTTGATGTACTGAAGATAGTTCGGAGTCCCGGATGTGATCACGGACATGACGAGGAGTCTCGAAATGGTCGAGACATAAATATTGATATATTGGACGACTATATTCGGACTCCGGATGAGTTCCGGGGGTCACCGGATATTTATCGGAGTGCCGGGGGGTTATCGGAACCCCCGGGGGAACTAATGGGCCAACATGGGCCTTGTGGGAGAGAGAGGAGAGGGCCTAGGGCTGGACGCGCCCCCCTGGGAGTCCGAATTGGACAAGGAGGGGGGCGCCCCCTCTTTCCTCCCTCTCTCCCTCTCCTTCCTTCCCCCTTCCTCCTTCCTAGTTGGACTAGGAAAGGGGAGTCCTACTCCCACTAGGAGGAGGACTCCCCCCTCTCCTTGGCGCGCCCCAAGGCCGGCCGGCCTCCCCCTTGCTCCTTTATATACGGGGGCAGGGGACACCCTAGAACACACAAGTTGATTGTTCCAAGCCATGTGCGGTGCCCCCCTCCATCATATTCCACCTCGGTCATATCGTCACAGTGCTTAGGCGAAGCCATGCGCCGGTAGCTTCATCATCACCGTCATCACGCTGTCATGCTGGCGAAGCTCTCCCTCGACACTCTGTTGGATCGTGAGTTCGTGGGATGTTACCGAGCTGAACGTGTGTAGATCGCGGAGGTGCCGTACATTCGGTACTAGGATCGGTCGATCGTGAAGACGTACGAGTACATCAACCGCGTTGTCATAACGCTTCCTCTTACGGTCTACGAGGGTACGTGGACAACACTCTCCCCTCTGTTTGCTATGCATCACCATGACCCCGTGTGTGCGTAGGAATTTTTTTGAAATTACTACGGTCCCCAATAGTGGCATCCGAGCCAGGTTTATGCGTAGATATTTTATGCACGAGTAGAACACAAGTGAGTTGTGGCCGATACTAGTCATACTGCTTACCAGCATGTCATACTTTGATTTGGTGGTATTGTTGGATGAAGCGGCCCGGACCGACATTACGCGTATGCTTACGCGAGACTGGTTCTACCGACGTGCTTCGCACACAGGTGGCTGGCAGGTGTCAGTTTCTCCAACTTTAGTTGAATTGAGTGTGGCTACGCCCGGTCCTTGTTGAAGGTTAAAACAACACATACTTGATGAAATATCGTTGTGGTTTTGATGCGTAGGTAAGAACGGTTCTTGCTCAGCCCGTAGCAGCCACGTAAAACTTGCAACAACAAAGTAGAGGACGTCTAACTTGTTTTTGCAGGGCATGTTGTGATGTGATATGGTCAAGACATGATACTAAATTTTATTGTATGAGATGATCATGTTTTGTAACAAAGTTATCGGCAACTGGCAGGAGCCATATGGTTGTCGCTTTATTATATGAAATGCAATTGCCATGTAATTGCGTTACTTTATCACTAAGCGGTAGCGATAGTCATAGAAGCAATGGTTTGCGAGACGACAACGATGCTACGATGGAGATCAAGGTGTCGCGCCGGTGACGATGGTGATCATGACGGTGCTTTGGAGATGGAGATCAAAGGCACAAGACGATGATGGCCATATCATATCACTTATATTGATTGCATGTGATGTTTATCCATTATGCATCTTATTTTGCTTAGTTTTACGGTAGCATTATAAGATGATCTCTCACTAAATTTCAAGGTATAAGTGTTCTCCCTGAGTATGCACCGTTGGAAAGTTCGTCGTGCTGAGACACCATGTGATAATCGGGTGTGATAAGCTCTACGTTCACATACAACGAGTGCAGGCCAGTTTTGTACCCGCAGAATACTCGGGTTAAACTTGACGAGCCTAGCATATGCAGATATGGCCTCGGAACACTGAGACCGAAAGGTCGAGCGTGAATCATATAGTAGATATTGAAGGAAATATGCCCTAGAGGCAATAATAAAGTTATTATTTGTTTCCTTATTTCATGATAAATGTTTATTATTCATGCTAGAATTGTATTAACCAGAAACTTAGTACATGTGTGAATACATAGATAAAACAAAGTGTCCCTAGTATGCCTCTACTTGACTAGCTCGTTTATCAAAGATGGTTATGTTTCCTAACCATAGACATGTGTTGTCATTTGATGAACAGGATCACATCATTAGGAGAATGATGTGATGGACAAGACCCATTCGTTAGCTTAGCATTATGATCGTTGCAGTTTCATTGCTATTGCTTTCTTAATGACTTGTACATGTTCCTCAGATTATGAGATTATGCAACTCCCGAATACCGGAGGAACACCTTGTGTGCTATCAAACGTCACAACATAACTGGATGATTATAAAGATGCTCTACAGGTGTCTCCGATGGTGTTTGTTGAGTTGGCATAGATCGAGATTAGGATTTGTCACTCCGTGTATCGAAGAGGTATCTCTCGGCCCTCTCGGTAATGCACATCACTATAATCCTTGCAAGCATTGTGACTAATGAGTTAGTTGCGGGATGATGCATTACGAAATGAGTAAAGAGACTTGCCGGTAATGAGATTGAACTAGGTATGAGGATACCAACGATCGAATCTCGGGCAAGTAACATACCGATGACAAAGGGAACAACGTATGTTGTTATGCGGTTTGACCGGTAAAGATCTTCGTAGAATGTAGGAGCCAATATGAGCATCCAGGTTCCACTATTGGTTATTGACCGAAGATGTGTCTCTATCTACATAGTTCTCGAACCCGTAGGGTCCGCACGCTTAATGTTCGATGATGATTTGTATTATGAGTTATGTGATTTGATGACCGAAGTTTGTTCGGAGTCCCGGATGAGATCGGGGACATGACGAGGAGTCTCGAAATGGTCGAGAGGTAAAGATCGATATATTGGAAGGCTATATTCGGACATCGTAAAGGTTCCGAATGATTCGGGTATTTTTCGGAGTACCGGAGAGTTACGGGAATTCGCTGGGAGAAGTATTGGGTCTTATTGGGCCATACGGGAATAGAGGAGAAATACCAAAGGGAAAGTGGCGCGGGCGCCCCTCATGGGTCCGAATTGGACTAGGGGAAAGGGGGCGGCGCCCCCCTTGCCCTTTCCTACTCCCTCTTTCTTCTCTCCTACTTCGGAAAGGAAAAGGGGAATCCTACAAGGACTTGGGAGTCCTAGTAGGACTCCCCACACTTGGCGCGCCCCCTCTAGGGCCGGCCTCCTCCTCCTCCCTCCTTTATATACGTGGGCAGGGGACACCCCAAAGGCACAACAAACAATCTCTTAGCCGTGTGCGGTGCCCCTTCCACAGTTACACACCTCGGTCATATCGTCGTAGTGCTTAGGCGAAGCCCTGCGCCGGTAACTTCATCATCACCGTCGCCACGCCGTTGTGCTGACGGAACTCTCCCTCCGCCTCAACTGGATCAAGAGTACGAGGGACGTCATCGAGCTGAACGTGTGCATGTCACGGAGGTGTCGTACTTTTGGTACTAGGATCGGTCGGATCGTGAAGGCGTATGACTACATCAACCGCGTTGTCATAATGCTTCCGCTTACGATCTACGAGGGTACGTGGACTACACTCTCCGCTCTCGTTGCTATGCATCACCATGATCTTGCGTGTGCGTAGGATTTTTTTTGAAATTACTGCGTTCCCCAACAATGGCATCCGAGCTAGGTCTATGCGTAGATGTTATATGCACGAGTAGAACACAAATGAGTTGTTGGCGATAATAGTCATACTGCTTACCAGCATGTCATACTTTGATTCGGCGGTATTGTTGGATGAAGCGGCCCAGACCGTCATTAAGCGTACGCTTACGCGAGACTGGTTCTACCGACGTGCTTCACACACAGGTGGCTGGCGGGTGTCAGTTTCTCCAACTTTAGTTGAATCGAGTGTGGCTACGCCCGGTCCTTGTTGAAGGTGAAAACAACACATACTTGACGAAAAATCGTTGTGGTTTTTGATGCATAGGTAAGAACGGTTCTTGCTAAGCCCGTAGTAGCCACATAAAACTTGCAACAACAAAGTAGAGGACGTCTAACTTGTTTTTGCAGGGCATGTTGTGATATGATATGGTCAAGACGTGATGAGATATAAATTGTTGTATGAGATGATCATGTTTTTGAAATTATTGTCAACTGGCAAGAGCCTTATGGTTGTCTCTTTATTGCATAAGATGCAAGTGCCATGTAATTGCTTTACTTTATCGCTATGCGATAGCAATAGTTGGCAAGACGACCATATGACGACACGTTGATAGAGATCAAGATGATAGAGATCATGGTGTCATGCCGGTGACGATAGAAATCATGACGGTATTTTGGAGATGGAGATCAAAGGCACAAGATGATGATAGCCATATCATGTAACATATTTTGATTGCATGTGATGTTTATCTTTTATACATCTTATTTTGCTTGGTTCAGCGGTAGCTTTATAAGATGATCCCTTACTAAAATTTCAAGGTATAAGTGTTCTCCCTGAGTATGCACCGTTGCGACAGTTCTTCGTGCTGAGACACCACGTGATGATCGGGTGTGATAAGCTCTACGTTCACATACAATGGGTGCAAGTCAGTTTTGCACATGCAGAATACTCGGGTTAAACTTGACGCGCCTAGCATATGCAGATATGGCCTCGGAACACCGGAGACCGAAAGGTCGAGTGTGAACCATATAGTAGATATGATCAACATAGTGATGTTCACCATTGAAAACTACTCCATCTCACGTGATGATCGGACATGGTTTAGTTGATTTGGATCACGTGATCATTTAGATGACTAGAGGGATGTCTATCTAAGTGGGAGTTATTAAGTAATATGATTAATTGAACTTTAATTTATCATGAACTTAGTCCTGATAGTATTTGCATATCTATGTTGTAGATCAATAGCTCGCAAATAGCTTCCCCGTTTATTTTTGATATGTTCCTAGAGAAAACTAAGTTGAAAGATGTTAGTAGCAATGATGCGGACTAGCTCCGTGATCTGAGGATTATCCTCATTGCTGCACATAAGTATTATGTCCTTGATGCACCACTAGGTGACGGACCTATTGCAGGAGCAGATACAGACGTTATGAACGTTTGACAAGCTCAGTATGATGACTACTTGATAGTTTGGTGCACCATGTTTTACGGCTTTGAAAGTGCAACTATCCCTGGGTGGTTTTGGTAATTCCTAACAACATATAGCTCATTGAGCTAATGCTATTCCAAGATAAATATTTCAGGAAAGCTCATTGATTTTCATGGCATGGATTAGAAAGTGGACCCTTCAAAATGCTAAGGACAAAGGATTGGCTCAAGCTCAAAGCACAAGACTCTACATTTTCTATTTTAGTGATCCAAGATCACATTGAGTCTATAGGAAAAGCCAATACTATTAAGAAGGGATGAGGTGTTGCTTAATGAGGATCTTGCTCAAAATGCTTAGTGATATGCTCCAAAACCCTCCACTACTTTCTCATATCCACATATGTCCTAAACCAACAAGTCCAACTCGGCCCCACCGAAATTTCATATCCGGAGCCACCGAGTTCAGTTGTCATAGCCACTGCCAGAAACCCTAATCAATTCGGTCTCACCGATAGGGATCTCGGTCCCACCGAGATGGGGTTGTAATCTCTCTGTTTCCTTTTCGTAACGTTTAAGTCAAACCGAGATGAGCAATCAGTCCCACCGAGATTGCAATGCAAACTCTTTGTTTCCCTTTCGTAACATTTCGGTCCAACCGAGATGAGCGAATCGGTCCCACCGAGTTTGCCTGACCAACTCTCTGTTTGACTATTACCAAAATCGGTCTCACCGAGTTTGTGTAATCGGTCTCACCGAGATTACGTTATGCCCTAACCCTAATGACATTGGTCCCACCGACTTGATCCAGTCGGTCCCATCGAGAATCCTAACGTTCACATTTTGAACTAAATCGGTCTGACCGAGTTTCATGATTCGGTCCCACCAAGTTTGGTGATTTGTGTGTAACGGTTAGATTTTGTGTGGAGGCTATATATACCCCTCCACCCACTCTTCATTCGTGGAGAGAGCCATCAGAACATGCCTACACTTCCAATACATATTTTCTGAGAGAGAACCACCTACACTTGTGTTGAGGTCAAGATATTCCATTCCAACCACATGAATCTTGATCTCTAGCCTTCCCCAAGTTGCTTTCCACTCAAATCTTCTTTCTACCAAATCCTATCCTGTGAGAGAGAGTTGAGTGTTGGGGAGACTATCATTTGAAGCACAAGAGCAAGGAGTTCATCATCAACACATCATTTGTTACTTCTTGGAGAGTGGTGTCTCCTAGATTGGTTAGGTGTCACTTGGGAGCCTCCGACATGATTGTGGAGTTGAACCAAGGAGTTTGTAAGGGCAAGGAGATCGCCTACTTCGTGAAGATCTACCCGAGTGAGGCAAGTCCTTTGTGGGTGACGACCATGGTGGGATAGACAAGGTTGCTTCTTCGTGGACCCTTCGTTGGTGGAGCCCTCCGTGGACTCGCGCAACCGTTACCCTTCTTGGGTTGAAGTCTCCATCAATGTGGATGTACGATGGCACCACCTATCGGAACCACGGATAAAAAATCTCTGTGTCAACATTGCGTTTGCTCCTTCAAACTCATCCCTTTACCTTCATATGCAATTGTTTTACATTCCGCTGCTATACTCTTAGAATTGCATGTGTAGGTTGATTGCTTGACTTGTGCTAAGTTGCTAAAATCTGCCAAGAACTAAAATGGGGAAAAGGCTAGATTTTTATTAGGTCAAGTAGTCTAATCACCCCCCTCTAGACATACTTCCGATCCTACAAGTGGTATCAGAGCTTTGGTCTCCATTTGCTTTGATTTCCATAGCTTTTTTTGGTCATAGCCTTGGTTTCACAACCTAGGAGAGTATGGCGTCTAGCGAGGGAAATTACAACTGTAGAGGTCCTTATTTTGCTAGTTGGAACCATAAGATGAAAATGCATATTCTTGGACATAACCCCGCCGTTTGGGCTATTGTGTGTATTGGCTTGCAAGGTGAATTCTTTGATGGGAGAGAACCGAACCGTGAAGCTACTGCGGAAGAGTTGAAGATGCTACAATACAATGCTCAAGCTTGTGATATTCTCTTCAATGGATTGTGCCCTGAAGAATTCAACAAAATCAGCCGTCTTGAGAATGCAAAGGAAATTTGGGATATTTTGATTGATATGCACAAAGGTACCGACTCCATCAAGGAACCAAATTGGATGTGCTTCAAAGTCAACTTGACAAGTTCAAAATGAAGGATGGTGAAGGTGTCGCTGAAATGTACTCTAGGATTGCTCTCATCACAAATGAGATTGTCGGCTTAGGAAGTGAAGAGATGACCGATAGATTCATCATCAAGAAGATCCTAAGAGCCTTGGATGGAAAATATGATACCGTGTGCGCATTGGTCCAAATGATGCCCAATTACAAAGATCTCAAGCCAACAGAAGTCATTGGAAGAATTGTTGCTCATGATATGTCACTCAAGGATAAGGAAGAGCTTCACAACAAGTCAAGTGGTGCTTACAAAGCCTCGTGTGATGCTCCCACATCATCAAGTGAGAAGCAAACCTTCAATGAAGAATTGAGCTTAATGGTGAAGAACTTCAACAAGTTCTACAAGAGTAGAAGAAAAGAAAGAAGCTCCAAGTCAAGGTCCTACAATGAAAAAAGATCTTCTAGTCGTGAGTGAAATTGTTACAATTGTGGAAGACCCGGACACTACTCCAATGAGTGTACGCCCCCCTACAAAAGGAGAGAAGATTCTCCCAAGAGAAGAATTAGAAGAGAAGAATCACCACCAAGAGAAAGGAGGAGTAGAGATGATCATTATGAACAAAGACCCTCTCGGAGAAGCAAGGATTCGGAAAGGAAGGAAAAGTCATCAAGGAGCTACACAAAAAGAAGACATCAAGCTCATGTTGGTGAATGGGTATCCGGCTCCGACTCTGACAATCACTCCGAAAGAAGTTATCACTCCGACTCCGAATATACTCAAGATGAAGGTGTTGCCGGTCTAGCACTTATGTCAACCAATTCCTACGACATATTTGACTCACCAAATGAAGGAATTGGAAGATGCTTCATGGCCAAAGGTCCAAAGGTAACACATCCCGAGTATATTGATTTCAATAGTGATGAAGATGATTTGCTAGGTGATGATGATTTACTTGTTGACAACTCTAGTGATGAAAACTATGATGAAACGTCAATTAATCATGCTAATTAAGATAAAACGAATGATGATGATAAGAAGGAGATTGAGCGTCTAACTAAAGAACTAAACACTCTTAAGTTAGCTAATGAAACTACCTTGGAAAATCATCGATAACTTTTAAAGACTCATGACAAGCTACGCTTTGAAAAGCTCAACCTTGAGCAAGAGCATGGGTTTTTAAAGGCAATCAATGATGATCTTCGCAAGAAAAGTTCTTCTTACATTGCCAAGCGTTTACTCTTGTCTACTTACATGCTACAAGTTAAATCTAGCAACAAGAACAAGAAAGATTCTTCATCTAGTAGTATCAACAATCATGCGAAATCCAATGTTGATGCTTCTAGTTGTTCTCTTGATTCCACTAATGATTCTCTTAGCCAAGTTACACTTGAGCAAGAAAATAGCTTATTGAAGGGAATCATAGAGAAAGGTGTTTACAAGAGTCTTGCCGGAAGTAAGCAATTTGAGGAAATTGTGCGCAAGCAAGGAAGACACCGGAAGAATCAAGGTGTTGGTTTTGAACGAAAGTTCAATGCCAATGGAGTTGAGTGGGAAGAAGATCAATACCCCAAGACGAAATTTGTTCCTCAATAAGAGAAGTATGATCCTACTTCTTTCAAAGGAACACGAGCTCGAGATGATCTTCCACCACAAGACCACAAAGAAAAAGGCAAGGACAAGCTTCAAGAGGAAATTGATGCATTTGTAGAAGCACCTAAGGCCTTGGTCAAGTGGGTTCCCAAGACTACATCAAGTTCTACTTCATCAAGCACAACTACGATTCCAAGGATTCCCATCAAGATGATGTGGATCCCGAAGAAGAAGAACTAGAGAGTTCTTGAGGGTGACTCCGCCAACATACTTCACTCCTATCATTTTGGCGAGCACAAGTGCAAACAACTTCCATATCTTGCACTAGTTCAAGGAGTCACAAACCCTCTTGTTGGTAAGACAAGGGACAAGGTAACCTAATGCTTTCATGGACATCATCTTGTGAATGCATCACTCTATGTCTATGGATATCCTTGTTTGTTCCTTGTGGGACTAACCCGAGTAGGTATTGAAAGTGAAACTCACTCCAAAGGATTGCTCCGAATGATCTACATCAACATTGAGCATCTACATCTTCAACACCTACATGAAGTCATCATCGACAAAACCCAAGGTTAGTTCATCCCTCTTAGGGGGATATCACATCTAGGGGGAGCTTTACTCAAATCAATGAGCTAAAGCAACTCTAATGGTGTGATCACAACAATGCTTTATGTAAAAGTGGTAACCCCACTTGTGCTTAAATGATGCGTATGACCTATGATCAAGTGTGAAAGATCGCGGATGTCGCCTAGAGGGGGGGGGGGTGAATACGCGCTTTAAAATAATTACGGTTGAGGCTTGAACAAATGCAGAATAAACCTAGCGGTTAATTTGTCAAGCACAAAACCTACAACAACTAGGCTCACCAATGTGCACCAACAACTTATGCTAAGCAAGAAAAACTACTTAGGTGATAGCAAGATATATGACAAGAAACAATATGGCTATCACAAAGTGAAGTGCATAAATAAAGGGCTCGGGTAAGAGATAACCGAGGCACGCGGAGACGATGATGTATCCCGAAGTTCACACCCTTGCAGATGCTAATCTCCGTTTGGAGTGGTGTGGAGGCAAAATGCTCCCCAAGAAGCCACTAGGGCCACTATCGGTGTCAAAACCGGCGGATCTCGGGTAGGGGGTCCCGAACTATGCGTCAAGGTCAGATGGTAACAGGAGACAAGGGACACGATGTTTACCCAGGTTCGGGCCCTCTCGATGGAGGTAAAACCCTACTCCTGCTTGATTAATATTGATGATATGGGTAGTACAAGAGTAGATCTACCACGAGATCAAGGAGGCTAAACCCTAGAAGCTAGCCTATGGTATGATTGTGTATGATGATGGTTCTGTCCTACGGACTACAACCCTCCGGTTTATATAGACACCGGATAGGGTTAGGGGTACATAGAGTCGGTTACAATGGTAGGAGATCTTGAGTATCTGCATCGCCTAGCTTGCCTTCCACGCCAAGGAAAGTCCCATCCGGACACGGGATGAAGTCTTCAATCTTGTATCTTCATAGTCTAGGAGTCCGGCAAAGGTATAGTCCGGCTACCCGAACACCCCCTAATCCAGGACTCCCTCAGTAGCCCCTGAACCAGGCTTCAATGACGACGAGTCTGGCGCGCAGATTGTCTTCGACATTGCAAGGCGGGTTCCTCCTCCAAGTCCTTCATAGAAGATTGTAAACACCAAAAATAGTGTCCGGCTCCGCAAAATAAGTTTCCACATATTGCCATAGAGAGAATAATATTAACACAAATCAAATCATTCTTACTTTTCCACCTCAGCGCGTTTAGCGAGGCGGTTTCCTTGGCACGTCTTGTCGAAGCAGAGATCGTGTGCCCCTTTTAACGGGATTCTCATCAATACGGACGTGGGTAACCCAATTGTGCCCGTTAGCACGTTCCCTTGATTAAAGGCGAGTCCAAAACGGTTACGGGGAGGGCTCTTGGTATTCAGCCTCTTATAAAGAGACCAAGGCCTCGCTCCTTTTCTTAATCTCAAACGAGTTCGCCTGTCGCCTCGAGTTCCAACACCCCCAGCTTCAGATTCCAGGCGCTTCGGACTTTTGACAATGTCTGGTTCTGACCTTCAAGGCCGATGGACGCCTTCCTCCGTCACGGAGGAGGACGTATCAAGGTTGAGGGAGGCTAAGTTCCTGACCGGCGAGATTTCGCATAGGTTGCCTGCTCAAGGACAGGTTATTCCCAGTCCCCAGCCCGGCGAGAGCATGGTGTTCATGTCTCACTTCCTCCGAGGGTTAGGCTTCCCCATGGATCCCTTTGTGAGGGGACTGTTGTTTTATTACGGGCTAGATTTTCATGACTTAGCTCCGGAGTCTATCCTCCATATCTCCTCATTTATCGTTGTGTGTGAAGCGTTCCTCCATGTTACCCCTCACTTCGGATTATGGCTCAAGACCTTCAAAGTGGAGCCGAAGATGATCGAGGGGCGACATGCAGAGTGCGGAGGCGCTATCATAAGAAGAAATGTCGATGCTCCATGGCCCGAGGGCTCTTTTCAAGAGGAGCTTGGCTTGTGGCAACGAGAGTGGTTTTATATCACCGCTCCTCGGGGCACCACATGGGTGGCGCCTCCTGCCTTTCGCTCGGGTCCCCCACCACGGCTAGCGTCGTGGATCAACATAGGGTTAGATTGGGGTTTGCCCAAAGACGTACCCTTGCTGCAGGGACGCATTAAGGATCTCTTAGAAGGAGACCTCAACCTGGTCAAGGTGACACAGGTCATGCTGATTCGCCGGACACTGCCCGACAAACGTCGCCCCCTTTGCCTGTGGGAGTTCAATCCAGAGGGACCATGAGCTCTCCGGGATTTTATGAGAGCGACGCCCGCAGAGATGCATAAACTGTTCTTCGGATCACAAGAAGTGTGTCCGGATTTGACCGAGGATGCAGGCCTAAGCCGCAATCGCCCGGATACTCAAGTAAGTAACCTCGTGCCCGGACCTTCTATCCGCATAATTTAACTTGCCCTTAACAGAGCTCTCCGTTTAAACAGGAGTGGATAGCGAAGGCGAAGCTGATCAGGTGTCCGGCTCCCCTTCTCGAAACTAGGACGGATCCCATGCTAGTCAGGATGCTAGGGGTAGTGCCTTTGGAGGGAAGCAAAGGGGAGGACAAGGAAACTACGGCCTCCTCGAAGGAGGCTGTTCCGAAGGGAGGAACTGGCGATTCCTCTCCTAGGGAAGAGAAGAGAGCCGCCTCTGACGATCCGAAGACCGTGGTCTCGAAGCGGGGGAAAAGATCCTTGTCAGAGGGTCCGGTGCCAGGGAGTTCCTCAGCCGGACTGCGTACTCAAGGAGATCAGCCCTCCAGCGAGCCGTAAGTAGAGAAAGATTTTCCTTTCGAGGGATGAGAGAAATCCATGATTTATATCTGAGAATTTTAACCGAATTTTTACCTTGTAGTTCGGACCTCAGCCCTTCTCAGCAGAGCTCGTCTTTGGGGGATCTTCTTCCGGAGATGATGGAGAGCGGGACGCCTCCTTCTGCTGGGCCGCCTAGCGAGGCGGGCGACCCTGAGGTGTCATCACGGAGGGTTTCTCCGAGTTCGGCAGGGGCGGAAGATAGCGATGGGCCCCCCCGAAATTCTCCGCGTCCGGCCTTCGAAAGAGGTCATGGGACGAGTCCGGCACCTTCTGGTGCTCGGCCGGAGGAGCTAAAGGTTCTGCTAGGGCGAGCTTCTATTTCAGAGGAGCACCATGCATTAATGGGCATGGTGATTGAAAGGATTTCGTCCGCAGAGAGCGGACTGCGTGAGGCCGTCGAAAGTTTATTGACGGGTTTTGAGGTACATTAGATAATGTATACTTTTGTTAGTTGGGCGTAAATAAGATGTGCCCTATGTAGATAGTAGCCCCTAAGACTCTGCATGTCGTCAAGAAATGACGGCACGCGGAGGATCATAATCCCAGGTCTAAAATATCGCCTTTTAATGTAGGCTGCAGGGTGTCCGGAATCAAGTCGAACTGCTGGTTTTGCCGAACTAAAGCGGCAACTGGACGTGGCAGATGCCGACATCACGCTTGTCAACAAGCGGCTGGATGAGGCTCAAGGTATATGATTCCTCGGGCAGCATTAGGTAAGAAGAGTTTTATGCCAGCGTCTTACGATATGTGTGCTTGACGCAGATGGTGCGGCCGCCATGGAGAATCTTAGGGCAGAACTTGCCCGAGCTAAAGATGAAGCCAGGAGAAGTGATGCGGCTGCCAAGAAGGCCCTTGAAGAGCTGAGAGTCGAACAGGCCGCTCATTGCCGAAGCAAGGAAGAGATGGCCACTATGGCCGAAAAGTTAAAGAGCACTGCAGACCGTTGCAGACTTCTTGAGAAAGAAGACCAGGCGAGACATGCGGTCCTAGAGAAGGCCGTTGCTGATGCCAAGGACGCGCGCTCTGCAATGAGAGCTGCGAAGGAGGAGCTGCGTTAGGCCGAACAGATTGCGGCTGGGAAGCCCTTCATGCTGCGGAGAAAATTTTGTGATCCGAAGTTTGCTCCGTTGGACCGGATGTGGAGTGTGGAGGACACCTATCTGGATTTGGCAGCGAGTGCTGCTGATGCGATCGAACACTTCCGAGATCTGGAAGATCGTGAAGTGGAAAAACTGTTTTGGTCGCAATTTCACAATCCAGAGCGTCCACTAGCAGTGGACGATCGTTTGGCTCAATGGGCCGAACTTAATAGGTTGTCCGGGCTCGCCATGAAGTATGTCATGGGTCATCTGTGGCCGGGGAGGTCGGAGCCGAAGAGTTATTTTAGCTTGGTGCAACAATTCCTTGACGCAGTGCCGCACATTAATGCAATGAAGAGGTCGGCGTGTATAGAGGGTGCAAGGATGGCTCTTACCCGTGTCAAGACATACTGGGCAGAGATGGAGACCACCGTTATTGCGTCCCGAGATTCGAAGAAAAGCCGAGTATCCTCCGAGCACTATTTTCAGGAAGTCCTTGAAGGCGCTCGTGTAATAGAGTCGCAGTGCTCGAAGGATGCTATGTTATTATAGCATATGTAATGATGAAGTAATATTTTTATAAATTGTAGTGGCCTTTTTTATACTTGTGCCTTCAAGTATTGTGAACACCTCCTGTGCGGCCGTTTAAAATATATGTATACAATCTGAAAGATTGCAGTCGTTGGCTTCAACCCCCACGCACATAGTACGGGGGTGCTCGCAGAAGACGCATTTTCACACTTAACCCAACGTCTTGGTCCTACAAAGGAGGTGATAGCGCAGCGGGCCAGGCAACCGGACTATAATACTTTAACACTTTCACTTAGCCATAGGAGCTTGACAGTGGGACTATTTAGGTAGCCCATTGGTGGCGACTGCGCTCGCCCGAGTTCGGGGCGCGTATGTGCCTGACAGGGAAGCGGCCCCTCATTAACGCGGAGGAATCCGATAGATTCCAATAGGTCATCGAGTGGCTGACCAGTCTCACGCTACATCATGACAATCAGTTTTCGGCTTTCTCTACTGAGGTGCTCGCCCGGCCGAACCGGGGCACAATGCAGTAGTTCGCCTGGTGCTACCTTAGCCGATAGAGCGGAACGTAAGGTAGCCGAACTCAGGAGCCGGGCAACCCAACATTTGACCAAAGACATGATTCGGAGCTGATGCATATAATGCCAAAACTCGCGACGCCGAACACTCCCTAAGGTGTTTGGTCTTTGTGAGTGCGGGCTAAACAACACTCTTTGCTAAAAAAACCCCTAGTGTCCAGGTACGTGCAAAAAATTCTGACGTGGCCACATGCCAAGACGCCAGCCTCCTCCTTGGTTATGTCGGAAAGAACCAGGGGATGTATTGCAACAAGAGACAATAAAAAATGTTTACACAGGGTCTTAATCTGAAAAGAATCCTTTAGGACGGGTCCCTACTGCATGTCTGCGCCTGTGTCTCTGTTGTGCCGTATCTTGGACGGGCGCCGCATGACATTCATCTGTAAAAGAGAGGAACTAAACTGAAAATGGGTCGTGCCGAACAAAAGGTTTTAAAATAAATGAAGTATAAGGTAAAATGTAAAATTGAGCTTTATTGTCTGTGCGTATAGCCCCTAGTACGGGGGTATATGGCCTCTAAGTCTGCGTTGATGATTGACTTGTGCCGAACTCGTCTATTCCGGGTCCATGGCCTTTAATGACCTATGTCGAAAAGTCTTTTGGCTGGTGAGGCCATTTTATTGTGCGGCTGTCTAAGCGGCCACACAGTCCTCCGTTTGGGGGAGGCGCACTCTAGTGCGTCCCCTTCAAAGAGATGATGCCTCGTGGACCGAGCATCTTAAGCGTGAGAGATGCATAATGCGGTATTGCATTAAAGCGAGCGAAAGCTCCGCGTCCCAGTAGTGCTTGATAGCAACTTGAAAACGGGACGACATGGAAGGTCAGCTTTTCGCGACGGAAGTTATCGGCAGAGCCGAATATAACTTCGATCCGGAGAAAACCCATACAATGGGTGTCCGGGCCAGGCGCTACCCCTTGAAAGGAGGTTTTGCTGCAGAGGATTCTTGCTGGGTTTATCCCCATGCGATGGATTGTATCCTGATATATCAGGTTTAGTCCACTGCCGCCGTCCATAAGGACATTTGTAAACTGGAATCCGCCAATTATTGGATCGAGTATCAGGGCAGTCCAGCCTGCGTTTTTGATATTTCTAGAATAGTCTAGCTGATCAAAAGTGATTGGTTTTAATGACCAGTGGCGGGACCCCTTAGGGATAGGTCGTATTGTGTGTACCTTTATGGGTGCCACATGTTTTGTTACGTGAAGTAAGTTCACTGTTTTTACTTCTTGTGGGAATTTCTTTTGTTTCCTGGTGCTCTGCTTCTGGGGTCCGTCCTCATCTTCGCTTGGTGTGTCGAGCCCCTTGTGTTCGGTGTTGAGTCTTCCGGATTGTTTAAAAATCCAACACTCTCTGTGGGTATGGTTAGAAGGCTTCCCAGGAGTACTGTGTATCTGACATATCCTGTCCAGGATTCTGTTTAAGTTGGGCGGATCATCCCTATTATCCTGGAGGGGTGGTTTTGTCTGATTTTGTCGCGAGCCTTTGAATCCGGCATTGACTGCCGTGCTCTTCGGACTTTTTTCTTTAGTTCGGCGACGATCCTTGTTGTGTCGCGGTTTTCTGTTTCCATCCCTGATTTCGGATGTATTTGGGTCGCTGGGGCTGCGTCTCGCCAACCAGCTGTCCTCTCTTGCGCAAAAGCGGGTCATGAGGCTTGTGAGTGCGACCATTGTTCTTGGCTTTTCCTGGCCGAGGTGTTTGGCGAGCCATTCGTCTCGGACATTATGCCTGAAAGCTGCTAAGGCTTCGGCGTCCGGACAATCCATTATCTAATTCTTTTTAGTAAGGAATCTATTCCAGAACTGCCGAGCTGATTCTCCGGGCTGTTGAGTTATGTGACTGAGATCGTCTGCATCCGGGGGGCGGACATAGGTCCCTTGAAAATTTGCTCGGAAAGCATCCTCGAGCTCTTCCCAACTTCCAATTGTGTTTTCGGGAAGGCTTTTAAGCCAGTGCTGTGCTGGCCCTTTAAGCTTAAGGGGTAAATATTTAATGGCGTGAAGATCATCTCCTCTTGCCATATGTATGTGGAGGATATAATCCTCGATCCAGACTCCGGGGTCTGTTGTTCCATCATACGCCTCTATGTTGACGGGTTTGAGTCTCTCTGGAAATTCATAGTCCAGAATCTCATCGGTGAAGCATAGGGGGTGTGCGGCGCCCCTGTATTTGGGTGTGCCGGATTCTGATGATGGCTTTTTTGCATTGCTTGCAAGAGCTTGCTTTCTTGGCCCATAAATGGACCTGGCTGGGCCATGATGCGACTCCTTAGGTGGGTTGCATACCGATTTGAGTGCGATGCCACTTGCCGCCTTATTGGGTCGTCTATCCAATCGTATGGCTTTTTTATTTTTTGAGTGCGAGGGCTCTAGGGCCTCTTCGTCGAATTCGGGCAGTAGCTTTCTCTTTGGATAGCTTTTAGTACGGCGACCGTCGCCGTATCTGTCTGCGGTGTTGATTACTTTGTTCCACTTAATACGGAGTGCATCTTTCGCTGTCTTTAGCTTCCGCTTCTGCTTTTTCAGGCTTCGTGCAGTTGCAACGAGCCTCTTGTGGAGACTTTTCTGCTCCATGGATTTATCCGGCGTAAGGTTGTCCGAAATGCCGTTTTCGCCGGGGGAGGGAGTTTCGGTTTCTCTATCCGTGTTGCCCTGTTCGGACGGCTGCTCTAAGGCTTGCTCGTTGCCTACCGGCTTGTCCTGTTGTATGGCTGGGTTTTTATCGAGGTAGGGCTTGGGTCGGCGTTTATGCCGACGTTTTGATTGCTTTCCGGGGGGTCGATCTCCCGTTCCATCCCCCTTTTCCTTGTTGTCGTTTCCCCTAGGGGTATCTACCATGCACACATCATGAGATGCGGTGGATTTCCGGTGCCCTATGAGCGTTGGTTCATCGGTATCTCCTGCATCGTCATCCATGCTGTCGATGTCTGCGGAGTCGAAGTTGAGCACGTCGTTTAGGCTGTCGACGGTGGCTACAAAGTGGGTGGTGGGTGGGCTTTGAATTTCCTCATCATCCGTATCCCATCCTTGCTGACCGTAATCCGACCAGGGCTCTCCTGATAAAGAGAGAGACTTGAGAGAATTCAGAATATCGCCAAAAGGCGAGTGCTGAAAGATGTCCGAGGCGGTGAACTCCATTATCGGCGCCCAATCGGCTTACACTGGCAGGGGCGCGGGGGGTTTGGAGTTCGGGGAGGAGTCTGGACCCTCGGAGTCACGGGTCATGCGGAGTGCGGGGCTAGCGTTCGGCTCGATCGCCTTTGAGATCGCAGCCCCCGAGGTGACGTCCAACCGTTTATCCTCAGTTAGCGCAGTAGGCTCCGAGTCAAGGGTCGGAACCGGTGCGTGTGCGGCCTCCAGGACACTGTTCGGAGGCAGAGCTAGATCGTGCCCCTCGAGATAGTGTGGCGCGCTTGGCTGTGGCTCGAACCCGTCGAAGATCAAGTCTCCGCGGATATCCGCTGTGTAGTTTAAGCCTCCAAACCTGACTTGATGGCCAGGGGCATAGCTTTCGATCTGCTCCAGATGACCAAGCGAATCGGCCCGCAGAGCGAAGCCGCCGAAGACGAAGATCTGTCAGGGGAGAAAAGTCTCACCCTGGACCTCATCGTTGTTGATGATCAAAGGAGCCATCGGGCCTAAAGGCGACGATACAAAGGAACTCTCAATGAAAGCACCAATATCGTTGTCAAAACCGGCGGATCTCGGGTAGGGGGTCTCGAACTATGCGTCAAGGTCGGATGGTAACAGGAGACAAGGGACACGATGTTTACCCAGGTTTGGGCCCTCTCGATGGAGGTAAAACCCTACTCCTGCTTGATTAATATTGATGATATGGGTAGTACAAGAGTAGATCTACCACGAGATCAAGGATGCTAAACCCTAGAAGCTAGCCTATGGTATGATTGTGTATGATGATGGTTCTGTCCTACGGACTACAACCCTCCGGTTTATGTAGACACCGGATAGGGTTAGGGTTACACAGAGTCGGTTACAATGGTAGGAGATCTTGAGTATCCGCATCGCCTAGCTTGCCTTCCACGCCAAGGAAAGTCCCATCCGGACACGGGATGAAGTCTTCAATCTTGTATCTTCATAGTCCAGGAGTCCGGCGAAGGTATAGTCCGGCTACCCGAACACCCCCTAATCCAGGACTCCCTCAGCCACCGTAATCTCCTCACGCCCTCGCACAATTCAAGATGCCGTGATTCCACTAAGGGACCCTTGAGGGCGGTCACTGAACCCGTACAAATGGCAACCCTTGGGGGCGGTCACCGAACCTATACACTTTGGCAACCCTTGGGGGCGGTCACCGGTACCCGTCAAATTGCTCGGGGCGATCTCCACAACCTAATTGGAGACCCTGATGTTTGCCCGGAGCTTTACACCACAATGATTGTGCTCCGAACACCACCAACCGTCTAGGGCGCCCAAGCACCCAAGAGGAACAAGCTCAAGGGTACCAAGCACCCAAGAGTAATAAGCTTCTCAACTTGTAACTTCCACGTATCACCGTGGAGAACTCAAACCGATGCACCAAATGCAATGGCAAGGGCACACTGACTAGTGCCCAAGTCCTTCTCTCTCAAATCCCACTGAAGCAACTAATGCCAGGGAGGAAAATGAGAGGAAGAACAAGAAGGAGAACACCAAGAACTCCAAGATCTAGATCCAAGGGGTTCCCCTCACATAGAGGAGAAAGTGATTGGTGGAAATGTGGATCTAGATCTCCTCTATCTTTTCCCTCAAAAACTAGCAAGAATCCATGGAGGGATTGAGAGTTAGCAAGCTCGAAGAAGGTCAACAATGGGGGAAGAACAAGAGCTCAAAGGATAAGGTTCATTGGGGAAGAAGACCCCCTTTTATAGGTGGGGAAAAATCCAACCGTTATGTTCATAGCCCGCACCAAGCGGTACTACCGCCCCAAGGAGCGATACTACCGCTAGGGCGGTAGTAGTCCTTTGAAACACAACAGTGAGGAGTCAAAAAAGCCAGAAGAATCGTCGGAGCGGTAGTACCGCTTGACCGCACGGTACTACCGCTAGGGGTAGCGGTACTACTGCTAAGGGTAGCGGTACTACTGCTTGCGAGCGATACTAAAAAATTACATCCGTGCCTACCACCGCTGGATTTGTGATGAGTTTTTGGTCCCGAGCGGAAGTAGCCACGGAAGTAGTCGCGATAGTACAGCTCCAAGCGGTAGTACCGCTCCCAAGAGCGGCAGTAAAAAATTAGGTCCGCTCCTGTCCATGGTAGTACCGCTGCAGCCTTTTCAGAACACCAAAACTACCACAACTTTTTCAAACGGACTCCGAATTCGACGAAACCAAGTTTGTTGGGAAGCTAGAGACAAGGGCTAACACAATCTTGATATAAATACCAATAAGAAGCAAATGAGAAAAGTCCCAAAAGAAAATGGTGAGAACCCTTCCTCGGATAAGACCGGTAAAAACTCCAACACCGAAAACATCATAGAAGACGCATGCAAACTCCATTTTCGATGAACTCAAGCTTGTCATCAAGATGACCATAAGCTCTAAGGCTCACAAAGAGAACCAAACAACAAGCAAGAAACATGATGCAAGGATGCAATGGTTTGAGCTCTCGACGAACGATACGATCAAGCTACTCACTTGAGAGCCCCCCTTGATAGTACGGCTATCGATCCTATAACCCGGTCTACCAACTGCCACCATGAGACCGGTAAAATAGAAAACCTATCATGGGAAAACTTTTGCCTTGCACATGATCCACTTGAGCTAGATGATGATGATCTTGTCCTCCTCAAGATGGACCACCTTTCTTGATTGCGTTGATGGAGACTAGATGATTGCTCCCCCATACTCCACTATGGGTGAGCCACTCTTCGGCACATCTCCACAAGTCCATTGACACCACAATGGATGGCAAGCTTCAAGCACTTGATCTCTTCGTGATGCTCCACTTGAACTTGCACACATCAATCTTGATGACGAACACCACTTGATGTCATCCTCTCCATGGGTTGAGTGATATCTCCCTCTTGACGCAAGCCCATGAACATGTACCTAACCCCACATAGAACTCTCACATAGACCATGGGTTAGTACACAAAGCACAATGGACAATGCTTCCCATGCCATGGGATCACTTGATCCCTCTCGGTACATCTTCTATGCTTTGTGAGTTGATCAACTTGATTCACTCTTGAATTAGTCTTGATCAACCTTGAATCTTTCCAACTCTCTTCATTTGGATGATGTCTTGAAGGTAAACATGAATGATCATGCTACCTCTTGAGCTTGCGTTGGATTTCCCCGAAGAGGAAAGATGATGCAGCAGAGTAGCGTAAGTATTTCCCTTAGTTTTTTAGAACCAAGGTATCAATCCAGTAGGAGGCCACGCTCAAGTCCCTCGTACCTACACAAAAACAATACCTCAACGCAACCAACGCGATTAGGGGTTGCCAGCCCCTTCACGGTCACTTACGAGAGTGAGATCTGATAGAGATGATAGATAATATTTTTGGTATTTTTGATATAGAGATGCAAAGTGAAAAGTAAAAGGCAAAGTAAAAAGTAAAGCAAAACTAAAGTGATGGAGATTGATACGATGAGAATAGACCCGGGGGCCATAGGTTTCACTAGTGGCTTCTCTCAAGAGCATAATTATTCTACGGTGGGTGAACAAATTACTGCTGAGCAATTGACAGAATTGAGCATAGTTATGAGAATATCTAGGTATGATCATGTATATAGGCATCACGTCCGAGACAAGTAGACCTACTCCTGCCTGCATCTACTACTATTACTCCACTCATCGACCGCTATCCAGCATGCATCTAGAGTACTAAGTTAAAAACAGAGTAACGCCTTAAGCAAGATGACATGATGTAGAGAGATAAATTCATGCAATATGAAATAAACCCCATCTTGTTATCCTCGATGGCAACGATGCAATACGTGCCTTGCTGCCCCTTCTTTCACTGGGAAAGGACACCGCAAGATCGAGCCCGAAGCTAAGCACTTCTCCCATGGCAAGAAAAACCAATCTAGTAGGCCAAACCAAACTGATAATTCGAAGAGACTTGCAAAGATAACCAATCATACATAAAAGAATTCAGAGAAGATTCAAATATTATTCATAGATAGACTTGATCATAAACCCACAATTCATCAGTCTCAACAAACACACCGCAAAAAGAAGATTACATCGAATAGATCTCCACGAGAGAGGGGGGAGAACATTGTATTGAGATCCAAAAAGAGAGAAGAAGCCATCTAGCTACTAACTATGGACCCGAAGGTCTGAGGTAAACTACTCACACTTCATCGAAGGGGCTATGATGATGTAGAAGCCCTCCGTGATGACAGCCCTCTCCGGCGGAGCTCCAGAACAGGCCCCAAGATGGGATCTCGTGGATACAGAAAGTTGCGGCGGTGGAATTAGGTTTTTGGCTCCATATCTGATTGTTTGGGGGTACGTAGGTATATATAGGAGGAAGGAGTACGTCGGTGGAGCTCCGAGGGGCCCATGAGACAGGGGGGCGCGCCCTAAGGGGGGGTGCCCCCCACCCTCGTGACTGCCTCTTGGCTCCCTTGGAGTAGTGTCCAAGTCTCCTGGATCATGTTTAGTGAGAAAATCACGTTCATGAAGGTTTCATCCCGTTTGGACTCCGTTTGATATTCCGTTTCTTCGAAACACTGAGATAGGCAAAAAACAACAATTCTGGGCCGGGCCTCCGGTTAATAGGTTAGTCACAAAAATAATATAAAAGTGGAAAATAAATCCCATCATAGTCCAAAACAGTAGATAATATAGCATGGAGCAATAAAAAATTATAGATACGTTGGAGACATATCAGGCATCCCCAAGCTTAATTCCTGCTCGTCCTCGAGTAGGTAAATGATAAAAAGAGAATTTTTGATGCGGAGTGCTACTTGGCATAACTTCAATGCAAATCTTCTTAGGTGTGGTATGAATATTCAGATTCGAAAGATTCAAGACAAAAGTTCATATTGACATAAAAATAATAATACTTCAAGCATACTAACAAAGCAATTATGTCTTCTCAAAATAACATGGCCAAAGAAAGTTATCCCTACAAAATCATATAGTCTGGCTATGCTCTATCTTCACCACACAAAGTATTTAAATCATGCACAACCCCGATGACAAGTCAAGCAATTATTTCATACTTTAACATTTTCAAAACTTTTTCGATCTTCACGCAATACATGAGCGTGAGCCATGGATATAGCACTATATATGGAATGGAATGGTGGTTATGGAGAAGACAAAAAGAGGGGAAGATAGTCTCACATCAACTAGGCGTATCAACGGGCTATGGAGATGCCCATGAATAGATATCAATGTGAGTGAGTAGGGATTGCCATGCAACGGACGCACTAGAGCTATAAGTATATGAAAGCTCAACAAAAGAAACTAAGTGGGTGTGCATCCAACTCGCTTGCTCAAGAAGACCTAGGGCAATTTGAGGAAGCCCATCATTGGAATATACAAGCCAAGTTCTATAATGTAAAATTCCCACTAGTATATGAAAGTGATAAAATGAGAGACTCTCTATCATGAAGATCATGGTGCTACTTTGAAGCACAAGTGTGGTAAAAGGATAGTAACATTGTCCCTTCTCTCTTTTCTCTCATTTTTTTTATTTGGGCCTTTCCCTTTTTTATGGCCTCTTTTCTTTTTTTTTCTTTTTTTTTTTCGTCCGGAGTCTCATCCCGACTTATGGGGGAATCATAGTCACCATCATCCTTTCCTCACTTCGGACAATGCTCTAAAAATGATTATCATCACACTTTTTTATTTTTCTTACAACTCAACAATTACAACTCGATACTTAGAACAAAATATGACTCTATATGAATGCCTCCGGCGGTGTACCGGGATATGCAATGAATCAAGAGTGACATGTATGAAAGCATTATGAACGGTGGCTTTGCCACAAATACAATGTAAACTACATGATCATGCTAGCAATATGACAATGATGGAGCGTGTCATAATAAACGGAATGGTGGAAAGTTGCATGGCAATATATCTCGGAATGGCTATGGAAATGCCATGATAGGTAGGTATGGTGGCTGTTTTGAGGAAGATATATGGTAGGTGTATGATACCCGCGAAAAGTGTGCGGTATTAGAGAGGCTAGCAATGGTGGAAGGATGGGAAAAAGTGCATATAATCCATGGACTCAACATTAGTCATAAAGAACTCATATACTTATTGCAAAAATCTAGAAGTCATCAAAGCAAAGTATTACGCGCATGCTCCTAGGGGTATAGATTGGTAGGAAAAGACCATCGCTCGTCCCCGACCTCCACTCATAAGGAAGACAATCAATAAATAAATCATGCTCCGACTTCATCACATAACGGTTCACCATACGTGCATGCTACGGGACTTGCAAACTTTAACACAAGTATTTCTCAAATTCGCAACTACTCAACTAGCATGAATCTAATATCACCATCCTCATATCTCAAAACAATTATCATGCAATCAATCTTTTCTTAGTATTCAACGCACTCAAAAAACGTTTCACAAATCTTGAATACCAAGCATATTATTATTAAGCAAGTTACCATGCTATTAAGACTCTCAAAATAATCTAAGTGAAGGATGAGAGATCAATAGTTTCTTTAAAACAAATCCACCACCGTGCTCTAAAAGATCGAAGTGAAGCACATAGAGCAAAATTATAACGCTCAAAAGATATAAGTGAAGCACATAGAGCAAAGCTACATAGCTCAAAAGATATAAGTGAAACACATAGAGTATTCTATCAAATTCCAATTCATGTATGGCTCTCTCAAAAGGTGTGTACAGCTAGGATGATCGTGGCACACTAACAAACAAAGACACAAATAATACAAGACGCTCCAAGCAAAACACATATCATGTGGTGAATAAAAATATAGCTCCAAGTAAAATTACCGATGGAAGTAGACGAAAGAGGGGATGCCTTCCGGGGCATCCCCAAGATTTGACTTTTTGGTGTCCTTGGATTATCTTGGGGGTTCCATGGGCATCCCCAAGATTAGGCTCTTGCCACTCCTTGTTCCATAATCCATCAAAAGATTTCACCCAAAACTTGAAAACTTCACAACACAAAACTCAATAGAAATCTCGTGAGCTCTGTTAGAGAAAGAAAACAAAATACCACTTCAAGGTACTGTAATGAACTCATTCTTTATTTATATTGGTGCTAAACCTACTGTATTCCAACTTCTCTATGGATTATAAACTATTTTACTAGCCATAGATTCATCAAAATAAGTAAACAACACACGAAAAACAGAATCTGTCAAAAAGAGAACAGTCTGTAGTAATCTGTAACTAACGCAAACTTCTGGAACTCCAAAAAATCTACCAAAATAGGAAGACCTAGACAATTTGTTTATTGATCAGCAGCAATTGGAATCAGTATTTTATCACGTTCTGGTGATTTTTAACAATTCGTCCACTGAACGCAAAGTTTCTGGAAATTACAGCAAGATCAAATAACTAGCATCCAAGAAGATCCTATAGGTCTAACTTGGCACAAACACAAATTAAAACACAAAACCACATCCAAACATAAGGTAGATGGGTTATTTATTCCTTAACAGAAGAAAAACGCAAAAAACTAAAAATAAAATTGGGTTGCCTCCCAACAAGCGCTATTGTTTAACGCCCCTAGCTAGGCATAAAAGCGAGGATAGATGTAGGTATTGCCATAATAGTGGTATGTCAAATCATGAAAACTTCTTTACTATTCTCTACGTTCAGCAGCAAGTTTTCTTTGAGGCAAGCAAAAGTAATCAAAAGGGCTAAATTAATGGGACAAAAGTCCCCAAGATCAATCTCGGGAGGTATGGGTGCCTCCCTAGGCCCCTTGTATTGCACAACCAATTCATCATTAAGAGCATTCTTTTGGCAAAAAGCTACAAGCCTTCGTTCAAGAGGAAAACCTAGTCCATTATTCTGAATAGCAAAATCATCATTAAGCTCGGAAATTTTATGAACTAGAACATCGGCAGGAACCTTTTTCCTAAGATTTTCATTGTAAGCAATATGATCTAAAGATTGTAAACGCATCATGTCTTCTTGATTAAAAAGGATAGCCTCAATGGGAGGATGACTAGCATCCACCCTATAATGCGCAAAGATTTCTTTGGCCTCTTTTATTATAAATCTAAACTCATGAGCCAAAAAGATAGTAGCGGCACGCTTAACAGAAGAATGCTCAATATTAGAGAATTCTAAGAAGATTCGTTGTATGCAAGGATGCATATGCATAAATTGTCTTTCAAGTTCAACTATAAGCATGGCAATAGCGTCTGCAAGACTACTAGTTCTATGAAGAATATAACCACCCATAGAGGGCAAAGCACCAGCACAAGTAAAGAAATCTTGGATAACTCATTTTCCAATAATATTACCACTACCAACACAATTTTTTTTTTGTATGCAAGGTAGGGGGTTCTTCAGCAGGAGCATCAGAATTCTCCATGATATTATTATTATCCATATCGGCAATAATTTCCCCAAATTCAGACATAATGACAAGCAAGCGAGAAAAAAGGCAAATGAGAAAAAGATAAGGAGAAGGAGAAGGAGAGGGCAAATAAAACGGCAAGGGTGGAGTGGGGGAGAGGAAAACGAGAGGCAAATGGCAACTAATGTAATGCGGGAGATAGGGATTGTGATGGGTACTTGGTATGTTGACTTTTGCGTAGACTCCCTGACAATGGCGCCAAAAATTCTTCTTGCTACCTCTTAAGCTTGCGTTAGATTTCCCCGAAGAGGAAATGATGATGCAACAGAGTGGCGTAAGTATTTCCCTCAGTTTTTGAGAACCAAGGTATCAATCAAGTAGGAGGCCACGCTCAAGTCCCTCGTACCTACACAAAAACAATAGCTCAACGCAATCAATGCGATTAGGGGTTGTCAGTCCCTTCACGGTCACTTACGAAAGTGAGATCTGATAGAGATGATAGATAATATTTTTGGTATTTTTGATATAGAGATGCAAAGTGAAAAGTAAAAGGCAAAGTAAAAAAGCAAAGCAAAATTAAAGTGATGGAGATTGATATGATGAGAATAGACCCCGGGGCCATATGTTTCACTAGTGGCTTTTCTCAAGAGCATAAGTATTCTATGGTGGGTGAACAAATTACTGTTGAGCAATTGACAGAATTGAGCATAGTTATGAGAATATCTAGGTATGATCATGTATATAGGCATCACGTCCGAGACAAGTAGACCGACTCCTGCCTGCATCTACTACTATTACTCCACTCATCGACCGCTATCCAGCATGCATCTAGAGTATTAAGTTAAAAACAGAGTAACGCCTTAAGCAAGATGACATGATGTAGAGAGATAAATTCATGCAATATGAAATAAACCCCATCTTGTTATCCTCGATGGCAACGATGCAATACGTGCCTTGCTGCCCTTTCTGTCACTGGGAAAGGACACCGCAAGATCGAACCCAAAGCTAAGCACTTCTCCCATGGCAAGGAAAACCAATCTAGTAGGCCAAACCAAACTAATAATTCAAAGAGACTTGCAAAGATAACCAATCATACATAAAAGGATTCAGAGAAGATTCAAATATTATTCATAGATAGACTTGATCATAAACCCACAATTCATCGGTCTCAACAAACACACCGCAAAAAGAAGATTACATCGAATAGATCTCCACGAGAGAGGGGGAGAACATTGTATTGAGATCCAAAAAGAGAGAAGAAGCCATCTAGCTACTAACTATGGAACCGAAGGTCTGAGGTAAACTACTCACACTTCATCGGAGGGGCTATGATGATGTAGAAGCTCTCCGTGATGACGGCCCTCTCCGGCGGAGCTCCGGAACAGGCCCCAAGATGGGATCTCGTGGATACAGAAAGTTGCGATGGTGGAATTAGGTTTTTGGCTCCGTATCTGATCGTTTGGGGGTACATAGGTATATATAGGAGGAAGGAGTACGTCGGTGGAGCTCCGAGGGGCCCATGAGACAGGGGCGCGCCCTAAGGGGGGGCGCCCCCACCCTCGTGACCGCCTCTTGGCTCCCTTGGAGTAGGGTCCAAGTCTCCTGGATCATGTTCGGTGAGAAAATCACGTTCCCGAAGGTTTCATTCCGTTTGGACTCCTTCGAAACACTGAAATAGGCAAAAAACAACAATTCTGGGCTGGGCCTCCGGTTAATAGGTTAGTCCCAAAAATAATATAAAAGTGGAAAATAAAGCCCAATATAGTCCAAAACAATAGATAATATAGCATGGAGCAATAAAAAATTATAGATACGTTGGAGACATATCAGATCACACAATCTTCTTGTTCAAGACATGCTTGCAATAAGCTCAACTCTCACATGACCAATCTTTGGATAATTCCTTAATAGCACCTTGGTCAACACAAACTCTCCTTGAAACCAACACATGTACTCCAAGGAAAGCCTATGGACAAAACCTTTAAATATAACTCAAGGCAACCATTAGTCCATAGAGATTGTCATCAATTACCAAAACCAAACATGGGGGCACCGCATGTTCTTTCAATCTCCCCCATTTTGGTAATTGATGACAATCACTTTCAAGAGAGTTTATATAAGGAATTATGCATCACCATGCAATGCAACAACCAATGATGCATGAGTAAGAGATGCAAATGCTTAGGAACAAAACCAAAGCAAGAGGAGAGAATTCTCTAAACTTCTCCACAAAACTCTCTGAAACTTCTCCCCCATTAGCATCGATTGCCAAAATGGGAGAAAATCTTAGAAGGCCAATATAAATTGTGTTCCTCCATAATTTGTGTATTTCTCAACAAGAGAGTGGAATGCAATACACAAGTTTGACGGTAAATACTAGGAGGAAAACAAACTATGTTTAGGCCCAAAGTTTACAAAAGAAAGATATGCCACAAAGACATAAGAAAGAGAGAAACAAGAAATCAAGCAATCAAAAGATACCAATTGAAGCAAGCAATTAACGGATATCAATTTAGCCAACTAGACCAATGATCCTACATGCCACATGAATGAAATAAATTATGATATGAGCGAAGGAGTGTTCTAAAGAAACTAGAGAAGCTCCCCATGATTTGTGCACACATAAGAATTTTTGTATTTGAATACAAAGTGCACAAAATAGGATCGTAGCTCCCCCAAAATCAATAGAAACTTACAGCAAGTGCAAGTCAGCATATAGGAAACAAAGCCTAGTACTTGCAACAAACACATGGTTGAGCAACAAGTAAAAGAGGCAACTTAAGAATGGGCTCAACCAAAATGATGTGTGTGACTCAAGGCAATGCACTTGAGAAGACTAATGTAGCATTAAGCATCAATAAAGTATTGAAAGAATGAGGCACACGGTGCAAGGCCTATCATTCCCACACACAACTAGCAAATGGGATCACAAGCTAACTAATAAGCATATAAAGAACCTATGCTTGTGACAACCCATGGTGAAGATAGAAGATGAAAGCCTCATCAAGACGAGGGATACCAATTAAGATGGAAAAAGCCTCGTAAAGATAAGCATGAGGAAAATAATCTTCACCACACAAGAGTGCATCAAGATGCAGCGATAGAAGACACACACTCAAGGCAAAAGCTTTCACGGAGCCACCAAAGAAATAACAAGAAAGACAAGGTGGACGTGAAAGAAAGGATATCATCTAGAGATGTAATTTCTCTCAAGTGTATAAGGTTCTAGGTAGACGAAATCATGATGATATATATATCTACAAAGAAGGATGTACACCCGAAATAGTTACAACACGAAGGAATAAGATATCCAAGAGGAAGTCATACATATACCAATAAGATATTTGCTTGGAAGCATAGCACATGGCTAGATATGGTCTTATAGTATATAAATGAATTCCTACCACACACCCATCAAAGACATCACAGCTAGCAACATGAGATCATTGTTGAGATGCTTTGAGAAAGGAAACAAGGTATCACAAGATGGAATGAATATCATGCCAAGATGCAACCTACACAAGGTTGAATGCAAGAAAGGAATGCATGAATAGATACTTGTTACCAAGATATCATTGGAAGGATGTAGAAGAAACCAATTGAAGGTAATAGATAGTTCATTGATCATCCTAGCTTGAGTCCAATAAGCACATGGTGACACCACCTTCCTTGTGAGTGAGCCGAGCATCCAATGCATCTCCAATTGTTCCTAGAACAACAACACAAACAAAATGGTACCCAAACTCATTGGGACCAAAGAGTTAGAGAACCAACAGTACATAGGACAACCTCCACACAAATATGTGCATATAGATATGAAAATGAATTTCATGCACATCTCATCCAATTTGAGACTTGGTGGAGTTTCCCCTATATATTGGGTCCAAGAAACAAAGCATGCTAAAAATACTACATCAAATTAATATGCATGCTCAAGACTTTCAAGAACCGATACCAAATGACAAAGAAAAATCAAGTGAAGAAAAGATACCAAATGAATAAATCATCACTTGGAGGATATCCATAAAAGATACATCGAGGAATGAGATATCGGTTGATACACACTAAAAAAAGATATCAAACTCCCAAAAGAGAGGATGGTTCCAAACAAACCAAGCTCTCTACAAAGTTTCATGATGGCACAAAGTACCAAAAAGAAAACGGCTTGCCTTCCACCAACACACACTTGATAAGGATCGCAAGATGAGTGTCTTATAGAAAATAGGATAGCTCCCCCAAGACTAGTGCATTATAGAGAATTTGCATTTGAATACAAAATGCACAAGGTGGGATCACCACTTTCACTATATCTAGAAAACACTAGACAAGATCAAGAAATTAACAAGATCCACAAGTGGTATGGAAGACAGAGGGAGTTGATACAATCATGGGCAAGACATAAGGCAAATAAAAGCAAAGGCCAATGTAAAGATGATCAAAAAAAATTCTACCACACATAAGTGAGTACCAATTGTCAAAAGACAAGAAGTATTTGGAAATAATTCCCGTTGGTAGATAGCAAGGATATCCGACATCATCTTCACACCAAACAAAAAGCAAATTGCAACTTGTAGAGCTAACATGCCACCTAGGAACAAGATAATTTACAATATCAATTCTAGGTGACAATATCTCAAATGTACACATTTTCTAGGCTAGTAATATACACATAACATATTACTCCCCCATAATGTGATACCAATTAAAGATAAACAAGAGGCAAAATAACGATCCAACAAGAGATAATTAATGGACAATTTAGAATTTGAATTTCTCATGAGAAGACATACCACACAACGACTAGATAATCTTGAAATATCAATACTAGATGGTATTACTCATGTACACACATATATAGGATTGTGAGGTGCACAAAGCACATCACTCCCCCATAATGGGATATTCCATTAATCTCTCACAAGAACCAACTAAGAAATGAACAAGATGCAAAAGGCTCAATGCATGACACACACGTACATGATGTGCAAACCAACACACACATACTTGATTGCTCAAGATAATCAAGTTGGAAGCACAACATATACAAACACATGCAAGGAACAAAACGAAACATGCAAAGGGGTAAGTAACTATCAATTTAAACACTTTAAGCACGAGTTACCGCATGGAGGAACATTGGATATAAGATAGAAACTTGATAATCCGAATAGCTTGGCTTGAGACAATTAGAATGATGAAGTCCCCTTAGTTCTTCATAAAGTAGCCAAGTCTCCAATGCCCTCCAACAACACCTATTGATCAAGTTTGAGCTAGTTGGTCCCCAACCAAGTTGGGTCCTAAAAGGTTAGTCACAATAGGCTTGGCTACCCAAATGGTTCTTTGCTTCAAACCACTTTGAGTACCAACAAACTTGGCAACCACATTGCCAACCTTATCCTTCCCAAGAGAATAGACATCATCAATAACAATTGGGTTGGATAAGTTACCACTAGTGCATGAAGAAGCGAGGTGACCTTTCTCACGACATAGGTAGCAATGTCTACTCTTCACTTTCTTCTCACTTGATTTCTCAACTTGAGAAGCATTAGCTTGAGTCTTCTTGGGAAGAGGCCTTTCTTCAACTTGAGGTTGAGCATGACTTGTAGCCGCTTCCCTTGTTGCTTGTCACTAATGGCCTTCTTCTTCAATGGGCAAGATCTAACATGATGCCCTTCAATTTTGCACTTGAAGCAAATAATCTTGGCCGAACTCTTGACTTGTTTTTGGCCCTTCTTGTTGTTTCTCTTGGACTTCTTCTTATTGGAGTTGAATCCAAGTCCACCTTTGTCATTGGGGGATTTTTGTACACTCAAGATATTGTTGAGTGTGGCATTCCCTTCATGACACTTTTCCAAATCTTTCTTCAAAGAAGTGACTTGGGCCTTGAGCTCTTTGATTTCCTCTACATGGTTAGTCTCAACACAAGCACTAGAGGAAGTGTAAGCTTCATCTTTAGTGCAACAAGGCAAGGAAAGCAATTCATCACAAGATGTACCAATGTTATGCATGGATGAATCGCGAGGACTAGCACAAGGCAATATATCATTTTGAATAAAAGTAGTGCTAGTATCCACATGAGGCTCACTAGATGTTACCTTAGCAAGCATGGCCTCATGAGCTAACTTTAGCACATTATGGGATACTAGAAGATCATCATGAGAGCTTGTGAGCTTTACATGATTTTCTTCCAACATCCCATAATTGCTAGATAGCAACTCAGGTTGAGCCCTTAGCTCAACATTCTCCTTCAATATGGATGCTTCACAAGAGATAGAGTTAGTAGCACAAGCATCATCATTAGCAACAAGAGGAGAAGACAACTTTGCAAGCTCTTTTGAATATGAAGCTTTAAGTTGAGCATGAGACTCGGTGAGTTTGATGAGCTCACTCTTAATGACCCTTGAGCCATTTTCAAGGTGCTCAAAGTCCTCAAGGAGTTTAGCATGCGCAACTTCAAGCTCCTCATTTTTACTTTCAAAATCATTGGCCACCTCAAGAGCTCTATCACAAGATTCCCTCACTCTAGATAATTCTAGAGCAAAAGTCTCCTCAAGAGATTCCTTGGTGGTTTGTTCAAGTTCAAGAGCTTGAGAGAGGTCCGCAATCTCATTAGCGTAATCACGCTCATGGCCTTCCATTTTCTCAATGGTGACCTCATGCTCCTCGAGATGAGATTCCAACTCCTCAATATATTTCTTGCTCTCAATGGCAATGGACATAATTTCCATGAAGTTGGAACGAGCAATTTTATTTTTATGAAGCGCTTTAAAAACCATTTCCCCCTTCATTTTTAAGGAGGCAACATTATCATTCTCTTCATCATAATCAACATCATCATCATTCTTGCCATCATCAATATCATCACAAGATATATTGGGATTCAAAGTGGGAGATACCTTTGAAGCCTTAGCCATAAGGAAAAAAGCAATCGATGATGATTTAGGATCCCTTGAAGCACCATTCAAGACCACATCTTGTTCCATGGAGTGTTGGGTTTCCTCTACATTGTTAGCACAACAACTCGAGGAAATAGATACATTTTTATCATGGCAACAAGACATAGCAAGCATATCATCATGAGATTTGAGCAAGCAATTTCTACATGATATGTAAGTACTACCAACACGAGCATGTGAAACATGTAAGGTGCTCGACATGTTAAAGTCCAAAGATGGAGCATTGCAACAAGATAGTGATGAAGAGTCATCAACGATAAGCACACTATCATCATTGCAATGACCAACACTACTCACCATAGCTATACCTTGTGGAAATCCACATGTAGGTGAAGTATAAGAAGTTGAGAAGGCAACACGGCCGGAGGTGGAGGGAGAACAATTATCCCCACAAATCTTGGACACACCATATTTATCTTGAAGCTTTGTCCACAACTCATGAGCATCCTGGAACGGCATGAGTTGAAATATAACTACATTGCTCAAAGCATCGAAAATCACATTAGAAGCTTGAGCATTGAGATAAGAGTTTTTCTCATCCTCTAAAGACAATCTTTGGGGATCCTTTGGAGGAGAAAAACCCATATCTACAATTCGCTCTAAATTTGGTCCATGACCCTAAAGAGATTAAGCATGCGAATTACCCAAACATCAAAATTTGTGCCATCGAAATTAAGAGTGTCAGAGAATCCTAAACCCCTAGTCGACATCTTTACTCTCTAGCCGGTAAAGCCTAATAAAGAGAGACGAGGCTCTGATACCAATTGAAAGATCGTGGATGTCACCTAGAGGGGGGGGGGTGAATAGGCGCTTTAAAATAATTACGGTTGAGGCTTGAACAAATGCAGAATAAACCTAGCGGTTAATTTGTCAAGCACAAAACCTACAACAACTAGGCTCACCTATGTGCACCAACAACTTATGCTAAGCAAGAAAAACTACTTAGGTGATAGCAAGATATATGACAAGAAACAATATGGCTATCACAAAGTGAAGTGCATAAGTAAAGGGCTCGGGTAAGAGATAACCGAGGCACGCGGAGACGATGATGTATCCCGAAGTTCACACCCTTGCGGATGCTAATCTCCATTAGGAGCAGTGTGGAGGCAAAATGCTCCCCAAGAAGCCACTAGGGCCACTGTAATCTCCTCATGCCCTCGCACAATGCAAGATGTCGTGATTCCACTAAGGGACCCTTGAGGGCGGTCATCGAACCCGTACAAATGGCAACCCTTGGGGGCGGTCACCGAACCCGTACACTTTGGCAACCCTTGGGGGCGGTCACTGGTACCCGTCAAATTGCTCGGGGCGATCTCCACAACCTAATTGGAGACCTCGACGCTTGCCCGGAGCTTTACACCACAATGATTGAGCTCCGAACACCACCAACCGTCTAGGGCGCCCAAGCACCCAAGAGGAACAAGCTCAAGGGTACCAAGCATCCAAGAGTAATAAGCTTCTCAACTTGTAACTTCCACGTATCACCGTGGAGAACTCAAACCGATGCACCAAATGCAATGGCAAGGGAACACTGACTAGTGCCCAAGTCCTTCTCTCTCAAATCCCACCGAAGCAACTAATGCTAGGGAGGAAAATGAGAGGAAGAACAAGAAAGAGAACACCAAGAACTCCAAGATCTAGATCCAAGGGGTTCCCCTCACATAGAGGAGAAAGTGATTGGTGGAAATGTGGATCTAGATCTCCTCTATCTTTTCCCTCAAAAACTAGCAAGAATCCATGGAGGGATTGAGAGTTAGCAAGCTCGAAGAAGGTCAACAATGGGGGAAGAACACGAGCTCAAAGGATAAGGTTCATTGGGGAAGAAGACCCCCTTTTATAGGTGGGAAAAAATCCAACCGTTATGTTCATAGCCCGCATCGAGCGGTACTACCGCCCCAAGGAACGGTACTACCGCTAGGGCGGTAGTAGCCCTTTGAAACACAACGGCGAGGAGTCAAAAAAGCCAGAATAATTGTCAGAGCGGTAGTACCGCTTGACCTCACGGTACTACCCTAGGGGTAGCGGTACTACTGCTTGCGAGCGGTACTAAAAAATTACATCCGTGCCTACCACCGCTGGACGACGAGTTTTTGGTCCTGAGCGGAAGTAGCCATGGAAGTAGTCGCGGTAGTACAGATCCAAGCGGTAGTACCGCTTCCAAGAGCGGTAGTAAAAAATTAGGTCCGCTCCTGTCCGCGGTAGTACCGCTGCAGCCTTTTCAAAACACCAAAACTACCACAACTTTTGCAAACGGACTCCGAATTCGACGAAACCAAGTTTGTTGGAAAGCTAGCGACAAGGGCTAACACAATCTTGATAGAAATACCAATAAGAAGCAAATGAGAAAAGGCCCAAAAGAAAATGGTGAGAACCCTTCCTCGGATAAGACCGGTAAAACCTCCAACACCGAAAACATCATAGAAGACGCATGCAAACTCCGTTTTCAATGAACTCAAGCTTGTCATCAAGATGACCATAAGATCTAAGGCTCACAAAGAGAACCAAACAACAAGCAAGAAACATGATGCAAGGATGCAATGGTTTGAGCTCTCGACGAACGATACGATCAAGCTACTCACTTGAGAGCCCCCCTTGATAGTACGGCTATCGATCCTATAACCCGGTCTACCAACTGCCACCATGAGACCGGTAAAATAGAAAACCTATCACGGGCAAACCTTTGCCTTGCACATGATCCACTTGAGCTAGATGATGAAGATCTTGTCCTCCTCAAGATGGACCACCTTTCTTGATTGCGTTGGGTCGATGGAGACTAGATGATTGCTCCCCCATACTCCACTATGGGTGAGCCACTCTTCGGCACATCTCCACAAGTCCATTGACACCACAATGGATGGCAAGCTTCAAGCAGTTGATCTCTTCGTGATGCTCCACTTGAACTTGCACACATCAATCTTGATGACGATCACCACTTGATGTCATCCTCTCCATGGGTTGAGTGATATCTTCCTCTTGATGCAAGCCCATTAACATGTACCTAACCCCACATAGAACTCTCACATAGACCATGGGTTAGTACACAAAGCACAATGGACAATGCTTACCATGCCATGGGATCACTTGATCCCTCTCGGTACATCTTCTATGCTTTGTGAGTTGATCAACTTGATTCACTCTTGACTTAGTCTTAATCAACCTTGAATCTTTCCAACTCTCTTCATTTGGATGATGTCTTGAAGGTAAACATGAATGATCACACAATCTTCTTCTTCAAGACATGCTTGCAATAAGCTCAACTCTCACATGACCAATCTTTGGATAATTCCTTAATAGCACCTTGGTCAACACAAACTCTCCTTGAAACCAACACATGTACTCCAAGAAAAACCTATGGAGAAAACCTTCAAATATAACTCAAGGCAACCATTAGTCCATAGAGATTGTCATCAATTACCAAAACCAAACATGGGGGCACCGCATGTTCTTTCAAAGTGTTCTCATTTGACTCCTAAGTCAATATACTCATATATTGATGACCTAGTCATCACCAATTGCTTGATAGATGCTAGAATGTTTGTGCATGCTTTGTCACATATTTCATTTGCCATTTTATTGTGTGAGCATGTTGGTTGCATATTTTACTCATTTCAGGACATCCATTTGTTTCTTTGATTGTTTGGCTTTTTCTCTTTTTGCCAAATGGATGGACAAGAATGCATAAGAACACCCTCTAGCTATCTATGCTTTTCTCGTCCCAAACTCTATTCATGCTACATGACAAAGTTTGATCAAGTCAGCTTCGAACCACTCTATGTGAGGAGCACTCGGAGTTCCCGATTCGTCATAGACTTAAACCTCCAAAACTTCTTTGTGCATCTCGGTCTGGCCGATTCATCCTTTTTGGTCCTACCGAGTCACCAAGTTGATCTAGGGTTTCCAATCTTGGTGCAACCGATTAGAACTTTTTGGTCACACCGAGTTGCAGTAACTGCTTGCAGTTTTGCATCTCGGTGCCACCGAGTCGTTCCACTCGGTCACACCGACAGGGTCAGGTTATATATACTGTCGGGCCAAATTTTCGAAATTTCTCCGGACCCCTTCGCCCGCGCTTAACCTACTCTGCCTCCTCTGGTCTCCGGATCGTCCTCTCGTCGCCAGCGACCTCCCGCCGCTGATGTCCGCCACCGTCAACATAAATCTTCACCGCCGTTGCCGCCGTAGCAAGTTCCTCGCTGCACTAGGGTACAAACTTGAACTTGTGTGCTAATCCTTAACTCCGATTCTTAGCACATTGCTTTGCCATGATTGAAATCATCCTGTCCAGCGAAATCATCTCGTAGATTAGTTTTGATTTGAAAATTTAGGGTTAGGTCTCCGCCGAATTCATCTCGGACCGACCGAGTTGTAGAAATCGGTCTCACCGATTTTGGCTTAGGCCAAAGCACGTGCATTTTCGGTCCTACCGAAAATTGCAAATCGGTGTGACCGAGTCCGATTCTTTGTGAAACCCTAGCAGTCTCGGTACCACCGAACTGTGACTCGGTCTGACCGAGTTCACTAGATTAGGTTCCAAAAGCTGCTTCGGTATCACCGAGTTTACAAATCGGTAGATCCGAAATGCTTTCTGTGAAGAACTAAAACTAAGTTTTTAAGTCATCAATTTTGCAAAAACTCCTGTACTTTGTGATGCTCATCTACTCTATCTATAACCTATTCACAGGGTCTGCTGATAGTTTGCTTGCAAAATGTCTGACCAAAGTGACAGCCAAAACAAGTCAGAGGAACAGGTTCAGTTGAGTGAGGGCACTAGTCCCTCAGGCAGCTATGATGAAGGCAGCTGGAGCACTCCAAGCAATCTACCAAAGGCTGCCACAAGGACAAGGAAGAAGAGGAATTCTGACTCTGAAGATGAAGATTATGTGGCTGTTGAAGATGAAGCCACTTCAAAGAAGAAAGTGTTGAAGAAAGAGTATGGCTCAACTGCTGCAACTAAGCCAGGTCTAAAAACAAAGATGCCAGCAAGAAGACAACCCATGTCTAAGCCAAGAAAAGTTGCCACAGGAGAAACGATGGAGTTCACTCTTGAACCCAAAGAAACGGGAGATGGCAAGAAGAGGAAAGAAAGGGTCAAGAAGACCATTGCCAAAGTTATTGGGAAGCCATCAATGATGAGAGATTCTGAAGAAGAGGAAGAGGAAGAGGATGCTTCACCAGCACCCAAAGCTCAAAAGCTTATGGGAGATGCAATCAGATCAGGGGCTGCTTCATCTAAGCCCAAAACTGCTCCCAAGGCTGCTGCTCCAGCTCCAAAGCCAAAACCCAATAGGAGCACTAGGAACATCCCTGCTGAGGAGAAAAACAAGGACCCAGTGCCACAAGTTGCTGAAGAAGAAGATGATGATTCTATTGTTTTGAGAAAGTTGAAGCCCAAGATCCCTGACCACACTGATGCACACCCAGTTGCAGAGAATATGAAGATCAGGAAGGATTCAGGATTGAGACTATGGAGAGAGTCTGATTCATATGCTACCAGGAGAAGGACTTCTGTGGACTACAGATTCCACACTAAGGAACATCAGGACTCTATGAGACAATTCTGCTTGACAAGAAGCCCATAGTGTGTGACATGAGATGGGTTGACTGGGAGTTCATCAAGGAGAATGAGGATCACTTCCCTGGTGTATATGATAGCTTCAAGGCATGTGGAGTTGATAAGTTTGTGGCTCAGAAGTTCACCAAGTGGAATGATGAGCTCATTATGCAATTCTACTCCACTTCACACTTCTATCCAGACGGAAGGATAATATGGATGTCTGAGGGTACTAGGTACCAGTCTACAGTTGAAGAATGGGCTCAATTGATCAATGCTCCTGAAGAACATGAGGATGACTTGGATATCTATGCAAAGAAGAAGAAAGACCAAAACTCTATGGCCAACATGTACAAAGAGATCCCAGATGCTGCTTTGGATACACATAAGTTTGGATCTGTAAACTATTTGTTGTCTGGTCTGCCAACTATCAATTGGATTCTAAGGCACACACTGCTACCCAAGTCAGGTGATCGCAAGATGATCAAAGGACATGCTATCAACTTGTTGCACATATTTGATGTCCCACATAAGTTCAAGATCATGAGTTTGATTGTTGAGACAATCAAGAGGACTGCAGCTGGTCAGAAGAGAAGTTGTGGATATGCCCCACACATCCAGGAGCTCATCAACTCAAAGATGGGCAAAGGCAAGTACATCTTGGATAAGGATCACCTGCCCATCTACCCTGAATTTGAGGACAACACTATTGTCATGACTGAGAATGAACCATCATCTGTGCAAGCACAAGAGAAGAAAGCCAAAGGTAAACCTGAGAAAGCTGCAAAGATGCCAACTGGGGAAGAGGCATCTTAGGTATTCTTGAAGAGCAAGCAAGACCAGCTTGGATATCTGATCCAATCCACCCTGAGGATTGAGCAGGGCTTGGCCACCCTGACCAAGAACCAGGAGAGTCTGGAGAGGATAATTGAGCAGAAATTCTATGACCTTGATGTTAAAGTAATAGAGATCCAAACTACGGCCGAGCAGCTCCAGGAGGAAGCAGAGGAGAAGAAGGGCAAGTCTAGCACATATGCATTTTCTAGAGTGCCAAGAGGACAGAGATCTGCTGCAGTGCCAGTGACAGACACTAGAGCTACAACTTCAGCACCGGCAGCTACAGCTCTAGCTCCACCTCCAGCAGCTACTCCACCAGCTCCAGCTACTTCATCAGAAGCTTTCGTTCTTGGAGTTCTTTCTACACCTCCCGGAGATCAAGCCTGAGAGTCGTTTAGCACTATACTTTTTTTGAACTTTTTGGTAACTTGTTGCCAAAGGGGAGAAAATGTATAGATCATAGGCTTCGAGAGAGAGTGTTGTTGTTTGTCTCTCTTGTTTGGTTGAACTTTTTATTGTGTGCTTGTGTGATACTACTTTGTATCATTGTGAGATACTTGTTTGATCATGTGCTACCCTTAATGCTTGTTGGATAATGCTATCTTTCATATCCTATTATGATCATTCACTTTGCTTGGTGATGAGTGCATGTTTTTAATCTCTATAATTTTGAGCGCTCCACCAAGATGTATGTGCATTTTCATTCAAAAGCAAATCTTAAATAATGCACAAATCTAGGGGGAGCTCTTGCTTATCACATACTTCTCAAAGCGACAATGTTTTTCAATCTTACTTATCATTTGTCGAAGCTTTGATCTATATGTTGTCCATCAATTACCAAAAAGGGGGAGATTGAAAGTGCAACTATCCCTGGGTGGTTTTGGTAATTCCTAACAACATATAGCTCATTGAGCTAATGCTATTCCAAGATAAATATTTCAGGAAAGCTCAATGATTGGCATGGCATGGATTAGAAAGTGGACCCTTCAAAATGGTAAGGACAAAGGATTGGCTCAAGCTCAAAGCACAAGACTCAACATTTTCTATTTTAGGGATCCAAGATCACATTGAGTCTATAGGAAAAGCAAATACTATTAAGAAGGGATGAGGTGTTGCTTAATGAGGATCTTGCTCAAAATATTTAGTGATATGCTCCAAAACCCTCCACTACTTTATCATATCCACATATGTCCTAAACCAAAAAGTCCAACTCGGCCCCACCGAAATTTCATATCCGGAGCCACCGAGTTCAGTTATCATAGCCACTGCCAGAAACCCTAATCAATTCGGTCTCACCGATAGGGATCTCGGTCCCACCGAGATGGGGTTGTAATCTCTCTGTTTCCTTTTCGTAACGTTTCGGTCAAACCGAGATGAGCGATCGGTCCCACCGAGATTGCAATGCAAACTCTCTGTTTCCCTTTCGTAACATTTTGGTCCAACCGAGATGAGCGAATCGGTCCCACCGAGTTTGCCTGACCAACTCTGTGTTTGACTATTACCAAAATCGGTCTCACTGAGTTTGTGTAATCGGTCTCACCGAGATTACGATATGCCCTAACCCTAATGACATCGGTCCCACCGAGTTGATCCAGTCGGTCCCACCGAGTATCCTAACGTTCACATTTTGAACTAAATCGGTCCGACCGAGTTTCATGATTCGGTCCCATCGAGTTTGGTGATTTGTGTGTAACGGTTAGATTTTGTGTGGAGGCAATTGTCAGTGTACTAAAGTAGGGGTACCTTAGTACCCCAAACTTGTGCACGGGCAGTCGTAGCACCCCGCGGCAAGGCTTGCCAGGTGATCGCCAAAACTCTCCATGGTCCCTTTTTGGGCCATCCAAGAACAAAGTATTTGAGCCAAGGCCCCGGCAGGAGGAGCTTGCCGGGAAGGCCACCCGAAGAGAGCAGGGCCCCGGCAAGAGGAGCTTGCCGGGACGACCGCTCGAAGCACAAGGCCCCGGCAAGAGGAGCTTGCCGGGAAGGCCGACCGAGGCACGACAAGAGACTTGCTGCGACTCGCCCCGCGTCCCGGCAAGGACCAGTGAGCGACAAGCTCCCGGGCGCGACAAGGCATCAACCGCGGCAAGGCGCTTGCCGCGGCAAGTCACCACCCCGCGCCTGCGTTCCAGCTCATCCACCCACGCGTCGCTCTGGGGCCATTCCAGGCGTACGTGGCGAGAGGCTGCGCAGCCAGGGGCATGCGGTGGCGAAGCAACGCTGACAGGGTAGCCGTTGTGGCAAATGGTGGCGCCCCTGACGGTCCCTTTTCTGCACTGTTTGGGCGACCCAGACGGGCATTTAATGCCCTTGTCCCCTGTCGTCAGAGTTAGGTATGATAGCACTGTGCAAACAGCTGTACCCAACACAGCGTTTTCCAGTTTTGCCCCCGCCTACGTTGCCACCTGTGGGTAACCCCTTGCACATATAAAAGGAGGCCCCATGCGCAACGAGGAGAAAGGAAGGGAAGAAGAAGGCCACTCACGCTCGGTCTGATTAGTTGCCTGAGTGTACTGTAGCACTCAGCGCTCCCGGAACAATAACACAATACAAACCACAAAGCAGCAGTAGGGTTTTACGCATCCGTGCGGCCCGAAGCTGGGTAAACCCCTTGTGTGCATCGCCTCGATCCGCTCTTCGCGCGACCTCCGCCCCCCGCCGAACCAAGAAAGGGGCTCGGTCCCCATAGGTGTTCGTGGAGGCAGATTTCCCCCGACATCTTTGGCGCGCCAGGTAGGGGCGTCGAGGTTGTGTGAACCTGATCCGGCGTCTGCACAGGCTAGATCTCCATCATCTTCATCGACATGCCACCGAAGAAGAAGGCTCCAGAGGTGGCTGGTCCGTCCACGTCGAACCCACCGCCCCTGGAGCAAACGGGTGGTGGGGACGGCACCGGTGGCGGAACGGGCATCGGCGAGCCAGCTCATGGCACCACGGCGTCCGAACATGCACCGCGCCCCTCTCAGGAGGCACGGGACCAGCAGCGTCTTGGCACTCACGGTACCATACGCTCGCTGGACCCAGATCGAGCTGGCGGATCCCAGGGTGCTCAAGCCCAGCATACACAGCAACATGCTGGCGCGAGCGTGGCGCGACTGCCTGGTCCGGGTGTTGCTCCTTCTAACGTAGTTAGAAGTTCGAGCACATCCCGTTCCACGCGCCGTTTGCCACCGCTGCCCGCCACTCCAGCAGAAGCTCTAGCACGAGCTCAACTGCTACTAGACTACCCTCCAACGGCGGACAAGCTCGACGACTGGAGGGCCACGATACAGAGCCTCATCGGTTTCGCTAACGGCGACACCCCGCGGCAGCACAGTGCGTCGCAGCCGCGACAGGTCGGCTAGGCGAGAACCGATGGCGCCAAGACCGGTGGGGGTGCGACCACCGTGCATTCCCCGCCCCAAAGGCCAAGATCGCCGACTCGCCGGAACCATCACGACAACGACTCCACCGCGTCGTCAAATCCGCGAACTCGTCGCGATCAACGCCAAGTTCTTCACGAACGAAAGCAAGAAGATGCTCGTACTCGCATCGAGCGTCAAAGAGAAGCGCGGTGTCAATCAGACCAGCGCGCTGAGCCCTCTGTCGACATGCATGCGCCGGGGGAACCGGGTGACCTGCCATACGCGATGGGCTACCCTGCATTCACCCGTGAGCTGCGGCAAGTCCAGTGGCCCAGCACGAAGAATTTCAAGCCAGATGTACCAGAGAAGTACGACGGCAAGTCGCATCCGTTGGAGTTCCTCAGCATCTACACCATTGCGGTGCAGGCCGCTGGGGGGCGAGACGACAAGATCCTTGCCAACTACTTCCCGCTGGTACTCAAGTCCAACGTCAGATCCTGGCTCATGCACTTGCCGGACAACTCCATAACCTCCTGGACAGACTTGTGCCATCAGTTTGTTGCGCCTTTACAGGCGGCCACAAACCCCATGGCCAAGCGAGCGACCTTCATCTGCTCGTCCAGAAGGAAGGGGAACCCTTGCGCAAGTTCATCCAGAGGTTCAACCGTATACACTACAACATGCCAGACGTCCACCCCGCCGCGGTCATCAGCGCGTTCCATCAGAACGTGCGTAACCGCAGGATGCGGGAGGAGATGGCGATGTGCAAGATCAAAGACGTCAGCGAGCTATATGCCCTGGCCAACAAGTGTGCACGTGCTGAGGAAGGGAGGAAACTCCCCGGAGAGAACACTGGAGCAGGAGAATCTGACAGTGAGGATACCGCCCCGGCAAGGAAAAACCGGCGGCGGAGCAACAGGAAGAAGAAGAGCCAAGAAGTACTGGTTGTTGAGCAGTCCGACGATGAAGGCGCCGCCAAGAAGGCCCAGGCTGGTAGCTCCAGCAAGGAGGTTGCCGGATGCACCAACCGCCAAGTTGTGGCGGTCGCCGACAAGCGGGACGGCACCAACAAACAGTACTGCAAGATCCATCGCACCAAGGGCCATGACCTCCAGAGCTGCAAGCAGGTCGAGCGGCTCGTCGAGCTGCACAAGGCCGAGTACGAGCGGCGCAACAAGGAGATAACCCGAGGAGGTGGCGGAGGATCCGGCACGAAGCGCCCCGGCCAGGGAGGACGCCGCGACAAGGACAAGCAGCGGCAAGCAGACAGACCTCCCCACGGCCGCGACAAGGATGAAGACGACGACGAAGACGAAGACATGGATGACGTCGAGACCGGTGAGCAGGAGTTTCAGAAAGCCACAGAGGTTTTGTGCGTAGACGGCGGTGCTTCCCTGCATACTTCTCACCGCCAGCTCAAGCAGTGGGCGCGGGAAGTCAATGCAGCGGAACCACCCGTCGAGTCGCGCAAGCCTCTGAAATGGTCCAGCACGCCTATCATCTTCAATATTGAGGACCACCCTGACCGCACAACTGCGATCGGGTGCTTGCCGATGTTGGTCTCACCAACAGTCCGCAACCTCAAGGTCACTAAGATGCTAGTCGACGACGGGGCCGGCTTGAACCTGATCTCCTCCGCTGTGCTCCGGAAACTCCAAGTCCCCGACAGCGAGCTCGAAGAGACCGGCACGTTCCAAGGAATCAACCCGGGAAGGAGCAAGCCGAAGGGGAAGATAACGTTGCCAGTGACATTTGGCAGCGAGCTGAACTTCAGGACAGAGAGGATCACTTTTGACGTTGCCGATTTTACATTGCCCTACAATGGAATTCTCGGCCGTCCAGCGCTTGCCAAGTTGATGGCGGCCTCTCACTACGCATACAACATGCTCAAGATGCCAGGCCCGATAAGCGTCATCTCTGTCCCCGGCGACAAGAAGGATGCCCTTATCTGTGCCGACAAGATCTACCGGGAGGCAGCAGCCGCAACGGATCACAAGCCACTTGCCGCTGAAGCTCCCGGAGGGAAGAAGAAGACCAAGCCCGGCAAGTGCTCTGGTGCCCACTCCGGCAAGCGCACCTCTTCGGAGTGTTGCGCTACCGTCAAGGACGCGCCATCGAGCTCCACCGGCAAGAGCAAGAAGTTAATGGCAGCCCCGCCAACGACCAAGAAGGTGTCCGCCAAGGAGGACGGCACTGGTGGTACCTTCACCATCAGTGCCACTCTCGACCCCAAATAGGAAAGCGCGCTCGTTGCTTTCCTGCGGGCGAATGTCGATGTGTTTTCCTGGCAACCATCTGCCATCCCCGGCGTTCCCAGGAAAGTGATTGAGCACCACCTTGCCGTCTGTCCTCATGCGCGCCCCGTCAAGCAGAAAGTCAGGAAGCAAGCGGTGGAGCGCCAAGAGTTCATCGCAGAAGAAATCAAGAAGTTGGAAGCAGCAGGCCTTGTCAGGGGTGTGCTCCATCCGACGTGGTTGGCCAATCCTGTTGTCGTGCGCAAAGCAAATGGGAAATGGAGGCTTTGCATCGACTTCACTGATGTTAACAAAGCTTGTCCCAAAGATCCCTTTCCCTTGCCGCGCATTGACCAGATTGTTGACTCCACGGCCGGATGTGACCTGCTTTCATTTCTTGACGCCTACTCAGGATACCATTAGATCTTCATGACTGAAGAGGATGAGGAAAAGACCGCGTTCATCACTCCATGTGGCACGTACTGTTTCGTACGGATGCCTTTCGGTTTGAAGAATGCTGGTTCGACGTTTGCGAGGGTTGTCCATACCGCTTTTGAGCCACAGATCCACAGAAATGTGGAAGCCTACATGGATGACATAGTGGTCAAGAGCAGGGACAGGGCAACCCTGATTCAAGATTTAGAAGAGACCTTCACGAACCTGCGCAAGGTCAGCCTCAAGCTCAACCCCGAGAAGTGCGTGTTTGGAGTCCCCTCCGGCAAGCTTCTCGGGTTCTTCGTGTCTCAGCGAGGAATCGAAGCCAATCCAGACAAAATCAAGGCCATCGAGCAGATCGAAGCACCAACACGCGTCAAGGATGTACGAAGGCTTGCCGGCTGCGTCGCGGCTCTCAGCAGGTTTATTTCCAAGTCTGCGGAACGCGCCCTGCCATTTTTCAAAGTTTTGAAAAAGGCGGGTCCAGTAAAATGGACTCCGGAAGCGGAGGCTGCGCTGCAAGACTTGAAGAAATACCTGTCCTCCGCTCCAATACTTGTCGCGCCTAAACCACAAGAGAAGTTGCTGCTATACCTAGCGGCGACCAATCAAGTGGTTAGTGCTGCGTTAGTAGCGGAGAGGGAGGCAGATGATGAGCCAGCAACCGCGGCAAGCGCGTCCAGCGACAAGCAGGGGGCTTCCCCGACAAGCTCTGGCTCCGACAAGGATGGATCTGCGCAGGAGCGAGTGGAGGTGCAGAAGAAGAAAATGGTGCAGCGCCCAGTTTACTTTGTCAGCTCCCTTCTACAGGGGGCTAGGTCAAGGTACTCTGGTGTGCAGAAATTGCTTTTCGGCCTTCTCATGGCCTCGAGAAAGCTGCGCCATTACTTCCAAGCACATGAGATTACAGTTGTCACCCGCTTTCCGCTGAAGAGGATACTGCAGAATCCAGAAGCAACAGGCAGGATTGTCGAGTGGGCACTGGAACTGTCGAGCTTCGGTCTCAAGTTCGAGAGCACCTCGACTATCCAAAGCAGAGCCTTGGCGGAGTTCATAGCGGAGTGGACACCGACACCAGATGAAGAAATCCCAGAGACGAGCATCCCCGTCAAAGAAGCAAGCAAAGAGTGGCTGATGTATTTTGATGGTGCCTTCTCGCTGCAAGGCGCCGGTGCTGGCGCGTTGCTTATCGCGCCCACCGGAGAGCACCTCAAGTACGTAGTCCAGATGCACTTCCCCAAGGAGCAAGCAACCAACAATACTGCAGAATATGAAGGTTTGCTTGCCGGTCTCAGGATCGCGGCAGAACTTGGGATCAAAAAGCTCATTGTCAGGGGTGACTCGCAGCTTGTCGTCCGCCAAGTGAACAAAGATTACCAGAGTCCGTTGATGGAAGCGTATGTTGATGAAGTGAGGAAGCTAGAGGAGCACTTTGACGGCCTGCAAATGGAACACGTTCCAAGAGCTGAGAACGACATTGCTGATGGCCTGTCAAAGTGTGCAGCATTTAAGTTACCTGTGGAACCAGGAACCTTTGTGCTCAAGCTGACTCAGCCATCCGTAACACCATCAACCGGACAGAACAAGAAGAGGAAGTTGGTCTCCGGCGACTATCTTCCGGCAGAGCTCCCCGGAGCCGCCGCCAAGAAGGTCCCCAAGATCGATGCCAATAGCGCTGAGGAGCCGTCTGCTCCGGAAAACCCCAGGGTTTGTTCCGTAGAAGCAGGCGCTCCCGACAAGTTTTGCTCCGACAAGCTTGCCGGGGAACGTCAAGCTCTGGCTGAGCCCCAGATCCTCGCCGTAGAAGCGGACGTTCCCACAGCAGCAGAAGTGCCTTCAGTCCTTGTTGTCGAGCCGCAGGCTCCAGCATGGGCGCAGCAGACTGTCCATTTCCTCCAGCACGGAGAACTTCCCGAAGAACAAGAAGAAGCGGAAAGAGTAGCCCGGCGCTCGAATATGTACCAGTTCGTCGACAACACACTGTACAGAAGAGGGCGCAACGGCGTGAAATTGAAGTGTATTTCCCGGGAAGATGGACGGAAGCTGTTGGCAGAGATACATGGAGGCATATGTGGTCACCACATTGGCGCAAGAGCACTTGCCGGCAAAGCGTTCCGGCAAGGTTTCTTCTGGCTGACAGCCCTCCAGGATGCAACTGCACAAGTAACCAAGTGTGAAGCGTGCCAGTTCCATTCCAAGCAGATACACCAGCCAGCTCAAGCTCTCCAGACGATCCCTTTATCCTGGCCATTTTCGGTCTGGGGGCTCGACATCCTCGGCCACTTCCCCCGAGCTGTCGGGGGCTTTGAGTACTTGTACGTCGCAATCGACAAGTTCAGCCGGAAGTGGAACCAGTGAGGAAGGTGACAGCACAGTCAGCAGTCAAGTTCTTCAGGTCGATTGTTTGCCGCTTCGGGATCCCCAACAGGATCATCACCGACAACGGTACACAATTCACGAGTCGCGCCTTCATGCAATACGTCCAAGATCTCGGCGCCAAGGTCTACTTCGCTTCTGTTGCTCATCCCAGGAGCAACAGTCAAGCGGAGAGGGCCAATGCCGAAGTGCTGCGCGGGCTCAAGACCAGTACTTTCGACAGGCTGCACAAGTGCGGAAGAAACTGGATCGAGGAGCTGCCGATGGCTCTTTGGTCGATCAGAACGACGCCAAATCAAGCCACTGGCCAGACACCATTTGCTCTAGTCTATGGAGCAGGAGCAGTTACCCCCACGGAACTCGTATACGGGTCACCTCGAGTGCTCGCTTATGATGAGCTTGAGCAAGAGCGGCTGCGTGAAGATGACGCGCTGCTCCTTGAGGAAGATCGTCTTCAGGCTGCTGTGCGAGCCTCTCGCTACCAGCAAGCTTTGCGTCGCTACCATAGCCGCAAAGTTAAAGCCAGAAGCTTCGAGGAAGGCGACCTTGTTCTTCGGCGTGCTCCGTCCGCCAAGAATCATAACAAGTTGACGCCGAAGTGGGAAGGCCCTTACCGGGTGAGACGAGTCACGAGGCCCGGTGCTGTCCGCCTCGAGACCGAAGATGGCACTCCGATGAGCAACTCCTGGAATATTGAGCATCTTCATAAGTTTTACCCGTAAGGCGCGGTTGTCGGGCCCCGTCCGGCAACCAATCTTTTGTACAAGTCTTGCCGCTGTTGCATGTAATCCTTTGTACAAAGCCAGGCGCAGACCCTAAGCAGCAGTAAATGAAGCGTTGGCGCCCTAAGTTTTAGCATGCATGCTGAGTCGAGTCTCGTCCTTGGTTAGGGTTGATAGTGCCTAACAGCTGCTAACCCCTATCTTAGAGGTCGAGTCTGCGTCCTTTTTTCTGTTCCTTCGTTTCCCTTGGTTCGCAGGGTTTTGCATATCCTGGCCAGACCGCTTAAGGACGAAGAAGAGAAGAAGGGCGGACCAGCATCTGGTCCCCGGCAAACCAGTGTTGCCGGGGGCTGCAAGTACAAAGATTCGCCCGCGGCAAGCCAAAGTTGCCGGGGGCTGCAATCCCAGATAAGTTTTTGTATCCCTTGTCATGCATTCTCTTATGAACTGTGGAATACGAAAACCTTGTTTCCTCCTAAAAGCTACCGTTCTCCCTTAACGACAGGCCCCAGAGCGCGTTCCTGGGGCCCGTTTTGGTAGTAGTCGCGGCGGCAAAGGGGCGGAACGAGGAGCCCGAACCCGCCTCATCCCTACCTCCGCCAAAGGCGTGAGAGAGGTCGAGTGGCGCGGGAAGACGGCAGGGCCTGTTGCCGGGCAAAGAAGTGTCTATCTTAACGATATAAAGGATTCGCTCCTTGGCGTGGGTTTTACCCACGGGACAAATGGCCCGGCAAACATCCCCTTTTCATTAAAAACATTCCGCTCAGGTACAGTTCAGAGAGAATGAAAAACATGAAAGATGGGATTACAAGTTTTAAACACAGCTAAGGCCCGAGGGCTTATAGATTGAAAAAAAGACAAGGTGCCCGTAATCCCTTTCTCGTCTCTCTCCCCAGGAGGTAGGACAAGGAGGCGAAAAAGGCAAAAGGGGCTCCTAGGCGAGCTACGGGTGCCAGAAGACACCAACAGAACGCCCCGAGGGCCGGCTGAAAGCTGGACGGTGATGGCGGCGCCGGAAGAAGGGCTCAACAAGGCGGCAGGACGTCAGCACGCTGTCGAGGGCGCCGTGCCCTCGTACTCCGAGTTGACGGCCTTGCCGCCAGCCCTCTTCCTCTTCCGCAGCCTCGCCACGCCAGCCGCCAAGGAGACGAGCCCGGGAAGCTCAAGGAGCCGGCGACACGGATGATGGGGTCACCGGTGCCACGCGGAGCCGCGACCGGCGCCTAGTCGGACCCGTCATCCCGACGACCGCTACCCTCGTCGTCGCTGTCGCTCCCCTCCTCGTCACTCTCGCTCGAGGAGGAGCCTTCGCTGTCGGAGGAGCTATCCACGCAGCACCGGGCCCGGATCCCAAAGCACCCGAAGACCTTGACGAAGAGGAGATCGCCCTCCATCAACTTAAAATGGAGGGTGAACCCCTCCATCAAGCTGTGGATACGGGCGAATGTCTTCCACCCTCGGCCAAGATACATCACGCCGGGGGCTGGGGACTCGACGTGGACCCGCGTGCCGCTGATCCCGCAGCCCCTCATGCGTAGTCTTAGCATCTCAGGTTGCTCCATCTCCATCACGCTGGCGAAGGGATCCGGGAGGCGGAGGCGACGGCGAGGCGCCCGGCGCAGCCTGACGAATAACTCGCAAGGGTCGTCCCCAGTGTGGACCGCCGTGAGAAGAGGAGCCGCTGGCGGAGGCGAGGCTGGCGCGTCGCCCCGCCCGCCTCTTCCCTGAGCGCCTCGGCCTCGTCCACGCCCTCGTCCACGACCTCGCCCCCTCCCCCTTCCCCTTACGGCTGGCTCCGCCACCGCGGGTGCAAGGGGAGGAGGGGCGCGTTGCCTGGCAGCGACCCTCGCCGCCACCGATGAAGGACCAGGGTTCCCTTTCTCCATGGCGAATGGAGGGAGGGGATCAGAAGCCAAAGGGAAGGAAAGATGAAGGAGTGTGGATTTCCGTCGCCCCCTCTTGCTCTTTATAAAGAAGCAGGGTGGGGGCTCGGCCGCCCCGCTCAGCCAATCAAGACGCAGGAAGGGCAGGCGACTGGGACTGGCCTGCTGCCTCGACCCGCGACGGCCCGGTTTCCTGCCTCTACCGTCCGCAACTCCGGGTGCATGGGAGCCGCGTGGCTGGCGTGCAGGACCGAGGCGACGGATGAGGCGACCTCCCTCCACCCCGTGATCATGGGGAGCGGACGCCTCGGAAACCGTGCCTCGGCCCCGTCTAGCAAGCGAGCCACGCCTCCACGCCTCCCTCCACTTATGGAGATAGCGCGAACCGTCCCCCTTTATTGCGACGTGACGCATGCCTGCGGGGCTCAGCCCCGCGCACGCCGCCCACGTCACGCACGCCTCTCCCCACGATGTCGCGTTTGACGCATGCCGTTCGGGGAGGGCGTGGTGGACGCAGAAGCAGATGCAGCGCGACCCAGGCCACGCGTGCCTGTGTACTATTTTGGGCCTGGCCCAACAGCGCTCGGCACCGTGTATGGCCTAGGCCGGGGGCTCCTGTCGGTGTACTAAAGTAGGGGTACCTTAGTACCCCGAACTTGTGCACGGGCAGTCGTAGCACCCCGCGGCAAGGCTTGCCAGGTGATCGCCAAAACTCTCCATGGTCCCTTTTTGGGCCATCCAAGAACAAAGTATTTGAGCCAAGGCCCCGGCAGGAGGAGCTTGCTGGGAAGGCCACCCGAAGAGAGCAGGGCCCCGGCAAGAGGAGCTTGCCGGGACGATCTCTCGAAGCACAAGGCCCCGGCAAGAGGAGCTTGCCGGGAAGGCCGACCGAGGCACGACAAGAGACTTGCTGCGACGCGCCCCGCGTCCCGGCAAGGACCGGTGAGCGACAAGCTCCCGGGCGCGACAAGGCATCAACCGCGGCAAGGTGCTTGCCGCGGCAAGTCACCACCCCGCGCCTGCGTTCCAGCTCATCCACCCACGCGTCGCTCTGGGGCCATTCCAGGCGTACGTGGTGAGAGGCTGCGCAGCCAGGGGCATGCGGTGGTGAAGCAACGCTGACAGGGTAGCCGTCGTGGCAAACGGTGGCGCCCCTGACGGTCCCTTTTCGGCACTGTTTGGGCAACCCAGACGGGCATTTAATGCCCTTGTCCCCTGACGTCAGAGTTAGGTATGATAGCACTGTGCAAACAGCTGTACCCAACACAGCGTTTTCCAGTTTTGCCCCCGCCTACGTTGCCACCTGTGGGTAACCCCTTGCACATATAAAAGGAGGCCCCATGCGCAACAAGGAGAAAGGAAGGGAAGAAGAAGGCCACTCACGCTCGGTCTGATTAGTTGCCTGAGTGTACTGTAGCACTCAGCGCTCCCGAAACAAGAACACAATACAAACCACAAAGCAGCAGTAGGGTTTTACGCATCCATGCGGCCCGAAGCTGGGTAAACCCCTTGTGTGCATCACCTCGATCCGCTCTTCACGCGACCTCCGCCCCCCGCCGAACCAAGAAAGGGGCTCGGTCCCCATAGGTGTTCGTGGAGGCAGATTTCCCCCGACAACTATATATACCCCTCCACCCACTCTTCATTCATGGAGAGAGCCATCAGAACATGCCTACACTTCCAATACATATTTTCTAAGAGAGAACCACCTACACTTGTGTTGAGGTCAATATATTCCATTCCAACCACATGAATCTTGATCTCTAGCCTTCCCCAAGTTGCTTTCCACTCAAATCTTCTTTCTACCAAATCCTATCCTATGAGAGTTGAGTGTTGGGGAGACTATCATTTGAAGCACAAGAGCAAGGAGTTCATCATCAACACACCATTTGTTACTTCTTGGAGAGTGGTGTCTCCTAGATTGGCTAGGTGTCACTTGGGAGCCTCCGACAAGATTGTGGAGTTGAACCAAGGAGTTTGTAAGGGCAAGGAGATCGCCTAATTCATGAAGATCTACCCGAGTGAGGCAAGTCCTTCGTGGGGGACGGCCATGGTGGGATAGACAAGGTTGCTTCTTCATGGACCCTTCGTGGGTGGAGCCCTCTGTTGACTCGCGCAACCGTTACCCTTCGTGGGTTGAAGTCTTCATCAACGTGGATGTATGATAGCACCACCTATCGGAACCACGGATAAAAAATCTCCGTGTGAACATTGCGTTTGTTCCTTCAAACTCATCACTTTACCTTCATATGCAATTGTTTTACATTCTGCTGCTATACTCTTAGAATTGCATGTGTAGGTTGATTGCTTGACTTGTGCTAAGTTGCTAAAATCTACCAAGAACTAAAATTGGGAAAAGGCTAGATTTTTATTAGGTCAAGTAGTCTAATCACCCCCCCTCTAGACATACTTCCGATCCTATAGGCTTAGAACCGGGACTTCAAAAAACGTTTTGAACGCCACAGAGCATATAAGATGTTCCAAGAGCTGAAATTGGTAGTTTAGACTCATGTCCGAGTCGAGAGGTATGAGACCTCTAACAAGTACTTTGCATACAAGATGGAGGAGAATAGCTCAACCAGTGAGCATGTGCTCAGATTGTCTGAGTACTACAATCGCTTGAATCAAGTGGGAGTTAATCTTCCAGATAAAATAGTGATTGACAGAGTTCTCTATTCACTATCACCAAGTTACTGGAACTTCATGATGAACTATAATATGCAAGGGATGACGAAAGTAATTCCCAAGCTCTTCACGATGCTGAAATCAGCGAAGGTAGAAGTCAAGAAAGAGCATCAAGTGTTGATGGTTAACAAGATCACTAGTTTCAAGAAAAGGGCAGAGGGATAGAAAGGGAACTTCAATAAGAATGACAAGCAAGTTGTCACTCCCATGAAGAAACCCAAAGCTAGACTCAAGCCTGAAACTGAGTGCTTCTACTGCAAAGGAAATGGTCACTGGAAGTGGAATTGCCCTAGATACTTGGCGGATAAGAAGGATGGCAATGTAAACAAAGGTATATTGGATATACATTTTATTGATGTGTACTTTACTAGTGTTTATAGCAACCCCTCGGTATTTGATACTGGTTCAGTTGCTAAGAGTAGTAACTCGTAATGGGAGCTGCAAAATAAACATAGACTAGTTAAGGGCGTGGTGATGATGTGTGTTGGAAGTGATTCCAAGGTTGATAAGATCACCATCGCACACTCCCTTGATACGTCTCCAACGTATCTATAATTTTTGATTGTTCCATGCTATTATATTATCTGTTTTGGATGTTTATGGGCTTTATTAAACACTTTTATATTATTTTTGGGACTAACCTATTAACCCAGAGCCAGTGCCAGTTTCTGTTTTTTTTCCCTTGTTTCAGTGTTTCATAGAAAAAGAATATCAAACGGAGTCCAAACGGAATTAAACCTTCAGGACAGTTATTTTTGGAACGGAATGAATCCAGAAGACTTGGAGTGTACGTAAGGGAAGCAACGAGGAAGGCACAAGGCAGGGGGGCGCGCCTACCCCCCTGGGCGCGCCCTCCACCCTTGTGGCTCCCCTGACCAACTTCTTTCGCCTATATATATCCATATACCCTAAAAACATCGAGGACAGAATAGGTCGGGAGTTCCGCCGCCGCAAGCCTCTATAGCCACCAAAGACCAATCGGGACCCTGTTCCGGCACCCTGCCGGAGGGGGTATCCCTCACCGGTGGCCATCTTCATCATCCTGGCGATCTCCATGACGAGGAGGGAGTAGTTCACCCTCGGGGCTGAGGGTATGTACTAGTAGCTATGTGTTTGATCTCTCTCTCTCGTGTTCTTGAGGTGATACGATCTTGATGTATCGCAAGCTTTGCTATTATAGTTGGATCTTATGATGTTTCTCCCCCTCTACTCTCTTGTAATGGATTGATTTTTCCATTTGAAGTTATCTTATCGGATTGAGTCTTTAAGGATTTGAGAACACTTTATGTATGTCTTGCATGCGCGCATCTATGGTGACAATGGGATATCATGTGATCCACTTGATGTATGTTTTGGTGATCAACTTGCGGGTTCTGCCCATGAACCTATGCATAGGGGTTGGCACACGTTTTCATCTTGGCTCCCCAGTAGAACTTTGGGGCTCTCTTTGAAGTACTTTGTGTTGGTTTGAATAGATGAATCTGAGATTGTGTGATGCGTATCGTATAATCATACCCACAGATACTTGAGGTGACAATGGAGTATCTAGGTGACATTAGGGTTTTGGTTGATTTGTGTCTTAAGGTGTTATTCTAGTACGAACTCTATGATAGATCGAACGGAAAGAATAGCTTCATGTAATTTTACTACGGACTCTTGAATAGATCGATCAGAAAGGATAACATTGAGGTGGTTTCGTACCCTACCATAATCTCTTCGTTTGTTCTCTGCTATTAGTGACTTTGGAGTGACTCTTTCTTGCATGTTGAGGGATAGTTATATGATCCAATTATGTTATTATTGTTGAGAGAACTTGCACTAGTGAAAGTATGAACCCTAGGCCTTGCTTTAACGCATTGCAATACCGTTTGTGCTAACTTTTATCATTAGTTATCTTGCTGTTTTTATATTTTCAGATTACAAAAACCTATATATACCATCCATATTGCACTTGTATCACCATCTCTTCGCCGAACTAGTGCACCTATACAATTTACCATTGTATTGGGTGTGTTGGGGACACAAGAGACTCTTTGTTATTTGGTTGCAGGGTTGCTTGAGAGAGACCATCTTCATCCTACGCCTCCCACAGACTGATAAACCTTAGGTCATCCACTTGAGGGAAATTTGCTACTGTCCTACAAACCTCTGCACTTGGAGGCCCAACAATGTCTACAAGAAGAAGGTTGCATAGTAGACATCAAGCTCTTTTCTGGCGCCATTGCCGGGGTGGTGAGTGCTTGAAGGTATATCTTTAGATCTTGCAATTGAATCTTTTAGTTTCTTGTTTTATCACTAGTTTAGTTTATAAAAGAAAACTACAAAAAATGGAATTAAGGGTGCCTCATATGCTTCATCTTTTTAATGTCTTTCGTGAAAATGATGGGAAGGAAAATTGTGCTCAAGTGCTAGAAGAAGAATTACATGGAATGCTTGGCATAAAATATGTGAATAATGAGCATGATTGCAATGTTGTTAGTATGAATTCCTTGAATATCCATGATGTTAATGATATGCAAAGCCACAAGCTTGGGGATGCTATGTTTGATGAAGATGATATGTTTAGTCCCCCAAGTTTTGATGAGCAAATTTATTATGATGAAAGCATTCCTCCTATCTATGATGATTACTGTGATGACACGTATGCTATAAAGAATAATGATAACCATGAAACTTGTCATCTTGATTTCAATTTTCAATCCCATGATAGTTATTTTCTTGAATTTGCTCCCACTATTCCGAATGAGAAGAATTTTGCTTATGTGGAGAGTAATAAAATTTCTATGCAAGTAGATCATGAAAAGAATGCTTTAGGTGCTGGTTATATTGTTGAATTCATTCATGATGCTACTAAAAATTATTATGAGGGAGGAATATATGCTTGTAGGAATTGCAATAATATCAAGTTTCCGCTCTATGTGTTGAAAATTTTGAAGTTATGCTTGTTTTGCCTTCCTATGCTAGTTGATTATTGTTCCCATAAGTTGTTTGCTCACAAAATCCCTATGCATAGGAAGTGGGTTAGACTTAAATGTTCTATTCATATTCTTCATGATGCTCTCTTTATGTTTCAATTCTTATCTTTTATGTGAGCATCATTGAAATCATCATGCCTAGCTAGGGGCGTTAAACGATAGCGCTTGTTGGGAGGCAACCCAATTTTATTTTAGTTTCTTGATTTTTGGTTCTATTTATCAATAAATAATCTATATAGCCTCTGGTTAGATGTGGTTTTATGTTTTAATTAGTGTTTGTGCCAAGTAGAACCTTTGGGAAGACTTGGGGTGAAGTCTATGCGATCTTGCTATAAAAAACAGAAACTTTTGCGCTTATGGGATTAGCTGCCATTTTTTACTGGAGAGTGCTTTTACGTTGATTATTTTTGCAGATGATTAATAGACAAATTCCTCAGGTCCAACGATTTATTTCAGAATTTTTGGATTTCTAGAAGGATACGTTTGATACAGATTACTACAGACTGTTCTATTTTTGACAGATTCTGTTTTCTATGTGTTGTTTGCTTATTTTGATGAATTTATGAGTAGTATCGGAGGGTATGAACCATAGAGAAGTTGGAATACAGTAGATATTACACCAATATTAATTTAGAATGAGTTAACAACAGTACCTAAGTGATGATTTATTTTCTTATACTAACGGAGCTTACGAGTTTTCTGTTAAGTTTTGTGTTGTGAAGTTTTCAAGTTTTGGGTAAAGATTCGATGGACTATGGAATAAGGAGTGGCAAGAGCCTAAGCTTGGGGATGTCCAAGGCACCCCAAGGTAATATTCAAGGAAAACCAAGAGCCTAAGCTTGGGGATGCCCCGGATGGCATCCCCTCTTTCGTCTTCGTTCATCGGTAACTTTACTTGGAGCTATATTTTTATTCACCACATGATATGTGTTTTGCTTGGAGCGTCATTTTATTTTATTTTGTTTTGCTTGATGTTTGAATAAAATACCAAGATCTGAAATCCTTAAATGTTAGAGAGTCTTCACATGCATATTGCATAATTATTCGACTACTCATTGATCTTCACTTATATCTTTCGTAGTAGTTTGTTGTTTGCTCTAGTGCTTCACTTATATCTTTTAGAGCACAGCGGTGGATTTATTTTGAAGAAATATATGAACTCTCATGCTTCACTTATATTATTTTGAGAGTCTTTAGAACAGAACAGTAATTTGCTTTGGTTATGAAATTGTCCTAATATGATAGGCATCCAAGAGGGATATAATAAAAACTTTCATATAAAGTGCATTGAATACTATGAGAAGTTTGATTCCTTATGATTGTTTTGAGATATGAAGATGGTGATATTAGAGTCATGCTAGTTGAGTATTTGTGAATTTGAGAAATACTTGTGTTAAAGTTTGCAAGTCTCGTAGCATGCACGTATGGTGAACCGTTATGTGATGAAGTCAGAGCATGATTTATTTATTGATTGTATTCCTTATGAGTGGCGGTCGGGGACGAGCGATGGTCTTTTCCTACCAATCTATCCCCCTAGGAGCATGTGCGTAGTACTTCGTTTTGATAACTAATAGATTTTTGCAATAAGTATATGAGTTCTTTACGACTAATGTTGAGTCCATGGATTATACGCACTCTCACCCTTCCACCATTGCTAGCCTCTCTAATACCGCGCACCTTTCGCCGGTATCATACACCCTCCTCAAAACAGCCACCATACCTACCTATTATGGCATTTCCATAGCCATTCTGAGATATATTGCCATGCAACTTTCCACCGTTCCGTTTATTATGACACGCTCCATCATTGTCATATTGCTTTGCATGATCATGTAGTTGACATTGTATTTGTGACAAAGCCACCGTTCATAATTCTTTCATACATGTCACTCATGAGTCATTGCACATTCCGGTACACCGCCGGAGGCATTCATATAGAGTCATATTTTGTTCTAAGAATCGAGTTGTAATTCTTGAGTTGTAAGTAAATAAAAGTGTGACGATCTTCATTATTATAGGGCATTGTCCCAGTGAGGAAAGGATGATGGAGACTATGATTCCCCCACAAGTCGGGATGAGACTCCGGACGAAAAATAAATAAATAAAAGAGGCCAAAGAAGCCCAAATTAAAAAAGAGAAAAAAGAGGCCATAAAAAAGGGAGAAGGCCCAAACAAAAAAATAAAAAAAGAGAGAAAAAGAGAGAAAGGACAATGCTACTATCCTTTTACCACACTCGTGCTTCAAAGTATCACCATGATCTTCATGATAGAGAGTCTCCTATGTTTTCACTTTCATATACTAGTGGGAATTTTACATTATAGAACTTGGCTTGTATATTCCAATGATGGGCTTCCTCAAATTGCCCTAGGTCTTCGTGAGCAAGCGAGTTGGATGCACACCGGCTTAATTTCTTTTGTTGAGCTTTCATACACTTATAACTCTAGTGCATCCGTTGCATGGCAATCCCTATTCACTCACATTGATATCTATTGGTGGGCATCTCCATAGCCCGTTGATACGCCTAATTGATGTGAGACTATCTTCTCCTTTTTTTTGTATTCTCCACAACCACCATTCTATTCCACCTATAGTGCTATGTCCATGGCTCACGCTCATGTATTGCGTGAAGATTGAAAAAGTTTGAGAACACCAAAAGTATGAAACAATTGCTTGGCTTGTCATCGGGGTTGTGCATGATTTAAATATTTTGTGTGGTGAAGATAGAGCATAGCCAGACTATATGATTTTGTAGGGATAGCTTGCTTTGGCCATGTTATTTTGAGAAGACATGATTGCTTTGTTAGTATGCTTGAAGTATTATTATTTTTATGCCAGTATTAAACTTTTGTCTTGAATCTTATGGATCTGAATATTCTTGCCGTAATAAAGAAGATTACATTGATAAATATGTTAGATAGTGATACGTCTCCAAAGTATCTATAATTTTTGATTGCTCCATGCTATATTATCTACTGTTTTGGACCATATTGGGCTTTATTTTCCAATTTTATATTATTTTTGGGACTAACCTATTAACTGGAGGCCCAGCCCAGAATTGTTGTTTTTTTGCCTATTTCAGTGTTTCGAAGAAACGGAATATCAAACAGAGTCAAACAGAATGAAACCTTCGGGAACATGATTTTCTCACCGAACATGATCCAGGAGACTTGGACCCTACATCAAGAAAGCTCCGAGGTGGGCACGAGGTAGGGGGGCGTGCCCACCCCCTAGGGCGTGCCCCCACCCTCGTGGGGCCCACGAAGCTCCACCGACGTACTTCTTCCTCCTATATATACCTACGTACCCCCAAACGATCAGATACGAAGCCAAAAACCTAATTCCATCGCCGCAACCTTCTGTACCCACGAGATCCCATCTTGGGGCCTGTTCCGGAGCTCCGCCGGAGAGGACATCCACCACGGAGGGCTTCTACATCATCATAGCCCCTCCGATGAAGTGTGAGTAGTTTACCTCAGACCTTCGGGTCCATAGTTAGTAGCTAGATGGCTTCTTCTCTCTTTTTGGATCTCAATACAATGTTCTCCCCCTCTCTCGTGGATATCTATTCGATGTAATCTTCTTTTTGCGGTGTGTTTGTTGAGATCGATGAATTGTGGGTTTATGATCAAGATTATCTATGAACAATATTTGAATCTTCTCTGAATTCTTTTATGTATGATTGGTTATCTTTGCAAGTCTCTTCGAATTATCAGTTTGGTTTGGCCTACTAGATTGGTTTTTCTTGCAATGGGAGAAGTGCTTAGCTTTGGGTTCAATCTTGCGGTGTCCTTTCCTAGTGACAGTAGGAGCAGCAAGGCACATATTGTATTGTTGCCATCGAGGATAACAAGATGGTTTTTTTATCATATTGCATGAATTTATCCCTCTACATCATGTCATCTTGCTTAAGGCGTTACTCTGTTTTCTTGAACTTAATACTCTAGATGCATGCTGGATAGCGGTCGATGAGTGGAGTAATAGTAGTAGATGCAGGCAGGAATCGGTCTACTTGTCTCGGACGTGATGCCTATATACATGATCATACCTAGATATTCTCATAACTATGCTCAATTCTGTCAATTGCTCAACAGTAATTTGTTCACCCACCGTAGAATACGTATGCTCTTGAGAGAAGCCACTAGTGAAATCTATGCCCCCCGGGTCTATCTTCATCATATTAATCTTCCATCACTTTATTGTTTCTTTGCTTTTTTACTTTGCCTTTTATTTTACCTTGCATCTTTATACCAAAAATACCAAAAATATTATCTATCATCTCTATCAGATCTCACTCTTGTAAGTGACCGTGAAGGGATTGACAACCCTTGTTCGCGTTGGTTGCGAGGAGTTATTTGCTTTGTGTAGGTACGAGGGACTAGCGCGTAGCCTCCTACTGGATTTATACCTTGGTTCTCAAAAACTGAGGGAAATACTTACGCTACTTTGCTGCATCATCCTTTCCTCTTCGGGGAAATCCAACGCAGTGCTCAAGAGGTAGCAAGAAGAATTTCTGGCGCCGTTACCGGGGAGTCTACGTAAAAGTCAGCATACCAAGTACCCATCACAATCCCTTATCTCTCGCATTACATTATTTGCCATTTGCCTCTCGTTTTCCTCTCCCCCACTTCACCCTTGCCGTTTTATTCGCCCTCTCTCTTCCGTTTGCCTTTTTCTCATTTGCCTTTTGTTTGCTCAGGTGTTGGATTGCTTGTCTGTCACGATGGCTCAAGATAATACCAAATTGTGTGACTTTACCAATACCAACAATAATGATTTCCTTAGCACTCCGATTGCTCCTCTTACCAACACTGAATCTTGTGAAATCAATACTACTTTGTTGAATCTTGTTATGAAAGATCAATTCGCCAGCCTTCCTAGTGAAGATGCCGCTACTCATCTAAATAGCTTCGTGGATTTGTGTGATATGCAAAAGAAGAAAGATGTTGATAATGATATTGTTAAATTGAAGCTATTTCCTTTTTCGCTTAGAGATCGTGCTAAAGCTTGGTTTTCGTCTTTGCCTAAAAATAGTATTGATTCTTGGAACAAATGCAAAGATGCTTTTATCTCTAAGTATTTTCCTCCCGCTAAGATCATCTCTCTTAGAAACGATATTATGAATTTTAAGCAACTTGATCATGAACATGTTGCACAAGCTTGGGAGAGAATGAAATTAATGATACGTAATTGCCCTACTCATGGTTTGAACTTGTGGATGATTATACAAAAGAATTATGCCTGATTGAATTTTGCTTCTAGAAATCTTTTGGATTCGGTCGCGGGAGGCACTTTTATGGAAATCACTTTAATAGATGCTACTAAACTCCTAGATAATATTATGGTCAATTATTCTCAATGGCACACTGAAAGATCTACTAATAAAAAAGTGCATGCGATAGAAGAAATTAATGTTTTGAGTGGAAAGATGGATGAACTTATGAAATTATTTGCTACTAAGAGTGTTTCTTCTGATCCTAATGATATGCCTTTGTCTACTTTGTTTGAGAATAATAATGAATCTATGGATGTGAATTTTGTTGGTAGGAATAATTTTGGTAACAACGCATACAGAGGAAACTTTAATCCTAGGCCTTATCCTAGTAACCTTCTAATAATTATGGAAATTCCTACAACAACTCTTATGGAAATTTTAATAAGATGCCCTCTGAATTTGAGACTAGTGTTAAAGAGTTTATGAATTCACAAAAGAATTTTAATGCTTTGCTTGAAGAGAAATTGCTTAAAGTTGATGAATTGGCCAGGAACATTTGATAGAATTTCTCTTGATGTCGATTCTTTAAAGCTTAGATATATTCCTCCTAAGCATGATATCAATGAGTCTCTCAAATCCATGAGAATTTCCATTGATGAGTGCAAGGAAAGAACCGCTAGGATGCGTGCTACGAAAGATGCCTTTATTACAGCGTGTTCTTCCAATCCCTATGAAAATAAAGATGAAGATCTAAAAGTTATTGATGTGTCCCCTATTAAATCTTTGTTTTTTAATATGAATCTTGATAATGATGGGACTAAATATGATCCACCTTTACCTAGAAGGCGTTCCAAAAATTCGGAGTTTTTAGATCTTGATGATGAAATTGATAAAAGTGGGATTAAAGAAAGCAAAACCCTAGATGTTGCTAAACCCACTATTTTGGACTTCAAGGAATTTAATTATGAAAGTTGCTCTTTAATTGATTGTATTTCCTTGTTGCAATCCGTGCTAAATTCTCCTCATGCTTATAGTCAAAATAAAGCCTTTACCAAACATATCATTGATGCCTTGATGCAATCTTATGAAGAAAAACTTGAGTTGGAAGTTTCTATCCCTAGAAAACTTTGTGATGAGTGGGAACCAACTATTAAAATTTAGATTAAGGATCATGAATTTTATGCTTTATGTGATTTGGGTGCTAGTGTTTCCACTATTCCCAAAACTTTGTGTGATTTGCTAGATTTCCGTGATATTGATGATTGCTCTCTAAACTTGCACCTTGCGGATTCCACTATTAAGAAACCTATGGGAATAATTAATGATGTTCTTATTGTTGCAAATAGGAATTATGTGCCCGTAGATCTTATCGTTCTTGATATAGATTGCAATCCTTCTTGTCCTATTATTCTTGGTAGACCTTTCCTTAGAACGATTGGTGCAATTATTGATATGAAGGAAGGGAATATTAGATTCCAATTTCCATTAAAGAAAGGCATGGAACACTTCCCTAGGAAGAAAATAAAATTACCATATGAATCTATCATGACAGCCACTTATGGATTGCCTACCAAAGATGGCAATACCTAGATCTATCCTTGCTTTTATGCCTAGCTAAAAGGCTTTAAAGAAAAGCACTTGTTGGGAGACAACCCAATATTTTTTCCTTGCTGTTATTCAATAAATCTTTGATCTAGCCTCTGGTTAGATGTGTTTTTTATGTTTTAACTAGTGTTTGTGCCAAGTTAAACCTATAGGATCTTCTTGGATGATAGTTATTTGATCTTGCTGTAATTTCCAGAAACTTGCTGTTCACGAAAACTATTGTTAAAAATCACCAGACGTGATAAAATAGTGTTTCCAATCGCTGATGATCAATAAACAAATTGCCTAGGTCGTTCTATTTTGGCTGAATTTTTGGAGTTCCAGAAGTTTGCGTTAGTTGCAGATTACTACAGACTGTTCTGTTTTTGACAGATTATGTTTTTCGTGTGTTGTATGCTTATTTTGATGAATCTATGGCTAGTAAAATAGTTTATAAACCATAGAGAAGTTGGAATACAGTAGGTTTAACACCAATATAAATAAATAATGAGTTCATTACAGTACCTTGAAGTGGTCTTTTGTTTTCTTTCGCTAACGGAGCTCACGAGATTTCTGCTGAGTTTTATGTTGTGAAGTTTTCAAGTTTTGGGTGAAATCTTTTGATGGATTATGGAACAAGGAGTGGAAAGAGCCTAAGCTTGGGGATGCCCATGGCACCCCCAAGATAATCTAAGGACACCAAAAAATCAAAGCTTGGGGATGCCTCGGAAGGCATCCCCTCTTTCGCCTACTTCCATCGGTAACTTTACTTGAAGCTATATTTTTATTCACCACATGATATGTGTTTTTCTTGGAGCGTCTTGTATGATTTGAGTCTTTGATTTTTAGTTTACCACAATCATCCTTGCTGTACACACCTTTTGAGAGAGCCATACATGAATTGGAATTTAATAGAATACTCTATGTGCTTCACTTATATCTTTTGAGCTATATAGTTTTGCTCTAGTGCTTCACTTATATCTTTTAGAGCACAGTGGTGGATTTGTTTTATAGAAACTATTAATATCTTATGCTTCACTTAGATTATTTTGAGAGTATTAAATAGCATGGTAATTTGCTTAATAAAAATAATATGCTTGGTATTCAAAATTTGTAAAACTTTCTTTTGAGTGCGTTGAATACTAAGAAAAGATTGATGCTTGATAATTGTTTTGAGATATTAACATGGTGACATTAGAGTCATGCTAGTTGAGTAGTTGTGAATTTGAGAAATACTTGTGTTAAAGTTTGTGATTCCCGTAGCATGCACGTATGGTGAACCGTTATGTGATGAAGTCGGAGCATGATTTATTTATTGATTATCTTCCTTATGAGTGGCGGTCGGGGACGAGCGTTGGTCTTTTCCTACCAATCTATCCCCCTAGGAGCATGCGCGTAATACTTTGCTTTGATAACTTGTATAATTTTGCAATAAGTATATCAGTTCTTCATGACTAATGTTGAGTCCATGGATTATATGCACTTTTCTTCCTTCCACCATTGCTAGCCTCTCTAATACCGCGCACTTTTCGCCGGTATCATACACCCACCATATACCTTCCTCAAAACAGCCATCATACCTACCTATCATGGCATTTCCATAGCCATTCCGAGATATATTGCCATGCAACTTTCCACCGTTCCGTTTATTATGACACGCTCCATCATTGTCATATTGCTAGCATGATCATGTAGTTGACATCATATTTGTGGCAAAGCCACCGTTCATAATTCTTTCATACATGTCACTCTTGATTCATTGCATATCCCAGTACACCGCCGGAGGCAATCATATACAGTCATATTTTGTTCTAAGTATCGAGTTGTAATTGTTGAGTTGTAAGAAAATAAAAGTGTGATGATCATCATTTTTAGAGCATTGTCCCAAGTGAGGAAAGGATGATGGATACTAGGATTCCCCCACAAGTCGGGATGAGACTCCGGACGAAAAAAAAGAGGCCATAAAAAAGGCCCAAATAAAAATTAAAAAAAATGAGAGAAAAAGAGAGAAGGGACAATGTTACTATCCTTTTACCACACTTGTGCTTCAAAGTAGCACCATGATCTTCATGATAGAGACTCTCTCATTTTGTCACTTTCATATACTAGTGGGAATTTTTCATTATAGAACTTGGCTTGTGTATTCCAATGATGGGCTTCCTAAAAATGCCCTAGGTCTTCGTGAGCAAGCAAGTTGGATGCACACCCACTTAGTTTCTTTTGTTGAGCTTTCATATACTTATAGCTCTAGTGCATCCGTTGCATGGCAATCCCTACTCACTCACATTGATATCTATTGATGGGCATCTCCATAGCCCATTGATACGCCTAGTTGATGTGAGACTATCTTCCCGTCTTTTTGTCTTCTCCACAACCACCATTCTATTCCACATATAGTGCTATATCCATGGCTCACGCTCATGTACTGCGTGAAGATTGAAAAAGTTTTGAGAATGTCAAAAGTATGAAACAATTGCTTGGCTTGTCGTCGGGGTTGTGCATGATTTAAATACTTTGTGTGGTGAAGATAGAGCATAGCCAGACTATATGATTTTGTAGGGATAACTTTCTTTGGCCATGTTATTTTGAGAAGACATAATTGCTTAGTTAGTATGCTTGAAGTATTATTATTTTTATGTCAATATGAACTTTTGTCTTGAATCTTTCGGATCTGAATATTCATACCACAATTAAGAAGATTTACATTCAAATTATGCCAAGTAGCACTCCGCATCAAAAATTATTTTTTTAATCATTTACCTACTCGAGGTGAGTGGGAATTAAGCTTGGGGATGCCTTATACGTCTCCAACGTATCTATAATTTTTGATTGCTCCACGCTATATTATCTACTGTTTTGGACCATATTGGGCTTTATTTTCCACTTTTATATTATTTTTTGGACTAACCTATTAACCGGAGGCCCAGCCCAGAATTGCTGTTTTTTGCCTATTTTAGTGTTTCGAAGAAACAGAATATCAAACGGAGTCCAAATGGAATGAAACCTTCGGGAATGTGATTTTCTCACCGAACATGATCCAGGAGACTTGGACCCTACGTCAAGAAAGCTCCGAGGTGGGCACGAGGTAGGGGGCGCGCCCCCCGCCCTCGTGGGGCCCACGAAGCTCCACCAACGTACTTCTTCCTCCTATATATACCTACGTACCCCCAAACGATCAGATTCGGAGCCAAAAACCTAATTCCACCGCCACAACCTTCTGTACCCACGAGATCCCATCTTGGGGCCTGTTCCGGAGCTCCGCCGGAGAGGGCATCCACCACGGAGGGCTTCTACATCATCATAGCCCCTCCGCTGAAGTGTGAGTAGTTTACCTCAGACCTTCGGGTCCATAGTTAGTAGCTAGATGGCTTCTTCTCTCTTTTTGGATCTCAATACAATGTTCTCCCCCTCTCTCGTGAAGATCTATTCGATGTAATCTTTTCTTTGCGGTGTGTTTGTTGAGACCGATGAAGTGTGGGTTTATGATCAAGATTATCTATGAACAATATTTGAATCTTCTCTGAATTATTTTATGTATGATTGGTTATCTTTGCAACTCTCTTCGAATTATCAGTTTGGTTTGGCCTACTAGATTGGTTTTTCTTGCAATGGGAGAAGTGCTTAGCTTTGGGTTCAATCTTGCGGTGTCCTTTCCCAGTGACAGTAGGGGCAGCAAGGCACGTATTGTATTGTTGCCATCGAGGATAATAAGATGGGGTTTTTATCATATTGCATGAATTTATCTCTCTACATCATGTCATCTTGCTTAAGGCGTTACTCTGTTTTTCTTGAACTTAATACTCTAGATGCATGCTGGATAGCGGTCAATGAGTGGAGTAATAGTAGTAGATGCATGCAGGAGTCGGTCTACTTGTCTCGGACGTGATGCCTATATACATGATCATACCTAGATATTATCATAACTATTCTCAATTCTGTCAATTGCTCAACAGTAATTTGTTCACCCACCGTAGAATACTTATGCTCTTGAGAGAAGCCACTAGTGAAATCTATGGCCCCCGGGTCTATCTTCATCATATTAATCTTCCATCACTTTATTATTGCTTTGATTTTTACTTTGCCTTTTATTTTACCTTGCATCTTTATACCAAAAATACCAAAAATATTATCTATCATCTCTATCAGATATCACTCTCGTAAGTGACCGTGAAGGGATTGACAACCCCTATTCGCGTTGGTTGCGAGGAGTTATTTGCTTTATGTAGGTACGAGGGACTCGCGCATAGCCTCCTACTGGATTGATACCTTGGTTCTCAAAAACTGAGGGAAATACTTACGCTACTTTGCTACATCATCCTTTCCTCTTCGGGGAAATCCAACGCAGTGCTCAAGAGGTAGCAGATAGCATTCCACATAAAAATTCTGTTTTTATCATTTACCTACTCGAGGACGAGCATGAATTAAGCTTCGGGATGCTGATACGTCTCCAGCGTATCTATAATTTTTTATTGTTCCATGCTATTATATTATCCGTTTTGGATGTTTATGGACTTTATTAAACACTTTTATATTATTTCTGGGACTAACCTATTAACCCAGAGCCCAGTGCCAGTTTCAGTTTTTCCCTTGTTTCAGTGTTTTGCAGAAAAAGAATATCAAACGGAGTCCAAACGGAATGAAACCTTCGGGAGAGTTATTTTTGGAACGGAAGCAATCCAGAAGACTTGGAGTGTACGTAAGGGAAGCAACGAGGAAGGCACGAGGCAGGGGGCGCGCCTACCCCCTGGACGCACCCTCCACCCTCGTGGGCCCCTCGTGGCTCCCCTGACTGACTTCTTTCGCCTATATATATATATCCATATATCCTAAAAACATTGCGGAGCAGAATAGATCGGGAGTTCTACCACCGCAAGCCTATGTAGCCACCAAAAACCAATCGGGACCCTGTTCCGGCACCCTGCCGGAGGGGGTATCCCTCACCGATGGCCATCTTCATCATCCCGGCGATCTCCATGACGAGGAGGGAGTAGTTCACCCTCGGGGCTGAGGGTATGTACTAGTAGCTATGTGTTTGATCTCTCTTTCTCCCTCTCGTGTTCTTGAGGTGATACGATCTTGATGTATCGCGAGCTTTGCTATTATAGTTGGATCTTATGATGTTTATCCCCCTCTACTCTTTTGTAATGGATTGAGTTTTCCCTTTGAAGTTATCTTATCGGATTGAGTCTTTAAGGATTTGAGAACACTTGATGCATGTCTTGCATGTGCGTATCTGTGGTGATAATGGGATGTCACATGATCCACTTGATGTATGTTTTGGTGATCAACTTGCGGGTTCCGCCCATGAACCTATGCATAGGGGTTGGCACACGTTTTCATCTTGGCTCTCCGGTAGAAACTTTGGGGCACTCTTTGAAGTACTTTTTGTTGGTTTGGATAGATGAATCTGAGATTGTGTGATGCATATCGTATAATCATACCCACGGATACTTGAGGTGACAATGGAGTATCTAGGTGAAATTAGGGTTTTGGTTGATTTGTGTCTTAAGGTGTTATTATAGTACGAACTCTATGATAGATCGAACAGAAAGAATAGCTTCATGTTATTTTACTACGGACTCTTGAATAGATCGATCAGAAAGGATAACTTTGAGGCGGTTTCGTACCCTACCATAATCTCTTCATTTGTTCTCCGCTATTAGTTACTTTGGAGTGACTCTTTGTTGCATGTTGAGGGATTGTTATATGATCCAATTATGTTATTATTGTTGAGAGAACTTGCACTAGTGAAAGTATGAACCCGAGGCCTTGTTTTAACGCATTGCAATACCGTTTGTGCTCACTTTTATCATTATTTATCTTGCTGTTTTTATATTATCAGATTACAAAAACCTATATCTACCATCCATATTGCACTTGTATCACCATCTCTTCGTCGAACTAGTGCACCTATACAATTTACCATTGTATTGGGTGTGTTGGGGACACAAGAGACTCTTTGTTATTTGGTTGCAGGGTTGCTTGAGAGAGACCATCTTCATCCTACGCCTCCCACAGATTGATAAACCTTAGGTCATCCACTTGAGGGAAATTTGCTACTGTCCTACAAACCTCTGCACTTGGAGGCCCAACAACGTCTACAAGAAGAAGGTTGCGTAGTATACATCATCCCTTTACCTTCGGGATTAGTGTTGAACCTAAAATAAATGTTATTTGGTGTTTGCGTTGAGCATAATATGATTGGATCATGTTTATTGCAATACGGTTATTCATTTAAGTCAAAGAATAATTGTTATTCTGTTTACATGAATAAAACCTTCTGTGGTCAGACACCCAAGGTGAATGGTTTATTGAATCTCGATCGTAGTGATACACATATTCATGATATTGATGCCAAAAGATGCAAAGTTGATAATGATAATGCAATATATTTGTAGCACTGCCATTTAGGTCATATTGGTGTAAAGCGCATGAAGAAACTCCATACTTATGGATTTTTTGAATCACTTTGATTATGAATCATTTGATACTTGCGAACCATGCCTTATGGGCAAGATGACTAAAACTCCGTTCTCCGGAACAATGGAGCGAGCCACTGACTTATTGGAAATAATACATACCAATGTATGCGGTCCGATGAGTGTTGATGCTCGCGGCGGGTATCATTCTTTTCTGACCTTCACAGATGATTTGAGCAGATATGGGTATATCTACTTGATGAAACACAAGTCTGAAATATTTGAAATGTTCAAAGGATTTCTGAGTGAAGTGTGGAATCATCGTAACAAGAAAAATGAAGTTTTTGCGATCTGATCGCGGAGGCGAATATTTGAGTTACGAGTTTGGCCTTCATTTAAAACAATGTGGAATAGTTTCACAACTCACGCCACCTCGAACACCACAGCGTAATTGTCGTGGAATTGTCACGGCAGATGTCCTCTTGCAAGGACTTAGTCGTGGAGCCATCGCAACTAGGAAGCTTAAAGGGGTTAATCGGGACAAGGGACACGAGAGGTTTATACTAGTTCAGCCCCTTACGATGAAGGAAGGCCTACGTCTAGTTGGGTTGGTATTGCTTGAGGTTTCGATGACCAGGGAGCGAGATACGCTATGCCTGGCTCTTGATGTGTTGTTTCTTGCCCTAAGCCGCCGGCGGGTCGTCCCCTTATATACACGGGTTGACGCCCTGCAGCTTATAGAGTCCCGGCCGGCTTATAAACAGTGTCCGGCTCGGTGACTAGTTAATTCTACCTTATAATACAAGTCATGCCGTTATGGCGGTTTAACCACTATGGGCCAAAAATCGCCTATGGGCCTTAGACCCTTTACTGAACCGCCATCCTCATGCTGGGTCTTGGGCTTCCTTCATGATGAGTACTCTTTGCGTAACCCGGCCCCTCCTGGGCCGGCTTACTCAAATAGTTATATCCCCGACATTAGGCCCCAGATTGATTTGAACCGGTTCATGTCAATCTTCAAAAAACCTTATGAGCTGGCCTTCAATCTTCTGTCTTGTGTGAGAATTGTAACCCACCGTGAGGTCATCATCTGGGTCCGGGTTAAATCATTGTGACGTCATCTTCAATAAAACTCATATTTTAATCCATCATATCTTCAACGGATCTCCGTCTTTAATGGCCTTCCCGAAAATCGAGGCATCAGGGCCGCTGGATAATGAGGTCTTGGTCCCCTCATTTCTCGCGTCGTCTCAGTCGGCCCCTCCTTATAAATAACCACGACCTAGGTCTTTTCCATTTCCTCCAGTCATCTTCTTCCTCGCACTCCCTTCTCTGCCGCTCGAGCTCCGCCGCCGCCTCCGTCGAAACCCTCGTCTTCATCGACTCAGGCCGCTGCATCACCCTGATTCGAACCAGAAAGCGACGACGACCCTTCGCAACTCTTCCGCATCTGTGAGTTCTTCTGTTCCCCTTCCTCAGATCTGCATTAAGCCATCGTTGAGTTCGTCAGCATTCATTGCCGCCTGACGCGAGCTTCCATTGGTTCTCACCTCCAATGCCCTTTTTAGATTACGAAACAATATAGAACTGCTGCGGAACATTTTTCATGCTTATTCTGCCCGAAAACAAATCTTATTTCCTTGATTTAGAGACCCTTCTTGAGTATATGAGCTTCCCTGTACTGCTTTAGGTCTAGAAATTTTTTCCTTTCCAGAGCGCCGTTTGATCCAAAATAATATCAGCAACTTGTGAAACATGTTTGCTCCATACTTAGCCAAAAACGGCGTGTGTTGTCTCTGTTTCAGCCATAGTAACCGGTTTAAAATAACCCCGGCCGTCAGCAGCGCTCGCTTCTGGCGACTTAAGAAAAGTTTAATCATCTTTAACAGCTGCAGCTGTTTAAACATTATCCCATAGTTACCTGTATGTCATTAGGCCCCTTCTTAAGCCACCATTTTAGATAACCCAACAAGGCTTATTCTCCGGGTTATAATAAACCGGAAAATTTCCTTTATTTTGTTTGTATGCTTCAATTTTCATAATGGCACCCAAAGCTGTCAAACCTCCGGTGACTTGCAACTGGGTCCCATCCATTGTTACAGAGAGCAAACTGTCCGAGTTTGTAAAGTCTGGCCATCTGCCCAAAAATGATGTCATGTCTTATCGTGCTCCTGACCCATCTGAGGAGAAACCTCAACCCAAGGAAGGGGAGGTGATCATTTTTACCGATCACATGAGTCGGGGATTTGCTCCTCCCGGCTCAAAATTCTTCAGAGATGTTTTGCACTTTTTTGACCTAAGACCTCAAGACATCGGGCCCAATTCCGTGTCCAATATCTGCAACTTTCAAGTTTTCTGTGAGGTCTACCTTGGAGAAGAGCCAAGTTTAACCTTGTTCAGAGAGTTGTTTTATTTGAACCGGCAAAATGAACGCGCCAACGGGCCAATCTGGAACTTGGTGGCATATCGATTCAAAGGCGGAGAGACTGTCTGTTCCATTATGCTGAACTGCCGAGTCATCCAAGGAACTAGAACCAGACATGGTTCTACTGCCAGGATTCTTCTCCGGCTGGTGAAAACCCGTTTCCCGGCTTCCGTGCGCTACGCCTTGAATCCACTCACCCGCTGCCGGATAAGTTGACTGCCATTGAACGTCTGCCACTCACCCCCAAAATCAAGAAGATTAAAGCTCTCTTGGGGAACGGCTTGGATGGCGTTGACCAGACGATGTAGCGGAAGCTACCACTCAGTCTTTGTTAAAATAGGGTACAGTGACCAGTAATGCCTTCGGGTTATTGCCTTTCTGGAAACAAAACCCGGCCCCCGCAGTAAGTCATCAGCCTCAATGATTACCTTTTATTACGTTAACCTCCGGCTTACTCATACCCTTCCACAACTCTTTACAGGCAAACGACCAGTTCTGGAAAGTCCCATATGACCATGAGGCGGCCAAACAAGCCCGGGCAGCAAATAGGGCCGAAAGGAAAACCGCCAAGCCCACTACTTTAAGGAAAAGGAAGCCAAGCGCTTCGGAGATGTTTCAGCTTGATGATTCTGATGATAATGAGGAAGAGGTAACTTTTCAAATTTCCCTTCTCCCTTATCATTTACTTACTGATATTTAACCTTCTTTCAGGAAGATACAGGAAACAGCCCACCCGCCGAGGAAGAGGTAACTATAATCTCCTCTGACTCCGAGCTTCAGGCACGTCAAAAAATTCGAAGAGTAACCCGGAAAGTAAGATTTTCACATCCTTTGGCTTACCAAGACCCTGACTTTCTTTTGAAGCAACAGCAACTTGAAAACCGGAGGCAGACCCAGACGAGCAAGGATGCAGAGCTCTCCTCCGGCTTGCCTGATACAACCCGAAAGCATCGATCTGAGGTTATCTCCGACTTATATCCTTTTTTACCTTTGGCGGGTCAAATCCATCAACCTCTCAATTCTTCTGACTCCAATTATCAGGATGCATCTCCTTCATCTGGCGAGTCCATGCAATCCAACATGCCGGCTTTTAAGACTGCTCCTGGGTAATATCAATTTATTTACTAGCATGCAAGTTAAGCCCAGGAAGAAAACGAAGAAAGATGCACCGGTCCAGGATCCGGTTGTAACTGAGTCGGTGCTTGGAACGGCTGCGCCTGATACTTTTGTTCACGAGCCGCCACCTTCATTATCTCATGATGCTCCTGCAACCTTTTCTGACCCGCCTGCTGAACAAGTCATCAATGATCTTGTTAACCCGGAGGCTCCTAGCCCTGCCAAGGCAGATGACCCGGAAGTGGAGTTTTTGAAGACTCAATTTGTTGAGCCGGCTCAACCCACTATGCTCGCCAAATGTTCTGTTAAGGAGGAATTATTAGAGCGCCGTAAGGCCAAATCAGCCCTCACTGACTACACTCATTTAAGTATTGGAGAGCTTGTCTCGGGTTATATTAACCAGGTGCATAGCAGCCGTGATCTGGAAATTGACATGGTGAAGCAAATCCAGCAAAAATCTGAGGTATGACTTATGCTTCTTTACTTTCAATCATACTTACTGTACCAGCCCCCAAGTCTATTTCTTATTAGGAAATATGTTGTAGACTTAGAAAAACTGTTAGGACTACTTGTCCATCTTAAAGAAAAAATACTTAAACCGGATGTAACACAATACCTTTAACTTGCGATATACATTAGCCCCCAAGTGCCGAGCATCTTTGCTTGCAAAGTACTTGGGACTTTAATATCCAGGACTGGCTTAATAATGTAGAAAGCTTCGGTACACATTAGCCCCCAAGTGTCAAGTGTGTTTGCTTGCAAAGTGCTTGAGACTTTGAATTTATTTATCATGATGCTGACTGTAACCCGGGATAATGCAGGCTACTATAAGTCAATTTGAATCAGAGATTGCTGACCTTAAAAGCCGCCTGTCAGCCCAGGAACTGGAAACTCAAAATGCCAACTGCAAGTTTGAACTCAGCGTCTCTCAACAAGAGAAATTGAAGAAAAACTTTGAGTCGGAGAAGAAATCCTGGGCTGATGAGAAGGCTTCTCTGGTGACCCGGGCCGAGGCAGCCGAAACAGCCCTTGCAAAGGCAAACACCGAGCTGTCCGGCTTGAACCGTCAGATATCTCGGATGGTATCAGCGATCTTTGGTACGTTTCCTTTGTATGAACCTTAGATACTATTATCCTGCCTTGGACAACCAAGCTAATTATCTTTTCCGGCTTACTCTTTATTTAATAACACAGGCCCCAGAAGTAAAACCCTCCAGCAGGATATGGTAGTCAAGCTGAAAGCTGTCTACACACTGGTGGAACAATTATACACCGGGTCACAACGTGCCTTGGCTGTTGTGGCCTTATCAAATGACGTGCCCCACCTCTTGCAAGATGTGTTACGTCGGCTTGCTGTGCTCCCCCAGCGGATTCAAGAGTTGAGACAGGCCCAAGCAAGAGCCGAAGCAATAGCTGCCTTGAGCCGGGCCAAGGCCTGGTTACCAGAGCTAGACCCGGCCGACATCGCTCTTGGGTATCCAAGTTTGAAGGAGGATGGCACAGCGTTTGACCAGAAAGACTTCACCAGCTGCGTGAGGGATATACGCCCCGTGGCCACTCAAATTGGGAATGACACTGACCTCTCCAAGTATCAGCCGGGTTATGACAAAGAGAATCTGAGAATCCCCACACCGCATTATGATGATGTCAGCCTGATCCCTCCAATTCGTAAGCATACCTTTGCCCCTGAAGTAGACCCAACCGGTTTAATAGATGATGAAGCTGAGTTTGAAGCCTTGAGTGGCATTGACTGGGCATCAACATCCTTCCAGGACAAGGCAGCTGGCGAAGAGGCGGAGAAGGATAACCCGGAAGCTTCAGGTCAACCCCAAGAGTAAATCGCCAGGCGCCACATGCTTATGCCTTGGTAGAAAAAACAATGCCTCATCATTTAGACCCGGGGGGTCTTGTAATAGAGTAGTAAACACCTTGACTTTGCCATGCCTTCGGGCATGCTTCTGACACTTAATGCTTGCATAAGCCACCGTTACTATGTACTTGCAATTTACATGAATCTGTTATGTCCTTGCAGAAATATCTTGTATCGCCCTGCACATAAGACAAACAAGAAACCCCTTGGCGACTTATCGCAATGAGGATCATGTGAGCCTTGATAACCCGGAGCACATACCGAATAATTACAGGAAAAACAACTTATGATTAAGCTTAGCAGTCATAATCATAATAATATACCTGCAATGCTTACGGTTATTTCTCCGGCTTATGTAGCCCGACCCCTGAGATTAAGTTTAACTCCCGAAAATTGGCACATGAAGTTCACCTGGTACTTATCAACCTGATGTAACCAATGTTAAGCCGGAGGATAGTAGTACACTCCATTGCATTTTCAAGAGTTTCTCAAGATAATCAAGTATGATGAATAAAATTTACAAGGCTTCTGATTCGAATACGATCAGTGAACCGTTCCAAAGGGGTTAAGCTAAGATTCGGATACGATCATATAGCCCCCAGTGGCTGTGGCGATGCCGATCAAGTGGGTATCGACAGCTATGTTCTCTTTGGTTTGAATACGACCTATGTTTGAACAGGAAGCCCCCAAGTGACCATAAGAGTTGTTTAATGACGCTGATTCGAATACGATCCACGTCAGACCCAAAGGGGTTAAGCTATGATGCAAATATGAACAAGAAGCCCCCACGTGGGTTTGGCAGTATGCCGATCAAGTGGGTATCGACAGCTATGTTCTCTTTGGTTCGAATACGACCTATGTTTGAACAGGAAGCCCCCAAGTGACCATGGCTAGATTCAGATATGATCATAAGCCAGACCAAAGGAAAAGCCAGATTCAGATATGACCCGCTTCCTCTTGGTTATCTCCACCACCTGATAAAAAAGACACATAAACCTTTCTGGGAAGTGGAAAAAAGGACAGAGGTCCTGCTTTATTGCCTTATGTAATATATACATAGTAGAAATATATACACATTAGAGCCGGTGGCTCAAGTATAATAAGACCGGAGATGAGCGATATTCCACGGCCGACGGGTCTCCTCCTCCGACTTACGTGAGTCTCTGTGCTCTCGAACGTCAATAAGGTAGTATGATCCGTTGTTCAGATTCTTGCTGACCACAAAGGGTCCTTCCCAAGGAGGGGATAGCTTGTGCATGTCGGATTGATCCTGGATGAGCCGGACCACTAAGTCGCCTTCTTGAAAGGTTCTGGACCTAACCCGACGGCTGTGGTAGCGGCGCAGGTCTTGCTGGTAAATCGCCGAGCGGGCTATTGCCAAGTCTCGCTCTTCGTCCAATAGGTCAAGTGCATCCTGATGGGCTTTTTCGTTGTCAGCCTCAATGTAAGCTGCCACACGAGGTGAGTCATGCCGGATGTCACTTGGCAAAACCGCCTCTGCTCCATACACCATGAAGAAAGGTGTGTAACCCGTGGATCTGTTAGGTGTAGTGTTGATGCTCCAAAGTACAGAGGGTAACTCCTCCACCCAACAACCCGGCGTCCGCTGTAAGGGGACCAAGAGCCGGGGCTTGATACCTTTCAAGATCTCTTGATTAGCTCTTTCCGCCTGACCATTGGACTGAGGATGAGCCACAGCCGACACGTCAAGCCGGATATGCTCTCGTTGACATAACTTTTCCATGGCTCCTTTGGAGAGGTTAGTGCCATTATCAGTGATAATACTATGTGGAAAGCCAAAATGGAAAATCACCTTTTTCATGAACTGGACCGCCATGGCTGCATCACACTTGTTGACTGGCTCTGCCTCAACCCACTTTGTAAACTTGTCAACTGCCACCAAGAGGTGTGTCTTTTTATCCTTAGACCTTTTGAAAGGTCCAACCATGTCAAGCCCCCAGACTGCGAACAGCCAAGTAATTGGAATCATCCTCAATTCCTGAGCCGGCACATGGGCTCGTCGTGAGAACTTCTGACATCCGTCGCATTTACTGACCAGATCTTCCGCATCAGCATGAGCCGTCAACCAATAAAACCCATGACGAAAAGCTTTGGCCACAAGAGATTTTGTGTCGGCGTGATGACCACAATCACCTTCATGAATCTCACGAAGGATCTCCTGACCCTCTGTAGGTGACACACAACGTTGAAACGCTCCAGTGACGCTGCAATGATGTAACTCCCCATTGATAATTTTCATAGACTTGGATCGCCGGACGATTTGTCTTGCTAAGGTCTCATCTTCAAGCAACTCTCCCCGGGTCATGTAAGCCAAATAAGGCATTGTCCAATCCGGGATAACGTGGAGAGCCTCCACCAGCTGTGCCTCCGGGTCTGGTATTGCCAGATCTTCCTCTGTGGGTAACTTAACCGAAGGATTATGCAAAACATCAAGAAAAGTGTTAGGCGGCACCGGCTTATGAGATCCCAGCCGGCTTAAGGCATCGGCCGCCTCATTCTTCCTTCGATCAATGTGCTCCACCACATAACCCTTGAAGTGCCCAGCCACCACGTCAACTTCACGTCGATAAGGTGCCATAGAGGGATCTTTGGAATCCCACTTGCCTGACACCTGTTGAGCCACAAGGTCTGAGTCTCCTAAGCACCTTACCCGGCTCAAGTTCATCTCTTTAGCCATCCGGAGACCATGGAGTAAAGCCTCATACTCAGTTGCATTGTTAGTACAAGGAAACATAAGCCGGAGCACATAACAGAATTTGTCACCTCGAGGGGAAGTTAGCACGACCCCAGCCCCCGAGCCTTCCAGCTGCCTGGACCCATCAAAGTGAATCGTCCAATATGTGTTATCCGGCTTCTCCTCAGGTGCCTGTAGCTCTGTCCAGTCATTAATGAAATCCACCAAGCCTTGAGACTTAATGGCAGTACACGGCACATGCATCAAACCATGCGGCCCGAGCTCAGTAGCCCACTTGGTGACTCGTCCTGTGGCCTCTCTGTTCTGGATAATGTCTCCCAAGGGGGCAGAACTCACCACCGTAATAGGGTGACCTTGGAAATACTGTTTCAGCTTCCGGCTTGCCATGAACACTCCGTAAACCAGCTTCTGCCAATGAGGGTACCTTTGCTTTGACTCGATGAGCACCTCACTGACATAATAAACCGGCCGTTGAACCAGATGCTCCTTTCCGGCCTCCTTGTGTTCTACCACAATTGCAACGCTGACGGCTCGTGAATTAGCAGCCACATATAACAGCAAAGGCTCTTTGTCAATAGGAGCTGCCAGGACCGGCGGCTCAGATAACTGCTTTTTCAAATCCTCAAAAGCAGCGTCAGCAGCATCACTCCAGACAAAGGTGTCCGCCTTTTTCATCATCTAATACAACGGCAAGGCCTTCTCACCTAGCCGGCTTATGAACCGGCTTAAAGCAGCAACACGACCCGCTAGTCGCTGACATCATTTATGCACGCCGGTTTAGCCAAAGAGGTAATTGCCTTGATTTTCTCCGGGTTAGCTTCAATGCCCCTGTTTGAGACCAAGAATCCCAAAAGCTTGCCTGCAGGCACACCAAATACACACTTCTCCGGGTTAAGCATCATCTTGTAAACCCGGAGGTTATCAAAGGTTTCCCTGAGATCAGGTATCAAGGTTTCCGTCTCTCTGGGCTTCACCACTATGTCATCCACATAAGCATGAACATTGCACCCAATCTGATTATGGAGACAATTCTGTACACACCGCTGATAAGTCGCCTGGGCACTCTTGAGCCCAAAAGGCATAGACACGTAGCAGAAGGCTCCAAACGGAGTGATGAAAGGTGTCTTCTCCTGGTCCTTAACTGGCATTTTGATCTGATGATAACCAGAGTAAGCATCCAGAAAACTCAAACGCGCGCAACCGCCGTACCATCAATGATTTGATCGATACGGGGAAGAGCGAAAGGATCACCCGTACAAGCTTTGTTCAAGTCCGTATAATCCACACACATCCACCAGGTGCCGTTTTCTTGAGCACGAGCACCGGGTTAGCCAACCACTCCGGGTGAAAGACTTCAATAATGAACCCAGCCGCCAAGAGCCGGGCGACCTCCTCTCCAATAGCTTTTCGTCGCACCTCATTGAATCGCCGCAAAAACTGCCTGACCGGCTTATACTTCGGATCAATATTAAGAGTGTGCTCACGAGTCCTCTCGGTACACCCGGCATGTCAGAAGGTTTCCATGCAAAGATGTCCTGATTCTCACGGATGAACTTGATGAGCGCGCTTTCCTATTTAGGATCCAAATTGGCACTGATGCTGAACTGCTTAGACGAATCGCCCGGAGTAAAATCAACAAGCTTAGTCTCTGCAGCCGACTTAAACTTCAGGGCTGGGTCATGTTCCGTCGTCGGCTTCTTGAGGGAGGTCCTATCCACCGGGTCAACGTTATCCTGATAAAATTTGAGCTCCTTTGCTGCACAAACAGACTCGGCGTAAGCCGCATCGCCTTCTTCACATTCCAGGGCCACCTTTCGGCTTCCATGCACAGTGATGGTGCCCTTGTAACCCGGCATCTTGAGCTGTAAATAAACATAACACGGCCGTGCCATGAACTTGGCGTAAGCCGGCCGCCCGAACAAAGCGTGATACGGACTCTTGATTTTGACCACCTCAAAGGTTAATTTCTCAGCCCTAGAATCATGCTCGTCCCCAAAAGCTACCTCCAGCTCAATCTTACCCACAGGATACGCCGACTTACCAGGCACCACTCCATGGAAGACGGTGTTGGAAGTCTTTAAGTTTTTGTCAGTTAAGCCCATGCGCCGAAAGGTTTCATAATAGAGGATGTTGATGCTGCTGCCTCCATCCATGAGCACCTTAGTGAATTTGTAACCACCAACCTGCAGTGCTACTACCAGGGCCAGTTGACCCGGATTATCAACCCGGGGGGGTGATCCTCCCTGCTCCAGACAATGGGCTGCTCTGACCACCGTAAGTAACGAGGGACTGCCGGTTCAACGGAATTCACAGCCCTCTTATGAACCTTCTGATCACGTTTACACAAACTTGTGGTGAACACGTGATATTGTCCACTGTTTAGCTGTTTTGGATGGCTCTGATAACCTGACTGCTGCTGCTGCTGACCTCCTTGACCAGACTGCTGCTGGTTATAACCACCCTGGTTTCCCTGAAAGCCGGGACCTGAACTGCCGTCCGGGCCATGAAAGCCGCCGGCTCCTGAACCGCCGCCCGGGCCTTGGTTACCATTAAACATGTTGGAATTCTTGAAAGCCTTCATGATTGCACAATCCTTCCATAAGTGAGTCGTTGGATTTTCCCGGGTGCCATGCCTTGGACAAGGCTCATTGAGTAGCTGTTCAAGAGAAGGACCTGACCCGCCAGACCGAGGGGGCGGTTTCCCCTTGCGTTTCTGATTGTTACCTTGTGCATTAGCCACAAATTCCGGGTTACCGTCCGCTTTACGCTTATTGCCTCCTTGATTTGCCGGGTTATGCTGCTGACCCTTTCCATTACCGTTCTTCTTTCCCTTCCCTGTCTTTTCCTCATCAGACGCGGGATCCTTGGTACTATCAGAATCGGCATATTTGACTAAAGCCGCCATCAGCATCCCCATATCATTGCAATCGCGCTTAAGACGCCCCAGCTTCTGTCTCAGAGGTTCAAAGCGGCAATTCTTCTCCAGCATAAGAACTGCTGAGCCGGCATCCATCTTGTCAGACGAATGTATTATCTCTTTGACCCGGCGCACCCAATGAGTCATAGATTCACCCTCCTCCTGCTTACAATTTGTCAAGTCCACAATCGACATAGATTTCTTACAAGTGTCTTTGAAGTTTTGGATAAAGCGAGCCTTCAGCTCTGCCCATGAACTAATGGAATTGGGTGGCAAACCCTTTAACCAAGAACGGGCCATTCCATCCAACATCATGGTGAAGTATTTAGCCATCGCTTCATCACTAACCTCTAGCAGGTCCATGGCCATCTCGTAACTTTCAATCCACGCCCCAGGTTGTAAGTCGGCCGTATAATTCGGTACCTTTCGAGGTCCCTTGAAATCCTTGGGCAGATGTACATTGCGTAGAGACGGTACCAGACAAGGAACGCCTCCGGTTCTAGTAGCAACTCCTGCCTCCACTGAAGTCGTCAGATAAGCTGGTATGTCCTGCTGATCTGCTAGCTGAGTCGCCCGTTCATCCTCCTGACGTATAGGATCCTGCACCGGGTTATATCCACAGGGCTAGTTCCGTCGCTGAGCGTTGCTTGATAGGGCCTCCGACTCCATACGTCTGCTGTAACTCGGGCTCTGGTTGTGACGAGGCGGAGCTAACCAGGGCGGAGGAGTTGAGTGAATCCTATCCCGGTTGTAGGAGTAGGTCTCTTGCTGAGTCAGCGCCGTTTGGACAAGTTCCATGATCCTCCGGGTTTCCACCGCAGTCGGATCATCACCATCTACTGGAAGAGCCGCCAAACATGCTGATGCTGCAATCAGGTTCTCCATGGGGTTGGAGAAGTGACCCGGTGGTATTGGCATGTAACGGGGCGGTGCCATATTGCCATGACGAGGTGCCGTCACCTGAGGCTGAACCGGGCCTCCTGCTCCGGATGTCATAAACTAATCTGCCCCTGGCGGGTTACTTGGGTCGGCTCCGGGTGTAGCAAAGAGATTTCGAGGATCGTAAATCTGAGGTAAGCGGGACTGAGTCTTCTGATGTCTCCTCCTCATCACCTCATTAGACGCGTTCAGGCTCAACGTGAGCTGAAAGGCCTCTGCCTGAAGCTGCTGCGCCCGTGCGTCCAAAGCCGCTCGCTCCATGGCCAATCTAGTATCTTCAGCTGATAAGGTCTCCTTGGCCTGAGCGAACTCTTCACGAACCCGTGCCACCTCTGCGTTATGCTCATCTTGATTTGCAGGGATGACCGTAACAGTCAACAAGGTTGTAAGCCTATCCATAAGATCCATCAACACCTGAGCCGGTGAGCGCACAGGGCCTCCTGCCCCGGCTGCTCCTAACCCGGACGTTATTGCTGCTGAAGCCGTAGAATTTTGGCCGGGTTGAGTACCAGCCATGAAGACTCCTGCCCAATTTGGTGACTCCGAGGGGTCCGGAATAGTGCTGCCATCGGAACAGCCCCCAAGCATGCCGTCTTGGACCTGATACAACGAATCCGTTGAACCGGCGGACGAATCACCATCCGAGAGAACGGCCGGCTCACCAGCTTCTTCCGATCCTTCAGAAAGTTCACCTCCATGGATGCAACCCACAAAGGCACGCTTCACAAGGGGTTGAGCTCGGGCGGGTCTCGCACGCTGAGCCATCTCGACGAGGTCGACGCAGTTGTCCGGCTCAGGGCCCGGCTCACCAATCCGGCCGATGAAGACGTGAATTCCGCCGAAGGGGACCCGGTACCCGTACTCAACTGAGCCGGCGTCGGAGCCCCAGCGTTCGTCGTCGATGTAGATCTTGCCGCGACGACTCTTGGTCATCCGGCACACTGCATATCCCTTAAGCCCTTCAAAGCTGCCCTTCAAGAACTCAAATCCACCATGCGCTGGCCCCACGGTGGGCGCCAACTGTCGTGGAATTGTCACGGTAGATGTCCTCTTGCAAGGACTTAGTCGTGGAGCCATCGCAACTAGGAAGCTTAAAGGGGTTAATTGGGACAAGGGACACGAGAGGTTTATACTAGTTCAGCCCCTTACGGTGAAGGAAGGCCTACGTCTAGTTGGGTTGGTATTGCTTGAGGTTTCGATGACCAGGGAGCGAGATACGCTATGCCTGGCTCTCAATATGTTGTTTCTTGCCCTAAGCCGCTGGCGGGTCGTCCCCTTATATACACGGATTGACACCCTGCGGCTTACAGAGTCCCGGCCGGCTTATAAACAGTGTCCGACTCGATGACTAGTTAATTCTACCTTATAATACAAGTCATGCCGTTATGGCGGTTTAACCACTATGGGCCAAAAATCGCCTATGGGCCTTAGACCCTTTATTGAACCGCCGTCCTCATCTGGGTCTTGGGCTTCCTTCATGATGAGTACTCTTTGCGTAACCCGGCCCCTCCTGGGCCGGCTTACTCAAATAGTTATATCCCCGACAGTAATGGTGCGTCCAAACGTCATAACCATACTTTATTAGATATGGTGCGATCTATGATGTCACTTACCGATTTACTGCTATCGTTTTGGGGTTATGCATTAGAGACAGCTACATTCACGTTAAATAGGGCACCATCTAAAACCGTTGAGACGACACCGTATGAACTGTGGTTTGGCAAGAAACCTAAGCTGTCGTTTCTTAAAGTTTGGGGCTGCGATGCTTATGTGAAAAAGTTTTAGCCTGATAAGCTCGAACCCAAATCAGAGAAGTGCGTCTTCATAGTATACCCAAAAGAAACTGTTGGGTACACCTTCTATCACAGATCCGAAGGCAAGATCTTTATTGCTAAGAATGGATCCTTTCTAAGAAGGAGTTTCTCTCGAAAGAAGTGAGTGGGAGGAAAGTAGAACTTGATGAGGTAGTTGTACCTTCTCTCGAATTGGAAATTAGTTCATCACAGAAATCAGTTCTAGTGATGCCTACACCAATTAGTGAGGAAGTTAATGATGATGATCATGAAACTTCAGATCAAGTTACTACCGAACCTCATAGGTCAACCAGATTATGTTCCGCACGAGAGTGATATGGAAATCCTGTTCTAGAAGTCATGTTACTAGACCATGACAAACCTGCGAACTATGAGGAAGTGATGATGAGCCTAGATTCCAATAAATGGCTTGAGGCCATGAAATCTGAGATAGGATCCATATATAAGAACAAAGTGTGGACTTTGGTGGACTTAACCGACGATCTACAAGCCATTGAGAATAAATGGATCTTCAAGAGGAAGGCGGACACTAATAGTAGTGTTACTATCTACAAAGCTCGACAAGTTCAAGGTGTTGACTACGATGAGATTTTCTCACTCGTATCGATGCTTAAAGTCTGTCCGAATCATGTTAGCAATTGCCACATTTTATTAAATCTGGCAAATGGATGTCAAAACTGCATTCCTTAAGGGATTTATTAAGGAAGATTTGTATATGATGCAACCATAAGGTTTTGTCGATCCTAAAGGTGCTAACAAAATGTGCAAGCTCCAGTGATCCATCTCTGGACTGGTGCAAACATCTTGGAGTTGGAATATACACTTTGATGAATTGATCAAAGCATATAGTTTTATACAAACTTGCAGTGAAGCCTGTATTTACAAGAAAGTGAGTGGGAGCACTACAGTCTTTCTGATAAGTATATGTGAATGACATATTTTTGATCAGAAATGATGAAGAATTTTCCGGAAAGCATAAAGCATAAAGGAAATATTTCTCGGTTATGGAGGTAATAAAGAGTTCGTCGTAAAGAGTTACGTCGATGCAAGCTTTTACACCGATCCGGATGACTCGGATGCTCAATCTGGATACATATTGAAAGTGGGAGCAATTAGCTAGAGTAGCTCCATGTAGAGCATTGTAGACATAGCAAATTTACAAAGACATACGGCACTGAATGTGACAGACCCGTTGACTAAACTTCTCTCACAAGTAAAACATGATCACACCTTAGTACTCTTTGGGTGTTAATCACATAGCGATGTGAACTAGATTATTGAATCTAGTAAACCCTTTTGGTGTTAGTCACATGGCGATGTGAACTAATCACATAAAGATGTGAACTATTGGTATTAAATCACATGACGATGTGAACTAGATTTTTGACTCTAGTGCAAGTGGGAGACTGAACGAAATATGCCCTAGAGGCAATAATAAAATTGTTATTTATATTTCCTTATATCATGATAAATGTTTATTATTCATGATAGAATTGTATTAACTGGAAATTTGATGCATGTGTGAATACATAGACAAAAACATAGTGTCCCTAGTATGCCTCTACTAGACTAGCTCGTTAATCAAAGATGGTTAAGTTTCCTGATGATACGTCTCTGTCGTATCTACTTTTCCAAACACTTTTGCCCTTGTTTTGGACTCTAACTTGCATGATTTGAATGGAACTAACCTGGACTGACGCTGTTTTCAGCAGAATTGCCATGGTGTTATTTTTGTGCAGAAACAAAAGTTCTCGGAATGACCTGAAACTTCACGGAGATTATTTTTGGAAATAAAAAAATACTGATGAAAGAATCAGGGCCAGGGGGCCCACACCCAGTCCACGAGGGTGGGGGCGCGCCTGCCCCCCTGGGCGCGCCTCCCTTCCTCGTGGGCCCCCTGGAGCTCCACCGACCTCAACTCCAACTCCATATTTTCACGTTCGGGGAGAAAAAAATCAGAGAGAAAGATTCATCACATTTTACGATACGGAGGCACCGCCAAGCCCAAAAATCTCTCGGGAGGGCTGATCTGGAGTCCGTTCAGGGCTCCGGAGAGGGGAATCTGTCGCCGTCGTCATCATCAACCATCATCCATCACCAATTTCATGATGCTCACCGCCGTGCGTGAGTAATTCCATCGTAGGTTTGTTGGACGGTGATGGGTTGGATGAGATTTATCATGTAATCGAGTTAGTTTTGTTAGGGTTTGATCCCTAGTATCCATTATGTTCTGAGATTGATGTTGCTATGACTTTGTTATGCTTAATGCTTGTCACTAGGGCCCGAGTGCCATGATTTCAGATCTGAACCTATTATGTTTTCATGAATATATGTGAGTTCTTGATCCTATCTTGCAAGTCTATAGTCACCTACTATGTGTTATGATCCGGCAACCCCGAAGTGACAATAATCGGGACCACTCCTGGTGATGACCATAGTTTGAGGAGTTCATGTATTCACTATGTGTTAATGATTTGGTCCAGTACTCTATTAAAAGGAGGCCTTAATATCCCTTAGTTTCCAATAGGACTCCGCTGCCACGGGAGGGTAGGACAAAAGATGTGATGCAAGTTCTTTTCGATAAGCATGTATGACTATATTCGGAATACATGCCTACATTACATTGATGAATTGGAGCTAGTTCTGTGTCACCCTATGTTATAACTGTTGCATGAATAATCGCATCTGACATAATTCTCCATCACCGATCCAATGCCTACGAGCTTTTCACATATTGTTCTTCGCTTGTTTACTTTTCCGTTGCCACTGTTACAATCACTACAAAACTATCACTGTTACTTTTGCCACCGCTGCCACTATTATCATACTACATTGCTACTAAATATTTTGCTGCAGATATTAAGTTATCCAGGTGTGGTTGAATTGACAACTGAACTGCTAATACTTAAGAATATTCTTTGGCTCCCCTTGTGTCGAATCAATAAACTTGGGTTGAATACTCTACCCTCGAAAACTGTTGCGATCCCCTATACTTGTGGGTTATCAAGACTATTTCCTGGCGCCGTTATCGGGGAGCATAGCTCTATTGTTTGAGTCACTTGGGATTTATATCTGCTGGTCACTATGAGGAACTTGAAAGACGAGAAAACTAAAATTTATCCCTCAACTACGAGGGGAGGTAAGGAGCTGCCATATAGCTTTGCACTTGATTCACCTTCTGTTTTGAGTAAGCTTGCGACACCTAAACATGCTTCTGCTATTAATTTTATATGTCGCATGTTATTGATGATGCCACTTCTTCTATGCATGATACTTATGACGAAACTACTTCTATGCCTGATAATACTGTGCCACTAGGTGAATTTCTTGATGAACAACTTGCTAGGGCTAGAGAGAATGAAATTATTGAAACTGGTAATATTGATGAAAGTGATGATGAAGATTCTCCCCCTAGATATGAATTGCTTGTTGTGCCTGAGGGTTATGTTATGGATGAAGAAACTGCTAGACTTTCTTGCTTGCAATGATAGGAGCGACCTTAAGAAATTATTAGCTAAGCTGAAAGAAAAATCTCTGAATGCTAGAATGAAATATGACCCTGCTTATGCTACTTCACCTATCTTTGTTACTGATAAGGATTATGATTTCTCTGTCGATCCTGAGATAATTACTTTGGTGGAATCTGCTCCTTTTTATGGCTATGAATCTGAAACTGTTGTGGCACATCTTACTAAATTAAATGATATAGCTACCCTATTCACTAGTGATGAGAAAACTCGCTACTATTATATCCTTAAGTTATTTTCGTTCTCATTAAAGGGTGATGCTAAGACTTGGTTTAATTCTCTTGATCATGGTTGTGTGCGTAGTCCCCAGGATATGATTTATTACTTCTCTGCTAAATATTTCCCCGCTCATAAGAAACAAGCTGCTTTAAGGGATATATATAATTTTGTGCAAAGTGAAGAAGAGAGTCTCCCACAAGCTTGGGGGAGGATTCTCCAATTACTTAATGCTTTGCCTGATCATCCTCTCAAGAAAAATGAAATACTTGATATCTTTTATAATGGACTAACCGATGCTTCCAGAGACCACCTGGATAGTTGTGTTGGTTGTGTTTTCAGGGAAAGAACTATTGATGAAGCTGAAATTCTATTGAATAATATGTTGACGAATGAAAACAATTGGACACTCCCTGAACCAACTCCTAAGCCAACTCCGAAGAAAAGGGGTATTCTATTTCTCAGTCTTGAAGATATGCAAGAGGCAAAGAAATCTCTGAAAGAAAAAGGTATTAAAGCTGAAGATGTTAAGAATTTACCTCCTGTTGACGAAATACATGGCCTTAATTTACCACATATCAAAGAAATACATGGTCTTGATAACCTGACACATGTAGTAAAGGTAAATTCTCTCTATAGATATGATAAAGCTGAAATCCCTCCTACTAAGTTTGCTAGCCAATGCTTAGATGAGTTTGATAATTTTATGGTTAAGCAAGAAGACTTCAATGCTTATTTTGGTAGACAATTAAAACGCAATGCTTATATGATTGAACACTTGAGTGATTATATGTCTAGAGTTAAAGGTGAACTTAAACTCATTAATAAGCATGCTTCCATGGTTACCACTCAAGTAGAACAAGTGCTTAAAGCTCAAAATGATTTGCTCAATGAATTAAATAATAATAAAAATGATAATGCTATTAGAGTTGTGACTAGAGGGGGTAGAATGACTCAGGAACCTTTGTATCCTGAGGGCCACCCTAAGAGAATTGAGCAAGATTCTCAGAGAACTAATGTAGATTAACCCAGTCCTTCTAAGAAGAAGAAAAAGAAAAACGATAGGACTTTGCATGCTTCTAGTGAACCTGTTGTTGACACACCTGAGAATCCCAATGATATTTCTATTTCTGATGCTGAAACACAATCTGGTGACGAACATGAACCTAGTGATAATGTTAATGATGATGTTCATGTTGATGCTCAACCTAGCAATGATAATGATGCAGAGATCGAACCTGTTGTTGATCTTGATAACCCACAATTAAAGAATCACCGTTATGATAAGAGAGACTTTGTTGCTAGGAACCACTGTAAAGAAAGAGAGCCATGGGTTCAGAAACCCATGCCTTTTCCTCCTAAACCATCCAAGAAAAAGGATGATGAGGATTTTGAGCGCTTTGCTGAAATGATTAGACCTATCTTCTTGTGTATGCGTTTAAATGATATGCTTGAAATGAATCCTTATTCCAAGTATATGGAAGATATTGTTACAAATAAAAGAAAGATACCGGAAGCTGAAATTTCCACCATGCTTGCCAATTATACTTTTAAGGGTGGAATACCAAAGAAATTTGGAGATCCAGGAGTACCAACTATACCATGCTCCATTAAAAGAAACTATGTTAGAACTGCTTTATGTGATCTTGGAGCCGGTGTTAGTGTTGTTCCTCTCTCTTTATATCATAGACTTGATTTGAATAAGTTAACACCTACTGAAATATCTTTGCAGATGGCTGATAAATCAACTGCTATACCTGTCGGTATTTGTGAGGATGTGCCCGTTGTGGTTGCAAACGTAACTATTTTAACGGACTTTGTTATTCTTGATATTCCCGAGGACGATAGTATGTCTATTATTCTTGGAAGACCCTTTTTGAATACTGCAGGGGCTGTTATTGATTGCAACAAAGGCAATGTCACTTTTCATGTTAATGGTAATGAGCATACGGTACACTTTCCGAGGAAACAACCTCAAGTCCACAGTATAAACTCTATTGCAAAATTTTCAACTATTACTATTGGAGGTTTTGAATTTCCTCTTCCTACTGTCAATAAGAAATATGATATTCTTATTATTGGGTACGTGCATATCCCCATTGAGGTAACCTAGTGCTATTCGAAAATTCTCCGGTTTCATGCAATTCGGAATGAGTTTGTTAACAAGACTTGATCAACCTTGTTAGTGGATTCCTTTTGATGAGCATGAGATGGATGAAGTTAGAAAGCACAACCTTATGTACCCTCCTTTTACTTTCTGTTATTTAGATTAAGTAAAGCAAAAATAGTATTTTCTGTCAGTTTTCTGAATTATCTGTGCAATAAAAAATACCCAAAAAATAAAAGTTCTCCAAATGCCCTGAAATTGAAATATGATTTTTATGGAATATTTGAGAATATCTGGCACTGAGAACACAGCAGGGGGAGCAAGCACCTGGCCAAGAGGGTCCAGGGTGCGCCCCCTGCTTCATGGGCCCATGGTGGCTCCCCTCCACTTATCCCAGCATCCACACACTCCTTCTTCCTCCCAAAAAATCACCAACCAGCTCAAGCACGAGTTCTAGCTCATTTTGCTGCAATTTTCGATCTCCTAGCTCAACGCTCCACTCACAAAACTGCTTTGGGGGATTGTTCTTTGGTATGTGAGTCCTCCAATGGTCCAATTAGTTTTTGTTCTAGTGCTTTATTCATTGCAAATTTTTGCTGCCTAGGTGACCCTGTTCTTGAGCTTGCATGTCAAATTTATATGGTCCCAAGTAGTTCTAATGCATGATATAGTCTCTAGGCACTTGTGGGAGTAGTTGCTATCAATTTTGTTGAGTTTGCTTCACTTTTATTTGAAGTTACTAAAAATTTCAGAAATTTTCAGAAATTGATGAAGAGATTTTTGAGGGGCTCTTCGAGCCGAATCTCGAAGGATAAGCAAAGTGAAGAAGACAAGAGGCCCAAATATAATCTCCCTCGCACCACGGAGGTTCGGCCGTGTGAATGGCCTTGTGATGATTTCTTGAGAGCAGCCGGGATTTATGATGATTTTTATGAGTTACCTGAGAATGCAGGCCTCACCGACTTCCTCTGCGACCAACGGGAACAGTATCTCCTACTCACTAATATTTTTGTGCAAAATTTTCATTTCCATGCTAGGAGGTCTCCACCTTCGGTGGATTTCTATTTATATGATGAGTATAAGGAGATGCCCCTCTATGAATTTTGTGAGGTTTGCAAGTTGCCCTTTTCGTGTAGCATAGAGGAACCACATTGTAACGATGTGGAGGGGTTTATTGATACAATTGCTGTAGGGGAAACTAGGAAGGTTTCCGATGCAAGAATTACTAGCATACATTTTCCTGTTCTACGTTACTTTGCAATATTTGCTAGTAGATGCTTGATTGGTCGCGGAAACTGTGGCAACCTTAGTGCCCCTGATATTGTTATTTTGTGCCATGCCTTGTTCCGTGATGACACATTTAGTATGGGCGCTATTGTTGCAAAGCGGTTAAATCTTAACCATACTAAGGGCCCCATCTTGGGAGGTATCTTCGCCTCATGCCTCGCTGCACATTTTAACATACCTATTAGACATTATGAAAAAGAAGAAAAGTTGATGCCTCCTGTTTTTCTAGACTATAAGAGTATGGTAGCACATGATTTTATCGTTAAGAATAAGGAAAAGATGCTTAAGTACAAGCTGATATTTGATAAAAATCACCCTAAGACTATTACTTTGCCTGCTCCTTCCTTGTTTGACTTATCTGCAGGCAAGTACCTTGTTCCGCCGGAGGCCATTCACGCCCACCGAAACCCCACACCAGCTACAGAGCCAGATCCGGAACCACAATTTGTTCCTTCATGACAATCTGTTTACCAGTGGGATCCATAGGAGATTGCCAACCAGAGGCAACCCGAGGCTCCTTCTCAGTACGACCCCAACTACAATGTTGGATATCCGCCAGGCCAGCCGTGGCAATAGACCAACTTAGGCCAAAAGCATAAGCTTGGGGGAGTACGTATTTCTCACCGACATTATATTCATATTCACACACTCATGCTAGTTGTCGGTGCTCATACTTTTTCACTGTAATATCCATGCTAGTTTATTTTCCTTTTTATGATTTCTTCTTGTGTGTTTGAAAAATCTTAAGAAAAACCAAAAAAATTAGTAGTAGCTTTTAGCTAGTTTACTTTCCATGCTGTAGTAGTAGTAATTAAAAGAAAACCCAAAAAGATTTCTTGTTCTTCTTTGGCTTGTTGGGAGCTTTCCCGTGTAAATAGTTTTATTTCTTTTCTTGTTCTTTGGGGGTTGAGAGGAGAAGACCATAATGAAATGATGAAGTGGCTCTTATTTGCATTATTGTTGAATTAACCAAGAGACCATATTGCCTTGTCTTCTCCTGTTTATTGAATGCCTGCAGATTCCAGCTTAATCCAATGCACTTGCACTATTATTATTATTCACATCGTTCGGTCGTGCAAGTGAAAGGCAATTATGACGATATATGATGGACTGATTGAGATGAGAGAAGCTGGTATGAACTCGACCTCTCTTGTTTTTGTAAATATGATTAGTTCATCATTCCTGATTCAGCCTATTATGAATAAACATGTTTGCAATGACAATTAGAGATTATAGTTGCTTATGCCATGCTTAATTAGCTAGGAGTTTATAATGGTTTACCTTGCATGCCAACATGCTATTAAAATGATTGTGATGTGGTATAGTAGGGTGATATCCTCCTTTGAATGATTCGAGTGACTCGACTTGGCACATGTTCACACATGTAGTTGAAACAAAATCAACATAGCCTTCACGATATTTATGTTCATGGTGGATTATATCCTACTCATGCTTGCACTCAATGTTTATTAATTTTAATGCATGTTCATGACTGTTGTCGCTCTCTAGCTGATCGCTTCCCAGTCTTTTTCTAGCGTTCACTTGTACTAAGCCGGAATACTGCTTGTGCATCCAATCCCTTAAACCCCAAAGTTATTCCATATGAGTCCATCATACCTTCCTATATGTGGTATCTACCTCCCGTTCGAAGTAAATTTGTATGTGCCAAACTCTAAACCTTCAAATGAAATTATGTTTTGTATGCTCAAATAGCTCATGTATCAACTAGGGTTGTCTGTATCTTCCATGCTATGCGGGTTATTATCAAGAGGAGTGGACTCCGCTCCTCACTCACGAGAAAATGGCTGGTCACCGGGATGCCCAGTCCCATGCTTTATGCAAATCAAATCAAAATAATTGCAAACAAAACTCCCTCGGGACTCTTGTTAGTTGGAGGCACTCGTTGTTTCGAGCAAACCATGGATTGATGCTTGTTGGTGGAGGGGGAGTATAAACTTTACCGTTTTGTTTGGGAACCGCCTATAATGTGAGTAGCATGGAAGATATCGAGATCTCTCGGTTGTTATGTTGATAATGAAAGTATGCCACTCAAAATATAATTTATCTCTATTTCAAAAATCGAGCTCTGGCACCTCTATAAATCCCTGCTTCCCTCTGCGAAGGGCCTATCTATTTACTTTTATGTTGAGTCATCACCCTCTTATTAAAAAGCACCAGCTGGAGAGCACCGCTGTCATTTGCATCCATTACTATTAATTTATATTGAGTATGACTATGGTTGGATCTCTTTTACCATGAATTACAATGTTTAGTCAGTCCTTGATCTTCAGAGGTGCTCTGCATTTATGTTTTTCGGTCTCACAAAGGGCTAGCGAGATACCATCTTGTTATATCATATTATGATTGTTTTGAGAAAGTGTTGTCATCCGAGATTTATTATTATTGCTCGCTAGTTGATTATGCCATTGATATGAGTAAACATGAGACCTAAGTGTTATTGTGAATATGGTTAGTCATAATCTCTGCTGAAAACTTGAATGTTGGCTTTACATATTTACAGCAACAAGAGCAAACAAAGTTTGTAAAAGTTTTTCTTTATCACTTTCAGTTTGTCAACTGAATTGCTTGAGGACAAGCAAAGGTTTAAGCTTGGGGGAGTTGATACGTCTCCGTCGTATCTACTTTTCCAAACACTTTTGCCCTTGTTTTGGACTCTAACTTGCATGATTTGAATGGAACTAACCTCGACTGACGTTGTTTTCAGCAGAATTGCCATGGTGTTATTTTTGTGCAGAAACAAAAGTTCTCGGAATGACCTGAAACTTCACGGAGATTATTTTTGGAAATAATAAAAAATACTGGTGAAAGAATCAAGGCCAGGGGGCCCACACCCAGTCCACGAGGGTGGGGGCGCACCTGCCCCACTAGGCGCGCCTCCCTTCCTCGTGGGCCCCCTGGAGCTCCACCGACCTCAACTCCAACTCCATATTTTCACGTTCGGGGAGAAAAAAATCAGAGAGAAAGATTCATCACGTTTTACGATAAGGAGTTGCCGCCAAGCCCAAAAATCTCTCGGGAGGGCTGATCTGGAGTCCGTTCGGGGCTCCGGAGAGGGGAATCTGTCGCCGTCGTCATCATCAACCATCCTCTATCACCAATTTCATGATGCTCACCGCTGTGCGTGAGTAATTCCATCGTAGGTTTGTTGGACGGTGATGGGTTGGATGAGATTTATCATGTAATCGAGTTAGTTTTGTTAGGGTTTGATCCCTAGTATCCATTATGTTCTGAGATTGACTTTGCTATGCTTAATGCTTGTCACTAGGGCCCGAGTGCCATGATTTCAGATCTGAACCTATTATGCTTTCATGAATATATGTGAGTTCTTGATCCTATCTTGCAAGTCTATAGTCACCTACTATGTGTTATGATTCGGCAATCCTGAAGTGAAAATAATCGGGACCACTCCCGGTGATGACCATAGTTTGAGAAGTTCATGTATTCACTATGTGTTAATGATTTGGTCTGGTACTCTATTAAAAGGAGGCCTTAATATCCCTTAGTTTCCAATAGGACCTCGCTGCCACGGGAGGGTAGGACAAAAGATGTGATGCAAGTTCTTTTCCATAAGCACGTATGACTATATTCGGAATACATGCCTACATTACATTGATGAATTGGAGTTAGTTCTGTGTCACCCTATGTTATAACTGTTGCATGAATAATCGCATCCAACATAATTCTCCATCACCGATCCAATGCCTACGAGCTTTTCACATATTTTTCTTCGCTTGTTTACTTTTCCGTTGCCACTGTTACAATCACTACAAAACTATCACTGTTACTTTTGCCACCGCTACCACTATTATCATACTACTTTGCTACTAAATATTTTGCTGCAGATATTAAGTTATCCAGGTGTGGTTGAATTGACAACTCAACTACTAATACTTAAGAATATTCTTTGGCTCCCCTTGTGTCGAAACGATAAATTCGGGTTGAATACTCTACCCTCGAAAACTGTTGCGATCCCCTATACTTGTGGGTTATCACCTGACCATAGACATGTGTTGTCATTTGATGAACAGGATCACCCATCCGTTAGCTTAGCATAATGATCGTTAAGTTTTATTGCCATTGCTTTCTTCATGACTTATACATATTCCTCTGACTATGAGATTATGCAACTCCCGAATACCAGAGGAACACCTTGTGTGCTATCAAACGTCACAACGTAACTGGGTGATTATAAAGATGCTCTACAGGTGTCTCCGAAGGTGTTTGTTGGTTTGGCATAGATCAATATTAGGATTTGTCACTACGAGTATTGGAGAGGTATCTCTCGGCCCTCTTGGTAATGCACATCACTATAAGCCTTGCAAGCAATGTGACTAATGAGTTAGTTGCGGGATGATGCATTACGGAACGAGTAAAGAGACTTGCTGGTAACGAGATTGAACTAGGTATGATGATACCAATAAGAGCATCCAGGCTCCATTGTTGGTTATTGACCGGAGATGTGTCTCGGTCATGTCTACATAGTTCTCGAACCTGTAGGGTCTGCACGCTTAACGCTCGATGATGATTTGTATAATGAGTTATGTGTTTTGGTGACCGAAGTTTGTTCGGAGTCCCGGATGAGATCAGAGACATGATGAGGAGTCTCGAAATGGTCGAGAGGTAAAGATTGATATATTGGAAGGTAGTATTCAGACACCGGAAGGGTTCCCGGAGTGTATGGGGTACATACCGGAGAACGGGAGGGGTTACTGGAACCCCCCGGGGAAAGATATGGGTCATAGGAGGGAGGCTAACCATCCCAAGGGGCTGGCATGCCCCCCACAAAGGAGGAGGCCGAATTGGATTAGGGAAGGGGGCGGCGCCCCCCTTTCCTTCTCCTACTCCCTGTCCTTTCCCCCTCCGGAAGAAGGAAAAGGGGGGGTCGAATCCTACTAGGACTGGAGTCCTAGTATAGGACTCCCCTCTCCCTAGCGCGCCCCTTGGTGGCCGGTGCTACCTCTTGAGCACTGCGTTGGTTTTCCCTTGAAGAGGAAAGGGTGATGTAGTAAAGTAGCGTAAGTATTTCCCTCAGTTTTTGAGAACCAAGGTATCAATCCAGTAGGAGACTACGCTCGAGTCCCACGCACCTGCACAAACAAATAGGAACCTCGCAACCAACGCGATAAAGGGGTTGTTAATCCCTTCACGGTCACTTAGGAGAGTGAGATCTGATAGAGATGATAAGATAATATTTTTGGTATTTTTATGATAAAGGGTAAAATAAAGATTGCAAGGTAAATAGTAATGGAAATAATGGGAGATTAATATGATGGAAAATAGACCCGGGGGGCCATAGGTTTCACTAGTGGTTTGTCTCAAGATAGCATAAATATTACGGTGGGTAAACGAATTACTGTCAAGCAATTGATAGAATTGAGCATAGTTATGAGAATATCTAGGTATGATCATGTATATAGGCATCACGTCCGTGACAAGTAGACCGAAACGATTCTGCATCTACTACTATTACTCCACATATCGACCGCTATCCAGCATGCATCTAGAGTATTAAGTTCATAAGAACAAAGTAACGCTTTAAGCAAGATGACATGATGTAGAGGGATAAACTCATGCAATATGATATAAACCCCATCTTTTTATCCTCGATGGCAACAATACAATACGTGCCTTGCTGCCCCTGCTGTCACTGGGAAAGGACACCGCAAGATTGAACCCAAAGCTAAGCACTTCTCCCATTGCAAGAAAGATCAATCTAGTAGGCCAAACCAAACTGATAATTCGAAGAGACTTGCAAAGATAACTAATCATACATAAAATAATTCAGAGGAGATTCAAATATTGTTCATAGATAAACTTGATCATAAACCCACAATTCATCGGATCTCGACAAACACACCACAAAAGAAGAGTTACATCAAATAGATCTCCAAGAGAATCGAGGAGAACTTTGTATTGAGATCCAAAGAGAGAGAAGAAGCCATCTAGCTAATAACTATGGACCCGAAGGTCTGAGGTAAACTACTCACACATCATCGGAGAGGCTATGGTGTTGATGTAGAAGCCCTCCGTGATCAATGCCCCCTCCGGCAGGACGCCGAAAAAGGCCCCAAGATGGGATCTCACGGGTACAGAAGGTTGCAGCGGTGGAATTAGGTTTTTGTGGTCGCTTCTATTGGTTTGGGGGTACGTAGGTATATATAGGTGGAAGAAGTAGGTCGGTGGAGCCACGAGGGGCCCGCGAGGGTGGAGGGCGCGCCCAGGGGGTAGGCGTGCCCCCTACCTCGTGGCTTCCTCGTCTGTTGCTTGACATCCACTCCAAGTCCTCTAGATCACGTTTGTTCCAAAAATCATGTTCCCGAAGGTTTCATTCCGTTTGGACTCCGTTTGATATTCTTTTTCTGCAAAACACTGAAATAGGCAAAAAAAACAGCAATTTGGGCTGGGCCTCCGGTTAATAGGTTAGTCCCAAAAATAATATAAAAGTGTATAATAAAGCCCATTAATCATCCAAAACAGAATATAATATAGCATGGAACAATAAAAAATTATAGATACGTTGGAGACGTATCAAGCATCCCCAAGCTTAATTCATGCTCGTCCTCGAGTAGGTAAATGATAAAAACAGAATTTTTGATGTGGAGTGCTACTTGGCCTAATTTTCAATGTAATTCTCTTATTTGTGGTATGAATATTCAGATCCGAAAGATTCAAGATAAAAGTTTAATATTGACATAAAAGTAATAATACTTCAAGCATACTAACTAAGCAATTATGTCTTCTCAAAACAACATGGCCAAAGAAAGTTCATCCCTACAAAATCATATAGTTTGGTCATGCTCCATTTTTGTCACCAAAGAATGTTCTCATCATGCACAACCCCTATGACAAGCCAAGCAATTGTTTCATACTTTAGTAATCTCAAACTTTTTTCAACTTTCACGCAATATATGAGCGTGAGCCATGGATATAGCACTATGGGTGGAATAGAATATGATGATGGGGGTTATGTGGAGAAGACAAAAAAGGAGAAAGTCTCACATTGACGCAGCTGATCAACGAGCTAGGGAGATGCCCATCGATTGATGTCAATGCAAGGAGTAGGGATTGCCATGCAACAGATGCATTAGAGCTATAAATGCATGAAAGCTCAACAAAAGAAACTAAGTGGGTGTGCATTCAACTTGCTTGCTCACGAAGACCTAGGGCATTTGAGGAAGGATGACCTAAGGTTTATCAATCCGTGGGAGGCATAGGATGAAGATGGTCTCTCTCAAGCAACCTTGCAACCAAATAACAAAGAGTCTCTTATGTCCCCAACACACCCAATACAATGGTAAATTGTATAGGTGCACTAGTTCGGCGAAGAGATGATGATACAAGTACAATATGGATGGTAGATTTAGGTTTTTGTAATCTGAAAATATAAAAACAGCAAGGTAGCAAGTGGTAAAAGTGAGCGTAAACGGTATTGCAATGCTAGGAAACAAGGCCTAGGGTTCATACTTTCACTAGTGCAAGTTCTCTCAACAATAATAACATAATTGGATCATATAACTATCCCTCAACATGCAACAAAGAGTCACTCTAAAGTCACTAATAGTGGATAACAAACGAAGAGATTATGGTAGGGTACGAAACCACCTCAAAGTTATTCTTTCCAATCAATCCGTTGGGCTATTCCTATAAGTGCCACAAATAGCCCTAGAGTTCGTACTAGAATAACACCTTAAGACACAAATCAACCAAAACCCTAATGTCACCTAGATACTCCAATATCACCTCAAGTATCCGTGGGTATGATTATACAATATGCATCACACAATCTCAGATTCATCTATTCAACCAACACATAGAACCTCAAAGAGTGCCCCAAAGTTTCTACCGGAGAATCAAGACGAAAACGTGTGCCAACCCCTATGCATAAGTTCATGGGCGGAACCCGCAAGTTGATCACCAAAACATACATCAAGTGAATCACGTGATATCCCATTGTGACCACAGATACGCACGACAAGACATACACAAGTGTTCTCAAATCATTAAAGACTCAATCCGATAAGATTACTTCAAAGGGAAAACTCAATCCATTACAAGAGAGTAGAGGTGGAGAAGAAACATAAGATCCAACTACAATAGCAAAGCTCGCGATACATCAAGATCGTGCCAAATCAAGAACACGAGAGAGAGAGAGAGAGAGAGAGAGAGAGAGAGAGAGAGAGAGAGATCAAACACATAGCTACTAGTACATACCCTCAGCCCCGAGGGTGAACTACTCCCTCCTCATCATGGAGAGCGCCGGGATGATGAAGATGGCCACTGGTGAGGTTTCCCTCCTCCGGCAGGGTGCCAGAACACGGTCCCGATTGGTTTTTGGTGGCTACAGAGGCTTGCGGCGACGACTCCCAATCTATTATGTTCCCCGATCGTTTTAGGGTATATGGGTATATATAGGTGAAAGAAGTACGTCAGGGGAGCCACGAGGGTGGAGGGAGCGCCCTAGGGGGGTGGGCGTGCCCCCTACCTCGTGGCTCCCTTGTTTCTTTCCTGACGTGCACTCCAAGTCTATCAGGTTGCTTTCCTTCCAAAAATAACTTCTCCAGAAGGTTTCATTCCGTTTCGACTCCGTTTGATATTCCTTTTCTTTGAAACACCGATACAAGGGAAAAAACAGGAACTGGCACTGGCTCTGGGTCAATAGGTTAGTCCCAAAAATAATATAAAAGTGTAAAATAAAGCCCATAAACATCCAAAATAGTAGATAATATAGCATGGAGCAATCAAAAATTATAGATACGTTGGAGACGTATCAAGCATCCCCAAGCTCAATTCCTGCTCGTCCTCGAGTAGAAAAATGATAAAAAAGTTAATTTTTGATGCGGAGTGCTACTTGGCATAATTTCAATGTAATTCTTCTTAATTGTGGTATGAATATTCAGATTCGAAAGATTCAAGACAAAAGTTCATATTGACATAAAAATAATAATACTTCAAGCATACTAACTACGCAATTATGTCTTGTCAAAATAACATGGCCAAAGAAAGCTATCCCTACAAAATCATATAGTCTAGCTATGCTCTATCTTCATCACACAAAATATTTAAATCATGCACAACCCCGAGGACAAGCCAAGCAATTGTTTCATACTTTTGATGTTCTCAAACTTTTTCAATCTTCACGCAATACATGAGCGTGAGCCATGGATATAGCACTATATGTGGAATAGAATGGTGGTTGTGGAGAAGATAAAAAGGGAGAAGATAGTCTCACATCAACTAGGTGTATCAACGGGCTATGGAGATGCCCATCAATAGATATCAATGTGAGTGAGTAGGGATTGCCATGCAACGGATGCACTAGAGTTATAAGTATATGAAAGCTCAACAAAGGAAACTAAGTGGGTGTGCATCCAACTCGCTTGCTCATGAAGACCTAGGGCATTTTTAGGAAGCCCATCATTGGAATATACAAGCCAAGTTCTATAATGAAAAATTCCCACTAGTATATGAAAGTGACAAAACAAGAGACTTTCTATCATAAAGACCATGGTGCTACTTTGAAGCACAAGTATGGAAAAAGGATAGTAACATTGCCCCTTTTTATTTTTATCTCTTTTTTGGGCCTTTTTTATTTTTTTATTTGGCCTTTCTCTTTTTTGGGGGGGACAATGCTCTATGAATGATGATCATCACACTTCTGTTTATTTACAACTCAATGATTACAACTCGATACTAGAACAAAGTATGACTCTATATGAATGCCTCCGGTGGTGTACCGGGATGGGCAATGAATCAAGAGTGACATGTATGAATAATATGCATGGTGGCTTTGCCACAAATACAATGTCAACTACATGATCATGCAAGGCAATATGACAATGATGAAACGTGTCATGATAAACGGAACGGTGGAAAGTTGCATGGCAATATATCTCAGAATGGCTATGGAAATGCCATAATAGGTAGGTATGGTGGCTGTTTTGAGGAAGATATAAGGAGGTTTATGTGTGATAGAGCGTATCGTATCACGGGGTTTGGATGCACCGGCGAAGTTTGCACCAACTCTCAAGGTGAGAAAGGGAATGCATGATACCGAAGAGGCTAGCAATGATGGAAGGGTGAGAGTGCGTATAATTCATGGACTCAACATTAGTCATAAAGAACTCACATACTTATTGCAAAAATCTACAAGTCATCAAAAACCAAGCACTGCGTGCATGCTACTAAGGGGATAGATTGGTAGGAAAAGACCATCGCTCGTCCCCGACCGCCACTCATAAGGAGGACAATCAAAGAACACCTCATGTTTCAAATTTGTTACACAACGTTTACCATACGTGCATGCTACGGGACTTGCAAACTTCAACGCAAGTATTTCTCAAATTCACAACTACTCAACTAGCACAACTTTAATATCACTACCTACATATCTCAAAAACAATCATCAAGCATCAAACTTTTATTAGTATTCAACGCACTTATAAGAAAGTTTTTACTAATCCTGGATGCCTATCATATTAGGACTAATTTCTCGATTTAAGAAAATTACCATGCTGTTTTGCAGGACTCTCAAAATGATATAAGTGAAGCATGAGAGAACAATAGTTTCTATAAAACAAAACCACTGTCGTGCTCTAAAAGATATAAGTGAAGCACTAGAGCAAAAACTATATAGCTCAAAAGATATAAGTGAAGCACATAGAGTATTCTAATAAATTCCAAATCATGTGTGTCTCTCTCAAAAGGTGTGTACAGCAAGGATGATTGTGGTAAACTAAAAAGAAAAGACTCAAATCATACAAGACGCTCCAAGCAAAACACTTATCATGTGGTGAATAAAAATATAGCTCCAAGTAAAGTTACCGATGGATGAAGACGAAAGAGGGGATGCCTTCCAGGGCATCCCCAAGCTTTGGCTTTTTGGTGTCCTTGGATTTACCTTGGGATGCCTTGGGCATCCCCAAGCTTAGGCTCTTGACACTCCTTGTTCCATAATCCATCAAATCTTTACCCAAAACTTGAAAACTTCACAACACAAAACTTAACAGAAAATCTCGTGAGCTCCGTTAGCAAAAGAAAACAAAACACCACTTAAAGGTACTGTATTGAACTCATTCTTTATTTATATTGGTGTTAAATCAAATGCATTCCAACTTCTCTATGGTTTATAAACTATTTTACTAGCCATAGATTCATCAACACAAGCAAACAACACACGGAAAACAGAATCTGTCAAAAACAGAACAGTCTGTAACTAACGCAAACATCTGGAACTCAGAAAAATCTACCAAAAATAGGAAGACCTAAAAAATTTGTTTATTGATCTGCTGCAATTGGAATCAATATTTTATCACGTTATGGTGATTTTTAACAATTGTTTTTGTGAACAGAAAGTTTCTGGAATTTTCAGCAAGATCAAATAACTATCATCCAAGAAGATCCTATAGGTTTAACTTGGCACAAACACTAATTAAAACATAAAAACAAATATAACCAGAGGCTAGATCAAAGATTTATTCCTAAACAGAAGCAAAAAGCAAAAAAACTAAAAATAAAATTGGGTTGCCTCGCAACAAGCGCTATCGCTTAATGCCCTTAGCTAGGCATAAAAGCAAGGATAGATCTAGGTATTGCCATCTTTGGTAGGCAATTCTTCAATAGAACACCTATAACCCTTAGGGATTTTCTTTCCTCTTATCAATGATCAAACTCTTAGGCAAGAAATCAAGAAATTCATTTGTAGCAAACAGTTCCTTAATGATAGCAAAAAAGTTGGGATGAACACTTATTGATTTGAGATCCGCAGTTTCCTTAGAAGATTCACCCTTATTTTAGGAACGTACATAAGCTTGGCAATTTTGGTAGGAGGAATTGGAGTATTTTCACAGAAGAAAAAGTGGACCCTAAGTTGGTAATAATACCCTCAAGCTTATCGATTCTAATGGAATCTTGGTCTATTCTTTCATTATCCATGGGTTCCTTTTCTTTAAAAAAATTCAAAATAACTCCTACCTTAGATCCATATTGGGTAATTTGATTGTGGACCTTTTTGTCCAAATTCTCAAGAAACTCTACAGTAGCAACTTTTATTTTCAATAATTTCAAGCCTTTACATCACATGCTCCAAAGTTAACATAGTTCCATTAACCAAAAGAGGTGGTGAACCAAACAAATCTGTCATGGCATTATAAGAGTCAAAAGTATGGCTACCCAAGAAATTCCCTCCGGTAATGGTATCAAGAATATATCTATTCCAAGGAGTGACGCCTACATAAAAGTTACAAAGAAGAACGGAAGTAGATTGCTTCCTAGCAGATTTATTTTGAGCGTTGCAAATTCTACCAAGCATCTTTTAAATGTTCTCCCTCCCTTTGTTTAAAATTGATAACTTCATTCTTGGGAGATAAAGGAGAAGATAAAGGACTAGCCATAACGACGAAGCAAGCGAAAAAGAGGCAAACGGAAAAAGAGGGCGAATAAAACGGCAAGGGTGAAGTGGGTGAGAGGAAAACGAGAGACAAATGGCAAATAATGTAATGCGAGGGATAAGAGTTTGTGATGGGTACTTGGTATGTCTTGACTTGTGCGTAGACTCCCCGGCCACGATGCCAGAAATGGCTCATTGTCGGGAGTCAAATCTTGACTTGACTTGGTGTAGGCCTCCCCGGCAACGGCGCCAGAAATCCTTCTTGCTACCTCTTGAGCACTGCATTGGTTTTCCCTTGAAGAGGAAAGGGTGTTGCAGTAAAGTAGCGTAAGTATTTCCCTCAGTTTTTGAGAACCAAGGTATCAATCCATTAGGAGATTACGCTCGAGTCCCATGCACCTACACAAACAAATAAGAACCTCGCAACCAACGTGATAAAGGGTTGTCAATCCCTTCACGGTCACTTACGAGACTGAGATCTGATAGAGATGATAAGATAATATTTTTGGTATTTTTATGACAAAGGGTAAAATAAAGATTGCAAGGTAAATAGTAATGGAAATAACATGAGATTAATATGATGGAAGATAGACCCGGGGGCCATAGGTTTCACTAGTGGCTTCTCTCAAGATAGCATAAACATTACGGTGGGTAAACGAATTACTGTCAAGCAATTGATAGAATTGAGCATAGTTATGAGAATATCTAGGTATGATCATGTATATAGGCATCACGTCCGTGACAAGTAGACCGAAACGATTCTGCATCTATTACTATTACTCCACACATCGACCGCTATCCAACATGCATCTAGAGTATTAAGTTCATAAGAACAGAGTAACGCTTTAAGCAAGATGACATGATGTAGAGGGATAAACTCATGCAATATGATATAAACCACATCTTTTTATCCTCGATGGCAACAATACAATACGTGCCTTGTTGCCCCTTCTGTCACTGGGAAAGGACACCGCAAGATTGAAACCAAAGCTAAGCACTTCTCCCATTGCAAGAAAGATCAATCTAGTAGGCCAAACCAAACTGATAATTCGAAGAGACTTGCAAAGATAACTAATCATACATAAAATAATTCAGAGGAGATTCAAATATTGTTCATAGATAAACTTGATCATAAACCCACAATTCATCGGATCTCGACAAACACACCACAAAAGAAGAGTTACATCAAATAGATCTCCAAGAGAATCGAGGAGAACTTTGTATTGAGATCCAAAGAGAGAGAAGAAGCCATCTAGCTAATAACTATGGACCCGAAGGTCTGAGGTAAACTACTCACACATCATCGGAGAGGCTATGGTGTTGATGTAGAAGCCCTCCGTGATCAATGCCCCCTCCGGCAGGACGCCGAAAAAGGCCCCAAGATGGGATCTCACGGGTACAGAAGGTTGCAGCGGTGGAATTAGGTTTTTGTGGTCGCTTCTATTGGTTTGGGGGTACGTAGGTATATATAGGTGGAAGAAGTAGGTCGGTGGAGCCACGAGGGGCCCGCGAGGGTGGAGGGCGCGCCCAGGGGGTAGGCGTGCCCCCTACCTCGTGGCTTCCTCGTCTGTTGCTTGACATCCACTCCAAGTCCTCTAGATCACGTTTGTTCCAAAAATCATGTTCCCGAAGGTTTCATTCCGTTTGGACTCCGTTTGATATTCTTTTTCTGCAAAACACTGAAATAGGCAAAAAAAACAGCAATTTGGGCTGGGCCTCCGGTTAATAGGTTAGTCCCAAAAATAATATAAAAGTGTATAATAAAGCCCATTAATCATCCAAAACAGAATATAATATAGCATGGAACAATAAAAAATTATAGATACGTTGGAGACGTATTAAGCATCCCCAAGCTTAAATCCTGCTCGTCCTCGAGTAGGTAAATGATAAAAACAGAATTTTTGATGTGGAATGCTACTTAGCCTAATTTTCAATGTAATTCTCTTATTTGTGGTAGGAATATTCAGATCCGAAAGATTCAAGATAAAAGTTTAATATTGACATAAAAGTAATAATACTTCAAGCATACTAACTAAGCAATTATGTCTTCTCAAAACAACATGGCCAAAGAAAGTTCATCCCTACAAAATCATATAGTTTGGTCATGCTCCATTTTCGTCACACAAGAATGTTCTCATCATGGACAACCCCGATGACAAGCCAAGCAATTGTTTCATACTTTAGTAATCTCAAACTTTTTTCAACTTTCACGCAATATATGAGCGTGAGCCATGGATATAGCACTATGGGTGGAATAGAATATGATGACGGGGGTTATGTGGAGAAGACAAAAAAGGAGAAAGTCTCACATTGACGTGGCTAATCAACAAGCTAGGGGGATGCCCATCGATTGATGTCAATGCAAGGAGTAGGGATTGCCATGCAACAGATGCACTAGAACTATAAATGCATGAAAGCTCAATAAAAGAAACTAAGTGGGTGTACATCCAACTTGCTTGCTCACGAAGACCTAGGGCATTTGAGGAAGCCCATTGTTGGAATATACAAGCCAAGTTCTATAATGAAAAATTCCCACTAGTATATGAAAGTGACAAAACAAGAGACTTTCTATCATAAAGGCCATGGTGCTACTTTGAAGCACGAGTATGGAAAAAGGATAGTAACATTGCCCCTTTTTATTTTTATCTCTTTTTTTGGGCCTTTCTTTTTTTTTGGCCTTTCTCTTTTTTTGGGACAATGCTCTATGAATGATGATCATCACACTTCTATTTATTTACAACTCAATGATTACAACTCGATACTAGAACAAAGTATGACTCTATATGAATGCCTCCGGCAGTGTACCGGGATGGGCAATGAATCAAGAGTGACATGTATGAATAATATGCATGGTAGCTTTGCCACAAATACAATGCCAACAACATGATCATGCAAGGCGCGCCCCCCTACCTCGTGGCTTCCTCATCTGTTGCATGACGTCCACTCCAAGTCCTCTGGATCACATTTGTTCCGAAAATCACGTTCACGAAGGTTTCATTTCGTTTGGACTCCGTTTGATATTCTTTTTCTGCGAACCACTGAAATAGGTAAAAAAAATAGCAATTTGGGTTGGGCCTCCGGTTAATAGGTTAGTCCCAAAAATAATATAAAAGTGTATAATAAAGCCCATCAATCATCCAAAACTGAATATAATGTAGCATGGAACAATAAAAAATTATAGATACGTTGGAGACATATCAGTCGGCCTCCTCCTCCCCTCCTTTATATACGGGGGCAAAGGGGCACCCCATAGCACAACAGTTGTTCTCTTAGCCGTGTGCGGTGCCCCCCTCCATAGTTTACTCCTCCGGTCATAGCATCGTAGTGCTTAGGCGAAGCACTGCGCGGATCACATCACATCACCGTCACCACGCCGTCGTGCTAACGAAACTCTCCCTCGACCCTCTGCTGGATCAAGAGTTCGAGGGACGTCATCGAGCTGAACGTGTGCTGGACTCGGAGGTGCCGTACATTCGGTACTAGATCGGTTGGATCGTGAAGAAGTTCGACTACATCAACCGCGTTAACCTAGTGCTTCCGCTTTCAGTCTATGAGGATACGTGGACACACTCTCGCCCTCTCGTTGCTATGCATCTCCTAGATAGATCTTGCGTGATTGTAGGACTTTTTTGAAATTGCATGCTACGTTTCCCAACAGAATACCATGTTGTCTGATAACCCACAAGTATAGGGGATCAATTGTAGCCTCTTTCGATAAGTAATAGTGTCGAACCCAACGAGGAGCTAAAGGTAGAACAAATATTCCCTCAAGTTCTAGCGACCACCGATACAACTCTACGCACGCTTAATGTTCGCTTTACCTAAAATAAGTATGAAACTAGAAGTACTTTGTAGGTGTTTTTGGATAGGTTTGCAAGAATATAAAGAGCACATAAATAAAAAGTAGGGGTTGTTTAGATAAAGAAGCAATAAAGTTAGTATAGTGAGTGTGAAAAAGTGGTTGTAGGAGTTGCAAAATTGTCCCTAAGTAATTGACTACTTTACTAGACCGATAGCAAGTTTTATGTGGGAGAGGCCACTGCTAGCATGCCATCCCTGACTTGGACTTCTATGCACTTACAATTGGAACTATTAGCAAGCACCCGCAACTACTAACGTTCATTCAGGTAAAACCCAACCATAGCATTAAGATATATTGGTCCCCCTTCAATCCCGTATGCATCAATTTCTATGCTAGGTTGAAGCTTCTGTCACTCTTGCCCTCCCATAGTCCTATCAACATACAACTAACCCTATGGTGTGATCCACGCGCGCGCTCATATGATGGGCACCAAAGGACAGCAACATAACCACAAGCAAATTAAACCAATCATAGCAATTCACCAATTATCGATAGGACAACGAAAATCTACTCAGACATCATAGGATGGCAACACATCATTGCATAATAATATGAAGCATAAAGCACCATGTTCAAGTAGAGGGTACAGCAGGTTGCGGGAGAGTGGACCGCTGTAGATAGATGGGGGAAGGTGATGAATATGTTGGTGAATATGACGGAGGTGTTGGTGTAGATTGCGGTGACGATGATGGACCCGGCGGCGTTCCGGCGCCACCGGAAGAGAGGGGGAGAGGGCCGCTCTTCTTCTCCTTCTCCTTCTTCTTCTTCTTCTTCTTCTTCTTCTTCTTCTTCTTCTTCTTCTTCTTCTTCTTCTTCTTCTTCTTCTTCTTCTTCTTCTTCTTCTTCTTCTTCTTCTTCTTCTTCTTCTTCTTCTTCTTCTTCTTCTTCTTCTTCTTCTTCTTCTTCTTCTTCTTCTTCTTCTTCTTCTTCTTCTTCTTCTTCTTCTTCTTCTTCTTCTTCTTCTTCTTCTTCTTCTTCTTCTTCTTCTTCTTCTTCTTCTTCTTCTTCTTCTTCTTCTTCTTCTTCTTCTTCTTCTTCTTCTTCTTCTTCTTCTTCTTCTTCTTCTTCTTCTTCTTCTTCTTCTTCTTCTTCTTCTTCCTTGACCTTCTCTCTAGATGGGAGAAGGGTTTCCCCTCTGGTCCTTGGCTTCCATGGCATGGGAGGGGCAGAGCCCCTCTGAGATTGGATCTGTCTCTCTGTCTCTCTCTGTTTCTGCGCTCCCTGATTCTGGCCTTTCACCGTTTCTTATATTCCCAGAGATCCGTAACTCCAAATGGGCTGAAATTTGAACATGATTTCTATCCGGATATTGGCTTTCTTGCGGTGAAAGAAGGGCACCAACCGCCTTACGGGGTGGCCACGAGGGTCAGGGGCGCGCCCCCTGCCTCGTGGCCCCCCGGGCATCGTCTCGCGTTGATTCCTCTTCCCAAAAATCACATATATTCCAAAAAAATCTCCGTCAGTTTTTATCCCGCTTGGACTCCGTTTGATATGGATTTTCTGCGAAACAAAAAACATGTGACAAACAGGAACTGGCATTGGGCATTGGATCAATATGTAACATCCCAAAATTCTAAATTTTGGAATGTTATAATAAATAGATAGATTGTTTGATTGTTGTGTGATTGATTGACTGAAAGTGAGTGAATTCGAAACTTTTTGAAAGTTAAATGAGAGGAAATAAAAGGACTTTCCCAAACTTTCGTTTTGCATTCGTGATCTCCGTGAATTCAAATTCTTTTCACCACAAAACCCTGGAGAGAAGATGACATGACTTCTTCCATTTATTTTAATGAAGGGGGTGTTTAAAAAATATTTGAATTTCATTTGAGAATAATTCCAATTCTGAAACTTTATGCAACTCAATGATTTTCACGAGTGAAGATAGAATGACTTCTTCAAAACATATGAAATATGAGTTGGAAGTTTAAAAGGATCAAATTTAAAGTCCTTTTGAAATTATTTTCAATTTGGAGTTATTTGGATTTTATTCAAATTATTTTTCTCCAAAAATAAAATACATGGAAAATAGGGTAACATGATTCCCTACATCAGAAAATTGGAGAGAAATAAATTTGAATTAGTTTTGGTATTTTTAAAATGATTTTTATTGGATTTTAGTAGGGCAGTAGCACTCTTTGAATTATCTGAATTTGTGTGGATTTTATTTGGCATTATAAAAATGTCCATGTTGTAGAAAATCTTTTTCTACAAATTTTGATATATTATATGCCTACATAATATTTCTATTTATTTTGTTTTTATTATTTTTGTTTTGTTTGGAAAATGTTTTTTTAAATTACGACCGACCGGACCGGGCCGGCCCAGTTCGCGAGGCCGCGGCCCAGCCGGCCCAAGCGCCGCGCCAACGCCCCATCTCTAGCTCAGGACAGAGTCCCGAGCGAAACCGCCACCGCCGGCGAACCGTGTTGCCGCCGGACTCTCCTCGCCGCCTTTGCCCCTCCTCCACGCCTCGACCTCCCCTCCGCCTTTATAAGCGCCGCCCGGACCCCTCTCTCTCCTCTTTCGCCACCCCGCGCCGCAGCTCGGCTGCCACCGCCGGATCTCGCGTCCGCCGCCGCACCGCCGGCTTCGCCGTCGCCCCCCCCCCCCCCCCGCCCCGCGCCGCTCCCCGCTGCTGAGCCGCCGCGCTCTGCCACCACCACCGCTCCCCGCTGCCGCACCGCGCCTCGCCGATGCTAGCCGCACTGCCGCCATCGCCGGAAAGCTGCCGCCGTTGCGGAAAAACCGCTGGTTTTTGCCGAAAGCCGCCAGAACGATAAAAAACGCTAAAACCCGCTTCGGTTTTCTTTATTAGTACGGTTTTATTTTTTTTCATCGGTTTAGTTATATAACGAACGTTCGTTCGTTTAGATCGGTAGCGAACGATTGCCGTTCATTAGGTTCTGTTAGCGAGCGTTCCCTCGATAGATTTTTCTTTTTCTTTTTAATTTTGGCCAGGGACCTATCTGTGATGATTTTATTTACAGATTAGTCCCTCTGTTTCAAACGACCACATCTTTTTACTCGTTTGTCCAAATCCAACAAAACCAACGCCCACGACTTCGTTATGAACTCCTATATCCAGTAATCCAACTCAAACATGTTTTTGAAAGTTTAAAATTTGAATTAGATCAGATTTGAATTTGAACTTTGTTTGATCATAACTTGAGTTTCGTAGCTCCGTTTCAGTTGATTCTTTTTGCAAATTAAAGCTCTTGAACTAAACTTTCTGATAAGGCCAAATTCACATAATTTTGGTACTGTTAGAAATTGTTTTATGTTGCAAGAGTTATTTGCTTGGTTTTGATGTTTTCCGAATTGTTTTCTTTGTTGTTTTCGATCTTTTGAGTGATTGCTTATGTGTGGTAACTATTGCTTGCTTACGATAGATTGACCGGAGTGTGACAAGTAGAGCTATCAAGAGTTTTGAGTGCGAATCATCTTCATCAACATTGCAGGCAAGTTCACACTTTGATCATATCTCCTTTCATACCCAGTTTTTATGCATTAGTTTCATCCTCAAACAATTGCATGGTTAGGGTGTGATTTAAATTGTGGGTTGGGAGGTAGTTGAGGTAGTACCTATTACCTGTTTTACTATCAAACCGTTGGGAGTTACTTCTACGTTTGCTTATGCCATGCTATGCTTGTAGACGTGGATTGGGTGAGTGAAATCCATGATAGATGTGAGATTGTTAATTAATGGTTTACTTAAGGTGGCAACTTTAACACACATCTGGGTGGATTGAGGCACCTGGGTATTCCAGTGATTGCCTGTCTAGGCACCTGGGTATTCCAGGATTGCCTGTTTATTTTATGGACCGCCACCCAGGCTCAAAGGGATCATGAGATTATTCATACTAGAAACTTCCGTGTGCAGCCACAAGCTATTATGGGCTCTAGCATAGTTGAATTAAGTTGTGTGAACTCTTACAGTGGTAGACTAGCAGATGTAGGGGATGTAGGTGGTACGGTCTACCCATCTTAAGGTGCAAACACTTCTGAAAGACTATGTCTCGGTCATCGGTTTCTCAAACACCATGTAGTGCGAGAAATCCAACGGAGGAGATCGAGTCTTGTGGGGAAAAGTGCGCAAACCTCTGTAGAGTGTATAAACTAATCATGATTAGGCGTGTCCCCGGTTATGGACAACTTGAGTATCTAGTTCTTGGATTATCATGTTGATCTCATCACGTTACTTAAATAATTTGTTGGGTTTTAATGATGATACTTAATTGGGATTGAGAATGCTGTCAACCATTCTCAATGTTAACAACCACCATGATAGTTAAATAAAATTTATTCCTTTGCGGTAGGGAAAAATTGGCTTTCGCAAAACATATTAACCATAGAGCTTTTCCACCAGCCATATATGCATGTAGTGATAGCCATATTTCAGCATTGCTCTATGGTATGAATTTGCCAGTACATTCAATGTACTGACCCTTTGTGGCTGCAACGTCTCATGTTGCAGGAATCTTACGACGAGTAAGTGATATGTTAGGGTTACGATTTCTACACTCAACTTTGCCGTTGGTGTTGATGGGAATCCACAACCTTGTTACTTCCGCTATTTTGGATTGAGGTAATAGTATTTACGTTACTTTTACATGTGATTTACCTCTGTTATAAATCCTCAAGTACTGTGTGTGTCAGCATACCGATCCAGGGATGACACTTAAGCACAGAGACTTGATCCATTCAGGTCGGGTCGCTACAAGATGGTATCAGAGCACATGTTGACTGTAGGACGTGACCCTAGAAATTGGCAAGCCCACAGGAAGGATTTTCTCTAAAACTTTCTTTTTCAAAAGACCTTTTACCTCTCTTCCCTTCTGAGCTTATTCAAATATTCCCTTTTAGTGAGACCATACCCCTTTCCCTTTTGACCACACGAAGATTCGACGGATGAGACCACTTCAAGAATGTACAAGATATCGGACAACTAAGACCATTCAGAATGAAGAGGATTCTACCATACATTATGATGGAAACTACAGTGGTTGAAGACTCCGAAGACTAGGAGGATTTGAAGGCTCTGTAGAATTCCCAGATTGTATGACCTAGGAAGGCTACCCTTATGGAACTTGGCAGACTATGGAAGTTGTCAATACCCGAGATCAAGGTGTATCGGAGAAAGACAGGAGCATGGAGAGTCTAGAGCTCAAAGTTTTGTCAAGAAACCCTAAGGCAGGAGATATCAAGTATGGAGAAATAGCTCATGGAGATGACAAGAGCAGAAACACGGATATCCATGATGTTATCGCCCGCTTATGATATTTTCACCGTGCTGAGTTAAGCATGCATATGTATGGAAGGATTGGATGGTAGAAGGCTGAAGGAGCACCTATCAGCGAAAGATGGAGATTTAACCTTAGCTGGTGTATCACCAGGATCTGGAGTGTTACATCAAGAAGTTTAAGATGGACCTTCAGGAAGCCGTATTTTGACAAGGAAGAATTTTGAGAAGAACTTAGGACCAGAAGCTGAAAGTAGTCAAGCTGGAGGAGCAAAACCTCGAGATACAGGAGATTCGTCAGGAACAGAAGGACCGTAGTGCCATGGTTCATGTCAAGGATGTTGAAACCACGAAGTTTGGAACACAACTCCAAAAATATTAAAGGAGGTCACGAGAGACTTCACGTCAATAGAGATGATCTGGCAAAAGAACTTGAGAAAGACAAGCATGATCGGAAGAAGCCATTGGAGGCATGAACAAGACTTGAAGAGTTTGGCGACGTTGAAGATTTATTGACCATTAGAGACCAAACCCCTGTTTTATACTTATGTTAGAAGTGACGTTTGTGAGCTGTCATTTGTTTGTTGTTTTTCCGACAGCCACAAAATAAAAAAAATTGTCTTTTAAAACTTTTGTTTGTATTGTGTGCATCCCTCTCGATATCTCTTATCCCACCCCAAAACCCATGGACCCAATATAGGACGAATGGAGTTGAGCCTATATTTTCTGGACCGATGAGTCCATTGGAGACAGATCGATGGATTTAGAACCCGGAGGATCAGATGAAGAATAACACTATAGCCGGAAAGGATATGACCCAGCATGCTCTTCAGTGCTTTGTAAGAGTTGCCACTACCTGGTAGAGGATGTACCCAACCATCAATGGATGGCAAGGAGTAACCACTTGGAAGGAATTTAAGTGGACTTTGTTAAAGTCTTGGCTTGTGTCCCAAAAATTGAGGCCTTATGGAAATGATATGAAGAAACCTTGTGCATACAAGTTTTGTCGAGAAATAGGACACAACCATAAAGAAAACAAGGACGAATACCCTCATAATCGGAGGATTACCAAAGGAGTTAGCTGAGGATCTCAGGGAACTTCGTTTGGAGATTGTTCCCAAAGGTTTTGCTGCAGCAATAGAAGTTCAGTCTACATTGTTGGGAAAGATTCGTGACGCTCAGAGGGATGACAAAGAGATTGCTGAGGTAAAAGAGAGGATGAGTAAAGGAAAGGCCAAAGGTTTTCGTAAGGATGAGCACGGCACCTTATGGTTCGAGGACCGTGTATATGTGCCCAATAATGCAAAGATCAGGAAGTTAACACTTCACGAGGCTCATGACTCACCATACTCGATTCGCCCTGGAAACACCAAGATGTATTTGGATTTGAAGGAGTGTTTCTGGTGGACTTGTAAGAACAAGGATATTGCGGAGTATGTAGTCGTAAGTGATGTATGCCAGAGAGTAAAATCAGAGTATCAGAAGCCAGCAGGATTACTACAGCCTATGCTGATACCCGAATGGAAGTGGGATAAGCTTGGCATGGATTTCATTACCGGATTTCCTAGAACCCGATCGAGATATGATTCTATCTGGGTAGTAGTTGATTCGCTTGACCAAAGTGGCTCACTTTATCCCAGTGAAAACCACCTATACAAGTGCGAAGTTGGCCAATATATATTTGACCAGGATCGTATGTCTGCATGGAGTTCCGAGGACCATCGTATCAGATAGAGGAACACAGTTTACCTTAATGTTTTGGAATCAGCTGCACCAGACTTTGGGTACTAGGCTAGAGTTCATTACAACCTTTCATCCGCAGACAGATGGATAGACCGAGAGAGTTAATCAGATTTTGGAGGACATGTTGAGAGCGTGTACGCTAGATTATGGATCTAGTAGGGGTGATAATCTACCTTACGCGAAGTTTTCATACAACCACAGTTACCAAGCCAGTTTGAAGATGGCCCCTTTTGAAGCTTTGTATGGGAGAAGGAGCCAGACACCGTTGATGTGGGATGAGGTTGGAGACGTCAGTTGTTTGGACCACATGTGATCAAGGAGTCATAAGAAAATGATAAGTTGATTCGAGATAGACTGAAGGTAGCTCAGTCCAGGCAGGAGAGTTATGCAGACTCAAAAACGCAAGGAGGTAGTCTATGAAATTGGAGACAGAGCATGTCTTCGTGTGTCCCCTCTGCGAGGAGTTAAACGATTTGGAGTTAAGGGAAAGTTAGCCTCGAGATTTGTATGAGCATACCGAGTTTTGGAGCGTATGGGAGAAGTGGCCAACAAGTTGGAGTCACCCGAAGGACTGTCAGGAGTTCATGATGTGTTTCACGTTTCCCAGTTGAAGAAGTACTATGCAGGAGATTGTAGTAATTTGAGGACCAATAAAGTTAGCATCCTTAGTACTGATTGGAATCTTATGAGTTGTTACTCTGTGAAGGAAGATTTTGACCGTTTTTGAGGATATGAGAAATATGGTCTATGGATGAGTTTGTGTCATTTTAAGGGTGGTAGTACCCTCTGAGGACACTTGAACCATGGAAAGGAGAATGATATACCACGAAGTGGATTTTTGACAAAATAAGAATGAGTCTTGTCTCGGTATGTGGGATATTCCACGAGGATGAAGAGATGAATTACTATTGGATATAAAGGAGGTATGACGGATCAATGGAAATTCTATGAAGAGTCTGAGCAACCATGCCCTAGTTTGATACCAATAGAAGGAAGGGAGACAATACAATTGGATGGATTTTAAGTATGCTAGGAAGCTGGAAGTTGGATGATGGAATAACGATCAGTTGCCCCGATGATGAGTTCAAGGTTTGCAAGTGATGAGATGGGCCATAACCCACGGGCCCCAGGACCTGCCAAGAAGCAAGCACATTCTTGCTGAAGGAAAAACCCTGGAAGAGGATATGCCTTTATCAATAGACGATTTTATAGGAGTAACGCAAAACCTGAGAGTTGTGAAGAAACAATAGATGTTTGTTTGGCTTGCAGAATCAATGGATTTTTCCGAACTTGGTTCGTCGACAAGAGAAAATCCTGCAATGCTTGTGAGGATGACCGAGTGTTAGAATGCGAGATTCACTAAACCATGTACAAGGTAATGATTTGGGTGTGGGATGGATTGATCACCATACCTACTTACTCTTATTATTCGCCTTGCTATATGGGATGGTAAATCTGAGTGACTTACCTATAGTAGAGAGACGACGATCAAAACCTTGTTTAAACCTTAAAATGGTATAAGTATTTTCCCCTTGTATAAGGCAGTTGTTGCCAACCGTAGGTTATACGGTGAGGATCAACCCAGACCCATTTTCCTGCAGGAGAAACCATGAATTGATGACCACCATGAGATATCGATAGTTGTTTAGTTTTGGCGCCAGACCCGTCAGCTAAGAAGACCCAGTCTCGGAATAACCTTACCAGGATGAAAGGACAGAAGAATTGCGGTAAAGGTTATGCCACTACCGGAAAAGCCCAGAGAAGGAATTTTCCCGAGGATTTGAGAAGACCGGCCCAATCAACGTTAAAGATGGGTTATATGAGTTTTGATGGAACCATATCAATGCTTCTAAGGGTGGTAGCACCCTAGACCCCCTGTGATGATCAATGGATTTTGAGAAGACCCCAAACCCTAACCTATTTCTTGCTAGCCTCTCTGAATCTCGAGGACGAGATTCATTTTAAGGGTGGTAGGTTTGTAACATCCCAAAATTCTAAATTTTGGAATGTTATAATAAATAGATAGATTGTTTGATTGTTGTGTGATTGATTGACTGAAAGTGAGTGAATTCGAAACTTTTTGAAAGTTAAATGAGAGGGAATAAAAGGACTTTCCCAAACTTTCATTTTGCATTTGTGATCTCCGTGAATTCAAATTATTTTCACCACAAAACCCTCGAGAGAAGATGACATTACTTCTTCCATTTATTTAAATGAAGGGGGTGTTTAAAAAATATTTGAATTTGATTTGAAAATAATTCCAATTCTGAAACTTTATGCAACTCAATGATTTTCACGAGCGAAGATAGAATGACTTCTTCAAAACATATGAAATATGAGTTGGGAGTTTAAAAGGATCAAATTTAAAGTCCTTTTGAAATTATTTTCAATTTGGAGTTATTTGGATTTTATTCAAATTATTTTTCTCCAAAAATAAAATACATGGAAAATATGGTAACATGATTCCCTACATCACAAAATTGGAGAGAAATAAATTTGAATTAGTTTTGGTATTTTTAAAATGATTTTTATTGGATTTTAGTAGGGCAGTAGCACTCTTTGAATTATCTGAATTTGTGTGGATTTTATTTTGCATTATAAAATGTCCATGTTGTAGAAAATCTTTTTCTGCAAATTTTGATATATTATATGCCTATATAATATTTCTATTTATTTTGTTTTTATTATTTTTGTTTTGTCTGGAAATGTTTTTTTTCAATTACGACCGACCGGACCGGGCCGACCCAGTTCGCCAGGCCGCGGCCCAGCCGGCCCAAGCGCCGCGCCACCGCCCCATCTCCAGCTCGGGACAGAGTCCCGAGCGAAACCGCCACCGCCGGCGAACCGTGTCGCCGCCGGACTCTCCCCGCCGCCTTTGCCCCTCCTCCACGCCTCAACCTCCCCTCCGCCTTTATAAGCGCCGCCCGGACCCCTCTCTCTCCTCTTTCGCCGCCCCGCCCCGCAGCTCCGCTGCCACCGCCGGATCTCGCGTCCGCCGCCGCACCGCCGGCTTCGCCGTTGCCCGCCGCTGAGCCGCCGCGCTCCGCCACCGCCACTGCTCCCCGCTGCCGCGCCTCGCCGATGCTAGCCGCACTGCCGCCATCGCCGGAGATCACTGGAAGACCGCCGCCGCTGCGGAAAAACCGCCGGAAAACCGCTGGTTTTTGTCGAAAACCGCCAGAACGGTAAAACCCGCTAAAACCCGCTTCGGTTTTCTTTATTAGTACGGTTTTATTTTTTTCATCGGTTTAGTTATTAGGTTTAGTTATATAACGAACGTTCGTTCGTTTAGATCGGTAGCGAACGATTTTCGTTCGTTAGGTTCTGTTAGCGAGCGTTCGCTCGATAGATTTTTCTTTTTCTTTTTAATTACGGCCAGGGACTTATCTGTGATGATTTTATTTACAGATTAGTCCCTCTGTTTCAAACGACCACATCTTTTTACTCGTTTGTCCAAATCCAACAAAACCAACGCCCACGACTTCGTTATGAACTCCTCTATCCAGTAATCCAACTCAAACATGTTTTTGAAAGTTTAAAATTTGAATTAGATCAGATTTGAATTTGAACTTTGTTTGATCATAACTTGAGTTTCGTAGCTCCGTTTCAGTTGATTCTTTTTGCAAATTAAAGCTCTTGAACTAAACTTTCTGATAAGGCCAAATTCACATAATTTTGGTACTGTTAGAAATTGTTTTATGTTGCCGTGTCCCCGGTTATGGACATCTTGAGTATCTAGTTCTTGGATTACCATGTTGATCTCATCACGTTACTTAAATAATTTGTTGGCTTTTAATGATGATACTTAATTGGGATTGAGAATGTTGTCAACCATTCTCAATGTTAACAACCACCATGATAGTTAAATAAAATTTATTCCTTTGCAGTAGGGAAAATTTGGCTTTTGGAAGGTCGTTATCCTGCCAAGAAGCCGAGCGGAGCGCTCGCATCGCTCCCTGGGGGGGCGGCTCGGGCGATAACCTAGCCGCCGCCGCCCCGCTCCCCTCTCCTCCCTCGCTCCGTCCGCCGCCGCCGGAGGAGGCCAACGGGCAAAGCCCGCTTGGCGGACGGCGGTGGCGGGGGTCCCTCGTCGCGCGCCGCGTGTCTTCGGCCATGGACGAAGGCCTGCATCTGGCGGCGACTGCGTCTGGCCAGGTGCGGGCAAGCTGGGGCGGCGGCCCCAGGCTCGGCGGCGGCGCTGTTTCCTTCTCTCCCTCGGCTCGAGAGAGTGGGGGGCGGCGCTGAGGCTGGCCATCATCGATCTGGTGCGGCGCATCTGGATCTCGCGGTGGAGGCTCTCCGGCAGGCTGCGGCGGCGACTCTCCGGTGGCCGGCGGTGCGGGCAGGGTGCCTGGGGTCCCCTCCCTCGATCGGGGGAGCTGCGGTGGTGGCGGCGTGCCGCAGCTCTTGGATGGCGGCGCGGCGGCGCCGCGACGGGTGTGTGGTGGTCTGCCGGTCTTCGGCTGTAGCGGGCGGTGCTGTGGCGCGTTTCGGCTGCAGGTGTTCTGTCCTGCGTCTTCGGCGACGCTGGACTCTGCGGTGGTGGGGCTGCCATGCTCTCCACTACAGCGAGGAGGGAGGTGTTGGGGAACGTTGCAGAAAATTAAAATTTTTCCTACGGTTTCACCAAGATCCATCTATGAGTTCATCTAAGCAACGAGTCATGGGAGAGAGATTGCATCTACATACCACTTTGTAGATCGCGAGCGGAAGCGTTCAACGAACGGGGATGAGGTAGTCGTACACGACGTGATCCAAATCACCGGAGATCCTAGCACCGAACGGACGGCACCTCCGCGTTCAACACACGTACGGTCAGCGTAACATCACCTTCTTCTTGATCCATCAAGGCAAAGGAGAGGTTGAGGAAGATGGCTCCAGCAGCAGCACGACGGCGTGGTGATGGTGGAGCTGCAGTACTCCGGCAGGGCTTCGCCGAGCTCTATGGAGGAGGAGGAGGTATTGGAGAGGGAGCGGGAGGCGCCAGGGCAAGGGGTGCGGCTACCCCCCTCCCCTCCCCCCTTTATATAGGCCCCTGGGGGGGCGCCGGCCCTGGGAGATTGAATCTCCCAAGGGGGCGGCGGCCAAGGGGGGTGGAGTGCCCCCCAAGGCAAGTGGGCGCCCCCCCACCCTAGCGTTCCAACCCTAGGCGTAGGGGGTGGGCCTTGGGGGGCACACCAGCCCACTAAGGGCTGGTCCCCCTCCCACTTCAGCCCATGGGGCCCTCCGGGATGGGTGGCCCCACCCGGTGGACCCCTGGGACCCATCTGGTGGTCCCGGTACAATACCGGTGACCCCCAGATCATTCCCGATGGCCGAAACTGCACTTCCTATATATAATTCTTCACCTCCGGACCAATTCGGAACTCCTCGTGACGTCCGGGATCTCATCCGGGACTCTGAACAACATTCGGGTTACTGCATATACATATCTTCACAACCCTAGCGTCACCGAACCTTAAGTGTGTAGACCCTACGGGTTCGGGAGACATGCAGACATGACCGAGACGGCTCTCGGGCACTAACCAACAGCGGGATCTGGATACCCATGTTGGCTCCCACATGCTCCACGATGATCTCATCGGATGAACCACGATGTCGAGGATTCAATTAATCCCGTATACGATTCCCTTTGTCAATCGGTATTTTACTTGCCCGAGATTCGATCGTCGGTATCCCAATACCTCGTTCAATCTCTTTACCGGCAAGTCACTTTACTCGTACCATAATGCATGATCCCGTGATCAAACACTTTGATCACATTGAGCTCATTATGATGATGCATTACCGAGAGGGCCCGGTGATACCTCTCCGTCAAGCGGAGTGACAAATCCCAGTCTCGATCCGTGTCAACCCAACAGATACTTTCGGAGATACCCGTAGTATACCTTTATAGTCACCCAGTTACGTTGTGACGTTTGGCACACCCAAAGTAGTCCTACGATGTCCGGGAGTTACACGATCTCATGGTCTAAGGAAAGGATAATTGACATTGGAAAACTCTAGCAAACGAACTATGCGATCTTATGCTATGTTTAGGATTGGGTCTCGTCCATCACATCATTCTCCTAATGATGTGATCTCGTTATCATTGACATCCAATGCCCATAGTCAGGAAACCATGACTATCTATTGATCAACGAGCTAGTCAACTAGAGGCTTACTAGGGACACGTTGTTGTCTGTTATTCACACATGTATTACGATTGCCGGATAACACAATTATAGCACGAATAAAGACAATTATCATGAATAAGGAAATATAATAATAATAATGCTTTTATTATTGCCTCTAGGGCATATTTCCAACAGTCTCCCACTTGCACTAGAGTCAATAATCTAGTTACATTGTGATGAATCGAACACCCATAGAGTTCTGGTGCTGATCATGTTTTGCCTTAGGGAGAGGTTTAGTCAATGGATCTGCGACATTCAGATCCGTGTGCACTTTACAAATTTCTATGTCTCCATCTTGAACATTTTCACGAATGGAGTTGAAGCGACGCTTGATGTGCCTAGTCTTCTTGCGAAACCTGGGCTCCTTGGCAAGTGAAATAGCTCTAGTGTTGTCACAGAAGAGTTTGATTGGCCCCGACGCATTGGGTATGACTCCGAGGTCGGTGATGAACTCCTTCACCCAAATTGCTTCATGTGCTGCCTCCGAGGCTGCCATGTACTCCGCTTCACATGTAGATCCCGCAACGACGCTTTGCTTGCAACTGCACCAGCTTACTGCCCCACCATTCAAAATATACACGTATCCGGTTTGTGACTTAGAGTCATCCAGATCTGTGTCGAAGCTAGCGTCGACGTAACCCTTTACGACGAGCTCTTCGTCACCTCCATAAACGAGAAACATTTCCTTAGTCCTTTTCAGGTACTTCAGGATATTCTTGACCGCTGTCCAGTGTTCCTTGCCGGGATTACTTTGGTACCTTCCTACCAAACTTACGGCAAGGTTTACATCAGGTCTGGTACACAGCATGGCATACATAATAGAACCTATGGCTGAGGCATAGGGGATGACACCCATCTCTTCTATATCTTCTGCCGTGGTCGGACATTGAGCTGAGCTCAACTTCACACCTTGTAACACAGGTAAGAACCCCTTCTTAGATTGATCCATATTGAACTTCTTCAATATCTTATCAAGGTATGTGCTTTGTGAAAGACCTATGAGGCGTCTTGATCTATCTCTATAGATCTTGATGCCTAATATATAAGCAGCTTCTCCAAGGTCCTTCATTGAAAAACTCTTATCCAAGTAGGCCTTAATGCTGTCCAAGAGTTCTATATCATTTCCCATCAAAAGTATGTCATCTACATATAGTATGAGAAATGCTACAGAGCCCCCACTCACTTTCTTGTAAACGCAGGCTTCTCCATAAGTCTGCGTAAACCCAAATGCTTTGATCATCTCATCAAAGCGAATGTTCCAACTCCAAGATGCTTGCACCAGCCCATAAATCGAGCGTTGGAGCTTGCACACCTTGTCAGCATTCTTAGGATCGACAAAACCTTCCGGCTGCATCATATAAAATTCTTCCTTAAGGAAACCATTAAGGAATGCCGTTTTGACGTCCATTTGCCATATTTCATAATCGTAGAATGCGGAAATTGCTAACATGATTCAGACGGACTTCAGCTTCGCTACCGGTGAGAAAGTCTCATCGTAGTCAATTCCTTGAACTTGTCGATAACCCTTAGCGACAAGCCGAGCTTTATAGATGGTCACATTACCATCCGCGTCTGTCTTCTTCTTAAAGATCCATTTATTTTCTATGGCTCGCCGCTCAACGGGCAAGTCAGTCAAAGTCCATACTTCGTTTTCATACATGGATCCTATCTCGGATTTCATGGCTTCCAGCCATTTGTCGGAATTCGGGCCCGCCATTGCTTCCTCATAGTTCGAAGGTTCATCGTTGTCTAACAACATGATTTCCAAGACAGGGTTGCCGTACCACTCTGGTGCGGAACGTGTCCTTGTGGACCTTCGAATTTCAGTAGGAGCTTGATTAGAAGTATCTTGATCATCATCATTAATTTCCTCTCTAGTCGGTGCAGGCACCTCAGGAACGTTTTCTTGAGTTTCGCCATTTTCTGGTTCAAGAGGTAACACTTCATCAAGTTCTACTTTCCTCCCACTTACTTCTTTCGAGAGAAACTCTTTCTCTAGAAAGGATCCATTCTTGGCAACAAAGATCTTGCCTTCGGATCTGAGGTAGAAGGTATACCCAATAGTTTCTTTAGGGTATCCTATAAATACGCATTTTTCCGACTTGGGTTCGAGCTTTTCAGGTTGAAGTTTCTTGACATAAGCATCGCATCCCCAAACTTTTAGAAACGACAGCTTAGGTTTCTTCCCAAACCATAATTCATACGGTGTCGTCTCAACGGATTTCGACGGAGCCCTATTTAAAGTGAATGCGGCAGTCTCTAAAGCATAGCCCCAAAAAGATAGCGGTAAATCGGTAAGAGACATCATAGATCGCACCATATCTAATAGAGTGCGATTACGACGTTCGGACACACCATTACGCTGAGGTGTTCCAGGCGGCGTGAGTTGTGAAACTATTCCACATTTTCTTAAGTGTGTGCCAAATTCGTGACTCAAGTATTCTCCTCCACGATCTGATCGTAGAAACTTGATCTTTCTATCACGTTGATTTTCAACCTCACTCTGAAATTCCTTGAACTTTTCAAAGGTCTCAGACTTGTGTTTCATTAAGTAGATATACCCATATCTACTCAAGTCATCAGTGAGGGTGAGAACATAACGATAGCCACCGCGAGCCTCAACACTCATTGGACCGCACACATCGGTATGTATGATTTCCAATAAGTTGGTTGCTCGCTCCATTGTTCCTGAGAACGGAGTCTTGGTCATTTTACCCATGAGGCATGGTTCGCATGTGTCAAATGATTCATAATCAAGAGACTCTAAAAGTCCATCTGCATGGAGCTTCTTCATGCGTTTGACACCTATGTGACCAAGGCGGCAGTGCCACAAATATGTGGGACTATTGTTATCAACTTTAACTCTTTTGGTATTCACACTATGAATATGTGTATCATCACGTACGAGATTCATTAAGAATAAACCATTAACCATCGGAGCATGACCATAAAACATATCTCTCATATAAATAGAACAACCATTATTCTCAGATTTGAATGAGTAGCCATCTCGAATTAAACGAGATCCAGACACAATGTTCATGCTCAAACTTGGCACTAAATAACAATTATTGAGGTTTAAAACTAATCCCGTAGGTAAATGTAGAGGTAGCGTGCCGACGGCGATCACATCGACCTTGGAACCATTCCCGACGCGCATCGTCACCTCGTCCTTCGCCAGTCTCCGTTTATTCTGCAGCTCCTGCTTTGAGTTACAAATGTGAGCAACTGCACCGGTATCAAATACCCAAGAGCTACTACGAGTACTGGTAAGGTACACATCAATTACATGTATATCACATATACCTTTTGTTTTGCCGGCCTTCTTGTCCGCTAAGTATTTGGGGCAGTTCCGCTTCCAGTGACCACTTCCCTTGCAATAAAAGCACTCAATCTCGGGCTTGGGTCCATTCTTTGGCTTCTTCCCGGCAACTTGCTTACCGGGCGCGGCAACTTCCTTGCCGTCCTTCTTGAAGTTCTTTTTACCCTTGCCCTTCTTGAACTTAGTGGTTTTATTCACCATCAACACTTGATGTTCCTTCTTGATTTCTACCTCTGCTGATTTCAGCATAGCATATACCTCAGGGATGGTCTTTACCATCCCCTGCATGTTGTAGTTCATCACAAAGCTCTTGTAGCTAGGTGGAAGCGACTGGAGGATTCTGTCAATGACCGCTTCATCCGGGAGATTAACTTCCAGTTGAGTCAAGCGGTTGTGCAACCCAGACATCTTGAGTATGTGTTCACTGACAGAGCTATTTTCCTCCATCTTACAGCTAAAGAATTTGTCGGAGACTTCATATCTCTCGACCCGGGCATGAGCTTGGAAAACCATTTTCAGCTCTTCGAACATCTCATATGCTCCATGTCTCTCAAAACGCTTTTGGAGCCCCGGCTCTAAGCTGTAAAGCATGCCGCACTGAACGAGGGAGTAATCATCGGAGCGTGACTGCCAAGCATTCATAACGTCTTGTTCTGCAGGGAGAACAGGTGCGTCACCCAGCGGTGCTCGTATGACATAATCTTTCTTGGCAGCTGTGAGGATGATCCTCAGGTTCCGGACCTAGTCCGTATAGTTGCTGCCATCGTCTTTCAGCTTGGTTTTCTCTAGGAACGCGTTGAAGTTGAGGAATACGTTGGCCATTTGATCTACAAGACATATTGTAAATATTTTAGACTAAGTTCATGATAATAAGGTTCATTTAATCAAATTATTTAATGAACTCCCACTTAGATGGACATCCCTCTTCTAGTCATCTAAGTATAACATGATCCGAGTCAACTAGGCCATGTCCGATCATCACGTGAGACGGACTAGTCAACATCGATGAACATCTTCATGTTGATCGTATCTTCTATACGACTCATGCTCGACCTTTCGGTCTTCTGTGTTCCGAGGCCATGTCTGTACATGCTAGGCTCGTCAAGTCAACCTAAGTGTTTGCATGTGTAAATCTGTCTTACACCCGTTGTATGTGAACGTTAGAATCTATCACACCCGATCATCACGTGGTGCTTCGAAACAACGAACTGTCGCAACGGTGCACAGTTAGGGGGAACACTTCTTGAAATTATTATGAGGGATCATCTTATTTACTACCGTCGTTCTAAGTAAACAAGATGCAAAACATGATAAACATCACATGCAATCAAATAATAAACGTGACATGATATGGCCAATATCACATAGCTCCTTTGATCTCCATCTTGGGGCTCCATGATCATCTTGTCACCGGCTTGACACCATGATCTCCATCATCGTGTCATGAAGTTGCTCGCCAACTATTACTTCTACTACTATGGCTAACGCGTTTAGCAATAAAGTAAAGTAATTTACATGGCGTTTCTCAATGACACGCAGGTCATACAAAAATAAAGACAACTCCTATGGCTCCTGCCGGTTGTCATACTCATCGACATGCAAGTCGTGATTCCTATTACAATAGCATGAACATCTCATACATCACATATAGATCATTCATCATTCATCACAACTTTGGCCATATCATATCACATAGCACTTGCTGCAAAAACAAGTTAGACGTCCTCTAATTGTTGTTGCAAGTTTTACGTGGCTGAATTAGGGTTCTAGCAAGAACGTTTTCTTACCTACGTGAAAGCCACAACGTGATCTGTCAACTTCTATTTACCCTTCATAAGGACCCTTTTCATCGAATCCGCTCCAACTAAAGTGGGAGAGACAGACACCCGCCAGCCACCTTATGCAACTAGTGCATGTTAGTCGGTGGAACCGGTCTCACGTAAGCGTACGTGTAAGGTTGGTCCGGGCCGCTTCATCCCACAATACCGCTGAAGCAAGATAAGACTAGTAGCGGCAAGAAAATTGACAACATCTACGCCCACAACAAATTGTGTTCTACTCGTGCAATAGAGAACTACGCATAGACCTAGCTCATGATGCCACTGTTGGGGAACGTTGCAGAAAATTAAAATTTTTCCTACGGTTTCACCAAGATCCATCTATGAGTTCATCTAAGCAACGAGTCATGGGAGAGAGATTGCATCTACATACCACTTTGTAGATCGCGAGCGGAAGCGTTCAACGAACGGGGATGAGGTAGTCGTACACGACGTGATCCAAATCACCGGAGATCCTAGCACCGAATGGACGGCACCTCCGCGTTCAACACACGTACAGTCAGCGTAACATCTCCTTCTTCTTGATCCAGCAAGGCAAAGGAGAGGTTGAGGAAGATGGCTCCAGCAGCAGCACGACGGCGTGGTGATGGTGGAGCTGCAGTACTCCGACAGGGCTTCGCCGAGCTCTATGGAGGAGGAGGAGGAGGAGGTATTGGAGAGGGAGCGGGAGGCGCCAGGGCAAGGGGTGCGGCTGCCCCCCTCCCCTCCCCCCTTTATATAGGCCCCTGGGGGGCGCCGGCCCTGGGAGATTGAATCTCCCAAGGGGGCGGCGGCCAAGGGGGGTGGAGTGCCCCCCAAGGCAAGTGGGCGCCCCCCCCCCACCCTAGGGTTCCAACCCTAGGCGCAGGGGGTGGGCCTTGGGGGGCGCACCAGCCCACTAAGGGCTGGTCCCCCTCTCCCACTTCAACCCATGGGCCCCTCCGGGATGGGTGGCCCCACCCGGTGGACCCCTGGGACCCATCTGGTGGTCCCGGTACAATACCGGTGACCCCCAGATCATTCCCGATGGCCGAAACTGCACTTCCTATATATAATTCTTCACCTCCGGACCAATCCGGAACTCCTCGTGACGTCCGAGATCTCATCCGGGACTCCGAACAACATTCGGGTTACTGCATATACATATCTTCACAACCCTAGCGTCACCGAACCTTAAGTGTGTAGACCCTACGGGTTCGGGAGACATGCAGACATGACCGAGACGGCTCTCGGGCAATAACCAACAGCGGGATCTGGATACCCATGTTGGCTCCCACATGCTCCACGATGATCTCAATGGATGAACCACGATGTCGAGGATTCAATTAATCCCGTATACGATTCCCTTTGTCAATCGGTATTTTACTTGCCCGAGATTCGATCGTCGGTATCCCAATACCTCGTTCAATCTCTTTACCGGCAAGTCACTTTACTCGTACCGTAATGCATGATCCCGTGATCAAACACTTTGATCACATTGAGCTCATTATGATGATGCATTACCGAGAGGGCCCGGTGATACCTCTCCGTCAAGCGGAGTGACAAATCCCAGTCTCGATCCGTGTCAACCCAACAGATACTTTCGGAGATACCCGTAGTATACCTTTATAGTCACCCAGTTACGTTGTGACGTTTGGCACACCCAAAGTAGTCCTACGGTGTCCGGGAGTTACACGATCTCATGGTCTAAGGAAAGGATACTTGACATTGGAAAACTCTAGCAAACGAACTATGCGATCTTATGCTATGTTTAGGATTGGGTCTCGTCCATCACATCATTCTCCTAATGATGTGATCTCGTTATCATTGACATCCAATGCCCATAGTCAGGAAACCATGACTATCTATTGATCAATGAGCTAGTCAACTAGAGGCTTACTAGGGACACGTTGTTGTCTGTTATTCACACATGTATTACGATTGCCGGATAACACAATTATAGCACGAATAAAGACAATTATCATGAATAAGGAAATATAATAATAATGCTTTTATTATTGCCTCTAGGGCATATTTCCAACAGGAGGATGGCGGCGCGGCGGCACCGCTCTTGGAGGTGGGTGCGGGGCTGCCATGATGGCGCGTGGTGCCGTGGTGGTTTTTGCTGGCCGTGTTAGAGGTGGTTGGAGGTGGCGGGCGGTGTAGAGTGCTTGGCCGCCGTCAGTGGTGATTGGTTGCGGTGAGGATGGGTTTGGTGAGCTCCGGTGAAAGCCTAGCGCGACCTCGGTCGATGCCGGCGTCCACGGCGTCTTAGGACGTCGTTCCCTCGTTGGAGGTGTCGTCGTGGAGCCCCTTCACCTCCCTCATCATCTCAGCCACGGGCTCTTCGGTTGAAAACCCAAACTTCGGCCTTGGCTGAAGTGGGTGTCGGCGGCATTCCTCGTCACTTCCCTCCTGGGGGCGACGCCTTTGGAGGTCCGGTCCTTCATTGGTTGGCGGTGGCTCTGTGGTTTTGCAGCTTCGCCGTCGGCTAGGCGTGTGCGCGGCCTCGGGGCCGGCGTGGAAGTCGGAGCGGCGGCTCCGGATCTAGTCCTCTTGGAGGGGTGCCGGCATTGGTCACGTGGGTGACAGTGTCGTTGGCCAGCCTGGTGCGCGGCCTCGGGGTCGGCGTGGATGTCGGAGCGGCGGCTCCGGATACAGTGGTTGGGTGTCGGCTCCGGTTGCTCGGGTGGCGAAGCTGGCGGCTTGCATGGTGCGCGGCCTCGGGGTCGGCGTGTGGGGTTTCTGTCTGTACGTCGGAGCGGCGGCTCCGGAGATGGTTGTAGGGTGTCGGCTCCGGTTGCTTGGGCAGCAGAGCAGGCGGCTCGACTGGTGCGCGGCCTCGGGGCCGGCGTGGATGCTAGAGCGGCGGCTTTGGCCTTGGGTGTAGGGTGTCGGCTACGGGTTGCTTGGGTGACGTAGCCGGCGGCTCGGCTGGAGCGCGGCCCTGGGGTCGGCGTGTGTTTCTTTTGGTTATCCCTGTTTAACCGAGAATGTTAGGTTTTCGGGTCCGGTTTTCCTTATAAACTGGACCAACTCTCTTCTTCTAAATGAAATGCATGAACCCCCTGCCCCTTTCGAGGTGTTCTCGAAAAAAAAATTGGCTTTCGCAAAACATATTAACCATAGAGCTTTTCCACCAGCCATATATGCATGTAGTGATAGCCATATTTCAGCATTGCTCTATGGTGTGAATTTGCCAGTACATTCAATGTACTGACCCTTTATGGCTGCAACGTCTCATGTTGCAGGAATCTTACGACGAGTAAGTGATACGTTAGGGTTACGATTTTTACACTCAACTTTGCCGTTGGTGTTGATGGGAATCCACAACCTTGTTACTTCCGCTATTTTGGATTGAGGTAATAGTATTTACATTACTTTTACATGTGATTTACCTCTGTTATAAATCCTCGAGTACTGTGTGTGTCAGCATACCGATCCAGGGATGACACTTAAGCAGAGAGACTTGATCCATTCGGGTCGGGTCGCTACACAATATGTTAGTCCAAAAAATAGTATAAAAAGTTGTCAAAAGTATGTAAAAGTTATAGAATATTGGCATGGAACAATCAAAAATTATAGATACGACGGAGGCATATAATTGTCATACCACATTATGCAACAATTTAATGCATGTTAACATCCAATGTACCTCATTATAAATGCTCCTAGTTCAATTGGAACTCAACATGAGAAAGCATGAATCACTAGATTTTTCTTATGCACGAGATGACTACCATAAAACACTTGCAAAGCAATCGTGGAGTTAAACATTTGTACAAAAACCAAAAAAACATGACCATACAAGTTTTCTTCACCGCAACCACTTCACCACACATTCGTCATTATTGCCTTGTCACTCCTGCAACTTGCATAACATGGATAATCGTAATACAATGCAAGTATCGCCATGGCTGAAGCTGGAAACAATCTGACAACTATGCAAACGAAAGAAGACAATGGAAACATTCTTGGCCCTTTCATTAGTTCGACAATAAAGCACATAAGATCCAAACATATTATTTTCTTCTCCAACATAATAAGACTCAAAAAGACACAAACAAGATTTTTTTTGGGGATTTTTTAGTTTTAGCGACTCAAATACAAAGACGAAGGTGACGATGAAAAGAAACTCCAAAGAAAAGCCAACAGGAACAACGAAAAGAAATCAAAAGAACAACAAAAGAGGATTTTTTTTTCTTGAAAAACAAAAGGTAAAGAAGAATGCAGAGAAACATAACAGAAACAATTTTGAAGATTTTTGGTATGTAATTAGGATAGATGTAGTTGTGTAATTGGTGCTCTTTACATGTTTGTTGGTTTGACTACAGGAACTAAATCCATTTTCAGGATGACCCGTTTGGTATGGGGCTGATAGTGTGTTTCAAATAATTAAATCACAAGAAAACGGTGACCTTCAACATGCTTTTTTTGTAACGGGTGAAAGCATGGACCATGCGAACAACAAATGTCTTAGTGAAAGCTGCATCAAGTGGAGTGCATAATATATGCCGTGCAGAAATAAGAAATTGTATTATCGTTTCCGGACACAGTTGGAAATCAATATAGTACTCCCTCCGATCCAAATTAATTGACCCAACTTTAATATAAAATTGTACTGAAGCTGTGTCAATTAATTTGGATCGCAGGGAGTGCCATTTAATCAGAGCATTTATGGTCAAGGGGTAGTACGAACTTTTTATTGGATGTATTAGAAAATAAGCTAAATGCATCTCTTTTTTTTGAAAATAACAACTTTGTCCGTTTCAACATTGAACTAAAACCACAACACTTATTTGAAAACAGAGGGAGTAGATGACTTATTATGGAGGGCTTATTTCTACCGCGGCTTCTCAAAGACTTATTTCCACTGTAGCTTATGCACAAGTCGGAGCTCAAAAGGTGTGGCCATAAGTATGGTGCTAGTACTTCATCGAGCATCAATAAAAGAAATCTATTTGATGAAGCCTTTTAGGAAAAAAGAAAAGCTACACACCGTGGGGCTTTTGGTTGAACAGCAAAATTGCGTGGAACCCTATGTTTAGAAAGTGTGCAACTATCTTTCCAAACATTTCAAAACTATAACCATCCTTAAATTTTGAAAATATGTAACTATCAATTTTCGTTGAACAAAAAATCAATGCACGAGATGGCCAATCTGTAAATAAGAAACCAGACTTATAAACACTCCCTCCTTTTCAAAAAGCATTAGTTTTTTGAATAGTCAAATAAGTATGAGTATATCAACATTTACGTGTTCAAAAAGAAGTATATCAACATTACAATATCAAATAAATAAAATATGAAAATATTTTTTATGAAAAATATAATGATAATGATTTTGTATTGTAGACATTGATATTTTTGTCTATAGACATGGTCAAAGCAAGACAAGTTTGTCTTTAAGAAAAGTTACAATACCACACCTTATATTTTGAAACCAATGAAATACATCATATCCTACTAAACGAATTGCTCCCGTATAAATTATTTCTGTGATAGTGAGAAAACCTTATGAAGGTCCCGAAATATATTTTTTCTGAGTGGATAAGAGACCCGCCATCACACAGCCGACCCTTTTTTTCAGGATAGCCGACGTGAGAAGAAGTTTTTTTTTGAGAAAAGAAGATTTTTTATTTATTTCAGGGGAATGATAGGAAGAAAAAAGTGTGAATAAGAGACGCAGTGTAGCCCATCACACAGCCGACTTGAGAACCAAAGCCCGGCCCAATCACCAAAGTCGTCTCGAATCTCCCCGCCACACCGCCATAGCCCGCAGCCAAGCCCACCTATAAAAATCTCCGACGCATCGCCAGCGCCTTCGGTTTCCCCCTCTCCCCTTCTTTTTCCCCTTTCATTCACTCTAATCCCGACACCTCTGGAAGTCGAACCCCAACCCGTCTCGCCCGAGACTCAAAACCCTCGCAGCAGCAGCGGAGGCCGCCACCGCCGCCCGATGTGGAACGGCGGGCCGCCGCCGCCGCTGCCGCCCATGGCGGCCGCGCCCCCTCCCCCGGGCACGGCCGGCGCGGGCCTGCCCCCTCCCCCTCCCCCGCCGGCCGCCGCGCCCCCGCAGGCCGGCCAGCCGCTCACCCCGGCGGAGCTCGAGGCGCAGCTCGTCGAGAAGGCCCGCAAGTGGCACCAGCTCAACACCAAGCGCTACGGCGACAAGCGCAAGTTCGGCTTCGTCGAGGCGCAGAAGGAGGACATGCCCCCCGAGCACGTCCGCAAAATCATCAGGTATGGAACCTCCAGATCCGCGCCGTAGGGTTTTCCTCTACCGCCTGCGGCTAGGTTTCGGGGCCTCTGGCGCTCATGGCGGGCTGTGATGCTTAATTGCTTGTGGTCTTAGGTCGTTCTGTAGCCGTGTGTTGCGTTGAACTAGTGGCGTGGATGTGATACGCGTCTCGACTGAAGTCAGTGGTTGTGCGAGCATGGTGTTTGATGTTTGGTGTAGGTTTATGATTGTAACTGTGATTCGATAGGGTTTAGGTTTTGATTTACCCATGTTATTTTCTGCGCTGCATCATGTGCTCGTTGTGGTTCCTGCTTACGATTTGTTACTGGAATTAGGCATGAGTCTGCTGTCTCTTGCTCTGGATCCCTGAAATTAGGATTCACGATATTGTTTTGTACTCCCTCCGTAAACTAATATAAGAGCGTTTAGAATACTAAAGTAGTGATCTAAACGCTCTTATATTAGTGTACAGAGGGAGTACTTCATAGTTATGGTGAACATGTTAATTTGCTAGTGGCTCAACTGTAGGTTGCAGGAGTCAAGATTCTAGATATGTTGAATTGTTGATGTGCTAGTTGCTGTAGCTCAACATTGGTAAACCTTCATGTGGTCTAGATTGGGGATCTGCCTATGTTTCAGTAAATTTATGCATCTGTCTTTTTGAACAGGGACCATGGGGACATGTCTTCGAAGAAGTACAGGCATGACAAGCGTGTTTATCTTGGAGCGCTCAAATTTGTGCCTCATGCTGTTTACAAACTACTGGAGAATATGCCGATGCCCTGGGAACAAGTAAGCCCTGTAGTTGCGACTTTTTGATATGAACACTGATAGTCTTCTCTCTTATGGTTGCTGAGGTTAGCTGTTCCATGGCCATAGACTAAAATAACTCCTGTTTTCAGGTTCGCGATGTTAAGATCTTGTACCATATCACTGGCGCCATAACCTTCGTAAATGAGATCCCATGGGTAGTTGAGCCCATTTACTTGGCGCAGGTGATGATCTAGACTTGATTCTTCTTCCATTATTGCCACATTATTCTTTTTTGTCCCTTTTATCTGTTATCTCGTGTCATGTGTCTTTCTAGATATGCTTAGAATATATCTCGTCATGTGTTTTTCTGCAGTGGGGCTCTATGTGGATCATGATGCGAAGGGAGAAGAGAGATAGGCGGCATTTCAAGAGAATGCGCTTTCCTCCATTTGATGACGAGGAACCTCCACTGGATTATGCTGATAATTTGTTGGACGTTGAACCACTGGAGGCTATACAACTGGAGTTGGACCCAGAGGAAGATGGAGCTGTGTATAACTGGTTTTATGATCACAATCCCCTCGTGAAGACCAATTTTATAAATGGTCCCAGCTATAGGAAGTGGAATCTGTCTCTTCCCATCATGGCAACACTTTATCGCCTCGCTGGTCAACTTTTGTCAGACTTGACTGATCGGAATTATTTCTATTTGTTTGACATGGAGTCTTTCTTTACTGCCAAAGCACTTAACATGTGCATCCCAGGTAACAAGATTTACCTTCTTCTTTTGTAAGCAAGTTTGATGTAGCAAGTTCAAAAATACTACCACAACACATTGATTAGCATAATAGTTGTAGCTTTTGATTTGATGATTAAATAAAACAATTTCCCACCAGGTTTCTGAATACTGCCAAGGTTTTATGAAAATTATGAAAACATAAGCAACCATTGCTTGTAATTTCTCCAATGTATTTTCTTATGCTTTATCAAAAGAGGGAGCACACTTGTATATTTGGTCTACAACATATGTTTTCTTATCACTGATGTTAAAGTTTTCAATTGCAGGTGGTCCAAAGTTTGAGCCATTGTACCGTGATATGGAGAAGGGGGATGAGGACTGGAATGAATTTAATGACATCAATAAACTCATCATCCGTCAACCACTTCGGACCGAGTACAGAATTGCGTTCCCCCACCTGTACAATAACAGGCCAAGGAAAGTGAGACTTTGCATATATCATACTCCTATGATAATGTATATCAAGACAGAAGATCCAGATCTGCCTGCATTTTATTATGATCCTCTGATAAATCCGATCACTTCAACCAGCAAGGTTGATCGTCGGGAGAAGAAAGCAAGTGAAGATGACGACGAAGATGACTTTAGTCTCCCTGAGGGTGTGGAGCCTCTTTTGAACCATATTCCACTTTACACTGACACGACAGCTGCCGGCATTTCATTGCTTTTTGCTCCAAGGCCTTTTAACATGAGATCTGGTAGAACACGCCGTGCTGAGGATATCCCTCTTGTCTCTGAATGGTTCAAAGAGCACTGGTAAGTACTACAACGAGTTAACAAATAACAATCCCTTTCCATATTTTCTTCGTTGGTAAATTTTCGTCTCATGTTGCATCAACATCTGTTTTGCAGTCCACCAGCGTATCCAGTTAAGGTCCGGGTGAGCTACCAGAAGCTGCTGAAGTGCTATGTGCTCAATGAGCTACATCATAGGCCTCCTAAAGCACAGAAGAAGAAACATCTGTTCCGTTCACTGCAAGCAACGAAGTTCTTCCAAAGTACAGAGCTTGATTGGGCAGAAGCTGGGCTGCAAGTTTGCAAGCAGGGCTACAACATGCTTAACTTGTTGATTCACAGGAAGAATCTGAACTATCTTCACTTGGACTACAATTTCAATTTGAAGCCTGTGAAGACACTCACAACAAAAGAGAGAAAGAAATCTCGTTTTGGAAATGCTTTCCACTTGTGTCGTGAGATTCTGCGACTTACGAAGCTGGTTGTTGATGCAAACATCCAGTTTCGCTTGGGAAATGTTGACGCCTTTCAGTTGGCCGATGGTCTGCAATACATATTCTCCCATGTTGGTCAGTTGACCGGTATGTACAGATACAAGTATCGTCTGATGCGGCAAATCAGGATGTGCAAAGATCTGAAGCATTTGATATACTATCGTTTCAACACTGGTCCTGTTGGAAAAGGACCTGGCTGTGGTTTTTGGGCTCCTATGTGGAGAGTGTGGCTGTTCTTCCTTCGTGGTATTGTGCCCTTGCTTGAAAGGTGGCTAGGTAATTTGCTGGCCAGGCAGTTTGAAGGTCGCCATTCAAAAGGAGTTGCTAAAACAGTAACCAAGCAACGTGTCGAGTCTCACTTTGATCTGGAACTTCGAGCTGCAGTTATGCATGATGTCCTTGATGCTATGCCAGAGGGCATCAAGCAAAACAAGGCCAGGACTATACTGCAGCATCTTAGTGAGGCATGGCGCTGCTGGAAGGCAAATATCCCCTGGAAGGTCCCTGGCCTGCCAGTTCCTATTGAGAACATGATACTCCGTTATGTGAAGTCCAAGGCTGATTGGTGGACAAATGTTGCTCACTATAATCGTGAGCGTATCCGGCGTGGTGCTACAGTTGACAAGACTGTCTGCCGCAAAAATCTTGGAAGGTTAACTCGTTTGTGGCTGAAGGCAGAACAAGAGAGGCAACACAACTACTTGAAAGACGGGCCATATGTGACACCTGAAGAAGCAGTTGCTATTTATACAACCACGGTCCATTGGCTGGAGTCAAGGAAGTTCTCACCGATTCCATTTCCCCCACTCTCATACAAGCATGATACCAAACTTCTTATATTGGCACTGGAAAGGCTGAAAGAGTCATACAGTGTGGCAGTAAGATTAAATCAACTGCAGCGAGAGGAACTGGGTTTAATAGAGCAAGCATATGATAATCCACATGAAGCTTTGTCAAGGATAAAACGGCATCTTCTTACTCAGCGTGCTTTTAAAGAAGTTGGTATTGAGTTTATGGATCTGTACAGCTACCTGATCCCGGTATATGAAATTGAGCCGCTTGAGAAAATTACTGATGCATACCTTGACCAATACTTGTGGTATGAAGGGGACAAACGCCACCTCTTCCCAAATTGGGTAAAGCCTGCTGATTCAGAACCACCTCCTCTACTTGTTTACAAGTGGTGCCAAGGCATAAATAATTTGCAGGACATATGGGACACTAGCGATGGGCAGTGTGTTGTGATGCTGCAGACAAAATTTGAGAAGTTCTTTGAAAAAATTGATCTGACTCTGTTGAACAGGCTTCTACGGTTGGTCTTGGACCATAACATTGCTGATTATGTCACTGCAAAGAACAATGTTGTGCTGTCTTACAAGGATATGAGTCACACAAATTCTTATGGGCTTATTCGGGGTCTTCAGTTTGCATCTTTTATTGTGCAGTACTATGGGCTGGTGCTGGATCTCCTACTTCTTGGTTTAACACGAGCTAGTGAGATTGCAGGGCCGCCTCAGATGCCAAATGAGTTCCTTACATATACTGACACTAAAGTTGAGACAAGGCATCCCATCAGGCTGTATTCTCGATATATCGATAAGGTGCATATAATGTTCCGGTTCACTCATGAAGAGGCAAGGGATTTGATTCAGCGGTACTTGACAGAGCATCCTGATCCTAATAATGAGAACATGGTCGGTTACAACAACAAGAAATGTTGGCCTAGAGATGCAAGAATGAGGCTCATGAAGCATGATGTTAATCTGGGAAGAAGTGTATTTTGGGATATGAAGAATCGCCTGCCAAGGAGCATTACAACATTAGAATGGGAGAATGGCTTTGTCTCTGTGTACAGCAAGGATAACCCAAACCTGCTCTTTAGCATGTCTGGGTTTGAGGTCCGTATACTGCCGAAGATACGTATGACTCAGGAGGCTTTCAGCAACACAAAGGATGGAGTATGGAACTTGCAGAATGAGCAGACAAAAGAAAGGACAGCTATTGCATTTTTGAGGGTTGATGATGAACACATGAAGGTGTTTGAGAACCGTGTCAGGCAAATCCTTATGTCATCAGGGTCAACGACATTTACCAAGATAGTCAACAAGTGGAACACTGCTCTCATTGGCCTCATGACATATTTTCGTGAAGCAACTGTTCATACACAGGAGCTACTGGATCTGCTTGTAAAATGTGAAAACAAGATCCAGACTCGCATAAAGATTGGCCTGAACTCAAAGATGCCTAGCAGGTTTCCACCAGTTATCTTCTATACACCCAAGGAAATTGGAGGTTTGGGTATGTTGTCAATGGGTCACATTTTGATACCACAGAGTGATCTTAGGTATAGCAAACAGACAGATGTTGGTGTGACACATTTTCGAAGTGGTATGAGTCATGAAGAGGACCAGCTTATCCCCAACTTGTATCGCTACATCCAACCATGGGAGAGCGAGTTCATTGATTCTCAGCGTGTTTGGGCTGAGTATGCTTTGAAGAGGCAGGAAGCACAATCGCAGAATAGGCGCTTAACACTTGAAGATCTGGAAGATTCATGGGATAGAGGCATACCCCGTATCAACACTTTATTCCAGAAAGACCGCCACACTTTGGCGTATGACAAAGGGTGGAGGGTGCGGACAGACTTTAAGCAGTATCAAGTGCTGAAACAGAACCCATTCTGGTGGACACATCAGCGACATGATGGAAAGCTGTGGAATCTGAATAACTACAGAACTGATGTCATCCAAGCACTTGGTGGTGTGGAAGGTATCCTGGAGCATACCTTATTTAAAGGAACATATTTCCCTACTTGGGAGGGTTTGTTTTGGGAGAAGGCTTCAGGTTTCGAGGAATCAATGAAGTACAAAAAGCTGACAAATGCACAGCGTTCTGGGCTTAATCAAATCCCCAACAGAAGATTTACCCTCTGGTGGTCGCCAACCATTAATCGTGCAAACGTATATGTTGGTTTCCAGGTTCAGCTGGATCTGACAGGGATATTCATGCATGGTAAAATTCCAACCCTGAAGATCTCTCTGATTCAGATTTTCCGTGCACATCTTTGGCAGAAGGTCCATGAAAGTGTTGTTATGGATCTTTGCCAAGTTCTGGATCAGGAGTTGGATGCGCTGGAGATTGAGACAGTACAGAAGGAGACAATACATCCCAGGAAGAGTTACAAGATGAACAGTTCATGTGCAGATGTACTCCTTTTTGCTGCACATAGGTGGCAGATGTCCAAACCAAGCTTAGTTTCCGAGTCAAAGGATGTCTTTGATCAGAAAGCGAGTAACAAGTACTGGATTGATGTGCAACTACGATGGGGAGACTACGATTCACATGACATAGAACGTTATACAAGAGCAAAATTTATGGACTACACGACAGATAATATGTCCATCTACCCTTCTCCGACTGGTATGATTTTGAGTATCCATTAACTTTCAATTTCTTGTCTTGTCTGAATCCTCTGTGCTTAATGTTGATTAATTTTTATTGCAGGAGTGATGATTGGACTTGATCTAGCTTATAATTTGCACTCTGCTTTTGGCAATTGGTTCCCTGGGTCAAAGCCCCTCCTCCAGCAAGCCATGAACAAGATCATGAAGGTAATAACCTGCTAACTGTAACATATCTAGCTCTATTGCTCTATCTGTGTTGTAGTAATTTTTTTGGCTTATTTAATAAATGACATTCTTGTTTATTTTCTCTTTTGACAGTCAAATCCTGCTCTGTATGTGCTGAGGGAGAGAATAAGAAAGGGTCTTCAGTTGTATTCATCTGAACCCACCGAGCCATATTTGTCTTCGCAGAACTATGGAGAGATATTCAGCAATCAAATCATATGGTTTGTGGATGACACAAATGTGTATCGAGTTACCATTCACAAAACCTTCGAGGGTAACCTGACCACCAAACCTATCAACGGTGCTATCTTTATTTTCAATCCAAGAACTGGGCAACTATTTCTGAAGGTTTGTTCCTTTTCTTTTGCTTTTACCTCTACTTGTGTTGCAATTATTGCATAACTGCACAGCATCACAACTTGGAAGACTTATTAAATGAAAATGGATTATAATCTGCAGGTCATCCACACAAGTGTATGGGCAGGACAAAAGCGTCTAGGGCAGCTGGCCAAGTGGAAAACTGCCGAGGAGGTTGCTGCGTTAGTTCGGTCTCTTCCTGTAGAAGAGCAGCCAAAGCAAATTATTGTGACAAGGAAGGGTATGTTGGATCCATTGGAAGTCCATCTGCTTGATTTCCCTAACATTGTTATCAAGGGCAGTGAGTTGCAGCTGCCATTCCAAGCTTGCTTGAAGATTGAGAAGTTTGGTGATCTTATTCTCAAGGCTACGGAACCGCAGATGGTTCTTTATAACATATACGATGACTGGCTGAAAAGTATCTCGTCCTACACCGCATTCTCTCGTCTTGTGCTTATATTACGAGCATTACATGTCAATAATGAGAAGGCCAAGATGTTGCTGAAGCCTGACAAGACAATTGTTACGGAACCACATCATATCTGGCCATCTTTGACCGACGAGCAGTGGCTGAAGGTCGAATGTGCGCTCAGGGATCTCATTCTTTCTGATTATGCGAAGAAAAACAACGTTAATACTTCTGCACTTACACAATCTGAGATTCGTGATATAATACTTGGTGCTGAAATAGCTCCACCATCACAGCAGAGGCAACAGATTGCTGAGATCGAGAAACAGGTAAACTTTATATACCAGCCTTTGTGTCTAGTTTCTATGCATAGTAATTGTGTCAGTTTTCCTCATTCTTGGATTTGCTTGAATTTGCAGTCCCGAGAGACAAATCAGGTAACTGCACAGACAACAAGGACAGTTAATGTGCATGGAGATGAGCTCATCGTCACAACAACTAGTCCGTATGAGCAAGCAGCGTTTGCATCGAAGACAGATTGGCGTGTCAGGGCCATCTCTGCTACGAACCTGTATCTCCGTGTCAACCACATTTATGTTAACTCGGATGATATAAAGGTCAGTACTGCAATTCCTTTTCTTTGATTTACCCATGAAACCACCGAAAATTCAAATCTGATTGTCCAATGGTTACTTACTGCCTGTATTGTGTGTACAGGAGACTGGCTATACTTACATCATGCCAAAGAATATATTGAAGAAGTTCATATGCATAGCAGATCTACGGACACAGGTTGCAGGTTTCCTGTATGGGCTGAGTCCACAGGATAATCCCCAGGTCAAGGAGATCAGATGCATATCCATTCCGCCACAGCATGGAACTCACCAGATGGTGACTTTGCCATCGAATCTCCCAGAGCATGAGTTCCTTGCTGACTTGGAGCCGTTGGGATGGATGCATACCCAGCCGAATGAAGCTCCTCAGCTATCACCTCAGGTTTGTCTCCTACCATTTGTATCTTCAAACCCAACCTTGTGATTCTTATCCAAAATCTAAACTAAGTAGCTGAATTTCAATGCACAATTCTATAATGTCTAATCAAGCAGATTTATGTCTTTCCATGAGTGGCTAGTTGTCTCCCTTGTGACATTTGAATTCTGAATGTGAATATTAAAATGTATGTTATACATAATTTAATCTTTCCAACTTACAATGCACTGTACATAAAATTTATTGCTGTTGGTTCTTTTGATTCTTGCACATTTTATAATAGCGAGTTTCTTTGCCTGTGACAGTTTCAGTGCTGAATTGTTGGTAAATTTATTGCTGTTGGTTCTTTTGATTCTTGCATATTTTGTAATAGCGAGTTTCTTTGCCTGTGACAGTTTCAGTGCTGAATTGTTGGTTCTGTTGTTTTTGGCACATTCTGTAGTATAGTCCTTGCCTGTGAGCCAGTGCCTTGCTACTGAACTGTATTATGTTGTTTTTGCACATTTCAATTGCGTGGTGCCTTTTTTGGGTATGATATGCGAGTCTCACATACTGAACTGTTCCTTCTGCTGTGCTTTGCAGGATTTGACATCACATGCTAAAATTTTGGAGAACAACAAGCAGTGGGATGGTGAGAAGTGCATAATTTTGACCTGCAGCTTCACCCCAGGATCGTGCTCGTTGACTGCATACAAATTGACACCAAGTGGTTATGAGTGGGCCCGCGGCAACAAGGACAACGGGAGCAACCCACAAGGGTACCTCCCAACTCACTACGAGAAGGTCCAGATGCTTCTCAGCGACCGCTTCCTTGGATTCTACATGGTATGTGTACTCATCTTAACATGATTAATATTTGCAAATTGTTCTTTAGAGCCAACTCAATTTCGGAATACTCACTTCACTTTTGTTCCTCCCACCAGGTTCCGGACAACGCTCCGTGGAACTACAACTTCATGGGAGTCAAGCACGACCCGCTGATGAAGTACAGCATGAAGCTGGGCACGCCCCGTGACTTCTACCATGAGGACCACAGGCCGACGCACTTCCTGGAGTTCAGCAACATTGAGGAGGGCGAGGTCGCTGAGGGGGACAGGGAGGACACCTTCTCTTAGTCGTAGCCACCTTAGCACGCCCCTTCGCCCCATGATATTCTGCAATGAGATCGGCTCAGTTTTGGATGGAGATCTCTGTAACCTGTAAACTTTGACCTGACATGTTGTATGATGTTTTCCGTCTCTCAAGACTAATACCTTGTGTTGTAAGCCTCCTTCAAGCATGGTGCTGTATAAGTGCATAATGATAACAGTTGAAATATTTTGCTTGGTGGCCTAGATCTCATCATGTAATTCCGTCCCCAGTTTTTTGCTTGGACTCGACCAATTTATACTCTGAAGGCAAAGCTTACTAGTTCTGGGGGTGGATTTGCATTCCGAAACCCCTTGCCAGGCTTTTGGCCAAGAGAAGAAATTATCGCTTGTCTAGTGTCCTCCACGTGGCTTTTAAACGGAAAATTGAAATTAAAGCATAGCTCTGTCGAATTCATAGGGGTGTAAACATATAAATGAAGTTTTTATTTTCTTGAATGGAACTCATTACATTCCTCTGGATCTTGAAAATGGCACCATGCCCTTATCCACCTATGTTTCGGCGGTTGAAATACAAAAAGTCACTTTGAAACCCGAGTGCATTGGAGCCCTATTCTTTGAATTGTGCCAAAATGCTATTGTGAAGTTTCAAAAAATTCTGAAAACAAATCAACATGTTTATATGAATGTATATTATACATGTATAAATTTTGATGCTGAAATAAGTAACCATGTGAGTTACACAAAAATGACAAAATCGTGATTTTGGAAAGATGAACAGTGCATGTATTATTCATTATTTGGAAATCACCATTTTGTCATTTTTGTATAGGTCGCACATTTACTTATTTCATCACCAAACTTTACGCATGTGTAATATACATCCATATGATCACGTAAATTTTTTTTTTCCAGAATTTTTTGAAACTTTAAATGTGATTTTTAAAGTATTTAAAATAAGGTCCTCCAATACACCTGGGTTCCAAAAATCCACTCTTGATTGAAATAGCCTCTTTTACAGCATCTCTAGCAAGTCCCTTATCATGCATCACTTTGAGAAGCAATTGACAAAAAGAAGGATTTTTTTTTACCTTTGTGGGCATTTCCTTGAGCATGTTGCTGTTGCTCGTGGTATCAATTGAATCCACCTCGTCTTCAGCCGCCAAAGGTAAAGGGGGTGCCGGCACGGCTACAAGAGGCCGCATCGCCGACACCAGTGTTGCCCGCCGCCTTAACCGATGACCCCTTTTGCTGGTTGGCTCGGGCAAGGGCAGTATAGTTGTTGCGGTGGAGTGACTATCGACGACTGCGAGTGACGATGTGCTACTGTTGACGTTCCTTCCTTGTTGTTGTCGTCTCTGTGGCCGCCGACGGGTCTCCGGCGCCGACAAGGTGTCCAGAGCTGTGACAGGGGACAACCTTTCCATTTCGCTGGTCATCGGGGGAGGGGACAATCGACAACGGGGATAGGAGTCGGGTTGGGTGCCTAGGTTGTGGGCGAGCGGGAGGTAGCGCGGCATTTTATTCAGACTGCCCGCGGCTGGACTAAAATTGACTTGCCGAGGGAAAGTTTCGAGGAAAAAAAGTCATACAAAGGATATGCTAGCTACCGCTTAATCCATTGAACAAAACTTTTTGTCCTCAAATATAATTTAAGGGTTTTGCTAGAGATGCTTGTTTCTTGCAGATCCCGTATAAGGCCTCGGCCCTTATAATAACTGTTAGTTTTTGGTTTTTGGCTTATTCACGGTCGGAGACGAGCCGACGATCTTGGAGGCCGCCCCTCGCGGCCCATGAGAGGCCGCCTTCGGCCGACTCTTCTTGGTGGCCGGGGCGGGAGCCGGGGAGGCGACGAGGGCGGGTGCCGGGGCGGTGACGGTGGCCGGGGCGGGAGCCGGGGAGGCGGCAGGAGGAGGTGCGAGGCCCGCCCGCCGCCGCTTGACCCCGACGTGGGTCGCCGCCACCACGTCGGCCACGGTCGGGCGGGCGAGGCGGGCGAGACGGGCGGGGGCGCGGCGGCGGGGCCCTCCATGGCCGGCGCGGCAGGAGGCGGTGGGAGGCGGCGGGAGGAGGAGGCCGGAAGGAGGAGGAAGTTTCCTCCCGCGCGAGAGAGGAGGAGGAGTGCGGGTTGGGGGGAGATTTTCTTCTCAACCCCTACTTCTACATGTTGCAAACTGATTTGAGGGTTGGAGCTTTAAACTTTTTTACGGGTTTGAGAGTTTAGAGGTTCTAGTCCACCGAGTTTTTTCGACGAAAACTATAAAAAAACAGTTGTTTTTTAGGGATTTGAGGGTTTGAGGGCTCTACTAGACTTGCTCTGACCAAACGAAATGTTCCCCGTGCCTCGGCCCTTCCGTTCTCGCTCCTCGCCGCGGCCCAGCCCCCCTGCTCCAGTCCGGCGTGCCCTCGCGTCCCCACTGCCCAGTCTGGACCTCTCAGAGCACCCTTCCGTTCATCCCGACGCGGCGGCGTAGCAAGACCGCCGGTCGCGACCGCGACCGCGCCCACACCCGCCACGCGCGGCACCTGCTCGACGGAATGCCGGCCTCGCCGCGAGACGCCCGCGTCACCAACTCACGCGTCTAGCCGCGGCTGCGCCGGCCTTGCCCCAGTGCGAGCGTGCGCTTCTTTGGCGCGGCGGCACGGTGCCGTCCCCGAGGTGCGCGAACGGCCCTGCCCTGTCCTCCTCTCCAGCCCATTCCGCCCAACCCCGCCTCTTATTTAATTTTTATTTCTCTGGCAATCTGTTAATTTCTCAATGTGAAATTCATACCATGAACACATGTTTTTTTTTAATAAAATGAATAATTACCCTCCTGAGTCCTGATGCCGGCTCTCAGAATACAGAGGTCACAGCGGTGAACGATAAAAGGGGGAAAAATGGAAAAGATAAAGTGCCGCTATTTACCCAGGAAAAAAAAACCCAGAAAGGCAGCTCGGTTTTCGCAGATCGCCCAGATCGCCGCCTCCTGCTTTCCCCCGCCCTAATTGCTGGACGAGATTTCTAGGGCAGAAAAACAGGCTCGCCTAAACCGCGCGGCGCCGCCGCTCATCACAGTATCACCGCGCGGCGCCGCCGCTCATCACAGTACACCGCGCGGCGCCGCCGAAGCAGATCACGTTGGGGGCTTGGGGGGTGGACGAGCTCGAGGACGGGGAGCTAGGAGGCGAGGTTCTTGTTCAATTCGTGCATCTTCCGTCAAGCTTTCCTTGGTCAGGTCAATACAATAGGTTGTGTGCTACGTGCTGCTGGTGTTTTGATTGTGCTAAGTCAGGTCTGCCTCTCTGTAATGTGTATTTGCTGTGCTGTTAAGGTTGGCTGTAAGTATGCTAAAAAAAAAGGTTGGCTGTAAGTGGTGTTGTTACTTATCTGATCAGGCAAAGTTCTTTGTTCAACTTTTGTGTCTTTCATCTAGCATTTCTTGACCAGATCAATGCCTTTGCGTGTAAATGTTGTTAGCGCAACCGGAGCACTGTTACTGATTTGATCATCTAGTTAAGTCCAGCAGGAAGTTCACAAGTTCATGGTTAGATTGCCAGCATTTAGGTCAATATGTTATATTGCCTTCGAATGAGAATGATTAATCTTTTTCATGATTTATAGGAATGGATGATGGGATCGGTGGCGTTCAAGAATCAAGTGACATGTCTATTTCGAGCGATGACGACGGCATTAAGCAACAAAGGGAAAGCAATGTGGAGCTTGCACATGGCCGTGCTGAAGCTCAACCAGATGGATCTCTTGGAGAACCTGAAGTGGGGATGTCCTTTGGTACCGAGAATGAGGTGAGAGAGTACTACAGCACATATGCTAAAGCAAAAGGCTTTGGTGTGACGAGAAGGAGCTCAAACCGTGATGATAATGGACAACTGAAGTACCTTACGTTTTCCTGCTCTCGCTTTGGTAAGGCTCAGCCCAACTCAGGAAATATGTTGAAGCCAAGTCGAACAGCCGGGACAGGATGTAAAGCTAAGATCAATATTACCCGTGCTCCTGATGGGAGGTTTCATCTTTCGACGGTCATTTTGGATCATAATCATACATTAAGTCCACTTAAACCTCGGCGGTTTAGATGCAACAAAAAGTCAGACTTCCGTGTCAAGCGAAGGCTTGAGCCGAATGACCCGGCTGAAATACGAGTAAACAAGAGTTCAACCATACCCCGTGTCACACACTTTGACATCGAGAAGCAATTTCAATCAGCCTATACAAATTCGAAGTTCAAAGAATTTCAAGAAGAGCTAACACAAACTATGTACTGTGATCGGAAGTTGATGCAAAAGGAGGGGGCGATAGAAACGTATGAAATCACCGAGGATGTGCTGATTGACGAAGATAAAGGATGGAGAAAAGATGTTGTGCACCATGTATACTTCAGTGAGGAAGAGTTTGAAGTTAAGTGTTCATGTCGCCGCTTTGAGTTCACTGGTATTCTCTGTAGGCATGTGTTATGTGTGCTCACTCACAAGAAAATCAAGGAGGTTCCTCCACAATACGTCTTTGATCGGTGGAAAAAAAATGTGAACAGAAAGCACAACTTCATCAGATGCACATATGGCGGCATGGAAGACACTCCTGCTGCTGAACGTTTTGATAGATTGTGCAATTCTTTCCACCCAGTTGCAGAGATAGGCGCCATGTCAGATGATTCATGCAATGCTTTGATGGAAGAGCTTCACACCCTGAAAATTCGATTCTCTAGCAACTCAAGTTCTGAAAATGGTAACGAACATGTTGCTACACGGGAAGATGCACCTTCGAATGGAAAGTCAACAAGTAAAACTATACCAAGTCCAATAGCTGTCAGGTGTGCTGGATGTCCTCCTTCACTGAGAAAAGAATCTATGCTTGATAAGCTTATTTGTCAAGCAAACGAAAAGAAGAAGGAAGCTGAACAAAAGGTATTGTTGCATATATTACGTTTGTTCTAAGCTACTTTTTATAAAAACTCGCTAATTTTGCATTTATTTCAGGCTTCCTCCACAAATTTGAACAAGAAAAGGCCCCGGAAAAATAGAAAATCATCAGTGGATGATATTCTAGAACAACATGTTATGGAACATTCGGTATCTAATCTTGTTCTCAGTTGTTCAACAATATATTTTCATGTATTTTTTTAAGCTAACAGTTTTGCAATCTGAAACAGAGTCAGCAACCTGTTTGTTTGGATGGCCCAGCTAGTAGCATCACATCTCAGGTATATTTGTTTCTCATCTTTTTATTTGTAGCAAACACCTGAGCATCCATGTCATTTTATGACTTTATTTGGAGCAGAGAACATTTGACTTGGCTATTACCACTAGCAACATAAATCCATCTGTGATAGCTGCGATACCATCTGGAGGTTCATCGACAATGGTTATGCCTCAAATTGTTGGACAATACACACTTATGCCATTTCAAGTTCAACAAGGATTGGCTAAAGTGTCCAGCTCTGCAGAATTGCACTTTGATGGGACTGGAGGGCTCAACAATACGGTGGATCGGAGTTAGACAGGATTTATGTATTTTGAAGATGTTGGATGCTGTATTTCTAGTGTAGTAGCTGTAGCTGATAGGCACCAGGGCACTAGAATGTAGACACATTTATGTTTATCTTCTGGCTTCTCCCCTAAGTACTAGAACTGATTACAAAATTATTATACATCTGCAATCTTTTAAGGATATGCGTGTGTGCACATTTTGCAATTTGCCATGGACACGCCATATGTGCATATGACTGGGAGCTTTCTATTCCAACTGTTTGTTTCAAGTTCTAGTTGTGCATCGTACAAGCAGGTTGGAAATGCCCTTCTTTTTCATGTGCTTCAGGATATATGTAGTCTCTCGGCTCGCCCAGCGATGCCGCTGTCGCGAGCGTCTGCGGCGGCCGCCGATCCAGCGTCGTCTTCCACCGCTGCTGCAGTCGCCGTTCTCCCGCTGTCTGCGTCGATCCGTCAAGGGCTCGGTGCCGTGGTCTCCTCTGCTTCCCCGAGTCCAGGCCGGAGGTCCCTTACTCGTGAGTTCTCTGCTCCGCCGCTGGGTGCTGCTGGCGATGTGGGAGCAGCCGTGAAGACCAAGCCATGCTCAGCGTCGAGCGCTCCAGTTGCTGTCTCCAACCCGTCTGCCGGCGTCCGCCCTCGACTACGGCCGCAACCCCCAACCTGCAGATTCAGGAAGGAAGACGGGGGTGTGAAGGCCTCGCTCACGCCATATCCCAGGCCTGCGGCAGCTGCTTCGGCCCCAATGCCCACCGCCCCCGTCCAGCTCGCCGGTGCGACCTCGGATGTGCTGCTGCCGGCTCCAGTCCCGCTTGCCGGTGCCGACTCGGATGTGCTGCTGCAGGCCCTCGTCGCCCCGGCCAATGTCATCGACAAGCAGTGGCGGACCCAGGAATGGGCCAGGCCCCAGGCGAACTGGGCCAGGGCCCAGGCAGCCTTTGTTGACTGTAGCACTTTGCTACAGTATTTGCTACAGTCAACGAAGCAGATGGGCCTCAAGCCCCAGGCCAGCGCCCGGGCTGCCTGGGCCCAAATCCGCCACTGTCGGCAAGGACAATGCGGAGGAACAGGAGTGCAGCGTCGTTGGCATGGGGGACGAACTGACCCGTGTGCCATGATTTGTGTTCTGGGCCTCCGCTGGTGATGACGACGACGAAGATGATGAAGAGGTGCTAGCTCCCCAGACACCACCGGGTGCCACCAAGGCCCTCGAGTCGGGCGGGATGTGCGTGGAGCGTGAGGCAGACACAAGTGGGCATTGGCAGGAGGTGCTTCCGCGGCGCAGCCCGCGTGTTCCGACGCCGTCACCGTCACCGAAAGTGGCTCCACCACGTCCCATCCCCGCTTGGCTTTACGGTAGATGTTGCAGGTGCCTCGCTCATGGGCACCGTGCGGCTCATTGCAGAGATCCGCTACGGTGCTCTCGTTGTTTGGAAAACGGTCACCGTGCGTGTGGATGCCGCAATCCCTGGCGTCCTCTAAGCTCGCTGGCATGCCTTGCCATGCCGCATGTGTCCTGCTCCGCCTCCGTGCATTGTCCCGCTCCTGCTTCATGCAAGGGTTCGATGAAATCCACGCTCCCTTCCAAGTCACTTCACCGTGGATCTTGGGCGTCCGTCGTCTCTGCTTCTGCTAATTCGACAACCCAGTCTGAAGTGGTGGTGCACGCTCTGGATCAGACTATGCTGCTCCAAGGTTGTCTGGCGCGGGTTGAAAGTTTTTTGGAGCGAGCGGAGGCTGCTTTGAGTGGACTCTCCGCTGTGTCGACTATGTTGAAGACTACTCTGACGTCGCATGCTCCTTGTGCAAACGGTGTTTGCTTTGGAGATGACAAGGGGGCGGAGTTATTCGGATGTTTCTCCCCTCGTGGTGGAGACAATTCAGCATCGATGCCTACCTCGCCCCCTATGTTGTCTTCCACTGAGGGCGAGTCCATGGCCGTTGTCGTGGCTCCGGTGTTGAAGATCATGCCTGAGCTTAGGGAGCTTTGTATGAGTCTGTCAGTGGAGAATATGAAGATGGACTCGTCGGCGACCTCATGTGAGGAACATGACTCACCTTTGTCATGTGTGCATATGAAGAATGTGGATGTATGTGGTGTGTTGGCACCGCCTTTTGAGATCCGCTTGGTGACTGATCGCTCGACATCCGGCAAGACAGATGGTTGCCTCGTGAAGGTGAAATCAAAGAGAAACAAACGCAAGAAGTGTGACGGCAAAGAGAAGGCATACGTGATTTCATGATGGGTAGTGCTCACATTCTCGTGTCGTCGTCGTGGCTTTGATCTTCTGAGTTGTTGCATCGATGTTCTCACCAAGTGTTGAGGGTTGTGAGTGTTGTGTGTTAGGAGCATTGGGTGGGCAGTGTATGTGTTCGTGGTGCTTCGTGCTCTGTGAGTAGCCCTTTTTTGGGTTGTTTGTATCGGTTTTCGCCCAGTTTTCCGTAAATTAACTGGGCAATTCTCTTCTTCTTAATTAATCGATGAGACAATTCTTTTGCCTCCGTTTAAAAAAAAAGGATATATGTAGTGTAAGACGGCTCTTCCATGTCAATCTTGTCTAAAGCATCAGCATCACCGTGCTACTAACCCCAGCTTGATAATCTTTATTTGTCATTCTCAGCAATCAATCACAGACAAGTATCACCTCTGTACCAAAATGCAAGAGTTTTTTGGTTTTGCGTAGGGCACACAAAAAACGTCTTATATTTTGTTACAGATTGAGTACTACATAGGGATGTTTCTAGCAGAGATTTCTTTTTCATGATCCTAGTTGGAAAAAGTATGATCACTAAAGTAGTGATCTAAACGCTCTTATATTTCTTTACAGAGGGAGTACAAGTCACTCACGCTTTACCATCTTTCAAACTTTCCAGAACTAGGCAACCTTGGTTTTATTGATAAGGTCGGAGTTTACAACCGCACAAATTCATTCAATGCAAAGTACAAGTTACAATCAACGGCAACTACACGAGCAATTCTGTTCGGAAGTTGCGCATTCCAGTTATCTTCTCTTCCAGAGACAAGTGCATGATCTGCAACCTCATGTGCTAACTGGTTTTGGTCTCTTTTGATTTGGTGAAACTGCAATCTCCCTGCAAAGGAGAAGCAATAAAAGCAGAGTCATTTTCCAATTCATTTTCAGTGGCACACCGACAGGTTTGTCCACGTCGTCCCGAGCCGAGCTCCGTAGAGACAAGCATGGACTTCAGTTCCCTCAGCACTCAGGCATCTCACTTTTTTTTTCGTCTGCCATTCTCAATGGAAGGACGAACAGAATTCAGAACAAACTGGCCTGAATTTACACAAAGGTGACATGTGCTGTCAAGTTCCACAGACTGTCAAGAGGAGGCAGAGCTATGTTGGAAGACCTAAATATTTTGATGAAAGGCCCTCCGACATAATGTTCAGAGTTCAGACTGCTCTTCATTTCTTCCTTTGCCAAGTCCTCATATTTTTACTAAATGGAATAGATGATTTCTCCTGACCAAGCTTCATATATATTTGATATGTGATTGAATTCTTGAGCAATGTTTGAATTGACCTCCATTGAAGCAAGTGACTAACACTAGGAGCTCCTCCGCATATCTTAATTCCTCTAAGTGACCCTCTCAGTTCACCATCGTGTAGCATGGCTGAGAACCCCACCACATAAATAAATAAAATACTCCCCCAATATAATACTCCCGCTGTAAAGAAATATAAGAGCGTTTAGATCACTACTTTAGTGATCTAAATGTGGGGAAAGTGGGCCCCCCGGCGAAGCCCTCTTTGGGGTGTGATTGTTTCGGCAACATCCCCATTCACTTTGATATGGTATTCGATAGTGAAAATGCACTTCATTATCAAGTTGATCCACCCTGCATCGAAATAACTATAGTAACTGACATGATGTCATTTTGGAGCAAGTGGTGCTTCAGCTATCCGAAACAAGTTCTGGTAGAGAGCTTGAAAGCTTCCTTGCAGTGTTGGATATATCTACTAGCTTGAAGACCCAATTAAGTATCCATTGAAATGTTGCTGATCGAGTATGCACGAGCACGTGCTTGCCGAAAAGTCGTCGGCATAATTCAGCCTCATGGATGAATATAAGATGTGCGCATTGATGCTCTCTCCCTACATATAGTCCACCCCATTACACTAGTTAATCACCCATCATCGATAGAGAATTCCACGGGACGAGAGGGAGCTAGGAGCTGCAATGGCGGGAGGAGAGGAGGTGAAGCTGCTGGGGCACTGGGCGAGCCCGTACGTGGCCCGGGTGAGGCTGGCGCTGCACCTCAAGGGCGTGCCCTACCAGTACGTGGAGGAGGACTTCGCCAACAAGAGCGACCTCCTCCTCCGCTCCAACCCCGTCCACAAGGCGGTGCCGGTGCTCCTCCACGGCGGCAAGCCCGTCTGCGAGTCCCGGGTCATCGTGCAGTACATCGGCGAGGCCTTCACCGGCCCGCCCCTCCTCCCCGCCGACCCCTGCGGGCGCGCCGCCGCCCGCTTCTGGTCCGCCTTCGTGGACGACGAGCTGCTGGCGCCGTGGGGGATGGTCATGCGGCCGGGGACGGACGAGGAGAGGGCCGAGTGGACGCGGCGGACCGTCGTGGCGGTGGAGACGCTGGAGGGGGCCCTGGGGGAGCGCTCCGTGGGGGAGGGGCAGGGGTTCTTCACTAGTGCAGAACCGGGCAATAGCACCGGTTCGTAAGGCCCTTTAGTGCCGGTTTAGGAACCGACACTAAAGTTTGGGCACTAAAGGCCCCCCCTTTAGTACCGGTTCAACACGAATCGGTGCTAAAGGGCAACCACGTGGCACGAGCCAGCTCCGGGGGCCGGGAGCCCTTTAGTACCGGTTGGTAACACCAACCGGTACTAAAATGTTTGGGGGGGGGGGGGGTTTGGTTTTATGATTTCTTTTTCATTTAATTTTGTGTTTTCCATTTTAATTCTTTTTCGTTTCACCCGCAGATATATATATATAATAACTCATGCATGCTCGCATCATACATCATCATATATAATAACAAGTCCTACTAGCTAATTAATCAAGCATCATCATACAACTTTTACTCGTTATTAATAATAAGTCATACGATCATCATCCTCATAGTCATCGAACCCAACCCTACATAATTGTTCTTAGCACATGATCATCAAATATCAGGTAGGGTCGGACCTAAACACACTTAAGGTAAAATAGTATAAAACAATATAGATCCTGACTCTCCATTATGAAGAATGGAGATCATCCTGTCTCCAATTCTTGCGCCTCGCTTCCTTTTGCTTCCAAGAAGCTCCTTACGACTGTCCATACATTTTTTCCATCCTTTGACTGTCATGTCTCCACTTCTTTTAGAAATTCGGTATGGACAGTTGAGATTCATAGGATGACCTGGATATATGTTCAAAACATGAAGGCTGCCGCCATTCTGATACATCAAATGAGGCACACAATCCTCTGGGATAAGCTGTTGAAAAACATAGTAATAACTTCGTAGTTAGTAATGATGTACTAGTTTTAGAAGTATGCAAAAAGATGCACGGATGTCGTAATAGTAAAAACTTACCAGGGTATCTCCATGGTAGTTACCGTAGTTCAACACGTGCACTAGTGGCACGTATTCACCATAATGTTGAGGAGTTCGATTGTAGATATTGTAATTCTCAATATCATTACAAAATCCAACCAGATGAGTTTTCTCCTTGTAAGTTAACTTAGAGTCATCGGTGTAGTAAGTTCTATCTACCATCTTCTGCACATTCTTTGATACTGCAAAACAAGCTGTCAATGAAAATAAGCTGTCAACTATTTTGAAATGAACAATATAAGTTCTATTAGTAATTAACTATGTTTGAGAAACTCACGTAGCGGTAGAACTGGAGGACTATCAACAAGGACCCAAATGTCCATATTGTCTTGCTAGATTTCAGGATCACCAAGATCCATGGTGACAAGCATACCCTCATCAAAACCATACAATTTGCAAAATGCTTCCCAATTTTTGCAACCAAAATGGGTTACACTCTCAACATTATACAACTTTACTTCAAAATCCACATCATGATGGGTCCTTAGGTGAATTTTCTTCGTTTCAAAATTTTCATGGTCTTCAAAATCCATCCTTTCCAAGACATAGCGTCTTGCATGGCATGGGATCAACTATACTCGAATTGTAAAAGATGAAAATTACATGTTGAAATAGTTGAAGTCATGCTTAATTATGAAAAAAAAAACACTTGTTGTCGTTGCGTACCGTTTCAACTTCGAAGGTCTCCTCGAGCTTAATGCTGAAGCGCCGACCATCGTCCAGGTGAGGCCTGTCGCACTCACCTCGATCGTCATGGCACCAGTCGCACTCCTCCGGGAGACTTTCGTCGTCCGATGATGACATTTCCTATACGTTCATAATTCAAAGACTAAATTAGATCATCATTATTCAACTAATCATATGCATATGCCTTGCAAATAGTGCTCTCCAATTTGAGCATTCAATAAGAAAAATCAAATCGCAAAATAAAGTAGTATTTAAATTAGGATGCCTTCAATTATAAGAAAAACTACATCATCTCCATGTGTCCGAACATGGCCCATCTGGTCAAGCAGGTGTCATCCTCCACCGACTCGACGACGAGGATGCGGGATAGGCATCGTCCACGTCGATGCGGAAATAATTGCTTTAACTAAAAAAAGAAACCAGTTATATTAATTTTTTTGCTAAAAATAAACTACTTCTATAGAAAAATGAACCCGTTTTATTAAATCAACTAGTTCAACCAGTTCTATTAATTTTCTTGACATTACTATATATTTAACTTTTCTATCTAATTCATCTAACATTCGACATTAATCTCATATACCTAAATTTTCTTACTAAAAATAAACTAGTTATATTAATTATTGAACTAGTTCAAATCTCATATACCTAAAATAAACTAGTTTGACAATTTTTTTACTAAAAATAAACTAATTATATTAATTATTTAACTAGTTCAAATCTCTAGTTCGACAATTTTCTATCTAGCTAATTCATCTAACATTCGATCATCTAATTAACTTTTCTAAAAAACAGAAAATAAGTAAAAAAATGTGTGTGTGTGTGTGTATGTGTATGTGTGCATGTACGTACGTGTACGTATATGTGTGTGTATATGTGTGTGTGTCCCCGTACGGGCGGGGGCGTACGGGGCGGCGGCGTACGGGCGGGGGCGTACGGGGCGGCGGCGTACGTGTGCGACGACGACGGACGGCGAGGGGGAGAGCGAGAGAGACGTGTACCGCGGCGGGGACGACGACTTCAACGGGCGGCGCGGCGGGGACGACGGGCGGCGGCGGGGACGACGACGACGGGCGGCGGCGGGGACGACGACGACGGGCGGCGGTGGGGACGACGACGACGACGACGACGGGCGGCGGCGGCGACGACGGGCGACGGGCGCGCGCGAGAGGTGTGTTCAGACGAAAGAAGTGGAGATCTAACTGAATTTTCGCAAGTGTTGTATATATAGGAGAGGCCTTTAGTACCGGTTGGAGCCACCAACCGGTACTAAAGGCCAACTTTCATCAGGCCAAGAGGCGGGAAGAGCAGTCCTTTAGTACCAACCGGTACTAAAGGGTAGTCTTTAGTACCGGTTGGAGCCACCAACCGGTACTAAAGGCCTTGCGCTGCCACCCCAAAGTTTAGTCCCACCTCGCCTGGCGAAGGACAGCCGCACTGGTTTATAAACCCAGCCGCGGCTGCCCTTTCGAACTCCTCTTTAAGCAGGCTTGTGGGCCTAAACTCTGCGCGCTGCCCTGTGAGTCTGCTGGGCCATTAAGGCCTGTAATTGCACGCACGTGGTCTAGCAGGCCCACAGGGTAGCGCCCCAATTTTTTTATTTGTTTTTCTTTTCTGCTTTATTTTCTTCTATTTATTTCTGCGTAGTTTTTTGTATATTTTTTCTTTTCTATTATATTTATTTGTGAGTAGTTTTTCATCTAGTTTGCCAAAATTCAACATTTTCAGAGTTCATTTTGTAGTGATTTTCAATTTCACGGTCATTTTGTGAACGATTGAAAAATAGCAAATACATTTTTTTTCTTTTCTGCTTTATTTTTTCTTCTATTTATTTCTGAGTAGTTTTTTCTTTTCTGCTATATTTATTTTCTTCTATTTATTTCTGAGTAGTTTTTTTATATAATTTTTTTCTTTTCTGCTATTTTTTCTTTTCAGCAAAACTTGATGGTCAAAGTCTGGAGTTATAACCAAAGTTTGAAAAAAAGAAATGCCGACGTGTAGTGTAATAAGTCCGGAGTTGTAATAAGTTATTAAAAATAAAAAAGAGGTGCAATGCTTCGTTAATTGGCTTCAAGCCTTTCGGAATTGTGTAAACTGCACTGCGCGTAGCTCCATTCAGTCTACCATATTCCTGAAGGCTTGAAGCTAAGCAACATGAGCATTGAGCCTCTTCTTCATCGTCTCTGCACTCAGGGCTTATAAACCGCTCCTAGTCACTCTCTCTTGGCGAGGTGGGACTAAAAAATAGCTTACTAAGAAACTGTAGTACTGGTCACCCTTTAGTACCGGTTGGAGCCACCAACCGGTACTAAAGGTGGTGCTATGCCTGCACAAAATTTAGTGTCATTTAGTTCAAAACAAATCATTGAATGCATGAAAAATAGCAATGAAGGCAGAAATGGTTGAAAGTTGATGGCGTCGCTTTGAATGGTGCATACTGAATGCACAAAAATTCTGGAGTTGTAATAAGTTTAAAAAAATGAAATGCCTTTGTAACAGATGAGTTTAATTTCGTCAGAAACCTGAATATTTCGAAAGAGATTGTCCAGTTTGTAAACGAAGTGCATCCAGTTTTAGCCGTAAGACTCTCTACTTTCTTGCACATGCTATGTGGGTGAAATGATGATACCATGCCAAGTTTCAACTTTTTCAGAGTTCATTTGTAGTGCTTTTCAATTTCTAGGTCATTTCGTTCTCAAAACAAATCATTGAATGCATGAAAAATAGCAAATGAAGGCAGAAATGGTTGAAAGTTGATGGCGTCGCTTTGAATGGTGCATACTGAACGCACAAAAATTCTGGAGTTGTAATAAGTTTTAAAAACTAAAATGCCTTTGTAACAGATGAGTTCAATTTCGTCAGAAACCTGACTACTTCGAATGAGATTGTTCAGTTTGTAAACGAAGTGGATCCAGTTTTAGCCGTAAGCCTCTTTACTTTCTTGCACATGCTATGTGGGTGAAATGATGATACCATGCCAAGTTTCAACTTTTTTAGAATTCATTTGTAGTGCTTTTCAATTTCCAGGTCATTTAGTTCTCACACTGGTAGAAAAAGAGGCTTCCGTCCAGCCCCATAAGTCGCGGAACTGCAGGAACCGCGACTAATGAAGCATTTAGTCCCGGTTCGGCAGACGAACCGCGACCAAATGCCTGCGCCCAGGGCGCTCGGTGGCCAGCTGGTGCACGTGAGGGGCTTTAGTCACGGTTGGCCAGGCCAACCGCGACTAAAGGTGCCCAAAGGCCTTTAGTCGCGGTTGGCCAGGCCAACCGCGACTAAAGCTCCTCCCCTATATATACCAGTTCAGCGCACTCACTTAGCCATTTGGTGCCACTTCTCTTCACAAGCTTCACAAGGGGGTGTAGGTTTGCTTTTGGTTCCTCTTATGCATACAAGGTGTTTGATGAAATGCCCCAAGAGCCACACTTGAGGTTCCTCATTCATTTTTTTCCTCCTCGATCGCGGTTAGCAACTTGAACCTTTCATGCATGTGTGTCATTGATAAAATATGCATGTGTGCTGTTCATTGTTTAATTTCTATTGTTTATAGCTAGTTAGTTTAACAAATGCATGATGGTTAATTATATATTTTATATTATAATAATGCAGATGAATCGGCAATGGATGTACGGTAACCGACTCTCCCGCGAGTTCACTACGGGTTTGAAAGATTTCCTCGTAGTGGCTAATGCGAACAAGCAGAAGGGTTTTGTTATCTGTCCATGTGTTGACTGTAAGAATCAGAAGGGTTACTCTTCCTCAAGAGAAGTTCACCTGCACCTGCTTCGGCACGGTTTCATGCCAAGCTATAATTGTTGGACCAAGCATGGAGAAAGAGGGGTTATAATGGAAGAAGATGAAGAAGGGGATGATTTCATCGATGAAAGCTATCTTGCTGATTTCGGTGATACTTTCATGGAGGATGCTGAAGGTGAAGGGGAAGGTGAAGGGGAAGGTGAAGGGGAAGGTGAAGGTGAAGAAGAGGCACGTGATGAGACCGTTGATGATCTTGGTCGGACCATTGCTGATGCACGGAGACGCTGCGAAACTGAAAAGGAGAGGGAGAATTTGGATCGCATGTTAGAGGATCACAGAAAGTCGTTGTACCCCGGATGCGATGATGGTCTGAAAAAGCTGGGCTGCACACTGGATTTGCTGAAATGGAAGGCACAGGCAGGTGTAGCTGACTCGGCATTTGAAAACTTGCTGAAAATGTTGAAGAATATGTTTCCAAAGAATAACGAGTTGCCCGCCAGTACGTACGAAGCAAAGAAGGTTGTCTGCCCTCTAGGTTTAGAGGTTCTGAAGATACATGCATGCATCAACGACTGCATCCTCTACCGCGGTGAATACGAGAATTTGAATGAATGCCCGGTATGCACTGCATTGCGTTATAAGATCAGAGGCGATGACCCTGGTGACGATGTTGAGAGCGAGAAACCCAGGAAGAGGGTTCCCGCCAAGGTGATGTGGTATGCTCCTATAATACCACGGTTGAAACGTCTGTTCAGGAACAAAGAGCATGCCAAGTTGTTGCGATGGCACAAAGAGGACCGTAAGTCGGACGGGGAGTTGAGACACACCGCAGATGGAACGCAATGGAGAAAGATCGACAGAGAGTTCAAAGATTTTGCAGCTGACGCAAGGAACATAAGATTTGGTCTAAGTACAGATGGCATGAATCCTTTTGGCGAGCAGAGCTCCAACCATAGCACCTGGCCCGTGACTCTATGCATCTACAACCTTCCTCCTTGGTTGTGCATGAAGCGGAAGTTCATTATGATGCCAGTGCTCATCCAAGGTCCTAAGCAACCCGGCAACGACATCGATGTGTACCTAAGGCCATTAGTTGATGAACTTTTACAGCTGTGGGGCAGACCTGGTGTCCGTGTGTGGGATGAGCACAAACAAGAGGAATTTGACCTACGAGCGTTGCTTTTCGTAACCATCAACGATTGGCCTGCTCTTAGTAACCTTTCGGGACTGTCAAATAAAGGATACAATGCATGCACGCACTGCTTACATGAGACTGAAAGTGTACATTTGCCAAATTGTAAGAAGAACGTGTACCTTGGGCATCGTCGATTTCTTCCGAAAATTCATCCAGTAAGAAAGAAAGGCAAGCATTACAACGGCAAGGCAGATCACCGGCCGAAGCCTGCAGAACGCACTGGTGCTGAGGTATTTGATATGGTCAAGGATTTGAAAGTCATCTTTGGAAAGGGTCCTGGCGGACAATCAGTTCCGAAGGGAGCTGACGGGCACGCAGCCATGTGGAAGAAGAAATCTATATTCTGGGAGCTAGAATATTGGAAAGTCCTAGAAGTCCGCTCTGCAATCGACGTGATGCACGTTACGAAGAATATTTGCGTGAACCTCCTAAGCTTCTTGGGCGTGTATGGGAAGACAAATGATACAAAGGAAGCACGGCAGGACCAGCAACGTTTGAAAGACCCTGATGACCGGCATCCGGAATGGTTTCAAGGTCGTGCCAGCTACGCTCTGACCAAAGAAGAGAAGGTCATCTTTTTTGAATGCCTGAGCAGTATGAAGGTCCCGTCTGGATTCTCGTCCAATATAAAGGGAATAATAAACATGGCGGAGAAAAAGTTCCAAAACCTGAAGTCTCACGACTGCCACGTGATTATGACGCAATTGCTTCCGATTGCTTTGAGGGGGCTCCTGCCGGAAAATGTTCGAGTAGCCATTGTGAAGCTATGTGCATTCCTCAATGCAATCTCTCAGAAGGTAATCAATCCAGAAGATCTACCACGGTTACAGAACGATGTGGTCCAATGTCTTGTCAGTTTCGAGTTGGTGTTCCCGCCATCCTTCTTCAATATTATGACTCACCTCCTGGTTCACCTAGTCGAAGAGATTTTCATTCTCGGTCCTGTATTTCTACACAATATGTTCCCCTTCGAGAGGTTCATGGGAGTATTAAAGAAATATGTTCGTAACCGTGCTAGGCCAGAAGGAAGCATCGCCAAGGGCTATGGAAATGAGGAGGTAATTGAGTTTTGTGTTGACTTTGTTCCTGACCTTAAGCCGATTGGACTTCCTCGATCGCGGCACGAGGGGAGACTAAGTGGAAAAGGCACGATCGGAAGGAAATCAACGATATGTATGGACGGCCATTCTCTGACTGAAGCACACCACACTGTACTGACCAATTCCAGCTTGGTGGCTCCGTACTTTGAGAAACACAAGAATATTTTACGCTCGGACAACCCGGGGAAGCCTGAATCCTGGATTAGGAAGGCCCACATGGAGACTTTCGGCAGTTGGTTGAGAAAACATTTAATGAATGACAATGATGTTGTAGATCAGCTGTACATGTTGGCCAAGACACCATCTTCGACTATAACGACTTTCCAAGGGTACGAGATAAATGGGAATACATTTTACACGATCGCCCAAGATAAAAAGAGCACCAACCAAAACAGTGGTGTCCGCTTTGATGCAGCAACCGAGAATGGGCAAAAGGTCACATATTATGGTTACATAGAGGAGATATGGGAACTTGACTATGGACCCTCCTTTAAGGTCCCTTTGTTCCGGTGCAAATGGTTCAAGCTAACAGGAGGTGGGGTAAAGGTGGACCAGCAATACGGAATGACAATGGTGGATTTCAACAATCTTGGTTACCTTGACGAACCATTCGTCCTAGCGAAAGATGTCGCTCAGGTTTTCTATGTGAAGGACATGAGTAGCAAACCGAGGAAACGGAAAGATAAGAAAACGATCAGTACATCATGCGATGATCCAAAGCGCCACATTGTTCTTTCAGGGAAAAGAAACATCGTGGGAGTGGAGGACAAGACAGACATGTCAGAAGATTATAATATGTTTGGTGAAATTCCGCCCTTCAAAGTGAACACCGACCCAAGCATTAAGTTAAATGATGAGGATGCTCCATGGATACGGCACAATCGTAAGCAAGCAGGGACACAAGGGAAGAATTGATGTGTAATAATTTATTGTACCAAACTTTGTATTTGGTCGATGAACTGAATGATGTATCAAACCTTTTGTCAAACCTTCAAGGGATTAGTTTTATTTTTCTGATTTTTTTGATATATAATTGTATTTTTAAGATTTTAAAATGAATTAGTTTTATTTTTCTGATTTTAAAAGGAAAAAGGAAGAAGAAGAAAGAAGGAAAAAGGAAAAAAACAGAAGAAAAAAGGAAAAACAGAAGAAAAAAACAAACAGAAGAAAAAAGGAAAAACAGAAGAAAAACATAAGAAAAAAACAAACAGAAGAAAAACAGAAGAAAAAAGGAAAAAGGAAGAAAGGAAGAAAAACAAGAAAAAGGAAGAAAAAAACAGAAGAAAAAAATAGAAGAAAAAAGGAAGAAAAAAACAGAAGAAAAACAAGAATTTAAAATGAATTAGTTTTATTTTCTGATTTTTTTGATATATAATTGTATTTTTAAGATTTTAATAACATAAATAAATAAGTAATTAGAAACTTTAATAGCAAAAATAATTATCATAAAGTAAAATAAATAAGTAATTAGAAACAAAATAAAATAAAATAAATAAGCTTTTTGTTGTAAGTAGAAACAAAACAAAATAAATAAAGCAAAAATGAAAACAAAAAACAGGCAAAAAATAAAAAATAAGCCACCTACTGGGCCACCACGGCCTGAATACGACTAGAAACCCATTATTGGGCCAGGATTCAAGCCCGCAGGAAGGCCCAGTAGGCCCACAGGCTAGTAGTAACAGAATAGGCCCGTAAGCCTGCATTTGAGAGGAGCTCGAAGTGGTCAGCGCAGCCGCGCTTATAAACCACTGTCGAAGCCTCTCGGCTAGCGAGGTGGGACTAAACATCCCACCGCACCGCGCCAGTGCCAGCACAGACCTTTAGTCGCGGTCGGTGTGGCGGACCGCGACTAAAGCTAGCCTTTAGTCGCGGTCCGCCACACCAACCGCGACTAAAGGCTCTTTCCTGCGCGGGAACGAAGCGGCGCCAAAACCCTTTAGTCGCGGTTGGTGTGGCGGACCGCGACTAAAGGCTAGCTTTAGTCGCGGTTGGTGTGGCGGACCGCGACTAAAGCTAGGCTTTAGTCGCGGTCCGCCACACCAACCGCGACTAAAGCTGCGTCTATAAATACTGCACTTGGCAGTTTTGCCACTTCCCATTCTCCTCTCTCTCGACGCCGAAGCGCTGCCCCGACGCCGATCGACGCCGACGCCGACGCCGAAGCCCTGCCCGACGCCGGAGCCCTGCGCGCCGCCGCCCCCCGTCCCCAGTGAGCGCCGCCCGTGCCCTGCGCCCTTGCCCGCCGCCCGACGCTCTGCCGCCCGCCGCCCGCCGCGCCCGCCGCCCGCTGGCCCTGCCTGCGCCGTGTCCTCCGCGCGCCGCCCGCCGCCCGCTGGCCCTGCCAGCTGCCGTCCTCCGCGCGCCGCCCGCCGCCCGCTGGCCCTGCCGTCCTCTGCCGGCAGAAGAAGATCAGAAGAAGAAAAAGGAAGAAGAAGAAGAAAGAAAAAGGGAAAAGGAAGAAGAAGAAAAAGGAAAAAAAGGAAAAAGGAAAAAGGAAAACACAAAAAAAAACAAATTAAACAGAAGAAAAAACAAAAGAAAACAAAAAAACAGAAGAAAAACAAAGGAAGAAGAAAGAAAAAGGAAGAAGAAAAAAAACAAGAAAGAAAAAGAAAGAAGAAAAAAGAAAGGAAGAAGAAAAACAAAGGAAGAAGAAAAAAAGAAAGAAGAAAAAGGAAGAAGAAAAAAAGAAAGAAGAAAGAAAGAAGAAAGAAAAATGAAGAAGAAAAAACAAGAAAGAAAAAGAAAGAAGAAAAAAGAAAGGAAGAAGAAAAACAAAGGAAGAAGAAAAAAAGAAAGAAGAAAAAGGAAGAAGAAAAAAAGAAAGAAGAAAGAAAGAAGAAATAAAAATGAAGAAGAAAAAACAAGAAAGAAAAAGGAAAAAAAATGAAAACCAAATAAAAACCAAATGAAAACCAAAAGAAAGAAGAAAGGAAAAGGAAGAAGAAAAAAAGAAGAAGAAAGGAAGAAGAAAGGAAGAAGAAGAAAGAAAGAAAAAAGAAAAAGGAAAGAAGAAGAAAGAAAGAATAGAAAGGAATAAGAAGAAAAGGAAGAAGAAGAAAGAAAGAAGAAAGGAAAGAAGAAAGAAAGAAGAAGAAAGGAAGAAGAAGAAAGAAAGAAGAAGAAAGGAAAAAGGAAGAAGAAAATAAGTAACTTAAAACTTGATAATTAACAAAAAACCGTAAAATTTGATAATTAACCAAATGGCGAGGGTTATACATGTGTGTTGTCCTCGCCTCCCTCTCCGTGGCGCCGTCGTCTGCCGCCCCGTCTCGCGCTCTACCGCGACACCCTCTCCCACCCCTTCCTCGCCCCCTCCTTTTGCCACCGCCCTTTCGCCACCGCCACCGCCACCGCCCCCCTTCTTCACTTAATTAATTTGTTTTTACTACATGTTTTCAGGACTGACATAATGGCGGACGATAGAGCTGACCCGATTATGGACAACTATGATCCGGACGGTGAAGCACATATGTTCGGCATCATAAACGGCGATATTCAATATGTGCCGACCGGACAAGAAGAAGATGATGTCTCTTCTTATCTGAACCTTGATGGTGAAGATGAAGGGCGCCGTCAGCAAGATGATGCCGAACAAACGTCGATAAACGACGATCTTCAAATGGAAGTAGCAACCACCTCTGGCGCCGAGGTATATATATACATTGAGCCTCTGGTGATACAAACTAACTGATTTGAATAAATATGTGTGTACTAACGGGCGCGACCTCTCTTTCTTATTTTAGCCCTCGGCCGGATCATCGAAACAATCGAGTACGTCGTCAAAGCGTGGCGCAACCAAGACGATGAAACAAGGGGAAACATGCACCATCGAGGTTGTCGACAGTGCAACCGGCAGGCCGCTGGAGCCCCGCAAGAACGCCATCAAGTTTGTCAGCCAATGCGGAGCCGTTGTTAGAGACAACGTCTCGATCACCGTCCAGGAGTGGAATGAGCCAAAGAAGGCACGAATTGCTGGTTTCACTTTTGTCGATAAGAGAACAAAAAAAGATTGCTTCAAGAAGCTTATGGAACATTTCGTTCTACCTCCGGAATACAACAAATTCGATGAGGAGGGTAACAAGATTGAGGAAAACAAGGAGAGGAGGAGGCTAGTCAAACAGTTCGCTCTTCATAAGATGGCCGACGCATTCCGGAAATTCAAGCAAAATCTAAACCATGACTTTGTCAAGCAGAACAAGACTCCGGATTTCAAAGGACAATATGAGAAACTGAAACATGATTGGCCAGAATTTGTGAAGCAAAAGAAATCGGAGCAGTTCATTCAAATATCGAAAAAAAATAAGGAAAATGCGGCTAAGAAGGAGTACAATCATATTATGGGGCCAGGAGGGTATCGCCTTTGGCAGCCTAGGTTGGCGAAGATGGAGAACGAGCTGAGGGCGCGAGGAATCCGTCCAGGTACGGAGGGATGGGACCCAAGGGCCAAAAGCTGGTGGTACGGGCATGGGGGAACGCTGAACCCGGAGACAGGGGAGTGTGTTTACCAGGGCAAAATAATGAAACCCACCCAAGCCCTTATTGACGCAATGAGGGATGCTCAAGAGGGGAAGATCAAGTTCAACAGAGAGAACGACGCACTGACAAAAGCCCTCGGGAATCCTGAACACGGAGGACGTGTACGAGGCATGGGGCACATTCCGTGGAAAATAGGGTTCCCCCAGAACGATGACCCGTACGGTTACAGAAGCCGTAAGAGAAAGATGGATCGGGAAGCAGATGTTGTGGCGCGGTTGGCATCGGAAATGGATGTGATGAAGAAAACCGTGAGTGTACTAGTAGCCGAAAGAGATGCAGCTTGGGCGCAGCATGAAGATCATCCAGCGGATCTCGATAGCCAGCAGCGGAGAAGCAGCGTGGCTTCCACGGAGGCCCCACCGGCTGGTGCAGATGCACCGACGATCGAAATTACTGCACCGGAGCCTCTGGTGGTCGAAATTACTGCACCGGAGCCTCCTCGCTACCCCGTGGACGATATAAAGGAGAGGAAAGAATGTCATCTGTATTATCCTATCGGGAACATGTCCATGAAGGTAGCCATCGGCAGTGCTTTACCATGTTTACCTGGAGCGCTCCACCACAACAACCCCATTCAAGATGGCTATGCTCGTGTCACGGTGGAGGACATAGTCCAAGGGTTTGAGGACCTGGAGATTGACATTGCTACACCTGAAGGGGAGAAAAGACTTGGAGATGTCAAGCGCCATTTCATTCTATGGCAAAAGAAGTTTATCAAGTTTCCAGGCGAGGCGCCAAGGACAACAAGTCCACCCCCCTACGGTGGTGGTGGTGGCGGTGGCGGCGGCGGCGGTGGTGGTGGTGGTGGCGGTTCACCTACACCTCCGTCACGTCAGCCGACGCCTCCCAGTCCACAACGTCCGGTGGGTGATCAGACGCCGCCCCCCAGTCCTCGTCCGGCGGGTGATCAGACGCCGCCCCCCAATCCACCTCCGGCAAAGAAGCAGAAGCAGTCCTGGATTATTAACCCGGACCCTTATGTACCTAAGACCACAAAGGTACCGGAGCCATCACTGAAGCCTCTCCCCACAAGGCCTTGGGAACGTAGTGCCGAGGAAACTGCCGCGGCCGCGGCTGCTGATCTTGAGAAATGAAAGGCGGACTGCAAGAAGAAAAGAGAGCCCGAGCCCAAGCCAGTATTTTCTGATGAGCAAAAGAAGTGGGCTAAGTCATTTTTGAGCACACCGTCCCAAGCCGCGAAGAATCTGCCTGAGGACTATGCACGTGAACTTCGTAGGCAGGCACTCATGTTGAAGGAGAAGAAAGGGCGGGCGGATGACCCCGATCCGGAACAAAGTAAACGAGTTGCCCAGCTCGGGGAACAAAGTAAACAATCAATTGCCCCGCTTATAGTGAAAGCCGCCGGTTCGGATGACCCCGATATCATAGCAGCTGCGGCAGCACTTGGATTGACTGCAACGAGTGCCAGAGAACAAGCGGCCAACTTAGGTATTACTCTTCGTGAACTGTTAGGCCTTGATGAGGCGCCAGTGAAGGAGGTAGTAATTACATATGTGAAGAATGGGCCTCTCGACGAGCCTGCGCAGGAACAGGATCTACCTCCACAAATGAAAGGTCTGCTGAAATGGTACAAGGGTTACATAAAAAATAAAAACGCCAACGAATATATTTATGCGGAAGTTAGACATGAGCATCACTTCAAACATTACTATGTACAAATTCATCTGAGTGAATTGTTCCAGCTTTTCAATCTGCGCGAGCTCAACAAATCTATCATCAGTTGCTACGTTCTGTAAGTGATTTATTTCTACCCCATCTCGTTCATATTGCCTGCACTATATATATGTCCTAACTATATTGTTGTGTCCGCTATTATACATGCAGAATGAAGATTAAGGAATGCAGAGTAAGGAACATCCATGATGTTGGGTTCATTGACCCACACATCGTTAATGGATATGTGTTGCGGCATCACCCCGACGACATGGAGGCAGACCTGTGGCAGTTTCTTACAAAGCAGGAACTCAAAAGTGATATTCTATTTCCTTACCATTTTGGGTGAGTGTTTCTGTCTTGAGCACATTCTCTTTTGTTTACTCCATGCATGGTATGTGGCCGGCTAATCGATGAGTTATGCATGACGTACTGTGCATGTATCGTGTCCGCAGGTTCCACTGGATTCTGCTAGTAATTAAAGTTGACACCTCAGAATGTCTCGTCCACGACTCTCTGAATATGGATCCAAAGCTTTGGGGCAACCTGAGAAAAATGATGCAGAAGTAATTATTTTCATTCATTTGCGCTCTATATCGATCGGCCTATTTCGTTCATTTCCTAATATCAAGTAACTAATAACTCTCTTGTTCATTTAATTTTCTTTGCCTCGTAGGGTTTGGAGACGGTTCGTAGATACAAAGGTCGGTGAATTCAAAAAAGAGCTAGAATTCAAAATGTCAAAGGCTAAGAATGTTGGGGATATTCAGCCAGCGGGGACCAATCTATGTGGATACTATGTCTGTGAGATGATCCGGAGATACACCTCTGAGCGGGTTCCGAGTGATACCAATGCTCAGAGGAATAACCTCCGGATGATGCTTAGTCCAGAAGCTCGCTTCCGACCACTTCAAGAGGAACTAGCTGGATGGTTCAGGAGGGAAGTCCTCCATCCTAAAGGAGAACACCATTACGAGGACGTAGAACTTTATATGCCTTAAATTATGTATGGAAACTTGTTCAAAATTGTATATGGTCATCCGATGATATTTAATATATACTGTATATTCCTCTTGAATTCTTTTTGGTTCTAATTTCAAATTTGTTTGAAATTGTACAATCATATGCATGTATGTAGTAGCGTAGAATATGTGAAACTCCTTCAAAATTAAAATAAAGCATAAAAGAAATAAAACAATACAAATTAAACAGAAAACAGGTTTAGGGGGGGGGGGCAGGTTTAGGGGGGGGGGCTAAAACCCTAAACCTGCGGCGGTCTTTAGTCGCGGTTTGCCAGAAGAACCGCGACTAAAAGTCCTCCGCCCCGACGGCCACCTGGCGCCCACGTGGACGGGCCTTTAGTCGCGGTTCTTAAGCAACCGCGACTAAAGGGTGGAGCCTTTAGTCCCGCCTGTTTGGTCGCGGTTGCGCAACCGCGACTAATGGCAGTTGCGAACCGCGACCAAAGGCCCTTTTTCCACCAGTGTCAAAACAAATCATTGAATGCATGAAAAATAGCAAATGAAGGCAGAAATGGCTGAAAGTTGATGGCGTCGCTTTGAATGGTGCATACTGAACGGAAAAAATATAAGAGCATTTACATCATGATCTTATATTTCTTTACAGTCTAAATTGTCAATATGATCTTATAACATAAAAAATACTTTGATCATCAACGATCTTTGTGTGTATAATCTGAATTGTCAATATGAGTCATCAACGATTTATAAACCGATGAAGACTCATATTGCGGCCACAAATTCTACACATAGAGTTCAATAAAGACCAAGTGCTTGTGATAGTTTGAGTAATAACATATTTAAGGTGGTAAAAGGCTTGTTAGGGGAGCGAGGTGGGACTAAAAACAGCCTGCCACAACGTCATTAGTACCGGTTCGTGGTTCGAACCGGCACTAAATGGTGATGATGGGGCCATAGCCTGACCGCAGGCTGACACAGCCTCTTTAGTGCCGGTTCGTGGGACGAACCGGTACTAAAGGTTCTCCACGAACCGGTACTATTGATCGCCGCCATGAACCGGCACTAGTGTACACATTAGTGGCGACTCTAATTCAAACCGGCACTAATGTGCTTCACAAAAGACCCTTTTCCTACTAGTGCTTCGGCGGCGGCCGCGTCGGGTACGTCGACGTCCTGCTCGGCGGCATGGTCCCTTGGGTGCGCGTCACCGAGAGGCTCTCCGGCCACAACTTCTTTGATGCTAGCACGACCCCGCTGCTGACGGCGTGGATGGTGCGCTTCGGCGAGCTGGACGCTGCCAGGGCCGTCTTCCAGGACGTCGACAGGCTAGTCGAGTACGCTGGGACGATCCAGGCACGGCTTGCCGCCGAGGCTGGAACTGCTAGCAACTGATAAACCTGGTCTGCTATGGTGGTCGTTGTGGTTGATGCAAGTATCCACATAGTGCATCAAATTACATGCTCTGGGTCTTCCCCTCTTTTCACATAAATAAATAAAATCAAATTACATAGAACTCTTGATGGATGACATTTTTTATATAGCCTGGCTATACTATTAACCATGCTCTTATTAGGGAAATCAAAGAACTACATGAAAAAAAAGTCGTACCTGAGAGGAAAGACATAAAAAGAGTCGATCACCAAAGTAAAAGCCCATCGTCAGAATAAAGCCTTTGTGCTTCTCTGCTTTTGTGCCCATCTATGCTAATCTAGTAGTTGTCCACTGGTTGGTCAGTTCCCGAGAGAAAAGACATAAACCGAGTCGACCAACAAAGTAAAAGCCCATCGTCAGAATAAAATCCCGTGTATTTCTCTGCTTCTGTGCCCATCTATACTAATCTAGTTGTTGTCCTCTGGTTGGTCAATTCATGAGAGGAAATACATAAAAAGATTCGACTACCAAAGTAAAAGCCTGTGCGTTTCTCTGCTTCTATGCCCATCTATGCTAAGCTAGTTGTCGCCCTCTGGCTGGTCAGTTCCTAAGAGAAAAGATACCTTTAGTCATGTTATAAAAGCTACAACTATGAGACTTGTGTTAGCTATTGCCGTATCCAGACTTGTGTTAGTTTTTGCATGGTGCTCTCGAAGAGAAGGTCTACATGAAACAACCACCAGGGTATGCAGACAAGAAAAACCGTATTATGTGTGCAAGCTTGACAAAGCGCTACGGCTTCAAACAAGCACATAGAGCATGGTACTCCAGATTAAGCTCCCAGTTAAGAGGTCTTTGGCTTCATTGCATCCAAATCTCACACTTTCTTTGTTTATTTACAACAAGGCAAAACTAGTCATCTTTGTGGTTATATATGTTGATGATGTTGCAAACTCTTCACAAAGTGGTACTAATGCTCTTCTACATGATTTGAGCTCAGAATTTGCTTTGAAGGATCTAAGTGACTTGCACTTCTTCCTAGGCATTGAAGTCAAGAAAACACAAGATGACATAGTGTTGAACCAGGAAAAATATGCCACTAAGCTTCTAGCTTGTATGGGAATAAAGAGCTGCAAACCTGCAACTACACCGTTGTCTTCCTCGGAAACACTCTCAGCTTATGAAGGAGAGCCACTTTAGGAGGAAGAAGGCACAAGGTATAGAAGTGCCGTGGGAGCACTCCAGTATTTGACTCTCACACGCCTCGATATCTCATTTGCTGTTAACAAAATTTGTCAATATCTGCATGCACCTATCATTATACATTGGACAGCTCTCAAGAGGATTGTGAGATATGTAAAACATACTGTGGGATTAAGACTCAATTTTAGACGTTCTAACTCCACTTTTGACAGTGCATTTTCTGGTGCTGAGTGCGCAGGTTGCAGTGATGATAGAAAGTCAATTGGAGGATTTGCAATATTTTTTGGTTCTAACCTTATTTTTTGGAGTGCCAGAAAACAAGCCACTGTGTCCAGGTCAAGTACATAAGTTGAGTATAAGTCTTTGGCAAATGCCAGTGCAGAAATCATTTGGAGCCTGTCACTACTCGAAGAGTTGGGAGTAAAACAAAACTGCATCTCATGTTTATGGTGTGATAATTTGAGAGCAACATATCTGTGTGCAAATCCAGTCTTTCATGCCAGAACCAAACACATTGAAATTTTTCATTTTGTCCGACAAATAATTGCAGAAAAGAAACTTGAGATATGATTCATTCCTTCAAGAGATCAAGTGCAGATGACTTGACCAAGACATTATCAGCAAAACCAATTGAGGAGTTTAAGAACAATCTTAACTTAGGATAGTCTGAGATTAAGGGAGGGTGTTAGAGTTCAAGTTATCTTTTTGTTGTAATCTTAACAGCATCCTCGCCATCGCTGTCACTTTCACCACCATCGTATGCTGCATACCTATCCCATGCCGGTAAGCTGATCCTGTTCGACACTAACCCACAACGGTATCATGCCTTCTTCTACTGGAATGTGACGTTGTGAGTGGCCTTCGTCGTGGTCATCATGTTGGCATTACAGTACACCCTGAAGGAGCGCTTCGCTCCGTCGTGGACATCATGCGAGAGAAGGCCGAGGAGCTCACGACATGGAAGTACTTTTCTGGGAAGAAGGCAAAGATGTTGACTTACTTGGAAGGAAGCAATGTTGATGATTCATCAGCCGCAACGGTGCCGCCCGCCAGGAATGACGATGGTGATCAATCAGCCGCACCTGTACCAGTCACCAGCGTGTAACTAATTGGTTCTACTCCCTCGGTCTCACAATATGATCATTTTCAAGCTAAATTAGTATAGCTTGAAAAATGATCTTATATTATGGGGCATAGGGAGTACTTGTTTACATTCATTTTACAAGGGGTGGAGATGTTTGGAAAACGTGGGGTCTTGCTTTGTGCTATATACACCGAAGAAAGTGTACACAGGGGAGTAATTTAAATTTATTTATTTTTGATTTTGTATACCATGTCTGATGGTGTGCCTATTTCGACTTGCTTTCTTTAATCCTTTCACTTGTCCTGGGTCGCCCATGTAAAACTGAAATGAAGTCCCATTGTGGAATATCACAAAAGATAACAAAAGAGGATTTTAAAAAAATAGTTGAAAGGAGAGCAGCTTTCGGTGCCCGGGTGCATCTGCACCCGGTCAAAAAAAATTTCGTAAAAAATTCAGAAAAATTCAAAAAATTCCAAAAAAAATCCTGGTGGTAGAAAATTTGATGCGTGAGGTACGCTCCAATTTTCAAAACATTTGGATTTCTGTGCAGCTCTCAGCAAAAAAGACAAATCAGACAAGAATAGTACGTGAACAGTATACATTTTTACAGACCTCCGATTTGTCTTTTTTGCTGAGAGCTTCACAGAAGTCCAAATGTGTTGAAAATTGGAGCGTACCTTACGCATCAAATTGTCTACCACCCTCATTTTTTTTGGAATTATTTGAATTTTGTTAGTATTTATTTTGATTTTTTTCGTGAGCGCAGGTGCAGATGAGCTCGGGCTCAGATTCGAATTTTCCAGTTGAAAGTGCATATACTCTTTGGCAATGTACATATTTGTAGGATTTACTCTTTTTACTGTTTTTTAATTAGGTGACGACAGTAGAAATAACCTCATCTAGTTTGTTTGGATTTCCCAGAAATGATGGCAGGTTTGTATCTTTACTTCAGAATGAAAAGACATGCCACCAGAACCATCCTTGACTTTGCCAACTGAGATCATCATTGATCCACCCAATTTAGTTTTTGATTTCTTCAAATTTAATAGACATGTCCAGTTATAATATTATTTTATATTTAGACATGCTGCATCTAGTCTGGCTGGTTGACCTCACCGTGGGCACATTGTTGAGCCGTCGCTGTCTCCCGCTCCATTTCTTTGTCGAGAAATTAAAAGAAAAAGACAAAATTTGCATCGTTTTATTGAACGTTGAAAGATGTATGGTATACCAGATTATGAATTTTGATTATCACCCTCTGAGTCATTCCACAACATCTCTGATTAAGTTTGCTTTCATGTGTCATAGGATGGATTTCTCAGTTCTGTGAAAAATTACTTACATACAAAGAATTCAAGATTCATATCTTGTATCGTCCCGGGATTAAGGTTTAGTTTGTCGTTACTGAACTATGTTGTGATGTGTTAATTTGATAATTCAATGTAGAATATTAAACATAGACGCACGTAAAAATCGATCAAACAAACATCAAACTAGTTGATGACAAATGGAATTATGTAAGCCAACACAAGGTCAAGATTGATTTGCTTTCCCCTCTTGCAAGGCGATTAGGGAAAGCCTTCCTCCTTTCGATCTTCGCCGGTGAGCCCGTCGATTCACCTCCCCTCCGCCTGCCGGTAGCGAGGGGGGGGGGGGGTTCTCGTGCCTCGTCTCCGGCTAGTAGATAGGTAATGTTTTGTTAGTTCTCGCAGAGGCGGCGTTTGGACGGATGGCGGCGCTTTTTCTTCGAGTTAGCCTTCCGGGCTCCGATCCTTCTCAAATTTGTTTGTTGGGACGGATTAGACGGAGCTCCGGCGTAGATTCCTGCCAGCTCCCTGGGGCGGCGAGGTTAGGGTTTCTCGCCGTGCATATGCAACGGCCATATTTGGTGTCAATTTTTTTAGATCGATTCAACGATGACAATTGCGGCTCCAGGGTGCTGGTCCTTAGGGGCACGTGCACGAAAACTTCCCGGCTGGCATCGACAAGGTCAGGCCGGCTCCGGTATGGGAGCAGCAACAACGACGCGTCGGTGGCTCGTTCTGGCGACGACAATGGTTGTTCGGTGCTCCATGCACCTCGATGTAATTTTTATTATGTTTGAGGGGTTTTGTACTTTCGGTGAATCCTTATAATAAATCTGATCTAAAAAAAAGGTCAAACACAGCCTTAATGTGTAAACGGTTGAGTTCTGATCATTCGGATGGATCAATACATATAGCTGTGCAAAAGCATAATCCCGTCAATGGATTCATTAATTTATTACCATGGTAAATAAAATTTATATTAAAGAGAAAAGTAGTAGTACTCCTTCCAATCCATATTAATTGATCCACACTTATTAATATGGATCGGAGGGAGTACAAACTATCATATAATGATATATGGTAGTTTATGGTCATTTAGTAGCAGAGATTTAATCGAAAATGCCAAACGGAGACCGAGCTTCACGGAGGTCTTTATTTGAAAACTTCAAAATTTAAACTTTTCAGTTTTTAAAAATTCTAAAAATAAATACACATATAGCTAGATACATAATATACATTTGTGCAAATTTTTAGGTCGAAATACAATAAAATGTGAGCTATACAAAAAAGACAAATCTGGGGCTTTTTAGCATATGTATTGTCAATCTTTAAAGTTCATGATTTTGATTTTTTGTGCAGCTCGCAATTCAAGGTATTTCATCCTGAAAATTTTCACACATACACTTTACATCCTTGCATACATGTGTAATTTTTTTCAGAATTTTTTAACTGAAATTTACGAATTTTGAATTTTTCAAAATAAAGGGATCCATGGAGCTCGGTCTCTAAAATGCCCTACTCAGATTTAATCCCTTATGATTGATAGAGATTTATTCCCCAGATACTACATAGATCTCAGAATAGTGTTGTTCATTGTCTCGCAAGGTATAGTCAGAGCTACGTCTGTGTGGCTCGGTAGACGACCCCCTTGTATTAAGGATCTCTTGCGGAAGGATTATAACTCTATCTTACTGGAATAAACTACTGTTGATCTAAAAAAAAGTATACATATTTATTATACACAAGAGACAAGACCAACCACCAGGCAACAAGCACAGTGAAGCTCCAGGCAGAACACATATACTCCCTCCGTCTGGAAATACTCGTCGAAGAAATGCATAAAAATGGATGTATCTAGAACTAAAATGCGTCTAGGTACATCCATTTCTCCGACAAGTATTTGGGGACGGAGGGAGTACAATAGTATCAATTTAAAGAAATCCACGACAAACAAAAGGGAAATAAGGAATAATCAAATGAGAAATCCACAGTAAGTTGGTCCATGAGTCGCCGGCCTGTCGCGACTACGGGCTGGGACGAACCTTAACTCCACCGGTGAAGAATACGGTGCGGACACGAATCTCAAATAAAACACGGGCGGAGCTGCTATCCTGCAGAAGCGCTCTCCCGGCCGCCGCAGGGGACACGACGGAGCATAGCGCCACGATTACGGCGACAAGAAGGAGGAGCAGGAGGGGGTTCCGAGCCATGGCGGCCATCAAAGCCTTTGCTTATAGCAGTGCTCCTTGAGGTCCTTGCAACGGCATTGAGGGGTGCTCCTACTGCTTATATAGGGGGAATCATGTCGACGTGAAGGGGCTCCGCGGTCGTCAAGGTTCATTAAAAGATGATGATCAACTGATTTGCGTGGTTTTATTGTTTAGTGGCCGTGTTGTCGTTGCTTCAACTTATATTTCCAAGCTGCATATGGTTGTTGTTAGTAAACGGCTTATCGCGCCACGCATGTATATCAATCTAATAATGTGGCAATCATGTGCAAGCAACGATTGTGAGTTGGCATGTTACATGGTCAATGCAGCGTACGGGCTGGGTTTCGTCAGCGACAATCTCACCGGACAACAGACGGCAGCTGAAGCTGAGGTGTCACAAGAACAGCACCTTAATTACATTGCTGTGCTCCTTGTACGCGTACCTCGGCTGTTTCCAGCTTCACCGGCTTGTTCGTACATTTTGTGGTTGCCCTGCTGAATCGACTTGTCTTCAAGAATAGTTGTCGGACACGAGCCAGTCACTACCGCAGATAGGTTATATGTTGTTGGCCCCCCCAAAAAAATCATATTAGACGGGCTTTGCGTCCCGTCACATATATCGGCTTCCTATTTGACGCGCGCGAGCGTCAAAATGACGCGGGTTTGCTGAAGCTTGCGGTCCCGACGCCTTAGTTTGGATCGCCCACGGTCGCGAGGCAGTTTCATTTTTCTATGTTTCCTTTTTTATTTTATTTTTCCTTTTTTGTTTCTTTTTCTTTTGTTTTTTGGGCTTTCCTTTTTTATTTTTTCCTGCATTATACAAAGTTTATTGCGTGTTTACATCCAAAAATGTTCATTGTATATTTAAGAAAATGTTCACTCTATATTACCAAAAAAAATCAACGTTTCTTAAATGTTCATTGTGCATTTTAAAATTGTTCAGCGCATATCACAAAAATGTTCAATGCGTATTTAAATATTTGTTCGGCTTATTTTCGAATGCCATGTTGTTTCTTTAGAACACGGAGGATGATGGAGTACTCGACCATGGAGGATGAGTTGTTATACGATGCATGGTTGGCTGTATCCGCGAACTTTGTAGGCAGGATAGAAGGGGGCTCTTCTGGCAGCGCGTTCATTATTCGTTTTATGTGAAAGTACATTGCACCCTCCGACATGCACATCATCCAAAAACGCAATATGAAGTCGTTATCGTATTGATGGTACACCATCCAGGCCAGCGTCACCAAGTTTTGTAAAGCGATTGATCGGCTGGAGGCTAGGTGGATATTGCGCGCATCAAGGGAGGAGATTGTAAGTTTTGCTTCTTCTTGCTCAACTTATTAATTGAATCATTTTTCTTCTTTGCGGGAATGTTAATTGAATTATTCATTCACTCAATATTGCTCTACACATTATGTAGTCCGTACACACTACTGTGATGTACCATATGAGAGGGACGACCATTTATGCACATACACTGTTGGATGAAGCTGACAGGGCAGTATATGTGAGACGATGTGATTCGTTCATGAAAAACTTGTTGAACATCGGGTTGAAATTGAACTATTCTTGTACTACACTTATTTACATATGTACTCACTCCTTCCTTTGCTCCCATTCTTCAGAGGAGTGCTTCTCTATTAGGAGTTCGGTTCACTAGTCGTCAAGACGTCGAGAAGGTTTTTAACCTCGCTTGGCCTTGCGCCCTTGCAGCTCTGTTGGTGGATGTGACCATCTTCTGTTACGCTTTCTTTTGTTCTCACTCTCTTAGGGTTGTAATACTCTTCCGCTGTCATTTTATGGTCTATAATATTACTCTTGTATAAAAATTATTGTAATAAACTTTGGATTGGTATTAGTTATTGTAATTTGTGTTTCAATGATGTGATATTCATGTGGATACGTACACATATTGCTGCAATCTCCTAGAAAGTATGCGTATCTTGGACCGGATCTTTCCTTCCTTCATTCTCTGTTGATCATTTTAGTTTAAACGATAGTAAAAAATAAAGTTAGATTAAATCCACTCTATCACACAAACAAAAGTTATTAAATGGTAAAATCGAATATGTCCTACAATCCAAAGCAAAATTTATTTATTTTTGATTTTGTATACAACGTCTGATGGTGTGCATTGTTCGACTTCCTTTCTTTAATCCCTTCACTTGTCCTGGGTCACCTATGTAAAACTGAAACGAAGGCCCACTGTGGAATATAATAATAAATAACATAAAAAGATTTGAAAAAAAAATTTAATTTGAAAGTTCATGTATTGTTCGGCAATATACATATTAGTTTTCCCGCCTGCTGCATTCCACGAGTATCACATAGCTTTCATATATAGTACTAGTTCACAGTGTGAATTCAGCGTTCTCCGGGAATTCCATAATGCACAGGTAGTTAAGAAGCCGTCATGTAGTCCATTTGCACTTGTTGCATTTCAAAGGGGCCTAGATGGCCATGGGAGAATTTAAACATGATGCGTCTGATCTGGCTGGTTGACCTCTCCGTGGGCACATTGTTGAGCCGTCACTTTCTCCCGCTCCATTTCTTTTTCGAGAAATTAAAACAAAAAAGAGAAATCTTGCATCGTTTTATTAAATGTTGAAAGATGCATGGTACAAGATTATGAATTTCAATTATCTCCCTCTGAGTCATTCCATAACATCTCTGATTATGTTTGCTTTCATGTCATAAGATGGATTTTCCAGTGTTGTGAAAAATTATTTATATACAAAGAATTCAATATTCATATCTTTTATCGTCCCATGATTAAGGTTTAGTTTGTCGTTACTAAACTATGTTGTGCTGGGTTAATTTTATAATTTAATGTAGAAAAACAAACATAGAAGCACGTAAAAATCAATCAAACGAACATAAAACTAGTTGATAACAAACAGAATTATGGTAAGCCAACACAAGGTCAAACCCAGGGTTAGGATCTAATCATTCTGAACGATCAATACATGTGGCTGTGCATAATGTAAGACATTATTACATCCAACATATTCACATATTGGATGCAATAACATTTTACATTATGAGACAGAGGGAGTATTATACAAGACCAACCCACCAGGCAGCATGCACCCAAGGCTGAGCAATGAAGCTCCATGCATATACAGTAGTATCAATTTAAAGAAGTCCACGATAAACAAAGGAATACAAGGAATAAACAATTGAGAAATCCACAACAAGTTGGTCCATGAGTCGCCGGCCTGTCATGACTACGGGTTGGGTAGAATCTCAACCCTACTGTTGCAGACTATGATGTGACGCCACCGATTCAATCGTACACTAATCATGCACGCAAACGTGTACGATCAAGATCAGGGACTCACGAGAAGATATCACAACACAACTCTAAAACATAAAATAAGTCATACAAGCATCATAATACAAGCCAAGGGCCTCGAGGGCTCGAATACAAGTGCTCGATCATAGACGAGTCAGCGGAAGCAACAATATCTGAGTACAGACATAAGTTAAACAAGTTTGCCTTAAGAAGGCTAGCACAAACTGGGATACAATCAAAAGAGGCGCAGGCCTCCTACCTGGGATCCTCCTAACTACTCCTGGTCGTCGTCAGTGGGCTGCACGAAGTAGTAGGCACCTCCAGTGTAGTAGGAGTCGCCGTCGACGGTGGCGTCTGGATCCTGGGCTCCATCGTCTGGTTGCAGCAATCGGGTAGAGAGATGGGGAAAAGGGGGAAACAAGGCAACCGTGAGTACTCATCCAAAGTACTCGCAAGCAAGGAGCTACACTACATATGCATGGATATATGTCTAAGGGGACATATCAGTGGACTGAACTGCAGAATGCCAGAATAAGAGGGGGATAGCTATTCCTGTCGAAGACTACGCTTCTGGAAGCCTCCGTCTTGCAGCATATAGAAGAGAGTAGACTGAAGTCCTCCAAGTAGCATCGCATAGCATAATCCTACCCGGCGATCCCCTCCTCGATGCCCTGTTAGAGAGCGATCACCAGGTTGTATTTGGCACTTGGAAGGGTGTGTTTTATTAAGTATCCGGTTCTAGTTGTCATAAGGTCAAGGTACAACTCCGGGTCGTCCTTTTACCGAGGGACACAGCTATTCGAATAGATTAACTTCCCTGCAGGGGTGCACCACATAACCCAACACGCTTGATCCCATTTGGCCGGACACACTTTCCTGGGTCATGCCCGGCCTCGGAAGATCAACACGTCGCAGCCCCACCTAGGCACAACAGAGCGGTCAGCACGCCGGTCTAAATCCTATGCGCGCAGGGGTCTGGGCCCATCGCCCTGAGCACACCTGCACGTTGCGTACGCAGCCGGAAGCAGAACTAGCCCCCTTAATACAAGAGCAGGCTTACGTTCCAATCCGGCACGCGCCGCTCAGTCGCTGACGTCACGAAGGCTTCGGCTAATACCACGACGCCGAGTGCCCATATCTTTCCCGCGTAGTTGGTTAGTGCGTATAGGCTAGTAGCCAGACTCAGATCAAATACCCAGATCTCGTTAAGCGTGTTAAGTATCCGCGAACGCCGACAGGGCCAGGCCCACCTCTCTCCTAGGTGACCTCAACCTGCCCTGTCGCTCCGCCTCAAAGATCCACTCGCGGGTACTCCTACGAGCCGACCCGTCTTTGTTCACCACATGTATCATGTATATAGTATATACCCGTGATCACCTCCCGAGTGATCACGACCCGATAGTATAGCACAGCAGACGGACAAGAATGTAGGGCCACTGATGGTAAACTAGCATCCTAAACTAAGCAGGTAGGATTGCAGGTAAAGGTATCAACAGTAGTAACAAGGACAGGCTATGCATCAGGATAGGAATAACGAAAGCAGTAACATGCTACACTACTCTAATGCAAGCAGTATAGAGGAGAGTAGGCGATATCTGGTGATCAGGGGGGGGGCTTGCCTGGTTGCACTGGCAAGAGAGAGGGGTCGTCAACTCCGTAGTCGTACTGGGCAGCATCAGCGTCAGTCTCGGTGTCTAGCGAGAGAAGAGGGGGGAGAAACAATAAATATTTAAGCAAACAGATGCATAGTGATGCATGTCATGACAAGTATCGGTGCTAGGGGTGCCCTAACGCGGTATGAGGTGATACCGGTGAAGGGGGGAAACAACCGGGAAAGCATCCCCGGCGTTTCGCGTTTTCGGGCAGAGGAGCCGGAGGGGGAAAGTTGCGAGTTCGATAGGTTAGGGGTGTATGGCGGACGAACGGGTTGCGTATTCGGAATCGTCTCGTCGTTCTGAGCAACTTTCATGTACAAAGTTTTTCCATCGGAGCTACGGTTTATTTTCTACTAATTATTAAAGTTTTAAATCATTTTCTAACTTATTAATTATTAATTGAATTAACATTATCCAGAATAGTGTACGCTGACGTCATCATGACGTCAGCAGCCAACAGGGCGTTGACTGGGTCAAACTGACGTGTGGGTCCCGCATGTCATTCACTGCTAGTTAATTAACCACAATTAATTAGGTTAACTAGTTAATTAGGCTAATCTAATCAGGATTAATTAATTTAATTAATTGATTATTTAATATATTTATTTTTATTAATTTTAAAATTCTTTCTTTCTTTTATTTTTTTGTTCTGTGGGCGAGGCCCCATGTCAGTGGCCCTAGGGAAGCCTTAGCGGGTGAGCGGGCATCGGGCATCAGGCGACTGGGCGCTATGGACGTCAGCCCGTTTGGGCGCTTGCCCAAGGCAGTGGAAGCGCCGGGCGCCGGCGGCTGCGGCGAGGTGCGCCGGGCAGGAGGCGGCAGTGGGGAACGACCACGGGCGGAGTAGTTGGGGTGGGGGCCATGGTAGAACAGGGAGGCAGCGGGACGGTGCGGGTCGGCGGCGGCCGCGAGCGTGCGCCAACGGCCGAAGAGACCAGTGGATCCAGGTGCGAGCGCGCGTGGTGAGGCGGAATAGGGCGCGAGCGACTCGGCGGGGCGCGACGCGGCGGAGCTCGTCGGGGCGGTTGGGAGCGACGAGCAGGGCTTGGCCCGTGCCATGGCGCGGTGAACCGTGCAACGACGCAGGGCGCGAGAGGAGCTCACAGGGGGAGGCCAGGAGGGGCGCGAGGCGCTGGGGGCGCACGAGCTCGTGCGGTGGCGCGTCGAGCAGGGGAGGGAAGGAGAGGGGGGCTCACGGCGCGGAGTAGGGTCTGTGGCAGTGGGGGTCGAGGAGGAGTCAGGGACGACGGGCGGCGACGGAGTCGTGGCGGCGTGATTCCGGCGAGCGGCGACGGCGGCCTGGGATGGCACCAGCGACGGGGTCGGGGAGGCGACGAGCAACGGCGTCGGCGGGCAGCACCGGGTGGAGGGGCGCGGCCGTCAGGGGCAGCGGCCTCGGGCGCTGGCGGGGTTCGATCCCGCCCCCAGATCGGATCGGGAGAGGGGGAGAGGAGTGGGGATCGAGAGGAGTGGGGGGTTAGGGTTTCTGGTAGTGGGGGGGGGGGGTTATAGACGGGGTGGGCCGACCTGGTGGCCCTGTTGGGCCGAACGGCCCAGGGAAGGGGGTCTTTTGTTTAATTTGTTTTCTTTTACTTTTTCATATTCTTTGTCTTTTCTTTATTTTCTTTTTTGTTTTTACACATTTCCTAAGCATTTTAGTTTTAGAAAAATACATAGGTTGCACCTAATTTAGTGAACTTGATTATGTCACTTTTCGAACATTTTTGTTTTGATATTCGAAAACTTTTATTGTTTGTCAATTTTTTTGAAATGATTTTTGAATCGGTTTGAACTAACGGAAGTTTAGCAACAGTAACCTAAGATGACTTGGCGTCAATAGGAGAGTTTTACTGTAGCCTAATTATCCGGGCGTCACAATTCTCCTCCACTACAAGAAATCTCGTCCCGAGATTTAAGAGGGGAGTAAGGGGGAATGTTCTGGTTACGATATTCTAACGGATCTTCTTGAAGAAGTTAATCTCTTTCTTTGATGCCTTTAATTCTTTATTCCAATGCATCATGATAAACCTGTCATCATTTCTTCGGGAACTCCATCATACTTATGAAAGGATAAAGGGTGGGCATACAGGGAGAACAGACCTCTGCAAGGTTAACTATCTGGTCGATAAGATCGGGGAAGGTGGTGGAAAGTAACTCTCGAATTGAAACTTAACGAAATATCGAGAGCAGAGTAAGAAAGTACCACGAGAAGTTTCAAGCGGGTAGGCAATCGTTCGATGCCTATTACCGGGCATGAAAGGGGATCAAAGCAACGAAATAATTATTGTGTCTGATGCCAGAATTGATGATCTCATCGGTAGGTGTCTCATGAATTTCATACGAGTCCACGCGCGAGGAATAACTTTGGAAACCCGGGGTGTACAGGAGAGTCAAGTTTCGATCCTGGGAACTGTGGGTTATGGGCCCACCATGTGGGTTAAAAGTAGAAAGGGTTGTAATGTCTCGCATGATCATGTAAGCAAGACATGTCAGAGGATAGCCTGTCAGTTATGTCGGCAACAACATCGGTACCAAGGGCGAGGGACGAAGAGAACCATTTTCCTGCTCGTTGAACGAGGCAGACCAGTAGGCAAAGTTCTCGTCCATCGATGGTTACCGAAATGTCATCAACAAAAGTAACAGGGTCTCACTGGCAGAGTTGTACATCGAGGTGTTTACATAAGAAGTGAATTATTACTGCTTAGGCTATATAGATCACCAGAAAGGTCAAACAAACCAAAGGAAAGGAAAATGTGATCATCGGTTAAACAGAACAATGGAAAGGAAAAAAATGTGTTTAAACACATATTTAAAGGGTATATCCTTCCCAAGGACAAGCAGAGCATGATATCCAGGACAAGATATAATGTAGAAAACCCTTTAGGTAAGGTGAGAGAAATTTCATGACATTACCCATACAACGGTGTTTGGATAATTGAGCGAGAAACATTTAGCATTGGGCTTCAAATGTTCTGGTTGAAAATCGGATTACCACAGACATGCTTCGAGATAGCATTGTCATGGTCTTCAAGCAAAGGTCAGACTTTGGATACACAAAGGATTCATCAGAAACAACTTATAAAACAAGGCATTCAATTTCCTCATGGAAAATGGTTAACCTTGTTAAAAAGGAAACTATAACACTAGGTCCTCCGGCCAGGTATGGTTGGCGTGACACCACTTTACCGGGTCATATAAAGACCAATGTTAAAACTCTTGGAAATAGGTTCCAACCATCGTACCTGGCCGAGATTCCGATCTGATTGGTGTCCGGATACCTCAGACAATTGGATGCCTGAGAAGAAAAGGTGCAAAACAAATTGTCGAGATGATATTTTAAGATTCTCCAGAATTGAACTTATGGAAGCAAGTTTTGAAACAAGAGTTCATCAATTAACCAAGGAGAGGAGGAGGGGGTGGCTGATGGTCTCAGCGACAATTCCTCGAGATTTCCAAAAAGATGGATTTCCACAATCATGTGATCAAGGAGATAACATTTGTTGGATCAAATGTTATAATGATGTATGCTCGGGGAGAAACGTACACAATTAAACATTAGTTGAAAGGTGTGCCCGAAATATGGCCTTAGGTAGCATGATCAAATGTTAGAATGGTGATCAATAATAAATAGTCTAAAAATGAATGTTCGACCATTAACCTCAAAGCAATAGGGTTGCTAGAAGGGCAGAATCCAAACAACATCATTCACTTGTTGATATTCCCGGTTAGTAACAACACGGGTACCAAGAAAGAATGGTGAGGGTGAGAAGTATCACCATACCAAGAATTCTTAAGAGGTGGTGAAATTCTCACAACCTTCTTGATATATAAGATGATATTTCTTCAAGGTAGGACATAAGACAAGTCGGATAGACAGGAACTCAAAGTACAGCCACAACACGAACAAGTTTGTGTTGGAAAGAAGGCAAGGAAGTAGTCGATGACAACACAAATCATCGAGGGGCAAGGATGGTAATTCTCATCATGAATTTGATTAATATTCTGGAAAAGCTCAGAATGTTGATAATGATCACGACACATTTGTCGAGAGATTACCTGAAGATGTAATCGATCAACGATGACATCAAGTCAAAGGAATGATGAAGCAAGAGGTTATTGGAACCATGGGTACGACACAAACTCGAAATCAAGCTTGCTGATCAAGGCAAAATGATATGATGAGGAAAATTGATGTAAGCTTAGCTTATCATCGAAAATTGTGCTACAGGAAGAAGGACCAAGTAGCACAGTCAAAAGTTTGCACGATAATGATATAGCCGATAAGGCTTGGAAATGACTTGAAGGGTTATTAAACGCGTAAGCAACGAGAATTACTTAGAGTTACTGAATCAGAGTGCGGAATCAATTCACTTCTCGATGTTCTCGGTTGACGACAACCCAGAACTCGTGGAGTGACTCTGATAGGGAAAGGTATTACTCCAGCACAAATTCATAAGATGTAGTGCAATGGCATGATATCCTCGAGATACCAGGGGGATAATACTCGAAGGCATATCAAATGAAATGTTGAAGTGGGGTGTATTGATATATAGAAGACAAGCGCTTTAACTTGTCTGAGAAGTGGAATCAAAAGAAATTATGGTCGGAACCACAATCATAAATGATCAAACCACGAGTACAAGATGAACTTCTATCAAGGGGGTAATTATTTTTACGAGCAGCTTCCATGATAAGTTCTACTTCGTGTCCATGGGCATGAACACAAAGTTCAAGGTCGACTCCCACTTCTCCAATGCATAACCTTTCATTAACTTCTCGTTTCTTTTCGAAATGGCATTAGTTGTTGAAAGTTTTACCTGGTGCAATACCAGATAAGTAGGACCTATGAAATCTTTCGAGTTTGCACAGATTAGGGAAGGCATTGGTTCAACCCATCGGGGCTTCTTAGGAACATATACCACAAGCTTCAAGAGTAAATATCACCAGCTCGAAAGCAGAGCATGGTTGGCAAAAGGAGATGATACAATTTACAAAGGCATTATGTATCAGAGAAAGAACTCACAAGGTGATTAATTATGCAGGACACTGTCGGATAATAATCCAACAGTGGATATGGCGATCCACAATGGAGCTGATGTGAGTATCGATACCCAATCAGAGGAAGAAAGAATGCAAATGCATCGATTTATAGAACATCTAAATAATTCCACATCTAAATAGCAAGGAATTATGATTTTCAAATCAAGGGATCAGGAGCAAATGCTCTGATCAAGGATGGATAAGTCGACTAGACTTAGGGGTAATCGATGGCAATCTGATTGGCCGAGAACCAGCTCATGTTCGAAAGACGTCTGAGCCGGAAGATAATTTATAAGGATCAAGTGATGATTGCGTGCATTCGCACACATATAGAATCAACGGACTTAAAATGATAGTGACAAAGGATGCTAATAGGATTACTAGACTTATTGGTTTAACCAAAATGTAAGCATGCAAGAATTTCAAGAGCAATAGGCTCCTGAGGATTTTTGGAAGATCGAAAGGTATTTCGAAGATTGGTGTCATTCATGAATCAACTGGGGATGAGTGGATACTCGGTAAGTACGAGAATTTATCCGTAGGGATATTCATGTGGCAAGAACTGCAAGGCAGTAGGCCCAACATATTCTCGGATCATTAGAGAGAATTTCGGAGTATCTTGTAATAACAAGATCCACTGGGAATAAAATTAAGCACGATAGGTGTAAGTATTTATCCATAAGGATATTTCGGTGGTAGGGAATTGCAAAAGCAGCGGGCACAAGGTCTCGAGAGAATATCGGAGAGTATCTTCGAAATCTTCTGGTGCAGCCGGCGATCATCTGGACTGAAGGGGCTCTCCAGCAGGAAGTGGTAACGAGAACCTAGAGTTAGATTTTAGCAAAATCATTTAACCCGAATAGAAGAGATGTCAGAGTCCCAGAGTATAGGTCAAGGAGTAAAAGATCCTACTACCACCCGATGGCGACGTGTGCCCGTAAGACACACATCCAAGTTAGTAAAAGTTTTGCAATGCCTAGACTCAACTTCGGCCAAGGAGTTGGAAAGGGCGATTCCTACAGGCAGTCGGCTCTGATACCAACTTGTGACGCCCCCGATTCAATCGTACACTAATCATGCACGCAAACGTGTACGATCAAGATCAGGGACTCACGGGAAGATATCACAACACAACTCTAAAACATAAAATAAGTCATACAAGCATCATAATACAAGCCAAGGGCCTCGAGGGCTCAAATACAAGTGCTCGATCATAGACGAGTCTGCGGAAGCAACAATATCTGAGTACAGACATAAGTTAAACAAGTTTGCCTTAAGAAGGCTAGCACAAACTGGGATACAATCAAAAGAGGCGCAGGCCTCCTACCTGGGATCCTCCTAACTACTCCTGGTCGTCGTCAGCGGGCTGCACGAAGTAGTAGGCACCTCCAGTGTAGTAGGAGTCGTCGTCGACGGTGGCGTCTGGATCCTGGGCTCCATCGTCTGGTTGCAGCAATCGGGTAGAGAGATGGGGAAAAGGGGGAAACAAGGCAACCGTGAGTACTCATCCAAAGTACTCGCAAGCAAGGAGCTACACTACATATGCATGGATATATGTGTAAGGGGCCATATCAGTGGAGTGAACTGCAGAATGCCAGAATAAGAGGGGGATAGCTATTCCTGTCGAAGACTACGCTTCTGGCAGCCTCCGTCTTGCAGCATATAGAAGAGAGTAGACTGAAGTCCTCTAAGTAGCATCGCATAGCATAATCCTACCCGGCGATCCCCTCCTCGATGCCCTGTTAGAGAGCGATCACCGGGTTGTATCTGGCACTTGGAAGGGTGTGTTTTATTAAGTATCCAGTTCTAGTTGTCATAAGGTCAAGGTACAACTCCGGGTCGTCCTTTTACCGAGGGACACGGCTATTCGAATAGATTAACTTCCCTGCAGGGGTGCACCACACAACCCAACACGCTTGATCCCATTTGGCCGGACACACTTTCCTGGGTCATGCCCGGCCTCGGAAGATCAACACGTCGCAGCCCCACCTAGGCACAATAGAGCGGTCAGCACGCCGGTCTAAACCCTATGCGCAGGGGTCTGGGCCCATCGCCCTGAGCACACCTGCATGTTGCGTACGCAGCCGGAAGCAGAACTAGCCCCCTTAATACAAGAGCAGGCTTACGTTCCAATCCGAGTGCCCATATCTTTCCCGCATAGTTGGTTAGTGCGTATAGGCCAGTAGCCAGACTCAGATCAAATACCCAGATCTCGTTAAGCGTGTTAAGTATCCGCGAACGCCGACAGGGCCAGGCCCACCTCTCTCCTAGGTGACCTCAACCTGCCCTGTCGCTCCGCCTCAAAGATCCACTCGCGGGTACTCCTACGAGCCGACCCGTCTTTGTTCACCACATGTATCATGTATATAGTATATACCCGTGATCACCTCCCGAGTGATCACGACCCGATAGTATAGCACAATAGACGGACAAGAATGTAGGGCCACTGATGGTAAACTAGCATCCTAAACTAAGCAGGTAGGATTGCAGGTAAAGGTATCAACAGTAGTAACAAGGACAGGCTATGCATCAGGATAGGAATAACGAAAGCAGTAACATGCTACACTACTCTAATGCAAGCAGTATAGAGGAGAGTAGGCGATATCTGGTGATCAAGGGGGGGGGGGCTTGCCTGGTTGCACTGGCAAGAGAGAGGGGTCGTCAACTCCGTAGTCGTACTGGGCAGCATCAACGTCAGTCTTGGTGTCTAGCGAGAGAAGAGGGGGGAGAAACAATAAATATTTAAGCAAACAGATGCATAGTGATGCATGGCATGACAAGTATCGGTGCTAGGGGTGCCCTAACGCGGTATGAGGTGATACCGGTGAAGGGGGGAAAGAACCGGGAAAGCATCCCCGACGTTTCACGTTTTCGGGCAGAGGAGCCGGAGGGGGAAAGTTGCGAGTTCGATAGGTTACGGGGGTGTGGCGGACGAACGGGTTGCGTATTCGGAATCGTCTCGTCGTTCTGAGCAACTTTCATGTACAAAGTTTTTCCATCGGAGCTACGGTTTATTTTCTACTAATTATTAAAGTTTTAAATCATTTTCTAACTTATTAATTATTAATTGAATTAACATTATCCAGAATAGTATACAGGGCGTTGACTGGGTCAAACTGATGTGTGGGTCCCGCATGTCATTCACTGCTAGTTAATTAATCACAGTTAATTAGGTTAACTAGTTAATTAGGCTAATCTAATCAGGATTAATTAATTTAATTAATTGATTATTTAATATATTTATTTTTATTAATTTTAAAATTCTTTCTTTCTTTTATTTTTTTGTTCTGTGGGCGGGGCCCATGTCAGTGGCCCTAGGGAAGCCTTAGCGGGTGAGCGGGCATCGGGCATCGGGCGACTGGGCGCTATGGGCGTCAGCCCGTTTGGGCGCTTGCCCAAGGCAATGGAAGCGCCGGGCGCCGGCGGCTGCGGCGAGGTGCGCCGGGAAGGAGGCGACAGTGGGGAACGACCACGGGCGGAGTAGTTGGGGCGGGGGCCATGGTAGAACAGGGAGGCAGCGGGACGGTGCGGGTCGGCGGCGGCCGCGAGCGTGCGCCGACGGCCGGAGAGACCAGTGGATCCAGGTGCGAGCGCGCGTGGTGAGGCGGAATAGGGCGCGAGCGACTCGGCGGGGTGCGACGCGGCGGAGCTCGTCGGGGCGGTTGGGAGCGGCGAGTAGGGCTTGGCCCGTGCCATGGCGCAGTGAACGGTGCACCGACGCAGGGCGCGAGAGGAGCTCACAGGGGGAGGCCAGGAGGGGCGCGAGGCGCTGGGGGCGCACGAGCTCGCGCGGTGGCGCGTCGAGTAGGGGAGGGAAGGAGAGGGGGTCTTACGGCGCGGAGTAGGGTCTGTCGCAGTGGGGGTCGAGGAGGAGTCGGGGACGACGGGCGGCGACGGAGTCGTGGCGGCGTGATTCCGGCGAGCGGCGACGGCGGCCTGGGACGGCACCAGCGACGGGGTCAGGGAGGCGACGAGCAACGGCGTCGGTGGGCAGCACCGGGTGGTGGGGCGCGGCCGTCGGGGCGGCATCAGGGGCAGCGGCCTCGGGCGCTAGGGGGGGGGGTTCGATCCCGCCCCCAGATCTGATCGGGAGAGGGGGAGAGGAGTGGGGGTCGAGAGGAGTGTGGGGTTAGGGTTTCTGGTAGTGGGGGGGGGGGGGTTATAGGCGGGGTGGGCCGACCTGGTGGCCCTGTTGGGCCGAACGACACAGTGAAGGGGGTCTTTTGTTTATTTTGTTTTCTTTTATTTTTTCATATTCTTTGTCTTTTCTTTATTTTCTTTTCTGTTTTTACACATTTCCTAAGCATTTTAGTTTTAGAAAAATACATAGGTTGCACCTAATTTAGTAAACTTAATTATGTCACTTTTCAAACATTTTTGTTTTGATATTCGAAAACTTTTATTGTTTGTCAATTTTTTTGAATTGATTTTTGAATCGGTTTGAACTAACGGAAGTTTAGCAACAGTAACCTAAGATGACTTGGCGTCAATAGGAGAGTTTTACTGTAGCCTAATTATCCGAGCGTCACATATGTTGCGGACAGGAATGTTCATAATAAGACGGCCGGAGTTGCTAGCCGGCAGAAGCGCTCTTCCGGCCGTCGTAGGGGACACGACGGTGCAGAGCGCCACGATTACGCCAACAAGAAGGAGGAGCAGGAGGGGTTTGCGAGCCATGGCGGCCATCAAAGCTTTGCTTATAGTAGTTGAAAGGATCGATATAGTTGACTAGAGGGGGGGGGGGGTGAATAGGCAACTAACAATTTTTAGCTTTTCTTTACCAATTTAAACTTCGCATCAAAGTAGGTTGTCTAGATATGCAACTAGGTGAGCAACTGTAGGATCGGAAGTATGTCTAGAGGGGGGTGATTAGACTACTTGACCAAATAAAAACTTAACCTTTTCCCAATTTTAGTTCTTGGCAAATTTTAGTAACTTTAGGACAAGTCAAGCAATCATCACACAATTCAAGCAAGCATGCAAAAAGTATATAGGCAGCGGAAAATAAAGCATGCAACTTGCAAGAATGTAAAGGGAAGGGTTTGGAGAATTCAAACGCTATTGGAGACACGGATGTTTTTCCCGTGGTTCAGATAGGTGGTGCTATCCTACATCCACGTTAGTGGAGACTTCAACCCACGAAGGGTAACGGTTGCGCGAGTTCACGGAGGGCTCCACCCACGAAGGGTCCACGAAGTAGCAACCTTGTCTATCCCACCATGGCCATCGCCCACGAAGGACTTGCCTCACTAGCGGTAGATCTTCACGAAGTAGGCGATCTCCTTGCCCTTACAAACTCCTTGGTTCAACTCCACAATCTTGTCGGAGGCTCCCAAGTGACACCTAGCCAATCTAGGAGACACCACTCTCCAAGAAGTAACAAATGGTGTGTTGATAATGAACTCCTTGCTCTTGTGCTTCAAATGATAGTCTCCCCAACACTCAACTCTCTCTCACAGGATTTGGATTTGGTGGAAAGAAGATTTGAGTGGAAAGCAACTTGGGGAAGGCTAGAGATCAAGATTCATATGGTAGGAATGTAATATCTTGGTCTCAACACATGAGTAGGTGGTTCTCTCTCAGAACATATGAGTTGGAAGTGTAGATGTGTTCTGATGGCTCTCTCCACGAATGAAAAGGAGGTGGAGGGGTATATATAGCCTCCACTTAAAATCCAACCGTTACACACAATTTACCAATCTCGGTGGGACCGAATCAACAAACTCGGTCGGACCGAAATGGTAAACCTAGTGACCGTTAGAGTTTTTCGGTGGGACTGACATGCATCTCGGTAGGACCGATATGGTTAGGGTTTGGGCATAACGTAATCTTGGTGAGACTGATTACACAAACTCGGTGAGACCGATTTGGTAATTAGCTAACCAGAGAGTTGGTCAGGCAAACTCGGTGGGACCAATTTGCTCTTTCGGTGAGACCGAAAAGTTACAAGAGGGAAACAGAGAGTTTGCATTGCAATCTCGGTGGGACCGATCCGCTCTTTCAGTGAGACCGAAAAGTTATGAAAGGGAAACAGAGAGGTTGCAATCCCATCTCGGTGAGACCGAGATCCCTATCGGTGTAACCGATTTGCTAGGGTTTTGGCAGTGGCTTATGACATATGAGGAACTCGGTGGCGCCGGATAGAAAGAATCGGTATGACCAAGTTTGGCTTAGGGTTTAGGTCATTGTGGATATGGGAAAGTAGTTGAGGATTTTGGAGCATATCATTAAGCACATAAGGCAAAGAGCTCATTAAGCAACACCTCATCCCTCCTTGATAGTATTGGCTTTTCCTATGGACTCAATGTGATCTTGGATCACTAAAATGTAAAATGAAGAGTCTTGAGCTTTTGAGTTTGAGCCAATCCTTTGTCCTTAGTATTTTTAGGGTTCCACTTTCACCATTCATGCCATGCCAATCATTGAGCTTTCCTGAAATAGTTATCTTGGAATATCATTAGCTCAATGAGCTATATGTTGTTATGAATTACCAAAACCACCTAGGGATAGTTGCACTTTCAATCTCCCCCTTTTTGGTAATTGATGAAAACATATAGATCAAAGCTTCGACAAAAGATAATAAGAATGAATTACATCGTCGCTTTGAGAAGTATGTGATAAGTAAGAGCTCCCCCTAAATTTGTGCATATATAAAATTTTCTTTGGACTGCAAATGCACAAGAAGTTAGAATTATGGGTTACTCTTCCATGTCACATACATCTTGGTGGAGCGCTCAAAATGATTAATAATGAAATACATGCACTCATCACCAAGGCAAAGTGAATGATCACATAAGATAGATAAGATATATCAAACATGCATAAGTGTAGCTTATGATCAAACACATGATCATCAATGTCTCTCAAGCATATCAAAGTATCTCAACCAAAAGCAAACAATGTTTTAAAGACCACCAAATAAAAGCAAGAGAGAAAAGCAACACTCTCTCTCTCGAAGCCTATGATCTATACATTTTTCTCCCCCTTTGGCAACAAGTTACCAAAAAGTTCCTAGAAAATGCATAGTGCTAGATCGACACTCAGGCTAGATCTTCAGGTGGTGGTGGAGTCTGGATTACTCCAAGGACGAAGGCTTCCGTAGACGCTGTTGGAGTTGGAGCTGAAGTGGATGCTGGAGCAGGTTGGGTTGGTGCTGCGGCTGGAGCTGAGGCGGTTGCTCTTGTGTCAGGAGCTGGCACTGCAGACGACCTCGGGCCTTGTGGCACTCTGGCAAATGCATTTGTGGTTGTCGTTCCTCTCCTCTCCTGCATGTCATCTTGGAGTTGCTCCACTGCAGTCTGAATTTCTGTCACCTTGATGTCCAAGTCATAGAACTTCTGTTCTACTATTCTCTCTAAGCTTGCCTGGTTCTGAGTTAGGTTGGCCAAACATTTCTCAATCCGTAGGGTGGATGCAATCAGGTAACTAAGCTGCTCTTGCTTGGTTTTCAAGAAGTATTCAGATGCCTCCTCTTGAGTTGGCATCCTTGCAGCTTTCTCCTTCCTTGCCTTCTCCTTTTGTGCTTGTGCATGTGCATGTGCACAAGCTGCTCTAACTGATTCTGACTATCACTTTGGTCTGACATGATGAACAAGCTGACTGCTGACCCCTAGTTCGGCGGAGACTCGCTACGGCGGCAACGACGGGGTTGATTCCCGTTGACGGCGACGGAGACCAGCGACTGGAGGCTGCTGGCGGCGACGAGGCGATCCGGAGACCACGTCGGCAGAGCGAGCTATCACGCGGGCGAAGGGGTTCGGAGAAATTTCCAAAATTTTGCCCGTGTCTATATATAGCCCGACCCTGTCGGTGTGACCGAGTGGAACAACTCGGTGGCACCGAGATGCAAAACTGTGTGCAATTATTGCAACTCGGTGTGACCGAATAGTTCAAATCGGTTGCACCGAGATTAAAAACTTAGATCAACTTGATGATCTCGGTAGGACCGAAAGCGGGGTATCGGTCAGACCGAGAATCACAAAGAGGTTTTGGAAGTTTAAGTCTATGACGAATCGGGGTCTCCGAGTGCTCCTCACACCGAGTGGTTCGAATTTGACTTGATCAATTTTGTGATGTAGCATGAATAGAGTTTGAGACGAGAAAAGCATAGATAGCTAGAGGGGGTTCTTAGGCATTCTTGTCCATCCACTTGGCAGAAGAACAATGAAACCAAACAATCAAAACAACAAGTGGATGTCCTCGAATGAGTAAAACATGCAACCAACATGCTCACACAATAAAATGGCAATTGAAATATGTGACAAAGCATGCACAACCAATTCTAGCATCTATCAAGCAATTGGCGATGACTAGGTCATCTATATATGAGTATATTGACTTAGGAGTCAAATGAGAACATTTGATCATAGGTCATACTCATCGTTTAAGCTCAAGTGGGGTTACCACTTTTACATAAAGCATTGTTGTGTTCACATCATTAGAGTTGCTTTAGCTCAAGTCTTAGAGTAAAGCTCCCCCTAGATGTGATATCCCCCCGAAGAGGGATGAACTAACCTTGGGTTTTGTCGATGATGACTTCATGTAGATGTTGAAGATGTGGATGCTCAATGTTGATGTAGATCACTTGGAGCTATCCTTTTGAGTGAATTGCACTTTCAATACCTACATGGGTTAGTCCCACAAGGAACAAGCAAGTATATCCATAGACATAGAGTGATGCACATACAAGATGATGTCTATGAAAGCTTTTAGGTTACCTTGTCCCTTGACTTACCAACAAGAGGGTTTGTGACTCCTTGAACTAGTGTAAGATGTGGAGGTTGATTGCACTTGTTCTTGCCAAAATGATAAGAGTGAAGTTTGTTGGCGGAGTCACCCTCAAGAACTCTCTAGTTCTTCTTCTTTTGGATCCACACCATCTTGATGGGAATCCTTGGAGTTGTAGTCGTACTTGATGAAGTGGAACTTGAAGTAGTCTTGGGAATCCACTTGACTAAGGTCTTAGGAGCTTCTTCAACTGCATCTATTTCCTCTTGAAGCTTGTCCTTGCCTTTTTGCTTGTAGTCTTGTGGTGGAAGATCATCTTGAGTTTGTGTACCCTTGAAAGAAGTTGGATCATACTTCTCTTGTTGAGGAACAAACTTTGTCTTGGGGTATTGATCTTCTTCCCACTCAACTCCATTGCCATTGAACTTTCGTTCAAAACCAATACCTTGATTCTTCCGGTGCCTTCCTTGCTTGCGTACAATCTCCTCGAATTGCTTACTTCCGGCAAGGCTTTTGTACACTCCTTTCTCTATGATTTCCTTCAATATGTTATTTTCTTGCTCAAGTGTAACTTGGCTAAGAGAATCATTAGTGGAATCAAGAGAACTACTAGAAGCAACAATATTGGATTTAACATGATCATTGTTACTACTAGAAGAAGAATCTATCTTCTTGTTACTAGACTTGACTTGAGGCATGTAAGTTGATAAGAGTAAACGTTTGGCAATGTGAGAAGAACTTTTCTTGCGGAGATCATCAATGATTGCCTTTAAAAGCTCATGCTCTTGCTCGAGATTGAGCTTTTCAAAGCGTAACTTCTCATGCGCCCTTAAAAGTTCTCGATGATCTTCGAAGATAGTTTCATGAGCTAACTTAAGAGTGTTTAGTTCTTTAGTTAGAGCCTCAATTTTCTCCTTATCATTGTCATTCGTTTTAGCATGATTAATTGACGTTTCATCATAGGATTCATCACTAGAGTTGTCAACAAGTAAATCATCATCGCCTAACAAGTCATCTTCATCACTATTAAAATCAACATACTCAGGATGAGTTACCTTAGGACCTTTGACCATGAATCATCTTTCAATTCCTTCATTGGGTGAATCAAATATGTCATAGGAGTTGGTTGACACAAGTGCTAGTCCGGCAACACCTTCATCTTGAGTATATTCGGAGTCGGAGTGATAACTTCTCTCGGAGTGGTTGTCGGAGTCGGAGCCGGATACCCATTCACCAACATGAGCTTGATGTCTTCGTTTTGTGTAGCTCCTTGATGATCTTTCCTTCCTTTCCGAATCCTTGCTTCTCCGTGAGTATCTTCGTTCATAACGATCATCTCTACTCCTTCTCTCTCGTGATGGTGATTCCTCTCTTTTGCTTCTTCTTTTTGGAGAATCTTCTCTTCTTTTGTAGGGAGCCGTACACTCATTGGAATAGTGTCCAGGTCTTCCACAATTGTAGCAGTTTTGCTCTCGACTAGAAGATCTTTTGCCATTGTAGGACCTTGACTTGGAGCTTCTATCTTTGCTTCTACTCTTGTAGAACTTGTTGAAGTTCTTCACCATTAAGCTCAGTTCTTCATTGAAGTTTTGTTTCTCACTTGATGATGTGGGGGCTTCACATGAGGCTTTGTAAGCACCACTTGATTTGTTGTGAAGTTCCTCTTTATCCTTGAGTGACATCTCATGAGCAACAATTTTTCCAATGACTTCCGTTGGCTTGAGATCTTTGTAATTGGGCATCATTTGGATCAATGTGCACACGGTATCATATTTTCCATCCAAGGCTCTTAGGATCTTCTTGATGATGAATCTGTCGGTCATCTCTTCACTCCCTAAGACGGCAATCTCGTTTGTGATGAGAGCAAGCCTAGAGTACATTTCAGCGACACCTTCACCATCCTTCATTTTGAACTTGTCAAGTTGACTTTGAAGCACATCCAATTTGGATTCCTTGACGGAGTCGATACCTTCGTGCATATCTATCAAAGTATCCCAAATTTCCTTTGCATTCTCAAGATGACTGATTTTGTTGAATTCTTCGGGGCACAATCCGTTGAACAGAATATCACAAGCTTGAGCGTTGTATTGTAGCATCTTCAACTCATCCGCGGTAGCTTCACGGTTTGGTTCTTTCCCATCGAAGAAGTCACCTTGCAAGCCAACACACACAATAGCCCAAACGGCAGGGTTATGTCCAAGAATATGCATTTTCATTTTATGCTTCCAACTAGCAAAGTTAGTACCATCAAAGTAAGGACCTCTACGGTGATAATTTCCCTCGCTAGACGCCATACTCTCCTAGGTTGCGAAACCAAGGCTATGACCACCAAAAGCTATGGAAATCAAAGCAAATGGAGACCAAAGCTCTGATACCACTTGTAGGATCGTAAGTATGTCTAGAGGGGGGGTGATTAGACTACTTGACCAAATAAAAACTTAACCATTTCCCAATTTTAGTTCTTGGTAGATTTTAGTAACTTTAGGACAAGTCAAGCAATCATCACACAATTCAAGCAAGCATGCAAAGAGTATATAGGCAGCGGAAAATAAAGCATGCAGCTTGCAAGAATGTAAAGGGAAGGGTTTGGAGAATTCAAACGCTATTGGAGACACAAATGGTTTTCCCGTGGTTCGGATAGGTGGTGCTATCCTACATCCACGTTAGTGGAGACTTCAACCCACGAAGGGTAACAGTTGCGCGAGTCCACGGAGGGCTCCACCCACGAAGGGTCCACAAAGTAGCAACCTTGTCTATCCCACCATGGCCATAGCCCACGAAGGACTTGCCTCACTAGCGGTAGATCTTCACAAAGTAGGCGATCTCCTTTCCCTTACAAACTCCTTGGTTCAACTCCACAATCTTGTCGGAGGCTCCCAAGTGACACCTAGCCAATCTAGGAGACACCACTCTCCAAGAAGTAACAAATGGTGTGTTGATAATGAACTCCTTGCTCTTGTGCTTCAAATGATAGTCTCCCCAACACTCAACTCTCTCTCACAGGATTTGGATTTGGTGGAAAGAAGATTTGAGTGGAAAGCAACTTGGGGAAGGCTAGAGATCAAGATTCATATGGTAGGAATGGAATATCTTGGTCTCAACACATGAGTAGGTGGTTCTCTCTCAGAACATATGAGTTGGAAGTGTAGATGTGTTCTGATGGCTCTCTCCACGAATGAAAAGGAGGTGGAGGGGTACATATAGCCTCCACTTAAAATCCAACCGTTACACACAATTTACCAATCTCGGTGGGATCGAATCAACAAACTCGGTTGGACCGAAACGGTAAATCTAGTGACCGTTAGAGTTTTTCGATGGGACTGACATGCATCTCGGTAGGACCGATATGGTTATGGTTTGGGCATAACGTAATCTCAGTGAGACTGATTACACAAACTCGGTGAGACCGATTTGGTAATTAGCTAACCAGAGAGTTGGTCAGGCAAACTCGGTGGGACCGATTTGCTCTTTCGGTGAGACCGAAAAGTTACAAAAGGGAAACAGAGAGTTTGCATTGCAATCTCGGTGGGACCGATCCGCTCTTTCGGTGAGACCGAAAAGTTACGGAAGGGAAACAGAGAGGTTGCAATCCCATCTGGGTGAGACCGAGATCCCTACCGGTGAAACCGATTTGCTAGGGTTTTGGCAGTGGCTTATGACATATGAAGAACTCGGTGGCGCCGGATAGAAAGAATCGGTATGACCGAGTTTGGCTTAGGGTTTAGGTCATTGTGGATATGGGAAAGTAGTTGAGGATTTTGGAGCATATCATTAAGCACATAAGGCAAAGAGCTCATTAAGCAACACCTCATCCCTCCTTGATACTATTGGCTTTTCCTATGGACTCAATGTGATCTTGGATCACTAAAATGTAAAATGAAGAGTCTTGAGCTTTTGAGTTTGAGCCAATCCTTTGTCCTTAGTATTTTGAGGGTTCCACTTTCACCATTCATGCCATGCCAATCATTGAGCTTTCCTGAAATAGTTATCTTGGAATATCATTAGCTCAATGAGCTATATGTTGTTATGAATTACCAAAACCACCTAGGGATAGTTGCACTTTCAGCAACCTATATGATGCAACAACAACAAGCACACAAGCAAGCAAGGGGCACAACACAATATAAGCTTGCACAAGTAAAGGTAAGAGATAACCAAGAGTGGAGCCGGTGGAGAGGAGGATGTATTACCAAAGTTCCTTCCCTTTGAGAGGAAGTACGTCTCCGTTGGAGTGGTGTGGAGGCACAATGCTCCCCAAGAAGCCACTAGGGCCACCGTATTCTCCTCACACCCTCACACAATGTGAGATGCCATGATTCCACTGTTGGTGCCCTTGGAGGCGGCGACCGAACCTTTACAAACAAGGTTGGGGCAATCTCCACAACTTAATTGAAGGATCCCAACGACATGACGAACCTTCACCACAATGGAATATGGCTCCGCAGTCTAGGGTGCTCAAACACCCAAGAGTAACAAGATTCGCAAGGGATTAGTGGGGGAATCAAATTTCTCTTGGTGGAAGTGTAGATCGGGGCCTTCTCAACTGTTGGAAATATGCCCTAGAGGCAATAATAAAATGGTTATTATTGTATTTCCTTGTTCATGATAATTGTCTATTGTTCATGCTATAATTGTATTAACTGGAAACCGTAATACATATGTGAATACATAGACCACAACATGTCCCTAATGAGCCTCTAGTTGACTAGCTCGTTGATCAACAGATGGTTATGGTTTCCTGACCATGGACATTAGATGTCATTGATAACGAGATCACATCATTAGGAGAATGATGTGATGGACAAGACCCAATCCTAAGCATAGCACAAGATCATGTAGTTCGTTTGCTAAAAGCTTTTCTAATGTCAAGTATCATTTCCTTAGACCATGAGATTGTGCAACTACCGGATATCGTAGGAATGCTTTGGGTGTACCAAACGTCACAACGTAACTGGGTGGCTATAAAGGTGCACTACAGGTATCTCCGAAAGTGTTTGTTGGGTTGGTACGAATCGAGACTGGGATTTGTCACTCCGTATGACGGAGAGGTATCTCTGGGCCCACTCGGTAATGCATCATCATAATGAGCTCAATGTGACTAAGCAGTTAGTCACGGGATCATGCGTTACGAAAAGAGTAAAGTGACTTGCCGGTAACGAGATTGAACGAGGTATTGGGATACCGACGATCGAATCTCGGACAAGTAACATACCGATTGACAAAGGGAATTGAATACGGGATTGATCGAATCCCCGACATCGTGGTTCATCCGATGGGATCATCGTGGAACATGTGGGAGCCAATATGGGTATCCAGATCCCGCTATTGGTTATTGGCCAGAGAGGTGTCCCGTTCATGTCTGCATGGTTCCCGAACCCATAGGGTCTACACACTTAAGGTTCAGTGACGCTAGAGTTGTTATGGGAAATAGTATGTGGTTACCGAAGGTAGTTTGGAGTCCCGGACATCACGAGGAGTTCCGGAATGGTTCGGAGGTGAAGATTGATATATTGGACGAAGGGTATTGGAGTCCGGAAGTGTTCTGGGGGTACCAGGCTATGGCCAGCATGACCGAAAGGTGTTTCGGGAGCCCCGACAAGTGTTGGAGGGCCTCATGGGCCAAAGGGGAAGGGGCAAATCAGCCCGCTAAGGGGTGGTGCGCCCCCACACCCTTTCCCACCTTACTTGGGGAGGTGGGGCACCTCCACCTGGCTTGGGAGGCAAGCCTCCACCTGCTTGGCTTGGGGGGCAAGTCTCCCTAGGATTTTCCCTAGGGAGATCCAATCTGCTTGGCCGCCGCCCCCCTAGGGGAAACCCTAGGGCGCCTCCCCCTCTCCCCTTGCCCCTATATATAGTGGAGGGGTGGGAGGGCAGTCACACCTCTTCCCTGGCGCAACCCCTCCCTCCTCCAACACCTCCTCCTCCTTCATAGTGCTTAGCGAAGCTCTGCGGAGAACCACGAGCTCCATCGCCACCATGCCGTCGTGCTGCTGGAGTTCTCCCTCAACTTCTCCTTTCCCCTTGCTGGATCAAGAAGGAGGAGACGTCCCCGGGCTGTACGTGTTTTGAACGCAGAGGCGCCGTCCGTTCGGCGCTTAGATCGGAATCTACCGCGATCTGAATCGTTGCATGTACGACTCCACCAACCGCGTTCTTGCAACGCTTCCGCTTAGCGATCTTCAAGGGTATGAAGATGCACTCCCTCTCTCTCGTTGCTAGTATCTCCTAGATTGATCTTGGTGACACGTAGGAAAATTTTGAATTATTGCTAGGTTACCCAACAGTGGCATCAGAGCTAGGTCTATGCGTAGATTCTATGCACGAGTAGAACATAAAGTAGTTGTGGGCGATGATTTGTTCAATTTGCTTGCTGTTACTAGTCTTATCTTGATTCGGCGGCATTGTGGGATGAATCGGCCCGGACCGACCTTACACGTACACTTACGTGAGACAGGTTCCACCGACTGACATGCACTTGATGCATAAGGTGGCTAGCGGGTGTCTGTCTCTCCCACTTTAGTCGGATCGGATTTGATGAAGAGGGTCCTTATGAAGGGTAAATAGCAATTGGCATATCACCATTGTGGATTTTGCGTAGGTAAGAAACGTTTTGCTAGAAACCCATAGCAGCCACGTAAAACATGCAACAACAATTAGAGGACGTCTAACTTGTTTTTGCAGGGTATGCTATGTGATGTGATATGACAAAAAGGATGTGATGAATTATATATATGTGATGTATGAGATTGATCATGTTCTTGTAATAGGAATCACGACTTGCATGTCGATGAGTATGACAACCGGCAGGAGCCATAGGAGTTGTCTTAATTTATTGTATGACCTCTGTGTCAATGAAAAACGCCATGTAACTACTTTACTTTATTGCTAACCGTTAGCCATAGTAGTAGAAGTAATAGTTGGCGAGACAACTTCATGAAGACACGATGATGGAGATCATGATGATGGAGATCATGGTGTCATGCCGGTGACGAAGGTGATCATGCCGCGCCTCGAAGATGGAGATCTAAAGGCGCAAGATGATATTGGACATATCATGTCACTTTATGATTTGCATGTGATGTTTGTCATGTTTACATCTTATTTGCTTAGAACGACGGTAGCATAAATAAGATGACCCCTCGCAATAATTTCAAGAAAGTGTTCCCCCTAACTGTGCACCGTTGTGAACGTTCGTTGTTTCGAAGCACCACGTGATGATCGGGTGTGATAGATTCTAACTTTCGCATACAATGGGTGTAAGCCAGATTTACACATGCGAAACACTTAGGTTGACTTGACGAACCTAGCATGTACAGACATGGCCTCGGAACACGAGAGACCAAAAGGTCAAACATGAGTCGTATGGTAGATGCGATCAACATGAAGATGTTCACCGATAATGACTAGTCCGTCTCACGTGATGATCGGACACGGCCTAGTTGACTCGGATCATGTATCACTTAGATGACTAGAGGGATGTCTATCTAAGTGGGAGTTTATTAAATAATTTGATTAGACGAACTTAATTATCATGAACATAGTCAAAAGGTCTTTGCAAATTATGTCATAGCTCATGTTTTGGTTCTACTGTTTAGATATGTTCCTAGAGAAAATTTAGTTGAAAGTTGATAGTAGCAATTATGCGGATTGGGTCCGTAAACTGAGGATTGTCCTCATTGCTGCGCAGAAGGATCATGTCCTTAATGCACCGCTCAGTGTGCTGAACCTCGAGCGTCGTTTGTGGATGTTGGGAACATCTGGCATACACGTTTTGATGACTACATGATAGTTCAGTGCGTAATGCTAAATGGTTTAGAATTGAGGCACCAAAGACGTTTTTGAAACATCACAGAACATATGATATGTTCCAAGGACTGAAATTGGGATTTCAGGCTAGTGCCCACGTCAAGAGGTATGAGACCTCTGACAAGTTTCTTAAGCCTGCAAACTAAGGAGGAAAGCTCAATCATTGAGCATGTGCTCAGATTGTATGAGTACTACAATCGCTTGAATTGAGTGGGAGTTAATCTTCCAGATGAGATAGTGATGGTTCTCCATAGTCACTGCCACCAAGCTATTAGAGCTTCGTGATGAACTATAACATATCAAGGATAGTGTCGTGGAATTGTCACGACAGATGTCCTCTTGCAAGGACTTAGTTGTGGAGCCATCACAACTAGGAAGCTTAAAAGGGTTAACGGGACAAAGGACACGAGAGAGGTTTTATACTAGTTTGGCCCCTTACGGTGAAGGTAAAGCCTACGTCTAGTTGGGTTGGTATTGCAGAGGTTTCGATAACCAGGGAGCGAGATACGCTATGCCCAGCTCTCCATGAGATGTTTCTTGCCCTAAGCCGCCAGCGGGTCGTCCCTTATATACACGGGTTGACGCCCTGCGGCCTACAGAGTCCCGGCCGGCTCATAAACAGTGTTCGGCTCGGTGACTAGTTAATTCTACCTTATGATACAAGTCATGCCATTACGACGGTTTATCACTACGGGCCTTAAGTCGCCTGTGGGCTTTAGACCCATTATTGAACCGCCATCTTCATGATTGATCTTGGGCTTTGTATCATAATCCTCTTTGCGTAACCCGGCCCCTCCAGGGCGGCTTACGCAATTTTTTATATCCCCGACATTAGGCCCCAGATTGATTTGAACCGGTTCATGTCAATCTTAAAATAGTCTTAAGAAAAAGGCCTTCTGTCTTCTGTCTGTGTAAAAGATTATAACCCGTCATGACGTCATCTCCTGGATCCACGATAACCCGCTGTGACGTCATCTTCCATTAACTTCCTATTTTATTCTGTCATATCTTCAACGGATCTTTGTCTTCACTGACCATTGCGAAAATCGAGGCGTCGGAGTCGTTGGATAATGATGTCTGGCCTCCTCGTTTCTCGCGCCTTCTTAGTCAGTCCTTCCTTATAAATAGGCATGACCTAGGTCTTTTCCATTCTCCCCCTTCGGCCGTCTCCTTCCTCTCGCTGTTCCCCCGCTCGAGCTCCGCTGCCGCTGCCGCAGCAGAGCACCATCGACCTTGGCCGCTGCATCAACCTGACTTGACCAGAAACACGCGACGAACCTCCGCAGCATCTCCGCATCTGTAAGTCTCTTCCTTCCTTTGCCTCGGATCTGCATTAAAACTTCTCGAGTTCGTCGGTGTTCGTCGCCGTCCGTCATGAACCCTTGATAAATTTCACCTCCAACGCCCTTTTCTGATCTTAAGATAGCATAAAACTGCTGCTGCAACTGTTTCACACCCATTTCAAATGCAAATAGATCTCTTTCCTTTGTACAGAGGATTCATTCGAGCATATGGACTTATCTTGTGCTAGCTTTAGGTCTAGAATTTTTCTTTTCAGAACGACCGTTTGATCCAAAATAATAACTGCAACTTGCGAAACCTGTTTGTTCCATACTTTGTCAAAAATTGCATCTGTATCTGTTTAACCACGGTAGTCCGTATGGCCGGTTTAAGAAGATCACAATGATCGCCCGCCCTGCTTGCTCCTGGCGGTTTTAAAATACCTTAACTGATTCTGATACCCGGCAGCGACTTCAATGCCATCACACAATTAGCCATATATCATTAGACCCCTTCATAATCCGCTCTTTTGAATAGAATTAAAACCGTTCTCATCCGGGTTAAACTGAGCCGGAAAAATATTACTTTGTCATAGGCTTCCATTTGTGTTATGGCACCTAAGGCTCCCAAGGCTCCTGTGACCTGTAACTGGGTCAAGTCCATTGTCACTGAAAGCACATTGTCTGAATTTGTGAAGAATGGCTATCTGCCCAAGAAGGAGGTCATGTCTTATCATGCTCCTAACCCATCAGAGGAGAAACCTCTGTCGGATTTTGGGTTCCGGCAGACCCTTGAGGTTCGAACTCTGGGGTGCGCGCGGAGATTACGCTCTCTACCTCTCCGTCTCGCAAAGATCTAAACTACTGAAAGAACAACACAAGAGACACAAGGTTTATACTGGTTCGGGTCACCGATGTGGTGTAATACCCTACTCCAGTGTGGTGTGGTGGATTGCCTCTTGGGCTGATGAGGATGAACAATACAAGGAAGAACAACCTCGCGAGGGTCTGTTCTTAGCTGGGGCGATTAATTGCTAGAGGGGTTCAGTCGCCCTTCTCTCTCTCTCTCTCTCTCTCTCTCTCTCTCTCTCTCTCTCTCTCTCTTCCTATCTGATTGGCTCTACTTTGATTCGTCGATCTCCCTCTATCCTGGCCTCTCTTGGTTTCTTGATTCGTTGCCTCTACCTTGGGTTGGCTAGTCCTATTTATAGGCAAAGGCCCTGGGCCTCTTCCCAAATATTGAGCGGGAAGGGCGTCAACAGTTGGCCATTTTGAAGGGGAACATCTAGTACACTTATCCTGACTAAAGTTGGTCCTCGCCTGCCAAAGGCTCTGGTGATGACGCTGGCTTGGGCTCCATGATGACCTCCTCCTTGTCGCGGAGCTGGTCTTGGTCTCGTTGCACCGAAATGGATGCCTTTGCTTGATCCTCTCGCCTGCGCTTGCCCCCTTAGCACCAAAGAGGAAAGGGAGGACACTGTGCAGGCTGGCGCCCGCCTGGCTCCCTTGGTCGTCATGGCTTATGTCATGGGCACCTCGTGAGGTACCCCGCCTTGATCTCTCCGCCTCCTCGTGAGCCAGCCTGATGAGGCCGCGCCTGAGGAAGCTCTACGTCGTCCGCACCGCGAGGCTTGGCCCCTCGCGAGGGTCTTGGGTCTTGTGTTGATGAAGATGGGCCGTGCTAGGCCTCCTTCGAGCCACGCCACAGGCCGCAGGCAGGAAAGTCTGGGGACCCCCATTCCCAGAACGCCGACAGTAGCCCACGGGCCCAAGGCGCTCCCGGACTTGGCCGTGCCGAGAGGCGAAAGGGCAAGGGCGAAGTGCCGCGGGCCCTAACAGCCTGCGGCCTTGGGCGCCGCATGGCGATTGACAGGACGTGGGCGTCTCCGCTCTCGGGCGAGTTGATAAAGGAGCGGCATCCGTCCAGCTTTGCTTTTTCCGCTTCCCTGGTTGCTGCTCAGATCCCCTTTCTTGCGCCTCCCCTTCCTTCCTCCAAATCTCCAGATCTACTTCGACCGCGTGACCTAGAAGCCATGGCGCCTCGTCAGTCCCCGGCCGAAGCTTGGTACTCGTCTGCCCTGGACCCGCCAAACGTGTCTGAGTCGAGCTTCGCCCGGTTGCGCCGGATAGCGGCGGCGCAGGGCATCGACGGGGCGACGGTGTTCAAGGCCGGCTCCGCCACCCCTGAGGGCCGAGGGAGCACCTTTTTATCCTCTCTTTGTAAGATCCATCACTGCTGGTCTGGTGCCTCCCTTCTCCGAGTTCTTTTTCTCCGTCCTCCGCCATTACAACTTGCAGGCTCTGCATCTCCATCCCAACTCTGTCCTTCTCTTGGCAATCTTTGCCTATTACTGCGAGGCTCACGTAGGGGTGCAGCCCTCAGTGGCCCTGCTGCACCACTACTTCTCCCTCCGGGTCTCTCGCGGTTCTCGTTCCGCGTGCGCGAGCTTTATCGTGTACGGTGGCGCCATTGCCATTCCGAAGCCAGAGAAAAGGATCGAGGGCTTCAGGAGCAAATGGGTCTTGACAGACGCCGGGCGCATTCACCCGTGGCTGATCCTGCCCAAGGAGCCGCCCACAAGCTCCGGTGATTGGGCCCGCGCAGAACTCACGGACCCCTGTGCGAAACCAGTGCTGGAGAGGATGGACGTGGATCTGAGGCCGGCCAGCATGGCGTCGGCGAAGCTGACCAGCGCATCGCTGCTGAGGGAATTCCTGGAGCACCAGTTGGCTCCGCTTCGGCAGTACTCACCCCCGATGTGGAGGCCTCATCCGAGCCCCGCGGCCTTGGGCGGCGAAGATCTGGCCGAGGTGCTCCAATCTCTGGCCGAGGGCGATGTAGCGAGGTTGGAGGGTGCTCCTACGCCCTTGTTCCTCCGCGACAATTGGGAGCAGGTGGTGGAGTCCATGCCTGCCTTCAACGGGGATGGGCCCGTGCCCGCGGAGGCTCCCGAGGGACTGGTGGACGTGTCCTCCGATGACTCCAACGAAGAGGAGGGCGGAGAGGAGCGGGGAAAGGGGCCTGACTCTGAGGCGACTGACGGAGAGTCGAGGGCTCCCCTCTCCCGGCGCGGGCCCCGCGCTCTCTGCCTCTCCCCGAGCGACGACGACGAGGACGATGACGTGCTGGGTAGCGGGAGCTCACCCCCGATCCCGAAGAAGGACAGGACCGGGCTGATCCCCCGCGGGTCCGCCCCGGCTCCGGGGAGATCCGCAGACGCGCCTTCTGCTTCTGAGGTTGATCCCTCCAGCCAGCTCTCAGGATTCAAGTTTGGCCGGAGGCTACCCGAGCTCACCGGCGATGATCCGTAAGCGCTTGATCCTTGTCTTTTATTTCTTGTTCCGCTGCTGAGGCTTGATGTTTGCTTCTCTTGAATAGGCTGGCGCCTGCGGCGAAGAAGCCGAAGGGGGCTCCCGAGGCCCCATCCGCAGCAACGCCTCCGCCTGCGGGGGAAGGTGACCGTGACGCACGGGCTTCTCCTGCCCGGTCGTCCTCGCGAGGCTTGGCTGAGCTGGCTGGGGCGAGCCCAGCCCCCATGGCCCAAGTGACTCCCGAGGTGCCTCTGCCTGCTGCCGCCACCACAGTCGTTGGGGCGTAGCAGACTCCGCCTCAGGATGCTGTGGTCTCGCCGCTGCTACCTTCTCCTCCTGTTCCACCGACCGTTTGTTCTCCAACTCCTCCTGCCATCTTGGAGCGTGCTGCTGCTGGACTGGACCGGCTGCGGCAGGATCTTCTTGGCGCCGACCCCCGCCTGGCGGCCGGGCGCCTGGAGCTGGCTTCAGGATGGGTTCGCTCCGACGCCTCGATTTGGGCGGCGCTGGTTCAGGCCTCGACGGCCTGCGATGAAGAGAGGGAGGCCGTCCTCGAAGCGAAGGCTGTTCGAGATGCAGCCCTGGGGGAGGTGGTCGAAGTCCGTGGTCATTGCAAGGCGCTGGAGGACGAGCTGCAGGGCCTGCGGGACCAGCTCATGAAGGAGGCTCGCCATCGCCAGGAGCAAGAAGAAGGCATGAAGGCTCGCGAGGCGGCCATCGAGGGCCGGGAGGCCAAGCTCAAGAAGCGCCACGACCATCTGGGCGCGCTGAAGAAGGAGATGGAGGCGACGAAGGTTGAGCTGGATGGCAAATCCCGGTTTCTTGCCGAGGATCGCGTGGCCTTCGCGGACATGGAGAAGAAGGCCCGCTCCTCGCTGAAGACGCTTTACGAGAGCGGCCTGGAGAGCCCGCTGGCCGGCGCCGAGGACGGCCCCGCCAAGCTGCTTCCCTTCCTGGTTCGTGCCCTTGAGGATGTCGTCCTTGGCCTTGGCCCCACGGTTGAGGCCGAGGCACATGTCCTGTCTTCTGCAGCACTGACGCGGGTCTTCGCCCACATCTATCTTCGCGACCCCAGCGCCGACCTCGATAGCCTATTGGAGCCAGTAAACGACGAGGGTTCTGCCGCCGCTGTCGAGGCCGTAAGGGGGCACGCGGAGGCGCTGCTAGGAAAGTTCCGGGCCTTCAGCACCAAGCCGAAGCAAGGCGCTGCCGGCCCTCCTGCTCCATGAGGTGAAGCCAATTCGTGCTACTCCACCTCCGACAAGCGACTCCGCCACTGCTCCTGTCTTGCCTTTAATTCCTGCACGTGTATCATGCCTCGGGGAGGCGTTTAAACTTGCGTTTGGTATTGAGACGACAGTATGGACTGTAATATTTGCTTTTAAATTCTTTGAATTTTATGTGCTTCCTCCCTACTTGCTTGTGTTCCTCGCCGGCAGAGCCCGGCCTCGCGCGTACCTCACCCAGCATTAGCCCTGACCGGAAACCAGGACGGGACCAAAGGAGTGAGGGGCTACGTGGCAAGTTAGGCTCCTGAGTCGCGATGCTCAGGAGTCCCCCTTGGCGTATGAACAACAAGTAGGGTGGTGTGATGTAGGTGGATCTTCCGTTCTACGTCTGCAGAGCCCGACCCCGCGCGTGCCTCACCCAACGCTAGGCTTTCGGAATTAGGGAGTGAGGGGCTACGGGACCAGTTAGGCTCCTGAGTCACGATGCTCAGGAGTCCCCCTTGACGCGCGAACAGCAAATGAGGAGGCGAGATGCAAGTGGGACTACCGTTCTACGTCTGCAGAGCCCGGCCCCGCGCGTACCTCACCCAGCGCTAGCCTTTCAGAACTAGGGAGTGAGGGGCTACGGGACCAGTTAGGCCCCTGAGTCGCGATGCTCAGGGGTCCCCCTTGACGCTCACGACCTTCATACCTTGGCTCCGCTCGGGGAGAGACGCACGACGAACCAGGCCCGAGGGGCCTGGCTGGGTGGCGTACGTCTGGGAGTGACCCAGGCGCAACCCCCGTGCCTAGCCCCCTCGCGCGGCACTCCCGAGGGGAGGCGTTGCGATGAAGCTAGACACTGAGCTCTGGGCTCCCTGAGGTTGGTGCGGCCCGGGGGCCACCCTCAGTTGTTTATCACCAGCGCAGAGCATAGCGCTTCCGCATGTGTACGGGCATAGCCGCTCCTCGGCGGTGTCGTCAGCCAGCGCGGAGCATGGTGCTTCCACTGGTACATGGGAGGGGCCCCCCTCCGGGAGGAGCCCCCAGGGCGTGTACAACCCCGCCCTGACACGTGCCCGGCACGGTAGGGCTAGGTGAGGTGTATCTGGGCACCCGTGAGCCAGCGCGGGACTCACGGGGCCCTACCTCTAGGCGGGTTGCGCCTGACACTGGGCCTTATCTTGTGATGTGTTCCTGCATGTTGGGTTAGATGCCTACACTCTACGTCTTCGGGTCCCGGCCCTCGAGCTGGTCTCAGCCGTCGCTGGTATGCCAGGTCGCGATGCCGTGGACAAGGCCAGAGGGTGAGGGCTGGAGCGCCGGTAAGAGCCCTGAGTCGTGATGCTCAGGTACCCCCCCTTTAACGTGCAAGTGGTCGACATGGAGGAGAAAAAGATGCCGTGGACCGGCATCAAATAATCAAGCATGGTGGGTTGAACGCATGGCCACAGGTAAACGTAAAAAGGGATACATGCCACTGGGTCTGGCCCGAGCGGCTTGGGGATGATGCGGCCCGAGAGGTGCCCCCAACAAAGCAAGCTAGTCAACATGAAATGAAAGGGATACATGCCGCAGGGACGGACCCACGCGGCCTGGGAATAATGCAGCCTGGGGGGGGGCTCCCAACTGGAAATGAAACTTGAAAGATGTCACCTGAAGATGTCGAGGATGAAGGGGTGTTGGTGCAGCAGACTCGGCGGGCTGCGGAAGCCGGTCCTCACGAGCCCCCAGGCCCAGGGGCCTCGGGAGGCTCCGGAGGCGCTGGTGGCTCCTCGTGAATCATCTCCATCTCCGCCAAGGCTGCGGAACGCCTGGCCTATTGAGCTTCCAGGATGCCCCTCATGAGGCGCTGGTACATGGCAGTCGCGTTCGGCAAGCCGTAAGGCATGCAAACGTAGCTGTGGGGCGGACCTCCGCAGTGCCCCACTTGCGAGGGCCAGAGGCGCTCCATCGTGGCGACTTGGTTGAGCCCTGGCATCTCGACGCAGACGCGCAGCCCACCATCCTCGCCTGGATGGGGAGCCATAGCCGATAGACGGCGGCAGCCTCTCATGATTCTCGATTCCTGTAGTTCTTGAATGGCCCCGTTGACGAACTCCTGCTGGTCTGACCTTCCTTGCTTTGCTCCTTCTTGAGGGAAACGTGCTTTGAAACACGCCTCCACGTGTTGCCCAAGCGCCTCCCTCGTGACCTTGGCCAAGTCGGTGGCCCTCCAGGGGAGAGCCCCCGAGCCCTGCGTGAGGAGGGCGCCGGGCGCGCTTTCCTATGCGATGGAGGGAGGATCCCCCCGGGCAGGCACAGGCCCTGAGGGACCTGCCTCCTGAGGGGCCGAACCTGACGATGTCTTCTTCTTCTTGGGGGTGGTCTCGGGAAGCCTCCTGCTTCCGCGATCCGGGTCTTCCAATGATGCGGCCTAAAAAGCTCGTTCCAGGGAACACACCGTGTCTTTCTCTTCACAGGGCACCGTGATGACTCCGCCGCTTCCAGGCATCTTAAGGACGTTATAGCCATGGTGAGTTACGGCCATGAACTTGCCCAGCGCTGGGTACCCGAGGATGGCATTGTACGGCAGGTGGATGTGAGCGACGTCGAAGTCGATGAGCTCGGTGCGGTAGTTGTTGCGTGCTCCGAAGGTGACAGGGAGGCGGACTTGCCCAATCGGGACCGTGGAGCCGTCGGTGACCCCGGAGAAAGGCTTGGTTGGCTGAAGCTGATCATAGGGTACTTGGAGATTGTTGAAGGTTTCCACGGACAGGACGTTGAGCCCTGCCCCACCATCGATGAGGGTCCTGGTGACCAGTACGTTGCTGATGACTGGGGAGCACAACATCGGGAGGACTCCGGCTGTGGCCGCACATTTGAGCTAGTCCGCTGAGCTGAACGTGATGGTGCACTCCGACCACCTGAGAGGGTGCGTTGCTTCGAGCTTGGGCAAGACTGCATTCACCTCGCGGGCAAACTGCTTGAAGATGCGTTGGGAGGCTGGGGCTTGAGCTCCGCCCAGGATGCAAGCGATTGCGCGTGGCTCCTGGAAGCCCCTAGCCCCTTCGTCTTGATGGCGGTCCTCGTTCCTCCTTGGCTGAGGCGGCAGTGGAGGGAGGCCTACGTTGCCTTGTGGGCGATCCTCACGAGGCTGATCCCTCCAGTCTCCCTCGCGAGGCAGGTCACGCCAGCGATCCTCGCGAGGTTGATCACGCCATCCTGGGCGTGGACCACGGTCTTCCCAGCGTCCTGCGTTTCTTCCTCCTCCTTGGACGTAGCCCCGGTCAGCACGGTCGGGCCGACGGCCGATCCTTCCTTCTCGCACGGTGCGGAGTTCCTGGCATTCGTTGGTGTTGTGGGTGTGGAGGTCATGGTACACACAGTACCGGCTGCCCCTGGAGAATTCAGGCAGATCCTTGCCCCTTTTGGTGTCTGGTTCTACCGCGAGCACGGCAGCCCCCTTGCACTTTACGTCCTTTGCCTTGGGCTTCTTCTCTTCTGGGTCTGCGGTAGGCAGCTCGAGGAGGGAGAGGCGGCCTTCCTCAGCCCTGGCGCACTTGGTCGCCAAGTTGAATAGCTCCAGGGAGGTGCACATGTCTTCATGCATCGCCAGCTCCTCCTTCATTTTGATGTCGCGCACACCATCGGAGAAGGCTGAGATGATGGCCTCCTCGGACACCCTGGGGATCTTGAGGCGCGCACTGTTGAAGCGCTGGATGTACTTTTGCAGGGTCTCACCGGGTTGTTGCTTGATGCGGGGCATGTCGCTCACGGCAGGCGGCCGGTCGCGAGTACCTTGGAAGTTGGCGATGAAGCGGGTGCGCATCTGGTCCCAGGAAGAGATCGTGCCTGGAGCCAGATTCAGGAGCTAGGTGCGAGCTCCTTCCTTGAGCGCCATGGGGAACCAGTTCGCCATGACCTTCTCATCCCCACTGGCAGCTTTGATGCCCAGCTCATAGAGCTGGAGGAATTCTGCAGGGTCGGTCGTGCCGTCGTAACGAGGAGGCAGGTCCGGCTTGAACTTGCCGGGCCATGCGACGCTGCGCAGCTCGGTGGTGTAGGCACGGCAGCCTGCGGTGGTCACGGGAATCTTCGGGTGAGGGAGAGCTTGGTCTTGCGGGTCCCCATGCGCTGTGGCTGGGAGCAGCGCGGGGTCTTGACGCGCGGGAGCAGGAGCAGGGCCGCGACGTGCCGGAGCAGGGAGCACCCGGGCAACTTCTTGCGGGCGAGGGACTTCTTGGCAGCTCCGCTCTTGTCGCGCCGGCGCCTGACAGAGAGGGTTCCTGCCAGGGGCCGCACGCCTTGGAGCCATGACGTCTTCTTGAAGGGGAGGCGGCTGGTACGCCCCTGGAGCTTCGTTGCCCGCGCGGGACGGGGTGCGGCGCAGCGGAACGGACAGCGCGGGAGAGCCCCCTACGGTGCGGACGAGCTCGGCGACGCGGTCGAGCCACTCTTCGTAGACGTCGTCGACGGTACGGTAGCGCAGGAGCTCATTCGCCGCGATGAGCGCAGCTCGAGCCTCCAAGGGCGCGCGGAGCGCGTGGGACGAAGAACCAGCGGGTGTGAGCGACGAAGTGGTGGTACGGCCGTCTTGCCGCACAGACGGATGCTGAGATGACGCTTGCTGCTCGTTCCCCGCCGGGCCGGTGGTGGAGTTGACGGCGGGCGACGGGGAACGACGAGGACGCTCGCCGACGGGGGCCGTCTGGGCGACGCGTGAAGCGATGGCGTCCCGGCGCCTGGCCCGGGCCCTGCGGGCGTCGGACATGGATGCGACGGTCGGAGGAGAGCGGAGCGGTGGAGAACAAATTCCGGCGCACCCCTACCTGGCGCGCCAATTGTCAGATTTCGGGTTCCGGCAGACCCTTGAGGTTCGAACTCTGGGGTGCGCGCGGAGATTACGCTCTCTACCTCTCCGTCTCGCAAAGATCTAAACTACTGAAAGAACAACACAAGAGACACAAGGTTTATACTGGTTCGGGTCACCGATGTGGTGTAATACCCTACTCCAGTGTGGTGTGGTGGATTGCCTCTTGGGCTGATGAGGATGAACAATACAAGGAAGAACAACCTCGCGAGGGTCTGTTCTTAGCTGGGGCGATGAACTGCTAGAGGGGTTCAGTCGCCCTTCTCTCTCTCTCTCTCTTCCTATCTGATTGGCTCTACTTTGATTCGTCGATCTCCCTCTATCCTGGCCTCTCTTGGTTTCCTGATTCGTTGCCTCTACCTTGGGTTGGCTAGTCCTATTTATAGGCAAAGGCCCTGGGCCTTTTCCCAAATATTGAGCGGGAAGGGCGCCAACAGTTGGCCATTTTGAAGGGGAACATCTAGTACACTTATCCTGACTAAAGTTGGTCCTCGCCTGCCAAAGGCTCTGGTGATGACGCTGGCTTGGGCTCCATGATGACCTCCTCCTTGTCGCGGAGCTGGTCTTGGTCTCGTTGCACCGAAATGGATGCCTTTGCTTGATCCTCTCGCCTGCGCTTGCCCCCTTAGCACCAAAGAGGAAAGGCAGAACACTGTGCAGGCTGGCGCCCGCCTGGCGCCCTTGGTCGTCATGGCTTACGTCATGGGCACCTCGTGAGGTACCCCGCCTTGATCTCTCCGCCTCCTCGTGAGCTAGCCTGATGAGGCCACGCCCGAGGAATCTCTGCGTCGTCCGCCCCGCGAGGCTTGGCCCCTCGTGAGGGTCTTGGGTCTTGTGTTGATGAAGATGGGCCGTGCTGGGCCTCCTTCGAGCCACGCCGCAGGCCGCAGGCAGCCAAGTCTGGGGACCCCCGTTCCCAGAACGCCGACAACCTCAACCCAAGGAGGGGGAAGTGATCATTTTTACTGATCATATGAGCCGGGGCTTTGCTCCACCCGGTTCAAAATTTTTCAGGGATGTTTTGCAATTTTTTGATCTTAGACTGTCGGATTTCGGGTCCGGCAGACCCTTGAGGTTCGAACCCTGGGGTGCGCGCGGAGATTACGCTTCCTACCTATCCGTACCCCTCTGCCTCGCAAGGATCTAAGCTATCAAGAACACAACACAAGAGACACAGAGTTTATACTGGTTCGGGCCACCGATGTGGTGTAATACCCTACTCCAATGTGGTGGTGTGGTGGATTGCCTCTTGGGCTGATGATGAACAATACAAGGAAGAACAGCCTCGCGAGGGTCTGTTCTTGGCTGGAGCGATGAACTACTAGAGGGGTTCAATCGCCCTTCTCTCTCTCTCTGGGTGCCTCTTGATTCCTGGTCTCTCTGGATTTCCTATCTGCCTCCCCGTCCTCTCTTTTTTTCTCCTTCTCCCTTACTCCGGGAGTGGCTAGTCCTATTTATAGGCAAATGCCCTGGGCCTCTTCCCAAATATCGAGCAGGAAGGGCGCCAACAGTTGGCCATTTTGAAGGGGAACATCTGGTACACTTATCCTGACTAAAGTTGGTCCTCGCCTGCCAAAGGCTCTGGTGATGACACTGGCTTGGGCTCCACAATGACTTCTTCCTTGTCGCGGAGTTGGTCTTGGTCTCGTTGCACCGAAATGGGTGCCTTTGCTTGATCCTTCCGCCTGCGCTTGCTCCCTTAGCACCAAAGAGGAAAGGGAGGACACTGCACGGGCTGGCGCCCGCCTGGCACCCTTGGTCGTAACGGCTTGCGTCATGGGCACCTCGTGAGGTACCCCGCCTTGATCTCTCCGCCTCCTCGCGAGACAGCCTGATGAGGCCGTACCTGAGGAAGCTCCATGTCGTCCGCCCCGCGAGGGTCTTGAGTCTGTGTTGATGAAGATGGGCCGTGCTGGCCCCCCTTTGAGCCACGCCGCAGGCCGCAGGCAGGCAAGTCTGGGGACCCCCGTTCCCAGAACGCCGACATAGACCTCAAGACATCGGGCCCAATTTTGTGTCGAATATTTGCAACTTCCAAGTCTTCTGCGAGGTGTACCTTGGAGAAGAGCCCAACTTACTTTTGTTCAGAGAGCTGTTTTACTTAAACCGACAGAATGAACGTGCCAACGGTCCTAGGCTGGAACTTGGCGGTATCTCAATTCAGCGGCCGAGAGACTGCCTTTTCCCATATGCTGAACCGCCAAGCCACCCAAAGGATTGGAACCAGACGTGGTTCTATTGCCAGGACACTTCTCCGGCTGATGAGAACCCGCTGCCCGACTTTCGTGCTCTGCACCTTGAATCCACCCACCCGCTGCCGGACAAGTTATCTGCTGTTGAACGTCTGCCACTCGCCCCCACCATAAAGAAAATCAAGGCTCTCTTGGGGAACGGCTTAGACGGTGTTGACTTAGTCCGGGTCTGGGTCTCCTAGCAGGTGATTCCGTTAAGCCGCCGTCCCGGCTTAATGTGCACTTATTCAGGCGAAAAGGATGACCCGCTGCGTCATAGTCCTGACGACCTTCCAGATGATATGGTTGAAGCCATGACCCAATCTTTGTTGAAGGAGGGCTCCGTGGTCAGTAACGCTTTCGGCTTACTTCCATTCTGCAAGAACAACCCGGCTCCTGCAGTAAGTTGTCAACCTCAACAATTATACCCTTATTGTGGAATGCCTTGCTTTTACTCATAGCCTTTTAATATTATTCATAGGAAAATGCCGATTTCTGGAAGGTCAAATATGACCATGAGGCTGCCAAACGGGCCAGAGCAGCAAAAAGAGCCGAGAGAAAGACCGCCAAAACAGGGACCCAGAGGAAGAAGAAGCCAAGTACTTCTGATTTACTCAAGCTGGATGACACCGATGACGATGAAGAAGAGGTAATCCTTAACTCCCCTGACTCCTTTACCATTACCTTACTGACCCTTAACGCCTTTCAGGAGGACACAGGAAACAGCCAAGCTATTGAGGAAGAGGTAACTATAATTTCCTCCGACTCCGAGCCTTTGCCGCGGCAGAAAGTCCGAAGAGTGACCCGGAAAGTAAGATTTTCACATCCTTTAGCTTACCAATATCCTCAATTTATTTTGAAGTGACAGATTCATGAGAGCCGGAGGTAGACCCGGAACAACAAAGACGCGGAACTCTCCTCCGGATTACCTGACATAACAAGGAAGCGCCGTGCTGAGGTTATCTCCGACTTACACTCTTCTTTACCGTTGGCGGGTTTCATTCGTCAACCCCTCAATTCATCTGACTCAAACTATCAGGATACTTCACCTTCCTATGGAGAATCCATGCAATCCAACATGCCGGTCTTCAAAACTGCTCCAGGGTAATGTCAACTTATTTATCTTTATGCTTACCTTACTCGTGTTTTTGCACTAACCTTTCTGATTTACTCATAGCGTTCAAGTAAAGCCCAGCAAGAGGACGAAGAAAAATAAGTCGGCCAAAGATCCCGTCGCGAATAAACCGGAGCTTGGCACGGCTGCTCCTGACACCTCCATACATGAGCCGCCGTCCGAACCGGCTTATGATGTTCCAGCACCAACTTCTGATCCGCCCACTGAGCAAAATCTTGACGGATCTGATAACCCGAAGATTCCTAGCCTGGTCAAGACAATTGATCCGGAAGTCGAGATTCTCAAGACTCAGTTTGTTGAATCGGGACGGCCCACTGTTCTTGCCAAGTGCTCTGCCAAGGAGGAACTTTTAGAGCGCCGAAAGGCTAAGCTGGAAGTCACTGAGTACACTAACCTGAGCATTGGAGAGATTGTCTCTGGTTACATAAGCCAAGTGCACAACAGTCGTGACCTGGAGATTGACATGGTGAAACAGATCCATAAAAAATCTGAGGTATAATTTATGTTACTTTTCCTTATCCATACTTACTGTCCCAGCCCCCAAGTCTATTGCTTATAAGAAAATATGCTGTAGACTTTAAAATCTTCTTAGCACTGCTTGTCAAAAGCCCGGCTTATCTCGAAGGCCAGCTTTAGAACTAGATATTTAAACTGGTGTAGCATAATACTTTGAACTTGTAATACGCATTGGCCCCCAAGTGCCAAGTATCTTTGCTTGCAAAGTTCTTGGGACTTAATTTCCATGAACCACCGTAGTGTTTCAGAATTCTTCAGCATACATTAGCCCCCAAGTGTCAAGTAGCTTTGCTTGCAAGGTGCTTGGGACTTAATGTTATCTTATGATATTCCTGACTATAACCCGACATTTATACAAGCCACCATAAGTCAATTTAAGTCAGAGATTGCTGATCTGAAGAATCGCCTGGAAGCTCAAGAAGCTGAAACCCAGAAAGCCAACTCCAAGTTTGAGTTCAGCATAACTGAACAAGAGAAGTTGAAGGCTGGCTTTGAAACAGATAGAAAGCATGGGCTGATGAAAAGGCCTCCTTGGTCATCCGGGCAGAGAAAGCAGAAGCGTCGCTTGCAGAGGCAACTGTCGTGCTATCCGGCTTGAAGTGCCACATATCTCAGATGGTCTCAGCAATCTTTGGTAAGCTACTTCTGCAAACGTTAAATATTGCAAATCTTTTTTGATGAGTATCTTAATTGTCACCTCCGGCTTACCTGATGTTTGTTAACGCAGGTCCCAGGAGCACAAACCTTAACCAGAACGTGTTGATAAAGCTGAAGGCGGTTTACACTCTGGTGGAACAACTCTACACCGGGTCTCAACGTGCTTTGGCCATTATAGCTTTGTCAAATGACGTTCCCCATCTCCTGGCTGACATGTTAAAGCGGCTTGCTGTGCTACCTCAACGGGTCCAAGAGCTAAGGCGGGCGTCTGCTAGAGCCGGAGCCATAGCCGCATTGAGCCGGGCCAAAGCATGGATACCAGAACTAGAACCGGCCGACATCGCTCTTGGATATCCAAGCTTGAAGGAGGATGGTACCTTATTTGATGAAAAGGACTTCACCGCCTGCGTGAAGGAAATACGCCCTATGGCCACTCTTATTGGGAATGACACTGACCTTACTAAGTACCAGCCGGGTTATGACAGCGAGAATCAAAGACTTCCAACGCCACACTATGATGCAGTCAGCCTGATCCCTCCAACTCGTAAGCATACCTTCGCCCCTGAAGTCGATCCAGCCGGGTTAATTGATGATGAAGCTGAATTTGAAGCTTTGAGCGGCATTGACTGGTCATCATCAACCTTCCAGGACAGGGCAGCCGACGGAGGAGCGGAGAAGGATAACCCGGAGGCCTCAGGTCAACCAGACGAGTGAACCATCGGGCATCGTATGTTTATGCTTTGTGGAAAAAACAATGCTTCATTATCCATACTCGGGGAGTCTTGTAATACGGTAGATAAAACACTTGATTTTGTCATGCCTTCGCGCATGTTTTGAGATGCTCAACCATTTCGTAAGCCGCCATCACTATATGTTTCTGGCTTATACCGGTCTTCTGCTTCATTTATGTTAAAAGAAATTGCTTGCATTGCCCTGCATATAGAACAAACGCAAGTCCCTCGGCGGCGTATCGCACCGGGATTACATAATGTATTGATAACCCGGAGTGTGAACCAAAAAATCATATAAAGGCCGGTTTGCAATTATACCTGTTAGACATAATCATAACAGCATACCTGTGATCCTTTTGGTGATCTTGCCGGCTTATGTGACCCAAACAATGAGGGTAAGCTTTAACTCCCGAAACTTGGCAGATATGATGTTTGCTATGCACTAACAACTTTATTTGATCAATATTAAACCGGTGGAACAAAACCACCCCATAAGTACTTTCAAGAGGATCTCAAAAGCAGTCAAGTAATCATACTTACAAAGTATCATGAGAAATAAACAAATTTCAAAGGCTTCTAATTCGCATACGACCGTTCCAAAGGGGTTAAGCTAAGATTCAGATACGATCATATAGCCCCCAGTGGCTTTGGCGATGCCAATCAAGTGGGTATCGACAGCTATGTTCTCTTTGGTTCGAATACGACCTATGTTTGAACAGGAATCCCCCATGTGACCATAAGAGTTGTTTAATGACGATGATTCGAATACAATCCACGTCATACCCAAAGGGGTGAAGCTATGATTCAGATATGATCAGGAAGCCCCCAAGTGGGTTTGGTAGTATGCCGATCAAGAGGGTATCGACAGCTATGTTCTCTTTGGTTCGAATACGACCTATGTTTGAACAGGAAGCCCCCAAGTGATCCTGGCTAGATTTAGATATGATCATAAGCCGTACCAAGTGGAAAGCCGGATTCATATATGATCCGCTCCCTGTTGGTTGTTTCAACATCATGACAAAGAAGACATGTAAACTTTTGAGGATGAAAAGGACAGAGGTCCTGCTTTATTACTTTCATAATATATACATCGTCAAAATATGTACATCCTGAGAGCCGGTGGCTCAAGTATAGTAAGGCCGAAGATGAGCGATATTCCATGGCCGGCGGGTCTGCTCCTCCGACTTACGTGAGTCTTTGTGCTCTCGAACATCGATGAGGTAATATGACCCGTTGTTCAGGTTCTTGCTGACCACAAAGGGTCCTTCCCAAGGAGGGGATAGCTTGTGCATGTCGGATTGATCCTGGATGAGCTGGAGCACTAAGTCACCTTCCTGAAAGGTTCTGTATCTAACCCGACGGCGGTGATAGCGGCGCAGGTCTTGCTGGTAAATCACCGAGCGGGCTATTGCCAAGTCTCGCTCTTCATCCAATAGGTCAAGCGCATCCTGACGAGCTTGTTCATTATCAGCTTCCACATAAGCCACCACTCGGGGCGAGTCATGACGGATGTCACTTGGCAGGACCGCCTTTGCTCTGTAAACCATGAAGAAAGGTGTATAACCCATGGACCTATTAGGTGTAGTGTTGATGCTCCAAATCACAGAGGGTAACTCCTCCACCCAACAACCCGGCGTCCGTTGTAAGGGGACCAAGAGCCGGGGTTTTATACCTTTCAGGATCTCATGATTGGCTCTCTCTGCTTGACCATTGGATTGAGGATGTGCTACTGCCGAAACGTCAAGCCGGATATGCTCTCGTTGACAGAACTCTTCCATAGCACATTTGGAAAGATTAGTGCCGTTATCAGTTCTGATGCTGTGTGGAAAACCAAAACGAAAGATCACCTTTTCATGGACTGGACCACCGTGGCTGCATCACACTTACTGACCGGCTCTTCCTCAACCCACTTTGTAAATTTATCAACCGCCACCAGGAGGTGTGTCTTTTTATCCTTAGACCTCTTGAAAGGTCCAACCATGTCAAGCCCCCAGACCGCAAACGACCAAGTAATTGGAATCATCCTCAACTCTTGAGCCAGCACATGAGCCCTTCGTGAGAATTTTTGACACCCGTCACATTTACTAACCAGATCTTCCGCATCAGCATGAGCCGTCAGCCAATAAAACCCATGATGGAAGGCTTTGGCCACAAGAGATTTTGAGCCGGCATGATGACCGCAATCCCCTTCATGGATCTCACGAAGTATTTCCTGTCCTTCTGTAGGCGACACACAATGTTGAAACGCCCTAGTGACACTGCGATGATGCAACTCACCGTGAACAATTGTCATGGATTTAGACCACTGGATGATTTGTCTCGCCAAGGTCTCATCCTCAGGCAACTCTCCCCGGGTCATGTAAGCCAAATATGGCACAGTCCAATCCGGGATGACGTGAAGAGCTGCCACCAACTGTGCCTCTGGGTCTGGAATAGCTAAGTCTTCCTCTGTGGGTAACTTCACAGAAGGGTTATGCAAAACATCCAGAAAAGTATTAGGCGGTGAGGGAGTCATGGATTAGGGGGTATCCGGACAGCCGGACTCTAACCTTTGGCCGGACTGTTGGACTATGAAGATACAAGATTGAAGACTTCGTCCCGTGTACGGATGGGACTTTCCTTGGCGTGGAAGGCAAGCTTGGCAATACGGATATGTAGATCTCCTCCCATTGTAACCGACTCTATGTAAACCTAGCCCCCTCCGGTGTCTACATAAACCGGAGGGTTTAGTCCATAGAACAACAACAATCATACCATAGGCTAGCTCCTAGGGTTTAGCCTCTCTAATCTCGTGGTAGATCTACTCTTGTACTACCCATATCATCAATATTAATCAAGAAGGAGTAGGGTTTTACCTCCATCGAGAGGGCCCGAACCTGGGTAAAAACATCGTGTCCCTTGTCTCCTGTTACCATCCGCCTAGACGCATAGTTCGGGACCCCCTACCCAAGATCCGCCGGTTTTGACACCGACATTGGTGCTTTCATTGAGAGTTCCACTGTGTCGTCGCCAGAAGGAAGGATGTCTCGTCTCGTCTTTAAAGATGGTACTACGGTTGGGGGAGCTTTGGCTGTCGGCCAAACTTTCCGGCTATGCGGTTTCATCATGACCGCCTGTTCGGCCGCCGCACCGCCGACGACCTCTCGGGTCATCAAAAACAACCTCCACGTCAAATCGGCACTCGCCGAACAGATGGATCCAATGGAGCTCGCCTCCCTAAACAAGCTCTTAGATCGCACCGCCGCCCTGGGAGTCACTACAGACTATGATCGGATTGGGCTTAAACCCGATCAAAGGGAGATTAACTCTCCGCCGGTCACCCATCATATTGCAGTGGTGGAGGAACAATGCGGCGACCTCTCCTCCATATTGAGGACCAACTATGTCCAGATTCCTGAGCTCTCCGAGTCGGATACCCGTTCGCGGGAGGACAACATCCAATCCCTGAACGTAGAGTCAGGCAGCGGGCCAAGACCACCGGGCAACACCCCGGAACCAGAATTCCCAAAATTGGAAACTCCTCGGCCCCTGGATCCCAGATCGGGTAAGGGTTCAGATTCAATTCCACCCACCCACCCAAACATAAGCGATCTTCCCCACATTAGGCAAGAGCCCCAGGAAACAGTACATCACTATTGGGCCAGATTCCTCCTTGCGATGAACAAGGTTAAGGACTATCGCGAGGAAGACGCGATCTTATTTTTCTGCAATAATTGCACGGACAAGGGAATCCTTAACGCCATAAATCGTCGTGAGATATCACGCTTCAACGACTTGGCGTCCATAGTACGAAAATACTGTGCAATGGAAAGTGCCTGGAAAACCGAAACAAACTTTTGGGATAATCCAGCCCTAAATACGAACCCAGTCCGAAATAAAAGGGTGCACTATCAAAAGACACCCGGGTCAACTACCAAAAAGCAAAAACCCTCTATAGGGCATGGAACCGTACTGGAAGGATGGCTCAATGGACCCTGTAAAATTCATAGTACAGAGGGCGCCATACCAACTCATAGCCTTAGAGCATGTTGGATACTCCGGCAGGTAGCCAAAAGTGGCGAAGATCTTCTAATTCCAGAAGCCACAGAGTGCCATCCCAGGGATACCAGTATGGTACTAACAGTCTTCGAGACCTTCGCATCAAATAATATGCGAAAGCGAACACTCCGCAGCCTTGCCGAAATCCACCACGTGGCAACAATAAACCCATGGAGTGACACGGCTATCACTTTCAATGCCAGTGACGAACCTAAATTCCAAACAGCCCGAGCACCAGCCGCATTGGTCCTCAGCCCTATAGTGGATGGCTTTCGACTCACCAAGGTACTCATGGACGGCGGCAGCGGATTAAACCTCATCTATGAGGAAACCCTTCAAAAAAATGGAAATAGACTGGAACCGCATTGAGCGAAGCAGCACAACCTTTAGAGGAATAATCTCCAGTCGGGAAGCGCGCTGCACAGGAAAAATCACACTAGATGTGGTGTTCGGCACGCCGGAGAATTACAGGTCCAAAGAGGTTAGGTTCCAAGTGGCCCCGTTCAGTAGCGGATACAACACCCTGTTAGGGCGGGAGGCGTTCACAATCGTCCAAGCCATACCCCATTACGGGTACATGTAGCTTAAATGCCCGGGCCCAATGGAATCATCACTCTTGCTAGTGATCCGGACATAGCACTCCGCGCCGAAAACAAGACAGCCACACTGGCCCTTGAGGCACTATCCGAAGCCCTAGCGGCTGAGGAACTGACTGCGTTGCGCTCCACGGTAAACAGGGACGATGTGATACTCGATAAGAGATCCAAGTCCACCTCCTTTAAGCCAACAGACAAAATAGTCAAATTCCAAGTCCATCCAATGGACCCTACAAAAACAGCTTCCATCGGGGCACAACTAAACCCCGCCGTAGACGCTGCACTGCGAGAATTCTTACGCGAGAACTGGGACATTTTTGCCTGGCACCCTTCAGACATGCCAGGAATCCCACGCAAGCTGGCCGAACATAGCCTTAATATCCTATAGGGATTCAAATCAGTCAAGCAGGCTCTTCGGCGTTTCTCTGAACCCAAGAGACAAGCTATGGGAGAGGAACTAGCCAAGTTATTGGAAGCCAGATTCATTAGAGAGATAAAACATCCGGACTGGCTAGCAAACCTGGTGATGGTACCAAAGAAGGACAAATCCTGGCGCCTGTGCGTCGATTTTAAGGACCTCAACAAGGCTTGCCCAAAGGATCCCTTCCCCCTCCCCCGCATCGACCAAATTATCGATGCGACAGCTGTACACGATTCATTGTGTTTCCTCGACGCATACTCTGGCTACCACCAAATTAAGATGGCGGAGTCCGACCAAGCCGCAACGGCATTCATCACACCATACGACCCCTTCTGCTTCAACACAATGCCCTTTGGGCTAAAAAACGCCGGCGCAACATATCAGCGCATGATTCAAACATGTCTGGCAAACCAGATCGGCAAAACAGTGGAGGCATATGTAGAAGATGTGGTCGTCAAAACCAAGCATGCCGACTCTCTAGTAGACGACTTAAGACTCACATTCGATAACCTCAGAACATATGACATCAAGCTCAACCCAGAAAAATGCGTCTTCGGTGTGCCAACCGAAAAGCTCTTGGGCTTCATTGTATACGGCAAAGGAATTGAAGCAAATCCAGCCAAGGTACGAGCCCTGTCACAGTTGGATATCCCAACGGACCTCAAACAAATCCAGAAATTAACCGGATGTGTGGCGGCTCTAAGCTGCTTTATGTCCCGCCTGGGAGAAAAGGCATTACCCCTTTACCGCCTCCTATGGCGCACCGAACACTTCGAGTGGACGGATGCCGCCACAGCCGGATTGGAAGAAATAAAGGCCGTACTAGCAACCAACCCAATCCTGGCAGCGCCAAACATTGGCGAACCTATGCTGTTATACATTGCGGCAACCCATCAAGTTGGGAGCGCGGTGCTTGTCGTCGAACGAGAAACAGACGGACATAAATTTCCCCTTCAAAAGCCGGTATACTATGTCTCCACTGTCCTTACTCCATGCAAGTCACGGTACCCGAATTATCAAAAGATAGCATACACGGTCTTCATGGCATCCTGGAAGCTGCGACACTACTTTCAAGAGCGTTCCATAACAGTAGCCTCGGAAGTGCCACTCAATGATATCATAAACAACCGCGACGCCACGGGCCGGATTGCCAAATGGGCCATCGAGCTCCTCCCGTTCGGCATAACCTACAAACCACGGCGAGCCATTAAGTCACATGTGTTGGACGACTTTGTCGCCGAATGGACGGAAGCCGAACTCCCTAAAGAGTACGACGCATATTCCAACTGGATCATGCACTTCGATGGCTCCAAAATGCTGGCTGGTCTGGAGGCTGGCGTCGTTCTGACGTCCCCAACCGGAGATACAGTCCAATACGTACTCCAGATAATGTATACGGACTCCAACAACGCAGCCGAATATGAGGCCCTTTTGCATGGTCTCCGGATGGCAGTATCCATGGGCATTCAATGCCTAGAGGTGCGGGGGGACTCGAACCTCGCAATATCCCAAATAAACGGAGACTTTGATGCCAAGGATCCGAAAATGGCGGCCTATCACAATGCCGTCCTCAAAATGTCAGCTTGTTTCGAGGGGCTCGAATTTCACCATGTAGCCCGGGAAAACAATCAGGCGGCAGATGTCCTCGCATGCATCGGTGCAAAAAGCGATGCAGTCCCCCCTAACATCTTTTTGGAGAAGCTGTTCAAGCCATCCGTGATATGGGAAGGGGACACTGGTAACAACAGACCGGACACAACCGCAATGCCCGATTCCGAACACTCTGACATAAGCAGAGGCTCTGCCACTGAAATAACACCTTCAGCCCACGTTATAAAGGCCGTCATCGCCCCGTGGACAGAACCATTCCTGGCCTACTTAACTAGGCAGGAACTCCCCGAGGACCAAAACGAGGCACGCTACATAGTACGGCGATCTAAAGCCTACAGGGTCCATGAGAGAGAGCTTTATAAGAAAAGCACCACCGGAGTCCTTCAAAGGTGTATCTCCGAGGAGGAGGGGCGGAAGCTTCTGGCGGAAATTCATGCCGGACTCGGCGGCCACCACGCAGCAGCCCGGGCCCTTGTAAGCAAGGCCTTCCGTACAGGTTTTTACTGGCCTACGGCCCGGACAGATGCACTGGACCTGGTCCAACGATGCGTAGGTTGCCAACTTTTTGCAAACCAAAGCCATATGCCGCCCACCACCCTCCACACAATCCCCATTACCTGGCCCTTCGCGGTCTGGGAGCTCGACATGGTGGGACCCCTTAAAGGTGGAACCCACAAGAAAAAAAACATGCTGGTCATGGTGGATAAATTCACCAAATGGATAGAAGCCAAGCCTGTTAAGACGGCTGAATCCGGACCGGTGGTAGACTTCATATCCAGGGTCGTACACCGTTATGGCGTCCCCTACAGCATCATCACTGATAACGGCACGAACTTCACGGCCGACGAGGTAAAACTCTGGTCCAAAAACATGGGCATCAAGCTCGATTATGCTTCCGTCTATCACCCACAAACTAACGGTCAAGTCAAACGAGCAAATGGTCTTATCATGAGCGGCATCAAACCCGGATTAGTGCAGTCCCTAAAGGAATCTAACACGCACCGGGTAGAGGAGCTCGACTCCGTACTCTGGGGGCTGCGAACCACGCCGAATCGCACCACCGGATACACACCATTCTTTATGGTATACGACGCAGAGGCTATTCTGCCCTACGACATAATTCATAACTCACCTCGAGTGCGCATGTACGAAGAAAGAGAAGCCGAGCTCGATCGGCAGGACAGTTTGGACGCCTTGGAGGAGGAGCGTGACGTGGCAAAAGCCCATTCCGCATTCTATCAACATCAGGCTCGAAGATACCAAAGCAGAGAAGTACGGGCCAAAACTTATAATGTTGGCAAATTAGTTCTACGCCTGCCGGAGAAGAAAAAGTACAAACTCAAGCCCAAATGGGAGGGTCCCTTCAATGTTGACCAAGTTCTAACTGGTGGACCGTACCGTCTGCGGGATGCATCGGATAATCGACTCGAGCCGAACCCATGGAACGCAGCCAGACTCCGAAGATTCTACGCCTAGCTCCGGACTCTGTGTTCGTCTCCTTCCTCTGTCAATTTTTTATACACTATCTGTCTTTTATTTCTCTCCTTCTCCCCTTCTTTTCCCTCAAAGCCTTTAAGGGCCAATTTGTGCCTTGTTTGCACACAACTAACGCGCTATCCGCGCTCATTATACCTGGGGGCTTGTTCCACATAAGCTTATTTATTTATACGGGCTTCATGCCCAACACATGTGTTATCCTTCCGCATGTAACTTTTATTCACCATTATATGCATCGATATGACTTAAGTTTTGGCCAAGCTGGGTTGCCTGGCTCTTGTATTTATGGCCTACGTTCCCGTTAATTCGGCTAGGGCATAAGGGAAGCACCTCTGCGATTGTTACTGCCGGGTCTGCCGGATGTGTACCTCAGACTGGGTGAAGCCGAAAGCTAGCGCTCTTAAGGGAATATTCGGTCGGTGAACAAAAGACGATTTTTTACCTATTTTTTATATATGCCCCCAGATGTTTTTCCTGCGATTCTTTTCGCAGTCTGGACATGCACTTTAGGGCATGCATACCCAGGGAAAGGAACCCCTAATGGAACTATTCTCCCTGGAAGATGTTTCTTACTAACCATATAATATAACATAACTAGTTGGGCACTTGTCTGTTCAAGCACTAATGGCCCCTACGCCTGGTTTCCACGCATGCCTCGGTTTTTTCATAACCGAGAGGGTATTCGGATTCACTCCAGACTATCGGGTCCAGAGGTCGAAGCGAAAAGGTCCACCATGACAAATGATCTACAATCCGGCTAGAAGGCATTACAAATGTCAATTCAATTACATAGTCACTATGACTGACTAAGTTCTTCCTCTATACCATCCAACAGGCTGTCTAACTTACAATCCTGTTAGGAATACTTTGCGGCCAATTCTACTTGTCCATACATTAGACTAACAGGGATCTCTTTCCCATCGGGCCCCACAGGTTCGACCTCGGCCATGTGGTTTGGATCAGCCTTGGTATACCGCGTCTTCACCATGGCCCAGGCTTCCCTGGCACCTTGACGGCACGCCGATATCTTCCATAATCGGAAGCGCCGCCGCGCTCCCTTCAGGTTCTCTGCAAGCTCTCCAAGGCCTTCGGGCACGGAGACGGATGGCCACAAGGCCTGGGCGACGCCTTGCATCACTTGCCGAACTCGTTCGTGCAGTCGTGATAGCTCGGGCAGAAGGTCACTTGTCGAACCGGGCATTTCCTCCACGGGACGACCTATTAGCATACCTACATACATAACTCTGTTAGTTGACTTCTTCGCCGAACTCTTCTTCAAAGTTCATTCAAGCACTTACTGAAAATGCCGCGTCGAAGCCGCTAATTCTCCTTCACGGAGTCCGACAGTTGGGCACGAACATCCTTTAGCTCCACGCCCAGCTGGGTGTTGGCATCTAGGAGATAATTCTTCTCCTGCCTAACCCTCGTAAGCCGGCGTAGGAGGTGTTGCTCATCCGGATTTACTCCGGCGTCATCTACAATTTTATTGTCAGATTTACATATACGCCGCACTCTACATGATACCTATCATTTGAAACATATATTACCAGAGGGGGTCTTCTTGGGATCCTCTGCTATGGCTAGTGCGGCCTGAAGTTGGGCTTTGCACTCTTCACGCTCATGGGACAGTTGGGTATTCTTATCTGTAAGAACCTACATAACAAATGACCCTTAAATCAGTTATTCTATCTGCTTCAAGTCTCAGGGGCTACTACTATATATAATCATCAAATTCTCTCACCCGTATATCCTTCACATATTGCTCCGTGGCTCAGGCTAGACCATTTTGAGCAGCACGGAGGTACGCGTCTCCCGAGTTGAAGGCGTCAAATGCCTCTTGGGAGAAGCAAGTGTCACGGAGAACGGCTCGGCGATGCCTGTGGTTCATGGCGCTCTCCACCTCGGAATTTGTGGCGGACATTCTGTCCGCATCCTCTGTCGGAGGAACATTCGGCGTACGCCTCATACTCGCTTCCGCTTCCGTGTCCGGTCTTGGAGCCCGACTGGAGGAGGCGTGATTGACGACCTCTCCGGACATAGTCCGGCGAGCGTTTTTCTTCCTAGAAAGCACGAGCATTAATATGTCTTTAAAAATACGATACCATGGAGTGAGGTGGCACGCCATACCTCTGTGCTGGTGTCTCAGTTCGGACTGCGTTCCTTTTTAGCCTGCTCGGCCTCGGAGCCCCTTGTTGGCTAGTCGCCGCAGGCTCGGCATGGCGTCCCAAGGCCCTTCCCTGTAAAACACCGTTGGTATACGGTGAGCAAAGTACACAAGGACAAATCCTTTTTACAAAATGTTGGGACTTCGGTCTCTGTTACCTGCGAAGCTGGGAGCAGCCCAGGGTAATCGACCGTAATGGCCACCAAGTCATCATCGCCGCTTAATTGATAAAATACCCTATCAATCAGCTCCGCAGATATGTCCGGATCCTCTTTGAAGGCCGGGTCGAGGGACCGCTCAGGATCCTCTGGTTGTGGAGGTGGGCTGTTGATCTCCCTTACCGCCTTACGCAGCTCCTGCGTTGAGTTTGCAAGGTAAAATATTTAACTGTGGGAATACGGAACGGATGAGCGCAAAAAGTGTAGACTTACCCAGCTCGGAGGATTGTACATAGAAAATCCACCCTGTGGATTGACGTGGAGGAATTCCTCCTCTTCTCCCTTGTACAAATCAGACAAGATTTTTGCCAGAGCGGCGGATGAGTCCGGCCCTTTGCGGCCACAGCAGGTGGCGTCATCCTCCCCGTTGAAATCCCACATGGGGTGGCCTCAACATTGAAGCGTCTGCACCCCCCGCATGATGCATATTGTCATGACTTCGATCATGGTCAGTCCTGATTGGGCCAACAACTTCATCCGGCTCATCAGGTAAGGTACGTCTCTGTCATCTTCCTCCTGGGGGCTCCGTGGACGCCAGCTCAGGCGCTTCTTCAAAGGAGCATTATCGAACTCGGGAAGGCCGATCCGAATAGGATCCGACAGAGGGACGTCTTCTATATAAAACCATTCTGAAGGCCAGTCTTCGGACGCCTTCTTCGGGGTTCCGGATGGATATCCGGTCCCAGCAATGCACCATATTTCGGCTCCGCCCACTTGATATATTGACCCCCTCTGAGAACGGGGCACAAGGCAGAACAACTTCTTCCACAGTGCGAAGTGAGCCTCGCAGCCCAAAAACTGCTCGCAAAAGGCTACGTAGCCGGCGATATGCAATATGGAGGCAGGACTAAGGCTGTGCAACTGGAGGCCGTAGAATTCCAGAAGCCCTAGGAGAAACGGATGAATTGGAAATCCGAGTCCTCTTATCAAATAAGAAACGAGGCATACCCGCTCTCCCTTGGAAGGACTGGGAAAGATCTCCGCCTGCTCTCCGCCATTGTAGGTGGCGAGCCCGGCTCGAACCGGGACCATATACGCTGGGGGCAGAAATCCGTGGGTCTGAAGCTTCACCAGTTGGCTGTGCGGGACAGAACACCTCTCCCAATCTCTGGGTTTGGGGCTGGGAGAATGAGAAGAGGAGTTGCGTCGATCGACCATGATGGAATGGATTTCTTTCGGGCGCGCTCCGATGAATGCTCTCTGAGGGAGGATGGTGTGGTTTGGATCTGGATCCTCGTCGGTAAATGTAATAATACCCTATATCTTCACATTCGTTCGACACGTGGAAAGTGGCCATTATTGGGCGTAGAAGCCAAGGAGTGCAGCATTTACAAGAAGCCGGACACTATTTAACAGGTATTCGGAATTTGGAGAAGAACCCGCCTTGCAATGCCAAAGACAATCTGCGCGCCGGACTCATCTTCATTGAAGCCTGGTTCGGGGGCTACTGAGGGAGTCCTGGATTAGGGGGTATCCGGACAGCCGGACTCTAACCTTTGGCCGGACTGTTGGACTATGAAGATACAAGATTGAAGACTTCGTCCCGTGTCCGGATGGGACTTTCCTTGGCACGGAAGGCAAGCTTGGAAATACGGATATGTAGATCTCCTCCCATTGTAACCGACTCTGTGTAAACCTAGCCCCCTCCGGTGTCTATATAAACCGAAGGGTTTACTTCGTAGAACAACAATAATCATACCATAGGCTAGCTTCTAGGGTTTAGCCTCTCTGATCTCGTGGTAGATCTACTCTTGTACTACCCATATCATCAATATTAATCAAGCAGGAGTAGGGTTTTACCTCCATCGAGAGGGCCCGAACCTGGGTAAAAACATCGTGTCCCTTGTCTCCTGTTACCATCCGCCTAGACGCACAGTTCGGGACCCCCTACCCGAGATCCGCCGATTTTGACACCGACAAGCGGTACCGGCTTACGCTGAGACCCCAGCCGGCTTAAAGAATCAACCGCCTCATTCTTCCTTTGACCAATGTGCTCCACTTGATAACCCTTAAAGTGCCCAGCTACAACATTAACTTCACGACGGTAAGCCGCCATGAGGGGATCCTTGGAGTCCCACTTGCCTGACACCTATTGAGCCACGAGATCTGAGTCACCCAAGCACCTTACCCGGCTCAAATTCATCTCTTTGGCCATCCGAAGACCATGGAGTAAGGCCTCATATTCAGCTGCATTATTAGTACAAGGAAACATGAGCCGGAGTACATAACAAAATTTGTCACCTCGAGGGGAAGTTAAAACGACTCCAGCCCCCGAGCCTTCCAATTGCCTGGACCCATCAAAGTGAATAGTCCAATACGTGTTATCCGGCTTCTCCTCAGGTGTCTGCAGCTCTGTCCAATCGTTGATAAAGTCTACCAAGGCTTGAGACTTAATAGCAGTACGCGGTACATACTTCAAACCATGAGGCCCAAGCTCGATGGCCCACTTGGCGACTCGTTCTGTGGCCTCTCTATTCTGGATAATGTCTCCCAAGGGAGCAGAACTCACCACGGTGATAGGGTGACCCTGAAAATATTGCTTAAGCTTCCGGCTTGCCATGAACACCCCGTAAACCAGCTTCTGCCAATGCGTATACCTTTGCATAGACTCAATGAGCACCTCACTGATATAATAAACCAGCCGTTGAACCGGATGCTCCTTGCCAGCCTCCTTGCGTTCCACCACAATTGCAACACTGACAGCACGTGAGTTAGCGGCCACATATAACAGCAATGGCTCTCTATCAATGGGAGCCGCAAGGAGCGGCGGCTCAGATAGCTGTCTCTTTAAATTTTCAAAAGCAGCATCAGCAACGTCACTCCAGACAAAAGTGTCCGTTTTCTTCAACATCTTATACAGTGGTATAGCCTTCTCACCCAACCGGCTTATAAACCGGCTTAAAGCAGCGATACGACCCGCCAGTCGTTGAACATCGTTGATGCATGCCAGTTTAGCCAAAGAGGTAATTGCCTTAATTTTCTCCGGGTTAGCTTCAATGCCCCAGTTGGAAACTAGGAAACCCAAAAGCTTGCCTGCTGGCACACCAAACACACATTTGGCCGGGTTAAGCATCATCTTATAGACCCGGAGATTATCAAAGGTTTCCTTTAGATCATCTATCAAGGTTTCCTTCTCTCTGGACTTTACCACTATGTCATCCACATAAGCATGAACATTGCGTCCAATCTGATTATGGAGACAATTCTGTACACACTGCTGGTAAGTCGCCTGGGCACTCTTGAGCCGAAAGGCATAGAAACATAGCAGAAGGCTCCAAACGGAGTAATGAAAGCCGTCTTCTCCTGGCACTTAACTGCCATTTTGATCTGATGATAGCCAGAATAAGCATCCAGAAAGCTCAACCGCTCACAACCCGCCGTAGCATCAATGATTTGATCAATACGGGGGAGAGCAAAAGGATCAGCCGGACAAGCTTTGTTTAAGTCCGTGTAATCCACACACATCCGCCAGGTGCCGTTCTTTTTAAGCACGAGCACTGGGTTAGCCAACCACTCAGGATGAAAAACTTCAACAATAAACCCGGCCGCTAAGAGCCGGGCCACCTCCTCTCCGATGGCTTTCCGTCTTTCCTCATTAAATAGCCGGAGAAATTTTCTGACCGACTTATACTTTGGATCAATATTAAGAGTGTGCTCAGCGAGCTCTCTCGGTACACCCGGCATGTCAGAAGGTTTCCATGCCAAGATGTCCCGATTCTCATGGATGAACTCGATGAGCGCGCTTTCCTATTTAGGATCTAGATTGGTACTGATGCTGAACTATTTAGATGAGTCGCCTGGGGTAAAATCAACAAGCTTGGTTTCATCAGCCGGCTTGAATTTCATCACCGGGTCATGCTCTGTGGTTGGCTTCTTCAAAGGTGTCATGTCCGCCGGGTCAACATTATCCTTATAAAACTTCAGTTCCTCTGCTGCACAAACAGATTCAGCATAAGCAGCATCGCCCTCCTCACATTCCAGGGATATCTTCCGACTCCCATTTACTGTAATGGTGCCCTTGTGACCCAGCATCTTGAGCTTCAAGTAAACATAACACGGTCGCGCCATGAACTTGGCGTAAGCCGGGCGTCCAAAGAGTGCGTGATATGGGATTTTGATCTTAACCACCTCAAAGGTTAGTTTCTCAGCCCTAGAGTCATATTCATCTCCAAAGGCCACCTCCAGCTCAATCTTGCCAACTAGGTATGCCGACTTACCAGGCACCACTCCATGGAAAATTGTGTTGGACGTCTTTAAATTTTTATCAGTCAACCCCATACGTCGAAAGGTCTCATAATAGAGGATGTTGATGCTGGTACCTCCATCCATGAGCACTTTAGTGAATTTATACCCACCGACTTGAGGGGCTACCACTATGGCTAACTGGCCTGGATTATCAACCCGGGGAGGGTGATCCTCCCTGCTCCATACAATAGGCTGCTCTGACCACCTCAAGTAACGGGGGACCACCGGATCAACTGAGTTCACCGCCCTCTTATGAACCTTATGGTCACGTTTGCATAAGCTAGTGGTGAACACATGATACTGTCCACTATTCGGCTATTTTGGATTGCTCTGATAACCCGACTACTGCTGCTGTCCTCCTTGACTAGATTGCTGCTGATTATAGCCGCCTTGATTTCCTTGAAAGCCGGAATTTAAACCACCGCCCAGTCCATGAAAAACGCCGACACCTGAGCCGCCGCCCGACCCATGATTGCCATCGAACGTGTTAGAATTCTTGAAAGCCTTCATGATCACGCAATCCTTCCACAAGTGAGTGGTTGATCGTTCCCGGGTGCCGTGTCTCGGGCAGGGCTCATTAAGTAGCCGCTCAAGAGATGGACCTGACCCGCCAGACCGAGGGGGTGGCCCCCCTTGCGCCTTTGATTGTTACCTTGTGCATTAGCGTTGGCCACAAACTCCGGGTTGCCCTCGGCTTTACGCTTGTTGCCTCCTTGATTTGTCGGGTTATGCTGCTGACCCTTTCCATTGCTGTTCTTCTTTCCCTTCCCCGTCTTTTCCTCATCAGATGCAGGATCCTTGGTACTATCAGAATCAGCATATTTGACTAAAGCCGCCATCTGCTGACCCATATCATTACAATCACGCTTGAGGCGCCCTAGTTTCTGCCTTAGCGGTTCGGCAATTCTTCTCCAACATGAGGACTGCAGAGACGGCGTCCATCTTGTCAGACGAATGTATTATCTCCTTGACCCGGTGCACCCAATGAGTAGTATATTCACCGTCCTCTTGCTTACAATTAGTTAAGTCCACAATCAACATAGATTGCTTGCAAGTGTCTTTGAAGTTCTGAATGAACCGGGCCTTTAACTCCGCCCATGAGCTAATAGAATTGGGCTGTAAGCCCTTTAACCACGTCCGGCCTGTTCCATCTAACATCATGGTGAAGTACTTAGCCATTGCTGCATCACTGACTTCCAACAGTTCCCTGGCCATCTCATAGCTTTCGATCCACGCCCCGGGCTGTAAGTCGGCCGTATAATTCCGCACCTTTTGGGGTCCCTTGAAATCCTTAGGCAAACGCACATTGCGTAAGGCCGGCACCAAACAAGGAACGCTGCCGGTTCTGGTGGCCACTCCTACCTCAACAGAAGTCGATGGGTAATCTGGAAAGTCCTGATGAGCCGTCTGCTGAGCCGCCAGCTGAGCCGCCCGTTCGTTCTCCTGACGTATCCGGTTCTGCACCGGGTTATAACCGTTAGGCTGGTTACAACGCTGGGCGTTGCTTGACAAAGCCTCTGACTCCATGTGCCTGCTGTAACTCGGGCTCCGGTTTGGACGAGAAGGAGCTAACCAAGGCGAAGGAGTTGAATGAATCCTGTCCCGACTATAGGAATAAGTCTCTTGCTGAGCCAGAGCCATTTGGACGAGTTCTCTGATCCTTCGCGTCTCCACTGCTCTTGGATCGTCACCGTCCACTGGGAGAGCCGCCAAATGTGCCGATGCTGTGATCAGGTTCTCCATGGGGTTAGAAAAGTGACCCGGCGGCGTCGGAATGTAGCGAGGCGGGGCCATATTCCCATGAGGGGGTACCATCACCCGGGGCTGAGCCGGTCCTCTGACTCCGGATGTCATGAATTGATTTGATTCTGGCGGATTACTAGGGCCGGCTCCGGGTGTAGCGAAAAGGTTCCGAGGATCATAAACTGGAGGCAAACGGGATTGAGTTTTCTGGTGTCTCCTCCTCATCACCTCGTTAGATGCGTTCAGGCTCATCTTAAGCTGGAAAGCCTCTGACTGGAGTTGTTGCGCCCGTGCATCCAAAGCCCCCCGTTCTATGGCTAACCTGGTGTCCTCAGCTGCTAAGGCCTCCTTGGCCCAAGCTATTTCCTCACGCACCTGTGCCACCTCTGCATTATGCTCATATTGATTCGCAGGAATAACTGTGGTGGTTAACAGGGCCGTCAGCTTATCCATGAGATCCATCAGCACCTGAGCTAGCGGGCACACAGGGCCTCCTGCCCCGGCTGCTCCTGACCTGGACATTATTGCTGCTGCGGCTGTAGAGTTTTGACCGGGTTGAGTACCAGCCATTAAGACCCCTACGCAGCTTGGCGGCTCAAAGGGGTCCGGAATATTGCTGCCATCGGAACAGCCCCCAAGCCTGCCATCTTGCAGTTGATACAACGAATCCGTCTCACCAGTGGATGAATCACCATCGGAGTGGATGACCGTCTCACCACCATCTACAGATCCTCCAGAAAGTTCCCCTCCGTGGTTGCAACCCACGAAAGCACGCTTCACGACGGGTTGAGCCCAGGCGGGTCTCGCACGCTGAGCCGTCTCGACGAGGTCGGTGCAGTTGTCCGGCTCAGGGCCCGGCTCACCAATCCGACCGATGAAGACGTGGATTTCGCTGAAGGGGACCCGGTACCCGTACTCAATTGAGCCGGCGTCGGGGCCCCAGCCTTCGTCGTCGATGTAGATCTTGCCGCGACGACTTTTGGTCATCCAGCCGACTGCGTATCCCTTGAGCCCTTGAAAGTTGCCCTTCAAGAACTCAAATCCACCGTGCGCTGGCCCCACAGTGGGCACCAACTGTCGTGGAATTGTCACGGCAGATGTCCTCTTGCAAGGACTTAGTCGTGGAGCCATCGCAACTAGGAAGCTTAAAGGGGTTAACGGGACAAAGGACATGAGAGAGGTTTTATACTAGTTCGGCCCCTTACGGTGAAGGTAAAGCCTACATCTAGTTGGGTTGGTATTGCAGAGGTTTCGATAACCAGGGAGCGAGATACGCTATGCTCGACTCTCGATGAGATGTTTCTTGCCCTAAGCCGCCAGCGGGTCGCCCCCTTATATACACGGGTTGACGCCCTGCGGCCTACAGAGTCCCGGCCGGCTCATAAACAGTGTCCGGCTCAGTGACTAGTTAATTCTACCTTATGATACAAGTCATGCCATTATGGCGGTTTATCACTACGTGCCTTAAGTCGCCTTTGGGCTTTAGACCCATTATTGAACTGCCATCTTCATGATTGATCTTGGGCTTTGTATGATAATCCTCTTTGCGTAAACCGGCCCCTCCAGGGTGGCTTACACAATTTGTTATATCCCCGACAGATAGACATGATGATCCTTGAGCAACTCGCGATGTTTGACACCGCGAAAGTAGAAATCAAGTAGGAGCATCAATTGTTGATGGTTAGTAAGACCACTAGTTTCAAGAAGGGCAAGGGAAAGAAGGGATACTTCATGAAACGGCAAATCAGTTGCTGCTCTAGTGAAGAAACCCAAGGTTGAACCCAAACTCGAGACTAAGTGCTTCTGTAATGAGGGGAACATTCACTGAAGCAGAACTACCCTAGATACTTGGTAGATGAGAAGGCTGGCAAGGTCGACAGAAGTATTTTGAATATACGTTATATTATTGTGTACTTTACTAGTACTCCTAGTAGCACCAGGGAAATAAATACCGGTTCGGTTGCTAAGTGTTGGTAACTCAAAATAAAAGCTACGGAATAAACGGAGACTAGCTAAAGGTGAGATGACGATGTGTGTTGGAAGTATTTCCGAGGTTGATGTGATCAAACATCGCATGCTCCCTCTACCATCGGGATTGGTGTTAAACCTAATTAATTGTTATTTGGTGTTTGCGTTGAGCATAGACATGATTGGATTATGTTTATCGCAATACGGTTATTCATTTAAGGAGAATAATGGTTGCTCTGTTTATTTGAATAATACCTTCAATGGTCTTGCACCTAAAATGAATGGTTTATTGAATCTCGATCGTAGTGATACACATGTTCATGCCACAAGATATAAGATAGTAATGATAGTACCGCATACTTGTGGCACTGCAATTTGAGTCATATTGGTATAAAACGCATGAAGAAGCTCCATGTTGATGGATCTTTGGACCCACTCGTTTTTGAAAAGATTGAGACATGCGACCCATGTCTATTGGTATATATGCATGAAGAAACTCCATACAGATGGATCGTTTGGACTCACTTGATTTTGAATCACTCGAGACATGAAAATCATGCCACATGGGCAAGATGACTGAAAGGCCTCGTTTTCAGTAAGATGGAACAAGAAAGCAACTTGTTGGAAGTAATACATTTTGATGTGTGTAGTCCAATGAGTGCTGAGGCACGTAGTGGATATCATTATGTTCTTAATTACTTCACAGATGATTTGAGTAGATGCTAAGTATATTTACTTGATGAAACACAAGTATGAATTATTGAAAGGTTCTAGTAATTTCAGAGTGAAGTTGAAGATCATCGTGACAAGAGGATAGAATGTCTATGATATGATCATAGAGATGAATATCTGAGTTACGAGTTTGGCACACAATTAAGACATTGTGGAAATTGTTTCACGACTAATACCGCCTGGAACACCATAGTGTGATGGTGTGTCCGAACATCATAGCTGCACCCTATTGGATGTGGTGCATACCATGATGTCTCTTATCGAATTACCACTATTGTTTATGGGTTAGGCATTAGAGACAGCCGCATTCACTTTAAATAGGGCACCACGTAAATCCGTTGAGATGACACCGTATGAACTATGGTTTAGAGAAACCTAAGCTGTCATTTCTTAAAAGTTTGGGGCTGCGACGCTTATGTGAAAAGGTTTAGCCTGATAAGCTCGAACCCAAAGCGGATGAATGCATCTTCACAGGACACCCAAAACAGTTGGGTATACCTCCTATTTCGGATCCGGAAGCAAAAGTGATTGCTTCTAGAAACGGGTCCTTTCTCGAGGAAAAGTTTCTCTCGAAGGAATTGAGTGGGAGGATGGTGGAAACTTGATGAGGTTATTGAACAGTAACTTCAACTAGTGTGTAGCAGGGCACAAGAAGTTGTTCCTGTGACGCCTACACCAATTGAAGTGGAAGCTTGTGATAGTGATCATGAAACTTTGGATCAAGTCACTACCAAACCTCGTAGGTTGACAAGGATGCGTACTACTTCAGAGTGGCACGTAATCCTGTCTTGGAAGTCATGTTGCTAGACAACAATGAACCTACGAGCTATGGAGAAGCGATGGTGGGCTCTGATTCCGACAAATGGCTCGAGGCCATAAAATCCGAGAGGATCCATGTGTGAAAACAAAGTATAGACTTTGGAAGAACTACTTGATGGTCGTAAGGCTATTGGGTACAGATGGATTTTAAAAAGGAAGACGGACAATGATGGTAAGTATCACCATTAAGAAAGCTTGACCTGTCATTAAGATGTTTTCCGACAAGTTCAAGGAGTTGACTACGGTGAGACTTTCTCACTCGTAGCGATGCTAAGAGTCTCTTGGAATTGTATTAGCAGTTACTGCATTATTTATGAAATCTTGCAGATAGGATGTCAAAACATTGTTTCCTCGACAATTTTCTTGAGGAAAGGTTGTATGAGATACAACCAGAACGTTTTGTCAATCCTAAAAGATGCTAACAAGTATGCAATGCTCCAACAATCCTTCTAAGAACCGGAGTAAGCATCTCGGAGTTGGAATATACGCTTTGATGAGATGATCAAAGATTTTGGGTTTATACAAAGTTTATGAGAAACTTTTATTTCCAAAGAAGTGTGTGGGAGCACTATAGAATTTCTGATGAGTATATGTTGTTGACATATTGTTGAGCAGAAATGATGTAGAATTTCTGGAAAGCATATAAGGTTATTTGAAAAGTGTTTTTCAATGGAAAACCTGGATTAAGCTACTTGAACATTGAGCATCAAGATCTATAAGGATAGATCAAAAACCGCTTAATAGTACTTTCAAATAAATCCATACCGTGACAAGATTTTGAAGGAGTTCAAATAGATCAGCAAAGAAGGAGTTCTTGGCTGTGTTATAAGGTGTGACCATTGAGTAAGACTCAAGACCTGACCACGGCAGAAGAGAGAGAAAGGACGAAGGTCCTTCCCTATGCTTTAGACGTAGGCTCTACAGTATGCTATGCTGTGTACCACACCTGAAGTGTGCCTTGCCATGAGTCAATCAAGGGGCACAATAGTGATCCAGGAATGGATCACATGATAGCGGTCAAACTTATCCTTAGTAACTAGTGGACTAAGGAATTTTCTCGATTATGGAGGTGGTAAAAGAGTTCGTCGTAAATGGTTACGTCGATGCAAACTTTGACACTAATCTGGGTGACTCTGAGTAGTAAACCGGATTCGTATATTAGAGCAGTTATTTGGAATAGCTCCAAGTAGCGCATGGTAGCTGCATCTACAAGATGACATAGAGATTTGTAAAGCACACACGGATCTGAAAGGTTCAGACCCGTTGACTAATAACCTCTCTCACAAGCGAGATATGATCAAACCCCATGGGTGTTGGATTCATTACAATCACATAGTGATGTGAACTAGATTATTGACTCTAGTGCAATTGGGAGACTGTTGGAAATATGCCCTAGAGGCAATAATAATATGGTTATTATTGTATTTCCTTGTTCATGATAATTGTCTATTGTTCATGCTATAATTGTATTAACTGGAAACAGTAATACACGTGTGAATACATAGACCACAACATGTCCCCAGTGAGCCTCTAGTTGACTAGCTCGTTGATCAATAGATGGTTATGGTTTCCTGACCATGGACATTAGATGTCATAGATAACGGGATCACATCATTAGGAGAATGATGTGATGGACAGGACCCAATCCTAAGCATAGCACAAGATCGTGTAGTTCGTTTGCTAAAAGCTTTTCTAATGTCAAGTATCATTTCCTTAGACCATGAGATTGTGCAACTCCCGGATATCGTAGGAATGCTTTGGGTGTACCAAATGTCACAACGTAACTGGGTGGCTATAAAGGTGCACTACAGGTATCTCCAAAAGTGTATGTTGGGTTGGTACGAATCGAGACTGGGATTTGTCACTCTGTATGACGGAGAGGTATCTCTGGGCCTACTCGGTAATGCATCATCATAATGAGCTCAATGTGACTAAGCAGTTAGTCACAGGATCATGCGTTACGAAACGAGTAAAGTGACTTGCTGGTAACGAGATTGAACGAGGTATTGGGATACCGACGATCGAATCTCGGGCAAGTAACATACCGATTGACAAAGGGAATTGAATACGGGATTGATCGAATCCCCGACATCGTGGTTCATCCGATGAGATCATCGTGGAACATGTGGGAGCCAATATGGGTATCTAGATCCCGCTATTGGTTATTGGCCGGAGAGGTGTCTCGGTCATGTCTGCATGGTTCCCGAACCCGTAGGGTCTACACACTTAAGGTTCGGTGACGGTAGAGTTGTTATGGGAAATAGTATGTGGTTATCGAAGGTAGTTCGGAGTCCCGGATGAGACCCCGGACGTCACGAGGAGTTCCGGAATGGTCCGGGGGTGAAGAATGATATATTGGATAAAGGGTATTGGAGTCCGGAAGTGTTCTGGGGGTACCAGGCTATGGCCAGCATGACCGAAAGGTGTTTCGGGAGCCCCGGCAAGTGTTGGAGGGCCTCATGGGCCAAAGGGGAAGGGGAAAACCAGCCCACTAAGGGGTGGTGCGCCCCCACACCCTTTCCCACGTTACTTGGGGTGGTGGGGCGCCTCCACCTGGCTTGGGAGGCAAGCCTCGACCTGCTTGGCTTGGGGGGCAAGTCTCCCAAGGATTTTCCCTAGGGAGATCCAATCTGCTTGGCCGCCGCCCCCTAGGGGAAACCCTAGGGCTCCTCCCCCTCTCCCCTTGCCCCTATATATAGTGGAGGGGTGGGAGGGAAGCCGCACCTCTTCCCTGGCGCAGCCCCTCCCTCCTCCAACACCTCCTCCTCCTCCTCCGTAGTGCTTAGCGAAGCTCTGCCGGAGAACCACGAGCTCCATCGCCACCATGCCGTCGTGCTGCTGGAGTTCTCCCTCAACTTCTCCTCTCCCCTTGCTGGATCAAGAAGGAGGAGACGTCCCCGGGCTGTACGTGTGTTGAACGCGGGGGCACCGTCCGTTCGGCGCTTAGATCGGAATCTACCACGATCTGAATCGCTGCATGTACGACTCCACCAACCGCGTTCTTGCAACGCTTCCGCTTAGCGATCTTCAAGGGTATGAAGATGCACTCCCTCTGTCTCGTTGCTAGTATCTCCTAGATTGATCTTGGTGACACGTAGGCAAATTTTGAATTATTGCTATATTACCCAACATCAACCAATCCCTAGAAGATCAACAAGTTTGATTGGCTAGGGAGAGAGATCGGGCGAAAATGGAGCTTTGAGCAACGATGGAGATTAGGAAAGGAAGAGGTAGTCAACTTGGGGAAGAATACGCCCCTTATATAGTGAGGCAAAAAAATCCAACGGTTACCCACCTACTCAGCCCGCGACATGCGGTACTACCGCACATCCAAGCGGTACTACCCGCACAGGCTTGCGGTACTACCGCAGGGAAGTGTGGTACTACAGCTCGCGCGGCAGGAGCCAGGTGAGACTGAGGGAGTCCTGGATTAGGGGGTGTCCGGATAGCCGGACTATACCTTCAGCCGGACTCCTGGACTATGAAGATACAAGATTGAAGACTTTGTCCCGTGTCCGGAAGGGACTTTCCTTGGCGTGGAAGGCAAGCTTGGCGATACGGATATGTAGATCTCCTACCATTGTAACCGACTCTGTGTAACCCTAACCCTCTCCGGTGTCTATATAAACCGGAGGGTTTTAGTCCATAGGATAGAACAAAAATCATACCATAGGCTAGCTTCTAGGGTTTAGCCTCCTTGATCTCGTGGTAGATCTACTCTTGTACTACCCATATCATCAATATTAATCAAGCAGGACGTAGGGTTTTACCTCCATCAAGAGGGCCCAAACCTGGGTAAATCATCGTGTCCCTTGTCTCCTGTTACCATCCGCCTAGACGCACAGTTCGGGACCCCCTACCCGAGATCCACCGGTTTTGACACCAACATTGGTGCTTTCGTTGAGAGTTCCTCTGTGTCGTCACTTTTAGGCCCGATGGCTCCTCCGATCATCAATAGCGACGCAGTCCAGGGTGAGACCTTACTCCCCGGACAGATCTTCGTCTTTGGCGGCTTCGCACTGCGGGCCAATTCGCTTGGGCATCTGGAGCAGATCAAAAGCTATGCCCCTGGCCATCAGGTCAGATTTGGAAGCTTAAACTACACAGCTGACATCTGTAGGGACTTGATCTTCGACGGATTCGAGCCACTGCCGAGCGCGCCGCACTGTCACGCTGGGCATGATCTAGCTCTGCCGTCGAACAGTGCCCTGGAGGCCACACCTGTGTTCGCTCCGACCCTTAACTCGGAGCCGACCACACCAATCAAGGGCGGGTGGTTAGACACCGCCTCGAGGGCTGCAATCTCTACGGCGATCAAGCCGAACACCAGCCCTGCCCTCTGCGAGGCTCGTGACTCCAAGGAGCCGGACTCCTCTCCGGACTCCGAGACCTCCGCACCCCTGCAGATCGAATCCGATTGGGCGCCGATCATGGAGTTCACCCCCGCGGACATCTTTCAGCACTCGCCCTTCGGCGATATCCTGAAATCACTAAAGTCTCTCACTTTATCAGGAGAGCCCTGGCCGGACTACGGTCAGCAAGGTTGGGATACGGACGATGAAGAAATTCAAAGCCCACCCACCACCCACTTTGTAGCCACTGTCGATGATTTAACCGACATGCTCGACTTTGACTCCGAAGACATCGACGGTATGGACGCCGATGCAGGAGACGATCAAGAACCGGCGCCTATAGGGCACTGGAAAGCCACCTCGTCATATGACATATACATGGTGGACACCCCAAAAGAAGGAGATGGCGATGGAACAACGGAGGATGACCCCTCCAAGAAACAGCCTAAGCGTCGGCGTCAGCGGCGCCGCTCAAAATCCCGCCGAAGCAAAAACGGTGATTCCGGCGCGGGAGATAATAATACTCCGGAAAGCGCCAAAGAAATCCCCCTCCAGCAAGATTCAACACAGGAGGATGGAGAAGCCAGCCCTCATGAGAGAGCGGCAGACAGAGAGGTCGAGGACGATAATTATATGCCTCCCTCCGAAGATGAGGCAAGCCTCGACGATGACGAATTCGTCGTGCCAGAGGATCCCGTCGAGCAAGAGCGTTTTCAACGCAGGCTTATGGCCACAGCAAGCAGCCTCAAGAAAAAACAGCAACAACTTAGAGCTGATCAAGATTTGCTAGCCGACAGATGGACTGAAGTCCTTGCGGCCGAAGAGTATGAACTCGAACGCCCCTCCAAGAGCTACCCAAAGTGCAGGTTGCTACCCCGATTAGAGGAGGAAGCACCTAAACTTGCATCATCAGCACATGATATGGCTGACCGACCACCTCGTGGCTGTGACAGAGAGGCCTCTCGGCCCTCCACTCAAGCCGCACCCCGGCGCCGCTCAAAACATACCAAGGCACGGGAAAATGCGCCAGACCTGTGCGATATATTGGAGGACAAGGCAAGGCAAACAAGATCGATCTACAGATCGCGTGGGCGCCCCACGACTCGAGACAATAACCGTCACGCCGGATACAACAAATCCGGTAGGGCCAAACATAGCAGACAAAGCTCATTGGAGCTACGTCGTGATATAGCCCAGTATAGAGGCGCCGCACACCCACTATGCTTCACGGATGAAGTAATGGATCATCAAATCCCCGAGGGTTTCAAACCCGTAAACATCGAATCACATGATGGCACAACAGATCCTGCGGTATGGATCGAGGATTATCTCCTTCATATCCACATGGCCCGTGGCGATGATCTACACGCCATCAAATACCTCCCACTCAAGCTTAAAGGACCAGCTCGACATCGGCTTAACAGCTTGCCAGCAGAATCAATCAGTTGTTGGGAGGACCTGGAAGCCGCATTCCTCAACAATTTCCAGGGCACTTATGTGCGACCACCAGACGCCGATGACCTAAGCCACATAATTCAGCAGCCAGAGGAATCGGCCATGCAATTCTGGACACGGTTCCTAACGAAGAAAAATCAAATAGTCGACTGTCCGGACGCAGAGGCCCTAGCAGCCTTCAAGCACAATATCCGTGATGAGTGGCTTGCCCGGCACCTTGGACAGGAAAAGCCAAAATCTATGGCAGCGCTCACGACACTCATGACCCGCTTTTACGCGGGAGAAGACAGCTGGCTTGCTCGTAGGAACAATATGACCAAGAACCCTGGTAATTTGGATACCAGAGACACTAGTAGCAGGTCGCGTCGCAACAAGCAAAAGAGCCGCATTAACGGTGGCAATGCTGAGGATACGGCAGTCAATGCCGGATTCAGAGGCTATAAATCCGGTCAGCGGAAAAAGCCATTCAAAAGAAATACTCAGGGCCCGTCCATTTTGGACCGAATACTCGACCGCTTGTGCCAGATACATGGCACCCCCGAAAAGCCAGCCAATCACACCAACAGGGATAGTTGGGTGTTCAAGCAGGCAGGCAAGTTAAATGCCGAAAATAAAGACAAGGGGCTGCATAGCGATGATGACGATGAGCCCCGGCCGCCGAACAACAGTGGACAGAAGGGTTTTCCCCCACAAGTGCGAATGGTGAACATGATATATGCAACCCACATCCCCAAGAGGGAGCGGAAGCGCGCGTTAAGGGACGTATACACGATGGAGCCAGTCGCCCCAAAGTTCAACCCATGGTCCTCCTGCCCGATCACCTTTGATCGAAGGGACCACCCCACTAGCATCCGTCATGGCGGATTCACCGCGTTGGTTCTAGACCCAATTATTAATGGATTTCATCTCACTAGAGTCCTTATGGACGGCAGCAGTAGCCTGAACCTGCTTTACCAGGATACAGTGCGGAAAATGGGCATAGATCCCTCAAGGATTAAGCCCACCAAAACGACCTTTAAAGGCGTCATACCAGGTGTAGAGGCCAACTGTACAGGCTCAGTTACACTTGAAGTGGTCTTCGGATCTCCGGATAATTTCCGAAGCGAGGAGTTAATCTTCGACATAGTCCCGTTCCGCAGTGGCTATCACGCACTGCTCGGGCGAACCGCATTCGCCAAGTTCAATGCGGTACCGCACTACGCATACCTTAAGCTCAAGATGCCAGGCCCTCGAGGAGTAATTACGGTCAATGGAAACACCAAGCGCTCCCTCCGAACGGAGGAGCACACAGCGACCCTTGCAGCGGAAGTACAAAGCAGCCTCTCCAGGCAGTTCTCCAGTCCGGCCATTAAACGTCCGAACACCGTCAAGCGCGCCCGAAGTAACCTACAACAAGACCGCCTGGCATGTTCCGAGCAGGCGTAGCAATGCGGACCCAACCCCAGCCCTCGTGAAAATGCGACACCAGTGCTTCGCGTACATAACTACGCTCTAGAAATACCATGGGTACAGGGGGAGGTGCACCATCACGGCACGCCCGAAACACGTCTTAAACCGCACTAGGGGCTGCCAATTTTTTAATTTTCTCCTACTTTCAGGACTCCATTCTTCGGAAGGCCTGTCCGGCAGTACAATTGCCGCGCAAACGATGCAAGAACTAGGGAAGCAGACATGCCACGCCGCATTAATGGAACTCCCAGGTGGTCTCTAGTACGAGCAGTATACCTGTTTCGCATACCATTCCGCAGCCTGCCCCTGGAATGGACATGTTAAATACTCCAACCTTTTGCTTATCGCGTTATTTGTATCGTTCTGCCTTGATCGCAGCCTTTTTTAATAAACAATGCATAGCTTCTGTCTATTTTTGCATTACTCTTCTTTACAAATATATGTTCATTAACGACATGCTGCACCCGTACACTTTGGTATGGCCAAATACGCCAGGGGCTTTAGTACCCCTCAATATGGTGTGAGAAGCCCGAACACTTTAACAAGTGCGGCACCCCGAACTTATAGCATTATATGCATCGGCTCCGAATCATGTCTTGGGTCAATAGTTGGGTTTGCCCGGCTCCTATGTTTTGGTGCCTTACGTTCCACTATATCGGCTAAGGTAGCACTAGGAGAACTACTGCGATTGTGCCCCAGTTGAGCTGGGCTAAGCACCTCCGTAGAGAAAGCTAAAACTGACTGTCATGATGAAGCGAGAGATGGTCGCTGTTCGAGAGGTTTTTAGAGTCCCTAAAGGCTTATGGCGCTTAGAGCGAGGAGTCGACTCTGTCTGGCCAAGGCGTGGATAGCGCCCCGAACTCGGTCTTCCGAATACCAGGGGCTTCGCCGAATTTAAAATTATAGAATTCTATGGCTAAGTGAGAGTGTTCAAGCATTATAGTCCGATTGCCTTGTTTCGTTGTGCTGAGCGCCTCCCTCGAAGGACCCAAACATGGGAAAAAGTGCGATCAGGTTTATCCCGAACACCCCAGCACTAGTGGCACGTGGGCAGAAGCCGACAACTCGCCATCTCTCAAATTTGATAAACGACCGCACATAAGGTAATATTTTAAATTCCAAAAGCATTGCTTAGCGCATATGAACAAGTTTTCAGCGCACAGGACAAAACGAGCGAGTTTTACTAAAAAATTACATCCCTGGAACATTCATCCGCCATAAGGCGGGCACCCTTCAGAACGTCCTTATAATAATTCTCGGGCTTGCGATGCTCTTTCCCCAGTGATGGCCCGTCCTTCCCAAGCTTCTCAGCATCCAGCTTGGCCAGTGCACCTTAGCGCGGGCAAGGGCCCTACGGGCACCTTCGATGCAGACGGAGCGCTTGATGACTTCGAGCCTTGGACAGGCCTCCACCAGCCGCCGCACCAGCCCGAAGTAGCTCCCAGGCAGAGCCTCTCCAGGCCACAACCGAACTATGAGGCCCTTCATGGCCTGTTCGGCCACCTTATGGAGCTCGACCAGTTGCTTCAGTTGGTCGCTCAGGGGCACAGGGTGTCCGGCCTCAGCATACTGAGACCAGAACACCTTCTCCGTCGAGCTGCCCTCCTCGGCTCGGTAGAATGCGGTGGCATCGGACACGCTATGGGGAAGATCTGTGAATGCTCCTGGAGAGCTCCAGATTCGGGTAAGTAACAAGTAACTCACTCTTATATGTTTGCTTTGCATAAAGACTGCCTTACCCGCCGCTATCTTTTTCACCGCATCCAACTCTTGGAGGGCCTTCTGGGATTCGGCCTTGGTAGACTTGGCATTTTCGATTGCAGCCGCGAGCTCGGACGCTCGCGTCTTTGAGTCAAGCTCCAAACTCTCATGTTTTTTCATGAGAGCCTGGAGCTCTTGCCGCACCTCGCCAATCTGGGCCTCATATTTCTCCCACTCGGTGCGCTCCATGGCCGCCCTCTTCTCGGCCTCGGACAACGCTTGCTTAAGGGTCGCCACCTCAGACGTGCCCCCTACAATAGCCACGTTAATCCTGTCATTTTTTGCAATTGCACCTTTTTATATATTTAAGAAGAAGGTATTTCTTACCCTCCTTGTCCTCGAGCTGCTTCTTGGCAAGCCCGAGCTCTTGCTCGGACTGCTCGAGGTTCTTCTTTAGCGCGTCCACTTCCGAAGTCAGTGCGGCGGACGCCAGCAGAGAAGCCTGCATATGCATATTGACTCCTTTCTGTTAGACTCCTACGAATTTTATTTGATCCTCTATTCGGCTTTTCTTCCCAAACGCCAAACAGAGCATCAGGGGCTACTGTCTATGCGGTAATATTTTTACACATTCTTTACTTACCTCAAAGCCTGTTAAAAGGCCGGCACAAGCTTCAGCCAGTCCGCTCTTGGCGGACTGAACCTTCTGGACCACCGCACTCATAATGGTGCGGTGCTCCTCGTCGATGGAGGCGCCTTTAAGCACCTCCAACAGATTGTCCAGCGCCTCCGGTTGGATGGGGGTCACCGGCCTGGTGGGCTTGCTCCTCTTGGAAGGAGGTCGCCCGCCGGACTCTGGAACCTTTGAAGGTTCCGGAGCAGTGTCCGGCCTAGGGCCGGACTTGGAGCCCTGGGGGGATCAATCCCCTTTACTCCTGGAGTCCGGGAGGTCGCCTTGCGGCGCCTCCAGGACCACCCTCTCCTGGCTTGGAACCTGTTGGGACGCCACCTCGGCATCGTCCGTAGGGTGGGGGGAGGTAGCGGGCGGAAGTGAATTCACGTCCGACGAATCCAGGGAGCCGCTCGACGACTCGACGAGCCCGGCCTTGGGCGGACTGCATAGATATATTCAACATAAGGGAAAGGTGTGCAATAAAGGAACACTACGAGTTACTCTGGTGTCCGAACACTTACGATCTCGCCGGGCGCTTGGCCCTGTGTGGCCACTCCTCTTCACCGTCGTCGGTGTCGGTGGAGTAGTCCGAAGGAAGGGTCTTCCCCTTCTTGGACCCTTCGGCCTCCCTGGTCGGGGCGGCCTTCCTCTTCTTTCCTCCCTCCGCTGGGGGGGAGAGGTTTCTTCTTCCTCCTCCTCGTTTTCACGGGAGGAGTGCATCTCGGAGTCGTCGGATGATGAATCCGACACCTCCAGGCGCCAGGCACTCTTTCGAGTCCCTATGGCCTTCTTCTTGGCCTTCTTCTCCGGCACCACATAGGGTGCCAGAACCAGCAGCTTCGCCAAGCGAGCGTCGGCTGGGTCTTCGGGCAAAGGAGCCGGACAGTTGATCTGTCCGGACTTTCACCTGCCAATCCTGTCAAAGGTAAGGGAGCTTAGATCCCGCATAGAGTCAAACTATGAAAAACTAATACCCTGTAAAAGGTACAAATAGCTTACCGCACTAGCGTGACGCTGCGTGCTGAATCCGGGATCCTCGGAAGCGGATGCGGGAGCCTCGGCGCCCTTGAAAAGCACCTTCCAAGCATCTTCGTACGTCATGTCGAATAGCCTTCTCAGAGTTCGGTGCTGCGCCGAGTCAAACTCCCAAAGATTGAAGGCCCGTTGTTGACACGGGAGGATCCGGCGGATGAGCATAACCTGGACTACGTTGATAAGCTTGAGCTGCTTGTTCACCAGGGTTTGGATGCATTTTTTCAATCCAGTCACCTCTTCTTTGCTGCCCCACGACAGGCCCGTCTCTTTCCAGGACGTGAGCCGCGTAGGGGGTCCGGACCGGAACTCGGGGGCTGCGACCCACTCAGGGTCGCGCGGCTCGGTGATGTAAAACCACCCTGATTGCCACCCCTTCAGGGTCTCCACAAAGGAGCCCTCGAGCCATAGAACATTGGGCATCTTGCCCGCCAAGGCGCCTCTGCACTCTGCCTGGTTGCCGCGCACCACCTTCGGCTTGACATTGAAAGTCTTGAGCCATAGGCCGAAATGGGGGCGGATGCAGAGGAAGGCCTCGCACATGACGATAAACGCCGAGATGTTGAGGATGAAGTTCCGGGCCAGATCGTGGAAATCCAGGCCGTAGTAGAACATGAGTCTCCAGACGAATGGGTGGAGAGGAAAGCCAAGTCCGCAGAGGAAGTGGGGAAGGAACACTACCCTCTCATGGGGCCTTGGGGTGGGGAGGAGCTGCCCCTCTTCAGGAAGCCGGTGCGCGATGTCGTTAGACAAGTATCCGGCCTTCCTCAGTTTTTGATGTGTCCCTCCGTGACGGAGGAGACCATCCACTTGCCTCCCGCTGCGGACATGACTGGAGAAGGTCGAGGTGGGGAATGCGGGCTTGGGCGCTAGAGCTCGAGTGCGTGGAAGATGGATAGGCAAAGGAGGAACAAGGCGTAGGTAAAAAGGTGGATCCTTATCCCCTTATATGGGCGGATGCGGCTATGCGTCCCCACCGGACTGATAAAACTCGCTTATCTCTCAAGCGCCGTAATCAATGGCGCGGTTGGGTTACCCACGTCCGTATTGATGAGAATCCCGTAAATAAAGCAGACACGATCTCTGCTTTGACAAGACGTGCCAAGGAAACTGCCTCGCGAAACGCGCTGAGGTGGGGGAGTAAAAACGATTCGAATAAAGGCTTGGTCGTAGTGTGATGTCACGCTACGGAATACGTCAGCAGATTAGATTTGTGTAAATATTATTCTCTCTATGGCAATATGTGGAAACTTATTTTGTAGAGCCGGACACTATCCTTTGTGTTCAAAATCTTCTATGAAGTACTTGGAGGAGGAACCCGCCTTGCAATGCCGAAGACAATCTGCGCGCCGGACTCATTGTCGTGGTATTCTCACGGGGGGGGGGGGGGTGCAAGATGACATATGCCACAAGGTGGCTTCGTGTGAGGGCAAGACTGCTGCTGATAGGCCCGGGAGCGGGTATGCAAGTAACACGCGCTAGTTTACCCAGGTTCGGGGCTCTCCGGAGAGATAACACCCCTACTCCTGCATGTCTGAGTATATGTGTAATATCTGATACAGAGTGCTCCTGGAGCTGTATCTGAGGTCAGTGCCATAGGCATCTGGCCTCGTATATGCATGTGGCATGGTGGCCGTTGCTCTTGGCCATGGGTGGATGGATGAATGGATGTGTGTGTGCTAGCTAGCTATCTTGCTAGCTAGCATGCATGCGTGTGTGTCCATCCTGGATGGATGGATGTGTGCCCATATATATAGGAATGGCTAGCTTAGAGAGTAAGCTATGTGGTGGCATGGGCAAGGCATGGTGGGGTGTCATGCTTGTCCCCTGGGTCACTTCATAAATAGTGCCAGGGGACAATGACACTGTACATGATGGCTGGGGTGACACATGAACAGTGCCGGGTACGGTCGTCACGTCGGGGTCGCGTCAGGCTGCAGTTGACTTCGGGCAGCCGGCCTGGTGGAGGGGTCGGCAGCCTGCAGTCGGCCTGGAGCGGCTGGGAAGTCGGCAGCCTGCAGTCGGCCTGGAGCGGCCGGGAAGTCGGCAGCCTGCAGTCGGCCTGGTGGTGTAGTCGGCAGCCTGCAGTCGGCAGCCTGCAGTCGGTAGCCCGCAGTCGGCATCCTGCAGTCGGCCTGGAGCGGCCGGGAAGTCGGCAGGCTGCAGTCGGCCTGGTGGTGTAGTCGGCAGCCTGCAGTCGGCAGCCGGCAGTCGGCAGCCTGCAGTCGGCCTGGTGGTGCAGCCGGCAGCCTGAAGTCAGCAGCCGGCAGTCGGCCGGGTAGTTGGACTGAGGGGCTTTGCTAGCCCCGATGTCTTGATTTATTGTCTCGCCGTCTTCGGGGTATCCGTGTCCAATTACTCCGACACTCATCATCATTGAAGCCTGGTTCAGGGACTACTGAGGGAGTCCTGGATTAGGGGGTGTCCGGATAGCCGGACTATACCTTCAGCCGGACTCCTGGACTATGAAGATACAAGATTGAAGACTTCGTCCTATGTCCGGAAGGGACTTTCCTTGGCGTGGAAGGCAGGCTTGGCGATACGGATATGTAGATCTCCTACCATTGTAACCGACTCTGTGTAACCCTAACCCTCTCTGGTGTCTATATAAACCGGAGGGTTTTAGTCCGTAGGACAGAACAACAATCATACCATAGGCTAGCTTCTAGGGTTTAGCCTCCTTGATCTCGTGGTAGATCTACTCTTGTACTATCCATATCATCAATATTAATCAAGCAGGACGTAGGGTTTTACCTCCATCAAGAGGGCCCGAACCTGGGTAAAACATCGTGTCCCTTGTCTCCTGTTACCATCCGCCTAGACGCACAGTTCGGGACCCCCTACCCAAGATCCGCCGGTTTTGACACCGACAGAGACCCTGTTGCACAAGGCAACAAGCGGTAAAACCGCAGGAGCGGTACTACCGCACACCCTTGCGGTACTACCTCAAGGCAGGGCTCCTCCTGGGCTGGGAAGGCACGGACTAATAAAATTACATCCGTGGCTAATTCCATTGAGTTTCAGTTAGTGCAAAAATCTGGCACGGTACTACAACTCACAGGGAGCGGTACTACCGCGCAGGGTGTAGTAGTAAAAAATTACTTCCGCTCCTACATCCACTCACGCCACTGTGCTGGGCCAGAGGCCACGGTACTACCGCGTGCTAGGAGCGGTACTACCGCACCCTTGGGCGGTACTACCATGGACAGCTACGGTACTACTATTCCCTTGAGCAGCACTATCGCACGCCACACACCAGCAACACTAGGAGGCCTTCATCTTCACAACAACAAGGGGAACAACCGGTGTTCCAAAGAAGCAAGGAAAGATGGTGCAAAGGAATAGGTGTGTACGTGATGATTCCACCCTAACCTTTCCAAAGCGAACCCCCTCTTAATAGTACGGCTTTCCTATGACTCAAATCCACAAAAAAGAAACATAGAGAAACGCCGTCTTCGATAGGCTCCGAGGGGCACCGAATTGTCTTGTGCCTAGACATGAGATATCTGAAATACTCAATGCACAGGATTAGTCCGCCAATGCATTGTCGTCAATCACCAAAAACACTTAGGGAGAAATATGCCCTTACAATCTCCCCCTTTTTGGTAGACTGATGACAATACGGGATTTGCACATAGGGATGTAAAATGAAACATAAGCAAACCCAACATCTATAAAATATAGACAGGCTCCCCCTAAATGTGTGCACTATATAGACATGCTTTGGACTGCACGACACATACTAGATCAACACTCCCCCTATATTTTCTAAGCAAGGCAATTCTTGCAACAATATGAATAGCACTAAGCATGGAGGCAAGATATAGATGTGAGCATGAAGTAAAGAGAACAAGACATAATAAGCTCATAATCTACTAAACATGCTAGACAATAGGATAATACAATAAGATAAGCTGAGGACATATGTCTTACACCATATGATAGACTCCTGGACTCACACGAGCACAAACCAACACGCCAAAGCAAAAAAAAGGTTCAACAGAGCAAAAGCAAAGTGAAACACTCGACACAAGATTCACAAATCCTACACTCTCTCCCCCTTTGGCATCGAGACACTGCTACCTCTTGAGCTTGCGTTGGTTTTCCCCGAAGAGGAGAGGATGATGCAGCAAAGTAGCGTAAGTATTTCCCTTAGTTTTTGAGAACCAAGGTATCAATCTAGTAGGAGGCCACGCTCAAGTCCCTCGTACCTGCACAAAACGATAGCTACTCACAACCAACGCGATTAGGGGTTGTCAATCCCTTCACGGTCACTTACGAGAGTGAGATCTGATAGATAGTATTTTTGGTATTTTTGGTATAGAGATGCAAAGTGAAATGTAAAAAGCAAAGCAAGATTAAAGTGATGGAGATTGATATGATGAGAATAGACCCGGGGGCCATAGGTTTCACTAGTGGCTTCTCTCAAGAGCATAAGTATTCTACGGTGGGTGAACAAATTACTGTTGAGCAATTGACAAAATTGAGCATAGTTATGAGAATATCTAGGCATGATCATGTATATAGGCATCACGTCCGTGACAAGTAGACCGAAACGATTCTGCATCTACTACTATTACTCCACTCATCGACCGCTATCCAGCATGCATCTAGAGTATTAAGTTAAAAACAAAGTAACGCTTTAAGCAAGATGACATGATGTAGAGAGATAAATTCATGCAATATGAAATAAACCCCTTCTTGTTATCCTCGATGGCAACGATACAATACGTGCCTTGCTCTGTCACTGGGAAAGGACAACGCAAGATCGAACCCAAAGCTAAGCACTTCTCCCATGGCAAGAACTACCAATCTAGTTGGCCAAACAGAACAGATAATTCGAAGAGACTTGCAAAGATAACCAATCATACATAAAAGAATTCACAGAAGATTCAAATATTATTCATAGATAGACTTGATCATAAACCCACAATTCATCGGTCTCAACAAACACACTTCAAAAAGAAGAAGATTACATCGAATAGATCTCCACGCGAGAGAGGGAGAACTTTGTATTGAGATCCAAAAAGAGAGAAGAAGCCATCTAGCTAATAACTATGGACCCGAAGGTCTGAGGTAAACTACTCACACTTCATCGGAGAGGCTCTGATGATGTAGAAGCCCTCCGTGATGACGGCCCTCTCCGGCGGAGCTCCGGAACAGGCCCCAAGATGGGATCTCGTGGATACAGAAAGTTGCGGCGGTGGAATTAGGTTTTTGGCTCCGTATCTGTTCATTTGGGGGTACGTAGGTATATAGGAGGAACAAGTACGTCGGTGGAGCTTCGGTGGGCCCAAGAGGGTGGGGGCATGCCTGGGGGTATAGGGCGCGCCCCCTACCTCGTGCCGACCTCGAAGCTTCCTTGGCGTAGGGTCCAAGTCTCCTGGGTCATATTCGGTGAGAAAATCACGTTCCCGAAGGTTTCATTCCGTTTGTACTCCGCTTGATATTCCGTTTCTTCGAAACACTGAAATAGGCAAAAATCAGCAATTCTAGGCTGGGCCTCCGGTTAATAGGTTAGTCCCAAAAATAATATAAAAGTGGAAAATAAAGCCCAATATAGTCCAAAACAGTGGATAATATAGCATGGAGCAATCAAAAATTATAGATACGTTGGAGACGTATCAGGCATCCCCAAGCTTAATTCCTGCTCGTCCTCGAGTAGGTAAATGATAAAAAGAGAATTTTTTATGCGGAGTGCTACTTGGCATAATTTCAATGCCAATCTTCTTAATTGTGGTATGAATATTCAGATTCGAAAGATTCAAGACAAAAGTTTATATTGACATAGAAATAATAATACTTCAAGCATACTAACAAAGCAATTATGTCTTCTCAAAATAACATGGTCAAAGAAAGTTATCCCTACAAAATCATATAGTTTGGCTATGCTCTATCTTCACCACACAAATTATTTAAATCATGCACAACCCCGATGACAAGCCAAGCAATTGTTTCATACTCTAACCTTTTCAAAACTTTTTCAATCTTCACGCAATGCATGAGCGTGAGCCATGGATATAGCACTATATGTGGAATAGAATGGTGGTTGTGGAGAAGACAAAAAGAGGGGAAGATAGTCTCACATCAACTAGGCGTATCAACGGGCTATGGAGATGCCCATCAATAGATATCAATGTGAGTGAGTAGGGATTGCCATGCAAGGGATGCACTAGAGCTATAAGTATATGAAATCTCATCAAAAGAAACTAAGTGGGTGTGCATCCAACTCGCTTTCTCACAAAGACCTAGGGCATTTTGAGGAAGCCCATCATGGGAATATACAAGCCAAGTTCTATAATGTAAAATTCCCACTAGTATATCAAAGCGACACAACGAGAGACTCTCTATCATGAAGATCATGGTGCTACTTTGAAGCACAAGTGTGGTAAAAGTATAGTAACATTGTCCCTTCTCTCTTTTTCTCTCATTTTTTTATTTGGGCCTTTTCTCTTTTTTATGGCCTCTTTTTTTCTCTTTTTTTCTCTTCTTTTATTTTTTGTCCAGAGTCTCATCCCGACTTATGGGGGAATCATAGTCTCCATCATTCTTTCCTCACTTGGGACAATGCTCTAAAAATGATGATCATCACACTTTTATTTTTCTTACAACTCAACAATTACAACTCGATACATAGAACTAAATATGACTCTATATGAATGCCTCCGGCGGTGTACCGGGATATGCAATGAATCAAGAGTGACATGTATGAAAGAATTATGAACGGTGGCTTTGCCACAAATATGATGTCAACTACATGGTCATGCTAGCAATATGACAATGATGGAGCGTGTCATAATAAACGAAACGGTGGAAAGTTGCATGGCAATATATCTCGGAATGGCTATGGAAATGCCATGATAGGTAGGTATGGTGGCTGTTTTGAGGAAGGTATATGGTGGGTGTATGATACCGGCGAAAAGTGCGCGATATTAGAGAGGCTAGCAATGGTGGAAGGATGGAAAAAAGTGCATATAATCCATGGACTCAACATCAGTCATAAAGAACTCATATACTTATTGCAAAAGTCTAGAAGTTATCAAAGCAAAGTATTACGTGCATGCTCCTAGGGGGATAGATTGGTAGGAAAAGACCATCGCTCGTCCCCGACCTCCACTCATAAGGAAGACAATCAATAAATAATCATGCTCCGACTTCATCACATAACGGTTCTCCATACGTGCATGCTACGGGAATCACAAACTTTAACACAAGTATTCTTTAAATTCACAACTACTCAATTAGCATGAATCTAATATTATCACCTCCATATCTCAAAACAATTATCATGCTTCAATCTTTTCTTAGTATTCAATGCACTCAAAAGAGAGTTTCACAAATCTTGAATACCAAGCATATTATTATTAAGCAAATTACCATGCTATTAAGAGACTCTCAAAATAATTTAAGTGAAGCATGAGAGATCAATAGTTTCTTTAAAACAAATACACCACCGTGCTCTAAAAGATCTAAGTGAAGCACATAGAGCAAAATTATAACGCTCAAAAGATATAAGTGAAGCACATAGAGCAAAACTACATAGCTCAAAAGATATAAGTGAAGCACATAGAGTATTCTATCAAATTTTAATACATGTATGGCTCTCTCAACAGGTGTGTACAGCAAGTATGATTGTGGCACACTAACAAACAAAGACACAAATAATACAAGACGCTCCAAGCAAAACACATATCATGTTGGTGAATAAAAATATAGCTCCAAGTAAATTACCGATGGAAGTGGACGAAAGAGGGGATGCCTTCCGGGGCATCCTCAAGCTTTGAATTTTTGGTGTCCTTGGATTATCTTGGGGGTGCCATGGGCATCCCCAAGCTTAGGCTCTTGCCACTCCTTGTTCCGTAATCCATCAAAAGAATTCACCCAAAACTTGAAAACTTCACAACACAAAACTCAATAGAAATCTCGTGAGCTCCGTTAGAGAAAGAAAACAAAAGACCACTTCAAGGTACTGTAATGAACTCATTATTCATTTATATTGGTGTTAAACCTACTTTATTCCAACTTCTCTATGGATTATAAACTATTTTACTAGCCATAGATTCATCAAAATAAGCAAACAACACACGAAAAACAGAATCTGTCAAAAACAGATTAGTCTGTAGTAATCTGTAACTAACGCAAACTTCTGGAACTCCAAAAAATCTACCAAAATTGGAAGACCTAGACAATTTGTTTATTGATCAGAAGCAATTTGAATCAGTATTTTATCACGTTCTGATGATTTTTAATAATTCGGGCACTGAACGCAAAGTTTCTGGAAATTACAGCAAGATCAAATAACTATCATCCAAGAAGATCCAATAGGTCTAACTTGGCAAAAACACTAATTTAAACACAAAACCACATCCAAACAGAAGGTATATGGGTTATTTATTCCCTAATAGAATAAAAACACAAAAAAACTAAAAATAAAATTGGGTTGCCTTCCAACAAGCGCTATCGTTTAACGCCCCTAGCTAGGCATAAAAGCGAGGATAGTTCTAGGTATTGCCATCTTTGGCGGTAGGAAAGAAAAGAGAAAATTTCCTTTATATGGCATTTATTCTCCTATTTTGGGAAATCACATGGCCATTAATGGATGAAGTAAGATTACACACGTTACGGAAATTTGCATCTATACTAGATTTCATCTCTTTAATAATTTCATTTTGATAGAAGCATAAGAGGGTGGTAGATTCAACTTTATCATTCATGGGGTGCCCAAATATAGTTTTCATATTTTCATAGGTATCTATAGCATCCCCTTCAAGAAAACCCTCTTCAAAAATAGAATCTAGAACTTGTTTGAAAGAAGTAGGTAATCCAACATAGAAACCTTTTAAATAAACCTCAATTTGATATTGTGGTATGTAGCTAGCCCTAATCCTCAATAATCTATCCCAAGCATCTTTTAAAGACTCATCAATTAAATAACAAAATATTCCAGAGTCATCTTCATCAAGATCATTTAAACTCTCATTGGTAACCCCGGTGGGTCTTTCAATAGCATCATTATTTTTGAGCTTAGAGAGGATAGAGGGGTCATCCAAGGTACTAAGACCCTGGAAAGGACCCTTTATTCTTTTTGATTTGGCCATGGTAACGGAAAGGCAAACGGAAAAGGAGAAGGAGAAGGAGAAGGAGAAGGAGAAGGAGAAAGAGAGGGCGAATAAAACGACAAGGGTGAAGTGGGGGAGAGGAAAACGAGAGGCAAGTGGCAACTAATGTAATGCGAGAGATATGGATTGTGATGGGTACTTGGTATGTTGACTTTTTGCGTAGACTCCCCGGCAACGGCGCCAGAAATGGCTCGTTGTCGGGAGTCCAAATCTTGACTTGACTTTTGCGTAAGCCTCCCCGGCAACGGCACCAGAAATTCTTCTTGCTACCTCTTGAGCTTGCGTTGGTTTTCCCCGAAGAGGAGAGGATGATGCAGCAAAGTAGCGTAAGTATTTCCCTCAGTTTTTGAGAACCAAGGTATCAATCTAGTAGGAGGCCACGCTCAAGTCCCTCGTACCTACACAAAACGATAGCTACTCACAACCAACGCGATTAGGGGTTGTCAATCCCTTCACGGTCACTTACGAGAGTGAGATATGATAGATAGTGTTTTTGGTATTTTTGGTATAGAGATGCAAAGTGAAAAGTAAAAAGCAAAGCAAGATTAAAGTGATGGAGATTGATATGATGAGAATAGACCCGGGGGCCATAGGTTTCACTAGTGGCTTCTCTCAAGAGCATAAGTATTCTACGGTGGGTGAACAAATTACTGTTGAGCAATTGACAGAATTGAGCATAGTTATGAGAATATCTAGGCATGATCATGTATATAGGCATCACGTCCGTGACAAGTAGACCGAAACGATTCTGCATCTACTGCTATTACTCAACTCATCGACCACTATCCAGTATGCATCTAGAGTATTAAGTTAAAAACAGAGTAACGCTTTAAGCAAGATGACATGATGTAGAGAGATAAATTCATGCAATATGAAATAAACCCCTTCTTATTATCCTCGATGGCAACGATACAATACGTGCCTTGCTGCCCCTTCTGTCACTGGGAAAGGACACCGCAAGATCGAACCCAAAGCTAAGCACTTCTCCCATGGCAAGAACTACCAATCTAGTTGGACAAACCAAACGGATAATTCGAAGAAACTTGCAAAGATAACCAATCATACATAAAAGAATTCAGAGAAGATTCAAATATTATTCATAGATAGACTTGATCATAAACCCACAATTCATCGGTCTCAACAAACACACCGCAAAAAGAAGAAGATTAGATCGAATAGATCTCCACGAGAGAGGGGAGAACTTTGTATTGAGATCCAAAAAGAGAGAAGAAGCCATCTAGCTAATAACTATGGACCCGAAGGTCTGAGGTAAGCTACTCACACTTCATCGGAGAGGCTATGATGATGTAGAAGCCCTCCGTGATGACGGCCCTCTCCGGCGGAGCTCCGGAAGAGGCCCCAAGATGGGATCTCGTGGATACAGAAAGTTGCGGCAGTGGAATTAGGTTTTTGGCTCCTTATCTGTTTGTTTGGGGGTACGTAGGTATATATAGGAGGAACAAGTACGTCGGTGGAGCTTCGGTGGGCCCACGAGGGTGGGGGCGCGCCTGGGGGTATAGGGCGCGCCCCCCTACCTCGTGCCCACCTCGAAGCTTCCTTGGCGTAGGGTCCAAGTCTCCTGGGTCATATTCGGTGAGAAAATCACGTTCCTGAAGGTTTCATTCCGTTTGGACTCCGTTTGATATTCCGTTTCTTCGAAACACTGAAATAGGCAAAAAACAACAATTCTGGGCTGGGCCTCCAGTATAGGTTAGTCCCAAAAATAATATAAAAGTGGAAAATAAAGCCCAATATAGTCCAAAACAGTAGATAATATAACATGGAGCAATCAAAAATTATAGATACGTTGGAGACGTATCAGACACCAAAAAGGTAGAGAGGACACCTACGACACAGGTGGTGGCAGAACTCCAAGGCATCACCAGTCATGCTCATCCTTTGGGGACTCCTTAGCAGCACGGGATGTAGATGGAGTATCAGTCTCCTCCTCTGACTCGCTCCACCGGCAGGGCAGTCTGGTCGACTGCTCCTCATCTGTGATCCTCTCCTCAAAGCCATCCTGGACCTCAAGGCCAACCTACCTCATAACGGCCTTGTCACGACGACGAGCCATCTTGGCATTCACATGAGCTCGGTACTGACCCTTGGCCTGCATGCAGAACATAGCCTTCATCTTGGCCTTGAGCTTCTTAGCCCAAGTGGGCTCAGTAGAGGGAGGAGTGTATCTGTCGGTGTCAAAACCGGCGGATCTCGGGTAGGGGGTCCCGAACTGTGCGTCTAGGCGGATGGTAACAGGAGACAAGGGACACGATGTTTTTACCCAGGTTCAGGCCCTCTCGATGGAGGTAAAACCCTACTCCTGCTTGATTAATATTGATGATATGGGTAGTACAAGAGTAGATCTACCACGAGATCAGAGAGGCTAAACCCTAGAAGCTAGCCTATGGTACTAAACCCTCCGGTTTATATAGACACCGGAGGGGGCTAGGTTTACACAGAGTCGGTTACAATGGGAGGAGATCTACATATCCGTATTGCCAAGATTGCCTTCCACGCCAAGGAAAGTCCCATCCGGACACGGGATGAAGTCTTCAATCTTGTATCTTCATAGTCCAACAGTCCGGCCAAAGGTTAGAGTCCGGCTGTCCGGATACCCCCTAATTCAGGACTTCCTCAGTAGCCCCCGAACCAGGCTTCAATGACGATGAGTCTGGCACGCAGATTGTCTTCGGCATTGCAAGGCGGGTTCTTCTCCAAATTTCGAATACCTGTTAAATAGTGTCCGACTTCTTGTAAATGCTGCGCTCCTTGGCTTCTATGCCCAATAATGGCCACCTTCCACGTGTCGAACGAATGTGAAGAGCCAGGGTATTTTTACATTTACCCCCCCAGCTGTGCAAATGAGCTGTCTATTAAAGCGACGAGGATCCAGATCCAAACCACACCATCCTCCCTCAGAGAGCATTCATCGGAGCGCGCCCGAAAGAAATCCATTCCATCATGGCCGATCGATATGATGCAGCTCCTCTTCTCGTTCTCCCGGCCCCAAGCCCGGAGATTGGGAGAGGTGTTCTGTCCCGCACAGCCAACTGGTGAAGCTTCAGACCCAGGGATTTCTCCCCCCAGCTTATATGGTCCCGGTTCGAGCCGGGATCGCCACCTACAATGGCAGAGAGCAGGCGGAGATCTTTCCCAGTCCTTCCAAGGGAGAGCGGGTATGCCTCGTTTCTTATTTGATAAGAGGACTCGGATTTCCAATTCATCCGTTTCTCCGAGGGCTTCTGGAATTCTACGGCCTCCAGTTGCATAGCCTTACTCATGCCTTCATATTGCATATCGCCGGCTACGTAGCCTTTTGCGAGCTGTTTTTGGGCTGCGAGGCTCACTTCGCACTGTGGAAGAAGCTGTTCTGCCTTGTGCCCCGTTCTCAGAGGGGGTCAATATATCAAGTGGGCGGGGCCGAAATATGGCGCATTGCTGGGACCGGATATCCATCCGAACCCCGAAGAAGGCGTCCGAAGACTGGCCTTCAGAATGGTTTTATATAGAAGACGTCCCTCTGCCGGATCCTATTTGGATCGGCCTTCCCGAGTTCGGTAATGCTCCTTTGAAGAAGCGTCTGAGCTGGCGTCCACGGAGCCCCCAGGAGGAAGATGACAGAGACGTACCTTACTTGATGAGCCGGATGAAGTTGTTGGCCCAATCAGGACTGACCATGATGGAAGTCATGGCAATATGCATCATGCGGGGGGTGCAGCCGCTTCAATATCGAGGCCACCCCATGTGGGATTTCAACGGGGAGGATGATGCCACCCACTGTGGCCGCAAAGGGCCGGACTCATCCGCCGCTCTGGCGAAAATCTTGTCTGATTTGTACAAGGGAGAAGAGGAGGAATTCCTCCATGTCAATCGACAGGGTGGATTTTCTATGTACAATCCTCCGAGCTGGGTAAGTCAACACTTTTTGCACTCATTTGTTCCGTATTCCCACAGTTAAATATTTTACCTTGCAAACTCAATGCAGGAGCTGCGTAAGGCGGTAAGGGAGATCAACAGCCCACCTCCACAACCAGAGGATCCTGAGCGGTCCCTCGACCCGGCCTTCAAAGAGGATCCGGACATATCTGTGGAGCTGATTAATAGGGTATTTTATCAATTAAGCGGCGATGATGCCTTGGTGTCCATTACGGCCGATTACCCTGGGCTGCTCCCAACTTCGCGGGTAATTGAGACCGAAGTCCCAACATTTTTTTAAAAGGATTTGTGCTTGTGTACTTTTCTCACCGTATACCAACGATGTTTTACAGGGAAGGGCCTTGGGACGCCATGCCGAGCCTGCGGCGACAAGCCAACAAGGGGCTCCGAGGCCGAGCAGGCTAGAAAGGAACGCAGTCCGAACTGAGACACCGGCTGAAAGCACAAGTGCTCCTCAGGTGGTTTTGGTAATTAATGTCAACCTATTTCTTGTTGGACTAATGTTTCCATCTAGCATGTTTCAGATAATTTCAACAATGGAGTGGCATGGAATAAAGGTTGTGGGAACTCCTTCAAGATACTAAGGACAAAGGATTGGCTAAAGATTCAAGCTCAAGACTCTTCATTTTACATTTTAGTGATCCAAGATCACATTGAGTCCATAGGAAAAGCCAATACTATCAAGGAGGGATGAGGTGTTTCTTAATGAGCTCTTTGCCTTATGTGCTTAATGATATGCACCAAAATCCTCAACCACTTTCCCACTTACACTTATGACCTAAACCCTAAGCCAAACTCGGTCATACCGATTCTTTCTATCCGGCGCCACCGAGTTCTTCATATGTCATAAGCCACTGCCAAAACCCTAGCAAATCGGTTTCACTGATAGGGATCTCGGTCTCACCGAGATGGGATTGCAATCTCACTGTGTATGTCCATTGTAAAAATTGGTCTCACCGAGTTTAGGCAATCGGTACTACCGAGATTACAATGCAAACTCTCTGGGTAACTCATTACCAAAATCGGTCCAACCGAGTTTAGTAATCGGTCCCGCCGAGTTTGCCTGACCAACTCTCTGGTTAGCTAATTACCAAATCGGTCTCACCGAGTTTGTGTAATCGGTCTCACCGAGATTACGTTATGCCCAACTCATTCGTGGAGAGAGCCATCAGAACACATCTACACTTCCAACTCATATGTTCTGAGAGAGAACCACCTACTCATGTGTTGAGACCAAGATATTCCATTCCTACCATATGAATCTTGATCTCTAGCCTTCCCCAAGTTGCTTTCCACTCAAATCTTCTTTCCACCAAATCCAAATCCTGTGAGAGAGAGTTGAGTGTTGGGGAGACTATCATTTGAAGCACAAGAGCAAGGACTTCATCATCAACACACCATTTGTTACTTCTTGGAGAGTGGTGTCTCCTAGATTGGCTAGGTGTCACTTGGGAGCCTCCGACAAGATTGTGGAGTTGAACCAAGGAGTTTGTAAGGGCAAGGAGATCGCCTACTTCGTGAAGATCTACCGCTACTGAGGCAAGTCCTTCGTGGGCGCTGGCCATGGTGGGATAGACAAGGTTGCTACTTCGTGGACCCTTCGTGGGTGGAGCCCTCCGTGGACTCGCGCAACCGTTACCCTTCGTGGGTTGAAGTCTCCACTAACGTGGATGTAGGATAGCACCACCTATCCGAACCACGGGAAAAACATCCATGTCTCCAATAGTGTTTGAATTCTCCAAACCCTTCCCTCTACATTCTTGCAAGTTGCATGCTTTACTTTCCGCTACTCATATACCCTTTGCATGCTTGCTTGATATGTATTGTGTATGTTGAAATTGTGCCTAAAACTCCACTCAAACTGAAAAGCTTAAAAATTGCTACTTTAGCACTAAGTGTCTAATCACCCCCCTCTAGACACACCTACTTCTAGATCCTACAAGTGGTATCAGAGCTTTGGTCTCCATCGCCTTGGTTTAATCACCATTGGAGGAAGATGGATGTGTCAACTTTAGGGAGTCTTAGACATAGAGTGCCTATTCTTGATGGAGAGTATTTTCATGAATGAAAAAATGAGATGCTTGTGATTTTCACTCAATATCATTTGAACAAGTATATTGCTAGTCCTTGTGCTCCTCATGTTGATCCTATGCATCCCACTCTAAATGAAGATATTGACATGGTTCGCAATCTTAGAACTGTTGAGCTCATCATTAGAGGATTGCCCAAATACTTGATTGCTAGTTTACCTACTCTTAAATGCGCCTATACTATATGGAAATTTCTTGAGGAACGATTCCCCGATTACTCCTTGAAAAACTTGGATGAAATTCTCCATGAATCTATTGCCATGAGTAAAATGAATTCTAGTGATCCTAGTTTTGGTGATTGTCTACTTGAGCTTACTAATCTCATGCATGCTAAAGGAAACATTGGAATCATTAGTGATATCGTATCCGAAGCTATAAGAATTCATAAAAGTGACCACTTTGATGATCATTTATCTAATGAATCACTTTCTCTAGGAAATGATGAATCACAAGATCATGGATACTACGATAAGAATGATGATAGTGACTTCGATCTTGATGATGCAATGAGACACTTTGGTCTTATGGCAAACCTTCGAGGATATGTGTCAGGAGGAAAGGAATGGGTTCTCGACAGTGGATGTACTGATCATATGACCGGAGACGAAGAGATGTTCCGTGAGCTTGCTGAAAATGACGGCCCTCGAAAGTATGTCACCTTTGGTGATAATTCAAAGGGTAAGGTGGTTGGCCTTGGTAAGGTGGCCATCTCACACGATAGCTCCATTCAAAATGTCATGCTTGTTGAATCTCTTGGCTACAACTTACTTTCAGTATCTAGACTTGCTGATTTCGGATTGAATGTCCTATTTACTAAGGTAGATTGCCAAGTGTTTCATCGAGATAATCATAAAATGGTCTTTACCGGTATACGTAGAGGTGAGCTTTATATTGTCGATTTCTCTAAAAAGGCACAACCTAAAACTTGCTTTATTGCTAAATCCTCAAAAGGTTGGTTGTGGCATAGACGTTTAGGTCATGTTGGCATGAGAAACCTTGACAAGCTTATTAAAGGAAATCATATCCTTGGAGTTAACGATGTCATATTTGATAAGGATAGACTTTGCAGTGCTTGTCAAGCAGGTAAACAGGTTGGAGGAAGGCATCCCGTGAAGAACATCATGACCAAAAGGAGGCCACTCGAGCTACTTCATATGGATCTTTTTGGTCCCAATGCCTACAAGAGTCTCGGTGGAAATTCTTTTGGTCTAGTCATAGTTGATGATTTTTCAAGATTTACGTGGGTGTTCTTTCTTGATGATAAATCGCAGGTCCAAAAGATCTTCAAAAACTTCGCTACAAAGGCCCAAAATCAGTTTGATGTGAAGATCAAGAAGGTTCGGAGCGACAATAGAACGGAATTCAAGAACGCAAATGTGGATACCTTTCTTGACGAAGAAGGGATTTCACATGAGTTCTCGGCTATGTACACACCTCAACAAAATGGAGTTGTTGAGAGGAAGAACCAGACGCTCATCGAAATGGCGAGAATGATGCTTGATGAGTACATGACGCCGAAGCACTTCTGGGCAGAAGCGGTTGAGACGTCTTGTCATGCGACAAATCGCTTGTATCTTCACAAGCTACTCGGCATGACAGCATACGAGCTCCTCACCGGTAACAAACCCCAAGTTGGATACTTTCGAGTATTTGGCTCAAAGTGCTACATTCTAGATAAGCATCATCGTTCAAAGTTTGCTCCTAAGTCTCATGAAGGTTTCCTACTTGGTTATGGCTCAAACTCTCACACTTACCGTGTCTACAACAATTTCACCCGAAAGGTTGAAGAAACGGTAGATGTGAAGTTTGATGAATCTAATGGCTCGCAAGTAGAGCAATTGCCAATTGATGTAGGAGACAAAGACCCTTCGGAAGCAATCCAAGACTTGTCTATTTGCAAAATTCGTCCAACAGAGGTGAAGGAGAGTACCTCGTCCGTCCAAGTGGAAGCTTCTACTTCACGACAAGGTGAACCAAGAATCGACCCGGAGGCATCCACAAGTGGGACACACCAAGATGAAGAAAACGAGGAAATGCGTCAAGACGAACATCAACAACCTCCTTCTCCACCACGACAAGAGAACGACAACGCCAACAATGAAGAAGGCCAAGAAGAAGAACAAGATGAAGAAGAAGTTCAACGAAGACCCAAGCAAAAGCTTTCACGAGTTCGAGCAAGAATTGCCAAAGATCATCCTGTCGAGCAAATCTACAATGATATCCAAACCAGGAGAATTACTCACTCAAAAACTCATCTAGCTAACTTTTGTGGAAACTATTCATTCATCTCTTGTATTGAACCCATGAAGGTCGAAGAAGCATTGGAAGATCCGGACTGGATAAATGCTATGCATGAAGAGCTACACAACTTTGATAGAAACCAAGTTTGGACATTGGTTGAGAAGCCCGACAACAACCACAACATCATCGGTACCAAATGGGTGTTTCGCAATAAGCAAGATGAAGATGGACAAGTGGTCCGCAACAAAGCACGTCTCGTCGCCCGAGGACACACACAAGTCGAAGGTATGGACTATGGTGAGACATATGCTCCCGTTGCTAGACTTGAGTCCATTCGCATCTTACTTGCCTTTGCTAATCACCACAATATCACCTTGTACCAAATGGACATTAAAAGTGCTTTTCTAAACGGTGAAATAGAGGAGGAAGTTTATGTCAAACAACCTCCCGGCTTTGTCAATCCTAAGAAACCTAATCATGTTTACAAACTACACAAAGCTCTCTATGGTCATAAACAAGCTCCTAGAGCATGGTATAAATGCTTGACTAAGTTCCTTATTGCAAGTGGTTTTGAAATTGGAAAAATTGATTCTACACTTTTTACTAAAAGAGTTAATGGAGAACTATTTGTATGCCAAATTTATGTTGATGATATCATATTTGGTTCTACTAACCCTCTTTTTAGTGAAAAGTTTGGAAAGCTTATGTCAAAGAAGTTTGAGATGTCTATGATGAGTGAACTCAAATTCTTTCTCGGTTTGCAAATCAAGCAAACTAAGGAAGGTACATTTATTTCTCAAACGAAGTACACCAAAGACCTATTCAAGAAGTTCAATATGCAAGAATGCAAAGGTACGTCTACACCCATGCCTACTAGTGGACATAATGATTTGACCAAAGATGGTGAACCGGTTGATCAAAAGTTTTATTGCTCTATGATTGGTTCATTGTTATACCTATGTGCCTCTCGTCCCGACATTATGCTAAGTGTGTGCATGTGTGCACGATATCAAGTTGCTCCTAAAGAATGTCATCTTAAGGCCGTGAAAAGGATAGTGAGATACTTAATCCATACACCAAATTTTGGCATTTGGTATCCTAAGAGGTCCTCTTTCGATCTTGTTGGGTATTCCGACTCGGATTATGCCGGAGACAAGGTTGATAGAAAGTCCACTTTGGGTACATGTCAATTTCTTGGTAGATCTCTTGTGTCTTGGTCCTCCAAGAAACAAAACTCGGTATCCTTATCCACCGCCGAAGCGGAATACATTGCCGCTGGTTCATGTTGTGCTCAATTACTTTGGATGACCCAAACTCTTAAAGATTATGGGGTCTATGTGAAACATGTTCCATTGCTTTGTGACAATGAAAGTGCTATCAAAATTGGTCATAATCCTGTGCAACACTCTTGAACTAAGCATATTGAAGTTCGTCATCATTTCATTCGAGACCATGTTGCAAAGGGTGACATTGATCTTAAACATGTTCGCACCGATAAGCAATTAGCGGATATATTCACTAAACCGCTTGATGAGAAAGTGTTTTGCATGTTGAGAGGAGAATTGAACATCATTGATGCTTCAAACTTGGAGTAGAAACTCCATTGGATACATGCAAGACATGAGCTTATGACTAATCCTTGATATATCTCGTATGATGACTATCTAATGTCTTGGATATATTTGCATCTTGCATGTTATCTAACCCATGTAGGTACTTGGATGAATCTATTTCAATGAGATTGCAACTCTCTCACATCTTGAGCAATCTCTACATCACCAAGTCTCTACACGACCGTGGTTAAAGACAAGGAAGCATGAAACCACTCAATCATATCCTTTGACAAACTCTATGTTGAGATTCATGATTGTCATTTTTGGATACACAAATGCTTTTCCTTGCTAGAACTAACCCATGTAGGAAGATGAACTCAATTTCCAAGGGGTGCTCCCAACTCATGATGAGCTACATCGACTTCGAGCACCCACACAAGTTCAACTACATGAGCAAGATCCACTCCACCACCCAAGGTATGATATTCCATCTTAGAGAAGCTTTACTCAAAGTCATGAGTCAAAGCAACTCAACAAGATGTGAATACATCAAGATGCTTAAACGAAAAATGGTAACCCCATTTTGAGCTTAAACGATGAGTATGACCTATGATCAAGTGTTCTCACTTGACTCCTAAGTCAATATACTCTAACATAGGTGAGTTTGTCACCGCCCAAATCTAGATGAAGTTCTCTCGAGTCTCCTTTCTTTGTGTGTTGTTGTATTAGTCCCTTGCATATTTGTTTCCCTCTTTCCACAAAAAAAAACTTCATCTAGAGCCTTCATTCTTTTCTGTTATGCATATTTCTGCATCAAATTCCTTGCAAATCTTTCAGTTAATTCATTGCAAATCTTTGTGAGATCTTATTTGACTAGTGAGCTGAGGTGACAAGTGTTTTCTCTGTAGTAAACTCAGTTTCACCGAATTGAATGTTTCGGATCAACCGAATCCCTTCGGTACCACCGAAACATGACGCTCGGTGCCACCGATTTCGCAAAAGGAAAATAGTTTGCCACTTGTTCTATATTTCTTCTGATCCAGCTCCACTCGATGAATCTTATCCTCTACAAGCATCATAGTTTTATCCATTGCTTTATGCTGAATCTCAAGGACCAAACCTATTCGACAGATTCCAAAAGAACCTTCTTGGAAATTGATGTCAAAGGGGGAGAGAGAGATCACATCAGAGCTTATCATCAGGGGGAAAGAGAAAGAAAGTATTAAGGGGGAGAAAGAGATCTCCAGGGGGAGAGAATACTCAAGGATCCCAGATGCTTGATGTTTAAGAGGAGAGATGCCACATGTCTTTTTGGGGGAAAGACATGTTCATAGAATATATTGCTTCTATTCATTCATGTATGTCAGTATATTTCAGCTTAAATTAATTGTAGATCTTTACTCTTGGGGACATGTCTAATATAATGTGGTACCTTGTACTCACTCTCTACATGTCATCCCAGTCTTGGTATTTTTGTGGTTTTCTTTGGTTTGCTCTGGCTAGTGGATGCACCTGTGTTATCTAACCTTGTTTATGCAGGTTCATTCCATCCTAAGCCAACTCAAGACTACAAGGTAAGTATATGCATCAGAATCATGAGTATGAGGAATTCTTGCTTTTGTACATACTGTTTGCAAGAAGGACTCATAAGCATGAAGGTATTTCTCTTAATAATCTTTTGCTCTGATGCATATGGCCAAGATACATGTAACACATTGCCTTCTCTGTCATGGTTATGCTCTCACATGCATCTATATCTTATATTTACATGATTGCATACATGTAGGGGGAGCCTATGCTTGTTACATGTTCTTCCAAAGCTTTACTTTCTATTCTTTTTATCTTAATCTGAAGCTTTGATGTATGTTGCCATCAATTACCAAAAAGGGGGAGATTGAAAGCACAAGTGCTCCTCAGGTGGTTTTGGTAATTAATGTCAACATATTTCTTGTTGGACTAATGTTTCCATCTAGCATGTTTCAGGTAAGTTTAACAATGGAGTGGCATGGACTAAAGATTGTGGGAACTCCTTCAAGATACTAAGGACAAAGTATTGGCTAAAGATTCAAGCTCAACACTTCATTTTACATTTTAGTGATCCAAGATCACATTGAGTCCATAGGAAAAGCCAATACTATCAACGAGGGATGAGGTGTTGCTTAATGAGCTATTTGCCTTATGTGCTTAATGATATGCTCCAAAATCCTCAACCACTTTCCCACTTCCACTTATGACCTAAACCCTAAGCCAAACTCGGTCATACCGATTCTTTCTATCCGGCACCACCGAGTTCTTCATATGTCATAAGCCACTGCCAAAACCCTAGCAAATCGGTTTCACCGATAGGGATCTCGGTCTCACCGAGATGGGATTGCAATGTCACTGTGTATGTCCATTGTCAAAATCGCTCTCACCGAGTTTAGGCAGTCGGTACTACCGAGATTACAATGCAAACTCTCTGGGTAACTCATTACCAAAATCGGTCCAACAGAGTTTAGTAATCGGTCCCACCGAGTTTGCCTGACCAACTCTCTGGTTAGCTAATTACCAAATCGGTCTCACCGAGTTTGTGTAATCGGTCTCACCGAGATTACGTTATGCCCAAACCCTAACCATATCGGTCCTACCGAGATGCATGTCAGTTCCACCGAAAAACTCTAACGGTCACTAGGTTTACCGTTTCGGTCCGACCGAGTTTGTTGATTCGGTCCCACCGAGATTGGTAAATTGAGTGTAACGGTTGGATTTTAAGTGGAGGCTATATATAACCCTCCACCTCCTCTTCATTCGTGGAGAGAGCCATCAGAACACATCTACACTTCCAACTCATATGTTCTGAGAGAGAACCACCTACTCATGTGTTGAGACCAAGATATTCCATTCCTACCATATGAATCTTGATCTCTAGCCTTCCCCAAGTTGCTTTCCACTCAAATCTTCTTTCCACCAAATCCAAATCCTGTGAGAGAGAGAGTTGAGTGTTGGGTAGACTATCATTTGAAGCACAAGAGCAAGGAGTTCATCATCAACACACCATTTGTTACTTCTTGGAGAGTGGTGTCTCCTAGATTGGCTAGGTGTCACTTGGGAGCCTCCGACAAGATTGTGGAGTTGAACCAAGGAGTTTGTAAGGGCAAGGAGATCACCTACTTCGTGAAGATCTACCGCTAGTGAGGCAAGTCCTTCGTGGGCGATGGCCATGGTGGGATAGACAAGGTTGCTACTTCGTGGACCCTTCGTGGGTGGAGCCCTCCGTGGACTCGCGCAACCGTTACCCTTCGTGGGTCGAAGTCTCCACTAACGTGGATGTAGGATAGCACCACCTATCCAAACCACGGGAAAAACATCCGTGTCTCCAATAGCGTTTGAATTCTCCAAACCCTTCCCTTTGCATTCTTGCAAGTTGCATGCTTTACTTTCCGCTGCTCATATACCCTTTGCATGCTTGCTTGATATGTATTGTGTATGTTGAAATTGTGCCTAAAACTCCACTCAAACTGAAAAGCTTAAAAATTGCTACTTTAGCACTAAGTGTCTAATCACCCCACCTCTAGACACACCTACTTCTAGATCCTACACCGGAGCAGAGGTATGGCGTGCCACCTCATTCCATTGTATCGTCTTTTTAAAGACATATTAACGCTCGTGCTTTCTAGGAAGAAAAATGCTCGCTGGACTATGTCCGGAGAGGTCGTCAATCACGCCTCCTCCAGTCGGGCTCCAAGGTCGGACACGGAAGCGAAAGCGAGTATGAGGCGTACGCCGGATGTTCCTCCGTCAGAGGATGCAGACCGAATGTCCGCCACAAATTCTGAGGTGGAGAGCGCCATGAATCACAGGCATCGCCGAGCCGTTCTCCGTGACGCTTGCTTCTCCCAAGAGGCATTTGACGCCTTCAACTCGGGAGACGCGTACCTCCATGCTGCTCAAAATGGTCTAGCCAGATCCACGGAGCAATATGTGAAGGATATACGGGTGAGAGAATTTGATGATTATATATAGTCGTAGCCCATGAGACTTGAAGCAGTTAGAATAACTGATTTAAGGATCATTTGTTATGTAGGTTCTTACAGATAAGAATACCCAACTGTCCCATGAGCTTGAAGAGTGCAAAGCCCAACTTCAGGTCGCACTAGCCGCAGCAGAGGAGCCCAAGAAGACCCCCTCTGGTAATATATGTTTCAAATGATAGGTATCATGTAGAGTGCGGCGTATATGTAAATTTGACAATAAAATTGTAGATGACGCTGGAGTAAATCCGGATGTGCAACACCTCCTACGCCGGCTAAAGGCTGGCGAGAGCGTGCTTACGAGGGTTAGGCAGGAGAAGAATGATCTCCTAGATGCCAACACCCAGCTGGGCGTGGAGCTAAAGGATGTTCGTGCCCAACTGTCGGACTCCGTGAAGGAGAATCAGCGGCTTCAACGCGGCATTTTCAGTAAGTGCTTGAACGAACTTTGAAGAAGAGTTCGACGAAGAAGTCGACTAACAGAGTTATGTCTGTAGGTATGCTAACAGGTCGTCCCGCGGTGGAAATGCCCGGTTCGACAGGTGACTGAGGGAGTCCTGGATTAGGGGGTGTTCGGATAGCCGGACTATACCTTCAGCCGGACTCCAGGACTATGAAGATACAAGATTGAAGACTTCGTCCCGTGTCCGGAAGGATCTTTTCTTGGCGTGGAAGGCAAGCTAGGCGTGCGGATATTCAAGATCTCCTACCATTGTAACCGACTCTATGTAACCCTAACCCTATCCGGTGTCTATATAAACTGGAGGGTTGTAGTCCGTAGGACAACCATCATCATACACAATCATACCATAGGCTAGCTTCTAGGGTTTAGCCTCCTTGATCTCGTGGTAGATCCACTCTTGTACTAGCCATATCATCAATATTAATCTAGCAGGAGTAGGGTTTTACCTCCATCGAGAGGGCCCGAACCTGGGTAAAATAAAGTGTCCCCTGTCTCCTGTTACGATCCGACCTTGACGCACAGTTCGGGACCCCCTACCCGAGATCCGCCGGTTTTGACACTGACAATGGTGCTTTCATTGAGAGTTCCTCTGTGTCGTCGCTTTTAGGCCCGATGGCTCCTTTGATCATCAACAACGATGAGGTCCAGGGTGAGACTTTCCTCCCCGGACAAATCTTCGTCTTCGGCGGCTTCGCTCTGCGGGCCAATTCGCTTGGTCATCTGGAGCAGATCGAAAGCTACACCCCTGGCCATCAAGTCAGGTTTGGAAGCTTAAACTACACGGCAGATATCCGCGGAGACTTGATCTTTGACGGGTTCGAGCCACAGCCAAGCGCGCCACACTATTTCGAGGGGCATGATACAACTCTGCCTCCGAATACTACCCTGGATGCCGCACACGCTCCGGCCTCGATCTTTGACTCGGAGCCCGCTGCGTTCTTCGAGGATGAACGGTTGGGCGTCACCTCGGGGGCTGCGACCTCAAAGGAGATCGAGCCGAACGCCAGCCCCGCACTCCGCACGGCCCATGACTCCAAGGAGTCGGATTCTTCTCCGAACTCCGGGCCTTCCGTGCCCCCGCCGATCGAATCTGATTGGGCGCCTGTAATGGAGTTCACCGCCGCGGACATCTTTCAGTGCTCACCTTTCGATGATATCCTGAATTCTCTCAAGTCTCTCTCTTTATCAGGAGAGCCCAGGCCGGACTATGGTCTGCGAGGTTGGGATTCGGACAATGAACAAATTCAAAGCCCACCCACCACCCACTTAATAGCCACTGTCGACGATTTAACCGACATGCTTGACTTCGGCTTCGAAGACTTCAACGGTATGGACGACGAAGGAGGAGACGAACAAGAAACAGCACCCGTAGGGCGCTGGACCGCCACCTCGTCATATTACATATATATGGTGGATGCTCCAAAGGATGCAGATGGCGATGGAACAGCGGAAGATGACAACTCGAAAAAACCGCCAAAACGCCGGCGCCAACGGCGCCGCTCTAAATCCCGCCATAGCAGAAACAGTGATTCCGGCACGGGAGATAATACTACCCCGGACAGCGTCGAAGAACACCAGAACCAGCAAGATTCGGCACAGGAAGATGGAAAAGCCAGCCCTCATGAGAGAGCGGCAGAGCGAGAAGTTGAGGACGATAACTACATGCCTCCCTCCGAAGATGAGGCAAGCCTCGACGACGACGAATTCGTCGTACCATCAGACCCCGCCGAACAAGAGCGTTTTCGACGCAGGCTTCTAGCCACGGCGAACAGCCTAAAGAAAAGGCAGCAACAGCTTAGAGCTGATCAAGATTTGCTAGCTGATAGATGGACTGAAGTCCTTGCGGCCGAAGAGTATGCACTCGGGCGCCCCTCCAAAGATGACCCTAAGCGCAGGCCGCTACCCCAATCAGAGGGGGAAACATATGACATGGCAGACCGGCCACCCCGCGGCCGCGACAAAGAGGCCTGTCGAACCCTTAAACAAGCCATGCCCCGGTGTTGTTCAACTAAGGCACGGGAAAACGAGCCAGACCTGCGAAACGTACTGGAGGATAAAGCAAAGCAAACAAGATCGATCTATGGATCGCGCGGACGCCCGACGACACGTGATGATCTTCACTCCGGACACAATAAATCCGGCCGGGCCGAACACAGCAGGCACAACTCTTCCGAGCTGCGTCGTGACATAGCCCAGTACAGGGGCGCCGCACACCCACTATGCTTCACAGACGAAGTAATGGATCATAAAATCCCAGAGGGTTTCAAACCCGTCAATATCGAGTCGTACGATGGTACGACAGATCCGGCAGTATGGATTGAGGATTATCTCCTTCACATCCACATGGCACGTGGCGACGATCTACACGCCATCAAATACCTACCCCTTAAGCTTAAAGGACCAGCCCGGCACTGGCTTAACAGCCTACCAGCGGACTCAATCGGTTCTTGGGAGGACCTGGAAGCCGCATTCCTTGACAACTTCCAGGGGACCTATGTATGGCCACCGGACGCCGATGACCTAAGCCACATAATTCAGTAGCCAGAAGAATCGGCCAGACAATTCTAGACACGGTTCCTAACAAAGAAAAATCAGATAGTCGATTGTCCGGACGCAGAGGCCCTAGCAGCCTTCAAACATAACATCTGTGACGAGTGGCTTGCCCGGCACCTGGGACAGGAAAAGCCGAAAACCATGGCAGCCCTCACAACACTCATGACCCGCTTTTGCGCGGGCGAAGATAGCTGGCTAGCTCGTAGCAATAACTTATCGAAGAAGCCTGGTAATTTGTATACCAAGGACAAAAGTGGTAGGTCACGTCGAAATAATCAAAAGCGCCGCATTAGCAGCGACAGCAATGAGGATACGGCAGTTAATGCCGGATTCAGAGGCTATAAATCCGGTCAGCAGAAAAAGCCATTTAAAAATAATACCCAGGGCCCTTCCAGTTTGGACCGGATACTCGACCGCTCGTGCCAGATTCATGGCACCCCCGAAAGGCCAGCCAATCACACCAACAGGGATTGTTGGGTGTTCAAGCAGGCAGGCAAGTTAAGAGTCGAACACAAAGACAAGGGGCTGAACAGCGACGACGAGGAGGAGCCCAGGCCGCCGAATAACAATGGACAGAAGGGGTTTCCCCCACAAGTGCGGACAGTGAACATGATATACGCGACCCACATTCCCAAGCGGGAGAGGAAGCGTGCGCTACGGGACGTATACGCGATGGAGCCTGTCGCCCCAAAGTTCAACCCGTGGTCCTCCTGCCCGATCACTTTCGATCGAAGGGACCACCCCACTAGCATCCGTCACGGCGGTTTTGCCGCACTGGTCCTTGACCCAATCATGGACGGATTTCATCTCACAAGAGTCCTCATGGACGGCGGCAGTAGCCTGAACCTGCTTTATCAGGATACAGTGCGGAAAATGGGCATAGATCCATCAAGGATCAAGCCCACAAGGACGACCTTTAAAGGCGTCATACCAGGTGTAGAGGCCAATTGCATAGGCTTGATAACACTTGATGTGGTCTTCGGATCTCCGGATAACTTCCGAAGCAAAGAGTTAATCTTTGATATAGTCCCGTTCCGCAGTGGCTATCACACCCTGCTCGGACGAACCGCATTCGCTAAATTCAATGCGGTGCCGCACTACGCATATCTCAAGCTCAAGATGCCAGTCCCTCAAGGAGTAATTACGGTCAGCGGAAACACAGAACGCTCCATCCGTACGGAGGAGCACACGACGGCCCTCGCAGCGGAAGTACAAAGCAGCCTTTCAAGGCAACTCTCCAGTCCGGCCGTTAAAAAGCCGGACAATGCAAAGCGCGCCCGGAGTAACCTGCAACAAGACCGCCTGGCACGTTCAGAGCAAGCATAGCAATACGGCCCTGACCCCAGCCATCGCAACATAGCGGAGCAAGTACCTCGAGTACACAATTACGCCCTTAAAATTCCATGGGCACAGGGGGAGGGGCACACTAACGGCATGCCTACAATACGGCGTCAAACATACTAGGGGCTGCCAGATTTTTCCTTTTTTTAACTTTCAGGACTCCACACTCTGGATAAACCTGTTCGGCCTTGTTGCCGCACAGACGATGCAAGATCCAGGAAAGCAGACAAAGCTACGCCGCATTACGGAACTTTCAGGTGGTCTCTACTTCGAGCGATATATCTGTTTTTAAATTCCGCGGCCTGCGCCTGGTCAGGACATGTTAAATAGTCTAATATCTTTTTCGCTTATTGCACTACTTGTACCGTCCGGCTTTGATAAATAGCCTCTTTATAAACAATGCATAGCTTTTTGTCTATTTTTTTGCATTATCCTCTTTGATTATATATGTTTATTAAATAACATGATCGCACCCGTACACCATGGTACGGCAAACACGCTAGGGGCTTCAGTACCCTTCGATCTGGTGTGAGAAGTCCGTAGACTTTCACAAGTGCGGCACCCCGAACCTATAGCACTATATGCATCGGCTCCGAATCATGATTTGGGTTAATAGTTGGGTTTGCCCGGCTCCTATGTTTTGGTGCCTTACGTTCCGCTATATCAGCTAAGTTAGCACTAGGAGAACCACTGCGATTGTGCCCCGGTTCAGCTGGGTTAAGCACCTCAGTGGAGAAAGCTAAAACTGACTGTCATGATAAGGCGAGAGACCGGTCGCTGTTCGAGAGGTTTTTCGAGTCCCTAAAGACTTATGCCGCTTCGAGCGAGGAGCTGGCTATGTCCGGCCAAAGGCATGGATAGCGCCCCGAATTCGGTCTTCCAAACTAGGGGCTTCGCCGAAATTTAAAATTATAACGTTCTATGGCTAAGTGAGAGTGTTCGAGCATTATAGTCCGATTGCCTGGTTCGTTGTGCTGAGCGCCTCCCTCGAAGGACCCAACTATGGGAACAAGAGCCCTCAGGTTTATCCCGAACACCCCAGCACTAGTGGCATGGGGGCAGAAGCCGATGACTGGCCATCTCTCAATTTTTGATAAACGGCCGCACAGAAAATAATATTTTAAATTCAATAAGCATTACTTAGCGCATATGAACAAGTTCAGCGCACGGGATACAAACGAGTGAGTTCATTCAAATATTACATCTTTAGTACATTCATACGCGACAAGGCGGGCTCCGGCAAGAACTTCCTTGTAGTAGTTCTCGGGCTTGCGATGCTCCTTCCCCTGCGGTGGCCCGTCCTTCACCAGCTTCTCTCCGTCCAGCTTACCCCAGTGTACCCTTACACGGGCAAGGGCCCTCCGGGCACCTTCAATGCAGACGGAGCGCTTGACGACCTCAAGCCGTGGACAGGCCTCCACCAGCCGCCGCACTAGCCCGAAATAGCTCCCAGGCAGGGCCTCTCTAGGCCACAGCCGAACTAGTAAGCCCTTCATGGCCTGTTCGGCCGCCTTGTGGAGCTCGACCAGCTGTTTCAGCTGATCGCTTAAGGGCACAGGGTGTCCGGCCTCAGAATACTGAGACCAGAACACACTCTCCGTCGAGCTGCCCTCCTCAGCTCGGTAGAACGCGGCGGCGGCGGATATGCTGCGGGGAAGAACGGCGAACGCCCCTGGAGAACTCCGGATTCGAGTAAGTAATAGGTAGTTTACTTTTATATTCCTACTTTGCATTGAGAATGCCTTACCCGCTGCTATCTTTTTCACCTACTCCAACTCTTGGAAGGCCTTTTGGGCTTCGGCCTTGGCACTCTTGGCGGTCTCAATGGCCGAGGCGAGCTCGGATGCTTGTGTTTTTTACTCAAGCTCCAAACCCTCATGTTTTGTCATGAGAGCTTGCAGCTCTTGCTGCACCTCGCCGACCTGAACCCCAAGCCTTTCTCGCTCGGCGCGCTCCTCGGCCGTTTTCTTTTCGGCCTCTGCCAGCGCCTGCTTTAGGGTTGCCACCTTGGTTGCGGCCCCTACAATAAGCAGTACAATCCTGTAATTTCTTTCTGCAATCAAGCCTCTCTATAGGCACTTTCTTTCCTTTTTAGGGTATTTCTTACCTTCTTTCTCCTCGAGCTGCCGTCTGGCAAGGCCGAGCTCTTGCTCGGTCCGCCCGAGGTCCTTTTTAAGGACATCCACCTGCACAGTCAGTGCGGCAGTGGACAGCAGTGAAGCCTGCATACACATATTTGACTTTTTTTGTTAGACTCCTGCGAAAATTACTAGATCCTCTATTCGGCTTTTCTTTCCGAACTCCGAACAGAGCATCAGGGGCTACTGTCTATGCGGTAAATAATTTGACATATTTCTATTTACCTGGAAGCCTGTTAGAAGGCTAGCGCAAGCTTCAGTCAGTCCACTCTTGGCGGACTGAACCCTTTGGATCACCGTACTCATAACAGTACGGTGCTCCTCGTCGATGGTGGCGCCCTCAAGCACCCCCAGCAGATTGTCCGGCGCCTCTGGTTGGACGGAGGACGACGGCTCAGACGGCTTACTCCTCTTGGGAGGAGTTCGCCCACCACGGACCGGGATTGTCGAGTCTGGCGCGGTGTCCGGCACAAAGCCGGACTTGGAGCCCTGGGGAGTTTCACCCCCTTTATTCCTGGGGTCCGGGAGGTCGCTTTTCGGCTCCTCCAGGACCACCTCCTCCTGCCCCGGAGCTCGTCGCAACGCCACTTCGGCGTCGTCTGCAGTGTGGGGGGAGACAGCGGGCGGAATTGAGTTCACGTCCGATGTATCCAGGGAGCCGCTCGACGAATCGTCGAGCTCGGCCCGGGGCGGGCTGCATAAAACACGAGCGATATTAGGGAAAGCCGCGCATTAAAAGAATATCATGAGTCACTCTGGTATATAAATACTTACGATTTCACCGGACGCTTGGTTCTGTACGGCTGCTCCTCTCCGCCCTCTTCGGCGTCGTGGGAGTAGTCCGGCGGAGGGGTTTTTCTTTTCCTCGACCCCTCGGCCTCCCCCGTTGGGGCGGCCTTCTTCTTCTTTTCTCCCCTCACTGGGGGGGAGAGCTTCCTTGTTCATCCTCCTCGTTTTCATGAGAGGAGAGCTTTGCGGACTCGTCAGATGACGAGTCCGACACCACCATGTTGCGGGAACTTTTTCGAGTCCCGGTGGTTTTCTTCTTCTTGGCCTTCCTCTCCGGCACCACATAAGGTGTTGGGGCCATCAGCTTCACCAAGAGAGCTGGGGCTGGGTCTTCGGGCAGGGGAGCCGGACAGTTGACTGGTCCGGATACCGCCAGCCAAGCCTGTCAAAGGTAAGGGAGTTTAGATCCCGCATAGAGTTAATCTATGAGGAAGAGCTTAACAGACCTGTCAAAGGTATAGATAGTTCACCTTGCTGGCATTACGCTGTGAGCTGTATCCGCGGTCCTCGGAAGCGGATGTGGGAGACTCGGCGCCTTTGGTCAGCACCTTCCAGACGTCTTCATACGTCGTGTCGAAGAGCCTACTGAGGGTTTGGTGCTGCGTCGGGTCGAATTCCCACAAAGTAAAATCCCATTGTTGGCACGGGAGGATGAACGAGCATGACCTGGATCACATTGATCAGGCGGATTGGCCTGTTCACCAGGGACTGGATGCACTTTTGCAACCCAGTCACTTCTTCCTCGTTGCCCCACGACAGGCCCGTCTCTTTCCAGGACATGAGCCGCGTGGGGGGTCCGGATCTGAACTCGGGGGCCGCGACCCATTTCGGATTGCGTGGCTCGGTGATGTAAAACCACCCAGCCTGCCACCCCTTTAGGGACTCCACAAAGGAGCCATCGAACTAGAGGACGTTGGCTAACTTGGCGACCATAGCGCCTCCGCACTCCGCCTGGGTGCCGGACACCACCTTGGGCTTGACGTTGAAGGTCTTAAGCCAGAGGCCGAAGTGGGGGCGGACGCGGAGAAAGGCCTCACACACGACGATAAACGCCGAGATGTTGAGAACAAAGTTCGGGGCCAGATCGTAGAAATCCAGGCCGTAGTAGAACATGAGCCCCCGGACAAATGGGTGAAGTGGAAAGCCCAGTCCGTGGAGGAAGTGGGGAAGAAAAACTACCCTCTCATGGGGCCTTGGGGTAGGAAGAAGCTGCCCCTTCTCAGGAAGCCGATGTGCGATGTCCTTGGACAAGTATCCGGCTCTCCTTAGCTTTTTTATTTGAGCCTTCGTAACGGAGGAGGCCATCCAGTTGCCTCCCGCTCCGGACATTGCTGGAGAAGGTTGAGGTGGGAAGAGTGGGCTTGGGCGCTGGAGCTTGAGTGCGTGAGAGATGGATTGGCAAAGGAGGAAGAAGGCGTAGGTTAAAAAGGTGAATCCTTATCCCTTTATATAAGTGGGTACGGTTAGGCGTCCCCACCTACCTAATAAAACTCACTTGCCTCCCAAGCGCCGTGGTATATGGCGCGGTTGGGTTATCCACGTCCGTATTAATGAGAATCCCGTTAAAAGGGGCACATGATCTCTGCTTTGACAAGACGTGCCAAGGAAACCGCCTCGCTAAGGTGGAACAATGAAAGCAATTTATATGGAAGGCTTGGTCGCAGTGTTATGACGCACTGCGGAATACGTCAGCAGATTTGATTTGTGTTAATATTATTCTCTATATGGCAATATGTGGAAACTTATTTTGCAGAGCCGGACACTATTTTTGGTGTTTGTAATCTTCTTGAAGAACTTGGAGGAGGAACCCGCCTTGCAATGCCAAAGACAATCTGCGCACCGGACTCGTCGTCATTGAAGCCTGGTTCAGGGGCTACTGAGGGAGTCCTGGATTAGGGGGTGTTCGGATAGCCGGACTATACCTTCAGCCGGACTCCAAGACTATGAAGATACAAGATTGAAGACTTCGTCCCGTGTCCGGAAGGATCTTTTCTTGGCGTGGAAGGCAAGCTAGGCGTGCGGATATTCAAGATCTCCTACCATTGTAACCGACTCTGTGTAACCCTAACCCTATCCGGTGTCTATATAAACCGGAGGGTTGTAGTCCGTAGGACAATCATCATCATACACAATCATACCATAGGCTAGCTTCTAGGGTTTAGCCTCCTTGATCTCGTGGTAGATCCACTCTTGTACTACCCATATCATCAATATTAATCTAGAAGGAGTAGGGTTTTACCTCCACCGAGAGGGCCCGAACCTGGGTAAAATAAAGTGTCCCCTGTCTCCTGTTACCATCCGACCTTGACGCACAGTTTGGGACCCCCTACCCGAGATCCGCCGGTTTTGACACCGACAGTGCCCTTTTGCCCGAGCTATCACGACTGCACGAACGAGCTCAGCAGGTGATGCAAGGCATCGCCCAGGCCTTGTGGCCATCCATCTCTGTGCCCGAACGCCTTGGAGAGCTTGCGAAGAAGCTGAAGGGAGCGCGGCGGCGCTTCCGATTATGGAAGATATCAGCCTGCCGTCAAGGTGCCAGGGAAGCCTGGGCCATGGTGAAGACGCGGTATACCAAGGCTGATCCAAACCACATGGCCGAGGTCGGACCTGTGGGGCCCGATGGGAAAGAGATCCCTGTTAGTCTAATGTACGGACAAGTAGAATTGGCCGCAAAGTATTTCCAACAGGATTGTAAGTTAGACAGCCTGTTGGATGGTATAGAGGAAGAACTTAGTCAGTCAAAGTGACTATGTAATTGAATTGACATTTGTAATGCCTTCTAGCCGGATTGTAGATCATTTGTCATGGCGGACCTTTTCACTTCAACCTCTGGACCCGATAGTCCGGAGTGAATCCGAATACCCTCTCGGTTATGAAAAAACCGGGGCATGCGTGGAAACCAGGCGTAGGGGTCATTAGTGCTTGAACAGACAAGTGCCCAACTAGTTATGTTATATTACATGGTTAGTAAGAAACATCTTCCAAGGAGAATAGTTCCGTTAGGGGTTCCTTTCCCTGGGTATGCATGCCCTAAAGTGCATGTCTGGACTGCGAAAAGAATCACAGGAAAAACATCTGGGGGCATATATAAAAAATAGGTAAAAAATCGTCTTTTGTTCACCGACCGAATATTCCCTTAAGAATGGTAGCTTTCGGCTTCACCCAGTCTGAGGTACACATCCAGCTGACCTGGCAGTAACAATCGCAGAGGTGCTCCCCTTATGCCCTAGCCGAATTAACGGGAACATAGGGCATAAATACAAGAGCCAGGCAACCCAGCTTGGCCAAAACTTAAGTCATTTCGATGCATATAATGTTGAATAAAAGGTACATGTGGAAGGATAACACATGTGTTGGGCATGAAGCCCGTATAAATAAATAAGCTTCTGTGAAAGAAGCCCCCAGGTATAATGAGCACGGATAGCGCGTCAGTTGTGTGCAAACAAGGCACAAATTGGCCCTTAAAGGCTTTGAGGGAAAAGAAGGGGAGAAGGAGAGAAATAAAAGACAGATAGTGTATAAAAAATGGACAGAGGAAGGAGACGAACACAGAGTGCGGCGCTAGGCGTAGAATCTTCGGAGTCTAGCTGCGTTCCTTGGGTTCGGCTCGAGTCGATTAACCGATGCATCCTGTAGACGGTACGCTCCACCAGTCAGAACTTGGTCAATAATGAAGGGACCCTCCCATTTGGGCTTGAGTTTGTCCTTTTTCTTCTCCGACAGGCATATAACTAATTCGCCAACATTATAAGTTTTGGCCCGTACTTCTCTGCTTTGATATCTTCGAGCCTGCTGTTGATAGAATGCAGAACGGGCTTTTGCCACGTCACGCTCCTCCTCCAAGGCGTCCAAACTGTCCTACCGATCGAGCTCGGCTTCTCTTTCTTCGTAAACGCGCACTCGAGGTGAGTCATGAATTATGTCGCAGGGCAGAACAGCCTCTGCGCCGTATACCATAAAGAATGGTGTGTATCCGGTGGTGCGATTTGGCGTGGTCCGCAGCCCCCAGAGTACGGAGTCGAGCTCCTCTACGCAGTGCATGTTAGATTCCTTTAGGGACCGCACTAATCTGGGTTTGATGCCGCTCATGATAAGACCATTTGCTTGTTCGACTTGACCGTTAGTTTGTGGGTGATAGACGGAAGCATAATCAAGCTTGATGCCCATGTTTTTGCACCAGAGTTTTACCTCTTCAACCGTGAAGTTCGTGCCATTATCAGTGATGATGCTGTGGGGGACGCCATAACGGTGTACGACCCCGGATATGAAGTCTATCACCGGTCCGGATTCTGCCGTCTTAACAGGCTTGGCTTCTATCCATTTGGTGAATTTATCCACCATGACCAGCAAGTATTTTTTCTTGTGGGTTCCACCTTTAAGGGGTCCCACCATGTCGAGCCCCCAGACCGCGAAGGGCCAGGTAATGGGGATTGTGTGGAGGGCGGTGGGCGGCATATGGCTTTGGTTTGCAAAAAGTTGGCAACCTACGCATCGTTGGACCAGGTCCAGTGCATCTGTCCGGGCCGTAGGCCAGTAAAAACCTGTACGGAAGGCCTTGCTTACAAGGGCCGGGGCTGCTGCGTGGTGGCCGCCGAGTCCGGCATGAATTTCCGCCAGAAGCTTCCGCCCCTCCTCCTCGGAAATGCACCTTTGAAGGACTCCGGTGGTGCTTTTCTTATAAAGCTCTCCCTCATGGACCCTGTAGGCTTTAGATCGCCGTACTATGCAGCATGCCTCGTTTTAGTCCTCGGGGAGTTCCTGCCGAGTTAAGTAGGCCAGGAATGGTTCTGTCCACGGGGCGATGACGACCATTATAACGTGGGCTGAAGGTGTTATTTCGGTGGCAGAGCCTCCGATTATGTCAGAGTGTTCGGAATCAGGCATTGCGGTTGTGTCCGGTCTGTTGTTACCAGTGTCCCCTTCCCATATCACGGATGGCTTGAACAGCTTCTCCAAAAAGATGTTGGGGGGGCTGCATCGCGTTTTGCACCGATGCGTGCGAGGACATCTGCCGCCTGATTGTTTTCCCGGGCTACATGGTGAAATTCGAGCCCCTCGAAACGAGCTGACATTTTGAGGACAACATTGCGATAGGCCGCCATTTTCAGATCTTTGGCATCAAAGTCTCCGTTTATTTGGGATATTGCGAGGTTCGAGTCCCCCCGCACCTCTAGGCGTTGAATGCCCATGGATACTTACTGCCATCCGGAGACCATGCAAAAGGGCCTCATATTCGGCTGTGTTGTTGGAGTCCGTATACATTATCTGGAGTACGTATTGGATGGTATCTCCGGTTGGGGACGTCAGAACGATGCCAGCACCCAGACCAGCCAGCATTTTGGAGCCGTCGAAGTGCATGATCCAGTTGGAATATGTGTCGTACTCTTTAGGGAGTTCGACTTCCGTCCATTCGGCGACAAAGTGGGCCAACACTTGCGACTTAATGGCTCGCCGTGGTTTGTAGGTTATGTCAAACGGGAGGAGCTCGATGGCCCATTTGGCAATCCGGCCCGTGGCGTCGCGGTTGTTTATGATATCATTGAGTGGCACTTCCGAGGCTACTGTTATCGAACACTCTTGAAAGTAGTGCAGCAGCTTCCGGGATGCCATGAAGACCGCGTATGCTATATTTTGATAATGCAGGCACCGTGACTTGCATGGAGTAAGGACAGTGGAGACATAGTATACCGGATTTTGAAGGGGAAATTTATGTTCGTCCGTTTCTCGTTCGATGACAAGCACTGCGCTCACAACTTGATGGGTTGCCGCAATGTATAACAGCATAGGTTCGCCAATGTTTGGCGCTTCCAGGATTGGGTTGGTTGCTAGTATGGCCTTTATTTCTTCCAATCCGGCTGTGGCGGCATCCGTCCACTCGAAGTGTTCGGTACGCCGTAGGAGGCGGTAAAGGGGTAATGCCTTTTCTTCCAGGCGGGACATAAAGCGGCTTATTGCCGCCACACATCCGGTTAATTTCTGGATTTGTTTGAGGTCCGTTGGGATATCCAGCTGTGACAGGGCTCGGATCTTGGCCGGATTTGCTTCAATTCCTCTGCCGGATACAATGAAGCCCAAGAGCTTTCCGGCTGGCACACCGAAGACGCATTTTTCCGGGTTGAGCTTGATGTCATATGTTCTGAGGTTATCGAATGTGAGTCTTAAGTCGTCTACTAGAGAGTCGACATGCTTGGTTTTGACGACCACATCATCTACGTATGCCTCCACTGTTTTGCCGATCTGGTTTGCCAGACATGTTTGAATCATGCGCTGATATGTTGCGCCGGCGTTTTTTAGCCCAAAGGGCATTATGTTGAAGCAGAAGGGGCCATATGGTGTGATGAATGCCGTTGCGGCTTGGTCGGACTCCGCCATCTTAATTTGGTGGTAGCCGGAGTATGCGTCGAGGAAACACAATGAATCGTGTCCTGCTATCACATCGATAATTTGGTCGATGCGGGGGAGGGGAGTGATCCTTTGGGCAAGCCTTGTTGAGGTCCTTAAAATCGACGCACAGGCGCCAGGATTTTTCCTTCTTTGGTACCATCACCAGGTTTGCTAGCCAGTCCGAATGTTTTATCTCTCTAATGAATCTGGCTTCCCATAACTTGGCTAGTTCCTCTCCCATAGCTTGTCTCTTGGGTTCAGAGAAACGCCGAAGAGCCTGCTTGACCGGTTTGAATCCCTTTAGGATATTAAGGCTGTGTTCGGCCAGCTTGCATGGGATTCCTGGCATGTCTGAAGGGTGCCATGCGAAAATGTCCCAGTTCTCGCGTAAGAATTCTCACAGTGCGGCGTCTACGGTGGGGTTTAGTTGTGCCCCGATGGAAGTTTTTTTCGTAGGGTCCGTTGGATGGACTTGGAATTTGACTATTTCGTCTACTGGCTTAAAGGAGGTGGACTTGGATCTCTTATCGAGTATCACATCGTCCCTGTTTACCATGGAGCGCAGCGCAGTCAGTTCCTCAACCGCTAGGGCTTCGGATAGTGCCTCAAGGGCCAGTGCGGCTGTCTTGTTTTCGGCGCGGAGTGCTATGCCCGGATCACTAGCAAGAGTGATGATTCCATTGGGCCCGGGCATTTTAAGCTTCATGTACCCGTAATGGGGTATGGCTTGGAAGATTGTGAACGCCTTCCGTAGTAACAGGGCGTGGTATCCGCTACTGAACGGGGCCACTTGGAACGTAACCTCTTCGGACCTGTAATTTTCCGGCATGCCGAACACCACATCTAGTGTGATTTTTCCTGTGCAGCGCACTTCCCGACTGAGGATTATTCCTCTAAAGGTTGTTCTGCTTCGCTCAATGCGGTTCCAGTCTATTTCCATTTTTTGAAGGGTTTCCTCATAGATGAGGTTTGATCCGCTGCCGCCGTCCATGAGTACCTTGGTGAGTCGAAAGCCGTCCATTATAGGACTGAGGACCAATGTGGCTGGTGCTCGGGCTGTTCAGAATTTAGGTTCGTCACTGGCATTGAAAGTGATAGCCGTGTCACTCCATGGGTTTATTGTTGCCACGTGATGGATTTCGGCAAGGCTGCGGAGTGTTCGCTTCCGCATATTATTTGGTGTGAAGGTCTCGAAGACTGTTAGTACCGTATAGGTATCCCTGGGATGGCGCTCTGTGGCTTCTGGAATTAGAAGATCTTCGCCACTTTTGGCTACCTGCCGGAGTATCCAACATGCTCTAAGGCTATGAGTTGGTATGGCGCCCTCTGTACTGTGAATTTAACAGGGTCCATTGAGCCATCCCTCCAGTACGGTTCCATGCCCTGTAGAGGGTTTTTGCTTTTTGGTAGTTGACCCAGGTGTCTTTTGATAGTGCACCCTTTTATTTCAGACTGGGTTCGTATTTAGGGCCGAATTATCCCAAAAGTTTATTTCGGTTTTCCAGGCACTTTCCATCGCACAATATTTTCGTACTATGGACGCCAAGTCGGCGAAACGTGATATCTCACGGCAATTTATGGCGTTAAGGATTCCCTTGTCCATGCAATTATTGCAGAAAAATAATATCACGTCTTCCTCGCGACAGTCCTTAACCTTGTTCATCGCAAGGAGGAATCTGGCCCAATAGTGATGTACTGTTTCCTGGGGCTCTTGCCTGATGTGGGGAAGATCGCTTATGTTTGGGTGGGTGGGTGGAATAGAATCTGAACCCTTACCCGATCTAGGATCCAGGGGCTGAGGAGTTTCCAATTTTGGGAATTCTGGTTCCGGGGTGTTGCCCGGTGGTCTTGGCCCACTGCCTGACTCTGAGTTCAGGGATTGGATGCTGTCCTCCCGCGAACGGGTATCCGGCTCGGAGAGCTCAGGAATCCGGACATAGTTGGTCCTCATTATGGAGGAGAGGTCGCCGCATTGTTCCTCCACCACTGCAATATGATGGGTGACCGGCGGAGAGTTAATCTCCCTTTGATCGGGGTTAAGCCCAATTCGATCATAGTCTGTAGCGACTCCCAGGGCGGCGATGCGATCTAAGAGCTCGTTTAGGGAGGCGAGCTCCATTGGATCCATCTGTTCGGCGAGTGCCGATTTGACGTGGAGGCTGTTTTTGATGACCCGAGAGGTCGTCATCGGCGCGGCGGCCGAACAGGCGGTCATGATGAAACCGCCTAGCCGGAGAGTTTGGCCGACAGCCAAAGCTCCCCCAACAGTAGTACCGTCTTTAAAGACGAGAACGAGACATCCTTCCTTCTGGCGACGACACAGTGGAACTCTCAATGAAAGCACCAATGTCGGTGTCAAAACCGGCGGATCTCGGGTAGGGGGTCCCGAACTGTGCGTCTAGGCGGATGGTAACAGGAGACAAGGGACACGATGTTTTTACCTAGGTTTGGGCCCTCTCGATGGTGGTAAAACCCTACTCCTGCTTGATTAATATTGATGATATGGGTAGTACAAGAGTAGATCTACCACGAGATCAGAGAGGCTAAACCCTAGAAGCTAGCCTATGGTATGATTGTTGTTGTTCTACGGACTAAACCCTCCGATTTATATAGACACCGCAGGGGGCTAGGTTTACACAGAGTCGGTTACAATGGGAGGAGATCTACATATCCGTATTGCCAAGCTTGCCTTCGACGCCAAGGAAAGTCCCATCCGGACACGGGACGAAGTCTTCAATCTTGTATCTTCATAGTCCAACAGTCCATCCAAAGGTTAAAGTCCAGCTGTCCGGATACCCCCTAATCCAGGACTCCCTCAGTATCCATCAGAACTATCCTCATCCGCTTCCTCCTCCTCGAAATCATCCTCATCCACATCCATCCTAGCAGCCTCAGCCCAGGTAGTGGTGTTAGCCCACTTGCTCTTGATGCGCAGCTTGATGGGCTCATGACGAATCCAGTTGGGGGAAACAAACTCTTCATTGGGATAGAGCTTCTCCCAAGTCCTTGAGATCAAGAGATACATGTAAGGTCCATAGATGGGTACCTTACGGTTGAACACTACAAACTACAGCTCACACCGCATGATGTGTGAGACATTAAGTGGTTGCCTCTGCTGGAGACGCGCCTCCTCACAAATGAGCATCATGTCCACGAGATAAGCATGCACCTTATCCTTGTCACCAATGCGAGGAAAAAGTGTGTTGCAGAAGGTCCGGTGCATGATGTCAAGGAATGGATTCAGCACCTAAGTCTTCTTGTTATTGGCAAGCTTCTTTTCAACAAGGTAGGGCTGAAGCTTGTTCTTGTTGGCCGACTCGGGGATGGCATGGGGGCAAACACCAACGGGCACATTGAGCCCCTCATCACGAACGTGTAGCATTGCCATGAACTCCTTCTAGTTAGCAGACATCCTCTTCCCATTGGTCATCCACGTCATGGTGCGCTCCTCATCCGTATGGAAGTGAACTAACACAAAGAACTGAGCCACAATCTCTGGGTCAAAGTCCATGTGGAACATGAGTAAATCCGCAATGCCAAACTGCTCTATAAGATCCAGAGTCTCTCCAAAGTATGCCTAGTTGTTGTCCTTCCACATATGAACCATGTCAATCTAGTGTATGTCCACGTAGATGTTCTACTTGCCCTTGATCACATCCAAGAAGATAAGATTCGGTTGCTTGGTCCAACATAAGTCATTGCCCCTTGTGACCTCCCGAGGGGTGACATAAGGGTTGAGCTTCCTTCGCACCAGAAACTCCGCTTGAGGTATCTCATCCATGCCCATAGTTGGCTCCTTGGTCTTGGTGGCTGTGGACTTGGTTCTGCGTTGGGGGGCACTGGAGCCCTCTGGAGCTCTTGGTTGCGCATGCGCTTCAAGCTTGTGTCACGGCTGGGATTCGAGCACCGGACATTGGAACCGGAGCCACCACCTATGACACACAACACACACATGAGAAAACCGAAAAGGGTTATTGCAAAGACAAGGGCCAAAACCAAATGAAACAAGCAGACATGAGATTTGGAAGGACAAAACAATGTAATTGTCAACTTTACGATAGTACCGGACCTGAGCACGGATGTAAAAAATTACAGCCGCTCGAGCCGCGGGAGTACTGTGCCGGGGTGCCACGGTAGTACCGCGCCTAGAGCGGAAGTCATTTTTTACACCCGCGCCTGGAGCGGAAGTACCGCTCCAGCCGCACGAGTACGGTTCTCGGGCGAACGGATGATAGTACCGCTCCAGGAGGAGCGGCAGTACCGCACGAGTTCAAATCCCACAAGAACTGCATCTCTAGATCTAGAAAAATCCACAAAAATAGATCGGTACTACCGTTGATCAAAACTACACTGTTGTATCACACCAAATAGCATATCTACTGCACTAGCACTCTCCTACAATCTCCTTTTGCAAAGATTTAGCCGAAAATCACACGAACTACACATGCATCTCCCCAAGACTTAGAAGCACAAGAGCGGAACAAAAGGCGAGGGACTAGGGGAGATATGGGGGTCCATGGCAAGAGGGCAAGGTGGGTAACAATCCCACCGGATGGAATGCGAGGAGAGCGGCCGGAGGCGGAGATCCGGCGAGGTCCTCCCGCGTCGTTCTTGGGCAGGAGAGAGAGAGAGAGAGAGAGAGAGAGAGAGAGAGAGAGAGAGACGGAGTGGGGAAAAGAGATGAATGGGTATGGGGGAGTTGGAACTCCCCCTGCCCCGCTCTTAAACCCCACCCGCTCGCGAGGCGCGGTAGTACCGCGGGTCCTTGCGGTAGTACCGCCCGGGCGGAAGTACTGCTCTTCCAGCGGCAGTAAAAAATTACTGCCACGATGGAAGCGGTAGTACCATGCCTGGGATGCAGCTGTGCATGCACAGCGCAACCCATCCCCTACGGTATTACCATGGCTTGCCACGGTAGTACCGTAACCCCAAGAAAGTGCAAGTATCGACAAGAAAAGAAGAACACGGCCTTTGCAACGCAACCTTCAAGCAACCAGACACACAAAAGAGCTCACACATGAAGCAACCCAAACACAAGCTCAGCACAAAGGAAAAGGCAAAAGACAACAAGGACCAAACACGAAACACAACTTCTCCAAAGAGAGGGCGGTGGCTGGAGCCACCTATGTTTGAGTCAATTGGTATGGCACCGCGAAGAATTATCCTTGGGCCCATGAGCAAAACTCGTCTTTGAAGCATAGGTACCATAAAAAATGGCTAATGTGAAAGAGGTGATCAATTTATGCATAATGGGGGAAGGGAGAGTTCATTGAGAGAACAACACTCCCCTTATGTCTTGAAGTGTTGCACCGGGTTGAGAAAGATCTTGATGGCACTTTCATTGTCACACCAAAGAGGCACTTTGTCACAAATGACACCGTAATCCTTTAAAGTTTGCCTCATCCAAAGAAGTTGAGCACAACAACTACCGGCGGCCACATACTCCGCTTCGGTGGACGAGAGAGACACACAACTTTGCTTCTTAGAAGACCAACTTACCAAAGAGCAACCGAGGAATTGACACCCTCCGGAAGTTGACTTCCTATCCACTTTGTCTCCCGCCCAATCCGAGTCCGAAAAGCCCACAAGGTTGAAGTTAGCTCCTCTTGGGTACCATAAGCCAAAGTCTGGGGTATGAGCCAAATATCGAAAGATTCGCTTGACCACCACATAGTGGCTTTCCTTAGGTGCGGCTTGAAACCATGCACAAATTCCCACAATCAACATGATATCCAGTCTAGATGCAGAAAGGTAAAGCAAGGAGCCAATCATGGAGCGATATACCTTTTGATCCACTGCTTTACCATTGGTATCTATGTCAAGTTGGCATTTGACGGGCATTGGAATGGAGGCCGGCTTGGCATCACTTAGCTTGAATCTCTTGAGCATGTCTTGAGTATATTTGGCTTGGTTGATGAAGGTTCCGTCTCTTCTTTGCTTGTTCGAACCCAAGAAAGAACTTCAACTCTCCCATCATGGACATCTTGAACTTCGAGGTCATGAGAGCGACAAATTCCTAATTGAAAGCTTTGTTAGGGGAACCAAAGATAATATCATAAACATATAGTTGGCATACAAACAACTCCCCTTTGACCTTCTTAGTAAAAAGAGTGGGGTCGATTTTCCCAATTTCAAACCCATGAACTTGCAACAACTCGGTAAGGTGCTCATACCACGCACGTGGGGCTTGTTTAAGGCCATATAGTGCCTTATCGAGTTGGTACACATGATCGGGAAAATAGGGATCCTCGAACCCCGGGGGTTGTTTGACATACACCAACTCACTAATAGGACCATTAAGAAAATCACTCTTCACATCCATTTGTTGCAACTTGAAGTTATGATGAGAAGCATAAGCAATCAACAAACAAATAAATTCAAGGCGAGCAACGGGAGCAAAGGTTTCACTGTAGTCGAAACCCTCGACTTGGGAGTAGACTTGTGCTACCAAACGAGCCTTGTTGTGAATGATAATTCCATGAGCATCTTGCTTGTTCTTGAATATCCACTTGGTTGCAATGAAATTATGGTTCCCCGTTGGCCTTGGCACCAATCTCCACACCTTGTTGTGCTTAAAGTTGTTGAGTTCTTCATGCATGGCATTAAGCCAATCCGGATCCTCGAGTGCCTCATAGACCTTTTGGGGTTCAACACAAGAAACAAACGCGTGATGTTCACAATAGTTATGCTAATTATCTACGAGTGCTTACCCCCTTTCTTAAGCTTCCAAGCACATTCGTCATGAGATGATCTTTGGTAGTGAGCTTGGATGCAATCTTGGTGGCACGACGCTCCAATTCCTCCTCGGGAGTGAATTGAGGAGCGGAAACTTGATCATCTTGAGCGTCGTCTTGAGCTTGTTCTAGATCTTGAGCTTGCTCTTGCTCTTGAACTTGCTCAGTGGTGAGAACTTGACCTTGGGCATCACTTGGTGGTTCACCACCATCTTGAGGTTGAACTTGCCTTTGATCTTGTTCATTTGGATGAGGGCCTTCATTTTGTTCTTCGGAAGCGTGTGGGTCTTGGGTTGGTGATGGTTCCACTTGAGTGGAACATTGTCCTTCTCCTTCGGCCACAAGGGGTTCCTCAATGGGTAGTGTCGGTGTCAAAACCGGCGGATCTCGGGTAGGGGGTCCCGAACTGCGCGTCAAGGCCGGATGGTAACAAGAGACAAGGGACACGAAGTTTACCCAGGTTCGGGCCCTCTCGATGGAGATAAAACCCTACTCCTGCTTGATTAATATTGATGATATGGGTAGTACAAGAGTAGATCTACCACGAGATCAAGGAGGCTAAACCCTAGAAGCTAACCTATGGTATGATTGTGTATGATGATTGTTCGTCCTACGGACTATAACCCTCCGGTTTATATAGACACCGGATAGGGTTAGGGTTACACAGAGTCGGTTACAATGGTAGGAGATCTTGAGTATCCGCATCGCCTAGCTTGCCTTCCACGCCAAGGAAAGTCCCATCCGGACACGGGACGAAGTCTTCAATCTTGTATCTTCATAGTCCGGGAGTCCGGCGAAGGTATAGTCCGGCTACCCGAACACCCCCTAATCCAGGACTCCCTCAGCAGCCCCTGAACCAGGCTTTAATGACGACCAGTCCGGTGCGCAGATTGTCTTCGGCATTGCGAGGCGGGTTCCACCTCCAAGTCCTTCATAGAAGATTGTAAACACCAAAAATAGTGTCTGGCTCTGCAAAATAAGTTTCCACATATTGCCATAGAGAGAATAATATTAACACAAATCAAATCTGCTGATGTATTCTGCAGTGCGTCATCACACTGCGGCCAAGCTCTTTATACAAATTGTTTTCACTTTTCCACCTCAGCACGTTCAGCAAGGCGGTTTCCTTGGCACGTCTTGTCAAAGCAGAGATCGTGTGCCCCTTTTAACGGGATTCTCATCAATACGGACGTGGGTAACCCAACCGCGCCATTTACCATGGCGCTTGGGAGGCAAGCGAGTTTTATTAGGTAGGTGGGGACGCATAACCGCATCCGCCCACATAAGGGGATAAGGATCCACCTTTTTTACCTACACCTTCTTCCTCCTTTGCCAATCCATCTCTCGCGCACCTAAGCTCCAGCGCCCAAGCCCGCTCTTCCCACCTCAACCTTCTCCAGCAATGTCCGGAGCGGGAGGCAAGTGGATGGTCTCCTCCGTCATGGAGGTTCAAGTAAAAAAGCTAAGGAAGGCCGGATACCTGTCCAAGGACATCCCGCACCGGCTTCCTGAGAAGGGGCAGCTTCTCCCCACCCCAAAGCCCCATGAGAGGGTGGTTTTCCTTCCCCACTTCCTCCGCGGACTGGGTTTTCCACTTCACCCATTCGTCCGGGAACTCATGTTCTACTACGGCCTAGATTTCCATGATCTGGCCCCGAACTTCATCCTCAACATCTCGGCGTTTATCGTCGTGTGCGAGGCCTTCCTCCGCGTCCGCCCCCATTTCGGCCTTTGGCTTAAGACCTTCAACGTCAAGCCCAAGGTGGTGCGCGGCAGCCAAGTGGAGTGCGGAGGCTCTATGGCTGGCAAGATAGCCAACGTCCTCTGGTTCGAGGGCTCCTTTGTGGAGACCCTAAATAGGTGGCAAGCCGGGTGGTTTTACATCACCGAGCCACGCCATCCGGAATGGGTTGCAGCCCCCGAGTTCAGATCCGGACCCCCCACGCGGCTTATGTCCTGGAAAGAGACGGGCCTGTCGTGGGGCAACAAGGAAGAGGTGACCGGACTGAAGACCTGCATCCAGTCCCTGATAAAGAAGCCAATCCGGCTTGTCAATATAGTCCAGGTCATGCTCGTTCGTTTGATCCTCCCGTGCCAACAACGGGATTTCAATTTGTGGGAGTTCGACCCGGCGCAGCACCGAACCCTCAACAGGATCTTCGACACGTCGTATGAAGATGTCTGGAAGGTGCTAATCAAAGGCGCCGAGGCCCCAGCATCCGCTTCCGAGGACCGCGGATACAGCACGCAGCGTCACGCTAGCGAGGTAAGCTATCTATGCCTTTGACAGGATTATTAAGCTCTTTTTCATAGATTAACTCTATACGGGATCTAAACTCCCTTACCTTTGACAGGCTTGGCAGGCGATATCCGGACCAATTAACTGTCCAGCTCCCCTGCCCGAAGACCCAGCCCCAGCTCTCCTAGAGAAGCTGCTGACTCCGGCACCTTATGTGGTGCCGGAGAGGAAGGTCAAGAAGAAGAAGACCACCGGGACTCTAAAGAGTGTCCGTAACTTGGTGGCGTAGGACTCGTCATCTGACGAGTCCGAGACGCGCTCCTCTCGTGAAAACGAGGAGGAGGAAGAAGAAAGCTCTCTCCCCCCCAGCGGAGGGAGAAGAGAAGAAGAAGGCCGCCCCATCAGGGGAGGCCGAGGGGTCTAGGAAAAGGAAGACCCCTCCGCCGGACTACTCCCATGACGCCGAAGAGAGCGGGGAGGAGTGGCCGAACAGGGCCAAGCGTCCGGCGAAATCGTAAGTTCGGACATCAGAGTAACTCATGATGTTACTTTGTTGCGCAACTTTCCTTAATGTCGAATGTGAATATGCAGCCCGCCCCAGGCCGACTACAATGAATCGTCGGGCGGATCCTTGGACTCATCGGACGTGAACTCCGTTCCGCCCGCTGTCTCCCCCCGCACCACGGATGACGCCGAAGTGGCGTCGCGACAAGCTCCGGGGCGGGAAGAGGTGGTCCTGGAGGAGCCGCAAGGCAACCTCCCGGACTCCAGGAGTGAAGGGGACAAGACCCCCCAGGGCTCCAAGTCCGGCTTTGTGCCGGACACCGCGCCGGAATCTTCAACAGTTCCGAGCCGCGGTAGGCGAACTCCTTCCAAAAGGAGCAGGCCTTCTAAGCTAGCGATCTCCGTCCAACCGGAGTCGCTGGACCATCTGCTGGAGGTGCTTGACGGCGCCTCCATCGACAAGGGGCACCATACTATTATGAGTACGGTGATCCAAAAGGTTCAGTCTGCCAAGAGCGGACTGACTGAAGCTTGCGCTAGCCTTCTGACAGGCTTCGAGATAAGCAAAAATGTGTCAGAATATTACCTCATAGACAGTAGCCCCTGATGCTCTGTTTGGCATTCGGAAAGAAAAGCCGAATAGAGGATCTATTAATTTTTGCAGGAGTCTAACAATAAAGAGTCAATAAAACGGACCGAGCAAGAGCTCGGCCTTGCCAAACGGCGGCTCAAGGAAAAAGAAGGTAAGAAATACCCTACAAAAAAGGTGCCTATAGAGAGGCGTGATTGCAAAGAATAACAGGATCATACTGCTTATTGTAGGGGGCACAACTGAGGTGGTGACCCTCAAGCAGGCGCTATCTGAGGCCGAAAAGAAAATGGCCGAGGAGCGCACCGAGCGAGAAAGACTTGGGGCTCAGGTTGGCGAGGTGCAGCAAGAGCTGTAGGCTCTCATGAAAAAACATGAGAGCTTGGAGCTTGAGTCAAAGGCGCAAGCATCCGAGCTCGCGTCGGCCCTTGAGACCGCCAAGGGTGCCAAGGCCGAAGCCCAAAAGGCCCTCCAAGAGTTGGAGGAGATGAAAAAGATAGCAGAGGGTAAGGCCTTCAAAGTAGAAATATAAAAGTAAACTACTTGTCACTTACCCGAATCCGGAGTTCTCCAGGGGCGTTCGCAGATCTTTCCCGCAGCGTATCCGACGCCGCCGCATTCTACCGAGCTGAATAGGGCAGCTCGACGGAGAGTGTGTTCTGGTCTCAATATTCTGAGGCTGGACACCCAGTGCCCTTGAGCGACCAGCTGAAACAGCTGGTCGAGCTCCACAAGGCGGCCGAACAAGCCATGAAGGGCTTCATAGTTTGGCTATGGCCCGGAGAGGCCCTGCCTGGGAGCTACTTCGGGCTGGTGCGGCGGCTGGTGGAGGCCTGTCCAAGGCTTGAGGTCATCAAGCGTTCCGTCTGCATCGAAGGTGCCCAGAGGGCCCTTGCCCGTGCAAAGGTGCACTGGGGTAAGCTTGACGGTGAGAAGCTGGTGAAGGATGGGCCGCCGCAGGGGAAGGAGCATCGCAAGCCCGAGAACTACTACAAGGATGTTCTTGCAGGTGCCCGCCTTATTGCGGATGAATGTACCAAAGATGTAATTTTTTAATGAACTCGCTCGTGTTTATCCTATGCGCTGAAAACTTGTTCATATGCGCTAAGCAATGCTTATTGAATTTAAAATATTATTTTCTGTGCGGCCGTTTATCAAACATTGAGAGATGGCCAGTCGTCGGCTTCTGCCCCCATGCCGCTAGTGCTGGGGTGTTCGGGATAAACCTGAGCGCTCTTTTTCCCATGGTTGGGTCCTTCGAGGGAGGCGCTCAGCACAACGAACCAGGCAATCGGACTATAATGCTTGAACACTCTCACTTAGCCATAGAACTTTATAATTTTAAATTTCGGCGAAGCCCCTAGTTCGGAAGACCGAATTCGGGGCGCTATCCACGCCTTTGGCCGGACAAAGCCAGCTCCTTGCTCGAAGCGGCATAAGTCTTTAGGGACTCGAAAAACCTCTCGAACAGCGACCGGTCTCTCGCCTTATCATGACAGTCAGTTTTAGCTTTCTCCACTGAGGTGCTTAACCCAGCTGAACCGGGGCACAATCACAGTGGTTCTCCTAGTGCTACCTTAGCCGATATAGCGGAACGTAAGGCACCAAAACATAGGAGCCGGGCAAACCCAACTATTGACCCAAATCATGATTCGGAGCCGATGCATATAGTGCTATAAGTTCGGGGTGCCGCACTTGTGAAAGTGTACGGACTTCTCACACCAGATCGAAGGGTACTGAAGCCCCTGGCATGTTTGCCGTACCATGGTGTACGGGTGCGATCATGTTATTTAATAAACATATATATTAAAAGAGGATAATGCAAAAAATAGACAAAAAGCTATGCATTGTTTATAAAGAGGCTATTTGTCAAAGCCGGACGATACAACTAGTGCGATAAGCAAAAAGATATTAGACTATTTAACATGTCCTAGCCAGGGGCAGGCCGCGGAATTTTGTTCGAAACAGATATACCGCTCGTAATAGAGACCACCTGGGAGTTCCATAATGCGGCGTAGCTTTGTCTGCTTCCCTGGATCTTGCATCGTTTGTGTGGCAGTCGAATTGCCGAACAGGTCGTCCAAAGTGTGGGGTCCTGAAAGTAAAAAAAGAATCCGGCAGCCCCTAGTACGTTTTAAGCCGTATTTCGGGCATGCCGTTACTGTGCCCCTTCCCCTGTGCCCATGGTATTTCAAGGGCGTAATTATGTACGCGAGGTACTAGCTTCGCTATGTCGCGATGGCTGGGGTTGGGGCCGCATTGCTACGCCTGCTCAGAACGTGTCAGGCGGTCTTGTTGTAGGTTACTCCGGGCGCGCTCGGTAGTGTCTGGCTTTTTAACGGCTGGACTAGAGAGTTGCCTAAAAAGGCTGCTTTGTACTTCCGCTGCAAGAGCTGCCGTGTGCTCCTCCGTACAGAGGGAGCGTTCGGTGTTTCCGTTGACCGTGATTACTCCTCGAGGGCCTGGCATCTTGAGCTTGAGATATGCGTAGTGCGGCATCACATTGAACTTTGCGAATGCGGTTCGTCCGAGCAGGGCGTGATAGCCACTGCGAAACGGGACTATGCCGAAGATTAACTCTTTGCTTCGGAAGTTATCCGAAGATCCGAAGACCACATCAAGTGTTACGGAGCCTCTACAGTTGGCTTCTACACCTGGTATAACGCCTTTAAAGGTCGTTTTTGTGGGCTTAATCCTTGAGGGATCTATGCCCATTTTCCGCATTGTATCCTGGTAAAGCAGGTTCGGACTACTACCGCCGTCCATGAGGACTCTTGTGAGGTGAAAGCCGTCGATGATTGGGTCGAGAACCAATGCGGCAAAGCCGCCATGACAGATGCTAGTGGGGTGGTCCCTTCAATCAAAAGTGATCGGGCAGGAGGACCATGGGTTGAACTTTGGGGCGACTGGCTCCATCGCGTATACGTCCCGTAGCGCACGCTTCCGTTCCCTCTTGGGAATGTGGGTTGCGTATATCATGTTCACCGTCCGCACTTGTGGGGGAAACCCCTTCTGTCCATTGTTGTTCGGCGGCCTGGGCTCCTCCTCGTCGTTGCTATGCAGCCCCTTGTCTTTGTTTTCGGCTCTTAACTTGCCTGCCTGCTTGAACACCCAACAATCCCTGTTGGTGTGATTGGCTGGCCTTTCGGGGGTGCCATGGATCTGGCACAAGCGGTCGAGTATTCGGTCCAAACTGGACGGGCCCTGAGTATTCTTTTTAAATGGCTTTTTCCGCTGACCGGATTTATAGCCTCTGAATCCGGCGTTGACTGCTGTATCTTCATTGTTGTCGCTGGTAACGCGGCGCTTTTGCTTATTTCGAGTGTCCTGCCATTTTTGTCCTTGGTATCCGAATTACCAGGGTTCTTTGATAAGTTGTTGCTGTGAGCTAGCCGGCTATCTTCGCCCACGCAAAAGCAGGTCATGAGTGTCGTGAGGGCTGCCATAGATTTCGGCTTTTCCTGTCCCAGGTGCCGGGCAAGCCACTCGTCACGGATGTTATGCTTGAAGGCTGCTAGGGCCTCTGCGTCCGGACAGTCGACTATCTGGTTTTTCTTTGTTAGGAACCGTGTCCAGAATTGCCTGGCCGATTCCTCTGGCTGCTGAATTATGTGGCTTAGGTCATCGGCATCCGGTGGTCGCGCATAAGTGCCCTGGAAGTTGTCGAGGAATGCGGCCTCCAGGTCCTCCCAAGAACCGATTGAGTCCGCTGGCAGACTGTTAAGCCAGTGCCCGGCCGGTCCTTTGAGTTTGAGCGGGAGGTATTTGATGGCATGTAGACAATCGCCATGTGCCATGTGGATGTGGAGGAGATAATCCTCGATCCATACCGCCGGATCTATCGTGCCATCGTATGATTCGATGTTTACGGGTTTGAAACCCTCTGAGATTTTATGATCCATTACTTCATCTGTGAAGCATAGTGGGTGTGTGGCGCCCCTGTATTGGCCTATGTCACGACGCAGCTCAGAGGAGCTATGTCTGTTGTGTTCGGCCCTGCCGGATTTGTTGTATCCGGAGTGAAGATCATCGTCATGTGTCGTAGGGCGCCTGCGCGATCTGTAGATCGATCTTGTTTGCCTTGCCTTATCCTCCAGCACATCTCGCAGGTCTGGCGCGTTTCCATGTGACTTAGTTGAGCGGCGTCGGGGTATGGCTTGTGTGGAGGGCCGAGAGGCCTCTCTGTCGCGGCCGTGAGGTGGCCGATCTGCCATGTCGTGCGCTAGTGATGTAGGCGCTTCCTCCTCTAATCGGGGTAGCGGCCTGCGCTTTGGAGGGGCGTTCAACTTCCTACTCTTCAGCCGCAAGGACTTCAGTCCATCTATCAGCTAGCAGATCTTGATCAGCTCTAAGCTGTTGCTGCTTTTTCTTGAGGTTGTTCGCCATGGCTAAAAGCCTGCGTTTGAAACGCTCTTGTTCGGCGGGGTCTGATGGTACGACGAATTCGTCGTCATCGAGGCTGGCCTCGTCTTCGGAGGGAGGCATATAGTTATCATCCTCAACCTCTCGGTCTGCCGCTCTCTCATGAGGGCTGGCTTCTCCATCTTCCTACGCCGAATCTTGCTGGGGAGGGTGTTCTTCGGCGCTGTCCGGGGTACTATTATCTCCGGTGCCGGAATCACCGTTTTTGCTTTGGCGGGATTTAGAGCGGCGCCGCTGACGCCGGCGCTTTGGCTGTTTCCTGGAGGTGTCACCCCCCGATGTTCCCTCGCCATCTCCACCTTTTGGAGTATCCACCATATATATGTCATATGACGAGCTGGCTATCCAGCGCCCTACAGGTGTTGGTTCTTGTTCGTCTCCAACCTCGTCGTCCATACCGTCAAAGTCTTCGGAGCCGAAGTCAAGCATGTCGGTTAAATCGTCAACAGTGGCTACCAAGTGGGTGGTGGGTGGGTTTTGAATTTCTTCATCGTCCGTATCCCATCCTCGCTGACGGTAGTTCGGCCAGGGCTCTCCTGATAAAGAGAGAGACTTGAAAGAATTCAGGATGTCGCCAAAAGGCGAGTGCTGAAAGATGTCCGCGGCGGTGAACTCCATTATCGGCGCCCAATCGGATTCGACCGGCAGGGGCGCGGGGAATTCGGAGTCCGGGGAGGAGTCCGGACCCTCGGGGTCACGGGTCACGCGGAGTGCGGGGCTAGCGTTCGGCTCGATTGCCTTTGAGATCGCAACCCCCAAGGTGACGTCCAACCGTCCATCCTCGCTTGGCGCAATAGGCTCCGAGTTAAGGGTCGGAGCCGGTGCGTATGCGGCCTCCAGGACACTGTTCGGAGGCAGAGTTAGATCATGCCCCTCGAGGTAGTGCGGCGCGCTTGGCTGTGGCTCGAACCCATCGAAGATCAAGTCTCCACGGATATCAGCCGTGTAGTTTAAGCTTCCTAACCTGACTTGATGGCCAGGGGCGTAGCCTTCAATCTGCTCCAGACGACCAAGCGAATTGGCCCGCAGAGCGAAGCCGCCGAAGACGAAGATCTGTCCGGGGAGAAAAGTCTCACCCTCGACTTCATCGTTGTTGATGATCAGAGGAGCCATCGGGCCTAAAGGCGACGACACAGAGGAACTCTCAATGAAAGCACCAATGTTGGTGTCAAAACCGGTGGATCTCGGGTAGGGGGTCCCAAACTGTGCGTCAAGGCCGGATGGTAACAGGAGACAAGGGACACGAAGTTTACCCAGGTTCGGGCCCTCTCGATGGAGGTAAAACCCTACTCCTGCTTGATTAATATTGATGATATGGGTAGTACAAGAGTAGATCTACCACGAGATCAAGGAGGCTAAACCCTGGAAACTAGCCTATGGTATGATTGTGTATGATGATTGTTCGCCCTACGGACTACAACCCTCCGGTTTATATAGACACCGGATAGGGTTAGGGTTACACAGAGTCGGTTACAATGGTAGGAGATCTTGAGTATCCGCATCGCCTAGCTTGCCTTCCACGCCAAGGAAAGTCCCATCCGGACACGGGACGAAGTCTTCAATCTTGTATCTTCATAGTCCAGGAGTCCGGCGAAGGTATAGTCCGGCTACCCGAACACCCCCTAATCCAGGACTCCCTTAGGTAGGATATAACCAACACCCATTCTTCTTATGGCTTGGGGAGGAATTTCATCACCTAGATCACAAGTACCACTTTGCTCCACTTGGGAACCGTTATTCTCATCAAACTCCATGTTACACGTCTCCTGAATAAGTCCTGTGGACTTATTAAGGACACAGTAAGCATGAGAGTTTGTAGCATAACCAACAAATATGCCCTCATGAGCTCTAGCCTCAAATTTACACAAACAAACACCTTTCTTGAGAATGAAACACTTACACCCGGACACCCGGAAGTACTTGAGGTTGAGCTTGTTACAGGTGAGTATCTCATATGGAGTCTTGTTAAGCCTTTGCGGAGATAGAGCCGATTGGATGCATGACAAGCGGTGTTGATGGCTTCGGCCAAAAGTTGTATGGAGACTTGAACTCCGCCATCATGGTCCTTGCCGCATCCATCAACGTCCGGTTCTTCCTCTCCACTACACCATTTTGTTGAGGGGTGTAAGGTGCAGAATATTGATGCTTGATCCCCTCGTCACTAAGAAACTCATCCAAGGTGTAGTTCTTGAACTCGGTGCCGCTGTCACTTCTTATCGTCAAGATCTTTGCATTGTGTTGGCGTTGAGCTTCATTTGCAAAGTCGATGACGGTTTGTTGGGTCTCACTCTTCCTCTTGAAGAAATATACCCAAGTGTATCTTGAATGATCATCCACAATCACCAAGAAATACTTTCTACCCCCAAGAGTATCAAAGGATGGAGGGCCAAAGAGATCCAAGTGAAGGAGCTCCAAGGGCCTCTTCGAGTAGATGATAGTCGTGGGACGGTGAGCCTTCTCATGTAGCTTTCCTTCGATACAAGCACTACAAGCACGATCTTTGGAAAAACTAACATTTGTTAGTCCACGAACATGGTCCTCCTTGAGAAGACTTTGCAAATATCTCATATTGACATGGGCTAAATGGCGATGCCAAAGCCATCCCATGTCAACTTTAGCCATTCGGCATGTCGCGATCTTAGTGGGTCGATCCGAAAAGTTAATCACATAGAGACTGTTCTCGACATGCCCAACAAAGGCTACTTTAAGAGTCTTGCTCCACAAGTGGGCCATGGTATCAATATCAAAGAAAGTGGCAAATCCCATGAGTGCAAGTTGATGAAACGGAAAGTAAATTGTATGCAAGGGACTCAACAAGCATGACTTTCTCGATCGTGAGATCATGAGAAATGACAACCTTGCCAATACCCAATACCTTAGAAGACGAGGCATCACCCCACTCGACATTGGTGGGCATAGATGGAATCTTGTGCACATCCACCACCAAGTCCTTGCTTCCAGTCATATGATTTGTGGCTCCACTATCGAGCAACCATGACCCCCCACCGGAAGCAAACACCTACAAGAGATCAATGCTTGGTTTTAGGTACCCATTTTGTAATGGGTCCTTTGATGTTAGTAACAAGGGTCTTAGGAACCCAAATAGACCATTCAATGTACTCATAAGGAGAACCAACAAATTTGGCATAGACATGCCCATCACTAGCATGACACAACACATAAGAAGGGTTGAAGTCGCCAGCTTTGTTGGAAGGGGTGGCATTGCCCTTATTGACACCACCACCCTTCTCATTGTTCTTCTTATCCTTAGAAACACCCTCTCCCTCCTTCACAAAAGTTTTCTTGAGAGGAGGAGGTCGTTTGGCCTTGTCATTCTTCTTCTTGTTCTTGGACTTGGGTGCAAACCCAATTCCCTCCTTGTCCACAACTTCCTTTTGAGTGCTCAAAAGGTCATTGAGATTCTTCTCACCTTGTATGCAAGACACAGGGCCTTTCTCAAGTTTCTCCTTCAACTTTGCATCCTCCTCCACAAGGTGCACATGCTCACAACACGGGTTAGTAGCATTTGCATTATCAATTAACACCATATGAGGAAAAGTGGCTTTTTCCTTGGTTAGCTTCACTTGGAGTTGATCATGAGACTCTTTGAGGTTAGCATGAGCACCCTTCAAGGCCTTGTGAGCCTTTTCAAGTATATCAAACTCCTCCTTGAGTCTAGCAAGATCAACCCCAAGTTTGGCCTTCTCGGAATCGAGCACACGAGATACAACAAGAGCATGATAAAGATCTTTCTTTAATTTAGAATGCTCATCGTTGTGTGTCTCCTCAAGAGCCAAACGATAAGCACGCTCTTCCTCAAGCGCATTAGAGAGATCCGATATCTCATCGGCATAGTCACAACTATGCCCTTCCATCTTAGAGATGGTGTCTTTGTGAGCCTCGATCATGTCATTGGCTTCACCAAGTTGTTCCAAGAGAGCAACAAAGTGCTTCTTGGATTTACCCTTGAGCTTACTCATAAAAGACTCAAATTCATTTTCTTCCTCATTAGACCCCTCAATTTCATCAATGCAATCCATCAAAGAGGTATTAGTAGTGATGGTAGTTTTGACGTTGGGGTTACCTTGTTGGTGGCTTTGGCCATGAGGCACTTGGCGGTGATGTTCTCGTTGGGTGAGTCAAAGAGGGACACCCGTGGAGTTGTTGCAATGGCAACGAAGGCCATGGAAACCATCTCGCCGTCTTCATCATCAGTCCTCATTGTACTCTTCTTGTGCCACCAACCCCTTGGGAGCAGTCTTCTTGGTGAAGTTGTTTTTGTTGGGGAAGGACTTGGCCTTGTCTTTTCGGATGAGCTTGCCATCATTATCTTTCCTTTTCTCAGAAGGGCACTCCGCAACAAAGTGGCTCACATTATCACAATTATAGCATGTCCTCACACATTGCTTTCCCTTGGCGCCACTTGAGTTGTTCTTGTTGAAGTTGGGCCTTGAGTTCTTCTTGCTCCAAAATTGCCTTGACGCGAGGCTATGTGCTCATGATAAGCATATTTTGTATCTTCGGGGTTACTCTCCTCTTCTTCCTCTTCATCCTCTTCTTGCACACTAGCCTTGGCCTTCAAGGCAAGGTTGGGCTTCTTTGCTTGTTGAGAACGCAACACCACATTGTCGGCGGTCTTGTCCAAGATCCTCATTGCCACAAACTCATCCAACACTTCACTTGAGGACAAGGTGAACTACAGCCTTGGACGGATGACGGAGGACATGGCCTTATGGTAAGGCATCGTGGCCTTGAGAAACTTGCGCTTGATCCAATTGTCATCGTATCCTTGCTCCCATGATCTCGGAGTGAGACCGCGAGAGTGGTTAATCTTCGTTAAAGCTCACGAGGTTCTTCATCTTCATTCATTGCAAACCCATCGGCTTCATCTTGCACCACTTCATAGTTGGAGCGTTGAATGCTTGCGCTTCATTTGTAAATGGAAACAACATGTTGCCATGCTTCCTTGCCCATGGTGAAACGTCGGAGATGTGGAATATCTTCGGAAGGAATTGCATCTTGGATGATGAAATGAGCGGACTCGTTGAATTGATTATCCGCGGCTTCTCTAGGGGTGAAGTTGCTTGGGTCATGCGGATAGAAACCTTGCTCAATGATTCTCCAAAGATTAGTATTACTATGATTTAAATGACGTTTAAAGCGATAGACCCAAGAAGCAAAATCCTCATTTTTGACAAACTTAGGAGGAGGACCAACATGATTCAAATGAGTGGAGGGAACCGGTCCTCCATAAGTAATTGGAGGCTCAACATGGGCAAAGATGCCATTTCCACTTCTACCACTAGATAAAGGAACTTTGTCACTAGTAGCTTCCCCCTTGTCGGAGTTAGCATCCGTCACCTTATTAGCGGGATCACCCACTTTCATTGGTGCAGTGGATAATTTAAGGCCTTCTAAGAACTTGTTGAACATGTTTTCAACCTCGGTCATCATGGAGGTTTCCAATGTGCCCAAAGCCGCATTGAATTCCTCACGAGAGACCGAGGATCCCCCATCGGTCGTAGACGAGGACGGAATCACACTGGAGTGCTCCCCCCACCGTCTATGGTGTCAACCATACTCTTCGGACGACAAAGTCCTTAATAAAGAGACGAGGCTCTGATACCAATTGAATCGATCGATATAGTTGACTAGAGGGGGGGATAGGCAACTAACAAATTTTAGCTTTTCTTTACCAATTTAAACTTTGCATCAAAGTAGGTTGTCTAGATATGCAACTAGATGAGCAACCTATATCATGCAACAACAACAAGCACACGAGCAAGCAAGGGACACAACACAATATAAGCTTGCACAAGTAAAGGTAAGAGATAATTAACCAAGAGTGGAGCCGGTGGAGACGAGGATGTGTTACCGAAGTTCCTTCCTTTTGAGAGGAAGTACGTCTCCGTTGGAGTGGTGTGGAGGCACAATGCTCCCCAAGAAGCCACTAGGGCCACCATATTCTCCTCACGCCATCACACAATGTGAGATGCCGTGATTCCACTATTGGTGCCCTTGGAGGCGGTGACCGAACCTTTACAAACAAGGTTGGGGCAATCTCCACAACTTAATTGAAGGATCCCAACGACATGACGAACCTTCACCACAATGGAATATGGCTCCGCAGTCTAGGGTGCTCAAACACCCAAGAGTAACAAGATTCGCAAGGGATTAGTGGGGGAATCAAATTTCTCTTGGTGGAAGTGTAGATCGGGGCCTTCTCAACCAATCCCTAGAAGATCAACAAGTTTGATTGTCTAGGGAGAGAGATCGGGCGAAAGTGGAGCTTTGAGCAACAATGGAGCTTAGGAAAGGAAGAGGTAGTCAACTTGGGGAAGAAGACCCTCCTTATATAGTGAGAGAGAAAATCCAACCGTTACCCACCTACTCAGCCCGCGACATGCGGTACTACAGCACATCCAAGCGGTACTACCACACCGGCTTGCAGTACTACCGCAGGGAAGTGCGGTACTACCGCTCGCGTGGCAGAAGCCAGGTGAGGCCCTGTTGCACAAGGCAACGAGCGGTAGAACCGCTGGAGCAGTACTATGGCGCGCCCTCAGCCTGGGCTGGGAAGGCACGGACTAATAAAATTACATCTCTGGCTACTTCTGCTGAGTTTCGATCAGTGCAAAAATCCAAAACGGTATTACAGCTCATAGGGATTGGTACTACCGCGTAGGTTGCGGAAGTAAAAAATTACTTCCGCCCCTACATCCGCTCACGCCACTATGTTGGGCCAGAGGCCAAGGTACTACCACGTGCTACGAGCGGTACTACCGCTGCCTTGGGCAGTACTACCGTGGCCAGCTGCGGTACAACTGCTCCCTTGAGCAGTACTACCGCACGCCACAAACCAGCAGCACTAGGAGGCCTTCATCTTTGCAACGACAAGGGGAACAACTGGTGCTCCAAAGAAGCAAGGAAAGGTGGTGCAAAGGAACAGATGTGTACGTGATGATTCCACCCTAACCTTTCCAAAGCGGACACCCTCTTAGTAGTACGGCTTTCCTACGTCTCAAATCCACCGAAAAGAAACATAGAGAAACGCCGTCTTCGATAGGCTCCGAGGGGCACCGAATCGTCTTGTGCCTAGACATGAGATATCTGAAATGCTTAATGCACACGATTAGTCCGCAAATGCATTGCCATCAATCATCAAAACCACTTAGGAAGAAATATGCCCTTACAGTAGTGCTCCTTGAGGTTCTTGCAGCGGCCTTGGGGGTGCTCCTACTACTTATATAGGGAAGCATGTGGACGTGCAGGCGCTCCGCTGTTGTCAAGGTTCATTAAAAGATGATCAATTGATTTGCGTGGCTTTATTGTTTAGTGGCCGTGTCGTCATTGCTTGTATTTTATTTGCAAGCTGCATATGGTTGATGTTAGTAAACGGCCTTGCATGCACTTCGAACCCTATGGCCCCCGGATCTATTTTCTACTCCCTTCGTAAACTAATATAAGAGCGTTTAGAATACTAAAATAGTGATCTAAACGCTCTTATATTAGTTTACAGAGGGAGTATCATATATTTTCAGATCTACAAAATAAAAAATCCAAGAATACCTTGTTGCAATTTATTAGTGTTTACTTTATTCTATTTTTTAGTAATATTTTATATCTATCTCTACCAGATCTCATTCTTGCAAGTGACCATAGAGGGATTGACAACCCCTTTATCGCATTGGGTGCAAGTGTTTGATTGTTTGTGCAGGTGCATAGATTGGAGACTTGCTTGTACCTTCTACTGGATTGATACATTGGTTCTCACTAAGGGAAATACTTATCTCTACTTTGCTGCATCACCCTTTCCTTTTCAAGGGAAAAACCAATGCAAGCTCAAGAAGTAGCAGATGGTACGTTGATTTGTTGTGTTCTAGTGGTGTGGCCGTGCAACGATGGTGCCCGGCTTTGTCCGTGACACGACCTAGCTGCTCTAGGTTTCCTTTTCTTTCCTGGCTGGAGTTCAGGCTAGGAAAGTGTATGATGTGTTGTATCCCTCTTCCTCTCCTCTTGTTACTCTGTTATCTCTTACCTATCAACTAAAGATACACAACCTTTGCATATTCTCGATTAAAAAAACAGCACTATATAATTTGCTTCCTCTGATTCTTGGAGTGAGTAATTAAGAACAAATGTCACACTATTGAAGCATTTACATAATGTATGTTACTTTTTCAGCTTACTACATTCCACCAACATCACATAGCTTTCATATCGGTTGCTAAATCTTAGTCGACTGAGACTTAACCAAGTCTCGGTCGATGCTATATTCATAAGATCTTACGTGGAGATCCATGCAAAATTTTCTTTTAAACTTTTTCTTTTTCTTCTTTATATGCTATTCCACCTGACTGAGACTTGGTTAGGTCTCAATCGACTGAGACCTAGCCACACATCCTTCATACATATGGTTCACAGTGTGAATTCCGCATTCTCTAGGAATTCCAGAATGCACAGGTACTTAAGAAGCTAGTTGTCACGTAGTCCATTTGCACTTGTTGCATTTCAAAGGGCCTTAGATGGCCCGTGTGTTTGGATGTTTGCATTCGGGCCTGGTATTGGGTATTGGGATTCATCTGGGTTGAATATCCCGAATAACAGCGTTTGGTTGTTCCTGGCATTCAGCTGTGGCATTCGGGCTCGATATTGAGCGACTCGTCCTGAAGGCAAAAGGCTCCCAGCCCAATTCAGAGCCTATGTGCTCGACATCGCTGAGTATTCGAGATAACGCTCGAGACAGGAGGTCTCGCCCATGCATGCCCTACGAACGGCGGCGGCGCAGGTAGCCCATCCCGCCATCTCTTGTCCAACGACCGGCGCCACCCTCCTGCGCCGCCGCACTTCTTTTGCCTTTTTCTTCCTCCCGGTGGAGCAGTTCGCTGTCATCTCTCTCTTCTATGCATCCTGGGCGGGGGATCCTGTTCACTCAATGGGGAATCCTGCAGCTGCTCGCCGGCTACTTGGGCCGCGTTCTAGACCTCGGCACCGGCTACCCGGGGCCTCGCCTTGCACCTCGACCGTTGGCTACACAGACACCTTCGCGGTGCCGTCACTTTTCAGGTATACACCTCGCTCGAAGTCCTCTTCCTGGGCAGACTGGACTGCTCCATCTGGGGCTGGCCGGAGGTCAACATCCGCCCCTAGGGCCGCTCATGGAGGTAGCAGTCCCTCTCATCTCTCTCTTTGGCGGCCTCTCCCCTGATAAATTATTTGACCATCCAAACATCATTTGGCATTCAGCCTCAATATCAAGTCTGTGTTTCCAATACCTAAACACCCAAACAAAAATATTGGCATCCAATCTCAATACCAATATCCTGTGATATTGGTATTCAACCCAATGCAATGCCAAGGCTCCGAATGCAAACATCCAAACATAGCGGAGAATTTAGACATGCTGCGTCTGGTCTGGCTGGTTGACCTCACTGCGGGCATATTGGTGAGCCGTCCATGTCTCCCCCTCCATTTCTTTATCGAGAAATTAGAAGAAAAAATATACAATTTAAATCATTTTATTAAACGTTGAAAGATGTATGTACCAGATTTGAATTTCGAATATCTCCGTCTGAGTCATTCCATAACATCTCCGATTAAGTTTGCTTTCATGTCATATGATGGATTTTTCATTGTTGTGAAAAATTACTTATGTACAGAGACTTCAAGATTCATATCTTTATCGTTCCATGATTAAGGTTTAGTTTGTCGTTGCTGAACTATTAATATAACAAAATGAAGGGCACACGTCAATGCCTTCTATTAATATATAATCGGTATATGATCTAGGATAAACTACATAACAAATGAATATTGCACTAAGAAAAACTAACCATTTTGGTCGGATGTATCTCTTCGTGCTGTAGCAAAAATAAGAACTTAAATAAGTATTGAAATTTCTTAAATAAACAATTTTATGTGATTATATACATTTCTACTTACATACCCCGTAACTTTGGAGTTCTTCTATGGCTCTACAGTACACATTATCATCGCCAAGTAATTGACTATATGTAGATCAAAACATCATGTGATCTAAAATGAATCATACATATGCAATTATTGAATTATCAGGACACCGAGGTCTAACAGGTTACGTTAGGTGAACCAACCTCGTGTTTCATAGGATCATGAAGGCGATGCTATTGAAGAGCTCGGCTAGAAATTCCCCAGGCTCGTGTGCATTGTGCTAATAAGAACCTGTGCTATTCTAGCCACATATCTTAAATTTTAATAAACTGTTTTTTCTGATGATTCTGTTAACATACATCAAAGAGAGTAGATGAGTTTCTTATGCTATTAATGATCAAGTTCCTAAATGTTTTTCGTTAAGATTGAAGTCGGGATTCGGCCCATTGGCGGCACAGATACGTATCAACGTATAAATAGATTAAAATAATCACGGGTGTGTGTGTATGTGTGTGTGTTCCGCAAAAGGCGTAGTACGTGCGTGAAGGCTTAATTAAGTTTGCATTCGTCATTATATTTTGTAGAACAAATTTTTCTCCTACTCATTACTAAATTAAAGATACGTGTGTGGGCAAGATACATCAGTAATACACCCCTTACAAAATATACTATGAACCATTGCTTCTAATAAATATATTGATTTTCCGCCACTGCGTCTTAATGTAAAAAGAAGTAAACTAATCATGTGAGTATTACCCCCTATCCAAGTATAGATGTATACAAAGTAATCCAACTTGCTTAGTACTATATACATAGATCAAACCTGTTAGCCATTACCTTTGCATGCATCAGGAGCGGGAGGCACGGGATCTAGCTAGCACCGCACGTACGTGCATACATATGGAGGCGCTCATGAATGGAACTGCAGCCAGCTTATTTTTAGAGTGAAGGCTTAAGAAGAGTCCGACTTTGAATTAACAAAGTCATCAACCGGCCAGGATTACACAAGGCCACTAAGCATGAGCGACCGAAAGATACAAAGGATCAGGCTGGGCAGCTTACAACGCAACGCACACTACTGCACACCAAAAAAATACACAAGAAAATCCTGCAAGTAATGTCGAAGCCCGCTGCACCCCGGGACCAAAGACAGGAAAAACAAAGTAGCATCGAGGATCAGTCATTAGCATGGAAGCACCGAGAGTCGCCTGACCATGGAGCATCGGACAAAACGAGTACCTGTCTTCCAACGCCGAAGAGGAACCCTATCCTCTCGCCTAGGCTCGAAGGCGCCGCACCATCGGATCGTTGGGAGCTCACCCGAGAGCTAGAGCAGGCGTCGGCCGACACGCCAGAGCAAGCAAGCTAGCGGTCCTCCACACCGAAGACACACCACATCCGCTGCACTGCCACCTTCCTTGGACAACCGAGAAACAGAAGGAAAGCTGCCGGGAGGATCGTCGAAGAAAATTGCCGAGCACCAGGGCGAAAATTGGAAGCTCCAGGTGTCGTTCGAGTGTCCGCACAAGGGGAGGCATCTGCGGTGCACGTCGTGGAGCTGTTGACGGGAAGAGGAACCCTATCCCCCTCCGACCCGGCTCAGGAGCAGAGCCACCAGGGCATCACCACGTCCTTGCCACCGCAGAGCACCACTCCGAAAGGCACACACCTGCACGAACACACACCCTACACAAAAAATCACCCCTTGGGCTCGCCGCCGACGAGTACTCTCCAACCTCAAAGCCGCTCTCCCGAAGAACCAGAGAGCCCCAGGCGGCGTCTCCAAGGAGAGAACGACGCGCAGGGCGCCGCCGCCGCCCAACCCAGCACGGGTTTTGGGCTTCCACCTGGGATCTGGGACAGGGGTGGATAGAGCAGGTCCTCAGCGCCTCTCCAGGGAGAAAAACCACACGCGCACGCGCCGTCGCCGCCGTGGCCGGAGAACCGGCCAAGGGATTACCCCGGACGCAGTCCTACACCACCATCCCCCGCCAGCATCGGATCTGGTAGCCAAAGCCACAGATCGGGCACGGCCGGAGGGGGGAGTGGAACAGAGGAGGGGAGAAGCACGCTCTTCAGATCTGGGGTGGAAGAAGCCCACGCCGCGACCACCTCCTGCCGGCTCCTCGCGGTCCAAGCTGCCGAGGAGGCCGACCGCCGTATCCTGCGCATGCCACCTTCCGCGAAGGTAGCGCCGCCTCGCCGTCCGGGGTCCTTCGCCGAGGGACGAAGCGACAGGGAGCCTCACCGCCGCCTTCATCGGCAGCTTCCTAGGCTGGCGTACCTCAGGTGGCGGCAAGGGAAGGGGGGCTGGAGGGGGTGGTGGCGCCGGGGGGAAACCCTAGATGCCCCGAGTCGCCCAAGGAGGACGAACGCGGAACTGCAGCCAGCTAGTACTTGGTTACTTGCCCTGGGTTCAAACGATCTGCATGTCGATCTGCTGCTTGCTAAGATTAGGGCAGGCCCAACGCTTCTCCAATCTGACTCTTTCACGACCAGCGGATTAATTATGGCTCGAGGAAGCAAGACGTACCTAATTGGATCCAGTAACGATGTATCACCGCCGGCACCGAACCATGCATCTTCCACTTGACGATTAAGCGAACGCGGCGGCAGCAGCCTTTTTAGGCATTTTCCTCTGCTTTTTTTTTTGCGAGGCGTTTTTCTCTGCTTTTAGGCTGGTCATAGTGGGGAGTAACTTAAAGTAGTAACATACATATGTTACTAGTCTATGTTACTACCTTCATAGTGGGTAGTGTCATATATGTAGTAACATAGATGTCTTCATTTATCACTTTGTAGACTCATTTTGCATTGGAAAGCGCTATGTGATGATAACATATTATGTTACTCTATTTGCCTCTCTCTTCATTAACTACTTGCCACTTCATCATTTTTGCTTATGTGGCATCTATGTTACTCCCTAAGTTACTCCCACTATGACAGGATGAGAAGTCTAGCGCTTGCTTTTTTTTCCTTTCCTTGATGGGAGGGCGTGAGCATGCTATTTCTCCTCCCAGGTACTAGAAGTCTAGCGCTTGTTTTTTTTTTCTTTCCTTGATGGGAGAGCGTGAGCATGCTATTTCTCGTCCCAGGTAAGATACATGCGCATAGGTGGAGCTGATTTGTTTTTTGACGTGGCCAAGATAACTTATCAAGGGCATTGGTGCGTAATATTTTTGATCTTTTAATCCATTGGTTGTGCTTGTCTGATGGGTTTAAATTGATGGCTAGATGTTTTTAATTATTATGAGATTTTCTAGGCTAATTCTTTTTTTTGTTACCCCATAAAGCACTTTTTATATATAAATACATTTTCTTTTTTTCTGGTTACCCCATAAAGCACTTTTTATATATAAATAGATGTAAAAATTAAACATAGAAGCACGTAAAAATCAATCAAACAAACATCAAACTAGTCGACGACAGACGGAATTATGGTAAGCCAACGCAAGGTCAAACACATGCTTACTGTGTTAAGGGTTAAGATCTGATCATTCTGAACGATCAAGCTATGCCAAAGCATAATCCCGTCAGTGGATCCATTAATTTATTACCGGGATAGGAAAATGTTATTACTCCATTCGATTCAAATTATTTGACGATCACTTAGTACAACTTTAGTACAAAGGTGTACTAAACATGCGTCAATTTTTATGGATCGGAGGGAGTAGTGAAAAATGTAATACAAACTAAGCGAACGTGGACGGCCACCTTATATTCGTATTATACAAGACCAACCACCAGCAGTAAGCACAATGAAGCTCCAGACAGAACACATATACAGTAGTATCAATTTAAAGTAATCCACGACAAACAAAAGGGAAATAATAAGGAATGATCAAGCGAGAAATCCACGACAAGTTGGCCCATGAGTCGCCGGCCTGTCATGACTACGGGTTGGGAAGAATGTCAACCCTACCATTTCTGAATATATGGCGGACACGAATCCTAGCAATAACACCGCCGGAGCTGCTATCCTGCAGAAGCGCTCTTCCGGCCACCGCAGGGGACACGACGGAGCATAGCGCCACCATTACGCCGACAAGGAGGAGGAGGAGCAGTGGCGGAGCTTGAAAGAAAATGCTGGGCGAGCCAGACTAAGCAAGAGCACAGTTTTTTTTTTTGAAATTCTGAATCATAAGCATAAGTATGATTACCGGATGAAACAAGTAGTATGTATATATACAGCAAAATACATTTTAACCCTGAACCACTATTAAGTTAGCTAATACAAAAGCTTTGAGACATTAGACATGTGACTTACTCATATACTACAAATCAACTCTCCGGTCACCCTTGCTTCTAAAATCTGCAAGGACATCTTCGTGGTTGTAATTCTCTAGAATTCCACTCTATGTGAACTAACAGATTATTCGCAAGATTCTCATCTTCCAGGGTCTCGCTGCAAGAACTCAATACCTTGGAATGTAACAGCTTCATTTGTTCGAACCTATTCGTACTGGTTTTGGTTCTGTTGTTCCAATTCAAGCAACGGCAATATCTGGTTTTCCTGAACTCGAGTTATGTCATCTCTTTTCCTTTTAAAAACCAAATAAATTCTTCTCTGAGATTGATTTTCCTTGCCTATGATTACCTGTGTTGCAATTTGTATAAGATCAGCCTATTCACTTTCTTATCAAATGGACACAACTATTTCTTATCAACAATTCAACACTGGTCACTCAAAACAGATGAATAGTTGGCACTAATGGTTAGAAATTCCACTGGACAGTCAACAGTCAACAGGATTCTGTACAGGTGGAATTCCATATGGATAAAATCTGTTTCTTATAAACACTGGACACTGAAAATAGATGAGTTCATGACTCATGAGTAGATGTAAAGAACTGAACAGAAATGATAAAATGGGAAATTACCTCTTGCTTCTGACAGTTGCTCTACTCTTGGAGGACAGTAGGAGAGTGGAGACTAGGAGAGCTCATCCAGTGATCTGCTCATGCGCCAGCCGCCAGGAGTGGTTCGGCAAGCCGCAGGCCAGTAGCACGACGGCGTGGCCGAGCCCGAGCAGATGTCATCTGTGAGCATGTGCAAAGAGTCGGGGGAAGGGAGGAAAGCAAGGGGCTGAACCGTGGCTGTGAGATACAGGGATTCCGGTGAGAGAGGATAGACGCCGTCGGTCGGCAGCGGCGGCTTGCTCCTGTGCTCCCTGCTTGACTGTGGGACAGTTTGGGAATTGGGGATTAGGGATTCCTAGCGCTGCCTGCCTTTCTGCGGCTGCTCGGTGCGCGAGTCTCTGAGAGAAAGCGAGAGGATGCACGTGGGCTGGACTAGTGGGCTTGGGAGATGCCTATATATATCTTTTTGGGTCAAAATCCTGGGCGGGCCATGGCCCGGTTTAGCCGAGCTCCGCCCCTGAGGAGGAGGGGGTTCCGAGCCATGGCGGCCATCAAAGCTTGCTTATAGCAGTGCTCCTTGAGGTCCTTGCAGCGGCATTAAGGGGTGCTCCTACTGCTTATATAGGGAAGCATGTCGACTTGCAGGCGCCCCGCGGTTGTCAAGGTTCATTAAAAGATGATCAACTGGTTTGCGTGGCTTTATTGTTTAGTGGCTGTGTCGTCATTGCTTGAATTTATATATATTTGCAAGCTGCATATGGTTGCTGTTAGTAAACGGCCTTGCGCGCACGTCGATCACGCTACGCATATACTCCTTATATCAAACTAATGTGGCAATCATTTGCAAGCAACGATGGTGAGTTGGCATGTTACACGGTCAATGCAGCGTACGGGCTGGATTGCTCTTCGTCGGCGACAGTCTCACTTTCACCGGACAGCAGAGGGTAGATGTGCGAGTGCCCAGACTGCTGCTCAAAGAGAGATGAAGCTACGATCGTTAAAACTGTCAGTGTTCTAGAAATGGGGGTTCTTAGACTTGCCCACAGCGTGGCTCTGCGAGCGGGCCCGTACAACCCATCTTCACCAGCAAACATTCAAGACTCTCGCGAGGGGCCAAGCCTCGCGAGGCGGACGACACAAGACCTCCTCGGGAGCGGCCTCACCAGGCTGGCTCGCGAGGGGTGCAGAATTCAAGGCAAGGCAAACCTCGCGAGGTTTTCATGACATAAGTCATGACGATCGGGATCAGGCGGGTGCCAGCACGCGCAGTTTCCTTCTTTCTTCTTTGGTGCCAAGGAGGCAAGCGTAGGCGCGGAGTACCGAGGCGTCAAGCAAAGGTTTCCATATCGGTGCAACGAGACCAAGACAAGCAGGATGGCAAGACGGAGGTCGCCGTGGAGCCCAAGACGTCGTTACCGCCAGAGCCTTTTGCAGGCGGAGACTATTTTTGTCAGGATAGCTTGTACTAGTTGTCCCCTTTCAAATTGGCCATTGTTGGCTCCCTTCCCACTTAATACTTGGGGAGAGGATCAGGGCCTCTATAAATAGGACTAGCCACCACAATAGGAAGCAATTCGAACTCGAACTGAACCTCAACCATCTCATCTTGTGTAATCCTCACCCACACAAGCACAATAATACCTCACCTCAGGAGGCTGTTCTTCCCCTTGTACTGTTCATCCTCAGTTCGAGAGGTAATCCACCACCACCACACTGGAGTAGGGTATTACACCACAACGGTGGCCCGAACCAGTATAAATCTTCTGTCCCTTGTGTTGCGAGTCCGTCGAGCTAGCCTTTGAGATCATAGTGAGGTTAGGGCGTGGATCGGTACGGGGAGATCTTCGTGCGCACCCTAGTGTTCGAACCTTGAGGCTTTTGCCGGAACCCGAGATCCGACATTTGGCGCGCTAGGTAGGGGTGCGCCGGAGCTCTTCTTCCGTCGGTTGATCCGCTCGTTGATCCCTCGGCACTCCGTGGCTCCGATGTCCGGCGACTCAAGGACCAACGCCGACCGCTGGGCGACCTGGCCAGCCCGGGCGGCGCCGCCCGCCCAAGAAGACCTCCACCCCGCTCCCCAGGCAGCACGCGCACCACCAAACACTGCGGGGCGCAGGCGGCGCAGTCACCCACCGTCCGCCCTTACTCCGCGACAAGTGCGGGCAGCCGCAAGGGCATCAAGCCACGTCGCGGCCACCGCACCGCACACCAGGCGGGAGCAAGCAAATATGAGGGCCGCACTCACAGTAGCTCGGGAGCTGCTGCGGTGCCGGTTAATGGAGAGCGGCCGGGATACATTGCTGGAGCGCGTCGCCGAGCTCTGGGACGCCGCGGCCTCGGGAGCACCACCCTTTTGCTCTCTGCTCATGCCTCGAGCTGCGATCGGGTCGCATGGCGGGCCTCGCCGCGCCCGTATGCCCACGGGCGCACCACTAGGCTTCGTCGACACCGGCGCAACCAACGGAGCTGGACGCCCGCTCGCACCCGCGCCACCTCCGATGGGAGCGGGTACAAGCGCTTCGCCTACGACCCCGGCGGGAAGCAACCCTACCATCCTCAGGAAAGCGCACTAGGCCGGGCAACATGGAGCATGGGGCACTACGGCGAGGTCTTTGAGGCGACGACCTCGAAGGCCTACGTGCCCCGCATGGTGGATCAAGAGTACATGCTGGAGGACGACCCTGGCTCATTCCTCGAGCCAGCTGGAAAGAGGAGGCGCCAGAAGTCGGCACCTTTCAGGAGTCCTCCGGAAGCCTCACCAACCGCACCGGCAACAACAGCTACAGGGTACCACTAATTCCTCAGGAGCAGGCTTACGCTAACCATGGGATGTAGGAGGATCAGGTCGTAGCCGTGGATGGCGGCTCCAACTCGTCGGCCTCCCTGCCGCCAGGAGGGGCACGCTGGGGGCTGCAGGAGGGGGGTTGGGACGAAGACTCCTCCCTGCGCCGCATGGAGCAAGGCGTCCCCCGGAGGTAGGCCCTCCGCCGGGGAGGTACTCCAGAGCCTACCCCCGGCAGAGGACCTGTGGTCGCCGAGGGCGCCGCTGGCATCCCCTTTGCCCCCTTGGTGGCGTCCTGGTTTGTGGTCGCCCCCAATGGTGGCTGAGGGAGGCGCAAGGCGGGGCCCTCGTCCGGCGATATGAAGTAAGGCTCACGCCTATGAAAGTCTCCGCTCGTGACACTCTCACGTAATAATGAGTGGGGCTGTACACGCCCCGGAGTCTCAGGAGTGCTGCCCTCGGGCCTCGGGGGCTCCTTCCCACGTCCGAGTGGCAGCACTTAGCTCCGCGCTGGCGAGAAGACAAGAAGACTAGACTAGGCGCCGGACGTGGCCATTTCCTTTGGATTTCTCTTTTGTAACCCTGCCTTGCGGATTTGGATTTAAGTTGAAGTTGAATTTTCGTTGATGCGCGCGGGGTACCTTTTCTCGTTCGAGTGATTTCTTGTTGTCTGGTTCTTGCCTTAAATCTGGAGCTCGCGCTTGTCGCTTCCCCCTCACGAGCTCCTCGCGAGCGGGGCTAGGCATGCCGCGCACGCGCCATGCGCATGTCACACCACGGCTGACGCTTGCCCATCATGCGGCTCCCTCGGGCGTGTCGACAGGCTTTTCAGGAGCTTCCCGGAAACGTGCAACCTCACGAACCAGTGCGGGACTCGTCCAGGCTAAGGTAAACCGCGACAACGACAAACTTACTCCAGGATACGTGAGTTCATGAAGACACATATTCTACTCGGCCTAAAATGATAGCGGCAGCAGTATATTTACATGAGGGGCTTCCCCTCCAAAAAATGCTCTTACAACCTCTAGGGCCACACCCGAGCTTCTGCGTGCAAGACAAACAGCTAGGAAACGTGGGAATCAGTCGGACATATCGCTCGCCGCATCGCCTTCAGACGCGTCGCTGGCATCACTGCCACCATCGCGAACATCACCATCGACTCCACCAGCGCCGCCATCACCATCATTGACCACATCGCCTTCATCCGCCGTGATCACCACCTCATCGTCATCAGAGGTGAAGGCCCTAACCAGCGCGTTCACGTTATCCTCCACCCACCACGTCAGGTCACCCAGGATGGCCTCGGGAACTAGAGCAATAGCGGCGTCAAAGTCGAAGTCCTGGTAGGTGTTTTGGAGATGGCTGAAGACGCGGGAGAATGCGCGCCCCAGAAGGCTGCGGCTCCTCTCTTCAACATGCAGGCGAGCTCTCTCAGAGTGGTTCTCCAGGCGCGTCACCACATCGGCGAAGAAGCGGAGGTGGCTGGCGTAGTCATCCGCGTGGGGATGAGGGGCATTTTCATCACAGATGTGGCCCAGGGCAGTATTGGCCCTGTTCTGGAGGTCCTGGAGCATGGGAGCATGCACGCGCTCCAGCATCCGCCGCTGAAGCACTTCCTCCCTGTTCTGCCGCGCAACGGACTCGGCGTCAGCAACCCGCTGCTGAAGAGAGAGCAGCTCGGTGCGGGCGGAGGCCTGTTCCGCCTGTGATGTGACCAGGGCGGCTGCGGTGGCCTCCTCACGCCGCTCCACCTCAGCTAGCCTGGGCCTAAGGGCAGCGGTCCTACCTGTAGCCTCAGCCACCGCAAGCTTCAACTTCAGGTCGTGCCTGCCCTCAAGACCCGTGCGAGCCTCGGCCACCCGGCGATCGACCTCCTCCTGGGCCTTGGCCTCACGCGCACCGACGGCATCTTCCGCTTGGGCAACTTGACGCTCCCTCGTATCCAGTCGCTCGATCTCGAGGCTACGCTCCACGGCTTCCAGCGCCAACGCCTCCTCGCGCTTCCGAATCTCTTCTTCTTCGGCAGGCGTCTCCCTCAACGACGCAAGGGCGGCTGAAAGTGCAACTATCCCTAGGTGGTTTTGGTAATTCATAACAACATATAGCTCATTGAGCTAATGCTATTCCAAGATGATTATTTCAGGAAAGCTCAATGATTGGCATGGCATAGATGATGAAAGTGGATCCCTCAAAATGCTAAGGACAAAGGATTGGCTCAAGCTCAAAAGCTCAAGACTCTTCATTTTATATTTTAGTGATCCAATATCACATTGAGTGTTTAGGAAAAGCCAATACTATCAAGGAGGGATGAGGTGTTGCTTAATGAGCCTCTTGCTTCATGTGCTTAGTGATATGCTCCAAAACCCTCAGCTACTTTCCCATATCCACACTTGACCTAAACCCAAAGCCAAACTCGGCCCTACCGATTCTTTCAACCCGGCGCCACCGAGTTTCACATGTCATAGCCACTGCCAAACCCTAAGCAAATCGGTTCTACCGATAGGGATCTCGGTCTCACCGAGATGGGATTGAAATTTCTCTGTTTCCTTTTCGTAACTTTTCGGTCTCACCGAAAGAGCGGATAGGTCCCACCGAGATTGCAATGTAAACTCTCTGTTTCCTTTTTGTAACATTTCGGTCCCACCGAAAGAGCAAATTGGTCCCACCGAGTTTACCTGACCAACTCTCTGGTTAGCTTATTACCAAATCGGTCTCACCGAGTTTGTGTAACCGGTCTCACCGAGATTACGTTATGCCCTGACCCTAACCATATCGGTCCTACCGAGTTGCATGTCAGTCCCACCGAAAATCACTAACGGTCACTAGGTTTACTAAATCGGTCCGACCGAGTTTGTTGATTCGGTCCCACCGAGATTGGTAAATTGTGTGTAACGGTTAGATTTTGTGTGGAGGCTATATATACCCCTCCACCTCCTTTCATTCATGGAGAGAGCCATCAGAACACATCTACACTTCCAACTCACATGTTCTGAGAGAGAACCACCTACCCTTGTGTTGAGCTCAAGATATTCCATTCCTACCATATGAATCTTGATCTCTAGCCTTCCCCAAGTTGCTTTCCACTCAAATCTTCTTTCCACCAGATCCAAATCCTATGAGAGAGAGTTGAGTGTTGGGGAGACTATCATTTGAAGCACAAGAGCAAGGAGTTCATCATCAACACACCATTTGTTGCTTCTTGGAGAGTGGTGTCTCCGACAAGATTGTGGAGTTGAACCAAGGAGTTTGTAAGGGCAAGGAGATCGCCTACTTCGTGAAGATCTACCGCTAGTGAGGCAAGTCCTTCGTGGGCGATGGCCATGGTGGGATAGACAAGGTTGCTTCTTCGTGGACCCTTCGTGGGTGGAGCCCTCCATGGACTCGCGCAACCGTTACCCTTCGTGGGTTGAAGTCTCCATCAACGTGGATGTAGGATAGCACCACCTATCCGAACCACGCCAAAAACATCCGTGTCTCCAATTGCGTTCGAATTCTCCAAACCCTTCCCTTTACATTCTTGCAAGTTGCATGCTTTACTTTCCGCTGCCTATATACTCTTTGCATGCTTGCTTGAATTGTGTGATGATTGCTTGACTTGTCCTAAAGTAGCTAAAATCTGCCAAACTCTAAAATTGGGAAAAGGTTAAGTTTTTATTGGTCAAGTAGTCTAATCACCCCCCTCTAGACATACTTCATTATCCTACAGCGGCTCTGCGTGCCTCCACTTGCCGCTCCAAGGAAGCACTCTAGGCTTGGAGCTCCCACGCACGCTTCTCCGCGGCCTCACGATGGCAGTCAACTTCTCGGGCCTCTTCCAGAGCTCGGGAGCAAGCTTCACGCGAGGTTGCAAGAGAAGCTTCAGCCTTCGCGTTATCCAGCTCGCGCTGGTGGCGCCCGATGTTGATAGCCACCTTCAACTTATGCCGCTCCTCTGCTAACCGAAGACCCTCGGCCTTGAGGCGCGTGTCGACATTCACGAGTTCTTCACCGAGCCGATTCATCACGGCCATCGCCTCCTGGAAGAGCTCATGATGAACAACACTCCATCCATGCTCGAACTCAAGCGCACGACCCATCTCGTCCACCGCCGCGGGGGCTACAGGCGGGGCCCGGAGCGCCTCACCCCCTTCTAGCAGGGGGCTGGGGGCTGGCGCCCGCCCGGAGGCCAGCTAGGCCTCGCCAGGGGCCCGATCGAGTCGAGGCCCGCTGCTTGAAGAGGATCCCAAGACCGAAGCCATCCAGCCGCCGTCCATGACCAGAGGAGGAGCCCTCGGCACGCTCGCTGAGCTCTAGGCAAGGCCGGGAAGGAGGGATGACAAGGGCGTAGGCTCAAGGCGCCATAGAGGCGAGCGCGCCTCTCCAACCGACCCCGCACCAAAGGCGGCATGCAGGCTCGGGGCGCTCAAGGTTAGCGGGGGAGACGAGGAGAGAGGAGACTGCTTCTCAGGAGACTCAGTGGCTTTGGTGGAAGGAATCCTGAAGGACTAACGTCAGGGAGGAAAGCAGCACTCAAGAAGCCACAAAGATAAGGTACTTACTCATCGACGACGATGTACTTCCCTCGTTTTAACGGCCCAAAGGTGCCGCTGCCGCGGCTCGGGGACCCCTTCCTCTTGCGGAGCTCCTCGAAGTGCACACACAGCCAGCCGAAGCGTTGGACATGGCGGCCAGCATGAGGTGCAGCAGGAGAGGCGCTTGGAGGGACAACCTCAGGGGCGCCAAGCTGAGGAGAATCATCGGGCGCCATCTCGCAGCGACCTGCCGAGGTCTCAGGAGCTTCGGCCTCAGGAGTCGCGCGCTGCGTCACCCCCGCAGCTGCCGCCCCAGAACAAGGATCATGGGTTCCCTAGGACGACGCCTCGGGAGCCCCAAACGACATCAGCACCTCGGCACTCGGGCCACCGGCCTTCGACGGTGCTCGCCTCCCTGCATCCGCACTCGGGGTGAGCTCGGCACCGGCAGCGAGGAGGGGGACCACCTTGACGGGGTTCTCACGGGCCCCACCAGGCTGTCTGGGCACAGCCCCCACTCATCAAAGGAAGGCATGTGCTCCAGGAATTCCTCCTTGGTCGAGCAGCGGTACAACAGACAACTCTTTCTAGGCATGTCATCCGACAAAGGAACGCTCGCCAGGACCTCAAGCACCATTTGCCGCGTCTCAAGAGGGAGCCCGGACTCCTGAAGCCTCATATGGTCCTTGCTGCTGAGCAAGGCCCACATCGGCCGAGAATGGCGCTGAAGCGGGCCGACTCGGCGTCGGGCGAACTCCTTCACCACCATAGGCGCAGTCATGCCACGGTCTTTCAGCCTCGAAGTCGATCGTGTCCCACCGTGTCCGAAACTCGCTTGTGGATGGAGGAAGCTCGAAGTCGATCCCGGCGCCTGCCATCACAGCCACAGCCTGGAAGCTCAGGCATCCCAAACTCTGCCGGGGGTCAATCAGATGCAACGAGAAGAAGTGGCGGAGAAGGGCCATGGAAGGGGCAATTCCCACCATGGCCTCACATACAAAGGCGAAGACAGCGAGAAGGGTCACGGATTGGGGATCAAGATGCAGCATGTGGATCTGGTAATGTTCAAGCACTGCGTTGAAAAAAGCGGAAAAAGGCGGAACAAGGCCAGCCCAAAGGACGTCGATGAAAAGTGGGACCTCGGTGGTCGTCTGATACGTCCATTTTGCATCATGCTTTTATATTGATATTTATTGCATTATGGGATGTTATTACTGTTGGGGAACGTGGTAATTTCAAAAAAATTGCTACGCACACGCAAGATCATGGTGATGCACAGCAACGAGAGGGGAGAGTGTTGTCTACGTACCCTTGTAGACCGAAAGTGGAAGCGTTATATCAACGCGGTTGATGTAGTCGTACGTCTTCACGATCCGACCGATCCAAGTACCGTTACTCCGGCACCTCCGAGTTCTTGGCACACGTTCAGCTCGATGACGATCCCCGGGCTCCGATCCAGCAAAGCGTCGGGGAGGAGTTCCGTCAGCACGACGGCGTGGTGACGATCTTGATGTACTACCGGCGCAGGGCTTCGCCTAAGCACTGCAACGATATGACCGAGGTGGAATATGGTGGAGGGGGGCACCGCACACGGCTATGGAACGATCACGAAGATCAACTTGTGTGTCTTGGGGTGCCCCCCTGCCCCCGTATATAAAGGAGCAAGGGGGAGGTGCGGCCGGCCTAGAGGAGGCGCGCCGGGAGGAGTCCTACTCCTACCGGGAGTAGGACTCCCTCCCTTTTTCCTTGTTGGATTAGGAGTGGAGGGGGAAAGAGGAGGGAGAGAGGAAGGAAAGGGGGGCGCCGCCCCCCCTCCTCCTTGTCCAATTCAGACTAGAGGGGAGGGGGCGCGCGGCCAGCCCTGGCCGCCTCTCCTCTTCTCCACTCCAGGCCCATGAGGCCCATTAACCCCCGTAACTCCTCGGTACTCCCGAAAATACCCGAATCACTCAGAACCTTTCCGAAGTCCGAATATAGTCGTCCAATATATCGATCTTTATGTCTCGACCATTTCGAGACTCCTCGTCATGTCCCCGATCCCATCCGGGACTCCGATCTCCTTCGGTACATCAAAACTAATAAACTCATAATATAACTGTCATCGAAACCTTAAGCGTGCGGACCCTACGGTTCGAGCACAATGTAGACATGACCGAGACACGTCTCCGGTCAATAACCAGTAGCGGGACCTGGATGCCCATATTGGCTCCTACATATTCTACGAAGATCTTTATCGGTCAGACCGCATAACAACATACGTTGTTCCCTTTCTCATCGGTATGTTACTTGCCAGAGATTCGATCGTCGGTATCCAATACCTAGTTCAATCTCGTTACCGGCAAGTCTCTTTACTCGTTCCGTAATACATCATCTCGCAACTAACTCATTAGTTGCAATGCTTGCAAGGCTTAAGTGATGTGCATTACCGAGAGGGCCCAGAGATACCTCTCCGACAATCGGAGTGACAAATCCTAATCTCGAAATACGCCAACCCAACATCTACCTTTGGTGACACCTGTAGTACTCCTTTATAATCACCCAGTTATGTTGTGACGTTTGGTAGCACCCAAAGTGTTCCTCCGGCAAACGGGAGTTGCATAATCTCATAGTCAAAGGAACATGTATAAGTCATGGATAAAAGCAATAGCAACATACTAAACGATCGGGTGCTATGCTAATGGAATGGGTCATGTCAATCAGATCATTCAACTAATGATGTGACCTTGTTAATCAAATGACAACTCCTTTGTCTATGGTTAGGAAACTTAACCATCTTTGATTAACAAGCTAGTCAAGTAGAGGCATACTAGTGACACTCTGTTTGTCTATGTATCCACACATGTATTATGTTTCCGGTTAATACAATTCTAGCATGAATATTAAACATTTATCATGATATAAGGAAATAAATAATAACTTTATTATTGCCTCTAGGGCATATTTCCTTCAGTCTCCCACTTGCACTAGAGTCAATAATCTAGTTCACATTGCCATGTGATTTACCAGCAATAGTTCACATCACCATGTGATTAACACCCATAGTTCACATCGCCATGTGACCAACATCCAAAAGGGTTTACTAGATTCAGTAATCTAGTTCACATCGCTATGTGATTAACACCCAAAGAGTACTAAGGTGTGATCATGTTTTGCTTGTGAGAGAATCTTAGTCAACGGGTCTTTCACATTCAGATCCGTTATGTATTTTGCAATTTTCTATGTCTACAATGCTCTGCACGGAGCTACTCTAGCTAATTGCTCCCACTTTCAATATGTATCTAGATCAAGACTTAGAGTCATCCAGATCGGTGTCAAAACTTGCATCGACGTAACCCTTTACGACGAACCTTTTGTCACTTCCATAATCGAGAAACATATCCTTATTCCACTAAGGATAATTTTGACCGCTGTCCAGTGATCTACTCCTAGATCACTATTGTACTCCCTTGCCAAACTCAGTGTAGGGTATACAATAGATCTGGTACACAGCATGGCATACTTTATAGAACTTATGGCCAAGGCATAGGGAATGACTTCCATTCTCTTTCTATCTTCTGCCGTGGTCGGGCTTTGAGTCTTTACTCAACTTCACACCTTGTAACACAGGCAAGAACTCTTTCTTTGACTGTTCCATTTTGAACTACTTCAAAATCTTGTCAAGGTATGTACTCATTGAAAAAAAACTTATCAAGCGTCTTGATCTATCTCTATAGATCTTGATGCTCAATATGTAAGCAGCTTCACCGAGGCCCTTCTTCGAAAAACTCCTTTCAAATACTCCTTTATGCTTCACAGAATAATTCTACATTATTTCCGATCAACAATATGTCATTTACATATACTTATCAGAAATGTTGTAGTGCTCCCACTCACTTTCTTGTAAATACAGGCTTCACCGCAAGTCTGTATAAAACTATATGCTTTGATCAACTTATCAAAGCGTATATTCCAACTCCGAGATGCTTGCACCAGTCCGTTGATGGATTGCTGGAGCTTGCATATTTGTTAACACCTTTAGGATTGACAAAACCTTCTGGTTGCATCATATACAACTCTTCTTTAATAAATCCATTAAGGAATGCAGTTTTGTTTATCCATTTGCCGGATTTCATAAAATGCGGCAATTGCTAACATGATTCGGACAGACTTAAGCATAGATACGAGTGAGAAACTCTCATCGTAGTCAACACTTTGAACTTGTCGAAAACCTTTTGCGACAATTCTAGCTTTGTAGATAGTAACACTACTATCAGCGTCCGTCTTCCTCTTGAAAATCCATTTAATCTCAATGGCTCACCAATCATTGGACAAGTCAATCAAAGTCCATACTTTGTTCTCATACATGGATCTCCTCTCAGATTTTATGGCCTCAAGCCATTTCGCGGAATCTGGGCTCATCATCGCTTCCTCATAGTTCGCAAGTTCGTCATGGTCTAGTAACATGACTTCCAGAACAGGATTACCGTACCACTCTGGTGCGGATCTCACTCTGGTTTGCCTACGAGATTTGGTAGTAACTTGATCTGAAGTTACATGATCATCATCATTAGCTTCCTCACTAATTGGTGCAGTAGTCACAAGAACAGATTTTTGTGATGAACTACTTTCCAATAAGGGAGAAGGTACAATTACCTTATCAAGTTCTACTTTCCTCCCACTCACTTCTTTCGAGAGAAACTCCTTCTCTAGAAAGGATCCATTCTTAGCAACGGATGTATTGCCTTCGGATCTGTGATAGAAGGTGTACCCAACAGTCTCCTTTGGGTATCCTATGAAGACACATTTCTCCGATTTGGGTTTGAGCTTATCAGGACGAAACATTTTCACATAAGCATCACGACCCCAAACTTTAAGAAACGACAACTTTGGTTTCTTGCTAAACCATAGTTCATATAGTGTCGTCTCAATGGATTTAGATGGTGCCCTATTTAACGTGAATGCAGCTGTCTCTAATGCATGATCCCAAAACGATATTGGTAAATCAGTAAGAAACATCATAGATTGTACTATATCCAATAAAGTACGTTTATGACGTTTGGACACACCATTATGCTGTGGTGTTCCAGGTGGCATCCATTTGTGAAACTATTCCACATTGTTTTAATTGAAGACCAAACTCGTAACTCAAATATTCTTCTCCACGATCATATCGTAGAAACTTTTATTTTTCTTGTTACGATGATTCTCCACTTCACTCTGAAATTCTTTGAACTTTTCAAATGTTTCAGACTTATGTTTCATCAAGTAGATATTCCCATATCTGCTCAAATCATCTGTGAAGGTCAGAAAATAATGATACCTGCTGCAAGCCTTAATATTCATCGGACCACATACATCAGCATGTATGATTTCCAATAAATCTGTTGCTTGCTTCATTGTTCTGGAGAACGGCGTTTTGAGTCATCTTGCCCTTAAGGCATGGTTCGCAATCATCAAGTGATTCATAATCAAGTGATTCCAAAATTCCATCAGCATGGAGTTTCTTCATGCGTTTTACACCAATATGACCTAAACGGCAGTGCCACAGATAAGTTGCACTATCATTATTAACTTTGTATCTTTTTGGCTTCAATATTATGAATATGTGTATCACTACGATCGAGATCCAACAAACCACTTTCGTTGGGTGTATGACCATAGAAGGTTTTATTCATGTAAACAGAACAACAATTTATTCTCTTATTTAAATGAATAATTGTATTGCAATAAACATGATCAAATCATATTCATGCTCAACACCAAATAACACTTATTTAGGTTCCACACTAATCCCGAAAGTATAGGGAGTGTGCGATGATGATCATATCAATCTTGGAACTACTTCCAACTTTCATCGTCACTTCACCCTTAACTAGTCTCTGTTCATTCTGCAACTCCCGTTTCGAGTTACTAATCTTAGCAACTGAACTAGTACCAAATATTGAGGGGTTGCTATGAACACTAGTAAAGTACAGATCAATAACATGTATATCAAATATACTTTTGTTTGCTTTGCCATCTTTTCTTATCCACCAAACACTTGGGGTAGTTCCGCTTCCAATGACCAATCCCTTTGCAGTAGAAGCACTTAGTCTCAGGCTTAGGACCAGACTTGGGTTTCTTCACTTGAGCAGCAACTTGCTTGCTGTTCTTTTGAAGTTCCCCTTCTTCCCTTTGCCCTTTACTTGAAACTAGTGATCTTGTCAACCATCAACGCTTGATGCTCTTTCTTGATTTCTACTTTCATCGATTTCATCATTATGAAAAACTCGGGAGTCGTTTTCGTCATCCCTTGCATACTATAGTTCATCACGAAGTTCTACTAACTTTGGTGATGGTGACTAGAGAATTCTGTCAATCACTATCTTATCTGGAAGATCAACTCCCACTTGATTCAAGCGATTGTAGTACCCAGACAATCTGAGCACATGCTCACTAGTTGAGCGATTTTCCTCCATCTTTTAGCTATAGAACTTGTTGGAGACTTCATATCTCTCAACTTGGGTATTTGCCTGAAATATTAACTTCAACTCCTGGAACATCTCGTATGGTCCATGACGTTCAAAACGTCTTTGAAGTCCCGATTCTAAGCCGTTAAGCATGGAGCACTAAACTATTAAGTAGTCATCATATTGAGCTAGCAAAACATTCATAACGTCTTCATCTGCTCCTGCAATAGGTCCGTCACCTGGCGGTGCATCAAGGACATAATTCTTCTGTGCAGCAATGAGGATAAACCTCAGATCACGGATCCAATCCGCATCATTGCTACTAACATCTTTTCAACACAATTTTCTCTAGGAACATATCAAAATAAACATAGGGAAGCAATAACGCGAGCTATTGATCTACAACATAGATATGCTAATACTACCAGGACTAAGTTCATGATAAATTAAAGTTCAATTAATCATATTACTTAAGAACTCCCACTTAGATAGACATCTCTCTAATCCTCTAAGTGATCACGTGATCCAAATCAACTAAACCATGTCCGATCATCACGTGAAATGGATTAGTCTTCAATGGTGAACATCATTATGTTGATCATATCTACTATATGATTCACGCTCGACCTTTCGGTCTCCGTGTTCCGAGGCCATATCTGCATATGCTAGGCTCGTCAAGTATAACCCGAGTATTCCGCGTGTGCAAAACTGGCTTGCACCCGTTGTAGATGGACGTAGAGCTTATCACACCCGATCATCACGTGGTGTCTGGGCACGACGAACTTTGGCAACAGTGCATACTCAGGGAGAACACTTCTTGATAATTTAGTGAGAGATCATCTTATAATGCTACCGTCAATCAAAGCAAGATAAGATGCATAAAAGATAAACATCACATGCAAATCAATATAAGTGATATGATATGGTCATCATCATCTTGTGCTTCGTGATCTCCATCTCTGCAGCACCATCATGATCACCATCGTCACCGGCGCGACACCTTGATCTCCATCGTAGCATCGTTGTCGTCTCGCCAATCTTATGCTTCTACGACTATCGCTACCGCTTAGTGATAAAGTAAAGCATTACAGGGCGATTGCATTGCATACAATAAAGCGACAACCATACGGCTCCTGCCGGTTGCCGATAACTCGGTTACAAAACATGATCATCTCATACAATAAAATATAGCATCATGTCTTGACCATATCACATCACAACATGCCCTGCAAAAACAAGTTAGATGTCCTCTACTTTGTTTGTTGCAAGTTTTACGTGGCTGCTACGGGCTTAAGCAAGAACTCATCTTACCTACGCATCAAAACCACAACGATAGTTTGTCAAATAGACTCTGTTTTAACCTTCTCAAGGACCGGGCGTAGCCACACTCGGTTCAACTAAAGTTGGTGAGACAGTCTCCCGCAAGCCATCTGTGTGCAAAGCACGCCGAGGGAACCGGTCTCGCGTAAGCGTACGCGTAAGGTTGGTCCGGGTCGTCTCATCCAACAATACCGCTGAACCAAAGTATGACATGCTGGTAGGCAGTATGACTTGTATCGTCCACAACTCACTTGTGTTCTACTCGTGCAAAACATCAAACCATAAAAACCTAGGCTCGGATGCCACTGTTAGGGAACGTAGTAATTTCAAAAAAATTCCTACGCACACGCAAGATCATGGTGATGCACAGCAATGAGAGGGGAGAGTGTTGTCTACGTACCCTTGTAGACCGAAAGCGGAAGCATTATATCAACGCGGTTGATGTAGTCGTACGTCTTCACGATCCGACCAATCCAAGTACCGTTACTCCGGCACCTCCGAGTTCTTGGCACACGTTCAGCTCGATGACGATCCCCGGGCTCCGATCCAGCAAAGCGTCGGGGAGGAGTTCCGTCAGCACGACGGCGTGGTGACGATCTTGATGTACTACCGGCGCAGGGCTTCGCCTAAGCACTGCAACGATATGACCGAGGTGGAATATGGTGGAGGGGGGCACCACACACGGCTATGGAACGATCACGAAGATCAACTTGTGTGTCTTGGGGTGCCCCCCTGCCCCCGTATATAAAGGAGCAAGGGGAAGGTGCGGCCGGCCTAGAGGAGGCGCGCCGGGAGGAGTCCTACTCCTACCGGGAGTAGGACTCCCTCCCTTTTTCCTTGTTGGATTAGGAGTGGAGGGGGAAAGAGGAGGGAGAGAGGAAGGAAAGGGGGCACCGCCCCCCTCCTCCTTGTCCAATTCGGACTAGAGGGGAGGGGGCGCGCGGCCAGCCCTGGCCGCATCTCCTCTTCTCCACTCCAGGCCCATGAGGCCCATTAACCCCCGTAACTCCCCGGTACTCCCGAAAATACCCGAATCACTCAGAACCTTTCCGAAGTCCGAATATAGTCATCCAATATATCGATCTTTACGTCTCGACCATTTCGAGACTCCTCGTCATGTCCCCGATCCCATCTGGGACTCCGATCTCCTTCGGTACATCAAAACTCATAAACTCATAATAACTGTCATCGAAACCTTAAGCGTGCGGACCCTACGGTTCGAGAACAATGTAGACATGACCGAGACACGTCTCCGGTCAATAACCAATAGCGGGACCTGGATGCCCATATTGGCTCCTACATATTCTATGAAGATCTTTATCGGTCAGACCGCATAATAACATACGTTGTTCCCTTTGTCATCGGTATGTTACTTGCCCGAGATTCGATCGTCGGTATCCAATACCTAGTTCAATATCGTTACCGGCAAGTCTCTTTACTCGTTCCGTAATACATCATCTCACAACTAACATATTAGTTGTAATGCTTGCAAGGCTTATGTGATGTGCATTACCGAGAAGGCCCTGAGATACCTCTCCGACATTCGGAGTGACAAATCCTAATCTTGAAATACGCCAACCCAACAAATACTTTCGGAGACACCTGTAGAGCACCTTTATAATCACCCAGTTACGTTGTGACGTTTGGTAGCACACAAAGTGTTCCTACGGTAAACGGGAGTTGCATAATCTCATAGTCAAAGGAACATGTATAAGTCATGTTTAAAAGCAATAGCAACATACTAAACGATCGGGTGCTATGCTAATGGAATGGGTCATGTCAATCAGATCATTCAACTAATGATGTGACCTTGTTAATCAAATGACAACTCCTTTGTCTATGGTTAGGAAACTTAACCATCTTTGATTAACAAGCTAGTCAAGTAGAGGCATACTAGTGACACTCTGTTTGTCTATGTATCCACGCATGTATTATGTTTCCGGTTAATACAATTCTAGCATGAATAATAAACATTTATCATGATATAAGGAAATAAATAATAACTTTATTATTGCCTCTAGGGCATATTTCCTTCAATTACACATTATTTCACAATACTTATGTCTATTCTCTCTTATTTTACAAGGTTTACATAAAGAGGGAGAATGCCGGCAGCAGGAATTCTGGGCTGGAAAAGGAGCAAATATTAGAGACCTATTCTGCACAACTCCAAAAGTCCTGAAACTCCACGGAAGTTATTTTTGGAAATAATAAAAAATACTGAGCAAAGAAAATACCAGAGGCGGCCCACACCCTAGCCACGAGGGTGGGGGCGCGCCCTACCCCCTGGGCGCGCCCCCTGCCTCGTGGGCCCCCTGGTGGCCCTCCGGTGCCCATCTTCTACTATATGAAGTCTTTCGTCCAAGGAAAAATCAAAATCAAGCTTTTGGGAAGAAACTCCGCCGCCACGAGGCGGAACCTTGGCGGAACCAATCTAGGGCTCCAGCAGAGCTGTTCTACTGGGGAAACTTCCCTCCGGGAGAGGGAAATCATCGCCATCGTCATCACCAACGCTCCTCTCATCGGGAGGGGGCCAATCTCCATCAACATCTTCACTAGCACCATCTCCTCTCAAACCCTAGTTCATCTCTTGTATCCAATCTTTGTCCCAAAGCCTTAGATTGGTACCAGTGGGTTGCTAGTAGTGTTGATTACTCTTTGTAGTTGATGCTAGTTGGTTTATTTGGTGGAAGATCATATGTTCAGATCCTATATGCATATTAATACTCCTCTGGTTATGAACATGAATATGCTTTGTGAGTAGTTACGTTTGTTCCTGGGGACATGGGAGAAATCTTGCTATTGGTAGTCATGTGAATTTGGTATTCGTTCGATATTTTGGTGAGATGTATGTTGTCTTTCCTCTAGTGGTGCTATGTGAACGTCGACTACATGACACTTCACCATTGTTTGGGCCTAGAGGAAGGCATTGGGAAGTAATAAGTAGATGATGGGTTGCTAGAGTGACAGAAGCTTAAACCCTAGTTTATGCGTTGCTTCGTAAGGGGCTGATTTGGATCCATATGTTTCATGCTATGGTTAGGTTTATCTTAATACTTATTTTGTAGTTGTGGATGCTTGCAATAGGAGTTAATCATAAGTGGGATGCTTGTCCAAGTAAGGACAGCACCCAAGCACCGGTCCACCCACATATCAAATTATCTAAGTACCGAACGCGAATCATATGAACGTGATGAAAACTAGCTTGACGATAATTCCCATGTGTCCTCGAGAGCGCTTTTCTCTATATAAGAGTTTGTCCAGGCTTGTCCTTTCCTACAAAAAGGGTTGGTCCATCTTGCTGCACTTTATTTACTTTTGTTACTTGTTACCCGTTACAAATTACCTTATCACAAACAATCTGTTACATATAATTTCAGTGCTTGCAGAGAATACCTTACTGAAAACCGCTTGTCATTTCCTTCTACTCCTCGTTGGGTTCGACACTCTTACTTATTGAAAGGACTATGATAGATCCCCTATACTTGTCGGTCATCAAGATTCTTTTCTGGCGCAATTGCCAGGGAGTGCAGCGCCTTTGGTAGGTGGAATTTGGTAAGGAAAAAATTTATATAGTGTGCTGAAATTTACTGTCACTTGTTACTATGGAAAGTAATCCTCTGATAGGCTTGTTCAGGGTATCTTCACCCCAACCAGTAGAGCAAATAGTTGCTCCTCAACCTACTGAACCTATTAAAAATGTTTACTTTTAAATTCCTTCGGGTATGATAGAGAAACTGCTAGCTAATCCTTTTGCAGGAGATTGTAGCGTCTTTGTAGCGACCAGACCTCAAACAGTCTGATCTCTGTGCTCAGGTGTCATTCCTGGATCAGTAATGCTGACACCACACAGTACTCGAAGGATTTATAACAGAGTAGCAATCACACACTTATTACATCGAATGTCTCAAAAGAGAACTTAATACAATAAATATGGCTTAAGGCCATCTAATAACGATAACAGCGGAAGGCTTGGAAAATAAGCGAGTCCATCAACTCCAACGGCATCACAGAGTATAGAACCACGACCTAAAGGCACCTTACTCGTTGTCTGAAAAGTCTACAACATGAAATGCTGCAGCCCGAGAACGGGTCAGCACATGGAATATGCTGGCAATGTAACACATAGAGAGTAATGAAAAATTTAAGCCTATACTACATCCATATATGGCTGGTGGAAAAGCTCTATGGTTACAGTTTTGCGTAAAGCCAATTTTTCCCTACTACAAAGGAATAAATTTTATTTAACTATCATGGTGGTTGTTAAACATTGAGAATGGTTGACAGCATCCTCAATCCCAATTAAAGTAATCATCATTAAAACCCAACAACATTAATTATAGTAACATGATGAGATTCACATGATATCCAAGTACTAGATACTCAAAACGTCCATAACCGGGGACACGGCTAACCATGATTAGTTTATACACTCTGCAAAGGTTTGCGCACTTTTCCCCACAAGACTCGATCGCCTCTGTTGGATTTCTCGTACTACAAGGTGTTTGAGAAACGGATGACCGAGACATAGTCTTTCAGAAGCGCTAGCACCTTACGATCGGGTAGACCGTACCAACCTACATCCCCTACATCAGCTAGTCTACCACTGTAAGAGTTCGCATGACTTGATCAACTATGCTAGAGCCCATAGTAGCTTGTGGCTGCACACGGAAGTTTCTAGTATGAATAATCTCATGATCCCTTTGAGCCTGGGTGGCGGTCCAAAAAGAAACAGGCAATCCTGGAATACCCAGGTACCTCAATCCACCCAGATGTGTGTTTAAGTTGCCACCTTAAATAAACCATTATTAACAATCTCACATCTGTCATGGATATCACTCACCCAATCCACGTCTACTAGCATAGCATGGCATAATAAGCAAACGTAAAAGTAACTCCCAAAGGTTTGATAATGAAACAGGTAATAGGTACTACCTCAACTACTTCCCATACCACAATTTAATTAGATCCTAATCATGCAATGTTTGAGGATTGGTCTAATGCAATAAAACTGGGTAGTAAAGAGGTATGATCAAAGTGTTACTTGCCTTCTGATGATCCACGAAACCTAGAGATTCGAAGTAACAGGCGGCGCACTCCGGGTACTCTATTGCGAACAAACAAACAAGCATACAATGAGTACTCATCTAATGCATAGGTAAAACTCAAATAAAATATCTAACCAGAAAGTTCAACTTAAGAACTCCGGTTTGCAAAAAGAATCAAATCAAACGAAGCAACGAAAGTCAAACGGCGAAAGAAACAAACTTCTTTTTACTAATCTGGACCTAAGTCAAATTTTACAAAAACAAAAACTTGTTTAAGTTGGTTAAACAGAAAGAGGGTTTCGATACGAAACTCCAGGCACTTGAATCGCCTGGTTCCGATAAACGAGCGAAAAGTTATGCTAAAACGAAAATCGGATCAGAAATCGCGATCAGAAATAATCGCGGAAAAATCCGAGAAAAAGAAAAATGACAAACAGATTAATGAACGAACGTTCATTATCTGGATCTAAACGACGAACTCGTTCGTTAAGAACGAACGAACGAGCGAACGCTCGCTAATTAACCTAAACCAAAAAAAACCGATCTAATAAAAAAACAAAACTAACAAAAATAAACCGCGGCTTTAAAAAACCGGGCAGTTTTCTAAGGAAAACCGCCGGCGACGGCGGCTACCTCGGCGACAGGTCCGGCGGGCGGCGGGGCGGCTCCGGCGAGGCGGCGCGGGGCGGCGGCAGCGACGGCGGCGGCGGCGGGGCGGCGGTTAGGTTTAGGGTTAGGGCGCGACGCGGGCTGGTGGGCTGCCGGGCTCGGGCGGCCGGCTTGTAAGGGCTGCCCCGGGCGGAGTCCCGCTTGGGTACTGCCCGGAGTCGGTTCGCGTTTTTTTTTCTAAATAATTACGCGCAGAAAAATAAATAAAAGAAATACTAAACGGACTCCAAAAATCCCGAAATAAATTTTCCCCGACTTCTAGAATCAAGACGGACAAAGTGAACATTTATTTGGGGCCTAAATGCAATTTTGAGAAACGCATATTTTTCCTAAATAGAAATAAAATAGCGAAAAACTCCGGAATAAAATCTTATTTGATTTTATTATTAAACCCTCAATATTTCTATATTTTGGGAAAGTCATTTTATTCCCTCTCTCATATTTTTGTAATAGAAATAATTGATGATAAAATAATTATAATCAAATGATCCTATTCTCAAAATTTGAGAAAACTCAAATATGAAAATACGAAATCCCCAACTCTCTCCGTGGGTCCTTGAGTTGCGTAGAATTTCTAGGATCAAAACCAAAAGCAAATAAAATATGATATGCATTGATGATCTAATGTATAACATTCCAAATTGAAAATTTGGAATGTTACACAGACGGAACATTGCATCCCGATTTACACCTAATCTATGTGGGTAAAGTTTGTGGATTATTTAAGCTTGCAGGTATGCCCGATGATGTTATCAAGAAGAAGGTCTTCCCTTTATCTTTGAAGGGAGATGCATTGACATGGTATAGGCTATGTGATGATATGGGATCATGGGACTACAAGCGATTGAAATTGGAATTTCATCAAAAGTTTTATCCTATGCATCTTGTTCATCGTGATCGTAATTATATATATAATTTTTGGCCTCGCGAAGGAGAAAGCATCACTCAAGCTTGGGGGAGGTTTAAGTCAATGTTATATTCATGCCCCAATCATGATCTCTCAAGAGAAATTATTATTAAAAATAATTATGCTCGGCTTTCTGACAACAATCGCACCATGCTCGATACTTATTGTATTGGTTCCTTTATGATGAAGACTATTGAATTCAGATGGGATTTATTGAAAAAAATAAATGCAACTCTGAAGATTGGGATCTCGATGAAGGCAAGGAGTCAGGTATAACACCTAAGTTTGATTGTGTCAAATCTTTTATGTATATCGATGTTTTCCGTAAATTTAGCACTAAATATGGACTTGACTCTGAGATAGTAGCTTCTTTTTGTGAATCTTTTGCTGCTCATATTGATCTCCCTAAGAAGAAGTGATTTAAATATCATCCTCCCATAGAAGTAAAAGTAGTTGAACCTATTAAAGTTGAAGAAAAGACTATCACTTATAATGATCCTATAGTTCCTACTGCTTATGTTGAGAAACCACCTTTCCCTGTTAGAATAAAGGATCATGCTAAAGCTTTAATTGTGGTTCGTAAGAGTAATACTAGAACTTATACACCTCCAGAGCAAATTAAGGTTGAACCTAATATTGCTATGGTTAAAGATCTCTTGGCTGATAATATTGATGGGCATGTTATTTACTTCTGTGAGGAAACTACTAGAATTGCTAAACCTGGCGCTAACGATAAACATATACATGTGGTAGGCATGCCTGTTATTTCAGTTAAAATAGGAGATCATTGTTATCGTGGCTTGTGTGATATGGGTGCTAGTGCTAGCGCAATACCTATTTCCTTATACAAAGAAATTATGCATGATATTGCACCCGCTGAGTTAGAAGATATAGATGTTACAACTAAACTTGCCAATAGAGATACTATTTCACCGATTGGGATTGTTAGAGATGTTGAAGTCTTGTGTGGGAAAGTTAAATATCCTGCTGATTTTCTTGTTCTTGGTTCCCCACAAGATAGTTTTTGTCCCATTATATTTAGTAGACCCTTCTTAAATACTGTTAATGCTAAGATATACTACGAAAAGGATGTTGTTACTATTGGTTTGGATGATATGTCTCATGAGTTTAATTTTTCTAAATTTCGTAGACAACCCGTGATGAGGAATTGCCTAGTATGGATGAAATTATTGGTCTTGCTTCTATTGCTGTGCCTCCTAGTGATCCTTTAGAACAATATTTAGTAGACCATGAAAATGATATGTTTATGAATGAAAGAAGGGAAATAGATGAAGTATTCTTTAAACAAGGACCCATTCTAAAACACAATTTGCCTGTTGAAATCCTAGGGGATCCTCCTCCACCCAAGGGTGATCCCGTGTTTGAGCTTAAACCATTGCCTGATACTCTTAAATATGCTTATCTTGATGAAAAGAAGATATATCCTGTTATTGTTAGTGCTAACCTTTCAGAGCATGAAGAAAAGAAATTATTGAAAACTCTAAAGAAGCACCGTGCTGCTATTGGATATACTCTTGATGATCTTAAGGGCATTAGTCCCACTCTATGTCAACACAAAATAAATTTGGAGAAAGATGCCAAACCAATTATTGATCATCAATGACGGTTAAATCCTAAGATGAAAGAAGTGGTAAGAAAGGAAATATTAAAGCTCCTTGAAGCAGGTATAATTTATCCCGTTGCTGATAGTCAGTGGGTAAGTCCTGTTCATTGTGTTCCTAAAAGGGAGGTATTATTGTCGTTGCTAATGATAAAGATGAATTGATTCCGCAAAGAATTATTACAGGTTATAGGATGGTAATTGATTTCTGCAAATTAAATAAAGCTACTAAAAAGGATCATTATCCCTTGCCATTCATTGATCAAATGCTAGAAAGATTATCCAAACAAACACATTTTTGCTTTCTAGATGGTTATTCTGGTTTCTCTCAAATACCTGTGTCAGCTGATGATCAAGCAAAGACCACTTTTACTTGCCCTTTCGGTAATTTTGCTTATCGACGTATGCCTTTTGGTTTATGTAATGCACCTGCTACCTTTCAAAGATGCATGATGGCTATATTCTCTGATTTTTGTGAAAATATTTGTGAGGTTTTCATGGATGATTTCTCCGTTTAAGGATCCTCTTTTGATGATTGCTTGAGTAACCTTGATCGAGTTTGCAGAGATGTGAAGAAACTAACCTTGTCTTGAACTGGGAGAAATGCCACTTTATGGTTAATGAAGGTATTGTCTTGGGGCATAAAATTTCTGAAAGAGGCATTGAAGTGGATAAAGCTAAAGGTGATGCTATTGAAAAGATGCCGTGTCCCAAGGACATCAAAGGTATAAGAAGTTTCCTTGGCCATGCTAGTTTTTATAGGAGGTTCATTAAGGACTTCTCAAAAATTTCTCGGCCTCTGACTAATCTATTACAAAAAGATATTCCTTTTGTCTTTGATGATGATTGTGTAGAAACATTTGAAATACTTAAGAAAGCACTAATTTCTGCACCTATCGTTCAGCCACCTGATTGGAATTTACCCTTTGAAATTATGTGCGATGCTAGTGATTATGCTGTAGGTGCTATTCTAGGACAAAGAGTTGATAAGAAATTAAATGTTATTCAATATGCTAGTAGAACTCTAGACAATGCCCAGAGAAATTATGCTACTACTGAAAAACAAGTTTTAGCAGTTGTATTTTCTTGTGATAAGTTCATACCTTATATTGTCGATTCTAAAGTAACTATTCACACTGATCATGCTGCTATTAAATATCTTATGGAAAAGAAAGATGCTAAACCTAGATTTATTAGATGGGTTCTCTTGCTACAAGAATTTGATTTGCACATTATTGATAGAAAGGGAGCTAAGAACCCCGTTGCAGACAACTTATCTGGGTTAGAGAATGTTCTTGATGACCCACTACCTATTGATGATAGTTTTCCTGATGAACAATTAAATGTCATAAGTACTGCTCGTACTGCTCCATGGTATGTTGATTATGCTAATTACATTGTTGATAAATTTATACCACCTAGTTTCACATATCAGCAAAAGAAAAAGTTTTTTTATGATTTGAGACATTACTTTTGGGATGACCCACTGCTACCTCTTGAGCTTGCATTGGTTTTCCCCGAAGAGGAGAAGATGATGCAGCAGAGTAGCGTAAGTCTTTCCCTCAGTTTTTGAGAACCAAGGTATCAATCCAGTAGGAGTCCACGCTCAAGTCCCTCGTACCTGCACAAATCGATAGCAACTCGCAAACAATGCGATTAGGGGTTGTCAATCCCTTCACGGTCACATACGAGAGTGAGATCTGATAGAAATAATATTTTTGGTGTTTTTGGTATAAAGATGCAAAGTGAAAAGTAAAAGGCAAAGTAAAAAAAGCAAAACAAGATTAAAGTGATGGAGATTGATATGATGAGAATAGACCCGAGGGCCATAGGTTTCACTAGTGGCTTCTCTCAAGAGCATAAGTTTTCTACGGTGGGTGAACAAATTACTGTCGAGCAATTGACAGAATTGAGCATAGTTATGAGAATATCTAGGCATGATCATGTATATAGGCATCACGTCCGTGACAAGTAGATCGAAACGATTCTACATCTACTACTATTACTCCACTCATCGACCGCTATCCAGCATGCCTCTAGAGTATTAAGTTAAAAACAGAGTAACGCTTTAAGCAAGATGACATGATGTAGAGAGATAAATTCATGCAATATGAAATAAACCCCATCTTGTTATCCTCGATGGCAACGATACAATACGTGCCTGCTGCCCCTTCTGTCACTGGGAAAGGACACCGCAAGATCGAACCCAAAGCTAAGCCCTTCTCCCATGGCAAGAACTACCAATCTAGTTGGCCAAACCAAACGAATAATTCGAAGAGACTTGCAAAGATAACCAATCATACATAAAAGAATTCACAGAAGATTCAAATATTATTCATAGATAGACTTGATCATAAACCCACAATTCATCGGTCTCAACAAACACACCGCAAAAAGAAGAAGATTACATCAAATAGATCTCCACAAGAGAGGGGGAGAACATTGTATTGAGATCCAAAAAGAGAGAAGAGGCCATCTAGCTAATAACTATGGACCCGAAGGTCTGAGGTAAACTACTCACACTTCATCGGAGAGGCTATGATGATGTAGAAGCCCTCCGTGATGACGGCCCTCTCCGGCGGAGCTCCAGAACAGGCCCCAAGATGGGATCTCGTGGATACAGAAAGTTGCGGCGTTGGAATTAGGTTTTTGGCTTCTGTTCTGATCGTTTGGGGGTACGTGGATATATATAGGAGGAAGAAGTACGTTGGTGGAGCCTCGGTGGGCCCACGAGGGTGGGGGCGTGCCTGGGGGTGTAGGGCGCCCCCCTACCTCGTGCCCACCTCGAAGCTTCCTTGGTGTAGGGTCCAAGTCTCCTAGGTCATATTCGGGAAGAAAATCACGTTCCAGAAAGGATTATTCTGTTTGGACTCCGTTTGATATTCCGTTTCTTCGAAACACTGAAATAGGCAAAAAAAAACAGCAATTCTGGGTTGGGCCTCCGGTTAATAGGTTAGTTCCAAAAATAATATAAAAGTGGAAAATAAAGCCTAATATAGTCCAAAACAGTAGATAATATAGCATGGAGCAATCAAAAATTATAGATACGTTGGAGACGTATCAGGCATCCCCAAGCTTAATTCCTGCTCGTCCTCGAGTAGGTAAATGATAAAAAGAGAATTTTTTTATGCGGAGTGCTACTTGGCATAATTTCAATGCAAAATTTCTTAATTGTGGTATGAATATTCAGATTAGGAAGATTCAACACAAAAGTTCATATCTACATAAAGAATAATAACACTTCAAGCAAACCAACAAAGCAATTATGTTTTCTCAAAGTAACATGGCCAAAGAAAGTTCATCCCTACAAAATCATATAGTTTAGTCATGCTCCATTTTCGTCACACAAGAATGCTCTCATCATGCACAACCCCGATGACAAGCCAAGCAATTGTTTCATACCTTAATAATTTCAAACTCATAAACTTTCACGCAATACATGAGCGTGAGCCATGGATATAGCACTATGGGTGGAATAGAATATAATGATGGGGGTTATGTGGAGAAGACAAAAAGGAGAAAGTCTCACATCAACGAGGCTAATCAATGGGCTAGGGAGATGCCCATCGATTGATGTTAATGCAAGGAGTAGGGATTGACATGCAACGGATGCACTTAGAGCTATAAATGTATGAAAGCTCAACAAAAGAAACTAAGTGGGTGTGCATCGAACTTGCTTGCTCACGAAGACCTAGGGCACTTGAGGAGGCCCATTGTTGGAATATACAAGCCAAGTTCTATAATGAAAAATTCCCACTAGTATATGAAAGTGATAACTCAAGAGACTCTCTATATGAAGAACATGGTGCTACTTTGAAGCACAATATATGAGACTCGCTATATCATGGTGCTACTTTGAAGCACAAGTGTGGAAAAAAAAGGGTAGTAGCATTGCCCCTTTTTATTTATTTTCTTTTTTTGGGCCTTCTTTTTTTCTTTGGCCTTTCTCTCTTTTTTTTGCGACAATGCTCTATTGAATGATGATCATCACACTTCTATTTATTTACAACTTAATGATTATAACTTGATACTAGAACAAAGTATGGCTCTATATGAATGCCTCCGGCGGTATACCGGGATATGCAATGAATCAAGAGTGACAAGTATGAAATAATTATGAATGGTGGCTTTGCCACAAATACTATGTCAACTACATGATCATGCTAAGCAATATGACAATGATGAATGTGTCATGATAAACTGGATGGTGGAAAGTTGCATGGCAATATATCTCGGAATGGCTATGGAAATGCAATAATAGGTAGGTATGGTGGCTGTTTTGAGGAAGATATAAGGAGGTTTATGTTTGAAAGAGTTTATCATATCACGGGGTTTGGATGCACCGGCGAAGTTTGCACCAACTCTCGATGTGAGAAAGGGCAATGCACGGTACCGTAGAGGCTAGCAATGATGGAAGGGTGAGAGTGCGTATAATCCATGGACTCAGCATTAGTCATAAAGAACTCATATACTTATTGCAAAAATCTACGAGCCATCAAAAACCAAAGTATTACGCGCATGCTCCTAGGAGGATAGATTGGTAGGAAAAGACCATCGCTCGTCCCCGACCGCCACTCATAAGCAGGACAATCAAATAACACCTCATGTTTCAAATTTGTTGCATAATGTTAACCATACGTGCATGCTACGGGACTTGCAAACTTTAACTCAAGCACTTCTCAAATTCACAATTACTCTACTAGCATTACTTTGATATTACTACCTCATTATCTCAAAACAATTATCAATCATCCAACTTTTCTTAGTATTCAACGCACTCAAAAGAAAGTTTCACAAATCTTGAATACCAAGCAAGTTATTATTAAGCAAATTACCATGCTATTACGACTCTCAAAATAATTTAAGTGAAGCATGAGAGATCAATAGTTTCTTTAAAACAAATCACCACCGTGCTCTAAAAGATCTAAGTGAAGCACATAGAGCAAAATTATAACGCTCAAAAGATATAAGTGAAGCACATAGAGCAAAACTACATAGCTCAAAAGATATAAGTGAAGCACTTAGAGTATTCTATCAAATTCCAATTTATGTATGGCTCTCTCAAAAGGTGTGTACAGCAAGGATGATTGTGGCACACTAACAAACAAAGACACAAATATTACAAGACGCTCCAAGAAAAACACATATCATGTTGATGAATAAAAATATAGCTCCAAGTAAATTACCGATGGAAGTGGACGAAAGAGGGGATGCCTTTCGGGGCATCCCCAAGCTTTGAATTTTTGGTATCCTTGGATTATCTTGGGGGTGCCGTGGGCATCCCCAAGCTTAGGCTCTTGCCACTCCTTGTTCCATAATCCATCAAAAGAATTCACCCAAAACTTGAAAACTTCACAACACAAAACTCAATAGAAATCTCGTGAGCTCCGTTAGAGAAAGAAAACAAAAGACTACTTCAAGGTACTGTAATGAACTCATTATTTATTTATATTGGTGTTAAACCTACCGTATTCCAACTTACCTATGGATTATAAACTATTTTACTAACCATAGATTCATCAAAATAAGCAAACAACACATGAAAAACAGAATCTGTCAAAAACAGAACAGTCTGTAGTAATCTGTAACTAACGCAAACTTCTGGAACTCCACAAAATCTACCAAAATTAGAAGACCTAGACAGTTTGTTTATTGATCAGCAGCAATTGGAATCAGTATTTATCACGTTCTGATGATTTTTAATAATTCGGGCACTGAACGCAAAGTTTCTGGAAATTACAGCAAGATCAAATAACTATCATCCAAGAAGATCCAATAGGTCTAACTTGGCACAAACACTAATTAAAACACAAAACCACATCCAAACAGAAGGTAGATGGGTTATTTATTCCCTAACAAAAGAAAAACACAAAAAAAAACTAAAAATAAAATTGGGTTGCCTCCCAACAAGCGTTATCGTTTAACGCCCCTAGCTAGGCATAAAAGCGAGGATAGATCTAGGTATTGCCATAATAATGGTATGGCAATTCTTCAATGAGGCATCTACCTTCCTTAGAGATCTCTTTATTTTTAGTAATTATCAAACTTTTAGGCACAAGATCTAAAAATTCATTTGTAGCAAATGGTTCCTTAATGAAATCAAAAATATCGGGATGAATACTTATAGATTTAAGATCCGCAGTTTATTCTTAGGAACATACATAAGCTTAGCAATTTTAGTGGGAGGACTAGGAGTATTCTTTACGAAAGAAAAAGAGGTTCCCAAATTGGTAATGATACCCTCAAGTTTATCGATTCTAGAGGAATCTAGATTTATTTTCTCATTGACCATGGGTTCCTTCTCCTTAATATTTTTCAAAGTCATTCCTACCTTAGATCCATATTGAGTAATTTGATTATGGATCTTTTTATCTAGATTTTCAATTGATTCAATAGTAGCAACTTTGTTTTCAATAATTTCAAGCCTTTGCATGATATGCTCCAAAGTTAACATAGTTCCATTAACCAAAAGAGGTGGTGAGCCAAATAAATCTATCATAGCATTATAAGAATCAAAAGTATGGCTACACAAGAAATTCCCTCCGGCAATGGTATCAAGGATATATCTATACCAAGGACTAGCACCCACATAAAAATTATGAAGAAGAACTGAAGTAGATTGCTTCCTGGTAGCTCTGTTTTGAGCATTGCAAATTCTATACCAAGCGTCTTTCAGATTTTCTCCCTTCCTTTGTTTAAAATTTAGAACTTCGTTCTCGGGAGATAATGGAGAAGATATAAGACTAGCCATGACGACAAGATATGCGAGAAAAAGGCAAACAGAGAAGGAGAAGGAGAAGGAGAAAGAGAGGGCGAATAAAATGGCAAGGACGAAGTGGGGGAGAGGAAAACGAGCGGCAAATGGCAACTAATGTAATGCGAGAGATAGGGATTGTGATGGGTACTTGGTATGTTGACTTTTTTGCGTAGACTCCCCGGCAACGGTGCCAGAAATTCTTCTTGCTACCTCTTGAGCTTGCATTGGTTTTCCCCGAAGAGGAGAGGATGATGCAGCAGAGTAGCGTAAGTATTTACCTCAGTTTTTAAGAACCAAGTTATCAATCCAGTAGGAGGCCATGCTCAAGTCCCTCGTACCTGCACAAATCGATAGCAACTCGCAACCAACGCGATTAGGGGTTGTCAATCCCTTCACGGTCACTTACGAGAGTGAGATCTGATAGAGATAATATTTTTGGTATTTTTGGTATAAAGATGCAAAGTGAAAAGTAAAAGGCAAAGTAAAAAAGCAAAATAAGATTAAAGTGATGGAGATTGATATGATGAGAATAGACCCGAGGGCCATAGGTTTCACTAGTGGCTTCTCTCAAGAGCATAAGTTTTCTATGGTGGGTGAACAAATTATTGTCGAGCAATTGATAGAATTGAGCATAGTTATGAGAATATCTAGGCATGATCATGTATATAGGCATCACGTCCGTGACAAGTAGATCGAAACGATTCTGCATCTACTAATATTACTCCACTCATCGACCGCTATCCAGCATGCATCTAGAGTATTAAGTTAAAAATAGAGTAACGCTTTAAGCAAGATGACATGATGTAGAGAGATAAATTCTCCTGCAATATGAAATAAACCCCATCTTGTTATCCTCGATAGCAACGATACAATACGTGCCTTGCTGCCCCTTCTGTCACTCGGAAAGGACACCGCAAGATCGAACCCAAAGCTAAGCACTTCTCCCATGGCAAGAACTACCAATCTAGTTGGACAAACCAAACGGATAATTCGAAGAGACTTGCAAAGATAACCAATCATACATAAAAGAATTCAGAGAAGATTCAAATATTATTCATAGATAGACTTGATCATAAACCCACAATTCATCGGTCTCAACAAACACACCGCAAAAAGAAGAAGATTACATCAAATAGATCTCCACAAGAGAGGGGGAGAACATTGTATTGAGATCCAAAAAGAGAGAAGAAGCCATCTAGCTAATAACTATGGACCCGAAGGTCTGAGGTAAACTACTCACACTTCATCGGAGAGGCTATGATGATGTAGAAGCCCTCCGTGATGACGGCCCTCTCCGACGGAGCTCCGGAACAGGCCCCAAGATGGGATCTCGTGGATACAGAAAGTTGTGGCATTGGAATTAGGTTTTTTGCTTCTGTTCTGATCGTTTGGGGGTACGTGGATATATATAGGAGGAAGAAGTACGTCGGTGGAGCCTCGGTGGGCCCACAAGGGTGGGGGCGCGCCTGGGGGTGTAGGGCGCGGCCCCCTACCTCGTGCCCACCTCGAAGCTTCCTTGGTGTAGGGTCCAAGTCTCCTGGGTCATATTCGGGAAGAAAATCACGTTCCAGAAAGGATTATTCTGTTTGGACTCCGTTTGATATTCCGTTTCTTCGAAACACTGAAATAGGCAAAAAAACAGCAATTCTGGGTTGGGCCTCCGGTTAATAGGTTAGTCCCAAAAATAATATAAAAGTGGAAAATAAAGCCCAATATAGTCCAAAATAGTAGATAATATAGCATGGAGCAATCAAAAATTATAGATACGTTGGAGATGTATCACCCACATCTTTATAAAGAAGGAGTAGATGGTGTTATTAGACATTGTGTACCTGAGCAGGAACAGGAACAGATCCTACGCAAGTGTCACTCTGAGGCTTATGGAGTACACCACGCTGGAGATAGAACTGCACATAAGGTATTGCAATCCGGTTTTTATTGGCCTATTCTCTGATACGTCTCCAACGTATCTATAATTTTTTATTGTTCCATGCTATATTATATTCTGTTTTGGACATTATTGGGTTTTATTATACACTTTTATATTATTTTTGAGACTAACCTATTAACCGGAGGCCCAGCCCAGAATTGCTGTTTTTTTGCCTATTTCAGAGTTTTGTAGAAAAAGAATATCAAACGGAGTCCAAACGGAATGTAACCTTCGGGAACATGATTTTCAGAATGAACGTGATCCAGAGGACTTGGACCCTACGTCAAGACATCAACCAGGAGGTCACGAGGTAGGGGGCGCGCCTACACCCCCCCCCCCCCCGGGCCTTCCTCCACCCTCGTGGGCTCCCTATTGCTGTACCGACGTACTCCTTCCTCCTATATATACCTATGTACCCCCAAACTACCAGATACGGAGCCAAAAATCTAATTCCACCGCCGCAACCTTCTATACCCACGAGATCCCATCTTGGGGCCTGTCGGTGCCAAAACCAGCGGATCTCGGGTAGGGGGTCTCGAACGGTGCGTCTAGGCGGATGGTAACAGGAGACAAGGGACACGAAGTTTTACCCAGGTTCGGGCCCTCTCGATGGAGGTAAAACCCTACGTCCTGCTTGATTAATATTGATGATATGGGTAGTACAAGAGTAGATCTACCACGAGATCGAGGAGGCTAAACCCTAGAAGCTAGCCTATGGTATGATTGTTGTATGTTGTCCTACGGACTAAAGCCCTCTGGTTTATATAGACACCGGAGAGGATTAGGGTTACACAAAGTCGGTTACAATGGTAGGAGATCTAAATATCCACATTGCCAAGCTTGCCTTCCACGCCAAGGAAAGTCCCTTCCGGACACGGGTCGAAGTCTTCAATCTTGTATCTTCATAGTCCAAGAGTCCGTCCGAAGGTATAGTCCGGCCATCCGGACACCCCCTAATCCAGGACTCCCTCAGTAGCCCCCGAACCAGGCTTCAATGACGACGAGTCCGGCGTGCTAATTGTCTTCGGCATTGCAAGGCGGGTTCCCCTCCAGATTCCGTGTACCTGTTGAATAATGTCCTGTGTTCTGTGAATGCAGCGCCCCTTGGCTTCTACGCCCAATAATGGCCGCCTTCCACGTGTCAAACGAATACGAAAAGTCTGGGTGTTTTTACATTCACACCCCTAGCCGCGTAAATGAGCCGCCTATTTAAAGGAATGGGGATTTAGATCCAAACCACACCTTCTGTCGGGGGTTAGGTGCGACATATGCCAAAGGATGGCTTATCATGGTGGGGGCGAGTAGAACGCCGCCGGTGCCTGGAAGCGGGATGAGGCGTAAACATGCTCGCCGGCGGATCTTACCCAGCTTCGGGGCTCTCCGAGGAGATAATACCCCTACTGCTGCTCTGCGGGGCCTCCGCATGGTCACTATGGAGATATGTGTACAAAGTTGCTCCTCGAGCTGTGTTCTGGAGGTAGGAGAGGGCAAGGCTAGCTCTCCCCCTCTCTATGCTGTTGGTCTGGTGGAAAAAGGATTGAACCCTTTGCATGGGTGCTCCGGGGGGTTTATATAGGCCTACCCCCCGGGGGTACAATGGTAATCTGACTGCGTGCGGGACCCAGCCGTCTGTCTCTTAGGCCGCCGTCTTCTCCGCCGACTCCTGGGGGCCACCTCTGGTGGGCCCCGCCGACTGACCTGGCCACTGTAGCCGCGCCTCTGATGACGTTGGCTGGGTCGTGGGGGCGTGGCAACAGTGCCGCCGCCTGGCGGGCGATAACTGTCGCCACTCTCCGTCTTATCTGGTTAATGGCGTGCGGGGCCCGTGGGAGGAGCTGGCCGACTCTCGGAGGCCGACTCCCACGGGGGCCGTCTTCGGGTGCTCTCACCGTCTTCGTCCCTCCCGCCGACTAGCGGGGCCTGCCGTCTCCAGGCCGTACATGCGGACCATCGTGGGTACAGTGCCCCGTCGCCAGGGCGGTCGTCAGGGCCAGCATGGCGATAGTGCCACGCCGGACGGAGCTCTCCTCCGGTACGGCGTACTGTAGCCATACCTGCCCCTGGTAATCACCGTAGGGGAGGGCCGTACTCCGGCCATCCTCGGTCTCGTCCTTCTTCCCGAAGGCAGAGAGTGGTGAAGTCGCGGGCCGACTCCCCATAGTCGGCCTCCCTGGAGTCGCCAATCGGGAGTCACAGCCGCTCCTGGGACTCGGCCGTGAGTGGGTGTCGGCGATCGTCTTGGGATTCTTTAAGGGGTGTAGCCTACCCCGATGTCTTGAAAGGTTCTGGGCCTCGGGTTTGCCTACCTGTGGCCCATTACTCCGACAGTAGTCCTCGAAGCTGGTGAGGCGCCGAGGGATGTGCCGAGGGGCCTCAACAGTTTCTTCTTTCGAGGAGTTGGTGCCGTAGCTCGCCTGCCGTCTCCCTTCGTGCCGATTATCAGGAGGCGATTCTGCTCCGGCTGTCTTCATCGAGCCGTCTCTCAAAGGTCGGACTTGCCTTCAAGTCACCTTGCTCTTCTTTAGGTAGTTTGAAGATCGTGGCGGGGCGCGAACGGCATGCTTGAGAAGCTACACGGCCGCCGCCCGCCGCGGACCATTCCATGGGCGCCACGCGGCTGGGCAAGCCTGCCAGCCCACGCGCGCGACGGGACCGGCCCGCGGGCAGGGCCCGCCACTACCGCGCCTCGGCCCTCGAGCGGATCCGCTGCGGCCGCGCGGGCGGTTGGGCTTCTGGCGCAGTAAATGCGTGCGGTAATTCCGCGTGGTAAATCGTGGGGGTCGTGGGGGCGTGGGCGCAGTTAATCCCATGACGCCCCCTCGGCTCCTCAGCCCGCAGGCCTATAAGTAGGCAGAGGGAGCGGGGCGGCGAAGCGCGCGCGCCTGCTCTCCTCTGCTTCCTCCCGTTCCTTCTTCTTCTCGCTGCTGCCGCGCCGGACCATGCCCCGCTCCCGGCGATGAGCTCTTCTTCCGCCGCCGCGCCCGTCGCCGTCCACTCCGGCGTGTGGGACGGTTCTGAAGTTGACGACGACATCATCGAGTTTCTTCGCAAGACGCGCCGCATCCCCGGCGCGCACCTCGTGCAGGCCCGCGCCCCGCCGCCGGGGAGGTGTCGTCGGTGCCGGCGGAGGGCGAGCGCGTCGTGTTCCGCTCCCACCTGACGCGCGGCCTGGGGCTGCCGACGAGTGGATTCTTTCGCTCGTTGCTGGAGTTTCACGGCCTCCAATCGCACCACCTTACTCCAAACACGGTGGTGCTATTGGCGGCCTTTGCCTCGCTCTGCGAGGGATTCCTCGGTGTTCTCCCCACCATCGAGATGTAGGGGGAGTTCTTCCATTCTAAGCTCGGTACGCACGTCGCCGGCGTGCCAGCCCAATGCGGCGCCTTCATCGCGCTGCGGAGGTCGACTGCCGACAACCCATTCCCCGCCATCCAGCTGATCAAGTCGGTGAAGATGTGGCAGCGTTCTTACTTCTATGTAAAGAACGTCGCCGCAGACGGCGACTGGGTCAACCTGCCGGCCTTCGAAGCCGGCGCGCCGGTTGGGAGGCAGCCCAGCTGGTCTTACCGCGCCAAGACGCTGACTCCGGCTGGAGCCGCCGCCGTGCAGCGACTTCGGGTGTTGACGCAGTCACCCGGCCTGACTGGAGCCGACTTGCTGGCCGCCTTCGTGGCGCGCCGAGTCCTGCCGCTCCAAAGCCGGCCTCATCTGATCTATCAGATGAGCGGCCACCGGGACCCCAGTCGGACGTGCACCAAAGATCTTCCTCACGCGGAGGTTGCGGACACGGTGAACTTCATCGCGAACTGCAGCCTCTCGAGGGACTGGCTGTTTAGCATGGAGCCATACTCGCGCGCCAACCCCCCGCCGGTGGTAAGTTGTTCTTTTCTTCTCTTTCTCTTTTTCAGCCGAATCCGGCTTCTGCTCTTTATTTCTCTTAACCTTTGAACCAGAACTCTCTTCTCCAGCCCTCATCTGGCGCCACGGGGCCGCCTCGCCAGTTCGCCTCTGATCGAGCAGAGAGCGATGTCGACGACCCCGACTTGGGGGTGGCGGCATTGGAGGCCGACGCCGAAGGAGGCGGCGAAGGAGAAGAAGGCGGCCTGAGGCCCTCGGCCACCTTCACCAACTGGCCCGTCGGCAAAGAAGGGGAAGTCGCCCCGCACCACCAACCGAGGCAAGACGATGCGAGGAAGCGCCGGGCCGGGCCGAGTTCCCTCGGAGGCCGGGAGAAGAAGTTTAAGGGGGCAGCCGCCGCGACCAAACAGGAAGAGGCGGCCGCCAAGGCCCAGCGCTTCCGTAAGGAATTGAAGAAGCCGCCGCTGTCCTCTGCGTGAGTGCCCCTACTTCTCTGTCTTGTTTTTGTCTTCTGGTGGGTTTAGTCTGAGTTTTTACATGTTCTCCTCGTTTCAGAGCTCCTCTCACCCTCGGGAGGGTTGCCGCTGCCTCCATCAGGGGGTCGGTGGAGTCGTCCGCCATGACTCGGCGCATCGACCCAGCCGCCGACCTCCGGGAGGCGACGGAGCGGAACGCGCAGGAGAAACGCGACGAGGATGAAGCCGCCCGTCGGAAGAAGGCGGAGGCCGAGAAGACGGCCGCCCCCTCCCAGCAGGGTCTGGAGGGAGCCGGAGCCGCCGCCGCTGCCCAAGAGCGGGCCGAAGAAGCCGCGCGCCGCCAATCAGCGCTGCTCGTTGTTTCGTTGAACTCAGCGCCGCCTCCGGTTTATACGGAGCGGTCTGGAGAAGCCGACGGGGAGTACGCCATTGCGGAGAGGGAGGGCGGCGAGATCCCCAGGCGAGACCCGGTGGTGCCGCCACCACCGTCCCCGCCGCCATTGGGGGGCGCAAAGGATAAATAGTTGGCGGACCCGCCAGTACCGCCGACTACAGACGAAGCCACGGCAAACTTGCTTCTTCAAGTCGCCCTGCCAACTCATCGCCGGCTGGAGAAGGCGACTTCGGCGCCACGCCCTCTGGAGACCGGAGCGGCCAGCTCGGCCACGCCAGAGGTCGAGGTGATGAGCTCTGCGCCCGTCGGGTGGGCGCGAGGAGGCGGCACGGGCCCGCTGAACTAGGCGCTCCTGGACGTCCAGGCGAAGCTGCGAGCTGAAAGCGACACCATCCAGCACTGCACAAAGGCGCACCTGGCGACACGAGTGGCCGTCCGGGTATGTTCCTTCTGACTTGTTTTTTCTTGTTCTTCTCTGTGGGGGCGCGCCAGCGCACCCACTGGGTGTAGTCCCCGAGTTCCGGGTCGGCTGCTGAGCAGGCGGGTTGGAACTCTAATGGCGAATTCCAAATGCTTATTCTTTTTGAAATGCTCACTGTAGGACTAGCACAACCTCTGAGCCACCGTCTTCAATCGAAATGTTGAAGAGCTGGGCAAGCGGACTGCCGACTTGTCGGAGAGCCGGAGTAAGTTTGCTTCTTCGCGGGGGCGCGCTGGCGCACCCGCGGGCTGTAGTCCCCGAGATTCGGGCCGACTGCTGTGCAGTCGGGCCGGATCTTCTTGGCGACCTTTTCTGATGACTTGTGTCCTTTTTTCTTCTTTCTTCAGAGGCCAACGCCGTTCTTCAGCAGCAGCTGGGTGAAGCCAACACCGCCTTGCGCGCCAAGGAGGTGGAGTGTGGCAAGCTCATCACGAAGCCTGACCTGCTGGCCGCGCAGCTGGCGGAGCAGAAGGAGCTGCTCAAGAAGGCGCATGAGGAGGCGAAGGAGAGGGAGACTAGACTCCAAGCTGAGTTCGAAGCCGAACGCTCCTCCTGGACCGACAAGGAGGCGATGCTGACCTCCGGCTTCCACGAAATTGAAGATATCGTTGATGGTAAGTTTTCTTTACTCGTTTCTTTTGGGCAGCCAACTGTTGGCCGACTCTTGCTTTTTCTGACTTGCTTCGCCTTGGTAGATTTCTTCCCATGCCATGCGCAAGCCGCCGTTCAAGCCATCGAGGCCGATCGCGAGGCGCAGAGGGCGGCCGGCGAGGAGGTTGCTGCCAACGCCCCCCGGACTCTTGACGAACAGCTTCTGAGCATCGAGGCTCATCTACGGCCGGCTCACCGGATGCTGCGCCGGCTTCAACGAGTCGGCGCCCAGGCGATTGCTGCCTTGTGGCCGGAGATGCCGGTTCTACGCACTCCCAGTCGGACTGCCGACTGGCTGGAGGTCGCAGCAGGCCGTCTGGAGGCTTGGAAGGGATCCTCGGCATGTGCCGGGGCACGTTGTGCCTTGGAGTTCGTCAAGGTGTGGTATCCAGACCTGAGTCTGGACCAGCTGGCCAAGCTCCGAGCCGAGGCCCAGCCGGAGCTGGCAGCCATGGAGGATGACTTCGTTAAGCGCGCCACGGCGATCGCCGAGTACGTCGACACCAGTGTCTTCGTTCCTGAGCGTACTGACAACGGCGAGGAGGCGCCGCCGGAGTGGTTTGGGATGAACCCGAACTACGGCGAGGACTCGGCAGAGGTGATTGGCTCCAGCGTCGAGGAAGAAGACGAGGTGGAAGCCGGCGGCGAGACGGAGGCGCCAGAAGCCGGAGCGGGCGACCAGCCTCAGCTCGACCGAGCCTCCAACAACGAGCCGCGCCCAACTGCGCCGACTGCTGCTGGAGGTGATCAAGCCGAGTCTGCCCCACCGGCTGCCCCAACGTCCGACACCGCCATCTCCTCCGCGCCTCCGAACCCGTCCGCGGCTTCATAGGCCGCTGCCTTGGTTTATTTATCTGCTTAGTAGTTGCTCGAAGAACTTTGTTAATTCGCACAACTCCACCCACCGGGTGTAATTTTGAACTTCTATTCAATGATTCGGCCAATGGCCTCTGTGATGTAAATATTTGTCTGGGTTCTATCATGTCTTGCTTATTGCTCTTTTGGCTTTTTCCTTTTGCCGCCTTCCCTTGGGTGCCGTCTTTGCCAGTCGGACAGCCGCTCCGCGGACTACTGCTGGACCAAATACCTGGCCGCCTTGGGAAGGCAAGTACTTAGCCGTTCTAGAGTTTTTGTAGCAAGTCGGATAGAAAGGCGGCAAGCCGACTACTCGGAGTCGGTTTTGCGAGGAATAGCTGCAAAGCCAGCTCGGGCTATGTTTTTACGCTTTGAGTCCTTAGCCTTTTTTCGTGCGGGCGCCTATTCTTCCCTACTCCTGCCCGCCGGGCAGCCGCTCTGCAAGCTGCGGCTTCTAACAGGAGGCGGCTTAAGCACCACACACTACTTGTCCGACTGCAGGAAGCATTTTCATAGCGCGAGACGGCAAGTCCCCGGGCCGACTAGTTGAGCCCGGCGCCAAGCGGCATAACAAAGAGTAGCATACTCAGAAGCATAATACTTATTATACAGATGTCAAAAGGGGCAGTCCCCGAGTCCATCTCGGGGGGCCCAGAGTCTTGGTACTTTAATACAAAAGGGTAGCATGGTACATACTGCATCAACTGTAAAATCTTCGAAGAAGATTCGCGTTCCATGGTCGCTCCGTCTCTTTCCCGGAGTCGTCCCTCTTTCGTGCTCGGGGCTTCTGAGCGTCGATCGGGTAGTAGGAGTCGTTGCCTAGCACCTTGCTGATGATGAAGGGGCCTTCCCAAGGTGCAGATAACTTGTGCTGGCCGGCTGTTCACTGGATCAGCCGGAGCACAATGTCGCCTTGTTGGAAGGATCTCGGCCTGACCTTCCTGTTGTAGTAGCGTCGTAGGCTCTGCTGGTAGATGCTGGACCGACTAAGTGCCAACAGCCGGCCCTCTTCCAGCAGATCGACGCCATCTTGTCGTGCTTCTTCTGCTTCCTCCGCAGTGTACATCGTGACTCGCGGGGAGTCGAACTCTATATCAGTTGGGATGACGGCTTCAGCACCGTAGACGAGGAAGAAGGGTGTGAAGCCGGTCGACTTGTTTGGAGTCGTGCGCAGACTCTAGAGGATGGCTGGCAACTCGTCAAGCCAACAGCCGGCCGAACGCTCCAGCGGTTCGACCATCCGTGGCTTGATGCCGGACAGGATGAGGCCATTCGCCCGCTCCACCTGCCCGTTCGACTGCGGATGGGCAACGGACGCTAGGTCCAGTCGGATGCCCTGCGTCGCGCAGAAAAGGGCCAAGGCGCCTTTGGCAAAGTTGGTGGCGTTATCGGTGATGATGTTGTGCGGTATGCCATACCGAATTGTGATGTATGAGATGAAAGTCACGGCAGTCAGACCATTCAATTTTTTGATGGGCTTCACTTCTATCCACTTGGTGAACTTGTCCACCACAACAAGCAGATGAGTTAGGCCGCCTCGTGCCGTCTTGAAGGATCCCACCATATCCAGGCCCCAAACTGCAAAGGGCCAGGCGATGGGGATAGTCTTGAGTGCTGAAGCCGGCTGATGCGGCTTGGATCGGAACTTCTGGCACCCCTTGCATTTCTGGACCAATTCTTTGGCCTCTTTGAGGGCAGTTGGCCAGAAGAAACCGTGTCGGAAGGCTTTGGCGACGAGCGCTCTTGAGGCCGCATGGTGGCCGCACTCGCCTTGATGGATGTCTCTGAGAATTGCTTGGCCTTGCTCTGGCTCGACGCAACGCTGGTAGACGCCTATGACGCTGCGTCTGACCAGCTCTCTGTTGACTATGGTGTATGCTGCCGCTCGGCGTTGTATTTGCCGAGCCAAGGTTTCATCGGTTGGTAGCTCCTTGTTTACCAAGAATTTGAGGATGGGCTGGGCCCATGAGGGTGCTATTATTTCCTCAACCGCCAGAACTGCAACTTGGACGAGGGCGGCCGGGCTGGGGGCGGCGGGCTGGAGTCCGCGGCCACTTGCTGGATCGGTGAAGTCCCCGGGCCGAGTTCTGGAGTCTTTTCTCTGGTCGCCGCAGTCCCCGGGCCGAGTTCTGAAGTCCCCGGGCCGGCTTTGACTGCGGCGTTCTTGGAGTCATCTGCGAGGGTTTTTGCGCCGTTTGCTTGGGCTTTGGAGTCGGATCCGACTTCTTCTAGAGGAGCCGGCACAAAAATGGAGTCTGACTCTGGCGAAGGCTTGATGGATGGCTTGAGGAGGCGCTGAAGAGCGACGCCAGATGGTATTGCTTGGCGAGTGGAGCCGATTCGTGCCAAAGTATCTGCTAGGTTGTTGTCGTTTCTTGGCACGTGGAGGAACTCGCACCCTTCGAAATATCCGCTGAGTTGCTGCACAAGGAAGCGGTAGCTTGCCATGTTTGCGTCCTTGGCGTCCCAGTCGCCAGATGATTGCTGGACCACCAAGTCGGAGTCGCCATAGCACAGGATCCGGCGAATGCCGAGTTCTTTGGCAAGCCGGAGCCCGTGAATGAGCGCCTCGTACTCAGCGACGTTGTTGGAGGCGGCGAAATGAATCTGCAGTGCATACTGGAGCTTGTCGCCCTTGGGAGAGGTGAGAACAACGCCGGCTCCCAAGCCGGTGCGCATCTTGGAGCCGTCAAAATGCATCCGCCAATGGGTGGAGTCGGGCGCTGGCGGCAGGTACTGGGTCTCGGCCCAATCGACGAGGAAATCGGCCAGTGCTTGCGACTTGATGGCGGTGCGGGGTTGATAGTAGATCGTGTAAGGTGCCAACTCTATGGCCCATTTGGCCACTCGGCCAGACGCATCTCGGCTTCCGATGATCTCAGCCAATGGGGCTGTGTAGACCACTGTGATCGGATGTTCTTGGAAGTAAGGCTTCAGCTTCTTGGCAGCGAAGTGCACACCGTAACACATCTTCTGGTAGTGGGGGTAGTTCTGCTTGGAGGTCGACAGTACTTCACTCAGGTAGTATACCGGTCTTTGGACCGGCAGTGCCTTGCCTTCCTCCTTGCGCTCAACTACGATAACCGTGCTGACTACTCGGCTGGTGGCGGCAATGTACAGGAGCATGGGCTCTTTGGGAGTCGGAGCCGCCAACACAGGGGGAGTAACCAACATCATCTTCAGTTGCAGAAAGGCCTCGTCCGCCTTGTGGTTCCACTCGAAAAAATTGGTCTTCTTCATGAGTTGGTACAAGGGGAGAGCTTTCTCGCCTAGCCGACTGATAAAGCGGCTGATGGATGCCAAACAGCCAGTGAATTTCTGCACGTCCAACAGTCGTCTAGGCACCTCCATCCTCTCGATGGCCTTGATCTTCACGGGGTTGCACTCTATGCCGCGTTCAGAGACCAGGAAGCCGAGTAGTTGGCCGGCTGGTACTCCGAAAACGCACTTCTCAGGGTTAAGCTTGATCTGGAATCGGCGCAGGTTCTCAAAGGTCTCTTTGAGGTCTTCCTGTAAGGTTCCGCGCTTCTCTGTCTTCACCACCACATCATCCACATAAACGTGGGCATTTCGGCCGAGTTGCTTGAGGAGGCACTTCTGCATGCAACGCTGAAAGGTGGCGCCGGCATTCCTCAAGCCGAACGTCATGGTCAGGTAGCAGAAAGCTCCAAACGGCGTGATGAAGGCGGTCTTTAATCAGTCCGCCGGGTTCAGCTTGATCTGGTGATATCCTGAATAGGCATCTAAGAAGCTCAACAGCTCGCATCCGGCTGTGGAGTCTATCACCTGATCAATTCTTGGCAGAGCAAACGGGTCCTTGGGGCAGGCTTTGTTCAGGCTTGTGTAGTCGATACACATTCGCCACTGCTTGTTCTTCTTCAGTACTAAAACTGGGTTCGCTAACCACTCTGGGAAAAATACTTCCATGATAAAGCCGGTTGCAAGGAGCCGGGCTATCTCTTCACCAACAACTCTTCTTTTCTCTTCTGACAGGCGGCGCAAGGGCTGCCTGACGGGCTTCACATCAGACCGGACATGTAACTTGTGCTCGGCGAATTCAGTCGGTACACCTGGCATGTCTTTGGGGGACCATGCAAAGATGTCCCGATTCTCACGGAGGAAATCGACGAGCTCGCCTTCCTATTTGCTGTCGAGGGTCGCACCTACGACAGCGTACCTCTCCGGGTGCCCTGGGTCCAAAGGTATCTTCTTCATTTCCTTCGCCGGCTTGAACGAGCCCTCAACTTCCAACTCCTTGGGGTTGGGCGACAACTCAGGCTGCTTGCCGGCCATCGCCACAACCCGGTCAAGAAGCCGCTTCTCCACTGCAATAACCAGGGACTCGGCCAGCCGACTACTCTCGGCCGCACAAGGGGACGACTTCCTGTAGTCGCCGACTACAGTCAGGATTCCCTTGGAACTCGGCATCTTCATCTTGAGGTAGGCGTAGTGGGGGACCGCCATGAACTTGGCCAAGGCAGGTCGGCCAAGTAGTGCATGGTATGGGCTCCGGAGGTCCACCACTTCAAACCAGACTGGCTCTCGGCGGAAGTGATCCTTATCTCCGAAAAGGACATCTATCAAAATCTTGCCGATTGGGGAGCAGGAAAGGCCAGGGACGATCCCATGGAATACAGTCCGGCTGTTCTGGAGTTGTCTTTGCTTGATTCCTAACTTCTCCATAGTATCCTTGTACAGGATGTTGATACTGCTGCCTCCATCTATCAAAACTCGCGAGAAGCGAGCTGCCCGCCTATCAGTGGCAAATGTGGCCTCCAGAACCAAGGCGTAGGAACCTGGATTTGGCATCACCTCTGGGTGATCTGCTCTGCTCCAGCTGATAGGCTTCTCGGACCAGTGTATGAACTCCGGAGTGTCTGATGCCACTGCGTTAACTTCTTGCTGCTGCAGCCGCCTGCTGCGTCTGTCATCGGCCACATTGGTGAACACCACGTAGGCTCCATGCTCTTCCGGGTACTCGTCTTGTACTGCGCCGACTGGCCTGGCAGCCGGCTGCGGGGGTGGAGGCGGAGGCGGCTGACCAGCAGGTGGAGGAGGCACCAAGCCGTCTCCCTTGGCAATCCTAGTCAGCCAGTGGCACTTTCTGGTGGTGTGGTTTGATGGCTTCGCGCTACTGTGAAACTTGCAGGGGCCATCCAGAGTCTGCTCGTAGGAGAAAGCCGGCAGCCAATTGGGCTTGCCGCCCTTCTGCCGCTTGGATGGAGGCTGCCCTTCTGGTTGCTGATCGTCGACCGTTGCGACCTGCCGGCTATTGGAAGCCGGCTGCAGGGCCTTGCGCTTGTGATCGTTCTGCTGCTGCCGCCGGCTGGCGTCTCCAGACGGGGTTCTGGGAGCCTGAGGGGCCACTTTGCCTGTCGTGCCGACTTGGATCTCTGTCTTCATAGAAGAGTCGGCCGTGGCATATTTGTCTGCTATGATCAGCAGCTCATCCAGGGTCTCCGGCTCATCGCAGAGAAGCTTGTGCTTGAGGAGGGTGCCTTCTCTGCACCCGGCGGTGAAGTACTCGATGGCCTGCACCTCGTGCACGCCCTCGCAGGAGTTTCGGAGCTCGGCCCAACGCGTGAGGTAGTCGCGAGTGGATTCGTCGGGGCCTTGCACGCACAAGGAGAGCTGGCGAGGCTTGGGAGGTCGCTTGTACGTGCTCGTGAAGTTGCGGACGAAAGCCTCGTTGAAGTCGACCCAACTGTTGATGCTGCGGGGCTTCAGGCTGTTCAGCCATGTCCGGGTCGTGCCCTGGAGCATGAGCGGAACGTACTTGACGGCGACGCGCTTGTTGCCGCTTGCTATGTCGACGGCGGTGGCGTAGTCGACTAGCCAATCCTCCGGCTTCACAGAGCCGGTGTACTTGGGGGTATCTCTGGGGAGAGTGAACCCTTTGGGGAAGGGCTCATCTCGGATGCGGGGACCAAAACACGGCGGCCCCAGCTCATCTTCTTCTTCCAGCACCAGAGATCGATGGAGTCGGTCGATCCGGAGGCAGACATCATTCTCTCCGACTCCCTCTCGGCGGCCTAGGCGACCTCCGAGAGTCGGATGTTCAACGGGCGGTGGAGAGACTCGCCTTTCTCTGCGGGGTGGCGGAGGCACATAGTCGTCCCGCCGCTCTACTGCTCTCAGGCGGCCGTCTTGGTCGCGCTCGATGGTGAGGTGAGTCCGACTGCGGCTTGCAGCCGGATCCTTGTCTTTTCTTCCACGGACGCCGCCAGTCGGCGTCCGAGATGTTGCGCCTTGATCTCGGCGGGGTGGCAGGTCATCTTTCTGCTGCTGCGGTCATTCGGTGCGGCAGCCGGCCGCGTTGTGCGCGTCGGCCGCGTCGAGGAGTCACTGGACTCGCTCCGTCATCAGTCGGCGCTCTTCGCCTTCAAGGTTATCCAGCTCATCTGCCGCCGCTTGGGCGGCTCGAATGTTTTCTGCGGGCATGGCGTATACGGGGCGGTTGGCCCCGAACATGCTGGCGATGTCCGCGCCGCGCTGGCGGACCGCGCCCAAGCGGCTTGACCCCACCGGGGCCGGCGAGCCGCCCATGGCGCGATCCATCTCGCGCTGGTAGGCCTCTGACAAGCGTCTCATGCTCGCCAGCTTCTTCGCGCCTTCGACGAGCTGGAGGCGGCGCGCCTCCAGTGTCTCGGCGTCAGCGTCCTCTGGAATGGGCGCATCCAGGTCTTGCAGTGCCGCGTCAAGCGGGTCGCGAGCTCTCCCGTCGGAGTGCTCGCCATGGTCGATGACGAGCACCTCAGTGACGGTGCTTCCGTCGCTCTCCGCGCGAGGGAGCGGCTCGTCGTAGACCACCACGTTGGTGGGGAAGGCATCGAGCGACGCGGTGTCGGAATCGACCAGCATCGGGTCGGTGGAGCCTACGGATTCCAGGTCGGTGGCAGGCTCGCCAGCAACGTGGAGGTCGTCGAGGAGACCCGCGAGAAGGTCCGCGGGGCCGCCGGTGCCTGCGTCGGACGCAGGCTCGTCGGAGAGGCTAACCTCGCCGATAAGATCGGCGAGGCAGCTGGCCGCGCAAACGGTCTCAACGTCGCGCAGCGCGTCGGTGTGAACTCCTTCTGGCATGCCGGGCTGGCTACGCTCGCCAGGGAGGAAAAGGTTTCCCGTCCAGAATAGATCTCCGGACGACGGTGCACCTCGCCCCACGGTGGGCGCCAAATGTCGGGGGTTAGGTGCGACATATGCCAAAGGATGGCTTATCATGGTGGGGGCGAGTAGAACGTCGCCGGTGCCTGGAAGCGGGATGAGGCGTAAACATGCTCGCCGGCGGATCTTACCCAGCTTCGGGGCTCTCCGAGGAGATAATACCCCTACTGCTGCTCTGCGGGGCCTCCGCATGGTCACTATGGAGATATGTGTACAAAGTTGCTCCTCGAGCTGTGTTCTGGAGGTAGGAGAGGGCAAGGCTAGCTCTCCCCCTCTCTATGCTGTTGGTCTGGTGGAAAAGGATCGAACCCTTTGCATGGGTGCTCCGGGGGGTTTATATAGGCCTACCCCCCGGGGGTACAATGGTAATCTGACTGGGTGCGGATCCCAGCCGTCTGTCTCCTAGGCCGCCGTCTTCTCCGCCGACTCCTGGGGGCCACCTCTGGTGGGCCCCGCCGACTGACCTGGCCACTGTAGCCGTGCCTCTGATGACGTTGGCTGGGTCGTGGGGGCGTGGCAACAGTGCCGCCGCCTGGCGGGCGGTCACTGTCGCCACTCCCCGTCTTATCTGGTTAATGGCGTGCGGGGCCCGTGGGAGGAGCTGGCCGACTCTCGGAGGCCGACTCCCACGGGGGCCGTCTTCGGGTGCTCTCACCGTCTTCGTCCCTCCCGCCGACTAGCGGGGCCCGCCGTCTCCAGGCCATACATGCGGACCATCGTGGGTACAGTGCCCCATCGCCAGGGCGGTCGTCAGGGCCAGCATGGCGACAGTGCCACGCCGGACGGAGCTCTCCTCCGGTACGGCGTACTGTAGCCATACCTGCCCCTGGTAATCATCGTAGGGGAGGGCCGTACTCCGGCCATCCTCGGTCTCGTCCTTCTTCCCGAAGGCAGAGAGTGGTGAAGTCGCGTGCCGACTCCCCATAGTCGGCCTCCCTGGAGTCGCCGATCGGGAGTCACAGCCGCCCCTGAGACTCGGCCGTGAGTGGGTGTCGACGATCGTCTTGGGATTCTTTGAGGGGTGTAGCCTGCCTTGATGTCTTGAAAGGTTCTGGGCCTCGGGTTTGCCTACCCGTGGCCCATTACTCTGACACCTTCTCCCCTCTATGAGTAGTCATCAGAGTGCATCCAGCAAAGGTCCATTCCACCATGGCCAGCCGTCGCAACTCCTCCTCTCGCCCTTCCAGTCCTAAGCCTGGAGACTGGGAGAGGTGCTCCATCCCGCATAGAGAGCTAGTATCGCTTCAGACCAAGGGATTCCTCCCTCCGGCATATATGGTCCCGGTTCGAGCCGGACTCGCCACCTATAATGGCGGAGAGCAAGCGGAGAGCGCCCCCACTCCCTCCAAAGGAGAGCGGGTATGCCTTGTCCCTTATCTAATAAGGGGACTCGGATTTCCAATTCATCCGTTTCTCCGAGGGCTTCTGGAGTTCTATGGCCTCCAGCTGCACAACCTCACGCCTGCCTCTATATTGCATATCGCGGGCTTCGTTGCCCTTTGCGAGCTGTTCTTGGGTGTTGAGGCTCATTTCGCGCTGTGGAAGAGGTTGTTCTACCTGGTGCCCCGTTCTCAAGAGGGGTTAATATATCAAGTGGGCGGAGCCGAAGTGTGGCGCATCGCCGGGACCGGATATCTATCCGGAACCCCAAAGAAGGCGTCCGGGGACTGGCCTTCGAATGGTTCTATATAGAGGATGTCCCGCTGCCGGATCCTGTGCGGATCGGCCTCCCTGAGTTCAACAGTGCTCCCCCGAAGAAGCGCCTAAGCTGGCGTCCACGGAGCTCTCAAAGAGAAAGTGACAAGGACGTCCTTTACCTGACGGGCCAGATAAGATTATTGGCTCATTCCGGACTAACCATGATCGGAGTCATGGTCATATGCATCATGCGGGGGGTGCAGCCGCTTCAATATAGAGGCCACCCCATGTGGGATTTCAACGGGGAGGACGACGCTACCCGTCACGGCCGCAAGGGGCCGGACTCGGCTGCCGCTCTGATAAAGATCTTGTCCACTTTGTACAAGGGAGAAGAGGAGGAATTTCTTCGCGTCAACCCTCAGGGTGGATTTACCATGTATAATCCTCCGAACTGGGTAAGTGAGCACTTTCACTTGTCCATCCATTTTGTATTCCTACTGTCAAATATATGGTCTGACGACTTCAACGCAGGAACTGCGCCAGGCTGTTAAAGAGATAAACAGCCCCCTTCCACAACCCGAGGATCCGGGATGGTCCCTCGACCCGACCTCCCAAGAGGATCCGGACATATTTGTGGAGCTAATTGATGGGGTATTCCATCAATTAAGCAAGGACAATGCCTTGGTGGCCATTACGGCCGATTACCCAGGGCTAATCCCCGCCTCCCAGGTAAATGAGACCGAAATCCCGGTACTTTGAAGGGGGACCCGTCCTCGCGTGTTTTCAATGACCGTATAACAACCGTGTTTTGCAGAGGAGGTCCTTGAGGCGGGAGGCCGAGCCTACGGCGGCCAGCCCACGAGGGGATGCGGGGCCCCGTGGGATAAAAAGAAGTGTAGTCCGGACCGAGGTGCCGGCGCAAAGGTATAGCGCGCCTTGTTATTCCCCGGTGTTATTCCGTCAAGGCATATTAACACTCGTGCTCTGTTCAGGAAAAAGAGACCTCGCCGGACTATATCCGGAGAGGCTGCCAATCGCGCCTCCACTAGCCAGGCTCCACAGCCTGGCCCGGAGGCGGAGGCGGAGGCAAACACGAGGCGCGCACCGGACGCTCCTTCGACAGAGGATCCGGACAGGTTGTCTGCCACCCATTCCGAGGTGGAGAATGCCATGAACCACAGGCGTCGCCGGACTGTTCTTCGAGACGCTTGTTTCTCCCAAGAGGCGTTTGATGCCTTCAATTCGGGAGATGCGTATCTCCGTGCCGCTCAAAATGGTCTAGCCAGAGCCACGGAGCAATATGTAAAAGACATACGAGTGAGAAAATTTAATGGTTATATATATCAGTAGCCCCCGAGACTTGAAACAGTTAGAATAATTGATTTAAGGATCGTGTAATACGCAGGTTCTTTCAGAGAAGAATACCCAACTGTCCCAGGAGCTAAAAGAGTGTGAAGCCCAACTTGAGGCCGCACTAGCCGCGACGGGGGAGCCCAAGGAAACCCCCTCTGGTAATATATGCTTCAAAAAGATAAGTGTCAAGTGCGGCATATGTGCAAATCTGACAAATGAAATTGCAGATGGCGTCGGACTAGATCCGTACAAGCAACAACTCCTACGTCGGCTAAAGGCTGGCGAGAGCGTGCTAACAAAGGTGAGGCGGGAGAAGAATAATCTTCAGGATGCCAACACCAAGCTGGGTGTTGAACTGAAAGATGTTCGTGCCCAGCTGTCGGACTCCGTTAAGGAGAATCAGCGGCTTCGACGCGGCATATTTAGTAAGTGCTTGAACGAACTTTGAAAAAAGAGTTCGGCGAGGAAGTCGACTAACAGAGTGATGTCTGTAGGTATGCTAACAGGTCGTCCTGCAGAGGAGATGCCCGGTTCTACGGGTGACCTTCTTCCCGAGCTCTCGCAACTGCACGAGCGAGTTCGGCAGGCGATGCAAGGCGTTGCCCAAGCCTTATGGCCATCCCTCTCCATGCCCGAGGGCCTTGGAGAGCTTGCAGAGAAGCTGAAGGAAGCGCGGCGGCGCTTCCGATTGTGGAAGATATCGGCCTGCCGTCAAGGCGCTAGGGAGGCCTGGGCCGTGGTGAAGACGCGGTACACAAAGCCTGACCCAAACCACATGGCCGAGGTCGGACCTGTGGGGCCCGATGGGAAGGAGATCCCTGTGAGCTTAGTATACGGCCAAGTAGAATTGGACGCAAAGTATTCCCAGCAGGACTCTAAAGTAGACAGCCTGTTAGATGGTATTGAAGAGGAATACAATCAGTCAGAGTGACTATGTAATTTAATTGACATTTTTAATGCCTTCTAGCCGGATTGTAGATCGTTTGTCATGGCCGACCTTTTCGCTTCAACCTCGGGACCTTACGGTCCGGAGTGTGTCCGAATACCCTCGCGGTTATATAAGAACCGGGGTATGCATGGAGACCAGGCGTAGGGGTCATTAGTGCTTGAACAGACAAGTGCCCAACTAGTTATGTTATATTACATGGTTAGTAAGAAACATCTTCCAGGGAGAATAGTTCCGTTAAGGGTTCCTTTCCCTGGGAGGCATGCCCTAAAGTGCATGCCCATTCTGCGAAAAAGACGCAGGAAAAATCATCTGGGGCGCATAGATAAATAATTGGAAAAATCATCTTTCAAGTAACCGACCGAATATTCCCTTAAGAACGCTAGCTTTCGGCTTCACCCAATCTGAGGTACACATCCGGCTCACCCGGCAGTAACAATCGCAGAGGTGCTCCCTTTACCACCTAGCCGAACAATCGGGAACGTAGGGGTAAGCACAGGAACCAGGCAGCCCAGCTTGGCCAAAACTTAAGTCATATCGATATGGTGAAATAAAAGGTACATGCGGAAGTGTAACACATGTGTTGGGCATAAAGCCCATGTGAATAAGCTTCTGTTAAAAGAAGCCCCTAGGTTTAATGAGTGCGAATAGCACGTCATGTGATGAGCCTTTTAAGGCTATAAGAAGAGAGGAGAAGGAGAGAAATATAAGACAGGCAGTATGTAAAAAAATGGACAGAGGAAGGAGACGAACACAGAGTCCAGCGCTAGGCATAGAATCTTCGGAGACGGGCTGCTTTCCATGGGTTCGGCTCAAGTCAGTTATCTGATGCATCTCGCAAGCAGTACGCTCCACTAGTCAGGACTTGGTCAATTATGAAGGGACCTTCCCACTTGGGCTTGAGTTTATCCTTTTTCTTGTCCGGCAGGCGTAGAACTAATTCGCCAACGTTGTAATTTTTGGCCCGTACTTCTCTGCTTTGGTATCTTCGAGCTTGCTGTTGATAGAATGCGGAACGGGTTTTGGCCACGTCACGTTCTTCCTCCAATGCGTCCAAACTGTCCTGTCGATCGAGCTCGGCCTCTCTTTCTTCATACATGCGCACCCGAGGTGAGTCATGAATTATGTCGCAGGGCAAAACTGCCTCTGCGCCGTACACCATGAAGAATGGCGCATATTCGGTGGTGCGATTCGGTGTGGTCCGCAGCCCCCAGAGTACGGAGTCGAGCTCCTCTACCCAGTGCGTGTTAGATTCCTTAAGGGACCGCACTGATCTGGGTTTGATGCCGCTCATGACAAGACCATTTGCACGTTCGACCTGTCCGTTAGTTTGTGGGTGATAGACGGAAGCATAATCGAGCGTAATGCCCATGTTTTTGCACTAGAGTTTTACCTCATCGGCCGTAAAGTTCGTGCAGTTATCAGTGATGATGCTGTGGGGGACGCCATAACGGTGTATGACCCCAGATATGAAGTCTATACCGGTCCGGATTCGGCCGTCTTAACAGGCTTGGCTTCTATCCATTTGGTGAACTTATCCACCATGACCAGTAAGTATTTCTTCTTGTGGGTTCCACCTTTAAGGGGTCCCACCATGTCAAGCCCCCAGACCGCAAAGGGCAAGGTTATGGGGATAGTTTGGAGGGCGGTGGGTGGCATATGGCTTTGGTTTGCAAAAAGCTGGCAACCGACGCATCGTTGGACTAAGTCCTGAGCGTCTGCCCGGGCCGTTGGCAAATAAAAGCCTGTACGGAAAGCCTTGCTTACAAGGGACCGAGCTGCAGCGTGATGACCACCGAGTCCGGCGTGAATTTCAGCCAGCAAGTTCCGCCCTTCCTCTTCGGAGATGCACCGTTGAAGGACTCCGGTAGTGCTTTTCTTATAAAGCTCTCCCTCATGGACTTTATAAGCTTTAGATCTCCACACTATGCAGCGTGCCTCGTTTGGTCCTCTGGGAGTTCCTGCCTAGTAAGGTAGGCTAGGAATGGTTCTGTCCACGGGGCGATAACGGCCATTATTACGTGGGCTGAAGGTGTGACTTCATTGGCGGAGCCTCCGATTGTGTCAGATTGTTCAGCATCGGGCAGTGCGGTTGAGTCCGGAATGTTATTGCCGGATTCCCCTTCCCATACTACGGATGGCTTGAACAGCCTTTCCAAGAAGATGTTGGGGGGGACTGCGTCGCGTTTTGCGCCGATGCGTGCTAGGACATCTACCGCCTGATTGTTCTCCCGGGCTATATGATGAAATTCGAGCCCTTCGAACCGAGCTGACATTTTTAGGATGGCGTTGCGATAAGCTGCCATTTTTGGATCCTTGGCATCGAAGTCTCCATTTATTTGGGATATTGCGAGGTTCGAGTCCCCTCGCACCTCTAGGCATTGAATGCCCATGGATAATGTCATCCGGAGACCGTGTAAAAGGGTCTCATATTCGGCTGCATTGTTGGAGTCTGTGTACATAATCTGGAGTACGTATTGAACTGTGTCTCCCATGGGGAAATCAAAACGACGCCAGCCCCTAGACCAGCCAACATTCTGGAGCTGTCGAAATGCATGATCCAGTTTGAATATGTGACGCACTCTTTAGGGAGTTCGGCCTCCGTCCATTCTGCGATGAAGTCGGCCAAAACTTGCGACTTAATAGCTCGCCGTGGCTTATAAGTTATGTCGAATGGGAGGAGATCGATGGCCCATTTTGCAATCTGGCTCGTTGCTTCGCGGTTGTTTATAATATTGTTAAGTGGTACTTCGGAGGCTACTATTATCGAACACTCTTGAAACTAGTGTCACAGCTTCCGGGATGCCATGAATACCGCGTATGCAATCTTTTGATAATGCGGGTACCGGCATTTGCATGTAGTGAGGACAGTGGACACATAGTAGACCGGCTTTTGAAGGGGGGATTTGTGTCTGTCCGTTTCTCGTTCGACAACGAGCACTGCGCTTACAACCTGATGGGTTGCTGCAATGTACAATAGCATTGGTTCGCCAATATTTGGCGCGGCCAGGACTGGGTTTGTTGCCAATATGGTCTTTATTTCGTTGAGTCCGGCCGTGGCGGCATCCGTCCACTCGAAGTGTTTAGTGCGCCGAAGGAGGAGATAGAGGGGTAGTGCCTTTTCTCCCAAATGGGAGATGAAGCGGCTTAGAGCCGCCACGCATCCGGTTAATTTTTGTATCTGTTTAAGGTCTTTCGGGATATCCAATTGTGACAAAGCTCGGATCTTGGCAGGATTTGCTTCAATTCCTCTACCAGATACAATGAAGCCCAAGAGCTTTCCGGCTGGAACGCCGAAAACACATTTTTCCGGGTTGAGCTTGATGCCGTATGTTCGTAGATTGTCAAATATAAGCCTCAAGTCGTCTACTAGAGATTCGACATGTCTTGTTTTTACGACCACATCATCCACATATGCCTCCACTGTTTTGCCGATCTGGTTTGCCAGACATGTTTGAATCAAGTGCTGATATGTCGCGCCGGGGTTTTTGAGCCCAAAGGGCATCGTGTTGAAGCAGAATGGGTCGTATGGTGTGATGAATGCCGTTGCGGCTTGGTCTGATTCTGCCATCTTGATTTGATGGTAGCCGGAATATGTGTTGAGGAAACACAACGAATCGTGTCCTGCGGTGGCGTCGATAATTTGATCAATGTGGGGGAGGGGGAAGGGATCCTTTGGGCAAGCCTTGTTAAGGTCTTTAAAATCAACGCACAAGCGCCAGGATTTGTCCTTCTTGGTACCATCACCAGGTTTGCTAGCCAGTCTGGATGTTTTATATCTCTGATGAATCCGGCCTCCAATAGCTTGGCTAGCTCCTCTCCCATGGCCTGTCTCTTAGGTTCGGAAAAACGCCGAAGAGCTTGTTTGACAGGTTTGAATCCTTTTAGGACATTTAAGCTATGTTCGGCCAGCCTGCGTGGGATTCCTGGCATGTCTGAAGGGTGCCAGGCGAAGATGTCCCAATTTTCACGTAGGAATTCTCGCAGTACGGCGTCTACATCAGGGTTTAATTGCGCACCGATGGAAGCTGTTTTATTGGGGTCCGTTGGATGGACCTGGAATTTGATTATTTCATCCGCTGGTTTAAAGCAGGTGGACTTGGATCTCTTGTCGAGTATCACATCATCCCTGCTCACCGTGGAGCACAGCGCAGTCAGCTCCTCAGCCGCTAGGGCTTCGGATAGTGCCTCAAGGGCCAGTGCGGCTGTCTTATTTTCGGCGCGGAGTGCTATGTCCGGATCACTAGCGAGAGTGATTATTCCGTTTGGCCCGGGCATCTTGAGCTTCATGTACCCGTAATGGGGTATTGCTTGGAAGATTGTAAATGCTTCCCGCCCAAGCAGAGCGTGGTATCTGCTACTGAACGGGGCCACATGGAACGTGACCTCTTCGGACCTGTAATTATCTGGCGTGCCGAACACCACATCTAGTGTGATTTTTCCTGTACAGCGCGCTTCCCGACTGGGGATTATTCCTCTAAAGGTTGTGCTGCTTCGCTCAATGCGGTTCCAGTCTATTTCCATTTTTTGGAGGGTTTCCTCGTAAATGAGGTTCAATCCGCTGCCTCCATCCATGAGTAGCTTGGTGAGGCGAGAGCCATCCACTATTGGACTGGGGACCAGTGCGGCTGGTGCTCGGGCTGTTCGGAATTTAGGTTCATCACCAGCATTAAAAGTAATAGCCGTGTCACTCCATGGGTTTATTTTTGCTACTTGGTAGACTTCGGCGAGGCTGCGGAGTGTTCTTTTTCGCATGCTATTTGATGTGAAAGTCTCAAAGACTGTTAAGACTATACTGGTGTCCCTGGGGTGGCTTTCTGCGGCCTCCAGAAGTAGGAGGTCTTCGCCAATTTTGGCCACCTGCCGGAGTATCCAACATGCTCTGAGGCTGTGAGTTGGAGTGGCGTCCTCTATACTATGAATTTTACAGGGTCCATTAAGCAATCCTTACAGTACGGTTCCATGCCCTGTAGAGGGTTTTTGTTTTTTGGTGTTTAACCCGGGTGTCTCTCGATGATGCACCCTTTTGTTTCGGACGGGGTTTCTATTTAGGGCCAGATTATCCCAAAATTTTATTTCGGTTTTCCAGGCGCTTTCCATCGCACAGTACTTTCGTACTATGGACGCCAAGTCAGAAAGGCGTGTAATATCACGATGACCTATGGCGTTGAGGATTCCCTTGTCCATGCAATTATTGCAGAAGATTGAGATTGCGTCTTCCTCGCGGCAGTCCTTTATCCTATTCATAACCAGGAGGAATCTGGCCCAGTAATGGTGTACTGTTTCTTCAGGCTTTTGCCTAGTTTTGGATAGATCGCTTATGTTCGGGTGGGTGGGTGGAATTAAATCCGAAACCTCACCCAATATGAGACTCAGAGGCCAAGGAGTTTCTGAACTCTGAAGTTTAGGTTCTCGGATGTTTTCCAATGAGTCTAGCCCATTGCCTGATTCTAAGTTCAGGTCTTGAGTTATATCCTCCCCTCCACGGGTATCCGGCCTGGAGGGATCGGGAATTCGGACGTAATTAGTCCTTAAGATAGATGAAGGGTCGCCGCACTGCCCTTCTACCACGGCAACGTGATGGGTGACCTAGGGAGAGTTAATCTCTCTTAGATCGGGTTTAGGCCCAACCTTGTCGTAATCTGTAGCGACCCCCAGGGCGGCGATGCGGTCCAAGAGCTCGTTCATGGAATAGAGCTCTATTGGATCTAACTGCTCGGCAAGTTCATAACTGACATGAAGATTGCTTTTGATGACCCGAGAGGTCATCATCGGCGCAGCAGCCGAACAGGCGGTCATAAGAAAACCACCCAGCCGGAGAGTTTGGCCGACAGCCAAAGCTCCCTTAGCAACAGTGCAATATTTAAAGACGGGATGAGGCATCCTTCCTGATGGCGATGGCACAGAGGAACTCTCAATGAAAGAACCAATGTCAGTGTCAAAACCGGCGGATCTCGGGTAGGGGGTCCCGAACTGTGCGTCTAGGCGGATGGTAACAGGAGACAAGGGACACGAAGTTTTACCCAGGTTGGGGCCCTCTCGATGGAGGTAAAACCCTACGTCATGCTTGATTAATATTGATGATATGGGTAGTACAAGAGTAGATCTACCACGAGATCGAGGAGGCTAAACCCTAGAAGCTAGCCTATGGTATGATTGTTGTATGTTGTCCTACGGACTAAAGCCCTCCGGTTTATATAGACACCGGAGAGGGTTAGGGTTACACAAAGTCGGTTACAATGGTAGGAGATCTAAATATCCACATCGCCAAGCTTGCCTTCCACGCCAAGGAAAGTCCCTTCCGGACACGGGTCGAAGTCTTCAATCTTGTATCTTCATAGTCCAGGAGTCCGGCCGAAGGTATAGTCCGGCCATCCGGACACCCCCTAATCCAGGACTCCCTCAGGGCCTGTTCCGGAGCTCCGCCGGAGGGAGCATCGATCACGGAGGGCTTCTACATCAACACCATAACCTCTCCGATGATGTGTGAGTAGTTTACCTCAGACCTTCGGGTCCATAGTTATTAGCTAGATGGCTTCTTCTCTCTTTTTGGATCTCAATACAATGTTCTCCCCCTCTCTCGTGGAGATCTATTTGATGTAATCTTCTTTTGCGGTGTGTTTTTTGAGACCGATGAATTGTGGGTTTATGATCAAGTTTATTTATGAACAATATTTGAATCTCCTCTGAATTCTTTTATGTATGATTGGTTATCTTTGCAAGTCTCTTCGAATTATCAGTTTGGTTTGGCCTACTAGATTGATCTTTCTTCTAATGGGAGAAGTGCTTAGCTTTGGGTTCAATCTTGCGGTGCCCTTTCCTAGTGACAGTACGGGAAGCAAGGCACGTATTGTATTGTTGCCATCGAGGATAACAAGATGGGGTTAATATCATATTGTGTGGATCGAGAAGAGGTGTCTAGAGGGGGGTGATTAGACACTAAGTGCCAAAAGTTGCAGTTTTTAATATTCTTAAGTTCAAGTGGAGTTTAGGCACAAGTTTAACAAACACAATACATATCAAGCAAGCATGCAATGAGTATATGAGAAGCGGAAAGTAAAGCATGCAACTTGCGAGAATGTAAATGGAAGGGTTTGGAGTATTCAAATGCAATTGGAGACACGGATGTTTTTGGCGTGGTTCCAATGGGTGGTGCTATCGTACATCCACGTTGATGGAGACTTCAACCCACGGAGGGTAACGGTTGCGCGAGTCCACGGAGGGATCCACCCACGAAGGGTCCACGAAGAAGCAACCTTGTCTATTCCATCATGGTCGTCGCCCACGAAGGACTTGCCTCACTAGCGGTAGATCTTCACGAAGTAGGCGATCTCCTTGCCCTTACAAACTCCCTGGTTCAACTCCGCAATCTTGTCGGAGGCTCCCAAGTGACACCTAGCCAATCTAGGAGACACCACTCTCCAAGAAGTAACAAATGGTGTGTTGATGATGAACTCCTTGCTCTTATGCTTCAAATGATAGTCTCCCCAACACTCAACTCTCTCTCATAAGATTTGGATTTGGTGGAAAGAGATTTGAGTGGAAAGCAACTTGGGGAAGGCTAGAGATCAAGATTCATATGGTAGGAATGGAATATCTTGAGCTCAACACAAGGGTAGGTGGTTCTCTCTCAGAAAATGTGTATTGGAAGTGAAGATCTGTTTTGATGGCTCTCTCAACGAATGAAGAGTGGGTGGAGGGGTATATATAGCATCCACACAAAATCTAACCGTTACACACAATTTGCCAAACTCGGTGGGACCGAATTGTTAAACTCGGTCGGACTGATTTAGCAAACCTAGTGACCGTTAGGATTTTCGGTGGGACTGAGATGCAACTCGGTAGGACCGATATGGTTAGGGTTTGGGCATAACGTAATCTCGGTGTGACTGATTACACAAACTCGGTGGGACCGATTTTGGTAATAAGCTAACCAAGATTTGGTCAGGCAAACTCGGTGAGACCGATTACACAAACTCGGTGGGACCGATTTTGGTAATGAGCTAACCAGAGGTTTTGCATTGTAATCTCGGTAGTACCGATTGCTCAAACTCGGTGAGACCGATTTTGGCAATGAACATACACAGTGAGATTACAATCCCATCTCAGTGAGACCGAGATCCCTATCGGTGAAACCGATTTGCTAGGGTTTGTGGAAGTGCCTATGACATGTGAAACTCAGTGGCGCCGGATAGAAAGAATCGGTGGGGCCGAGTTTGACTTTTGGTTTAGGCCATATGTGGATATGGAAAGGTAGTTGAGGATTTTGGAGCATATCACTAAGCACATGAAGCAAGAGGCTCATTAAGCAACACCTCATCCCTCCTTGATAGTATTGGCTTTTCCTATAGACTCAATGTGATCTTGGATCACTAAAATAGAAAATGTAGAGTCTTGATCTTGGATCTTGAGCCAATCCTTTGTCCTTAGCATCTTGAAGGGGTTACACATCCTTTAGTCCATGCCACTCCATTGTTGAACTTATCTGAAACATACTAGGTAAAAGTGTTAGTCCAACAAGAGATATGTTGACATTGATTACCAAACCCACCTAGGGAGCACTTGTGCTTTCAATCTCCCCCTTTTTGGTAATTGATGACAACATACATCAAAGCTTTAGATAAAGATATAGAGAATGGCAAGTAAAGCTTTGGAAAGACATGTAACATGCATAGGCTCCCCCTACATGTATGCAATCATGTGAATATGGAATATTGGAGCACGTGAATGCATAGACATGACAGAGTAAGCAATGTGTTACATGTATCTTGGCTATATGCATCAGAGCAAATGATGTGACTATGATAAAAATACCTTCATGCTTATGAGTCCTTCTTGCAAACAGTATGTACATCAGCAAGAACTTCTCATTCACATGACAGTGATGCATATACTTACCTTGTAGTCCTGAGTTGGCTTAGGATGGGATGAACCTGCGCAAACAAGGTTAGATAACACAGATACATCTACTAACCAGAGCAAACAAAAAGGAACCACAATAGAACCAAGACTGGGATGACATGTAGAGTGAGTATGTAACATCCCAAATTTTCAATTTGGAATGTTATACATTAGATCATCATGCATAACATATTTTCTTGCATTTTGGTCGATCCTAGAAATTTCACACAACTCAAGGACCCTCGGAGAGAGTTGGAGATTTTGTTATTTTCATATTTGAGTTTTATCAAATTTTGAAAAGTGGATCATTTCATTTTATTTATTTCATCTTCAATTATTTTTCCAATATCAAAAACACGAGAGAGGAATAATATGACTTTCCCAAATTTTGGAAAAATGAAGATTTAATAAATAAATAAAATTTGGATTTTTCCGGAGTTTATTTGCATTTTATTTGGATTAGGGAAAAATGCGTGTTTTTAAAATATTGCATTTAGGCCCCGAGTAAAAGTTCATTTTGTTCAACTCATTTTTAGGAGTCAGGGAAAATTAATTTCGGGATTTTTGGAGTTCGTTTAGATTTTCTTTTATTTGTTTTTCTGCGCGCGTAACTATTTAAAAAAAACGCAGCGCCCGACTGGGCCAAGGGCCCAGCCGAGCCGGCCCGCACCGCGCCCCTCCCCTCGTGCGCGCGCCGCGCGCAGCCGCCGCCGCCGCCCGCCGAGTCCAACTCGGACTCCGCCGCCGCCGCCTCCCCTTGCCTTGCCCCCTCCCCCAAGCACCCCCCCTCTTATATATACCAGCCCCCCCTCTCCTCCCCAAGCAGCCGCGCCCCGCCCCCGCAGCAGCAGCAGCAGCCGCCGGCGCCGCCGCCTGCCGCCGCCGCCCCTCGCCGAGTTAGCCGCCGCGCCACCCTCCCCTCGGTTCGGTTTTTTTTATAAAAAAACCATTCCGGTTTCTTTTCGTTTCGGTTTTTTTTAAACCCTAGATCGGTTTTTCGTTTTTTTGTCGGTTTAGTTGTTTAGCGAGCGTTCGTCGGACCGTTCGTCTTAGCGAACGTGATCACCGGTTATTCTCGGTTAACGAACGTCCGTTCGTTTAACCGTTCGTCGTTTTTCTTTTTTGTCGGATTTATTCCGCGATTTTCTGAATCGCAATTTCAGATCCGATCTTCTTTCTAGTTTATCTGCTCGCTCGTTTATCGGAATCAGGTGATTCAAGTGCCTGGAGTTTCGTTTCGAAACCGCCGTTCCGACTAATCAATTTAAACAAGTTTTTGCTATTGTAAAATTTGGCCTGGTTTCAATTTGCTAGAACCGAGTTATTTTCTTCCGCCGTTTGTTTTCCATTACTTTGTTCGGTTCGTTTCTGTTTCGATATTTTGTTCGAGTTTTACCTGTGCATTAGATGAGTACTTATTGTATGCTTGTTGTTTGTCTGCGATAGATCACCGGAGTGCGCCGCCTGTTACTTCGAATCTCTAGGTTTCGCGGATCCTCAGCAAGGCAAGTAACACTTTGATCATACCTTCTCATTGCCCAGTTTTTATTGCATTAGACCAATCCTCACACATTGCATGATTAGGATCTAATTAAACTGTGGGATGGGAAGTAGTTGAGGTAGTACCTATTACCTGTTTTACTTACGAAACCTTTGGGAGTTACTTCTGCGTTTGCTTATTATGCCATGCTATGCTAGTAGACGTGGATTGGGTGAGTGATATCCATGACAGATGTGAGTATTGTTAATTAATGGTTTTATCTAAGGTGGCAACTTAAATACACATCTGGGTGGATTGAGGCACCTGGTTTCTATCAGGACTTGCCTGTTTTTCTTTGGACCGCCACCCAGGCTAAAAGGGATCATAAGATCATTCATGCTAGTAACTTCTGTGTGCAGCCACAAGCCATTATGGGCTCTGGCATAGTTGATTAAGTCGCGCGAACTCTTACAGGGTAGACTAGCAGATGTAGGGGAAAGTAGGTGTACCGGTCTATCCAACGTAAGGTGCTAGCCTTCTGAAAGACTATGTCTCGGTCATCCGTTTCTCAAACACCATGTAGTGCGAGAAATCAAACGGGGGCGATCGAGTCTTGTGGGGAAAAGTGTGCAAACCTCTGCAGAGTGTACAAACTAATCATGATTAGCCGTGTCCCCGGTTATGGACAACTTGAGTATCTAGCACTTGAATATCATGTGAATCTCATCATGTTACTTCTAAATTAATATTGTTGGGTTATTGATGATTACTTTTAATTGGGATTGAGGATGCTGTCAACCATTCTCAATGTTTAACAACCACCATGATAGTTAAATAAATTTATTCCTTTGCAGTAGGGAAAAATTGGCTTTACGCAAAACTGTAACCATAGAGCTTTCCACCAGCCATACATGCATATAGTATAGCTCATTACTATTCAATATTCCCTATGTGTTACCTTGCCAGCATATTCCATGTGCTGACCCGTTTTCGGGCTGCAACTTTCATGTTGCAGACTTTTCAGACGACGAGTAAGGTGCTTTTAGGTCGTGGTTCTATACTCAGTGATGCCGTTCGAGTTGATGGACTCACTTATCTTCCAAGTCTTCCGCTGTTATCATTATTAGATGGCCTTAAGCCATATTTATTGTAATAAGTTCTCTTTGAGACACCGATGTAATAAGTGTGTGATTGCTACTCTGTTATAAATCCTTCGAAGTACTGTGTGGTGTCAGTATTACTGATCCAGGGATGACACCGGAGCACAGAGACTTGACCATCTGAGGTCGGGTCGCTACAGAGATGGTATCAGAGCACACGCTGACTGTAGGACACGACCACTAAGTTAAAGCCATAGATCACTATTCTCCTCTCATTTTCTAACTCCTCATCTTTTCTACTCTTTTAGGATGACGGACGCGAAGATCAAGTACACTCAACCGGATGAAGGCACACCTTTTGGATTTCACTTGAAGGAAGTCACCAAGTACCTGAACATTGGACTACCAAGCTTCACCGGAACCTTCAACGCCACTCTGCCTGAAGAGGAGTGCTGGAAGATTCAAGCTCACGTTCCGGGAAGGACACTCGCGCCAATCACGAAGCCCATAGATAGTGTTTTCAGTGCACCAACCTGGAGTCTGGGAAAGAGCATGGCAGCTCATATCACCATGGGACGCATTGGAGAAGTTTATCAAGAAGACCTCAAGGACACTATCTACCAGATTTGCGGACGCCAAGATGAACAATGGGAGATAGTCAGCACCAAGAAGGATAGATCCATTGCAGCTTTCATCCAGGAGTTAAACCAGCACATTCGACGCCAAGAGAACCAGATGTGCAATGACATGATAGAGTTGAAGAATGCGAAGGCAAGGATCATCGAGCTACAAGGAGAACTGAAGGGTACATGCAAGGACTACATGGACGAGATCGTAGCTCTAGCAAGGCACAATGGTGATCTTAAGCAGGAGATTGAAGAACTCAAGGGGAAATTAGCATCCAAGAGGGAAGACAAGTACGTCGCATGTCCGGACAACTACATCATCATCGACGACACCGATTCGGATCCAAGTGAACCCGACTTTGAAGACGAAGCTGGAGCAGACATCATGGAGTCTTCCACCGATTCAAATTTCTAGATGACCACCCAATATTAGTAGTATTTCCCCCCATGTATACATTATAGTTCGAACACTTTTGCGATAGTTCTAGACCGATTGTATGCCCTTGTTTGAATTGAATGAAGTGATTTTGTGTGCATTTGTCTCATGTGCATTTGGGTAGTGTTTTCTCTTTAGACCTCACTCTATTCTTAATTCTCATCTTTTCTAAAACCCTCAGATGCCTCCGAGACGTGACAATGGATTCCCACCGGAGCTCACTCAGTTGATCCAGCAGCAGAACCAATTGATGCAGTTGTTAGTCCAGAATCAGCAAAACAACACCAACAACAACACCAACAACAACAACAACAACAACAACAACAACAACAACAACAACAACAACAACAACAACAACAACAACAACAACAACAACAACAACAACAACAACAACAACAACCCTCCGCCGCCGCCACTTGTTGATCACCTAACCCGTTTCCTTAGGCTGAATCCGTCGGTGTTTTCCAGTAGCACCGAGCCAATAGTAGCAGACGATTGGCTCCGCAAGATAGGAAGGGAGTTGACCACTGCAGGATGCACAGATATTGAGAAAGTGAAGTTTGCCGCACATCAGCTTGACGGACCCGCGGCAGCATGGTGGGAGAATTTCACAACCACTTACCCAGTTGACACTGTCACATGGGATCAGTTTCAGCAAGCTTTCCGCACTGCCATGTTTCAGCAGGAGCTATGGCCATGAAGAAGCGTGAGTTTCGCAACTTACGCCAAGGAGGAAGGACAGTTGGCCAGTACGTTGACAACTTCAGCAAGTTAGCACGTTATGCTCCAGATGACGTTGCTACGGATGCAGCTAAGCAGGAGAAGTTTCTGGAAGGACTGAATGATGAGCTAAGCATGCAGTTGATGGTAGCAAGTTTCAACATCTACCAGGAGTTGGTAGATCGTGCCATCATGATTGAAGGGAAGCAACAGCAGATTGAGAACCGCAAGAGGAAGTATGGACAGGGGAAGTATAACTCTGGAGCCCAGCAGAAGCCCCGTTTTACCCCTAAACCGGGAGTTCAGTTTCAGCATACCCATGGAGGAGGTAGTTCGCACAACCATAATGGCCACAAGAATGGTAATGGGAATGGAGGAAGCAACGGCCAGAACCGTACCACCCCATCAACCCCAGCCAAGAGAGATCTGAGTCAAGTCACCTGTTTCAAGTGTTCCAAGACCGGACATTATGCCAATGAATGTCCCGAAGGCCAAAATGGAAATGGAAGCTCTGGAAAGAAGCCAAACCCTTTCAATAGGGGACAGGTGAACCACGTTAGCGTGGAGGAGGTTGAAGCTCAGCCTGATGCAGTAATCGGTAAGTTTTTGGTCAAGTCATTTACTGCACTCGTTCTTTTCGATACTGGTGCATCGCATTCATACATATCAAGGGGATTTGTGGAAAAGTATAACCTGCCCACTAGGGTTCTTAAAACACCTATGTTAGTAAGCTCGCCGGGAGCATAGTACATGGCCAGACAAGGATGTTTTCAAGTGCCATTAAGTATAGGAAGGCATGTTTTCCCAACGGATTTAATCATTCTGGAATCCCAAGGTCTGGATGTAATTCTTGGTATGGATTGGTTGTCGATGTATGGAGGAAACATCGATTGCGCCAGTAAGACAATTCTGCTTACAACGCCCAAAGGAAGAAGGATCAAGTATGTATCCCGACATACGCCAAACAGGACACAAGTAAATTCTTTATCAGGAGTTGTACAGGAGGAAGTACCAGTGGTAAAGGATTTTCCTGATGTATTTCCTGAGGAATTGCCAGGCATGCCACCGGATAGAGACATTGAGTTTTTGATTGAGCTTTTGCCAGGCACTGGGCCAATATCAAAGAGACCATACAGGATGCCAGCACAAGATCTGGTGGAAATTAAGAAGCAGATTAAGGAGTTACTGGATAAAGGTTATAATCGCCCAAGTTCTTTGCCTTGGGGATCACCCGTACTTCTAGTGGAGAAGAAGGATGGATCATTAAGGATGGTTGTTGATTACCGTGGATTGAATGAAGTAACCATCAAGAACAAGTACCCACTGCCAATGATTAATGATCTGTTTGATTATTTGCAAGGAGCTAAAGTGTTTTCCAAGATCGATTTGTGATCAGGGTACCATCAGTTGAAGATTCGAGAGCAAGACATACCTAAGACAGCTTTTACCACGAGATATGGATTGTATGAGTATACTGTTATGTCATTCGGACTGACTAACGCACCTGCCTATTTTATGAACCTGATGAACAAGGTATTTATGGAGTTCTTGGATAAGTTCGTCGTACTGTTCATTGATGACATTCTGATTTTCTCAAAGAATGAAGAAGAGCATAAGGAACATTTGTGTTTGGTTTTGGAGAAACTAAGGGAACATCAGTTATATGCCAAATTCAGCAAATGCGAGTTTTGGTTGAAGGAAGTAGGATTCCTCGGACATGTTATATCCAGAGAAGGGATAGCAGTTGACCACAAAAAGGTTGAGACCGTAACCGAATGGGAATCACCAACGACAGTTGGAGAGATCCGGAGTTTTCTTGGACTCGCAGGATACTACCGGAGATTTATTGAGAATTTCTCAAGGATTGCAAAGCCTATGACTGAATTGTTGAAGAAGGATACCAAGTTCAATTGGACTAAGGAATGTGAGGCCAGTTTTCAGGAGTTGAAGAAACGATTGGTTTCCTCACCAGTGTTGATTCTGCCAGATCAGACCAAGGATTATGAGGTGTATTGCGACGCTTCACGCAGAGGACTTGGAGCAGTGCTTATGCAGGAAGGAAGAGTTGTTTCATATGCCTCACGACAACTGAAACCTCATGAATTAAATTATGCTAAGCACGATTTGGAGTTAGCAGCCGTAGTGCATGCATTGAAGACATGGAGACATTTCCTCATTGGAAATCATTGTGAGGTGTACACGGATCACAAGAGTTTCAAGTACATTTTCACGCAGAAGGAGTTGAACCTCAGACAAAGGAGATGGTTGGAGCTCATCAAGGATTATGATATGAGATTGCATTACCATCCAGGAAAGGCTAATGTTGTAGCTGACGCATTGAGCCGAAAGAGCCATGTCAATACACTAATGACGGGAGAAATACCAAGGGAGTTAGCAGAAGATCTTCGTGAACTATGTGTGGAGATAGTTCCGAGAGGCTATGTAGCAGCATTGGAGATTCAGTCAACATTAATGGATAAAATCAGAGAGGCTCAGAAATCTGACAAGGAGATTGCTGCTATAAAAGCGAAAATGAGCGAAGGTAAAGCAAAAGGATTTCGTGAGGATGAGCACGATACCCTATGGTTTGAGGACTGTGTTTATGTGCCAAACGACCCGGAGATCAGGAAGTTGATTCTACAAGAGGCACATGATTCACCCTATTCGATTCACCCAGGAAATACCAAGATGTATTTGGATTTGAAGGAAACATTCTGGTGGACCGGAATGAAGAAGGATATTGCAGCATATGTAGCAGTTTGTGATGTGTGTCATAGAGTAAAAGCAGAACATCAGAAGCCAGCCGGATTGTTACAACCATTGCCGATACCCGAATGGAAGTGGGATAAGATAGGCATGGATTTTATCACAGGATTACCCAGGACGAAGGCAGGCTATGACTCGATATGGGTAGTAGTTGATCGTTTGACGAAGGTAGCACATTTCATCCCAGTTAAGACCACTTACACCAGTGCTAAGTTGGCAAAGATATACATGACTAGGATCATTTGTTTGCATGGAGTTCCGAGGAGTATCGTATCAGATAGAGGATCCCAATTTACCTCAAAGTTTTGGAATCAGTTGCATGAAACTTTGGGAACCAGACTAGAGTTCAGCACAGCTTTTCACCCATAGACGGATGGGCAGACTGAGAGGGTCAATCAGATTTTGGAAGATATGCTGAGGGCCTGTGCGCTAGATTATGGATCTAGTTGGGACGATAACTTGCCGTATGCGGAGTTTTCTTATAATAACAGTTACCAAACCAGTTTGAAGATGGCACCTTTCGAAGCTTTATACGGAAGGAGGTGCAGGACACCGTTGTCATGGGACGAAGTTGGAGACCGTCAGTTCTTTGGACCAGATTTGATTAAAGAGTCTGAACGGAAGGTTAAGTTGATTCGCGATAGGCTCAAGATAGCCCAGTCCACGCAAAAGAGCTACGCAGATCCTAAACGCAAGGAGACAGTTTACGAAACCGGAGACAGAGTTTATCTTCGAGTATCCCCACTTCGAGGATTTAAGCGCTTTGGAGTTAAGGGAAAATTAGCACCGCGTTTCGTTGGACCGTATAAGATTTTGCAACGTATGGGAGAAGTCGCTTATAAGTTGGAATTACCAGAGGGACTGTCAGGAGTTCATGATGTATTCCATGTTTCTCAGCTGAAGAAATGTCACGCCGAAATGGAGGAGGTACCCCTAAGAGATACAGTGCCGCTTGAAGCGATTCAGTTGAAGGATGACTTAACGTATGAAGATAAACCAGTCAAGATTCTCGATTATGCCAGCAGAGTTACCCGCAGCAAGGTTATCAAGTTTTGCAAAGTTCAGTGGAACCACCGCTCAGAGGATGAAGCCACCTGGGAGAGAGAAGAAGATTTGCTCAAGGACCACCCTCACCTATTTTCTAGCCAAGCCGAATCTCGAGGGCGAGATTCATCTTAAGGGGGGTAGGTTTGTAACATCCCAAATTTTCAATTTGGAATGTTATACATTAGATCATCATGCATAACATATTTTCTTGCATTTTGGTCGATCCTAGAAATTTCACGCAACTCAAGGACCCTCGGAGAGAGTTGGAGATTTCGTTATTTTCATATTTGAGTTTTATCAAATTTTGAAAAGAGGATCATTTGATTTTATTTATTTCATCTTCAATTATTTTTCCAATATCAAAAACACGAGAGAGGAATACTATGACTTTCCCAAATTTAGGAAAAATGAAGATTTAATAAATAAATCAAATTTGGATTTTTCCGGAGTTTATTTGCATTTTATTTGGATTAGGGAAAAATGTGTGTTTTTAAAATATTGCATTTAGGCCCCGAGTAAAAGTTCATTTTGTTCGACTCATTTTTAGGAGTCGGGGAAAATTAACTTCGGGATTTTTGGAGTTCGTTTAGATTTTCTTTTATTTGTTTTTCTGCGCGCGTAACTATTTAAAAAAAAGAACCGCAGCGCCCGACTGGGCCAAGGGCCCAGCCGAGCCGGCCTGCACCACGCCCCTCCCCTCGCGCGCGCGCCGCGCGCAGCCGCCGCCCGCCGAGTCCGACTCGGACTCCGCCGCCGCCGCCTCCCCTTGCCTTCCCCCTCCCCCAAGCAACCCCCCTCTTATATATACCAGCCCCCCTCTCCTCCCCAAGCCGCCGCGCCCCACCCCCGCAGCAGCAGCAGCAGCAGCAACAACCGCCGCTGCCGCCGCCGCCGCCCGCGCCTCGCCTCGCCCCGCGCCGCCAAGCCCCGCCACCCGCCGGAGCCGCCGCCCCTCGCCGAGGTAGCCGCCGCGCCACCCTCCCATCGGTTCCGTTTTTTATAAAAAAATCGTTCCGGTTTCTTTTCGTTTCGGTTTTTTTTTAAAACCCTAGATCGGTTTTTCATTTTTTTTGTCGGTTTAGTTGTTTAGCGAGCGTTCGCCGGACCGTTCGTCTTAACGAACGTGATCACCGGTTATTCTCGATTAATGAACGTCCGTTCGTTTAACCGTTCGTCGTTTTTCTTTTTCGTCGGATTTATTCCGCGATTTTCTAAATCGCGATTTCAGATCCGATCTTCTTTCTAGTTTATCTTCTCGCTCGTTTATCGGAATCAGGTGATTCAAGCGCCTGGAGTTTCGTTTCGAAACCGCCGTTCCGACTAATCAACTTAAACAAGTTTTTGCTACTGTAAAATTTGGCCTAGTTTCAATTTGCTAGAACCGAGTTGTTTTCTTCCGCCGTTTGTTTTCCGTTACTTTGTTCGGTTCGTTTCTCTTTGCAACCAGAGTTCTTAAGTTGAACTTTCTGGTTCGATATTTTGTTCGAGTTTTACCTGTGCATTAGATGAGTACTTATTGTATGCTTGTTGTTTGTCTGCGATAGATCACCGGAGTGCGCCGCCTGTTACTTCGAATCTCTAGGTTTCGCGGATCCTCAGCAAGGCAAGTAACACTTTGATCATACCTTCTCATTGCCCAGTTTTTATTGCATTAGACCAATCCTCACACATTGCATGATTAGGATCTAATTAAACTGTGGGATGGGAAGTAGTTGAGGTAGTACCTATTACCTGTTTTACTTACGAAACCTTTGGGAGTTACTTCTGCGTTTGCTTATTATGCCATGCTATGCTAGTAGACGTGGATTGGGTGAGTGATATCCATGACAGATGTGAGTATTGTTAATTAATGGTTTTATCTAAGGTGGCAACTTAAATACACATCTGGGTGGATTGAGGCACCTGGTTTCTATCAGGACTTGCCTGTTTTTCTTTGGACCGCCACCCAGGCTCAAAGGGATCATAAGATCATTCATGCTAGTAACTTCTGTGTGCAGCCACAAGCCATTATGGGCTCTGGCATAGTTGATTAAGTCGCGCAAACTCTTACAGGGTAGACTAGCAGATGTACGGGAAAGTAGGTGTACCGGTCTATCCAACATAAGGTGCTAGCCTTCTGAAAGACTATGTCTCGGTCATCCGTTTCTCAAACACCATGTAGTGCGAGAAATCAAACGGGGGCGATCGAGTCTTGTGGGGAAAAGTGCGCAAACCTCTGCAGAGTGTACAAACTAATCATGATTAGCCATGTCCCCGGTTATGGACAACTTGAGTATCTAGTACTTGAATATCATGTGAATCTCATCATGTTACTTCTAAATTAATATTGTTGGGTTATTGATGATTACTTTTAATTGGGATTGAGGATGCTGTCAACCATTGTCAATGTTTAACAACCACCATGATAGTTAAATAAATTTATTCCTTTGTAGTAGGGAAAAATTGGCTTTACGCAAAACTGTAACCATAGAGCTTTCCACCAGCCATACACATGCATATAGTATAGCTCATTACTGTTCAATATTCCCTATGTGTTACCTTGCCAGCATATTCCATGTGCTGACCCGTTTTCGGGCTGCAACTTTCATGTTGCAGACTTTTCAGGCGACGAGTAAGGTGCTTTTAGGTCGTGGTTCTACACTCAGTGATGCCGTTGGAGTTGATGGACTCACTTATCTTCCAAGTCTTCCGTTGTTATCATTATTAGATGGCCTTAAGCCATATTTATTGTAATAAGTTCTCTTTGAGACACCGATGTAATAAGTGTGTGATTGCTACTCTGCTATAAATCCTTTGAAGTACTGTGTGGTGTCAGCATTACTGATCCAGGGATGACACCGGAGCACACAGACTTGACCATCTGAGGTCGGGTTGCTACAGAGTACTAAGTACTACATTGGATATAGACATGTCCCCAAAGGTAAAGATATGCAATAAAATCAGAGCAATAGAAAATAATCAACAGAGCTTGAGCTAAAGCAAGCAAAAAAACATGTCTTTCCCCTTTTAAAGACATGTGACATCTCTCCTCTTGAACACCAAGTATCTGGGGTCATTGATGATATTACTTTCTCTCCCCCTGAGTATTCTCTCTTTCTCCCCCTATAGGAAGGATTAAGCTTTGATGTGATCTCTCTCTCCCCCTTTGACATCAATTTCCAAGAAGGGACTTCTGGACATGTGATACAAGTGGGTTGGTCCTGGAGTCACAGAGCAAAGCAGCATGTGTAACATGATGCTGGTAGAGGACAAGAATCATTGAGTGGAGCTGGAGGACTGGAGCAAATAGAAATCAGGAATAAGTGGCAAGTTGGTTTTACTGGGATGAAATCGGTGACTCCAAGTTGTGTGCTTCGGTTGCACCGAAAAGTTTCAGTTGAGCCGAAGAGAACAAACCGGTGTGACCGAGTTCATCAGAGTGAAACCACTTGTCACCTTAGCTCACTAGACAAGTAGGATCTCACAAAGATTTGCAAGGAATTAACTGAAAGATTTGCAATGAATTGGATGCAGAAAATGCAGAACAAATGGAAAAGAAAAGAAACTAAAAGTTCTAGATGAAGTTTTTTTTTGAAAAGGGGAAACAAATATGCAAGGAACAAATGCAATAACACAGAAAAGAAAACACAAGAGAACTTCATCTAGAGTTGGGCGGTGACAAAGTCACCTATGTTAGAGTATATTGACTTAGGAGTCAAGTGAGAGCACTTGATCATAGGTCATACTCATCGTTTAAGCTCAAAATGGGGTTACTATTTTTCGTTTAAGCATCTTGATGTATTCACATCTTGTTGAGTTGCTTTGACTCATGTCTTGGAGTAAAGCTTCTCTAAGATGGAATAACATACCTTGGGTGGTGGTGTGGGTCTTGCTCATGTAGTTGAACTTGTGTGGGTTGCTCAAGGTTGATGTAGTTCATCAAGAGTTGGGAGCACCACTTGGAGTTTGATTTCATCTACCTACATGGGTTAGTCTTGCAAGGAAGAGCACTTGTGTATCCAAAATGACTATCATGAAACTCAACATAGAATTTGTCAAAGGATATGTTTGAAAGGTTTCGTGCTTCCTTGTCTTCAACCACCATTGTGTAGAGACTTGGTGATGTAGAGATTGCTCAAGATGTGAGTGAGTTGTAATCTCATAGAATTAGATTCAACCAAGTACCTACACGGGTTAGATAACATGCAAGGTGCAAATATATCCAAGACATATGAATAGCTTCATAAGAGAAATATCAAGGATTAGTCATAGGCTCATGCCTCGCATGTATCAAATGGAGTTTCTACTCCAAGTTTGAAGCATCAATGATGTTCAATTCACCTCTTAACCTGCAAAACACTTTCTCATCAAGTGGTTTAGTGAATATATCCGCCAATTGCTTATCGGTGCGAACATGCTTAAGGTTAATGTCCCCTTTGGCAACATGATCTCAAATGAAATGATGACGAACTTCAATATGCTTAGTTCGAGAGTGTTGCACGGGATTGTGAGCAATCTTAATAGCACTTTCATTGTCACATAGCAATGGAACATGTTTCACATATATCCCATAATCTTTAAGAGTTTGGGTCATCCAGAGTAACTGAGCACAACATGAACCAGCGGCAATGTATTCTGCTTCGACGGTGGATAAGGATACCGAGTTTTGTTTCTTGGAAAACCAAGACACAAGAGATCTACCAAGGAATTCACAAGTACCCGAAGTGGACTTTATATCAACCTTGTCTCCGGCATAGTCCGAATCGGAGTAGCCAACAAGATCAAAAGAGGACCTCTTAGGATACCAAATGCCAAAATTTGGTGTATGGATTAAGTATCTCACTATCCTTTTCACAGCCTTAAGATGACATTCTTTAGGAGCAGCTTGATATCGTGCACACATGCACACACTTAGCATAATATCAGGACGAGAGGCACAAAGATATAACAATGAACCAATCATAGAGCGATAAACCTTTTGATCAACTGGTTCACCATCTTTGGTCAAATAAAGATGTCCACTAGTAGGCATAGGTGTAGGCATACCTTTGCATTCTTGCATATTGAACTTCTTGAATAAGTCTTTGGTGTACTTCGTTTGAGAGACAAATGTACCTTCCTTAGTTTGCTTGATTTGCAAACCGAGAAAGAATTTGAGTTCACTCATCATAGACATCTCAAACTTCTCCGACATTAGCTTTCCAAACCTCTCACTAAAAAGAGGGTTAGTTGAACCAAATATGATATCATCAACATAAATTTGGCACACAAATAGTTCTCCATTAACCCTTTTAGTAAAAAGAGTAGAATCAATTTTACCAATTTCAAAGCCTTTTTCAGTAAGGAACTTGGTCAAGCATTTATACCATGCTCTAGGAGCTTGTTTAAGACCATAAAGAGCTTTGTGAAGTTTGTAAACATGATTAGGTTTCTTAGGATTGACAAATCCGGGAGGTTGCTTAACATAAACTTCCTCTTCAATTTTGCCATTTAGAAAAGCACTTTTAATGTCCATTTGGTATAAGGTTCATGGTGATTAGCATAGGCAAGTAAGATGCGAATGGATTCAAGTCTAGCAACGGGAGCATATGTCTCACCATAGTCCATACCTTCAACTTGTTTATAGCCTTGGGCGACGAGACGTGCTTTGTTGCGAACCACTTGTCCATCTTCATCTTGCTTGTTGCGAAACACCCATTTGGTACCAATGATGTTGTGGTTGTTGTCGGGCTTCTCGACCAATGTCCACACTTGATTTCTCTCGAAGTTGTGTAGCTCTTCATGCATAGCATTTATCCAATCCGGATCCTTCAATGCTTCTTCAACCTTCCTAGGTTCAATTTTAGAAATGAATGAGTAATGTTCACAAAAGTTAGCTAAACGAGTTTTAGAGCGAGTGATTCCCGGTTTGGATATCATTGTAAATTTGCTCGACGGGATGATCTTTGGCAATTCTTGCTCGAACTCGTGTAAGCTTTTGCTTGGGTCGGGGTGGAACATCCTCTTCATCTTGTTCTTCTTCTTCTTCTTGGCCTTCTTCATTGTTGACGTTGTCGTTCTCTTGTCGTGGTGGAGAAGGAGGTTGTTGATGTTCATCTTGGTGTACTTCTTCGTTTTCTTCATCTTGGTGTGTCCCACTTGTGGATGCTTCCGTATCAACTCTTGTTTCACCTTGACGTGAGGTAGAAGCTTCCACTTGGACGGACGAGGTAATCTCCTTCATTTCCGTTGGACGAATCTTGCCAATGGACAAGTCTTGAATTGCTTCCGAAAGGTTTTTGTCTCCTACATCAATTGGCAATTGCTCTACTTGCGAGCCGTTAGATTCATCAAACTTCACATCTACCGTCTCTTCAACCCTTCGGGTGAAATTGTTGTAGACATGGTAAGTGTGAGAGTTTGAGCCATAACCAAGTAGAAAACCTTCATGAGACTTAGGAGCAAATTTAGAACGACGATGCTTATCAAGAATGTAGCACTTTGAGCCGAATACTCGAAAGTATCCAACTTGGGGTTTGTTACCAGTGAGGAGCTCGTATGCCGTCTTGCCGAGTAGCTTGTGAAGATACAAGCGATTTGTTGCATGACAAGTTGTCTCAACCGCTTCCACCCAAAAGTGCTTTGGCGTTTTGTACTCATCAAGCATCGTTCTTGCCATCTCGATAAGAGTCTGGTTCTTCCTCTCAACAACTCCATTTTGTTGAGGTGTGTATGTAGTCGAGAACTCGTGTGAAATCCCTTCTTCGTCAAGAAAGGTGTCCACATTTGCGTTCTTGAACTCCGTTCTGTTGTCACTCCGAACCTTCTTGATCTTCACGTCAAACTGATTTTGGGCCTTTCTAGCGAAGTTTATGAAGATCTTTCGGACCTGCGACTTGTCATCAAGAAAGAACACCCACGTAAATCTTGAAAAATCATCAACTAAGACTAGACCAAATGAGTTACCACCGAGACTCTTGTATGCATTTGGACCAAAGAGATCCATGTGAAGTAGCTCGAGTGGTCTTCTTGTGGTCATGATGTTCTTCGCACGGTGACTTCCTCCAACTTGTTTCCCTGCTTGACAAGCACTACAAAGTCTATCCTTGTCAAATACGACATCTTTTATTCCAAGGATATGATCACCTTTAATAAGCTTATCAAGATTTCGCATTCCAACATGACCTAGTCTTCTATGCCACAACCAGCCTTTAGAAGATTTAGCAATTAAGCAAGTTTTAGGTTGAGCCTTTTTAGTGAAATCAACAATGTAAAGATCTCCTCTACGTATACCGATAAAGACCATTTTATGATTGTCTCTACGAAACACTTGGCAATCTACTTCAGTGAATAAGACATTGAAACCAAAGTCCGCAAGTCTAGAAACTGAAAGTAAATTGTATCCAAGGGATTCAACGAGCATGACATTTTGTATGGAGCTATCATGTGAGATGGCCACCTTACCAAGGCCAACCACCTTACCCTTTGAATTATCACCAAAGGTGACATATTTTTTAGGGCCGTCATTTTCAGCAAGCTCACGGAACATCTCTTCATCTCCGGTCATATGATCAGTACATCCACTATCAAGGACCCACTCCTTTCCTCCAGCCATGTAGCCGCGAAGATTTGCCATAAGACCAAAATGTCTCATTGCATCATCAAGATCATAGTCACTATCATCATCTTCATCATAATATCCACATTCAACGTCATCTTGTGATTGATCAATTCCTAGAGAGGGTAATTCATTAGGTAAATGATCATCAAAGTGGTTACCTTTATGAATTCTTATAGCTTCGGATATGATATCACTAATGATTCCAACATTTCCTTTAGCATGCATGAGATTGGTAAGCTCAAATAGACAATCACCAAAGCTAGGATCACTGGAGTTCATCTTACTCAAAGCAATATACTTATGAAGAATTTCGTCTAAATTTTTCAAGGAATAATCTGGAAATCGTTCCTCAAGAAATTTCCATATAGTATAGGCACAATTAAGAGTAGGCAAACTAGCAATCAAATTTTTGGGCAAACCTCTAATGATGAGCTCAATAGTTCTAAGATTGCGAATCATGTCAATATCTTCATCTAGGGTAGGGTGCAAAGGATCAATATGAGGTGCACAAGGACTAGCAATGTACTTGTTCAAATGATATTCATTGAAAATCTCAAGCATTTCAGTTTTCCACTCATGAAAATATTCTCCATCAAGAATGGGCACTCTATGTCTAAGACTCCCTAAAGTAGACACATCCATCTTCCTCCAAAGGTGTTTCAACCAAGGCAATGGAGACCAAAGCTCTGATACCAATTGTGTGGATCGAGAAGAGGTGTCTAGAGGGGGGGTGATTAGACACTAAGTGCCAAAAGTTGCAGTTTTTAATATTCTTAAGTTCAAGTGGAGTTTAGGCACAAGTTTAACAAACACAATACATATCAAGCAAGCATGCAATGAGTATATGAGCAGCGGAAAGTAAAGCATGCAACATGCGAGAATGTAAAGGGAAGGGTTTGGAGTATTCAAACGCAATTGGAGACACGGATGTTTTTGGCGTGGTTCCGATAGGTGGTGCTATCGTACATCCACGTTGATGGAGACTTCAACCCACGGAAGGTAACGGTTGCGCGAGTCCACGGAGGGCTCCACCCACGAAGGGTCCACGAAGAAGCAACCTTGTCTATTCCATCATGGCCGTCGCCCATGAAGGACTTGCCTCACTAGCGGGAGATCTTCACGAAGTAGGCGATCTCCTTGCCCTTACAAACTCCTTGGTTCAACTCCACAATCTTGTCGGAGGCTCCCAAGTGACACCTAGCCAATCTAGGAGACAGCACTCTCCAAGAAGTAACAAATGGAGTGTTGATGATGAACTCCTTGCTCTTGTGCTTCAAATGATAGTCTCCCCAACACTCAACTCTCTCTCACAGGATTTGGGTTTGGTGGAAAGAATATTTGTGTGGAAAGCAACTTGGGAAGGCTAGAGATCAAGATTCATGTGGTAGGAATGGAATATCTTGAGCTCAACACAAGGGTAGGTGGTTCTCTCTCAGAAAATGTGTATTGGAAGTGAAGATCTGTTCTGATGGCTCTCTCAACGAATGAAGAGTGTGTGGAGGGGTATATATAGCCTCCACACAAAATCTAACCGTTACACACAATTTTCCAAACTCGGCCGGACCGAATCGTTAAACTCGGTCGGACCGATTTAGCAAACCTAGTGACCGTTAGGATTTTTGGTGGGACTGAGATGCAACTCGGTAGGACCGATATGGTTAGGGTTTGGGCATAACGTAATCTCGGTGTGACCGATTACACAAACTCGGTGGGACTGATTTTGGTAATAAGCTAACCAAGAGTTGGTCAGGCAAACTCGGTGAGACCGATTACACAAACTCAGTGGGACCGATTTTGGCAATGAGTTAACCAGAGGTTTTGCATTGTAATCTCGGTAGTACCGATTGCTCAAACTCGGTGAGACCGATTTTGGCAATGAACATACACAGTGAGATTACAATCCCATCTCGGTGGGACCGAGATCCCTATCGGTGAAACCGATTTGCTAGGGTTTGTGGCAGTGGCTATGACATGTGAAACTCAGTGGCGCCGGATAGAAAGAATCGGTGGGGCCGAGTTTGACTTTTGGTTTAGGCCATATGTGGATATGGAAAGGTAGTTGAGAATTTTGGAGCATATCACTAAGCACATGAAGCAAGAGGCTCATTAAGCAACACCTCATCCCTCCTTGATAGTATTGTCTTTTCCTATAGACTCAATGTGATCTTGGATCACTAAAATAGAAAATGTAGAGTCTTGATCTTGGACCTTGAGCAAATCCTTTGTCCTTAGAATCTTGAAGGGGTTCCACATCCTTTAGTCCATGCCACTCCATTGTTGAACTTATCTGAAACATACTAGGTAAAAGTGTTAGTCCAACAAGAGATATGTTGACATTAATTACCAAAACCACCCAGGGAGCTCATGTGCTTTCACATATTGCATGAGTTTATCCCTCTACATCATGTCATCTTACTTAATTAAGGCGTTACTCTGTTATTATGAACTTAATACTCTAGATGCATGCTAGATAGCGGTCGATGTGTGGAGTAATAGTAGTAGATGCAGGCAGGAGTCAGTCTACTTGTCTCGGACATGATGCCTATATACATGATCATACCTAGATATTCTCATAACTATGCTCAATTCTATCAATTGCTCAACAGTAATTTGTTCACCCACCGTAATACATATGCTGTCGAGAGAAGCCACTAGTGAAACCTATGGCCCCGGGGTTTATTTTCCATCATATTAATCTTCCAGCACTTAGTTATTTTTATTGTCTTTTATTTTACTTTGCATCTTTATCATAAAAATACCAAAAATATTATCTTATCATATCTATCAGATCTCACTCTCGTAAGTGACCGTGTAGGGATTGACAACCCCTTATCGTGTTGGTTGCGAGGATTTATTTGTTTGTGTAGGTGCGAGGGACTCGTGCGTGGCCTCCTACTGGATTGATACCTTGGTTCTCAAAAACTAAGGGAAATACTTACGCTGCTTTACTGCATCACCCTTTCCTCTTCAAGGGAAAACCAACGCAGTGCTCAAGAGTTAGAACTCTCTTCAAGGTTCCTCGCCACACATGGCTTCAGCACTTTCTGCCGCATCAGTGGCTACCTCATTGGCTTCTCGTCGCACAGTATTGGCTTGAGCAACATCATTGCTTGGTAATTGGATGCCATCTCGGTGAGAGCCTGATTTCTCTTTTATCTAGTTATCCTGTACTTGAGCTAGTCCATCATTTTGTGGGCTCAGATGGGCAGCACTAGAAAGTTGATGTGCGGTAGATCACACAAAGAACTGACAACTGAGCAACCTGTCATCGCTGTTTCTAACAGTGAGTGTGTCGCCCTGTCGTGATGTTGACGGGCGGTCAGACAAGTTTGCCGCAGCATCAAATGATGATCTTTGTGGAGGTTTTCCCGTATTGAAGCCATACTCTGTACATCCCCCAAGTAGAACAAGCATGCCATCTCTCCTCTTCTTATCTAGTTCAGCAATTTTTGACATTCTCTCCTTTTCCACCCGGGCCTTCGCTAGCATGTACTCCATCACAATCCTCTCAAGCGACGCCTTCAAGTCATGTAAATGTGATCACGACATACATTGATTAGATTGGAATGCCATGTAAAAACCTTCTGCAAAGTGGTATCTAAGACATTTATATTGAATAGCATTGCCTCAGCCAGTTTGGGAACGGTGAGTTCCGCAAACATTGTTGTAGTTCCATCTTTGATAGTGATCATCCTCCTCGTCTGTTAAATCATCTGTATTACCAATGCTCCCCTGGAAACCTGTAAAAACAACCTGGCCCAAATGCACGTTATTAGATAGATGGTCTACCCTTGTCCATTGTTCGCAACGTATTGGGTTATTACTGTTGTGCTTCCCTCGTACCTATAGTTTCACATGTAGACCAGATACTTTCATGTCGAGCGTGTCTAGTGTCTCCAGCATCTTGGTTGTTACATGCTTGAAATGCGGGACACCTTCGGGGACGACAAGCATTGGCGATCGTAAAATATCAATGTATATCAGCTGTTCACCAAAACGGTAGATGAATTAAACACGTTCTGTTCTCATGTAGCATTATAAAATGAATCACGCATCCGTTGTGGTTGACGATCGAGTATTCCTTGAATTACCAGCAAAACATGCAAACAACCATGCACATTGATGTTTGCAGCTCTTGACTCCCTGTACATGCGTACACCATTAGCTATGCAATCTGCCACAAATGTACACCAGTCCGTCTCGGGGATAAGATCGAGATTCTGAAAAATTGACAGAAAATCCCGGTTGATCACGTGGCCACTTGCTGGGGCAAGGTACACATACAACCAATGAGTAGGAAATACTTCTTGAACTTATCTCTCTACATTATTCCGGCCAGCTTGTCAACAAATTGCTTAATTGGCTTTCCATTGCCTCTTGACTCTTGTCTGAATTCCTTCTCTTCTTCAGTTGGATCCCTAACCTTATGCTTGCCAGGGCCATGCCGAGGAATTGGGACTTCTATCCTGGCATCTGGGACTCCCGACATCCTCTTGACAAGCTTCCTAATTTTAATGTGCTTGCCTCTGATTATTAATGTTTAATTCTTCCAGTCCACCTGGTTAATCAACCAGAGAGTTATTTATGGCTCTTGGGAGACGGCAATTTGGCATATCTAAAAATGAGCAAACCCAAGCTCAGCCACCCATCCTCTTTTTGTTTTATTCAGTGGTTTAACAATTTCATGAACTTTATGAGGCGCACACTTGAACCCGACGACCTGCATTGTTTTAACGAATGTTAATTCATGTCACCAGTTATGTTTAGGAAAACTAGTTGTAGATAATGTGGATATCGATTCGCTTATATTGCTGCATACTATACATATCGGTCTATGCTCAGTGTTGGGTTGTGTGTTCTGTTGCCTGTCCCTTCGAGGCAATGATTTCCTCCAGTTCTAGCATTTCCTATTCCTCTTTGGTGCATGTACTTCGTCCTCTAGACTATAATATGATTCCTCTGTCCTAGAGTTGGACTCCACGATCTTCACACGTTTCTTCCTTTTTATCTTCTTCATCTGCTTATCAGGCTTACTGTCAAATCTTCGGTCGTCTCTTCTGTCCTTGGCATTCCTCTTTCTTTCGGCCTCCTCGGTTTTCTAACATATAATATCTTCTTTCTTTGTAATTCATATCCCTGTCAAACCTTTCATCCCTCATACTTGAAGCATATCTCCTGGACTTCATCTTCCTCTTTCTGTCAACATTATCTCTCTCTGAACTGGATTCAGATTCACTGCTTTATGGGTCCTTATTTGACTTTGAATTTCTTTTTATTCTCCTCCTGTCTTTGACATGTTCGCTTTCTGACATGTTGTCATGTTCCCTAAAATGACTTTTGCTTCTTTTATCGGCCTTGTAACAAGCTTCCTCGCTTTCAGACAGATCCTCATCATATTTACAGTGTTTCCTTTTTTTTCATGGCTTCCTTCCTATCATCCCTCTTGCTCTGCTTCCTCTTGTCACGCACTGGTTCTTCAGACTCTGTTTTCTTCAATTCACTCTCCACATGATCCATCTTGCATCTTTTTGTAAATCTTGACGATCTCCAAGCGCATAGCTCATTTCCGGGGAGATTTCCTTCCATGTATCACAGGATAAGCAGTAAATCTGCAGCAATTACCATGAGTTAAGAACATGTATACTTCACCTCATTACTATTAATAAGCACTAAATACAGATAATTTCGGCAACGCCATGTCAGTTGCCCCAACATCGAATGGTATATGCCTCCATGGCACGCACACATAATGGTAATTACAACTATACGACCTATAACGAAAAGCGCCACAAACACTACACAAGATATGTTATATGCTCCTCTTGCATGTTCCCATAGGTATTTTTTGGAATATTAGAGGGCTGAATGGCCCCATTAAAGTTGACAAATTGAAAGAGCTCATTAGAGCCAATAGTCCTGGTTTTATTTGTATTTCTGAGACCAAGAAAGAAGAGTTTACTCTTCTTCAACTTGAAGCTTTTGATCCCAGATCTGAGTTCCAATGGAAATGGCTTCCTACAATCAACACTGCCGGGGGGATTTTAATTGGATGTAAAGTAGATATATTTGACTTAGTCCAATGGGATTTACATAAATTCAATATTTCTTTCCTACTTAAAAATAAACAAGATTCCTCTGTTTGGAGGCTTGTTACTGTTTATGGTTCTGCCTACGACCAGTTTAAAATGGATTTCATTAATGAACTCCACTCCTTGCTGACTGGCTGGACAGGGCCCACCCTGATGGGGGTGATTTCAATCTTATTAGAGAGGCTAGTGATAAAAACACTGGTGCCATTAATCAACACTGGGCTGACCTCTTCAATGACGGGATAAATATATTTGGCTTGTTAGAGCTCAAGATTAATGGGAGGAAGTACACTTGGGGCAATAACGAGGATAATTTGGTGATGGCTACTATAGACAGAGTCTTTATGACCATTGATTGGGCTTCTACTTCCCCTGGAGTGCACCTTAAAGCCTTGCCTAGGCTAGGGAGTGATCACACTCCTCTGGTGCTTAATACCTGTGCTTTTCCCATCCCAAAGACCAAGCATTTCAGATTTGAAAAATGGTGCTTGGAAGTAGAGGGGTTTAGATAAGTTGTTATTAAAGCTTGGACCGCTAAATGCCTTTTAAAAGGGCAATAGATATCTGGTACTTTAAGATTAGAAATCCCAGAAAAGCTATTAAAGGGTGGATGGCCAATTATGAGGCAGAGCAGAACAGGAACAAACAAGCCCTGGTGGCTGAGTATAATTGTCTGGATATTTTTTCTAAATCCAATCCTCCTTCTCCTAACACTAACAGAAGAATCAGAAAAATTGCAGGGGACCTGGAAGAAATCTGGAGGAAAGAAGAAATCAAGGCCAGGCAGAGATCCAGGGAGAGAGACATACTAGAAGGAGACCTAAATGCTGGCTACTTTAAAGCTGTAGCTAATCAAAAGAGGAGAAAGAAGCAGATCATGGCGCTTGAAGGGAATACAGGTACTGTAACCGACCCTGAAGGTATCATGAATATTGCTGTGAATTACTACAAAAATTTATTTGGTTTTCAAGATAAAATTAACATTAACCTAAAAGATGACTTTTGGGAAGATGGTGAGAAGGTTACTGATGCACATAACTGCATCTTGGACACCCCCTTCTCTGAAAAGGAAATCAAGGATGCTGTATTTGGCTCATATGCTGAAGGAGCTCCTGGTCCTGATGGATTTCCTTTTTTATTTTATCAACAATTTTGGGACCTTATTAAAGGTGACCTATTTGCTTTGTTTCATGATTGGGAGAAGGGTGATCTAGACCTATTTAGACTCAACTTTTCCCTGCTTACTTTAGTCCCTAAAGAGGCTGATGCCACTAGAATGGAGAAATTTAGGCCGCTTGCAATGATTAGTTGCAGCTTTAAAATCTTTGCTAAATGTGCCACTAATAAGTTTGGCCCTATCCGCAAAGACTTAATTTCTTCGAACCAGACAACCTTTATAAAAGGCAGATTTATTGCTGAGAGCATCATCACAGCTCAAGAAATCATTCATTCTGTACACTCCAGTAAGCAGACTGGTTTTGTGTTTAAGTTAGATTATGAAAAAGCTTATGACATGATCAACAAAGAGTTTGTGATGGACATGATGCATAAGAGAGGGTTTAGCACAAAATGGTTGAAGAAAGTTGAATCCCTTTTATATAAAGGCTCTATTGGAGTTAATATAAATAATAGCAATAGTGATTTTTTCTTGCTGGGAAAGGTGTAAGACAAGGGGACCCATATTCCCCCTGCTTTTCAATTTAGTTGCTGACGTTTTTACTAGGATCCTTGTTAAAGCCTCCAGAAATAATATACTGGAAGGATTATTTCCTAGTTCCAATCCAGCTGGCATCATTAGTATGCAATATGCGTCTGACACTTTACTTTTTATGAGTAACAATACATCTCATGCCAGAAACCTTAAATGGTTACTTTCTTGCTTTGAGAAATTATCTGGTATGAGGATTAATTTTCACAAATGTGACCTAGTACCCATTAATGTTAGTGGAGATGATGCTAATATATTTGCTCAAATCCTCGTTTGCAAATTAAGTGAGTTTCCTATTAAATATTTAGGTGCCCCCCTCCATCACAGAAAACTAAAAAAATGTGAGCTCCAGCCTACTATTGATAAAATTATCAAGAGAGGGGCTGGATGGAGAGGGAGATTACTGTCTTCTGGCAGGAGACTCACATTAGTGAAGACCTGTCTATCTACTATTCCTGGCTACCTTATGGGGATTATTAAATTCCCAAAGTGGGCCATAAAACTAATTAACTCTCAACTAGCTCACTGTTTCTGGGATGACTATGAGGGCCACCATAAATATCACCTTGCTGCCTGGGGGAATGTGACCCTTCAAAAGCAACAAGGGGGCCTAGGTATCCCTAATATTGCTGACATGAATCTCTGCCTCTTAGCTTCCTGGATTAAGAGATATTTTCTGGATGAGGGCAAGATTTAGAAGCAAGTTATTGATGCCAAATATAGAACTCGGAGCCCTAACATTTTTACTTGCCCCAGTAATGGTGCATCCCCCTTCTGGAAAGGGATCCTTTGGGCTGCTAAAGCCACTAGGATGGGATATTCCTGGATATTTGGTAATGGCAATAGTGTTAGATTCTGGGAAGACTAGTGGATTGGGCATGCCTCCCTCGCTACCCAATATTGGGACTTGTACACTATTGCCAATGACCATGATATTTCCATCAGCGAAGTTTGGGATGGCACCAATCCGAAAATTACTTTTAGGAGGAGTTTCGACCAAAAATTGTTAGCTGATTGGAATGATCTGTTTAGTCGCATAATTAATGTTGTTCTGGAGAATAGGCAAGATACCATCCTGTGGAAGTATGAAGCTAAGGCTGTTTACACTGTTAAATCTTTCTACAACATTATTAATTTTAGGGGGGTGCAACCGGGTAACCTGCCAGTTATTTGGAAAATCAATGTCCCCCTGAGGATTCAGATTTTTCTTTGTCTTATGGCCAAAAACAAACTTTTAACTAGAGACAATCTGCAAAAAAGACAACATGTAGAGGATACTACTTGTCTTTTCTGTGGTGAATCTGAATCTGTTGAACATCTATTTTTTAACTGTGTCGTTGTGATAGAGCTATGGAGAGTGATTTTTGATATATCCAAAAAGCGCACTGGAGTGTCCAGTGAAGACATGCTAGCCTGGTGGTTTAATAACAAATCACCCAGCGGACTGTTTACTACATTATGCTATCCTTTGGACTATGTGGAAGCATCGCAATGACATATGTTTCAATCATGTCCCCTGGATTGGGATGCAGGTTCTATGGAGAAAAACGGCTTATACTCTAGGCAGTTGGATGGTTCGATGCTCTGGCCCTGTCAAAGAAAGGGTGGTGCACTTGGTGAGGAAGCTGGAACAGAAAGCGCGAGCCCCCCCCCCCCCTACTGATGTGGCCAGACCCTGGCTAGGCCTGATGCAGTGCTCGGAGGTGTTGCTCGAACCGTGATGCTGTCCGCAATCTGGGGTGGTACATAGAGTTTTCTTGTCCCACTCCTTCGTCACGGCTCCCGATTCCCTCTTTGCTGGTTGGTAGTACCTCTGAGACTAGCTTTTATCTCTTTTAGCAGTTAGTTGTTAGATTTCAGCAATCTGTTGAGGCTTAGACTTTTATTTGCTGGGGCAGCGTGTGTGTTGTATATCCCCCGCGTGCTTGTAACAGAGATGCTGGTTGTGCTGGGGTTCCATTTGGTAATACGAATGGAGCCGGGGCAAGAGCCCTTTTCCTCTAAAAGAAAACATATGCGAAAACAAGGATGTCGCGGCCAATATAAACTGCAAAGATTGAAGAGACAAATGGAGTATTCTGTGATTCGACTACCTCGATCCAGAAATCAAGGGCATCGACCAGAACTAAAGGGATTCGACTACCTCGATCCAGAAATCAAGGGCGTCAACCTAAACTAAAGTGATTCGACTTTGTTACTAATATAGGGCAGCCAGATCCAGAGTAAACACGTGCGGGCCTGTAGCTTGTACATCCACACCAATTCCTCCTGGCGGCGCGGTTGGAGAACAGCGACGGCGCGGGCGCTGTGCAGCAAGGCGGACCTACCCAACCCAGCGGTTCCACAAACAAATGTCGAGAGACAGAGGTCTTGAAGATAGGCCTAATGCATTAAGTGCAATTGTGAGCTCCACTGTATCTATTGTGTACGAATACGCAAAAACAAAAAAAATCATTTGCCCACTGTAGATGCATTGACTACGGTACATAATCGACTTCTACGCACGCAACACAGAATGGATCCAACGCTTTTCCGGTACCCGGTAGAAACTGGTACCGGTAGTTTTTTATTTTGCAGTGGGAGTCCCTTCTTAGACGCCCCCTTCTTTTTAGGAAAAAGTCCAAAATAAACCTTAAATTTATAGACGAAAGTTAAATCAAACCCTGAACTTGCAATCCCGGAAATCAGCACATCGAACTTTCTGATCTCAGTCTATTTTGAACCTTGAGCCCGTTTAGCTGGTATTCGCTGATGTGGCAAGTCAAATTTTGGGCGTTGACCGGCTGGCAGGACATTAAGACGAATCGGGCCGGCCCATTAGCGTAATCACTCGTGCTGCTATATTTTTTCTTTTCCGTTTTTTTTGCTATTTATTTTCATAATGATAATAAATTTTAGTACATTTGTAATAACAACAAACTTTTTTTCTTATATAACTACACAAAGCCAGTTGTCTTTTATAAGGAGCGACGAAAAATTACTAGGCGACAAAAGAAAAATACGCTATACAGCGTATTCACAGGACTGCAACTCTGGTTCTCGCATTCAGAGCGCAACCCCAACTAACCACTGGCCCTGAAGGCTGCACATGACGTTAGGTAGTCACATTTATAAGAACAGACATGAGCGAACATATATCTAAACATGTTAGAAAATCAAACATTTCATGATTTTTTTTTGAACAATTTCGAAATACTCATTTTTAACGCAAATAATTTATGAAATTCCAAAAACATCTGTAAGGAAAAGGCGACACAATTCCGAACATCTTTTGATAAATGTAAATAACTTTTAAAATCACGAACAGTTTTAAAATTTTAGACAGAACTTGAGAACTCCAAACATTTTTTGTTAAACACCAAACAGTTTTTAGTTTGTGACAAAATTAGAAAACATGAACATTTTTTTAACTATTCAACAATTTATGAAATGCTTTAACATTTTTGAATTTATGAACAAAATTATAGTAAACAGTTTTTTTGAAAGTTTGTGCATATTTTGTTTTCCGGATTCAAGAATTGTTCCCTTTTTATTGTTATTTTTATGTTTCGAAGAGTATTCGCTTTGTAAAAACTGATTGTGTTTTCAAAAAAAAATGTTCCTTTTTTCAAAAGTATTCAGAATTAAAAAAGTGTTCGCACCTTAGAATAGCTTGGGGATTTCGAAAAAAAATACGTTTTCAAAATTTGTTTGCTCCCAAAAAATGTTTCCAAATCTCGACGCTGGTGTCTGATTAATTATGTTCGCGCTTCAACTTATTGCACTAATAGTAATCTACTCTCGTGACTAGCAAGTGGATATCGATAGGCCAAGGCACAAGTGCGACTCCGCCTGCTGTCTTATTTTAGGTTATTTTTACGTCGCACTTACGAAAAAGTAAAATGAAAAAGAGAAAAAAAATCTCCCTTCACGCCTGATGGGCCGGTCCAATCGCGTCTGTAGCCAACAATCCCGGGAGTTGGTCTGCCACGTGGACAATCCCTGTTTGGAAACGCCTTCAAGGTTTAAAACAGATCGGAATCAGTGAGTTCGGTGTGCTGATTTTCGGGATTGCAAGTTCAGGATTTAATTTAACTTTCATCTACATGTTTAAGGTTTATTTCGGACTTTTTTCTTCTTTTTATTAAGAAGAAAAGACACACGCCTCGGCCCCATCTTTCGTTGAAAAATGAAACCAAATCATCTCTTACATTATGCATATTTTCTCTCTCTTTCCTCCCAAAAAAACAAAACAAGCTAGTCCCACGTGCATGCATGCGTGGCTACAGGCGGACGTCCTATCGTACTAAAGGTTGTCGCCGTTGTCGGGCAAGCTGGCAATGGAGTAGCAGCAACAGTACCTGCTGCCTCAGGGAATGGCGGCAGGGTGCACCTGCGTCGAGCCGTTCCGTTGGGAGGCGCCGCGCGGACAAAAATCCTGTGAGAGAGGAGCTGCCGCCTGCGCCCCTAGCGGCATGGGCTGCCACTTCCGCGCATGGCGACAGATGCCACGTGTTGGTTGGTGCACCTGCTGTCACGGTGCAGTTGATTTTTTTTGACAATTTATTTCAAAGATGGTATTTTCTGTCAATTCAACTCGGCAGGGGTTCTTTTGGACCACAATTATGATGACACATGTCCACCACAAGAATGATGCCGCCACCACGACATCCCCACTTAAACAGACGGGTTCCTAAATCCATCACCGACCATAGAGACGATTGCCTCGCCGGAGAGGAATCCAAAGCTTCTTTATTCAGCATCGCCGTCGCTACCATCAATGTCGGTCGATTCAAAACACTAAGGGGCCTAAAACCTAAAGCTAAAACGATACGCACACACGGAATCGGACGACTCCTGTCACCACCGATGACCAAGAGGTTGCCGCCAGAGGGGAGTCGCCCGAAGGGTTGCCTCTCTTGGCGGCGACGGCTAGGGTTCCTGGTCGCTAGCCCCCTAAGGCAGCGAATACCGATAAAAAAAGACTTCGCGGGGACCAAAGTGATTTCCGGGCTGAGCTTTATACCAGGGATTCCTTGTGCATGAGAAGGGAGGCGGACAAAATTACTGTTCTGACCCTTAAGGCAAACTAAATCCCGATTTAACCTCGTTAGCAAAAAAAATTCGTTTCTGACCTTTTTTGGTGACGCCAAGGTCCCTGGCGTCTGGGTTACGAAGCAGACGCCAGGGTCCCTGGCGTCTGGCCCCTGGCCCGCACTGCCCGCCTGCCCGTTGACCTGCTGACGTGGCAAAGGGGCCAGACGCCAGGGACCCTGGCGTCTGGCCCTGGTAAGTGGATAACGGCGCGGGCCGAGCCCACCCATCCGCATCTCATCTTCTCCCTGGCGTCTGGGTCGAACGGCGCGGGCAGTTCGTCGCCCCTTCTCTCCCTCCCACCACCACCCCCCTTGATCTACTCCATTAACTGCTCAAACTCACAGATCTGACCCCCCCAAGCATCCTTGAGGTATTCTCCCCCGTCTCCTCCAATTTGTTTTGCTTTTCCCCTTTCTTGTTGGATGCATTATTTCAAATTAGGTGACGTTAGATGAGTAGATGATTTCTTTGGTTTAGGAAATAGTTTGTAGTTGATAGATGATTTGGTAGGCAATAGATGATGTGTAGTTGAACATGTAGGTAAAATCAATTCCGTTTTGTGTATATGTTGTCCATAGGATTTTTTTTTGAACTAAGAGGGGTGATGAATACATGGTTTTTGTATGTAAAATAGACTTGTTTGATAATTTGGTTTGATAGATGATGTGTGTATGTGTAGATAATCCTATTGTTGGCATACTATATTTGCAAAAGATATGGTGAAATTTGGTACTCTAGATGAAATTTGGTACTATATTTGACAAATTTATTTGATTGAGATGATGTTGGTATGTTTGAGAAGAATTATGTGTGCATATGAAGAAGAAAGAAATGATGTTGTTATTGTGTGAAGTGGTATGACAATATAGTTGAATATATAGATGGCAATTTTTTTATGCAAAAGAGATGATGAAATTTGATTATTGTGTGTGACATGATTTGTTCAATAGAATTGCAGATGATGATTACGAAATTTATTTGATGGTGAAATTTGGTACTCTAGATGATATGTGTGCATATGTAGAAGAAAGAAATGATGTTGTTATGTTTGAGAAGAATGGTGTTTTCATATGGCATAAACTTGGAGAAGGAAATTGTTTGATATTGTTCATGTATTCATAGATGTTTGTTTGTGATTTGTTTTGTAGGATGGCGGATGATGAGGGACCTTGGTATGACGGATTAGTCGATGAGTGGGATAAGGAGCATCGTGCACGTGCCATTGAGAACGGAAATGTAAGAAGCAAGACTTATCATTTTTCGTTGTTTCTCATTTGTTTTTTTGTATTGATTAAAACATCACTTTATTTGCAGGTTGTAGTTGCTATGCGCATGAGGGGTCATTCCGCTGATGACTTTGATTACGACCCGCGGTATGAACCTTACATTCGGAGATTGGGTCTTCTCCCATTCGTGTTGCAGTTTAAGCGACGCGCTCCGCCGGTGAACCACGCGGCGCTGACCGCACTTGTGGATCGTTGGAGGCCGGAGACTCACTCGTTCCACCTTCCATGTGGGGAGATGACGATGACCCTACAGGACATGGCTATGATAAGCGGCCTTCCTATCAACGGACAAGCTGTTACATGGCTATGACCCTACAGGACTCCTCCTTTGTGAATCCATCCTCGTCCAACTGGTCAACTGGACCCTCGTCATCCGAGTCATACGCATATTGACGCCTAAAAGGCAAGTCACGATCCATGTCCTTTTGCGCTATGTACGCATCCAAGTCACCAACATCATTACCATGAAACCCTTCCTCTTGCTCTTCGTCATCATCATAAGCATCTTCATCCTCTTGAATTACTTCGTCACTAGCAATTACCTCAACTTCATTTGCTTGGCTAGTTGGTGGTTGGCTAGAAGCATTGGGGGCATACAACTCAACCTCATTTGCTTTGATAGATGGTACACGGGGACGTGGGCGGGGATAAACATTGGGGGCATCAACCACAACCCTATGCTCAACAAGTGGCACCATTGTCCTCTCGCTCATGTCATCCATTGGGGAAGAGACATGTCGGTTCAAATCAAAGGCCAACCGAGGAGATTCAACCTTGGTGGCAAACAATTCAAGTGACTTGTCTTCCGATTGGGATACTTTTTCCTTGTATACATCCCAATGCAAATCCTAGGTGATAGGCATACTTTTCAAGCGAGATTTGGCTCCAACTCCAACATCATACCTTCCTATTAACTTAACATCAACATTGGTGTCCATCCACTCTAAGACTTGTCTCACTTTTGCAACAACATCCTCATAGCTAGGGCTTGTATCAAAAACCAATGGTTCCTCGCCCGTGTCGGCATTGTTACTCAAGAATGCCTCCTTGTCCATGTAATGAACATTAACAAGTCTCTCCATCTAAAAATAACATGAATGCATTTAAGACTTCAATGAGAATTTGGTGTGTTCATCATATCAAGACTAAATTATTGGTGATGTCCACAAAAGTATCACTAATTAACACACACTAAGCTAAGTTAAACCTAATCACTAACTAACCCTAACCCCAAATTTTCAACTCAACAAGCATATATTACTACTACACACCATGCATAGCACTATATTATCAAAGTTAACCAAGTCATTCATACTAACATAAGGGAGAAAACATGAACTAGAGGGTTCCACCAACATGTATAAAATGCAACCAAAATAACAAGATTTGACAAAAAATAATTGGATGATTTGAGGGAGATTACCACAAGCAACAAAGTGATGGAAAGATCCACCTAAGGGAAGCACCTTTTGGGGAGGATTTGAGGGGGGAGCTTGAGGGGTGAGAGAGAGTGGGGGGCAGCAAAGCTTCTTCAACCTCGGGCTGGATTGGGGAAAGTGTGTGGGGTGGGTCCCACACACTTTCCCCAAAGGTTATCCACTTACCAGGGCCAGACGCCAGGGTCCCTGGCGTCTGGTCCCTTTGCCACGTCAGCAAGTCAACGGGCAGCCGGGCAGTGCGGGCCAGGGCCCAGATGCCAGGGTCCCTGGCGTCTGCTTCGTAACCCAGACGCCAGGGTCCTTGGCGTCACCCAAAAAGGTTAGAAATGAATTTTTTTTCTAGACGAGGTCAAATCGGGATTTAGTTTGCCTTAAGGGTCAGAACAGTAATTTTGTCCAAGGGAGGCATGGAGCATTGCGTGCAGAGCGAATACTCATTGAGCAGTGAATATATTATTAGGTACGATGTGTAAGCAACGTGTGCCTTTCAGTGATTCGTTTCCAAAAGACGACACACCGACGGGCACTCAATCGCCATGCATGCATGATACCATCCCACATGCACACGTAGAGCACAGCACACGGCGGCCGGACTATCGGAGCAAAGCACTATAAAATACATGCATTGTACATGCTGCTCCGATCAGATCGGGCACAGTCGGTGCAGTATACACAATGTCTTCCCAGCATAGAAACATGACGACGACCAAGGAGGAACGGCAACAAGACCTGGAGTTCCTGTGGAAGTGGCGCAAGTACCTGCTGCTGCTGGCCACACTGGTCGCCAGCGTCACCTACGGCGCCGGCCTCAACCCGCCGGGCGGCGTGTGGTCCGAGGACAACTACGCCCCAGCGCGCCACGTCAGCGCCGTGCACCCGCGGGCGCGGGCGCCGGTACCCCCGGATGCGGCGGTCTACCCGAACCGCGTCGGCGACCCGGTGCTCGTGTCCACCTACTCGCGCAGGTACAATGCCTTCTTCTACTGCAACGCCGCCGCCTTCGTCTCGTCCCTGGTCGTCATCATGTTCCTGCTGGACGGGCGCATAATCGACAACCCCGCCGGCCTCATCGTGCTCCGTGTCGCCATGCTGCTCGACCTGCTTGCCCTCATGGCCGCCTTCGCCGCGGGGAGCTGCCGCGACGTGGTCGCGTCCATCTACGTCTCCGCGCTCTTCGGCCTCGTCTTCGCCTACGTCGCCATCTACGTCCGCGTCGAAAGAATCTGTAAGAAGCGGGGCTCCGGCCATCGGTCGATCCAGGCAGAGGAGAAGGAGAGCCTCAACCTCAAAGAGCGGCGCAAGATGTTGCTGCTGCTCGCCACCTTCGCGACGCCGCTGACGTACGCCGCGGGCCTGGCGCCTCCGGGAGGCTTCTGGAGCCAGAGCGTGGCCGAGCACCACGCCGGCGCGCCGCTGCTGCACGACGGGCGCTACAAGATCCGCTACCACGCCTTCTTCTACGCCAATGCCAACTCCTTCGTCGCCTCCCTCGCCATCATCATGCTGCTTATGAGCAGGACGCTGAGCGACCGCCTCACCCGCTCCCCCGTGCTGTTTGTGTGCGTCGTAGTGGAGCTGCTGGGCCTCATGGCCGCCTACGCTGCCGGAAGCTGCAGATGGCCCACCACCACCGTGTACGTCGTTTCCCTCGTCGGCGCCGTGCTCCTCTACATTGTGCTGGTGCCGGTGTTCCCCTTGAAAGCGTTCACGAGATGCAGGGAACTCATCCATAAAATACCTCGAATCATGTACGTAGTCAAGCTCACACACTTGCCTAGCTTCATTTCCATAATTTTTTTCCATAATTAGTTGAGCTAATTCATGTCACTTGGATGTAAAGTGAACGGAACAGCGCGAGGACAGTCGACATCGATGATGGGCAGGAAGACAAGCTGGAGCAGGCACGGTCGCTCGTTCTGCTGCTGGCCACGTTGGCGGCGACGGTGACCTACCAGGCAGGGCTGAGCCCGCCGGGTGGCGTCTGGCCGCAAGGGGATCTGAATCACACCGCAGGGAACCCGGTTCTTCAGGACATGCACCCCACGAGGTACAAGGTGTTCTACCACTGCAACACGGCGGCGTTCGTGGCGTCGGTGGTCGTCATCATCATCGTCCAGAGCAAGAAGCTGAGCGCCTTCGGGCGTTCCGCGCTCAACACGGTCATGATACTGGACCTGTTCGGCCTCATGGGTGCCTACGTCGCCGGGAGCTGCCGGGACAACGCCACCACCATCTACGTCTCCGCCCTGGCCGTCGCCGTCTTGGTCTACTCCATCGCCAAGGTCGTGGCGTTCGCGACACCAACAGGGTGGGTGCAAAAAATGCGGGACATTGTAGCATGGCTCCACCCGTCGTGCTGCCGGCAAGGAGGAGAAGCACCCCAAGGAGCTTCAAATGTTCCTTCTGCTGCTGCTACTGCTATTTCGGAAAAAAGGCTCGAGAGGAACCGTAAGTTCTTACTGCAGCTCGCCATCCTCGCCGTCACCGTCACCTACCAGACCGGACTGAACCCTCCTGGCGGGTTCTGGCCAGAGACAGAGAGCAATGGCGAAAGATCGCTAACCGCCGGCGACCCGGTTCTCCTCGACCACTACGGGAGCAGGTATGAGGTGTTCTTCTACTGCAACGCGACGGGCTTCATGGCGTCCGTCATCGTCATCCTCATCCTGGTGAACCAGAAACTGTACGAGAAGGGCATCCAGAGCAAAGCTGTCCACGTCTGCATCGTGGTCGGGCTGCTCGGCCTCATGGGTGCCTACGCTGCCGGCAGCTGCCGGCTGCTGCGCACCTCAATCTACGTCTTCGCGCTCGTGGCCGCAGTGGTCGTCTTCCTCGTCCTGCAGATCCTCTTCGTGTACGTGGAGTTCCACCATTTCTCACACAACGAATGGCTTCCGGAGTGCCTGAAGAGGCTGCACGAGGAGCCATTGTCGTCGCTGGCACCGCCGGGGCCTGCCGGCGAGGACGAAAGCAACTGGCGTCAACAAGAACGATACCGCCTGCGCAAGTCCCTGATGCTGCTCGGCATCCTCGCGGCCAGCGTGACCTACCAGGCGGGTCTCGCGCCTCCCGGCGGCACGTGGGGCGACGATGACACCGTGTCCTCGCCGTCGCCGTCCCCGTCGCTTCCACCATCGCCGTCGGCTGCAACATACCTCTCCCATGCCGGCAACCCGGTCCTGCTCGACACCAACCCACGACGGTACCAGGCCTTCTTCTACTGCAACGCGACGTCGTTCGTGGCCTCCATCGTGGTCATCATGCTGGCGCTGCAGTACACCGTGAAGAAGCAGATCGCCCCGCTGTGGGCGATGCAGAGTCTGCAGACCGTCATGGTGCTGGACCTGCTCGGCCTGCTGGGCGCCTACGCCGCCGGCAGCTGCAGGGACAGGGAGACGTCCGCATACGTCATCGCGCTCGTGGCCGCGGTGGTCGCCTTCATCACCGTCTACATCCTGCTGCCGTTCCACATCGTGCCGCGGAAGGCCGAGGAGCACCCGCACCCGGTGACTCGCTTGGGAGGAAACTGTTAGGATTTAATTAATCTTATTAATCCCTGTTTTTCCTAAGCGAGGCGGTTGCCTCGCATCCCTTCAGTCATACCCCTTCAGGGGCTATATATATGTGTAAATAACTATTCACTTTTACTTCTCCGTCTCCCTCTCTCTCGTATACAATTCAACACGTTATCAGCACGCTCCCGCACGGCGACTCGAGCGGTGGCGCCCTGCCTACGACGGCTTTGGCGCACGTCCAGGCCGGCCGCATGCCGGCGGATGTGCGTGGAGGGCCCTTCCCGGGCGGTGGCGTCCGAGGCCACGACTCTCGTCCGGCCATCCGCAACTACTTCCTTCGGTGCGCATGTGTGAGGAAACAGGCGCACAACTCTCCCGAGAGAGATGCCACGCGAGAAGAACCGGGGCGAATAGGAGCGTCCCCGATGGAGAGCGGCAGCAAATCCGACGAACAAACTCCAAGATGGGAAGAAGAAGAGAATCGGAGACTGGAGTCAAGCACCACGCAAATTGGAGTACCAACTTCATCTAATTGCTACAGAGAAACAAGGTGCTACTTTTCCAATTGTCTTCATGGCTACACAAATTTGCTTTACCATGAACAGAATCTTGCCTTACGCTGGACGAAGGACGAAGGCATCCACGGCAAGAGACATCGCTTGGTTTCAGTCCCCGCTGGACCAAGACGCCGGCTCCAGCGGCTTCGTCTCCTGCCCCGCCGCCGGATTCACACCTCCGTGTTGAGTCCTGCCGCCACCAACGGCGCTCTGCGGCGGCACGTCGCGTCAAGACATAGCGACCGGGCGGCCTCCCGCACAGCCCGAAGCGGCCGCGTCTGGGCGTCTCAAGCCCGTGACGGCACTTTCCAGCGCCCTGCGGCGGCGACTTCCGGCACGGCAAGATCCTCCCTCTCCTTTCTCCGGCGAGCCCTCGAGGCCGCTCGAGACGGCGGTATAAAAATCCCCATCGCGGAACCGCACAGGAGAGAGAGTAGAGGTAATCTTATCCCTTTGCCATTTTTGCATGCAGGTCCCTGTTTTTGCGAAATTTGCAAAATGGGTAAAACAGTGGTCCAGGCTAATTTTGAACAATGCTAACGGTACTATTTACTAGTATTTGCCTGTCTTAGACCCTATTAGTTACTGTATTTTCTGTTGAGTTCTAAAATTCCAGAAATATGTGTATGCTAATACTTGACATGCATTTTCTGTTGAGTTTTAAAATTCTAGAACAAGTTTTCCGCGATTGAGATTAAGTTTTCTCGCACAATAATATAGATTTGCGATTGAGAATTATCATTTTCTCGCAAAACAATCTCATTGCAATTGAGATCAATTTTCTCTCGCGAATTATAAATTCACCTCGCTGAATTATCTTGCAACTTGATACAAGATCATCTCATTTTAATTTGAGGTCTATACAATTCAAGTTTTTCACTTGAACATCAAGTTTGCAACATCATTACTATTCATTACAATAGTAGTGTGTATCTGTTGAGTACCGAGATGTATTCCAGATCTTAAGTCGATGTAATATATTTCCACGTTTACCACGTGTTGAGATTAATTACGTTCATTTGCAATTGAGATTTCTCATCTCTTGCAAAGATAAATTCAGTACCTCTGCAGTACTGTTTCTCCATTGAGTACGATGTATTTCGGTATATTTCTGTGATGTATCTATTTCCATGTTAAACACATGTCGAGATTAATACTTCTATTTGCAATTGAGATTTTCAATTCCTTGCAAATACAGATGCAAAATTCAAAGTGATTTCGTCAAATTGATGCTTGGGATCACAGGGTAGTCATATGGATCTACTGCCCACGCAGATTATCGATGACTACTGATAAAGCCTATATTTTGTCATATTTGACATTATGATTGCACAACATTGTGCACTCCCATGCATTTTACTAAGTCATGACATAAGGCATTAGGAGCGAGTATCTACTGATTTCATCAGATTATAGTCCCTAGTGCTGCGAGATCTACTTCATTCTGGAGATTATCTTCAAGGTGTCATGCTTAGCAATTTGAGATTCACATTAATGGTTTCAAGATAACTTCTTGAAATATCCATTAATTTGCAACATTACCATGATGGTCTTTAATTTACTGGTTGTAAATTAATTATCTCTGGTTTACCCATAGAGGTAACATATGGCAATAGAGTTTGAGGCATTCACCCTAATGGCCACCACTGCCCTATCTGGGCCATGGACATCATGATCGCTCTTGTGTCTCGTGGTATAATTTGTGCAATTCTGGATGCACCTCTGGTCAGGATCACACCGCTAACAGAAAATGATGTCTTATAAATCATAAGGCATTAGATTCAGATCTCAGCATCTGGTTATTCTGTATCAGCAATTCCTGGGATACAATGAACCTCAAGGGAGAAGGTTTGAATCTTACTTCAACCTTCAATCCGACATCACCGGCTGTGACGGGACCCTATGAGCACGGAGAATGTGATGGTTGAATATGCCTCAACCGACATGTTTGGAGACTATGAATAGTCTTTCAATCTCCTGAGTGGTCAATATAATTAATGTCTATTTACGATGTTGTAACAACAACACAAGTATTGTTGTCATCGTCATATATTGTATATCACAATATATTGTATCAGCACTTTGGTACAAATACATTTGTATGTCTATATATTTGACAGTGATTTTCATATTGAGAATCTTCATGTCTATATATAGATTTCTATGGGAGTCAATCCAATGAAAAATGATATGTGCCTTGTGGACATATGCATCACAAACTCTATACTCAGGGAAGTCCAATGTTTCCACTCTCATTGAGAGAAATGAGATATTTTAAAATCGCTAGACGCGATGAGGTATTTGTTGGCTCAACTCGAGTCATATTTACTATCCCTGTGGGTACTCGAGTAACGCAGGGATGCTTCATTGCTTCCCAAGTTTAACTCGAACCCTACTAAGCTATAGAGATATTCGTCAAAATGGTTTCCATAGTGAAACTTATGATGACAAGAAAGAGAAATACATTATCTTTACCATATGCAACGGATATGGCAAGCACATTCTCTATGTATCATCTGGATTGTACTACACATACTGCAAAACCCATAGCACATGCATGTTGCGCCCAAGATAGTTTTCCAAAATGTCTTGTATATGAAAACTTGGCATACTCGCCTTGGTCATCGAGACATTGGGTTGAAACCGAAACTATCAGCAATTCCAATGGTTTATGATTATTATGATGCTAAATTCTAACAATATTTGGATTTTGTGTGCACTACATGTGACACAGGGAGGCAAATTTTAAGGCTCGTACACCTTAAAGTGTATGCCTAACCACTCAGACTCCTTGAATGCATCAAGTCGAGGTAAATGGCTCTTCCCAACCATTGAGTAGACTATTCAGGTATTCCATGGTTCTAAAAGACATATTTACATGATGGTCTTAAGTGTGTACTTTATTCACACGAAACCATTGGCTCATTATCCTGACAACGATTTCAACCAAATCGAATGGATAACATTGCAGAATTCTCCTTGAGTGCCTTCTCTATGGCCCTTGGATTGAAGTTTAGCAATTTGTCCTAATGTCTAGACTCAAAATGGTTTGGTAGAATCCTATCCAAAGAGTTAAACTCATTGCATTATCTTTACTTTGTAATTGCAACTTACCAAATTTACGTTGGAGTCATGCAGTTTTACACGCTCATGACAGAACTGCATAATATTATTCCCCTCTATCTTTGATATGTGGATATCTACCAAGTATTTCCTATCTGTGGTAATTCGGTTGCATACCGATATCACCACCCGGCATACATCATTGGCCCCTCAATATATAGTTGGGATCTATGTGAGGAATAACTGTATTACCGTCAATACCTCAAGTCCCTCACATGGGGAGTTATTCAAGGCCAGTATGCTGATTCAATGAGGAACATTTCCAGGCATTAGGGGGAGATTTCAAGTACCATAAAGAATGCCAGGAAATTAGTGGAATGTTCAACACATTTCTGCCTCAAATCCACGTACTCAAAGATCTGAACCATGCGTTCAGAACATTTGCAACATATTGCAAATAACCTGCCAGATTCATTTGCTGACTATAAAGGTGTCACACAATCCTACAATCCTGCAAAAATATGCCTGAAAGAGTGAAGGTACCAATAAGAATCACTCCACTCCCCGTTCGAAGCAATAGGGGGAGATGTATGGCAATAGTACATCAGGATTTAGCTTCTTGCAAGCAAGGATATCAAGGCCTGTGAATCAGTAAATGCAAGTCAACTTCACGTTGACAGACACCTAATGGGTAGTATACACCCAGTGGACGGGAAACCTCCACCAACCCAGGTCATAGTGCACACAATGACCGGGACATCGGAATACCCGACTCAATCGCATTGGGAAATCGCGAGCAGTCACCATGGGTAACGATATTTCCATCAACTATATATTGATATATAGATTCTGGAGAAACATATAACCGGAAGTCTATAATTGTCGACATACATTTCTCAACTAGATTGAAAAAACCTTTCAAGTGATTCAGATCCAAAGACCATGGCCATGGCAAAGTGTGAACAACACTTGGACTGAACTCAAGCAAAGGGTATAATCTAGGTAGAAATGATCTTGCTCAATAATGGGAAGGTATTCATAAGCAATACCTACACCAGTTTTCTTCTGGAAACGGAATTGAGAACAATGAGGTGGTGACACATAGAGCAAGTATTGTAGCACAAGGGTTCACGCAGATACCCAACTATTCTCCAGAGGTGGAATCTCTTTCCGATAACTTATATCATTGGCAGTACAAAATCATCTATCTTTGCAGTTGATAGATGTAGTGATTACATATCCATGTCGATCACTAGATTCAGACATATATGATTGATTCCCGATGGAGTCTCAATTCTGAATCGAAATACAAAATGCAACATACATTGTGTAAAACTAGTAAGTCACCATACGACTTATTGTGGTCGGTACATATGGTACAACCGACGTAGTGAGTTCCTTATACAAAAGGATTACTCCTGCAAAGATGATTATCCATGTTTGTATGTCTGCAATGATGACACATGTAATCATCTAATGACGGAGTTTAAATGAAGGATTTGGGTAAACCAAAACACTGCTCGTTACTACAACTTGAGCACCTTCATTCATACATTATGGTATACTATGTTGTCTATATCCAAAATATATTGGAGAAATTCATTGTGGACAAATATTATCTATCCATAACTCTCATGGTAGTTCATTCTCTAGATGTAGAGAAAGATTTATTTAGACCAAGAGATGATGGAAATGAGATATTGGGACTCAACGTTCCATATGCCATTGGATCGACCAACCACAATTGGTTGGTACTCAAGAATATCTTTTGATATCTCCAAGGCATGAAACATCTTGTCCTGGTTTTTCAGTTTTGAAGAAATCTAAACACCAATATCAGTGGATACATCGATCAGATCCCCACTATGTCAGATCGTAGACAAGTTTAGTGTTCCTACTAGGTGTGGTAGCCCTCTCATGAAGAGTCTTCAAAACAGACCTCGTGGCTACATTCACCAACCATTATCTCAACGATAATGTTTCTTGTGTTGCCCGGATGCAAACATGTTACATAATAAGCAATATCACTATATTGCAATTCTTGCAAGTCAAATCATGCGACTGATTTGTTCAGTGGGCCTCTACCAACTTCTATGTTTTGGTATGTGACGGCTTCGAATTTTGCAAGAATCAGGGGGGTATCTTCCTGAATTGTTCATGTTCAATGCATCATATTATACTCTTTTTCCCTTCATGAGTTTACTTTACAGGTTCTCATAAAGGTTTTTAACGAGGTAATATCAACATGAGATCATATGTCATACTTTCTGTTTTCCCCACCGGGGTTTTTTGGAAAAGTATATATGACATATTTATTGTTCTCTAAACTCTATGAGTTTTCTCGTATTGAGTTAAAAGAGACAATGACCATTATATGTTGTACCATTTTCTCCTTATTTTTCCCACTGGGTTTGAAGGAGTTTTAGCAACATATCAAACACCTATCTCCTCATATTTTTCCCACAGGGTTTTTGGAGGAGCTTTTTCAAGATGATGATACTTACACTAACAATCATGGATTAGGGGGAGTGTTAGGATTTAATTAATCCTATTAATCCCTGCTTTTCCTAAGCGAGGCGGTTGCCTCGCATCCCTTCAGTCATACCCCTTCGGGGGCTATATATATGTGTAAATGCCATCATCAATGAGAACAACTGTTCACTTTTACTTCTCCGTCTCCCTCTCTCTCGTTTACAATTCAACAGAAACAATGGTGATGTGATGATCAGCCAGGCGCAACAGTCACCAGAAATGATATGATCAATCAGCCGCACCCGTACCAGTCACCAGTGTGTACCTAATTAAATAGTAGCTCTACTTGTTTACGTTGCTTTGGTTTGCATAATGTTTTTCTTCTGATAATTCCCTTGATTTGCAGTGCTGCTAATCATGAAATTTGTGCCTGATTTTGGTTCTACACTGTCTTTCTGTGTGCTCCATATGTATTGTGGTCTACAAATTATGTTTGATTTGGTTTGGCTTTTATAAGAACTATCCATAAATTTCATTAATTCAATTCAGTTGTTCAATTGTTTAGTTGGAGGGCGTTTTCTCCGGTCCGCCTTGTCTCCGGTGGCTTTATGACCATGGCAGCGGTTGATCCCGGCCCGTGCCGGCGGGAGGGCTCCGTCTTTATATATTCCTTCAAGTTTTGTTAGGGTTTGTGTCCTGATCAGGAAGACCAGACGACGACGGCTGTCTGAAGATGGAATAAGGTTCTCCCCGCCTAGTCCCCATTCCGGTGGTACGTCTACCATCGTCGGTAGGTGTGAGGAGGTGTGTCTCCGATGGATCTGTCATTGGTGGATTTGCTCGGATCTTGTTGTGGTTCGTCTGTGTTTGTGTGTCTTCGGGTTGGATCCCTCCGATCTATGCTACTCTTCAACGGCGATGGTTGTTGTTCTGATACGCTGGTCCTATGTGGCCTTAACACAATGACTTCCCGACTATCTACTACAACAAGGTTTGCCCGGCTCCAGCGAGGGAGGGGCGATGATAGCAACGCGTCTTCGGCTCGCTTCAGTGCTTGTAGTCGTCACTGGGTGGTCTACGAATCGGGATATAATTTTTATTATTTCTAGTGTTCATTGTACTACCATGTTTGAAGATGAATAGATTGGAAGTTTTTCCAAAAAAAAAGTTCAATCGATTTTTTTTTCGTTCTCCACACAATTGAAGGATAAAAAAAGGGAATCGATAACTCTTGAACGGGCTGCGTTTTGTTATTTCGGTCCGAACATCCTTTCAACCGCAGGATTTGATTACGCATCTTAAAGGAGGGGACCAGAGCCACGTCAGCGATCGATATCATTCGGAGAACGACAAAGCTAATTTCCTGCCGGTAGGAAATCTGCAACAGATCCGAACGACCCCATCGTTGTCGGATCCTGATCGTGCGGCCGCCAACGTGCGTGAGAAAAAGAAAGGGGCAGGACGGGATTCGAACCCGCGACTGGTACGTCTCCAACGTATCTATAATTTTTTATTGCTCCATGCTATATTATCTACTGTTTTGGATGTTTATGGGCTTTATTTTACACTTTTATATTATTTTTGGGACTAACCTATTGACCGAGAGCCCAGTGTCAGTTCCTGTTTTTTCCCTTGTTTCAGTGCTTTGAAGAAAAGGAATATCAAACGGAGTCGAAACGGAATGAAACCTTCTGGAGAAGTTATTTTTGGAAGGAAAGCAACCTGATAGACTTGGAGTGCACGTCAGGAAAGAAACGAGGGAGCCACGAGGTAGGGGGTGCGCCCACCCCCCTAGGGAGCGCCCTCCACCCTCCTGGGCTCCTCGTGGCTCCCCTGACGTACTTCTTTCACCTATATATACCCATATACCCTAAAACGATCGGGGAACAGAATAGATTGGGAGTTCCGCCGCCGCAAGCCTCTGTAGCCACCAAAAACCAATCGGGACCCTGTTCCGGCACCCTGCCAGAGGGGGGAACCCTCACCAATGTCCATCTTCATCATCACGACGCTCTCCATGACGAGGAGGGAGTAGTTCACCCTCGGGGCTAAGGGTATGTACCAGTAGCTATGTGTTTGATCTCTGTCTCTCTCGTGTTCTTGATTTGGCACGATCTTGATGTATCGCGAGCTTTGCTATTATAGTTGGATCTTATGTTTCTTCTCCCCCTCTATTCTCTTGTAATGGATTGAGTTTTCCCTTTGAAGTAATCTTATCGGATTGAGTCTTTAATGATTTGAGAACACTTGATGTATGTCTTGCCGTGCGTATCTGTGGTGATAGTGGGATATCACGTGATTCACTTGATGTATGTTTTGGTGATCAACTTGCGGGTTCCGCCCATGAACTTATGCATAGGGGTTGGCACACGTTTTCGTCTTGATTCTCTGGTAGAAACTTTGGGGCACTCTTTGAGGTTCTATGTGTTGGTTGAATAGATGAATCTGAGATTGTGTGATGCATATCCTCTAATCATACCCACGGATACTTGAGGTGACATTGGAGTATCTAGGTGACATTAGGGTTTTGGTTGATTTTTGTCTTAAGGTGTTATTCTAGTACGAACTCTAGGGCTGTTTGTGGCACTTATAGGAATAGCCCAACGGATTGATTGGAAAGAATAACTTTGAGGTGGTTTCGTACCCTACCATAATCTCTTCGTTTGTTCTCCACTATTAGTGACTTTGGAGTGACTCTTTGTTGCATGTTGAGGGATAATTATATGATCCAATTATGTTATTATTGTTGAAAGAACTTGCACTAGTGAAAGTATGGACCCTAGGCCTTGTTTCCAAGCATTTTAATACCGTTTACGCTCACTTTTACCAGTTGCTACCTTGCTGTTTTTATATTTTTAGATTACAAAAACCTATATCTACCATCCATATTGCACTTGTATCACCATCTCTTCGCCGAACTAGTGCACCTATACAATTTACCATTGTATTGGGTGTGTTGGGGACACAAGAGACTCTTTGTTATTTGGTTGCAGGGTTGCTTGAGAGAGACCATCTTCATCCTACGCCTCCCATAGATTGATAAACCTTAGGTCATCCATCTGAGGGAAATTTGCTACTGTCCTACAAACCTCTGCACTTGGAGGCCCAACAACGTCTACAAGAAGAAGGTTGCGTAGTAGACATCAAGCAGTTTCTGGCGCCGTTGCCGGGGAGGTGAGTGCTTGAAGGTATATCTTTAGATCTTGCAATCGAATCTTTTTGTTTCTTGTTTTAGCACTAGTTTAGTTTATAAAAGAAAAACTACAAAAAATGGAATTGAGTTTTTCTCATATGCTTCATCTTTTTAATATCTTTCGTGAGTATGATGGGAAGGAAAATTGTGCCAAGGTGTTATAAGAAGAATGCATTAAAATGTTTGGCACTAAATCTTTGAATGATGAGCATGATTGCAATGTTGTTAGTATGAATTCTATGAATATCCATGATGCTAATGATATGCAAAGCCACAAGTTTGGGGAAGCTATGTTTGATGAAGATGATATTTTTTGTCTCCCAAGTTTTGATGAGCAAATTTATTAAGATGGAAGCATGCCTCCTATTTATGATTATTATATTGATGAAAGTGGATTTGGAGAGGTCGTGACTTTATTTAGTGATGAATCCACTATTTCGGAAGAGGTTCCAATTGATTATGAGAACAAAGTTGCTATCTATGATCATTATTGTGATGACATGTATGCTATAAAGAATAATGATAACCATGAAACTTGTCATCGTGATTTCAATTTTCAATTGGATTATGCCTCACATGATATTTATTTTGTTGAGTTTGCTCTCATTACTATTCATGAGAAGAAATTTGCTTATGTGGAGAGTAATAAAAATACAATGCAAGTAGATCATGAAAAGAATGCTTTAGGTGCTGGTTATATTGTTGAATTCATTCATGATGCTACTGGAAATTATTAGGAGGGAGGAACATATGCTTGTAGGAATTGCAATAATATCAAGTTTCCTCTCTATGTGCTTAAAGTTTTAAAGTTATGCTTGTTTTGCCTTCCTATGCTAGTTGACTATTGTTCCCATAAGTTGTTTGCTCACAAAATCCATATGCATAGGAAGTGGGTTAGACTTAAATGTGCTAGTCATATTCTTCATGATGCTCTCTTTGTGTTTCAATTCTTATCTTTTATGCGAGCGTCATTGAAATTATTATGCCTAGCTAGGGGCGTTAAACGATAGCGCTTGTTGGGAGGCAACCCAACTTTATTTTAGTTTCTTGATTTTTTGGTTCTATTTAGGAATAAATAATCCATCTATCTTCTGTTTAGATGTGGTTTTGTGTTTTAATTAGTGTTTGTGCCAAGTAGAACCTTTGGGAAGACTCGGGTGAAGTCTTTATGATCATGCTGTAAAAAACAGAAGCATTAGCGCTCACGAGATTAGCTAAAAAAATTACTGGAGAGTGCTATTTAGTTGAATCTTTTTGCAGATGATTACTAGAAAAATTCCTCAGGTCCGCCAATTTATTTTAGAATTTTTGTAGTGCCAGAAGATTGCGTTAGTTACATATTACTACAGACTGTTCTGTTTTTGACAGATTTTGTTTTTCGTGTGTTGTTTGCTTATTTTGATGACTCTATAGCTAGTAAAATAGTTTATAAACCATAGAGAAGTTGGAATACAGTTGGTTTAACACCAATATAAATAAAGAATGAGTTAATTACAGTACCTTGAAGTGGTGTTTTGTTTTCTTTCGCTAACAGAGCTCACGAGATTTTCTGTTAAGTTTTGTGTTGTGAAGTTTTCAAGTTTTGGGTAAAGATTCGATGGATTATGGAATAAGGAGTGGCAAGAGCCTAAGCTTGGGGATGTCCAAGGCACCCCAAGGTAATATTCAAGGATAACCAAGAGCCTAAGCTTTGCTTGCTGTTTTTATTTGGAGCTATATTTGCTTGCTGTTCCGGCACCCTGCCAGAGGGGGGAAACGTCACCAGTGGCCATCTTCATCATCCCGACGCTCTCCATGACGAGGAGGGAGTAGTTCACCCTCGGGGCTGAGGGTATGTACCAGTAGCTATGTGTTTGATCTCTCTCTCTCTCTCTCTCTCTCTCATGTTCTTGATTTGGCACGATCTTGATGTATCGCGAGCTTTTCTATTATAGTTGGATCTTATGTTTCTTCTCGCCCTCTACTCTCTTGTAATGGATTGAGTTTTCCCTTTGAAGTAATCTTATCAGATTGAGTCTTTAATGATTTGAGAACACTTGATGTATGTCTTGCCGTGCGTATCTGTGGTGACAGTGGGATATCACGTGATTCACTTGATGTATGTTTTGGTGATCAAATTGCGGGTTCCGCCCATGAACTTATGCATAGGGGTTGGCACACGTTTTGTCTTGATTCTCTGGTAGAAACTTTGGGGCACTCTTTGAGGTTCTATGTGTTGGTTGAATAGATGAATCTGAAATTGTGTGATGCATATTGTATAATCATACCCACGGATACTTGAGGTGACATTGGAGTATCTAGGTGACATTAGGGTTTTGGTTGATTTGTGTCTTAAGGTGTTATTCTAGTACGAACTCTAGGGCTATTTGTGGCACTTATAGGAATAGCCCAACGTATTGATTGGAAAGAATAACTTTGAGGTGGTTTCGTACCCTACCATAATCTCTTCGTTTGTTCTCCACTATTAGTGACTTTGGAGTGACTCTTTGTTGCATGTTGAGGGATAGTTATATGATCCAATTATGTTATTATTGTTGAGAGAACTTGCACTAGTGAAAGTATGAACCCTAGGCCTTGTATCCTAGCATTGCAATACCGTTTACGCTCACTTTTACCACTTGCTACCTTGCTGTTTTTATATTTTCAGACTACAAAAACCTATATCTACCATCCATATTACACTTGTATTACCATCTCTTCGCCGAACTAGTGCACCTATACAATTTACCATTGTATTGGGTGTGTTGGGGACACAAGAGACTCTTTGTTATTTGGTTGCAGGGTTGCTTGAGAGAGACCATCTTCATCCTACGCCTCCCACGGATTGATAAATCTTAGGTCATCCACTTGAGGGAAATTTGCTACTGTCCTACAAACCTCTGCACTTGAAGACCCAACAACGTCTACAAGAAGAAGATTGCGTAGTAGACATCAGCGACCTCCTGCAATTGCCCCACCACGGTAACCAACTCACCCGGACTTTGTTGCTGTCAAAAGCGCCCAGGCTATGAATATATTGCGTAGTGGCTCTTTGTTCAAGATTTAAAATGTGAACGACTCGCTAACTTTGATTGTGAATTTAGTGGGAAGAATCTGAAGACTATACCGTTGACTATCATGATTTTTCTCTGAATTGGATCTGTCATTTTTTGGGGGTGCTAGATTATTGGCACGCCCTCATTACATTTTTAGTCAAAAAAATCATGCTGAATATGGGATTTGAACTCACGCCTAACACACACTAACCAGCTCAGCTGGACCATTTGTTGCGAAAAAGAATGCACACCATACTATTTGACCATTCCATGTTGCTTTCTTTTCTTCTTTTCTGTGAGGAGTTGATCAAATATACCCCGGTAAATGTTATGTGAATAACATGGTCACTCACACATCGCAAACCCAATAACTTATGTATCCCTGTCCTGATAACTTTGGCGACCTAAGGGGGAGGGGGAGTTGACGAACTTTTGTGTGAATAGCATGGTAACTCACACATCGCAGACCTGATAATTTATGCACCCTATCCTGATAACTTTGGCAGGGGGATTAATGAAATATCCTCTTAATAGCTTTTGTGTCAATAGCATGGTAACTCATACATCGTAGTCCTGATAGCTGATGTACAAATAACATAGTAGCTTTTTTGACCCAAAAAACTAGTGTAAACATACCTTCGTTAACTTTTTGTATGAATAGCATGGCAACTCACACATCCATACCTGATAACTAATGCACCCCATCCTGGTAACTTTGACAACGAGGGGGGGTTGATGAAATATCCCCTCGGTAGCTTTTGTGTGAATAGCATGGTAACTCACACATCGTAGACCTGATAACTTATGTACCCAGGTCCTGATAACTTTGGCGACGAGGGTGGGGGGAGTTGATGAAATATCCCCTCGGTAGCTTTTGTGTGAACAGCATGGTAACTCACACATCGTAGATATGATAACTTATGTACCCAAATCCTGATAACTTTGGCGAGGAGGGTGGGGGTGGGGGGAGTTGATAAAACATCCCCTCGATAACTTTTGTGTGAATAGCATGGTAACTCACACATCGCAGACCTGATAACTTATGTACCTGACCCTGATAAAAAATTCATAGAGGAGTCCCTCTACACATTTACACGTATAGTACATCATCATTTATGCAGTGATTTTTTTTCAAGAAAATACCTTTCTTTTTGTCATCTAACAATTGTGAAAAAGAGTTTTAAAAGACTTTTGTTTTCAAGTATTGAACAACAGCTTGGATTGGTGTAATGGTTGTTGGTCATGGTATTAGGCGTGCCCTATCTTGCTGATGCAGGTTTGAATCCCTTGTAGCGCACTTTTTTCTCAATTCACCTTTTTTTTATTAGTGTCAATCGGGGGGAGAACGGGAGAAGCGGGAGCCATTGAGGGGAGTTGTGTGGAATGGGAGAAGCGGGAGCCATCGAGGGGAGTCATGCGGATCTGTCGCTAACGACCAGTCGACTGGTCGTCAGCACAATCCTTTGGAGAAAACAGAAGTCGTCCCAAACGAACCAGATACTCACAGGGCAGGGCGCGGAGGCGCACCTCGATTCAGGAGACGCGCACACAGGAGGCATGGTTGTCGCTTGCCGGCGAGAGCCGACGCAGGCGGCGGCGGTGGCGAGTGCGTTGTCGGCCTCGTCGGGGACGTGATGCCCCCTCCCCCTCCCGCTTGCTCGAGTCGCAGCGCGTCGAGCTTGAAATGGTCGCGAGCTTGTTGGGTGGTGCACGCTAGGGAGAGGGCTGGGCTCGCCACCGATTTTTGCCTACCTCGCTCTGCAGGGACACCAATTTTTAGCAGTGTCATCGGCGCCAGCCAGAGACAATTCATCAGCACTCCCTGATTGTCATAATTTGCAATCAGAATATGTTGCTTCTTTTAGTAGCAAACAAAACTGACCAAACTAGTTGTGTTTTGTGGCATGTGCGTCTCTGCATTTTCGTTAGATACATCATTTTTTCCGTGCCAACTTATGAAAGTTCTGAAATTGTTTGTTTGTTTGTTCCATGACATAAGTAAGAGATAAACGGTACAAAAACATGGCATTTTTTACTAAAATGTTTGGGTAATTATTTGAAAAACCATATGGCGCGAAGCCGGAGAGGGATGTCGGGCGATAGCTCTGGCGACCTGCCAGGCGACTCGTCGGGCGCCCCCCCCCCCCCCCTTGCCGAGGCCGCCGCCGCCCGTCTCCCCACCTCCACCGCTCTCCATCCCGCCGTCTGCTCTGCTCCTTGGCCGCCAGCCTGGTGTCTCCAACGGCGGCAGGCGTGGCCGTGGCTCGGGGGCAGGGTTCCGCCTGATTCCGCGCCCAGGTGAGTCGTTCCACAAGCGTGTCTCCTCCTCTCTTCGCACCAATGTTGTCTACGACCCCAGCTCCAACCCTGACGTCCCGCCGGGGGTGGTCTGGGTTCTAGCTCCGGCGACGGACGCTCCTCTCTCGGCCGTCACCATCTCAACCCTAGTTCCGCTCTATATTTGCAAACGTCCGGCCCGCTTGGCGGCGGTGCAGGACGAGCCCCTTGTCTTTTCTGTCCAAGTTGCTTGCTTGGCTGTCGCTCGGTTCATGGTCGATGCCGGTGTGGGGTGCGCGGCGGTGGTGCAGCTTCGGTTTTTTTGTCGGTGGATGAAGCACGCGCTGCTGCGGTGCTAGCCCTTGAGGCTAGGGCGAGTGCTCCACCTGCTGCATTTATGCCAGGCGTTACTGCGCATGGGCGCCGCCGTAGCCTTTCAGCCCATAAACGCCTACCCCCTCCTATGTCATGCCTCCCCGCTCTCCTGCCACGTCCCGTCGAAGGCCACGTTTCGCGCGCCAGTTCGCCCAGCCCTCATGCTGGTTTGCCCGTGTGCGCGCCTGCTATCTCTGGAGAGGAGACGAGGGGCGCTTCTGCCGTTTGCCCGGGGGACTCCGTGTTGTCCTGCGTCGCGGGCGCCGCGTCGTCGGCTCCCGACAGCGACGGGGCTTTGAATGTGGGGGTCGCGTTCATTTACCTCGCCCTACCTCTCCCCCTGTTTCCGACCGGGGTGGGGGGAGCCCGTACCATGAGGCGATACAATCCCCATCGCCCCCCCTCTCCAATAAATGCCCTGCCCTCCCTCCTCTCTCCCTCGACGGTTGCTTCCGCTGCCTCTCCACTCTCCACTTCTTCAAAGACTGTAGGGATTCGGTCCGTTGTCGTCGCTGCCGCCATTCTGGCCATCGCGCGCGCTCTCACTCCTACCCTATGGCGACCCCACCATGCCGCTTTGCCTGGCCATGCTGCGGGCGCGCCGCGCTCCACCCCGCCCCCACCCCGCCCCCACCCCCACCACCTCCACCGCGTCGCAAGACCCCCTACCCGTCCACTGCTCGTCGCCCCGCCGGCTCCCTCCCGTCCCTTCAGATCGCCCCCGGCGCCTGGAGGATGGCGGGCCTAGCTCCCCCGTCCGTTCTCCCTCGTCGTCGCCGCGGGATATCTCACTGGATGCGGTGGTGCGTTCGCCGCCGCCGTCCCCTCCCCACGCGGTGGTCGATCTTGGGCATCCCCAGCTGGTGGGCCTGGGTGGCGGCCTCCCCCCTCCTCCGGAGTTGCTCCTGCCCCGCGATCCGCCTTCCTCTGAGGGCTTGTCGCACCTCTCCTCCTCCTCCGGGTCCGATGCCTCCTCGGGCAGCGGGGTGTCCGTCGCTGCCGAGTCGCAGCGGCCGGATGTCATGGACGTCTTCATGCCTGCCGGTGATCTGGAGGCCGCGTGTTGGCTCGCTGTCGTCTCCATTGAGCCGGCGAGCGCCTTCATCAACGCGACATCCGCCATCCAGGCGGCTCTGCTGCGGGACCTAGGGCACCTATCCTTTGATACGGTACCCTCGTCCGTTGGAGTTTGCTACCTCCGCTTCGCCTCCTGGGCTGACCGGGAAGAGGCCATCGCTCGCCAGCCTCTCGACTACCGGGGCGCGCGCATCGAGCTTCACCATGAGGAGTTGTTCACCTGCGTTCCTCAACGGGCTTGCCTGTGCGCTCTGCTCGCGGCGACGGGCTTCTCGGCGGAGTTCATCACCCCCACTTGCATCCCGACCGCGTTCTCTGGGTTCGGCCGGGTCCTCGGGGTTGATCCCCGCGTCCTCTCCGGCCACGAGCTCGCCACGGTCCGTGTGGTGGTCCTCCTCGAGCGCACGAGACACATCCCCTACGATGTCTGGCCTTGGGGCGGGCCTTGGGGGACACGGCCTATCTCCATCGAGTCGGCCGCTGTTTGGCCCATGTATCGCACCTTCGACACCAACGTGGAGTGCGTGTCTTTCTTCAGCTTCCCCCCGCCCCCTTTCGCCCACAATAGGTCGGATGGGCTGCGTCCTCTCTTTGGCAGTAGGGGGCGGCGCTCTCAACTCCGTGTTGCGCGTCCTTGGAGCTTCTCATCTGCCTCGCTTCAGGCTCGGTGCCGTGTCCCCGCTTGGCGTGGGCGAAGGCAGCCCTTGGGCGATGGCGCGGCCGGCTTCGCTCTCCCCCCACTTGTCCATGCAAATCCTCGAACTACCTACCGACATCGACTGCATGGCGCCTGACGGGTGGGTCCCTCCTTGCATGGGCACTCTGGATGACGAAGGGGGGGCCCATTGCATGGGCGCTGCAGCTGCCTCTCCTCTTGTGCATGCGCTTGCCGGGGGCTTGGAGGGGGTAGGGGGTGGACGTCGTAGCGCGCGCCTCGCGATGGCTGATTCCAGTGACTTTGTGGCAATCGCGGACAAGGCGGTTAAACGCCCTGCTTTGAAGGATGCCCTGGTTGGTTGCTCGCCCCGCCTGCAAGCCAAAGCGGCGCGCGACCAGGTCCTGGACGCTGTGGTGCAGCCCCTTTCTGCGGCGTCGGTTGCTGGGCTTCGTGATGCTGCTGCCATCAAGTCCGCCCGGGTGTCGGCTCCTCCGCCATGATTGGCTGCCTCCCAGTGTCCTCCCCTCCGTTTGTGAGGGTGCTGCCTCAGCTGTGTTCCGAGCCTCATCTTCTCCCCACCAGTTTGGGTGGCCTTATATCCTCCTTCCTGTTAGGTGTGTGTGTGTGTGTGTGTGTGTGTGTGTGTGTGTGTGTGCGTGCATGTGTGTGTGTGCTGCAGTTGTGGGGTGTGTTTGTTGTTGTACCACCATCTATGTGTCCCGTTGTGTACATGGTTGACGGCTTTCGTTGTCTTTCCTTCCTGTCCTGGAACGTGCAAGGACTTGGTGACTCGGATAAGTGCGATCTCGTCTGGGATGCTCTCTCCTCCGCGGCTCCCTCTGTTGTTTGTCTTCAAGAGTCCAAACTCACGACTATTGACTTTGGCAAAGCCCACTCCTTCCTTTCCACCTCGTTGTCAGAGTTTGTCGCTAAAGACGCTGACGAGATGCGGGGAGGGGGGCATCATTACGGCGTTGGATCCCCGTGTGTTGTCTCTTGATAATTGCGATAGATCACGCTTCTCTCTCACTACTTCGCTCACCTCGACTAGTTCTGATATGGCTTTCTACGTCACCAATGTTTACACCCCGGCCGATCACTCCCTCATCGCGGCTTTCGTTGACGACATGCTTGCCCTTGCGCCCTCGGTCCAAGGCTCGTGGTTAGTGGTTGGTGACTTCAACCTCATTCGTTGCGCGCGTGAGAAGAACAATGATCGCTTTGACGCGCGTCGTGCGTCCGTTTTCAACTCCTTGATCAACTCGATGGGCTGGCTCAAGCTGCCTCTCTCGGATCGGCTTTACACCTGGACAAATAAACGGGACCCCCCCCCCCACTTTAGCTAGGCTCGATCGGGTTTTCTTCAACTCTTCCTAGGATGTGCTCTTCCCCGAGTCCTCTCTAGCCTCGCGTCCCCGCACCACCTCCGACCATTTTCCCCTCGTGACTTCTGTCTCCACTCGCCTCCCTCGGGTTGGGCGTTTCTTCTTCGAGAACTCTTGATTGCTTGACCCCAGTTTCCTCCCTTCTTTCTTGCCTGCCTAGTCGCGTGTGCCCCAGTCCCCCTGTGTTGCGTCCCGCCTTGCCCGCCAAAAGAAAGGCATCAGGTTTGCTGCCAAGGTATGAAAACGACATCACAAATGCATTCCCGTTTTTTATAACAACTGCAAGTTTTTGGTGGATCTGTTTGATTTCCTTGAGGAGCACCGTCAGCTTTCTGCGATAGAGCTCGAGCTGCGGGGCGACGCCCGCCTTGTGCTTGCCAACTCGGTTGCACGCCAGGCAGATTTCTGGCGCCAGCGCAGGAAGTGCCGAGCCGTGGTGGAGGGGGACGAAAACACCGGCTACTTCCACACCCGCGCGTCGCACCGCCGTCGTTGCAATGACATCAGGGTGCTTGCGGTGGGCGGGGGTGAGCTCGTCACCCACAACGACAAGGAGGCTGCCCTGCGACATTTCTACTCCAACTTGCTGGGCCGGGTCCCCCGCACTTCGTGGGGGTTTGACCTGTCGGCGCTCTACACAGACGCCCCAGTGGTCGATGGGGCTCCGCTGGTGGCGCCGTTCTCATGTGCCGAAGTCCGGGATGCTATCTTCGCCCTCGACAGGAACAACGCCCCGGGGCCGGACGGGCTCTGCCCTGCCTTCTAGCAGGCCGCCTGGGGCGTGGTCGCTGACAACCTGCTTGCCTTCTTCGACGCTGTTCACAACGGCACTGCAGCGTCGGCTGTGTCAACCGTGCCCTCATTGCTCTACTCCCTAAGAAAGAGGGGATCCTGGGGCCCGGTGACTTCCGTCCCGTCCCCCTCCAAAATGGCGATGTGAAGATCCTCTGTCGGGGGCTCACCACACGGCTTCAACGGCAGATCAGCCTCCTCATCAACGAGACCAATCCGGGTTCCTGTCCGGGCGGAGCATATCGGAGAACTTCGTCTACGCGGCGGAGCTTGTCCAATGCTGCTAGAAGAGGGGGTGTCCCGACATTGGTGTTCAAGCTGGACTTCGCCAAGGCCTTCAACTCCATTGCCTGGCCTAGTCTTCGTCGGATCATGAAGGTGCGGGGGTTCCCCGCTGCGTGGTGTGACTGGATGGACCTCATCCTCTCGTCCTCTACTGCGGCGGTCCTCCTCAACGTGGTGCCCAGGCGCTGGTTCGCCGTCCGCAAGGGGCTGCACCAGGGCGACCCCATATCCCCGTACCTTTCCCCCTGGTCGCCGACGTGCTTCAGCGCATGATTCGCTCCAACGGGGGGCTGCAGCACCCTCTGGTCGGCGGCTGATACGTCTCCAACGTATCTATAATTTTTTATTGCTCCATGCTATATTATCTACTGTTTTGGGCAATATTGGGCTTTATTATGCACTTTTATATTATTTTTGGGACTAACCTATTAACCGGAGGTCCAGCCCAGATTTGTTGTTTTATGCCTATTTCAGTGTTTCGAAGAAAAGGAATATCAAACGGAGTCAAAACGGAACGAAATCAACTGGAGAAGTTATTTTTGGAAGGAAAGCCACCGGATAGACTTGGACTCCACGTCAGGAGATACGGGAGGTGCTCACGAGGGTGGGGGCGCCCCCCCCCCCTAAGGTGCGCCCCCTGCTTCGTGGGGCCCCTGTAGCTCCTCCGACGTACCCCCTGCACCCATATATACCTACGTACCCTAAAACTTCCAGAACAGAGATTAGATCGGGAGTTCCGCCGCCGCGAGCCTCTGTAGCCACCAAAAACCCAATCAGGACCCTGTTCCGACACCCTGCCAGAGGGGGGAACCCTCACCGGTGGCCATCTTCATCATCCCGGCGCTCTCCATGACGAGGAGGGAGTAGTTCACCCTCGGGGCTGAGGGTATGTACCAGTAGCTATGTGTTTGATCTCTCTCTCTCGTGTTCTTGATTTGGCACGATCTTGATGTATCGCGAGCTTTGCTATTATAGTTGGATCTTATGTTTCTTTTCCCCCTCTTCTCTCTTGTAATGGATTGAGTTTCCCCTTTGAAGTTATCTTATCGGATTGAGTCTTTAAAGATTTGAGAACACTTGATGTATGTCTTGTCATGCGTATCTGTGGTGACAATAGGATATCACGTGCCACTTGATGTATGTTTTGGTGACCAACTTGCGGGTTCCGCCCATGAACCTATGCATAGGGGTTGGCACACGTTTTCGTCGTGATTCTCCGGAAGAAACTTTGGGCACTCTTTGAAGTACTTTGTGTTGGTTGAATAGATGAATCTGAGATTGTGTGATGCATATTGTATAATCATGCCCACGGATACTTGAGGTGGCAATGCAGTATCTAGGTGATTAGGGTTTTGGTTGATTTGTGTCTTAAGGTGTTATTCTAGTACGAACTCTAGGGCTGTTTGTGACACTCATAGGAATAGCCCAACGAATTGATTGGAAAGAATAACTTTGAGGTGGTTTCGTACCCTACCATAATCTCTTCGCTTTTTCTCCGCTATTAGTTGCTTTGGAGTGACTCTTTGTTGCATGTTGAGGGATAGTTATATGATCCAATTATGTTATTATTGTTGAGAGAACTTGCACTAGTGAAAGTATGAACCCTAGGCCTTGCTTCCTATCATTGCAATACCATTTACACTCACTTTTACCGCTTGCTACCTTGCTGTTTTTATACTTTCAGTTTACAAAAACCTATATCTACCATCCATATTGCACTTGTATCACCATCTCTTCGCCGAACTAGTGCACCTATATAATTTACCATTGTATAGGTTGTGTTGGGGACACAAGAGACTCTTTGTTATTTGGTTGCAGGGTTGCTTGAGAGAGACCATCTTCATCCTACGCCTCCCACGGATTGATAAACATTAGGTCATCCACTTGAGGGAAATTTGCTACTGTCATACAAACCTCTGCACTTGGAGGCCCAACAACGTCTACAAGAAGAAGGTTGTGTAGTAGACATCAAGCTCTTTTCTCGTGCCGTTGCCGGGGAGGATAGGTAAGTGAAGGTATATCTTTAGATCTTGCAACCGAATCTTTTTGTTTCTTGTTTTAGCACTAGTCTAGTTTATAAAAGAAAATTACAAAAAAATGGAATTGAGTTTAGCTCATACGCTTCATCTTTTTAATATCTTTCGTGAGTATGATGGAAAGGAAAATTGTGCCACAGTGTTAGAAGAAGAATGCATTATAATGTTTGGCACTAAATATTTGAATGATGAGCATGATCGCAATGTTGTTAGTATGAATTCCTTGATTATCCATGATGCTAATGATAAGCAAAGCCACAAGCTTGGGGAAGCTATGTTTGATGAAGATGATATTTTTTGTCCCCCAAGCTTTGATGAGCAAATTTACTATGATGAAAGCATGCCTCCTATATATGATGATTATTGTGATGACACATATGCTATAAAGAATAATGATAACCATGAAACCTGTCATCTTGATCTTAATTTTCAATCACATGATAGCTATTTTGTTGAGTTTGCTCCCACTATTCCGATTGAGAAGAATTTTGCTTATGTGGAGAGTAGTAAAAAATTTATGCTTGTAGATCATGGAAAGAACGCTTTAGGTGCTGGTTACATTGTTGAATTCATTCATGATGCTACTAAAAATTATTATGAGGGAGGAATGTATGCTTGTAGGAATTGCAATAATATCAAGTTTCCTCTCTATGTGCTTAAAGTTTTGAAGTTATGCTTGCTTTACCTTTCTATGCAAGTTGATTATTGTTCTCAAAAGTTGTTTGCTCACAAAAACCCTATGCATAGGAAGTGGGTTAGACTTAAATGTGCTAGTCATATTCTTCATGATGCTCTCTTTATGTTTCAACTCTTATCTTTTATGCGAGCATCATTGAAATCATCATGCCTAGCTAGGGGCGTTAAACGATAGCGCTTGTTGGGAGGCAACCCAATGTTATTTTAGTTTCTTGCTTTTTGGTTATGTTTAGGAATAAATAATCCATCTAGCCTCTGGTTAGATGTGGTTTTTTGTTTTAATTAGTGTTTGTGCCAAGTAGAACCTTTGGGAAGACTTGGGTGAAGTCTTTATGATCATGTTGTAAAAAACAGAAGCATTAGCGCTCACGAGATTAGCTAAAAAAAATACTGGAGAGTGCTATTTAGTTGACTCTTTTTGCAGATGATTACTAGAAAAATTCCTCAGGTCCGCCAATTTATTTTAGAATTTTTGTAGTTCCAGAAGACTGCGTTAGTTACATATTACTACAGACTGTTCTGTTTTTGACAGATTCTATTTTTCGTGTGTTGTTTGCTTATTTTGGTGAATCTATGGCTAGTAAAATAGTTTATAAACCATAGAGAAGTTGGAATACAGCAGGTTTAACACCAATATAAATAAATAATGAGTTCATTACAGTACCTTGAAGTGGTGTTTTCTTTTCTTTCGCTAACGGAGCTCACGAGTTTTTTGTTAAGTTTTGTGTTGTGAAGTTTTCAAGTTTTGGGTAAAGATTCGATGGACTATGGAATAAGGAGTGGCAAGATCCTAAGCTTGGGGATGTCCAAGGCACCCCAAGGTAATATTCAAGAACAACCAAGCGTCTAAGCTTGGGGATGCCCCGGAAGGCATCCCCTCTTTCGTTTTCGTTCATCGGTAACTTTACTTGGAGCTATATTTTTATTCACCACATGATATGTGTTTTGCTTGGAGTGTCATTTTATTTTATTTAGCTTTGCTTGCTGTTTGAATAAAGTACCAAGATCTGAAATTCTTAAATGTTAGAGAGTCTTCACATAGTTGCATAATTATCCGACTACTCATTGATCTTCACTTATATCTTTCGAAGTAGTTTGTTGTTTAGTCTAGTGCTTCACTTATATCATTTATAGCATGGTGGTAGTTTTATTTTGAAGAAATATATGAACTCTCATGCTTTACTTAGATTATTTTGAGAGTCTTAAATAGCATGGTAATGTGCTTAATCATAATATGCTAAGCATACAAGATTTGTAAGAATTCTTATGAGTGTGTTGAATACTAAGAAAAGTTTGATGCTTGATAATTGTTTTGAGATATGAAGATGGTGATATTAGAGTCATGCTAGTTGAGTAGTTGTGAATTTGAGAAATACTTGTGTTAAAGTTTGTGATTTCCGTAGCATGCACGTATGGTGAACCGTTATGTGATGAAGTCGGAGCATGATTTATTTATTGATTGTCTTCCTTATGAGTGGCGGTAGGGGACGAGCGATGGTCTTTTCCTACCAATCTATCCCCCTAGGAGCATGCGCGTAATACTTTGCTTTGATAACTCCTAGATTTTTGCAATAAGTATATGAGTTCTTTATGACTAATGTTGATTCCATGGATTATACGCACTTTTCCCTTCCTTCCACCATTGCTAGCCTCTCTAATACCGCACACTTTTTGCCGGTATCATACACCCACCATATACCTTCCTCAAAACAGCCACCATACCTACCTATCATGGCATTTCCATAGCCATTCCGAGATATATTGCCATGCAACTTTCCACCGTTCCGTTTATTATGACACGCTCCATCACTGTCATATTGCTAGCATGATCATGTAGTTGACATCGTATTCATGGCAAATCCACCGTTCATAATTCTTTCATACATGTCACTCATGAGTCATTGCACATCCCGGTACACCGCCGGAGGCCTTCATATAGAGTCATATTTTGTTCTAAGTATCGAGTTGTAATTGTGGAGTTGTAAGAAAAATAAAAAGTGTGATGATCATCATTTTTAGAGCATTGTCCCAAGTGAGGAAACGATGATGGAGACTATGATTCCCCCACAAGTCGGGATGAGACTCCGGACGAAAAATAAAAAAAGAGAAAAAAAAGAGGCCATAAAAAAAGAGAAAAGGCCCAAATAAAAAATAATAAAAAATAAAAAAATGAGAGAAAAAGAGAGAAGGGGCAATGATACTATCCTTTTACCACACTTGTGCTTCAAAGTAGCACCATGATCTTCATGATAGAGAGTCTCCTATGATATCACTTTCATATACTAGTGGGAATTTTTCATTATAGAACTTGGCTTGTATATTCCAATGATGGGCTTCCTCAAAATGCCCTAGGTCTTCGTGAGCAAGTGAGTTGGATGCACACCCACTTAGTTTCTTTTGTTGAGCTTTCATATACTTATAGCTCTAGTGCATCCGTTGCATGGCAATCCCTACTCACTCACATTGATATCTATTGATGGGCATCTCCATAGCCCGTTGATACGCCTAGTTGATGTGAGACTATCTTCTTCCTTTTTGTCTTCTCCACAACCACCATTCTATTCCACATATAGTGCTATATCCATGGCTCGCGCTCATGTATTGCGTGAAGATTGAAAAAGTTTGAGAACATCAAAAGTATGAAACAATTGCTTGGCTTGTCATCGGGTTTGTGCATGATTTAAATACTTTGTGTGGTGAAGATAGAGCATAGCCAGACTATATGATTTTGTAAGGATAACTTTCTTTGGCCATGTTATTTTGAGAAGACATAATTGCTTTGTTAGTATGCTTGAAGTATTATTATTTTTATGTCAGTATGAACTTTTGTCTTGAATCTTTCGGATCTGAATATTCATATCACAAGTAAGAAGAATTACAATGAAATGATGCCATCTAGCATTCCACATCAAAAATTATCTTTTTTATCATTTACCTACTCGAGGACGAGCAGGAATTAAGCTTGGGGATGCTTGATACGTCTCCAACATATCTATAATTTTTTATTGCTCCATGCTATATTATCTACTGTTTTGGGCAATATTGGGCTTTATTATCCACTTTTATATTATTTTTGGGACTAACCTATTAACCGGAGGCCCAGCCCAGATTTGTTGTTTTATGCCTATTTCAGTGTTTCGAAAAAAAGGAATATCAAATGGAGTCAAAACGGAACGAAATCAACAAGAGAAGTTATTTTTGGAAGGAAAGCCACCGGATAGACTTGGACTCCACGTCAGGAGATATGGGAGGTGCTCACGAGGGTGGGGGCGCCCCCCCTAAGGTGCGCCCCCTGCTTCGAGGGGCCCCTGTAGCTCCTCCGACGTACCCCCTACACCCATATATACCTACGTACCCTAAAACTTCCAGAACAGAGATTAGATCGGGAGTTCCGCCGCCGCAAGCCTCTATAGCCACCAAAAACCCAATCAGGACCCTGTTCCGGCACCCTGCCGGAGGGGGGAACCCTCACCGGTGGCCATCTTCATCATCCCGGCGCTCTCCATGACGAGGAGGGAGTAGTTCACCCTCGGGGCTGAGGGTATGTACCAGTAGCTATGTGTTTGATCTCTCTCTCTCGTGTTCTTGATTTGGCACGATCTTGATGTATCGCGAGCTTTGCTATTATAGTTGGATCTTATTTTTCTTTTCCCCCTCTTCTCTCTTGTAATGGATTGAGTTTCCCCTTTGAAGTTATCTAATCGGATTGAGTCTTTAAAGATTTGAGAACACTTTATGTATGTCTTGTCGTGCGTATCTGTGGTGACAATGGGATATCACGTGCCACTTGATGTATGTTTTGGTGACCAACTTGCGGTTCCGCCCATGAACCTATGCATAGGGGTTGGCACACGTTTTCGTCGTTATTCTCCGGAAGAAACTTTGGGCACTCTTTGAAGTACTTTGTGTTGGTTGAATAGATGAATCTGAAATTGTGTGATGCATATCGTATAATCATGCCCACGGATACTTGAGGTGACAATGGAGTATCTAGGTGACATTAGGGTTTTGGTTGATTTTTGTCTTAAGGTGTTATTCTAGTACGAACTCTAGGGCTGTTTGTGACACTCATAGGGATAGCCCAACGGATTGATTGGAAAGAATAACTTTGGGGTGGTTTCGTACCCTACCATAATCTCTTCGTTTGTTCTCCGCTATTAGTTGCTTTGGAATGACTCTTTGTTGCATGTTGAGGGATAGTTATATGATCCAATTATGTTATTATTGTTGAGAGAACTTGCACTAGTGAAAGTATGAACCCTAGGCCTTGTTTCCTATCATTGCAATACCATTTACACTCACTTTTACCGCTTGCTACCTTGCTGTTTTTATACTTTCAGTTTACAAAAACCTATATCTACCATCCATATTGCACTTGTATCACCATCTCTTCACTGAACTAGTGCACCTATACAATTTACCATTGTATAGGGTGTGTTGGGGACACAAGAGACTCTTTGTTATTTGGTTGCAGGGTTGCTTGAGAGAGACCATCTTCATCCTACACCTCCCGCGGATTGATAAACCTTAGGTCATCCACTTGAGGGAAATTTGCTACTGTCATACAAACCTCTGCACTTGGAGGCCCAACAACGTCTACAAGAAGAAGGTTGCGTAGTAGACATCAACAGCGCGCCGCCGGTGGTGCTGCAATACGTCGACGACACACTTATCATCATGCGTGCGGCCCCCGAGGGCGCGGCCCGGCTGCGAATCGTCCTCTACCTCTTTGCTGAGGCTACCGGGCTAGTCATCAACTTTGCCGGGAGCACCCTTGTACCCATGCACGTCGTCCCTGAGGTGCTGGCGGCTATCATCACGTCCTTCGAGTGCTTTGTCTCCTCCTTCCCCCAGACCTACCTTGGGTTGCCGCTCTCATGCGACAAACTCAAGATGGACGAGTTCGCCCCCATGATTGTGAAGGTTGACCGGTACCTTGCTGGGTGGCGGGCGAGGCTGCTGTCGCCGGCGGGGCGCCTGGTGCTCATCAACGCAATCCTTGACTCGCTCCCCACCTACGCCATGGCTGCCATGCGTCTGCCTCCTGCGGTCCTGAGCAAACTCGATGGGCTGCGACGTGCGTTCCTCTGGAATGTTGCAGACAGGGCCACGGGTGCTCAATGCCTAGTTGCTTGGGATCGGGTTTGCAGATCAAAGGCGGAGGGCGGCCTCGGGGTCCGGGCCCTCGGTGTGCAAAATGACTGCCTGCTCCTCAAACTGTTGCATCGCCTTCATTCCCACGCACCGTTCAGATGGGCTTCCTAGGTCTGGGATCAGCTGGCGGGGCGGTCCCTCCTTGGGTCCGGCCGCTCCCCCCTTGAGGGCGAGCACTGGGCGTCCCTCATGCGGCTGCTGCCGGTGTATAGAGCGCTCACCAGGGTGGAGGTCGGCGATGGGCGTGCAACCTCTTTCTGGCATGACCACTGGCTCCCTTGTGGGGTGCTTCGAACGGCCTTCCCCGCCTTGTTCACGCACGTCGTCTGCTCTAAGGTCATGGTCTGATGGCCCGCCGCCGCGGGGTGCGCGCTCTGCTGGTGCCCCGACTCACCCCTCGGGCGGCCGGGGAGTGTGTCGCGGTTCAGCTGCTGGTGGCGGAGTGCCCCGCCCTGGACGGGCCCGATGCCCGGACCGTCACGATCTTTGCGGGATCTGGTGGTGGGTTCTCGTCAAGAGGAACCTACGCCCTCTCCTACTACGGCGGAGTGGGGGCGGCCGCGGCGTCATTTCTTTGGTCTTCCCGTGCTCCGTCGCAGGTCAAGTTCTTTGGGTGGCTGCTCACTCAGTCTCGCATCCATACGCTGGACGTGCTCCTTCACAAAACAATCCTCACTGTGGCGGAGCACGGGTGCCCCTGCTGCGAGGCAGAGCTCGAAACCGCCGACCACCTCATCTTCCGGTGCCTGTTCGCGGTGCAGTTTTGGCGGGGGGTCGGGCTGTCCACTAAAGCGGGCACGGTTCATGCACTTCACTGCTTCGACGCGTCCCCTGCCGTCGGCGCCGACTCTCCTGCGGCTTTCGTCCTTCTTTGCTGCTGGCGGTTATGGAAGCGTCGTAACACCATCGTTTTCCAGGAGGAAACGTTGTCCCTTGCTGCTACATACAAAGCCTGTCGGGATGGCACGGTGATTTGGCGTGACCGGCTGAAGACTGATGACCAGCCCCACGTCAACATTTGGTTGTCTGTTCTTAGATGAGCCTGTGAGGCTTGTGGTTCTAGCGGGGTGCTCTCGGCTCCCTCCTCTCTTGTAAACAATCTGGATTTTCTGGTGGCTTCTGCCCCTTTACGCAATACATTCAGGTGGTGGAAGGGCTTCCCTTCCTCCCCCAATGAAAATTCAAAAAAAACATATGGCAAATTTCAGAAATTCACGAGTTTATCGAAAATACTTGTATTCACACGACACATTTTAGTTTAAGTTGCCATGGCAATTTTTATTTTAAGATACCGTGGCAAATTTATTGTAAAGAGCATCGCAAGTTTTTGTTTCAAATATGATGGCAAATTTACATTTTTCAGAATATGGCAATTTTAACTATGTAGCACGCTAAATATATTTGTATAGCCATGGCATTTTTTAATTTATTTCCATGACAAAAGTACTCCCTTTTTGCCATGGCAAAAATCAACCCAATTTTGCCATGGCAAATTTTTACTCAATTTTTGGCATGGCAAGTTTAACTCCATTTTTGTCATGTCGAAAATACGTTTATTTTCACATGGAAAATTTTAGGTTAAGTCGCCGTGGCAATTTTTAGTTTAAGTCGCCATTGCAAATTTATTCCAGAGAGCATGTCAATTTTAATTAAAATATTATGGAAAATTTAAATTTATAGAACACGGAAAATTTTACTATGTAGCATCTTAAATATACTTGTGTAGCCATGTCATTTATTAATTTATTTCCATGGCAAAAAGTACTACTTTTGTCATGGCAAAAAATTAAACTATTTTTGCCACAAAAAAATTTTACTCCCTTTTTGCGATGGCAAATTTAACTCCATTTTATGCCATGGCAAACTTCTTTAATTAAAATGTTCAAAAACATCTAAACTTGCCATGGCAAAGTTATAGTTGTTCAAAAACATGGCAAACTTTGCCATGGCAACTTACGATGTGAAAAAACACGGCAACCTTTTTGTAGATGTTCAAAAATATGAATAATATACCATGGCGTTTTAAAATGTTCAAAAACATGGCAAACTTTAATATGTGCCAAAACATGGTAACTTTTCTTAGAGAGTTTTCTAGGCTTTTTTCGTGTGTCAGTATCTAAATGGGCCTTTTTTTCCTTATGTCACTTGTGCAACAGGCCCATGCTGGCGTCTTTGTTAGGCTTTTTGTTGCATTCGTGATAAGCAATGAGTTTCTGGAAGTGTTTGGGCTGAGAGAGCTCCTGGGTTGAACGAAATCGTTCGGTCGTTCCCCCTGCCCAGCGTGAACGATTCGTTCGGGGCGACCCCTCCCTAGCGTCGACGTCAGTGCGTTATCGGCGTTCCTAAAAAAACCACCTCAAGCGATAGTTTTCTGGTGGAGTCACCGTTTTTTATAAGAAAAGACACCAGAAGGATATCTTTTTTTGCGAGATCAATAGATGTTTATTCATCAAGGTAGAGTCACAATCCTTTGGCAAGAGATCCTCAATGCAAGGAGGTCCTCCGCCGAGCCACACAGCAGTAGTCAGCTCAGAGCGGCTATACTTTGCCAGACAATATGCAACACTATTCTGAGACCTATGAAGTTTCTGGGGAATAAACACCCTATCAACCATAAGGGACTTAACTTCAGCAGCTAAATGACCAAAAAGTGACCGATCTAAACTAGAATTAGAAACACAAGATAAAAGCAACCGAAGAATCATAACTGACAGCTCAGTATGTTGTCGAGCAAGCGCCATACCGATCATCAACTCATGAATCTCTGTCTCCAAAGCCTTATTGCAATTGAATAAGAAATGATATGCCAAAAAGATAACTGAGTCGTCATGTCTTCGTAGAATCATCCCAACCGCCACTATGCCATCTTCCTCCAAGAAAGTGAAGGAAATATGCCCTAGAGGCAATAATAAAGTTATTATTTATTTCCTTATTTCATGATAAATATTTATTATTCATGCTAGAATTGTATTAACCGGAAACATGATACATGTGTGAATACATAGACAAACAGAGTGTCACTAGTATGCCTCTACTTGACTAGCTCGTTGATCAAAGATGGTTATGTTTCCTAGCCATAGACATGAGTTGTCATTTGATTAACGGGATCACATCATTAGGAGAATGATGTGATTGACATCACCCATTTCGTTAGCTTAGCACTCGATCGTTTAGTGTGTTGCTATTGCTTTCTTCATGACTTACACATGTTCCTATGACTATGAGATTATGCAACTCCCGTTTACCGGAGGAACACTTTGTGTGCTACCAAACGTCACAACGTAACTGGGTGATTATAAAGGAGCTCTACAGGTGTCTCCAAAGGTAGATGTTGGGTTGGCGTATTTCAAGATTAGGATTTGTCACTCCGATTCTCGGAGAGGTATCTCTGGGCCCTCTCGGTAATGCACATCACATAAGCTTTGCAAGCATTGCAACTAATGAGTTAGTTGCGAGATGATGTATTACGGAACGAGTAAAGAGACTTGCCGGTAACGAGGTTGAACTAGGTATTGGATACCGACGATCGAATCTCGGGCAAGTAACATACCGATGACAAAGGGAACAACGTATGTTGTTATGCGGTCTGACCAATAAAGATCTTCGTAGAATATGTAGGAGCCAATATGGGCATCCAGATCCCGCTATTGGTTATTGACCGGAGACGTGTCTCGGTCATGTCTACATTGTTCTCGAACCGTAGGGTCCGCACGCTTAAGGTTTCGATGACAGTTATATTATGAGTTTATGAGTTTTGATGTACCGAAGGAGTTCGGAGTCCCGGATGAGATCGGGGATATGACGAGGAGTCTCGAAATGGTCAAGACGTAAAGATCGATATATTGGACGACTATATTCGGACATCGGAAAAGTTCTGAGTGATTCGGGTATTTTCGGGAGTACCGGGGAGTTACGGGAATACGGGGAAGAAGTATATGGGCCTTATTGGGCTTTAGGGGAGAGGGAGAGGCAGGCCGCGCCCCCCCCCATTGGCTAGTACGAATTGGACTAGGTGGAGGGGCGGCGCCCCCTCCTTCCTTCTCTTCCCTCTTCCCCTTCCTTGTCTCCTACTCCTAATACATGGAAGGACTCCTAGTTGGACTAGGAAAGGGGGAATCCTACTCCCGGTGGGAGTAGGACTCCCCTAGGGCGCGCCATAGAGAGGGCCGGCCCTCCCCTCCTCCACTCCTTTATATACGGGGGCAGGGGGCACCCCATGGACACACAAGTTGATCTTCGTGATCGTTCCTTAGCCGTGTGCGGTGCCCCCCTCCACCATATTCCACCTCGGTCATATCGTTGCAGTGCTTAGGCGAAGCCCTGCGTCGGTAGTACATCAAGATCGTCACCACGCCATCGTGCTGACGGAACTCCTCCTCGAAGCTTTGCTGGATCGGAGCCCGGGGATCGTCATCGAGCTGAACGTGTGCTAATAACTCGGAGGTGCCGGAGTAACGGTGCTTGGATCGGTCGGATCGGGAAGACGTATGACTACTTCCACTACGTTGCGTCAAAGCTTCCGCTTCGGTATACGAGGGTACGTAGACAACACTCCCCCCTCTCGTTGCTATGCATCACCATGATCTTGCGTGTGCGTAGGAAATTTTTTAAAATTACTACGTTCCCCAATAGAAAGACCCACAAACAGACAGTGCAGTCATATTAGGTGGAGGTGCAGGCCGGTGTAGCACTCGAGGCGAACGGGCAGGCCTCGGTCTTTCCCAGGAGTCTACCACCAACATTTTTCCTCTTAAAATTTCTTCCGTACATTGAACAAACATTTATGACATGTATATACTGCACGAGCATTTTTGTACATTACACAAACATATTTTTAAATTGGCCGAACATTTTCTAAATTTTATTTTACATTTTCTAATGCGATTTTTGTAAATTAAAATAATATTTTTTAACAATCTATAAGCATTTTTTAATTGTCGCGAACATAATGTTTAAAATGTGTGAGCATGTTTTCAATGTCACAATTTATTATTGAACCAAAATTTTTACCAATCAATATTTTCTGTAAGTTAGGATAAAAATATTTTAATAATGTTTTATCAAATATGAACAAAATATAAAAAAACTAAAGGAAAAGAAAAAGTAGAAAAACTAAATTTCGCCCCGCAAAAAAAAAGTAAACTAAATTTCAGGAAGCTCCTCAGGCGTCGCATGAGGCGGGACGAGCTTGTGTCCAGCTATAAGCGACACAAAGCAGTTCACCTATTTATCGCCTACTGCAAGACCTAGGTAGATTTCACCTAAGGGGTGAGGGTATGGGCCACTCCAGTACTGTAGCTGTAGTGCAAGGTTTTCTCCCAGTGGTTTTACTTTTACCTTTTTCTGACTGTTTTCGAATGGTTTTCTCTTGTTTTTATCTGGTTTCCATCGGTTTGTTATTTTTATTTTTCTTTGGGTTTCTTTTTTCAGTAATTATCGGCCTTATTTGGGTTTTCCATATTTATTTGTTTTCGACACATGTATAATTCTTTTCATCCACATTGCACCCTTTTCATATACACCAGAAACATTTTTTCTATCCGCTTTTAACATTTTTCAAATACATGATTAACATTCTTTTCAAACATATGTTTTGATGTACACTTGTTTCCATACACATAGTTCATTTTTTGTGTACATTAAAACATTTTTATGCATGTTTAACATTTTTCCAAATATATTATTAATATTTTCCAAATACATGTTTTTGAACTTTTTACATATGTGTCCAGCATTTTTCAAACACGTTCAATCATCTTTTAATGATATAAAACTTTTTTAACTATGTGGTTTTTTTAGATTGCATAATTTTTTATTAAAATGCATGAACATATTTTCGAAAGTCATTACCATTTTTTAGAATGTACCGTATACATTGTGGAATGGTATGATTTTGTTTAATTAGACAAACATTTTTACATTTTATTATTTTTAGAAAAAATTCACGTATATACTTTTTGAAACACATGAACTTTTTCTATATATGACATACATTTTTTAATTGTACAATCATTTTCTATAAGTTGAGCAAAGATTTTTTTAAGTGTGTGATGGACACTTTGAAAAAATTAACTAAAATATTTTTTGTAATGTGTGTATTTCTTATTATTATTTTTAATATAGTTCTGTACAAACTCCATTTTATTGCTTAAATGCCAGCTTCATAGGAACACTTTAGGTCTGGAGTATTAAGGAGCCACACATGACGTCCTAAGGAAAGGCGTAGAGCGTGTTTAGCGACTCTATGTGCCTCGATATTAGTATATTTTCAAAATATAAACAAAAGAAAAAAGAAAAAACATGTGGCTACTAGGCCGGTCCACTACCGGTAAATAGCGAGAGATAGCCGCACCCTCTGCGTGATTCCACTTTTTTTGCAATGATTTGAAGTTCGAAAAAAATTATTAGAGACCCTAGCACGCCTATGTTGCTTCGTGCTAGTGTTTTGGCCCGTTAGCGATGATTTTTTTTTCTTTTTCTTTTTCACTGCCTAGATTGAACTGTTTCAGGGAAATTCTTTAAAATGGACCCTAAATTCTATGACCACCAAGTTACTGTGTCATAAGCTGGGGCTTCGGTCTAGGTTAGGACAATATGATAGCAGGAAATAGGAGAGGCAGAGCTTCGTACAAACAGAATATGATCATCTCTTTTCGCCAAACACATGCAAGACAGACAGACAGAGCAAAAGCTCAGCCATAAAAATCCTGCAAAAGAAAAAACCTGCAAAGCCCACAAGAGCAAAGACAGAAAACTGCCCTGCAGAGGAGAGCAGCAATTTGGTGCTCGGGCTCAGATGAGCCCGAAATCTGCACCGTTAGTATACGTCTTGGGATTGAGAAAATCCTTTCTGCGGCGTCAGAGCGCGACCAGCGTTAAAGACATATACGGACGAGATACCAGCCTGCATCGTAGTTTGTTGTGGGCCCTTTTCGTAGGGCGTGGGTGTTGCCGTCACGGGAAGGTCCTGAGCCGTGTAGGATGTGGTGGGCCATGGAACAGGTTTGCGGCCCACGACGTCTTGGTAAACCTGATACGTTTTCAGAAGGGAAGAGTTGTTTTCCCCTCGCAGGTTCCGGCGTGGCGGCGGCGGCTGGTTCCGGCGACCTGCGGATCGAGGCGAATGGACTGGATTTCTTGCTGGATCCGGTTGACCGATGAGCTATCGCTGCAAAACCTACACCTTTCTGAGTTTTCGTTTTCTCGCGTCATATTCATCTTTCCAGAAGTTTCTTTTCCTATCGGGTGGCGCAGCTTCACCTGAGGAGGAGTTCACCGGCGACCTGACGACCTCGAGCATCCAGAATCGGTACCTCTGGATCTGCTATCTGCCAGGGGTGTCGGTCCGGAAGCGCCGGAGGGAATCGAACTGCGGGTCAGACTGTGCGCAGGATGTTGGTAGCGGCAGCACAAAAGGCCCGGAGGAGAGCGCCGTCGGAGGGATCCTTCCCCGACTCAGTCAGCGCAACCCACGGGGAAGGTCAACCCTGAGGCGCCTGCTAGGTGGACAAAGAGGTGATGGGAAACACATTCTATATTAGATGTTGATCTGCAAAAGCATTACATTACAGTAACTTGGATTTCATAGCTGCTGTAAAAACACATGTGTACATTTGCGTGGCATAGACTAGAGTTGTTATTACGATGTAGGTGAGTGCCCCAAATTTGAGTTTGTTCGCTCCGCCTGCAAGCTCCGGCTGGGAAGCACACCACCGGACAGGAGGCCGTGTGCGTCTCGAATGATCACAGTGGAGCAGTCTAGCAGGTACTGGCAACCATTACCAATGTATATTAATTGAGTGTGTAATCATGAGTTAACTCCAATGAATTTTGTTCAGTTTTGGAGCAAGGTGGATGTTTGACTTCAACCTCTAGACCCAGGAAGATGGCTGGGGAGCATGGACTGTCGACGGGTCTGTGCGATCAGCCGGGTATTGTTGAGTATCTACGGAAGTGTGAGATTCCTTGTAGGGTCACTTCTCTGGTGAGCGGGTCGGCAACAGTTACGGATTCAGGTTGTCCGCCGGGTGATCCGCCTGTGAAGAGCAAGCGGGTGATCCGTCTGTGAAGAGCAAGCGGGTGAGCCGTCTGTCCGGGATGTTCTGAAGTTCTATGATAGAATGTTGCCATTCTCTGACCGGGAGCTGCAGAAGTACGGAAAGGACGAACCTTAACCAAATTGCTTGTGGTCGTTTGATAAATGCATTTCTAACTTCTGCATTTTCTTTTGCAGGAAGTGGTTTAGGCACTTCATGCCATTGGCAGTGACGATGTCTTTTTTTTGTAGGGAATGAACTTGAAAGATGAACTAGGTCCTGGTGGTGGAGGTGTATCCACAGAATGCTTAGCGAGAAGGAGCATAAGATGTACCGCAAATGGCTGGCACGGTGGAGAGGGGTTTTCAATCCTCATTTTGTGGTAAGTTCCATCCTAGCTGATGCTTGTACTAGGATAGTAAAATGAGTATCAGTGCTTGCTGAAAGTGCTGGAAGTGCAGGAAGAACTGTGCAAGCCAGACAATGAAGTTGACCGGGATAGCATCAGCATGATGATGGACTCAAAGTTGATGGGGGTACACGAATGAATGGCTGAAGAAGGTAAGAACGATGGTGAACTTACCCATGATTCCATAAAACGCCTGGTGTATTTGGAATTAGCATTGACAAATAAGTTTGTATGGATTTGCAGTTCATGTTTGTGGTTTACTTCATGGATTGCCGGTCCCTGTACGTCCGTGACACCAACAAGAAGCTCTTCACGGCAGACCCGACGAAGACACACCTAACTGATGAGATGGAGAAGAAGCATAGCGTAATGTCTAAGAGATTCTAGGTTCGATTCTGCCAGTTCTTCAATGGCATCTTCGGTGGATGGTTGGTCGAGAGCACAGGCTGGACTTCTGTATTTCATTCGTGGGCGTGCAATTCCGTGCACAAAGTGAGTACATGGTATGCTTGGTTCCTGTTTGTATTCAACAGAATTATTAGTTGAGGCATGCGAACTTATGACGTGTCTTCACCTATTGTCGCAGGGAGGAGAGCGGGGTGTACATTGTGCACTGCATCAGAGTTCAATGATCTATACCTTAGCACACAGCCCAGCAAGGTCAGTGAACCCACCACCTTGTGTTGGTACAAAGAGTCTTGATTACTATGTCGTAGGAGACTTGCATTTATCGGTACTAAGTGATGTTTGTTGTGGTTTTCCGCAGATTCTGCTAGATCACCTTCGGAAATGCCCGGCGTGTGAGATTGTGACCATGATGGGAAACATGGGTGACCTGCCAAATTTTCTTTTGAAGTGACGTGTATCTGACAGTGTTTGTGAGGTGGTCTTATCTTTTGATCCTGGGTGTGTTTTTGTTATGAAGTCGTGTCGCTCGGTGCTTAGGTAGACTCTGCTTGGGCAATGTCGTAATCCGTGAGCCCCTGTGTTGGTATGATGTTGTGAACCATGGATTTGAAGTTGTGTGATCGGGCCTAAAAAACTTGGTTTATGGTATGGTCTCAAGTTGGATCAGTACTTGTTAGATTTGAGCATGTTCGTGTTTGTTTTACTGCTGCAGCGTCGCAGACCAGGGTAGTTTGGTTGTTGAGACTAGGCGATGGCGGACTTTGCCTGGGCATCTCGTAACTCTAAAACTGGAATGTGCATATTATCAGCACTTTGGTGGTGTGTGATTGGCATTGTTGGGAAAGTGACATGTTGGTCGACAGCTTGACCTGTCAGTTGATGCTGCGACAGTTTGTAACCATCTGAATTTATAACTACGTTTGTATGGATGAATGTGTAGTGTTTGACCTGAGACAGAATAACTGAACAGCGACCAGTAATTCTAGAAGATTTACAAACCGACAGAAAAAGGATGATCATCTCGTTGATGGAAGTTGCAACTTTTCTATATATATATATTTTTAGGGAAACTTTTCCATATAGATGGGCAAAAAAAAAATTGAAAGAAGATGGCCAAACATAATTGAACAGAGGTACTTCGTTATGGATAAAAGACGGGTGGCAAGTCACGTTATTGATACGCTTCTCCGTTACCAGCAGCCGCCGGAATTAATGCGTACAGGTGCTAGTTTTTATTTGCGATCGCTACACCAGCTATACAGCGAGAAATACAACTACCGGCACACATCCACACGCCAGCGAACGGATATGATTTCGGGATCAGCTGAGCCTGGGCTCAGAATTGAATATCCGCCTGCAGAGGGCTTATTGTCAGGAAGGGGATAACATGATCATCCAGACATCTGCATTCAGTTGTATATGCAGAAGGAAATTTTGTTTAGAGTAACCAACACAGTGACAAGAGGATGAAGCATGCCCAAACATCTGGGAGTATACGGGTCTTCCACCCAGTGCACACAAAAAGCACTTTCTATAAAAAGCCAACTCACCTCTCTACATCTCCCCCTCTCTCAAAAAAGGGAGGAGCTCATCATAAATAACAAACCAATCCTATACATTTCAGTCAAGCCAAACCATGCAGACCAAGCTCCAATTCAGCAAGAGTATCCACTCTACCAATACCTAGGGGCTAGGGTACCAACCCATCAAGCCCCAGCCAGCCCTTCATCATCATTCTTAAGAATGCAGTCGGTGCTCCCGTCCGGGGTCGACATTCCGACGGAACTAGCCATCGAGTCTGGCCTAAATAGCTCCTCCTTTTCAAGCCTCAGAAGCATCTGTTTCGATTCACCTTTCAGCAGGGACACAACCTCAAGCATCGTCGGTCTCTTGTCAGGTTCTCTGTGCGTGCACGCTAGGCCGATCAGCACCACCCTTTTTAGTTCAGACTCGGAGTACTTGTCATTGAGTTTTGAGTCTGCAATTTCATCGTATCTACCCTCTTTTGCCAACGGTAGCACCCAGTTTCGGACCCCGAGCATTTTCTGGGAGCCTGATTTTTCTACTGGCTTTCTCCCACTAGTGAGCTCCAGAAGTATTATGCCAAAGCTGTAGACATCACAACCTGTTGTAGGCTTGCCAAACATGACGTACTCAGGAGCATGATAGCCTCGTTGGTTTTCACCGATAATCTTATCATGATCTATTTCATCTGAGATGAGCTTCATAAGACCAAAGTCACCGACGTGTGCCTGGAAATCCGAATCAAGTAACACATTGGTCGATTTGATGCTTCCATGGATTATCAGAGGTGTCTCATGGTGGTGAAGATACCTGCAAGAAAGCACCCATGAGGTTCTCTCAAACTGCTTACCGGAAGTAAAAATAAAAGAATTATCTATGTCAATGCTACTACGCAAAAAGAAGACGTTTACTCACGCAATAGCCCGAGCAGCACCAATGGCAATAAACATTCTCCGCCGCCAGTCAAGAAGGCACTCCGAAGAGTGTGTTCCGTGGAGATGTGCAAAAAGACTTGAGTTCGGCATATAGTCATACACCAGAATGCGCTCAGGTCCATCAGCACAATATCCACGTAAACTCAGGAGGTTTTTGTGCCTTACTCTTCCCAAAGATTCAACTTTTGCAGCAAATTCCATTTCTATCCCATTTCTTGCATTCTTTAACTTCTTAACAGCAATCTGCATCCAAAAATATTTATCAAAATTAACTTGACTAATAACTGTTGGTGTAAGCAGAGCCAACTTGGTAAGAGCAGAACTAATGCGCCTTTGCACATATGCTATTTTAGGGTGGTCAGTGAGTGATTTCTTAAATAAAAAACAGACATGTGACGGAGTAGTTGGAGCCAAGTCAGGGCATGTGCTGGATTGTTTTTTCTATTCAGCAGATGTATACTTGCAAACCTGTAGCAAGTTGTCTAAGTTGACCTGCCTATGAGAGGATATCCTACCTAACGAATGCTAACGCAATCAAAGATCAGTGTTCCAGAGCAGACTAAAGTAGTTATAACTGACAGTTGCTTGTTGTTTAGTTAGGCAGCTATGGAATAGCATTTGCCCAACAAACAGTGCAAGTAAAGCAATAAACTAGCCCAACTGGACAGCAAGGAACATCAAGGCGATAAAGCTGGCATTCTTCTTCCCATCATGGGAAAGGGAATTGGGAAATGTATAAAATGGATCAACATGTAAAGAGCAGTAACCTGAGAGCCATCCCAAACTTGCCCCCAGTAGACGCTCCCAAGCGAGCCTTCTCCGATCTTGTTGTCGTAATTGAATCTATTTGTCGCCGACTGGAGCTCCCTCAACGAGAACACCCACCTGATGGATCCATTGCGCTCGTCGTTCCTGAAAAAGCAAAGCCATTAGTTACATGGTGAGCATGAACTCTCCAGGTACAGAATCAGAGGCTCAAGTCAGTTCCCTTTTCAACCAATGACAACTCACTCGTGCTCCTAATTCCTAAACCAATCTTGCCTAACTCCAAGAACAGAAAATCAGAGGAACGCTACATCGAAGTAACATCCCATCCCAATTTCCGTTCTATGACCATTTCTGAGCATAATATACTTGGCTTCGATCCGCGACAACTGCGAAAGTGTTAACATCACAGAGACAAGAGGGCTTAAACAAGACAGATGCGTCCTCCAACGCCAAGACTAACACTAACGTTTTGGACCTTCCGGGGGGTGAGATTCGCCCCCAATCGCGTACCGTAGCATCTACTTCCCCAGTCCCGACGACGACGAGCCTCACCGGCCGCCGCTGCCCCTACAAACCAAACCAGGCCGAACTCCTCCCAGCGAAATTGAGCACCGTCTCGAATTACTCGTCCCCAGGGCGCCGTAGGCGGCACCCTCGTGCAGCACAACCTAGCCAGACAAGCCGGCACGGCGAAATTCCCACCCTGGTTAGAGCGAGCGAACTCGAATCGTGGGGGCAGACGCGCGCGCCGATCGAAGTCCGCGCGCCGCCGAACCCGCCGACGAGCCCGCCCAGTTGAGAGCGACAGAGGGGAAGGGGAAGCAACGGGCTAGCCAAAGACTTACAGATCGTCCCCGGAGGCTTGCCTGCCGCAGCAGAGGACCCTGTGGGCGACCCGCGAGAGCCTGTGGTGCATCGGTTCCCGCCCGCGCGCGCGCGCGCCCGCCGGCCGGTCTCCTGCCGCCGCCGCGCCTCCCGCGTCCCGGCGTGAACGGATTTGGCGCGCGCGCGGGAGGAGGGATGGAGGGAGTCGTCGCTTGGAGGGGAAGGAAGGAAAAAAAGGAATGGCGTGGTGGACTGGCGGGCGAAGGAGGGGGAGGGGGAGGAGGACTTGTTGGGAGGGAGAGACGGGACGTGACGGCCTCGCAGCCTGGAGGAGTCCTGGACTCGGTTAGCTAGCTGCGCTTTCGGTGGTGATCTGGTGTGGTGGGCTGGTGGCTCGGCTTTGCTCCCCCTGCCGGCTTTCTTGACCCGTCGGTGTTGTTTTTGGTACGCGTGGGTGCCGTGCGGTCGAGAGAAACCGCGTTGCGTTGCGTTGCGCCACCGCGGCGCCGTTAAGGCGGCCTCGGCTGACAGCCCGGCGGGGCTGGCGGCGGCCAGTCGAGTACTGTTTGGGCTGGCAGGGGACGCACTTTCCATTCTAAGTTAACCGGATTGTTGACCCCGGTCGGCGGGGTTCGGTTTACGGCGTCGCGCCCGCCCAACCCCCCGCGGCCGTGTCGCGTGGGGTGCCACGTTTTTCTTTCTTTTCCTTTTCGCGAATCATCGAAAGCGAAGAAGGTTTGGGCTGGTACGGTGCGATGGCTTTGTTTATTTTGGATTATTGTGTGTGTGGGCCTCATCGAACTTTAGAAATTTCTTTTGACCAGACGGTTCCGCACCGACAGTGATATGTGTATGTACGGCTGCAGTGGGACCCAGCCGATTCGATCTTTTTTTTTAGCATCAGTACAGACACAAGCGCTCATATACACGCGCATACACTCATCCATATGAATGCACACACGCACATCCTATCCCTATAAGCACCTCCGAGAGACTGAAAAATAGATCATCTTGAGATTTACGAAGTCACCGTAGCCGATTTGATCTAGAGCGTGAGTTTCACATTTCTTTCTGGCCATTGTTTGATATAAATTGGTCCTAAATATGCTTGTTTGTATGGATTACAAAAGGAATCCTAAAAATAGATCAGCTTAAAATTATATTGATGGCAACTTTTGAAAAATGATTGGTAGCACACTATTTAGCTCTAGGATGGTTGCAAAAAATAAGAGACACCAATAGAAGGTCATTGGACGGTAAAAAAAATCAAGTTGCCAAAAGAGAGTAATGGAAAGTACTCCAGTAACAAAAAAGTGGAGCCAATACGAAAAACAATGAAATGAAAGCGAACAGATAGCTCGGGTTCCTGCCACACATCAGTGGCGGCGCCGATCCGCCACGTCTCGTGTGGCCTTAGGGACATGGGGGCGTGGGGTATCTCGTCCCTTATCAGCAGGAGGGCTCCATTTTTAGATATTTCTTTAAGTTTTGTTAGGATTTATGTCCCTACTCATAAAGGCCAGCTCCCTGAAGATGGAAGGTTCTCCCAGCTTAGGCCCATCCTGGTGATGAGTCTAGCATCGTCAGAGGGCGTGTGGAGGTGTGTCTTCAGCAAATCTCGCGGAATTCGATCGATGGTTGTCTTTGGTAGATCTGCTCGAATCCATTCTTCGTTTTATTTCAGAAAGGCCTGGAATAAATCCAGAAAAATATAGCTACCAAAGAAGGTACGAACTGCTGCTACTCTATTGCCAAAAGGTAGAGCGAAGCGGTTCCCGTGAGAGACAGGCAAACCAAGCTCTACAGATTTATGATTGCTCTAGACTGATTGTTCAATTTTACATCAATCCTACCATTCATCGTCTTACCTCCCAATCCAAAAAAAATGTGCAAAAGCTACAAATTGTTACAAATATCCATCAGAAGTATAAAAACACCTCAAACATAATAAAAACTACTTTGGAGTAGTGATGTTAGAATTTTTTTCATCATGTTGCGAGATTCGGTGTCACTTACTGCATATCTATACAAGAGTTGAACGACGACGACTATGGCTATAAACGATGGTCCTTGGGCTATGTGCACGAAGACCTCCCGGCTGTTATCGACAAGGTCAAGACGACTTCGGTAAGGGAGCGGCAACAATGACGCGTCGGCAGGTAGTCACTACTAGAGAAAAGCCTAGCAGCAGCGCGGGTTTTAGGCCTATTAGTAGCGCGGGGCCGGCGCTACTAATAAGGCGCTACAGCTAACGTATAGCAGTAGCGCGGGTGCCACCCGCGCTACTACTACGTCCGTTAGTAGTAGCGTGGGTAAAAACCCGCGCTACTACTAACCCGTTCTTTGAAAAATAAAATTGAATTTTTTTCGATTTTTTTTCCAAATTTTCAAATTTCTGAATTATTTTAACCTCTAATCTCTAATCACCCGGCTTCTATTCTCCCTCGATTCCAAGTCTGCACTTGTTATTTTCCTGACAATAGTAAGATGTCAATCCTATTAACCCTCGGGAGTTAGCTTGAGCATGAAGTCACACATTTCACTGTTTGAGTTTAAAACTATTATTCTAAAAAACAATAATTATTTAGTAACACTAATATTTCTTGAATAAGTAGTTTGACCACATTTTGACCATAGTTTGACCATAGTTTGATCAGATTTGACCAAATTTCCAAAAAATTGAAATAATTATTTAGTAACACTAATATTCTTGAATAATTATTTAGTAACACTAATACTTCTTGAATAAGTAGTTTGACCATAGTTTGACCAAATTTGACCAAAATTAAAAAAAACTGAAATTTGAGCATAACTTTTTTTCCTTTTAGAATTTGAGGATTCTAAAAATTTGCAAACAGGCCGTAGGCGGTCTCCATCGGATCTGGATTTTCGTGCTGAACATTTTGATATATTATACGGTTTTTTTTCTGACATCGTATGCAAAAGTTATAGTCGTTTTACATTTTCCCTACACTTTTTGCAAAATATGTCCAAATTTAAGTTTTTCAATTTTCCTAACTAGTAGATGTAGTAACATAACTACATCTCGAAGGATTTTAATTTTTGAAACATTTTTATATATTATACATTTTTTTCTAACATCGTATGGAGAAGTTATAGCCGTTTTACATTTTCCCTACACTTTTTGCAAAGCATGTCCAAATTTAAGTTTTTAAATTTTCCTAACTAGTAGATGTAGTAACATAACTACATCTCGAAGGCTTTTAATTTTTGAAGTTTTTATCATTTTCTTTTGCTTTTTACAAAACCGAAAAGGCGATCCACCGGGAGGGGGGGAGGGGGTAGAGTATTAAAATGGAACCTTTAGTAGTAGCGAGGGTTTCTACCCCTCGCTACTAGTATGGCATGTCCCGGAGGGGCACGGCTGAGACCTTTTAGTAGTAGCAAGGGGTAAAAACTTAGTAGTAGCGCGGGTTTATAACCCTCGCTACTACTATGGCATGGCCCGGGGGCACGATAGAGACCGCTTGGTAGTAGTGAGGGGGTAAAAACCAGCGCTACTGCTATCAACTTAGTAGTAGCGAGGGTTAGAAACCCGCGCTACTACTATCGCATGTCCCGGGGGCACGGTAGAGACCGCTTAGTAGTAGCGAGGGTTAAAAACCAGTGCTACTGCTATCAACTTAGTAGTAGCGAGGTTTAAAAACCCGTGCTACTAGTAAGTAGCAGTAGCGAGGGGTATAAACCCGCGCTGCTAGTAAGCGTATGTGTATAAGCTTTTCCCTAGTAGTGAGTGGTTGTCCGGTGGTATAGAATGCAACTTTTATTATGTTTGAGATTCTTCGTGCAAAAAATGAAGTATAAAAACAGCGATTGCCGCTAGAATGAGCTGGAAGACCCGGAATAAATCCAGAAAAATGCACATCACCAAAAGGCCTGGTATAAATGAAAGTGTGTTATATCGACTAGAGGAGGGTGAATAGGCGATTTTTATGAATTTTTCACTGAGGAATTTGCGGGTGAGGAAATTCCTTAGCGAAGAACTACTTGCAGCGGAATAAGTACTCAAAAGTTAACGTAACAGAACATAGGCATAGTCATCATGATGAAATGAAGACAGGCCACAGAGTACAGAAAGCGTAAACACGGGATAACACAGGATGAAGACAAACAGACTGAAGAAATTGAACTGAGGAAATTGAGAAAGTCTTCAGTCAAAGTCTTCAAACACAGATATGAGGGAGTGAAAGAGTTGAAGAAATAGAACTAAGCTTGGTGAAGACAATAATTTGGTAGACCAGTTCCAACTGTTGTCTCAGTTCTACGTCTGGTTGGAGTGACTAGGTATTTAAACCCGAGGATACACAGTCCCGGACACACAGTCCTCACCGTATTCTCCTTGAGCTAAGGTCACACAGACCTCGCCCAATCACTCATGGTAATTAGTCTTCATGTGACTTCCAAACCTTCACAAACTTGGTCAATCGGCGATCCATAATTCCTCTTGGATGCTCTAGACCATGACGCCTAATCGTCTGGAAGAAGCAAAGTCTTCAAAGGTAACAAGCGTCAGATCCACGCAGGATCAATCTCTTCAGTTATGCTCAATCACTTTGGGTTTGTAAGTGTTTGGGTTTGAGTTTTTCTCACTTGATGATTTTCGCTCAAAGTCCTTGGAAGATGGGATGCTCTCAAATGACAAGTGTCAGCTTCTCTCGGAGCAGCCAACCAGCTAGTGGTTGTAGGGGATGGCTATTTATAGCCTAGAGAGCAGCCCGACATGATAAGACATAAATGCCCTTCAATGATATGACCGTTAGGTGGGTAGATATTTTGGAACAGTTGGCGCGCAGCACAACAACGGTCGGAAATTTGAGTATCAAATACCTCAGGGCTATCATGTTTCTCACTGTGTAGGTAATCCCCACTGGCGAATTCCTAACTCCTCAGTCAGAACAAATTCCTCAGCGACCAGAAGAACTTCGTCTCTGTCACTAAAGAATATGACTGAACTGTATGATATTTCTAATGGCTTCACTCGAAGGGATTGGTAGGTGTAGGATTTTGAGTTGAGCATCACTTGGAAATTTTTCCTTAGTATTTCCTCGACCCCCTTGAACAGTATAGTGTTTCCTATGACTCAAAAAATAGAAAATGAAACTACGAAAATAAAAGTCTTCACGTTTCATGTTCCTCGAATGAATACCAAGTCTTCCAGGTCACACCAATTTCTTCACTTTCAAAGTCTTCAGAAAGTCTTCAAAAATTCAAAGTCTTCAGTCGAAGAACTTCATTTTTAGGGGTCGACTTTCTCTGTAAATATCAAACTCCTCATAAACTTATAGACCTGTGTACACTCATAAACACATCAGTCTCTTAACCTATAAGTATTCAATACACCAAAATCACTAAGGGGCAATAGATGCACTTACAATAAATATAGGAAAATGCACACAGTCGAAAGGCCTGAAGTAAGTCCAAAAAAATATGGCCACCAATGCCAACTTTAGAATTTGAACCATGGTGGGTTGGTTCCATCACAAAATCGTTACCATCTAGCTACCCTCGGTTCGCTAGTAACTTGGGAGTTGAGATATTAAGAAACAGTAAGATACCCCGTGAAGCAAACGGTAAGATATTTCCTCTAAGAAAACGGTAAGATGTATTGAAATATATTTTTTGAGAAACATATGGACTGAGCCAGGAGCCACCACAACAATTTCTGCTCCCCAATAACGGGGAGCTCCTATTCCGCGCAGTGCGCGCTGAGGAGACGCACGATGTGCACCCCCTTCCACCCAGGTGCCCTTTTGGGACAACACCTGTTTTTTTCAATTCGTTTCTTTAAAATAATTCAGGATTTTAAAAAGTTCCAAATAAAAAAACAAGAATTCAAAAAAATTGTTTGAGAAATCAATAAATGTTCACAAACTCAAAAAACATTCGAAAATCATAAATAGTTCATGGATTCAAAAAATATTCGTATTCTTTTGGCGTGTTCAAAACAAGTTCTTGATTTTAAAAAATGTTCGAAAGGTAAAAAGATGCTCATCATTTTGAAAAAAATGTCCGCATGTTCATGAATTTGAAAAAATATTTGCGAATTAGAAAATGTCCATGACTTTTTTCAATGTTCACAAAATTAAATAAATTTTTGTTCCCAAATTTAACGAAGTCCATCGATTAAAAAAACTCTTCCTGGATTATAAAATATTTCTTAATTTTATAAAATTGTTCTAAATCTTTTAAAAAATGTGCGTCGACTCAAAAAATATTAATGAGTTTCACAAAAAACCACAATATTAAATCTATTTGTGGACTCGGTAAATGTTCATGATTTTAAAAAAATATTGATGAATTCAAAGAATGTTCGCAAAATGAAAAGAAGCAGTGTTCGCAAAATGAAAAGAAGCACTGTTTGCAAATTATTGACGAATTCAAAACATTGTGCATCCACAAGAAGCGGTGTTGTGCTTCTTGGAAAGAGCAAAATAGTGAAAACTTGCGACCATGCTTCCAACTTTGATTTTTCTTCCGTTTTTGTTTTCTATCAGTTTTTTTTTATTTTCCTCGGGTTTTCATGAAAAATAGTTCATCGAAATCTATTAACATGATACTAGTTTCGAAGATATCGACGCGAGAAATCTAGTGGTGAAAATGGATCGAGATTTGGACGCATGGTTCAAGAGGTAAAACGTTTTGAACAAATAAATATAGAAATAATTTTAGGTTGTGACAAGTGACGCATATGCAATGCGTCCTGAGAACGTGAGAGTGACCTCGTAAGAGGCAACTCTTAACTTGTGATCTCGTAAATAGGGTCTTCCCTATTAGTGTGTGGATCACTTCCTTGGAAGGTCCTATGTGGCGCCTTCAGCGTCACTTGGGGAACCGGCGCCTGAACGCCCCTCCTCATGGGCCAGCCCATTTAGAGCGCGGTTGACCATTAAAAATAATATGATGTAGTTCTTTTACTACATGTAATTTCATCCACGAGTTTAGGAAAAAAATCACCAAAATTGAAAAAAGTTCATCCAATTTGAAAAATAATTCATTTTTTTTGAAAAATGTTCATCGAATATCAGAAAAAATATCATCAATTTGAAAAAAAAAGAGTTCACGCATTTGCAAAATGTTTCATTGGGCTAGGAAAAGAAGAAAAAAGGGAAGTAAAAAGGAAAAATAAAGAATAAAATACAAATAAGTTAAAATGATAGCACATCCGTGCTAGTTGATGGGGTGGTTACACCAGCCAACCTTCAACAAGGAGGTCGCAGGTTTGAATCATTCACGACACTTATTTTCTCTTTTTAATAGAAAAAGGAGGGAAGGAAATGGGCAGAGTTGGTTTAATAGAAAAAGGAGGAAAGGAAATGGGCCGAGTCCAAGTAGCACACATGTATGCGCCCGTTTGCAGAAACAATAAGAACGGGTGCCTGCAGCGCTAAATAGGAACCACCCACTTCCTTGTCCAACCCATTTTGTACTGAATTTTCTTAAAAATGTATATCCAAGAATAAGTACTACAACTTCCCACCAATTTTGAACAATAACTACACCACATAGTTGAAGTTGACACACGATTTTTTCCTTTTCTTTTTTGAGTTATAATACAAAGAAAAATGTGTTATTTTAATAATCATAATTGAGTTTTAATCATATACTGATCATTATTGTATCTATATGTTTATAAAGTATAGATCACTCGATAGCATATGAATGGGTGGGTAACACGTATCATCATGATCTAGTATAGTGTTAAATTAGTAAGAAATCTTGGCTAAACTCATGAATAAGATAGAGAAATTTTGGTTTTGATTAAATTTGTGGTTTTGACAATCTTTTTATCCATTGTTTGATTCACTCCTAATAAATGATTTTAAATGCTTGTTTGGTAGTATATTACAAAGAAAAAAAATCACGAAATAGATGTTCTCGCTAATAGCTACCAAAGAATACGTAGAGTGACTTTTTGCGAAAATGACTCAGGTCTATTAAAAGTTCATCGAGAATATAAAGCACCCCCATAATAAAAATTACATCATGCCCCTTGGACCACCGAATGACCACTGCCAGAGAACAAGTCGCCGTTCCTATATTGGAGCCGGTTTGACCTTGTTGATGACAGGTGGAAAGTCTTCGTGCACGTGTCCCGAAGGACCAGTGCTCTGGAGATGCAGTTGTCATTGTTGAACCCTTGAATCGATCTGAAGTACATAACACCAAATCTCGCTGGAAAGAGTCAATTGATTTGTGGCGACTTCACCCAGAACATTGTGCTCTGTGAGTGGTTGTAGTGGTTGGTGTTTGTGAGCTCCTCGCTTGTAATCTTTTGCTTGTTTCAAGTTTGTCTCCTGTGTAATCAACACCATTGTGTCCTAGGTAGTTGACGGCTTCATTAAGTTGAAGTTGGCTTATTTTCTTTTTTACAAAAAGTAATAAACTATTTTTTGATTAAGTGTAATAAACTTTAGTAAACATACATGCACCGGGAAGTATTCCGCAACACAAGGCGGACTATTAAACTAGCAAGTAGCATGCATATGTAGGGTAGGGAGAATGAGTCGATTGGCCACAAATCAACTGACCTTTTCCCAACTAAAATTAGATACATGCATGGCAACATAGCTAGTTTTATAAATACCCATCAGTCCTCTACAATTCTAGGGGCAATTAGAAATGAAATCGATCGCCTATCGATTGGCCACCTCGCCACCATATCTTTCATGCTTCTATCTAGGCCTCGCCATGGCTACAGTTTCCCAATCAGGTCCCAGTGTGCATGACGCCCGGCATTGATACCGGGTCCTGGCGTCATTAACGCTGGGCCCTGGTTCTGAAAACTGAAGTACATGCATATGAACGCAATCAAGTCGTATCTTAAGTTCAGTGGCCAATCAAGATGTTGGGACGCCGGCCAAGGATACCCAGTGCACCATAACTAATTAAGATCATGCAGGTCAGGACATAATGGACAAAGTCCCCTCCATGCAAGCCGGCGCGGTGACATGTGCTATTGAAGCAAACTGCAAGGATCCATGCAGTGATCAAAACACCCACGATGAAGGTATGTTCATATACTTACGGAGAGGGTGCGAAAGGAAATGCAGGTACAACTTCTTTCCGGTGACATATAGAGAACAAGGCACTTGGATTTTTTTACGCCATCTTTAGTGTGATGCTTAACCTTCTGATTAGGAAAACTCTCTCCTGATCAGAAGGCGCAGTGACAAGCATAACACATTGAAGACATTGTTAAAAAAGAAAAGACATAATGTAGCGCGTTGCTTGTGTAATTTCGCATCAGAGTAGTCCTTCCCGCATTTCCTTTAGGATTCTTTGGCAAATGAACGAATACATGAGTCCTAGGCGGCTTTCTTACTACGGGGAGCCTTGCAATTTAATTTGCTATTTTGATGATGTCACTGCCTCATCGATGCAATTGATGAATCGCTTGGTGTGGTTTTGGTCCTTTGTGGCTTGCGAGATCATTGCCTTGGGCTTGGAGAAGAAGTGCTTTGTTGAGGGACAACGGAAGGCAGGGCCGATCGAAGGGGAATACGTTCTCCACTCATCTTGGGCCAACATTCCTTCATCAACGAAGTCCCTTAGTGAATAATACGATATTCTTATAACTCGTGAAAATGATAAACCACTTAAGGGGACGTAGCTCAGATGGTAGAGCGCTCGCTTAGCATGCGAGAGGTATGGGGATCGATACCCCACTTCTCCAAACTTTATTTTTTTTCTTCCATTTTTTCCTTCGTAAATCCACACTTTTTTTCTTCCAATTTTCCCTTCGTAAATCCATCAGGTATCAGGTTCAACGCCGGCCAGCTGCATTGCTCGCCCGTGCAACGGTGCAAGCAGATACGTTTTCTGCCAAACGGTGTAGGATTTTCGACTTCAGAGCCATGTGCGCATTTTTTTTGGCAGTGATCAATCCAACCTTTCTTCCATCGGCAAAATGACGCTTCGCACAGGGAAGACGGGATCGGCCCGTGGCAGAACGGCGCCATCCTCAGAACCAAATTACCTGGACGCGGACGCGAAGTTGCAGCCCAGAGAGAATGCTTCTTGAACGGGTTCGCGCGTGTGCGGACGCGATCTTTGGACGAGCATCCGCTCTCGTGCTCTGCCGAAGAAGATTAAGCCAGCTTCAATCCTGAACCGAGAGAACTTCGCAGGGTATATTCAGCAGGTTCTACGTACAAAACTAACGCAGCTCACTGGGAGACAGTAGGCGTAAATTTAGTAAACACGTACGAGCTGCTCGGTGTGCTGCGCCCTGGGGGCACTAGTAAAACCTCTAATTCCAGACTTTGGTTTCAAATCAAGGATGCCTTGGATGCATCTGCCTGGTCGACGCCGCTCCTCATGACAGATTCTGCCATTGTGTTGGCGCACCGATTTGTACAGATAATTGTTCAAGTGCTACCAAGTGTTTGATGTCAGACAGCTGCGCATGCTATGAATTCTAGCTTGAACTCCTGGAGTTTGGACACCGCGCGCGCCTGCCTGCAAGTTCAGGTGTGCAATGCTTCGTAGCAGGATCGTAAAATGCTTTACTAGTGCAAGGAATGCAATGACATTTATTTAATTTATTGAATTTGTTTCAACTGTCAAATCGAGATGAGCGAGGGCGGACAGCTCTACAGGGACACCAATATCATTCCCTCACACATTAAAAAAAACAGATGCCAATATCATCATTTCGCAGCTCCTTTAACACTAGAATTTAACCCACTTTCCCTAAAAAGAGGTATAACTCGCTGAGGTAGCACCCGCAAAAAAATAAAAAACTCGCTGAGGTAGCGAGGTTACAAAGTCTTTTGATCCGGCATCTACGCAGCCGATTTCGCGGAGCCCACAGTGGTCAGCATCAAGCCATCACTGTAGCTAGATGCCCTCCACAGTAGTGAAGCCCACAGTGGCCGGCCTAGAGTGGCCGGACATGCATGTTCCAAGCGAGTTGGAGTCGCCGGTTTAGTTACTCCAGCGGCCATGCGATGCACATCGTTTTTACCCTCATTCCTGCTGTTCACAGTCATGACGCCTGGTAAACTCATTCTCATGTCTCCTTCGATGGTAGGCTCTACCTCCTGCTTCGTCTTGCCCGTTTTGAGCCCAAGACCAGGCCCCGCTGAGACGGGATGGCTCATGGCACGGTCGTCGCCCCGGCCCATGCATGCAATGCCACCATGGGCTAGGTCGCGACGAATGCGGCAGCACGATGGCCATTCGGTCGGCACGAAATCGCTGCGTGTTACTCCGATTGTGTCCTCTGATTTGTTCGTGTATACTCGGTTTAGTTTCTTCGTTCAGGAGAAACGATCATTCTGGTTCCTGCTTTGTTCTACCATGTTTTGTATCTAAAGATCAGTAAGGGCACGGAGAAGAAATGGGCATCGATGGGGATGTAGCTCAGATGGTAGAGCGCTCGCTTAGCATGCGAGAGGTATGGGGATCGATACCCCACTTCTCCAATTACTATTTTTTACTTATTTTTCTTCGGGAGACCCGAGGAGAGACGACAACCCACACGTTGTGATAATGTTTTTTCTCCTTTGCATTTATACTTTCTCAAGCTGGGCATTGGCGGACCTAGAGGGTGTGCCGGGGCACACCCAACATTTTGCAGATTTTTTTCACTACATGTCGTCCTTTCTTGATTTTGTTAGTTTTACAGTACAAGAACTAATTCACCTGAAGCTGTACATGTACATGCAAACCTAGCAAACTATAGAAGCAGCTCGACTGTTTTTTCTACTAGCAGCACTACATGTATGTCCAGCCAAAGACTCCTGTGTACATACACGAGCCCAGTAGAAGCTAGCTCGATCAATTCCATCGATCAACTCGACGGAAACTCTAGCGGCGACTCGTGTAGATTGCAACCAGAAAAAAAATATAGGACTCTTCAGTCTACCACGTTAATTTTTGAGACAACTTCGACCTACCACGTGATATTTTTAACTTTTTTTTTGCGAAAAGAATCAAATCATTATAAAGATTCTCAGAAGTACAAAACATCTCAAGCATAATAAAAATTACATCGAGGTCCATGAACCATCGAGTGGCCATTGCCACCGCCAGAACGAGCCACCGACGCGCCGCCGTCATCTATCCCCTATCGGAGCCGGCCTGACCTTGTCGATGATAGCCGGGAAGTCTTCGTGCACGGACCGGGAAGTCTCCCCTAAGGACCAGCACCCCGGAGCCGCAGTCGTCGCCGTTGAATCCTTTGAATAGATCTGAAGAACCTGACATCAAATATCGTCGTTGCATGCGCACGACAAGAAACCCTAACCTCGCGGCCCCAAGGAGCTGGCAGGAATCTACGCCGGAGCTCTATCTAATCCGTCCCAACGAACGAACTTGAGGAGGATCAGATCCCGGAAGATTGGCTCGAAGAAGAAGCGCCGTCATCTGTCCAAATGTCGTCCCTGTGAGGACTAAAACCCTACCTATCTACTAGCCAGATTCGACACACCAGAAATCCCCTCCCCGCCACCGGCCACCGGAGCAGCTGGTGGAGAGAAGGTGAATCCACAGACTCGCCGGTGAAGATCAAGGGGAGGAAGGCTTTCCTTGCGAGAGGGGAAAGAAAAAGCTAGGTATAACAAGATTTGATATTTTCAACGTTGACCTACAAATTTTCTCCCGCATCCGTCCACAGACAAATGGGTACAGTCCATGGACACGAACGCGGGAGCTAGCTATCCAAACCTAATCACTCGACTTGACTGCTCGTCTGCATTTCGAACATCACCACTCCTCGTGCTTCCCTCTGCTCGGCCGCTCGCCTTGTTGCCCGGTCCCTTCCCCTCCTTTCGCCAGCGGCTGTCCGCCCTGAAACGCTTTACATTGTGCATGGATCACCCGCATTAGCCACCCGCTCTGGAAATAGGACATTGCAGCCCATTTAAGCCCACATTCTTGTTCGTTTGAATACATAAAAACTATTTATCATTTGAAAGAAACAATCATCACTATTTTGTTGTAATTGTAGGACTCTTACTTCTTGTTTTGTTGTACTTGCATAATTCAAGATAAAGAGGATTGGTAGTATTATGTCCATTTTGTTGAAAACATGAGGTCAAATAAAGAAGGTTGCAGCTGAAGGGCAAACCGAAGTTATTATTGTATATCTTTCATGTAAGACTATTTGTATTGTAATTTCGCAAATTTGAAATTATTTTCTGAAACATAATATTGTGAGACTTGATTGAGCTATTTGTGTTATTCTTTTGCCATACATGATATGACACTTAGATTAGGCAGATTTCTTTCGATGTGTGCACACCCTCCATTTTTTTCCTGGGTCCGCCACTGAAGCTGGGTTTGTTTTCTTTTTCGTTGGGGATTCTGGAATGATTTTTTGTTTTTAATATTTCTATTCTTTCATTTTTTTCAAAATGTACATTTTTTAAAATTCAATGAACTTTTTTCGAAATGATGAAATTCTTTCAAATTTGTTGCACTTTTCAAATTCCATGAACATTTTTCAAATTCGTTGAACTCTTTTCCAACTCATGAACTTTTTTCCAAATTTGATGAACCTTTTATAAAATTGATGAACTTGTTTTCAAAATCAGTGATTTTTTTTGCCATTTTGGTGAATTATTCTGAATCGATTTTTTTTCAAATTTGATGAACTTTTTTCAAAATTGATCATTTTATTGTCAAACTCGATGTTTTTTCAAATGGTTGAATTATATTTTCAAAATCAATAAACCTCTTTAAAATTGATGGACCTTTTCAAAATATGTGAATTTTTTCAAAGTATTTGATAACTTTTTAAATGAAAATTTCCTGAATACATGAACTTTTTTTGAATACATGATTTTTTTTGCATTTTCGTGAACTTCATTTGAATCTGTGAACTATCAAATTTGGTTGACATTTTTCTTTAAAAAAACTTGTTTGACAAATTTCCAAATACTTCAAAAATCTAAACGGTGCAATGTAATGTGCAATAAATAGCGCGTCCACTATTGTTCTTAAAATATCAGTGAGGTAAATAGTCACTACACTTTGTTGGTCTAGTGGTTAGCCTGACACCGCTAGAGTGCGACGACGCGAGGTCGGGGAGCCAATTTTTGTGGTGTTTTTCCGTGTTGCGCTGCGCGTTCGTGGGTGGGTCCACTAGACGGTGCAGTGCACACCCGTTGCTTTCCACGGCGCCTTCAGCGCGGAATAGGAGGTCCCGTCGCAGGCGTCTCCTTCTATTTATGGTCGCATGCCCTTAAAAGTTCTCACAAAAAAAGAACGCACGCACTTAAAGGAGTATATGTTTGTCTAGTGGAATTTATGTGGTTTTTCAGTAAAATAAAAACGAAATATATGTGGTCATTTTTAGAAAGAAAAACCGAAAGAAAACAACGATCTTGCGTGAGGTGCGTATGTATAGCGCGACCCCATGGAAGTGTGAGAGATCCCCGACAGGGCCGACCGGCCGGAAGACGCCCCGCCCTTCGTCCTCCGCGGGACATGCCGGCAGGTACCCTACTTCCCCTACCCCTCCCATGCATCGCCCGCTCCGCCTCCGGCCTCCCAGCCACATATTATCCCAGAGACCAACATATACAAACCACGTATTATCCACGACCATACATGGAGCCTCGTGGAGCAACGGACCATGGAATCTCTCGTGCTCCGCAACGAGGGAGCGAGATGCAGCCGCTGATTAAACTAAGGGAAGAGCTAGCTAGTGACGGCCGGACGATCGAGTCATCAATTAACTAACTGGCATAATACTTGGTCATGCGCGTTAGTTTTTTTTACCACAAATAAGACTTTATTTCTCAAACAATAGACATGTCGTTTACAATGGGCGTGTTTGGTTGCCTGCATTTACTGTGCGGCCCGCACCGTACGGAACTTAAAGCACGTCCAGGTCAGGCCCGGGGGAAACGCCCGAACCGGCAGTACCTCGCGAGCCTGGCTCGGGCGAGGCAGGGGAGGGCGACGCGCTTCTCTCCTCGTGTGACCAGGGAGATGGCGCGAGCTCGCCCGTGTCGCCGAAAAATCGGCGGGAGGATTTTGGCTCACCTCCCGCTGATTCCACCCCTATTTAGCCCCCTCCCTCACCGTCCCAACTCCCGCCACCATTTTCATCCGTTCAAGCTTTCCCGCCGACGCGCATCGGCACCGACGAGCAGGTAAGCGACGCATCTTCATCGGCCGGCGGTCGACGACGTCGGCGCTCCTTCACCGGCCGGCGTTGATCTTCTACGACCGTCCCCCCTCGTCCTCGAGTTGCAGCCATGGCTCTGCGAGTTCAATCCCCCTTTCTCTCTGTTCCTTCTAGCTAGATCTGAGCTGCAGCTAGGGTTTGATCTAGATGCATGGTTGATTAGTGGTATGATCTATGAGCTAATATGGTTGATTGCTATGCTGCGGTTGCAATTTGTGGTAGGGCTAGATGTTCAAGCATGTGGTAGGCTAGATTAGTAGTAGAGTTTGAAGTTGAACCTTGTGCTTGTGTTGATTCATGCTTAGATATGGGATTTATAGCTATTGGTGGTCCATTTGTAGCATATGTTGTTTGTTGTAGATGTATGTTCGTGCTCATAGATTGTCCGGTATGCTTAGTATAATAGCGATGAACCATTTGTTCTTAGTATGATAGTGATGAAGCATGTGCTTGCTATGATAGTGATGAACCATGTACATGTATGCTCCTGCTTTCATGGATTGTCCGGTATGTTGTGTGTTATGCTTATTGTCAATGTGTGCTATGGTTATAGGACATGACCACGCAGACGCAAGATCTTACTCAGACCCTTGTCCTGTCCGACAGCCAGTTTGCTCCATCGTTTGTCGAGGACTCGCAGCCTATGACCGAGATGGCACCTGATTCAGAGGTGTTCACGTCTGATTCCCTCTGTGTGCCAGTAGTGCTCGTTGAGCCAACTCCTGCTGCTGCTGCTACCGCTGCACTCAAGGTAGCAACAGCAAAGGCAAAGAAGGATGGTAGGTCGAACAACATGAAGTGGCAGCCGTTCATGTCCATGTTCATGCTGAACAAGATGTGTGAGCTCATCTCTAGTGGAGTTAGGACTGACAATGGCTTCCAGAAGGTGCACTTGAACACCGTTGCGAAGCAGGTGCTCGAGTTCTGTGGGCAGGACAACCACCTGAGGAAGTGAAGAGGTCGATGGATCCAAGTTTCCAAGCTGAGAGACCTTAGCGTCGCCTCATGGGATGAGAACACTTGCTCCATAGTTCTAGAGGCAGAGCACTACGCCGGCCATGTCACGGTTAGCTCACAGCACTCTTCCTTTTCATACTTTACACCATTGCCTCCTCCTAATCGCAACTAACAACACTTGTGTTTCATTCTTAGGACCACCCAAGGGACGGTGAGTTCCTCAACACACCCATACAGAACTACAACCAGATGCAGCACATCTTCTCCTTCGGGCTGGCAACTGGGAAGCATGCCATGGGCTCGAGGGAGCCTCTTGGTTCTGTTGGGGAACGTAGTAATTTCAAAAAAATTCCTACGCACACACAAGATCATGGTGATGCATAGCAACGAGAGGGGAGAGTGTGTCCATGTACCCTCGTAGACCGAAAGCGGAAGCGTTAGCACAACGCGGTTGATGTAGTCGTACGTCTTCACGATCCGACTGATCAAGTACCGAACGTACGACACCTCCGAGTTCTGCACACGTTCAACTCGATGACGTCCCTCGAACTCCGATACAGCCGAGCTTTGAGGGAGAGTTTCGTCAGCACAACGGCGTGGTGACGGTGATGATGTTGCTACCGACGCAGGGCTTCGCCTAAGCATCGCTACGATATGATCGAGGTGGATTATGGTGGAGGGGGGCACCGCACACGACTAAGAGATCAAGAGATCAATTATTGTGTCTATGGGGTGCGCCCCTCCTCCGTATATAAAGGGGGGAGGAGAGGGCCGGCCAAGGGGAGGAGGCGCGCCCAAGGGGGGAGTCCTACTCCCACCAGGAGTAGGACTCCTCCTTTCCCTATTTGGAGAGGGAGAGGGAAGGAAGAGGAAGGAGGGAGGAAGGCAAGGGGGCCCGACCCCCCTCCCAATTCGGATTGGGAATGGGGGGGCTCCCCCTCCCTTGCTCCTTTCCCCTCCTTTCCACTAAAGCCCATTAAGGCCCATATACCTCCCGGGGGGTTCAGATAATCTCCCGGTGCTCCAATATTATCCCGATCTCACCCGGAACCACTCCGGTGTCCAAATATAGTCGTCCAATATATCAATCTTTATGTCTCGACCATTTCGAGACTCCTCATCATGTCCGTGATCACATCCGGGACTCCGAACTACCTTCGGCACATCAAAACACATAAACTCATAATATAACCGTCATCGAACTTTAAGCGTGCGGACCCTACGGGTTCGAGAACTATGTAGACAGGACCGAGACACGTCTCCGGTCAATAACCAATAGCGGAACCTGGATGCTCATATTGGCTCCCACATATTCTACGGAGATCTTTATCGGTCAAACCGCATAACAACATACGTTGTTCCCTTTGTCATCGGCATTTTACTTGCCCGAGATTCGATCGTCGGTATCTCAATACCTAGTTCAATCTCGTTACCGGCAAGTCTCTTTACTCGTTCCGTAACACATCATCCCGTAACTATCTCATTAGTTACAATGCTTGCAACGCTTATAGTGATGTGCATTACCGAGTGGGCCCAGAGATACCTCTCCGACAATCGGAGTGACAAATCCTAATCTTGAAATACGCCAACCCAACAAATACCTTCCGAGACACCTGTAGAGCACCTTTATAATCACCCAGTTACGTTGTGACGTTTGGTAGCACACAAAGTGTTCCTCCGATAAACGGGAGTTGCATAATCTCATAGTCATAGGAACATGTATAAGTCATGAAGAAAGCAATAGCAACATACTAAACGATCAAGTGCTAAGCTAATGGAATGGGTCAAGTCAATCACATCATTCTCTTAATGATGTGATCTCGTTAATCAAATGACAACGCATGTCTATGGCTAGGAAACGTAACCATCTTTGATCAACAAGCTAGTCAAGTAGAGGCATACTAGTGACACTCTGTTTGTCTATGTATTCACACAAGTATTATGTTTCCGGTTAATAAAATTCTAGCATGAATAATGAACATTTATCATGATATAAGGAAATAAATAATAACTTTATTATTGCCTCTAGGGCATATTTCCTTCAGGTTCTCCCATGCCAGACTTCCCCGGGACCCCGGACGTCGAGGTCCTTGATGGCCCTGACAAGCCATTCGTGAAGCCCTTCGACAAGCCATTTGACGCCGTCCATGATAGGAAGAGGAAGAGAGGAGGCCTGATGGAGGAGGAGATCAATGTATTTTGCAGCATGACTGAGGAGGTGAAGGAGATGACAACAACCATCAGGGAGTGCAAGCCCCTCGACGTCCACCCTGACCTGTACGGCGCTGTCATGACCCAGGGTGGCTTCAGCGACGAGGCTCTCATGGCAACTCTCAGCCACCTGCTTGACAACAAGGCCCAAGGTGTTGGGTTCGTTGCCATGGCAGACGCCCATAGGGTGCTGTGGCTCAGGAGCTGGCTGGGCAAGCACTACTACTAGAGTAGTGCTGCCTGTGAGCATGCATGATCCCCGACGGCGATGGTGGTGGCGACGACGACGACGATGACGTAAATTTTGTGTAGCTGGGGCTCAAAAACTATTTGATGGTCTGTATATTTTGGGGCTCAAAAACTAACCCCTCACGTTGATGGTGAACTTGTGGTGGTAGGACGACACCCTCTTTTGGATGTGGTGGTACGTTAGCACCAAGGTAGTGCTAGGTAGAACTTGCTATGCTGTATGATCGTGCATGCTTTACTTATTCTCTTATGCTCCATTGTTGTTTGTGTGCTACTTTGATTGCTATTTGTCTGCTCCATTGATTTGCTGCTTCAACTCTTGCTCTTGTGCATTGCTAGGGCAAGTGGTCTGCCGTGTTCATCGGTAAGGCTCCAGGGGTTTACAGTTCATGGGAAGAAGCCAATGCACAAGTGGCATCATATAGCAACAACAGCCATAGAGGGTTCAAGACTAGGCTGACAGCAGAACAAGCTTACTTCGACTGGGTACGAAAGCACGGAGGCAGCAGTGTTGACAGTGGCAAGGTTGGAGGCGTCAAGGTGGATCGTCAGTTTGGGCTGAAGCTGAAGAACTTCATCATCCTCGCCCAGTTCATCGCCATTGCTGTGTTGTGGCGTTGGTGTGCTAGGTGTGATCATTGTGGATACGCTCACCAGCTAGGGTACAAGGTAAGCACAACATGTACGCCATATGCAACCAAACGCCGTGTTCATGTGCAGTTCGGGCCAATGCAGGTAACCAAACAAAATGAACTTGCGTATTACCTAATGCAGGGACACTAGATGCAGGCAACCAAACAACTTGCAGATGGCGTATTATGGCCTGTTTTTGCTCAACCAGGCTGGGTTGAGAAGTGTATGCTATGCAGGAACTGTTCACAACGGCAACCAAACACGCCCAATGAGGTTGGAAATAAAATCAGGGATCACATCCCAAAACCCAGAAACTCTATTCAATGAAAGAATTCTTAGCTAGTTCATCCGCCACTTGGTTAGCTTCTCTGAAGCAATGCTTAAAAGATACTGATGCAAAGTCTATCATGAGTTGCTTGCACTCTGTGATGATATCTATTTCCGGCCCCAAATATTCTTGAATTTGGTTCATTGAGTCCACCACGAATGAATAATCTGACTCCAGAACAACGTTGTTAGACCCAATATTGTCTGCTAGGTATAGGCCATTCCTGATAGCCATTAGCTCAGCGGAATCCACACCGGTTACTATTGGGATGTACCAATTTGCTGTAGCAATGAAATCACCACGGTCATCCCGAGCCACCGCACCACTCGCACCCGAGAGTGTTTCATATTGAAACGAAGCATCGACATTAATCTTCACTATCCCATGCCCTGGCTTCTTCCATATGTGATCACCTATCCTTGTTGGGCCCTTTGAAACCGCTGATCTCAAGTAGTTCATTGTCAGAACTCTAATCGCTAGGGCCGTTTTCGATGGAGCTTGGACCTCTACTCCCTTGACTATTTGCCATCACTGTCACCATATGTACCACGCCGCAACTAGTGCAAGCTCTGCCCTTGGTAGCTCATGATCATTACCCTGAAGTTTAGACAGGATTTCCATCGTGATAGAACCTGACCTGTCCTCGGCCATTGCTTCTTTTACAGTTTGCGCCACCCCTAGCTGTTCCCAAACTGATACTGCTCGCGGGCAATTAAAAGGACAGTGTTGTATATCCTCCGCTCCAATTGAGCAAACCGGGCATAGCCCAGTGCATGGAATATGGAGATTTGCCAACACACCGAAGCAATGTAGGGAACCATGCAGAACTTTCCAACCAAAGTGTTTTATCTTCCCAGGTATCTTCAAATTCCACATGCCCTTCCACACTGAATTGATATTTTCTGAACCTTGCCCATCAGCTCGCCTCCACCACGTACCATATTGATGTCATGCGCGTTAGTTTGCGGGCGAATCTCTACTCTCGGTGGAGAGATCAACTCGGTGCAAGTACACGTCATGGAGAGGCTGCCGCTGGTCGCGACGTAAACTGAAATGCTTTCAGCATAGACATAGACAGACGGCTCTCTTTCATCAACAATGTGTTGGAAATATGAGCAATTTACCAAATGATTTTATTAACATAAATACTAGATAAAGCATGACTAATATAACAGTGATAAAGTAAATCATGCGATTTTACAAAGAGAAGGTAAACAACAACTTCACATATGAACTGTAACTAAACACATCTAGAGGAGACAGTATAGCAAGTTGCATATATGAAGTAGAACCTAACACATGTAGGGCAGAAACTAGAGCAAAGAACTGTGGCAGGACGTCTAACAGAAAGAGCATAAACACGTACGGGACAGCAGCAGCAGAAGCACTAGACTTGGGGTCGACGTCCTCTCCAGCCATGTCGTTGATGAGGTCGTCGACGTCGGGGAAGAAGTCGTCGTCGGGGAAGTAGTCATCGAAGTCCGTGATGAAGAAGTCAGTAGTCGCGCGGAGCGCTCCCCAAAAACCTTATCACCCTTCTCCCGTACAGGACTCAAAGAGGTGCGGTTTCGGAGGCCTACTGTCCCGACTCGCGGTGCACGCCGCAAGCCGGGATGAGGAAGACAGCGGTAGCTCAGGGAATGGAACCGGTGGCGAGAGGAAGGAGAAGTTCTGGTGGTTCTCTCTGGGAGGAGCGAACTCATTTTTATAGGCGCAAGAGAAGGAGGCGAGAGGGCAGCGACGGGAGGCGAAACGAAGAGACGAAGGCAAAGCGAACAGCCAGCAGCCGAAGGGCTGCACCGTTCGCATTCAAACTCCACTTTCGCAAAAATCTTTTCAGCTTCCGTGTGACCTTTCGTATACCCGTAGTGCGTGGCAAAAATTTAGATATCGGCTCGGCTCATTCCCGCAACCCGCGGCGCGGCGCGTCGTGACGAGGCGAGGCGTGGCGTGGCGTGGCGAGGCGGGCGGCGGAGGAGGAGCGCGCGTGGATATCCCTCTTATTCTCATGCTCGTACAAGTGGGGAAAGAACCTCCCTTATAAGGAGGTCCAACTCCCAATAAACTAGTAATGTGGGACTAAACTTTAGTAGTATCCCTTGCCTTGCACAAATGGGCTGAGTGGGCCTCTAGGATTTATTAGGAATTTCTGAAATAGTTATTGGGCTGCCCAAAATAGACTAAATTCCAGCAATCCCCCACCAGATCCTAGAGGCACACAGATATTTGCCTTTGGTTCCTGATGAAGCTATGTACCTAGGGTAGGGGCACGGACCTGTCCTAAGAGCCCTACCCAAGGATATCCTTAGAAGAAGTCAACTTTCAATCGACCTGAAGGTACTCACTCGACGGGTTGAAGACACTCGACCAAGAAGCTATCACTCGACTGCCAAGCCAACCACTCGACTGCCAGGAGATCCAAAGTCACTCCACAGGCAAACGGTCGGTCATTAAGTAGCCTTTATGGTCATCATAGCACTTTATTAGGGGCGTTACCAGTAACGCCCAACCTTAATGTACCTTAAACCCTGCATTACTGAGGGCAGGAGAGGGCTGGCGAACTCTATATAAGCCACCCCCCTCCTCAGTATCAAGGGTTCGCACCCCTGTCATTCTCACACATATAATCCAGTCGACCGCCTCCGGGCACCGAGACGTAGGGCTTTTACTTCCTCTGAGAAGGGCCTGAACTCGTACATCTTTGTGTGTTTACAGCTTCTACATAGCTAAGATCTAGACTCTCCATACTTACCCCCCTACACTACTGTCAGACTTAGAACCACGACAGTTGGCGCCCACCTTGGGGCAGGAATCTTAGCGCTTGATTGTAGGAGTTGCGATTTTTCCGATCTCCTTGATCATGGTTTCGTGCGGAGTTTTGGTAGAGGGCCGCGAGATCCATCTCGGCGCGCTCACGTTCATCGCCGACGACTCTGCTTGGCTTTAGGAGGCTCCACTCGACATCGACGCGCTCCCCGTCCGCGGGGCGACGCACTTTTGTGCATGTGTTCGTGGCGTCCTCCTGCGGCAGCCGTCGACCCAGTATCGGTTGGCTCCCGTTTCATCTCCCCACCTTGTCTCTCGTCGACGCAAGTGCTCCGGTCGATCGAGACTTCAGAGGTGGGTGAGACATGTGGTGGCTCGCCAGTCGGCCATCCCTCAAGTCGCGGCAATCGAGCCCGACGAATCTCTCTATGGCCTGTTCGACCTGTCGACTAGCTCCACAGAGGCCGCATCCGATTGCGACAGCAGTGACCCTACGGCGGAGGTTCTGGCAATTGGCGGGACGCGCAGCCCTCCCGGTTTTCCCCGTACCGACGGAGGCGCAGGTGGGGGCGACTCGGAGCATCCCCATGAAGAATATCTCCCCAAGCCTCTCACGTCGCTGCAGTGAGAGGAGCTTCGCCGCCGGAACATGGATGCACTCCACACTCCTATCGTTGGAGAAACCCCCGAGGCCCGAGCCTTGGAGGACGCGCGCTTGGCTAACTTGGCCGAGCGCACTCGACTGGAGAATCTCCAGCGAGCACTCCACGAGAGAGCGCGTCAGCGGGCTCCCGTGTCCAGTCGACGTTAGCTCTTCCCGCCTACGCAGGTATATCGAACTCCCGTTCAGAATTTGGCAGTCGCGGCCCGAATAGCAGAATCAATTCAGCCCTCCCAATCAGAGGCTGGCAGGGGCTTGTTGCAGATCAGAGCATTGCTCCGGGCAGCAGGAAACCAGAATTCCGCTGTTTCTTAGTCACGGAATAGGATCCACAGTCGGTCTATTGCAGCGGATACAGTGCAGTCGGCTCACAGCCCAAGATCGCCCCCGAGGCGTGAGGGACGCGGAGACCGACACGATTAGTACAGAAGAAATGAGTAGTATGATCACCGACTCGATCGCGATGATCGGCGTCGAGTGCCAACCCCTCCCCCGAGGAGTGGGTCATATGCGCCTCGACAGCAGGATGACAGACGCCCTCACAGTGTTGGGCGGAGGATTCCAGTCGACCCCAGGGAACCAGGCTTTGATGCGAGATCCATCCTCGTTCAAAGTTTGGTCGACAGGAACATGGCTCACCGAGAAGGCCATGACAGAGATGCGCCTACCAGCAGCAGAGTACATGTTTCAGGGCCAGAGTGTTTCAGTCGAGCCATCAGGGCCGCAGTGATTCCTCCCAGCTTCAGGTTGGCGACTGGAGTCAGCAAGTTCGCCGGCGAGTCTAAGCCTGACACTTGGCTCGAAGATTACCGAGTGGCTGTCCAGATTGGCGGCGGCAATGATGAGGTGGCTATGAAGCATTTGCCTCTCCTGTTAGAGGGCTCAGCCAGAGCGTGACTGAATCAGTTAGCACCCAGCAGCATCTACACTTGGGAGGACCTCTCCCGAGTGTTTGTCACGACCTTTGAAGGAACATACAAGCGACCGGCAGGCCTTACAGAATTGCAGTCTTGCGTGCAGAAACCGAGTGAAACTCTGAGGGATTACATCCAGAGGTGGATCACTTTGCATCACACAGTTGAGAATGTACCAGATCACCAAGCAGTTTGTGCCTTTAAAGAAGGCGTGAAGAACAGAGAGTTGAATCTGAAGTTCGGCCGGACCGGAGAAATGTCTCTGAATCGGATGATGGAAATTGCCACCAAATACGCTAATGGTGAAGATGAAGATCGACTCCGGAGTGGCAAGCAGAAAGCAGTCGCCCAGGAAACCGGAGGCAATTCCAGTCGGAAACAGAAGCGGAAGGCTGAGCCAGCCGCTCCTGGGGAGGCCTTGGCCGTAACCCAGAGAAAATTCCAGGGAAAACCAAAGGGCCCCTGGAACCCCAAGAAAGTTAAAGATCAAGATGGAAATGATGTTTTGGATCTGCCGTGTCACATTCACACCAAGAAATATGAGGAAGGTAAACTCATTTACCCAAAACATACCACTCGACAGTGTCGGCTCCTGATCCAGCAGTTTCAGGGTAAACAATCCAAGGACAAGGAAAAAGAGTCGGACAAAGTTGAGGATAAAGAAGATAGCGACGACGGATACCCCCAAGTCAATTCCACCTTGATGATTTTTGCTGACGTCGAAAGCAAAAGTCGACTGAAAGTCATTAACCGTGAAGTGAATATGGTTGCCCCGACAACACCCAGTTACCTGAAGTGGTCTCAGACTGCCATCACATTCGACCAGTCCGATCACCCCACGCACATTGCCACCCCTGAGAGGCAAGCTTTGGTGGTCGACCCAGTTGTCGAAGGCACTCGACTGACCAAAGTCCTGATGGATGGTGGCAGCGGCCTGAACATTCTATATGCAGAAACGTTGAAAGGGATGGGCATTCCGATGTCCAGGCTCAGTACCAGTAACATGAGCTTCCATGGAGTCATTCCCGGGAAGAAAGCCGAGTCACTCGGCCAGATTGCTCTTGATGTGGTTTTCGGTGATTCGAAGAATTACCGCAAGGAAAAGTTGACATTCGAGGTTGTGGACTTCCAAAGTGCTTATCATGCTATTTTGGGCAGACGAGCTTATGCACGCTTCATGGCTCGACCATGCTACGTGTATCTCAAATTGAAGATGCCTGGCCCTAGAGGTGTGATCACTGTTACGGGCAACCGGAAGAAAGCAGAAGAGTGTTTTCAGAAGGGTTCAAAGATTTCTGACGCCTAGATGGCAGTGGTCGAGTTGCAGGAGTACCAGAAGACTGCAGATCCGAGTGAATTGCTACGAGCCAAGAAGCCTGCTTTAGAGTCAGCATTTCAGTCGTCCGGCGAGACGAAGCCAGTTCACATTCACCCGTCCGATCCCAGTGCAGCTCCGACTCACATCTCAACGACGCTCGACTCCAAATAGGAAGAAGCGATCATCCAGTTACTCCGTGAGAACTGGGACATCTTCGCATGGAAGCCTTCTGACATGCCTGGAGTTCCCAGGGGACTGGCTGAGCACCGTCTGCGAGTCGACCCGAAATTTAAGCCTGTGAAAGAACATCTTCTATGGTCCGCCGTCCAGAAGAGGAATGCCATTGGCGAGGAGGTGGCTCGGCTACTAGCAGCGGAGTTCATCAGAGAGATTTACCACTCCGAGTGGCTCGCCAATGTTGTCATGGTCCCCAAGAAGGACAAGTCACTTCGCATGTGCATTGACTTCAAGCATATCAATCGGACCTGCCCGAAAGTTCATTTCCCTCTCCCCCGCATCGACCGGATAGTTGACTCGGCCGCGGGGTGTGAGCGTTTGACTTTTCTAGACGCCTATTCAGGGTACCATCAGATCCGTCTGTATGGACCCGACGAGATCAAAACAGCTTTTATCACTCCATTAGGATGCTTCTGCTATGTCACCATGCCCTTCGGCCTCAAGAATGCTGGAGCCACGTTCATGAGGATGATTCAGAAGTGTTTACTCACTCAGATCAGTCGGAACGTGGAAGCATACATGGATGATATTGTGGTCAAGTCACGGAAAGGTTCTGACCTACTGACTGACCTTGCCGAAACCTTTGCCAACCTCAGGAGGTATGATATCAAGCTCAATCCATCAAAGTGCACATTTGGAGTCCCAGGTGGAAAGTTACTCGGTTTTCTCGTTTCCGAACGGGGAATCGACGCCAATCCTGAAAAAGTTGGCACCATACTCCGGATGAAGCGTCCCGTGCGTGTGCACGATGTCCAGAAGCTTACAGGTTGCTTGGCCGCTCTAAGTCGATTCATTTCCCGTCTCGGTGAAAAGGCGTTGCCTCTTAACCGACTGATGAAGAAGTCTGACAAGTTCGAGTGGACTCCAGAAGATGATGCAGCGTTTGCAGACCTCAAAGCTCTGCTCTCCACCCAGCCGGTGCTTGCTGCCCCAATCAGTAAAGAGCCTCTGCTGCTTTACATTGCAGCCACGGGACAAGTTGTCAGTACAGTACTTACGGTCGAGCGGGAAGAAGAAGGAAAGACCTTCAGAGTTCAACGCCCAGTATATTATGTGTCTAAAGTTTTGACCCCTTCAAAGCAAAGATATCCTCATTACCAGAAGCTTGTGTATGGGATTTACATGACCACGAAGAAGGTTGCACACTACTTCTCTGATCATTCCATTACAGTCGTCAGCGACGCTCCACTGTCAGAGATTTTGCACAACAGAGATACAACTGGTCGAGTGGCGAAGTGGGCGATTGAACTCCTTCCCTTAGATATCAAGTTCGAAGCAAAGAAGGCTATCAAGTCCCAAGCTATCGCAGATTTCGTCGCCGAGTGGATTGAACAGCAACTTCCGACTCAGGTTCACTTGGAGCACTAGACCATGTTCTTCGATGGATCTAAGATGTTGAATGGTTCCGGTGCTGGGGTAGTTTTGGTTTCCCCCCGAGGAGATAAGCTCAGATACGTTCTCCAGATTCACTTCGATTCCTCCAATAATGAAGCAGAATATGAAGCACTTTTGTATGGGTTGCGCATGGCCATTTCACTCGGTGTCCGTCGCCTCATGGTCTATGGCGACTCAGATTTGGTGGTTAATCAGGTGATGAAGGAGTGGGACGTCAGAAGCCCAGCTATGACTGGTTATTGCAATGCAGTAAGAAAGTTGGAAAAGAAGTTCGAGGGGTTAGAGCTTCATCACATCCCCCGACTGAAAAATCAAGCAGCTGATGATTTGGCAAAGATAGGCTCCAAGAGAGAAGCCATTCCCTGCAATGTGTTTTTGGAGCACATCCACTCGCCATCAGTCCAGGAGGATCCTTTTACAGAGGAACCCCCGCAGCCGAAAAGTGCCACAGATCCGACTGAAGTCGAAATTCCTGCTGTGGTCGACCTAATCATGGAAGTCTTGGCAATCACTCCCGACTGGACAGTACCGTACATTGCGTATATCTTGAGGAAAGAACTCCCAGAAGACAAGGAAGAGGCTCGACAGATCGTCCGTCGATCCAAAGCCTTCACAGTCATAAAGGGACAGTTGTACAGAGAAAGCGCGACTGGAATCGGTCAGAAGTGTATAAGGCCAGAAGAAGGTCAGATAATCCTTGATGATATCCACTCGGGGACCTGTGGTCACCATGCGTCCTCTCGGACCATTGTGGCTAAAGCATACCGAGCGGGTTTTTACTGGCCCAGAGCAAATGAAATGGCGAAAGAGATAGTTGACAAGTGTGAAGGCTGCCAGTTCTACTCCAACATGTCGCACAAGCCAGCATCAGCCCTGAAGACCATTCCACTCGTCTGGCCCTTCGCTGTTTGGGGACTGGACATGGTTGGACCACTGAGAACAGGCAGGAGTGGATTCACACATGTGCTTGTAGCAGTCGACAAGTTTACTAAGTGGATTGAAGCTAAGCCTATCAAGAATCTGGATGCTAGCACTGCTATCAGTTTCATCAGGGAGCTAACATTCAGATATGGTGTCCCACATAGCATCATCACAGACAATGGGTCAAACTTCGATTCAGACAGGTTCAGAGCGTTTTGCGCCTCTCAAGGCACACGAGTCGACTACGCGTCGGTCGCACATCCCCAGTCGAATGGACAAGCTGAAAGGGCAAATGGTCTGATTCTCAAAGGACTAAAGCCTCGACTGATGCGTGATCTCAAGCACGCAGCAGGCGCTTGGGTCGACGAGCTTCCGTCAGTTCTGTGGGGATTGAGGACCACCCCGAACCGGTCGACTGGAAGAACTCCGTTCTTTCTGGTTTACGGAGCCGAAGCAGTCCTGCCGAGTGATCTACTTCACAATGCACCCCGAGTCGAGCTTTATACCGAGGATGAAGCAGAGCAAGCCCGGCAGGACGTAGTCGACCTCCTAGAGGAGGAGAGAGAAATGGCTATGATCATATCGACCATTTATCAGCAAGACTTGCATCGATTCCATGCCAGAAATGTGAAGAGTCGAGCCTTCCAAGAAGGAGATTTGGTCCTCCGAGTGGATCAACAGAAACCACACAAACTTGCTCCTACTTGGGAAGGTCCCTTCATCATCACCAGAGTCCTCCACAATGGAGCATATCACCTCTACAATGTTGATCGCCGGATCGACGAGCCTCGAGCTTGGAATGCGGAACTACTCCGCCCATTTTACACTTGAGTTCTCACTCGGATGAGATGTAATAATAAGAACTTCTGTAGTTTATTTTTGTTTGTGTACATCCTGTAATTGCTGTAATGAGATGTAATGGTTTGTGTACATCCTGTAATTACTGTCACTTTTGTTTGTGTACAAAATCCCCCAGTGGGTGGCTTAGCTGCGAATCTGTTTTGCCTAAGTTTGCAAAAAAAAATCCTACCGAGTGGTGAGCCAGACTCCCACTCGTGGGCTTAGCTGCAGCCCAGTGCTTGCCTAAGTGTTTGAAAATCCTACCGAGTGGTGAGCCAGACTCCCACTCGGGGGCTTAGCTGCAGCCCAGTACTCGCCTAAGTGTTTCTAAATCCTACCGAGTGGTGAGCCAGACTCCTACTCGGGGGCTTAGCTGCAGTCCAAGTACTCGCCTAAGTGTTTGAAAATCCTACCGAGTGGTGAGCCAGACTCCCACTCGGGGGCTTAGCTGCAGTCCAAGTACTCGCCTAAGTGTTTGAAAATCCTACCGAGTGGTGAGCCAGACTCCTACTCGGGGGCTTAGCTGCAGTCCCAGTACTCGCCTAAGTGTTTAAAAATCCTACCGAGTGGTGAGCCAGACTCCCACTCGGGGGCTTAGCTGCAGTCCAAGTACTCGCCTAAGTGTTTGAAAATCCTACCGAGTGGTGAGCCAGACTCCCACTAGGGGGCTTAGCTGCAGTCCAAGTACTCGCCTAAGTGTATAAAAACCCTACCGAGTGGAGAGCAGACCTCCCACTCGGAGGCTTAGCTGCAGCCCAGTGCTCGCCTAAGTGTATAAAAATCCTACCGAGTGTAGAGCAAACCTCTCACTCGGGGACTTAGCTGCAGCCCAGTGCTCGCCTAAGTGTATAAAAATCCTACCGAGTGTAGAGCAAACCTCTCACTCGGGGGCTTAGCTGCAGCCCAGTGCTCGCTTAAGTGTATAAAAATCCTACCGAGTGGAGAGCAGACCTTCCACTCGGAGGCTTAGCTGCAGCCCAGTGCTCGCCTAAGTGTATAAAAATCCTACCGAGTGGAGAGCAAACCTCCCACTCGGGGGCTTAGCTGCAGCCCAATGCTCGCCTAAGTGTATAAAAACCCTACCGAGTGGAGAGCAGACCTCCCACTCGGAGGCTTAGCTGCAGCACAGTGCTCGCCTAAGTGTATAAAAATCCTACCGAGTGTAGAGCAAACCTCTCACTCGGGGGCTTAGCTGCAGCCCAGTGCTCGCCTAAGTGTATAAAAATCCTACCGAGTGGAGAGCAAACCTCCCACTCGGGGGCTTAGCTGCAGCCCAGTGCTCGCCTAAGTATGGAACACGTCCCGATCCGCAAGGACGGCAAGATGCTAATCGAATGTTACCTTTTCCTTCGGTGCTGCACCACAAATACGAAGTTATTTCGAGTGAAAATCAAGTTCCACTCGACAGATAATTCACGAAGATATATCCAACGACAAATCAAGTTCGGATAAGACCCAAAGGTCCCAAACCTCAGATCAAAGTACTCGAGCCCTCGGCTCGACAGAGTTTAACGGTTACAGAATCCACTCAGGATTCTGAGGCAAATTTAAGGTAAAGCATTAAAGTTTTTCATTCCTCAGGCGGAGGACTGGAAGGGCGACGAACTCGTCCAAATCGATCCCGTCTGCGATACGGGTGGCAGCAGCAATGAAAGTCTCCATGAAGTCTTGAAAGCTGAGCTTCCTGGTATTGGCAACTTGGATGGCAGCCAACTTCTCCTCTCGCACCTCTTTGCAGTGGACGCGAACCAGGGACAGAGCAACATCAGCACCACACCTTGCGGAGGATTTTTTCCATTCCGTCACTCGACCAGGGACGTCATTCAGTCGAGTCATCAGAGACTCGAGATCATTCGAAAGCGTCGCCCTGGGCCAGAGAGACGTGTCGATCCACGACACTGCAACCTTCAGTCGGGCCAGATAATCAACCACGCTAGCAATACGAGACTCCAGTCGGAGCACGTTCATAGCAGCCTCATCCTTCACGAGAGAATTGGCGAGGTCCAAGCCTGGCTCCACTCGACTGGTCTCCTCTTCAAAGTTCTGGCAGAATTCTGCAAATACAATTCAGGAATAAGACAGTGGCTCTACACGAGTTTAGTTACTCCAAGCCGGTCAGGTGAAGATTGTTACCCTCAAGCATGATGAACAACTTCTTGGCGAGTCCCCCAAGATAAACCTCAAGATCGTTCTTCTTCCTCGCCAGCTCGCTTTCCTTGTCATTCAGAGCAATCTTGTCGTTCTTCAATCGGCTGACCTCCTTATTAGCTGCGTCAAGAGCAGTTTTCATTCTGGAGTTCTCCTGTTCAAGAGTATCGACTGAGGCCAGCTTTTCTTCGGCAAGCTTCGTTTTGTTCAAGGCCTCCTTCTGCGCTTCAGCAAGATCTTGATCCTTCTTCTTCAGAGCTTCTTCCAGTTTATCTGCGGCACGTCGAGTGAGATCAACATCAAGAATGGACAAGAAAAGTCACTCGTCAAGAGTGAAGGACCTCACCAGCCATACCTTTTGCTTCTTCTCGCGCCTTCTGCAGGTTCTCTTGAGCAAGTTTCAAGTCAAGGTTGAGCTGGATCTATTGGTTCTCCAACTCAGTGAAGCGAGCCACGAGTTCACAGGATTTCTGCGAAGAACCAGTCGACAAACGTCAAAGATAGCTTACTTCCGAGTAACCAAGAGAAAATGGTGGCATTTCTAAGACTACAGCCGAATCAAAATATTCGACAGCAGTCTCGGGGACTACACCCAGTGGGTGCACTCAGTGTGCCCCCACTGGTTCGACCAAAAAAAAGTCGACTGCCCGCAGACGACCGGATACAGTTCCATTCGACATGGCCTGACCAGACCGAGTGAAGAAGTACAACTACAACAACGCAATATAAAGACTACAGTCGACTGCCAGCAGTCCACCGTAGTCTCGGGGACTACACCCAGTGGGTGCACTTAGCGTGCCCCCACTCGTCCAGAAGTTGACAGACACACCCAATGGGTGTACAGATATAAAGATCTTCGGAAAAGAGATTCTTCGAACAGCATGTTATAACAGGCCAAGTGTTGAGTCGACTGACCTGGACGTTGCTCTGAAGAGACGAACTCGCGTCATACGCTGCTTGGCTGGCGTCTCGGACCACTTTCACTTGCTCCATCATGATTCCCGCCTGGCATATAGCCTCTTTTGCGGCACCCATTTGGTCCTCTGGGACAGGGTATGTAGCAAAAAGCGAAGGCGGATTTGCAGTCGACGTTGAAGGCCGCACGCTCGTCAGAGGTTCAGCGAAAGTCACGGAAGTTCGAGTGGCATCGCCACCGTCTCGAGCTACAGCCTCAGACGCCGGAGCAGATTGGGAGGCCTTGCCAGACGACGCCCTCCGGTTCCTTCTCACTCTCAACGGCACGTCGTCTTCGTCATCCAGTAGGTTGATAACATAAGGAGGAGCTGCAAGAAAAGTCAATCGACCAGAGTTACAACAAATATCTAGTCGACTCAAGGTAGAACATCAGTGATCGTACCTGGGTTGGAAGTAACAGCATCTTCCATCTCTTGATCTTCGTCCTTGGCGGAGATCTCAGAAGTAGCAGCACTGCAGATTTCGGAAGTCAGTCAGTTAGCTCAATGAATCGACGAAAGATCCGTCTACGGCCGACAAAGGAAAACAAGTTCTATTATTACCCGGAAATGGTGGGGACAGTCATCTTCATCTTGGGCAGAGCCTTGGGCGGCTTGGACGGCGTCGCGCGTGGGTGCTTGGGAGCCTTTTCAGTCGGCGTAGGAGAAGAGGTCCGAGGGCGTTTCGACGACTGCCCAACAGGAGCAGTCGCCTTACCACGTTCCCGCGCTGGGTCGTGTGTAAGCTTGGATCGCCTCTCCGAGCGGGGGGGGGGTCAACTTCCTCCTCCTCCTCTTCACTGGAGTCGACGTCGTCGTCTCCCTCTCCTTCGCCATCGGATTCCCACTCGCCGTGTTCGTCTCCGCTCTCACCTCCGCTCGCCTCCCCTTCCTCAGTCGGCTCCTGTGCCCCGTTGGGTGTTGAGTACATCTCAGTAGTTGCCTGGAAAACAACAGACAAAACAAAAGTCAATCGACCAACTCAAAGAAGACCAACGAAGAAAGCAAGATCCCAATCAAGAACATAAGGGCAAACCTGGTCCACTTCGTATGTGTTGTCGAGTGGAGGAACCCTCCCGGCTCCTCGGGGGTTGTCTTTGTTTCCTGTGATGCTCGACAGTCACCCTTCCAACATCTCATCAGTGACCTCCTCTGGGTGGATCCGAGTGGTGTCTTCAAGACCCGAATACAGCCACATCGGGTGGTCACGAGCCTGAAGCGGTTGGATGCACCTCCGAAGGAAGACCTCCAGCAGGTCCATGCCGGTCACGCCCTCGCGGACAAGCTGAACCACTTGACCAACCAACACTTTGACTTGCGCCTTTTCTTCCGGCGCCACTTTCAGAGAAGCAGGTTTCTGAGCTCGGTCTAGAGAGAAAGGGGGAAGCCCAGTCGACTGTCCTGGGGTCGCCTGGTCTTTACAGTAAAACCAGGTCGCCTGCCAACCACGGACCAACTCAGGGAAAGTCATAGATGGAAAAGAACTTTTTCCCCTCGTCTGGATCGCCAGGCCTCCGCACAGCTGGATCACCTGCGTTCTTTCGTCACTCGACTTGGCCTTCTTGACCGATTGGGAACGACAGGTGAAGATATGCTTAAAGAGTCCCCAATGGGGGCGGCAACCCAAGAAACCCTCACACAAGGAAATGAAAGCAGCAAGATACACGATAGAATTGGGAGTGAAGTAGTGGAGCTGCGCTCCGAAGAAGTTCAGAAAGCTCCGGAAAAAAGGATGAGGCGGTAGAGAAAACCCGCGATCGATATGGGTGGCGAGGAGGACACACTCACCATCAAGAGGTTGGGGCTCGACTTCCTTCCCCAGGAGACGCGCAGCTTCGTGAGGAATGACTCCTCCCTCAACCATATCATCAAGATCTTCCTGCCGAATCACCGTCGGCATCCAGTCGCCCTGGATCCAGCCTCTGGGCAGAGCAGTCCTTGAGGAAGATCCGCCCCGAGCGGACTTCTTCCCTTTCCCCTGGACCACCGCCTTCTTCGCGCGCTCCGGAGCGGACGTATTGTCCTTCGCCATCGTCGCCGGCAAATCTCGAACGGGCCTGCGGTGCTAGAGTGAGAGCGGAGGTGGCGGAGGACCTTGCGAAGGGAGAAAGAAAGGAGAGAGCACACTGTTTGGAAACCCCGAGCCGACGGCTTATAAGAGGCCACTTCCGAGTGGCTGACTGGTAGGCCCAGGCTATCGCGTCAAATCCCGCAGCAGACGCGCGCGCAGTACGTGGCGAAAAAGGTGGCATGGAAATCGAGGAGCTTCCGCCTTATCACATCTGATTACTGCAGCCGCTCCCATCCCGCGCGCTTCCCGAAATTCAAATCCCGCGAAATCCGCGGGTTGCAGAACAATTCGTCAGGCAGAAGATCCATTTCACACCACCATTCGGAACGTCATAGGTAAAGAAATTCACTCGACGAAAGGCCTGGAATGGATCAAGGCGACTGAAAAAGGTTGATGACGTCATCCGTGACGATTGATCCAAAACAAGGCACTCATGTAGCACAAAGAACCAGTCGGAAAGATCTCCAACCCTTTCCCCACTCTAACCTCGATCCATTCGGGGGCTAATGATGAAGCTATGTACCTAGGGTAGGGGCACGGACCTGTCCTAAGAGCCCTACCCAAGGACATCCTTAGAAGAAGTCACCTTTCAATCGACCTGAAGGTACCCACTCGACGGGTTCAAGACACTCGACCAAGAAGCTATCACTCGACTGCCAAGCCAACCACTCGACTGCCAGGAGATCTAAAGTCACTCCACAGGCAAACGGTCGGTCATTAAGTAGCCTTTATGGTCATCATAGCACTTTATTAGGGGTGTTACCAGTAACGCCCAACCTTAATGTACCTTAAACCCTGCATTACTGAGGGCAGGAGAGGGCTGGCGAACTCTATATAAGCCACCCCCTCCTCAGTATTAAGGGTTCGCACCCCTATCATTCTCACACATATAATCCAGTCGACCGCCTCCGAGCACCGAGACGTAGGGCTTTTACTTCCTCTGAGAAGGGCCTGAACTCGTACATCTTTGTGTGCTTACAAATTCTACATAGCTAAGATCTAGCCTCTCCATACTTACCCCCCTACACTACTGTCAGACTTAGAACCACGACAGCTCCAAAACACTGTTTTATATACCGGTACTGCAGTGGAGACTGTTAAGTTGAACTTCCACCTAGAACTCTATGCTACACTAGTAAGCAACTTGAACAGTGGACTGGGCCTTGAAATGCAAGTTTTTTTGCGAATCTAGCTTCACATAAAGCCTTGACCGATACGTGGCTACCGTGGGTCTTCCCCGCGGGTGGAGCTTATGCGTCATACTCCGTGACTTTTCATGAGTTTACTAGAGAGAACCCTACTCTCATAAATTGGGACGTTTGACAACCAGACTCATATAGGTGTGTTCTTCAAAAGATGTTCTGCAGGATAACATCTCTGCTTAAATAAGCCACTTAGAACACATTAAGATATACATCAACCTGCCATGCAGATTAGGAGAGTATTGCATCTTCATGGAGTGGTATTGTAAATATTAAGGATACTCTCCTCTCAGTTGAAACAGCTTGTCCTCCACATCTAATTCACGAGATCTCCGATCACAAAGAATAGGTTACCACTTTGAACAACTCATATTGTGGGTCTCATACCCATCTCCCTCGATGCATTATCTATCACATTATGTGATAGACCCTTAGTAAAAGGATCTGCCAGATTTTTAGACGTTTGGATATAATCCAACGCAATAACTCCGGAGTTTTTCATTTTCCTGACAGACTTTAGCCTTCTCTGAACGTGTCTTGATGACTTCATGTTATCCTTTGAGCTTCTCACTTTCGTGATCACAGTTTGATGTCGCAGTTCATAAGGACACCCGGTACAGGTTTCTCAACAGCTGCCAAGTCATTCAAGAGCCGGCGAAGCCAATCTGCTTCAACCGTAGTTGTATCTAGTGCTGTGAGTTCTGCTTCCATTGTTGGCCTCGTTAAGATGGTCTGCTTGCAAGACTTCCAAGAAACAGCGCCACCTCCATGAGTGAATACATAACCGCTCGTGGCCTTTATCTCATCAGCATCTGAGATCCAGTTTGAGTCACTGTACCCTTCAAGCACCTTTGGGTGCCCGGTGTAGTGAATTCCATAATTAGCAGTGCCTTTCAAATAACGCAAAACTCTCTCTAGAGCTTTCCAATGCACATCTCCTGGTTTTGAGACAAACCGACTCAGTTTGCTAACAGCAAAAGAGATGTCAGGTCTTGTAGCACTTGCTAAGTACATAAGCGAGCCAATAATCTGAGAATATTTCAATTGATCTCTGGCAATTCTTCGATTCTTTTGAAGTAACACACTCGCATCATATGGTGTTGGAGAGGGCTTGCAGTCACTATAGCCAAAGCGACTCAAGATCTTTTCCACATAGCGAGATTGAAGCAAAGTAATCCCACCATCATCGTCTCTCAACAACTTGATGTTCAGAATGACATCAGCCACTCCTAAATCCCTCGTCTCAAAACAACGAGATAGGAAATCCTTGACCTCCTTAATAACATTCAGATTTGTTCCGAAAATCAGTATGTCATCAACATACAAGCACAAGATGACTCCCTCGCCCCCACCATGGCGATAGTACACACATTTGTCAGCTTCGTTCACAACAAAGCCTACAGCTGTTAAAGTTCTTTCAAACTTCTCATGCCACTGTTTGGGTGCTTGTTTAAGTCCGTACAAAGACTTCAGCAACTTGCACACTTTCCCTTCCTGACCATCTAGTACAAACCCATCTGGTTGTTCCATATAAATTTCCTCGTCCAACTCTCCATTTAGGAAAGCAGTCATAACATCCATTTGATGAACGAGAAGACCATGCGAGGCAGCTAGTGAAAGTAGAACTCGAATAGTGGTCAGTCGAGCCACAGGTGAGTAAGTATCAAAGAAGTCTTCACCTTCCTTTTGGGTATAACCCTTAGCCACGAGCCGAGCCTTGTACTTTTCAATAGTACCATCGGGCCTAAGCTTCTTCTTGAATACCCATTTGCATCCTATAGGTTTGCACCCATAAGGACGATCAGTTATCTCCCAGGTTTCATTTGCCAAGATGGAATCCATCTCACTACGAATCGCTTCCTTCCAGTAGTCAGCATCTTCAGATGCATAGGCCTCTGAAATAGAACTGGGAGTGTCATCTATAAGATACAGAAGAAAATCATCACCAAAGGACTTTGCAGTCCTCTGTCTCTTGCTCCTAGTAGGAACTTCATTATTCTCCTCCACAGGACTTTCAAAGTGTTCCATCAAAATGGCAGGTTCGGTAATTGTAACTGGTTCCTGATTTGATGACCTAGGCATCTCCTCATTAGATGAGGTAGCCATATCCTTCATGGGAAAGATATATTCAAAGAAAGTCGCATCATTCGACTCCATGATCGTACCGACATGTATGTCAGGTACCTCAGATTTTACAACCAAGAATCTATAGCCAATGCTATGAAAAGCATATCCCAAGAAAACACAATCCACAGTCTTTGGTCCAAGTTTCCGATTCTTTGGAATTGGAACATTGACTTTCGCCAAACAACCCCATGTTTGTAGATAAGAGAGTTTTAACCTTTTCTTCTCCCATTCCTCGAATGGAGTTATCTCTTTGTTCTTTGTGGGAACTCGGTTTAGGACATGACATGCTGACAATATCGCCTCCCCCAACCATGCCTTGGAGAGACCCGATGTGTCTAACATGGCGTTAACCAAATCATTAGAGTACGGTTCTTTCTTTCGGCCACCCCATTTGACTGAGGTGAATAGAGAGGCGTCCTCTCATGGATTATACCATGTTCCGCATAAAAAGCATCAAATTCATTGGAAAAATACTCTCCACCACGGTCGGACCTAAGCCTCTTGATTTTTCGATCAAGTTGGTTTTCCACCTCAGCTTTATAGATCTTGAAAAAGTTCAAAGCCTCATCCTTAGATTTCAGAAGATACACACGGCAGTATCTAGTGGAGTCATCAATTAACGTCATGAAATATTTCTTTCCACCTTTTGTCAAAACACCATTCATTTCACATAGATCTGAATTTATGAGCTCTAGTGGTGCAAGATTTCTCGTTTCCGCAGTCGTGTGACACTTACGAGGTTGCTTAGCTTGCACACACACTTGACACCTAGATCCCTTGATAGTGGTGAAACTAGGGATTAAGTTCAACTTCGCTAGTCGCGACATGCAACCAAAGTTGACATGACGAAGACGTGAATGCCACACATTTGATTCACTATTGTTGCAAATATGATTAACAACTTTATTGCAAACGTCTGATAAGGATAAACAAAACAGGCCTCCTGACTCATAGCCTTTACCAACAAAGGTTCCATACTTGGATATTACAAATTTATTCGACTCAAAGACAAGCTTGTAGCCATCTCTACACAGAAGAGATCCGCTAACAAGATTTTTATTGATGGAGGGGACATAATACACGTTCTTCAGCCGCACGATCTTTCCCGAAGTAAACTTCAGATCGACCGTGCCAACACCACGAACAGAAACACTTGAACCGTTGCCCATCAACACGGTTGAAGTCCCTGTGGTCTGATAAGACGAAAACATGGAAATATCACCGCATATATGCACATTAGCACCCGTGTCAATCAACCAGTCAGGAGAATGACATACTGAAAAAATAGTGGGAAATATACCATACCCAGCATCCTTCATGTCAGTGTCTCCAATGACAACATTAGCGGTCTTGCCGCCTTTCCCAGGATGACGCTTGTCAAAGCGATTAGGGCAACTAGGAGCCCAATGATCAGGATCCCCACACACATGACAAGCACCTTTTTTCTTGTCATTCTTCTTCTTGAAGTTCGTGTGTTGCACAACCTTGTTCTTCCCATCAAACTTTGTTTTACCATCAAACTTGCCCTTGTTCTTGAAGTTGTGGGGCTGGAAGTTCTGCTTCTGCACCACATTGGCACTAGATCCTCCCTCAATACCTCGAGCATGTGTGTCCTTTGCTCTCACATTTTCTTCCACATCAAGAGTGCCAATGAGATCCGGGACGGAAAACTCCTGCCTCTTATGCTTCAACAAGGTAGCAAAGTTCCTCCATGAAGGAGGAAGCTTAGTGATGATACCTCCGGCAACAAACTTGTCCGGTAGCGTACAACTGAAGTGCTCAAGTTCTCTAGCAAATGACTGTATCTCATGAGCTTGCTCAACCACGGAGCGCTCTTCAGTCATCCTGTAATCATAGAATTGCTCCATGATGTACAGCTCAGTGCTAGCATCCGAGACCCCAAACTTGGCCTCGAGTGCATCCCACATATCTTTTTCATTATCAATTGACGCATAAGCATCAACTATGTTCTCACCAAGAACACTCAAGAGAGTAGCCTTAAACAAAGTATCCATTTTCTGAAAAGCTTGTGTTGTTGAGCATCAAGCTCTCCTTCAGGTTTGCCGAGAGTGGCGTCGTAGCAACTCATGGTTTGAAACCATAAGACTGCTCTCACGCGCCACCTCTTATAGTGGATACCCTCAAACATAGGAGGTCTCATGGAAGCAGCAAAACCACTCGGGGTAAATTGCCTATTATAAGGTTTTTGGATTGTTGGAAATATGAGCAATTTACCAAATGATTTTATTAACATAAATACTAGATAAAGCATGACTAATATAACAGTGATAAAGCAAGTCATGCGATTTGACAAAGAGAAGGTAAATAGCAACTTCACATATGAACTGTAACTAAACACATCTAGGGCAGACAGTATAGCAAGTTGCATATATGAAGTAGAACCTAACACATGTAGGGCAGAAACTAGAGCAAAGAACTGTGGCAGGACGTCTAACAGAAAGAGCATAAACACGTACGGGACAGCAGCAGCAGAAGCACTAAACTTGGGGTCGACGTCCTCTCCATCCATGTCGTTGATGAGGTCGTCGACGTCGGGGAAGTAGTCGTCGGAGTCCGTGATGAAGAAGTCAGTAGTCGCGCGGAGCGCTCCCCAAAAACCTTATCACCCTTCTTCCGTACAGGACTCAAAGAGGTGCGGTTTCGGAGGCCTACTGTCCCGACTCGCGGTGCACGCCGCATGCCGGGATGAGGGATGAGGAAGACAGCGGTAGCTCAGGGAATGGAACCGGTGGCTCGGCTCATTCCCGCGACCCGCGGCGCGTCGAGGCGGGCGGTGGTGGAGGAGCGCGCGTGGATATCCCTCTTATTCTCATGCTCGTATAAGTGGGGAAAGAACCTCCCTTATAAGGAGGTCCAACTCCCAATAAACTAGCAATGTGGGACTAAACTTTAGTAATATCCCTTGCTTTGCACAAATGGGCTGAGTGGGCCTTTAGGATTTATTATGAATTTCTGAAATAGTTATTGGGCTGCCCAAAATAGACTAAATTCCAGCACAATGTGCAGTTCGCTGTACGTGGCTCCTGTACTAATTAATAGTACCTACCTTTGTTCGGTGGTCTCGGCTCTTTTTGTTTTTGGCGAGTCGGTGTTCTGGACATTTTTTTACGGTGAAGGATGAACGGTGGTCTGGACTTGATACTACGTACGTACCAGCCTCGATGCTTTGTACCTAAATTTCAATGGAACAGCTGCAGCTAGCACAAAGAAGTCAATCTAGCCGAGAGTTAAAAACCTAATCCTGATTGGCAAGGGTATTTCTAAAGTCTAGGGTTCGATTAGATATGTCTGCTGCGTGCATCAAGTCATGTGTCCCTTGATGTTTCAAAGATATCTTCGAGGGGATGGCACATGCACGTACCGGTCAATTGAGCCACGCATTCCGGTGCCGAAACCCCGACTAATTAAGCTTACTGGCTACTCCCTCTACTCCCTCTGTCCGGAAATACTTGCCATTAAGATGAATAAAATAAAATGTATCTAGACATATTTTAGTTCTAGATACATCCCTTTTTATCCATTTTGATGATAAGTATTTTCGGACGAAGGAAGTACTTACCTACCCAATCATGGAGGTAATAGCTTCGATATTGCGCTTTCATCGGCCGTGTTGTGTCACACGGAAACTGATCCATGGTACTACTTGGACATAGCATTCATACCAGACACATTTCTACTTTTGCTAGCGAGTGGAAATTGACGTTGCACTACGCCCAAACTTTTGACAAACGGCACACCCTGTCTAATTATCCTGTCTCTCCTCAGAAATTGCACGTGGGCGCATGCGTACGTGCATAAACAGTAGCGGAGGGACGTGAAAGACACGCTCCAGTTTTCTGCTGCTGCAGTACGAGAGAGCCCGCCGAGGAGTGGGCAAGCATGATTGCACGGGTGTCCATGTTGGGTAAACATACAGTTCTTCGACTAAACTAATCTACGAATAAATCACTAGCATAGCATTGGCAGAATTAACATCATGCTGATATCGGATCACACATGCACATACTACACTAACATCAGATACTTCTACACATAATGTTAGTATGGCTAACACAGAATAAATAGGAGCGGGATAAACGAGTTATACCCACCAGTAGGCCAGGCAGAAGCCGCAGCGGCGGCCGTTGCAGCAGCAGCGTCCTCGGCGGCCTTCTTGTCAGCTTCGATTTTCTCGGCGGCGACACGGTCGGCGTCCGTGGACATGATGATGACGAAGACGATACAGACATAAAGGAAGTAGTGGATCGGTTGCGAGCAGCCGCGTAGTCGCGTAGTCGTGACTGTTTGGAGTGGTCGAAGCATGGATGGAGTTGCCGGCGGCAGCAGTAGCAGTGGAACGACGTGGGCGTGGAGGCAGACGTGATCTGATTCGCGTGTCGCGTAGGGTTGGCAGACGCTCCACATATATATGGCAGCCGCGTGGAGCGACGTGGGCTGAGCCCACGTCCGACTCGGTAACAGATCACGATCGGGTCATTCTCGCAACCCGCGGCGCGTCGTGGCGAGGCGTGGCGGGCGGCGGAGAAGTGCGCAAATGCATTTTTTATTCTCAAGCTCCAATAGCATATGGAAGAGAATCCCTTATAAATAGGCATAACTCCGTTTTCGCTAACGGAATGAGACTAAACTTCCCAATACACCTACTGCCATTTAACTCATATGAGCCCCTAGAGATTTTCTGAAATTGTTAGATGAGCTCTTGACCCACCATAATAATTCAACATTCCATTAGTCCATGCAGGTCGATGCTGCACGTACTGTCACGTGTACTGTGACTGTCTGGAGTGGTCGAAGCATGGACGAGTGGGAGCGTGGCTGGTTTGTCTCTACGGACTTGGGGCATGCGTTGCGCCCATGTGGGGAACGTCCGCACCGGAGGACGAGGAGCCTCCATCATCAAGGGTTAATTTAACAGCTCACACACACAAAAACACCACGCGCACATGCACCCCGGCGCGACCGAGAATTGCAGGAGGTGATGTTTTCACATGCATGATACGGCGATCAACACCGATCGACATGCATGCTGATCCAAGAACTCAAATCACTAGCCCATAACCATCGAATCACACAAGGCGTGTGCATGCATGCATGCATGAATGCAGCAGCGATTCCTGGACCTGGACCGTGCGCGCGCGCGTGCACAAAAAAGTGATCTAGCCAAAACACACCGATCGACGTAGAGACGCGCACCACCTACGCCCACAAAACGGGCAGGCACATCAGCATGGGTCGCTATCAATCGATCGACGTAGCGCGGCACACCACGCAAGAGAGCGCCGCGGCAGCAGGCAGACAGCCCGCCCGCCGCTTGCAGCTTGGCACCCTTGAGCCCCGACACCATGTCCCCCGCCGCCGCGAGTTCACCCTCTCCGGATCGACCTCCACTTCCACCGAGCATCGTTCGCGGCCATCTAATACTATCTCTCTCCAGTCTCCACACCCGCATGTGCGTCGTCGGCCCCGGTGCCCCGCGCATGCGTGCGTGTATATATACGCCGCGCATCGATGCCACTGTGTTGCCGGAGTAGCTAGCTTGGCCACTGTCCTGTCCAAGGAGAGGAGCCACCTGCGCCATGGAACTGGAGCTGGAGCTGGGGCTTGCACCACCGAACCACGCGGGATCATGCGGCAAGAGGAGGACGAAGGAGGCGTTCGGGATCAACAAGGGCACGCTGCCACTCTTCGTGCGCGACGACGACGACGATGCCGACGATGACCACGGCAGCGGCGACGCCCGCGACTGGGAAATGGGCAACAAGTGAGTGCTTCATCGATGGTGAACGTGTCCTTATTTCTCTCCCGCTAAACTGACTGCAGGGCGGAGTGCAAGTCATGCAGGAGGAAGAGGCTGGTGGGGTGGCCGCCGGTGAAGAGCGCGCACCGCCCGCGCAACAACAGCCATGTGAAGGTGAAGATGGAAGGGGTGGCCATCGGGAGGAAGGTGGACCTGTCCCGCCACGCCTCCTACCACCAGCTCCACCACACGCTCCACCTCATGTTCCCCTCCTCCACCATTCACCACGGTGATCCAGATGTACGGGAGGAGCCGGACCGGCATGACTGCCGCCGTGGTCGCGCCCCATACGCGGTCACCTATGAGGACGCGGATGGGGACTGGATGCTAGTTGGAGACGCGCCGTGGGAGTAAGTCGTGGTTTATTTTCCCTGTCTAAATCCTGTTGAACAACACAAAATCGTTGGCGTCTCCACTAAGGCTAGTCATAGTGGGGAGTAAGGCTGCTCATAGTGGGAGTAACATAAGTAGTAATATGCCTGCCACATAGGCAAGAAATATGACGTGGCAAGTAATTAATGAGGAGAGATGCAAGTGGAGTAACATAATATCTTACCATCACATAGCGGTTCTCAATGTAAAATGAGTTTACAAAGTCATAAATGAAGCTTTCTATGTTACTACATCTTTGACACTACTCACTATAAAGGTAGTAACATAGACTAGTAACATATGTATGTTACTAGTAATCTAAGTTACTCCCCACTATGACAGGCCTAACTTAGACTAGTGTCATGCGTATGACACTAGTCTTTGTTACTACCTTCATAGTGCAAAGTAACATAGAGTACAAGTAGTATCATAGATGATAGCATTTATTACATTATAGACTCATTTTGCTTTGTGTTGCGTTATGTTACAGTAACATGTTATGTTACAGTAACATATTATGTTACTCCAAACACCTCTCTCTTTATTAACTCTATGCCACATAAGCAAACATGTCTTGAAATGCGCTATGTTACTTGCTAAGATTATAAAATCGGTCGATCTCTGTGCAGGGAATTTGCCAGGTCGGCCAAGCGGCTCAAGATACTGCTCGTGCAACCGACTACAGTAGTTGCCATTGCTAGTTGAGTTTGGGTGTCATGCATCTGCACCGGCCCGCCGTGTGTGACTATTTAGTTTTAGCTCACTGAATAATTTTTGCACATGTTGCCGTCACGTCGACAAGTTTATGGAAGTTTCTGAGTTTTTCTCTCTGGTCCAGTGTTTAATGTTTCGGCAACAGAACAAATTCGGTCTTCACCGCAGCGTTGGAAAATTATTGCAGAACTTGATCCATCGAAATTTACTCATAATGGATGTTGACCAAATTTGAATTTTGCTTGAAATTAGTGAATATGATCTGGAATTTTGAGTTACTATTAATAATAATGCACATACCCTCTCAGTGTTACTATTAATAATATAAAGATGATTCCAGTGCTCGAATATCTCCTTGTAAATATGTGAATTGATTTTTATGAAAGTAAATTTTTTTTATATCTTTGATGAAGTTTATAAAAACAACAATATACCTCTGTCCATTAATATATGGAAAATATGTTTAATGATGGATGTAATGATACTGATTTTGAATTGTAATGTAGATGTAAATATTAGTTTAAACAAACTTGTTCAAAGATAGAACCGTTTGATTTTTCTTCTTCTTTGAAAGAACACATATTAGGAACTGAGGATCAACTTTCAAATATTTAATTTATTTAAGCAAAGTTCTAGATCTAATTCACAACTTTTCCAATGACATTTTATTGTTTAAGAAACATCAATTTCACACGATTCAAACAACACAAATTCTCGATCATTTTTATATAAGTTTCAACAATTATTTCAGTCTTTTTCCATTCCATTTTCAAAAACATTTTGGCTATGTTCAGTTTCTGTAGTCTTCTTTCAATGGTTCTCAGAAGCGTTTGATAGATAATTCGCATAAACTTAATTTTAAAAAATGCATGTTCAGTGGCATTACGGAACCATCAGAAATGCACTCCACAGACATTACACTGATTTTTTTCACACAAACTAAGTTTCACATAAATTTAATAGACATGTTTCAGTGGAATTTCAGAACTACTTCAATGGCATTCGAGAGACATTTCACCGATGAACTCGGACTGAATTTGTAGAACCAAAATGAAATTTCAGAAATATTCCAAAACAACAAATGTACAGCCAAACTGTACGTTGGAGTATCATTGTCCAGACGGGTGAAACTCACCAAAACCGAACTAAAATCATGCATGAAAAATGAACAAAGAAATTATCAGAAAATAAATTCAAAAGGTGGAGAGGTTGGATGTAGACACCTCTCACGGCATGGCTTGTAGTTCATTGCCATCGATAATGCCGCTCACCCTCTTCGCCAATCATGGAATGAAGCTTGGTTATCATGTAGGGCTAACAAGCCACTGGTGGGCAAACGAGCTACCGCCGCCCCCACCCTACACCTCACTCCTGCTTCCCGCTCCCGCCTTGCTCTTCTCTTCCACGCGCGCGCGCGCGCGCGAGAGAGAGAGAGAGAGAGAGAGAGAGAGAGAGAGAGAGAGAGAGAGAGGGGGGGGGTATGTGCACTGGGAAGAGGGATGCCACACGAAAATAGGAGGAGGAAATCTTTCTCCCTCTAATATTATATACTCCCTCCGCCCCGAATTACTTGTCGCAAAAATAAATAGAAATGCATGTACTATCTAGATCCCAAAATACGTCTAGATACATCCATTTCGGCGACAAGTAATTCCGGATAGGGTTTATTAGCCCCCCTCACAGTTTGAGCGGTCGAATCTTTACTCTCGCTCTCGATCAGCGCAAGTGCAACGCACGGAGGCAGGAGGCTGGTTACAACGTAAACTTCAATGCCTTCTTGTCCGAGCAGACATAGCTAGACGGCTGTGTTTCATTAAGACTGGAGTTTGCTTAGAGGATGCTTGGATACGTTTTAGTCCCATGACTAAAAGTAGTGGGACTAAAACTTGATAGCCTCACCCATGCTTGGATCCAAATACTAAGGAGACTAAAATCAAGTTATTGAGCATTTATTATCCTCCAAACCATCCAATCCGGAACTCGCATGTGTTAAAGTAGAGGTATTAAAGAGGAGAGAGAGGGCTAATACACATTTTAGTAGGTTTCCCATGACTAAAAAATTTTAGCCTCAACACTAGTCCTAGTCTCTCTTTAGTCAGGGGTGTTTGGAACTTTAGTCTCTAAAAGAGACTATTTTTAGTCAGACTAAAAATAGTCCCTTGGATCCAAGCACCCTCTTAACCTGGTTCCTAATTACCTTTGCCCGTCGATTCCGGGTGGTCCCCGCTCTTTTTGTATTTGGCGAGTCGGTGGTCTGCGCTTCTGTTTTTACGATGAACGGTGGTCTGGCTTGATGCTACGAACCAGCCTCGACCTTTTGCACGCAAGGTGCAATGGACCAGCCGGTCGATGATGCAGCTAGCACAAACAAGTCAATCTAGCTGAGAGTTAAAAACCTGAACCTGATCGGCGCAGGTGTTTCTAATAATCTAGCACTGGTCAATTAAGCCACGGAATCTGAGGTGAGGTGCCTAACCCCGACTAATGAAGCTACTAGCTACTCAATCATGGCGGTAACAGCATCAAACATGCGCTTTCATCGTTCGTATCGTGTCACACGGAAATTGATCCATGCTACTTTGACAAAACATTCATGTCAGACATATTCACCTTTTTTCTCAGCTAGTGGAAACTGGCGTAGCACACGCCCAAGTTACTTTTGACAAACAGTCTTACTAAGTCTCAATCGACATAGATTTCGTTAAGTTGTAGTCGATGCTATATCCGTGAGATCTTATATTAAGATTCATGAAATTTTTTCTTTTCGTCTTTCCTTTTTCTTTTTTACATACTATGTCATTTGACTGAGACTTGTTAAATCTCAGTCGACTGAGATCTAGTCACGCCCTTTGACAAATGGCTCTCCCTGCGTAGTTGTCCTGCCCCGTCAGAAGCTGCACACACACATATAGATGGTATGTTTACAAACTGTAAGATTCATGAAATTTTTTCTTTTCGTCCTTTTTTTTACATACTATGTCACTTGACTGAGACTTGTTAAATCTCAGTCGACCGAGATCTAATCACATCCTTTGACAAACAGCTCTCCCTGCGTACTTGTCCTGCCCCCATCAAAAGCTGCACACGCACATATAGATGCTATGTTTACAAACTGTAGGGACGTGAAAGATATAAACTTCATTACGGTGTTGGGACAGAGCCGGCAGGGAGCGGTGTTGGGAAGCACGGTGTCCATGCTGTATGCAGATCGAAGGCGTAGATCAGGCACACTGTGACATGCAACTATGACTGGAGTGGGCGAAGCATGGAGTGGGAACAGTGGCTGGTTTGTCTCCCTTGACTTGGGGGCATGCGCTGCGGCATGTCCATGTGGTGTACGTCGGGTGATGTCCATGCGGACGACGAGGAGCCCATTGAACATATAAATCCAGCTACACAACCCGCCATTCCAGGGCCATTGCGCTCGCGAGGCATTTTTGACCGCTAGATGAATTTACCACAGTGTTTTTTTTTTGCTGCTGGCAGCTGGTCAACCGTCAGCTTTTTTTCACGTTCAGGGCAGTTTCAAAAGAGGCTGGCGAGTGGGGTCGTGAGCCTGTGGGGGCCAGCAGAAAGAGGCGTGTATATTTGGAGGCTATGTGAACGAGTGGCTAGCCATGGGCAGCTTGCGATTGGTCAAGGTCCACATGAGCTGGTGGATTCTCGTTTTTCTACTCGGCCGATCTGCACCCTTCTGCATCGGTGGTCCCAGTTTGCCTGTTAAGCCCACAGTTCAGTGTATTGGGTAGATGGGCTGGACCAAAGAAGCGGTGTGGAGACTCAGAACCAATCCTCACGCGAAAAGATAGCGCACCAGGACCAGTCCTTTCCCGTCCTCGAGCCCCACGCCACTCTGCCCCCCTCCGCGCCGTCCGGCCTCCCCTGCTCGCTCTTCCCCGCGCTGCCGCCTCCCCTGCTCGCCGGATGCTCTTCCCCACGCCGCCGCCTCCCCTTTGCCTCCGCTTTCCCTTCCCATCCCCCCTCCTCCCATGGTGCCCCCGCAGATCCCTAATCGGGACCAGGCCGGCGAGGTCTTCACGACTGAGGTTGAGGAGAAGGGAAAGACCACGGTGGGAGGAAGGAGCAGCGAGGCGGGTGCGAAGATTAGGTCATCGACGTGGACAGGAAGTAGCGGGGACAGCAGTCCTGTCGCGGGGGTTGGACCTGCAGGGGAGAGGGAGGAGGTCAGCAACATTGGGAAGGATTTGTGCGGTTCTGTTCTTCCTTTTCCCTTTTGTTGCTTCTCAATTTTATATGATGATTCTTGTTTCCTATGCTAATGTTGCAGGTGGGTTCTCTATTGGTGTGGTTATGGGGATTGCAAGGCTTGTTCCATCTGGTTTCTGGAGTGTGTTGCTCCTGTAATTTTTTCTCAGGTTGTCTCTCTCCTTCTTCTTGCTATATTTACTTCATTCTTCTGTTCGTACAATGGATCTTGAGATTTTCTTTTTTAGTTGCTAATCGTTTGAGCCATGGGAGTTAGTGTACAGCCCTATGTTTGGCCCCCATGGCTTCCGATTAGAGAGTTGGACATGCTTGGTTGAAGTCAGATACATGTTTCCTGGTTGGGGAATTAAACTTTGCTTAACTGGAGTTACAAATTAGTGTGTAGTCCTTTTGTGCCCTCTAATTAGACACGTGGACTTCGTCAACTCCGCTGACTATCTCGACTACAACGTACTACAAACAGCTTGTGTTCTACTTTTGGGTCTGCAGGGGAGCCCAAGCTTTGATCTGCCCTTAGCCAAGCTTGCTGAGAAGAGTTCATAGGGGCAAAAAATAAATAGGCAAGGTACACGGTCTTTGAGTTCCAACTTTATGCTATTTTACAGTCTTCTGGTCAGTATTAGTGACGCATGTTTTGTGATTGCATTTTGACTACATGCCAATGGAACTCTGTTTGAGTAATTCTTATATTGCTTATTTGCTATTCAGTTGCTAAGGATCACACTACGTGCAATACTCAAATCTTTTGGTACAAGTTATCTAAGTTAAAGGGTTGTATATTGATTTTATTTTATTTTGCAGAGTATTGGTGAATGCAGAATTAGTTGGAGCTATGGTAATGACCGCGTACATCGCCGCGGGGAGGAACTTGTTGTCTCCCAGACACACAAATTCTGTTGAACCATCAAGACCTTGAAGGTCGGTTTCTACCTGAAAGACCCTTTACTTGTCCTCAATTTGTCATGCCGCCGGGCACGCTATGAAGAACGACGTAACTGAATTGCGGTATGCACAGATGTTGTTTAGTCCAAGTGAAGCCCAATTAGTCATGTTTGGACAATGGATTATGTCAGTCTTGCATGTTTGTCCTGTCGCTTTCATATGGCTCACAACATTAAGCCTTGCATTCAAAGATTCAGAGGCCCCCAATCTCCTCAACAAGTGTTATAAATTTGAGCTCCTTTCCTTGAGTTCTTGTAGATTGGGTCGACTTTGTCCTTAAGATAGACCCCCATGCTTGGAGCTCCAGACGATTGAACTGGTCCACTCTGGCAAGTGGTCTTTGTCTCTTGGATACTTGGTACTGTGAAAACCCCACACTGTATTTTGGCCATTTCCGTTGACCGAGTGCTTACCTTGTACTACAAATCAATCGATTATGTATCTGAATTTTCCTATTCAAATGGTAAGTCTGCACTACAATGCTCTGTACATCAATACCTTATTATTTATCTATCTCAAAGTATACTTGTTGCTTCATGTTATACGTTTCCAAAATTTATTCTTATTTTTGCTTTAGATTTGAATTAAACTTGAATGTCCTCAACACCTCACTCTTTTATTCAGGAAACTGATTTAGATTGGTTTACAAAAATACACTTATATAAGCAGCCTCACAGCTTACTTAGGCATGTTCTTAGTCTGATTGTGGTCTTCAGAGGGTGTGAACGTACGTATAAGCAGTGTCATTGTCGTATAATGCTTGCGTCGTAGACTTCCATAGATACTTGAATGCCTGTAAAAGGTGTTGGAGCAGTCCACATAGTTATTATCTCTGGAATATCTGTGCTTTTGTTGGTCCATATGGCATACACGCAAGGACAGAGATTTCAGATGTGCTTACCTTGCCAAAATATCATTTGTTGGTGGCATAGCCATATCATTGTACTTGGGATCTACCTTATTGCATTAGGTTTCTCAATGTTTCATGAGGTTTTATTTTGTGAGTTCTGGTACTCTTTGTTATACATGCGTGAAAACTATTTCTGAACCTATATGACATACATTTATTGTTACCAGTCTGCAAGTTATGATAGCAATGGTTTGTAACATTTTCAGGTTTTATCTTTTTGTAATCATATCACTTGCTGGGAATATATTCAGATGTCTCATTTGGAAAGGTCAGTATATTGAGGAGCTTGACAATCTATTTTTGCAAGGGCCATTATACATATCATGGAAACCAGATGGTTATTGATTTCTGCTGCACAAGGCCCCGTTTATGTTCAGAATATATTCATGTCTGAATAATGCAATTAGAAGCGATAGAAGTGTTCACTGAAATGGATTTTCTTACTCAACAAAATATTGTGAGACTAAAAAAAACGACTTGAAGCAAGGGATGGAGAGTATATCTCAACAAGTAGTTAAACATGGTGAGTAATTCATCACACCCTCTGGATTTTTTGTTTCTCGTTTGAGAGTTCTGCTCTCCATTAAAATAGCATTTGGGAGTGACTTCATGGGATATTAGTCAAGTGCAAACCTTTAGTTAATTTTGCTGCCACAACATTGATGTTTTTTTCGTTGTCAACATAATTTGAGACACTGTGCATTCATTGACATTAACAATGACCTGAGCATGCATTCCTGAAGTAAGTCTGATAGTCAGCTTAGCAGTGTGTACAAGCATAGGAAATTGTTGCTATGTACTTGGCTGGCTGATTTCAAACAGTGAAAGAAGATTTAGTTAATAGAATGTACCATAAATACCTTATGCATCTTCTCATTGTATAGTTTTTCATTGCTTTCAAGATTATCAATTCCCACTAGGTATTTCACTTCAGACCATGGTGTTGAGTCTTCAGCATTACACTCTGGATATTTAACCATTAGATGACTGGCGCCAGTGAAGCGGCGCGGTAGACCAAGGTCTGCAGCGGCCCGGTGGTGTGTTTCCGCCGGCGGATATGGCCGGAATCGAAGGTGGCGGGCGGGCGGCGACGGCGACGGGTGGCTGCGGAATGATGGAGGGGAACGCGCGCGGGCTGAAATGTCCCTCCCGCCAACTGCTTTTCCATGATACAAGGCACCAACACTACAAGAAATATGTCAACTTGTGACCACCACTATTAGTCATTGAAGGTCACAAATTTCCATTTGCGACCTTTTTGTGACAAAAACAGAAGGTCAAAAGCTGGCGGTCGTAAACTGACTATAGCGACCTTTCTTCTGGAATGGTCGAAGACGTTTATGACCAAAATACGGCTACTGTGGTGTTTTGGTCACTAGCAACCTCCCCTGGCCACTTAGGCATCCAGCGTGGCAATCTGACGTGGCACAAGATTCAGCCCGGTCCGATTAGGTGTTTTACATGGGCCTAGCCCAACAATTCGGCCTTTTTAATATTTATTTTTCTGTTAATTTTCGCTAGTTACATGGGCCTAGCCCAACAATTTAGCATTTTTATTTTTTGGGCCGTGGCCTTTTTCTGTTTTTTCTAAAATACACAATGTTCTGATCCTCTATAGTTTGGGCCATAGCCTTTTTGGAGCCCAAATATTATTTTGTCAAGTAGAACATTTGGTCTTTTTCATTCACAGATTTCAATATACACATTTGAACAACAAAATAATAAATCTCTCAATTAACTGATTAAATCCAGAAATCATCCAGTCAAATACTCACAAGAGCACATACACGTTTGCACATCCAACAAGTGCACATACAATCAAAAACAGATACACAAGCACCAAAACTTGGTGGCAACACCAACTAAAACTATGGCGCGCATCTCCAAGCTTCTTCTGATCTTCTGTCACAGCAGCAGCAGCCTCGACGACATTAGATCCTGATCCAGATAAGCTATTAGTGAAATACACTGGAAGTAAATAATATTCTTTCAAGAGGCTAAAATTTATATATACATGCCCAAATGCCCCAATTCAGTAAACACTAAGCATGGCATAACAAAACTTCCAACAACTTGAATGCAACAGATTAACCTGATGTTGTTCTACAATAGTAATCTATACATACCTGCATGGTACATTGGTACAAAGTTTAGGTAATGAAATGAACATCACTATAACACTAATCTAAAAAAATTCCTATTCTACTACCACGACCATCCATTCAACTAACAATACTAGTAAGTGCACAGAGACTAACATCACAAGGCAGGAGACAATTATGACAATTTTGGCAAGTTGGAGAAATCGTTTAATCAGTTTTGGTATACTTAGGTTATGAGCCAAAATAGATCAAGCAAAAAAAGCAGTAACTGGTGATGCATGAGCATGAATATGGTACAAAATTGAGCATATTAACGTTAAGATTTGGGCCTTCCAACTTTACTGGTCATACATACATATACAGAATTGAGCATGAATCATTGGTCTTAGTTGTATATGAGACTAGTTGGGCTCTGTATTCTAAGCTCCAAGCAGGTTACAGAAGAAATTGAAGATGAACCGTATATAATAGACTAAAAAATCAAATAGAAACCCAAAAATTAAATACGAGTATAACATGAAGGATTACAACGGGTTCAATTCAATCAATTTCTAAAGCATTGAATCAGTAGCATAAGCATGCAACAACAACATAAGAATTTAATCAACAGCAGCACGAGTATAAGCATTTAATTAGCAGCAACAACACAAGCAGCACCACCACCAGCACAAGTGCACACCTATTCAAGCTAGTAGCAGTCTAGCAGGCTAGCAGCAGAAGCATTCAGACAACTAGAGAAGCACAATAAAGCAGCAAAAGCATCGAAAGAGCAGCAAAGCAGGTTTGAACTGTCACATGCATATCTTATAAACTTAGGCAAGTGTTCTCAGGTTATCCTTAACATCATGCATTAACTTGGGTAATTAGCATCAAACAATACATATCAGTACAAGGCTAGGCAAGATAATAAAGACTTGGGAAAAGATAGCAGACTTATAAAAAATGATATGTGCCCTTAAAGAGAGGGAATGTCAAGTGCGGCCACAGACATAGGCATTAGCCGCACCCACGACCCCTGGACACTCTCACAACCGAAGAGGAGGTGTCTTGCGTATAGTCTCCTTCGAGTCTGCGAGAGAAAGAACAAGGTGAAGGGCAGTACGCATCAAGGATGCTGTTGTTTTGGGTCAATCTAAGTCAAGGGCATAACAGAATTTATTCAAAAAATAAAATAACATCTGAACATCTTGCACAAACTATCATCATTTATAAAAAATACAAAACAAACATGCATACGGAGGTGAAATATTACAAAGAAAGCACTCATCAGGTAGCAGAACAGGAGAATTAGTTAACACTACATTGCAACTTCAGCAACTACAGAAAGGAAAAAAAAACAGGGCACATCCATTCTCCAAGCATCCAGTGTATTATCAGAATGACGAAACTTCCATAACAAACAGAAAAGCATATGTGGTGGTAAGATGATTGACATACTGAATCTTTTATGGCGAGTTTGGCGAGTACTAGTTAAGCAAACAAACATAAAGAAGGACTAAAAGAATAAACCTTTGTAACAAAGTAACTAGAATTAGCACCAACTTCAAGATGACATGTGGTGCAGCAACTAATTATAGCTAAATGGGTTGTCCAAATACATAGATTATCATTAGATGGATGAAACCAACAAGATCCGATCATACAAATATTCCAGGGTATCTGACTTTGTTATCCAGAAATATCGCATGAGTGTAGTGCACACTAGGATAAATTGCAAGACGGAAACACTGGGAGCAAGCAACTGATGTAGTAATAAGCTATAGTTCATCAATATCACTAGGCCCAACTAGTGTGTGGTGGGATATCGAACCATTTCGAATTTTTTTCAGTGGATTCCATACAGCAAGGGGGATTTTCCACAACTAGCTCTCAAGAACAAACACACCACAACTTAAAAGGAAATTTCCAGCCTCACAGTGCACCATACGAATCAGTGGTGTGTACACAAAATATACAGGTGCATCCAAAAACTAAACCAACCCCTACTGTGCTCACTAAACACCAGCACCCAGGCCCAACTTTGTAGCGATGATTACATAGACGCACTGCTAAACTAATGCGACATGTAAACCAGATCCACACATCGAGAGCTAGGGGTCTCACCTTGAGGCCGATGTAGCGGTCGCTGTGCACCCTCTTGAAGTGCTTCACCCCCTTCTTCACGATCGCCTTCTTCAGCAAAGGCACCGCCATCTGCATAGTGCACGGAGGAAACTCAGTAATAGGAAGGCACGAAGGACCGGCGGCCGGCGATGGTGTATCCCTCAACGGATCTGCATCCACAAGGCGAGGTGAGAGAGGGGGTCAGCTACATCCTACCCGTGCGGATCGATCAGATCGGAGGGAAAAAACAAGCAGGGACGAGGGGTGCCTACCCGTGCTGGTCCGCCATCGCGGCCTTGTCGGGGACGAGGGAGAGTTGGGGAGGCGTCCGGGCAACTTGGAGGGGTAGAGTCCAGCAGCAACCATCGAGGATGTGGCTGTCTCTAGCGTGGACGAGAGGCCGTGACGAAGGGGGAAGTTGGCGAGATGCAGAGCCCGAAGGAGCGTCGGACGGTGAAGGAGCCGCGGCGGAGCGTGGCGTCAAGTGCTCGAAACGGAGCCGCCGTCGCGCTCCGAGCGCGGTCGTCGGAGGCGCTGCAGAGCAGCCATGGAGACGAGGCTGCGGTGCCGGCTATGGACTGTAGAGAGGAGGAGCGCGGCGCTACCGAGCGCGAGGGTGGATCGACGGCGGGTGGGTGGGGGTGGCGGCGGGGCATGCCTCGATTGGATCTAGGGGGTCGAGGGGAGGGGGAGAGGCCGAGAGGATGGGTCGGGAGTGGGTGGGTGGGTGGCGGCGGCGGGGATCGAGGAGGGTGGGTGGGTGGGTTAGGGTTTTTGTTACTCGGGAGAGGCTCCACCGTTGGATGGATGCACGATAGACGGCTCATATTGCGTCCAATTTGATGATCCGCGTGAAGGTGGTTCCTCGCGTCTCATTGGCCGGTTGTCTCGCTTTTGAATCTCAAAAAATTGGACTCAAATCTCAGATTTTTTTTATGTTGCCAAATAGAGCTTTAATTTTTATTGCACAAAAAAATCTTTTTCTATTTTCCGAGTGCATAAATGATTTTTTTGTGAAGAACCTACCAAATGTTTGTTCCAAAATAGCGCCACTCCATTTTTTTTTCTAAAATAGTAGACCACATTTTATATAAAATTGACCAAATAGTTGCATGACAAAAGCTTTTGATCCACCTCTCGTGTAAAAACAATTTCCATTTTTGAGTGCCCAAAATGAGATTTTTGTGAAGGACCTACCATATATTTGTTGCAAAATTGTATCAAATCAATTTTATAAAATAATAGTACATATTTAATTCACAATTGACCAAATGGTTGGGTGCAAAAAGATTTGATCCACCTCTCGTCAAAAAGACAAATTTCCGCCGATTCAGCCGGAAGTGGGTCAAATTTGAACTACAGCTGCCTCATAGTTTGCTCTTTATTTTTTCCAAAAATCATTTCTAGGTACATAAGTATCTATTTAATCAGAGATACACCAAAAAAATTCCAAGATTCAACCACTAGCTAGGGACAGTCATTCCCGCCGTTTTGACCGCATTTTGAAACGGGTATAAAATTTAAAAAAAACAAAAAATTGGGAAACCTTCGCATTGTGTCATTATATGTGGCCAAGTTCCCAGGAAAAATAACAAACTTGTAATACGGTAATTATTTTAAAAAAGTGTTCTTAGAAACGAGCTATCATGTATGGAGATCAATGGCTTTCAAGTCAAATGATCAATCTTATGGCCACAGTCATGGCATAGTTTGTTCAAATGATCTCATATTGTGCACAAGGGTGCATATTGGAATGGCAAACAATGTTGCCTAAGTAAGTTTTCATTTTCTTTGTACGAAAAAACCATTTTTCATTTTTCGAGTGCCAAAAGGAGGTTTTTTTGTGAAGGACCTCCCAAATAATTGTTGCAAAATTGGACCAAATCATTTTTATAAAATACTAGGCCATATTTCATGCAAAATTGACCAAATGGTTGGGTGCAAAAAGTTTTTGATCCACCTCTCGTGAAAAAGACAAATTTCGGCCGATTCAGCTGGAAGCGGGTCAAATTTGAACTGCAGCTGCCTCATAGTTTGCTCTTTATTTTTTCCAAAAATCATTTCTAGGTACATAAGTATCTATTTAATCAGAGAAACACCAAAAAAATTCCAAGATTCAACCACTAGATAGGACCATCTATATTGGTCGTTAACAACTAGAAATAAGGCAGCAGACTAGCGCTGTTTGCTTTATGACCATGTCGTGTAAGGAAATTATGACCTTTCTGACCAAAATGGCCGCAATGGTTTAGGGTTTGGAGCCCCCAGATAGCTTTTGACCAATAGGTCTAAAATGGTGATAAATTTATGACCATTTCTTCCAGGGTCACTGACAGAAGGTCATAAGTTGACATATTTCTTGTACTGTGACAGGGCGGGAGACAACCTGTGTTTTTTGCGGGTCGGGAAAAAAATCTAAGAGTCGGGAGCGTTTAAGGTGTCTGTTCAGGTCATGTTTTTTGCGCAAAACCGTAACCTCGTCGTTATTTTACAGTTCGGTGTCATATGAGTGGTCTGCTGGAGATGCTCTAACGTAGTGGGCGGCAGTAGCGACTCCGGGACCGTATGTGTGGTGCCCCCGGCCGACGCATGCGTGCACAAAGTCACTGAGCACAACACAGGATCGACAAGCAACCGGCCCCGGTCCACGCTCAGTTCCGGAACCACGCACAACCCCACAAACTCACCCGCTCCTTCGCCGGCAGCGCCAAGGGTCCGTGGCGATACACGACCGCGCGGCGACAGGCCGGCAGCCCGCCCGCTGCCTGCCCCCCTTAAGCCCCTACACCATGTCTCCCGCTCCCCCGGCCGCCACGACCACGAGCCCACGACGAGTTTACTCTCTCCAGATCGACCTCCCCTATCACACCATGCATCGAACTTAGCCATTGGCCGCGGTGCCCCACGCACCTATATATACCACACGCATCAGTCGCGCGGTGTCGCCACCTGCCAGAGTGCACTGGCTAGTAAGCTACTCCTAGCACAAGTTTTCATCTATGATCACGTAGTACATGAGCTAGCCACCGCCCACAGGCGCCATGGAGCTGGAGCTGGGGCTTGCGCCGCCCAACCACGCAGGCCCGTGCGGGAGGAGGGGCTCGTTGGAGGCATTCGAGGTCAAGAAGCCCACGCTGACACTCTTCCTGAGCGGCGGCGACGACGACGACGACGACGGTGACCACGACCACGGCGAAGACGGCACTGGCGACGCTTGCGACTGGGAGACGGGCAACAAGTGAGTGCTTCGTTGATGCTGTTCAATGCAATGGACGCAGGTGCGCGCCCTTCTCCTTCGTGAAACTGACCTGGTGGCCGGGTGTAATTTGTGCAGGAGGAAGAGGCTGGTGGGGACGTGGGGTGGCCGCCGGTGAAGAGCGTGCTGGAATTTAGTCTATTTTGGGCAGCCCAATATCTATTTCAGAAATTCCTAATAAATCCTATAGGCCCATTTAGCCCATTTGTGCAAGGTAAGGGATACTACTAAAGTTTAGTCCCACATTGCTAGTTTAGTGGGAGTTGGACCTCCTTCAAGAACAAGGGCAAGTTTGATGGTAAATCAAAGTTTGATGGGAAGAACAAGGTTGTGCAACACACGAACTTCAAGAAGAAGAATGGCAAGAAGAAAGGTGCTTGTCATGTGTGTGGGGATCCTGATTATTGGGCTCCTAGTTGCCCTAATCGCTTTGACAAGCGTCATCCTGGGAAAGGCGGCAAGACCGCTAATGTTGTCATTGGAGACACTGACATGAAGGATGCTGGGTATGGTATATTTCCCACTATTCTTTCAGTATGTCATTCTCCTGATTGGTTGATTGACACGGGTGCTAATGTGCATGTATGCGGTGATATTTCCATGTTTTCATCTTATCAGACCGCATGGACTTCAACCGTGCTGATGGGCAACGGTTCAAGTGCTTCTGTTCGTGGTGTTGGCACGGTCGATCTGAAGTTTACTTCGGGGAAGATCGTGCGGCTGAAGAACGTGCATTATGTCGCCTCCGTCAATAAAAATCTTGTTAGCGGATCTCTTCTGTGTAGAGATGGCTACAAGCTTGTCTTTGAGTCGAATAAATTTGTAATATCCAAGTATGGAACCTTTGTTGGTAAAGGCTATGAGTCAGGAGTTCTGTTTCGTTTATCCTTATCAGACGTTTGCAATAAAGTTGTTAATCATATTTGCAACAATAGTGAATCAAAATGTGTGTATTTCACGTCTTTGTCATGTTAATTTTGGTTGCATGTCGCGACTAGCGAAGTTGAACTTAATCCCTAGTTTCACCACTGTCAAGGGATCTAAGTGTCAAGTGTGTGTGCAAGCTAAGCAACCTCGTAAGTCTCACACAACTGCGGAAACGAGAAATCTTGCACCACTAGAGCTCATAAATTCAGATCTATGTGAAATGAATGGTGTTTTGACAAAAGGTGGAAAGAAATATTTCATGACGTTAATCGATGACTCCACTAGTACTGCCGTGTGTATCTTCTGAAATATAAGGATGAGGCTTTGAACTTTTTCAAGATCTATAAAGCTGAAGCGGAAAACCAACTTGATCGAAAAATCAAGAGGCTTAGGTCCGATCGTGGTGGAGAGTATTTTTCCAATGAATTTGATGCTTTTTGTGCGGAACATGGTATAATCCATGAGAGGACGCCTCCCTATTCACCTCAGTCAAATGGGGTGGTCGAAAGAAAGAACCGTACTCTAACAGATTTGGTTAACGCCATGTTAGACACTTCGGGTCTCTCCAAGGCATGGTGGGGGGAGGCGATATTGACTGCATGTCATGTCCTAAACCGACTTCCCACAAAGAACAAAGAGATAACTCCATTCGAGGAATGGGAGAAGAAAAGGTTAAAACTCTCTTATCTACGAACATGGGGTTGTTTGGCGAAAGTCAATGTTCCAATTCCAAAGAAGCGGAAGCTTGGACCAAAGACTGTGGATTGTGTTTTCCTGAGATATGCTTTTCATAGCATTGGCTATAGATTCTTGGTTGTAAAATCTGAGGTACCTGACATGCATCTCAGTACGATCATGGAGTCGAATGATGCGACTTTCTTTGAAGATATCTTTCCCATGAAGGATATGGCTACCTCATCTAATCAGGAGATGCCTAGTTCATCGAATCAGGAACCAGTTACAATTACCGAACCTTCCATTTCGATGGAACACTTTGAAAGTCCCGTGGAGGAGAACAATGAAGTTCCTACTAGGAGCAAGAGACAGAGGACTGCAAAGTCCTTTGGTGATGATTTTCTTGTGTATCTCATAGATGACACCCTCAGTTCTATTTCAGAGGCCCACGCATCTAAAGATGCTGACTACTGGAAGGAAGCGGTTCGTAGCGAGATGGACTCCATCTTGACGAATGAAACCTGGGAGATAACTGATCGTCCTTATGGGTGCAAACCTATAGGATGCAAATGGGTACTCAAGAAGAAGCTTAGGCCTGATGGTACTATTGAAAAGTACAAGGCTCGGCTCGTGGCTAAGGGTTATACCCAAAAGGAAGGTGAAGACTTCTTTGATACTTACTCACCTGTGGTTCGACTGGCCACTATTCGAGTTCTACTTTCACTAGCTGCCTCGCATGATCTTCTCGTTCATCAAATGGATGTCAAGACTGCTTTCCTAAATGGAGAGTTGGACGAGGAAATTTATATGGAACAACCAGATGGGTTTGTATTAGATGGTCAGGAAGGGAAATTGTGCAAGTTGCTGAAGTCTTTGTACGGACTTAAGCAAGCACCCAAACAGTGGCATGAGAAGTTTGAAAGAACTTTAACAGCTGCAGGGCTTTGTTGTGAACGAAGCTGACAAATGTGTGTACTATCGCCATGGTGGGGGCGAGGGAGTTATCCTGTGCTTGTATGTTGATGACATACTGATTTTCGGCACAAATCGGAATGTTATTAAGGAGGTCAAGGATATCCTTTCTCGTTGTTTTGAGATGAAGGATTTAGGAGTGGCTGATGCCATTCTGAACATCAAGTTGTTGAGAGACGATGATGGTGGGATTACTTTGCTTCAATCTCACTATGTGGAAAGAAATCTTGAGTCTCTTTGGCTATAGTGACTGCAAGCCCTCTCCAACACCATATGATGCGAGCGTGTTACTTTGAAAGAATCGAAGAATTGCCAGAGATCAATTGAAATATTCTCAGATTATTGGCTCGCTTATGTACTTAGCAAGTGCTACAAGACCTGACATCTCTTTTGCTGTTAGCAAACTGAGTCGGTTTGTCTCAAAACCAGGAGATGTGCATTGGAAAGCTCTAGAGAGAGTTTTGCGTTATTTGAAAGGCACTGCAAATTATGGAATTCACTACACCGGGCATCCAAAGGTGCTTGAAGGGTATAGTGACTCAAACTGGATCTCAGATGCTGATGAGATAAAGGCCACGAGCGGTTATATATTCACTCATGGAGGTGGCGCTGTTTCTTGGAAGTCTTGCAAGCAGACCATCTTAACGAGGTCAACAATGGAAGCAGAACTCACATCACTAGATACAGCTACGTTGAAGCAGATTGGCTTCGACGGCTCTTGAATGACTTGCCGGTTGTTGAGAAACATGTACCGGGTGTCCTTATGAACTGCGACAATCAAACTGTGATCACGAAAGTGAGCAGCTCAAAGGATAACATGAAGTCATCAAGACACGTTCAGAGAAGGTTAAAATCTGTCAGGAAAATGAAAAACTCCGGAGTTGTTGCGTTGGATTATATCCAAACGTCTAAAAATCCGGCAGATCCTTTCACTAAGGGTCTATCATGTAATGTCATAGATAATGCATCAAGGGAGATTGGTATGAGACCCACAATATGAGTTGTTCACAGTGGTAACCTATTCTTTGTGATCGGAGATCCCGTGAATTAGATGTGGAAGACAAGCTGTTGGTCAACTGAGAGGAGGGCATCCTTACTATTTACAATACCACCCCATGAATATGCAATACTCTCCTAATCTGCATGGCAGGTTGATGTATATCTTAATGTGTTCTAAGTGGCTTATTTAAGCAGAGATGTTATCCTGCAGAACATCTTTTGAAGAACACACCTATATGAGTCTGATTGTCAAACGTCGCAATCTATGAGAGTAGGGTTCTCTCTAGTAAACTCATGAAAGGTCACGGAGTATGACGCATAAGCTCCACCCGCGGGGAAGACCCACGGTAGCCACGTATCGGTCAAGGCTTTATGTGAAACTAGATTCGCAGAAAACTTGCAGTTCAAAGCCCAGTCCACTGTTCAAGTTGCTTACTAGTATAGCATAGAGTTCTAGGTGGAAGTTCAACTTAACAGTCTCCACTGCAGTACCGGTATATAAAACAGTGTTTTGGAACCAAAGTCAAATTTCTGTGTGCCTCTGGGATCTGGTGGGGGATTGCTGGAATTTAGTCTATTTTGGGCAGCACAATATCTATTTCAGAAATTCCTAATAAATCCTAGAGGCCCACTTAGCCCATTTGTGCAAGGCAAGGGATACTACTAAACTTTACTCCCGCATTGCTAGTTTAGTGGGAGTTGGACCTCCTTATAAGGGAGGTTCTTTCCCCACTTGTACGAGCATGAGAACAAGAGGGATATCCACACGCGCTCCTCCTCCGCCGCCCGCCTCGCCACGCCACGCCTCGTCACGACGCGCCGCGGGTTGCGGGAATGAGCCGAGCCGATGTCTAAATTTTTTGCCACGCACTACGGGTATACAAAAGGCCACTCGGGAGCTGGAAAGTTTTGCTGTAGTGGATATTGAATACGAACGCTGCACCCTTCGGCTGCTGCCTCTTCGTTTCGTCTCCCTCGATCCCTTCAGCTCCCGGCGCAGCCTCTCGCCTCCTTCTCGTGCGCCTATAAAAGGGAGGTCGCTCCTCCCAGAGAGATGAACCAGAATCTCTTCCTCCTCTCACCACAAGTTCATATATGCAACTAGTTCTACTGTCTGCTATAGATATGCTAGGCTACGGTTCATATATGCAGAAGCTATTTATCTTCTCTCTGTCAGAACGCATAACTTGTTTTATCTCTATTATATTAGTCATGCTTTATCTAGTATTTTTGTTAATAAAATCATTTGGTAAATTTCTCATATTTCCAACAGAGCGCACACCGCCCGCGCAGCCGCGGCGGCAGCCACGTGAAGGTGAAGATGGAAGGGGTGCCCATTGGGAGGAATGTGGACCTGTCCCGCCACGCCTCCTACCACCAGCTCCACCACACGCTCCACCTCATGTTCCGCTCCTCCACTTCACACCATGGTGATCCATACGCAGTCGTCACCTACGAGGACGGGGATGGGGACTGGATGCTCGTCGGAGACGTGCCGTGGGAGTAAGTCATGGTTTCTGTTATCGCGCGCATGCATCGAATCCTGCTGGGGAACACAGAATCTAACAACGGTGTCGAATTGACCGACCTCTTGCAGGGACTTTTCCAAGTCGGCCAAGCGACTCAAGATACTCATGTAACCGGCTACAATACTTGTCATCGATGGTTGAGTCTGGTCGTCTTAGATCTGCACTGGCCTCTGTGACTAGTTATTTTGCTCAATGAAGAATTTGCCTATATTTTTGCTTACTATAGGTTGTAGTTACTGCTGGGGTGAGAGGAGTTGAATCTTCCCTGGTTAAGTTGTTCTAGTTTATGGTTGACTGTATGTCTTCGATGGTTGAGTCTGGTCGTCTTAGATCTGCACCGGCATCCAATTGAAGCATCACGCCGCTTCCTTCTCAGTTACGTGGAGTCCCTTCGTTGCATCCAACAATTCCCTACAGTCCAATTGAAGCTGAACGTGGATGGATCGTTCGTCGAGACTGATGGTGGATTGGCGGGAGCCGGCATGATCCTTCGCGACAGCGATGGCGACATTGTCTTCTCCACTTGCCGTTCCATATGACACTGCTCCGGGCCTCTTCAAGCTGAGTTTTTGGAGTGCCACGAGGGTTTGAATCTTGCTCTTCAGTGGTCTACTCTCCCAATGGACATCGAGATGGATTGCGTGGATGCAGTCAGGTTGATCAAGTCGCCCACTCTTGACAGATCACCTCATATGATGTTACTTTAAGAAATTAAAAGGCTCTTTGGTGAAAGGGATAACTCTATTGCTCATGTAAGTAGGAACTAGAACGTTGTCAGTCATACCCTTGTTGTATTCGGTCACGCGGAGGGCCGGACCGCAGTATGGTTGCGCTCTGGGCCTGCAGATGTTCCTCTGCTTTGTAGGAACGAACTCATCATGCGTTGAGTAATGAAATCCCTTTTAACCCCACAAAAGGAAAGGAGTATGTTTAGATCTGCACGACAATGTAGGGTTGACTGTATGTCTTGGGGCGTATGGACGTGTTGCTTTCTTTCTTCTAAGACCCTATTTTAATTGGGCCAAATGCATTTTTGCCCTTAGTCGGAACCACCCCACGGGTTTTCCCCTCACTTTGGGTTTTCTCCTCACTTTTTAGCTGTGCTCAGTTTTGCCCTTAGATTTGTCTCTAAGGTCGTCTGAGTGCCCCTTTGACCGTTTGACTAATACTTTGAAAATTTATAACAAATTCCTATGAACTCACAAAAATAAAAATGAGATATCAAAATATTCAAAAAAACATTATCTTTATATGCATGTCGTTTGCATTCAGGAAAAAAAATACTGTTAAACTACCCGAGGTATCAATGTTATTAACATTATTGGACATAAAAGGTACAAAAAAATAACTTTTTCGTGAATAAAAATAATGCAAATATAGGTGATGTCTTCTGAACATTTTGATATCTTATTTCATTTTTCCGAGTTCATATGAATTTATTATGATTTTCCAAACGACTTTGACCACTACTTTGATAATATATAACAAATTGATATGAACTTGGAAAATGCAAATGAGCTATCGCAATGTTCAGAAAACATCACCTATATTTGTATATCATTTTTGTCCATGAAAACTCATTGTTTACACGTTCTCTATATTTAATAATGTCAATAACATTAATAACCTTGGGCAGTTTAAACATTAATGAAGAAATAAAATATGAAAACAAGTTTTATGATGGTTCTAATGATACTTATTTCACATTATCTTGTAGAGGCACTTGGGAAACATTTCACTAAGTTTTCTAGATAAACTAAATTCAGATATATTTTATAGATATGTTTCAGTAGAAATCGTACAAACTGAACATGCAACCTTCACACTCACTAAATTCTAGAGGCATGTTTCCGTACAAACTAAACTGCATGTAGTGATTGTAGAGTAGATTGTTTTTTTAGACAACAGAAGTAAGCTTTATTGATTAATCAAACTGTTCGGAGGCACTGAGTGATGATGTCCTGGATAAGGGGTGCTTGCCACGTCAGTTCCTGGCCATATGGGGCGAGCCAAGGACCCCCATGATGATCAACGAGTGGACCACAATCGTTGTGCCCAGAAGCACCAAGATAAATGTCTTCTGAAGACTTGACACATACTCGAAGAATCAAATGTTGTCTTCTTCATGATCACCCCTAAGTGTAGTCGGCCTATGTGTAAACCCTAGGCACCCCCAGTATCTGTATAAACTGAGGGGTGAGGACCGTAGACGACAATGTCATACACACATAATCTCGTGGTAGATCAACCTATAATTTGTACTCCCTACAAATCCATATAATCAAGTAGGACGTTGGGATTATCTCTTCGAGAAAGCCTGGACCTGGGTAAATTTCTGTGTCTCCTATTACCATTGCACCAAGGCTACCAGCTCATGACCCCCCTACCCGGGATCTGCTTGATTTGACTCCATGACTAAGGTAGTGTCATAAGTTGTGAATGTGTGATCAACCAAACATGTTGGCCTACACTTAAAGAAATTGCGTGCCCAGATAGGTTGTGAGCTTCGAAGTTACAGTTTCTCAGCTCATGGACAAAAACAGCATATTCAAAATTCGACTTCCATGCTTGAATATCCCTTATTATTGCTCCATATCTCCCAATAGAGCCTCCCGAGATCTCATCGACAACACCCTTGCAATCTGAAGCCACATGAATTCAACATAGCGAAAGATCATCAGCTAGTGCTAACACCTCTGTGCATGTTATAGCCTCCAAAGAACCTGGGTAGGTTTGACCAGGGATGTCTACGGCTGAAGCACCAAGATATAGACCGTTCTCATCTAGATAGATCGCCAGCGACTCCTCCCTCGCCACCATTAACCGCTCCGTCAACATATATTTTGGCCTGCTCCACACTATCCCACATGAATGAGAACCTGTGTCGCCTCCATGAGAAGGAATGGAGCTTCTACCGACAAGAGTTTTGTGCATGTCTCCTCAAGCGAGTCAAACAATTAAATCCAAAAGAGGAATCATTCCAGAAAAGCGCACCTTGGGAAATCCACATGCATAATTTAACAGGGGAGACGTGTTGTAGAGGAGCGTATCAGCAGGTAAACCCAGTGAACGAGAACCTGCATTGTTTGTGATTACAAAGAATAGTGGCTATAAAACAAATTCTAAAATTGGATTGGATGAAGAATGAACAGGGGATGTAGGCACCCATGGCTGCAGGAGAATAGTTTGGAGATGTTGGAGTTGTGTTGAATATAGTGTACGAGGTAGATTACAGTTGGACTTGTAGTTGTATTGTGTTTAGATAGGATATGGAGTCGTGTCCTAATAGGACACTTGTATCCTATGCCTCTCATATATAGCGGGGTAGACACACGATGTAACCTATGCGAACATAATAGCACATGTGCGCAAGGGGGAGCCGGGGGCGTGTGCTGGCGCCCGGGTGGCCGGGTGCGGTATTGTGACGGTGTCACGGAGAGGAGCGCCCGTAGTCAAGCCCCGGGATGTAGCCATATCGATGAAGCTCGTTAACAAATCTCGGTGTCGTGCTCGTGTGATTGCTTGGTCCTCAGATGATCGACGATATGCCTCGGATTTATTCTAACAAGTGGTATCATGAGCAAGGTTACAAAGAGGTTGTGGAAGTTGATTTAGAGGAAGGATCTAATCTGAGATGCAGCCATCGGCGTGGTTCTCAGCGTGATCGAGAGAAGCAATCTGGAAACGCGTGCAAGCGGCTGCGCCGTCACGGCAGGACAGCAGAATCTTGGGCGATTTGGGCAAGGCGTCGTGTGCACAGGCAGTGTGCCGGATCGAATTGTCTCAGCGGCGGCGACGCTTATCGATGTGGACGACTGGCCGTATTCGATTCGAAGCTTGTGAGGAACAGGTGCTGGAAGCCTAGGTCGGGACCGGTTCTCTAGTGAGCAGACGCGTGGACTTGTGGTGGCCCAAGGCCCTTGGCGCGCTGTAGGGGCAGGTGGCCCATGAGGCAGCGTAGGGCGTGGCCACGCACAGGCGGCTGGCTCAAGGAGCCGTGATGAAGCCAGATGCATGCGTACAGCTAGCAAGCCGGGGATTTGTTTTGGAAAAAAAAGGACCGAGTCCTTGTGGACGCGGCGAGAGGCAGATCGAGTCGGTGAGGAAAAACAAATCCATCACGTATTCACGTTGGCATCCATTGGAAATAGCAGAAGGCGAAAAAAAGCTTAGCATTGGAATTTTGTGCCAGATGCGCTACACACGTGAAGACCAGAAAGATTTTTGGTTGGAATTTGCTAGCAGTACAACCTCGTGTACTTGGGCATTGTGTGAGAAGAGAGCTCGGATAATATTTCGCAGGGTCAGCCGTACAAAAAACCATGGCATCAACGGGTACCAGGTTTGAGGTGGAGAAGTTCACGGAACTAAAAACGTTGGGTTATGGCAGACAAGCGTGAAAGATTTGTTGGCACAATGGGGATGCTTGAAGGCGTTACGGAAAGTCATGTCAGCCAAGATGGATTATCATGTGATGGATTGAAATTCTTGAAAGACGATTTGGGAGCCTCGAGCGTGTCATGTAGTCAGACATGCAGTCTGACGAATCAACGTGAGTCGGTTGGTACAGAAGACGGTGGTGGGATCGGCGACGACAACACAGGTGCGTGATGCTGATGGTGACCGACTTCTAGACATGGAAACACGCGGCACAGGCCCGAGGTTTGTGTGGCTTCAACAAGACTATGGCGCGGGGTTGATTCAAGACGGTGCACATGAGAGCTTGAAGTCGACGGGGCGCGTGATGTGATCATCTACCATGGAGTCATGTTGAAAGTGAAGCTGGATTGAGGGGCTACGATGTAAGGAACCAGGGAATCGAAGCCTATTCAGCAAGGGGAAAAAGCGAGTGACAACGTAGTTCGGACTGGAGCCCAGTGGTTTGATGAAAGCGTGAAACTCGTCATCGGTCGGTGATGATCGGTGGTACTCTGCAGTGGGGTTTGAGTGGTGTGGTTTCACGACCCTTGAGACTCGACCAGGACAGCGGAGGCTCAACGCGGTAATAGCGGCGAGGCGTGCGATGCGCACGGGGCATGGAGACGGGCCAGGGCTCTGGTGGTCATACATGTGGTGAGACAACTGCGAATTTGACTCGGGATGACTACAAGCAATGGTGAAATTCCTTCAAGTTTTAAACAGACGGTCAAGAAAGGAGCGGTGATATTGAGTTCAGGTAACTCTTATGTGTGACATCCAATATGTGAGTTGTTCACTTTCACGCAGGTCAGTGATCAGTGTGTGATGCCATTGGACGGATACTCTGAAAGTTGGGAGCACAAACTAGAGTAACAAGGAACTTAATTTTGCTTGAGTGTTGACTTTGGTCAAGAAAAGAAGGGACTACAAGTTGCAGGTGGAGACACACGGAGTCTTTGGAGTAGCAGTGGTGCTCATGGGATAAGCTCAAGTCCAATGTACATGGAAGTTTGACGCATTGACGAATTCAGGGTGGTGGAGTATATTCGCCAAGGTGGAGTTTGTTGGAGTTGTGTCGAATATAGTGTACGAGGTAGATTACAGTTGGACTTGTAGTTGTATTGTGTTTAGATTGGATATGGAGTCATGTCCTAATAGGACACTTGTATCCTAGGCCTCTCATATATAGCGGGGTAGACACACGATGTAACATATGCCAACATAATAGCACAGGCGCACAAGGGAGAGCCGGCGGTGTGTGCCAGCGCCCGGGTGGCCGGGTGCGGTATTGTGACGGTGTCACGGGGAGGAGCGCCCGTAGTCAAGCCCCGAGGATGTAGCCATATCGGTGAACCTCGTTAACAAATCTCGGTGTCGTGCTCGTATGATTGCTTGGTCCTCGGATGATCGACGATATGCCTCGGATTTATTCTAACAGGAGAGAGGTTAGTTGGGAAGGAGCAATGACATGGTGGAGATTATATGGGCGCGCGAGCCAAAACATGGTGTTTTATGTTGATAGAGCCAAGACATGAATCAACATTCATATAACTGACCTACAATAATTTCCAGTTCAGTCGGTTCATCGGTTGCCATTAATCGGTCCTAGTTAACACCTCAATGAATCGATGTCGAATGAAGTTCAGAGGGTGCTTGGATCCAAGGGACTATTTTTAGTCTGACTAAAAATAGTCTGTTTTAGAGGCTAAAGTTTCAAGCACCCCTGACTAAAGAGAGGCTAGGATTAGTCTTGAGGCTAAAATTTTTTAGTCATAGGAAACCTACTAAAATGTGCATTAGCCCTCTCTCTCCTCATTTAATTCCTCTATTTCAACACATGCGAGTTTTGGATTGGATGGTTTGGAGGATAATAAATGCTCAGTAACTTGATTTTAGTCTCTTTGGTATTTGGATCCAAGCATGGGTGAGGCTAGCAAGTTTTCGTCCCACTACTTTTAGTCATGAGACTAAAACGTATCCAAGCACCCTCTCAGTCGACAGCCGGATGTTCACTGCCCGGACCACCGCCCCTAGCGTGAATAATCAGGAATAGGTGTGGTCTCCTGTGAGGAGCCCAATGTCGGTCGAAGCCGAAGTGCGTTGGACGCCAACCATCGCATCAGTTCAACAGGGAGCAACTAGTTAACGAGAGCTCCTTTGGGAGCCTCGCAACGATCAGCGCCACTTGGCGTGCTTTCAGCCATTCGCCACGTGTCGCGCTCTGGACGTTTCCTTCGGATTTTGTTTTTTATTTTTTCGCACATGTTTTTGGCTTTTTAAATGGTTTTTTCTGGATTTTTCGACGTTTTGGTTTTCCCCCGGTCTTTCTTAGCTTTTCGATCAAAAAAAATTTCAAAAAAAAAAATTTTTTTACGCGAAAAAACGTAATTTCTTTTTTTCTTTCTTTCGCAAAAGTCACGGTTTTCTTCCGCGAGAGGCACGGTTGTGCTTTATCGAGAGTCACGGTCGTGCCTTTCGGAAACGAAAAAAAACACGTTTTATGTTTTTTTTTTCTTTCGCGAGAGTCACTGTTCTACTTCCGCGAGAGGCGCGGTTGTACTTTCGCGAGAGTCACGGCCGTTCCTCACGAAAAGGGAAAAATAAAACGCGTTTTCTGTTTTTTTTCTTTCGTGAGAGTCACGTTTTTGCTTCCGCGAGAGGCACGGTTGTGCTTACGCGAAAGTCACGGCCGTGCCTCTCGAAAAGGGGAAAAAATACGTGATTTCTGTTTTTTTTTCTTTCGCGAGAGTCACGGTTTTGCTTTCGCGAGAGGCACGGTTGCGCTTTCGCGAGAGTCACGGCCGTGCCTCTCAGAAACGAAAAAAAAACATGTTTTCTGTTTTTTTCTTCCTTCCACGAGAGTCACGGTTTTGCTTTCACGTGAGACACGGTTGTGATTTCGCGAGAGGCACGGGCGTGCCTCTTTCGGAAAGGGAAAAAAACCGTGCTCCCAGTTCAGTTTTTTCGCCCTATTTTTTTGTCCGATTTTTTTCGTGAAAAAAAAGGCTCGTCAAAATCTATCAACATGGGATCTACTTTTGAAGATCTCGACACAAGGAATCCAATGATAAAAACGGTTTGAGATTTGGATGCACGTTTAAGAGATAAAACATTTTGAATAAACGGATATACGAAAAAAGGGAAAACTCTCTGGTTGCGACAAGTGGCGCGCTGCATGTGCACCACTTGTCGCGACCTGGGAAAGTGAAGCGTTCTTTGCAACGAATACTCCTTAATTAGTGATTTCGGGTCTAACCCCAACGTGGTCGCTCCCCCCAGCGTCCGTGTGAACAAAAGGATGGTCACGTAGAGGCCTCTAATTTTTTGGCTAGGTTGAAGCCTGTTAGGCCCAATTTCATAGCTGGTTTCTGAAATTGTCACATGAATAGTGAGGAGATGGGATTCAAAGGTAATCGGACGGCCTAGAAGGGCCAAAAACTGAAGACTCAACGGATACGGATGCAAGTAGTCTGAGATTACAACTCGCCGAGGTTACAAAGTCCTCCCATCCGTTAGGGACCCTCGAAAACCAGCAAGAATAGGAAATGTGCAGACCCTATAAAGACAGTAGAGAGTTGACGGAGGATATAACGCCACAACGGCATCAAGCCATCTGATCTATGCAGCCGATTAGACAGACAACTCCACAATTGCCAGCATCAAGCCATCACGTAGCTAGAGTGGATGGGTGCACGTTCCAAGCGAGTGAGCAGCTTGATTATTACTATCCACCGGCCATGCGATCGATGCACATGATGCTGGTTTGTTCGTTTATACTCAGTTTGTTTTGTGCTTTGTTCTCGGAAGTTTTGCATTGAATAAAAGACGGGTTCAAAATCAACATGGACGGGGATGTAGCTCAGATGGTAGAGCGCTCGCTTAGCATGCGAGGTATGGGGATCGATACCGGAAGCGTACTTTTGGCTCTCGGGTGCAGAAAAAAACTTAGTAATTCAAAAAAATTCAAATCTTTTTTGAATCAAACATGATCAGGTATTGTACTCGTATAAAAGATTTGGACAAGAAATGATTCATATTGACTTCACGGCAAAAAAGACAAATTTATGACGACAATATAGCATGTATAGTACTTGTATATAGCGTTTTTTGCCGAATCTTCAACCCAGGATGCAACGAAAGTCATTCTCTGACGAATCTTTTTTTAAATTACTAATTTTTTTTTGCATATAGGTTGCGCTGGTACCCAGGTTCTCCTTCATATTTTCCGATCGATACCCCACTTCTCCAATCTCTAGTTTTTTTGTCTCCCGCAGAAACCCTGCGGGCCGGGGCCAGACCAGAGGAGAGAAGCATCGGCTATCATTAGCATTTGTACGGTTATCATCCACGGAAAACAACATAGTGCACGAACCACGTACTCCTGTTATCCACGACCATGAGCATCCATGAAGCCTGGACCGATCGGCCATCGAATCTTTGGTGCTCCGCAACGAGCGGATGACCGCCGTCAATTAAACTAACGGAAGAGCTAGCTAGTGCCGGCCGGCCAGACGAGTCTTCGATTAATTAACTACCACACGCGTTACATTGGCGAATCTTTACTCTCGCTCTCGGTGGAAAGACTCGGCGCAAGTGCAACGCACGGAGGCTGGCTACAACGTAAACCGAAATGCTTTCGATCATCTTCTGAAGGACACGCGCGCATGGTTCCAGAGATGCCGGCCGTCATCGATCCAGTGCTTTCTTGTCCGGGCAGACGTAGACGGCTGTTTATTGGAGATCATATGGTTCGCTGAATACCGGTGGTCTCGGCTCCTTTTGTATTTGGCGAGTCGGTGGTCTGTACGTCTGTTTTCACGATGATGAACGGTGGCCTCTGGACTTGATACGACGTACCAGCCTCGATCCTTGCACGCAAGGTGCAATGGACCAGCCGATCGAATGTGCAGCTAGCACAACCAAGTCAATCTAGCTGAGGGTTAAAAACCTGAACCTGATCGGCGCGGCCGGGTGTCTAGCATGTCGCTTATTACATGCACGCACCAGTAAATTAATCCACCCAATCTGAGTGAGGTGCCTAACCCTGACTAATTAAGCTACTAGTAGCTACTCAATCATGGCGGTAATAGCATCCATCTTGCGCTTTCATCAGTCATATTGTGCCGCACAGAAATTGATCCATGATACTTGGACAACATGGGTGCGAATAGGTCTCCATCGACAAATAGTAACATGCAAGAGTGAAAAAGAAAAAAAAACTGATTTTTTTTGCATGGATCTTAATGATCTATTGGATTAGTTTGAATTGCTTACCGCATATATCACGTAGTCTTAATGTAAGATCTTATGAATATAAGATCGACTGATACTTAGCAAGACAGTTTGGACAAACTGCTCTCCCTGCGTAATTGTCCTGCCCCATCAGAAGCTGCACACGTACGTTTACAAACTGTAGGGACGTGAAAGATATAAACTCCGTTTCGGTGTTGGGACAGAGCCGGCATGGAACGGCGTTGGGAAGCACGGTGTCCATGCTGCGGCGTGGATCAGGCACACTATCACATGCAACTGTGACTGGAGTGGGCGAAGCATGGAGTGGGAGCAATGGCTGGTTTGTCTCCCTTGACTTGGGGGCATGCGCTCCGCTGCGGCATGTCCATGTGGTGGAGGACTAGGAGCCCATCAAAGGTGGGTAAAATAACGGCTGATAGAGAAGCACCCACGTCGTACGCACGCACATGCCCCCTCCGATCTTGCTCTCGCGTCTCGGGATGCCATTGGCGCTGGTGCCTATGCTGAATGTGTCTAGCTTGACCACGTCTCGATTTATTTGACGGTCCAATGAATGTATCTGCATGAAGAACGTATTATCCACAGGAGCGGTACGTTCGCACGCCATGCGTCCACCGTAACCGTAGTGGCAGGCAGTAGCGACTCCGGGACCGTACTTGTCGTGCCCCCGCGTGCACAAGGTCACTGAGCAAAAACACGCGATCGACAAGCAACCGGCTCCGGTCCACGCTCAGTTCCGGAACCACGCACACCCTACACTACGGCCAAGAGACAGAACCACATCTACGCCCACAAACTCGCCCGTTCTTTCGCAGGCAGCGCAAGGGTTCGTGTCGATGACTCGATATACTACCGCGGCACACGCAAGAGCAAGCGGTGCCGACCGCGCGGCGGCAGGCAGGCAGCCCGCCCGCTGCTCGGCCCCCTGGAGCCCCAACACCATGTCTCCCACTCCCCCGGCTGCCACGAGCCCACGTCGAGTTCACTATTTCCAGATCGACCTCCACTGTCACCATGCATCGAACGTAGCCATCGGCCGCGTTGCCCTGCACGCCTATATATACCGCACGCATCAATCGCACGGTGTCGCCGAGTACCAGGTAGCTACCCCTAGCACAAGTTTTCAGCTGCGATCACGTAGTAGGAGTACAGAGAAACTAGTTGACGAAGGAAGGAGCTAGCCACCGGCGCCATGGAGCTGGAGCTGGGGCTTGCGCCGCCGAACCACGCCGGCCAGCCGGCGAGCTCATGCGGGAAGAGGGGCTGCTCGGCACCGGTGGGGGCGTTCGGGGTCACCAAGGCCACGCTGCCGCTCTTCCTGCGCGACGACGACGGCGGCGACAGCGGGGAAGACGGCAATGGCGGCGCCCACGACTGGGGAACGAGCAACAAGTGAGGGTTCTTGTTTGATGGTATTCAACGCAGTGCACGTACGTATGCGCTCTTCTCTTTCGTGGAACTGATGAGTGCAAGTCGTGTAGGAGGAAGAGGCTGGTCGGGTGGCCGCCGGTGAAGAACGCGCACCGCCCGCGCAGCCGCGGCGGCAGCCGCGTGAAGGTGAAGATGGAAGGGGTGCCCATCGGGAGGAAGGTGGACCTGTCCCGCCACGCCTCCTACAACCAGCTCCACCACACGCTCCGCCTCATGTTCCCCTCCTCCGCCATTCACCAAGGTGATCCATACGCCGTCACCTACGAGGACGGCGACGGGGACTGGATGCTCGTCGGAGACGTGCCGTGGGAGTAAGTTGTGGTTTTTTATTTTGTTCTGCGCGCATTCCCCTGTCATTGCATCGAATCGTTGACTGACAACAGTGTCGAATCCATCTCTTGCAGGGAATTTAGCAAGTCCGCCAAACGGCTCAACATACTCATGTCACCACCGACTACACTTGCCATTGCTGGTTGAGTGTGGGAGTCATGGCTCTGTACCGGCGTGTGTGTCTAGTTAATTAGCCTACTGAATAATGTTAGTACATGTTGTCGTCACGTCAGCAAGTATGGGACTTTGTGCGTTTATTTCTAGTGTCCAGGATTTTAAATTATGTTAACGGAACAAATTCGATGAAATGTTGAAAATTATTTCGGAATTCGATCTAACAGATTTTACCAATTTTGATTAATTTTCACTGAATTTGCATTTGGCCTGGAATTAGTGAATCTCATCCGAAATTCTGAGTTCACAAATATTTCAGCACCAAACGAAGTAACCGAAAATCTGTAAAAAAAAAACTGTTGAAATTTTGAACCCCGCTCATGTTTAAGAATTAAGTGTTGTACAACACTAAAACGCCTCTATAAAATGCTTTCCCGATCTCGCGTCACTCCCACGAGTAACATGAGGGGAACCTTAGCCACTACCCGCCGTAGCCACCCCTCTACTCCGCAACCTCTTGCAACTACTGAAAGATGCGTTCGGGCGAAGCCCGTGCCACAGATGGCGGCGATGGGGCGAGCTCTGACAATTCTTCTTGCCTAGTGATTAATGTAGCAGCCATCCCAGCATCGGTGCCCTCCCCAATAGTTGTGGTGGCTCAGACGGTGCGATAGCGCTGAGCTGCTCCTACAACAACGAGACGTGGGATTTTAGTGAGGAGCCTTGATCCGGTGTCCTTGTTGCCCCCAGTTTGGGGTCAGATCCCAGCGGCCGAGGTGTTGGTGACGCGCCTCTGTTATGGTTGCTCAGCATGGTGACAATGTGGTCGTCAATGGCCCTCCCTGCGGCGACCTCGACTGTTGGCCACATGACATGGCATTAAGCAGCGTGCCACTCCTGATCTCGTGTGTGCCACCGATGGTCCTGGTGCAAGCCTACTCTATTGCGAGGTGGATGGTATTGGTGGTGGTGTAGGCAGGCCAACCAACCATAGCCTTGGGGGAGGTGAGACGACCAGCGAAAGCTGGGCTCGAACGCGGTCTGGGCTGATGATAGTGGCGCCTGCGGGCACCATAAGCTTACTAAAGGTGTGGTTGTTGCGGTTCTTGCCTCCCTACCAAAATGCAACGTCGAGTTATTTTCTTCGCAGCGATGTGAGTTATGTGACTTGTATGTGCGCCCATTTTTGCGACGGTTTTTGCTTGATTTCCACTAATTAAGTAGGTAAATCTCTTCTTCTTAATTAATGAAAACTCTTTCCACATGCCGTGCATAAATTCAATGTCCAAGTTGCCTCGAGATTTGTACCATGCCATACTACTTTGAGCTCTATTCCTCCCACTCTTGTCTTTTATTCATGCATTTGTTTCAGTTTTATTCGTGTATGTTTTCAAATAAGTTTCAAATAGACTTAGATACACTTATTTGAAATATTTGATACAACTGTCCAATAATTTCATATCTTTTTCAGACATAATCTTCAGCCGTTCTTTTTATAGGTTTGTTATAGTTTATTAGTTGTTAACCATAAACATAATCTGTCTATGTTATTATTCATCATATAAAAACTGTAGTGGGGAGATTCCCTTTGTAAATAAAGGGGGGATTGATTTTTTTTTAAGTCCAATTTTTTTCTTTGATCAAGTTTATAGAAAAACTCTTAATATCACAATACTGATCTTGTACAGGTGTTGATATTTGTTTATGTAAACTTCATTGAGGATAACCATTGTTACTTTGAAAAAACATAGACCTTATAAAAAGGAAACACGAGTATCAATTTTGACATATTTCACTGATTTTTGTAAATTTCCAGATTTTTCCAACAAAATTCACATCAATGTCAAACATATTGACACAACTTTTGGTCATTTCTAAACAAGTTTCAATAATTGGTCCAATCATTTGTAAACAAGTTTCAATAATTGTAGTTTTTGGACCTTTTTTTTTAAAAGAGAGCGTCCTCTCCGATTTTCATTAACGGAAACCACATTGTCATATTACAACAACACCGCGGAACTTAACAGAGAAAAGAAAACAATGATGCATGATCTAGTGAGAGCAGAAGGTCTATCCCCAACTGTCCCAAAAAGGCCACATAAGGCTATCATATGCCTCTTGATAACCTGCATCTCCAGGACACGTTTAAAACGAAAGTTTGGACGAACTTTCTAGCCATACACAACCAGACTCACAATTGACAAAAAGCGTGAAGGCAATGAACATCTTCAATACCGACCAAGAGCAAGAAGAACAGAGAGCATTTTGTCCCCCATAGCAGCTTGACCCCGCCACGATCCTGTTCGCACCAATCCTCCATTCATGAGTCGCCTTAAAACTTCACTTGCAATCATCTCAACCATTTTTACGCCTCACTTCATTGTTCTTTGCTTTTTCTGGGTTTTCTGCAATATATTTCAGTCATGAAGCCATTTAATCATATTAACAGGAGTACAAGGATCATCCCCTTGTTATTATCAAAGGTAGTGTTATTTCTCAATTTTCAAATAGTCCAGAAAATGGCGGAGATGCCTACCACAGCTAGACCTTTTCACTGTTATTAAATCTCAACAGCCAAGTGTTAACGAACTTACTACTACAGATCAAAGAAATATCAACTAAAGGCACGAAACCAACTCCGCATTATGCATACGGCTGTTCTACTCGATCGTTCGCCGCCACTGGTGCTGTGCTTGTGCCGTCGCGGAACAGGCGCGCACACGCCGACAAAGCTTCGCTTACGCCCACAGTGACGCCTGCCTAAAACCGTGGCTGAATGACACTCCTGATTAAAATAGCACAACTGGGGAGGAAGGAAAGCTGCTTGATGCACTGGGTCTGAATCGGCCAAGGAGTAGTGTATGGGGTAAGTTGGAGGCTTGGAGTTTGTGTACTCAGCTGCTTGCTGAGCGTTGAGCCGCGTCGTGGGTGTGGTTGGCTGCCGCGGCAAGGCGACGTTGACGAGTGTTCGATCTAGGAGTATAGTTGCGTAATCCATTTTGGGTTGTGGGAAAGTATTCTAATGACCCATCACTGGCAACTGGGCAGGTGAACGATCATCCGTGACCGAGATCTAGCCCTGATCTCGTCGACTCAGGAGTAGATATATACCCAAAACGATATGATATGACGAACGAACTGGCTCCATTTGGTCAAGCGGCGTGGTGACGGGCGAGGGCGACCCTACAAATCTGTCCACCGGAGGCGTGGCTCATCATTCAACACTCTTGTAAAACGACATCACACTCACTTAGCAGAAATACGGCCGTCACACGGTTAGCTTGCGATCGACCTTAGCTAAGTACTGCTCGAGTAGTACGATGCCAGGAGGAGATGAGCCAGTTTTCGGAGGTCGGGAGGCGTTTGCGGGTGCAGGCAGAGGGTTCGCGGGTAGGGTAGGCATGGGAGGGAACGGTGGTGCTGCTGGGCGAGCGATCGGAGGTGGGGGAGGGAATGGTGTTGGAGCCAGGGGAGCGGCAGCCGTGGGTGCAGGCGTAGGAGGACCGTTCCAGTTCCAAGTGGGAGGGAACGGTGGCGGAGCCAGGGAAGCGGCAGGCGGAGGAGCTTTTGTAGGCGCGGGCGGACGGCAGTTCCCGGCAGGAGGAAACGGTGGTGGAGGCAGGGTAGCGGCAGGCGGTGGAGCGTTTGTAGGCGCAGCCCGGTTGACGGGTACGGTGGCGTAGGCAGGGGGGCTGCAGCCGTGAGAGCGTTCGCAGGTGCTGTCGGAGGACCGATCCCAGCGGGAGGGAACGGTGGTGGGGGCAGGGGAGCTGCAGCCGTGAGAGCGTTCGCAGATCGCAGGTGCCGCCGGAGGACCGATCCCACCGGGATGGTTGTACGGTGGTGGAGTCCCGGGAGCTGCAGCCTTGGGAGAATTTGGAGGGTTCAGAAGGAACGACGATGTTCTGTCAGATGGTCTACCGTGGCATTATGGAAGGCCCGGAGAATTTTGGCAACGTCGGCTGCTGGAGTCCATCACTCAGGCGACGACTGGGTCTGGGACTGGCAGCAGGCAAACCTCTACTACGACGAATTCACAATCTTTTTCTGCAGCTCAGGCGACGAATTCACAATCACAAACAAGGTTTGCTCACCATTTGACTTGACTCCCTGCGATGCGATCTGCAGGCTCTCTCCTTCCTTTGATGATCTGCATCTCTCTCTCTTTTCTTGCTATTTTTACACTTGGCTTTATCTGACTGTGTTATCTATGCGTTGTCAGCGTGAATTATGACAGCATGCACCACCATGGCAGCTGGGATCCCAAACTTCACAATGGCGTCAACAGGCACAGCACCAACCCAACGCTCCTCAGCGGGCAGCAGACACCACGGCGTCAACAACGGTCTGCTCATGCTCTGGCTTCTCTATTTTCTTTCAGAATGCTCTGCCGCAGGTTACTTTTGTTCGAGCGTTGTCTAACTTTCTATCCTGTCATGCTGCGTGAAATGGTTGAACAGTGACAATGATGTCGTGAACCGGGAGCTAAATGCTGTGCGTGGCCGACGATAGGGACCAAGAAAGGAAAAGCAAACATGGCGCCAAGAGACTAAACAAATTGAGTTAAGTTATACTGTCATTATATGTATGTATCCGTGTCTATCTTTTTGATGCGACATTGTGAGTTAATAAAAGTGCAACTTATCAGAAAAATATATATACCCAGGGGTGTGGGACAAATATTTCCTTGTTGTCTTGGCGGTGTATGTAGAATACGTTTAATCTGTACACTTAGTTCAGCTTTTAATTAGTCCGTACACTACTACTTGTAATGGTTTTATCAACTAGTAAGTGAAAAGAAATGAGAGCAGCTCCAAAACCCTCAAAGCTCCGATATATGTTTGAATTCTAGTGTCCGGACCACTTTTGTCAACTTTTGTAGTCCAATGGAGACTCCCTATCGGTCCACGGAGTGGTCCGGACATCTTTTTCCCCAAAAACGGAAACCTATTTGAGAGAGTTTTCGGAGTATCCGGACATCCACTTGACCAAAGAGAAGCCCCACGTGGTCCTCCTCTCTTTTTTCTCTCCTCTCTCTACTCCCAAGGCCACACCACACCCACATATCCAACACAGCATGCATGGTCCTCCCTCTTCTCTCTTCTCCCAACTAGACAAAGGATTTTTTATGATTAAGGGTTGGATGGCTCCCTCACACATCATGTTCACGGATCATGCCCGGATGAAAAAAAAAGACATTTGCGGTGTTCGTTTAGGGACTACGTTCAAGATGCCCTAAGGAATCATGTGTGTCCTTGCTTTGTTGTTCCCTGATCTCCGCAAAAGGGAACAAGAGTTTGGGTTGCACCTTTTTGGTAAGTGTCGCTTCGCCATATACCTTTGGAATTTGGTCAATGAGTGCCTCAATCTAGAAAACCTTGACACTTAGACATGGCACCTTGAGGATTCTATTAAGAAATGGTGGGTAAACCAGTCAAGCAGGAGCGCACTCAATAGAAAAGCCATGACCTCACTCACAATGCTCACCATCTTGAAATACTAGAGTGATATAACTTTGATCTCCTCTTTCTTCAAATGAACCAAGGCAATCTATCCAACCCATTAGCAGACGAATATTTTATGTGCATGCACGCAAACAATCTCCACAATAATTGGTTTATGTAGAGGAACAACAATGACCCGCAATGCATACGGGCAACTCAGCTTTCTATACACTTGAACACATCATTAGAATAATGGGTTTATTTAGCGGCGATGTTTCTTGCCAGACTTCCGCGAATGTTATTTCGTGTTGAAATGCTTCAAGGACACAAAACATTTGTCAAAGTTTACCAAAAAAATTTCAGAATTCTTCGAAATGTTTACTAGTTTTTATTTTATTTTACTGTTTATCAACAAGCATTTGAGCTCAGGAGCAAATACTCCATGTCTGACTCTCTCTTTCTTCTTCCTTGAGCTTTCTACCTCCTCTAAATGTTCCTCCTTTCATAAAATTGACTTATTCAAACTGCAAATTCAGTCAACTTACGTGTAGTTATTGAGTAAAACAAGAGAACACATGTGTGTTCATGCCAAGGTTTAATATTTCCTCAAAATATCCCTAAATTTCCGGTGGCTGAAATTTTTGTCTTTCATTCAAAAAATTCGTTTGGTTTGAATTCCTATGGAAAAAAATAATGTGGATCATTTTGAATAACCATCGATTTCAGTAGCGCAGCAGTAGGACAGTTTTCTTCCGATTGTTAGGTCAAGAGTTCGAATCATGTTGCACAAGCATTATTTTAATTTTTTGCACCAAAAGTACTTTTTTGGCAAAAAATATGTACTAGCCGAGATTCAAACGGACTAACGATCAGGTTGCATATGCAGTTCAGTTAACTTTGTGCTACATTTTCTTTTATCTAGATGTTTAAAATTAAAATTATTTGAATTTAAACAAAAAAATTGGTGATTTGTCCGAAACAATATTTTTTTGAAATTTTGAAAAATTCATCCATTTCAAGGGTGAGCAAAGTTTTTGCCACTTCAAAACCGTAAACAAGCTAGTAGTGGCTTGGTGTAGACTAGATTAACGAGTGCGAGTGCATGTGCATGGCACGTTTAGTCATGTCAGGATGCGAGTGTACTTCCGGTAAATCTTTATAATAGATCTGATATTTTCGCAAAAAAGGTTGCGATTGTAGGCATAGCACCGTGTGTGCGGCCGGGGCACCAATGTGTGTTGCTAGTCTTGTTCCCTGCATGGAGTTTGTATGTATCAGCTGCATGCGGTGCCCTAACGCTGCGCAGACCAAACCTGCGGGAAAGAAGCAGGAGCAATCAGCGGGGCTTGCGTACACCATAGCACAGGCACAGCCGGAGGAGGACTGGGAAGGAAGGAAGCTGCCCCGGCCGATGGCCTGGCATCGACCGGCCAACGAGTAGACTAATGGACTACGCAGGAGGTGGTTGACTCGCCGAGCTGTGAGGCGCGTCGTGGGTGGGGGAAGCATTGACAATGGCGCTCCGTCGGGTCAAGTCGCCGCAAATAATTCACACAGCGCGTTCTGGGCTGACCTGGCCTCGGGCCAAACCGCCAGAGTGCTCTAGTTGGTTGGTTTCGGCTTGTGGGAAGTATTCTATCGATCAATGGAGCAGGTGGGCACGCAGGCAAGCAATCATCCATGTACGCCGTGCTCCAGGTCCAGGTCATGCATGATCTCGTCGACTAGCTACCTCATGGCCAACCACCCGAAGCATAGAATATGACGAACGGACCGAGCGGCTCCGCCCGGTCAAGCGGCCGGGCGACGGGCGAGAGCCTATAAATCCGTCCACCGGCAGTCGAGTGTAAGCCACCACACACACTCAGCTTGCGCAAGCACCATCATCGCACCCACGGTCAGTTAGCTCTCGACGTTAGCTAGCGCACGGTACGATGGGGGGAAAGGCGTTTGATGCCGATAAGCTCCCGGAGAAGGAAGGTGAGGGGTGGGTCGCCTCGGGTTGGGGGTTGTTGAAAGCTGCTGTGGGTAAGAAAACGGACGACGGGGAAGAGGATCGACGCCGCAGGTCTGTCCATGATCCCACAACTCTCTGTGATGCGATCTACATCCTCTTCCCTCCTTCATTTGAGGATCGATCTGCATCTTCCTTTTCTTGGTGTTAGTTTTCTCTAATTGGATTATCCATCTATCTTATCAAGGCGCGACGAGAGGATAGGGATGGATGGCGTCAGGATACCAGGGTCTGCTCATGCTCTGGCTTCTCTATTTTTCTCGACAATATGCTCTGCAGCTTCCTTTTCTTGAGCCTTGTCTAACTTTCTTCTATCCTATTCCTATCACGCAGCATCAAATGGGAAAAAGACCGCGGTTTCTTCGCTGAGGTTGTCGCTTTGGCGCGTGTGGCACCGAAGATGGTACAGGCAGCTGCGGCGAAAACGATAGAGTTGGCTAAGGCGAAAATGGAAGAAGTGGCTAAAAATGGACGGAGTTAAGTTATATACCTACCTACTTGGGCTTTTAAAAAAAAAGTGATACCTACTAGGCCGTGTGGGCCAAATGTTTCCCGGTTTCCCAATTGTTGCGTGGAGTGCGTCCAGTCCCGTGGACTAAGAAAAAGGAGAAAAACGTTACTAAAAAAAGGAGAAAAACAAGAACGTAGGGAAATTTTCTACTGCAGCTACCTTTTAATTCGTCCGTTGACTAATCCAGCTACGGTGTAACCTTTTATACCAAAGAAATGGGAAGGAATAAAGAAGAGTAATGCTACATTGCTCTTCGCCTTGTTCTCCGCGTTTCCTTCTGAAGACTAGGGCATGTTTGGTCGGAGTCTACATATGGTAAGAAATCTTACATATGGCATGTGGGGTGGGAGCGAACCAACCTGTGATTGAATGATAGGAGGACAGTTATATTCTCAGTCCACCAAGGTTTAAGTTCTGGTGCTTGCGTTATTCTGGATTTATTTTAGGGTTTGCGGCGATGCGTGTTTAGTGGAAGGGGACGATACCGTCGACTACGAGGTGTCTGTGGTGACTTCGTCAATCCGATCTTTCAAAGGTGCTCATAGGTAGGGTGTTCATGTGTGTTTATAGAAGTGAGTGTATATGATCGCATGTATCTCAAAAAATATAACATATGAGGTGGGATGCTAAAAAATTATGGCATGCCACAAAATGAGGCAACGAAACAAACGAAAACTCACGGGCGCACGCAGATGCCTGTGCACACATCTGCCTATATGTGTCGGTCACCCAATTGCCGGATGGGCATGGGTGGCTCATGTTCAAAGCCAAACTGGCCGAAGCCGATAAACCCACCCATCGACTTATACGTACGGAATCAACAACTTTGCGGATCGCCTAGTGTATATTATCGGCCGCTCGGCTTACGAACCTGTATGCCCTGTGTGGATGGCGTGGCACACGGGGACGACCTATGCCTCGACGTACCTCCACGTACGTCGTGACACAACATAAATATTGGAAATATGAGCAATTTATCAAATTATTTTATTAACATAAACAGTAGATAAAGCATGACTAATATAGTAGAGATAAAACAAGTCATACGTTCTGACAGAGAGAAGGTAAATAGCTTCTGCATATATGAATCGTAGGCTAACATATCTATAGCAGACAGTAGAACTAGTTGCATATATAAGGAAAAACCTAACATACGTAGGGCAAGTACTAGTACGAGAAACTCTGGCAGGACATCTAACAGAAATAAGAACACATACGGGATAGCAGCAGCAGTAGCACTGGACTTGGGGTCGGTGTCCTCGTCAGCCATGTCATCGAGGGGGTTGTCGACGTCGGGGAAGAAGTCGTCGTCGGGGAAGTAGTCGTCGGAGTCCGGGGCGTCCGTGATGAAGGAGTCAGTCAGTAGTCGCGCAGAGCGCTCCCCAAAAACTTTATCACTCTTCTCTCGTACAGGACTCAAAGAGGTGCGGTTTCGGAGGCCTACTGTCCCGACCTGCGGTGCACGCCGCAAGCCGGGATGGGGAAGATCGTAGCGGCAGTTCAGTGCTCAGGAACTTGTGGCAAGAAGAGGAAGAGGTTCTGGTGCATCTCTCCGAGAGGAGCGACCTCCCTTTTATAGGCGCAAGAGAAGGAGGCGAGAGGTTGCGCCGGGAGCTGAAAGGAACGCGGGAGATGAAACGAACAGACAGCAACCAAAGGGTGCAGCGTTCGTAGCTCCCGAGTGACCTTTCGTGTACCCGTAGTGCGTGGCAAAAATTTAGATATCGGCTTGGCTCATTCCCGCGGCGCGGCGCGTCGTGACGAGGCTTGGCGTGGCGTGGCGAGGCGGGCGGCGTAGGAGGAGCGCGCGTGGATATCCCTATTATTCTCATGCTCGTACAAGTGGGGAAAGAACCTCCCTTATAAGGAGGTCCAACTCCCACTAAACTAGCAATGTGGGACTAAACTTTATTAGTATCCCTTGCCTTACATAAATGGGCTAAGTGGGCCTGTAGGATTTATTAGGAGTTTCTGAAATAGTTATTGGGCTGCCCAAAGTAGACTAAATTCCAGCAATCCACACCAGATCCTAGAGGCACACAGAAATTTGCCTTTGGTTCCAAAACACTGTTTTATATACCGGTACTGCAGTGGAGACTGTTAAGTTGAACTTCCACCTAGAACTCTATGCTACACTAGTAAGCAACTTGAACAGTGGACTGGGCCTTGAACTGCAAGTTTTCTGCGAATCTAGCTTCACATAAAACCTTGACCGTTACGTGGCTACCGTGGGTCTTCCCCGCGGGTGGAGCTTATGCGTCATACTCCGTGACCTTTCATGAGTTTACTAGAGAGAACCCTACTCTCATAGATTGCGACGTTTAACAATCAGACTCATATAGGTGTGTTCTTCAAAAGATGTTCTGCAGGACAACATCTCTGCTTCAAAGAGCCACTTAAAACACATTAAGATATACATCAACCTGCCATGCAGATTAGGAGAGTATTGCATCTTTATGGAGTGGTATTTTAACAGTAAGGGTACTCTCCTCCCAGTTGACCAACAGCTTGTATTCCACATCTAATTCACGGGATCTCCGATCACAAAGAATAGGTTACCACTGTGAACAACTCATATTGTGGGTCTCATACCCATCTCCCTCGATGCATTATCTATCACATTACGTGATAGACCCTTAGTAAAAGGATTTGCCAGATTTTTAGACGTTTGGATATAATCCAACGCAATAACTCCGGAGTTTTTCATTTTCCTGACAGACTTTAACTTTCTTTGAACGTGTCTTGATGACTTCATGTTATCCTTTGAGCTGCTCACTTTCATGATCATAGTTTGATTGCCGCAGTTCATAAGGACACCCAGTACAGGTTTCTCAACAACCGGCAAGTCATTCAAGAGCCAGCAAAACCAATCTGCTTCAACCGTAGCTGTATCTAGTGCTGTGAGTTCTGCTTCCATTGTTGACCTCGTTAAGATGGTCTGCTTGCAAGTCTTCCAACAAACAGCGCCACCTCCATGAGTGAATACATAACCGCTCGTGGCCTTTATCTCATCAGCATCTGAGATCCAGTTTGAGTCACTATACCCTTCAAGCACCTTTGGATGCCCGGTGTAGTGAATTCCATAATTTACAGTGCCTTTCAAATAACGCAAAACTCTCTCTAGAGCTCTCCAATGCACATCTCCTGGTTTTGAGACAAACCGACTCAGTTTGCTAACAGTAAAAGAGATGTCAGGTCTTGTAGCACTTGCTAAGTACATAAGCGAGCCAATAATCTGAGAATATTTCAATTGATCTCTAGCAATTCTTCGATTCTTTCGAAGTAACATACTCGCATCATATGGTGTTGGAGAGGGCTTGCAGTCACTATAGCCAAAGCGACTCAAGATCTTTTCCACATAGTGAGATTGAAGCAATGTAATCCCACCATCATCGTCTCTCAACAACTTGATGTTCAGAATGACATCAGCCACTCTTAAATCCTTCATCTCAAAACAACGAGATAGGAAATCCTTGACCTCCTTAATAACATTCAGATTTGTGCCGAAAATCAGTATGTCATCAACATACAAGCACAGGATAACTCCCTCGCCCCCACCATGGCGATAGTACACACATTTGTCAGCTTCGTTCACAACAAAGCCTGCAGCTGTTAAAGTTCTTTCAAACTTCTCATGCCACTGTTTGGGTGCTTGCTTAAGTCCGTACAAAGACTTCAGCAACTTGCACACTTTCCCTTCCTGACCATCTAGTATAAACCCATCTGGTTGTTCCATATAAATTTCCTCGTCCAACTCTCCATTTAGGAAAGCAGTCTTAACATCCATTTGATGAACGAGAAGACCATGCGAGGCAGCTAGTGAAAATAGAACTCGAATAGTGGTCAGTCGAGCCACAGGTGAGTAAGTATCAAAGAAGTCTTCACCTTCCTTTTGGGTATAACCCTTAGCCATGAGCCGAGCCTTGTACTTTTCAATAGTACCATCAGGCCTAAACTTCTTCTTGAATACCCATTTGCATCCTATAGGTTTGCACCCATAAGGACGATCAGTTATCTCCCAGGTTTCATTCGCCAAGATGGAGTCCATCTCGCTACGAACCGCTTCCTTCCAATAGTCAGCATCTTCAGATGCGTAGGCCTCTGAAATAGAACTGGGAGTGTCATCTATGAGATACACAAGAAAATCATCACCAAAGGACTTTGCAGTCCTCTGTCTCTTGCTCCTAGTAGGAACTTCATTGTTCTCCTCCATAGGACTTTCAAAGTGTTCCATCGAAATGGCAGGTTCGGTAATTGTAACTGGTTCCTAATTCGATGAACTAGGCATCTCCTGATTAGATGAGGTAGCCATATCCTTCATGGGAAAGATATATTCAAAGAAAGTCGCATCATTCGACTCCATGATCGTACTGAGATGCATGTCAGGTACCTCAGATTTTACAACCAAGAATCTATAGCCAATGCTATGAAAAGCATATCCCAGGAAAACACAATCCACAGTCTTTGGTCCAAGCTTCCGCTTCTTTTGAATTGGAACATTGACTTTCGCCAAACAACCCCATGTTCGCAGATAAGAGAGTTTTAACCTTTTCTTCTCCCCTTTCTCTAATGGAGTTATCTCTTTGTTCTTTGTGGGGACTCGGTTCAGGACATGACATGCTGTCAATATCGCCTCCCCCAACCATGCCTTGGAGAGACCCGATGTGTCTAACATGGCGTTAACCAAATCAGTTAGAGTACGGTTCTTTCTTTCGGCCACCCCATTTGACTGAGGTGAATAGAGAGGCGTCCTCTCATGGATTATACCATGTTCCGCATAAAAAGCATCAAATTCATTGGAAAAATACTCTCCACCACGGTCGGACCTAAGCCTCTTGATTTTTCGATCAAGTTGGTTTTCCACCTCAGCTTTATAGATCTTGAAAAAGTTCAAAGCCTCATCCTTAGATTTCAGAAGATACACACGGCAGTATCTAGTGGAGTCATCAATTAACGTCATGAAATATTTCTTTCCACCTTTTATCAAAACACCATTCATTTTACATAGATCTGAATGTATGAGCTCTACTGGTGCAAGATTTCTCGTTTCCGCAGTCATGTGAGACTTACGAGGTTGCTTAGCTTGCACACACACTTGACACTTAGATCCCTTGACAGTGGTGAAACTAGGGATTAAGTTCAACTTCGCTAGTCGCGACATGCAACCAAAGTTGACATGACAAAGACGTGAATGCCACACATTTGATTCACTATTGTTGCAAATATGATTAACAACTTTATTGCAAACGTCTGATAAGGATAAACGAAATAGGCCTCCTGACTCATATCCTTTACCAACAAAGGTTCCATACTTGGATATTACAAATTTATTCGACTCAAAGACAAGCTTGTAGCCATCTCTACACAGAAGAGATCCGCTAACAAGATTTTTATTGACGGAGGGGACATAATGCACGTTCTTCAGCCGCACGATCTTCCCCGAAGTAAACTTCAGATCGACTGTGCCAACACCACGAACAGAAGCACTTGAACCGTTGCCCATCAGCATGGTTGAAGTCCCTGCGGTCTGATAAAACGAAAACATGGAAATATCACCGCATACATGCACATTAGCACCCGTGTCAATCAACCAGTCAGGAGAATGACATACTGAAAGAATAGTGGGAAATATACCATACCCAACATCCTTCACGTCATTGTCTCCAATGACAACATTAGTGGTCTTGCCGCCTTTCCCAGGATTACGCTTGTCATAGCGATTAGGGCAACTAGGAGCCCAATGATCAGGATCTCCACACACATGACAAGCACCTTTCTTCTTGCCATTCTTCTTCTTGAAGTTCGTGTGTTGCACAGCCTTGTTCTTCCCATCAAACTTTGCTTTACCATCAAATTTGCCCTTGTTCTTGAACTTGTGGGGCTGGAAGTTCTGCTTCCGTACCACATTGGCACTAGATCCTCCCTCAATACCTCGAGCACGTGTGTCCTTTGCTCTCGCCTTTTCTTCCACATCAAGAGTGCCAATGATATCCAGAACGGAAAACTCCTGCCTCTTATGCTTCAGTAAGGTACCAAAGTTCCTCCATGAAGGAGGAAGCTTAGTGATGATACCTCCGGCAACAAACTTGACCGGTAGCATACAACCGAAGTGCTCAAGTTCTCTAGCAAATGACTGTATCCACTACTAGGAAAAGGGCTATAGATAGGATTGGTACTAATGGCGCACCATTAAAGTAGTGCGCCACTACTATATACTAATGGCGCACCTGCTTGTGGTACGTCATTAGTGTGGAAGACACTAATGGCGCACTGGAAACAGGGTGCGCCACTAGTATGATTTTTTTTTCCATTTTTCCATACATACTAATGGCGCATCTGGTCCATAATGCGCCATTACTAGTTATAACTACTAATGGCGCACCAGGCAGAGAGTGCGCCATTACTGCAAAAAAAAATTATTCTTTTTTTTTGCAAAACTACTAATGGCGCATCCTCCCACAGTGCGCCATTACTAGTTTAAACTAGTAATGGCGCACTCTGAGAAGATGTGCCATTAGTATATATATTTATTTTTTTTACTTTTTTGCAAAACTACTAATGGCGCCACCGCTCCACCGCCGCCGCCGAGCACCCCCCGCACCCTCTCCCGCTAGCTTCACCCCCGCCGACGACCCACATCGCACCCTCCCCCACTCCACCGCCGCCGACGAGCACCCCACGCACCCTCTCCCGCTAGCTCCACCGCCGACGACGACCCACACCGCACCCTCCCCTGCTCCACCGCCGCCGACGAGCACCAGCCCCCCGCACCCTCCCCCGCTCCACCGCCGCCGCCGACCCACCGCACCCTTCCCCGCTCCACCGCCCCGACGAGCACCAGCCCCCCGCACCCTCCCTCGCTCCACCACCGTCGACGAGCACCCCCCGCACCCTCCCCCGCTCCACCGCCGCCGACGACCCACCGCACCCTCCCCCGCTCCACCGCCACCGACGAGCACCAGCCCCCCGCACCCTCCCCCGCTCCACCACCACCGACGAGCACCCCCCGCACCCTCCCCCGCTCCACCGCCGCCGACGACCCAACCGCACCCTCCCCGGCTCCACCGCCGCCGCCAATGATATTTTCAAATAACAAATTTGATGATATTTTTTAAAAAATTATTTACTGTTTTTATAAAAAATTATTACTGTTTCATATTCATATTCATTTTCTAATAATAATAATAATAAAGTGTAGACTACAATTGTTGTTAAACAACACTTATTACTGTTTTTATAAAAAAAATATTACTGTTTCATATTCATATTCATATTCATATTCATTTTTTAAAAAATAATAAAAAAATTCTTACTTATGGCGCACGGGTGGCTGGTGCGCCATTGCTATGAAAAAAACATTCCAATGGCGCACCGCCTGGGGGTGCGCCATTAGTAATCTAACCCCATCCACACCGCGCCGCACCTTCCCCCTCCCTCTCGCCAGACTTGATTCGTCCCTCTCCCTCCACCGCGCCGCTCCACCGCGTCGCCGCCGCCCACGCGCCCCCGCCGCCTCCCTCTCCCCTTCCTCCCCTCCCCCCGAGCCCCGCCTCCCCCTCGAAACCCTAGAAACCCCGCGCCCCTCGTGTCAGCCCCTGCCCTGCGCCGCCTCTACCTCAGTCCGGGCACGGGGTGCAGGACGACGACCGCGGCCGCCGGCCTCCCCACGACCAACCAAGGCGCCCAGGAGGACCGCCGCCGTCTTCCTCTTCGACTCCGAGGACCCGGACGAGCGCGGACGCCCTCGAGCCATCCCTTCGACGCCGCCGACCCCGACCCCGACCCCTCCGGCGACCGGCCGCGCCCGCCCACGTACCTCTCCTCCTTCCTCCTTCCTCCCTCTCCATCCTTCCTCCCCATTCCCTGCCCATGGTCCATAGGAGATATTTGTCATGTCCAATCGATTTTTTTGTTCTGCTATCATAGTGTCTTTGATATATGAAAATCATATCTATCAATGTTCCTGTGTGCTTGCTAGCTAGTTTATGATATATTACCTTAATCTCTTGAGCAAGAAGGTGGGGCTGCTGACTGTGATCTTAAACAAGAACAGACCGACATCCGTTCGATCTAGCATCGATGAATTTTGCAGATTTAAATTCTTCCTGAAACTATATAGTTTCGGTTGTGAGTTTTAAATTGGTTTGCCGTTTTAACGGTACTTAGAGGCCGAGTGTATTGTCTTGAACGAAACTGTTGCATCTTGCTTTAGAGGTATTCTGATACGGTCACAGCTGCCGCAACTGACGATTCATTAACTCCCTCATCGTGTAACTTCCCTGCTGCAGGTGATTGGATCAGCGAACTTTCTCTATAGTTTAAGATTTGATCGGTTGGAGGAACGTGGTAAGTCCCTAGCAAAATTCTTTCGCCTTGTTAATTATGCGTTTTTTAGCAGTGCAACTGGTCCATGTTATATCATCAAAGTCATCGATCTTTGACATAATGTAATGCATGAGCAGTATAGTATTATCTCTTATTATGTGAACCCTTAGATACCTTTCCATGAGACTGAAACCAACTATTTCCAAATTTCTTATGTGTTTGTGTATATGACGGTACATAAGTGAGTTTCACCATTATTGGTCTATTTTTTGATGTTTTTTTCAAGGATATTAGATTGTTGAGTTAATTGTCAGTGATGCCATCACACTGAGTTGCCATTAAACTATAAAGTTACGTTTTTTTTGTTTACCAATGCAATTATTTTAATTATTATAGAACATCTGATTGACGATGTGGTCTGTGTTACTGGAGTGAGCTTTTTTCTGGAATGGAATACATGTTAAAGCAGAACCAGTGTAAGCTGATATTCTTCATGTTGTCCTTCAAGACAATACTTCATATGTTGTAAATATTTCATGGTCACCTGGTATTGGAATCTGACATTTCGCATGGTGGTGAATGACTAAATGCATGTAACCACTGTACTAGAACTCTGTAGGTTCACTTTGAGAATGTAAGCACCTATTATTGCTACTGATATCATTGGCTCATTGCTGCCTTTGTGCAATGCAGAACTGTTAAGAGTGATTTGGAGGATTCAATATTCTGTGAAGCTCTTTTGACATTTAAAGCTCAGAACTGAAGGTACTTAATACACTCAAAAGCATTGATGATAACTCTTGTTACCTAGAAACAGAGGTAGTTTACATATTGCATTGTTGGTGTTTGTTTATGTTCAGAGTTTAAGCACGTGTAGCGCAGTGTAGTGTAGTGTAGTGTAGTGAGCTTGTTCTAGTGTAAAATCAGACTAGTATGGCCCTGGCCGCAATCTGTCAACTTAGCCTTCTGTGATTTTCAAAACAAGTTAACTGCATTCACATCTCTTGATGCTCAAAACCTGTCAATTTCTATCAGCTTTTGGTCTATCAAGTTGATATTCAGTCAAGTTGATGTCAAACTTGACACATAAACAACAGCTTTAATAAACAGAGAGACTTGTGATCTTCTGAATGACCCATTGGCGACTTCATTATGCGGGGATAATGATTTTGCAGGTACCCCGAGAGGCCCTTGAGTTTGCTGGAATGTCGATTAACTTCCATTCCGGCAAATTCGGGTACTCCATATGTCCTATTTTCAGCAAAGGTCATGCTGAAATTCCTGTGTGTGTGTGTGTGTAGTTGCTTGTTTTTACGGTAGTTGTGGCTGCTTTCTTCTTGTATCATAAAAATATCTCTTCTGCTGCTTATCAGAGATGGCGGGAAGCAGCCACCGCCGCTCTGCGACACCGCAGTACGAGTTGGATGCTTCCGAGTTCTTCACTATCATACTTGGGACTTCAGTATCATCCATGACGCAGGTATATAAAATGAGAGATCTCCCCTAGCTTCACCCATCTTATTATGATATCTGTTGTTTGCCTACATCACTCATTGTCCCAAACTGCAGAGGTTGCCTGACAGTTTTAAGAACATGCTGATGGGTGAAGATCCGCCAAATAATGTGAAGGTGCGACAGGCCGGCAGCGGGTTTCGCAGGCTGTGGGATGTGGAGTTGATGATCAAGGAGAGCCACATGTACTTGTCTCGTGGGTGGGAGAAGTTCTACCGTGCCTACGACCTACGGCTGGGGTACTTCCTTCTCTTCAGGTACGACGACTCCCCAATTAGCAAAATGTTTTCCATTTCGGAATAGGCGGGTGTGCTATAAGTGTTGAGGTTCTATAGCGTTTCGAGCTGTAGTAACACCTCACTTTGGTACATCATTCCTATGTAGAATGGGCGAATGAAGTTAAGCCTAACGATCAAGGGGGAGAATGTTGGTTTTGATCTGACGGCTTAAACAGGCCAGTTAGACCTATTAGTCTAACAGAAAAAAATATAAAGGGATAACGATAAGTGAAAGGGTCCACGTACCAACGTACGTGAGCCTCGATCAGAACTAACGCGCCCTGATCGGGGGCGCCCAAAAACCAACTCAGGTTTTGGGTACCTTGTCGCCAGCGCCATATTAAAAGGATACGGGAGAGAGCTGGCCACCTGCGAGATCACAATTCACGTAAGGTTTACTCTCCTCTCGATATTCTCTCACCCCATCCGATCAGGGGGAGTGCTGCAGCGACGGGAAGACCTAAGCCAGCCGCCGCCGCTGTCCCTGGGCAGTGCCGGTGGCGCCCTGAAGGAATCAGGACGTCGAGGAGAACCTCTACTTCGACTACATCTGTTGGGGAACGTAGCAGAAATTCAAAGTTTTCTAAGCAACACCAAGATCAATCTATGGAGTAATCTAGCAACGAGGGAAGGAGAGTGCATCTACATACCCTTGTAGATCGCTAAGCGGAAGCGTTCAAGTGAACAGGGTTGATGGAGTCGTACTCGCCGTGATCCAAATCACCGATGATCCTAGTGCCGAACGGACGGCACCTCCGCGTTCAACACACGTACAGCCCGGGGACGTCTCCTCCTTCTTGATCCAGCAAGGGGAGAGGAGAAGTTGAGGGAGAGCTCCGTTAGCACGACGGCGTGGTGGTGGTGGAGCTCGTGGTTCTCCGGCAGGGCTTCGCCAAGCACCATGGAGGAGGAGAAGAAGGTAGGAGGAGGGACGGCTGTGCCAGGGGAGAGGTCACGGCTCCTCCCACCCCTCCACTATATATAGGGGCAAGGGGAGAGGGGGAGGCGCCCTAGGGTTTCCCCTAGGGGGCGGCGGCTAGGCAGATTGGATCTCCCTAGGGAAAATCCTAGGGAGACTTGCCCCCCAAGCCAAGCAGGTGGAGGCTTGCCTCCCAAGCAAGGTGGAGGCGCCCCACCTCCCCAAGTAACGTGGGAAAGGGTGTGGGGGCGCACCAACCCTTAGTGGGCTGGTTTGCCCCTTCCCCTTTGGCCCATGAGGCCCTCCAACCCTTGCCGGGGCTCCCGAAACACCTTTCGGTCATGCTGGCCATAGCCTGGTACCTCCGGAACATGTCCGGACTCCAATACCCTTCGTCCAATATATCGATCTTCACCGCCGGACCATTCCGGAACTCCTCGTGACGTCCGGGATCTCATCTGGGACTCCGAACTACCTTCGGTAACCACATACTATTTCCCATAACAACTCTAGTGTCACCGAACCTTAAGTGTGTAGACCCTACGGGTTCGGGAACCATGTAGACATGACCGAGACACCTCTCCGGCCAATAACCAATAGCGGGATCTGGATACCCATATTGGCTCCCACATGTTCCACGATGATCTCATCGGATGAACCACGATGTCAAGGATTCAATCAATCCCGTATACAATTCCCTTTGTCTAGCGGTATTGTACTTGCCCGAGATTCGATCGTCGGTATCGCGATACCTTGTTCAATCTCGTTACCGGCAAGTCTCTTTACTCGTTCCGTAACACATCATCCCGTAATCAACTCCTTGATCACATTGTGCACATTATGATGATGTCCTACCGAGTGGGCCCAGACATACCTCTCCGTCACACGGAGTGACAAATCCCAGTCTCGATTCGTGCCAACCCAACAGACACTTTCGGAGATACCTGTAGTGTACCTTTATAGTCACCCAGTTACTTGTGACGTTTGGCACACCCAAAGTATTCCTACGGTATCCGGGAGTTGCACAATCTCATGGTCTAAGGAAATGATACTTGCCATTAGAAAAGCTTTAGCATACGAACTACACGATCTTTGTGCTAGGCTTAGGATTGGGTCTTGTCCATCACATCATTCTTCTAATGATGTGATCCCGTTATCAACGACATCCAATGTCCATGGTCAGGAAACCGTAACCATCTAGTGATCAACGAGCTAGTTAACTAGAGGCTTACTAGGGACATGGTGTTGTCTATGTATCCACACATGTATCTGAGTTTCCTATCAATACAATTCTAGCATGGATAATAAACGATTTATCATGAACAAGGAAATATAATAACAACCTATTTATTATTGCCTCTAGGGCATATTTCCAACAGTCTCCCACTTGCACTAGAGTCAATAATCTAGTTCACATCGCCATGTGATTAACATTCACAGGTCACATCGCCATGTGACCAACATCCAAAGAGTTTACTAGAGTTCATAATCTAGTTCACATCACTATGTGATTAACACTCAATGAGTTCTGGGTTTGATCATGTTGCTTGTGAGAGAGGTTTTAGTCAACGGGTCTGCAACATTCAGATCCGTATGTACTTCGCAAATCTCTACGCTATATCTGGAGCCATTTCAAATAACTGTTCTACTTGGAGCTATTCCAAATTGTTGCTCCATTATACGTATCCGGCATCTCTACTCAAAGCTATCCGGATAGGTGTTAAGCTTGCATCGACGTAACTCTTTACGTCGAACTCTTTATCACCTCCATAACCGAGAAACATATCCTTATTCCTCCAAGGATAATCTTGACCGCTATCTGGTGATCTACTCCTAGATCACCTTTGTACCCTCTAGCCAGACATGTGGCAAGGCACATGTCAGGTGCGGTACACAGCATAGCATACTATGGAGCCTATGTCTAAGCATAGGGGACGACCTTCGTCCTTTCTCTCTGTTCTGCAGTGGTCGAGCTTTATGTCTTAACTTCGTACCTTACAACTCAGGCAAGAACTTCCTTCTTTGACTGATCCATCTTGAACACCTTCAAGATCATGTCAAGGTATGTGCTCATTTGAAAGTACCATTAAGCGTTTTGATCTATCCCTATAGATCTTGATGCTCAATGTTTAAGCAGCCTAATCCAGGTTTTCCATTGAAAAACACTTTTCAAATAACCCTATATGCTTTCCAGAAATTCTTCATTATTTCTGATCATCAATATGTCAACAATATATACTCATCAAAAATTCTATAGTGCTCCCACTCACTTCTTTGGAAATACAAGTTTCTCATAAACTTTGTATAAACCCAAAATCTTTGATCATCTCACCAAAGTGTACATTCCAACTCCGAGATGCTTACTCCAGTCCTTAGAAGGATAGCTGGAGCTTTGCATACTTGTTAGCATCTTTCAGGATCGACAAAATCTTCTGGTTGTATCACATACAACCTTTCCTCAAGAACAAGGAAACAATATTTTGACATCCCATCTGCAAGATTTCATAAATAATGCAGTACCTGCTAATTCCAACAGACTCTTAGCATCGCTACGAGTGAGAAAGTCTCATCGTAGTCAACTCCTTGAACTTGTCGGGAAACACCTTAACGACAAGTCGAGCTTTCTCAATGGTGACACTTACCATCATTGTCTGTCTTCCTTTTAAAATCCATATGTGCCCAACAGCCTTACGACCATCAAGTAGTTCTTTCAAAGTCTACACTTTGTTTTCATACATGGATCCTCTCTCGGATTTTATGGCCTCGAGCCATTTTTCGGAATCCGGGCCCACCATCGCTTCTCCATAGCTCATAGGTTCATCGTTGTCCAACAACGTGACCTTTTAAGACAGGGTTACCACTTAGAAGTTGTACACACCCTTGTCAACCTATGAGGTTCGATAGTAACTTGATCTGAAGCTCCATGATCATCATCATTAGCTTTCTCTTCAACTGAGGCAGGGGCCACAGAAACATTTTTCCTGTGCTTGCGCTACTCTCTGCCTGAAGTAAAGGTTCAACAACCATATCAAGTTCTATCTTCCTCCCACTCAATTCTTTCAAGAGAAACTTTTCCTCGAGAAAGGACCCGATTCTAGAAACAATCCCTATTGCTTTCGGATCTGAATTAGGAGGTATACCCAACTGTTTTGGGTGTCATATGAAGATGCATTTTATCCGCTTTGGGTTCGAGCTTATCAACCTGAAACTTTTTCACATAAGCGTCGCAGCCCCAAACTTTTAAGAAACGACAACTCAGGTTTCTCCAAACCATAGTTCAAACGGTTTCGTCTCAACGGAATTACGTGGTGCCCTATTAAAGTGAGTGCGGTTGTCTCTAATGCCTAACCCATGAACGATAGTGGTAATTCGATAAGAGACATCATGGTACGCACCATATCCAATAGGGTGCAACTATGATGTTCGAACACACCATCACACTATGGTGTTCCATGCGGTATTAGTTGTGAAACAATTTCCACAGTGCCAAACTCATAACTCAGATATTCATTTCTATGATCATATCATAGACATTTTATCCTCTTATCACGAAGATCTTCAACTTCACTCTGAAATTACTTGAACCATTCAATAATTCAGACTTGTGTTTCATCAAGTAAATATACTTAGTATCTACTTAAATCATCTGTGAAGTAAGAATATAACAATGTCCATTGCGTGCCTCAGCACTCATTGGACTGCACACATCAAAATGTGTTACTTCCAACAAGTTGCTATCTTGTTCCATCTTACTGAAAACGAGGCTTTTTCAGTCATCTTGCCCATGTGGTAAGATTTGCATATCTCAAGTGATTCAAAACCAAGTGAGTCCAAACGGTCCATCTGCATGGAGTTTCTTCATGCGTATATACCAATAGACATGGTTCACATTACCCAATCCTTTTCAAAAATGAGTGAGTCCAAAGATCCATCAACATGGAGCTTCTTCATGCGTTTTATACCAATATGACTTACACGGCAGTGCCACAAGTAGGTGGTACTATCATTACTATCTTATATCTTTTGGCATGAACATGTGTATCACTATGATCAAGATTCAATAAACCATTCATTTTGGTGCAAGACCATTGAAGGTATTATTCAAATAAACAAAGTAACTATTATTCTATTTAAATGAACAACCGTATTGCGATAGACATAATCCAATCATGTCTATGCTCAACACAAACACCAAATAACAATTATTTAGGTTTAACACCAATCTCGATGGTAGAGGGAGCGAGCGATGCTTGATCATATTAACTTTGGAAACACTTCCAACACATATCGTCAGCTCACCTTTAGCTAGTCTCCGTTTATTCCGTAGCTTTTATTTCGAGTTACTAACACTTAGCAACCGAACCGGCATCTAATACCCTGGTGCTACTAGGAGTACTAGTAAAGTACACATTCACATAATGTATATCCAATATACTTCTATCGACAGCCTTCTCATCTACCAAGTATCTAGGGTAATTCTGCTCCAGTGGCTGTTCCCCTTATTATAGAAGCACTAAGTCTCGGGTTTGGGTTTAACCTTGGGTTTCTCCACTAGAGAAGCAGTTGATTTGCCGTTTCATGAAGTATCCCTTCTTGCCCTTGCCCTTCTTGAAACTAGTGGTTTCACTAACCATCAAAAATTGATGCCCCTTCTTGATTTCTACTTTCGCGGTGTCAAACATCGTGAATATTTCAAGGATCATCATATCTATCCCTGATATGTTATAGTTCATCACGAAGCTCTAGTAGCTTGGTGGCAATGACTTTGCAGAAACATCACTATCTTATCTGGAAGATCAACTCCCACTCGATTCAAGTGATTGTTGTACTCAGACAATTTGAGCACAAGCTCAGCGATTGAGCTTTTCTCCCTTAGTTTGCAGGCTAAGAAAATCGTCGGAGGTCTTATACCTCTTGACGTGGGCATGAACCTAAAATCCCAATTTCAGCCCTCGAAACATCTCATATGTTCCGCGACATTTCAAAAATGTCTTCGGTGCCTCAATTCTAAACCATTCAACATTACTGAACTATCACGTAGTTATCTAAACGTGTATGTCCGATGTTCGCAACATCCACAACCGACGTTTGGGGTTCAGCACACTGAGCGGTGCATTAAGGACATAAGCCTTCTACTGTCCGCATAATTGCTACTGTCAACTTTCAACTATATTTTCTCCAGGAACGTATCTAACTAGTAGAACTAAAGCGCGAGCTTACGGCATAATTTGCAAAGATCTTTTGACTATGTTCAGGATAATTAAGTTCATCTTATGAACTCCCACTCAGATAGACATCCCTCTAGTCATCTAAGTGATTACATGATCCGAGTCAACTAGGCCGTGTCCGATCATCACGTGAGACGGACTAGTCATCATCGGTGAACATCTTCATGTTGATCGTATCTACCATACGACTCATGCTCGACCTTTCGGTCTCTTGTGTTCCGAGGCCATGTTTGTACATGCTAGGCTCGTCAAGTCAACCTAAGTGTTTCGCATGTGTAAATCTGTCTTACACCCGTTGTATGTGAACGTAAGAATCTATCACACCCGATCATCACGTGGTGCTTCGAAACGACGAACTTTCGCAACGGTGCACAGTTAGGGGGAACACTTTCTTGAAATTTTAATGAGGGATCATCTTATTTACTATCGTCGTTCTAAGCAAATAAGATGTATAAACATGATAAACATCACATGCAATCAAATAGTGACATGATATGGCCATCATCACTTTGCTCCTTTTGATCTCCATCTTCGGGGCTCCATGATCATCATCGTCACCGGCATGACACCATGATCTCCATCATCGTGTCTTCGTGAAGTTGTCTCGCCAACTATTACTTCTACTACTATGGCTAACGGTTAGCAATAAAGTAAAGTAATTACATGACGTTTATGTTGACACGCGGGTCATAAATAAATTAAAGACAACTCCTATGGCTCCTGCCGGTTGTCATACTCATCGACATGCAAGTCGTGATTCCTATTACAAGATCATGATCAATCTCACACATCACATATCATTCATCACATTCTTCTTGGCCATATCACATCACATAGCATACCCTGCAAAAACAAGTTAGACGTCCTCTAATTGTTGTTTGCATGTTTTACGTGGCTGCTATGGGTTTCTAGGAAGAACGTTTCTTACCTACGCAAAACCACAACGTGATATGCCAATTGCTATTTACCCTTCATAAGGACCCTTTTCATCGAATCCGTTCCGACTAAAGTGGGAGAGACAGACACCCGCCAGCCACCTTATGCAACTAGTGCATGTCAGTCGGTGGAACCGGTCTCACGTAAGTGTACGTGTAAGGTTGGTCCGGGCCGCTTCATCCCACAATGCCGTCGAAACAAGATTGGACTAGTAACGGTAAGCATATTGAACAAAATCAACGCCCACAACTACTTTGTGTTCTACTCGTGCATAGAATCTACGCAATAGACCTAGCTCATGATGCCACTGTTGGGGAACGTAGCAAAAATTCAAAATTTTCTACGCAACACCAAGATCAATCTATGGAGTAATCTAGCAACGAGGGAAGGAGAGTGCATCTACATACCCTTGTAGATCGCTAAGCGGAAGCGTTCAAGTGAACGGGGTTGATGGAGTCGTACTCGCCGTGATCCAAATCACCGATGATCCTAGTGCCGAACGGACGGCACCTCCGCGTTCAACACACGTACAGCCCGGGGACGTCTCCTCCTTCTTGATCCAGCAAGGGGAGAGGAGAAGTTGAGGGAGAGCTCCGTTAGCACGACGGCGTGGTGGTGGTGGAGCTCGTGGTTCTCCGGCAGGGCTTCGCCAAGCACCATGGAGGAGGAGAAGAAGGTAGGAGGAGGGAGGGCTGTGCCAGGGGAGAGGTCACGGCTGCCCTCCCACCCCTCCACTATATATAGGGGCAAGGGGAGAGGGGGAGGCGCCCTAGGGTTTCCCCTAGGGGGCGGCGGCTAGGCAGATTGGATCTCCCTAGGGAAAATCCTAGGGAGACTTGCCCCCCAAGCCAAGCAGGTGGAGGCTTGCCTCCCAAGCTAGGTGGAGGCGCCCCCCCTCCCCAAGCAACGTGGGAAAGGGTGTGGGGGGCGCACCAACCCTTAGTGGGCTGGTTTGCCCCTTCCCCTTTGGCCCATGAGGCCCTCCAACACCTGCCGGGGCTCCGGAAACACCTTTCGGTCATGCTGGCCATAGCCTGGTACCTCCGGAACACGTCCGGACTCCAATACCCTTCATCCAATATATCAATCTTCACCGCCGGACCATTCCGGAACTCCTCGTGATGTCCGGGATCTCATCTGGGACTCCGAACTACCTTCGGTAACCACATACTATTTCCCATAACAACTCTAGTGTCACCGAACCTTAAGTGTGTAGACCCTACGGGTTCGGGAACCATGCAGACATGACCGAGACACCTCTCCGGCCAATAAACAATAGCGGGATCTGGATACCCATATTGGCTCCCACATGTTCCACGATGATCTCATCGGATGAACCACGATGTCAAGGATTCAATCAATCCCGTATACAATTCCCTTTGTCTAGCGGTATTGTACTTGCCCGAGATTCGAACGTCGGTATCGCGATACCTTGTTCAATATCGTTACCGGCAAGTCTCTTTACTCGTTCCGTAACACATCATCCCGTAATCAACTCCTTGATCACATTGTGCACATTATGATGATGTCCTACCGAGTGGGCCCAGAGATACCTCTCCGTCACACGGAGTGACAAATCCCAGTCTCGATTCGTGCCAACCCAACAGACACTTTCGGACATACCTCTAGTGTACCTTTATAGTCACCCAGTTACGTTGTGACGTTTGGCACACCCAAAGTATTCCTACGGTATCCGGGAGTTGCACAATCTCATGGTCTAAGGAAATGATACTTGCCATTAGAAAAGCTTTAGCATACGAACTACACGATCTTTGTGCTAGGCTTAGGATTGGGTCTTGTCCATCACATCATTCTTCTAATGATGTGATCCCGTTATCAACGACATCCAATGTCCATGGTCAGGAAACCGTAACCATCTATTGATCAACGAGCTAGTTAACTAGAGGCTTACTAGGGACATGGTGTTGTCTATGTATCCACACATGTATCTGAGTTTCCTATCAATACAATTCTAGCATGGATAATAAACGATTTATCATGAACAAGGAAATATAATAACAACCTATTTATTATTGCCTCTAGGGCATATTTCCAACAACATCACCCCTGCATCAAGCCTGCACCAAGCAGGCGATCATGTCCACTGCCGTGACATGTAATGATTCCCTAAACCCTTCTCTGTTCATGCTTTTAGGTGATCTAGATGCAATCTGTTACTGCTAAGAGCATCCCAGAGATGCACAATTTATCCAACAATGGTATCAGTCGCCAATTATGATTGCAATAGGTCCCTACATTATTGATCTGTAGATCAACATCAAGTTTTAGATAAAGTCAGGTTTAGGGTTTTTAAGATCAAGATTGCAAGTTTAGCCCTATGATCATGCTACTGTTTGACGTTCATGCCAATTGCCATCTGCAAATAATTATGTGATACACTAATTTTGCTTTGGATCATTACTGTTAATGTCAGTTCCTTTTAATTAACCCATGTTAAAGATTAATGCTCATGGTTATGTCATGGTTAATTAGAATCAATCATGTTTAAGTACTGATTCCGGTTTTTTGATAAACAAATTATAAGGCAGAGGGATCAACAGTAGCAAACCCTACCATGTTCAAGAACCCTAGAATTTTTCCCCAATTCGAAAGAACCCTAATTCTGAAATTAGGAGTGTTTTCACCACAAATCACGCACTATGTACACGAATTGGAGAAGAATGAGGAGAATCCTCACCTAATGCGCCGCTAGCCGCCTTTCCCTTCGGGGCACGCACTGCATCCACCGTAGTGCGAGGGCGGAGACGCCGCGACGCCGTCGCCTCCCACCGGAGCGACGCGCGGAACGTCTACTAGCCGCCACCGCCGCTACTCGAATGGACGAGCTCGTCGCCGTCGCCCCTCATGTCGCGGTGGCCGGCGTCCCTCCTCCCTTGATGCGCCATGCAGCACGGACGCCGGGGCCACGTTCGACGGGGGAGCGCGCGGGATTCATCCTGCTGCACGCTCCTCCGGCGAGCGCAGCCGCCGCGCCGCCATGGCCGGCGCGCCTCGAGCCGCCGTCGAACGCCATCGCCGCTCCCTGTCGAGCGTGAAATGCGGGGGGTCGAGGGGGAAATGTGCTAGGGTTTTTGGCCGCGCGGCTGTTTTGTTCCAGCCGCGATCGACGCGACTGTCGATTCCCATCGGACGGCTGGCAGCAACGCTCGGCTCCGCACGGGCCTGCGAGCACTTAATGGGCCATTTTCGGCCACGGGCTTCAGCCCAGGTTGCCTTAGCCCAACGCGTTTTTTTTTCTTTTCTCTTTATGTTTTTCGCTGCTGGTTTTGGGCCGCTATATAACCGTGGGTATTATGGGCCATCGCGTTTTTCTGTGTTTTCCAGTGCACTGTAAGTTAATATCTTTTATGTTTTGCATTGTTTAAAACAGAAAATGCCTAAAAAAATGAACACATTATTATTCTGGGTAAAATTGAACCAACGAGATATTTTGTTCAGGATTTATTATGTGTTTTTGAATGATGAACCTTTTTTAGACATCAAATAATAATAATGTCTTTTATGTTGATGTTTAAATTGAGAATGAAATGACTCTAATTTTAATTCGGACCAACGTTGTTTTATTATTATGAGTCATCCCCTATGATATTTTAATTCCATGTTTTTTCTGCCCAACGGTGTTTTGACATGGAGTTGAAATTAAATACTTGGCATGTTTGTTTATTTACCAACGTAAATTTATAATCATGCAAGTTTACTTATGAATTTTTATGATGATTTCAGCTTCCGCTCCATTTCGGTCCGACACGATTGAACCACTTACGGGGAGTAACTTCCCTCGTTGGAAGTCCCAAGTCAAATTATGTTTGGGTTGTAATGAATTTGACTATGCCTTGAGGGAAGACAAACCTGTGGCACCTGTGGCAGGTGCTACAGGGTATGCCGAACTCAAGAAGGACTATGATGCTAAGATGGAAAAGTGGAACAAGTCCAACCATATTGCGCTTCTCATCATGAAAGCGACAATATCGCCGGACATTTCTGAAGCACTCCCTAAGAAAGACACGGCTAAAGAATTCCTCACTGAAATGGAGGAGCAATTTAAAGGATCCGACAAAGTGTATGCTCATGAGCTTTTTGCTAAGCTTCTTCAGAAATACACTATTGACAGAAACGTTAGGCAACACATATTGAGGGTGGTAAATGCTTTCACCAAAACTTATGGCTTTGGAGTGTTCTTTAAGTGAAGCCCTTCTTGTCATAATTATTCTTGAGTCTCTTCCAGAAGAGTTTGAACAATTTAAGGTCAACTATAACTCTTTAAAGGAAAAATGGCCACTCTCTAAGATGACCGCAAGGATCGTCCAGGAGGAAGAGAGGATCATGAGGCAGAAGAAAGACCATGTTTTTCATGTTGGCTCTAACAAGAGAAAGCATAACGGGCAAGGTTTTCCCAAGCCTAAGAAAAAGCAAGTCAAGAAAGAAGGCACTAAGCCATTCAACCCTAAGGCATTCAAGGGTAAAGAAGCCGGTAGTTCTTCTTCTGCTCCTAGCAGCTCCACTGCTGGAGAAAATGCTTGTAACTTCTGCAAAGAGGAGGGACACTATCAAAGGGACTGCCCAGGTTTTCTAAAATGGATGAACAAAAGAGGTATTGATGAAATTACTTTTGTAGATGAATCTCTTTATGTCGATTTTTCTATACAGTCATGGTGGATTGATTCAGGGGCAACCACTCACGTTGCTAACTCTATGCAGGGATTCGATACGATCCAAACTATAAGAGGAGGAACAAGAAAGCTTAAGGTTGCGAACGGAGTTGAGGCCGATGTTGAAGCTGTGGGATCTCTCATGTTGGAGCTACACACTGGCCACACTCTTAGATTGAATAATGTTATTTATGTGCCTACCTTAAGTAGGAATTTGATTTCAGTTTCTCGTTTAGATGATGATATGTATGAGTGCCATTTTGGCAAGAAACAATTTGCTTTGATCAAATGTAATAAGAATGTAGGCATCGGTGTTAGACGAGGCCAACTATACATGTTATCTCTTAATAATGATTCAGTTATGCATGTGAGTGATGAAATTAATGTTGAGAAGAAATGGAAAGGAGTTAGTAATTCTTCAAAATTGTGGCACTGTCGTTTGGGCCACATTTCGAGGGGGAGAATGGAATGCTTAGTTAAAAATGAAATACTCCTCCCATTAGACTTCTCAGATGCAGACAAATGTGTTGACTGCATTAAAGGAAAATTCGCAAAAACAATTAAGAAAGGAGCAGTAAGAGCCACAGGGGTTTTAGAATTAATTTACACCGACATATGTGGACCCCTTAATGTTAAGTCTGTAGATGGTTTTGATTCATTCATTACATCCACAGACGACTTTTCTCGCTATGGATATATTTATCCAATACGTGACCGATCGGAAGCTTTGGAGAAATTCAAAGTCTATAAAGCGGAGGTTGAAAATCAACTGAACGCGAAAATCAAAGTTGTACGGTCTGATCGCGGGGGAGAGTATTATGGTAGGCATGCTCCTTATGGGCAGATTCCTGGACCTTTTGCCAAGTTCTTATCTGAAAATGGAATCATTGCTCAATACTCAATGCCTGGTGAACCACAACAAAATGGTGTGGCCGAGCGCCGCAACCGCACCCTTATGGATATGGTGCGAAGCATGCTTAGTCACTCGAGTTTACCAGTAAGCTTTTGGATAGAGGCATTAAAGACAGCTGCACACATACTAAATCTTGCTCCAACTAAGTCAGCACCGAACACACCTTACGAGATGTGGGCGGGAAAGAAACCGAGCTTGAATTACTTACGAGTGTGGGGTTGCCCTACTGAAGCTAAAGTTTTCAATCCACAACTTAAGAAATTGGATCCAAAAACAGTCAGTTGGTTTTTCGTTCGATACCCTCATAGGGGAAAGGGATATCGTTTTTATTGTCCAAGTCACACCACCAAATTTGTGGAGACTAGACAAGCGGTATTTTTTGAGGATAATGAGGTCACAAATTTAAGGGAGATCGATCTTGAGGAGAAGCGGGTTTGTGTGCCATCCCCGACTATCCAAGAGATTGTTTTTCCGATACGAAGAAATGTGACATCTGATGATCCTGAATCTCACGGTTCAGTCTCTCGGTCGAATGGTGATCCAGAAACTAATAATGAGAATCCAAACACAAATGAGGATCTCCAAGAAAATAATGAAAATGATGATGTTCCACCACCACCTCCGCCCATGGGTAGACCACGGCGTGAGAGGAAGAAAGCCATATCAGATGATTATATCACCTTTCTAATGGAGGACATGAACGATATGGGAAAGGTGAAGGATCCAACCTCCTATAAGGAAGCCATTAAAAGTGAAAATTCGTCCAAATGGTTGGTTGCCATGGAAGACGAGTTGAAATCTATGGGCTCAAACGACGTATGGGACTTAGTAGAAGTTCCCGATGGAGCTAAGAAAGTAGGCTGCAAGTGGGTCTACAAAACCAAGTATGATTCCAAAGGGAATGTCGAACGGTTCAAGGCAAGGCTAGTGGCAAAAGGGTATACACAGAGAGAAGGCATTGATTATAAGCAAACCTTCTCTCCTGTGTCAACCAAGGATTCTTTCAGAATTATAATGGCATTAGTAGCTCATTACGACCTAGAACTACACCAAATGGATGTTAAAACGGCATTTCTAAATAGTGACTTAAAAGAAAACGTTTACATGGCTCAGCCAGAAGGCTTTGTTGTGGAAGGGAAGGAACGTTTGGCATGTCGTCTAAAGAAATCAATTTATGGCTTGAAGCAAGCTTCAAGAGAGTGGTACCTCAAGTTTGATACAATTATCAAAACTTTTGGTTTCATAGAAAATGTTGTGGACAACTGCATATACGTTAAGTTTAAAGGCAGTAGGTTCACATTTTTAGTCCTATACGTTGATGACATATTGTTGGCATGTAGCGATAAGGATATGCTGCATGAGACCAAGAATTTTCTGTCATCCAGTTTTGATATGAAAGATCTTGGTGAAGCCTCGTATGTCCTCGGCATCGAGATTCATCGAGATAGGACCATAGGAACGTTAGGACTATCTCAAAAGGCATACTTTGAGAGAGTACTGAAAAAAATTCAGTATGCATAAGTGCTCACCCTCACCTGCTCCTATAGTTAAGGGCGATAAGTTTGGGACATTTCAATGTCCGAGGAACCAATGTGAAACTGATCAGATGAAGTCGGTTCCTTATGCTTCAGCTGTCGGAAGCATCATGTATGCTCAAGTGTGTACACGCCCAGATTTATGTTTTGTAACCGGGATGCTTGGCAGATACCAATCAAATCCAGGACCGGACCACTGGAAGGCCGCAAAGAAAGTCTTGCGTTATATGCAAGGAACTAAGGATTTCATGCTTACATATAAAAGAACTGATAACCTAGAAATTGTTGGTTATTCAGACTCTGATTTTGCCGGGTGTGTGGATAGTAAGAGATCCACGTCAGGTTATATATTCACACTCGCGGGAGGAGCTATATCGTGGAAAAGCTCCAAACAAACATTAACTGCTGGATCTACGATGCAAGCAGAATTTGTAGCATGTTATGAGGCCACTGGGCAGGCTGTATGGCTAAAGAATTTTATTCCCGGACTTAAAGTGGTTGACAGCATATCTAAACCAATTTTATTGTACTGCGATAATGAACCAGCAGTTTTCTATACGAGTAACAACACGTCAAGTAATGCTATCAGACACATTGACATAAAATATCATGTTGTGAAAGATAGAATCCAGGATCAAACAGTTGATGTTAAACACATAAGAACGAAGCATATGCTTGCGGATCCGCTAACAAAAGGCTTACCACCCAGTATTTTTCGTGAGCATGTTGCCGGCATGGGACTACTGGAAGCCTTATGATTCTGGAATAAGAGGACCATTAAAATAAACCACTCCCCAATTAGCAAAATGTTTTCCATTTCGGAATAGGCGGGTGTGCTATAAGTGTTGAGGTTCTATAGCGTTTCGAGCTGTAGTAACACCTCACTTTGGTACATCATTCCTATGTAGAATGGGCGAATGAAGTTAAGCCTAACGATCAAGGGGGAGAATGTTGGTTTTGATCTGACGGCTTAAACAGGCCAGTTAGATCTATTAGTCTAACAGAAAAAAAATATAAAGGGATAACGATAAGTGAAAGGGTTCACGTACCAACGTACGTGAGCCTCGATCAGAACTAACGCGCCCTGATCGGGGGCGCCCAAAAACCAACTCAGGTTTTGGGTCCCCTGTCGCCAGCGCCATATTAAAAGGATACGGGAGAGAGCTGGCCACCTGCGAGATCACAATTCACGTAAGGTTTACTCTCCTCCCGATATTCTCTCACCCCATCCGATCAGGGAGAGTGCTGCAGCGACGGGAAGACCTAAGCCAGCCGCCGCCGCTGTCCCTGGGCAGTGCCGGTGGCGCCCTGAAGGAATCAGGACGTCGAGGAGAACCTCTACTTTGACTACATCACCCCTGCATCAAGCCTGCACCAAGCAGGCGATCATGTCCACTGCCGTGACATGTAATGATTCCCTAAACCCTTCTCTGTTCATGCTTTTAGGTTATCTAGATGCAATCTGTTACTGCTAAGAGCATCCCAGAGATGCACAATTTATCCAACAGGGTCAAGTCGCGACAAGTATTTCACACCGCGTTTTGGTTGATCTGGCCTCTGTCCACCGCCAAAGTGCTCTATTCTAATCGATGAATGGAGCAGGTGGGCAGGCAAGCAATCATCCATGTACGCCGTGCTCCAGGTCATGATCCCGTCGTCTAGCTCATGGCTAATTAACTACTCGAACGATTGAATATGACGAACGAACGGCCAGCTCCATCGGTCAAGCGGCCGGGCAACGGGCGAGAGCCTATAAATCCGTCCACCGGCAGCCGAGTGTATGCCATCCTGTCACACACTCACCTTGCGCAAACACCATCATCGCACTCGCACCCACGATCAGTCAGCTCTCGACGTTAGCTAGCGTACGCTACGATGGGGGGAAAGGGGTTTCATGCCGGTAAGCTCCCGGAGAAGAAGGAAGGGGAGGGGTGGGTCGCCCCGAGTTGGGGACGGTTCAAACGTGCAGTGGGCATGGAAACGCCCGGCGGGAAAGCGGTTCATCTACCCGACAGGTCTGTTCATGATCCCACAACTCTCTGTGATGCGATCTACATCCTCTTCCCTCCTTCCTTTGAGGATCGATCTGCATCTTCCTTTTCTTGGTATTAACTTTCTCTAACTGGATTATCCATCTATCCTATCAAGTCGCTACGATAGGGTAGGGAGGGATGGCGTCAGGATACCACGGTATGCTCATGCTCTCGCTTCTCTATTTTTCTCGACAATATGCTCTGCGGCTTCCTTTTCTTGAACCTTGTCTAACTTTCTTCTATCCTGTTCCTATCACGCAGCATCAAATACAGTGACCCCGGTGTCTTCACTCAGGTTGGCGATTTTGCGCGTGCGGTGCCGATGATGGCACAGGCGGCTGCGGCGAAAACGATAGAGTTGGCTAAGGCGAAAATGGAAGAAGTGGCTAAAAATAGACGGAATTAAGTTATACCTACCTACTTGGGCTTTAAAAAAAAGTGATACCTACTAGGCCGTGTGGGCCAAATGTTTCCCGGTTTCCCAGTTGTTGCGTGGAGTGCATCCAGTCTGAACTAAGAAAACGTTACTAAATAAAGGAGAAAAACAAGAACGTAGGGAATTTTTCTACCGCTGCAAGCTTTTTAATTCGTCCGTAGACTAATCCAGCTACGTTGTAACCTTTTTATACCAAAGAAATGGAAAGGAATAAAGAAGTGTAATGCTACCACTTGACCTGAGTGGTAAGCTATCTAAAAACCAATGAACAAAAGAAGTGTAATGCTACGTTGCTCTTCGCCTTGTTCTTTGCATTTCCTTCTGAACACTAGGGCATGTTTGGTCGGGGTCTACCGATGCAACACTTTTTCTTGGCAAATACGTGGCAAGCCACAACTTTTGTTGCGAGTAAATTGTTGCCATATGGGAAGAAACCTTGCCTATGGCATGTGGGGTGGGAGCGAACCAACCTGTGACCTGTGATTGGATGGTTAGGAAGACAGTGATATCTTCAGCCCATCAGGGTTCAAGTTCTGGTGCTCGCGTTATTCTGAATTTATTTTTGAATTTCCGCTATGCGTGCTCCGTAGAAGGAGACGTTGCCGTCGACTACGAGGCGTCTATGATGACTTCGTAAATCTCAAGATAATATACCGCCTTAGTCTCTCAGGAATGCTCGTAGGGGTAGGGTGTTCGTGTGTGTTCATAGAGGTGAGTGTACGTGCGTATATATGATCACATGCGCCGCCTCCCCCGCCGCCTCCCATGGTGCATGATGCTGACGACGCCCGCCCGCCTCCAGCCTCACAGGCTTTGCCCTCCGCCTTCAAGCCATATGACAGCTCCACCTCCTCCTTCCTCAGCCTTGGATCCTCCTCCATTGTGTTCTCCTCCGTAGCATCCTCCCCCGGTAAGACCACGCCTGCCCATGCTCCTTTTCCAGTTACACCTGCATCTTTGCCGGTCTCACCTTGGTCTCCAAACGCCCAACACATAACTGCCCCCTTGCCCTTCGCTGCAGACTCATCCACCCACGAGAATTTGGTGCGCAAATTACGCCATAGTGCCAAGCGCTCCAAGGACAAGGCCATGAGCCTCGGGCGCAGCGCACGCATCGCCGTCAAAGAGCCCAAGGTGTTCACTGGCATGACCATCAGGGTTGTTCGTGCCAAAGCCGCTCGTATCTCTGCTTCTGAGGTCGCCCAGGCCCTTGAGAACGCCATCCACGAATCACAGCTGGATGTCCCAGACGCACCACCTGCCTCCGCCGCGGCTCTCGCAGAAATCGCCATCCTCTGTGGCGCGGATGACGGAGCTGCCTCTGCCATCGCTCGTGCCAACGACGAGGATGACACTGCTGGTGGCGCATCCGTGCCCTGATGTGTCCCCAACGCCTGCCGCGCCATGACGGCACCCCGACGTACAGGCGCACACCTCGGTCCTGGCCTGGCGTTATCCCCTTTAGTTTATGTTTTCTTATGAGAATCTGGAGCTGCATGTCGCATGCCTCCTTGTATCAGTCCGTCCGTACTAGTTTACTTATCTTTCCAACCACCCAACCTATGTCATGGTGCCTCACTGTTTCCTATGAGTAATGCCAAACTATCTATCTGCTCATGGAATGTCACAGGGTTCGGTGATGACTCCAAGCGTAGTGATGTATGATAACCCACAAGTATAGGGGATCGCAACAGTTTTCGAGGGTAGAGATTTAACCCAAATTTATTGATTCGACACAAGGGGAGCCAAAGAATATTCTCAAGTATTAGCAGCTGAGTTGTCAATTGAACCACACCTGGAAACTTAGTATCTGCAGCAAAGTGTTTAGTAGCAAAGTAATATGATAGTGCTGGTAACGACAGCAAAAGTAAAGACAGCAAAAGTAATGTTTTTGGTATTTTGTAGTGATTGTAACAGTAGCAGCGGAAAAGTAAATAAGCATAAACCAGTATATGGAAAGCTCGTAGGCACCGGATCAGTGATGCATAATTATGCCGGGTGCGGTTCATAATGTATCAGTCATAACATAGGGTGACACAGAACTAGCTCCAATTCATCAATGTAATGTAGGCATGTATTCCATATATAGTCATACGTGCTTATGGAAAAGAACTTGCATGACATATTTTGTCCTACCCTCCCGTGGCAGCGGGGTCCTATTGAAAACTAAGAGATATTAAGGCCTCCTTTTAATAGAGAACCGGAACAAAGCATTAGCACATAGTGAATATATGAACTCCTCAAACTATGGTCATCACCGGAAGTGGTCCCGATTATTGTCACTTCGGGGTTGCCGGATCATAACACATAGTAGGTGACTATAGACTTGCAAGATACAATCAAGAACACACATATATTCATGAAAACATAATAGGTTCAGATCTGAAATCATGGCACTCGGGCCCTAGTGACAAGCATTAAGCATAGCAAAGTCATAGCAACATCAATCTCAGAACATAGTGGATACTAGGGATCAAACCCTAACAAAACTAACTCGATTACATGATAAATCTCATCCAACCCATCACCGTCCAGCAAGCCTATGATGGAATTACTCATGCACGGCGGTGAGCATCATGAAATTGGTGACGGAGGATGGTTGATGATGACGACGGCGACGAATCCCCCTCTCCGGAGCCACGAACGGACTCCAGATCAGCCCTCCCGAAAGGTTTTAGGGCTTGGTGGCGGCTCCGTATCGTTAAACGCGATGATTTCTTCTCTCTAATTTTTTTCTCCCCAAAAGCCAATATATAGAGTTGGAGTTGGCGTCGGAAGGTTTCCAGGGGGCCCACGAGGTAGGGGGCGTGCCCTAGAGGGGGGCGCCCCCCCCCCCACCCTCGTGGACAGGGTGTGGGCCCCTTGGTCTTCATCTTTGGCGAGGATTTTTTATTGTTTTTTCTAAGGTGTTCCGTGGAGTTTCAGGACCTTCCGAGAATATTTTCTTTCTGCACATAAAACAACACCATGACAATTCTGCTGAAAACAGCGTCAGTCCGGGTTAGTTCCATTCAAATCATACAGGTTAGAGTCCAAAACAAGGGCAAAAGTGTTTGAAAAAGTAGATACGACGGAGACATATCAACTCCCCCAAGCTTAAAGCCTTGCTTGTCCTCAAGCAATTCAGTTGACAAACTGAAAGAGAAAAAGAAAAACTTTTACAAACTCTGTTTGCTCTTGTTGTTGTAACTATGTTAAGCCAGCATTCAAGTTTTCAGCAAATATCATAACTAACCACATTTGCAATAATTCTCAGGTCTCATAATTACTCATATCAATAGCATAATCAACTAGCAAGCCATAATAATAAATCTCGGATGACAACATTTTCTCAAAACAATCATAATACGATATAACAAGATGGTATCTCGCTAGCCCTTTCTGAGACCGCAAAACATAAATGTAGATCACCTTTAAAGATCAAGAATTGACTAGACATTGTAATTCATGGTAAAAGAGATCCAATCATAGTCACACCCAACATAGATTAATAGTGATGAATGCAAATGACAGCTGTGCTCTCCAGCTAGTGCTCTTTAATAAGAGGGTGATGACTCAACATAAAAGTAAATGGATAGGCTCTTCGCAGAGGGAAGCAGGGATTTGTAGAGGTGCCAGAGCTCGGTTTTGAAATAGAGATAAATTGCATTTTGAGCGGTATACTTTCATTGTCAATGTAACAACTAAGATATGGCGATATCTTTCAAGCTAAACAAATTATAGGCGGTTCCCAAACAAAATGGTAAATTTTATACTCCCCCTCCACCAACAAGCATCAATCCATGACTTGCTCGAAACAACGAGTGTCTCCAACGTACATCAGGTCCCAGGGGGAGTTTTGTTTGCAATTAATTTTGATTTAGTTTGCATAAAGCATGGGACTGGGCATCCCGGTGACCAGCCATATTCTCGTGAGTGAGGAGCGGAGTCCACTCCTCTTGAGAATAACCCGCCTAACACGGAAGATAACGACAGCCTTGGTTGATACATGAGCTATTCGAGCATACAAAACAGAATGTTTATTCGAAGGTTTAGAGTTTGGCACATACAAATTTACTTGGAACGGCAGGTAGATACCGCATATAGGAAGGTATAGTGGACCCATCTGGAATAACTTTGGGGTTTAAGGGATTGGATGCACAAGCAGTATTCCCGCTTAGTACAAGTGAAGGCTAGCAAAAGACTGGGAAGCGACCAACTAGAGAGCGACAACAGCCATGTACATGCATTAAAATTAATAAACATTGGATGCAAGCATGAGTAGGATATAATCCACCATGAACATAAATATCGTGAAGGCTATGTTGATTTGTTTCAACTACATGCATGAACATGTGCCAAGTCAAGTCACTCAAATCATTCAAAGGAGGATACCACCCCATCATACCACATCATAATCATCTCAATAGCATGTTGGCACGCAAGGTAAATCATTATAACTCATAGCTGATCAAGCATGGCACAAGCAACTATAATCTCTAATTGTCATTGCAAACATGTTTATTTATAATAAGCTGAATTAAGAACGACGGACTCATCATATTTACAAAAACAAAAGAGGTCGAGTTCATACCAGCTTTTCTCATCTCAGTTAGTCCATCATATATCATCATAATTGCCTTTCACTTGCACGACCGAATGGTGTGAATAATAATAAGAGTGCACGTGCATTAGACTAAGCTGGAATCTGCGAGCATTAAATAAACAGGAGAAGACAAGGCAATATGGCTCTGGGTTAAATCAACATTAAAGCATATAAGAGCCACTTCAACAATTTAATCATGGTCTTCTCCTACTGACCCCAAAAGAAAAGAAAAGAAAACTATTTACACGGGAAAGCTCCCAACAAGCAAAATAAGAACGGGAAATATTTTTGGGTTTTCTTTTTAATTACTACTACAGCAAGAAAGTAAACTACTACTATTTTTTTGGTTTTCTAAAGGTTTAACAAACACACAAGAAGAAAGCAGGAAAAAGAAAATAAACTAGCATGGATATTACAGTGAAAGAGTATGAGCACCGACATCTAGAAATGAGTGTATGTGAACATAAATGTAATGTCAGTGAGAAATACATACTCCCCCAAGTTTAGGCTTTTGGCCTAAGTTGGTCTATTTCCGGGGATAGCCTGGCGGATACCCGTAGGTGTAGCTGGGGTCGTACTGCGACGAAGAGTGGTTGGGATCATACTGTGATGACGAAAAGGGCTCTGACTGCCACTGGCTGACAGTCATCTCTGGATCCCAAGAATAAACAGATTGTCGTGGAGGGTCATCTTGTGGTTATGGTTCCGCGGCTGGTGCAGGGTTCTTGTAAGCTTGGACGGCAGCCCACGTAATGAGGTAAGGTCCTACAAAGTTAAACAAAGAAGGAGCAGGCAACGTAATAGTTTCAGGATAATGTTTATCAAAGTATAACTTATAGTTGAGCTCTCCATCCCAGCCCTTAACAAGAAAATCATGAGCTATCATGCTATTATAATCTAAGTAAGCATTAGGTAGCAATTTTTCTTCTTTCTCATAATGCCTAATAGCTATGTTAAAATGTGCAGCGAGGCGTGAAGCATAAATGCCTCCAAAGATGGGGCCCTTAGTACGGTTCAGACTCAACCGTCTAGCAATAATTCCGCACATACTAATAGTGTTGTCGCGGTATAAACCATGGAACAGAATAATAATATCAGGAACATTAAGGTTCCCACAGTTCCCACGACCTATCAAGCATCGGCTGGCAAATAAAGCAAAATAGCGTAACACAGGAAAATGTATGCTAGTGATTCTCGCATCAGAAACCTTCCTGGTTTCTCCCACAGAGATAAGGTTAATAAATGGTTCCAACTCTTTACGAGGTGGTTCCTCTAAGTTACCCTCAGGAGGTATGTTGCAGACTGCGCAAAATTCAGACAATGGCATTTTCTTCACAACGTCATATAAATGAAACTCTACTGATGGAGGTGATTCCTTAGGGTAAAAGTAGAAGTTTTGCACAAAAGTATTTGTGAGTAAGAGATACTGTGGACGTTGGTCGCGGACGAAGTCAGTAAGGCCAGCATTTTCAATCAATGAATAGAAATCCTCATAAATCCCGGCCTCTCTCAATAAATTATCAGAAGGCCATTCACATAGTCGGATTTCCGCGGTACGAGGCAAATTATATTTGGGCCTCTGAGCTTCTTCATCTTGTTTATCCTTTGAGCTTCGGCTCGATGAGCCCCTCAAAATTCTCTTCATCATTTTTCTGAAATAATCTGAAATTTTTAGTAACTTCAAACAAAAGTGAACCAACTTCAATAAAACTAATAGCAACTACTCCTACAAGTGCCTAGAGCCTATATCAAGCATTAGAACTACTTGGAACCATATAAATTTGACATGCAAGCTCAAGAACATGGTCACCTATGCAGCACAAATTTGCAAAGAATAGAGCACTAGAACAAAAACTAATTGGACCAATGGAGGAGTCACATACCAAGGAACAATCTCCCAAACTGTTTTGCGAGAGGTGCTTTGAGCAAGGAGATCGAAAATCACAGCAAAAATGGCTGGAACTCGTGCTTGAGTTGGTTTTTCGGGTTTGTGTGAGACAAAGGAAGAAGATGGGTGCTGGGTTAAGTGGAGGAGGGCCACCATGGGCCCACGAGGCAGGGGGTGCGCCCAGGGGTGTAGGGCGCGCCCACCACCCTCGTGGCCAGGTGGCAGCTCCTCCCGTGGTAACTTTTGCACAGTAAATCCTCAAATATTCCTGAAGAAATCATATTAAATTGGCATGTCATTCTGAGGGCTTTTATTTTCGGGATATTTTTATATTGCACTGATAAGCCAGAAACAGACAGAGAAATACTATTTTTACTTTATTTCTACTAATTAACAGAAAATTTAAAGAGGATACAGAAGTTTGTGCTTCTAGTTTCATCCATCTCATGCTCATCAAAAAGAATCGACTAACAAGGTTGATCAAGTCTTGTTAAAAAACCCATTCCGATAATCATGAAACTGGAGAAATTTTGAATAACACTAAGTTACCTCAACGGGTATATGCACATCCCCAATAATAAGTATATCATATTTCTTTTTGACAGTAGCAAGAGGAAATTCAAAACCTCCAATTATAATCGATGGACTTTTTCCAATGGAGTCCCCAATAATAAGTATACCATATTTCTTTTTGACAGTAGCAAGAGGAAATTCAAAACCTCCAATTATAATCGATGGAATTTTTCCAATGGAGTTGATACTATGAACTTGAGGTTGGTTCCTCGGAAAGTGTACCGTATGCTCATTACCATTAACATGAAAAGTGACATTGCCTTTGTTGCAATCAATAACAGCCCCTGCAGGGTTAAGAAAAGGTCTTCCAAGAATAATAGACACACTATCATCTTCGGGAATATCAAGAAGAGTAAAATGCACTGGCGGTCATTGAACTTGCGTCGATAGCTCACTTTGGTCATCGTACTTAAGAATACGGTCAATACAGTCACTATATACGACTGTTGGTGATTATACGGTCACTGCCTCACCGTATGGCTTTGTATTTTTTTTTTCAAGTGACTGGTCAAACAATCCAAATGGTGCCTCATCAGCTCAGGTCCCACATGTCAGTGGGATAAAGAAATAAACAAAATAAACTAAAATTAAGTTTGTTGGGACACAGGGACCTCTTGGTCCAACCCAGACGCGCTAGCAAATTGAGCGTGCGCCCAAACCTTTGTGATGCAAAATTAGATCAACCTCTTATTATTTACTGTATTTACTATTACTAGTACAAAGCATGGACAACACACACCCAGCATGCATGCACGTGCGCCCACAACACACAGGTGCAAGAACGCGCGCGCACACACTCACACACCGACACACGCGATTACTCTCCTATGCATGCACATCACTTCTCGGTGTCTTGCTGATAGCGCAGCGGTTGACGGCCCCGGCGTCGACGCCGAGCGCGCGTGGTTGTGGGCTTACGTATCTAGCCTGTCAGGCGGCGGCTGCAGCCGAGCTGGTCGAAGTTAGCCGTCGACGAGAGCGGATGCATGGATGATGCTCGGTGCGTCAAGACTCGCCCGACGTGTGTGCGCGTGTACTAGTGTGAGTATTGTGCTGGGTGTTTGTTGTGTGCATGCCTGCTGACTGCTGTGTGCTAGCGCGTGCGTGCGTACAATGTGTTCACGTCCTGTGTGCGTCGTGGGTAATTTATACGGAGTATTAAGTATCAACCAATTGTTTTACACAAAAAAGGTTGTGCGCTGAACCGGCTAGTTTACGTGGTCGGCGGCGGCGAGCGAGAGATCCGTGCTAACGTCCATAATTTTAGTTTAACCCACTCACATGCGGCGATTCACATAGGCAGAGAATACGATGTTTTTACCCCATTGACATACTACCCCCACACAGACAGTGAGAGAACGCGAGTTGATGTGGCGCCACTTGGACTGTTTGACCGGTCAACCAAAAAAATACAAAGCCATACGGTGAGGTAGTGATCGTATAATCACCAACAGTCATATATAGTGACCGTATTCTTAAGTACGATGACCAAAGTGAGCTATCAACGCAAGTTCAATGACCACTAGTGCATTTTACTCTATCAAGAATAACAAAGTCCGTTAAAATAGTAACGTTTGCAACCACAACAAGCACGTCCTCATAAATACCGACAGGTATAGCAGTTGATTTGTCAGCCATTTGCAAAGATATTTCAGTAGGTGTCAACTTATTCAAGTCAAGTCTACGATATAAAGAGAGGGGCATAACACTAACACCGGCTCCAAGATCACATAAAGCAGTTTTAATATAATTTCTTTTAATGGAGCAAGGTATAGTAGGTACTCGGGGGTCTCCAAGTTTCTTTGGTATTCCACCCTTAAAAGTATAATTAGTAAGAATGGTGGAAATTTCAGCTTCCGGTATCTTTCTTTTATTAGTGATGATATCTTTCATATATTTAGCATAAGGATTTGTTTTGAGCACATCAGTCAATCGCATATGCAAAAAGATAGGTCTAATCATTTCAGCAAAGCGCTCAAAATCCTCATCATCCTTCTTCTTGGATGATTTCGGAGGAAAAGGCATGGGTTTCTGAACCCAAGGTTCACTTTCTTTACCATGTTTCCTAGCAACAAAGTCTCTTTTATCATAACGTTGATTCTTTGATTGTGGGTTATCAAGATCAACAGCAGGTTCAATTTCTACATCGTTATCATAACTACGTTGAGCATCATCATTAATATTTTCATTAGGTTCATGCTCATTACCAGATTGTGTTTCAGCATCAGACATAGAGATATCATTTGGATTATCAGGTGGTTCAGCAACAGGTTCACTAGAAGTTTGCACAATTCTATCATTTTTCTTTTTTCTTCTTTTTAGAAGAACTAGGATCATCAATATTATATCTCTGAGAATCTTGCTCGATTCTCTTAGGGTGGCTATCGGTGTCAAAACCGGCGGATCTCGGGTAAGGGGTTCCGAACTGTGCGTCTAGGCGGATGGTAACAGGAGACAAGGGACACAATGTTTTACCCAGATTCGGGCCCTCTTGATGGAGGTAAAACCCTACGTCCTGCTTGATTAATATTGATGATATGGGTAGTACAAGAGTAGATCTACCACGAGATCAAGGAGGCTAAACCCTAGAAGCTAGCCTATGGTATGATTGTTGTATGTTGGAGTTGTCGTCCTACGGACTAAAACCCTCCGGTTTATATAGACACCGAAGAGGGTTAGGGTTACACAAAGTCGGTTACAATGGTAGGAGATCTGAATATCTGCATCGCCAAGCTTGCCTTCCACGCCAAGGAAAGTCCCATCCGGACACGGGACGGAGTCTTCAATCTTGTATCTTCATAGTCCAAGAGTCCGGCCGAAGGTATAGTCCGGCTATCCGGACACCCCCTAATCCAGGACTCCCTCAGTAGCCCCTGAACCAGGCTTCAATGACGACGAGTCCGGCGCGCAGATTGTCTTCGGCATTGCAAGGCGGGTTCCTCCTCCAAGTATTTCATAAAAGTTTGTAAACACTAATGGTAGTGTCCGGCTCTGCAAAATAAGTTTCCACATATTGCCATAGAGAGAATAATATTAACACAAATCTAATCTGCTGACGCATTCCGTAGCGTGACATCACACTACGGCCAAGCCTTTATTTGAATCGTTTTTACTTCCCCACCTCAGCGCTTTTTGCGAGGTGGTTTCCTTGGCACGTCTTATCAAAGCAGAGATCGTGTCCCCCATTTACGGGATTCTCATCAATACGGACGTGGGTAACCCAATCGCGCCATTTATCACGGTGCTTGGGAGATAAGCGAGTTTTACCAGGCTGGTGGGGACGCATAGCCGCATCCGCCCATATAAGGGGATAAGGATCCACCTTTTTACCTATGCCTTCTTCCTCCTTTGCCTATCCATCTTTTACGCACCCGAGCTCCAGCGCCCAAGTCCGCACTTCCCACCTCAACCTTCTCCAGCCATGTCCGGAGCGGGAGGCAAGTGGATGGTCTCCTCCGTCACGGAGGGCCATGTCAAAAAACTAAGGAAGGCCGGATACTTGTCCAACAACATCGCGCACCGGCTTCCTGAAGAGGGGCAGCTCCTCCCCACCCCAAGGCCCCATGAGAGGGTAGTATTCCTTCCCCATTTCCTCCGCGGACTGGGCTTTCCTCTCCACCCATTCGTCCGGGGGCTCATGTTCTACTATGGCCTGGATTTCCACGATCTGGCCCCGAACTTCATCCTCAACATATCGGCGTTTATCGTCGTGTGCGAGGCCTTCCTCCGCATCCGCCCCCATTTCGGCCTTTGGCTCAAGACTTTAAACGTCAAGCCGAAGGTGGTGCGCGGCAGCCAGGCGGAGTGCGGAGGCGCCATGGTGGGCAAGATAGCCAACGTCCTTTGGCTCGAGGGCTCTTTTGTGGAGACCCTGAAGGGATGGCAATCGAGGTGGTTTTACATCACCAAGCCGCGCGACCCTGAATGGGTCACAGCCCACGAGTTTCGATCCGGACCCCCCACGCGGCTCACGTCCTGGAAAGAGACGGGCCTGTTGTGGGGCAACGAGGAAGAGGTGACCGGACTGCAAACATGCATCCAATCCCTGGCGAACAAGCGGCTCAAGCTTGTCAATATAGTCCAGGTCATGCTCGTCCGCCGGATCCTCCCGTGTCAACAACGGGCTTTCACTGTGTGGGAGTTCGATCCGACGCAGCACCAAACCTTGAGCAGGCTCTTTGACACGACGTATGAAGATGCCTGGAAGGTGCTATTCAAGGGCGCCGAAGCTCCCGCATCCGCATCCGAGGACCGCGGATTCAGCACGCAGTGTCCAGCTAGTGCGGTGAGTTATCTTTACCTTTTACAGGAAATTTGTTTCTCATAGTTTGACTCTATGCGGGATCTAAACTCCCTTACCTTTGACAGGAGTGGCAGGCGAAGTCCGGACAGGTCAACTGTCTGGCCCCTTTGCCCGAAGACCCAGCAGATGCTCGTTTATCGAAGCTGCTGGCTCCGGCACCTTACGTGGTGCCGGAGAAGAAGGCCAACAAGAAGGCCACGGGGACTCGAAAGAGTTCCCAGCGCCAGGAGGTCTCGGATTCTTCATCCGATGAATCCGAGATGCGCTCCTCCCATGAAAACGAGGAGGAGGAAGAGGAAACCTCTCCCCCTCCAGCGGGGGGAGGAAAGAAGAGGAAGGCCGCCCCTACAGGGGAGGCCGAAGGGTCCAAGAAGGAGAAAACCCTTCCTCCGGACTACTCCACCGACGCCGACAAGGGCGAAGAGGAGTGGCCGCAAAGGGCCAGACGCCCGGCGGGATCGTAAGTATTCGGATACCAGAGTAACTCATAGCGTTCCCTTGATGCACAGCTTTTCCTTACGTCGAATATATTTATGCAGCCCGCCCAAGGCCGGGCTCGACGAGTCGTCGAGCGGCTCCCTGGATTCGTCGGATGTGAATTCACTTACGACGGCTACCTTCCCCCGCCCTACGGACGATGCCGAAGTGTTGTCCCAACAGGTTCCAAGCCAAGAGGAGGTGGTCCTGGAGGCGCCACAAGGCGATTTCCCGGACTCCAGGGGCAAAGCGGACAAGACCCCCCAGGGATCCAAGTCCGGCTTTGAGCCGGACACCGCGCCGGAATCTTCAACGGTTCCGGACCGCTGCAGGCGAACTCCTTCCAAGAGGAGCAAGCCTACTGAGCCGGCGGCCCCCGTCCAACCGGAGGCGCCGGATAGTTTGCTAGAGGTGCTTAACGGCGCCTCCATCGACGAGGAGCACCATACTATTATGAGTACGGTGATCCAGAAGGTTCAATCCGCCAAGAGCGGACTGACTGAAGCTTGTGCTAGCCTTATAACAGGCTTCGAGGTAAGTAAAACATATGTAAAAGTATTACCGCATAGACAGTAGCCCCTGATGCTCTGTTTGGCGTTTGGAAAGAAAAGCCGAATAGAGGATCAAATAAATTTCGCAGGAGTCTAACAAAAAATGAGTCAATATGCGTATGCAGGCTTCGCTGCTTGCGACCGCCGCACTGACTGCGGAGGTAGGCACCCTGAAGCAGGGTCTCGAGCGGTCCGAGAAAGAGCTCGGCCTGGCCAAGCAGCAGCTCGAGGAGAAGGAAGGAAAGAGATACCTTATCGAAATATATAAAAAGATGCAATTGCAAAAATGACAGGATTATGCTACTTATTGCAGGGGCCACAACTGATGTGGCAACCCTCAAGCAGGCGCTGTCCGAGGCCGAGAAGAGAGCGGCCTCAAAGCGCACCGAGCGAGAGAAATTTGAGGTGCAGGTCGGCGAGGCGCAGCATAAGCTTCAGGCTCTCATGAAAAAACATGAGAGTTTGGAGCTTGACTCGAAGACGCGAGCGTCCGAGCTCGCCGCGGCCATCAAGACTGCCGAGTCTGCCAAGGCCGAAGCCCAGAAGGCCCTCCAGGAATTGGATGCGGTGAAGAATATAGTGGCGGGTAAGGCATTTTTTATGCAAAGCAGACATATAAAAGTAAGCTACTTGTTACTTACCCGAATCCGGAGCTCTCCAGGGGCGTTCGCAGATCTTCCCCATAGCGTATCTGATGCCGCCGCATTCTATCGAGCCGAAGAAGGCAGCTTGGCGGAGAAGGTGTTCTGGTCTCAGTATGCTGAGGCCGGACACCCTGTGCCCTTGAGCGACCAGCTGAAGCAGCTGGTCGAGCTCCACAAGGCGGCCGAACAGGCCATGAAGGGCTTCATAGTTCGGCTGTGGCCTGGAGAGGCCCTGCCTGGGAGCTACTTCGGACTGGTGCGGCGGCTGGTGGAGGCCTGTCCAAGGCTCGAGGTCATCAAGCGCTCTGTCTGCATCGAAGGAGCCCGGAGGGCCCTTGCCCGCGCTAAGGTGCACTGGGGCAAGCTGGACGGCGAGAAGCTTGTGAAGGACGGGCCTCCGCCGGGGAAAGAGCATCGCAAACCCGAGAACTATTATAAGGATGTTCTGAAGGGTGCCCGCCTTGTGGCGGATGAATGTACCAAGGATGTAATTTTTGAATAAACTCACTCGTGTTTGTCCTGTGCGCTAAAAACTTGTTCATTTGCGCTAAGCAATGCTTGTTGAATTTAAAATATTACTTTCTGTTCGGCCGTTTATCAAAAATTGAGAGATGGCCAGTCGTCGGCTTCTGCCCCCATGCCGCTAGTGCTCGGGTGTTCGGGATAAACCTGAGGGCTCTTTTTCCCATGTTTGGGTCCTTCGAGGGAGGCGCTCAGCACAACGAACAAGGCAATCAGACTATAATGCTTGAGCACTCTCACTTAGCCATAGAACTCTATAATTTTAAATTTTGGCGAAGCCCCTAGTATTCGAAAGACCGAGTTCGGGGCGCTATCCACGCCTTGGCCGGACAAAATCCGGTTCCTCGCTCTAAGCGGCATAAGTCTTTAAGGACTCGAAAAACCTCTCGAACAACGACCGGTCTCTCGCCTTATCATGACATTCAGTTTTAGCTTTCTCTACTGAGGTGCTCAGCCCAGCTCAACTGGGGCACAATCGCAGTAGTTCTCCTAGTGCTACCTTAGCCGATATAGCAGAACGTAAGGCACCAGAACATAGGAGTCGGGCAAACCCAACTATTGACCCAAATCATGATTCGGAGCCGATGCATATAGTGCTATAAGTTCGGGGTGCCGCACTTGTGAAAGTGTTCGGACTTCTCACACCATATTGAGGGGTACTGGAGCCCCTGGTGTATTTGTCGTACCTCATTGTACGGGTGCAACATGTCGTTAATGAACATATATATAAAAAGAGAGTAATGCAAAAAATAGACAAAAAGCTATGCATTGTTTATAAGAAGGCTGCTATCCAAGCAGAATGATACAAGTAGTGCGATAAGCAAAAGAAATTGGACTATTTAACATGTCCTGTCCAGGGGCAGGCCGCGGAATTGTATTTAAAACAGGTATACTGCTCGTAATAGAGACCACCTAGGAGTTCCATAATGCGGCATGGCTTGTCTGCTTCCCTGGTTCCTGCATCGTTTGTGCGGCAGTTGAATTGCCGAACAGGTCGTTCGAAGTATGGAGTCCTAAAAGTAAGAGAAAATAAAGAAAGAATTCGGCAGCCCCTAGTACGGTTTAAGCCGTGTTTTGGGCGCACCGTGATGGTGCCCCTTCCCCTGCGCCCATGGTATTTTGAGAGCGTAGTTATGTACACGGAGTGCTGGTTTCGCTATTTCGCGAGGGCTAGGATTGGGGCCGCATTTCTACGCCTGCTCGGAATGTGCCAGGCGGTCTTGTTGTAGGTTACTCCGGGCGCGCTTGACAGTGTTCGGCCTTTTAACGACCGGACTGGAGAATTGCCTAGAGAGGCTGCTTTGTACCTCCGCTGCGAGGGTCGCCGTGTACTCCTCCGTTCGGAGGGAGCATTCGGTGTTTCCATTGACCGTAATTACTCCTTGAGGGCCTGGCATCTTGAGCTTGAGGTATGCGTAGTGCGGTACCGCATTGAACTTTGCAAATGCGGTTCGCCCGAGCAGTGCGTGATAGCCACTGCGGAACGGGACTATGTCGAAGATTAACTCCTCGCTTCAGAAATTATCCGGAGATCCGAAGACCACTTCAAGTATGACTGAGCCTGTACAGTTGGCCTCTACACGTGGTATGACGCCTTTAAAGGTCGTTTTGGTGGGCTTAATCCTCGAGGGATCTATGCCCATTTTCCGCACTGTGTTCTGGTAAAGCAGGTTCAGGCTGCTGCCGCCGTCCATAAGGACTCTTGTGAGATGAAATCCGTCAATAATTGGGTCTAGAACCAATGCGGCGAACCCGCCATGATGGATTCTAGTGGGATGGTCCCTTCGATCAAAAGTCATCGGGCAGGAGGACCATGGGTTGAACTTCGGGGCGACTGGCTCTATCGCGTATACGTCCCGTAACGCACGCTTCCGCTCCCTCTTGGGGATGTGGGTTGCGTATATCATGTTCACCGTCCGCACTTGTGGGGAAAAACCCTTCTGTCCACTGTTGTTCGGCGGCCTGGGCTCCTCCTCGTCGTCGCTACGCAGCCCCTTGTCTCTATTTTCGGCATTTAACTTGCATGCCTGCTTGAACACCCAACAATCCTTGTTGGTGTGATTGGCTGGCCTTTCGGGGGTGCCATGTATCTGGCACAAGCGGTCGAGTATTCGGTCCAAACTGGATGGGCCCTGAGTATTTGTTTTGAATGGCTTTTTCCGCTGACCGGATTTGTAGCCTCGGAATCCGGCATTGACTGTCGTATCCTCGTTACTTTCGCTGTTAATGCGGCGTTTTTGCTTGTTCCGGCGCGACCTGCCACTTTTGTCATTGGTATCCGAATTATCAAGGTTCTTGGTTAAGTTGTTGTTGCGAGCTAGCCAGCTGTCTTCTCCCACGCAAAAGTGGGTCATGAGTGTCGTGAGGGCTGCCATAGATTTCGGCTTTTCCTGTCCCAGGTGCCGGGCAAGCCATTCGTCGTGGATATTATGCTTGAAGGCTGCTAGGGCCTCTGCGCCCGGACAGTCGACTATTTGGTTTTTCTTTGTTAGGAACCGTGTCCAGAATTTCCTGACCGATTCCTCTGGCTGCTAAATTATGTGGTTTAGGTCATCAGCGTCCGGTGGTCGCACATAGGTACCCTGGAAATTGTCGAGGAATGCGGCTTCCATGTCCTCCCAAGAACCGATCGAATATGCTGGCAAGCTGTTAAGCCAATGCCTGGTTGGTCCCTTAAGTTTGAGTGGGAGGTATTTGATGGCATGTAGATCATCGCCGCGGGCCATGTGGATATGAAGGAGATAATCCTCGATCCATACCATAGGATCTGTTGTGCCATCATATGATTCGATGTTCACGGGTTTGAAACCCTCAGGGATTTTATGATCCGTTACTTCATCTGTGAAGCATAGTGGGTGTGCGGCGCCTCTGTATTGGGCTATATCACGACGCAGCTCGAATGAGCTTTGTCTACTGCGTTCGGCCTGACCGGATTTATTATGTCTGGAGTGACGATCCCCGTCACGTGCGGCAGGGCGCCCACGCGATCCACAGATCGATCTTGTTTGTCTTGCCTTGTCCTTCAGTATCTCTCGCAGGTCTGGCGCGTTTTCCCGTGCCTTAGCATGTTTTGAGCGGCGCCGGGGCATGGCTTGAGTGGAGGGCCGAGAGGCCTCTCTGTCACAGCCACAAGGTGGCCGGTCCACCATGTCATGCGCTGGTGATGTAGGTGCTTCCTCCTCTAATCGGGGTAGCAGCCTGCGCTTTGGGTAACTCTTGGAGGGGCGTTCGAGTTCATACTCTTCGGCCGCAAGGACTTCAGTCCATCTGTCAGCTAGCAAAGCTTGACCAGCTCTAAGTTGTTGCTGCTTTTTCTTGAGGCTGCTTGCCGTGGCCATAAGCCTGCGTTTAAAAAGCTCTTGTTCGGCTGGATCCTTTGGCACGATGAATTCGTCGTTGTCGAGGCTTGCCTCGTCTTCGGAGGGAGGCATGTAATTATCATCCTCAACCTCTTTGTCTGCCGCTCTCTCGTGAGGGCTGGCTTCTCCATCCTCCTGCTGGAGGGGGTGTTCTTCGGCGCTATCCGGAGTATTATTATCTCCCGTGCCGGAATCACCGTTTTTTATTTAGAGCGGTGCCGCTGACGCCGGCGCTTGGGGTGTTTCTTGGATGTGTCATCCCCCGCTGTTCCATCGCCATCTCCATCTTTTGGAGTGTCCACCATATATATGTCGTATGACGAGGTGGCCTTCCAGCACCCTACAGGTGCTGGTTCTTGGTCGTCTCCTGCATCGTCGTCCATACCGTCGATGTCTTCGGAGTCGAAGTCGAGCATGTCGGTTAAGTCGTCGACAGTGGCTACGAAGTGGGTGGTGGGTGGGCTTTGAATTTCTTCATCGTCCGTATCCCAAGCTTGTTGACCGTAGTCCGGCCAGGGCTCTCCTGATAAAGAGAGAGACTTTAGTGATTTCAGAATGTCGCCGAAGGGCGAGTGCTGAAAGATGTCCGCAGTGGTGAACTTCATGATCGGCGCCCAATCGGATTCGATCGGCAGGTGCGTGGAGGGCTCGGAGTCCGGAGAGGAATCCGGCCCCTTGGAGTCACATGCCTTGCGGAGTGCGGGGCTGGTATTCGGCTCGATCGCCTTTGAGATCGCAGCCCCCAAGGCGGCGTCCAACCAATCATCCTTGATTGGCGCAGTAGGCTCCGAATTAAGGGTCGGAACCGAAGCGTGTGCGGCCTCCAGGACACTGTTCGGCGGCAGAGCTAGATCATGCCCATCGAGACAGTGCGGCGCGCTTGGCTGTGGCTCGAATCCGTCAAAGATCAAGTCCCCGCGGATATCAGCCGTGTAGTTTAAACTTCCAAATCTGACCTGATGGCCAGGGGCGTAGCTTTCGATCTGCTCCAGGTGGCCAAGCGAATTGGCCCGCAGTGCGAAGCCACCGAAGACGAAGATCTGTCCGGGGAGAAAAGTCTCGCCCTGGACCGCATCGTTGTTGATGATCAAAGGAGCCATCGGGCCTAAAAGCAACGACACAGAGGAACTCTCAATGAAAGCACCAATGTCGGTGTCAAAACCGGCGGATCTCGGGTAGGGGGTCCCGAACTGTGCGTCTAGGCGGATGGTAACAGGAGACAAGGGACACAATGTTTTACCCAGGTTCGGGCCCTCTTGATGGAGGTAAAACCCTACATCCTGCTTGATTAATATTGATGATATGGGTAGTACAAGAGTAGATCTACCACGAGATCAAGGAGGCTAAACCCTAGAAGCTAGCCTATGGTATGATTGTTGTATGTTGGAGTTGTCGTCCTATGGACTAAAACCCTTCGGTTTATATAGACATCGGAGAGGGTTAGGGTTACACAAAGTCGGTTACAATGGTAGGAGATCTGAATATCCGCATCGCCAAGCTTGCCTTCCACGCCAAGGAAAGTCCCATCCGGACACGGGACGGAGTCTTGAATCTTGTATCTTCATAGTCCAGGAGTCCGGCCGAAGGTATAGTCCGGCTATCCGGACACCCCCTAATCCAGGACTCCCTCAGTGGCCTTCAGGATACAAAGGTTCCTGGGTCATTCTACCAGTTCTAGTAGCCACTCTAACAGCATAATCATTTTTCTTACTATTCATTTCATGGAGCAATTCTTTTTAGCCTTAAGTACTTGTTCTACTTGAGTGGTAACCATAGAAGCATGTTTGCTAACAATTTTAAGTTCACCTCTAATATTAGTCATATAATCATCCAAGTATTTAAGCATATCGGAATCATATTTCAATTGTCTACCAAAATAAGCATTGAAATTTTCTTGTTTGACAATAAAATTATCAAACTCATCAAAGCATTGCCTAGCAGACTTATAGTGAGGGATATCACCTTCATCAAATCTATAGAGAGAATTTACCTTTACTACTTGTGTCGGGATATCGGGATCAGGAGGTTCTTCAGTAAATAAGTGATCAAGTTCATATGTTTCTTCGATGGGCGGTAGATTAAGACCATGTATTTCTTCAATAGGAGGTAAATTCTTAACATCTTCAGCTTTAATACCTTTTTCTTTCATAGATTTCTTTGCCTCTTGCATATCTTCGGGGCTGAGAAATAAAACAGCTCTCTTCTTCGCAGTCGGTTTAGGAGGCTCAGTAATTGGAGCGGGAGCTGGCTCAGGAGGTGCCCAATTATTTCCATTTGTCAACATATTGTTCAACAGAATTTTTGCTTCATCCGGTGTTCTTTCCCTGAAAAGAGAACCCGCACAACTATCCAGGTAATCTCTGGAAGCATCGGTTAGTCCATTATAAAATATATCAAGTATTTCAGGTTTCTTAAGAGGATGATCCGGCAAAGCATTAAGTAACTTGAGAAGCCTCCCCCAAGATTGTGGGAGACTCTCTTCTTTAATTTGCACAACGTTGTATATTTCCCTTAAAGCAGCTTGTTTCTCATGCGCAGGGAAATATTTAGCAGAGAAGTAATAAATCATATCCTGGGGACTACGCACACAACCAGGATCAAGAGAATTAAACCATATCTTAGCATCACCCTTTAATGAGAACGGAAATATTTTGAGTATATAGAAGTAACGCGATCTCTCAACATTAGTGAACAGGGCAGCTATATCATTTAACTTAGTAAGATGTGCCACAATAGTTTTAGATTCATAGCCATAAAAAGGGTCAGATTCAACCAAAGTAATTATATCTGGATCAACAGAGAATTCATAATCCTTATCAGGAACACAGATAGCTGAAGTTGCAAAAGCAGGATCAGGTTTCATTTTGTCTCTAAGTGATTCTTTGTTCCATTTAATCAATAACCTCTTAAGCTCATATCTATCTTTGCAGGCTAAAATAGCTAAAGAAGAACCTTTATCAAAAAGATAACCCTGAGGAATAATGGGCATATTTTCATCATCGTATTCAGATTCATCAATTTCTCTTTCTCTAGCCCTAGCAATTTGTTCTTCAAGAAATTCACTAAGGGGCACAGTAGTATCAGGCATAGAAGCAGTTTCATCATAAGTATCATGCATAGCAGAAGTGGCATCATCAATAACATGTGACATATCAGAACGAATAGCAGAAGCAGGTTTAGGTGTCGCTAGCTTACTCATAACAGAAGGTGAATCAAGTGCAGAGCTAGATGCCAGTTCCTTACCTCCCCTCGTAGTTGAGGGATAAATTGTTGTCTTAGCGTCTTTCAAGTTCTTCATAGTGTCCAGCAGATATAAATCCCAAGTGACTCAAATAATAGAGCTATATTCCCCGGCAACGGCGCCAGAAAAAGGTCTTGATAACCCACAAGTATAGGGGATCGCAACAATTTTCGAGGGTAGAGTATTTAACCCAAATTTATTGATTCGACACAAGGGGAGCCAAAGAATATTCTCAAGTATTAGCAGCTGAGTTGTCAATTCAACCACACCTGGAAACTTAGTATCTGCAGCAAAGTGTTTAGTAGCAAAGTAATATGATAGTGGTGGTAACAGCAGCAAAAGTAAAGACAACAAAAGTAATGTTTTTGGTATTTTGTAGTGATTGTAACAGTAGCAGCGGAAAAGTAAATAAGCGTAAACCAGTATATGAAAAGCTCGTCGGCACCGGATCAGTGATGGATAATTATGCCGGATGCGGTTCATCATGTACTAGTCATAACATAGGGTGACACAAAACTAGCTCCAATTCATCAATGTAATGTAGGCACGTATTCCGTATATAGTCATACGTGCTTATGGAAAAGAACTTGCATGACATCTTTTGTCCTACCCTCCCGTGGCAGCGGGGTCCTATTGGAAACTAAGGGATATTAAGGCCTCCTTTTAATAGAGAACCAGAACAAAGCATTAGCACATAGTGAATACATGAACTCCTCAAACTATGGTCATCACTGGGAGTGGTCCCGATTATTGTCACTTCGGGGTTGCCGGATCATAACACATAGTAGGTGACTATAGACTTGGAAGATAGGATCAAGAACACACATATATTCATGAAAACATAATAGGTTCAGATCTGAAATCATGGCACTCGGGCCCTAGTGACAAGCATTAAGCATAGCAAAGTCATAGCAACATCAATCTCAGAACATAGTGGATACTAGGGATCAAACCCTAACAAAACTAACTCGATTACATGATAAATCTCATCCAACCCATCACCGTCCAGCAAGCCTACGATGGAATTACTCACGCACGGCAGTGAGCATCATGAAATTGGTGATGGAGGATGGTTGATGTTGACGACGACGATGAATCCCCCTCTTCGGAGCCCCGAACGGACTCCAGATCAGCCCTCCCGAGAGGTTTTAGGGCTTGGCGGCGGCTCCGTATCGTAAAACGCGATGATTTCTTCTCTCTGATTTTTTTCTCCCCAAAAGCCAACATATAGAGTTGGAGTTGGCATCAGAGGGTTTCCAGGGGGCCCATGAGGTAGGGGGCGCGCCCTAGAGGGGGGCGCCCCCCACCCTCGTGGACAGGGTGTGGGCCCCCTGGTCTTCATCTTTGGCGAGGATTTTTTATTATTTTTTCTAAGGTGTTCCGTGGAGTTTCAGGACCTTCCGAGAATATTTTCTTTCTGCACATAAAACAACACCATGGCAATTCTGCTGAAAACAGCGTCAGTCCGGGTTAGTTCCATTCAAATCATACAGGTAAGAGTCCAAAACAAGGGCGTAAGTGTTTGGAAAAGTAGATACGACGGAGACGTATCAATGTACTGTCTGAACTGATTGCTATAAACCCGCAATGCGCCCTTCTGCAAGAATCAAAACTTAACCAGATAAATGAACAAAAATTTACCTCCTTCCTGCCACGCTCCCTGGACAAGAAAATGTTCCTCCCCGCGAATGGTTCTGCGGGGGGAATTGTCTCTACCATCAACTCTAATCAACTTAATGTAATTGCCTTCGTACACCACAATTTCGCCACTTTACTCAAACTCTCCTCCCTCGCTCACCCAACACACTTTGTTATCACCAACGTGTACGCTCCCTCCAACCGCTCCCTTAAACAGGCCTTCCTCGACGAGCTCAAGAAAATCAAAGAAGACGATCACACGCCGTGGCTAACCGTCGGCGACTTCAACCTCATTCGTTTCTCCCACTAAAAGAATAACCCAAATTTTCGCCAACGAGATGCCGATGCCTTTAATGCGCTAATTAACGACCTAGACTTGATAGAGCTACCCTTACTAGACCGTAGGTTCACGTGGACAAACAATAGGCCATCTCCTACACTTGAACGACTCGACCGTGCCTTCTTTAATCTAGCTTGGAACTCACACTTCCCAAACACCACACTCTCTTCACTCACGCAGATTACTTCTGACCACATCCCCTTAATCATCCAAGTGCAAACTAACGTACCCCGCCCCCGCCACTTTCGGTTTGAATCACACTGGACCACCTCAACGGATTGTCACAAAATCATCCAACTATGTTGGGCCCCCAACACACAAGTGGACCGTAACCTAGATCTACCGCCATCCTATCAAAAGCCCTTAAATCTACTCGGACCGTGCTCAAAAGGTGGGCTCGACGACGTTCCTCAGCCCAACTGCGAGAAATCACTGCAAAAAGGATCATTAACCTTGTTGACCTCAAGGAAGAATCTAGACCCCTCTCCGCTGCCGAGAAAATGCTATGATCTGTAACCACGACCTCTCTCCAAACTGCCGCTCGAGAAAAATGGCATTCTGGAAACAGCGCGGCAAATTCCGTGCTGCAATTGATGGAGACGAAAACACCGAATATTTCCATGCTGCCACATCACAACGCCTCCGGAAAAACTCAATCACTTCTCTCTCCTCGGGAGGGGCCGATTTCCACTCGCATCAGCAAAAGGCAACCATTCTCAAAGACCACTTCACATCCATCATTGGAACCTCACCGCAAACCTCCTGGTCCTTCGACCCAAAGAAATACTACCCACATATGATACCACAACTCCTCTCCCTCGACTCCCCCTTCTCGGAAGCCGAAATAAAAGACTCCTTTTTTCAGATGAACCCACTAGCCAGTCCTGGGACAGATGGCTTCAGCCCTCTATTCTACCGCAAATTCTGGAGCCTCGTCAAACCACACATACTTACATTCATGAACGACTTCTAGAACTGCGTAGCCAAGACCAAATGCTTAAATAGAGCTCACATCGTTCTCATCCCCAAAACTGAAAACGTCACCACACCACACCTGATGCTTTCAGACCAATCTCACTACAAAACCGTCCTATCAAGGCTGTTGCTAAAATCCTTACAAATCGCATAAAACCCTTAATTCCGCTGCTCGTACACGACAACCAAACAGGCTTCATTTGCGGACGATGCATCGCCGAAAACATTGTCTACGCAGCCGACCTCGTCAGCTCCTGCCACTCCAAGAAAGCACCAACCATGGTCATCAAACTCGACTTTCGGAAAGCTTTCGAATCTCTATCCTAGGACTCACTTCTCACCATTCTGCAAATCCGAGGCTTTTCCCACAAATTCTCTGCCTAGATCTCCGATCTTCTGACCACCGGAAAAACCGCCGTGCTACTCAACGGGGTCCCTGGGAACTGGATCAACTGCAAGAGTGGTCTTAGACAGGGAGACCCGATATCTCCATACCTTTTTATCATTGTCGCTGACTTGCTACAACAGATGATCCAACAGGACTGCAACCTACTTCACCTTACCCACCCACTGTCCTCCCACCTCCCACCCACTGTCCTACAATACGCCGATGACACGCTGATCATAGCCAAAGCCTCTACTGTGGCCGCATCACAACTAAAAGACATCTTGTACAGGTTCGCCCTAGCAACTGGCCTTGATATCAACTACTCAAAAACCACGCTCGTCCCACTGCATGTCACACCTGACATTGCCTCTTCAATTGCTTCCATCTTACAATGCCCGGTCTCATCGTTCCCACAGATCTACCTGGGACTCCCTCTGGCACCGACCCGACTGCCCGCCAATGCATTCCTCCCTATCATAGAGAAATGCAAAAAAATCCTCTCTGGCTGGCGCGCCAGACTGCTATCTAAAGGCGATAGGCTTATCCTCCTGTCTGCAGTAATCGACTCCATAGTAGTCTACTTTATGTCCGTCTTTCTCATCCCGAAAAGTGTGCTCACAACTCTCGAATCGATCCGCCGCGCTTTCTTTTGGGCTGCTGAAGAAACATGCACGGGTGCTGACTGTCTAGTTGCTTGGAAAAATGTTTGCAAACCTAAGAAATTTGGTGGTTTAGGGCTGAAAAATCTGGCACAACAAAATCGTTGTCTCCTCATGAAATTTGTCGTCAAGGCTCTACTTCCACAACGAACACCTTGGCTTGACTGGCTCGATCTACAACACCCTAACGCTCTTGTTAACCCACAATGCAACCAGTCTTTCCTTTGCAAGACCATTAACCAGCAGCTCCCCTTCCTACACCCCATCTCTTTTGTTCTGACAAACTCGGGGACCAACATTTATTTCTGGCTAGACTCTTGGCTACATCGTAAACCACTTGCGCACCTGTTTCCCTACCTATTCTGTCACACCACTCTACCACTTGCTCGCGTGGCTGCTGTTTTGAATCAAGGTTTAGAATACTTCCTGCGGACTTGTTTAACCGCTAATGCTGCGTCCGAGTTGTTGTCTTTGTTGTCGTTGTTGTAGGACTTCCAGCCTTCCCAAGAACCAGATGAGCGCTTCCTCAATGGCGGCCTACCTTTCTCCACAAAATCAGCATATGAGCTCACCATGGCAAAGGACTCGGTGGACCCCCACTCCATGCCTATCTGGTCATCAAGAGTACCAAACCGGGTCAAGATTTTCGCTTGGCTCCTTTTCCGTGGTCGGTTAAACTGTAAGGCTAATCTCTTGCGCAAGCATATTGTCTCTGACGCCCTCTGCCCAAGATGTGGGTTCAACGGCGAAGACACTTCACACATATTCATCAACTGCCCCCTCACGAGGCGGATATGGCTCAGACTTGGCTTCACTCCCAGCGGTGGCATCAGCAACCTTTGGGATTGCCACATACCTGCCAACACTGATTTCAGAATCTGGAACTCAGTGTTGCTCATCATTCTATGAAAGATATGGGATTCCAGGAATGCCATGACCTTTAGGCAGCAGAACCACCACAGCATCACCACCCTAAAGAACATCCTACAAGACCTTATGCTTTGGACTCACAGGATGAACAAGCCAGAAGAAAAACAGGCCGCCTCCTCGTGGCGTTCTTACCTGTCCTCACGCTTACACGTGCTTATATAATTCACCTTTTTGTAATCAGTCGAATGATGGATTACAAAACTTGAGAGATATATTCAGGTGGGGAGCTCCCCCCCCCCCCCCCCCCCGCGGTGATTTTTCAAAAAAAACAAAAAAAACTCACGGGGGCACGCAGATGCCTGTGCACACGTCTGCCTAGGTGTGTCGATCACCCGATTGCCGGATGGGCATGGGTGGCTCCTGTTCAAAGCCAAACTGGCTGAAGCCGATAAGGGCATCTACAATGCCAGCCGCCTGACCAGGCGCTTATGAAGGGAAAAATTAATATTATCAAATAAAAAAAAGATCTAAGAGCGCTACTCTCCAACGGCAGGCACTAACCTTGGGCGCTAATTACACGACATGTAATTAGCGCCCAAGGTTAATTGCCGTGTAATTGCCGCATGAGATCATGGGTGGCGCTAATTACACGAGTAGTATCATGCGTAGATAGTTAATTGCCGTGTAATAGACTTCACTCGTGTGATGTTCAACATTGTGTAGACTTAGACCATGGCAGAGTAACACTTGTACTAAAATATTACATCATAGCATAGACGGGGAAGGATGAGGAAAGAAGGAACACTATTAGAATTTTCGAGTACCAGAAAAACTCGGCAAAAGCCGTTTCACACTCGACAGAGAGTTTGCCGAGTGTAGTTATCGGCTAAGGCTACTCGGCCCGAAACCTTCCGGCAAAGCCGACTTTGTCGAGGGTCGTCCGTCGGGGACTCGGCAAAGGTTTCCCATTGACTAGGTTCTCGGCCAACATTTTCCATTGGCTCCTATTTGTCGGGTACTTTTGACTAGATCCTCGGCATGTTATGGATAAGCCGAGTACCTTTGACTAGGTTCTCGGCAAATGTACTGTCATAGCCCTAGAATTTGACTGCAATTAGTTTCATAAGCATCGATGCATCATGTCTATATTTGTTTGAAATTTGAAATGGGGACGACAAACCCTAGCACCAAATGAATTCAACTAGGTTCAAATAAATATATTTTCAATGAACCCAAAATGCCCTGCAGAAAAGTTCATCATTTTTGAATTGGCTAAAAACCTCTTCCAAAAATGGTGCACATATTTCTAGGACATTCTGGATTTTTGAATTAATCCTTATTGTATTTGAATTGGGGCATTTAAATTCTATAAATAGTTTAAATGTTCTAATAATGGTGAAACTAGTTGAGGGCTGTTGGAAATAATTTCAAAAGTGCCCACAAATATTTTCAGCATTTTACAAAATGTTTGGTATTTTATTACTAAATCAAAACAGACGAAAGAATAGAAAAACAGAAACAAAACTAGAAAGAGAGAGAGAGAGAGAGAGAATACCTGGCCGAAACCTACCTGGCTAGCCCAGGTCCTGTGCAGCCCACCTACGCGGCCCGCTACTGTGTAGCCCAGCTGCCAGTCGTCTTCTCCGTCGTGCCAGGAGGACGCGGGCGTGTGCCCGACGCGCGCTGACCACCTCCTGCCTGCCTGCATGCACCCCCCCCCCCCCCCCGACGCCCTGGACGACTCTGGCATCGCCACGCGACCCCTGGACCCTCTCTCACTCTCCCTCGTCCCCATCTCCTCCTCTGTCTCTCTCTCCCGCGATCGTCGTGACCGCCCGAGAACGCCCACGACCACCCCCGTGACCACCGGCCACTCCTCGCCCTGCCGTTGAGCCCAGAGGCTCAGCCGCAACCTCTTCTCCCTCCTCGCCGAGCTACACGAGCCAGGACGGTCCCAAGACGATGCATGTGGCCTTCTTCCCCGACCACGGCAGCCGGATGCCACCGCCTGATTCGCCGTCTCCGCCGCCTCCCCGAGTCTGCTGAGCTCCGCTTCGACCTCGTCGTGAGCTCCTCTACCGAACCCCTCTCTCCCCGCCATAGATCCATTTCTCTAGCTCCGCTGACCACCCGGCCGAAGCTCGCCGCCACCGTGCCTCATCGCCAGCGTGGCTAGAGCCACAATAGCTCGAAGCCGAGCACACCGCTGTGCTCAGCGCGGCTCCAGGAGCCCGTAGCGCCCACCAGCTCCTCCCCACGTGCCCCCTAGCTCCAACCCGAGCACGCCCGTAGCTCCGGCCGCCGCCCAAGGGGTCGCCGCCGTAGTTCCCGGTCTCTCCTCGCCCAGCGGCCTGCTCCGTTGGATGCGGTGCACGTCCAGCAACCCGTAGGGCCAAACCGCGAGCCCAATGGTCTCCGGATGGCAAAACCCGACGCCTTCGCCGTGCGGAATGGTTGCCGCCGGCCAGATTCCGGCGAGGCCGACGTGGCGACATCATTAGTTGCTAATGAGCCCACTAATGACCCCTCTAGAACCACTGATGTGTGGGACCTTGTGACTAATTAGGTTAGTCTAATTTTCTTTTAAGATTAGTACTAATATGTGTGGACCCCACATGTCAGCTTTGACTTTGGTCAAGTCAATGTTGACCGGTTCCACCTATCATCCACCCAAACCAGCCTGAGACACTGACATATGGGTCCCAGCCGTCAGGTTTGACCTGGGCTGGTGCCTTTGACCTGCTGACGTCACTCTGATGTCATGCTGCCGCAATAAGCTATTTTCTGGATTTAATTTATTTCAGGAAATTTCAAAAAATGTTGCAAACTTTGAAAAATCATAGAAATTCAACCGTAACTCCAAATAAGAGGAATTATATATGAAAAATGATTAGAAAAATTCAATTTATCCATCTGTACCATTTTCATGCATGTTAGAACAACTTGTAGCTACTGTTTAGGACAAATCAAATGAATGGCATTTAGATAACCATATGTGGAGTTTGAATTTGAACCTTGGGTTCAAACCAACTACACTTAATTGTGTTGCTAGTTGCATTAGGCCAAATCACATCATATTGCCATGTCATAATCATGCATCATAGTTGTTGCTTTGCATTGATTGTGTTCTTCCTTGTTTGCCGGTGTTTGTTCCCTCTCGATAGACGTGGTTCCGACGATGTGATCGATGACACCGATGAAGAACTATATTATCTTCAGAAGTGCCAGGCAAGCAAAACCGCCTTGTTCATTCTGATACAATCCCACTCTCTCGCTCCTGCTCTCTTTTACTGCATTAGGACAACAACGATTCAACTGTTACATGTTGTGGTAGTTGAACCCCTTTTCCTCTGCATGACCTGTCATTGCCACAATAAATAGATCAAACCCACTAGCATGAGTAGGAGTTGTTTGAGCCCTGATGTGCCTACTCATTCATGCTTGTTTGTCATGCCTGCTACTACTTAGAGTTGAGTCGGGTATGATTCATCGGGAATGAATTGGAATGTCGTGAACATATCCTACTGTTGAGAGCTAAGTGTGTGAACACGATTTGGTAAAGGTAGCGGTGAGAGGCCATGTAGGAGTACATGGTGGGTTGTCTCATTGCAGCCGTCCTCAGGAACTGAGTTCTGTGTTTGTGATCCATGAACAGTTACTACCACGCATTGGAATGCTTAAGTGCCCCTCTCGACTTGTTAATCAACCTGATCTCTGTCCAGGAGTTGCAGCTAGTTTCTGGTGTTTGTAGGTTGTGTTAGTAGTCTACCAGGTGGCACCCGGTACAGGTGGGCTTGGAACAGACTAGGCACCGTGGCACGGTGTACCAAGCGTAGATCCATCCGTCGAGGTGGGCTTGGGAACCCTGCACACATCGTTTGGGGCCGTGAGCGACACCCCGGTCGGATCTCCTTGCAGATGGAACCCGAATAGGCGATAAACCTGGACTAGAGACTTGTGTGGTTAGTCAGGTCGTGGCCGACTCCCTCGCCAGGCTTCCGCTTGAAGGTTGCCGAGATACACGACGTGTACATGGTGGTAAGTGGCGAGAGTGTGTGTGAAGAAGTACACCCCTGCAGGGTTAACATCATCTATTTGAATAGCCGTGTCCGCGGAAAAGGACTTCTGGGTTGCCTGTACAGTTCATAGACAAGTGAAAGTGGATACTCTAAAATGCGCAAGATAAGCGTGAGTGCTATGGAGGGCCTTCTCGTAGGAAGACGGGAGCGGATCCATAGTGGTGTATTGATATGGTGAATATGTGGACTCGTGTGCGCCACCTCAAAAGAGTTACTTGCAGTTGTAGTTCAGGTAAGCCACTGAGTCAAAGCTGGCTTGCTGCAGTCAAACTCCACCACCCCCTTTGTTGATGCCGATGCATATGTAGATAGTTCTGATGTAAGTCTTGCTGGGTACATTTGTACTCACGTTTGCTTATTTTATGTTTTGCAGAGAGACTTCAGTCTCGCTAGTAGTTCCGTGTGGACTTCGACGTTTAGCTTGATACCTCAGCTACGATCTTGCGCCCTCGGCAGGATCTGGTAGATAGTCAGGCTTCTCAGCCTTTTTCATTTGTAGATGTCTGTACTCAGACATGTTAAGCTCCCGCATGTGTTTGACTTGTATGCTCTGAATGTTGGGTCATGAGACCCATGTTTGTAATATCTCGCTCCTCGGAGCCTAATGAATAAATACTTGAGTCGTAGAGTTATGTTGTGATGCCATGTTGTAGTTGCACATATCGGGCATATTGTGTGTATGATTGAAATGCTTGGTATGTGTGGGATCTGACAATCTAGTCGTTTATCTTTGGCAGCCTCTCATATGGGGAAATGTAGTCTAGTGCCTCCTTGAGTCATAGTAGTCCGCTACAGCCCGGTTCACCGGAGTCCTGCTAGCCCAGCACTATTGCTCAGGACACTTGACTGGCCGGCATGTGTTTCACTTCGTTCCTGTGTCTGTCCCTTCGGGGAAATGTCACGCGGTGACATCCGGAGTCCTGCCTAGCCTGCTACAGCCCGGGTTACCAGAGTCTTGCTAGCCCAGTGCTACAGCCCGGATTCACACGCTGCTGACCGACATGCTCGAAGTTGATTCATGTATGCCTGTCCCCATAGGTTAGTGCCGCTTTGGGTTCACGACTAGCCATGTCGGCCCGGGTTCTCTGTCATATGGATGCTAGCGACACTATCATATACGTGAGCCAAAAGGCGCAAACGGTCCCGGGCCATGGTAAGGCGACACCCGTGGGAATACTCGTGCGTGAGGCCGCAAAGTGATATGAGGTGTTACCGGCTAGATCGATGTGACTTGGAATCGGGGTCCTGACAGCTTACAACATGTCCTACAGTTGAGAGCTAAGTGTGTGAACACGATTTGGTAAAGGTAGCGGTGAGAGGCCATGTAGGATTACATGGTGGGTTGTCTCATTGCAGCCGTCCTCAGGAACTGAGTTTTGTGTTTGTGATCCATGAATAGTTACTACCACGCATTGGAATACTTAAGTGCCCCTCTCGACTTATTAATCAACCTGATCTCTGTCCAGGAGTTGCAACTAGTTTCTGGTGTTTGTAGGTTGTGTTAGTAGTATACCAGGTGGCACCCGGTACAGGTGGGTTTGGGACAGACTAGGCACCGTTGCACGGTGTACCGAGCGTAGATCCATCCGTCAAGGTGGGCTTGGGAACCCTGCACACATCGTTTGGGGCCGTGAGCGACACCCCGGCTGGATCTCCTTGCGTATGGAACCCGAATAGGCGATAAACCTGGACTAGAGACTTGTGTTGTTAGTCAGGTCGTGGCCGACTCCCTCGCCAGGCTTCCGCTTGAAGGTTGCCGAGATACACGATGTGTACATGGTGGTAAGTGGCTAGAGCGTGTGTGAAGAAGTACACCCCTGCAGGGTTAACATCATCTATTCGAATAGCCGTGTCCGCGGAAAAGGACTTCTGGGTTGCCTGTACAGTTCATAGACAAGTGAAAGTGGATACTCTAAAATGCGCAAGATAAATGTGAGTGCTATGGATGGCCTTCTCGTACGAAGACGGGAGCGGATCCATAGTGGTGTATTGATATGGTGAATATGTGGACTCGTGTGCGCCACCTCAAAAGAGTTACTTGCAGTCGTAGTTCAGGTTAGCCACTGAGTCAAAGCTGGCTTGCTGTAGTCAAACTCCACCACCCCCTTTGTTGATACCGATGCATATGTAGATAGTTCTGATGTAAGTCTTGCTGGGTACATTTGTACTCACGTTTGCTTATTTTATGTTTTGCAGAGAGACTTCAGTCTCGCTAGTAGTTCCGTGTGGACTTCGCGTTTGGCTTGATACCTCAGCTACGATCTTGCGCCCTCGGCAGGATCTGGTAGATAGTCAGGCTTCTCAGCCTTTTTCATTTGTAGATGTTTGTACTCAGACATGTTAAGCTTCCGCATGTGTTTGACTTGTATGCTCTGAATGTTGGGTCATGAGACCCATGTTTGTAATATCTCGCTCCTCGGAGCCTAATGAATAAATACTTGAGTCGTAGAGTTATGTTGTGATGCCATGTTGTAGTTGCACATATCGGGCATATTGTGTGTATGATTGAAATGCTTGGTATGTGTGGGATCTGACAATCTAGTCGTTTATCTTTGGCAGCCTCTCATATGGGGAAATGTAGTCTAGTGCCTCCTTGAGTCATAGTAGTCCGCTACAGCCCGGTTCACCGGAGTCCTGCTAGCCCAGCACTATTGCTCAGGACACTTGACTGGCCGGCATGTGTTTCACTTCGTTCCTGTGTCTGTCCCTTCGGGGAAATGTCACGCGGTGACATCCGGAGTCCTGCCTAGCCTGCTACAGCCCGGGTTACCGGAGTCTTGCTAGCCCAGTGCTACAGCCCGGATTCACACGCTGCTGACCGACATGCTCGAAGTTGGTTCATGTATGCCTGTCCCCATAGGTTAGTGCCGCTTTGGGTTCACGACTAGCCATGTCGGCCCGGGTTCTCTGTCATATGGATGCTAGCGACACTATCATATACGTGAGCCAAAAGGCGCAAACGGTCCCGGGCCATGGTAAGGCGACACCCATGGGAATACCGTGCGTGAGGCCGCAAAGTGATATGAGGTGTTACCGGCTAGATCGATGTGACTTGGAATCGGGGTCCTGACAGCTTTGGTATCAGAGCCTGACTGCATGTAGGATTACCAAGCCAAACTGGTCGAAGTCGTGTCTATAAATGCTTTAGTTATGTAAGGGAATTGATTGTGGATGGGAACGTAAGGCTCTTTTTACTCCTTTACCTTATGCCCTCTGATCTGAGTCATCCTCTTCTTTCTGCGGGGATTAAGAACTAGGCTTTCCCATTTTCTATCAGGATCATGTATTACTAATCCGTAGACTTATAGGAATGATGGATTCAAGTATCAGTTCAGTTCCTACTACTTCCGTGTGTTGTTAGTAAATCTCAGAACCTTGATATTATGATGTTGAGAGGTTATGCCACCATTTTTGCAGGATGTCTCAAATCTTTTTGAGCATTTACAGTCGTTATGCTGTCCGAGTCATCCCAAGTTTCTAAACAATCTGATGCATTTGTAAATTCCTTCTTCCCGTTCTCTATGTTCCTTTGGGCCAGATTAAGCACACTAATCGGTCTGTTGAGGTACTCCGTTGCCTTGACATATATGTTGGAGTTAGTATTATGACCCCAGGTGTCTTAGTGAACTACTCAGTAATATAGCAAAGCTTTGCATCCCCAGTGTGATGATTCTGGCCATTACTCTCGAAAGCATCCCGTGATGCCATTTAGTAGTAGGTATTCTATTCCTGGGTTTGTTCTTCAACCCGAGATCCACCCTACTTACTTCATGTTGATAGTGTCTGCTAGTTCCTTTAGGATATTAGTAACCTTGTGATAGTCTTCGAGGTCCGTGGTGTATCATTCTTCTTCAACCCGAGATCCACCCTACTTACTTCATGTTGATAGTGTCTGCTAGTTCCTTTAGGATATTAGTAACCTTGTGATAGTCTTCGAGGTCCGTGGTGTATCATTCTTCCTAATACCATGAACCATCCATGGCAGAAGTTCTTTTGAACCAAAATATCACAACTAGAGTGCTCTTGATGAGTTCTCCATTCTACATTGTGAATCTGCCAGTTCTACCTTTCTGCATGGGTTATCCGGAACAAATGTTGAGCTTTGCTCGACATACTAATCCATGCATCCACAACTCAGCAAAACATATGTTCCTTTGAGTTGTCCCTCTTTAGTTGTCTTCTGACCTTCGTCTATCATTTGATAGTCAAGAGCATGTCATGCATTCATGCTCATCGATACCTCATATTCTTGTGGTCTGTCAAGCCATTCTATTCTGGAATGACTAGGAGAAACAAACTCCATTACCTTGTCCACTTCGAGGATTGGGTCAAAGTAGTTGTATTCTGTAGATCAAAATGCCAATCCGGCTTTTGCTCTGTTCTACCTTGGAGTGTTACCATCTTTATGTCAAGAATGTCATGAGAATTGCACTACCTCTTATGAATTCTTGATGCAGTGATACTTCTCGCCATCATTATTCATTCCTCGATCCCGTGTTGTTGTAACCGGAATGCCGACAGGTGAACCATGATGTGTGAAATCAATACTCCTAGCAACCGTGTTGCTTGGTAGTTAATGGACATTAATATCATTCTTAGCGTGTTGGTTATCGAATCACTATTCTAGGATTGATCGTGCTACCTTGTCCTTATGTCTGGTGCACTCTTCGATCTTTGAGTTAGGATTGAATGCTCTTCTGATCATGTCGTCTTGCCTTGAAAAGCAAGATTGTTCTCGAGCTTAGGGACATATCGGTGGTTCGTGATTTTCCGAATATCTTCTCGAAGGTATCACCAGGCTGTCACCTGATCGCTATGTTGAGTTCGTGATCAAGTTGGTTACTTGTAGCCACCCTTTTCTCCAAGAATCGGTGTTGGATACCCCTGAGCTAGTTGGTTAAGCTTAACAACAACTTGGAGAGTTGGAAGATAAAAGCTTGTCCTACCACGCTCATCCCTAAGGTATATCTTGTATCTGTGTTGAAGAAAGATAATATCTTCGTCGTTTGATCCACATGATCAATTGTCGGCGCTATTGTCTTATCAATCCTTTGATTTGAGTGTGGGCTATCGTCAAATCAAATCAGAACCAACGATATTCATAATGTTGTCTTACTCGTGGTTGCTTCCTCGAGCATACACCATTATATCTTTTGGGTATGACCAATGATATCACCTTGTTCACATGATTGTGGAATTCCATTTATATGGAAACCCGGACGAATTGTTGTTGAGCCCATCGACAACATTCCTATCTTCTCCATGATTTGTTGGACATTAAGCTAGTGTTGGAAACTTTTATAAGCAATATCTTCATGTCCCGTTCATGAAGCATATGTTTGGATGAAAGAAGTGACTTCCTCTAATTCATGTGCACTTGATGCAAGTTGCCGCCGTGAGTTCGAGAAAGATTGTTTTATTCCCTCTGGTACCATCCCAAGTCAGTCATGCATGTACGAAGTATGCTATGGTTTGACAGGCTCGCTACCTTCATTTCATATGTATCTCCTAGTACACCAAGCCACTGATTGATTTGTTCAAGAAACACGGAGTCTGTTCTAAGGTTAATCCTTTGGACTTCCACGCGTGGAGACTTCAATATCCTTGATGATGGTTCCCCACCTGAGCTCGATAGTGTTTCATTATAAGACTTCTACATGGTCATGCTTGTCTTGAACAGTGTGTTCACATGTATGTAGCAGAACCAGCTCATGTTTTGGAGCTTGCTATCGTAGCTCATTTCCCGAGAATCTCGCAACGTTATCTCGTTGGTTTGTGTTGCAAACTTTCTTTTCCAGACATGTTGTCTGAAATATCCTGTTACCAACCAGATCTGAATCTCAGGCAGATATGATGGTTGGAACTTTTCCAGGATCTATGATGTAGGTCCCGACAAGGTTGATGTTCCGGCCGACGCACCTAGCCGGAAGATCTGTCATTGTAGTATCTTTGACCATCTTTCCATGAGGATTTTGTGTGACTTATTATAGAAGTTGTTCCTTAGAGATCCTTGTGCTCTCAGTTTCTTCGATGATTCTATAACCATTGAAACATTGGAAACACTCTCGACTGTTGAGTTTTTCCCCAGTCACCAGAATCATTCCCAGCATTTGCATTTTGTTCCCAGCTTGCACCTCAGTAGTTGTTGTCCAAGATCATCTTGAAAAGTGTACTTACCATGGGTCCCATCCATCTCCGATGATAAGCAAAACATCCATTATGTTGTCTTCAACAAGGTAGTCCACATCATCCATTCTAGTATGAGTATGCCATTCTTTCGAATTTGTTCACACGATCGTTTGTGATTGCCTTAGGCTGGTATAAAGAATTTCAATGATCTCCGAATCAAAAGTAATTCTTTTTGCCACTTAAGGGAATATTTCTACGAGTCGCCTTCCTTAAGATGTCTCGTTATGGTATCATGGCAACTCAACTCCTCGCTACATTGACAACCGTTCACCACCTTCTTAAGTGTGGAATTGTGTCTACATAGTGAACCTTCGTCATCTGTTACACTCCATCCCTCTAGATGTATGTTTCATGTCTCAGCTCAAGAAATGTCCAATGTCTCATCCCGTGAGTTGATCGTCGATTGTTCGATCTTCGAGAAGATCGATCCTTCTAGAGTTTTCCCTTTCCTCTCGTTGTCCTGATAGTTGGACTTCTCAGAGCATGACATCAAGACAAAGATCGTGATCGAATCAATGTTCTTATGAAGTGCAACCTGGATCGTGAAGATTGCATTAGATTTGTGTCCCCACTGTCTTCTTACCTCACGTCTTGAATCTCGGGACGAGATTCTTGTTTAGTGGGGGTGAGTTGTCACAGCCCTAGAATTTGATTGCAGTTAGTTTCATAAGCATCGATGCATCATGTCTATATTTGTTTGAAATTTGAAATGGAGACGACAAACCCTAGCACCAAATGAATTCAACTAGGTTCAAATAAATATATTTTCAATGAACCCAAAATGCCCTACAGAAAAGTTCATCATTTTTGAATTGGCTAAAAACATCTTCCAAAAATGGTGCACATATTTCTAGGACATTCTGGATTTTTGAATTAATCCTTATTGTATTTGAATTGGGGCATTTAAATTCTATAAATAGTTTAAATGTTCTAATAATGGTGAAACTCGTTGAGGGCTGTTGGAAATAATTTCAAAAGTGCCCACAAATATTTTAAGCATTTTACAAAATGGTTTGGTATTTTATTACTAAATCGAAATAGAGGAAAGAATAGAAAAATAGAAACAAAACTAGAAAGAGCGAGAGAGAGAGAGAGAGAGAGAGAATACCTGGCCGAAACCTACCTGGCTGGCCCAGGTCCTGTGTAGCCGGCCACCTACGCGGCCCGCTACTGTGTAGCCCAGCTGGCAGTCGTCTTCTCCGTCGCACCAGGAGGACGCGGGCGTGTGCCCAACGCGCGCCGGCCACCTCCTGCCCACGTGCCCCCTAGCTCCTCCCCACGTGCCCCCTAGCTCCAACCCGAGCACGCCCGTAGCTCCGGCCGCCGCCCAAGGGGTCGCCGTCGTAGTTTCCGATCTCTCCTCGCCCAGCGGCCTGCTCCGTTGGATGCGGTGCACGTCCAGCAACCCGTAGGGCCAAACCGCGAGCCCAATGGTTGCCGGATGGCAAAACCCGACACCTCCGTCGTGCGGAATGGTTGCCGCCGGCCAGATTCCGGCGAGGCTGACGTGGCGACATCATTAGTTGCTAATGATCCCACTAATGACCCCTCTAGAACCACTGATGTGTGGGACCCTGTGACTAATTAGGTTAGTCTAATTTTCTGTTAAGATTAGTACTAATATGTGTGGACCCCACATGTCAGTTTTGACTTTGGTCAAGTCAATGTTGACCGGTTCCACCTGTCATCCACCCAAACCAGCCTGAGACACTGACGTATGGGTCCCAGCCGTCAGGTTTGACCTGGGCTGGCGCCTTTGACCTGCTGACGTCACCCTGATGTCATGCTGCCGCAATAAGCTATTTTCTGGATTTAATTTATTTCAGGAAATTTCAGAAAATGTTGCAAACTTTGAAAAATCATAGAAATTCAACCGTAACTTTAAATAAGGCTAATTAAACACAACACGATGCATGTCACCGTTCCCGACCGGCGCGCGCGTTAGCAAAGTCACTAGCCGAGCACCACGATCGACACAGCAACCGGCTCCGGTCACACACCCCCCACTGGCCACTGCGCACACCACCACGGCGGAGAGACACAACCCCAACCTACGCCCACGAGCACGTCCTCTTATGGTTCGGCACGCAAAAGGGAATGCGGTTGTCGAACAGCCCGCTGATTGATCCCCGACACCGTGTTCCCTCCCATGGCCCCCGTCCCGCTTGTTTGTTCGATCTTCGATACACGGACCATGGTCACCATGTGCCGCCGTCGGCCCAGGTGCATACTGTATATACGTCGCGCATCAATCCCACTGTGTTGCCGGAGCCATGGAGCTGGAGCTGGGGCTGGGGCTTGCGCCACCCAACTCGGCGGGCCGGAAGCGGTGGGGGTGGCCGCCGGTGAAGAGCGTGCACCGTCCGCGCGGCAACGGCGGCGGCGGCGGCCACGTGACGGTGAAGATGGAAGGGGTGCCCATCGGGAGGAAGCTGGACCTGTCCTTGACCTCATGTTCCCCTGATCCCCTCCGCCATTCACCAAGCTGATATACATATCCATCTCCAAAATTCACCGACTTTCACTAACAAAACACGAGGGATCCTTGACATAAGTTGATCTTAACCTGACGCCCGTGCGCAGATGCACGAGGCGAGCTGAACCGGGATGCCCACCGCCATGGTAGTCGCACTCAGACGACATTCGTGGTCACCTACGAGGACGGTGATGTGGACCGGCTGCTCGTCGGTGTTGTGCCATGGGGGTGGGTTGATTCATTCTCGTAGATGCATACGTGCCGTGACATCAGAACAATAGGATTATTATTTTTACCACATGCATCTATATACTGTCCTACTAGCACTATATCGAACTTTTTTTTTTAAATGAAGGCTCAAGAAGAGCCCGGCTTTGAATTAACAAAGTCATCAACCGGCCAGGCATTACAGAGAACCAACAAGGCAAAAAAAGAAGAAAAAGATACAAGGGACTGATGGAGCGGCTTACAACACAACACACACTAACAAGCACAAAAATAGGAAAATGGAGCACACCTTGCTAATGTCACTGCCCACTACACTAAGGGTCAGGACAACCAGACAGAGTAGATAGCCAAGGATCAACCGACTGCTAAGGGCAGGACCAAGATTGTGTTTGTAACATCGGGCAAAGAAGGACAGCTCCTACCTCCTCAGATGCCGAAGAGGGCCCCTACCCTCTCGTCCTGGCTCGAGGACGCCGCACCGTCGGCAAGAGAGACGCTCACCCGAGAGCTAGGATAGGAGCCGGCTTCACGGCCACTCGTGAAGAACACGTCGCCTGACCTGCACGAAGCCAAAAGCACACCACGCCAGCTACAACGCCGCCGCCCGCGGACACCCAGCAAAGAGGGAAAGCCACTTGGGGCAACCGAAGAGGATGAAACAACACCGAGCCAAGCCACAGCAGCGAGCATCACGAGAGCAAAATAAGTCGCGGCAGAGAAGAATCGGCTACTCAACAACACGGCCGCCAGCCACGCCGTAGAGAAACCACCAAAGGGGACGCCGGATCTGCAAATCATGGCATCGCTAGCCGCTGTAGAAAGGACAAACCAGCTGCCAGACGCCTCCATACCAAGGCAACACTCACCCAAACCTGCAGCATCCAGGCGGCGTCTCCATGGAGAGCATGACGCACACGGCGACGACGCCGCCCAATCCGAAGAGGATTTTGAGCTTTCGCTCCGGAGCAAGGTAGGGGGTGGGCAAGGAGGGTCCTCAACGGCGCCTCCAGGAAGGAAAGCGGCGCCCTTGGGCGTCGCCGCCGCCGAGGCCGAACCAGCCGGCCTAGGGTTTCCCCCGGTCCCAGACCTGAGCCACCAGCACCTCACCAGCCAGCGCGCCGGCAGCCAATGTCGCCGAACACCATGGATGGGGAGGAGGAGTGAGCCAGAGAGGTGGAGGAGTAATACCTTCAGATCTGACGAAGAAGAAGGCCTCCCGCCGCGACCACCAACCACCAGGGGCCTCGCCGCCCGAACGGCCGAGGAACCTGGCCACCAGCACCAACGGAGGCCGCCAGCCGAACGCCGACGCCTCGCCACCCGGGGCCGCCGCCCCGACGACCGCTGCCCTCCGCGAGAAAAACGAAGCGGGAAGATCCCCCCGCCACCGTCACCGGCGGCCACGCGGGCTTGCCCGGCGACCTCCTCGGGTGGCGGCGAGGGAGATAGGGGGATGGGTGGGGGTGGCGGCGCGAGGAAACCCTAGTCGCCGCCCGAGCCGACGACGCGGGGGCTGGGAGGGGGGGAGGGCCTTCCACGCCTAATCTACTGTATCGAACTGACAACGGTGTTTCTTCAACTCCTTTTTCTTCTCTTCTTTGTTTTTTCTAGGGCTTACCTCAAGCCCTTAAGACTAATTTGTTTTGTTTTTTTTATTAATAAAAATTGCAGTGGGGTGTTTACCCTACTGTTTATAGTAAAAAAAACGGTGTTTCTTCAATCAGCTGCAGAGACTTTGCGAGGTCGGCCAAAACAGCTCTAGATACTCCCGTAAACCCGCTGCGTGTGCTAATTTTGCCCGTGATCAATCGATCTGAAGGCGTGTGACTGAGGATCGAGCTCACCGAATAATTTACGTTTTGTACCTACGCTTCCTCCCTGTACGTGTATATGGCGGTTTCTTCAAATAATGAAGCATGATGGAAATGGACATCATATCGGTCATCACTCTTGCTGCAGCTTGCGGTGCTCTGTGATCTAAACGCTCTTGTAATTTTTTACAGGGTGTAAGAAAGCGTGGGAAATTTTCTTTCTTCCGTTTCCACCGTTCTGTACATGTTGCGTACGGAGCTTAGCATACATATCCAGTCAGTGCTGCTACTTCAATGCAAGAAAAAAAAGGTTGTCAGTGCTACTACTGTTCTGAAGATGTTGAGTGCACGCAGGTAGTACCAGTGCAGTACCATGTCACGTTTTAATTTGCAAGTGGACATTTTGTAACGGAAGGCCGGACTCTTCTGTTCTGTTCGGGACGACTGGTTGCAAAGGTGACCGGCAGAACTGTTCGAAAGATAAACGAGTAGTAAATCGAATCTGTATACTCTAGCTGCACAAACATCCTCTCCCCGATCGCCACAGCTCGCCGCTCATCGGTTGCGTCGATGTATCTAACGTGAGATGCGCCACACTTCTCTGTCAAAGAAAGATGCAGCGCGGTTCCAATTGGGCACCTGCAGAAAAAGTCACATCGGAGCAAGACAGGTGCATGCACGTATTGAGCGGCCGGACGACCGGTCGATCTGGGCCGTGCATGCGTCCGGTGCGTGACGCCGACCGACCGACTAAGGGCCTGTTCGGATCCACTCCGCTCCCCAGCTCTGCTCGAGGAGCGGACGGAGCGGTGCCGAACGGTACGACTCCGCGGAGTAGGGAGAGCGGAGCGGAGAAAACTGTAGCTCAATTCACGGAGTCGCTGAAACCGAGCTCCGCGAGCCGCTCCCCGCAAAACATACCGGTTCGCTCGATCCTTTTCTGTCTCCCGTGCGACTCCCTCTCCTCCCTGACCATGGAACCCTAGCGCCCGCCGCCGCCGCCCCACCGCCGCAGATCCCCGGCACCCCTCCGGCCAAATCCATACCCCTGCGACCTCCCCATCTCCTCGTCCACCTCCTTTTCCCAGGCGCATGTTCTGTTCGACAACAACTTTGGCGGCACAGGATTTGGGCGACTTCTGGCGGCTGAGATCAACCAGGCCTCGTTGTCGTTCCCGGCAGCTCGGATTCGTCGTCTGCAAGGTCTGCATCCACGTCCACACCACATCCAGCAAGGTGAGATCCATATCCCCTCTTCACCCTTGTTCATCTGCATGTTCTTGATTCCTATTCCTGATTAGTTCTATGTGTTCTTGATTCTGATTCTTGATTCCAGACATGATTAGTTCATACATGATTCCAGCAAGGATCAGTAGTGAAATTAGATACAAAAGTAATCAGTTAATTACCGTGGATGCTGTGAACATATATGTTTTCATAATTATTGTGGGTGCTGTACAAGTATATACTAGTGATTTAAAAATGTAAAGCAAAAAAAATCCAGCAAGGACTAGTGAGATGTTGCAGAAATTCCTATTCCTGATATTCTATACTAGTGATGCACGTGACGTCTTCTTTATTAAATTCTCTGTCAATCCATCCATGGATGTTGTAGGAAAGTAGTGAAGAAATACACCTTGTGTTGTTTCGATGTACAGGGGCAGCATAATACATATTCTGATTCTGCTGCATGTGTCTATGTTCCCTTAAGGGCTAACTGATTTGTTCTTCTAGTGTTCTGCTGCTCTTGACTGTGACTCATCCATGACCAAGTATTGCCTCTGTTTCTTTTATTTGCCTTGACATGGAGGGAGTGAACTAGCTAGCTCGTTGATCCTCGTTAGTGATTGGAAATAGTTCATTTCTTTCTGTGGCATTGTGAAAGGGCTAACAGTTCAGTCGCTGCCGAGAACAGATACAAATGTTTAATATACAGCCTGCCTTGTGTTTATTGATGCTGCAGCTAGTAAATTACTCCTGCTTGATTATGCACTATTTATTTACTAGACAAGATCTGATGCACATTATGTTATTTTACGAAAAGAAAATCCTAAGCATATGCCCTGCTTGATTATGCACTACTTATTTACTAGACAAGATCTGATGCACATTAGGTGTTCGCTCGGGCACGTGCGGTGTGCCGTCGCAAGAGCACGAACCGACTTGACGTCCCGTCGATGCGGCTCGTTTTTTTTTTCACGGTAATGAACGAAACTTTTGGTCGTTTCTCTTCAGAGGTACAGTCGCACAGTGCTGGAACGGCGTTTTAATGTCTGATTATTGGCACTGTGGGTATATAGCTTAAGCTGGTCGCCACATCCAGTGTCGATCGTATGTTTTCAGTTGACAGGTCCAGTCCATAATAGAAGAGATCAAGAGAACATGATACGAGCGTCAACGCCGAATGTTAAGATGGATGATGATAAGCGGATCTCTGAATTCATATACACACACACACGTTGCTTTCGGAATCTCAGCATTCCAATTTGTTTTATGCTCTCGACAGCAGCTCAGAAACGCAAGTTTACGCCGCCACCACCGAACAGGTCAAGCAAACAAAAACAATCAGAGAACGTTACCGGCCGGCAGCTGCGTATCCAATCAGCGCCACTGTTCTGAAGGTGTTGGGTGCAAGCAGGTAGCACCAGTGCAGTAGTGTGTGGGCCCTGAGGGGGGCAGGGGGGACGGCCGCCCCGGGCCCTCAAGATCGAGGGGCCCCTCCCCAGGCATATACATGTAAGCTACGGCCCAATATATTTCCGGTCAGCAAAAAAATTCCGTGGACTAGACGGCTGGGCCTCACGCACCACGATGGAACGTACGCATCTAGCGAGGAAAGGTTGTTCAAAAAAAATCTAGCGAGGAAGGGATCCAGCGATCGATTCGTTCGTTCCTACTCCCTCCGTCAATTAGTGTCAAAAAATGTCTTATATTATGAGACAGAGGGAGTACTAGTTACTACGTACACGTCGAGAAAAAAGGAATTGATTGATCCTTTCTGATTCTTTCCTAGGTTAGTACGTGCATGCCGAAAGAAAAGGAACAGATTGATCCCATTCTATTCCATCACGCACGCATTTCACGCAGTGATTCTCATCTCAGCGGCCACTGACGCTTATCTCAATATCTCTTCGTGACTGCGACTTCACCGCTCCTTTTCCCTTTTCTTCTAAGTTCTAACTCGAATTTTCCACACAAATTCAGATCGACCGCCGATTTCAATTCCCTACCTCCATGGGGGCCGTCGGAACCCTGCTTTGCTCTCCGTCCATCGACAATTCGACCATCCGAGGTATATCCTCTATTCATATCGAGGTTCCTTGTCTCCTAGATGAATAGTTGGCACAACGGTATTTTTCAACAATTGTCAATTGATGCTATTTATTTATTTATTTTCAGCATTGTATCTTATCCTGTCATCCATGAGAAAGTTGTAGATGAATTAGTACAATCACAGCATGGAAATATTCATATTTATTTTTCTAAGAGAGTTGGCATAGTTGCCATGGAGGAAGGGCAACCAACTAATGGCAATTCAGAATTTAATGAGCGACAAGAAAATATCGACACCAACAGCAACGATAACAACGTAAGTGGCTCTGAGCATGTAGATAATTCATTGGATATACATGCACAGTTAGCTAGTGATCATGAATAACCAGTTTATATTATTGATATTTATGAAAAAATTGGGATAATCTTGATACAAATACAAGAAACATCTTAGTTGAGAAAGGGTCCATGAGAGAGGACAAAAAATGGCATACCTTCTAAGATGTTATTCAAATTCGCATTATCGTAGGAAATTAAGCAATGGGGAGGAACATGATTAAAATGACTATTTTATTCAAAAGATGTCGACAAAGCTTTTTTGCTTCCACTGTAAGATCTTCAAGTCAAGCATTAGTAGGATTTTATTCCAAAGATGTTGACAAAGTTTTTTACTCCTACTATAAGATCTTCATGTCTACCATTTGCGGGAATCAGAGATCCTTAGCACAAGATGGATTAGGACATTTTTAGGTAATATGTATAATTTGTTTGATATATACTGATTTTGGATGGTTGTAGGTGTTATTGGTATTATTTCATACATATGCATATTAATTTGTATTGTTACGATGTCTACGTTAAGGGCTCCGGATTTTAATCTCGCCCTGGGCCCCCAAAATCTTAGGACTGGCCCTGAGTGTGTCACTTTTTAATTTGCAAGTAGCCATTTTCTGACGGAAGGCCGGCCTGAGCTGCTCGGGACGACTGGGTGCAAACCGGACGGACAAAACAGTTTGAATGTTTGAAAAGGAGATGAATGTTTTTTTAAGAGAAATAAAAATGAAGATGAACAGTACCAGTTTCTCGGAGGCCGGCGCTCTGCATTGGGCTCAGCCCTCGAAAATAAGTCCTTAGACGGGCCTTCTTTGTAGAGCCGTCTACGAAGTCCGAACCGGCCCAGCGGCTGCGCTCCAAACCCTGGCTCGTCCTCCTCCCCGATCCCCTTTCCCTTCTCTGGCTCCGGCCAACGCCGCCCCGGCATCTCCTCCACCATCTCTCGGCGCCAACGCGCATTCCTCTCAATCTCTCTCCCACATGGAGCCCATCAAACCCACGGCCACCCCATCAAGCAAGGCCCTTCTCCAACACGAACCCGCCGACGGCGGAGATGCGGCGAGCGGCACCATCGGCGGCCTCCCTTTCCACCTCACGGAGAGGATCCTCCGCTGCATCAGCCCGCTCGAGTCGGCGCCCTTCGCCGCCGTCTGCAAGTCCTGGGCGGCGACCATCTCCGAGCGGCTAGCGACACCCACCCCGCACCTGTTCGCGCTCGAGGTCTTCGACGAGGACGAGTACATCCTCGAGTTCCTGTTCATGACCGACTTGGAGCGCCGCCGTGGCGCCATCTTCTCCGTGCCGGTCGACGACGAGGACTCGCCGGCGCCGGTGATCGCCGCCCGGCTGCCGGCCATGGTCAGCCACGCGGAAGATGACAACATAAGGTTATCTGGCGCCTTGCCCCGCGGAGGCCTCTCCTTCTCGGAAGACAAGCGCGTCGTCCTCGTCCACCCCGTCACCGGAGCGTTCCAGAGCATGGAGATGTACGCGCCCCAGAATAGGCTTCTCATTCAACCAAGGGTCAGGGCCGCGGCCGGCGCAGACGCCTTCTTCGTTAGCCAGTATTTCGAGCGGGCCGTGTCTCTCCGGTGGCGCGAGGAGGAGGAGTGGTCCGAGCAGAATCTGCTCCTGCCCCAAGAGTTCACAAGCAACGATGCAATCGACCTGGTGGCCTACAGCGGGGGCATCTTCTACGCCATGGAATTCTATGGCTTCACCAACACCGTGGACACGCGTGCGCTGCCGCCGTGGCGCATGACGAGGCTCCGTGTGCCGAGCATTCTCGAGCAGTACTCCCCGATCTGCGGGTGCCGCTACCTCCGGAACTCCCACCTGCTCGAGTCAGAAGGGGAGGTTATGTTTGTCGGTCCAGTGCTCGCACCACGTGAACCCCTTTGCCCCAAGACCATCAGTGGCTTCGAGGTGTACAAGCTGGATCTCAAGGGGCCACGATGGGTGAAAGTGGAGAGGCTTGCCAATGACCGGGCGCTGTTCGTGAGCGAGCAATCGTCGTTCGCGGTGCGCGCATCCGAGACGCCAGGCTGCAGGGGCAACTGCATCTACTTTGTGAGCGAGCTCAGGAAACATTCCTACAGCCACAGCACTTGGGGCGTGTATTCCATGGAGGGGCAGAAGGTGCTGTATCAACGCCCGGTCGGTGGTTAGGTCGGTGGTTCGCGGGGAAAGTACCGAGCTGCGCGGTGGTTCTTCCCAGTGGTCGGTGCATCACCGGCACGCTCAGGAAACTGTGCAAGCTCTGGAAAGAAGAGAAAATTCCAAATGCTCTAGGTATATGCAAGCTGGTTTAATCAGATTCTGAGAATGTAATTATCAGTTAGTTCATGTGTATCCCGTTTTTCTATGCACTGAATTTTAATAGTTGTATTCCTTGGAAAAGGTGCGTGCGTCGTGCGTGCGTGCGTGCGTCGTGCGTCGTGCGTGCGTGCTAGACTATTAGTATTCGATGATCACCTAGCCAATCACCCGATTAAACAATCAAAATGAAGTTTTTGCGTTATATTGTTGATGTTACCTTGTGGCGCCGAAACGCGCTCTGGATCCGGGTAGCCGCCCTGTCTTCCGGTGCTGCATTGTCTTCAGGGTCGCTGCTGGAAGAAGGAGCGTTGCTCGGCTTTTGGTGTGGCTGATTGTTGCGTTGCTGGAAGAAGGATGAATGCAATTTAATCTTTTGTAAATGTTTATGGCTTAATTCATCCAAGGATGTTCAGATGTCCAGGTGAAAACTTATAACAGGACTGCAGCTGGCATGACAAGAAGAACAGCAACAAAAGTTTCATTGTCAATGTTGGCCAGAATAGAATGTAGTAGTGTTCATTAGTACGGCAATTTTGTACGTAATAGAGTTCATTCTAACTTACACAACCTATTTTGTAATACAGGGAAGGAGCCAGTCGGCATGTCAAAATGCAGAAAAAAGAAGCTATGAAGGTCCAATTCAACAGTCAAGTCTCTTTTCCTGGACCCATTTCAGCAGTCAAGTCACTTTCAGTGACCAGTCCAATGACCCTGTCCAAAAGTTAAGGGCTCCTTTGATTCAAATGAATTTTATAGGATTTCTGAAGGATTGAAATCCTTAGGATTTTTTTCTATGTTGGTCCTTTGATTCAAAAGATCAAATCCCATAGGAATTTTTTCTATGGAATCTTTTGTATTACATTTCATAGAAAATCTAACATCTACTTCAACCTCTTTTTACAATTCCTTTATTTTTCTGGTGCCATCAAACACTCATTGTTAATCCTATAGGATTCTTTTTTTTACGGGAAAGAGAGTTTCATTTATCAGGTAATATGATTACAATCAACAGCAACAATGCTCGCAGTCTCGTCAGGAGGCGTGCGCAACCAGCACGCAGTCCGCTGTTGCGTTCGTCCCATTTGAGCAAGAGTATGGCTAGCTATGTTTACATTACGCCTGATCTTGATTATATGGATCCTCCTTTCTTGAGCCAGTAGCGATCTGATCTCCATCACTTTATGAGTATGTGCTGATCGATCTTGCCCAGATGCTGAGATCATTTGTACAGCTTCGGCACAATCGGTCTCCACCACAATGTTCAGTTTAGTCCGATTGAGGGCCAAAATAATACCTTCATGAATTGCTGCCAACTCGGCCTCCAGCGCGTCCATGCAGTTCCCAAAACCTCTGATTGCAGCAAGCATCACAGCCCCAGTGTGATCACGGAGAAGCATCCCTACACCTGCGGTACCATCCGTGAGCAAAAAGGACCCATCAACGTTGAGTTTTGCGCGGCCGGGGGCTGGCGGTGTCCAACGTTCCACATGTGGTATGGCCTTCTGCTTCCATATGGGCTCACCAAAATAATCCACCACCTGTTTCCCTTTGGTGGGGTCCGCATCAGGGTATTGTTCCAACGACAATAGCGATGACACATAGCTGGCGAGGAAGCGACGAGAGGCCTCGCTTGGAACCGCTGGTGTATGGTGGGTTACTTCATTGCGAACATGCCAAGCCCGCCATAGGATCATCATAATGAAGAGTCGTTGGGGAACAGTCCGTTTCTCAAGGAGACGGAAGATCCACTCCGGCTCAATATCCTGAAGGTCGGCATCATTGGGGAGGTCCCAAACTTCTCTCATAGCATTCCAGAGGCCGGCTGCATGGGGGCAGCGAATGAGGGCATGATGAGCATCCTCCGTGTCACGCCCGCATATGGTGCAAGCTTGAAGAGATTGCATGTCTTTCAATTTTTTCGTAGCTTCTGTAGCTAGAGATTCATGTGCAGCTTTCCAAGCAGATATACGTACTTTTGGCGGCGCTTGACTCTTCCAAATCAAGTCCCAGACAGGGCGCCGGCCATCCAGACGAGCGCTGGACGCTCCAGGATCATTTGCAGACATTTTCTCCTGTAAACCAAGAGAGTATGCACTTCTCACGGAGAACAAGCCGCGGTTATCAGGAAACCATGCCATAAAGTCAGACTCCAGCTGTTGTGAAGGTTCGATTTTCATGATCACGCCAATGTCAACTTGATAAAAATATTGTTGTAGCAGCCCTCTGTTCCATGTTCCATCAGTGTTCAACAGCTCAGCAACCCATTTGAGGCGGCAACGTCTTCTAGGGGTAATGGGCCGACATGAAGTGCCACGGGGAATCCATGGGTCTCTCCATATCCGGACATTTGCACCGTTACCTATGCGCCATATAATTCCTACGAAACTGCTTCACACACGACACTTTGATGGACGATGCTGAGACGATGGCTAATCCAACCGGCAGGGGCTGTTTGGCTTTCAGTTTGGATGGTGGGATATGACATGTCGTGTGTGTTTCGTCTAGTAACTGTCGTGCGTCAAGCAGTGCCCTAATTCCTATAGGATTCAAGTGAGCATGCCACTCTAATCGTACACTTTTCCTATTCCTACGTTTTTAAAATCCTACGAAGCAAAGAGGCTCTAAATTTGTTCATTACCATAACCCCGGTGCATTATTTTCAAGGAGCACAAGTCTCCGAATTCAGTAGCTTACCAAATCACACATCTAAGACGCTGATGACTGGGCGTTGTTCGTGAGCGAGCAATCATCGTCCGCGGTGCGCGCCTCAGAGATGCCGGGGTGCCCTTTGTGAGTGAGCTTGAGGAATATTCCTACAGCCACAGCCTACAACGCTTGGGGCATGTATTCCATGGAGGAGCAAAAGGCGTTGTTTAAACATCCCGTCGGTGGTTCACGGGGAAGTATAGAGCTGCGCGGTGGTTCTTTCCTGTGGTCAGTCCATCGCCGGCGCGTGCAAACTATGCAAACTCTAGAATGATGAGAAAATCCCAAATGCTCTAGGTATATATACAAACTGGTTTATCGGATTATGAGAATGTAAGTAGCAGTTCTATGGGGAGGCACAGATAAAGTTTCTGTCGTGGTTCTAACTCTGACAGTAATGTACGGGGGTATGAACGGAGAGGCTAGATCTTAGTTATGGAGGAGTTGTAAGCACACGAGGTTTACGAGTTCAGACCCTTCTCGGAGGAAGTAACAGCCCTACGTCTCGGTGCCCGGAGGCGGTCGATTGGATTATATGTGTGTGAATAACAGGGGTGCGAACCCTTGATACTGAGGAGGGGGTGGCTTATATAGAGTTTGCCAGGCCCCTCCAGCCCTCAGTAATGCGGGGTTTAAAGTACATTAAGACTGGGCGTTACTGGTAACGCCCCTAATAAAGTGCTATGATGACCATAAAAGCTACTTAATGACCGACCGTTTGCGTGCGGAGTGACTTTAGATCTCCTGGCAGTCGAGTGGTTGGCTTCGTGGTCGAGTGATAGCTTCGTGGTCGAGTGTCTTGAATCCGTCGAGTGGGATACCTTCAAGTCGATTGAAAGGTGACTTCTTCTTGGGATGTCCTTGGGTAGGGTACTTAGGACAGGTCCGTGCCCCTACCCTAGGTACATAGCTTCATCATTAGCCCCCGAATGGATCGAGGTTTGAGTGGGAAAGGAGTTGGGGGATCTTTTCGACTGGTTCTTCGTGTTATATGAATGCCTTGTTTTGGATCAATTATCACAGATGACGTTGTCAACTTCTCTCAGTCGCCTTGATCCATTCTTGGCCTCTTGTCGAGTGAACTTCTGTACTTGTGAAGTTCTGAGTGATGGTACGAAAGGGATCTTCAGTTTGACGGGTAGTTCTGTAGCCCGCGGATTTTGCGGGATTTGAATTTCGGGAAGCGCGCGGGACGGGGGCGGCCGCAGTAATCGGATGGGATAGGACGGAACCTCCTCGATCCCCGCGCCACCTTTTTCGCCACGTACAGCGCGCGCACCTATTGCGGGATTTGACGGGATTGCCTGGGCCTACCAGTCAGTCACTCGGAAGCGACCTCTTATAAGCCGCCGGCTCGGGACCTCCGAACAATGCGCCTTCATTTTTTCCCCTCCCCTCACGAGATCCTCCGCCACCTCCGCTCTCACCTCCGTGCAGTAGGTCTGTTCGAGCTTCGCCGGCAACGATGGTGAAGGAGAAGACGTCGGCTCTGGAGCGCGCGAAGAAGGCGGCGGTGCAGGGGAAGGCGAAGAAGTCCGGTCGGGGCGGATCTTCCTCGAGGACTGCTCTGCCCAAGGATTGGATCTAGGGCGAGTGGATGCCATCGGTGATTCGGCAAGATGATCTCGATGATCTGGTCGAGGGGGGATTCATTCCCCACGAATCTGCGCGTCTCCCAGGGAAGGAAGTCGAACCCCAACCTCTTGATGGTGAGTGCGTCCTCCTCACCACCCATATCGATCGCGGATTCTCTCTGCCTCCTCATCCTTTTTTCCTGAGCTTCTTGAACTTCTTCTGAGCGCAACTCCATCATTTTACTCCCAATTCCATTGTGTATCTTGTTGCTTTCGTTTCCTTGTGCGAAAACTTCTTGGGTTGCCGCCCCCATTGGGGACTCTTGAAGCACATCTTCACTTGTCGCTCTCAGTCGATCAAGAAGGCCAAGTCGAGTGACGAGCGGACACAGGTGATCCAGCTGTGCGGGGGCCTGGCGATCCAGATGAGGGGAAAAAGTTCTTTTCCGTCTATCACTTTTCCCGAGTCGGTCCGTGGGTAGCAGTCGACCTGGTTTTATTGTAAAGACCAGGTGACCCCAGGTCAGTCGACTGGGCTTCCCCCTTTCTCCCTGAACCGAGCACAAAAACCTGCCTCTTTGAAAGTGACGCCAGAGGAAAGGGCGCAAGTCAAGGTGCTGGTCGGTCGAGTGGTTCAGCTTGTCCGTGATGGCGTGACTGGCATGGACTTGTTGGAAGTCTTCCTTCAGAGGCGCATCCAACCGCTTCAGGCTCGTGACCATCCGATGTGGATGTACTCGGGTCTCGATGACACCACTCGGATTTATCCCGAGGAGGCCACTGACGAGATGCTGGAAGGATGGCTGTCGAGTATCACGGGGAACAAGGACAACCCCCGAGGAGGCAAGAGGATTCCTCCACTCGACCATACATATGAGGCGGATAAGGTCTGACCTTGCGCTTTCGACTGTAATCTTGCTTTTTGATTTGTTCTCATTGAATCAGCCGACTGACATTTGTCTCGTTTGTTGTCCTTCAGACTATTACTGAGATGTACTCGATGCCCAACGGGGCGCAGGAGCAGGCCGAGGAAGGGGAGGCGAGTGGAGGCGAAAGTGGAGACGAGAGAGAAGAGTGGGAATCTGACGGCGAAGGAGAGGGGGATGACGACGACGACTCCAGTGAAGAGGACGAGGAAGAAGTCGAACCTCCCCGCTCAGAAAGGCGATCCAAGCTTACACACGACCCTGCGCGGGAACGTGGTAAGGCGACTGTCCCTGTTGGGCAGTCGTCGAAGTGCCCTCGGACCACTTCTCCAGCGCCGACAGAAAAAACTCCCAAGCATCCACGCGCGACGCCGTCCAAGCCGCCCAAAGCTCTGCCCAAGATGAAGATGACTGTCCCAACCATTTCTGGCTAATAGTAGGACTTTTTTTCCTTTGTTAACCGTGGACGGATCCTTGGTCAATTCGTTCAATAATCCGACTGATTTTCCAAATTTGCAGTGCTGCCACCTCAGAGATCTCTGCCAAGGACGATGATCAAGAGATGGAAGATGTTGTTACCTCCAACCCTGGTACGATTTCAGATGCTCTGCTTCTAGTCGACTGACGATCTCTTCCGGTCGATTGGATTTTTCATCTTTGACCTTGGATTTTTCTTGTAGCTCCTCCTCATGTCATTGACCTCCCTGATGACGATGACGGAGTGCCTTTGAGGGTGAGAAGGAACAGGAAGGCACCGGCTGGAAAGACCCCACAAACTACTTCGGCACCTGAGGCCGTAGTTTGGGAGGGTGGTGATACCACTCGGGCTTCTGTGACCTTCGCTGTGCCTCCGACGAGTGTCCGGCCTTCAACGTCGACTGCAAATCCGCCTTCGCTTTTTGCCACACACCACGTCCCTGAGGACCAAGTGGGTGCCGCTAAAGAGGCTATACGCCAGGCGGGGATCATGATGGAGCAAGTGAAGGTCGTTCGGGAAGCCAGCCAAGCAGCTTATGACGCAAGTTCGGCTCTTCAGAGCAACGCCCAGGTCAGCCGATCACTGCTTGTTCTGTTAGGATATGCTATCTGAAGAATCTCTTTTCCGAAGATCTTTATACCTGTACACCCACTGGGTGTGTCGATTAATCTTTTTGGACGAGTGGGGGCATGCTAAGTGCACCCAGTGGGTGTAGTCCCCGAGACTACGGTGGACTGCTAGCAGTCGACTGTAGTCTTTATACTGTGTTGCTTTAGTTGAATTTCTTCACTCGGTCTGGTCAGGCCATGTCGAATGGAACTGTACACGGCCGACTGCGGGCAGTCAATTTTTTTTGGTCGAACCAGTGGGGGCACGCTGAGTGCACCCACTGGGTGTAGTCCCCGAGACTACTGTCGAACGTTTTTGATTCGGCTGTAGTCTTAGAAACGCCACCATTGTCTCTTGGTTACTCGGAAGCAACCTATCTTTGACGTTTGTCGACTGATTTTTCGCAGAAATCCTGTGAACTTGTGGCTCGCTACACCGAGTTGGAGAACAAACAGATCCAGCTCAACCTTGACCTGAAGCTTGCTCAGGAGAACTTGCAGAAGGCGAGAGATGAAGCGAAAGGTATGGCTGGTGAGCTTTTGACAACTGTTCTTTCTTTCTGGCCATTCTCTATGTTGATCTCACTTATCGTTCCACAGACAAACTGGAGGAGGCTCTGAAGAAGAAGGACCATGACCTTGCCGAGGCGCACAAGGAAGCCTTGAACAAGACGAAACTTGCTGAAGAAAAACTGGCTTCAGTCGGAACCCTTGAAAAGGAAAACTCCAGACTGAAAACTGCTCTCGATGCGGCTAACCAAGAGGTCAGCCGTCTGAAGAATGACAAAATAGCTCTGGGTGACAAGGCCAGTGAATTGGTAGGGAAGAAGAACGATCTGGAGGCTTATCTCGGTGGACTCGCCAAGAAGCTGTTCGTCATGCTTGAGGGTAACAATTTTCACCTGACTGGCATGTCGTCACTAAGCTCATGCAGGGTCGCTGTCTTATCTTTGACTTGTGTTTACAGAATTCTGTCAAAACTTCGAGGAGGAGACCAGTCGAGTGGAGAGAAGCTTGGACCCCATTAACTCCCCGGTGAAAGACGAAGCTGCTATGAACGTGCTCCGACTGGAGTCTCGTGTTGCAAGTGTGGTTGATTATCTGGCCCGACTGAAGGTTGCGGTGTCGCGGGTCGACACGTCGCTCTGGCCCAGGACGACGCTTCTGAATGACCTCGAGTCTCTGATGACTCGACTGAATGACGTTCCTGGTCGAGTGATGGAATGGAAGAAATCCTCTGCTAGGTGTGGTGCTGACGTTGCTCTTTCCCTGGTCCGCGTCCACTGCAAGGAGGTGCGAGAGGAAAAACTGGCTGCTATCCAAGTTGCCAATACCAGGAAGCACAACTTTCAAGACTTCATGGAGAATTTCATTGCTGCGGCCACTCGCATTGCTTCACTTTAAATTTGCCTCGGAATGCCGAGTGGATTTTGTAACCGTTAAACTCTGTCGAGCTGAAGGCTCGAGTACTTTGATCCGAGGTCTGGGACCTTTGGGTCTTATCTAAACCTGATTTATCGTTGAATATCTTCATGAATTATCTGTCGAGTGGAACTTGTTCCTCACTCGTAATAACTTCGTATTTGTGGTGTAGCTCCGAAGGAGAAGGTAACAGTCGACTTGCATCTCGTCGTCCTTGCGGATTGGTATGTGTTTCGTACTTAGGCGAGCGCTGGGCTGCAGCTAAGCCTCCGAGTGGGAGGTCCGCTTTCCACTCAGTAGGATTTTTCCAAACTTAGGCGAGTGCGGGACTGCAGTTAAGCCTCCGAGTGGGAGGTTTGCTCTCCACTCGGTAGGATTTTAAACACTTAGGCGAGCACTGGGCTGCAGCTAAGCCTCCGAGTGGGAGGCTGGCTCTCCACTCGGTAGCATTTTTTCAAACTTAGGCGAGTACTGGACTGCAGCTAAGCCCCCGAGTGGGAGGTTTGCTCTCCACTCGGTAGGATTTTTTCAAACTTAGGCGAGTACTGGACTGCAGCTAAGCCCCCGAGTGGGAGGTTTGCTCTCCACTCGGTAGAATTTTTTCAAACTTAGGCGAGTATTGGACTGCAGCTAAGCCCCCGAGTGGGAGGTCTGCTCTTCACTCGGTAGGATTTTTTCAAACTTAGGCGAGTACTGGACTACAGCTAAGCCCTCGAGTGGGAGGTTTGCTCTCCACTCGGTAGGATTTTTTCAAACTTAGGCGAGTACTGGACTGCAGCTAAGCCCCCGAGTGGGAGGTTTGCTCTCCACTCGGTAGGATTTTTTCAAACTTAGGCTAGTACTGGACTGCAGCTAAGCCCCCGTGTGGGAGGTTTGCTCTCCACTCGGTAGGATTTTTTTCAAACTTAGGCGAGTACTGGACTGCAGCTAAGCCCCCGAGTGGGAGGTCTGCTCTTCACTCGGTAGGATTTTTTCAAACTTAGGCGAGTACTGGACTGCAGCTAAGCCCCCGAGTGGGAGGTTTGCTCTCCACTCGATAAGATTTTTTCAAACTTAGGCGAGTACTGGACTGCAGCTAAGCCCCCGAGTGGGAGGCTGGCTCTCCACTCGGTAGGATTTTAAACACTTAGACGAAACGGATTCGCAGCTAAGCCTCCGAGTGGGAGGCTGGCTCTCCACTCGGTAGGATTTTAAACACTTAGGCGAAACGGGTTCGCAGCTAAGCCTCCGAGTGGGAGGCTGGCTCTCCACTCGGTAGGATTTTTTTATAGACTTAGGCGAAACGGATTTGCAGCTGAGCCACCCACTGGGGGATTTCACACGTAAACAAAAGCAACAACAATTACTGGAAAAATTGTAACACTCTTGTCTTTAATAAATAGACTACAAAAGTTTCTCTTATTACATCTCATCCTAATGAGAATTCATGTGTAAAAGGGGCGGAGCAGTTCCACATTCCTAATGAGAATTCATGTCGTGGTTCTAACTCTGACAGTAATATAGGGGGGTATGAACGGAGAGGCTAGATCTTAGTTATGGAGGAGTTGTAAGCACACGAGGTTTACGAGTTCAGGCCCTTCTCGGAGGAAGTAACAGCCCTACGTCTCGGTGCCCGGAGGCGGTCGATTGGATTATATGTGTGTGAATAACAGGGGTGCGAACCCTTGATACTGAGGAGGGGGTGGCTTATATAGAGTTCGCCAGGCCCCTCCAGCCCTCAGTAATGCGGGGTTTAAAGTACATTAAGACTGGGCGTTACTGGTAACGCCCCTAATAAAGTGCTATGATGACCATAAAAGCTACTTAATGACCGACCGTTTGCGTGCGGATTGACTTTAGATCTCCTGGCAGTCGAGTGGTTGGCTTCGTGGTCGAGTGATAGCTTCGTGGTCGAGTGTCTTGAATCCGTTGAGTGGGATACCTTCAAGTCGATTGAAAGGTGACTTCTTCATGGGATGTCCTTGGGTAGGGTACTTAGGACAGGTCCGTGCCCCTACCCTAGGTACATAGCTTCATCAGTTTCTGGGGCCAAATGTAACATAAGATCGAGAAAGTTTGTACGCCCAATGACATGGGAGGCCTAGGCATGCTGGACATGGACAAATTGGCACGTGCCTTGCGGCTCACATGGCCTTGGTTGGTTTGGAAGAACCCAGAAAGAGCTTGGGTTGATTTGGGGAGCCCGTGTGATGAAAAGGACATGACGTTGTTTTATGAGTGCACTTCCATCACTGTTGGCAACGGGCAAAGGGCCTCTTTCTGGCATTCCCCTTGGCTTGGGGTCGCAAGCCAAAATACATCGTTCCATCCATTTTTGCAATTTCCAAACACAAGAATGACACCATCCATAAGGCTTTGGATCTCAACAAGTGGATTGCCAAGATCAACACAAATTCTGGGCTCACAATTTGGCACATCCTTGAATACTATGAGCTTTGGGTTGGTTTACGAGAGGTCTTCCTTGATGAGGGGGTGGACGATGAGATCGTTTGGAAGCTTTCACCTTCCGGTGAATACACGACATCGTCAGATTTTTTTTAGAACGAAGGCTCGTGAAGAGCCTGGCTTTGAATTAACAAAGTCATCAACCGGCCAGGAAATACAAACACACACACAAACCACCTTGGCCAAACGATACAAGGGGGCATCTAGGAGGCTTACAACTCAAAGGAACACACAAGCTCAAAAAGAAGACAGGAAAACAAAGCTCGATGCTTGTCCTAGCCGAAGACTACAGACATCTAGGATAGGGACACACATGAGCACGACGAGGACCTGCTTACAACAGAGTGTGGTAAGTGAGCCCGACCAATGCCCAGGGAGAAAGACAACACACATCCACCGTATCTCTCGCCGCAGAGGGACCCTTCCCTCTCGCCATGGCTCGCAAGGCGCCGTACCGTCGGACTTGAGAGACGCTCACCCTAGAGCAGGGGAAGTGCAAGCTTCGAGCCTGGAGCAGCCGCATCACACAACCACTTGAACATTCGAGCACTACGCGAGTGCCGCATCGCCACATTCTAGAACACCTGAGAGCTGCAGGAAAAGCACCAGGTGCAGCTACTAAAGAAAGGCAGCAAGGGCATCAAGTAAAACCGACAAGCCACCGAGGAGCATTGCCAGGCAGCCGTTGAAGAAAGAATCGGGGTTCCGCCACTAGCGAGGCGCAGGTCCAGCCGGGTAGGGGAACCCTATCCCCTACTGCCGAGTCGAGGCGTCGCAACGCCGGAACTGGACCAGACGTGTCACCGGCAGAGAAACACCATCCATGAAAGAAACGGGGACACCTTCAGCCGTGCAGAACCTCATTGACACCGCCGTCACCGGACCACCTAAGCCACCCAAAGCTCCGACTTTTAAACCCCTCACCTGAACGCAACCCTCCCCAGGCGGCGCCCCCAAGGAAGACACGACGCACAGTGCGCCGTCGCCGCCCAATCCAAGCCGGATTTTGGGCTTTCACCCGAGAGGAGGAACAGGGGTGGAAAGGGGAAGGGCCTCTGCAGCACCTCCAAGGAGGAAAAGGCGTCAAGGACGTCGTTGCTGCCAGGCCGGCCAAGCCGACCAACGGTTTCCCTCGGCCCAAAACCAGACCACTGGTCACCCACCAACACCAGACGGCGCTCGGAGGGAAGCCGGCTGGAAGCGGCGGGGACGAGGGAGACTGGGGAAAGGAGCCCGACCTCATATCTGAAGAGGAGGGGAAGACCTCCGCGCCGCCGCCACCCGCCGGCGTCTCACCATCCGCGTGGTCGAGGCCGCCGGCCAGAGAACACCAGCCGAGATGGCGCCGCCGCCTCGCCAAGGAGGGCCGCCGCCCCAGATCTGAGGTCCTCCTCGAAGGAAGGAGCGACCGAGGCCTCGCCGCCACCATCATCGGCGGTCGTGCGAGCGAATCTCGCGGCTTTCTCAGGTGGCGGCGAGGGAGGGAGTGGTAAGGGAGCGGTGGTGCGAAGGGGAAACCCTAGACGCCGCCCTTGTCGCCCGAAGCGGACAACACGGGGGCCGGGGGGGCATCGTCGGCTTACAAAGCTCAACTTGGCGACTCCACTGCATCGAAAATGAAGCCGGCGACATGGAACAATTGGGCGCCGCCAAAGTACAAATTCTTTCCTTGGCTTATCATTCAAGACAGGGTCCAAATTCTTTGCTTGGCTTATCATTCAAGACCGGGTTTGGATGGCGAACATGCTTCAACAGAGAGGATGGCCAAATTGTGGTCTATGCCAACTATGCAAGAGGGAGCCGGAGACGGGGGTGCACATCATCTTCCGGTGTTGATACACGACACGCATTTGGACGGAGATCAAGACTTGGATGGGTTTGACAGGTGTGGACATCATCGACAGGAGTAGCTTCGACAACGTCAAGGATTGATGGCACCACATAGTGGGTGTCAACGCCAATGTGAGAAAGGGCCTTGCATCTCTCGTCATGTTGGTTTCATGGGAGATTTGGAACGAGCGGAATTCAAAAGTGTTTAGGATGGTGTCCTCCATGCCAAATGCAATCATGTCTAAAATCAAGGCGGAGGCCAGACTTTGGGGGTTGGCAGGGGCCATGCGTTTGAATTCTCTTATGCGGTGAGAGTAGGTTTATCAGTGGGGGGCCGTCTACGGTCGGTCGATCATGTAACTGAAAACTCTTCTTAACTAATAAGACGAGGCAAATCTTTTACCTCCGTTTCAAAAAAAAAAAGGTAGCAGTTCGTGTGTCTCCGGTTTCTCTATGCTCTGAATTGTGTCTCTCAGGTCCGAACAATCTAATTCACAAGAACACGTACCAGATTGTACGTAACTTTATTCTAAACACCAGATTGTTACTGGAGTAGGAGGCACGTGCAGTGCACGTGGTGTCCTGATCAAACTGCATTTGTTCCTGTATAAATCTCCGTTTACACGATTGATACTACAAAAGCTAGCCATAGAAGATCTCATCCACCTCGTGTAGTGTAAAAAATGTTTTTATATTATGGGACGGAGGGAGTAGTCACCATCACGTGAGGATGCAAGGTGTGCAGGTAGCCTTGCAGTGCCTCAATAGTTTCAGAAAAATCCCATCCACCTCGTTTAGGCGCGCGAGTGGATGGAGCGAATCCGGGTAAGTACAGCCGTTGGATCACTCGAGTTTGCTATGATAAATGATAGGGATTTCACTCCATGGAAGAAATCAACGGCTAGAAAATGCCTCTGCGTCAGGATCGATGGCTAATCCAAGTTTAAAATTTTCTGTACTATAGCACTTCCTCCGTTCCGAATTACCTGTCGCGGGTATGGATGTATCTAAATGTATTTTAATTCTAAATATATCTATTTTTGCGACGAGTAATTTGGAATGTAGGAAATAGTAAAGAAGAGACAAGCATCGCTCTCTGCGGTCGCCGCAGCTCGCATCTATCTTTTTTTTTTAGAATTTTTATCATTCATATCACGAATCAGTATAAAGTAGTCGACCCTTACAATCACACTGAAACGCAAACACAAAGGACCATGAACACCTAAAGTACTCTAAGACAATCATAACGCAAGAGGATCTCAGGAGCCCTGTGTAATCATCCCTGAATCTTGAGAGAAGACCCCTGCAGCAGAAGAATCTGCAACCAATCTGCAACCAATCTGCGCCGTGCAATGCAATGCGTGCGTGACGCCGACCGGACGGTCTTCGCGCGTGCACGTGCGGCGTGCTGTCTCAACAACGAACACCAATTCACATCCCGTGCTCGCGTCTGCTTTTTCCGAGAGTGATCTAAGGGCATGTACAATGGTTGATAAGACAGTTTTATCTTAAGTCTTGCATGTAATTTAGAGACGACAAAAAAGTATGTCTACAATGGCTTATATCTTAGCCTTATATTCAATAACTAGCAACTCCTTAAAATATGGTGAGACAAATTGTGCTAAGAGATCATCTCTTGTCTTATCTTAAATAAGAGAAGACAAGCCTTTTCTTATGAGTTCTCTCTCCTCCACCTCATCATTTATCCTACGTGACACTCCTAAGATAGCATTATTGTACATACCCTAAACATTCTTATATTTTTTTAAGGAGGATGTAGTTGTGTTTACCGATTTGATGTTTTTTGCCGTTTCTACTCTGTACTTTGTTCGTCCAAGCTAGTGTGATGATTTCTGGCGATGAAACTGGCGCACTAGCATTTCCTATAAAAAAAACCATCTGAGATTGTCTCGATCGTGCACCCTTACGAATCCTACAATAGTGCCAATCAACAGATCCAGCCCATAAAAGAAGAGAACATTACAAGCGTGAAGCGTCGACGCAGAATGCAATCCAAACGATGATACGCGGATCACCGAATTCATATACATACACACATGTTGCTTTCGGAATCTCAGCACCCCAATTTGTTTTCATCCTCCCGACAGCTCAGAAATGCAAGTTTACAACGCCTCTGATCTGAGCCGGTCAAACAATCAATCAACGAAAGGTCCCGGCCGGCAGCTTGTTTTACCTGTTTGTTTTGCCAAATCTGAGAAAGTTTCCCTGGCAGCCTATTCACCACCCACTTGTTTTGAGTTTACAACAACTCGCACAAAACCTGATTGATGTCGACTCGAACGGCAAAATTATCAGATCCTATGAAACTTGGGAAAAGCTTACTGTCACCCGGCGGATCGCAGAGTCAGCGTCTGCCACCTCCCCTGCATGACAGACGTCCAGTAAGCGTATATCGCCAAACACGCTTCTGCAACAAAGGCTATGTTTCTGAAACATATGTGGTGTTACGATGGTCTACGATGAGTCATGTTTTACAACATAACATCTGCCGTGAAAATATTCTGCAACCAGACGTCACTTGCAAAAAAATAGAACAAAACCTCAGTTGCAAAAAAAAAATTGCAACAAAATAGTTGTTGTAAAAAATTTCTGCAACAAGACCTATATTTCAGAAATAATTCTGTAACGAGGCCCGTGTCGCAGTGCTGAAGACATGCTCGCTCGCTAGATATGGCAAATCCGACGGCTCGTGACCCGGCTGATCTTAGCCGGCGGACGCGTAGCATTGCCCATGAAACTTCTCACAGTCTAAGTAAACTTGTGGCCCAGTTCAACGGAGAGTGATACGATGTCGTTGGCGCCCTCCCACGCGCGATCCGGATATTTCGGCAACCGATGATTGGCCCCATCCATGGACTTTCATGGACTCCCATCCCATGCATGATTCCATCGATCCATCCGGACGGAGGGGGCAGTACTGAAGGGAGGAGCACGCACGGAGCCTGGACCGATCCAACACCGGATCTTCAGTGCTGACCGCCGTTGATCAACGAGAGTCAGTGTCGGCGGCCGATCGAGCCAGTCAATCGGCACTTGTCACGCATCGTCAACCTCGCGACCGAATATTTACGATCCATTGCTCCTCTCCCTGGAGAGGCTCGGTGCAACGCACGGTCTCTAGGAAGCGAGGTGCACTGCACGCATCGAATGACAGGAGCTTGTCAGTGTGGTGTGGTCACCGCGCACTGCTCAAATGCTTTGAGCTTCCAAACAGACACGTGTGGTCTCGCGGACTCCAGCCGGCGCCGGTGGTGCGTGCTTTCTTGTGGACACGAACCGACGGGTCGGTCTTTTCTTCATGAGCGGGTGGGTCGGTTTCGTTCGTGCGTTGTACCCGGCTAGTGATCGATCACCTGTGTCTGCCGATTCCGAGAACCTCCGACTTGCTGGTGCATCGTTGGTCGGCCTAGGCCAAAAAGCTGTGTCACGGGCCTATTGAAAACCTGGTGACTCACATTTTTGGGCTGGTCTAATGGCGGTGAAGAAACACATTTTCCATTTTGGGTCCTTTGCGATAAAAGATGGGTCGGAGATTCGTTTCTAGGAGGATAACTGGCTGGGCAATGCCAGCCTCCGAGAACAATATCCAGCTTTGTACCACATTGTTCGCGATAAGAATGATACTCTAGCGCAGGTGCTCAGTTCATTTCCGCCGAATATTTTCTTTTAGGCGGGATTTGATTGGCCCCCGTCTTATGTCATGGCAAAATTTATTGTCTCGATTGGAGTCGATAAACCTGACACAAGGATGGAATGTGTTTCACTGGAACCTCACTACATCTGGGTCCTTCACAGTCGACTCTATGTATCGTGCGCTCACGCATTCAGTGGTCCCAGTGGATAATAACAAGAAAATTTGGATGTCGAAGATTCCACTAAAGGTTAAAATCTTTATGTGGTATCTTCGAAAGGGAGTTGTGCTAACCGAAGACAATATCGCCCGTCGCAATTGGCACGGAAGTAAGAAGTGTAGTTTTTGTATTCATGACGAGACAATCAAACACCTCCCTTTTCAACGCAAGTTTGCGCACTCTACATGGTCAGTCATCCAAATAGCGTTCAATTTGTATCCGCCCACAAGTGTTGTCAATATTTTTGGTCATTGGTTGAACGGCATTTCAAATAGGTTCAAAATGCTAATTCTGGTGGGAGCATATGTCTTATTATGGGCACTCTGGCTATGTAGGACTGATTTGGTTTTCAAGGGCAAAAACACCTCTCCTTTGCAGGTTATTTTTCGCTGTACGCACTCGCTTCGTACGTGGTCTACACTACACCGAAGTGAGTATGAACCGCTATTCAAGACGGTGTGTACGCGGTTGGAGCGGGTGGCCAGGGAGGTCTTCACTCAGCATGGGTGGCAGCATAATCTATGGATAGCCGCACCAACTCCTTCGACATAGGCGGACTGTCGGTCCTATATGATCCTACTATTGCTGATATGTCGCCTTTTTATATTCTCCTCGGGTGGTGTTGTATGCGCATCATGTGTCGCTACTCTTTGATTCTCCAACGAAAGCCTGACCTTTATCCCGCAAAAAGAAAAAAAAAGCCTTTGATCTTTGGTCTTGAGATGCCACATGCAAATTCGGAGTAAGGTAGTACTCCCTCGGTCTCATAATATAAATGCGTTTTTAGTGTCAAAAGCGCTTTTACATTATAAGACGAAGAGAGTTCGTTTTGTGCTCATTTGGCGGTAGCATCGATTGTGCGCGTTCATTGATCGTGACATCGTGTCGTGTCACACGCAAACTGCTTATGGAACCTGCACACAAGCCAGGGGGCTCATTTGGTCGTATGTTGTATCACACACATTTCACCTTTAGCTTGGCTTAGTGCAAATTGACGTTGCGAGCACGCCCAACTTTTTGACAAACGGACCGGCCTGTGTAGTTACCCCGTCTCCCGTCAGCAGTTGCACTTGCACACGCACACACATACGTGTCGAAACAGTGGACGCGTGAGAGAGATATACGTACGTACCACCACGCACTGAGATAAGGAGATGAATATACCCATGCCAGAGCATAGCCGGCAGGGGCCCGGCGTGGGGAAGCACGGTGTCCATGCGTGTCACACGACACGATGTCGCCCCGGCGCGCGCGTTCACAAAGTCACTAGCCCAGCACCACGATCGACACAGCAACCGGCTCCGGTCACCGGTCACACACCCCCCACTACGCACGCCACCACCACGGCACAGAGAGACACAACCCCAACCTACGCCCACGAGCACGTCCTCGTATGGCCCGGCACACGAAAGGGAATGCGGCTGCCGCACAGCCCGCGGTCTCGAAACTTGTCGTCGAATGCAGGTGGCCGCCGGTGAAGAGCGCGCACCGCCCGCGCAGCAACGAACGGCCACGCCTCCTACCAGGAGCTCCCCTAATCCCTTCCTTCGCCATTCACCAAAGGTGATATACACATCCATCTCCAAATTCCATTGACTTTCGCTCACAAAACTCGATCGATCACTTGACATGACTTGATTTTAACCTGACGGCCGCGCGCAGATGCACGAGACGAGCTGAACCGGGACGCCCACCGCCATGGTAGTCACACTGACCCGTTCGTGGTCACCTACGAGGACGGTGATGGGGACTGGATGCGCCTCGGCGACGTGCCATGGAGGTACGTTGATTCATTCTCGTAGATGCATACGTGTCCTAACACCAGAACAATAGGAATTTTTTTTACCATGCATCTATATACTATACTAGTACCTGTACTCCGTATATCGAACTGACAACGGTGTTTCATTAATCACATGCAGTGCAGGGGCTTTGCGAGGTCGGCCAAACGGCTCAACATACTCACGTAAACCGCTGCCTGTGGTAATTTTGGCCGTCATGAATCGATCACTGACGATCGAGCTCACTGAATAATTTACGTTCTTACCTACGTTCCTCCCCGGTACGTGTAGCTTTAGTTTGGCGGTTTCATCAAAACCCGATCGCATAACTTGATTTGAACCTGACGCCCGCGCGCAGATGAACTGAATAATCCTACACACACGGGCTAACAGACGTTTTACGGGATCCCTTAACATTAATTAACCTCTTGCCCTGATTTTCAAGGGTGTGGGGCCTTTCCTTCCCTTAAGCCAAATCAAACTCTGCCACGTGTGCCAGCCCGTAAACCCTGTAAAAAGCTGTCCGTGTGTGTAGCATTACCGGAAGAAACTGAACCGGGACGGCCACCGCCATGGTAGTCACACTGCTCGTCGGTGACGTGCCATGGCAGTAAGTTGATTCTTTCTCGTACTCCCTTCGTTCGAAATTACTTGTCTTGAAAATGGATGTATCTAAAACTAAAATACGTCTAGATACATCCATTTATGCGACAAGTAATTTCGAACGGAGGGAGTAGATGCATACGTATCCTGGCATCAGAAGAATACGAATTTTTACCATGCATCTAATACTAGCATATCGAACCGACAACGCGCGGTATTGAATGAATCACCTGCAAGGACTTTGCTAGGTCGGCCAGACGGCTCAGGATACTAGTCATGCAAACCACCGCCGGCCAATAATCCTGGACCTGGCCGTCATGCATCGAGCGATCTGCAGGCTTGTGACTGACGATCGAGCTCTCTCAATAATTTACGTTTTCTGCCAACGTTTCTCCCCGTACATGTAGCGCCTTGGCGGTTTCTTCAAATAATGATGAAGCACCATGGAGTGGACACGTTGTCGGTCGTCACGCTTGCAGCCTGCGGTTCATACGTGTCAAAGTATGAGGAAATTTCTGTCGGAAATATTAGCACTCTTTCGACTAATCTAATCCATGAGTAAACGCTGAGCATGGCAAATTCATGGGCCTTAGAGATTGAGCAGGGATTATTGTCTTATATGGGTCTAAGCTCATCCATAATCCATTGATTTTCTCTTCCGTTTCCGTACTGCATGATAGTTCTGTACATCCGGTCAGTGCTTCTTTTTAAAAAAGGAGGAAGACTCCCAGCCTCTGCATCTGGACGATGCATGCAGCCACTTTATTAATTATTCACGAAGACCTTACAAAGTAATACATCCGTAAATCTGAAGCCACCGTTCTAGCAACATCTGTCGCTACTCCTATCCACTTGATGAAGGGGTGCTGATAGTTGCTGATAGTTCAAGTCTAATACCACACAGACCTCGCAGCAAGCCTAACATCTAGAACCGGAGGCCCCAACCAAGGCATTGTCGGGTCTGGGGGGCACACCGGTCTGACGCACTCTGAGAGGCCGCCACCGCCGTCTTCCACTGATCCATCTTCAGAGCATTTGCCGACGCATCGACCTTGCGAGGCCTACCATCAACGTCACCAAGATGCCAGATAGCTCCAACCTCCTCCGCTACGATGCCGAGGAGGAAACATCGCTCCACCTCTGGGCGCATCGTCGGCCACCTGCCGCGATGTCGTGCAAGTCCAGCCCCGGGAAAGCACGCAGGGAATCACAATCTTCAAGATGAAATCCTCAGGAGGGGAAGCGACATCACGCCATTGTCTGGCCCTGCACCGCAGGTCCTAGGCTTTCACCCGAAGAAAGTGACTCGAGAGCCGAGATGGTCGGAGAGCTCCACGACGGCCCCCAGGAGGAGAGCGACATCCGCAAATGTCGCGCCGTCGGCTTTCGCCCGGAGCAACCCTACCTCCGCACCCTCACGCTGCTGGACGAGGATGGGGGAACCCCAGCGCCGCCAACATGCGAACCCACTGGCCCAAGCACCTCGTGCGTGGCGGCGGCGCCACCACCATGCACGACCACCATCCTCACCATCGGTCGAAGCTGACAGGCCAGATCGGCCGAGCCCGCTACGGCCAGATCTGAAACCTCGAGATGTCGTCGCGTCGAGGCAGCCACGAGCAGCCGGCAGCCCATCACCCGCGAGAGGACGAGGACGCCGTGCCGGGCAGCCGCCACGCCGGCCGGAGACGCCGAGGACGAGTCTCCCACCACCACGGGCTCACGCCGGCAATCGAGGTCGCCGCGCACACGGAGATCCCTGCCGCTGTCGTCCTCCGGCGTGGGCTTCGCCCGGCGGACTCATCCGGCGACGGCGGGAGGAGGGGGTGTTGTAGAGGGGGGGGGGGGCGGCGCACTAGGGTTCCCCTGAGCCGCCCTGGGGACACGCGGGGGTCGGGGGTGGGGTCAGTGCTACTGTTCTCAAGGTGTTTAGTGCACGCAGGTATTACCACTGCAGTCGGGGGTATGTCACTTTTAAATATGCACAAGTAGTCATCGTCGGAGCCAGGCATAACTTGTTGTAATAGACTGTCGGAAAGTCGTCGTGTTAAGACCCCATAAGACCAGCACCCCAGAACAGCAACCGCCGCCGATGAAAAATAACGTAGATCGAAAGGATCCAAACCGAAGACACGCAAACGTAGACGAACAACGACGAGATCCGAGCAGATCCACCAAAGATAGATCCACCAAAGATAGATCTGCCGGAGACATACCTTCACACGCCCACCAACGATGCTAGACGCACCGCCGGAACGGGGGCTAGGTGGGGAGATCTTTATTCCATCTTTAGGGAGCCGCCGCCGTCTCGACTTCCTGAGTAGGACACAAACCCTAACAAGATTGAAAAAATGACTAAAAACAAAGCCCTTCCGCCGGCCCTTGCCAGGATCTACTGCGCCTCCATGGCCCTAGGGCCACCGGAGACGAGGCGAGCCCTAACTTTTTTTTTAGAGGAGAAGGAGGAGGGGGAGCCCTGGCTCTAGGTATCGTGCGTAAGGCTGGAAAGAAAAATCAGAGAAATTGAACGAACTGGTACTCTGCGGTCGTGCATGTACGTGCGTACGTGCATGGACCGTGTGCGACGCAGACGTGCAGAGCGGCCGGTCGACCGCTCGATCGGTGCCGTGCAATGCGATGCGTGCGTGACGCCGACCAGACGGTCTTCGTGCGTGCGTGCACGTGCGGCGCGCTGTCGCAACAACGAACGCCAATTTCACATCCCGTGAACGCAGCTCGTTTTTCTGTCCAGAGTGCATCATTCCGTCTTAGTGTGTCCGCGTCTGCTTTTTCCGAAAGTGATCTAAACGCTTTCATATTCCGAAAGTGATCTAAATGCTTTTATATTTCTTTATGAAAAGAGTAGTTGTGCTTACCTTTTTTAGAAAGTGATTTGAACAATATATGTCTTTACGGAGGAAGTAGTTGCACTTACATTTTTCTGAAAGTGATCTAAACGCTCTTTATATTTCTTTACGGAGGGAGTAGTTGCGCTTACCGATTTGGTGTTTTTTCCGGTTTCTACTCCGTACTCCGTTTTATTTTTCTCGAATAGCATGCGTATCATATATTATACTCCGTACTTTGTTGTCCAAGCTAGTGTGATGATTTCTGGCGACGAAACAGAGGCATTAGCATTTCCTATAAAAAAACATCTGAGATTGTCTCGATCGTGCACGCATACGAATCCTACAATAGTGCCAATCAACAGATCCAACCCATAAAAGAAGAGAACATGATACGTGCGTCAACGCAGAATGTTAAGCTAGATGATACGCGGATCTCTGAGTTCATATATGTACAACACGTGTTGCTTTCGGAATCTCAGCATCCCAATTTGTTTTCATCCTCCCGACAGCTCAGGAATTCAAGTTTACGCCGCCTCTGATCTGAGCCGGTCAAACAATCAATCAATCAATCAAATGCATGGTCCCGGCCGGCAGCTTGGTTTACCTGTTTGTTTCTCCAAATCCGCAGAGTTTCCCCGGCAGCTTGCTACTTGCTTGCTCACTCACCACCCACCTGTTCTGATTTTATACCCCAACTCGCACAAAACCTGATGTCGACTCGAACGGCAATTATCAGATCCTATGAAACTTCTCACAGTCTAACAAAACTTGTCACCCAGTTCAACGGGGAGTGATACGAGGTCGCTGGCGTCCCCCCACGCGCGATCCGGATAGTTCGGCCACTGATGATTGGCTCCATCCATGGATTTTCATGGACTCCCATGCATGCATGATTCCTTTTCCATCCAGAAGAAAAAGGAAGCAAGTGGTACTGCTGGTGCGGCCGTGTCCATGGACCGACTCCACACGAATCTTCCAGGGCGGCTCGTAAGCGGCGTAATCAAGTGCCGACACACGCGCATCATTATCATTAGCCCGATAAGACGCAGCATCGCCCACGCCACGCACTAATCCCCCGGTGGGCCCCGCGCGAAACCCAAACCTCGTGAGCACAGAGCACCGGTCCACTCCACTGACGCCCATCATATGCCGTACACACGAGGCAGTACGCCTGACCCGCCCGCCGGTGGAGGACGCGGCCCACCGCCGCCTAATCTCGGCCGCGGCACGCCGACACGCGGGGAGGCGCACCACGGTACACGTCGGCGGCCCACCACCGGCTTACCACGGAACGCCGACACGAGGGGAGGCGCACCGCGAGACGCTACGGCGGTGGTGGCGGCGGCTGCTGCTTTTGAGGCGGGTGGGAACTGGGGCCTGGCCGTGTTCCTCTTGAAAAGCGAACGAACTTGCACTGCTGCTGCTGCTTTCCTCGAATCCGGCCATGATGATGCGGGAATCAAGATGAAGAAACAGAGACGAAAGAGAGAGTGCGTGCATGGAATGATTCTTGAAGCTTTTGTTTGTTCGCCGGTATCTCTCTTTACAAACACTCTTATATCTGATGCAGGTAGGTACATGGACCCGCACCTTGCCTACATGCCCAAGCACGCGCTCACACACACCTGCTGCCAAGCTCGCCGTCGCAGTCGCCGCCTCGGCCGGATAAGCGGCCCCTACTTGGTAACCCCCTGGCCGAGCTGACTGCGACGTCGCGGCTCCATTATTGGTCGGGTCGGCCCCCGAGCTCGCCCGGCATTTCACCGAACACCTTGCGTGTCGGATCCACGCTTAATTGCTTCCCCATGTCTTTCTTCTTGGACTGAACTGAACTGAACTAGTATCTGCTTGCTCACTGAGATGGTTGATGCTCTGCTACCGCTGCTGGTTGCTAACGACGACTAATTAAGACGCACTAGTACTAGGTATGTAGGTGGCCGGAGGAGGAGGAGAATCGGCGGGGGTTTACAGCGGTTCACTCGTCGTCGTCGGTGTCGGGGGTGGGCTCCCGGTTGAGGTCGGGGTTCTTGGCCCGGCGGCGCTGGGACGGCGACGGCGGGGCCGGAGGGTTGCCGCCCATGCCGAGGCCGATGCCGCCGGAGTGGAGCGCGTCGACGCGCGCGCCGACCTCGGCGGCCTTCTTGCGGATGGCGGCGGCGGTGAGGTCCCCGGGCGCGGCGGCGGGGGCAGTGGCGCCGTCGAGGAGCTGGTCGGGGAAGTTGAGGCGCGCGGAGCGGCCGCGGAGGTAGAAGACGGCGGTGTCGTAGGCGCGCGCGGCGGCGACGGCGGTGGCGTAGGAGCCGAGCCAGATCCGCGACCGCTTGTTGGGCTCCCGGATCTCGGCCACCCACTTGCCCCACTTGCGCATCCGCACCCCGCGGTACTGCCTGCCCGCCCGTCCTCCCCGCCCCGCGTGGGCGCCGACGCCGGGCGGCGGCGCGCGGGCCGAGAGCGGCTGCGCGGCCGTGGGGCGCTGCTGCTGCGGCGCCGGCGCCGGCGGGTAGAAGGCGACCGTGGCTTCCCTCTCCATGGCGGCGCCCGCGCGCGCACCCAATTCGGCGGCGGGTGCTAGGGGGTGGGCTGGTTGGTCGCTGCCTGCGGCGTGAGTGCGGCGTGGGCGCTCTGCCGCTGTGTGTGTGTCGGCCCGGCCTCTCTCTCTCTCCACTGGTACTGGGCCTAGGGTGCGGTGGGGTGGGGCTATAAATAGAGGCGATTAAGTGCGTGGCGGTGGGGATTAGCGGGCGGGGCAGGCGGTGTCCGTCGAGCTGGTGGGTGGGGGATTATGGATTAGGGCCAGTGGTGCGGTGATTCATCGAAGGCGCTGGATGGATTTCTTTCTCTCTGTCTTTCTAGCCGGTGCGTGTCGTGAGTGAGCGAGTGACTCGCGACAGACGGGTTTTTGGTGTGACGCCGGCGAGATAGGGTGCACTCGCCGTCTGTAACACGGAAGTGTGCTCCGTAAAAAGTAGCGATCGGAGGTCGGCGCTGGCCCGTGCAGCTCTGAGGTTCTTGGATTGGCATCGCCTCGTCTGGAGCTATCAAGCTTGTGCGGTTCTTGAGTCAGGTGTGTTGTCTGATCGGCCGTGTGACTTATCCAGGGGATTTATTTTAGTAGCAGAGGCCAAAGGGTGTGGACGAGTTGGATGTGTACGAACTGTCACTGCGACTCAGGGATACCCACGCCACGCAACAAGATTCTGATCGTGATCGAGCTAATTGACAAGGTTTTGAGCCGTTGCCCTCCACGAAATCATGCACACACGCCACGAAGCCGTCGTCTCGCCACTGTTCATCGTGATTGATCGTTGATGTTACGAGCCTCGATCGGTCGATCGCAAATATCCCCGCAGAGACGACTCGACGTACGGGCGGTCGTCGTGGCCGCGCGCACGGCACGTGCCGTGCCGCGCCGCGCTAGCCGGTCGCGTGCGCCCGGCCCCACCACCGTCTAACGAGCGGGAAAGTCTAGGCGGCTAGCCAGCGCGAGGGATGGACGGACGGACGAACGAACGCCGTGGATCTCCATGTCGGCCAGCGCCGAGCGCGGCGGCGGCCACGTGTGCCGTCGCGTCGGACGGCACGAGCCACTCCTGCATGCCCATCGCGTCGCGGCCTCGTACCCTACCAGGCATGAGATGAGATGGACGAGAAGGCAGCGTGGAACTCTGGATTGGCGGACCGACTACAACCGAGAGGGGCGGCCACGTGGACGGACGCTGGGGGCGCCGACGAGGGGAAGCTCGCGGTCGCGGCTGGGATACGGCACGGGAGGAGGCGAGGTGGCGCCCGCGCGGGGCCGTGTCGCGCCGCTGGGGTCCCCGACAAAGACGGCGACCGCGACGGCGTTGCTATCCACTCATCGGCCGGGTTGGTGGTGGCGCCTGCCTGCGATTCGTCTCGGCCTGCCTCGTCAACTTTGGGCGAACGGTTTGGTTTGTCCCGGCCCGGGGGTTGTTTATTGCTTGAGCGGCTGCCGTTGGACGGTGGCCGGCCCGCCCGCCGGGTGACGGGCTCTGACTGTGAGGCGGTGAGCGACCGACCGACCGACCGGCTAGTGGTGACGAGTGGTTTACTGGTCACGGTGAGTTGCTTCTTCTAGTAGCTTCTTCGGGACGGGAAGAATTTCGGGCTGTTTGATGCTACGCGCCTACGTCGGTCGGGCTGGATATTTTCAGTCCCGCTTCGGTAAATCGAACATTCGAGATTTCCGGCTTTTTTTTTACCGTTTACCTGCCTCGTCGATGTAAAAATCGGGTCAAGGGTTACTCATTTCTCTCGCAAAATATCCTTGGTTTGTGAAGGTTTGTTTACTCATTCCACATTCGACGAGTAAATATAATGTCGCAACGCGTATTATAGTTCTTTTATTTTCCGAGGTCGCGTATTGAAGTTGTTTGCAGCAGTCGCACGTGGTGCCTCCGATCCAACGTAAATTCTCCGTGATGCAGAACTCGCCGTCCGTTCACTCTGGTCGCGTCTAGAGCAGGTTCAGCAAGGAGTCAAGGACCACTCAGGTTGCTCCTGGTCATTAATCAGGAAATAGGTCCCCATCCCAACTCGCAGGTATTCCGGCCCGTACCGCAAGGAAATCAGGTGCACCGTCTTATTCAAAAAATAAAAAAAGGTCAGGTGCACCGTCAGGCGCTGGATTCTCGTACTGCTCATGGTGTACGTTCTCTTACACCTGCAAAAATGGACTAATCATTCATTCCCATTACCCAGGGCGCCGCATCCTCTTGGTGCTGGTACTAGCAACGTCCCACTGGCGATTGGCCGGTATCGCTGCGTGACGCGTTCCAGTTCCAGGCTTTGCTTGCACTGTGGCCCTAATGGGTAAGAGCATCTCCACCCGCCCCAGGACACTTTTTTAGGCTTGGATGTAGGCTCGGACGACACCTTTTGCCGAAAAACGGCCCAGCAACGCCACCAGCACCTCCCGAGACGTCAAAATAGCGCCGGCAAATCCAGGCGGAACCCAACGCGTTGGGGGCTTTTGGGGGCTCCGGCGGAAGTTTCGGCGAACCATGTCTCCCCACATGTCCTTTTTCTTGGCCCACTTGATCATTTCCTTCACAAACTTTTGATTGGGGTGGGGTGTGGCTGCGAAGATACCCTCTCGATGCACTTGTATTTCGCCAGATGAAGCATTTGGCATCAACTTTTTAGGTTCGGTGGTATTCTTAAGGCTCCAACGGCTGGAGATGCTCTAAGAACCCCTGGAAGGCTGGAACTACTGTCAATCAACCCCTGGAAGATCATGATTTTCCTTCTTCTTTTCCACTGCTGCTTCAGACTGCCTAAACCTGCTCGCTTCTCATGAGCACAGCCATTGGTCACTAGGCCGTACAAAGAGGTGCGCACTTCAGTCAAGCAACTGCATGTACCCCCTGGAAAAAAGCAACTGCATATACGTACATCTTTCCTCAGAAACTTACAGCACATGTATAATGCAGAAAGAACAGAAGTTCATCCGGACAACGTAGAGCATGTCGGTAAACAGCAGGCAGTCAGTGTGTCTTTGACTCACTGCATTAACAGTTTCAGGCTAATGTTCAAGGCACACATTCATGACGGTGCATCCACATTTTAGCAATGTTCTCATCACACCATGCCACATTGCCACCCACCCTTTGCAAGAAATCAGACACTCTTCAAGTATCATCTTTGCAACTGAGCACCTGTCTGCCGTCCCCGTGTACGCTCGTCTTGGTTCCTTCGGACTGCCTCAAGGGTGCACTTCTGTCCTGGTTAAGACTTTATCCAACTATGAGGTTCTATCTTTCGGTTACAGCTACTGCCCTAGGGGCATGTTTGTTATCCAAAGCGCATCCTGAATGTCACACGATAGCTGTTCTGCTGATTTCCATTCGGTGGGCATTTGCGAACCAACGATCCTGAAAAGCAAAATAAGCGAGTGAGTGAAAGATCTTAATGGGATCTAATGGCCTAATATTTTTTTTCTGTACAACCAGTACCACCAGAAGACACACATGACAGAATGTCACCGGGACTGGTTCGTTGCTGGACTACTTACATTAGCAAGAAGAGTTTGGTAGGGAGAAAAAGACTGGTTAAACGCACTTGTACATGAGGGCTATTTGGTTCCAAACTTTCAAATTTATATTCAATCCAAGCAAAACAATCCTCATACATATAGAACAAGGCTTGAGCAGATATGAAAGTACAATTCTTTTAATCATGTTTCCCGGTTTGACAAGGTTACAGTTCTAAAATAGCTGTTCTGGCACTGCCTTACTGTTTCCCATTTCTCAAATAGCAGTTGAAACTTCATGAAATAAATGATTTGAGGAACCTACTGTTTCTCAAATGGAATTTGAAACTTCTTGAACCAAAGGCCTCTGAACAATCCACGGGTTCCTACGTCCAATATGCTGCAAAATTTGTACCTCAAGTTAGCCATTTTCCCCAACACACAAACAGAACACATATTGCCAACCTGCTTTCCAATTCCAGTACAGCACTTCTTCAATCGACGATAAGCATGTTTGCCAAAAAAACAGCAAGGGTGCCCATGTTGTGGCTCCTACAGTTCATCCTTGTATAATGCTCAAGGCTCTAGCTGAGTAGCAGGAGCAAATTTTAACGTGTTATGGGCCCAAGCAATTTAACCATTATGAGCTTTCCATAGGTTCTTGCCAATAATAACGGCTGCTAAATAAAAACACGCACACTGAAGGACCAAACAAAATGAGCACCTGAGAGAAAAAAAGACCGCATGCAGATAATGAAGAGCTATAAGACTGAATGACTTATGATGCCTACAAGAAATCTTGAAGCCACCATCAATCGTAATGAAACTTTGTGCCAAGTTTCCCCCTGTAATAGGAGCTACCAACCCTTGTTGACTTATAGTGCCCCAAACATCGCACTACATTTTCCCCTGTTCATTTTTCTCAAGAGTTTGGCCTTATGGGAAATTATTTGTAGGAAGGACAGGAACTTTAAAACAGGAGTTCCGTGCCCCAATCTGGGTTAGTATTAATAATTGAAGATGCTGCTTATGCTAGAGATTTGGTAAAATCTCGAATGCACGGATACTTCAGCCGACCAGCGAATCCGTATCGGATACCGTATCCGATACCGATACTCCTCCGATACGCCCCCGATACGTATCGCTGGAGTATCCGAGAATAAATGATTTAAAACAATTACGATACTCTAAGGATACTTCGCCAGTACGTTTTGGATACTTTTCCAGCCCAGGTAAGAGCCTGCTCAGCCCAGTTAAGAAGCAACCAGCAACCCTAGTGCAACGATGCCCCCATCCTTTCCCTCACAGCGTCTTTCCTCCCTCCCATGCTCACACCAGGCGGCGGCTGTGTCGCTAGCAGCTGCTCACCCAGGTCCCAGGGCCAGCAGCAGTGGCGGCTAGCCGACGACGAGCTCCTCCTCCTACTCACCAACGTCCCTTCTCACGCAACAGCCATGTATGGACACTTCTCTTCTCCATTTCTCCTGCCCAGCCAAGCTCATCTCCTCTTCTTTCTTCTCTGATCTCTGAAGATCTATCATTCTCATCTCCTCCAGATGGCTTTGAGTACCTACAAAGTATCCGTATTGGTACTTTTTGAAAATGACGAATTTACGTATCCGTATTGGCCCGATACTGATACCCGTTTCTGTATCGGTGCATTCGAGGGTAAAATAGTTAAAGAAATCAAGGATACGAACTGCAGAAAACTAACAAAAGGCCTAGCAGATGATATTGGTTCGAGACAACTGCATAGAGAAACTTCAAGGCTGAAAATGCTGATGATGATAGAGGGTTTCTATAAAATGTGGTGAACAGGCAATGTTAGTTATGGAGGTGACAATATGGAACTGACAAAAAAGGACAGCTGAAGCTATGATGTTCATTAGCGAGGGGTTAAGTTACAGGTATAGCTTACTTGCCAGAGAAATGAATACCGCCTGGAGAAGGTTGGGTGATGATGTTCTCTTTATTAACATGGATGAATGATCATCCGAGACCAAACAGAAAAAAAAAAGTGTCTCTGAAGTGAAAAAACAAGAGATACTGAAATTACTGGTTACTTGTGTGCAGAGCGGCACTGAGGAAAGCAATCAAGCTTTGGGTCCTAAAGTTAGTGCATGTAGAAATGACAAGAATTCAAGAACACAAGCCAGTGGTACTGTCTTGTTGATCAGTTGATCACTGCGGTATGAAGACTTCCCTCGTAGCGCCTCACAAAACCTACCACCTAGCAAGTCTGAGAATTTCCGTGTCGCCAAGTTGGTGAAATTGAGCAGTGCGACTGAATCGACGATAATGACTTAACTACTTGGTCATATGTTGGTCCTAACATTCAGAAGAATATTGTTATGAACCTGTGTAATCACTGCATATATTAATAAGAAAACTATATTGACAATAGTCTAAAAAATGAAACAAGAAATATTTGTTCAACTCAATTATCAAACATATCTGCAAAGACTGTGGCACACAGTACAATCATAGCCAAAGGCTGAAGCAAAATGCACGCAGCGCCCAGTATCTTGTTACTCCTACAGTAGTTTTCTAAAGGATTGACTGGTTATTGTATATGCATTGACAGCAAAAGAAATACGCACACATATCTAATTGTTACCTGCCAATCCATGTGAATCTCACAAATAACCATCCTCATCCTCGTCGTCGCTACTCCAAAGCATGTCATCCTCCTTATGTCGAAGCCCCAATATACCATCAACAATGTCCTCTTCGGCAAATGCAGACATTGTTGTAGCACCAAACACTTTGGTCCTACTCGTAACAATGTTATCAACAACATCATCCAATTCATTCGTATCCCAATCCACTATGAACTCATCCTCATCTTGCTCATGGCCCTCTTCATATCTAAATTCTGGAACCTTCCCACTCCGCATCATTTCCTCATCAACCTCCCCATTTTGCACGCTGTCCCAAGGCAGCCAAATATCAGCAACCTTCCCGAGCGCGCGGCACCCGTCCCCAACCACCACCATCCTCAGGGCGGCAGCGCGTGCGTTACGCACCGTGTCGGTGAAGTCGGAGTCGTCGGAGACGAGCACGACCCAGTCGACGCCGCAGGCGATGGCGTGCTTCACCTGGCGTTTGAGCGCCTGGTCGGCGGCCTGCGGCTTGTCCGGGACGGTGCGGACATGAACGCCGGCGCGCCGGAGCTCGGAATCGAGCCCGTAGCCGACCTTGGGGGTGAGGAGCTCCCGCGCGGCGTCCTGGTACTTGGTGTTGTTGGAGATGTAGCGCTCGCGGAACTTCTGGCGCTTCTTGCCCTTGAGGGAGCGGAGGCGGCCGAGCTTCTTGTTGCGCTCGCGCTCGTGGAGCTGGCGGAAGTGGCGGGCGAGGTCGGGGCGGGTGGGGAAGCGGCGGCCGCAGACGGCGCAGGAGTAGGGGACGGGCGGGGCGGCGGCGCCCGTGCGCTCGGCGCGGTCGAGGGCGCGGCGCTCGCGGCGGTCGGCGGAGACCCAGGCGGGGAGGTGGGTGAAGGCGTGGCGGTTGGCGAAGGCGGAGACGGAGTCGACGCGGCCGAGGAGGGAGGCCGCCTCGCGGAGGGAGGTGGCCGCCTCGAAGGGCGGCCCGCGCGGGGGCTTGTTGTCGAGGTCCCACAGCACCACCACCGTCGGGCTCCGCGCCGTCCACACGCCGTCCCCGCCGCGGAACATCTCGACGTCCGCCGCGGTGGGCGCCGCCGAGTACGGGTTCTCGGCCGCTGCCGCCGCCGCTCGGAGTGGGTGGTCGGCGCGGAGGGAGAGGCGGTGGGGGGCGCGGTGGTGGGAGGGGGAGGGGTGGAGGACTGGCGGGTTGGGAGGAAGGTGGAGGAAGGAGAGTGGCGGCGGCATGGCCGGCGAGCGTGGGCAGCTCGCGCGAGGCTAGAGGTGGATAGGAGGAGACTGAAGGCGGAGGAAGAAATGAATAAAATCCGGAGAGCGGAGCGTCCAAAAAAGAGTCCATCAACGAAGGTGTCTTTCTCAAATGCTCATGATGAAAACAGTAAAATCAAAAAGTTCAAAACATTTGTTTTTTTTTGGCAAACTTTAAGGAATATTTGGAGTGCTTGTGAAATTTCGTCATGAAATCACATTCGTGAAAGTCATGGCATTTTTTAATAAAAAAATCAGTGCTTCAAAATGTTCAAAAATATCATTTTCAGAGCATCAATTTTATTGTTCCATAACTTCCATGGAGGCGACTACTAGGAGCTGGCGCGCAGGCCGAAAGTTTCGGCCGGCCGGCCCAGCCGCCCGATACATGCGTCCACAGCCGTCCGATTGGATCCCACATCGTCTTCTTTCCTTTCCTCGTCCCACCATAGTGCCGTTCGCTCGCATCGGGCAAGACCGAGGCCACCCCCCCCCCCCCCCAATTTCGCCGGCATGCCTCGCCGCTGGTCTTCTTTTTTGCGCTGAGAAGAAAAAAAAACACAGGAAGCCCATGGTGGCTGCCCTCTCCGCATCGTGCAACAAGTGTCTGTCCCTCTCGCCGTCGAAAGTAGCCTCCCGCGCGCCGCTCGCCGGAGCTGACCACCCACCCTCCCCCTCCCCCTTCCCCAGCAAAAATCAATGGCGACGACTCCATGGCTCGGCGTGGTAGCAAAAGTAGAGATGGTTCCAGCAAACCCAAAAAACGACCTTAATACCAAAATATGGAGCCGGTTCCAGCAAATCAAAATGCCAATAGTTGCAAAAAATGCAAACAATTTGGCGCTTATTCCAGCAAAACAAACAGGAAATGTGTGGTTGAAGCTTTTGCATCTATGGTTGAAGCTTTTTCTGTCGACGGTTGAAGCTTTTTTCGTTGCACGGTGTTGGGGATATTACTACTGGGCGTAAACCGGCCTACCTGGGCCGGGTTAACTTCATCAGTAGTCCCAGAGCGTTAAAGCCCAAGAAGATAGATGAGGGCCCAAGGCCGTAGTCGGTTCAACACTTGTAGCCGTAAACCGGCTTTGTATGTAAACTTGTATTGTAAGTTAGGAATAAGGAGAGACCAACCCGGATACGAATATGAACCGGAGATTGGGACTCTGTGAACCGACGAGGCGTCACCCGTGTATATAAGGGGACGACCCGACAGTGGTTCAAGGACAGACAACCACAACTCAAGACATAGGCGAAACTTGTTTGCTCCCTAGTCATCGAAACCCCATCAATTCCATCACAATTAGACGTAGGCTTTTACCTTCATCGAAGGGGCCGAACTAGTATAAACCCTCTGTGTCCCTGTGTCTGCTTTAACCCCTTCGAGTTAACCCGTTGCGATGGCTCCATGACTAAGTCCTTTTGCTAGGACATCTGCCGTGACAAAACCACGACAGTTGGCGCCCACCGTGGGGCTATCGCACGATGGTTTCAAGTTCTTGGAGGGCCGCTTCGAAGGACTCGAGGGATACGCTGTGGGCCGGATCACCAAGAGTCGTCGCGGCAAGATCTACATCGACGATGCAAGCTGGGGCCCCGAGGCCGGCTCGATCGAGTACGGATACCGGGTCCCCTTTGGTGGCATACACGTCTTCATCGGCAAGATCGGTGAACCGGGCCCTGAGCTGGACACTTGCACCGACCTCGTCGAGACAGCTCAGCGTGTGCGACCTGCCCGGGTTAAGCCGGCCGTGAAACGTGCCTTCGTGGGAGTCATCCATGGAGGAAGCTATGAGGATGGATCAGGATCTGGTGGCGAAACCGCCGTTTACTCTGGCGACGAGTCATCAGCCGGAGAAACTGAGTCTTTGTATCAGCTACAAGATGGCCGGATTGGGGGCTGTTCCGATGGCGACAGTATTCCGGACCCCTCTGATCTGCCCAACCGGGTTGGAATATTCATGGCCGGTACGCAAGCAACGCTTCATTCATCAACTGCCGCAGCGATGGTTTCCGGTTCAGCAGCGGCAACGGCTGCCGGGGCAGGAGGCTCTGTGCACCCGCCGGCTCAAGTCTTATTAGATCTGTTCGATGCGTTGGCTGCGCTCATGGCAGAGGCTAACCCGGCGGATCAAGACGCTCACAGCGCGGAAATTGCAAAGGTGAGGGAGCAGATCACTCAGGCCAAAGCGGATTTAGCAGCTGAAGAGGTCAGGATGACTGCGAAGCGAGCCGCATTGGACGCACAAGCTTACAAGCTCATGCTGGACCAAAACGCATCACAGGAGGTCATGAGGAGGAAGTACCGATCTCGTTTGCCTTCAGTTTTCGAAGCAAGGGACCTTTTCAACACCCCTGGAGCAGGAACCAGTAATCCGCCGGTGGCAAACCGGGCAGAGGCACATGCTACAGGCGCACCGGTCCAGCCCCGTTTAATAGATCTACCTCGTCATAATATTGGTGTACCGCAGGCTGTGCCCACACCTCCGGGTCACTACTCCAATCCGCTGGATAACCTCGTTGCGGCTGTGGCACGGTTGGAGGCTATTCCAGTTGAAGGTGATTCATTGCAGGCGATAGAGACGCGCCGGGTCAAGGAGCTCCTTAGGACGGCTTTGGTCCAACAGGAAGCGTATTCATACAGCCGTGACCGGATTCATTCTACCCCACATCCAAGCCGGAGTTATAGCAGGCATATGGAGGAACCAGCTGTGTCAAGTAATGCACGGCGTGGAGCGCCCCGTGGAAACAATCCGGCCGGTGGTGTTGACAATGCCCAGGAGGTGGTGGACCGGGCCCGAGCGCGCAGGGAGGCCGAGTTAGCGGCACAACATCAAGCTCGTCAGCTTACGCTGGTTCGTCCGACCACTTCGGTTGAACCTGGGCTTACTTCTAGCACATTGGGGGTACCTTGCCTTGTCCCCGCTTTATGCAATGTGCGCCTGCCTAAGGATTTCAAGGGCCCGCGCAAGGTACCGAACTATACGGCGGATCAACCTCCAGAGACATGGGTGGAGAGCTATGAGATGGCCATGGAAATGCTTGTTGTAGATGATGCGGCGTGTGCAAAGTATTTCACCATGATGCTTGAAGGGACGGCCCGTACCTGGTTGAAGAGCTTGCCGCCCAATTCTATTAGTTCATGGGCCCAGTTACGGGCCCGGTTCATCAATAACTTCAAAGACACGTGTAAGCAGCCTATGTCGATAGTGGATTTAGCTGCCTATGTCCAGGAGGAAGGAGAATCAACTACTCATTGGGTACGCCGGGTCTCACAAGTTCTGCATTCATCAGACCGCATCAACGCTGACACCGCAGTCATAACCTTGGAAGGCAATTGCCGGTTTGGACCCCTAAGGTTGAAGTTAGGACGGATGAAGCGCCATTGCACTGACATGAGGACTCTCATGGCCACTTTGGTAAAGTATGCTGATTCTGATAGTACCAAGGATCCCGAGTCTGATGATGAAAAGACAGGGAAGGGAAAGAAGAACGGCAACTCCAAGGGTCAGCAACATCACTCAGCAGGTAATGGCGGCGGAGGCAAGCGTAAAGCGGATGGCAACATGGACTTTGTGGCTAATACTAATGCGCAGGACGAGGGCCAGCGACGCAAGGGTAAATCGCAGAACCGCAGTGGAGCACCTAGTCCTAATCCGGACCGACTGAATTATCTATTGAACCAGCCCTGTCCAAAGCATGGGACGAAGGAGGTGCCAGCAAACCACCTTTGGAAGGATTGCTACATTACGCAGGAGTTCAAGAGTTCTAATGCTTTCCGGTATGATCCCGGCTCCGGCGGTGGATCCGGGCCGGGTTTCGATGGAGGAAATTCCGGTTCAGGATTTAATGGTAATCCGGGCGGACATAACAATCAGAACAATCAGAATAACCAGGGTGGTTACAATCAGCAACAACAGCAGTCGGGTTATCAGAGCAACCCGAAGCAATTGAATAGTGCGCAATATCACGTATTCACCACTAGTTTGGACAAGCGAGACCGGAAGGTCCAGAAGCGAGCGGTTAATTCTATTGAACCGACCGTGCCCCGATATCTACGTTGGTTAGAGCAGCCAATCATATGGAGCAGAGAGGATCACCCTCCCCGGGTTGACAATCCGGGTCAGCTGGCTTTGGTGGTGGCGCCTCAGGTGGGAGGTTATAAGTTCACCAAGGTACTCATGGATGGGGTTAGCAGTATTAACATCCTATAATATGAGACCTTCTGTCGCATGGGGCTAACAGATAAAGATCTCCGACCGTTGAATACGGTTTTCCATGGTGTGGTACCTGGCAAGTCAGCATACCCCGCTGGTAAGATAGCACTGGAAGTGGCCTTTGGAGATGATCATGATTCCAGATCAGAGACACTGACGTTTGAGGTGGTAAAAATCCAAAGCCCGTATCACGCCCTGTTTGGTCGACCAGCCTATGCCAAGTTCATGGTGCGGCCCTGTTATGTGTACTTGCAGCTCAAGATGCCGGGTAATAAAGGGACTATAACGGTCCACGGAAGCCGTAAGGTCACTTTGGAATGCGAAGAAGGAGATGCAGCTTACGCTGAATCGGTTTGTGCCACCAGGGAGCTGAAGTATTACAAGGACAATGTTGATCCGGCGGATATGACTCCTTTGAAGAAGCCTACCACGGAGCACGATCCGTCCCTGAAGTTCACATCGGCGGCTGAGACTAAGCTTGTTGACTTCGTACCTGGCGATTCGTCCAAGCAGTTCAGCATCAGTGCCAATTTGGATCCGAAATAGGAAAGCGCGCTCATCGAGTTCATCCGTGAGAATCGGGACATCTTTGCATGGAAGCCTTCTGACATGCCAGGTGTACCGAGGCGACTCGCTGAGCACACTCTTAATGTGGATCCTAAATACAAACCAGTGAAACAATTCCTCTGCCGGTTCAACGAGGAAAGACGCAAAGCTATTGCAGAAGAAGTGGCCAGGCTCCTAGCAGCTGGCTTCATCGTTGAGGTTTTCCACCCTGAGTGGCTTGCTAATCCGGTGCTGGTCCTTAAGAAAAACGGCACCTGGCGCATGTGTGTGGATTACACTGATCTTAATAAAGCTTGTCCAGCAGATCCTTTTGCCCTCCCCCGTATTGATCAAATTATTGATGCTACGGTGGGTTGCGAGCGTTTAAGTTTTTTGGATGCATATTCCGGCTATCATCAGATCAAAATGGCAATTAAGGACAAGGAGAAGACAGCGTTCATAACTCCCTTTGGAGCCTTTTTCTATGTATATATGCCTTTTGGGCTCAAGAGTGCCCAGGCAACCTATCAGCGGTGTGTGCAAAATTGTCTTCACAAGCAGATTGACCGCAATGTACATGCCTATGTGGATGATATTGTGGTTAAGTCAAGGAAGAAGGAGACTTTGATTGATGATTTGAAGGAGACCTTTGATAACCTGAGGACGTATAAGATGATGCTCAATCCGGCCAAGTGTGTCTTCGGTGTATCGGCAGGCAAGTTGTTGGGTTTTCTGGTGTCCAACAGGGGAATTGAGGCTAATCCGGAGAAGATTACCACCATCACCTCCTTAGCTAAACCGAAGTGTATCAATGACGTTCAACGATTGGCCGGCCGGATTGCCGCGTTGAGCCGGTTTATCAGCCGCCTTGGTGAGAAAGCAATCCCCTTGTATCAGATGTTGAAAAAGACGGATCAATTTGTCTGGAGTTCTGCTGCTGATCAGGTGTTTGAGGACTTAAAGCGGCAATTGGCCAATCCGCCCGTGCTCGCCGCTCCCATTGACAAGGAGCCATTGCTGCTGTATGTTGCTGCTAATGCTCGCGCGGTCAACGTAGCTATTGTGGTGGAGCGGAAGGAGGCAGGCAAGGAGCATCCGGTTCAACGTCCGGTTTATTATATCAGCGAGGCCCTTATTGAATCCAAACAAAGGTATCCACGTTGGCAGAAGCTGGTATATGGAGTCTTTATGGCAAGCCGGAAGCTGAAGCAGTATTTCCAAGGGCATCCCATCACAGTGGTCAGTTCTGCCCCCTTGGGTGATATCATCCAGAACCGGGAGGCGACGGGCCGGATTGCCAAGTGGGCTATAGAGCTTGGGCCGCACGGTTTAAAATACGTGCCTCGGACGACGGTGAAATCCCAAGCACTTGTCGATCTCATCAATGATTGGACGAAGCTGCAGGCCCCTGAAGAGAAGCCGGATCACACATATTGGACCATCCATTTTGACGGATCACGGCAATTGGAGGGCTCGGGGGCTGGAGTCGTATTAACTTCCCCACGAGGCGACAAGTTCTGTTATGTTCTCCGCTTAATGTTCCCTTATACTAACAATGCGGCTGAGTATGAAGCCTTGCTCCATGGTCTCCGGATGGCTAAAGAGATGAATCTAAGCCGGGTTAAGTGCTTCGGTGACTCGGATTTAGTGGCTCAACAGGTGTCTGGCACTTGGGATTCTAAAGACCCACTCATGGCTGCATATCGTCGTGAGGTGGATATTGTTGCGGGTCACTTCAAGGGCTATCAGGTGGACCACGTGGACCGTCGGAAGAATGAGGCGGCGGACGCCCTGAGCCGTTTGGGCTCCCAGCGTAAACCGGTCCCGCCTAATGTTTTTCTTGATGTGTTGCACAACCCGTCGGTCAAGCTCCCAGGTGAAGCGGATTTGGCTGTTCCTGACCCGGAGGCTCAATTGGTGGCAGCTCTTCACGTCATTCCGGATTGGACACTTCCTTACCTGGCATACATAAACCGGGGCGAGTTACCAGAGGATGAGACTCTGGCCAGACAAATAATACGGTGGTCCAAGTCCATGACAATCGTCGATGGCGAGTTGCACCATTGCAGTGTATCAGGAGCGTTTCAACGCTGTGTATCTCCTGAGGAAGGCTGTGAAATTTTGCGTGAGATCCACGAAGGGGATTGTGGTCACCACGCCGGTTCAAAATCTTTCGTGGCTAAAGCGTTCCGCCACGGTTTCTATTGGTTAACTGCCCATGCTGATGCGGAGGATCTGGTCAGACGATGTGATGGTTGCCAAAAGTTCTCAACACGTGCTCATGTACCGGCTCAAGAATTGAGGATGATTCCAATCACTTGGCCGTTTGCAACTTGGGGGCTAGATATGGTTGGGCCTTTCAAAAGGTCCAAGGATAAGAAGACCCACCTCCTGGTGGCGGTTGATAAATTTACAAAGTGGGTGGAGGCGGAGCCTGTTAGCAAGTGTGATGCAGCCACGGCGGTTCAGTTCATCAAAAAAGTGATTTTCCGGTTTGGCTTTCCACACAGTATCATCACAGATAATGGTACCAATTTGTCTAAAGGTGCCATGAAGGAGTTTTGTGAACGGGAGCACATCCGCCTTGACGTTTCATCAGTGGCGCACCCACAGTCCAATGGTCAAGCAGAAAGAGCTAATCAGGAGATCTTGAGAGGCATCAAATCGCGGCTTGTGGTTCCTTTGCAAAGGACGCCGGGTTGTTGGGTAGAAGAGTTGCCATCCGTATTATGGAGCATTAATACCACACCCAACAGATCAACAGGATACACGCCGTTCTTCATGGTCTATGGAGCGGAGGCGGTTCTCCCTAGCGATATCCGTCACGATTCACCTCGTGTGGCGGCTTATGTTGAAGCGGACAACGAGACAGCTCGACAAGACGCTTTGGACCGGTTGGATGAAGAGCGAGACATAGCAGCTGCACGCTCGGCGATTTACCAACAGGATCTTCGTCGCTATCACAGTCGTCGAGTCAGAACCAGAACCTTTCAAGAAGGAGATTTGGTGCTTCGGCTCATTCAAGATCAAACCGATATGCATAAGTTATCCCCGCCTTGGGAGGGACCTTTCGTGGTCAGCAAGAATTTGCACAACGGGTCATACTATCTGATCGATGTTCGAGAGTGAAAAGACTCACGCAAATCAGAAGAGGAGACCAATAGGCCGTGGAACATAGCTCATCTTCGGCCTTACTATACTTGAGCCATTGGCTCTGCTTATGTATATATTATGACAATGTATATATTATAAATACAATAAACCGGATCCTCAGCTAAAGCGGGGTATTTGTTCTTTTACATCATGCGTGGTTACATGGATTCGTTCTGTCTTAAAGCGGCCTCTGGTTTACCCCTTGCAAAAATTATAAATGTCACTAGGGGGCTCGGTCATGTCTGAACCGATGCAACACCTTTTGATAGGCGAAAGCCACCAGATCACTTGGGGGCTCGGTCGTGTCCGAACCGATGCCACACCTTTTCATAGGCGAAAGCCACCAGATCACTTGGGGACATGGTCAAGTCTGAACCAGTCATGCCTCTTGATCGGCCTAAAGGCCATAGAATCACTTGGGGGCTTGGTCGAACCCGAACCATTGCCATGCCACTTGATCGGTGTAATGCCACGGTTTCATTTGGGGACCTGGCTGACTTGAACCATAGCTACACCTATTGGGAGCTTGGTCGTGTCCGACCATGGTAACGCCATCTGATCGGCTCAGTAAAGCCTCTTTTTTGCAAACGGTTTTATCATTGCCTTTGCTTTAATATTTTTCTTGATAAACTGCTATTTTATCTTGGTTGCGTTTTTAAACCGACAACGTTTTACACCGGTTCAAGCTGCCAATTTGGCGGAACACGGTCCATTTTTTGAACCGGAGATTATTTACCCAGTTTGATTTTTTTCCTGTTAACGTCCTATTTTGGAGTAACAAAATGTTTGTTATGACCAAGCACGGTTTACATAGTAAACCGGCATTGTATATACAGGAGTTGTTTTCTCCCATGACGGTGCAGGTTTATCAAACCGCCGTGTCAAGATTGGCTAAGCCTACTTCGTGTCCAATGACGGCAGGTATTTTGTATCACAAAATTTGATCATATATGTCAAATCTCCTTGCACATATATGAAGTTCATAAACCGGCTGGCGGTAGAACCGCCCTGGTAGTTTAAGATTTTATGATTGCAGGAGATATAGATTGGCAGTTTCGATCTTTCAACCAAAAGTATCAGCTCAGATGCACGAAGGCATCTCAGAAGCAAAAGTGTTGGCTATCCTATTACAAGGCAACATGATGCCCGAATAAGATCATTGTTTTCTGGCAAAATATAACAAGGCAGCCTATTAAACCGGTCTCCGGTTCAAGCTTGGTCACCACCTTGATCTGATGGACGTGGGTCGTCCTGCGCCACTTCAGTTTCTTCTGCCCTACCCAGCGGTTGGAAGTCAACAGTGGTCCAGTCGATTCCCATTAAAGCTTGAAAAACAGCTTCATCATGGAGCAGTGAAGACGGTTCAATATCAGGAGCATAAGTATGCTTACGGATTGGCGGGATCAGATTTTCTGCTTCGGGAACCGGTGTAGCCACTCGTTTGTTCTGATTATTATATTGGGCTTGATAATGCAGAGAACAGGTTTCACAGAAGTTCTGTTACAGCAATGGATCTGAGGTAACTTCAGAAAAACAGAAAAAATATTCAAAGGCTTCAAAGCAGAGCGGAAGTGAATCAATGGGCAGATATACAGATGAGATCCACATATTTTAACATGAGACTATAGGTGGATGCGGAAAGCTAAGTGGTATTCAGTACAAGGTTTTACAGATCCATACAAAGGTTAACACATGAACAGGAGCAGTCGATGAACATCGCAAGAACAAGGAACCCTAGAACAGATGTAGGTTAAGAAGAACAGAGGACTTACCAGAGCTGAGGAGGGTACGGAAGATCACCGCAGTTTTCTGGTGCGTTCAGGTCGATGCAGCGGCCAAGGTCGAGGCTGAAGGCGACGGCGGCGGCGGAGCTCTGAAGCTGACGACGCGAGGAAGACGAAGATGAGAAGGCAGGAAGGGGAAAAAGGAAATGACCCTTCAGTCCTATTTATAAGACAAAAAGACATGCGTCAGGCGCGACAAACCAGGGGCCACCGAACGGAGCTGTCGCCTCGATTCTCGCAGCCTTATTAAAATGATGAGGTATTACGGATACTTTCTTTATGACAGATGACGTCACCCCGGTTTAACAGCAATTGGAGAAGATGACGTCAAGACGGTTCAACAATTATAAGAAGATGTTAAAGATGAAGATTTTTGCTAAGGATTAACATGAACTCGTTCAAATCAATCTGGGGCATAATGTTGGGGATATTACTACTGGGCGTAAACCGACCTACCTGGGCCGGGTTAACTTCATCAGTAGTCCCAGAGCGTTAAAGCCCAAGAAGATAGATGAGGGCCCAAGGCCGTAGTCGGTTCAACACTTGTAGCCGTAAACCGGCTTTGTATGTAAACTTGTATTGTAAGTTAGGAATAAGGAGAGACCAACCCGGATACAAATATGAACCGGAGATTGGGACTCTGTGAACCGACGAGGCGTCACCCGTGTATATAAGGGGACGACCCGACAGCGGTTCAAGGACAGACAACCACAACTCGAGACATAGGCGAAGCTTGTTTGCTCCCTAGTCATCGAAACCCCATCAATTCCATCACAACTAGACGTAGGCTTTTACCTTCATCGAAGGGGCCAAACTAGTATAAACCCTCTGTGTCCCTGCGTCCGCTTTAACCCCTTCGAGTTAACCCGTTGCGATGGCTCCACGACTAAGTCCTTTTGCTAGGACATCTGCCGTGACAAAACCACGACACACGGTGTCCTTTTTTTATTTTTATTTTTAGAAAAGGAGGAGGAACCCCGGCCTCTGCATCTGGACGATGCATGCAGCCACTTTATTAATTATTCTCATAAGATCTTACAAAGTCATACAATAGTAAGACTAAGCCACCATCTAGGCAACATCTGTCACTACTCCTATCCAGTTGATGAATGGATGGTGATAGTCTTGGCCTAATATCAAACAGACCTCGCAGCCAAACCTAACAACTAAGACCTGAGGTCCCAACCGGGACGCCTGCCGGGTATGGGACACCCACCAGTCCGACGCACTCCTCAACCAGGACGCCTGCCGGGTATGAGGCCGCCGCAGCCACCTGCCACCAATCCATCTTCAGTGTTGTACTGATGCATCTACCTTGCCCAGTCTAGCTGTCGTCGACGCCACCACAACGCCAGACAACGCCATCATCATGTGCTCGTCCATCATCACACGCCCACCGGCGAGATCCTGCTGCTCCACGCCGCTGAGACCCGCCGTTGTCGACGTGCCAAATGCCACGCCGCTCCTCCGTTGCGAGCACCACCTGCTGCCACTGGTCCCATCCCCTCCGGCTGCAGTTCCCCTAACCGAGCACCCAAACGCCTCAGGCAGCGCCTTCAAGAAGGGTACGACACACGCAGTGCCGCCGCCGCCCAATCTAAGGAGATTTTCGGTTTTCACTCGGGCATGGGGTCGGGGTGGAGGACAGGGACCTCGACGGTGCCTGCAAGTAGGAGAATGGCGGCCCTGGTCGTCGCCACCGTCGGGATGAACGAGTCATCCAGAGTTTCCTCCGGTCCGATGTCACCTCTACCAGCCCCCGCGAACGCACTGGGGCCGATGACCGCGATTGTAAGCCACCAAGTGCAGTGTGAGAGAGCCTGCAGCGCGGAGGAGATCCACCGGCAACTCACCGCCCACGCGGTCAAGATGCCGTCCATCCACCCCCGCGAACGTCGCCAGTCGAGGGCGCCGTCGCCATGCCTAACAGGGCCGCCGCCCCAGGTCCAGGTTCCTCCGTGAAGGCCGAAGTGACGAGATCCGCCACGAGCGACGAGATCCGGCACCGCGCGGCCGACGCCATCGCCCAAGCCCGTCGTCGACCGATCCCGCCGCCGCCGGGAGCCAGCACACTGCCGGGAGTCCCACACCCATGGATCTGGGCGCCCGTGCATCACCGCGAGCCCGCCGCCTCCGGGATCTGCCACACCGTTGGGAGGTCCGCACCCCGCGGATCAGGACGTCCACGCCGCCGCAGATCCGGGAGAGGGAGGAGAGACCCTCCGCCGCCACCATCGCACGCACGGTGTCCTGGTTCTAGCAAAACTCGATGCAGGTTGTAGCATTTTGCAACACCGGATGTAGCTCCCGCCGCGCTGACGCCCACCCCGCTCACTGATTGTTCCAGCAAAAACATATGCCCATTGTAGCAAAACATGATGATGGATGTAGCTCGGACGCCTGCCATCAGTTTTTGTAGCATTTGTCGCAGTATCCATTGTAGCAAAAATACGCTGCTGGTTGAAGCTTTTCTTGTCACTGATTCCAGCTATTGTCTGCGCGGGGTGGTCGCTTGGTTTCGACTGCCCCGGTTGTAGCATGCTCTGCTGACGGTTCCAGCAAATATGGTTGTCGGTTGCAGCTTTCGACTACCCAGTAGTATAATGCCCCGTCCTGTCGCAGCTCTTAACATTGCCGGTTCCAGCACGGCCCACCGACGGATCCAGCTTCCCCATGGCCGGTTGCAGCCTTCTCGCGTAACGATGTCGTGTGCGGGTGGCAGAGGGGGGGGGGGGGGCGAGGGCGGTTTGGCGGCCGCGGTAGCGATCCGCCTCGCGAGCGCCGCAACTATGATGGGGTCGGGAGCTGCTCCCTCCGCCCGTCGGTGGAGGAGTGGCACAAGGATCAGGCGCGGAAACGCGGCGCCCTCTCCCGTAGCGTAGGAGCATGGGCGTGGGCCAACTTAGATAGGCTGGCCTATATCTTCTCCCCCGCGCTCAAGTGTCTCTGGGCGGCAGAGCGCGCGTGGTTTGACGCGAAGGAGGCCGCCGCCGCCGCCTGAGACAAAGCTGTAGCGGCACGGGTGCCGATGTTGAAGGAGGAGTACGACCTCGTCTTCGTGCTCTCCAACTCGCCGATGGAGCACCACCTCGGCGTCAAGAAATCCGGTGATGATGATGATGCGTGGATATGGTTTAATTTCGTTTATGCACTCTGTTTTCGTATGTCGAACTCCGATGATGTAATATGTGATGTGAACTGCTAGTTTGAATATGCCATCTGTGTTTGAGGGATATGTTCTTTCTTGGTGTCCGTTGTATCGCAACTTTTGTTTACAGGATACCGTAGGGAGGAGCTCCTGGCCTCGTCATCATGGCAGCACCCTCCTCAGTCGCCCCTCCCGAGTCCAACGCTCGACATCGTGGTGGGAGTGGTGTGCATGTACGCGTGGCGAAGTGCAGCCGGAGGCAGAGGGATTCTCCCCGGAGGGAACGATTTGCGGCAGAGGGGGAAAGGTGAAATACCGGATGCGAACCCTAAAATCAGGCCGCTCCAGTATATATAGCGGAAACGCGGGCGGTTTACGGACCGCCCGTATGGGTCATTTTTACGGTATCTGAATGGGTCGCTTTTTCCCCACATCCTGTGTATCTGCCAGAGTTTAACGCCGGGAGGGGGGGGGGGGGGAGCTTTTAAGGGATTTGCTAAAGCTATGCTCTTAACATTTTTGCATGTTAATGTGTCGTTGGCATCGTGCATTTTGTAGTACTACCTCTCTCTCAGTTTACAGGGCGTGAGCGTACCCCTAGATCGTTAATTTGACCAACCTAATACAAGTCATATATTACAAAAAATATACCAACATATACTTTGAAGTTTCTACTTTCAAAAGGTATAATTTTTGTGTTATATAGTTTATATTAGAGTGATAAAATTGGCCACCTAGGTATACGCGCAAGACTTGTAAACTGAAACGGAGATAGTAGTATGTTAGTATCGTTAGTAGCCTACATCTGCAGCAGCCATTTGCAGCTATATAAATTTCAGAATAAACCTTTTTTAACTACATCGCACGTTGAGTCTCGTCTTCCCTAAAGGTGGGATCGTCGGGTGCGTAGTGGTGACCCAATAAGTCCTATCTGATCTCATGAATCCACACATACCAGCCTGCAAAAGACGTAGAGATCAGGCCGCAGGAGCTATTAGAACAACAAGCTGCACTGAAAGAACTTGCCTCTCTCTTCACACACTTGTAGAAGCGCTTCCCAGCATTCTGGCCGCCCGGAGCAATCCAGGCAATGACTTGGTCGCCGCAGTCTGGGCAAGGGATGAGCGGCAGCATCTCCTCGTCGGCGCCATTGGATGCGGACGTAGACATCTTCCGATGGATTGCGGCTGAGGAGTGAGGAGCCGTTTTGGAAAAACTTAGAGCATCTATGGTCGGACGCTCCAAACCAGGCTCAAACATTCGGACCCTAAGTGCCAGTCTCAAACGCTTGGACCCTAAATGCCCAGTCACGAAATTTTGACTCAGCCGGACGTCTCAAACAAGCTTCAAATGCCCGGGCTGACCGGTACCCTTCATATCTAGCCCAAATATGGGGCGGATATGGGGCGTTCGGGCGCATCCGCTACGTCGGCCTGGCCCGCTATGGACCGCAACAATCGATGAGCAAATCCTAGTCAAACTCAGTCCGTACTCACTCGACCTCTCCACTTCTTGCCCCAAATCGACTTCGTCTTCCTCCGCCCGCCTTGTCCGACAGTGAATCTGACCTATTGGAGTGGCTCAAGGCCGCCTCAGATTCTGATGGCTCGCCGCCGCCTGACGAGGAGGAGATAGCATTCCACATTGTCGTCCGTCGGTCGTTGCTGGACCGGGGCATCGACGACGGGCCGGGTGGGTATCTGCAGCTCCGCGGCGCCCCACGCTCGTCTGACGCGGTCCCTACTGGCCCCTGCCAGGCGGCACCCAGCACCGTCCGCACATGCCCCTCCGGGCCACCACTCGGTGTTGTTGCTGGCGGAACCGCAACCTGAGTCCGTGGGCCACGTGTATCGACTTGCAAAGAAGTGGGCAGCGGAGACGGCTACCAGCCGCGGCTCCAAGGAAGGATCAAGCAGATCCGCGCCACAACCACTTCCCCCAGCCAGCGACGACGCTCTCCGCACCGCCATCCGCCGCTCGTACACGTCCACGGAGACAGACGCCCGCTGTCGTCGCCGCCGCAAAGATGCGATGGCGCTCCGGCAGGTAGTTAGAATCCAGACTCGACTCCTAGAATCCTATGACTTCACGATCCTACGGAACCATGTCGATCCAAGTCCCACTATGAATCCGGATCAGGTAGAATCCATGTTGAGTCGCGATCCAAATCATAGAATCATGTACAAAACTATAGAATCCCGACTATGCTGTGGACTATGTCGGATTCTACTAATTTAACTAAGCCATTTGTTTAGTTGTAGCAGAATAGTATGCCATCATCCAAACCATTTGCACATGCCTCATGGTCCTTTATTCCCCTCCCAAGCCCAAATGCTCACCCGCCGACACCTTTGATCTGGCTCTCAAAACCTAGATCAAAATTGAGGATCAGACTTGTCGACAAATGGAATTGGCGTGGGAAGGAGACGTAAGGCATGTGAAAAAGAGCCAGATAATGATGTTGAAATAGAACCTGCTGTTGATCTTGATAACCCACAACCCAAGAATACACGATATGATAAAAGAGACTTCATTGCTAGAAAACATGGTAAGGAAAGAGAACCGTGGGTTCAAAAACCTATGCCTTTTCCACCCAAGTTAACTAAAAAGAAAGACGATGAAGAATTTGAACGCTTTGCTGAAATGCTGAGGCCAGTCTTTTTGAGTACTCGCTTGACTGGCATCCTTAAAATGCCTCCTTATGCAAAGTACATGAAAGACATCATCACCAATAAGAGGAAAATACCGGAAACTGAAATCTCCACCATGCTTGCTAATTATAATTTTAAAGATGGAGTATCTAAAAAACTTGGAGATTCAGGAATACCAACTATACCTTGCTCCATCAAAAGAAATTATGTGAAAATTGTTTTATGTGATTTAGGAGCTCGTGTTAGTGTTATGCCTTTATCTTTATATAAAAGACTTGATTTGGATAAACTTACACCGACTGAAATATCTTTGCAAATGGCTGACAAGTCAACTGCCATATCTATCGGTATTTGTGAGGATGTGCCCGTTGTTGTTGCTAATGTTACTATTTTGACTGACTTTGTTGTACTTGATATGCCCGAGAACGAAAACATGTCGATTATCCTTGGTAGACCTTTCTTGAATACTGCAGAGGATGTTATTGATTGTAATAAAAGCAAGGTCACTTTTCATATCAATGGTAATGAGCATACGGTGCACTTTCGAAGAAACAATTCCAAGTGAATGGTATTAATGTCATTGAAAAATCTCCGACAATCACTATTGAAAGTTTTCAACTACCACTACCTACTGTTAAAAGGAAATATGAAATTCTTATTGTTGGGGACATTCATATCCCCGTTGAGGTAACTTAGTGATTTACGAAAGTTCTTCGCTTTCATGCTAATCGAAAGTGGTTGTTAATAAGACCTGATCAACCTTATTAATGGATCATTTTTGAGAGGTATGAAGTTGATGAATTTAGTAAGCACTACCTTCTATCCTACCTTTTTTTGTTAGTTAAATAAAATAAAATGCCATCTTTTGTCTGTTTTCTGAATTTCCCGTGCAATAAAAAATGACCCAAAAGTAAAAGTTCTTAGAATGCTCTGAAAATTTAATACCATTTTTTCTAAATATTTAAGGATTTTTGATGCAAATAATATCAGAGGGAGGTGCACCAGGTGGGCATAACCCACCTGGGCGCGCTAGGACCCCCAGGAGCGCCCTGGTGGGTTGTGGTCCCCACATGGACCCCCTCACTTATCCCTTCATCCCACATCATCACCTACCTCCAGAAAAAAATCACCATTTCTCTCTCTCTCTCTCTCTCTCTCTCTCATATTCTTGCTCTCAGACCCGCGGATTTCGATCTCTTTGCTCGAAGCTCCATTTCCGAAACTGTTTCGGGGGATTGTTGCTTGGTATGTGATTCCTCCATTTGTCCAATTAGTTTTTTGCTTTAGTGGTTTATATTTTGAATAATTAGCTACTCTTGGTACTGCAGTAGATGAGCTTGCATATTGAATTCATAGAGTTCTAAGTAGTTTGAATGCTTGCTATGGCCTCTATGTATCCCCATGAGTAGTTGCTACCAGCTTTGTTGAGAAAAAATTGTGGACTAAAAATTTCAGAATTTTTGTTCATAGGAAAAACATGAGTATCTTTAGAAAGTTTGCTTCCAAGAACTCCAAGGGAGTGATTGGGAAGTCATCCGACAGTGATTTCCATACCCGAAGAATAGCGGAAGTACGGCCGTGCGAATGGCCACATACCCCGTTCATGGAAGGAGTTGGAATCCTTCAAGAGTTTGCACAACATGCTGCTAATGCCGGCCTCACCAACTTTATCGCGGCTGAATGCGAACAGTATCATCTCCTCACCAACACCTTTGTGCAAAGTTTTAATTTCCTTCCTAGGAATAATCCTCCTGCGATGCAGTTTAATTTATATGTTGAACCCCATCACATACCGCTTACTGAATTTTGTGAAATATGATTGCTTCCTTCTGATGGTAGTTTAGCAGAGCCTAGACCTGCAGAGTTTGAGAGCTTTTATCATACTTTGACAGTAGGTGATGAGAGAGGGGTATCGAGTATCACTACCGCTGGCTTGCATTTTCCTGCTGTTCATTATTTTACTCTTTTCATTGCAAAATGCTTGCTTGCTAGAGAGAAGGTGGATGCACTCAGTTCTCCAGACCTTGCTGTTTTACGTCGTGCACTTGAAGACGACAACACTTATAGCTTGGGAGCTATTGTGGCACCTCGCCTTCACATTAATAAGTCCAAGGGTAAAATACATGGAGGTATTTACGCCACTCATTTGGCGGATCGCTTTAATGTTCAGATACGCATGCATGATTATTCTTTGCCCAAGGTTTACCTAGATCACGCGGCCATGATTACCACCAGTTTACCGCTGTAGATTATCCTAACATTCCTATTCCATATAACCAGTTTTTAGTGTGAGGACTCGTGATATTATTTCATTGCCTGCACCTGCTTTGTTTGATCCTATTGCCAGGGGCGGATACAGGATTATGCCTGCAGATATCATCACCTACTGGAACAACCAGGCTACAACAGAGGAGGAGCCTCAGCAGTGGGAGCCACAGGTGCCCGCTCCTCAGCAGTTCGACATGGCACCCCACGGCTTCTTCAACTACTGATGGATTACCAAGTTAGGCCAAAAGCCTAAGCTTGGGGAAGTACGTGTTTCCACCGATATTACATTCATGTTCACACATTTCATTTCAGTTGTCGGTGTCAACACTTTTTCATTGTATTATCCATGTTAAATTTATTTTCTCGCTTTCTTCTTGTGTGTTTGAAAAACTTTGAGAAAATCCAAAAATATTTCCTACTTATTTTTTATTTTTATTTCTAAAGTAGCTAGCTGTAGTACTAAAAAGAAACCCAAAAACATTTCCTTGTTCTTCTTTTGCTTATTGGGAGCTTTCCCATGTAATTAGTTTTTCTTGTTTTCGCTTTTCCCTTTTATTTGCTTGTTCAAGAAAACCAGAAACTCCAAAAATATTTCAGTGTGTTTCTCTGAATTTCTTTTCCTTTTATTGAGTCGTACCGAGGAGAAGACCACAATGAAAATGTTGAGTGACTCGCTTATGCATAATTGTTAATCTAACAAAGAGCCCATATTACCTTGTCTTCTCCAGTTGAATAAAATCTTTACAGATTCCAGCTTAGTCCATGGCACTCTTGCATTATTATTATTTTCATATCGTTCGGTCATGCAAGTGAAAGGTAATAATGACAATATTCGATGAACTGGCCGTGGCAGAGAGAAACGGGTATGAAATTGACTTGTTCTATTTTTGTAAATATGTTTAACCTAGTATCCATGATTCAGCCCATTATGACTAAACATGTTCGCAATGACAATTAGAGATTATAGTTTCTCATTCCATGCATAAGTAGCTAGGAGTGGATAATGATTTATCTTGGATGTCAACATTGCGTTAAAATGATTGTGATGTAGTATGATGATATGGTATCCTCCTCCAACTGTTCGAGTGGCTTGACTTGGCACATGTTCATGCATGTAGTTGAATCAAAACCAACATAGCCTCTATGATATTTATGTTCATGGTGTTCATATCCTACTCATGCTAGTGTCCAATGTTACTTATGCATAATGCATGTTCATGACCGTTGTTGCTCTCTAGCTGGCCGCTTCTCAACCTATTTGCTAGCCTTCACCTGTACTAAGTGGGAATTCTACTTGTGTATCAAGAACCTTGAACTCAAGTTATTTCAGATGAGTCCACGATACCTACCTATATGCGGTATTACCCTGCCGTCCTAAGTAAATTTGCATGTGCCATCTCTAAAAACTTCAAATAAATATCCTTTTCGTGTGCCTGGATCGTTCATGGAACGACAGGAGGTAGTCCGTATCTTCCAATGCTAAGCAGGTTATTCTCAAGTCGAGTGTTTATTCACTCACCATCGCACGAGAAAAGGGCGGTAATAGGGATGCCCAGTCCCAAATTGCAAAAAGAAAAAGCTTACAAATAATCAAACAAAAACTCCAAACAGAGTCATAACCTTTACTTTATTGCTTGGGAACCGCCACTAGCGTGCTTAGCATGGAAGATTTTGATAACTGATGGTCGTGAAGTAAACAAGAAGGGTGCATGTCTCAAAATATTATTTACCTCTGTTTTAAAAACTTGAGCTCTGGCACCGCTGCAAATCACTCCTTCCCTCTATGAAGGGACTATCTATTTACTTTTATATATGTTGTGTCATCACCTTCTAAAACAAGCGCCAGAACCTGAGAGCATTGCTGTCATGCTGATGCATGTGTGTAGCTAATGTTGGGTGCATCATTACTGGATCTTTTCTACCATGAATTACAATGTTTAGTCGCAGCTGGGACTCTGGAGGTGCTCTGCATTTATGTTTTGCGGTCTCAGAAAGGGCTAGCGAGATACCACTATTGTCATATTATATCATGGTTGTTTTGATAATGTGTTGTTGTTTGAGATATCTTATTATTTCTTGCTAGTTGATTATGTCATTGATATGAGTTAATATAATTCTTAAGAGTTATTGTTGGCATGGTTAGTTATAATGTTGGCTGAAAACCTGGGTGCTGTTTAAGCTTATTTATGCAAACAAGAGCAAAAGAGTTCGTAAACGTTTTTCTTTTTCACTTTCAGTTTATCAACTGAATTGCTTGAGGACAAGCAATGGTTTAAGCTTGGGGGAGCTGATACGTCTCCAACGTATCTGATGTCTACCACACAACTTTATTCTTGTAGACACGTGCTGGGCCTCCAAGCGCAGAGTTTGTAGGACAGTAGAAATTTTCTCTCAAGTGGATGACCTAAGGTTTATCAATCCGTGAGAGGTGTAGGATGAAGATGGTCTCTCTCAAATGACCCTGCAACCAAACACAAGAAATCTCTTGTGTCCCCAACACACCCAATACAATGGCAAATTGTATAGGTGCACTAGTTCGGCGAAGAGATGGTGATAAAAGTGTAATATTGATGGTAGAAATATATTTTATAATCTAAGTAAATAAAAACAGCAAGGTAGCAAATATTAAACGAGCACAAAAACGGTTTTGCAATGCTTAAAAATGAGGCCTAGGGTCCGTACTTTCGCTAGTGCAAACTCTCAACAAGCTAACATAGTTGGATCGTATGATTATTCCTCAAAGTGTAATAAAGAATTACTCCCGAGTTCCTATTAGCGGAGAACAAAAGATAAATATTGTTTGTAGGGTACGAGGCCACCTCAAAGCTATTCTTTCCGTTCGATCTATCCTAGAGTTCGTACTAGAATAACGTAAGCTATTCTTTCCGATCGATCTAACCAAGAGTTCGTTCTAAGATAACACCAAAGCAAATTCATATTCATAATACTCAATACACACAAAGAACTATAAAGAGACCCCGAAGTTTCCGTCGGAGAAAAACGTTCATCAACCCCTATGCATAGATTACCCCAATATTACCGCGGGAATCCGCGAGTTGAATGCCATAACATATATCAAGTGAATCAATAAGATACCCCAATTGTCACCTCAAGTATTCATATTGCAAGATATATATCATGTGTTCTCATCTCTGAATATTCAATCCCACAAGACAAAACTTCAAAGGGTAAAGATTCAATCATCATAACAAGAGTATGGAGGGTAGAAACATCATATGATCCGACTAGCCCATGATAGAGATCACGAGAGAGAGAGAGAGAGAGAGAGAGAGAGAGAGAGATCACGAGAGAGAGAGAGAGATTAAACTCATAGCTACTGGAACAATGTGACTCCCGGATAATTAAGCTACAGTAATCCCACGTTAACGATGCCAGCTCACCACGGTTATTGTTTCTAATCTCGCGTTAGTTCGAAACTGATTATAATTCAAAATTAAAATTCAAGCAAACAATAAAAGTTTTCAAATATTGTAACTAAAATGTTCAATAAATAGTAGATAAATCAGAGGCTATGATAAAATTGTAAACAACATTATTGAAATTTAATAAGTGACTTAAACAACCTCAAACAGTGGCTAAAAACATTATTTAATAACCTTTTTATTAATACAAAATAAATACGAAATGATAATTAACCCAAACTAGTTTTTGGTGGTAGGATTTATTGTGCTGTGATTTGTGGGCCAGCTCTCATATTTTACAAAACTCAATTGGTGCCCAAACAATTAGCCAAAATAGAAGAAAATAAGAGAAGTAAGACAAAACAAAGGTAACAAAAAATAAAGAAAGGAAAGAACCCCCCGCTGGGCCAACTGGCCCAGCTGGCAGCCAGCCCAGTCGACTGACCACCGTCGCAGGCCCACTCCCCGGCCCCCTTTGTCGTCTTCTTTCCCCGTGCGCTGTTCCACCGACCGCGCCTAAACGCGGGCGTGCCCCCGTCGAACCTCCTCGTCGTCGACGGCGGATGGATAAGGATGCCGCACCCGCGCCTCCTCGGGTTCTCCTCCCCACTCGCTCCCTGCCAGATCTCCCCTCTCCTCACGCTCGATCCCGACCTCGGTCGCTCGAGCTCGTCGCCTCTACTCGCCGTCGACGCGGCCACCGACCCTCCCTCACCTCGTCGAAGTGCTCAACAGCCCCGCCGTCGTCCCCTACGCCTCCCGCCACCTCGGGCTGGAACTCGGAGCCCCTGCAGCGACCGCGGCGACCTCATCTCCCTCCTCTGCTCCGTCGTCGCCATCGCCGGAATCCGCGCCGCCCCGAGCACATCGAGTCTTCCCCGGGCCCTCTCTGCAACGGTCGTGAGCCCCTGAACCCGCTCCTCCTCCCCTCGTAGCTCACCGCATCCCGTAGCTTGCTCCCCCGTTGCGCTCACCCTCCCGGCACCGCGGTCGAGCTCTCCGTCGCGGCCACCGCAAGCGTGGCTCGCGTCCGACCGCGTCGTCGTTCTCAGCACGTCTCCAGGGCCCCAATGCACCTATCCCAGTTCCCGGCTGTGCCTCTCCTAGCTATAGCCGCCCACGCCCGAGCTCCGGCATCCGCCTCGGTGCTCACCGCCATCAGCTTCGGCGAACTCCGGCGACGCCACCGGTCCTAGTAGACGCGGCATCGACTCCTTGTTCGAACGCAACCACCCGCGTCAATTTTGGTGGCCTGTAGCCAAATCCCGCGGCCTCCCGTGCGCCGCCGCCGCGTTTGTGGCCGCCGGCGGCTAAACCCCGACGCCGCTGACGTGGCTGGCCCTGGGGCCAACCCTGGGTCGCTGTAGGTGGGTCTCGTGGGCCCTGTTGACCATGTTGACCTTTTCAACATGCTGACTGGACCGCCTAGTACCACAGACAGACGGGTCCCACCCTTAATTAGCCAAGCCACGTTTTAGAATAATTAAGTTAATTAGTTTAACCTAATTACCCCCGTGACAGGTGGGCCTAGTAGGTTAGTTGGCTAAATTAGATTAGTTCTTAACACTGTTAACCCCCCACTGTCATTGACAGTTGGGTCCCAGGCGTTAGATTGACCAGTCAAACTAGGTGGTTGACTGCTGATGTTAGAGTGACGTCATGCTGACGCAATAAGCATTTTTTGAATTAAAATAAATCTGTTATTTCTAGAAATTGATAAAATCTATAAAATTCATATAAAATAATTCGTATTTCGGATGTAAAAACTTTGCACATGAAAGTTGCTCAGAATGACGAGACGAATCCGGATACGCAGCCCGTTCATCCGCCACACATCCCTAACATATCAAACTCGCAACTTTCCCCCTCCGGTTCACCTGTCCGAAAACGCGAAACACCGGGGATACTTTCCCGGATGTTTCCCACCTTTGCCGATATCACCTATCCCTGTGTTAGATCACCTCTAGCACCGCGTTTGTCATGTTATGCATTGATTGCTCTGTTATTTATTGTGTTCCCCCTCCGTTATTTTTTTCGGTAGACCCCAAGACCGCTGCCGGTACCCCTGTGGTCGACTACGGTGTTGACGACCCCCTTCTTGCCAGAGCAACCAGGCAAGCCCCCCCTTGATCACCAGATATCATCTATTCTTCTCTACTTCTTGCATTAGAGTACTGTAGCATGTTACTGCTTTGGTTAATCCTATTCTACTGCATAGCCTGTCATTGTTGCTACAGTTGTTACCCTTACCTACTATCCTACTACTTAGTATAGGATGCTAGCTTTCCATCAGTGGCCCTACATTCTTGTCCGTCTGCCATGCTATACTACTGGGCCGTGATCACTTCGGGAGGTGATCACGGGCATATACTATATGCTTTACACTGTTACATTACCTGTGATACTGTTCGGAGATGGGGGCTGAAGGGGCAGGTGGTTCCACCCAGGTAGTGGTTGGCCTGGGTTCCCGACGGCCCCCGACTGTTACTTTGTGGCGGAGCGACAGGGCAGGTTGAGACCACCTAGGAGAGAGGTGGGCCTGGCCCTGGTCGGCGTTCGCGGATACTTAACACGCTTAACGAGATCTTGGTATTTGATCTGAGTCTGGCTACTGGCCTATACGCACTAACCAACTACATGGGAAAGATATGGGCACTCGGCGTCGTGGTATCAGCCGAAGCCTTTGTGACGTCAGCGACTGAGCGGTGCGCGCCGGATTGGAACGTAAGCCTGCTCTTGTATTAAGGGGGCTAGTTCTGCTTCCGGCCGCCCACGCAACGTGCAGGTGTGCTAAGGGCGATGGGCCCAGACCCCTGTGCGCTTAGGTTTAGACCGGCGTGCTGACCTCTCTGTTGTGCCTAGGTAGGGTTGCGACGTGCTGATCTTCCGAGGCCGGGCATGACCCAAGAAAGTGTGTCCGGCCAAATGGGATCAAGCGTGTTGGGTTATGTGGTGCACCCCTGCAGGGAAGTTAATCTATTCGAATAGCCATGATCTTCGGTAACAGGATGACTTGGAGTTGTACCTTGACCTTTTGACAACTAGAACCGGATACTTAATAAAACACACCCTTCCAAGTGCCAGATACAAACCGGTGATCGCTCTCTAACAGGGCATCGAGGAGGGGATCGTCGGGTAGGATTATGCTATGCGATGCTACTTGTAGGACTTCAGTCTACTCTCTTCTACATGCTGCAAGACGGAGGCTGCCAGAAGCGTAGTCTTCGACAGGATTAGCTATCCCCCTCTTATGCTGGCATTCTGCAGTTTAGTCCACCGATATGGCCCCTTTACACATATACCCATGCATATGTAGTGTAGTTCCTTGCTTGCGAGTACTTTGGATGAGTACTCACGGTTGATTTCTCCTTCTTTTCCCCCTATCCCTTCTACCTGGTTGTCGCAACCAGATGTTGGAGCCCAGGATCCAGACGCCACCGTTGACGATGACTCCTACTACACCGGAGGTGCCTACTGCTATGTGCAGCCTGCTGACGACGATCAGGAGTAGTTAGGAGGATCTCGGGCAGGAGGCCTGCGCCTCGTTCGATCTGTATCCCCGTTTGTGCTTGCCATCTTATGGCAACTTGTTTAACTTATGTCTGTACTCAGATATTGTTGCTTCCGCTGACTCATCTATGATCGAGCACTTGTATTCGAGCCCTCGAGGCCCCTGGCTTGTATTATGATGCTTGTATGACTTATTTTATTTTGAGAGTTGTGTTGTGATATCTTCCCGTGAGTCCCTGATCTTGATCGTACACGTTTGCGTGTATGATTAGTGTACGATTGAATCGGCGGCGTCACAAGTTGGTATTAGAGCCGACTGCCTGTAGGAATCCCTCTTCCAAACTCCCTGGCCAAAGTTGAGTCTAGTCATTGCAAAACCTTTACTAACATGGCCGTGTGGCCTATGGGCCCATGTCGCCATTGGGTGGTGTTAGGATCTTTTATTCCTCGACCTATACTCTGGGACTCTAATCTCTCTTCTTTTTGGGTTAAATGAATTTGCTAAAACTCTAACATTAGGTTCTCGTAACAAATTTCTCCCGGAGAGCCACTTATTACAGATGATCGCCTGCTGCACCAGAAGATTTCGAAGTTACTCACCGATGTTCTCTCGAGACCTTGTGCCCGTCGCTTTTGTAGTTCCCTATCATCGATATATCCCTATGGATAAATACATACACTTGTCGTTCTTACCTTTATTCCCGGCTACTCTTGTTATTACAAGATACACTGAAAATTCTCTCTATTGTTCCGAGAATACTTTGTGGCTACTGCCTTGCAGTTCTTTGCCACCTGAATACCCCTATGGATAATTTCTCACACTCATCGAGTATCCGCTCATCCCCAGTTGATTCTGGTATTCCACAAAAGCTTTTGAAATACCATACGATCTTCCGAAGATCCTCAACAACCTATTGCTCTTGAAATTCTTGGTTGCTCGCATTGGGATTAAATCCTATAAGTCTGGTAATCTTATTGGCATCCTTTGTCATTATCATTTTAAGTCTGTTGATCCAATATGATGTGAATGCTCTCAATCCTCAGTCATATCCTAGAAGTCATCCTTCCGGCTCAGACGTCATTTCAAACGTGAGCTGGTTCTCGCCAATCAAATTGTCATCAATTTTGCCCCTAAGTATATTGAACTTATCCATCCTTGATCATAGCGTCTGCTTCTGATCCTTCGCTTTGTAAATAATAATTCCTTTGCAATTGAGCTCTAAGTTACTCAGTTGTTTCTATAATCCAATGTTTTTGCATTGATTCTTCCTCTGGTTGTGAGCCGATACTCACATCAGCTCCATTATGTACCGGCAAATCCTTTGTTGGATATTATCCGACAACATCCTTCATATTCAATAAGCTTGTGAGCCTTTCCTCGGATACATAATGCCTTTGGCAAATTGTATCCTATGCTTTCGTAAGCTTACTCTACTATCGAGTTTGCGTTATTTATTCTTGAAATGTGTGGTATATACTCCTAAGATGCCCCGATGGGTTGAACCTATGCCTTCCTTAATCTATGTGAACCCGAAAGATTTCACGGGTCATACTTATCTGGTATTGCACCAGGTAAAACTTTCAACAACTAATGCCATTTTCGAAAAGTGAAAGGTGAATGAAAGGTTATACATTGAAGAAGTGGGAGTCGACCTTGAACTTGTGTTCATGTCCATGGACCCAATGTGGAACTTATCATGGAAGCTTCTTGCAAAATATTTAATCATTTGGGTAATTCTTTCGGTGTCATTAAATTGGATCCCCTGCAGCTATGGTTTCGAGCATATTATTCTCCTTTGATCCCATTTCTCGGAAAAGTTGAAGTACTTGTCTTCTGCAGGTCAATACATCTATCCAACCTCTATTCTGCTCTACCTTCGAGTATACCCTCAGGTATCTCAAGAATATCACGGAACTAGATAACTTCTTATGAGTTCTTCATCAACTATTATTCTCGCCGATTCCAGTGCCCCCCCGGGTTATGAGTTAATAGTCACTCGAGGACACCGATAAGTGGATCGATTCCGCACTTCGATTCAATAACTCTAACTAATGTTTGTTGCTTACGAGTTTAATAATCCTTCAAGTCATTCCTAGCCTGATCGGCTACATCATTATCGTGCTAAATTTAACTGTGCTACCTGGTCCTTCTTCCCGGAGCACAACTTTTCGACGGTGAGCTAATCTTACATCGATCTTTCTCGTCGTATCATTTCTCCTTGAATAGCAAACGTGATTTCGAGTTTGTGTCATACCCATGGTTCCAGTAACCTTTTGCTTCGCCATTCCCTTGGTGTGATGTCGTCGCCGATCGATTACATCTTCATGAAACCTCTCGACAAAATTTGTCATGATCATCATCAACAATCTGAGCTCTTCTAGAATATCAATCAAATTCATGATGAGAATTACCATCCTTGCCCCTCGATGATTTGTGTTGTCATCGACCACTTTATTGCCTTTCGTTCAACACAAACTTGTTCATGTTTTGTGTTATACCTTGAGATCCTTGCTATCCAGCATTTGTTCGTCTTTACCTTGGACTATTACCATCTTTTATGTCAAGAATGTCGTGAGAATTTCACCACCTCTTAAGAATTCTTGATACATGTGATGCCTATTGCCATATCTGTTCATTCATTGGTCCCCGTGTTATTTCTAACCGGAAAACCGACAGTCGAACTATGATGTGCGACTTCAAAACTTCTAGCAACCCTATTGCTTCGAAGTTAATGGTCGATATTTCATTCTTAGACCATTGGTTATCGAACCACCATTCTAACATTGATCATGCTACTTAAACCCATATTTCGGGTGCACCTTTCAACCAATGTTAACTGTGTATGTTTTCCTCGAGCATACATCATTATATCATTTGATCTGATTAATGTTATCTCCTTGTTCACATAATTGTGGAAACCCATCTTTTGGAAGTCTCGATGAATTGTCGCTGAGTTCATCAGCTACCTCCTTATCCCTTCATTGGTTTAATGATGAGCTCTTGTTTCGGAACTTGCTTCCGTAGTAAATTTCCCAAGAATCTTACAATGTCGTCTCGTCAATTTGTTTTGCACCTTTTCTTCTCGGGCATCCTGAGTCTGAGGTATCCTAACACCGATCAGATAAGAATCTCGGTCAGATATGATATTTGGAATATTTTCCCAAGAGTTATAACACTGGTCTTTTAGGACCCGGTAAGGTGATGTCATGCCCAACACACCTGGCTGGAGGACCTACTGTTATAGTTTCCTTATTAGCAAGGTTATCCATTCTTCCATGAGGAAATTGTAAGACTTATTCTACAAGTTGCTCCTGATGGATCCTTCCTGTATCCAAAGTTTGACCTTTGCTTGAAGACCATGTCAATGCTATCTCAAAGCATGTCTGTGGTAATCCGATTTTCAGTAAGAGCAATTGAAGCGCAATGCTAAATTTTCCTTATCATTTATCCTAACACCGTTGTATGGGTAATGTCATGAAATTTCTGTCCTCTTATCTTAAGGGTTTTCTACATTATATCCTGTCTTGGATATCATCCTCTGTTTGACTTTGGGAAGGATATACCCTTGATATATGTGTTTAAACACATTTTCCTTTCCGTTGTTTTGTTCCAACTTTCTTATAATCTACTTAACTGAGAAGTGGTAATTCCTTGCTTAGGTAAGCACCTCGTGGTACAACTCTGCCAGTAAGACCCTATTACTATAATTGATGACATTTCGGTAGCCATCGATGGATGAGAACTTTGCCTAATGGTCCGCCTCGTTCAACGAGCAGGAGAATGGTTCTCTTCGTCCCTCGGCCTTGGTATCGACATTGTTGCCAACATAACTGATAGGCTACCCTCTTACATGTCTTGCTATCATGATCGTGCAAGACGTCACCGCCCTTCCTGATTTTAACCCATATTGTGGGCCCATAACCCACAGTTCCACAGGATCGAAACCTGACTCTCCTATATACCCCCTTTTCTTAAGGTTGTTCCTCGCACTTGGCCTCGTATGTGATTCACGAGACACCTTCCGAGAGATCATGAATTCTGTATCAGACACAATACTTATCCCCATTGCTTTGAACCCCTTTCACGCCCTGTTTCAGGCATCAAACAATTGCATGCCCGCTTGAAACTTCACATGATATCTCCTTACCTTGCTCACGATATTTTCTTAAGTTTAAATTCGAGAGTTACTTCCACCATCTTCCTCGATGTTATCGACCAGATAGTCGACCTTGCAGAGGTCCGTACTACCGGATTGCCCACCCTTTATCCTTTCCGTAAGTACGATGAAGATCCCGAAGAAAGGATGTGTACTACATCATGATGAACCGAAGCAGAGAAATGAAGACATCAACATAATGGATCGACCTCTTCGAGAAGAGCAACCAACACCGAGAAGACCCGTTAGAATGTCGTAACCTATTCTTCCCCCTTACTTCCCTCTTAAATCTCGGGATGAGATTTCTTGTAGTGGAGGAGAATTGTGATGCCCGGATAATTAAGCTACAGTAATCCCACGTTAACGATGCCACCTCACCACGGTTATTGTTTCTAATCTCGCGTTAGTTCGAAACTGATTATAATTCAAAATTAAAATTCAAGCAAACAATAAAAGTTTTGAAATATTAAAACTAAAATGTTCAATAAATAGTAGATAAATCAGAGGCTATGATAAAATTGTAAACAACATTATTGAAATTTAATAAGTGATTTAAACAACCTCAAACACTGGCTAAAAACATTATTTAATAACCTTTTTATTAATACAAAATAAATACGAAATGATAATTAACCCAAACTAGTTTTTGGTGGTAGGATTTATTGTGCCGTGATTTGTGGGCCAGCTATCATATTTTACAAAACTCAATTGGTGCCCAAACAATTAGCCAAAATAGAAGAAAATAAGAAAAGTAAGACAAAACAAAGCTAACAAAAAATAAAGAAAGGAAAGGACCCCCCCCCCGCTGGGCCAACTGGCCCAGCTGGCAGCCAGCCCAGCCGACTGACCACCGTCGCAGGCCCACTCCCCGCCCCCTTTGTCGTCTTCTTTCCTCGTGCGTTGTTCCACCGACCGTGCTTAAACAGGGGTGTGCCCCCGTCGAACCTCCTCGCCATCGACGGCGGATGGATAAGGATGCCGCACCCGCGCCTCCTCGGGTTCTCCTCCCCACTCGCTCCCTGCCAGATCTCCCCTCTCCTCACGCTCGATCCCGACCTCGGTCGCTCGAGCTCGTCGCCGCTGCTCGCCGTCGACGCGGCCACCGACCCTCCCTCACCTCGTCGAAGTGCTCAACAGCCCCGCTGTCGTCCCCTACGCCTCCCGCCACCTCGGGCTGGAACTCGGAGCCCCTGCAACGACCGCGACGACCTCGTCTCCCTCCTCTGCTCCGTCGTCGCCATCGCCGAAATCCGCGCCGCCCCGAGCACATCGAGTCTTCCCCAGGCCCTCTCTGCAACGGTCGTGAGCCCCTGAACCTGCTACCCCTCCCCTCATAGCTCACCGCATCCCGTAGCTCGCTCCCCCGTCGCGCTCACCCTACCGCCGCCGCGGTCGAGCTCTCCGTCGCGGCCACCGCAAGCGTGGCTCGCGTACGACCGCGTCGTCGTTCTCAGCACGTCTCCAGGGCCCCAATGCACCTATCCCAGTCCCTGGCTGTGCCTCTCCTAGATATAGCCGCCCACGCCCGAGCTCCCGCATCCGCCTCGGTGCTCACCGCCATCAGCTTCGGCGAACTCCGGCGACGCCACCGGTCCTAGTAGACGCGGCATCGACTCCCCGTTCGAACGCAACCACCCGCGTCAATTTTGGTGGCCTGTAGCCAAATCCCGCGGCCTCCCGTGCGCCGCCGCCGCGTTTGTGGCCGCTGGCGGCTAAACCCCGACGCCGCTGACGTGGCTGGCCCTGGGGCCAACCCTGGGTCGCTGCAGGTGGGTCTCGTGGGCCCTGTTGACCATGTTGACTTGGTCAACATGCTGACTGGACCGCCCAGTACCACAGACAGACGGGTCCCACCCTTAATTAGCCAAGCCACGTTTTAGAATAATTAAGTTAATTAGTTTAACCTAATTACCCCCGCGACAGGTGGGCCTAGTAGGTTAGTTGGCTAAATTAGATTAGTTCTTAACACTGTTAACCCCCCATTGTCATTGACAGTTGGGTCCCAGGCGTCAGATTGACCAGTCAAACTGGCTGGTTGACTGCTGATGTCAGAGTGACGTCATGCTGACGCAATAAGCATTTTTCAAATTAAAATAAATCTGTTATTTCTAGAAATTGATGGAATCTACAAAAATTCATATAAAATAATCCGTAATTCAGATGTAAAAACTTTGTACATCAAAGTTGCTCAGAACGACAGGACGAATCCGGATACGCAACCCGTTCGTCCGCCACACATCCCTAACATACCGAACTCGCAACTTTCCCCCTCCGGTTCACCTGTCCGAAAACGCGAAACACCGGGGATACTTTCCCAGATGTTTCCCCCCTTCGCCGGTATCACCTATCCCTGCGTTAGATCACCTCTAGCACCGTGTTTGTCATGTTATACTTTGATTGCTCTATTATTTATTGTGTTCCCCTTCCGTTACTTTTCCGGTAGACCCCGAGACCGCAACCGGTACCCCTTTGGTCGACTACGGTGTTGACGACCCCCTTCTTGCCAGAGCAACCAGGCAAGCCCCCCCCTTGATCACCAGATATCGTCTATTCTTCTCTACTGCTTGCATTAGAGTAGTGTAGCATGTTACTGCTTTCGGTTAATCCTATTCTACTACATAGCCTGTCATTGTTGCTACAGTTGTTACCCTTACCTGCTATCCTACTACTTAGTATAGGATGCTAGCTTTCCATCAGTGGCCCTACATTCTTGTCCGTCTGCCATGCTATACTACTAGGCCGTGATCACTTCGGGAGGTGATCACGGGCATATACTATATGCTTGACACTGTTACATTACCTGTGATACTGTTCGGAGATGGGGGCTGAAGGGGCAGGTGGTTCCACCCAGGTAGTGGTGGGCCTGGGTTCCCGACGGCCCCCGACTGTTACTTTGTGGCGGAGCGACAGGGCAGGTTGAGACCACCTAGGAGAGAGGTGGGCCTGGCCCTGGTCGGCGTTCGCGGATACTTAACACGCTTAACGAGATCTTGGTATTTGATCTGAGTCTGGCTACTGGCCTATACGCACTAACCAACTACATGGGAAAGATATGGGCACTCGGCGTCGTGGTATCAGCCGAAGCCTTTGTGACGTCAGCGACTGAGCGGCGCGCGCCGGATTGGAACGTAAGCCTGCTCTTGTATTAAGGGGGCTAGTTCTGCTTCCGGCCGCCCACGCAACGTGCAGGTGTGCTAAGGGCGATGGGCCCAGACCCCTGTGCGCTTAGGTTTAGACCGGCGTGCTGACCTCTCTGTTGTGCCTAGGTAGGGTTGCGACGTGCTGATCTTCCGAGGCCGGGCATGACCCAAGAAAGTGTGTCCGGCCAAATGGGATCAAGCGTGTTGGGTTATGTGGTGCACCCCTGCAGGGAAGTTAATCTATTCGAATAGCCGTGATCTTCGGTAACAGGACGACTTGGAGTTGTACCTTGACCTTTTGACAACTAGAACCGGATACTTAATAAAACACACCCTTCCAAGTGCCAGATACAACCCGGTGATCGCTCTCTAACAGGGCATCGAGGAGGGGATCGTCGGGTAGGATTATGCTATGCGATGCTACTTGTAGGACTTCAGTCTACTCTCTTCTACATGTTGCAAGACGGAGGCTGCCAGAAGCGTAGTCTTCGACAGGATTAGCTATCCCCCTCTTATGCTGGCATTCTGCAGTTTGGTCCACCGATATGGCCCCTTTACACATATACCCATGCATATGTAGTGTAGTTCCTTGCTTGCGAGTACTTTGGATGAGTACTCACGGTTGCTTTCTCCTTCTTTTCCCCCTATCCCTTCTACCTGGTTGTCGCAATCAGATGTTGGAGCCCAGGATCCAGACGCCACCGTCGACGATGACTCCTACTACACCGGAGGTGCCTACTGCTACGTGCAGCCTGCTGACGACGATCAGGAGTAGTTAGGAGGATCCCAGGCAGGAGGCCTGCGCCTCGTTCGATCTGTATCCCCGTTTGTGCTTGCCATCTTATGGCAACTTGTTTAACTTATGTCTGTACTCAGATATTGTTGCTTCCGTTGACTCGTCTATGATCGAGCACTTGTATTCGAGCCCTCGAGGCCCCTGGCTTGTACTATTATGCTTGTATGACTTATTTTATTTTTAGAGTTGTGTTGTGATATCTTCCCATGAGTCCCTGATCTTGATCGTACATGTTTGCGTGTATGATTAGTGTACGATTGAATTGGGGGCGTCACATACAAAGCCTCAGCCCCGAGGGTGGACTACTCCCTCCTCATCATGGTGGCCACCGGGATGATGAAGATGGCCACCGGAGATGATTGCCCCCTCCGGCAGGTTGCCGGAACGGGTCTAGATTGGTTTTCGGTGGCTACAGAGCCTTGCGGTGGCGGAACTTCTGATCTAGGGTAACCTCGATGGGTTTTGGAATATTTGGCAATTTATAGTGCAAAGAAGGGGTACAGGTGGCCTGGCGCGCCCAGGTGGGTTGTGCCCCCCTCGGGGCACCCCCTGGTGTTGCTCTGGCCCATTGGTTTCCTTCTGATCCATAAAAAATCCAAAAAATAGTTTCGCGGTGTTTGGACTCCGTTTGATATTGATTTTTGTGATGTAAAAAACAAGCAAAAAACAGCAATTGGCACTGGGCACTGGGTTAATAGGTTAGTCCCAAAAAATGATATAAAGTTGCTATAAAATGATTGTAAAACATCCAAGAATGATAATAAAACAGCATGAATACTTCATAAACTATAGATACATTGGAGACGTATCAGCATCCCCAAGCTTAATTCCTGCTTGTCCTCGAGTAGGTAAATGACAAAAGAAATAATTTATGGAGTGTGAATGCTAGCAAAGTGCATAAGTTTGATCAATGATACTTTCAATCACTTTTCCTAGCATCATGACAACAATTCTTTTCTCATAAAGTTTTCTCATGTTATACTGGCAACCAGTTCACATGTTAAGGTTCAAACAATGAATTCTCTTGAAACTCAACAACCTATGTTCTTAATCACCAAGCAATTGCAATTCCTCTTATTCAACAGAGTTTAAGTAAGATATCCAGATACTCAACCATCATATAGTCATCTATGATTGCTAACACTCACCGCATACTCATGAGCAAAACGTTTCAACCAGACACATAGAAAGATAGGGGCTTATTATTTTGCCTCCAAACGCATTCACCTCAAGGGCGATGTCAACAATAATAACTCATGCTATCCATATTCAACTAGACATATGTGCCTAGATCTTTCCTCACCACATGATGCTTGCCAAAGGATAAAAATAAAAAGGAATAGGGAGAAAAACTTTGACTCTTTGCATAAAAATAAATACTGAAAATTTAAAAGATAGGCCATTCGTACAGGGAAGCAGAGGTTGCCATGCGCTTATTTGTTTGTATGTTCAATCCCTTAGTGCAAAAGAACGTCACGTTATATTGCCCCTTATGATAGCAACCGTTATTATGCAGTCCATCGCTTTTATTGCTTTGCCATCATAAGTTCGTACAATGCTCAATTATCTCTTAAACTAAATGATCTAACACTTTTAGAAGCAATTTTTATTACCATATTACACCGGTGACAACTTACTTGAGGGATCTTGCTCAATCCCTAGGTAGGTGTAGCGACCCGACCTCAGATTGTCAAGTCTCTGTGCTTAAGTGTCATCCATGGATCGGTATGCTGACACACACAGTACTCGAGGATTTATAACAGAGGTAAATCACATGTATAAAGTAACGTAAATACTATTACCCCAATCCATATAGCGGAAGTAACAACAAGGTTGTGGATTCCCATCAACACCAACGGCAAAGTTGAGTGTAGAAATCGTAACCCTAATGTATCACTTACTCGTCGTAAGATTCCTGCAACATGAGACGTTGCAGCTGTTGGGGAACGTAGTAATTTCAAAAAAAAAATCGTACGCACACACAAGATCATGGTGATGTATAGCAACAAGAGGGGAGAGTATTGTCTACGTACCCTCGTAGACCGAAAGCGGAAGCGTTAGCACAACGCGGTTGATGTAGTTGTACATCTTCACGATCCGACCGATCAAGTACCGAACGTACGACACCTCCAAGTTCAGCACACGTTTAGCCCGATGACGTCCCTCGAACTCCGATCCAGCCGAGTGTTGAGGGAGAGTTTCATCAGCATGATGGTGTGGTGACAATGTTGATGTTCTACCGACGCATGGCTTCTCCTAAGCACCGTTACAGTATTATCGAGGTGGACTATGGTGGAGGGGGGCACCGCACACGGCTAAGAGATCAATGATCAATTGTTGTGTCTTTGGGGTGCCCCCTTGCCCCGTATATAAAGGAGCAAGGGGGATGCCGGCCGGCCCTCTATGGCGCGCCCCCAAGAGGGAAATCCTACTAGGACTCCAAGTCCTAGTAGGTTTCCACCAAAAGGGAGAGAGGGGGAAGGAAGGAGAGGGAGAGGGAGAAGGAAAGGGGGGCGCCGCCCCCTTCCTTGTCCAATTCGGACTCAAGGGGGAGGGGGTGCGCGGCCTGCCCTGGCCGCCCCTCTCTCTCTCCACTAAGGCCCATCGAGGCCCATTAGTTCCCTCGGGGGTTCCGATAACCCTCCGGCACTCCGGTTTTATCCGAAACTTCTCCGGAACACTTCCGGTGTCTGAATATAGTCGTCCAATATATCAATCTTTATGTCTCGACCATTTCGAGACTCCTCATCATGTCCGTGATCACATCCGGGACTCCGAACAACCTTCGGTACATCAAAACACATATACTCATAATAAAACTATCATCGTAACGTTAAGCGTGCGGACCCTACGGTTTCGAGAACTATGTAGACATGACCGAGACACGTCTCCGGTCAATAACCAATAGCGGAACCTGGATGCTCATATTGGCTCCTACATATTCTACGAAGATCTTTATCGGTCAGACCGCATAACAACATACGTTGTTCCCTTTGTCATCAGTATGTTACTTGCCCGAGATTCGATCGTCGGTATCTCAATACCTAGTTCAATCTCGTTACCGGCAAGTCTCTTTACTCGTTCCGTAATACATCATCCCGCAACTAACTCATTTGTTGCAATGCTTGCAAGGCTTAAGTGATGTGCATTACCGAGAGGCCCGAGAGATACCTCTCCGACAATCGGAGTGACAAATCCTAATCTCAAAATACGCCAACCCAACAAGTACCTTCGGAGACACCTGTAGAGCACCTTTATAATCACCCAGTTACGTTGTGACGTTTGGTAGCACACAAAGTGTTCCTCCGATAAACAGGAGTTGCATAATCTCATAGTCATAGGAACATGTATAAGTCATGAAGAAAGCAATAGCAACATACTAAATGATAGTGTGCTTAGCTAACGGAATGGGTCATGTCAATCACATCATTCTCCTAATGATGTGATCCCGTTAATCAAATGACAACCCATGTCAATGGCTAGGAAACTTAACCATCTTTCATCAACGAGCTAGTCAAGTAGAGGCATACTAGTGACACTCTGTTTGTCTATGTATTCACACATGTATTATGTTTCCGGTTAATACAATTCTAGCATGAATAATAAACATTTATCATCTACTATCTACTACCACTATAAAAGCAAGAGAGGGCGGAGAACCAAGTCATCCTATCCATCCAAACCTGCAATCTGATGGTCTACATCCCTCCAACATACTAAACACGTTTTATGCTTTAATTACCCACCTATGCCATTACGTTAATTAATTACCCACCATGCCATTGGGTTAACGTCATCAGGAACACGTCCCGTCTAAAAAAATCCTCACAACGTCGCTGCCCTCTTCCCTCTCGCGACCACGCCCTCGGGCAGTTTTGGCCACCGCCCCACACCTCGCCCCACCTCTCCCCCAGATCCTCCCCGCCAGCCACCGCCCTCGACCTATGCCTCCGCCGCCGGACTGCCGCGCCCCCGCTTCAGGCGCTCGGGCCGCCCCGTCCACGCGCCGCCCGGGCCGCCGGAGCTCGGGCCGCCACGTCTTGCCACCTCCTGCTGCCGTACATGTGTAGCTCGTCGACTTAAAACGGCGCCGCCGCTCCTCCCTTCTCCTCCTCCTGTGCACTCCCCGATCTACCCCACCTCCGGTCGTCGCCCGCGCTCCTGCAAGCCGCCGCCGACCTCCTCAGCCGGTCAACCGCGCCCAACGCCCTTCTTTGTTTTCTCCCCCTCTCCTCACTAATCTCTCTCCGTTCCCAAACTACAGGACACCATGGCCACCGGAGGCAGGGGCGCGGCCGTGATGGGCCCGAGGTCGGCGGCGTGGAAGCCATTGGAGGCGCTGGCGAGGCCAAGGTCGGTGAGCCTGGCAACGGCGGTCTGGTGCATTGAGCGCAGGTAGGACTTCCTCATGAGTTGTTTTCCTCCAATGCTGGGGTGTGGATCTACGTGCGGGCTGCAGCCGCCGCCACCGCCTCGATCCCGACCCCCTTCCCCCCGCTTCCCGGGGATAGACCCCCTCGCCTTCTCCCTTCTTCCTCGGACCCCAGGACGTCCTGCTGTCATCTCCTCCCTGTCCCAGTCTTCATCTGGTCATCAGGTTCCCCTCAAAGAAGGTATGCATGAGCAGCTAGCTAGGTTGTTTGTTCTCATCCACCGCAGCATCAGTTCTCTTTCTTATTGAATATAATCAATCAATACCACTAGGCCGTAGAGATGGGATCTTCACAATGTCTAGGTCAGATCCGCCCCTGGTGTCCATAGCAGGATCATGCATGTTGTTGTGTTCATGGATTCCATCTTGTGGATGATGATTTGTGTATGATTGGTGTGCTATCTTTATCTTGCGTGGTTACAAATTTTAGTTGTTTTTACAAGGAATGGTGTGCGATAGCTTAGTGCATTTTATCTTATAGTAAAATAATTAGAACTACTCTGCACATGGATACCCTTCCGTGTACAATTGCTGTATTTTTTAGAAGATACTAACTAACTAAAGATTCTAACTGCCGCTCTTTGTAGATTTTGAAGGAAGGGGAGAAGTCTGCTAAGCCGCCCCCTTAGGAAGCGGATGGACTAGCTCGACGCGGTCTTTTCCTGCCCATTCTGCAATCATGGGAGCAGCATTGAATGCCGGATGTTAGTACTATATTCACGTGTTTTCCTGTTAGTTGGTTGATAATGGATGGCTATCTATCCATTCAACATTGTGAATGGCCTTCTTTTTCTCATCAGTCATATGCACAACCTGAGTGGTGAGGTTACTTGTCAAATCTGCCAGGAAAGCGTCAGCACCACTGCAAATGGTACATAGAACTGCAGATTGTACCTCTGGCATGCCGACGTCCTCACCCCATCATTATGCGCCCCCGCCTGTCCGCTCATGCATTCACATTGAGGAAGATGATGAGTACCTCAGCCTGGCCACACCGCCGTCCTCTCCCCGTCATCGCGCGCTCCCACTCGTCATCCATCCGCAGCTTTTCCAGTTCCGGCCGCCAGAGAGTCTCGCCGCTGGGAACAAGCACCTTGCAATCGTGGTGTGCTTCTCTGTTGGTGCTGTCGTATAGACATCTTGCAAGTAAGTGACCTTGAATCCAAATGTTATCTTTCTCTGCACTTGATTTCAGTTGCTTTCTTACGGTCTCCTGAATTACTTGGCATGTGTCAGCCATTCTGAATAGGGAACGTTCTTACGGGACATCATGTTCACTTGGGATACTTACTGGATTAAGGAAGAAATTTTGAAATGCTTCTGAAACAATATCGTTTCATTAGTTGAGGACTTTGGGTATTTCAGCATGTTCGGTTGAGCATAAATTAAGAAGCTTCATTTGTAATTATATAATTCTTTTTTGCAAAATGATCTGTAAAAGTTGAACTTCTGACCAAAATTATATCCCTGAAGTTAAATCAAGTGAAAAAATAGTGTGCTGCAGTGCAGTTACTTGCAGCTGGGACTGATCTGATGAAGAAATTATTCTGTTAAAAACCTGGCAGATAGTTTTTCTGCTGGCAATATAATTACACTTGTTTGGGTGTGCTTGTTTTGGATTAAATGATAGAATGGGTGTTGTACTGTTGTTCTTGATTTTCTCACTTATTTAGTAGTGTTTGACGGGCATTCTAATCATCTTTTGAGACCACTTTGGAGATGGAACCTGATTGAAAAGCTCGGACTTTCCTGTTAGCAAGAGTATTTTATATCTGACCATGAAAATCTGTAATGCTATTGTTCCTACAGATTCAAGAACTCAGATTTAGTAACACGATAGATTTTTATCATGCCTCGCTATGAAATCATGTTTGCTTGCAGTGCAAAGGTCAATTGAGAATTTGAGATCCTTTGTGAAGAACTGTAGATGCTTGCTTGTCGACTGCCTAGAGATTTTGTTTCTGATTTTTTTTGTTGGATCGCAGGATGTTGCTGATATATGGTTGTGTTTGTTCAAAAAAGTCGTGCTATGTTACTGATCAGGATATTAGTATATCCCAATCTCATCACAGGATCTGTTCACTGGGTTTCTGAAACTATATAGCATTTTATTAGTTATGGGTTGGGGCAGTCTTCCTTTTTTCCTCTCGAGAAAACATTGAAGCTTAATGTCTTGATGCATTTGAAAAAGAGAATGGGAAAACAAAACAATTTACTTAAGGGTTACATGAGTGCCTCTGAATTTTAAAAAATGTCAGCAATAGTTTCCTGTTTTGACTAAGATTCTTTATTTTCTTGGGAGCAAGCATTTTCTGTAATTCACACCACAACATGACGGCATGTGCATAGAAAAAACCATCATTTCGGTAATCGGAATATTAGCTTCGGTAGCTTCATTTGCAATTGTGTCTGTCTGTCAGGTTGATGCCGAGGTAGCTAGCAAAGATGCATGATGCATATATTATTCAGTACTGTTCTTACTAACGTTTTTCTTTCTGATGATAAACCACGGGGATAAATTGGCAATGTATGTCTTTACCTTCCAGAATGAGAGCTTCACGGAGGTCCTCCTGGTGTGGGAGATCATGAGAGCCTAGAAATGCAAATGAGGCTGGAAGGATTATTTCGTTGGTGTCCGAGAGCGAAATATTTTGTGTTGCAAAGTTAGCCGTGGACCCTGTGTCGGAGCTTTGGGATGATGATCTTGCCGCTACGCTGGTCATGTGTCAAGCGTATGCCTTTTACTTTTAATACACGACATTTTTGAGGTGCAGGATTTCTCCAACAGCACTATACATAGGGCCTTCCAGACTATCTCATAGATTTTATCATGTAAAGTCGTGTGAGTTGTTTCATATGGTCGAGTGTGAATGAATTGCTGGGATGCCACTTCTGCTGGTTGGGATGTTGATGGCGTGTGTGCTTTTTGCCACTGCTAGCATCTAGATTGGGACGTATGTGCTTCAATACTTCTATTTCTGTTGGGCTTTAATATTCTACTAAATTTCTGATCGATAAAAATGTTTGTGGCTACTATAGTATATGTGAAATATACAAACATTTATTCCTTGTTTTCTTATCTTCTAATGTGTTTGACACTTTTTCTTTCAGATTTACCTCTCTTCTTTGTGCAGCAGGTGCAAGGTCTCAACATGTTCAAGGCTACTTCCAGCTCTTCTTTTTTCATTTTCATCTTATTTTTGTTCATGCATTTTTCTACTATACAAGGACTTGAGGTGATTTGTTGGTTGTAGGGCACGGGGAGCTTCACAATTATGTTAGCTCTATACTGAATGTATCAAAACATTGTTATGGTTACTTCTTATTGTTTGGTTACACAAAGTCATGGCAGCACAAATTGTATGTATATCTTGAGATACATGGTGATGCGTCTTTGTGAGATTAATTGTGAACCCAATTTATTGATGCTTTGACAGTTTCTGATTTAGTGGCTTACGCTGAAGGTGCATACCATCAGCAAAGATATGATTAGGCTTAAGATATAAGGAGAAATAACCATTATATATGAAATTTAATTACACATGTTTTTTCGCTTCCGTGAAAGATGGAGTTATGTTTAATGACTAACTTTCACATTTTGTTGTGTATGCGTCCATAGTTGATGACCAAGTTATTGTTTATGTGTGTTATTTGACTGTCAATCTGTGGGTTGTTGTATATAATGGCTGAGAAGTCCATTGTGTGCGCATGTTCGATACGAGATATGGTAGCATATGGAAAGAATATCTGCAAAGCTATATATAGTTCAAATTTAGATTTGAGCTACATTGTTGCATTTGTTCATTTTATTGAAATAATTGTGTCCTAATTAGAATGACCGGGAAAATTTGCTTTTATTATTATACGTGCGTTGCACGTGCACGCTTACTAGTGATATAAGGAAATAAATAATAACTTTATTATTGCCTCTAGGGCATATTTCCTTCAGTCTCCCACTTGCACTAGAGTCAATAATCTAGATTACACTGTAATGATTCTAACACCCATGGAGCCTTGGTGTTGATCATGTTCTGCTCGTGGAAGAGGCTTAGTCAACGGGAATGCAACATTCAGATCCGTATGTATCTTGCAAATTTCTATGTCTCCCACCTGGACTAGATCCCAGATGGAATTGAAGCGTCTCTTGATGTGCTTGGTTCTCTTGTGAAATCTGGATTCCTTCGCTAAGGCAATTGCTCCAGTATTGTCACAAAATATTTTCATTGGACCCGATGCACTAGGTATGACACCTAGATCAGATATGAACTCCTTCATCCAGACTCCTTCATTTGCTGCTTCCGAAGCAGCTATGTACTCCGCTTCACACGTAGATCCCGCCACGATGCTTTGTTTAGAACTGCACCAACTGACAGCTCCACCGTTCAATGTAAACACGTATCCGGTTTGCGATTTAGAATCGTCCGGATCAGTGTCAAAGCTTGCATCAACGTAACCATTTACGATGAGCTCTTTGTCACCTCCATAAACGAGAAACATATCCTTATGCCTTTTCAGGTACTTCAGGATGTTCTTGACCGCTGTCCAGTGATCCACTCCTAGATTACTTTGGTACCTCCCTGCTAGACTTATAGCAAGGCACACATCAGGTCTGGTACACAGCATTGCATACATGATAGAGCCTATGGCTGAAGCATAGGGAACATCTTTCATTTTCTCTCTATCTTCTGCAATGGTCGGGCATTGAGTCTTACTCAACTTCACACCTTGTAACACAGGCAAGAACCCTTTCTTTGCTTGATCCATTTTGAACTTCTTCAAAACTTTGTCAAAGTATGTGCTTTGTGAAAGTCCAATTAAGCGTCTTGATCTATCTCTATAGATCTTAATGCCCAATATGTAAGCAGCTTCACGGAGGTCTTTCATTGAAAAACTCTTATTCAAGTACCCCTTTATGCTATCCAGAAATTCTATATCATTTCCAATCAGTAATATGTCATCCACATATAATATCAGAAATGCTACAGAGCTCCCACTCACTTTCTTGTAAATACAGGCTTCTCCAAAAGTCTTTACAAAACCAAATGCTTTGATCACACTATCAAAGTGTTTATTCCAACTCCGAGAGGCCTGCACTAGTCCATAAATGGATCGCTGGAGCTAGCACACTTTGTTAGCTCCCTTTGGATCGACAAAACCTTTCGGTTGCATCATATACAACTCTTCTTCCAGAAATCCATTCAGGAATGCACTTTTGACATCCATCTGCCAAATTTCATAATCATAAAATGCGGCAATTGCTAACATGATTTGGACAGACTTAAGCATCGCTACGGGTGAGAAGGTCTCATCGTAGTCAATCCCTTGAACTTGTCGAAAACCTTTCGCAACAAGTCGAGCTTTGTAGACAGTAACATTACTGTCAGCATCAGTCTTCTTCTTGAAGATCCATTTATTCTCAATTGCTTGCCGATCATCGGGCAAGTCAACCAAAGTCCACACTTTATTCTTATACATGGATCCCATCTCAGATTTCATGGCTTCAAGCCATTTTGCGGAATGTGGGCTCACCATCGCTTCTTCATAGTTCGTAGGTTCATCATGATCCAGTAGCATGACTTCCAGAATAGGATTACCGTACCACTCTGGTGCGGATCTTACTCTGGTTGATCTACGAGGTTCAGTAACAACTTGATCTGAAGTTCCATGATCCTCATCATTAACTTCCTTACTAATTGGTGTAGGTGTCACAGAAACCGGTTTCTGTGATGAACTACTTTCCAACAAGGGAGCAGGTACAGTTACCTCATCAAGTTCTACTTTCCTCCCACTTACTTCTTTCGAGAGAAACTCCTTCTCTAGAAAGGATCCATTCTTAGCAACGAATGTCTTGCCTTCAGATCTGTGATAGAAGGTGTACCCAACAGTCTCCTTTGGGTATCCTATGAAGACACATTTCTCCGATTTGGGTTCGAGCTTACCAGGTTGAAGCTTTTTCACATAAGCATCGCAGCCCCAAACTTTCAGAAACGACAACTTTGGTTTCTTGCCAAACCACAGTTCATAAGGCGTCGTCTCAATGAATTTTGATGGTGCCCTATTTAACGTGAATGCGCCCGTCTCTAAAGCATTACCCCAAAACGATAGCGGTAAATCAGTAAGAGACATCATAGATTGCACCATATCTAGTAAAGTACGATTATGATGTTCAGACACACCATTACGCTGTGGTGTTCCGGGTGGCGTGAGTTGCGAAACTATTCCACATTGTTTCAAATGTAGACCAAACTCGTAACTCAAATATTCTCCTCCACGATCAGATCGTAGAAACTTTATTTTCTTGTTACGATGATTTTCAACTTCACTCTGAAATTCTTTGAACTTTTCAAATGTTTCAGACTTATGCTTCATTAAGTAGATATACCCATATCTGCTTAAATCATCTGTGAAGGTGAGAAAATAACGATATCCGCCATGAGCCTCAACATTCATCGGACCACATACATCTGTACGTATGATTTCCAACAAATCTGTTGCTCTCTCCATAGTACCGGAGAACGGCGTTTTAGTCATCTTGCCCATGAGGTACGGTTCGCAAGTACCAAGTGATTCATAATCAAGTGGTTCCAAAATTCCATCAGTATGGAGTTTCTTCATGCGCTTTACACCGATATGACCTAAACGGTAGTGCCACAAATAAGTTGCACTATCATTATCAACTCTGCATATTTTGGCTTCAACATTATGAATATGTGTATCACTACTATCGAGATTCATCAAAAATAGACCACTCTTCAAGGGTGCATGACCATAAAAGATATTACTCATATAAATAGAACAACCATTATTCTCTGATTTAAATGAATAACCGTCTCGCATCAAACAAGATCCAAATATAATGTTCATGCTCAACGCTGGCATCAAATAACAATTATTTAGGTCTAAAACTAATCCCGAAGGTAGATGTAGAGGTAGCATGCCGACCGCGATCACATCGACTTTGGAACCATTTCCCACGCGCATCGTTACCTCGTCCTTGGCCAGTGTTCGCTTAATCCGTAGTCCCTGTTTCGAGTTGCAAATATTAGCAACAGAACCAGATCAAATACCCAGGTGCTATTGCAAGCTCTAGTAAGGTACACATCAATAACATGTATATCACATATACCTTTGTTCACCTTGCCATCCTTCTTATCCGCCAAATACTTGGGGCAGTTCCGCTTCCAGTGACCAGTCTGATTGCAGTAGAAGCACTCAGTTTCAGGCTTAGGTCCAGACTTGGGTTTCTTCTCCTGAGCAGCAACTTGCTTGCTGTTCTTCTTGAAGTTCCCCTTCTTCTTCCCTTTGCCCCTTTTCTTGAAACTAGTGGTCTTGTTGACCATCAACACTTGATGCTCCTTCTTGATTTCTACCTCCGCAGCCTTTAGCATTGCGAAGAGCTCGGGAATCGTCTTATCCATCCCTTGCATGTTATAGTTCATCACGAAGCTCTTGTAGCTTGGTGGCAGTGATTGGAGAATTCTATCAATGACGCTATCATCCAGAAGATTAACTCCCAGTTGAATCAAGTGATTATTATACCCAGACATCTTGAGTATATGCTCACTGACAGAACTGTTCTCCTCCATCTTGCAGCTATAGAACTTATTGGAGACTTCATATCTCTCAATCCAGGCATTTGCATGAAATATTAACTTCAACTCCTAGAACATCTCATATGCTCCATGACGTTCAAAACGTCATTGAAGTCCTGGTTGTAAGCCATAAAGCATGGTACACTGAACTATTGAGTAGTCATCAGCTTTGCTCTGCCAGACGTTCATGACATCTAGTGTTGCTCCTGCAGCAGGCCTGGCACCCAGCGGTGCTTCCAGGACGTAATTCTTATGTGTAGCAATGAGGATAATCCTCAAGTTGCGGACCCAGTCCGTGTAATTGCTACCATCATCTTTCAACTTTGCTTTCTCAAGGAACGCATTAAAATTCAACGGAACAACAGCACGGGCCATCTATCTACCATCAAGCATAGACAAGCAAGATACTATCAGGTACTAAGTTTCATGATAAATTTAAGTTCAATTAATCATATTACTTAAGAACTCCCACTTAGAAAGACATCCCTCTAATCCTCTAAGTGATCACGTGATCCAAATCAACTAAACCATAACCGATCATCACATGAAATGGAGTAACTTTCAATGGTGAACATCAATATGTTGATCATATCTACTATATGATTCACGCTCGACCTTTCGGTCTCAGTGTTCCGAGGCCATATCTGCATATGCTAGGCTCGTCAAGTTTAACCCGAGTATTCTGCGTGTGCAAAACTGGCTTGCGCCCGTTGTAGATGGACGTAGAGCTTATCACACCCGATCATCATGTGGTGTCTGGGCACGACGAACTTTGGCAACGGTGCATACTCAGGGAGAACACTTTTATCTTGAAATTTAGTGAGAGATCATCTTATAATGCTACCATCAATCAAAGCAAGATAAGATGCATAAACTATAAACATCACATGCAATCAATATAAGTGATATGATATGGCCATCATCATCTTGTGCTTGTGATCTCCATCTCCGAAGCACCTCCATGATCACCATCGTCACCGGCGCGACACCTTGATCTCCATCGTAGCATCGTTGTCGTCTCGCCAATCTTATGCTTCTACGACTATCGCAACCGCTTACTGATAAAGTAAAGCATTACAGGGCGATTGCATTGCATACAATAAAGCGACAACCATATGGCTCCTGCCAGTTGTCGATAACACGGTTACAAAACATAATCATCTCATACAATAAAATTTAGCATCATGTCTTGACCATATCATGTCACAACATGCCCTGCAAAAACAAGTTAGACGTCCTCTACTTTGTTGTTGCAAGTTTTACGTGGCTGCTACGGGCTTAGCAAGAACCGTTCTTACCTACACATCAAAACCACAATGATAGTTTGTCAAGTTGGTGCTGTTTTAACCTTCGCAAGGACCGGGCATAGCCACACTCGGTTCAACTAAAGTTGGAGAAACTGACACCCGCCAGCCACCTGTGTGCAAAGCACGTCGGTAGAACCAGTCTCATGTAAGCATACGCGTAATGTCGGTCCGGGACACTTCATCCAACAATACCGCCGAACCAAAGTATGACATGCTGGTAAGCAGTATGACTTATATCGCCCACAACTCACTTGCGTTCTACTCGTGCATATAACATCAACACATAAAACCAGGCTCGGATGCCACTGTTGGGGAACGTAGTAATTTCAAAAAAATTCCTACGCACACACAAGATCATGGTGATGCATAGCAATGAGAGAGGAGAGTGTTGTCTACGTACCCTCATAGACCGAAAGCGGAAGCATTAGCACAACGCGGTTGATGTAGTCGTACGTCTTCACGATCCGACCGATCAATTACCGAGCGTACGACACCTCCGAGTTCAGCACACGTTCAGGCCGGTGACGTCCCTCGAACTCTGATCCAGCCGAGTGTTGAGGGAGAGTTTCGTCAGCACGACGGCGTGGTGACGATGTTGATGTTCTACCAACGTAGGGCTTCGCCTAAGCACCGCTACAGTATTATCGAGGTGGACTATGGTGGAGGGGGCACCGCACACGGCTAAGAGATCAATGATCAATTGTTGTGTCTTTGGGGTGCCCCCTGCCCCCGTATATAAGGGAGCAAGGGGGAGGCCGGCCGGCTAAGGGAGTCCTGGATTAGGGGGTGTTCGGGTAGCCGGACTATACCTTCGCCGGACTCCTGGACTATGAAGATACAAGATTGAAGACTTCGTCCCGTGTCCAGATGGGACTTTCCTTGGCATGGAAGGCCGGCTTGGCGATGCGGATATTCAAGATCTCCTATCTATGTAACCGACTCTGTGTAACCCTAACCCTATCCGGTGTCTATATAAACCGGAGGGTTGTAGTCCGTAGGACAATCATCTTCATACACAATCATACCGTAGGCTAGCTTCTAGGGTTTAGCCTCCTTGATCTCGTGGTAGATCTACTCTTGTACTACCCATATCATCAATATTAATCAAGCAGGAGTAGGGTATTACCTCCATCGAGAGGGCCCGAACCTGGGTAAAAACATCGTGTCCCTTGTCTCCTGTTACCATCTGGCCTTGATGCACAGATCGGGACCCCCTACCCAAGATCCGCCGGTTTTGACACCGACATTGGTGCTTTCATTGAGAGTTCCTCTGTGTCGTCGCCTTTAGGCCCGATGGCTCCTTCGATCATCAACAACGATAAGGTCCAGGGTGATACTTTTCTCCCCGGGCAGATCTTCGTCTTCGGCGGCTTCGCTCTGCGGGCCAACTCGCTTGGTCACCTGGAGCAGATCGAAAGCTACGCCCCTGGCCATCAAGTCAGGTTTGGAAGCTTAAACTACACGGCTGACATCCGCAGAGACTTGATCTTCGACGGGTTCGAGCCACAGCCAAGCGCGCCGCACTATCTCGAGGGGCACGATCTAGCTCTGCCTCCAAACAGTGTCTTGGAGGCCGCACACGCACCGGTTCCGACCCTTAATTCGGAGCCTATTGCGTCAATCGAGGATGGGCGGTTGGACGTCGCCTCGGGGGCTGCGATCTCAAAGGCGATCGAGCCGAACGCCAGCCCCGTACTCCGCGTGACCCGTGACTCTGAGGGTCCGGACTCTTCTCCGGACTACGAACCCCCCGTGCCCCTACCGATCGAATCCGATTGGGCACCCATAATGGAGTTCACCGCCGCGGACATCTTTCGGCACTCACCTTTTGGTGACATCCTGAATTCTCTCAAGTCTCTCTCTTTATCAGGAAAGCCCTTGCCAGATTACGGTCAACGAGGATGGGATTCGGACGATGAAGAAATTCAAAGCCCACCCACCACCCACTTTGTAGCCACTGTCGACGATTTAACCGACATGCTTGACTTCGGCTCCGAAGACTTCGACGGTATGGACGACGAGGTAGGAGACGAACAGGAACCAGCACCTGTAGGGCGCTGGAAGGCCACCTCGTCATATGACATATATATGGTGGATACTCCAAAAGATGGAGATGGCGACGGAACAGCGGGGGATGACACCTCCAAGAAACAACCAAAGCGCCGGCATCAGCGGCGCCGCTCTAAATCCCGCCAAAGCAAAAACGGTGATTCCGACACGGGAGATAATACTACCCCGGATAGCGCCGAAGAACACCCAACCCAGCAAGATTCGGCGCAGGAAGATGGAGAAGCCAACCCTCATGAGAGAGCGGCAGAACGAGAGGTTGAGGGCGATAACTATATGCCTCCCTCCGAAGACGAGGCAAGCCTCGATGACGACGAATTCGTCGTACCATCAGACCCCGCCGAACAAGAGTGTTTCAAACGCAGGCTTCTAGCCACGGCAAACAGCCTAAAGAAAAAGCAGCAACAACTTAGAGATGATCAAGATTTGCTAGCTGACAGATGGACTGAAGTCCTTGCGGCCGAAGAGTATGAACTCGAGCGCCCCTCCAAGAGTTACCCAAAGCGCAGGACGCTACCCCGATCAGAGGAGGAAGCACCTACATCACCAGCGGACGACATGGCAGACCGGCCACCTCGCGGCCGCGACAGAGAGGCCTGTCGGCCCTCCACCCAAGCCATGCCCCGATGCCGCTCAACCAAGGCACGGGAAAATGCGCCAGACCTGCGAGACGTACTGGAGGATAAAGCAAGACAAACAAGATCGATCTACGGATCGTGTAGGCGCCCCACGACACGTGACGATGATCCTCACTCCGGATACAACAAATCCGGCCGGGCCGAACACAACAGACATAGCTCTTCTGAGATGCGTCGTGACATAGCCTAGTACAGGGGCGCCGCACACCCACTATGCTTCACAGACAAAGTAATGGATCATAAAATCCCAGAGGGTTTCAAACCCGTGAACATCGAATCATACGATGGCACCACAGACCCGGCGGTATGGATCGAGGATTATGTCCTTCACATCAACATGGCACATGGCGATGATCTACACGCCATCAAATACCTCCCGCTCAAACTTAAAGGACCGGCCCGGCATTGGCTTAATAGCTTGCCAGCAGACTCAATCGGTTCTTGCGAGGACCTGGAAGCCGCATTCCTTGACAACTTCCAGGGCACCTACGTGCGACCACCGGATGCCGACGACTTAAGCCACATAATTCAGCAGCCAGAAGAATCGGCCAGACAATTCTGGACACGGTTCCTAACAAAGAAAAACCAGATAGTCGACTGTCCGGACGCAGAGGCTCTAGCAGCCTTCAAGCATAACATCCATGACGAGTGGCTTGCCCGACACCTGGGACAGGAAAAGACAAAATCTATGGCAGCCCTCACGACACTCATGACCCGCTTTTGCGCGGGAGAAGATAGCTGGCTAGCTCGCAACAATAACTTATCAAAGAACCCTGGTAATTCGGATACCAAGGACAAAAGTGGCAGGACACGTCGAAACAAGCAAAAGCGCCGCGTTAGCAGCGATAGCAATGAAGATACAACAGTTAATGCCGGATTCAGAGGCTATAAATTTGGTCAGCGGAAAAAGCCATTCAAAAAGAATACTCAGGGCCCGTCCAGTTTGGACCGAATACTCGACCGCTTGTGCCAGATCCATGGCACCCCCGAAAGACCAGCCAATCACACCAACAGGGATTGTTGGGTGTTTGTTGACACACGAACACGTCACGTGTACCCTCGACGCCGGGGGTGATGCACCGCAGCTCACGTCGAAGGAGACCCGACCGACAACGCGATACGCAGGACAGTCGGCGGGCGCTTTTGAAGACCCGAAACCCCACACGCCCGGGAGGGACCCCGTCAGGGAGTGCGGCGGCTATGGGCTGCCCTAGGTCGATTCGCTCGCCCCTAGAGCCTCGTGGATCGCTGTCCTCCAACGCGAAGAACGAACGAAGAACGAGAAAGAAAGATACAAGGGTAGGGGATAAAGATAGATGAACACAAAAGTGTAATAGATTGATTGGTTCGATTGGTGTTGTTCAATCGGCCGTCACCCCCAACATATATAAGAGGCGGCTGGACTTCTCGTACAAGCAAAGGATTTATCTAGACTTTCCTTACAAGAAAATTACATCAATTCACGTCCTAGAGTCCTAGTTCTGGTCCCACTCGGATTCAGCCCGAATCTGGTCCAATCTTCTGTCTTGCTCCTTGCGTGGGCCGTGGAATCTGCATATGACTTCCGATGGAGACGGTTCAAATATCAGTTTTGTGTGCTTCGACGAGGCCAACAATCCGTATGTTGACCACTTTTCCAAATAAGGCCATCTTGAATACTCCACAGGGTCATCTCTAATTTCGAGTCGGACTCGTTCATGTAGCTGACTGGACCGTCCGACTCTTGCAGCGTCTTTGCAGGTCGTATACTACGTCGGATGATGTTGACTCCAAAAGCAAAGTTGACCGCTTCGACGTTACGAACAACTCCTGTGTTGAACACGTTTTCATCCGAAGCAATCTAGACAAGTATTTTAACCCATCTTCAGCATCTGGTCGGATTGGCCTCGACAGTTTTTACTGTTCACGACGGCAAGCTTTCCCGGCAAGGTTACTGTTCACGGCGGCAAGCTTTCCCCGGCAAGGTTACTGTTCACAGCGGCAAGCTCTCCTCCGGCAAAGTTACTATTCACGGCGGCACGCTCTCCTCCGGCAAGGTTACTGTTCACGGCGGCAAGCTTTCCCCGGCAAGGTTACTGTTCACGGCGGCAAGCTTTCCCCGGTAAGGTTTTTGAGGCAGTAAACCACCTCGGATAAAAATGTGCCCAAAAGCAAAGTTGACTGTTTTGACGAGACGAAAAGCTTTCATGTTGAACGTTTTCTGATTCAAGGCCATCTTCTGGGACAAAACACTCACGCATTACATCAGACACTTACCAAAACATGTCTGGTCTCCCGCGTCATATTTCGCCTCTTGACAGGGCTATATTCAGATAGCTCTAACTTTTGCATACGAACTCGGATTGAGATGATTTTTATATCAAAATCGACCGATGCGACGAGACGAAGATAATTCATGTAGATCATTCCTTCATCCGAGGTTTTCCTGGAGGCGTAATTGACCAAAAAGCACTTAGAACACCTAAACATGACAATCTGAGTGTAGTTTTGGTCTTTGATATGATGCCGAATGATTATGGTCCAAACATCAAAGTTATTCCATTCGGCAATGTGAAATTTCTTATTTAGAATATTTTGTCATTTGAGTCCATCTCCATTGCATTCTGCCTTGTGCCAAAATCAGGTGTCAACACATGCCCCCCTGTTTTTCGGTAAAGCTAGCGTGCCGAAAAATACTTGTACCAAGTTTGTTCTAAGGACGATGTCAACACTCCATCGGCCATTTATATGTTCTTAGGACAATAAATATATATCGGCCATGTCTTGTCTGAACTTTGTGATGCAAAATTGGGTGAAACCTTCTCAGCTTCATTAACAATCTGGTGATAAAGTTCCATAGATATGTATCTCAATGTCATCCTCCGAACCATATTGTTCACCCTTTTACTAGGATTTTGTAGACAATCAACAATAAACTTTCTCCAATCCTTACTTTCGCCTGCATAAAATTTTCATTAGTGGCCGAAGCTGTGGACATCGGTTCGGCCTTACCTATGTTGACGAGACTAAGCATCGGCTATTGAGAGAAATGCAATACAACATGATGGACATGGTAGCCGGATGCTTGCTATGCCAACTCTCTCCAATTGTCATGTCTAAATATATGAACAATTTTAATGCAACCCAAGGTAAATTCTTCATCTAGACGTACCCCAAGATAAACTATAAGTGATTCGTCAAAACACATTGATAACACTTGGATATTTGTTGCACTACACATAAAGAATCACCAAAAGCCTCAATATGTATAGCACCTATAGCAAGTAAAAGAGTCAATCTGAATAACAATGCATATTCGTCCTTGATTAATCATGCATAAAAATATCGTAAGTGGCACCAGGCTTCAAAAAATAGTACCATAAAGAAATATATAAACAACACCAACACTTTGGCCATTGCTATGAATTGAACCATCAAAACATAATCTCCATAGTACTAGAGAGACAAGGCTAATATTAATATTATGCTTGACATTAATCCGATGTTCACTAACAAAATCAACTATGATTTGGCCTCTTATAGATCTCAAAGATGCATAAGCCAAATCATATCCAAACAAAGTATACGCCCACCAACCAATTCTGCAGCTATGAATTGGTCTATGCAGCATATATGCAATGACATCGGTCATGATGTCTCAACTCCATTCAATCATAATATAGGCATACATATAGATTTTCATGAGCACGTACCTTGTCTCGCTCTCCAATCAAACTAAGGACGATGTTAGAATACTACACCGGCCATGCATCGATATACTCTTAGGACGATAGATAAATATCGGCCATTACCATGTAAACTTCATTCAAATCACATATAGCCGAAATAAACAAATGAAATGACAAATCAAGTATTTCGGCCCTTTGGATCAACAACAAACTTGTAGCTAATCAAATGTATAGTGACTTGGTAATACCCTTTCATGACGTAAGAAATTATATTGCATCCATGGATTAAAATAAGTCCATTGAGGGTTACCAATCATACCTGATGACGAATTCCATGGCATAGGCGTTAATGGCATAGTTGAAGAATATGGATAATGTGTAGACCAAAGATGTTGAAACCTTCGGCTTGGTCCTTCATAGTTTTTACTCTTTTCCTTCTTCTCTTTTACCGCACTTGTTGTAATGGAGGCTTGCACATAATTCTTATTTTGAGCACTTCCTTTGGGAACCCATGCATTGTTCCTTTCTTCAAGTTCTTGTGCACTAAGTTTGTGTAATTCCCTCTTTTGCCAATACGATAAGCCGAGTGGGCATCTTGGCTGTGATTCTGTTTTGACCAATGGCAATTCCTTTTTGGCCTTGTGCACTCTCAACTTCTTTTCTTCAGATTTGGCACTTTGACTCTCAATAATTGGTTGCTTCATCTCATTGCCTTTTGTAGCCAATGTCAACACTTTAATTGGCTCTTTATTATTTGAGATCAAATCTGAAGTAGCACACTTACGACCATCTCTTTTCACGCGGTAGACTTGCTTGACCACCTCTTTTTTCATCCATGGTGTCCAGACCGATTCCTTATAATTGAAATGGTCTTTAACATGTGACTGTTCAAATGTTGATCTTCTCGGAGCTGCATAATATTGGTGAGATGGTCTAAAATAAGATGGAGAATGTGCCCTTGTATCATACCTGTCCCATGATGAATATGGATCTACATGAGCATAGGGAGGCATCCACGACATTGGCATTGGCGGCCCAAAAGAAGGATATGAATATGTTGCATTGAAACTCTCACTTTGCCAATACCGATCCTCATATTTGCGCCTTGGGGGTGATCTTGGTTTCTTTGCATGATTGGGCCGATAAGCATTCTTCTCTTCACTCTTCTTTTGATATTTCTCCAATAGTTCAGCGAAGGTGATTTTTGATCTTTTACACTTGCGCTTATTTCGGCCTTTGTTTTCTTTTGGTTTGCTTTCATCGATCGTTGGATTTGCTTGCTGCCCCCCAGTCCTTGGCGTCTCCATTGTAGCTTCGATGGAATTCTTGCCCTCAAGATTATGTTCATTATGTTCTTTGACAACTTCTTTACTTGAAAGCTTGATCCCATCACTTGCAGTTTTTACCTTCTCTTCAAATGGATCGGCTTGAAGCAGCTGATGCAAAAACTTTCTACCATCGGGACCAATCGGAATAGACTGGTCATCTCTTGGTGTCTCAACAAATTTCAATCGTCCTTTATCAATGGCCGATTTAACTATTTGACGAAACATGTTACAATCCTCAAAATTATGCTTGGACGAATCATGCAACTTACAATACATTCGTCCCTGGACAGATGGCTCAACATGGTGATCAAGAATTCTAATATAATTATTCCTCAACAACAAATCAAAGATTTGATCACACATGTTTGAATTAAAGGTAAACCTTTTATTTTCTGGCCGATCTTGCTGTGAGAACGGGTTTGGAATTAAGCAAACGAATGGTTCAGATTTTTCACCACACCATTCGGCTATGCATTGTGTTTTGCGCTCTATTTCCGATGTCTTTGGGTAAGATATTATACTAGCATCGGTTTTCTCAACAGAATTTAACCTTGGCTTTAAATTTCTAAAACAAAAATAGTTAGAACATACATGTCTCAATTGAGACCAAGTGCAAGCCAAGTATGAAATAAGCAAAGCTACCCAAATAGATATGAACTTTAGATAAAGCAACGGGGAAAGCTTTGGCTGTAATAATAAGTCACTGTCAGTCTTTATAAATGGCGTAATGGGTTGACCGATATGCTCAAGAACAACTTTATTGCAAGCAAGTAAATTACCCTTCTTCATTGGTCTTTCAAAATTACTTATGAGGATTTTTCTAATAGATGCATCAACAATAAAGTGCTGACCAAATATGAAAATAGGTAAATTACTTGCTAAACATACCTCTTCAAATATGTTGGGAGAGCATGATGGTGGTGTGACTTGAACAATATCTTGCTCCGCCTTTGGATGGCTCCCCAACGCCTCTTCATCATCTTTTTCTTGATACCGTGCATCATTACATTGAAGATTTTTGTCGGCCGAACTTTGTTCGGCTACTTGTTCTTGTCCTTGAAGTTCATCAATTTCTCTGGCACGAAACTCATAGGGCAGGAAGTAGGTTCCATTAACTTTAGAAAAATCAATTATGGTCGCTTTGCTATGCTTGCCATGTCCTTTCTCAATAATGCTTGCCTCTTTGCATTTGATGGATTCAGAATATATACTTCTTGATTCGGCTCTTTTCACCGAAGCACTTTCATGTTCTGAATCATCTTTCTTTACATTGCTTCTACCAATTGGCAATGCTTCTTTCACTTGAGACAATTCTGTTTCTTTTTGTTTCTGGCGGCGAGCGGCGAAATTGGCTTTAATCTTTTTCTCAATTTCAGCCCACTTCGGATACGATTGCCCCCCAATGCTTTTAGATTCTTTCGGCAATGGCACATGGGTGTTGCCGAAACTTTGCAATTGTGTAGGGGCTGTATAATATGATGTAGTATTAGGTGAAGGCATATGCATTGTTGTAAAACCATATTTTTGCTCGCCAATTTTATCAATTGGCAAAGATTCATCTTCTTGCAAAACTCTAGCTTTTATTGCAGCATAATCAGGAAACAACCCCTTTTCATATTGTTCAAGGCAAACAGCACTAATCCTCTTGTTTTGTGCCAAGCTTTTTAATGCAGCCACAACCGCTTCTGGAAGGGATTACTCTGCAACGCTTTTAGATTCTTTTGGCAATGATTCGTGAGTGTTGCCGAAATTCTTGAATTGCGTAGAGTATGCATTATATGTTACAGTATTTGATGACGGCACATGTGTTCCTGTAAAATTTTCACTTATTCGGCTGTGACCATGAAGATGCGGGGCCGAATTATGAACATCTACAGTTGCATACAGTGCTGAAAAATTACTAACATGAGGTGTAGCATATGATGGTTGAGAGTAACTAGCCGAATAGCTAGTAATAGAATGGCCAATTCTCCCATCCATTGGCCAGGTTGGATTCACATATTGCAAATCAGTTGCCGATGAATAAAAAGGTGAAACACTTTCTTGTATGCTATTGGAAATTTTAACATGAGGTGTTTCAAATTAATTAACCAAACCCATCATGTTGTTTATCGGCATATGGATTTGTGGGGTTGCCGATGCATGAGAGTTTGGATACATATGTTGTACGTTGCTAAAATCATAAGAATTTGAAGCATGAAAATTGTTTTGCATCGGCCCTTGCGCATAATTAGATGCATGATTGATAAAACTAGGGCTAGCCGATACATTATGCTCATTAGGTGATCCAGCAACAACATATGAATTATTTGCATCTACAAAGGGGAATTCGGCATTCATATTACCTTTGTAGATTGCAGCAACTTGATGACGATCTCTTCGTAGCAAGAACGGGCTGGAGACCGTTCAAAGCTTCGATCAACAGCGGAGTCGCCAAAAAGTGTGTTGACACACGAACACGTCACGTGTACCCTCGACGCCGGGGGTGATGCACCGCAGCTCACGTCGAAGGAGACCCGACCGACAACGCGATACGCAGGACAGTCGACGGGCGCTTTTGAAGACCCGAAACCCCACACGCCCGGGAGGGACCCCGTCAGGGAGTGCGGCGGCTATGGGCTGCCCTAGGTCGATTCGCTCACCCCTAGATCCTCGTGGATCGCTGTCCTCCAACGCGAAGAACGAACGAAGAACGAGAAAGAAAGATACAAGGGTAGGGGATAAAGATAGATGAACACAAAAGTGTAATAGATTGATTGGTTCGATTGGTGTTGTTCAATCGGCCGTCACCCCCAACATATATAAGAGGCGTCTGGACTTCCCGTACAAGCAAAGGATTTATCTAGGCTTTCCTTACAAGAAAATTACATCAATTCACGTCCTAGAGTCCTAGTTCTGGTCCCACTCGGATTCAGCCCGAATCTGGTCCAATCTTCTGTCTTGCTCCTTGCGTGGGCCGTGGAATCTGCATATGACTTCCGATGGAGACGGTTTAAATATCAATTTTGTGTGCTTCTACGAGGCCAACAATCCGTATGTTGATCACTTTTCCAAATAAGGCCATCTTGAATACTCCACGGGGTCATCTCTAATTTCGAGTCGGACTCGTTCATGTAGCTGACTGGACCGTCCGACTCTTGCAGCGTCTCTGCAGGTCGTATACTACGTCGGATGATGTTGACTCCAAAAGCAAAGTTGACCGAATCAACGTTACGAACAACTCCCGTGTTGAACACGTTTTCATCCGGAGCCATATAGACAAGTATTTTAACCCATCTTCAGCATCTGGTCGGATTGGCCTCGACAGTTTCTACTGTTCACGGCGGCAAGCTTTCCCCGGCAAGGTTACTGTTCACGGCGGCAAGCTTTCCCCGGCAAGGTTACTGTTCACAGCGGCAAGCTCTCCTACGGCAAGGTTACTGTTCACGGCGGCAAGCTCTCCTCCGGCAAGGTTACTGTTCACGGCGGCAAGCTTTCCCCGGCAAGGTTACTGTTCACGGCGGCAAGCTTTCCCCGGCAAAGTTTTTGAGGCAGTAAACAACCTCGGATGAAAATGTGCCCAAAAGCAAAGTTGACCGCTTTGAAGAGACGAAAAACTTTCGTGTTGAACGTTTTCCGATTCGAGGCCATCTTCTGGGACAAAACACTCACGCATTACATCAGACACTTGCCAAAACATGTCTGGTCTCCCGCGTCATATTTCGCCTCTTGACAGGGCTGTATTCAGATAGCTCTAACTTTTGCATACGAACTCGGATTGAGATGATTTGTATATCAAAATCGACCGATTCGACGATACGAAGATAATTCATGTAGATCATTCTTCATCCGAGGTTGTCCTGGAGGCGTAATTGACCAAAAAACACTTAAAACACCTAAACATGACAATCTGAGTGTAGTTTTGGTCTTTGATATGATGCCGAATGATTATGGTCCAAACATCAAAGTTGTTCCATTCGGCAATGTGAAATTTCTTATTTAGAATATTTTTTTCATTTGAGTCCATCTCCATTGCATTCTGCATTGTGCCAAAATTAGGTGTCAACAGTGTTCAAGCAGGCAGGCAAGTTAAGTGCCGAAAACAAAGACAAGGGGCCGCATAGCGACGACGAGGAGGAGCCCAGGCCACCGAACAACAATGGACAGAAGGGGTTTCCCCCACAAGTGCGGACGGTGAATATGATATACGCAACCCACATTCCCAAGAGGGAGCGGAAGCGTGCGCTACGGGACGTACACGCGATGGAGCCAGTCGCCCCAAAGTTCAACCCATGGTCCTCTTGCCCGATCACTTTTGATCGAAGGGACCACCCCACGAGCATCCGTCATGGCGGCTTTCTCGCATTGGTTCTCGACCCAATAATCGACGGATTTCATCTCACAAGAGTCCTCATGGACGGCGGCAGTAGCCTGAACCTGCTTTACCAGGATACAGTGCGGAAAATGGGTATAGATCCCTCAAGGATTAAGCCCACAAAGACGACCTTTAAAGGCGTTATACCAGGTGTAGAGGCCAACTGTGCAGGCTCGGTAACACTTGACGTGGTCTTCGGATCTCCGGATAATTTTCGAAGCGAAGAGTTAATCTTCGATATAGTCCCGTTCCGCAGTGGCTATCACGCCCTGCTCGGACGAACCGCATTTGCAAAGTTCAATGCGGTGCTGCACTACGCATACCTCAAGCTCAAGATGCCAGGCCCTCGAGGAGTGATCACGGTCAACGGAAACACCGAACGCTCCCTCCGTACGGAGGAGCACACAGCGACTCTCGCAGCGGAAGTACAAAGCAGCCTTCTTAGGCAATTCCCCAGTCCGGCCGCTAAAAAGTCGGACACTGCCAAGCGCGCCCGGAGTAACCTACAACAAGACCGCCTAGCACGTTCTGAGCAGGCGTAGCAATGCGGCCCCAACCCCGGCCCTCGCGATATAGCAAAACCAGTGCCTCGCGTACATAAATACGCCCTTGAAATACCATGGGCACAGGGGAAGGGGCACAATAACGGCACGCCCAAAATACGGCTTAAAACGTACTAGGGGCTGCCGGATTCTTTTTTCTTACTTTCAGGACTCCACATTTCGGACGACCTGTTCGGCAATTCGACTGCCGCACAAACGATGCAAGATCTAGGGAAGCAGACAAAGCCATGCCGCATTATGAAACTCCCAGGTGGTCTCGGTTACGAGCGGTATACCTGTTTCAAATACAACTCCGCGGCCTGCCCCTAGTCAGGACATGTTAAATAGTCCAGTATATTTTTTCTTATTGCACTACTTGTATCGTTCGGCTTTGATAAATAGCCTCTCTATAAACAATGCATAGCCTTTTGTCTATTTTTTGCATTATCCTATTTTCATATATATGTTTTGACATGATCACACCCGTACATCATGGTAGGACAAACACGCCAGGGGCTTCAGTACCCCTTATTATGGTGTGAGAAGTCCGTCCACTTTCACAAGTGCGGCACCCCAAACTTATAGCACTATATGCATCGGCTCTGAATCATGATTTGGGTCAATAGTTGGGTTTGCCCGGCTCCTATGTTTTGGTGCCTTACGTTCCGCTATATCGGCTAAGGTAGCACTAGGAGAACCACTGCGATTGTGCCCCGGTTCAGCTGGGTTAAGCACCTCAGTGGAGAAAGCTAAAATTGACTGTCATGATGAGGCGAGATACCGGTCGCTGTTCGAGAGGTTTTTCGAGTCCCTAAAGACTTATGCCGCTTCGAGCGGGGAGCTGGCTTTGTCCGGCCAAAGGCGTGGATAGCGCCCCGAACTCGGTCTTCCGAACTAGGGGCTTCGCCGAAATTTAAAATTATAAAGTTCTATGGCTAAGTGAGAGTGTTCAAGCATTATAGTCCGATTGCCTGGTTCATTGTGCTGAGCGCCTCCCTTGAAGGACCCAACCATGGGAAAAAGAGTGCTCAGGTTTATCCCGAACACCCCAGCACTAGTGGCACGGGGGCAGAAGCCGACGACTGGCCATCTCTCAATTTTTGATAAACGGCCGCACAGAAAATAATATTTTAAATTCAATAAGCATTGCTTAGCGCATATGAACAAGTTTTCAGCGTACAGGATAAACACGAGCGAGTTCATTCAAAAATTACATCTTTGGTGCATTCATCCGCCACAAGGCGGGCACCTGCAAGAACATCCTTGTAGTAGTTCTCGGGCTTGCGATGCTCCTTCCCCACCGGCGGCCCGTCCTTCACGAGCCTCTCTCCGTCCAGCTTACCCCAGTGCACCTTCGCACGGGCAAGGGCCCGACGGGCACCTTCGATGCAGACGGAGCGCTTGATGACCTCGAGCCTTGGATATGCCTCCACCAGCCGCCGCACCAGCCCGAAATAGCTCCCAGGCAGGGCCTCTCCGGGCCACAGCCGAACTATGAAGCCCTTCATGGCCTGTTCGGCCGCCTTGTGGAGCTCGACGAGCTGTTTCAGCTGGTCGCTCAGGGGTACAGGGTGTCCGGCCTCAAAATACTGAGACCAGAACACACTCTCCGTCGAGCTGCCCTCTTCAGCTCGGTAGAATGCGGTGGCGTCAGATACGCTGCGGGGAAGATCTGCGAATGCCCCTGGAGAACTCCGGATTCGAGTAAGTGACAAGTAGTTTAATTTTATATTTCTACTTTGCATTGAGAATGCCTTACCCGCTGCTATCTTTTTCATCTCCTCCAACTCTTGGAGGGCCTTTTGGGCTTCGGCCTTGGCACCCTTGGCGGTTTCAAGGGCCGACGCGAGCTCAGATGCTTGCGCCTTTGACTCAAGCTCCAAGCTCTCATGTTTTTTCACGAGAGCTTGCAGCTCTTGCTGCACCTCGCCGACCTGAGCCCCAAGTCTTTCTCGCTCGGTACGCTCCTCGGTCGTTTTCTTTTCGGCCACAGATAGCGCCTGCTTGAGGGTCGCCACCTCAGTTGTGGCCCCTATAATAAGCAGTATGATCCTGTTATTTTTTGCAATCACGCCTCTCTATAGGCACCTTTTTTTTCTGTAGGGTATTTCTTACCTTCTTTCTCCTTGAGCTGCCGCTTGGCAAGGCGGAGCTCTTGCTCGGTCCGCCCGAGGTCCTTTTTTAGGACGTCCATCTCCGCAGTCAGTGCGACGGTGGATAGCTGCGAAGCCTGCATACGCATATTGACTCTTTATATTTAGACTCCTGCGAAATTTATTAGATCCTCTATTCGGCTTTTCTTCCCGAACGCCAAACAGAGCATCAGGGGCTACTGTCTATGTGGTAATATTTTGATATATTTTTGCTTACCTCGAAGCCTGTCAGATGACGAGTCCGACACCGCCATATTGCGGGCACTCTTTCGAGTCCCCGTGGCCTTCTTCTTCTCGGGCACCACGTAAGGCACCGGAGCCAGCAGCTTCTCTAAGAGAGCAAGGGTTGGGTCTTCGGGCAAGGGAGCCGGATAGTTAATCGGTCCGGATATCGCCTGCCAATCCTGTTAAAGGTAAGCGAGTTTAGATCCCGCATAGAGTCAAACTATGAAAGAACTTAACATCCTGTAAAGGGTGAAAATAGCTTACCTCACCAGCGTGACGCTGCGAGCTGTATCTGCGGTCCTCGGAAGCGGATGTGGGAGCCTCGGCGCCTTTGATTAGCACCTTCCAGACGTCTTCATGCATCGTGTCGAAGAGCCTGTTAAGGGCTCGGTGCTGCGCCGGGTCGAACTCCCAGCGAGTAAAACCCCGTTGTTGACACGGGAGGATTCGGTGAACGAGCATGACCTGGACTACATTGACTAGCCGGATTGGCTTGTTCACCAGGGACTGGATGCAAGTCTGCAATCCGGTCACCTCTTCTTCGTTTCCCCATGACAGGCCAGTCTCTTTCCAGGACATAAGCCGCGTGGGGGGTCCGGATCGGAACTCAGGGGCTGCGACCCATTTCGGATCGCGTGGCTCAGTGATGTAAAACCACCCTGCTTGCCACCCCTTTAGGCTCTCCACAAAGGATCCGTGAACCATAGGACGTTGGCCATATTGCCCGCCATGGCGCCTTCGCACTCCGCTTGGCTGCCGCGCACCACCTTGGGCTTGACGTTGAAGGTCTTGAGCCAGAGGCCGAAATGGGGGCGGACGCGGAGGAAGGCCTCGCACACGACGATAAACGTCGAGATGTTGAGGATGAAGTTTGGGGCCAGATCGTGGAAATCCAGGCCGTAGTAGAACATGAGTCCCCGGACGAATGGGTGTTGTGGAAAACCCAGTCCGCGGAGAAAGTGGGGAAGGAAAACTACCCTCTCATGGGGCCTTGGGGTGGGGAGAAGCTGCCCCTTCTCGGGAAGCCGGTGCGGGATGTCCTTGGACAGGTATCCGGCCTTCCTCAGCTTTTTTACTTGGGCCTCCATGACGGAGGAGACCATCCACTTGCCTCCTGCTCCGGACATTGTTGGAGAAGGTTGAGGTGAAAAGAGCGGGCTTGGGCGCTGGAGCTCGAGTGCACAACAGAGGGATTGGCAAAGGAGGAAGAAGGCGTAGGTAAAAAGGTGGATCCCTATCCCCTTATATGGGCGGATGCGGTTATGCGTCCCCACCTGCCTAATAAAACTCGCTTGCCTCCCAAGCCCCATGGTAAATGGCGCGGCTGGGTTACCCACGTCCGTATTGATGAGAATCCCGTAAAAGGGGCACACGATCTCTGCTTTGACAGGACGTGCCAAGGAAACCACCTCGCAGAACATGCTGAGGTGAAAAAGTAAAAACGATTTGTAAAGAACTTGGCCGCAGTTTGATTACTCACTACGGAATACGTCAGCAGATTTGATTTGTGTTAATATTATTCTCTCTATGGCAATATGTGGAAACTTATTTTGCAGAGCCGGACACTATTCTTGGTGTTTACAATCTTCTATGAAGGACTTGGAGGAGGAACCCGCCTTGCAATGCCGAAGACAATCTGCGCGCCGGACTCATCGTCATTGAAGCCTGGTTCAGGGGCTACTGAGGGAGTCCTGGATTAGGGGGTGTTCAGGTAGCCGGACTATACCTTCGCCGGACTCCTGGACTATGAAGATACAAGATTGAAGACTTCGTCCCGTGTCCGGATGGGACTTTCCTTGGCGTGGAAGGCAAGCTTGGCGATGCGGATATTCAAGATCTCCTACCTATGTAACCGACTCTGTGTAACCCTAACCCTATCCGGTGTCTATATAAACCGGAGGGTTGTAGTCCGTAGGACAATCATCTTCATACACAATCATACCGTAGGCTAGCTTCTAGGGTTTAGCCTCCTTCATCTCGTGGTAGATCTACTCTTGTACTACCCATATCATCAATATTAATCAAGCAGGAGTAGGGTATTACCTCCATCGAGAGGGCCCGAACCTGGGTAAAAACATCGTGTCCCTTGTCTCCTGTTACCATCCGGCCTTGACGCACAGATCGGAACCCCCTACCCAAGATCCACCGGTTTTGACACCGACACCGGCCCTCTATGGCGCGCCCGCAAGAGGGAATCCTACTAGGACTCCAAGTCCTAGTAGGTTTCCACCAAAAGGGAGAGGGGGGAAGGAAGGAGAGGGAGAGGGAGAAGGAAAGGGGGGCGCCGCCCCCCTTCCTTGTCCAATTCAGACTCAAGGGGGAGGGGGCGCGCGGCCTACCCTGGCCGCCCCTCTCTCTCTCCACTAAGGCCCATCGAGGCCCATCAGTTCCCCCGGGGGTTCCGATAACCCTTCGTCACTCCAGTTTTATCCGAAACTTCTCCGGAACACTTCTGGTGTCCGAATATAGTCGTCCAATATATCAATCTTTATGTCTCGACCATTTCGAGACTCCTCGTCATGTCCGTGATCACATCCGGGACTACGAACAACCTTCGGTACATCAAAACACATATACTCATAATAAAACTGTCATCGTAACATTAAGCGTGCGGACCCTACGGGTTGAGAACTATGTAGACATGACCGAGACACGTCTCCGGTCAATAACCAATAGTGGAACCTGGATGCTCATATTGGCTCCTACATATTCTACGAAGATCTTTATCGGTCAGACCGCATAACAACATACGTTGTTCCCTTTGTCATCGGTATGTTACTTGCCCGAGATTCGATCGTCGGTATCTCAATACCTAGTTCAATCTCGTTACCGGCAAGTCTCTTTACTCGTTCCGTAATACATCATCCCGCAACTAACTCATTTGTTGCAATGCTTGCAAGGCTTGAGTGATGTGCATTACCGAGAGGGCCCAGAGATACCTCTCCGACAGCCGGAGTGACAAATCCTAATCTCAAAATACGCCAACCCAACAAGTACCTTCGGAGACACCTGTAGAGCACCTTTATAATCACCCAGTTATGTTGTGACGTTTGGTAGCACACAAAGTGTTCCTCCGGTAAACGGGAGTTGCATAATCTCATAGTCATAGGAACATGTATAAGTCATGAAGAAAGCAATAGCAACATACTAAACGATCGTGTGCTTAGCTAACGGAATGGGTCATGTCAATCACATCATTCTCCTAATGATGTGATCCCGTTAATCAAACGACAACCCATGTCAATGGCTAGGAAACTTAACCATCTCTCATCAACGAGCTAGTCAAGTAGAGGCATACTAGTGACACTCTGTTTGTCTATGTATTCACACATGTATTATGTTTTCGGTTAATACAATTCTAGCATGAATAATAAACATTTATCATGATATAAGTAAATAAATAATAACTTTATTATTGCCTCTAGGGCATATTTCCTTCAGCAGCCACAAAGGGTCGGTACATTGAATGTACTGGCAATTTCACACTGTAGAGCAATGCTATATAATGACTATCACTACATGCATATTTGGCTGGTGGAGGCTCTGGGTTTAATTTTGCATAAAGCTAGTTTTTTCCTACAACAAAGGAATATACTTTATTTAACTACAAAATTGGTTGAAAACTGTTGAGAAGGTTCCTCCAACTCAATCCCAAAAGAATAATCATTAACCCAATCAAATTAATTAAATAGAGTGTTGAGATCAACATGATAACCCAAGTACCAGAGACTCAAGATGTCCATAACCGGGGACACGGCTAACCATGATTAGTTTGTACACTCTGTAGAGGTTTGCGCACTTTTCCCCACAAGTCTCGATCTCCTCCGTTGGATTTCTCGCACTTCATGATGTTTGAGAAACGGATGACCGAGACACAGTCTTTCAGAAACGTTAACTCTTTACTCTGGGTAGACAGTACCACCTACATCCCCCTACATCTGCTAGCCTACCACTGAAAGAGGTCACGCAACATACTGATGACCCACAAGTATAGGGGATCTATCGTAGTCCTTTCGATAAGTAAGACTGTTGAACCCAACGAGGAGCAGAAGGAAATGACAAGCGGTTTTCAGTAAGGTATTCTCTGCAAGCACTGAAATTATCGGTAACAAATAGTTTTGTGATAAGGTAATTTGTAACGGGTAACAAGTAATAAAAGTAAATAAGGTACAACAAGATGGCCCAATCCTTTTTGTATCAAAGGACAAGCCTGGACAAATTCTTATATAAAGGAAAGCGCTCTTGAGAACACATGGGAATTATCGTCAACCTAGTTTTCATCACGCTCATATGATTCGCGTTCGTTACTTTGATAATTTGATATGTGAGTGGACTGGTGCTTGGGTGTTGTCCTTCCTTGGACAAGCATCCCACTTATGATTAACCCCTATTGCAAGCATCCGCAACTACAAAATAAGTATTAAGGTAAACCTAACCATAGCATGAAACATATGGATCCAAATCAGCCCCTTACGAAGCAACGCATAAACTAGGGTTTAAGCTTCTGTCACTCTAGCAACCCATCATCTACTTATTACTTCCCAATGCCCTCCTCTAGGCCCAAACAATGGTGAAGTGTCATGTAGTCGACGTTCACATAACACCACTAGAGGAAAGATAACATACATCTCATCAAAATATCGAACGAATACCAAATTCACATGACTACTTATAGCAAGACTTCTCCCATGTCCTCAGGAACAAACGTAACTACTCACAAATCATATTTATGTTCATAATCAGAGGGGTATTAATATGCATAAAGGATCTAAACATATGATCTTCCACCAAATAAACCAACTAGCATCAACTATAAGGAGTAATCAACACTACTAGCAACCTACAGGTACCAATATGAGGTTTTGAGACAAAGATTGGATACAAGAGATGAACTAGGGTTTGAGAGGAGATGGTGCTGGTGAAGATGTTGATGGAGATTGACCCCCTCCTGATGAGAGGATCGATGATGATGACGATGGCGATGATTTCCCTCTCCCGGAGGGATGTTTCCCCAGAAGAACAACTCCGCCGGAGCCCTAGATTGGTTCCGCCAAGGTTCCGCCTCGTGGCGGTGGTGTTTCGTCCCGAAAGCTTGCTTATGATTTTTTTCCAGGGTAAAAGACTTCATATAGCAGAAGATGGGCACCGGAGGCCTGCCAGGTGGCCCACGAGGCAGGTGGGCGCCCAGGGGGTAGGGCGCGCCCCCACCCTCGTGGATGGTGGGAGCCCCCCTCTAGTACTTTCTTCGCTCAGTATTTTTATTGATTCCAAAAATAACTTCCGTGGAGTTTCAGGACTTTTGGAGTTGTGCAGAATAGGTCTCTAATATTTGCTCCTTTTCCAGCCCAGAATTCCAGCTGCCGGCATTCTCCCTCTTCTTGTAAACCTTATAAAATAAGAGAGAATATGCATAAATATTGTGACATAATGTGTAATAACATCCCATAATGCAATAAATATTGATATAAAAGCATGATGCAAAATGGACGTATCAACTCCCCCAAGCTTAGACCTCGCTTGTCCTCAAGCGGAAGCCGATAACGAAAAATATGTCCACATGTTTAGAGATAGAGGTGTCGATAAAATAAAATACGGACATGAGGGCATCATGATCATTCTTATAACAGCAACATTATTGTCATATGATTTCTTATGCTAAAGTAACAATCTATTCACGATGTGAAGTATGAATCAGAAACTTCATTGAAAACTAACAAACTATAATCTCGGTCATTGAAGCAATTGCAATTTATCATAACATCAGAAAGAGTCAATAAGAGCTTTTCAGCAAGTCCACATACTCAACTATCATTTAGTCTTTCACAATTGCTAACACTCACGCAATACTTATGGTATGGAGTTTTAATTAGACACAGAGAAAGATAGGGGCTTATAGTGCTGCCTCCCAACCTTTTACCTCAAGGGTAATGTCAACAATAATAGTTCATTCTAACTTACATCCAATTGGATATATATAGGGTGGGTCTATTATGATAACACCCCATAAGGCCTTATTCTAATAACACCTAGGTTTATTCTGATAACACTACCTAGCTGTCTCGCTGCCTAGAAGCGAACCGCACAAAAACTACCTTATCCATCTCCTTTTCCCACGAACACCCATCTCCCTCGTGCACCTTCTACCGGTCGCCGGAGCGCCGCCCCTCCCCAGGCTGTAGCCGCGCTGCCCCTCCCCGGGCCCCCGCCGCGCCGCCCCTCACCAGGCCCCTTTCCTTAAAAAAATAGACAACCCCCACCACCCACCGCACCGCCTACCCACGACCCCCCTGATCCCCTCCACTCTGCTTCCTCCTCACCTGCCCCGGCCACCACCCAGTCCCCCACCACCACCTCCCGCTGCCGGCCCCGACCGCCCCCTAGCGCCGCCCATACCTTATCCGCTCGCCCTCCTATCCCCTCCTGACCCACCACCTCCCCCTACCCCAACACTGCCTTCCTCCGCCGCCGGCCAGCGGGCCTGCCGGATCCACACGCCGCCCCCACTCCCACTCAACCCCGGCCATATCCGCCACCTCCCCCCGACGCAGCCTCCCTCCACCACCGCCCGCACCTCCCTCGCCAGGCGCCCTGCCCGCCTCCACACCAGGCGCCCCCGCGCGACTGCCGGCTCAAATCTGGTCGTGCCGCCCCCAGGCGCCCTGGTGTGGACGGAGCTTCTTCGCCATTCACCTCTTCCTCTGCATCCCCTGTGGTTCGCTCCGATGGCAGGGGCGCATGCAGTGCGGTAGGGCGTCACTTGTAGTGCCGTAGGGCCGCGCATGCAGTGCGATACTCAGGGGCGTGCATGTTCGCCAGCGTGGACGCTACAGTTTGCCGCATGGGTCACACCCTGGGGATCCCGATTGGCTTTCTTTCTTTTTTTGGTTGAGAGTTTGGTGGCGGCTCAACGACGACCACCATCTGCCTTGCGTAGCTAGCCCCGACAGAGCTCTCACGAGCACCTTCCCCATGGGAATCGAGCTCTTCAAACGTCGCTCCCCTGATTTTCATTGTTTTTTGCGTTTTTTTTTCATTTTTTACTGCCTGGCATCCCGCCGGTGGCGCTGCCGTGCAGTTTGGATAGTGCTCCTACGCAGCTCCCAGCCATCTCTATGCAGTCCACACGGCAGTGTAGTGCGTCTAGGACAGATCCGGCGAGAATAGGGGCACCGCCAGCTAGTCAGCCATGGATTGCCTCTCCGCCTCCCTTTGGGAGTGGCCATCGCCTCCCTTCCGGTGTTCACCTCCTCCATGCAGTAAACTACCTTGACGCCAAGGTTATCAAAATCGTGATCATGAATCGGATCGGAGCTCTGATGATAGGATCGCAAATCGTAGAATCTTCACTATCAGGATCGTAGAAACGTAGATTCTATGAACCAAAATCGTAGAATCAAAGGGGTTAGTTTGGATCGTAAAGTCGTAGAATCGTACAACAGAATCGCGATTCTGACAACCTTGCCTAACGCACATAGTCCTCTCCCTCGTGCTTCCCGACACCCCGACGAGCTTCCTGTAGTTCACTGATTCACTGACGGAACTAGGTTGCTGCTCCCACTACATCTACATCCCGCTGCTGCACATGGTAGCCGGATGGCCACCAGTGGCTATCGTGCTAGTGCATCTCGCCGACGACGCAAGGTGCAGTGCACCTCGCCGTACCGTGCAGATCATAGGAGTGTTTTTCCTTTTTTTTGGATTTTGGATGTGCAGTGCACCCGGATCCCGCGAGCAATGCGCCCGGATTCCACGAACAGTTTGGTGCATATGGAGATTCAGTTACTTGCAGCGTGATTACAGTTTGGTGGCGCTGGCGGCATTTTTTTCTTTCATTTTTATAGAAAAAAGTTTCATCTCGTCAGGCACAAGTAGCCTATTTTATTTCGAATATACAGTTCAGTGGCATGGTGTAGTTTGCAGGTGCAGTTGTTCAGCTTGTGACATTCTGGACTTTGTGTGTATGGTTGTGTAAAAATAATGAAAAGATATAGCATATGTTTTGAAGCTCACTTTGTTCTCCCACGTGGTTCACTATAATAAAACTCCTCCATTGTTCACTATATCAAATGCAACGCTGCAGTGCGATTGGCCCTCGAATGTGGTTCACTTTTGAGAGTGATGCCATTCACTTGCCCCCGACATGAAAATGCAAAAAAAATTAGCAAAACAACAAGATGGTAATGCGGCTAACTTTGATATATGATGTGGTTCACTTGCCTCCTCTCTGCGGTCCACTCTCATCTACAAAAAAATTGAAAAAAAAGACAACAAAAACTCGTCTGAGAAAAATTACGTCCGACAAAATAAATTATGCAGCTCGCTTGCCTGTCCGATGCAGTGTTGTTTTCATTCTGAAGCAGTGCGGTCGGCCGTATGATGTTGTTCATCCCGTAAGTGCAAAAAAATGTTACGGAAGCGAAGAAAAGTAATACGGCTCACTTCTTGATAGCGTTGTGGTTCATTTACACCCGATGTGAAGTGCACTCTGCTTTCTCGTCCTTGAAAAAATTACGTTTGAATAAAAGAAATCATGCAGTTCTCTTACCCGTCTGATGTTGTGCGGTTTTTCGTCCGATGTAGTGCAGTTTTCAGTCGGATGAAGTACCCACGTCGATTTGGGTGTCGCGAAAAAACGGTGTCCGCATTTCGATAAATGTAAAACTGATCTTAAACTGTAAGAAGTTAGAGAGAGTGTTCTACATGAAAAAGTTGCGTCTCGTCGATACCTTTCCAACGGCATATCATTTGAATCATTTCGACAACCGGTTTGTAAAAATTACGCGAAAAACGGCCGCTGCCACTCGTCATCCGCCGCACGATTTTCAAAATTAACTTTAAACTGTAAGGAATCTCAAAACCATTTCTACATATGAAAGTCGCGCCTTGTCCATAGCTTTTCAACGAAGTATTACACGCCTCGTTTCGACAAACGGTTCAAAAACTAGAGGAAAAACAGTACCGAAAATTGAAAAAAATAAAAAAAACAGAATTCTCGATTTAGTAAATTGAAAACTGCTCTTGAACCGTAACGAATTAGAGAAAATAATAGATATGAAAAAGATGCGCCTCGACGATATGTTTCCAACGGCGTATCATTTGCCTTATTCCGATGAACGGTTTAGAAAAAATCACGAAAATACGCTCGCAGCCACTCGTCATTCACCGCACCATTTTCGAAACTGCTCTTAAACCGAGAGGAATCTCTGAAAGTGTTCAACATGGAGAAGTTACGCCTAATCAATACCTTTTCAACGGTGTATTATACGCCTCGTTCTGATAAACGGTTATAAAATTAGAGCGAAAACAGTATGGAAAAAACACTGCGTGCAGTTTTTTTCGACACGAAGTTCACGCGTGTGAGTACTGCAGCACACTTGGTTCAAACAATGACGTGCACTTGCATTGAGCGTGCAGTGCGGAAGTATTATCAGAATAACTATATATCAGGATCTTTAGAACACAATGTGCTTGCCAAAGGATAAAATGTAAAAAGGAAAGGTGAAGTTCACCATGACTCTTGTATAAAGTATGAGACAAGAATAAAAGATAGGTCCTTCGCAGAGGGAAGCAGAGGTTGTCATGTGCTTTTATGGTCGGATGCACAAAATCTTAATGCAAAAGAACGTCACTTTATATTGCCACTTGTGATATGGACCTTTATTATGCACTCCGTCGTTTTTATTTCTTCCACATCACAAGATCGTATAAAGCTTATTTTCTCCACACTAATAAATCATACATAGTAGAGAGCAATTTTTATTGCATGCAACAATGACAACTTACTTGAATGATCTTACTCAATCCATAGGTAGGTATGGTGGACACTCATGAGAAAATCGGGTTTAAGGATATTCGGAAGCACAAGTAGTATCTCTACTTGGTGCAAAGAGTTTGGCTAGCATGAGGGAGAAAGGAAAGCTCAACATGTTGGATGATCCATGACAATATATTTTATTTCGAATATAAGAAAACACAACCCATTACGTTATCTTCCTTGTCCAACATCAACTCTTTAGCATGTCATATTTTAATGAGTGCTCACAATCGTAAAAGATGTCCAAAATAGTATATTTATATGTGAGAACCTTTCTTTCTTTGTTATTTTCTATTAATTGCAACGATGACCAAAACTATGTCTATCAACTCTCAATCAACTTTTATTCATCATACTCTTTATATGTGAAGTCATTACTCTCCATAAGATCAATATGATCTCTTTAATTCTTTTTATTCTTTTTTTCTTCTTTTATTCCCTCAAGATCATAGCAAGATAATCAAGCCCTTGACTCAACACTAATCTTTATTATATATAGCTCACAGACTCGATTACATAGAGGGATCATAAAGCAAAACTCAAAACTAGATCATACTAAAACTTTACTCTACTAGATAAAGATGTTACTAAAAGGATCGAACTAAGAAAAACGGTAAAGATAGGAGTGTGATGGTGATACGATACCGGGGCACCTCCCCTAAGCTTGGCAGTTGCCAAGGGGAGTGCCCATACCCATGTGATTATATCTCTTTCCTCGGAGGTGGTGGTGATGGAGTTGTTGATGATGTGGGCTTGTCGTCCATATTCCATGGCATAGGCTCACCATCATAGAAGGATGATCGAGTCTCCGGGATCCTCAAATCTGCAGCCAAACTCATCCTCTTGAATCTATATTCATACTCACAGTTTTGGTTTTGCAGGTCATAGATCTGGGCTTGGAGGTGCTCGATTTTGTAGTGAAGCTTAAAGATGGCCTCCCCAATGTTCTTGGCGTCCAGCTTGTGGTTGTTGGTGAAATCCGTGATCATTATGTGATTGGCGTCGAGTCCACGTTCCACCATCTCCTGGCACTTGAAAACTTGTTGCTCCATTGCCTCGAGCCTCGTCTCCATGCTTCCGATCCTCCTTGGTGATGTGACCATCGGCACCAAGGCTAATATCTCACATAAAATAATGATCCAACCTACACCAGTTCAGGAGGAGTTGTTGTCAGAACCAATGGAGAAGAACAAGGCAGAAGAATTTTTCTTTATTGGAAAAATACGGATGCCTATTCCACTATCAGATCCTAAGCCTGAAGAAATCAAGCCAATGTTTAGAATGCCAAGCAGTTGGACCATCATTGGTTCGTTGCCAGTTCAGGTCACGTAAGGAGCATATAAATTTCGTTATTTTTTTAATTCCTAGAATTATGAAGTTATCCATCGAGAAGAAGTTGAGATCTGAAGGCAATCAGATCGCACCAGTTGTTTCCTTTGTTTTCGGGTCAAATACTAGTTATTACGTGAATTAGTTTTAGAAGGTTTTTTTTCCTCTCTCCCAATCATAGGAGGAGAAACGTTTTATCTTTTTCTTGTAGATGGGATTCGTGTCATCCAAGGAGTCTTGAGTATGTACGTGCCTGCGTGCACTATATGATGGTTGGGAGTCGGTCGTGTAAGGGAGAGAAGAGAGATAAGAAAAATACCAGAAAATACCATGTTTGGGTATGCCAAATACCTGCGTTTATTTGCTAATCTTTGAGAGATTTAGTTGCTGCTACGCGCGCGGTTCGATCTGTTCGATTCCGTTCGTAAGTATTATTCTTTGGTTTTCTTGCATCGCTTGATCCGAAGAACCGATCTGCTACTTCTTCGTCTACGCCGACTATCACGAGAATTGTTCGTCTTGTTCTTCATTGTTTTTGTGTGTACCGTGAAAGATTGGGCCTTTGAACGACTCGCCGTCTTTTCAGGTCTCATCAGGTGGTATCAGAGCAAGGTTGATCACTGTACAATTTTTCTCGCTGGTTTTTGAGTTGATCTACTTGAGTTGCTACAATGGTGAATTCACAGAAATCAAATTCAAGTGTGCATGCTGCACATGAAGGAGATGCGGAAGACGAGTTGCCCTTGCCCACCTATGTTCCGGGTGTTGCACCGGCTATCGTGCTAGGATTGGAGGCAACTCGTGACTATGTGTTGAATCTAGTGGGGAGGCGCATCGACAAGGTTGAGGAAAGTCTAGGAAAAAAGATTGCTGATTTGACTAAGGCCGTTCATATATTGAGACAATGTTCACCACCTAGTGATGGGTCTGCTGCACCGCGTCATCATCGGCAATTATCTGGACAGCGGGTAGGCGAACAAGTTCGCTACAATGGTGAGCATCAAGACCATCAGTCTGAGGGGGATGGTAGCTATTATGAGCCTGTGCGGCGTGCTTATAACCATCATGGAGGTGTCCTACACCATGGGGGGGGGCATGAATGTCCGCGACGCGCCTACGAAGATGATGGTATTGGAAGAATAAAAATTTCCATACCGTCGTTTAACGGCAAAGACAACCCGGATGATTATTTGGAGTGGGAGATGCGTGTGGATCAAATTTTTGATGGACAGCGGTACACCGAGGAGAAATAGGTTTGTGCTGCATCTATTGAGTTCACGGGCTATGCTTTAATATGGTGGAACCACCTATGTCGCGCGGGAGGGCGTCCGGAGTCTTGGAATCAGAAGAAGAGTATCATGAAGAGACGCTTCGTTCCGGAGCACTTCACTAGGACCTTGTACACACGCTTGCAGCAGCATCGACAAGGTAACTCTAGTGTTGAGGAGTATTATAAGGAGATGGAAATATTATTGATTCGTATAGGGGTAGAGGAGCAAGAAGAGGCTACAATGGCACGATTCATGCATGGTCTGAAATCAGAGGTACGAGATCATGTTGATATGGTAGAATATAATGGATTACAAGGATTATTACACCATGCCATTCGAGCAGAGCAGCAAGTAAAGCGTCGTGTCGGTCATGATAATTCATCAAACTCGATGCGACGTAATTTTCAGAGAGAGGGTGGTGGTAATAGTGGTTTCAAATCTGATTCTAAGTCGGCTACCAAGGAAGTATCTCCATCCAAGGTTGAATCATCTCGTGCTTCTAACTCTCATACTAGTGATATTGTGTGCTTTAAGTGTGGTGGCAGGGGGCATAACAAGTTTGAGTGTCCTAATGAGAGGAGAGTTCTCCTCACAGAAGAAGGATACATGTCTGCAAGTGATGGAGAGAAAAATGCTGACCCGTCTAGTGAGAAATCTGAAGATGAGGAAGAAGTGAATGCGATGAGTTTTGAAGCTGCAGAAGCATACCCATCATTAATGGTGCAGCGGGTGCAAGAAGATCGAATTGAGGATAAGGGGCAGCGATGGAATATTTTTCAAACTGGGTGTAAAATCAATAACACCAATTGCAAGCTGATAATAGATGGTGAAAGCTACACCAATGCAGTCAGCAAAGGGCTGGTTGATGCTTTGCGGTTGCCTATATGGAAGCATCCGCAACCCCATCGTGTCGAGTGGATGTATCATACAGGGAAGTTGAAGGTTACTCATAAGGTGCGCGTTAAATTTTCTGTTGGTGACTATACTGATATGGTGATCTGCGATGTCATACCAATGGATGCATGCCACTTATTGTTTGGGAGACCATGGCAGTATGATCGCAGCGCTACACATGAAGGCCGGTCGAATACTTATTCATTTTGGGATGCTGGAAAGCGGCGTGTGCTATGACCAATGTTTGGAAACACAATCAAGGTGGATGTACATGTTGCATTGAAGAAGAAGGTTGCAAGGACTCCTCTAAAACCGAGGACGGTTTCTTTTGAAGGGGGAGGGGATGATGTGACCATCGGCACCAAGGCTAATATCTCACATAAAATAACAATCCAACCTACACCAGTTCAGGAGGAGTTGTTGTCAGAACCAATGGAGAAGGCCAAGGCAGAAGAATTTTTCTTTATTGGAAAAATACGGATGCCTATTCCACTATCAGATCCTAAGCCTGAAGAAGTCAAGCCAACGGTTAGAACGCCAAGCAGTTGGACCATCGTTGGTTCGTTGCCAGTTCAGGTCACGTAAGGAGCATATAAATTTCGTTATTTTTTTAATTCCTAGAATTATGAAGTTATCCATCGAGAAGAAGTTGAGATCTGAAGGCAATCAGATTGCACCGGTTGTTTCCTTTGTTTTTGGGTCAAATACTAGTTATTACGTGAATTAGCTTTAGAAGGTTTGTTTTCCTCTCTCCCAATCATAGGAGGAGAAACATTTTATCTTTTTCTAGTAGATGGGATTCGTGTCATCCAAGGAGTCTTGAGTACGTACGTACCTGCGTGCACTATATGATGGTCAGGAGTCGGACGTGTAAGGGAGAGAAGAGAGATAAGAAAAATACCGGAAAAGTACCATGTTTGGGTACGCCAAATACCTGCATTTATTTGCTAATCTCTGAGAGATTTAGTTGCTGCTACGCGCGCGGTTCGATCTGTTCGATTCCATTTGTAAGTATTATTCTTTGGTTTTCTTGCATCGCTTGATCCGAAGAACCGATCTGCTACTTCTTCGTCTACGCCGACTATTACGAGAATTGTTCGTCTTGTTCTTCATTGTTTTTGTGTGTACCGTGAAAGATTGGGCATTCGAACGACTCGCCGTCTTTTCGGGTCTCATCACTTGGTCCCTCAACATAGCGGATGTGCAACAACCCCTCATGCATCTCAATGGTTTGAGGATGTTGCAGCACTTCCGCGAGGTAGGGATTGATGACCTTCTCGAAGAACTTGTCCTTGGGGGTGCTTGGAGATGTCATGATGATCTAGATCTGTCAGAAAAATAGCTCGAAACAAAAACAGAGGATATTTGCGTGATACGAGGGTCAAAACCTTTGGGAGATTATATAATGAATTTTCACCGACCAAAAGAAGTATTGTGCAAGAAAACATAGTCCGGGGAGCACACGAGGTGTCCACGAGGTAGGGGGCGCGCCCAAGGGGGTAGGGCGCACCCTCCACCCTCGTGGATGCCTCGTGTCCCTTTCGGACTACTTATTATTTTCCTATTTCCTTAAATATTCCAAAACAGAGAAAAATTGCTATTAGAACTGTTTTGGAGTCGGTTTACTTACCGTACCACATACCTATTCCTTTTCGGAGTCTAAAACATTCTGGAAAGCGTCCCTTATGTATTCCTCTGGGGTTACGGTTTCAATAACATTAGTTTCAACATTTATTGGATTACCTGAGATATAATGTTTGATTCTTTGACCGTTCACCACCTTCGGATTTGTGCTTTCGAAGTTGTTGAGTTTTGTGGCACCAGAATGATAGACCTTCTCGATAACGTAAGGACCTTCGCATTTAGAGAGAAGCTTTCATGCAAAAAATCTTAAATGAGAGTTGAATAGCAACACATTAAACTCACGCTTTTGTATCCTTTTGTCATGCCATCTTTTAACTTTTTCTTTAAACAGTTTGGCATTCTCATAGGCTTGGGTTCTCCATTCATCAAGTGAGCTTATGTCAAATAGCCTCTTCTCACTGGCAAGTTTGAAATCGTAATTGAGCTCTTTAATGGCCCAATATGCCTTATGTTCTAGTTTAAGAGGTAAGTGACATGCTTTTCCATAAACCATTTTATACGGAGACATACCCATAGGATTTTTATATACAGTTATGTAAGCCCATAATGCATCATCAAGTTTCTTGGACCAATTCTTTCTAGATCTATTAACAGTCTTTTGCAAAATTAGTTTGAGCTCTCTATTACTAAGTTCTACTTGACCACTAGATTGTGGGTGGTAAGGAGATGCAATTCTATGATTAACATCGTACTTAGCAAGCATTTTATGAAAAGCACCATGAATAAAATGTGAACCACCATCAGTCATTAAGTATCTAGGGACTCCAAACCTCGGAAAAATAGCTTCTTTAAGCATCTTAATAGAGGTGTTATGATCAACACTACTAGTTGGAATAGCTTCTACCCACTTAGTAACGTAATCAACAACAACTAAAATATGTGTATACCCATTAGAGGAAGGAAACAGTCCCATATAATCAAAGCCCCAAACATCAAATGGTTTAATAACAAGTGAATAGTTCATAGGCATTTCTTGACGTCTAATACTATTACCAATTCTTTGACATTCATCACAAGACAAGACAAACTTACGAGCATCTTTGAAGAGAGTAGGCCAATAAAAACCGGATTGCAATACCTTATGTGCAGTTCTATCTCCAGCATGGTATCCTCCATAAGCCTCGGAGTGACACTTGCGTAGGATCTGTTCCTGTTCATGCTTAGGTACACAACGTCTAATAACACCATCTCCTTCTTTGTAAAGATGTGGGTCATCCCAGAAGTTATGTCTTAAATCATAGAAAAACTTTTTCTTTTGCTGGTATGTGAAATTGGTGGTATAAATTTAGCAACAATGTAATTAGCATAATCAACATACCATGGAGCAGTACGAGAAGCATTTATGACAGCTAGTTGTTCATCGGGAAAGCTATCATCAATAGGTAGTGGGTCATCAAGAACATTCTCTAACCTAGATAAGTTGTCTGCAACGGGGTTCACAGCTCCCTTTCTATCAATAATATGCAAATCAAATTCTTGTAGCAAGAGAACCCATCTAATAAGTCTAGGTTTAGCATCATTCTTTTCCATAAGATATTTAATAGCAGCATGATCAGTGTGAACAGTTACTTTTCAATCAACAATATAAGGTCTGAACTTATCACAAGCAAATACAACTGCTAAAAATTCTTTTTCAGTAGTAGCATAATTTCTATGGGCACTGTCTAGAGTTTTACTAGCATATTAGATAATATTTAATTTCTTATCAACTCTTTGTCCTAGAACAACACCTACAACATAATCACTAGAATCACACATAATTTTTAAGGGTAAATTTCAATCAGGTGGCTGGGCAAAGAGATAAAAACATTTTGGGAGGTGTATCCATCTGATAACCCACAAGTGTAGGGTATCGCAACAACTTTCGAGGGTAGAGTATTCAACCCAAATTTATTGATTCGACACAAGGGGAGCCAAAGAATATTCTCAATTATTAGCAACTGAGTTGTCAATTCAGCCACACCTGGATAACTTTATATATGCAGCAAGGTATTTAGTAGAAAAGTAATATGATAGTAGTGGTAACGGTAACAAAAGAGTAATGCAAGCAAAAGTAATATTTTTGGTATTATGTAGTGATTGTAACAATAGCAACGGAGAAGTAAATAAGCGTAAACCAGTATAGGGAAAACTCGTAGGCATTGGATCGGTGATGGATAATTATGCCGGATGTGGTTCAGCATGTAACAGTCATAACATAGGGTGACACAGAACTAGCTCCAATTCATCAATGTAATGTAGGCATGTATTCCGAATATAGTCATACGTGCTTATGGAAAAGAACTTGCATGACATCTTTTGTCCTACCCTCCCGTGGCAGCGGGGTCCTAATGGAAACTAAGGGATATTAAGGCCTCCTTTTAATAGAGAACCAGAACAAAGCATCAGCACATAGTGAATACATGAACTCCTCAAACTATGGTCATCACCGGGAGTGGTCCCGATTATTGTCACTTCGGGGTTGCCGGATCATAACACATAGTAGGTGACTATAGACTTGCAAGATAGGATCAAGAACACACATATATTCATGAAAACATAATAGGTTCAGATCTGAAATCATGGCACTCGGGCCCTAGTGACAAGCATTAAGCATAGCAAAGTCATAGCAACATCAATCTCAGAACATAGTGGATACTAGGGATCAAACCCTAACAAAACTAACTCGATTACATGATAGATCTCATCCAACCCATCACCGTCCAGCAAGCCTACGATGGAATTACTCACGCACGGCGGTGAGCATCATGAAATTGGTGATGGAGGATGGTTGATGATGACGACGGCGACGAATCCCCCTCTCAGGAGCCCCGAACGGACTCCAGATCAACCCTCCCGAGAGGTTTTAGGGCTTGGCGGCGGCTCCGTATCGTAAAACGCAATGATTTCTTCTCCTCTATTTTTTTCTCCCCGAAAGCAAATATATAGAGTTGGAGTTGGCGTCGGAGGAGCTCCAGGGGGCCAATGAGGTAGGGGGCGCGCCCTAGGGGGGGCGCCCCCACCCTTGTGGACAGGGTGTGGGCCCCTGGTCTTCATCTTTGGCAAGGATTTTTTTTATTTTTAACTTGACGTTCCGTGGAGTTTCAGGTCATTCCGAGAACTTTTGTTTTCTGCACATAAAACAACATCATGGCAATTCTGCTGAAAACAGCGTCAGTCCGGGTTAGTTTCATTCAAATCATGCAAGTTAGAGTCCAAAACAAGGGCAAAAGTTTGGAAAAGTAGATACGACGGAGACGTATCAACTCCCCTAAGCTTAAACCTTTGCTTGTCCTCAAGCAATTCAGTTTATAAACTGAAAGTGATGAAAAACTTTTACAAACTCTGTTTGCTCTTCTTGTTGTAAATATGTAAAGCCAGCATTCAAGTTTTTAGCAAAGACCATCACTAACCTCATTTGCAATAATTCTCAGGTCTCATGATTACTCATGTCAATAACATAATCAGCTAGCGAATCATAATAGTAAAGATCGGATGACAACACTTTCTCAACACAATCATAATATGCTATAACAAGATGGTATCTCGCTAGCCCTTTCTGAGACCGCAAAACATAAATGCAGAGCACCTTTAAAGATCAAGGACTGACTAGACATTGTAATTCATGGTAAAAGAGATCCAATCATAGTCATACCCAATATAAAATAATAGTAATGGATGCAAATGACAGTTGCGCTCTCCAGCTAGTGCTTTTGATAAGAGGGTGATGACTCAACATAAAAGTAAATAGATAGACCCTTCGCAGAGGGAAGCAGGGATTTGTAGAGGTGTCAGAGCTCGGTTTTGAAATAGAGATAAATAATATTTTGAGCGGTATACTTTCATTGTCAACATAACAACTAAGAGATGGCGATATCTTCCGTGCCACACACATTATAGACGGTTCCCAAACAGAATGGTAAAGTTTATACTTCCCCTCCACCAACAAGAATCAATCCATGGCTTGCTCGAAACAACGAGTGCCTCCAACTAACATTAGGTCCCCAGGGGGAGTTTTGTTTGCAATTAATTTTGATTTAGTTTGCATAAAGCATGGGACTGGGCATCCCGGTGGCCAGCCATTTCTCATGAGTGAGGAGTGGAGTCCACTCCTCTTGAGAATAACCCGTCTAACATGGAAGATAAGGCAGCCCTAGTTGATACATGAGCTATTCGAGCATACAAAACAGAATATTTATTTGAAGGTTTAGAGTTTTGGCACATACAAATTTACTTGGAACGCAGGTAGATACCGCATATAGGAAGGTATGGTGGACTCATATGGAATAACGTTGGGGTTTAAGGGATTGGATGCACAAGCAGTATTCCCGCTTAGTACAAGTGAAGGCTAGCAAAAGACTGGGAAGCGACCAACTAGAGAGCGACAACAGTCATGCACATGCATTAAAATTAACAAACATTGGATGCAAGCATGAGTAGGATATAATCCACCATGAACATAAATATCGTGAAGGCTATGTTGATTTGTTTCAACTACATGCGTGAACATGTGCCAAGTCAAGTCACTTAAATCATTCAAAGGAGGATACCACCCCGCTATACCACATCATAACCATTTCAATAGCATGTTGACACGCAAGGTAAACCATTATAACTCATAGCTAATCAAGCATGGCACGAGTAACTATGATCTCTAATTGTCATTGCAAACATGTTTATTCATAATAAGCTGAATCAAGAACGATGAACTCATCATACTTACAAAAACAAGAGAGGTCGAGTTCATACCAGCTTTTCCCATCTCAGTCAGTCCATCATATATCATGATAATTGTCTTTCACTTGCATGACCGAACGATGTGAATAATAATAAGAGTGCACGTGCATTGGACAAAGCTGGAATCTGCGAGCATTCAATAAACAGGAGAAGACATGGCAATATGGTCTCTTGGTTAAATCAACAATAATGCATATAAGAGCCACTTCAACAATTTAATTATGGTCTTCTCCTATCGACCCCCAAAGAAAAGAAAAGAAATAAAACGATTTACACGGGAAAGCTCCCAACAAGCAAAAGAAGAACGAGAAATATTTTTGGGTTTTCTTTTTAATTATTACTACTACAGCAAGAAAAGTAAACTACTACTAATTTTTTTGGGTTTTTCTTAAGGTTTAACAAACACACAAGAAGAAAGCAGGAAAAAGAAAATAAACTGGCTTGGATATTAGAGTGAAAGAGTATGAGCACCGACATCTAGCAATGAGTGTGTGTGAACATAAATGTAATGTCGGTGGGAAATACGTACTCCCCCAAGCTTAGGCTTTTGGCCTAAGTTGGTTCAGGGCCAGGGATGACCTGGCGGATACCCGTAGGTGTAGCTGGGGTCGTACTGCGATGCAGCGACTATCGCCGCCTGAGCTGCAACGTGGCGTCGGGCTGCCTCCGCTCTCCTCTCGTACTCATCTGCCACCCCTCTAGTAATAACATATCTTCCTTTTGTTTGAGAATCAAAGAAGGCAGGAGCAGTGAGAGTAATACGGACAACATGCCGTTTGTTAAAGATTAGTCGATACTGGAGAGGTGATTCAGTCCTCTCGACAAACTGGTGGGAGTCCATAGAATTAAAATCTAAATAAGCAGGAGGCAACTCCATATCACCCTCTTGAACGTCTACCTCAAGAAAATTAGCTAAGCGGGTTGCATAAATTCCTCCAAAGAAATCTCCATTATATCTATTATGATGCAACCTACGAGCTACAATGGCTCCCATATGATAAGATTGGTCTCCTAACTCAGCACTCCTGAGAATGCTAAGGTTAGGGACACATATGTGACATGCTTCATCCTTAGCATTTATGCACCTACCTATGAAGAGAGCAAAATAATGTATAGCAGGAAAGTGCATGCTCCCTATGGTAGCTTGCGTTATATCTCTAGATTCCCCTACAGTTATACTAGCCAGAAAATCTCTAAATTCAGATTTACGGGGATCATTAATACTACCCCATTGTGGGAGTTTGCAAGAAGAAGTAAAATCCTCTATGTCCATGGTATAAGATTTGTCATAAAGATCAAACATGACTGAAGGAGAATTACGCGAAGATGAAAATTCAAACCTCCTCACAAATGAGCTAGCGAGTTGATGGTACTGGGGGCATTTGTCTGCCTCAAAGTTCACAAGATCAGTGTTACGCAAATATGCGTTAAATTCTTCTTTGATTCCCGCTCATTCCATAAAATTTTCCGAAGGCCATTCACAAGGCCACACTGGAGCGTCCCTTGGGGGCTCCTCATCAGCATCACGCATTGCAAGCCTGGGGCCTTGCTTCCTTGAAGAACCACCTTGGAACATCTTCCTAAGCATATTGTTCTCTCTGAAAAATTTCTGAAATTTTTAGTAACTTCAAACAAAAGTGAGCCAAGCTCAACAAAATTGATAGCAACTACTCCTACAAGTGGCTAGAGCCTATATCAATCATTAGAACTACTTGGAACCATATAAATTTGACATGCAAGCTCAAGAACCTGGTCACCTATGCAGCACAAATTTGCAATGAATAAAGCACTAGAACAAAAACTAATTGGACCAATGGAGGAGTCACATATCAAGGAACAATCTCCCCAAGCAGTTTTGCGAGAGGTGCTATGAGCAAGGAGATCAAAAATCGCAGCAAAGTGAGCTAGAACTCGTGCTTGAGTTGGATATTCGTGTTCGTGGGAGGAAGAAGAAGAGGATGGGTGCAGGAATAAGTGGAGGAGGGCCACCGTGGTGATTTCAGTACCATAAATCCTCAAATATTCCCGAAAAAATCATATTAAATTGGCATGGTATTTGGAGGACTTTTATTTTCGGGGTATTTTTATATTGCACGGATAAATCAGGAAACAAGCAGAAAAATACTATTTTTACTTTATTTCAACTAAATAACAGAAAGTATAAAGAGGGTACAGAAGGTTGTGCTTCTAGTTTCATTCGTCTCATGCTCATCAAAAGGAATCCACTAACAAGGTTGATCAGGTCTTGTTAACAAACCCATCCCGATTAACATGGAACCGGAGAAATTTCGAATAACACTATGTTACCTCAATGGGGATATGCACATCCCCAATAATAAGAATATCATATTACTTCTTGACAGTAGGAAGAGGAAATTCAAAACCTTCAAATTTAATCGATGGAATTTTTCCAATAGAGTTGATACTATGAACTTGAGGTTGTTTCCTCGGAAAGTGTACCATATGCTCATTACCATTAACATGAAAAGTGACATTGCCCTTGTTGCAATCAATAACAGCCCCTGCAGTATTCAAAAAAGGTCTTCCAAGAATAATAGACATACTATCGTCCTCGGGAATATCAAGAATAACAAAGTCCGTTAAAATAGTAACGTTTGCAACCACAACAGGCACATCCTCACAAATATCGATAGGTATAGCACTTGATTTATCAGCCATTTGCAAAGATATTTCAGTAGGTGTCAACTTATTCAAATCAAGTCTACGATATAAAGAGAGAGCCATCACACTAACACCGGCTCCAAGATCACATAAAGCAGTTTTAACATAATTTCTTTTAATGAAGCATGGTATAGTGGGTACTCCTGGGTCTCCAAGTTTCTTTGGTATTCCACCCTTAAAAGAATAATTAGCAAGCATGGTGGAAATTTCAGCTTCCAGTATCTTTCTTTTATTAGTGACAATATCTTTCATATACTTAGCATAAGGATTCATTTTGAGCATATCAGTCAATCGCATACGCAAAAAGATAGGTCTAATCATTTCAGCAAAGCACTCAAAATCCTCATCATCTTTTTTCTGGGATGGTTTGGGAGGAAAAGCTGTCAGGACCCCGATCCTAGGTCACACCGATCTAGCATGTAACACATCATATCACTTTGCGGCCTCACGCACGGTATTCCCACGGGTGCCACCTTACCTGGCCCGGGACCGTTTGCGCCTTTTGGCTCACGTATATGATAGTGTCGCTAGCATCCATATGACAAAGAACCCGGGCCGACATGGCTAGTCGTGAACCCAAAGCGGCACTAACCCATGGGGACAGGCATACATGAATCAACCTCGAGCATGTCGGTCAATAGCGTGTGAATCCGGGCTGTAGCACTGGGCTAACAGGACTCCGGTAACCCGGGCTGTAGCAGGCTAGGTAGGACTCCGGATGTCACCGCGTGACATTTCCCCGAAGGGACAGACACAGGAACGAAGTGAAACACATGCCGGCCAGTCAAGTGTTCCGAGCAGTAGTGCTGGGCTAGCAGGACTCCGGTGAACCGGGCTGTAGCGGACTTCTATCGCTCAGAAAGCACTAGACTACATTTCCCCATATGATAGGCTGCCAAGGATAAACAACTAGATTGTCGGATCCCACACATAGCAAGCATTTCAATCATACACACAATATGCTCGATATGTGTAAATACAACATGGCATCACAACATAACTCTACGACTCAAAGTATTTATTCATTAGGCTCCGAGGAGCGAGATATTACAAACATGGGTCTCATGACCCAACATTCAGAGCATACAAGTCAAAGCACATGCGGAAGCTTAACATGTCTGAGTACATACATCTACAAATGAAAAAGGCTGAGAAGCCTGACTATCTACCAAATCCTGCCGAGGGCACAAGATCGTAGCTGAGGTATCAAGCTAAACGTCAAAGTCCACACGGAACTACTAGCGAGACTGACGTCTCTCTGCAAAAACATAAAATAGGCAAACCTGAGTACAAATGTACTCAGCAAGACTTACATCAGAACTAACTACATATGCATCAGTATCAATAAAGGGGGTAGTGGAGTTTGACTGCAGCAAGCCAGCTTTGACTCGGTGGCTATCCTGAACTACGGCTGCAAGTAACTCTTTGAGGTGGCGCACACGAGTCCACATATTCACCATATCAATACACCACTATGGATCCGCTCCCGTCTCCCTACGGGGACGCCATCCATAGCACTCACGCTTATCTTGCGCATTTTAGAGTATCCACTTTCACTTGTCTATGAACTATGCAAGGGGTCCAAGTTTCCATATCCGAGGAATCCGGCTATTCGAATAGATAATGATAACCCTGCAGGGGTGTACTTCTTCACACACGCTCTCGCCACTTATCGCCCTGTACACGTCATGTACCTCGGCAACCTTCAAGCGGAAGCCGGGCGAGGGAGTCGGCCACGACCTGACTAACCACGCAAGTCTCTAGTCCAGGTTTATCGCCTATTCGGGTTCCATCCGCAAGGAGATCCGGCCGGGGTGTCGCTCACGACCCCAAACGATGTGAGCAGGGTTCCCAAGCCCACCAACCGGGTGCCACTTGGTACACCGTGCCACTGTGCCTAGCCTGTCCCAAGCCCACCTGTACCGGGTGCCACTTGGTAGACTACTAACACTACCTACAAACACCAGAAACTAGTTGCAACTCCTGGACAGAGATCGAGTTGATTAATAAGTCGAGAGGGGTCGAGTTACCGGAACCCAATGTGTGGTAGTAACTATTCATGGATCACAAACACAGAACTCAGTTCCTGAGGACGGCTGCAATGAGACAACCCACCATGTACTCCTACATGGCCTCTCACCGTTACCTTTACCAAATCGTGTTCACACACTTAGCTCTCAACAGTAGGACATGTTCACCACATTCCAATTCATTCCCGATGAATCAGACCTGACCCAACTCTAAGCAATAGCAGGCATGACAACAAGCATGAATGAGTAGGCACATCAGGGCTCAAACAACTCCTACTCATGCTAGTGGGTTTCATCTATTTACTGTGGCAATGACAGGTCATGCAGAGGAAAGGGGTTCAACTACCGCAGCACATAACAGTTGAATCGTTGTTGTCCTAATGCAGTAAAAGAGAGCAGGAGCGAGAGAGTGGGATTGTATCGGAATGAACAAGGGGGTTTTCCTTGCCTGGCACTTCTGAAGATAATATAGCTCTTCATCGGTGTCATCGATCACACCGTCGGAAACATCGTCGACTGAGAGGGGACGGTTACCGGCAAACAGAGAAGGACACAATCAATGCAATGCAACAATATGATGCATGATCATGATATGGCATAATGCTGTGATTTGAGCTAATGCATCTAGCTATGATTTAAATGAAGTTGGTTTGAATACATGATTCAAATTCCAACTCCATATGTGATTATTTAAATGCCCTTTATTTGTTTTGTCCAAAACAGAGGACAAACATTGTTCAAACATGCATGAAAATGGTACAGATGGATTCCCTGAATTTTTCTGATAATTTTTCATATATAATTTGTTTGATTTGGAGTTACGGTTGAATTACTATGAATTTTAGAAGTTTGCATTATTTTCTGAAATTCCTGAATAAAAATAATCCAGAAAAAGGTTAATTGCGTCAGCATGACGTCGGGGTGACGTCAGCAGGTCAAAGGCGCCAGCCCAGGTCAAACCTGACGGCTGGGACCCACATGTCAGTGAGACAACTAACTAACCGAGTTAGTTAGTGTTAGGTTAGCATTAACCTAAGTTAATCAGGGCCTGGGCCCACACGTCAGTGACTTGGTTAGCTAACTAAATTAGTTAGCACTAATTAAACCTACACTAATTAAGCAGGGGCCTGGGCCCACGTGTGTTGACCCCAGGGAGGTCAAACCCCGGTCAAACGGGTCAAACTCGCCGGCGGCTCGACGCCGGCGAGGCCAGACGCGGCGGAGGGCTGCGGGTTTCGCGCTGCGTGGACCAAAACGGCGGCCGAGGCCATCTACGGGAAGCTGGAGCTCACCCGCATCCAGCGCGGCGTGTGGTGGCAGCGGGGACGGCCGGAACTCGCCGGAAACGAGCTCGGGGCGGCGCCGGAGTTCGGGTGACTGCGGGGTTGGTGCTAGGGTGCGCGGTAGAGCGAGTGGGTGTGTGGGTTAGGCTCCTGGGGGCCTCCTGAGCACGTTGACGCGCTCCGACGCGGGCGGCAGGAGCTGTGGCCACGGCGGCGCCATGGCCGGCGGAGCCAAGCTCTCGGGCTCGACGGGAACGGGTGCTACGATGAGCTAGTGGGCATGGGAGTATGGGGGGTCGGTAGAGGAGCTCACTGCGAGTCGGACGAGGGTCTCAGAGAGCTCGGGGAAGGTCTGGAGTCGTCGGTGCGGCGAGAGGGATCTCCGGCGACCGGAGGTTGAAGAAGAGCTCGGGTCGTCGCTTGGGGGCATTCGGCGTCGCGCGAGTTGACGGAGAGGCGCGGGGAATGGAGGTGGAGCTCCTGGGCACGCCAGTGAGTCGGCGGGGGCACGGTGGCCGCGGTGGTGACGAGCGGCGACGGCGAGCTCCGCTTGGGGGAGAAAGAAGAGGAGGGGAGAGAACCAGAGGGGGGAGAGTGGCGTCCAGGGGGTCGAGGCGGCGCCGAGGAGAAGACGCGAGGCGTCGCGGTGGCCAGGCGACGCAGGCAGGCAGCCTGGTGGCGTGGCGCCCGCACGCGCGCTGTGCGCTGTCTCTGCCTCTGCCTACTGGCAGAGGTGAGATACGACTGGCACCAGGCCAGTGGGCTGGGCTGTCCACTGGGCCGACCCGGTGAGCGCCAGGTAAAACACTCTCTCTCTCTGCTTTCTGTTTTTCTTTTTATTTGTTTCTGTTCTGTGTTTTGAAAAGTTGAAGTACTATTCCATTTAGAAAAACCCTGAAAATATTTAGAGGCACATTTGAAAATATTCTCAACAGCCTAAAATTACCTTCAAGATTATTTGGGCATTTTAAATTATTTATAGGATTTAAATTGCCCAAATGCAAATACTTATGGCTTGGTGCAAAAATCCAGAATAGCCTCCAAAAATATGAAACCATTTTTGGCAGAGGGTTTAGCCAGGACCAAAGATGGTGAACATTTATGAAGGGCATTTTGGGTTCATTGAAATAATTTCAGTAAACCCTAGTTGGTTTCAGGGGGTGCTGGGGGTTCTGTCATCCCCATTTCAAAATTTCCTTTGAAATCAAACATGATGCATGGATGTAGATGCCACTAACTATAACAAATCTGGGGCTGTGACAACTCATCCCCACTAAACAAGAATCTCGCCCCGAGATTCAAGACGTGAGGTAAGAAGACAGAGGGGGCACAAGCTAACACGATCTTATCGATCCAATTGCCCTTCCCGAACATGTTGGTTCATTGCATCACCTTGATCTTGCCGTCTTGCTTTGGGAACTACATGCAACATGACAAAGAGAGGAAAGAGAATACTCTAGAAGGATCGATCTTCTCGAAGATCGAACAACTCAGGATCAACTCATCGAGTGAGACATTGAAACATCTCTCGAACTGAGAGGCAAAACATGCATGAGGAGGGACGGAAGAAACAATTTGACGAGGTGACAAGGTAGCGAGGAAAAATTGCCATGATCCATAACGGGGCACCTCAGGGAAGGTGACTCGAGGAACTATTCCCCTAAGTGGCAAAAAGAATTACTTTTGATTCAGAGACCATTGGAACTCTTTATACCAGCCTAAGGAAATTCACAACAATCGTTTGGCGGGGTACAAAGGGATGGCATACCCGGACTAGAATGGTTGATATGGACTACCTTGTTGAAGACAATGCAATGGATGATTTTGCTTATCACCGGAAATGGATGGGACCCATGATAAGTCCACTTTTGAAGGTGATATTGGACAGCAACTACCGAGAAAGGCAGCCTATGGGGAATTGGCACAGAGGCGGTGCAAGCTGGGAATAACATGCAACTATTGGGAATGTTCCAACCATCATATCTGCCTGAGATTCAGATCCGATTGGAAACAGGATATTTCAGACAGCATGTCTAAAAAAAAGCTTGCAACATAATTCGATGAGATGGCATTGCGAGACTCTCGGGAGATGAACTACGATAGTAAGCTCCAAAACATGAGTTGGTTCTGCTACATACATGTGAACATGTTGTCCAAGACAAGAATGACCACATAGTAGTCTTGCAATGAAACACTACCGAGTTCTGGTTGGGAACCATCGTCGAGAATATCAGAGTCTTGTGCACGATCTAGAATTAACACCATAGACTCCTTTTCATTGAGCAAATCAATCAGTGGCTTGGTGTGCTAGGGATACATATAGAATGAAGGTTGCAAGTCTCCAAACCATAGAATACTTCGCACATATGCATGAATGACTTGAGATGGTTCCGAAGGAAGCAAAACAAGCTTTCTCGAATTCACAGCGACAACTTTCATCAAATGCACGTGAACTAAAGGAAGTCACTACTTCCATCCAAGCATAAGCTTCATGAACGGAACACGAAGGCATTGCTTACAAAGTTTCCAACACTAGGTTGATGTTCAACATGAAGCATGGGGGAGACAAAATGCTGCTGATGGGCTCAACAACAACTCATCGAAATTTCCATATCACTGGACTTCCACCATCATGTGAACACGGTGATAGTATTGGTCAGACCAAAAGATGTAATGGTGTATTCTCGAGGGCTCAATCACGAGTAAGACAACATTACGAACATCGTTGGTTCTGATTTGACTTGACAATAGCCCATGCTCAAATCAAAGATTGACATGGCAATAGATCCAACAACTGATCACGAGGACCAATCGATGGAGATATCATCTTTCTTCAACACACACACACACACAAGGCCATCCCTTTGGAGTGAACTAAGCCGGACAAGCCTTTATCTTCCAACTCTCCAAGTTGTTGTTTAGCTCAACCAACTAGCTCAGGGGTATCCAACACAGATTCTTGGAGAAGGGGTGGTTTATAGGAAACCAACTTGATCACGAACTCAACATAGCAGTCAGGTGACAACCTGGTAACACTTCCGAGAAGATATTCGGAACATCACGAACCACCGATATGATACTAAGCTCAAGATCAATCTTGCTTTTCAGGGCAAGACGATATGATCAAAAGAGCAAGGGTTTGGCGAAATCTCAACTCGTTGATCGAAGAGTGCACCAGGAATAAGGACTAGGTAGCACGATTAATCTTAGGATGATGAGTTGATAACCAACACGCTAAGAATGAGAATATTGTCCATTTACTACCAAGCAACGAGTTGCTCGGAGTATTGATTTCACGCAACACGATTCACTTGTTAGCATTCCGGTTACGATAACACGGAACCGAGGAATGAATAATGATGGCAAGAAGTATTACTGCGTCAAGAACTCATAAGAGGTGGTGCTATTCTCATGACTCTCTTGACATAAAGATGGTAACACTCCAAGGTAGAGCAGAGCAGAAGCTGGATTGGCATTTCGATCTGCGAGATACAATTACTTTGACCCAATCCTTGAAATGGATGAGGCACTGGAGTTTGTTTCTCCTAGTCATTCCGGAATAGAATGGCTTAACAGACCACAAGAATAATAGGCATCGATGAACACGATCGCACACATACTCTTGACTATCAATTGATGGACGAGGGTCAGAAGACAACTAAGGGGAACAACTCGAGGAGCATATAACTTCCTGAGTTGTGGATGCATAGGTTAGTATGTCAAACGAGTTCAACAAATTTTCTTCCGGATAACCCATGCAGAATGATAGAACTGGCAGAGTCACAATATGAATGGAGTACTCCTCAAGAGCACCCTGGTTGTGATCTTTTGGTTCAAAGAACTTCTGCCTTAGTGGTTCATGGTATTTGGAAGAAGGAAATACCACGGACCTCGAGGACTAATGCAAAGGTTACTAATATCGTAAGGGAACTAGCAAATACTATCAACATGAGGTAGGGTGAATCTCGGGTTCAGAAACCCAGGAGTAGAATACCTACTACTAATTAGCATCACGGGATGCTTTCGAGAATGGTGGCCAGATTCATCACACTGGGAACACAAAACATTGCTAGATTACTAGGTGATACTCTAGACACCAAGGGTCATAATAATAGCTCCAACATATATGTCGAGGCAACAGAGTACCTCAACTTACCGATTAGTGTGGTTAAACTGGCCCAAAAGGACATCGGGAACTGGGAGGAAGGATTTGCAAATGCATCAGATTATTTAGAAACCTGGGATGACTCGGACAGCATAACGGCTGTAAATGCTCAAAAAGATTTAAGACATCCTGCAAAATGGTGGCATAACCACTCAACATCACAAAATCAAGATTCTGAGATCAACTAAGAACACATGGAAGTAGTAGGAACTGAACTGGGGCTTGAATCCAACAATCTTATAAGTCTATGGATTAGTAACACGTCATCCTGATAGATAGATGAGAAGGCCTAGTTCTTAATCCCTGTAGAAAGGAAGAGGTTGACTCAGAGCAGAAGGGCATAAGGTAAAGGAGTAAAAGAGCCTTACGTTCCATCCCAAAATCAATTTCCTTACATAACTAAAGCATTTCTAGACACAACTTCGACCAGTTTGGCTTGGTAAACCTACAGGCAGTCAGGCTCTGATACCAAAGCTGTCAGGACCCCGATCCTAGGTCACACCGATCTAGCATGTAACACATCATATCACTTTGCGGCCTCACGCACGGTATTCCCACGGGTGCCACCTTACCTGGCCCGGGACCGTTTGCGCCTTTTGGCTCACGTATATGATAGTGTCGCTAGCATCCATATGACAAAGAACCCGGGCCGACATGGCTAGTCGTGAACCCAAAGCGGCACTAACCCATGGGGACAGGCATACATGAATCAACCTCGAGCATGTCGGTCAATAGCGTGTGAATCCGGGCTGTAGCACTGGGCTAACAGGACTCCTGTAACCCGGGCTGTAGCAGGCTAGGCAGGACTCCGGATGTCACCGCGTGACATTTCCCCGAAGGGACAGACACAGGAACGAAGTGAAACACATGCTGGCCAGTCAAGTGTTCCGAGCAGTAGTGCTGGGCTAGCAGGACTCCGGTGAACCGGGCTGTAGCGGACTTCTATCGCTCAGAAAGCACTAGACTACATTTCCCCATATGATAGGCTACCAAGGATAAACAACTAGATTGTCGGATCCCACACATAGCAAGCATTTCAATCATACACACAATATGCTCGATATGTGTAAATACAACATGGCATCACAACATAACTCTACGACTCAAAGTATTTATTCATTAGGCTCCGAGGAGCGAGATATTACAAACATGGGTCTCATGACCCAACATTCAGAGCATACAAGTCAAAGCACATGCGGAAGCTTAACATGTCTGAGTATAGACATCTACAAATGAAAAAGGCTGAGAAGCCTGACTATCTACCAGATCCTGCCGAGGGCACAAGATCGTAGCTGAGGTATCAAGCTAAACGTTAAAGTCCACATGGAACTACTAGCGAGACTGACTTCTCTCTACAAAAACATAAAATAGGCAAACGTGAGTACAAATGTACTCAGCAAGACTTACATCAGAACTAACTACATATGCATCAGTATCAATAAAGGGGGTAGTGGAGTTTGACTGCAGCAAGCCAGCTTTGACTCGGTGGCTATCCTGAACTACGGCTGCAAGTAACTTTTTGAGGTGGCGCACACGAGTCCACATATTCACCATATCTATACACCACTATGGATCCGCTCCCGTCTCCCTACGGGGACGCCATCCATAGCACTCACGCTTATCTTGCGCATTTTAGAGTATCCACTTTCACTTGTCTATGAACTATGCAAGGGGTCCAAGTTTCCATATCCGAGGAATCCGGCTATTCGAATAGATAATGATAACCCTGCAGGGGTGTACTTCTTCACACACGCTCTCGCCACTTATCGCCCTGTACACGTCATGTACCTCGGCAACCTTCAAGCGGAAGCCGGGCGAGGAAGTCGGCCACGACCTGACTAACCACGCAAGTCTCTAGTCCAGGTTTATCGCCTATTCGGGTTCCATCCGCAAGGAGATCCGGCCGGGGTGTCGCTCACGACCCCAAACGATGAACAAGAGGTTTTTGCTTGCCTGGCACTTCTGAAGATAATATAGCTCTTCATCGGTGTCATCGTTCACATCGTCGGAAACATCGTCGACTGAGAGGGGACGGATACCGGCAAACAGAGAAGGACACAATCAATGCAATGCAACAATATGATGCATGATCATGAGATGGCAATATGCTGTGATTTGAGCTAATGCATCTAGCTATGATTTAAATGAAGTTGGTTTGAATACATGATTCAAATTCCAACTCCATATGTGATTATTTAAATGCCCTTTATTTGTTTTGTCCAAAACAGAGGACAAACATTGTTCAAACATGCATGAAAATGGTACAGATGGATTCCTTGAATTTTTCTGATAATTTTTCATATATAATTTGTTTGATTTGGAGTTACGGTTGAATTACTATGAATTTTAGAAGTTTGCATTATTTTATGAAATTCCTGAATAAAAGTAATCCAGAAAAAGGTTAATTGCGTCAGCATGACGTCGGGGTGACGTCAGCAGGTCAAAGGCGCCAGCCCAGGTCAAACCTGACGGCTGGGACCCACATGTCAGTGAGACAACTAACTAACCGAGTTAGTTAGTGTTAGGTTAGCATTAACCTAAATTAATCAGGGCCTGGGCCCACACGTCAGTGACTTGGTTAGCTAACTAAATTAGTTAGCACTAATTAAACCTACACTAATTAAGCAGGGGCCTGGGCCCACGTGTGTTGACCCCAGGGAGGTCAAACCCTGGTCAAACGGGTCAAACTCGCCGGCGGCTCGACGCCGGCGAGGCCAGACGTGGCGGAGGGCTGCGGGTTTCGCGCTACGTGGACCAAAACGGCGGCCGAGGCCATCTACGGGAAGCTGGAGCTCACCTGCATCCAGCGCGGCGTGCGGTGGTAGCGGGGACGGCCGGAACTCGCCGGAAACGAGCTCGGGGCGGCGCCGGAGTTCGGGTGACTGCGGGGTTGGTGCTAGGTTGCGCGGTAGAGCGAGTGGGTGTGTGAGTTAGGCTCCTGGGGGCCTCCTGAGCACGTTGACGTGCTCCGACACGGGCGGCAGGAGCTGTGGCCGCGGCGGCGCCATGGCCGGCGGAGCCAAGCTCTCGGGCTCGACGGGAACGGGTGCTACGATGAGCTAGTGGGCATGGGAGTATGGGGGATCGGTAGAGGAGCTCACCGCGAGTCGGACGAGGGTCTCAGAGAGCTCGGGGAAGGTCTGGAGTCGTCGGTGCGGCGAGAGGGATCTCCGGCGACCGGAGGTTGAAGAAGAGCTCGGGTTGTCGCTTGGGGGCGTTCGGCGTCGCGCGAGTTGACGGAGAGGCGCGGGGAATGGAGGTGGAGCTCCTGGGCACGCCAGTGAGTCGGCGGGGGCACGGTGGCCGCGGTGGTGACGAGCGGCGATGGCGAGCTCCGCTCGGGGGAGAAAGCAGAGGAGGGGAGAGAACCAGAGGGGGGGAGAGTGGCGTCCAGGGGGTCGAGGCGGCGCCGAGGAGAAGACGCGAGGCGTCGCGGTGGCCAGGCGACGCAGGCAGGCAGCCTGGTGGCGTGGCGCCCGCACGCGCGCCATGCGCTGTCTCTGCCTCTGCCTACTGGCAGAGGTGGGAGACGACTGGCACCAGGCCAGTGGGCTGGGCTGTCCACTGGGCCGGCCCGGTGAGCGCGAGGTAAAACACTCTCTCTCTCTCTACTTTCTGTTTTTCTTTTTATTTGTTTCTGTTCTGTGTTTTGAAATAGTAGAAGTACTATTCCATTTAGAAAAACCCTGAAAATATTTAGAGGCACATTTGAAAATATTCTCAATAGCCTAAAAATACCTTCAAGATTATTTGGGCATTTTAAATTATTTATAGGATTTAAATTGCCCAAATGCAAATACTTATGGCTTGGTGCAAAAATCCAGAATAGCCTCCAAAAATATGAAACCATTTTTGGCAGAGGGTTTAGCCAGGACCAAAGATGGTGAACATTTATGAAGGGCATTTTGGGTTCATTGAAATAATTTCAGTAAACCCTAGTTGGTTTCAGGGGGGTGCTGGGGGTTCTGTCATCCCCATTTCAAAATTTCCTTTGAAATCAAACATGATGCATGGATGCAGATGCCACTAACTATAACAAATCTGGGGCTGTGACAAAGGCATGGGTTTTTGAACCCATGGTTCTCTTTCTTTACCATGTTTCCTAGCAACAAGGTCTCTCTTATCATAACGTTGACTCTTTAATTGTGGGTTATCAAGATCAACAGCAGGTTCAACTTCTACATCATTATCATTACTAGGTTGAGCATCATCATGAACATCATCATTAACATTTTCACTAGGTTCATGTTCATTACCACATCGTGTTTCGGAATCAGACATAGAGATATCATTTGTATTCTCAGGTGGTTCAGCAATAGGTTCACTAGAAGTTTGCAAAGTCCTATCATTTTTCTTTTTCTTCCTTTTAGAAGAACTAGGTATATCAATATTATTTCTCTGAGAATCTTGCTCAATTCTCTTAGGGTGGCCTTCCGGATACAAAGGTCATGAGTCATTCTACCAGTTCTAGTAGCCACTCTAACAACATAATCGTTTTTCTTACTATTCATTTCATCGAGCAATTCTTTTTGAGCTTTAAGTACTTGTTCTACTTGAGTGGTAACCATAGAAGCATGTTTGCTAACAAGTTTAAGTACACCTCTAATATTAGCCATATAATCACCCAAGTGTTTAATCATATAAGCATTTTGTTTTAATTGTCTACCAAAATAAGCATTGAAGTCTTCTTGCTTAAACATAAAGTTATCAAACTCATCCAAGCACTGACTAGCAATTTTAGTAGGAGGGACTTCAGCTTTATCATATCTATAGAGAGAATTTCCTTTACTACCTGTGTCGGGTTATCAAGATCAGGAGGTTCTTCAATAGGTAATGGATCAAGATCATATGTTTCTTCAACAGGCGGTAAATTAAGACCATGTATTTCTTCAATAGGAGATAAATTCTTAACATCTTCAACTTTAATACCTTTTTCTTTCATAGATTTCTTTGCCTCTTGCATATCTTCAGGACTGAGAACTAGAACACCTCTCTTCTTCGGGGTTGGTTTAGGAATAGGCTTAGCAATTGGGGCAGGAGCTGGCTCAGGAGGTGCCCAATTATTTTCATTTGTCAACATATTATTTAATAAAATTTCAGCTTCATCCAGTGTTCTTTCCCTGAAAAGAGAACCAGCACAACTATCTAGGTAATCTCTAGAAGCATCGGTTAGTCCATTATAAAAGATATCAAGTATTTCATTTTTCTTAAGAGGATGATCAGGCAAAGCATTAAGTAACTTGAGAAGCCTCCCCCAAGCTTGTGGGAGACTCTCTTCTTCAATTTGCACAAAGTTGTATATTTCCTTTAAAGCAGCTTGTTTCTTATGAGCAGGGAAATATTTAGCACAGAAGTAATAAATCATATCCTGGGGACTACGCACACAACCAGGATCAAGAGAATTCAACCATATCTTAGCATCACCCTTTAATGAGGACGGAAATATTTTGAGGATATAAAAGTAGCGAGATCTCTCATCATTAGTGAACAGGGTGGCTATATCATTTAATTTAGTAAGATGTGCCACAATAGTTTCAGATTCATAGCCATGAAAAGGATCAGATTCAACCAAAGTAATTATATCAGGGTCAATAGAGAATTCATAATCCTTATCGGCAACACAAATAGGTGAAGTAGCAAAAGCAGGGTCAGGCCTCATTCTATCTCTAAGAGATTCCTTGTTCCATTTAGCTAATAACCTTCTAAGCTCATCGTTATTGTTGCAAGCCAAAATAGCAGCAGAAGCCTCTTTATCAAAAATATAACCTTCAGGAATAACAGGCCTATCCTCATCATCACTTTCATCAATATTATCAGTTTAAATAATTTCTTTCTCTCTAGCCCTAGCAATTTGTTCATCAAGAAATTTACTAAGGGGCACATCAGTATCAAGCATAGAAGTAGTTTCATCATAAGTATCATGCATAATAGAAGTGGCATCATCAATAACATGCAACATATCAGAACGAATAGCAGAAGCAGGTAGGTGTCGCAAGCTTACTCATAATAGAAGGTGAATCAAGTGTAGAGCTAGATGGCAGTTCCTTACCTCCCCTCGTAGTTGAGGGATAAATTTTTGTTTTCTCGTCTTTCAAGTTCTTCATAGTGTCCACCAGATATAAATCCCAAGTGACTCAAAGAATAGAGCTATGCTCCCCGACAACGGCGCCGAAATTAGTCTTGATAACCCAAAAGTGTAGGGGATCGCAACAGCTTTCGAGGGTAGAGTATTCAACCCAAATTTATTGATTCGACACAAGGGGAGCCAAAGAATATTCTCAAGTATTAGCAACTGAGTTGTCATTTCAGCCACACCTGGATAACTTAATATCTGCAGTAAGGTATTTAGTAGCAAAGTAATATGATAGTAGTGGTAACGGTAACAAAAGAGTAATGAAAGAAAAAGTAATATTTTTGGTATTTTGTAGTGATTGTAACAATAGCAACGGGAAAGTAAATAAGCGTAAACCAGTATAGGGACAACTCGTAGGCATTGGATCGGTGATGGATAATTATGCCAGATGTGGTTCATCATGTAACAGTCATAACATAGGGTGACACAGAACTAGCTCCAATTCATCAATGTAATGTAGGCATGTATTCCGAATATAGTCATACGTGCTTATGGAAAAGAACTTGCATGACATCTTTTGTCCTACCCTCCCGTGGCAGCGGGGTCCTAATGGAAACTAAGGGATATTAAGGCCTCCTTTTAATAGAGAACCGGAACAAAGCATTAGCACATAGTGAATACATGAACTCCTCAAACTATGGTCATCACCGGGAGTGGTCCCGATTATTGTCACTTCGGGGTTGCCGGATCATAACACATAGTAGGTGACAATAGACTTGCAAGATAGGATCAAGAACACACATATATTCATGAAAACATAATAGGTTCAGATCTGAAATCATGGCACTCGGGCCCTAGTGACAAGCATTAAGCATAGCAAAGTCATAGCAACATCAATCTCAGAACACAGTGGATACTAGGGATCAAACCCTAACAAAACTAACTCGATTACATGATAGATCTCATCCAACCCATCACCGTCCAGCAAGCCTACGATGGAATTACTCACGCACGGCGGTGAGCGTCATGAAATGGGTGATGGAGGATGGTTGATGATGACGACGGCGATGAATCCCCCTCTCTGGAGCCCCGAACGGACTCCAGATCAGCCCTCCCGAGAGGTTTTAGGGCTTGGCGGCGGCTCCGTATCGTAAAAAGCGATGATTTCTTCTCTTATTTTTTCTCCCCGAAAGCAAATATATAGAGTTGGAGTTGGCGTCGGAGGAGCTCCAGGGGGCCCACGAGGTAGGGGGCGCGCCCTAGGAGGGCGCCCCCCACCCTCGTGGACAAGGTGTGGGCCCCTGGTCTTCATCTTTGGCAAGGATTTTTTATTATTTTTAACTTGACGTGAGTTTCAGGTCATTCCGAGAACTTTTGTTTTCTGCACATAAAACAACATCATGGCAATTCTGCTAAAAACAGCGTCAGTCCAGGTTAGTTCCATTCAAATCATGCAAGTTAGAGTCCTAAACAAGGGCAAAAGTGTTTGGAAAAGTAGATACGACGGAGACGTATCACCATCCCACCAATAAAAACGACTTAGAGTTCCCAACACTTTCCATGCTAGATTTATCATAGGCATTGTTTGGGATATCGCTTATCGTTATCGTCTCGGTCGGCTGGAGATAAGAGATTAATCGGGAAATCAGACGATTAATCGATTCTATCGGTGGACTATTAATCGATCAGTTCTTTTTACAAGTCATAGGTTTCAAGCACTGATAAGATAAAAATAGATACAATCTTCAGTCAAATAGCATGCCTTTAAATATGATAATACTACAGAACACTACATCAATATAACAGTAGCACATGCCCTTTTTTGCATGTTCCAAAATTCAAATAGGGCAGCAATTCATACTACAGCAGTGCATATGATAGTAAGTAGGACAACACTACAACAGCACATGTACTGTTTTTGCATGTCTCAAAGAGTGCATGTATAATAAATATTGCACGGCAGATACACTTAATAGTTGAAAGCAGTACAGTACAACAGTGCATATAATAGTCTTGCTGCTTTGCAAGCAAATACAGAAGAAGGTCCAGAATAGTTCAAAGTTCAAACAAGTTTAACAAGGTCATCAGAAAACATAAATAACATAGTTTCTTGCTACTTTGCTTTTGCTAGCAGTAGCACACAGCCAATTAGGACCATAACGACCAAGAGCCTCACAAAACTGTTTGAAGTCATCGTCATTTATAGCATTAAACGGTATATTCTTCTTGTATAGCCATCTAGCCAAATATTTCCCTACTCGGTAGCTTCTCTCCTTATCAACACTATCGTTAATATTCCGCTGAAATTTCAACATGTTCAACTAGATCGAAGGGTCAATTGGAGTAAGATATTGATCCATATGCCCCTTCTTCGGATCACCTTTGCCAACTTCATTGAGCTCTTGTTGATCATCCTCATTTTCATTGGCCTCTATGGTCACCAAAGCTCTTACTTCTTCCTCTTGTTTTTGCTTTTCCTTCTTCCTCTTCTTTGGTGCCTCATGTGCAGCCTTACATCGAGCTTTCTGATCTGGTGTGGCTTGCAAACAACTTCTTACTGTCCCTTTAATTCCAGCTATGTGTTGCTTCATCATAGTCACCCCTCCTGACATCTCTTTTCCACAAAGAATGCACTTGAATCTTTGCAGATCATCTGGATCAATCAGCATAGCAAATTCCCAAGCCATGTCATCTGAGTTTCTCTTAAGTTTGGAACTTGCAACCTCTGAAGTACCAGAAGCAGACATCTACAAACATCACAAGGGCAGCAACATTTATTACTTTATTAGCAGCACTACACAACAAGCTCTACAAATGTACAATAACAAATTATCAAAGAATTGCAGCATCTATTCATCTATAGAGACTTAAATCAAAGGGCAGCAACAGCATGTATTAGACTTAAATCAAAGGGCAGGAGCAGCAACATCTATTCTACTGATCTACATTAGCATCTACACATCTACACATCAGCATCTAAATTTATCTTGCACAAACAAAATTAAAAAAAGTAAAAGGAAAGAAAAAATGCCCTGCTGCTGTGTTGCATGAGAGAGTCCAGTCTTACAATTTGCATTACACTAGAAGGAGCAGAGTTGGCCTCCTTGCTGCCGGGGGAGGGAGTGGCAGAGATGGTGCAGTGTGCAGTGTGCTGTTGCAGGAAGTGGTGGCGGCGGCGAGATGCTCCTGGAGGGACGGGAGTCGAGGAAGGGGTCGCGGTGCTCTTTTCTCCTGGAGGAAGGGCGGATGTGGTGGCGGCCACGAGATGCTCTGGCCGTCGGGCGTGCTCCTATAGGAAGGGAGAGCGTGGTGGCTGCCGCGAGATGCCCCGACCGTAGGGCGTCGGACGTCGGGCTCCTGGAGGAACGACGGAAGTGGTGGCGGCAGCGAGATGCCCCGGCTGCTGGGCGTAGGGATCCTGGTGACGCTCTCCTACTGCAGCCTGCTAGCTGCGGGAAGATGGAGAGGGCGTAGGTGACTGGGGTGTTGGGGAAGAGGAGGAGTGGAGGAGGAGATCCAGAGGACGGGCAGCAACAACGGTGCTAGCTCCGGCCGCCAGAGCCAAGCAGGGTGGCGGCAGCAGTGTGTACCGGAAGGTGGAGGCGGCAGTGTGGATGGGGAACATGGCGGCGGTGTGGACAGGAAACCCTATCGAGTGGCAATGTTTTGTGGTTTGCGGGGGAAGGGAGGCCCATTTTGAGGTTTCTGTACAGAGGGGCCCATACCGATTAATCGGAATATTCGCGATAAATCGGTTGTCAGGCCGATAAATCGGCCCAACAGATTAATGTCGACGATATGGCCTTATCTTAGCGGCCACACTCTGAGTAGCGATTAATCGACGAATCTGCCGATTACTTGAACAGTGATCATAGGCGGTTCCCAAATAGAAAATAAAGTTTATTCCTTTTTCAACCATACTTTCACTTTCCATGGCTAGCCGTATCCACAGTTGCCCTCCATACCAATACTTTCCAAGGAATTTATTATTTGACAAAATAAAGAAAATTCATTTTTCATTTCGGGACTGGGCATCCCTAATACCTTTGCCTTACTCTCGTGCAATGACAAGTGAATAAACACTCATCTTGAGAATAACACATCTAGCATGGAAAATATTAGCTACCCCTCACCGCTCCGCGAGCGAAACAAACACACAAAAGAGAAGTTTATTTTGAAAATTAGAGATGGCACATGCAAATTTGCTTAGAACGGCAAAAGAATACCGCATATAGGTAGATATAGTGGACTCATATGGCAAAACTGGTTTAAAGGTTTTTGGATGCACAAGTAGAGATCATACTTGGTGCAAAATGAAGGCTAGCAAAAGATTGAGAAGCGACCAACTAAGAAACGGATAATCTCATAAGTAAACATTAAACATAAATAACACCAAATAATGCACCACAAGTAGGATATAATTTCATTGCATAACTATTGACTTTCGTACTTGCATAGGGAATGACAAACCTCTTAACACCAATATTCTTACTAAAGCATAATTACTCATCAACATAACTCACATATCACATCATCATATCTAAAAACTATTACTAAGAATCAAGTTTATTTTATCCAGTGATCTTCATGAAAGTTTTTATTATATCCTGCTTGGATATCTATCACTTTGGGACTAATTTTCATGTGTTGCTTTTCATAAGCTCAAACAAATATAAGTGAAGATCATGAGCATAATTTTTCTTTCTTTCTCTCAAATTAATTTAAGTGAAGCAAGAGAGAATTTCTTGAAAATTTTACCAACTCTCAAATAAAGTGAAGCAAGAGTGCATTTCTTCAAAAATATTAAGCACACCATGCTCAAAAAGATATAAGTGAAGCACTAGAGCAAGTCCATTGCTCATAAAAATTTAAGTGAGGCATAGAGAGCAATTCTAACAAGTCATGACATAATTTTGGCTCTCTCAAATAGGTGTGTCAAGCAAGGGATCAAGACTTAAAACACAAAATAAAACAAGCAAAGACTCATATCATACAAGACGCTCCAAGCAAAACACATATCATGTGACGAATAAAAATATTTCTTCGAGTAAACTACCGATGGTCGTTAGAAGAAAGAGGGGATGCCACTCGGGGGCATCCCCAAGCTTAGTTGGTTTCTCATTTTTGGATAATAGCTTGGGATGCCGGGGCATCCCCAAGCTTAGGATCCTCTATCCTTTATTCCTTCGTCCATCATAAGATAACCCAAAACTTGAAAACTTCAATCACAAAACTCAACAAAACCTTCGTGAGATCCGTTAGTGTAAGAAAGCAAATCACTACTATAAGTACTGTACCAAACCAATTCATATTTTGTTTTTTCATTATATCTACTATATTCCAACTTTTCTATGGAAGAAACTCATCAAATAAAACCATAGAGCCATCAAAATAAGCACACAACGCAAATAAAACAGAATCTGTCGAAACAGAACAGTCTGTAGCAATCTGACTATTTAGAAAACTTCTAAAACTCCAAAAATTCTGAAAAACTAGGAAGACCTGGGTAATTTGTATATTAATCTTCTGCAAAAGGAATCAGGGAAAAATCTATTTCTGATAAAAAAATGAGAATTGTTTTCGTGAGCGCAAAAGTTTATGTTTTTCAGCAAGATCAAACAACTATCACCCAAGAAGGTCCTATTGGTTCTACTTGGCACAAACACTAATTAAAACACAAAAAACACAATCATAACAGTAGTATAATTGTGCTAACACTCAAGAACAGAAAGAAAAATCAAAAATAAAATATATTCATTGGGTTGCCTCCCGACAAGCGTTATAGTTTTACGGCCTTAGCTAGGCATAAGGCAAGGATCTAAGTTTTGTCATCTTTGGTTCGAGATCCATAAGATGCCCTCATGATTGATTCATATGGTGGCCTAATTCTTGTTCTAGGGAAGTCTTCCATACCTTTCCTCAGGGGAAACTGGAACTTAATATTGCCTTCTTTCATATCAATCACGACACCGATAGTGCCTAAAAATGGTCTACCAAGAATAATTGGACAAGACGGATTGCAATCAATATCAAGAACAATAAAATCTATGGGCACGTAATTTCTATTTTCAAGAATAAGAACATCATTAATTCTTCCCATAGGCTTTTTAATAGTAGAGTCCGCCAAGTGCAAATTTAAAGAACATTCTTCAAGATCGGTAAGACCAAGCACATCACATAAAGATTTCGGAATTGTAGAGACACTAGCACCTAAGTTACAGAAAGAAAAACATTCATAATTTTTAATCTTGACTTTGATAGTAGGTTCCCATTCATCATGCAATTTTCGAGGAATTGAAACTTCTAATTCCAATTTTTCTTCAGAAGCTTTCATCATAGCATCAACAATATGTTTAGTAAAAGCTTTATTCTGTTCATAAGCATGGGGTGAATTTATCATGGATTGCAAGAAAGAAATACAATAAATCAAAGAGCAACTATCATAATTAAAGTATTTGTAATCCAAAAGAGTGGGCACATCACTAGCTAAAGTTTTGACCTCTTCAAACCCACTTTCATCAATTTTCTCAAGAAGATTTTCACCCTCCGAAATATTGGGACGCCTTCTACCTAAAGTTGACTCTTCTCCAGTCCATTTTTCATCAATCTTAACTTTACTAAACAAGGTGTAAATAGAAGAAACACCAATCATTTTAAGATCTTCATCACTTTTGCGAAAGAAATCACTAGAAAACGCTTTTTCTAAAAATTCTATTTTAGCTCTAAGCATAGCGGTTCTTTTCTTATTTTCATCCATAGAAACATAAAGAGCTTTAATTGATTCATCTACTTTAGGCACAAAAAATTTCATCTTGAGATTTTCCACATCATGAGCAATTCTATCAACACTTCTAGACAAATCATCAATCTTACTCAACTTTTCTTCTATGGAAGTGTTGAAAACTTTTTGCGTATTGATAAATTCTTTGACATTGTTTTCAAGATCACAGGTGTTCCTATTATTATTATAAGATTGATTTCCATAGGAATTACCATGATTATTAGAGGAATTACTAGGGAAAGGCCTAGGATTAAAAACCTCTATAAGCATTATTATTGAAATTATTTCGAGAGATAAAATTCACATCCCTCGCATCATTATTTTGCTTAATCAAAGTAGACAAAGGCATATCATTAAAATAAATAGGAGCACTTTTACTAGCAACCAATTTCATAAGAGCATCAACTTCTTCATTCAAAGAAGAAATTTCTTCAACCGAATTAAATTTTTTACTAGTAGGAGCTCTTTCGGTATGCCATTGTGAATAACTTGCCATGATATTATCAAGCAATTTGGTGGCTTCACCCAAAGTAATTTCAATAAAAGTCCCACCAACGGCGGAATCTAAAAGATTACGAGAAACGAAATTCAATCCCGCATAAAAATTGTGTATGATCATCTAAAGATTTAACCCATGAGTTGGCAAATTCCTTAGCATCATTTTCGTCCTTTCCCAAGATTGTGCAACATGCTCATGTTCAAGTTGCTTGAAATTCGTGATCTGGGTTCTAAGGGAAATAATTTTTGCGGGGGGGGGGGGGATACTTAGTGATAAAAGCATCTTTGCACTTGTTCCAAGAATCGATACTATTGCGAGGCAAAGAAGAGAACCAATTTTTTGCAGAATCACGCAAAGAAAACGGAAATAATTTCATCTTCACGACATCATTGTCCACATATTTTTGTTTTGCATACCGCATAATTCCACGAAGGTATTAAGATGGGACACGGCATCCTAAGTAGGGGTACCGGAAAATTGATCTTTCATAACAAGATTCAGCAAAGCAGTATTAATATCACAAGACTCCGCCTAGTGGCGGGAGGAGCAATCAGAGTGCCGATAAAGTCATTGTTGCTGGTATTTGAGAAATCACATAACTTGGTGTTCTCTTGAGTCATGATGACCACACAACAAGATTGCATTCAAAAACATATCCGGCAAGAAAACGGCGAACAGAAAAGAGGGGCGAATAAAACGACAATTTTTTGTGAAGTGGGGGAGAGGAAAATGAGAGGCTAATGGCAAATAATATAAATTGCGAGGAGATGAGATTTGTGATTAGGAACCTGGTATATGTTGAGGATCCTCCCCGGCAACGGCGCCAGAAATTGGCACGTGGCCTGGAGACTATCTTGACTTGATCCTCCCCGACAACGGCGCCAGAAATTCCTTTTGATGTCGCTTGAAGCTATGTCGGTATTTCCCCAAAGAGGAAGGGATGATGCAGCACAGTGGCGGTAGGTATTTCCCTCAGATATGAAACCAAGATTATCAAATCAGTAGGAGAACCAAGCAACACAATGTAAACAGCCCCTGCACACAGATAACAAATCCTCACAACCCGATGTGTTAAAGGGGTTGTCAATCCCTTTCGGGGTACGACGCCTCAAGTAGGCAAACGGTCATGAGATAAGTTTGTAGTAGATTGATAGATCAAACGCCAAATAAAATAAATAGAAATAAAACGCAGCAAGGTATTTTTTCTTTAATAGATCTGAAAATAAATGCAAGGAAAAAGTAGACCGCAAAGGAAAATATATGAGAAAGAGACCCGAGGGCCGTAGGTTTCAATAGTGGCTTCTCTCGAGAAAAATAGCAAACGGTGGGTGAAAAAATTACTGTTGGGCAATTGACAAAACTTCAAATACTCATGACGATATCCAGGCAATGATCATTATATAGGCATCACGTCCAAGATTAGTAGACTGACTCCTGCCTGCATCTACTACTATTACTCCTACATCGACCGCTATCCAGCATGCATCTAGTGTATTAAGTTCATGGAAAAACAAAGTAATGCAATAAGAACGATGACATGATGTAGAAAAGATATATCTATGTAGAGATAGACCCCATCATTTTATCCTTAGTAGCAACGATACATACGTGTCGTCTCCCTTTCTGTCACTGGGATCAAGCACCGTAAGATCGAACCCACTACAAAGCACCTCTTCCCATTGCAAGATAAATAGATCAAGTTGGCCAAACAAAACCCAAATATCAGAGAAGAAATACGAGGCTATAAGAGATCATGCATAAAAGAGATCAAAGAAACTCAAATACTTTCACGGATATAAAAAGATAGATCTTATCATAAACTCAAAGTTCATCGGTCCCAACAAACACACCGCAAAAAGAGTTACATCATATGGATCTCCAAGAGACCATTGTATTGAGAATTCAGTGAGAGAGAGGAAGCCATCTAGCTACTAACTACGGACCCGAAGGTCTACAAGGAACTACTCACGCATCATCGGAGAGGCACCAATGGAGGTGGTGAACCCCATCCGAGATTGTGTCTAGATTGGATCTGGTGGTTCTGGACTCTACGGCGGCTGCATGAATATTTTGTCGACTCCCATAGGGTTCTGGAAATATTAGGGTATTTATAGAGCAAAGAGGCGGTCCGGGGCACCCGAGGTGGGCACAACCCCCCAGGGCGCGCCTGGGCCTCCTGGCGCGCCCTGGTGGGTTGTGCCTCCCTCGGGGCACCCCCAGGCACAGCCAGGGCCCATTTTGTTCCTTCTGGCCCAAAAAAATCTCCGTGAAGTTTCGTGGCATTTGGACTCCATTTGATATTGATTTCCTGCTATGTAAAAAACTTGCAGAAAACAGCAACTCACACTTGGCACTATGTCAATAGGTTAGTACCAAAAAATGATAAAAAATTACTATAAAATGATTATAAAACATCCAAGATTGATAATATAACAACATGAAACAAGCAAAAATTATAGATACGTTGGAGGCATATCAGGGTTGGATAAGATTCATCATGTAGTCGAGTTAGTTTTGTTAGGGCTTGATCCCTAGTATCCACTATATTCTGAGATTGATGTTGCTATGACTTTGCTATGCTTAATTCTTGTCACTAGGGCATGAGTGCCATGATTTTAGATCTGAACCGTTTATGTTTTCACCATTATATCTATGTTCCTGATCCGACCTTGCAAGTTATATGCACCTGTTATATGTTATGATCCGTAAGCCCCAACGTGACAATAATTGGGATACTTTCCGGTGATGACCATAGTTTGATGAGTTCATGTATTTACTATGTGTTAATGCTTTGTTCTGGTTCTCTATTAAAAGGAGGCCTTAATATCCCTTAGTTTCCTTATGGACCCCGCAGCCACGTGAGGGTAGGACAAAAGATGTCATGCAAGTTCTTTTCCATAAGCACACACGACTATTTACGGAACACATGCCTTCATTATATTAATGAACTGGAGCTAGTTCTGTGTCGCCCTAGGTTATGACTCTTATATGATGAATATTATCCAACGTTACCACCGATCCAATGCCTACGAGCTTTTCACATATTGTTCTTGCTGTGTTACTATTATTATTGCTACTATTACAACTGCTACAAGATTATCACTACTACTGTTACTGTTACTATCATTGCTACCGCTATCAAACTATCATACTACTATGCTACTGATCACTTTGCTGCAGATATTTAATCTCTAGGTGTGGTTGAATTGATAACTTAAGTGCTAATACTTACAAATATTCTTTGGGTCCCCTTGTGTCGAATCTATAAATTTGGGTTGAATACTCTACCCTCGAAAACTATTGTGATCCCCTATACTTGTGGGTTATCACATTACTACCTCTTATTCTTACTAATACAATCTACTGACGGATTGTGTGTTACCATGTGAATCTTTTTTCACATGATTGATGACCATGTGTACTAACAAGTCATGTCTGACTCTACAGCTACTGCTGCCAGACAAGCACATCTGTACTGCAGGATTAAACAAGAAACACTGTAGGATGATTATCCTATAGCCAAACATGTGCTAATTAAAGATGTGGTCTACGAAATTGATATGGATTCATAGGTTTCAGATGATGCCACTCAGATTGATATAGGTCAACATCCTGGTAGTCTTCAGAATACTACTTCTCAGGTACGAATTTCTTGTACATCAGACTAGTACCACTTCTAGATGTTTGTCATGAACTATGTCTTCGAGTGCACTCGGCCAAGCAATGTATGGTTGTACACATGCACTACGGAAGAAGCGCACCATAGCAGACGTACCTTCATCTTCAACTGCAACAAGATCTACAATGAACGACCCATCTATTCACATGGTTAAACTTTCTTTCCTGATTGTTAATTCATCTACGAGTTGAACTTGTGCTGTAAAACATACATTAAAACTAGACGTGCATATGTTCTATCCTAAATGGGTGTATGTTTTGTGCAGGGAATGTATCATATTAACCCGAAGGATGCATTTGCCGTAGAAATGTGCATTGCTCTTATGAGGAAATGTGGTCGCGATATTCCAGATAGGAATAATTATTGGAACAAGGTAAAAAACACACCCATGAGCAGGCTATATCGTTAACGCCTGAGTATATACATGAAGAAAATTAGCAGAAACTTGTGGACCACTGGTGTGAGGATCACTCAAATGTATGTGATACACACACTTTGCTCTTCAACTAATCCGTACTTGTGGACACATCGTACTAAATTTGAGCTTCATGTTGTAGGAACTTCGTGACAACAAATAAGGAAAACCATCTACTATGAAGCTGAGACAAAACACTGCACCTACAAAATGTGTTTCCCACTCCAGGCATATGGTAAGTATTTGTAGTACCTTATTGCAAAAGCTTTATGTTGGATTACTATACTTCTTGTAGTATTAATGTTTACCAATTGATAAATCTGAGAAAAGCCTAAGGACAACATTGATAATCAATCCGGTGGAGACTTTCGTGAACCCACGTGCACTACAAAGAAAGATCCTACATTGAGCCTGTCTGCAAAAAGACAAATTGCAAGTACTGCCAAATTTATAGGGTTCAAATGTATAGTCCGACCATAATTATCCAAACTATCAAACACTTCTCTAATAGTGTTATCAATAATATTGCAGAATGAATCCAGGATCAAGCATACACCATCAAAACTACTTGATACGACAACAATACCTGATTTAGAAATCACTAAGGAAAAGAGCTCCTCAAGAAGTTACTTTCGAGCATGGGTGTTTCATCCTCCTCCAGGAAGAATTCATCCTCTCGTGAACACATCCGTGAGCTAGAACACATCATTGCAACTTAGTAGAAATTAAATAATACAAGAAGAAGCAACTATAAGAGATTAAAGATTTCAAGATGGATCAATAGAAGAAATCCATTGTCTTTGAAAAAAGGCAAAGACATATGGAGGCAATGCTCAGTTACCTCTTAAGAAAGTCCACGCAGTCAGCACAAGACATCATCAAAAAAACACCGATGGACGCATGCTTATAGTCAACTTAATTTTCCTTTGTCCGAGACTGTCCTATGCTTCTCCTTGTAAAATGTTAGGATTCACTTATAATGAAATATTTGTTGCCAATATTTGAATTCTCATAATCCAGCAAATCAAAATTTGAATCCATTTTCCTGAAATTACAAATGAAATACAGACTTGCTCGCATATAATTAATAATATATGAATTAAAGCTTTTTTCTACGTGCGACGGCAATTGTGGCATCAACAATGTCTGGTCCCACTTGTAAGCTGGCACGTCAACATCTTCTGGGCCCATTTGTCAGCATCATTGACTGGTGATAACTGACGCCGAGCTATTACCGACGGGACTGTCGACGATAAAATCCCCGGCGGACCCACATGGAAGAAGCCACGTCAGCAACTGCTGGACCCACCTGTCAAAATATTTGACCGCTCAACCCAATGGACCGATCACCAGTGATAGGATTATCACCGCCAAAAGATCTTAGCCGACAGATTGGGCTATTATAGGTGACATTCTCGGCCATAGCCGAAAACGTCCATTGGTAACATTTATTTCTTCATCACCTAAAATGCGCTCTTGCACGACAAAAAAAGTGGTACCATCAAAAATTTATTTTCTATGACGGTGCTTCGGTGACGGTGGGGGTGACGGCCGGAGAACGTCACGGGTCTATTTTCCATGAAGAAAAAAGGTTATACGTGACACAAGTGGAACATTGCTAAATAGAGCAAAGTTTGTAGTGTCTGGGGGTGCACCCCCTGAGAGATTTGAGTATTTCCCTCATACTCCTTCATCCTCCTCACCCACAAGAATTGGTTTATGATCATTTTAATCATTCTATTGGGAATCACTCACTGGATATGTGTTGTTATGTTGCATGGATGAGGCGGAAGGATCAAGGCACTAATGCAGGTATAATTCCCTATTTATGCAACAGATCCATTTGGGTTAATTTCCCAAATCAATAGTGTGATCTGGAGAATTAAACACCACCTTGGCCGCATAACCATAGTCCTCTCGCCTTACATAGTCCATAGGGAGTATCTATTAGATACACGTCAATCGAATATGTTAGATACACAAATATGACATTGCAATAAAGTTAGTAGATTTTCCATGGGTATACTAACCATCCTTACCTACTCCTCCTTTGTTTTACACGGTACTAATGTTTGCATTTTTTGAGGAAATGATTATTCTTAGAAGGAAACGCTCTGGTCATGTGATGAGACAATGGGGTTACACCAAAGTACATTTTTGCCCTTGTAAATTCTCACACGGTTTGTGGTTAACCCTCCATCATTTTACATTTTCCACCAAAATACGGAACCACATCACAATAGTTAACCTACCTAGGTCCCACCTCTTAGGACATATGATATTGCTAACCTACTCACACTCCCGTCGCGCGGTGGCGGCGGGGGTGGGGGTAGTAAAATAATTCCATAGATATTCAACCTTTCCCCTTTATAATCTCCTCTTCCACCGATCCCTGTAGTGAAACCCTCTCTCATCTCTTCTCAATGGAAAAACGCGTCGTTCCGTGCAAGAAAAGAATGCATGACCAAGCCCTAGATCAGCGAGGGGGCAAAGCCCAAGCCTTTTGTCCACACGACGTGGGTGCGGCCATGGCGTTGCTCTCGATCGCCGCATCTGGGAGCGGCTCCCACCCATCTCCCTACCCAACCGAGGTTTGCATCTTTATTTCAATGGTTTCATGTCTTTTGTGGTCTGGGACGCGGATGGTATCGGTAGTCTCCATCTATAGATAGGAAACACGAATAGGAATATGCAACTGTTTTGCAATGACGGATGTATGTCAGAATTTAGATCGGGACTAGTGACGCGCGTTGGATTTTGGTTTGAATCTCAATTAATTTGCTTTAATTTATGCATGTATCTCGATCCGTAGTTGAGTTCGACTGTGGGCGATAGCTCAAGTTTCACGTGTTACTATCTACTTTTGTTTGATTATGATATCTTTTACTACTTTCTATGTATGGTGGCAGAATTTGATTTCCCTCCATGGGTGAGGTGCTAGTTTTCTTTTTTTTTAAATGATCAAATCTATTAAAAGTTAGTTTTTAGTTATTATTTTACAAACCGGCCGATTGGAACGGCCTTTTCATTCATCAAGAGAGATAAAACGATGTTGCTGAGAAACTATGCATGAGCATTCTGGTATTGTGTGTCATTGGTGCTTTTAGGAGAATGTAGTGTGAATTATATCTTAGCTCTAGAGTCTACAATTTATACAAGTTTGTCTCCTTTGTGTTTTCCCTTTTTGTTCTTGTTCTTTTTCTTTTTTGAGGAGTGTTTTGTCTCGTTTGTGTGCTCAACACAAAAGGTTGAAACCACCCCGCCGTCGCGCTCCGCCGTGCGCACGCTGTCCCCGCCGCAGAACATCTCGGCGTCCAGTCCGATGGCCGCCGCCGCCACATACAGGTTCTCGGTTCTAACCGCCAGCCACTCGCGCCAGGGGTCCGTCCCAGAGAGACCAGTGGTGTAGGCTGCAATCCGACGCTCCGAACCATTGCGGCCGTTGAATGCCCAATCCTTCTTTGTGCCCTAGAGGCTAGAGCTGTCGCCGCACCGTAGCTCGCCATGGCCGCGGACGCCTCACGTCCCCAAACCCCTCCGCCTCCAACGCGCATCACCGCCGCCACCGAGGTGTTCGATATTCCGATTTCGTTTTCTAGGGCGTTGTTAATACTATATCCCACCCCCTCACTGGATGTTTGTTGTTATGTTGCATGGATGAGGCGAAAGGATCAAGACATAATGCAGGCATCAATCCCTATTTATGTAATCGATCTAGTTGGGTTAATTTCCCAAATCAATGGTGCGATCTGGAGAATTAAACACCACCTTGACCGCATAACCATAGTCCTCTCGTCTTACATAGTCCAGACTCCAGAGGGAGTATCTATTAGATACAAGTCAATCGAATATGTTAGATACACAAATATGGCATTGCAATAACGTTAGTAGATTTTCCATGGCTATACATCCCACTCAAAAAAAGAGGGCGCTCCAGAGACAGAAATAGAATTCGCCAACAGAGCTCCAAAAATTAGGTATTAACTGAGAGAAACAACGGGCAAACTGTTTTTAAAGGGAAGGGAGAGGTAGACTGTCCCTGTCCGTTTCATTTTTATTTTCTGCAGGGTAGGGAGAACCATCCTTACCTACGCCTCCTTTGTTTTACACGGTACTGATGTTTGCATTTTTTGAGGAAATGATTATTCTTAGAAGGAAACACTTTGGTTATGTGGTGAGTCAATGGGGTTACACCAAAGTACATTTTTGCCCTTCTAAATTCTCACATGGTTTGTGGTTAACCCTCCATCATTTCATATTTTCCACAAAAATACTGAACCACATCACAGTAGTTAACCTAGCTAGGTCCCACCTCTTAGGATGTATGATTTCGCTAACCTACTCATGCTCCCGCCGTGCAGCAGCAGCGGGGGTGGGGGTAGTAAAATAATTCCATAGACATTCAACCCTGCCCACTTTATAATTAATCTCCTCACCTGCCGATCCCGTAGCGAAACCCTCTCTTATCTCTTCTTAATGAAAAATGCGTCGTTCCGTAGAGGAAAAGAATGTGTGACCAAGTCCTAGATCGATCTGCGAGGGGACAAAGCCCAAGCCTTTTGTCCACATGATGTGGGTGCGACTATGGCGTTGCTCTCGATCGCCGCATCTGGGAGCAGCTCCCATCCGTCTCCCTACCAAACCGAGGTTTCCATCTTTATTTTAATGGTTTCTTGCCTTTTGTGGCCCGAGGCGCGAACGGTATTGGTGGCCTCCATCAATATATGGGAAACACAAATAGGAATATGCAACTGTTTTGCAATGACGGATGTATGTCAGAATTCTAGATTAGGGTCTAGTGATGTACGTTCGGTTTGAATCTCAATTAATTTGCTTTAATTTATACATGTATCTCGGTCCGCTGTTATGTTTTATGTTTATAATGGGTTGTGGTCGATAGCTCAAGTTTCACATGTTACTATCTATTTTTGGTTTGCTTATGATACTTTTTACTAATTTCTTTGTTTGGTGGCGGAATCTGATTTCCATGCATGGGTGAGGTGCTGGTTTTCATTTTTTTGCAAAAAGATCAAATCTATTATAGAACTTAGTTTTCAGTTATTTTTTTATGAAGCGGACCATTGGAACGGCCTGTTCATTCAGAGAGAAAGAAAGAGAGAGAAAACAATGTTGGTGAGAAACTATGCAAGAGTATTTTGGTATTGTGTGTCCTTGGTGGTTTTAGGAGAGCTTTGTGTGAATTATACCTTACTACCACTGCTCTGGTTTATTGGTTCCCTCCGCATTTTGTGCAATTTTGACCTTAAATTTAACTAACAAATTATTAATGATTGTCACAAAAAATAATATCATTACTATGTTCAAATACGAATCCAACGATATAATTTCTGGTGTCATGAATTATTATTTTGTTATTAGTTTAATATATGGTTTACATTTGACACAAAATACTAAGGGGACCAATAAACCAGGACGAAGGTAGTAGTCTATAGAGTCTACAATTTATACAGGTTTGTCTCGTTTGTGTTTTTCCTTTTTTCTTGTCCTTACCTTTTTTTAGAAGAGTTTTGTCTTGTTTGTGTGATCAACACAACAGCGGGGTTACACCAAAGTACATTTTTCCCCTTGTAAATTCTCACACGGTTTGTGGTTAACCCTCCATCATTTTACATTTTCCACCAAAATACTAAACCACGTCACAATAGTTAACCTATCTAGGTCCCACCTCGTAGGACATATGATTCAGCTAACCTACTCACGCTCTTGTCATGAGGCGACGGCGCGGGTGGGGGTAGTAAAATAACTCCATAGATATTCAACCCTGCTCCCTTTATAATATCCTCTCCCGCCGATCCCTGCAACGAAACCCTCTCCCATCTCTTCAAATGGAAAAACGCGTCGTTTCATGGAGGAAAGGAATGTGTGACCAAGCCCTAGATCTGCGAGGGGGAAAAGCCCAAACCTTTTGTCCACACGACGTGGGTGCAGCCATGGTGTTGCTCTCGATCGCCGCATCTGGGAGTGGCTCCCATCGGTCTCCCTACCCTACCAAGGGTTGCATCTTTATTTCAATGGTTTCATGTCTTTTCTGGTCCGAGGCACGGATGGTATCGGTGGTCTCCAAGAAACACGAATAGGAATATGCAACTGTTTTGCAATGACGGGTGTATGTCAGAATTCTAGATCGGGATCTAGTGATGCACGTTGGATTTCAGTTTGAATCTCAATTAATTTGCTTTAATTTATGCATGTATCTCGATTCGTAGTTATGTTTTATGTTTATAATGGGTTGTGGACGATAGCTCAAGTTTAACGTGTTCCTATCTATTTTTGGTTTGATTATGGTACTTTTTACTACTTTCTATGTATGGTGGCAAAATCTGACTTCCCTTCATGGGTGAGGTGCTAGTTTTTGTTATGTTTTTTTACAAAAAGATCAAATCTATTATAGAAGTTAGTTTTCAGTTATTTTTTACGAAGCAGCGATTGGAACTGCCTTTTCATCAAGAGAGAGAGAGAGAGAGAGAGAGAGAAAACGATGTTGCTGAGAAACTATGCAGGAGTATTTTGGTATTGTGCGCCTTTGGTGGTCTTAGGAGAGTATTGTGTGAATTTTATCTTACCACCTCCATCCTGGTTTATTTATTTTCTTCACATTTTGTGCCAAATTTTGACCTTAAATTTAACTAACAAATTGTTAACTAACAAAAATAATAGCATTAGAAACTATGTTCAAATACGAATCAATGATATAATTTCTGGTGTCATGCATTATTCTTTTGTTAGTTTAAATATATGGTTAAAATTTGACACAAAATACTAAGGGGTCCAATAAACCACGACGGAGGTAGTAGTCTCTGGAGTCTACAATTTAGGTTTGTCTCGTTTGTGTTTTCCTTTTTTTTCTTGTTCTTTTCTTTTTTGAGGAGAGTTTTGTCTCGTTTGTGTGATCAACACAAAAGGTTGAAAGCACCCGCCACAGAACATCTCGACGTCCGGTCCGATGGCCGCCACCGCCACATACATGTTCTCGGCGCCAACTACCGGCCGCTCATGCTAGGGGTCCGGCCCGGAGAGACTAGTGGTGTAGGCTGCAATTCGACTCTCCGACCCAATGCGGCCGCCGAATCCCCAATCCTTATTTGTGCCCTAGAGGCTAGAGCTGCCGCCGTACTATAGGTCTGTAGCTCGCCGTGGCCGCGAACGCCTCACGTCCCCAAACCCCTCCGCCTGTAACGCGCATCGCCACCGCCACCGAGATGTTCGCTATTCCCGTTTTCTAGGGTGTTATTAATATTGTATCCCCCCCCCCCTCATTGGATGTGTGTTGTTATGTTGCATGGATAAGGCGAAAGGATCAACACACTAATGCAGGTATCAATCCCCATTTATGCAATGGATCCAGTTGGGTTACTTTCCCAAATCAATAGTGCGATCCGGAGAATTAAACACCACCTTGGTTGCATAACCATAGTTCTCTCGCCTTACATAGTCCAGAGGGAGTATCTATTAGATACAAGTCAATCGAATATGTTAAATACACAAATATGGCATTGCAATAAATTTAGTAGATTTTCCATGGGTATAATAACCATCCTTACCTACCCCTCCTTTGTTTTACACGATACTGATGTTTGCATTTTTTGAGGAAATGATTATTCTTAGAAGGAAACACTCTGGTCATGTGGTGAGACAATAGAGTTACACCAAAGTACATTTTTGCCCTTTGTAAATTCTCACATGGTTTGTGGTTAACCCTCCATCATTTTACATTTTTCACCAAAATATTGAACCACATCACAATAGTTAACGTAGCTAGGTCCCACCACTTAGGACGTATGAGTTCGCTAACCTACTCATGCTCCCTCCATGCGGTAGCGACGGGGGTGGCGGGTAGTAAAATAATTCCATAGATATTCAACCCTGCCCCTTTTATAATCTCCTCTCCCACCGGTCCCTGTAGCGAAACACTCTCTAATCTCTTCTCAATGGAAAAACGCGTCGTTCGGTGAAGGAAAAGAATGGGTGACCAAGCCATAGATCTGAGAGGTGGCAAAGCCCAATCCTTTTGTCCACACGATGTGGGTGCGGCCATGGCATTGCTCTTGATCGCCGCATCAGGGAGCGACTCCCATCTGTCTCGCTACCCAACCGAGGTTTGCATCTTTATTTCAATGATTTCATGTCTTTTGTGGTCTGAGGCGGGGATGGTATCGGCGGTCTCTATTAATAGATGGGACACGAATAGGTATATGCATATGTTTTGCAACGACGGATGTATGTCGGAATTCTAGATCAGGATCTAGTGATGTGCGTTGGATTTCGGTTTGAATCTCAATTAATTTGCTTTAATTTATGCATGTATCTTGATCCGTAGTTATGTTTTATATTTATAACGTGTTGTGGACGATAGCTCAAGTTTCACGTATTACTATCTACTAGTGGTTGGGACCCGCCATTGCGGGCCTCTTGAGAGAAAGCTGTGCGTATATTTCTCCCTCCAAAAGAAAAAACCTCAACTTCATCTCAAAATTAGAAAGAAAACTTTCTCACAACACGTGAACATCACATCCATCTCAAAAAGAAAAAAAGCCTTAAAACTATTTTTAAAATGAAAAAGAAACAAAAGTCTCACTTCCATCTTTCAAAACTAATCTCCAAAAAATCTTTTCTTAAAAGAAAAAAGTCTCAATTTTGTCTTAAAAAAATCAAAAAAATTCTCAATTTCATCTTCCAAAAGAAATAATAAGGTTTCTTGGCACGGCCAACCAGCATGCGCCACGTGGCCATGCTGGTTGCCTGCCATTCTTCCGTAGGTTAATGTGTTTGATTTTTTATTCGAGTATGATACTTTTTACTAGTTTCTATGTATGGTGGCTGAATCTGATTTCCCCTACATGCGTGAGGTGCTAGTTTTTGTTTTTGTTTTTCCAAAAAGATCAAATCTATTATAAAAGTTAGTTTTTGATTTTTTTTTTACGAACGGCCGATTGGAACGGCTTTTTCATTCATTGAGAGAGAGAGAGAGAGAGAGAGAGAGAGAGAGAGAACGATGTTGTTGAAAAACCATGCAAGAGTATATTCGTATTGTGTGTCTTTGGTGCTTTAGGAGAGCTTGTGTGAATTATATCTTAGAGCATCTCTAGCATATATCATAAAAGCGGTAAACCCTTATAATTTTCGGTTTTGAAGGTTAGAATAGACACAGTAAAAATGGTCAAACCCGTAAATATTCTTGAGGCCACCGGAAACCCACACCCGAGACCCTTGTATTTAAAGGCTCGGAGGCCAAATTGAGGGTGCCCCGTGTACCGGTCAACGCTAGCTGTGGGTAGATTTCTTGCCCCAAATGTCACCGGACTGGCACCGGAGTCCGCAATCTGGCGAAATTCGTCGCATCCGGTCCTTCTCCGCCGTGTCCAACCACGCACATGTCGATCTGGTGAGGTCCCGATCCAATTCCCCTACTTTCCCCTCTTGTATTTGTATCGCAGCAGCCCTTTCGGTCCTCCTCCGCCGTTTCTGCCATGGTTGTTCATGTCGGCGGCTTGGATGGGGCTGGCCTCCCGCGGATCCTCACGGCCTAGGTCGGGGTAGTGGCGGCGGGGCGGGGCAAGGAGCGGCGGGGAACGACGGAGGGCGGTCAGGGGCAGCGGGGAACAACGAGGGGAGGCGAGGAGGACGGCGGGCAGCGGCCTGGGCGGGCAGCCGGCTGAGCGACAAGAGGAACAAGAAAACGATTGTAGAAGACGACCCAAGGAATATCCGTTTGCGGTGGAGAATATTCGGTTTTGCAGGTGCCGTTTGCAGGGTCTATTCTGCGCAAGGCAAAATCAGCCCGAAAACCACATTTTGCGCGGCCTTAAGGCCTTTTCCAGGCCGCATGTTTATGGTTTCTGCTAGAGATGCTCTTAGAGCATCTCCAACAGCCGCGGCAAATATCGCGCGCGTGTGAAAAGTTAGTTTTAGTGCGCGCGGAGCAGTTTCGCGTGCTCCAGCAGGTGCGGGAAATTCCGGCGCGCAGCAAAAGATCGCGCCCGTGAAAAAGCGGCCCGGCGCGCGCTAGTTTTGGCGCACGGCGTCCGGCACGCTCTATAAAACGTGCACGTCCGATGCCGGCAGCCGCACACTCGAGCGCTCCCGCCGTCCCTTTCTTCTCCTTGCTGCCCCTTTCTTCTTTGCATCCGGTGCCCCCCCACCGCCGCCGCGCCCTTCCCCCGCCGTCGACTCCTCCGCCGCTTTTTTAATTTATCTATGCCTATGGTTTTTTATTTGTTTGGAGTGCATAGGTTGTTTTAGATGAGCGTGTGCCGCTTTTTTTGCAGCGCCGGCTGGAGCGGCTCGGGCGTGCTATATTTTGCAGCGACCGTGGCGCGCAAAAACTCGTGATTCCTGCGCTGTAAATACTTTTTTAGCGCGCCGCGTGTTGTGCGGCTGTTGGAGATGCTCTTAGTCTCTACTCTACAATTAACACAGTCTTGTCTAGTTTGTGTTTTTCCTTTTTGAGAATTTTGTCTCGTTTGTGTGCTCAGCACAAAAGGTTGAAAAATACACCACCCCGCCGCCGCGCTCCGCCGTGCGCACGCTGTCCCCGCCGCAGAACATCTCGGCGTCCGGTCGGATGGCCGCCGCCGCCGCCGCCGCCGCCACATACAGGTTCTCGGCGCCAACCGCCGGCCGCTCGCGCCGGGGGTCCGGCCCGGCGAGACCTAGTGGTGTAGGCTGCAATCCGACGCTCCGACCCAATGAGGCTGCCGAATCCCCAATCCTTCTCTGTGCCCTAGAGGCTAGAGCTACCGCCGCACCGTAGCTCGCCGTCGCCGCGGACGCCTCACGTCTCCAAACCCCTCCGCCTCCAACGCGCATCGCGGCCGCCGCCGAGGTGTTCGACATTCCGATCTCTTTCGTTTTTTAGGGTGTCGTTAATCCTGTGTTCCCCCCCTCTCGAATTCAGGAGCTGTCATTGAAGTTTTGCTTAGCAGCCATGAGTTCAGTTTATAGCGTTGCTAGATCAGATGCCAAAATTCACTACTGTGCTTAGCAGTTACGAGTTATCTGCAAAATGGAGAATCCACACTGCTGTTGTGCATTGTGTCCTGATCCCCTGTAAATGTTTGGGTGGAACTAGTGGCTGGGGTCTAATATTGCTTCCCTTTTGGGCTCTGATACTTTTGCACCCTTAATCAGTCATATAACCATTATGTGAGTTTGTGTTACGCATGTGTTGATGAAGTTACTGTCAGTGCAGGTTCCTCAGGATGATGAGGCTATGCCAGATGAAGAAGGAACCGAGGCCCCCCGATTCGCTTCCGCTTCATCTTATGTTAACTCGTTGAAGAATGAGTTCACGACATACCGTTCCAATGACATTAAGGTGCTTTGAAACCACACACTCTGTACTCCCTCTGTATTTATTAATCAGATATTCCCGTCGACATTTTGTTTGATTGTTCTATTTTTTTCCTCCAGGATATGATAGAGAAGAACAAGATTATGCTCAGCACCATTACACAGAGCAAGTGCAATTCTTCACCAATCTGGCAAACGAGTGCATCGGATGGTACAGATTTAGCCGTGAATCTGCTGACACCTAGGCAAGAAGATGCGCCGTGCTCAATGCATGGTCTTGAACTGTGTCTTGCTGAGAAAGATGGTGGCGGTTCTCACGAAGGAAGTCCATATGGCACATGGACTTTTACTTTGGGTGGAAATCCCACTGCAAAGAATTCCAAGAAGCCAACTGAACTACCAGAAGTGTCAAAAATTCCACCTTATACAGCATGGACGTATTTGGACAGGTCTGTTTCATATCACAGGCACTTCCCAACCTCCCCAAAACTGATGCAGATATCTGTTAAATATTGAATCTCTGTGTGTCGCTACTGTACGGTTTAGGCAGAGAGCAGCAGTAACAGCTTATGATTAGATTGAGGGCATGCTAAGTGTTTGCTGATAGGGATTTTAATAGTAGTATGCTTTGTACATAAGAGTTTTACCGTTGTCTTTTTGCAAGAGTAAGGTCTCGTATTGTTTCTGACACAAAAGATTTCTCGGGGTTTCATGCAGGAACCAGAGGATGACGGAAGACCAATCTGCATTTCATCGAAAAAATATTTACTATAATGCACATTGTGGTGAAGCTTTAATGTTCAGTGACAGTGAAGATGAAGTTGTTGAGGATGAAGAGGAGAAAAGGGAATTCAATAGCTCTGAAGATTGTTTTATTCGGTAGACAAACTTGGGGTTTCCATCTTTTTTTGGCATTACTTTACCTTACCTAGGTTTAACTTCTGCACTTATTTGTGACTGACATCTGCTAAGAACAGAGTTTCTTGAATGATTGATATTGCCCTTACTTTTCTTTAAAGCAATAAGTTTGTCGTATTTTCCTTTAGAGATTGCGCACACTTTACTTTAAATTTAAAGATTGTCACAACTTTATTTCGGAAAAAATAATATACTAAGATTTATAAAGTACTCCCTCTGTAAACTAATATTAGAAAATCACTATTTTAGTATTCTAAACGCTCTTATATTAGTTTACGGAGGGAGTATTAAAGTGGTGCAAATATAAAATATCACTTATGTAAGTTTCGCTTCATTTTCATGTAGTAGAGAACTTCAATAGCAATAAGTTACACATTTGTGGCTTTCTCACTTTTTTTACCTAGGGTCTCTTCTGTTGCTGCTGCTGTCTAATTATTTTTCATTGTGGGCGCATAATCAAACTAGCCTAGCTTGGACCCCCCAGAAAAGTAAGGTTATTTAGTTTTACTCCAAACTGGGTGCAGGATTTGCTTTTACCATATTGTTCAAGGAACAGAATTATGGAGCTTACACTGTCTAGCTCTAACCTGAGTAGTCTGTTGATGAGTTTACACCTTCCTTAAACTTGATAGATCAACAATATATTTTGGCTTCTGCTATATGATGTCTTTTTCTCACTGGGTATTTTGATGTTTTTGGTGTAATAATTTATGTTCCTCCTCTACTTTCATGTTAGGACGACCATTGAAGACTGTCGCATGTCTGACTCTGATGCAGTGCTGGAAGCCCTAGCTCAATGTTTTGAGAAGACTGCTGGTGATATAAAGGTTAGTTTTCTCTCCATAGCCACTTAATCTCAATAGCATTTTGGCCATTTGGGCTTTTCCTTTTCCAGTTAACATTTTCACTATTGACAATTAACACACATAGCCCTATTTTACAGGCCAGATATGAGATCGTAAAAGGGGAGAACACTGAAGGTTCTTCCAAAGAAGTGCCCAAACTTAATGCCAAACTGGAAGATGTCTACCCTGCTAAAGATTTGGATGCAGCATTGGATTCCTTCGATAATCTCTTTTGTCGGCGATGTCTAGTATGTTCATCTATCAATCATGTGATTTCTGTAATGCCTCTTGTTTGATGAATATTCTTCTCATCCTGACATTGGCAGATTTTTGATTGCAAACTACATGGGTGTTCTCAAGATTTAATATTTCCTGTAAGTTTTGAAGTTCCAGAGTTATTTCCAAAATTACCTTGTCGGCGACTAATTCTTATTTGTGCTTTCTTCATACAGGCAGAAAAGCAATCACCTTGGAACGACATGGATGATGTACCATGTGGTATTCATTGTTATAAACTGGTTTGTATTTTATGGTGTATATGACTTCTGAAAAGCTGCTTGTCTTCTCTGACAATTTTGATTATGAAAGATAAGCACCGACTTGCATTGATATTGTTCACAAACCATATATTGCCAGGCCACCAAACACAAAGATTCAGTTGCATCCTCACAACATAATTCTCCAAGCACAAGAAGTTCTCGGAAGAAGGATGCACATCAAATGGAGAATAACTCAGCTTTAGTGGAAGATCGTATTTATTCGATGGAGGAAACAAATAATGAGCATTCAGCAACAGATGGTCATGATAGTTCGAGGAAGGAAGAATTAGTCGATAAGAATATATGCAGGCAAGAAGACAATCTTGTATCCTGGAAGGTGATTCAGCAAGAGCTTCTAGTTAAAGGTGTGGAGATTTTTGGAAGGAACAGGTTGGGCCTTTCTCCTCATGACTGAATTTATACCTTGAACTTAATGTTAATGTGTTGCTTACTACTCCCTCTGCAAAGAAATATAAGAGCGTTTAGGTACGCTCTTATATTTCTTTATGGAGGGAGTATTATACAACCAGTGAGGTCAAAGTTCCTATGTAGCTTTGAATAACCTGTCAACATAATTCTGAACTAAGTAAGGTTATGTGTGAAGGGTTATACTCCGCCATTTGGAAGATTTTGATCATGGATCCTTAATGGGTAATGTTTATCCATAATTCTTCATGCCTTCTACTTACCTCATCATCATCCTACAAGTGTTAAGCTGTAGTGGGGATTGGATAAACGTTGGAGAATGGGTTGTTTAAAAATTCTCTGTTATTGGAAATTGCATGGACTATGACCATCGGCTTAGAAACATAACTACAAAAATATTTCCACTAATGATATAATTTAAAATTTTGGACTCCACAGTCCCACTACCACTTATATTTTTTAGGGCACTGATTTTTTTTTGCTAGGGTGCAAAACTACTCATTTTCCATGAAGATTTGCAAGCACGTATCACTTGCATCTGTCCTATTTTCTTGAATTGTTGACAGTCGGAAGTTATTCTTGGGATTTTACTGCTCACAGTGGGAGCAAATAACTCCAGGGGCTGAATCATCGCTCTCCATTATCATTATTGTAGTCATAGGTTTACCCTGCTTTCCGGAATCAATAGTCATAAGACTGAACCTGTGGGTTTCTTTTCATGCAGTTGTTTAATTGCTCGGAACCTTCTTGCTGGAGAGAAAACATGCAGTGATGTTTTTCAGTATATGAATTATATTGAGAACAGCAGCACATCAGAGGTTTTTAACGGTGTTGATTCTCTTGTTAAAGGATTCATAAGAGTAGGTTTCAGTCTAGTCTATATATTTTTACCCGGGTGGTATCTTATGTCAGTGCTGCCGATGTTGACATCACAGGGACATGGGTTGGGCCTGGGATCACGGCGTCCTAGAAAGCGAGGAAGGGTCAAGCATGCCTCAAGGTCTACAGTCTACCGTCTCATAAGGAAAAGGATTGCAGCAATGAAGGGTGAGCTTCGTCAGCATTACAATCCATGTGGTTGTCAATCGGCATGTGGAAAACAGTGTCCATGTCGGAAAAATGATACATGCTGTGAGAAATTCTGTGGGTGAGTTAATTGTTTTCCTTTACAAATTTTGCATCATTATGCTTAAGTTTGTATGCATTTGAAGTATATAGATATATTTTTCTTCTATGTATTGACTTATTGCTGATCTCTCCCATGGTCTAACCTACTTTTGCCCTCTGCTTCAGTGTGGCTTGGTTTGATACTCATCCTTTGTTTAGGCTAGCTAATTTCCCGGGCGTTGCAACGGGGGCATACATATTCTAGTGATCCTCCCGTCCAATACTCGATGAACTTTTCATAATTAACGTTATCCTCATGTCTAAAGAATGATACTCTCCATAAGTAACGTGATCCCCCCGTCCAAAGAATGATACTCTATAATTAACGTGATCCTCCCGTCAAACACTCGATGATACTTTCCATAATTAACGTAATCCCCCCGTTCAAAGAATGATACTCTCCATAATTAATGTGATCCTCCCGTCCAAAGAATGATACTCTCCATAATTAACGTGAAACCAATAAACTTATGAAACCAAACCAGACCACGACGTACCATCACGACCGCAGGCTCCACTTTAATAGTAGAGATTATGCTTGGTTAGTCCTATTGTAGGTGAACTGAGGCTGCTTGTCCTCCTGGATATGAATATCATTGCACACGTATCATATATTTATAGATGCAGTTTGCTTTAATTTTCTGTTATATTGCTTAATGTACCGACTGAGTACTGTGTAGTTGAGTTACTGTCTCATGACACGTTACCATCCTTGAACTCTTTATAGAGAACATCTAAGCTATTGGATTCAAAAAAGATTTTACGAAGCTGCATAATAGATGGATCAACTCTCAGAAAAGAATGAAATCCAATACTCCCTCCGATCCATATTAATAATTGTCACTGAAACGGATGCATCTAGACGTATTTCAGTGCTAGATACATACCTTTGAGCGACAACTAATATGGATCGGAGGGAGTACTACTCTTAGGTCCTCGATAATTTGTTATTATTACTTCATTGAGAAATTCCAATTATGATTGTAATGAGCTATACAGACGGATGAACACACATACGGTAGCATGCAAACAATTTGGTATCCTCAATCCTTGTGTCATCATTTACAGATTGTTATTTGTTGTGTGGAATTTTATGCTCTTTGCATTCCAGGTGTCCGAAAGCGTGCAAGAATCGTTTTCGAGGCTGTAATTGTGCAAAGGCTCAGTGTCGCAGCCGCCAGTGCCCATGCTTTGCTGCTGACAGGGAATGTGATCCTGATGTGTGCAGAAAGTGTGGGGTAGGGTATGTATCTGCAACTGGGGAATCTTTGAAAGATTTTGTAGTTAATTTTTAATGATCTGTTTAGACAGACTTGTGATTTTTGTTCTTTGCACTCTATGATCCAACCTGTACCAGAGTAGTTCAAAATTACTATTCTCAATTTTTTTAATCTCAAGATACTCATTTCTGCAACTAAAGCTTAAACAATGGGACTGAATTTAAGTTCATAAAATAAATTTGTAGCCATCAGCCATAGCTGACAATCATCATGCCTATTAATTTGATATGATGTTGCCCATTTGCTAGCATAGTTAATTGAATGCTCATGTGTACCAGTGCATTGTTTAAAGGGGGTGAAAACATCTATGTTTCCCATTTGTTTATGCACTTTGTTTACCACTGCTAAAATCTGACGTAATGATAACTGTGCAAATAAATTAGAACAATCTCTGATGGGTATTTACCTGAACTTCGAAAGTTACTTTCTGAAATCATGTCATGATAGGAAATCTTCTGACTTTGTAGCTTACTTCAATTGTTAATTTGTTATGCATGTATGTAGAGTTAAACAGCAAATCTTGGACAGCAACTTCAGTTGAGTAACTTAATTTTGAAAGCAACCTCAGATGTATAAAGTCAGAGTTATCCAGTCATGCTAAAAAGGGTGTTCCATTAGTGCCTTGTGGAAGTGGTTTGCTCCATAAGTTTTTTAGAACAACATTGAACTGTTCCTTTTCTAACCTACAGGTGTGGTGACGGTTCATTGGGTGTCCCCAACCAAAGAGGTGATAATTATGGATGTCAGAACATGAAACTGCTTCTTAGACAACAACAAAAGGTAAACAACAATGCACTTATGCTATCAAATGTTGTGGACATCTTGTTTATAATTTCTTTGAGTCGATACTTGGTTTGATGACTTCTAATCATGTCCCTTACTAAACTAAAGATAAAGATAAGGACAGCAAATACTTTGTGTGCATAACTGCAGGCTCATATGTCCAATCCATCACCCAGTTGTACTTATAGATAGTTTCACCAGACCATGGTCTGAATTGCTATATGCTATTTAAACATGATTTAAGTGTTAGATCTCTTTTGAGCTACCTTTCATTACTGTTGAATCCTGTATCCCATATAGACCCTTTAGGAACTGATTCCTTATGAGCGTTGGTTTTTCTTGGTTATGGGTTTTCCGAGCCAGCTATGAACCAATTAGGATACTAAAACAAACTGATACCGTAAACTTGATTCAAGTCTGATACTTTTTTCAGCAAAAACTTTTCTTACCATCAATTGAAGTTTAGTAGCCTTTGAGGACAGCATTTTTTCTTCTGAAATAATGGAAAAAAGAAAATTGGATAATGCCACCTTTGTTTTTTTAAAAGGGCACTAACAGATATTGAAGGCAAATTGCATTTTTATGTTCACGATTGACTTAATGTTGTGACACGACACATCGGATACCCGGTAAAACACATGGCTCCCTATAAATATTCACTTTTCTTAGGGAAATAAAATACTCACTTTCTTTTAGAATGTCCTGCTTCTCTTTCGAACAAACATATATATTTTTTAGGCCTGTTGATGGTCTTGAATTAGTGTGACTTTTGTTTCAGGTGGTACTTGGGAGATCTGATGTTTCTGGCTGGGGAGCATTCGTTAAGGTAAAATTGCTCCTTTCATCCTCTTCACCACTCTTTTTCTGTACCCCAGAATGATGTGGAAAGCATGAATATCTTTTCCACAATCTTCAGAATACTGTTGGCAAGGATGACTGTCTTGGGGAGTACACTGGGGAGCTTATCTCTCATAGGGAAGCAGCCAAGCGTGGACAGAGATATGACCGTGAGAATTCATCATTCCTTTTCAACTTAAATACCGAGGTACGTGTGCAGAAATATACCAGTTACAGTATGCAAACATTCACGGTTACATGCGGGACTGATCACTAGATTTAGCTATAGTGCTTTTGCATGAGCCGAGTTATTCTCCTTGTCAGCTCGGTTTATTCAAAAACCTGTATTCTATATCTGATCCAGACGCTAGCTGTTGCTTATGCATACTCTTTGGACGCAGTTTGTTCTCGATGCCTTCAGGATGGGCAACAAGCTGAAGTTTGCCAACCATTCCCCTGATCCGAATTGCTATGCCAAGGTTATGTTTGTAGCAGGCGACCATAGGGTGGGCATATTCGCCAATGAGCGGATTAATGCAGGCAAGGAGATTTTTTATGATTACCATTACGCGCCTGGCGAGGCACCAGCGTGGGCTCTGAAGGCTGATGATGCCACTGGAGCGAAAGACCCCGGCCAGTCTTCCAGTGGAAGCGCAAAGAAGGCTGATGCTCCTGGAGCGAAAGACCCTGGGCAATCTTCCAGCGGACGAGCAAAGAGGCCCAGGAAGTCTTCCAGAGGGCGACCGATGAAGCATGCCCGGTGAAGAAACACCATTGGTTGATTCTTTTTGTCATGGGGCTGAAACTCAGAAGCTATCTCAGCACCTTTATTTTGAACTTTTGACATTCGTTGGCACCTTTATCAGCACTCCTTCGTGGATGGAGCATGAACCATTTAATAAGTGTCGGGTTTTATTCAGCCCTAGGGCTTGTAATAAGGTGCCCACGCCGTAGCGGCGATTGGGGTCAGTGGTGTTGCCGGCATCCGGTCTATTTGGCTGGAAACTGCACCGGACGCTGTATCAGTTTCGGTGGCCGGCGATCATGCTGTGCCGTTGCCCGTTGGTTTTAATAGAATAACTGTGTTCAATGCATGTTCTGCTCTGTGCCCAGCACAGCGAGGTTTTTGCCTTTGTTGGTGTGTTTGCCTGCCCTTCCCAGACCGTGCGGGCTGATCCAGGCACGACGATGGTCGTTGCGAGCGATTTGTTGTTCGAGCAACACGCCCTTTCGTCATGGCTTGCTGGTTTGGCAAGCAAGATACAAGGGCCGTCCATCAAATGTACTCATATGAGTACATTTGATGGACGGTTAAGGTTAGGCTGGAGATAGTTGGTGAGGTCTGATAGAAAGTTTCAGGTGGGCTTTCGCCCCCTGTAGACCGTTGCAAAAAGAACATTGTCGTCGAGTTCAGAGATCTGACACTTCGGGCTCTAGATTTTCCCTGTAACAGATTAACTGGAGAAGCAAATTATGAAAAGCTCTTAATCGAAGTTTTTGTAGTGTGGATGCTATAGTATTCCTAGATTTCTTCTGTTGTCTGTTCAAAGTTTATATGCTTTGATTCGTAAATCATTTTTGCAGGGAAGTTTATATGCTGCAATTCGTAGAATCATCAACGAAGTGATGGACAACATACATGCCACACAGTTAGTCTTGGATCAAACGATGTTTTTCGTGATAACTTTTAACAGTGCTGCATGTAGTAGTCAGATGATAATTCTCACGGACTAATCTGTCCAAGCGTCGATAACATTCCTCTTAAGAAATTCTTCAGAATGTAGCATACGCAGCTCCTTATCCCATACCATTGGAGAGGAGAGGAAAAGCATATGCACATATTATACCTTCCTAATTTCCATATGTATGTACGTGCACTATATATGTCGATGCACCACATATATAAATGTCCACGCCCACACGTATTTACACGAAAAATAAAAGGATTGGACGTCCTGATCATACAGACATTTCTGCATGATTCGTTAGGCTCATATAGATATAGTAGCAAACGAGTAATCAATTACTAACCCATCAATCAGTAGATATAGCTTTGCCCCAGATCGCTAGTGAACCAGATGAACGAATGATCAGAGCCTCAGCTCCAAGTCCAGCTCCTCGCTGCTCCCGGGACCTTTCTTCTGCGAGCCGCCTTCGGCCGGCGGCGCGGCGGCTTGGCGGCGGCGCTCGTCGCGGTGGACGTTCATGTGGCCCCCGAGCGCCTGGGCGTTGGTGAAGCCTCTGTTGCAGAAGCTGCACTCGTGGTACTCCCTCGCCCGCCTCGCCGCGGCGTCCTCCGGCGAGCCCGCCTTGCCGGAGCCGCCTCCCTCCATCGGACCAACGGACCTAGCTAGGCGAAAGCTGACCGTGTGTGTGTGTGTGTGAGTAGCCCCTAGTAAGTGTCGTGGAGCTCGTTGTGGTTCGATGGATCCTAGGAACTTCTTGTGCTTGGATCTTGGGAAGGCAACAATGGCAGCATTATATATATAAATATAGTGGTTGCTGGCTTCGGGGACGCGGAGACCCCGGCCGGCCATTGCCGGCCTAGTTGGCAGATATGGCGTGGCGGTGCGGGTGGGTGTACTATGCCGACGCTGATGGGCCGTGAGAGGCTGGTTTATACTCTACATATGTAGCCATGTAGCTCTACCGGCCACCTGATTTTGATCATAGCGTACACTGCATGCCTTGGCTGCATCTCTTCCAATCCTTTCGAAACCCAGGCACGCATGGAAAGTTGGAAACATTGTTTTTTCTTAATTATTATTATTACCTAAATACTTATTAGTGCAGCTGTACTATTTGGTTGCAGCGAGCGCACGAGTCCAAGCCGTCCGATCTCAGTATATTTATTACGATCGTCTTGCTACTAGTCTCCCGCGTTTCAAAAGTGGATACCTGACAAAAGAGGAAAGCACCTAATCGGCTCGTCCCCTCGCGTCTTCACGTTCCTCTCTGCCCCGCTATTTCTCAGCAAGATCCCACGTGCATGCATTTATTTAGGGTTTCGGAATTTTCTAAAATCCATAACTTTTGACTCGAGCGTCGGTTTTCAAATCCGTTTTGACCATTGTGTTTGTCACGATGAGTTCTTCAAACCTAGATCCTATATGGCTATATTTCGACGAACCTTTTTTTAAAGCAACTTTGGATGCTGCGGAGGCAAGAACGAAAATACTGTTAAAGCCGACAACCATGACCACCAAGTTAACTAGCTTGACCCTTTAAGTTTTCTACCATAACTAGCAAGTATTCTACCATAACTAGTTTCGTCTTGAAGTTCATAGTATTGTAGGCAACTTAGTTTTCAAGGTAAGCTAACAATGTCCTAAGTTGGCTACCATGACTAGCTAATAGCTTAACATCTTCCTTAGTTGCATACAATACTGGTATGGTAAGAAACTTAGTTTCATACATAGGTGACTTAGAAACATTGAAGGGAAAATTTTCTTTGTATTGTAGGCAACTAAAATAGTAATGACAGGCAACTAAGCATCACCGGTGGGCAACTTGACCGTGTATGTAGACAACGTAGAGAATCCAATAATAAGCAACTTTTCACAATATTTGCAGCAACTAATTAGCAAAATTATGCAATCGAGCAACAATAATAGGCAACTAAGCCTCAGTTGTAGGCAACTGAACATCAAACAATAGGCAACTGAGAAACCATAATAGGCAAGTTGTGATAATGTTACCACAATTCAGAGGTACACATAGTGCAGGAAGTTGCTTTTATATGTAGCACTACATGTGCCTCATGTTTTGTGTTATTTTTCTCGTTACACAAACTAAACTAATAGGAGTCCTATTAGGCCAGAAAGAAGAAGTTGCTTCCCTATAGCACTAAAGTTGCCTCCATTGCAACCAAAGTTACCCACGAAAAAATGTCCGACGAAACCTACCAATATGGGGTCTACTTTTGAAGAACTCGTCGTGAGAAACTTAATGGTGAAAACGGAACTGGATTTCAACGCTTGAATCAAAAGTTTCTTGGAGATCGTGGTACAGCCAGCTGTAAGTCTACAACCTGCTTTTCATATCTCTCTACCAAGTTAGCAACAATGTAATATTTAACCTAACATAAATGCTTAAAAGTGCAGCCGCGCTATTAAGTTGAAGCGAGCGCACAACTTTGTCCCCCTCTCCCTCACCTACCACCGGTAGGCAAATAAATTCCATAACGCTTTTAGGAAACTTAGAAAAACAATGATAAGCAACTTCACAATATTTATAGGCAACTAATTTGCGAAGTTAGGCAACCGAGCAACAATGGTAGGCAAACTAGCAAGCAACTGGTCATCAATGATAGGCAATTTTATAGTATTTGTATGCAATTGAGACTCAACTAGAGGCAACTGACGATCAACGAGAGGCGACTGAGCAGCCATGGTAGGCAAGTTGGGATAATGTTAGTAAAATTCACAGGTACACATACCGCAGTTTCGTGCGATAGTGTAGCACTAAAGGTGCCTCATGTTTAGTGCGATTTTCTTGTTTTTACAGAAACCAACCTAAGAGGCATTTCTACCAAGCCAAAAAGAAGGAGTTGCTTCCACTTATTACTAAAGTTGCCTCCATTACACCCAAAGTTGCCCAAAAAAAACGTCAAAACCCACCCATAAGGGATCTAGTTTTGAAGAATTCGGCGCCAAAAACCCAACGGTGAAAACGGTTCTGAATACCGACGCTCGGATCAAAAGATATGGCTTTTTAAAATTTTGGAACCCCAAATAAATGTGTGCATACGCGGTATTCCTGAGGAATCACCGGGCATGAGAGTAGGAGCGGACATGGGGGACCAAATGCTTTTCCTCTTTTAGTATATGAGGCGTGTGATTGGATTGCACTTGCCTTTTATGGAAGGGACGCTCGAATACCCCGTGCAACGCACTGGCGCTGCCTAGCCACGTCCTTATTATTATTATTATTATTATTATTATTATTATTATTATTATTATTATTATTATTATTAGTGTTGTGATTCATGAATGAATAGGAATCAACTTATTTTTGCAAGCAAAATAATTAACTTTTTTTTGCGAGGAAGGAAAAAAATTAACTAACTACATGATTAAATGAACACGCACCGTGAACTTATTATTGGATAAGTTCGCAATTTTCCCTTTAATTTAACCCATAAATAAATCATGATGATGACAATAACAATATTAATCTCCAAGATGGCGGGTGGCAACGAAGTGCCTTCCCACCTGGACTAATAAACATTCATGTAATATTGAAGTGTCTTTTTTTGCAAGAAAATTTTCAATCTATTCATTCTCGGTCGTGACAGTACAAAGAACACCAGCGATAGTAAAACTTATAACCAGGTCTGTGGACCCTAGCGACGACTAAAAGCACTGGAGCGGGCCGAAAGGCGCGCTGCCATCATCATCCCTTCTTCGCAGGAGCCGGGCAAACCTTGTTGTAGTAGACAGTCAGGAAGTCATCGTGCTAAGGCCCCATAGGACTAGCGCACCAGAGCAACAATCATTGCCGGTGAAGAAAGTCATAGATTGAAAGGATCAAAACCTGTAAACACCCAAACAAAAACGATCGAAGACCGGATCCAAATAGATCCACCGAAGATCAGCACCGACCGAATCTCGCGAGATCCGACGGAGACACACCTCAACACATCCTTCAATGAAACTAGGCGCACCATCGGGACAAGATTAATTAGAACGTGAGAGGCATTATTCCTACTAAGCAATCGACATCACAGCCGTCACACAACCCCAACCAAGACACTGAAATTAATAAGAACGAGAACGGTTCTCTCCCGCCGGTGGGGGCCCGAGGTCCTCTACACCTCCATGGCCCAAAGGACGTCGGAGATGAGACGGACCGATAGCAGCGCCGACGGGAGGAGGAAGTGTCTAACCTATGTCCTGTGTGTGCCACTAAGCGGTCGCCCTGTGGCAGTATATGGCGAAGCAATGGAATATTCAGGATGTCTGGCGACTACTGCACACAGGGCCGGAGTGGCTCCTCCATGTGCTTATAGACCTGCCGGAGGAGGAGCGCATGTACACGCTCATGATAATTTGACGATGTTGCCACATCAGGAATGAGATCGTCCACGACAAATGGCCACCACCGATGGAGGCCTCGACCAGGTTCCTATCCAGCTACGTCAGCTCCTTGCTGGCTCTTCAGGCGGATCCTCATGGTGATCATGTCAGGAGGAAACCTTTATCGCATGTGTACCAGGTGAAGGCGCATGCACTTGGCTGGGAGGCACCACCGACCGGCTGGGTTGCGCTTAGAGCATCTCCAACAGCCGCACTAAACAAGTGTTGCGCCGCAAATTTGGTCATTTTAGCGCGCGCGCAACCGGTAGAGTGGCTCCAGCGGGCGCGCAATAACCACGCGCGCGACATATGGAGTTGGACGCACGGTCCGAATTGCCAACTCGCGCTGTGTATTTGGGATGCCCACTTCCGCGCGCGGCACATACGAGCGCTCGCGCCGCACTCTCTCCTCCCCGCCACCTTCGCCCCGCGCGCGTTGGCGCCGACGAACTGGACCCGATGGACGCACGCGCCGGTACCCCGCTCACCCCATCCTACAGTCGCGACCCCTCCACCGTCGTCGCTGCCGCCGCCGCAAACCCAATGCGGCGCGACCGAATAAGGGCAAGACATCCGCGAAGAAGAACAAGGCGGCGGACAGCTCCGGCACCTCTAAGGCGAGGAGGAAGAAGCTTGCAGGGCGTGTGACGGGCGCGACGGCTACCGAAGCGCCGGCGAGCTCACTCGTTGAGCCGGCGGTCGACGCGCACAACGTGTTCGACGATATGCCCCAAAGGTAAAAAAACTTTTCTTTTCTTGTTATTTTTTGAATGCATTCATATAGATAGCTTATTTGCATTGTTCTATATATTTTGTAGTCTCAACGATAATGCATACATGTCAACTATGGGTGTTAGCTCCAACAATTCGCATTGGTCTCAAACCAATGACATGCACTTTGATGACCATGAGTTTGAGGTGGACGAGGATGGTGAGGGCATTGCACCGAAAGGAAGAGCGAGCAATTACACCAACGCCGAAAACATCTTACTATGCAATACTTGGTTGCAAGTGTCGAAGGATCCATCCGTTGGAGGTGATCAAAGTAGAGATGCTTATTGGAACCGGATGAAGGAACACTTTGATGTTCGCAACATGAGTGGAATTGACCGCTCCGAGCGATCTCTTCGGTCCCGGTGGTCGACAATCAACAAGGATTGTCAAAAGTGGGCGGCCGCACAAAAGGCGATTGACAAGTTGAACCCAAGTGGCACCAATGAGGACGATAGAGTAAGTGTCATTTCATCCATGTTCATCATACTTGCTGTTGGTATTTGAAGTGCTAACTTGTTTTGTTTTCATGTAGTTCAACATTGCACAAAACTTGTTCAAAGGAGAGGAGAAGAGGACCAAGAAGGGGAAGATCAAGAAAGGAAGACCATTTACCTTGGCTCATTGCTATGACGTGTTGAAGGATGATGAGAAATGGAAAAAGCGCGATGATTTGGATTTGAGCAACAAACGCAAGAGTTGGATGATGATGAGGAGGAGGATGATGCATCAAGTGATGATGGCAAGAGAAGCCCACACCCAACTCGGTTTCATACTCGAAGCCAAAATGACCGGATGGGTGCAAGAAAGACGCAAAAGAAAAGAAGAAGATGAAAGGAGATGATGAGCTCAAAAATGCTATGGAAGCTATTGTGAAGGCAAGAAAAGAAGCCAACGAGGTGAGGAAAATGGCAAGGAACAAAGATGCCGCAGCCGAGGAGAGGAGGTTGGCGGCCGAGGAGAGGAGGGTGGCGGCCGAGCAACGGCGGAGACAGCAGGGGACCAGCAAGGGCCAAGGCCCGGGCCAACATGTCAAAAAAAAATTTATAGTAGCGATTTTTTGTTTCAGAAGTTGTGTGTTATGCTGTTATAGGCCTTGTGGCCCTCCCTAACCCATGAGCAACAGCAAAATTGGCACAATGAATCCTGTACAAGGCTTGACTTTTCTCTAGTGTTATTCTATCCCAAAAGCTAATCCCAAACACAAAGAGGCAAAGCCACCCCCGGCTCCCAGCAACACGTGTTTCCTCCTCCCACCTTTCCCTTTCCTTGGTCCCCTGTGGTCCAGCCCTTTGCTCTGCTCATCCATGGAGACAAACCACTAGCCCCCAAATCTCCTAAATCTTTCTAGTTGCTCTCTCCTGTAGCTGCTGCTGCGCCGCCGGCCGGCTAGACGGCCAACGGGCTCATCTTTCTTCAAGCCGCTGCAAGCACACAAGAAGAGGTATATATTCTTGATTTGAGATCCCTCTTTCTCTGTTTCTCAGATCTGAAATTTGTTCTATAATTTTTGTTTGGCTTTTCAATTCTCTAAATTGGATAGTCTTATAGTGGTATGTGTTCAATTTTTCTAGGGTAATCAGTTGTCTCCATGGCCAAAAATAAAAGAAAGCTTGCAACACTGCATTCTTTTTTTGAGAAGAAAAGAAGAACTGATGTTCCAGAACAGATTAATTTGGTTGATGCCCCTCCCTAGGTAGATGAAGAAGAACAAGTGGATGAACAAGAACAAGTAGAAGAAACTCCAATATCAACAACACCACCTCAGGTTATGAGAGGGAGAGGCAATGATGATTCTGCTATTTTGGTGGTAGAAAGAGAACCAGGTCTGCGGTGCCAAATTTCAGATTATCCTCCTAACGATCAAGAAAAAGCTCGAATGGCATATATAAAGCATGGGGCATATCATTTTAAAATGGATGAGTATCCTCCCGATGAGTCGGTGACCCATCCACGCAAGTTTCAGTATCATTGGTTTAAGAGCTTCCCTTGGTTAGAATATTCACCGAATAAAGATGCAGTCTACTGTTTTCCATGCTTTTTATTTTGTAAGAAGCCACTTGGAGAGAAAGGATCTGATGTGTTTACAGTGAAAGGATTCAAAAAATGGAAGAGAGTTAATGACGGAGAGAGATGTGCATTCTTAACTCACATGGGAAAGGACAGTAAATCTGCTCATAATTTCCTTGGACCCAAAAGATTCATTCCGTTCATTTAACATTGATAATATATGTTCTCTGGCTTCAAAGTTCTATCCTGCTGATTTTAAAGAACAAGAAATGAATAATCTAAGATGTCAGTTATGACATTACGAGAATGTTGTACCCACAAGCCCAAAGTTTCAGAATTTGACAATTATATCAGAACTTTGTCAACAACTCGCATCTAGTGGAAAATCAGATGAATATTACTTGATTGACAGGTATCTAATGTTCTCTGTTCCTGTATTGGTTGATTAATTCATTGCTAAAAATTCAAACTACTTCTTAATGTACAGACTCATTCGGCTTGTTCTTACTTTACCGGTTTCAACGGCAACTACAGAACGTGCATTTTCTGCCATGAAACTTGTGAAGACAAGGCTTCGGAATAAAATGGAAAATGGATTTCTAAGGGACTGCTTGCTAATTTATATTGAAAAGGAGATTGCTGTTGGAATATCAACAGATGCAATTATAGATGAGTTCGATGAACCACCACGTCGAGTGCCATTTAGTTGAAGGCCTGGAGCAAGTTAGTTACTCTATCTTCTATTATCTAGATTTTTCTTTTGTGTGATGTACCATTGAAAAATTGCATATCCTCTTGTATCAACGGTGAATGGTGGTGTAATCAATGAAAAATATTATGCTATTACATCCGCTTCACTGTTTTTTTGGCCAAAAATTTGTACGGAAGTGTTGCTGCCTTCAGTCGGCCCGTGTTATACATTTTTCCTGGCTCCGCCACTGCGGCCGAGGAGAGGAAGGTGGCTTTGGAGGAGAGGAAGGTGAGCAATGAGGACCGAACTAGATTGTTGGAATGGGAGAAGCACTTGTTTTTCTTGGACACATCTATCCTCAGTGAGGCGCAAAAGGAGTATGTCAATCTTGCCCGTGAAGAAGTCTTGATCCAAAAAAGAGCCATGATTCGCATGATGGGTGGCGGTGGCCTTGGCTCCATGGGAGGAATGGGTGGCTTCGGAGCTACCGTGGGCAGCTTAGGTGCCATGGGTGGCCGAGGGAGTCCTGGATTAGGGGGTGTCCGGATGGCCGGACTATACCATCAGCCGGACTCCTGGACTATGAAGATACAAGATTGAAGACTTCGTCCCGTGTCCGGATGGGACTTTCCTTGGCGTGGAAGGCAAGCTTGGTGATGGGGATATTTAGATCTCCTACCATTGTAACCGACTTTGTGTAACCCTAACCCTCTCCGGTGTCTATATAAACCGGAGGGTTTAGTCCGTAGGACAACATACAACAATCATACCATAGGCTAGCTTCTAGGGTTTAGCCTCCTTGATCTCGTGGTAGATCTACTCTTGTACTACCCATATCATCAATATTAATCAAGTAGGACGTAGGGTTTTACCTCTATCGAGAGGGCCCGAACCTGGGTAAAACTTCGTGTCCCTTGTCTCCTGTTACCATCCGCCTAGACGCACAGTTCGGGACCCCCTACCCGAGATCCGCCGATTTTGACACCGACATTGGTGCTTTCATTGAGAGTTCCTCTGTGCCGTCGCAATCAGGAAGGATGCCTCTTCCCGTCTTTAAAGATGACGCCGTTACTAAGGGAGCCTTGGCTATCGGCCAAACTCTCCGGCTAGGTGGTTTCCTTATGACCGCCTATTCGGTTGTTGCGCCGACGGTGACCTCTTGGGTCATCAAAAGCAATCTTCACGTCAGCTCGGAATTCGTCGAGCAGTTAGATCCAATGGAGCTCTCTTCCGTAAACGAGCTCTTGGATCGCATCGCCGCCTTGGGGGTCGCTACGGATTACGACCAAGTTGGGCTTAAACCCGATATAAGAGAAATTAACTCTCCCCAAGCCACCCATCACGTTGCCGTGGTCGAGGCACAGTGCGGCGATCCTTCATCTATCTTAAGGACTAGCTACGTCCGGATTCCCGATCCCTCCAAGCCGGATACCCGTGGAGGGGAGGATGTAACTCAAGACCTAAACTTAGAATCAGGCAACGGGCTAGATTCATTAGACAACTTCCAAGAATCCAAACTTCAGAGTTCGGAAACTCCTTGGCCTTTGAGTCTCAGATTGGGTGAGGTTTCGGATTTAATTACACCCACCCACCCGAACGTAAGCGATCTATCCCAAATCAGGCAAAAGCCCGAAGAAACAGTACATCATTACTGGGCCAGATTCCTCCTGGTTATGAACAGGATAAAGGACTGCCGCGAGGAAGACGCAATTTCAATATTCTGCAATAATTGCACGGACAAGGGAATCCTCAACGCCATAAGTCGTTGCGATATTACACGCTTCGCTGACTCGACGTCCATAGTACAAAAGTACTGTGCGATGGAAAGCGCCTGGAAAACCGAAATAAAATTTTGGGACAATCCGGCCCTGAATAGAAACCCCGTCCGAAATAAAAGGGTGCATCACCGTCAAACACCCGAGTTAAACACCACAAAACCAAAACCCTCTACAGGGCGTGGAAACGTACTGGAAGGATGGCTTAATGGTCCCTGTAAAATTCATAGTACAGGGGACGCCACACCAACTCACAGCCTTAGAGCATGTTGGATACTCCGGCAGGTGGCCAAAATTGGCGAAGATCTCCTAATTCCGGAGGCCGCTGAAAGCCACCTCAGGGACACCAGTACAGTCTCAACAGTCTTCGAGACTTTCGCATCAAACAATATGCGAAAAAGAACACTCCGCAGCCTTGCCGAAGTTTATCAAGTAGCAACAATAAATCCATGGAGTGACACGGCTATCACTTTTAATGCCAGTGATGAACCTAAATTCCGAACAGCTCGAGCACCAGCCGCATTGGTCCTCAGTCCAATAGTGGACGGCTTTCGCCTCACCAAGGTACTCATGGACGGAGGCAGCGGATTGAACCTCATTTATGAGGAAACCCTTCAAAAAATGGAAATAGACTGGAACCGCATCGAGCGAAGCAGCACAACCTTTAGAGGAACAATCCCTAGTCGGGAAGCGCGCTGTACAGGAAAAATCACACTAGATGTGGTGTTCGGCACGCCGGATAATTACAGGTCCGAAGAAGTCATGTTCCAGGTGGCCCCGTTCAGTAGCGGACACCATGCTCTGCTAGGGCGGGAAGCGTTTACAATCTTCCAAGCAATACCCCATTACGGGTACATGAAGCTCAAGATGCCTGGGCCGAACGGAATTATCACTCTAGCTAGTGATCCGGACATAGCGCTCCGCGCCGAAAACAAGACAACCGCATTGGCCCTTGAGGCACTATCCGAAGCCCTAGCGGCTGAGGAACTGACTACGCTGCGCTCCACGATAAATAGGGACGATGTGATACTCGACAAAAGATCCAAGTCCACCTCCTTTAAACCAGCGGACGAAATAGTCAAATTCCAGGTCCATCCAACGGACCCTAATAAAACAGCTTCCATCGGGGCACAATTAAACCCTGATGTAGACGCCGCATTGCGAGAATTCCTATGTGAAAATTGGGACATCTTCGCCTGGCACCATTCAGACATGCCAGGAATCCCACGCAGGCTGGCCGAACACAGCTTAAATATCCTAAAAGGATTCAAACCTATCAAACAAGCCCTTCGGCGTTTCTCCGAACCCAAGAGACAGGCCATGGGAGAGGAGCTAGCCAAGCTATTGGAGGCCGGATTCATCAGAGATATAAAACATCCGGACTGGCTAGCAAACTTGGTGATGGTACCAAAGAAGGACAAATCTTGGCGCCTGTGCGTTGATTTTAAAGACCTTAACAAGGCTTGCCCAAAGGATCCCTTCCCCCTCCCCCGCATCGATCAAATTATCGACGCCACTGCAGGACACGATTCATTGTGTTTCCTCGACGCATACTCCGGCTACCATCAAATCAAGATGGCAGAGTCAGACCAAGCCGCAACGGCATTCATCACACCATACGGCCCATTCTGCTTCAACACAATGCCCTTCGGGCTCAAAAACGCCGGTGCAACATATCAGCGCATGATTCAGACATGTCTGGCAAACCAAATCGGCAAAACAGTGGAGGCATACGTGGACGATGTGGTCGTAAAAACAAGACATGTCGAATCTCTAGTAGACGACTTGAGGCTTACATTTGATAACCTCCGAAAATACGACATCAAGCTCAACCCGGAAAAATGCGTTTTCGGCGTTCCAGCCGGAAAGCTCTTGGGCTTCATCGTATCCGGCAGAGGAATTGAAGCACATCCAGCCAAGATCCAAGCTTTGTCGCAATTGGATATCCCAAAGGACCTCAAACAAATACAAAAATTGACCGGATGCGTGGCGGCTCTAAGCCGCTTCATCTCCCGCTTGGGGGAAAAGACACTACCCCTCTATCGCCTCCTTCGGCGCACCGAACACTTCGAGTGGACGGATGCCGCCACGGCCGGACTCGACAAAATAAAAGCTATATTGGCAACAAACCCAGTCCTGGCCGCGGCAAATATCGGTGAACCAATGCTATTGTACATTGCAGCAACCCACCAGGTTGTTAGCGCAGTGCTCGTCGTCGAACGAGAAACGGACGGACACAAATTCCCCCTTCAAAAGCCGGTCTACTATGTGTCCACTGTCCTCACTCCATGCAAATCATGGTACCCGCATTATCAAAAGATTGCATACGCGGTATTCATGGCATCCCGGAAGCTGCGTCACTACTTTCAAGAGTGTTCGATAACAGTAGCCTCCGAAGTACCACTTAATGATATTATAAACAACCGCGAAGCAACGGGCCAGATTGCAAAATGGGCCATCGAGCTCCTCCCATTCGATATAACTTATAAGCCACGGCGAGCTATTAAGTCGCAAGTTTTGACCGACTTCGTCGCAGAATGGACGGAGGCCGAACTCCCTAAAGAGTACGGCACATACTCAAACCGGATCATGCATTTCGACGGCTCTAATGTTGGCCGGTCTGGGGGCTGGCGTCGTTTTGACGTCCCCCACGGGAGACACAGTTCAATACATACTCCAGATTATGTACACAGACTCCAACAATGCAGCCGAATATGAGGCCCTTTTACACGGTCTCCGGATGGCAGTATCCATGGGCATTCAATGCCTAAAGGTGCGAGGGGATTCGAACCTCGCAATATCCCAAATAAATGGAGACTTCGATGCCAAGGATCCAAAAATGGCAGCTTATCGCAACGCCATCCTAAAAATGTCAGCTCGGTTCGAAGGGCTCGAATTTCATCATATAGCCTGGGAGAACAATCAGGAGGCAGACGTCCTGGCACGCATCGGCGCAAAACGCGACGCAGTCCCCCCCAACATCTTCTTGGAACGGCTGTTCAAGCCATCCGTAGTATGGGAAGGGGAATCCGGCAATAACATTCCGGACTCAACCGCATTGCCCGATGACGAACAATCTGACACAATCGGAGGCTCCGCCAATGAAGTCACACCTTCAGCCCACGTAATAATGGTCGTTATCGCCCCGTGGACAGAACCATTCCTAGCTTACCTTACTAGGCAGGAACTCCCAGAGGACCAAAACGAGGCACGCTGCATAGTGCGGAGATCTAAAGCCTATAAAGTCCATGAGGGAGAGCTTTATAAGAAAAGCACTACCGGAGTCCTTCAAAGGTGCATCTCCGAAGAGGAAGGGCGGAACTTGCTGGCTGAAATTCACGCCGGACTCGGTGGTCATCACGTTGCAGCTCGGTCCCTTGTAAGCAAGGCTTTCCGTACAGGCTTTTATTGGCCAACGGCCCGGGCAGACGCTCAGGACTTAGTCCAATGATGCGTCGGTTGCCAGCTTTTTGCAAACCAAAGCCATATGCCACCCACCGCCCTCCAAACTATCCCCATAACATGGCCCTTTGCGGTCTGGGGGCTTGACATGGTGGGACCCCTTAAAGGTGGAACCCACAAGAAAAAATACTTACTAGTCATGGTGGATAAGTTCACCAAATGGATAGAAGCCAAGCCTGTTAAGACGGCCGAATCCGGACCAGTGATAGACTTCATATCCGGGGTCGTACACCGTTACGGCGTCCCCCACAGCATCATCACTGATAACGGCATGAACTTTACGGCCGACGAGGTAAAACTCTGGTGCAAAAACATGGGCATCAAGCTCGATTATGCCTCCGTCTATCACCCACAAACTAACGGCCAGGTCGAACGTGCAAATGGTCTTATTATGAGCGGCATCAAACCCAGATTAGTGCGATCCCTCAAGGAATCCAACACGCACTGGGTAGAGGAGCTCGACTCTGTACTCTGGGGGCTACGGACCATGCCGAATCGCACCACCGGATACACACCATTCTTCATGGTGTACGGCGCAGAGGCCATTTTGCCTTGCGACATAATTCATGACTCACCTCGAGTGCGCATGTAGGAAGAAAGAGAAGCCGAACTCGATCGGCAGGACAGTTTGGACACCTTGGAGGAGGAGCTTGACGTGGCAAAAGCCCGTTCCGCATTCTATCAACAGCAAGCTCGAAGATATCAAAGCAGAGAAGTACGGGCCAAAAATTACAATATTGGCGAACTAGTTCTACGCCTACCGGACAAGAAAAAGGACAAACTGAAGCGCAAGTGGGAAGGACCCTTCATAATCGACCAGGTCCTGACTGGTGGAGCGTACCGCCTGCGAGATGCATCGGTTAATCGACTCGAGCCAAACCCATGGAACGCAGCCCGTCTCCGAAGATTCTATGCCTAGCGCCGGACTCTGTGTTCGTCTCCTTCCTCTGTCCATTTTTTACATTTTCTGTCTTACATTTCTCTCCTTCCCCCCTTTTTTATCTCTTATAGCCCTTAAAGGCTCATCAAGTGACGCGCTACCCGCGCTCACTAAACCTGGGGGCTTCTTTAAACAGAAGCTTATTTATACGGGCTTCATGCCCAACACATGTGTCAAACTTCTGCATGTACCTTTTATTCACCATTATATGCATCGATATGACTTAAGTTTTGGCCAACTGGGTTCCTGGCTCCTGTGCTTACCCCTACGTTCCCGATTGTTCGGCTAGGTGGTAAAGGAAGCACCTCTGCGAGTGTTACTGCCGGGTCAGCTGGATGTGTACCTCAGACTGGGTGAAGCCAAAAGTTAGCGTTCTTAAGGGAATATTCGGTCGGTGAACTAAAGATGACCTTTTTATTTATTTACTTATGTGCCCCCAGATGCTTTTTCTGCGTTCCCAGTCTGGACATGCACTTTAGGGCATGCCTCCCAGAGAAAGGAACCCCTAACGGAACTATTCTCCCTGGAAGATGTTTCTTACTAACCATGTAATATAACATAACTAGTTGGGCACTTGTCTGATAAAGCACTAATGACCCATACGCCTGGTCTCCATGCATACCCCGGTTCTTATATAACCGCAAGGGTATTCGGACACACTCTGGACCGTCAGGTCCCGAGGCCGAAGCGAAAAGGTCGGCAACGACAAACGATCTACAATCCGGCTAGAAGGCATCACACATGTCAATTAAAATTACATAGTCACTCTGACTGATTGTATTCCTCTTCAATACCATCCAACAGGTTGTCTAATTTACAGTCCTGTTGGGAATACTTTGCGACCAATTCTACTTGGCCGTATACTAACCTTACAGGGATCTCCTTCCCATCAGGCCCCACAGGTCCGACCTCGGCCATGTGGTTTGGGTCAGCCTTTGTGTACCGCGTGTTCACCATAGCCCAGGCCTCCCTAGCGCCTTGACGGCAGGCCGATATCTTCCACAATCGGAAGCGCCGCCGCGCTCCCTTCAGCTTCTCTGCAAGCTCTCCAAGGCCCTCGGGCATGGAGAGGGATGGCCATAAGGCTTGGGCAACGCCTTGCATCTCCTTAACGGAGTCCGACAGCTGGGCACGAACATCTTTCAGTTCACTACCCAGCTTGGTGTTGGCATCCTGAAGATCATTCTTCTCCCGCATCACCTTTGTTAGCACGCTCTCGCCAGACTTTAGCCGGCGTAGGAGTTGTTGCTTGTCCGGATCTAGTCGGGCGCCACCTGCTATTTCATTTGTCAGATCGGCACATATGCCGCACTTCACACTTCTCTTTTTGAAGCGTATATTACCAGAGGGGGTCTCCTTGGGCTCCCCCGTCGCGGCTAGTGCGGCCTCAAGTTGGGCTTTGCACTCTTTTAGCTCCTGGAACAGTTGGCTATTCTTCTCTGAAATAACCTGCGTATTACACGATCCTTAAATCAGTTATTCTAACTGTTTCAAGTCTCGGGGGCTACTCATATATATAACCATTAAATTTTCTCACCCGTATGTCTTTTACATATTGCTCTGTGGCTCTGGCTAGACCATTCTGAGCGGCACGGAGATACGCATCTCCCGAATTGAAGGCATCAGACGCCTCTTGGGAGAAACAAGCGTCGCGAAGAACAGTCCGGCGACGCCTGTGGTTCATGGCACTCTCCACCTCAGAATGGGTGGCAGACAGCCTTTCTGCATCCTCTGTCGGAGGAGCGTCCGGTATGCGCCTCGTGTTCGCCTCCGCCTCCGGGCCAGGCTGTGGAGCCTGGCTGGTGGAGGCGCGATTGGCAGCCTCTCCGGATATAGTACGGCGAGGTCTCTTTGTCCTGAACAGAGCACGAGTGTTGATATGCCTTGAAGGAATAACACCGGGAAATAGAAAGGCGCGCTATACCTTTGCGCCGGCACCTTGGTCCGGACTACACTTCTTTCTATCCCACGGGGCCCCGCAGCCCCTCGTGGGCTGGCCGCTGCAGGCTCGGCCTCCCGCCTCAAGGACCTCCTCTGCGAAACACGGTTGTTATACGGTCATCAAAAACACGCGAGGATAGGTCCCCTTTCAAAGTATTGGGATTTCGGTTTCAGATACCTGGGAGGCGGGGATTAGCCCTGGGTAATCGGCCGTAATGGCCACCAAGGCATTGTCCTTACTTAATTGATGGAATACCCCATCAATTAGCTCCACAGATATGTCCGGATCCTCTTGGGAGGCCGGGTCGAGGGACCGTCCCGGATCCTCGGGTTGTGGAGGGGGGCTGTTTATCTTTTTAACAGCCTGGCGCAGGTCCTGTGTTAAAGTCGTCAGACCATATATTTGATAGTAAGAATACAAAACGGATGGACTAGTGAAAGCATTCACTTACCCAGTTCGGAGGATTATACATGGTAAAACCACCCTGAGGGTTGACGCGGAGAAATTCCTCCTCTTCTCCCTTGTACAAAGTGGACAAGATCTTTATCAGAGCGACAGCCGAGTCTGGCCCCTTACGGCCGTGACGGGTGGCGTCGTCCTCCCCGTTGAAATCCCACATGGGGTGACTTCTATATTGAAGCGGCTGCACCCCCCGCATGATGCATATGGCCATGACTCCAATCATGGTTAGTCCGGAATGAGCTAATAATCTTATCCGGCCCATTAGGTAAAGGACGTCCTTGTCACTCTCTCTGAGGGCTCCGTGGGCGCCAGCTTAGGCGCTTCTTCGGGGGAGCACTGTTGAACTCAGGGAGGCCGATCCGAACAGGATCCGGCAGCGGGACATCCTCTATATAGAACCATTCCGAAGGCCAGTCCTCGGACGCCTTCTTTGGTGTTCCGGATAGATATCCGGTCCCGGCGATGCGCCACACTTCGGCTCCGCCCACTTCATATATTAAACCCTCTTGAGAACGGGGCACCAGGCAGAACAGCCTCTTCCACAGCGCGAAATGAGCCTCAACACCCAGGAACAGCTCGCAAAGGGCAACGAAGCCCGCCATATGCAATATAGACGCAGGCGTGAGGTTGTGCAGCTGGAGGCCATAGAACTCCAGAAGCCCTCGGAGAAACGGATGAATTGGAAATCCGAGTCCCCTTATTAGATAAGGGGCAAGGCATACCCGCTCTCCTTTGGAGGGAGTGGGGGCGTTCTCCGCTTGCTCTCCGCCATTATAGGCGGCGAGTCTGGCTCGAACCGGGACCATGTAGGCCGGAGGGAGGAATCCCTTGGTTTGAAGCGATACTAGCTCGCTATGCGGGATGGAGCACCTCTCCTAGTCTCCGGGCTTGGGACTGGAATGGCGAGAGGAGGAGTTGCGACGGCTGGCCATGGTGGAATGGACCTTTGCTGGATGCGCTCTGATGACTACTCGCGGAAGGGCGAATGTGTGGTTTGGATCTAAATCCCCGTTCCTTTAAATAGGCGGCTCATTTACGCGGCTAGGGGTGTGAATGTAAAAACACCCGGACTTTTCGTATTCTTTTGACACGTGGAAGACGGTCATTATTGGGCGTAGAAGCCAAGGAGCGCTGCATTTATGAAGAACAGGACATTATAAAATAGGTACACGAAATCCGGAAGGGGAACCCGCCTTGCAATGCCGAAGACAATCTGCGCGCCGGACTCATCTTCATTGAAGCCTGGTTCGGGGGCTACTGAGGGAGTCCTGGATTAGGGGGTGTCCGGATGGCCGGACTATACCATCAGCCGGACTCCTGGACTATGAAGATACAAGATTGAAGACTTCGTCTCGTGTCCGGATGGGACTTTCCTTGGCGTGGAAGGCAAGTTTGGTGATGGGGATATTTAGATCTCCTACCATTGTAACCGACTTTGTGTAACCCTAACCCTCTCCGGTGTCTATATAAACCGGAGGGTTTAGTCCGTAGGACAACATACAACAATCATACCATAGGCTAGCTTCTAGGGTTTAGCCTCCTTGATCTCGTGGTAGATCTACTCTTGTACTACCCATATCATCAATATTAATCAAGCAGGACGTAGGGTTTTACCTCTATCGAGAGGGCCCGAACCTGGGTAAAACTTCGTGTCCCTTGTCTCCTGTTACCATTCGCCTAGACGCACAGTTCAGGACCCCCTACCCGAGATCCGCTGGTTTTGACACCGACAGTGGCTTTGGAGCTACCATGGAGACCATGGGAGGCATGGGTGGCTTTGGAGCACCCCCCGGCGCCATGGCCGCCATGGGAGGCATGTCTTCCGGTGTGCCTCACACACCTTCTCATGAAGATGCCGTTGAAGATCTTGCCAACACCCTCCGAGCTTCACGTGATGCGGTGCCCGACAATGATGATGAGGAGGAGGAAGAATCATCTTCGGAGGATGAAGAATCGCCTTCGGAAGATGAGGACGAAGACGATGACGAGGCTTGATGTGTCTTTCATTTGTGTCATGAACTTGGTTTGCATTTTGAACTTGGTTGGATGAACTTGTGGGCATGATTTTGAACTTGTGGGCATGAACTTTTATTCATCAACTTATTTGTGTGAAATTTATATGCCATGTTCATTGCATTTTGAATGTTTGAAATTCATTTTGTGTCCAAAATACAATATATGGCAATGCCTCGGCGAGTCGCGCGCGCTGCATTTTCTGCGCGCTACTGGAGCGGCGCGCGCGCTGCATTTTAGCCGGCTGTTGGAGCCAGCGCTGCCGGCCGCGTCAAACTAGGCGAAGGGCGCTCGGCAAAGTAGTTTTTAGCATGCGGTGCATTAGGCGGCTATTGGAGATGCTCTTAACATCGACGCTTCTTTCTCCAACAAGGACGAGAGCATGGTTGCTGGCATTGTCCTCCCGGGTGAACATGAAGTTATCATCTTCTCTTCTTGCCGCGAGTTAGGCCAGTGTGCGTCCCCGCTGGAGTCCAAACTTGTTGCATGTATGGAGGGCATCTCACTTGCTTCCCGGCCAGTGGTCTGCCTTGCCAACTGTTATTCAAACGGACTGCTTCCTGGAGGAGACAACCGGTGTGATCATATGATGATGGTACGAGAGATTACTACGCTCATGTTAGGCGAGAACAAAACAATATTAGCCATTGCAATTTTTGGTAGAATATAAAGAAGCGCATCACGGTGTGGCTTCGATCTAGTCTGGACGAGGTGCCTAACCACTGTAAAGCAGATTGGATGTTGCTTGATTAATGAATTCCCTTTTTCTTGCAATAAAATAACAATATTAATCTCATACTAATATATTAACATGTGAGCATATGCCAAGCATAGAACCGGAATATCTGTGAAAACAACAAGTCCGCCTACCACATGAACCAGTAAACAGGGGATGAATAGATCATATCTCTAATAGGTCAGGACAAAGCCTCGGCGCCGGCAACGTCGTCCTTCTTGGCGGCTTCAGAGTGTTCGTCAATGACAGTGTTGAAGAGGTCGTGGATGTGGTCGAAGTAGAGGAACAACGGCGAGCAGTCACGCCTGAGATGCTCCCAAAAACCTAATCGCCCTTCTACCGGTGCAGGATCACGAATGACGGGTTCTGGAGGCCTGCTCTCCCATACAACGGTGTACGCGGCCGACGAGATGGGATCACCGGAAGCAACTACAACAAGAGAAACGACGATGGATTATGGACAAGGAGGTGGAGCAGATGCGAGCTTGTCTCGTCTCGTTGACACAACACAACATGCGTGCGTGAGTGAGGAGGGCGAAGGAGGAGGAGCGTGTGGGAACGACCCATTTTCTCAACCTCCAATAGGATGTGGAAGAGGATCCCGTATAAGGAGGTCCCAACTTTCCTTAATTAGCGTGATGGGACTAAACTTCTCACCATGTCATGAAATCCCATATGGGCCTTTGAGATTTACGAGGATTTATTTCTTGTATGGGACTAAAGCCCATCTATAATTCAACAATTCCCAATCAGATCTTGAAGGCATTTTGTGTTGTCCTCACTTCCATACACTGTTTTGATATACCAGTATTTTCACTAGAGACCGATTAAGCTTGAACATCCACCTAGAGCAAAGAGTTATACTTCTCAACAACTGAACAATGAACCATGCCTTGAATTGCCAGTTTGGGGTAAATATGTTCCACCAACTGTCTTACCATTACTAGGTTATCCAATGCTAACCTCGCAGGCTGTGCATATTAGTCACACTTCTGACCTACTAGAGATTACCCTATCTCATAAATTGTGACCAATAGTCGGGCTCATAATGGTCTGTTCTTCAAACGGTCGCTTTGTAGGATAGCATATTGCTTATGCAAGCCTCAAAACACATTAAGAAAAAGTCAGTCTATCATACAGTTTGCAAAAATAGTGCATCTCCAACGGAGTTGATTAGTAAGGTTACTCTCCTTAATTTACTAGTAACTTATTTTCCCATGTTCTACTTTACAGTATCCGTGATTAAATAGACTGGGTTATCATCGCGGCTACTCATGTGCGTCTCATACCCATCTTCTTCTAGATTGCATGTTGCCCTTTGAACTGCTTGCCTTGACAAGCATTGTATGATTGTCAATGTTCATAAGGATAGCCAAAATTGGGTTTTTAACCACTGGCAATCCATCAAAAACTCTCAAAGACATGCCGCCTGAATGCAAGATTTTTCTAATGATGTGAGTTCTGCTTCCATCATTGAATTCGTTAAGATGGTTTACTTGCAAGACTTCCATGAAAGAAGGCCACCACCAAGTGTAAACACATATACATTTATGGCCTTCCTCTCATCAACATTAGAAATCCAATTTCCATAACTATATTATTCAAGTAAAAGCCTGAAGTCCATGACTCGTAGTACCTTTTAGTTATCGCATAACTCTTTCAACAACATGCCAATGTACATCTCCCGAATTAGAAACAACCCAGCTTGGTTTGCTCACATCAAACATGATCTATGGCCTCGTTGCACAAGCTAGGTACATGAGTGAACCAATAACTTGAGAGTATCTCAGATGACCTTTAGCTAGGCCTTCGAACTTTCGGATCCACATACTAGGATCATATGGTGCTGGAGAAGGTTTGCAATTCGAATATCCAAAGCAACTCAAAATCTTCTCAACATATTGAGATTGCAGAAGGGTATAAGCACACCCTTAGTATTTCACTAACTTGCACACATTTCTTTTATGAGCATTCACTACAAAGCCCTCTGGTTGTTACATTAGATTTCCTTGTCTAGCTCTCTGTTTAGGGAAGCTGTCTCGGCGTCCATCTGATGAACGAGAAAACCATGTGAGGCGACCAACGGGAGTAGCACTTGAATAGTTGTCAGACTTGCCACATGTGAAGCAAGTATCAAAAAAATATTCGTCTTCTTTCAGGGTATAGTCCTTGGTCAGAAATCTAGCCTTGTACTTTTCAACTGTACTATCAGGCTTAACACTGCGTTTGGATGTCTCCATTAAAGCCATGAAAACTGAATTGGTATTTCGCTAGCAGCAATGTAGGTGTTTGGCTGGACACCAAATTTGTATGGAAACGTAGAGGCAATTGAACTCGTTTTGGCTCCCACGTAAAATTCCCTCCCACAATTCAGAGGCCTGCCGCTCCGATTTCGACCGAAATCACTTGCTCCCGCGACCACGATCAGAAGGCGAACATACCGTTTCACCCCCGCGACCACGATCAGAAGGAGAAAAAGAAAAGGAGAAAAAAGACTTATATTTAGGAACCGAGGGAGTACTTGATATTAATATATACGTATATATTTTTAAAAAGAACGGAAGTTATCTCAGGCTCTCCCCTCACCGCTTACATAAAGTCTCCTCCTCGCTGACTCGCCATTTATTTTCTCGCGTAAAAAGAAATACAGTAACAGAAATCCACCGAGAGGAAGGTTTTCCGTTACGGTTGCTTTCCGGAAAGAGAAAGAGCGCCCCTCGTCGCCGGCGACCGCCATGGTGGACACTCCCCGTAGTTCCGCCGACGGCAGCGGACGGGGAAAGGGCGGCGGGAAGCGTGCGCCGTCGTCGTCGCCGCAGCCCCCGTCCTCCGCCTCTCCCATCAAGCGCCCCAAGGTGACTCTGGCCTCCAATCCAGCAGCGCGAGAATTCGGTGTCAGTTTGGACCTTGGACGCCTCGGGTTGACCCGACCTCGCTTCGCAGGCGAACGCGACGGGGAAGGGGAAGGAGAAGGAGAAGGCGGAGGCGGACAAACCCCAGGAGAAGGCGCCCGTCGCCGCGGCGGCGGCGGCGGCGGAGAAGGCGACGACGAGCTCGAGGCATGCTGTGGAGGAGGAGGTGTGCAAGGCGCTCGCGTCATTGGCCGCGCAGAACGGGCTGGCTGCGGCGGCGACGGGGTCGCAAGCGAGGCAGCCGCCGAACCCGGGGCCGTGGGCGAGGTTGCTGTCACAGTTCTCGGAGGTGCGTGAATTGGGGTTGCCGACTCATTGCTTCTCCATTCTCTTCAAGATTATCGTCACGACTCCATCTTTTCTGCTCGTTGGGGGCGAATGCTCTGTTTCTTGGCGATTCTTGGCCTTCATTTCAGAGCTCGCCTGCGTTCATTCTTGATGCTGTCTGGCTGCAGATATCTGATCTAGCATCTGCTGGTCTTCAAGAATCAAGATTTCCCCCCTTTTCTTAGACCAAGTTACAAGATTTCCCCTGGTCTTGATGATTGCAGTTCAGTTTCCTAGGCATTGTTCATGTAGAATTTTTCTTGCGGGTGTTAAAAGTTGTTGGTGTCTGAATTTGTTGGGGAATATCAACGACTATCATGCCTGATTCAGAATTAACCAACCACTCACAGAAAGGTCAAGTGTTAGTCAACTCGTGGTGAAATGAAAATTTCCTTAGCTTGAAGACTGCAACTTAGAGTTGCATTGCAGGCCGTTTTGTCTAGTCTTGCAAATTTTGTTCTCAACACCTCTGTGAGAATTTCAGCATCTCAAACGTGAAATGCATCACAGAAATGTGAAATGTGAAATGCATTACAGAAATGTGAATTTCAGCGTCTCAAATGTGAAATACATTACAGAAATGTGAAATGCATTACAGAAATGTGAAATGCATTGGTTTCTTCTTAACTGTTGACTCTAGTGCATTCCTTCTTTATTATCATCTGTGCGTGTTCGCGAATCACCTTAATCACTACCTGATAGATACCAACGATAACTATCTGATTGCAGGTTCCTCATCTCACCATCAGTGACCGTCCATGTCCTATCAGTTTCAATAGCGCGACTCTATGCATGTTGCGGCACCTTGAGGTACATACTGTTAACCTTGCTACCGTTCCTTGCTTTGTTGACTATTCGACTTTTTTTGCGTAAACATTGTGCTGCTTTGCTTTGTTCTCCCAGGAATCGGGCCAGTGTCTATTAGATGTCACAGGAGAACAGGGGTGGGTTCAAGTAAATCGTAGGAACATCATCAAGGGCACCACAACTCCCCTTGCCGATGGGGATGAAGTTATGATTTCACATTACAAGAATGCCTACGTATCCATTTCTTATCATGTTTTGTTGCTACACTGTACTTTACCCCTGTCTGTCCTCTGTCCCGCTTCCATATATTTCATTGATTATATGCTACTCCGACAATGATAAGTAAAAGCTGCCAGATTTGTTAGTTTGACTATTCTCTGAAATCAAGGGGAGTTAGCCTTAACCTGCTGCCAGATTTTCCAGTATCTTTTAAATGGCAATGAAGCGCCGATCTCTGTATCAGCTGGAGAGAATAACCAGGGAGTATCTCAAACTTTTAAGGATGGATTGAAACGAGGAATTCTTTGTCCAGATGCTATTCAAGTTACTCTTGAGAATTTCCCCTACTATCTTAGGTAATTAATATGCTACTTGTGTTTAGCTCATTTGTTTCAACAGCTATCCGTTGCTGAAACACTTTTCTGTGCATGCTATGCCATGTGAATGAAACATTTTGCACTATTCTGTTTATTTGCATCCCCCAAAGCTGAGGGCAAAGCAAAGTCTCCCTTTTCTGTATACTTTTGGTGCTCAAGTTGTTTAGCTTATATATATTTAGGCAAAGAAAATTGTTTACAAAAATGTTTGTTTGAATCACCTTTTCTCTCATTATTCATCAAACCAGCATTCCTTTTTTTTGATGCAGTGAGAATACAAAGAGCAAACTCTTGACAACTGCATCCATACACATGGAACACAGGGGGAAAAGGTTCATCAGAAGTTTATGGGGAATTTCGTCTCTAAACCAGCGAATTCTGTTATCTAGTTCATCTGGTATTTTTCAGCATTTCTCTTCTCCGTTTTTGATATTCACACAGGAGGTGGCAATTTTCTAATGCTTGCTTGTCCAGGGAGTAGTTAACTATATTTGCACAAATATGCTTTTCTAGGGACCGAAATTTATCAGGAAACAATTGTAAAGGCCCTTGCGAAGAAGTTCGGTGCCAGACTTCTCATTGTTGATTCTCTTCTGCTTCCTGCTGTAAGTTATCCATGAGTTTCCATTTCAATATCAATCCAAACATAGTAACTAAGCAACTTGTACTCTGTGAATGCCGAAGCAATTTATGCATTATCTGAGAAATAAAATATGTTCAGGCCAGATGTACCAAGGCTCCAGAATCGCTCAATGGTGTAACTTTTGGAAAAGGTTTTGGTACCCTTTTTTTATATTGTTTATCAGCTTAAATGTTACCATAACCTTTACTGAAGCCTTTATATATACTCTTTGTTGTGCAGGGAGTAGGGTAAAGTATATTGGCCCAATTACAAAACCTCCCTTTCACACATTTATGCACAGGTAGCTTTGTAGCCTTGTGTTTCTGTTTCACTTTGACATAATATTTGTGCATCCTGGATCTCCTTTGTTCTTTGTGCTTTTTGGTCATATTTGTTACATGAGTATGTTAGCCTTGCTGATCGTATGATTATGTTAGCAAGATAATTTCCTTTGGAATTTTACATCGTAAATTTGGCTTATTCGCAGGGGGCCAAGTAATGGTTATCGGGGCAGAGTGATGCTTGCCTTCGAAAACAATGTCAGTAGTTTCCGTAAAGTTGGAGTTAGATTTGACAAGCCGATTCCGGGTGGTAATGATCTTGGGGGTTTGTGCGACAAAGATCATGGCTTCTTTTGCCCTGGTTAGTCTGAACTTGCTGTGCAATGGTCATTTTGGTTGCCTACTGATGCTCTTCTGATCTGATTTGTGATTAACTGTTTGACATTTCTCTAGTTAATGAACTTCTCCCAAGCTCTTCTAGTGATAAACAATTTGGTACAGACGAGTTAAATCAGGTACCTACTGTTTTGGGTGATCATATTTATGTGAAATTTAACCTTCTATAGCCTGCAGCAACATTGTTTCCATCGCCTTTCAGGTCATTTCGGAAGAAAGCAAAAGTAGCACTTTGATTGTGTTCGTTAAGGATTTAGAGAGAACGCTGACCAGAAGTCCAGAATCACATGAATCACTAGGGAAGGAACTTCCACCTGGTGTTCTAATAATTGCTTCTTACACTTGGGCAACCAGCCAGATAGATAAGGTATACTACACAGTCCCCTTTAGGAAGTAAATTGAAATTTAGCACAAGGATTAAGATGCCGTGATATCGGGTGTTTTTTAGGTAGGGAAGATTGATTAGATAGGTTGACACATTTATAGATAAGGTATAGTACTACACAGCAGTCCATTGCATTTGGTGTTCTGCTAAAGCACAAGGTTTTTTAGGTAGAATAGGAAAGATTGCTTAGATAGGTTGGCACACCTATATTTTAAAAACGATCGGAACAGGGGTGAGTGAAACGTAGGATAGCCGAGATCACTAGGCTAGCTCAACTCGCAAGGACAAACACCTAAGACAAATCTTTTTGTCACATGAGACTAAACCTAAGACAACTCTTTTTAATATTTCACTAGCTAATATGTGGTTTGAGTAACATTTTGGCACATGAGACTAAACCTAAGACAACTCTTGCCACCGGAGGATTCTGAATTCACTAGTTAACATAATATTCATTCCCCTCGGCTCCTCTCTTCTTGTCAGCTTTGTATCGTTCTGTTGAATATATGTAACACTGTTTTTTTTGTACTTATTTTTTATCTTCGAGATTGCTGACGCTGGTCTATTTTATAGTCACCTCCAAAAGGATTATCTTTTCCGGCGCTTGGTAATGACGCCCAGGCCCTTATTAACTCTTTATTGGTAAAAATTAATACTTATTTATATTAGAGTTTGTAGGCATGGTGTAGAATGTTTGAGAGCTACTCTAACGAATGCTATGAAAAATGCAGGGCTCTTCTGGAAGTAAATTGCAAGAAAGAAACAATGATTACTCAATAAAGCATCTAACTAAGCTTTTCCCTAACAGAATTTACATTGAACCTCCGAAGGTAATGTCACGGTTTTATCTGGTTTCCCATATAAACCGGCTCCATTTCTTTGAATAGAGATCAACATACAGGCGGGATTCCTCCCCCCTGGTGACATATTCAAAAAACTTCTGTTAACCATTAGCTTGCAGATGGTACTTTGTCTAATCTAGAGATTCGTGTTTTTTCTTAGGACAAAGCACAGCTATCAAATTTGAACCAACAAATAAGACTTGACGCTGAAAGCCTTAGAGCTAAAGCCAATGTTCTTAGTATTCGCAAGGTAAGCTGCAACAAGGAGTTTCTGCAGAAGGTGACGGGAATTTTTTTGTGCGACCCTGGAAGTACATATGTAGCAGTGTTTGATCGAGAAAACTTAATTGCATGGTTTCATTTCTAACTTGCTATATGATTGAAATGTGAACTTATATACTTATATGTATAGCGCTCCTTGCACAAAAGCAATTCTGAAAAGAATTTTATGGTGCTCTACTTGACTATATATTGCTTTTAATGATTTACATGTTTTATGCCCTTCAAGTAGTATTCCCTTGCAATCAATCAATGTATCAAAAGAAAGAACCTATAGAGGTGGAACAACAATTGCTAGAATGGTAGCATTTGGTACCTTCAATTATTAATGAACTTCGGTAGTGATACTTTGGATAATTAGTATATGCTTCTTACATTGTTTCATAATGCAGTTTCTGACCCAATGTGAAATTGAATGCCACGATGTTGAAGAATTACCAATTACGGACCGACTACTGACTCATGATGGTAAGTTGGTTCTTCCATTGTCAGTCATGGACCAACTGTTAGTATTTTATTTTCAGTTCTATAGACATGTTTACTGAAAACTTATGATTTTCCGATTTTCAGATGTGGATAAGGTTGTTGGTTATGGGATTTCTTATCACCTTGAGCACGATAAACCCAATATGGATGCCAAACCTGTACTTCCAACAGAAAGGTAAATAGACGATGCTAATGTCCTACGAGTATTACATATCAAAATAAACTTGAATTAGGTGTTTTTGTGGAATACCAAGTTAGCTTTGTGGTTACAGTCTGAAGCACGGGCTCGAATGTATACAGAGCGAGAGCATGGCCAGTAGTAGCTCAAAGAAAGCACTGAAGGTGTCCTCCGCCCCTATATCTAGCGAGCTATTTAAAAGTCTAAGATGCTTAAATTCATCTAGGTTTTTATTTTATTTTATTTTCAGGACGTGGTCACAGAGAATGAGTTTGAGAGAAGCCTTCTGTCGAATGTTATTGCACCCCATGAAATTGGAGTAACCTTTGACGATATTGGAGCCCTGGAGTGTGTAAAAGACACGTTAAAGGAATTGATTATAACTCCTCTAAAAAGACCTGAATTGTTCAGCAAAGGGCAGCTATTAAAGGTACTCGATCATGTACATTCAGCTAAGGGCAGCTCTCTTAATGGATAGGCCGTACAACAATTTTAGAATTATAAATCCGGTTGCCTTCCAACATGATTAATATCTATGGTTACTTTATTGGCCAAAACAAGATATGCAGAATTTTAATTATTTGCTCACCAATATAACTGCAGTAACTAGCAGTTAGCTAGGATGCTTGATGTAAAGACTCAGGGTTCTGTTGCTGTGGCGTTTTCTAAATAATCAGAACTGTGCTTGCCATTTTTTATATTGGGAAATGGGAAGATAAAAGAAGTATATGTACAGCTAGCTGGATATTGTTTTACATGAAAAATAAATTTGTGAAGGTTAATGAGTCACTGCATTGAATCCCTTTCATGTTGGCAGCCTGCGAAGGGAATATTGCTCTTTGGACCTCCCGGCACCGGTAAAACAATGCTCGCAAAAGCAGTAGCCACAGAATCAGGTGCAAGCTTTATGAACGTATCCATGTCAAGCATCGCGTCAAAGGTATGTTAGTTGAATCAAAATAACAAATTGGCTGCCCCTGCTCTTGTGTGCCCTTTCCGGCCTGTTAAAGCTGGTGCATTTTTCTTTCGTCTTGTTTTCAGTGGTTTGGGGAAGGAGAGAAATATGTAAAGGCCATTTTCTCTTTGGCAAGTAAACTATCTCCTGCTGTAATATTCCTCGATGAGGTGAGCAATCAAGTCTATAATAATCATTTTCTTTTATGCATGGTTTATTAATTATGCTCACATCCTCTATTGTATTTCTTTCTTTCACAGGTTGACAGCATGCTAGGAAAGAGACAAAATCGAGAAGAGCCAGAAACCACGCGAAGGATGAAAAATGAATTTATGGTGAATTGGGAGGGGTTGCTTACTAAAGATGACGAACGTGTAGTGGTTCTTGCAGCCACCAACAGGCCCTATGATCTTGATGAGGCGGTCATTAGAAGGTTACCTCGCAGGTAGCATCTATCTCCCTATACTAGACAAATCTTGGTGTCCTCATTAGCTCTTATTAGGCGCTGACCTGACCGGTGTTGACAGATTAATGGTGAACCTTCCTAATGCGCCGAATAGAGAGAGGATTTTGAAGCTGATACTGTCCAAAGAAGCGTTGGCAGAAGATGTGAGTCTTGAGTCAGTTGCCAATATGACTGATGGATATTCAGGAAGTGACTTGAAGGTATGCTGATGTTGCTGGTGTGACTCTCTTATGCTCTTGAGCAATGAAAAGGTACTGCCGAAGTCGAATTCTCATTGAACTTCCCCTTAATTTCCCCCAGAATCTCTGTGTAGCAGCAGCAGGGCGGCCCATTCGCGATCTCCTAGAGAGAGAACAAAAGGTGTGAATAGAGATCAACATGCAGGCAACACACACACACACACACACACACACACACACCGGTGTGGTTGAATTCATACTGTTTTTGATTTTGTACAGGAGAAGAGTCTGGCGATAACCGAAGGTAGGCCTGAGCCTGCGCTGCTTACAGCTGACGACATCCGGCCTCTTAGAATGGACGATTTCAAATCGGCCCATGATCAGGTGAGGATCAAAGCACTAGTTGTTTGAAAACTTGCTGGCAATAGGTAGTTTGTTACTGCTTGCTTATTGACCATGTGATAACCACGTTGCATGATTTGCTGCATAGGTGTGCGCTAGCGTGCCAGTTGACTCCGAAAACATGAGGGAACTTATTCGGTGGCACGACCAGTATGGCGACGGCGGATCAAGGAGGAAGAGCAAAGAACTGGCTAGCAGCTACTACATGTAGTAGCTGTATGTAGGTAGACATATGTAGAGTAGCTATGCCAATAGTATACTTCCCTGGAGAGAACAGTCGGGTTTTTCGCTGCTTCCTTGAGGAATGAAGAGCGGCTGCCTCCGACACTCCCACCTAGCTAGGTATCTAGGTTGATGATTTGGATCCAGGCCGACAGCTTCTTATGGCGATCTGGATCTGCTCCTTTGGCTATGGATAGGCCTTGTCAAAAAGAAAGAAAAAGAAAAGGGATGCCTTGCTTGCACAGCCTCAAGTTGTACCTAGTTTTGTTCTGTGGCCCGGCAAAATTTTGAGTTGTATATGTAGTCCTTTTGTGGTCCGGCAAATTTTGTTCTGCAGTGTCGGGCGGTCTGTTCATTCTTGTATTCGTTGTGCATGTTAATTCATTCAGCAAAGATTTTTTAGAACCAAATTCATTTCAAGTACAAAATTGGAAAGCATATATCGCACTCTGTGTATTCCTGTTCTCATGTAAATAGATTTTGAAAAGCCTGGAGCTGCGTTGCCAAGGTAACATCTGAGCAATTATTTTGAGAATCCTGGAGCTGCATTGTACTGGTTAAGACATTTGTGCAATTATACCTTGAGTAGCATCTACTATATGTAAGAGAGAAAAGCGTTGCAATTATTTCAGCTTTCGATTACACATCTACATAATCAATCAGTAAAGAAAAGTTAAGGAAACTCATTGAGAAGATGAGCCTAGTTATATATATATTTGCGCTAGGTAAATTATATTTGTGTTGCCACCAGCTCGGTGAGACAAACATGACAGCGGCCTCTAAAATGGCATTGCGTCACTTTTGCAGAAACAAATTATAGTAACCTAAAAGCATTTTTTTTGTATAATACAGAACAAACATAAACAATTCAAGATTCATCGAGTCGTAGAGAATAATTATAATGGACAAGGTTTTAAATTATAAATAAAAGGCGTATGCATGTTCGGGTCGTAATCGGTGTCAATCCGATTCAGTTGGTGTTCTATGTGAACCAATCCTTACTATATAGTTGCAATGACATCACCACCGATGCCACTGATTAGTAAAACTAGCTAGTCGTCAACCCGTGCAACTGCATTGGCTAGTTATTTAACATACAAAAATTATAACCCCTTGATAACATATTCACCATTATTTTGGCAAGTTAGTATGCGCCGAGCTTGTTCAACAAACTTTTAATTTCATTTGTTATATTATTATGATGTGATACTTGAACTATATAAAAAAGCATAAATGCCAACCAAGTAAGCACACATGTAAATTTGAACTAAAATCAATATTTTTAAAAAAATGAGTACTTCAAAAATAGTAAGAATAAATTTTAAATAGTTGAAACATTCTGGACATCGCTCTGGGCCTTTCTTCACGTATGTAAGCACGAAAGGGATCAAATAATTTTAGGGCATCTGTGGAATGTTTGGTTTCATAGACATTATTAAGGATTCTGGTCTTTAGGATCACCCTCTAGTTCCCTCCATCTTTCTCTCACTGTTCCGTTAAATTATGTGCTCATTTCCTATGAACCATCCAAAGGTTTCACCTTCCCTACAAAATCTGAAGGTTTCTCCTAAAAAATTGCTCTGTTAAGATATATTGTTGGAATCAATAGCGCATGACATTCCAATCATGTGTTGTTCTTATTCCTACATTATATTATCCTGTCTTGAATTTTGGCGTTCTCACACATGATTATTTTCCAGGGGGTATTCATTTAATATATATGAGTCGTAAGGAATTCACAAACGAGAGAGCAATTCAAAAAACCAAAGAGGTCAAATAAAAATCAGGTAACACCACAGCTTCATCAATTCGGATGTCACCCGGTACATAACGTTAGATATGTTGTCATCAATTCGGATGTATTATAAACTTCATCTAAGTTGAACTTTCGAATAAACAAATGTTGTATGGTGGTGCGCATGTTAATTTGTGCTCTCTAGATCAAATGATCCAATTATGTCCTGCGTCACATCGGTCAATGAGTGCAATATGGCGTTGAAAATTTGAAGTACACTCAAGCATGTACATTGAGTGTTACAAGCTGGGGGATAGTTAGGCTTGCAGTAAAAAAAATATGCCTAGTCTTGATGATACAGAAGAAGCCTAATTTCTGTAATCTGCGTTATTACCAAGGAAAGCAAGAACATGAGTTATCTTTGCAATTGTCTTATTCAACATGAAAAAATGGCCACACGCTACGTAAATGCGTTCTTGTTACTTATGCTCTCTCTTGCCCTTTCATATAGTTCAGGTCTCGTCATTGTATCATGGTAACTTTTTTATTTCTATTGAGAGGTACTCTAATCTTTAGAAGTAGCTTAAAGCAGAATTACAGAAAAAATAACATGCATGTATAAGTCAAAAACATCCCCATGAATGATCACCGACCAACTACGACTACATAATTACATATTGTGTCGTACCTAGTATATCTTTATATATGAAATGCTACATGACAGATTTTATTAAGTCTAGCATCAGGGTGCATTAAACTAAACAATATCAATTCTGCGTAAATAACATAATTCATGAAGATGAATGCATAAAAAAAACAAAGAATGCATGAACACACCTGTAGATATTGGGCAAGCTACACAAAACAGCTGCCTTTCATATATCGGAGCAATGTTATGTTTCTTCTATGATTTGATCATGTATCGGCATGCTATAAAGAGAGCTTCGATGCTTATTGTTTCGACGTGGTGAGGTTTGTACAGACATGGTAAATTATATTGCCTTGGGAATAGGCTATTTCGGTGCAGCAAACAACTATGGGAAGCAACATAATATACATGAGTGAGAAGGTATGTTGGATGAACCAACATATAATCAACAAGTAGTCTATTAATTTAATGTGAAGTTCGTTAAAAATGGTAAAACCCAATATTTTTCATCACTGGCAGAAGCTAGAACAAAATATGCAATGTACTCACTCTGTCCCAAAACAAGTGTCTCAACTTTTTACTAACTTTAGTACAAAGTTATAATAAAATCAAGACACTTATTTTGGGTCGGAGGGAGTATGAGATATGGTAAGCAGGCCCATGCTGCAGAAGAGCTACAAAAAATGAATCACAAACTGCATATATCTACAACAAAGAGAAATGTCATAAGTATGAAAAACCTTTGGCATGATCACTATGGTTGTTACATAGCGTGTGGCCACCGTATAAAAACATAAATTATATAGTAAACATCAGCGGCTTCGACGGGTTAACCTACACGATTCGGCCAACACCATCCTTCCTAGTTGAATATTCGGTCCACATCTGAGCCTAAACTAACAGCTATGCGGCTTGGTCATGCAACGGCACACACACGTACCGCAGCCTCACGTCTATGAAACTCAAAAAATAATTGAAACGTAGTCTATGAAAACTCAATTACATGCAAGAACGAACTGACGCGACAAAATAAACATGATGAACCCCAATACAGCAAGGTTAACTCTTAACATCCCCCACCCCATGCACAACACCACAATATATTTCTTTTAAGGATTCAACGGCAACGATTGCGGCTCCAGGGTGCTAGTCTTTAGGGGCTCATGCATTAAGACTTCCCGGCTGTCATCGACAAGGTCAAGCCGGCTCCGGTAAAGGAGCGGCGGCAGCGGCGCGTCGGTGGCTCGTTCTGGCGGCGACAATGGTCGTTTGGTGGTCCATGAACCTCGATGTAATTTTTATTATGCTTGAGATGATTTGTACTTTCGGTGAATCTTTATAATAGGTCTAATCCTTTTCGCAAAAAAAAAGGAAATTTAATTGCCATGATTACGCCTCCTGACTCATCAACCATTGTGGACCAGGTTCATCTATGGGACCAAAAAATGATGCTAGTTTGTAGCATGATCAGAACACGAAATGTAGATTCAAATCTTGCAGAGATAAGCATATTAGGATGAGTGAGCCACACAACCCTCGATTCGATCGTAAATTTCCTTAGATCAATTCCACCATGGATGGGAGATTGAAATTGAGAGGGCAGAAGAGCAATACACACGACAGAAGAGCGGCAGTAAGGAACAACATACAGATGCATGGGGATGGGGGTGATGGAGCGACGAAGGCCGGATGAGTTCAGGAAGAGGGGTGCACGTGGGAGATTTGGTGAGCACGTTGTAAGGTATCCATCCCACGGTTGCACATAGCTAATGGATGTTCTTCCTCACCCTGATTCCCCTAGCCAAAAAGGATGAAACCGAAACCTATTTCCCCTGCCACCTGGTCCCGACCTAGGGGCTATGAACAAACCATGAACGGTTTATGGATAGAACCTGAGAAATAGAAATCACATCCAAGTATTTGAGACAAACGATGCAATGGGCGTGCCGCAATAGGGTGCCTTGCTACATGCCACAACGCAATTGTGTAGAGTAACATATTTGAGTATGAGTGAGATATAATGCAAGGTTGTGTATCTATGACTCCTGCGAACATGACTCCGTGTTTTGTTAGATCTTGTCTACGCAACTGAGATCTGATGGTTATTCTCATCAGTTTCTCTAGGATTGATGTGAGGGCTCCATCGATTTTGTGTTTTGTTAAATCTTATCCACACAATTAAGATCCAATAATTATTTTCATCCGTTTTCCAAGGATTAACGTGGAGCTCTATTGATGCCTCCAATTAGTAAATATAAGATAAACGATATCCTAACGTAATAGTTTGGCTTCCTCTAAACTCATCATAATTTTTTTATCACAGTATGATATAACTATAATTTTCAGAATTTAAGACTCAAACTTAGCATAGGATAGACCAGTATGTGTTTGTACTGCAAATTGAAGCCAAATTACGACATCCAAATTTAATAGATATATTTTTTGTTTTATCATGTAAAGATGCAGACATATATGTTGGTAAAAAAAGTGCGTACAAGGTGTGTAATATACCAAGCTTTATTTGCTGGAAAAGGAATACAACTCTATACTTTATGGAATTCGAGATAGACATTGGAACCAACAAATTCTTTTACAGCTCCTAACTCCCTGATACGTCTCCAACATATCTATAATTTTTTATTGCTCCATGCTATATTATCTACTGTTTTGGACTATATTGGGCTTTATTTTCCACTTTTATATTACTTTTGGGACTAACCTATTAACCGGAGGCCCACCCCAGAATTGTTGTTTTTTGCCTATTTCAGTGTTTCAAGAAACGGAATATCAAACGGAGTCCAAACGGAATGAAACCTTCGGGAACGTGATTTTCTCATCAGATATGATCCAGGAGACTTGGACCCTCCGTCAAGAAACCAGAGAGGCGGTCACGAGGGTGGAGGGCGCCCCCCTAGGGCGCGCCCCCTGCCTCATGGGCCCCTCGAAGCTCCACCAACGTACTCCTTCCTCCTATATATACCTACGTACCCCCAAACGATCAGATACGGAGCCAAAAATCTAATTCCACCGCTGCAACCTTCTGTACCCACGAGATCCCATCTTGGGGCCTGTTCCGGAGCTCCGCCGGAAGGGGAATCCACCACGGAGGGCTTCTACATCATCACCATAGCCCCTCCGATGAAGTGTGAGTAGTTTACCTCAGACCTTCGGATCCATAGTTAGTAGCTAGATGGCTTCTTCTCTCTTTTTGGATCTCAATACAATGTTCTCCCCCTCTCTCATGGAGATCTATTCGATGTAATCTTCTTTTTGCGGTGTGTTTGTTGAGACCGATGAATTGTGGGTTTATGATCAAGATTATCTACGAACAATATTTGAATCTTCTCTGAATTTTTTTATGTGTGATTGGTTATCTTTGCAAGTCTCTTCGAATTATCAGTTTGGTTTGGCCTACTAGATTGGTTTTTCTTGCAACGGGAGAAGTGCTTAGCTTTGGGTTCAATCTTGCGGTGTCCTTTCCCAATGACAGTAGGGGCAGCAAGGCACGTATTATATTGTTGCCATCGAGGATAACAAGATGGGTTATTTATCATATTGCATGAATTTATTCCTCTACATCATGTCATTTTGCTTAAGGCGTTACTCTGTTTTCATTAACTTAATACTCTAGATGCATGCTGGATAGCGGTCGATGAGTGGAGTAATAGTAGTAGATGCAGGTAGGAGTCGGTCTACTTGTCTCGGACGTGATGCCTATATACATGATCATACCTAGATATTCTCATAACTATGCTCAATTCTATCAATTGCTCAACAGTAATTTGTTCACCCACCGTAGAAATACTTATGCTCTTGAGAGAAGCCACTAGTGAAATCTATGGCCCCCGGGTCTATTCTCATCATATCAATCTTCCATCACTTTATTATTGCTTTGTTTTCTACTTTGCCTTTTATTTTACTTTGCATCTTTATACCAAAAATACCAAAAATATTATCTATCATCTCTATCAGATCTCACTCTCGTAAGTGACCGTGAAGGGATTGACAACGCCTAATCGTGTTGGTTGCGTTGAGCTATTTGTTTTGTGTAGGTACGAGGGACTCGCGCGTGGCCTCCTACTAGATTGATACCTTGGTTCTCAAAACTGAGGGGAATACTTACGCTACTTTGCTGCATCATCCTCTCCTCTTCGGGGAAATCCAACGCAGTGCTCAAGAGGTAGCAAGAAGAATTTCTGGCGCCGTTGCCGGGGAGTCTACGCAAAAGTCAACATACCAAGTACCCATCACAATCCCTATGTCTCGCACTACATTACTTGTCATTTGCCTCTCGTTTTCCTCTCCCCCACTTCACCCTTGCCGTTTTATTCGCCCTTTCTTTTCCGTTTGCCTTTTTCTCGCTTGCTTTTTGTTTGTTTGTGTGTTGGATTGCTTGTTGGTCTCGATGGCTCTACCTAGATTTGGTGATCTTCACCTTAAAAGGTTGGAAGAGATCGAAAGCAACGTTAGGAGTTTTATGGTTGTGCAATTTGAGCATAATAGTTTCTTCAGAAACGAGCTTAAGGAACAAAAATGTTTTATGAGTTATATGAATAAAGAGCTCGATGATATGTCTAAAGAATTTGATGGTATAAGATCCCAAATTGCTCGTCTTGAGAAGTTGACTGCTGAGATTTCAGATATGCAGGCTACCTTAGTCAATAAGATGGCCGCTAAACCGAAACCCTATGAAAATCAAGATGAAGATCTAAAAGTTATTGATGTGTCCCCTATTAAATCTTTATTTTGCAATATGAATCTTGATGAAACTGAATATGATCCATCCTTACCTAGACGGCGTTCCAAAAATTCAGAGTATTTAGATCTTGATGATGAAATTGATAAAAGTGGGATTGAAAAGAATAAAACCCTAGATATTGCTAAATCCACTATATTGGATTTCAAGGAATTTAATTATGAAAGTTGCTCTTTAATTGATTGTATTTCCTCGTTGCAATCCGTGCTAAATTATCCTCATGCTTATAGTCAAAATAAAGCGTTTACTAAACATATCGTTGACGCCTTGATGCAATCTTATGAAGAAAACCTTGAGTTGGAAGTCTCTATCCCTAGAAAACTTTATGATGAGTGGGAACCAACTATTAAAATTAAGATTAAGGATCATGAATTTTATGCTTTATGTGATTTGGGTGCTAGTGTTTCCACTATTCCCAAAACTTTGTGTGATCTAGATTTCCATGATTTTGATGATTGCTCTCTAAACTTGCACCTTGCGGATTCCACTATTACGAAACCTATGGGAAGAATTAATGATGTTCTTATTGTTGCAAATAGGAATTATGTGCCCGTAGATTTTATCGTTCTTGATATAAATTGCAATCCTTCTTGTCCTATTATTCTTGATAGACCTTTCCTTAGAACGATTGGTGCAATTATTGATATGAAGAAAGGGAATATTAGATTCCAATTTCCATTAAAGAAAGGCACGGAACACTTCCCTAGGAAGAAAATAAAACTACCATATGGATTTATCATGAGAGCCACTTATGGATTGCCTACCAAAGATGGCAATACCTAGATATATCCTTGTTTTTATGCCTAACTAGGGGCGTTAAACGATAGCGCTTGTTGGGAGGCAACCCAATTTTATTTTAGTTTTTTTGTTTTTACTTCTGTTTAGGAATAAATAATCCATCTACCTTCTGTTTAGATGCGGTTTTATCTTTTAATTAGTGTTTGTGCCAAGTTAAACCTATAGGATCTTCTTGGATGATAGTTATTTGATCTTGCTGTAATTTTCAGAAACTTTCTGTTCACGGAAACAATTGTTAAAAATCACCAGAATATGATAAAATACTGATTCCAATTGCTTCTGAGCAATAAACAAATTGCCTAGGTCGTCCTATTTTGGCTGATTTTTTGGAGTTCCAGAATTTTGCGTTAGTTACAGATTACTACATACTGTTCTGTTTTTGACAGATTCTGTTTTTCGTGTGCTGTTTGCTTATTTTGATGAATCTATGGCCAGTAAAATAGTTTATAATCCATAGAGAAGTTGGAATACATTAGGTTTAACACCAATATAAATAAATAATGAGTTCACTACAGTACCCTGAAGTGGTATTTTGTTTTCTTTCGCTAACGGAGCTCACGAGATTTCTGTTGAGTTTTGTGTTGTGAAGTTTTCAAGTTTTGGGTGAAATCTTTTGATGGATTATGGAACAAGGAGTGGCAAGAGCCTAAGCTTGGGGATGCCCATGGCACCCCCAAGATAATCCAAGGACACCAAAAAGTCAAAGATTGGGGATGCCCTGGAAGGCATCCCCTCTTTCGTCTACTTCCATCGGTAATTTTACTTGGAGCTATATTTTTATTCACCACATGATATGTGTTTTGCTTGGAGCGTCTTGTATGATTTGAGTATTTGCTTTTTAGTTTACCACAATCATCCTTGTTGTACACACCTTTTGAGAGAGCCATACATGAATTGGAATTTGATAGAATACTCTATGTGTTTCACTTATATCTTTTGAGCTTTATAGTTTTGCTCTAGTGACTCACTTATATCTTTTAGAGCACGGTGGTGGATTTGTTTTAAAAGAAACTATTGGTCTCTCATGCTTCACTTAGATTATTTTGAGAGTCTTAAATAGCATGGTAATTTGCCTAATAATAATAATATGTTTGGTATTCAAGATTTGTAAAACTTTCTTTTGAGTGCGTTGAATACTAAGAAAAGTTTGATGCTTGATAATTGTTCTGAGATATGGAGGTGATAATATCAAAGTCGTGCTAGTAGAGTAATTGTGAATTTAAGAAGTGCTTGTGTTGAAGTTGGCAAGTCCTGTATCATGCACGTATGGTAAACGTTATGTAACAAATTTAAAACATGAGGTGTTATTTGATTGTCCTCCTTATGAGTGGCGGTCGGGGACGAGCGATGGTCTTTTCCTACCAATCTATCCCCCTAGGAGCATGCGTGTAATGCTTTGGTTTTTGATGACTTGTAGATTTTTGCAATAAGTATATGAGTTCTTTATGACTAATGTTGAGTCCATGGATTATACACACTCTCACCCTTCCATCATTGCTAGCCTCTTCGGTACCGTGCATTGCCCTTTCTCACATTGAGAGTTGGTGCAAACTTCGGCGGTGCATCCAAACCCCGTGATATGATACGCTCTTTCACACATAAACCTCCTTATATCTTCCTCAAAACAGCCACCATACCTACCTATTATGGCATTTCCATAGCCATTCCGAGATATATTGCCATGTAACTTTCCACCATTCCGTTTATCATGACACATTCATCATTGTCATATTGCTTAGCATGATCATGTAGTTGACATAGTATTTGTGCCAAAGCCACCGTTCATAATTCTTTCATACATGTCACTCTTGATTCATTGCATATCCCGGTATACCGCCGGAGGCATTCATATAGAGTCATACTTTGTTCTACTATCGAGTTATAATCATTGAGTTGTAAATAAATAGAAGTGTGATGATCATCATTCTCTAGAGCATTGTCCCTAGTGAGGAATAAAAAAAGAGAAAGGCCTAAAAAAAGAGAAGGCCCAAAAAAAGAGAAAAGAAAAAAAAAGAAAAAAATGAGAGAAAAAGAGAGAAGGGACAATGTTACTATCCTTTGCCACACTTGTGCTTCAAAGTAGCACCATAATCATCATGATAGAGAGTTTCTTGTTTTGTCACTTTCATATACTAGTGGGAATTTTTCATTATAGAACTTGGCTTGTATATTCCAACGATGGGCTTCCTCAAATGCCCTAGGTCTTCGTGAGCAAGCAAGTTGGATGCACACCCACTTAGTTTCTTTTGTTGAACTTTCATACATTTATAGGTCTAGTGCATCCGTTGCATGGCAATCCCTACTCCTTGCATTAACATCAATCGATGGACATCTCCATAGCCCATTGATTAGCCTCGTTGATGTGAGATCTTCTCCTTTTTTGTCTTCTCCACATAACCCCCATCATCATATTCTATTCCACCCATAGTGCTATATCCATGGCTCACGCTCATGTGTTGCGTGAAGGTTTATGCGTTTGAGATTATTAAAGTATGAAACAATTGATTGGCTAGTCATCGGGGTTGTGCATGATGAGAGCATTCTTGTGTGACGAAAATGGAGCGTGACTAAACTATATGATTTTGTAGGGATAAACTTTCTTTGGCCATGTTACTTTGAGAAGACATAATTGCTTTGTTAGTATGCTTGAAGTATTATTATTTTTATGTCAATATGAACTTTTGTCTTGAATCTTTCGGATCTGAATATTCATACCACAATTGAGAAGATTTACATTGAAATTATGCCAAGTAGCACTCCGCATCAAAAATTCTCTTTTTATCATTTACCTACTCGAGGACAAGCAGGAATTAAGCTTGGGGATGCCTGATACGTCTCCAACGTATCTATAATTTTTTATTGCTCCATGCTATATTATCTACTGTTTTGGACTATATTGGGCTTTATTTTCCACTTTTATATTACTTTTGGGACTAACCTATTAACCGGAGGCCCAGCCCAGAATTGTTGTTTTTTGCCTATTTAAGTGTTTCGAAGAAACGGAATATCAAACGGAGTCCAAACGGAATGAAACCTTCGGGAACGTGATTTTCTCATCAGATATGATCCAGGAGACTTGGACCCTCCGTCAAGAAACCAGAGAGGCGGTCACGAGGGTGGAGGGCGCACCCCCTAGGGCGCGCCCACCTGCCTCGTGGGCCCCTCGAAGCTCCACCGACGTACTCCTTCCTCCTATATATACCTACGTACCCCCAAATGATCAGATACGGAGCCAAAAACCTAATTCCACCGCCGCAACCTTCTGTACCCACGAGATCCCATCTTGGGGCCTGTTCCGAAGCTCCACCGGAAGGGGAATCCACCACGGAGGGCTTCTACATCATCACCATAGTCCCTCCGATGAAGTGTGAGTAGTTTACCTCAGACCTTCGGGTCCATAGTTAGTAGCTAGATGGCTTCTTCTCTCTTTTTGGATCTCAATACAATGTTCTCCCCCTCTCTCGTGGAGATCTATTTGATGTAATTTTCTTTTTGCGGTGTGTTTGTTGAGACCGATGAATTGTGGGTTTATGATCAAGATTATCTACGAACAATATTTGTATCTTCTCTGAATTCTTTTATGTGTGATTGGTTATCTTTGCAAGTCTCTTCGAATTATCAGTTTGGTTTGGCCTACTAGATTGATTTTTCTTGCAATGGGAGAAATGCTTAGCTTTGGGTTCAATCTTGCGGTGTCCTTTCCCAGTGACATTAGGGGCAGCAAGGCACGTATTGTATTGTTGCCATCAAGGATAACAAGATGGGGTATTTATCATATTGCATGAATTTATTCCTCTACATCATGTCATCTTGCTTAAGGTGTTACTCTGTTTTCATTAACTTAATACTCTAGATGCATGCTGGATAGCGGTCGATGAGTGGAGTAATAGTAGTAGATGCAGGCAGGAGTCGGTCTACTTGTTTCGGACGTGATGCCTATATACATGATCATACCTAGATATTCTCATAACTATGCTCAATTCTGTCAATTGCTCAACAGTAATTTGTTCACCCACCGTAGAAATACACATGCTCTTGAGAGAAGCCGCTAGTGAAATCTATGGCCCCCCGGGTATATTCTCATCATATCAATCTTCCATCACTTTATTATTGCTTTGTTTTCTACTTTGCCTTTTATTTTACTTTGCATCTTTATACCAAAAATACCAAAAATATTATCTATCATCTCTATCAGATCTCACTCTCGTAAGTGACCGTGAAGGGATTGACAACGCCTAATCGCGTTGGTTGCATTAAGCTATTTTTTTGTGTAAGTACGAGGGACTCGCGCGTGGCCTCCTACTGGATTGATACCTTGGTTCTCAAAAACTGAGGGAAATACTTACGCTACTTTGCTGCATCATCCTCTCCTCTTCGGGGAAATCCAGCGCAGTGCTCAAGAGGTAGCATTCCCCACCCCCCAAATAAATAGCTACATTTTTGAGTGATTGAAAAGAAATTTAGAAACTTTGGTTTGAAACAAGAAGTGAATAAAATTGGGTGTTTTTACACACTCAATATGAAGTCCATAAAATCGATGAAAATAACTCTGATGAAACGAAGTAAAACAGAACTAGTAAACAAGTAATGAAGAAACTAGCATGCAAGATAACTAAACTTAAAGGCATGCAAAGCAAAATGACTAAGTAAAGTAAGCATGAGCAAGCTAGAGGAAATGAAAACTAAGCGACGGAGCAAGTTAACACAACTAGCATGCGAACAAAAATACTTTGACAAGTACTGGAACTTACCAGAAGTTTAAAGCAACAGAATGGGAGTACTCGGGAAGTCTTCATGGAAGATGGAGAGATAAGCATTCTTTGAAACACAGTAGAATACATAAAGTGAAGTGTTTGAGGAATTGTAACCCATAAGCTTAGTGAAAACACATAGATTTTTGTACCCAAGTTCAAAATGATGGCATAGTGCTACGTCCTGGTTGGAGACCCACCGCATCCATCCAAAAACCAACACATGGCACCGGTCGGATTTTCAAACACCGACGCACATGGACTGATTTGAAGGGAAAACTCATTAGCAAGGAATTTAACCTGAGTGTCCCGAAGACTAAACTTCGACACTTGAGCTAAAAGGCTCACCTGGAAGGAGATTTCCAAGTCTTCACTCATGAAGTAATAGGTTATGATTGGGTGCACACACGAAGACTTCAATCTTACATCACTTCGACCCCCTCCCCTATTAAATAGTAAGGTTTGCCCTATGACTCACTGAAGAATAAAAGAAACTAACATAGAATCACTATTCTTCAAGTTTCAGTTCTTCATATGATATGATATGCCGAAGACTTCAATGTTCTCATGCATTTTTAGGGGTCATCACCCACTGGTTAAATAAAATCCTCAGAGGCTTTCACCTGTGTATACTTACAAACATATTAGTCCCTTAACCATTTTGTCATTAATCATCCAAAACTCACAAAGGGGGCTAAAGGTGCAAAAAATCGTCAGTGTCTTCGGTAGGGTGGAGAGCGTAGTCGGAGGTACCAAAGGGGTTTGCACACGGGGGTTTTATCCAGGTTTAGGGCCTCATGGTTGAGGTGATCCCCTACTCCTACTTTGTTTTGGATCATGGTGGGAACGCGTCGTGTGAGGGGATTACTGATTGAGGATGGTGAATGCTTTCGAGGTCTGAGCTATTGGAACAGATGTCATTGACCTACCCCTAGCCTCGCCTTATAATGGGTACGAGCTAGGGTTTACATAATATTTAACCGACCTTATCCCGAGGGTCCTTAGCTTGCATGCCAAGATGATGCTCAACCCTAAAGTCGGACCTCCCATGGACCGAAGAACGTAGCCGGCTACTAGGCCATCTGGGGTGCATTTGGGATGATTATGATCAATCCTAAGGTGACACTTTGGAATATGCCCTAGAGGCAGTCATGGAGATGATGGTATTTCCATATGTTTATGAATATTTGTCATTCCATCCCTTGAATAAAATATCATGATATTGGTTAACGAATATGTGATTCATTTGTGAAAACCCATTATCTCTGTGAATCGCTGACATGGAGTTGTCCATCGGTAATGTGAACAAATGTTGGAGAACATTCGGTTGGACTGACTCACCACGAGGTATTGTGAGAAAGTTGTATTCTTCTATGCCATCAGTTAGCCTCACACAATGTGTATGATGATTCCTTAGACTTGAGATCTTCACACGTGTTTAGGATGCACAAGGGCTTACTTAGGGGCTATCAAATGCCACACCATAACTGTGTAGCCATAAAGGTAGTTTTCGGGTTTGCCTTGAAATATGCCATGAGACATCATCGATCAAGATGAGATTTACCCCTCAATACAATGGGGGGGGGTATCTCTTGGCCACTCTAGTGATAGGACCAAAAATGTATGGCCATACTACACCATGTTTCAAGGATTCTGAGTCATGGAAATCGATAAAAAGAGGATCGAGCTATTAACAAGGATGACATATTCCCACCTCGAGCTTAATCAACATCACGAGGAAAAGGGAGCATGTATATAATATTGTGGAAGGTTCATCCGATACGATCTTTAAATGTATTTAGGAGTAGGCATGTCTTGCTAGAAACCGCTACCTATTATTGGTCGAGTAGTGTACCCGTGTCATGTCCAAGTATGCGTGAACCTATAGGGTCACACACTTAAGGGGATTGAAACAGAGTTTGGACATGATCCATCTTTTATTGGGTTTATAGTGCTAATGTGCCTCTAAGGTAGAAGCCCATTAGGAGATCTATATAAGTTAAGGGTGGGCAGGATTGGGGTTAATCTAATGCGTGTGTGAGACACAAACCCTAGACGTCGCACTCCCTCCGCCCAGATCACACCTTCGGAGTTAGCACCTCGATCGCGTGATGTTCCGGTCTTTGTACGTGTGTATACCTTGGAAGTACTGCACATGCGGCGCTTGGACGATCGTTAATGGGATCCGCGAGGAGTTGTACGTGGGATAGAGAGGAGGAGGAGTACAACTACATCGGCATCGGCACACGACATCGACATTCTTCTGTTGCGCTGCGCGTCAAGAGGTAACTACTTGCAGGAGTTTCCGGGATGAACGCAGTAGGATTTTTGATTTATGCCAGCGTAGCCTACCTTCTCCTACGGACACTTGTGAAAACTTACTCTGCATATGGCTAGGTGCTTATTAGAAATTTGATATTCTGCTAATTATCTCGCATCATAGTGGTAACTAGTTTTATCAGCAGTAAGCTTTCTACTATTATCTCCATAATCAATAAAGAGCAATCACTATGACTAAGTTAACCTAATATTCTTAGCTTTATTTGTCATAGTTGATAGTTCAACTGATTTATAGTCTTCCCTGCTGCTTTTCAAAACACTTATCTGATAGCATGAACTTGATTTAAAATTAGTATTACAGTGATTTGATCACCATTCATTACACTTCTTATTCCAGCCTTTCTAAATGATGAGTGGCACTTCAGTTTCTTTAGACGGTGCAGATATGTCCTCACGTGTAGAGTAGCTTGGTGAGGCGCCCATGACACTTCTCATCGTTCCTAGCTAAAGAAGTACACAAGAGTGTTGATTGCTTCTGAGTGTGTAGATTATCCTATTTTATATATACTAATATAAGAGATTTTATATTCCTGGTGATTTTGGTTGTCCTTCACCTGAATTCTTTCAGCACTAAGTTGTATAACTACTCCTACTTACTACTCTTTCTTTTTGCTATGGACTTGTCCCATGTCGATGAAGCATGGCTCAAATGTCCATTGATCCGCAGTTTCGAATGTACAAGGAAAGTTTTCATTACTATATCGAAGTTCTTTATAAATCTACTATCTTGATGATTTCTTCTTTGTTGCTTGTTACATGTCATCGCATTAAAGCCATATTTTCATTCTCCGCCAACATAGTAAGCAAATGTGCATAACCAAAATGTGACCATGGACCCAATCAATCATCTTAGGGCCTGTTTGGATTGCGCGGGGTCAGCCTACCAACTGCGAGTGCACCAATTAATTGCCGGTCAACTCTGACGCCCGCGTCTCGCCAAAATTTTGTTGTCGGATTCAATTAGCATAGCTGGGCAGGGCAGTGCGCACCAGATAATTAGTAGCTGTCCAAACGCCTACACCATGCAAGGCCAACGTCAAATTTTTTGGCCGGGCATGTGAGGGTATCGATCCAAACAGCCCCTTAATATTCTTAGATAAAATTGAAACACCCAAGACCGGCTGAGGCGGCGGGCCACAGGCGCGCCCTAGCCCCGACCACCAGTGACAGTAAATTACGACAATAACTGCATTCTTTGCGGGTCTTATGTTATAATATAATGCTGACTTGGTCACCATGGACAAAGCTTGGCTTTCGAAATTTATAAGAGCTACATTATGAAATGGAGAGAATACGTGTTTTCTTAACATAAAGAAAATGATTTTTAGTGGAGAGAGGGTGGGAAGAGAGCAATTATCCACGCCGGGCGGCGAGTGATCTGACCGGGTCATCAAAGCCCACCTGCTTTCCCCCCAGGTTTCCCTCGGCGCTGTCCCGCACCACCACCACCTTCGCTTCCCCCCTCCCTCCCCGCATTTCAAAAACTAATCCCCTCGCCTCCTCTGCCCCCTCTCGTGACCTATCTCCCTGCTCCGAGTCTGACCTACCCTACCCAGCCCCCGCGACCACGATCCGCCATTCCCACCCAATGCGGCCACCGCGAGCCTCCTCCTCCTCCTCCGCTCTGCCCTAGAGCGGCCGCCGCCGCACCCCCGTAGCCAGGCGTCGCCCCTTCCGCCGCCGCCGCTCCCGCCCCGCCTCGGCGCGTCGCCGCCGTCTCCGCCGCGTCCGCGACCGCCGACATTGGCTCTCAGGTACGCCCTTCCCTCCGGTCACGCGGCGGCTGCTTCCGCCCCGAAACAGGCCGCCGCCGCGCGCACCTTATAGATCCGTCCATGGCGCGGCGACGCGGAATGCGGCGCGGGCAGGACGCCGCGTGGTTACGCTCTGACGGCCTGAAACGGGTGGCGGCCGAGTTCGCGCGTTTTATACCGCGTTTCTCCCTTGTAGTAGGCCTAGGAGTATTCACGAGCCACCCGCTGTGTTTTTTGTCATGGTCTGCCCGTTCCGTTACTGAAGAACTGCTTCATTTATTTTCGAGTGCAGTCATTCGGGGATAGCACCCTAATAACCCGCAGAAATATTGGACGCTTATGCATGACTAACAGTAAAATGGACGATGGTGCCTATTTATTGTAGATTTGTAGTAATTTGTCTGTTCTCTATGGTGTGCAGTAACATTATGCGCTTACAGTTTGTAATCACGACGCCATTTTATGCCTAACATTATGCCTGAAAATGTTGAGACGAACTAATTAGCGGCACTCAAAAGTTGGTTGTCTTCTGGCTTTGATATTTAATCATACAGCTATGATATGAGTTTGTATTATGCTTGTTATGATTAAGTTACTACATGTGTAGGTTTACTCAAGATAGTAAGGCTAATATGTCAGAAGAAGAAAGAAGTGAGGCCTCCCGGCACGTTTTACGCGTTATTGACTCGTTGAAGAAGAAAGTTACAGCAGACCGTTTTACTTACATTAAGGTGCTTTGAGATCACACATTCTGTATTTCTCTCACTACTTTTTTTATCAGATGTTCATGTTGTTCTTTTCTTCTGATTGTTATATTCTTTTTCCAGAATAGGATAGAGGATAACAAGATAAAGCTCAGCCCCGTTACACAAAGCACCGGCAATTCTTCAAAAATCTGGCAAAGAAATACATCAAATAGCACTGACTCGAATCTGCTGACAAGTAGGCAAGACGATGTACTCTCTTCTGGGCCTCGTATTGTAGTACCCCCTGCTGACGAAGATGGTGTCAGTTCTGACGAAGAAAGCTCCTATGCCGCGTCAACTGTTATGTTGGGTGGAAGTGTAGCTGCAAAGAATGTCACTAGGCCAATTAAACTACCAGAAGCACCAAAAATTCCGCCTTATACAACATGGACATTTTTGGACAGGTCTGTTTGTAACCACATGCACTTCTCAACCTCCCCAAACCCCTGCTGCGTGCAAATGAGTTTCCTTCAGTAAGGTCTCGTAGGGTTTCTTGAGACAAAACTTTTCTCGGGGTTTCATGCAGGAACCAGAGGATGACAGAAGACCAATCTGTACTTGGTCGACGAAGGATTTACTATGATGCAAATTGTGGTGAAGCTTTGATTTGCAGTGATAGTGAGGATGAAGCTGTTGAGGATGAAGAGGAGAAAAAGGAGTTCAAAGTTTCTGAAGACTGTCTTATTCGGTAAACAACTTGGGCCATTCCTTTGTTTTCTTTTGCATTATTTTGCCTTAGCTTTGGCTTAACTTCTGCACCTATTTGTGATTCACAGATGGGCTAGTTTTAATATCACAGTTCCTCAAATAAATGCTACCTCACTTTTCTTTGAAGCAATACATTTGTTGTATTTCTATTTTTGTACGGGAACCACGCTACGTTAGGATACAAGCAGCTTATGGTTTTAGGATACATAAGCAATTAATAGTTTCCTGAAAAAATACGGTTGCGCACAATTTACTTTTAAGTGAAAGGATTGTCTCATTTTTTCTTTCTTGAAACATAATACTCCATCCATTCCTATTTAGGTGGTGTTTTTTTTTTCTGTTGAAATTCCTATTTAGGAGGCACATTAGGAAGTCAGATGATTAGTTTTCATGTCTAGTCCTCTCACTAATCTCTAATCGGCTCTTAACCCATTGATCTCCACAATCTATGGCTGTACTAAATACACCCAGAACACATGCCCGTTATCTTCTCTCGTTCCTCCTTTATCCACGATAAATACATGCAGGACAGCAGTAGTGCGCAAGGTTGATGTGTGAGATCAAGAGAGAAAAACAGGAGCGAATCTGTTTGCAATTTTCGCAGGATAGCGCGTTATGAATACAAGAGCTGGGCGATGGTGCAGTTATGAGATGATGTGAACAAAGAGCTGGGGGTGTGCGTGACGGTAAAATGACCAAAATCTTTGCGGGCACTCTGCGCTGGAAATCCTTGGTCTTGGCAAAATTGGAAACACACCATCTATAGATTTAGGCTTCTGCTATACGCCTTCTTCTCAATGGTTGATTTGATGACGATGTAATTAATTATGTTCCTCTGCTACTCTATGTTAGGATGACAATTCAAGAATGTGGCATGTCTGATGCAGTGCTGGAAACCCTAGCTCGATGTTTTGATAGGGCAGCTGGTGATATAAAGGCTAGTTTTCTGTTCATAATCATTCACATAATCTCAATAACATTTTGGCCATTTGGGCTTTTCCTTTTCCAGTTCACATTTTCGCTATTGACAATTAACACATATAGCCCTATTTTACAGGCCAGATATGAGATCCTAAATGGGGAGAAAAGTGAGGGTTCTCTTAAAAAGGTTCCTGAACTTAATGCCAGAGTGGAAGATCTCTACCGTGATAAAGATTTGGATGCAGCATTGGATTCCTTCGACAATCTCTTTTGCCGCCGATGTCTAGTACGTTCATCTGTTAACTATCATATGCTTTCTGTAATACCTCTTGTTTGCTGATGAATATTCTGCCCATCTTGATATTTGCAGGTTTTTGATTGCAAACTACATGGGTGTTCTCAAGATTTAGTATTTCCTGTAAGTTTTGAAGTTCAAGAGTTATTTCCAAAATTTTGGGAGGTATTCTAATTTGTGCGTTCTCATACAGACAGAAAAGCAACCACCTTGGAACAGCATGGATGATGGTGTACCATGTGGTATTCATTGTTATAAACTGGTTTGTATTTTATGGTGTATGACTTCTGAAAATTGGCTTGTCTTGTCTGACAATTTGGATTTTGAAACATAAGCATGTGACTTGCATTGACATTGTTTTACAAACCACGTTTTTCAGGCTCCTAAACCAGAGGCTACTACCACAGTTGATTCTGACATGCTTGACACTGAGGAGCCAACTCACTCATCCGATAATACAAGGAACCAGTTAAGCTCAAATAAGAAAAAACAGGGTTCTAGTGGTAAGAAAGCGAAATCCCAACAAAGTGAAGGCTCTTCAACCCAAAGGGTTGCCTCAGAAAGCAGTGACTCAGAAGGACATCCAATGAGCACTAAATCTCCACAACAATCATCTTGTCAATCAAAAGTCAAAATTAGCCCAAAAGGTGGAATCAGGAAAAGTACTAATAGAAGAATCGCCGAGCGGATTCTTATGAGTGTGAAAAAAGGACAAAGAGAAGTGGCACCATCAGATTCTAATTCTGGTGGATGCCTCTGGCCAAGGGACATGAAGCTTAGATCTGATACACGAAATGGGCACAAGGATTCAGTTGCATCCCCACAACAGAATTCTCCAAGCACAAGAAGTTCTCGGAAGAAGGATGCGCCTCAAATGGAGAGTTTAGCTTCAGGGGAAGATCATAATGATTCAACAGTGGAAACCAAGAACGAACATTCAGCAACAGATGGCCATGATAGTTCGATGATAGAAGATGTTGAGGAGAATATATGCAGGCAAGAAAATAATTGTAGATCCTGGAAGGTGATTGAACAAGGGCTTCTGGTGAAAGGTTTGGAGATTTTTGGAAGGAACAGGTTGGACCCTTCTCCTGATCACCATCATTATATCAGTGGTTTCATTACCTTGCACTTGTTTATGTGTTGCTTACTACACCCTCCGTCCCATAATATAAGATCTTATTACATCCAATATACTCATATATTGGATGTAATAAGATCTTATATTATGGGACTGTGGGAGTATCATACAACCAGTCAGGCGATTTTTTGTGTAGCTTTACATAACCTGTAAAACATTTTTCTGAACTGAGTAAAGGTTATATGTGAATTGTTTTAAACTCTGCCACTTGGAAGACTTTGACTATTGTTCCTCACTGAGTAGACAATTCATTCCTTTTACATATGGTATTCTCATCATTTCCTTTTGCATGCTGTTTTCTCACTATCTTACAAGTGCAGAGTACCAGGGATTGAAAAAATACTGCGGGAGGAAATGTTTATGAACTTTCTATGACTAAAAGTTGAGGCCATCCCCTCATAACTACTCCCTCCGTTCGGAAATACTCGTCATTGAAATGAATGTATCTAGATGTATTTTAGTTCTAAATACATTCATTTTGGCGACAAGTAATTCCGAACGGAGGGAGTATATATTACAAACATATTTTACACTAATGACATTATCTTCATAGTGTCAAGGCATATACTACCTATATTAATGGTTAAAGTTTTAAATGTGAACTACAATGATCCCACCACCACTTAAATTTTTAGGCACTATTTTTTCTCCAAGGTGCAAAAAATACTCAATTTTCCATGAAAATTGCAAGGGTACGACACTTTCGTGTGTCTTTTGAATTGTTGCTGCTCACAGTGGGAGCACATGAATCTGGGAGCCAAATCGCTGCTCTCCTTTATCATTATTATAGTCATAAGTTTACCCTGTTTCCCAGAATTAATAGTCACACTGAATTCATGTTTTTTTTCATGCAGTTGTTTAATTGCTCGGAACCTTCTCTGTGGAATGAAAACATGCAGCGATGTTTTTCATTATATGAGTTATATTGAAAACAGCAGCGCATCTGGAACCCTTAGCAGGGGTGATTCTCTCGTCAAAGGATATATAAAGGTTTGGTTCACTCTACCCCTATGTTATTTTTTATTTTTCACCCAGGTGGTTTCTTATTTTCGTGCTGCCAATGTTAACATCTCAGGGACATGAGTTGCGCGTGAGATCACGGTTTATTAGAAGGCGAGGTAGAGTTCGTCGTTTGAAGTACACCTGGAAATCTGCAGGTTACCATTTTATAAGGAAAAGGATTACAGAAAGGAAAGATCAGCCTTGTCGGCAATATAATCCATGTGGTTGTCAATCATCATGTGGGAAACAGTGTCCATGTCTCGTTAACGGGACATGCTGTGAGAAATACTGTGGGTGAGTTTTGATTATTTTCCTTTACAACAACTTGCACAATTATAGCGTAAGTTCTATGCATCTGAAGTATATGTGTTTTTGTTCTGTTTACTATGGAGTAGTTATTGACTACTGCCGTTCTTTCCCACAGATTAACTTACCTTTTCATTTTGCTGGTATATATATTTTGCTTGGATTAATCCTGTCACATGTGAAGTTGTGAACTAAGAATGCTTGTCCTTCTGGATACTAATACAATTGCTCATGAAAACACTACTGTATATCTAGAAATATAGTTTGATTTCATATTCTATGAAATCGTTTAGTAGAATGATTGAATACTTTAGTGCTGAGTTGCTTTCTCGTTACTTTTTGGCACACCTAACTCTTTTTAGACAACATCCAAGCTAGTATTGGATTCGAACGAGATTTTTAAAGCTGTGTTGTACATGATTAACTCTCCGTAGAGAATAAAATCAGACTAATTTATATGGTCATGGATACTTTGTTGTTATTGCTTAGTTTGAGAAATTTCAGTTGTGAATGGAATCAAAACTATAAAAAACGCATAAAACAGACATGCAAACAATTTTGTATCCTCATCCTGTTGTCATAATGTTGCAATTGGTGCGAGGAACTGGAAGTTTATTCCCTTTGCATTTCAGGTGTCCGAAAATGTGCAAGAATCGTTTTCGAGGTTGTCATTGTGCTAAGAGCCAGTGTCGCAGTCGCCAGTGTCCATGCTTTGCTGCTGACAGGGAATGTGATCCTGACGTGTGCAGAAACTGCTGGGTAGGGTATGTATTTGCAAAATCATATGAACCTTTTAAGGCCTATGTAGTTAATTCACCAGTATCAATGTATAGAAAATTGCATCACCAGGACTTGTTTATTTTGTTTTTTGCACTTCTACAATTTCATCTGTAGCAGATTAGTTCATAATTCACCAAGTTTGCCTTCGAAATTTTCCATGACGCTTCTGTTTTACCACCTGATATTTGAGAATTAGTCATGCATTTGAAAGTGCACACAGCGGCGCCAACAGTAGTAAATCTGCATGTTGTAAGTTGCTGCATCGCAAGTATGGGTGGTAATTCTGCAAAAGCTCAAATATATGTGTCACACAAGTATCTCATCTGTTCATGAAGAGCTTCATTGGATGGTGAATCTATTATTAAAATTGCACAAATACTCTTGCTTGATAACATTGTAGCATCTCAAGATACAGTTCTGCAGCTAAAAGCCTTAAACAAGGGGATTGATAAACGATAAATTAATGATTTTAATTTTGTAGCCATCAGCTACAGTTGACAATCATCACACATAGTAATTTGACATGATTCACCCTGTTGTTAACACGCTTGATTGAATGCTTATGTGTGTGGTGCGCCAGTGCATTTTTAAAGGGTCTAAAACTTATCGGGTTTCCCATTGTTTATGCACATACTATGTAAAATCATGGAACAGTATCTTGTTCACAATGGATGTTTAGCAGAACCCATAAAGTTGCAAGCTGTTCATGGACAATTTTATTAATGTTGAATCATGCTTTGCAAACTGTTCTAGCTTGAAATGTTGTCTCATCTGTAATTATTGCAGAGTAAATCATCATTGCATTGAACTGTTCCATTTTTCTAACCTACAGGTGTGGTGATGGTTCACTGGGAGTTCCCAACCAAAGAGGTGATAATTATGAATGCCGGAACATGAAGCTACTTCTTAAACAACAACAAAGGGTAAAAAAATTACACTTCAGTTTATCACATGTTATGGACATCTTGGTTATATTTCTTCGAGTCGACTTGATTTGCTGATCTCTTTGGTCGGCACTGTCATCTAGCAGAATAAAGATAAGAAGAACAGATTCTTTGTGTGCAGAATTGCAGGCTTAGATACCTGAACTGCTAGATGTGATTTAAACATGATTTAAGTGTCTACATCTCTTTGAGCTAGTTCTCATTACTGTCGAGGCTGGTATCGATATAGCAATAATTTAAAACTTCTGAGCAATGGCTCTTGTTTATGGTTAGTACCGAGCTAGTTATGAACCAATTAGGATATGATTTTGATTTAAATTGGGCATTCTCTTAAGAGATTATTTTTACCATCAATTTAAGCAGGGCACATCATTTTTCTTCTGAAATCAAAGAAAAATAGAACAGGGCAATGCCAGCATTGCCACTCCTTACTAAAAAGGGCATTAATAATATGGAGGCAACGATGTTGCCGTTAGTTGTGATAAGTGACTGAATTGCAAAGCCGAATTCTTGTACACGACAGCCATTTTAATGTTCTCGTTGGACTTGATGTTGCGACACAACACATGAAATAGCTGGTAAAGCACACGCTTCTCGATAAAAGACTTGATGTCCATTATAAGGCCTGGGTTCTGTTTTGAACAAATTGTTCTGTTCATGGTTTTGAATAGTCATTACTTTGTTTTCAGGTCTTGCTTGGGAGATCTGATGTTTCTGGCTGGGGAGCATTTCTCAAGGTAAGATTGCTCCTTCCATCTTCTCCATCGCTCTTCCCCTTTAACTCATCTTATTTATCTTTTCCACAATCTTCAGAATACTGTTAGCAAGCATGAGTATCTTGGCGAGTACACTGGGGAGCTTATCTCTCACAAGGAAGCAGACAAGCGTGGGAAGATATATGACCGTGAGAACTCGTCGTTCCTGTTCAACCTGAATAATGAGGTAGGTGTACAAGGTTACCATCTACAGTCGTCTCAACATTCAGGGCTATATGCTGGACTGATAACTAGATATCCTTCTCAACTCTTCATTCAAAGCCCTGCATTTTACATCTGACCCGACCGCTGTTCCCTTACTCTACTCTTTGAATGCAGTTTGTTCTGGATGCCTTCAGAATGGGCGACAAGCTGAAGTTTGCCAACCACTCCCCAGACCCAAATTGCTATGCCAAGGTCATCATGGTAGCAGGCGATCACAGGGTGGGCATATTTGCCAAAGAGCGGATCGGTTCAGGCGAGGAGATCTTCTATGATTACCGCTACGAGCCTGACCGAGCTCCGGTGTGGGCTCGAAAGCCCGACGCTCCTGGAGCGAAAGACCCCGGGCAGCCATCCAGTGGGCGGGCCAAGAAGCTCGCCCACTGAAGAGACATCAGTCCCGCCATTGGTTGATTCTTTTGTTCAGGGCCAGAATTGGGTTAGTCGTTAGCATGCTGTTGTACCTTAACCTGTCATTCATTCCTTGGCCCATGACTGTTGTTGTAGTGTCAGAAGTTGAGAACCCCATTTGTGTCGGAACCTGTGGATGGAACATGGGCGGTTTTCTAACCGCTATGGTTGCTGCTCCATGCCCAATGCAGCTGGGCTGCCTTTGGTGGTGTGTTTGCCCTCTCAAAAGTTCTTGTATGTGTGTTTGTTTGCTGTGATCGCATGGGATCACGGCACCACAACATTCTGACTGATGAGTGAGGAAATCCATGCAAACAAGTGACGAGCTGTGCTTTGCCAATGGCATTGCACATGTTGACAAGAAAAGGGGGCAGATGGAGTGCTGGGCGGCGCAAAGGGTAACTGAGTCTCTGCATATACAAGGGAAAACAGAAGATGCAACATACAAGGCCAATTAAAATCACAATTCGCAATATGCAAGCGCCATCCATCAAATATAGAACCAGCTTGAGAATCTTAATCATGTTAATCATGGTCTAGATACAAATTTGGTAACAACACAAAGAACTCAAGGTCAGCTTGCAGAGATTGCCGAGGCCTCGCATTCCTCCTGCTCCAACTCAAGCAAGAAATGAAGCGCAATTCTGCTCTTGTTGAAAATTACACCACATCGCGTTTTTCAGCCAAGGGTTCTTGGACTCCCTCCAGGGGTCCTGTTAATAGCTAATTAATGTCTACTGTTGTAGTTACAACTTACATGCTATATATAATTGCCTACGCCCAAAAGGTCACACTGCAATGGGATGCCTAATTAATCCTACACTCCACCCTCGGTAGAAAAGAAATGGCACAGGACAGAATAGCCACTCCTCTCAAGAGCAGCATCGCTGGAACCATGATCCCTCTATAACGGTTGACAAAAGATCCACGCCCGGCGGTTGGTACTTGGCAGTAGCCATCTCCAACAAAAAATTGTAAAGAAACACATCTAGCAGACCCTGGAAGTTAAGAGCAACAACAGATCAGTGTAGAAATTTCAAACTGCAATATGGGTTACGCCTCTTTCGCGTAGTAGGGTTTGAACCCTTGCTAACTCAGGATTCACATCTAGCTTATGATGCTCAAGGTATTCAAGAAAAGCAAGGGAGATACAAGCCTGGTCCTACCATCCTAGTTCTGTGCAGAATGGCAGGAGCAATATGCAGGTTACTGAACTGAGAACTGAAAAAAATTGTATACCTTGTGTCCTTTAGATGTTCTTCGCGCCGCCGAAATTTGAATTAGGACGCGCCGTGGCATATGCTGACAAATCCTGTTGATCATAAGTGCACAAGAAGCCAAGAGCCTTTCAGCCTTTTTTTATTAACGATGTCTGTAATGCCAGTGGAATCGTAAACCCATCTACCAAGTTAAGAGATGGTACAAGTGCTACGGGCTCTAAGACCAGAAAACAGAAAATAGTATGGCATACTAGTCGACGTCCTGAAGGTTTGCTCAGTTCAGTCTACAAAAGTACAGAGTCATGTATTGGTAATTGCATTGGAGCTCCGGGTGGTCCATATATCCTCACACTGCACTATCCTTGGGATCGTATGCTACTTTATGTATTCCACCCATATATACTTCCCTGTACCAATTTATTACAAGCTAGTATGTTTTGTACCATGGTACACGGACTTGTCCCACCAGCCAGAAATCACCCCAACCACCACACACCCGTACGCACTGTTCTTTTTCATTGCCACCACTCCCCTTCTCCAGAGTCAGACGCCATCTTGATCTAAAAACCTACACCTTCTTTGGCTCCAACCAAGGTCCATCACCATGTCCGCATCGTTATCACCAGGTCCAACCAAGGTCCCTCTGCTCTACATGGCTGGGTGGTGTGCACCAATATATTACCTAATCTGCTTTGAAGAACCTGGATCCATCAGAATATGAGGGTGGGGAGCAGGATGGAGTTTGTTTCTATGGAGGCAGTAACGGGGAAGATGAACAGTGATAGAGCTCACGCGAGACCAGCCCTATATGGAGGGTTACAGGGATGGGTAACTTAGGCATTTCTTTGATTATTGTATGATAGATGACATAGGTAACAGTTTGGGAATTTAATTTTTCCTGTTCGTACTAAATCAGCGACAACTAATATGGAACGGAGGGAGTACTAAACAGTGACGCATTAATTGAGTATCCTTCCATCTATGATGTATTACTAAGTGGGTGTATGCATCTGTTATGTCAGTTAGAGTGAATTTTGTGGCATTTACTACAACAATCCTGAGGGATTACGTCCGGACCTGATTATGGCTTCTCCGACTCCTGTGAGCCAAAATCCGCGTCTGTCATGTACTTATGTATATTTCCCTCGAGGAACATGTACTTATGTATAGAAGCATTGTTCAAATTTATTGTTACAAAATTTCTATTTATGAGTTCCAAAGTGCTGTTTGGTAATAATGCTAATGCACAGTGGAATAACAGACAAAACAAATTTTGCTCAGGCCAATCTGCCAACCAGAATACCTGTGGTGCACAAACAGGCATTGTATTCGGATGCATGAAGATCTGGTTTGGTTGCATAGGAGTTGGAAAAACCTGCAAAACATGAACCATGCTGGTATGAGACCAGTTAAATCTTAAATGCCAGAAGGAAAGATAATATTTCGTACATATTTATGTGTACCTGATAGTAATATGATCTTCCAATGGTTGCATTACCATTTGCATCTTGTGCAGATTGAAACTGCTGCTCATTAGTTTGGGCGGTTAGTACCGGAGCAGCCGAGGAAGATGCCAGGGCTTGCTTTGCTTTTTCTGCACAGTGGCGTATTTTTTTAATGCAAAAAGAATGTTTTAAAAGCACGAGGAGACTTGAGAGTTGTTACTTACTGGTGCTTGGTCCTTTAGGTATTTTCTTCTTCTTCTTCTCCCTTGTACTGGCATCTTTGGCAGATTGAGCGTGCAGATTTCTCATTTCGAAGAACACTTCAAGTGCCTTCTCTCCTGTTTCAAGGGAGTCCCAGAATATCTTTCTTGCTTCTTCCAGTTCCTGGCTCTTCAATGCAAGGTTATACGCATACTGCATTGCGCGATTGCGATACGCAAGTTCAGCCTCGGTACATTCTTGTTGTGTTGAATCTTCTTGACTGAGATTATACATGCTTCTCCTGGCATCTTTCGTCCACCGTTTCAAGATGTACTTTTCAGGAACCATATCCACATTCTGCAGGCTGAAGGCTTTCAGAGCATGAGAACAAAGAAGGCCCATCCTTTCAAACTTTCCGCAACTACAAGAGATTTCCATTGTGGATGTATCAAGAAGAACAGTCCACATTTTTGAACCCCTGCCCTGCATTGTTATTTCAAACCTCAATAAGCTTCCACCACAGGAATTTTCATGACATGAAGTTGCTCCACATCCATCCAGAAATTCAGCCTCAAATAACTTGTACATCCTATGTGTATAAGATTCCGCAGCCTGCTTCAGAACTGTACTGTGCTTGATTGCACGAACTGGAGCAGTTTGGCTGCAGCGAAAATCCTCTTCTGACTCATTTCTACGTAGTGTTTTCACAACCTTTTCCAGCAAGAGAGCAAATCTTGTTATAGAAGTAGATTCATCAGCAACTCCAGTGAGGATATTGTTTGAGACTTCTCCCCACTGGGATGAATTGATCCCACCATCAAAAGTATCTTTGTTAAATACCGAGCACCATCTGTTATGAAACTTATAAAGGCCATTAAGCCAATCATTATCCTGTAGTTTGTATTCATCAAGCATAGCATCCCAAGATTCCTGAAGCTCCATTTCTGTGTCACATCCTTGCATGCACTTCATAAACATATTCTGAAATGCTTGAGAAGTATTTACAGTGCCTAAATGAGACTGTGCATTCTTCAGAATATGCCAGTAGGAGAAGCAATGCTGCGTGTTAGGAAACACCTGCTCGGCTGCCTGCATAATAGCCTCATCCTGGTCAGTGAAAATCGATTTTGGCGATCGGCCACCCATTGACTCCAAAAATGATTTAAATAGCCAAACATAGGAAGCTGTGGAGTCATCTAACAGGAACGCGAATCCAAAAACAACATTGTGCCAATGGTGGTTAACTCCAACAAAAGGGGCACATATCAGGCTATATTTATTTGTGCGGTAGGTTGTGTCAAATATAACAGCATCCCCAAAGCAGTCATAATCGCTTCTACTTTTACCATCCCTGAAGAAGAAGTTAGTCATGCGGCCTTCTTGATCAACTTGCACATCCCAATAGAACATTCCTTCCTCGTTGGTTCTACGCTTGAAGTAGCTCACAAGACTTTGGCTGTCTCCTGCCCCAATTAGCGTTATATTCTGCACGTTGTCATGATTGTAGCAATCCCTTGTAGTGTAGCCTGGAGGCTCACTAATATCACCCACGGTCCTATCAGAGGAACCATTCATTGCATGCGATTCAGCAGATTCTGCTGGATCTATAACACCTGATTTTCCAACAGCAAATGACTTTGCAGATCTCAACAGATGCCTCTCCCCAGGTTTAGCCAACTGGTGATTGTGCAGGGGAACAAAGCGTATGACCGTCCAACGCCCTTTCTCATCGACTCTAAAGCGGACCATCGCCTTGCAATTCGTTCTTGTGTCTGGCCGGTTGAAATTCGCTTCTGTGACAGGCTCGTCGTATTTAAGCCCTTCCTTGGAGCAGTAGTAATCTTTCGTCCGGATGTCCCTGGTACCAATGAAGTAGGACTGCTTGCCCTTCCGGACACTAAAACCGATTCGATGTCCATAGTCGCAGTACAGCTTGTATGCCTCCTCCTCGCTGTGGACCATGCAACCGATAAGCTCCTCGGTCGCCTCCTTGCGGCTCAAGGCATTTCCATGGTCTTCCCCCTTCTTTCCTGCCTCACCATTTTTCCTCATTCGAAGCAATTCCTCTTGAGAGCCTGGTATGCTATCCATTTCTACTCAAGCAGTTGCGCCGGCCTTCATGTGAACAGCATGAGGGACCGGATCTACATGGTAATTTGTGAAGGTTATTAATAAGTTTGAGTTTGAGTAATCTAATCACTGGATGTGTGAAAAAGCTCATACCTCAAAACCAAATGTGCGAGGCTGCGGACGGGGTGGAGATAGCAGGGACGCCGTGAGGCAGAACGGGAGCGGCACTCGCGGCGGCGCGCGTGAGAGGCGGATGCGGCGGTGGAGGCGGTGACGCTGAGCTCCGGCGCACGGCGGCAGCGCTAGGGCACAGCAGGGTCGGGTTGGAGCTTGGGTAGGCCAGAGCGCGCGCGAGATAGCTCGGGAGAGGAAGAGGAGATGCTGCGGGACGGCGGAGAGGAGAAGCCTAGCTGCGGAGCTCACGGGCGACCGCCGGCGGGCCTCGCCGGAGCCCAGCGACGGGGGCGGGGGTTGGTCGTGCGGTGTACGGCCGAGATGGTGGAACGGGTCTAAGGAAAGCGGTGCCGGCGTTGCCTGGACCCGGCGTTGGAGTCCTGTAAGTGAACCGGGGTAAATGGGCCGGAGACGAGGTGTAGTGGGTGCGGCCGTATAAATCAAGCCCGTCTTTCGTGTTTAACGGAGACCTATCTGCCGCTCAAAGCGGCAAGATAGTCGAGGTAGGGCGCATGGCCCTCGTCAGCTGCTGTGTCTTCCTCCTCCGCTCAAAAAAGGAAAAACCAATGGTCCTGTGTCTTCCTTACCTACCACTACTCTTTTGGTTCTTCTATACTTTCATGGATAGAAATGTTGAAGCGGATAGTTTAACGAAATTCTTTCTTTCTTAGACCTTGGTCGGCATGTTTGGCTAGTTGAGCCTTATGACCTTGTAACAATTCCTATGAACCTCATTGATCAATAAAGTGCAACATAGTCCCCTAAAGAAAAACTACTCATTTGGTTTTCCAATGGTTTTCTTCTTCCTCCGCTTTCCTTTGGTTCTCATAAAACGTGAATATTTTTTAATTACATGAAAAAAAGAGCGAATATTTTAAAATTACTTGTTTTTTAATTCATATTTTTCTTTTGAAAAATGATCATCGTGTTGTAAGTGTTCACCATGTATTTTACAAAAAAGTTGATTATATTTTGAAAAAATAATTCATTGTGAATTTTTAAAAATTTATCGGGTGTGAGAAAATGTTCATCATGTATAGAAGCTTCAATTGTACTCATGTTAATATTATTCAACATTTCTTACAGAAAGATATATAGTGACCATACAGGAACAGTAGGAGAAAAAACACTAGCTAGATTCCTGATACAAGAACCAGGCCACCAGAAAGCAAGAACCGGCCACCACCAATGCAACCTCCTACTGGGACACACTGGTCTCAAGAGGCAAACCACTTTCGACTTCAGCTTCCTTTGCTGCAGCGGACCGCTCCGCAACAGCCTTTGACATCCCGAACATCTGATCAATACACCAAAGTTAAACAAGGCAGAACCACAAAAGTTTCAAGTTTCAGTGTCAGCGCAAATACCTTCTGGATGGTCTTCTTGAAGCAGGTCTTGTGCTCGTCCATGGAGGCATGGATGAACTCGTCAATGTGCTCTTTCACATCTTCGAGGAAGGTAGCATCATCATCAGTTTTCTTTTTCCGGCACGAGGACATGGTAGGGTTTTTAGGAGGAACAGGTGGCTGAGAACCTTCAGACTGTGTATTGCTGGAATCCATGTCGATACTGAAACAAACCAAGGGAGAAAAGGTTGATGTACATATTCCGAAGAGGAGGTCAGGGTAATATGGATCTCGAAGACAACTTCTGCATCACTGCAGCTACTCTACACGTTTAATCAGGGAAAGAACCATATGCCATCTGTCATACTTGACAACCGCAAACTTAAAACCAAAAAGGTGCATTATCTACTTCACCAAACTGAAACTTAAGAGAGTGCAATATAGAAATCGCACGACGGCAGTAATCAACTTGAGGTGAGACTGACTCAGAAGGAACAGAGACAAATCTGAAATGCACAACTGACATATGAAACGAAAGGGGAATACAGTGGCCATAAGTTCGACATAATTCGTTAGGTAAGTACTCCTACTAAATAAGAAGCTAGAATGCACCGATACGGGTACATGTAGCAGTATTGGGCCGGATACGTAAATTCGCCATTTTGGCAAAGCGCCAGAACAGGGATACGTTTTAGTATTTTTTTATTCACAAAAAATATATGTATAGAAGCTAGGAACAGCAGATTACCTTCTTGTTTTAGCTCTAATGTGGATGCCAAAGCAGCTCCAAACCTCTCCAATTGACAAAGTTGATGCCCTGTTCCGACTCCAAGTTCCAAAGAGATAGAATTATACTTTTAGTAAGTGTAAAACGAATATGGAGCAGCAAATGAGATCATTAGTTAGCTGTACATCTATCATGGCATAACTCGAAAGGTGGAACCTTAAGAACAGTCAGCTAACATCCAAAAGGAGAACCAATCACTTTAATCAGGTAACAAATTAGGTCTGACTATTGAAACCAACAATACAGCGTAACAGTACCACTATATTCCCAATCATAAACAAGAGTTGGGACATCTATGATGCCCACAATACCAGTATAGTAGTACTAATGTGTCAACCAATTTCGTCCAGTATAACCAAGACGAAGCTCCTGCTCTCTCAAATTGCATTTACTCCTAAGCTTTGATTCAGATAAAACAACTTAATCTTTTCCTTTACATATATCGTCAGGCATTGCATGTTTCACTGCTAACATGTTTAAACCCAAACATTTGAGCATCTGAAATAAATTCAAACTACAATTTGTATACATTTGCCCTTATAAGCATTATCACAAACACCTATCAAGCAAAATCCTTTCACATGTAAACTTGAACATGCGCTGGAAAAATCATGCAGCAAGTACTCATCAAGAAATAATCATCTTTTTATTCTCACAATATCAAATATACAGCAAGTACTCGTCCAATACAAAGATCAGGGGGGAAAAAGAACAAAGAGGAAGGGGGGGGGGGGGGGGGGGGAGGGAGAGGAAGGATGCAAGAGGAAGGGGGGGGGGGGGAAGGGAGAGGAAGGACGAAGGAGTGGTGGCTACCTGCCTATGGATTCGTCGCCGGCGTAGCTCCGGGCGGCGGCGTTGCTGCTCGACGAAGGGAGGCGCTGCTTGGCTCCTGTACCGGCGGCGGCGCAGCGGAGGCTTCGGCCGGCTGTTGTTTTCGTTTCTTTCTCTCTTTTTTTTTTCGACCGGAGTTTTCGTTTCTTTCTTGGAGAAAAGGGCAAGCGCTTGCGGTTGCACGGTCCCTGGCCTTTTTTTTATTTAGATATTTTCTTTTCGAGATGAGCACGGGCCCTGCAGGACCGGAATGACACCGCGGCGCACACGGGAAAGGACGGGACGGAGGCCCAGAGGATATTTAGGCCTTCTATAAGTCCATACAGGTGGAATGTTTAGTGTTTGGGGCGATGGAATGAAATTGCCGCCGGCCGACCACAGCGTTGTCAAAATAGACATGTTAAAATAATATTCAATTTTATACTAATAAATAAGAGAAAATATTCATGTATTTTTAATAATATCCATGTATTTTAAAATAGTATTCACCTATTTAAAAGGTGTACATTTAATTTTTTGTGTAATTTTTTTTGAGCATCAGTACAGACACAAGCGCTCATATACACACGCATACACTCACCCCTATGAACGCACACACGCACACCCTACCGCTATGAGCACCTTCGAGAGACTGAGCCGGCATATCATCTTGAGATTTACGAAGTCACCGTAGGCGCCTCGTCGTCGACGGGAACGTCTCAGTGTTTACTTATTGTAAAAATGTCCATGTAATTAAAACAATGTTTGAAATTTTAAGGAAATGTTTGTGACATTTTATAAAGTGTTTTCACCACGTTTTTAAAAATCATGTAATTTTACAAAGTACTCACACATTCTAAGAAAATCATGTAACTAAAAAATTTCATCTATTTTTTTGGAAAACAAATTCATGTAATCTTTAAAGGTGTTCATGCTTTAAAATATTCATATATTTTTTGAAAGTATTCACACATTTTTGGTAAAACATATTTGTGTATGTGCCAACAATGTTTATATTGTTTTAATATAATAAAAGAAGTAAATAGAAAAAATAATCGAAAAAGGTAACACAAAAATTAATTATAAAAGGAAAATAAAAACAGAAGAAATAGAACAAAAAAATAAAACAAGAAAGTTTTAAAAATTTAAAAATAAACAAAAAAGGTAAGGATAAAGAGGAAACCAAAAGAATCAAGAAAACTAGTACGGGCAACATGAAAATGGTCCTCAACCCATGGAAGGTGCTCCATAGGCGACTCCCGTGATATAGGCATATAAGGGCATGTACAATGGTTGATAAGATAGTCTTATCTTAAGTCTTGCATGTTATTTAGAGAGGACAAAAAAAGATGTCTACAATGGGTCATCTCTTAGCCTTATCTTCAATAACTAGCTATTCCTTAAAACATGGTGAGACATATTGCGCTAAGAGATCATCTCTTGTCTTCTCTTAAATAAGAGAAGACAAGCCTTTTCTTATGAGTTCTTTCTCCTCCACCTCATCATTTATCCTATGTGGCACTCCTAAGATAGCACCATTGTACATGTCCTAACATTTGGGACACATACTGAAAGTGCAACTGCGCCCTTAATAATGTTTTGGTATTGATGCCATAGATTTATAGGAGGGTAAATGTTTACAAAGTAAATCTACAAGTTCTAGCCCCCTTTTGCAATGTTGTGTTGTGCATCCTCGACCCTCCAAAATGACTAGGTTGAAGACATGTGCGACAACAAGATCAAGTACATTTTTTTTACTTTTGTTCTTAAGGCATAGGGATCCCAAGTTATTAAGAGGGGTTAAAGGGATGCAAATGATTTGCTCATTTCACAATCTTCAAATTTTAAGCCTATTCTCTCTCAAGTCCAAAACCAAAATTTCACAAAATATCCTAAGTCAAAGAAGTAAAAAAGGGAAACAAATAGTCAGCCCAAGTATCCGACATGTATCTAGTCGAACTATCTAGGCATTGGCAACTGGCTAGCTCGGGGTGGTTCATGAGATGGACAACTGCCAAACTGTTTGAGCCTTTGTCCGAGCTTGCTCGGTCTAAGCCGGGCAAGTCTTAGATTGTCCGGGCCTTGTCCCGGCTTGCTCGTTCTCGGGACGTTCACAAGCAAGACAAGCCCTAGACAATTTATGACTTGTCCAAGCACGCTCAGTTAGATTGTTTGGGCCCATAATAGTCGGACTGTCCGCCCCTTGGATTTACGCTAATCATTGTTGCTGGCTCGACTATTGTTCTCCTTAAAAATCAACAGTTGGACTGTCTGGCCACTTTTGGCATGGACTATCCAGCTATGGAATTTATGCAGAAAAACAACGACTAGTTGCAGATACACTATAAATATCCACCTACCTCTTTGTGGGTGGGTTGACCACATTGAATAAACTCGAGAAACAACTCTCCTAACTTTCCCCAAACCGAATCTTTGATTCTTGAGGGAATGTTGAGAGATTTGAGTGTGGATTCCACTCAAGCATAGATCTACACATCGTTATTACTTTGAAAAACTAGATTTGTGGTTTGAGTGAGTTTCAAGCTCTCCCCTTTGATCCTATTATTACTATGAGATGTTCGATAATCCTAGGCGTTAGGAGTTCTCACTTGAAAATCATGTTTTAATTTGCCCCAAAGTTTATAAAAGGTTTGGAGACTGCCTCAAGGGCTACCATGAGTGGATGTCCTTTATGGTGATATCTTAAGGAGAAGAAGTTGAGCTTGTGTGAGAATCCACCTCTCCAACGGTAACTTGCTCCCTCCAATCGCGTGTCTTTGGTTAACTCTAACCCTAGTTCGTTTATTGTGATTAACTCTGGTCACTTGATCTTGCAAGCTTTGTATAGGTTGTTCTCTCACCATAACATATTTAGGCTCACACTTTACATTCTGTAAAGTCTAAATTGCAAACAAGTGAAGTAATGTTTTTTGCTGACATATTCACCCCCTCTAGGTTCATCTTGATCCTTTCACAAATGACATACGAGCAACTCCGGCGGAGTAGCCACCCCGAAGGTGCAAATTAGATGGATTTAGGCTTGTTTGTTTGGATGCAGCTGCGATGCAACTAGCTTTGGGCTGGTTGTGATGGTAAAACTATTGTGCCGGGGAGGCGACTGTGAGGAAGTTTAGTCATTTGGCAGAACTTTAGATATGTTGTGAGCTAATGATATAACTAGAATTCCCCTAGAGTGCTAGAAGGATTCCAATTCACCGTTTGTAATATTATTTATTTATTTTATTAATACTAATCCATACCATACTAGTTTATAAATTATCAATGTAGTCAAAATATTATATGATAGTTATTTTACATTCTTTCGAATATTGATGATGATGGCAACTAAGATAATTATATGAACTTGAAAATAACTAGAAGAATTTTCATAGGTTTGAAAAACATGTAGGAGGGGAGAAATCAACACACAGACACACAACTCTCTTGCATGTTGATCTCCAAAAAGCTACCTTGCATGTTGTCAAGTGCTCAAGTTGAAGATCATAATTCACTCAATGCTCTGCCCCATCATGCACACAGACATGTCTACATAACCAAAAATCATTTGCAATCCATCACAAACATGCATAAGCTGCCAGATTCAATGACATCGATGAGAGGGGGGGGGGGGATCGGAGCATACTTTCATTTGGGTTCTCACAGTGTCCTTGAGGAGCAGGTTTGGCGCAACGAAGGAACATGGTCCAGAGGCGAGCACGAAACGATGCGAAGATGGGGGTGGTGGCAATGTATTAGGGCTAATGGTTTAGGGTTTACTATTGGGATTATGACTTAGGGTTTAAGTTTTATTATTGAAAAACCGGCGATTTTATCCTTCATCGTATGAAGTTTTAATCGATGAAACTAGGTGAAAATCTTAAAATTTGTAAAAATGTATTCAAGATTGCTATTATTTGAAAGCCCTCGTCACAAGAAACACAAATACGCAAACGAAACAAAAATTGGACTTTCAGTTCAAAAGATACAATAGATTCAAATTTGAATGCTAAAATAAAAATCAAGGAAGTTGGATGGGTGGAGCATGCCATCTCTACCAAAAATTGCATGCAGGGGTGGACCCAAAATAATCAATGGACTAGTCCATGAACGGACCTTCCATACACGGGAGAAAATCCACTCTCTTAACAATCACTCTTAGCTGAGCATGGAACTCCTCCAGTTCAAATCTGACATGTCCAACAAATCATTTATCTAAGAATTTGATAAGGGGTTCAATCTTTGCTCTACCCACTATAGTTTTGTATCCAACTTATTTTCTTCAACATTTTTTTGATTTTTTTTCAACATGCGTAGGTACGTGGCGAGCACAAAGCAAACTGTTCTTTCGCCATTTTCTTCAACATTTCTCAGTCAGATTTCCTCCCTGGCCATTTCAAACTATGATATACAAAATGAATCTCAATGTAGTCATTGGAAATTTTATATTTATGTATGCTAGTGTTGGGGCTTGATTTTACCAAGTTTAGCATGTCATAATATTAGTTTCCCGATCCCTTTTGGCGCAATGTATGTCTGCGTTGGGTAGCCAAAGGTCCAAACCAAACAAAAATAAAATTTATTTTTCTAGTATTTACACCACGTGAGAGAGACAATGCTGAAAAAACAACAGTAAAATGATTTCATAGATCATGGGTCACCCTGGGCAGTACCATCATAAACAGTGAACACGACCATATATAGATACCTAGCTAGCTGAAACATCAAAGCTGAACTAATGATACACTGAAGAAGCGATGAAGCAAACACCAATTCAGCTGTTCTCATAGCTTGAACTAACGAAGCTAGCTACAGCTAGAACTAACCAGAGAACCAACCTAGTGATGTAATTAGCTATACTAGAGAAGAATGATATGCATATGCTCGATCGATCAAGAGCAGCCGAGCCTAAGCTCAAGATCCAGACCATCATCTTCCTCCTTGGTGCAGGACTGCACCCCAGCCTCCAACCCCAGCTCCAGGCTCAACCCTAACGCCCTCGTGTCCGCCGCAGCCGCCGACGAGCGCTCATTGTACAGGGATGGCTGCGGCGCCGGTGGAGGAGGAGGAGGATAGTTGAGGTTGGGGATAGGTGCTGCTGCTGCTGCCCGTCTAGGGTTAGGGCTTCCACCAGCAGCAGCAGCAAGCTGAGGAGGAGGAGGCGGGGAGCCGTGGCGGAGCCTGGCCCTGTCCCTGCGGTGGACATTCATGTGGCCACCGAGGGCCTGCGCGGACCGGAACTCCCTCTTGCAGAAGCTGCAGGTGTAGGAGCGCGGCGGCCACGCGAAGCTGCAGCTGTAGCGCCATGGCTGCTGCTCCCTCGCGCCCCCGCTCTCCATGGTGTCGATCGGGCCTTGCAAAAGTAGCTAGCCTAGCGAAGGAGGAAGAGGCGCTGGCTGGCTGGCTGGCTGGATGTATGGCAAGTGGAGGGAAGTGGCGCCTGGTATTTGTACTGGCGACACAGGTAAGCTTGATGGCCCCTGGCTGTTCTTGCTGGTCACTTTCATGTCTCAGTCCATCACACACCAGTCTCTCTCCCCCCGGGCAGTGCTATCATGGCGATGGACTTGGGTAGCCATACACATACTCTCAGTTTCAGTCAATCTCTCTCTCTCTCCCTCTCTCTCGCAGCATGCACAGGAGATGATGAGCGACAGAGTCCTGGCCGGGAACAGGGGAGGCCACTGTAGATCATGCACGCACGCACGCACGCATGTACTAGTTGCGTTTCACTGTTTTGTGCTTGGCATGCGGGGCCAGGTGCGTGCGCGACCGGGCCATTCAACCGACCCAGAAATGGACACCTCGGTAATGGCATCTCCCCTTTGTCAAACGTGCCCAGCAAAATCTTTCCCTGGACAACAAACCGCAGTGCCACTCCAGTCCAGCATCAAGCAGCTTTACAAGTGCTGATCTCTCCCCAAGCATATGCATGCAGCTTGACCACGTGCAACCCAAGATCACAGGCCAGCTGGAAAAATTGACTGCATAGCATATATGCCAAGGATTCATCACCTCTCTCTCCATGAATCTTTCTTGCTTTCACTGCCTCACTTAATTTCTCTGCGTGCATGTATCCTGTGGTGTGAGTGCCACTGTGCTAGCATGCATGAATGAAACAGCCACTCGAGTGGAGAGGTACAAACCGACATGGAAATGGGCAAACCATGGGGCTGGCCCTGCCTCATTCTCCCATGCTATACTCATCAAACGACTCGCTTCAAAGCTCACGTCAAACAATGGCCGGCCGGTCTCCCTCCCTGCCGTATTCGTCTGCTGTGCATGGCATGGGGATCGATATGCACGTGAGGGAGATCACTGTGCTGGCAGCACGAGTATGTAGATGTAGTAGAGCATATCAGACCACTGCCACTGCGTTGCACGTAGTAAATTAACATGATGCAACGGCCTCCAACTCTCCTAGTGCAGTATCAGTTTATCTAATTCACATCTAGATGTTTTTTTTAAAAATGTCACATCTAAGCTTTCACAAGTATATAATGTAGCAACAAAAAAAATTAGAACAAAAAAATAGACCACAAACAGAATGATATCAACTTAGATGTGGCATAACTATGTCACATCTAGATGTGTCCTAGACGTGTCTTAGATATGCACGTTCTTGTATTACGAGAACGAGGGAGTAGTAAATTACCTTGAGGAATAAGACCAAATTGTATGCTGATCTGAATCTCCAATAAACAACCTGAGAGAGAGAGAGAGAGAGAGAGAGAGAGAGAGAGAGAGAGAGAGAGAGAGAGAGAGAGAGAGAGAGAGGGAGAGATGTCCATGGACGGTAGAAGAGATAGATTCTAGCAGAGTAGGAAAGACCACCCATTTTAGGCAGTACTGATTGACATATACTTGGAACTCGTGCAAATGCAATGCTGCAGATGTGGAGCCTTTCCCTTACTGTAGATCGACATGACACCCTGTGGCCAAAGCAAGAGCAACGTGCGCCGCGGCCTTTGGAGTGACAGCCATCCATCTACTTTCCTACTCCGTATCCGTTCAATGCATGCATCTTCAATCAACATATACAATAATGAAAGGTTTTCTCTAGCTCCAGTGAGCTTGTACAACATATACTCTCTTTTGTTTCCTCTTAGCCGATGGTTGCCATGTATCAAAACTCTAATGATTTCTTTAATGAAATCGGAGAGAGATCCCTTCATTCAAATTTCTTTTACAGTAATATAAAAGTTCTGAAGAGGTAGTTACTATATGAAAAGTCGTCGAGTAAGGGGATTGTGTCACTGTGTGATAGGCCCAACCCCATGCAGTTACACCTCCTACCTGAATAAGGCTGCTAATTTTTCACATGGACATGAATGACCGCGGGTACACGGTCCGAATGGGTAGGGTTTGGAAATTTTTGTGCACAAGGGCAGCATTCAAATCTGATCCGACTAGTCAAACTAGCCATAGTGGAGAGTAAGTTACACTAGTAACATACACATGACCCTAGCTTATTTTACTACCTTTATAGTGGGTAGTAACATAAGTATGGTGTCATGCAAACCTTCATTTATTAGGTTATAAACTCATATTATATTGGGATATGTGATGTCACGGTAACTAGCTAAGTTACTCAAATTGCCTCTCTCCTCATTAACTCATTACCATATAGCTAGGCAAACTTGCTGAGTTGGACTCTATGTTACTGTTGAAGTTACTCCCATTATGAGTCTCATGGATTAGGCATGGGTTCCATACACGTGGGTATGCCCAAATCCAACCCGATAGTCTGACTTTTGGAGGCAATATTCCCTAATCCCTACTCACTATCCTTAATAAATCTGAACTAGAAAAAGAAAGAAAATCACCGCCGTAACTTACTCCATGTCTTGTCGAGTTGTGTTATGTCATTCCCTTAGCATTTTTTATTGTGTTATGTCATTTCGTGAGGAACTTAGATTGTGAATTCATGTGCTTAGTACTTGTGCTTATTTGGGTATTGTCCGGAGTGCTAATCTTAGTTGGCACGCATTTTTGCTATTTTCGAAGGTATTATGTATACCTATTGAGAGGATGTGATGGATATGCATACCCAATCGATATCCATCATGTTTGGCCATGGGCGCGATTTTCCGCCCATGGGTTATTTCATGGGTGGGCAGGGAATGCCTTAATGGATTTGGGTTTGGAATTGATGGTATTTTTCAATCTGACCCGAACCCGAACCATTCGCATCCATGTACATGAACCATGTGTCAAACTTGCATAATATTAGTGGTCTCTCACTATAGAAATTGCTCGTTTTGTTTCTTTTCAACAAAATGATATTTGAACTTACAACTTTGTAGGCCTGCAACTCAAGAGTAAATGAGTCGATAAGGCTTTCCTTGCAATTTTCTCAAACCACACACAACAACACATACTAGTAGTGAAAGTGCAACTAATCCCCGGGTGGTTTTGGTAATTCATAACAACATATAGCTCATTGAACTAATATCCATTCAAGATAAATATTTCAGGATGTTCAGTGATTGGCATGGCATGGACTAGAGATGTGGACCCCTCAAAATGCTAAGGACAAATATTGGCAAAATCTCAAGACTCTTCATTTCTATTTAAGTGATCCAAGATCACATTGAGTCCATAGGAAAGTCAATAATATTAAAAGGGGATGACGTGTTGCTTAATGGTTTACTTGCTCAAGTGCTTAGTGATATTGCTCCAAAACCCTCAACCACTTTCTCCATCCAAATATGTCCAAACCCTAATTACAAACTCGGCCCCATCGATTCTTTCAACTCGGAACCACCGAGTTCATTTGACGTAGCCACTGCCAGAAACCCTAACGATTCGGTCACACCGATACAGATCTCGATCCCACCGAGATGGCCTTGCCAACGCTCTATTATCTATTGCATTCGCTTCGGTCCCACCGAGTTTATGCAATCGGTCCTGCCGAGTTGGCTTGACAGATTCTCTGTTGCTTATTGCTTCGCTTCGGTCCCACATAGTTGATGCAATCGGCGCTACCGAGATGATGTTTGCCCTAAGCCGAGCACATCGGTCCCACCAAGTTGTTCCAGTCGGTCCCACTGAGATTCCTAACATTCATATTTTTTAACAGATAGGTGCCACCGAGTTTCCTAATCGGTGCCACCGAGATGAGTTAAAAGTGTGTAACAGTTGGATTTTGTGTGGAGGCTATATATATACCCCCTCCACCCCCGTCTCCATTGGAGAGAGAGCCATCATAATGTGCCTACACTTTCACCATTCATTTTTTGAGATAGAGCCACCTACTCATGTGTTGAGATCAAGAGATTCCATTCCAACCTTTTGAACCTTGATATCTAGCCTTCCCAAAGTTGCTTTCCACTCAAATCCCTCTTCCACCATAGCCAAATATGTGTGAGAGAGTTAGTGTTGGGGAGACTATCATTTGAAGCACAAGAGCAAGGAGTTCATCATCTACACACCATATATTACCTTTTGTAGAGTGGTGTCTTCTAGATTGGTTAGGTGTCTCTTAGGAGCCTCCGTCGTGATGTGGAGTTGAACCAAGAAAGTTTGTAAGGGCAAGGAGATCGCCTACTTCGTGAAGATCTACCCGAGTGAGGCAAGTCCTTCATGGGCGATGGCCATGGTGGGATAGACAAGGTTTCTTCTTCGTGGACCCTTTGTGGGTGGATCCCTCTATGGACTTGCGCAACCATTACCCTTCGTGGGTTGAGGTCTCCATCAACGTGGACGTACGATAGCACCACTTATCGGAACCACGCCAAAAATCTTTGTGTCTCCATTGCGTTTGCATACTCCAAACCCTTCCCTTTACCTTCATATGCAATGTTTTACTTTCCACTGCTATACTCTTAGAATTGCGTGTGCAGGTTGATTGCTTGACTTGTGCTAATTGCTAAAATCTGCCCACAACTAAAATAGGGAAAATGTTAGATTTTTATTTGGTCAAGTAGTCTAATCACCCCCCTCTAGACATACTTTCGATCCTACAAGTAGCCATACCCTTGGCCTTGGTAGCCGTCTAACCTCCATTGTGACTAGTGAATTGAGTCCATAAGGCTACCGTTGCAAGGCCTTGCTCTGAAGGACTAAAGCAGTAAAGGGCCCTTCTTGCTGGCTTAAAATTCTCCATCAAGGGGCATATGCTGCCCTAAACGATCAAACTTGGATACAAAGCTAGATCACATATGGGAATTCAGGTTTCCTCCCAAGGTCTGCATCTTTGGCTGGCTCCTACACACCAACTTCCTCGACACAATGCAAAACCTGCATAAGAAAACGATCCATCAACATGCCGCTTCTCCCAGATGACTTCATCCAATCGAATACATGCAACACCTTCTCTTCACATGCCTCGAATCTCGAAAATATGGAGAGTGGCTGTGATATGGCCATGTTCCTCCCACTGATCATGATGTATATGATGTCGTGTGTCCTTTAGTTCTTGAGGACATGTGAGAAGTCTTGTGGCTAGTAATCATGTGAAGTTGATTACCATTTAACATTTTGATGATATGTCGTGTTGTTCTTCCTCTAGTTGTTTTATGTGAATGTCAACTACATGACACCTCACCATCTTTGGGCCTAGGGGAAGACACTGTGGAATTAGTTTGTAGATGATGGGTTGCAGGAGTGATAGAAACCCAAACCCCAGTTTATGAATTGTTCTGTGAGGGGCTGTTTGGATCCAACTGTTTAATGCTATTGTTAGATTTGTTTTAATTATTTCTCTTGTATATGAGGGTTCTTGCATGGATGGTATAATCATAAGTAGGTATTTGTTCAAGTAAGAACATTGCCCTAGCTCCAGTCCACCCACACAACACTTATTAAATCAATGAATAGTAACTTAATGAATCATGGTTAAAGTAACTTGACGATATTCCGGTGTGTCCTCAAGAGTGTTTTAGCTATTATAAGAAACACAACCAGCTTCTCCTTAGCATACATATGGATTGGGCCAATTGCTGAACTTTATTACTTTTGTTACTATTTATCTTGCTATCAAACAATCTACGAAATTATCTTTACAATATTTACAGTGAAACCTTGCTGAAAACTACTTCCTCTGTCTCATAATATAAGACGTTATTACATGAAATATATGAGTATACTGGATGTAATAACATCTTATATTATGGAACGGAGGGAGTCCTTGTCAATTCTTTTTGCTCCTCGTTGGGCTCGACACTCTTACTTATCGAAAAGGCTACGATAGATACCCTATACTCGTGGGTCATCAAAGGCATGTGTCAAGCTCTCCGACAAGAAAAAGGAAAAGAAGTTCGAGAGGTTTAACATATTGATGGCGGCGACTAAGAAGAAGATTAATCTCGAAGGGAAGAAGACCAAGCGCGAAGAGAGGAGGGTTGAGCTCGCGGCCACTTCAGAGGATACTAAGATCTTGACCATGAGGATAGACGAGTTGGATGGCGATGGGCAATGGTCGTGCGTGCCGTCCATGTCAAGGATATTGAAGTGCTTGGCAGCAGAGATGGAGGCACTAGTAGAAAACGGGCCTTTAGTCCCGGTTCCAGAGGGCCTTTAGTCCCGGTTCTGGAACCGGGACTAAAGCCCAAAACTTTTAGTCCCGGTTTGCTTACGAACCGGGACTAAAGGAGCTCCACGTGGCTGGTTTCTGGAGCTCCGCCTTTAGTCCCGGTTGGCAACACCAACCGAGACTAAAGGATTTTTTTTGAAATTTGTTTTTTTTGAAAAAAAATTGATTTTTTTATTTTCAAATTTCTAAATTATTTGACAATTTAATCTCTAATCACCCCTCATCACTGCTCAAGTATGTACCACTCATTCCAAATCGTCTAACTTCCCGGCTGGTCACCTATCCTCTCACTACCCCAGTCTAAGCATGCTTAACTTCCGAGTTCTATTCTCCCTAGTTTCCAAGTCTGCACTTGCTGTTTTCCTGACAATAGTAAGCTGTCAATCCTATTAACCCTTAGGAGTTGAAATTGAGCATGAAGCACCGTTTCAGTTTGAAACTATTATTCTAAAAAATAATAATTAATTAGTAACACTAATATTTCTTGAATAAGTAGTTTGACCATAGTTTGACCAAAAATTCAAAAAAACTTAAATTTGAGGATATTTTTTTCCTTTCAGAATTTGAGGATTCTAAAAGTTTGCAAAACGCCTTGCGGCCATCGAAATCGGAAGCAGATTTTCGTGCTGAACATTTTGATATATTATACATTTTTTCTCGACATCGTATGCAAAAATTATAGCCGTTTTACTTTTTCATAACACTTTTTTTGCAAAACATGTCGAAATTTATGCTTTTTAATTTTCCTAACTAGTAGATGTAGTAACATAACTACATCTTGAAGGGTTTTATTTTTTGAAGTTTTTATCATTTCTTTTGTTTTTTTTCAAAACTGAAATGGCGATACGTGGGGGGGGGTAGAGTTTGGTGGTGTCCACCAGAAGCATACTACAACATGGTGTCCATCCAATCCTACTGTTGAGTACATCTGCTAGCACCGTCCAGCCAGAGTCAGAACTAAGGTTAACCAAGCCAGAGTCACATTCTATTAAAGTGGCAAAAAGAATTACTTTTAATATAGCAAAACCAATTCTATCAACTATTATTAAAGGCTAAACAACTATTAATACAAAAATTTAGCAAAATTAATATTAATTAATAATAAAAATTTATCTACTGTTGTCTAACAGAAGCATCCTACAACATGTTAAAATCTACAAAAAGAACTAACTAAAAATAATTGAAAAGAACAATTAAAGGACTAAAACAACTATATAAGAAAAACAGTACTGTTTTAATTAAAATTGTAATATAAATTATTCTAAAAATAATCAAATAAATCTTACTGTGACAACAATCTAACATGTGACTAGGAGCAAAAATAATTAAATTAAAAACTATTTTCAAACTCAAATTATTCACAATCTAGGGTTTGAAGCAAATTTAAAAAAATCATATTTAAATAATTCAAATTTGAAAACTAATGGCAGAAACAGAAACTAGACAAAATTATGAATCTAATGCAAAAAGAATCACTCAAAAATATCAAATACCACAAAAGATATAAGCAATTTAAAACAGAGACTAAACACAAAAAATAAATGGAAAAACAAAAAACAAATTTCAAAATCCCTTTAGTCCCGGTTCGTGGCTCAAATCGGGACTAAAGGTCTCATTTGAACCGGGACTAATCCCTGCCTAGTGCCTTAGCCGCTCGAACCGGGACTAATGCTCACATTAGTCCCGATTCGTAATGCAACCGGGACTAATGTGTAGATTGAGCTTGGACCAAAGCCCTGTTTTCTACTGGTGAGGCAGTCGAGAAGGAGTTAGATGGTGAGGAGAAGGCGGCACCAGAGTGAGCGAGGAGGCTTGTATAGCCGATCTGGCAAGGAAAATTTGCCCTTTTTTGCACGAACTACTGAAATTGGCTCCTGCATCCGTGTCCATGGACTGGTCCAGATTAGTTCGCGAAGAAATACTGCGTCCGTTTTAGGGACGGTATTGGAGATGCCCTAAGTCTGGTCTTGTCATATCCTCCCCCCTTTGCGTATATCGTGTATAGGGCCATGGAGCAGTCCGATTCCACGAGCACCGGTGGGTCGGTCCTTTGAAATGCAAGGCCAGGCCTTCCATGTCCCGTTCTGTCAGACTTTTCCCCTGTTTCTAAATGCAAATCATCCTAATATTCGTTCAGAAAAATTGTTAGATGGAACTCTGTTTCGAGTACAAAGAAAATGACCTGCTCAACCTCACCTGCTTTCACGACTTCCTATTGTCATTTTATAATTTACTAGCGGTTGGGGCGTGCCATTGCGCGCCGCTTAAGAGGAAGATATACATGCGTTTTCTCCATTTCAAAGAGAAAGAGAAAGAAACCTTATCTTCATAAAAAAAACTTTCTCACATCAACCAACCAACAGATGACACGCGGACATCACATCCATTTCAAAAGGAAAAAAAGGGCCTTCAACTCAAAATAAAAAATATTTTCTAAAAAAGAAACAATTCCCACAACAGCCAAGCCATAGCCGCCACTTGGCATAGCTGAGAGGCCGCCTTTTTCATGTGACTTAATGGGTTTAATGAGATGCTAATGCATCATAGGTGGGGAGACAAACCCCGAGCTATTAATTTTGAATCATCTATATCTATATCTATACCAATATAAAAAGAACCAAAGGGCAGATCCAATTAATCTGGGCCATCAAATCATGTCAATCCAACGACCTAGAGTGCTTCAATGCCGAGCGCTCAACAAGTTTGGCGTGCAGTTAATTTCATGCCAAATATAGTGCTAATCACATAATAACACACAAATAATATCGTACTTAATATCTGCATGCACTTAATATACTTCCAAATTAACGTGCATTGCAGTACACATTGACTAGTTAGTTATATCTTCCAATTTTACCGATGCTGATATATAAGTATTTGTTATCATCCAGAAAAAAAAGAAAATATCATGTGCATCCCCCCGCCCCCAGCCCACACATCCCACGCCATTAAAAATGGGTAGATACATTACCCACGTCCTTGCTACCCCTTTCTTAATGGAGCTGCTGCTAATTTCTGTCAAGAATCTTTTGATGGAACTCAGTTTTGACAGCGATGCTACACTTAACGGTGATAATATAAGCCAAAAGACGAAGCAAAAAGCACCTATTTAGAAGCTTTTCTGACTTTTTTGTCAAAGTGAAAAATCTGCAAAAGCAGAAGCAAAAGCCCAAATAAACAGGACCTTAGCCCTTAGGCCTAGCATTTTTGTGCTTTTGACAGCAAAAGAAGATGACCTATTCAACCTCACTTGATTTCATCACTTCGATATTGTCATTACTTCAATATTTTCGTTCAAGAATCTGTTGATACTACACAATTGTGAGATGATAACACATAAAATGTACTCCAGCTATTAATTTTGAATCATTAATTATCCTCCATTTTTTCAGGTACTGCTGGGTATGGAGTATTTAAGATCATCCGGAAAATCGAAAGAGATCCTGCGTCCCCCCCTCCCCCCCCCTCCCCCTCCCCCCCAATCCTTCACCATAAACCCAGGTAGATACATTACCCACGTTCCTACAATCCCACATAACCTTATCATGCGATCCATATTCATTAGGAATTGAAGCCATTTATGTGTTACCGCATGCGCTGGATTTATGAATTGACTAATACTCCTACATGCCAAAAGTAAGGCACGACACATTAATTATTTGTGCCATATAAAGATTACCCGGTATTGATCCTATTCCAGCATTCCCATCATCTTCCTTGTGTACCTGTCTGCGACTTAAGAAATGGCATCGTTTGTAGACCTCTTAGTACAACTTCTCTTGCTCACCACTCTCTTTCTCACACTCGCACTATCCTATATCAATTCAGCTACCACAAGCATACACCAAAATGCCACAAAATCCTCTGCTTATCGTGCTTACATCGTGCTCGTCCAGCCACCACCCTTGAATGCAGGCGAAGACGCACATCATCAGTGGCACGAGTCTTTCTTGTCGAGCTCGTTGGCAGGTGACTCTATCAAGTCACGTCTTCTCTACTCCTACACCGAGGTGTTCAACGGCTTCGCCGTGAGGCTCACCGATGCCGAACTCGACATCGTGTCCAAGAAGCCAGGGTTTGTGCGTGCATTCCCAGACCAAACGCTGCAGCTAATGACCACCCACACGCCAGAGTTCCTTGGGCTAAGGAATGGCACCGGGTTCTGGAGCCAGGCTGACTACGGGAAGGGAGTTATCATCGGGCTGCTTGACAGCGGCATCTATGCGGCGCACGCTTCCTTCAACGACCATGGTATTCCACCACCCCCCGCAAGGTGGAAGGGCTCGTGCGACGCGGCCCAGTGCAACAACAAGCTTATCGGTGCCAAGTCACTGACTGCGGGTGATGACTCTGACGAGAAGAGGGGCATGGAACACACACCTCATCCACAGCCGCCGGAAACTTCGTAACCGGTGCATCATACAATGGTGTGGGCACAGGCACCGCGGCCGGAATTGCCCCGAGCGCCCACATTGCCATGTATAAGGTATTTGTTGCTCGTGACTGCAAGTCATCTGCCGTACTGGCCGGCCTAGAAGAGGCCATCAAGGATGGGGTGCACGTACTCTCGCTCTCCCTTGGCAGCAGCACAGGCGCCAGCTTTGATCAAGACCCCATATCTATTGGCGCCTTCAGTGCCGTGTCCAAGGGCATCCTTGTGGTGTGCGCCGCCGGCAACAGCGGTCCGACTCAGCGCTCCGTCACCAATGAAGCACCCTGGTTGCTCACGGTCGCCGCCGGCTCCGTGGACCGGAGCTTCGGAGCTAACATCCATCTCGGCAATGGCAAGAGCATTGAAGGAGAAGCACTTACCCAGATAGCGAATCCAAGCTTAAAGTTGCACTCTCTCCTCTACTCCGAGGAATGGCGGTACTGCAATTACGACTATGATAGTAGTATCACTGGTAAGATCCTCGTTTGCAAGGACAATAAGTCAAAGGCTCAACAGTCCAAAATCCGCGACATAGTGGGCACTGGCGCGGCAGGCGTGGTGTTGTTCAACGACGAAATCAGTGGCTACACCACCATTGCTACGGACTACAACTGCAGCGTTGTACAGGTGACTGCGGCCGGTGGCGAGGCCCTCATAGCTTACATCGTGTCGACGGACAATAGCTCTGCGGCGTCTCTTGCGTACAACGGTACACAGTTTGGCGTACGCCCTGGCCCCGTCGTGGCCTCGTTCTCTTCCCGGGGTCCAAGCTCACTCGCCCCCAACATCCTAAAGCCAGACATACTTGCACCGGGCCTCAACATCCTTGCTGCTTGGCCGTCAAAAACGGGCCATGGACAGGGCCCTTTCAACATCATATCAGGCACATCCATGGCGACGCCACATGTCAGTGGTGTCGCGGCGCTCATCAAGGGCATCCATCCTAACTGGTCGCCGGCCACCATCAAGTCTGCCATCCTGACAACGTCAAACATCATTAACGGTACCGGCGGCTCAATCTTGGACGAGCAGCATGGAAAGGCCGGAGTGTATGACACAGGCGCCGGCCATGTAAACCCGGCGAGAGCCGCCGACCCTGGCTTGGTGTATGACCTCAGCGTCATTGACTACGCTGGCTACATCTGCTGGCTCCTTGGTGACAGCGGCCTAGCAACCATAGTGCGCAACTCGAGTTTGACCTGTGCGAAGCTGCCCAAGGTCCAGGACATGTAGCTGAATTACCCGACGATAACCGTGCCGCTAACATCAACGCAGTTCACCGTGAACCGGACTGTGACAAACGTCGGGCCAGCAGATTCAACATTCAAGGCGAAAGTGGACGTGCTGAGGTCTCTGACGGTGCGTGTCGTCCCGGAGACGATGTCGTTCTGCAAAACCGGAGAGAAGAAGACCTTTAGTGTGTCCGTGAGCGGCCATGACCTGGGCACAGAGCTCTACGTGGAGGGAACCTTGAGCTGGGTATCGGAGAAGCATGTCGTGCGTAGCCCCATCGTCGTTGTCGCCACAGGAGGTGATACTGCTCCGGCACCATCACCATGAAAGATGTCCATGCTATGAGATCGATGGCTGTTTTCTTTTTCCTTGTTCAATTCATTTTCGGTTTACTGTTGCGTCAACATAAACAGTAATAATGGAACAGGAATGTAAATCGTCTCATATATACCAATACGTGATGGTGTAGAGTTTGTTTTTTCTGTTTTTTATTTACTTTTTTACTGCATAATTGTGGGTCAGTTAGGCTGGTCACAATGGGCAAGAACATAAGCTAATAACTTACACACTTCTGTAGACTATGTTACTATCTTCATAGCGGGTAGGAACATCTATGTAGTGTCATGCAACGATGTATTTATTAGGTTATAGACTCATTGTTTTTTGGAATGTGTGATATTCCGGTAACTTAGCTAGTAACCACAAGCACCTCTCCGTTCATTAAATATGTGCCACATAAGCAAAGTTGTAATGAAGTGTGTGATGTTACTCCTAAGTTCCTCCCCATTGTTACCAGCCTTACAATTCCGTTCCTTTGTTCCGCTACTCGACGCGCCTGTGGGGCATTGGTTTCAGCTTTATTTCTTTTGCGCGTACTACGGCGGGCAAAAGCCAGCCTGAACACATTTATTAATTTTAAGGTTTAACAGAGTATATATATATAGAGAGGGCCATAGGAGAAGGGAGAAACATCAAAATAAAACAACTATGCTACATTTAGCCGGGACAACATGATTCCCTAGTTGGTGAGAATTTGTTTGTGATCCTCCTTTCCACATCTATGGGCCCAAAGGAAGAAGTCTTGCGTTGCCCGCCGAAGAACAAAACCAAATGATTCCACTTCTTGCTTGAAAACTTTAGCATTCCTTCTTTTCCACAGGCTCCAGAGGATGGACATAATAACCGTATTGCGAATTTTGCAAGCAGGTGAACGTCCCTGCAGGTCTTGGATGGAAGAACAATCTTAAGGGTTGACGTTTAGCGAGTCCACAGTCATCCAAGCTTGAGCGGCAACATGGCAGTGAATTAGCATGTGGGAAGTAGATTCCGTTTTCGAACAGAAGGGCAGGTGTCTGAGTCCGTTAGATCCCTTCGGAAGCGACGCTCGTTTCTAAACAATCTTCCTCGCATAATGCATGTATAATTGTTAGTTGGGGACTGTAATACATTAAAAAATGATTGCTCGCATAAATAAGAAATGCATGGAACCTATGTTGCTCAGCTAAAATTACATAACTAAGATATAGATTTATACATGCGAAGATTCGGCCATATATCGAGGACTAGTAAAAACTGAATTACCAAATTTAGATTACATATTCACACGCTAGCTGTGGTACTTAAAGTTTCATGATAATATCCTTCGCCGCTTTTAGCTCAACGGGCAAGAATCTAGCGATCAGCTCCTTGAGAACGGACGGGCAACTGCTCTTCAGATGCTCATAACCATCACTTGCCACCATAGCCTCAAAATTGGAAGGAGAGGCAAGGAACTCAAAGCAAGCTTCCTTTAGTCCAGGGCAACTATGTTGTTCAGCTAAAGCTAAGCTAGTCGCCACGGTATCGGAGTCAATGTGCTTGCACAGCTTCTCCTCACATATCAGTTTCAACCTCTCGACATCGTACCTGTCAGCCGCGACGAGTAAATGGCCAGCCATCGCCGCGTCTTCACAGGCCATCTCAGACGGTGAGTCGTCCGTGTATATGAAATGCAGCAATGACTTGAACACGTTGCTCTCCATATCCTTGATCTCTACAACCGGATCATTAGCGGCATTCTCCATCATGGAGCCCAAGAGCTCGGCCTTGAAGACGGAGGACCGGGCAGCGAGCACGGACCTATGGGCCGAGAACTTGTCCCCGCCGACGTGGAAGGTGATGTCCGCACCATCCATGCTGTTTAGGAGGCCGCTAAGTTGCCGGCGCAGGTTGCTCCGAGGAACCACCACAAACTGTTTATTACTACACTTTGTAATTTCGTCGCTACGGTTCTCCTTGAAGACGGTGACATCGCATCTGATGGCGAAACAATCGTCTATCAGATGCGGCGATCCCTCGAGATTCGCCTTGTTGATAAAATCGAGGAAGCCCCAGCTGGAATCTTTTCCTGTGAAGGTGTGTACGGAGGTGTAGGTACGGGTGAAAGAAGGCACTGGCACCCCGGCCTGGTCGAGCACGCTGAAGGTGCATTTCGCCTTCACATCCTTGGCGCCCATAGAATCAACAAGAACCAGGAAAATAGATGCGAAATCAGCAGCATCCTTGTAACCGTTTGGGTAATAACGCACGGCCCAAACATGGCCTCCGACGGTGAAAGGCGTAGATCTTGCGTACTTGCCGGTCTCGAGCAGCTCCTTGGTTCTTGAGTATCCGGCTATGTTGAGCGTGTATGAGTATGACCGATCCTCGTCGTCAATTACGATAGCACCACCAGAAAGATTGCAGTTTCCTGATGCAGTACGATCTGCTCTTGTTGGCTGCCCGCCGAAGCAACAGCGCATCATTATGATTTTCGATAGGAGGGGGTCTGGGACTGTGGATGTCGGGGCGGCCGATAGTACGTACGGAGTACTTGGAAGCGAGATCGACACAGGACCCCCTCCTGCATTATAAGACGGTGACGGGCCAGATTGGTAGTTTGTACCTGGGACACAATCCGTTGCTGCTCCTGATTCCAATTCCAACTACGACATGAAGACGAAACCTACTCGGAACCACTTAAGCTTTCGTCCGGTCGTTCCTCCATCGTTCGATTGGAGTGGTCCTAACCATTGGATCTGCTCTGCTTGTCTCGTGAAAAATAAAGAGATAATATCACTGGTGGTGCTTAAACTTGGCACTCATGTTCAGTTTAGTGCCTGAACTTGAAAAATACATCGAACTGGTTTCAAAACTTGGCACAAGCATGCAAATACAGTGCTAATCCTATTAGTAGACATAAAGTATGCTGACATGGCACCGTATTTCACTTAGCATGCGCACAGGTCACATGCTAGCATATCATATCTCACTATGACCCGTGGGCCCCACCTATCTGCACAATACAAAGAGAAAATTGTGCCCTAAAAAAGGCAAGCTATGGGACTCGAACAGGCAACCTCTCCTAGCAAACTGGAACAACAAGCCAGAAAACAATTCATTTTCTCGTGCTTGCTAATGATAACAGTTCGTATTTTGTGATATAGAGAGACACGTTTGTGGGTTTTAATTGGCGACGATCTGGATAATTTATACCGCACAATCCTTTTTCTTTCGTACCGACGACGATCTGGATTGCAAATAAACACCCCATTATAATCATATAGGGAAAAGAAAACATCAATAACTACACATGCATACCTCTGAAAAAGTCGCAAGGGAAAACAACAGATTTCTCACCGCGAGAGTGAGAGAGAGAGAGAGAGAGAGAGAGAGAGAGGAAGAGAGAGAGAGGAAGAGAGAGACGCCTTACAATTAACCATATTCAAACACGTTTTGTTTTGTGTGAACACCGAGGCCATCGTCGGCGAGGGTGCGAAGGAGGATAAGCGGCAACACAAATATGATGTCTCGCTAAAATAAAGGAGATGGACGTATTGTGGTCTTGAGTGATGGTTGTTGGGTTAAGAGCGTGTGTTATATTTTCTCTCCCGTTGCAAAGCACGGACTCTTTTGCTCTAAATTATACAGGAATTTTTATAATCAGAAATACCGTTTCATTTATAGGATATTTTTAAAACAAATATGTTAATATTTTTAAAAATTACTTGAACATTTTTCTAAATAATTTATTTCATTTGTATGTATAATATTTATAACGGACGAGTAACTGAATTATGAAAAATATAAGAAGGCTAACATATGCAACATGGGCCGCACTAACTGCAGGCCATTTAAACTACACCAGCTTGTTGACTTACAATACATTAAGAGACCTTTTACGGTGCATCAAATCAATTTGGGCCGTTTATTTCTATTGCTTGGAGGGCCCAAATAAGCCAATACTACAGCAGATTTTCGGCATTATATTGACTCATTAGGGTCATTTTAGGTACTCTATTTTTTATTAATCTCCTTTCTCGCCATGGCGCAGTCCATGCCGTCCAGTTCTTTTGGCCAAAGGATGCACGACAAAAACGATGAAACGAAGCTGATGGTAATGGTATTGGTTCGTACTCCAAGCTGGGCTGTACCGCACGTACACAGCGACCTAGAAAAGCTACCCTAATAGACTCGCCGCCGGCCGGATACACAAGCACGTCACGCGTACGCAACAATCAGATCGCGGCTTCCTCTTGCGCCGCACCCGCGGGGCCGCTCCGGCAACCCGAGGGAGCAGTGGCGACGAGGTCGCACACGCAGTCGCTCGTGCCTCCGCGCAAGGAGGCTGACGGAGTGCACGAGGTGTCAGACGGTGTCGTCCACCGCTGCAGGCTGCCGTCGCACCACACCTGTGCCGCCTTGCTCGCCATCACACCATTCATCATCTTGCTGTCGCTGCTCATCAAATGAAAATCAAAATGGATAGAGCGGCGTACGACACACCAAATTGTGTCGTTCCGTGCATGCATTGGTGCAGCAGAGTCGGTATAGCGCCAGAGCGGACGTTCTTGCACCGGCGCACTGCATGGAGACTTTGCAGCAGGGAGGCGCCGCGAGTAGCGGATGAACGGTGCCGCGTCGAATCGGATGGATTAATTTAATTAACTAGATGATACCCCGCGCGTTGCTGCGGGAACTTTTAGTACTATATAGGAGGATTTATGGAGTGAGAAACAGGGAAATTTATGAAAGGAAATATAAATATATGTCTATTTGAACATTTGAATGGTATAAAAAGTCAGACAAATTAATACATTGTAGAGTATCTCCATATTTGCATAATCAAAAGAATGCGTTGCCAACATTAAGAGAACTAACATATATTGGGATGAAAATTTTCTCATAACAATTAAAGGTAATATTTGTTAGTAAGCATGTAGTAGGTCTATAGGCACCATACAGTTAAACTAAATTTCAGAGAGAATGCAAGTATATTAATAAGAGTCCTTCATATTTCATTTCATTTGTATAGGCAGGTGATTGTTGTGACTTGTGACAGCAATAGAACCCTATAGTTTGGGAAGAACAAAAATGTCAATCACACAATTGTATCACTCGAGTAATAGAACAGAAGGAACCATAAAATTCAGAATGGAATAGCTGAAAATGAACAAATTACCTGAAAATTATATGATATATGTTGTGAACTTGTGATTCTACAAAAGAATCTGCCGAGAGCAATAATAATACAAAATACTAAACTAACATGTGTGAGAGGGGGGAGACAGAGAGATGCGGGATTGCAGTTGGGCAAAATATAGCTCGTCAGGTGGACGCCTGGGCGTAGCCTTGGACCATCTAGCCCACACGACAACGGGGATCACGCCGGACGGGCTTCGAGAGAGGTAGAGAAAAGGGAAGGATCATGAGGCTTTGATCCGGCAGTAGTGCGTGGGTCTCCGACGGTGACGACTTGTGAAAGCTTGGCTGGCCGTGGTGCAATACGAAGACAGAGAGGTAGAGGCAGACGAAACATGGGAATAACCTATTGGTGTTTTTTCTTTTTCATGAGAGAATAGGTGGAGCTTTATTCGTCCGGGGAGATGAAGGAACCTTTGAGGGTCCGTTGATTAGATCAGATTAATAGGGTAATAAGACGACGGTTCATGAGATGGCCAGTAATATTCCTTCAGTTATGGAAAAAATTAGCACACGCACAGCCTAATCCCTTAAAACTCGTGCAGTTATTGTATGTGCCTTCTTTCTCTCGGTTCCTCTCCCTAGCATTATCCGCATGCACATGAATAGCCCAATCAGATCCTTCTTTCCCGGGCAACGGGCATGCATTGTTATTTCTGTTGTGCCCCCCATTGCTCCAATCAAGGCTAGATTTATTCCTGGCAATAGTGGGCATGCTGCATTAATTCTCTAATTTTCCAGCCCTCTACATATGGACGCGGCTGGATCGGAGTCTAGTGATAGACATTTTTTTTCTAATTATTTCTTGCATGCGGGCTAGGGTGGAAGGCTGATGACGTGGACAGTGTGCATGCTAAGAGAATTGCTAATAGTGGGGATCAACTTCTTAAGAATGTTAGATTAGAATTATTAATTGTGATTAGAACTAACAAAGAATAAATATATCTTTAATAAGAAATTACCAATATGTCCTAGCACGAAAATTTGACCGATCTATCTATACTGGCCGTTGGATCTAGCAAATACTACCCATTATAATGGGTAGTATGATGCACCGTAAAAAATCTCTACATTAAAAAGTTTGCTTAAGAAGTGTAAACACGAAATAAGTTGGCGTGGTGGCTATACAGTTCGCTCGCTATCAGCGAGTCGCTCATGCCACATGTGCATGCTAACAAAAATACGGTTCCACGCCAGCCTATTTTACGTCTACTAATGATATTAGCACCGTATTTGCACGTCCGTTTTAAGTTTAAGAACTAGTTTGATGTATTTTTTAAGTTCAGGCACTAAAATGAACATTGGTGGCAAGTTTAAGCACCAATATTACCTCAAAAATAAACATACACACAACTCACGCATAGGAGAAGTCAACGGCGAGATCCGAGGCTGCCGCAGCTAGCCAACTTCTGTCCATGGTGGACTCCGCTCTTGCCGCTGCTGGCGCACATAGCACCGCACGTCGGAGACCCTCGCGGCTCACAGCGCCGCGCGTCGTCGTCTTCCAACACGGGTAGCGGGGCTGCAGCTCGCCAGTTTCCAGCGTAGCCGCTCGTCGTCCCCCTCCCCAGCACATGTTCCCCCTGCCTGGCTCGCCCCGCCACCTCGCCGTTGAGGTTCGCCGGCGTCGCCATTGTCTATGGTCGAACATCTGGCGGGTCGTGGTCGTTGTGGTTGCAGCAACGCCCGAAACGGTTCCAGCATCTAGCGAGAGCGGTTGCAGCACCTGACGGGCATGGTCACCACGGTCACCACCCGTAGTAGCAAAAAATTATGCCAGTTCCAGCATCTAGCGATAGCGGTTGCAACATCTGGCGGGCGTGGTCACCACGGTCACTGATTCCGGCGAAAACAACGCATGTAGAATCTTCATCTCACACACCCCCTGGCCGTCGGTCGCAGCTTTTTCTGCCCCCGGTTGCCGGTTGAAGCTCTTCCCATGTACGATTGAAGCTTTCTCTATCAAAGCTTGCAGTTTTTCTAGTTGGGCAGCGTCTCTGGTTGAAACTTTCTCTCTCGCAGGTTGGAGCTTTTTTTCATCTACGGCTGGAGCTTTTTTGACAATGGTTGCAACCTTTTCGTTTGATCAGCTCGCCTAGTTAAAGCTTTCTCTATAGTTTGGTTGAAGCTTTTTTCATCTAGGTTGGAGCATTCTATGCCAACGGTTGTAGCTTTCTCCCGATTGGCAATGCCAGGTTGAAGCTTTCTCTTTAGCCAGTAGAAGCTTTTCCATCTAGAGGTTGAAGCTATTTTGTCAGCGATTGCATCACGGGATCAATGACGGTTCCAGCATTGCATCCACCAGTCACGGGCCAACGCTCGCCGTTGGTCGCTGCACCCATCCATCGCTGTTGCGGCATGCGTCCCGGGCGCATTGCAGCTCGTGTGTGCCCAGAAATGGAGGTTGCTTGAGAGCAGGAGGAAGGAGGCGTCAGTTATATATGGATGTTTTTTCCGCCCGCGGTAGCTCGTCCTAGCAGCAGGCGGCGGCAGTTGGTCTGCAGCAGCAGCACCGGGATCATGGAAGTTGAGGAGGGCGAGCAACGGCAAAGCAGCACAACATGAGAATGATGAAGAAGAAAACGAATGCTGCTTAATTATGAATAAGGAACGAGAGGTGGAAGAAGAAGATAAGGTAGAGAAAAAAAAGGAAAAGCAAACAGGGACGTACAATACAGTGGATCGAATGCTGCGTGTTCGGCCGGCCGAAAACTCAGCCGGTCCGCCGGCAGTAAACATTTCCCATAAGAGTATGACGAGGGAAAACACCGTCATATCTCTTCAGTAGTTTTATTTCTCAACTTGAAAACCTAGGTTTCTTTTTTTTTGGGGGGGGGGGGGGGGACAATAGTAGTATTATTTCTAATAGCATTCTAATGAAATTCAGTCAATTTGATGGTCGGCGGATTTAGGATCTTAAAATCGCGGGTGTCATGGTTTTACATTGTATGGTATTGTATTGTATTTTCAGAGGGGGTGCCATGGAACCCATGCCGAAACCGCCCTGAATTATCCATCCAACTATATTTTGACGGTTCACCAAATCTAATAAAATGAGACCATAGGGGCAAGCATCCTTAGGCCCTGTTTGTTTGGGCTTGTGCTTTTGCTTTTGCTTTTGGGGCTTTTGAGCCATCCCCTGCTGCCCCAATGCACACAGGAGACCGGGAGCTGGGGCTTCCCTTCACGTCAACGACGGCATCTCCGGCTACCTCGCCGGCCAGAGCTCACCTTCCTGATTCCTTCCCCCCTCGGCCCCAACTCCACGCCTCCCCACTGTCACTGACCATATCTGGCGACGCCGCCGTCAGCATCTCCGGCAACCCCACCGGCAAGAGCTTACCTCCGCGAGTCCTCACCTCTCCTTTGCTCCCCGTCCTCGACTGCGCGCCTTCCGTCGCCATGGACCAGTGCTCGTGATGCCTTCGCCTCCCTCTCCCTCTGCAACACGCTCCTTGCCGCCTACTGCCCCCTCGGTGGCACTGCACGCAACCTGCTCGATGAAATGCCCCGCACCAACGTCGTCTCCTTCAACCTCGTCATCGACGCTCACACTCGCGTGGGCTAGCCCGGCGCCTCTGTAGGCCTTTGCGCGCGCACCATGGTGCGGTCGACTGGTTCACGTACGCGGAGGGAGGGCAAGGGCATGCATGACCTGGCTGTCCCCGTGGGCCTCACGGACGGCTTGTTCGCCTCCAACTCTCTTGGAAGAGTGGATAAATTTTCATGGAAGTCAAATTTACTATAATTAGGAACGTATATATTATACTCAATTAGTTTTTAAAATGTTATCAGGATAAATTAGATAACAAACATATTATTTGAGATAATATACAACACAATCGGATAAATCATGTCAAATTAGTGTTTAAATAATATCTTTAGCATTCAAGGGCATTACAGACTTTCACCACCAGCTACAGCCTCAGCAGCCGTCCTAAAAAAGTTACCAAACAGGATTTTTTGGCTTCTCAGCTTCTACCAGTTTCAGCCCGCTTCTTAGTTTCTACCAGCTCCAGCCGCTTTTCATTCAGCCACAACCCAAACAAACAGGGCCTACACTACTAGGGAAAAGCTTATACTACTATTGTCCCGCAATTTTAAGATCATAACAATGCAGAACTAAATTTCTTCATAAGCATGGGTTTATTCTACATTAATTTAAGCATTAATATAGATCTGATAATTTGGAGCGAACAGTGAATAAGCAAGCTATAATGCACAATGATGTCACATAATCCACCAGATATGAATGTAAGGACAGTGATAGGACAATAGGTACCCACAAAAGCAAAGCAGCGACCAGCATAGTTGCTATATCCTAGGTTCTGCGACACTGGTTCTATCACCAATATACGTCGGGTGCTATGTGATTTCTCCGGTAGCACCACTGTTTCGAAGGACTTTGCTTGTATTTCTTCAGGTTCTGCAATCACCCTCTTTCTTTTGGATGTGTGGAACACAAGAACATCATTTGAATGGAAAAACATGGTATGACGACAAATGGAATAGGTGTTGATAATGGATGGGCATGGCATCTTCACATATATCATGAGTAAACTAAGAAGATGGCACTGCAACGAACCAAAAGAAATGCAAGACACCTTATGCAAGGTATGTGCAACCAATAAAACCTTGCCGAATTAGAACAGACACCTTATTGGGTGAACATGATAGGCCATATGCTTTTAACTCCTTGAGCTCAGAATAGTCATTAGGATCATATTCTGAATACAAATCTATAGGTCGGGAGCATGTGGGTTTCATTGCATTCACAATGGACCTCAATCCCTTGATGCCAAGTTTGTTACACATTGAACTGCTCCGCAATATTCTTCTGATGTGCGCATTCTCATATTCATTATGATTACGTACAATATCTTAAAAGAATGAAATATAAATAGTAGTGAGATTATCTTTGTAATGCAGAGGATATTGTAATATAATAGGGGCTCCCTGTAAACCCTTGTGTGCTATCATTGGATTCTGATGAAAGAGCCCATGTGTGCTATAATATGGTGAGTAGATTAATATAATCTGGCACACAACTACACACAAAAATAGGCTCCCTGTTGGGAGCACTAGATGTAAGGATAGTTGGCAGATGATAGGTTCATATATACCGTATAGAAAGTTTATTGCCAAACCATGATAACGAGAGCGCAGAGCCACTAGGCAGATCATAGTGTAGATATAATAGGGGTACACCATAACCACCATAAATAAATCAGGAGAGCGGAATTGGCTGAAAATACATGGTTTTGTCATTACTAATATGCAGCCTATCGATCACCTACATGTCAGCTCTATTCATCTCAAGGCGCACAATTGTTACTATCAGTCTAGTCTATCAAAGACCGCGCGACTCCCACCTTTTCCGGGATATTATGACACACCAACTAGTGCGAAATCATGTAGCAGAACCGGCCCAATAGAGATGTCGACTGCAGATGTCCCTGCTCCCCTTCCTGACAAGTAACATACTGTACTTACTAAAGAAGAACAGAAGAGGAACATGTTAAAGAATAGAAGGGGAAGCATATTATTGATATTCCCCTTCTTTCTATACAATTTTGGTTGCCCACCCATGATGAATCAGAGCGCCCTAAGAAATGCAATTTCATGATGTCTCTCTATATGTGGCCACATGCATTTGGAAACTCAAGTGGGAGCATTGGCTAACCAATTAAATGTGTCTGTTAGCTAATGTAAGTATCATATCACATTCATATTTGCATAACCTTAGGACATATGATTGGTGTGTTTTTAGCTTTAAAGGGTGGACAACTGCTAGTAGGACACAAAGCACCTACGTAGATCGTAGTGTAGATATAATGGGAAAACTCTAAGCATCAGGAGTAAAATCAGGAAAGTGAAACTTGCTGGAATATATGTGCTAGTATTGCCGGTACGGCTAGAAAGGCTTCAAATACCACCTCTCTACACTGAAGGCGCAGTACTGTTACTATCAGTCTAACTCTCAAAGGCGACACATACGATCGAATACAAAGAGTTGAAAGCGTCCATGACAATCGACATGACGACCAACACGAAGAGTTGAAAGCGTCCATGACAAGCGACCGAATAGACCTGTACACTGCAAATGTCCCCGCTCCTCTTCACTACAAAGAACATATTGTACAACTATTATACTCCCTCTGTTCCTAAATACAAATCTGTGTAGAGATTTCACTATGGATCACATACGGATGTATATAGATACATTTTAGACTGTAGATTCATTCATTTTGCTCCGTATGTAGTCCATGGAGGAATCTCTACAAAGACTTATATTTAGGTACGGAGAGAGTACTTACAAAGGAAGAACATAAGAGGAGCATGCTAAAGAAGAGCAAGTAGATATTGGATAATAAAATGTTGGTTGGCCACACATGATGAACCAGAGCGCATAAAGAACGCAACTCCCTGTTGTCCCTCGATATGTTGCACATGTGCTTTTAGAAAGTAAAGTAGGAACATTAACTGATGAATTAAACATTCTCTGTTTTAGTACATGTCAGCATCATATCAGATTCATATTTGAGCAACTAAGTTTGGAATTATGAGTGGCATGTTGTTTAGCTTGATGGGTTGAGGAGCACTGCTTGCATGTACGTCTTGAAGCACCTACGATAATGGTACTGAATATATGGGAATGTCTACATGCAAGTCGCCTGACTTTCGTCATTTGGGCCAGTCGACGATTTCAGGCGGTTGGATGAAGATCCTACGTCTCCAAACCCTTCTTCTTCCTCGCCTCTTATTCTTGCCCTAGAGACCACCACACAGGTCATCGGCCAAACCACCGCCCCCGCCCTCCCCTGAACTGCCCACCACCTCCGATCTTCCGCCGCCCTGGCCATCCCTCTAGCTAACCCCACCCCCACCCGCATCGAGTTTTGCCTCCGGCGAGGCCCCACCATAGCCCGACAACAGCCCCCCACAACCACTATCCCCACCCGAAACCCTAAGATAGATAATGGGGCAGCCCTCCGGCGAGCCCCTTCCTTCCCTCCGGCGAACTCCCAAAAATGGACTGACCCCAATTTGAAATCCAATCTACTGTCATTTAAGCTAATGTGGAATATGAAAGGGAAAACCATAAGCATTGCGAGTATAGTAGTGCGCATGCCACGGCGGATCTGAAGGTGCAAACCAGACAAAGGCAACTTCGCAACCAATGTTTGTTTCAACTAACAAGTAAGATTCTAAGTGATGGGCAAGAAATCACAGTAAAGCAGTGGCGATCTATTTTCTTGTTGAGATAAATAACTTGAGCAAATATGAAAGAGTACCGCCTCTGGTGTGGTGCCTTGTAAGCATCTGTTGAGGCGTTGAGGGTGTTGCGGTAGCGATGGCTGTCGGCGACGTGGAAGCAGATCTAGAAGGGCAGACGGTGGCGGCAAGGGAAATATCCCGACGCTATGGACGAGACGGTCGTACGAGCGGCCTCGACAAGGAGGACGACAGCGTGGATGAAGAGAGAGGACGCTGATGTCTACTACACAACCTTCTTCTTGTAGACGTTGTTGGGCCTCCAAGTGCAGAGGTTTGTAGGACAGTAGCAAATTTCCCTCAAGTGGATGACCTAAGGTTTATCAATCCGTGGGAGGCGTAGGTTGAAGATGGTCTCTCTCAAGCAACCTTGCAACCAAATAACAAAGAGTCTCTTGTGTCCCCAACACACCCAATACAATGGTAAATTGTATAGGTGCACTAGTTCGGCGAAGAGATGGTGACACAAGTGCAATATGGATGGTAGATATAGGTTTTTATAATCTGAAAATATAAAAACAGCAAGGTAACTAATGATAAAAGTGAGCGTAAACGGTATTGCAATGCTAGGAAACAAGGCCTAGGGTTCATACTTTCACTAGTGCAAGTTCTCTCAACAATAATAACATAATTGGATCACATAAATATCCCTCAACATGCAACAAAGAGTCACTCCAAAGTCACTAATAGCGGAGAACAAACGAAGAGATTATTGTAGGGTACGAAACCACCTCAAAGTTATTATTTCCAATCAATCCGTTGGGCTATTCCTATAAGTGTCACAAACAGCCCTAGAGTTCGTACTAGAATAACACCTTAAGACACAAATCAACCAAAACCCTAATGTCACCTAGATACTCCAATGTCACCTCAAGTATCCGTGGGTATGATTATACGATATGCATCACACAATCTCAAATTCATCTATTCGACCAACACATAGAATCTCAAAGAGTGCCCCAAAGTTTATACCGGAGAGTCAAGACGAAAACGTGTGCCAACCCCTATGCATAGGTTCATGGGCGGAACCCGCAAGTTGATCACCAAAACATACATCAAGTGAATCACGTGATATCCCATTGTCACCACAGATACGCACGACAAGACATACATCAAGTGTTCTCAAATCACTGAAGACTCAATCCGATAAGATAACTTCAAAGGGGAAACTCAATCCATTACAAGAGAGTAGAGGGGGAGGAGAAACATAAGATCCAACTATAATAGCAAAGCTCGCGATACATCAAGATCGTGCCAAATTAAGAACACGAGAGAGAGAGATCAAACACATAGCTACTGGTACATACCCTCAGCCCCGAGGGTGAACTACTCCCTCCTCGTCATGGAGAGCGCCGGGATGATGAAGATGGCCACCGGTGAGGGATCCCCCCTCCGGCAGGGTGCCGGAACAGGGTCCCGATTGGTTTTTGGTGGCTACAGAGGCTTGCGGCGGAACTCCCGATCTATTATGTTCCCCGGTTTTAGGGTATATGGATATATATAGGAGGAAGAAATACGTCAGGGGAGCTACGAGGGGCCCATGAGGGTGGAGGGCGCGCCCAAGGGGGTGGGCGCCCCCCTGCCCCGTGCCTTCCTCGTTGCTTTTTTGACGTGGACTCCAAGTCTCCCGGGTTGCTTTCTTTCCAAAAATAACTTCTCCAAAAGGTTTCATTCCGTTTCGACTCCGTTTGATATTCCTTTCCTTTGAAACACTGAAACAAGGGAAAAATCAGGAACTGTCACTGAGCTCTGGGTCAATAGGTTAGTCCCAAAAATAATATAAAAGTGCATAATAAATCCCATTAAACATCCAAAACAGATAATATAATAGCATAGAACAATAAAAGATTATAGATACGTTAGAGAAGTATCAGATGCGAATCAAGGATCCTGGTCCAAAGCTGTGGATGAGAGAGGTCGATCTCTTGTAATGGACGATGGTGTCGGGGTACCAGCTCCAGCATGGTGGAGTAGGACGGCGATGGATGGGGTGGCGGGCGGAGGAGACTGCAGTGGAAAGGGTGTTTTGGCGCCCACGGAGTACGAATGGGGAAATGGAGGGAGAGAGGAAGGGGGAACCATGTCTTCAGGGCGCGCTTGTCAAATGCGAGGAAATTTACAAACTTAGCTTCGTTTAAAATTTCCTACATCACAGCAACATTAGTCGGTTGGGGATAGGACGGTAATCTCGCACACACCGAATATTTGCCGACAGAGATTTCGGCCGACGAGAGTTTGTTTTGGCGCCCACCATGTACGAATCGGGTAGGGAGGTCAGAGGCGATTTCGGCCAAGGAGAAACTGTGTTTTGGCGCCCACTGTGTATGAATCCGGGGAGGTGAGAGGCGGAGGTGGTTATGTCATGTTTGAGTGAAATTACAAGCCTACCCCTATCAAAACCTATAGAAATCAAGCCGATAGGCTTTGCGTGTCAGGGATAGGCACTACTTTCCATCTCGCAGATTTTGGTTTCGGGCGGTTACTGCGACTTTCCCCGCTTTGTTCAAATTTTTGCAGAGAAAGAGTGCACGTTCATCGTGCCAACTCAATTCGAATCCGGTTTGTATTTTTTCGGGCAGGATCCATTTTGTATTCAAATACAAATCTATATACATCCTTTTTTATATATACTTTCAAAAGCACAACACCCTTTATACATAAATATGGTTTACAAATGGTATTATCTCAGATTCATAAGGCTGGATCCATCTTAATTTGGATTTTCAAATATTTGAAACCACTTTATGTTGAAATCCAATGTATGCATTCCTCGCTAACTGTCTCCAATTAATGCGTGTTTCATGTGTTTTTTCTACTTCCCATACATGTATAATGTGTTCACACACGCTACGTATAGTGTAATCCCGTTTAGACATTAATTGCATATAAACCATGCATTATCTCTAATTAAAAAAATCTATGGATCACTAATATTGATAAACTATATAACATTACACGTGTCCCCAAATTCAAATGAATATGCATGTTTGATAGACCAATTTTCGTTATGATATTATCGATATCGTGATCTCTAGTTTAAATATTTGAATCCCCTTTAATCCAGATATTCTTCTCATATAGCTATCACTCATGCTTATATATATTTAAACTGGACTATTCTGTTACCGGTAACAGAATATTATTCTGTTACCCTCGCCCCCTATAAGGCGCGACGTGTCCACGATGGATCCAACCCCAATCCGACTCGCTTCCTACCGCCGGAGGCAGCCGTCGCGGGCGCAGCCGGAGCGAGAGAGCCCGCGGCGCCGTGATTGGCCGGCGACGGATCCGCCGCCGCCTCCTCGTTCCTTCCATCGCCGGATCCATCGTCGGGGTCGTCATCCCTGCCTCCTGCCTCCTTCCGTCGCCGGATCCATCGTCGGGGTCGTCATCCCTGCCTCCTTCCTCCCTCCGTCGCCGGATCCATCGTCGGAGTCGTCATCCCTGCCTCCTGCCTCCCTCCGTCGCCGGATCCATCGTCGGAGTCGTCATCCCTGCCTCCTGCCTCCCTCCATCGCCGGATCCATCGTCGGGGTCATCATCCCTGCCTCCTGCCACCCTCCGTCGTCGGGTCCATCGTCGGAGCCGTCATCCCCGCCTCCTGCCTCCCTCCATCGCCGGGTCTCCTTCTCTGGGGCAGTTATCCCCGCAAGGTGCTTCCTCTACGAACCTCTTCGCCAGACGTCCACCACAAGCAGGTGCTGCGTGAATGGTGCCGCCTCGCAAGAACATGCCAGTAAGACGCCCACGAGAGGTAGAAGAAGAAGACAGTACACTGGAGGTAATGTCTGCTCCCCACGTTTGTGTCACTCCATCAGTTCGTCAGTCCTGCTATGAAGAAGAACCCGATGGTACATTGCAAATGCTAGCATCAGTTCATTGACACCCCTGCCACTTGATGCACGATTAGGATGTCGAGGTTACTGTCAGTGCATCTAATATGCTATCTTCAGTTCAAGTTAAAAGAAAAATAACACATATGCGTCAGTCCCGGTATTGTGACAAGGTTCAGCTACCGCTGAGAGTTGTATGTTGTTATTCCTAAGAGTACATGTCATGTAATTGCGTCAGTTCGAACGAGTAACAAAACTGTTACCAAAAAAATATAAAATTGCTACACAATAAGTTCAGTGATACATAAGCTAGCAGTACTTGTAATGTATATGCATTGATGCACGATTAGGATGTCGAGGTTACTGTCACTGCATCTAATATACTATCTTCAGTTCAAGTTAGAAAAAATAGCACATATGCGTCAGTCCAGGTAGATAGTGACGAGAGAGTGCCACAGTTACACAGTAAGTTCAATGATACATAAACTAGGAGTACTTCAAGTGTAGTTGCATAAGTTACAGAAGAACAAAGGAGAAGTCATGCATGAGTTCAATGTCCAGTTTACAAAACAGTGCTAAAAAACATTACATCAGTACATCCGTGTTTGAAAATGAACGTTCATCAGTTCGATTGAAAAACGAAACCAGATTAATCCCAAAAACTTTTGAATGTTGTTTGCAGAAGCATGCAAGGCGGCGCACGCAGCAAGCATTTCATGAGCAAAACAGATATGGGGCACCACCTGGATATTTCAACAGTACAGGCAGGTTTGAAGATACACCGCAATCATCAGAAGCACGGACAGGTCCTTCTATACAGCAAACAACAATGTCTGGGAATGCAAGCTTTGCCGCTACTGGGTTGCAACTAGGCCAACAATATCACCAACAACAATTGTTTTCCTTCCCCAGCGCATGCAAAAAGCCAAGGACAAGAAGGCTTCCACCAGTCGCTCCGTCAACATCAATCATCCATGCTGCAAGAGCAGTTGCGACGGGAATACCAGGGCAAAAAGACAGAAATTTTGGCCACTCTAGCAGGTTCAAAAGTACAAGATATGAGCCATATAGACAGGAGCAACATCACAATGAATCTGAGGAGAGACGTCCGTACAACGAGAGACGGAGATCTTCGTCATCGTTGCTCCCTCCAAGAGATGCATTGCTGCATGTGCCAAGGGTGACACCACCGACGCCCATAAACCAGGGAGAACAACAAACACCAGAGGCAGCCCAGAGCTATACACATGTAAGTATCCATATAGAAAAAAAATACAAGCACAGTCCATACCATGGTGCTATGACCACCCCATCTAACATTTTTGTTTTGTCACTGTTGTGTGCAGCCACCTGACATTGAAGCTTATGTTCTGCCAAGGCTAGAGATGAGGTTTGAAACTTTCGAAGAAACTAAGAACTTCTACAACGTATATGCGAAGCACGCTGGTTTTGCTGTCAGGGAAGGCCCCAAGTTTAAGACCAGAGCCTACCTTTATTGCACGTGCCATGGAGTTTATGAATCAAAGGTGTCTGAAGCAAATAGACAGCGGAACAAAACGACAGCCAAGACTAACTGCGGGGCTAAAATGAGGCTGAAGATTGAAAAGGATGGAACACTTGTCGTAAAAGAGATAGTCTGGGAACACAACCACAGGCTACAGCTCACTCTGCAAATGCTTGTCTTCTTGCACTCCCACAAAAACTTTGACAAAACAATCTTGGAGTACGTCAAGTACCTGCAGTTCAAAGGCATTGAACACGCACAAATCATGAGCATTCTGGGCGGTGATGACCCTGGTAGCTACTTCCTCGAAATGAATGCCAAAGACCTGATTAACATGTAAGTACAAACTTGTTCTCCTCCCATAAACCGCCTACGTCTTTTTTCCTCTGTCAGTACAAACATATCAAGCAACGCATCACCTGACGCCAGTTCAACGTGCATTTTTCAATGAAACTTTTTATATGCAGGAAAGCAAAGAATTCAAGGATTGATAATGTGGATGATGTCCTAAAGACTGTCAACTTCTTTAGGGAGATGAAAGCTATAAACAGGGAATTCTTCTGTGACATGCAACTCGATGAGTCCGACGGATTTAAGAACATATTCTGGGCGAACGCAAGCTGCCAAGGCGCATATCAGGACTTCGGTGACTGCGTAACATTTGACACCACGTACAAGACCAACAAGTACCATATGCCACTTGGGGTGTTTGTCGGTACTAACAACCACTTACAGACTACATTCTTTGGTTTCGCCCTGATAAGAGATGAGGATGCAGAATCATTCAGATGGTTGTTCAAGACGTTTTTAAGGTGCATGAGAGGGAAGGCTCCTACATGCATCCTCACAGGTACAACCGCGAAAACCACCCCCAACCACCACCACCACCCCCTACCCCCCCCAAAAAAAGAAATTAACACGGTAAAAAATGTTGTGTCAGTTCTATTTGTATATATGCACCACCATATGCTGACCACTCCGAGTCTATTTTCTCATTACCAGACCAGTGCCGGGCAATGGCTTTGGCGATCGCAGATGTTTTGAAGAACACAATACATAATCTATGCTGCTGGCACATTACGAAGAAGTACAGGGAACACCTCGCGTACCTATATTTCCTGCACGAGGACCTTAAGGATGAATTCACATCAATTCTCAACTGGCCCCTCATGCCAACTGAGTTTGAGGATGCCTGGAAAAGACTCATGGATAAGTACAACCTCCACGATGATGCCACAATGGTGGGCATGTGGAACGAGCGTGAGAAATGGATATCATCCTACTTCAAAGAAATTTTCTGCGCCAAAATGACATCCACACAGCGAAGTGAGAGCATGAACTATGTGCTCAAGAAGAACTACGTAAATGAGAGACATAACCTACACCGGTTTGTCAGCCAGATAAACTCCCGCGTCAAAAGCAGGAGGCAGACAGAGAACCAGGAGACAATGGGTAACAGGGTATAGCTCTATCACTTGCCGTAAGACAAAAAATTACATGCTTACTAAAGTAAAAACTTTATTAGAAGTTTTTCCTGCGAGAAAACTAACAGTTTGGTCATCATTCTTGCATCTGCAGGCGGAACAAAACATGCTGACCTTCTATGGGTTTGACACCCAGATGGCAAAGCTGTACACGCGAGCTGTGTACAGCGAGATCAGAGATAGGCTAAAACTGAGCACTCTCTTGGACAGAGACGGAAGAGCCCACAAAGTACCTAGTGCGCTACAACCATCCGCAAAAACTGTCTGTGTGGGCTCAGCGCGCGTTCCAGGTGGTTGCAGACCCCGTGGGAGAAACATATGAGTGCGAGTGCAGGCTATGGGACCACACAGGTGAGGACTACAAAAAAGATGTTACATACTGTACTACTTTTTTTGCAAAGTTTTTGTTCGAATGAAATGACAAAAAACATGCACATCTTCCAAAAACAAATACAGGTCTTTTCTGCGTGCATGTCCTGTGCATGATGCAGACAATTAAGGCTCAAAGTGTTCCAGAGAAATACATACTCAGGAGATACACCGAACGACCGAATATCCAGCCAACATTTGACAGAAATGACTTGAGGACAGTAGCGTCAAACAAGGCATCCCAATACTGCATTGAAAGCTCACTGCTGACGCTGAACATGAGGGTGCACAGAAAAAGCTTGAGAAGCCAAGAGCAAATGGCAAGGACGCGGGTCGTCATGGACAAACTTGAACAAGAACTCGACGCCATGCATTCTGCTGACAATGGGGGTGTCGCGGACAATGAAGCCATTGAGCAGGATATTGCTACAATGTTGTCCGAGATGAACCATATGGGAGCTATTGACCCGTTTGAGAACGAGGAAGAGGAGCAGCAGCAACCGGAGCTTGCCCGTGTGGACACTCAAGAGCACCGACAAACTCACATGCGAGATCATGAGCTTGATGGTGCTGTAGGCGAACGACATGACAATAGCACATCCTACAAGCAGCAGCAGGAAAGGGTGATTAAACCCCCAATATTCTCAAACACAAAGGGGAGGAAGAGCAAGACGCAAGCAGCAGCCAAAAAGCCACCACGCCCCATCAAGCGCGTGGAATTTGGCCCGGACGGCAAACCCCTCGGGGTAAGGGCATGCGGATTCTGCAACGTCGTGAGCAACCATAACTACCGCACATGCCCACTCCGCACATATGCCACTGTCAACAAGAACAAGCATATTGGAGCCACCCAGCTTTCTACCAATGGAGACAACACACGTAACAGCTACACTTGCCGCAAGTGTGGCGGAACTGACGGACATAATGCCCGCACGTGCAAAGTGGGCAAGGAGGTCAGTGGAGCTGAACATAAACAGGGCAAGGTACAGAGTTCCAAGCAATCAAATGAAGATGATGAAGAAGAAGAGTTTGATGAGAATGACGGCCAATCAGACGAAGACAATGAAGATGACAGTGTCGGGGGCGAGGAAACTGAAACTGACGATGAAGCTGCCAAGGCTCAACCTGGAAAGAGCGCCGGCAAGGCACAACATTCGGGGACAGTTAGGAGAAGCTCAAGACTGAACAATACATAGTGGTTATCCTGCTGCGTCAACTAAAAAATAACCGTGTAGTCTCAGTTGAATCAGCACACAATGAGGAAGCATTTCACAAAAACACTGTCGTTTACCAAAACTTATTTAGCTTTATCGTCAATTTCTTGATCAGAACTAAAGTTATTTTTTAGTTTCTGATTTGTGCCCGCTGGAGCAGTGACATTATTATGTAAACCATTTGATAATCATTTTGAATGCAGTCACAAAATACGTTTGAAAAAACTTATCTGGATATATCCTACGCAAAAGGCTACTGTGAACCAGTAACTCAGGAAAAAAAATATGTCAAGGAAAATTTTAAACTCTTGTAGCATATCAGTACTGATAACTATCAGTCGTCAGTACAAGGCAGAGTACACATCAGTACTGATATAATTTCTGATTTGTGCCCGCTGAAGCAGTGACATTATTATTTAAACCATTTGATAATCCTTTTGAATGCAGTGAAAAATAAAATTGAAAAAACTTATCTTGATATATCTGATGCAAAACTATGCCTGCTCCTACCAGTCCCAATTCAGAAAGACCATCAGTACATAAAAATAATTACATCAAGCAAAATGCGAATATAATACATCCTGTACTGGTGAAAATCTAACTTATCTATAAAAAATACTCACAGATTATCTTGATATAAACAATCCTTTAAAAATACGAAAATTGTTTTAAAAAAACATTAGCACCACACATAGTATCGCTGGTATTTGATACGTTCAATTACACTTCAATCACCAGTCCGAGTACGACACTAGAGGAGTTCAGACCTCCACCAACACCGACGCTGACACGTGCAAGTGGGATAAGCAGCTGATAAGTACAGCTTGACTATACGAATCGGTGCCACAGTAAAATGCCATCATCACCACCGCAGAGACGTGCAAGTGGGGTTTTGCAGGTCATAAGTACAGCTAGACAAGACTAGTCAGTTCAACAGTAAAAACCATTTAACTTGGACGGTTAGTTCTTCCAGGCCACCACCCGCGCCACCCACTGGGCGGTTGCCACGACGCACTGCAAACGGCGACCCCCACGACCACTACACACACTACATACACCCGCCTCCCACAAACCACCATTGCCGCTTCCATTTCCACTGCACACAAACCTCCAGCGGCTCTCTCCAAAGCCCACAGTCGCCGGAGGAAGGCCATGGTGGAGGAACCGTCCGCCAAGCGTCATCATGCCGAGACGTCGGACAAGTGGAGCAACCTCGTCGACATTAACGTCCCCGGCGAGAAGCGCGACTACACCAGAACGCTCAAAGGGGTTGAGCTCCACGGCAAGGAGACACTGGAGATCGTCTGCACCAGCGAACCAGACAAGGCCGGCGAGGTGATCTCCAGGCTCTGGAGGAAGCTTGGCGGCAGGATTCGTAGGATCGTCGGCGTTGGTGTGCACTACGCCAACGAAGATGAACCTCCCCAGATGGCGGCAGTCCTGCAGTTGTGCGTCGACGAACTCTGCTTGGTGTACCACATCGCAGCGGCCACAAAATGGTGAGCAATCCTACTCATTTGCCCTGCATATGGTTTATCTGTTTTATTAGTACTGTATCCTGAAAATTTAATCACACTTGTTTCCCAACTAGATGTACTAGTGTGGTTTGTGAAAAGTGGATGCACTACTGCATTTTCTCAAGTAGATATACTATAAAATGTATTTTTGAACCTGATACACTGGATTACTATTTGGAAAATCTTGCGGAAGATTAAATTCTGAAGTTGATCGACTAGTGTAGTTTCTGGAGTTGATACAATAGAGTAGTCTATGTACTCGATGTATTAAAAAAGATATTTCTGAACTTGATGTAGTGAAGTATTTTCTGAATTTGATGCAATGTTATTTTCGTAAGAAAATAAACTAAGGACTTGGTGAAGCACTGGTTTTGTGTTATCCTATTTCAACAAAAGTAGAATAAACTAGTACCAATGCGGAACATACAACATTGACTGAAACTATGTATAATCCAAGAAGAACAATAACATGATGTACTTAATTTAATTTCAGAACTTTCTTTACTAGTTTTTGAAGTACATTCATCCATTGTTTATCCTACATAAACAACTACTTCATGGATTCATCACTTGTAAAACAAAACAAAAATGGTTAATTCAAACATGAAAGTAATGCTAATATTCAAAATGTCTCTGCCCTTGCAGGCCCAAGCGCCTGACCGACATGCTGCACCATGACAAGTTGTTCACATTTGCCGGTTTCAGCATTGAAAGCGACAAAGAGAAGCTGAAGTTGTCCGGTATGGAGATCAACCCCAACAAGTTCATCGACATTCAGCGCAAGTGGAGAGTTCCATACACCGGAAAAGAGTATGACTCCTTGACTGATGTTGCAGCCAGCGTCATCCACCCATTCTACAAAGGCATGAAGAACAAGATCAACACGCAGGAAGACTACAAACTGTGGGGGACAAGCGAGCTGCCAGACAACCTCATCGAGTACGCAGGAGTAGATACGTACGCCGCGTATAAGTCATGGTTCATGATCGACTACATCACAGATGGTTCAGAAATTGCGAAAGAGCGGGAGGCTAACAACTACTACGACCACCCCTATTGCCCCTTTGCGGGATGAAGATACATCAGAGCCTGCCTTCGTCTTACTTCCGCTTATGCTTGCCTTTTATCTTGTTGTTTCAAACTAGTAGTTTGCTCTTGTTGGGTTGAACCAGTATGATTATGTCGTGCTTGTCATGTTTGAACAAGTTTAGTTATGTTGTCAAGTACAATGTTTTTCTTATCTCATTATATAAGTTTGGTTTGGTAGCTTGGTATGTTGTTAATCCATCATTTCAGAATTGAAAAAGTAGCTTCTGAATGGAACGTTGTCATTGCTCTAAAGTACTAGTTGCGATGCAACTAATCACACAACGTTGTTCCATGTTAGTACAACTCAGTACACTTGATCAGACATTACATACTTACTACAATAAAAAGTACAAAGAAGCATCAGTCCGTAAGCGCTACTCTGAATGCAATATCAGTACAACTCAGTCTACACGCAAGTACCATAGTTCTGAAAATGACACCAGAAGACACTTGAGAATAATCACAAAAACAAACACAAAAAAGAAGGCAAAAAACTCAAATGAAAAAGGTTACACTCGCACAAAACTGACAACAGTTAGAACAAAAAGTACCAGTCCAAGTTACTGGTGTAGTCAAGTACTAGATTCAAACAAAACAAAAAAATTGACCGCCCAAGGTCAGGAGCAGGCCCTGACAATGCTAGATATTTGAACTCGAGCCCGTGGGCGAATCCCTAGTAATCCGCACGACGCAGAACCCGTCGACCAGGGCCCACAGGTCAAGAGAGAGAGCGAGCGCCGTGTATAAGCACTCAGGTAAGTGTTCAGAGGAGTTCGACTGGTGAGCGTCGGCTGCGCTTATAAACAGGTCTGAAGCCCCTCGACTAGCGAGGTGGGACTAAACCCAGAGCGCACGCGCACGACGCACTGCACAGGCGCACGGACGAGCTATCTGGGCCGGAAAACGGCCCAATAGCCTCTACATCGTCAACAAAACACCCCACCAAATAAGCCCAGCTATACAAACCAGAGGGCGGGACAAAATAAATATAAACCACAAGAAAAATGTTTGTCAATTAACCTCTACAAGAAAAAAGGAAAAAAAATATGATACAAAAACAATGAATCTCTAAAAAGAACAAAACTTAATAGCCTTTCTGTTAAATGTACATAATTTAAAAAACAGAATTAAATATTACTTTCAAGTTCAACTACTAAAACTAAAAAAGTTCAAAACATATAATGTTTGTCAATTATGCTAAAAATCTTGTTTATATAAAAACTGACAAGTTCAACTACTAAAAATATAAAAGTTCAAACATATAATGTTTGTCAATTATACTAAACTAGCAGTGTGACCCGCGCATTTGCGCGGCTAGACTTTCTATTTTTCATCATGGTGCTTTTTTCTGAACCAATCTTATTTCCACTACATAAGTGTTCATATTAAAACAATATCGACAAAATGTGTTTAGAAAAATAAATTTCCATCATGTCTTTCTGTAATTTGTACATATTTGTTAGTCAATATTTGGTCGTATACATTTTCTATTTAGAACAATATATATCTACATATCCATATACATGCTTCCGCATCTTCTCATATTAATGTAGTTATCTATACCGCTTCGCAGTCGAAACGAATGAGGCCGGTGAATGGTAAGGAAGTTCCTAAATATTTCTCTCACTTAAGCTCGCCCGAACTTGTCACTTATGTTGGTTCCGATCTATTTTGCATGTAATTGTATTTTTAAGCAAATTAAAATGATTTATCATATATTTGACATTCATTTGTGATTTTTTTATAAAACATTCTCTATCTTTCACTTATTAATAGTTATATTTAGTATTGTTTTGTCCCCCAGGGTCTCCCCACTTGGCCTATATAATTTAATTTATTGTTGTCGTCGCATTATAGCATGGTCATGACTTTTAAATTATATGGAAATGTAATAGTCAATATGTGTGCCTACGGGGAAAACATAAGACTTGAGAATTTTGCGTTTAATTGTTATTTTTTCAAATACACACGTTTGAAGATCGGTACCCAGTAGAGCAAAGCCATATAATTCCATACTATTATCCATATGTCTCTCGTACTACTCTTCCTTAGTCGCTGTTTTCCTTACAAATATGGACTAATCTGCCATATGAACATTTATATATCACCTGAATAAAAAAATTGTAGGTGGAATGTGCATGTTGAGGAAACATGATTAAACTCCGGCAGGAATATTTTTGCTAAATGTAATATGGCTGGTTAAATCACTTCTGTGTGACGTCACACCTGACTAATGGCAGTAAGGTTAGTGTCCACCGCCGGAAACCATTTCATCATTAATTAAATGCCCATGTTTCATGTCCTCTTCGCCTATCCGCATGGTCACCATCTCTCTTGTAATTGAGTTTCCGATCGCAAAATATCATGTGTATGTTAATCTTACACCCATACTTCTAGATGCTCGTAACAATGTCCAATTACTCAAGGTGTTTATGTTGTCGGGATATATCTGGCCAAGTAATTCTACTCAAACTGGAAACATATTGTAGTTTATTTTAACTTTACTTTTTTGTGTTCAAATCTACGGGTTACAATTTATATTTGAAAACTATATCTGAATTTTATATACTTTATTCTTTATTTTTAAATTCACAACTAAATCGAACTGTATTATTTATTCGTCTACTTAATAAGAGCTTTCTTATCATTATTATTTTGAACAACTTAAAATATTCATCAACCATGCCTTGTTTGTATCAGGGTTGAGTACGTATGCATGCGAACACAGTGGATAAACATTGCTCGTGCATGTTACATGTGATATGTGCCTGGAGGCTAGACTTTGTAGTATATTTCCTTTTAGGTAGGGAGATTTATGTGTGCATGTTTTTCCTTCCAAAAATCTTCTTCTAAGTTCCTATATTTTTTCAGTGTGTACGCAATCTAGTTTTGTATACAGTGTCCAAATTGGACACGGCTTCGACGTGTGTGTACTTGTTATGTTTTTATTCCGGATAGAATTTCAGGTAGTTCCTTTTTTTATGAGACCTAGTATACTTTTCCAATGGCGTGGCAATAATGTCTGTACATGATTTCTATTCAAAGTAGGCCTTTTGGTTGTTTCCTTTTCCATCTAATGTGTACGTATGCTTGTTGGACTGCCCATTGACGTGCTCAACAAAAAAAAGACTCCCCATAGACGTGTCAATCATAAGATATGTACAACCTTTATGTTTTACGTAACATTTTCATCTTTTAATCTCAAGCGTTCTAATCAGAATCAACGGAATATATATTTTTGTCTTATGTGGACGATTGTGGTGGCTTGTTTGACTTCTATAATATATATATATAATAGATTTCTTATTTATATAAAAACTGATTATTCAACTACTAAAATTCAAAAAGTTCAAATGGAATTTATTTGTCAATTCTGCTAAATTTATTATTTATATATAATCTGTCCACACCATAACGAACGATCTGCTTGTAAAATAATCTCAAACCCCCACCCCCAACCTAAGTTACAAAAAAATCAGTTGAAATATACATACAACATCAGTGCTAAAACAGCAGGATCAGTCAGGCCACTCACACCATCAGCAATGTCCTCTGGAACACCATGGTTGTCATTAACTGCATAAACCAATAACATAACCACGCACATAAAAAATTAAAACACAATTAACATTGCAGACACAAAAGATAAATAAAGCGCATTGCATCAGACACAAAACAAAACGGAACAACTGATGTAACTAAGCATATATATGTATTAAAGGCTGATAAAAATAGAGCAAATATAAGGGAAACACCAGCAATATTCGCAAGTTCTTCTAGAGGATTTGGTGTCTCAAAAATAACATTCACAAGATCTTGAAAGCGTTCTGATAGAATCAGGAGGCACCGGCACTCCAACATCTACAACAACATCATAATTAGCAAAAAAATACAAGAACAATCAATCAGTTCAACTATGTGAACACTACAAGTTCACCGAATAAAACAAATATGAACCCACCACTTGCAGAACAAACTTCAGAAAACACAACTCTTTCAACACCATACTAGTTCCTCATTGACTACTACAACCTATTCAAATGCCAGGACAGCAGTTCAAAATACACATGGTCATAAGTACTACATCCTGTCTGCACGTTGCATCAACTGCCAAAACCATACACGCTATACAATCCAGGACAAAATTAACACATATCAAAATACATACAACTTATAAAGTCGATAAGACAACAACTGTACAACATAAAAACCAGATCTATTAAAACATCATCCAAAATACAGGGAAAATCACCTGCATTCAATTTGTCCGGACTGGATGATGTACCCATTGAGATCTACAGTCCTAAAATCAGCCGAACCAGATCTGTAAGACACATGAACAAAAATTAGGGATTTGAACTATTTCAGATACGAAGCACGCCATACAAAAGCAAAACTCTTACCAGCAAACACAAAATCCGCCACGCAATACAGTATCACTGCCGCCAAACGCTCGTTCAACAGCAAAGGAACCCTAGCGAGTGCAGGCTGGGACAGCAAAGAAAGCAAGAGATTAGAAATAGAGAGAAAATCTGAACATAAGAAGACGCAAGCAAAGTCAATGGCAGAGCAAAAAGAACAAAAAAGAGCACCGGGACCTCCACCCCTAGGGTTGAATCCTCCGGCCGAAGCTCCCGCGGCGAAACAGGAGAAACAACTCCCGCTCCGAGAAGAGAAGAAGAGGGGAACGAAGACGCAATCGATTTGGGGACGGGAGAGAAGCGGAACGGGGAAGATAGGAGGTTAAAAGGTGAGTGGGAGGGTTAAAAGATGACTGGGAGAAAACGGACGCCTAAAGCCCACAACCGTGGCGAAGCCCACTATCTCTAGCCAGTTACAATAGATAATACCAAAAATCAAATACAAATAAAAAGAATTAATATAGATGGTGAAAACAAACGGCTAAAGTACAAATAATAACTCACAACAGTACAAAAAAATTTATCAAAAAAGTACAAATGTAAAAACAATTCATAACGGTGAAGTTTTTCCCCTAAGAAATATAAAAGGTAAGATAATGGGGCAAGTCATGTTACGGACTCGCCTCCGCATGCGACGCCGCGGCACGCCGCGTTGTCGCCTGCTACGGCTCGTTCCTGGCTCGGCCTCGCCGGGATGGGGGAGGGGGGGTCCCCCGGCTCGGCCTCGCGCTAACGCGGCAGTGCGCTCGTTTGACAGGCGCAGTGCGGTTATTCTGTTTCCCCCCACCCTAAACCCACGCACCCACACCCCCCTAAGATAGATAATGGGGCAAAGTCCATACAATGAAGATGTGTCAGTACAACTATGCCCCTCGGTACGGTTCGGTGCAGGGGCAAGTCATGTTTCCCCCACGCACCCACACCCATAAAAAAGATAGAAAACGCGGTTATTCTGTTTCCCCACGCACCCACACCCCTAAGAAATAAAAAAGATAAGATAATGGGGCAAGTCATGTTACGGACTCGCCTCCGCATGCGACGCCGCAGCACGCCGCGTCGTCGCCTGCTACGGCTCGTTCCTGGCTCGGCCTCGCCGGGATGGGGGAGGGGGTCCCGACCCCCCTCCCCCCGGCTCGGCCTCGCGCTAACGCGGCAGTGCGCTCGTTTGACAGGCGCAGTGCGGTTATTCTGTTTCCCCCACCCTAAACACACGCACCCACACCCCTCTAAGATAGATAATGGGGCAAAGTCCATACAAGGAAGATGTGTCAGTACAACTATGCCCCTCGGTACGGTTCGGTGCGGGGGCAAGTCATGTTTCCCCCACGCACCCACACCCCTAAAAAAGATAGAAAATGCGGTTATTCTATTTCCCCACGCACCCACACCCCTAAGAAATAAAAAAGATAAGATAATGGGGCAAGTCATGTTACGGACTCGCCTTCGCATGCAACGCCGCGGCACGCCGCGTCATCGCCTGCTATGGCTCGTTCCTGGCTCGGCCTCGCCGGGATGGGGGAGGGGGGGTCCCGACCACCCTCCCCCCCGGCTCGGCCTCGCGCTAACGCGGCAGTGCGCTCATTTGACAGGCGCAGTGCGGTTATTCTGTTTCCCCCCACCCTAAACCCACGCACCCACACCCCCCTAAGATAGATAATGGGGCAAAGTCCATACAAGGAAGATGTGTCAGTACAACTATGCCCCTCGGTACGGTTCGGTGCGGGGACAAGTCATGCCACAGTACTATATTCAAACAAACAAAAAAAAAGAAAAAGAAAAAATTGACAGCACAAGGACAAAAAAGTACCAATCCAAGTTACTGGTGTAGTCAAGTACTAGATCCAAAAAAACAAAAAAAAATTGACCGCCCAAGGACAGGCGCAGGCCCTAACAAATGCTACATACTTGAACTCGAGCCCATGGGCGAATCCCTAGTAATCCGCATACCGGCAGGGCCTGCCGTACAGGGCCCACAGGTCAAGAGAGAGAGAGAGAGAGAGAGAGCGCCGTGTATAAGCGCTCAGGTAAGTGTTCAGAGGAGTTCGACTGCTGAGCGTCGGCTGCGCTTATAAACAAGTCTAGAGCCCCCTCGACTAGCGAGGTGGGACTAAACACATAGCTCACGCGTACACCGTGCTGCACAGCCGCGCGAGAGAAGCTATCCGGGCCGAATACAACGACCCAGGCCGATGGCCCAACAAAGTACTTTGCCCCATTACAAAAATCCAGTAGATCACGGACGACAAAAAATAAAAAAATGAAAATAAATTAAAAAGAATCACAAGAAAAAATCAGTTAATAAACAAAAATATTGTGAAAAAGTTCAAACACATCTTAATGGTAAGAAGTAAAAAAAAAATTATATATATATATATATATACATATATAAAACTAAAAATTAAAATTTCAGAAACGAATTTACAAAAAAGTGCAACTACTACAATTCATAAGGTTCAAGTACAAAAATAAAAAGAAAGTACCGTGCATCGAAGATTAATTTTTTTTATTTTATAAAATACCAAAACTATCATTATTCATCTATAAAAAAAGAAAACAAACGTGCTCCAAAATTCATGAAAAAAAGTAAGAAAAAAAATATTATACAACAAACAAATTTGATTGGTAATTGACACCCTAAAATAGAGCAGTACTATCATTAACAGAATGTAAGTTCAGCAAACTCAATAACAAAAATAGGGTTCTAAAAAAATCATCAGCGTATAGCACCGTCTTCGAGTTATGAAAATGAAAAATATACCAGCCAAAACAAAGGATGCCCATCAGTTCAACTATAGAAAATGTTCCAGTACTAGTATAAAGAATGTATAAGTAAAACACTTATAATTGAGCAGAACAATAGGAAAAACATTACATAACTAGTTCCATACCATTCTGATAAAACCATACAATTCAACCATCTCACATGCAAATGTTTTAAAAGAAAAAATACTGCAACATAATCAACCATACACAAATCTCAAAGCCGGCGTCATTTGCCACATTTAAACCTACAGCACATAAATTCTGAACGTCAGAGAGTCGTCTTCTCTCAAGAACACAACCATAACCACATCACCATCCTCAAATCCAGACTCAGCCGCAAACTCCTTCCACCCAGTACTTAGGTTGATGCAACCATCAAAGTCGATGTGGTAGGCAACATCCATCAACTGATACCCATTCTTGTCTGAAGTCTCCATCTTCAGAACACCGGAACTAGGAGCAACAATCCTGATCCTGGGTGACATTTTCTGCAAATGGACATGGGAGTACAAAACAAAATGAACACCTGACATAACTGAATTTTTACACAGATATAGGAACGATTTGCATAACAAACTAAAATGGAAAAAATCCGAACCAAAACAATAACACAAAACTAACTAGACATGTGAACTGACTAAACTGAAAAATATACATATCAATACACCTACAGTAAAAACATCAATTCATAAACAGATCAGGTATCATACAAAAAATGGTTTAAATACTATTAAGTAATGAACAAATACACACAGAAATCCCTACTCTTAAAAATCCAACAAAACCAAATTAAAAAAATATAGACAAGCTATTCATAAGACAAAACTGCAGATCCAGTCCATGGGTTTCGAACAGAAACCAACAAGAAAGTAGAAAACAAAACGAATAGAAACACATACCCATGATTCCTTCAAGTCACCATTCGTCAGGCGACAAACATAGGGTGTACGAAACCCATGGTTGCCGTACAGCAAACAAGAAAGTTGCCCACGCCGCTGAGCCTGAGTGAGCTCCAAACCAGACTCGTACACACAGCCGTCAGCTATGCGCGCCATCTTTACCAGGCATCCGCATGAACAATCCTCCATCGAACACACAGGAACAGAGAAAAAGGCAACGAAGAGAAGAGAGAGGAACCTAGATCTGATTCTGGAAGAATGAATAAAAGGAGGGGGAAGACTTGGCCACACACCACACATAGATGGATAACGTTTATAGTCAGGGACACTCGCAGATTATAAAAATAATAAATAGGCAGATGGGCAGCCAGCTGGTAGGAAATAGTTATTACACAAGCCATCCAACATTTGACCGCAGATCAGTTCAACTTCAGAAAACCAAGCAGTTCAAAGGTGCACATGTCGAACATCTGCAGATAAAAGAACACATTCAGAGACAAAAAACAAAGTTGAATTCATTTAGTCATTCGAACATCTGCTCCCTCACAACAAAAATCTTAAAAACATAATATTCACTACTTCAGTCATAACGATCAAACAAACGACGCCATTTTGCCCTGGTGGATGGATGTGGAGCCGTGGTTGCTCTCGCCCTAGCCCAACTAATGATCTGAATATGGTTCCTGAAGGAAATATGCCCTAGAGGCAATAATAAAGTTATTATTTATTTCCTCATATATCATGATAAATGTTTATTATTCATGCTAGAATTGTATTAGCCGGAAACATAATACATGTGTGAATATATAAACAAACATAACATCACTAGTATGCCTCTACCTGACTAGCTCGTTAATCAAAGATGGTTATGTTTCCTAACCATGGGCAAAGAGTTGTTATTTGATTAACGAGGTCACATCATTAGTTGAATGATCTGATTGACATGACCCATTCCACTAGCTTAGCACCCGATCGTTTAGTATGTTGCTATTGCTTTCTTCGTGACTTATACATGTTCCTATGACTATGAGATTATGCAACTCCCGTTTACCGTAGGAACACTTTGTGTGCCACCAAACGTCACAACGTAACTGGGTGATTATAAAGGTGCTCTACAGGTGTCTCCGAAAGTACTTGTTGGGTTGGCGTATTTCGAGATTAGGATTTGTCACTCCGATAGTCGGAGAGGTATCTCTGGGCCCTCTCGGTAATGCACATCACATAAGCCTTGCAAGCATTGCAACTAATGTGTTAGTTGTGAGATGATGTATTACAGAACGAGTAAAGAGACTTGCCGGCAACGAGATTGAACTAGGTATTGGATACTGACGATCGAATCTCGGGCAAGTAACATACCGATGACAAAGGGAACAACGTATGTTGTTATGCAGTCTGACCGATAAAGATCTTCGTAGAATATGTAGGAGCCAATATGGGCATCCAGGTCCCGCTATTGGTTATTGACCAGAAACGTATCTCGGTCATGTCTACATCGTTCTCGAGCCGTAGGGTCCGCACGCTTAAAGTTACGATGACAGTTATTATGAGTTTATGCATTTTGATGTACCGAAGTCAGTTCGGAGTCCCGGATGTGATCACGGACATGAGGAGGAGTCTCGAAATGGTCGAGACATAAAGATTGATATATTGGAAGCCTATATTTGGACATCGGAATGGTTTTGAGTGAAATCGGCATTTTACTGGAGTACCGGGGGGTTACCGGAACCCCCCCGGGGGTTAATGGGCCCATATGGGCCTTAAGGGAAAAGAGGAGGGGCGGCTAGGGCAGGCCGCGCGCCCCCTCCCCCCTAGTCCGAATAGGACAAGGAAGGGGGGGCGTCGCCCCCCTTTTTCCTTTCCCCCTCTCTCCTTCCTTCTCCTACAAGGCAAGGGAGAGGCGTCCTACTCCCGGTGGGAGTAGGACTCCTCCTAGCACACCCCTTGGGGGCCGGCTGCGCCTCCCCCTCCCCTCCTTTATATACGGGGGCAGGGGGGCACCCTAGGACACACAAGTTGATCTTCGTGATCGTTCCTTAGCCGTGTGCGGTGCCCCCCTCCACGATATTACACCTCGGTCATATTGTAGCGGTGCTTAGGCGAAGCCCTGCGACGGTTGAACATCAAGATCGTCATCACGCCGTCGTGCTGACGGAACTCCTCCCCGAAGCTTTGCTGGATCGGAGCCCGGGGTGCGTCATCGAGCTGTACGTGTGTCAAGAACTCGGAGGTGCCGGAGTAACGGTGCTTGGATCGGTCGGATCGGGAAGACGTACGACTACTTCCACTACGTTGCGTCAACGCTTCCGCTTCGGTCTACGGGGGTACGTAGACAACACTCTCCCCTCTCGTTGCTATGCATCACCATGATCTTGCGTGTGCGTAGGAATTTTTTTGAAATTACTACGTTCCCCAACAGTGGTATCAGAGCCAGGTTTTTATGGTTTGATGTTATATGCACGAGTAGAACACAAGTGAGTTGTGGACGATATAAGTCATACTGCCTACAAGCATGTCATACTTTGGTTCGGCGGTATTGTTGGATGAAGCGGCCCGGACCGACATTACGCGTACGCTTACGCGAGACTGGTTCTACCGCCGTGCTTTGCACACAGGTGGCTGGCGGGTGTCAGTTTCTTCAACTTTAGTTGAACCGAGTATGGCTACGCCCGGTCCTTGTGAAGGTTAAAACGGAGTCTATTTGACAAACTATCGTTGTGGTTTTGATGCGTATGTGAGATTGGTTCTTGCTTAAGCCCGTAGCAGCCACGTAAAACTTGCAACAAACAAAGTAGAGGACGTCTAACTTGTTTTTGCAGGGCATGTTGTGATGTGATATGGTCAAGACATGATGCTAAATTTTATTGTATGAGATGATCATTTTTTGTAACCGAGTTATCGGCAACTGGCAGGAGCCATATGGTTGTCGCTTTATTGTATGCAATGCAATCGCCCTGTAATGCTTTACTTTATCACTAAGCGGTAGCGATAGTCGTAGAAGCATAAGATAGGCGAGACGACAATGATACTACGATGGAGATCAAGGTGTCGCGCCGGTGACGATGGTGATCATGATGGTGCTTCGAAGATGGAGATCACAAGCACAAGATGATGATGGCCATATCATATCACTTATATAGATTGCATGTGATGTTTATCTTTTATGCATCTTATCTTGCTTTGATTGACGGTAGCATTTTAAGATGATCTCTCACTAATTATCAAGAAGTGTTCTCCCTGAGTATGCACCGTTGCGAAAGTTCTTCGTGCTGAGACACCACGTGATGATCGGGTGTGATAGGCTCTACGTTCAAATACAACGGGTGCAAAACAGTTGCACACGCGGAATACTCAGGTTATACTTGACGAGCCAAGCATATACAGATATGGCCTCGGAACACGGAGACCGAAAGGTCGAGCGTGAATCATATAGTAGATATGATCAACATAATGATGTTCACCATTGAAACTACTCCATCTCACGTGATGATCGGACATGGTTTAGTTTATGTGGATCACGTGATCACTTAGAAGATTAGAGGGATGTCTATCTAAGTGGGAGTTCTAAAGTAATATGATTAATTGAACTTAAATTTATCATGAACTTAGTCCCTGATAGTATCTTGCTTGTTTATGTTGATTGTAGATAGATGGCCCGTGCTGTTGTTCTGTTGAATTTTAATGCGTTCCTTGAGAAAGCAAAGTTGAAAGATGATGGTAGCAATTACACGGACTGGGTCCGTAACTTGAGGATTATCCTCATTGCTGCACAGAAGAGTTACGTCCTGGAAGCAACGCTGGGTGCCAGGCCTGCTGCTGATGCAACTGACGACGTTAAGAACGCCTGGCAGAGCAAAGCTGATGACTACTCAATAGTTCAATGTGCCATGCTTTACGGCTTAGAACCGGGACTTCAACGACGTTTTGAACGTCATGGGGCATATGAGATGTTTCAAGAGTTGGAGTTAATATTCCAACAGAATGCCCGGATTGAGAGATATGAAGTCTCCAATAAGTTCTATAGCTGCAAGATGGAGGAGAATAGTTCTGTTAGTGAGCATATACTCAAAATGTCTGGGTATTGTAATCACTTGATTCAACTGGGAGTTAATCTTCCGGATGATTGCGTCATTGACAGAATTCTCCAATCACTTCCACCAAGCTACAAAGGCTTTGTGATGAACTATAATATGCAAGGGATGGATAATAGGATTCCCGAGCTCTTCGCAATGCTAAAAGCTGCGGAGGTAGAAATCAAGAAGGAGCATCAAGTGTTGATGGTCAACAAGACCACTAGTTTCAAGAAAAAGGGCAAAGGGAAAAAGAAGGGGAACTTCAAGAAGAACAGCAAGCAAGTTGCTGCTCAAGAGAAGAAACCCAAGTCTGGACCTAAGCCTAAAACTGAGTGCTTCTACTGCAAGCAAACTGGTCACTGGAAGCGGAACTGCCCCAAGTATTTGGCGGATAAGAAGGATGGCAAGGTGAACAAAGGTATATGTGATATACATGTTATTGATGTGTACCTTACTAATACTCGCAGTAGTACCTGGGTATTTGATACTAGTTCTGTTGCTAATATTTGCAACTTGAAACAGGGACTACGGATTAAGCGAAGATTGGCTAAGGACGAGGTGACGATGCGCGTGGGAAATGGTTCCAAAGTCGATGTGATCGCGGTCGGCACGCTACCTCTACATCTACCTTCGGGATTAGTTTTAGACCTAAATAATTGTTATTTGGTGCCAGCGTTGAGCATGAACATTATATCTGGATCTTGTTTAATGCGAGACGGTTATTCATTTAAATCCGAGAATAATGGTTGTTCTATTTATATGAGTAATATCTTTTATGGTCATGCACCCTTAAGGAATGGTCTATTATTATTGAATCTCGATAGTAGTGACACACATATTCATAATATTGAAGCCAAAAGATGCAGAGTTGATAATGATAGTGCAACTTATTTGTAGCACTGCCGTTTAGGTCATATCGGTGTAAAGCGCATGAAGAAACTCTATACTGATGGACTTTTGGAACCACTTGATTATGAATCACTTGGTACTTGCGAACCGTGCCTCATGGGCAAGATGACTAAAACACCGTTCTCCGGTACTATGGAGAGAGCAACAGATTTGTTGGAAATCATACATACAAATGTATGTGGTCCGATGAATATTGAAGCTCGTGGCGGATATCGTTATTTTCTCACCTTCACAGATGATTTAAGCAGATATGGGTATATCTACTTAATGAAACACAAGTCTGAAACATTTGAAAAGTTCAAAGAATTTCAGAGTGAAGTGGAAAATCATCGTAACAAGAAAATAAAGTTTCTACGATCTGATCGTGGAGGAGAATATTTGAGTTACGAGTTTGGTCTACATTTGAAACAATGCGGAATAGTTTCGCAACTCACGCCACCTGGAACACCACAACGTAATGGTGTGTCCGAACATCGTAATCGTACTTTACTTGATATGGTGCGATCTATGATGTCTCTTACAGATTTACCGTTATCATTTTGGGGTTATGCTTTAGAGACGGCCGCATTCACGTTTAATAGAGCACCATCGAAATCCGTTGAGACAATGCCTTATGAACTATGGTTTGGCAAGAAACCAAAGTTGTCGTTTCTAAAAGTTTGGGGCTGCGATGCTTATGTCAAAAAGCTTCCACCTGATAAGCTCAAACCCAAATCGGAAAAATGTGTCTTCATAGGATATCCAAAGGAAACTATTGGATACACCTTCTATCACAAATCCGAAGGCAAGACTTTTGTTGCTAAATTCGGAAACTTTCTAGAGAAGGAGTTTCTCTCGAAAGAAGTGAGTGGGAGGAAAGTAGAACTTGATGAGGTAACTGTACCTGCTCCCCTATTGGGAAATAGCACATCACAGGAACCGGTTTCTGCGACGTCTAAACCAATTGGTGAGGAAGTTAATGATCATGCAACTTCAGATCAAGTTACTACAGAACCTTGTAGATCAACCAGAGTAAGATCCGCACCAGAGTGGTACGGCAATCCTATTCTGGAAATCATGCTACTAGATCATGGTGAACCTACGAACTATGAAGAAGCAATGGTGAGCCCAGATTCCGCAAAATGGCTTGAAGCCATGAAATCTGAGATGGGATCCATGTATGAGAACAAAGTGTGGACTTTGGTTGACTTGCCCGATGGTCGGCAAGCAATTGAGAATAAATGGATCTTCAAGAAGAAGACTGACGCTGACGGTAATATTACTGTTTACAAAGCTCGACTTGTCGCAAAAGGTTTTCGACAAGTTCAAGGGATTGACTACGATGAGACCTTCTCACCCGTAGCGATGCTTAAGTCTGTCCGAATCATGTTAGCAATTGCCGCATTTTATGATTATGAAATTTGGCAGATGGATGTAAAAACTGCATTCCTGAATGGATTTCTGGAAGAAGAGTTGTATATGATGCAACCAGAAGGTTTTATCGATCCAAAGGGAGCTAACAAAGTGTGCAAGCTCCAACGATCCATTTATGGACTGGTGCAGGCCTCTCGGAGTTGGAATAAACGCTTTGATAGTGTGATCAAAGCATTTGGGTTTGTACAGACTTTTGGAGAAGCCTGTATTTCCAAGAAAGTGAGTGGGAGCTCTATAGAATTTCTGATATTATATGTCGATGACATATTACTAATCGGAAATGATATAGAATTTCTGAATAGCATAAAGGGATACTTGAATAAGAATTTTTCAATGAAAGACCTCGGTGAAGCTGCTTACATATTAGGCATCAAGATCTATAGAGATAGATCAAGACGCTTAATTGGACTTTCACAAAGCACATACCTTGACAAAGTTTTGAAGAAGTTCAAAATGGATCAAGCAAAGAAAGGATTCTTGCCTGTACTACAAGGTGTAAAGTTGAGTAAGACTCAATGCCCGACCACTACAGAAGATAGAGAGAAAATGAAAGATGTTCCCTATGCTTCAGCCATAGGCTCTATCATGTATGCAATGCTGTGTACCAGACCTGATGTGTGTCTTGCTATAAGTTTAGCAGGGAGGTACCAAAGTAATCCAGGAATGGATCACTGGACAGCGGTCAAGAACATCCTGAAGTACCTGAAAAGAACAAAGGATATGTTTCTCATATATGGAGGTGACAAAGAGCTCATCGTAAACGGTTACGTTGATGCAAGCTTTGACACTGATCCGGACGATTCTAAATCGCAAACCGGATACGTGTTTACATTAAATGGTGGAGCTGTCAGTTGGTGCAGTTCTAAACAAAGCGTCGTGGCGGGATCTACATGTGAAGCAGAGTACATAGATGCTTCAGAAGCGGCAAATGAAGGAGTCTGGATGAAGGAGTTCATATCCGATCTAGGTGTCATACCTAGTGCATCGGGTCCAATGAAAATCTTTTGTGACAATACTGGTGCAATTGCCTTGGCAAAGGAATCCAGATTTCACAAGAGAACCAAGCACATCAAGAGACGCTTCAATTCCATCCGGGATCTAGTCCAGGTGGGAGACATAGAGATTTGCAAGATACATATGGATCGGAATGTAGCAGACCCGTTGACTAAGCCTCTTCCACAAGCAAAACATCATCAGCACCAAAACTCCATGGGTGTTAGAATCATTACTGTGTAATCTAGATTATTGACTCTAGTGCAAGTGGGAGACTGAAGGAAATATGCCCTAGAGGCAATAATAAAGTTATTATTTATTTCCTCATATATCATGATAAATGTTTATTATTCATGCTAGAATTGTATTAGCCAGAAACATAATACATGTGTGAATATATAAACAAACATAACGTCACTAGTATGCCTCTACCTGACTAGCTCGTTAATCAAAGATGGTTATGTTTCCTAACCATGGGCAAAGAGTTGTTATTTGATTAACGAGGTCACATCATTAGTTGAATGATCTGATTGACATGACCCGTTCCATTAGCTTAGCACCCGATCGTTTAGTATGTTGCTATTGCTTTCTTCGTGACTTATACATGTTCCTATGACTATGAGATTATGCAACTCCCGTTTACCGTAGGAACACTTTGTGTGCCACCAAACGTCACAACGTAACTGGGTGATTATAAAGGTGCTCTACAGGTGTCTCCGAAAGTACTTGTTGGGTTGGCATATTTCGAGATTAGGATTTGTCACTCCGATAGTCGAAGAGGTATCTCTGGGCCCTCTCGGTAATGCACATCACATAAGCCTTGCAAGCATTGCAACTAATGTGTTAGTTGTGAGATGATGTATTACAGAACGAGTAAAGAGACTTGCCGGCAACGAGATTGAACTAGGTATTGGATACTGACGATCGAATCTCGGGCAAGTAACATACCGATGACAAAGGGAACAACGTATGTTGTTATGCAGTCTGACCGATAAAGATCTTCGTAGAATATGTAGGAGCCAATATGGGCATCCAGGTCCCGCTATTGGTTATTAACCAGAAACGTATCTCGGTCATGTCTACATCGTTCTCGAGCCGTAGGGTCCGCACGCTTAAAGTTACGATGACAGTTATTATGAGTTTATGCATTTTGATGTACCGAAGTCAGTTCGGAGTCCCGGATGTGATCACGGACATGAGGAGGAGTCTCGAAATGGTCGAGACATAAATATTGATATATTGGAAGCCTATATTTGGACATCGGAATGGTTCCGAGTGAAATCGGCATTTTACTGGAGTACCGGGGGGTTACCGGAACCCCCCCGGGGGTTAATGGGCCCATATGGGCCTTAAGGGAAAAGAGGAGGGGCGGCCAGGGCAGGCCGCGTGCCCCTCCCCCCTAGTCCGAATAGGACAAGGAAGGGGGGGCGGCGCCTGTCGTGGTTCTAAGTCTGACAGTGAGAATAGGGGGTAAGTATGGAGAGGCAAGATCCTAGCTATGGAGTAGTTGTATGCGCAATGAGTTTTACGAGTTCGGGCCCTTCTCTGAGGAAGTAACAGCCCTACGTCTCGGAGCCCGGAGGCAGTCGACTGGATTATGTGTGTGTGTGTTACAAAGTTCCGAACCCCTGTCCTAGTGGAGGGGGGTGGCTTATATAGAGTTCGCCAGGACCCCAGCCAGCCCACGTTACAGGGAGTTTAATGTATATAAAGAGAGGGGGTTACTGGTAACGCCTGTAATAAGGGACCATGAAGGCCATAAAAGCTACTTATGAGATGACCGTTTGTGGGCAGCGCCTTTAGGTCTTCTTATAGTCGAGTGGCTGTCTTCATGGTCGACTGCTTGTGCTTCTGGTCGAGTGCGCTCGTGTCCGTCGACTGGGTTGACCAGGTCGACTGAAAACGCTGATACTTCTTAGAATGTCTTTCATTGTAGGAGCCATGTCCTTGATTGGGTACCTCAGGTATGATAAATTACCCTACCCTAGGTACGTATCCTCGTCATTAGCCCCCGAATGGGTCAGGGGTTAAGTGAGAATGGGGCCGAGCCTATGCTTCCGACTCAACCCCCATGCTTCGGTTGCATCTGTCTTTGGATAAATGGAAGTTACGGTGGGAACCCATTCTTCAGTTGCCTTGATCCATTCAGATGTCCGTCGAGTGGTTTCATATTACCGTCGGGTGTGTTTACGTGACGAGTCTCTTGGGAGACTTAAGGAAACGAATCTTTTCGTCTGACAACCCGTCCTGTCGATCGCGGATCTTGCGGGATTTGAAAATTGGGGAGCGCACCGGACGGAGAAAATCGCGCGAATCGGCTGGATAAGGCAAGGGCGCCTCGATCTCCGCGCCACCTTTTTCGCCACGTACTGCGCGCGCGCCTGTTGCGGGATCTGACTGGGAGGCGCAGGCCCACTGATCAGCCACTCGGGTGTGGCCTTATATAAGGCAATGATTCTGGTTTTTTTACTGTGCGCCCTTGTTCTTCTTCTCCCCTCCTCCGTAAGCTTCCGCCTCGCTCTCCGCCGCAATCTCGACACCGCCGCTCGGCCAAGACCTCGTTCGAGACGATGGGGACGGACAAGACGGCGGCGGCGGAACGCGCGAAGAAGGCCGCGGCAAAGGGCAAGGGGAAGAAATCTGGCCGAGGCGGGTCGTCCTCGCGGGCCGCTCTGCCGTCTGGCTGGTTGCAGGGGGATTGGATGCCCTCCATCCTTACTCAAGCGGATATCGACGACATGGTGGAGGGGGGACTCATTCCCCACAAGGCTGCTCGCCTTCCTGGGAAGGAGACGGAGCCGAAACCTCGCGAGGGTGAGCGCGTCCTGATAGCCACCCATGTCGACCGGGGGTTTTCCCTGCCCCCGAGTCCTTTTTTTAGGGCCTTTTTGAACTTCTTCGGAGCGCAGCTCCACCATTTCACGCCCAACTCCATAGTCTATCTTGCTACGTTCGTGTCTCTGTGCGAGTGTTTCTTAGGCTGTCGACCTCACTGGGGCCTCTTCAAGCATATCTTCACTTGCCGATCCCAGTCGGTTAAAAGGCTTAACCCGGACGGGGAAAGGACGCAGGTGATCCAGATGTGCGGGGGCCTCGGGATCCAGACGAGGGGTAAGAGTTGTTTTTCTCCCATGACACTTCCCGATTCCGTGCGCGGGTGGCAGTCGACTTGGTTCTACTGCAAGGACCAGCCGACCCCTGGCCACTCGACCGGCCTTCCTCCTTTTACCTTGGACCGAGTGCAGAAACCCGCTTCTTTGAAAGTGGTTCCAGAGGAGAAGGCTCGGGTGAAGGTATTAGTCAGTCGAGTGGTTGAGTTGGTTCGGGAAGGCGTGACCGGCATGGACTTGCTCGAAGTCTTCCTCCAGCGACGAATCCAACCTCTCCAGGCTCGGGATCACTCGATGTGGTTGTATTCCGGGCCCGACGACTCCACTCGGATCCACCCGGAGGCGGTCGAGGATTCTGTACTGGAGAGCTGGCTGACCAGTATGACCGGGAACAAGGACAACCCCAGGGGTTCTAGGAGGATTGCTCCGCTTGATGGGATGATGGAGACAGACAAGGTACGCTTTACTTCTTCCGACTGAAATTCTCACTCCGTCTAGTAACTGGCTTGCGATAAGTCGACTGATCCTTGTTCTGCCCGTTGTCTTGCAGGAGATCAACGACATGTATTCGATGCCGAATGGGAACCAGGAGCAAGTATCTGAAGGAGGAGGGAGTGGAGGCGAAGGAAGTGAGAATGAAGTTGAAGTCGAGGGTGAAGTCGAGGAGTGGGAATCTGATGATGACGTAGAGGAGGAGGCCAGCGACGACTCGGGTGATGAGGATGAGGAGGTGGAGGTCGATCCTCCTCGACGCGAGAGACGCTCCAAGAACGCTCAGGATCCCGCCGTGGGGCGCAGTCAGTCGAGTGCTCTGGTGGGCCAGTCATCCAAGCGCCCTCGGACCGCGTCGCCGGCCCCAACTGAGAAGGCACCCAAGCAGCCCAGAGCCATCCCGACCAAGCCACCCAAGGCCTTGCCTAAGATCAGGGTCGCCATCCCTGTCATCTCCGGGTAAGCGACTGTTTTTATCTTTCTTGAGTCGACTAGAGCGGATTCTTAGTCGATTCGCTTTCAAATTATTTGCTTGGAATCGTGCAGCGCCGCTACTTCCGAGACTTCCATCCAGAATGTCGATGAGACGATGGAGGACGCCGTCACTTCCAACTTAGGTATAATCTTTGACATGATCCGACTGTTTAACTGCTGAGTCGGTTGGATATTCATTTCTGGACTTTTGTAGCTCCGACCAACATTATTGACCTTCCGGATGATGAGGAGGAGGCGGAAGTGCCGCTCAGGCCTTTTGGGAGGAGAGGCCAGAGGACCCCGGTCGACAAGGCTCCTCAGACCGCGTCGACTGCCGAGGGGGTGGTCCAAGGGGGTGACAACACCGCCCGGACTACTGTGACTTTTGCTGAACCAGTGACGACTGCCCGGCCTTCGTCGTCGACTGCTCCTCCACTGGTCGACCCGCCCTCGTTCTTCGCCGCCTACCAGACCCCGGAGGATCAAGTGAGTGCTGCTAAGGAGGCCATACGTCAGGCGGGGCTCGTGATGGAGCAGACCAAAGCGGCTCGGGATGCCAGTCAAGCGGCCTATGACATCAGCTCGACGTTGCAGCAGAACGTCCAGGTTAGTTGGTCTTCACTTGCGTTGTACACCCACTGGGTGCTGTTGATCCGAGATTTCTCATTGGTGGGGGCACGCTGAGTGCACCCACTGGGTGTAGTCCCCAAGGCCACGGTCGACTGCTGGCAGTCGACTGCGGTCTTTATACTGTCTTTCTGTAGTTGTACTTCTTCACTCGGTAGGGTTTTCTGAGAACGGTTTGGTCAAGCCATGTCGGATGAAACTGTATCCGGTTGACTGCGGGCAGTCGACTTTTTTTTTTGAGAACCAGTGGGGGCACGCTGAGTGCACCCACTGGGTGTAGTCCCCGAGGCTACTGTCGAATGTTTTGATTCGGCTGTAGTCTTAGAAGTGTTGTGCTCTTTCTTTCAGTCACTCGGGAGTAACTTATCTTTGATACCGTTTGTCGATTGACTCTTTGCAGAAGTCTTGTGAGCTTGTTGCTCAGCTCGCCGATCTGAAGAATAAGCAGATCCAGCTTAACCTTGATTTACAGTTTGCTCAGGAAAACGTGTAGAAGGCGAAGGATGAAGCAAAAGGTATGGCTGGTGAGGACTCGACGGCTGTCTCTGTTCTCCTGCCTGTTCTCAACTCTGTGCTCATTGTTGCTTTGCAGACGAACTGGAGAAGGCCCTGAAGAAGAAAGATCTTGACCTTGCGGAGGCACAAAAGGCGTCTGCGGAGAAGCTGAAGCTTGCTGAAGAGAAACTTGCTTCAGTCGATCAACTTGAGAGCGAGAACGCTAGGCTGAAGTCTGCTCTTGACTCGGCCAACAAGGAAGCGAGTCGACTGAAGACTGACAAGAGTACTCTGAACGACAAGCTCGGCCAGCTGGCGGGGAAGCACAAGGACTTGGAGGATTATCTTGGGGGTCTTGCCAAGAAGCTATACCTCATGCTTGAAGGTAACCCTCTTTGTGCGATTAATCTTGTTGTTGTCGACTCACCATTTGGTTACAGTTTTGATCTGTCGAAACTTCTTTCAGAATTCTGCCGTAACTTTGAGGAAGAGACCAGTCGAGTGGAGACCCGCCTGGACCCTATCAACTCTCCTGTGAAGGACGAAGTGGCCATGAATGTCTTCCGGTTGGAATCCCGTGTCGCTGGCGCGGTGGACTACCTGGCTCGACTGAAAGCTGCAGTGTCACGGATCGACTCCGCACTCTGGCCCAAGGAGACGCTTCAGAACGACCTTGAATCCTTGGTCACTCGACTAAGTGAGGTTCCAGGTCGAGTGCAAGAATGGAAGAAGTCTTCTGCTAGGTGCGGTGCTGATGTGGCTCTGTCACTGGTTCGTGTCCACTGCAAGGAGGCGCGAGAGGAGAAGCTGGCCGCCCTCCAGGTTGCCAATACCAGGAAGCATAACTTTCAGGATTTCATGGAGACCTTCATCGCTGCTGCCACTCGGATCTCTGATGGGATCGACTTGGAAGAATTTGTTGCACCATCCAGTCCTCCACCGGAGGAGTAAAAAACTGATGTTCCTTGCCTTAAATTTGCCTCGGAATGCCGAGTGGTTTATGTAACCGATAAACTCCGTCGAGCTTATAGCTCGAGTACTTTTATTTGCGATCTAGGATCTTTTGATTTTATCCGAACTTGGCTCGACGTTGAATGTCTTCGTGACTTGATCCGCCGATCTACTGTTCGTTGTTCCCTCAGAGGCTGCCTGGTTTGCACGATGCTTATCGCCGCGATGGTGTCTGTCAACATGGCTTAGGCGGGCACTGGGCTGCAGCTAAGTCCCCGAGTGGGAGGTTTGCTCTCCACTCGGTAGGATTCCAATTACTTAGGCGAGTACTTGGACTGCAGCTAAGCCCCCGAGTGGGAGGTTTGCTCTCCACTCGGTAGGATTTCAATTACTTAGGCGAGTACTTGGACTGCAGCTAAGCCCCCGAGTGGGAGGTTTGCTCTCCACTCGGTAGGATTTCAATTACTTAGGCGAGTGCTTGGACTGCAGCTAAGCCTCCGAGTGGGAGGTTTGCTCTCCACTCGGTAGGATTTTGAATACTTAGGCGAGTACTTGGACTGCAGCTAAGCCCCCGGGTGAGAGGTTTGCTCTCCACTCGGTAGGATTTCGATTACTTAGGCGAGTACTTGGACTGCGGCTAAGCCCCCGAGTGGGAGGTTTGCTCTCCACTCGGTAGGATTTCAATTACTTAGGCGAGTGCTTGGACTGCAGCTAAGCCTCCGAGTGGGAGGTTTGCTCTCCACTCGGTAGGATTTTGAATACTTAGGCGAGTACTTGGACTGCAGCTAAGCCCCCGGGTGGGAGGTTTGCTCTCCACTCGGTAGGATTTCGATTACTTAGGCGAGTGCTTGGACTGCAGCTAAGCCCCCGAGTGGGAGGTTTGCTCTCCACTCGGTAGGATTTTTTCAATCTTAGGCGAAACGGATTCGCAGCTAAGCCCCCGAGTGGGAGACTTGCTCTCCACTCGGTAGGATTTCCTGAAAACTTAGGCGAAGCGGATTCGCAGCTAAGTCACCCACTGGGGGAAATTTAGACAAACAGAAAAAGAAATTCTTGCTTGAAACAAAAGAACTACAGAGGTACTTTTATTACATCTCAGTCAAGTGAGTTTTTAAGTGTAAAAAGGACGGAGCAGGTCTGCGTTCCATGCTCGAGGCTCGTCGATCCGTCGATCGATGTTGTAGAGGTGATACGCTCCGTTGTGCAGGACTTTGGTGATGATGAAGGGGCCTTCCCAGGTCGGGGCAAGTTTGTGAGGTTTTTGCTGATCCACGCGGAGGACCAAATCTCCTTCCTGAAAGGCTCGACCTTTCACATTTCTGGCGTAGAACCGACGCAACTCTTGCTGGTAGATGGTCGAGCGGATTAGAGCCATCTCTCTTTCCTCCTCTAAGAGGTCGACTGCATCTTGCCGGGCCTGTTCTGCTTCTGCTTCGGAATATAACTCGACTCGAGGCGCGTTGTGGAGCAGGTCGCTCGGCAAAACCGCTTCGGCTCCATAGACCAGAAAGAATGGTGTTCTTCCAGTCGACCGGTTAGGGGTGGTCCTCAACCCCCATAGAACTGACGGAAGTTCGTCGACCCAGGCGCCTGCTGCGTGTTTGAGATCATGCATCAGTCGGGGTTTTAGTCCTTTGAGGATGAGGCCATTCGCGCGTTCGGCCTGTCCGTTCGACTGAGGATGAGCAACTGAAGCGTAGTCGACTCGAGTGCCCTGAGAGGCGCAGAAGGCTTTGAATCTGTCATTATCAAAGTTTGATCCGTTATCCGTGATGATGCTGTGCGGAACTCCACATCTGAATATCAATCCCCTGATAAAACTGATGGCAGTGCTTGCGTCGAGGTCCTTTATGGGTTTGGCTTCTATCCACTTCGTGAACTTGTCGACTGCAACCAACAAGTGGGTGAAGCCACTCTTACCAGTTTTCAGTGGTCCGATCATGTCTAGACCCCAGACGGCGAAAGGCCAGACGAGTGGAATGGTCTTCAAGGCGGAGGCGGGCTTGTGAGACATGTTGGAATAAAATTGGCACCCCTCGCACTTGTCGACTATATCCTTTGCCATTTCGTTCGCCTTTGGCCAGTAAAAACCCGCTCAGTATGCTTTGGCCACGATGGTCCGAGAGGACGCATGATGGCCACAGGTCCCCGAGTGGATATCCTCAAGAATTATCTGTCCTTCTTCAGGTGTGATGCACTTCTGACCAATTCCAGTCGCGCTTTCTCTGTATAGCTGCCCTCTGATTACTGTAAAGGCTTTGGATCGACGGACGACCTGTCGAGCCTCTTCTTCATCTTCTGGGAGCTCTTTTCTCAGGATATACGCAATGTACGGCACTGTCCAATCGGGAGTGGTGATCATAACTTCCATAATCAGGTCGACCACAGCTGGAATCTCCACTTCGGTCGAGTCAGAGGCGCTTTTTGGTTGTGGAGGCTCTTCTGTGAAAGGATCTTCTTGCACTGATGGTGTGTGGACGTGTTCCAAACACACATCCTTAGGGATGGCCTCCCTTTTGGACGCTATCTTCGCCAGATCATCTGCAGCTTGATTTTTCAGTCGGGGTATATGATGGAGCTCCAACCCCTCGAATCGTTTCTCCAGCTTCCTCACAGCGCTGCAATATCCCGTCATGGATGGGCTTTGGACGTCCCACTCCTTCATCACTTGATTAACAACCAGATCTGAGTCGCCGTAGACCATGAGGCGACGGACGCCGAGTGAAATGGCCATACGTAATCCGTATAGAAGCGCTTTATACTCTGCCTCATTGTTGGAGGAATCAAAGTGAATCTGGAGGACATACTTGAGCTTATCTCCTCGGGGGGAAACCAGTACAACCCCCGCACCGGATCCGTTCAGCATCTTGGAGCCATCGAAAAACATAGTCCAGTGCTCCGAGTGAACTTGAGTCGGAAGCTCCTGCTCGGTCCACTCGGCGAGGAAATCAGCTATTACCTGGGACTTAATAGCTTTCTTTGCCTCGAACTTGATATCAAGAGGAAGAAGTTCAATTGCCCATTTCGCCACTCGACCGGTTGCATCTCTGTTATGAAGAATCTCTGATAATGGAGCGTCGCTGACGACTGTGATAGAGTGATCAGAGAAATAATGAGCAACCTTCTTCATGGTCATGTAAATCCCGTAAACGAGCTTCTGATAGTGGGGATATCTTTGCTTCGACGGGGTCAGAACTTCAGAGAGATAATAAACTAGGCGTTGAACTTTGAAGGTCTTTCCTTCCTCTTCCCGCTCGACCGTAAGAACGGTACTAACGACTTGTCCCGTGGCTGCTATGTAAAGCAACAATGGCTCTTTGCTGACAGGAGCAGCAAGCACCGGCTGGGTGGAGAGCAGAGCTTTTAGCTCTGCAAATGCTGCATCAGCTTCTGGAGTCCATTCGAACGTGTCTGACTTCTTCATCAGTCGGTAAAGAGGCAGCGCCTTTTCACCGATCCTGGAGATGAATCGACTTAGGGCGGCCAAGCATCCAGTAAGTTTCTGGACGTCGTGCACACGCACGGGGCGTTTCATCCGGAGTATGGTGCCAACTTTTTCAGGGTTAGCGTCGATTCCTCGTTCGGAAACAAGAAAACCGAGTAACTTTCCTCCAGGGACTCCAAATGTGCACTTCGACGGATTGAGCTTGATATCATAACTCCTGAGATTGGCAAAAGTTTCAGCTAGGTCAGTCAGCAGGTCGGAACCTTTCCGTGACTTGACCACTATGTCATCCATGTATGCTTCTACATTCCGACTGATTTGAGTGATTAGGCACTTCTGAATTATTCTCATGAATGTAGCTCCGGCGTTCTTGAGACCGAAAGGCATGGTAACATAGCAGAAACACCCAAAAGGGGTGATGAAGGCTGTTTTTATTTCATCGGGTCCATACAGACGGATCTGATGGTATCCAGAGTAAGCATCTAAAAAAGATAACCTCTCGCATCCTGCAGTCGAGTCGACTATTTGATCGATGCGAGGAAGAGGAAAATGATCTTTCGGGCAGGCCCGATTGATATGCTTGAAATCGATGCACATGCGCAACGATCTGTCCTTCTTAGGGACCATCACAACATTAGCGAGCCACTCGGAGTGGTAGATCTCGCGAATGAATTCTGCTGCTAGGAGTCGGGCCACTTCTTCGCCAATGGCCTTTCTCTTCTGAACGGCGGACCGTCGGAGATGCTCCTTGACTGGTTTGACCTTTGGGTCTACTCGAAGGCGGTGCTCGGCCAGTCCCCTGGGCACACCTGGCATGTCAGCAGGCTTCCATGCAAAGATGTCCCAGTTCTCACGGAGGAACTGGACGAGCACTTCTTCCTATTTGGGGTCGAGTGTAGAGGAGATGTTGGTTGGAGCCGCATTTGGATCGGTCAGGTGGATGTGGACTTGCTTGGTCTCACCAGTCGACTGAAATGCTGACTCCGTGGCGGGCTTCTTGGCTCGTAACAAGTCACTCGGATCCGCAGTCTTCTGGTACTCTTGTATCTCTATCTTGGCCATCTGAGCATCAGCAATTTTGGCGCCTTTCTGGAAGCACTCCTCTGCCTTCTTCCGATTGCCAACGATGGTGATTACACCTTTGGGGCCAGGCATCTTCAGCTTGAGGTATACGTAGCATGGTCGAGCCATGAAACGAGCATAGGCTGGCCTCCCAAGAATGGCGTGGTACGCACTCTGGAAATCCACGACCTCAAAGGTTAACTTTTCTTTCCGGAAATTCTTCGAGTCACCAAAAACGACGTCGAGAGCGATTTGACCGAGTGACTCAGCTTTCTTCCCAGGAATGACTCCGTGGAAGCTCATGTTGCTAGGGCTGAGTCGGGACATCGGAATGCCCATCCCCTTCAACGTCTCTGCATACAACAAGTTTAGCCCACTGCCGCCGTCCATCAGAACCTTGGTCAGTCTAGTGCCTTCAACAATTGGGTCGACCACCAACGCTTGCCTCCCTGGGGTGACAATATGAGTCGGATGATCGGACTGGTCGAAGGTGATGGCGGTCTGGGACCACTTCAGGTAGTGGGGTGTCACCGGAGCGACCATGTTTACTTCGCGATTGATGACCTTCAGTCGACTCTTACTTTCGACATCAGCGAAAATCATCAGAGTGGAATTGATTTGGGGGTATTCTTCACCGCTGTCTTCCCTGTCTTCAACTTTGTCTGACTCTTTCTCTTTGTCCTTGGCCTGCTTCCCTTGGAACTGTTGCATCAGGAGTCGACATTGTCGAGTGGTATGCTTGGGGTAAATGAGATTTCCCTCTTCATCTTTCTTCGTGTGAATATGGCATGGTAAGTCCATCACATCGTTCCCGTCCTGGTCTTTCACTTTCTTGGGGTTCCAAGGACCCTTGGGTTTCCCCTTAAACTTCCCTGGGGTCACAGCTAAGGCTTCCCCGGGGGCGACTGTGGCGGCCTTGCGCTTCTGCTTCCGACTGGAGTGTCCTCCGCCGGCCTCATTAGCGGCTGCCTTATACTTGCCGCTCCGGAGTCTATCTTCCTCTTCTCCGTTCGCGTACTTGGTGGCGATTTCCATCATCCGACTCAGGGTCATATTCCCGGTTCGACCGAACTTCAAAGTTAATTCCCTGTTTCTGACGCCTTCCTTGAAGGCGCAAACTGCCTGATGATCGGACACATTCTCGACCGTGTGATTCAGAGTGATCCACCTTTGGATATAATCCCTCAGGGTTTCACTCGACTTCTGAACACATGACTGCAATTCTGTCAACCCTGCTGGTCGCTTGCAAGTCCCTTCGAATGTCCTGACAAACACCTGGGCTAGATCTTCCCACGTATAAATACTGCTGGGAGCCAGCTGATTCAACCACGCTCTGGCTGATCCTTCCAACATGAGGGGCAAATGCTTCATGGCCACCTCGTCATTGCCGCCTCTGATCTGAACAGCCACTCGGTAGTCCTCGAGCCATGTGTCCGGCTTGGACGCTCCGGTGAACTTGCTGACTCCAGTCGCCAACCTGAAGTTGGGAGGAATCACTGCAGCTCTGATTGCTCTGCTGAAACACTGGGGACCTGAGACGTGAACTCTGCTGCTGGACGGCGCGCCTCTGTCACGGTCTTCTCGGTGAGCTCTATTTCGGTCGACCAGACCTTGAACGATGATGGATCTCGCATCAAAGCCTGGTTCCCTGGGGTCGACTGGGACCCTTCGCCCAGTACTGAACTGGCGTCTGTCCTCTTGCCGTCGAGGCACGTACGACCCCGTTCTTGGGGCAGGAGAAGGCACTCGACGTTGATCGTTGCGATCGAATCGGTGCTCATATCGCTCGTGCCCTTGGTATTGATCCTCGTGCCGGCCTCTGTGTCCTTCACGCCTCGGGGGCGACCTTGGACTATAAGCCGACTGAACGGAATTCACAGCGACGGATCGACTGTGAATCCTGTCGAGCGACTGAGATACGGCTGAATTCTGGTCACCCGCTGCACGGAGCAAATCTCTGATCTGCAACAAACCTCTCCCTGCCTCTGACTGTGAAGGCTGGATCGACTCCGCTATGCGGGCCGCAGCTGCCAAATTCTGAATCGGGGTACGGTATACCTGGGTCGGCGGCTGGAGTTGGCGACGACGACTGGACTCGGGAACGGGCGGTCGTGCGCGCTCGTCGAGTGCTCTCTGAAGATTCTCCAGTCGAGTACGTTCAGCCAAGTTGGCCAAGCGCACCTCCTCCAGGGCTCGTGCCTCAGGGGTTTCTCCAACGATAGGAGTGTGAAGGGCGTCCATGTTCCGGCGACGGAGTCCCTCCCTCTGCACTGAGGTAAGGGGCTCGGGCCTGTACTCTTCGTGGCCCCGTGCCGGAATCCCCCCTGCGGCAACCTCTTCGGTGTGGGGGAATCCGGGGGGACTACGTGGTCCATCGACCATTAGTACTTCCGCCGCTGGATCACTACTGTCGCACTCGGATGCAGTCTCTACGGAGCCAGTCGACAGGTCGAACAGGCCGTAGAGTGACTCATCGGGCTCGATTGCCGTGACTTGGGGGATGGCCGACTGGCGGGCCAGTGCGTGCTTCACCCACCGCTGGAGTCTCGACCGACCGGTGCGCTTGCGCCGGTGGGAAACTGATGACGACGATGGCGAAATGAATGCCGACCCGTACTGGGTCGACGGTTGCCGCAGGAGGACGCCGCGGACGCATGCGCGAAAGTGCGTGGCTCCGCGGGCGGGAAGCGCGTCCACGTCGAGTGGAGCCTCCTGCAGCCAAGCAGAGTTGTCGACGATGAAGGAGAGAGCGCCGAGACGGATCTCGCGGCTCCCGACCATGACTCCGCTCGAAAACATGACGTGGGTTGAAAGAATCCCAACTCCTCCAACAAATCGCTAGAACACCTGCCCCACGGTGGGCGCCAACTGTCGTGGTTCTAAGTCTGACAGTGAGAATAGGGGGTAAGTATGGAGAGGCAAGATCCTAGCTATGGAGTAGTTGTATGCGCAAGGAGTTTTACGAGTTCGGGCCCTTCTCTGAGGAAGTAACAGCCCTACGTCTCAGAGCCCGGAGGCAGTCGACTGGATTATGTGTGTGTGTGTTACAAAGTTCCGAACCCCTGTCCTAGTGGAGGGGGGGTGGCTTATATAGATTTCGCCAGGACCCCAACCAGCCCACGTTACAGGGAGTTTAATGTATATAAAGAGAGGGGGTTACTGGTAACGCCTGTAATAAGGGACCATGAAGGCCATAAAAGCTACTTATGAGATGACCGTTTGTGGGCAGCGCCTTTAGGTCTTCTTATAGTCGAGTGGCTGTCTTCATGGTCGACTGCTTGTGCTTCTGGTCGAGTGCGCTCGTGTCCGTCGACTGGGTTGACCAGGTCGACTGAAAACGCTGATACTTCTTAGAATGTCTTTCATTGTAGGAGCCATGTCCTTGATTGGGTACCTCAGGTATGATAAATTACCCTACCCTAGGTACGTATCCTCGTCAGCGCCCCCCTTTTTCCTTTCCCCCTCTCTCCTTCCTTCTCCTACAAGGCAAGGGAGAGGAGTCCTACTCCCGGTGGGAGTAGGACTCCTCCTGGCGCACCCCTTGGGGGCCGGCCGCTCCTCCCCCTCCCCTCCTTTATATACGGGGGCAGGGGGGCACCCTAGGACACACAAGTTGATCTTCGTGATCGTTCCTTAGCTGTGTGCGGTGCCCCCCTCCACGATATTACACCTCGGTCATATTGTAGCGGTGCTTAGGCGAAGCCCTGTGACGGTTGAACATCAAGATCGTCATCACGCCGTCGTGCTGACGGAACTCCTCCCCGAAGCTTTGCTGGATCGGAGCCCGGGGTGCGTCATCGAGCTGTACGTGTGTCAAGAACTCGGAGGTGCCGGAGTAACGGTGCTTGGATCGGTCGGATCGGGAAGACGTACGACTACTTCCTCTACGTTGCGTCAACACTTCCGCTTCGGTCTACGAGGGTACGTAGACAACACTCCCCCCTCTCGTTGCTATGCATCACCATGATCTTGCGTGTGCGTAGGAATTTTTTTGAAATTACTACGTTCCCCAACAGTTCCTTCCCCTGCCCTCTGGGAAAAGAAGCTCCAATTCATTGGAGTTGCAAGTATCCATCACCTCACGCGCAAGTCGTCTGTTGAACTCTACCTCCAGTTCCTGCTCGGCAGCACGTCGCGCCATCTGCCTGCGCCTGCGCCTCCTCCTCCTCTGCTCCGCTACTGCAGCCCTAACATCTATGGCGTCCCCCTCCTCCTCCGTAACCTCTCCCAGCTCAGGATCCATCTCCCTTTTCTTTGGTTGCAGCTCGTAGAATGAAACTGACAGAGGGCTCGGGCTTTATAATCAAAGTGCAGAGCCATCGGTGCGGCTCCCATGTCAACACACAGTAACAAAACTTTGACACGGCAGCAATCCAACTACACATACGGGCATCAATTCAAAACAACACTGAAAAACACGCAACTTAATTACACAGTTTGACCAGATTACCCGAAATCGCAGCTTAAAGTCAGCCGCCATACACAACCTCCGCCAACGACAAAACAACATGGGAATCCGGGGTAGAAACAACTCAAAAAAGCAAAATTGACAACGCAAATCTTTTCATACAGTCCTTATATCTCTCCCTGCAATACCAATTCGAAAGTAAAAACAACAGAAAAAGAAGAACATATTTCCATGGCGGGTGTGGAAAACGACCAAGAACACAAAAACCTGTAATCATAAATTACAGATGAAAAAAATCTCAAAAAACTATAACATACCGATAATTCTCACATCAAAAACGACAAGCACGACGTAAATTGAGGCCCACGAACACCACAGTAGACACTGACGCCCAAAATCACGTCCGCCGCCAAAAATGCACACGTCGTCACCTCCGGTGACTACAGATCGCAAAACTCATCCAGCTGAGCGCGCGGACGTGCGGAACCCCTTACACGTCTCCTCTAGCAACGAATGGCCCGCAGCATCGCGCCGGGGAACGACCGGAAGCTCCACGTTGCATCCCCTGTTTCAGTCCGTCGTGCACGCAGGAAGATCAGTTTTTTTAAAAAAACACGTCAGTCCAGACTGCAAACCACGTCAGTTCAGAAAGGGTAACAGAATAATATTCTGTTACGCGTAACAGAATAGCCCAGATGTGTGTGTGTGTGTATGTGTGTGTGTGTCTATATATATATATATATATATATATATATATATATATATATATATATATATATATATATATATATATATATATATATATATATATATATATATATATATATATATATATATCCTCTACAACATTCACTTATGGCTATTTCTTCAAGTTGGAGTTTTCTGCTAAGTGAATGTGATCGGACCCTTCCCCCTCTATGCTATACTCAATCCAATCTATTCACAAATTCTTCATGTGCGTTCTATTTGAAACTCGTTCAAAATCTTCACTGTGTCCTTGTCAGCTGAAGAAATTGCGAACGGAACTTTAAAACAAATCTTATCCATATTTTCGGTTTTGCCGCTCAAACCGTTCCGCATCCCACGAAGAATTATTTATTCACCCACGATCTTACACGATCTCCACTTCACAGTACGTGGGTGACACATGTCGTGTGAAGGAGAAGGGTCAGGGGCACGTTCGTCCCAAATCTTCGGGCGAACAGTTTTTCACTGCTACTATAAATACCCCCTCATCCCTTCCTCACTTCCTTTACTCCGCTCGATCTCTCTCTCCCGCTCGAGCTTCCCAAACCCTAGCGCCGCCGCTACTCCATCGTCGCCGGTGAGGAAGAGCTTCACTGCCTCAACCTCGTCGCCGTTGTACTCGCGCCGACCGCGGAAATCTTCACCTCCGCCGCCGCCGTACATATCTTCCTCCGCCAAGTTAGGGCATGGAAGATCTACATCGAAGAACTCCACTGTTTCACCTCTCTGTTTGTCGTGTTCTTCATTCAGGGTAATTAAAAGTTACTTTTATTGCTCTCCTTGATTCGAAGTTTCTCTACAAAATCTTCAAAGGTGTTTTTATTCTTCAAATCTTCACACACTAAACACCTCACATGTCATATGTTCTTGATTCATTTCCCTAAGCATCATTTTCTTCAAGATTCCTCAATTATGTGGATCTACGATATATAAAACTCTGGAACCTAAGATAAAGCGCGCTTAGTGAAATTCTTCAAGACGCATCTGGTCAAATTCCTCAAACTTGTTCTTTTTGAAAAACCCTCTGAGAACGCATATGACCTCTCCAAATTCCTCGCAACTATACTCTGTTCACAGGTACACATGTCCGCTGCTGAATCACTAGGTTCTCATCAACTTAACTCATTTGCAGCGTTCCTCGAAGAAAAACTGCATACTTTTTCAGAGAATTTGATTGTTCAAATTCCTTAGCTAAAGAATATGGCAGATGGTAAGAAGCCACAGAAAGGAGGAAAGAAACCTGAGGTTATGACTGCATTTGAAATCCCTGAGGACATTTACAAAGAGTATTGCACGCCTGATGAAGCCAAGTTTGGCAAAGAGAACAAAAATCAGTGCAAGGTGCGCATTCAAAGGATAAAACGGAGATGGGCAAGAGAATGGAGGGAGTACAGATATGTTACTCCAAAGTACATGAAGAAATTCTCTCTCAACCCTCCATGCCCAAGAGCCCCATTGGCACCTGGCCAAGTGGCTGATCCCACTAGCGTCAAACGCGGTGAGGATTTTCCTAAAGAATGGGCAAAGCGCCAAGCCAAATTGGCAAGACAAGCCAAAGAAGTAGTGAGGAAATTCAACGTAGATTCTGCTGCTGCTACCACTGAGGCCTCTGTCAAGCCGCGGAAATCTATGCCGAAAAAGCCCGCTCGAAAGCCAAGTGCTTCACCAACAGTGCCCTCACGGCCAAGTTCCTCAGCTGCGCCCTCACGGCCAGGAACTTCAATATCTTCAAGCAAACTCCTCAAGCTGCTCCTGATCCTCCAAAGTCTTCAGCTGTTCCGACAAAGTCCTCAGCACCTGTGCATCTTGCCATGTGTCAAAGGACTGCAGGCATCTCTATTTCCTCTGGTGTCTCAGCAAGTTCCTCAGTTGCACCAAGTTCCTCAGCTGGACCCTCTCTGCTGAAGAAAAAGCCTACTGCTGGACGGGGTCCTCGCCAAGTCCTAAGAAGAAGCAGGTAGTCTTCAATGTACCGTCTGACGATGATGAGGCTGATGAAGAAGAACTTGCAGAAATCATCAGAGACCGACAAGAAAGGGCCGCTAGAGCCAAAGGCACACCTGTGCCGCTGCTGTTGGATCCAAGAGCGATCCTAGACTATATTGATCTCTGGCACAAGGACCCAAACACTCCTATGCCAGACTTCAAGCTGACGCCTGGCTAAAGTCACACGCTGACTCATTTCATCCAAGAGGAGAAATGGAAATATGATAGGGCTAGACAGATCAAGAAAACGCAGTACAGAAAAGAGAAACTGCTGAGGAAAAATGTTATCAAGATGAAACCTGAAGAACTCATCAAGATGCAGGCTGACATCAAAACCCTCAGCGATGAATTTGATGCATACTATGCTGACTGGAAAGGAGCCAAAGTCAGGTTCGTGAAACTGACTGAGAAGTTCACCAATGTTGCAGCCCCATCGCAACAACAAGTTCCTCAAGCTGAACCTTCAGCAGACCCCACTGAAGAACATGCCAGCACCGCTGATGACTTTCAGGCTGCTGAAGAAAATGCTAGTTCCAGGGCTGATGACTCCATTCCAACGACTGAAGAAATTGCCAGGGCATCCACTAGTGGTGCGCCTGAAGAAACTGAAGAAGTCAGGGCAACTGCATCAGTTGCGCCTGAGGAAATTCAAACAGATTCATCAGCTCCACCTGCGCCTACACCAACTCCTATCCTTCCATCTGCATCAGATGTGAAGAAGACCAAGGCTGCAGAGCGAGCTACAGTGAAGAAAAGGAAAGCATCAAGTGCTTCAGAATCTTCAGCTCCAAAGAAGATGAAGCCTATGACCAGCTCGTTTGCAAATCCGATAGATGCTGTTCCTATTTCCACCATGCCATCAAAGGACCTTGTTCCTTTTGGTGAAGACTATGAGATCCCAAGCGGATCAGATGAAGAAACTCAATCTGCTGCTTCGTCAGAGCAGATTGATGAAGAAATTGAAGTGGATGCGATCCCTTCAACCCCAGTGGTCTCATCACCAATGCCTCAGTTTACTGCTGAAGAGGCTGGTGTTGAAGAAATTGATGATGAAGATGTGGACAATGGAAGCACAACTCCTTTGACGAATGATGAATTCTGGGAAAGTCAGCATCCCAACTCTCCTCTGTTCACGCCTCTACAACAAATCCCTCAGTTCCCTGCACCAACTGTTCCAATGGGCTCTGAAGAAACTCATCCCACTGCATCTGTGCATGAAGAAATTCCAACCGCTAGTGCTGAAGAAACTGCTGCTGATCCTAAGACTGCACCTGAGGAGGAACCTGTAATTCCTCTGCCTGAAGAACCAGAGCTTACGATTCCTGAGGTTGTGATGCAACTCACTGATACCCCTCTGCCAAAGCCAAAGGATCCGTTCTCAAGGAAACAAAAGTTCAAGCCTGAAGACTTCTTTGGCGAGCATGTATTCTTCACTGACTACAATCCATATGACTCTGCTTGCATAAGGAAGAGGCGTTTCTAGACCGCAAGTCAAGCAAATTTCTATTCCTCTGTGCTTATCAACAAAGACAAAGTCTTCGATCATGCACATATTCCTCACGTGGATATGGAGTCCCTGCCGTGCTTTGAGCCAGTCCTCAGTGTTCTTCACAACGCTGGGCTACTGAATTTCTGCACTGACATCTGTGATTGGAATGAAGAACTCATTCTTCCGTTCTACGCAACGCTGCACATCACAGGCGATTCTGAAGATGTGAATTCATGGGTTCTGGACTGGATGACAAAGAACACTCACTACAAGGCACCAGCATCTGAATTGCTTCATGCCCTTCCACTCAGTGCTCCCACTGAAGATGCATGTTGTGTTTACAATGAACCTGAGCTTTCAAATCACTACATGCAAGTTCTGATGAAGCCTTTGAAGCCAGGGTAGGCCCCTCGTACCAAATTCCTCGTCAAGGAATTACTCTATGTGCCTCGGACTGTCTATCGCATACTGACAAAGACAATGAGTCCTATTAAAGGCCATGACTCAACTGATGAAGAGGTCATTGGCATCATGAAGAATATGCTTTTTAACATTATTCATGGCGTTCCCGTCAACTTCCATGATTTCTTCATGAGGACTCTGGCCAATGTTGCTATGTCACCGTTTGAGCTGAAGCCTTACGCACCATGGATTATGAGATTCATCAGGACAAGGTCTTCACTTAACTACAAATCTGACACTCTGAACCACTGCAGCTACTTGCCTCCAATTGAAGTCCTCAAATGACATTTTCCTCAGCTGATGACAAAGGCAAGGCCGCTGCTGTGATAGATGAAGGCATTCGTCCATTGGATGGTCAATTTCACAAAGCTGCATCCTACTCCACCAATGATGACTCTGGCACACATGACTCTGCTGCCAACAACGCCAAGCAAAATCCTCAAGCCACAGCACCCAGGGTGATGACTGATCGTGAGTTACTCCTCAATCTTCATCAGAAGGTTGATCGCAATCACAAATGGGTCAAGCGTCAGTTTGGTTCAATTCTTCACAACATGACTGCAACACAAAATGCAGTGAAGAAAAACCACTACTACCTCCATGAAACCCTCAACCGCACCTGGGATGTTCTGTCTCAAGTTTACAGCGCTGAAAATCTGAAGAACATGGGTCTCAAAGAAGAGTTTGACTGGTCTGTACCTCCTCCGAAGAAATTCAAGAAGGTCAAGGTTCCTTCTTTGGTGGCCAGCTCCTATTCTTCATCACGCGCCACCGATGAAAATGAAGACTTGGACGACAATGCGGCAGGCCCTACTTCAACTACCGACCCCGACAACGCTGGCGCTCCTTCATCAATTTGATTATCTTCAGGGGCGTTAGTCCTCAGTTTCGATCCTTTTGGTCATTCGATGACAAAGGGGGAGAAATTTGAGTTAGTCTTCAAGCGGGTCTATTATTTGGGCGTTTTTTGCTAAGTTACAACTCTCGTTCTTCCGAAACTTTTATTGGATTGAGTTGTAGACTTAAACCCGATGGTGATCTGATACTTCTGCTATGTTATTCTGCATGCTTATTCCTCGTTAATATTATCACACGCATGCTGAAATACGTCAGTCACCATTTTTCATCATGCATTTCAAATTCTTCATATTATATATCAAATACGTGTATGAATTACAAGATATAGGGGGAGATCTCCATGATTCATCTCTTCAAGTGTGCATTGCTTCAAAAGCAAATTCCTCACTATGCACAACTTCAGGGGGAGTTCTTCTATATCTTGCAAGCAAATTCCTCAATATCAGTATTTACACTTCATATGTTTATCCCCGTTGAAAACTTAACCTATATTGTCATCAATCACCAAAAAGTGGGATATTGTAAGTGCATCTAGTGCCCCTTAGTGATTTTGGTGTATTGAAGACTTATAGGTTAAGGATCTAATGTGTTTATGAGTGTACACAGGTCTATAAGTCTATGAGGAGTTTGATATTTACACAGAAAGTCGACCCCTAAAAATAAAGTTCTTCGACTGAAGACTTTGATATACCGAAGACTTTCGGAAGACTTTGAAAGTGAAGAAATTGGTGTGACCTTGAAGACTTGGTACTCATTCGAGGAACATGAAGCGTGAAGACTTTTGTTTTCGTAGTTTTATTTTCTCTTTCTTGAGTCATAAGAAACACCGTACTGTTAAAGGGGGTCGAGGAAATACTAAGAAAAAATTTCCATTTGATGCTCAACTCAAATCCTACACCTACCAATCCCTTCAAGTGAAGCCATTGGAAAACTCATACAGTTTAGTCAATTTCTTCAGTGACAGAGACGCAGTTCTTCTAGTCACTGAGGACTTTGCTCTGATTGAGGAGTTAGGAATTCGCTAGTGTGGATTGCCTACACAGTGAGGAACATGATAGCCCTGAGGAATTTGTACCTCAAATTTCCGACCGTTGCTGTGCTACGCGCTAGCTGTCCCAAAATATCTTATCCATCCAACGGTCATATCATTGAAGGGCATTTATGTCTTATCATGTCGGGCTGCTCCCTAGGCTATAAATAGCCGTCCCCTACAACCACTAGCTGGTTGGCTGCTCCGAGAGAAACTGACACTTGTCATTTAAGAGCAACCCATCCTCCAAGGACTTTGAGCGAAAATCATCAAGTGAGGAAAATCCAAAACCCAAACCCAAACAGCTACAAACCCAAAGTGATTGAGCATCACTGAAGAGATTGATCATGCGTGGATCCGACGCTTGTTACCTTTGAAGACTGTGCTTCTTCCAAACGGTTAGGCGTCATTGTCTAGAGAATCCAAGAAGAATTGTGGATCGCCGAGTGACCGAGTTTGTCAAGGTTCGGAAGTCACCTGAAGACTTACCAAGAGTGATTGGACTAGGACCGTGTGTCCTTAGTTCAAGGAGAATACGGTGAGGACTGGGTGTCCCGAGCTGTGTGCTCAGAACTGGGTGTCCGGGACTGTGTGTCCTCGAGTTTAAATACTCAGCCGCTCCAACCAGATGTACAACTGAGACAGCAGTTGGAACTGGTCTACCAAATCATTGTCTTCACCAAGCACACTGGTTCCATTTCCTCAACTCTTTCATTTCCTCAGTAGTGTGCTGTTTGTTTATCATATCTGTGTTTGAAGACTTTGACTGAAGACTTTCTCAATTTTCTCAGTTCAATTTCTTCAGTCTGTTTGTCTTCATCTAGAGCTATCCTGTGATTACGCTTTCTGTACTCTGTGTTTGTCTTCATTTCATCTTGATGACTATGCTTGTTTACTGCTGTGTTTACTTCTGAGTACTTATTCCGCTGCAAGTAGTTCTTCGCTAAGGAATTTCCTCACCGGCAAATTCTTCAGTGAAGAATTCATAAAAATCGCCTATTCACCCCCCCCTCTCTAGTCGATATAACGTATTTTCACGTGATCGTAGGAATTTTTTTGAAATACTACGTTCCCCAACACATCTTTCTCTTCCCCTCCCTCTCTCACAATCATTTCTTCCTCATGTGTTTCTCATGGGGCCAAGCATAATCATTTATATGAATATTCATTAAATATCGAATCACTACAACCAACAATCTATCATCTACTCCAAAATTGACATCTATGCTTATCATACATACCGGAGAAAACAACTACAATGTTGCAGTAAAGATCAAATTTTGGAAGCACATTTCTCTCGAATAAGTATTAATGGATCACGCATTGAAAAAATGATTCTGTGAGTGTAACGGTGACCAAATGGCATGGGGCACACACACCAATCTATTCAGGAGTGTTACATTAACCAGACAATTTGTTCATCACATGGTAGCTATATAAATAGTCCAAATATCAATCATGTTGACAGAAATTAGCAATGCTCACAACTACATACGAGATTGGCCAGAGACAATTTTCTAGCATCTTTCTAATTTTACACATCGTGGCATGCCAAGTTCCAAAAATTGAACTTCTTAATAAAGACGGGCCTTCACGTCGATGCAGGAGCTTTAGTGTCGATCTGGCCAATAAATTGCCCCGATGCTGGCGAGGAATCTTCCGTTCGAGCTTCTGTAGCCTCTCCACCGCACAGATCTGACCTGGACCTCAAGTTCGGAATAAGGAATAATGATAAAACCATAATAAATGGCAGGTCTGGACCTCAAAGGCAATTAACTCAAAACAACGGATAATTGGGAGGTTGGGCAGTGCCGCTCCTCTTTACGGCAACATGAGGGTCTATTTACATGGGAGAGATATGGCAGGTTACACTAATGTCAAGTAGAAAGACATGTAGCCAATTTACATGGGAGGAGTCATGTATAACAGAAAAATATCTGAAGCTGGTGAACCTGACATTATTCTTGACCTGATATGCTTGACAACTTAAGGGATATTTGTATTTGGTTCTCAATTTACTGAAGCTCCTCCATGCTAAGTGGACCCAGATTCTCACCAAAATATTTCTACGATAGGAGAACGAGGGCTGATAAGTTGCATCAACATTGCAGTATATATACAGAAAATGTAACCTGAAAACATTGTATACTTGACATGGCTATTGCAGAAGGTAATCATCAGATCAAGTTGATATAAGTGGTGGGCAAAATATAACAACGCACATACACAAGGGATAACCAACTAATTATGTGACTATTAACATTAAACATCACATGTGCAATAATCTAAAGTAGGTGGTCGCGGACATACACATGCGCAATAATCTGAATATATACAATGCATAATTGGAAGCGTTAAATCCCTCCAATGGGTTGGCGTTGCACATCATAATATCTACTCAACATATTAATCCTTATTGTTGATGGCCGTTGATGCACAATAAATAGAGCTGAGCATGGCAAGACCACATGACTGAACTACACATGCCACGATTCATCAACAAATGCCCGAAATGCTACAATAAGTTCACTTACCCAGTCATGTCAGGATAGCATGCAGTGATCCACTCCTGGGATCATGCTCCAGTACAGGTACTTGGTCGACAAAACGGTTGATGTAGTCCAAGAGTCCGTTGCAGAGGATCCTTGTCATGCGAGTTCAACTCGCAGAAAATCTTCAAAATCTTAACAACGTTGAACTGAAGGAAGAAGACATGGGAATGCTTGATGTCCCTCAGGCACCCGGTTCTCCATCTTCATATGGCATATATAAACCTGACATCCGTTGAGTATACCGCAACATGTACCACCATCGTGGAACACGGGCCATCCATCATCAACACATTGTGATGTTATTCAAGTCATGTCGCAACAAGCCGAACTTACCTTTACCTATACTTTATCCTGGGACAAACTTAGGCAAGGGGAGGCCTGACAATGATGTTGATCCGGTGTTAGTGCCTTGCAGCAGAACTTGAGGTGGCGGCGGCTGACGCTAGGGTAGTCGACGAGGACGTTGCAATTGGGTTGCCGCCAAAACAGAGTGTGAGTAGCTGGAAATATGTGCATCAACACGTCACTATTGAAGACACGACAGACAAACCTCTAATTAGCAGTTGAGCTGGTTCTTGCCTACGGGCCTTACAGATATACATGCCTCTCCATCCTCGCCACCTACAGGCCATAGTGATGCCCCAAGCCCACCAATAGTGCATAGAACGTTGGACGCGCGCCCCTACCATCTACTCTCTCACGCACGCCGGAAAGACCCAAGCTCGTCTAAAGCACGGGACGAAACGGCCTAGGCCGCACCAGGGAGCATCGCCGCGCTGTGTGCAACGACTGCACTAAGGGTTGTGATCTCGACGTGGAGACCATACCCCCTGCCTTGGCTTCATCCTCCTTGTCAGTAATAAGATTCTTGCCAAGAACATCTCATGACTAATTAGTAAGATTGGAAGCCATGGCACTCCAAAATCCAATCGCAACCAATATACATGATGGCAGACGGCTTAGAATAAGACCACAATATTTAAATCAATTGCCAAAGACTAAAGTACAACCGAGGCTTCAGATTACAAATGAACTAAAATAAAATGTGCTCCATTATTTTAGCTAAAATAACTGGAAAAGGTATTACTAGTGTTTTTCGCATTGCCAATAAGGCATATGCTTGCAACATAACCACAATCTCTTCAAAAGTTAAGACACCACTTGTTATGGCCGGTTAGCTTATATCCGGAGGAGGCCCACCGGGCAGTAGTTAGAGGGCTTGGCCCACAAGTTATCTTAGGATTTATTCTTATACAAGTTATTTAGGTTATAAATATAGGCTGTAAGACTCTTTGAGAATTAAGCAATAAAGATATTATCATCTTTTGTTGCCCGGCTCCCTGAGGAGCCGGAACCCTAGTCGCCACCAGCCCACCCGCCGCCGCACCTAAACCGTAGCCGCGACGGCGCCCACTCGCTGGCGCGCCCGCTCCAGCCCTCATCCACCTCCACCTTGTCCCTATAACCTGCGTAACCGCACCGGTAGGAACCCTAGTCCTACCAATTTGGTATCAGGTACCCGGGTTTCGACCATGTCTTCACCGCCTCCAAACCCGCCACCACCGCAGCCGCCGCTGCCCAACGCCTCCCCCACCGCCGCTGCCACCGATTCCACCAACGCCGCCGCTACGTTGCCGGGCGCCACGGCCTCCCTATCGGCGCCGATCTGCACCGCCCCTGGCACCACGCCGGGCCAGGGCCAGCTGCAAACCTCCATCCAGCAACCACCGCCGTCACCTCCCCCAGCGCCGCCGCAGTTCACGCCGGAGGCTATGGCCGGCGTGCTCAACGACCTGGTCGTCGCGGTCCAGGGCATCCGCCTCTACTTGGCGAGCCCGTACGGGCCGCCTCCACCGGTTCATCCGGCCGCGCCCGCGGGCCAGCATGTGCTGCCGTGGTACTCAGTACCCGCGCCCGCGGGCCAGCAGGCGCTGCCGTGGTACTCGGTACCGGCGACCATCACTGGCGGCTACCCGGCGTTTCCCCCACCGGCGGCTTCGACGCCGCCTTGGCCGTAGTGGCCGACGCCGTTCGCGGCGCCAACCGCGCCGCCCGCCACCACCCAGGGACCGCAGTGGCCGACCTGGGCCCCGCCGCCCACGCCGTCCCCACCGCGCCGTCCCCGGCGGCAACGGTGCAGGTTCCACCACCACTAGTAGAAAAGGGGGCAATGGTCCAGGCCGGGTTGAGCATTAGTCCCGGTTCAGTCTAGAACCGGGACTAATGTGAGCATTTATCCCGGTTCGTGCGGCTAAGGCATTAATTCCGGTTCACCTGGGCCCTTTAGTCCCGGTTCGTGTTACAAACCGGGACTAAAGGGTGCGATGACCTTTAGTCCCGGTTCGTGCCTCAAACCGGGACTAAAGATTAGACCTTTAGTCCCGGTTTGAGGCACGAACCGGGACTAATGGGGTTGAGACCTTTAGTCCCGGTTCGTGCCACGAACCGGTACTAAAGGTCCCATTTTCAAACTCTACCCCCCCTGGATCGCCTTTTCAGTTTTAAAAAAATAAAAGAAAATGATGGAAATGTCAAAAAAATAAAATGAAATAAGTTTCCCATGTTATATGTGGTCTAGTTGTTGGGAAAATTTACAAACATGAATTTTCGACTTTTTTTGCAAAATCTCTCGAGAATTTGTAAAAATGGGCGTAACTTTTGCATACGAACTCGGATGAAAATGTTTTTTATATGAAAAATCATCTACTCGAAAAGTTACATCCAAATTTAACGAGGGGAGCCCCGTTAAACATTTTCAAAATCCTCAAAAACCTAACAGAAAAAAAGTTACGGGGCTTTTAAGATCTGGAGAGGCAAAAAAATTCAAAAAAATTTAAACTATGGTCAAACTATGGTCAAACTAATTATTCTACAATATTAGTGTTACTAAATAATTATTTTAGTTATTTTGAATTTTGGTTAAATCTGGTCAAACTGTGGTCAAACAATGGTCGAACTAATTATTCAAGAAATATTAGTGTTACTAAATAATTATTGTTTTTTAAAACAATAGTTTCAAACTCCAACAGTGAAATGTGTCACTTCATGCTCAAGCAAAATTCCTGAGGGTTAATAGGATTGACATCTTACTATTGTCAGGAAAACAACAAGTGCAGACTCGGAAGCGAAGGAGAATAGAACCCGAAAGTTAAGCGTGCTCGGGCTAGAGTAGTGAGAGGGATGGGTGACCGGTCGGGAAGTTAGATGATTTGGAATGATGAGTGGTGATTAGAGGATAAATTGAGTAGTGATGAGGGGGTGGTGATTAGAGATTAGAGGTTAAAATTTGAAAATAAAAAAAATTCAAAAAAAATTCAAAAAAAAATCAGAAAATTTCTTTAGTACCGGTTGGTGTTACCAACCGAGACTAAAGTTGGGCCTCCAGGCAGCGGCCACGTGGAGGGCCTTTAGTCCCGGTTCTGGTTTGAACCGGGACTAAAGGGTGAGGGCATTAGTAACGACCCTTTAGTCCCGGTTCAAGAACCGGGACTAAAGGCCCTTACGAACCGGGACAATAGACCCGTTTTCTACTAGTGCACCGCCCCCGCCCAACCCTAGCCTGGGCCGGTCTTCGCCGAGCGGCCTTCCGATCCAGGAGGTCCGCTTCCCTTCGTCAACGTCGCCACTTCCCGGCTGGCTCCACGGGCCGCCGTCGGCTTCTACGAAGGCCCAGCCGCCGTCAGGGTTCCAGTTGCAGCCCAAGGCGTCGGGCACCACAGGGAACTACGCCGGCCCTTCCACCCTGGACCGAGCTCCGTCATCAGCCCTCCGTACAGCCGAGGCAGTGGGCCAGGGCGCGCCACTACTAGCTTGGGCGGCCGGGTCTTCGCTACCACTGGTCTACACCACGGCTCCGGAACAGCCGACTCCGTCCCTGCAGTTCGGCGGGCCATCCGGCTCCGCGGGCCCCTACCCGGGGTACTCCGACCAGGCGCCGCCCGCCTCGTTGCTTTGCACCTCCGAGCCCGCTCGTCACGGCGCTCCGACGCAGACACCTCCGCGGTTCGCCAAGCTCGACTTCGCCACCTATGACGGCATGGAGGATCCCCTCAACTGGCTCAACCAGTGCGACCAGTTTTTTCGCGGGCGACGCACCCTCGCATCGAAGCGTACATGGCTCGCCTCTTACCACCTCCGCGGCGCGGCCCAGACGTGGTATTACGCTCTCGAGCAGAACGAGGGCGCCATGCCCCCTTGGGAGCGCTTCCGCGAGCTCTGCATCCTTCGCTTTGGACCTCCGGTTCGCGGGAGCCGCTTGGCGGAGCTCGGCCGCCTTCCCTTCACCTCTACGGTGCAGGACTTCGCCGACCGCTTCCAGGCCCTGGCATGCCACGCGTCGGGCGTGACGGCGCAGCAGCGAGCTGACCTCTTTGTTGGTGGACTTCCGGATCACATCCGCGTGGACGTGGAGCTTCGTGGACCCCAGGACCTCCAGACGGCCATGTACTACGCCCGCGCGTTCGAGCGCCGCGCGGTGGCCATCCAGTAGGAGTCACCGTCCCGGGCCGCTGGGTCGCTACCCTGGCCGGATCCCGCGCAGGGTCCGCCTGCTCAGGCTTCCGCGGCACACCTCGCCGCGACCGCGGCACACCCGGGCTCACCTCAGCCGAGATACTCGAGCGTCGCCGCCAAGGGTTGTGCTTCAACTGCGACGAACCCTACAAGCCCGGCCACGCCTGCCCGCGACTCTTCTACCTGGAGGTTGCAGACTACATTCCGGAGGACGCCGTCGCCGCCGACCTGGCCGCCCCAGCTGTCGAGAAGGTGTTTGACGCTGGTTGATCACCTCGAGAAGTTCAGCAAGCGCTTCCCCACCTTACAGCTCGAGGACGAGCTGTTTGTGTAGGCGGGGAGAAGTGTTATGACCGGTTAGCTTATATCCGGAGGAGGCCCATCGGGCAGTAGTTAGGGGGCTTGGCCCACAAGTTATCTTAGGATTTATTCTTATGCAAGTTATTTAGGTTATAAATATAGGCTGTAAGACTCTTTGAGAATTAAGCAATAAAGATATTATCATCTTCTGTTGCCCGGCTCCCTGAGGAGCCGGAACCCTAGCCGCCACCAGCCCACCCGCCGCCGCACCTAAACCCTAGCCACGACGGCGCCCACTCGCCGGCGCGCCCGCTCCAGCCCTCGTCCACCTCCACCTTGTCCCTATAACCTGCGTAACCGCATCGGTAGGAACCCTAGTCCTACCACCACTTCCCATTTTAGAAAGTTTTAAGTTTTGAATGATATAGGCATATAAGACTTAACTCAATTGCCAATAATGTGAGCTACTGGTTTCTCTTTTTCCAGACCGGTAATGAATAAGCTTGACTGAACTAGTGGATAGTGAGATGCATTCCCCAATCATTTGACTTTGAAATTTCAGAAATGGGAAGATTATAACTAACCAGTTGAAAAAAACTTTAGACAAAATGCTAGTACTACTCCACCGAAAATCAGTATGAGAGAACCTACTAACAGTAAATAAGGTGTCTGCAAGAACAGAACAACATAAGTATCTTTTTTCTGGGCTTTTCATTTGTCAGTACGGACCACTTACGAAAACCTGAAATAAAATACCTGTCCAAGGAAGCAGACAGAGAGTAGACAAGGGCACCATGGTGTGTGTCAAGGAGACAACCACCTTTCCCAAACTCAGTTTCCTGTTTGTGTGTCTCGAGCCTTCAGGGGACAATGTTATTTTTCCTTCCTCCCTTAGTGCCAATAGCAGGTAGGTTGGTGTTTGATTGATGTGCCTCGGACTTCTTTTGGAAAAGCACATTGGCTCAGCTTCAGCTTCACACGTAGTTAAGTGAAGAAGAAGAAACGATAACATGTTGTATATATGTGCATACTTTAGTCAATCAAAGTAATTTTTTTGAAAGTTTCCTTCAGCTATTGAATTTATAATTTGAACATATATTATAACACTAAAAGCCTCTTCTGCTGCTCAATCAATAATAGCCGAGAAAGAGCAAGCAAGTGAACAAAATACAATTGTGTGTGTAGATCGTCAGGATTCATCATTGCATATCATTTTTCTCTGGATACTACAAATGCAAGCACATGATATTGATATGCCACCATTTCTGGAATAAGCGCCGTATTTTCAGCTACCCTAAAATCCAAAAAATACATAAGCTCGGAAAATCCATGAAGGAATGAAAACTCAGAAAATACAGAAGTTCTAAAACATGCAGACTTGTTCATACTAAATCAGTACCCACCTTTACCCATCGACACGACTTGTTTATTTTGACGAACTGTCAACCCTGTAAGGAATTTGTTTGCTTCTATAAATTACAGAAATAACATTGTGAAAGATGCATTGAGGTACAGAGTTATATGTAACTAACATGAATTGGATCTTGTAGGCCCTTGTATATATCTGTCTCAAGTCTTAACAGCTCCAGCTCTTAGACAAACATAAAAACAATGTTAAATTCAAATGCTATAAAAAACCACATGAATGAAATTTTGTATCGACCTGAACAACTGTCAAGGCACACGCCAAAAACGCCTATCATAGGATAGGAATTGTGTTGCTTCCCTCCAACCCCAATTGCAATCTAATTCTGACAAAAGAATGAATTACCACAATGATCAATCACCTGAAGAACTTGAAATCACACTGATCAATCTACATTCTTCCTCAGGTCTTTGCTTTGAAACTGGGCTTTCCATGTTGCTTATAGAAGAGAAATGCTAGAAGCAGAAACTTCAGGTCTCTAGCAAGTCCAAAGTCAAACAAATTCAGAAGTTACTCCCAGTTCAGTTACACTAACTAAGCCAAAACTAATCAAGGCAACTTATAATGCAATTTAACGGAAGGGTAGAAAAAAATTAATCTGCTCATAATATAAGGGAAAGGTACTATTCAGTATAAGAGAAAAGTATTCCCTTGGTAACCAATGCTCCTAGCAACAAGGTACATAAATGCTTGCAGCAAGTGCCTTCCCAGAGTGGTCTAGAAATGGTAGCCATAGTCAAGATAATGTAGTTCCTACAAAATCAAATTTCAGCTTGATGCGCCATCAGCACCATTGTGCTCCACATTAGAGGAAGAACATATTTGTTTTCCTATGCTCTATCCCACACCCAAGTGGTAATGAATTTTTAACTATCGATTTTCATGAGTTATCCCTAGCAAATGCAACATCAGGTAAGTAGAGGGACCTACAAGCCACCATCAATTAAGTGCAAATGTGAGTCGACGAATTACAGAAGCAACTCACATGTGGGGAAATCCTCAAACTTTTGCAGTTCCAACTTAGAACTGAGAGGAATGCAAGCGTTATATACACATACATCCAGTAATTCAACAAGAAAGTTAAAAGTGAAAGTAGCCCTTTCTTCTACGCACCGAAACGGTCATGTATGAAAGAAAAATAAGAGTGTCACTTGGCTGCACCATGTGCTGACGTCCAAACTTTAGCATCTACAAACAAAAGAAAAAAAAAGGATTCCACGGCTAAGCTAATCAAGAATTTAGCACCGCAAAGCATACATCACACAATAGACAAATAATTAATATGTTCATACGAAGTAGGGCATTTCATCGAGCTCCTAGTGTGCAAGGACTTTTTGATACGTCTCCAACGTATCTACTTTTCCTAACATTTTTCCTCTTGTTTTGGACTCTGATTTGCATGATTTGAATGAAACTAGTACAAATGCCCGTGCGTTGCAACGGGCGAAATAAAAATCACAAGACCTGCTCTGCGTGCCATTACTCACCATTTCTTATATCCATATCTAATAAGCGGCGATAATAAGTTTAAACTGATTATCGCTTTTCGGAGCATGAAATACGTCCTTCCCACAGGAAGGATGACTAAAGATCCCCACAAGATCACACCATCTCTTTCAACACCGGCCCATTTGTAATGATACTTATTGTCCTTACCGCCCACGGCCTTCGAAGTGTTCCACGCGACTAAGCTTAGCCGTTCGCTCGATCTCGTTGAAGCGTTTGCGTCGTCTGTTTGCGAGCTCTTCCTCAAACCTTCTCGGATGCTTGTTCCAAATATACGTAATTATAATCTAAATTGCGTTGCATTTATTTTTTTTATGCAATTTTAAAAAACACACACACACACTCGATGTCCATACCATGTAGTATAAAGTTGAGAAAGTCGTAGGGATGTCCTTGGATGGTGCCTCCTTCAGCTTAGCACTGTCATCGGCTGGAAGAGGAATGTTGTATTTGTTTCTAGCCAGATATACAAATGGTGGAATTGTTGTATACTATTCAAGGGTTTAATAACTAATTCAAAAGGATTTCTTAGAATTTTCAAAAGATTTTTTTGGGCGAAAGAGTAATGGTGCATTTAATTGGGATTGTTTATATACAATTTTTTGTTAATATTCGAAAGCAAAGAGGTTTCAATTATGTTAATTATTATTTTAGAAAATGTTGGTTATTTGATTTGCAAGATTATATTTCGTTCCTTTTCTTTTGCATTATTTGAACTTGGCCAACATCACCATAAAAAAGCAAGCTTTTATGTGTTCCCCATCACAGGTAAATTCCGATTGGATTGTCTACAAAAAAAAGGTAAACTTCAAGATGCATCGTGGCCACATTCTCTACTCTTTATCCATCCCTTACATAAGATGATTATGTCCCTGACAACGAAGGGGTATGGGCAGATCTCAGGCCTTGATGTGTTTAAGGAGGGCGTAAGTGTTTTTTCATTTGTCATCGAATGTTCACCGACGGAGACCAGCACCCTCTGGATTCAGACCAAAAGATAAGCGCAGGTAAGTACAATTCACCATAATCTACAAGTGTATATCATCGATCAGTATATGTTTGTCATTGCGATATACTACTGCAAATTGCCGAATGGATAAAGCAATATCTCGAAGGTTTTGCCGCTGTCGGTTGTTGGATTCATCAGACCTGCCTTTCAGTCTTGGCAATGGATTTGGGACTATTGATGGCCTAGACACTGAACAGTGAACGAAGGAGTCAGAGGTAGCTTTATAAAACTCATGCCTGCGCATGGAGCAGTCCTGAATGGTTCACACATAACTACAAGCTAGCTACGACGGGAACCAGCTGGATCGATTTCATCCGCTGGCTGTGCACGCATGTAGGCGAATGCTCAAGGAGCGCTGACCTTGGGGTCGAAAACTCGGGGCTCAGACGACCACGCCGATCCGCAGCCCCGGCGGCAGATCCACGCGGCCCCGTCAAGCAGCCGCCGGCCACCGCTGCCGCGCCTCCGCCACAGCCCCAGTCCGCCCCTGCGCGCAGGCCCGGCCACCAGGAGCCCATACGCAGCCGCGCCGCAACTGGCCGACGAAAGCTCCTGGTTGCGGCAGATCCACCAGGAGTCCGTGAGTTGGTACCGACCAGAAGCTACTAGATGGAGCTTTCGTCGGCCAGTTGCGGCGCGGCTGCGTATGGGCTCCTGGTGGCCGGGCCTGCGCGCAGGGGCGGACTGGGGCTGTGGCGGAGGCGCGGCAGCGGTGGCCGGCGGCTGCTTGACGGGGCCGCGTGGATCTGCCGCCGGGGCTGCGGATCGGCGTGGTCGTCTGAGCCCTGAGTTTTCGACCCCAAGGTCAGCGCTCCTTGAGCATTCGCCTACATGCGTGCACAGCCAGCGGATGAAATCGATCCAGCTGGTTCCCGTCGTAGCTAGCTTGTAGTTATGTGTGAACCATTCAGGACTGCTCCATGCGCAGGCATGAGTTTTATAAAGCTACCTCTGACTCCTTCGTTCACTGTTCAGTGTCTAGGCCATCAATAGTCCCAAATCCATTGCCAAGACTGAAAGGCAGGTCTGATGAATCCAACAACCGACAGCGGCAAAACCTTCGAGATATTGCTTTATCCATTCGGCAATTTGCAGTAGTATATCGCAATGACAAACATATACTGATCGATGATATACACTTGTAGATTATGGTGAATTGTACTTACCTGCGCTTATCTTTTGGTCTGAATCCAGAGGGTGCTGGTCTCCGTCGGTGAACATTCGATGACAAATGAAAAAACACTTACGCCCTCCTTAAACACATCAAGGCCTGAGATCTGCCCATACCCCTTCGTTGTCAGGGACATAATCATCTTATGTAAAAAATGACCTCCCCGCGCGTCCACGCTGATACCCCTCGCGCGCCTGTGTATACGGGGCTGCGGCACGAGCCGAGCCGCTTGGCAGCCGTGAGGACGCGAGCCGAGCCGTTAGCATCCCTAGGCCCACAATGTCAGATGCAGGGCGTGTTTTTTTCAAAAGTGGGCGTTGACCGGTGGGGGCGTACGTGTGGTCGTGCAGTTAACTGCGCACTAATTGCGGCGCTGACTGCTCGCGGCCGATCTCCTGCCGCCAGCCTTCAGCAGTCGTAGTCCGTGCCCTCCATTGCCGCGTGTGCGGCGACCGGGCGCCTTCCGCCTCGGGCCGGCAGTTGACGCGACCGGTCGGCTGCCGCCGCTGCGGCGACCGCCCGCCCGCCTTCAGACGCCACCAATGCTTCGACTGCCGCGCGTGTCGTCCCCGCGCCTTCACACGCCACCGCTGCCGTGCCCAGACGCCACCGATGCCTCGCCTGTCGCGCCGCGCCTTCACACGCCGCCGCTGCCTCGCTTTCACACGCCACCGCTGTCGCGCGTGCCGCCAGCCGCCTGCCTCTCCCTCGGGGCGCGCGCCACCAACGCCTTGCCCGCCCACCTCCCTCCCCCGCTGTCTATAAAAGGCAGCGCCAGCCCATGCCCCGCCCATCTCTCTTGCCCCGCCCATCTCTCTTCCTCTCCTGGCCCGCCCATCTTCCTCTCCTCGCCGACAATGTCTTCCAGCGACTCCGACGAGGGCGCGTGGCCGACTGGCATTTGGCCGCTGAGCCTCACCATCGGCGACACGGAGGATCTGGCCCGGTATGGCGTGATGGTGCCGCCGGCAGCCAAACTGTCGCTGCCATGGCGGATCGGGGCGGACGGCATCCCCACCATGGGACAGCCGCCGACGAGTCAGCAGCTCCGCGCGTTCCCTGGCGGCGGGTACAACCGGAGGGCCCGGCGCAGGTTCTGGCGCGGGAAGAACTTCGACATCGTCCTCGGCGCGTTCAGGGACGCGGCGGCCGGCCGCACCGTCGGGGACATTACCGGCGAGGCCAGCACTTCCCGTGGTCGCCGCCGCAACGGCCCACCTCCGGTCGCCCCCAATGCCCCGGCACAGCAGGCGCCCTCTGCCCCGACGCTGGTCGAGATCCCGCCGGCACAGACCGCCGCCGCGCAAGACGGAGACCCCGACGACACGCCGGGGCTACTTGCGGTGCTGGCCCAGTCGGCAGAGGAGGCGGCGACAGCGGCCACTCATGAGGAACGAGAGCGGCATGCGGCCATAGCGGCGGTGCAGGAGCAGCAGGCGCGGGAAGACAACTGGTGGGATTTCAGCAACGACGACGACGACGACGACGGTGGCGACGATGGCGGCGACGGCGGCGAAGGAGAGGCCGGCGGTATGGCGCCGGTCGTCGACCTCACCGGCGCCAGCGACGACGAGTAGTCTAGTTTTAGGGTTTTTATTTAAATTCCGGTCTAAGTTATGTAAGAGCAGTGCTCGGCTATGTTTAGTGTTATGTAAAGTAGTTTGAATTATGAATGAACTCGGAATGGCTTATCTGAAAAAAAAATCCATCGCAAAACGCATGCATGGGGCCTTCCCTCATACTCGAATGGTCTTCGAAAAACTTGTCATGCATGCACACCAAAAACATATTGCGTCACGTGGTATGTGGTGTTATCATCAAAAAATTAGAATAAATTCTTAAAGCGATAAAAAAGCAAAACTTTTGATGCATCCTAATGATGATGGTGGAACACTATAAAAGAATGTGGGTACATTTGAAGGCTGTCGGAAAAAACTCCTTTCAGACGGGGCCTTCGGTCCTGCCCAAACGGTCTCCATAGAAGGAGGCCAATTTTTCAACATATTCGGAATGACCTCAATTTTTGCAAGTGAGTTGGTATGCCCATCCCCACAGTCAATATAAGAATTGAACGTATTTGGGCATCAAAAACATGTTGCATCACGTCCAGGGGTGTGGTATGTGGTGTTTTCATGAAAAAATTATTGAAAATTCATAAAGTAAAAAAAAGCCACAAAGCATGCATCCTAGTGATGATGGTGGAACAGTTCATTTCAAGGATGTTGAACAAAAACTCCTTTCGGACGGGTCCTTCAGTCCTGCCCGAACGGTCTTCGGAGAAGGACGTCAATTTTTCGACATATTCGGAATGACCTCAACTTTTGCAAGTGAGTTGGTATGATCACCCTGACATTCAATCCAAGAATTGAACGTATTTGAACACCAAAAATATGTTGTGTCACGTCCGGGTGTGCTCTGTGCTGTTTGCACCGAAAAAATTATAGAACAATCATAAAGCGATAAAAAATATAGAAAACTTGGCATGCAGCCTAATGATGATGGTGGAACACTATAAAAAATTTACTAATGTGGTAAAAAATAATAATTTAGGTTCATTTGAAGGATGTTAAAAAAATATTATAGATAGTAGTAATGAAATTTGCATACTGTGGCAAATAATAAAAAATAAGACAGATAGTAATGATATGATTTGAGTTTACACTGCTTGCAGTACAGACGCACTGTTCAGACAGAGTAATGAGCTTACTCTGTCCGGGCAGTGCGGTCGTGCCGCCTCTAGCAGTGCAAAGTCAAACCAAATTATTACTAATTGTCTCATATAGCAATATGCACGAACACGGGTATATAAGCCGGTCGTGGCGTCCCTTGGCGCGCGAGGTGGGACTAAAAAAGCGCTCCTTCCACCTCCCCCGCGCCGTGACTCATAGAAGGAAAAAACTGATGCAAAAAAAATGCCCGCATGTGCTTGCAGGCCACAACTGCACTTAATCGGTCCGGCCCGATCAAGCCGGGCGGCGAAAGGGCTGGCCTTTCGGCCCAGCTACGGCCTGCAACACAGGCAAACGGGACAATGGCGGGACGGGGCGGAAATCAGAGGAGTTCGAAAGTGCTGTGGAAGGCAGGTATTTAAGGCGGTCGCGGCGTCATTCGGCGGGCGAGGTGGGACTAAACTTTAGTCCTGACCCCCCGCACCGCGCCCACAGTCAATGTGCCGGCCCACGCGCGGCGTCGCGCACAATCACTGGGCCGTCGCGCACAGTCAGCACATTTGTTTTTTTAAATAGTATTAAGTTTTTGTAGTTATTTATGTCATTCGTTATCGTATAAAAAAAGATATAAGTAATAAAAATCACTACTTCACATAGAATTGTTAACTAGATTTATTATAATAATAATAAGTTCTTTATTATAATTTATAGGAATATTATAATGAATATTATAATGAATTGATAATGAGTTCTTTTATAATGAATATTATGTTCAGTGTTTAGTTTAGTACTCTAATGTGTTTTGCATTAATGACTAATTATTTTTTAATAATAATAATGAGTTTTTTGTTATAATTTATAAGTAAGAATAATGAGTTTTTTATTACAATTTGTAGGTAAAAATTACTAGTTGTGTTCTATTTTTTATGAATTTTGCGTTAATGCCTAACATTTTTCAGCTTATTAAAAAATACTAATAATTTGGAAACGAGCTGATACTAAAATTTGTAGGTAAAAATACTACTTCTCATACAATTTATTAAGTAGTTATATTAAAAAATACTTAATATAAAATTTATTTCGTATTTAAATTATACATACGAGCTGATACTAAAAAATAAATTAGCAATAATGTCAGTTGACTAAGTTAACTGACATTATTACTATTTTATTTAACAAATTGCACAAAGGCGGCTATATAAGCCAGTCCTGGCGTCCTTGGGCGCGCGAGGTGGAACTAAAAGAGCGCCCCTTCCACCTCCCCCGCGCCGTGACTCATAGAAGGGAAAAAATACTGATGCAAAAAAAATGCCCGCATGTGCTTGCAAGCCATAACTGCGCTTAATCGGTCCGGCCCGATCAAGCCAGGCGGCGAAAGGGCCGGCCTTTCGGCCCAGCTACGGCCTGCAGCACAGGCAAACGGGGCAGTGGCGGGATGGGGCGGGAATCAGAGGAGTTCAAAAGTGAGGTGGGAGGCAGGTATATAAGGCGGTCGCGGCGTCGTTCGGCGGGCAAGGTGGGACTAAAGTTTAGTCGTGACCCCCGCCGACCCTGCCCCGCACCGTGCGCACAGTGAACGGGTCGGCCTACGCGCGCCCTCGCGCATAGTCACTGGGCCGGCCGACGAGCGGTGTCATTGTTTTTTGGGACAATTGCATTTTTACCCTAGTTGGTTCCTACCCACAGGTTTTGCCCTTACTTTTCGAGCTTGCTCAGTTTTGCCCTTACTTTTTCTGCCGTGGTCCCTCGAATGCCCTTTGACCGTTTGACCAAAACTTTAAAAATTCATAACTAATTCGTATGAACTCAGAAAAATGAAAATAAGATATCAAAATGTTCAGATAAACATTATCTTTATGTGCATATCATTTGCATTCAGGACAAAAGCACCCTTTAAACTACATGAGGTAATTAATGTTATTGACATTATTAAAAGTAAAAAGGTATAAACAATATTTTTTTTTCATGAATAAAAAATACATGCAAATGTAGGTGATGTTTTCTGAACATCCAGATATCTTATTTGCATTTTTCTGAGTTCGTATCATCTTGTTAGGAATGTTCTAACGACTTTGACCATTATTTGGAAACCTCATAACAAGTTGATACGAACTCAGCAAAATGCAAATAAGATATCAGGATGTTCAGAAAACATCACCTGCATTTGCATGTAATTTTTATTCATGAAAAATATTGTTTATACCTTTCATATTTTTAATAATGTTAATAACATTAATTACCTTAGGTAGTTTAAAGGGTGCTTTTGTCATAAATGCAAACAATATGCACATAAAGGTAATGTTTATCTGAACATTTTGATATCTTATTTGCATTTTTCCGAGATCATATGAATTAGTTATGAATTTTCAAAGTTTTTTTCAAACGGTTAAAGGGCATTCGAGGGACCTCGACGAAAAAAATAAGGGCAAAACTTAGCAAGCTCGAAAAGTAAGGGCAAAACCCGTGGGTAGGAACCAACTAGGGGTAAAAATGCAATTGTCCCTTGTTTTTTTATTTGTTTATTGTCTTAAAAATAATATTAAGTTTTTTAAATAATTGTTCTATAATTAATGAAAAGTCCTACGTATTGTATAAATGTTCAATAATTTATTTAATGTTCATTATTTTTTATGTGTTTTGCATTAATGGCTAAAGTAGTTTTCATAATAGTAAAGTGGTTTTTGTTATAATTTATAAGTAATGATAATTTGGAAAATACCCTTCTTAAAAAACACTAGTTGATATAGAATTTATGTAGTAGTTATGTTAAAAACAATACTTAATATATAATTTATTATGTAATAATATTAAAACACTACTTAATATATAATTGAATTCATGGAAAAAACATAAAAAATTCATATCCGATCGATGCCCATCTTAGGGCCCCACGCAAGATTATGAAAACTTGCAGGCATGATGGCCCTGGTGATGAGTGCGTGTGCAAAAAATTTAGGGTCCACCGGCTGAGTCAGAAAAGAGAACGTAGTACGAGGCTGACATCATTCATATCCTATCAGTGCCGGTTGCATGGGTGGTACGAGGTGGCATGCACGAAACGTCACCTAATTTTAGGAGGTAGTGGGCATGCCCATCTTAGGGCCCCACACAAGATTTGAATGAATTCGAACACCAAACGCACGTTGTGTCATGCCCAGTCAGTGTTTTCGGTGCGTTTCACGAAGAAAAGCATAGGAATTAATACGGTGCCGAAAAATTATGAAAACTTGCAGGTATGATGGCCCTGGCGATGAGTGCGTGTGCAAAAATTTTAGGGTCCACCGGTTGAGTGAGAAAAGAGAACGCAGTACGGGGCTGACATCGTTCATATCCGATCAGTGCCGGTTGCATGGGTGGTACGAGGTGGCATGCACGAAACGTCACCCAATTTTGGGAGGCAGTGGGCATGCCCATCTTAGGGCCCCACGCAAGATTTGAATGAATTCGGACACCAAACGCACGTTGCGTGACGCCCGGTCAGTGTTTTCGGTGCGTGTCACGAAGAAAACCATAGGAAATTCATACGGTGCCAGAAAATTATGAAAACTTGCAGGCATGATAGCCCTGGCGATGAGTGTGTGTGCAAAAAATTTAGGGTCCACCGGCTGAGTCAGAAAAGAGAATGCAGTACAGGGCTGACATCGTTCATATCCGATCAGTGCCGGTTGCATGGGTGGTACGAGGTGGCATGCACGAAACGTCACCCAATTTTGGGAGGCAGTGGGCATGCCCATCTTAGGGCCTCACGCAAGATTTGAATGAATTCGGACACCAAACGCATGTTGCGTCACGCCCGGTCAGTGTTTTTGGTGCGTTTCACGAAGAAAACCATAGGAAATTCATACGGTGCCGGAAAATTATGAAAACTTGTAGGCATGATGGCCCTGGCGATGAGTGCGTGTGCAAAAATTTTAGGGTCCACCGGCCGAGTCAGAAAAGAGAACGCAGTACGAGGCTGACATCGTTCATATTCGATCAGTGTCGGTTGAATGGGTGGTACGAGGTGGCATGCACGAAACGTCATCCAATTTTGGGAGGCAGTGGGCAGGCCCATCTTAGGGCCCCACGCAAGATTTGAATGAATTCAGACACCAAACACACGTTGCGTCACGCCCGGTCAGTGTTTTCGGTGCGTGTCACGAAGAAAACCATAGGAAATTCATACGGTGCCGGAAAATTATGAAAACTTGCAGGCATGATGGCCCTGGCGATGAGTGCGTGTGCAAAAATTTTAGGGTCCACCGGCTAAGTCAGAAAAGAGAACACAGTACGAGGCTGACATCGTTCATATCCGATCAGTGCCGGTTGCATGGGTGGTACGAGGTGGCATGCACGAAATGTCACCCAATTTTGGGAGGCAGTGGGCATGCCCATCTTAGGGCCCCACGCAAGATTTGAATGAATTCAGACACCAAACACACGTTGCGTCACGCCCGGTCATTGTTTTCGGTGCGTTTCATGAAGAAAAGCATAGGAAATTCATACGGTGCCGGAAAATTATGAAAACTTGCAGGCATGATGGCCCTGGTGATGTGTGCGTGTGCAAATTTTTTGAATGGTTACATTAAAAAATGCATTAATATTTTCTGACGTTAAAAATAATCAAAGATAATGGCTATGTTTTTAAAGAATATGCATGATCCATGTGAACCTTCACAAGCTCTGAGCAGCTGAAGACTCACAGCAATCCTGCATATCCTCGCATATCCTCCAAATAGAGTCCCACAAACTGAGATGTTTGTGCATTGATCCAAAGAAAATTATATAAAGGAGTCAACGGCGCGCCGGCTTAGCGATGTGGTATTGAAGTACAATGCATGTTTTTAATAAATGCATCGTGGGCCAGCCTGCGGTACTTTTATGGGACGAGCCAAGTGGCCCACTATGGCGTGACCACGTCTATGACGCCGTACGTGCGTGCATGGCATGGAAACCTCGCCCCAGGACCGCCTATCCCCGCCGCCTCCACGCACGTCCTCACCCGTCCCCGATCCGACGGTCGCACCGCCGTGGCCGTGCCAACTCCCTTCCCTGCCGGCCTGACGGCGGCCATACAATCCGGCATCTGCGCGCCCGACTTGGATCTCAGGCCCGGCCGTGCCGTCTCGGCAAAGTCACCGGCACCCTAAACCCTAGGACGGGCCGTCGGCCAGCGCGCTCGTGTGAGCAGAGGGCGCGCGGCTGCCACGACTAACCCACACCCGGTGGGGTTTGGCAACGGGGGCTGCCGGTGCACGTCGAGACGCCGGAAGGTATGGTATTAAACCATATGTAATTTTTTTTGAATCTCGTAACTAGTTAGATAACTATCATCTTATTTAGAATGCAAGAATTGAGAGATGTGTACTGCTCGGTTGAGAAGTGGTGCGAATTGGTGGAAAAGTTCACACCCAGACGGCGCATGATGCTATGTGGCACAAATTTGGACTGTATGTTGAGAATTCCTTCAGTGAAAATGAGGAAAAATTTATTGGAATTTTTTATTACAACGTATGACAGTACTAGAAAGCGATTTATTATTCGGCCAAATACTGACGGCATCAGTGTGCTTAATGAAGATGTTTATGACATATTCGGGCTACGTAACGAGGGTGATGATGTCAGTAGCATGATAGCAACAGTACAACTAGATGCCAAAAAAATTGTTCCGAATCGGTTTCTAGACAAAAGAACAGGCCTAATCCTCATTGATGAGTTGATAAAAAATATTGTTGATACTCAGTCATATGATGATGATTTTGTGAGAAGGGCCGTACTGGTTCTTATGGGTACAGTCTTAGCACCACAATCCACCAAGTTTGTTCCTTATCGTTATTACAAAATGGTGGAGGACGTGAATGCTATCAAGTCATACAATTGGAACGATTTCACGTTGGGGGTGTGCATGGATGCTATTAAAAAATCGGTCCAAGATCTTGAAAAATTCAAGTGGCCTATCGGGAACTTGGCTCTTCTTCAGGTACAAATCATTTCGTAATAGTTGTATATACATATAATTTTTATGTGATCTATGTGTCTGACTAGTTGTGTTTACTATCATGCAGTATATATACTGGGAAAAAGTTGAGCCAATTGGTGTGGATATATCTTTGTCTCGTGAATACCCACTAATGCTTAACTGGCCAGAAACGGAAGGGAAAAAGCGAGACGACTATGACAACATGCACGGGCGTGGCACCGGCAATGTAAGTCAATAAGTATAGTCCTTATTGGTTGCACATAGTAATTAAGTATATTTGTTATTTAATTTATTTTTTGTTTGTTGTACAGATTGAAAACTGCGTTAGCGAAGAGTACAGACGTGCTAAGGTAGCACGTGAAGGGACTATCCCAGATGAAGAAACGAAGAAACCTAAACGGAAAGGTGGTGGCAGGAGTAGAAAGCCAAGCACGTCCGCGGTTTCATCGAACACGACTTCTAGTATGGACCGTGTGATGACATACATAAAGCTGCTTCACAAGGAGGTTCTCAATATACCCGAGAGATGTGCACAGGTAATTTAGAAGTTATATTGAACATGTTTTAATTGTTCAAGTACTTATCGTGTTTCATTTGTGTTTGTAGATGGTAATGAAAAGGTTGAACACGGAAGGTGTGCTCTACAAACCCAATAAGAGGGACAACAATGATGATTTTGATAATGTAGGTGAAGGAGTTGGGATGGAGAATAGCCAATACAAGTCATCAAAATATTGGCCAGATATTGATTCACCTATCGACATACAACTAGTAACATCTTTCACGGGTTTCAATGATACCTACGTGCCCGTTGATGACACGGGTGCTCCGGCGATGACACCGGGTAAAGGTGAAGCTATTGATCCTTTCATTATAGACGATAATGGAAACTATCCATCTTCGTCATCAACTGTACGTACAAAAGACTTTCCGTCTATGTCCCGAACCCCGCAAAATGCTGATATTTCTGGTGCGTCTATGGGTGGTTTGTCACCAACAAAGTCCGAAGACATGTTTGAGAGTTTCCCAGCAAAGAGCAACATAGGTAATGGTGAAGGCAGTCAGAACAATGAAGGTAAACGCAAACGAAATCCCTCAAAATATTGTCAATCCCCCTACGACATTCTCATTACCCGCAAGAAACGTGTTAAAAAAAAGTAAGTCAAGTACTACTTTATAATTCATTCACGCGTTATGTAAATTTTTTATTATTTTTAATGACGGTAGCTGCATTGTTTTAGATCTGTTTGCATCGTCACCACATTCAATTCTAGCAAGTTCCCTTAATATGACTCCGGATCACATAGAGGCAGCCAGAGTTTTTGTTGAGACTCTCGTATCGACAAAGAAGCATGCACACTGAACCGTGGTCGATATGCCGCCACCAGATGGGGACATATGCACGCCAGCTATGCTTCAGATGTCCTGACGTTTAAATGGTTGAATGGCGCTGTAAGTATGAGTTTGGTTTTAACAAAACTCTCATTTGTACTTCACAAGTTGATAGAATTTTTTGTTTATGTATGCAGATCATCAATGCATATTGTAAACACCTACAACACCGTGATTTCTCTGATCGTTACATATCAACAACGTGGTTCCCCAAATTTATGTTGGGTAGGGCTAGGGGAAAGACCAAGACAGTTAATGATTTAGATTATGTTACAAAGAAATCAAAAGTCCTCGCAAGAGTAATGGATGAGTATTTCAGACGGGACAAGGTATTCCTTTCGTATTTATTTGTTTTTGTTAGTCATTACTATTTAATTGCACTAACATCATTTGGTTACTATGTAGGCGTATTTTCCTATGCACGTTAAATGATAATCATTGGATAACCATAGTGATGCACACCGTCAAGGAGGAGTTTCAAGTTCTTGACTCAAATTCTAAAGGCGCAATTAGCCAAAGAATTCACAATATGATTGCTACCCTGGTACGCTATAAATTTCACACTCGCATTCAGAAAAATATGGAGTCATACATTAAATTCTGGTTTGTTAATTTGTTTCAGAGAGCTGAAATTTCTAAGGATATTATGGAGGCCAACTCAACTCTTGAATCAAAAAAAATTCCAGATGTCTCATCGTGGCCAATTAATGAGTATAAAATGCCGAGACAAAATGATGGGTAAGTTAAATGAGTACAAGGAAGTGCATGCTATATCCTAAGCTGATCACACATGTTTATTGCAGAGTGTCTTGTGGACTTTTTGTGATGTGGTGCATAAAATACTGGGACGAAGATCGCTGGACACATGAATTTGACCAGCAAGAGATTAATGAGTCAAGGCCACGTATTGTCGCGGAAATTATTTTTTCTGAGGTGAACAAATTAGAGAAAGTGAAGATGAAAATTGTTAAAATCATGGAGAAGGAATAGGTATTAGCATCGGTAGGGTTTTAGTCCCGTAGAAGGTTTCCCTACCGTTGTTGGATACTTTGATTGATTGTAATGCAACATGGCACTAGGATAGATTTCGACAATTTTTCACGTTTTATTTATTGCTTTCGTGTGACACTACACATTTAAATGCGTATGGGCAAGTAATATTTTTTCTGTCCTAAAATGTATCAGTTTGCCTCTGCGATATTATATGTATTGTTGTTGTTGTTGTTCCTACTCGCGGCGGTCATTTATTTATTAAAAAATATGCCTGCCGTCCTGAATTGGCGTGATGTGGATAAAACCTGCACAATTTCCCACGTCGATTCTGGTGGCAGCAGCGGCGCTGCATCCGACGAATATTCCTGCCCAGCCCCTGGGGTGGCCGACGAATATTCCAGTCCAGCTAGTGTGGGCTGGCGCCACTCGCCGTGCGCCACGCGCGGGTCTGCTGGCCCAGCAGCCGGCCGACCGACATCCGCGCGCCCGGTGGCACACGTCTCGTCCCACCCCAGCCAGCGGGCACATGCCACGATCCCGAGGGGGAATATGGCGATCTGTCGGCCCAGAAATGACGCGCGTCAGGCGCGTGGGCCGATCCTCTTCGTGTGCGGATGGGGACGCTGGCGCGTTGTGCCGACTAGGTTTAGTCCCACCTCGCCCGCGGAGAGACGCGCCGACCGGTTTACATGCCCGCGTCTTCGCCTTCTCATAAGCTCGCTATAGAACACTAGTAAATGCCCTGTTGTACGCCGTGGTCTCCCCGCTCGGCGGCCGAAAGGCCTCCCAGAAGGCGTTGTAGTTTACTGTCCGTGCGCGTGCGCCCGGCCACGGCTGGGCCTTTTTTTTCAAATATTTTTTTCACATACATTAAATTTTATAAATGTTCATCAGTTGACAAAGTCATGACAGCAGTAACACATTCATACAAATATATCATGTTTCACACATAACAATAAAAAACGCATGTCTCATAACATCGAACAAGATGGCATAAACATTAACTCAAAGTGCCATGTCTCTTATCGTTAAACAAATAAACTGAAAGTGCTAGTGCCTTTCATCGAACAAGGTGGCTTAAAGAATAAACTCAAAGTGCCATGTCTCTTATCCTTAAACAAATAAATTGAAATTGTCAGTGCCTTCAATTGATTATGAATACTTCATCTTTATGCCTGGTTCCTACATAACAAATTGTAAACAACTCATCAGACAATTGTAAAGAGAGAACCAAAAAATAATTAAAATAATGAAAAACTTACTTTTCATTCTCAGGGCACGTTTGCCGTCTATGGCCCTCTTTCTTACAAATGCCACAAAGAGGACCGGGTTTTTTCTCAGAAAATGATTTTGGTCTTCCATTTTTTGTAACATTTGGATCTTTGTTTGCCCGCCCTGTCTTGCTTTGTTTAGGGGCGCCCTTCGTGGAAACTTTCACAGAATCACCTATGACATCAACATGTTGTTCCGGCTGACGTGGCTCCTCATGCACATTTCTTCTACTACCAACAACATCATTATCAAGGACCTTTTTCTTCGCTATTATATTCTGCAGACACTTCATCAACTCATCATAGACGAATGGATCATTTGAAGCAACATGAAAAGCTTTAGCTCCTGTTATACTGAGTTGACTATAGCGAGCACGCTGCTCTGCCCCTGTCCAACCCCAGCCAAACAAGTCACTCTTTCGCTGTGCAGGCAACCCACCTCTCACAACTTTCGACATCCTCTTAAGGATGCAACACTTAGGTATTTTAGATATTTTGAGATGAACCAACACATACAGAATGTGTTTGCAAGGCAATCCTTTCCGAAGCATTCGTCCACAACTGCAGTCTATCGTATTCTCAGAGTTTTCAGCTCGATAATTCACGCTGAACTGAAATTTGCGGTTATTTCTCCATGCCACGATGAAGGTGTGGCAGTCAACTCTCACTAGCGTCTCAAAAATCTCAAGCTCTCCCATCTTCTTCAGATCTTGCTGAAGAATATAAAAATTGGAATGAGTGAATACTTCGGCAGCATGCTTCTCAATATCCTTATATTCTGTGACTGATGGTGGCAATGACTGATTTGAAACACAGTCATCATGCGCCTCGTTCTCACGTAGTCGGACTATGCAATTCTCATAATGCACAACTAGGTCAACAATAGTCATACCGCCGTCCAAGTGCAGGTGAAGACAAGAGTTAAGACTTTCACTCCTCTGATTACTGCGCATACCCAAAAAAAATCATCTGACAGATATGATGCTGCCCACAGACTCCTCTTCCTGTACATCCTTCTCAGCCACTCTTCTGTTTTATCAGTCTTCTATTTACGGACGAAAGCGTGCCATCTCGCCTCAAAGTTGGCTGGAGAGGTGGAGTAGTACAAGAGTGCCCTGAACTCAGTTAGCGATTTGTAATTAAGGTGCTTCTGCATGTTTTTTTCCACGTGCCATGAGCAGAGACGGTGCAACACATCAACCAAAACCAACCGAATTGCTCGTATCATTGCAGCGTCTCCATCTGTGATGATTGACCTTGGCTTTTTCTGACAATTGGCCTTTAGGAATGTCTGGAGCAGCCACACGTACGTCGCTTTGGTCTCGTCGGACACAATGGCACAACCAAAAACTGTGGTGCAACGATGATTATTTACACCAACAAAGGGGATGAATGGCATACCATATCGGTTCATCTTATACGTGCTGTCGAGCACAGTCACATCTCCATACAACTGATAGTCCCGCCGAGACTGTGCATCGCACCAGAACATGCTCTTCAAACGGCCCTCCTTATCGAGCACGTACTCAAAGAAAAACTCTGGATCCTTCTCCTTTCTGCTCCTCATAATCCCGATTGCCGTGTTAGCATCACCCTTCGCAATCAACTTAATTTTTTCTCGGCAACATAGGTTGTACACGTCTCGTCTCAGAAACCCACACTTATCATACGAGCCATACCTGCTAATGAAGTTGTCGACGATGATATGCTTTCTGATCCCAGCTCCTTCCATCGCCAAGATCTCAGCTATCTGGTGATCTCCCATCACTCGATGTGACCGCAGAAATACCACCTCATCTGGTCTACCCAACAAATGGTTGTGATCATCCATAAAAGCTGCCACGAACCAAACTCCACGTCCTTTGTCCAACTTCATGACTAAATGTGCGCCACACTCGCAACGAGTCTCTGGTCTTAGCCTGCGGGTACGGCCCTCCGGGTTTAAAATTTTACTGAGACGTTTTCTTGCCCTCGAGCAAACGTATCTCCTATACCGAACAGTGGTTGAAAGTCCTTCTCCTCGTTTCACCTTATATTTTCTGATACTGAATCCACGGTCTTTGGCATAGTTATTATAGAACATGTGGGCCTCCCTTTGTGATGCAAATGTCATACGCATAACCTTCAATTGTGTCTCCAGCGCACGTTGCTGGATTTCAGCTTCCTCAATGTCCATATTAGCTCCATCCTCATGCTCATATCCATCATCACCACTCGAACCATCAAAGTTAGCCTACAATATTCCACATAAGCAAGTGTAAGTTGTCATTAACAATTTTTTATTATTCAATGACATCTTAAATTTTGGACCGAACCTGGCTTATGTTATCCGCGAAAGATTCAACACCATGATTTTCCTCGTTCTGGATGTCAATATCCTCCTGCATATAAAAAAATCATATGCACATGTAAGTACCATATGGTCCTTCATCCGATGAAAAGAATGTACACGACACTTACGTTTTCACTACAAGCACCCTCCTCCTTCTTTTGAAAATCCTCCTCAGGTAAATTATCGTACGACGACCAGGATTCATTGTCGCTGCCATCATCATCATCTTTACTATCATTACTATTCGTACGATCAACACTATCGCTACCATCCCACTCACTCGTGTCCAAAAACAGATCCGTAAATCCAGTTTCTTTATCCATTAAATGATCTCTCAACCAACATTGCAATATTATAATAAAAATGATCTATCAATTTTAAATCAAATTAAATGTACTATGATCATACAGATGAGAAATTCTTATCAAACAAGTGATTGCACATAATTATTTACAAATACATTTTTTTACAAACTAGATGGCTTACATGGCATGCACGTGCACTTCGGCCGGCCTGCGTGGCTGCGGACGGCAAGGACCTTCCCGGAGAGGTTGATCACGGAGTTGCGGTCGGCGATGGCGTCCACGTAGGCCACGTCACCGCGACGACCTGCACTGAGGCGACATCACGTACGGCGGGCGACTCCAAGATCTGTCCGCGTCGGCCAGATCCCGGGTGAAGACTGGGAGAAGGCGGCGATCTGCCGAACGGGAAGATGTTATAATTGGCAGCGTGATCATGGCTAGATCGGCGGGGAAAGGTGGCTATCGGCGGGTAAGGGCGGCGATCAGCGGGGCGGGGCGACGTTGGAATGGGCCGCGTGATCAACGCAGGTCATGGGTTTTTTTTTCGCGCGACGGGGAGAGGGTAGATGCAAGCTGGCCGTATCGGCTCGAGCCGTGCGCTCGGCTCTACCTGTATGGGCACGCCGCATACGGCGCGGGATACATTAAGCACCGTATGCCCAAAATGCCCTTATACGTTAAGCGGGGGGTGTACCGAAGCTGACCTCATGAAAGAAACAGAGGAAACCACTTCAGTGAGGCCGCCTACCCAGCCAAATGCACCAAAGAACCAATCTTTCTTAATAAGAGAAGAAGAAGGTGACATGGCCCTCCCAGGAGAGAAGCAGGCGTCGGCGTTGTGCAGGCTGTCCATGGCGATGGAGACGCCCGGGCACCAATCATGTGGGAAGGAGCCAAGCGAACGAGAGGAAGATGAGGAAGGGCTTGATCTCGAGGAACCAGCCCACACCAAGCCCCGCCGCCTCAACAGGAGGTCATCTCCCTGCCTGCCGGCGGCTCACCGGAGCCGCCACCACCGGCGACCGCCTCCCTCAACTTGTGCCCCTCCTCCTCCTTCTTTCTTTCTCTCTTCCCCGAGGAACGGGGCTCGTCTCCCTGCCTGCCGGCGGCTCACCGGAGCCGCCACCGCCGGCGACCGCATCCCTCACCTTGTGCCCCTCCTCCTTCTCCTTTTTTCCTCTCTTCTCCGAGGAGAGGGGAGCCGGCAAGTCCGTCGGTCAGGAGCTAGGCGGCGCCTTCCATCATCGCTGTCGTTTGGGGAGGCATGCGGTCCCGGTCGACGCAGCACAGGGCAGGAGGTGGCGGGAAGTGAATCCTCTAACATTAAGGAGGAAAGTCACCTAAGCTACAGTGCAAACTAGTGTAAAACATAGAAGGAAAGTCACGGGTACCGTAGCGAACACTGTATTATCTACTTAAGTAGGTACTCTACACAGTTATTGTTGATATAAACAAATTTAAAATTAATTTTATTGCGCCATAATTTTGTTTGTATGTAATTTTTGTAAATGTATAAAGTAGATTTGTAATTTGCAAATTAATTCAAGTCGTTTTAGTCTTACTCATATGGAAGTGAAGGAGGGAAGTTAGGGAATTGTAGCTTAGGTGACTTCCCTCCTTAATGTTAGAGGATTCACTTCCGAGGTGGCGGCAGGATGGATGTGGAGATGGGATCGAGGAGGCAGGGTCGGGGTGCTATTTTTTTCTCTCCTCTGTGGCGGTTTGGGGCTGACTTATGATGGAAGTGCGAATTCAATTTCCAAAAAAGAGTAGGGTTTTTTTGCAAAAGTGCGACGTTGGGTGTGCGGGCAGAAGTAGTAGATGCTTTATTATTATTATTATTATTATTATTATTATTACTACTATTATTATTATTATTATTATTATTATTATTATGTAAAGACTAACCCCGGACTGGCGCTGTTTTCAGCAGAACTACCATGGTGTTGTTTTTGTGTAGAAATGAAAGTTTTGGAATGGAACGAAACTTTGCGAGGATTTTTTATACAATAAATAATAATTTCTGGATCCAAGACCCATCAGAGGGGGGTGGCACCTGGGTGGGCACAACCCACCAAGGCACACCCCCCTCCTAGCGCGCCCAGGTGGGTTGTCCTCACCTAGTGGCCCCGCAGACCGTGAAACCAACGCTATAAAATTCTATTTTTCCAGAAAAAATCAGGGAGAAAGAATTATTGCGATCCACGAGACGGAGCCGCCGTCACCTCCTATTCTTCATCGGGAGGCCAGATCTAGAGTCTATTTAGGCTCCGGAGAGGGGGATCTTTGTTCTTCATCATCACCAACCCTTCTCCATCGCCAATTCCATGATGCTCCCCATTAGAAGTGAGTAATTTCCTTCGTAGGCTCGCTGATCGGTGGGGATTTGGATGATATTCATCATGTAATCGAGTTAGTTTTGTTAGGGCCTGATCCCTAGTATCCGCTATGTTCTAAGATTGATGTTACTATGACTTTGCTATGCTTAATGCTTGTCACTTTGGGCTCGGGTGCCATGAACTCACATCTGAACCATTTATGTTATCATCATTATATCCATGTTCTAGATCCGATCTTGCAAGTTATAGTCACCTACTATGTGTTATGATCCGGCAACCCCGGAGTGACAATAGTCGGAACCACTCCCGGTGATGACCGTAGTTTGAGGACTTCATGTATTCACTATGTGTTAATGCTTTGTTCCGGTTCTCTATTAAAAGGAGGCCTTAATATCCCATAGTTTCCAATACAGACCCCGCTGCCACGGCAGGGTAGGACAAAAGATGTCATGCAAGTTCTTTCCATAAGCTTGTATGACTATTTACGGAATACATGCCTACATTATATTGATGAACTGGAGTTAGTGCCGTATCGCCCTAGGTTATAATTGTCTCATGATGAATATCATCCAACAAGTCACCGATCCAATGCTTACGAATTTATCTTATATTGTTCTTGCTAAGTTACTACTGTTGCTGCCACTGTTGCACTTCCTACAAAATTACTGCTATCATTGTTATCATTACTACTGCTGCTGTCACTACTATCAAAACTATCATATTACTTTAGTACTGATCACGTTGCTACAGATAATTAATCTCCAGGTGTGGTTGAATTGATAACTCAGCTGCTAATACCTTCAAATATTCTTTGGCTCCTTTTGTGTCGAATCTATAAATTTGGGTTGAATACTCTACCCTCGAAAACTGTTGCGATCCTTTATACTTGTGGGTTATCAATGCGCTGTTGCCGGGGAGCATAGCTATATTTGTTGAGTCACTTGGGATTATTATCAATTTATCACTATGAAGAATCTGAAGGATGCTAAGACTAAGATTTATCCCTCAAAGACAAGGGGAGGTAAGGAACTGCCATCCAGTTCTGCTTTAGATTCACCTTCTGTTATAAGTAAACTTGCAAGACCAGCACATGCTATCAATTCTGATATGTCGCAAGTTATTGATGATGCTACTTCTGCTACGGATAATGCTTATGATGATGCTAGTACCTTGCTTGATAATGATGCCGTGCCACTTGGTAACTTTCTTGATGAACAAATTGCTAGAGTAATACAACATGATGTTGTTGAATCTGATGATGATCTTGAAACTGAAACTCCTGAAGCACCTGCTAGAGCTAGCCTTCCTAGATATTAATTGCCCAAGGTACCGGAAGGTTATGTTATGAATGAGGAGACAACTAGAGATATTCTTGCTTGTAACAATAGACATGATCTAGAGAAATTATTATGCGAGTATAAAGAAAAATTTCTGAATGCTAGAATGAAATATGATCCTAAGTATGCTACTTCACCGATCTTTATTGATGATAAGGATTATGAATTCTCTGTCAACCCAGAGTTAATTATTTTGGTTGAATCTGATCATTTCCATGTTATGAAACTAAAAGTGTTGTGGCACATCTTACTAAGATGAATGACATAGCCACCCTTTTTACTCATCATGACAAAACTCGCTATTACTTTATTCTCAAATTATTTTATTTCTCATTAAAGGGTGTGCTAAAGCTTGGTACAATACTCTTGATCCTGGTTGTGTGTGTAGTTCCCAGGATATGATCTATTACTTCTCTGAAAAATACTTCCCTGCTCATAAGAAACAAGCTGATTTACAGGAAATATTTAACTTTGTGCAAACTAAAGAAGAGAGTCTCCCACAAGCTTGGGGGAGGCTTTGCCAGTTACTTAATGCTTTGCCTGATCATCCTCTTAAGAAAAATGAAATACTTGATATCTTCTATCATGGACTAACCGATGCTTCTAGGGACTTCGTAGATAGTTGTGCTGGTTGTGTTTTCAGGGAACGAACTATTGGACAAGATGAAGAATTATTGAATAATATATTGAAAAATTATGATGATTGTACTCTTCCTGATCCACCGCGTAAACCCACTCCTAAGAAGAGGGGTATATTATATCTCAGTCCTGAAGATATGCAAGAGCCAAAGAAATCTATGAAGGAAAAAGGTATTAAAGCTGAGGATGTTAAAAATTTACCTCCTATTGAAGAAATACATGGGCTTAATACACCACCACTGCCTAAGGTGGTAGAGGTACATTCTTTATTGAAGTTCAATGATAATGACAATCCCCACAATATGCACCCTAGCCAATGCCTTTATGGGTTTGAAAACTATATTAGAAAACAAGATCACTTCAATGCAAATGTTATGAAAAAATTGAAATACAATTTTGATATGATTGCTCACTTGAGTGACTTGTTATTTAGAATCTCAAATGATGTTAGAGGTGTGGGAAAGCATGTTTCTATGGTTCAAACTCAGTTAGAACAAGTTGCTAAATCTCAAAGAGAATTGCTTGATGAAATGAATATTAATATACATGACTTTGTTGTTAGAGTTGCAACTACAGGAGGTAAAATGACCCAGGAACCACTTTATCCTGAGGGACATCCAAAAGGAATAGAATAAGATTCACAAAGAATTAACACGGATGCACCTAGTCCTTCTAAAAAGAAAAAGAAGAAGAAAAATTATAGGACTTCGCATGCTTCTAGTGAACCTGAAATAGAAAAACCTCCTGATAATGATAATTAAACTTCTATCTCTGATGTTGAAACTCAGTCTGGCAATGAACACTCACCTTCTGATAATGAAAAATATAATGATGAGGTTCATGAAGACACTCAACCAAATAATGAAAAAGAACCAGACAATGATGTTGAGATAGAACCTCCACTTGATCTTGATAACCCACAACCTAAGAATAAAACGTATGATAAAAGGGACTTCATTGCTAGAAAACACAGTAAAGAAAGAGAACCGTGGGTTCAAAAACCTATGCCTTTTCCACCTAAGTCAAGTAAAAAGAAAGATGAAGAAGAATTTGAACGCTTTGCTGAAATGTTGAGGCCAGTCTTTTTGTGTACTCGCTTGACTGATATCCTTAAAATGCCTCCTTATGCAAAGTATATGAAAGACATCATCACCAATAAGACAAAAATAACGGAAGCTGAAATCTCCACTATGCTTGCTAATTGTACTTTGAAAGATGGAGTACCTAAAAAACTTGAAGATCTGGGAATACCAACTATTCCTTGCTCCATTAAGAAGAATTATGTGAAACTGCTTTGTGTGATTTAGGAGCTGGTGTTAGTGTTATGCCTTTCTCTTTATATAAAAGACTTGATTTGAATAAACTCACGCCTACTGAAATATCATTGAAAATGGCTAACAAATCAACTGCCATACCTATCGGTATTTGTGAGGATGTGCCCGTTGTTGTTGCTAATGTTACCATTTTGGCTGACTTTGTTATACTTGAGATGCCCGAGGACGACAACATGTCGATTATCCTTGGTAGACCATTCTTGAATACTACAGGGGCTGTTATTGATTGCAATAAAAGCAAGGTCACTTTTCATATCAATGGTAATGAGCATACAGTGCTGATACGTCTCCAATGTATCTACTTTTCCAAACACTTTTTCCCTTGTTTTGGACTCTAACTTGCATGATTTGAATTGAACTAACCCAGACTGACGCTGTTTTCAGCAGAATTGCCATGGTGTTATTTTTGTGCAGAAATAAAAGTTCTCGGAATGACGTGAAAATCAATGGAGAATTATTTTGGAATTAATAAAAATACTGGCGAAAGAATCAAGGCCAGGGGGCCCACACCCTGTCCACGAGGGTGGGGGGCACGCCTGCCGCCCCGGGCGCGCCCCCTACCTCGTGGGCCCCCTGTGCTCCACCGACCTCAATCCAACTCTATATATTCGTGTTCAGGAAGAAAAAATTTAGAGAGAAGGATTCATCGCGTTTTACGATACGGAGCCGCTGCCAAGCCCTTATCTCTCTTGGGAGGGATAATCTGGAGTCCGTTCGGGGCTCCGGACAGGGGAATCCGTCGCCATCGTCATCATCAACCATCCTCCATCACCAATTTCATGATGCTCACCGCCGTGCGTGAGTAATTCCATCGTAGGCTTGCTGGACGGTGATGGTTTGGATGAGATTTATCATGTAATCGAGTTAGTTTTGTTAGGGTTTGATCCCTAGTATCCACTATGTTCTGAGATTCATGTTGCTATGACTTTGCTATGCTTAATGCTTGTCACTAGGATTCGAGTGCCATGATTTCAGATCTGAACCTATTATGTTTTCATGAATATATGTGAGTTCTTGATCCTATCTTGCAAGTCTATAGTCGCCTACTATGTGTTATGATCCGGCAACCCCGAAGTGACAATAACCGGGACCACTCCCGGTGATGACCATAGTTTGAGGAGTTCATGTATTCACTATGTGTTAATGCTTTGGTCCGGTACTCTATTAAAAGGAGGCCTTAATATCCCTTAGTTTCCATTACGACCCCGCTGCCACGGGAGGGTAGGACAAAAGATGTCATGCAAGTTCTTTTCCATAAGCACGTATGACTATATTCGGAATACATGCCTACATTACATTAATGAATTGGAGCTAGTTCTGTGTCACCCTATGTTATAACTATTGCATGAATAATCGCATCCAGCATAATTCTCCAACGCCGATCCAATGCCTACGAGCTTTTCACATATTGTTCCTCGCTTATTTAATTTTCCGTTGCTACTGTTACAATCACTACAAAACTATCACTGTTACTTTTGCCACCATTACCATTACTTCCAGACTACTTTGCTACTAAATACTTTGCTGCAGATACTAAGTTATCCAGGTGTGGTTGAATTAACAACTCAACTGCTAATACTTGAGAATATTCTTTGACTCCCCTTGTGTCGAATCAATAAATTTGGGTTGAATACTCTACCCTTGAAAACTGTTGCGATCCCCTATACTTGTGGGTTATCAGGTGCACTTTCCGAAGAAACAATTCCAAGTGAATGGCATTAATGTTATTGAAAAATCTCTGACAATCACTATTGGAAGTTTTCAAATACCTCTACCTACTGCCAAAAAGAAATATGAAATGCTTATTGTTGGGGATATTCACATTCCTGTTGAGGTAACTTAGTGATTTACGAAGGTTCTTCGGTTTCATGCTAATCGAAAGTGGTTTTTAATAAGACCTGGTCAACCTTATTAATGGATCATTTTTGAGCGGTATGAAGTCGATGAATTTAGTAAGCACTACCTTCTGTCCCTACTTTTTGTTTTCTATTTTTATTAGTTAAATAAAATAAAATGCCATGTTTTGTTTGTTTTCTGAATTTCCCGTGCAATAAAAAATGACCCAAAAATAAAAGTTCTCAGAATGCTCTGAAAATTAATATAGTTTTTTCTGAACATTTAAGAATTTCTGGTGCAAATAATATCGGAGGGAGGTGTACTAGGTGGGCACAACCCACCTGGGCGCGCCACGACCCCTAGGCGCGCCCTGGTGGGTTGTGGTCCCCACGCGGGCCCCCTCACTTATCCCTTCACACCACATCATCACTTACCTCCAGAAAAAAATTCTCCATTGCTCTCTCTCCCGTGTTCTTGCTCTCAAACCCGCGGATTTCGATCTCTTTGCTCGAAGCTCCATTTCCGAAACTGTTTTAGGGGATTGTTGCTTGGTATGTGACTCCACCATTTGTCCAATTAGTTTTTGCTTTAGTGGTTTATATTTTGAATAATTAGCTACTCTTGGTGTTGCTGTAGATGAGCTTGCATGTTGAATTCTTAGAGTTCTAAGTAGTTTGAATGCTTGCTATGGCCTCTATGTATCCCTATGAGTAGTTGTTATCAATTTTGTGAAGTTTTGTTGAGAAAAATTTGTGGACTAAAAATTTCAGAATTTTTTGTTCATGGGAAAAAGATGAATATCTTTAGGAAGTTTGCTTCTAAGAAGAACTCCAAGGGTGTTATTGGGGAGTCGTCTGATAGTGATCTCCATCCTCGGAGGTTGGTGGAGGTACGACCGTGGGAATGGTCGCATACCCAGTTCATGGAAGAGGCTGGAGTCCTTTAGGAGTTCACACAATATGCTGCTAAAGCCGGCCTCACAGACTTCATCGGAGATGAGTGTGAACAGCATGAAATCCTCACAAACATCTTTATTCAAAGTTTTACTTTCTTTCCTGGGAATAATCCCCCTGAGGTGCAGTTTAATTTCTATGTTGAAACTCGTCAGATACCACTTACTAATTGTTGTAACATATGCATGATCCCTTTTATCGCACCTTGACAGTGGCAGATGAGAGAGGGGTGTCAGCTATCACTGCCGCTAGCTTGCATTTTCCTGGTGTTCATTACTTTGCTCTTTTCATTGCAAAATGCTTGCTTGCTAGAGAGAAGGTGGGTCCACTCAATTCACCAGACCTTACTGTTTTACATCATGCACTAGAGGGCGACAACACTTATAGCTTGGGAGCTTTTGTGGCTTGTCGCCTTCATATTATAAGTCCAAGTCCAAGGGTAAGATACATGGTGGGATTTTTGCTACTTTTTGGCAGCTCACTTCAATGTTGAGATACGCCTTCACGATCACCATCTTACCAAAGTTTACGTAGATCGCGCAGCTATGGATCACCACCATTTCACTGATAACAACTCTCCTGCCATCCGTATTCCAAATAACCTAGTTTTTAGTGTGAGGACTCGTGATATTATTCCATTGCCTGCTCCTGCTTTGTTTGATCATGTTGCCAGGGGCGGATATAGGATTATGCCTGCAGATATCTTCGCCTACCGAAATGACCAGGCTGCAGTAGTGGAGGAGCCTCAGAAGTGGGATGAGTGGATGCCCGCTCCTCAGCACCCCAACTACCATCCAGGCTACTGATCGAGTACCAAGTTAGGCCAAAAGCCTAAGCTTGGGGGAGTACGTGTTTGATACGTCTCCAACGTATCTATAATTTTTTATTGTTCCATGATGTTTTATTATCAATCTTGGATGTTTTATAATCATTTTATAGTCATTTTATATCATTTTTTTGTACTAACCTATTGACATAGTGCCAAGTGCCAGTTGCTGTTTTTTCCATCTTTTTACATCACAGGAAATCAATATCAAACGGAGTCCAAATGCCACGAAAATTCACGGAGATTTTTTATGGACCATAAGAAAGATGTTGGGCCCTGGTTGCACCTGGGGGGGAGTCCCGAGGAGGGGACAACCCACCAGGGCCTGCCAGGAGGCCCAGGCGCACCCTGGTGGGTTGTGCCCACCTCGGGTGCCTCCCGGACCGCCTCTTTTCTCTATAAATACCCCAATATTCCAGAAACCCTAGGGGAGTCGACAAAATATTCATCGAGCCACCGCAGAGTCCAGAACCACCAGATCCAATCTCGACACCATCTCGGATGGGGTTCACCACCTCCATTGGTGCCTCTCCGATGATGCGTGAGTAGTTCTTTGTAGACACTCGGGTCCGTAGTTAGTAGCTAGATGGCTTCTTCTCTCTCGCTGAATTCTCAATACAATGGTCTCTTGGATATCCATATGATGTAACTCTTTTGGCGGTGTGTTTGTTGGGATCTGATGAACTTTGAGTTTATGATTCAGTCATATCTTTTTATATCCATGTAAGTTATTTGAGTTTCTTTGATCTCTTATAGCCTCGTATTTCTTCTCCGATATTTGGGTTTTGTTTGCCAACTTGATCTATTTATCTTGAAATGGGAAGAGGTGCCCGGTAGTGGGTTCGATCTTACGGTGCTTGATCCCAATGACAGAAAGGGAAACGACACGTATGTATCGTTGCTACTAAGGATAAAAAGATGGGATCTATATCTACGCAATAGATAAACGGATCATTTCTACATCATGTCATCGTTCTTATTGCATTACTTTGTTTTGCCATGAATTTAATACACCAGATGCATGCTGGATAGCGGTCGATGTGTGGAGTAATAGTAGTAGATGTAGGTAGGAGTCGGTCTACTAATCTTGGACGTGATGCCTATGTAATGATCATTGCCTGAATATTGTCATAATTATTTGAGGTTCTATCGATTGCCCAACAGTAATTTGTTGACCCACTATTTGCTATTTTTCTCGAGAGAAGCCACTAGTGAAACCTACGGCCCCCGGGTCTTCTTTCTCATATATTTGCTTTGCGATCTACTTTTCCTTTGCATTATTATTCAGATCTATTAAACAAAAAATATAAAAATACTTTGCTGCACTTTATTTTATTTGTGATCTATTATTTCAATCTATTAAATCTTTCTCTCGTCATCATGCAATTTCTGGCATCATTACCCGAAAGGGATTGACAACCCCTTTAACACGTCGGGTTGCGAGTATTTGTTGTTTGTGTGCTGGAGTTGTTTGTGTTGTGTTGCTTGGTTCTCCTACTGGTTCGATAACCTTGGTTTCATCACTGAGGGAAATACCTACCGTCACTGTGCTGCATCATCCCTTCCTCTTTGGGGAAATACCAACGTAGTCCTAGCAGACAAGAGCTTTCTGGCGCTATAGTCAGAGAGAAATTAGTGTTTCTCACCGACATTACAATCATGCTCACTTATTTTCATTTGTCGGTGCGCACACTTTTTTATTGTATCATCCATGCTTAGATTTATTTTCTCGCTTTGTTCTTGTGTGTTTGAAAAACTTTAGAAAAACCAAAAAAAATTAGTCGTACTTAGTTTACTTTCTATGAATGCTTAGTTGTAATACTAAAAAGAAAACCCAAAAAGATTTCCTTGTTCTTCTTTTGCTTGTTGGGATCTTTCCCGTGTAAATAGTTTTTCTCGTTTTTGCTTTTCCCTTTTATTTGCTTGTTCAAGAAAACGAAAAACTCCAAAAATATTTCAATGTGTTTCTTTGAAATTCTGTCCTTTTTATTCGAGTCTTACCGAGGAGAAGACCACGATGAAAATGTTGAGTGGCTCTCATATGAATAACTGTTGATCTAATAAAGAGCCCATTTTACCTTGTCTTCTCATGTTGAATAAAATGTTTGCAGATTCCAACTTAGTCCACGGCACTCTTGCACTATTATTATTTTCACATCGTTCGGTCTTGCAAGTGAAAGGCAATAATGACGATATTCGATGAACTGGTCGTGGCAGAGAGAAACGGGTATGAACTCGACTTGTTCTGTTTGTGTAAATATGTTTAACCTAGTATCCATGATTCAGCCCATTATGATTAAATATGTTTGCAACGAAAAATAGAGATTATAGTTTCTCATGCCATGCATAAGTAGCTGGGGGTGGATAATGATTTATCTTGGATATCAACATTGCGTTAAAATGATTGTGATGTAGTATGATGATATGATATCCTCCTCTGAATGTTCGAGTGACTTGACTTGGCACATGTTCATGCATGTAGTTGAATAAAAACCAACATAGCTTCTATGATATTTATGTTCATGGTGTTCATATCCTACTCATTCTAGTGTCCAATGTTACTTATGCATAATGCATGTTCATGACCGTTGTTGCTCTCTAGCTGGCTGATTCTCAATATATTTGCTATCCTTCGCTTGTACCAAGTGGGAATTTTGCTTGTACATCAAAAACCTTGAACCCAAAAGTTATTCCAGATGAGTCCACCATACCTACCTATATACGGTATTACCCTACCGTCCTAAGTAAATTTGCATGTGCCACATCTAAAAACTTCTAATAAACATCCTTTTTGTGTGCCTCGATCGTTCATGGAACGACAGGAGGTGGTCGGTATCTTCCATGCTAAGCGGGTTATTCTGAGGTCGAGTGTTTATTCACTCGCCATCGCACGAGAAAAGGGCGGTAATAGGGATGCCCACTCCCAAGCTGCAAACAGAAAAAGCTTACAAATAATCAAACCAAAACTCCCAATGGAGTCAAAACCTTTACTTTTATCGCTTGGGAACCAACACTAGCATGCTTAACATGGAATATATAGATATAACTGATGGTCGTCAAGTAAATGAGAAGGGTGCATGTCTCAAATATCATTTACCTCTGTTTTAAAAACTTGAGCTCTGGCACCTCTGCAAATCACTGCTTCCCTCTGCGAAGGGACTATCTATTTGCTTTTATGTTGTGTCATCACCTTCCAAAACAAGCGCCAGAACCTGAGAGCACTGCTATCATGCTTATGCATTGTGTGTAGCTAATGTTGGGTGCATCAAGACTGGATCTTTTCTACCATGAATTACAATGTTTAGTCGATGCTTGAACTTTGGAGGTGCTATGCATTTATGTTTTGCGATCTCAGAAAGGGCTAGCGAAATACCACTATTGTCATATTATATCATGGTTGTTTTAACAATGTGTTGCTATTTGAGATATCTTATTATTGCTCGCTAGCTGATTATGTCATTGATATGAGTTAATATAATTTTTAAGAGTTATTGTCGGCATGCTTAGTTATAATGTTGGCTGAAAACTTGGGTGTTGTTTAAGCTTATTTATGCAAACAAGAGCAAAAGAGTTCGTAAAAGTTTTTCTTTTTCACTTTCAGTTTATCAACTGAATTGCTTGAGGACAAACAAAGGTTTAAGCTTGGGGGAGTTGTGTCGGCGTTCTAGGAACGGGGGTCCCCAGACTTGCCTGCCTGCGACCCACGGCGTGGCTAAGCTAGCAGGCCTCTATGGCCCATCTTCATCAACAAGGCATTCAAGACCCTCGCGAGGGGCCAAGCCTTGCGAGGAGGACAACACAAGACCTCCTTGCGAGCAGCCTTGCCCAGCAGGCTCACGAGGGGCAGAGAGATCAAGGCAAGGCAAACCTCACGATGCTCTCGTGACGTGAGCCATGACAATCGACACCAGGCGGGCGCCAGCGCGCACAACGTCCTTATTTTCTCTTTGGTGCTAAGGAGGCAGGCGCGGGCGCAAAGTATCGAGGCATCAAGCAAAGGTTTCCACATCAGTGCAACGAGACCAGGACCCGAAGGACAGCAAGACGGAGGTCACCATGGAGCCCAAGGCGGCGTCACCACCAGAGCCTTTTGCAGGCGAAGACTACTTTTGTCAGGATAAGCTGTACTATCTGTCCCCTTTCAAATTGGCCGTTGTTGGCTCCCTTCCCGCTCAATATTTGTGGAGAGGACCAGGGCCTATATAAGTAGAACTAGCCACCACAGTAGAGGGCAAGCTAACCTGATCTAGAGCCAGCCCTTAGCCGCACACCAAACACAAGAACACCTCAACCTCAGGAGGCTGTTCTTCCACTTTTACTGTCCTTCATCAGCCCAAGAGGAAATCCACCACCACCACACTGAAGTAGGATTTTACACCACAACGGTGGCCCGAACCAGTATAAATCATGTGTCTTTGTGTTGCGAGTTCGTTGAGTTCGTCCGCGAGATTTTAGCGAGCTAGGGCGTGGATCGGTAGGGAGGAAATCTTCGCACGCACCCCAGTGTTCGAACCTTAAGGGTTTTGCTGGAACCCGTGATCCGACATTTGGCACGCTAGGTAGGGGTGCGCCGGAACTTCCTTTCCGTCGCTCTCTGTCCAGTTGCTCCGACGTCTCCATGGCGGACGCTCGCCGTGCTCGTGCGGAGCGCCGGGCTGCCCTTGCCACCCGCGTCGCTCAAACGGCTCCCGTCGGTGGGCCACCCCGTCATTCACCATCGCCTGCCGCCAACGCCGCCATCGGCCCAGCGGGGAACGAGCAGCAAACATCCTCGCTGCACCCCTCGGTGCGGCGGGACGGCCACACCGCCACTCTATCGCTGACCCCGGCCGGTTTTTCGTCCCATGCACGTCGCGCTCCCTTGGACGCGCGGGCTGCGCTCCTCATGGCGCACTAGCTCCTGCGTTACCGCTCGGTCGACGACCTCTACGACGACTGGCTCGACCGCATAGCCGAGCTCGTCTGCGCCGCAGGGGGCTCCCCTGCGGCATCCCTCTCTCCGCCTCGCCCTCCGCCAGCTACGGGCGACGTAGCTCACGGAGCACGTCCACCACCTCTGCCCCAGGACGGCGCCCTGGCGCCAAGGCGTGCGGCTCCAGACGCGACCCACCGCGTCCGGCGCCCGTGCGAGAAGAAAGAAGCTGCCAAGAAGTCCCTCGACCGCAAGAAAACGCTCCGCCGCTCCTTGCTCCGCCGCGCCAGGATCGTGCGTTGCGGCAAGGCCCCGCACCGCTCTCCATAGCGGCGCGTGGGCGCCAAGAACAAGCTCCACCTCCCAGGCGGGCCCAGGTGACCACCGCCGGCTGCCGCGCCTTCTCCCCCGAGCTGCGTAGTGTCGCCTGGCCCGGCAAGTTCGAGCCAGATCTGCCTCCTCGCTACAACGGCACCCCCGACCCCGCGGAGTTCCTGCAGCTCTACGAGCTGAGCACCGAAGCGGCCAACGGCGACGAGAAAGTCATGGCAAACTGGTTTCCCATGGCTCTCAAGGATGGATCCCGCTCCTGGCTCCTGAATCTGCCACCAGGCTCGATCTTCTCCTGGGACGAGATGCGCGACCGCTTCGTCGCCAACTTCCAGGGCACTTGTGACCGTCCCCCGGTTGCGGGTGACCTGCGCCGCGTCAAGCAGCAACCAGGAGAGACCCTCCAGAAGTACATCCAGCGCTTCAACAACGTCCGCCTCAAGATCCCCATGCATGGTGACCAAGGAGACCATCATCTCTGCGTTTTCTGATGGCGTCCGCGACATCAAGATGAAGGAAGATCTCGTGATCCATGAGGAACTGTGCACATCTCTGGAGCTGTTCAACCTGGCGACCAAGTGCGCAAGAGCTGAGGAAGGGCGCCTGACCCTCCTCGAGCTCCCGGCCGATGACTCGGAGGATAAGAAAGCCAAGGCCAAGGACGTGAAGCGCAATGAAGCAGCCGTGCTCGCAGCGGAACCGGACACCAAGCGCGGCATATACCAGCCCGAGTCATCCAAGAGCAGACGACCGTTCTGCGCCTTCCATTACCTGAATACCCACAACACCAGCGAATGCCAAGAGCTCAGACCCATTCGCGATGGACGCTTTGGTCGACGCCCCGAGCGCGGCGACCGGTGCTACGGCCGAGGAGGAGGACGTGGTGGCGGAAGCTGGGACGACCGTGGCCCGCGCAAGGAGTGGCGCGACCGGCCTCGTGAGGATCGCTGGCAGGATCAGCCTCGCGAGGACGCCTGAAGGGATCAGCCTCGCGAGGATCGTCCTTAAGGCAACGCCGGACTCCCCCCGCTACCGCCACCACCAAGAAGGAACGAAGACCACCACCAAGACGAGGGGGTTGGGGGCTTCTAGGAGTCGCGTGCTATCGCTTGCATCTTGGATGGAGCCCAGGCCCCAGCCTCGCAGCGCATCTTCAAACAGTTTGCTCATGAAGTGAATGCAATCCTCCCCAAGCTCGAGGCCACACGCCCGCTCAGATGGTCCCAGTGCCCCATCACGTTCAATTTGACAGATCAGCTTTAGTGTGCAGCTACTGCTGGCGCCCTCCCGATGCTTTGCTCCCCAGTCATCAGCAACGTGCAAGTTACCAAGACCCTCATCGATGGTGGCGCAGGGCTGAATGTCCTGTCTGTCGACACGTTCGACATCCTCCAAGTGCCATATGACCAGCTTCAGCCTACCAAGCCTTTCTTAGGAGTGACCGACGGTTCCACCACACCGATAGGGCAGGTCCGTCTCCCTGTCACCTTCGGAGAACGCAAGAACTACCGCACTGAACTCATCGACTTAGATGTTGCGCACATCCGTCTGTCATACAACGCCATCCTCGGCTATTCGGCCCAGGCCAAGTTCATGGCGGTGACCCATCATGGCTACAATGTCCTCAGGATGCCGGGAAGCGGGGGAATCATCACAGTCTCGTGCGAAGAAAGAGATGCGCTGTGCTCCCTCGAGCGCGCCTTCCAAGCTGCAACAATTGATGACCCCGACAGCAAGGGCGAGGACCCTCCTGAGGTCATCCCCAAGAAGAAGAAGTAGTTGCGCCGCGCAGGACCTCAGGAGGGTGGCGTCGCAGCTGGAACCTCATCAGGATCAGCGCCCGCTCCAGGAGCGCCTCCCTCCATCGCATAGGAAGGCGCGCCTGGCACCCTCCTCGGGCAGGGCTTGGGGGCTCTCTTCTGGAGGGCCTCAGACTTTGCCAACATTCACGAGGGAGGCGCTTGGGCACCACTTGGAGGCGTGCTTCACGGCACGTTTCCCTTAGGAGGACACAGGGCGAGGAGCGCCCACCGCTCAGGAGTTCATCACCAAGACCACCCAGGAATTGCAAGACGCAAGTGCCATGCGCGGCGACCGCCGCTCACCAGGCGCAGCTCCCCATCCAGGCGAGGATGCCGGGCTGCGCGTCTGCATCGACATCCCAGGACTCAACAGGGCCACCTCTCAGGAGCTCCTCTGGCCTTCGCGCGTGGGACGCTGTGAGGGCCCACCCCACAGCTACGTTCGCATGCCTTTTGGCTTGCCGAGCGTGGTGACCGCCTATCAGCTTAACCTGCGGAGCATCTTGGCGGCTCAGGAAGTCAGGCACCACGCCGTGCTGACAGAGATGGAGACAGTCCTCAATGAACCACCTGAGCCCCAGAGCCTCCCGAGGCTCAGGGCCCCGGTGGCTCATGAGGAGCAACCCCTTCGCCGCGTACCTTCAGCTGCCCCAACTCTCCTTTGTCAACAGAACCAGGTGACATTTTCCAAGTTCATTTAGCTGGGAGCGCCCCTCGGACTGCATCATTCCCAGGCCGCTTGGGTCCGTCCCTGTGGCATGTATCCCTTTTATGTTTTTAGTTTACCTTGTTGGGAGTGCCCCTCGGGCTGCATCATCCCCAAGCCGCTCGGGCCTGACCCAGTGGCATGTGTCTTCCTTGCACTTGCTTAAGCCTGTTGCCTTCATATTTAATCTACCTATGACTATCACCTGCTTGATCGCCACCCACCACGGGGGCTCCCCTCACGCGGCGCGACGCTAGTGCACGGGTTCGCCCCTGCCACGTCAACAAACCTGAGCAATCGAGCTCTAGATCGCGGCACGCCTCGTTTACGTCACCTCACCAGGCCCTCAGTGCCTTCACTCCCTCGCAGAGCAACCAGTGGTAGGCTGGCAACCATAACGGCAGATCGCGTTCTTCCTTGTGCTGGCTCGCAGGAATCTCACGAGGATAACAACAGGCGGCACCGCGAGATCCCACCTCTTCTGTGTAATCCGCTTGCATGTTAAAAGGGGGGCTCCTAAGCATCGTGACTCAGGAGCTCTTACTGGCTCTCCAACCCTCACCCCTGGCCTTGACCACGGCACGCGACCTGGCATACCAGTCGCGGCTAAGCTCGCTCGAGGGCCGGGACCTGAGGACATAGAGCACAAAGGAGAGCTTGGGAAGGGGAGACTCGTATGGGCCCGACCTAGCTACGCTGCGGATGTTTGCGCACAGGCCTGACACATCGCGAGGAATCGACCCCGGACCGCCAAGATAAGTCACGAGTTCAGATCAACTAATCGTTGGAACCTAAAGGACACTCTCGCTGTAGCCCTGTTGCGGCAACGTCGCCTCCCTTTCTTATCTTACCATGGCTGCTTGAGCGCTAAAGGGTAACCCCTGAGCATCGCGCCTGAGGAGCTCTTACTGGACCTCGGGCCGCTCGCCTCCTGGCCTTGACCACGGCACGCGACCTGGCATACCAGCGACAGCTGAAGCCTGCCTGGGGACCGGGACCTGTCATCATAGAGCAACAAGCTGTCGCGAGGTTGGAAAGGGGAGACCGAGCCTCAACAGGACCTGCGCTCACAGGTTTCCACAACCAGGATAATATCAATAAAAGACATTACAGACCCTTTACACGCCCCCATGGGGCACTTCTTGATTCCTCGCAGGGAACAAAAGACGAGAACTTAAGAGAATCCTATCTACACACCCCCGCGGCCGACACCATCATCAATAGTGGGCCGCGGGAGGCTGGCGCCAACCTCATCCAGATCAGCGGCGGTGGCGGCTAGACGTTGCAGCCCTGCTCCGGGCGCGGCGAGAGCTTGGGGGCACGTAGCTATCGTCGCTTGTCTCCGGAGTCTCGTAGAGCTCAGGAGAACCGCTGGACTCCCAAGAGTCGCTGCTGCTGGAGTAGCCGCGAGGGGCGCGCCTCATCCTGGTGCTCCCCTCCAGGGCAACACTCCAAGCGGCGTCCCTCCGCGTCGAAGACCTTGAAGAACAGCGTGGAGGCGCCATTGTACTCGAAGTGGATCACAAGGGCGCCCTCCACACGGCAAACCCGCACGATCTTGCCCCAGCCACGGGTCATGAAGATCTTGCCAGTGGAGACTGCTTCGACCTCTGCTCCGGTCGCCGGAGCATCGCAGTCGGCATGCTGCAACCAGAGCGCGAGGGGTCCCCTCGCGGCATCACATCAGAAAAGAAGCGCGGGAAACGGATCCAGGAGCTCGGGGGCATCGCCGACCATAGCACGAACTTGCGTGAGGAGTCCGTGGCGTGGACTCTAGGAGCGACGGCGATCGCCGCCGTGGCGCGTCGACCTTGGCAGCGGTGCGAGCGCCGGTGCTCGCCGCTCCTTCCTCCTGAGCCCCCGGCTTGGGCGTACAAGGGCAAGGGATACCTAGGAGGAGACCGCTCGCACCAAGGCCTCATCACCACCTGCATCGCCTCCATGTCGCAGCGGTGAGCCCACCTCTTCTTCGGTGGGAGCAGTGCCGGCGTGTCGACGGGATCTTTCCCTTCTCCTCAGCGGAGAATCTTCAGATCGACGCCATTGAAGTTGCGACTAGCAGTGGAGCAGAGGAAGAAGAAGCATATGGAGCGGGAAGAAATGAGCGATGGAGGCTCTGCCCCCCTCCTCATTTATAGCAGGAGAAGGCCAACCAGTGCCCCCACGATCACAGGTAATAATGTATTTCCTTGCATGTCATAGGGACTTGTCAAGTCAGGCAGTTGCCAAGGTAATGTGGGGAAGCGGAGACGCCCACGTCCAATCAACCGCCACGCGTCGATCGAGGCCGCAGGCTTTTGGGGCCGCGGTGCTCCGCACTTGACCTTTGGATTTGCCTCGAAGCCAAGCCCGAGCGCGCCTTGGGCCCGGGGGCTACTGTCGGTGTTCTGGGAACGGGGGTCCCCAGACTTGCCTGCCTGCGGCCCACAGCGAGGCTAAGCTAGCAGACCTGTACGGCCCATCTTCATCAACAAGGCATTCAAGACCCTCGCGAGGCGGATAATGCAAGACCTCCTCAGGAGCGGCCTCGCCCGGCAGGCTCACGAGGAGCGGAGAGATCAAGGCAAGGCAAATCTCGCGAGGCTCTCGTGACGTGAGCCATGACGATCGACACCAGGCGGGCGCCAGCGCGCGCAGCATCCTTGTTTCCTCTTTGGTGCTAAGGAGGCAGGCGCACGCGCAGAGTACCGAGGCATCAATCAAAGGTTTCCACATCGGTTCAACGAGACCAGGACTCGAAGGACGGCAAGACAGAGGTCACCATGGAGCCCAGGACGGCGTCACCACCAGAGCCTTTTGCAGGCGAAGACTACTTTTGTTAGGATAAGCTGTACTAGTTGTCCCCTTTCAAATTGACCGTTGTTGGCTCCCTTCCCGCTCAATATTTGGGGAGAGGACTAGGGCCTATATAAGTAGAACTAGCCACCACAGTAGAGGGCAAGCTAACCTGATCTAGAGCCAGCCCTTAGCCGCACACCAAACACAAGAACACCTCAACCTCAGGAGGCTGTTCTTCCACTTGTATTGTTCTTCATCAGCCCAACAGGCAATCCACCACCACCACACTGGAGTAGGGTATTACACCACAACGGTGGCCCGAACGAGTATAAATCCTTTGTCTTTGTGTTGCGAGTTCGTCGAGTTCATCCGCGAGATCTTAGCGAGCTAGGGCGTGGATCGGTAGGGAGGAAATCTTCGCGCGCACCCCAGTGTTCGAACCTTAAGGGTTTTGCCGGAACTCGTGATCCTACAAGTTGATAGGTCTCCAACGTATCTACTTTTCCTAACGCCTTTCCTCTTGTTTTGGACTCTAATTTGCATGATTTGAATGAAACTAACCCCGGACTGACGCTGTTTTCAGCAGAACTACCATGGTGTTGCTTTTGTGCAGAAATAAAAGTTCTCGGAATGGAACGAAACTTTGCGAGGATTTTTTATACAATAAATAATAATTTCTAGAGCCAAGACCCACCGGAGGGGGGCACCTGGGTGGGCACCCGCCTCCCAGCGCGCCCAGGTGGGTTGTCCCCACCTGGTGGCCCAGCAGACCTTGAAACCGACGCTATAAAATCCTATTTTTCCAGAAAAAAATCAGCGAGAAAGAATTATCGCGATCCACAAGACGGATCCGCTGTCACCTCTTGTTCTTCATTGGGAGGCCAGATCTGGAGTCCGTTTGGGGCTCCGGAGAGGGGGATCTTCGTTCTTCATCATCACCAACCCTTCTCCATCGCCAATTCCATGATGCTCCCCACCGGGAGTGCCTAATTCCTTCGTAGGCTCGCTGGTCGATGAGGAGTTGGATGAGATTCATCATGTAATCTAGTTAGTTTTGTTAGGGCCTGATCCCTAGTATCCACTATGTTCTAAGATTGATGTTGCTATGACTTTGCTATGCTTAATGCTTGTCACTTTGGGCCCGGGTGCCATGAACTCAGATCTGAACTGTTGGGGATATAACTACTGGGTATGAACCGCCCAGGAGGGGTCGGGTCATACCACTGGTGACTTATCAATGAAGATGGCGGGTCATAGCAAGCCCATTGACGGCCCAAGACCCAGAGGCGACTTGAGGCCCAAGGGGATGAACCGCCACATGTATAACTTGCATTGTAAGGCAAGCTTTGTTAGTCACCGAGCCGGACACGTTGTGTATGAGTCGGCCGGGACTCTGTAAGCCGTCGGGCATCAACCTGTGTATATAAAGGGGTGACACGGCGGCGGGTTAACTCAAGAAACAAGAGCTCGAGAACTAGGTCAAGCGTATTCGCTCCCTGGTAATCGAAACCCAAGCAATACAATCCCAAACTGGTGTAGGCCTTTACCTCCACTGTGAGGGGCTGGACTAGTATAAACTCTCTGTGTCCTTTGTCCCGATTAACCTCTTTAAGCTAACCTAGTTGCGATGGCTCCACGACTAAGTCCTTTCGCTAGGACATCTGCCGTGTCAAGTCCATGACAGTTGGCGCCCACCATGGGGATATTGCACGGTGGTTTCGAGTTCTTGAAGGGCAGCTTCAGAGGGATCAAGGGATACGTTGTGGGCCGGATGACCAAGAGTCGTCGTGGAAAGCTCTACATCGACGACGCAGGCTGGGACCATGAGGCCGGCTCAATTGAGTACGGGTACCGGGTCCCCTTCAGTGGAATCCATGTCTTCATCGACAAGATCGGTGAATCGGGCCCTGAGCCGGACACCTGCACTGACATCATTGAGACGGCTCAGCGTGCACGACCCACCCAGGTTCAACCTGCCATGAAGCATGCCTTTGCCGGTTTCATCCATGGAGCGGAATTTGAGGAAGGACCCGTGTCTGGTGGTGAGGCGGCTATCTACTCTGATGGTGAATCATCCACAGGTGAGACCAATTCAATGTATCAAGTGCAAGACGGCCGGCTTGGGGGCTGTTCCGATGACGACAGTATTTCGGACCCCTATGAGCCGCCGAACAGGGTTGCGATCTTCATGGCTGGTACACAGACGGTGCTTGGCTCGACGACCGCCGCGGCTATGACCTCCAGCTCAACGGCTGCGGCGACGGCTGGTGCTAGCGGCACTGCGCGCCCGCGGGCTCAAGTTATGACAGAGTTGTTGGAGGCTTTGGCAACTTTGATGGGGGTGGAGGTGACCCTGGACAACCAGGAACATCATAAGGTGGATGTGGCAAAGCTACTAGATGAGATAGATCAAGCCAAGGAAGAACCGGTGGCTGAGAACGCTAGGATGGCCATGGAGCAAGCTGTTTTGGATGCTCAGGCACAACAGATTCAGGCAGAGTCGTCCGGCTCATCTTGGATCAAAATGCTTCAAATGCCATCATGAGAAGGAGGCACCAGAGTCGGTTTACATCCAGTTTACGACGCGAGAAATATCTTCAACACGCCTGGGACAGGGACCAGTGACCCACCTGTGATGAACCGGGCGGTTGAGGCGCCCGTGACCAGAGCGTCGGTTCAGCCGCGTACTATGGATCCGCTTCGTTTGGATATGACTTCGCCTCAGCATGTTCCGACACCACGGGGTCATTATTCTAACCCTTTGGATAACATGATCGCTGCGGCGACACGATTTGCGGCTCTCCCAATTGAAGGCGAGTCTCCAGCCGCGATAGAGACGCGGAGGGCCAGAGAACTTCTTCAGACAGCCATGGCTCAACATGCGGCTTATTCGTATAGCCGTGAACGGATTCACTCAACCCCTCGTCCAAGCCGGAGTTACAGCATGCACATTGACTCACCAGCAGTTTCAAGCAGTGAGCAGCACCATAACCAGCCTCATAGGCATGACCCGGCGCGCGGTGGTGTCGATGCTCAGACTTTGGTGGATCAGGGCAGGGCGCGTCGGGAGGCTGAGCTGGCGGCTCAACAACAATCTCTGGTTTATCCATCAGCACCGGTGGAAGCAGGAGTGACCTCTAGAACCTTGGGTTTGCCATGTTTAGTGTCGGCTCTGCATAATGAGTGTTTACCCGAGGATTCCAAGGGTCCTCGTAAGGTGCCTAATTGCACGGCAGATCAGCTCCCTGAAGCATGGATTGAGAGCTATGAGATGGCCATGGAGATGCTGGATGTTAGTGATGCTGTATGTGCTAAGTATTTCACCATGATGTTGGATGGACCGGCTCGTACTTGGTTGAAAGGGCTGCCCGCTAACTCCATTAGATCATGGGCACAGTTGAAAGCTTGTTTCATCCAAAAATTTAAAGACACGTGCAAGCAGCCCATGTCGATCTTGGATTTGGATTCTTGTGTTCAAGGTGAGGGCGAGTCAACAACCAATTGGGTGCGCCGAATCTCAGCTGTTATACACTCATCGGACAGTATCAATGTCGGTTCAGCAGTCCTGGTGTTGGAGAAGGATTGCCGTTTCCTCCTCCTTAAGCAGAAACTGGTGCGGCTTAAACGCCACTGCAATGACATGGGGGAGCTCATGGAGGCACTCGTCAAATATGTCGACTCTGATAGTACCAAAGACCCCGACTCTCATGTGGAGAAGGCGGGTAAGGGGAAGAAGAGTGGCAGTGCGAAGGGACAGCAGCATAACACGGCGGGTCAAGGTGGCAATGGTAAACGCAAGGCTGAGAGCGGTTTAGACTTTGTGGACAACACCAATATGCAGAACAATAATCAGTTTCGGAAGGGAAGGCCACCACGGCTCGGAGGGCCAAAATTTAACCTTGAGGCGATGATGAACTAGCCTTGCCCGAAGCACGGTACGCAAGAGAAGCCGACCAATCATCTGTGGAAAGATTGCTTCATCACGAGGGAGTATAGGAATTCCATTTTTTCCAGAACAATCATGTCCCGAATGGTGGTTCAGGATCTGGCTCTCACGGGCCTGGCTTTGGTGGTGGCGGTTCAAACTCTGGTTTTCAGGGCCAAGCCAATCAAGGTGGTTTTAGTTAGCAGTCTGGTCAAGCGAATCAGCAACAGCAATCTGGTTATTAGAGTAATCCGAAGCAGTTGAATAGTGGACAGTATCATGTATTCACCATGAGTTTATGCAAACGAGACCAGAAGATTCATAAAAGGGTGGTGAACGCAGTTGAGCCGGCGATTCCCCGTTACTTACGATGGTCTGAACATCCTATTCTTTAGAGCCGTGAGGATCACCCGCCCCGGGTTGACAATCCGGGTCACTTGGCTTTAGTGGTTGCGCCTCAGGTTGGAGGTTACAAATTCACTAAGGTGCTCATGGATGGAGGCAGCAGTATCAATATCCTTTACTACAAAACTTTTCGTCGTATGAGTTTGACTGACAAGGATCTTAAGCCGTCTAACGTTGTTTTTCATGGTCTGGTGCCTGGTAAATCGGCATATCCAGTGGGCAAGATAGCTTTGGAAGTGGCTTTTGGTGATGATTATGATTCCAGAGTTGAGACATTGACCTTTGAGGTGGTTAAGATTAAGAGGCCTTATCACGCTTTGTTCGGGCGGTCGGCTTATGCTAAGTTCATGGCAAGGCAGAAAGATAGCAGTTCCTGGCATTTGATAGTTGAGCCCAAGAATGTCTCAGCTCTGTGTTGTGCTGGCCCTGTGCCTTTTGCTCCGCTAGACACTGGTGACCTCAGTAAACTCTGCACATGATCCTCCATGTACTATGCATGAAAACATGCACAGGCAAAACAACAGTAGCAGCACAGAAGCTACATGATGATGAGGGCACGAGAAGGAAGAAGAGAGCAACTCCATTGCCATTGCTTGTTTGAACGTGAGATGTAATGTGTAATGTGATGATGGTAGCGGAGCATGAACCCTATATATATATATATATATATATATATATATATATATATATATATATATATATATATATATATATATATAAAGAGATTCATCCCCACTAACTTATTTATCTCAATATGCAAGCATGCCACATCACCATACAATTATGGATGAGATAATTAAGGTCCACCTCAACATGCAAGCATACATGGGAAAAGACCCACCACCACATGCAACCATACATGGGAAAAAGATTTTTATTTTACTATTCTAATTATATTCAATATACTATATTTTACAACTACACATAATCAAATGCTCCCTCCGTTCCAAAATATAGTGCTTCCTCTATCTCCGTGCTTTAACTTTGACCATAAATTTAACCAACGAGACCAACTGCGGCAGGAGCAAAAGTTATACTGATGAATTCGTATTCAAAAGAACTTTTCAATTATATAATTTTTTTCTCCCACCACAGTCGGTCTCGTTGGTTAAATTTATGGTCAAAGTTGAACCTCGGAAAGCGCGGGCGCACTATATTTTGGAACGGAGGGAGTACAATAAATTATATGTATTTTTAATTTTGATTCTTGTTTTATTTATCTAAATATTTATATTCCACCCAATAAAATCTCATTAAAATATTTTGCACCCGATTCCACGGCAATGCACGGGGTATCATCGAGTTTATAACAGATGCATGCCGCGTCTGCCCCACCCCCCACAGAGCCACTCCTCACCACACCAGAGCCAGTTTTATAAGACAGGGATAATTAAGCATGCATTAGGTCTTCTATTAAATAAACAGCGGCTGCTTTCACAAATAATGTACACATGTGGAGGTTAACACTAAACTAAGAAACAGGCGGCTACGAGCAACAACGAGAGGAAATGCAACCATTTGGACCTGACTAGATCATACGTACATAACTCTCCCACCGCGATTGGATTAAACTTGTTTGATCAAATGGGACCAACTCTGAATATTTTGATTCTATGGTTGGAAGTTTCAAAGTATTCGCCACATCGACTATAGTCTCGGGCACGCATCCAGCCGACATGCACACGATCTACACATCAGATCTACCTCCAATATCAAGGAATTGTTGGCCCCAATTGTGCCATGTACTACCACAACAAAGCGTGAGAATTCGACGCATGAGAGAATCGAGTGACATTATAAGGCACATGTAAGTGACACATATCAAATTAGTGCGTGGAACTAATCGAAACCCATTCCATCTAGTGGAAGCTAGTTCGGAAGTAAGCCGAGCCAGCTGATAGAAGTGAAACTAAACTTTACATTACAGGTTGGTCGACCACCGATATCTTTCGATCAAGAAAATATAAAATGAGTTTTTGTGAAAAAGATCTTGAATCTAGCATTAAACAAACTAGATACCCGTGAAAATTAAGGATAATTAAAGAGTTAAATGTTATAATCTTCTGACTAGTAATCATGTGCATGGTTAATTTGTCTTGTCAACACTCTATCCGGTTCACTTTTTAGGCTAGTCATAGCGAGGAGTAACTTACACTAGTGTCATGCATACGATACTAGTCCATGGTACTACTTTCATAGTTGGGAATAACATAAATATAGTGTCATAAGTGGTTGTATTTATTAGCTTGTACACTAATTTTATCTTAGGAAGTGCTACGTGACGGTAATGTATTATGTTACTTAAAACATCTCTCTTTTCATTAACTACATGCCACATAAGTATCTCGGGCTGCGCTATGTTACTAGCTAAGTTACTCCCACTATAACCGGCCTTAGTCATCTGTGCGGATGGTGGCTAAGTATCATAAGTAATGCCTTCCGACAAGATAAATGTCGTTCTAGGCTAAGTGAGTATCAAAAGTGGCCCCGGGACAGCCTTTATAAAGAATTTACATCCATTTACTGTTGTTATTCGTTATAGTACAAATCAAGAGCATAATTTCCTGTACTTATGTTGCACCTCGAGTTATTTATGCAACATCTGCATAGAAGTCCTGAATTGTAATTCGGGCTGCAACAGGAATCCTCACAGCCTTCTGTTCCCTATGCCACGTAATGCTGCCGAAGGTGTAGTCGCCTTGCAGCTTCCACATAGGCGACAACTTCACCTTAAACGTATGAACTTTGTTCATGGCGTTGAACACGAGCACCGACGGCTCAATCTCCATCTTGACTCCAGCTGGACTCTGGACTTCTGCGTGGTACACGGAGTTGACCTCGCCGACGTTTGTCAGTGTCCTCCACACGGTGATTGGATGCCTCAACTCAGGGACTGCGATAGAGGGCAGGTTCAAGTGATATGCCGGTAATGTTGTCGCATCACAACTCACGTTTGCCCTCCTGATGATGGTGCACCCGAAGAATTTGTTGTAGTCGCGGGGATCGATGTCATAGACCAGACCGGGGTCAGCCGCGCCGCCAGGATTGATGTTCCCGCCGCCGTAGTCGAATGGGTCAGCGGTTTTTCGAGGTAGCCCTTCGGCCAGTATCGGCATGCCACGCTCGTCGGTTACATGGGCTTCATCACCAGGCAGAAACAACAAAACAAAGGTAAAAAAGTCACGAGCTGGTGAACTAGGAATCGGATGATCTCAGGGCAATGGCTAGCTGCAGTCCGCTTACCGGAGGTTATGATGGCTGATTTAATCGCCGCAGGAGACCAATCTGGGTGCTGAGCTTTCAATAGTGCGGCGATGCCAGCTACGTGTGGGGTTGCCATTGACGTTCCAGACATAAATACGTAGGAATTTCCCACTGCCGCCAAGATGTTGGCTCCCGGTGCAGCTATGTCAGGCTATTGAAGAAGCAAGACAGTGTGAGACAAAAGCTGATACAAGAATGTGCTGATGATAGTCTTGGTAATGGCTCGCTAGTCCACTGTTGCCACGTTTGTATTGTATGTACCTTGATAATTTCGGGGTAATCAGGTGATGGGCCTCTAGAGGAGAACGAGGCCACTTTTGGTGCGGATATCTCTTTCCCGATAATGGTGCGTGCCAGTTCAATCTTTGCCATGGGAGAGCTGCTTAGTTACAAAGGAAAATGTCTATTAATCAGAAGGGAGAGACTCAATGCAGCTGCAACAAATTAAATGTAGTGAAATTGGGTGCGCCTACGTACGTACCTTGTGCCAAGGATGTATTTTTTGATCTTCTTACCGGTGTCAAGGTCCACGATGACGCAGGCTATGCCTTGGCAAACACCTAAAAGGTCTGTTGTATATTGAGCGAAAATAAGTCCGGATCCCCCGCCATTCCGGACATATTGTAACGCGTTGTTGAAAATGATCCCTGGGGCGATCGCCAATGGATCATCTGGCAAGGGAGAACAGAGCAGGATTTTCCCTTTCACGTCCTTGGTAGTGGCATTAAGAGATTCTATGGTACATCTACATACACAAAGAAAAATGAAGTCAGCATCAGAATTGCCCTATAGATATTAAAGAACTACCAGGTAACTTGATTTACTTACTCGTCTGACACAAGGCCTGTGAAACGGCTGCTCCCGGCCGATGAGTTCACCACGTGGTAGTTGAGGGACTGACCCTACAAAAAGAAGTAGCCAGGCAGAGTTTGCTCAGGAATAGGAATATAGACACACCGGAACATTTGAGCTTGTGATTTTTCTGAGCTTTTCTCAGTCATACACGTATACTTACCAGTATATGCTGGTTGTTTCCTAGTGTGATCGCCGTCGGAAATGACCGATCAACCTTGCTCGCTGCCACGGTGATGACCCACGGTGAAGTGTTCTCAAGGGTCTGAGGCCTAGGTCCGTCGTTCCCGGCCGCATACACCACGGTGATCCCCTTCTGAACCGCATGCAGGGCGCCGAACGAGTTCTCGTCCGGGAATCCGACGGACAACGATAGCACGTCCACACCATCATGGATTGCATCATCGATGGCAGCAAGAAAGGCCGACGTATAGCCAACGCCGTCGGCGCCCCATAAGGTCTTGTAGACCGCTATGCGAGCGTGTGGTGCGCCTCCCCGTGCGACCCCCTTGGCGAGGCCATGGAAGCTGGCCGCCTGCACGGCCGAGCCCGCCGCGGTCGATGCACAATGCGTGCCGTGGCCGCCATAGTCACGAGGTGAGAGTGAGTCCGTCTTGAGGACCTCGTCAGGAAGTTCTGTGCCGTAGAACCGTGCGCCGATGATCTTGCGGCTGCAGTTGTTCTTGTCCCAGTCTGGCCCTAGTTGGCACATCCCTTTCCACCTTGACGGTATCGGTGGGTACCCTTGGTCGCTAAAGCTTCGTGACTCCGGCCAAATCCCTGATTAATCGGTTTGTGTAAGAAAGACATGGTGCCAAATTAAAACGGGAGTGTATTCTCAAAACAAAAAATGGGAGTGATTGGCTCGGTCTGATATGAAATTAAGAATACTAAATACTAACCGCTGTCAATGACTCCGATGATGACATCCTCTCCGTAGTTGGTTCCATGGGGAACCGCACTGCCGGACATATGGTAGTTGAGCCCAAGAAAGTCCCAGCTCCGTGTGGTGCTCGCCTTGTGCCTTCTGCTTGGTTCGACGCTGATTACCTCCGGAAACTCTGCACACATCGCACATGAATGACATCAAAAGTTGTCATACAAGGCAAAACTAATCTGAGATGTTAACTGGACGACGAGTCCCGACCTGCAAGTCGCTCTGCTTGCTCCGGTGTAAGCATGGCGGCGAAGCCTGAGAAGCCGTGCTTGTAGTTGTACAGCACGGAGGCCATAGATTCTTCCTTGCTTCCGAGAAGAGTGGTGAGCATGTCATGGTGCGAAGCCACAACATGATCGGGGTGCCCATGCTTCACGTCGCCTAGGTAAACTATGTAGACCTAAACATATATAGACGCATGAGTGCATGCGAAGGTGGATCAACTAATTGAACTACCGAAACTTGCTTGCTTGACTAATTACCTTGCGAGTTGATCCTCCGTGCACTCTGCATACCAGCATGCAAAGGCAAAGCAGCACCCAAGCTACACGGTGATGAGGGCGCGAGGAGGAAGAAGAGAAGAATCCCTTTGCCATTGCTCGCTTGGTTCGGAGATGTAATGTGTAATGTGATGGGTCTCGTCTGTGGTACTCGAGTATGAATTTATAGTGGATATATAACGCGCATTAGAACTAGTCCTTTGTGACAATCTTGACCCTCTTCCTTCTCGATGATTTCCATACTAAACGGCCACCTAATCTTTTACATGAGCTTTCTTAAACCAAAACGAAGCCACCCCTGACCTACCATGCGTAGCCAAGTCAATAACACAGAGGTATGGTAAGCATTGATTAAAGTCATATCTTAATTGGCATGTGGTGATTAACACTAAAGTAAGAAGAACCAATTTAGACATGGTCCTCTCTCTCTCTCTCTCTCTCTCTCTCTCTCTCTCTCTCTCTCTCTCTCTCTCTCTCTCTCTCACACACACACACACACACACACACACACACACACATTAACAATATCCTGTTTAACGACTACCTCTACAATTGTTTTTCATTGAAAATTCCTGAACTTGAACTTATTTATCATGTTTGAAGTTTATAGATACCCAGTTCAGATATATCGCTGATGGAGAAGATCCAGGCCTGATCAAATCCAAATATATTCAGTCCGGTTGAAAGCTTCAGCCACATCACGTCAAACATATCTTATACCACATGCGCACATCTACATCAACCAACTTCCACACGTTTGTTTCAGTACCTTTTCAAGACACGCTCGTTCCAGTCAAGCTTGATGGAGCTCCCGCGCCAAGGAATCATATTTTTGACATGCATGTATCCATCGCCCGTTGCTGGTATAAGATCTGTGCCACACATTCTAATTTGTGACAAAACTTTCTTTGTTTCATAGTGTTTCATCATGTCTTTTTTCTCGTTTCAAAGTGTATCATAAAAGTTTTCTTGTATACCAACAAATAAGTGGAGTGGATTTTCTAGTACACAATGAAATATTATGATACACTGTGAAACAAGAAAAAAACTCAACTAAACATCAAATAATATTTTCAAACAAGAAAGAAAAACTATTCAATAAAACTTCACTTAATATTTTGAAACAAAATAAACTTTGCCAAAAAAAACAGGGCATGAATCTCAAAGGAATGATGGAGGAAGGATCGATGCATGGGGTCTGAATCAAGTGATATCATAACACTAGTAGTAAAAAGGCCCATTTGTCCCGGTTCTAGGGGCCCATTTGTCCCGGTTCAGGAACCGGGACTAAAGGGTCGATAATAAAGCCCCATACCTTTAGTCTCGGTTCTTATACCAACCGGAACAGATGGGCCTCCACGTGGCCGCTGCGGCGAGCCCAGGCAGGAGGGCCTTCGGCCCAGGTTGATAGCACCAACCGGGATCAAAAGGCATCCACGCGTCAGCACCTGGCAAGAGGTTAGGTTTTTTTTAAAAGGGGGTGGGTTTAGGGGGTTTTGGGGGGTGTCCATTTTTTCTGGGTTCTTGGTGCACCCAGTCGCGGAATTAATCCAAACCCATCCACCCATTAAACCCCTTAAGCTACGCGTGAAGGGCGGTCAACTAGCTTGCCACGTGGCGCAAGCTGGTTGGTTGCGGTGAGAAATCTATTGAAAAAAAATTAGATGAAGGTGTGGATTATTTTTTGAATGTATTTATTTTCTTGTTAGATGGAGGTGAGGACATTTGGTATTTTTAAAATGGAGGGCTATGCAAAGTGGCACTCGTTGGTAGGTTACGGTGGAATTTTTTTTCTTTTTTACTTCTTTTTTAGATGAAGGTGAGTATTTTTTTTTCTAAGATTTTTTTTTAAGATGGAGGTGAGGACTATGTATTTTTTTCAAATAAAAACATGTGCACAACTTCCTCTCAAGCGACACCACAGGGTGGCGCTCCAACCACTAGTTGCATGTAGAAGCTACTTCGGAGGTAGCTAGGCCGAGCCAGCCGATAGTTAATTTGACGTGCGCGACATTGAACTAATAATAATGTTTACTTATAATGCAATTGGTCCGTACAAAACATGTATTTTTCAATCAAACAAGAGGCTGAAGTGCTGACGTATATTGGGGTTAGCAACAGCCGGTGTCAATCCGACGCCGGCATCCAGCTCTCCGGGCGAGCTCTGCCGACATGATATCTCCATCATAACTAATTAATTACCTTGCCAGATGATCCTCCGCGTACTCTGCATGCCAACATGCAAAAGCAAAGCAGTAGCACCGCCAAAGGCAAAGGCATGTGCGCGTGGAGGAAGAAGAAGAGAAACTGTACACACATGTGGTGACTAACACTTAACTAAGAAGCAAACGGCGATGATTATATGCGCACGAATGAATCATATGTTCATCCAGCTCGAATGGATTAAGCCAATTTGACCAAATCTGAATATTTTCTTTTTCTCCAGTCGAAAGTTTCAAATTAAGTCACATCATGCCAAACCTCCTTTTACACATCTCTTTACGTATGTGAATCTACACCAACCAACTCCCACGCGTCTGCTGTTTCAATACCGGCCCCTTCAAGACTCGGGTCAATAAAGAGTGAGAACTCGGTGCTCCTGGGAATCCAGTGATACCATACATAGTAAATTTCTCTTTGGATTCTTGGTGCACCAGATTGATTAATAGCTATAACTTAAAAAATGTCTATGTAAATAATATTGAATTAGCAAAAGAAAATGATATTAGGCGATTGCACCGCACCCCGACCCCCGACCCCCGTATTTCAAATTAAGTCAAGTTATATGTTTGATTTAAGTCAAACATGTTTAAGTTTTATTAAGCTTGCAAAAAATATGGTAAGATCTCCAACATTTTATAAATAATCTAACGACTAACGAAGTGTTCTACATGTTGAAATATTTTTGTATAAACTTGGAATTTAGTATAAACTAGTAGGGTAACCCGCGCATTTGCGCGGCTAGATGTTCTATTTCTTTTTGAATCTATATTGTCATTGAGATGTTGGTAGCTGGTAGAACGTAAAATCACATAGAAGTTATCGTCGACAAAGTGTGGAACCTCATTTGTGATTGTTCTAATTATGTTATATTAGCATGAGGGAATATTAGTGTACTCACTGAATTTTTTACTGTATAAATTAAGTTCTTGGTAACTTACTTGGTATGTGACAACTGAAAAACAAACATTGTGCTGCACGCATGGCATGCTAATCCATATAGTGCTTGGTACGTTTTTTTACTATTCCTTGTCATCTTCTAATCAATTGTTTTGTGTATTCTATCTGCATTTTTTTAAACATCTCAACCAACATTAAAATCTAATATTAGTGTCTAGTACAACTGTAACATCATCATTGTTGTTGGTTTGTGCATTATCATGTCTGGACATGCTTCCACACATGCTAATATAATAGTTTTGGTACGCGTATTTCCTTCCTTGTCCTTCCATTTGTTGGACCCACAACTAACCGATATTGGATATGAATATACAAATTCTTAGTTTTCCCTCTTCCACTACACATCTTTTGGTGTTCGTCTTCCATCAACATTTTTTTGGGAAATTACATACGAAAAATAGATGATTCATACATAAATCTTTCTTGCCTTTGTCCACCGAACTATATTAATTGCTCAATTGCACTTGTGTTTTTGGGTTAACGTGGTGGCATACCTATGTATGCTTCTACTATGCGCACCATGCACATATGTAGTCTCCTTGCAAGGTGCTTTTGTTTTCTTCGAAGAGTTTTGTTAATTGGTTTTCTTCATTAGTTAAATTAGTTCCTCTATAGGAAAAAGGTGCAATGTGTGTAGAATGTCCGTCTTCAGATCCGTTACTCCCTTATTGTTTCGCCCTCTGTACCCTGTAAGTTCGCCATGTGGTATGAATTATGTCCAATTTTTTGGCAATGAAACATCATATTATATCCCACCAGTTTCATATTAGCATAGATGACAATGAAATATATTTAGTCCTCCTAGCTACATGGTTCAATTTGTGTTTGTTATGTATGGTCTAGTCAACAGACTAACCTTGTTTTTCCGCAATATAAAAAAAACAGGCTAACCTTGTTTATTCTTTTTCTGAGAGCCTCATGTCTTAGCCTGATAGAGTCCAGAAACTCATTACCTTGTGCAGAGTACAGGCCAACATGCTAAGATTATTGCTACCTCAATCTCCTAGACAACAGCCCACAGAAGTACTCCCTCCGTTTTTATTTACTCCGCATATTAGCTTTGGTCAAAGTCAAACTTTATAAACTTTGATAAAGTTTTTAGACAAAAATATTAACATGTACAATAACAAATCAATCACATTAGATTCGTTGTTGCATACACTTTCACATCGTATAGATTTGCTATTGTAAATGTTCATACTATTTTTTATAAAGTTGGTCAAAGTTTATGAAGTTTGACTCCAGTCAAACCTAATATGCAGAGTAAATAAAAATAGAGGGAGTATCATTTTAGATTCCTTGAAGTGCGAGGAATGATCAAAGCCCACAGAAGTATCGCTTTAGCTTCCGGGGAGCAGAGGAACGACCACAACCCACAAAACTGTCGCTTTTTCCCCTTCCTTCTTTGCATGCACAGTGGACAATCGATTTCTTGGATGCTCTATCAGATGTTGTCATGGCATGCTAAAGGTTCATGGTGGATGAGATGCTGTAATGACATGTTGGATCTCTCGCTTGCCCAGGCGATAGTGTATCGGTTTCTCCATTTCCTCCTTTGCACGCACAGTGGAGTCTGAATTTTTTATGGGATTTTTGGGCATCACGATCCTTCTTTAGGTGATCAATTAGATGTTGCCATGCCATGGCAATGCTGAATATTCATGGTGGATTTGGATCCTGCCAAAGTTGTACAGGCTAACGATCATATTCCACAGAAGTATCGCTATCTCCTCTTCCACCTTTGCACGCACAACGGTCACTAAATTTCTTTCGTACTCGATGAGATGCTGCCATAACATGCTGAATCTCTTGCCCGACAGAGGTTCATGGTGAGTGTGGATCCTGCCAGTACGAATTCCCTGCTACCAAGACATGGAGCGCCGCAGATCCACGCTGGGTTGCCGAAGGGCTGCCGTATTCGCGGCCTCATCGTGCTACCAAGACGCGGAACGCGGCAGATGCGTGCAGGTTTGCTGGCCGGGCTGCCTATTACTACATCAATCAGGTTTGACAATATCTCCAACTCCAATACGATCACGACTCTTAAACCTGATTTGCCCACAAAAATCAATCAGGCCAGGGGATCAATCCGGTAACTAACTACTCCAGGAGTATCAAATTGTACGCTTTCAAAAGAAAACAAAAGCGTCAAGTTGTACACGTGCATGTGACATCCTTTTCTTTAGCTGGAACGTAACTAACTTGTATACGTATATTTAGCATTTTTTTGCATGGGACGATATATTTAGCCTGGTTGACTGTTTTTAGCAACCCTAGAAAAAAACTGCTTTTAGCACATGGCCACGTCGGTGTGTTTATGATGATAAATCTAGACCGTTCAAACTCTTAATGCTAGTGCATTAAATCTCCACCGTTCTTTTTCTACTGTCTTAATAATAATATAGTAGATATAAAAATTGACTATTTACGGAATTTTGACATACTTATGTATATGAGAACCTTTTTTACTTTTATAATCTATAAAAACATGTGTATCTGATACAAAATTATTGTATATAGTATGCTTACCAAATTGCTAATAGATAACGAAATGTTTAGCGCCGACACGTGTGGGCGTTTGCACATCGCCCATACGCCTCCATCACGACTCATTTTGCCACGTATGAATAGATGACATCAGCAGAATTTTTTTTGGTTTTCGGCTTAAAAATGTTGTATCTCCTAAATAAAAAAGCGAACTAAAAATCCGTTTTCACCATTAAATCCGTCTCAACGAGATCTTCAAAACTAGACCTCATGTTGATATGTTTCGACGAAAAAAAAATTTGCCAGAAGTTGTCATGATGTTTACACTGCAGTTGCCATAGGCCTTAAACTAAAGTTGCCATGTGGCAATTTTAGTTTGTAGATCATGGCAATTTTAGTATTTTGATGATGACAACTCCAGTACTTTGACCATGAAAATTATTATTTTTATGAACCAGGGCAATTTTACATGTATGTATCATGGCAATTTTAGTTTATGGTTCATGGCAAGTCTGGTTTCTTAATTCCCCGTTTTATAAATGTCAAAATTTACTTTTAAATGTAGAAGAAAATAGTTGAAACATATCATGGCAACTTCAGTGTAAACATCATGGCAATTCATATGCAATAGACATGGCAACTTTTAATCCAAAAAAATTTTCATCAAAACATATCAACATGGGATCTAGTTTCGAAGATCTCATCGCGAGGGATTTAATGGTGAAAATGGATTTTCAATCGGATTTTTCGTTTAAGAGATAAAACATTTTAAAAACTGAAAATCCAAAAAGATTCCTACATGCATGCATGCGATGACGTGACAATCTGTTTACATTAGAGACGTGTGGTGCGTCTCCCTTCCTACCACACGTGTGCAGTTAGTGCGACCCATAGATAAAGCTGCCCATATTAATTGATAAATGACATCAACGATGATGTCATGTTTTTTTACTTTTGGACGGCAATACAAATTGCACCTCGCTCACGCTGGTGCCTATTACGTGCGCCAACCGGACTACAGCTTTTTTTCACCTTGTTATTCCTGTTTGGCTCCCATCGGACTACACCCCTTTTTTTCCTATTAATATAATTGTGTTTGGCTCCTGTGTAAATACATATCTGTTTGTACGTGACAAATTGTACCCAATAGATGTTCTACGTAACTTTGTTCATCTTTTTATCTCAACCGTTATAATTAAACGGATTTGCTAAAACTCATTCAACTGAGGAACAAAATGGTCTCATTCACTTTTCTGTCCGTCCGATCGTCGTGCGTCACGATTCGTGTTTTCGTCCTGGGTAGCGAGTTGTTTTGTTTGTCGGGCCGGAAGCGACCCCAGAGAGGGAGCGAGTTGTTTTGTTGCCGGGCTGGGCCTTCCTCATTTTTTGTTTGTTTTGGGCCGTGCTTTAGAATGCGAACGGTCTAACCCTAGTACTAAAGGTCGAGCCGTGCTGCGGTTGTCACTGTCCTCGCCTCACTCTCCTCGCCTCTGTTCCCCTTGCCATCGGCTGTTCCCCTTTTCATATCTGATTTTCAATCCAATCGAGGAACGACTTGGTGGGCTTCTGGCGAGAGAGATGGTGGGGGAGGCCGGCGGAGTGAGTGCTCTACTGCTTTTCTTTGTTCTTTGTTTAGATTCGTTTTCTGCATTCTAGGGTTTGCTCTGTTTTTTGTTTGTTTTGAGGTAGTTCATCAGCGACCTACGGTATGATGGATGTTTTTTAGTGGGGAATGCTCATGTTTTTTTAGAGTGAAATTAAATGTGTTTTGATTGTGGCCCTAGGTGCAGATCCTGCCATGTATGTAGTTGTGCATGTACATATAGTTGCTGAATAGTAACCAGATTAGTTTCAGAGCCTGCTGTTAGTTTTTTATTTGTATTTTTTATGCTGATCTTGTTTAGACTCCCTGTTTTGTGGTTCTGTATGTAGCACATAGCACCCAGATTGCAGCCTCTTCTGCTTACCCTTGATACAGATGGTCCCAAACTTTTCATTTTCTGAACTAAATGACAACTCCCACCCTTTTGTTTGTTGATCAGTGATAAACTTCTTTGGCTAGAGGTGCCTTTTCGCGTTGGACCCATTTGGTATAGTGTCTGGACAAGGATGGTTTTTGTTGGCTGTCCACTTTGTTAGTTGAGTGATGACAACTTTTTCCTAGACTCCCCTGAAACGGTTTACATCCTGAAGTCTGGAGCATCTGCATTCAGATTTTTAGTTTTTGCTGGTGGCTTGTCTGAATCTGATCAACAGTTTGTCTGACTTTGAATTTTTTTTCGCTGTTCACAATTGATGCTAGAAGGATTGGTAGTACATTAGAAGCAGTAATTCTTTATAGTTTAGTTATGACAGAATGTTTTCTGAAATCGAAGTTCGGCACTAGTCCTTTGTGCCCCGCAGTCGAGCCTATTTTTTTTTGTGCTTTTGGTTGTTTGTAGTTGCAGGGACCGTTTGTTATCCCGGTGCTAGTTTTTGTTTGTGCATATTGTTGTTCTACTCAGCTTTTCATGCCTATGATAACAGTAGCGATGCCTTTTTTATTTTTCAATTTTTTTAGGGGAATTTGTGCTTGGGTTTATTGGTAAACAGCGTCAGATCAAAGTCTCGTATTATTTAGGTTTGTTTCCCCATTATTCATGAAATGTTTTTTGAGCACCTGATTGCTAATCGACTTTCAAGTTATTTTTGTAGCGGAGTGGCCCATTTTTTTAGCTTTGTGGTTTGCTCTGAGCTAAACATAACTTTGTATTACTTTGTTTTGACTCGTATTGTTTTGACTTGCCTGATTTCTTTGAAATTTAAAGGTTAGTTCAGTGATGCCCAGAGCAAGAGGGAATGTCTGAATTTTCCTCATGATCAAGCTTTTGGCATTAATAAGTGCAGATAACAAGTGAGATTATAGAGCTTTTTCCAAATTTGTTTGACTAAAAGAAAGCTGTTTTTTCTTCTTATCAGGAGTTGTCTTGTGAGCTATGTGGGAACTTTTGCCATGCCGGTGCTGACAACAAGTTCAGGATCGACATTCGTGATGAGTTTCTGTCCAAAGCGGTAATCGGGCTGAAGTTTTTTTCTGCATGTGCATTTTTTCCTTTTTTGTTTGATGTTCACTTTTATTTAATAAAAACTGTCAATTTTGTTCATCATTTTTGTTTTTTTACATTTTTTGTAGACTGTGCCATGCAATGCAAGAGTCTACGTCAATGGCGTTACCGGGGACTACATGCGTTTTGAAGCCTATGGACGCAAGTACTCTGTTGACATTGTGAAGAGGGCAGACAGGACCAGGATCATTGGGAGTGGTTGGAAGAAATTTACTTCCGACTTTTCACTTCGGAAGGGTGCTATGGTCATTTTTGACTTGGACATGCGCCCCCGCCAGGCCTATGTTGTTGTTCCCAATGTTGTTTCGGACAGAGTTGAAGGAAGCACTTCAGATGGGGGCGATGATGAAGAGATGATAGATGGAGACATCTCAGATGTGGATGAAGATGGAGGCAGCATAAAGATTGAGTATACAAGGGGTCTAACTCTGAATGATGCACAGCAGGACATTCTGAATGAACTGGTGCTCAGCTTCAAAAGTCCAAGTTTTTAGGAGTGTCTTTTGTACACTGTCTTACTACAACCGACACTCAAGTTGGACAAATGGTATGTTTTTGTGTTTACTTTTTTGCTTAAAATTTGCTTTTTGTGTTTACTTTTATTTTGTTTATATGCATCTCTTTTTTTCTTAAATGCATGCAGTCTTTCTTGCGTTGCTTCAAGCTTTTTAATTTTCATGTTTTTTGTTTTTATGTTCTTTTTGTTCTGGATGCAGAAAGTGCCAGAGAGGGTTGCTACAAGCTTGAACATCCCTAAAGAAGGGTTGGCTGGGGTTCGTCTTAGCAGTGGGGAGGCAAAGACTCGTGTTGAATACAGCACATCCACTGATGGACGTATAGCTTTCAACAAAAAGCAGTGGAGGCGTTTCCTATCGAAGACCCTCCTGGAGATCAATGACTGCATCTTCATGTTCTTCAAGGCCATCAAGAAGTCTTGCATCAATGTTACCGTTGTCGTCAGCAAGCTTTAAGTTTCACTTTCTTTTCGAGGAGCTATGGTCCTAGTTACGTAGTATGCTGATGCAAAACATTGCCGTTGTGTTTTGTTTATGTGATCGACAAGAACCAAGTAACTCCCTGTTTGTGATGTTTATTGTCTATGCGTGTTTCAAAACTATGTGGAATATGCGTTTATGTTTTTTTAATGCCTTTTTCTCTATATGATGTGTTTATGTCTTTTTAATGCCTTTTTTCTCTTTATGATGTGTAACAAATAAACACCCTTTTGCTTGTCTGCACTATGCATGCAGTTTGTTTGCCCAGTTGCTTTTTAGTAACAAAAATTTTGGTTTTTCATAGACGTCTTATTTTTTGAAGTAATCATCTGGAAAGTCGCAGGTCTATGAGAGTGCGGTCAAGGTTGTAGTTGAAAGTGTACCATCTACTCACAATTCAGAGAGACTGTTTGTTTTGTACGTTCTTTGTTCTTGATATTTTGTTCTTGAACATCCCAAGTTTGCAACTCACAATATTTTTTCAGACAGAAAGACTGAACCTCTGAGATGCTTAGATTTCGAGTGTGTTTTATTGACCTGTAGCCAGGAATTGTAGTCACTTTATATAACTGAATAAAAACTACAGAGCAAGCCAATACCATCTTTAATTTCAGTGAATGATGTGTTTGCCGAGGACCCCCAGTTGCAATTCGCGCCATCGACTCGCAACTAGGGTGTGTGTGTGTGTTTGTTGAGGACCCCTAGTTGCAGGTTGCCCATCGACTTGCAACTAGGAGGGGGGAGAGATTCGTAAACTACGAGGGTTGTGTGTGTGCGTGTGTGTGTGCCGAGGGACCCCCCCCTTTTGTTGTGGGTCCCTAGTTGCATGTCAATTACTGACTCACAACTAGAAGTGTGCACGTGTGCGTGCGTTTTTTGGTCAAGGGAGGGTTCCCAGTTGCATGTCAAGCATTGACTGGCAACTAGGGGGTGTTCAGGATCCCCAGTTTCAAGTTGCCCATCGACTTGCAACTAGAGATGTGTCTGTGTGTATGTGTTTTTTATTCGTGGCCCCCAGTTGCAAGCTGACCATCGACTTGCAAGTAGGGGGGGATGTGTGTGTGTGTGTGTGTTGAGGGTCCCCAATTGCGTCTCGGATAACCGACTTGCAACTAGTGGGTGTGTGTGCGTGTGTGTGTGTGCATGTGTATGTGTGTGTCCGTGTGTTTGTGTTTCTGTCATGGGGGGGTCCCCCAGTTGCATATCAAGCATGCACTCGCAACTAGGGGGCGTTTTGTTGAGGTCCCCTAGTTGCCAGTTGCCCATCGACTTGCAATTAGAGAGGGGGGGCTGTGTGTGTGCGTGTGTGTGTGTGTCGAGGGACCACCCCCTTTGTTGTGGGACCCTAGTTGCATGTGAATAACCGACTCGCAACTAGAAGTGTGCGCGTGTGCATGCGTTTTCTGTCAATGGAGGGTACCCAGTTGCATGTTAAGCATCGACTCGCAACTAAGGGGTGTGTGTGTTTTTGTTGTGGGCCCCTAGTTGCATGTCAATAACATACTTGCAACTAGGAGTGCGTGCATGTGTGAGCGCACGTGTGTGTGTGTGTGTGTGTGTTGAGTGTTCGCAATTGCGTGTCGATAAATGACTTGCAACTAGAGCGGTGTGTGTGTGTGTGTGTGTGTCGAGGGTCCCCAGTTGCAAGTTGCCCATCAACTTGCAACTAGGGGAGGGGAGAGATTCGTAAACTACGGAGATGTGTGTGTGCGTGTGTGTGTGCCGAGGGACCCCCCCCCCTTTTGTTGTGGGTCCCTAGTTGCATGTCAATTACTGACTCGCAACTAGAAGTGTGCGCGTGTGCATGCGTTTTCGGTCAAGGGAGGGTTCCCAGTTGCATGTCAAGCATTGACTCGCAACTACGGGGTGTTCAGGATCCCTGGTTGCAAGTTGCCCATCGACTCGCAACTAGGGATGTGTTTGTGTGTATGTGTTTTTTTATTCGTGGCCCCCAGTTGCAAGTTGACCATCGACTTGCAAGTAGGGGGGAGGATGTGTGTGTGTGTGTGTGCGCGCGCGTATGTGCGTGTGTTGAGGGTCCCCAATTGCATCTCGGATAACCGACTCGCAACTAGTGGGTGTGTGCGTGCGCGCATGTGTGTGTGTGTATGGAGATGTGTGTCCGCAATTGCGTGTTTATAACCAACTTGCAACTAGACAGGGTGTGTGTGTGTGTTGAGGGTCCCCGGTTGCAAGTTGCCCACCAATTTGCAACTAGGCGGGAGGGGAGAGGTGTGTCTGTGTGTGTGTGTCGAGGGTCCACAGTTGCAAGTTGCCCATCAACTTGCCAACTAGGGGGGTGTGGGTGTGTGTTCTATTTGTGGCTCCCAGTTGCAAGTTGACCATCAACTCGTAACTAGGGGGGAGATGTGTGTGTGCGTGCGTGTGTGTGTCGAGGGACCACCCCCCTTTGTGAATAACCGACTCGCAACTAGAAGTGTGCGCGTGTGCGTGCGTTTTCTGTCAATGGAGGGTCCCCAGTTGCATGTCAGGCATCGACTCGCAACTAAGGGGGGTGTGTGTTTTTGTTGTGGGTCCCTAGTTGCATGTCAATAACATACCTGCAACTAGGTGTGCGTGCATGTGTGTGCGTGTGCGTGTGTGTGCGTCTGTGTTGAGTGTTCGCAATTGCGTGTCGATAAACGACTTGCAACTAGAGACGGTGTGTGTGTGTGTGTGTGTGTGTGTGTGTGTGTGTGTGTGTGTGTGTGTGTGTGTGTGTTGAGGGTCCCCAGTTGCAAGTTGCCCATCAACTTGCAACTAGGGGAGGGGAGAGGTTCGTAAACTACGGAGATGTGTGTGTGCGTGTGTGTGTGCCGAGGGAACCCCCCTTTGTTGTGGGTCCCTAGTTGCATGTCAATTACTGACTCGCAACTAGAAGTGTGCGCGTGTGCGTGCGTTTTCGGTCAAAGGAGGGTTCCCAGTTGCATGTCAAGCATTGACTCACAGCTAGGGGGTGTTCAGGATCCCCAGTTGCAAGTTGCCCATCGACTCGCAACTAGGGATGTGTCTGTGTCTATGTGTTTTTTATTCATGGCCCCCAGTTGCAAGTTGACCATCGACTTGCAAGTAGGGGGGAGGATGTGTGTGTGTGTGTGTGTTGAGGGTCCCCAATTGCGTCTCGGATAACCGACTCGCAACTAGTTGGTGTGTGTGTGTGTGTGTATGTGTGTGTGTGTATGTGTATGTGTGTGTTTGTGTGTGTATGTGTGTGTTTTTGTCATGGGGGGGTCCCCAGTTGCATGTCAAGCATGCACTCGCAACTAGGGGGGTGTTTTGTCGAGGACCCCTAATCGCCAATTGCCCATCGACTTGCAATAAGGGGGGGTTGTGTTTGTGTGCGTGTGTGTCTGTGTTTTTTTAGTCGTGGCCCCCCAGTTGCAAGTTGGCCATCAACTCGTAACTAGGGAGATGTATGTCCGCAATTGCGTGTTTATAACCAACTTGCAACTAGACAGGGTGTGTGTGTGTGTGTGTGTGTCGAGGGTCCCCAGTTGCAAGTTGCCCATCAACTTGCAACTAGGCGGGAGGGGAGAGGTGTGTGTGTGTGTGTGTGTGTGTGTGTGTGTGTGTGTGTGTGTGTTGAGGGTCCACAGTTGCAAGTTGCCCATCAACTTGCCAACTAGGGGTGTGTGGGTGTGTGTTTTATTCGTGGCCCCCAGTTGCAAATTCACCATCAACTCGTAACTAGGGGGAGGTGTGTGTGTGCGTGCGTGTTTGTGTCGAGGGACCACCCCCCTTTGTTTGTGGGTCCCTAGTTGCATGTGAATAACCGACTCGCAACTAGAAGTGCGCGCGTGTGCATGCGTTTTCTATCAATGGAGGGCCCCCAGTTGCATGTCAAGCATCGACTCGCAACTAAGGGGGGTGTGTGTTTTTGTTGTGGGTCCCTAGTTTGCATGTCAATAACATACTTGCAACTAGGTGTGCGTGCATGTGTGCGTGGGTGTGTGCGCGCGCGCGCGCGCGCGCGCGCGCGCGTGTGTGTGTGTGTGTGTGTGTGTGTGTGTGTGTGTGTGTGTGTGTGTGTGTGTGTGTGTCTGTGTTGAGTGTTCGCAATTGCGTGTCGATAAACGACTTTTGCAACTAGAGACGCTGTGTGTGTGTGTGTGTCTGTGTCGAGGCTCCCCAGTTGCAAGTTGCCCATCAACTTGCAACTAGGGGAGGGGAGAGGTTCGTAAACTAGTTGCACCTATTTGCAAGTTGAGCATTGACTCGCAACTAAGTGTGTTTTCTGTTTGGCGAGGGTCCCCCAGTTGCGTGTCAATAACCGTCTCGCAAAATAGGGGGGGATGTGTGTGTGTTTGTGTGTGTGTGTGTGTGTTTGTGTGTGTGTGTGTGTGTGTGTGTGTGTGTGTGTGTGTGTCGAGGGTCCCCAGTTGCATATCCACCATCGACTCGCAACTACGGGGAGTGTGTCTTTGTCGAGCGTCCCCAGTTGCATGGCGACCATCGACTCGCAACTAGGGGCATGTGTGTGTTTGTTGAGAGATCCTAGTCCCATGTCAAGTTTTTTCGACTCGCAACTAAGGGGTGTGTGTGTGTTTGTCGAGGGTCCGCACTTGCATGTCCACCTTTGACTCGCAACTGGAGAGTGTGTGTATCTCGAGGGTCCCTAGTTGCAAGTCGAGCATTGACTCGCAACTAATTTTGTTTGTGTTTTTCTCGAGGGCCCCCAGTTGCATGTCAACCATCGAATCGCAACTACGAGGAGTGTGTGTTTGTTGAGCGTCTCCAGTTGCATGGCGACCATCGACTCGCAACTAGTAGTGTGTATGTTTTTTGTCGTGGCACCTAGTTGCAAGCTGAGCATTGACTCGCAACTAAGGGGTGTTTTCTGTTTGTCGAGGGTCCCCAGTTGCGTGTCAATAACCGTCTCGCAAAATAGGGGGGGGGGAGTGTGTGCGTGCGTGTGTGTGTGTGTGTGTATGTTTGTGTTTTTGTCGAGAGTCCCCAGTTGCATATCGACCATTGACTCGCAACTACGGGGAGTGTGTGTTTGTCGAGCGTCCCCAGTTGCATGGCGAGCATCGACTCGCAACTAGGGGGGCATGTGTGTGTTTTTCGAGAGATCCTAGTCCCATGTCGAGCTTTTTTGACTCGCAACTAAGGGGTGTGTGTGTGTTTGTCGAGGGTCCCCACTTGCATGTCCACCATCGACTCGCAACTAAGGGTGTGTGTGTTTTGTCGAGGGCCCACAGTTGCATGTCCACCATCGACTCGCAACTACGGGGAGTGTGTGTTTGTCGAGCGTCCCCAATTGCATGGCGACCATCGACTCGTAAAACTAGAGGTGTGTATGTTTTTTGCCGTGGCACCGAGTTGCAAGCCGAGCATTGACTCGCAACTAAGGGTGTTTTTCTGTTTGTCGAGGGTCCCCAGTTGCGTGTCAATAACCGTGTCGCAAAATAGGGGTGTGTGTGTGTGTGTGTGTGTGTGTGTGTGTGTCGAGGGCCCCCTAGTTGTAAGCCGACCATCCGGCGAGGAGTTTTAATTTGTTAGATTCAGAGCGCCATAGCATTTCTGAACTTTTTAGAGCGTGGTTTTCTAGTGGACAGTTTTTTTGTCGGTGACCTTCATAAGTATTAGGCTATCATTGATGGCAAACAGGCTCCAAGATGCCGTTCGTGCATGCTCTTTTTTTGCATAGATAAACGACTTTAGCATGGCGGGCAATTTCTTGGCTAATTTTTTTTAAATAATACATTTTTTTTAGTAATTTACAGAAATATTACGGCAAAAAAAATATTTTTAAAAATATTATCCAACCGGCCAGCTGCTGGCCGACTGAGCCCAGTCAGCCCGCAGCTGGCCGACTGGGCCTTATCGGCCAACAGCGGGCCGACAGGTGGCTTCTCAGCCACGCGGTGGCCTCCCATTGGCCAGGCCACGTCGGGCGCTGGCTGTCGGCGCGCGCCGGGGCAGTCGGCCAGCTGCCGACCGATCGGCCAGCTGCGGGCCGACAGGGAGCCAGCCCCGCGCCCCCACCTCTTTCTCCTCTCTTCTCTTCTCTTTCTCCTTTCTCTTTCTCTCTTTCTCTCTGTTCTTCCTTCCTCCTCTCTCTTACACGAACTAGCTCCAATTAATACACCAAAATGAGCCGTATTTTCGCGGATTTGGCACCGTGAATGGGTTCTATATAGTTAGGGGAGCCAAAAGAGACCTCGATCTACTGATGGGGTAGCTTGTGGTGGTCGTGGTGAGGATTTTGTTGGAGCATTTTTTCAGCTCATTGGTGGAGTTTGCCGCGGCGGTTGAGGTGGAGGTGGTGGTGGAGAAGCTGGGGCAGTGTGGTGGAGTTGAAGCTCCGGTTGTTCGGTGGAGTTTCCGGCTCCGGGTCTGGTGATTTCAGGCCGTCGTTCGTCGTTCACGCGCACGCTTCAAGGGTATATTTCAACAAACATTTTATTTTTCGAAGTTGTGTGCAATTATTGTTATTTGCTCCAGTAGTAAACGTAAATATTTAGGTGGTCGTGGTGAGCATTTTATTTTCCCGTTCCGGTTCCGGTGAGCATTTTATTTAGATGTCAACTAATTAGTTTTGTAAAAATGTGTAGTTGCTCCGGTAATATTGCGGACTATATGTGGATGTTTAGTATTTAGGAGTGTCTAATATTTTTAGTTGGTCCGGTAAAATCCGTAATATAGGCATTGCAGTCAAATAATAAAATCTGACAATAAACATTTTATTTTTCGAAGTTGTGTGCAATTATTGTTATTTGCTCCAGTAGTAAACGTAAATATTTAGGTGGATGTGTAGTTGCTCCGGTAATATTCCGGACTATATGTGGATGTGTAGTATTTAGGAGTATCTAATATTTGTTAGTGGGGGTATTATAAGTTGTTGCTTAATATAGTTGTTTTTTGTTGTTGAAAAAAATAGGTGAGCCGAGATGTCCGATGTAGTGAAGTTCAGATTTTACTATGGTCCTGGTACTGTCCAAACAACTGAGATGGGAGCAGATCTGAGTGAATTTACTCACATAGATGTGCCAATGAGCGCACCTCAAACATGGTCTGTCAGTCAGTTGAAAGAATGGATTACGGCAAGTTTAGGTCTTGATACTGAAACACACACCGTCGGTGTTCATGCATTGTGGACACGGTCAAGTTCAATAATTTACTTTTATTTGAGGCCAATAGAACGAGACTCCGATTGGGTCCGGTGGTTACATGGTTGTGAACGAAGGGGATGCAATCCTATAGCTTTAGTGCTTCCTGTCGTGAAGGAGGTCAGTGCACATGAAGGCGAGGGTGGCTACGATCCTGGTCATAGCAGTGTAGGGAGGCAGTTTTCTATGTCAAATGCTGGAGATGATTCTTACGAACCAGGGCAGAGTAGTCAGGTAGAAGGAGGAAATGCTTATGGTTATGAACCAGGGCAGAGTAGTCAGGCAGAAGGAGGAAATGTCGATGATGATTACAATGGCGAGGTGGACACTGACGAGGTAGATGGGCACATGCAGGAGCAGATGGAAGGAGAAGACACCGATGTTGAAAGGGGCCATGCCGATGATTCTGACGAGTCAGATGAAGAAGAGAATGCAGATGAGGTCCCGAATCCTGCATCGTGGAATCATGACTTCTCAACTGTAATGACCGTGAACGATGCACATGATTCAGCCTGGCAATATCACCAAAACAATATTGCAACGGGTGCTATGTATCCGAGCAAGCAAGCCCTGAAGGATGCAATAATTAATTAGGCAATGTCCACGCAAAGGGTTTTCACAGCTCAGGTGTCCAGTCCGAAATTCCTGACAATGGTATGCAAGAACGCAGATTGTCCCGCAAGAGTGCACGGCTTTCTCCCTAAGTATGGCACAAGTTGGGTGATAACTGACTTAGTTCATCACAGTTGTCTTATTCCCTGCATCCCTCAAGATCATGCCAACCTTTCATCCACGCTTATTGCTCGGTTGTTTTACGATGAGATAGTGCAAGGCAAAGCTATGGAAGTGAAGGCAGTCCAGACAAAAGTGTTCGCCAGGTTGAAGTACAAAATTTCTTATGGCAAGGCTTGGAGGGCTAAGCATGCAGCGCTTGAGAGAAAATTTGGTTCTTATTTTGATGCATATGACTCTGTTGTCCACCTCCTCCACATGCTGCAGCAGCGGAATCCAGGCACATATATCGATATCCAAGACATGTTCATGCCAGAGTTCCCAACTGTGAGGGTGTTGCATCGTCTCTTCTTCTCTTTCGGTGTATGCATCGAAGCTTTCAGGCATTGCCGACCGGTGATATGTGTTGACGGTACTTTTCTCACAGGCAAGTACAAGGGTCAGATCCTGACAGCCATAGGTCAAGACGGCCAAAATCAAGTCGTCCCACTGGCATTTGCATTTGTGGAGAGTGAGAACATTGAAAGTTGGACATGGTTCTTCAGGCAGTTGAAAATATCAGTTGTGAAGGAGAAGCCCAATGTGTGCATCCTTCATGACAGGCATGCAGGTATACTCAGTGCGATAAGGACACTGACAAACCCAGGCCCTGAGGAACAAGTTCCATGGCAGGACTTGCAGAGCCGTTGGTGCATGCGCCATCTCAGGGCTAATTTCTTCTCGCAGTTTAGAAATAAGAACCTGATGAATCTGTTCAAAAAACTCTGCAAGCAGAACCAGTTATGGAAGTACAATTTGATACGCGACAGACTTAATGTGTGCACGCAGAGACACGTGAGGGACAGGAAAGCTGCAAGAGATGCAGCGGTGAGGGCACATGTTGAAGCAGTAGCTGCACAGTTGGCAACAGGAACAGCCGCCGTGGAGGAGGAGGCTGTTGGGCTATGTGACCTGCCAGGCTTTGACCCACCTGGTACTAGGAGAAGGCTCGGGAGGTCGATTAAAACCTTCGAGCAGTGGATAGAGCATGAGCCTCTGGAGAGGTGGTCTTTGCTACATGACACACATGGAGCAAGGTACGGTGTCATGACAACGAACCTCGCGGAAACATACAACTTTGTCCTCAGAGGAAACCGGGCATTGCCACTTACTGCCATCGTTGAGGGTATTTTCTATGGCACCGTCAAGTATTTCAGAGACAGACGTCAAATAGCAGAGCAGCATATCTTGAACAACCCAAATACACGGTACTGTGAAAGAGTCACGAAGTACATGGACAACAAGATGCAAAAAGCTAGGTCACACACTGTAGTCGCCATCGGTAATCAAGAAAGAAGGTTTGAGGTCCGCTTAGCCAACAACAAATTCGGATGTGCAAATGAGTTGAGGACGCATGAGGTCAAAATTGGCAATGAAGCCTGGCCAACGTGTGAGTGCACATGCAACAAACCGAAATTGCTTCACCTACCTTGCTCACATGTACTTGCTGCTTGCGGGCAGCTTGGAATGGACGCAATATCGTTTGTGTCTCCATATTTTCTGAAAGAGGCTGTCCTCAATACCTGGACAGGTGAGCTGATGGGTTTTCGATCAATGGGTAATTTCAACAGCGTGAACCCCGCCGAAAGGCGTTACATTCCAAACCCAGAGCATATGCGTACAAGTAGAGGCAGACGGCAGTGTCAGCGCATCCGAAATGATATGGATGAATCTGAAGCGGGAGGTCCGACTAGGCAATGCATTCTATGCAATGAATTTGGCCATAGGGACACTACTTGTCCCACTTTCGTCACTGGGCGTGGACGAGGCAACCGGGGAAGAAGAGGAGGTAGAGGCAGTAGAGGAGTAAGGGCGAGAGGAAGAAGCTAAGCTAGCAGTACTATGTTCTGAATTTGTATTAAGTGTGGCACTATGTTCTGAATTTGTATTAAGTGTGGCACTATGTTCTGAATTTGTATTAAGTGTGGCACTATGTTCTGAATTTGTATTAAGTGTGGCACTATGTTCTGAATTTGTATTAAGTGTGGCACTATGTTCTGAATTTGTATTAAGTGTGGCACTATGTTCTGAATTTGTATTAAGTGTGGCACTATGTTCTGAATTTTTATTAAGTGTGGCACTATGTTCTGAATTTTTATTAAGTGTGGCACTATGTTCTGAATTTTTTATGTACAGGAATGTCGGGATTGTGGTTGCTGAATGGGGACATTGATAGGGGTCATCGTGCTGCGATATGGTCTGAGCGCAAGCTTGAGCCTCTGGTCACTCGTCCTCCTAAGGAAAACTGGATGATACATCAAGGATGGCTTCAGCGGTACGTGCCTTGTTAATTTGCACACTGACATGCATATTAATGGTTGAAATGGGAGACACTAACTGAAAAGTTCTCTGATGTAGGTTGAAATGGGCCGGCCTATTACCTTTTGTGCGTCTGGTTGAGTCTATCCCGGGTGAGAAACGCCTCGCCATCGATGGGTCTTTGCTGAGCTGCTTAGTGGATCGTTGGAGGCCAGAGACCCACACGTTTCACTTCAGATGGGGAGAGATGGCTCCTACTCTGGAGGATGTTTCACTTTTGCTCGGACTACCGTTGGCAGGTCATGCCGTAGGACCGTTGGACGCACCGGCTGGTTGGGAGCGAGCTCTGACAGAACGTTTTCATGGTGTTTTTCCGGATGCTCCGGATCCGGTATGGGAGCATCACGGACCTAAGTATGAGTGGTTGCTAAATTTCCGGGTAATTTCCCCTACCTATTATCTTCAAGTTATCGTGCATTAACTTTTACATAAAATAATTGCGGCTTACTAAAACTTTTTCTTCGCTTAATGCAGATCCAGAACTTCCGTGAGCCGTTGACTGCGGAACAGATCACTCGGAGCCTGGAGGCCTACTTACTGTGGCTTTTCGGCAAGGTGATGTTCACGGAGAACCATGTCACCACGATTAGCGCGCTGTACATCCCTATGGCACTTGAGATAGCGAGCGCTCAGACGGCGGATGATATCAGACAGAGGAGTTGGGGTTCGGCGGTCTTAGCGGCTACATACCGAGGTATGTGCAACGGTTGCCAGCTTACATCAAAAAAGCCAGCCCTTCTTGGATGCCCTCTATTCCTACAGCTGTGGTCGTGGGAGAGGTTCTCTATAGGGCGACCAGATGTACGTGTTCATGAGCCTATAGACGCCATGTTTGATGTTGACGGCATCGACATGCCTACTTTCGGTCTGTGTTGGACTCGTCGCGAGGTATGCATCGTGTTGTAGTTTAATTACATCTATTTCGTACACAAGAGATACTTCGATGCTAGCGGTTACTAACTTTTGTTATCTGCAGAGACGCTTTGCTAGTGATCAGACCAGGAAGGCATACACAGCATTGAACGAGCAATTCGATGCGTACACCGGGGTCATCTGGCAGCCCTACACGGAAGCAGCCATACAAACGAGATACCCTGCTGGTATGTCTGTGCTATGCACAAGGGACCGAGATTACTGGATGACAAAATCAAAGATCATCTTTGATGTCTTCGTCGAAGAGATGGCACAACAGAGGGTTATGAGGCAATTTGGTCTTCTGCAGTTGGAGCAGCCTCCCCCTATAGAGAACCCAGTGCCAGCACACATCCACAGGTATTAACCAGTTTTTCAATGTTGCATTATCTTTCATAGTAATCCATTCGAACATTTAGGTAAATGTTGAACACACACTACAATTTTAGGATGACAAGGAAGGGCATGAACAGAACAACTGCTGACTGGCTAGTTAGACTAGAGCCGTATGTTATACAATGGGAGACAGCAAACACAAATCTATGGCACGAGAATCGCAATTTTGATCTCAATAAATTCAATGTCTATTTGCGGCGCTACATGACCGGAACACGGTTACGCATCGTTGAGCACTCCCACCCAGAGGAGATACCGGATCCTACACCGTCGGATATGTACCCGAGCTATGACACTTCGGGCTCTAGGCAGTACGCGGTAAGATATATTTTGACGTGCTCTTTAAGTAATGTTGTCACATACTTTGACGTAAAGGAGATAGACATTATTAATCATCATGGAAATTTGCAGGCTACCTTGACGCACGATATCTACAACGACGTGACCACCTTTGGACGATCACTGTCGTCTGGACCTCTTCTTCAACACCGTCCACTGCTACAGCCCTTCCTGGAACGAATTCAGAACAAGCTACGGACTGCGTACGAGGTTATCACGTGCACCCGGAGAACCGACGTTGTTCAGCACCAGCAGCAGCAGCCGCGTCACTCCACGCACCGACATCAACCACGTCCACGTCTAGCACATCAGCCGACAATCAGGCCACCCCGTCCTGACCAACCTGGTGGTTCGACGTGGCAGCAACCACAGCACTATGGTCCCACGTCGAGCTTCGTTTTTTCTCCGGGGCCACAGCAGCACGGTCCCTCTTCCAGCTACGTGTTTGAGCCAGAGCAGCCGTCACAGCCAGCAGGTATGTGTGTTCATATTTATTGTTTTCAATATTAATTGACGCGACCTCATTCTTCACAATGAAACGTTCCATCACACAGGAGCCTACGGATATCAGGCGTCTATGTCAGCATCATATGATACGTGGGGGAGTGATCAACATCCCGAGGAGAACATACAGGCTCAGATGTCGCAGCACACCCAGTGGATGAACATGTTTTCGACTCCTCCACCAGGCCCCACACAGGATACACAGCATGACCAGGACGAGTCTGAGATTCCTCCTCGTCACATTAGGGCACCCGACAGGTTGGGATGGTCGCCGCTTCCAGATCCGCCTCCCCGCCAGGCCAGACGTCGTCACTGACGCTTCTATCTATCAGTATAGACATTACCATCTATTTATGTGTGAGACTTATGTCTATTCTATGTATGAGACAAATGCCTATGTACTTATGTATGAGACATATGATTATCTATGTATGAGACATTAATTCGCATTGTTTTTCCAGTTACATTTCCAAAGAGAATACAACCGATAATTAAGATAGAAGCACATCTGAATTAAACGGTGCGGTTGAACTTAATAAATACAACTTACATATTACAAAATGAAATTAAGGTACAACATAATGCCCTACTTGTTGAGGTACAACTGGAATACAGCTTACATACTACATGAAGTCATCATCGTCATCCTCCGTTGATGCAGAACTCTTGACCTTTGACGATGAAGAACTTTTGCCCTTCGACGATGCAGAAACCTTGCCCTTCGACGATGAAGAACTCTTGACCTTCGACGATGAAGAACTTTTGCCCTTCGACGATGCAGAAACCTTGCCCTTCGACGATGAAGAACTCTTGACCTTCGACGATGAAGAACCCGGAAGCGGCGGCATGAAGATATCATCTTCGTCCTCGCTCTCCTCAGTCCATAAACATGGATTATTTCTTGCAGTCCTTCTGAAAGCTCCACTCTTCGGCAGCACTACCCTCTTCCACCTTTCATCCAACCTAAGAAGTTCTTTGCGTACCTCCTCATAGGTCCTTTCAGGCCACCCAGACCTACGTAATTGGTGAGCCAACTCATTCATTATGGTGTCACTACCGGTGAGTTCGTCCCATGGAACTATCCTATTGTCCATCCTGAAATCACTAGCTAGCCTCAAAAGAGTCTCGCTCATCCCAGGGTGAAAACTACGATCGAAAGGATAATGGGACATCTCAACTACGCTACACTGCAATGCTTATCCACCTCCGTCTGAAGGGGGTTTTATAGGTGGTGGACGTGAAGTTTCCCGCCACCCGTTTCCCGCCACCCGTTTCCCGCCACCCGTTTCCCGCCACCCCTTTCCCGCCACCCGTTTCCCGCCAGCCCTTTCCCGCCACCCGTTTCCCGCCAACCGTTTCCCGCCAACCCTTTCCCTCCACCCGTTTCCCGCCTCCCCTTTCCCGCCACCCGTTTCCCGCCTCCCCTTTCCCGCCACCCGTTTCCCGCCAACCGTTTCCCGCCAACCCTTTCCCGCCACCCGTTTCCCTCCTCCCATTTCCCGCCCCCGTTTCCCGCCATACCGCAGTCGTTCTTTCCCGCCATTCTCTTCTCTCTACCTATAAAACCCCCTTCAGACGCACCTGGATAAGCATTGCAGTGTGCTGCTGGGCAAGTTGGGGCACTGTGGTGGAGGTGAAGCTGTTGTTCGTCGTTATTCGTTGGAGCCGGAGCACCGGCAGTTTGGTGGCACGCTTCAAGGGTATATTTCATCCCACTTTATTTTTCGTAGGTGCTCCGGTAGTATTTGTTCATATATTTAGATGTCAACTAATTAGTGCGATATTAAGGGGTAGGTTAGGTACTCAATGCGATTTGTGTGTTGCAGATGGCTGAGGGTACTCCGTGGTTGCTTAGCCCTATTGTTCATGTCAAAGGCTTTTCTCCAACTGTTGTGCAAGTTAGTGAAGTGGACCTCACTTTTGATTGGTTGAAGACTAAATTCATGTTGAAGCAAGGGTTGAAGGAAGACGATTTTGTGTACTACGTCAGCAGGAAGCAGTCAGATGGCCCTGGGGAAAGAAAATTGATTGACATAACTGATGATGGCAAGATTCAAGAAATGCTGAGCGAATGGCAATGGAAAAGGGTTGTTGAGTTGCATTGCTACAGGAAACCGAGTTATATGTGATGAATTTGTCCTTCGAGATCCGCCTCCCCGGCAGGCCAGACGTCGTCATTGACGCTCCTATCTATCAGTATCAGTAGAGACATTACCATCTATTTCTGTGTGAGACTTATGTCTATTATATGTATGAGACAAATGACTATGTACTTATGTACGAGACATATGCCTACTCTATTTTAGTACTCTGTTATCGGAACTGGGTGGCGGGAAAGTGTTGGCTGGGAAATGGGTGGCGGGAAAAGCGCAGTTTGGAAATGTCGATAACTTTCTAAACAAATGTTCATCACAATGGAAAAAGGTTCCCGCCTTTCAAAAAAGGCATGCAATTTTTTTGAAAATGTTTACATAGATCATGCCATTTTAAGAAAATATTCGCGTGTTTCTAAAAAAAGTTAGTGAAAATTTCAGAAAAGCTATACAATTTTAAAAAATGTTGTGTGGTTTTAAAAAATGTTATTTCCATTAAAAATGTATTTGAAAAATGTTACCATGTATTCATAACGTGTTAAAATATATAATTTTAAAAAATATCATCATGTATTATTAAAAATAGGCATGCACCAGTCGGCCCACAGCAGGCCAACTGAGCCCAGTCGGCCAGCTGCCAGCCGACTGCATGCCTATCGGCCAGCTGCTGGCCGATCGGCCCACTGCAAGCCGACTGGGCTTCACACTGGCGGCCGACAGCCCAACCGGCCAGCAGCGAGCTGATGGGCCGCCAGTCGGCCAGGTGCGGGCCGACTGGGCTCAATCGGCCAGCAGCTGGCCGGTTGGATAATATTTTTAAAAATATTTTTTTTGGCGTAATATTTCTGTAAATTACTAAAAAAAATGTATTATTTAAAAAAAATTAGCCAATTTCTTGGCTGTTTGTACAAGAAAGACATCGGTGTTTTTTTGTCAGCACACACGAACCTGACAGGCAGAAAAAGTCGTGCTCGAGTGTCCCATGCACCGATGGTGGACTTTTTATTGCAAGTTGACCGTTGAGTTTTTGTAACAGCTCAAATAGCTCTACAATAACTTGTTTTTTTAACTCAATTTTTTTAAGTTTGTTGTCAATGCTCCACTTTATTTTGTCTTTTTTTGTCTCGCAAAGTTTTGAAGTTTTCCCTCACTGTCTACTTGCTAGTTCAAACCACAAACAAGAAGGTTTTTTGCTACTAGGGGAGGGAAGCATCATTTCTGTAATTGTTTTTAAGTTTTCCCAGGGGGTTTTCTGCAATATCTCAAAGCACCAACGGATCTCTCATAATTATCCACACCGACACATCCATTTTTTTAGTGCCACTGTTTGAATTGGTGGAGGTGGAGCAGAGGAGGAAGACACGGGGGCGACTACCTCGAAGGAGATGGCGACCGAGCTGGGCGCCGACGACCCCCCCGCATTTCACCTCCGCGCGACGGGCGAGGCACTCGCCACGGACATGGCGGGCGAGCGCCGCGCGGCATGCGAGGGTCGCGGCATGACCACCGTCGACGACATCTGCACCGCAGACAAGCAAGCGTCGCGCGCCGTCCCCACTGTCCGCGACCTCTGCGCCGCCAACAACCCAACATCGCGCGGCGTCCCCACCGTCCCGGAGTTCGCCCCAGGCGAGGAGCTGCCGAATCTAGTGAGCAGCACACATCTCCCCCCCCCCCCCCCGTGCGCCCCCCTTCTCTGAACATCCTTAATTTTTGTTCGTTCACATCGTCAAAATCAATCAGTATTGTGGCCATCAAGTCTAATTCCTAGTGGCAGTGTGTACGCCTGAATTTTGTAAGCTTGCTTCCGTGTCCTTGAAGGCTAAGGAATTTGCTACCTGTGCGCTTGAAGTCTAAGCAATTGCTAGCCGTCAGTGTACACCCTGAATTTTCTGAATTCTGAATTGCTAGCCGTCAGTGTGTCTTTTGAAGGCTAAGGGAATTGCTAGCTGACACTTTTTTGTGTGTGTATGTTTCGTAGGGTCCTTTATGTTTGTATGCTCTGTTTTTATGTTGGTCCTTGAAGCCTCCACGGTAGAAATGCAAATACTGAACATATACAATTATTTTGGTTAATCTGCGTAATGGATAGAACTTTGAGCCAAGATGTGGTCATCAGCTAGAAATGAAATGGGAGCTGGCATATTTTGTTTGTTTGTTCTTTTTGAATTGATGTTTCCATCCCCAGCTATCAATGAATGCAGGAGGGTTAAGTGTGTTGCATTTTTTGTTTTGTCCTCTTCATGAAAATTAGTCAGTATTTGTGGCCATCCAACTCGAAACTCTTTGTCGCAGTGTTCATCATGGAATCCTTTTTTCAAAAGGCTAAGGGGAGGTGAGGGGCGGTAGGCGTTAGTTTATGCGCGTAACTACGTATGATGTGTTCTCGTGAGATAATTTTTTCAGAGTTGACTCTCTAATTGAGTTTGTAGCTAACATTTTTTTGTGTTGACTCTCTAATTGAGTTGTAGCTAACATTGTCTTTTTTATATTCAGAGAGTGTGACTCAGCAGTTAGTATTTAGTGAGAATTATCTTTTTATTTTTTTTAGCAGTTTGATATCATATCTTTTATTTTATTTTTGTAAGGACTTCCTCAAGCTATTTATGCCTAATGCTTTGCCTGCCCAACTATAAGTGCACCATTAGTGCAGCATATATTTACAAGTAGATTTTTACATGCGTTCCACCCACTCTGTTTTTGTCTGCGCACAAGCGAATAACACTGATGTCAAATGTATTCCTGAATAGCGACCAGTAACTCTACAAAATCACTTCAGCTAGCTGACAAAGGAGGAGGATCAGTCAATGTTCAGATAGTTTGATACATCATTTTCAGTAATTTTCAGTAATCTGTTTTTTTCATCAGAGAATTGACCATCAGTCAATGTTCAAAGTTTTTCAAATCATGAGTAAATGCTTAGAGAAGATGGCTTCATCTTTTGTTTTTCCTTTCCGAGTAGTAGTGTCAGCTTTTTTAAAATACTTGTTGTTTTGGTTTAATTAGTTTTTTAACTCAGTTTTTTATTGTGTCTTTTTTAAACAGGAGGTTCCTAGCAAAGTTACTATTCCTGAGGCTTTGGAGTCAAACAACTACAGTCAACAAGATGACTCAGGGGATGATAGCATGAATGAACAAGAGGAGCAAACTATAGTTGATATGACAGAACCAGACACATCAGACGGCATGCTGATCGATGGCCTGAGAACATTTGTAATTGTGCTCAGAACTAGAAGAAGCTATTCTTTTTTTTTGTGTTGTTTTTCATAAGTTCGATTCTCTGACAGAAACTTTCCTTTATTTATACAGTTACAGAAGAGACAAGAGAGGAAGCTGGAGAGGAGTGCTTTGAAAGAAAAAAGGAAGAAGGTAACTTTGTGCTTTTTGTAGTTTTTTTTCATTGTTATCATTTTTAAGCCATAACCAAAAATCTTTTGTAGAAAACAATAAGCCTCAGTCTTTTTAATGCTTGCTATTTGTTTCATTTCCAGAGGACAAGGGCAGAGAAAGGAAAAGCCAAACGGCACATTAACAAAGAAAGAGCACCTGCTTACAGCAGGTTCAGCATTGGATATTTCGCGAAGATTGTTGTTGTTGTGTGCAAAAGCAATCACAGGATGGAGGTTGTGAGGGACGGTGGTTTTGGATACTTGCTTAAGCTAGATGATTGTTATGTTCCACGGCCATTCGCAAGTGGGTAGCGGACAACATATCTACAAAAGATGAAACAATTGTACTTGACGGGAAATCAATTCCTCTGAACCCTGAAGCCGTATCATTAGTTCTTGGTATACCAGCAGGCGGAACAAAGATCAGAGTGCTAGACGAGGAGTGTGGGAAAGCAGAGTTCCTATCACTGTTTGGGTTGACAGAACTTCCATCCATAAGTTTCTTTGGGAACAAGCTTATGAACGAAGAACTGCCTGACGATGTTTATCTTCGGTGCTTCTTGACTGTCGCACTAGCAACCTTCCTGTGTCCCACATCCAACACAAAGCCAAGCACCAAATATTTGGCAGCACTTGTGGATGTTTCAAAGTCAAAAGATCTTGATTGGTGCTCTTTTGTCCATACATGGAATATGTCCTATGTCAAGAAGTACCAAACAGACAAGATGAAGCAGAAACGGATAACAACCACTTTGGGAGGCTGCATTTATCAGCTAGCAGTATGCGCCTTCTTTTTGTCTATATGAAACTTTTTGTTATTTTTTTTGTTCTCAATATGTCCAAGATGAAGCGTAAACTTGGGGAAGAATATTATTTTATGAGCACTGTGTTCTCACCAAACATTCTCAAGGTTTCATTTTTTTGTTTTATTTTTGCAGGTTCGGTGTCTAGACTTCAACAATTTTGGATCAATAACAATTCCACCAGCACTACCCAGGGTTTGTTTCTGGAAAGGACAAACCATTAAACATTTCCGTGATATGCTAATTGGGAAAGATGGATTATATGGAGCTCTTCAAGTAAATATCATAATCTGCTATATTTTTTTCTTCTATTTTATGTGTATCTTTTGTTTCTTACATCAACTCCTATTTATGTTTGTTTATTGTTTATTTCCATTTTTTTGTCAGATAAAAGATGAGGCAGAAACTTGTTACGCAGAAACTGATGGTGCATGGGCAAGCACCGCCAAGAACTCAAACATTCGAAAAGCTATACAAAGGGTCTTAGGCAACTCTTTTTCAGATAAGGTAAAATGCGTCAGACTTGATTGAGACAACAACTTCAACAATCAAATTTAGCTATTTTGGCTTCTCCTTTTTTCTATATTTTTTTATTTGTTTTTGTGGAATCTTTTTCTGCTCGTTAGATCAAAGAAGATATATTCCTCAATTTCCAGGAGCGCGTAAAAGATCAAAACCTGACGACATGTCTGATAGCAAAACAAGTGCTGCTGGATACTTTGAACATTGTCTCTTCTTCTTTTAATGGCTCTCAACATACAGAGAAGTTAGAGTCATCCGAGCACTTGTACATGCCATCCGATGAAGATATTGGGTCTGGCGGTACTATTAGATTTGATTCTAATGGGATTGAAATTGGCATTGGTATGTTATTACAGCATTTTTTTTCTTCGTTCTAATTCATGTTGTGTTTTCTATAATCAGACCCCCCCCCCCACTATATTTGTGGCAGATCGAAGAGACAGGAAGAAGAGAATGAAGACGAGTTCACAGCAGTCAATAACTTCAACAAGTAAGGATGTATTGTTGCAAGATAAAATAAAGGTATGTTTGTTCTTTTGTTTAGTCTTTTAAAATCCACATTTTTAGTGTGTAATTTTCAGTTCATTTTTTCTGTACCAAATTATGACGATGACCATGGCCACACCTCCAGCAAAGCACACCTGAAGTTGAGACACAAGGAGTGAAAGCTGAATTGCAACCAGTACCGTGGAATGGTCTTATAAATGAGCACAAGGATCAAGATGAAATGGTTAGTTTCATATAAAATACACAAGATCTAACGTTTTTATCCTTTTTTGTTAATTTTTTGTTATTTAACATGCAACTCTGTAAACTAACTTGACAGGAAGTAAATTTTGAAGTTGGTAAAGGATGTACACATACAGTTGGACAATCGGTGCCTGCTGAATGCATTGCACTGGAACAAGAAGCCCACAAGGTTATATGTCATATGTTTCTTTTTTGTCAACACAATTTTTTCTTTTTAGCCAGGTGCATATAACTCTGACACCAACCACTTCAATATTTTTTGTTGTGTTGCAGGGAGAAAGCATGAACAAGGTTGGCCCTCCTAAACACAACCAAGACACAAATATGTTGGACGGACATAGCAACATCCTCAAGCACAGTGTCAATGCTTGTCATATTGAAATAGAAGCACCAGAGAAAAGCACTAGCCTGAACTACATGCTATTATCAGCTAGATTGGCAAAAGCAGTGATGAGCACGACACAAGTTAACAAGTCAAAGGAAGTATCCACCAAACATGTACAGACAACATTCACAGGGCTTCAACATAACATTGTTAACAACAATAAAACACAGGTACACCCTCTGAGGAATTCATTCGACTTTTGTCTTAGTGTCATCATTGAAAGACGTTGTTTTGTTTGTTCTTTTTTGTATAGACCAATTGAACATGTGTTTATTCTATGAACATAGTATTGCATAGACACTAGTACCATGGAGCAACGAAATGAGAAGCAAGTAGCAGTGTCTGAATGTGTGGAACATCAAAACAACATTGACAAAGGTGTTTTTCCAGGTAAAAACTTTCACACATTTGAGCCCCACAACAAAATCACTCCTGAGCATGTCTTTCTTTTTCTAAGATTTTTTGATTTGCTTTATGTTTCTTCATTTACTTGATTTTTTGTTCATTTGTTTTCAGATCGAAACACTACGAATAATGCCAGCAATTACAAGAAGCGCGTTGAACTTGATATAGATATCAACATAGCACTATCAAACAGTACTGCCTACATTTCTTCATTTTTCTATTTTTGATCAGACAGTATTTTTGTCTTTTTTGCATGTTTGCTGGCATCAATCCATTTCTCATTTGTTTTGTGCCTTTTTTCTTTTTTTCTTCTTCGTTTACATGACACCGGGGATAGACGATAAGCAAGAACATGTCAAAGAGTTATAGGACACTTTGCATCCATTAGATATCGCAAGGCAAAAGTACTTCTTCACAGATGATGCAACACCTAGCTGCAGAATTCTTCCAGACCATGATGATTGTGGGAATCAAATAACAGAGCCACAATTGTGGCGCCCACTAGACATGAACTCGGAAGACTATAATGTTCAAATAGAGGTAATTGTTTCTCAATAGCCCTTATTGCCTTTTTTTAGTTGTCATTTTTCTTACACACCTAGTTATATTTCTACAATTGTAGGAAGCAAAGAAAAAATATCCATGCAATACAAGCAAGGATGGCATCGAACGACACACCCCGCAGGTACAAGCATGGATGGCATCTTTTGCCTAGTGCACAAGTTCCTGTGATTCACCTAAAATTTCCTACAAAAAATCTCCAACAGTTTTTGTTTTTTCATCTTTTTTGTATGTCTTTTCATAGGATGAGCAAGAAGCGCAAGGAGATTCCTCCATACAGTGTGCGTAGAGACAGCCTGTGTCCACAGGCATTTGCAAGTATAGAGACTTTCTTCCACAGTTTGAAGAAAAGGATGGCATCATCGACTTGGTATGTCTTTTTTTTTTGAAACAAATTATCTTCGTTTCTCGCTTTCTCTTTTTCTGTTTTCTAATTCTCCTTAGTTTTTCCTATGTTTCATTATAAAATACAACAAAACAATTTTTTCAGACATCGCCTGTTGCACGCATGTCACACACTTGGGACAGAGCAACAACATGCTACTCCCCAATGGGCAAATGGGACAGTGAAAATGATGAAAGTGCTACACGCAAGTACAAGAAGGTATCACCATTTTTTTGTTATGTTTGCTTATGTTCTTGTTTCCTCTATTTTTTAGTTTTTTTATAAATTCTGCCTCTTTTTTTAAATGTGTGTAGCCTGGCCTCTAAAAGTGTGTTTCGGTTTCTTTTTTGATTGGTTGCTAAACACGTCCTCTCAACATTATTTGCCACTTTGCAGAGATATTCAACAACAGCAATTTTAGGGAAAAGGCTTTTTTCAGATGAGTTTGATGAAAATGATGAACAAGAAGGCACTAAACACCAACCAATCCCTGTAAGTGACTACCTACATGTAAATTTGTTGATCAACTTTCTTTTTTATGTAGCTCTTTTTGACACCTCCTTCTCTGCAGCATCATATTATTTTTTGCTGTCACACACACTAATCATAAATTATGTGTGTTTATGATTTTTTGTAGGTGTCTCCGGATGTTCAAATTTTGGGGGAGAGATCATTCAATGGTTCATGCTCTAGTATGGTAAACATGGCAGACAATTTATACAACACGAAGCTATCATTAGGCACTTCATCAAGTGGTAAAGAAAATTTGCCTCCAAAAAGGATAACACACCCAAGCAAGTGGCTCTCCTCACCATATGATCACAATGAGAGAGGACCTCTTCAGCCACATGAGATAGAGCTACACAGGGGCATAGTGGCACTAAGCAAAGTTGAACCTCACAGAAGGTTTTTTTTCTACACTCACATTTTTTCACTTTTCCCCCGTGATTAAATGGTTTTTGTTTTTTTTGTTGCCTTCATTAATAATACTGGTTCTCAACCACCTGCAGCAAAGTGGTTGTGCTGATTGACAAAACAACCCTTTTCCTTGGACAACTTGGTGATTCATTTGGTGCGACTGGTCACGTCGAAGCATATGTTTTCAACGTTTTCTGTTGGATGCTCTTTCGAGAGAATCATCCAAGGAGATCAAAAACACACTACTTCTTCACTACACTAGGTGTAAGTACAAAGAAATTTAATATCCAAGCACAACTGAACATATTTTCAACAGAGGGTTTTTTTTGTACAACACCTTTTCTGGACTTCTTGGGTGGAAGATCAATAATTAAATTTTGTTCTTTTTCACAAATCAGGATTATTTTCTTGAAAATTGGAAATCTGAAGAAGGAAGGAGGGAAATGAAGAGAAAAGCACTTAGAAGCTTCAATGGAGCTGGGAAAGCATTGCCTCTACACGAAAGTGATCGTGTATGCTTCATTACACCAAACTATATTAATTTTTTTATTTTTTGGTTTTTTATTATCCTTTTGTTTTTAATTTGTTGCAATCAAATTGTGTGTCCAAAAAATGCAGATCTTCTTTCCGTCAGTCCATGCCGAGCACTGGTTCTTGTTCGTTGTTGACATTATAGCAAGAAAGTTTGTCTTCCTAGATTCTTATTATGAAGGGAACACACCATTCCACACTGGGATCAGAGATTTGATGGTTAAAAACATTTTTTCTAATCTTTTCTTTTTTGTTTTTTTTAAATTAAGTTGGTAATGCAACACCCATCCATTTTTGTGTTCCTAAACATATTCATTTTTCATTTGTCTTTAGATAAACAATTTCATAAAAACATGGGAAGATTCTAATCTGAGAGGAATGGGTTTCAGAAAGTTTGGTGTAGAGTACCCAAACATGCCAAAGCAAATAGGAAGGTAAAAACTAGCTATTTCGTGTAAACATAAATTCAGAAGTACTGTTTTGTTTTTCATTTTTTTTATTATTTGATCTTTATTTAATTTTTTGTTGTTAAATTTTATGCAAAAAAAAACAGCGACGCTTGTGGGATTTTTGCTCTTAACTGGATGCAAACGTGGGCTTCGCGAAATCCTCTGCAGCGACAGTTTACGATGAACGACATAGCAGACGCAAGGGTCAGATTTGCTGTTGACATTCTGTTTAGTATTCACAACACAGAAGATCAAGGCAAAAAACTCATCAAGAACTTCACATGGTAAATTGGTATGTTTTATACTTCTTCCATTCAAGCATAGTTTTTTCTTCTTTTTTTAGCAATTTGATTTGTGATAATGTATTGTTTATCTTTCTCTCCTGTCTTTTACAATTTTTCTGTGTATTTCTTTTTGCGTTTGCCACTGTAAACAAAGTTACTTTTGTTCATCGTCTGTCATTTTGAGGTTACTAACTTGTTCTTTTTTTGTACTTCTTCAGAAGGTCAAGCAGCCAACCAAGCATAGCATTTTCTGTAATGCATGGAGGAATACTACAAGAAGGTCTTTTAGCAAGATGATCAAAAACAATCACAAAAGTCAACATCACAAAGTGTCTGGTGTACATGGGGGAACGATATGATTTTCTTTTTCTTTTGAAAGGGAATCCAAGTTGTATAGCAGTGTCATAGAAACTGGTTATTAACCAGAAAACAATTCAGATGTGCCATGTTGTTTTCAGATCAATATCAAAACATCGTTTTTTGAGTGTTCTTTTCTAAATTTTTTTATTCTGTTAAGTTTGATTATTTTCAGTATCACTCTTTTTTCTAATATCTTCATGTCGTCTGTAGCGGCACTAACGAGAACATTTTGTTGCGCCTGTTCTTTACTTTGGTGCAGGATTTCAAAATTCTTTTGCGCACGGAACGTACTTTCTACAGCGCAATCGAAAAAGTAGATGAAAAAAATTCAAGAAACCTACTGTGTTAAGGTCAGTGTTGATACTAGTACAACTGAAATTTATAACTTATGCATTTACTAAAACAGTAGCAAAAGTGCTATCATCCATGAACAATCATAGTTCCTGGCACAACAAACAACCAAAAACTTGAGTGAATTTACATTTTTCAGTCATCACTTGCATATTTTTGCCTTTCTTGAACTTCCAGTACACAAATTTTTATTTTTATTTTCTTGCCTTCTTCCTCGGGTTTGCACCAGCTGGTCCCTTGCCTGTAGATGTGCCAGATGAGCCTGCAAATTTTTTTTCATCAAAAATGAATAAAATGAACTACAAATTCTTTTTTCTAATGCTGGAAAAACTAGGTAACACCAAATTAGAAAAGTTTTTGATGCAAAACCTGAGGTTTGTTTGCGGGTGACTTTTTCTTTCTGGGCCAAATTGATATCTTCAGTATTTGCAGTACAAGAACTTTTATAATGATCAGACTTCCCACACCGACTGCATGTGACTTTCTGTTTAGATGCTAAACTTTCCATGAAAGTTTTGTAACGTCCTTTTTGCGGACGCCCTTTTGACACTGCAACATCAAGATCTTGAAGTTTGTCTCCATAGCCATCAGGATGCGGTGCTGCATCAGTCTCTGTTGTGTCCTTGTGAACATTTGCTTGCTGCGCTTCTGCAAGTTCATCTTCTTTAGTCATCTCATCCAACCTTTGTTGCACCGTTTCACATTCTGCTACAACATACAGATATTTTCTGTTTGTTGATGCACCGTCTGAGGCCATCTCATTGAGCCTGTTGGATAGCAGGGTATACCTTAAGTGTTGACTTCCAACAGTTAGTTCCAAAGGAACATTGAAATGGATGTCCCGTATGTCCTTTGTATTTTTTTGCCTCCACCTTTCTATGTAATATTTTTCTGGGAGCACAGACATGTTGAGATGAGAAAGTACTCTCAAGACATGGCAACACACAATGCCATCTTTCTGAAATTTCCCACAGATACAACTGAACAATGATCTGATTGGATCCGTGATCTGAGGTTTATCCTCATTGTTGCACAAAAGAATTATGTCCTTGATGCACCGCTAGGTGACGGACCTATTGCAGGAGCAGATGCAGACGTTATGAACGTTTTGCTAGCTCAATATGATGACTACTTAATAGTTTAGTGCACCATGCTTAACGGCTTAGAATCGGGACTTCAAGGACGTTTTGAACGTCATGGACCATATGAGATGTTCCAGGAGTTGAAGTTAATATTTCAAGCAAATACCCGAGTTGAGAGATATGAAGTCTCCAACAAGTTCTATAGCTAAAAGATGGAGGAGAATCGCTCAACTAGTGAGCATGTGCTCAGATTGTCTGGGTACTACAATCGCTTGAATCAAGTGGGAGTTAATCTTCCAGATAAGATAGTGATTGACAGAATTCTCTAGTCACCATCACCAAGTTAGTAGAACTTCGTGATGAACTATAATATGCAAGGGATGACGAAAGTAATTCCCAAGCTCTTCGTGATGCTGAAATCGACGAAGGTAGAAATCAAGAAAAACATCAAGTGTTGATGGTTAACAAGACCACTAGTTTCAAGAAAAGGGCAAAGGGATAGAAGGGAATTTCAAGAAGAACAGCAAGCAAGTTGCTGCTCAAGTGAAGAAGCCCAAGTCTGGTCCTAAGCCTGAGACTAAGTGCTTCTACTGCAAAGGGACTAGTCACTGGAAGCGGAATTACCCCAAGTGATTGGCGGATAAGAAGGATGGCAAAGTGAACATAAGTATATTTTATACATGTTATTGATGTGGACTTTACTAGTGTTTGTAGCAACCCCTCAGTATTTGATACTAGTTCAGTTGCTAAGATTAGTAACTCGAAACGGGAGTTGCAGAATAAACAGAGACTAGTTGAGGGTGAAGTGACGATGTGTGTTGAAAGTGGTTCCAAGATTGATATGATCATCATCGTACACTCCCTATACTTTCGGGATTAGTGATGAACCTAAATAAGTGTTATTTGGTATTTGCGTTGAGCATAAATATGATTTGATCATGTTTATTGCAATACGATTATTCATTTAAGTTAGAGAACAATTGTTGTTCTGTTTACATGAATAGAACCTTTTATGGTCATACACACCCAATGAAAATAGTTCATTGGATCTCGATCGTAGTGATACACATATTCATAATATTGAAACCAAAAGATGCGAAGTTAATAATGATAGTGCAACCTATTTGTGGCACTGCCGTTTAGGTCATATTGGTGTAAAGCGCATGAAGAAACTCCATGCTGATGGGATTTTGGAATCACTTGATTATGAATCACTTGATGCTTGCGAACCATGCCTCTTGGGCAAGATGACTAAAACGCCGTTCTCCGGAACAATGGAGAAAGCAACAGATTTGTTGGAAATCATACATACTGATGTATGTGGTCCGATGAATATTAAGGCTTGCGACAAGTATCATTATTTTCTAACCTTCACAGATGATTTGAGCAGATATGGGTATATCTACTTGATGAAACATAAGTCTGAAACGTTTGAAAAGTTCAAAGAATTTCAGAGTGAAGTAGAGAATCATCGTAACAAGAAAATAAAAGTTTCTACGATATGATCGCAGAGGTACAATATTTGAGTTACGAGTTTGGCCTTCAGTTAAACAATGTGAAATAGTTTCACTACTCACGCCACCTGGAACACCACAGCATAATGGTGTGTCCGAACATCATAACCGTACTTTATTGGATATAGTGCAATCTATGATGTTTCTTACCGATTTACCACTATAGTTTTGGGATCATGCATTAGAGACAGCTGCATTCACGTTAAATAGGGCACCATCTAAATCCGTTGAGACGACACTATATGAACTGTGGTTTGGCAAGAAACCAAAGTTGTTGTTTCTTAAAGTTTGGAGTTGCGATGCTTATGTGAAAAAGTTTCATCATGATAAGCTCGAACCAAATCGGAGAAATGTGTCTTCATAGGATACCCAAAGGAGATGGTTGGGTACACCTTCTATCACAGATCCTAAGGCAAGACATTCGTTGCTTATAATGGATCCTTTCTAGAGAAGGAGTTTCTCTCGAAAGAAGTGAGTGGGAGGAAAGAAGAAAACTTGATAAGGTAATTGTACCTTCTCCCTTATTGGAAAAGTAGTTCATCATAGAAATCTGTTCTTGTGACTACTACACCAATTAGTGAGGAAGCTAATGATGATGATCATGTAACTTCAGATCAACTAACTACCGAATCTCGTAGGTAAACCAGAGTGAGATCCGCACCAGAGTGGTACGGTAATCCTGTTCTGGAAGTTATGTTACTAGACCATGACGAACTTACGAACTATGAAGAAGCGACGGTGAGCCCAAATTCCGCGAAATGGTTTGAGGCCATGAAATCTGAGATATGATCCATGTATGAGAACAAAGTTTGGACTTTGATTGACTTGCCCGATGTTCGGCAAGCAATTAAGAATAAATGGATCTTCAAGAGGAAGATGGACGCTGATAGTAGTGTTACTATCTACAAAGCTAGAATTGTCGCAAAAGGTTTTCGACAAGTTCAAGGTGTTGACTATGATGAGAGTTTCTCACTCGTATCTATGCTTAAGTCTGTCCGAAACATGTTAGCAATTGCCGCATTTTCTGAAATCTGGCAAATGGATAACAAAACTGCAATCCTTAATGGATTTCTTAAAGAAGAATTGTATATGATGCAACCAGAAGGTTTTGTCAATCCTAAAGGTGTTAACAAAAATGCAAGCTCCAGCGATCCATCTATGGACTGGTGCAAGCATCTCGGAGTTGGAATATATGCTTTGATAAGTTGATCAAAGCATATAGTTTTATACAGACTTGCGGTGAAGCCTGTATTTACAAGAAAGTGAGTGGGAGCACTACAACATTTCTGATAAGTATATGTAAATGACATATTGTTGATCGGAAATAGTGTAGAATTATTCTGCAAAGCATAAACGAGTATTTGAAAGGAGTTTTTCGAAGAAAGACCAGTGAAGCTGCTTACATATTGAGCATCAAGATTTATAGAGATAGATCAAATCGCTTGATAAGTTTTCAATGAGTACATACCTTGACAAGATTTTGAAGTAGTTCAAAATGGAACAGTCAAAAAAAGAGTTCTTGCCTGTGTTACAAGGTGTGAAATTGAGTAAGACTCAAAACCCGACCACGGCAGAAGATAGAAAGAGAATGAAAGACATTCCCTATGCCTTGGCCATAGGTTCTATAAAGTATGCCATGCTATGTACCAGATCTATTGTATAACCTACACTAATTTTGGCAAGGGAGTACAATAATGATCTAGGAGTAGATCACTGGACAGCGGTCAAAATTATCCTTAGTGGAATAAGGATATGTTTCTCGATTATGGATGTGACAAAAAGGTTCGTCGTAAAAGGTTACGTCGATGCAAGTTTTGACACTAATCTGGATGACTCTAAGTCTCAATCTAGATACATATTGAAAGTGGGAGCAATTAACTAAAGTAGCTCCGTGCAAAGCATTGTAGACATAGAAAGTTGCAAAATATATACGGATCTGAATTTTGGCAGACCCGTTGACTAAACTTCTCTCACAAGCAAAACATGATCACACCGTAGTACTCTTTGGGTGTTAATCACATAGCGATGTGAACTAGATTACTGAATCTAGCAAACCCTTTGGGTGTTGGTCACATGGCAATGTGAACTATGGGTGTTAATCACATGATGATGTGAACTATCGAGTTAATCACATGGTGATGTGAGTTAATCACATGGTGATGTGACCTAGATTATTGACTCTAGTGCAAGTGGGAGACTGAAGGAAATATGCCCTAGAGGCAATAATAAAGTTATTATTTATTTCCTTACATATCATGATAAATGTTTATTATTCATGCTAGAATTGTATTAACTGGAAACATAATACATGTGTGGATACATAGACAAACAGAGTGTCACTAGTATGCCTCTACTTGACTAGCTTGTTAATCAAAGATGGTTAAGTTTCCTAACCATGGACAAAGGAGTTGTCATTTGATTAACAAGGTCACATCATTAGTTGAATGATCTGATTGACATGACCCATTCCATTAGCATAGCACCCGATCGTTTAGTATGTTGCTGTTGCTTTTATCCATGACTTATACATGTTCCTTTGACTATGAGATTATGCAACTCCCGTTTGCCGGAGGAACACTTTGGGTGCTACCAAACGTCACAACGTAACTGGGTGATTATAAAGGAGTACTACAGGTGTCACCAAAGGTAGATGTTGGGTTGGCGTATTTCGAGATTAGGATTTGTCACTCCAATTGTGGGAGAGGTATCTCTGGGCCCTCTCGGTAATGCACATCACTTAAGCCTTGCAAGCATTGCAACTAATGAGTTAGTTGCGGGATGATGTATTACGGAACGAGTAAAGAGACTTGCCGGTAACGAGATTGAACTAGGTATTGGATACCGACGATCGAATCTCGGGCAAGTAACATACCGATGGACAAAGGGAACAACGTATGTTGTTATGCGGTCTGACCGATAAAGATCTTCATAGAATATGTAGGAGCCAATATGGGCATCCAGGTCCCGCTATTGGTTATTGACCGGATACGTGTCTCGGTCATGTCTACATTGTTCTCGAACCGTAGGGTCCGCACGCTTAAGGTTTCGATGACAGTTATATTATGAGTTTATGAGTTTTGATGTACCGAAGGAGTTCGGAGTCCCGGATGAGATCGGGGACATGACGAGGAGTCTCGAAATGGTCGAGACGTAAAGATCGATATATTGGACGACTATATTCGGACATCGGAAAGGTTCTGAGTGATTCGGGTATTTTCGGGAGTATCGGGGAGTTACGGGATTACGTGAGAAGTAATGGGCCTTGATGGGCTTTAGTGGGAAGAGGAAAAAGGCTGCTGCGCCTCCCCTCCCCTCTAGTCCGAATTGGACTAGGGAAAAGGGGGCCGGCCACCTTTCCTACTCCTCCACTTCCTTCTCCCTTCCTCCCCTCTTGATGGACTCCTACTAGGACTTGGAGTCCTAGTAGGACTCCCATCCTGGCCGCACCAATAGCCTTGGCCGGCCTCCTCCTCCTCCATCCTTTATATACTGAGGCAGGGGGCACCCCATGGACACACAAGTTGATCTTCGTGATCGTTCCTTAGCCGTGTGCGGTGCCCCCCTCCACCATATTCTACCTCGAATATATCGTTGCAGTGCTTAGGAAGCCCTGCGCCGGTAGAACATCAAGATTGTCACCACGCCGTCGTGCTGACGGAACTCCTCCCCGAAGCTTTGCTGGATCGGAGCTAGGGGTGCGTCATCGAGCTGAACGTGTGCCAAGAACTCGGAGGTGCCGGAGTAACGGTGCTTGGATCGGTCGGATCGGGAAGACGTACGACTACTTCCTCTACGTTGCGTCAACGCTTCCGCTTCGGTCTACGAGGGTACGTAGACAACACTCTCCCCTCTCGTTGCTATGCATCACCATGATCTTGCGTGTGCGTAGGAAATTTTTTGAAATTACTACATTCCCCAACAAGAATGTCTCAAACAACCATTGAAAGGTGTCAGTTGTTTCATTCTCTATGATTGAGCAAGCGAACAAACAGTTCTGCCCATGTCCTGTGACACCAACAAAGGGAGCAAATGGGAGGTTGTATCTGTTTGTCTTGAATGTTGTGTCGAAGCTGAGGCAGTCTCCGTACAGCTCATACATTTTCCTAGAATACCCGTCAGCCCAGAAAATGCACAAAACTTTACTTGCGTCATCAGAGACTTTAGTTGTTTTGAACGCATAGTAAAATTGTGGATCTTCAGCTTGCCTCTTCCTGAAATATGTGAGCACCTGCATCATGTCATTTTGATTGCTCTCTTTGCCAATGGCTGTTCTAACATTGCTCACATGCTTTTTGGTGTAAGGAGTGTTCCTGCCTCTCAAGTAACTTAGGATTGCTATTATTTGTCTTGTTGGCAGCTTCACAGCATTGAAAGTTCGGATTAGGAGTTTCTCCTCTTCTGTCATGTAGTTATGAGAACGAAGGTATTTCACTTCTGTGTGAGGACTCAAATCATGGTTGTGCTGTAGGTTTATGGTTGTTATCACCCACTTCTCATCCTTCTTGGTGACAATGAGCTGAGCTTTACACCCTATTATTGCAATGGTGTTTGCTTTTTTCTTCCTTGCGTTGCGATAGGGCTCTTGTCCTGTCTTCTGTTGCCTTGTGTCACGTCGTTTCTTCTTCCTATTCTCTTGTTCTTCTTCATCAATTACTCTTCCTGACCGATTGCACTTGAAATTTACCCGAGTTGCTGCACTGCCTCCTTGTTTCTTGCCACAATAGTGAGATGCTTTGATCACAGAAAAACCAGCAATTGAGGCATACTCATTGTAAAAGTTGTAAGCTGCATCATCCGTATCAAAGACCATGCCCACATGGGGTACATGGTGACTGCGCACTTCTTGGCTAGCACTCTGAGCAGCTTCTATACTGTCATTTTCAAGGAATATCAGTATATCTTCCTGTGTTAATTTTTGAACTTCGCCAGCTGCACCACTGTTCTCTTGTTCTCCAGCAGTTGTAGCAGTAATCTTAGAGGCTTTTTGCAACAACGCTGGAGAAATATCATCCTCGGAATCAGAATCATTGTCAGAAGGAATCTCATTTGACACCATAGAGCCGTTTTTGTTTCCTCCTGCTTCTGTCTGCATTTCATTGTCCCAGTTCAAATCATTCAAGCTTTCTAAAAAACGGTTGTCAACAAAAGGTTCAAGCTCCATATCATGTTGGTCATCAACTTGAGATGTTTGCTGAGCTCCACCCCCAGTGTGTGCTTGGAATGGATCTTCTGAAGATCTACTGTATCGCCCAGTTATCATGTACATATCATTCTGTAGAGAGAGTTTTATTATAGTTATACACAGCACTCAAACAATTTTTATTCAGGGGACATAGACACAAGTTTAAGCAGGAAAAAACATACCTCAGTACGAATAAGGCGATCTTCTTGCGATTGTGAGGATGCATATCTAGCACCCTGAAAATTAAAACAGCTCTAGTTAGTTCTCTTTGTTTGATGTCTTTTTCTTTTTGGTTTATTTTTTAAAGTTAATACAGTTTTTTATATATGACAAGCAAACACGAGTATGTTAGTAAAGAACCTCTTCTTCAGCAGCAAGTAGGAGTTGCATGTATGACATGGGGGCTTCATAAGCGACTTTGTTTGCCTGCATGATTATTTTTTGCCAATTTCTTGTAAAAAAATCTTATTAGAATTTCTCTTTTTTTTCTTCCGTTTTCTCTAAACTGTAAACACTTACAGGGGGTTGGAGCGCAGTAGACGCTTGGTTGGACTCAGCCACTGAACTATGTGCACCCAGGTTCAGAGGAAAGTTTGCCTGCACAAAGAAGTTTTAACATTCAAAGAAATGTCTACTGACATTTTTTCAAAAGCAAATGTTTTTTTGCAAAGAGCCCAGAAGTACCTGTGTACTGCCTTGACTATTGAAGATATCATACACAGTTGCACTCACTGGAATGTTCAGGGCATTCCCTTGTGTTCTGTTAATAGAAGCACGAGGAAGCATCTGATTTTGCATCCAGGGGTGTGCATGATGCAGCCCTTGGTTCCAAGCACCAGAATTCAGCCACTGTTGCTGCTGGCTATTTTGCCCCTCCTGTGTTTTTATGTTTTCCACATAATAGTACAAAAGATCAGACATCAAATTTCTGTAACCAAATAACCAGAATAGTACAAGCAAGATTCAGATGTTCATTAATTTTGGATTTTGCTTTTTTTGTAGGCACTAACCTGAGAACCAAACAGAGAAGCTCCATAAGCATCAACAACACCTGCAATCAATGTCAAGAGTTTCTTTGTCAGGTATATGAAGGATGCAGCACCTAGGAAGAAAGCTCCATGTTTTTTTATGAATTTGCGGCTATGGGGGTTGTTCTGTATGTTTATTATTCTTTTTTGCTTTTTACTTCTTTGTGTTTTCTCAATAGAATACTGAAGAATAAAAGGGCAAGATAAGACAAAATCAGAGACAAGAATCCTAGATCTGGAGAGAGGGAGAGGCGTGCATACCCTGGTGAGTGCTTTGTGCCCTCTGATCTCTTCCTGCATCCATGTTTTCTTTCTCTTCTCTCTCTTCTCCTTGCTTCTTCTTGCCTTCTTCGAGCATATCAGCTCCCTTCCTCTGCTCACATTGCCATTATGGAGGGGAAAGGTGTGTGCCCTGGCGGCTGGGGCTGGAGGAGGAAGGAGGAGGAGTGGGTGGGTTGGGGCGAGGGTTTGTGATTTTTCGTGGATGGGGGCTGGGGCATGTGCTGCGATCAGGAGAAGAACAGGGAGGAACAAAAAGCAACGCAACTTTTTTGCTCCTGTACAGCGGGGCCCAGGCTTTTCTCTTGTCCTTTTTCTGCTTTTTTGTAAAGTATAAACAACCTTTTAGTCAAAAAAGCCCAACAAGAACACTCAAAACAAACAACCCAAAAAGGCCCACAACCCACAAACAACAACAGAGAAAGGGCCTGGATTGGATTCGACCCAACTGGGCTCTGTGCGGGGGAGAAAGGAGCCTGGCTCGGGGCCTGCCAGGTGATCGGGCTGAGACAAATAGCGGACGACGTCATCACCACGTCATTCGACTGAGACCAATCTATTTCTCATTCGAATGAGTTCCAGGCGCTCCCATAATTAAAATCAATGGATACTATTTTTTTAGCATATGTGGATTAACGTGATGGCTTGTTTGTCTTCTATTTTAATTATATAATAGATAGATAGATAGATCTAGAAATTCATTTAGTTTGAATCCGAGGGAGTAGAAGCTGGTTCATAGGGTGAGCAGACGATAATTTGTGCATGAGAGGTGCGATGTTATGCTGAACCAATGTTTGTGTGTGTAACCGCAGAACAATATATTATTTAGCAAAACAAAGTCAGTGATAGGTTGTAACATGACAAAGGCTGCACATTGATTTAGGTCACATCTTAATTAAATAGCCTATGCTTTCACAAATAATGTACACATGTGGTGGTTAACACTAAACGAAGAAACAAGTGGCTATGAGCAACAACGACAAAATACGAACATTTGCATGTGACTTGATGATACGTATGTATGCTCTCCATCGCGATTGGATTAAACTAGTTTGACCAAATTGGAGCATTTGTGAATATTTTGATTCTATGTTTGAAAGCTTCAAAGTACTAGCTAGATTGACTATAGACTTGTGTACACATCCAGCTTACATGCACGCGATCTACTCATCTGATCTATCTACATTCCTCTATAGCACTAAGCTCCCTAGTTTAAAAAAGCCCACGTTCAGTTGCGGTCTCCAATTAGAATTGGGTCACCCGGTTTTGACCGGGTTAACAATTTCGCAAAGCTCTCTTATTCAATTCTTTTATAGAATACACTATATTTTCTAAGTTTTAAGGCTTTGCAATTAATTGAGGTATTCAATTTAGAATTGTGTCATCAAATTTTGACTGGGTCAACAATTTCTCAAGCTCTCCCATTCAATTCTTTGAATTCACTATGTTCCCTAATTTTGAAACTCTTTCATTCAATTGAAGTATTCAACTTTGGATTTGGTTTACAATTTTGATGGGCCAAATAATTTTTCAAATCAATCAGCAGCAACCAGCCTATAAAAACATATCAATCCCGCGAACCCTCCCACCACCTAGAAAAAAGAAGCATCACCATGTGATATTGTATCACCAATATAGTATATGGAACCACCGACACATAAATTTCTCCACACAAATATAGATTTGTTAGCGGATAACATAGATTCACACCACAAAAAGCCCACCAAATCAACGCATTATAAATAAAAATAAAACACACTCTATCATCTTCGCCGCTCGCCAAACTAAATATTCCATCAGTTCCAAAATATAAAGGGTATTTGTTTTTTAGAAAGTCAAATTCTCTAACTTTGACCAAGTTCAGAGCAGAAATATCGACGTCCACAATGTTAAGCAAAAAGTTGGAAATTCATTTCATGATGGATCTAAAAATACTGCTATGATAGTACGGATTTGATATATTTCTCTATAAATTTGAGCATACTTAAAATGTTTGCCTTATCAAATAAGTAATATACCTCATATTTTGAAACAGAGTGATTTTTTAACAAACCCAACCCTTCTAGTATCGAGGAATTCTTGGGCCCGATCGAGCCACGTACTACCACGACAAAGAGTGAGAATCTGACGTATGAGGGAATCCAGTGATACCATAAGGCACTTGTAAGTTATGCATGTCAAATTAGTGTGTGAGATAATTCTAAATTAAGCCAGCCGATAGTTTGTGCACAACACCATAAATTGTTTGAGTGAGATAGTACGTAGTTAAGTGAAACTAAACTTTACATTTCAGATTGGCCAACTACACATATCTTTCAATAAAAAATGAAAACAATTGTGTACGAATAGATCTCAAATCTTATAATCGAAACAGGCACACCTGAAAATTAAAGATAGTTAAAGCGATCTTTCTTTGTGAAAAGGATTCAAGTCTATTGTAATAGTTCGCCAAAATTACAAAAGCACACCAAAAATTATAAATTAAACAACCAATACTGGCGTCCAAACGAGAACACATGCGTTGATGTCACCGCTCACTAGTGCAGAATTGGGCTATAGTCCCGGTTCGTTAGGCCCTTTAGTGCCGGTTCTGAAACCGGCACTAAAGGATAGGGACTAAAGGTCCCTGATGCGACTTGAAGCTACGTCGGTATTTCCCCAAAGAGCAAGGGATGATGCAGCACAGCGGCGGTAGGTATTTTCCTCAGTTATGAGACCAAGATTATCGAACCAGTAGGAGAACCAAGCAACACTATGTATACAACACCTGCACACAAATAACAAATACTCGCAACCCAACGTGTAAAAGGGGTTGTCAATCCCTTTCGGGTAGTGGCGCCAGAAATTGGCAAACGGACGTGAATAAATTATAGTAGATTGACAGATTGAACGCCAAATAAAATAAAATAAAAATTAATTGCAGCAAGGTGTTTTTGTATTTTTTGTTCAATAGACCTAAAAATAAAAGCAAAGGAAAATAGATCGCAAAGGCAAATATACTAAAGAATAGACCTAGGGGGGGCGTAGGTTTCCCTACTGGCTTCTCTCGAGAAAAATAGCAAACGGTGGGTAAACAAATTACTGTTGGGCAATTGATAGAACTTCAAATAATCATGACGATATCCAGGCAATGATCATTATACACGCATCACGTCTAAGATTACTAGACCGACTCCTGCCTGCATCTACTATTATTACTCCACACATCGACCGCTATCCAACATGCATCTAGTGTATTAAGTTTATGGAGAAACGGAGTAATGGAATAAGAACGATGACATTATGTACACAAGATCTATTTATGTAGAAATAGACCCCATCATTTTATCCTTAGTAGCAGTAGCAACGATACATACGTGTCGGTTCCCCTTCTGTCACTGGGATCAAGCACCGTAAGATAGAACCCACTACAAAGCACATCCTCCCATTGCAAAATAAATTGATCAAGTTGGCCAAACAAAACCCAAATATCGGAGAAGAAATACGAGGCTATAAGCAATCATGCATATAAGAGATCAAAGAAACTCAAATAACTTTCATGGATATGAAAAGAAAGATCTAATCATAAACTCAAAGTTCATCCGATCCCAACAAGCACACCGCAAAAAGAGTTACATCATATGGATCTCCAAGAGACCATTGTATTGATAATCAAAAGAGAGAGAGAGAGAGAGAGAGAGAGAGAGAGAGAGAGAGAGAGAGAGAGAGGAAGCCATCTAGCTACTAACTACGAACCCGATGGTGAACCCCTCTGTGATGGTGTTTAGATTGGATCTGGTGGTTATGGACTCTATGGTGGCTGGAATTGATTTTCATCAACTCCCCTAGGGTTTCTGGAATATTGGGGTATTTATAGGGTAAAGAGGCGGTCCAGGGGGCACTCGAGGTGGGCACAACCCACCAGGGCGCGCCTGGGCCTCCTGGCGCACCCTAGTGGGTTGTGCTCCCCTCGGAGCATCCCCAGGTGCTTCTTCGGCCCATTGGTTGTCTTCTGGTCCAAAAAAATCTCCAAAATGTTTCGCTGCGTTTGGACTCCGTTTGGTATTGATTTCCTGCGATGTAAAAAACATGCAAAAACAGCAACTGGCCCTTGGCACTATGTCAATAGGTTAGTACCAAAAAATGATAGAAAATGACTATAAATGATTATAAAACATCCAAGATTGATAATATAACAGCATGGAACAATCAAAAATTATAGATACGTTGGAGACGTATCAGCATCCCCAAGCTTAGTTCATGTTCGTCCTCGTGTAGTTAAATGATAAAAACAGATTTTTTTATGTGGAATGTTGCCTAACATGTCATCTCATATTCTTTTCTTTATAGCATGGACATTTGGATTTTTATATTGTTCAAAGCAAAACTCTAGTTTTGACATAATAACTTAAATACTCAAGCATATCAAAAAGAAACCAAGTCTTTCAAAATATCAATGCTAAAATAAGTTATCCCTAGCCCATCATGCTCAATCATTGATCCATTCGTGAAACACACTCGCATATTAACTACACCCAATACTCAAGTACGATCATAGTGCCTCCTAGTTGGTGCTTTTATAAGAGAAGATGTAGACTCAAAACAAAAATTGCATAAAGTAAAAGAAAGGCCCTTCGCGGAGGGAGGTAGGGATTTGTAGAGGTGCCAGAGCTCAAAGCGAAAAACTTAGAGATACAAACATTTTGGGAGGTGTGCCTTTCCCACCAACGAAAACGACTTACAGTTCCCGACACTTTCCATGCTAGATATATCATGGGCGGTTCCCAAACCGAAATTAAAGTTTATTCCTTTTTCCACCATACTTTCACTTTCCATGGGTAACCGTATCCACGGGTGCCCTCCATACCAATACTTTCCAAGGAATTTATTATTTGACAACATAAAGTAAATTCATTTTTCATTTCGGGACTGGGCATCCCTAATACCTTTGCCTTACTCTCGTGCAATGACAAGTGAATGAACACACATCATGAGAATAACACATTTAGCATGGAAAATATTAGCCACCCCTAACCGCCTCGCGAGTGGTACAAACACACATAATAGAAGTTTATTTTGAAAATTAGAGATGGCACATACAAATTTGCTTAGAACGGCAAAAGAATACTGCATATAGGTAGATATAGTGGACTCATGTGGCAAAACTGGTTTAAAGGTTTTTGGATGCACGAGTAGTAATCGTACTTAGTGCAAAATGAAGGCTAGCAAAAGATTGAGAAGCGACCAACCAAGAAAAGAATAACATCATAAGCGAGCATTAAGCATAATTAACACCGAATAATGCACCACAAGTAGGATATAATTTCATTGCATGACTATTGACTTTCGTGCTTCCATAGGGAATCACAAACTTTAACACCAATATTCTTACTAAAGCATAATTACTCATCAACATGACTCACATATCACATCATCATATCTCAAAAACATTACTAAGAATCAAGTTTATTTTGTCCAATGATCTTCATGAAAGTTTTTATTATATCAAGAACTTCTTGGATATCTATCACTTTGGAACTAATTTTCATGTGTTGCTTTTGATAAGCTCAAACAAATATAAGTGAAGATCATGAGCATAATATTTCTTTCTCTCAAATTAATTTAAGTGAAGAAGGAGAGAATTTCTTGAAAATTTTACTAACTCTCAAATAAATCTAAGTGAAGCAAGATAGCATTTCTTCGAAAATACTAAAGCATACCGTGCTGAAAAAGATATAAGTGAAACACTAGAGCAAATCCATAGCTCATAAAAATTTAAGTGAAGCATAGAGAGCAATTCTAAAAAGTCTTGGCATAATTTTGGCTCTCTCAAATAGGTGTGTCCAGCAAGGAGTCAAGACTTAAAAAGCAAAACAAAACAAGCAAAGACTCATATCATACAAGACGGTCCAAGCAAAACACATAGTATGTGACGAATAAAAATATAGCTTTGAGTAAAATACCGATGGTCGTTAGAAGAAAGAGGGGATGCCACTCGTGGCATCCCCAAGCTTAGTTGCTTGCTCTCTTTGGATAATAGCTCGGGATGCCGGGGCATCCCCAAGCTTAGGCTCTTCTTACTCCCCATTCCTTCATCCATCGTAAGATAACCCAAAACATGAAAACTTCGATCACACAAAGCTCAACAAAATATTTGTGAGATTCGTTAGTATAAGAAAGCACACTACTATAAGTAATGTAGCAAACCAATTCATATTTTATTCTTGCATTATATCTACTGTATTCCAACTTTTGTATGGCAAAAACTCATCAAAGAAAACCATAGAATCATCAAAACAAGCACACAACGCAAAGAAAACAGAATCTGTCAAAAACATAACAATATGTAGTAATCTAAATATTTCGAATACTTATGTAACTCCAAAAATCCTAAAAAAAAATAGGACGACCTGATAAATTTGTTTATCAATCTACTGTAAAAAATTCAAAATTTTCCTTCGCTTCTGTGATTTTTAAAAATTCTAACTCTGGACAAGTTTCTGTTTTTTCCAGCAAGATTAAACAATTATCACCCAAGAAGATCCTAAGGCTTGCTTGGCACAAACACTAATTAAAACACAAAAAACACCATCATAACAATAGCATAATTGTGCTAATACTCACGAATAGAAATCAAAAGGCAAAAATAAATTTTATTCATTGGGTTGCCTCCCAACAAGCGCTAAAGTTTTACGCTTCTAGCTTGGCATAAAGCAAAGATCTAAGTTTTGTCATCCTTCTCCTTAATTTCCTTAGAGGTGTTTTTGTCATGGGGTTTTGTAAAAAAATAAAACATATTATCCATAGAGACTTTAGCATTCCTAGTAAGATGCCCGTGCTACGCTACGAAATCACAAAAAATAAGAAAAAACACAAGAATGTACTGAGACATTGATCAAATCGATCTCATATAGTTGATAGGTACACATCTAGCACAATCAAACATACTTGATAGGTACACATCTAGCACAATCAAACATACAGTTTTCAACTAACAAAATCCTTCTTCTCAGCCAACCATTTAGATCTCGCCGAACCTACAAAAATAAGGAAAATCAACAACATAAATATTTGTGAATGATGTAGGTCAAATAGTAATCAAATAACTGCACGAGAACAACTGAGCAAAATTTGACAAAACGTGAACTGCAAGTGCCCACAAGCACACATAATCCTTGAACTAAAATACACCTACTCACAACCAGAATGCGCTGAACATGCTAAATTACAGAATTTGGTCTAGCTGTTGTTGCCTTGTAACCCCGAAATAGTATTCAACATAAAGTCAATGGCATGTTTTTTAAGGGGAATCTAAATCTGCCAAGACACCATATAATGCAAATCTGCCAAGACACCATATAATGCACAAAAATCTAATTTGGTCGCGTAGTCTCTGGCTCCACTTCGAGCCCTCGGTCTCATATCTGACCATGCTATGCTAGCCCACGATATGGTGTGTTTGGTCGACTATCTGCAAAATAAGAGTCAGATAGGATTTGCTCTGCCATGGAACTAAACCAATTAAGAGTACTCCCTCTGTAAACTAATATAAGAGCATTTAGATCACTAAAATAGTAATCTAAACGCTCTTATATTAGTTAACAGAGGGAGTAATAGATAAAGATCTTATATTAGTTTACAAAGGAGTACTTCTTTAAGAAACATTCCAATAATTTGCTGGTTCATGTAGGCATATGAGTGTCTTAGAAAAAGAATAGCGATATTTTCCATGGGATTTCAACCTTATAGAACTTACACAGTATCAAAATGTACTTGAGAGATTAAAAGTGAGATATGAACTCACGGGCTTTGGGACACATCATCTTGGAGTTGGAAGGCACAGCTTGAAGTCATGAAAAGTCTATCTACAAGCAACACTGCACTCATTAGCACATATCAGACCACAAATCAGAAGGATAATGCTACATATATTTTATCATATAGCACTTCCAAGTAGATCTCACACAACAACACAAGTATGCATATGTTTTTTTGTAAAAGTGATTATTTCAAATTATGTAAAACACAGACTAATATTTTTTCCGAAGACTGTGAAGTTAAAGTACTTGATACAAAGTGTGGGACTCGAGAACTTATCTACTAAATAATACATTTAGTCATCCTTGATCATGATCCCCTATTTACCTTACACCAAATCAGGCTAAGTACAAAAATCTGACATGCGTCACAATTAAAATATGGTCTAGATACTGAATAGCAAATCTGGTACCAGCCCGAGGGATGGAGTATAGTGAATTTCAGCAAGGATGAACTGCGAGCTTCTACAAGGAATCAAACAGAAAGTCTAAATGTGCAGCTCACAAGGTGCTATGCGGATCCGCAACCGATTCATTCTAAACATTAAGCAAATCACATGTTTAGGAGAGAGCACGGTTTCAATCGCGCACGTATCTGATACACATCTCTACTCCAAAAAAGGACTAAATTCTTGGATCTGATAGGAGAAACACATAACTTATGGAGGGATGACTGCGGTTAGGAGCAGGCATAATGGCTCAGGGTAATTGGCATCAGCGCCGCCAGCACTGGCGGAGCTTCAGCAAGGCTAAATGGGCCGTGGCCCGCCCAGCCCATGAAATTTTATACAGTATATACCTACTCTTGGGCCTTAAAACAGCAGCCCATAAGCTATGTTCTTCTTGTTGGCCCGCCCATGTTTGGGTTGCAAGCTCCGCCACTGGCCGCCAGGAACGACATATGGAATGATGGTATAAATAAACTTGTTCGAGCATATGGCATACCATTGGGGCAAGTTATGTTGGGCATGTTACTGCCATCGACCACTCATTGCAAGTTGGACATAAATGGTCGGGTACAAAAATTAAGAAATATGCAAGCAGATTGTTTTGCCAGGCGGTAAAGTATAGGACACCAACCTTTTTGTTTTCCTTTAGCACTTTGTTGGCACGAGGGCTATAACATTTGGGGCGTACGACTTGCTGCTTCTTTGACCTTGTAGTTCTTCAGCTTCAGACCTAAATCCAAGGGTTTCTCCGGGAAACTCCTAAGCTTATCGAACATCTTTTGGACCTTCCATGTAAATCATGAATTTTCAAATATTTCAGTGATTTGGTGAGAACCAAAAATCCAAGTGTAGTTGGAGCTGATACTGAGTATATATGTGCATATGTCTGACAAAGTCATGCGATTTTATATAAAGGACATCACATAATCACTACTGCATACATAATTGCCTGTGTTACATTCAGACAAAGGAAAAAAAAACTGAGCTTGTAGTGTATTTAAACAAAGCAAAATGTATAGTAAGAGATGCTTCAGAATCATGAGCATATAGAAGTAGCGAGTGTACATGTGCATATACACACACAAAAAAAATGTAGCGGGCCTCTTGTAACTTTCTTACATCAATCAAGATTCTGCAAAAAAAAGATGCCGGTAACCGACATCAAGGGAAAAAAATTGGCGTGTGAGCTGAAAAATTGGATGTGGAGCTACCAAGCAAAGGAGGGGCTTCCATGACAAAGAGACCTGCTGTAGGCGCCATCCAAAAATTTTTGAACAGCGGGAGTAACAAAGAGAACTACCAAAAAATATTTTAAACACATGTATGATTTTTTTATACCAAAATATCATAAACACTAAAGCAAGTATCTAAAGTTATATTTTCTAGAAGTCCTCTGCACAAACTTCAGAACCGTACATGAGAAGCAATTTTTGTTGAAATGCCCTATTAGATAAATTGTTTTTTTACTGCCACCAAATTGTACTTCCTTTATACCTTGGAGTACACATTGAGACTTGTTTGTAGATCATTTCTTTGTAAAATTTGCAATGAGTTGGACTCGCCTTCCTTTTTCTTATCCGAGGAAGTAAGAAAATTTATATTCCTTCTAGATGTATTTCTACAAAGAGCAACATAGAGTTGCCTGTGTGGATACTGGTTCAGGGAGGCATATACGAACATTTACAATACTCAAAATTCATCCTCAAGAAGATTCTGGATAAGTAATTGAAACCAGTGGCCACTGCTTATGGATACTATAGAAGACAGTTTCATTTGTTACCACCAGAACATCTATGCACTTGCACAAGCAAGGATTGTCTAACAGATATGAAGCAAAAACTGATGAAACGTATAGAATATTTTACTATTCGGCCACCACACCCATACCTTGGTCCTTGACAAAGAATATTATTAGTAGATGGCAATAGGAGAGCATAGTTCCTCCACGTCAACATCACAGATCAAACCAGGGACCAGACCAGCCATCTCCGAGACGGACCGACTCGATTGGAGGATGACGCAGGCAGTGGCGGTGCCAGGAATCCAATTATGTGTGGTCAATTGAATGATGTGTAGTCATATGCAGGCATTTATAAGATTTTTTGGCATGTTTCAACTTGATGTATGTAGGTTTTGCAAAAAATTGTGTGGTCAAATGACTACCCAGCTCAAGTGTGGCTTCACCAGTGGACGCGGGTGTGGAGCTCATGGCGCTTCAATTGCAGACGACAAAGAGGTCCTTGGGGAGCAGCTCGTACTCGAATTGGAAGAACGTGGAGCACGTCGGCGCGGCCGCCGGGGATGTGTAGCGCGTAGCCGGCATACGCGAAGGTCGGCGATGGTGGAGACAGCGAGGACGAGGGGGAGGTGATGGGGCTTCTGCATCAGAGGAGGATGCGGGAGAGGCATTGCGCACTTCGCGGACGGACGGCTCCGACAGCGTACTTGCCTGCGTGGACATTGATGGAGATGGGGTAGGGGGAGGAGGTGGTGGGCAGCGGGGCTGCTGCATCAGAACTCAGAAGAGGAGGCAACAACAGGCGTCGTCGACTTGGGGACGGGCCGCGCCGGCGGCATACTTGCTGATGTCAGCGTCGGAGGTAGGAGGGGTGGCGGTAGGTGGAGCTGCTGAGCCAGAGTGGAGTCAGGAGAGGCGTTTGGAGCGACCAGCGCCAGTGGCGTGTGGAGCGGCAGCGGCCAGTTTGGTTCCATGCTTCTCCCCTTTTCGAGAAGGATCGAGTACTTCTATTGGATAAGGTCTGGATGAATGGAGCGGGACGCAGAGAATAAGCTTTCTTTTGCAGATGTGAAGTGGGTTGCTTATGTGCGTCGGATATAGATCTGATGGTCGAAAATGATTGATGGCAGACACACCATCACCATCAAATCGGTTCTTTATAGGAGTAAAGATAAAGATTAAGTTGCTCATTATTATAACCCCTTTGATTTCCAGCAACAATCCAGGAATAATGTTGATTGACATTATTGAAAACTTGTTGGATTACATCTAGAATGGGGACTTCCTTTTTAAGGTTTTCATCAAAGATTTTATTATCCCCAAGCAAATGACTTAACGCATAATCACTATTGTAAAGAATTTCATCTATCACGGGCTTTTCACGATCCATATCATAAAAATCAAAGATTTCCCTAGCTTCCCGTATTATGTAGTCAAATTCATTCATAAGAACGAGAGTGGCCAACTTTTTAGCTTTAGGATTCTTTATAACAGGAAGCTCAAAAAACAATCTTTGCAAAGTAGGATGAGTGCGGATAAATTTGCTTTCAAGTTTCAAAACTAGTGTTGAAATAGCATCCGCATAAGATCTAGTAGTCCTAAGTATAGGGGCATCATCAAGACATAGATTTTCCAACACAATTGAAAAATTCTTAGATACGTTCTTTTCCCATAACATTGTCTTGCCTCAAGATAAAAGTTTTAGCATCCAGATTGCCCGTACGTCCAATCTTAGAAGTTAGGCCATCATCTGTTGGTGCCATACTCGAAATCACTCATGATTGCAAGCAAAGGATAGATCTGACAAGAAAACGGCGAACGGAAAAGAAGGCGAATAAAATGGTAAATTTTTGTGAAGTGGGGGAGAGGAAAACGAGAGGCAAATGACAAATAAAGTAAATTGCAAGGAGATGAGATTTGTGATTAGGAACCTGGTATATGTTAAAGATCCTCCCTGACAACGGCGCCAGAAATTCCTTTTGATGCGGCTTGAAGTTACGTCGGTATCTCCCCAAAGAGGAAGGGATGATGCAGCACAGCGGCGGGTATTTCGCTCAGTTATGAGACCAAGGTTATCGAACCAGTAGGAGAACCAAGCAACACTACATAAACAACACATATACACAAATAACAAATACTCGCAACCCAACGTGTAGCGGCGCCAGAAATTGGCAAACGGACGTGAATAAATTATAGTAGATTGATAGATTGAACGGCAAATAAAATAAAATAAGAATAAATTGCAGCAGGACGTTTTTGTATTTTTTGTTCAATAGATCTAAAAATAAAAGCAAAGGCAAATATACTAAAGAATAGACCTGGGGGCGTAGGTTTCCCAACTGGCTTCTCTCGAGAAAAATAGCAAACGGTGGGTAAACAAATTACTATTGGGCAATTGTTAGAACTTCAAATAATCATGACGATATCCAGGCAATGATAATTATACAGGCATCACGTCCAAGTTTAGTAGACCGACTCCTACCTGCATCTACTACTATTACTCCACACATAGACCGCTATCCAGCATGCATCTAGTGTATTAAGTTCATGGAGAAACAGAGTAATGAAGAACGATGACATGATGTAGACAAGATCTATTTATGTAGAAATAGACCCCATCATTTTATCCTTAGTAGCAATGATACATACATGTCGGTTCCCCTTCTGTCGCTGGGATCAAGCACCGTAAGATCGAGCCCACTACAAAGCACCTCTTCCCATTGCAAGATAAATAGATCAAGTTGACCAAATTAAATCCAAATATCGGAGAAAAAATACGAGGCTATAAGCAATCATGCATATAAGAGATCAAAGAAACTCAAATAAATTTCATGAATATAAAAAGAAAGATCTGATCATAAACTTAAAGTTCATCTGATCCTAAAAAACACACCACAAAAAGAGTTACATCATATGGATCTGCAAGAGACCATTCTATTGATAATCAAAAGAGAGAGAGGAAGCCATCTAGCTACTAACTACGGAACTGAAGGTCTACAAAGAACTACTCACGCATCATCGGAGAGGCACCAATGGAAGTGGTGAACCCCTCCGTGATGGTGTCTAGATTGGATCTGGTGGTTCTGGACTCTACGACGGCTGCAATTGATTTTCATCGACTCCCCTAAGGTTTCTGGAATATTGGGGTATTTATGGAGTAAAGAGGCGGTCCAGGGGCACCGAGGTGGGCACAACCCACCATGGCGCGCCTGGGCCTCCTGGCGGGCCCTGGTGGGTTGTGCTCCCCTCGGAGCCCCCCCCCCCCAGGTGCTTCTTCGGCCCATTGGTTGTCTTTTGGTCCAAAAAAATCTCCAAAAAGTTTTGCTGCATTTGGACTCCGTTTGGTATTGACTTCCTGCGATGTGAAAAAACATGCAAAAAACTGCAACTGGCACTTGGCACTATGTCAATAGGTTAGTACCAAAAAATTGATATAAAATGATAATAAAACATCCAAGATTGATAATATAACAGCATGGAATAATCAAAAATTATAGATACGTTGAAGACGTATCAGTCCCCCTCTTTAGTCTCGGGACCAAAGGCTCACCACGTGGCACGAGCAGGCGCCGGGGGGCTGGGGGCTTTTAGTCCCGGTTGGTTACACCGGGACTAAAAGGTTTAGGGGTTTTGGTTTTATGATTTATCTTTTCTTTAATTTTGTGTTTTCCATTTAAATTTTTTCATTTGCTGGTATTTTACGATACTACATATTGTACATGTTATGCAGATATATAAAGAGAATTTCTCGTGTGTATATATATATATATATTCGTCACCCTGGGGTGAGGAATAGTTATTCTTCACCCGCTCTCTATTTTGACGTGAATGCACCATATTTTTAGGTTCATAAATTTTGTCTTATTTTATACGTAAAAAGAGAACGTAAGAAAATATATACTCGTTGTAAAAAATATTTTACGCTATGTAAAATTACGAACGTAAAAACATAGTGTAAAAAATGCATAAAATGTGATATTTATGGTCTTATAACATATTTTTTGTTTTCTTATACCAAATTTTACGTAGTGAATCAATATGAATGTAACTATTTGTATTCCAAATGTAATTTATTTATGAAGCGATCATAAGATTACCTCGGATGAAAAATAATTTATTCTGCATCCTGGGTGATGATAGTATTACTATATATATATGTGTGTGTGTGTGTGTGTGTGTGTGTGTGTGTGTGTGTGTGTGTGTGTGTATGTATGTATGTATATATCATTAATATCTCGCACGACCATATACACATACACATGTATATATACAATTTCTCTTACAATTTGCAGATCATTACATGGAGGCATTACTGCGATAGCGGGTACTGGCATTCTTGTTTGGGATCTATGACCTGGTCGAGCAAAAATGTAACATCTCAAAATTCTAAATTTTGAAATGTTATAATAAATAGATAGATTTGATTGATTGTTTGATTGTGGTGTGATTGCTTGTGTAAAATTGTGTGAAATTCGAAATTTTTTGAAAGTTAAATGAGAGGGAATAAAAGGACTTTCCCAAACTTTCACTTTTGCTTTATGATCTCCATTAATTCAAATTATTTCAAATACAAAACCCTAGAGAGAAGATGACATGACTTCTTTCATTTATTTAAATGAAAAGGATTGTTGAAAAATATTTGAATTTCATTTGAAAATATTTCAAATTCAGAAACTTCAAGCAACTCAATGATTTGCATGCGAGAAGATAAAATGACTTCTTCAAAACATATGAAATATGAGTTGGAAGTTTAAAAGTATCAAAAAAGTTCTTTTGAAATTATTTTTTATTTGGAGTTATTTGGATTTTAATCAAATTATTTTTCTCCAAAAATAAAATATATGGAAAATAGGGTAAAATGATTCCCTACAACAAAAAATTGGAGACAAATAAATTTGAAGCCATTTTGTCATTTTTAAAATGATTTTTATTGGATTTTATTAGAGCAGTAGCATTGTTTAATTCATGTGAATTTTTGTATATTTTATTTCACATTATAAAAATGTCCATGTTGTAGAAAATATTTTTCTGAAAATGTTGATATATTATCTGCCTATATAATAAACTATTTATTTCTTTTGTTTTATTATTATTTTTTGTCTGTGTTTAAAAAAATGTTTTAGAAAAAGTAGTTTCTTTCCGCCGACTGGGCCGGCCCTGCTGTCCAGCCAGGCCACGGCCCAGCCAGCCCGGCAGCGTCACCCCGACCTCCTGACGGGAGACCGGCTCCCCAACGCCACCGACGTCGTCGTATCGCTGCCGGATTCCTCCTCCCTTGCCCCCTCCTGCACGCACCCGAGGCCGCCCCCTCCTTTATAAGGCTGGCCCAGGTCCCCTCTTCTCTCTTTTCCCCCTCGCAAGCTGCCGCCCTTGTCGCAGTCGGCCACCGCCACCGCCACCGGAAGCTGCAGCGCCGCCCGCATCTTTCTCCCTCGCCGCTGACCCCGCCGTGGCAACCGTCGCTTCGCGCCACCCTCCCCGGATGCTCCGCTGTCGCCGCAAACCACCGGAGCCGCCGCCCCGACCGGACCCGAGCTACCGCCGCCGTTTTCCTCACCGTCGGCACCGTCAACCGCCGCGGTAAGCGCCTCGTCCGTCCGATCTACGATCGACGGTCCGGATTAGATCTAGGTTTCATTTTTTTATTATTATTTCAAACCAGTATGTTTAGTTAACGGACATTCGTTCGTTTAGCGTTGGTAGTGGACGTTTTTAACTATATAAGCCTTGGCAGTGAACATTCATATATTAGATTTGTTTTTCTGGCCAGGGACCCATTTGTAAGTATTTTAATTGGAGTATAGCCCCTCATTTTCAAACGGCTACAACTCTTTGCTCGTTTATCCAAATCCAACGAAACCAACGCCCACTTCTTCGTTATGATCTCCTCTATCAAGTAAAACAACTTAAACATGTTTTTGAAAATTTAAAATTTGTTTTTCAAACAGATTTGAATTCAAACTTCTTTTGTTCATAACACGAGTTTTATAGCTCCGTTTGATTTGATTCTTTTTGCAAATCGAAGCTCTTGACCTAAACTTTCTAATAAGGCCAAGTTCACATAATTTTGGTACTGTTAGAAATTGTTTTATGTTGCAAGAGTTATTTGCTTGGTTTGATGTTTTCCGAATTGCCTTCTTCGTTCTTTCCGATCTTTTGAGTGATTGCTTATGTGTGGTTACTATTGTTTGCTTACGATAGATTGACCGGAGTGTGGAAAGTAGAACTATCAGGAGTTATGAGTGCGAATCATCTTCATCAATAGTACATGCAAGTTCACACTTTGATCATATCCCTTTCATACCCAGTTTTTATGCATTAGCTTCACCCTCAAACATTGCATGGTTAGGATTTGATAACATGTGGGTATTGGGAAGTAGTTGATGAGGTAGGAACATATTGTCCTGCATTCAAACCTTGGGAGTTACTTCTATGTTTTGCTTATACTGCTATGCTATGCTCGTAGACGTGGATTGGTTGAGTGTATTCATGACAGATGTGAGAGTTATCATTAATGGTTAACTTAAGGTGGCTACTTTAATACACATCTGGGTGGATTGGTTGGGGCACCCTGGAGTACCCAGTGGTTTGCCCAAGAACTTGGAGAACCCAGTGCTTGCCCAAGGGGATCCCGGAGGACCCGTGTGATCACCCTATGGAATGCCACCCAGGCTCAAAGGGATCATAAGATTATTCATGATAGAAAATTCCGTGTGCAACCACAAGCTATTATGGGCTCTAGCATAGTTGAGTATGTTGCATGACCTCTTCCAGTGGTAGGCTAGCAGATGTGGGGGGTGTAGGTTGGTACTGTCTACCCAGGGTTAGATTTAATGCTTCTGAAAGACTGTGTCTCGGTCATCCGTTTCTCAAACACCATGCAGTGCGAGAAATCCAACGGAGGAGATCGAGTCTTGTGGGGAAAAGTGCGTAAACCTCTGCAGAGTGTACAAACTAATCACGATTAGTCGTGTCCCCGGTTATGGACATCTTGAGTATCTGGTTCTTGAATTATCATATTGATCTCATCACTTTACTTAATTAATTTGTTGGGTTGATGATTATTAATTTGGGATTGAGTTGGAGCAACCTTCTCACTGTTTTCAACAAACTTTGTAGTTAAATAAAATATATTCCTTTGATGTAGGGAAAAATTGGCTTTTCCCAAAAACATTATAACCGTAGAGTTTTTCCACCAGCCAAATATGCATGTAGTGATAGCTATTGCTCTTCATTATCCTATGGTGTGAATTTGCCGGTACATTCAATGTACTGGCCCTTTGTGGCTGCAACATCTCATGTAGTCATGTTGCAGGATTCTTACGACGAGTAAGGGATACGTTAGGGTTACGATTTCTACACTCAACTTTGTCGTTGGTGTTGATGGGAATCCACAACCTTATTGTTACTTCCGCTATTTGGATTGAGGTAATAGTATTTACGTTATTTTATACATGTGATTTACCTCTGTTATAAATCCTTGAGTACTGTGTGTGTCAGCATACCGATCCAGGGATGACACTTAAGCACAGAGACTTGACCGTCTGAGGTCGGGTCGTTACAAAAATCCCGCTATTTCCTCTTGAATTGCTCGTACGCGATCCTGTGGTAGGAGTCGACCCCGCATCTCCTTCATCTTTAAAGAATAGATGAAAATATGCATGTATTATTAGTTGTGTGTATATATATATTAGAGAATGATGTAAAAATTGTGAATAGTGTTCTGGCAAACATACCCATTGCTCTCTATCATTTCTGCTCCTTTCGGACGTCAATGCAAATGTTATCGCAAAGTAGTATGCACATAAATCAGTCCCATGCGCCTGCCTCAGGGCCTTTACGAGAATAGAATTCAATAGGATAATAATTAATCAAGCATGATAATTAATATATTGAAACTAGAATTAAAGAGATGTTAGCTAGCTAGCTAGTACTACTTAATTAATTACCCTGGGTCGACGCCATATCAGCTTTTGTCTTCATGGGCCATCAACCTGTTTGATGAACTTTTCTCAAGCCCTACCGGCCGGCATATAAAATGAATAAAGGAGTTATTAATTAGTTGATATCGGGAAATGATGAACTAAAGAGGCCGACATATAGTTCGATAATGATTGGAATTACCTGTTGACCATCCCCTTCACGATTTCGTAGTCAGTAACTTCTTTAAGTAGTGAGTTCAGTACTTCAACGTTTCCCTACTCAACTTGAATGATTAACAAGATCCAGTGGAAACTGCATGCACACACGTTTTCATGTATAATTAGGCGGACATGTGCATAACTCGTCAACTACCTTAAACCCTATACACTTATTAACATCTAGCTAGTAAGAAAAAACAGAATTTATAGTACAAGACAGTGTGACTCACCCGAAGTTGTAAGGAAGTAGTATTTTCGGATAGGTATTTAGGCGCTTCAAGAACTCTAGCAAGTTTTTATCTGTGTCTTTTCGATCCCATTCACGCGTCCATGTCTCTTGATTAATGGTATTTGGGTCAATGAACCCAATGCCATAGCATCCAACTTTTTTCATTTCATAGATCTTCATTCTGCATAATATCACAGAAAAGAATATGTGAGGATAATAACAGGTAATGATCAACGAGCACTACAGCTAGCTAGAGACTTAATGAACTTACAGAAAGAAATTAGTTACAAACAATAGAAATTGATGATAGATTGGTCGAGTGCGTCTTGATTGAATAACTGAAACATTTATGTAAACTCAACATACAGAGCATTTTCATGGTAGTAATGATCTGGCCTGACTTTCACCATGAGGGACTCTCGATCGGTAGTCTTGGCTTCTTTCATGTACCACTCATGCAATTGATACATTCTTGTTGATAGAAGCTTGACCTCCTCAGGCTTCACCAGAGGCTGGTCGTGGGCATATTTTCGTTTTATTTGCTGCTCTGTAAACTTTTCCATGGGCTCGATGCCTAGGAGTTGTTCTATAGTGCATCCGATCTCTGCAGCCTGCCTTATGTGATCATCGGCTATTACCAGCTGATCGGTACCGGTACTCACATGTGTTGGTACAATGAGCGGGGGATTGATTGCACCGCCTGTTCTCCCAGCTGGAGAAAAGTTTTCCCGCTTTTTTTGGCAGCTGCTTGGCTGGAGCTCGAGCTCGAATCATTCTTTTGTGCTTGATATGCCTTCTTGATTTGGCGCTCATAGTCTAAGTCCCTCTGCTTGGGAGCTGGTGGTTCATCCATACAAATAAAGTGGTCAACGACGTGCTTAGGTACTTTCTCCTTTGGCGGCAGTGGCGGTTTCGGTCCAAAATGGGCCCTCACTTGGGCTTGCACTTCGGCTTCGTTTTCCTCCGGAGTCAGGTCATAAGGCCTCTTTGAAAGAGGCTTGAGGCTTGGACCAAATTGGTATCTCTTTCCTCCTGTACTTGTACTGCTAGCCGCCGGACTCGCGGCGGCTCTCTTCCGCTGTTGCTTAGGCGGCGGAGACGGCTGACGCGGTGCCTGACTTGGAGGAGGAGGACTGGGCTGACGCGATGCCGGACTTGGAGGAGGAGGAGTTGGCTGACGTGGTGCCGGACTTGGAGGAGGATGAGTGGCCTAACGTGTTGGCGGACTTGGAGGAGTAGGACTCTAATGAGGCGGTGGCTGACTTGGAGAAGCGGGAGTCTACTGACGCGGTGACGGACTTGGAGGCATTCAGAACACTCACCGATTTTTTATTCACAAAGCGAGAAGAGTATCCTTTGGAAAGAATAACGAATTTTAATTTGATTCATCATAATATCATCATCATAGATACAAAGAACCGAAGAAGAGCTTCAGTATTTCTCCCATCCAACATTCCTGATCCTCACTCTCACCCCTACCATAACCACTAATCAAATCATCATCGTCTAAGCCTCACTCACTCACTCACTCACTGATGAGGGCAAGAGGAGTGGCCTCAGGGGTTCTTGGCCTTGATCCTCAGCTTCCTCGCGATTGCGGCCTCCCTGGGGGTGCCCGGCTTTCCGGCCACCGCCGCCGCTCTACTCCATCTCCACCCAGTTGATCACCCGGAGCACGGGCGACTACGGGAAGCTCTGCGCCGCCAATGATGACGGCTTGCCAGTGCCACTCCAATTCTTCTCCAGCGCGGCCTCCAGGAACTCCATGAACTAACCCCCGGCCTCAGCCTGCATCTGCTTCGCCATCCTCAGCGACAATCCCACCATCACCGCTGCTGGAGCGGCCCAAAAAGAAGAGAGTGAAGAGCTAAAACACCAAGAGAAAGAGGTGGCAATGAAGAGATGAAGACCTCACAATTATAGGATGGAGAGAAGTTATGAATGATCATGGGGAACTACTGGGAGGCAACATGGTGCGCAACCCACAAATTGGAGACAGGTGGATCTCTATTCTCCATAATGGAGATTCAGGGGTTATCCTATTTTATGCTATTTTACAGGTCCTAGCTAGTACTCATCATGTGCTAAGAACAATTAGCTAGTGTTTGTTATGACTATGATGATGATGAGGAGTTGTTATCATGAATTTATGATGATGATGAGTTATGTGCTAGAATGATGAGTTGTATATGATTATGATGATGATGAGTAGGACTTGTTATGATGATGATGAGTTGTTATTATGATCCATCCACTTGAATTCATGTTTCTTTCACCCACTGATATAATAACTCATCATGATCATAATGATATAACAATCTTTAAATTGCTACTGTATCAAAACTTGTATAACGGTATATAAATATAGTATAAAACAAAAGAAATGAAATACGAATGAATAGTACTAGCACGGGGTTAGGGTGCACGCTGCTAGTACTTAGCAGTACCGCTGGTATGGACACACGCTACTGCTAACTAAGGGGTTAGACCCGCACTACTGCTAAAGGTTAGTTGTAGCTCCCTAGCAATAGCGCAAAAACCTCGCGCTACTGCTAGGGTTTTCCCTAATAGTGCTGCAATCCACTAATAAAATGGCATAAAGCAGTCTTTCAAAACATTTCTGGAAGGTAAAATAAAATGGAAAATTGTTCTTACAATATAAAATTATCACCCAGCACGTAAATAAAAAGTTCACATGGCTCGATAAAAATACAACAACAACAAAGCCTTTAGTCCCAAACAAGTTGGGATAGGCTACAGGTGAAACCCATAAGATCTCGCGACCAACTCATGGCTCCGGCACATGGATAGCAAGCTTCCACGCACCCATGTTCATCACTACTAGGAAAAGGGCTATACCTAATATGGACATTAATGGCGCAACATGTATGTGGTGCGCCACTGCTATATAGCAGTGGCGCACCAGATATAGGTGCACCATTAGTGTCCTCACTACTAATGGCGCACCGCACACACGATGCGCCATTACTAACAATTTTTTTATTTTTCCAAAACTATTAATGGCGCACCAAGGCAGAGTGCGTCATTACTAGTTTTAACTAGTAATCGCGCACCACACACTCTGTGCGCCACTACTAACAATTTTTTTACTTTTTTTTCAAAACTAATAATGGCACAACCACGGTGCGCCACTACTAAAAATTATTTTATTTTTTGCAAAAACTAGTAATGGCGCACCACGTAACAGGTGCGCCATTAGTAACCAGGGTTACTAATGGCGCATGTTAGGTGGTGTGCCATTACTAACTTTCTTTGCATCCCCCCCCCCCCCCGACCGCCTTTTTAGTTTTAGAAAAAATAAAAGAAAAATGATGGAAATGTCAAAAAAATAAAAGAAAATAAATTTCCCATGTGATATGTGGTCTAGTTGTTGGAAAAATTTGCAAATTTGAATTTCGACTTTATTTGTAAAATCTCTCTGGAATTTAGTAAAATGGGCATAACTTTTGCATACCAACTCGGATTAAAAAGTTTTAAGATCTAGAGGGGGAAAATGAAAAAAAAATCAAACTTACTAGTGGCGCACCATTTGCTAGGTGCGCCACTAGTAACAGAAAAAAATTGGTTTCAAATATTTTTTGGGATTTTTTTTTCAAAATATGATACATAATATGACCGGGAAGTTTGAAATATTTTTTCAAAATTTCATCACACTCATGAACATGAACAAAGTCCTAGACATCAACAAGGTTTAATAGGATTGATATGATAGATATATCAACAAGTGCCTGTGAAGTGAGCTATTGCTGGGGTTGGATAGTACTGTGAAATTAAGCGTGCTCGGGCTCGAGTAGTGTGAGGATGGGTGACCTTCCGGGAAGTTTGACCACGGAGTGTGATTTGACTTGAGATTAAGCATATTGAACCGAGATTAAGCCATAGTGACCCGATTAAGAAAAAAACAAAAAAAAATTGAAAAAAAATTCTAAAATTTTTTTTGAAAAAAATTTGTTAGTAATGGCGCACTTCTATGTGGTGCGCCATTACTAAGTCAGATAGTAATGGCGCACCAGATAGGCATAGTAATGGCGCACTATAGGTGCGCCATTACTATTTGTTACTAATGGCGTGATAATAGTGGCGCACCTATAGTGCGCCATTCATGGCCAAAACAGGTGCGCCACTAATTAGCCTTTTCCTAATAGTGCATAGCTAGTTCTTTGGTAATACTCCAATCCTTCAGGTCTCTCTTAATGGACTCCTCCCATATCAAATTCGGTCTACACCGCCCTCTCTTGACATTCTCTGCACACTTTAGTCGTCCGCTATGCACTGGAGCTTCTGGAGGCCTGCGTTGAATATGCCCAAACCATCTCAGACGATGTTGGACAAGCATATCTTCAATTGGTGCTACCCCAACTCGATCTCGTATATCATCATTCCGGACTCGGTCCTTTCTCGTGTGGCCACACATCCATCTCAACATACGCATCTCCGCCACACCTAACTGTTGAAAATGTCGCCTTTTAGTCAGCCAACACTCAGCGCCATACAACATTTGCAGGTCGAGCCGCCGTCCTGTAGAACTTGCCTTTTAGCTTTTGTGGCACTCTCTTATCACAAAGAATGCCAGAAGCTTGGCGCCACTTCATCCATCCGGCTTTGATTCGATGGTTCACATCTTCATCAATACCCACATCCTCCTGAAGCATTGATCCCAAATATCAAAAAGTGTCCTTCTAAGGTGCCACCTGCCCATCAAGGCTAACCTCCTCCTCCTCCTCACACCTAGTAGTACTGAAACACACATCATGTACTCGGTTTTAATTCTACTAAGCCTAAACCCTTTCGATTCCAAGGTTTGTCTCCATAACTCTAACTTCCTATTTACCCCCGTTCGACTATCGTCAACTAGCACCGCATCATCCGCAAAGAGCATACACCATGGGATATCTCCTTGTATATCCCGTGTGACCTCATCCATCACCAAGGCAAAAAAGATAAGGGCTCAAAGCCGACATCTGATGCAGTCCTATTTTAATCGGGAAGTCATCAGTCTCGACATCACTTGTTCGAAAATGATTCCTTAAATTGTTCATGCCTATGAAAATAAATCTTCATATATATGACATCAATTTTATTCAAAAAATGACCATGGTGTAACTAAAAATTTACATGGTGTATTAGTGAATTTTTCAGCATGTATTTGAAAAACATTAGTTGTGTATGTACAAAACTTACATCGTGTATTTTAAAATTTTGTAGCACGTATTAAAAAATGGTCATTGAGTGTTTAAACAAAATTCTCATCTATTGAGCGACGCCTATTAAAAATGATCATTGTGTATTTAAAAAATGTTTGTGTTGTATCAAAACATTATTTATCATGTATTTTAATATTTTTTCTTATAATCAAAAGAAGTGCTCATGGAATTTAGTAGAATATTAGTGGAATCAATAAAATTGTCCACACATTCTAAAAAATGTGCAAAATAAGTATTCACTCATTCTGAGAAGTGTTCTAGTAAAAAGTTTATCATGTATTTCAAAATTATTTATCAAATTCTAAAAAATCCATTGCAGTAAAAATGTGTTCATCGCATTTTTGGAACTGAAAGAATGATTTCCATATTACAATACTCGAAGAGCAAAATTTAGATACACAACGGACAATTTTTAATACATGATTTACAACTTCAAGTGAACATTTTGTGCACGATGAACAATTTGTAGATACATGGTACGGTACAGATGTTTTAATACACTGTGAACATTTCTAGTATAGGTGCTGCATATGTTTCGTAAAGACGCGATCAACATTTTTAAGTACACAAACAAAAACTATACATAATGCTTTTTCATTATGAACTATGAACTTTTTGTGGACACAAGAAAAACATTCTTCGAAAACACTATTAAACTTTATTATGCACGATTAACAAAAAAGAACTAGAAGAAAAAAAAAGCAGGCAAGAAAGAAAATACACACTGAGAACTAAAAAGGGAAACGAGTAACGAACAAAATAAAAAACAAACCAGCCATAAACCATGTTACAAATGCCATAAGAAAAGCCACAGATAAAATCACGGGGACCGCAACTCAAAAAGAAAAATAGCTGAAACTTCTGTCCCCCTCGCTATTGGCCAGCCCATCTCGCGGTGTATGCATGCGAACAGATGCTCGAGATCACTAATTAAGGGTACCCTTCGCAAAGATCACTCTCACCTTCTTCGAGGTTGACAATTGGTGCACTGCATCTGTGCCACTTGTAGAAACCTGTGAGTTTTTCTTTTTTTAGTAAATACATTTATTTAAAAGCTTTTATCTCTTAAACCATGCGTCTAAATTCCGACCCTTTTTACTGTTGAGTTCTTCGAGACTAGATCTCATGTTAATTGGTTTCATTGAACTTTTTTTCATTAAAAAACTGGAAGAAAAAAATGATTCGGTAGCATGGTTTTTCTTTCACGTTTTCCCTTTGCGAGAGGCACAAGCGGAAGCAAATTTGATCTTCAAATCTAAAGAAGGGAATGTTTAAAATAATTGATGGACATGAAAAGATGTTCCTTTTATAGTTCATCATGTTTAAAAAATTTACAACGGGTTTCTGAAAATGGCCACTACTTATTTCTAAAGATGTTCGGGTGTATTTTAATATTGGCCACAATGTATCTAAATTGCTTCATCATGTGCATAAAAGATCCTCATTCCGTTTGAAAATTTTGTTCATATGTATTTGTAAAAATCATCACATATTTCAGTAATCATTCATCATGTATTTTAAAAATAGTTCCATTGTGTATTTTATAAATGTTCATAGTGTACTAAAAAATGTTCATCATTTATTTTAAAGTTGTACACCATGTATTAATTTTAGCAATATATTCTAAAAATGTTCAGGTAAATTTTAGCATTAACCATCATAAAAGTGTTCACATGGTTTTAAGTACACTATGAACATTCTTATATTTCCATCGAAACGTGCTGTTCCTCGTCGGTGGTTCCGCTTTACAGGGGGACTTGGTTGTAATTTGTATCTTTGTGGAGGTCCTTTCTGTAAAATCCTTGCTTTAATATATCAGTGGTTTCCCACAAAAAAGAAAACTACAAGATTATAGAAAAACAAAGTAAACAATATAATGAATAAGAAAGAGAAGCAACCCATGTACTCTAACCATTGTAGACCAAATACTATTTGTGAGTTTTCGCTAATATGGGCCTAACCCATGTACTGTGCGCTGTTGGCGTGCTGCCAATCCAGCTCGCACTAGGCGACAAATAAATGCATCCGTAACCACCTGCGATAGACTGCAATTGACAGTGGAGCAAACGCTCATGATGGGCCAGTGCAATACACGGAAACGGCCTTTCTTTTTATCGTTTTGTTGTTTTCTGGATTTTTAGCAAGTTAAAATGCAGGTTATTCGATTTTTCCTTTTTCTTTTCTTTTTTTCTTTTTTTGATTTTCTTATTTTAGTATTACATGTTGTACATTTTTTGTATACATCTTTAAAACATTTTTTATATGTTGAAAATATTCTAAATTAATTATTAATATATTTGAGGCAATACATGTTTTTGCATTATAAATATTTCTTATACATCAAAAGCATTTTTTTGTACATGTTGAATATTTTTAAAATACATGAATAAGATTTTGGTTAAATATATGTTATGTTGTCTAGATTTCGCATATACGTTGTACATTTTTCTTATACATATAGCATATCTTTTTACATAAGTTTAACTTTTTTAAATACATGATAACCGTTTTTTGAAATATATGTTTTTTTCTACTTTCACATTGTATAGTTTTTGTACACATCTAAAACACGATTTTAGACAAGGTTATTTTTTTTCAAATACATAATTTACATTTATTTAAAATATATATTGTTATGTGTACTTTTCGTCATACACAGTGCAAAGAAAATTACACATCAGGAACCTTTTTTTACACATTTTACCAGTTTTTTAAATGCACAATTTACATTTTTTTTCCATATAGATGTTTATGAACATTTTTCTGAATGTGTTAGACATTTTTCAATATTTGTAACATTTGTAAAAGTCACAAATATGATAAACAATTGTAAATGTTAAAAATATTTCTTAGTGCTATCAACATTTTTTTATTGCACTAACAAAAATTTTACATCGTGTTAACACTTTCCAAATTGTGATTTTAAAAAAGATTTGAAAAAAATGTATTTAGAATATTTTCAAAATATAAGCAAAAAAAACATGACATCAAAATGATCTTTGGAGTTAGTACATGAGTGGTGCTAAGATTTCTTTGTTTCCGCTGCAGTTTTAGTCCAGAACGTGCTAATTCTCAACAATTCTTCAGTGCAGTTCATGGGATTGGGAAAGTCTGCTGCCGATTTTTGGAACCTAGGACTAGGCGCACCTGTTTAGGCAAAAAAGAGTTAAAAAATGTGAAACTTTGTCAGAGCAAGCATTGTCTAGTGTATTACTCACGTGTAAAGATTTAGGACAAAATGACTTCTTGGTATTCTTGGTATACAAACTATAGTAGTATCTTATTCGTTCCGAATGCCACTGATGTCATTTCGTCACCAAACTTTAGACGCGAGTAGATGTTCTGAGAAAGTCACCCTAATTTAAGTTGGTTTTGGTCTCTTTGGCTGAAAGAAGTAACGGAAACAAATCAACCAGTTGTTAGTTTCTCAGAAGTTAGTGTGTTTTGAGTTCTGAATCCGGTGAGAATCACCTAAGACAACTCGTCGAATTTTGAACAGAAAACCGCTTGAACAAAAAACAATGCACAAGCACAAAACGAGCATAGCTCAAAACACACTAACTTCAGTGGATTTTTACCGGATTGATTCATACATACAAAGAACAGAATGTTTCTTTGTATGTCTCTCGTTTTGTATGTACTGAAGAACACACTAACTTCAGTTGAATGTACTGAAGAACATACAAAGAGCCCAAAACACACTAAAGTTAGTGTGTTTTGAGCTCTGCTCGTTTTGTTTCAAGCGTCATATGTAAGAGAAGAAGAAACATTCGTTATTCGTGTTTCTTCTTCCATCCTATCCTCCTGTGGAAAGAATAACGAATTTTGATTTGATTGATTCATACATACAAAGAACCGAAGAAAAGCTTCAGTTGATCATCCAACATTCCAACTCACTCTCACCCCTACCATAACCAGGACGAGGAGCGGCCCTCGCCGGCGTGGTGGCCCTGTTCTGCGCGATCTCCTGTAGGACGTTCGGCACCGACGTTGCCTCAGCCTCGGCAAACGTCAAGCACGTCGCTGGTGGCCGCGGCCGCCATGGAGGTGGCCGCCTGGATCGACTCGATGTCGGCCACGCTGCGCGGCCTCCTGGTGGAAGCGCTACACCACAACACTTGATTAGGGGCAGTTATCTGCCGGGAAAAATACCTTATCAGGGGCAAATAATCTGCCGGGGATTATATTACTGCCGGCACTAGTGACTGTGGGCTGATAAACTGCCGGTAGAAGTTTATCTACCGGGGCATATGAACTGCCCCGGATGATTTCTACTACGGACGACACGTTTTCTGCCGGCAGAACTAAGCTACGGCCCACTAACTGCCGGACCATCATGGTGTGAGCCAGCGAGTAAAACTTATTGGGCTTTAACGCGCGGGAGAACTAAGCTACGGCCCACTAACTCCCGAACTCCTGCTACTGTCTCTATCGACCACTCGTCTCAAACCGTTCCAAAATTACGCCCCAAATCGAACCCTAGCCAAATCGAACCTCACGCCAACCACCGCCGCCGCCGCCGCCACTACCAACTCACCGGAGCGCCGACTTTCTCCCCGACCATTGCCTCACCGTAGCACCCTCCTCATCCACCACCGAGAACCATTCGCCGCTTCCTCCTCGACCAACGCCGCTCCCCCCAAACACACTCTGCCGCACCCCAGCGTTCCCTCCCCGGGCAGCACCGCGGCGTCCCTCCCCATGGTGCGCGGCATCCGAAGCACGGCGGCTCCTCTCCCCCTGTTGCTACCACGGTGCAGATTTTTCTTCGAGCTGCTTGGTGCCTGCTTCGCCGGCGGCGCGGGAGTCTTGCCCGCCGACGGGCCGCATCTAGCCCGCCGAGGTCGGCTCGACCGCCATGCCGACGAGATTGAGAGGCATAGGGAGGAGTAGGGCGGGGTCACGGGCAAGCAACGGAGGAGGGGGATTTGTCCCTGAGGTACTTGAGGAGGCGAGCGGACATGGGAGGCCGGGGCCGAGCAGCTGTTTGGGTAATCTTTCCTCCTTCCCCTCCCTCCCTCCTTCTCCATGTGTGGTCATCCTCTGCAGCACGCGATGCCCGCTGATTTTTCAACACTTGTCCAGCTGTTCGGAGTTGAGCAGCTAGCTGTTCGGATAAAATATTTTGGAAAGTGGCCATGGTTAATTAGTGTTTCTTTATGTGTAAATATGGAGGGAGTGATAGCAGAGGATGAGTGCTTTCAGAATTGATGCTCAGTTCAGGGTGGAACAGACTGGGTTTATTGGCCATGGAGTTAATTTCATCATCTTACGGACATGATTAAGTTCATACATGCCTCTCTGCGGAATTAATAGTTTTCTCTGCTTGCTTCTATGTTAGTTCTCCTCTTAGATGCTAGATACTTAGGTCCTGATGTTTATGTTCAATTGATCAGAAGTTGCTAGAGCTTGCACTATAGACTATGGATTTGTGAAGTAACATGCCTTATTGATCTGATCTGATTCGTACAGAAGTTCTAGTTCATTCAGACATATAGGTATAAGGATTGTGTGATTTTGCTGCGTGGTTCAATCTTAATCATAAGGTATGTAATTTGGATCCTCTCCTCATCGCTCTTCTCTTCTTCCCCTTCACGAACAAGCATTTCTATCACTTTGTAAAAATAGAACATATGTATCCGCTGAAACAAGTTGACAGTAGAACTACCGTTACCCAAAAGAAATACAAAAAAACATGGCATCGTTAACTGACTTTTGATACAACAATCAGTCGAATTTATTTTGGTAGACGGCACATGCAGTTCCTCTCTTCTGCTATATAGTCAGTGCACCATACAGATTTTTTCTTAGGTCACTGAAGATTATAATCTCTGGGATTTGGGAGTCTGTTGTGACCGTGTATCAATTAATTCAGGCCTACGAATGAGGCTTGAAATGATTTGGACGAAGAGAATACATTAAACAAATCTGAATCCAAACAGTCTATTTCAAGGATCACACCAAAAAAAGGTTTGCTGTTCAGATCCTCATTTTATTACATCTAAATTTATTGGACAGGATATGTTGAGTGCAGTTACAACTTGCAACTTTTTCGTTTGCATTGAACAGACTCGTCCCTGTTCAAAACCAAGATCCTGTAGAAATTGGCTATGCCTGAAGATAGAGATGGACAGGGTCATAGATTGAAGGGCACGAGCAAGCAAGTGATTCTTCGGTCAGTTCTATGTCCAGTGGAAAGCTATGTACAGGGCCTAAGCATGTAAGCTTATGATATTGTGATTTTATTTAGTTATTTACCAATGAATATTATGGTTGATTGCTTAAGAGTCAATGCTTCTATCTATGCAGGTAGAAGTGGATTATAAGTCCATTCCGAAGGCGGCAACACGACCAGAACGAAGCTGACTAGGTAATAAGTCTTGGATTCAATTATTTCTTGTAGTTGTTTGTAGATCTGTGGCTCTCTCACCCATTATAATTTATGAAAGCAGATTCTCTAAGTCATTAGTTGCACCTTATACATGTTCATGAGACCGCCTGATGTCTTTATGCCATATCATGCACCATTGAAAGTTTTTTTAGTAACAATCTTGTGTTACACTCTATGTGGTTTTGCTTGCTCAGGTATGGCTTGTTTAGTATTGCACTTCATTCTAATTGTGCTCAATTCAGATTCCCTGCTTCCTACTCTTCTATCTTATTTTTGTTTTACAGTTTTAGCACCCATTTTTTAACTGGTCATTGCTCTGCTTGTCCCTTCTGTATATGAACTGTCATGTTTTATGCAAGTTGCATCGGTTAACTGCCGGGAGAAATACCTTACCAAAATTATTTGTTCTTCTGTACATGAAGTTTCTGTTGCTAATTTTTTCTTGTATTTACTCTGGACTGAATATTTACCAAGTGAATCAACAATATGTATTATTCTCTAAAAGTTCTAAATAATTCTTCAAAATAATCAAAGAGCAGCTGATTGATCATGGTCGTGCGATCTCAATAGCTGTTGCATATTTGCACATATCTAGCTAGTCTAATCATAGTTCACGAAATTATCTCCTTTCAGGGAACACCTCCGTATCCTCCTAAGTTTGCATATCTTCTTTTGAAATTATGGATAAGCCATCTAGCTGCGCACTTGCACAGTGTGTGTCTATTTGATATGATTACAGATAGTTTTGTTCTCTCAGGTATGCAGACTGGGACCTACAATAGCTGCCCACGGCTTAAACACAAGATCTGTCTGGTTTTCATGATTACCATAGTTTTAATTACTGTGAGCTGTTTGGTTGCTATTAAAACTGTGATATTAGTATCATAGTATTGCCAAAACCATGGTATTTTCTCTGCCTAGAGGAAAAACAGTGAGACCTAGTTTGGCAGCATAGTTTTAAAAAAACTATAGTAATTCAAAAAACCTCAGTTTTTCAATGTGTGGAAAATGAATACTTTGGTGTCCAAAGACTAGTTTTTCTCTGTTTTGGCAAAATAGATCGAGTTGTTTGGTTGCTATTAAAAACTGTGATATTAGTACTCCAATTAGACAATATAGTCTGGCGCACAAGCGCAGCAGCCTGGGCATCAATTCCAAGGCTAATCTGCTACTGCATACCAGATTTGTAACTTTATGGTCCATTTAATAATATACCAGGGCAGGCTATGATCCAAACACCTCTAGTCTAGGCTAGCCTGAACAGGTTTTTGGTCTGTTGCAGGTTTCCTAAAGACACACAAGTTGATGGAGGTTTGGAAGATCTACAAGCGGCTGAATGTTTGGAAGATCTACAATTAAGTTGGAGTGATAATATAATGCACCTTGTCTGTTGAACCTGGAGACATTGGCAAGTTCTCCTTATTTTGGTGGTTGCTTTGGTACACAAGCTACTGAATGCTTATTTTAGTTGTGTGGCACATCTAGAAACATAAGTACTTTTCCTTTTGTGCCAGCACAACGTCCTTGTATATGGTCTCCCGAATGTATCAGAAACATATGTATTTGATACGTTATGTTTATATTGAAGGAATTTTAAAGTTTTCGATGACGCGTGACTTCAATTCAGGTGTTTGACTAAGTTGTATGATCTATCCTGTTGCACGGATGGATATTGAATTAGGTATATGTTGCATATATAAAACAGTTTTTGCTAGTTAAACACAACGATATGGCATTCTATCTGCCGGGTTAACAAGCTTGTAACGGCAGTAACATTGTCGGTAACTGTAGATCCTATGGCACAACCAGTCTGCCGGGAGAAATCAAACTGCCGGCAAATACAGCAGCCAAGGCAGAGAAACTGCCGGGAATAATCTATCTGCTGGGAGAAGTAATCCCCGGCAGCCCGTTCTTGTGGCAGTTCTATCTGCCGGGAGAATCACTATCCCGGCAGTTTATTTGCCGTCTTAAGAGCTTTACCGCGGCAGATTACATGCCATTGCATTGGTGTTGTGGTGTAGTCTGAGGAAGCCATCGAAGCATCCTGACGACGTTCTGCGTGGCCGACGCGTTGCGCAGCGCCTCCAGCGCCACCTTCTGCGCCTGCTACCGCTGCTCCATGGCCTCCTGATATGACAAATTTCGCAGCATCGGTTCAGTTCAGAGTTCAGATAGAACAACTGAACTGATAGAGACAAGCCTATCTGAATAATTGACGATCACACACCTTGCCGAGAGAGCTGAGCTTCCCCGGCACCGGCACGCGGGCCGCCGTCGATGGCCGCCGCTTGGAGGAGGTGGCGGTGCTGTCGAAGTCGTCATCAGAGACCGGCGAGGAGGGCTCCTCCTCCCTGGGCCTCCTGCTCATCGTCCGGACGGCCATGCAGCTCATCGAGCTCTTCTCCTGCACACACAAATAGTTCAAGCTTCAGTTCAGATCAGAAGCAGCAAGATGCAGTTCAGGTGTGCAGATGACATACAGGTGGGAAGGGGCTCTTGGGGATCTTCTTGGGCGGCGGAGGGGGGTCGCCCCTGTCGGCGATGAAGCTCCGGCTGCGGATGACCAGCCGGGGCATGACGCTGGTGCTCTTCCTGACGGAAGACGCGGAGCTGCGCGCCGCGAGGGCCGCTCCTTGACGGGCGTCCTCTCCTCGAAGCTAAGCGCGATGGGTTTGACGACCTTGGGCGACGCGAGCACCCCACCGCCATGGTTCTCGGGGCCCCAGGATCCCCTCCGCGGCGCGGTGGGATTCCTGGTGGGCTCGGGGGTGCCGACGACGAGCGGGTGGCGCCCGGGGATGGGCCTGGCGCCGATGACGATGGGCACGGGGAAGCCCGGGTCGAGGCGGTTGATAACCCACAAGTGTAGGGGATCGCAACAGCTTTCGAGGCTAAAGTATTCAACCCAAATTTATTGATTCGACAAAAGGGGAGCCAAAGAATATTCTCAAGTATTAGCAGCTGAGTTGTCAATTCAACCACACCTGGATAACTTAGTATCTGCAGCAAGGTATTTAGTAGCAAAGTAATATGATAGTGGTGGTAACGGTAACAAAAGAGTAATGAAAGCAATAGTAATATTTTTGTTGTTTTTTAGTGATTGTAACAATAGCAACGAGAAAGTAAATAAGCGTAAACCAGTAGATGGAAAGCTCATAGGCATTGGACCGGTGATGGATAATTATGCCGGATGCGGTTCATCATGTAACAGTCATAACATAGGGTGACACAGAACTAGCTCTAATTCATCAATGTAATGTAGGCATGTATTCCGAATATAGTCATACGTGCTTATGGAAAAGAACTTGCATGACATCTTTTGTCCTACCCTCCCGTGACAGCGGGGTCCTAATGGAAACTAAGGGATATTAAGGCCTCCTTTTAATAAAGAACCGGAACAAAGCATTAGCACATAGTGAATACATGAACTCCTCAAACTATGGTCATCACCGTGAGTGGTCCCGATTATTGTCACTTCGGGGTTGCCGGATCATAACACATAGTAGGTGACTATAGACTTGCAAGATAGGATCAAGAACTCACATATATTCATGAAAACATAATAGGTTCAGATATGAAATCATGGCACTCGGGCCCTAGTGACAAGCATTAAGCATAGCAAAGTCATAGCAACATCAATCTCAGAACATAGTGGATACTAGGTATCAAACCCTAACAAAACTAACTCGATTACATGATAGATCTCATCCAATCCATCACCGTCCAGCAAGCCTACGATGGAATTACTCACGCACGACGGTGAGCATCATGAAATTGGTGATGGAGGATGGTTGATGATGACGACGGCGACGAATTCCCCTCTCCAGAGCCCCGAACGGACTCCAGATCAGCCCTCCCGAGAGGTTTTAGGGCTTGGCGGCGGCTCCGTATCGTAAAACACGATGATTTCTTCTCCTTGATTTTTTTCTCCCTGAAAGCAAATATATAGAGTTGGAGTTGGCGTCGGTGGAGCTCCAGGGGGCCCACGAGGTAGGGGGCGCGCCCTAGGGGGGGGCACCCTCGTGGACAGGGTGTGGGCCCCCTGGTCTTCATTTTTGGCGAGGATTTCTTATTATTTTTAACTAGATGTTCCGTGAAGTTTCAGGTCATTCTGAGAACTTTTGTTTTCTGCACATAAAACAACATCATGGCAATTCTGCTGAAAACAGCGCCAGTCCGGGTTAGTTCCATTCAAATCATGCAAGTTAGAGTCCAACACAAGGGCAAAAGTGTTTGGAAAAGTAGATACGACGGAGACGTATCAACTCCCCCAAGCTTAAACCTTTGCTTGTCCTCAAGCAATTCAGTTGACAAACTGAAAGTGATAAAGAAAAACTTTTACAAACTCTGTTTGCTCTTGTTGTTGTAAATATGTAAAGTCAGCATTCAAGTTTTCAGCAAAGATTATAACTAACCACATTTGCAATAATTCTCAGGTCTCATGTTTACTCATATCAATAGCATAATCAACTAGCGAGCCATAATAATAAATCTTGGATGACAACACTTTCTCAAAACAATCATAATATGATATAACAAGATGATATCTCGCTTGCCCTTTCTGAGACCGCAAAACATAAATGCAGAGCACCCATAAAGATCAAGGACTGACTAGATATTGTAATTCATGGTAAAAGAGATCTAGTCATAATCATACCCAATATAAATTAATAGTAATGAATGCAAATGACAGTTGTGCTCTCCAGCTAGTGCTTTTTAATAAGAGGGTGATGACTCAACATAAAAGTAAGTAGATAGGCCCTTCGTAGAGGGAAGCAGGGATTTGTAGAGGTGCCAGAGCTCGGTTTTGAAATAGAGATAAATAATATTTTGAGTGGCATACTTTCATTGTCAACATAACAACTAAGAGATGGCTATATCTTCCATGCTACACACATTATAGGCGGTTCCCAAACAGAATGGTAAAGTTTATACTCCCCCTCCACCAACAAGCATCAATCCATGGCTTGCTCAAAACAACGAGTTCCTCCAACTAACAAGAGTCCCGGGGGAGTTTTGTTTGCAATTAATTTGATTTAGTTTGCATAAAGCATGGGACTGGGCATCCCGGTGACCAGCCACTTTCTCGTGAGTGAGGAGCGGAGTCCACTCCTCTTGAGAATAACCCGCCTAACATGGAAGATAAGGGCAGCCCTAGTTGATACATGAGCTATCCAAGCATACAAAACAGAATGTTTATTTGAAGGTTTAGAGTTTGGCACATACAAATTTACTTGGAACGGCAGGTAAATACCGCATATAGGAAGGTATGGTGGACTCATATGGAACAACTTTGGGGTTTAAGGGATTGGATGCACAAGCAATATTCCCGCTTAGTACAAGTGAAGGCTAGCAAAAGACTGGGAAGCAACCAACTAGAGAGCGATAACAGCCATGAACATGCATTAAAATTAATGAATATTGGATGCAAGCATGAGTAGGATATAATCTACCATGAACATAAATATCATGAAGGCTATGTTGATTTTGTTTCAACTACATGCATGAACATGCGCCAAGTCTAGTCATTTAAATCATTCAAAGGAGGATACCACCCTATCATACCACATCACAACCATTTCGATAGCATGTTGGCACGCAAGGTAAACCATTATAACTCTTAGCTAATCAAGCATGGCACAAGCAACTATGATCTCTAATTGTCATTGCAAACGTGTTTATCCATAATAAGCTGAATCAAGAACGATGAACTTATCATATTTACAAAAACAAGAGAGGTCGAGTTCATACCAGCTTTTCTCATTTCAGTCAATCCATCATATATCATCATAATTGCCTTTCACTTGCACGACCGAACGATGTGAATAATAATAAGAGTGCACGTGCATTGGACTAAGCTGGAATCTACGAGCATTCAATAAACAGGAGAAGACAAAGCAATATGGGCTCTTGGTTAAATCAACAATAATGCATATAAGAGCCACTTCAACAATTTAATTATGGTCTTCTCCTATCGACCCCCAAAGAAAAGAAAAGAAATAAAACTATGTACACGGGAAAGCTCCCAACAAGCAAAAGAAGAACGGGAAATATTTTTGGGTTTTCTTTTTAATTGTTATTACTACAGCAGAGAAGTAAACTACTACTAATTTTTTTCTTAAGGTTTACTAAACACACAAGAAGAAAGCAAGAAAAATAAAATAAACTAGCATGGATATTACAGTGAAAGAGTATGAGCACCGACATCTAGCAATGAGTGTGTGAACTTAAATGTAATGTCGGTGAGAAATACGTACTCCCCCAAGCTTAGGCTTTTGGCCTAAGTTGGTTTATTGCCAGGGATAGCCTGACTGATACCCATAGGTGTAGCTGGGGTCGTACTGAGATGCAACATTTATCGCCTCCTGAGCTGCAGCGTGGCGTCGGGCTGCCTCCGCTCTCCTCTCGTACTCATCTACCTCCTCTCTGGTAATAACATATCTTTCTTTTGTCTGAGAATCAAAGAAGGCAGGAGCAGGGAGAGTAATACAGACAACACGTCCTTTGTCAAAGATTAGTCGATATAAGAGAGGTGATTCATTCCTTTCGACAAACTGGCGGGAGGCCATAGAATTAAAATCTAAATAAGTAGGAGGCAACTCCATATCACCCTCACGAACATCCACCTCAAGAAAATTAGTTAAGCGGGTTGCATAAATTCCTCCAAAGAAATCTTCATTATATCTATTATGATGCAACCTACGTGCTACAATGGCTCCCATATGATAAGATTGGTCTCCTAACACAACACTCCTGAGAATGCTAAGGTCAGGGACACACATGTGACATGCTTCATCCTTAGCATTTATGCACCTACCTATGAAGAGAGCAAAATAATGTATAGCAGGAAAGTGAATGCTCCCTATGGTAGCTTGTGTTATATCTCTAGATTCCCCTACAATTATACTAGCAAGAAAGTTTCTAAATTCAGATTTATGGGGATCACTAGCACTACCCCATTGTGGAAGTTTGCAAGCACAAGTAAAATCCTCTAAGTCCATGGTATAAGATTTGTCATAAAGATTGAACATGACAGTAGGAGAATTACGCGAAGATGAAAATTCAAACCTCCTCACAAATGAGCTAGTGAGTTGATGGTACTGTGGGCATTTGTCTGCCTCAAAGTCCACAAGATCGGCGTTACGCAAATATGCGTTGAATTCCTCTTTGATTCCCGCTCGATCCATAAAATTTTCTGACGGCCATTCACAGGGTCGCACTGGAGCGTCCCTTGGGGGCTCCTCATCAGCATCACGCATTGCAAGCTTGGGTCCTTGCTTCCTTGAAGAACCACCTTGGAACATTTTCCTAAGCATATTGCTTTCTCTGAAAAATTTCTGAATTTTTTTAGTAACTTCAAACAAAAGTGAACCGAGCTCAACAAAATTGATAGCAACTACTCCTACAAGTGCCTAGAGCCTAAATCAAGCATTAGAACTACTTGGAACCATATAAATTTGACATGAAAGCTCAAGAACATGGTCACCTATGCAGCACAAATTTGCAAAGAATAAAGCACTAGAACAAAAACTAATTGGACCAATGGAGGAGTGACATACCAAGGACCAATCTCCCCAAGTAGTTTTGTGAGAGGTGCTTTGAGCAAGGAGATCGAAAATCACAACAAAGTGAGCTAGAACTCGTGCTTGAGCTGGTTATTCGTGTTTGTGGGAGGAAGAAGAAGAGGATGGGTGCAAGAATAAGTGGAGGAGGGCCACCGTGGGCCCACGAGGCAGGGGGTAGGGCGCGCCCTTCACCCTCGTGGCCAGGTGGCAGCTCCCCCCGCGGTGCTTTCAGTTCCATAAATCCTCAAATATTCCCGAAAAAATCATATTAAATTGGCATGGCATTTGGAGGACTTCTATTTTCGGGGTATTTTTATATTGCACGGATAAACCAGGAAACAGACAGAAAAACACTATTTTTACTTTCTTTCCACTAAACAACAGAAAGTATAAAGAGGGTACAGAAGGTTGTGCCTTCTAGTTTCATCCATCTCATGCTCATCAAAAGGAATCCACTAACAAGGTTGATCAAGTCTTGTTAACGAACTCATTCCGAATAACATGAAACCGGAGAAATTTCGAATAACACTATGTTACCTCAACGGGGATATGCACATCCCCAATAATAAGAATATCATATTTCTTTTTGACGGTAGGAAGAGGAAATTCAAAACCTCCAAATATAATCGATGGAATTTTCCAATAGAGTTGATACTATGAACTTGAGGTTGTTTCCTCGGAAAGTGTACTGTATGCTCATTACCATTAACATGAAAAGTGACATTGCCTTTGTTACAATCAATAACAGCACCTGCAATATTCAAAAAAGGTCTTCCAAGAATGATATACATACTATCGTCCTCGAGAATATCAAGAATAAAAAAGTCCATTAAAATAGTAACGTTTGCAATCACAACAGACACATCCTCACAAATACCGACAGGTATAGCAGTTGATTTATCAGCCATTTGCAAAGATATTTCAGTAGGTGTCAACTTATTCAAGTCAAGTCTACGATATAAAGAGAGAGGCATAACACTAACACCGGCTCCAAGATCACATAAATCAGTTGTAACATAATTTCTTTTAATGGAGCATGGTATAGTAGGTACTCCTGGATCTCCAAGTTTCTTTGGTATTCCACCCTTGAAAGTATAATTAGCAAGCATGGTGGAAATTCCAGCTTCCGGTATCTTTCTTTTATTTGTAACAATATCTTTCATATACTTAGCATAAGGATTCATTTTGAGCATATGAGTTAATCGCATACGCAAAAAGATAGGTCTAATCATTTCAGCAAATTGCTCAAAATCCTCATCATCCTTTTTCTTGGATGGTTTGGGAGGAAAAGGCATGGGTTTCTGAACCCAATGTTCTCTTTCTTTACCATGTTTCCTAGCAACAAAGTCTCTCTTATCATAACGTTGATTCTTTGATTGTGAGTTATCAAGATCAACAACAGGTTCAATTTCTACATCATTATCATTACTAGGTTGAGCATCCTCATGAACATCATCATTAACATTTTCATTAGGTTCATGTTCATTACCAGATTGTGTTTCAGCATCAGGCATAGATATATCATTTGGATTCTCAGGTGGTGCAGCAATAGGTTCACTAGAAGTTTGCAAAGTCCTATCATTTTTCTTTTTCTTTCATTTAGAAGAAGTAGGTGCATCAATATTATTTCTCTGAGAATCTTGCTCAACTCTCTTAGGGTGGCCTTCAGGATACAAAGGTTCCTGAGTCATTCTACCAGTTCTAGTAGCCACTCTAACAGCATAATAAATTTTCTTACTATTCATTTCGTTGAGCAAATCATTTTGAGCTTCAAGTACTTGTCCTACTTGAGTGGTAACCATAGAAGCATGTTTGCTAACAAGTTTAAGTTCACATCTAACATCAGCCATATAATCACCCACATGTTTAATCATATAAGTATTTTGTTTTAATTGTCTACCAAAATAAGCATTGAAATTTTCTTGTTTGACAATAAAATTATCTAACTCATCAAATCATTGCCTAGAAGACTTATAGTGAGGAATATCACCTTCATCAAATCTATAGGGAGAATTTGCCTTTACTACCTGTGTCGGGATATCAAGATCGAGAGGTTCTTCAATAGGTAATGGATCAAGTGAAGGAAATATGCCCTAGAGGCAATAATAAAGTTATTATTTATTTCCTTATATCATGATAAAGGTTTATTATTCATGCTAGAATTGTATTAACCGGAAACATAATACATGTGTGAATACATAGACAAACAGAGTGTCACTAGTATGCCTCTACTAGACTAGCTCGTTAATCAAAGATGGTTATGTTTCCTAACCATGAACAAAGAGTTGTTATTTGATTAACGAGGTCACATCATTAGTTGAATGATCTGATTGACATGACCCATTATATTAGCTTAGCACCCGATCGTTTAGTATGTTGCTATTGCTTTATCCATGACTTATACATGTTCCTATGACTATGAGATTATGCAACTCCCGTTTGCCGGAGGAACACTTTGGGTACTACCAAACGTCACAACGTAACTGGGTGATTATAAAGGAGTACTACAGGTGTCTCCAATGGTAGATGTTGGGTTGGCGTATTTCGAGATTAGGATTTGTCACTCCGATCGTCGGAGAGGTATCTCTGGGCCCTCTCGGTAATGCACATCACTTAAGCCTTGCAAGCATTGCAACTAATGAGTTAGTTGCGGGATGATGTATTACGGAACGAGTAAAGAGACTTGCCGGTAACGAGATTGAACTAAGTATTGGATACTGATGATCGAATCTTGGGCAAGTAACATACCGATGACAAAGGGAACAACGTATGTTGTTATGCGGTCTGACCGATAAAGATCTTCGTAGAATATGTAGGAGCCAATATGGGCATCCAGGTCCCACTATTGGTTATTGACCGGAGATGTGTCTCGGTCATGTCTACATTGTTCTCGAATCGTAGGGTCCGCACGCTTAACGTTACAGTGACAGTTATTATGAGTTTATGCATTTTGATGTACCGAAGGTTGTTCGGAGTCCCGGATGTGATCACGGACATGACGAGGAGTCTCGAAATGGTCGAGACGTAAAGATTGATATATTGGAAGCCTATGTTTGGACATCAGAAGTGTTCCGGGTGAAATCGGGATCTTACCGGAATACCGGGAGGGTTACCGGAACCCCTCGGGAGCCAAATGGGCCAACATGGGCCTTGGTGGAAAGGTGAAAGGGCTGCCCTCATGGGCTGCGCGCCTCCCCCCTTCCCCTAGTCCTATTATGACTAGGGAAGGTGACCGGCCAGCCCCTCTCTCTTTCCCCACTTGGGGAGTCCTATTAGGAATAGGATTGGAGGGGAGTCCTACTCCCAGCGGGAGTAGGACTCCTCCTATGGCTACCGCACCCCTCCCCCTTTGCCCCTTTATATACGGGGGCAGGGGGCACCTCTAGAGATACAATTGATCATTGAGATGTTTCCTTAGCCGTGTGCGGTGCCCCCTGCCACCAAATTCCACCTCGGTCATATTGTCGCAGTGCTTAGGCGAAGCCCTGCGTCAGTAGTACATCAAGATCGTCACCACGCCGTCGTGCTGACGGAACTCTTCCTCGATGCTTTGCTGGATCGGAGCCCGAGGATCATCATCGAGCTGAACGTGTGCTAAGAACTCGGAGGTGCCGGAGTAACGGTGCTTGGATCGGTCGGACCGGGAAGAAGACGTACGACTACTTCCTCTACGTTGTATCAAACGCTTCCGTTGCGATCTACAAGGGTACGTAGATCATACTCTCCCCACGTTGCTATGCATCACCATGATCTTGCGTGTGCGTAGGAAAATTTTGAAATTACTACGTTCCCCAACAGTGGTATCAGAGCCTGGTTTTATGGTTTGATGTTATTTGCACGAGTAGAACACAAGTGAGTTGTGGGTGATATAAGTCACACTGCCTACCAGCATGTCATACTTTGGGTCGGCGGTATTGTTGGACGAGACGATCCGGACCAACCTTACGCGTACTCTTACGCGAGACCGGTTCCCTCGACGTGCTTTGCACATAGATGGCTTGCGGAAGACTGTCTCTCCAACTTTAGTTGAACCGAGTGTGGCTACGCCCGGTCCTTGAGAAGGTTAAAACGGAGTCTATTTGACAAACTATCGTTGTGGTTTTGATGCGTAGGTAAGATGAGTTCTTGCTTAAGCCCGTAGCAGCCACGTAAAACTTGCAACAACAAAGTAGAGGACGTCTAACTTGTTTTTGCAGGGCATGTTGTGATGTGATATGGTCAAGACATGATGCTAAATTTTATTGTATGAGATGATCATGTTTTGTAACCGAGTTATCGGCAACTGGCAGGAGCCATATGGTTGTCGCTTTATTGTATGCAATGCAATCGCGATGTAATGCTTTACTTTATTACTAAGCGGTAGTGATAGTCGTGGAAGCATAAGATTGGCGAGACAACAACGATGCTACGATGGAGATCAAGGTGTCGCGCCGGTGACGATGGTGATCATGACGGTGCTTCGGAGATGGAGATCACAAGCACAAGATGATGATGACCATATCATATCACTTATATTGATTGCATGTGATGTTTATCTTTTTATGCATCTTATCTTGCTTTGATTGACGGTAGCATTATAAGATGATCTCTCACTAAATTATCAAGAAGTGTTCTCCCTGAGTATGCACCGTTGCAAAAGTTCTTCGTGCTGAGACACCACGTGATGATCGGGTGTGATAGGCTCTACGTTCAAATACAACGGGTGCAAAACAGTTGCACACGCGGAATACTCAGGTTATACTTGACAAGCCAAGCATATGCAGATATGGCCTCGGAACACAGAGACCGAAAGGTCGAGCGTGAATCATATAGTAGATATGATCAACATAACGATGTTCACCATTGAAAACTACTCCATATCACGTGATGATCGGTTATGGTTTAGTTGATTTGGATCACGTGATCACTTAGAGGATTAGAGGGATGTCTATCTAAGTGGGAGTTCTTAATTAATTTGATCAACTGAACATAAACTTATCATGAACTTAGTACCTGATAGTATCTTGCTTGTTTATGTTGATTGTAGATAGATGGCTCGTGCTGTTGTTCCGTTAAATTTTAATGCGTTCCTTGAGAAAGCAAAGTTGAAAGATGATGGTAGCAATTACACAGACTGGGTCCGTAACTTGAGGATTATCCTCATTGCTGCACAGAAGAATTACGTCCTGGAAGCACCGCTAGGTGCCAGGCCTGCTGCTAGAGCAACACCAGAAGTTATGAACGTCTGGCAGAGCAAAGCTGATGACTACTCGATAGTTCAGTGTGCCATGCTTTACGGCTTAGAACCGGGACTTGAACGACGTTTTGAACATCATGGAGCATATGAGATGTTCCAGGAGTTGAAGTTAATATTTCAAGCAAATGCCCGGATTGAGAGATATGAAGTCTCCAATAAGTTCTATAGCTGCAAGATGGAGGAGAACAGTTCTGTCAGTGAGCATATACTCAAAATGTCTGGGTATAATAATCACTTGATTCAATTGGGAGTTACTCTTCCAGATGATTGCGTCATTGACAGAATTCTCCAATCACTGCCAGCAAGCTACAAGAGCTTCGTGATGAACTATAATATGCAAGGGATGAACAAGACTATTCCCGAGCTCTTCGCAATGCTAAAAGCTGCGGAGGTAGAAATCAAGAAGGAGCATCAAGTGTTGATGGTTAACAAAACCACTAGTTTCAAGAAAAAGGGCAAAGGGAAGAAAAAGGGGAACTTCAAGAAGAACGGCAAGCGAGTTGCTGCTCAAGAGAAGAAACCCAAGTCTGGACCTAAGCCTGAAACTGAGTGCTTCTACTGCAAGCAGACTGGTCACTAGAAGCGGAACTGCCCCAAGTATTTGGCGGATAAGAAGGATGGCAAGGTGAACAAAGGTATATGTGATATACATGTTATTGATGTGTACCTTACTAATGCTCGCAGTAGCACCTGGGTATTTGATACTGGTTCTGTTGCTAATATTTGCAACTCGAAACAGGGACTACAGAATAAGCGGACACTAGCAAAGGACGAGGTGACGATGCGCGTGGGAAACGGTTCCAAAGTCGATGTGATCGCGGTTGGCACGCTACCTCTACATCTACCTCCGGGATTAATATTAGACCTAAATAATTGTTATTTGGTGCCAGCGTTGAGCATGAACATTATATCTGGATCTTGTTTAATGCGAGACGGTTATTCATTTAAATCAGAGAATAATGGTTGTTCTATTTATATGAGTAATATCTTTTATGGTCATGCGCCTTTGAAGAGTGGTCTATTTTTGATGAATCTCGATAGTAGTGATACACATATTCATAATGTTGAAGCCAAAAGATGCAGAGTTGATAATGAAAGTGCAACTTATTTGTGGCACTGTCGTTTAGGTCATATCGGTGTAAAGCGCATGAAGAAACTCCATACTGATGGACTTTTGGAACCACTTGATTATGAATCACTTGCTACTTGCGAACCGTGCCTCATGGGCAAGATGACTAAAACACCGTTCTCCGGTACTATGGAGAGAGCAATAGATTTGTTGGAAATCATACATACCGATGTATGTGGACTGATGAATATTGAGGCTCGTGGCGGATATCGTTATTTTCTCACCTTCACAGATGACTTAAGCAGATATGGGTATATCTACTTAATGAAACACAAGTCTGAAACATTTGAAAAGTTCAAAGAATTTCAGAGTGAAGTTGAAAATCATCGTAACAAGAAAATAAAGTTTCTACGATCTGATCGTGGAGGAGAATATTTGAGTTACGAGTTTGGTGTACATTTGAAAAATTGTGGAATAGTTTCGCAACTCACGCCACCCGGAACACCACAGCGTAATGGTGTGTCCGAACGTCGTAATCGTACTTTACTAGATATGGTGCGATCTATGATGTCTCTTACTGATTTACCGCTATCGTTTTGGGGATACGCTCTAGAGACGGCCGCATTCACGTTAAATAGGGCACCATCTAAATCCGTTAAGACGACGCCTTATGAACTATGGTTTGGCAAGAAACCAAAGTTGTCGTTTCTTAAAGTTTGGGGCTGCGATGCTTATGTGAAAAAGCTTCAACCTGATAAGCTCGAACCCAAATCGGAGAAATGTGTCTTCATAGGATATCCAAAGGAAACTGTTGGATACACCTTCTATCACAGATCCGAAGGCAAGACTTTTGTTGCTAAGTTCGGAAACTTTCTAGAGAAGGAGTTTCTTTCGAAAGAAGTGAGTGGGAGGAAAGTAGAACTTGACGAGGTAACTGTACCTACTCCTTTATTGAGAAGTAGTACATCACAGAAAACTGTTTCTGCGACACCTACACCAATAAGTGAGGAAGCTAATGATGATGATCATGAAACTTTAGATCAAGATACTACTGAACCTCGTAGATCAACCAGAGTGAGATCCGCACCAGAGTGGTACGGTAATCCTGTTCTGGAGGTCATGATATTAGATCATGATGAACCTACGAACTATGAAGAAGCGATGGTGAGCCCAGATTCCGCAAAGTGGCTTGAAGCCATGAAATCTGAGATGGGATCCATGTATGAGAACAAAGTATGGACTTTGGTTGACTTGCCCGATGATCGGCAAGCAATTGAGAACAAATGGATCTTTAAGAAGAAGACTGACGCTGATGGTAATGTTACTGTCTACAAAGCTCGACTTGTCGCAAAAGGTTTTCGACAAGTTCAAGGGATTGCCTACGATGAGACTTTCTCACCCGTAGCGATGCTTAAGTCTGTCCGAATCATGTTAGCAATTGCCGCATTTTATGATTATGAAATTTGGCAGATGGATGTCAAAACTGCATTCCTGAATGGATTTCTGGAAGAAGAGTTGTATATGATGCAACCGGAAGGTTTTGTCGATCCAAAGGGAGCTAACAAAGTGTGCAAGCTCCAGCGATCCATTTATGGACTGGTGCAAGCCTCTCGGAGTTGGAATAAACGCTTTGATAGTGTGATCAAAGCATTTGGTTTTATACAGACTTTCGGAGAAGCCTGTATTTACAAGAAAGTGAGTGGGAGCTCTGTAGCATTTCTAATATTATATGTGGATGACATATTACTGATTGGAAATGATATAGAATTTCTGGATAGCATAAAGGGATACTTGAATAAAAGTTTTTCAATGAAAGACCTCGGAGAAGCTGCTTACATATTAGGCATAAAGATCTATAGAGATAGATCAAGACGCTTAATTGGACTTTCACAAAGCACATACCTTGACAAGATCTTGAAGAAGTTCAAAATGGATCAAGCAAAGAAAGGGTTCTTGCCTGTGTTACAAGGTGTGAGATTGAGTAAGACTCAAAGCCCGACCACCGCAGAAGATAGAGAGAAAATGAAAGATGTTCCCTATGCTTCAGCCATAGGCTCTATCATGTATGCAATGCTGTGTACCAGACCTGATGTGTGCCTTGCTATAAGTTTAGCAGGGAGGTACCAAAGTAATCCAGGAGTGGATCACTGGACAGCGGTCAAGAACATCCTGAAATACCTGGAAAGGACTAAGGATATGTTTCTCATATATGGAGGTGACAAAGAGCTCACCGTAAGAGGTTACGTTGATGCAAGCTTTGACATTGATCCGGACGATTCTAAATCGCAAACCGGATACGTGTTTACATTAAACGGTGGAGCTGTCAGTTGGTGTAGTTCTAAACAAAGCGTCATAGCGGGATCTACATGTGAAGCGGAGTACATAGCTGCTTCGGAAGCAGCAAACGAAGGAGTCTGTATGAAGGAGTTCATATCCGATCTAGGTGTCATACCTAGTGCATCGGGTCCAATGAAAATCTTTTGTGACAATATTGGTGTAATTGCCTTGGCAAAGGAATCCAGATTTCACAAAAGGACCAAACACATCAAGAGACGCTTCAACTCCATCCGGGATCTAGTCCAGGTGGGAGACATAGAGATTTGCAAGATACATACGGATCTGAATGTTGCAGACCCATTGACTAAGCCTCTTCCACGAGCAAAACATGATCAGCACCAAGACTCCATGGGTGTTAGGATCATTATAGTGTAATCTAGATTATTGACTCTAGTGCAAGTGGGAGACTGAAGGAAATATGCCCTAGAGGCAATAATAAAGTTATTATTTATTTCCTTATATCATGATAAAGGTTTATTATTCATGCTAGAATTGTATTAACCGGAAACATAATACATGTGTGAATACATAGACAAACAGAGTGTCACTAGTATGCCTCTACTAGACTAGCTCGTTAATCAAAGATGGTTATGTTTCCTAACCATGAACAAAGAGTTGTTATTTGATTAACGAGGTCACATCATTAGTTGAATGATCTGATTGACATGACCCATTATATTAGCTTAGCACCCGATCGTTTAGTATGTTGCTATTGCTTTATCCATGACTTATACATGTTCCTATGACTATGAGATTATGCAACTCCCGTTTGCCGGAGGAACACTTTGGGTACTACCAAACGTCACAACGTAACTGGGTGATTATAAAGGAGTACTACAGGTGTCTCCAATGGTAGATGTTGGGTTGGCGTATTTCGAGATTAGGATTTGTCACTCCGATCGTCGGAGAGGTATCTCTGGGCCCTCTCGGTAATGCACATCACTTAAGCCTTGCAAGCAGTGCAACTAATGAGTTAGTTGCGGGATGATGTATTACGGAACGAGTAAAGAGACTTGCCGTTAACGAGATTGAACTAAGTATTGGATACTGACGATCGAATCTCGGGCAAGTAACATACCGATGACAAAGGGAACAACGTATGTTGTTATGCGGTCTGACCGATAAAGATCTTCATAGAATATGTAGGAGCCAATATGGGCATCCAGGTCCCGCTATTGGTTATTGACCGGAGATGTGTCCCGGTCATGTCTACATTGTTCTTGAACCGTAGGGTCCGCACGCTTAACGTTACAATGACAGTTATTATGAGTTTATGCATTTTGATGTACCGAAGGTTCTTCGGAGTCCCGGATGTGATCACGGACATGACGAGGAGTCTCGAAATGGTCGAGACGTAAAGATTGATATATTGGAAGCCTATGTTTGGACATCAGAAGTGTTCCGGGTGAAATCAGGATCTTACCGGAATACCGGGAGGGTTACCGGAACCCCCCGGGAGCCAAATGGGCCAACATGGGCCTTGGTGGAAAGGTGAAAGGGCTGCCCTCATGGGCTGCGTGCCTCCCCCCTTCCCCTAGTCCTATTAGGACTAGGGAAGGTGACCGGCCAACCCCTCTCTCTTTCCCCACTTGGGGAGTCCTATTAGGAATAGGATTGGAGCGGAGTCCTACTCCCAGCGGGAGTAGGACTCCTCCTATGGTTGCCGCACCCCTCCCCCTTTGCCCCTTTATATACGGGGGCAGGGGGCACCTCTAGAGATACAATTGATCATTGAGATGTTTCCTTAGCCGTGTGCGGTGCCCCCTGCCACCAAATTCCACCTCGGTCATACTGTCGCAGTGCTTAGGCGAAGCCCTGCATCAGTAGTACATCAAGATCGTCACCACGCCGTCGTGCTGACGGAACTCTTCCTCGACGCTTTGCTGGATCGGAGCCCGAGGATCATCATCGAGCTGAACGTGTGCTAAGAACTCGGAGGTGCCGGAGTAACGGTGCTTGGATCGGTCGGACCGGGAAGAAGACGTATGACTACTTCCTCTACGTTGTGTCAAACGCTTCCGTTGCGATCTACAAGGGTACGTAGATCATACTCTCCCCTCGTTGCTATGCATCACCATGATCTTGCATGTGCGTAGGAAAATTTTGAAATTACTACGTTCCCAACATCAAGATCATATGTTTCTTCAACAGGCGGTAAATTAAGACCATGTATTTCTTCAATAGGTGTTAAATTCTTAACATCTTCAGCCTTAATACCTTTTTCTTTCATATATTTCTTTGCCTCTTGCATATCTTCGGGATTGAGAAATAGAACATCTCTCTTCTTTGGAGTTGGTTTAGGAACAGGCTCAGTAATTGGAGCAGGAGCTGGCTCAGGAAGTGCCCAATTATTTTCATTTGTCAACATATTATTCAATAGAATTTCAGCTTCATCCGGGGTTCTTTCCCTGAAAAGAGAACCAACACAACTATCCAGGTAATCTTTGGAAGCATCAGTTAGTCCATTATAAAAGATATCAAGTATTTCATTTTTCTTAAGAGGATGATCAGGCAAAGCATTAAGTAGCTTGAGAAGCCTCCCCCAAGCTTGTGGGAGACTCTCTTCTTCAATTTGCACAAAGTTGTATATTTCCTTTAAAGCAGCTTGTTTCTTATGAGCAGGGAAATATTTAGCAGAGAAGTAACAAATCATATCCCGGGGACTACGCACACAACCATGATCAAGAGAATTAAACCATATCTTAGCATCACCCTTTAATGAGAACGGAAATATTTTAAGGATATAAGAGTAGCGAGATCTCTCATCATTAGTGAACAGGGTGGCTATATCATTTAATTTCGTAAGATGTGCCACAACAGTATCAGATTCATAGCCATGAAAAGGATCAGATTCAACCAAAGTAATTATATCAGGATCAACAGAGAATTCATAATCCTTATCGTCAACACAAATAGGTGAAGTAGTAAAAGCAGGGTCAGGTTTCATTCTATCTCTAAGAGACTGCTTATTCCATTCAGCTAATAAACTCTTGAGTTCGTAACTATCTTTGCAAGCTAGAATAGCGGCAGAAGATTCCATATCAAAAATAAAACCTTCAGGAATAACAGGCCTATCTTCATCATCACTTTCATCAACAGTATCAGTTTCAATAATTTCTTTCTCTCTAGCCCTAGCAATTTGTTCATCAAGAAATACACCAAGTGGCACGGAAGTATCGAGCATAGAAGTAGTTTCATCATAAGTATCATGTATAGAGGAAGTGGCATCATCAATAACATGCGACATATCAGAACGATTAACAGAAGCAGGTTTAGGTGTCGCAAGCTTACTCATAACAGAAGGTGAATCAAGTGCAGAGCTAGATGGCAGTTCCTTACCTCCCCTCGTAGTTGAGGGATAAATTGTTGTCTTAGCGTCTTTCAAGTTCTTCATAGTGTCCACCAGATATAAATCCCAAGTGCCTCAAAGAATAGAGCTATGCTCCCCGACAACGGCGCCAGAAATTAGTCTTGATAACCCACAAGTGTAGGGGATCGCAACAGCTTTCGAGGGTAAAGTATTCAACCCAAATTTATTGATTCAACACAAGGGGAGCCAAAGAACATTCTCAAGTATTAGCAGCTGAGTTGTCAATTCAACCACACCTGGATAACTTAGGCCCTGTTCGGTACGTAGGAAAACCGAAGGAAAACCACGGGAAACTTATTCCTATGGAATCGCCACAGGAAACCCCGTTCGGTACAAAGGAACGCGTCCTTTCCAATCCGGTGGAAAGTCTCGTGAACATGTGTCTTCAAAGGAAAAAAATAATCTACCCAAAGCTCTTGTTTTCACGTATCCCCGAGGAATGGAAGATAAAAGCTGCGGCAAGGCATGCAACTAGACCCACACTGTGGTTGATTTGTGTACAATTTGGTCCCACACACACATGAATTGAATTGTGGTTGATCTTTTTTAATATTTAAAATATACTGACCGGGACCCACATCGATTGATTTCCTATCGTCACTTTTCCTCTGTCTCGAACACTAACTCTGCATGCAGGTGCTGCAGTTTTCTTTCCTATGCTTTGCAGCTGCATTCCTCTCCATTTCCAGCGTTTATCTCCAATACTATGTTTTCCCTTCCTTTGACCCGAACAGGCCATTAGTATCTGCTGCAAGGTATTTAGTAGCAAAGTAATATGATAGTGGTGGTAACGGTAACAAAAGAGTAATGAAAGCAAAAGTAATATTTTTGGTGTTTTGTAGTGATTGTAACAACAGCAACGGGAAAGTAAATAAGCGTAAACCAGTAGATGGAAAGCTTGTAGGCATTGGACCGGTGATGGATAATTATGCCGGATGCGGTTCATCATGTAACAGTCATAACACAGGGTGACACAGGACTAGCTCCAATTCATCAATGTAATGTAGGCATGTATTCCAAATATAGTCATACGTGCTTATGGAAAAGAACTTGCATGACATCTTTTGTCCTACCCTCCCGTGGCAGCGGGGTCCTAATGGAAACTAAGGGATATTAAGGCCTCCTTTTAATAGAGAACTGGAACAAAGCATTAGCACATAGTGAATACATGGACTCCTCAAACTATGGTCATCACCGGGAGTGGTCCTGATTATTGTCACTTCGGGGTTGCCGGATCATAACACATAGTAGGTGACTATATATAGACTTGCAAGATAGGATCAAAAACTCACATATATTCATGAAAACATAATAGGTTCAGATCTGAAATCATGGCACTCGGGCCCTAGTGACAAGCATTAAGCATAGCAAAGTCATAACAACATCAATCTCAGAACATAGTGGATACTTGGGATCAAACCCTAACAAAACTAACTCGATTACATGATAGATCTCATCCAACCCATCACCGTCCAGCAAGCCTATGATGGAATTACTCACGCACGGCAGTGAGCATCATGAAATTGGTGATGGAGGATGGTTGATGATGACGACGACGACGAATCCCCCTCTCCGGAGCCCCGAATGGACTCCAGATCAGCCCTCCCGAGAGGTTTTAGGGCTTGGCGGCGGCTCTGTATCGTAAAACGCGATGATCTCTTCTCCTTAATTTTTTTCTCCCCGAAAGCAAATATATAGAGTTGGAGTTGGTGTTGGTGGAGCTCCAGGGGGCCCACGAGGTAGGGGGCGCGCCCTAGGGGGGGCGCCCCCACCCTCATGGACTGGGTGTGGGCCCCCTGGTCTTCATCTTTGGTGAGGATTTTTTATTATTTTTTATTTTTAACTAGATGTTCCGTGAAGTTTCAGGTCATTCCGAGAACTTTTGTTTTCTACACATAAAACAAAATCATGGCAATTCTTCTGAAAACAGCGTCAATCCGGGTTAGTTCCATTCAAATCATGCAAGTTAGAGTCCAAAACAAGGGGATAAGTGTTTGGAAAAGTAGATACGAGGGAGACATATCAGCGGTCGATGTACAGGAACTGGCCGAGGCTGAGCTTGTTGGCGAGGACGAGGTCGGCCTGGGCCGGCGGCACCGTGGCGTAGATGGAGTGGGAGGAGTTGGAGACATTGACGCAGAAGCGGCCGTGCTTGGGGAAGAGGTCCACCTCGTCCATCTCCGCCGGCATGATGTCCATCACCTGCAGCACCGGCGTCTGGTGCTCGCCCGCGGGCTTCGCCGTGCCCATCTTCATCCCGTCGAGGAGCTTCAGGAGCACGCCCGTCGACAGCGTCGCATGGTCTGATCTGGCGAGATGCGATTCGAGTTAGTCAGGCTACTTGGCGGCGGCGGCGGGCGAAAAGAAAGAAAGAAACACTCTCTTCTTGATCTGGTTGATGAAACCAGCCAAGCTAAATTGGACGTTGCAGCATATGAATTCGAGTGAATTCGCACCTGATCTTGCGCCCCGAACGAAGCGGATTCGAGGAAACCTCGGCTGATTTTGGGAAAGAAAGCCTTGGGCAGTTCAATTCTTGCCTTTTCAAGAACAAGGCGCAAAGGAAATCAATCAATCATGGCGGCATAGAGCGGGGCAGAAAGGGGACGGCGATCCGCCAAACACGTCACGCGTCGAGTTCGGGAGAATCAGGGGAAGGAATAGGACTATGGATTGGGTGGTACCTGGGAGGGAAGACAGGAGCTTCTTGATCTCCATGCTGGTCGGCCGTCCGCCGACGAATTGACAGCGGGAGAGAGCCTCGGAGGGGAGCTTTGCGCCGACCACGAGGTCACCGTCCGGCTGCGACCAGGGAGGCAGGGGACGGAGATGCTGGTAGTGGGGTGGGAGGTGGGGGAGGGAGCTGGAGAGAAAGATTGCAGCTCGTCGGGGAAGGGAGCAACGGTAAAGAAGGAGGAGGAAGGCGTGCGACGGCGAGTGGAGAGGAGGAAAGAAGAAGACGAAACAAAATTGGAACATTGCTCAACGGTCGACTGAGCTGGGGGGGGGGCAAAATGACGGTGCTGCCCCTGCCACCTGTCACGTGAGCCGTGCTTTGTATTTTTTCGAGTAAACGCAACAATTTGTTACCGTGCAATTTGGTCGCTTGACCCTGGAACAAAAATATGTGTCTGATCGTCGAGCTTGTCTATATGTTCTTAAATGCACTCGACAACCATGCTCAACTGCTTGACCAAGTACAGAATGACGGCGCCACCCCCCCTTCCCTCTCCCCGTCCGCTCGTTCATTGTCAGCATCGGCCGTTACATGATGTATGCTCATCTTTGTCCCGTTCTCGGTTCACCTTGCGTTCGCCTAGATCATCGGGCTTGTCTTGTGTTTCGTAGACACAAGAGTTCTCCCTGTCCCGATGCTCGCCCATGAGTGGGATTAAAGGAAATATGCCCTAGAGGCAATAATTAAGTTCTTATTTATATTTCCTTTTATGATGATAAATGTTTATTATTCATGCTAGAATTGTATTAACCGGAAACTTAGTACATGTGTGAATACATAGACAAATAGAGTGTCCCTAGTAGACTAGCTCATTAATCAAAGATGGTTAAGTTTCCTGACCATAGACATGTGTTGTCATTTGATGAACGGGATCACATCACTAGAGAATGATGTTATGGACAAGACCCATCCATTAGTTTAGCACTATGATCGTTTAGTTTTATTGCTAATGCTTTCATCATGACTTATACATGTTCCTCTGACTATGAGATTATGCAACTCCCGAATACCGGAGGAACACCTTGTGTGATATTAAACGTCACAACATAACTGGGTGATTATAAAGATGCTCTACAGATGTCTCCGATTGTGTTTGTTGAGTTGGCATAGATCGAGATTAGGATTTGTCACTCCGTGTATCGGAGAGGTATCTCTGGGCCCTCTCGGTAATGATCATCACTATAAGCCTTGCAAGCAATGTGACTAATGAGTTAGTTACGGGATGATACATTACGGAATGAGTAAAGAGACTTGCTGGTAACGAGATTGAAATAGGTATGATGATACCGGCGATCGAATCTCGGGCAAGTAACATACCGGTGACAAAGTGAATAACATATGTTGTTATGCAGTTTCACCGATAAAGATCTTCGTAGAATATGTATGAGCCAATATGAGCATCCAGGTTCCGCTATTGGTTATTGACCGGAGATGTGTCTCGGTCATGTCTACATAGTTTTCAAACCCGTAGGGTCCGCACGCTTAACGATTGATGACAATTTATATTATGAGTTATGTGATTTGATGTACCAAATTTTGTTTGGAGTCCCAGATGAGATCACGGACATGACGAGGAGTCTCGAAATGGTCGAGACATAAAGATCTATATATTGGAAGGTTATATTCGGACACCGGAATGGTTCCGAAGTGTTTCGGGTATTTTTCGGAGTACTGGGAGGTTGCCGGAACCCCCGGGGGGTTAATGGGCCTTCATGGGCCCAGTGGAAGAGAGGAGGCAGCAGCCAGGTGGAGGTGCACGCCCCCAAGCCCAAACCGAATTGGACTAGGGTTGGGGCAGCGGTCCCCCTTTTCTTCTCTCCTCCTCGTCCTTCCCCCCTTCTCCTTGTGGGAATAGGAAAGGGGGGGGGGGCAAATCCTACTTGGACCGGAAGTCCAAGTACGGCTCCCCCCTTGGCGCGTCACACCTTGGTCGGCCTCCTCCCCCCTCCTTTATATACGTGGGAGGGGGGCACCCCAAAGACACACCAAAGTTTCTTTTAGCCGTGTGCGGGGCCCCCCTCCATAGTTACACACCTCGGTCATATCGTTGTAGTGCTTAGGCGAAGCCCTACGTCGGTAACTTCATCATCACCATCACCACGACGTCATGCTGTCAGAACTCTCCCTCGGCCTCAACTGGATCAAGAGTTCGAGGGATGTCACCGAGCTGAATGTGTGCTGATCGCGGAGGTGTCGTACGTTCGGTACTTGGATCGGTTGAATCGCGAAGATGTTAGACTACATCAACTGCGTTACTAAACGCTTCCGCTTTCGGTCTACGAGGGTACGTGGACACACTCTCCCCGCTCGTTGCTATGCTTCTTCTAGATAGATCTTGCGTGATCGTATGATTTTTTTGAAATACTACGTTCCCCAATAGTGGCATCCGAGCCAGGTCTATGCGTAGATGTTATATGCACAAGTAGAACACAAAGAGTTGTGGGCGCTAATAGTCATACAGCTTACCAGCAACATCTTACTTTGGTTCGGCGGTATTTTTGGATGAAGAGGCCCAGACCGACATTACATGACCGGGTTCATGAGACTGGTTCTACCGACGTGCTTCGCACACATGTGGCTAGTGGGTGTCTGTTTCTCCAACTTTAGTTGAATCGAGTTTGACTATGCCCGATCCTTGTTGAAGATTAAAACAACACACTTGACGAAAAATCGTTGTTGTTTTGATGCGTAGGTAAGAACGGTTCTTGCTAGAAGCCCGTAGCATCCATGTAAAACTTGCAACAACAAAGTAGAGGACGTCTAACTTGTTTTTGAAGGGCTTGCTGTGATATGATATGGTCAAGACGTGATGATATATAAATTGTCGTATGAGATGATCATGTTTTGTAAAAGTTATCGGCAACTGGCAGGAGCCTTATGGTTGTCGCTTTATTGTATAAAATGCAATCACCATGTAATTGCTTTACTTTATCACTAAGCGGTAGCGATAGTCATAGAAGCAATAGTTGGCGAGACAACAACGATGCTTCAATGGAGATCAAGGTGTCAAGCCGGTGACGATGGTGATCATGATGGTGCTTTGGAGATGGAGATCAAAGGCACAAGATGATGATGGCCATATCATATCACTTATTTTGATTGCATGTGATGTTTATCTTTTATGCATCTTATTTTGCTTAGTTCGGCGGTAGCATTATAAGATGATCTCTCACTAAATTTCAAGTTATAAGTGTTCTCCCTGAGTATGCACCGTTGCTACAATTCGTCGTGCCGAGACACCACGTGATGATCGGGTGTGATAAGCTCTACGTTCACATACAACGGGTGCAAGCCAGTTTTGCACACACAGAATACTCGGGTTAAACTTGACGAGCCTAGCATATGCAGATATGGCCTCGGAACACTGAGACCGAAAGGTCGAGCGTGAATCATATAGTAGATATGATCAACATAGTGATGTTCACCATTGAAAACTACTCCATCTCACGTGATGGTCGGACATGGTTTAGTTGATTTGGATCACGTGATCACTTAGATGACTAGAGGGATGTCTATCTAAGTGGGAGTTCTTAAGTAATATGATTAATTGAACTTTAATTTATCATGAACTTAGTACCTGATAGTATTTTGCATGTCTATGTTGTTGTGGATCAATGGCATGTGCTACTGTTCCTTTGAATTTTAATGCATTACTAGAGAAAGCTAAGTTAAAAGATGATGGTAGAAACTACACGGGCTGGGTCCGTAACTTGAGGATTATCCTCATTGCTGCACAGAGGAATTATGTCCTGGAAGCACCGCTAGGTGCAAGACCCGCTGCAGGAGCAACACCAGACGTTATGAATGCCTGGCAGAGCAAAGCTGATGACTACTTGATAGTTCAGTGTGACATGCTTTACGGCTTAGAACCGGGACTTCAACGACGTTTTGAACGTCATGGAGCATATGAGATGTTCGAGGAGTTGAAGTTAATATTTCAAGCAAATGCTCGGATTGAGAGATATGAAGTCTCAAATAAGTTCTTCAGCTCCAAAATGGAGGAGAATAGTTCTGTCAGTGAACATATACTCAGAATGTCTGGGTACCACAATCACTTGACTCAACTGAGAGTTAATCTTCCTGTTGATAGTGTCATTGAAAGAGTTCTTCAATCACTGCCACCAAGCTACAAAAGCTTCGTGATGAACTATAATATGCAAGGAATGGATAAGACAATTCCTGAGCTCTTCGCGATGCTAAAGGTTGCGGAGGTAGAAATCAAGAAGGAGCATTAGGTGTTGATGGTTAACAAGACCACTAGTTTCAAGAAAAAGGGCAAAGGGAAGAAGGGGAACTTCAAGAAGAACGGCAAGAAATTTGTTGCTCCAGTGAAGAAGCCCTAGTCTGGACCTAAGGCTGAGACTGAGTGCTACTACTGCAAAGGGACTGGTCACTGGAAGCGGAACAAGTAAAGAGACTTGCCGGTAACGAGATTGAAATAGGTATGACGATACCGACAATCGAATCTCAGGCAAGTAATATACCGATGACAAAGGGAATACCGTATGTTGTTATGCGGTTTGACCGATAAAGATCTTCAGGAGCCAATATGAGCATCGAGGTTCCGCTATTGGTTATTGACCGGAGATGTGTCTCGGTCATGTCTACATAGTTATCGAACCCGTAGGGTCCGCACGCTTAACGTTCGATGATGATTTGTATTATGAATAATTTGATTTGATGTACCGAAGTTTGTTTGGAGTCCCGGATGAGATCACAGACATGACAAGGAGTCTCGAAATGGTCGAGACATAAAGATCGATATATTGAAAGGTTATATTTAGACACCGGAATGGTTCCAAAATGTTTCTGGTATTTTCCGGAGTACCGGGAGGTTACCGTAACCCCCCAGGGGGTTAATGGGCCTTCATGGGCCCTAGTGAAAGAGAGGAGGCAGCAGCCAGGTGGAGGCGCACGCCCCCCAAGCCCAAACCGAATTGGACTAAGGTTGGAGGGGGGCCTTTCCTTCTCTCCTCCTCCTCCTTCCCCCCCTTCTCCTTGTGGGAATAGGAAAGGGGGGGATCCTACTTGGACCGCGCGCCACACCTTGGCCGGCCTCCTCCTCCCCCCTCCTTTATATACGTGGGAGTGGGGCACCCCAGAGACACACCAAAGTTTCTCTTAGCCGTGTGCGGTGCCCCCTCCACAGTTACACACCTCGGTCATATCGTCGTAGTACTTAGGCGAAGCCCTGCGCCGGTAACTTCATCATCACCGTCACCACGCCGTCGTGCTGACGGAACTCTCCCTCGGCCTCAACTGGATCAAGAGTTCGAGGGACGTCACCAAGCTGAACGTGTGCTGATCGCGGAGGTGTCGTACGTTCGGTACTTGGATCTGTTGGATCGCGAAGACGTTCGACTTCGACTACATCAACCGCGTTACTAAACGCTTCCGCTTTCGGTCTACGAGGGTACGTGGACACACTCTTCCCGCTCATTGCTATGCTTCTCCTAGATAGATCTTGCATGATTGTAGGATTTTTTTTTGAAATACTACGTTCCCTAACAAGGATTACGGTGATGCCCTTCCCTCTCGTAGGCCGCACGTTCATCGCTAGCATGATTCGCCACCGCACGTTCGTTGCTAGCATGATTCGCCACGGGCCGTCTACCCTTTCTTGTTTTTTATGCCTCACAATTGTGCTTTCTACTTATCTCTACTACTTAAAAAGAACGTAAGGTTCCCATTTCACCTTTATTTCCACCACCCCTTCGTCCATCCTTCCATGTATATGATAATCAATCACCTTAGTTTACTTACCATCCGAACCAATTCCACTTTAATTTACTTACCAAACTTCTAATCAAAATACAAGGTTATTCACGAGCAGAATTAGATGAACATTTATTTACACAATCGCATTATTATTGACAAGTAAACCACAAGCTAATGTACTAGAAAATTTATATCCCGTTGCAACGCACGGGCATTATTCTAGTCTTTCTTTTAATATTGCTAGGCCGAAGAACCATAGTATAATTTTTTATAGACGGTGAATATTAATTAACAAGTGGAAAAGTTGTTTCAATTATCATGACAACAGGTATGTCACATGTGTCGGTGATGCACCTTGCAGCACTCCTCTCGACCTTGGGCATTCCAGTATCTCCTTCTTCGTGATGGATAATTACTTTTTATTTATTTATTTATTTATTATGGTGTTTTATTATGTACAACCATTTCTTTGCATTGGTTTTCTTCTTATTTTTACTTTTTTTTACCTTTTCATTTTTTTCTTTGTTTTCTTTTATTTTTTAAGCGTTTGCATAGAGTTTTTTCCTTCTCTTTTTGTATAGAACAGGAACATATTTTTCACACAGTTAACATTTTTGAACTACGTGAAACATTTCTCATATACATCTAAAACATTTTTTGTGCACATGTCGAACATTTCCTACATATGTGATAAACTTTTATTTAAATATATGTTTAGATGCGTCTTTTTGATTTTTCTTACACATTACACATTTTTTTATACGTATATAACATTTTTTTCAAACATATATTTGGATGTAATTTTTTTTCATTCGCGTGCACATTTTTCTTGCATACCAGGAACATGTTTTGTATACACAATACGGCCCGTTTGATAGCTCTGCATTTTCTAGGTATTTTGTGAATACTACAGTTTTTCTAAATACTATTATTTTAGTTACTTTGAGCTGTTTGGCCTCCACAAAAAAACTATAGTATTAATACTGCAGTATTCCTCAAAATGCAGTATTTTCTCTGTCTAATAAAAATAACCGTGGGCCTCTTTTTTTTTTTTTTTAAATAGAGCAGCCGAAAAAACGAACACGTTTCTTTGTCATCGTTCGTTCCTAGGCCTTGCTTGCTGAGGAAGAAACCCCCTGCTGCCTCATGAAGATTGCATCACCGCGGCTCCTACTTCTCTTCGTGTGTCGGCTATGGTGTCGGCCAGCCGACAGCACGTCCGAGTCATCTCGTCATATTTGTAAGCTGCAGGACGAGCTTTGGGCATATGGTCGTTGACAGTTTGGCTTTGGACTTTGTGCATATGGGTGGCATTTTTGCATGGCCGTTGGGTTTGGGTAGCAGGGTTTTGGGTGCGTCAATATATACAACACTACCAAACAGCTCAAAGTATTCTCAATACTTGAAAATACCGTGGTATGTCAAAACTGTGGTATCTTACACTTACATGCTAAAATGTTGTAGTTTTCAATATTTTGGTCTTTTTAATACTTTACTATCAAACACAGCCTACTATTTTTAAATGCATGGTCAACATTGTTTGAAATATTAATTTTGATATCTACTTGTTTCCATACACCTTGTACTTTGTTTTATACACCAGGAATATTTTTTATACATGTTTAATATTTTTCTAAATCACATTTTCAAATACACTGTGCACAAAGCGAGGAGAGGCGTACCCGTGAAGTAGCAGGTATTCCACCCAGCCTATGGCCATTCTTATTTTGATTTCTTTCCTTTTTTTTATGGGGATTTCAGGTTTTTTTTTCTATGGGCGACTAGCCCTGAGGGCTCTAGAAATGGGTCGACCAGTAGTGCTCTCTACGTGGAAGGTTCCGTTGATTTTTCCCGGAGGGAGGGGAGGGGGCTGGCCCGTGTGGCGAGTGCCCGATCGCTTCACCCGTCGCCCGGCCTGGTCGCCCACTCGAGCGTTGTTTGATTGGTTGCCGTTGACCAATTGAGAGTGATCAACCGTTGACTTTAGAGAAATAAAAAAAGAAAAATGAAAAAGAAAAAAAAACGAGAAGTGATCAACCGTTGACGTTATGTTTATCTGCAGCTTAAGATGCCAGGTCATAAGGGTACTATCACTGTACATGGGAATAGAAAGATAGCCTTGGAGTGTGAAGAGGGCGATGCTGTTTATACTGAGTCTGTTTGTGCAACAGAGGAGTTGAAGTTTTACAAAGATAATGTTGACCCATCATATATGACACCTTTGAAGAAGCCAACCACAGAGCATGACCCCTTGTTGAAGTTTAAGTCGGCAGACGACACTAAGCTGGTTGACTTTGTTCCTGGCGACTCGTCCAAGCAGTTCACTATCAATGCTAATTTGGATCCAAAATAGGAAAGCGCGCTCATCGAGTTCATCTGTGAGAATCCGGACATCTTTGTATGGAAGCCTTCAGACATGCCAGGTGTACCGAGGGAACTCGCTGAGCACACTCTCAATATTGATCCAAAATTTAAACCGGTCAAACTATTCCTTTGTCGCTTTAATGAAGAGAGGCGTAAGGCCATTGGTGAAGAAGTGGCCCAGCTCTTGGCAGCTGGGTTCATTGTTGAAGTTTTTCATCCTTAATGGTTGGCTGACCCGGTGTTGGTGCTGGTGCTTAAAAAATGGTACTTGGCGCATGTGTGTGGATTACACAGACCATAATGAGGCATGCCCGGCTGATCCTTTTGCTCTCCCACATATTGATTAGATTATTGATGCTACGTCGGATTGTGAGCGTTTGAGTTTTTTGGATACTTATTCTGGGTATCATTAGATCAAGATGGCCGTTAAGGACCAAGAGAAGACAGCCTTCATCATTCCCTTTGGAGCCTTCAGTTATGTGTCTATGCCTTTTGGGCTCAAGAGTGCCTAGGCGACTTACCAGCGGTGTGTTCAAAATTGCCTTCATGGTCAGATTGGACGCAATGTTCTTGCTTATGTGGACGATATTGTTGTGAAATCCAGGAAGAAGGAAACCTTGATAGATGATTTGAAAGAGACCTTTGACAATCTCCGGGTCTACAAGATGATGCTTAACCCGTCCAAGTGTGTTTTTGTATGCCGGCAGGCAAGCTCTTGGGTTTTTTGGTTTCTAAACAGGGCAGTGAAGCTAACCCGGAGAAAATCAAGGCTATCACTTCCCTGGCTAAACCGGCGTGTATTAATGATGTTCTGCGTCTGGCGGGTCGTATTGCGGCCTTAAGCCGGCTCATAAGCCGGTTTGGTGAAAAAGCTATCCCTCTATACGAGATGATGAAGAAAATGGATCACTTTGTCTGGAGTGATGTTGCTGATCAGGTGTTCGAAGCCTTGAAGAAACAGTTAGCCGAGCCGCCGATCCTTGCAGCTCCTATTGATAAGGAGCCCTTGTTGCTATATGTGGCTGCTAATAGCCGAGCTATTAGCGTGGCGATTGTTGAGGAAAGGAAGGAATCAGGCAAGGAGTATCCGGCTCAGCAGCCGGTTTATTATATCAGTTAGGTCCTCATTGAATCCATGCAGAGGTATCCACATTGGCAAAACCTTGTATATGGAGTGTTCATGGCTAGTCGTAAACGGAAGCAGTACTTCTTTGGTCATCCCATCACTATGGTCAGTTCTGCCCCTTGGGGGATATTATTCAAAACAGAGAAGCCACAGGTCGGGTAGCCAAATGGGCCATTGAGCTTGGACCCCATGGTTTGAAGTATATGCCTCGGACAACTATCAAGTCTCAAGCACTTGTGGATTTTATCTATGACTGCACTGAGCTGCAGATGCCTAAGGAGAAGCCGGATAGCACATATTGGACTATTCACTTCGATGGATCCAGGCAGTTGGAAGGCTCGAGGGCTGGAGTTATTTTGACTTCCCCACGAGGTGATAAATTTTGTTATGTTTTAAGGTTGATGTTCCCCTGTACTAACAATGCAGCTGAGTACGAGGGCCTTGCTCCATGGTCTTTGGATGGCTAAAGAGATGAATTTAAGTCGGGTGAGGTGTTTTGGCGACTCATATTTGGTGGCTCAACAAGTTTCGGGAACTTGGGATTCTAAGGATCCACTCATGGCGGCTTACCGCCAAGAGGTCGATGCTATTGCTGGTCATTTCAAAGGTTATCAAGTGGAACATGTTGATCGCAGGAAAAATGAGGCGGCTGATGCTTTGAGCCAGCTAGGGTCCCAGCGTAAGCCCGTACCACCTAATGTTTTCCTTGATATCCTGCATAACCCTTCAGTCAAATTGCCTACAGAGGAAGATCTTGCTATTCCTGACCCTGAGGCGCAGCTGGTGGCGGATCTTCATGCTCTTCCTGATTGGACAGTACCATATTTGGCTTATATTACCCGGGGTGAGTTACCTGAGGATGAAACTTTGGCCAGGCAGATAACCCGGTGGTCTAAGTCAATGACTATTGTCAATGGAGAGTTGGATCAGTGCAGTGTCACAGGGGTGTTTCAACGTTGTGTTTCTCCCGAGGAAGGCCGTGAGATTCTACGAGAGATTCATCAAGGAGATTGTGGTCATCTTGTTGGCTCTAAGTCTCTCGTAGCCAAGGCTTTCCGTCATGGGTTTTATTGGCTAACGGCTCATGCTGATGCAGAAGATTTGGTCAGTAAATGTGACGGTTGTCAGAAATTTTCAAGATGAATTCATGTGCCGGCTCAAGAATTGAGGATGATTCCAATCACTTGGTCGTTTGCACTCTGGGGGCTTGATATGGTTGGACCTCTCAAAAGGTCCAAGGATAAAAAGACCCACCTTTTGGTGGCGGTTGACAAATTTACAAAGTGGGTTGAGGCAAAGCCGGTCAGAGTGTGACATGGCGACAACGGTTCAATTCATCAAAAAGGTGATTTTCTGTTTTGGTTATCCCCACAACATTATAACTGATAATGGCACTAATCTGTCCAAGGGTGCTATGAAAGAATTCTATCAATGAGAGCATATTCGACTTGATGTGTCATCAGTGGCTCACCCCCAGTCCAATGGCCAAGCTGAAAAAGCCAATCAAGAAATTTTGAGAGGCATCAAGCCCCGGCTTATGGTCCCTTTGCAGAGGACGTCGGGTTGTTGGGTGGAGGAATTACCCTTAGTGTTATGGAGCATCAATACTACCCCCAACAGATCTACGGGTTACACGCCTTTCTTCATGGTTTACGGAGCAGAGGCGGTTCTCCCTAGTGATATCCGTCACGACTCGCCCCGTGTGGCGGCTTATGTTGAAGCTGATAATGAAAAAGCACGTCAGGATGCTCTTGACCTGTTAGATGAGGAGCGTGACCTTGCGATGGCTCGTTCAATGATTTACCAGCAAGATCTTCATGTTATCACAGCTGCGGGTTAAAAACAGAACCTTTCAAGAAGGAGATTTGGTGCTCCGGCTTATCCAGGATCAAACTGACTAGCACAAGCTATCCCCACCTTGGGAAGGGCCTTTTTGGGTCAGCAAAAATCTGAACAACAGATCATACTACCTCATTGATGTTCGAGAGCACAAGTACTCACGCCGGACGTGGAATATTTCTCATCTTCGGCCTTATTACACTTGAGCCACCGACTCTTGTAATGTACACAATTCTATCAATGTATATATTATGATGAATATAATAAAGCTGGCATCCCTGATAGTTCAGGGCCTTTGTCGTTTCATTTCTGAGAATATGAGTCTTTATTGTCACATCATATGATCAGTTGGGGGCTTCCTGCTTATTGAGCATAGCTATGACTACCCTCTTGATCCGGCTTGTATGCCATGATTACAAAATACTTGGGGGCTTCCTGCGCATTGAGCATAGCTATGACTACCTTACTATTCTGGCTTGTACGCCTGGAATAAATTATTACTTGGGGGATCCTTGTTAATAAACAAGAGCTTTGTTGTCCCTTGTAATAGGCTTGCACTGGTGTGCGTCGGTCCTAAACAAACGGTTTTTAACCCCTTTCCGCAACGGCATTTGGAACCATCGCCAAGTGAGTGTGGGCGATAGGGGGGTCCTTCGCACACGACCCAGAAACCATCAGGGATAGGGAGCCTTGATGCATATAGTTGTCCCTACATAACCGTTTTCGATATCTCGAATATCCCAAACGCTTCATCCTTGCTACTCGTTTGTGCTCGCGTTGCCATCGCAGTCGGAGTTTTGTGGTTTTGCCTAAAACCAGGTAGATTCCAGGCATGGGAGTTTTCTAGGCAGATTCTAGGCACAGGAGTTTTATGATGCCTGGCACATCACAAACAGTTCATTATTATAAACTGTGTACGATAGGTAGACAATCACACACATTTAGTTTTCCCGCACCGTATGTGATAGTGTCTGATATCACACACGCTTTACAAATGACAACTGTGTGCATGCTTGCACACGTTTCCTCTCTGTGAATCGTCTCGGATTATGGTGTATATCGCAAATGTTTGTGTTTTACCAACCGTGTGTGCCGTAATGACCTGCACAACATAATTTCGCCCTAATTTAATTGCTGTTATATAAAATTGTACCTAATTTAAACTTGAAAGTAGGTTATAGCTTTATTCATATCCATCAGGTTCAAACAACCAATGCATTATTCGATTCACAGGTACATATGTTTGAGAATTACATAAGCACCAAATAAAGAATGATGTACCATGGTACTATACTTGTACTATTACAGATGGTAAAGAAAGAGGCGACAGACATTCCAGTTGCTGAACAAGGTGAAGCAGAATGGCCCTATTGTGCTCTCCTGGATGCAGAAGGCATGCAGGACTCTAGTCCAACCCCTTGTGATGGCCGGCCGCCAATCATGTAGTTTGAGAGGTAATCTTGAGTAAACTGCTTCAGGATCCACTGCAAAAGAAAAAACATTCAGATATTGTCATCTAACACAACTCATTACGGGCAGTAAAAACAAGGCTACAGGGTTCTTACTTACCATCCTGCAATTCACTGTTGACTTGCATAAAGTGTAAACAAATAGTTCAATTGACATCTTTTGACTCATTTTAATAACAATCTTTATCAGTTTCCTCACTTGTGCTAGTTCATGAATATCTCATTGTCCCATATGCTGAAAGGGTCGGAGTGTGGATCTTTGGCAATGATATATGTACCTAAAAGCACCAAGTTAATATTAGAAGCTACACAACAATTGAAAAATGATGTAGTACAACAGTCCATCCATTCCCATTATATAAGATTTTATTACATGTACATCTAGACATCATCAGAACATTAAGGTAACACTCTTCCTTGTTGCTATGTAGCCTGGGATTGCATATTATTTAGTCATTCAGTACAATGCATGTTGATAAACAACAATTGAAAAACGAAAAGGCATGTTAACTGTAATATCCTTAATAGCAACCAAATATCGTAATTCATAGTGGTATTGTTGAAACTGTTATTGATGAAATTGAAATGCACGTCAAATAGTTGCACATATAGAGCATCACATTGGGAATAACTAAAATAAACAAGTCATACGGACATCTCTAGGCAACCTTAAAAAGTTAAAGGACTAAAACCCTTAGTGGATATACTCTAGCAATTTTTGGCCTTTTCTAGTGGATCCCCTAAACTTAAGGTTGTAAACTTCAATTTGATCAAGTTCAAAGCGGGTTTAACCGAAAGTAGCATGCATTCAAACATAAACATAGATAGTTTTGCATAACCGAACATAAAACATAAATTCAAACTAAGCTAAACTACTTTCGGTCGAAGTAGAGGTCGAGCCAAACCTTCCTTGTCATGTACGGTGTGCCGCGAGCCGGGTCCGGGCCAGTACCGTCGTCGGGGTCATTGGGGAAGGCACTCCTCCACTCGTCAACGTCAATCTCCCCGTCCTCGGGGCCCACCTCGATGCCCTCCGCGCCCCGTCGCCGCCGCCTTTGACCTCATCATCAGAGGAGAGCGTGATAACCTCGCCGCCCTTCACGCCGCCATCCTTGCCGCCTTCGACCTCGTCATCAGAGGAGAGCGCGATAACCTCGCCGCCCTCCATGCCGAAAAGATTGCCCGCTCCGCCTCCACGAGCTTCGGGTGCTGCCGGCGGAGCTCTTGCATGTAGGCCTCGTCGGCAGCCTCGGCCTCGATGCGCTCCCATGCCTCGCGGTCCTCCCGCGCCATAGCCGAGCTCACCACCCTTGGCTCCGGCGGAACGAGGTCGACCAGACATGTGCCGAAGGGGAAATTGAGCCTAGCCTCCGCACCGTGGTAGCGGACCTGCCAGCGGTCGTACTCCATGGCCGCGAGCTCGGCCGTGTGGAAGCTACCGAGCCACCGGCGGGTGTGGGTCTCTCGATCTGTAATCTCGGCGACCCACGTCCCCCACCGCCACCGCCGGACCCTGAGGTAGGACTTTGTCGGCTGTCGAGTCCGAGGGAGGATGGAGAAGTCCTCGAACCGGCATAGGGGCGCGACTACGGGAGGATCGAGGGACCAGCGATGACAGATCGGGCCCGCGGAGGACGACGGGGACACCTCGGCGGCCACCTCGCTAGCGTCAGGCAAAATGGCCGCGATAAACCTCTTTTTGGCCATTGGCTCCTCGAGCTCCCCGGCACATAGGCAGAGGTTGAGGACGGAGGCGCCGACGATGGCGGTGACCTACCAATGGTTTCGAGGGTTGTGTGTGTCTGTGTGAGCGGAGGTTTTGGGGTGTGTGTGGAGGGGGCGGGGGGGGGGGGTGTTTGAGGAAATACTGCGGCAACTGAAAATTTTACTAGGCGGGAGTAACAAGGCGGGGCTACTGAAAATTTGGATCAAGGGCGAGTAGGTATTTTTGAGATTGCGAGGGATGCAGAGGCGGGAGTAAAATGACGGGGCTACTGAAAATTTGAATCAACGGACTGAAGTAGAGCGGGAGTTTTTGGGGAGCGAGGTAGTGTGCTTGACACGCCGGCTGTGGACTATAGTCGACGCATCTTCTCGCGTAAGCCATAGGCGTACTATACACCGACGGTGCTCCAATATATTTTGTACTAAATCCCACACGGTTGGTGTTAATAAACTGTGTGGGATCTACTTGATTTGAATTACAAAATGGGGTCACAGTGGCAATGGACGCTGTTTGAATTGCTAGACCTTTTATCTGGAGTGAACATGCAACTATATGTTTGTCGTAAAAGAATTGGAATTATTCAGGGTTCGTTTGGAAATTTTATACATTAAGCTGGTTTTCTAGCCATTTCAGGTGCACAATTCAAAATTAAACTACATGCACATGCTCCGGTGCATACAAATTGGTTGAAAATCAAATATGTGTCCTTCATTGCATGCTTAGGTCCCATGCAAGAAATGGGAATGAATTTTTCGGGGTTCGTTTGGCCTTTTTTATACATTAGATGGGTTTTCTAGGCATTTTATGTGCATAATTCAAATTTGAACTACAAGCACATGCTCCAATGCACCAAAGCTGATTGAAAAATCACATGTGTGTCCTTGGGTGAATTTCTAGGTCCCATGCAAGAGATGGGAATGAATTTCAAACACCAGGGCACTGTTGATTGCCGGCAAAACGTTGAGATACCTGGTTTTTAAATTCTAGTAAATCCAAAACTCGTCTGAAATTCATGAAACTTGGCATGCTATCATGGAGCGGCATCAACATGTCGTGGTGAAAATGTTGTCTCATTTGGGGCAGGTTTGGGTATAAGTTTCTCACAACAAGCATTGGTTTTGATAGGGAACGTACCACCTTTGGGGACGGGGCGATATCCGTTGCCTCTTATTTCTTTCAAAAAATTTCTAGTGTCAACATAGAACAACAGGAGTGTTGTGTTTAATCTTGGAATTTTTCAGGGTCCATTTGGCCTTTATTATACATTAACTGGGTTTTCTAGGCATTTATGTGCATAATTCAAATTTAAACTACAAGCACATGCTCCAATGCACTAAAGTTGGTTGAAAAATCACATGTGTTTCCTTGGGTGAATTTCTAGGTCCCATGCAAAAGATGGGAATGAAATTCAAACACCAGGGCACTGTTGATTGCCCGCAAAATGTAGAGATACCTTGGTTTTAAATTCTAGTAAATCCAAAACTCGTCTGAAATTCATGTATCTTGGCATGCTATCATGGAGCGGCATCAACATGCCATGTTAAAAAAAATTGTCCCATTTGGGGCAGGTTCAGGTATAAGCTTCTCACAAACCAGAGCTTATCACAACAAGCATGATGGTTTCGATAGGGAAAGTTCCACCTTTGGGGACGAAACGATATCCATCGCCTCATATTGCTTTCAAATTTTTTCTCGTGTCAACATAGAACAACAGGAGTGTTGTGTCAATTTTTGTGATTTTTCGGGGTTCGTTTGGACATTTTTATGCATTAACTAAGTTTTCAATGCATTTATGTGCATAATTAAAATTCGAACTACATGCACATGCTCTAGTGCATATAAATTGGTTGAAAAATAAAATATGTGTCCTTGGGTGCATGCTTAGGTCCCATGCAAGAAATGGGAATAAATTTTAAACACCAGGACGCCGTTGATTGCCGGCAAAACATTGAGATGCCTTGTTTTGAAATTCTAGTAAATCAAAAATTTGTTTGAAATTCATGAAACTTGGGATGCTATCATGGAGCGGCATCAACATGACGTGGTAAATTTTTTGTCCCATTTGGGGCATGTTTGGGTATATGCTTCTCACAAACTAGAGCTTCTCACAACAAGCCCGATGGTTTCGGTAGGGAAAGTACGTCCCATCTTTGGGGATGAAATGGTATCCATTGCCTCTTATTGCTTTTAAAAAAAATTCTCGTGTCAATATAGAACAACAGGAGTGTCGTGTCAATTTTTGGGATTTTTCGATGTTCGTTTGGACATTTTTATGCATTAACTGAGTTTTCAATGCATTTATGTGCATAATTCAAATTTGAACTACATACAAGCACATTTTCCAGTGCATATAAATTGCTTGAAAAATCAAATCTGTGTCCTTGGGTGCATGCTTAGGTCCCATGCAAGAAATGGGAATGAATTTTTCGGGGTTCATTTGGCCTCTTTTATACATTAACTGGGTTTTCTAGGCATTTTATGTGCATAATTCAAATTGGAACTACAAGCACATGCTCCAATGCACCAAAGTTGGTTGAATAATCACATGTCTGTCCTTGGGTGCATGCTTAGGTCCCATGCAAGAGACGGGAATGAATTTCAAACACCAGGGCACTATTGATTGCCGGCAAAACGTTGAGATACCTGTTTTTTAAATTCTAGTAAATCCAAAACTCGTCTAAAATTCATGAAACTTGGCATGCTATCATGGAGTGACATCAACATGTCGTGGTGAAAATTTTGTCCCATTTGGGGCAGGTTTGGGTACAAGCTTCTCACAAACCAGAGCTTCTCACGGCAAGCATGATTGTTTCGATAGGGAACATACCACCTTTGGGGATAGGACGATATCCATTGCCTCTTATTGCTTTCAAAAAATTTCTAGTGTCAACATAGAACAACAGGAGTGTTGTGTTTAATCCTGGAATTTCTCGGGGCTCGTTTGGCCTTTTTATACATTAACTGGGTTTTCTAAGCATTTTATGTGCATAATTCAAATTTGAACTACAAGCACATGCTCCAATGCACTAAAGTTGGTTGAAATATCACATGTGTGCCCTTGGGTGAATTTCTAGGTCCCATGCAAGAGATGGGAATGAAATTGAAACACCAGGGCACTGTTGATTGCGGGTAAAATGTTGAGATGCCTGGTTTTTAAATTCTAGTAAATCCAAAACTCGTCTGAAATTCATGAAATTTGTCATGCTATCATGGAGCGCATCAACATGGCGTGGTAAAAAAATTGTCCCATTTGGGGCAGGTTTGGGTATATGCTTCACACAAACCAGAGCTTCTCACAACAAGCATGATGGTTTCGGTAGGGAACGTCCCACCTTTGGGGATGAAACGATATTCATTGCCTCTTATTGCTTTCAAAAAAATTCTCGTGTCAACATAGAACAACAGGAGTGTTATGTCAATTTTGGGGATTTTTCGGGGTTTGTTTGGACATTTTGTGCATTAGCTGAGTTTTCAATGCATTTATGTGCATAATTCAAATTTGAACTACATGCACATGCTCCAGTGCATATAAATTGGTTGAAAAATCTAATATGTGTCCTTGGGTGCATGCTTAGGTCCCATGCAAGAAATGGGAATGGATTTGAAACACCAGGGCACCGTTGATTACCGGCAAAACATTGATATGCCTGGTTTTTAAATTCTAGTAAATCCAAAACTCATCTGAAATTCATGAAACTTGGCATGCTATCATGGAATGGCACCCGACATGCTGTGGCATTTTTCATGTCCATTTTGAGAGAAGGCGCACTCGAATAATGAAAGCCAACAAAGGCATTTTGAAAAAATAGCTGCCACTTTAATATCTAAAACGTTTGTATAATTCAAACCGTAAGCGTTCTGTTAACCATTCACTTGACGCCACGTATTTGGTTTTAATGGTTGTAGGAGGTGTCGTGCGGACAGCTGCTTGACCTTGACTAAACGGGAGGTGTGCGAGCGCAGTCCAGTGCGCAGGCTGACCGAGAGGCGTGCAAGCTGTCCTCCAATGCGCAGGCTCACCGGGAAGCCTGTGAGCTGTAGGCTGCATAGGCTCACTGGGAAGTGAGCCCCTTGACTTCTATAGCCGCCCGCCTTCCTCTCCATTAATGGCGCCCGAGCTGATGTTTAATACGGGCGGCCTTACTGTTCGCCTCCCATTCCCCTCCCCCCCGCAGACCTCCACCAACGCCATGGCGTAGAATGATCATCTGCCACTAGTCTTCAAGTTTGGTGAAGATGACTGCGAGCTGGAGGAGATCGAAAATAAGGAGGAATGGGGCCTCATGGACGTGGCCCAGAACAAGCTGGCCACGACGGTTGCTGCGCCCGCTCCCGTCCCAGCTCCCATCCCCGCGCCCCTGCCAGCGACCATCCCCGTAGCATTGACGGGCTGGTCGCCAAGCACTATCGCAGAGCTAGAAGCCGCGGGCGTCAGCAAGGTCTCCGCGGACCCACGTGAGCTCGTGTACATGCCAGCGCCAGCGCCCGTGCCCGTGCGCGCCCCTCCACCCGTCGTGGCGCCGGCCCCCGTGCGTTTGGCTGCACCCGCCGCGCCCGTGCCCCTGCCTGTGTGCGCCTCTCCACCCACCGCGGCACCGGTCCCCATGCGTTTGGTTGCACCCGCCGCGCCCGTGCCCATGCGCGTGCCCCCCTTGGCGGCATGGGACGCTGCCGTCGACCGCTACCTCTCAGCGGCGCCAGTTGCCATCCTCCCGCGCCCCGCCCGTCGATCACGCGACGACATGATGTTTGATTTACATGTGAAGAACATTTTGTGTTGCCTTGAAGACTTCAACAACGGCGTCCCGGAGGACGACAACGACAACGACGGCACGACACGCCGCCTCCGACGCCGCCGGAAATAGTTTTTTTGGGGTTTAATACTATATCTTGAATTCTTGATCATATGAATATAAATTCACAGTGTGACTGAATGAAATATATGGTTTGAACGAACTTGCGTTTTTCTCTCTTAATGTACAGACTTATCAAACGATTTTCTTTTGAAAAAAACGTCAATGGTTTTTAAATATAAAACACTCATCGCAAACGTTTTAGTTAGAACACCCGTATGCAAACCAACAGCTTCTCCAGGAAGCCAAGGGAAAATGTGCCGAGCAGGATTTTTGCATCCCTTCAATGCAAATGTTTGTTTTGAATGACCCGTGTGCAACCACGTACAAACAATTGGGTGAGATTTGCATATCTGTCATTTTGGGTATGTTGCCATTTGTCAAACAGGAAAGATTGACTTTTGTTTATCTAGTAACATTGCCATTTGTCAACCTTGTAACACTGGGATTTGTCAAAATATGCAGCTAAAAATCACTAGCACTATCTAATTTTTGCAACTAAAATCACTAGCACTGTTCATATGGACACCACTAGCAGGCGTGAGTTGATGGACGCATATGTAAATGTACCATTGATTACATACAACAAGTCATCAACCCACAACGACAACGAGGATACACGTTGGATTATAGATCATTTCCAACAAAACATTCTAGTAAAGTTTTTCTCACACAACAAATAACAAAGCGATGAAATGAACTTCAGCTCAACCACTCGTCGGCATTGGAAACGCTTGCTTTGAACCATAAGTGATTGTCTGGGAAGGGCCAGCTACTGTCAATCTCGAGACCAACGCAGGACTGATCATCCAGGCTGAAGCGGCCTATGTCAGGACCCATATTGGGATGGTAGGGAAGCATTGCAATGTCCGAGGTATAGATACAGTTGCTTCTCATAAATGGTAGTAATGTTGTGTCAACAGCAGCTGGATCGCCTTCCACCATCATTGGGTAGTTTTGTCCAAGGAAGAGCGAGTTTCCTCCAAGACTTTCAATACTGAACCAGGGAGAAGGTGTTGGCGCTAGTACACTAGTATCCATCCCGAATACCCCGCAACGGATGTTGGAAGAGGTCCGGAGAGTGCGACCATGCGAGACAACACCTGCTTCCTTAGTAACATCAGCAGTGCCCTATATACAGACAAGAAGAGGTGATCCATCGGAATAAGTTGCAAGGCGCCACTGAGTATATGGGTCTTGCTCGTCCTCATGATCGTGATCATCACAATCGTCATCTCCCCCTTGGTTATAAAATTTTTCAAGTATAGGTGGTGGAATGTTCACAGGACCTCGGAAACACAATAAGGTTAATTAGTAAAGGGAAACTAGCTAACCCGCATGCATGTGTATGAAACAATTATAATTACGGTCGAAGACAAACGTAGCGAAAGCATCGGGATTCCATGCAAAAATAGTGCCACGAGTGGTGGCAGCAAACACAAGACCCTCGTATTGAATTGCATCACAATACTCATCCGTGTACAGAAATTAATTTTTGAGCAATATCCATCGAGGCGTGGAAGTAAGGACGACAATAAGCTTGTCGAAGATAGGAACAACTTCATAGTTCATGTAATCCCAAGAGCAGTTGGGAACTCGAAAAATTGCTATCTTCCATAGACGATAGTCACCATGATCGTATTTGAACTCACGTAGAATACCGGTGTACTCAACCTATGGGCAGTCGTCCGAGATTTTTGGAAGTGGAACCCGGTGACGAGTGTACACATTCACAAGTTCCCACTCGCAGTTGTACCCAATATAAACAACCCAATCTCCATTTGCGCCTGCCCAAGCCTTGCCCTCAAGAGATGGCATCTTAACATCATACATATCATTATCAAGCGACATCAACTTGCACAAGGTGAGGCTTCCCTTGTCCCCGCGCCAGTCAGCAGGGTCACGGCGAAGAAGATAGGGGAGATCAAACTGCTCCTGGACCCTTGGGTTCCTTGTAATGATGTTATTTGTCGAGTCGAGAATGGTCTTGAACGAACCTGCCATGCTAGCCGAGGTGATGACGTCGCACCGATCTATGTGTTCCTCCACCGCATCATCTTTCAGATTGGGGCAAGAATAACGGGGTTGTTTCCAGCCTGTTCCCTCCATGGAGAAGATGATCGATCAATGGCAGAAGGAAGGGTGAAGGCAAATGGAGGGAGGAAGAATGTGCGACAATAGTTCTAAATTGAGAGGGAAAGGCGAAGAGGCGGTGGACGGTTGCCACGGTACACGAAGAGGCGCCTGGGGAGCGAATGGTTGCCACAGAGGTCACACACTGACGACAAGGGCCGTGTGAACCGCATGCGTATATCACACACACCTTGATCTGGCTGACCATTTCTTTTGTGTTGCCTAATCAAAAATAGTTCATCCGAGTGAACCGTATGATGTATATCGCACACACCTTCATCTCGCTGCCCGTTTCTTTTGTGTTGTCTAATCACAAACAGTTCATCCGAGTGAACCGTATGTTGTGTATTGCACACGCCTTCATCTAGCTTCTCGTTTATTTTATTCCTCCTCATCGCAAACGGTTAATTGAATTGAATCGTATGCCCTTCATCACACACGCAACTAAAATTTGAACTGTGTTTGATGCATCCGTCATCGCAAACGTTTTATACATTTTTACAGTTTTCATACACCACGGTTTGCGATTACTGCATCGCAGACAGTTTCTCGAAGGGTCTCTGATCGTAGTGTCGCATTAGCAGCATCTTGCAGAGTGTTGGACACCAGGAGTATTCACCAAAATCCGGGTTATCCTGCCTTTGTTTGCCCGCCACTCCGACCAGGTAATCCTGGAATGACTCACCGTACTCTTCACAATCAACCTTATACGAACCCTGAATTTGTCAAAGTTAAAATGGTGATTGGTCATGTGAGGTCCAGTTTACGGGTTTGAATTAAGGTTTAACTCAGCGGCTGTGCAGCCCTTGAATATCACTTGACATTGAGGCTTGGCAGCCTATGAATGCCTTGTTTCTTCTGTTTTAAATTTTCTTTGAATATTTTTTTGAGGTTTATCTTTTTTTGCTGTGTTGATATATGGTTGAAAACTAATTAGGGCATTGTCGCCTTATGGTTCATATATGAATCTATCCGGAGTTTTATTAACCCGGTCTGGTTTTGGACTTTAAGTCGCCAGTGTATGATGATTATGTGCTTAGAGTGTTGTGCTCTAAGATTTGGGATGTTACCCCTTGCTGCATATGGCATGATAAGCCGGCGGTATGAATAAAATGAAAGACGGTGTTGTGTTCTTAGTTTTTTGGGTTGTTACCCTTACTACATGACTTATGATAAGCCGACAGTGTGAATAAATATCACAGGTATGATATTTATTTTGTTATGATTATATGAGGCTTTTTGATAAACCGGACCTGGTAATGGACTATTTAGTCATCACTGGTTTTTTATGTGGGGTATTTTGACCCACCCTGGGTTAAACCGCCAGGGCACTTGTGATGTCTACTACGCAACTTTATTCTTGTAGACACATGTTGGGCCTCCAAGCGCATAGTTTTGTAGAAAGGTAGCAATTTTCCCTCAAGTGGATGACCTAAGGTTTATCAATCTGTGGGACGCGTAAGATGAAGATGGTCTCTCTCAAATGACCTTGCAACCAAATACAAGAAATCTCTTGTGTCCCCAAGACACCCGATACAATGGCAAATTGTATAGGTGCACTAGTTCGGCGAAGAGATGATGATAAAAGTGTAATATTGATGGTAGAAATACATTTTTATAATCTGAATAAATAAAAAAAGCAAAGTAAAAAATAGTTAACGGGCATAGAAGCGGTATTGCAATGCTTGAAAATGAGGCCTAGGGTTCGTACTTTCGCTAGTGCCACCTCTCAACAATGCTAACATAGTTGGATCATATGATTATCCCTCAAAGTGCAATAAAGAATCACTACCGAGTTCCTATTAGTGGAGAACGAAAGATATAAATTGTTTGTAGGGTACGAAACCACCTCAAAGCTACTCTTTCCGTTCAATCTATCTGAGAGTTCGTACTAGAATAACGCATGCTATACTTTTCGATCGGTCTAATGAAGAGTTCGTACTAAAGTAGCACCAAAGCAAACTCATATTCACAATACTCAATCCACACAAATAACTACAAAGGGACCCCAAAGTTTCTATCGGAGAAAAGATAATAAAAACATGCATCAACCCCTATGCATAGATTACCCCAATATCGCCGCGGGAATCTGCGAGTTGAATGCCAAGACACATATCAAGTGAATCAATATGATACCCCAATTGTCACCTCAAGTATTCATACCGCAAGACATATATCATGTGTTCTAGTCTCTGAATATTCAATCCGACAAGACAAAACTTCAAAGGGTAAAGACTCAATTCATCACAACAAGAGTATAGAGGGGAGAAACATCATATGATCCGACTATATTAACAAAGCCCATCATATAAATCACGAGAGAGAGATCAAACACATAGCTACTGGTCCAAACCCTCAGCCCCGAGGGTGAACTACTCCCTCCTCATCGTGGTGGCCGCCGGGATGATGAAGATGGCCATCGGAGATGGTTCCCCCCTCCGGCTGGGTGCCGGAATGGGGTCTAGATTGGTTTTCGCAGATATAGAGACCTTGCGTCGGTGGAATTTCTGATCTAGGTTAACCCCGGAGGCTTTCGGAATATTTGGGAGTTTATAGTGCAAAGAGGGGGTGCGGAAGGCCACCGAGGTGGGCACAACCCACTTGCGCGCGCCAGGGGGGCCTGGCGCACCCTGGTGGGTTGTGCCCCCCTCGGGGCACCCCCCTAGGTGCAACTCTGGCCCAATGGATGTCTTCTAGCCCAAAGAAAATCTCCAAAAAGTTTTGCGTTGTTTGGACTCCGTTTGATATTGATTTCCTGCGATGTAAAAAACCAGAAAAAACGGCAACTGGCATTGGGCACTGGGTCAACAGGTTAGTCCCGAAAAAAGATATAAAGTTGCTATAAAATGGTTGTAAAACATCCAAGAATGATAAAATAACAACATGAATACTTCATAAATTATAGATACCTTGGAGACGTATCAGCATCCCCAAGCTTAATTCCTACTCGTCCTCGAGTAGGTAAATGATAAAAGAAACAATTTATGAAGTGTGAATACGAGCAAAGTGCATAAGTTTGATCAATGATAACTTCAATCACTTTTTCCAGCATCATAACAACAATTATTTCTCAAAAAAAATTCTCATGTTATAGTGGCAACCAATTCACATGTTGAGGTTCAAACAATGAGTTCTCTTCAAACTCAACAACCTATGTTCTCAGTCACCAAGCAATTGCAATTCAACTTATTCAACAGAGTCTAAGTAAGAGCTCCACATACTCAACCATCATGTAGTCTTCTATGATTGCTAACACACACCGCATGCACATGAGCAAAACGTTTCAACCGGACATATACACTACTGAGGATGCTGCTAACGCGACACTACTATCAGAGACCGTTCGATGAAACTATGTGCGATTCCATAATCACAAACGATGGTGTAAAAAACCATAAAAATGGTGCAAAGCGTTTGCGATGGAGGATGCATCAAACACGGTTCAAATTTTAGTTGCGTGTGCGATGCAGGGCATACGATTCAGCTCAATTAACTGTTTGCGATGAGGAGGAACAAAAGAAACGGGCAGCCAGATGAAGGTGTGTGCGATGTACAGCTTATGGTTCACTCCGATTAACTATTTGTGATTAGGCAACACAAAAGAAACGGTCAGCCAGATCAAAGGTGTGTGCGATATACGACATGCGGTTCACTCAGATGAACTGTTTGCGTTGAGACATGAGAACATAGACGGTTCAAATGAACAAGATGTGTGTGATTCGAGGCAATCAGGTCTGTAATCGGAAACATGTGCGAAGTCCGATAACAACACAGACGATTACTGCTATCAAGCCGTGTGTGTTGTGACCAAACGATTGCTGGTATACAATTGTGAGTGATTGATGAAAACATCACCGACGGGTTCCATTGTTTAGTCCGTGTGCGATGTGATTTTCTTTGTCCGCACAACATCTACGCTCTGTCTACAGAGCATCAACATATATACTTAAAAATACAGCATTGCATAACCAAATTAAGCATACAATTACACACGTGGCTACACACATAACATTTACACACACCAAAGTAAGCAATTACATGCATACTAAAGTAGGAGAAACAAGGATCTAATCATCTACTTATTGTTGCGACGACGCTTGACATTGCTCTGCTTCTGGTTGGATCCCTGGCTGATTTGGGGAAGGAGGCACTTCCTCATGTCAATGATCTGCCTATACATGGCGTAGCTCGTGTACACCTCCTTGGTCGCGTACACGACGTGTGCTTTGTCGAGTTTCTCCATTAAGGCCGAGTGCCAGGCACGCTTGTCGTTGTTGCACGAATCCTTCATGTCTCTGTAGTAGGGGTCGATGATGGTCTCAGCGAGGCAAACATGTAGTGGGAGCTGTTGACAAACCTGGCGAAACGCTGGCAAGGCCTTGTGGCCAGGCAGTAGTGGTAGATGACGACGTGGTGGTGCACGCACATCTGGGCGATGGCGACATTGGGACAAGACCCGGCACAAGCGCGGGTGTACTCGAGGTCGAACCCGACCACCTTGTACTTCTCCTTAGCAAGCAACAGCTCCATGATGTGGATGGAGTGCTCCACCCAGACAGGGTCGTTGGTGTACACCACCGAGAGGTCCATGAACCTTCTGTGGGTGTCCACCATGGCACGCATGGTGAACCGCTTCTCGTCATCGGCAACCGCTCGGAGCGCCATTAGAGCCACGTAGGATACCCTCTAAGAATTTCTCGTGGTGGGTGTGCTTCTTGCAATGGTGGGGCGCGATCGAAAGGTTGAATAGACACAAGGGTAGGTTAAATGGCCGTTGTAATAAATGGGGGCCGGTCGGCCTGTAATCCTTACGTCTTGTCACGGCGTTCATAGCGGAGGATTCTAGAATCCAGTGCATGTTTGACAACACCGCACTGCATGCATGGGCTCGAAGAGGTGCCAAATGTATCGTTGGTGAGCTTGTTTGGCCACGCGTCGGCTAGAAGAGGGCCAAATCGTTGGCATTTATTGGCAAAAAGCTTTGTAAAAACGAAGTGTGTGGAATGACTTCGGTCATAAGTTTAACCTTGGGTGATGAGGTCAAAGTTACACAGAATGGTGATGATGGACACTCGAGTGCGATAATTAATTCTGCGCTCTACAGTGCACACGATGGAAGAAACCAACTGTGTGCAATAATGTCGAAGATCGCAGTCGAGTTAGCTATACAGATCGTGTGATGTGAGATCGACAAGGTAAACTGATTCGAGAATGGTTAATAAAATCCAAGACTATCTATCTTCTATTATATTATTAAGACATAAGTAAAACAAGCCACCACGTTATTCCACATAGGTTAAAAATTTATACATCGTTCATTTTTATATCAATGGCCGAGATTTAAAAGTTATAGATGTTACGCAAAACTATGGTCACGTGTCATTATTTCTCTACACGTACAAGTTTAAGGGATAGATAGATCCTTAAAAAAAACTGAAGGACATGTACACATGTTGTAACAGAAAGAGTTCGTTTCCTAAGAAAAACAGAAAGAGTTGGAATAGTAGAATAGAAGGGAAAAAAAGGGGGTTTCCACGTCGTCCATGTGATGGAAAGCTTGAGCTTAAACCGAAAAGCATATTACTACGGTAAGACACGAAAGTACTTTTCCTGCCAAAGACTACGGTCAATAATGACTCTACATGTATGTCTAGCGGACAAGTAAATGCCAAAAAAACAACTCTAATGGACACGTATACATGTTTGTGACAGAAAGAGATGTTGAATAGTACTAGAATAGAAGGAAAAGAAGGGTTTCTACGTCCATGTGATGGAAAGCAATGAGGCAGGGAAGTCTTTTACCTGCCAAATACACGAGTTGCCTCGGCACGGCTCCAACACCGCGAAGCACTACCACGATCCCATTGGGGTTGGTGGCGTTGTCGGGGTCAAGGTCGCGGCGGAAGCTGCCCCTCATCAGCGCGTTAGACAAGATGCCGCTGAGCTGGTGGAAGCAACGCAAGGAGAACGAAGCCCACAAAGAAGGGAAAACTGTGGAAGAAGGCCATAATCCTCACCAAGAAGTGCAAGATCGCCGCCGTTGAGAGAGAAGGCAAGGTCGGCGACCCGGACGCACCTCGCCCTCCACGACAAGCAGACAACACCCTGCCGGAGGCTGATATCGGTGCCATCGCCCATGCTGCCATGCAACAACTATCTAACCGTCGTCTTGCATGAGGCTCGACACTGGCGGACTGTATTCAGTGGACTTGGTGTCATTCAGTCATTGTTGCCGTCGAGCTGCCGCCCGGCCAGAAGCCCAGGTTTCTGCCACAGCGGCACCGACTCCAAGGGATTGCGGGCTTCCAGCTCGGACAACAATGGCATCCGGCCGGAGCAATAGCTGATTCGGCGCTAACGAGGATCAAATAACAATGGTGTATATATTGCAGCCTGCACCACCTGCCGGGCATCGTAAGTGCTTAACCTTTTTGCGAGCCAGGTGTTACTAGCTTTTCTTCTGCCTATCCATAGTGAATAAATATCAAAAACGGTAATACATGTTTTTAGTGTCAACACTTTAATTTTTGTTTGCGTGTAATTCCCCATGATAAACAAAGAGATTTGTATGCCGTTTAAAAAAACAATCTTCATGGTTAGAAGGTTGTTTTCAAGCCAGCCACAACCAAGCAAAGTATATATGTGGACGGGCCTGTAAGAGAGGCACATGCAAAGATCGTCCAATCAATAAGAATAAAAGAAAAAAGAACTTTCAGCTTAAGATAAAATTTCTGTGCATGCATATTATCATGGCCGGTCAAGAATATGAGTTTAAAAAAACATAGTACGTACATAAATCTTTTATGTTGTGGACAAACAACATCACTTCTATAAACATAGGAATCTTTTTTTTTTGCAAACAATAGTATGCTTAATACGAAGATTTCTACCTAAGTCAGATTGCGTTTCCTCAAACCACACATTTCGGCTAAAATCTTCTTCAATATCTATAACTTTTGATATATCATTTCTGTTATGGAAACAAAATAAAATAAGATGTCATTTGGCCACTAGGCAAGATACTGAGAATGCAATATTGTGCGTGCGATTAGAAAGTAACAAGTTATGATGACCTCGAGTGAGAGAATATTTCACCAGTTTCGATAGCATTAGCCAATAATTGCGTTGTTCGAGGTTGAAAAGCGAGATAGATATTTGAAGATAATGCATCAAGCAAAAATGGATTAAGTATGGCATGAGATTAATATTAAAGACTAACTACTATATGGTCAAACACAAGGCAGAGGAAAGAATGGACAACAATCTTGGTTAACGTTTACATTTTCCCTGAAACCCCTAAATAATATTAGTGATAAAATATCTAGAGATGAGTTAAAAATAAAAAAGCTAGAGAATAGGTTAACTCTTTCATTATGGGACATACACAATGTTATTTTTGGTACTTCACCATTTGCTATCACTTGATAAAAAATAATGAGAAAAGGTGTACCAAAGTTCAATCATGTTTTATCAAGATATTAACGTTCACAGGTGACAAAAATGATATATGAAATAAAAGCGTAAGGAAAAGACGACAAAACATAAAATGTGTAGCAAATCTAGCCGCGCAAATGCGCGGGTTACCCTGCTAGTTATATAATTAAAACATAAGTAAAACAAGTCATCACGTTTGTCCACACAGATTAAATTATCTTAACCATCAATTTTAGATATCGACGGTTAAGATTTAAGGATGTAAACGTTACATACAAGTAACACGTACATGCATTATTTTGCACCTATGCTCTATGTCACGTATATCATCTATGAAGGAAAGTGCGACCACGATCAGGTGTAGGAGAAGAAAACTTCCAAGCTTACAATGCCATCACGTTTGAATTCTAATAGGACAAGAAACAAAAAAAAAAAAAACAGTCACTCAATCCATTGGCCAAAGCTAACTAACGATGGACTCCTATGCAAGATCGATGTGGGCGAGCAGCACAAGAGTCTAAACCCTAGGCACCACATGTACGTGATTCTTTTTTAACTCTGCCACATGTACACATGCTAATCATAGTCCCAACTCAATATGGTTCTTCTAATACAGATCGGACAGGTTTCCGTAGGCGCATCCAGGGGCGGAGTGCGCTGCTCGCGTGAGGCCGGCGGCCAGAAGGAGATGACGAATAGGAAAGGAAAAGGGCTAGCAAAGATGAAGGGTAGAGGTAATTTTGTTTTAAAATTTTATAGTGTCATTTTTTCAGATAATGATTTGACAATCTCTAACCACAGTGCTGTGATTAGTGGCATTTTTTTATGAATAAAGCTCATTGCTTTGATTGTTTTGTTTGTAAACCTAACCTTATGGATGTTAAATTTGGTCCGCATTTTTTTCATGAATAAACCTCATCGGTGCATGCATGCCTAAGGATGACGTCCGCATGAAGCATATTTTCATGGCATCAACCACCCTGAGTTGAATACATCTAGAATTTGCTTTCTGCTTGGCACATACGTACAACCAAATAAAATTGAATTGGTATCATTTGTTTGATTTGAGCATAGCAAAACAAAATATTATTTCCCAGATATTTAAGTGCATGAAAGTTACCTCTGCAGCATACGTAGAGGAAATGAATTATTAGGAAAATTGTGATGATCCGAAATTTAATAAAAAAATCATATTTGATCAAATGGAAGGTCAACCAGTACTATTAGTAATACATACCATATTTGTATGATGGGTTCTGATTATATTGGAGGAAATTTAAAACTGTGCGTGTAGAACATGTGTTATGGCCGTATTTGCACCGGATGGTCGACAAATTCAGGAGTACATGCCCATATCAATCGATGCATGCAGTGACATAGCTGATGTCACCTACTAGCCAATCATAGTATTACACGTACTAAAATGAAATAATTGGTTAGAGATATTTTCTTAATCTCAGAGAGAAACAGATTAACAAGAAAAGGGAAAATATTAAGGCTAGGTAATCCCATGTAAATCATCTGCAGACCATATCTACCAAACTAAGAGCAGCGCCCCTCAGCCAGGTTTCTGGAAATATTATGTTTCGTGACATGCATATGGGAGTGCTTAATGGCCTGATGCCGGCGGCAATGACAAGCAAAGGAGAAGCAAGAAATCGCAATGTATCTTAACCCAACCAAGCGTGGTTCACTGTATCAACTTCCCAAGCAGACATATGCAGTCAGGAAACGACACAAACCCAGGAGCACGCTGGTGCATGTCGAGCCTAGAGTAAATTACCGTGACATGTTTTCTTTTTTTCGATATTCTGTGAAGTTGTGCCAAATATATCCACGCATATGATATTACCCATTTCACTCTTAGTGGTTATTCATTTGTTTCTTTTACATTTGTTCCGGTGTATTTTGCACAAGAACAAATCAATAATTCTGAGTAACAATTATAGTTGCTGGATTAAGTCTTTTGGTAGATGATGCTACCGATCATATAACTAATCCTTTTTTTTTGCTTCATAGGACAACACCAATTAGATGAACTAACTTGAACCATTTTAGAAATCACACTTTGGTTCGGAAGAATTTCATAGTATTTTTCAAAAACCACACTTTGATTCAAAAGAATTTCATAGTATTTTTTAGGATTATATTCGTTTGAGTTTTTTCCTAGACAGTTTTGTCCTATAAGGTTAAGATATAGAGGTAAATACGACGGATCCATATTATAGTGGTTAACATATAAGATTTTTTTTGATTCGTACATATAAGATATGTAGATAGGCATTTGCTTGGGCTCTAGCAAACAATTACGTGCTCTCTCCACGGATATGAGTAGTCCGCAAATGAAACTACCATGCCGGCCGACCACACATGAAAATTATTCAGTAACATTCCCATACTTAAAAATCAAGACAATTATATTTTTGTTAGTCATAACACAGTACATTTTTTCAAGGAAAACAAAGAAGTATGCAACTGTGCAGGTGTCTCACAAATAATAATGCAAAAGTACCCAACACTTTGAGTTCTAACAGAGAACACACTGTGCAAGCTGAACAACAGAACATATAAAAAGTGTCGCAAAATGGGAAGCATGCAATTAATTTGATTTATAGGCGCCAAATTAACATTGTGATCCATCACCGAGTGTAGCCAAGTCCACCAACGTAGTCAAGCTATAAAGGCCCACCCGATCTCATATGCGACATAATTCCTCTCCATAGGAGTTTGGTTGGAAAGAAAAAGAGAACACTGAAACTTAGGAGCTCCTGTTATGAGGCAATGATTGAACGAACAAGGCAATAAAATCCTTAAAAGCCCTATGAAATTTATTTTAGTCAAACAAGCTATAGATGTTGTCGGACGGCTTCGGACCCAAGAGTGGAGCAATGAAGGGCAACAAAGACATGTGATCTTTGACGATGAATACAGATTCTCATGAGTTTACTCCACAACCTATAGATGATTGGTAAGAAATAACAACTACACAACCAACTTTTTAAGTAATAATATAGTTGCAAAATGACTACAATATACTAAACATTAGAATTAAAAATACATACGTAAGTGGGTATTTAATCTCAAGGCAGTCTCTACTACAAGTAATGCAACATTTGTATTTGACAAACAACGCAAAGTTCCTTTGTAGCTCAGGCTACATGGAACCTCTTATCCTCAACCTTCCAGCCTTGCTTTGAGATCCGTACTCTCTAACTAACTTACAACAAGAAGATTTTTTTTTTGTTTCTCTAAAATGAAACAACATATGAACTTCAAACTTTGCAGATCGAACAAACATTAGAACATCAATGTGTGAAAAAACATTCAGATTTTTTGTCCGATATAAATATACAAAATGAGATTTTGTTTGACTAAAAATATTATTTTAAGTATTTAAAATGCATGAAAAAATCTGAATGTTTTTTTCTCAGATTGTAGTTAGAATGTATTGTTGTTCTGCAAAATTTGAAGTTCATATGTCGTGTCGTTTGAGAGAAACAAAAAAGACAAATGCGTCTGCACTGATCGCGATGCGGAAATGGATGGCAAAGATAAGGGGTATCTTGTAGCCTGAGCTACAGAAAACCGCACTCAACAAACAATGTGCATTTAACTGAACGAACTATATGAAAGCATTAGTCATAACAAAAAGGCGACCTGCGTTTGTACTGGCGAATAGTTCATTGATCCATTCAAACTTCAATTATTTTTCGAAATTCCATCATTTATAATAAATGATAAATTTCCTTGGCACGTAAAGAATTTGCTTGGATTAAGGATTTTTATTAGAAGATAACATATTTAATTACCAACCAAAATATAATTTACATGTATGTGAAATAGTGGAGGAAATAATAAATCTAGCCGCGCAAATGCGCGCGTGGACCTGCTAGTTGCATATTAAGGTCAAAACAATGCTAGCAATATGCGAGTCTCATGCGATGCCATTTCAACGATTGTACCACAAAAGCTCGAAATGTTACAAGGTTCAAATTCCAGAGTTATATGGCTCAAATTTGAAGATTACAAGGTTCGAACTGATATTAGAAATGAAATTCAGCTCATCAGCTGCAAACGCTCGCGCTGATCCGGTGAACATGGATATCAGAGAGGTTCAAACTAATATTACCACTTCTAAGTCTGGTTTCGAAACCTCACAATTTTTGCAAAGGGGTCAGCCACTGAGAAGTCATGTATGGGGTTGACACGATGACATCCGATTACTCTGTCATCTGAAGTTCCAAAATGAAATTCAGCATTTTTGGAGCCTATTCCATTCTGCCGCAGGCACCGGCGCCGATCAACAAACCATTCATTTTTGCGAAATAAATGTAGGGAAAACCTCATTTCCTTCAGCACCCTTCTCTGAGAATAAAGAACCTAGCGATTATAATCTCCGGTAAGGTCCCTCGGTAGGAGTTCAAAGTAATTTGAGAGAGATGCAGATCTAGGCATTCGACGTGATTGTTATATTGTATCACATTATCTACCACTGGGCCTAATCTTATCTGCAAAAGAAGAAAACGTGTTAGTGCCTACATGCAGTTTTGAACATTACGACAAACCTATTTGGTTTGCAGGATTTGTAAAATGCACTAACATGCCATCTTCGATCTGACATGATTAACATGGGAATTTGATTACATTCTAGAAAAATGTAGCCTTCTTCACAAGAGGTTGGAGTGGATGAAAAGTTCCCTAAGAAAACTAGTACAAATGAATCCAAAGGAGAAATTCTTATTGACTGTAACCATATGGATCAAGCAACCAATATGGGGGGGGGCATGTATGTACTGAAATCCTCCAAAAGAACCTTATAAAATCATAGTACATTATCATTGTAAACTTGGAAAAAGGTGTCACAAATTGAACTCCCTCGTGGTTAACATTTAACAGGAAAGGAACATCACCTCGATATATAGCTTCTCCAGGCACGGAAAGCATCTCAGGAAACTGACAACTTGCTCCAGGTCAGGCCGATAGATTCTAGTGCCAAGACCTTCACTGTGTGCAGTTTCGGGGTCAAGCTTGTCGGAATCATTTTCTGAATGACAAGCGAACAAACATCTTCAAAATTAGAAATAATGTTAATTTGTAGAAGGAGAGGTAGAAGGCGGCTAGGCTATTGTACCTGAACGGGTGTGGATCCAATAACAAGTTTGGAGTATTTGTCAGACGAGTAGCCCACCACTGTCAATTTCGGCGCAGAAATGACATTGATTCTTGTTGGACCTTCTTGATCAACTACAAGTAATCTCTCAAGTGCATGTGTGTCCTCAATGACCATACCGTGATACACATCTTGTGATGTTTTCCTGCCGCACCAGCAACACACATAAATAGTCCGGAGAGTCATGGAGGTGATTTGGAAGGTACTCAACACATTGATCGCCTGAAGACGAAGGTACTTGAGTGCAATACAGCCACGGAGCAGGCGCTCCATGTCACCCTTTGAGAGGCAGACGGCGACGAGCTCGAGGTGCTTCAGTCGTGGTAGAATAAGAGCGGCGCGTCATTAAGGGGCGGGAAATGGCAGTTCCTGAACTTGGCGACGCGCAGCATGGGTGCGAGGCAGAGTGCAGACGTTGGCAGCGACCGCATATGCCCATCAACAAAAGTGAGCTCCTTGAGCTGATCTAGGGCGGGGGATCGGAACCACTCGTCAAGCTTGGCTCTGTCCTTGCCGTTGGAACGGAACTTGCCCGTTCTAAGGCCTTTGGTTGGGCCAAGGTGACTGCCGAGGATCTTGAAGAACGCATCCAAGCTTTTCCGATAGCCATGCCAGAGCTCGTGGGTGTCGATGAGGTCAAGAGGGCTGGAGTTCCATAGGGGGCGCCACCGCCGGGAAAGGACGATTGTCTGCGCCACATATTTGATTGGGAGGAGGGAGATGATGACTCTCAACATATCATCGGGGAGGCTGCTGATGAAGTCTAGGCCTGTTGGAGTCGCTTGCGGTTCTAGATCGCCCCGCCTCCGCTTGTTGGCAGCCCCGTTCTCCACCTCCGGAGTCTCCTTGTCAGCGGCGCTTTCTAATAGAAATGGGAGTACAGGGAATATTTAGTTAAAATAGGGAAATAGAAAAGTGTATTGGTAACGGTAGGAACATAGTAAGAAAGGGGAATAACAATTGGTTGTTTAAATACTACACAATTCATTTGACATTGCTGGGTAAGTTAACATATGCAGGTAGTTGAAAAGAAAACTTACTTCAAACAAAGTCTGGACAGATGATTTTGTCAGGGAAGTTAGCATATATCTCATGACCAGGCCCTTTTATGTGCAGTGCAATTTTAGTGCCAGCTTTCAGTACATAAAACTTTGCAATTTCTTTCCAAAAGCCAGTGCCAAAATAGGAGTCACCACATTCATCAAGTCTTATAGTAGCAACGATTGTAAATCCATGGTTTGTGCGCAGTATGACATCCGTGGAGCCTTGATCTATGTAAAGGAAAAATTGTGCACTACATAATCTGTTGCATAGCAAGGGATGTTCTGCAGAAAATGGTAGGATTGTTAAAGAAAATATGGTAACATGCAAATATGGGCCCAAATTGAAAGAACTGTACAACAGTTGAAATCGAAGGACAAAAATCTATAATTAAACAGATGCCATGGAAATATGAGAGTAATCTAAAGAACAATAAAACATCATTAATTTGCCTAATATACAAAGAAGAGGGGGAAAAAATCCCCTTTGACGTATATGGTGCATGTGGCACCTTTTATCCAAATGTAGCAATATTTAGAATACGTTCATGGAATTAGGCCATGCCAACCGATTTAGGGTGAGACTGAACATACTGCGCGCGTCCTCAAGTTATCTGGTACGGTGAGATGGAATCCCTAGCGGCGGTCGCAAAGTCCTGAAGTGTTGGCGCACTGTACATTCTATGAATGAAAGAAAACCCTCAAATAAACTTGAATAAAAATGAATTCACGGCGATTTCCGCCGGGTGATTAAAGGAGGCAGATGAACTGGGATAAGAGATGAGATAATATCTCATTAAATTAGTTACCTTGCCGTCCATGAGAAAGAACCCTCAGTACGGCAGATACCTCAACCGAGCGGAGCTTGGTCAACCTCGAGCAGCATCGAGAAAGTCGATGGCGATAGGCGGCGGCAAGCGGAAGTGGCGAAATGCGGTGGGCTTTGCCGGCAGCCTGGCGGCGGCGGCATACGTCGAGCTAAGTGTTTACCGCCGCGATAGGCGGTGCCATGGCATAGACGCGGAGGAGCTTGTGCAGGTGTGAATGGGGAACGTACCGGAGGGGCCGAGGGGGTGGCGGGCGGGGTGAGGGTTTTTGTGATGTGGGGATGGTGAGGGTTTTCTTTTTTCTTTGAATTAGGTGGTGAGGGTTTTCTGTCCCACAAAGAATTTTGGGGGAGATGGTTAGCTAGAGCGAATCGTGTGTGATTGACGTAGCAGGCAAAATGAAAGTCATTGCACATGGCTCAAATTTTGGGAACCGTGTGTGATTGACGTACTACCTGCGTCCTGGTTTATTGGTCCCCCTTTGTAATTTTTACCGAATTTTGACGAAATACTTAACATACTCAAACATAGGTAATAAGCATACACGTACATAAGCATAGTTCAACCATAAGTACATTGTTCAACCGTCATCAAGCATACTCAAGCGTATATAGTTCAATCCATCCCACATCTCATCTCACATGCGGCCGGCACAATCCTGAAGCTTCTCCAGGTAGTCGGCGTACGTGCCGTACGCCACCTTGCGAGAATACTTCTTCTTGAAGGAGCCAACGGCCCATCCTCTTGCATGCGCCAGAACACTTAGATACGCGTCATCAAGCTTGTGTTGCAAAATGGGCATCCATAGCCGTTGTTCCAGGTCCTAATACGCTTGTTATGCATTCCCGCATAAAGCTTCCTCAGGATTCGCCTCTTGTACCTCCTCTGGGCATCTTCATCCTCGCTGTCCACATCGTCAGACAACACCTATACAAATAGTAAAACAAATTTGGCATCAAATCACTGACTACATGTCGTGAAGTAGGATTAGGAATTTATGGCTATTTATTTATAAATATCCAGAGATTATGGTTCGATTTTTAAGCACAGTCATCTGTGTACAGACCAATCTTGAAGAAAATAATGGCACAAATATATGTAGGTCATTCAAAATCAATTGTAGAGTCCTGGCTAGGAATTATTAGCACGAACACTAACCCTAGTCGGATTAATAGCCGAAATCATTTGCACAGATGAAACAACTAATCACTTATCACTTGTACCATTCCAACAATCAATAAACTACACGGATCTAACGAAACTTACTCAGATTTCATGGATTGGGAGAACATAACCACATGATTTCTATTCCAAAAAGGGGGAGGCAGGAGTAACCACAAAAACCCTATGATCTATTTGACACATAAATGGGTATAGATGACTAACCATCTGTCCGTCGTCGTCGGAGTCGTCGCCAGAGTGGTCGTCGGAGTCGGTGTGGAACTCCGCCTCCAGCTGTGGAAGCTCGACGCCGTCGACGATGTCAGGGTGCAGCAGTAACTCACCGGCGGTGACGGCAACCTCTATCTCCATCTCTACGTCGTGCTCTGGTGCTTTAGCAGCCCCGGCGTCACCACTCCCTCCGATGGGGCGCTTCGGCGGCATCCTCATACACTGACGGCTTTGAGGACTGAGAGCGTGCGGCATCGAGGATGCAAGCGGAGAGAGATGATTGTGTGTGTGTGTGGCGAGGATGGGGGGTGCGGCCGCTCGGGCGCACCATTAATATGGAGTAGTGGGAGTTGTGGGAGAGAGGCGGGCGGCGGTCAAATCGATGGCTCGCCTCCCAGTGAGCCTGCGCACCGGACTGCTGGCATGCCTACCAGTGTTTCACCACTACAAGAAATATGTCAACTTGTGACCCTCACTATTGGTCCCTGAAAGGTCATAGCTTTTCATTTGCGACCTTTTTTTGACCAAAAACAGAAGGTCAAAAGCTGGCGGTCGTAAACTGAAATTAACGACCTTCTCACAGAAGGTCGTTGAACCCATGACCTTTTGTTTTGGTCACTGGTTGTCTGACCAGGCCACGTCGGATCCGACATGGCAATCTGACGTGGCAAAATTGCGACCAATTGAAAAGGTCACTGACAAGATTCAGCCCGGTCCGATTAGGTGTTTTACATGGGCCGATCCCAACAATTCAGCCTTTTATTTATTTTTTCCTTGGTGAATTCTGGTCGACTTCATGGGCCAAGCCCAACATTGCAGCCTTTTTCATTGTTGGGCCATTGCTTTTTTAGTCCATTGATTTTCTAGCTTCGGCCATTGTATATTGGAGCTGATCCCACTAGTCAGCCAAGCCCCACATGTCATACTCTCATACACCGGTCCCACGCATCAGATATTTTAACATTTCTCAGATTATTTTGATAAGTGGATCCCACCGGTCGGGTTTCCAATTTTCACACGTTTTTAATCACTATTTGAAACAAAACAAAACAAAAGTAATTTATCAAATAACAGTAAATCTGTTACATTGTCACAATCTTGACAGTCTATTACAGTCTAACAAAATAAACAAATCTCTCGCAAGTAAGGCATCACGGCTTTGCACTTGTTCATGGCTTCACACTTCAAATTTGTCCTGGCGCTCCTGGAAATGAGTGAACACAAATTCTACCAGCATTAGTGTACTACTGCTGAGGCCAAAACCAAACAAATGCAATGGCAACACTAATATAAGCAACGTGGCAGATCCACCCTGTAGTCCTAAATTTGGACACTATCATACAATACTAGAAAGGGCAAATAAAACAACAGACTTGCATAGGGAAATATTTGCTTTTACATATCTTATACAATAATTTGTTTATGACAGGAATGCATCAGTTTGTACAATACTAGAAAGGGCAAATAAAACAACAGACTTGCATACGGCAAATAAAACACATTAACCCGCTGTTGTTCTACACTTCCACTACAACACTCAAGCTCATGTTAGGCACTAACAATACTAACCTACAGCTACCAGCAATGTACATTGATACAAGTGCAGGTCATGCAAAGAACGTCACTGCAACACATTCATCTGAAGAAAAGTACAGTACTACTCTACTACCACGACCATCCATTCAAGACAACATCTACAATACTAGTAAGCCCACACAGACTAACATCACAAGGCAGGAGAAAATAAAGGGAACCAAAACCTGATGATGATAGTGTCAACAATGATCTAATTGGGATAGCGTACAGTTGAAAGGTGCTTTATCTTAAGCAGGACCCACAAACTATCATAGCATACAGTTTCAATCCCACCGGGAAGGGCCCAGGTACAAAATGTCAATCTAGATAGGATCCATTAAAAGATAATAATGATAGCAGCCCATCCAAACAGCAGACAATAAGTTATGCTAGACTATTGTTTCAAAGAAATGTATTAGAATGTTAAATTTAACATGCTAGAAAATTAAAGGAGAGTGCCCCCCACACACAGTGTAGGTAAGACTAGCATATAGTAGTTTGTCTTGTACAGTATGCTTCTAATCTAAGTAAGCATGAGAGCGTACGTGTTGGAGCTTTGTCATGCATGCAAATATTTTATGAGGAGAACTAGATACATGTATGCCACCATTAGAATGCATACGTGTGTAGGGGAGCTCTCCCGGCATCGCTGCTATCGTGATTGACCAATGAAACAAAAGGTTACATGGAGCTTTTAAGTAAAATCTGTTTGTGCACACAACAAATCTGAAAATGTGAGCTCGGTATGCTCTCTACTAGTCTCCAATGAGCTGATCTTGCTAATATATCTATGCAATGGTGGTGAGAGATGGGGATGACAGTCTATGATTCACAAAAAAGAAAAGAGCAATCTGTCCAAAAAATCATGTGCTAGATTAGGAAGCAAGTGACCATAGTGGAGTTGTCGGGGTTGAAAACTTAACACGCACAAATCATCAGTTTACAAACTAGGCGCATTACTGCTTGAAATAAAGAGCAGCAGCTGCTAATAAGCTATGCCATATGACAAACAAACTACAATTCATTGTGTAGGTAAGACTAAGTACCTATAAATTAAATGGCTAAGTACCAAGCTTCGGTAATACATCTCTACATCTTCTATATTTACCAACCCACTTGTCCACAGACCGTTTTAAAGTTTTTGTAGCTTAGGGGTAAACCTAGGGGAGCAAAAGAAATAGACACATTTAGAAATGCTAAGTACTTGTGGGGTCAGCACTACAAGTTTTTGTAATGCAGAAAAATGAGAGCCTTTGAAAGCTTTGATGAGGTGGTTTAGGAAGCAAATGACAATCGATAACAAGGTATACCATATGAAAAATCAACTAGACTTCACTGTGTACTACCAAGTAACAGCAACCTAAATTCCCATCCCCACCCCTGCCCTCACAATCGTAATAACCTCCTCCCCTACAAATAGCCTCCCAAGAAGCCAACCAATGTCAGCTCAGCACAACACAGCACACCACAGAGCAATAGCCATAGCCAGCAGCAATGGAGATAGAGTCAATCAAGTGTGGGTGTTGTTGCCTGAGGGAGGACTGCACCCAGGACTACATTCCGACGATGATGTATCCCTCGATGGATCTGCATCCACAAGGCGAGGGGAGAGAAGGGGTTAGTTGCAGAGAGAGGAAATTTAGATAGGTAAACCAAAATAGAGAGATAGTGGGGGAAGAGAGAGAGAGAGAGAGAGAGAGAGAGAGAGAGAGAGAGAGAGGAGGCCGACGAACCCTGGCCAGGAGCTGGAGTGAGAGCACGTCGTTGATGTTGGTGGCTTCCAAGACACCTATGTCGCCCGCTCCGCCATGCCACAACCAAACCACATTAGAACCCTAGCCGTCACTGGAGCAAGCAGCAAACCTGGACCTCGAGATCTTTAAGGGAGACAAGAAGAGGTGAGGAAGAGAGGGAGGTATTAAGAAGAATTACATTGAAATTATGCCTAGTAGCATTCCACATCAAAAATTCCGTTTTTATCATTTACCTACCTGAGGACGAGTAGGAATTAAGCTTGGGGATGCTTGATACGTCTCCAACGTATCTATAATTTTTGATTGCTCCATGCTATATTATTTTCTGTTTTGGACATTATTGGGCTTTATTATTCACTTTTATATTATTTTTGGGACTAACCTATTAACCGGAGGCCCAACCCAGAATTGAAGTTTTTTTGCCTATTTCAGAGTTTCGTAGAAAAAGAATATCAAACGGAGTCCAAACGGAATGAAACCTTCGGGAACGTGATTTTCGGAACGAACGTGATCCAGAGGACTTGGACCCTACGTCAAGAAATCTACCAGGAAGCCATGAGGTAGGGGGCGCGCCTACCCCCCCAAGGCACGCCCTCCACCCTCGTGGGTCCCATGTTGCTCCACCGACGTACTCCTTCCTCCTATATATACTTACGTACCCCCAAACTACTAGATATGGAGCCAAAAACCTAATTCCACCGCCGCAACCTTCTGTACCCGTGAGATCCCATCTTGGGGCCTATTTTGGAGCTCTGCCGGTGGGGGCATCGATCATGGAGGGCTTCTACATCAACACCATAGCCTCTCCGATGATGTGTGAGTAGTTTACCTGAGACCTTCGGGTCCATAGTTATTAGCTAGATGGCTTTCTCTCTCTTTTTGGATCTCAGTACAATGTTCTCCCCCTCTCTTGTGGAGATCTATTCGATGTAATCTTCTTTTGCAGTGTTTTTGTTGAGACCGATGAATTGTGGGTTTATGATCAAGTTTATCTATGAACAATATTTGAATCTTCTGAATTCTTTTATGTATGATTGGTTATCTTTGCAAGTCTCTTCGAATTATCAGTTTGGTTTGGCCTACTAGATTGATCTTTCTTGCAATGGGAGAAGTGCTTAGCTTTGGGTTCAATCTTGCGGTGTCCTTCCCCAGTGACAGTAGGGACAGCAAGGCACGTATTGTATTGTTGCCATCGAGGATAACAAGATGGGGTTTATATCATATTGCATGAATTTATCCCTCTACATCATGTCATCTTGCTTAAAGCGTTACTCTGTTCTTATGAACTTAATACTCTAGATGCATGCTGGATAGCGGTCGATGTGTGGAGTAATAGTACTAGATGCAGGCAGGAGTCGGTCTACTTGTCTCAGACGTGATGCCTATATACATGATCATACCTAGATATTCTCATAACTATGCTCAATTCTGTCAATTGCTCAACAGTAATTTATTCACCCACCGTAAATACTTATGCTCTTGAGATAAGCCACTAGTGAAACCTATGGCCCCCGGGTCTATTTTCCATCATATTAATCTTCCAACACTTAGCTATTTTCATTGCCTTTTATTTTATGTCGCATCTTTATCATAAAAATACCAAAAATATTATCTTATCATGTCGGTGGGAAACGACACCTATGGGATCACTGGAATCCCTTTCTATGGTTGCGGGGCGTGGGGGTCGTGAGAAGAGCGGATCAAGCGTGCAGTACACGATTCCTTTACCCAGGTTCGGGCCGCGAAGGTGCGTAATACCCTACTCCTGCTTTGGTGGATTATATCTGGTGTTCTTGAGCTAGCTATGGGGCGTGAGGAGCTCCAAAAAGCCGAATCCTCCTCCTGGTCGCCTGGGGCCTCCTTTTATAAGGAAAGGGGCTGCCACAGTGGCACACAGGAGGTGGAAAGGGTACAGTGATGCGAGGTTATCCCTCGTATTACATGACAAGGCGCATTTAATGCGCCTTGCTTAGGTGTCCCTGCTTTATCGGGGGCGGGGGAGAGCCCCGTCTCGTCTGTCGCCGCTCTCTCCTGCGTCGACACGCGCCCTGGCCAGCGGTGCCTGCGATGCCATGTAGGCGGGCAGGCAGCTGAGGTGGCGCGGCGGTAGGTCTCTATGAAGATCTGCATGCCACCACGCAGGTGCCTGCCCAGCTGGTTGGGTCGGCAGCTGCATGCGGACGGTGGTGGAGGCGCGACTGGTGCGGGACCGATGGTGGCCCCGCGGGTGTCCTCGGCAAGGGCCTTGCCGCGGCCCCGGCAAGGGTCTTGCCGGGGTCCCGACAAGGGTCTTGCCGTGGCACTTGCTGCCATCCCCGGCAAGGCTCTTGCCGGGGGCCTTGTGGTTTTCCTTGGCTGGGATCCCGCAAAGGACCGTCATCTCCTTAGAGTGTGCATCTGATCTTGAATATCTTCACAAAGATCTGGATACCACCACGGGGATGCCTCCCGAATCCTTGCCCCATGGGGGCAGGGGACTCAAGGGTGACCCGCTGCGTAGGTGTGGGGCGAGGCTGCCATGGCAAGGGTCTTGCCGGGTTTGTTAAAACCGCCTCCCGGCAAGGATCTTGCCGGGGGGGCCTGCTTCGTCCCCTTTGCTCTTTGTGGTCTTGGTCTTGGCGTCATTCTGCTCCTCTTTGGCTTCGGCCTTACCTTGGTTCTACCTCCCTTGTCGGGCTCGGTGCGGCGGCGCCCGTGGCTCAGACTGCCCGTGCACAGTCATAGGGGTACAAAAAGTGTACCCCCTCTTTTTGTACACCGACAGGAGCCCCCGGGCCTGGGCCACACATGAGCGCAACGCGTTGTTGGGCCAGGCCCAAGAACGGTGTGCGGGCAGGCAGGGTGGTTTCTACCGCGGTAAGTTTCTTCGCGCGCTGCGCCCCCCACGCTTCCCACGCGTGGCGCATCGTGGGGAGGCGTGCGTGACGTGGGCGGCATGCGTGAGGCTAATCTCTGCATGCATGCGTCACGTCGTAGTAAAAGGGGGCGGCTCGCGCCTTCCCCATAAACGGAGGGAGGCGTGGAGGCGCGGCCCATTTACTGGACGGGGCCGAGGTGTGGTCTTTCAAGGCGCCCACCCCCTTTAATCACGGGGCGGGGAGAAGTCACCTCACCCGTCGCTTCGGTCCTGCATGCTCGCCACGTGGCGCTCATGCGCCTGGGGTGGTAGTTGGTGAAGGCAGGAAGCCGGGCCATCGCGGGCTGGGGCGGCGGATCGGCCCCGGTCTCCTGCGCTGTTCATGTCCTTGTTGGCGGAACGGGGTGGTCGAGCCCCCACCCTGCTCCTTTATAAAGAGCAGGGGGGTCGGTGCCCTGCACTCCTCCATCTCACTTCTTCAGCTTCTGCTCCCTTCCCTCTCATTTGCCATGGAGGAAGGGAACCCTGGTCCTTCGATGGTGGCGACGAGGGTCGCCGCTCGACAACGCGTCCCTCCTCCTCCTGCCCCTGCGGCGGCAGGGCCAGCCGCGAGGGAAGGGGGAGAGGGCGAGGCCGTGGGCGAGGCCGAGGTGCTCGGGGAAGAGGTGGACGGGGCGGCGAGCTGGCTTCGCCTCCGCCGGCAGTTCCTCTCCCCATGGAGGGCCACGTTGGGGACGACCCTTGCGAGTTCTTCATCAGGCTGCGGCAGTCGCCCCGCCGTCGTCTTCGTCTCCCGACTCCATTCACGAGCGAGATGGAGGTGGACCCGCCTGAGACCCTGAGGCTACACATGAGGGGCTGTGGAATCAGCGTACGCGAGTCCGCGTCGACTTCCCAGCCCCTAATGTGATGTATCTTGGTCGAGGGTGGAAGATGTTCGCCCGCATTCACCGCCTGACGGAGGGGCTCACCCTCCATTTCAAGCTGATGGAGGGTGGTCTCCTTTCCGTCAAGGTCTTCGGGTGCTTCGGGACTCGGGCAAGGTGCTGCGTGGAGAGCTCCTCTGATAGCGAAGACTCCTCCTCGAACGGGAGTGACGAGGAGGACAGCGGCAGCGACGACAAGGGTGGCAGGCGGCAGGATGACGTGTCCGACTAGGTGTCGGGCGCCGCTCTGTGCGGCACCGGCGACCCCATCATCCGCGTCGCCGGCTCCTTGAACTTCTCGGGGTCGTCTCCTTGGGCGGCTGGCGTTGGGAGGCTGCAGAAGAGGAAGAGGGCGGGCGGCAAGGCCGTGAACTCGGAGTACGTGGGCACGACGCCTTCGACGCGTGCTGACGTCCTGCCGCCTCGTCTTCGAGCTCTGCCTCCGGCGCCGCCATCACCATCCAGCCCTTGGACGACCACCGAGACGTTCTCTTGGTGTCTTCTGCCACCCGTAGCTCGTCTAGGCGCCCCTTTTGCCCTTCTCTCCTCCTTGACCTGCCTCCCGAAGAGAGGGACAAGAAAGGGATTACCGGCACCTGATCTCTTTTTAGTTTGTAAGCCTTCGGGCCTTAGCTGAATTTAAAGCTTGTAATCCCATCATTCATGTGTTTCATTCTGCATGAACTGTACCTGAGTGGAATGTTTTTAATGAAAAAGGGGTGCTTGTCGGGTCACTTGTCTTGCGGGTGGAACCCACATCAAGGGGTAAATCCTTGATATCTCTAAGACAGACATTTCCTTGCCCGGCAGCAGGCCTTGCCGTCTTCCCACGTCGCTCGATCCTTCTCACGCTTTCGGCGGAGGCAGGGTGGAGGCGGGTTCAGGCTCCTTGTTTCGTTCCTTCGCTGCCGTGACTACGACCATACCTGGCCCAGGAACAAGTTCTAGGGCCTAGAGTTAGGGGAGCACGGTAGCCTTAGGAAGAAACGAGGTTTCGCATACCTCAGTCCATAAGAGAATGCATGATAAGGGATGAAGAACTTATCTGAGACCGCAGCCCCCGGCAACTCTGGTTCGCCGTGGGTGAATCTTTGTACTTGCAGCCCCCGGCAACACTGGCTTGCCGGGGTCTAGATGCCGGTCCGTCCATTTTCTCCCTTTCTCTTTTTTTTATCCTCAAGTGATCCGGCAAGGATATCTGAGCCCTGCGAACCAAAGGAGACAAAAGAACGGCAAAGAGACGCACACTCGACCTCTAAGCTAGGGGTTAGCCGCCGCTAAGCACTATCAACCCTAACCAAGGACGAGACTCGATCTAGCATGCATGCTATAACTTAGGGTGTCAGCGCTTCATTTATGCTCAGGGTCTGCGCCTGGCTTTGTACAAAGGGTTACATGCATCATTGACAATGCTTGTACAAAAGGGTGGCTTGCCGAGAGGCCCAACAAGCCGCGCCTTATGGGTAAAACTTGCGAAGATGCTCGATGTTCCAGGAGTTGCTCACCGGAACGGCATCTTCGGTCTCCAGGCGGACTGCGCCGGGCCTGGTGACTCGTATTACCCGATAAGGGCCTTCCCACTTTGGCGTCAACTTGTTGGAATTCTTGGCCGATTGAACGCGCCGAAGAACAAGGTCGCCTTCCTCAAAGCTCCGGGCACGAACCTTGCGGCTATGGTAGCGGCGCAAGGCTTGCTGGTAGCGTGCTGCTCTCACAGCCGCTCGAAGACGATCTTCCTCAAGGAGCAATGCGTCGTCTTGCCGCAGTTGCTCTTGCTCAAGCTCATCATAAGCGAGCACTCGAGGTGACCCGTATATGAGTTCAGTGGGGATAACTGCTTCTGCCCCGTATACCAGGGCAAAGGGTGTCTGGCCGGTGGCTCGATTTGGTGCCGTCCTGATTGACCAAAGAACCGTCGACAACTCATCAACCCAGCGCCTTCCGCTCTTGTGCAGTCTGTCAAAGGTCTTGGTCCTTAAGCCTCGCAACACTTCTGCATTTGCCCTCTCAGCTTGCCCGTTGCTCCATGGGTGAGCGACAGAAGCGAAACAGACTTTGCTGCCGAGGTCTTGAGTATATTGCATGAAGGTGCGGCTTGTGAACTGTGTACCGTTGTCGGTGATGATCCGGTTGGGTACACCGTAACGGCACACTAGCGCCTTGAAGAACTTGACGGCTGACTGAGTTGTGACCTTCCTCACTGCCTCCACTTCTGGCCACTTTGTGAACTTGTCGATGGCTACGTATAAGTACTCAAAGCCCCCGACAGCGCGGGGGAAGGGGCCCAGTATGTCGAGCCCCCAAACCGAGAAGGGCCAGGAGAGAGGAATGGTTTGAAGGGCTTGAGCTGGTTGATGAAGCTTTCTTGAATGGAACTGACACGCCTCACACCTAGTGACGAGTGTCGTTGCATCCTGGAGGGCGGTGGGCCAGAAGAAACCTTGCCGGAACGCCTTGCCGGCAAGGGCTCTCGACCCAATGTGGGACCCACATATGCCTCCATGTATCTCTGCCAACAGCTCCAGTCCTTCCTCTCGAGGGATGCACTTCAATTTCACACTGTTCGGTCTCTTCCTGTACAGGACGTCATCGATGAACTGGTACATGGCAGAGCGACGGGCTACTTTCTCCGCTTCTTCCTGCTCCTCAGGAAGCTCCCCTGTCTGGAGGAATCGGACGGTATGCTGTGTCCACGCTGGAGCCTGAGGCTCGACGGCGAGGACTAAAGGCATTGCTTCCGCTATAGGGGCGGCCGTCTCGACGGCGAGGGCTAGGCGTCCTGCCGGAGTTAGCCGTCCCGTGGCGGGTTCAGTGTCCTCGGCAACATCTTTGCCAGCGGCTCCGGGGAGCTCGGCGGGAAAGTACTTGTCGGGTCCTGATTTCCTTCTCTTGTGCTGCTTTGTTGATGGATCAACGGATGGCTGAGTTAGCTGAAGCACAAAGGTACCTGGTTCCACGGGTAGCTTGAGGGCAGCGCGCTTCGACAGGTAATCGGTGATATCGTTCTCCGTTCGGGAACGTATTCAGCCTGGATACCGTCGAAACGCTCTTCCAGCTTTCTCACTTCATCAACGTAGGCCTTCATCAATGGGCTCTGGTAATCCTTATTGACTTGCTTGACGACAAGCTGCGAGTCGCCCCTGACGATGAGCTTTTTGATTCCGAGGTACGCCGCGATCCTAAGACCGGCAAGCAGCCCTTCGTATTCCTCCGTGTTGTTTGTTGACGCCTCCCTGGGGAAGTGCATCTGGATTACGTACTTGAGGTGCTCTCCGGTGGGGGCGACGAGCAGTACGCCAGCCCCGGCACCCTGGAGGGAGAAAGCCCCATCAAAGTACATAATCCAATCGCAACTTGCCTCCTTGCCGGGGAGAGCAGTCTCTTGGGCTTCTTCGTCGGGCGTGGCGGTCCATTCTGCAATGAACTCCGCTAGGACTCGACTCTGGATCGTCGAAGTACTTTCAAACTTGAGGCCGAAGCTGGACAGCTCCAGTGCCCATTCCACAATCCTCCCTGTCGCATCTGGGTTGTGCAATATCCGCTGCAGAGGGAGGCGACTGACGACAGTGATCTCGTGTGCCTGGAAGTAGTGACGCAGCTTCCTCGAGGCCATGAGGAGGCCGTAGAGCAATTTCTGCACACCGGATTACCTCGATCTAGCCCCCTGCAGGAGGGAGCTAACGAAGTAGACCGGGCGCTGCATCACTTTCTTCTTTGGCGGCACCTCGATCAACTGTGTCACCTCCACGCTGGTGGCGTCAGGCTCTGTTGCTGCCATTTCCTCGTCGTTGACCTCCCTCTGTGCCACTAGCGCGACGCTGACCACCTGGTTCGTTGCCGCTAAGTATAGCAGCAACGGCTCCTGGGGCCTGGGTGCAACTAGTGTTGGCGCGGAGGAGAGGTACTTCTTCAAATCTTGAAATGCCGCTTCGGCTTCTGGCGTCCACTCCACCGGGCCCGCCTTTTTCAGGATCTTGAAAAAGGGAAGGGTGCGCTCGGCGGACTTGGATACGAACCTGCCCAGGGCAGCGACGCAACCAGCAAGCCGGCGCACATCCTTGATTCGCTTGGGTGCTTCAATCTGTTCTATAGCTTTGATCTTGTCCGGGTTGGCCTCTATCCCCCGCTGCGACACAAAGAACCCGAGAAGCTTGCCGCACGGGATGCCAAAGACGCACTTCTCAGGGTTCAACTTGAGGTTGATCTTGCGCAGATTTGCAAACGTCTCCCGCAAATTTGATATGAGGGTGGCCCTGTCCTTGGTTTTGACCACTATATCGTCCATATAGGCCTCCATATTTCTATGGAGCTGAGGCTCAAAACCAATCTGGACCGCTCTCGCGAACGTCGATCCAGCACTCTTCAACCCGAAAGGCATCCGTATAAAACAATACGTACCACATGGGGTGATGAACGTTGTTTTCTCTTCGTCTTCTTTCGTCATGAAGATCTGGTGGTAGCCGGAGTAGGCATCGAGGAATGACAACAGATCACACCCAGCCGTGGAGTCAACAATCTGGTCGATGCGCGGCAATGGGAAGGGGTCTTTAGGACAAGCCTTATTGATATCTGTGTAATCAATACACAGCCTCCACTTCCCGTTTGCCTTGCGCACCACGGTCGGATTGGCCAACCACGTCGGATGGAGCACTCCTCTTACCAAACCCGTTGCCTCCAGTTTCCGGATTTCTTCAGTGATAAACTCTTGTCATTCCAAAGCTTGCTTTCTGACCTTCTGCTTGTCAGAAGCTTGCCATGCAAACACATCGACATTCGCCCGCAGGAAGGTGACGAGCGCGTCTTCCTATTTGCCGTCAAGGGTGGAGCTTATGGTGAGAGCTCCTCCCGAGCCGTCCTTGTTGATGGAAACCTTCTTGGTTCCCGGCGGCGTGGCCCTGGACTTCTTGCTTCTGTCGGCGGAGCTCTCTGTCACGTCCTCGACGGCAGTGCTACACTCCGAAGAGGTGCGCTTGCCGGAGTGGGTGTCCGAGGTCTCACCGGCCTTCTTCTTCTTTTTTTCCCCCGGGATCCCGGCAGCAGGAGCGAGCGCCCCAGCGGCGGCAGCTGCTGCGACTGCTTGCTGGTACACTTGGTCAGCGCAAATCAGCGCATCTTTCTTGTCGGAGGGGATGGTGATGATCGTCACAGGCCCTGGCAACTTCAGGGTATTGTAGGCGTAGTGTGACGCCGCCATGAACTTGGCCAGCGCTGGGCGGCCAAGGATCCCGTTGTAGGGCAAGGGGATCTTGGCAACATCAAACACAATCCTCTCCGTCCTGAAGTTCAGGTCGCTCCCGAAAGTTACGGGCAACGTGACCTTCCCCTTGGGTTGGCTTCTCCCCGGGCTGACCCCTTGAAACGTGCCCATTTCTTCGAGGTCTCCATCAGGGATCTGCAGCTTCTCGATCATGGCAGGCGAGATTAAGTTCAGACCGGCCCCGCCATCTACTAACATTTTTGTCACCTTGAGGTTGCGTATTATCGGTGAAACCAACAACGGCAAGCACCGGACCGCAGTAGTGCGATCAGGGTGGTCCTCGGAGTCAAAAATGATAGGAGTGCTGGACCACTTCAGCGGCCTCCGGGCATCGAGTGATGGCTCTGCTGCTGTAATCTCCCGCGCCCACTGTTTAAGCCGGCGCCGAGAGGCATGCAGTGAAGCGCCGCCGTCAACGCACATGGCCTTTCTAGCTTTCTAAAATTCCTGGTCGCCGGACTCGTCGTCCTCTACGTGATCGTCATCTTCTGGCTTCCTGTCGCGGCCCCGAGCAGGCCTTTCTTGTTGCTTATCCTTGCCGCGACGGCCCGCCTGACCATCGCGTTTCTTGCCGGATCCCTCAGCACTGTCTTGGCCCTTCTCCTTGTCCCGCCTCTCGTATTCAGCTCTCTGCTTCTCAGCGAGGAGCTCAACCTGCCGGCAGTCTTGGAGAGCATGGCCTTTGGTGCGATGGATCTTGCAGTATCGCTTGTCGGAGTTGCCTGGCTTCTCGGCAACCGCCAAGGCCTGGCAGGCGACACACCCCGCAATTTCCTTGCCGGGGCCACCTGCCTTGGTCTTCTTGGCGGAGCCGGTGTCGTCAGACCCCTCGACGGCAAGCACAGCTTTCCCTTTGCGCTTCCTATTGCGGTGCCGGCCTTTCTTCGCCGGGGCAGCGGTATCCTCTTCAGAGGAGTCGGTTTCCACGCCGGCGTCTTCGCCGAGGTACTTCCTCCCCTCCTCGGCCCGGGCACACTTGTCCGCGAGAACATAGAGCTCCGCGACATCTTTCACCTTGTTCATTGCCAGATCTTCGCGCATCTTGCGGTTCCGAACGTTCTGATGGAACGCGTTGATGATGGCGGCGGGGTGAACATCTGGGATGTTGTACTGTACCCGGCTGAACCTCTGGATGTACTTGCGGAGACTCTCGCCTCCCTTCTGGGGAATGACGTGGAGGTCACTCGCTTGGCCATGAGCTTGGTGACCGCCGGTGAAGGCGCCCACGAACTCATGGCACAAGTCCGACCAGGAGGAAATGGAGTCTACCGGCAAGTGCATCAACCATGACACGGCGTTGGGTTTAAGAGCCAGCGGGAAGTAATTTGCAAGCACCTTATCGTCACGAGCTCCGGCAGCCTGCATCGCGATGGTGTAGATGCTGAGGAACTCGGATGGGTGGGTCTTGCCGCCGTACTTCTCGCCCACGTCAGGTTTGAAAGTGCGGTGAGGGGCCACTGGAACTGCCGCAGCTCATGGGTAAAAGCCGGGCAGCCCACCTCATAAGGCAGGTCCCTAGGGCTCCCCGGTGCCGGGTGGTCCACAGCAAGCCCTGCTCGCCTATCTGACTGGTGGCGCGCTCCGCGCCGGCGCTCGATGGTGGTTCGAGCGTCTTCATGCTCCCGATCCCGAAGGACCCGGCGTTGGTCCTGGTGGGTCCGCAGGTCGGACGACGCTATGGAGATTTCATCGCCCGCAACGTCGCGATGGGCTGCTGTCCGTGGCACCGGGCGAGGAGGAGGCGAGTGCACCGTGGTCTCGGCGCCGCCAGCCTTCTTGCCACTGGTACGCGGGACTATGTCGGATCGTCGACCCGGGGGCTCCGTCGGGGTCGGATCATCTTTGTTGGCCACCGCAACAAGGCTTCGGATGATGGCTCTCCATTCGTCGAGTTTCCCCGTAGTGGGAGGAAAATCGAGGAGCAACTGCGCGCGCGACAGGGCTTCTGCTGGCGTCGGTGGCAGCGAAACCTGCACGGATTGCGACGCGCTTCGACTTATGACCATGTCAGAAAGAGCTCTATCACGACCGCGCGGTCGCACGCCGTCTTCACCAGCGCCTCGACGAGCGGGCAGGTCTTCTACATCCCGAGAGCGGCGATCGGGGCTTTTCCCGCGGCGACACCCGGGGTCTTCGGGGTGATCACGCCACTCGTCGCGCGCCGCTTGAGAGGAGCGCGGCGTCGGCACCGGAGTGGGAGCCCTGGAGGCCCTCGCGCCGCCAGCGGGCGGGGCGGCAGCGACCTCGGAAGGTCCCGCGCCACCTGCGGAGGACCCTGCCCCGTCTTTGGATTTGGCGGCGTGCGGACCGTTACCGGGCGCACGAACATCGCCGCCTCCCAAACTCCGGCTGCTGGGACGGTGTTGGTGTTCGTGAACAGCGCCCCGGGTCCTTTCGGCGACCGGTCCGCTGCTCGCCCGCGTCGGGACGGGATGCCCGGCGTCCGACGGGCCAACCGCCACCGTCGTCTTCTTCTTGGGCGCCATGACGATGAAGAAGCGTCGAACTAGCTGCTAAAGCCGATTCTCACAACTGCGCAACCCCTGCCTGGTGCGCCAAAGATGTCGGTGGGAAACGACACCTATGGGATCACGGGAATCCCTTTCTATGGTTGCGGGGCGCGGGGGTCGTGAGAAGAGCGGATCAAGCAGCCAGTACACGATTCCTTTACCCAGGTTCGGGCCGCGAAGGTGCGTAATACCCTACTCCTGCTTTGGTGGATTATATCTGGTGTTCTTGAGCTAGCTATGGGGCGTGAGGAGCTCCAAAAAGCCGAATCCTCCTCCTGGTCGCCTGGGGCCTCCTTTTATAAGGAAAGGGGCTGCCACAGTGGCACATAGGAGGTGGAAAGGCTACAGTGATGCGAGGTTATCCCTCGTATTACATGACAAGGCGCATTTAATGCGCCTTGCTTAGGTGTCCCTGCTTTATCGGGGGCGGGGGAGAGCCCCGTCTCGTCTGTCGCTGCTCTCTCCTGCGTCGACACGCGCCCTGGCCAGCGGTGCCTGCGATGCCATGTAGGCGGGCAGGCAGCTGAGGTGGCGCGGCGGTAGGTCTCTATGAGGATCTACATGCCGCCAAGCAGGTGCCTGCCCAGCTGGTTGGGTCGGCAGCTGCATGCGAACGATGATGGAGGCGCGACTGGTGCGGGTCCGATGGTGGCCCCACGGGTGTCCTTGGCAAGGGCCTTGCCGCGGCCCCGGCAAGGGTCTTGCCGGGGTCCCGACAAGGGTCTTGCCGTGGTGCTTGCTACCATCCCCGGCAAGGCTCTTGCCGGGGGCCTTGTGGTTTCCCTGGGCTGGGATCCCGCCAAGGACCGTCATCTCCTTAGAGTGTGCATCTGATCTTGAATGTCTTCACAAAGATATGCATACCACCACGGGGATGCCTCCCGAATCCTTGCCCCATGGGGGCAGGGGACTCAAGGGTGACTCGCTCCGTAGGTGTGGGGCGGGGCTGCCACGGCAAGGGTCTTGTCGGGTTTGTTAAAACCGCCTCCCGGCAAGGATCTTGTCGGGGGGCCTGCTTCGTCCCCTTTGCTCTTTGTGGTCTTGGTCTTGGCGTCGTTCTGCTCCTCTTTGGCTTCGGCCTTACCTTGGTTCTACCTCCCTTGCCGGGCTCGGTGCGGCGGCGCCCGTGGCTCAGACTACCCGTGCACAGTCATAGGGGTACAAAAAGTGTACCCCCTCTTTTTGTACACCGACATATCATATCTATCAGATCTCACTCTCGTAAGTGACCGTGTAGGGATTGACAACTCCTTATCGCGTTGGTTGTGAGGATTTATTTGTTTGTGTAGGTGCAAGGGACTCGTGCATAGCCTCCTACTGGATTGATACCTTGGTTCTAAAAAAAATGAGGGAAATACTTACGCTACTTTGTTGCATCACCCTTTCCTCTTCAAGGGAAAACCAACGCAGTGCTCAAGAGGTAGCAATGATACAGTTTGAGCACCCAGACATGCATGTGTACGCATGAATCCCTCCCATCGAGTCGAAGTGGCTAGTATAACAACACACCATGAAGTGATCTCACTCTGTGTGGGGAGCTAGTGTACGATTTTTGACACACACGCCACATCAATGTTGGGTATTCAAACATGCATGCACGCATCACCTCCATACATATGCATGTAGTGGTTGACTTTGAACGATACACTCCCTCGCGTGGTTATCGGCGACAAGCCTATATATTTGTGGGCCCGCGTGGACATCCATGATCACCTTGACTAACAATAAGATAGGTTACCATGGCGGATTATTCATTTGGTTCATGTTATCATATTATAGGTCATGGTGAGATTTAGACCTTAAGTTTGAGCGCATATACTATGCACGCATGCATGCATGAATCCCCGTCGTTGGCTTGAAGTGTGGTGTAACATACATATGCATCGTCAACCTAACCCTCACTCAGTGTGGGGATTTCTAGTTCAAAATCACGGTGCCACATCAAAGTTGTTCCATTGTTACTCAAAAACACACCTCTCCTACATATGTTTGGGCCACACACGTGCAGTAGTTGTCTTCGGGGACTAGCTACTTGCGTGATTATTGGCGAGCTAGCCCATCTCCGGGGTCGTATGGACGGCCATCACTTTGACCAATAACAAGAGAGAGGTTGTACGACCAAGGTGGATTATTCTTGGTCCGTTTTATGATCCATCTTGGTGAGATATTCCTCTCTGGCCGCCGACTGAAAGTGTGTGTCTACCGGGGGGTTGCTACTTCGCACTTTGCTAGGTGAACCTCGGTTGGGGGGCATGCATTCATATAGCTTAGGATTCCCTTCGTGGCGACGTGAGGGGGGCTGCTAGCTACTTTGCACTTTGCTAGGTGAGGCTCGATTGGGGGGGAGGGGGCATGCATTCATAGCTTAGGATTCCCTTCGTGCCGACACGAGGGGGTGGGGGCTGCTAGCTACTTCGCACTTTGCTAGGTGAACCTCGGTTGGGGGGCATGCATTCATAGGTTAGGATTCCCTTCGTGCCGACACATGGGACGGGGGGCTGCTAGCTACTTTGCACTTTCCTAGGTGAACCTCAGTTGGGGGGGCATGCATTCATAACTTAGGATTTCCTTCGCGCCGATACGAGGGAGGGGCTGCTAGCTACTTCGCACTTTGCTAGGGTGAACCTCGATTGGGGGGAGGGGGCATGCATTCATAGCTTAGGATTCCCTTCGTGCCGACAGAAGGGAGGGGGCCTGCTAGCTACGTCGCACTTTGCTAGGGTGAACCTCGGTTGGGGGGCATGCATTCATAGCTTAGGATTCCCTTCGTGCCGACACGAGGGAGGGGGCTGCTAGCTACTTCGCACTTTGCTAGGTGAATGAACCTCGGTTGGGGGGGCATGCATTCATAGCTTAGGATTCCCTTCGTGCCGACACGAGGGAGAATGGGGGCTGCTAGCTACTTCGCACTTTGCTAGGTGAAACTCGGTTGGGGGGAGGGGGCATGCATTCATAGCTTAGGATTCCCTTCGTGCCGACACGCGGGGAGGGGGGTGGGGGCAACCAATACCGTGCGCTTTGCGAGAGAGGTGCCACATCGAAATTGCATTTGGTATTTGAAAATCAAACCACCCTTTTGATGCATAAATTTGGTCCACATGCAAGTGTGTTCGTGTTCTCACCCTCTCCCGCGCCATTTTTTGCCAAATTTATGAACATTAGACAAGTCGAATGACACAACAGACAAGGTTCACTCAAACTAACTGTGTGCCATACCGGTGCCCTTGTCACGCACACATCCGCACAGTACATTGAGCTCCACGAGACTCCCCCTCTGAAAAATATCTACCCGCCTCGAGGGTTTTTTCTGTTTCATAACACACGGTTCTTATCTCCGGACCGTGTGCGATGTTTCTTGTTCCCAATCCCAATCCCGCCTGCATGCCTAGAAAATATCTTCCCGCCTCGAGGGTTTTTCTGTTTCATAACACACGGTTGTTATCTCCGGACCGTGTGCGATGTTTCTTGTTCCCAATCCTGCATGCATCCCTAGAAAATATCTGCCGGCCTCGAGGGTTTTTCTGTTTCATAACACACAGTTGCTATTTCCAGACCGTGTGTGATGCACTATCATCAAAATTTTCAATAGCCCGACATTTCACTCCCGCGTTTGACTCCCGCGTAATTTCCTCAAACACCCCGCGCCCCCTCCAAACACAACACACACACACACACACACACACCAAAACCTCCTCGGGTGTGCGCACACATACACACACACACACCCTCCCTCGCTCAAAACCCTAGCAAGGTCCCCGTCGCCACTGCCGCCGCCGTCGCAAGGCCTCCATTGTCAACATCTGCCGGTTTGCCCGTGCAGCTTACCCACCGACCTCCATACCCAGACCGCCCTGAGTTTCTTAGATGACGCATGCCAAACGCCCCCTTTCCCACAAATCCCCATCCCCATCCCCATCTCCCACTCCAGAGCATCGCAGCCTAAGCCCGGCTACGCTTCCCATGGAGCTCGAAGAGCGACTGGGCCAAAAGAGGTGTATAGCGGTCTCTTCGCCCGACGTCGCCGAGGAAGCTGACGACCATTACTGGCGGCAGGCACTCAAGCAGCGGGCTAGAGTATGCAGGCATGTCTCGGCCGCCGGCTATGACATCGAGGACATCGACAGCGATGGCCTGAGGCGGGCTATGTCACAGGTTAAGTGGCCCACCCCCAACCCCTCGGATTCAACCACCGTCGATCTCATCCATGGCCCCACCGCCGATCTCCTCTGGCTCGTTGTCAACAATTTGCCATTCTACAGCGCCATCGAGCCCCTTTTGTCATTTCTGAAGGACACGTTCTGCGACACTGGCTTGGGATCCACAGCTTCCAAGTCAGACCTCATCGACGGCGACCACAAGGAGGGCACCCTCTCCGGCTCTTCCAAGGGGAAAGAGCCCATCTGCTCTTCCAAGGGGAAAGCGCCCGTCTGTGACATCAGGGAGGGCACCCTACAACCATGCTCTTCGAACGGGAAGGAGCTCATCTGCGACAACATGGAGCGCATCCAGGGTCTGTGCTCTTCCCACGGGAACGAGCCCATCTGTGACAAGTGAGGAAACACATGATTTGTTTTGCCGTGCCTCTTCACACGGGGAAACCCATTATTATTTTGTCGAGTCCCTTTTGTAGTGTAGTGAGAATATGTCCATCTTTAATTGCTATATCTGGTTGTTTGCAGTATGCCTTGTTTATTTCAGTTGTTCACAATGTGATGCTCTATATGGGCAATTATTTATTGTGCAGTACATTTCATCAATCCATTTTTAAACATACCAATGGGAATGCATATATTTGCTTGTTGTTAAGCCTGTTATAGCTAGCATATGCCTCTTTTAATGTTTTTTGATTGTTCGGTTGTTTGTAGTTAGCATATGTCCAGTTTCAAATGCTATCTTTGGTTGTTCGTAGTATGCCTTGTTTATTCCAGTTATTCACGACGTGATGTTCTATATGTGCAAGTATGAATTGTGCAGTTCAATTTCATCGGTACCAGTTTCAACAATACCACTATGAATGACTACATTTGGTTGCTGCATCTTGTAGTTAACACGCCTTTCCATTTTTATTTAACAATAACCAGTGTACTTAGACCGGCACAATACCAGTTTGAATGACTATGTTTGCTTGTTGTTAAATGTTAGGCCTATTGCAGTTAGCACACCTTTCCACTTATTTTGCTTTACTAGCGTGCTTAAACCTGCACACTGAAGCTATCTTTTGGAGATTATTTTGTCTGCCATGTATAACTTTGGTACATGTTTAGCCTGTTGTGCTCAACATGCTTCTCGATGTACCTACATGGGACAATTTTGGGAACAACTGCTGTTTTCCATCGAGGTTAGTTTCATCCCATGGCTTATACCTGCTCACTGTTCAGGATATCGGTAGCTGGTACCATATAGGCCGGCGGCTCATAAGGGACTAATCGGTGAATCGGATTTTTTAACTGAATATATCTGTAACCCATTTTTCGTTAGGTTAATTAGGGCCATATGTAATATATCTGAGGCTACATAGCAACATGCATTGTACTTAATGTCTAAATATGCAATCCTAGGCTACATAGCAACAAGGAAGAGTGTTACATTAATGTTCTAATGATGTCTAGATATACGTAGAAGAGCAGCAACAACAACTACAACAACAAAGACCTGTTTGGATACTCAACTTAGATAGATGTTAGAGTTAGTTTCTAGCTCATGGCTAACTCTGAAGTAACTCCATCCAAAGAGTTGTTTGGATGGCAGGGTTAGATTGACAATAAATGCACTAGGAGAACTAGCTCCAATTAGCACCTCTTGGGTTGGACGGTTTTTTTGGTGGGTTATAGATGCAACTAGCTCAAACTAGCCCTCATGTTTAGATATACTTTAGGGCTATTTGAGCCCGAACTATCTCCAACTAACTGGAACCCATGGATATAGCAGCAGCTAATCAACCGATAATTTGTAAGACTGCACTAAACTCCTTTCGGCCCATAATATAATATGTTAATTCATCTAATATGTGAGATATTTGGATGTTATAAGATACTCCCTCTGTTCCTAAATATTTATCTTTTTAGAGACTTCAAATGGACTACCACATACGGATGTATATAGACATATTATAAAATAGTAGTGTTGTACTACATCATTGTGCAATTGTTGTTTAGCTTCTAATATTAACTTGGTGCTTTTAGGTACATATGTCATTGGTAAAGATCCACGCTTTGACCCTTTCTGCGTATGGGGCAATGAGATATCGATGAACCAGCATCAAGTGAGGAAGCTCATAAAAGTAGTTTACTCAAGATTACCTCTCAAACTAAATGATTGGTGGGCATGCAAAGGTTAAAGTATTTTGATACGTCTCCAACATATCTATAATTTTTGATTGCTCCATGCTATATTATCTACTATTTTAGACAATATTGGGCTTTATTATCCACTTTTATATTATTTTTAGGACTAACCTATTAACCGGAGGCCCAGCCCAGATTTGCTGTTTTTTTTGCCTATTTCAGTGTTTCGAAGAAAAGGAATATCAAACGGAGTCGAAACGGAACGAAATCAACTGGAGAAGTTATTTTTGGAAGGAAAGCTATCGGACGGACTTGGACCCCACGTCAGGAGCCAAGGGAGGTGCTCACGAGGGTGGGGGGCGCGCCCACCCCCCTAGGGCGTGCCCCCTGCCTCGTGGGGCCCCCGAAGCTCCACCGACGTACTTCCTGCACCCATATATACTCACGTACCCTAGAACTTCCAGAACAGAGATTAGATCGGGAGTTCCACCACCGCAAGCCTCTGTAGCCACCAAAAGTCAATCGGGACCCTGTTCCGGCACCCTGCCAGAGGGGGGAACCCTCACCGGTGGCCATCTTCATCATCCTGGCGCTCTCCATGACGAGGAGGGAGTAGTTCACCCTCGGGGATGAGGGTATGTACCAGTAGCTATGTGTTTGATCTCTCTCTCTCTCTCTCTCGTGTTCTTGATTTGGCACGATCTTGATGTATCGCGAGCTTTGCAATTATAGTTGGATCTTATGTTGCTTCTCCCCCTCTACTCTCTTGTAATGGATTGAGTTTTCCCTTTGAAGTTATCTTATCGGATTGAGTCTTTAATGATTTGAGAACACGTGATGTATGTCTTGCCGTGCGTATCTGTGGTGACAATGGGATATCACGTGATTCACTTGATGTATGTTTTGGTGATCAACTTGCGGGTTCCGCCCATGAACCTATGCATAGGGGTTGGCGCACGTTTTCGTCTTGACTCTCCGGTAGAAACTTTGGGGCACTCTTTGAAGTACTTTGTGTTGGATTGAATAGATGAATCTAAGATTGTGTGATGCATATCGTATAATCATGCCCACGGATACTTGAGGTGACATTGGAGTATCTAGGTGACATTAGGGTTTTGGTTGATTTGTGTCTTAAGGTCTTATTCTAGTATGAACTCTAGGGCTGTTTGTGACACTTATAGGAATAGCCCAACGGATTGATTGGAAAGAATAACTTTGAGGTGGTTTCATACCCTACCATAATCTCTTCGTTTGTTTTCCGCTATTAGTGACTTTGGAGTGACTCTTTGTTGCATGTTGAGGGATAGTTAGATGATCCAATTATGTTATTATTGTTGAGAGAACTTGCACTAGTGAAAGTAAGAACCCTAGGCCTTGTTTCGTAGCATTGCAATACCGTTTACGCTCACTTTTACCACTTGTTACCTTGCTGTTTTTATATTTTCATATTACAAAAACCTTTATCTACCATCCATATTGCACTTGTATCACCATCTCTTCGCCGAACTAGTCCACCTATACAATTTATCATTGTATTGGGTGTGTTGGGGACACAAGAGACTCTTTGTTATTTGGCTGCAGGGTTGTTTGAGAGAGACCATCTTCATCCTACGCCTCCCACGGACTGATAAACCTTAGGTCATCCACTTGAGGGAAATATGCTACTGTCCTACAAACCTCTGCACTTGGAGTCCCAACAACGTCTACAAGAAGAAGGTTGTGTAGTAGACATCATATTTCTACCAGAACACGATGATTATCTAGATGATTTCAAGAAGAACGTGAAGGATGGGCGGTCGGCCATCACAAGGGGTTGGACTAGAGTCGTGTGTGCCTTTTGCATGGTGGAGGGCACAATATGGGCATTCCGCTTCACCTTGTTCAGCAACCAGAATATATTTCGCCTCTTTCTTAACCGTCTTTAATAGTACAAGTATACAATTGTGGTTCATCATTCTTTATTTGGTTCTTATGTAATTCTTGAACATATGTACCTATGAATCAAATAATGCAATGGTTGTTTGAACCTGATGGATATGAATAAAGCTGTAGCATACATTCAAATTCAAATCCGGTACAATTTGAAAAAGTAGCAATTAAATTACGGTGAAATTACGCTCTCCAGGTTGTTACGACACACACGGTTGGTAAAACACAAACATTTGCGATATGCACCATAATCCGATATGGTTCACAGAGAGGAAACGTGTGCAAGCATGCACACAGTTGCCGTTTGCGAAGCGTGTGCGATGTCAGACAATATCACAAACGATGCGGGCAAACTAAATGTTTCTGTTAGTCGCCTTATCATACACGATTCGCAATCATGAATTGTTTCTGATGAAGTATGCATCGTAAATGTTGCACCACAGAATAGCGTGTGCGATAGTTGTCGTGTACGACGATGTTACGACGGTCCGATGTTTCGTAATCCTATCCGACACTCGTACGACGATTAGCTAATTTTCTTAACAGTGAACCGTTTGTGATGGGCCGCGCATCATACACGTTCTATAATAGTGAACCATTTGTGATGGGCCGTGCATCGTAAATGTAGCACCACAGAATACCGGTTGTGATGGAAATGCGAGCAGAAATGAGTAGGAGTACTGTAGGGGCCCTATCCCTGACGGTTTCTGGGTCGTGTGGGAAGGACCCTCTATCGCCCACACTCACTTAGCGACGGTTCCAAATGCCGTCGCGGAAAGGGGTTAAAAATTGTTTGTTTAGGACCTACGCGTATAGTGATAGAAAGATAGGGGCTTATTGGTTCGCCTCCCAACGCATTCACCTCAAGGGTGATGTCAACAATAATAACTCATGCTACCCATATTCAACTGGACATATGTGACTAGATCTTTCCTCACCGCATGATGCTTGCCAAAGGAGAAAAATAAAAAGGAATAGAAAGAAAAACTTTGACTCTTTGCATAAAAGTAAATACTGAAAAGTAAAACATAGGCCCTTCGCAGAGGGAAGCAGAGGTTGCCATGCGCTTATTTGTTTGTATGCTCAACCCCTTAGTGCAAAAGAACGTCACATTATATTGCCCCTTATGATAGCAACCTTTATTATGCAGTCTGTCGCTTTTATTGCTTTGCCATCACAAGTTCGTACAACGCTCAATTTTCTCTTACACTAATTGATCTAACACTTTTAGAAGCAATTTTTATTGCGTTATGCACCGATGACAACTTACTTGAAGGATCTTGCTCAGTCCTTAGGTAGGTATGGTGGACTCTTGAAAATAATATTTGGGTTCAAGAGTTTTTGGATGCACAAGTACTATCTCTACTTGGTGCGGAATTTTTGGCTAGCAAAGATGGGGGGCAAGCACCACACTTTAAAGGATCTATGACAATATGACATCTATGTGAATATGAGCAAACATAAATTATTACGTTGTCTTCCTTGTCCAGCGTCAACAATTTTGGCATATAATATTTTGATGGGGGCTCACAATCACAAAAGATTTCCATGATAGTATATTTGCATGTGAAAGTTCTCTTCCTTATACTAATTATTCGTGAATTGCTTGTATGACCAATATTGTGATTGTCAAGCCTCAAAAGATTTCACTTTCTAAACCCAATGTGAAGCTACTACTAGGCATGATATGATTTCAACTTCACGACTTTCAATTTATTCAACAATTTACTCATAGGATATAAGCGAAGCACAAGAGTAAATGACAAACTACTCCAAAAGATATAAGTGAAGATCAATCGAGTAGTAAGTAAATAGATAGCTATGTGAGGGCTCTCTCTTATTTAAAACTTTCAGATCTAAGAATTTTATTAAAACAACAAGCAAAACAAAACAAAATGACATTTCAAGGAAAGCACACATCATGTGAAGAAGCAAAAACTTAGGCTCAACCGATACTAATCGATAATTGTTGAAGAAGAAAGGTGGGATGCCTACCGGGGCATCCCCAAGCTTAGATGTTTGAGACCCCTTGAAATATTAACTTGGGATGCCTTGGGCATCCCCAATCTTGAGATTTTGTGTCTCCTTAATTCCTCTCATATCACTGTTTCCCTAAATCTTAAAAGCTTCATCCACACAAAACTCAACAAGAACTCGTGGGATAAGTTAGTATAAACCAATGCAAAAACTTTATCATTATGTACTGTAGCAAATCAATAAAATTATTATTCAACATTGCATACTAAATACCTCTGCATATTTAATACTCCTATCCTCAAATAGGATCATTAAATAAGCAAACATATGTAAACAATGCAAACATAACAGCAATCTGCCAAAATAGTACAGTCTGTAAAGAATGCAAGAGTAACAATACTTATTCAACTCCAAACATTATGAAATTCTACCACACTGTAGAAACCTTATCATATCTTATTACGCAAAAAGTTTCAACATTTTATCACATTCTGACTTTTCTAGGGAATTTTTGCAACATCGAGAAACATTCTGTTTTGAAACAGCAACATGTAGATTATAAAATAAGAATGGCAAAGGCTATACTTGACATTCATAAAGATGAAAAACATTATTCTAAATAACAGCAAGCAAATCCTAACAAAATAAAATGATGCCCCAAGCAAAACACATATCATGTGACGAATGAAAACGTAGCTGCAAGTGAGGTTACCCATAATGTTGAAGACGAGAGAGGGGATGCCTTCCGAGGCATCCCCAAGCTTAGTTTCTTGGATCTTCCTTGGATATTAACTTGGGGTGCCTTGGGCATCCCCAAGCTTAGGGTCTTGTCACTCCTTATTCTCCTCATATCGAAATCTCACCCAAAACTTGAAACCTTCAATCACACAAAACTTAACGGAACTTCATGAGATGGGTTAGTATGGCAAAGAGCAAACCATTTAACTTTTGGTATTTTCAAAGACAAGATTAATAATTGTTCTCACACGATGCCTACTGTATCATATCATTTCCATAATTTATACTGAGCAATATAAGCCATAGAAACTAGAGAACAAGCAAACTATGCATTGAAAACAGAATCTGTCAAAAACAGAACAGTCTGTAGTAATATGTGCTCAAACCATACTTATGCTACTCCAAAAACTCTGAAAAACTTACAGCACATGAGAAAATTGTATATTAATCTTCTGCAAAAAGAATCAGCTCAAAAGCACTATTTTGTTAAAAATAAGAATTTTTTTCGTGAGCACAAAAGTTTCTGTTTTTTCAGGAAGATCAAAGCAACTATCACCCAACAAGATCCTAGAGGCTTTACTTGGCACTTCATTGAAACAAAAGCAATAAAACATAATCAATACACTAGCATAATCATATGGACACACAAAAACAGTAGGTAAAAGTGTTGGGTTGTCTCCCAACAAGCGCTTTTCATTAATGCTTTTTTAAGCTAGGCATGATTATTTCAATGATGCTCGCATAAAAGTTAAGAATTGAAACATAACAAGAGCATCATGGATCATAAGTTCCTTTTCATAACAATTTTTAGTAGCATCATGAATAGATTCATCAATACAAACATCACAGAAAACATTCTTTTCAAGATCCACAGGCATAGAAAATTTATTACTCTGCATATAAGCAATTCTTTTCTCATTCATAATAGTGGGAGTATCATAGGAAGCTCGAATACTATAAATTGTTCCCACATTAAAAGAGTAATGTTCAGCAAAGGGATAATCAAAATTATGACAATATTTATCATTACTTTTTATAACATAAGTATCATCACAATAATCATCATAAGTAGGAGGCATGCAATCATCATAGCAAATTTGATTATTCAAAGTAAGGGGACTAAAAAGATCATCTTCATTAAGCATAGCCTCCCCAAGCTTGGGACAAACATTAATTGCAGAAAATAAATTCTAAAAAATGTAATTCTCATTAAACATAGCATCCCCAAGCTTGTGGCTTGGCATATCATAAGCATTATCACTCTCGTCATTAATAGTATGAATAGCACCAACGGTACAACAATTGCTATCATCATAATTTACCAAGTTGGTGCCAAAAAGATTTCCAAGATTATAAGAAGCATCATTATCCTCCCAATCATAATCATCATGACAAGCAATAGGCATAACAAAATCATCATCAAGTGCATCATCTTCCACAATTATTTTTGATTCATTTTCATGAGGCACAACAATAATAGGAGAAACATTACTTGGGAGAGATACCTTTTTACCTCTATTCTTTCTTATTTTCTTCTTCTTCACCACATCATGTGTGGGTTTAATTAATCTTTTCAAGCTTCTTATTGATGAGGTTGGTTGGATAGGAAGATCCTCCTCGTTACCTGATTCATCATAATAAACACTAGGAGGGTATTGGGAACATTTTCCCTTTCATTAGTACTCTCTTCATACTCCATTTGTTTTCTTGTCTTTAGGTAGGTTGCAATATAAGGATTATCAATGCAATTTACCGCACAAAACATATAAATTCCCCCTAGATCAAAATCAAGAAATCTCTTGAGATTAAATTTTGGAATACCCTTAGTTATACGTTTCATTTCTTCATACCCCAAAAGAAGACTAAGTTATTTATGATACTCAAGGGTCAAGTTATCACAATTTTTTGACACGATTTGATCATGAAATAATTTGCATTGGAGATTTAAATGACCATGTTCATTGCAAAGTTCACAAGGATGGCGAAAAAAAATATTTCAACACAATCATCTAGCCTCTCTTGCAATTTTTTTGTTTCTAAATATTTATGCTTCTTACAAAATCTATCTTCCCCTTTTGGTGTGCAAAGGCACTCCCAATTCACTCCGCAAAAAGTGACATGCTTATAAGAAACATTTTTGTCATGACTTGTGCAATCATCATTAGCATTTTGGATATTCAAAGAATTCATACTAATAACATTGCCAAGCATATTATTGACTTCTTCTTCTAACAATTGAGCACAATTTTCCGATGCATCATTTTCAAGAAAGATATTATAAAGATGATCAATAATATGATGGAACCTAAATTCCATTTTTTATATAGTTTTCTTTTATAAACCAAACTAGTGATGAACAAGAAACTAAAAGATTCAATTGCAAAATCTAAAGATATACCTTCAAGCACTCACCTCCCCAGCAACGGCGCCACAAAGGAGTTTGATGTCTAGTACGCAACTTTATTCTTGTAGACACGTGTTGGGCCTCCAAGCACAGTGTTTTGTAGGACAATAGCAATTTTCCCTCAAGTGGATGACCTAGGGTTTCTCAATCCGTGGGAGGCTTATGATGAAAATGGTCTCTCTCAAATGACCCTGCAACCAAATACAAGAAATCTCTTGTGTCCCCAACACACCCGATACAATGGCACATTGTATAGGTGCACTAGTTCGGCAAAGAGATGATGATAAAAGTGTAATATTGATGGTAGAAATATATTTTTATAATCTGAATAAATAAAAAAAATCAAGGTAACAAATAGTAAACGGGCATAAAAACGGTATTGCAATGCTTGAAAATGAGGCCTAGGGTCCGTACTTTCGCTAGTACCACCTCTCAACAATGCTAACATAGCTGGATCATATGATTATCCCTGAAAGTGCAATAAAGAATCACTCCCGAGTTCCTATTCGCGGAGAACAAAAGATATAAATTGTGTGTAGGGTACGAAACGACCTCAAAGCTATTTTTTCTGTTTGATCTATCCCAGAGTTCGTACTAGAATAACGCAAGATATTCTTTCCGATCGATCTAATCAAGAGTTCGTACTGAAGTAGATAGCAAGCCCATTGACTGCCCAAGACCCAGAGGTGACTTGAAGCCCAAGGGGATGAACCGCTACATGTATAACTTATATTGTAAGGCAAGCTTAGTTAGTCACCGAGCCGGACACGTTGTGTATGAGCCGGCTGGGACTCTGTAAGCTGCCGGGCATCAACCTGAGTATATAAAGGGGCCCGGCGGCGGTTTAACTCAAGAAACAAGAAATCGAGAACTAGGTCAAGCGTATTCGCTCCCTAGTAATCGAAACCCAAGCAATACACTGAACCAGTATAAACTCTCTGTGTCCTTTGTCCCGATTAACCCCTTCAAGCTAACCTAGTTGCGATGGCTCCACGACTAAGTCCTTTCGCTAGGACATCCGCCGTGTTAAGTCCATGACATGAACCGTTTATGTTATCATCATTATATCCATGTTCTACATCTGATCTTGAAAGTTATAGTCACCTACTACGTGTTATGATCCGGCAACCCCGGAGTGACAATAGTCGGGACCACTCCCGGTGAAGACCGTAGTTTGAGGAGTTCATGTATTCACTGTGTGTTCATGCTTTGTTCCAGATCTCTATTAAAAGGAGGCCTTAATATCCCTTAGTTTCCAATATGGACCCCGCTGCCACGGGAGGGTAGGACAAAATAGGTCATGCAAGTTCTTTCCATAAGCACGTATGACTATTTACGGAATACATGCCTACATTATATTGATGAACTGGAGCTAGTGCCGTATCGCCCTAGGTTATAACTGTCTCATGATGAATATCATCCAACAAGTCATTGATCCAATGCCTACGAATTTATCTTATATAGTTCTTGCTAAGTTAATACTGTTGATGTCACTATTGCACTTGCTGCAAAATTACTGCTATCATTGTTACCGTTACTATTGTTGCTATCACTACTATCAAAACTATCATATTACTTTGCTACTGATCACGTTGCTGCAGATAATTAATCTCCAGGTGTGGTTGAATTGACAACTCAGCTGCTAATACCTTCAAATATTCTTTGGCTCCCCTTGTGTCGAATCTATAAATTTGGGTTGAATACTCTACCCTTGAAAACTGTTGCGATCCCCTATACTTCTGGGTTATAACTTTTACCTACCTGAGATGGGTGTCGTCTCAACACGAGCTAAGCAAAACTTCCATGGCGGATGCATTAATTCTGTTTGAAACAAAGCATTGATGTTGCGGCAGGCACAAGTGAGCATGATGATCAGTACATCAATACAAACTCACCCGGAAGGACTTGCTCACGAGATCCCATTGTGATGCGATGAGGAAAGCGGCCCAGGTGAGCTTCAGTTGACCGGCGGCTGGGATGGCTGGATGGGAATGAGACGCAGAGGATTCCCATGCTTGGCGTCGCAGACCCGTGCCTTACTCCCTCATCTCGCGCCCCGCAATGCGGCCCCTCGGCAGACAGCGCCGACGCGCCGCCGCGGCTTGCCCGCCGATGTTGTTCGGTGCCTCGCAATGGAGCACATCATTAAGCAACATGAGTCCACACATCCTGGTGCAGCCATTGCTCGGGTAGGAGGGGTAGTTCAGGGGCAGGGAATGACACGCCGTGAGGGAGGTGGCGCTAGGGTTAGGCGGGATGTGGGAGGAGGCACGTGTGGCTTTTTTTTTGCAGTGGGCTTCGTTCGGTGCGGGATGAACCAGTGATAAAAACGATGGGGTGAGAGGCATAGTGGGAGGTGGGAGAAATAAAACCGGGATGGAAATAAAACTGGAGTACCAGGCTATCAACTTCTCCATTAGGAGTAGATATAAGTGAAGCACATGAAGCATTCTATAAATCCACACTCAAAAAATATAAGTGAAGTGCAATAAGAATTCTATAAATCAACCATGGACTATCTCATACCAGCATGGTGCATGAAATAAAAGTGAAAACTGAATGCAAAGACGTTCCGAGATTTGCACATATCACATGAACGAAACGAAGACGACAACATACCGATACTTGTTGAAGAAAGATGGGATGCCTTCCAGGGCATCCCCAAGCTTAGACACTTGAGTCTCCTTGAATATTTACTTCGGGTGCCTTGGACATCCCCAAGCTTGAGCTCTTTCCTCTCCTCCTTCGCCTCATACCGAGACCTCCTCGATCTTTGATCACTTCATCCACACAAAACTCAACAGAAAGCTTGATAAGATCTGTTAGTATAATAAAGCAAATCACTATTCTAAGTACTGTTGCAAACCAATTCATATTTCATTTTTGCATTGTTGCTACTGTAGTATAACTTTTCCATGGCTTATACCACCAATAAAAATCAATAGTGTCATCAAAACGAGAAAAACAATGCATAAAAAACAGAATGTGTCTTAAATAGGGCAATCTATAGCAATCTATAGCAATCTGAACATCTACCATACTTCTAGTACTCCCAAAATTCTAAAAAATTAGGACAAAATAAACAATTTGTAAATAAAGACTGGGCAAACGGTTTCCATGGGCATGAACAAAGTTCAAGGCTAGCTCCCACTTTCACAATGCTCGTCCCTTTCACTTTTCTTTTTGTGAAGTTTTAAGTTCCCCTTTATACTTTTTTTGTTTTTAAACTTTATAGAAGCACTCAACAGAATAAAATGACTCTCTAAAACTTCCGGGTTGTCTCCCTATCTGTGCTTTCTTTAAAGCCATTAAGCTAGGCATAAAGTGCTCAAGTAATGAATCCACCCGGATCCCAAGGTATATCAAAGATAATTTTAATTAACAATGATTTGGCATTTAGTAGTGAGCACAAAGCAACATATATCATGCAATGACGAAGTCTAACTCTCTTCCTATGCATACAAGAACAATTCATGCAAATCAAGTAAAGGCCAACACATAGCATAAGCAGTTTCTTGCAATGTTATCGTGTTGGAAACATAGAGAGGCGGAGATGTAGTTCCTTTCTCATAATAATTGCAAGTAGGAGCAGCAAGCACATGCATATTATATTCATCAAAATCATCATGTGCAACGGTAAAAGGCAACCCATCAATGTAATCCTTAATAATTGTAAACTTCTCCGATATAGTGTAGTTTGGAAAATTCAAAAAGATAATAGGACTATCATGTGTGGGTGCAATAGCAACAATTTCATGTTTAACATAAGGAAATATAGCAAGTTCATCTCCATAAGCATAATTCATATTGGCATCTTGGCCACAAGCATAGTAAGCATCAAGTTCATCAAAAAGGGATATTTCAAATGAATCAACGGGATCATAGCAATTATCATTGCATTCATCCTTTGGTAAGCATAAAGGGAAGTTAAACAATGTATGAGTTGAAGAGTTACTCTTATTACAAGGTGGGCACAGGTAGCTAATCCACTCTTCCTCCTTTTGTTCTTCGCTCTCCTCATCATCTTTTTCATCAAATGAGCTCACAGTTTCATCAATTTCTTCTTCCATAGACTACTGCAAAATACTAGTCTCTTCTTGGACAGCGGAGACTTTCTCAATAAACACACTAATATCGGAATTGTATTTATAATTATCATAGCAATATTTAAGGATGAAAAAAATTCAGGTCTATAAACATCATCATCAAAAGCTTCATACTTTTTAAACAGAGATTCAATTTCATAAGCAACCTTAAAAGTAACAAATTCTTCTATTCTTTCCACATCATAGTAGTCATATCTACCATTAGCATAAGAAGCTAAGTTTTCATTATCATGAAATTTGCATGAAAAGGGAAGGTGTGGAGCATTCATCCTAGAGCAACAAGTATAATCATATCTCTGGCATAAATTCCAAGCATACCAATGCAACATATCAAATTGATCCCATAATGGTTTCCCTTTTTGTGTCAACCAATAATCCCTAAAGTATTCACGTTGATCCAACGTGTCTCCCATTATCAAGTTGAATGGAGTTTTCTCAGGATTATCAAAGTAGTGCATACTATTTTTCACATAATGAGCATCGAGGGTTTTAGGAGGTTCCCCATAGATCATTGCGAAATAATATATGGAGTTGAGCACCATGTTTAATTAGAGATTACAGCGGGAAGAAGGGGTGTTACACCGCTGCATGGAGGGGAGAGAGTTGGTGTTGACAGTAGCAAGATTGTTGATGTAGATCGCCGTCACGATCCTTGCCCCGACGGCACTCCGACGCCACCGGGAGAGAAAGGGAGAGAGCGCCCCTCCTTCTTCTTCCTTGGCCTCCCCCCTAGATGGGAGGAGAGTTCCCCCTCTGGTCCATGGTCTCCATGACGGCGGAGGGGCGGGAGCCCCTCCGAGATTGGACCCCCTCTCTGTTCTCTTTTGTTTCGCGTTCCTCAGATCTGGCGCTTCACCGTTTTTTAAATTTCCGGAGATCTGTAACTCCAGTTGTGCTGAAATTTTTACACGCTTTTTTCCATAAATTATCTTTCTTGCGCCAGAAGAAGGGTCCCAACCGACTTTCGAGGAGGGCATAAGACACCTGGGCGCGCCAGGGGGTGCCCGGCGCGTCCTGGTGGGTTGTGGCCACTGTGGGCTCCCGTTTGCGTTGATTCCAAGTCCCAAAAATAACGTATATTCCGAAATGATTCTCCCTAAATTTTTATCGCGTTTGGACTTTGTTTGATATGGATTTTCTGCGAAACAAAAAATATGCAAAAACAGGAACTGGCACTGGGCACTGGATCAATATGTTAGTCCAAATAAGTCATATATAATGTTGCCAAAAGTGTATAAAAGTTGTATAGTATTGTCATGAAACAATCAAAAATTATAGATACGACGGAGACGTATCGCGCCTCATCATCAACAGGAACGTCTCCTCCCACTAAAATCACATCACCGGAAATTCTGAAATAAATCCAGAAATAATGCGAGCACCAGGACTTGAACTCTGGTAGGCTGAGGATACCACTGTCCCTCTAACCATCCAACCACAGATTGGTTCTCATACTACTAGTATATAATCAGATTCACTTTAGGGGCAAGTACTTTGTACTGTACATGCTCTAAAAGAATACGAGACCTCGAATACCCACGATCTCCAATTCTTTGTTCTCGAGCTTAGGGTCATAGCCGTAATTTACTTTTTTTCTAGTAGCGCGGCTGACCGGTGGGCGCCTCCAGCACCATGTATGACGCGATGATGTGCACACTCCGGAAACATGTCCACAGTCCACACTCAACTCCAGTACTGTGCCACACCCGATCTGCCGTGCTAATATAATCCTTTCCATCCGCGCGACGGCGAGAGCGAGACCGAGCAAAAATGGGGATGCAGCCGCAGACACAGCAAGGAGGGCGCGGCGCCGCCGCGGCGAAGGAAATAGAGGAGGAGCCGCACGTCGAGCGGCTTCCCGCCGATCTCCTCGCGCACGTGCTCTCCCTCCTCTCCTCTTTCCACGACCTCGCCATGTACGTATTACTACCAATAATCATGGACACACCATGGTTCCCAAGCTTACGTACGCCTCCATTATGCTGAGTGATGCTTCGCTTATATTCTGGTCGTCGTCAGGGCCGGGGGAGTGAGCCGGCGGTGGCGCCAGGCGGTGGGCCGGTCGCTGGCGACGCGGCGGCGGCTGAGCTTCGCGGGGCAGCGCACGGGCGACGACTCCGCCGCGCGCCTCGTCCGCGCCGCGGTCAACCTCCGCGACCTCGACGTGTGAGTAGATTGGTCGACCTGTTCCTGATCAAACCGAGCTGCATTTTCAAGTATTTCCGAGTTTCTGACCGTTTGGCTGGCCGTGAATTTTCTTGGTGAAGTTCGCGGGGCTGCTGGGGCTGCCACATCACCGACGGAGGGCTGCTGCAGATCTCCTCGGCGGAGTGCGTTGGCAAGCTGACCGCGATCTCGCTGTGGGGATTGGCTGGGATCACTGACAAGGGCGTCGTTCGACTGGTATATATGCTCTGTTTTCTATTCTTCCTTTTCTCTGATTCAACTGCTTCTGCTTGGTTGTGTTCGTCTGCAACATTGCTATGATGGCATTGTCACATCACATGTATAGCACAAGGATTTCACAATATGGAACTGTGAAGCCGCAGGATGTCGTCATATGTTTATTAAGCCGGAGCTTTCGTGATAATTCGATGTCAGATCAAGTAATTGATCGCAGTAGCTTTCCATTCTGAACCACTAGAAATGTTTAGTCAAGTTTATACCCTTTTGTAACAGCACAAATATATACTTATAGCCTCCTAATCTACTTATTTACTCATAAGTACTCCTTCATATGATTTTCTATAATAAAAATGCTGTTTATGCATCTATATAGTTGTTAAAAATGGAGAGAACTGTTTCTTTATGTTTCTGTTATGATCGTGAACATGTTGTATAGTACTCCCTCCGTTCGAAAATAGATGACTCAATTTTATATAAAGTTAGTATAAAATTGAGTCATCTATTTTGGAACGGAGGGAGTACATGCAAAGGTCACTAGCATTTACAGAAAGTACACTAAACAATATTTTATTTTGTAAAACCCTTGGATATTTAGTGGAACCGTCGTGAATTGATCACTAGACAAGTTAACCATCGTGAATTGATACAATTGATATCTTTGATTCAGTTTTCTTAAGAAATATGATGTCTTCAATTCATCTACAAAGGGACATCTTCAACTAATTTGTTTGTACGGTTTTTCCAACTTCCCTTTGCAGGTGTCAAGAGCCCATTCTTTGCAACACCTCAATATTGGTGGAACGTTTATCACCGATGAATCATTGTATGCAGTTGCAAACAATTGTACAAATCTGAAGGTATGTCTTTCTTGCTAAATTTCAGGATTTTAGGGTGCAGATGACGGCTTAAAAACAGTTGAAGATACTCTGTTGCAGCCTGCCTCAGCACGATACGAACAAAGTCAAACTTCATTCAAAACATTAAGCACTGAAAACATTACTAAAATTAAAAAGAACATATGACGCAGTCTGTTGGAGTGTTCGAACATACTTTGAATCTTCAGCGTCAATTTTGTTGTTCTGCCTGCGTGCACGCAAGGACTAACGTGCTGAATTTTCTTGCGCAGAGCATCATGCTGTGGAGCTGCCGCCATGTCACGGCGGCCGGCCTGGTGGCGCTGGTGAGCAAGTGCCCCGAGCTGGCGTGCATCAACGTCGGCGGGATGAGGGTGTCGCCGGAGAGCTTCGCCGGCCTGCTCTCCATCAGCCCTGCTCTGAGGATCAGGTCCGTCCCGGAGATCGTCAACGCCAGCGTGCAGGTGTCATGAAGGAAAATGGGCTGCCTTAATCCAGCGGTTCATGGAACTGAAAATACAAAGATTCACGGGAGGGATTAGTGGCGTTTTTTATTCCTGGTGTGTTCATGCTCTGTCTGTATGTGACTTGTGTTACAACGAATAAAAATTGGGTTTGCTCGTCCATAGCTCACCTATGTTTTTCCATCAAAATCAGGCACACAAAAACCCTATCAAGATTCAGTTGTTACCGGGAGGTGTGGAGCACCTATTTGTGATCGGTGGATCTTTGTGAGCACGATTATAGCCACTGGGGATTCAAAAAATGCTCAGAAATGCGGCGAAGGAACTTTGTAAAATTCAGGTAGTTATCCGGAGGAGGAGAAAGTGGTTGGGGGAGGCGGCAGCAGCTTCGATTTCCGCATGCGCCACTCCCTGAGGATGTGTGTGGGCGTGTTCCTCCATGCAGCAACTATTGCAGGAATGTCTAGCAATAATTTTAGTATGCGACTCTATTCTTTTTTTTTTGCAAAAGTTTTGGCTCATCTCATTAATAAAGCGGAAGAGAGTTGCCCGGTTAATAAACGGGAAACCGGGCGAAAACCGTCACAAACCGCTAAGCGGCACACACATAATACCACACACACCTCACATGGAGGGTCTCGTCAACATCACACACCGGTGTCATCGTCATTACTTCTCCCCAACAGGCGTCATCGCCTCCCTAATTTCCGAGTAAGCGACTCCGACTTCTCGGAAGACAAATGTCGACCCAACCCACACCGTAGAGGCTATGCGAAACACAAGAAACTCCGTGCCAAACTCAGCCACCCGCGCAAGGACAACACAGCTACGACTCTGAAAGATAGCTCCGAAGGAGAACTATGGAAGGTTGGCGCCGCGGAAGACCACCGAACATGTCACCTGCTGCATGTCATCGTCGCCACAGGGCCCCGCCGCCGCGGTTCCGACTTCACTGCAACAAAAACAACCCGAGGTAGTCCCACGAACACGTCGGAGAAGAGCCGACTACCGCAACCATTACCGCGTCTCCGACATCGCACACACCCATCATCATCGCCACAGAAGCCTCGACGCCAAAACCACCAACTTCCATCGGTCCCTCTTGATGATGCCTAGCTCCAAAGACGAAGCCCCTGAGAGGGGATACGATGCTAGAGCACCGTCATCGTCCGATCCCATGAATCTAGGGTTTCCCCCGAAGCTACGAAGATTGGAGCTGAGAGTACCTTGACGATGCCAACAAGAAGGAAACGGCGCTTGAAAGTGTCACCATAGCCGGCTCCAGGCACGCCGGAGACAAGCTTTCGCCCGGGTCAACTTCTCGAGCCCCGCACATCATGCATCAGCAAGCCCTCCTTCGAGCCACCGTGGTCAAATCCGGCCGGATCTGACCACCTTCACCCATCGTGACCTCCGAACAGTAAATCTGCGCTGCCCGCGCCGCCCAGGTTGTTGACGCGCCCACCTCCCGCAGCACGCCTCACCTCTCCCGGCAGCCGCCGGAAGCCCCTGTCCGCCCTCGCCGCACGAGCGCATCCTTCCCACCCGAGCTGCAGACAAATCTAGTCAACCAGGTCCCTTGCGCAGCCGCACCGATCCCTTGTCAAACCACCTAGTGCAGCGCCGCCGAGCAGGCCCGCGCGCATCAGATCTGTGCTTGTCTGGCCCTCCCGCCCGCATGCGCCTGAGAACCGCGCCGCCCCGCCACCTGCGCAGACCCGTCGTGCTCGCCCCACCACCTATGCTGCCTCGCTGCGCCGGCCCGGACGCTAAGGCGCCTGAGCTCCTTCGAAGCGGCCAGCCCGCGCTGCGCCAATCCAAGTGGGAGGAGGAGAGGGCCTCGCCGCTGCCGAGCCGCACGAGCTTTGCCCGGCGATGCCTGCTGGCGGCGGCGAGGGGAGAAGGGGCGGCTGGATGTGGCGCTGGCGGCGGCTAGGGTGCGCTCCTGGCCGCTCGTGGGAGCGACCGAGGAGCGAGGGGGTGGAAACAAGTTGTTCAGTCTCATGCGACTCTATTCTTAGGCTTGTGAGAATTTTGAATAATCATATTTTCTAAAATTAGTTGTGCTAAAATTCAAATACATGACCCAAGTAAGTGCACCAAAGAATAAATTAGTTGTGTTATTTGATTGTAACCTTAATAATACTATTGGGGATATTACCACTGGGCGTAAACCGGCCAGGAGAGGCCGGGTTACCTTCATCAGTAGTTCATTATACTTGAAGCCCATGAAGACAGACGGTGACGCTGTGTAAAGGCCCAGGGCCCAAAACCGGTTTAAGGCCTGTAGCTATAAACCCACATTGATATGTAACTTGCATTGTAAGGTAGAAAGAGCGGAGACCGAGCCTGACACGTTTATGAGCCGGCCTCGGGACACTGTAAACCGACGGACGTCAACCCATGTATATAAGGGGACGACCCGGCGGCGGTTCAGAAAAACAGACAACAACTCGAGACTCAGGCAAAGCGTATTCGCTCCCTGGTCATCGAAACCCCATCAATTCCATCACAACTAGACGTAGGCTTTTACCTTCATCGTAAGGGGCCGAACTAGTATAAACTCTCTGCGTCCCCTGTCCGCTTTAATCCCTTTAAGCTAACCCATAGCGATGGCTCCACGACTAAGTCCTTTCATAAGGACATCTGCCGTGACAAAACCATGACAGTTGGCGCCCACCGTGGGGCTATCGCACGATAGTTTCAAGTTCTTGGAGGGCAACTTCGAAGTACTCAAGGGTTACACTGTGGGCCGGATGACCAAGAGTCATCGCGGCAAGCTCTACATTGATGTTGCAGGCTGGGGCCTCGAAGCCGGCTCAATCGAGTACGGGTACCGGGTCCCCTTTGGTGCCATACACGTTTTCATTGGCAAGATCGGCGAACCAGGCCCTGAGCCGGACATCTGCACCGACCTCGTCGAGACGGCTCAGCATGCGAGATCTGCCCGGGTCAAGCCTGTCATGAAGCATGCCTTCGTGGGAGTCATCCATGAAGGGGAATACGAAGACAAATCGGAATCAGGCGGTGAGACCGTCGTTTATTCCGGCGACGAGTCATCTACCGGAGAGACCGAATCGTTATATCAGCTACAAGATGGCCAGATTGGGGGTTGTTCCGATGGCGACAGTATTCCGGACCCCTCTGATCTGCCAAACCGGGTTGCAATCTTCATGGTCGGAACACAGCCGGCGCTCCACTCTTCGACCGCAACAGCGATGATTTCCGGATCAGCAGCGGCGACGGCAGCCGGGGCAGGAGGCTCTATGCGACGGTCGGCTCAGGTTTTATCTGATTTATTTGATGCGTTGGCAACGCTAATGGCGGAGGCTAACCCGACGGATCGGGATGCCCACAATGCGGAAATCGCGAAAGTGAAGGATCAGATTACTCAAGCCAAAGCCGACCTAGCAGCTGAAGATACCAGGATGGCCGCGGAGCGGACCGCTTTGGATGCACAGGCTTACCGGCTTATGCTGGATCAGAATGCGTCGCACGAAGTCCTGAAGAGGAGGCACCGGTCTCACCTGCCTTCGGTTTGTGATGCTAGGAACCTCTTTAACACCCCAGGAGCGGGGACCAGTAACCCACAGGTAGTGAACCGGGCGGAGGCGCCTGGAGAAGGGGGGCCGGTTCAGCCACGTTTGATGGATCCGCCTCGTCAGAACAATATTGTGATGCAGCCTGTCCCGACACCACCGGGTCATTACTCTACCCCCGATGGACAACCTTGTTGCTGCCGCTTCACGGCTGGCGGCCATCCCGATCGAAGGTGATTCTCCGGCGGTGGTTGAGACGCGCCGGGTTAAAGAGCTTGTTCAGACAGCCTTGGTCGAACATGAGGCTTACTCATATAGTCGCGATCGGATTCATTCCACTCCCCATCCAAGCCGGAGCTACAGCAGGCGTATGGATGAACCGGCAGTGTCAAGCAACGCGCGGAATCGTGATCCGCCCCGTGGCAATAACCCAGCGGGTGATGCTCAGGAGGGAGTGGACCGGGCTCGGGCACGCAGAGAGGCCGAGTTAGCGGCGCAGCATGAAGCCCGTCAGCTTACTCCGGTTCGTCCAACCACATCGGTAGAGCCAGGGGTTACCTCTAGTTCTTTGGGAGTGCCATGTCTTGTCCCAGCGTTACGCAACGTGCGCCTGCCCAAGGATTTCAAAGGCCGCGTAAGGTGCCGAATTACACTGTCGATTTATCCCCTGAGACATGGGTTGAAAGCTATGAGATGGCCATGGAGATGCTGGATGTGGATGATGCAGCATGTGCAATGTATTTTACCATGATGTTGGAAGGGACGTCCCGTACTTGGCTAAAGAGTTCACCGGCGAATTCTATCAGGTCGTGGGCCGAGTTGAGAACCCGGTTTATCCAGAATTTCAAAGATACATGCAAGCAGCCCATGTCAATTGTGGACTTAGCTGCCTGTGTCCAGGAGGAAGGAGAGTCAACAACCCTATGGGTGCGCCGGGTCTCAGAAATTTTGCATTCATCGGACCGCATCAATGCTGATACCGCAGTGTTAACATTGGAAGGCAATTGCCGGTTTGAACCTCTGCAGTTGAAGTTGGGACGGCTCAAACGTTATTGTAATGACATGGGAACCCTCATGGCTGCTCTGGTGAAGTATGCCGATTCTGATAGTACCAAGGATCCCGAGTCTGACGATGATAAGACAGAGAAGGGAAAAAGAAGCGGCAACGCCAAGGGGCAGCACCACAACTCGACGGGTCATGGAAACGGCGGCAAGTGTAAAGCGGACCACAGCTTGGACTTCGTGGCTAATACCAGCACGCAGGACAAGGGCCAACGATGTATGGGTAAACCGCCCCAGCGCGGGGGAGCACCAAGCCCTAACCCGGACCACCTATCTTATCTATTGAACCAGCCTTGCCCGAAACATGGCACGAAGGAGATGCCATCCACGCACCTTTGGAAAGATTGCTACATCATGCAGGAGTTCAAAAATTCTAATTCTTTCATGTATGATAATGGACCAGGAGGCGGTTCAGGCCACGGAGGAGGCAGCTCCGGTTCAGGTTTTCATGGTAACCAGAGTGGGCATGGAAACAAAGGAAACCAGGGCAATCAAGGTGGTTACAACAATCGGGGAAACTAGCAACAGCAGCAGCAGCAGTCGGGTTACCAGAGCAACCCAAAGCAGTTGAATGGCGGACAATATCATGTCTTTACCACTAGCCTGGATAAGCATGATCAAAAGCATCATAAGAGGGCAGTGAATTCTGTTGAACCGGCGGTGCTCCATTACCTGCGCTGGTCTGAGCAGCCGATTGTGTGGAGTAGAGAAGATCATCCACCCCGGGTTGACAAACCGGGTCATCTGGCATTGGTGGTGGCACCTTAGGTGGGAGGTTATAAGTTCACCAAGGTACTCATGGATGGAGGAAGCAGTATCAATATCCTTTACTATGAAACTTTCCGTCGCATGGGGTTAACAGATAAAAATCTTAAACCGTCCAATACAGTATTCCATGGTGTGGTTCCTGGTAAATCGGTGTATCCTGTTGGTAAGATAGCTCTGGAGGTGGCTTTTGGAGATGAGCATGACTCGAGATCAGAAATTTTGACCTTTGAAGTGGTGAAAATCAAAAGTCCGTATCATGCCCTGTTTGGACGAACGGCTTATGCTAAGTTTATGGCACGGCCTTGCTATGTCTGTCTGCAGCTCAAGATGCTGGATCACAAAGGAACTATAATCGTACATGGGAACCGCAAGATTGCTCTGGAGTGTGAAGAAGGTGATGCGGCCTATGCTGAGTCAGTTTGTGCCACAGAAGAGTTGAAGTATTACAAAGATAATGTTGATCCAGCAGATATGACTTCATTAAAGAAGCCAACTACAGAGCATGATCCGGCCCTGAAGTTTAAATCAGCTGATGAGACTAAGCTTGTGGACTTCGTACCTGGTGATTCGTCCAAGCAGTTCAGCATCAGCGCTAACTTGGATCCGAAATAGGAAAGCTCACTCATCGAGTTCATCCGTGAGAATCGGGACATCTTTGCGTGGAAGCCTTCTGACATGCCTGGTGTACCGAGAGAACTCGCTGAGCACACTCTTAATGTTGATCCTAAGTATAAACCGGTCAAGCAGTTTCTTCGTCGGTTCAATGAAGAAAGACGAAAGGCTATTGGAGAATAAGTGGCCACGCTCTTGGCGGCTGGGTTTATCGTGGAAGTATTCCATCCTGAGTGGTTGGTCAGTCCGGTGCTGGTCCTCAAGAAGAATAACACTTGGCGTATGTGTGTGGACTACTGATACGTCTCCAACGTATCTATAATTTTTTATTGCTCCATGCTATATTATCTACTATTTTGGGAAATATTGGGCTTTATTTTCCATTTTTATATTACTTTTGGGACTAACCTATTAACCGGAGGCCCAACCCAGATTTGTTGTTTTATGCCTATTTCAGTGTTTCGAAGAAAAAGGAATATCAAACGGAGACGAAACGGAACGAAATCAACTGGAGAAGTTATTTTAGGAAGGAAAGCTACCGGATGGACTTGGACCCCACGTCAGGAGCTAAGGGAGGTGCTCACGAGGGTGGGGGCGCGCCCACTGTAACGCCCCGGATTCGATGCGCCAGGTGTCCGCCAGTTATTCGCCGTCCTTGCCATGTCATGTGCTTGCGTGTCGCACTTTGCCATGTCATCATCTGCATTTCATATCATGTCATCATGTGCATCGCATTTGCATACGTGTTCGTCTCATGCATCCGAGCATTTTTTCCGTTGTCCGTTTTCCAATCCGGCACTTCTATGTCACCTGGCGCCCCTTTTGCCTCTTTTCATGTGCAGGTGTTAAACTTTCTCGGAATGGCCCGAGGTTTGCCAAGCGGCCTTGGTATAGCACTGGTATACCTCCTGTCAAGTTTCGGGTCATTTGGAGGTCGTTTGATACTCCAACGGTTAACCGGGTAACCGCAAAAGCCTCTTTGGTAATGCAGCCCAACACCCCTCCAAAGTGGCCCATAACCCATCTTAGTCATCCCCATCATCTCGGTCGTCGGATCACGATCGCGTGGCCGCAAACCGCTCCTCATTTGGAGTCTCCTAACTCCCTCTACCTATAAATATGTGTCTCCCTCCGAATTTCTCGCGCAGATCAAACCCTAGACCCGCTCCCCTCGCGCCGCCGGACATGTCCGCTCCACCGCCGGACGCGTCCACCGCCTCCAGCCACGTCGCCCGGCCAATGGCGTGATGCCACGTCGCCTCCGCCGCCTCCCGCGCCCACTCCGGAGCCGCCACCTGTCACCGCCGCCTTCCACCACCGCGCGGCCCGCGGAGCCCATCGCGGGCCCGCGCGAGCCCGTCCGCGCCGCCGCCCGGCCTGCGCGCGCCCGCGCCCCGCCGCCCGCCGTGCTCACACCGGCCACCGCGCGCTGCCACGCCGCCGCTTCGCCCCGCCGCCCCGGCGCGTCGCCGCTCGCTGCCGCGCTCGCCCGCGCGCCGCCGCTGCCACGCCCGCTCCCCGCCGCCTCCATCCCTCGCCGGCGCCGCCCGGCTCTGCCCCCGCGCGCCGCCCGCGGGTCAACGCCGCCGACCCTGCCGGCGCGGCTCCCCGCGCCGCCTCTCCGCCGCGGCAGCCGCCCGCCGCCGCCCCGCGCGCTCGCCGGAGCTCGCCCCGAGCCGGAGCCCGCGCTCGGCCGCAGCCCCCGCGCCTCGCCCCCGCACGGATCCGGCCGGGATCCCTCCTCCGGCGCCTCCCCGTCCTCTCCGGCCATCCTCCGGCCAGATCCACCCCGGGTGGATGAGATCCACCGGGTCATCCAACCAAACGGCGCCCCTCCGCGTCCCGGTTCCCTCCGTCCCGAACCACGAGATCCAGCTTTTCCCCGAGGTCCAAATTTTGCCCAAGTCCCAGATTTTTGTTTATTATGTGTGCTTGTTCATCATGCCATAACTTGTTGCACATTGCTCCGTTTCATGCATATGGTATATCGAAATGTTCACCTGGTTGTGCTCCTCACTTTGTTACATTGTGTCATTTTCATTTGAGCTCATCTTGATGCCAGAAATTCTGTTAGAAGAGGGCTATGTGATGTTAGTTCCAGATTCTTATCAGTACATGCACTTTTGTCATTTTTTCCATGATTGATGTGTGCATACTTTGATATTAAGCTCTACATGTGTTTTGTAATATGCCATGCCATCTTTACTATGGTGCAACCCATTTGTCATGATATGCCATGCATTGTTTGTTTCAAGCTTGCAAAGTAGCTTACTCAATGTTGCTGATTTCAGAGACTTAGAATTTCACTAAGTCTTTGTCTACTGTTATTTTGATGCCATGTATTCATGTTGCTACAGTGAGATCCATGCCTATTTTGAGGATGATCAGTAAGGATGTTTTGTAGATATGGTTATGCTCTATCCATACATGCCTCTGTTTGCATTTATGGAGCACCTTAGCTTGACTCAATCAAGCTCTACTTTTGCTATAAAATGTTCCTGGCAGATTGTTTACGTGTTATTCAATTTTGCCAAGGTTGTTGTAGTTGACCCGTGCATGTTATGTTGTTGTTTTTGCCATGTATAGCTTCTATGACATGTCTAGTTGCTGGGTGTATGCTTAGTTTGTCATGAAATGCCTCGTAGTGAGTGCATCGAGCTCGTAAACATGCCTACTTGTTATCTGTTTTGCCATGCTCCAGTTTTTCACTAAGTCTGAATCTGTTTATGTTTTTGCTATGTTCACATGATTGTAATTGTATTCTCTGATACCTTTTGGCTTATGGTCAGTAAGGTACTTTTGTTATATGCTTTGAGTAGATCCATTTCATGCTTTAGTTTGACATGATAGCTTTCTGTAACATGTTGTTTGATTGCTCTAAACATTGCAACCTGATGTTATTTCTGCCATGTCCTGAAATTCTGCTAAGTCTGTGAACCTGTTATTATTTACAATCTTGCCATGCTTGTTTGAGTATGATCTAGTGGTTTATGGAGATAGCTCAGTGTTCATGTTTTGTCATGCTCTACCTGTACATCATGTCCATGCCTTTTTTTATCATGTTATGGTCCTGTAGCATATTGATTTGATGCTTGCTAGATGCCTACTTGCTGTTTTGGACAGATTGTTGTTATATCTTGTATAGGATGCATGTGTTGAACCGTTGCTCCGTTTTGAGCATGCTCTACATGAAATTTGCTTAGTTTTGCATGTAGTCTCATATTATCATGTGGCATCCTTGTTTTGAGGTGTTTGCTTGATGTTTGTATGCATTTTGCATCAATGCCATGCTTATCTTGTTTTGCTCATATCTTCTAGGCCGTAGCTCCGAATCTAATGAACTTTATATGTACTTGACTAGAATTTCGTGTAGATCATCATGGTGCATCTTAACTTGCTGTTTAACAACTTGAACATAAGGTTTATTCAGATCTGGACCAATTTTGAAATTTGCATATGAGGACTTACCGGAGTTGTTCTATGTTGTTTCCGGCCTCATTTAAACTTGCTTTGATGTGTTGCTCTTGTATGCATCATTCCTTGCCATGAGTAACTTCATGTAGCCTTGTCATGCATCATGCTTGTTTGAGCATCATGCCTTGTTCATGTGTGGTGTGTTTACCATGTTGTGTGCTTCTTCTAGATAGTTCCCGTTTCATTGCGATCGTGAGGATTCGTTCGTCTACGCTTGGTTCTTCTTCGTGGCTTCATCTTCTTCATGGACTCATTCTTCTTCCTAGCGGGATTTCAGGCAAGATGACCGTCCCCTTGGATCTCATTACTATCATTGCTATGCTAGTTGCTTCGTTCTATCGCTATGCTGCGTTACCTACCACTTGCTGCTCAAGCCTCCCAAATTGCCATGAACCTCTGACCTTTCTTCCCCTTCCTAGCAAACCGTTGTTTGGCTATGTTACCGCTTTTGCTCAGCCCCTCTTATAGCGTTGCTAGTTGCAGGTGAAGATGAAGATTGCTCCATGTTGGATTACGTTTTTGTTTATGTTGGGATATCACAATATCTCTTATATTATTAATGCATCTATATACTTGGTAAAGGGTGGAAGGCTCGGCCTTATGCCTGGTGTTTTGTTCCACTCTTGCCGCCCTAGTTTCCGTCATATCGGTATTATGTTCCCGGATTTTGCGTCCCTAACGCGGTCGGGTGATTTATGGGACCCCCTTGACAGTTCGCTTTGAATAAGACTCCTCCAGCAAGGCCCAACCTTGGTTTTACCATTTGCCTCACCACCACCCATTTTCCCTTGGGAGTAATTAACCCAAGGGTCATCTTTATTTAGCCCCCCCCCCCCGGGCCAATGCTTGTCTAAGTGTTGGCCCGAAACGAGTAGACTGCGGGGCCACCTTGGGGAAACTTGAGGATTGGTTTTACTCGTAGGATGTCTCATCCGGTGTTGCCCTGAGAACGAGATATGTGCAGCTCCTATCAGGATGTCGGCGCATCGGGCGGCTTTGCTGGTCTTGTTTTATTACTGTCGAAATTTCTTGTAGCCGGGATTCCGAGACTGGTCGGGTCTTCCCGGGGAGAAGGAATATCCTTCGTTGATCGCGAGAGCTTATCATGGGCTAAGTTGGGACACCCCTGCAGGGTTTGAACTTTCGAAAGCCGTGCCCGTGGTTATGTGGCAGATGGGAATTTGTTGATATCCGGTTGTAGTAAACTTAAAGTAAACTCTTCTAAAATACACCAACCGTGTGCGTAACCGTGAGTGTCTCTTTTCGGGGTTGATCGAGAGGAGAACACGGTTTCTGGGTTATGTTTGACGTAAGTAGGAGTTCAGGATCACTTCTTGATCATTACTAGTTGACGACCGCTTGCTTTGCTTCTCTTCTCACTCTTATTTGCGTAAGTTAGCCACCATACATGCTTAGTCGCTGCTGCAACCTCACCACTGTACCCCTTCCTTTCCCATTAAGCTTTGCTAGTCTTGATACCCATGGTAATGGGATTGCTGAGTCCTCGTGGCTCACAGATTACTACACCACCAGTTGCAGGTACAGTTTACGCGATGATCATGACGTGAGAGCGATGTTTATTTGTGTTGGAGTTCTTCGTCTGCTTCTTCTTCAATTGAGGGATAGGTTCCAGGTCTGCAGCCTGGGCTAGCAGGGTGGATATTGTTTGAGTTATGTTTATGTTGCATCCGCAGTCGGATGTTGATCTTATGTATGATGTGTTATTGTATTCATGTGACATTGTATGACTTGGTTGTATCCCCACTATTATGTAATGTTGATGTAATGATATCCACCTTGCAAAAGCGTCTTCAAGATGCGCTTCTATCCTTGGTGGGACCTTCGAGTTCCTTTAGGATAGGGTCGCATCTTGGGCGTGACACCCACCCCCCTAGGGCGCGCCCCCTGCCTCGTGGGGCCCCCGAAGCTCCACCGACGTACTTCCTGCACCCATATATACTCACGTACCCTAAAACTTCCAGAACAAAGATTAGATCGGAAGTTCCGCAGCCGCAAGCCTCTGTAGCCACCAAAAACCTCTCGGGACCCTGTTCCGGCACCCTGCCGGAGGGGGGAACCCTCACCGGTGGCCATCTTCATCATCCCGGCGCTCTCCATGACGAGGAGGGAGTAGTTCACCCTCGGGCTGAGGGTATGTACCAGTAGCTATGTGTTTGATCTCTCTCTCTCTCTCGTGTTCTTGATTTGGCACAATCTTGATGTATCGCAAGCTTTGATATTATAGTTGTATCTTATGGTTCTTCTCCCCCTCCACTCTCTTGTAATGGATTGAGTTTTCCCTTTGAAGTAATCTTATCGGATTGAGTCTTTACAGATTTGAGAACACTTGATGTATGTCTTGTCGTGTGTATCTCTGTTGACAATGGGATATCACGTGATTCACTTAATGTATGTTTTGGTGATCAACTTGCAGGTTCCGCCCACGTTTTCGTCGTGATTCTCTGGTAGAAACTTTGGGGCACTCTTTGAGGTTCTATTTGTTGGTTGAATAGATGAATCTGAGATTGTGTGATGCATATCGTATAATCATACCCACAGATACTTGAGGTGACATTGGAGTATCTAGGTGACATTAGGGTTTGATTGATTTGTATCTTAAGGTGTGATTCTAGTATGAACTCTAGGGCTGTTTGTGACACTTATAGGAATAGCCCAACGGATTGATTGGAAAGAATAACTTTGAGGTGGTTTCGTACCCTACCATAATCTCTTCGTTTGTTCTCCGCTATTAGTGACTTTGGAGTGACTCTTTGTTGCATGTTGAGGGATAGTTATATGATCCAACTATGTTATTATTGTTGAGAGAACTTGCACTAGTGAAAGTATGAACCCTAGGCCTTGTTTTCTAGCATTGCAATACCGTTTACGCTCACTTTTACCACTTGCTACCTTGCTGTTTTTATATTTTCAGATTACAAAAACCTATATCCACCATCCATATTGCACTTGTATCACCATCTCTTCGCCGAACAAGTGCACCTATACAATTTACCATTGTATTGGGTGTGTTGGGGACACAAGAGACTCTTTGTTATTTGGTTGCAGGGTTGCTTGAGAGAGACTATCTTCATACTACGCCTCCCACAGATTGATAAACCTTAGGTCATCCACTTGAGGGAAATTTGCTACTATCCTACAAACCTCTGCACTTGGAGGCCCAACAACGTCTATAAGAAGAAGGTTGTGTAGTAGACATCAACTACACAAATCTCAACAAGGCTTGTCCAGCAGATCCTTTTGCCCTCCCCCGTATTGATCAAATTATTGATGCTACGGCGGGTTGTGAGCGTTTGAGCTTTTTGGATGCATATTCTGGTTATCATCATATCAAAATGGCAGTTAAGGACCAGGAGAAGACGACCTTCATAACCCCCTTTGGAGCCTTCTGCTATGTGTCTATGCCCTTTGGGCTCAAGAGTGCCCAGGCGACTTATCAACGGTGTGTGCAGAATTGCCTTCATAAACAAATCGGCTGTAATGTTCACGCATATGTGGATGATATTGTGGTGAAGTCAAGGAAGAGGGAAACATTGATTGATGACTTGAAGGTAACCTTTGATAACCTGCGGGTATACAAGATGATGCTTAATCCGGCCAAGTGCGTTTTTGGTGTACCGGCAGGCAAGCTCTTGGGCTTTTTGGTGTCTAACAGGGGCATTGAATCTAATCGGGAAAATATCAAGGTCATCACCTCCTTGGCTAAACCGAAGTGTATCAATGACGTTCAACGTTTGGCAGGCCGGATTGCCGCGTTGAGCCAGTTTATCAGCCGCCTTGGCGAGAAGGCCATTCCTTTGTATCAGATGCTGAAGAAAACGGATAACTTCGTTTGGAGCTCTGTCGCGGATGAAGCGTTTGAGGACTTAAAACGGCAGCTGGCTAACCCGCCGGTTCTTGCTTCTCCGGTTGACAAAGAGCCATTGTTGCTATATGTGGCGGCTAATGCTCGAGCAGTCAGTGTGGCTATTGTGGTGGAGCGCAAGGAGGCAGGGAAGGAATATCCGGTTCAGCGTCCGGTTTATTACATCAGTGAGGTACTTATTGAGTCCAAATAGAGGTACCCGCACTGGCAGAAGCTGGTATATGGGGTTTTCATGGCAAGCCGGAAGCTCAAGCAATATTTCCAAGGTCATCCCATCACGGTGGTCAGCTCTGCTGCTTTGGGAGATATAACCCAGAACAGGGAAGCAACTCGCCGAATTGCCAAGTGGGCTATCAAGCTCGGGCCTCACGGGTTGAAATACATACCCCGAACGGCGATCAAGTCTCAGGCACTTGTGGATTTCATCAATGATTGGACAGAACTACAAGCACCAGAAGAGAAGCCGGATCACACTTATTCGACTATTCATTTTGATGGGTCCAGACAATTGGAGGGCTCGGGGGCTGGAGTCGTATTAACTTCCCCACGAGGTGATAAGTTTTGTTATGTTCTCCGTTTAATGTTCCCTTGTACTAACAATGCAGCTGAGTATGATGCCTTACTCCATGGTCTTCGGATGGCTAAGGAGATGAACCTAAGACGAGTTAAGTGCTTCGGTGATTCGGACCTGGTGGCCCAACAGGTGTCTGGCACTTGGGATTCCAAAGACCCACTCATGGCAGCATATCGTCGTGAGGTGGATATTGTTGCAGGTCACTTTAAAGGTTATCACGTGGATCATGTGGACCGGCGGAAGAACGAAGCAACGGACGCTTTAAGCCGCCTGGGTTCCCAACGTAAACCGGTTCCGCCTAATGTCTTCTTGGATGTTCTACATAATCCGTCCGTCAAGCTCCCTAGTGAAGAGGATCTGGCTATTCCTGATCCGGAAGCTCAGTTGGTGGCAGCTCTTCATGTTATCCCGGATTGGACGGTTCCTTATTTGGCGTATATGAACCAGGGCGAGTTACCAGAGGATGAGACTCTGGCTAGGCAGATAATTCGGCAGTCCAAGTCCATGACCATTATCAATGGAGAATTGCATCATTGCAGTGTGACAGGGGCGTTTCAATGCTGTGTGTCTCCTGAAGAAGGCTGTGAAATATTGTGTGAGATCCACGAAGGAGACTGTGGTCACCACGCCGGTTCAAAATCTTTGGTGGCCAAGGCGGTTCAATTCATCAAAAAGGTGATCTTCCGGTTTGGTTTTCCACACAGCATTATAACAGACAATGGTACCAATCTGTCAAAGGGTGCCATGAAGGAGTTCTGTCAACGTGAGCACATCCGGCTTGACGTGTCATTAGTGGCTCACCCACAGTCCAATGGTCAAGCGGAGAGGGCCGATCAAGAGATCTTGAGAGGCATCAAACCCCGGCTTATGGTTCCTTTGCAACGGACGCCGGGTTGTTGGGTTGAGGAGCTACCTTTTGTGTTATGGAGCATCAACACCACACCCAACAGGTCGACAGGATACACGTCGTTCTTCATGGTTTATGGAGCGGAGGCAGTTCTTCCCAGTGACATACGTCATGACTCACCTCGTGTAGCGGCATATGTTGAAGCTGACAACGAGAAGGCACGGCAAGAGGCTCTTGACCTGTTAGATGAGGAGCGTGACATAGAGGCAGCCCTTTTAGCGATTTATCAGCAAGATCTGCGTCGCTATCATAGCCGTCGGGTTAGAACCAGAACCTTTCAAGAAGGAGATTTGGTGCTTCGGCTCATCCAGGATCAGACGGATATGCACAAGTTTTCCCCCCCTTGGGAAGGACCCTTTGTGGTCAGCAAGAATCTGCACAACGGGTCGTACTACCTAATCGATGTTCGAGAGCGCAAAGACTCACATAAATCGGAGGAGGAGACCAACCGGCCGTGGAATATTGCTCATCTTCGGCCTTACTATACTTGAGCTATAGGCTCTGCTTATGTACATATTATGACAATGTATATATTATGGTCAATACAATAAACCGGAACCTCAGCTAAAGCGGGGTATCCGTTGTTTTTTCCATCATGTGTGGTTACATGGAGCTTCTGTTTCTAAAACGGCGTCCGGTTTACCCCTTGATTTAGCTTTTCAAAGCTTTATATCACATCACTTAGGGGCTTGGTCGTATCTGAACCATAGCTACACCTCTTTGTCAGCGCAATGCCATAGCATCACTTGGGGGCTTGGTCGTATCCGAACCATGGCTACACCTCTTGATCAGCTCAACGCCAAAAACCGGGGCCAAAGAGAGTGTTGTCAAGAAACAGCAACTCAAACATAGGCACCCACTGAGCACTGCTCAAAACGTTACTTGGGGATTCTTTGCTATCGCAATGAACTTAGAATCAATACTTGTAATTGGGCTATGAAGCCGTGGCTTGGAAGCCTGGTGTATACACCTAAAACCCTGGGTTAACCTGCCTCTTTAAGTAAGTCACGCCGCCCAGGTAAACCTGGTATGACCCTTCGAACTTTGACAAGTTACTCTAAAATATAGACCCTGAACTTGTCAAGTTAAAACCATGATTGGTTAAGGATTGCGGACCATCTTAATCCAGAGACTATCAGCCTGGTCTGGTTTTGAATCGAAATCCCAATATGGAGTAAACAGGTGTTTATCATAACCCAGAGCGGTTTTACTATAAACCGTCCTTATATACACAGGAGTTATTTCTCCTCCAAGAGTTGGGTTGGTCAGCCAACATAATGCCTAAAGGTTGCAGGTAGTATATATTTCCATATTTGGTTATATTTCACAGCCTAGGTTATAATCCTTGGTTATATATATGGGTATCATGACCCGCCTGGCGGTAAACCGCCAGGGCGCTTTAAGCTTCTTGTCTGTAGGAACAGCTTGAACAAATGAATATGGATATCATATCTTACGTATGTCGAATCAAGCAAGCATTAATTGCAGATAAATATGCGCGAAGGCATATCAGAACAAGTATCTTAACTAAGCCTATTACAAGGCTTCCGAGTGCCCAAAAAGATAATGGTTTTCTCAAATACATGTTGCAGCATGTGGAAGATTAAACCGGCCTCCGGTTCATGGTTGTTCACTAGCTTGGCCTGACGATTGCGGATCATCTCGCGCCGGTTCAACTTCCTCCTCTCTACCCAGCGCCTGGAAGTCAGCAGTCGCCCAGTTGATTCCAGTTAAAGCTTGGAAAACAGCCTCGACACTTATAAGTGTGGACGGTTCAATGTCAGGGGCATAGGTGTGCTTACGGATTGGCGGGATAAGATTTTGAGCTTCAGGAATCGGTGCAGCAACCCGTTTGTTCTTGTCATCATAGTTTGCCTGATAGTGTGAAAGATCCGCTTCTTCAGCCAGTTGACAAGCCAGTGGGCGCACTTCCCGGTTTATGATTCGGAGATCATCTTCACTAAATTATGTTCCGTCTTCATTCAAACTGGGATAGCCTTGGGCCACTTCAACAGGATCAAAGTTAGGCACCCATGCTTTTGCCCGGATCAGTGCGGCCAAAGCGCCCGTTCTAGCAGCGGACTTTTTTAGCTCGTCTACCCAGGAAGGAAGCATAGATAACCTTGCTATGGTGTCCTTGATCAAAGTGGGAGGCGGATTGTTGTGGGAAGCAGTGCAGATGATTCGATGTGCGACGGTATACAGCTGCTCTATCAGAGTGTAGGCCGCTTTTAACTTCTTCTGGACATCAGATCCCAAGTGGCTAATACGAGTTCATGTATCATTGCAAGGATTAAACCGGCAAATACATGAAAAGATATGTTAAAATCAGGAGTCAATGATGCTTACCAAACACAGCTGCAGTCATGGCATGAACCTGCCGCTTTACGCTGGTCAGTTCATCAACCACCGGTTTAAGAGCGGCCTCTGCTTTCTCAACCCTTTTGATCAAATCGGATTTTTCGCTCTCCCAATCCATCCGCTCCTTGTTGAAGCCTTCTTTCAGTTTCTCCATAGCGCCTAGAGCGCTGGTCAATTCTTCCTTCGCCTTGGAGGTTTCGGCTTGTTGCAATTTCAGGTTCTCCAGCAGATCAGTGGTTTGGCTATTTTTCTTGCTCAGCTCGGCCTGTAAAGAGACAGTTATATGATAAGGCGAAAATATATACTTGAAGTACCAAGAACACAACAAGTTATGCCCTTGGTACTTGGGGGCTAATGCATATTTGCTCTTCATCATACATTTTCTGCAAGTCCCAAGCATAATACAGGTATTCAACTTGGCACTTGGGGGCTAATGGGTATTTGCTCAAAGAATGCTGATACGGGAGTTTCTTATACAAAGTCTCGGTTCATCTTTATAAAGTTAAACCGGCCCTTGGGGGCTACTTCAGTGAAGTTCAGATGCATTGTTGCAAAGCATAAAAGTTTTACTAAGTCCCGGTTTAGACTGATATCTTAAACCGTCACTTGGGAGCTACTGGAGTTGATAAACTAAAAATAAACGTAAAGGAAAAACACTTGGGGAGTTACCTCATATCGTTCCTTCATCATGTTTACCAAGCCGGCTTCATAGTCACGACTGGTATATAAACGGTTCAGGTACCCAGAATGAAGGTCTTGAGCATTCAGATGGGCGTAATTGGACAGATGGACATTCCATTTACCTTTACAAATTGCAGAGAATTCCTCTTTGGCGGTATGCCTTGACAAAGAGACAGGATTTCCTGGGTCTGTATGGCCAATGCCAGTAATCAGAACGTCATCATCCTTCTCCTCAGCAGCTCGTACTGGAGTTGCCGGTTTGTCAGAATTTTTTACTGGACTGACCGGCTTGTCAGTACTAGAATTGCCGTCATCATCCTTCTCCTTAGCAACATTACTGGACTTTTTTCAGTGCTTGTTGGCTGGTCGGTATGGCCGGTGGCATCAACTTCTGCCTGTTCAGCAACAAAATCATGATCTTGAGGCGGTGGGTCGTTCAACATATCATCAATGTTGGCCTGTTCAGGACCAGGAGACTTCTCCGGATTAACAACCACGTTTTCATCAGCTGGTGTGTTCAACCTCGCTTTCTTGCTTGGCCTGGGCTTAGCATTGAAAAAAGTAAGAAGGCTGGAGGTCAATATAATGTATAAAATGCATGTTAAAGGCAAAAATAAGTATATAACTCACCCGAGAACCGTTTTGAGGGGTGGAAGTTTGGTGGCTGACGACTCACCAGAGGATGAATGAGAAGTGCCCTGATAATTTGAATAAGACGGGTTAAGAGGTTGACGAAAACAACCTGCTTTGGGGCGTGAAGTATCAAGGGAATAAGAGACCTCTGATCGGCGTTTCCGAACCGGACTGTTTGGTAAACCGGCGGAGGTAACTACCTGGCCGCTATGCCAGGTTGTGCGGCGAGCCTCGTGCTGTTGTGTCTTCACAAGAAAGTTTGGATCCAAATAAGCAAGAGGATGAGAAAATTTAACTTTCTGGTTTGCTCGAAGGGTTTTTAGTGATGGCAAAGGGTTTGAATCAGAGGAAAGAACGATTACCTCTAAAACATCGGCGTGACTGACTTCAGTGTCGTCCTGACAATAATCATCATCAATAAGGCGTATGAAAAATGAACCAAGTGAGTCAAATTCTACCTACAAATCCGGGTTACCCACATCATCATCAGCTGGTGGATCGGAGGATGCAGTGGTCCTCTTCCTGTTGGCAGGTTTTTTCACAACTTTGGTTTTTGACGGGTTGGCTTCACCGGTTTGTCTTGCGGGGGTTTCTTGTCCCAAAACGGATCGTCGCTCTGTCAAGAAGATAATCACACTTTCAGAGAATATTGGGATAGAAGCAATTTCAGATAAACAGAGTATATGATTCTTACAGCTGGCGGTTTGTTGGTGGTGCAGAAAGGGAGTAGTCCGGTTTGAGCACAGACATCCTCCGGTTTGTTCAACATCTTTTTTATAGCTTTAGTGACTTCGTCATCTGTAAGTTGAATGTCAATGTGCCGCTGAGCATCCTTCAAATTTCCTGTATACTCACACATCAAACCAGGGCGTCGGCTTAAGGGCAAAATGCAAATGCTCCAGCTTATCCAACAACGCGCAAGATCAACTCATGTCAAACCGTTTGCCATAAAGGCCCTGAGCTTTGATAGTTGAGGAGCATATTTGGCCCTTCCTTTGGCGGTCAGCCTTTGAGGAAGAGGATGTGTGTTACTCAGATGTTCCGGATGATAACCCGGCAGGGGATTTTCGTCAGCTGGAGACGTGTCCTTGCAATAAAACCAGGTATGGTTCCACTCTTTGGGGTGACTGTGGAGACTGGGATGAGGAAAGGTGACTTCTTTTCTTTTCTGAACCGCCATTCCGCCCAATTCTGTGTTGGGTCCGTCTTTGAATTCTGTACGACGGTTTAAGTGAAAGAAGTCCATGAGCAACTCTACTGTGGGTTCCTCTTGAAGGTAAGCCTCACAAAAAACTTGGAAGTGGCAGATGTTGGTCACCGAGTTAGGACCGATGTCTTGTGGGCGCAGTTGAAAGCTAGCCAATACATCCCGGAATTTTTTTGAACCGGGAGGGTTGAAACCCCGGCCTAAGTGGTCAGCAAATACAAAAACCTCTCTGTCCTTAGGTGCAGGAGGGCATTCCGTGCCAGGGACCCTCCAGTGAATGACATCTTTCTTGGTTAAAGCGCCCGTTTTGACAAGGTTTTCTAATTGTTCTTTAGTCACTCGAGAAGGGACCCAATTGCATTCATACACTTGCTTGGCCATGGCAATGAGTGATCTACAACATGATAATTGCCGGTTTAAGATTTACAGTGGACAGTTATGCGGCGGTACAAGGATGTAAGCATGTTGTTAAGCCGGAGTTGGTTAATCATAAACCGGAATTTGCTAAACGAAGGCTATAAGTTGAAGTACATTGGCGGTTCAACAAGGGGACTAATGGTATATACCGGGTCATCATTTTTTCGAAAAGTTAAACCGCCTAGTCTGATGTTGAGGATACAAATCTACAGATGTATAAGTGAAGGAAAAATAGATTTCACTGTTGGTGTTATAGTTTTGGATCTGCCGCATGTCAGAAAAGGAAAATATACTCAGACCTAAGAAGTACCGAAGCAATGGATGAAAGTTCAGATGGGATCTTCTATTTTAACGAGGTGCGTTAGATGGAAAACAAAAGGCTACATCTATCATTAAACAGGATGAACATCAAGGTTCGGATCAAAAGGCTACTATGCAAGCAATGAACACCGAAGAACACCGAAACCCTAGAACAGATCTATGGCGGAAGAACAGAGATCTTACCAAGTGCTGATGAAGGAGCGGAGAAGCACCGCAGTTCTCTGGTGCGTTCAGGGTGATGCAGCGGCCAGAGTTGAAGCAGAGGTGACGGTCGACGGTGGCGGCGGAGCTCCAGAGGTTGAGCGGCGCGAGGAAGACGATGACGCGAAGAGGCACGAGGGGGAAAGGTGAAAATGACCCCTCGGCCCTATTTATAAAGGCAAGGGATAAGTGTCAGGCATGAAGATCCAGGAGCCAGAAATTTGGAAATAAAGCGGAGCTGTCACCTCGATTGTCAGAGACACATTAATGAAGATGTGTCATACGCAGTTTTTAATAACAGATGACGCCACGACGGTTTACCACGGCCCGGGAAGATGATGTCACGGCGGTTTACAAAATTTTGTGAAGATGTTGAAGACGAAGTTTTCTTGAGGACTGACATGAACCAGTTCAAATCAGTCTGGGGCCTAATGTTGGGGATATTACTACTGGGTGTAAACCGGCCAGGAGAGGCCGGGTTAACTTCATCAGTAGTTCATTATACTTGAAGCCCATGAAGACAGACGGTGACGCTGTGTAAAGGCATAGGGCCCAGAACCGGTTTAAGGCATGTAGCTATAAACCGGCATTGATATGTAACTTGCATTGTAAGGTAGAAAGAGCGGAGACCGAGCCGGACACGTTTATGAGCCAGCCTCGGGACTCTGTAAGCCGACGGGCGTCAACCCATGTATATAAGGGGACGACCCGGCGGCGATTCAGAAAAATAGACAACAACTCGAGACTCAGGCAAAGCGTATTCGCTCCCTGGTCATTGAAACCCCATCAATTCCATCACAACTAGACGTAGGCTTTTACCTTCATCGTAAGGGGCCGAACTAGTATAAACTCTCTGCGTGCCTTGTCCGCTTTAACCCCTTTAAGCTAACCCGTAGCGATGGCTCCACGACTAAGTCCTTTCATGAGGACATCTGCCGTGACAAAACCACGACAAATACCCTCTATAATAGTATTATATTGCCTTTGTAATATTCTCCTGTCAAGATAGAAAACCTTAATTATCCCCAGTATGTACGCAGCTCCCCTCGAAAAGAGTAAAGGTTGGCCTCGGTTTTAGCTCGTAGATATGTGAGGGTTAGAGTTTCAGTATGGCACATCGTATGCTATGGTGTCAATGGCTCGATACCGTACATTCATGTTGCCTCTTTGGCCTATGAGTTTCTTTTCATTGTTACTCCCACGTCACGCTCATGGGTCGAGGGCACAACCCTTATTTTTCCGAGTCGCACTCCCACCCTTCGATCTATGACAGCGTGAGCTTTATAATTTTTAATTAAACTATAAATGTGGATATTTCATTGGATGTGAATGCAATTTGATCCAACAAAAATAAATAGCCCAAACATAATATTTATCCTTTTTTAGAAACAAATATAGTAATATTTATCCATACTAGCACAATGCCCGTGCATTGCTACAAAACCATAAGAAAGACAATAAACTACTACTGGCTTAGGAGATCATCAAAAGATGATGCTATCTTACCGATATTGCATGGTTTATGATTAAAAAGGGAGCATAAACATAATGAAAGGTCATGTTGTAGTCATTGATCCTTTTGAAGTTACCATTGTAGGTCCTTTGCAAGATTGACAGTGAGATAACATTTCAAATTTTAAAACATAGGTGAATGTTGATGAGTAATTTGAATGCACAAGATCGTGGATTTGGTAGGAGGACAACGTCTATGACCACGTTGAAATTGCAATGTGTTCGTTGTATTCTACTATGTTATAGATAAATAGGGGCTTTGGAGGTTCAAGCAGTAGGTATGTGGGTGGGATGAATGAATGTTGAAGATGAAGTGTTGTAGATTTTCTGCATACCTCCATTGATGTTGTTCATATGTGGATTACATTTTGTCCCTTCATTCACCTCTTGTTCATATGCCCGATGCGGATTGACAATGGTGCTTTGGGGAACTCTTCCAAGGAAAGAATGTTGTGGACGACAAGAAGGGCAAGGGGGTGGTGGATCTCGGCAGCGCCCCCAAGAGGCCGAAGAACTACGTACGGACATTACCATGAGTACGTTGGCCCAAGCCACTTCTCCAAGGTCATCCTTGCACCCAAGATGAAGTCCCTACCGATGTCAATCGAGTTCACCAAACACTTGATCCACGTCCCAGAGGAATTTGTGCGCTGAGGACGAACACCGGCTGCGCCTGGAGGGTGACTGTCCGGACGACCAACGACAGGCTCACCATTGATAAGGGTTGGGCCTCCTTCGCCATTGCTCACTAAATCAGGAGTGGGTACCTCGTCACCTCCAAATTGGCGACTCCTGTCACCCTGAAGGTGATCGTCTTCAACGACGACGGCGTCGAGGTGGTCACCAAGTGTAAGAGGCATGAGGAGTGCCATGGAACGCTAGGAAGTTATCTCCGTGCCTATAAGACTTGTGTAAATGTTTAAGAATTTGCCGCGACTCCTTTACCTGTCTGTGGTTGTGTGTTAAAACTCCGGTTTATTGGTTTATGATTATGCTTTTTGTATCTATATTGTGCTTGTGTGTGTGCGCGCGCGCTGTGGTAACATCATCACTCCAACAAGAATCTACCGGATCACATGTGTTAAATGTAACCAAACACCTAACACTCTGCATCTGCCTAGAACAAGCCTACAACCAAACACCATGTGTGTGTCTCTGCTTAGCCAGGCTGGAGGGGATGCAGAAAAATAAACTATGTGTAAAACATAATTATTTTTTTCTGAAAAGGGGGCCCACAACGTAAAGGGTCTAAAATGGATGCAATCTATCAAAATAGGCAGCAAACAAGTCGTGCTAGGTTGGGTGGCTAGCTCGTGTGCGCTGAAGTGACTAGTTGGTGGCTGCGTGTGTCGCTCGTCCGTGAAGCTGTCTCGTTGGCTGCTGCTCTTTGGCTAATGGGCTACTTGGGTTTATTGGCTAGTATATACAGTACAACAGTATTTTTGACGGATGCATACGATTCTTTTTCCTAGAATTTTCTGGGCGTACATTTGTGCACCCATGACGCATGCTGAATACACCAGTGGTTGTATTTGCGGTGGTTTTGTACATTTTACTCTCAAATAGAGCGAGGTGAGAGTAATGTTCAAAACTTCAAATTGCATATTATTTTAGAAGTTAGTTTTACTTGATACTTACAAAGATCGAAGCCGATAAACCAGATATACGCCACAGTACAAATCATGAGGACATGGTGGACATGACTATATTTAGCGGAGCGGATTAGTTAGAATATGGTAAATTCGCCTCGGTTCATTTTTTTTTTACCAGAAAATCGCCGTGCTTGTTTATCATCCTCGTGCCAACTAAATTGATTTGTCATGCCTCAAAATCTGACGTCAGATTTGTAGTGTTTCTGGCTTAATCTCCCAACTAATACAGTTGTACAGGTCTAGGGACCTATCATCAATTTATTGATCCTTTTTTTTTCAAACGTGGCGGGCATGGGCAGGGCGGCTGCACGGCGCAGCGCCGTCCGCACAATCCGAAGGCGCCCCTGCTCCAACCGTGCAGGAGCAAGAATCCAAGCCCCGTCCGTCCCCGCTCTGCGTCGTCCACTCGCGCGTCGCGTCGCCCTCCCGCCGTCCCGCTCCCGCATCACCATCACGTGAGCCTTCGCGATGCTGCCGGCCCGCCCCTAGTAGTATAATCCTCCCCTGCTTTCCTCCGCGCGACCGGGGAGCCAGAGAGCGCGAGCTCGAGAAGCAAGCAAGCGCGCAGGAGATGTCGGGAGCGGGAGACGACGCCCGGACCGGCGCGGTGGCGCCGGCGGAGGAGGAGCCGCACGTGGAGCGGCTTCCGGCCGACATCCTCGCGCACGTCCTCTCCCTCCTCCCCTCCTTCCACGACCTCTCCATGTAAGAACCAAGAACGCGCCCGCCTTTGATTGATTTCCATGGACGTCGCTTCTGCTCGGATGGATGACGGTGCCCTGCCGCCCACCGACCGCGAACTTTGAAATTGAATTGACTCGCTCTATCTTGAATTTGGTGGTGGTCGTCGTCGTTCGTCAGGGCCGGGGCAGTGAGCCGGCGGTGGCGCCGCGCGGTGGGCCGATCGCTGGCGACGCGGCGGCGGCTGAGCCTGGCGGGGCAGCGCACCGGCGACGAGTCCACCGCGCGCCTCGTCCGCGCCGCCGTCAACCTCCGCGACCTCGACATGTATGTGAGCCGATCGGTCAATCGACCGATCGATCGCCTGAACAATCATGGCCAATCCAACACTCAATTCACGCCACACATCCCCAATTATAGCTTAATCATCATATCTTTCTAACTCTCTCCGCCCGTTCTTGGAGTTCACGAAGCTGCTGGGGGTGCCACATCACGGACCAGGGCCTGCTCGACATCTCCTCGGCGGCGTGCATCGGCAACCTCACCTCCGTCTCGCTGTGGGGGCTGGCGGGGATCACTGACAAGGGCGTTGTCCATCTGGTAATTAATTCCCTCATCGTTTTTCCTCCATCGACCAAACCTTTGAATTTTGATGACACATGCCCACCAAATTGTCAAACCGATGGTGTGTTCATCGATCCTATCTACCACCGGCTATTGCTATCAGCCTATCATGGTGTAGAAGGTGGATTTGGATACTGGATTCTGAGGTCGCATCGCGCGGGATGTCGTCAGGCATACTATTACGACGTTGCTTTCAGAATAATTCATTGTGCAGGTCAATGAGTGGACAATATATGCTTATCAGAACCATTTATTATGTGGGTCTGAAGAATCGTATGATGCATGGTTCCCAATTTTTTAAAACAAAGAAAAAGTTCATGAACCACTTGTTTATGTCCAGAAAGTTAAAAAAATGGCAAGTTAACCTGAACTATAAGAAATCTGTACTTTGTTGTGACAATTTTACCAATATGAATTTGTCAAATCTGATTCCCTGCAGGTTTCAAGGGCTCGTTCTCTGCAGCACCTGAACATTGGTGGGACATTCATCACTGACGAATCGCTCTATGCAGTTGCAGATAGTTGTCCAAATCTGAAGGTATGTATTGTTTCTCTTCGAGATAATTGCATCTATAGTCCTCGTACTCGCTGGCGACGTTCAACTCAATCCTGAAACTTGCGTATTGCTTCAATACGGCTCCGATACATGAAAATACGTGGTCAATACGGTCCCTGAGGTTAAAACGTCGGTCCTAGCTCTACACGTCACATACGTACGGTGTATTCCCTCGTATCCCACGTCAGACTGGCCACACTCGTCAAGTTGGACCCATATGTCAGTGGGATATTGCGAAATAAACAAAAAAAATGCGCGCGGGCAGGTTGTTCAAACTGGCAACATGTGGGCCGGGGAAGCGCGCGCTAGCCACCAGACAAAGTGTGTGCGGGCGATATATGAGGAGATGCACACCCTATATATGTAGTCCTTTTTATAAGAAATCTATTTAGTTTTTTTGAGTGAAAAGAAATATAATTAAGTATTCACAGTCTTTTTTGGGCTGTACCGGCCTGTTTCTTTTGTTTTATAGCTACGGCCGTGTTCTCTGTGTTCTGGTTTTTGTTCGTGTTCATTTTTTTGGCAGCCTCCTATTTGGCGTGAGCAACCTGCTGCGTAACCCACCCCCCCCCCCCCCGAGCACACGGCATACAGAATTTTTGAAATTGCGAATATTTTTAAATTCATGATTTTTTTCATATCGGTCAACATTTTTTAAAAATTGGGCTGAACAATTTTCGAATTTAAAATTTGTTTATTGAATTGAAAAAATGTTCGCCATATTTTTGAAGTTGCGATTTTATTATTCATGAAATATTTACAAATTCGTGAATAATTTTTGAAATGGCGCATATGTTTTTTGGAACTTGACAACAAGTTTTTTTGCATAGGCAAACATTTTTTTATTTCGTGAATAACTTTTGAATTTCAGAAACATTTTGTTTGTGATGAACATTTTTTAGAGCCAACAATATTTTCTTGAATCATCGAACATTTTTTTCAAAATTTACAAAATATATTTTTCTAAATCCCAAGCATTTTCTTGCGATATTTTCAGAAATTCAAGGACATTTTTTGTATACACAAACTTTTACTTTTGAATCATGAGCATTTTTTTGAATCGATGAACATAAAAAAATCAATTCATGAATACCAAGTGTGTGTGTTTGTGATATATATATATATATATATATATATATATATATATATATATATATATATATATATATATATATATATGAGAGGAGATGCACTCCCAAAATGTTCACCATATATTTGAAGTTGCGAACATTTTCTAAATTCATGAACTTTTTACAAGTTAGTGAATATTTTTTTGACTTCACAAATATTTTTTGAAACTATGTAAATGTTTTTTGGAACCCGTCAACAATTTTTTTTGCATAGGCAAATAGTTTTTGAAATTCTTGAAAAACTTTTGAAATTCAGAAACATGTTTTTGTGACGAACATTTTTTGAATTAACAATACATTTTTTAATCAGTGAACATTTTTTAAAATTCTGGAATTATATTTTTTTAAATTCCCAAGGATTGTTTTGAATATTTTAAAAACTTTACGGACATTTGTTGTAGACACAACGTAAAATCATGAACATTTTGTGAATCAATGAAAGTTTTTTTAAAATAAAAGCTCATGAATATTTTAAAATTCACGTATATTTTTAAAGAGACAGTGATATGCTTATAATATATAGTGCATCCCCATGTTAAACAAGATCGCACACTCGGCCTAGTGGCCCGCTCAGGCAGTGGTTGGGCAGAGCTTATGGGTTCAAATCCCCCTTCCGTGTTTTTTATCATTTTATTTCTTGGCCCACTGACATATGGGCCCGCATACGGACGTGGCCTCCACTACAGAAATACGAGATATGTACGTGACGCGTTGAGCCAGGACTGGCGTTTCAACCTTAGGGACCGTATTGACCATGTATTTTCGTATATCGGGACTGTATTGAAGCAATACACAAGTTCAAGGATTGAGTTGGACGTTGCCAGCGAGTACAAGGACTATAGATGCAATTATCTCGTTTCTCTTCTCTGAACTTTACTACTTTCCTTTGGAACAGCTGTTCTGTAGACGGCTGCACCTGATAAATTTTCTGCAAATAAAAGGCCTAATTAAGGATGTTATTTTATAGTTTGATACATTATGTGGTATATGTCGTTCATGAATAAACAAGGGACAGTTAATTGTACATGTCATGCAAGTAGATTAGTTGGTTGGACCCATCATGGAAAATGAACTAATTGTCTTTATTCAAGCTCAACTCTATGGATGGAGATAGCCTCATGATCTCTCTTGGGTACCTTTTAATTTTCACAGTTGAGCGACTCATTTTAAATTTTGTTGAGGTTTGCAATTAAGGTTGAGAGTACAGAGTAACAATAAGATTGCTTTGTGGACTTCATTTAGCTTTTTATGTTAATCAATTTGAGAATTTCATTGGGCGGTAACGGGTTGGAGACCATTGCTCACTTGGGAACTTGTTTTCCTTGTAAATTTTCACAAAAAACCTCCACATGGATATGGGACTCCTTTGAGCCTAGCTTTAAAAAAGACAATAACCTCAAAAAAAACTGAAAATAGTTCTTTCTCTAGAAAACAAATTATGAACAAACTTTAAATTATGGAAACTCATGCATGTTATGAATGCTATGATACTGATACGAATTAAAAAATATCCCTGCAGAAAAGAAGTAAAAAAAAGTATCCCACCCCAACCCATCCCAAATCTGAAGAACAAAAGGGTGGCAAATCTGACCAAAGACAATCACCAACAATGAGAAATAGTGTTGGGGAGGATTCGAGAAACAAACTACTTGTTGGCAATTCAAACAATTTAAAAATATTTATTTAATTACACCTAAACTAGGCATTCTTGCACTTGAAAAAAGATCTATGAAGTTATTTGTTTGTTTTCTACACTCTAGAACAATCTACCGAATTTTGTAGATATATATGATTACTCTGGATGAGAACACGTGAACACACTAGATATGGACACATATAACACATTATAAAAATACAACAAGAATGCATAAACTAATTTATGAAGTAATATGGTAGTTTAGGTTTTCTTAGATAAGGTACAAATCAATTTAACAAAGTATTTTCTCAAACAATCGCTCTGAAATAAAAAAACATGTTTTGCGACAAATATAGTTTTAGTTACCTAAACAAATGTATTTTAATGGATAAATAGTATGATCATACAAAAAATATGTATATTACCATAGAGAATATGGTTGCCCTCTTATTTCAAATAGCTACAGCAAAAATAATACTAAGATACAATGTCAAAGATATATGACAGACATTTAATAAGAGTTAACATGAAAAAATGTTTAGTATAAACATGTCTAAGCAATTATTTTTAACTAATTCTATTTGACCACACGTGAATCTCCAAAAATTACTTTGAATAGATCAATTAATTTACATTTCAGTGTGGATAACTGTTGAGGCCATTTATATGTTATTTATTTTTACTCGATACTAATTTATAAATAAAAAAATATTTTTAATATATTTTTATTATAGACATATAAATATAAGAAAATTATAATCGTTGAGTATAATTGCATTACATTACTAAATCATCAGAAAATGAGTGAAAAAATATATTTAGAGAGATTATAAGAAATTATTTATGTTTTTTTAATATATATTGTTTTTTTAATATTGATAATGTGTGTAATATTTTCTTTTAATAGTTCATCAGATTAAACAGTTTGAGATTATAAACTGTAACATACATATTTCATTATCTAGTGAATGAAAGTGACAACTCTGTATAAACAACTTGCTAGATTTAAAAAAATATTGTTACTAAACTAATAAGAAGAAAATATACTATAACTATCTGAATCAATATTTAAACTGAATATTCTTTAAGTTTTAATAAAAACAAGATATTGTTTCAAATTATGTAGTATAAAATGTTCAAATAAAATAAATTATGTTATCCAAATTATAAAAGGCTTAACAAAATAACATGTGATCACCTTCCATGATGGCAGAAAGCTCAGTTTTTGTAGGTACATTTCAATCAATATATTACTACAACGTCATCATTCATTACACATTTAGATTACCTCCACTACAAATTATGTATCAATGCTAAAAACGCTGATGGTTTCCATTATAGACGAAATGGAGCGGAAACTTTTCATTCCTTCCCAAAAAATTGAAAATATAAACAAAAAATTATAAAAGGATGCGAAAAAGGATAGTTTCTTGTAAAAAAAAGAAATGGACAATGTTTTCTGACAAAACTGCTGCAAAAATGGAATTTTCCTATACGCACATGTGAAAATTTTCGTTTATCATTTGTGATTGTAGCCCACTCGAGCCTAGCCGATGTACATTGTTGGCCCAACCTAATTCTCTAAAAAAAAATACTAATGCTTATGCGATCTTCGTCCCTCTCAGACTCTCACTACATGGCTCCTACTCCGATCCTTCATGCCTACTTGTCGACACACCTCGTTGCCCCTTCATTGGTGTATAACCGAACAAGTTTATTGATTTGATTTTGCTTTCTGTATGGCTCAAGGTTTTATGAAAAAATACTTCCAATGTTGTATCCATGTTCACGCCTTATTTGATCAGCAGTTTCTGCTTCATTTGTGGAATTTTCATATTGTTTCTGCTTCCACCAAGAAAATGAAAAACAAATATGGTAGTATTCAGTTCCGTTTGTTTCCCCTCCATTTTTCATCCCTATTTTACATGGACTATTTTTTGCAGAGCATCATACTGTGGAGCTGCCGCCACGTGACTGAGGCCGGACTAGTGGCACTCGTGAACAAGTGCCCGGAACTGGAGTGCATCAACGTTGGCGGTATGCGGGTGTCACCGGAGAGCTTCGCGGGCCTGCAGTCCATCAGCCCTGCCCTGCGGATCAGGTCCATCCCGCAGATCCTCAACGCCGACGTGCAGGTTGCCTGAAACAAAAAAACATACCCCTGCTATATACCGCAGTCCATCGCTCCATGAAAATTACTATTGAAAGAAAAGGTGAGAATTAAGTGATTTATGTTGTTCTTGATTCAGGTTGTGTTGATGTGTTGACAGTGTTGTGCATATGTTGACTTGTACATACATGTTGTAAAGAATAAAAGTGTAAGGCAGACATACTCTGCAAAACTATGCATCTGGACTGTTCAAAAAGTTGGATGCTGTACAGTTACAGATTCATTTTCAGTTCATTTGTGAGATCAATTTGACAATAAGTTCCTTTGACTGAGATGTTCATGCCGGTGGACTAGGAACAGGGATCTCAATGTTATCTTTTGGGTCTTTTTGCTGTTTGTTTATTCACTCATTAGCATTGCTTGAGGAATTGATGCTAGAGTTTCTCACTTGGACCATGTGTTCCACCAAGATAACCTTCCAAGATGGAAACGTCTCAGGAACCATATGCCAACCTGTGAGACAAGGACGCAAACCCAACCAAACAGGTAGCTAAGTGTTGGAGGTGCAGTCCAGGCTAAGCGGAGGTGGCAGCCACGTGCGCAGGATGATGATGGGCGAAGCGTTTTTTGGCCTAAATTGTGCTCATAATCCAGTTTGTGGCCTAATCTATGCAGATTTCGAGTTTGTGGCCTAATTTGTGTTTTTAATTTGAGTTAATGGATGAACCCTGCATTTTTTTTCAAAACGGAGGCAAAGTTTTGGCTCATTGATTAATTAAGAAGAAGAGAATTGCCCAGTTAATTAACGAAAAACCAGGCGAAAACCAATACAAACGTAGCACGGACTAACTACTCACATGAAAAGAAACTCACAACCGCATTGGCGACTCCTGACGGACTCTCTGATTACACAACATCCACAAACCACGACATTGCTACTACGCCATGTGAACCCCGACAAGAACACCTCAACAGAAGACATCAAACACCTTCCAAGCCACAACGACAACCCAATCCAAAAGGACGGGCCAAGAGACTGAAGATCATCCATCAAGCAGCCAGAGACGCCTTGCCTATGGCGCTACTCTTGGCTTTGCCCACCTTCTTTTGTTTGCCTTTTATTGGTGTCCCAGTTAGAAGGCAAGCAATCGACCTACCCAAACTAGGTCTAGCAACCTCCACACTAGCGAGCAAGTCACAAAGTTTTTTCGCGAAGAAAGCATCTGGATTTGGAGTAGGTGCAACCACACTTGGCTCAATGCATTTCACTCATGTTATAACTGCCAATAGCTGCAGGAACAAAGTTTCGCCGGTTGATTTGCTCTGACGCCATGGATGGAGAAGGTCAAGGAGTGAGACAATAAATGTCAAACGGAACGATTCATTCTGCGGGCCTAAAAAATCGTAAAATCATTTTCAGTTTTGCCATGTTCACTAAAAACTTGTTTTTTTGCGAGGGTAAAGGGGGTTTTTATTGCAAGTTCATAGAGTTACAGTCAAGAGGCCACAAATCCTCAATACAAGGTGGTACCGAGCCAAGCCACACCGCGGTAGCTCGCTCACATCGGCTATAATTGGTCAACCGATCGGCAACTCTATTCTGAGTACGACTTATTTTTTGAGGAACAGACTCCCTACTACCAAGAAGAACCTTAATCTCAAGAACTAAATGGCCATAAGCCGAACGAACCAACACAACATTAGACACGCTAGACAAGGCCTCTGAAGAATCCGACTGCAAAACCACCGGAAGGTTTGAATGTTGAATTGCCAATGCCATACCCTACATTATCGCATGCAGTTCTGCTTCCAGCGAGTCATTGCAGTGAAAAATGAACCTGTACGCCGCAAAAAGAATAGATCCCTCGCTATTCCTGAGAACCATCCCAACGACCACCACGCCATCTATCGCCTGGAAAAACTTGTTTATTTATGTCCAAAAAAGTCAAGGAACTGGAAGAGCTAAACAGATTGAGGCAACCGTACTTTGTTGTGCTAATAAAAAAGTGAACGAGTTAATATTAACTCGGAGCAAACCATACTTTTTTGTTCTTTGAAATGAAAGATAGATCACGTTCTACCTTACATATTTCAAAACAGGCCGGAGCCCGAAAACCAGAGCTCAATTACACGAAGCTTATATTACGCACCGTGGTGCATAGGCCATAAGCTGCCTAGAGAGGAAGGCCACCATACTTTGTTGTACTAATAATTTTACCAATGTGAATTTGTCAAACCTAGTTCTCGTTTCAAGGGCTCTTTGGAGGGACATTTAGAGCATCTACAGCTAGACTCGGCAAATCGGGCCCCTCAAACGCCCGCGGACGCGTCCGGACGCGTCTGCGGGCACTGACTGGGCACTCCCTATATATGTGACTCTGCACCTGCCGTATCTCATATTCCGTCCCTATATTCATACTAAACATGCAACATTGATAAAAGTACGTAGATCATGAGCGGACATACAAATGTACAATCAGTTCATCAAAAGACATAGCCGGATCATCAACAGATAGCCAAAGTTCACATAATATGGCAAACAAATTCAAACTACATCTCAATACTTGAAATTAAGACGGATCTCCACCACTTCCTCGCCGGCCCTTTGCCCTTCCGGCCGCCGGCGCAGCTGTAGGAGTCCGCGACAGGAGGTGGGTCCATGTCGGAGCCGTCGGACAATCAAACATTTTTAAAATCTTTAATTAGTTAAACTAAACTTGATATTATTACACTCCAAATAATTATATGAAGTTCTTCGGTTAGGTTTGTACACTCCAGAACAATGTACCAAGTTTGTAGATATTTAAGATTACTATTGATAATGACAGCTAAACATAATTGTAATAGTACAATCAAAATGCATAAATTAGTTTGCGAAGTGATGTGGTAATTTTGGTTTTCCCATATTTGTATAAAATTGTAACAAAATATTTCTTAAGAACCCATTGAACTAATAAAAAATACTATTACAAATTTCTTAGTTTAGCAATGAGAAATGCATATATATGGATAAATATTAGAATACGACAAATATGTATTACTATAGTGTGGTTTAATTATTATTCAAATAGATATCCCTAAAATACTATTTAAACGGGTGTGCCGAAAAATAATATATGTCATGCATTAGGTGAATAGATAAGTTATAACGAAGTAAAAAATAGTTATGACTCACAGTTTGGTTACGAATTGGCTGTGTCCTCTGTTTGTGAGTTATTTATAAGTATTGATGTTGTTTCAGTTGTGCTATCTTCAACGATATAAGAGTCATGATTAGGTTTAGGTTGTTCATTTGTTAGGGGTGTAAGAGTCATGGTCTCTCTTCAACTGTTTTGTCTTTTATGATGTAATGGGCGTGGTGTATTTGATGTGTAATATTTTTTCTTTACTGATATAATACAACTCTTCCATATGTTCTAAAAAAATTAAATATAAATATGTCAAAATAATTATTTTTAACTCATTTTGGATCTATTCACACTAATAAAGAAATTATTGGACTATTTCAAATAGATGTATTAATTTTTATTTCTATGTGAATAAGAGTGTCATCAATTTTGAACTGAATTATTTGTGACAAATACTCAATTACAAATAGGTGCATATATTTGATTTGTTCAAAATATGTTTGTTTGGGAGACGTATAAATTGGAGAAAAACTCAGATCTATTTTGTGCAATCTTATCAAATCACAGCTGAAACGATTAAGCATAAAACAAGTTAGCAAAATATATTAAAAAATAAATATTAAGGGACAACTCATTTGACTTGAAATTATTAAATTATCTCTATTTTTCTTTTGAAAATCATTTAATTTTTTATAAGTTTTCTAATGTTTGGAAAATGTTTCTTGCGTTTTGCCATATTTCCCAATATAACTTGTATCATACACCACTTCTGGATCTAGCTAAAGGTTAGTGATTTTTTTTGTAAAATTGAATAAACAACTTGTCAATACTATTTTTTTCAAAATGTGGTCACTAAATGAAAGGAAAATATTTAAAAATCATGACTCAATACTTCAACCAGATAATCTCAAATCTAATACACAAAAAATAGCGAAAAAAGACACTCAAAGTATATAGGACTCCCTCCGTCTCAAAATAAGTATCTTATCTTTGTGTTAACTTTAGTACAAAGTTGTACTAAACTTGAGGTAGTTATTTTGGGACGAAAAGAGTATGAAATAATGAAGTAAATCAAACTATATGTTAGTCCCCCTGTAAACAAATTTAAGGCGTTTTAGATCCTTGGATCTTAAGATTCTTTGTCAAAAAGGACCACATGCCCGTTAAAATTGCCAGAAAAGACCCCCTCTGGATGAAATTGACAGAAAAAACCCCCTCGACCGTGGCGGCAAGCGCGCCAGCCGACACGTGGCACATGCCGCCACGGTGCAAGGCGGCGGCCCCTGCCGCCAGCCAGCCAGCCAGGCGGCAGCCTGGGTATCACAGGAATCAGCGAGCCACGATAGAACAGAGCACAGCGGGTGGGCCGTGCCGCCTCGTCCAGTGGCGGCACGACGTACGCTGGAATGAAATGAAATGGCCCCATGCATCTGTGCTACTAGTGATTTTTGTATTCCGTGGACAAATCAACGCATCTCGAAGCAGCTCCTACTTTCTAAAAAAAAGCAGCTACAGTCCTGCAGTGCGTGCGTGCACGTGTATCTAAGCGGAAGAAGTATCCACGTCTGCTTGTGTTTCTTTCCATCGGTTTCCAACCACACAAAGCAGCAACACTGCTGCCGCCACTGGATGAGGCGGCGGGGCCCACCCGGATGCCCAGGCTGCCGCCTCGCACCGTGGCGGCAGCTTGGCGATGGGGTCTTTTCTGCCAATTTTATCTAAAGGGGGTCTTTTCTGTCAATTTCAACGGGCAGGTGGTTCATTTCGACAAAAAATCGGATATTAAACGTCTTACATTTGTTTATAGAGGTAGTATTTTTTAATGGAGAAGGACTCCTAGCCTCTGCATTTGGACGATGCATGCAGCCACTTTATTAAAAACAAAAGACCTTACAAAGTCATACAACAGTAAGCCTAAAGCCACTCTCTAGGCAATATCTATCGCTACTCCTATCCAGTTGATGTAGGGATGCTGATAGTCTGGGCCTAATACCAAACAGACCTCGCAGCCAAACCTAACATCTAAGACCTGAGGTCCCAACCAGGACGCCTGCCGGGTATGGGGCACCCACCAGTCCGGCGCACTTCTCAACCAGGACGCCTGCCAGGTATGAGGCCGCCGCAGCCACTTGCGACCAATCCATCTTCAGAGCTGTATTGTTGCATCTACTGTGCCAGGTCACTCTGCCATTGATGCCACCACGACGCCAGACAGCGTCGTCCTCCTGCACGACTCCATCCTCGTACATCGGGTGCCGAGTCTCCACTGCGCCACGCCGCTGAGATCCGCCGTCATTAATGTGTAGGATGAAGCACCGCTCCACCAAGAAAGCCGCCCACTGGTCCTTCGATCCTGTGTACGCCTCCAAGAATGACGCCCCCAAGAAGGAAACGACACCAACGCACCGCCGTCATCCGATCTACTGATCTAGGGTTTCCCCTGGAAGTAGCAGATATCTGTCTTGAACTTCTCCTTGGCGATGCCTTCAAGAAGGAAACGCCGCATACCAGCACCGTCACCGCCGGCCTTGGCCAGGTTTTCACCCGGATCTGAACAGAGGACCTCCATCAAGCAACTTGTACACGAACCGCCGCCATCGCTGCCAGAGACTGGATGAAGAATCCAGGCCGCCGTTGCCTGACCGGCCATGGCACCACCATGGTGCCTAGGCCGGCGTCGTCAGGCCCACCATGCCCGCCTGTAGACGCTCACCAGATCCGCCGGCCCACCCAAACCCATCTGGGTACGGCGAGATCCGTGATCTGGGCCGCCGCCACAGGGGCTCCTCTGCCGCGGTATCGCGCCTGCGCTGACGCCGCTGGCACACTCGCCGCTCCACGCCGCCGGTGCCCCGCAGTTCCATGTGCCGCCGCGGCCAGGGAAAGACACAGCCACCATGTGAGGGGGAAAGCCCCGCCGCCGCCATCACCGGCCAGGCTACGGGCGTGGCCTCCGGCGGCGGCAGGGAGAGAGGACGTGGGAGGAGGCAGGGGCTGGGGACCTGTTGTACTGAATCTACATATATAAGAAAACGTTGTCCTTAGCCCAAAAAAGGCCAAACAAGAAACCACGTCATCACCTTCCAATTTGGCAGATGGCCAAGTTTGTACACATACATAATCCAGACAATATATTACCGTTATGTGGTCCTCAACCACACGTTTAGATTACGTCAACTACAAAGTATAGTTCAGCGCTGAAACGAGGATGGTTCCCATGGACTATATTTTGCAGAGTATCATATTGTGGTGCTGCCGCCACGTGACAGAAGTGGGGCTGGTGGCGCTGGCGAACAAGTGCCCGGAACTGGAGTGCATCAACGTCGGCGGGATGCGGGTGTCGCCGGAGAGCTTTGCGGGCCTGTAGTCCATCAGCCCCGCCCTGCAGATCAGGTCCATCCCGCAGATCCTCAACGCCGACGTGCAGGTCACCTGAAAGAAAGAAAGATACCACTCCTATATACCGAAGTCCATCCCTCCATGGAAGTTACTATTGAAAGAAAAGGTGAGAATCACGTGTTTTATGTTGTTCTTGAATCAGATTGTGTTGATGTGTTGACAGTGTTGTGCATATGGTTGACTTGTACATGTTGTAAAGAATAAAAGTGTAAGACAGACATACTCTGCAAAACTATGCATCCGGACTGTTGAAAAAGTTGGATGTTGTACAGTTACAGATTCGTGGTCCATTCATTTTCAGTTCCTTTGTGAGATCAATTTGAGATAAGTTGCTTTGACTGAGATTTTCATGCCGGTGGACTGGGAACAGGGATCTCAAAAGGTTTTCTTTTGGGTCTTTTTGCTGTTTGGTTATTCACTCATTAGCATTGCTTGAGTAATTGACGCTAGAGTTTCTCGCTCGGACCATGTGTTCCACCAAGATAACCTTCCAAGATGGAAACGTCTCAGCGACCATACGCCAACCTATGAGACAAGGACGCGAACCCAACCAAAGGGGTAGATGCCTCTTTTTTCTTACTGCTAATAGCTGCAGCCTGCAGGAACAGAGTTCGTGGGTTGATTTTCTCTGACGCCTTGAATGGAGAAGGCACTAGCGTGGGATAGCACGTCCAGTGAGTGAGTGGACTCCAAAGGAGCAAACTGGGTTAGTCACCTAAACCACCCTACTACTCCAATCACTCTTATATTATGGGGCGGGGGAGTACAAGACTTGCTCAGCATGTGGAATAATTCACGGTCAAGGAGTGAGACAATACTTTTTTAGAGTGTGGATTCACTCATTTTTAAAATATGGACTACATAAAGAACAAAATGAGTGAATCTACACTCTAAAATATGTATATATACATCTGTATGTAGTCCGAAAATGCACCAGACCTATATACATCTTTATGGTGTGTTCATCGATCCTATGCTATTTACCACCGGCTAGCTATTGCTATCATAGTGTAGAAGGTGGATCTGGATACTGGATTCTAAGGTCGCATCGCGCGGGATGTCGTCAGGCATACTATTACGACGTTGCTTTCAGAATAATTCATTGTGCAGGTCAATGAGGGAGACAATATATGCTTAGGCTTATCAGAACCATTTATTATGTGGGCCTGAAGATTCGTATGATGCATGGTTTCTAGTTTTTGAGAAACAAATAAAAGATCAGGAATCCACTTGCTTGTGTCAAAGAAGTTCAAAAATGTGTTGCCAAGTTAATTTGAACTACAAGGAATCTGTACTTTGTTGTGATAATTTTACCAATATGAATTTTTCAAACCTGATTCCCTGCAGGTCTCAAGGGCTCGTTCATTGCAGCACCTGAACATTGGTGGGACATTCATCACTGATGAATTGCTCTATGCAGTTGCAGATAGTTGTGCAAACTTGAAGGTATGTATCTTTCTCTTCCCTGAACTTTACTGCTGTTTTAGGAACAGCTCTCGTGTAGCAAGCTGCACCTGATAAATTCTCCGAAATAAAAGGGCCTAAATAAGCATGTTATTTTGAATAGTTCATGAAAAGGATAGGGACAGTTAATTGTACATGTCATGCAAGTATGTTAGTTGGACCCATCATGGAAAATGAATTAATTGTCTTTATTCAAGCTCAACTCTCTGGATGGAGATAGGCTCATGATTATTGCACACTCTTGGGTACTTCTTAGTTTATACTCCCTCCGTTCTGAATTACTTGTCTTAGATTTGTCTAGATACGGATGTATCTAGCACTAAAATGAGTCTAGATACATCCGTATCTAGACAAATCCAAGACAAGTAATTCGGAACAGAGGGAGTACAATTGAGCGACCTGTTTCAGACTTTGTTGAGGTTTGCTGTTAAGGCATAGAGCAAGAGAGAACAATGTTGTTTCCTTGCAGGGTTCAGTTAGCTTTATAGGTTGGTTATGAATGAGAACTTCATTCGACAGTAACGGGTTTGAGAATGGTGTTCACTCAGAAAACGGAGAATGTACATCTAATTTTATAGAAATGTTCACAAAAATCTCCAAATGGATCTTGAACTCCTTTAAGCCTGGCCTTTCAAAAATAAATAAATAGAAAAAGACATTTCATAGTTTAATAAAATATGAAAACAACCCGACATGTTTATATAGATATGAAATAAAATTGTTGGTATCTCCAAGTTGAGTACACAGAGCTTATACTAGTTCTTTGTGGAAGTAATTAATGGGAAAAATCAAATGAACAACATGAATATACAAAAATCTAAATTGTAATTGTCCGTGTATGTTATGATTGGTATGATGTTGATACCAAGTACAAAATCACACCCACCCCACCTTGAAGAGCAAAAGCGGCTTATTTTGGTCAAAATCAAACACCGCCAACGAGCGAGAGTTGAGATAATTCGAGGAGAAACTAATTGTCGACAATCAAACATTTTAAAAAACTTTAATTAGTTATACCTAAACTTGATATTATTGCACTCCAAATGAGCCTATGGAGTTATTTTGTTAGGTTCGTACACTCTAGAACAGTTCACCAAGTTTGTACATATTTAAGATTACTATTGATAATGACACATAAACACACTTGTACTAGTACAATCAAAATGCATAAATTAGTTTGTAATTTGTGAAATAATGTGTGGTATTTTTAGTTTGCCCAGATTTAGGTGAAAATTGTAAAAAATGATCCTTAAGGAACCCCAGTGAACTAAGAAAAATATTCTTTAAAGAACCCCATTGAATTGAGAAAAATATTATTTACTTAGTACAAATATAGTTGCAGTTTAGCATAAAAAATGCATATGCGTGGATAAATGCAATGAATATGTATATTACTATAATGCGATTTAATTATTAATTCAAGTGGCTATTCCTAAAATATTACTTAAACGGGTGTATCGGAAGATATATACGGCACGCATTTGGTGAATAAATAAGTTATAACGAAAGAAAAAAGTTAGCTATGTCTCGTAGTTCGTCAAATAATTGGTTATGTCATCTCTTTGTGTGTTATTGCTAGGTAATGATGTCATTTGAGTAATGTCATCTTTGGAAATGTAAGGGTCATTTTTTTATTTGGTCGTGCATTTGTTGTCAGTGTGAGAGTTGTGCTATTTCTTTTGACCGTGTTATTTTTTATGATTTAAATGTTAATTTTGGGTGTAATATTTCTTCCTTAATTATATACATACTAGAAAAATGTCCAATATAAATATGTCAAACTAATTAATTCAACTCATTTTAGATTTAGTATCAGTAAAAAAATGATTTGACTATTCTAAATAAATGTATTAATTTTTATTTCGATGTGAATAAGAATCTCATCAATTTTGACCTCGATAATTTGTGCCCAATACTCGTTTGCAAATATGTGCACATATTTAAAATGTTCAAAATATATTTGTTTAAGGAGACGTATAAATAGGATAAGATTCAAGTCTATTTTTTGCAATATTATAAAATCACAACAGAAACGATTAAGTGTAACAAGTTAACAAAACTATTAAGAAAAAAATTACGGGACAACTGATTAAACTTGTAATTGTTAAAATATCTCTATTTCTTTTGCGAATCACTTATTGTTTTTATAAGTTGTGTAATTTTTACAAAATGCTTCTTGCGTTTAGCCATTGTTCCTAATATGACATGGTGCAAATGGAGGACGGGGGCATTGGTGGACTTAAAAAAAACATATTTCCAAATTGCAAAAAAATATTGAAAAAAATTTGTACACACACACACACACACACACACACACACACACACACACACACACACACACATATATATATATATATATATGTATGTATGTATATAGTGTTACTATTCATCACCCAGGGCGCAGAATAGGTTATTCTTCACCCGAGGTAATATTACGATCATATCATAATTAAATTACGTTTGGAATTCAAATAGTTACATTCCTATTGATTCACTACATAAAATTTGGCATAAAAAATAAAATATATAGGTCATAAGACAAGAAAATTTGCAGTTTATGTGTATTTTACACTATGTTTTTACGTTTGTAATTTTACATAACATAAAATATTTTTTACGATGATTATATATTTTCTTACGGTCTATTTTTACGCCGGAAATAAGACAAAACTTACGGAACGTAAAATTACGGTGCATTGATGGTAAAATAGAGGGGGGTGAAGAATAACTATTCCTCACCCAGGGTGACGAATAGTCAATCCCTATATATATATATGAGACACGTTCACAAAAAACTTCATAACAATACACTTTCATATGTGGCGTAGACCAAAAACACAAATACATACATGGAAATGGGCCATTTTCTTCTTGTTGTTCGGCCAGATTTTTTTTAGTGCAGGTTGCAAATCATAATATTTTTGATGAAAAATTTATAGATCGACCACAATTATGTATAAGTTTTCACAGTTTTTTTCAAAAAAATTTAAAAATTGTAAATGTCATTTTTGAATCATCTGAAATAATGTCCTCCGATGCCCCCATCCACACAAACTTCGCACTCGTATCATTCACCACTTCTCGATCTAGCTAAAGGTTAGTGTTTTTTAATAAATAAACAACTTATTGATACTATTTGTTTTTCAAAGTGTGATTACTAAATTAATGTAAAACTTGAAAAATATTTCAAAATCATGACTCTCAATGCTTCAACCGGATAATCTCTAATCTAATACACAAAAATTTCTGAAAAAGAACACTGAAAGTATATAGTATGAATTACTGAAGTAAATCAAACTATCTGTTATTTGTTAGCATATATACTAGGTTTAAGAAAAAGATGTCCTTAGCCCAGATAATTTATACAAGGCCTAACAAGAAACCATGTCATCATCTTCCAATTTGGCAGATGGCCAAGTTTGTACACATACATAGTCCAGACAGTATATTACCGTTATGTGGTGCTCAACCACACGTTTAGATTACCTCAACTACAAAGTATAGTTCAGTGCTGAAACGAGGATGGTTCCCATGGACTATGTTTTGCAGAGCATCATACTGTGGAGCTGTCGCCATGTGACGGAGGCCGGACTAGTAGCACTTGTGAACAAGTGCGCGGAACTGGAGTGCATCAACGTCGGCGGGATGCGGGTGTCACCGGAGAGCTTTGCGGGCCTGCAGTCCATCAGCCCTACCCTGCGGATCAGGTCCATCCCGCAGATCCTCAACGCCGATGTGCAGGTTGCCTGAAAGAAAAAAAACATACCCTTGCTATATACCGCAGTCCATCGCTCCATGGAAATTACTATTGAAAGAAAAGGTGAGAATCAAGTGTTTTATGCTGTTCTTGATTCAGATTGTGTTGATGTGTTGACAATGTTGTGCATATGTTGACTTGTACATACATGTTGTAAGGAATAAAAGTGTAAGACAGACATACTCTGCAAAACTATGCATCCGGACTGTTCAAAAAGTTGGATGTTGTACAGTTACAGATTCATTTTCAGTTCATTTGTGAGATCAATTTGACAATAAGTTCCGTTGACTGAGATGTCCGTGCCGGTGGAGTAGGAACAGGGATCTCAATGTTTTTTTGTGTCTTTTTGTTGTTTGTTTATTCACTCATTAGCATTGCTTGAGTAATCGATGCTAGAGTTTCTCCCTTGGACCATGTGTTAGACCAAGATAGCCTTCCAAGATGGAAACGTCTCAGCAACCATACGCCAACCTGCGAGACAAGGACGCGAACCCAACCAAAGGGGTAGTTTCCTCTGTTCTAACTGCCAATAGTTGCAGGAATAGAGTTTCGTGCGTTGATTTGCTCTGATGCCATGGATGGAGACGACAATAGAGTGGGATAGCACATCCATTGAGTGAGTTAATTCCAAAGGAGCAAACTGGGTTAGTCACCTAAAACACCCCTACTACAAGACTTGCTGAGCGTACGGGATAATTCATTGTAGAGGACAAGGAGTGAGACAATATATGCCAAATGGAACGATTCGTTCTGCAGGCCTAGAAAAATCGTAAAATCATTTTCAGTTTTGCCATGTTCATTAAAATTGTTTATTTATGTACAAAAAAGTCAACAAAAATGGAAGAGCTAAACTGACTGAGGCAACCGTACTTTGTTGTGCTAATAAAAAAATGAACGAGTTAATCTGAACTGCGGAGGCAACCCTACTTTGTTGTACCAATAATTTTACCAATATGAATTTATCGAACCTAGTTCTCTACAGGTTTCAAGGGCTCTTTGGTGGGACATTTATCACTGACGAATCACCCTATGCAGTTGCAGACCGTTGCGCAAATCTGAAGGCATGTATTTTTCTCTTCCATGAGCTTTAGTACTTCAACTGGAACAACTCTTGTGTAACAAAACTGCACCTGACAAAGTCTCTCGAAATAAAAGGGCCTAACTGATGAAGCACATTATTTGGTTGTTCGAGTTATGAAGTGACATTAGCAGTTAATGAAGAAAAGAACCGCTACTTGTCATGCAAGTAGCTTGGTTGGGCCCACCATGGAAAATGAACTAATTGTCAGTATGCAAGCTCAACTCTCTGAATGGAGATAGGCTCATCACTCTAGGTTATCTTTTAGTTTTTACAGTTGTGCGACTCATTTCAAACTTCGCTGAGGTTTGCAGAGACAAAACACCCGCAAAATAAAAAGGTTGAGAGAGAATAATAAGATTGCTTTGTGGAGTTCAGTTAGCTTGTTCTGTTTATCTATTGAGAACTTAATCGGGCGGTGACGGGTTTGGGAACAGTGTTCACTTGGGAAAAGGAGAAATGTACATCTTATTTTTGGAAATGCTTACAAAAAACCTCCAGATAGATCCTTGACTCCTTTGAGCCCAGATTCAAAAACATTTCATAGTTTAAAAAAAATCATAAAATAGGTACACATGTTTATATAGATATGTGAAATTAAATTCTTAAACTACACTCATTCCTTTGTAGAAAAAAATGATGATGTTTTTTCAAATGAACAACATCAACATACAATACTTTAAATTGTAGCCACTCAGGCATGTTATGAATGGTATGATACTGGTACAAAGTAAAAAAAAAGCACTCCCCCCTACCTCGTCTTGAATCTGAAGAACTAAAAGGGGAAATTTGACCAAAGATAACAATGTGAGATAGTGGTGGAGAGGACTCGAGAAACAAACTACTTGTTGGCAACTCAAACATTTTAAACATACTTATTTGGTTACACCTAAACTTGGTACTCTTGCACACTGGAAAACTCTATGAAGATATTTGTTAGGTTTAGATACTCTAGAACACCCTACCGAGTTTTGTAGATATATAAGATCACTATGGATAAAAAAATACACTTGATGAGGACACATAAACACACTATAATAGTACAATAAAAATGCATAAACTAATTTGTAAGTAATGTGGTACTTTTGGTTTGCTTAGAATAAGGTAAAATCAAGTATAACAAAGTACTTTCTTAAACAAAACTCATTGTACTAAGAACATTTTTTGTGACAATTGTAGTTGTAGTTTAGCACAACTAATGTATTTACATGAATTGTTTTATGTAAATAATACTGAAGATGTTATAACGAAAATATGTACGACATACATTTAGTGAATATGAGATAAAACGAAGTAAAAATATTTCGTATAAATATGTATGAGCAATTATTTATAACTAAGTTTACTAGACATCAATGGTGACATACGCGATTATTTCAAGTAAAAAATATTGTTTCAATTAATTAAATTAGACGTCACAGAAACATTTGTTTGATGATTATTTTACCATTGATGTGTATAAATATGATAAACCTGCAACTTAAATTTGATTATATCAAATTACAATGGAAAATAAAAATGTGTTAATGTGTATATGTATGTACAAAGAGAGAAAAGTAGGCAATTGTTTATTATTTTAAAATAAATCATGTATATTTATTTAATTCAGAAAACATGAATTGTTTTTAAAATTATATGTTAAATTTGAAAAAAAAATTCAAATAGTTCATTAGTTGAACCAAAACTTAAAATATAAGTTGTACCGGAGACGACTTCATGATATACTGAATGTATGTGACGATTTTGTACAATAAATGAACAACCTACTATGTTTTCAGTTCGTCCCTGTTTTCCAGTTCATCTCTCATTTTTTATACTGTATCCACGCTCCAAGAGATCGCCATTGTTATACTTTGAAGCAAACAAGATTATTTCAGGCAAGGAGTGCTTCTATTCCTTCATGTATTCGTCTTCGTCGAATGACGAGGAAGATGAGGTTTAAACGACGATGATGAAGGTGATTCTTGAAGAGAAACGGGGAAGGTGGGAGGGCATGTTCTCAACTACAAGGGTTCGACAAAGAGACATCGATTTTTGCATCGACAGAGGGCATGTGGCCATATGAATCTATACGATGACTACTTTGCCCTGATGCGCTATTCGATCCCTATTTCCAACGCCGATTTCATATGCGGTGACATTAGTCTGAATGCATCTAATAGCCTGTTAGGGACTATGATGATTACTTCAAGCTGAAGAAGTCTGTTTAGTCAACATTGCTAGGTTAAAACAACCGGTAGCACAAAATCCCATCACACCTTAATCCTTAGGCACACACATCTTCCCCATGAGTTAAAACAACATTAACCCCTCAGTACACAGCAAAAACAGATATGGAGATAACGAATCTCCCTACCTTAATCCTCTTGTGGATTTAAAACTCTCATTCTCTTCTAAATTAAATCAACCTTGTATTCAATAGTAGATACACATTGCATAACCAAATTAACCGAATTAACATGGAACCCAAGTTTCAGCAAAATTCTTTCAACAAAATCCATTCAACTTGATCATAAGTTTTATGCATGTCAAGCTTGATAGCACATAAAGCTTCTTTTACATCCCTCTTATTCTTAATTTTGTGGTAATATTCATAGGCCACTAAAAATTTATCCTAATCATCCTCTCCACCACAAAACCACTCTAAGTCGGGCTAATTACCTCTGGTAATATAACTTTCAAGTGTGCAACCACCATCTTGGAAATGACCTTATACACCACATTACACAAATTGATGGGTCTGAATTGTGTCACCTTGTGTGGAGAATGGACATTTGGGATCATAACAACAGTAGTATCGTTCCACCATGGTGGGATGGTACAAAAATTTGTCTCTTGGTGGATTTTTTCAACTAGATCGTCCCCTAACATGAACCAAAGTCTCTTATAAAAAAATAGGATAAAGTCTGAGGCCTTTAAATTTCCAATATAAAAAAGAGTCTTACAAACTTCCTCGACGGATAAGGGACTAGAAGTGTGTTGTTCATTTCGTGTAAAGCCCTCCCTCGAATGAAAGATGAGACATCCTGATTTGGTTCGAGAACTTCAGAGGAAAAAAGGTTGGAAAAATAACCTGAAATGTGGTTCTCCAACTCCGTAACTTGATGCCAGACTCCAATAAGTTTTTTTTACTTTCTTTCTTTTATTCGTTGTTGTAGCCGCATTATGAAAAGAAGATTTGTTATGGTCGCATGCATAAGAAAATTAGCTCTTCCCCTTTGCAACCAAATAATATCTTCTTAGTCCAACAAATTTTTAATGAGGACAATAATTCCCTTTTGTTGTGATCGAGACTCAATAGATAGAGGGCCACATCGTAGGTTCTCCTATTCCTCCTTCAGCTTATTAATTCTTTCTAGGTCCTTTCAAAATATCATGATCCCAGATATGCAGGTCAACATGCGTTATGCGAGTGCGAGACGCAAGATATGGTTCAATACCTGCTAATTTAGCCTTTTCCCACAAAATATGCACAATATCAGCTACTGCCTCTTCTTGGAGCCATCTAGCTTCAAATTGTTTCACCCTACTCCCCTGACGGCATAATATATTCCCATCATAATATTCCATGTCAAGGATTAGAGAGTGATTATCAGAATGCACATGCTCATCGTGAATAACCACGACACACGGGAATTTAGTAGCCAACCGCACATTACAGACTTTGTAGTCAAGTCATTCCCTAGTATCTCCTCTTCTCCAAGTAAAAGTGTCACCAATGCAACCCATATCAACCAGAATTCGCTAAGCAATTACAAAAATCTTGCATCATTGCATTAGGTCTAGCCTTACCACCCTCTTCTTCATTTGAGAATAATATTTCACTGGAATCCCCAATAACCACCCATGGACATGAGGCATAATTATGCAAATTGCGAAGGTCAACCCAAGATAAATGTCTCTCATTCCATGTCGGGAAACCATAGAATCCCGTAATAATACAAAAATTCAAGTTTTTTTTACATCATTAAAGATTCAATTTTTTTTTAGCATAATTAAAGATTCAAGTTTTTATTGAATAGTTTGGATTGCTTACCACATGTGTCACGCGGTAATTAAAGATTCAAGTTTGTTATGCTAGACAGAAGTATTTTTGGGCAATGCTAGACAGAAGTATATTTTTTTAGGCAATGCTAGACAAAAGTGGAGGGGCCGACGTGGCCCTAGTAGGGAAAATGTAAAATACGGGCCTGATAAGGCCCAGTATTTCGTTGCTAATCTCGTTGCGGCTCACCCACTGCTACGCTTAACATTTTCCGATCCCCTGCGCGGCGGAGAAGCTCCGCCGCCGGCGCCGGCGCCGCCTCAAACCAAGGTATTTCTCCTCACGCGCACGGAGGGATCGCGAGCTACTTCCCCATCAAATTTCCCTTCTTCCCTAGATTGATTTCTCTCGACCCCTTGTTCTTTCAAGCGGCGCCATGGAGAGGAAGATCTCTAGGCAGAAGAAAGAGGTGAGCACGACGGACGCTCCGGCGGAGGCGGCCGCCTTCCTGACGGACGACCTCATCTTGGAGATCCTCTCCCGCCTCCCGGCCAGGTCCGTCCTGGCGCGACCTCATCGCCGACCCCGCCAACCGCAAGAAGCTGCGCCACACCCTCGCCGGCTTCCTCTACGGCACCTACGACCAGATTTTTGATTTTCGGTTTGCGTTTTTTTTTCGCCCCCAAACGAGATGGCCGAAATTCGGCTATTTTAAAAATCTCGGTAAAATCTCGAACGAAATTACAGAACCAAAATTTGAATTTTAAATAAAAATTGACAAAAATTGGCCGAAATTCAGCCGGAAAATTTGAAAACAAGCAGAGGAAAAGTATAGCAGTTGAACAACACTGAGGAGTACGTAAATAAATGTTTACTGAACTAGCGTTGGGGATTAAAAGATCTGCAGTCCAAAAGTAAAGATTGAAACAAGGACAACGAGAGGTGTTGCAGAGTTGAGGAAGAATCGCCGATGGATTCAGCTGCAACCCGCAGCCAGCAGAGGTCAGCAAAAAGGAGTCTTGCCGTCAGGAAGGCGCGAACGGGGCAGGAGCGAGGCTCGAGCGGGGAGGCAGTCGGCGACGAGTGGAAGATCTGGGCGGAGCGCCGCCGCCGCACACATGGGAGGAGCAGGGGGATCGTTAGTTGTTTAGGGTTCGGGTGTTCGGTTCGCTACTATTAAACTTACGCAGACCAGGGGAGGCCCCAGAAGTTGGATTGGGCCAAAAAACTGTTCAAACTGGGCCGAAAATTTTGGCCGGCACAGACATTTACCGAGCCCAGGCGAGATGGACGAAATTCCGCCGAAAATTGTTTTTTTTTGCCGAAAATCAAAACACAGCCTACGACAGCGTAGGCCCCCGCTTCAATTACTTTGGGTTCGCAGACTTCTCCGTCGGCGCATCCCCGCCGGTCGACATGTCGCTCCCTTTCTTGCCACCCAACAAGGACTTGCACGTCCTGGACACGTGCAATGGCCTTCTCCTCTGCCTCTGCTCTTCTCCATCCACGGATGAGAATGCGCCGGTTGAACTCGATGCCCATTTCGTTGTGTGCAACCCGGCCACCCAGAGGTGGGCCGCCCTGCCCCCTGGCTCATTGGCGCCAGACGAACCTCTCACCTGCTCTCATTTGGCCTCGTCACATTTCCACGTTCTTCAGTTTAGGGGGGGGGGGGGGGGAGGATGCGTCACAGGAGTGAGCATCTACTCTGGAACTTGGATTCGTAGAGAAAACCTCTTGGCTGAGAAAATTCTCCTGCAGTGTGGCGCTACAAGTGTCTTCTTTCATGGTATGCTGCACTTGCTTGGTTGGCCGTGCCCCATTAACATAAACAATGATGCTGTGCTGCTAGCAGTGGACATGGAGGGGAAGGTGTGGAAGACTAACCGTGTCCCGTCTGGTGGTTTGACTTGTGGCAGAATTGGTTTATCACAGGGGTGCTTGCACTACTCTTCGATACCCAGGGTCAAGAAGAAAAAGAGAATACCAAGGTAGCATCAGTCTGGTTCATGGAGGATTATGATAGTAAAGAATGGGTCTTGAAGCATAGTGTCAGCAATGATGAGTTGCGGAACATAAATGGGGTGGATTACAAGGTGGCTGCTTTTCATCCAGACTGCGACACCATTTTTCTGGAAGCACGTCGGACCCTTCCCCGGACCCTGCGCAAGTGGGAGCTACATGCACCGGGCTGCCCATGTGATGTCGATGCATTGGCATCATATGATATGCAGCATCAGAAACTCCATCGAATCTTTAATCTTGGGAAAAACAAGACATCGAACTATCTACCCTATGTTCCAGTTTTCTCAGACTCATTAGCAGGTGCAGATGGGCAGTAGTTTTACCTACAGCCCTTGCTCCTGCTAGCTTGATTTTCTGTTTGGAGCAAATCCCCGGAAACCTTAGATGTTAAGCATACTGCAATTTTCAAAGAACATGGTTACTTTTTTTTTTGTCTAGATATCGTACTGCAGACGAATTAGTTTCATGTGGCTAAATTATTCTGAAGTCTGGTTTTCTTGTCCATAATACTATTAAGGATTATGTGTCCTAAATCCCAATATCAGTGCGTCTCATTTCTAAACATTTTAGTGTATTGACAGTCCCAATCAGACTAGTGTAATGTCTATTTTTTATGTTATAATCCTCTGGATTTCGGTGATGTGGTGCCACTTAGCGAGTTTTTATCTGCTTTTGCTGTAGCTATTCAGTCTTCTGCATTTGAAATCCTGTGTTTATTCTGCCTGTTAACCAAGGGACTGAAAATTGCATCAATGCAAACAAAATACCAGCTTTACTAAGAAGTCTTCTTGCTGGGTGAGCAAACACAAAGAAAGAAATGGCTCTTTCCTAGGCTGCATTATCTGTCAGTTGATTTCTGAACCAACTTTAGTGATGCCGTTCAGTCCGCTGGTGCTTACACCTGCTACCTTGATTCTTTGTTCAGAGCAATGTCTGGTATCCTAACAGATTAAGCATATTGTAAGTGCAAAAACAACATGGTTACTATTGTTGTTCCGCCTGGCTTATATTTTGGGAAGGAATAGTATTTAAGGAATATGATTGTCCTAACCCTAATATTGGTGGTGCAGCTTAGTGTACTGAAAGTCTCAATATCTTAGTCTTCGGCGGTAATGCACTGCATCGAACAAAGTTCCTTGTACTCATAGTGTCAAAAAACGTCTTATATTTTGATACATTGGGAGTATCTATTTTTTTTCAAGCTAATAAATTCTGATGAACAAGGTTCCATGTTGCTGCTACATCTTTTGCTAATCATCAGGTAATAGATCAAAGGTAAATACCACGTAGTCTTGTGTCTGTGGTTCCTGCGCCAGAAAGGTAAATATCACATAGTCTTCTGCTAGGCTCAAAATGAGCTCATGCCCCCGTTGATGAATTGGAACCAGATGGAAGGGCGTGCTTCGCGGCCGCGCCCGGCTATGTCCGCCTTCTCCAAATGCGATTTTAGGTGAGCTTGGACCACATATCGTTCATGATGAAAACAATGTGCTGAATGAAAAAAAAAGGCATTGATATCTTGAAGCATAACTAAAATTTCAATAATGGCAGTCTCCTAAATTGTGGGAAAAAAGTAAGTAAAAGGCTGCACTACAACATAGGTAAGTAAGTAAAAAAAATTGCGGGAAAAAAGTAAGTAAAAGGCTGCACTACGGGAAGATGTTCCAGCCTTCCACGTACACAGCACTACATATATTAGATGGAATCACACGTGCACAAGTTTAACCCTGGACTCTCCATGACATTGCAGAAACAAAATAAACTCAGTCAATCAAATAAGCTACACATCATCATCAGATGAGAACGAAAATAGTGGCTTCCTTATGTATCTCCATAGGATTTCGTTCACTGCACTTGAACATCACAATCCTTCTGATAGATTTCTTTGTATGTGTACAATAGCTTCATTTGCACAGAGTTTGCATATCGTCTTCAATTTGTATTGTCTTATCTACGAACAAATGGGTGTTTGTCTTACAAAAACAAAATAAAGTGTAGCTTTGTGGAAAGAAGTCCACATAACCCCCCGAGGTTTCACGAACCAGCCAATTTACCCCCTGAAGTCCAAAACCGGGTAGATAACCCCCTGATCTTTTGTAAACCATGTGAATCACCCCCTAACCATGTTTAGAGTGGTTTTGTAGGTGGTTTTTTTAGAACACATTAGTTTGAATATAATATTAGATTTCACTGGACTTACGATGCACAAGCCCTTTGCAACCATTCCGCATTTCTTGTTTTTTAAGAAGAGAAGCATCTCACTTTTTTTTAAAGCATATTCATCTACAAATAGGCAAACACAAATCAGAAGAGATAGAACATATTTTTCAGCAGTTCAACATTAATCAGATGTATCTCTTTTACGACTAACAAACATAAAGCTCATAACTTATATCTGAAAGAACAGGATGATATTGTCACACCTTCCCTAAGGCACTAGCAATAATGTGGAGGGCATAAACATTGTCTAAGTTTATGACACACTGCAATAATGAATGCTTAACCTTAGGCGCAATCTAAGAAAGTGTCCTTCTAAAATAAGAATATACTCAATAATATTGTCCAAGAAATGTCCATAACATCACTTCCACAAAAAAACTTTTACTATTACATGACTTTGTTGCAATCATGCATAGAGATGCAGAAACCCACATAATGTTGCTAGTTTCAGAAAATAAACGACAACTGGTGGTTTTAACCGTGGGCCAACACACATTAATAGCATATTCATACTATCTCACTCGTGATATAATTCCGACGAGATCATACGAGGGAAAAGCAGAATACATAAAACAGAAGGAATACCAAGCTTTGGTCTTAGAAAAGGATGCCCCCAATGTAATACAGTGCACCCTCCTTTTCAAATGAAAGACACCCTCTTATGGAACATCACATATACCAAGCAAATTTGCGGCACATAGTTTCATATTTCTTTTGTGATGTATTGAGGAAGTGTGTGCTAGAAGCTGCAGGTTTCAACTGTGGGGTGGTATTCGAGAATTGCACATCAAGTGCTGCATGTTTCCATTGTGTTGTATTTGAGAAGTGCAGGCTCACAGAAATGAAAAAAATTTAGTAGACATAAATCACTGTAGCTAGTTCTCTTCCCTTTTCCTTCGTACATAATTCACAATGTAAACTAACGAAAAGCATGACAGAAAGCACACATAATGATAACAATATCAAATATCGTTTCACAATAACAAAGTGCATTATTAGATCAACAATTGTTGGTTCAATCTTAGCATCATACAATGGATGATGTAGTAAATTACATTTATTATTGAACCCTATATTATTTTGCGTAAAACCCATATTTTCAAATAATATCGAGGACAAATATCCAGAAATTGGTATGTTCATAACTTGGCAGATAACATATGTTATGGCACCCATAGTACAAACTAGATCGGAATCGCGCCTTGGCGCGAGGGTTCCGGTCCAACATTTTGGTCAAGCAGTTAATGTTAAGTCAGTAATAATCCAAGTTTATAGTACATATTCAAACATGATAAAAAAAACAAAGGAAAGAAGAAATATTCACACGTGATAAAAGCAAGACAATATGGAGTTCAACATCACCATGACATTATCGTAAGGCAGCATCGAGTTTAGTGCATTCACGAGAACACAAAAGATAGCCACTTGACATTAAGTCTGATACTAAAAGCGTGAATGCGAGAGAGGCAGTGGATAGAGTATGAACATGATAAAACAGAATGAACTACAGAGTCATAGATATTAAGCATGCTAATAAGTGGCTTCATTCAACTGCCTTGTCGACGAGCTTCATAGGCAACCTGAATACCTGATGCAAACAATCTGTGAGATATATGGCATATAATGATTTCTCTATAGACAATAAACTTGAAATTTTATACCTTAGTCTTTTAAAGCTTATATGTACAGAGAGCTATGTTTTTTCCCTTTCAATTTCGATGGCAAAGGAACATATCTAATACTCCCTGATCCCTGACGCCTTGACAAAGCTTGACCAATTGTTGTTATTGTGGCCCTAGATCGGAAGCGCGCCTTGGCGCACATGCCCGTCCGAGTGCCATGACCCAGCATGTATAAATCTTGTACATCCAAAGGAAATTATGGCACTCTTTCAAGACTAATGAGTTTAGTGCCGATTACAAACAGTAGAGATATATCAAAAACATTGTATACTGAGTATACTAAGTCAACAGGATAATTAATTTGCAAGCACATGACAAAATTTGTTTCAAAAAGCCAGAGCGGCAGTGCGAGATAGGACAAACTGTTTGCATCAAGTTTAGAGAAAGCAAAAAAGATTCAAGATACCAACAACCTGAATGTTAACCTTTAAATTCCACAACCATACATCATCAACAACATAATATAATTAAAATAGGAGAACTTAACATATAGGCCATTTCATTATTTATAAGACATAAACAAAACAAATAGTCCCATATGAGAACTATTAGCTGCATGACAAAATAAAAGGAGGTTCGTACATATCAGAACTGAGACTCCAAATCTCATGTCTCAGTCATGAAATATATTCTTTATCAGATTTGAAGTACCACAATGGGCTAATAATCACTGTCAAAGTAGGGTAGGTACAACATGCCTTTCTTTTCTTGGTCCTCTCACAAAGGCATGGTTCACTCCACAGTCTTAACCACTGGGTGTCTACCTGAATAACCAAACCAATCAGCATGTCAATTACAACTACTGTAGAACCAAGAGGATCCCTAGTAAAATTCAAATTTAAACCAAGAGGATTGTTGTTAGTATGTATCTAGTGAGATTTATCACGGTATAAACATCAAGCAACCACATTGGTTACTTATAGTGGAGGGTACAGTAGAACCAAACCTATACATTTTCACCGTATCTTCATTTACTCGTACGACTGGTATATCCTCTGTACTCATATGTGTATGAATTAGCAAGAAATTAATATTGGCAAACCGATTCTCTTCCAAATTAAGCGCAACAACCTAAAGTAAATTGTATTTGGACTGGTTCCCGTCTACTACTTGAACATCTCAGAGTCAACTGTCTATGGTATATCAAATAGAAATTTAGGAAGGAAAAGGAAGTGAAAGATAGACGAACAGATAAATGAAGAGTGGGAGAGCGAGGATATAGGCACAAAAAACATATCAGAATAGACGGTGACCACATCTGCGGGCACCATTGGGTTCTTTTCCATGGTTCTTTCCTATTTTATGAACATTGGGTAAAAGAAAGCAGGGAAAAGTGCAGGAGCAAGCAGGAGAAACAGGGAGAGGCATGAGGGGCAAGATTCGACCAAGATTCGTCAACCGAGATCCATCGAGAGGGGTAGGGTTTGTACCTAGACTATGTCGAGGTCACTGTAGCCGCACTTCCGGATTCAGGCGAGGTAGCGTGAAACTTAAGACATGGAGAGAAGGGTCTTGTGACACCCCAAAATTTTGACCTTGTTTTATTAATTAAAATTTTGCCAGGAAATAAAATTTTTATTTTCTGGATTTCCTTTTTGATTTCAGAACCATTCTTTTCTTGGTTATTATGGAGTTTTACCCCAAGTGAAAACTTTCCAAATATATTTGGACTTGTTTACCCTCTCAAGAAAACTTTTCTTTTTATCAGTGGAATTAAATCATATGATTATTTTCCTGATCTTCATTTCTTTAAAAATGGTTTCCCATGGTTTTAGGGTCCCATTTTGAACTCAACCCTTTGATAAATTTATTTAAAATTTCAACCAAAATTTGGGGATGTCATGTGATGTTTTTAAATCACTTTTATAAATAAATATCTTTTATTCATTGGATATTTTGAGCTCTAGCCCAAGTTTTCAAATCTGGTCCAGTTGGCAATTTTGCACTACAACCTATTTTAGTATTTCTTTAAAGCCTCCACAAAAATTTGGGGATGTTAATAGGAGTATATTATTCAAATTTATGCAAAAACCCAGTGATGTTCTTTGAAAAATTTGAGTAAATCAACCTCATCTTCATTCTGGGCCAGCTTGGTGATTTGTACTGCAACCCTAATTATTCTTGCTCTAGTAACCATGAGCTTTTTCCTACTTATAGCCTACCCTACAAAACCCTTAAGTCCAGGAGAATGGACCCATTGGAGTATTTTTAGTCCATTCAATGAGGCCTTTTTCTTTCTGTCCAAAACTGAGGATTTGCAAAACTTGCACTAACAAGTTTTTGGTTTTGCCCAAATGACCTTGCCATCCTCTCCTACATCTAAAGAGACCCCATTCTGGAAAGTTTGGCCACCCCAAGAGTTGCCTAGATACCCATGGCATTCTGTCAAACACCTTGGGTGCATGGTCAGTTTTGACATGACTTGTAGTTTGCATTGTGAACTTAATCCACTAACCCAGTAACCATGTCCACTAAGCTCCTAGCTACTTCTAACCTAGAACTGCTGTTTTCCAGCCTCACCAAAACATCCTAGCATGCCCTGGCATTTTGCCGAACAGTTGGCGTGCACGCTCTGGGCGCGGCCAGAGCGCGCGTTTTGCACGTGCGGGCGCCCGAGTCGCCGCGTCCCGCTGCCGCCTCCCCTGTGCCTGTTCTGGCCCCTCCCCTCTCCCAGCCGTCGCGCCCCGACTCCTCCCTCACCACAGAGCCGCCTGGCCCCCCTGACGGCCCATAGCGCCGCCACCGCTAGCCGCCGACGGTCGCAGCAGGCCACTGCCATGGACGGCGCCGCCCGAGCCACAACATCGCGCCAGCTGCCCCCTTGAGCAGCCCGAGCTCATCCACGAGCTCGTCCGCTAGCGCCCGTCGCCGCCACGTCGCCCTGACCTCTACAGAACGGCGGTTCGCCGATGTCCTTGTCCACCACCGCGGAACCGACCTCGTTGCGCTGTAAAAGGAGGCCCCCGAGCTTATCCGAGCACTCAGGCGACCTCAGGCCACCCCCATAGCACCCCCCACAGCCAGCCATCGTCGATTGGAAGCCGTCTTCCTCGACTCCGGCCGGTTCGGGCGCCGCCACGCTCCGGTCCAATTCGTCGCGAGCAGGCCCTCTCCCACCTTTCCAGCACCACCATCCTCCTCCCCTCAACCTTGCGGAGCTGCCCAGCCTCTCAAATACGATCGGGAACCACCGCAGACCAGAACCCCAAATCCACCCGAAACCTCCTCCGCCGCGGAGCTCGCCGCCGGCGACTCCCTCCACCCCCGCCGACCCAACAACCACCGGGAGGACTGCCCCGGTCTGGCGGATCCATCCCTGCTCTTGGATCCCCGTGGGGAGCCGCCGTTCATCGGCGGCGATCGCCGGAGCCCCGCCCTCGCTCGGACAAAGGAGGAAGAAGGCGCGGGCGACTGGTCAAACCTGACCAGTGGGCCCAAGGGACCCACTGTCAGTGACCAGCCCCGCCGCCACGTGGTTTAAGTGGAAATGTAAAAACCCAGAGTACGTCTCCCCTACCCCGAAAGCGTATTCTGTATCGAAACGTTTTATTTTTTCTGTTTTATTTTAAAAATAGAATTTGACTAAACTTTGACTGGCTATAACTTTTTAAATATAAGTCCAAAATGACTTGATTCTTTTTTGTTGTTTCCCAAATATTGTCTAGTTTATTTTCATATTTATTTGAAAATTTTCCAAACAACTTTTTTGTACTGTTTTGGGAGTATGTGTTAATTTAAATTTATTTAAAATAGGATTTTGGAGAGGGAGAAGAAAACTTTCAAAAGTTTCGGAATGCACCCTGCCTCTCCACAACTTGAAGGCAAGCATTCTGAACCCTGGCATAATATTTGTGTGTGTTGTTTGATACGGTTACAACACCACCTTGACATGGAGCCTTCGTTATTTTTGTGACGGTATAATCATACACATGAGTGAAAAATGAAGATGCTTTGCTATTGGAAATGGATATGCTTGTGATAGTAATCACCCTCGTATGCCTTCATGTCTACCGGAAGGAATCCGGGAAGGTCTCTATCTTGGGTAGACACGAGCTTACCCCTAGTTCCTCGTCGAGACGGTTGTGTCCGGTATGGCATGATGAGGTATGATGGGTGGTGATTCTGTCTATCGGTTGAAATATAATTGTTATGCTAATCATGCAGGGAACACTTCAACCTCCTGAGTCGGTCGTAGATCGAGTCTTGTTCCAGTAAACCCCACACTTGTTTCGTACTACCACTTGCCCCTGCCACAAGTAGGGTATGGTTCAGTAAATTGTCAACCCCTTTCAAGATGGCAACGGGGACGGGGATCACCGGGGGGCACGCCACCATCCCCGCCCCGATCCCCGCTAATACCCGTCCCCGCTAGCCCCGCCAACCTTGGCGGGGGGGGGGGGGGGGACAGTCCCCATCCCCGCTAACAACGGGTACCCGATCCCCATGGGGATCCCCATGGAGACCAATAGCAGCAAAACAACAATAAAAGAGGAGCACAATTGCACAAACCACAATATTTTTTGACAGATTCAATCATCCATTATAGCAACAAAACAGCAATACATTGACATAACAAACCAAAATAATTTTGGCAGCAATCTTCTTGTACAGAAGCACAAACACATTACACAACGGTAAATTAGCAGCACAAACACAATAATTTTGAAAAATTTAATTATCCCAAGTCTGACCACATAAGTTTGATAGATTCAATCATCTCAACTCAAGTCTGACCACATAATTGATAAACTGGAAGTACGATTGGCACAAACGACGGCAATACTTAGTACGATTACAAGCCGAAAGTTCTAATTCTTAACACAACACAAGCATGGTAAGCAGAATAAATGAAATGAAGACTTGAAGAGCCCATCACAGTAGCTCCTCGGTCCTCCATTTTCTTCATTCTTGACTCCATGGAGGCAAGCAGCAAGCCTAATAGTTATTGCAAGTGGAGAGTTCCTCATCCTGATAATGGAAATAGTACACGATAATTTAGAAAGTTGCATGAAATCAAGACATAAGATTGAAAGTTGCAAATGAAAGTTGCGAATGAAATCAAGACATAATATGAAAGTTGAGAATGTCAAGTTACCATTGGTTCATCCTCATCGTCAAGACAAGTTTGAAACTACTAGAGAGTGATGAATTGTTCTCACCTAAAATTGCAAACAAATGTAACATTAGATGGCAGTAGTGTAACTGATTTAGGTATATATTCTAGTAAATTATCTAAGCAAGAAAAAAATAGTGTAGCAACAACAAAACAGAATTAGAATAGGAGCAAAAGAGAAACATTTGAGTTGTCAGCATTAGACCAAGCCTGCATACACATTATAGCTTCAACCATCTTTGGTGCGAGCCTACTACGGTGAGGGCTAAGGATTCTACCAGTTGCAGAGAATGCAGATTCCGATGCTACAGTTGTGACCGGAATAGGCAAGATGTCATGAGCAATAAGCTGTAGAGTTGGATATTTTATCCCCCCAAACTTCCACCAATTGATGATATCAAAATTTGGTGTTCTTGGCAAGGTTGGCTCTTCTAAATACATGTCTAGCTCTGTATGAACCAACAAAGATGAAGCAGTAGGTTGTGAAGACATGTACTGTTCAAATATGTCAAAAACTTCTTCCTGTGAAGCTGAAGCAGTGGACTGTGTGGCACTAGCAACATTTGATGTTCCCGCAGAAGAGGCATCTTGGTATTGAACCAACAGTTCGCGGAGCAATTGCTTCACGCGCGCAACCTCTTGAATGACACAACACATATGATAGATTTAGGTAAGTGTCAAGCACTCAAGCATGATCTGGGTACCAAACAGATGCATTGCTTTTTTGTGAAGCAAATACATAAATCAATCCATTCACAAGTCAAAGATATTTCAGTGTTACTAAAGCCATCTTGAGAAGCATATACCAACACTTCAAATATACTCCAGAAAATGAACTGAAACTAAATCTAACACCTATTTCTTCCACATTAGAAGCACACACAGATTTCATTTGTTGGACGAAACACGGTTGTAGTATTCAGTGACCATACACATTGAACAACAAGATTCAATTACATGGGGAAATAACAACTACAAGAACTAACAACTACAAGATCCTACACATTCAACAACAAGATTCAAGATGAAACAACAAGAACTAACAACTAACAACTACAAGAACAGAAGGTTTCAGCTGCTTACCCTGATGGCCTCGGCCTCTTGGGTCGATGAAGAAGCCGCCGGTCACCTGGGATGAGGAAGAGGAGCACTTGCCATTGCCACCATCCTGCACTTGCAGCCGCCTTGCCCGGCCTTGAGGTGAAGGAGGAGTCGAGGAGGCCGGGTCACGAGGAGGCGAGGACCAGGAGACAGCGACGAGACCTGATGAGGTGCCGGCCGGTGCCTTGATGCGAAGGGCGACGAGGCGACGTCGCGAGGAGGCGAGGAGCGGGAGAGGGCGACGAGATTAAGGGAAGGGCGGCCGGATGAGTCGTCGGCCGGTGCCACCCACCGCCGGTGGTGGTGGATATAGTGATGGGGACTTGGGGAGAGGAGGCGGCCAGATCAGGGGAATGGGGATAGGTCGAGAGGAGGAGTGGAGGCGGCTGCGGGTCGGGGGAACGGGGAGGAAAGGAGTGGAGAGGTGAGCAGCTTAGGGTTTCTTCTTTATATATTCAATTGAATGTTTGTCTGACAGGTGGGGTCCCGGGTATCCATGGAGCCTCCATGGAGCCGGTTTGCCCCCCATCCCCGCCCCGCTAGCTTCTCGGGTACCCGCCCCGTTATACCCATGGGGGGATTTTGATCCCCATCACCACTTCTTAGCGGGTAAATCCCCACGGATACCCGCCCCCACGGGGAAAATTGCCATTTTGACCCCTGTCCTAGCACACACCGTACAGAGAGGCCATGGTGGAAGATACCAGCTGCATCTGGTAGGCATGCCACTTGGTCCGGGGGCATGGGTGTTTTCGGTTGGGACCAAGAGGGGGGCACCCCTTAGAGCGTGCGATATAAGTTTGATCCCATGCTAAACGAGGTTGTAGCCTCCCCACTTAGAGTTTTGCTTGACGGGTGTTGTGGGTCATTCCAGACACCGATAAGTTAGGCTGGTGTGTGCGGTCAGGTGTGTTTTCGAATGAAAGACCGTAGACGGAATTATTCCCGATGGGCTAAAGAAATCCGTTGCTCGTGGGTAAAGAGTACACCCTCTGCAGAGATTATATCTATTCGAATAGCCGTGTCCATGGTTAAGGACTACAGTCTCCGATGGGTCAAGTGTCGGTCTTAGTGTCGGTCTTCGGAGGGAAAACTACTAAAACAAGAACATCGATTATGACCTATGACATATTATTATTATTATTATTATTATTATTATTATTATTATTATTATTATTATTATTATTATTATTATTATTATTATTATTATTATTATTATTATTATTATTATTATTATTATTATTATTATTATTGTGGACTAACCATTTGTATTATTTATATTAATGGGTATCCCTGGGACGGTTCTACCTCCTGGATATTCACTGTGATTATTCTCATATAAGCTCTTTATGTGGTGTCGCTCAGACGCCCGACTGTGGCATGCTTGTTATTCATTTACCTTATAAGCCCTTTATGTGGTGTCGCTCAGACGCCTGACTGTGGCATGCTTGTTATTCATTTACCTTACAAGCCCTTTATGTGGTGTTGCTCAGACGCCCGACTGTGGCATGCTTGTTATTCATTTACCTTATAAGCCCTTTATGTGGTGTCGCGGAGACGCCCGACTGTGGCATGTTTGTTACTTATTTGCTTTATAAGCCCTTTATGTGACGTCGCTCAGACACCTGAGTGAGGCATGCTTTATATTATCATCCTTTCAAGGTGTCGCTTCAGACACCCGGTCGGTGCATTTTATTTCTGTCGGGGTAAATGACCACGGGTAGCCTAGCCGGCTCCCCTTGGCGCTTCAGAAAAATTACAAGCCAATCCGGCCTCCAAGAAACCAAGACGTGGGGCCGCCTTCCCCCTGCCGGCTGCCTCTCAGGCCGACTGTCGGGAGGCGGCCCGGCCTTAACCCTCATGAACAAAGCCGCGGGAGGGCCGTCTCCAAGAAGCCGGCCTCGAGAAGGCCGACTCCAAGAAGCCGGCTCCCACGACGCGGTCAAGATCGTACCCTCGAGGCCCGCAACCACATAACGGCGATGGGACGGGGCGTGGCTACAGTGAAGCCTGCCACCCCCAAAACCCGGAGCACGCCTGGCACAGTGCGCCGTACGTGGTAGCCCTGTCCCGTCCGGTGCGGCACTGTTGCCATGATGACTATGGAGCCATCCACGGCGGGCTGTCAGCGCAACCCGCGGGCGGTGGGCCCGTTTGGGCAGAGAGACACCCGAAGGCGGCCAGGCCTCCCCCAGTCGGCCCAAGACATGGCCAGCTTCCCCAAAGCTGGCTTGCTCCTTCCCTCTAAGGAGGCGCCTCATTAAGAAGACAAGACGACGTGAGGCTACAGTGATCGCCCGCCAGGCGGCGACACTGTAGCCACGCTTACCTCGATAAAGCCCTCATCATCAGGATTGAGGCAACAGTAACCAGCCACCGGCAGGGCCCTAGGCCGTAGGACCTGCCTGTCGACCAAGATGCCGGCAGCCGGCGGGGCCCACCAGCCGACGGGCCCCAGCAGCCGGCGCGGAAGCCGGCGAGTGTAGACACTGACGGCTGGGACCCGCTCCCAGCCGGATTACCATTGTACCCCCAGGGGGGGTAGGCCTATATAAACCCCCCGGGGCACCCATGCAAAGGGTTGATCTCTTCTAGGTTACAACACACACAGAGGGAAGAAGAGAGCTAGCCTTGCCCTTCTTCTTCCTCTCGCCAAACAGCTCGAGGAGCACCTTGTAGCTACTTGCATTTGTTCATCGAGTGATCATGCGGAGACCCCGCAGAGCAGCAGTAGGGGTGTTATCTCCACGGAGAGCCCCGAAGCTGGGTAAGATTCGTCGGCGTGCATGTCTTCGCCTTATCCCGCTTCCAGGCACCGGCGACGTCTTACTGGCTCCCACACAGATAAGCCACCCGTTGGCATATGTCGCACCAACCACCCGACATTTGGCGCCCACCATGGGGCCAGGTGCACCGTTGTCCGGAGACATGTTCTGGACGGGAACCTTCTTCCTCCCCAGCGAGCGTAGCCAGCCCGGCACGCACGATGGCGCTTGCCACGACGCGCTGCAAGGCGTCACCAACGCTTGCGCGGCAAGCGACCTCGCCGATCCCCTTGGCGAGGCCCTCATCTCCGATGAGCCCGCTTCTGACGCGGGCACCGACCGCCTCGTCGACCTCCTCGGCCAGCTCCACGTCTCCGGCGAGCCTGCCGTGGACCAGGAGTCCGTTGGCTCCACCGATTCGATGCATGTCGACTCCAACACTGCCTCGCCCGACGCCTTCCCCACCAACGTCGTGATCTACGACGACCCGCTTCCCCGAGCCGATGGCAGTGACGTTGCCACCGTCGAGGTGATGGTCATCGGCCACGGAGGCGCTTCTGGCGAGAACGCCCACGACGCCCCGCAAGCGGCGATCCACGATCTGTCTGTCCCCCTCCCGGCCGACGCCGACGCCGAAGCACTGGAGGCTCGCCGCCTCGCCCTCCTCGCGGAGGGCCGGAAGCTAGCTTCCGTGAGACGCCTCACCGAGGCCCACCAATGCGAAGTCGACCGCGCCGCCTTCGGCACGCCACCTCCTGGCGGGCCAAGCCGAGTCGGCGTCGTCAGACAGCGCGGCGCCGTCATCGCCGACTTGCTTGGAGCCGACCGCCCAGTCTATGCCACCCCACTCGAGAACCTGCGCGCGGCCGTAGACGAGCTGGATGGACTGGGGGCCGAAGAGCTCCCCTACATGACCAGACGCATCCAACAGCTAATCGATGCAGCCGCGCAGCGGCACGAAGCCGACGTCCGCCAGGAAAGCCCTCCACCGCGCTGAGAGGACGGCGCGACGTCCCGGACGCCGACTGCAGGTAGAACCCACGCGCGACACGAGAAAGAGCCGGCTGCCAGCCGAAGCCGAACCCGGATCTCCATCGAGCGAGACGCAGAAGGCCACCCTCAAGCCGTGGAGCGGCGGGGCAACCCGCCTCCGCCTCCGCCTCGTGGGGAGAGGTATCCCACCCCACCGCCTGTCACGCATCCGACTCTCAGCAGCCGACTAGGTCGCCGCGAAGGAGTCGGCGAGAACGACGCCCGCCACCGGATCGCCCGCCTAGCGCGATCCCTGGCGCTAGAAGAAGAAGATGATGTCGGCCCGCCTTGCTTCGGCCCCCGCATCCGCAACGAGCCCTTCCCCAAAGGGTTCTCGCTCCCAAGAGACACGCCCAAGTACAATGGCTCCGTGAAGCCGGAAGATTGGTTGATCGACTACTCCACCGCAGTGCGCATCGCGAACGGCAACAGGCGCGTTGCCGTGAAGTACATGCCCCTCATGCTCCAAGGCACAACGCGGACCTGGCTCAACAGCCTCAAGCCATACAGCGTCAACAGCTGGCTAGACTTCACAGAAGCCTTCATCCGCAATTTCACCAGCACCTACAAGCGGGCTCCCAAGCCCAGACAGCTCTCCTTGTGCGTACAAGGCCCCGCCGAGTCCACCCGCGACTACCTCACGCACTGGGCCGAGCTCCGCAACTCTTGCGAAGGAGTGCACGAGGTGCAAGCCATCGAATACTTCATAGCCGGGTGCCGAGAGGGCACCCTCCTCAAGCACAAGCTCCTCTGCGACGAGCCGACTACCCTCGACGAGCTTCTGGTCATAGCGGACAAGTACGCCACCGCCGACTCCTCAATGAAGACTGAGCTCCGAGTCGACGCGTCCGGAAAGGTACTCAGCCCGGCGCCCAAGACGCCGGCTGGGGACTCCGGCCGACGCCCGTACCAAAACGACCACAAGCGCAAGGGCCCCGCGCCGCCTTCCACCAGTCGGCAGGTGGCCACGGTCGAGGGCGAGCAGCCCGAAGGGCGGCCCGCACCCAAGAAGCAGAAAGGCGGCCGGCCGGCTTGGCAGCCGGCCTTCTCCTACGAGCAAACCCTCGACACCCCATGCAAGTTCCACAGCGGCGCGAAGCCATCCAACCACACAACCCGGAAGTGCCACTGGCTCACCCGAATCTCCAAAGGCGAAGGGCTCGCTCCGCCTCCGCCTGCTGGTCCGCCGCCTCCGGCTCCACAGCAGCCGGCCGCTCGGCCAACAGTCGGAGCCGTGCACGACGAGTTCCCCGACGAGCACGCCGCCTATGTCATCTTCACCAGCCAGCCTGAAGACCAGCGCAGCCGGCGCCGAGAGCACCAGGAAGTCAACACGGTTGCCGCCAACCCCTCCGAGCACATGCATTGGTCAGAAAAACCCATCAGCTGGAGCCGGGCCGAGCACCCAGAGGTGATGCCATCCCCCAGCTCTTATGCGCTGGTTCTGGATGCCACCCTTGCAACCGACAGACGCGCAGCCCGTTTCTCCCGCGTGTTGATAGACGGAGGGAGCAGCATCAACATCCTGTACCTTGACACCCTGAAGAAGCTCAACGTCAAGACAAAGCAGCTCAGGCCCACCCGGACTGTGTTCCACGGCATCGTACCCGGCCTGTCCTGCTCCCCCATTGGCAAGATCAAGATTGATGTCCTCTTTGGGGACAAGGATCATTTCCGCAGGGAGGCCATCTTGTTTGAAGTGGTGGACCTTGAGAGCTCTTACCATGCACTGCTTGGCCGACCTGCCTTGGCCAAGTTCATGGCTGTTCCCCACTATGCTTACCTCAAGATGAAGATGCCGAGCACCAAGGGCATCATCACCATAGTCGACGATTACAAGAAATCGGCCGAGTGCGCAGCGGCCAGCAGCCGGCTGGCCAAGTCCCTAGTGATTGTCGAAGATAAGAAGAAGTTGGACCGGATCGTAGCCATGGCCGGCAAGCAGCCGGCCCTGTCCCCCGATCCCAAGGAATATGATGCCCAAGGTTCCTTCCAGCCGGCCAAGGAAACGAAGAAGATACCTCTTGACCCCGAGCACCCGGAGAGGTTTGCCGTCATTGGGGCAAACCTCGACAGCAAATAGGAAGGCGAGCTCGCCGATTTCCTCCGTGAGAATCGGGACATCTTTGCATGGTCCCCTAAGGACATGCCCGGTGTTCCGAAGGATTTCGCCGAGCACAAATTACACGTCCGAGAAGATGCAAAACCAGTCAAGCAACCCCTCCGCCGACTGTTGAAGGAAAAGAGAAGGATTGTAGGAGAAGAGATAGCCCGGCTTCTAGCCGCCGGCTTCATCATGGAAGTGTTCTTTCCAGAGTGGCTCGCCAACCCGGTCCTCGTGCTGAAGAAGAACAACAAGTGGCGCATGTGCATAGACTACACGAGCCTCAACAAGGCCTGCCCCAAAGATCCTTTTGCCCTGCCAAGGATAGATCAAGTGATAGACTCCACAGCCGGATGCGAGCTGCTGAGTTTTTTGGATGCTTACTCCGGGTACCACCAGATAAAGTTGGACCCGACCGACCGCCTGAAGACCGCCTTCATCACACCATTCGGAGCCTTCTGCTACCTGACTATGACATTCGGCTTGAGGAATGCCGGTGCCACTTTTCAGCGTCGCATGCAGAAGTGCCTTCTCAAGCAACTCGGCAGAAACGCCCACGTATGTAGACGACATTGTGGTGAAGACGGAGAAGCACAACACCATGCTAGAAGACCTCAAGGAAACATTCGAGAACCTGCGCCGATTCTGGATCAAGCTCAACCCCGAGAAATGCGTGTTCGGAGTGCCAGCCGGCCAGCTCCTAGGCTTCCTGGTCTCCGAACGCCGCATCGAGTGCAACCCTGTGAAGATCAAGGCCATTGAGAGAATGGCGATTCCCACCAAGCTGCGAGACGTCTAGAAGTTCACCGGATGCTTGGCTTCCCTGAACCGCTTCATCAGCCGGCTCGGAGAGAAGGCTCTCCCCCTCTACCGTCTCATGAAGAAGACCACTCACTTCGAGTGGAACGACCAAGCCGACCAAGCTTTCCACGAGTTGAAGAAGATGCTGACCACGCCGCCTGTCCTGGCGGCGCCGACTGAGAAAGAGCCCATGCTCCTTTACATTGCTGCAACCAGCCGGGTGGTCAGCACCATCATCGTAGTCGAGCGCCCAGAAGAAGGACGGGCCCAACCGGTCCAGAGGCCGGTGTATTATTTGAGCGAGGTGCTGTCTACCTCGAAGCAGAACTACCCGCACTACCAGAAGATGTGCTACGGCGTGTACTTTGCCGCCAAGAAGCTGAAGCCCTACTTCCAAGAGCACCCCATCACGGTCGTATGCACCGCCCCGCTCGCCGAGATCATAGGCAGCCGGGATGCATCCGGCCGGGTGGCGAAATGGGCCATCGAGCTGGCCCCTTACACGATCTTCTACCAGCCCCGCGCCGCCATCAAGTCCCAAGCATTGGCCGACTTCCTCGTCGACTGGGCCGAGACCCAGTACCTGCCGCCGGCTCCGGACTCCACTCACTGGCGCCTGCACTTCGACGGGTCCAAGATGCTCACCGGCTTGGGAGCCGGCGTTATCCTCACCTCTCCCAAAGGCGACAAGCTCAGATACACGCTGCAAATTCACTTTGCCGCCTCCAACAACGTGGCCGAGTATGAGGAGCTCGTACACGGGCTCCGGCTTGCCAAAGAACTCGGCATACACCGGATCCTGTGTTACGGCGACTCAGACTTGATAGTCCAGCAGTCATCCGGCGATTGGGATGCCAAGGACGCAAACATGGCGAGCTACCGCTTCCTCGTCCAGCAGATCAGCGGGTACTTTGAAGGATGCGAGTTCCTTCACGTACCACGAGCCGACAACGGGCCAGCAGATCCCCTGGCCCGACTAGGCTCCACTCGGCAGGCAATTCCAACCGGCGTTTCTCTGCAACGCCTCCTCAAGCCGTCTATCAAGCCATCTCCAGAGTCCGATTCCATCTTCGTGCCGCCTAGCCCCGATGCAGCCGGATCCGGCTCGAAGAGCCAAGCAGGCGGCCCGGGGACTTCGATAGGCGGCGTGGGGACTTCAGCAGGCGGCTCGGGGACTTCCGTAGTCGCACCCGACCCGGGGACTTCTGAACCAGGCTCGGGGACTGCGGTAGTCGGCCCGGGGACTGCACCAACACAACAAGCGGTGGCCGACTCCAGCATTTCACCACCCAGCCCACCCACCCTGGTTGCAGTAGCCACGTTGGCAATAGAAGAAGTCACAACTCCATCATGGGCCCAGCCCATCCTCAACTTCCTGACAAACCAGGAACTGCCGGCTGACGAGACAGAAGCAAGACAAGTCCGACGCTGAGCCGGAGCATACACAATCGTGAACAGAGAGCTCGTCAGGCGCAGCGTCACTGGAGTCTTCCAGCGATGCGTTGAACAAGAGAAGGGCATAGCAATCCTCAGAGACATTCACCAAGGTGAATGCGGCCACCACGCGGCCTCAAGATCACTAGTCGCCAAAGCTTTCCGCCATGGATTCTTTTGGCCGACTGCTTTGGATGACGCCAAGGAACTAGTCAAGCATTGCAAAGGGTGCCAAGTCTTCAGCTCTAAGCAACACCTGCCGGCTTTGGCACTCAAGACCATTCCCCTCACTTGGCCCTTTGCCGTTTGGGGTCTGGATATGGTGGGCCCATTCAAGACGGCGCGCGGCGGCATGACACATCTGCTTGTCGCCGTGGACAAGTTAACCAAGTGGATCGAAGCGAAGCCGATCAAGAAGCTGAATGGGCCGACTGCCGTGACATTCATCGCATATATAACAACTCAGTACGGTGTGCCGCACAGCATCATCACCGACAACGGCACAAATTTTGCCAAGGGAGCCTTGGCACGTTTCTGCGCGACGCAGGGCATCCGACTGGACTTAGCGTCCGTTGCCCACCCGCAGTCAAAAGGCCATGTCGAACGAGCCAACGGCCTCATCCTTTCCGGCATCAAGCCCCGACTGGTCATGCCACTAGAGCGTTCGGCCGACTGCTGGCTCGATGAGCTGCCGGCCGTCCTCTGGAGTCTGCGCACTACCCCAAACAGGTCAACCGGCTTCACTCATTTCTTCCTTGTATATGGTGCCGAGGCGGTCATCCCAACCGACATCGAATTCGACTCACCTCGGGTGACCATGTACACGGAAGCGGAGGCCAAGGAAGCACGCGAAGATGGCGTCGACCTGCTGGAAGAAAGCCGGCTATTAGCCCTCAGCCGGTCAGCCATCTACCAGCAGGGTCTGCGCCGCTACCACAGCCGGAAGGTCAAGCCAAGATCCTTCCAAGAAGGCGACCTTGTGCTCCGGCTGATCCAGCGAACAGCCGGCCAACACAAGCTCTCGGCCCCTTGGGAAGGCCCCTTCGTCATCAGCAGAGCGCTAGGAAACGACTCCTACTACCTGATTGACGCACAGAAGCCGAAGGCACGAAAGAGAGACGACTCCGGCAAAGAATCAGAACGGCCATGGAACGCCAACCTCCTCCGAAGATTTTATAGTTGAAATGCAGTATGTACCACGCTAACTTTTGTACTAAGTACGAGACAATAGGCTCCCCGAGGAGAACTCGGGGACTGCCATCTTTTTATCTATGAAGTGTACCATGCCTATGATTATGTCATTACATTCACTTCCCTCGTCCGGCACCGGGTCCGACCAGTCGGCCCGGGGAATGGCCGCCTTGAGTTATGTTAGAAGTCCTACCCGCGGTCAGACAAGTAGTGTGCCGGCTCCAAAGCCCTCTCTTTCCAAAAGTCACAGTTTGAAGAATCGGCTGTTCGGCTGGCAAGAGCCAAAGGCAGGAAAGGACGCCCACACGAAAAACGGCTAGGGGCTAACGGACTAACATAACAAAATCCGGCTTTTTCCCACTTCCGACCGACTACAAGAGTAGCCGGCCGGCCGGCTCCCATTCACTTCGCTACAATCTAAGAAAGCTCGAGTACTTGCCTCCCCCAAAAAGATAGCCGAGCCCTTCCTTAGCCACAGACTGCAGAGCAGCTGCCGGCTGGGAAGGCAGCAATCAGGGGAAGGCGACAAAGGAAGCAGCCTAAGGATAAAAAGCATACGAGAATGGAAGCCAAGCACATGCATGATTATTTTTACACAAAAGGCCTCGAAAAGGCCAACATTCAACATAGTTTGAATACACCCCCAGTGGGTGGAACTGCGCAAAGTTAATAAAAGTTGTTCAAAGAGTAACAAACAGGAAAACAAAGACGACAGATCAAGCCAGGGGTGCGACTGGCGTGTCGGGCAGGTCGGCGGAGACAGTAGCGCCGGCTGGAGGAGTGTCCGGCTGGCGAACCTCGGCGTAATCACCGCCTCTCGCAGGGGGCGCGCTAGCACGCGCCTCGTTGCTGGAGGGACGGTCGTGCTGAGGCTGGCTCGTTGCTTCGCCGGCCGGCTCGACGTCTTCGCCCTCCTCCCCTTCTTCGTCTTCACCCTCATCGCTGGAGGCGATCTCCTCCGCCGAATCTTCACCTTCCGCCGGGTTCAGCCCGAACCACTCCTCCGGCTGGGCGACGCCGTTTTCGTCCACCTCAGGAGCAAAGATGCTGGTGTCGGTGAAATCGGCAAGTGCTGAAGCACGACGGATGATAGCCGACCGCACCTCCACCAGCTCCTCGTCAGCCTCCTCCCGCCAGGTCCTCAGCTGCTCCACGTTCAGCCCGGGGTACCAGGCCCGGACGAACTCCAGCGCCCGCCTGGTGCCGGATCGGGCAGCGGAGGCCTTCCAGGCCTCGAAGCGGCCAACTGCCACCTCCAGCCAGTCGGCGGTCCGGCTCGGGGTGCGGGGGATCACCTCGCCTGGCCAGAGGGCGGCTAGCACCTGCGCTCCGGCACGCTGGAGGCGGCGGAGCATGCGGTGTGCCGGCTGCAGCCGGGCTTGGATCGCCAAGAGTTGCTCCTCAAACGTCCGGCCCGCGTCCGGCGCGATCTCAACCCCCTCCTGCCGGCGTGCCTCGCGGTAGGCCTCGATGGCTTGGGTGGCCGCGACGGAGTGGTGGGGGAAGTAGTCTGCGCAAAAACAAAGCATCACAAGTCAAGAGATGAATCAGAGGGCAAGGGGGCGAGCAAGGAGTAAGGGAGGCGGCTTACTGTCGATCAGATCCTCGATCCGGCTGTAACCCTCGCTCAGCGCCTGCTTTGCCTCAGTCCAGCCCGCCGCTTCGGTCTCAAACTCAACTTTGAGGGCGGCCTCGCCATCTCGCGCCTCCTTTAGGGCCGCCTTGTGGCTCTCCTCCTGGTCGGCCATCTTCTTGACTAGGCGATCGCACTCCTGGACTAAGGTGTTGAGCTCGGCCTCCTTGGCACGAAGGGCGGTCTGTGCCCCGCCGAGCTGCTCCCTCAAGTCGGCGTTGGCCCCTGCAAGAATGAAGGCAAAGGAAGAAACAATAAGGAAGAAGTCGTCGGGGAAGATCCGACCCGACTGCTCAGCAGTCGGCCCGGATCTCGGGGACTACACCCAGTGGGTGCGCTGACGCGCCCCCACCGGATATGAAGAAAACGGAGCACGCACTCCGGCTGTTGGTCAAATCCTCGCTCTTCTGGCGCAGCTCCCGAGCCTAGGAGTCGAAGGCGGCAGCACTCCGGTTATGATACTCCTGGAAGATCAGACGGGATGCAAAGAGTAAGATAAATATCAGGACCTAGTAAGTTCCGAGCCGCCTGCTCAGCAGCCGACTTGGAACTCGGGGACTACACCCAGTGGGTGCGCTGATGCGCCCCCACAGGAGAAATCAAAGACATAAAGCAGCCAAGGCCAGAATACTCACCCGAACGACGGCCTGCGTCGCAAGGAAGTCGCGTGTATATCACTGCAGCATGGTGGCATGGGCCTGAAGCCGGCTCCGGACCTCCTGGGCCGACGCGTTCAGTTCGCCCGTCTCCTCGTCGGGCGCCCACTCGGACGTGCCCGAACTGGCCGCCTCCAAGGCCTCCACCGTCCGGCTGGCGCTCGCGGCTCTGTCCGCCTCCGATGCGGGGATAGCTCCCTCCGCGCGCCGGCGTGGTGCCGGCTGCACCTCCAGGCCGGCTCTCGCCGCCGGCTCGCTCCCAGCCGGCTGCACCGGCGCTGTAGCCGGCTGGCCGCCCTGGCCCGTCCCAGTCGGCGCCGTCCGCGGCACCTCCTCCAAGACCACCACATCATCCTCCCTCCGCTCCGCCGCCGCCTGGCCGCGGTTGTCTTCCTCAGAAGGAGGCACGGGGGCGCTGGGGGCCACACTGCGCAGGGGGATGACGAGCTGCGGAGGCGGATTGCGCAAGGCCTCCGCCTCCTTCTCCGTGGCAGCCGCGTCCACCTGGGCCTTGGCCGCTGCATCGGCCTGCTCCTTCGCCGCCTGGGCGGCCCTTCGCTCCGCCGCCTCCCGCTCCTCCCGCACCTCCTGCGCGTTCCGCGCCGTAGCCTTCATAAGGTCGGCGCGGGGGTCCACGCGGCGGGAGCTCGAAGACCCTCCGACCGAGTCCATCACGGAGCCGGCAGGACCCCGTTCAAGAGAAAGCGGCACCCTGGCCGGTCGAGCAAGAAAGGATTTATAAAAGAGCTTCAATCAAAAAGCACGACAAGAATGCAGGACAATTGACACTTACGCCGAAACCGCCTGCGTCCGCTCCACGACCTTCTGGAAGCGGGCCGCTTTCGCGGCCGCCTCGTCCCGCTTGGTAGCCGCGGCGGTACCCCTGGGCTTCTTCGGCCGGCTGCCGAAGTACGTCGACATGGCCCGGCGCTTTGGCGCGGCACCACGAGCGGCCGGCGCGGCGGAAGAGCCCGCGCCTTGAGGATCCGGCGCCGGCTGGCGGTGCGGGACGATTTCAACCTCGTCGTTGTCCGCCCAATCCTGGAGGCTGGCTCCGGGCCCCGCGCCGCCTACCTCGCCGCCTTCCCCTGCGGCGGCGTCTTCCATGGCGGCCGCTCCGAGGTCCGGATCGTCAGCGTCATCTACCATGCGGTCGGGGAGAAACGGGCGCGCCGCCCCTGCGGTCCCGGCCGCTGGCGGAAGAAGAGGATTCTGTGAAAGACAAGCCGGCTGATCAGAGGCCGGCTACTAAGCGACTGACTACAAAAAGAAAAAGAAAGAAGAAATAGTTACGGCAGGCGGAGGTTTGGCGCAAGAGTACGACTCCTTGCCGAACTGCCAATCCTCGGCGAGCTTGCAGTTGGCGATGTAGTTCACCAGGTAGGACACCTCGGCATGAGGCATCTCCCTGGTGCTCAGCCGGCACGGGTCGAAGTGGTCGCTCATTTGACAGATCATGTGCGGCCGGCCTTGGAGCGGGAGAACCCGACGCTCCATGAAGGCGGCCACGAGGTCGGATCCGACCAGGCCCTCTGACTGTGCCATAACCCGGAGTCGGGCGACGGCGGCGTTCCCGGCCTGGGACAGCATCCTGGCCCGGTAGCTCCATGAGGCCGGCCTAGAGGCCGGCGGGCCGGCTACGTAAGGCGGCAGATTGACGAAGTCGCCCTGCGGGGCGACGTTCTTCACGTAGAAGTACAACTTCTGCCAGAGCTTCACCGACTGGATCAGCGGGATGGAGGGGAACGTATTGTTCTCACCCGTCCGCCTCATGGCGATGTAGGCTCTGCATGGAGCGGGCACGCCAGCAATGACGGTGCCGAGTTTGCTCTGGAAGAACTCCCCTCATAGCTCTATGATGGGGAGGACGCCAAGAAAACCCTCGCAGAGGGTGACGAAGGCCGACAGTAGCATCACGGCGTTGGGGGTGAGGTGATGCGGCTGGAGATGATAGAACTCGAGGAACAAGCGGAGGAATCCGCTCGCCGGGAGGCCGAAGCCGCGTATGCAATGCGAGCGGAAAATCACCCGCTCGCCCTCCTCCGGCGCCGGCGAGATCTCCGCCTCCGGCGCGTGCCGTACCCACACGTAGTTCTCGCCGGGCAGACGCCGCGTCCGGCGGAGGAACTCGACGTGCTCGTCGAGGACGTTGGAGCCGTCCCACGAGCTCGACAACGCCATTGGAGTGGCGCGACGGAGAAGCACTGTGGCGACGGCGGAGTGGCGCGGCGAAGAAGCACTGCGGCGATGGAGAGAGCGAGAAAAGAAGACGAGGAAGGGTGGAGCGAGGGAGAGCGTGCGAGCCCCTGCCGCTCCCCTCCTCCCCCTACTTATAGGCCCTTGCGGCGGAGCCGAGGAGGCGTGACGTGGGGGACGCGGGATCAACTGCGCCCACTTCCCCCCACGTTCCGCAATTACTGCGCCTTTACGGCATGGTGAAACCGCCGCGGGAAGGCCAACGGACCACCCTGGGCCGCAGAAGATCCGCGCCTGGGCTGAGGCCAGGAGTGGCGGGCCCGGTCCTGCGGCGACGTCCCGTCACGCACGCGCCTCGACAGGCCTTTCCTGCCACGTGACACGCAGGGAGGCGCGCGGTCAGCGCGCGGGTTGACCCACATGCCCGTTGACGAGACCACAACGCCCCTTCCAAGGCGGCGCGCGCAAGCAAAGCCGGCTCCCAGCTGCCGGCTTCTCAAGATAGGAAGCTGACCGAGCTTCTCGTTCCCCTTGCCGACCTCGAAGCGCGACCAGCTCCGGGGACTACCGTCGGGGTAAATGACCACGGGTAGCCTAGCCGGCTCCCCTTGGCACTTCAGAAAAATTACAAGCCAATCCGGCCTCCAAGAAACCAAGACGTGGGGCCGCCTTCCCCCTGTCGGCTGCCTCTCAGGCCGACTGTCGGGAGGCGGCCCGGCCTTAACCCTCATGAAGAAAGTCGCGGGAGGGCCGGCTCCAAGAAGCTGGCCTCGAGAAGGCCGACTCCAAGAAGCCGGCTCCCACGGCGCGGTCAAGATCGTACCCTCGAGGCCCGCAACCACATAACGGCGATGGGACGGGGCGTGGCTACAGTGAAGCCTGCCACCCCCAAAACTCGGAGCACGCCTGACACAGTGCGCCATACGGGGTAGCCCTGTCCCGTCCGGCGCGACACTGTTGCCATGATGACTATGGCGCCATCCACGGCGGGCTGTCAGCGCAACCCGCGGGCGATGGGCCCCTTTGGGCAGAGAGACACCCGAAGGCGGCCAGGCCTCCCCCAGTCGGCCCAAGACATGGCCGGCTTCCTCAAAGCCGGCTTGCTCCTTCCCTCGAAGGAGGCGCCTCATTAAGAAGACAAGACGACGTGAGGCTATAGTGATCGCCCACGAGGCGGCGGCACTGTAGCCATGCTTACCTCGATAAAGCCCTCATCATCAGGATTGAGGCAACAGTAACCAGCCACCGGCAGGGCCCTAGGCCGTAGGACCTGCCTGTCGACCAAGATGCCGGCAGCCGGCGGGGCCCACTAGCCGGCGGGCCCCAGCAGCCGGCGCGGAAGCCGGCGAGTGTAGACACTGACGGCTGGGACCCGCTCCCAGCCGGATTACCATTGTACCCCCGGGGGGTAGGCCTATATAAACCCCCTGGGGCACCCATGCAAAGGGTTGATCTCTTCTAGGTTACAACACACACAGAGGGAAGAATAGAGCTAGCCTTGCCCTTCTTCTTCCTCTCGCCAAACAGCTCGAGGAGCACCTTGTAGCTACTTGCATTTGTTCATCGAGTGATCATGCAGAGACCCCACAGAGCAGCAGTAGGGGTGTTATCTCCACGGAGAGCCCCGAAGCTGGGTAAGATTCGCCGGCGTGCATGTCTTCGCCTTATCCCGCTTCCAGGCACCGGCGACGTCTTACTGGCTCCCACACAGATAAGCCACCCGTTGGCATATGTCGCACCAACCTCCCGACAATTTCTATCCTCGGGTTATTTATTCATGTTTTATATGAATAATTTGCTGGTGTGCATCATGAACCTTATTTCATGACTAACATAATGATCATGGCATATTTCAAAGCGTGATTATCAATGGCTATATTATACCTATGTTCTTAATGTTTGCGAGTACATTCAAAGTACTCACTGGCTTGTCCCTGGCTATTGTCTTGGCTAGATTTCTTGCGTGGAGAGGAGCGTTGTGATGACAGCCCCGGAACCTACGCAATGGTGATAGCAGCCTCGTGAAGATAGGAGTTATCCAGGTCAGATGTTCCTGTGGGAAATGGAGTCCCATAGACATTGATGATCCGCAAACCGCTTCCACCATCAACCACTAGAAACCATTTGTTGTACTCAAAGGCCAGAATTGTCTTGTACTACATATCTTGTATTTTGCTTGGAGTTTCTGTATCAAGTTGGTGCCTCATCAGCTAACAGTTATCCTGGGGCTGGTGAGCACAAGGGCCATTTTTGGGAAATTGATATCCCGACAATCCGGACCCGACAAACTTGGTATCAGAGCCAGGCTAACCATTGGCTAATCCTATCTTGGCCAGGTCAATAAACCTAGGTAAACTAACCCACCAGACCTTAAACCAACCCCAGCCAAGCTTCTCGTGTAAGATAGCCACGCAGTGACCCGACACCTTTTGGCAGTTGGTGCCCAACCTATCAGCCTAGTCTGTCGATCACGCGCCAGTGACCGACACCTAATTTGTCTCATTCGCAAGCGTGTGAAGGAAGACTCTGTCCCCTTTTTCTGTAAAAAGGGTACGCTAGCCTCAACCCAGCACAGCACGGCCTCTACCCTAAACCGAGCCAAAATGCCAGGACCCATTGTTCACAATGAGACCACGGGAACCAACCTTGGAGGTTTTGTGACCGTGCTAGCAAACCTCACCCGTCGTGCCTTCGCGTTAGAAGAGCCTCCAGAATATGTTGTGTACCAGGGGTCAATGAGCGGTGAGAGTCGTCAATTCTGGGCCACTGTGCACGTCTATGGTAGGGGTCTATCACCAGAACGCCCCTACAGGTTCACCGGAAGGACCACTTTCTTTGAGCCACAAGCCATCCAACTAGCTGCTCGAGAGGCTATAGTTCAACTCCGACACTTGTCGCCCAGAGTTAACTGTCGCTCGTTCTACTACTACCCCAGCCATGACGGGTATGGTAGGCCACCCCAGGTTACCAACGGAGACCACGAGACGGATCCTGCATTATTGCATCTGGTACGCTATGTAAGTGCACTAGAGGAACTGTTCGATCAAATCACCCTTGATCTGATCGCGGCTCGTGGAGAACTGATCCGCCGAGCCCCGACAAGAAGAGAAGATGAGCCCGACGCCGATAGCCCAGTCGTGCTGTTCGGACAACCGATCGAGACCTTGAAGTCAGCCCCAGCCATCGACCAAGGTGCTTTGGTGTCCCCAGAAGTGCTTCGTCGCCTTTTGGGAACACGCTCCAACGGGATTGTGGCCAACAATCCTCGCAATGGTCATCATCGCTACCCCGCCCCCGCAGTCCCTCAACCCCCTCCAGCTAACCCCGATGGTGAAATCCGTAGAGAAGCCTCGGCGTCCACAAGGCACGCCCGCTTAGATATGAACGAGGAAGACTAAGCCACTCGAGTAGTACCGAGTCTTAGTATGCCCACACTCTGTAATGGTGTAATCTTGTATCGCCATAATTGAATGTTGTCTGCTTGTGCGCCCCTATATTAAATAATAGCCATGCATTAGTATGTGGGCGTACGATTGCATTTTTTTAATTCCGGGCGTAGCTACCAAAAACCACCCAACGACACCCACAGTAACACGTCACTTCTGTGAGATATGTGTATCTGTGGCATTGACCCCAACCCCACAAGGGCAGAACCGACAAACTAGTTGCCCCTCACCGTGGTAAATAACCCAGCCCAGTTGCTATGTAAAAGGCCACCTCGTGACCTTGCCAAGTACCCCTCATATTGTGCGCCGTCCTCACAGCCATTTCTTGCCATGCCGAGCCCTAGTATTTATCTGAGAACCCCAGATGCAACCCGGGTAGTTTTGTTAAAATATTGTGGGACTTTACCTGCAGTACCATGAGTTCTATCCATCCACCCCAGTATGAGTTGCTCAAATCGAGGATCACCCCTTCCACCTCGAAGTATTGGGCAGTAGTGCACATCCCTCCCTCACACCCAAACCAAGACCCAACAGAAGTCTCCTTCGTGGGGAAAGCTATGCCGACTCCGCATATGGCCATAGAAGCTGCTGCGTACGAAGCACTAGCCCGCCTTCGATTCGCAGTACCCTATGCCAGCGAACGAGGGTATTATTATTTCCCGGGTCGTGTAGCACCCGGATAAGTAACCTCCTTTCTCGGTGGACGAATTGAGAGAGACCTAGTACTGGCCAACCTTGCCTAGTATGTCATCGCGCAAGAACGTCTGACCCAGCGAATAATGGGTTATCTTCAGAGCCTCGCTGATTTAAATCCTCAGATCGCCATCGGCAGACCGCCGAGACCCGACCAGGAGAGACGCGTCCATCGACTAGTCAATCCGCTTTCCCCGATAGAAGAAGAGTGTGCCCCAGTACCAGAGACGTTTTCTCGGGACCCTGTCCATCTGCCGTTTTTATTGTAAGCGTCATAGCTATGTTTATTTGTGTGTTGCAGCTTATGGTTGTACCCTAAGTTTGTGATATGAGTAAACTCTTGTTTTCAACTAATGGGAGTATTATTTTTAAAACAACCCTTAGCAAATCTCGAGGACGAGATTTTTCTTAAGGGGGGTAGTGTTGTCACACCCCAAAATTTTGACCTTGTTTTATTAATTAAAATTTTGCCAGGAAATAAAATTTTTATTTTCTGGATTTCCTTTTTGATTTCACAACCATTATTTTCTTGGTTATTATGGAGTTTTACCCCAAGTGAAAACTTTCCAAATATATTTGGACTTGTTTACCCTCTCAAGAAAACTTTTCTTTTTATTAGTGGAATTAAATTATATGATTATTTTCCTGATCTTCATTTCTTTAAAAATGGTTTCCCATGGTTTTAGGGTCCCATTTTGAACTACAACCCTTTGATAAATTTATTTAAAATTTCAACCAAAATTTGGGGATGTCATGTGATGTTTTTAAATCACTTTTATGCATAAATATATTTTACTCATTGGATATTTTGACATCTACCCCAAGTTTTCAAATCTGGTCCAGTTGGCAATTTTGCACTACAACCTATTTTAATATTTCTTTAAAGCCTCCACAAAAATTAGGGAATGATAATAGGAGTATATTATTCAACTTTATGCAAAAACCCAGTGATGTTCTTTGAAAAATTTGAGTAAATCAACCTCATCTTCATTCTGGGCCAGCTTGGTGATTTGTACTGCAACCCTAATTATTTTTGCTCTAGTAACCATGAGCTTTTTCCTACTTATAGCCCACCCTAAAAAACCCTTAAGTCCAGGAGAATGGACCCATTGGAGTATTTTTAGTCCATGCAATGAGGCCTTTTTCTTTCTGTCCAAAACTGAGGATTTGCAAAACTTGGACTAACAAGTTTCTGGTTTTGCCCAAATGACCTTGCCATCCTCTCCTACATCTAAAGAGACCCCATTTTGGAAAGTTTGGCCACCCCAAGAGTTGCCTAGATACCCATGGCATTCTGTCAAACACCTTGGGTGCATCGTCAGTTTTGACATGACTTGTAGTTTGCATTGTGAACTTATTCCACTAACCCAGTAACCATTTCCACTAAGCTCCTAGCAACTTCTAACCTAGAACTATTGTTTTCCAGCCTCACCAAAACATCCTAGCATGCCCTGGCATTTTGCCGAACAGTTGGCGTGCACGCTCTGGGCGCGACCAGAGCGCGCGTTTTGCACGTGCGGGCGCCTGAGTCGCCGCTTCCCGCAGCCGCCTCCCCCGCGCACGTTCTGGCCCCTCCCCTCTCCCAGCCGTCGTGCCCCGACTCCTCCCTCACCGCAGAGCCACCTGGCCCCCCTGACGCCCCACAACGCAGCCACCGCTAGCCGCCGACGGCCGCAGCAGGCCACTGCCATGGACGGCGCCGCCCGAGCCACAGCAGCGCACCAGCTGCCCCCTGGAGCAGCCCAAGCTCATCCACGAGCTGGTCCGCTAGCGCCCGTCGCCGCCACGTCGCCCTGACCGCTACAGAATGGCGGTTCGCCGGCGTCCTTATCCACCGCCGCGGAACCGACCTCGTTGCGCTATAAAAGGAGGCCCCCGAGCTCATCCGAGCACTCAGTCGACCTCAGGACACCCCCATAGCACCCCCACAGCCAGCCATCGTCGGTTGGAAGCCGTCTTCCTCAACTCCGGCCGGTTCGGCCGCCGCCATGCTCCGGTCCAATTCGTCGCGAGCAGGCCCTCTCCCACCTTTCAAGCACCACCATCCTCCTCCCCTCAACCTTGTGGAGCTGCCCAGCCTCTTAGAACCCCAAATCCACCCGAAACCTGCTCCGCAGCGGAGCTCGCCGCCGGCGACTCCCTCCACCCCTGCCGACCCAACAACCACCGGGAGGACCGCCCCGGTCTGGCGGATCCATCCCTGCCCTTGGATCCCCGTGGGGAGCCGCCGTTCGTCAGAGGCGATCGCCGGAGCCCCGCCCTCGCTCGGACAAAGGAGGAAGAAGGCGCGGGCGACTGGTCAAACCTGACCAGTGGGCCCAAGGGACCCACTGTCAGTGACCAGCCCCGCCGCCACGTGGTTTAAGTGGAAACGTGAAAACCCAGAGTACGTCTCCCCTACCCCGAAAGCATATTCTGTATCAAAACATTTTTTTTCTGTTTTATTTTAAAAACAGAATTTAACTAGCTATAACTTTTTAAATCTAAGTCCAAATGACTTGATTCTTTTTATGTTGTTTCCCAAATATTGTCTAGTTTATTTTCATATTTATTTGAAAAATTTTCAAACAACCTTTTTGTACTGTTTTGGGAGTATGTGTTAATTTAAATTTATTTAAAATAGGATTTTGGAAAGGGAGAAGAAAACTTTCAAAAGTTTTGGAATGCACCCTTCCTCTCCACAACTTGAAGGCAAGCATTCTGAACCCTGGCATAATATTTGTGTGTGTTGTTTGATACGGTTACAATACCACCTTGACATGGAGCCTTCGTTATTTTTGTGACGGTATAATCATACACATGAGTGAAAAATGAAGATGCTTTGCTATTGGAAATGGATATGCTTGTGATAGTAATCACCCTCGTATGCCTTCATGTCTATCGGAAGGAAATCGGGAAGGTCTCTGTCTTGGGTAGACACGAGCTTACCCCTAGTTCCTCGTCGAGACGGTTGTGTCCGGTATGGCATGATGAGGTATGACGGGTGGTGATTCTGTCTATCGGTTGAAATATAATTGTTATGCTAATCATGTAGGGAACACTTCAACCTCCTGAGTCGGCCGTAGATCGAGTCTTGTTCCAGTAACCCCCACACTTGTTTCGTACTACCACTTGCCCCTGCCACAAGTAGGGTACGATTCAGTAAATTGTTAACCCCTGTCCTAGCACACACCATACTGAGAGGCCATGGTGGAAGATACCGGCTGCATCCGGTAGGCATGCCACTTGGTCCGGGGGCATGGGTGTTTCCGGTTGGGACCGAGAGGGGGGCACCCCTTAGAGCGCGCGATATAAGTTTGATCCCATGCTAAACGAGGTTGTAGCCTCCCCACTTAGAGTTTTGCTTGACGGGTGTCGTGGGTGATTCCAGACACCGGTAAGTTAGGCTGGTGTGTGCGGTCAGATGTGTTTTCGAATGAAAGACCGTAGACGGAATTAGTCCCGATGGACTAAAGAAATCCGTTGCTCGTGGGTAAAGAGTACACCCTCTGCAGAGATTATATCTATTCTAATAGCTGTGTCCATGGTTAAGGATTACAGTCTGGGATGGGTAAAGTGTCGGTCTTCGGAGGGAAAACTACTAAAACAAGAACATCGATTATGACCTGTGACATATGATGATTATGATTATTATTATTGTAGACTAACCATTTGTATTATTTATATTAATGGGTATCCCTGGGACGGTTCTACCTCCTGGATATGCACTGTGATTATTCTCATATAAGCCCTTTATGTGGTGTCGCTCAGACGCCCGACTGTGGCATGCTTGTTATTCATTTACCTTATAAGCCCTTTATGTGGTGTCGCTCAGACGCCCGACTGTGGCATGCTTGTTATTCATTTACCTTATAAGCCCTTTATGTGGTGTCGCTCAGACGCCCGACTGTGGCATGCTTGTTATTCATTTACCTTATAAGCCCTTTATGTGGTGTCGCGGAGACGCCCGACTGTGGCATGTTTGTTACTTATTTACTTTATAAGCCCTTTATGTGACGTCGCTCAAACGCCCGACTGAGGCATGCTTTATATTGTCATCCTTTCGAGGCGTCGCTTCAGACACCCGATCGGTGCATTTTATTTCTATCCTCGGGTTATTTATTCATGTTTTATATGAATAATTTGCTGGTGTGCATCATGAACCTTATTTCATGACTAACATAATGATCATGGCATATTTCAACGCATGATTATCAGTGGCTATATTATACCTATGTTCTTAATGTTTGCGAGTACATTCAAAGTACTCACTGGCTTGTCCCTGGCTATTGTCTTGGCCAGATTTCTTGCATGGAGAGGAGCGTTGCGATGACAGCCCCGGAACCTACGCAATGGTGATAGCAGCCTTGTGTAGATAGGAGTTATCCAGGTCAGTTGTTCCTGTGGGAAATGGAGTCCCATAGACACTGATGATCCGCAAACCGCTTCCGCCATCAACCACTATAAACCATTTGTTGTACTCATAGGCCAGAATGGTCTTGTACTACATATCTTGTATTTTGCTTGGAGTTTCTATATCAAGTTGGTGCCACATCAGCTAACAGTAATCCTGGGGCTGGTGAGCACAAGGGCCATTTTTGGGAAATTGATATCCCGACAATCCGGTCCCGACAGGTTTTCTTGACTTCTTGTATTCCTCTCATTTGCTACTGTTTTGTAATTGGGCTGAGCCCAATCCAGCACAAGTGGGCCTAGTAGATTTTGTTGTCTGTAGAAAGAAATAGCAGTCAAAACGAATTAATCAGTTCAGATGAATATGAATAGCTGACATGTGATTAATTTTTCTTGCTTAAAATACCGGGAACCTAATGCCTTTAAAACACCAGCATCCCAATGAAAAGCACCATGGATATAAAAAACCCGAGACAGATATACAACAATTCATTTTTGTAAGGATCTAAATGCAATGACCATTTTACCCTAACAATGACATAGGTCTATATCAAGGTTGATTATATATTTATGTAAATACCCAATGGCGCAAAGGGAAATTAGATGATTGCTGAAAATGACCAGTCTAATATAGCAAGCTACATCAGAAGGATGGCATAGATATAAATAGGTTCAGTACATAGCGGTTGGTCCAAGCAATAACAAAATGCAGTGGAATTAGTTATGCCAAAAGCAATGCAATTTGAACTAAAATTGTTCCCTGGAGTCCTGGAATCTGTCCATGAATCCAGGGTGCTAATCAGCAAATTCACCTGCTACTACATTCTAGGAATATGATATAGTTTAGTTAGTACCTTTCTTTTTAAGTAGTGCTCGTGGTCACTGCGGCAGGCGCCGCGGCTGTCTCAACCTCCTCTTCCATCCCTAAGGATCACACTCCTCCTTACGAGTCATGAGGAATCACAAGGATGCAAGCCTATGAAATTTAAAAAGAAAAGGAACCACAACGTCTCATCAGCCTGTTTAGTCACGGAAGGAAGGATCACATTTATATACACAACAGGGGCAACCTAATTTGAGAAAACATGCATGTATTGAACTCTTCCTCCAAATAATATATGGAGTTAATTACACATGCATCGATTTAAGCTATCTCTTACCGTGAACCTAATGCCTTTAAAACACTAGCATCCCAATGAAAAGCACCATGGATATAAAAAAACCCAAGACAGACATACAACAATTCATTTTTGTAAGGATCTAAATGCAATGACCATTTTACCCTAACAATGACATAGGTCTATATCAAGGTAGATTATATATTTATGTAAATACCCAATGGCGCAAAGGGAAATTAGAATGATTGCTAAAAATGACCAGTCTAATATAGCAAGCTACATCAGAAGGATGGCATAGATATAAATAGGTTCAGTACATAGCGGTTGGTCCAAGCAATAACAAAATGCAGTGGAATTAGTTATGCCAAAAGCAATGCAATTTGGACTGAAATTGTTGCATGGAGTCCTGTAATCTGTCCATGACTCCAGGGTGCTAATCAGCAAATTCACCTGCTACTACATTCTAGGAATATGATGTAGTTTAGTTAGTACCTTTCTTTTTATGTAATGGTCGTGGTCGCTGCAGCAAGCTCCGCGGCTGTCTCAACCTCCTCTTTCGTCTCTACGGCCCACGCTCCTCCTTCCGAGTCATGAGGAATCACAAGGATGTAAGCCTCTGAAATTTTAAAAGAAAAGGAACCACAATGTCTCATCAGCCTGTTTAGTCATGGAAGGAAGGATCACATTTATATACACAACAGGGTGACCTAATTTGAGAAAACATGCATGTATTGAACTCTTCCTCCAAATAATATATGGAGTTAATTACACATGCATCGGATTGAGTCACAGTTCAACGTTACTTCTTGCTAGATCTGGATTGCAATATCAAGTTTCTTTCCTGCAGCACCTACATGGCCACACCCTAAATGAAAGAAGACTTCCATATCCAAGTTTAGCTCAGACGTAGCTGCCTTCTTTTGCTATCTCTTACCGGGAACCTAATGCCTTTAAAACACCAGCATCCCAATGAAAAGCACCATGGATATAAAAAACCCTAGACAGACATACAACAATTCATTTTTGTAAGGATCTAAATGCAATGACCATTTTACCCTAAAAATGACATAGGTCTATATCAAGGTAGATTATATATTTATGTAAATACCCAATGGCGCAAAGGGAAATTAGTATGATTGCTGAAAATGACCAGTCTAATATAGCAAGCTACGTCAGAAGGATGTCATAGATATAAATAGGTTCAGTATATAGCGGTTGGTCCAAGCAATAACAAAATGCAGTGGAATTAGTTATGCCAAAAGCAATGCAATTTGGACTGAAATTGTTGCCTGGAGTCCTGGAATCTGTCCATGACTCCAGGGTGCTAAGCAGAAAATTCACCTGCTACTACATTCTAGGAATATGATGTAGTTTAGTTAGTACCTTTCTTTTTATGTAGTGGCCATGGTCGCTGCAGCAGGCGCTGCAGCTGCCTCAACCTCCTCTTCCGTCTCTATGGCCCACGCTCCTCCTTCTATGTCATGAGGAATAACAAGGATGTAAGCCTCTAAAATTTAAAAAGAAAAGGAACCACAACGTCTCATCAGCGTATTTAGTCATGGAAGGAAGCATCACATTTATATACACAATAGAGGCAACCTAATTTGAGAAAACATGCATGTATTGAACTCTTCCTCCAAATAATATATGGAGTTAATTACACATGCATCGATTTAAGCTATCTCTTTTCCAGATTGCTCAGGATATTTTAATTGCTAGCAAAGAATCCTGGGAAAGAAGTTGGTTATGTTTCGACACACTGCAAAGTTAGTTATATATCGACACATGCTACAATGTCAAATAGAGGCCCACTTTCCCAGATTTCATTTCATATTCACCCAAAGCACACATGGACATATGGATACACACTAGATCCAACTTGTGTATTTAATAAAAAGAAATAAGAAGGATCATCTGTAAAGAGAAAACACCACATCACCAAAAACCAAATGCTTAAGATCGAAAAGGTATGCATTCATCCACTATTTACAACTGATCCTACCAAGAAACATTTAAAAAAGATACAACAAGCACTGACAAAAATATAGGAGCAGCTATTCTAAAAATATGATCAGAATGCATTAGAAATAACTCACATAATATGACAGTGGATCATATATCACAATTAGAATACATTATACTATTGAAAACAAAAAATGAGGTGACCAATTAGAATATTCTCATTTAGGTGACCACATTCCATAGTTTAAATTAAAAATTAGGCTTCTTCCTAAAGCATGCACTCAAATAGGAGGCACTTAAAAAGAATCTGAATGAAACATACGGGCATACCTTCGATGTTTCATTGCACATCTTAATGGAGATATTATTATCTTATGGACCTCGGTAGAATCGATGACCTTATTAGTTGCAGCTATAATTATATGAAACAGGGGCCTGCAATGAAAAATGACATACCATGATTGATCACAAATGAATTAAGCAGCTACAACTATTCTATCTCATTCATCTGATAATGAAAAGATCACCGGTTAGATGGTAATAGAAATAGCGTGATTATTTAGACACAATTTTATTTATTTTTCATTTATGATGCTCTTTGCTTTGTCCCAGAAACCCACTGTTTACTTCACCTTAGGACTGCATAGGAGATATTTCTTTCAAGGGATACTCAAACCAGCTATTTCTATTATAATCCAACCTATTCACTATGGGAAGACTAAAGAGAGGGGCATAATAGAATGAAATATGTATTACATAAAGAGAGTGTAGCTCACCTTGTGGCTGCAGGTTGGCATTGCTTGGGGAGGCAGTAGCTGCAGGCTTTGAGAAGGATGATGTGTATACGGTTCTCCCATTGTTGTAGCTTGTGGGAGACGCAAGGTGCAGTGTGCAGGCCGAGATCTACTCTCCCTCTCCCATCTCACTCTCTGCTTCCTCCTCCAGCCTGCTCTGTTTGCCAAAAAATGCACCTTACCAAATTCAGAAAATGACACCGAGAATAGATGCAGAGATAAGTACAGGGAACTCAATAATCCCTAGAAGAAAAAATTGAAAGTAATGTGTAATTTGACTTCAAATTAACAGCCTATGCGGGTTACTCGGCTGACTAATTATAACCACATGTCACTAAAACTACATGCCAAGATGCCAAAGACTTCCTCAACAACACCTAGAATAAAATGCCATTACTTAACCTACAAACTTTGTCCAATATGGGAGAGGACAGATGGTTACCTTGGCGGGATCAAGCTGCGAGACCTAGAAGAAGCAGTGGCTTCTTGGGTTCGAACAGGCGAGGTTGGCAAGCTACAGGCCAGAAGACATGATGGTTGATGGATACCACCAAATCTGTGTGGCGACGTAAACTAAATGCACCAAGTCATCAAAAGTCTAAGAAAAGTTTGCATAACAATCAAGCATTACAAATACTTGATATTTTATATTAGGGGTGCAGTCCAAACAATGGTTCATAACAACGCATCTATACAATAGAAGGCACCACAAGCAAGCTAAATCAGGTATGAAAATAGTAGATAGCAAAGCGACATGAGAATAGTAGTCGAGTATATTGGCATACCTTTAATTCTCAAAGAGTTGATTGGTTCATAACAACGGTTCCAGGAGAAAGCTGCGATAGAAAAAAAATAAAGATATTCTTTCAAGGAACGCCCAAAGGGTTGAGCAGGATAAGCTAATAAATATACATGATATGTAAACTTCAAAACTATATAGCAAATGAGCATACTGTAGAGAGATAAATGCAGATTTGAAGCAACATATTCATAGATCGGCGGAGTCTAATTGTAGCAGGATATCCTTGTGAGACTGATACACACTACAAAAAAATACACTTCCGTGATGATACGTGTTTGTCACAGTAGGTCACGTTTTCTGTCATGCATGTACATCCATGACAATTTTATGACAGAATCAAGATAGTCATACCTGTGCTTTGTAGAAGTGTTCCATGACATTACCAAAATTATCATCACGGAAGTGTCCACTTCCATGACGACAAATCGCGCGTCACAGAAGTGCTTTCGTCAAGTGTGACCGACACGTGGCATCCACCATAACGGAACACCGTTAAGCTATCGATTCCGGTTTTGGATCCGATAACTCGTTAATAGCCCCGACCAATGGGGATTTTCCACGTGTAAAATCATCATTGGCTGGAGGAAACACGTGTCTGCTCACCGTTGGGACATATGCCATCCACTCATTGGACCCAAAGCGCCTATGATACGATGACACATGGCACGCCCCAACAGAGGCCCATTCCTGTGAAAAGGCCGACCCGTTTGACTTGGTCAAAAGGTGGCGGGTCGGCCCACTACAAGCCTGTTTGCATATAGCCCATTTATAGCCCGCTAACCCAGGGCCCGTTTACGGCCTATCCGAATTAGGCCCAGTAGCGTCATCTGGGCCGTCCAATATAATTCTAGACCGTTTTAACTTCCGGCCCATGTATGGCCCATGACGTCTTACGGCCCATATGAGGCCCTTTGTAACTCTCGGCCCATTAACGGCCTGTGGTTAAACTGGCCCGTAATTAATGAACAGTGTATCACTTTATACCCATTAACGGCACATGGTGAAACTGGCCCGTAATGAACAGTGTATCACTTCATACCCATTAACAGCCCATTATTCCGTTGGGCCGTTTCTAGCCCATGTTATCTTTCGGCCTTCTCACGGCCCATTTATTCTTGGGCTCATTTCCAGCATTCGGTTACTTACGGCCCGTTACTGTCATTTTCTGCTTGTGGGCCAAATTCAGCCCGTGGTTACAGTCGGCCCGTTTGTGGCCCGTTAATACGTTGGGCCGTTTTCATGTAAAAAAACCTGTTGGGCTATTTTCATAGAGTTATCAAATACGGCCTATTAACGGCCCGTTATTGTCCATGAATAGTACGTCCCTTGATTGGCGAAATGATGATACGTCCCGTAGAAGGCCCATGGATCGTATGGCCCGTAGAAGGCCCATGGATCCTACGGCCCGTATAGTAGGCCAATGGATCCTACGGACCGTGGAAGGCCCATGAATCATACAGCCCACAGGAGGCCCATGGTTACTACAGTCCAAGTGTTGCCATGATTATTTTGGCTAGTTTCCAAAAATAGGTTATTGTGGACATAGAAAAACACAGAAAAAGAACTGCAGTGACTACAAGCAAACAACTAAACAAGACAATAAGAAATAAATAAGCAAGCAATTAACGCTAGCCTATTACCGCTATTACACATATTACATCCACTGGCCACCAAAGTTCGCCACCAGTGCAAATATAGGGAACAAAGCAGCATATTACATACACTGGCCGTCGAAATTGGCCACCAGTGCAAATAAACGCGGCAGCAAAACAAGAGCATAACTGAAACAACTTCAGAAGAGCTCAAGAAACGGTATCCTGGGTATTCACCATGCTGGCAATAAGAAACTGAAACAACTTATTAGCTTTGTCCTATTTGGCGCTAAAATCCTCCAACGCTTGATGTTGCACCAGAAAGTATGCATATGAATGCTCCACGGACTTCCGTAGTCCGTCCGCTTCTTGCCGCAGCACAGCTGTTCGATGTATTTCAGCTTGTAGTTGAGACTTAAGAAACCGAACTGATTCAAACAGTGAGTTTGAATAGCTTGTGCAAGCGCTAGTGGCCAGTAACTCGAACACTAAACCAAGACAGGACTTTGGGGTTGTCTCACTGTCTTTGAGATAGTCTTCCTTAGCTGTTTTATCAGCTTTGTTGGAGACCAACAAGGATGTGTCACTATCCTGAACCTTATCTGCATTACTTCCTTTACCATTTCTTAATAAGGCACTCTTACCCAATATTTTGTCAACATTCTAAAAAAGAAACAAGCAGACACATAACCGATTTAGCATGTACTAGTATATGAAACTCATTTCGGTGAACCAGTTCATTAGTAAGGTGGACAGGATTAAACTACCAAGTCTTCTATTGCCAAGTACTAGTACATAATAAAAGCATCAAACAAACATATATCTATGTCCTATGGTCACTGCATTGTCTTGCCAAATCAAAATAGAGACACGGTTCAAATCATATCAGTTCAAGACAAAGCAGCAGTGAAAGAATACAAAGCGTGAGAAACTACACGGCACAACAAGATTTCAGATGGGTACCATGGGTCTACATGTACAACAACACTATTGACTCTGTTGTGATGCTAGTAATGTGCATGATATGAGAAGTCAACTGTATACACCATTGAAATTGAAATTAACAGAGCTATTGATAAAAGCAAGCCTGTTAAAGAAACATGTGTGAACATACCTGTTGTACCATTGGAGTTTCGATTGGATCCTTCAATTTAAAAATAAGTTGTATGAGTAAATACAGTGATACAAGAGCAAAGCAGTATGCACGATAGCAATCATAGATAAAAAAGGCACGCTTAAGCGCGTTGGCAAAATGCATTGCGCATAACTACGCTTAGTCTGTGCATAACTACGCATAAGCATGCGCTTTGGTCAGTAAAGCGCAAGGCCGTGGCGAAACACACTTAACGCCTAGCACTTTTTAAACTATGATAGCAATGTAATCTTAAATTGGAATAGTTGTTCTTCTGGTTTAGGCACTTGTTCTACATGAATAGAGTACAGTAAGGCACAAGAATATAGTGCTTAAAAATAGAAAATGAGCTCATAGACCTTACTACATTCTTGGTTCGGGACCAGTACAGAACAAGGCGTTCCCAGTCATCGTCCAGTAAATGTGTCTTAGGAGAACGTAAGGGAATTTGATGAGTTTCTTTGCCAGTGAAGTACGTTTTCTTCCAGTAATTCCGATACTGCCACCAAGCATTCTTGAAGATAGCAGAGGTATTAGCACAGGTTACCTCATCCTAAGTTTCCAAATCGGTCCTTCTTTATAGATAAAAATGGGAAAATTTGCTGTATTATAACCATCATGGAGGTAGGATGTATGGGACAAAGCAAAGTAATTTCCATGAATAACATTACTTACACAGAACTCCTGGACAAACACCTGCAACTGGCATTTCCTTCATCTTCAGTATAATATTTCCAAGATGGGAAGGTACGCACATACGATTTAACAACATCAAATGTGACAGACGCTAAACTACGACTAGCTGGTTGTGCTTCCTCCACAGGAATAGGCGTACTAACTGGTGGAGTTGGGTTTCACCGTGGTAGTACTGTCCCTTTGGGCACTGGAGCTGCCTAACTAACTGCTCTTGTTTGGGAGCTCTGTAGTGGAGATGGTGTTGTGTCAACAGGAACTGGGTTACTATCTGCTAGGGTTGGGGTTAGATTGGGTGAAGCTGGTTCTCTGTCCATCGCAGTAGGGGTACAATCTGCGAGAGTTTGGGTTATGTGTGGTAGGGCTGGTTCTCGCGCATGTACAACGGGGGTGCTATCTCCACCAAGAGGTAGCACTGTTTTATTTGAAGACCGTGCTTTTAGTCCGCTAGATACTGGCATCACCCGCTCCAATTCAAATGGCTGATAAACAGGAAACATAGTTGAATGTACAGACATTGTATGAGAGACAGATGCAATAGATAGTGTGGAAAAAAGAGGACATGAAATAGTTGACATGTATATTGTTTAACTAAAACGGATAGCATGACATAATTTCACATATATGATGTCTATCTAAACTGGATAGCATAGCATAACATAATTCAAAGATATGATGAATAACTAAACAGGATCGCATGACATAATTCACCTATATGTTATCTAAGTAATCAAGATCGCATCATTTAATTCGCATATGTGATTTATATGCTAAATAGAGGGCATTGGATATGATGTCTGAACTAAGAACATGGTGTTGAATATTGTGTATATGATGTCTAAACTATGCAATGCAAGGCACCATATGCATGATGTGAGCAGTATAATTGTGCTAAGTTAGAGCATACACCTCGGTGGGGGAATAGGACTGGTCATCTGTCTCTGAATCCATCTCTGAGGAGCTATCGGGACCCAACAGGAGATCTGCTTCGACAGGTAGCACTGTCTGCTCTGAAGGCCTTGTTTTCACTCCAGATTTTTCAATCTCCCACCCAAATGGCTCATAGGAAGAGTAGTTTAATATACAAACATTGTCGACAAATGGAAATGTAATGAAGAAAAGGATGGGCAAGATATCATTCAAATATATGATGTCTGGTTAAACAGGATGGCATTGCACATTTCACATATATTATGGCTGGCTAAATGACATGAGACTGCATAATTCCCATATATAATATACAAACTAAACAGGTGGCATTATAGAACATGTCTAAACTAAGCAGATGACATATATGATGTCAAAAGTAGGCACTGCAAGGCAACATATGCATGATATGACTAACATCATCATGCCAAGGTAGAGCAAACACCTTGGGGGGTAAATAGGAGTGGTCAGCGGCATCTGAATCTGCCTCAGAACAGATATCTTCCTTTGGATTACAATCTGGAGAGGGGTGGGGAGGGTTTGCCATTGAACCCACCATGGAGCGAAGTCTGCATGACATTGTATTGCCGCGCAAAACTCTTCTCTTTTTCTCTACATGTTCAGCATGACTGTGTACAATATCTGACATGCATATGAAAAAAAATATGGTGAGATTATGTAAGGAGAGCATGCAGAAATTTAGAGTGATGGTAACAACCAGTGGATGGATCCAAAAATAATGATAGCAGGTTGATGATTGCTTTAATTTAATAAAAAGACAGATGATGATTGATTTACTATTTGTTTCCCACCCAAGATGAACAACATAGGCATACCCTAGGTGAACCAGATATTAGACAGAGATACTATTCATTGCTTCCTCGATATGTGCCCCACAACTAATTTAGAACTCAATTTTGAACATTAATTTGGACCTGACTTGGAGTCCAAGAGGTGAACATGACGAGAAAGTAGCAGGTAATTTTAAGCAATGCATAACATAAGCAGAAACAAAAGAGTGCGACCTCTCTTGTGGACCCGTGTACTCCTCAGGTTCATCTGCTGAGTCGATGATGGTGATGTCGTCGCGGTGGGTGCCGGCGGCAGGGAAGGAGATCTGAGGCGGCGAAAGATGGCCAGGAGTCGTGATGTCTGGTTTGGTGGATGTTTCTGTCGATGGAGCAGCTCAGGTGAGGTGGACAACGTCGCGGTAGGAGCAGGACAAACCACACAAAGTTCCCTTCGACACCTACCTGTAACTGAAGTAATTTTGTAAGGGCTCATTTGTCTTGCATGATTCTAAAAATGCAGGGATAGGAAAAACACCGGAATAGGATAGGAATGCACATGGTAAACAGAGCATTTGTAAACACAGGATTTCTATCAACTTGGGTGTTTGGTTTACAGGAATTGGAAGAGCAGAGGAATGCAAAGAAACATGGCCAAAATAAAGTGAAACCATATGAAAGCGTGTACAGTTAGAATGTTATTCTGCCACTAATGCACTTGGTCTTGTTTTCATGCATAGGATTTTGAAAAGTAGGTCCAGGTGGATGTTTTGCTTCATTCCTTTCAACAAAATGCATGAATAATTGAATAGTAGAGTGCCATTGGAAAATTCCCTATTGCTATGTTTTTCGTTGAAACAAAATAGCCCTATTGGATCGACATGAATGTATACTAATAAGTGATGCAACAAGTGTACAACCTCTTTGTCGTAGCTGTGTCGACCTCAGCATCATTGGGTTGGTCGTTGAAGCAATTGAGGTAGAGGTGGACAGCATCCGGGGCACTGCTCTGTTGTGGTGGATCGTTCTGTCGTTGGAGCAGCTTCGGTGAGCCGTAAGACATCAAGGCTGAAGCAGCACAAGACAGACATCATCAATCTCAAGTGGGATTCTAATAGCATCTCCAATAGATGATGTAAAATAGATGTAAAATTTACATCACCAAAAACCACCTGACTACAACAGATGAGGTAAAAACCACCTGTCAAAACTGAAATTTACTGTGGAATCTGAATGTTACTGTCGAAACTGAACGCAATGGTAGCAGAGAGGCACTTGACATATAGTTTAGGGAGGGCCTGCAGTTCATCTTCATCCTGCACCCCCCTGAGCCGCGAGCCACCACCGGCCGAACCGCCGGCCCCAGCGCCGCCTCGCCGCCCCGAAACAACTCCCCACCGCCGGTCCGCGGCCGCCCCGGCAGCCCTCTAGGCCCCCCGCCCCCCACCCTGAACCCTAAGATAGATAGTGGGGTACCTCTCCGGCGATCCCCCGTTCTTCCTTAACTCCGGCGAGCCCCCCCCACCAACCTAAAAATTGACTGACCCAAAAGTCGATTCAGTCGACTGAAGTGTAGCTAAATCGGAGCAGAGCAGCAGAACATGTGAGGGGGAGAGCAGCAGCAGTAGCACGAGCGAGCGAGGGAGAGCCGGAGCAGCAACAACTGTGCGAGCGAGCGATCGAGCGAGAGCCGGAGCAGCAGCAGCAACGCGAGGGAGCGAGCAAGAGCCGGAGCAGCAGTAGTAGATTCGACTGGTATGGCCGCTACCACCGAAGGGGCCTCGCACTGGGGAAGAGCCGTCATGGAGATATCACCCGCGGCGCCGGCTTCAAGGTAGCCGCTCCATGGGGGTGCGGGATGGAGCACCGTCGGCACCGGAAGGTCTAGTTAAGGAGAAGGTGCGATGCGATGAGTGTACAACCTCTTTGGTGGCGCCGAATAAGCCTCGGCTTCGTCCGAGGAGTCGGTGAGGATGCTGCGGTTCCGGTGGAGCAGGTTAAGGTGGTGCTGTGGGGATGGAGCAGCCGCCATAGACGAGGCGATCATCGGAGCAGCTCCTTGGAGGTGGAGGACGGGGCGGCTGAACCGGCGGGATGACGAGATGGATGACGGATCCTCATCCGGGGAGGTGGACGAGGGGCGTTGAGCTGTTGCGATGGACGACGTCGTCAGGGAAGAGGCTCCGGCTGGGCAGCGGTGAGGTGGTGGACGGAGGAGGGTGGGGTTTCGCGGCTGGAGCGGAGAGGTTATGGCGGCCTCGGATATCGAATGGCAAAAAGGAGGCAATGGGAGGGGTGAACCATGACTTAGGGACGCGCTTGTCCAAAATATAGGGTGTGTTACAAAAGTACCCCCCACCATTTGAACTAGCGGCCCTTTCGGCTCAGGGTTAGAAGGGGGATTTCGCGTGTCGGGATTTGGCAGCTGGAGGGAGTTTTCGCGCGCGTTGTAATTTCGGGATAGCAAGGCGCGGGTTGTGAAGGCGCCAGTTTTGGGAGCATGATATCTGAATTTTCGGGATAAAACAAGGCGCGGGTTGAATTTTAGGGACAAGCCTAACGTGAAATATTGTACTTGTATGTACCAAATCAATTCGCACTTCCCTCAACCAAAAAGAAAACAAAAAAATAAAACTATTCACACCACACAAAGAGAGAGTCTTGCCCCGTTTTACTATAAAAATGCTATTCAAAGCTACTCCCTCCTTCCATCTATATAGGGCCTAATGCGTTTTTCGATGCTAACTTTCACCCAATATTAGAGCAATAATATATGACATGCAACTTAAACAAAGCATACCGTTAAATTCGTCTGTGAAAGGTTCTTTCAATGATATAATTTTCACATTGTGCATGTCATGTACTATTAATCTTGTCAATAGTCAAAGGCGGTCTTAAAAAACGCATTACGCCCTATATAGATGGAAGGAGGGAGTATGAATCCATTTTATGTCCAATTAAATTTTTTTGCTTGCTGTATAATGCATGTAACCTACTCATACCAACATTTTAGTGAATTCCAAATGTCTATACAACCGCTGCAATTCGAACTGAATTTGAATTTGTTTCTCTATTTCAATAAGAATCTACAATCATGATTTTTGCCAACTTCAACCATCGTTCGTGTATTACCTTAATAACACACCACATGATTACTATAGAGATAGATATGAACTATGTGTACTACGTGAACTCGAATTCTATTTTTTGAATACACTTGATGTTGATTCCAAATAATAGTACATTTGATGTACTAACTATATATTCATAATCTAAACCATGTTCCATACGTACACCGTGTTTATCTCACATAGTATAGTGCCCCGCCCCCTACATTATGACAAGTATTTAGACCTGAGCTACAAAAGCCAGACATTAGCCCAAATTATGATCAATGTTCTATATATTATACGTAGTACTAGCAAGATGCCCAAGCGTTCCACAGAACATCAACATGATCAAGGGGAGGCCTAATTTGCAAATATGGAGAGGGGTGTGGGTATCGTTTTTCAAAATTGCCATAGTTTCCTTCCTATCCGTCAGATATAAATTGGGCGGCCTGTATATATTGCAGGATGGCAGGCACACCATCATCAACAACTCCGTTTTTTATTAGAGGTTAGATAAAATATATTATATGTAGTATAACATGTTCATAACCACACCATGTGTATCACCGCTATATATATTCACACATGCGTCGGTTTAAAACACTATGATAAATTCTTCAAATATCTGAATTCGCTTTTTATAATGAAGTATGATCTCTATTCGTCTTTTACACCCACACAATCCTCTTATCTTTGTAGCTAGCGCTAACTTTCTCTCGTGCATGCACACGCCCGCATCCCTCTCACCCTCCCTCAGCATTCTCTAGCTCCATCGCGCAAATTCGTCTTTTCACTTTAGGTCGTTCACCCACGGTGTGTGTAGACCCCCCAGTTCCTTCTTTATGGCACACATCGATCGATATGCCTATCTAGTCAGGTGTGCCTAGCACAAACACAAGCTTCCCCTCTTCTCTTATCACCGTCCATGCCTCACTCCCACCACTCTTTTCATCGATCTCGTACTCGCACACTCCTTCCCCCTCGATATAGTATGAATCTCGCACCACCTACTAGATGCATCCCTCTCTCTCTCTATCCTTCTCCCCGTGCCTCATTTGCTTCTAACACACACATGCATGTATACCGATCGATCTCCCAACATATACCTAGGTCGACTTTAACTATTCCCCCCCCATCGATCGACGCACCTCACAATTTATCTCTCTTCTTTCTTTGACAAAGGACGATTGATCTTCCTATGTAGTTATGTCTGCTTACCACAGCCATATCGTCCCCCCTCATCATTCATGCATGCCTCCTGACCCGTCTCTCACATGCACGTGCACAGACAGGCAGCCATCCCCTCTCTTATTGATATTGCAAGCATGCCCTCCGGTTGTCTAGCAAGCCTATCCCACCATTTGTTAGAAGCAACTCCACTACCACCCCCTCCAACACTCTAGCTATGTCTCTCTCCCAACCTTATTCCTCTCCTACACATATGCATGGATGCCGATCGATCTCCCTTAATACATGAGGTAGGCGCCTCTCTCCTCCTCCACACATATACCAGCCATTGTACCTCTATAGTTAATTAGGCCTTCCTCCCCCCCACCACACACCGATAGTCCAGTGCTGTAGGTAGGTATCCATGCCACAGAGACAAACTGCACTTGTCCCCTCTCACGTTCCAGTAGGCCAGCCACTCTATATCTTTGACGTGGGCACACACAAATTCAATGGCAGTCTTTATCGATCGCGCGCGCACACACACACACACCATCATCCCTCTCTTCGATTCTATGGACACCTCAAGCCGATGATACCTCCACTCTCTTCTCGTGGATCGCCCCCTCTATATATATGATATATCCAGGACTCTATTTCACACACATTGCATATGTTACATTTTTTGATTGACCCCCCCCAAAACCCTCACAAACCCACACATTATATCTCTCTACGTTTGTATCTCTCTCACACAACCCCACGTAGGTGGTGTACGTATACAAGAAGAGAATAGGTGCACCGTGCACGTACTCACGCTTCGTGCCCAGCCACACCCGCGCGGGTACATGGTGGAGCTCATTTCTGTACGAAATGGCGGCCCACATGCTAATTTGAACGCGTGTAGCGGTTGTTTACCTACGGAGGTCATGTACCACGCATGCACGAAACAAATTTCGACTTGATGCGTTGGCGCGCTATTTTTAAATAAAGTTATATCTCTCAATGGCACGTACACAGAATATAAAATGAATTTTATGGAGAAATAGGTAGTCCACTCCACTATATGCAATGGAGCCTGCCTGCCTGGTTTGTCTCTCTTCAGAGTATCTCACACAAGGCTGTGGTGGCCTTTCTCTCTCTCTCACCGTTGGTCACTGATCCGGCCGCATCCTGTCCATCGGCGGAAAGGAAGGACGTGCATCGCTTCTCCGTTCGATGGCACCGAGGCAGCACGTCCCGATCTGTGGTACATGCCGTTCTCTCTGACCAAGCTCCGGCGCAGTAGGGCCTACGCCACCTGCTCGCTGCCGCAGTATGGGCAGATTCCGCCTGCCGCCGCTCACCTAGTTACATCCCGATGACCTCTAGGTATCACCTCCGGCCTTGCTCCACTGCCCGTCTTCCCACGTCGCTGCATGTGGATCTTCCATAGTTCTTTGCCCAAAACGTACTCGTCCGACGTACTTTCCATATTGCAATCTCGTCCTCACACCGTTTTAGACAAACACAACCATGTTGTTATCTTCCCTTAGGACAAGGAATATGCTTCTTTTTTGTCGTCGCATGTGTCATCAACTATTAATGGCAGTAATTGTTTCCTTTCTACCTCTTTTTTGCAAATCTGGCTATCCATTTCACCTTGTTGCTATTGCGACCTTTTGGTGAACTGCACAAATCACTATTTTCTTAAGAGTGTTTTGTGCAGTTCTACCAAAATATCACACGGGCAACATCTCTACATTTCAGTGCGACTGCACAAAGGGAGAATGGTTTTGCTATATCCTCCTCATCCAACTCTGAGCCTAATATTCTCCAACTAGTTAGTCTTAAGAGAGACTACAAAGGTGACCGGCTTCTATTTGTGTGTTTATTGTTTCATCAACAGTCCTCTATTATCGTAATCACACTTAATATCTTTGGAACAGGGATGCTCAGCTCTATATTAGTGGACCTGCACAAAATGATCGAAATGTTGCATGCTCGAGACAGCTACTTTTTTTCCCAACATGCCTTGTTGATTTAGACAGAGCTGGGGGGACGTTCCTGCCAATGAAAGCATGGATCAATTTTAATTTAATACCTTCTCACAACTTTGTCTTCAGTTGTGATGTAAATATTAGCTCTGATCTGCTAATAATTGAGATGCATTAGCAAGGAAGTTAGTTTTTTATTGATTCCGAAAGAGCATCGATGGCAAGACACACTAAACAAAGTTGAAAGCTCACACCATTGTACAATTTAATGTCCCTAGAAAATTATTTGTATAGTACGTCAATTATGTAAACAAATGTTGGAAGCTTGATAGCATTGCCATAAGCATCTTCGGCATCTCGGTCCATGTGCCATGCACAAAATTATACTCCTTCGTTCCTAAATATTTGTCTTTTTACAAATTTCAAATGGGCATATTTTACAGTGTAGATTCACTCATTTTGCTTCATATGTGTACTCCCTTCGTTCCTAAATATTTGTCTTTGTAGAGATTTCAACAAGTGACTACATACGGAGCAAAATGAGTGAATCTACACTCTAAAATATGTCTATATACATCCGTATGTAGTAGTCCATTGGAATCTCTAAAAATACAAATATTTGAGTAGTCACTCGTTGAAATCTCTAGAAAGAAAAATACTCCGGAGTATATTTAAGAACCGAGGGAGTAGTGCACAGCTGCATGGGAGACTCAGCCCGGTCGTTGCGCCGCATTAATAGTGAGTAATGAGCAGTCAAATCATAAGCCCAACCTTTCCCACTATAAGTTGCTCGGAAGAAGCAACCATCAATACGCTCTTCTTTCAATCCGCTCATACTACTCCATCCGTCACTGTTTTATAGAGCGCGCTTCAGAAAAAGAAAAATCTCTGGGACCAAGGCGACTAGCGATCGGCCTGAAAAATAGAGGGAGTACAACGCATGCGTCGGTCCTGCCTTTGGGCTCCCCCGGCGGGCCGTTCGCCCACAGCTTGGCCATGTAGTGTGGCAGTGGGGATGCCCCCGCTCTGATGTAGACGACCGACACGGCGATAGCCGTGCCGATGTCGAGCACGCTGCCGACCAAGAAAAACATGCGACCGTCCTCCTCCGCGAACAACAAGAGTCGTGGCTCCGACAGTGGCACTTGCAGCTGGAGTGCCTTGCCGTACTGGATCCTGTGCACGGGCATGGGATGCACGGTGCTGATGTGGTGGGAGAGCACCGGCGGCCGGCCTTGATAGCCGCAGACGGGCACGGGGCATTTGCAGGGCGCGAGCGGACACATGCTCTGGTGATCGGTGAGCTTTTGGTAATTGGCGTAGACCCCACAGCCATCGTGCGGGCACTCCACCCTCACCGAGGAGAGGACAGCGTCCCCCGCCGTGTTCCGCACATTGAAGCCACCGCCGCGCTCGCACTTCTGGCATTGCCACTGGTTCCCAGGGCGCTCGACGCGGCAGTCCGCGCAAGCCAGGTGCCCTCCCTTGCACTGTACATATCAATCGGACAATAAATCAATCAAGAAATCTGCACCTTGCTCGATTAGCCAAACGGACGAGGTGTATTCGAACCTCATACACTAGAGGGTTCAAGGGGCAGAGGCACAAGGGGCAGTGGAGCAAGGTGAGGTCCATCAAGACCATATAGAGCTCCATCGTCGGGTCCTGTTCCGTCTGCATGATCTCGCCCTCCTCGTGCACAACCATCTCTCGCTTTATTAGGGTCGGGGCATTACAAAGCTTTACCGTCACATATTCATACTACTTCAAGGTGCATTAAATCAACACATGCAAGTATCAAAATAAGAGTCACGACATGCATGCATGCGTTGTAATTAATGCATCGGTAAACACAAATTATTGAAATATATCGAGTGCAGTGCTTTAATGTGTCGCGTCAACTCGTACAAGACCGAGAGGTTTGATTACTACAACGCCCTCTCGCCTTAACCGCACCTGCCTTTGGCTGCATGACAGGTGGGCCACCGACCTGTTGGGCCCACCTGTCATAGACGCAAAGGCAGGAGCAGTAAGTCAATGAAGCTGCATCCCTCCCTCACCCATGAGTGTGGTGGCTGCTGGCAGGACTAGGAGAAGCTTTTGTTCGCTACACGCTCTCCCTCCCACACGTGGTGGACATGCAGCAGTTTAATCGGTGTCAGATGGCTAGAAGCATACTGTAGTACTTGAGGGAGTCCTAGATTAGGGGGTGTCCGGGTAGCCGGACTATACCTTCAGCCGGACTCCAGGATTATGAAGATACAAGATTGAAGACTTCGTCCCGTGTCCGGAAGGGACTTTCCTTGGCGTGGAAGGCAAGCTTGGCGATGCGGATATTCAGATCTCCTACCATTGTAACCGACTTTGTGTAACCCTAACCCTCTCCGGTGTCTATATAAACCGGAGGGTTTTAGTCCGAAGGATAATCTCAACATACAACAATCATACCATAGGCTAGCTTCTAGGGTTTAGCCTCCTTGATCTCGTGGTAGATCTACTCTTGTACTACCCATATCATCAATATTAATCAAGCAGGACGTAGGGTTTTACCTCCATCAAGAGGGCCCGAACCTGGGTAAAACATTGTGTCACTTGTCTCCTGTTACCATCCGCCTAGACACACAGTTCGGGACCCCCTACCCGAGATCCGCCGGTTTTGACACCGACATTGGTGCTTTCATTGAGAGTTCCTCTGTGCCGTCACGATCAGGACGGATGCCTCTCCCCGTCTTTAAAGACGGCGCCGTTATTAAGGGAGCCATGGCTGTCGGCCAAACTCTCCGGCTAGGCGGTTTTCTTATGACCGCCTGTTCGGCTGTTGCACCGACGGTGACCTCTCGGGTCATCAAAAGCAATCTTCACGTCAGCTCAGAACTCGTCGAGCAGTTGGATCCAATGGAGCTCTCTTCCGTAAATGAGCTCTTGGATCGCATCGCCGCCCTGGGGTCACTACGGATTATGACCAGGTTGGGCTTAAACCCGATCTAAGAGAGATTAATTCTCCCCAAGTCACCCATCATGTTGCCGTATTAGAAGCGCAGTGCGGCGACCCTTCATCTATCCTAAGGACTAGCTATGTCCGGATTCCCGATCCCTCCAAGCCGGATAACCGCAGAGGGGAGGATGTAACTCAAGACCTGAACTTAGAATCAGGCAACGGGCTAGACTCATTGGACAACATCCAAGAATCCAAACTTCAGAGTTCGGAAACTCCTTGGCCTCTAAGTCTCAGATTGGGCGAGGTCTCGGATTTAATTCCACCCACCCACCCGAACATAAGCGATCTATCCTAAATCAGGCAAAAGCCCGAAGAAACAGTACATCATTACTAGGCAAGGTTCCTCCTGGTTATGAACAGGATAAAGGACTGCCGTGAGGAAGACGCAATCTCAATCTTCTGCAATAATTGCACGGGCAAGGGAATCCTCAACGCCATAAGTTGTCGTGATATTACATGCTTCGCTGACTTGGTGTCCATAGTACAAAAGTACTGCGCGATGGAAAGCGCCTGGAAAATCGAAATAAAATTTTGGGACAATCCGGCCCTGAATAGAAACCTCGGCCGAAACAAAAGGGTGCATCATCGTCAGACACCCGGGTTAAAAACCAAAAAACCAAAACCCTCTACAGGGCATGGAACAGTACTGGAGGGATGGCTTAATGGACCCTGTAAAATTCATAGTACAGAGGACGCCACACCAACTCACAGCCTTAGAGCATGTTGGATAATCCGGCAGGTGGCCAAAATGGGCGAAGATCTCCTAATTTCGGAGGCCGCAGAAAGCCACCTCAGGGACCCCAGTACAGTCTTAACAGTCTTCGAGACTTTCACATCAAATAATATGCGAAAAAGAACACTCCGCAGCCTCGCCGAAGTCTATCAAGTAGCAACAATAAACCCATGGAGTGACACGGCTATTAATTTTAATGCCAGTGATGAACCTAAATTCCGAACAGCTCGAGCACCAGCCGCACTGGTCCTCATTCCAATAGTGGACGACTTTCACCTCACCAAGGTACTCATGGACGGAGGCAGCGGATTGAACCTCATTTATGAGGAAACCCTTCAAAAAATGGAAATAGACTGGAACCGCATTGAGCGAAGCAGCACAACCTTTAGAGGAATAATCCCCAGTCGGGAAGTGCGCTGCACAGGAAAAATCACACTAGATGTGGTGTTCGGCACGCCGGATAATTATAGGTCCGAAGAGGTCACATTCCAGGTGGCCCCGTTCAGTAGCGGATACCACGCTCTGCTAGGGCAGGAAGCTTTTACAATCTTCCAAGCAATACCCCATTACGGGTACATGAAGCTCAAGATGCCCGGGCCAAACGAAATCATCACTCTCGCTAGTGATCCGGACATAGCACTCCGCGCCGAAAACAAGACAGCCGCATTGCCCCTTGAGGCACGGTCCGAAGCCCTAGCGGCTGAGGAACTGACTATGCTGCGTTCCACGGTAAACAGGGACGATGTGATACTCGACAAAAGATCCAAGTCCACCTCCTTTAAACCAGCGGATGAAATAGTCAAATTCCAGGTCCATCCAACGGACCCCAACAAAACAGCTTCCATCGGGGCACGATTAAACCCTGATGTAGACACCGCATAGCGGGAGTTCCTACGTGAGAACTGGGACATTTTTGCCTGGCACCCTTCAGACATGCCAGGAATCCCACGCAGGCTGGCCGAACACAGCTTAAATATCCTAAAAGGATTCAAACCTGTCAAACAAGCCCTTCGGCGTTTCTCTGAACCCAAGAGACATGCCATGGGAGAGGAGCTAGCCAAGCTATTGGAGGCCGGATTCATCAGAGATATAAAACATCCGGACTGGCTAGCAAACTTGGTGATGGTACCAAAGAAGGACAAATCCTGGCGCATGTGCGTTGATTTTAAAGACCTTAACAAGGCTTGCCCAAAGGATCACTTCCCCCTCCCCCGCATTGATCAAATTATCGACGCCACTGTAGGACATGATTCGTTGTGTTTCCTCGACGCATACTCCGGCTACCATCAAATCAAGATGGAAGAGTCAGACCAGGCCACAACGGCATTCATCACACCATACGGCCCATTCTGCTTCAACACAATGCCTTTCGGGCTCAAAAACGCCGGCGCAACATATCAGCGCATGATTCAGACATGTCTGGGAAACCAGATCGGCACAACAGTGGAGGCGTACGTGGATGATGTGGTCGTAAAAACAAAATATGTCGAATCTCTAGTAGACGACTTGAGGCTTACATTTGATAACCTCCGAACATATGACATCAAGCTCAACCCGGAAAAATGCGTTTTCGGCGTTCCAGCCGGAAAACTCTTGGGCTTCATTGTATCCGATAGAGGAATCAAAGCAAATCCAGCCAAGATCCGAGCTTTGTCACAATTGGATATCCCAAAGGACCTCAAACAAATACAAAAATTAACTGGATGCGTGGCGGCTCTAAGCCGCTTTATCTCCCGTTTGGGAGAAAAGGCACTACCCCTCTATCGCCTCCTTCGGCGCACCAAACACTTCGAGTGGACGGATGCCGCCACGGCCGGACTCGAGGAAATAAAAGCCATATTGGCAACAAACCCAGTCCTGGCCGCGCCAAACATCGGCGAACCAATGTTATTGTACATTGCAGCAACCATGGCCAGCCGACGCAGCTCCTCCTCTCGCCCTTCCAGTCCTAAGCCTAGAGACTGGGAGAGGTTCTCCATCCCGCACATCGAGCTAGTATCGCTTCAAGCCAAGGGATTCCTTCCTCAGGCCTATATGGTCCCGGTCCGAGCCGGACTCACCACCTATAATGGCGGAGAGCACCCCCAATCCTTCCAAAGGGGAGCGGGTATGCCTCGTCCCTTATCTAATAAGAGGACTTGGATTTCCAATTCATCCGTTTCTCCGGGGGCTTCCGGGGTTCTATGGCCTCCAGCTACACAACCTTATGCCCGCCTCTATATTGCATATCATGGGCTTCGTTGCCCTTTGCGAGCTGTTCTTGGGTGTTGAGGCTCATTTCCCGTTGTGGAAGAGGCTATTCTGCCTGGTGCCCCGTTCTCAGGAGGGGTCAATATATCAAGTGGGTGGAGCCGAAGTGTGGCACATCGCCGGGACCGGATATTTATCCGGAATCCCAAAGAAGGCGTCCGAGGACTGGCCTTCAGAATGGTTTTACATGGAGGACGTCCCACTGCCGGATCCTGTTCGGATCGGCCTCCCCGAATTCAACAGTGCTCCCCTGAAGAAACGCTTGAGCTGGCGTCCACGGAGCTCTCAAAGAGAAAGTGACAGGGACGTCCTATACCTGATGGGCCGGATAAGGCTATTGGCTCATTCCGGACTAACCATGATTGGAGTCATGACCGTATGCATCATGCGGGGGGTGCAGCCACTTCAGTATAGAGGCCACCCCATGTGGGATTTTAACGGGGAAGATGACGCCACCCGTTACGGTCGTAAGGGGCCGAATTCGGCTGCCGCTCTGATAAAGATATTGTCGTCCACTGCAGTAGTACTCCATCATTGTTCGACTTCCCAAAGAGGCGAAGACCCAAGCGTGGCCCGGACGCTCGTATGGCAGTTTCATGTGTAGAGTAGTCTAGGATAGCGTGTACCGTGCCTGTAAGCTTAAAATCGTTAGGGTTGGCTCCATGCTATATTTTTTTGATTAAAATAATCTTCTGGCCCTACCTGTCATCCTAGTGATTCTAGTTTGCACACTCATCTGGTCAAGACAGGAATATATATTTTAATTTGTGGTGGGGTAAATGTTAGAGGTTGCAGCAAATGGAGTATTGTACATTGCGGGTCTTTCAGCCAAGTTTAGAGGCAACCATGTGGGGCCAGTGCTATGATGTGTCGCGTCAACTTGTACAACAAGGAGAAGCTTGACTTTACTACTACACGCCTTCTCCCTCGCCCATGCGCGCGGTGGCTCGCAGACGAGGACAGGCTTTTGCTTATAGTACTACAAAAAGCTATCACTCCCGCTCGCGGTGGACAGGCATGCAGCAGTGGATTCCGTACTGTAGAAGTAGTAGTAGTAACATCATTGTTTGTCTTATCGAAGAGGCGAAGAGCCAAGTGCAACCCGAACGTGGCAGTTGCGAACCTTGGAGCACGCATATAGCCAGGCTCTTGCATGAGACAAAATTGCTATGTGAGCCCACTATTGTAGTGCTTGCTAGTATAGCCCTGTAAACCAGAAAGGAGTATTTGCCTTTCTAGAGATTTCAACAAGTGACTGGACTACACCGAGATGGAGTACATATGGAGCAAAATGAGTGAATCTACACCATAAATAAATACGTAGTTCTCTCGTTTTCCTCTCGGCCTTGGTCGCGGTGCACAATATTGAGTATACTTACTATCCTCTTGAAATTTACGAAGTTACCATAGGCACCTCGATATCGACGAGAACGTCTCCTGACACGCGATAGACGCGAGCGGCAGTAACCTCCGTAGGTGCTTGAATGCCAAGGAGGGAGAGGGTAGCGGTTCCCGAGACATTGAACGGTCAATGACGCATCCTCAAATTACATGCAGAGGGAATTAATTGGAGAAGCGGAATAGCGCCAGCACGATGTGAATGCAACAGAGTTTGGATTCTCATATAAAGGCACCCCACCACTCCAATTCATCTACTCCTTAGTCTTTGTGCAACACTGCTCACTCTAATCCAAGACCAAGTGACCAGAAGCCAGAAGCACCTATGGAGGCGATGGACGCGAGCGGCAGTCGGCTGTGCCAAATCATCCAAGGCGCCAGCCTGCGGCCCCACACCGCGCAACGTTTCCAGACGGTGCTGGCGACCGCCGGCATCATAGCCCTCGCTGACGCCGGCTTCGCCTCTCGCATGGACGACATGATGGTCAACTCCATCCACAAGTTCGCCGCCGTCAAGAAGCGTGTAGCGAAAGCTTCTACTAGTCCTGCCAGCCACCACGCTCATGCGCGAGGGAGAGACGCAACTTCATTGACTTACTGCTCCTGCCTTTGCGTCTATGACAGGTGGGCCCAATAGGTGGTTGGCTCACCTTTCATGCAGCCAAAGGCAGGTGCAGTTAAGGCACCGGAGCTCAGTCCGCGAGGGAGAGGGCGTTGTAGTAATCAAACTTCTCGGTCTTGTACGAGTTGATGCGGCACATCAAAGCACTGTATTCGATATAAGTCTTTTTACACATTTCAAATGGACTACAACATACGGATGTATGTAGACATATTTTGCTTCGTATGTAGTCACTTGTTGCAATCTCTAAAAAGACTTATATTTTGAAACGGGGGGAGTACAACGCATGCATGCATGCCGTGACTTCCCTTTTGATACTTGCATGTGTTGATTTGATGCACCTTGCCAAATTTTGACTATAAATTTAACTAACCAAATTTTCATGCATGTCACAAAAAATTACGGTGTTGTTTGGATTGTGACAATGTTTGTCTTATGTTGCCACATTATTTTTCCCACACTTGCCTAACTTGAGTTGCTCAAATTGTTAGACACACTTTGGCTTGCCTAAGGGAATCTTGCCACACTTTTTGTGTCTATGACATGTGGGGTTCACTGCTAATAAAAAAATTCTTATCTTAGGTGTGGCTAACAAAAAAGACTTATATTTAGGAATGGAGGGAGTAGAAACTATAAATAATGATGCATGTTGGGGCAACCCACGTTTCCGATAATTTTAGCCGTGGGCTTGTTCACAATTTTTACGAGGGGGTGGTTGTTCATTTAATGGAGGGACTTGTACTAGACTTGAACTATAAAAAGTGTGACCTGGCACACCGTAACACCACTTGGAACAAGCGGGTAGCTATCTCAAAAAACAATCAACAACTAAAAAAACGGCGACCTGGCACGTAGTAGACAATTTTAAGCGATTATTTTGATGGAGTGAAAAAGGAAAACTACCCCACTACATATATATAGGCCGGAGCCTCCGCGCCTTCTTGCTAGGGTTGCTCTATTGACACACTCTCATCCTCTCTAGATCTAAACAAGATAGGGGTGGTAACACTGTCTTTCTCCCTTCAAAAAACACTGTCTTTCTATCCTCACTGCTGGTTACAGATCCGGACGTATCCCCCTCCGCCGGTGAAGGGGGGGAGGGGCAGCGTTTAGGCCGTCATCAACAGTGAGGGAGGAGACCCACTGCCGGCCGCACCGTTATCTCTGGCCGAGCGCTGGCGCGGGAGGTCCTCCGATCCCTTCGTCATTGCCCTAGTGTGGGCGGATCCGGCCTCCCGCCGCCCACCTATCCACATCCCGACGACCTTCAGGTATATCTTCCTTCGAAACCACCTTAGCTCTACTTCCCCAGCTCGCTACATCGCTGCATGTGCATCATTTTCTACCTCTCAGCCCCTCTCGATCGGATTGTCCAACGTCACCTATTTTTTTTTCTTCTACTGTTAGAGGTAAAGCTACTTCATGGAGTCGAATCTTGTACTTGGTTCAAACAAGAAATAAATTGGGGGTGGGGGAATTTAGTATGTAGTACATCGGACTTGGTACAAACAGGAAGGAAAGGGGGTGGAAGTAGTACAGACTGGTCATCCAACCGGTCCCTTGGTCGAAAAGGGAAATATAGGGGTAAGCTGTACAAAGTGGTATGACCAGGACTAGATTTGTTATCCACACATAGGAGTAGGTGGCTAGAGTGAACAAAAATGGGACCAACCTAGATATGTTTCTTGGATGTTTGTTTCTCGGGGCAACAAACTATGAATCACCACTTTATGCCCCTGTTTAGGTACATGGTGCTGGACTGCTGGTGCACCCACTGTCACATGCCCTTATACCAAATATTTAGTTGTTCTTAATCTAATGCCCTTGGTAAAAATGAAGCCATGCCACTGTTATAAGCCATGACAAGTTTAGCTAAATGTTTTTGCCTGTAATTGTTTGAGACTCTGACTGTTTCCTCCATAGCTTTTTGTGCAAACAGGGATATCCATTTCACGTGGTTGCTGTTGTGACCTTTTGGTGCACTGCACAAAACTCTTCTTTAAAGAAGTGACTTTTGTGCTATTTAACTGGAATGTCAGAATGGAACAGCTGGTTCATTTCAGTGAAGCTGTACAAAGGGAGATATGTGTTCCAATCCTCATCATCCATATTGGCACCATAACCTTCCTTTAGGTAAGAATGATATTTAATGCATGTATTCATCTCTATTTTGCATCTGCCATGAGAAAACAATGCTATTTTTTACTACTACACGTGTACTCCCTCACTGACAAAACCAATTCTGAAATAGAAGGCCAATCATGTACTTGGTTTCACCAACTGGTGAGGAGAATGAGAAACAGAGCATGAAGAGGAAGAAGAAGAAGAGTAAACAGTGCCAAGGTGATCTTGCTGAAGCCAGAGGCCTCAGTCGAGGTCGTTCAAGGGCTTCGGCAACGACTACCTTACATGTGAGACGATCCTCCAGGGAGCCCTTTCACTTCTGCTGTCTCACTTAATTAATTAGGAGTACTTAAGTACCACTAATTTATTGCTGCCTAATTTTCCTGTCAGAGTTAAACAAATCTTTAGTAGCACCCTATGCTGAATCATGTATGTGTGTATGTTTGTCTATGGAGGTGAATCATGTGGTGGAGCAGGGAGGGAATGCTAACTTTACCCATTAAGATAATGAGGGTGCTTCTATTTGTTAGTGTATGTTTCATCAACTAGTCCCACTATTACAGTAATCACACTCTCTCAATATATGTGCCAATAGGGATGCTCGATTTTGGTGGAACGGCACAAAAACTTTGGGTGCTTCATTGCCTCGATAGCTTCCTTCCTTTCCTGTGAGTCGCTAATATCGGCTTGCATTCTTCCTTTGCTGTCAGTTGCTTGGCTTCTCTCAGCTTCCAGTCAAAAGAAATAGTAATTGATATGCTACCTCACACAGGTAGGTACTGGTCTTTGTCCTGATTATTGTGCTTGTCATATGTATTGGTAATTTGGTATTGTGCTACTGTCTGCCGATTTCATAAAGGAGTAACTTGGAGCCTGAACTCCAGGCAAATCATTACATCGGATGATTTCAGTAGACCTGCACAAAAAGATCAGATGGACAGGTACTTATGCTGCTGCTATGTACTCCAAAGTTCACTCAGACAAGCATCGATGTTGACAAGAAGAAGTGCCTATATTCATTCGAGTATCAACCAGCGTCAACCAATTGTCAAACTCCAAATATTAGGACAGTGAACGCCAAAAACATTGCTTGGCGCATAGCCCAGAAAAACGCAGTCCAGTCTTTGGTCCCAACTTGTGCCTTTTTGTTATCGACACATATGGTAGCGAACTATATGGCATGGACTCTAAAGATTCCATACAAGTTGGTTGACGTGTATATTCATCTGGCACTTAATCAGTCTGCACGCCAGGGATGCTTCGTTTCAGTTGAACTGCACAAAAAATTTGGGTGGTTCATTTTCTGAACCGCCTCCTTTCTCGTGTGCAATGTAGAATTTTGGCAAGCTACAGACCAAGATGAGCCAGTAAAATAGTTGGATGAAAGTAGTGGCCAAGTTTCTCAAACCTCCCTCGGCACGAGGCCACTATTGGAGGATAAACCTACAAGCAAAGTTCAGATTGTCTGGGCTGCCTCTTATGTACTCGAAAGTTTAATCGTACACGCATTAATTTTAGCAAGAAGCACCTCTGACTGAACACCATTTACCAATCTGTACCCTAGGTAATTAAAGTCCGTCCATGGATCATATTGGATGTGATGTCAATCATTTGGATGCATAAACATACTAAATATGTGTATATCTGAATCTTTTTGGGAATTATCTATGAATATTGTTGTGTAATCTATCAATCATTTGGATCCATAGACTTGCTGAACTTGTGTATATATGAATCTTTTGAGTTGTTGATAGTGAATGTTGGCTATGAATATGAATGTGTCCTGTGAACCTGAGTTTAATACGGATGTTTACCTTTTCTGTTGTACATGTGTGTGAACTTGTTAGTATGCCTACTGTGGGGTATGTGACATGTCGGTGTCAATGACACACCTTCTTCCCGAGAAGAATTGCACCTGCTTTGTTAGGGTAGCAACGGCGCATCAGCTCTTTTTAATCTTTTTGCTCTGTCTTGCCCCCTCCCCCGCTCAACCCCTGTCATAATGTTTTTGGCCTCAAAACAAACATAGTACTGCGTTGTTTTGGGGGCTTGATGAAAAATCGAGTGCTGGTTTCTGTAGGTTGGCCCGCCCAGCAAATGGGCTACTGGTCCACCACGGACTGGGAGGCTAAAAATACAAGTTGTATGGTGCAGAGGCAAGTAAAAAACGCCATCGAGAGCCATCCACTGAAGAAAAAAATCACTCCTAATGTGCTTCTTCATTCGTGCCGCCGGCCCCCTCTTTAATCCAGTTCGCTCGGGGATTTGGTATCATTTTTTTCCAGAGGGCGAACAAGTATCTGCTAGGCCTAGGTTTTGTACTTATTTTTTGAGGTCCATACCGGCCTATCGGCTTTTTCTTAAAGATCGGCAGCCCAATGTATTTTTTAACCACATTATATATATTTATATTATTACTATTATCGTATATTTTATAGAGACTTATATATACATTATAAAAACATCCCACGTGTTATTAACTTATAAAAGTAAATGTTTAACAGAAGTTGGCAAGGAAAATCCTGGTTGTTTTTGACTCACAGGCAAGGAAAATCCTGGTGATTGCGTACAAAAGCTTGCAAAGATTTTAAGGACCAATGTAATAATAACGCGCTCATTTTTATTTTGATCAATAACTCGCTAATTTGTTAATTATGTATATAAAAATGTGCCTCTCCGGTTTATTTTTTGATGTTAATTGCTCCTTCTAACATAACATTATATATATGACGAGCCTAGCTAATTCGTGTATATGAAGGAAGTGCAAATGGGTTGGGATTTCTTAGATAATATAAATGGGCCGCATTGACGTAAAATTATTTGTTCACCCAGCCCAGCAAATGGACTATACATTCTAGAAAACAAGGGTTAAATATATGCCACATTTTTGCAGGCTGACATGTGGGCCAATAGGTCGAAGCCTACGCAGGGTGTTGTCAACTTGGTCAGCATGCATCTTCAATCTCTCGTCTTCTTCCTCCAGCGTCGCCGGGACCGCCTGGTCCGGCCTCCGGCGGCTAGCGGCTCTGCTTAGCATGCATCGGGTGTATCTTCGCACGAAAGGAAGTGCCTCCTTGTTATGCGAAAAAATTATTCCTCCTGTTGACAGCTGGGACTCGTCAGATTTGGTGGCTGACTTGTGGGCCTACTAAGCGGACGTGTACGCAGGGAATTGTCAACTTAATCAACAAATGATTCTACCAGCTGGAACGTTGGATGTTAATCCAACAGTTGTGCTCCTTCTTCAACCTATGTTCTTGCTCCTGTCTCCCGTGGGCGGCACCGCGGCTATGCGGCCGTGCACCCGAACCAGTCAAGTTTCCCACTCCTCTCCATCTATGACTCCACTGCCCCATCTTCCCCATCTCTGGGTCATTCCAGTCTAGGGCCTCGTTGTCGTCCACCGGCCTTGGTGCGCTCGACACGGTGTGGTCAACATGGTCAACAACCGAGAGTCATCGGAAGATGACTGTACGTGAGAGGCTGGCATTGGGGACGCACCACGCCCATGGACGCATGCATGCAACGGAACGCGGCGTGGTCAACGTGGTCAAGGAACGACTTCCATCAGAAGTGTACTGTACGTGGAGAGGCTGACAGCTGGGTCCACGGCTGCAGCAAGGAAGTGCCTCCTTATTACGCGGAAAATAATGATTCCTCCACCTAACAGCAGGGACCCACCGGACGGGCCACCGTATTCTGCGAAAAAATGTTTCCCCCTAACTGCTGAGACCCACTGGACGGGCCACCATATTTCGTGAAAAAAACATTCCCCCCGCTGTCAGCTCGGAACCACCGGAAGTGCCTCCTTATTACGAAATGAATACTCCCCTGCTAGCTGGGACCCACCTTGGTGGGAGGCTGACTTGTGGGCCTACTAAGTTGACGCGGACGGAGGGCTTTGTCAACTTAGTCAATATGAACGATTCTAGCTCCAGTGACCGTATGATGTCCATCCAACGGCCGTAGTGCTTCTTCAACCTCTGGTCTTCTCGCTTCAGCCGCCCAAACCAGCGTCGGTCGTGTCGCATGCTCATGCCTCCCGTGGCCGGTTGTGATGCCGCGGAGGCCTCACTGCCCCCTACTACTCCCACAGCTGGCCAAGCCATCCCTCTACTCACCCACACCCCCTGTTATTCTGTGGTGACAGCAGCCTCACACCGCAACCGAACCAGTGAACCCTCGTACTCCTCTCCACGCGGGATTCCACTACCGCGTCTTCCCCGGCTCCGCGTCGTCCCATTCCTAGGCCTCGTCGTCGTCCACCGCCCTGGTGCTCTCGGCGTAGCGTGGTCAACGTGGTCAAGGAACAACTTCCATCGGGAGAGTACTGTACGTGGAGAGGCTGACAGCTGGGTCCACGGCAGCCGCAAGGAAGTGCCTCCTTATTACACGGAAAATAATTATTCATCCACCTGATAGCAGGGACCCACTGGACGGGCCATCGTATTTCACGAAAAAAATATTTCCCCCTGACTGCTGGGACCCACCGGACGGGCCACCGTATTTCACAAAAAAAAACGTTGCCCACGCTGTCAGCTCGGATCCACCGGAAGTGCCTCCTTATTACACACAAAAAAATGAATACTCCCCTGCTAGTTGGGACCCACCTTGGTGGGAGGCTGACTTGTGGGCCTACAAAGCTGACGGGGACGGAGTCCTTTGTCAACTTAGTGAATATGAATGATTCTAGCTCCAAAGACCGTATGATGTCCATCCAACTGCCGTAGTGCTTCTTCAACCTCTAGTCTTCTTGCTCCAGCCGCCTAATGCAGCGCCGGTCGTGCTGCATGCTCCTGCCTCCCATGGCTGGCTGTGCTGCCGCGGAGGCCTCACTGGCCCCTACTATTCCCACCGCTGGCCAGACCCTGCGGCGACAGCAGCCTCACACTGTAGCCGAACCAGTGAACCCTCGTACTCCTCTTCACGCAGGCTTCAACTACCGCGTCTTCCCAGGCTCCGCGTCGTCCCCTTCCTAGGCCTCGCCGTCGTCCACCGCCTTGGTGCTCTCGCCGCGGCGTGGTCAACATGGTCAAGGAATAACTTCCATTGGAAGAGTACTGTACGTGGAGAGGCTGACAGCTGGGTCCACGGCGGCCGCAAGGAAGTGCCTCCTTATTATGAGCAAAATAATTATTCCTCCACCTGACAGCAGGGACCCACCGGACGGGACACCGTATTTCGCGAAAAAAAACATTTCCCCCTGACTGCTGGGACCCACCAGCTACATCTTCGCACGCAAGGAAGTGCGCCCGGGCAAAAAAATGATTCGCCCCCCTGACTGCTGGGACCCACCAGCTACATCTTCGCACGCAAGGAAGTGCCTGACAGTCGGGACCCACCTGGTCGAAGCGTACGTAGCATTGTCATTCTGGCCGGGAACGTGTACGTACATACTAGTCGATGTAGAGGCGCGCACGTAGCATGTACACGTACATATAGCGGCCAGTGTGAAAGAAAGAAAATACGGCCACGTACGTACATACGGGTGGGGTCTTGAACACCTACTTGCGCATACGTACGGCAATGGCTCGCGTACATGGCTGGGTCAGAACAGAGAAACTGCGTCGTCGTCGTGTTCATGGGGAGCCAGTCGGCTGGGTCGGAACGGAATGCATCGTCGTGTTCATCGGGAGGGCTTGGATGGAACAGCCGATGGAAACGGCCTTGTGTTCGACCGGCCATGTTCGAAACAGGATCTTGTTCATCGGGAGGGGTCTGGCGTACCGCAAAACGGAGGAAACGTAACTCCTACGGTCGAAACAGGGGTGCTGTTGATCGGGAGGGGTGTGGCGTACCGCAAAACGGAGGAAACGGACTTGTGTTGGAGTGCTACGGTCGAAACGGGGGTCATGTTCATCGGGAGGGGTGTGGTGTACCGCAAAACGGGACTCCGTGGGATACTATTCATCTCCACCGTCGACCCCTTATAGCCTCCACGGGCTACTGTTCATCCACCGTCGACCTCCTCCAGCCTCCACCTGCGACTGTTCATCCACGGGATCCTGTTCATCCAGCCTCCACCGCGCGCTACTCCACTGGCTACTGTTCAACCAGCACTCTCCACGGGCTCCCGTTCAACCACCCTCCATTGGCTACTACTCATCTAGCCCTCCACAGTCTACTGTTCATCCAGCCCTCCACGGGGTGGTCCTGTTCATCCATCCCTCCACGGGGTCCTGTTCATCCAGCCCCAACCGGCTCGATCGATCGGAGTCTTGTTCATCCAGAGGCAACACCACGGGGTCCTGTTCATCCACCCCCAACCGGCTCGATCGATCGGAGTCTTGTTCATCCAGAGGCAACACCACGGGGTCCTGTTCATCCACCCCCACCGGGAACTGTTCATCCAAACCCCCCAGCAACGCTCACTGTTCATGCAGAGGCAGCATCGACCGGCTTCAGTTAGCAGCAGTAGCGAAGGAATTGCTCGATCGGGTTCTATTAACAGCCATTGATCGATCGCTCGGGTTCAGTAACGCGTAGCCTGCAGTGCAATCGCTCGGGTTCAGTTAGAGCCCAACGCCTCGCTCGGGTTCAGTTAGAGCCCAACGCCTCACACCCACGTGCGTGCGTGTACGAGAGAAACACGCATTGCTCGGCCCCGACCACCCCACCGTAACTAGGAAGACCCCGATATTTTCCTCGCCCTCGCTTCTACCACGGTTTTTCCGTCATGGACGGCCCAAAGAATGTCATGCAGCTGCGTCTCCGGCCCGCCCAGGACGAAAAGCCCATTTTCTGTCATGAGTTTTTGTCATAGAAGGAGGAGCCCACCACATCTATGATGATACCGGGTTTTTTCACAATTATCGTCATAGAAGTGTCATAAGTATGACAGGAAAAAAAATCGTTTGGCCCAAAATGTCACGGATGTGTCTTTTTTTAGTGACACCTGCTGAATTTCTCTCTAGTCTATACACGTAGTCTAATTGTAGCAGCAGATGAGCGACATGTGGCACTTGAATTTATTGAATGTAAGTTGCACCACTATAAAATACAAAGCATTGATCCTTTGTTGTTGTAACCAACTTTTTTTCATAATTTTGTAAGAGACACGAAAACAAAACTACGTCCTAGGATCTTACTTCATAGGTCCCTAACCCTGCCAATTAAACACATGTTTTCCTCCTCGTATGATGGCTTAATGAGATCAGGATTTCAGGATGATTTCATTTAAATAATAGGGCAAGGAGTGCTCACATAACCAAGATTGGTGACTGGGAATATCTGGTGCATAATTTGAGCATAACCAAGGTTGGTGACTGGGAATATCTCGTGGGCAGCGGCTGGATGTATGGTTTTATTACATAGCGACAAGTACGTTGTATATAGAAATGGTGACAATCTTCATATACAGAGCTGCTGGATGCTGCAGAGAGGCCAAATTAAGCCAGTAAAACAACTCAATACCAGGTTCCTACAGTTAAAACGACAAACACAACATAGGACATGTCAGTATCTTTGAACCTAGTCGCTGTCAAATGGTATATTTTGAACGGGAAGAAAACAGGCAAAATCATTGCCAAACCGCACATATCTGAACCAAGGAACTTTAGAATGACAACTATCCATGACTAATTACCATCACCAAGACATCAACACGCAGATTCATGGAAAAGAATTTAAACTACTATTTTGAGGTTTCAATAAACAAAAATATTTAAAAAGGATGTACACCAGAACTGTAAAGCAGGAAATTATGTGATAAATTCATAGGCCAATGATGATATTAATGTTCCTAAAATAAGTCGATTGCTATGCAAGAGGGAAATATGAGTAGGAACTGACATGCACAAGAAATGTTGGAGATGCATCTTGCAGGAACTCACAGATTCCTTTCAGTAATCAGTACACCATGGTCCTCTCTGAAAATTCAACAACATTTTCAAATATGTAAACTATACCACCCGATCCACCACAATTTTGACGTGTTGAACTACAAATCAAGTCGACAAACATTCAACTTTCAGCTCAAGCAATACCTAATTTGATCACATCCAAGTTTTAATTCCATCAACCGCAATTTCTGATCCAACAAAATTTGATTCAATCACCGGCAATTTTTGATCCAACAGATCTGGGAAGCCCGAGACGGTACCTTCCAGCTCCAAGGGAGAGGTAAGGGAGGCGCATGTGTCACGCTGGTGACGACCCTTCGACCACAGCCGCGTCCACGCAACCATGACTTCGATAGAGAAAACGGGCGGCACGGATCAAGGGTCGTACTCAGATCCCGGACCAGCTGCAACACGGTTAACGGAATCAGTTACACACGCGCGCACGCACACACACACGCAGAGAAAGAGGAGGGAGAGGGAAGCACGACCTCGAGGCGGACGGCAATGAGCTCGCCCACCAAACCCATGCCATGATAAAAAAATCAAATGTATGTGGTGTCATGCAATCTTTTTGAACTTAGATTTTCTGCATAAAGTGATTCATATTAAAAAATCATATATATACCAATCAATTAGATGGCATAATCACAAATATTATCTTGAATCAACCCATTGATAGGCACACGAAACTGAACTGAGTAAGAAAAATGCAGACGACTAAATAGTATCTCTTCCATACACTACAAAAAAAGACACATCCGTGACATTTTGGGCCGAATGAAATTTTTTTCTGTCATACGTATGACACTTCTATGACGATAATTGCGACAAAACCCGGTATCATCATAGATGTGGTGGGCTCCTACTTCTATGACAAAAAATCATGACAGAAACTGGGCTTTTCGTCCTGGGCGGGCCGGAGATGCAGCTGCATGACATTCTTTGGGCCGTCCATGACGGTAAAAACCGTGGTAGAAGCGAGGGGGAGGAAAATTTCAGGGAGTTCCCGGTTACGGTGGGAGGTCGGGGGCCGAGCGATGCACGTTTCCCTCGTACACGTACGTGTGTGTGTGAGGCGTTGGCTCTATCTGAACCCGAGCGAGGCGTTGGGCTCTAACTGAACCCGAGCGATTGCACTGCAGGCTACGCGTTACTGAACCCGAGCGATCGATGGATGGCTATTAACTGAACCCGATCGAGCGATTCCTTCGCAACTGCTGCTAACTGAAGCCAATTGATGCTGCCTCTGGATGAACAGTGAGCATTTGGGGGGGGGGGGTTGGATTAACAGTTCCCGGTGGGGGTGGATGAACAGGACCCCGTGGTGTTGTCTCTGGATGAACAGGACCCTGATCGATCGAGCCGGTTGGGGCTGGATGAACAGGACCACCCCGTGGAGGTTGGATGAACAGTAGACGGTGGAGGGCATGATGAACAGTAGCCCGTGGAGGGCTGGATGAACAGTAGACGGTGGAGGGCATGATGAACAGTAGCCCGTGGAGGGGTGGTTGAACAGGAGCCCGTGGAGAGGGCTGGTTCAACAGTAGCCGGTGGAGTAGCGCGCGGTGGAGGCTGGATGAACAGGAGCCCGTGGATGAACAGTCACATGTGGAGGCTAGAGGAGGTCGACGGTGGATGAACAGTATCCCGTGGAGTCCTGTTTTGTGGTACGCCACACCCCTCCCGATGAACAGGACCCCTGTTTCGACCGTAGCGCTCCAACACAAGTCCGTTTCGTCCCTTTTGCGGTATGCCACACCCCTCCCGATCAACAGGAGCCCCGTTTCGACCGCAAGAGGTCCGTTTCCTCCGTTTTGTGGTACGCCACACCCCCCCCCCTCGATCAACAAGACCCCAGTTTCGATCGTAGGAGGTCCGTTTCCTCTGTTGTGCGGTACGCCAGGCCTCGTTTCCATCGCCTCTTCCGTCCAAGCCCTCCCGATGAACACGACGCATGCCGTTGCCTCCCCATGAACACAACGCATTCCGTTGCCTCCCCATGAACAGGACGACGACGCTGTTTCTCCGTTCCGACCCAGCCATGTACAAGAGCCCTGGCCGTACGTATGCGCGAGTAGGCGTTCGAGACCCCGCCCGTATGTACACATACGTGGACGTATTTTCTTTCTTGCACCCTGGCCGCTGTACGTACGTCTACATGCTACGTGCGCGCCTCTACTACGACACGTGTGCGCCTCTACATCGACCAGTATATATGTACGTACACGTTCGCGACCAGAATGACAACGCTCTGTACGCTTCGACCAGGTGCGTCCCGATTGTCAGGCACTTCCTTGCGTGCGAAGATGCAGCTGGTGGGTCCCAGCAGTCAGGGGGCGAAATACGGTGGCCCGTCCGGTGCGTCCCCGCTGTCAGGTGGAGGAATAATTATTTTGCACGTAATAAGGAGGCACTTCCTTGCTGCGGCCGTGGACCTAGTTGTCAGCCTCTCCACGTACAGTCCACGTCCGACGAAAGTCGTTCCTTGACCACATTGACCACGCCGCGCCAAGAGCACCAGGGCGGTGGACGACGGCGAGGCCTAGGAAGGGGACGACGGGGAGCCGGGGAAGACGCGGCAGTGGAAGCCCACGCGGAGAGGAGTAGGAGGGTTCACTTGTTCGGCTACAGTCTGAGGCTGCCGTCACCGCAGGGCCTGGCCAGCGGTGGGAATAGTTGGGGGCGGTGAGGCCTCCGCGGTAGCACAGCCGGCCACGGGAGGTAGGAGCATGCGGCACGACCGGCGCTGCTTTGGGCGGCTGGAGCAAGAAGACCAAAGGTTGAAGAAGCACTACGGCCGTTGGATGGACATCGTACGGTCACTAGAGCTAGAATCGCTCATGTTGACTGAAGTTGACAAAGGCCCCCATCCCAGTCAACTTAGTAGGCCCACAAGTCAGCCTCCCACCATGGTGGGTCCCAGCTAGCAGGGGAGTATTCATTTTTTTTGCGTAAGGAGGCACTTCCGGTGGGTTTGAGCTGACAGCGGGGGGAACGTTTTTTTGCGAAATACGCTGGCCCGTCCGGTGGGTCCGAGCAGTCAGGGGGAAACGTTTTTTTCTCGAAATAAGGTGGCCCGTCCGGTGGGTCCCTGCTATAAGGTGGAGGAATAATTATTTTGCGCGTAATAAGGAGGCACTTCCTTGCGGCCGCCTGGACCCAGCTGTCAGCCTCTCCACGTACAGTACTCTTCCGATGGAAGTCAGTCGTTGACCACGTTGACCACGCCGCGCCGAGAGCACCAAGGCGATGGTCTAGACGACGGCGAGGCCTAGGAAGGGGACGATGCGGAGCTGGGGAAGACGCGGCAGTGGAAACCCGCGCGGAGAGGAGTACGAGGGTTCACTGGTTCGGCTGCGGTGTGGGGCTGCCGTCGCCGCAGAATAACAGGGGGTGTGGGTGAGTGGAGGGATGGCCTGGCCAGCGGTGGGAGTAGTATGGGGGCGGTGAGGCCTCCGCGGCAGCACAGCCGACCATGGTAGGCAGGAGCAGGCGGCACGACCGGCACTGCTTTGGGCGGCTGGACCAAGAAGACCAGAGGTTGAAGAAGCACTACGACCGTTGGATGGACATCGTACGGTCACTGAAGCTAGAAACGTTTATTATTGACTAAGTTGACAAAGCCCTTGGTACGCTCCAACTTAGTAGGCCCACAGGTCAGCCTCTGAAACGGTGCGCCCCAGATGTCAGGGGGAGGAATCATTTTTTGGGCGGCCGAAGCTAAGAATATCCGAGATTGAAGAAGAAGCACGACATCCGTTGGATAGACATCCAACGGCCACTGCTGCTAGAACCGTGTGTTGACTATAATAAGTTGGCAAAGCCTAGCATACGCGTCAACTTATTTTTTTAGGGGACGCGTCACTTAGTAGGCCCACAAGTGTGTGGCAGCGAACTTATAGCCCATTTACGTTTTGTAAGAATGTACAACCCATTTTGGAATTCTAATGGAATTTACAACAGCCCATTTACAGTTTGTTAAAGGTACATCCCATTTTCTAGCTAGGACAATGATTAATAATTTCAACCAACCGTTGAAGACAGAATTCAATAAAATTTCCCACATTTTGATGGGCTCCAAAATATTTTTCTCCCGAAATTTCTAGTCAGATTAAATATAAATTTGTATTACGTAAAAATCCAACGAAACATTGCGCGTGCAACAATGAAAATTTAAGATTTTCAAAATCCATAAATAATATTTTATAAACTAATTTCGTGTTTGGTGCATTTTTTATAGTTATTGCCCAGTTTTTATAATTACATCCCATTTATTATTTTTTTAAAGCCCATTTTCCTGTTAAGCCTAATGCATCCCTCCTAGGAAAGATTTGCAGCCCAGCGGGGCGGGGAACAACAAGTTGACCTTGCCTGGGTATTCCTCAAAAAGACGTATAGCTGGGCTAGCCATTTTCATCTTGAGAAAATTAGTATCTGGGCTGGATATCTGGCCTGGGCTAGACGGGCCACAGCCCGCCCAGTTAATACCCTGCTCTCCTCTGAACAACAACGAAATCATCGCCAAGAAAAACTCTACAGTTCTCACGCCTCAAAAACACAAATACTGCTTGAGCTGCTTGGTCCCAGCTGTCGGCCGCACCTTGTGCAATTCTCTTGTTTATATTGACTACATAGGTTGACAATGGTGTGGGACCGTGATGTCAGGAAACCAGGAGAAAGCAAAATAAATATAGTTGTACATAATAAGGAGGCACTTGCGTACGTACGGCTATGGCCCTAGTGGGTCCCTAGTGTCATCCAGTCAAAATAAAGTCATCTCCTGAATCCTCATGTTCGTTCACGATGTTAACAATGCTCGGCGCCACGGCGAGCGCAACAACTCGAAGGACAACGGAGAGGGCCTCGCGGGCCCTACGGATGGTCTGATACAGCGCCCGCTACTCATTCAGGAAGCCAGGATCATCGGACACCTATGAGCACCTTCGAGAAACTGAGACGGCATGAAACGGTAAGGCCGCGCTTGGGAGCTCTGGTTTACTTCAAACATGTGTTAACATACAAAAAGTGTAATTTACTCGTCATCGAAAACAACGCATAAAATACAGGCGTAATGAAACCGAGGGCCCGGGGTCTGTAAGTAAAACCGGCGGGTTAGGCGTGTAATTTGAGAGACCACTGTATATTTTACGAGCACTGCTATATGGACGACATTACCAGACAATACATGCACGACGTGCGTATCATGCCATCAATGGGCAAGGCTGAAACCAGCAGCTAACGGCTGGATTAGCAATCGTCCGAGTATCGTTCATCGTTTTTATCGTGTGTCAAGTACTTCCGATATTTTACTAGTTCGCAAAAAAAAAGAAGTCGACCAACCAAGCGCCTTCGCCCGAGACCATCTGCTTTAATTTACAAGCGTCAGTTTACAAGCGGTTTTGGTTGGAAAACGACGATCCAATCACGGCTTAATATGATGAGTTGGTCGGGAGATCATATGGTTTCACGTCAAACCTACCCGACTTGTCGTATAGGCTATGAATGAAACATCAGACGATGAACTTCTTAAGAACGGAAACAACAGAAGAGGATGATCTTCTTAACAAGCAAATCACTGGCATTAGATCGACATGCAAAACAATACGAAGCATTATTCTCGGGAGGCACGGTGAACAGCTCGTGATGCCGCATGCCACAACATTCGAAGCTCAAAACACAAGGCCTGGCATTACATAGACAATATTCAGAACAAACTCTTAACACAGGAATATCTCAGCAGCGTAACTATTTACTTCTAAACTGAACACAGGAATAGGAAAAAACACTCGACGCTGCTCACAGCAAGGGCGTCCCACTCAAAAATATCAAATGCATGTCTTCTGGCTAACATCAATGAGAAAATTTTGACAAGGTTTTCCAATTCCAATATATTAAACTAACGTCTTCTTGCTAACATCATTGATTAAACTTTGACAAGCTTTTCCCATTCAAAATATGTAATGCCTATGATCGTGGAGTCCTGTCGCTTCTTGCTAACATCAATGATTAAACTTTGACAAGATTTTCCCATTCAAAATATGTAATGCCTATGATCGTGGAGTCCTATCGCTTCTTGTACTTGTTTGGGCACTTCTTGCCCAGGGCACTCCACGTGTTGTTAAATTGCCAATGATCTCTGCAGACTAGTCATGTCACCGGTGTCTAATATTTATGGCACCGGCTGTAGCAATGGAAGGATTCGGTGCCAAACTAAGAAAAGGTGAAATTGGCACCTCTTTTGGCCTACATAGTGGAAGGCCTAATACTCTGTAAAGCTTCTCGGTCATTCCTTCTGTAATGTAGCGCAAACAATAACTGCTTCTTTCTGCAAAGTGGAACGACCAACTGGACCCAGTAATGCAGCAGTTTGCCTTGAACACATTGGCTCCTTTTGTGCAGTTGAACTAAAATCGAAGTCGGAATAAAACCGAGCGTTAATTTTGATATCCCTGTAAGCAACAAAAGGTATAAGGGAAACAATTACTGAGAAATAATGGTTGATGACTTGTACTCCCAGAAAAAAACATCTACTGATCTACCTTATCTTAATGGGAAACAAAGTAGGAGAGTAGCAATTCTCAATCAGTGTGATTCATTCATATTAACTGAGACATTATCTTAACAATGCCTTGTTTCAAGATGTATAAAGAATGAAAAAGCAGAAAAGTATCATTCCTAAAACAATGCGACTGATTCATTTTAACAGAGACATTATCTTAACATTACCTTGGTTAAACACGTAGAAAGAACTACAAAGCAGGATAGTACCATTTGTAAAACACTGTAAGTCTGTAACTGATATATAATAACAGAGACATTATCTGAACAATACATTTCTTAAACATGTACTCCAACCGATCCCTAACAGAAATGGTACTCCTGCCGATCCTAAACAAGTGTTTGCAGTTTTGAACTAAGATTCAGTAGTTAATTCGGAGGAAGGTCGGTACTGACCATTCAAGACCAAGATTTGAAACAACTTGTGAGGAAGATCTCAAAGAGATCTCAACACATATATGGAAATCCAGTCTCATTTTGTGCAGTTCCACACAAATTAAGCGAAGCAAAATGTCGCAATAGCAACAAGTTGAAAAGATATCCATGTTTTAACAGAGGCAAAAAAGGAATCAATTACTGGCCAATAAAGGAGGATGAAACATGCGGCCACAAAAATGGTAATCCCGCCAATCCCTAACAAGTGCTGCAGTTTTGAACTAAGATTTAGTAGTTAATTAATTCTAAGAGTGGCATTGCTTAATTTTACCAGCGGCATTAGATTAACGAAAAGCATAAACAGTTCCATGGTAGAGTGGGCGCAACAACAGTATGTGCTTCCATCTACTTATAAAGGGGGTGATGCAGAGTTTGTTGTAACAAAGCAACAAGCATCATGTTTGGGTTGGTTCCATTTTTGTTCACTACTTAATGGGAAAAAACAACAATACAATAGCTTCAATTCAACATTTATTTAAAACAATACCAATACAAGTAGCACAACATCTCAAAGCACACTGCACAATCATGTGGATGATGCCTGTACTGACCTTTCATGAGACCGACAACGATAAAATACGAATCTGCCAACACAAATAGGAAATCCAATCTCGTTTTGCGCAGTTGCACTGAAATCAAGCAAAGTGTTTCGCGTAGCGAAGCAAAATGTCGCAATAGCAACAAGTTGAATAGATATCCCTGTATAAACAGAGGCAAAAAAGGAATCAATTACTGGCTAATAAAGGAGGATGAAACATGCGGCCACAAAAATGGTAATCCCGCCAATCCCTAACAAGTGTTGCAGTTTTGAAATAAGATTCAGTAGTTAATTCTGACAGTGGCATCAATTACTGGCTTATAAAGGGGGTGATGCTGAATTTGTTATAACAAAGCAACAAGCATCATGTATAGGTTGGTCCCATTTTTGTTCACTACTTAATGGGAAAAGACAGCAATACAATAGCTTCAATTCATCATTTATTTAAAACAGTACCAATACAAGTAGCACAGCATCTCAAAACACAATGCACGATCATGTGGATGAAGGCAAGTACCAACCTGTCATGACGCACACAAGATCACCTACGAATCTGTCAACCCGAATAGGAAATCCAATCTCGTTTTGTGCAGTTGCTCTGAAATCAAGCAAAGTGTTTCGCATAGCGAAGCAAAATGTCACAATAGCAACAAGTTGAATAGATATCCCTGTATAAACAGAGGCAAAAAAGGAATCAATTACTGGCTAATAAAGGAGGATGGAACATGCGGCCACAAAAATGGTAATCCCGCCAATCCCTAACAAGTGTTGCAGTTTTCAAATAAGATTCGGTAGTTAATTCTGAGAGTGGCATCAATTACTGGCTTATAAAGGGGGTGATGCTGAATTTGTTGTAACAAAGCAACAAGCATCATGTCTGGGTTGGTCCCATCTTTGTTCACTACTTAATGGGAAAAGACATCAATACAATAGCTTCAATTCATCATTTATTTAAAGCAGTACCAATACAAGTAGCACAACATCTCAAAACACACTGCACAATCATGTGGATGAAGGCAAGTACCAACCTGTCATGACGCACACAAGATCACCTACAAATCTGCCAACACGAATAGGAAATCCAATCTCGTTTTGTGCAGTTGCACTGAAATCAAGCAAAGTGTTTCGCGTAGCGAAGCAAAATGTTACAATAGCAACAAGTTGAATAGATATCCCTGTATAAACAGAGGCAAAAAAGGAATCAATTACTGGCTAATAAAGGAGGATGGAACATGCGGCCACAAAAATGGTAATCCCGCCAATCCCTAACAAGTGTTGCAGTTTTGAAATAAGATTCAGTAGTTAATTCTGAGAGTGGCATCAATTACTGGCTTATAAAGGGGGTGATGCTGAATTTGTTGTAACCAAGCAACAAGCATCATGTCTGGGTTGGTCCCATTTTTGTTCACTACTTAATGGGAAAAGACAGCAATACAATAGCTTCAATTCATCATTTGTTTAGAATAGTACCAATACAAGTAGCACAGCATCTCAAAGCACACTGCACAATCATGTGGATGAAGGCCTGTACTGACCTTTCATGAGACGACCAACATAAAATACGAATCTAACAACACGAATAGGAAATCCAATCAAGTTTTATGCAGTTGCACTGAAATCAAGCAAAGTTGCCGGTGTGACATTTAAGTTTTCTATAGCAACAAGTTGAATAGATATCCCTGTTTTAAGAGGCAAAAAAGAAAACAAATACTGGCCAATAAAGGAGGATGAAACATGCGGCCACAAAAAGAAGCATCTACCTTATCTTGATGGAAAACAAAGTATAGGACAGTGGCATTTCTAAAACGGTTGCATTCATTCATATTAACAGAGAAATTCTTTTAAAACAGATCAGTAGTTAATTCTGAGATTAACAACAGCAAAATATTTGCATGGGACATGCCAGCACCATGTGCGTCCACATGTATAAATGGGTGATGCAGAGTATGTAGCCAAGCAGCATATATGCGCTGGTCCCATATTTGTTCTCCTTGAACCTTCTTCCTATGTGAGGGCAGCAAATCTAGTCGTGCACAAACTACCCGACCCCCTAGTTTCTTTCCCTTTTCAACAAAGAGATCGGTTCCTTACAGATGTGTGTACTGGGTTACCCCCTTTTTCCCTTTTCGACCTACAAAGCGGCTGGATAGCCAGTCTGTGCTACTTTCCGCCCCTCCTTTCCTCATTGAACCACGTCCTAGATTCTTGCTCCAGCCCACCGCACCCTTCTTTCCTCTTTGAACCAAGACCTAGATTCGACTACAGATCGAAAAAGATCCACATGCAGCTAGAGCAACGACGGTTTCAAAGAAACTTATACCTTAGGGTCGTCGGGATGTGGCAAGGCGTGCGGCGGGAGGCCGGATCTTCCCACACTACATACGGCAGCGAGGAAGAAGGGGTCGGTGGCCCTCCCGCACAAGCGCTGGGTGAAAGAGAACAGCACAGCCGGCAGTGGATTGCCTCCTTCGCCGAAGGCGATAGAGTGAACGCTGAACCTCCTCCCCTTCCCGGTGCGACGGGATACGAACGCCTCCTTCACCAGCTGTGAGGGGGGAGAGAGAGACAAGAGGCCAACGCAGTCTTGTTTAGATCTGGTGAAGAGAGGGTGAGAGACTGTGAATATAGCAAACCCTAGCAAATGAACGCTGAGCCTCCAGCGTGTAACATATATGTAGTGCAGCGAGCGTGTGGAGAGTGCAAACCCTAGCGAACAAGCGCCGAGGCTCCCGCTTATATATATACTACTGTACTACGGACTGAGCTCCGGTGCCTTCACTACACCTGCTTTTGGCTGTATGACAGGTGAGCCAGCCACATTTTGGGCCCACCTGTCGTAAATCCAAAGGTAGGTGCACTAAGTCAATGAAGCTGCGTCCATATAGTACTCTCGTCTATACGACTAAAATATAGTGGAGTGGTTTTCTTATTCTCTCCATAACAATCGTTTTAAATTGTGTAAGTATGAAACGGAACTCTTTATTTAATGTACAGTGAAGAAAACTAGTACTACTTCCGATGAACTAACGATCCACGCCCACACGTCCTGGTCGCACTTCCTGTCCTTCACGTGTGGTACACTACCCTCCCTTAAGTGAACAACCACACATGCGCCAAATTAAAGGAAACGTGTGAGAGTGTGTACAAATAAAGAAATTTAATTTCAATTATCGGAAAGGTTTGAGAGTATTACAAAGTTCGACTTCAGTCAAATCTAATATGCGGAGTAAATAAAAATGGAGGGCTACTACGTCCATCCGGGTTTTTAGTCCACACCATTTTTAAAATCAAAGTTAATAGTTGGACAAATAAAATTACAGGGGAGCTGGAGACAAAGTTGTGAGAAGGCTTAGAAATCAATACAAAACTTATGCTCTTAGTACCAACGTCGATCCTTCTTCAAGGAAACATTTGGTTCATCGCCAATTGTGTGATAAAATTGCACCAACGTGAAAGACGACTACGTCTCCAACGCAACCAAGGTGAACTGACGAAGGATATCATCTTTGTGCGTAACAAGCAAAGAGCATTGATGGAAGACAGCTTGTTTTTCGTCGAAAATCGACCAGCTTCACTAGCCGACGCAACCATGAGGCGCAACCATGAGCATCGATAGGTCATCGTGGTGATGCATCATCCATTTGGCATCAAGTTCGGGTGAGGCACCTAAGAAGTTCGACAAATCCTCACTCTGGTTTGTTTCTTCTCAGTAATCAAGCTCGAGGAAGGAAGAACCACGTGGCAGAGGATAGTGAGGCGGAACAACAATGGCCATACAATTTTGTGCAGTTCCACTAAAATTGAGGAAGACATGCCCGGGTATGGAGACATGCATCGCTGTTTCCAAAAATATAAAAAAGGGTTAGCAAAGACATGTCAATTGTCAATAAGAATTAATGAAAAGTACACCAACAAACAGAAGCATCATAACTATCTTGATGAGAACTAAACCAGGATACCCAAGAAAAAATGCATTTCTTCATTTAACCAGTGATAGTACTACCACCATATGGACAATGACCGCACAACCACCATGTACTTTTTTTTGAAACAACATATATACCTCCACCGAGGCATAAATCAGGACAACCTTTTGAGTGGCATTTCCTCTATAATAGTAGTATTAGTAGGTGATGTTGGACCAGCCGACGGACCCTAGCTACTATGCATGGGAAGCTGGGGAGTAGTTGCATAGAAGAAAACCCGCACGCAGCGACCTGGGGAGGTGGACCAGTACAAGAAGTTATACCTCAGGTGGGCGAGATGTCGTTTAGGCGAGCGGGCGGGATCTGCCCACATGACGACAGCGGACAAGGGCACGGAGGATCTTCGTCCGCGCTAGCGCCGGCTCCGGGAGGACGGTGCGCATCGGCTTCCTCCGACACCGACGGCGACAACGTCAACGCTGCACCTCCTCACCTCCCGTAGCGGACGGGATTCGGCCGGATCTATGACCACCAGTGAGGAGAGAGATAGAGTGGACATTGTCATCTTGTTTTGATATGGAGAGGGTGAGAGAGCGAGATGCGAGAAACTCTACCAAACAAGAGGCTATAATGGAGTAAAAAAATCTCTCCATAGCAGTGGTTTTAAATAGAATACGCGTGTTCCCGGAAAAAAGAAACGAAAACTGGCGAACAATTTTTTAAGGGTCTGTCTAGGACACATCTAGATGTGACATAGTTATGTCACATATAAGTTGATGTCCACTCTGTTTGTGGTCTTTTCCTAGTTTTTTTTTGTTTCTTGTTGCTACATTATATACTTGTGCGAGCTTAGATGTGACATCCTTAAATAACATCTAGATGTGAATTAGACAAACTGATTTTCTAACGTACCAAGAAAGAAAACTCGATCAAAAACACGCCCCCGCTTCTAGGTCGCGAGAGTCGTCGCGCACACACACATAGACATGCATATCTGTGTTTACGTAAAATTCCATCTCCATCTCCATCTCCAATCATATTTGTCGAACTGGAACATTATTTACGTTGTTAATTATATACGCAGCAATATTAACATACAACATCTCTTGTTTGCGCATGTCCGGACCGCTGCCACGGCCGGTCCTGACCAACCCGAACCCTCTTCATCACCCGCGTGTGCTTCCCGCCCAAAACAGTCAGTGCCGCATTCATGCCCGGCCAGAGCGGACGCGATCTCTCACAGGCGCCGGCATTGAAGCGGCGCGCCAGCCAAGAGAGCGTCGCCCGCGCCGCTTCCGGGTGCACGCGGCTGCTCCGCGTTCAAAGGTTGCAATAGCCGGCTACAACATGCATGTAAAAAGTTCTTGGGAGTCTGTGCTACAGCTAGCTATCCTCCCCCAACTCGTCAATATCTTCTAGTAGTGCTAGTACTCCATGGCGCGATCCATCGACAAGCAGGCGGGAAACTTATGGTATACTACTCGGTTTGCGGTGAGTGGCATGCCGAGCGGCCGTGTGGGGTCGAGCCGTGGAGGAGGGTGAGACACGAACACGACAGACGTGATTTAAACGTTGGTTTTGCTCGATGGCGCGATCCAACGAAACGAAACGTTGGTTTCTCTCCGTTTCCATTTTTTCTCCGGAAAAACGGAAACTTTTCCACTCCATTTTCATTCCTATTCCAAGGTTGCCCTGTTACAACATTCCATCAAATACAAAGGAAAACTAACACACATGCTGATGCATCTCAATGACTCACAAATCATAGCCAATATTTACTTCACAACTAAAGAAAAAAGTTGTGAGAGCATGTACGATAGAAAAACTACTGATGGGGTCACAACGACTTAAACCCTAAGCCCTAAACATGATTTAATTTCCTGGCCTGGTAGAACCTGTCGAAGGAAAGACGGCTGGCACCCTCGGATCATACGATGCTTTTGTGCCGTTCCACTAAAACCGACCTGAGCATCCCTGATGGCAAAGATATTGAAGAAGTGTGATTAGAATAGTAGTACTGGCACTAGTTCATGAGACATAAACTCATCACAAGTAGAAGCAGGTAGAAGTAGAGAAAGATCGACATGGAGATGGAGCTACAGCAGTGGAGCAAGCCAGCTCCAAAAGGAAGATGGACTACCTGGGATGTCGGGCTGTAGCTAGAAGGGCGGTTGGGACGTGGCATCGGCCCATACCACGATGACCCCCGATTGGGACGCACCGACTGTGGGTTTTCTCCCTCGCCGATGTCGACCACGTCTACGCAGAACATTGTTCCCTTCCTCCAGCTGCGGGATCAGGCCCGTCGTTTTATGCTTGTGAAGAGAGCAACCTAAGCAAGCAGGCTTGTAGCTTAGGCTCCTGCTAGTGTACATATAGTGGTTTTCTTTTTCTCTCCATATCAACCATTTCATATTGCGTACGTGTCATTCAAGAGTGAAATGATGGTTGCTTCTTCCGACTAACTTACTGTGTGATTTGACGGCTCCTTAGTGGCCCCTACACGTACTCCCCCTATGTGTATGCAATAGTCACACGTACACATGGACGCAATAACGCGCGTGCCGCCCTAATGCATGCATGTCCGAGCCCACGACGGAACACACACGGTCACGCTCAAGTGCTCAACCTACACGTGCATGCACACACATACTCTGTCAGGGTGAGCTAGTGACCGTATGAACACCGGAAAATATATATATTGAGCGTAATGAGCGTATTATGAAGTCCACTGACCGTATTTTTAGAAACATACAGTGACAGACAGTGTATTTATCTTGTTTGAAATTAAGCCATATTAACCGGAGAGGAGGCAGCATGGACTAGCATTACTTTGTTGTGTCCCGTCAACTTGTCGAACAAGGAGAAGGTTGCAGGAAGGGAGAAGCTTGCGCGCGGTGGCTCGCAGGACAAGGAGAAACTTTTGACTAATGCAAGCTCTCCCTCGCTCAGGCGATGGACGTGCAACAGTTAATTCGGTGTCAGCTTGCTAGAAGCATACACTATACTACTAGTGCTATTATTGTTCGACTTCCCGAACAGCCAAGCGCAAAGTTTACTAGTACTACTACTATAGTCCATAAAGGTACGTACTATACTAGTACTAGGAACCGGATGGAGGAGCGTCTGCTCTCTTATTATAATTTTAAAATGTGATAAAGCAATCTTCAACACATTTAGTTCTCTTCGAGGGTTCTTGCATGTGATAATGGAAGTTGATTGCATGGAACACTCGTCACAATTCTTGCTTAATTATGGCTCATATCCTGTTACAAATAGTAGCGCTCAGTAATATTTCCTCTTTTTTTGTTATTGGGCATGTAAACAAGTCAGCAAACCTTACGGCGCATCTTCGTGCGAACCGTGCTTGCTGCACTTTGAATGTGGCCGAGAGCTAGCTTGATGAAACACCTCGCTTCCTACTTCTTTTTTTGCGGGGTACCTCGCTTCCTAGTGACCAGTGTCTTGGCTGATCGTCCTAAGAATGCTTATATATGAATAAAGCTCTCTCATTTACCCGCAAAAAAGATTAAGCCATATTAACCGGAAAGGAGGGAGTATGGACTAGCACTACTTTTTGGTGTGTCCCGTCAACTTGTAGAACGAGGAGAAGCTTGCAGGACAAGGTGAAGCTCGCTTACGCCTTTTGACTAATGCAACCTACCCTCGATGGACATGCATCAGCCCATTCGGTGTCAGATTGTCAGAGGCATACACTGTAGTACCCAACATGCGGAGTACCATCATTGTTCGACTTCACGAAGGGGCGAAGAGCCAAGCGAAGTAGTACGCATACTCTACTTGGTTTTGCACCTTCATACTACTCCACCCTCCGTCACAGTTTATAGGGTGCGCTTCATTATGATGCATTTCTCTCAATGCATTTCCACCACCAGAGAGACTTTAGACGTGTTTGGTTTAATGCTCAATTAATTAGGGTGTGGTAACAGCAATCAATTCCACAATTTTCTCTCCATGTACTGTACTACTACGGAGTGCATGCATGTGTGTACCCGGGGTGGAAGGACTGCATGCATGTGTGTACGCATTATTCCCTCTAGTAATAGACGCCGTGCTATAACTACCAATGCTATTTTTCAGGCCGATCGCTAGTCGCCTTGGTCCCACAGATTTTTTTTCTTTTTTCTAAAGCGCGCTGTATAAACAGTGACGGATGGAGTAGAATGAGCAGATTCAAAGAAGAGCGTATTGATGGTTGCTTCTTCAGAGCAACTTACAGTGGGAAAGGTGGGGCTTATGATTTGACTTCTCATTACTCACTATTAATGCGGCGCAACGACCGGGCTGAGTCTCCCATGCGGTTGTGCACCACCCCCTCGATTCTTAAATATACTTTGGAGTATTTGTCTTTCTAGAGATTTCAACGAGTGACTACTCAAATATTTGTATTTTTAGATATTTCAAATGGATTGGCACATACGGATGTATATAGACATATTTTAGAGTGTAGATTCACTCATTTTGCTCCGTATGTAGTCACTTGTTGAAATCTCTATTAAGACGAATAGAATATTTAGGAACGGAGGGAGTACACATACGAAGCAAAATGAGTGAATCTACACTCTAAAATATGCCCGTTTGAAATTTCTAAAAAGACAAATATTTAGGAACGAAGGAGTATAATTTTGTGCATGGCACATGGACCCGGATGATGAAAAGGCTTCTAGCAATGCTATCAAGCTTCCATCATTTGGTTAAATAATTGACGTACTATACAAATAATTTTCTAGCGACATGAAATTGTACAATGGTGTGAGCTTTCAGCTTTTGTTTCGCGTGTCTTGCTATCGATGCTCTTTCGGAAATAATAAAAAACTAACTTCCTTGCTAATGCATGTCAATTATTAGCAGATCAGAGCTAATAATTACATCACAAGTGAAGACAAAGTTGTGAGAAGGTGTTAAATTAAAATTGATCCATGCTTTCATTGGCAGCAACGTCCCCCCAGCTCTGTCTAAATCAACAAGGCATGTTGGGAAAAAAGTAGCTATCTGGAGCATGCAACATTCTGATCATTTTGTGCAGTTCCACTAAAATAGAGCTGAGCGTCCCTGTTCCAAAGATATCAAGTGTGATTACGATAATAGAGGATTGCTGATGAAACAATAAACACACAAATAGAAGTTGGTCACCTTTGCAGTCTCTCTTAAGACTAACTAGTTGGAGAAGATTAGGCCCGGAGTTGGATGAGGAGGATAGAGCAAAACCAATCTCCCTTTATGCAGTCGCACTGAAATGTAGAGACGTTGCCCGTGTGACATTTTAGTACAAATGCACAAAACACTCTTAAGAAAAAAGTGATTTGTGCAGTTCACCAAAAGATCGCAATAGCAACGAGGTGAAATGGATAGCCCTGTTTGCAAAAAAAGAGGTAGAAAGGAAACAATTACTGGCCAATAACAGTTGATGACACATGCGACGACAAAAAAGAAGTATATTCCTTGTCCTAAGGGAAGATAACAACACGGTTGTGTTTGTCTAAAACGGTGTGAGGACGAGAATGCAATATGGAAAGTACGCCGGACGAGCTATGTTTTGGGCAAAGAACTATGGAAGATCCACATGCGGCGACGTGGGAAAACGGGCAGTGGAGCAAGGCCGGAGGGGATACCTGGAGGTCGTCGGGATGTAACTAGGTGACAGGCGGCGGGCGGAATCTGCGAGCAGATGGCGTAGGCCCTGCCGCGCCAGAGCTTGGTCAGAGAGAACAGTGTGTACCGTAGATCGGGACGTGCTGCCTCGGCGCCGTCGAACGGAGAAACGATGCACTTCCTCCCTTTCCCCTGGTGGACAGGATGCGGCCGGATCAGTGACCAACGGTGAGAGAGAGAGAGGCCACCGCACTCCCTTTCCCCCGACGGACGGGATGCCGCCGGATCAGTGACCAACGGTGAGAGAGAGAGAGAGGCCACCGCACTCCCTTTCCCCCGGTGGACGGGATGCGGCCGGATCAGCGACCAATGGTGAGAGAGAGAGAGGCCACCGGAGCCTTGCGTAAGATACTCTGAAGAGCGGACTACCTTTTCCTCCATAAAAATCGTTTTATATTCTGTGTACGTGCCATTGAGCGCTATAACTTTATTTAAAAATAACGCGGCAACGCGTCAAGTCGAACTTTGTTTCGTGCACGCGTGGTACACGAAGAAATGAGCTCCACCGTGTACCCGCGCGGGTGTGGCTGGGCACGAAGCGTGAGTACGTGCACGATGCACCTATTCTCTTCTTGTATACGTACACCACCTACGTGGGGTTGTGTGAGAGAGATACAAACCTAGAGAGATATAGTGTGTGGGTTCTTGAGAGTTTTTTTGTGGGGGGGGGGGGTCAATCAAAAAATTTAACATATGCAATGTGTGTGAAATAGAGTCCTGGATATAACATATATAGAGAGGGGGCAATCCACAAGAAGAGAGTGGAGGTATCATTGGCTTGAGGTGTCCATAGAATCGAAGAGAGGGATGATGTGTGTGTGTGTGTGTGTGTGTGCGTGCGCGCGATCGATAGAGAGTGCCATCGAATTTGTGTGTGCCCACGTCAAAGATATAGAGTGGTTGGCCTACTGGAACGTGAGATGGGACATGTGCAGTTTGTCTCTGTGGCATGGATACCTACCTGCAACGCTCAACTATCGATGTGTGGTGGGGGAAGAGGGAGGCCCAATTAACTATAGAGGTACAATGGCAGGGATATGTGTGGAGGAGGAGAGAGGCCTACCTCATGTATTAAGGAGATCGATCCGCCTCATGTATTAAGGGAGATCGATCGGCATCCATGCATATGTGTAGGAGATGAATAAGGTTGGGAGAGAGACAGAGTTAGAGTGTTGGAGGGGGAGGTAGTGGAGTTGCTTCTAACAAATGGTGGGATAGGCTTGCTAGACAAACGGAGGGCACACCCGCAATATCAATAAGAGAGGAGATGGCTGCTTGTTGTCTATGCACGTGCATGTGAGAGACGGGTCAGGAGGCATGCACAAATGATGAGGGGGGACAATGTGGCTGTGGTAAGCAGACGTAACTACATAGGAAGATCAATCGCCCTTTCTAAGAGAAAGGAGAGACATAACTTGTGAGGTACGTCGATCGATGGGGGGTAGTTAAAGTCGATCTAGGTATATGTTGGGAGATCGATCGGTATACATGCATGTGTGTGTTAGAAGCAAATGAGGCACGAGGAGAAGGATAGAGAGAGAGGGATGCATGTAGGAGGTGGTACGAGAGGCATACTATATCGAGGGGGGAGTGTGCGAGTACGAGAATGATGAAAAGAGTGGTGGGAGTGAGGCATGGACTGTGACAAGAGAAGAGGGGAAGCTTGTGTTTGTGCTAGGCACACCTGGCTAGAGAGGCATATCGATCGATGTGTGCCGGAAAGAAGGAGCTGGGGGCCTACACACATCGTGGGTGAACGACCTAAAGTGAAAAGACGAATTTGTGCGATGGAGCTAGAGAATGCTGAGGGAGGGTGAGAGGGATGCGGGCGTGTGCATGCACAAGAGAAAGTTAGCGCTAGCTACAAAGATAAGAGGGTTGTGTGGGTGTAAAAGACGAATAGAGATCATATATACTTCATTATAAAAAGCGAATTCGGATATTCGAAGAATTTATCATAGTGTTTCAAACCGACGGATGTGTGAATATATATAACGGTGATACACATGGTGTGGTTATGAACATGGTATACTACATTTAATATATTTTATCTCTACTCTTATAAAAAAACGGAGTTGTTGATGATGGTGTGCCTGCCATCCTGCATTATAGGCCGTCTGATTTATATCTGGCGGATAGCAAGGAAACTATGATGGTTGAAGTTGGCAACAATCATGATTGTAGATTCTTATTGAAATAGAGAAACGAATTCAAATTTAGTTCGAATTGCAGCGGTAGTATAGACATTTGGAATGCACTAAAATGTTGGTATGAGTAGGTTACATGCATTATACAACAAGCGAAAAAATTTAATCGGACATAACATGGATTCATACTCCCTCCTTCCATCTATATAGGGCGTAATGAGATTTTTAAGACCGCCTTTGACAATTGACAAGATTAATAGTACATGACATTCATAATGTGAAAATTATATCATTGAAAGAACCTTTCACAGACGAATTTAACGGTGTGCTTTGTGTAAGTTGCATGTCATATATCATTGCTCTAATATTTGGTCAAAGTTAGCATCAAAAAACGCATTAGGCCCTATATAGATGGAAGGAGGGAGTAGCTTTGAATAGCATTTGTATAGTAAAATGGGGCAAGACTCTCTCTTTGTGTGGTGTGAATAGTTTTATTTTTTTCGTTTTCTTTTTGGTTGAGGGAAGTGCGAATTGATCTGGTACATACAAGTACAATATTACGACACGTTAGGCTTGTCCCTAAACTTCAACCCACGTCTTGTTATATCCCGAAAATTCAGATATCGTGCTCCCAAAACTGGCGCCTTCACAACCCGCGCCTTGCTATCCCGAAATTACAACGCGCGCGAAAACTTCCTCCAGCTGCCAAATCCCGACACGCGAAATCCCCCTTCTAACCCTGAGCCGAAAGCGCCGCTAGTTCAAATCGGTGGGGGGTACTTTTGTAACACACCCTACATTTTGGACAACCACGTTCCTAAGTCATGCTTCACCCCCTCCCATCGCCCCCTTTTCACCATTCGAAATCCCAGGCCGCCATAACCTCTCCGCTCCAGCTGCGAAACCCCACCCTCCTCCGTCTGCCACATCAACGCTGCCCAGCCGAAGCCTCTTCCCCGATGTCGGAGTAATGGGCCACAGGTAGACTAACCCGAGCCCCTGAACCTTTCAAGACATCGGGGCAGGTTGCGCCCCTCAAGACCCCAGGACGAAGAGTCGCCTTTTGGGAGACAGCGCCAAGGCAGCCGACTGCCCACTCACGGCCGAGTCCCGGGGACGACTTCAGGATGAGCCGACTCCTATCTGGCGACCTCCAGAGAAGCCGGCCATGGGAAGTCGGCCCTCGACACCAACAGACCCCATGCCCTCATAAGGAGGGACGGGACGGGGAGTGGCCACAGTAAGGTCCACTCCCGCCCCTTTCCAAGGGCAGGCATGGCCATAGTGTGCCATACCCGCGGAGATCTCCGTCCGGCGCAACACCGTTGCCATGCCGGCCCTGACGTCACCCTAGTGGGCGGAGTCATGTACCCACGACGGTCTGCCGGTATGACCCAGGGACGATGGGTCCCACCAGTCAGCGGGAATACAGAAGACGGCGAGAGGGCCACCAATCGGACCCGTTGGGAGTAGGCCCCCGAGAGTCGGCCAGCCCCTCCCACGGGCCCCATGCACCATTAACCATACACGGCGGGGAGTGGCCATAGTGATCGCCCGCCAGGCGGCGGGGCTGTTGCCACGATCACATGACCAAGCCCGCGTCATTAGAAGCACGGCTACAGTAATCCGCAGCCGGCAAGACCCACCCGCGGCGGACACGGCCTGTCGGCTCCGTACCGGGCCAGTCGGCGGGGCCGACCAGTCGGTGGGCCCCAGCAGTCGGCGGAGAAGACGACGGCCAGAGAGACAGACGGATGGGTCCCGCGCCCAGCCGGATTGCCATTGTACCCCTGGGGTTAGGCCTATATAAACCCCCCGGGGCACCTATGCAAAGGGTTCGAATCCATAAGCACTAGACCAGATCATAGAGGAAGAAGAGAGCTAGCCTTGCCTTCTCCTACCTCCAGGAAACAGCTGAAGGAGCAACCTTGTACACACTTTGCCATAGTGATCATGCGGAGACCCCGCAGAGCAGCAGTAGGGGTGTTATCTCCATGGAGAGCCCTGAAGCTGGGTAAGATTCGTCGGCGTGCATGCCTTCGCCTTATCCCGTTTCCAGGCACCGGCGACGTTCTACTCGCTCCCACCATGATAAGCCATCCTTTGGCATATGTCGCACCCAACCCCCGACATTTGGCGCCCACCGTAGGGCGAGGTGCACCGTTGCCCGAAGAACTGCTCTGGACGGGAACCCTTTTCCCCCTGGCGAGCGTAGCCAGCCTGGCACGCCAGACGGAGTCTGCGTCGACGTGCTGCATGGTGCCGAAATCGCCTGCGCGGCTAGCTGCCTCGCCGAACTTGTCGGTGAGGTTCGCCTCTCCGACGAGCCTGCATCCGACGCGGGCACGGGCGGCCCCAAGAGCCTCCTCGCGGGCCTCCTTGATCAACTCCACGTCGCCAGCGAGCCAGCTGCGGACTTGGAGTCCGTAGGCTCCACCGACCCGATGCTGGTCGACTCCGACACCGCGTCGCTCGACGCGTTCCCCACCAACGCGGTGGTCTACGACGAGCCACTCCCTCGCGCGGAGAGCGACGGAAGCACCGTCACAGAGGTGCTCGTCATCGGTCATGACGAGCATTCCGGCGGAGAAGCTCATGACCCACTCGACGCGGCGCTGCAAGACCTGACTACGCCCATTCCCGAAGACGCCAACGCCGAGACGCTGGAGGCGCGCCGCCTCCAGCTCGTCGAAGGCGCTAAGAAGCTGGCTAGCATGAGACGCCTGTTAGAGGCCTACCAGCGTGAGATGGATCGCACTGTGGGCGGCTCATCGACTCCAACTGGGCCTAGCCGCGTTGGCGCGGTCTAGCAGCGCGGCGTTGCCATCGCCAACCTATTCGGGGCAAATCGCCCCGTATACGCCACGCCTGCGGAGAACATCCGAGCCGCCCAGGCGGCGGCAGACGAGCTGGATAATTTCGAGGGCGAAGAACGTTGCCTAATGACGGAGCGAGTCCAGCGGCTCCTCGACACGGCTGCCGCGCAGAACAAGGCCGGATGCCGCACAGAGGCGCCGCAGCGGCAAAGCGACGACCTACGACCCCACCATGACCAAGGCGCGACATCTCGGACGCCGACTGGCAGGGTCCACGGAAGAAAAGATAAGGAGCCGGCTGCCAGCCGCAGTCGGACAAACATCACCAGGGAGCGCGATCAAGACAGCCGCCCAAGAGTAGTGGTGTAGCGACCCACCTCAGATGGTCAAGTCTTTGTGCTCCGGTGTCATCCCTGGATCAGTAATGCTGACACCACACAGTACTTCGAAGGATTTATAGCAGAGTAGCAATCACACACTTATTACATCGATGTCTCAAAGAGAACTTATTACAATAAATATGGCTTAAGGCCATCTAATATCGATAACAGCGGAAGACTTGGAAGATAAGTGAGTCCATCAACTCCAACGGCATCACTGAGTATAGAACCACGACCCAAAAGCACCTTACTCGTCGTCTGAAAAGTCTGCAACATGAAAGTTGCAGCCCGAAACGGGTCAGCACATGGAATATGCTGGCATCATAACACATAGAGAATACTGAATGATAAGCCTATACTACATGCATATATGGCTGGTGGAAAAGCTCTATGGTTACAGTTTTTCATAAAGCCAATTTTTCCCTACTGCAAAGGAATAAATTTATTTAACTATCATGGTGGTTGAAACATCGAGAATGGTTGACAGCATTCCGATCCCAATTAAGTGAACAATTAAAACACAACAATATTAATTTGGAGTAACATGATGAGATTCCCGTGATATTCAAGTACTAGATACTCAAGATGTCCATAACCGGGGACACGGCTAATCATGATTAGTTTGTACACTCTGCAGAGGTTTGCGCACTTTTCCCCACAAGACTCGATCGCCTCCATTTGATTTCTCGCACTACCTGGTGTTTGAGAAACGGATGACCGAGACATAGTCTTTCATAAGCGCTAGCACCTTACGTTTGGATAGACCGGTACACCTACTTTCCCCTACATCTGCTAGTCTACCCTGTAAGAGTTCGCACGACTTAATCAACTATGCCAGAGCCCATAATGGCTTGTGGCTGCACACGGAAGTTACTAGCATGAATGATCTTATGATGCCCTTGAGCCTGGGTGGCGGTCCGAAGAAAAACAGGCAAGTCCTGATAGAAACCAGGTGCCTTAATCCACCTAGATGTGTATTTCAGTTGCCACCTTAGATAAAACCATTAATTAACAATACTCACATCTGTCATGGATATCACTCACCCAATCCACGTCTACTAGCATAGCATGGCATAATAAGCAAACGTAGAAGTAACTCCCAAAGGTTTCATAAGTAAACAGGTCATAGGTACTACCTCATCTACTTCCCATCCCACAAGTTAATTAGATCCTAATCATGCAGTGTTTGAGGATTGATCTAATGCAATAAAACTGGGTAGTAGAAAAGGTATGATCAAAGTGTTACTTGCCTTGCTGAGGATCCGCGAAACCTAGAGCTTCGAAATAACAGGCGGCGCACTCCGGGTGATCTATCGCAGACAAACAACAAGCATACAATAAGTACTCATCTAATGCACAGGGAAAACTCGAACCAAAGATCGAACCAGAAAGTTCAACTTAAGAACTCCGGTTGCAAAAAGAATCGAATTGAACAAAGCAACGGAAAACAAACGGCGAAAGAAAACAACTCGGTTCTAGTAAAGTGAAACTAGGTCAAATTTTACCATAGCAAAACTTTGTTTAAGTTGATTAGAAGGAACGGTGGTTTCGAAACGAAACTCCAAGCGCTTGAATCACCTGATTCCGATAAACGAGTGAGAAGATAAACAAGAACGAAGATCGGATCTGAGATCGCGATCGCGGAATAAATCCGACGAGAAGAAAAAGAAGAACGGTTGAACGAACGGACGTTTGTTAACCTAGAAGAATCTGGTGATCACGTTCGTTAGAACGAACGGTCCGGCGAACAGTCTCGAGGCAACTAAATCGGAAAAGAAAACGAATCCGATCTAGGGTTTCGGAAAAGAAAACCGGACGAAAAACCGATCTAGAAAACCGGAACGGTTTAGAAAAGAACCGAAAGAAAACGAATCGGAAGAGAAGAAAAGAATCGGAACGATTAGAAGAAAATGATCCGATGAAAGAGAAAGAGACGCGGCGCGGCTACCTCGGCGATGGTGCGGCGGCGGTGCGGCGGCGGCGGCGCGGGGTGAGGCGCGGGGTGAGGCGTGGTGGTGGCTTGGGGGCTTTGGGTTTGATGATTTAGAGGGGGGTGTGGGGGTATTTATATTGGGGAGGGGAGGGGTTTCTTGGAGGAGGGATCAAGGAATAAGAATAGGAGTAGGAAAGATCTAAAAACAAAAAACGGAATAACGGAAGTAGGTCAAAAGTCCTACTAGGACTTTCTAAAGGAAGAGGCGGCGGCGGCTCCCTGCGCCTGGGGCGCGCGCGCGCGCGGTGGCCTCCTGGCCGGCCGGCTGGCTTGGGCCTTTGGCCCAAGGCGCTGCAGACTTTTTTTTAAATCGGTTTCGTGCTCGGAAAAACACAGAAAAATAAATCTACCGGACTCCAAAATTAATAAAATAAATTTTCCCCGACTCCTAAAAATGAGTCGAACAAAAAGAACTTTTCTCCGGGCCAAAAATGCAATTTTTGAAAACGCGCATTTTTTCCTATCCAAATAAAATGCAAATAAACTCCGACAAAACCAATGATCCCTTTCTTTCAAAATTTGAGAAAACTCAAAATGAAAAATAACGAAATCTCCAACTCTCTCCGAGGGTCCTTGAGTTGTGTGAAATTTCAAGGATCGACAGAATGCAAGAAAATATGATATGCATGATGATCTAGTGTATAACATTCCAAATTGAAAATTTGGGATGTTACAAACCTACCCCCCTTAAGATGAATCTCGTCCTCGAGATTCGGGTTGGCTAGAAAATAGGTGAGGGTGGTCTTTGAGCAAATCTTCTTCTCTCTCCCAGGTGGCTTCATCCTCTGAGTGGTGGTTCCACTGAACTTTGCAAAACTTGATAAGCTTGCTGCGGGTAACTCTGCTAGCATATTCGAGAATCTTGACAGGTTTATCTTCATATGTTAAGTCATCCTTCAACTGAATCGCTTCAAGCGGCACTATATCTCTTAGCGGTACCTCCACCATTTCGGCGTGACATTTCTTCAGCTGAGAAACATGGAATACATCATGAACTCCTGACAGTCCTTCTGGTAATTCCAATTTATAAGCGACTTCTCCCATGCGTTGCAAAATCTTATACGGTCCAACGAAACGCGGTGCTAACTTTCCCTTAACTCCAAAGCGCTTAACTCCTCGAAGTGGGGATACTCGAAGATAAACTTTGTCTCCAGTTTCGTAAACTGTCTCCTTGCGCTTAGAATCTGCGTAGCTCTTCTGCCTGGATTGGGCTACCTTGAGCCTATCGCGAATCAACTTAACTTTCCGTTTAGACTCCTTGATCAGATCGGGTCCAAAGAACTAACGGTCTCCAACTTCGTCCCATGACAACGGTGTTCTGCACCTCCTTCTGTATAAATCTTCGAAAGGTGCCATCTTCAGACTGGTTTGGTAACTGTTGTTATAAGAAAACTCCGCATACGGCAAGTTATCGTCCCAACTAGATCCATAATCTAGTGCACAAGCTCTCAGCATATCTTCCAAAATCTGATTGACTCTCTCAGTCTATCCATCCGTCTGTGGGTGAAAAGCTGTACTAAACTCTAGTCTGGTTCCCAAAGTTTCGTGCAACTGATTCCAAAACTTTGAGGTAAATTGGGTTCCTCTATCGGATACGATACTCCTCGGAACTCCATGCAAACAAATGATCCTGGTCATGTATATCTTTGCCAACTTAGCACTGGTGTAAGTGGTCTTAACTGGGATGAAATGTGCTACCTTCGTCAAACGATAAACTACTACCCATATCGAGTCATAGCCTGCCTTCGTCCTGGGTAGTCCTGTGATAAAATCCATGCCTATCTTATCCCACTTCCATTCGGGTATCGGCAATGGTTGTAACAATCCGGCTGGCTTCTGATGTTCGGCCTTCACTCTATGACACACATCACAAACTGCTACATATGCTGCAATATCCTTCTTCATTCCGGTCCACCAGAATGTTTCCTTCAAATCCAAATACATCTTGGTATTTCCTGGGTGAATCGAATAGGGTGAATCATGTGCCTCTTGCAGAATCAACTTCCTGATCTCCGGGTTATTGGGCACATAAACACTGTCCTCAAACCGTAGGGTATCATGCTCATCCTCATGAAATCCCATTGCTTTTCCTTCGCTCATTTTCTTCTTTATGTCTGCAATTTCCTTGTCAGATTTCTGAGCTTCTCTGATTTTATCCATCAATGTAGATTGAATCTCCAATGCTGCTACATAGCCTCTCGGAACTATTTCCAAACATAGCTCACGAAGATTCTCGGCTAACTCCTTTGGTATTTCTCCCGTCATCAATGTATTGACATGGCTCTTACGGCTCAATGTGTCAGCTACAACATTAGCCTTTCCTGGATGGTAATGCAATCTCATATCATAATCCTTGATGAGCTCCAACCATCTCCTTTGTCTGAGGTTCAACTCCTTCTGCGTGAAAATGTACTTCAAACTCTTGTGGTCCGTGTACACCTCACAATGTTTTCAAATGAGGAAATGTCTCCATGTCTTCAACGCATGCACTACGGCTGCTAACTCCAAATCATGTGTAGCATAATTTAGTTCATGAGGTTTCAGTTGTCATGAGGCATACGAAACAACTCTTCCTTCCTGCATAAGCACTGCTCCAAGTCCTCGACGTGAAGCGTCGCAATACACCTCATAATCCTTGGTCTGATCTGGCAGAATCAACACTGGTGAGGAAACCAATCGTTTCTTCAACTCCTGAAAACTGGCTTCACATTCCTCAGTCCAATTGAACTTAGTATCCTTCTTCAACAATTCAGTCATAGGCTTTGCAATCTTTGAGAAATTCTTAATGAATCTCCGATAGTATCCTGCGAGTCCAAGAAAACTCCGGATCTCTCCAACTGTTGTTGGTGCTTCCCATTCGGTTACGGTCTCAACCTTGGTGGGGTCAACTGCTATACCCTCTCCGTATATAACATGTCCAAGGAATCCAACTTCCTTTAACCAAAACTCACATTTGCTGAATTTGGCATACAAATGATGTTCCCTTAGTTTCTCCAAAACCAAACGCAAATGTTCCTTATGCTCTTCTTCATTCTTTGAGAAAATCAGAATGTCATCAATGAACACTACGACGAACTTATCCAAGAACTCCATAAACACTTTGTTCATCAGGTTCATAAAATAGGCAGGTGCGTTAGTCAGTCCAAATGACATAACGGCATACTCGTACAATCCGTATCTTGTAGTAAAGGTTGTCTTGGGTATGTCCTGCTCCCGAATCTTCAACTGATGGTACCCTGATCGCAAATCGATCTTGGAAAACACTTTAGCTCCTTGCAAACGATCAAACAGATCATTTATCATTGGCAGTGGGTACTTGTTCTTGATGGTTACTTCGTTCAATCCACGGTAATCAACAACCATCCTTACTGTTCCATCCTTCTTCTCCACTAGAAGTACGGGTGATCCCCAAGGCGAAGAACTTGGGAGAATGTAACCTTTTTCCAATAACTCCTTGATCTGCTTCTTAATCTCCACCAAATCTTGTGCGGGCATCCTGTACGGTCTCTTCGATATTGGCCCAGTGCCTGGCAAAAGCTCAATCAAAAACTCAATGTCTCTATCCGGTGGCATGCCTGGTAATTCCTCAGGAAACACATCAGGAAAATCCTTCACCACTGGTACTTCCTCCTGTATGACTCCTGATAAAGAATTTACTTGTGTCCTGTTGGGCGCATGTCGGGATACATACTTGATCCTTCTTCCTTCGGGCGTTGTAAGCAAACTTGTCTTACTGGCGCAATCGATGTTTCCTCCATACATCGACAGCCAATCCATACCGAGAATTACATCCAAACCTTGGGATTCCAGAATGATTAAATCCGTTGGGAAAACATGCCTTCCTATACTTAATGGCACTTGAAAACATCCTTGTCTGGCCATGTACTCTGCTCCTGGCGAGCTTACTAGCATAGGTGTCTTAAGAATCTTAGTGGGCAGGTTATACTTTTCCACAAATCCCCTTGATATGTATGAATGCGATGCACCAGTATCGAAAAGAACAAGTGCAGTAAATGACTTAACCAAAAACTTACCGATTACTGCATCAGGATGGGCTTCAACCTACTCCACGCTAACGTGGTTCACCTGTCCCTGTTGAAAGGGTTTGGCTTCTTCCCAGAGCTTCCATTGCCATTCTGGCCTTCGGGACATTCATTGGCATAATTTCCGGTCTTGGAACACTTGAAACAGGTGACTTGACTCAGATCTCTCTTGGCTGGGGTTGATGGGGTGGTACGGTTATGGCCGTTGCTTCCTCCATTCCCATTACCATTCTTGTGGCCGTTATGGTTGTGAGTTCCACTTCCTCCATGGGTATGTTGAAACTGAACTCCCGGTTTAGGGGTAAAACGGGGCTTCTGCTGGGCTCCAGAGTTATACTTCCCCTGTCCATACTTCCTCTTGCGGTTCTCAATCTGCTGTTGCTTCCCTTCAATCATGATGGCACGATCTACCAACTCCTGGTAGTTTTTGAAACTTGCTACCATCAACTGCATGCTTAGCTCATCATTCAGACCTTCTAGAAACTTCTCCTGCTTAGCGGCATCCGTAGTAACATCATCCGGGGCATAACGTGCTAACTTGTTGAAGTCATCAACGTACTGGCCAACTGTCCTTCCTCCTTGGCATAAGTTGCGAAACTCACGCTTCTTCATGGCCATAGCTCCTGTTGAAACATGGGCAGTGCGGAAAGCTTGCTGAAACTGATCCCATGTGACAGTGTCAACTGGGTAAGTGGCTGTGAAATTCTCCCACCATGCTGCCGCGGGTCCGTCAAGCTGATGTGCGGCAAACTTTACTTTCTCAACATCTGTGCATCCTGCAGTGGTCAACTCCCTTCCTATCTTGCGGAGCCAATCGTCTGCTACTATTGGCTCGGTGCTACTGGAAAACACTGGTGGATTTAGCCTAAGGAAACGGGCTAGGTGATCAACAGGTGGCGGCGGCGAAGGGTTGTTGTTGTTGTTGTTGTTGTTCTGCTGGTTCTGGACTAACAACTGCATCAATTGGTTCTGCTGCTGGATCAACTGGGTGAGCTCCGGTGGGAATCCATTGTCACGTCTCGGAGGCATCTGAGGGTTTAGAAAAGATGAGAATTAAGAATAGAATGAGGTCTAAGAGAAAACACTACCCAAATGCACATGAGACAAATTCACACAAAATCACTTCATTCAATCAAACAAGGGCTTACAAACGGTCTAGAACTATCGCAAAAGTGCGTGGACTATAATGTGTACATGGAGGGAATAATGCTACTAATATATGGTGGTCATCTATTAATTTGAATCGGTGGAAGACTCCATGATGTCTGCTCTAGCTTCGTCTTCAAAGTCGGGTTCACGTGGATCCGAATCGGTGTCGTCGATGATGTTGTAGTTGCTTGGGCATGCGACGTACTTGTCTTCATTCTTGAATGCTAATCTCCCCTTGAGTTCTTCAATCTCATGCTTAAGATCGCGATTGTGCCTTGCTAGAGCTACGATCTCGTCCATGTAGTCCTTGCGTGTACCCTTCAGTTCTCCTTCTAGCTCGATGATCCTTGCCTTCGCATTCTTTAACTCTATCATGTCATTGCACATCTGGTTCTCTTGGCGTCGAATGTGCTGGTTTAACTCCTGGATGAAAGCTACAATGGATCTATCCTTCTTGATCCTGACTATCTCCCAGTCTTCATCTCGGCGTCCGCAAATCTGGTAGATGGTGTCCTTGAGGTCTTCTTGATAAACTTCTCCAATGCGTCCCATGGTGATATGAGCTGCCATGCTCTTTCCCAGACTCCAGGTTGGTGCACTGAAAACACTATCTATGGGCTTCGTGATTGGCGCGAATGTCCTTCCCGGAACGTGAGCTTGAATCTTCCAGCGCTCCTCTTTAGGCAGAGTGGCGTTGAAGGTCCCGGTGAAGCTTGGTAGTCCAATGTTCAGGTACTTGGTGACTTCCTTCAAGTGAAATCCAAAAGGTGTGCCTTCATCCGGTTGAGCGTACTTGATCTTTGCGTCCGTCATCCTAAAAGAGTAGAAAAGATGAGGAGTTAGAAAATGAGAGGAGAATAGTGATCTATGGCTTTAACTTAGTGGTCGTGTCCTACAGTCAGCGTGTGCTCTGATACCATCTCTGTAGCGACCCGACCTCAGATGGTCAAGTCTCTGTGCTCCGGTGTCATCTCTGGATCAGTAATGCTGACACCACACAGTACTTCGAAGGATTTATAGCAGAGTAGCAATCACACACTTATTACATCGATGTCTCAAAGAGAACTTATTACAATAAATATGGCTTAAGGCCATCTAATATCGATAACAGCGGAAGACTTGGAAGATAAGTGAGTCCATCAACTCCAACGGCATCACTGAGTATAGAACCACGACCCAAAAGCACCTTACTCGTCGTCTGAAAAGTCTGCAACATGAAAGTTGCAGCCCGAAACGGGTCAGCACATGGAATATGCTGGCATCGTAACACATAGAGAATACTGAATGATAAGCCTATACTAGATGCATATATGGCTGGTGGAAAAGCTCTATGGTTACAGTTTTGCATAAAGCCAATTTTTCCCTACTGCAAAGGAATAAATTTATTTAACTATCATGGTGGTTGAAACATCGAGAATGGTTGACAGCATTCCGATCCCAATTAAGTGAACAATTAAAGCACAACAATATTAATTTGGAGTAACATGATGAGATTCACATGATATTCAAGTACTAGATACTCAAGATGTCCACAACCGGGGACACGGCTAATCATGATTAGTTTGTACACTCTTCAGAGGTTTGCGCACTTTTCCCCACAAGACTCGATCGCCTCCATTTGATTTCTCGCACTACCTGGTGTTTGAGAAACGGATGACCGAGACATAGTCTTTCAGAAGCGCTAGCACCTTACGTTTGGATAGACCGGTACACCTACTTTCCCCTACATCTGCTAGTCTACCCTGTAAGAGTTCGCACGACTTAATCAACTATGCCAGAGCCCATAATGGCTTGTGGCTGCACACGGAAGTTACAAGCATGAATGATCTTATGATCCCTTTGAGCCTGGGTGGCGGTCCGAAGAAAAACAGGCAAGTCCTGATAGAAACCAGGTGCCTCAATCCACCCAGATGTGTATTTCAGTTGCCACCTTAGATAAAACCATTAATTAACAATACTCACATCTGTCATGGATATCACTCACCCAATCCACGTCTACTAGCATAGCATGGCATAATAAGCAAACGTAGAAGTAACTCCCAAAGGTTTCATAAGTAAACAGGTCATAGGTACTACCTCATCTACTTCCCATCCCACAAGTTAATTAGATCCTAATCATGCAGTGTTTGAGGATTGATCTAATGCAATACAACTGGGTAGTAGAAAAGGTATGATCAAAGTGTTACTTGCCTTGCTGAGGATCCGCGAAACCTAGAGCTTCGAAATAACAGGCGGCGCACTCCGGGTGATCTATCGCAGACAAACAACAAGCATACAATAAGTACTCATCTAATGCACAGGGAAAACTCGAACAAAAGATCGAACCAGAAAGTTCAACTTAAGAACTCCGGTTGCAAAAAGAATCGAATTGAACAAAGCAACAGAAAACAAACGGCGAAAGAAAACAACTCGGTTCTAGTAAAGTGAAACTAGGTCAAATTTTACCATAGCAAATTCTGTTTAAGTTGATTAGAAGGAACGGCGGTTTCGAAACGAAACTCCAGGCGCTTGAATCACCTGATTCCGATAAACGAGTGAGAAGATAAACTAGAACGAAGATCGGATCTGAGATCGCGATCGCGGAATAAATCGGACGAGAAGAAAAAGAAGAACGGTTGAACGAACGGACGTTCGTTAACCTAGAAGAATCTGGTGATCACGCTCGTTAGAACAAACGGTCCGGCGAACGGTCTCGAGGCAACTAAATCGGAAAAGAAAACGAATCCGATCTAGGGTTTCGGAAAAGAAAACCGGACGAAAAACCGATCTAGAAAACTGGAACGGTTTACAAAAGAACCGAAAGAAAACGAATCGGAAGAGAAGAAAAGAATCGAAACGATTAGAAGAAAACGATCCGATGAAAGAGAAAGAGACGCGGCGCGGCTACCTCGGCGATGGTGCGGCGACGGCGGCGGCGGCGGTGCGGCGGCGGCGGCGCTGGCGGCGGCGGCGCGGGGTGAGGCGCGGGGTGAGGCGTGGTGGTGGCTTGGGGGCTTTGGGTTTGATGATTTAGAGGGGGGTGTGGGGGTATTTATATTGGGGAGGGGAGGGGTTTCTTGGAGGAGGGATCAAGGAATAAGAATAGGAGTAGGAAAGATCTAAAAACAAAAAACGGAATAACGGAAGTAGGTCAAAAGTCCTACTAGGACTTTCGTAAGGAAGAGGCGGCGGCGGCTCCCTGCGCCTGGGGCGCGCGCGCGCGCGGTGGCCTCCTGGCCGGCCGGCTGGCTTGGGCCTTTGGCCCAAGGCGCTGCAGATTTTTTTTTAAATCGGTTTCGCGCACGGAAAAACACAGAAAAATAAATATACCGGACTCCAAAATTAATAAAATAAAATTTCCCCGACTCCTAAAAATGAGTCGAACAAAAAGAACTTTTCTCTGGGCCAAAAATGCAATTTTTGAAAACGCGCATTTTTCCCTATCCAAATAAAATGCAAATAAACTCCGACAAAACCAATGATCCCTTTCTTTCAAAATTTGAGAAAACTCAAAATGAAAAATAACGAAATCTCCAACTCTCTCCGAGGGTCCTTGAGTTGTGTGAAATTTCAAGGATCGACATAATGCAAGAAAATATGATATGCATGATGATCTAGTGTATAACATTCCAAATTGAAAATTTGGGATGTTACAAGTGGAACGGCGGGAAGACTGTCCGCCTCCTCCTCCTCGCGAAGAAAGGTGAGTCTCCCCGCCGCCTGTTAACCATCCGACTCTCGGCGACCGCCTTGGTCGCCGAGAGGGAGTCGGAGAAAACGACGCCCGCCACCGGATCAACCGACTTCACCGATCCCTGGCGCTGGAAGAAGAAGACGGGCTGGGCCCATCGTGTTTCGGTCCCCGCATCCGAGACGAGCCCTTTCCCAGAGGGTTCACGCTCCCAAGAGATACGCCCAAATACACCGGCTCCGTGAAGCCGGAGGATTGGCTAGTTGACTACTCCACGATCGTCAGCATATCGAACGGCAACAAGCGAGTTGTCGTGAAGTACGTTCCACTCATGCTCTAGGGCACGGCCCGGACGTGGCTGAACAGCTTCAAGCCCCGCAGCATCAACAGTTGGGTCGACTTCACCGACGCCTTCGTCCGCAACTTCACAAGCATGTACAAGCGACCTCCCAAGCCTCGCTAGCTTTCCCTGTGCGTGCAAGGCCCCAACGAGTCGACTCACGACTACCTCACGCATTGGGCCGAGCTTCGGAACTCCTGCGAAGGCGTGCACGAGGTGCAGGCTATCGAGTACTTCACTGCCGGGTGTAGAGAAGGCACCCTCCTCAAGCACAAACTCCTCTGCGACGAGCCAGAAACCCTCGATGAGCTGCTGATCATAGCAGACAAGTATGCCACAGTCGACTCCTCCATGAAGGCGGAGATTCAAGTTAGTGCGACTAGCAAAGTGGCCCCTCAGGCTCCTAGAACTCCGGCTGGAGACGCCAGTCGGCGACAGCAGCAGAGCGACCACAAGCGCAAGGCCCCACAGCCAGCTTCTAGCAGCCGGCAGGTGGCGACAGTCGAAGACCAGCAGCCGGCAGGTGGCGACAGTCGAAGACCAGCAGCCGGAAGGGCAGCCTCCGCCAAAGCGACAGAAGGGCGGCAAGCCCAACTGGTTGCCGGCTTTCTCATACGAGCAGACTCTGGATGGACCTTGCAAGTTCCACAGCGGCGCGAAGACGTCCAACCACACCACCCGGAAGTGCCACTGGCTCACCAGGATTGCCAAGGGAGACGGCCTCCTGCCTCCCCCGCCGGCTGGGCAGCAGCCTCCTCCTCCTCAGCGGCCGGCTGTCAGGCCAGTCGGCGCAGTGCAAGACGAGTGCCCAGAAGAGCACGGAGCCTATGTGGTGTTCACCGGTGTGGCCGATGATCGACGCAGCAGGCGGCAGCAGCAGCAAGAGGTGAATGCAGTAGCATCAGAGACACCAGAGTTCATGCACTAGTCCGAGAAGCCTATCAGCTGGAGCAGAGCTGATCAGCCAGAGGTGATGCCAAGTCTGGGATCCTACGCCTTCGTCTTGGATGCCACATTTGCCACAGATAGACGAGCAGCTCGTTTCTCGCGAGTTCTGATAGACGGAGGCAGCAGCATCAACATCCTGTACAAGGACACCATGGAGAAGTTAGGAATCAAGCAAAGACAGCTTCAGAACAGCCGGACTGTATTCCATGGCATAGTTCCTGGCCTTTCCTGCTCACCCATCGGCAAGATCTTGATAGATGTCCTCTTCGGAGACAAAGATCACTTCCGCCGAGAGCCAGTTTGGTTTGAAGTGGTGGACCTCGAGAGCCCGGACCATGCGTTGCTTGGCCGACTTGCTTTGGCCAAGTTCATGGCGGTTCCCCACTACACCTACCTCAAGATGAAGATGCCGAGTTCCAAGGGGATTCTGACCATAGCCGGCGACTAGAGAAAGTCGTGCGCCTGTGCGGCTGAAAGCAGTCGGCTAGCCGAGTCCCTGGTAATCGCAGCTGAGAAGCGGCTCCTTGATCGGGTTGTGGCGATGGCCAGCAAGCAGCTGGAGATGTCGCCCAACCCCAAGGAGTCGGAGGCTGAGGGTTCGTTCAAGCCGGCTAAAGAGACGAAGAAGATACCCTTGGACCCGGAGCACCCGGAGAGATACGCTGTCGTAGGTGCAAACCTCGACAGCAAATAGGAAGGCGAGCTCGTCGATTTCCTCCGTGAGAATCGGGACATCTTCGCATGGTCCTCTAAAGATATGCCAGGTGTACCGACGGAATTCGCCGAGCACAAGTTACATGTCCGATCTGATGTCAAGCCAGTCAGGCAGCCCTTGCGCCGCCTGTCATAAGAAAAGAGAAGAGTTGTTGGAGAATAGATAGCCCGACTCCTAGCAGCCGGCTTCATTATGGAAGTATTCTTTCCAGAATGGCTAGCCAACCCGGTTCTGGTGCTGAAGAAGAACAAGCAGTGGCGAATGTGTATCGACTACACTAGCCTCAACAAAGCATGCCCCAAGGACCCGTTCGCTTTGCCAAGGATTGATCAGGTGATAGACTCCACAGCCGGATGCGAGCTGTTGAGCTTCTTAGATGCATATTCAGGATATCACCAGATCGAGCTGAACCCGGCTGACAGACTGAAGACCGCCTTCATCACACCATTTGGAGCCTTCTGCTACCTGACCATGACGTTTGGCGTGAGGAATGCCGGCGCCACCTTTCAGCATTGCATGCAGAAGTGCCTCCTCAAGCAACTTGGTAGAAACGCCCATGTTTACGTGGATGATTTGGTGGTGAAGACGGAGAAGCATGGAACACTGCTGGAAGACCTCAAGGAGACCTTTGAGAACCTACGCTGATTTCAGATCAAGCTCAACCCTGAGAAGTGCGTCTTCGGAGTACCAGCCGGCCAGCTCCTTGGCTTCTTGGTCTTTGAACGCGGCATAGAGTGCAACCCTGTGAAGATCAAGGCCATTGAGAGGATGGAAGTACCCAGCCGACTGCTGGACGTGCAAAAGTTCACTGGCTGCCTGGCGTCCGTCAGCCGATTCATCAGTCGGCTGGGCGAGAAAGCTCTCCCCTTATACCAGCTCATGAAGAAGACCACTTTTTTCGAGTGGAACCACAAGGCGGACGAAGATTTTCTCCAGTTAAACAAGATGTTAACTACTCCACCTGTTCTGGAGGCTCCGACTCCTAAGGAGCCCATTCTCCTATACATCGCCGTCACCAGCCGGGTAGTCAGCACAATCATTGTGGTCGAACGCAAGGAGGAAGGCAAAACACTACCTGTCCAGAGACCGGTATATTACCTGAGCGAAGTACTGTCGACCTCCAAGCAGAACTACCCCCACTACCATAAGATGTGCTACGGCGTGCACTTTGCCGCCAAGAAGTTGAAGCCTTACTTTCAAGAGCACCCAATCACTGTGGTCTGCACAGCCCCACTAGCCGAGATCATCGGAAGCCGAGATGCTTCTGGCCGAGTGGCCAAGTGGGTCATAGATCTGGCCCCCTACACCAACTATTACCAGCCCCGCACCGCCATCAAGTCGCAAGCACTGGCCGACTTCCTCGTCGACTGGGACGAGACCCAGTACCTACCGCCAGCGCCCGACTCCACCCATTGGCGGATGCACTTCGACGGCTCCAAGATGCGTACCGGCTTGGGAGCCGGCGTTGTCCTCACTTCTCCCAAAGGCGAGAAGCTCGGATACGCATTGCAAATCCATTTTGCTGCCTCCAACAACGTCGCCGAGTACGAGGTGCTCATTCACGGGCTCCGGCTTGCCAAAGAGCTTGGCATTCGCCGGGTCCTGTGTTACGGCGACTCCGACTTGGTGGTCCAGCAGTCGTTTGGCGACTGGGACGCCAAGGATGAAATGGCGAGCTACCGCTTCCTCGTGCAGCAACTCAGTGGATATTTTGAATGGTGCGAGTTCCTCCATGTGCCAAGAAACGACAACGACCAAGCAGACACCCTGGCACGAATCGGCTCCACCCGTCAAGCAATACCATCCGGTGTCGCCCTTCAGCGCCTCCTCAAGCCGTCTGTCAAGCCTTCACCAGAATCAGACTCCATCTTTGTGCCAGCTCCTCCCGAAGAAGTCGGATCCGACTCTAGAGCTCCAGCAGACGGCACGAGAATTTTGGCATATGGCTCCAGAATCGCCGCAGTCGAAGCCGGCCCAGGGACTTCAGAACCCGGCCCAGGAACTGCGGCGACCAGCCCAAAAACTTCAGAACTCGGCCCAGGGGCTGCGCCAGTCGGCCCGGGGACTTCATCAATCCAGCAAGCGGTTGCCGACTCCAACCCGCTGCCTCCCAGCCCAGCCGCCCTCGTCCAAGTTGCAGTTCTGACAATCGAAGAAATAGCAGCACCCTCATGGGCCCAGCCCATCCTTAAATTCCTGGTGAGCAAAGAGCTGCCGACTGATGAGATCTTAGATCGGCAACTACAACGCCGAGCAGCAGCCGACACCATAGTCAACAGAGAGCTGGTCAGGTGCAGCGTCACTGGTGTCTACCAGCGCTGCTTAGAGCCAGAGCAAGGCCAAACAATTCTAAAAGAGATCCATCAAGGCGAGTGCGGCTATCATGCGGCTTCAAGAGCACTCGTCGCCAAAGCCTTTCGACACAGTTTCTTCTGGCCGACTGCCTTAGAAGAGGCCAAGGAATTGGTCCAAAATGCAAGGGGTGCCAGAAGTTCCGCTCCAACCGCATCAGCCGGCTTCCGCACTCAAGACCATCCCCATCGCCTGGCCCATTGCAGTTTGGGGCCTGGACATGGTGGGACCGTTCAAGAAGGCGCGAGGTGGCCTAACTCACTTACTTGTCGCGGTGGACAAGTTCACCAAGTGGATAGAAGCAAAGCCCATCAAGAAGTTGAATGGTCCGACTGTCGTGAGTTTCATCTCCGACATCACAATTCGGTACGGCATACCACACAGCATCATCATCGACAACGCCACAAATTTTGCCAAAGGTGCCTTGGCCCGTTTCTGCGCGACACAGGGCATCCGACTGGACTTAGCGTCCGTTGCCCATCCGCAGTCAAACGGTCAGGTGGAGCGAGCAAACGGCCTCATCCTGTCCGGCATCAAGCCTCGACTGGTCGAACTGCTCGAGCGTTCGGCCGGCTGTTGGCTTGACGAGTTGCCATCCGTCCTCTGGAGTCTGCGCATGACTCCAAACAAGTCAACCGGCTTCACGCCCTTCTTCCTCGTCTATGGTGCTGAAGCCGTCATCGCAACGGACATAGAGTTCGACTCCCCGCGAGTCACCATGTACACCGAGGAGGAAGCAAAAGAAGCACGTCAAGACGGCGTCGACCTGCTGGAAGAGGGCCGGCTGTTGGCACTCAGCCGGTCCATCATCTACCAGCAGAGCCTGCGCAGATATTACAACAGGAAGGTCAGGCCGAGATCTTTCCAAGAGGGCGACCTTGTGCTCCGACTGATCCAGCGAACAGCCGGCCAGCACAAGCTGTCGGTGCCTTGGGAAGGCCCTTTCATCATCAGCAAAGTGCTGGGCAACGACTCCTACTACCTGATCGACGCTCAGAAGCCCCGAGCACGCAAGAGAGACGACTCCGGCAAAGAGACGGAGCGGCCATGGAATGCAAATTTCCTCCGAAGATTTTACAGTTAATGCAGTATGTACCATGCTACCTTTTGTATTAAAGTACCGAGACTTCGGGCCCCCCGAGAAGAGCTCGGGGACTACCCTCTTTTATCTATATGATAAGAATTATGCCTACGAGTATGTTACTCTTTGTTATGTCGCTTGGCACCGGATTCGACTAGTCGGCCCGGGGACTTGCCGCCTTGCACTATGAAATGCTTCTTGCGGCCGGACAAGTAGTGTGTGGCGCCTAAGCCGTCTCCTGTCAGAAGCCACAGCTCGCAGAGCGACTGTCCGGTGGGCAGGAGTAAGGTAGAGTGGGCGTCCGCATGAAAAATGGCTAAGGACTCAAAGCATAAACATAGCTTAAGCTGGCTTCCAGCCTTTTTTCGCAACCGACTCCTGACCAGTCGGCTTGCCGCATTCTATTCGACTTGCTAAAAACAACTCAAAAACGGCTAAGTACTTGCCTCCCCAAAGTAGCCAAGCATTTGATCCAGCGGCAGTCCGCAGAGCGGCTGTCCGACTGGCAAAGACAGCAACTGAGGGAAGGCGGCAAAGGAAAAAGCCAAAGGAGCAATGAGCAAGAAATGATAGAAGTCGGATAAATATTTACATAACAAAGGCCCTTGGCCGAATCTTCAAGCAGAAGTTCAAAATACACCCCGCGGGTGGAATTGTGCGAATTAACAAGTTCTTCAAAGACTACTAAAGCAGATAAAATAAAGACAAGGCGGCAGCCTAAGAAGCGGCAGACGGGTTCGGAGGGTCGGAGGAGACGGCGGTGTCAGGAGTTGGGGCGGCCGGCTGGGTAGTCTCGGCTTGATCACCTCTGGCGGCAGGCGGCTCGGTCGGGCGCGGCTCGTTGCTGGAGGTGAAGTCGAGCTGAGGCTGGCCGTCCGCTCCGTCTTCTGGTGCCTCCGTCTCGCCTCTATCCTCCGCCTCGACTTCCTCCTCGACGCTGGAGCCGATCACCTCCGCCGAGTCCTCGCCGTAGTCTGGGTTCATCCCAAACCACTCCGGGGACGCCTCTCGGGGACAAAGATGTTGGTGTCGGTATAGTCGGCGATCGCCGCCGCGCGCTTGACAAGGGCGTCTTCCACGGCTACCAGCTCCGGCTGGGCCTCTGACTGGAGTGTGGCCAGCCGGTCTAGGTCCAGCCCCGGATACCACGCCTTGACGAATTCCAGGGCTCGACGTGCTCCAGCCCGAGCTGAAGAACCCTTCTAGGCCTCAAGACGGCCAGCCGCGACCTCCAGCCAGTCGGCAGTCTGACTGGGGGTGCGTGGAGCCTGCATGTCTGGCCACAGGGCAGCGATCGCCTGGGCGCCGACACGTTGAAGCCGGCACAGCATCCGATGGGCCGGCCGCAGACGAGCCTCGGTGCTCAGAATCTGCTCATCAAGGGTCCAAGAGGCGTCGGCGGCAATCTCCGCGCCATTTGCCCTCCGCCCCTCGCGATCAGCCTCGATGGCTTGATTGGCAGCCTGCGAGTGGCCAGGAAAGAAGTCTGCCAAGACGAAAAGAATGAAGAAGCAAGTCAAAAAATCAGGAGTCGGCTCGACCTATAGTCGGCAGCTCGAAGAAAGAAAGTAAAGAAACTCACCATCAACGATGTCCTCAATCTCATGGAAGCCGGAGGCCAGCAATGCCTCCTTGTCAGTATAGGAGGAGCGCTCGCTTGCGAACTCGGCCAGGAGGGCAGTCTCCTTCTCTTCCTCCTCCATCTGCGCCTTCTTAAGCATCTCCTTCTGCTCTGCCAATTGTGCGGCCAGCAGGTCGCGCTCTACCGCGAGTTTGCTGCACTCCTCCCCCTTGGCGCGCAACGCGGTGTTGGCTTCGCCCAGCTGCTGCTGAAGAGTGGCGTTGGCCCCTGAAGAGAAAGAAGAAAGAAGGCGTTAAGTCATCAGCAAAGAAGGTCGTCGGGGAGATCCGGCCCGACTGCTCAGCAGTCGGCCTGAATATCGGGGACTACAGCCCGCGGGTGCGCCAGCGCGCCCCCGCAAAGAAGAAAAAGGACTCACGCCGGCTCTCCGACAAGTCAGCGGTCCGCTTGCCCAGCTCTTCAACGTTGCGGTTGAAGGCGGTGACGCGGAGGTTGTGATACTCCTGTGACAAGTATTTCAGACAAAAGTTAGTACTTGGAACTCGCCAATTGGAGTTCCGAGCCGCCTGCTCAGCAGCCGGCCCGAAACTCGGGGACTACACCCAGTGGGTGCGCTGGCGCGCCCCCACAGAGAGGAACAAGAAAACAAAGACAAAGGAGAAAGCATACCCGGACGGCTGCCTGTGACGCCAGGTGCGCCTTGGTGCAGTTCTGGATAGCGTCACCCTCAGCTCGCAGCTTTGTCTGGACATCCAGAAGCGCCTGGTTCAGCGGGCCCATGCCGCCTCCTCGCACCCACCCAATGGGCGCGGCGCTCGCCGCCTCGGCGTCTGGGATCGTCGAGCTGACGGTGCCGGTCTCCAAGGGGCGTGGCGCCGAAGTCGCCTTCTCATGACGGCGGCACGTTGGCGAGCCGACTTGGAGGAGTAGCTTCGCCACGGCCTCGTCTTCAGTCGGCGGCACCGGCGGGTCCGCCGGCTATTTGCCTTGCGTGCTTCTAGATGGCGGCGGAGGCGGCGGTGGCGGCACGACCGCGTCCGGCATGGAGGCGTTGCCGCCGCCCTTCTCCATGATCGGGAACTCGCCGTCGGCTTCCCCTAACTGTCCTTCGGAGGCGGCGGCGCAGAGTTCAGAGGGGTGACGAAGACCGCCGATCGGCAGTGCGCGGTCTCTTCGGCCCGCCGCTTTGCCACGACGGCGGCCTCGGCCTCCTCCAGCTTTTTCTGGGCGGAGGCCTCCGCCTTCTCCAGGCGGGCGGCCTCTTCCTCGTCGCGCTTCTCTTGCGTGTTCTGCTCCGTCGCCTCCCGGAGGTCGGCGGCAGGGTCAATCCGCCGACTGGTGGCTGACGTCTCCGCCGCCCCATGATGGAGGTGGCGGCAACCCTCTCAAGAGTGAGGGGAGCCCTGAAGCAAGGGAACCATGTAAAAGACTCAGACAAGATCCACAAAAAGAAAAATAAGACAAAGGGCGGAGGCACTTACGCAGAGACCAGTGGCGGCTTCTTCACTTCCTTGCGGAAGCGGTTGGCCTTCGCGGCCGCCTCTTCCCGCTTGGTCGCAGCAGCCGCTGCCTTGGGTTTCTTCGACCGGCCACCAAGCGTACTCGGCCCGGCCCGGTGCTTCTTCGCGCCGCCTTGAGCGTCCAAGACGATGGAGGAGCTCGCGCCTGGCTGGCCAGCCTTTGGCTGATGGCGCGGGGCGACTTCTCCCTCGGCGTCGTCATCAGGCCAGTCGGTGAAGGTGGCCGTGGGCCTGGCGCCGCCTGCTTCTCCTCCTCCTCCCTCGGCGTCGGCCTCCATGGCCGCAGCCCCCAAGTCAGGGTCGTCAGCGTCGCTCTCCGCTCGATCGGGGACAAACTGACGGGCCGGCCTTGTGGTGCCGGCTGATGGCTGGATGAGGGGGTTCTGATTCAAAAACTAAAAGTCAGACTGGACAAGTCAGATTCGGCGACAAAAAAGACAGAAGAAGAAGAGAGACGACTTACTATAGCCGGGGGGTTGGCGCGTGAGTACGGCTCCTTGCCAAACCGCCAATCCTCCGTGAGACCGCAGTTCGCGATGTAGTTCACTGTGTCCGCTACCTCTGCATGAGGCATGTCCTTGGGGCACATCCGACTCGGGTCCCGATGACCGCTCATCTGGCAGATCAGGTGAGGTCGGCCTTGGAATGGGAGTACTTGGCGCGCCACGAAGGTGGCCAGCAAGTCGGCCCGGTCAGGCCCTTCGACTGCGTCAGCACTCGGAGTCGCGCGATGGCGGCGGCGCCAGCAGGAGACAGCATCCTGGCGCGGTGTGACCAGCTAGGGAGCCTTCCAGCCGGCGCGCCGGCTTCGTAAACCGGCAGGTTGACCCAGTCTCCTTTTGGGGCGACGTTCTTCACATAAAAGTAGGACCGCTGCCACATCTTCACCGACTTAATCAGCGCGATGGTGGGAAACGGATTGTCGGCCCCTGGTCTGTGCATCGCGATAAACGCACCGCACTGGGCCGGCACGCCGGCGACGTGGGTGCCAAGCTTCGACTGGAAGAACTCCCCCCAGAGCTCGACGGTGGGGAGAACGCCGAGAAAGCCTTCGCATAGGGTGGCGAAGGTAACCAGCAGCACCACCGTGTTTGGAGTAAGGTGGTGCGGCTGGAGCCCGTGGAACTCCAAGAAGGAGCAGAAGAAGCCGCTCGCCGGAAGCCCCAAGCAGCGCATAAGGTGCGAGCGGAATATGAACCCGCTCGCCCTCCTCCGGCGCCGGCGATATTTCCCCCTCCGGCGCGAGGCGGACCCGCACTAAGCCCCTGCCAGGCAGCCACCGCGTCTTGCGGAGGACCTCAATGTCGTCGTCGTCGATCTCGGAGCCGTCCCACACTCCGAAGCGCACAGCGGGAGGCGCGGCAGCGGAGGAAGAGCTCATCGCTACGGGCGCGGCGTGGTTCGGAGCAATGGCGGCGAGAGGAAGAAGAAGCAAGGAGGAACGAAAGGAAGAAGGGAGGATGGGCGCGCGTGCTTCGCCGCCCCCCTCCCCCCGCCTACTTATAGGCTCGTGGGTTGAGAAGCCGATGAGGCGGTCGTGGGATTTACTGCGCCCGGGACCCCACGACCCCCACGATTTATCCCACGAAGTTACTGCGTGCAGTTACTGCACGGGAACCCCAACCGTCAGCGCGGCCACAACGGATCCGTTCGCATGCCGAGGTGCGGTAGTGGCGGGCCCCGCCTGAAGGCCTGTCCTGTCGCGCGCGTGGGTGGGCAGACTGGCCCAGCCACATGGCGCCACGCGACGGGCCTGCAACGGGTGGTGACTTGGAGGCTTATCAAGCATGCTGCCTGGCTCCCGCCGCGATGTTCAAACTTTTCAAGGGCAAAACGGCCTGAGCAAGTTTGGCTCCAGATAGTCGGCTTGAAGGAAGACGGCGAGCCAGGCCCAGATTCAACCACCAGAAGGAAGAAACTTTTGAGGCTCCTCGACATGTCACCCTAGGCGCCTCACCAGCTTCGGGGACTACTGTCGGAGTAATGGGCCACGGGTAGGCTAACCCGAGCCCCTGAACCTTTCAAGACATCGAGGCAGGCTGCGCCCCTCAAGACCCCAGGACGAAGAGCCGCCTTCTGGGAGTCGGCGGCAAGGCAGCCGACTGCCCACTCATGGCCGAGTCCCGGGGACTACTTCAGGGTCAGACGACTCCTATCTGGCGACTTCCAGAGAAGCCGGCCATGGGGAGTCGGCCCGCGACACCAACAGACCCCATGCCCTCATAAGGAGGGACGGGACGGGGAGTGGCCACAGTAAGGTCCACTCCCGCCCCTTTCCAAGGGCAGGCGTGGCCACAATGCGCCGTACCCGCGGAGATCTCCATCCGGCGCAGCACTATTGCCATGTCGACCCTGACGTCAGCCCCAGTGGGCGGAGTCCTGTACCCACGACGGTCTACAGGTACGACCCAGGGACGACGGATCCCACCAGTCAGTGGGAATACAGAAGACGGCGAGAGCGCCACCAGTCGGACCCGTTGGGAGTCGAGCCCCGAGAGTCGGCCAGCCCGTCCCACGGGCCCCACGCGCCATTAACCAGACACAACGGGGAGTGGCGATAGTGATCGCTCGCCAGGCGGCGGGGCTGTTGCCACGATCCCATGACCAAGCCCGCGTCATTAGAAGCACGGCTACAGTAATCTGCATCCGGCAAGACCCACCCGCGGCGGACACGGCATGTCGGCTCCGTACCGGGCCAGTCGGCGGAGAAGACGGCGGCCAGAAAGACAGACGGCTGGGTCCGGCGCCCAGCCGGATTACCATTGTACCCCTGGGGGGTAGGCCTATATAAACCCCTCGGGGCACCTATGCAAAGGGTTCGAATCCATAAGCACTAGACCAGATCATAGAGGAAGGAGAGAGCTAGCCTTGCCTTCTCCTACCTCCAGGAAACAGCTGAAGGAGCAACCTTGTACACACTTTGCCATAGTGATCATGCGGAGACCCCGCAGAGCAGCAGTAGGGGTGTTATCTCCACGGAGAGCCCTGAAGCTGGATAAGATTCGCCGGCATGCATGCCTTCGCCTTATCCCGTTTCCAGGCACCGGCGACGTTCTACTCGCTCCCACCATGATAAGCCATCCTTTGGCATATGTCGCACCCAACCCCCGACACCCGACGACGTCGTCCACTGCAACAGCTCGACGTCCCTCGTCCACCTCCCCGGATGATGATCCTTCGTCCATCTCGCCATCCCGCCGGTTCAGCCGCCCCGTCCTCCACCTCCAAGGAGCTGCTCCGACGATCGCCTCATTTATCGCGGCTGCTCCATCCCCACAGCGCCGCCTTAACCTGCTCCACCGGAACCGCAGCATCCTCACCGACTCCTCGGATGAAGCTGAGGCCTACTCGGCGCCACCAAAGAGGTTGTACACTCATCACATCGCACCTTCTCCTTAACTCGACCTCCCGGCGCCGACGGTGCTCCATCTCGCACCCCCATGGAGCGGCTACCTTGAAGCCGGCGCCGCGGGCGACATCTCCATGGCGGCTCTCCCCCAGTGCGAGGCCCCTTTGGCGGCGGCGTCCATACCAGCCGGATCTGCTGCTGCTGCTCCGGCTCTCGCTCGATCGCTCGCTCGCCCAGCTACTGCTCTGCTCCGATTAAGCCACACTTCAGTCGACTGAATCGACTTTTGGGTCAGTCGATTTTCAGGGGTTGGGGGGGCTCGCCGGAGTTAAAGAAGAACCACCCGCAGCGGGGACGGGGGCTCGCCGGAAAGGTACCCCACTATCTATCTTAGGGTTCAGGGTGGGGGGCGGGGGGCCTAGAAGGCTGGCCGGGGCGGCGGTGGCGAGTTGTTTCGGGGCGGCGAGGCGGCGCTGGGGCCGGCGGTTCGGCCGGTGGTGGCTGGTGGCTCGGGGGATGCAGGTTGAAGATGAACTGCAGGCCCTCCCTAAACTACACGTCAAGTGCCTCTCTGCTACCATTGCGTTCATTTTCGATAGTAGCATTCAGATTCCACAGTAAATTTCAGTTTCGACAGTTAAGTTCAGAGTCAACAGTTTTTACCTCATCTGTTGTAGGCAGGTGGTTTTTGGTGATGTTAATTTTACATCCATTTTACATCATCTATTGGAGATGTTATTAGAATCCCACTTGAGATTGACGATGTCTGTCTTGTGCTGCTTCAGCCTTGACGTCTTACGGCTCACCGGAGCTGCTCCAACGAGAGAACGATCCATCACAACAGAGCAGTGCCCTGGACGCCATCTACAGATTCCTCAGATCTTCCTCCACACCTCCGACAGCCACCTCTGCCTCAACTGCTTCAGTGACCAACCCAATAATGCTGAGGTCGACACGGCTACGGCAAAGAGGTTGTACACTTGTTGCATCACTTATTACTATATATTCACATCGATCCATTAGGGCTATTTTGGTTCAACGGAAAAACATCGATCCACTGGTTGTTACCATCACTCTAAATTTCTGCATGCTCTCCTTACATAATCTCACCATATTTTTTTCGTATGCATGTCAGATATTGTACACAGTCATGCTGAACATGTAGAGAAAAAGAGAAGAGTTTTGCGCGGCAATACAATGTCATGCAGACATGGCTCCATGGTGGGTTCAATGGCAAACCCTCCCCACCCCTCTCCAGATTGTAATCCAGAGGAAGATATCTGTTCTGAGGCGGATTCGGACGCCGCTGACCACTCCTATTTACCCCCCAAGGTGTTTGCTCTACCTTGGCATGATGATGTTAGTCATATCATGCATATGTTGCCTTAAAGTGCCTACTTTTGACATCATATATGTCATCTGCTTAGTTTAGACATGTTCTGTAATGCCACCTGTTCAGTTTCTATATCATATATGGGAATTGTGCAGTCTCATGTCTTTTAGCCAGCCATAATATATGTGAAATGTGCAATGCCATCCTGTTTAACCAGGCATCATATATTTGAATGATATCTTGCCCATCCTTTTCTTCATTACATTTCCATTTGTCGACAATGTTTGTACATCAAACTACTCTTCCTGTGAATCAGCCATTTGGGTGGGAGATGGAAAAATCTGGAGTGAAAACAAGGCCTTCAGAGCAGACAGTGCTACCTGTCGAAGCAGATCTCTTGTTGGGTCCCGATAGCTCCTCAGAGATGGATTCAGAGACAGATGACCAGTCCTATTCCCCCACTGAGGTCTATGCTCTAACTTGGCACGGTTATACTGCTCATATCATGCATACGGTGTCTTGCATTGCATAGTTTAGATATCATATACACAATATTCAACACCATGTTCTTAGTTCAGACATCATATCGAATGCCCTCTGTTTAGCATATAAATCACATATGTGAATTAAATGATGTGATCCTGATTACTTAGATAACATGTAGGTGAATTATGTCATGCGATCCTGTTTAGTTATTCATCATATCTTTGAATTATGTTATGCTATGCTATCCAGTTTAGATAGACATCATATATGTGAAATTATGTCATGCTATCCGTTTTAGTTAAACAATATACATGTCAACTATTTCATGCCCTCTTTTTTCCACACTATCTATTTCATTTGTCTCTCATACAATGTTTGTACATTCAACTATGTTTCCTGTTTATCAGCCATTTGAATTGGAGCAGGTGATGCCAGTATCTAGCAGACTAAAAACACGGTCTTCAAATAAAACAGTGCTACCTCTTGGTGGAGATAGCACCCCGGTTGTACATGCACAAGAACCAGCCCTACCACACATAACCCACACTCTCACAGATTGTACCCCTACTACGATGGGCAGAGAACCAGCTTCACCCAATCTAACCCCAACCCCAGCCGATAGTAACCCAGTTCCTATTGACACAGCACCATCTCCACCACAGAGCTCCCAAACAAGAGCAGTTAGTAAGGCAGCTCCAGTGCCCAAAGGGCCAGTACTATCACGGCGAACCCCAACTCCACCAGTTAGTATGCCTATTCCTGTGGAGGAAGCACAACCAGCTAGTCGTAGTTTAGCATCTATCGCATTTGATGTTGTTAAATCGTATGTGCGTATCTTCCCATCTTGGAAATATTATACTGAAGATGAAGCAAAATGCCAGTTGCGGGTGTTTGTCCAAGAGTTATGTGTAAGTAATGTTATTCATGGCAATTACTTTGCTTCGCCCCATACATCCTACCTCCATGGTGGTTATAATACAGCAAATTTTCCCATTTTTCTCTATAGAGAAGGACCGATTTGGAAACTCAGGATGAGGTAACCTGTGCTAATACCTCTGCTATCTTCAAGAATGCTTGGTGGCAGTATCAGAATTACCTGAAGAAAACGTACTTCACCGGCAAAGAAACTCATCAAATTCCCTTACGTTCTCCTGACACACATTTACTGGACGATGACTGGGAACGCCTTGTTCTGTACTGGTCCCGAACCAAGAATGTGGTAAGGTCTATGAGCTCATTTTATATTTTTAAGTATTATATTCTTGCATCTTACTGTACTCTGTTCATGTAGAACAAGTTCCTAAACCTGAAGAACAACTGTTCTAATTTAAGATTCCATTGCTACCATAGGACATAGATATATGTTTGTTTGATGCTTTTATTATGTACTAGTACTTGGCAATAGAAGACTTGGTAGTTTAATCATGTCCACCTTACTAATGAATTGGTTCACCGAAATGAGTTTCATATACTAGTACATGCTAAACTTGTTATGTGTCTACTTGTTTCTTCTTTTAGAATGCTGACAGAATATTGGGGAAGAGTGCCTTATTAAGCAACGGTAAAGGAAGTAATGCAGATAAGGTTCAGGATAGTGACACATCCTGTCTTGGTTTAGTGTTGGAGTTACTGGCCACTACCGCTTGCACAAGCTATTCAAACTCACTGTCTGAATCAGTTCGGTTTCTTGAGTCTCAACTACAAGCTGAAAGACATCGATTAGCTGTGCTGCGACAAGAAGCGGAAGGACTGCGAAAGTCCCTGGAGCATTCAGATGCATACTTTCTGGTGCAACAGCAAGCGTTGGATGATTTTAGCGCCAAACAGGACAAAGCTAATCAGCTTGCTAAGCTTATTGCCAGCATGGTGGATACCCAGGATAACGTTTCTTGAGCTCTTCTGAAGTTGTTTCAGTTATGCTCTTGTTTTGTTGCCACGTTTATTTGCACTGGTGGCCAATTTTGACGGCCAGTGTATATGATATGCTGCTTTGTTCCCTATATTTGCACTGGTGGCGAACTTTGATGCCCAGTGGATGTAATATGTGTAATAGCCATGATAGCCTAGCATTAGTTGCTTGCTTATTTATTTCCTTGTTGTCTTGTTTATTTGTTTTCTTGTAGTCATTGCAGTTCTTTTTCCGCGGTAAACTAGTGGCTGCAATAACCTATTTTTTAAAACTAGGCCACAATAACCATGGGCTAATATTTACTGTAGTGACACTGGGCCTCCTACGGGCCGTAGAAACAGTGGGCCTTCTACGGGCCGTAGAAACAGTAGGCCTTCTACGGGCCATAGAAACAATGGGCCTTCTACGGGTCGTATCATCAATGGGCCTTATACGGGCCGTATGATCGATTGGCCAAACATGGGCCAATAACAGACCGCATTATGGCTGTAAACGGGCTAGAGTTGGAATCGTCCGTTCATGGGCCGACCATAACGGGCCATCGTTAATAGGCCATATTTGATGACGCTATGAAAACGGCCCAACAAATTAACGGACCACAAACACAAGCAGAAAATGACAGTAAAGGGCCGTAAGTAAACGAATGCTGGAAATGAGCCCAAGAATAAATGGATTCTGAGAAGGCCGAAAGATAACATGGGCTGGAAACGGCCCAACGGAACAACGGGTCGTTAATGGGTATAAAGTGATACACTGTTCATTACGGATCAGTTTCACCACGGGCCATTAATGGGTGTAAAGTGATACACTGTTCATTACGGGCCAGTTTCACCCCGGGCCGTTAGTAGGCCAAGAGTTACATAGGGCCTCATATGGGCCGAAAGACGTCATGGGCCATACATGGGCCAGAAGTGAAAACGGGCTGGAATCATATTGTATGGCCCAGATGACGCTACTGGGCCTAATTCGGATAGGGCGTAACAGGCCTTGGGTTAGCAGGCTGTAAATGGGCTATACGTGAACAGACCGTTAACAGGCTTTCCATGGGCCGGCCCGCCACCTTTTGACCAAGTCAAACGGGCCGGCCTTTTCACATGAATGGGCCTCTGTTGGGTCGTGCCACGTGTCAACGTATCATAGGCGCCTATCTGACCCACTGACGAGCTGACACGTGTTTCGTCCGGCCAATAAGAATTTTACACGTGGAAATTTCCCATTGGTCGGGGCTGTTAACGGGTTATCAGATCCAAAACCCGACCCGATAGCTTAACAGCATTCTGTTATGGTGGATGCCACATGTCGGTCACCCTTGACGAAAGCACTCCTGTGACGCGCGATTTATCGTCATGGAAGTGGACACTTCCGTGATGATAATTTTGGTAATGTCATGGAACACTTCTACGACAGCACAGGTATGACTATCTTGATTCTGTCATAAATTTGTCATGGATGTACATGCATGACAAAAAACGCGACGTACTGTGACAAACATGTATCATCACGGAAGTGTATTTTTTTGTAGTGATACATGGAAGAACCAAAGGCATCAAATCACATAAACTTAGTAGCCAACCTTGCTCCATGAAAAGTAGGGCTCATAAGAGGCTAGGGAACCGATTCATACCTACGGAGTAGTGTCTACCTTGACGTTCGTCCCTCTGGAGCTGCTGCACACACACATACACTGACCTATATGTCGAGTTGCAGAAAAAAAGGGATCAACACAGAGAGAGAGAGAGGGAGGAAATGGGGGAAGTGGAGAGGGCACTCACCCCACCTTCGCACGACGGATCTGAGGCATCTCACTTCGAGAAGTCTTCTTCCAGGAGGTGCACGAACACCAGGACGACGGTCCCACGCTCCTCCAGTTGATGGCAACGCCTGGAACAGCGACCAGGAGATGATGCAGTGCGCGAGAGTTCGAACGGGGTCGGGGAGGACCAACCGGAGGTGCAGGCGCAGCGCCGGCGTCGATGGCAATGCCGTGGACCAGCAACCGTGGTGCTAGGGTTAGCCGGGGCCGCACGTACAGGGGCGGCGCGTCGGGAGCAGTGTCACGAGATGAGCTCGTGGATGTGCTGTATGGCGACGGACCTCGCCGGAGCTGGCCGTGGTGGTGGCGGCAGTGGGGAATACAGGGAGAGAGGGCGACCAGGAGGCAATGCAGTGCGTGAGGGCTACCAGAGGAGAGGGGGACAGGAGGGCGGGCTCGCCGTCGCGCGATAGGGGGCGGCGGCCACGGTGGAAGGGGAGGCGGCGGTGGCGGCTAAATAGGAAGAGGAGATGAGGCTGATTGGGGAGAAACGGATGGGTGTTGGGCTTATATACCTCCTAGTGAAATTACGAAAATATCCTCGGCGGGGCATGAGAATAACGGCGGTGGCACTAGATATTTCTGGTGGTGAGCTAAACTGTTCATTGCAGTAGTGTCGCGGGCTCCATCCGGCGGCCCAGATCATCCGGGAGAGAGATCCAAAGGTCGTAAACGCATCAAGCAAACACATCTAACGGCCAGAATCGTCTAATCGCTGAGAGCAGCTCTAGCTCCCTTCTTCTCTTATTTCTGGATGCTACTATGCATTTTCCTTCGGGCCCTCCTTCCATGTTTAATTTCATTGAGCTACAATTTTATCAAGACCTAGAAATAGTGATGCTAGCTTGCGAATATTAAAGATAAAATCATGAAAGAAATCAAGAGCTTCAGAAAAATAATTTTGGATGAGAAAAAACCAAGCATTCTTGAAAACAGACTACTATAATTGTTGACGACTATGGCAAATTGTTTTTCAGCATGGCAACCATGGCAATTTGGGCTAGGAATTTCAGAGCGCTAATGTCCACAGTTAGATATTCACTACTGGAATCGGCTTCTTTGCCATCCGCCATGGCGGACGGCAAAGGCATGGTTCACGGACGGCAAACCTCTTTGCCGTCCGCCAGCAGACGGCAAAATGTCCGGACAAAAGGGTGCCAGCAAAGGCCTACTTTGTCGTCCACTTTTCAGAAACGGGCGGCAAAGGATTGTGTCGTCCGCCATCCGATGCCAGCAGACGGCAAAGAGAACGGACGGCGGTGCGGTGGCGCTAAAGCCATTAGGGGGTTAACAGCGCTCTTTGTCGTCCGCCAGCGGACGGCAAAGATTCAAATCACTTTGTCGTCCGCTGGCAGACGGCAAAGGGCTCGGCTAGGCAGTACTGCAAAACTGCCACGTGGCCAGCTATGTCGTCCGCTGGCAGAAGGCAAAGTGATTTGAATCTTTGCCGTCCGCTGGCGGACGGCAAAGTGACCAAAAGAAATGTTTGTGATTACACAACACAAAAGAAATGGTTAGCTAAATCAAGGTGTGTGCGATATACGGCATACGGTTCACTTGGATGAATTGTTTGCTTTGAGCCAAGAGAACAGAAACGGTTCAATATAACAAGATGTGTGTGATACGCGGCAAACAGGTCTGTAATCAGAAATGTGTGCAAAGACCGATAATAACACAGACGATTGCTGCTAATAAGGCGTGTGTGTTGTGCGATGGGATTGCATACAGAACAATAACATAGACACACACACACACACACACACACACTTATAAGGACATGGTTGCATAACCAAATTAAACATCCACTTACATAGGTGGCTACTACAACCATGGCATTTGCACACACCAAAGTAAACTATTACATGCATAATTACATAGGTGGCTACTACACACATGACATTCCCACACACCAAAGTAAACTATATATTACATGCATGATTAATTAGGATAAAGGATCATCTGATCATCATCTACTTCTTGTGATGCTTGCTCTGGTTGTGGCTCGATCCGGCCTTGTCGATCTCCATAACAAGGCACTTCCTCATGTCAACGATCCGCCTGTGCATCTCATAGCATATGTACACGCTCTTGGCCGCGAATCTGAGGTGAGGTTCATCCAGTTGCCGCATCCAGGCCCCGTGTCAGGATACGGGACGCGTTCTGTTGGCATCCTGCTTCATCTTTTCGTACTATGGGTCGATGATGGCCGAGGCAAGTTAACCAGGGAGTCCTTCGTGCTGCCCCAGACCCTGTAGTGCTCACGGGTTTCGACAAGGTTCTCACAGGCCAAGCCCGTAATCCTGAGCGCTTTTACATCATTGGTGGTTTCCACCATAGCGAACTTGTAGTCAGTGCTGTTGACAAACCTGGCGAAACGGTCGGAAGGCTCGGTGGCCATGCAGTAGTGGTAGATGAGGACATGATGGAGCATGCACAACTGGGCGACGACAACCTTCTGATCTATGTTGGGACAACCGGCGGTGTACTGGAGGTTGATGCCAACCACCTTGTACTTGTCTCGAGCAAGCAACTGCTCAACAGTGTTGATGTAGTCGTGCACCACGGCCGGGTCGATGGTGTACACCACCTAGAGATCCGTCTCCCTCGTGTGGGTCTCCACTTTATGATTGCCGAACTCCATTGGAGTGCCGCTAGACATCCCCCGCTATGTGTCGTCGTGGGTGTGCTTGTTGAGTTGTGGGGCGCGATAGAAAGGTTGAAGAGACTAAGGTTATAATGGCCGCGGGAATTAAAGAGGAAGCCGGACGGCCTGGAATATCAGCACGCCCTGATGGCAGTTCTAATATGCAGCGCGTAACTCCATCATGTCGCACGTAACTGCATCGCGCGGCAACGCGCGCGGCGCAACCGCAGCCATATATATATGCATATAGTTGAACACGGTCGCCTCAACGATGAGCAGCCATATATATGCATATAGTTGAACACGCAAGGAAAAGCTGTCCGCAAGCCGAGCGCGCCAACAGATGGGAGCAGAGCGCGCCGACGGACGCGAGCAGAGCATGCTGCGGTGCCTAACGGCGACCAAAGATGGCCAAGGGACACGAGCAGAGGCCGGCACAGTGATATGTGGCAAATAAGACGAATTGTGTGAGCAAAGTCAGAGACATGAAGCACGAATCAGATTAGAGTTGCATGTGCAATACATGGCGTACAGTTGATCCATCCATCTGTTTGTGATGGAATAAGCCGTGTGTGTTGCGGGCAAACGCTTGCTGATATATAACCTTAAATTTAACCAACAAAATGTTAATGCATGTTACAAAATTGTATAACTAGAAACTATGTTCAAATATGAATCCAAGGATATAATCTTTGGCGACAAGCCTTCGTATTTTATTAGCTAAATCCTACTTATAAACAAGGACGGGGTATAGTAGGTAATTAAATCGCAAATATTGTTTTATTAGCCGTATGTATACGTGTCATTTCGTCCTCCTCTCGCACGTCTTGTCACCCAGCTGCCGCAGATGGCTTCGAGCGCAAGCTTGAGCAGCGCACGGGGGCGATTTTTTTGGCCAAACGGTGGTGAGCTCGTTCCCGCGCAAGCTTCCCTCCTGACTCGGTGAAATCCTCCAAAATCTCAATGCTTACCAGCCTACTATATAAACTCTCACGAACGGCGAGTCCTGCGTCACATTTCCCCTCCCTCCCTGTAGCTTATCTCGTCTGCTTCTCCCACAATCGCCAATGGCACCGGTCCGTCGTCGTCGCTCAACCACTCCGCCGTCATCAGAGGTCAGCTCTAGCTGCGAGGCTACACCACGGCGACGGCGCAGTCTCGGCGTAATGTAGTGCGCGTGGCGTCCCTGTTGGGTGTGTGCGGAACACCCACCACACGCTCCACCGCCACTGCCCGTCGGCAGCTGTTGCTTGCCGCCGTTGCCGCCACACCACCATCGAAAGCCAGGGCCATCGCCCGCTCCGCCATCGCGGCCCGAAGGCGGGAGGTGGCCGTCATGGACGCCACCCCACCGCCGGCCACCATGGCCATCACCCGCTCCGCCACCGCGGCCCGAAGGCATGAGGTGGTGCTCGTGGCCGCCACCCCATCGTCGGCCGCCGTGGCCGCCAGCCCACCGTCGACCGTCGGGATCATCAACCACTCCCACACGCCGCCCGAAGGAGGGAGGCGAATGTGGAGTCCTGCACATGCGTCAGCGACCTTGTGCGCTACATCGAGTTCCTGCGGGAGGAGGAGGAGGAGCGCCTCATCGAGCACACAAAGAGCCTTACTGCAGTCGTGGTCGTAGCACACGCCGACGTAGAGGCGAGGAATCAGGAGAGCTACGAGCAGTCCGGCCACTTCGAGAGGGGTCGTCTGGAGCGGCAGAAGGCGTTCGAGCTGGTGAGCGTCGCTGAACATGCAGCAGCGGCAGGCACCGTATTGCAGTTGTCCAGCTTGTCGGTAGGCTCCTCATCCTCTTGCTCTTACTGAGCACGCTCGGCAGAGGAGAGGCTGCCAGAAGTAGTACAAAGCCCCTCCGTAGTAGTACTATTTAGGGCTATTTTGTTCAGTTCACCTGACTATAGATGTGGTGGAACTGTACAACATACTTAAAATAGCTAGTATATATAGTTGAACTAGCTATTTCAGTACGCAGTTGGCAACAATTGGGGAAAAGTTTGGTCGGTTCAACTGTCGAGTTGAACTGTTCGTATAAATTAAGAACGACTGCTTAATCTATGAATGAAATCTATGCTTAATTACTGAATTTTAGTTGTAAAAATTAGATAGTCCTAGTGATTTTTAGCTACATATTTTAATAAATCGCAGTGTTACAAGGATTGACAAATGGCAATGTTACGAGATCAACAAATGTCAATCTTTCCAGTTTGACAAATGGCAACATACCCCATATGACATATGCAAATCTTACCAAATTGTTTGTACGTGGTTGCACACGGGTCATCCAAAACAACCGTTTGGGTTGAAGGGATGTACAAATCTGGCTCGGCACACTTTCTCTTGGCTTCTTGGGGAAGCTGTCGGTTTGCATACGGGTGTTCTAACTAAAACGTTCGCGATCAAGAACTGCACAAATCCTGCTCGGCATATTTTCCCTTGGCTTCATGGGAAGCTGTCGGTTTGCATACATGTGTTCTAACTAAAACATTTGCGATGAGTGTTTTATATTTAAAAACCATATTAAACTGTGGCTTGGGGGCCATTAATGGAGAGGATTCAAAAGGCGGGCGGCCATGGAAGTCAAAGGGCTCACTTACCGGTGAGCCTGCGCGGCGTACAGCTCGCACGCTTCCCGGTGAGCCTGCACGACGTACAGCTCGCACGCTTCCCAGTGAGCCTGCGCATTGGAGTACAGCTCGCACGCCTCCCGTTTAGTCAAGCACCTGTCCGCACGGCACCTCCTAGCCATTGAAAGAGTGAGGTGTGGCGTCATGTGAATGGTTAACAGAACACACACGATTTAAATTATACAAAATGTTTGAGATGTTACAGTGGCAGCTATTTGTTTCAAAATACCTTTGTTGGTTGTTAGTCGAGTGCGCCTTCTCTCAAAATGGACGCAAAAAATACCATGCATGTCGGGTGCCATTCCATGATAGCATGCCAAGTTTCATGAATTGCAGACGAGTTTTGGATTTACTAGAATTTAAAAACAAAGTATCTCAACGTTTTGCCGGCAATCAATAGTGGCCTGGTGTTTGTTCATTCCCATTTCTTGCATGGGACCTAAGCATGCACCCAAGGACACAAATTTGATTTATCAACCAATTTATGTGCACTGGAGCATGTGCATGTAGTCAAATTTGAATTATGCACATAAAATGCCTAGAAAATTTATAAAAATATCCAAACGAACCCCGAAAAATTTCAAAATTTAACACAACACTCCTGTTGTTCTATGTTGACACTAGAAATTTTTTGAAAGCAATAAGAGGCAATGGATATTGTTTCGTCCGCAAAGGTGGGACGTTCCCTACCGAAACCACCAGGCTTATTGTGAGAAGCTCTGGTTTGTGAGAAGCTTATGCCCAAACCTGCCCCATATGAGACAAAAAAATTTACCACGGCATGTTGATGCCGCTCCATGATAGCATGCCAAGTTTCATGAATTTCAGACGAGTTTTGGATTTACTAGAATTTAAAAACTAGATATCTCAATGTTTGCGGCCGAGTGACGGTAGCAAGGTGTTTGACATTCATTCCCATTTCTTGCATGGGACCTAAGCATGCAACCAAGGACACAGATTTGATTTTTCAACCATTTATATGCACTTGAGCATGTGCATGTAGTTCAAATTTGAATTATGCACATAAAATGCCTAGAAAACCAAGTTAATGTATAAAAATGTCCAACCAAACCCCGAAAATTTCCAAAATTTAACACAACACTCCTGTTGTTCTATGTTGACACTAGAAATTTTTTGAAAGCAATAAGAGGCAACGGATATCATTTCGTCCCCAAAGGTGGCACGTTCCCTACCGAAACCAACAGGCTTGTTCTGAGAAGCTTATTATACCCGAACCTGTCCCAAATGGGATAAAAAATTTACCATGGCATGTTGATGCCGCTCCATGATAGCATGCCAAGTTTCATGAATTTCAGATGAGTTTTGGATTTACAAGAATTTAAAAACAAGGTATCTCAATGTTTGCGGTCGAGTGACAGTGGCAGGGTGTTTGAGATTCATTCTCATTTCTTGCATGGGACCTAAGCATGTAACCATGGACACATATTTGATTTTTCAACCAATTTATATGCACTGGAGCATGTGCATGTAGTTCAAATTTGAATTATGCACATAAAATGCCTAGAAACCCCAGTTAGTGTATAAACATGTCCAAACGAACCCCGAAAAATTCCAATATTTAACACAACACTCCTGTTGTTCTATGTTGGCACTAGAAATTTTTTGAAATCAATAAGAGGCACCGGATATCGTTTCGTCCCCAAAGGTGGCATGTTCCCTACCAAAACCATCAGGATTGTTGTGAGAAGCTCTGGTTTGTGAGAAGCTTATACCCAAACCTGCTCCAAATGGGACAAAAAATTTACCACGGCATGTTGATGCCGCTCCATGATAGCATGCCAAGTTTCATGAATTTCAGACGAGTTTCGGATTTACTAGAATTTAAAAACAAGGCATCTCAATGTTTGCGGCCGAGTGACAGTGGCAGGGTGTTTGACATTCATTCCCATTTTTTCATTGGACCTAAGCATGCAACCAAGGACACAGATTGTGATTTTTCAACCAATTTGTATGCACTGGAGCATGTGCATGTAGTTCAAATTTGAATTATGCACATAAAATGCCTAGAAAACCCAGTTAATGTATAAAAATGTCCAAACGAACCCAAAAAATTCCAGAATTTAACACAACACTCCTGTTGTTTTATGTTGACAGTAGATAAAAAAAGAAATCAAGAAGAAGCAATGGATATCGTTTCGTCCAGAAAGGTGAAACGTTCCCTACCGTAACCATGAAGCTTGTTGCGAGAAGCTCTGGTTTTGTGAGAAGCTTATACCCCAACCTGCCCCAAATGGGATAATATTTTTACCACTGCATGTTGATGTCATTCCATGATAGCATGTCAAGATTCATGAATTTCAGACGAGTTTTCGATTTACTAGAATTTTAAAACCATGTATCTCAATGTTAGCGGTCGAGCGACGGTGGCAAAGGTGTTTGACATTCATTCCCATTTCTTGCATGGGACCTAAGCATGTAACCAAGGACACATATTTGATTTTTTAACCCGTTCATATGCACTGGAGCATGTGCATGTAGTTCAAATTTGAATTATGCACCTGAAATGCCTACGAAACCAAGTTAATGTATAAAAACGTCCAAACGAACCCTGAATAATTCCAATTTTTTTGAGACACGCCTATATTTGCATGTTAACTGTAGATACAAGTTCTAGCAATTCAAACATCATCCTTTGCAGCTGTGACCCCATTATGTAATTCAAATCAAGACGAAAAATCAAGTGGATCGCACACAGTTTATTATCACCAACCGTGTGAGATGCAGCACAAAATATCTTGGAGCACCGTTGGAGTATAGTACGCATACGGCTTACGCGAGAAGATGCGTCAGCTACAGTCCATAGCCGGCGTGTCAAGCACACTAGCTCGCGCCCCAAATATCATTTCACTGTTCAATCATCGCCGGTGAAATATGGGGACGTGGACCCGCGTCGTGAGGGCAACTTCGGCAGCCCACTCCGGTGAGAGCGTGGCCACAGCCGCCAGGCGTGTGCTAACAAGCTTCATGAGCACGGTCGCAATCTGCGACCGGCTAGCCAAGGCAGCCCAAACGGCCATTGTTGCTTCTCAGGTGGCGGCAGCAACATCTGCCTCGGGGATAGCAACTAGCGAGAGCGGCAGAGTGATACGTCTCCAACGTACCTATAATTTTTAATTCTTCCATGCTATTATATTATCTGTTTTGGATGTTTTATATGCATTAATATGCTATTTTATATGATTTTTGGGACTAACCTCTTAACCTAGAGCCCAGTATCAGTTTCTGTTTTTTCCTTGTTTTAGAGTTTTGCAGAAAAGGAATGCCAAACGGAGTCTAAACGGAATGAAACTTTCGCGATGATTTTTCTTGGACCAGAAGACATCCAGAGGGGAGCCGAAGAATATTCTCAAGTATTAGCAGTTGAGTTGTCAATTCAACCACACCTGGATAACTTAGTATCTGCAGCAAAGTATTTAGTAGCAAAGTAATATGGAAGTAACGGTAACGATAGCAAAAGTAATATTTTTGAGTTTTATAGTGATTGTAACAGTAGCAACGGAAAAGTAAATAAGCGAAGAACAGTATGTGAAAAGCTCGTAGGCATTGGATTAGTGATGGAGAATTATGTCGGATGCGGTTCATCATGTAACAATCATAACATAGGGTGACACAGAACTAGCTCCAATTCATCAATGTAATGTAGGCATGTATTCCGAATATAGTCATACGTGCTTATGGAAAAGAACTTGCATGATATCTTTTGTCCTACCCTCCCGTAGCAGCGGGGTCCTAGCGGAAACTAAGGGATATTGAGGCCTCCTTTTAATAGAGTACCGGACCAAAGCATTAACACATAGTGAATACATGAACTCCTCAAACTAAGGTCATCACCGGGAGTGGTCCCGATTATTGTCACTTCAGGGTTGCCGGATCATAACACATAGTAGGTGACTATAGACTTGCAAGATAGGATCAAGAACTCACATATATTCATGAAAACATAATAGGTTCAGATCTGAAATCATGGCACTCGGGCCCTAGTGACAAGCATTAAGCATAGCAAAGTCATAGCAACATCAATCTCAGAACACAGTGGATACTAGGGATCAAACCCTAACAAAACTAACTCGATTACATGATAGATCTCATCCAACCCATCACCGTCCAGCAAGCCTACGACGGAATTACTCACGCACGGCAGTGAGCATCATGAAATTGGCGATGGAGGATGGTTGATGATGACGACGGCGACGAATCCCCCTCTCCGGAGCCCCGAACGGACTCCAGATCAGCCCTCCCGAGAGATTTTACGGCTTGGCGGCAGCTCCGTATCGTAAAACGCAATGAATCCTTCTTTTTGATCTTTTTTCTCCCCGAACACGAATATATGGAGTTGGAGTTGAGGTCGGTGGAGCGTCAGGGGGGCCACGAGGCAGGGGGCGCGCCCCCCACCCTTGTGGACAGGTGGAGGCCCCCTGACGTGGATTCTTCTTCCAGTATTTTTAATATTTTCCAAAAATATGTTCTGTGGAGTTTCAGGTCATTCCGAGAACTTTTGTTTCTGCACATAAATAACACCATGGCAATTCTGCTGAAAACAGTGTCAGTCCGGGTTAGTTCCATTCAAATCATGCAAGTTAGAGTCCAAAACAAGGGCAAAAGTGTTTGGAAAAGTACATACGACGGAGACGTATCAACTCCCCCAAGCTTAAACCTTTGCTTGTCCTCAAGCAATTCAATTGACAAACTGAAAGTGATAAAGAAAAACTTTTCCAAACTCTATTTGCTCTTGTAGTTGTAAATATGTAAAGCCAGCATTCAAGTTTTCAGCAAAGATTATAACTAACCATATTCACAATAACTCTTAGGTCTCATGTTTACTTATGTCAATGGCATAATCAACTAGCGATCAATAATAATAAATCTCGGATGACAACACTTTCTCAAAACAATCATGATATGATGTAACAAGATGGTATCTCGCTAGCCCTTTCTGAGACCGCAAAACATAAATGTAGAGCACCTTTAAAGATCAAGGACTGACTAAACATTGTAATTCATGGTAAAAGAGATCCAATCATAGTCATACCCAATATAAATTAACAGTAATAGATGCAAATGACAGCCGTGCTCTCCAGCTAGTGATTTTTAATAAGGGGGTGATGACTCAACATGAAAGTAAATAGATAGGCCCTTCGCAGAGGGAAGCAGGGATTTGTAGAGGTGCCAGAGCTCGATTTTAAAGCAGAGATAAATAATATTTTGAGCGGCATACTTTCATGGTCAACATAACAACCAAGAGATGGCGATATCTTCCATGCTACACACATTATAGGCGGTTCCCAAACAGAATGGTAAATTTTATACTCCCCCTCCACCAACAGGCATCAATCCATGCCTTGCTTGAAACAACGAGTGCCTCCAACTAGCAACAGTCTCAGGGGGAGTTTTGTTTGCAATTATTTTGATTTAGTTTGCATAAAGCATGGGACTAGGCATCCCGGTGACCAGCCATTTTCTCGTGAGTGAGGAGCAGAGTCCACGCCTCTTGAGAATAACCCGCCTAGCATGGAAGATACGGACAGCCCTAATTGATACATGAGCTATTCGAGCATACAAAACAGAATTTCATTTGAAGGTTTAGAGTTTGGCACATACAAATTTACTTGGAACGGCAGGTAGATACTGCATGTAGGAAGGTATAGTGGACTCATATGGAATAACTTTGGGCTTTAAGGGATTGGATGCACAAGCAGTATTCCCGCTTAGTACAAGTGAAGGCTAGCAAAAGACTGCGAAGCGACCAACTAGAGAGCGCCAACAGTCATGAACATGCATTAAAATTAATAAACATTGGATGCAAGCATGAGTAGGATATAATCCACCATGAACATAAATATCATGAAGGCTATGTTGATTTTGTTTCAACTACATGTGTGAACATGTGCCAAGTCGAGTCACTTAAATCATTCAAAGGAGGATACCACCCCACTATACCATATCACAACCATTTTAATAGCATGTTGGCACGCAAGGTAAACCATTATAACTCATAGCTAATCAAGCATGGCACAAGCAACTATAATCTCTAATTGTCATTGCAAACATGTTTATTCATAATAGGCTGAATCAGGAACGATGAACTAATCATATTTACAAAAACAAGAGAGGTCGAGTTCATACCAGCTTCTCATATCTCAATCAGTCCATCATATATCGTCATAATTGCCTTTCACTTGCACGACCGAACGATGTGAATAATAATAATAGTGCACGTGCATTGGACTAAGCTGCAATCTGCGAGCATTCAATAAACAGGAGAAGACAAGGCAATATGGACTGTTGGTTAAATCAACAATAATGCATATAAGAGCCACTTCAACAATTTAATCATGGTCTTCTCCTATCGATCCCCAAAGAAAAGAAAAGAAATAAAACTATTTACACAGGAAAGCTCCTAACAAGCAAAAGAAGAACGGGAAATCTTTTTGGGTTTTCTTTTTAATTATTACTACTACAGCAAGAAAAGTAAACTAGCTAAAAGATACTATCTTTTTTCTTAAGATTTTTCAAACACACAAGAAGAAAGCAAGAAAAAGGAAAATAAACTAGCATGGATGTTACAATGAAAGAGTATGAGCACCGACATCTAGCAATGAGTGTGTGTGAACATAAATGCAGTGTCGGTGGGAAATACGTAGTCCCCCAAGCCTAGGCTTTTGGCCTAAGTTGGTCTATTGCCACGGATGGCCTGGCGGATATCCATAGTTGTAGCTGGGGTCGTACTGAGATGAAGAAGCCCCTGACTGCCACTGGTTGGCAATCATCTCCGGATCCCACTAGTAATTAGACTGTCGTGGAGGATCAAATTGTGGTTCCGGCTCTTGCTCTGTGGCTGACGCAGGGTTCCGGTAGGCGTGAATAGCCGCCAACGGAACGAGATACTGGCCTGCAGATAAATCAAACAAGGAAGGAGCAGGCAAGGTAATAGTCTCAGGGTGATGTTTATCAAATAACAATTTGTATTTAAGCGCCCCTTCCCTATTCTTAACAATAAAATCATGCGCTACCATACTCTTATAATCTAAATAAACCGTGGGCAGCAATTTTTCTTCTTTTTCATAGTACCTAATGGGTATGTTATAATGTGCAGTGAGGCGTGAAGCGTAAATACCTCCAAAGATGGGGCCCTTTGTACGGTTCAAACTTAACCGTTTAGCAATAATACCGCCCATACTAACAGTGTTATCGCAGAATAAACCATGGAACAAAATGATAATATCAGGAACACAAAGGTTTCCACAATTTTCGCGACCAATTAAGCAGCGAATAGCAAATATAGCAAAGTAGCGTAAAATGGGAAAATGTATGCTAGTGATTCTTGCATCGGAAACCTTCCTAGTTTCCCCTACAGTAATAGTGTCAATAAACCCGTCCACATCTTTACGATGTGGTTCCTCTAAGCTACCCTCGAAAGGTATTTTGCAAACACTGCAAAATTCATATAGTGACATCTTCTTAAACACATCATATAAATGAAAATCTACTGAAGGATGTGATTCCTTAGGATAATAGTAGAAGTTTTGCACAAAAGTATTGGTGAGTAAGAGATACTGTTCGCGTTGGTCGCGGAGGAAGTCGGTGAGGCCTGCATTCTCAGCCAATTCATAAAAAGCATCATAAATCCCGGCTGCTCTCAAGAAACCATCGGAAGGCCATTCACACGGTCGAACCTCCATGGTGCGAGGCAAATTATATTTGGGCCTCTCCGCTTCCTCACTTTGCTTTTCCTTCGAGCTTCGGCTCGATGAGCCCCTAAAAAATCTCTTCATTATTTTCTGAAATTTTTAGTAACTTCAAATAAAAGTGAACCAAGCTCAACAAAATTGATAGCAACTACTCCTACAAGTGCCTAGAGACTATATCAAGCATTAGAACTACTTGGGACCATATAAATTTCACATGCAAGCTCAAGAATGTGGTCACCTAGGCAGCACAAATTTGCAATGAATAAAGCACTAGAACAAAAACTAATTTGACCAATGGAGGAGTCACATACCAAGGAACAATCTCCCCAAGCAGTTTTGTGAGAGGTGCTTTGAGCAAGGAGATCGAAAATCGCAGAAAAATGAGATAGAACTCGTGCTTGAGCTGGATGGTGATTTTTTTTGGGAGGAAGAAGAAGTGTGGGGGTGCAGGAATAAGTGGAGGGGGTCCACCGTGGGCCCATGAGGCAGGGGGCGCACCCTGTAGGGGTGGGTGCGCCCTGGACCCTCGTGGCCAGGTGTTTGCTCCCCCTGTTGTGTTCTCAGTTCCAGATATTCTCAAATATTTTAGAAAAAATCATATTTCATTTTCAGGGCCTTTGCAGAACTTTTATTTTCGGGGTATTTTTATATTGCACGGATAAATCAGAAAACAGACAAAAAAATACTATTTTTACTTTATTTCAGCTAAATAACAGAAAGTATAGAGAGGGTACAGAAGGTTGTGCCTTCTAGTTTCATCCATCTCATGCTCATCAAAAGGAATCCATTAACAAGGTTGATCAAGTCTTGTTAACAAACTCATTCCGAATAACATGGAACCGGGAAATTTCGAATAACACTATGTTACCTCAACGGGGATATGCACATCCCCAATAATAAGAATATCATATTTCTTCTTGACAGTAGGAAGAGGAAATTTAAAACCTCCAAAAATAATCGATGGAATTTTTCCAATAGAATTGATACTGTGAACTTGAGGTTGTTTCCTCGGAAAGTGTACCGTATGCTCATTACCATTAACATGAAAAGTGACATTGCCTTTGTTGCAATCAATAACAGCCCCTGCAGTATTCAAAAAGGTCTTCCAAGAATAATAGACATACTATCGTCCTCGGGAATATCAAGAATAACAAAGTCCGTTAAAATAGTAACGTTTGCAACCACGACAGGCACATCCTCACAAATACCGACAGGTATAGCAGTTGATTTATCAGACATTTGCAAAGATATTTCAGTAGGTGTCAACTTATTCAAATCAAGTCTACGATATAAAGAAAGGGGCATAACACTAACACCGGCTCCAAGATCACATGAAGCAGTTCTAACATAGTTTCTTTTAATGGAGCATGGTATAGTGGGTACTCCTGGATCTCCAAGTTTCTTTGGTATTCCACCCTTAAAAGTGTAATTACCAAGCATGGTGGAAATTTCAGCTTCCGGTATCTTTCTTTTATTTGTAACAATATATTTCATGTACTTAGCATAAGGATTCATTTTGAGCATATCAGTTAATCACATACAAAAAGATAGGTCTAATCATTTCAGCAAAGCGCTCAAAATCCTCATCATCCTTTTTCTTGGATGGTTTCGGAGGAAAAGGCATGGGTTTCTGAACCCATGGTTCTCTTTCTTTACCGTGTTTCCTAGCAACAAAGTCTCTCTTATCATAACGTTGATTCTTTGATTGTGGGTTATCAAGATCAACAGCAGGTTCAATTTCTACATCATTATCATTACTAGGTTGAGCATCATCATGAACATCATCATTAACATTTTCATTAGGTTCATGTTCATTACCAGATTGTGTTTCAGCATCAGAAATAGAAATATCATTAGGATTCTCAGGTGTCTCAATAACAGGTTCACTAGAAGCATGCAAAGTCCTATCATTTTTCTTTTTCTTCTTTTTAGAAGGACTTGGTGCATCAATATTATTTCTCTGAGAACCTTGCTCAATTCTCTTAGGATGGCCTTCAGGATACAAAGGTTCCTGAGTCATTTTACCAGTTCTAGTAGCCACTCTAACAGCATAGTCATTATTATTACTATTTAATTCATTGAGAAAATCATTTTGAGCTTTAAGTACTTGTTCTACTTGAGTGGTAACCATAGAAGCATGTTTACTAATGAGTTTAAGTTCACCTTTAACTCTAGACATATAATCACCCAAGTGTTTAAGCGTATCGGAATTATATTTCAATTGTCTACCAATATAAGCATTGAAGTTTTCTTGTTTAACAATAAAATTGTCAAACTCATCTAAGCATTGTCTTGCAGACCTATAATGAGGAATATCACCTTCATCAAATCTATAGAGAGTATTTACCTTTACTACCTGTGTCGGGTTATCAAGACCACGAGTTTCTTCAATAAGTGATGGATTAAGATCGTATGCTTCTTCAACAGGCGGTAAATTAATACCATGTATTTCTTCAATAGGAGGTAAATTCTTAACATCTTCAGCTTTAATACCTTTCTCTTTCATAGATTTCTTTGCCTCTTACATATCTTCAGGACTGAGAAATAGAACACCCCTCTTCTTCGGAGTTGGTTTAGGAATAGGTTCAGGGGTTGGCTCAGGAAGTGTCCAATTATTTTCATTTGTCAACATATTATTCAATAGAATTTCATCTTCATCCGGTGTTCTTTACTTGAAAACAGAACCAGCACAACTATCCAGGTAATCTCTGGAAGCATCGGTTAGTCCATTATAAAAGATATCAAGTATTTCATTTTTCTTAAGAGGATGATCAGGCAAAGCATTAAGTAATTGGAGAAGCCTCCCCCAAGCTTGTGGGAGACTCTCTTCTTCATGTTCCACAAAATTATATATATCCTTTAAAGCAGCTTGTTTCTTATGAGCAGGGAAATATTTAGCAGAGAAGTAATAAATCATATCCTGGGGACTACGCACACAACCAGGATCAAGAGAATTAAACCATATCTTAGCATCACCCTTTAATGAGAATGGAAATATTTTAAGGATATGGAGATAGCAAGATTTCTCATCATTAGTGAACAGGGTGGCTATATCATTTAATTTAGTAAGATGTGCCACAACAGTTTCAGATTCATAGCCATAAAAAGGATCAGATTCAACTAAAGTAATTATATCAGGATCAACAGAGAATTCATAATCCTTATCAGTAACACAGATAGGTGAAGTAGCAAAAGCAGGGTTAGGTTTCATTCTATCATTAAGAGATTGTTGTTTCCATTTAGCTAATAACCTCTTTAAATCATATCTATCATTGCAATCTAAAATAGCTCTAGCAGCTTCTTCATCCATAACATAACCCTCAGGAACAACAGGCAATTCATATTTATTAGGGGGGAGTCTTCATCATCACTATCATCAATATTATTAGTTTCAATAATTTCATTCTCTCTAGTCCTAGCAAGTTGTTCATCAAGAAATTTACCAAGTGGCACAGTAGTATCAAGCATAGAAGTAGTTTCATCATAAGTATCATGCATAGCAGAAGTGGCATCATCAATAACATGCGACATATCAGAATGAATAGCAGAAGCAGGTTTAGGTGTCGCAAGCTTACTCAAAACAGAAGGTGAATCAAGTGCAGAGCTAGATGGCAGTTCCTTACCTCCCCTCGTAGTTGAGGGATAAATTTTTGTTTTCTCGTCTTTCAAGTTCTTCATAGTGACCAGCAGATATAAATCCCAAGTGACTCAAAGAATAGAGCTATGCTCCCCGGCAACAGCGCCAGAAAATAGTCTTGATAACCCACAAGTATAGGGGATCGCAACAGTTTTCGAGAGTAGATTATTCAACCCAAATTTATTGATTCGACACAAGGGGAGCCGAAGAACATTCTCAAGTATTAGCAGTTGAGTTGTTAATTCAACCACACCTGGATAACTTAGTATCTGCAGCAAAGTATTTAGTAGCAAAGTAATATGGAAGTAACGGTAACGATAGCAAAAGTAATATTTTTGGGTTTTATAGTGATTGTAACAGTAGCAATGGAAAAGTAAATAAGCGAAGAACAGTATGTGAAAAGCTCGTAGGCATTGGATCAGTGATGGAGAATTATGCCGGATGCGGTTGATCATGTAACAATCATAACATAGGGTGACACTGAACTAGCTCCAATTCATCAATGTAATGTAGGCATGTATTCTGAATATAGTCATACGTGCTTATGGAAAAGAACTTGCATGACATCTTTTGTCCTACCCTCCCGTGGCAGCGGGGTCCTAGCGGAAACTAAGGGATATTAAGGCCTCCTTTTAATAGAGTACTGGACCAAAGCATTAACACATAGTGAATACATGAACTCCTCAAACTAAGGTCATCACCGGGAGTGGTCCCGATTATTGTCACTTCGGGGTTGCCGGATCATAACACATGGTAGGTGACTATAGACTTGCAAGATAAGATCAAGAACTCACATATATTCATGAAAACATAATAGGTCCATATATGAAATCATGGCACTCGAGCCCTAGTGACAAGCATTAAGCATAGCAAAGTCATAGCAACATCAATCTCAGAACATAGTGGATACTAGGGATCAAACCCTAACAAAACTAACTCGATTACATGCTAGATCTCATCCAACCCATCACTGTCCAGCAAGCCTACGATGGAATTACTCACGCACGGCGGTGAGCATCATGAAATTGGCGATGGAGGATGGTTGATGATGACGATGGCGATGAATCCCCCTCTTCGGAGCCCCGAACGGACTCCAGATCAGCCCTCCCGAGAGGTTTTAGGGCTTGGTGGTGGCTCCGTATCGTAAAACGCAATGAATCCTTCTTTTTGATTTTTTTTTCTCCCCCACACGAATATATGGAGTTGGAGTTGAGGTTGGTAAAGCGTCAGGGGGCCCACGAGGCAGGGGGCGCGCCCCCCACCCTCGTGGACAGGTGGAGGCCCCCCTGACGTGGACTCTTCTTCCAGTATTTTTAATATTTTCCAAAAATATGTTCCGTGGAGTTTCAGATCATTCCGACAACGTTTGTTTCTGCACATAAATAACACCATGGCAATTCTGCTAAAAACAGTGTCAGTCCATGTTAGTTCCATTCAAATCATGCAAGTTAGAGTCCAAAACAAGGGCAAAAGTGTTTGGAAAAGTAGATACGACGAAGACGTATCACCTATGGGTCCATAGCTAGTAGCTAGATGGTACAAAGTTCTCCTCGATGTTCTTGGAGATCTATTCGACGTAATACTCTTTTGCGGTGTGTTTGCTGAGATCCGATGAACTGTGGATTTATGATTAGCTTATCTATGAATATTATTTGAATCTCCTCTGAATTCTTATATGCATGATTTGATATATTTGCAAGTCTCTTCGAACTATCGATTTGGTTTGGCTAACTAGATTGGTTTTTTCTTGCAATGGGAGAAGTGCTTAGCTTTGGGTTCAATCTTGCGGTGCTCGATCCTACTGACAGAAGGGGAACCGACACGTATTGTGTTGTTGCCATCGAGGATAACAAGATGGGGTTTTCATCATATTGCTTGAGTTAATCCCGCTACATCATGCCATCTTACTTAATGTGTTACTCTGTTCTTATGAACTTAATACTCTAGATGCAGGCAGGAGGCGGTCGATGTGTGGATTAATAGTAGTAGATGCAGAATCGTTTCGGTCTACTTGACACAGACGTGATGCCTATATACATGATCATTGCCTTAGATATCGTCATAACTTTGCGCTTTTCTATCAGTTGCTCGGCTGTAATTTGTTCACCCACCGTAATATTTTATATCTTGAGAGAAGCCTCTAGTGAAACCTATGGCCCACGGGTCTATTTTCCATCATATAAGTTTCCGATCTACAATTCTAGTTTCCTATTTACTTTCTTTGCAATCTTTTACTTTCTGTTCCATAAACCAAAAATACCAAAAATATTACTTATTGTTTATCCATCTATACCAGATCTCACTTTGCAAATAACCGTGAAGGGATTGACAACCCCTTTGTCGCGTTGGGTTCAAGTTGGTGTTTGTTTGTGCAGGTATTCGGTGGCTTGTTGCATTGTCTCCTACTTGATTGATACCTTGGTTATCAAAAGCTGAGGGAAATACTTACTCTACTTTGCTGCATCACCCTTTCCTCTTCAAGGGAGAAACCAACGCAAGCTCAAGTGGTAGCACACAACAGTTGTCTGTTCCACAGCGCCAGCCTTAGCCCTGATGGAGGCCTCCAACGACCACGTCGAGGCCGCCCACGCCCAGCTCATGGAGGTCACCGCACAAATCGAACGAAGCTTCTCCGATAACGGTCGGCAACCCACGGCCGAAGAGTTGGCAATCGCCGAGAGCGCTCAAGCAGTTGTCCATTCCTGGGCGGCATACCTTGCCACGACGGAGCCCGCCGAAGCCTAGATCACGGCCGCCCACGCCCAGCTCGTGGCGGCCTATTCCAAAGATATGGCGGATGCCGATGGCGAGATGCTTGCCGAGTATGGTGCGACGGATGCCATGGAGCCCCTTCCCCAGGAGATCGCCGGGTGTGAGCTGGACATGGAGGAGGCGGTGGAGGTCGACGAGCACCAGTGGTAGTAGTACTCTTTGTTTTGTTTAATTAAGAGCGTCGGTCTTTAATTTGTTAGAGTAATGTTTAGGTCAGCTAGCTCTGTTTAATTGTTGAACTTGCTCGATTAAGAAGTGTGGGTGTGATGTAGTCTCCTTTGTGTACCCAAATTATTCAATGACGTGGATGACCACTGTAAGAAGGGAAATTCGAACCAAAATTTTTGACGTTCAAACTCATTACACACGGGTTAAGCTATCTGAATCGTTTGTGATGTTCCCATATCGTACACAGTTCTGAATAAGGGACCGTGTTTGATGACACTTTGCGTGCCAATTTTTTCGCTGAATCGATTCCAAATTTTTGGCTTACGCGGAAATATCTACCTCTCCGCCCCCTCCCCCTTACCAAAAGCCACATTTCCCCTATTTCCGCCTTCCTTTCCAAGTTGAAACCTTCACTCGTTGCTTGCAGCGCCGCCTCCTCACCGACGGCCCTCCTTCACGCTGCTCGGCCTCGTCTATCCAGGCAGGTAATCCACACCCGACCCCCATCCTCCTCCTCCTCCCACATCCACATGCCCCGACCGTCGACGCGAAACCTTCCACCCAAATCACCTACCCCTCCACCAAATAAGCACCACCCTGAGCCATGGTGCACGTAGTATAGCCAGGAGCTCAAGGAGCATTTGGCAGCGGAGAAGCAAATCACGGACGCACGTGCGGATGAGGACGCGATGGCTGCCATTCGTGCCGACCCCCAGATCTTGGAGGAGCACCTCACCGTCGAGGCCACCGTCGACGCCTCACACACCGACACCGCAACGCGGTTGGGTGCTTTAAACGACAGTTCGTGGCGTTTTCTCGAGGCCACCCTTGGTGCCTTCGACGAAGACTATGAGGTGTTTTATTAGTGTGCACGTGCTTACCTCAACTCGAGAGCCAGCAGGTTGGTGCCCGGAGTGGCTTGGGAAACTCACCACTACAACGAGGGCACCCACGATGCAGAGGCCTCGCCCTCTTACATGTCCAAGGAGCCAACCGTCATCGATATCTTCGGCAATGAGGAGTACCTTGTCTTATTAGCTCACTATAAAGACCCATGTTCAGTTTGCTAGCTACTGCCTTTTCTTAACAAATTCTAGTGAATTGTGCTATCTACTTTTATCATGCAATCTGTTGCTCTAGTGTATATGCTCTATATGTCGTGCAATGTGGTGCTCACTTATTAACGGTTTGGTTAATTAGTTGTCGTGTTCAGTTAACTATTTGGTTCAATTCTGCAAATGTGATGTTCAATTCTTCAGTGTGCAATTTTGTATTGTATTCCATGTGAGAAATAAATCGAATTTTTCTTTACAAAATACATGAGAAAAAAATACAATTGCTATATTTCCAACTTGTTAAGCATGATTGGTTTGGTTAACTGTCTGATCTTCTATTAGGAGTATGTTATATTGTGCAATGCGGTGGGCAGTTAATGTTTGGTTCATTTGTTGTGGTGTTTAGTTAACTGTTTGGTTCAATTCTGCAATGCGATGTTCAATTGTTGTGGGTGCATTCTGTTATTGTATACCATGTGAGGAATAAATTGAATTTGGTTGTACTAAATACATGAGAAACAAATACAATTGATATATTTCCAAGTTGTTAAGCATGCTTGGTTTGGTTAACTGTCTGACCTTCTATTAGGAGTACGTAATATTGTGCAATGTTGTGCTCAGTTAACGTTTGGTTCATTTGTTGTGGTGTTTAGTTAACTGTTTGGTTCAATTCTGCAATGCGATGTTTAATTATTGTGGGTGCATTCTGTTATTGTATACCACGTGAGAAATAAATCGAATTTGGCTATACCAAATACATGAGAAACAAACACAATTGCTATATTTTCAAGTTGTTAAGCATGCTTGGTTTGGTTAACTGTCTGATCTTCTATTAGGAGTATGTTATATTGTGCAATGCGGTGGGCAGTTAATGTTTGGTTCATTTGTTGTGGTGTTTAGTTAACTGTTTGGTTCAATTCTGCAATGCGATGTTCAATTGTTGTGGGTGCATTCTGTTATTGTATACCATGTGAGGAATAAATTGAATTTGGCTGTAGTAAATACATGAGAAACAAATACAATTGCTATATTTCCAAGTTGTTAAGCATGCTTGTTTTGGTTAACTGTCTGATCTTCTATTAGGAGTATGTTATATTGTGCAATGTGGTGCTCAGTTAATGTTTGGTTCATTTGTTGTGGTGTTTAGTTAACTGCTTGGTTCAATTCTGCAATGCGATGTCCAATTGTCGTGGGTAGAATTTTATATTGTTGTGCATGTGAGGAATAAATCGAACTTGGTTGCACTTAATACATAAGAAACATATACAAGTGCTATATTTCCTAGTTCTTAATTATGCTTGGTTTGGATAAATGGGTTTTTTCCATGTGGCTTGAATTAATATGATGAATCTGCAATGTGTTTATTTTTCATCAACATATTTTACTGATAGCATGTGAATCCTTACTTAACCTGATGACTAACTACCTTATATGTGTTGCAGGGAAACAATGGGAAGCACTAATGTTTACAATCGAGGTTTGCACATGCATGGTCTGTTGTCTAATAGCACATTATTGTGCAATTGCAGGAACCATTCTAATATTTAGGTTTTTCACAATTTGGTCTTGCACATGTAGGTCCTACTGCTAGAGGTTTTGAGCCACTGTTCAACCCTTTTTGCATATGGGGAAATGAGTTGTCCATGAATATCAGTCAAGTCAAGAAACTAAGAAAGATTGTTAAGATAAAGAAATTAGCGACAAAAAACAACAAGATCTTTGTCTGCACAATGAAGAAGACACCAGTTCACTATAGGATGGTACTAACTATTATACATTGCCTTTTTTTATTCCTTTGTCCCATTTCCAATATAGAGAAGATATTTATGCACATCCTTGTTTTCAGGCCTTTTCAAAGCAGTTCACTGATGATTACATCTCAAACCACATGTATGGTCAGGAGGCGAGGAAGGTATTCATATAACACCGACGGTTCAATATTGAAGTGTTCTTCAAGAGTATGAAGGATGGACGGTCAATCATCCATAGACACTGGCCGAAAGTTGCAAAGACCTTCAACATCAATGTAGGCTCAATATTCGCCTTCTGCTTCAGCAGTTTTTCAGATGAGATACATCTGTCTATGTACCCCGTCTATGATGCTAATTTCGAAAGGTTATAGATGTTGCATGTGAAACTTGATGCTGGTGCAGTTGTGTAATAAGATAGCTGAGTACTGAAGCTATATGATGTTATACTCTGATGTATTTCAATTATGAAAATGAAATATATTGTATACTTAATATGAAATGTCAATTAGATTGATAAATGGATTATTAATAATAGGATAATTAGTTTACTAATTAGGTTCTTCTATTGCAAACGGTTATTGAGAAAACACCTTGGGCGATGACCTCAGGCAACGCACACAGTTTTTAGGAATAAACCGTGTTGGATTAATGAACAATCACACATGGCATCCTCTTGGAAACTGTTTGCGTTAGGCCACCTCGCGCAAACGTTTACCACATAAAAACTATGTGTGATGAACAACATTTGCCACACAATTTCTTCTACGCACCGTGTGTGATGCATTCAATAACGCAAACGATAAAATTGCTAATACCGTGTGCAATGAAAATGCTACCACAAATGATTTAACGAGGAAAATTGTGTGTGATGTACCTGTGAACAGAAACGTTTTCCTTGGAGCGACTGTGTGGGATGTATATACGAACGGAAACGTTTAGCGGGGACTGACTATGTGGGATGTACTTCCGACCGAAAATAATTTCACCTGTATAATTGTATTTTTTTAGCACTATTGTACGAATAACCGTATTTGATCGCTCGTCGGTCGCACACGACCTTATTTGATCGCTCGTTGTACTAGTGTATGGGGCTACGCGGCGCGAAGAGGACAAAGGAGGGTGCCCGTGGAGCTAGGGCTTCAAAGCTTTTTCGTTTGGGAACGATAACTCATGGCATTGGCTGGGGCAACGTGCTAGCTCATGGACAAGGGAACTGGTGCGCTTCTTGCTTGGCTCTATCACACATTGCTGAGGAGAGTATTTCTCTGATATGTGGATGGAGCGAGGACTCGTGGAGACATTCACTATTGGAGTCCAGAATGGCACGCTGTGTTAGGGTGTGTGCCAATGAGGATTTCCATGAACAAGCGCACAGGGATGTGATTTATGAGGATATATTTCAATTGCCATTTGCAACAAGGAAGTTCATTATGAACTTTATCGGGGAGTGTGAGGCGGACGTTGTAAGTACTGCATCCAGAACAGTCCAGTCGCCGATGCATGGTGTTGCGTGGATTCCTCCAACCAGGGGTGATATAAAGGGAAATGTTGATGGAGCGTTATCTATGGAGCAAGGGAAGTGCTTGGTTGCGACATTTATTCGCCGGGACGATGGGAAATTCTTGGGAACCCAGTTTTTACAGTCGAGCGACTCATTTCAGACATTGTCGAGATTTGTAGTTAATAAAAAGGGTTAGAATAATAAGGTTGCTTTGTGGAGTTCAATTAGCTTTATATGTTGATCCTATTGAGAACTACAATGGCTAGTAACGTGTTTGCGAACAGTGTTTGCTCGAAAAAAGGAATATGCATACGTTCACAAAACAACCTCCATATGAATCCTTGACTCCTTTGAACCCAGCATAAAAAACATTTGATAGTATAAAAGAATCAAAACAATTTCACATGTGTGTGTGTGTGTGTGTGTGCGTGTGTGTGTGAAATTAAATTCCTAGCATCTCTAAGCTTACAGTAGTTCTTCTGTATAAAGAAAATGATGAAAAAAAATCAAATGAACAACATCAACATATATAGCTTTCAATGGTAGATACTCATGCATGCTATGAACGGTATGATACCGATACAAAGTAAAAAAAAATCACCCCAACACTACCCATCCCAAATCTGAAGATCAAAAAGAGGAAATTTGACCAGATGGCACCAACAATGTAATAGAGTGGTAGAGGAGAGGATTCGAGAAATAAACTACATGTTGGTAACTCAAACATGTTAAATGTATTTATCTAGTTATTACACCAAAACTTGGTATTCTTGCACTTTGGAAAACTCTATGAAGTTATTTGTTAGGTTTATGCACTCCAGAACACTCTACCAAGTTAACATAAGATCAGAATTGATAAGGACACAAAACACAATAAAATAAGGATACATAAATAGACTATAAGACTACAATAAGAATGCAAAAATTAATTTGTGAAGTAATGTGGTACTTTTAGTTTGCTTACATGGGTAAAATTTCTTATAACAAAGTATTTTCTTAAAAAAAACTCCCATTGAACTAAAAGATATAGATTCCGACAAATATAGTTGCAGTTTAGCTAAACAATTGTATTTAAATGGGTAATACTATAATCATATGATGAACATGTATATATTATTGTACAGAGTATGGTTGCATTATTAGTTCTAATATTTATACCTAAATATTATTGAAGACATATATCAAATAAATATTTAAAGTATACTTAGTGAATATTAATTTATATAAAAATAAAAAAGTTTAGTATAAATATGTGTGAATAAATATTTTTAATCTAATTTTACTTGACAAATAAGAAAAATAAATCATTTCGAGTAGATGCATTAATTATTATTTGTAGAGCCTAACTCATTTATAAGTTATTTGTTTATGATCGGTGATGATTGCGAAATCATATATTTAATTATTTTATTAATACACCATATAAATGTGCGAAAACCGCAAATGTAATTAAATTTCATCGAATTCCAGTGTAATAGAACACGGATAACCAAATATATTTAAAGAATTTCTATGCAGTTGGTTATGGTTTTGGAATATTTAAATTTTATATGTTGAATGCAGAAAACATGTATCATCTTCAAATGTTTTAATAATATTTGGCTGATTTCTTTTCAATAATTCATGAGTTAAACCTAAATTCCATAATGTAAGTTGTATCATAGATAACTTCAAGATCAGCTGAATTTCAATGTCAATTATATAAGAATGACAAAATTTCTTGATTTTTCTAAGTGTGATTACTGAACTATTACCAATAAATAAAAAATATTAGAATTATGCGATTCAATATTTTTTTGTGAGGAATGCGATTCAATATTTTAACTAGACATGCTGAAAAAGTTTGATATTCAAAAATATGTAGTACGGGATGTTTAGATAGATCAAATTATATGTAATATCAGTTTCATTATGAAAAAGATGATTGTTGTCCAAATTTATGTAAGGCTTAACGAAAAAACTTGCAGTCACCTTACACAATGGCAGAAACCTAAGGTTTTGTAGATACATAACCCAGATAATAAATTACGAAGATGTGATTATCTAAAGATGCGACTCTCAACTATAGAGTATGGATTGACGTGGAAAATACGGATGTTTCTATTCAGGAAAACTGGAGGGGAAGTTTTCCATGGTTTCAGAAAAAAAAATGAAAACATAGCATAAATATGAAAAGGGAAACGGAAATTTATAAAATTGAAGCAAAAATGGAAGCACAAACTAAACAATGTTTTTCATTGGAACAGGTGTAGAATGGAATTCAATGTAAAACACTCGAGCCCAGCCCACGTACACTCTTAGCCCAACCTAGTCCTTTAAGAAAAACTAATGCTCCCCTACTTATCGGGATTCCTTTTCCCCGCTTAGGTCAACAGTTGTTGATCAAATGCGCACCCCCCGTTGCACTCAAGTGAGGTGCGCAGGATCACTCTTCCTGTTTTGGGACCTTTTCCATTTTCTTCTTGTTATTTTTCTTTTTTCCTTTCCTCTTTCCTTTTTATTTTTAATTTTTCATCTCATGAACATTTTTTCAAATTTGTGAATTTTTTGTTCATTCAATTCAAAAAAATTCGTCAATTTGAAAAAATGTTCATCAAATCCAAAAAATGTTCATTGAATTCAATTTGTGTTCATCAAATTCAAAAAATGTTTATCAAATTCAAAAACTATTTATCAAATACAAAATATGTTCATTATATTTTTCAAAATGTTCATGAATTTCAAAAAATGTTCATCAAACTCAAACATTGTTCACCAATTAAAACTTTCATCATAAAATTCAAAAAAGTTCAGTAATTCCAGAAAAAATCATTGAATACAAAATGTTCATTTTTAGAAATTAAATATTTTTTGAATCTGCAAACATTTAATGAAATTCATGAAATTGTTTTGAATCTGTGAACATTGTATCGAATTAGGAACATTTTTTTCAAATTTATGAACAGTTTTTTGATATCCATGAACTTTTTTTAATTCATTAAAATTTTGAGACTTTTTTAAAAAGTATGAACATTTTATGGAAATCCCAAATCTGATTTAAAGAAGCAAAAAACAAGAAAAAATAAAAATACAAAACGGGTGCCCCGCCCCACACATGGGCCAGCTCAAAAGGGTGTGTGTCTCAGCTTATTTCCACCGTGTGGGTCGTCAAATAGGAGGTCCTCTACTTTTTAAAGGAAGGAGGTCCCCTACTTATGTGATACTCGTCACTTTGACTACACGCCTCCTACTCCCATCTTCCACTCCCGCTCGTCAGCGCACCACATTGCTTCTTCATGGGCGAATAACTGAATAAATTGTTGGTTTCATTGTGTTTTTTGTGTGGTTCCCATGGTTTTTGAATTTCGGCAAACTTCAATTGCATATCCGTATCCGTACCATATTTTTTTTGTATTCATGTTCATCCTTGATATTCCATATTCATTTGTGCTTCTGCTAAAAATTATTAAAAAGATATGTGGCAGTACTCGCTTCCGCTCGTTTCAAATCGGTCGCCTCTCGTTTTTTTAACGTATTGTGGACTGAAATTTTGTGATTGGACGCATGTAAAATCTATGAACATTCATCTCTTTTTTATTGTGATCAGGTGGTATGAACACGACAATTTAACTTGCTCATATTCCTATGCATTTGAGCTGAAGGAGGCCAGACCTAGACGAACTTTTAGAGGATGCGGTTGGATGAATGATTCTCCCTTATCTGTGTCCGTGAAGGAATACTGTGTCCATTCTGATGGTCGGCGTTGCCCTAAACATACTCTACAAAACTATACGTCTGGACTGTTCAAGAAGCTGGATGTTGTACAGTTACAGACTTGCACCACAATTATTTTTCGGTTACTTGTGAGATCAGTTTGGCAATATTTAAGTTCCTTGGCCGAGATGTGCATGCTGGAAGACTGGGAACAGAGGTCTCAGTGTTTCCTATTGGGTCTTTTCACTGTTTTTCATTGATTAAAATCTATTATTGGAGCAATAGACGATGCTAGAGTCTCACTTCGACCTTCCCGGATGGAAACGTCTCACCAACCATACACCAACATGTGAGACAGGAACACGAACCCAACCAAAGCGGTAGCTGCCTAAACTGCCATAGCTGCACGAACATCATGGGTTGATTTGCTTTCACGCAGGCACTAGCGTGGGATAGCACTAGCAGTAGCACATCCAGTGTTTGACTCGAAAGGAGCAAACGGGGTTACAGCATCTCCAGCCGCGCCCCCAACAAGCCCCCAGGGCGACATTTTTCGCATCGGCGTCGAAAACCCCCCCAGTCGCACTCCCAAGATACCGAAATCCGCCGGGTCGGCCCGTTTTCGGGCCCGGCGATCTCAGGCCGAACCCAGCGCACCGGGGGGGGCTCCGGCGGAAGGGAAAAACACGCCACTGTCAGGCGAAAAGTCAAGACAAATCGTCCAGATTCGCACCCCACCCCCACGCGCTCGGCCGCCACCCTGCCGATCCCAGCGCCGCCCACCACCCACCACCGCTAGATAGGCCATTCCCCGCCGGAAAAGAGCGAAGGTTTCGCCGCGGCAACCTCTCCACCACCTTCGTGGGCGAGTTTTCCGGCGCTCCGGCCGCGCAGGGCGGGATACCGGCGGCTGTGTGCCCACCACGCCCGCCAGGTGTTCGGCGATTTGTCTGCTCGGCGATGGACTCAGACGACGAGGAGGCGCTCGCGGCGCTGCTGGAGGAGGAAGCCTATGCCGACGTCCAGGACGAAGAGCATCTCATGGTCCTTGCCGCCTTGGCCGGCCTGCTCGCGAGCAATGAAAAGCCGCGGCGAGGTGGCTCGGCGCCGGGGCGGCTGAAAGGAAAGAACCGGCATCGTCTAGAAGGCTATTGCATGCTCTACTCCGACTACTTTGCCGACGCTCCACTGCACGCCGACAAAGTATTTCGGCGCCGTTATTGGATGAGCCGAAAGCTTTTCCTCAGGATTGTGATTTCCATCCGGGAATTCGACAGCTATCAAGTGCAAGAAGGATTGCACCGGCAAATTTGGATTCACCTCAATCCAGAAGTGCACGACAGCTATGAGGATGCTTGCATACGGAGCTCCCGACGATTCACTCGACGACTATGGGCGCATGGCCGAGTCCACGACCATTGAGTGTTTCTACAAGTTCTGCAGGGCAATGGTGGCAGTGTTTGGACCGCAATACTTGCGATCACCCAATGCTGAAGACACTGCTTGGATCCTAGCAAAGAATGCAGCAAGAGGATTTTCTGGGATGCTTGGAGGCATCGACTGCATGCATTGGAAATGGAAAAACTGTCCATTTGCTTGGCAGGGGATATACAAAGGCGCCAAAGATGGTTGAAGTGTGGTACTTGAGGCAGTGGCCACACAGGTGAAAGTGCAACTATTCGTGGGTGGTTTTGGTAATTCTTAACAACATATAGCTCATTGAACTAATACTCTTTCAAGATGATCATTTCAAAAAGTTCAATGATTGGCATGGCATGGACTAGGAATGTGAACCCCTCAAAATGCTAAGGACACAAATTGGCTCAAGCTCAAGACTCTACATTTTCTATTTTAGTGATCCAGGATCACATTGAGTCCATAGGAAAAGCCAATACTATTAAAAGGGGATGAGGTGTTGCTTAATGGCTTGCTTGCGCAAAATGCTTAGTGATATGCTCCAAAAGCCCTCAACCACTTTCTCATACCCACATATGTCCCAAACCAAAAGTCAAACTCGGCCCCACCGATTTGATCTATCCGGCGCCACCGAGTTCGTTTGACATAGCCATAGTCAGAAACCCTAATCAGTTCGGTCTCATCGATAGGATCTTGGTCTCACCGAGATGGGATTGCAAACTCTCTGTTTCCCTTCATAACGTTTCGGTCTAACCGAAGTGAGCGATCGGTCCCACCGAGTTCGCAATGCAAACTCTCTGTTTCCTTTTCGTAACGTTTCGGTCTCACCGAAATGAGTGAAGCGGTCCCACCGAGTTTGCCTGACCAACACTCTGTTGGCCTATTACAGAAATCGGTCCCACCGAGTTCATGTGATCGGTCTCATCGAGATTACGTTATGCCCTAACCCTAATGAAATCGGTCCCACCGAAAACCCCAACGTTCACATTTTGAACTAAATCGGTCCGACCGAGTTTTATGATTCGGTCCCACCAAGTTTGGTAAATTGTGTGTAACAGTTAGATTTTGTGTGGAGGCTATATATACCCCTCTACCCACTCTTCATTCATGGAGAGAGCTATCAGAACATGCCTACACTTACAGCATATATTTTCTGAGAGAGAACCACCTACTCATGTGTTGAGACCAAGATATTCCAATCCAACCACAAGAATCTTGATCTCTAGCCTTCCCCAAGTTGTTTTCCACTCAAATCATCCTTCCACCAAATCCAAATCTGTGAGAGAGGGTTGAGTGTTGGGGAGACTATCATTTGAAGCACAAGAGCAAGGAGTTCATCATCAACACACCATCTATTACCTTTTGAAAAGTGGTGTCTCCTAGATTGGTTATGTGTCACTTGGGAGCCTCCGTCGAGATTGTGGAGTTGAACCAAAGAGTTTGTACGGACAAGGAGATCGCCTACTTCATGAAGATCTACCCTAGTGAGGCAAGTCCTTCGTGGGCGATGGCTATGGTGGGATAGACAAGGTTGCTTCTTCGTGGACCCTTCGTGGGTGGAGCCCTCCATGGACTCGCGCAGCCGTTACCCTTCGTGGGTTGAAGTCTCCATCAACGTGGATGTATGATAGAACCACCTATCGGAACCACGCCAAAAATCTCTGTGTCTACATTGCGTTTGCTCCCTCTAAACTCCTCCCTTTACTTTCATATGCAATGTTTCTACATTCTGCTGCTATACTCTTAGACTTACATGTGTAGGTTGACTGCTTTACTTGTGCTAAGTTGTTAAAATCTGCCAAGACTTAAAATTGGGAAAATGCTAGATTTTTATTTTGTCAAGTAGTCTAATCACCCCCCCCCCTCCCCTCTAGACATAATTTCGATCCTACAAGACCTCTGGATTTGGCACTCCTTCTTTGGTATGCCAGGAACTCACAATGACATCAACATGCTGCAGTGCTCCCCTGTCTTTGCCAAGCTTGTTGAAGGTCATTCTCCTCCGGTGAACTTCGAGGTCAATGGGTTGCACTACAACAAGGGATACTGCCTAGCTGATGGCATCTATCCGAGATGGTCTACATTTGTGAAGACTATCTCAAACCCTGTGCCAGGAGGCAAGAACTGCCACTTTGCGAAGGTTCAGGAGGCTTGCAGGAAGGATGTCGAGCGGGCATTTGGTGTGCTCCAATCTCGATTTATTGTTGTCCTGTACCCCGCTCAGACCTGGTCGAAAGATCAAATGTGGGAGATCATGACTTGTTGTGTCATCTTGCACAACATGATCATTAAGAGCGAGCAGGAAGAGCCATTGTTTGACACTAAACCATATTACAGGCAGGGTCCTCTTGCGCGAGTTGACCACCAGCTACCGACAACCTGGACTGCCTTCCTCAATATGCGTCAGGAGATCCGAGACCCACAGGTGCATCAACAACTGCAGCAGAATCTGGTGGAGCACCTATGGAGGCTCAAGGGCAACGCCTAGCTCGACATGTGATGAAATATGAGTTTTTATTTGTTGAACTATATAATTTGTATTGAACTATTTGTTGTTGAATTATTTGTTGAACTATTTGATTTCTATTGATTTTCTGTGATGAACTATGTGATAAAAAGTAACTTCTGTTAAATTTGCGCCGAACCACGGCGAATGTGGGCCGACTTGCACCGATAGCGGGCCATTTTTTCGCTGAAAGTCAGCTGAAAAGCGGGCACATTAGCACAAAAATGGGCTGATATCGGCGCCTGGGGGGCGGCTGGGAACCCAATCGCCTCCAGAGCCGATTTTAGCGCCGGCTCGCCCCCAGACGGTGATTTTTAAGCGGGGCCAACGGCTGGAGATGCTCTTAGATCACCTGATCCACCCTGCCATCGAATGCCACAAGCGGCATGTTATCCCAGCTCGTGCCTACGGGCTACGGTGCAAGTTGGAAAGATACAAAATGTTATGTAACATAACATGCTAGTAGCTCATGAGTTAGCTAGGTTTTTTTTTTGAAACGGGGTCAAATTTTTTGCATCATCCATTGAATAAGCAGAAGAGAATTTCCCAATTAATTTGTGAAAAACCAGGTGAAAATCATCACAAACCGATGAGTGACACACACACAAAAAACCACACACAGCAGGCCAAAGAGAGCCTCGTCGAGACAATCCAACGACGTAATCGTCATCACTCCTTCCCTAGAGGTGTCATCGCCATCCCAAACACTGAGAAACGACTCTGACTTCGCCAAAGAACCCACGCTAAAAAAGGCCGTATGGAGTCACATGAAGATCAGCGCCAAACCTCAGCCACCGCAACGAGACAACGCAATTTCGACACCGACGGGAAGCTACGAAGGAGAACCAGACAAGACCGGCATCACGAAAGATCACCGAGCAGACTACCTGTTACCTGTCATCGTACGCCACAGGGCCCCGCCACCACAATTTCGACTTCGAAGCAACAAACCAGCCGAGGCCATCCCACGAACACGTCGTAGAAGAACTGACTACCTCAACCAAAGCCACGTCTCCAACATCGCTCCCTGTGACACCATTGCCACAGAAGTCTCAACGCCAACTTCTTCACCTTTCACTGGTCCTGCTTGCCGCCCAGCTACAAAGATGAATCCCTCGAGAAGGGAAACGACGCCATGGTGCCGCAATCATCCGATCGCTCGGGATCTAGGGTTTCCCCCGGAGCTGTAGCGACGGCCGGATGCACACGGGAAGGGTGCAAGAGCAATGCAACGATGCCTCCAAGAAGGTCTAGGACACCCAAGGCCGTCGTCATCGTTGGTCAAAGGCGCACGGCCTATACAAGGTTTTCACCCAAGCTTCTATCACCCATAACCGCACATAAATCCGAGGCCGGCAAGACCACCAACCACAACCTCCCACGAAACAAGCAAGTCGACGAAGAAGGGCAGAGTAGCCACCGTAGCCAACCGCACCTCGCGGAGACCATAGGGAGCCGCCGGCCAGATCAGCCCATGGCCGACCAGAACCAGTGCCATGGTCATGTTGTGCTTTTCATTTTCTTGTTAGAATGTGGTTAAGCAAATAGTAAACAGGAAACAAATTGGTTTGAGAATGGGGTTGTGCGTACGGACGGGTTTCATCAACACTCTTGTTAGGAACTCACTTGATCTAACTCAACTTAATTAGTACTCCATCTGTAAAGAAATATAAGAATGTTTAGATCATTAAAGTAGTAATTTAGTGATCTAAACGCTTTTATATTTCTTTACGAATGGAGCATCTAGAGGGGAAAGTAGAGTACTGTAGATCACCTTAGCTGCTGGGGTTACAACCCAGTTACTCCCTTCGTTCCGAATTATTTGTCGCAGAAATAAATGTATTTAGAACTAAAAAAGTCTAGATACATCCATTTCTACGACAAGTAATTCCGAACAGAGGGAGTACAAAACATGATCCCGAATGAAAGAGAAATGGGGCTTTATGGCCATTACACTTAGGGAGCAGTTGAAAAGCAAACTCAAGAAAGAAGAAGTCGTTGTCGGACATTGAACAGCGACGCACGACAGTCTGAGAGACGTCCGATCCTTGATCAATGGCTGAGAGCAAGAACAGTTTAGCGAACCTGTATCTTGCTTGCAGAGCCGTCCGGATGCGAGATGCACGTCAAGCATCTCATGGAAGACGCGGCAACAATAGATGTGTCAAACAATCTTCAGATAGTTCAGACAAGTTCCTGACAACTCTTGTTCAGTAGTACATGCTGAAGAATACTCCTTTTCCTTTCAAAGAAAAAAAACTTGCTCAGTACACTTCAGGGGTGTTTGTTTTCAGGGACTTTTTTGTATAGGGACTAGAAAAATTCCCTCTTAGAGACTTTTTTACCAAACGGGAGGGACTTTTTAGGGACTAAACTAGGCATTTGGGACTAAATGAAGAAGACTCTCAAGAAGAGTCTTTTTTGGGACTTTTGGGGACTTTTCCAACAATTCCCCTCCATGCATTCAATGGCCCGCCACCCCATGGTGTTGTTTGATTGTTATTTTTCTATATACTAGGGGCAATATGGTCATTTAATAACCTCCAGGAAGGGATTAGGGACTTTTTAGTCTCTGGAAACAAACAGGGAGGAACTTTTTAGGGACTAGGGACTTTTTAGTTAGGACTAGAAAAAGTCTTAGGACTTATTAACCAAACAGGACCTTAATCCAAGCACAGGTACCTGAACATTCACTCCCTGCATTCCATAATATAGTGCACCTGCGCCTTTTGATAGTTAAATTTATGGTTAAACTTAAATCTCAAAAGCGCGGGCATATTATATTATGGAATGAAGGGAGTATATGTTGCTGCAATCGTGTGAACTAAAGTCAATGCAATAATCGAGGTAACCATGTGATATGACAGCAGCCAGCAAGTCTTAAACTCTTCACGTGAACAGCTCAACAACCGAGCAAACCTTGACTCTTTCAACTCAAAGCAATAATCGATGTACCTCACACAAGGCTAGGAGCAAATGACGCTTTATACCAATCGGAAATACAATACTCCATCAGTTCCACATTGTAGTGCCTATACATTTGTGAACAGAGGGAGTACTCATCTCGATGCAAAACAAGAAGGTGGAGACTTCTCGCGGCTGCTGATATGCCTAATCAAAGAAAATGGATGGAACTTGTACTAGCATTTTTTCTTAATAACTTTGTCTCATTTCAGTAATTATTAAGAGAGTTTACGAACAAAGTACAAATACGACCACTAAGATGCGGTCGAGTTACAACGATACTGCTCTCGTGGCATCAAAGATGGAAGATGCTCTACACGTGCCAAAACCAAACCTCATAGGGCGACCTCAGACTTAGGCCAACTCCACCGCGCGACCCCAAACGGACGTCTGGATTGGGCCGAATCTGTCCCTTTGGGGCGCCGATGGGCCCGTGTCCGGCTGTGTCCATTGGGTCGTGCGTGCGCCCACCGCGCGGCCGCACCCCAAATCATGTCCGGGGCGGACGGGATTAAAAATAATAATTAAATAACTAAAAAAGCAAATAAACGCATTTTAAAAAAACATAAAACATATATATGGGTTGGCCACAAAACGGCCCAGTTTCAACGGCCACTAAAAAGGGACGTGGTCGCCGCTGTCGGGTTTCGAGGAGGCCGCGGGGTGGCGTGGGGCAGTGTGGACGACGACACGTCCACGCTTCCCACTTTAAAGAAGGACGGCGACCGCTCGATGTGCGGATGACAGGTGGGGCCGCCCGCTCGTGCGCATTGATGTGGGTGGGTGGGAGGTGGGTGGCCACCTGCCACGCGTCCCCAACGTGGACGAGCGCGCGTCCGTTTGGTGTCCGCCGCGACCCAAACCCAGCGCAAGTTTGCGCTTGAAATGGGTCGGCCCGGACACAAAACGGACAAGATGGATCCGGGTCGTCGCGCGTTGAGCCGCCTCCTTTGTTCGTTTTACCCCAAACGGACGGGGCCGGACAGGATAGGGTCGCGCGGTGGAGATGGCCTTAACCTTGATAACAACGTGCTCAACATCGATGAGACATTCCTAAAACCCGAGCATTCCTCTCTCACCGACGAGACATTCCTAAGGCCGGGTACCAGCCTTTTCTGTAAACCATTCCTAAAGAAGTTGTAGCATCTCATTATGAAGTCAACACTGCTCAGTTCCAATGAATACCATCGTCCTAAACACCCTTCGTCCGGAAAAAATTGCCGGAGAAATGGTTGAAAATGGATGTATGTTAAACTAAAATATGTCTAAATGGTTGAAAATGGATGTATGTTGAACTAAAATATGTCTACATACACCCATATTCCCCACAAGTATTTTTGGACGGAGTGATACAAGGTAGTACGCATTTGTTGTTACATCTGAGTGTGTTAACTAAAAGTTGGTTAAGCAAATTGCAAATAGGCACAAGTTGATCTCAGAGAATGGTAGTATTATCGTACGGGAGCCTAAAATAATGGGTTTCACCAACACTCTTGTCCAGTCCAGTAGTATACCACTCCATGTTAAAGAACACTATTGCTCAGTACACTTCAATCCAAGCACACGTACCATAACATGTACTCCATGTTAAAAAACACTATTGGAGTACTAGGTGTCGCTAGATCTGAACTTATTTTAAGCGAAATCAAAGCAATAATTTAGGTGACCATGTGATGCAACATCAGCCATTCAGCCCACAAGTCATAAACTCTTCACATGAGCAGCTCAACAACCGAACAAACCTTGATCCTTCCATTGGAGGAAACTCCTCCTTCCAACTTACTCTTACTCCAGACTTTGACATTTGAGGAAGCCTTTGTCATTCAGCGATGGACTTCTAGATCACTGGCCACATGCATCATGCATTGTCAGTCAGTCATCTACTTGTGGAAAAACAACTGTCAGCAAATATCTGCGCAACAACACAAGGCTGTCGCCGTCGACGAACCGTCCAGGAACCCCTGTGCATGCCCGTCGGAAGATGGAAATCTTCAACCTAAAGGGGTAAAATTCGGTCAAATTTATTGTGCCCTGCCATGATTAATTCAACAGATTCAACGAAAGGCGCCGCATTTGGACATGTTTTCCAAGCAGGCAGGAGAACGGAATGGAACATTCCGATTTGCGCAATTGGATCATCACCTGCGGCGGCGGCGGCAGCGGCGGCCATTGTCGTCCGGGTGCGAGATGGCTGAGAGCGAGAACAGTTGAGCGAACTTGTATCTTGCCTGCAGAGCCGTCCGGATGCGAGATGCACGACAACCACCTCATCGAAGACGCGGCAACAATAAAAGTGTCAAACAATCTTCAGATAATTCAGACAAGTTCCTGACAACTCTTGTCCAGTAGTACATGTTGAAGAACACTCTTGTTCCTTTCAAAGAAAGAACACTTGTTCAGTACACTTCAATCCAAGCACAGGCACCTAGGGGAAGATATCACATGATACCAAACATTACATGATACCATGGTACCATGTTTCAAAACTTCAATTTTGATGTGTCAAAAACTTCTGAAAAATTTGTGAATGTTCACAAGACCTATGTCTACAATCCCTAAAAAATTCAGATTGAAAATCGAAATAACAAATCCACAGGTGAACAGTGTCATGTTTGCATTTGTCTTCTTGTGACACTAATCATGTTGGATTTGTCCTTTTCATTTCTCAATGTGTATTTTGAATTTGAATCTGGTTTTTTTACGGACAGTAGACATCTGTCTTGTGAACATTCATAAAAAAATTCAGAATTTTTGTAACATGTAAATTTGAATTTTGTGACATGGTATCATGTAAAACATGGTATCACAGGGGAAAGATATCACATGATACCAAACATTACATGATACCATGGTACCTGATGCTGCATCTGATCGTGTTAACTAAAGTCAAAGCGCCGGGTCCGGATGGTTTCCCCGCACGGTTTTTTCAGCGTAACTGGGGACAATGAAGGAAGGTATAATTGCTGCGGTAAAAAATTTCTTCCAAAGTGGGATAATGCCTGAAAATGTCAATGATACTATCATTGTAATGATCCCGAAAATTGATAACCCGGTGAAAATCACGGATTTCCGCCCCATAAGTTTATGTAATGTGGTTTACAAGGTGGTCTCAAAAAGCTTAGTAAACCGGTTAAGGCCTGTTCTAGATGAGATTATTTCGCCTTCGCAAAGTGCTTTTATTCCTGGACATATGATTACCGACAATGCCTATGTTGCCTTTGAATGTATTCATCATATAAAGCAAGAGAAGGACCCTACCAGGAGTTATTGTGCTTATAAGCTTGATCTCTCAAATGCCTATGATAGAGTGGACTGGAATTACCTTAGGCAAACGATGCAAAAGCTTGGCTTTGCTCACCGGTGGGTTGACTGGATTATGTCATGTGTGACCTCGGTGAGATACTCAGTAAAATTCAATGGAGCCATCTTGGATTCGTTTGCACCGTCGCGTGGTCTTCGGCAAGGTGATCCGCTGTCCCCATATTTATTCTTGTTTGTTGCTGACGGTCTCGCTGCTCTTATCACTAAAGGGATTGATACCGGTAATATTTATCCGCTGGAAATTACTAGAAGTGCACCGGGAGTCTCACACTTATTATTCGCGGATGACACGTTCTTGTTTTTCAAGTCGTGTGACCAAGAAGCACAATATATTAAAAGCACTCTGGAAGTTTATGCAAATGCCACGGGGTAGCTGTTAAACCCTGCCAAATGCTCCATGATGGTGGGTGGCTCATGTCCGGAAGGAACCAGAGACGGAGTAAAAAATATTTTGCAAGTAACCACGACAAGGTTTGAAGAGAAATATTTGGGACTGCCCACTCCGGATGGCCGTATGTCAAAAGGAAAATTTCAGAACAACTTTCAAATCGATTGTTTGCTTATGATGGGCACCCTACTCAAGCGGGAAAGGAAGTGTTAATCCGTGATGTTGCTCAATGTATCCCTACTTATATTATGAGTGTGTTCAAGCTCCCGCTGGAGGTATGTGATGATCTAAACCGCATGGTTAGGAACTATTTTTGGGTTGCAGAGAAAGGGAAGAGGAAAACACATTGGTACACATGTGATAAAATGACTAGGACAAGGAAACAAGGCGGCCTTGGTTTTAAAGACTTTCGTCTATTTAACCAAGCGCTCCTTGCTCGTCAGGCGTGGCGAATATTAGAGTTCCCAAACAGTTTATGCTCAAGGCTCTTTAAAGCGAAGTATTTCCCAAATGGGTGCCTACTGGATACGGTGTTCACTAGTAACCCATCACCTACATGGCAGGCCATTGCCTATGGACTCGAACTTCTGAAAAAAGGCGTGGTCTGGAGAATCGGAAATGGTCAGAGTGTACGTATATGGAGAGATCGATGGATAGCATGCGAGCCAGCCGGAGACTTGATTTCACAACGTGGTAGGTGCCGCGTGAAGTGGGTCTCGTAGCTTCTGAATATCAATGATAATTGGGACTTTGACAAAATGAATCAGTTCTTTCTCCCGGTCGACATTGTTGAAATTCAGAAAATAAAACCATCTGCTCGGCTAGAGGAAGACTTTGTTGCTTGGGCGCCTGAAAAAAGTGGAGTTTTTACTGTACGTAGTGCGTACAAACTGGCTAGTGATGAATGCTCAAATCCTAATGAGGTCTCTACAAGTTCCCGGCCGGATGGAACAAGAGAAGCATGGAAATTTATATGGCAAAGTTCTGTACCATCGAAGGTTCAGTCTTTTGCTTGGAGGTTAGCTACAGATTCGCTAGCAAACTGGACAAACAAAGTGAAAAGGAACTTGGAAGTCTCAGGTACATGCCCTGTGTGTGGTACGGAGGAGGAGGACTCGTTCCATGTGTTTTGCACCTGTAATCATACTGTGTTCCTATGGAAGGCCATGGCGAAGGAATGGACATTGCCGGACCATCTAAGCATCGTACATGTTGGTCGTGATTGGCTCCTTCATCTCTTGTCGAAACTGCATGAAGAGGAGAGAGCTAGGATCATGATGGTATTCTGGCGAATCTGGTATGTGCGTAACGAAATTGTGCATGCAAAACAGCCACCGCCCGTGGATGTTTCGGTGCGCTTCCAGTCCAGCTATCTGTCATCCCTAAACTCTATTCACATATGCTCAAGTGATGCTGTAGTGAAAGGAAAAATGTCAGCTGCATGTCTTCAGATTCCGATCAGGACATATACAGAGTTGATGAAGTGGGTGGTTCTTCGTCCGCTCCAGCAGTGGGCAGAGTCAAACTCAACACGGATGCCTCGGTCCTGGGCTCTACGGCGGGAGCCGGAATGATCCTAAGGGATCATGAAGGAGAAATTGTTTTCAGTGCTTGCAGATTTCTCTATGCTTGTGATGATGTGCTGGAGGCAGAGTTACTTCCAATAAGGGAGGGAATTTCTTTGGCCTTTCAGTGGAGCATCTTACCAATAGATGTGGAATCTGATTGTTTAGAGGCTGTCAATATGATTAAGACAGGGAATAGCAACAAATCTAAATATGCTTTCATTATCAGGGAGATCATTAGTAGTTTCGGAGAAAGGAATTCTTGCATTACTCATATTCGTCGGAGCTGTAATAGGGTTAGTCATGCCTTGGCAAATTTTGGTAGGTTGCAACGCCGAACTTTGGTTTGGCTAGGCTCTGGTCCGGAAGATGTTTTGGCACTTGTGGGACGAATTGTATTCTCTGATACTTGAGTAATGAAAGAATTCATTCGCAAAAAAAAACTAAAGTCAAAGCAATAATCGAGGTAACCAAGTGATATGACGGACAAAATTACTGTTCTGACCCTTAGTGCTAAGTAAATCCCGATTTGACCTCGTTAGCAAAAAAATTTCGTTTCTAACCTTTTTTGGTGACGCCAAGGTCCCTGGCGTCTGGGTTACGAAGCAGACGCCAGGGGCCCTGGCGTCTGGCCCCTGGCCCGCACTGCCCGCCTGCCCGTTGACCTGCTGAAGTGGCAAAGGGGCCAAACGCCAGGGACCCTGGCGTCTGGCCCTGGTAAGTGGATAACCCCCGCGGGCCGAGCCCACCCACCCATCTCTTTTCCTCCTGGCGGCGCACGAACAGAGAGCTCCTCTCCTTCGCCCCTCTTCTCCCTCACACCAATCCCCCCCTTGATCTACTTCATCCTCCACCCAAAGTTGTGGATCTGAGGCCCCCAAGCTTCTTTGAGGTATTCTCCCCCATTCCCTCCAATTTGTTTTGCTTTTCCCCTCTTTTGTTGGATGCATTATTTCACATTAGGTGATGTTAGATTTGTAGATGGTTTCTTTGTTTTAGGAAATAGTTTGTAGTTGATAGATGGTTTGTTAGGTAGTGTAGTTGCTAGATGTTTGTAGTTGTCCACCAATAGACATGGTTAGTAAAAAAAAATTGAATTATAGATGATGTATGCGTATGCTAGTAAATTAGCTATATGTTGAATATATAGATGGCATAATCTTTGTTTGAACCTGAGAAGACAACTTTGGCAAGCAAATATATTTAGGAAGAATATTATATGTGTGAAGTGGTATGACAATATAGTTGAATATATAGATGGCAATTTTTTTTTGCAAAAGAGATGATGAAATTTGGTTATTGTGTGTGACATGATTTGTTCAATAGAATGGCGGATGATGATTATGAAATTTATTTGATGGTGAAATTTGGTTCCTTAGATGATATGTGTGCATATGTAGAAGAAAGAAATGATGTGGTTATTTTTGAGAAGAATGGTGTTTTCATATGGCATAAACTTGGAGAAGGAAATTGTTTGATATTGTTCATGTATTCATAGATGTTTGTTTGTGATTTGTTTTGTAGGATGGCGGATGATGAGGGACATTGGTACGACGGATTAATCGATGAGTGGGATAAGGAGCATCGTGCTCGTGCCATTGAGAACGGACATGTAAGAAGCAAGACTTATCAATTTTCGTTGTTTCTCATTTGTGTTCTTGTATTGATTATTAAAACATCACTTTTATTTGCAGCAAGTAGTTGCTATGCGCATGAGGGGTCATTCCGCTGATGACTTTGATTACGACCCGCGGTATGAGCCTTACATTCGGAGATTGGGTCTTCTCCCATTCGTGTTGCAGTTTAAGCAACGCGCTCTGCCGGTGAACCACGCGGCGCTGACCGCACTTGTGGATCGTTGGAGGCCGGAGACTCACTCGTTCCACCTTCCATTTGGGGAGATGACGATGACCCTACAGGACATGGCTATGATAAGCGGCCTTCCTATCAACGGACAAGCTGTTACCGGTCGTGTCAGCGTGGGTGATTGGCGAGAACAGACTGCCGCTTTAATTGGCGTTCAGCCCGAGGGCCGTCAGGAAGGCAAGGCCGATACCGCGAAAGTGAGGCATTCTTGGCTAAAATTCGTCAGAGGAAACACCAATCCGTGCCCTCAGGATGCCAATGACGTGGTTGTGCAGCAGTACACGCGGGCCTATCTTTGGTATGTACTAACCAAGGTAGTCTTCTCTGATGCAACCGGGAACTCAGCCCTCTGGATGTTCTTGGAGCTACTCAATAACTAGGATACCCAGTATAGCTGGGGTTCGGCCGCACTAGCATATTTGTATCGTCAGGTAAGAGATATTTGCAACCATTTATCTTGCATTTGTCATGCGCCTCCATATCTAACATGTTTGTTTGATTGCAGCTTGACTTGTCCTGTCGGAGAAAGGGAGATACATCCTCATTGTCTGGGTTTGTTTGGAGCCTATCCGTGTGGATGTGGGAGCGGATCCCGGTTGGACGGCCCGATTTCAAGAACCCCCTCTTGGCAAACCCACGGGGTAATCATGACGGCTTGCATGATGATGATCCATATCGGCGCCCTACGCTTGCTTACTATTGGGAACAAGTGACAGTCTACACAGGAAGCTCGCATGTGCGGTACAAGTGCTATATGAACGAGCTGGACACCTTGACTGCTGAGCAGGTTTTGAGAAGTTTGATGAGATAAAATTTAGTCAAGAATAAAACTTATGTAGCTAACAATGTATCTCTTTGTTTTGCAGGTATATTGGTTGCCTTATGTGGAAGATCGTGACTTTGATCTTAATGAGATGTGCACGCGTGATAGCCATCTTTGGCGGGCGAGGTGCCCAATGATATGCTTCTTCGCCATCGAGTGGCACTTTGTAGACCGTGTGGCAAGACAATTTGGAAAAAGACAAGGTATTCCAATTGAGGAGAGCAAGGAGGAAATTCAATCTCTGCATCGGTAAGCAAGCATGCCTTGAGTATGTAGTAGAGCATTGAATAAGTAAATGTTTGCTAATGCTTTGTCCCGTGCATCATTTGTAGGTTCGATCGAAGGAACAATCAGGATATATCGGATTGGGCAAACAAACACCGTGCATGGATAGAAATTTGGAATCAAAGAGACACGCTAGTGCAATCAGAGAATAGACCTCACAATCAGCCCGCATATCAGAAGTATCAAGTGTGGTATGCGGATTGTTACCGGTTAAAGCTGAAGCCAGGTTGGACTCACGACGAGTGGTCGGAGTTGGTGTCTGAAGACCCGGAGACTGCAGAAGGTTATCATACCTTCAACACGGCTGTGAGAGACACCAGAGGGGCTCATGTTGACTACGCACCGATGCATGACGAAATGGTAGCCTGTTTGACCTATTCTAACATATTTGCATCATGTTGTCTTTTTTCAAATACATAAGTTTGGTGTGTTCATGAATTGCAGGGCCGAGAATTGCTTCTTTGCGTCAACGATGCCAATGTTGCACTGAGTCATCCACGTGGTGGTGGATTATCTGAGAGAACTCTTAGGAGCACGATGGAGGTGTGACATATATATTAGAAAAGTTTCTTTTCGCGGATTATTTATTTGCATCTCATATCGTATCATATTTTGTGTTGTTGCAGAAGTTCAAGAAGCGGTTCCATAAGATGGCAGCAATGTTTTCTTGCCATGGTGCTAAGTCCAGTGAGGTGTACGCACCTGGTACCCGCGCCGCCAGAGCTCATAGACGGCGTTTACTCCAGAACGATGATGACATGGAGGAGGAGGCAACACATCAAGAGGAGCCAATGCATCAAGAGTATGATGCAACACAGCACGAGGATCATGAGTATGATGTTGATGCTCCACAACCATCACAACCGACACAAGGTAATGCTCGTGATAGGAAAGGCAAAGCCATTGCTAAGACACAAGGCAATAAAGGTAGAAAGAAGACATGGAACACACAATTCCATAGTCCGGAGTATCCTCTTAAGCTTATCCCAACAGGAATGCAAAGATATAAGGCCAACATTGAGGCGGAGGAGGAGGCATACAACGAAGAGGAGGGAGGAGGCTAGCGAAGAGGAGGATCCTACACTTGCAACCATTGTGAAGAGAGGAAGGAGGAACTAGGTGGCGTTTGTATGCATGAACTTGGTGTCGTGGTAAAAAGTTGGTTGTCTTGAACTTGGTTGTCTTGAATTTGGTGTCTTATGTATGCACTTGGTACCATATGTATGCACTTGGTGTCTTATGTATGCTTGAATTTGTCGTGATGAAAAATCTATGAACTTGTCGTTTGTATGCAAGAATTTGTCGTGGTGAAAGTTATGTGAAATGTGCTATCTTCTGTGTTGTATGAACCTATCATATGAATATATATGTGCTATCTTCTTGTGTCAAACAGCAAGTTCAAAATAATATACAGGGGAACCAGACGCCAGGGTCCCTGGCGTCTGGTTTCAAGTCAGGGGACCAGACGCCAAGGACCCTCGCATCTGGGGGTCGACTGGAAGCAGAAGCAGAGTCCTGGACAGCAGAAACAGGGGACCCAGACGCCAGGGTCCTTGGCGTCTGGCCCTGGTGTAGTACTTTTTCCATTCTGTTCTAGAAAACTCCTATAGTATCGAATGAGAAACATTAGTGTTCACATAATAGCAAATGACAAGCATAGTTATCACATAATCTCAAATTACACAAATAGTCTTGAATGAGAAGTTCATCACATAATCTCAAATTACACAAATAGTCTCGAATAACATAATCAGTTCATGACCACGATGGTCCACCATAGTTCAAACGACATGAACATCACATATAACTCGGTTTCCTGTAGCAATGCAAGTCAACCCTTTTCCATTTCCATTCTTGCAGCATTTCTTGAATCTTGTCATCATCAGTTATGTCAACCAATTTTCTTTCCCCGGGGCCATCTGCCTGCCTCCTGCTGACGTAGTACACAAAATCCTCTTCCTTCAACCCTTGCTTCAACATGAATTTAGTCTTCAACCAATCAAAAGTGAGGTCTACTTCACTAACTTGCACAACACATGGAGACAAGCCTTGGACATGAACAACAGGGCTAAGCACCCACTGAGTACCATTAGCCATCTACAACACACAAATCTCTTAGTACCTAACCTATGATACATTAAACCACGAGGAAAACAAACAAACTAGGGTTTACCAACCAATAAGTGGGGGTGGAGTTGATTTACCTTCTAGTTTCGAAACCCTGAAGATCCAACGGTGAAACCGGGCCGATTCATGAGAGATTTGAGGGGGGTTATGGTACTGGATGAGAGTGAGTGAACGAGAGGGCTAGAGGTGAGAGTGAGTAGAGTGAGTGGAGATGAACGAAAGGAATGACAGGGATATAGGTGGAGATGAATGGATGAGAGGGCTCGAGGTGGGCCCAAAGAATCTTATCCACACGATATTTGCACTTTGGATAGGATAGGAACCCAGACGCCAGGGTCCCTGGCGTCTGGGAGTGCACTTATGCAGACAAACAGATCAGATAGGTGTCTGTCTACCTGCGCGAGCAAAACGATCCATACGCCAGGGTCCCTGGCGTCTGGGTGTGCAGTTATGCAAACAGGAAAAAAGCTCTCTGGATAGGGACCAGACGCCAGGGACCCTGGCGTCTGGGTCTCTATCCAGAGAGCATTTCAAATTGCTCTCTGGTTAGGGAACCAGACGCCAGGGTCCCTGGCGTCTGGGTGTGCACTTATGCAAACAGGAAAAAAGCTCTCTGGATAGAGACCCAGACGCCAGGGTCCCTGGTGTCTGGTCCATATCCAGAGAGCTTTTTGAAAATGCTCTCTGGATAGAGACCCAGACGCCAGGGTCCCTGGTGTCTGGTCCCTATCCAGAGAGCACTTTGTAATGCTCTCTTTTAAACAAATTTTTAAACATTGAAAATCAAACAAAGCATACTTCAAATAGGTTGCACATAAGTAGTTCATGACCACACAAGGTCTCGAATAACAAGTTCACACACGATGTCTCAAATGACATAAATAGTTCATGACCACACACACAAGGTCTCGATCAACAAGTTCATACATTAAACAAAGTCTCGATAGTTCGTCATCGACGCCGGTGCCTTTCCATTTGTCTACTGAGTAGTACGGGGCCACTTTCCCTTCTTGTCACGTGCCTCGTCCTCCTCTCGTGCATTGCGAGCCCTTGCAAGTTTTCTTGCCCTCTCTTCTTGACGAGCCTCCTTCTCTTTGTGTGCCCTCTCTTGCTCACGCTTCTTGCGCTCACGAGCCTCCTTCTCACGACGCTCCCGCTCCAATCCCCATGCATAGGACTCCTCGAACAGGCGTTGCCTCCGTAACCAATCTCGACGTTGGTCCTCTTGGACATCTTTTGGTACCTCGTGATCTATCCAAGTGAAGTACTTGCAAAGTGGAGGAGGGGACTACACATAAACCATGATTTTGTTAGACATATGAGTGACAACTTGTTGATGTTTTTTGTATGTACACCTAACATACCGGTGGTATGTCATATGCGTTAGTTGGCCTTCGACGATCATGTGCATAGTTGGGACACACGAAAAACCTTCTACCTTCTGTCCATGACTTGTTGCGGTCAGTGGACACCTTCAGCTTGCAAACATCACCACACCAACATGGTGGTGTGGGCACACCCTTCTCCTTCTCCTTGTCCAAACTGGCCTCCAACCACGTCTTCGGCATGTCCTCTTGGTCCGCGCACGCCGGCCTCGTCCTGGAACCGGATGAAGCCATGCCTACAAAAAGAACAATTGTTAGCACAAGACATAAAGATAGTAAATGCGTAAATACAGTAAATGAATAAATGCTAGGAATTGTATGAACAAATAATATACCATTATTATTAGATCAACCATCTGGATTATGCAAATAACCGAAGGCCGATCCATTATCAACCATTCGTCTACGACATCCAGCACCTCTAGCACTTGTGCTTCCTCTCCGACCACCACGACCTCTGGCACTTGTGCTAGCTCGACCACCACCTCTAGCACTTGTGCTAGCTCGACCACCACCTCTAGCACTTGTGCTAGCTCGACCAACACTAGCACCCCTAGCACTTGTGCTCCCTCTACGACCGCCACTACCACCTCTGACACTTGTGCTTCCTCGACCACCACCACCGTCACCTCTTCCACCTCGTTCACCATCGGTGCCGCCTCCACGACTTGTTTTTCTTTTTTTGGTTTTCTTTTTCTTGCATGTCCGCTCATTGTGTCCCCCTTCACCGCACACCCCACAGTTGATGATGTCAGGAGCCTCCATGAAATGACCGCTACCAAATTGTTTCATGCCAGTGTATCCAGCCAGGTCATCCATATCACCCTGAACCTCTTAGTTCTCCTTCTACCCTTCGTCTCCACCTTCAGAAAAGGGTCTGGCCTAATATGAGGGCCATGGTACTCAGGCCACTGTGATTGGTCCAAGAAAGGGTGAAATCTAGGCGCCCATGTCAACCTAGTAGCTTCCACATGGAACTCTTGCATCCTCACGGTTTTTCCATCATTAACATGTATGTTTCTCGCCTTCGCCGCCGTAATCAAATGCGAGCATGGCCAATGATACTTACTAGGCCTCTCGCACTGGCACCACCGAGTCTTCAGTTTCACCTCAAATGCAGCACCACCATATTGTCTACCGTCTCGTGTTGTGCCACCTGGCTCATCAATTTGATAGATCATTTCAAGTCTATCGAATATGATAACTTGTTGCCGTGAAGACTTGCTTGCTTGTAACTGCAACCATTCATCAACCTTTTCCGGATAATCCTTTTTTTCACCTATCCATTTTGCAGTCTCTTCAGAATGCCTCTGAAAGTACTCATTAAGCTTGAAGAAGGTGTACTCCACTATTGCAGTCACCAGCAATGCACGAGCACCCTTCAACACATTGTTGAAACATTCTACGAGATTGCTCGTCATGTCGCCATATCGCCAACCACCATCGTCATGAGCGCGTGCCCACTTGTGCTTCTCGCTTAAATTCCTAGTTAAGAAATCTTTTCCCCCTTCGTTCACCGCTGCAAAGAGTTTGTTGTACCGAGCATCGAAACCTTGGGTGGTGAAGGCCACACATACATGGGTAAGGTCTTTGCTGAGCTCCTTGCTCTTACATGCCCGGTAAAAGTTGGCCACGAAATGCCTCATGCACCATCTGTGGTGAAGCTTTGGAAATCCTGGAATAACAATGTCCATTGCCTTGAGTATGCCATGATGCCGGTCCGATATGATGCATACCTCCCTAGCCCCAATCACGTTATGCCTAACATGACCCATGAACCACTCCCAGTTGTCTTGGTGCTCGGAAGGCACCAAAGCAAATGCACACGGCAACACGTTGTCATTTGATGAGTGCGCCATTGCTATCATTAGTGTGCCCTTATATCTACCGGTCAAGAACGTGCCATCTATAGACAAGACCGGACGACAATGCTGAAACGCCTCCACACATTGTCCATAACTCCAGAAGGCACGGTGGAACACTCCCTCGTGATCCTCGACCACATGAAACATGCCCGGGTTCCTATGTGCAATCGCGCCCAACAACCTTGGGAGCTGGTTGTATGCTTCTTCATATCCACCGTACAACATCCTAATAGCATTTTCCTTTGCCTTCCATGCCTTCCCATACTTGACTTCATAACCAAATTGTTTTTTCACCGTCCGCATGAGAAACCTCACTTTCACAGTGGGATCAAAGGCTATGTCTTTCATCCATTTGTATCCAAGATACTCAGATGTGAGTTGACGGTGTGTCTTTCTAAGTCGTTTTGATGGCGGCTTGCATCTATGAGTGGTATCACAACTTTTTAACACCCATTCTTCGGTTTCTTTAAGCTTTCTTGCACGAACCTTCCATGTGCATTCCTTTTGCTCACACACCACGGTGTAACGCAACTTCATGTCGGAGTGCTCAACATAAATTGGCCTATGGTTTCGAATGGCATAGTCAGCCAACCAAAACTTCAGCATAGGCAAGCTCAGAAACTTCAATCCTTTCTTCAAACAAGCATTCTCGTCCTCATTCTCCACCCTTGGTTCTCCTGGATCCGGGCATGGTGTTGGCTCAATCGCCGTCATTCTCAGTCCACCGTCAACAACAGCTTTATGGGCAAGGCTGAGATCTTTAAACAAGTGAGTTCTTTTTTGTAAGCCCGTCAGCTCAAAGTGGATTTGGTTCTCCTCCTTTGTGAATCCATCCTCGTCCAACTGTTCAACTGGACCCTCGTCATCCGAGTCATACGCATATTGACGCCTAAAAGGCAAGTCACGATCCATGTCCTTTTGCGCTATGTACACATCCAAGTCACCAACATCATTACCATGAAACCCTTCCTCTTGCTCTTCGTCGTCATCATAAGCATCTTCATCCTCTTGAATTACTTCGTCACTAGCAATCACCCAACTTCATTTGCTTGGCTAGTTGGTGGTTGGCTAGAAGCATTGGGGGCATACAACTCAACCTCATTTGCTTTGATAGATGGTACACGGGGACGTGGTGGGGGATAAACATTGGGGGCATCAACCACAACCCTATGCTCAACAAGTGGCACCATTGTCCTCTCGCTCATGTCATTCATTGGGGAAGAGACATGCCGGTTCAAATCAATGGTAAACCTAGGAGATTCAACCTTGGTGGCAAACAATTCAAGTGACTTGTCTTCCGATTGGGATACTTTTTCCTTGTATACATCCCAATGCAAATCCGAGGTGATAGGCATACTTTTCAAACGAGATTTGGCTCCAACTCCAACATCATACCTTCCTATTAACTTAACATCAACATTGGTGTCCATCCACTCTAAGACTTGTCTCACTTTTGCAACAACATCCTCATAGCTAGGGCTTGTATCAAAAACCAATGGTTCCTCACCCGTGTCGGCATTGTTACTCAAGAATGCCTCCTTGTCCATGTAATGAACATTAACAAGTCTCTCCATCTAAAAATAACATGAATGCATTTAAGACTTCAATGAGAATTGGTGTGTTTATCCAAATACATCTAATTATATCCAAATCATATCAACACTAAATTATTGGTGATGTCCACAAAAGTATCACTAATTAACACACACTAAGCAAAGTTAACCCTAATCACTAACTAACCCTAACCCCCAATCTTTCTACTAAACAAGCATATATTCCTACTACACACCATGCATAGCACTATATTATCAAAGTTAACCAAGCCATTCACACTAACATAAGGGAGAAAACATGAACTAGGGTTCCACCAACATGTATAAAATGCAACCAAAATAACAAGATTTGACAAAAAATAATTGGATGATTTGAGGGAGATTACCACAAGCAACAAAGTGATGGAAAGATCCACCTAAGGGAAGCACCTTTTGGGGAGGATTTGAGGGGGGAGCTTGAGGGGTGAGAGAGAGTGGGGGGGCAGCAGCTCTTCTTCAAGCTCGGGCTGGATTGGGGAAAGTGTGTGGGGTGGGTCCCACACACTTTCCCCAAGGGTTATTCTGTTACCAGGGCCAGACGCCAGGGTCCCTGGCGTCTGGCCCCTTTGCCACGTCAGCAGGTCAACGGGCAGGCGGGCAGTGCGGGCCAGGGGCCAGACGCCAGGGCCCCTGGCGTCTGCTTCGCAACCCAGACGCCAGGAACCTTGGCGTCACCAAAAAAGGTCAGAAACGAAAAAAAATTCCAAACGAGGTCAAAACGGAATTTACTTAGCACAAAGGGTCAGAACAGTAATTTTGTCCTGATATGACAGCAGCCAGCAAGTCTCAACTCTTCACGTGAACAGCTCAACAACCGAACAAACCTTGACTTTTTCAGCTCAAAGCATTAATGGACCTACCTCAGACAAGCCTAGGAGCAAAGGACGCTTTATACTGATCGGAAATATAGTACTCCATCCGATTCGACACTGTAGTGCCTATACATATACATGGTGATATTTCTCTGATAAGTATTTCCGGACATTGATGATATTTCTCCGACAAGTATTTCCAGGCGGGGGAGTACGTATTTGTTGTTACTCCTTATGTGTAGTGTCAAAAACGCTCTTATATTATGGGACGGAGGAAGTACATCTGAGTGTGTTAACTAAAAGTTGGTGAAGCAAATTGTAAATAGGCACAAGTTGATCTCAGAGAATGGGATCATCATACGGTGGCCTAAAATAATGAGTTTCACCAACACTCTTAAGACGGAGGAGGAGGAGGAGGCTCCATGTCGTTGAACGAACCAGACCGGGGCAACACCTCAAACACGTCATCGAACTTCAGATCTGTCACCCCGCACGACTAAGACGTCGGAGGAGAAAACCATACCTGCCATCCACGAACCACAAACTCAGCACACGATCCACCATCTTATAGACTACCTCCGCTTTTGGACTACCTCCCAAGCTCCGGGCCAGCGCTGGGGCACACGATGTCGCAACGGCAGAGCCTGAGAACTCAAGTCCACCACGAGGATGCCACTTCCACGTCATCCTTACTTGAGCAGACTGGTTTCAAAATTCATCCCTAACTATACGACCGATCACCTCGTCAAGGAAGGATATGAAGATTCTTTATTCAGCGCTGCCATCGACACCATCGAAACCAACACAGCGACCATCCTAAAACCTAAGCAACTAGTGCCTTAAAACGGTCCACACGCATGGATCCGCCGACCACCCCTCACCTCCGACGACCGAGGTCGTCGACGGAGGGAAGCAGCAGGAGGACGGCGGTGATAGAGACTCATGGTTGTAGACGAAATCGCCTTTCCTTTCTTCAAGAGAAAGAAAGAAAAGGCGTAAGATAGTTGTACCATCTCATTAGGAAGTCAACGCTACTCAGTCCAAATGAATACTAACGTCCAAAACATGTACATACACGTATGTGTTAACTACAAGTTGGTGAAGCAAATTGTAAACAGGCACAAGTTGATCTCAGAGAATGGGATTATCGTACGGTAGCCTAAGATAATAGGTTTCGCCAACACTCTTGTGCACTACTAGTATACAACTATACTACTCCCTTCGATTGTTTTTATAAGACGTTTCAGACAGCTTGCCTTGTATTGTTTTAAACAGTATTTGGATGTCTAAAACGTCTTATAAAAATGAACATACATGTTAAAGAAAACTATTGTTCACTACACTTACAATCAAAAGCACAAGAACCTTAAGATATACCCATGTGCTGTTACATCTGATCTTATGTCACTAAACTCAAAGCAATAATCTAGGCGACCATGTGATGTAACATCAGCCATTCAGCCAACAAGTCATGCATAAACTCTTCACATGAACAGCTCAACAACCGAACAAACCTTGACTCTTTCCAGAGGAAGAAACTTCTCCTTCCAACCTACTCTTACTCCAGACTTTGACATTTGAGGAAGCCTTTGTCATTCAGCGATCGATCGACTTCTAGATCACTGGCCACATGCATCATGCATTGCCAGTCAGTCAGTCATCTACTTGTAGAAAAACAAATGTCAGCCAATATCTGCGCAACAACACAAGGCTGTCGCCGTCGACGAACCGTCCAGGAACCCCTGCGCATCCCCGTCGGAAGATGGAAATCTTCAACCCAAAGGGGTAAAATTCGGTCAAATTTATTGTGCCCTGCCCTGATTCATTCAACAGATTCAACGAAAGGCGCCGCATTTGGACATGTTTTCCAAGCAGGCAGGAGAACGGAATGGAACACTCCGATTTGCGCAATTCGGATCATCACCTGCGGCGGCGGCGGCGGCGGCGGCGGCGGCGGCCATTGTCGCAAGCAAACAACAAGAAACCTTCTTGCAGGAGTAATACTATTGATCATTTGTCTGGAGAAATCTTTATACGAATTGCAGAGGATAGATATAGAGTACAGAAGGCGAGCAAGAGAAGCCAAAATGGGGGGAAATTAATTAATTCTTGTTCTTGGCATCTATGGCGGAGCGGCGGAGACGGGTTCTGTGGTTCACTTTGCGCGGCGGCAGAGGGTGATGCCGTCGCCGACGGGGAGCTGGCAGATCTCGACGCGCTGGTCGGCGGCGAGGGCCTTGTTGAGGTCGAGGACGAAGTCGCGGTAGTAGCGGATGTACTTGCGCATGGGGGCGTCGGCCGGGAGCACGACGGAGCCGTTCCAGAGGGTGTTGTCGTAGCCGAGGAGGCCGCCGACCTTGACGAGCTTCATGAGGCGCTCGTGGTAGTTGAGGTAGTTGTCCTTGTCGGCGTCCACGAAGACGAAGTCGAAGGTGCCGTGGTTGGCCTCGTCCTCCAGCAGCGCGTCCAGGACGGGCAGCGCCGGGCCCTCGCGGAAGTCGATCTTGTGCGCCACGCCGGCCTTCTCGATGCAGGGCAGCCCCAGCTCGTAGTTCTCGCGGTTGATGTCCATGGCCAAGATCTGCATTTTTCGTTTCGGTTTGGGTTTCAGTTTCTTGGTGAATTGGGAGCGGTGGATCTGGAGTGGAGAAGTTAGGGGCTTACGGTGCCGTCGTCGGGGATGGCGAGCGCGGTGGCGAGCAGGGAGTAGCCGGTGTAGACGCCGATCTCCATGGTCTTCTTGGCGCCGATGAGCTTGAGCAGCATGTTGAGGAACTGGCCCTCGTCCGCCGACGTCGTCATCAGGTTCCTGCACGCACAAACGAGATCCAGATCAGACGATGTCACGCCAGATCCGGCCGGGCCGAGACGAAGGCGGATGAGGAAGAAGAGGTCCGTACCATGGGTGGTTGGCGGTGATCTCGCGGAGCTCCTTCATGCACTCGTGCTCGCGCGGGTACACGCTCGTCTCCAGGATGTACTGCGCACGAACAATCAGACCAAACCATGTCAGAACCCGCAAGATCTGGCCAGCTCGCCGGAGACGGTCGGAGAGCGGGTAGTACCTGGTAGAGAGCGTCGCTCTGGAGCAGGCTCTTGTGCCCGACCTCGGAGTGGCGCGTGACCTGCTCGCCTCCGGTGCTGGCGGGCTGCTCCTTGGGCGCCGCGGCCGTGGCGTCGGCTGCCGTGGTCGCCATTGCTGATGTTTCGTTGGAAAAAGGAAGGAGACGAGATCTGGGCTGCGCTTGTGGAGGTGGTTGGTTGGGTGATTGGATTGACGAGCTTGCCGGGAAGAGACTCAACGCGCGGCCTATATAGCGCTGGCCGCCAGCGGGAGGGTGAGGCGCGGTCGATGGCAAGACCGAGAGGTGTGCGGGAGAGGGGAGGAGCCCGGAAGGGACTAGGGAGTATATCTGGCCATGGGCCGGGCCGGGCCGGGCCTAAAAAAGCGCACGGCTGAAAACTGAGGCCCAGACCCTACCATCGGGCCTACTTTTCAAGTCCAAGCCCGGCCCATCTGGTAAAAAGCCCTGAAAAGCCCTTAGGGCTTAGGGCTGTGGGCCGGGCCTCTTTCTTAAAACACCAATATACCAAGCCCAAGCCCTGCTGGTGGGCTCAAAACTCAGGCCCAAGCCCGGCCCACGGGCAAGCCCATCAGGCCTAGGCCCTGGATTTTAGGGCCGGGCCTGAGATGGCCAGGACTACTAGGGAGTAGGGAGGAGGAGGTGGAACAGTCGTGTGGTGGTGGTCCGGGCCCGGGGGTCGGCGACAGACACGCGACGCACGGAGCGGTCGGTGGAGACACGGCGCTGGGTTGGTGATTTTTGTAGTACTGACGATGGTGAGACCCAACTCACCCAACCTACGAGGCCTCGCTGGGTCGGGAGGGTGCACGGGTACTGGCGGTAGCCGCGGCGTGGACGGAGGACGGCGAGTGGTTGGTGGGACACAGACGGGTGGCGTGTTGGTCGTCGACCAACGGGAGGGAGGGGTGGAGAGAAGCCCAAATCGGTGCCTGCGCTTGCGGTGCGGCGGGGCTCGGCTCGGCTCACCAACATTTCCTTGTTGCGTGCATCATTCAACCGTCGTGGGTGGGCGTGGAAGGTCGTCGCTTTCTCGAGTGGAAAAGGAAAACACACGCACACCGGCCGTGCGCGCGCCGGCTAATTACTAGTCTAGGCACCGACGCTCGCCGGAGTGCTCATCAGTCTTTCTGCTGCTAATAATCACCAAATAAGGGACTTTTGACTTGCAGGGGTCGTCAAGGCATTAGGATAGCAGTAGATATATACTTAGTAGAATAAAGTAAATAGCAACATTACCGGCGCATTTGCGCGGCTAGATATGTCTTATTGTGTCTTTTTTTAAGTCAGCATATAAGTTTTGTCCAAAGTCAAAATGTCTTTACTTTGACCAAAAATATAGAAAAAAGTGTCAACATTCATAATGTCAAGTCAATATCATGAGATTCGTTATGAAATGTAGTTTCATATTATATATATTTAATATTATAGATGTCGATATTTTTTTAATATAAATGGTCAAACTTTACAATGTTTGACTTGACAAAAATCTAATGCGCGAAGTAAAAAGGACCAGCGGGAGTATATAGTATTGTAATTACACGACACATGATTCCAAACCTATTTAGTGTTCTTACCCAATTTTTTTTTTGGCCACCATGTGTACAACCATTTACTTTAATGTATTGATACGCAATTGTATTTGGCAAAAAAAAAATAGTCTCTAGATTAGTCTATTGGTAAGCTTTGGTTTCTCATAATATGGTGAATGTTCTTGTATGCAAAAATAGCAGATTTTCTGCTACTCTATTGGGCCTCTGCTCTCTTACGTTGCTCCTTGATCCATGGTTCAAAATTCATTTTTTTCAAACAACTTCTCCACTGAAATGAAATAAGAATATTAAGGGCACCTAAAATTTTGATGTCGCCTGTTCTCCGTGAGCATTGTTTTGGGTGATGCTACACTTTGTTTTATGTTTGTGTGGTAGTACCATGTCTCTAGAGTATTAATTGCACACATAATTCATTTGTCCATTTTATGTGTTTGTGCGTATGCATGCGGTGGCCACTGAGAGTGCGCAGGACCAGTGGCGAATCTACTAGGGGGGCTTTAACAGGCTTAAGCCCCCCCTCCAGCTTTGCAAAATTAGTTTTTACTACTAGTTTAAAGGCTCAATCCAGCCATTTGTGAGCCCAACACCACATATATTCCCATGAAATACGCACTCAGCCCACCCTCCATTTTCTGTGCAGATTCGCCACTGCGCAGGACCAGTGTGTTTCCGGACCCGGCAATGCGGCTTGTTTGGTTGTTGCCTACGGCTTTAGATGTTGGGCTTTAGTGTAAGGTCTGGGTATGCGGCTCAGACACTCTGCACCCCTTTATCAAGTTGATAGGATCATAGGAATAGCGTCGAATATTGCCAACATGGTGCTTCATACTTATTGATGTATTATTTTGTAAGATCTTGATGAATAATTAATAAAATGGATGCATGTATCGCCCTGATGCAAAGGTCGGGGTCATCCTCCTTTTCAAAAACAACCACAACCTTGTCGATTTTGTCCTGGTTTATTCTTATGTGATCCTTGACGGTCAGTGTATGTTTTGGGAGAGGATTTGGCTCCCTTAGAACCCTTGGATGAAAGGAGGAGAGACTACATTAAGGGAGAAGACTCGAGGAGGCCTCCTATATATTCACCTCCAATCCTAGCCGTTGGGATTCATCTCCGTCATTATCCACAAGTCCCATCTACTGCCACCACACCTCCATTACTGCAACACCACCATAGAGGAAGGACCAAGACAAGGAGGGAGAAAGGAGGAGGCTCCGCCGACATCCAGCGCCAGCCGGAGGGTCAGCGCTATCTCCATCAACACCGCCGCCATGCCTCTCTTCATCTCCAACACCCCTAGGCACCTCCAGCCGTGGGCCCAGGTCTCCATGGGTGGCTCCCGATGCATATTTCTGCAATCTAAATTTTCTAGATTTTTTGGGTGTTCAAGTAATTTTTTTCATGAAATACAAAAACACTAGAAAAACAAGAACTGAATCAGAGCCCTTTCATTACATTTTTTATAAATAATAAAACAAAACTGACTGGACCTAAACCTACTCTAAATCCATGGTGCCACCCTTCCTCCAAGTCCCAATAGTTCCCCTCTGACGTTGGTCGTGTCCATATTTGGTGGAGATAAGACCCGTAATGTAAAGGTGGGGTCGCCAGCGAGGAAGAGTAGGACATGGGACACACACCAGCCCACTAGGGACTTGAGGCCCCTTCGCCTTCGATGCTCTACTCCTTCTCGTCGGAGTCTGCCTGTCTGTCGCCTGTGGACGTGAGGTCGGCGATGGACATGGATGGGCCAACCTCATGTTGTACCTGCGCCAATGAAGCATAGTATCCCAAGTGGCGGGGTGTGTCAATGTCCGCGTTAGAGTAGGTTACTTGGCCAGCATGCATGTTTAATGCCGGCAGGCGGACGGACGGGCTGCCCGTTTGAATGCGGTAGTTGCAGAATTGAATAAGCATGAAGACCGGGATGCGGCGCGAGCGACGCTCTCGGCCGACGGGCCTGTTCAATGCCGGCACCAATGAAAGGTCGTGTTCGATCTGGATTGGCATGAATGCGGCACTGGCGTTCTCGAGCGACATGAATGTGCGGCAACCGCTTCACGCGGGATGGTTTTGGTTGGGCCGGGGTGCCGGACACGTGCGTGGCAGCGTCCGGACGCCCTGCAAAGCCCTTCATGGTTACTTCCAATTTGCGGGGAAACGGATCCGGACCCCTCCATGGACCAATGAGGTAACACGTTCGATGACTTACGGCATCCGAACAGACGCGGGCGGTTTAACCATCAGTGTTGGAGGTGCCGTTAGCACACTTGGGATGGGCTTTATACATATAGAAGCAGCAAGGATGGTGCACGTGAAGTCGTGAACAAAGTAACAAACACACAGCCCAATCAACAGAAACGGATCAGATCCAGAGCCTACTTGATCAAAACCTACTCCAAATTACACCGCACCATACTTAACACTTCACATGTGCACAAGGACAACATTCCACCTTTTATTCCACTTTCAACTGGGAGCAAACGGGATCCACTGCCCTGGAAAGCAACAAAATCTTCCTTACACTGAAGGTACAGAAAAACTGAAACTGAAATTCGACGTCTCCTCATGCAGCACCATCCATGAATGGAACAGAGGGCCTGCGATTCTGTACAGTCCTGGATCAAGTCGACTCGTCGATCCTCCCGATGGTGTTTTGCCTTGCGTTTCGCAGAATGGTTTTATCCGCGGTGATGAAGAAGCCGGCGACACAGGCTGTCCAATAAACAGGGATATTGTTGTTCAGTTCAGTAAACTCCCAATGCTGTGTTGCAAGAATGACAAACAGGAATAATCTTCCTCTTGAGGTACGGACGACCTTCAAATCCAACAGCGGTAAAGCAATTCTAGGCATGATCCTTGATGAAATGACTGTCATCATCAATCTAAAGTACTACCATACTGTGTGAAGCCGTGCCAGCGCACTGATACTGATCTCATCGGGGTGGCCGAATCATCCGGTGCAAATAAACAGGCATAATCGCATAAATCTGGCAAAACGTGCGGATCTTGCAGTCATTCCAAATTTGCGCTTTAAATTAAGATGGCGGAGCTACATGACAGTCAGAAATATATGCTAGCTCGGGGACGATAGTTTTCAGTAGCATGGTAGTACCTGTCGATATGATGAGCGCCTGCGCGGTGTAGTTCAGGTTATGCTTAGCCCAAGGAAGGAGGCGGCAGGCAATGAACTGCACAAGATCAAATCCGACAGAAGTCAGGATACACGCAAGCATACACACAAGAATTCAGCAGACAGATACGCACCGTGGGAACCGCGACCACGGTGCCAGCAATGGCGGCGTTCTTCCCTCCCAACAAGACAGCCTCTGCAAGAACGCGCGCGCAGGAAACAAACATCAGAGGCAGAAAGCACAAAATTGATACGATGGAATTGAAAGAGAAAGTGGGAGAGGGTATTTTTCTCTTCTGGCTGGGTACCTCGGATGGCAGCGCTGGATTCCTCCTCGGCGGGGGATCGGACGAAGAAGTTCCTGGCGGCCATGGCTCCTCGCTCCGTTCTGTTCCTCCCTGGCGGCGGCTTCAATCCCTTATAGCCTCTACGGATTGAACGGCGCGGTTGGTGAGCCGAGTTGCCATGGCCGCCGGCCGGGAACTTCTTAAATCAAATACGAAAGGGAACACGGGTGTCCTTACTGCGCTGGATGTTATTTGAATATATATGCAGGGATGCCGGATGCCAATTCAACATCCACTGAATCCAGTCCCATGTGCGGGGGCGGCTACTGAAAAGGCTTGGCCCACATGGGCTGCTATCTGAACTTTTCACATTTACAAACTACTGTAGATATACTCATACTGTGGCCGACTCTACTATGGCTAGGGCTCTTCACGGTACACACAACAAAACCATTCAGTCACGCGACGTCAATCTAAGCATGAAGTCTGATTTAAACTTTAAATAAAGTTGTAGTGCTCATAAAAAACGAATACTCAGCTTCAACTCCCGAAAGTCTATACACTGTCCCCTGGATTCCCCGTTGCTTTTAAGTCGTATCGAAACAGGAATCCCCTACATGACAGCAGGAAAGACCGCGATGGATGGGTTTAGGCAGCATTTGTGTGGGCCCAGTTGTCAGTGAGTGAAATGTGTTAGCCCAAACAATGACTTGGTCAGCGACCGAAGAAAACGTTGAGCGTTGCCGTGTAGTTGGGAGCAATACAACATAAGCACCATTTTCATCTAGATCATGTGAGTGAATCATTTGAGTTTCTCACGGCCAAGACCGATCTTTCTCAATGGACGTGAGGGGACAGGTGTGTCCATATCTCCAGATGGGCATGGCAACAGAGGGCAAAAGTTATCATTTTTCGATAACAGTTTTGCTAAATCACATCTAGATAAGAATTAAATATTACACATCTAAGTTCTCTACCACATGATCAACTGCTATTAGACTCGTGCAAAACTTTTCATGGGCACGCGTTGTCGTTGTCGTTCACGATTCGGACTCCCGCAACCCGCCCGTGATTTGCTTTTCCATTTGTTGGGTCGGTTGCGCGTCTCCGTTTCACTTTGTTGTGGGTTGCCATTTGCTTTTCTTTTTTCTTTTTCCCTTTGTTTATTTATCCAGCGCAGCGGCATGGGCTGAAAAATCGAAAGTCAAGGCGACATCGTCCATTTGTTTATTCAGTGCAGCCGCATGCTGCATAGGTGGATGTGTACGTTTTGCGTTTCTTTCTTTCTTTCTTTTTTTGTTTTTCAATTCTCATCAAATTTCTGAACATTTTAAGTTCTTCAACATTTTTTTAAATAACAATTTTTCTCTTTCAGTCACAGGTCCATTGCCAACTTTTTTTTTTGCCTTAGTTGCAAGCTCTCACTCGATCTGTAACTGGTCCTGACCTATTTTTTGTCTCATTTACAAGTCTACTATGGACTCGCAACCGGGTAATTTTTTTGTCTCAACTACAAGTCCACCTTTGAGTCATAAATGGGTTCGACTTTTTTTTGTCTCAGTTGCAAGTCGAAACTCGACTCACAACTGGAGTTCGATCAATTTTTTTGTCTAAGTTGCACCCACAACTCGCAACTGATTGCTGACTCTTTTTATCCAGGTTCCAAGCCCGTTCTTGACTTGCAACCGGGTCTGACTTTTTTTGTTTCAGTTGCAAGCCCACTGTCGATTAGCAATTGGGCCCGACTTTTTTTTGCCATATGATTCTCGACCTATTTTTTGTTCTAAGTTGCAAGTTCACTGTCAACTCGCACTTGAGACCCTGACATTATTTTTTTCATAGTTGCAAATCCACACTCTATGCGCAACTAGGCCCGAGTTTTTTTGTCCCAGTTGCTAGTCCACCCTTGACTCGTATATGGGACTATCATTTTCTTATTCTCGCTGACTTTTTTTTGCCCCAATTGAAAGCTCATCCTTGACTCGCAACTGGGATCAACCATCTTTTGTCCCAGTTGCAAGCCCACCCCTAACTCGCAGGTGGCCCCAGACCCTTTTTTCTAGTTTCAAGTTCACCCTGAACCGACAACTGGGCCCGACTTTTTTTGCCATCTGCTTCGCGACCTATTTTTTGTTCTAAGTTGCAAGTTCACCGTCAACTCGCACTTGAGACCCTGACATTATTTTTTTCATAGTTGCAAATCCTACTCCATGCGCAACTAGGCCCGAGTTTTTTTGTCCTAGTTGCTAGTTCACCCTTGACTCGTATCTGGGACTATCATTTTCTTATTCTCGCTGACTTTTTTTGCCCCAGTTGAAAGCTCATCCTTGACTCGCAACTGGGCTCGACCATTTTTTGTCCCAGTTGCAAGCCCACCCTTAACTCGCAGCTGGCCCCAGACCCTTTTTTCCAGTTTCAAGTTCACCCTGAACCGACAACTGGGCCCGACTTTTTTTTTTGCCATCTGCTTCTCGACCTATTTTTTGTTCTAAGTTGCAAGTTCACCGTCAACTCGCACTTGAGACCCTGACATTATTTTATTCATAGTTGCAAATCCACACTCTATGCGCAACTAGGCCCGAGTTTTTTTTGTCCCAGTTGCTAGTCCACCCTTGACTCGTATCTGGGACTATCATTTTCTTACTCTCGCTGGCTTTTTTTGCCCCAGTTGAAAGCTCATCCTTGACTTGCAACTGGGCTCGACCATCTTTTGTCCCAGTTGCAAGCCCACCATTAACTCACAGCTGGCCCCAGACCCTTTTTCCAGTTTCAAGTTCACCCTGAACCGACAACATGGCCCGACCTTTCTTATTTGTCGTAGTTGCAAGTCCACATTCGACATGCAAATGGTCTTGACCTTTTTTTCCTGTTTCAAACCCACGCTTGACTTGCAACTAGGCCGACATTTGTTCGCCCCAGTTGCAAGTCCACATTCGACATGCAAATGGCCTTGATCGACCTTTTTTCCCGTTTAAAACTCATGCTTGACTTGCAACTAGGCCGACATTTGTTCGTCCCAGTTGCAAGCCCTTCCTCGACATACCACCAGCGAAAACCTATTTTGCCCAAGTTGCAATACCGCGGCATGCAACTAGGCCTTGACCTTTTTCTCCTTAGTTGCAAGTCCACCCTCAACTCGCAACTTGGCTTGATTTTTTCTGTCCAAGTGGGAAGTCCACCCTCGACATGAACTGAGCTTGATTTTTTTCTGTCCAAGTGGGAAGTCCACCCTCGGCACGCAACTAGGGGGTCCAGCTCCTTTTTTGTCCTAGTTGCAATCACCGGCAATGAACGAGCACCCTTGAGCACATTGTTGAAACATTCAACCAGGTTGCTCGTTCATGTTGCCATATCACCTACCTCCATCGTCATGAGCGCGTGCCCACTTGTGCTTCTCGTTGAAATTCCTAGTTCGTTTTCCAGAAAATCGTCTGGTCTGTTCATTTTACATCGGTCTTTAGTGCTTACAGAACTACCCGGGTCCTGATTTCTTTTTTCTTTTTGAACTACGGTTTGGTTGTCGGTTGGAGAAAACACACAATAAAAAACGAACCAAAAAATACAACACATGTTTTGAAAAAAAACACAAGATGAACAATCAATTTGCCTATGACATCACTTAGATGTGATATCATCTAGATGGGCTATAGACAGATTTTTTTATAGACTCACATTCATATGTTAGACTTTTGAAACGGACTAGGAAGGATCCCCCGCACCTAAGGTTTCCCCGCCGCCGCCGTCGCGGCGGCCGGAGCCCGCCAGAGCTGCCAACCCCCTCCCCCTCCCGTTCCCCTTCTCCTCCCCCACCCCCTCCACGCGCCCGTACCCCCGCGCCGCCTCCCCGAGCGAGGCGGCCGGGGGGCCTTCCACCGCGCGTCTCCAACCCCTCCCTCCTCCTGCGGCCGTGAGCCTGCGCCGCGGTCCTCGGCCGCGTGATACTGGCGGCGGTGGGCTTGCCCTTCCCCGCGCGCGGTCCTCCCCTGCTCGGGAGGTGATGGCCGGCGGTGGTGCGCCTCGGCCGGTGGCGGTCCGGCGTCCTGGTGTGGAGGCCGGCGGTGCTCACCGTGGTGGTGTCGCCTCTTGGCGGCGGGGTGGTCCGGTGGTGCTTTTTGGCCGGTGGCGCGTCCCAGGCCCAGATCTGGGCCCGTAGGTGAAAGCACAAGTGCTCCCCAGGTGGTTTTGGTAATTAATGTCAACATATCTCTTGTTGGACTAACACTTTTATCTAGTATGTTTCAGATAAGTTCAACAATGGAGTGGTGGACTAAAGGATGTGGGAACTCCTTCAAGATGCTAAGGACAAAGGATTGGCTAAAGCTTCAAGCTCAAGACTCTTCATTTTACATTTTAGTGATCCAAGATCACATTGAGTCTATAGGAAAAGCCAATACTATTAAGAAGGGATGAGGTGTTGCTTAATGAGCCTCTTGCTTCATGTGCTTGGTGATATGCTCCAAAACCCTCAACTACTTTCCCACTTCCACATATGACCTAAACCCAAAGCCAAACTCGGACCTACCGATTCTTCCTATCCGGCGCCACCGAGTTTCATTTGTCATAACCACTGCCAAACCCTAAGCAAATCGGTTCTACCGATAGGGATATCGGTCTCACCGAGATGGGATTGCAATCTCATTGAGTATGTCCATTGTCAAAATCGGTCTCACCGAGTTTGAGCAATCGGTACTACCGAGATTACAATGTAAACTCTCTGGTTAACCTATTACCAAAATCGGTCCAACCGAGTTTAGTAATCGGTCCCACCGAGTTTGCCTGACCAACTCTCTGGTTAGCTAATTACCAAAATCGGTCTCACCGAGTTTGTGTAATCGGTCTCACCGAGATTACGTTATGCCCTAACCCTAACCATATCGGTCCTACCGAGTTGAATGTCAGTCCCACCGAAAATCCTAACGGTCACTAGGTTTACTAAATCGGTCCGACCGAGTTTGTTGATTCGGTCACACCGAGATTGGTAAATTGTGTGTAACAGTTGGATTTTGTGTGGAGGCTATATATACCCCTCCACCTCCTCTTCATTCGTGGAGAGAGCCATCAGAACACATCTACACTTCCAACTCATATGTTCTGAGAGAGAACCACCTACTCTTGTGTTGAGGCCAAGATATTCCATTCCTACCATATGAATCTTGATCTCTAGCCTTCCCCAAGTTGCTTTCCACTCAAATCTTCTTTCCACCAAATCCAAATCCTGTGAGAGAGAGTAGAGTGTTGGGGAGACTATCATTTGAAGCACAAGAGCAAGGAGTTCATCATCAACACACCATTTGTTACTTCTTGGAGAGTGGTGTCTCCTAGATTGGCTAGGTGTCACTTGGGAGCCTCCGACAAGATTGTGGAGTTGAACCAAGGAGTTTGTAAGGGCAAGGAGATCGCCTACTTCGTGAAGATCTACCGCTAGTGAGGCAAGTCCTTCGTGGGCGATGGTCATGATGGGATAGACAAGGTTGCTTCTTCGTGGACCCTTCGTGGGTGGAGCCCTCCGTGGACTCGCGCAACCGTTACCCTCCGTGGGTTGAAGTCTCCATCAACGTGGATGTAGGATAGCACCACCTATTCGAACCACGACAAAAACATCCTTGTCTCCAATTGCGTTTGAATTCTCCAAACCCTTCCCCTTACATTCTTGCAAGTTGCATGCTTTACTTTCCGCTGCTCATATACTCTTTGCATGCTTGCTTGATATATATTGTGTATGTTGAAATTGTGCCTAAACTCCACTTAAACCGAAAAAGTTTAAAAACTGCATCTTTAGCACTAAGTGTCTAATCACCCCCCCTCTAGACACATCTTCTCAAGATCCCACAAGTGGTATCAGAGCTTTGGTCTCCATTGCCTTGGTTTAATCACCATTGGAGGAAGATGGATGAGTCTACTTTGGGGAGTCTTAGACATAGAGTGCCTATTCTTGATGGAGAGTATTTTCATGAGTGAAAAAATGAGATGCTTGTAATTTCCAACCAATATCATTTGAACAAGTATATTGCTAGTCCTTGTGCGCCTCATGTTGATCCTATGCATCCCACCCTAGATGAAGATATTGACATGATTCACAATCTTAGAACTGTTGAGCTCATCATTAGAGCATTGCCCAAAAACATGATTGCTAGTTTACCTACTCTTAATTGTGCCTATACTATATGGAAATTTCTTGAGGAACGATTTTCCGACTATTCCTTGAAAAATTTGGATGAAATTCTCCATAAATCTATTGCCTTAAGTAAGATAAACTCTAGTGATCCTAGTTTTGGTGATTGTCTATTTGAGCTTACTAATCTCATGCACGTTAAAGGAAATGTTGGAATCATTAGTGATATTATATCTGAAGCTATAAGAATTCATAAAGGTGACCACTTTGATGATCATTTATCTAATGAATCACTCTCTCTAGGAAATGATGAGTCACAAGATTATGTTGAACATGGATACTATGATGAGGATGATGATAGTGACTTCGATCTTGATGATGCAATGAGACATTTTGGTCTCATGGCAAATCTTCGGGGATATGTGTCAGGAGGAAAGGAATGGGTTCTTGACAGTGGATGTACTGATCATATGACCGGAGATGAAGAGATGTTCCGTGAGCTTGCTGAAAATGACGGCCCTCGAAAATATGTCACCTTTGGTGATAATTCAAAGGGTAAGGTGGTTGGCCTTGGTAAGGTGGCCATCTCACACGATAGCTCCATTCAAAATGTCATGCTCGTTGAATCTCTTGGCTACGACTTACTTTCAGTATCTAGACTTGCTGATTTCGGTTTGAATGTCCTATTTACTGAGGTAGATTGCCAAGTGTTTCGTCGAGACAATCATAAAATGGTCTTTACCGGTATACGTAGAGGTGATCTTTACATTGTCGATTTCTCTAAAAAGGCACAACCTAAAACTTGCTTTATCGCTAAATCCTCAAAAGGTTGGTTGTGGCATAGACGACTAGGTCACGTTGGCATGAGAAACCTTGACAAGCTTATTAAAGGAAATCATATCCTTGGAGTTAACGATGTCATATTTGATAAGGATAGACTTTGTAGTGCTTGTCAAGCAGGTAAACAGGTTGGAGGAAGGCATCCCGTGAAGAACATCATGACCACAAGGAGGCCACTCGAGCTACTTCATATGGATCTTTTTGGTCCCAACGCCTACAAGAGTCTTGGTGGAAATTCTTTTGGTCTAGTTATAGTTGATGATTTTTCAAGATTTACGTGGGTGTTCTTTCTTGATGACAAATCGCAGGTCCAAAAGATCTTCAAAAACTTCGCTAGGAAGGCCCAAAATCAATTTGAAGTGAAGATCAAGAAGGTTCGCAGTGACAACGGAACGGAGTTCAAGAATGCAAATGTGGACACCTTTCTTGACGAAGAAGGGATCTCACACGAGTTCTCGGCTACGTACACACCTCAACAAAATCGAGTTGTTGAGAGGAAGAACCGGACGCTCATCGAAATGGCGAGAACGATGCTTGATGAGTACAAGATGTCGAAGCACTTTTGGGCAGAAGCGGTTGAGACAGCTTGTCATGCAACAAATCGCTTGTATCTTCACAAGCTACTCGGCAAGACGGCATACGAGCTCCTCACCGGTAACAAACCCCAAGTTGGATACTTTCGAGTATTCGGCTCAAAGTGCTACATTCTTGATAAGCATCGTCGTTCAAAGTTTGCTCCTAAATCTCATGAAGGTTTCCTACTTGGTTATGGCTCAAACTCTCACACTTACCGTGTCTACAACAATTTCACCCGAAAGGTTGAAGAGACGGTAGATGTGAAGTTTGATGAATCTAACGGCTCGCAAGTAGAGCAACTGCCAATTGATGTAGGAGACAAATACCCTTCAGAAGCAATCCAAGACTTGTCTATTGGCAAAATTCGTCCAATGGAGGTGAAGGAGAGTACCTCGTCCGTCCAAGTGGAAGCTTCTACTTCACGACAAGGTGAACCAAGAATCGACACGGAAGCATCCACAAGTGGGACACACCAAGATGAAGAAGACGAGGAAGTACATCAAGACGAACGCCAACAACCTCCTTCTCCACCAAGACAAGAGAACGACAACGCCAACAATGAAGAAGGCCAAGAAGAAGAAGAACAAGATGAAGAAGATGTTCAACGAAGACCCAAGCAAAAGCTCTCACGAGTTCGAGCAAGAATTGCTAAGGACCATCCCGTCGAGCAAATCTACAATGATATTCAAACCGGGAGAATCACTCGCTCAAAAACTCGTTTAGCTAACTTTTGTGAAAACTATTCATTCATCTCTAGCATTGAACCTATGAAGGTCGAAGAAGCATTGGAGGATCCGGACTGGATAAACGCTATGCATGAAGAGCTACACAACTTTGAGAGAAACCAAGTTTGGACATTGGTTGAGAAGCCCGACAACAACCACAGCATCATTGGTACCAAATGGGTGTTTCGCAACAAGCAAGATGAAGATGGACAAGTGGTTCGCAACAAAGCACGTCTCGTCGCCCAAGGGTACACACAAGTCGAAGGTATGGACTATGGTGAGACATATGCTCCCGTTGCTAGACTTGAGTCCATTCGCATCTTACTTGCCTATGCTAATCACCATAATATCACCTTGTACCAAATGGACATTAAAAGTGCTTTTCTAAATGGTGAAATAGAGGAGGAAGTTTATGTCAAACAACCTCCCGGCTTTGTCAATCCTAAGAAACCAAATCATGTTTACAAACTTCATAAAGCCCTTTATGGTCTTAAACAAGCTCCTAGAGCATGGTATAAATGCTTGACCAAGTTCCTTATTGCAAGTGGTTTTGAAATTGGAAAAAATGATTCCACACTTTTTACTAAAAGAGTTAATGGAGAACTATCTGTATGCCAAATTTATGTTGATGATATCATATTTGGTTCAACTAACCCTCTTTTTAGTGAAAAGTTTGGAAAGCTAATGTCGAAGAAGTTTGAGATGTCTATGATGAGTGAACTCAAATTCTTTCTCAGTTTGCAAATCAAGCAAACTAAGGAAGGTGCATTTGTCTCTCAAACGAAGTACACCAAAGACTTATTCAAGAAGTTCAATATGCAAGAATACAAAGGTATGCCTACACCCATGCCTACTAGTGGACATAATGATTTGACCAAAGATGGTGAACCGGTTGATCAAAAGGTTTATCGCTCTATGATTGGTTCATTGTTATACCTATGTGCTTCACGTCCCGATATTATGCTAAGTGTGTGCATGTGTGCACGATATCAAGCTGCTCCTAAAGAATGTCATCTTAAGGCCGTGAAAAGGATAGTGAGATACTTAATCCATACACCAAATTTTGGCATTTGGTATCCTAAGAGGTCCTCTTTTGATCTTGTTGGCTATTCCGACTCGGATTATGCCGGAGACAAGGTTGATAGAAAGTCCACTTCGGGTACTTGTCAATTTCTTGGTAGATCTCTTGTGTCTTGGTCCTCCAAGAAACAAAACTCGGTATCCTTATCCACCGCCAAAGCGGAATACATTGCCGCTGGTTCATGTTGTGCTCAATTACTTTGGATGACCCAAACTCTTAAAGATTATGGGATCTATGTGAAACATGTTCCATTGCTTTGTGACAATGAAAGTGCTATCAAAATTGGTCATAATCGTGTACAACATTCTCGAACTAAGCATATTGAAGTTCGTCATCATTTCATTCGAGATCATGTTGCTAAGGGTGACATTAATCTTAAGCATGTTCGCACCGATAAGCAATTAGCAGATATATTCACTAAACCACTTGATGAGAAAGTGTTTTGCAGGTTGAGAGGTGAATTGAACACACTACAACAAGAACCCCCATACACCAACGTATCCATACCAACGATTTGATAATATGAGTTGTTTGGGTCAACCACCCACCTCCCACGAATAGCTAACCTCCCGGTATCTATCTCCACGTTACCTATATACCTCCCCGTGCAAATATCACGCATCCAATCACCCCTGATTCTCTCTCACACGAACAGGCCAGGCGGAGTACGTCTCAACAGCGAAGCCGCCGCCACCTCTGATTTCGGATAGCTCCGGCGTTCTTTCGCGCGGCCGCTCGCCGGTCAGGCTCCGGATCAGCGCTCTCTTAATGACCCCCCGCCGCGGTGACGTCCTCCACTCACCGCCTCCCTGCTCTTCTCCTATTCTCCACGACTCCACCGCGGCGATGCCCTTCACGCCCCAGCTCACCGGCCCGGCTCCCATCACTGCTCTCCTCAAATCCTCCGCTCCGGCAACATCGCCACGGGTACCCAGCGCGGCTCCGGCCGCGCGGCTTCTGTCTCGGGGTCGACCATGCTTCATCGCCATGGCTACCTCGACTCCAATGGTGATAGTTCAGTAAGGCACTCCTCGTCTCTTCTCTTAACCTCTCTAGTTCTATGTGTGGTACGCCATCGTGCCATGGCAGAATATTTGCCGGCCATTAGGGCGACGATCTACGCGACCTTGATTTATTTGGATCTGTGATTGGGTGATTCACCACTTGCCTGTATGTGTTTAATTCATAATAATGTTTGCCCCCTTTTTCTCAATAGTTCTTTCTTATGTTACATTTGGTTTTAGATTTCTTACTACTATGTGCGTGGGTAATTAATCAATATCTTTGTGAGGATGACCACATCTCGTTAAGCATTAGTTTTGCTTCCACAAGGTTTGATCTGACGGAACATATGCACGTAGTCACATACTGATTCACACGGTACATACGCTGAGATTAAATTGGACAAATCAGCCGATGCTTTGTTTGCTACATGAGTTTTCGGCCTCAAGCTTATTCATAGCTTTTGGAAAACGTTCTTCCAGTTCTGCCAAAAAAAAACCCGATTAGCTGAATCTGCAACTTTTTGAGTGGTACAGTAAGCATTAGCCATGTAGAGTGATTGGTGACATTGATATAATCAATACTGCCCAACTACATGCTAGTTTGGTTTGATATATGCAGATACTGATTCACATGGTGCTTGCACTGGGATTAAATTGGGAAATCAACTGGTGCTTTGCTTCCTCCATATACTTCAGTTTTTTTGGCTCTGAAGCTTATTCCTAGCTGGCTTTCGTAAAACGCTCTTCTAGTTTAAAAGAAGAACTGATTGACTGGATCTGCAATTTTCTGAGTGGCGACTGTTAGCCGTATAGAGTGCTCGGTGACATAAATAGAAATCAATACTAGGGCAACTACAGGCTAGTTTGATTTAATTGATTTTTAATTATTTTGGTTTTTCGTTCTGCAGTACATATATATGAGTGATATAGGTAAATTGCTTGTTGAATAATGCAGTGATGAATACTTGAGTGAGGATATTTAATAAAGAAAAACTGAAAGAAAGAGTATGCATCGTTAAGTGTAATAGTAAATCTATCCTATTTAATAATGATGATCGGCAGAGAGTATATGGTGGTCGTCATAGTCCACAACTTGGTATTGCACAACAAAATAAAGTGCTAATATATTCATGCATGAATATATTCTTGTTTGTATGATATTGAAAATACTTACATCTTCCCTTCCACTACAGAGCAAGAAAATCATTTTGAATGATAAGGAGTTGCAACCATCAAACGTAAGCCCTGCTACTGATAAGGTATGGTCACTTATATTCTGTTTGGGAGCCAACAAAGTAAGCTGCAATGTTATTGATCGTACTTTTTAAAATATCAATGTTGGTTACCATTCTTGCCAATCTGACTATATATCTTTTGTCATTGAAGAAAGAAACTTTGCTCCACAATGAAACTATGCAACAAGGGAAGTAAATGCTAGTGCAGATAAGGTTTGTTCACTTTTTTGGAACTCAGAAACAATGTCGAAGACCATGAGAAGATTTCCAAAAGAAGTTTAATGTTGATCCACAATAGAATGAACTTTGGAAACGCTGACAGTACCTTTTTTGCACAACCTACTTCAGTTTATGAAATAAAGCTCATTCTTTTGTGAGTTCGCTCTTCTATATCTAGTCTTCTTAGCCCCGTGGCTCAGTTCTAATTAATGGAGAAAGGACAATGCAATGGTTCTTGGATCTCAAGTGACCTCGGTTTGCCTCACTCCCATGTAATTTAAAATCAACTCTAATGATAGGTTAGCGCTATTCATCAGTAGATGGGATGGAGTAACGGAGTCCCATGTGTAGCTACAGTTACTCGCATCCAATCCGTAGGCCTCTTTGTGTGCATTTGTTTATTCCCAGTCATAATATCTTGGTAGCGCTGAATCCATTTCAATAATAACACCATAAATAAGTTTCTGGGTTCTGTAATGAATTGTTGTTTACACATTAGGACCAGGAAATTGGGCACCAACATAACAAAACCCACGGTTACAGGTTTCCTTTACACACATCGTGCTTTCTCAATCATCATGTATACATTTATATTCAGCTTTCTTCTTCAACTATTCCTGGTTATTTTGCTTCTTATTATTAGCCTGGTGGCCAGAACATTACGATCTCAAAAGGTACTAGTGCAAGAAAGCTGGCTAATGCGTAGCGTAAACATGCTCAATCTTTTTCTTCTTTATCTCAGTTTGTTAGAGCATAATTATACTTTATACTAATGTTCCAGAAAATATCTCCTTCATAAACAACAATTCAATGCAACAAATTTGTGCATGCCAACTCTATAGATGTATGACTATCAGGATTTGAATTGCTTGCATCGGAAATTGTTGTCATCTACTTCTGTTTGAGAAATAGGTTTGCAGTATTGTATTTTCGAAGAAGTTGGGAGATCCAAGCAAGAATGGTGCTCTTGCTACACTCCTATATATGTTGACCCTCTTAAATTTTACTACATTATTAACATATTTTTTAATTTCTATAATGGTACATTGCTGATCAGTTTTTTGTTGATGTAGATTGATAGGACAAATGGTTGAAGCATGGCCAAGATGTTGATTTCAAGGCGCATGCTGGTGCTACTACCAGATTGCTCGACATTATGTTTTAGAATGTCATTCAATGGTCAATGTTAGAGCGGATCATATCTATATATTATGTATTCTATATCATGTACTCCTCGGATGATGTCTTGTAATGTAACAACTTTCATTTAATAAATGAGGTCTTTCTTACTATATTGCTGCTATTGTGCACTATTTACATTGGCATAGTAATCCTTACTTGCTATATATGAAATACAGAATATACGAAATACCATCAATTGGTTGGTTGTGCTATGCCACGTCACTTTTAAGGGTTGCATTGATCTGTTGTGTCCATGTCAACATTCATTCTTACAGGGTAACACCAACGCATCTGAAATGTTGTTCTGCTCTTACTATATGTGTTGCTATCTTACAACGCTTTTCGACGTTGGTTACCAACGGATGCATATGTGTTGTTGTAGACCCTTCCAACGCCACCTACGGCAACGCATATTTATCCGTTGGTGTAGACCTCAGCAACGCTTATATGGACATTCGACAACACATTGGTGCGTTGCTGAAGGGGGGATCCTGTTGTAGTGACATCATTGATGCTTCGAACTTGGAGTAGGAACTCCATTGGATACATGCAAGACATGAGCTTATGACTAATCCATGATATATCTCTTATGATGATTATCTTATGTCTTGGACAAATTTGCATCTTTCATGTTATCTAACCCATGTAGGTACTTGGTTGGATTCAATTTTATGAGATTGCAACTCACTCACATCTTGAGCAATCTCTACACCACCAAGTCTCTACACAAAGGTGGTTGACAACAAGGAAGCACAAAACCATTCAAACATATCCTTTGACAAACTCTATGTTGAGCTTCATGATTGTCATTCTTGGATACACAAGTGCTCTTCCTTGCAAGAACTAACCCATGTAGTGTTGGGGAACGTAGCAGAAATTCAAAATTTTCCTACGTATCACCAAGATCTATCTATGGAGAGACCAGCAACGAGGGGAAAGAGAGTGCATCTACATACCCTTGTAGATCGCTAAGCGGAAGCGTTCAAGTGAACGGGGTTGATGGAGTCGTACTCGTCGTGATTCAAATCACCGATGACCGAGTGCCGAACGCACGGCACCTCCGCGTTCAACACACGTACAGCCCGGTGACGTCTCCCAAGCCTTGATCCAGCAAGGAGAGAGGGAGAGGTTGAGGAAGACTCCATCCAGCAGCAGCACAACGGCGTGGTGATGATGGAGGAACGTGGCAATCCTGCAGGGCTTCGCCAAGCACCACAAGAGAGGAGGAAGAAGAGAAGCAGGGCTGTGCCAAGAGAGATTGAATCGCGTGTTGTGGGCAGCCCTAATGCCTCAATATATATAGGGAAGGGGAGGGACTGCGCCCCCCTTAGGGTTTCCACCCCTAGGGGTGGCGGCCAGCCCAGATCCCATCTAAGGGAGGCGGCCAAGGGGGAGGGGAAGAGGGAGGCGCACCAGGATGGGCCTCAAGGCCCATCTGCCCTAGGGTTTGCGCCCTTTTCCTCTCCCTTGCGCCTTGGGCCCTTGTGGGGGGGCGCACCAGCCCACCTGGGGCTGGTCCCCTCCCACACTTGGCCCATGAAGCCCTCCGGGGCTTGCGGCCCCACTTGGTGGACCCCCGGACACCTCCGGTGGTCCCGGTACGTTACCGATAAAACCCGAAACTCTTTCGGTGACCAAAACAGGACTTCCCATATATAAATCTTTACCTCCGGACCATTCCGGAACTCCTCGTGACGTCCGGGATCTCATCCGGGACTCCGAACAACATTCGGTAACCACATACAAGCTTCCTTTATAACCCTAGCGTCATCGAACCTTAAGTGTGTAGACCCTACGGGTTCGGGAGACATGCAGACATGACCGAGACGTTCTCCGGTCAATAACCAACAGCGGGATCTGGATACCCATGTTGGCTCCCACACGTTCCACGATGATTTCATCGGATGAACCACGATGTCAAGGACTTAATCAATCCCGTATACAATTCCCTTTGTCTATCGGTACGATACTTGCCCGAGATTCGATCATCGGTATCCCAATACCTTGTTCAATCTCGTTACCGGCAAGTCTCTTTTACTCGTTCCGCAACACATCATCCCGTGATCAACTCCTTGATCACATTGTGCACATTATGATGATGTCCTACCGAGTGGGCCCAGAGATACCTCTCCGTCACACGGAGTGACAAATCCCAGTCTCGATTCGTGCCAACCCAACAGACACTTTCGGAGATACCTGTAGTGTACCTTTATAGCCACCCAGTTACGTTGTGACGTTTGGCACACCCAAAGTATTCCTACGGTATCCGGGAGTTGCACAATCTCATGGTCTAAGGAAATGATACTTGACATTAGAAAAGCTTTAGCATACGAACTACATGATCTTGTGCTAAGCTTAGGATTGGGTCTTGTCCATCACATCATTCTCCTAATGTTGTGATCCCGTTATCAACGACATCCAATGTCCATGGTCAGGAAACCGTAACCATCTATTGATCAACGGGCTAGTCAACTAGAGGCTTACTAGGGACATGGTGTTGTCTATGTATCCACACATGTATCTGAGTTTCCTATCAATACAATTCTAGCATGGATAATAAACGATTATCATGAACAAGGAAATATAATAATAACTAATTTATTATTGCCTCTAGGGCATATTTCCAACAGTCTCCCACTTGCACTAGAGTCAATAATCTAGTTCACATCGATATGTGATTAACACTCAAGGTCACATCCCTGTGTGACTAACACCCAAGAGTTCTGGGTTTGATCATGTTATGCTTGTGAGAGATGTTGTAGTCAACGGGTCTGCAACACTCAGATCCGTATGTACTTCGCAAATCTCTACGCTATATTTGGAGCCATTTCAAATAACTGTTCTACTTGGAGCTATTCTAAATTGTTGCTCCATTATACGTATCCGGTATCTCTACTCAGAGCTATCCGGATAGGTGTTAAGCTTGCATCGACATAACTCTTTATGTCGAACTCTTTATCACCTCCATAACCGAGAAACATATCCTTATTCCTCTAAGGATAATCTTGACCGCTATCTGGTGATCTACTCCTAGATCACCTTTGTACCCTCTAGCCAGACATGTGGCAAGGCACATGTCAGGTGCGGTACACAGCATAGTATACTATGGAGCCTATGTCTAAGCATAGGGGACGACCTTCGTCCTTTCTGTCTGTTCTGACGTGGTCGAGCTTTAAGTCTTAACTTCGTACCTTACAACTCAGGCAAGAACTTCCTTCTTTGACTGATCCATCTTGAACACCTTCAAGATCATGTCAAGGTATGTGCTCATTTGAAAGTACCATTAAGCGTTTTGATCTATCCCTATAGATCTTGATGCTCAATGTTTAAGTAGCCTAATCCAGGTTTTCAATGAAAAACACTTTTCAAATAACCTTATATGCTTTCCAGAAATTCTACATTATTTCTGATCATCAATATGTCAACAACATATACTCATCAGAAATTCTATAGTGCTCCCACTCACTTCTTTGGAAATATAAGTTTCTCATAAACTTTGTATAAACCCAAAATCTTTGATCATCTCATCAAAGTGTACATTCCAACTCCGAGATGCTTACTCCAGTCCTTAGAAGGATTGCTGGAGCTTTGCATACTTGTTAGCATCTTTCAGGATCGACAAAATCTTCTGGTTGTATCTCATACAACCCTTCCTCAAGAACAAGGAAACAATATTTTTGACATCCCATCTGCAAGGTTTTATAAATAATGCAGTACATGCTAATTCCAACAGACTCTTAGCATCGCTACGAGTGAGAAAAGTCTCATCGTAGTCAACTCCTTGAACTTGTCGGGAAACACCTTAACGACAAGTCGAGCTTTCTCAATGGTGACACTTACCATCATTGTCTGTCTTCCTTTTAAAATCCATATGTACCCAACATCCTTACGACCATCAAGTAGTTCTTTCAAAGTCTACACTTTGTTTTCATACATGGATCCTCTCTCGGATTTTTATGGCCTCGAGCCATTCATTGGAATCCGGGCCCACCATCGCTTCTCCATAGCTTGTAGGTTCATTGTTGTCTAGCAACATGACTTCCAAGACAGGATTACGTACCACTCTGAAGTAGTACGCATCCTTGTCATCCTACGAGGTTTGGGAGTGACTTGATCCGAAGTCTCATGATCACTATCATAAGCTTCCACTTCAATTGGTGTAGGTGCCATAGGAACAATTCCTGTGCCCTGCTACACACTAGTTGAAGTGATGGTTCAATAACCTCATCAAGTCTCCACCATCCTCCCACTCAATTCTTTCGAGAGAAACTTTTCCTCGAGAAAGGACCCGATTTTGAGAAACAATCCTTATTGCTTTCGGATCTGAGACAGGAGGTATACCCAACTGTTTTGGGTATCCTATGAAGATGCAGTTATCCGCTTTGGGTTCGAGCTTATCAGCCTGAAACTTTTTCATACAAGCGTCGCAGCCCCAAACTTTTAAGAAATGACAGCTCAGGTTTCTCTAAACCATAGTTCATACGGTGTCATCTCATCGGAATTACGTGGTGCCCTATTTAAAGTGAGTGTGGTTGTCTCTAATGCCTAACCCATGAACGATAGTGGTAATTCGATAAGAGACATCATGGTATGCATCATATCCAATAGGGTGCAGTTATGATGTTCGGACACATCATCACACTATGGTGTTCCAGGCGGTACTAGTCGGGAAACAATTTCCACAATGTCTCAATTGTGTACCAAACTCGCAACTCAGATATTCATCTCTAAGATCATATCATAGATATTTTATCCTCCTGTCACGACGATATTCAACTTCACTCTAACATTACTTGAACCATTCAATAATTCAGACTTTGTGTTTCATCAAGTAAATATACTCAGTATCTACTCAAATCAACTGTGAAGTAAGAGCATAACGATATCCACTACGTGCCTCAGCACTCATTGGACTGCACACATCAAAATGTGTTACTTCCAATAAGTTGCTTTCTTGTTCCATTTTACTGAAACCGAAGCTTTCAGTCATCTTGCCCATGTGGTATGATCTGCATGTCTCAAGCGATTCAAAATCAAGTGAGTCCAAACGGTCCATCTGCATGGAGTTTCTTCATGCGTATATACCAATAGACATGGTTCACATGTCTCAATCTTTTCAGAAATGAGTGAGTTCAAAGATCCATCAACATGGAGCTTCTTTATGCGTTTTATACCAATATGACTTACATGGCAGTGCCACAAGTAGGTGGTACTATCATTACTATCTTATATCTTTTGGCATGAACATGTGTATCACTATGATCGAGATTCAATAAACCATTCATTTTAGGTGCAAGACCATTGAAGGTATTATTCAAATGAGTAGAGTAACCATTATTCTCCTTAAATGAATAACCGTATTGCGATAGACATAATCCAATCATGTCTATGCTCAACGCAAATACCAAACACCAATCTCGATGGTAGAGGGAGCGTGTGATGTTTGATCACATCAACCTTGGAAGCACTTCCAACACATCTCGTCAGCTCACCTTTAGCTAGTCTCCGTTTATTCCGTAGCTTTTATTTCGAGTTACTAACACTTAGCAACCGAACCGGTATCTAATACCCTGATGCTACTAGGAGTACTAGTAAAGTACACATTCACATAATGTATATCAATATACTTCTATCGACAGCCTTCTCATCTACCAAGTATTTAGGGTAATTCTGCTCCAGTAGCTGTTCCCCTCATTACAGAAGCACTTAGTCTCAGGTTTGGGTTCAATCTTGGGTTTCTCCACAGCTGATTTGCCGTTTCATGAAGTATCCCTTCTTGCCCTTGCCCTTCTTGAAACTAGTGGTTTCACTAACCATCAACAATTGATGCTCCTTCTTGATTTCTACTTTCACGGTGTCAAACATCGCGAATATTTCAAGGATCATCATATCTATCCCTGATATGTTATAGTTCATCACGAAGCTCTAGTGGCTTGGTGGCAGTGACTTTGGAGAACTATCACTATCTCATCTGGAAGATAATTCCCACTCGATTTAAGTGATCGTCGTACCCAGACAATCTGAGTACAAGCTCAACGATTGAGCTTTTCTCCCTTAGTATGCAGGCTAAGAAAATCGTCGGAGGTCTTATACCTCTTGACGTGGGCACGAGCGTGAAATCCCAATTTCAGCCCTCGAAACATCTCACATGTTCCGCGACATTTCGAAAAACGTCTTTGGTGCCTCAACTCTAAACCGTTTAACTGAACTATCACGTAGTTATCTAAACGTGTATGTCCGATGTTCGCAACATCCACAAACGACGTTTGAGGTTCGGCATACTGAGCGGTGCATTAAGGACATAAGCCTTTTACTGTCCGCATAATTGCTACTGTTAACTTTCAACTATATTTTCTCTGGGAACGTATCTAACACAGTAGAACTAAAGCTATGACATAATTTGCGAAGTTCTTTTGACTATGTTCAGGATAAACAAGTTCATCTTATGAACTCCCACTCAGATAGACATCCCTCTAGTCATCTAAGTGATCACATGATCCGAGTCAACTAGGCCGTGTCCGATCATCACGTGAGACGGACTAGTCATCATCGGTGAACATCTTCATGTTGATCGTATCTACCATACGACTCATGCTCGACCTTTCGGTCTCTGTGTTCCGAGGCCATGTCTGTACATGCTAGGCTCGTCAAGTTAACCCTAAGTGTTTTGCATGTGTAAAACTTTCTTACACCCGTTGTATGTGAACGTAAGGATCTATCACACCCGATCATCACGTGGTGCTTCGAAACGACGAACTTTAGCAACGGTGCACAGTTAGGGGAGAACACTTCTTGAAATTTTAATGAGGGATCATCTTATTTACTACCGTTGTTCTAAGGAAATAAGACGTAATAACATGATAAACATCACATGCAATCAAATAGTGACATGATATGGCCATCATCACTTTGCTCCTTTTGATCTCCATCTGCGGGGCTCCATGATCATCATCGTCACCGGCATGACACCATGATCTCCATCATCATGATCTCCATCATCGTGTCTTCAAGAAGTTGTCTCGCCAACTATTACTTCTACTACTATGGCTAACGGTTAGCAATAAAGTAAAGTAATTACATGACGTTTATGTTGACACGCAGGTCATAAATAAATTAAAGACAACTCGTATGGCTCCTGCCGGTTGTCATACTCATCGACATGCAAGTCGTGATTCCTATTACAAGAACATGATCATCTCATACATCACATATATCATACATCACATCCTTTGGCCATATCACATCACATAGCATACCCTGCAAAAACAAGTTAGACGTCCTCTAATGGTTGTTTGCATGTTTTACGTGGCTGCTATGGGTTTCTAGCAAGAACGTTTCTTACCTACGCAAAACCACAACGTGATATGCCAATTGCTATTTACCCTTCATAAGGACCCTTTTCATCGAATCCGTTCCGACTAAAGTGGGAGAGACAGACACCCGCCAGCCACCTTATGCAACTAGTGCATGTCAGTCGGTGGAACCGGTCTCACGTAAGCGTACGTGTAAGGTTGGTCCGGGCCGCTTCATCCCACAATGCCGTCGAAACAAGATTGGACTAGTAACGGTAAGCATATTGAACAAAATCAACGCCCACAACTACTTTGTGTTCTACTCGTGCATAGAATCTACGCAATAGACCTAGCTCATGATGCCACTGTTGGGGAACGTAGCAGAAATTCAAAATTTTCCTACGTATCACCAAGATCTATCTATGGAGAGACCAGCAACGAGGGGAAAGAGAGTGCATCTACATACCCTTGTAGATCGCTAAGCGGAAGCGTTCAAGTGAACGGGGTTGATGGAGTCGTACTCGTCGTGATTCAAATCACCGATGACCGAGTGCCGAACGCACGGCACCTCCGCGTTCAACACACGTACAGCCCGGTGACGTCTCCCAAGCCTTGATCCAGCAAGGAGAGAGGGAGAGGTTGAGGAAGACTCCATCCAGCAGCAGCACAACGGCGTGGTGATGATGGAGGAACGTGGCAATCCTGCAGGGCTTCGCCAAGCACCACAAGAGAGGAGGAAGAAGAGAAGCAGGGCTGTGCCAAGAGAGATTGAATCGCGTGTTGTGGGCAGCCCTAATGCCTCAATATATATAGGGAAGGGGAGGGACTGCGCCCCCCTTAGGGTTTCCACCCCTAGGGGTGGCGGCCAGCCCAGATCCCATCTAAGGGAGGCGGCCAAGGGGGAGGGGAAGAGGGAGGCGCACCAGGATGGGCCTCAGGGCCCATCTGCCCTAGGGTTTGCCCCCTTTTCCTCTCCCTTGCGCCTTGGGCCCTTGTGGGGGGGCGCACCAGCCCACCTGGGGCTGGTCCCCTCCCACACTTGGCTCATGAAGCCCTCCGGGGCTTGCGGCCCCACTTGGTGGACCCCCGGACACCTTCGGTGGTCCCGGTACGTTACCGATAAAACCCGAAACTCTTTCGGTGACCAAAACATGACTTCCCATATATAAATCTTTACCTCCGGACCATTCCGGAACTCCTCGTGACGTCCGGGATCTCATCCGGGACTCCTAACAACATTCGGTAACCACATACAAGCTTCCTTTATAACCCTAGCGTCATCGAACCTTAAGTGTGTAGACCCTACGGGTTCGGGAGACATGCAGACATGACCGAGACGTTCTCCGGTCAATAACCAAAAGCCGTGATCTGGATACCCATGTTGGCTCCCACACGTTCCACGATGATTTCATCGGATGAACCACGATGTCAAGGACTTAATCAATCCCGTATACAATTCCCTTTGTCTATCGGTACGATACTTGCCCGAGATTCGATCATCGGTATCCCAATACCTTGTTCAATCTCGTTACCGGCAAGTCTCTTTTACTCGTTCCGCAACACATCATCCCGTGATCAACTCCTTGATCACATTGTGCACATTATGATGATGTCCTACCGAGTGGGCCCAGAGATACCTCTCCGTCACACGGAGTGACAAATCCCAGTCTCGATTCGTGCCAACCCAACAGACACTTTCGGAGATACCTGTAGTGTACCTTTATAGCCACCCAGTTACGTTGTGACGTTTGGCACACCCAAAGTATTCCTACGGTATCCGGGAGTTGCACAATCTCATGGTCTAAGGAAATGATACTTGACATTAGAAAAGCTTTAGCATACGAACTACATGATCTTGTGCTAAGCTTAGGATTGGGTCTTGTCCATCACATCATTCTCCTAATGATGTGATCCCGTTATCAACGACATCCAATGTCCATGGTCAGGAAACCGTAACCATCTATTGATCAACGGGCTAGTCAACTAGAGGCTTACTAGGGACATGGTGTTGTCTATGTATCCACACATGTATCTGAGTTTCCTATCAATACAATTCTAGCATGGATAATAAACGATTATCATGAACAAGGAAATATAATAATAACTAATTTATTATTGCCTCTAGGGCATATTTCCAACATGTAGGTAGATGGACTCAAATTCCAAGTGGTGCTCCAAATTCTTGATAAGCTACATCAACCTTGAGCACCCACACAAGTTCAACTACATGAGCAAGATCCACACCACCACCCAAGGTATGTTATTCCATCTTAGAGAAGCTTTACTCCAAGTCATGAGTCAAAGCAACTCAACAAGATGTGAATACATCAAGATTCTTAAACGAAAAATGGTAACCCCATTTTGAGCTTAAACGATGAGTATGACCTAAGATCAAGTGTTCTCACTTGACTCCTAAGTCAATATACTCTAACATAGGTGAATATGTTGAAGGAAATATGCCCTAGAGGCAATAATAAAGTTATTATTTATTTCCTCATATATCATGATAAATGTTTATTATTCATGCTAGAATTGTATTAACCGGAAACATAATACATGTGTGAATATATAAACAAACAGAATGTCACTAGTATGCCTCTACTTGACTAGCTCGTTAATCAAAGATGGTTATGTTTCCTAACCATGAACAAAAGAGTTGTTATTTGATTAACGAGGTCACATCATTAGTTGAATGATCTGATTGACATGGCCCATTCCATTAGCTTAGCACCCGATCGTTTAGTATGTTGCTATTGCTTTCTTCATGACTTATACATGTTCCTATGACTATGAGATTATGCAGCTCCCGTTTACCGGAGGAACACTTTGTGTGCTACCAAACGTCACAACGTAACTGGGTGATTATAAAGGTGCTCTACAGGTGTCTCCAAAGGTACTTGTTGGGTTGGCGTATTTCGAGATTAGGATTTGTCACTCCGATAGTCGGAGAGGTATCTCTGGGCCCTCTCGGTAATGCACATCACATAAGCCTTGCAAGCATTGCAACTAATATGTTAGTTGTGAGATGATGTATTACGGAACGAGTAAAGAGACTTGCCGGTAACGATATTGAACTAGGCATTGGATACCGACGATCGAATCTCGGGCAAGTAACATACCGATGACAAAGGGAACAACGTATGTTGTTATGTGGTCTGACCGATAAAGATCTTCATAGAATATGTAGGAGCCAATATGGGCATCCAGGTCCCGCTATTGGTTATTGATCGAAGACGTGTCTCGGTCATGTCTGCATTGTTCTCGAACCGTAGGGTCCGCACGCTTAACGTTACGATGACAGTTATTATGAGTTTATACATTTTGATGTATCGAAGATAGTTCGGAGTCCCGGATGTGATCACGGACATGACGAGGAGTCTCGAAATGGTCGAGACGTAAAGATCGATATATTGGAAGCCTATATTTGGACATCGGAATTGTTCCGGGTGAAATCGGCATTTTACCGGAGTACCGGGGGTTACCGGAACCCCCCGGGGGTTAATGGGCCTACATGGGCTATAAGGGAGAAGAGAGAGGCCGGCCAGGGCAGGCCGCGCGCCCCCTCCCCCTAGTCCGAATAGGACAAGGAAGGGGGGGCGGCTGAAGGAAATATGCCCTAGAGGCAATAATAAAGTTATTATTTATTTCCTTACATATCATGATAAATGTTTATTATTCATGCTAGAATTGTTAACCGGAAACATAATACATGTGTGGATACATAGACAAACAGAGTGTCACTAGTATGCCTCTACTTGACTAGCTTGTTAATCAAAGATGGTTAAGTTTCCTAACCATAGACAAAAGGAGTTGTCATTTGATTAACAAGGTCACATCATTAGTTGAATGATCTGATTGACAAGACCCATTTCATTAGCATAGCACTCGATCGTTTAGTATGTTGCTATTGCTTTCTTCATGACTTATACATGTTCCTTTGACTATGAGATTATGCAACTCCCGTTTGCCGGAGGAACACTTTGGGTGCTACCAAACGTCACAACGTAACTGGGTGATTATAAAGGAGTACTACAGGTGTCACCAAAGGTAGATGTTGGGTTGGCGTATTTCGAGATTAGGATTTGTCACTCCAATTGTGGGAGAGGTATCTCTGGGCCCTCTCGGTAATGCACATCACTTAAGCCTTGCAAGCATTGCAACTAATGAGTTAGTTGCGGGATGATGTATTACGGAACGAGTAAAGAGACTTGCCGGTAACGAGATTGAACTAGGTATTGGATACCGACGATCGAATCTCGGGCAAGTAACATACCGATGACAAAGGGAACAACGTATGTTGTTATGCGGTCTGACCGATAAAGATCTTCGTAGAATATGTAGGAGCCAATATGGGCATCCAGGTCCCGCTATTGGTTATTGACCGGAGACGTGTCTCGGTCATGTCTACATTGTTCTCGAACCGTAGGGTCCGCACGCTTAAGGTTTCGATGACAGTTATATAATGAGTTTATGAGTTTTGATGTACCTAAGGAGTTCGGAGTCCCGGATGAGATCGGGGACATGACGAGGAGTCTCGAAATGGTCGAGACGTAAAGATCGATATATTGGACGACTATATTCGGACATCGGAAAGGTTCTGAGTGGTTCGGGTATTTTCGGAGGTACCGGGGAGTTACGAAAATACGGGGAAGAGTATTGGGCCTTATTGGGCCTTAGTGGGAAGGAGCCAGGAGGTGGCGCGCGCCCCTCCCAAGCCCAGTCCGAATTGGACAAGGGGTTTGGGGCGCGGCCCCTCTCTCCCTTCCTTCCCCTCTTCCCCTCTTTTCCCCCTTGACCTAGTTGGACTAGGAAAGGTGGAATCCTACTCCCGGTGGGAGTAGGACTCCCCTGGCGCGCCCAAACCTAGGGCCGGCCTCCTCCCTCCCTTGCTCCTTTATATACAGGGGCAGGGGGCACCCCATGGACACAGAAGTTGATCTTCGTGATCGTTCCTTAGCCGTGTGCGGTGCCCCCCTCCACCATATTGTACCTCGGTCATATTGTAGCGGTGCTTAGGCGAAGCCCTGCGACAGTAGAACATCAAGATCGTCACCACGCCGTCGTGCTGACGGAACTCCTCCCCAACGCTTTGCTGGATCGGAGCCCGGGGATCGTCATCGAGCTGAACGTGTGCCAAGAACTCGGAGGTGCCGGAGTAACGGTGCTTGGATCGGTCGGATCGTGAAGACGTACGACTACATCAACCGCGTTGATATAATGCTTCCGCTTTCAGTCTACGAGGGTACGTAGACAACACTCTCCCCTCTCGTTGCTATGCATCACCATGATCTTGCGTGTGCGTAGGAAATTTTTGAAATTACTACGTTCCCCAACAGTGGCATCCGAGCCTAGGTTTTTATGGTTTGATGTTATTTGCATGAGTAGAACACAAGTGAGTTGTGGACGATACAAGTCATACTGCCTACCAGCATGTCATACTTTGGGTCAGCGGTATTGTTGGATGAGACGACCCGGACCAACCTTACGCGTACGCTTACGCGAGACCGGTTCCCTCGACGTGTGTTGCACACAGATGGCTTGCGGGAGACGGTCTCACCAACTTTAGTTGAACCGAGTATGGCTACGCCCGGTCCTTGAGAAGGTTAAAACGGAGTCTATTTGACGAAGTATCGTTGTGGTTTTGATGCGTAGGTGAGATTGGTTCTTGATTCAGCCCGTAGCAGCCACGTAAAATTTGCAACAAACAAAGTAGAGGACGTCTAACTTGTTTTTGCAGGGCATGTTGTGATGTGATATGGTCAAGACATGATGCTAAATTTTATTGTATGAGATGATCATGTTTTGTAACCGAGCTATCGGCAACCGGCAGGAGCCGTATGGTTGTCGCTTTATTCTATGCAATGCAATCGCCCTGTAATGCTTTACTTTATCACTAAGCGGTAGCGATAGTCGTAGAAGCATAAGATTGGCGAGACGACAACGATGCTACGATGGAGATCAAGGTGTCGCGCCGGTGACGATGGTGATCATGACAGTGCTGCGGAGATGGAGATAGCACAAGATGATGATGGCCATATCATATCACTTATATTGATTGCATGTGATGTTTATCTTTTATGCATCTTATCTTGCTTTGATTGACGGTAGCATTATAAGATGATCTCTCACTAATTATCAAGAAGTGTTCTCCCTGAGTATGCACCGTTGCGAAAGTTCTTCGTGCTGAGACACCACGTGATGATCGGGTGTGATAGGCTCTACGTTCAAATACAACGGATGCAAAACAGTTGCACACGCGGAATACTCAGGTTATACTTGACGAGCTATGCATATAAGATATGACCTCGGAACACGGAGACCGAAAGGTCGAGCGTGAATCATATAGTAGATATGATCAACATAATGATGTTCACCATTGAAACTACTCCATCTCACGTGATGATCGGACATGGTTTAGTTGATTTGGATCACGTGATCACTTAGAGGATTAGAGAGATGTCTATCTAAGTGGGAGTTCTTAAGTAATATGATTAATTGAACTTTAATTTATCATGAACTTAGTCCTAGTAGTATTAGCATATCTATGTTGTAGATCAATAGCTCGCGTTGTTGCTTCCCTATGTTTATTTTGATATGTTCCTAGAGAAAATTGTGTTGAAAGATGTTAGTAGCAATGATGCGGATTGGATCCGTGATCTGAGGTTTATCCTCATTGCTGCACAGAAGAATTATGTCCTTGATGCACCGCTAGGTGACGGACCTATTGCAGAAACAGATGCAGACGTTATGAACGTTTTGCTAGCTCAATATGATGACTACTTAATAGTTTAGTGCACCATGCTTAAACGGCTTAGAATCGGGACTTCAAAGACGTTTTGAACGTCATGGACCATATGAGATGTTCCAGGAGTTGAAGTTAATATTTCAAGCAAATACCCGAGTTGAGAGATATGAAGTCTCCAACAAGTTCTATAGCTAAAAGATGGAGGAGAATCGCTCAACTAGTGAGCATGTGCTCAGATTGTCTGGGTACTACAATCGCTTGAATCAAGTGGGAGTTAATCTTCCAGATAAGATAGTGATTGACAGAATTCTCTAGTCACCATCACCAAGTTAGTAGAACTTCGTGATGAACTATAATATGCAAGGGATGACGAAAGTAATTCCCAAGCTCTTCGTGATGCTGAAATCAACGAAGGTAGAAATCAAGAAAAACATCAAGTGTTGATGGTTGACAAGATCACTAGTTTCAAGAAAAGGGCAAAGGGAAGAAGAAGGGGAACTTCAAGAAAAACAGCAATCAAGTTGCTACTTAAGTGAAGAAGCCCAAGTCTGGTCCTAAGCCTGAGACTAAGTGCTTCTACTGCAAAGGGACTGGTCACTAGAAGCGGAACTACCCCAAGTGATTGGCGGATAAGAAGGATGGCAAAGTAAACATAAGTATATTTGATATACATGTTATTGATGTGTACTTTACTAGTGTTTATAGCAACCCCTCGATATTTGATACTAGTTCAGTTGCTAAGAGTAGTAACTCGAAACAGGAGTTGCAGAATAAACAGAAACTAGTTAAGGGTGAAGTGACGATGTGTGTTGGAAGTAGTTCCAAGATTGATATGATCATCATCGCACACTTCCCTATACTTTCGAGATTAGTGTTGAACCTAAATAAGTGTTATTTAAGTATTTGCGTTGAGCATAAATATGATTCGATCATGTTTATTGCAATACGATTATTCATTTAAGTTAGAGAACAATTGTTGTTCTGTTTACATGAATAAAACCTTCAATGGTCATACACACCAACAAAAATGGTTTGTTGGATCTCGATCGTAGTAATACACATATTCATAATATTGAAACCAAAAGATGCAAAGTTAATAATGATAGTGCAACTTATTTGTGGCACTGCCGTTTAAGTCATATTGGTGTAAAGCGCAAGAAGAAACTCCATGCTGATGGGATTTTAGAATCACTTGATTATGAATCACTTGATCCTTGCGAACCATGCCTCTTGGGCAAGATGACTAAAACGCCGTTCTCCGGAACAATGAAGCAAGCAACAGATTTGTTGGAAATCATACATACTGATGTATGTGGTCCAATGAATATTAAGGCTTGCAGCAGGTATCATTATTTTCTGACCTTCACAGATGATTTGAGCAGATATGGGTATATCTACTTGATGAAACATAAGTCTGAAACATTTGAAAAGTTCAAAAGGATTTCAGAGTGAAGTGAAAAATCATCGTGACAAGAAAATAAGGTTTCTACGATATGATCGCAGAGGTAAAACATTTGAGTTACGAGTTTGGCCTTCAGTTAAACAATGTGAAATAGTTTCACTACTCACGCCACCTGGAACACCACAGCATAATGGTGTGTCCGAACGTCATAACCGTACTTTATTGATATAGTGCAATCTATGATGTTTCTTACCGATTTACCACTATCGTTTTGGGGTTATGCATTAGAGACAACTGCATTCACGTTAAATAGGGCACCATATAAATCCGTTGAGACGACACTATATGAACTGTGGTTTAGCAAGAAACCAAAGTTGTCGTTTCTTAAAGTTTGGGGTTGTGATGCTTATGTGAAAAAAGTTTCATCCTGATAAGCTCAAACCCAAATCGGAGAAATATGTCTTCATAGGATACCCAAAGGAGACAGTTGGGTACACCTTCTATCACAGATCCGAAGGCAAGACATTCGTTGCTAAGAATGGATCCTTTCTAGAGAAGGAGTTTCTCTCAAAAGAAGTGAGTGGGAGGAAAGTAGAACTTGATGAGGTAACTGTACCTATTCCCTTGTTGGAAACCAGTACACCACAGGAACCAGTTTCTGTGACGTCAAAACCAACTAGTGAGGAGGTTGATGATGATGATCATAGAACTACAGAACAAGTTACTACAGAACCTCGTAGATCAACCAGAGTAAGATCCGCACCAGAGTGGTACGGCAATCCTGTTCTGGAAGTCATGCTACTAGATCATGATGAACCTACGAACTATGAAGAAGCGATGGTGAGCCCAGATTCCGCAAAATGGCTTAAAGCCATGAAATCTGAGATGGGATCCATGTATGAGAACAAAGTATGGACTTTGATGGATTTGCCCGATGATCGGCAAGCCATAGAAAATAAATGGATCTTCAAGAGGAAGACAGAAGCTGATAGTAGTGTTACTATCTACAAAGCTAGAATTGTCGCAAAAGGTTTTCGACAAGTTCAAGGTGTTGACTACGATGAGAGTTTCTCACTCGTATCCATGCTTAAGTCTGTCCGAATCATGTTAGCAATTGCCGCATTTTATGAAATCTGGCAAACGGATAAAACAAAACTGCATTCCTTAATGGATTTATTAAAGAAGAGTTGTATATGATGCAACCAGAAGGTTTTGTCAATCCTAAAGGTGCTAACAAAATGTGCAAGCTCCAGCGATCCATCTATGGACTGGTGCAAGCATCTCGGAGTTGGAATATACGCTTTGATGAGTTGATCAAAGCATATAGTTTTATACAGACTTGCGGTGAAGCCTGTATTTACAAGAAAGTGAGTGGGAGCACTACAACATTTCTGATAAGTATATGTAAATGACATATTGTTGATCGGAAATAATGTAGAATTATTCTGCAAAGCATAAAGGAGTGTTTGAAAGGAGTTTTTCAAAGAAAGGACCTCGGTAAAGCTGCTTACATATTGAGCATCAAGATCTATAGAGATAGATCAAGACGCTTGATAAGTTTTCAATGAGTACATACCTTGACAAGATTTTGAAGTAGTTCAAAATGGAACAGTCATAGAAAGAGTTCTTTCCTGTGTTACAAGGTATGAAGTTGAGTAAAGACTCAAAACTCGACCACGGCAGAAGATAGAAAGAGAATGAAAGTCATTCCCTATGCCTTAGCCATAGGTTCTATAAAGTATGCCATGCTGTGTACCAGATCTATTGTATACCCTACACTGAGTTTGGCAAGGGAGTACAATAGTGATCTAGGAGTAGATCACTGGACAGCGGTCAAAATTATCCTTAGTGGAATAAGGATATGTTTCTCGATTATGGAAGTGACAAAAGGTTCGTCGTAAAGGGTTACGTCGATGCAAGTTTTGACACCGATCTGGATGACTCTAAGTCTCGATCTAGATACATATTGAAAGTGGGAGCAATTAGCTAGAGTAGCTCCGTGCAGAGCATTGTAGACATAGAAAATTGCAAAATACATAACGGATCTGAATGTGGCAGACCCGTTGACTAAACTTCTCTCACAAGCAAAACATGATCACACCTTAAGTACTCTTTGGGTGTTAATCACATAGCGATGTGAACTAGATTACTGAATCTAGCAAACCCTTTGGGTGTTGGTCACATGGCGATGTGAACTATGGGTGTTAATCACATGATGATGTGAACTATCGATGTTAATCACATGGTAATGTGAGTTAATCACATGGTGATGTGAGTTAATCACATGGTGATGTGACCTAGATTATTGACTCTAGTGCAAGTGGGAGACTGAAGGAAATATGCCCTAGAGGCAATAATAAAGTTATTATTTATTTCCTCATATATCATGATAAATGTTTATTATTCATGCTAGAATTGTATTAACCGGAAACATAATACATGTGTGAATATATAAACAAACAAAGTGTCACTAGTATGCCTCTACTTGACTAGCTCGTTAATCAAAGATGGTTATGTTTCCTAACCATGAACAAAAGAGTTGTTATTTGATTAATGAGGTCACATCATTAGTTGAATGATTTGATTGACATGGCCCATTCCATTAGCTTAGCACCCAATCGTTTAGTATGTTGCTATTGCTTTCTTCATGACTTATACATGTTCCTATGACTATGAGATTATGCAGCTCCCGTTTACCGGAGGAACACTTTGTGTGCTACGAAACGTTACAACGTAACTGGGTGATTATAAAGGTGCTCTACAGGTGTCTCCAAAGGTACTTGTTGGGTTGGCGTATTTCGAGATTAGGATTTGTCACTCCGATAGTCGGAGAGGTATCTCTGGGCCCTCTCGGTAATGCACATCACATAAGCCTTGCAAGCATTGCAACTAATATGTTAGTTGTGAGATGATGTATTACGGAACGAGTAAAGAGACTTGCCGGTAATGATATTGAACTAGGTATTGGATACCGACGATCGAATCTCGGGCAAGTAACATACCGATGACAAAGGGAACAACGTATGTTGTTATGCGGTCTGACCGATAAAGATCTTCGTAGAATATGTAGGATCCAATATGGGCATCCAGGTCCCGCTATTGGTTATTGACCGGAGACGTGTCTCGGTCATGTCTGCACTGTTCTCGAACCGTAGGGTCCGCACGCTTAACGTTACGATGACGGTTATTATGAGTTTATACATTTTGATGTATCGAAGATATTTTGGAGTCCCGGATGTGATCACGGACATGACGAGGAGTCTCGAAATGGTCGAGACATAAAGATTGATATATTGGAAGCCTATATTTGGACATCGGAATTGTTTCGGGTGAAATCGGCATTTTACCAGAGTACCGGAGGTTACCGGAACCCCCCCGGGGGTTAATGGGCCTACATGGGCCATAAGGGAGAAGAGAGGGGCCGGCCAGGGCAGGCCGCGCGCCCCCTCCCCCTAGTCCGAATAGGACAAGGAAGGGGGCCCTCCCCCCTTTCCTCTTCTCCTTCCCCCTTTCCTTCTCCAACAAGGCAAGAGAGGGGGGAGTCCTACTCCCGGTGGGAGTAGGACTCCTCCAGGCGCACCCCTTGGGGCCGGTCGCACCTCTCCCTCCCTCCTTTATATACGGAGGTAGGGGGCACCCTAGGAGACACAAGTTGATCTTCGTGATCGTTCCTTAGCCGTGTGCGGTGCCCCCCTCCACCATATTCCACCTCGGTCATATCGTTGCGGTGCTTAGGCGAAGCCCTGCGTCGGTAAAACATCATCATCGTCATCACGCCGTCGTGCTGACGGAACTCATCCCCGAAGCTTTGCTGGATCGGAGCCCGGGGAGCGTCATCGAGCTGGACGTGTGCTAAGAACTCGGAGGTGCCGGAGTAACGGTGCTTGGATCGGTTGGATCGGGAAGACGTACGACTACTTCCTCTATGTTGCGTCAACGCTTCCGCTTCGGTCTACGAGGGTACGTAGACAACACTCTCCCCTCTCGTTGCTATGCATCACCATGATCTTGCGTGTGCGTAGGATTTTTTTTGAAATTACTACGTTCCCCAACATATGTCACCGCCCAACTCTAGATGAAGTTCTCTTGTGTTCTTTTCTGTGTTATTGCATTTGTCCCTTGCATATTTGTTTCCCTCTTTTTCAAACAAAAAAAACAAAAAAAACAACTTCATCTAGAACTTTCATTCTTTTCTTTTTGCTTCTTGTTCTGCATTTTCTGCATCCAATTCATTGCAAATCTTTGTGAGATCTTATTTGTCTAGTGGGCTGAGGTGACAAGTGTTTTTCTCTGTGATGAACTCGGTTTCACCAAGTTGTAGTTTTCGGTCCAACCGAATCCTTTCGGTACCACCGAAACATGCCACTCGGTGCCACCGATTTCACAACAGGAAAAATAGTTTGCCACTTGTTCTATATTTCTTCTGATCTAGCTCCACTCAATGAATCTTGTCCTCTACAAGCATCACAGTTTTATCCATTGCTTTGTGCTGAGTCTCAAGGACCAAACCCATTCGACAGATTCCAGAAAGCCCTTCTTGGAAATTGATGTCAAAGGGGGAGAGAGAGATCACATCAAAGCTTATCACCTACAAGGGAGAGAGTATTAAGGGGGAGAAAGAGATCTCCAGAGGGAGAGAATACTCAAAGATCCCAGATGCTTGATGTTCAAGAGGAGAGATGCACATGTCTCTTTGGGGGAAAGACATGTTCATATGTGCTTATTTGCATTAAGTTCTATCCATTTATATCTTTCAGTTCTGATTTTCTGTTCCCTATCTTCTCCCAATATCCCATGTCAGATTCAGGGGGAGCAAGACACCTAAGGGAAAGAAATCATTCAAATTCATTGCATATCTTTACTCTTGGGGACATGTCTAATCCAATGTGGTACCTTGTACTCACTCTCTACATGTCATCCCAGTCTTGGTATTCTTGTGGTTTCTTTTGTTTGCTCTGGCTAGTAGATGTATCTGTGTTATCTAACCTTGTTTGTGCAGGTTCATTCCATCCTAAGCCAACTTGAGACTACAAGGTAAGTATATGCATCAGAACCATGAGTATGAGGAATTCTTGCTTATGTACATACTGTTTGCAAGAAGGACTCATGAGCATGAAGGTATTTTCCTCAATAATCTTTTGCTCTGATGCATATGGCCAAGATACATGTAACACATTGCCTACTTTGTCATGGTTATGCTCTCACATGCTTCTACATTTCATATTCACATGATTGCATACATGTAAGGGGAGCCTATGTTTGTTACATGTCCTTCCAAAGCTTTACTTGTTGTTCTTTATATCTTTATCTAAAGCTTCGATGTATGTTGCCATCAATTACCAAAAAGGGGGAGATTGAAAGCACAAGTGCTCCCCAGGTGGTTTTGGTAATTAATGTCAACATATCTCTTGTTGGACTAACACTTTTATCTAGTATGTTTCAGATAAGTTCAACAATGGAGTGGCATGGACTAAAGGATGTGGGAACTCCTTCAAGATGCTAAGGACAAAGGATTGGCTAAAGCTTCAAGCTCAAGACTCTTCATTTTACATTTTAGTGATCCAAGATCACATTGAGTCTATAGGAAAAGCCAATACTATTAAGAAGGGATGAGGTGTTGCTTAATGAGCCTCTTGCTTCATGTGCTTGGTGATATGCTCCAAAACCCTCAGCTACTTTCCCACTTCCACATATGACCTAAACCAAAAGCCAAACTCGGACCTACCGATTCTTCCTATCCGGCGCCACCGAGTTTCATTTGTCATAGCCACTGCCAAACCCTAAGCAAATCGGTTCTACCGATAGGGATCTCGGTCTCATCGAGATGGGATTGCAATCTCACTGAGTATGTGCATTGTCAAAATCGGTCTCACCAAGTTTGAGCAATCGGTACTACCGAGATTACAATGTAAACTCTCTGGTTAACCTATTACCAAAATCAGTCCAACCGAGTTTAGTAATCGGTCCCACCGAGTTTGCCTGACCAACTCTCTGGTTAGCTAATTACCAAAATCGGTCTCACCGAGTTTGTGTAATCGGTCTCAGCGAGATTATGTTATGCCCTAATGACAGTGTCCTGGACTAGGGGGTACTCACCACGTCATCTCCTGATCTGTTAGATTGGGCCGAGGACCCCCATGGCCGTATACTCATGGGCCAGTTCGGACAGCTGCCGCATACATGGAAGATTCCACAAGACTTGGCGATCAAGACAAGGACTCTTCCCCACCGGCGTATTCGGCTAGGACTCTTGTTATCCTAGGCCTCTGGTGCATTACATAAACCGAGGCCAAGCTAGTCGATAGAAGAAATACAACATCATCATACACAATCATACCATAGGCTAGCTTCTAGGGTTTAGCCTCCTTGATCTCATCGTAGATCTACTCTTGTACTATCCATATCATCAATATTAATCTAGCAGGAGTAGGGTTTTACCTCCATCGAGAGGGCCTGAACCTGGGTAAAATAAAGTGTCCCTTGTCTCCTGTTACCATCCGACCTTGATGCACAGTTCGGGACCCCCTACCCGAGATCCGCCGGTTTTGACACCGACATTGGTGCTTTCATTGAGAGTTCCGTTGTGTGATCGACAAAATGATCGATGGCTCGCCTGCAGATCAACTGCGACTTCGGCATCTTCGTCACCAGCTCGACTGGTCACCTTGGTTCGGCCAAGGATTGCGCCTCGTGTTCGGATCACCATGTTCGGACGAGGGCCTTCATAAAACATCAACTCCGATCTCTGTCAAGATCACGGAGGAATCATCTATGGAGCTCGGGGGCTCAACGTCAACATTGCCCTCAAGCGACCGTGCTGTTTTTCTGGACAGCGAACTCGTATCTGCTGCCACCACCTCCTTGAGTATCGCTTTGAAGATCGCTTTGGTGGAATTGTGCAGAATTGAGTCTACAACAACCCTGGAAAATTTCGTCGAGTTCCGATGAAGGAATCTCTGGCAATCCACGATATACCGGAGCCCTGTCAAATCTGGACGGGAATCAGGACGAGTTTAGGGCATGGTGTCCAGATTCTAGCTCGGATGTCCTTTGGAAGATCCAACCATTGATCGGCTGCGGAATTCCTATATCTACCACCCCTCCAAATTTCAGCTCAATCCGACCGTCCGAACTCCGGGAACCTTCCGATTAGTGCATCACTTTTCGGATCTGTTTTCTGCGCGAGAACGAATCCGACCCGAATTCATCTTTTTTATGAACGGGATTTCAGACATCCTTTTTGAAGGAAGTTTCGTAGGGGATATTGCGTATTGTTCTCAAACACATCCCACTAACTTTAAGATCTTTTGAACATGATCTTCAACATCATTGCTGGTGTCAAACCAGTCCGGCAATATTGCTCCACGGCTGTCGACCTGTGCTAGACACGTCGTCACTTTGTTGAGCCGAGCTCAACTTCTTCGGATCATCATCTCGGCAAGCCGAACAAGAGTCCGGCATCGCGAAGGACAAATCATCACCAACATCGCCGCCCCATGGATTACACGGGGCGGGCATACCGGCATCACCGCACGGTTGCTTCATCAAGCCGGCATCGACCACATCACGACCTGCATCGGCAGGGCCGCACTGTTGCTTCTTCAAGCCGGTGTCCATCACGCCAAACTACTTCGACATCTCGGCTGGACCAGGGGCTTCGCCATCTCTTCATCAACCTACTCCGAACACTTTCGCGTCACTAGCCGACCAGCTCCGTCACGTTAGCTCGGCCGAGGGCTTTGCCTCGGCGAGCCAACCTTTACCAGCATTGCCATGCCGTCGTTTTATCGCCCATCAGCAATGGGTGTGCGGAGTGAGTTCCAATTTTGGGAATCACCTTCCTCCGGATTGCTACAACAAATAAACCAGGTGCTATCAATCCCTAATATTTTTTTGCTTGCTTGGGTTCATTTTTTCCAAGGAATTATTACTCTAGTTTTCCATCATATGTACACAGGTCTATCAAATGGTGGCCGCATTAACGACGGTCGCATGGTGGTTCGGTCAGTCTCCGTACATAGTTCGGTGAACGCCGCATCCGGAGCTCGGACCGACCTGTAAATTCAGGCTTTGCCACGTGTTTATCGCATCACGCCGACGCCCTGCATCGACATTGACTTCGGCGCCAGGCTATATTTCTTTTATTACTCACTTTGCATAAATTATTCATTATGCAATGATTTTTTTAATTATCATTATTACTATTATCTCCCGTTTGCACTATTTTTGTGCACAGGAAAATGATCCGGGGACTTCGGCGTCACTCTGCCGGTCTGCATCGACCGTGCTATGTCACCACTTCGGCGTGTCGACCTCTCCGCTCCGCCACCTCGGGACCGGCTTGGGGGATAGAACCTTGTCCCGCATCAAGCTCGGACTTCGAACACATTAACCAGCTAAGTCACTTTCATGCTCAAAGCTTTAATTTCTAACTTGTGTTCGGTCCGACCAAGCGTTATACTTTTTTGGAAAAAAGTTGCTTGTAATTTTTTTTCTTTTTCTTTCCTTCTCCAAACTTTGTTTGTGATGCATAAATTCAAATACCCCGTTTACTTGGGGGCTTCCTTTATGAAGCTTTTCCTGTTGCATATGATTATACTTGTACGGCTTCGTTCCTTGTTCGTGTATTATGCCACAATATGCACCATATTGACTTAAGCGATTTGCAAGCTGGGTTGCCTCGCTCCTGTGTTTACTCCTACGTTCCCGATTGTTCGGCTAGGGAGTAAAGGGAGCACCTATGCGATTGTCATGATCGGTTTGCCCGAGCCGGACCTCAGACTGGGTGAAGCCGAAAGCTAGCGCTCTTATAGTTCTCAATGATGGTCAGCACACAACGGAACTCATGAGTACAAAAAATATATTGCACAAGTCTCATAATAACAATGAGCACCGAAGAAAGGTATTGGTGGGGGTACTATTTTCTTCGAAGATGCTTCTTACTCTTTGCAGTAATATAGCATAAGTTCCCTGAGCGCGCTTTGTCTGTTACAGCCTTATGGCCTGATTGCCTGGTTATTGGAAACACCATCAATATTCTCGACCGATGGAGTACATAACACTTTTCGGTCCTTGACCAAAGAGGGAGAAGCCGACGGTCGGTTAAGACGCGTTTAAAGTTCGGTTGAACATAGATATGATATAAGTACTTCGGTACATGCAATCATTCTCCTACCCAAGTCACTTGGGGGCTCTTAAGTTCATTTGAGTCGTTTTATAATAAGTGTTCTTCTTCTTAGTCGTTGCAAAGTTTTATTATTATTATTTATCACTCCTTTTTTCGACACGAGTGTGCGGTCACTAGCCGGGGAGCCTAATTTCTCTCTCAAAGCCGCTAGAGTTTAGTTTGCTAAACTAGCTTGATGAGAAGTACTCCGCCCTCGGGATAGGAGGTTGAAGCCGTAGGCTGACCCGCTCGAAATCTTGAGATAGGATGTATCATGTTAAAGCACGACAGAAGCACTTCTTTTTTCTAAGACCAATTTTCGGATTGGCACCGAACACTTGATATTGTTCGGACGTCATGTTTTTACTGACGTTTCTTGGTTTCTAAGCTTTTTGGCACTTTTAAACTATTTGTGCTTTTCCAGCATTAGTCTCGCAGTGCAACGCCGAACACCCTTTAGGGATTCGGCAAAAATATTCTCAGGTATTGCTATATATGCATCGGTTTCGAATTGTGTCTTCGGTCAATAGTTGGGTTGCCCGGCTCCTGCACTTGCTTCCAACGTTCCGTTTTGTTCGGCTCGGCGTGCAAAGGGAGAACCACTGCGATTGTGCTTCCGGCTCACATGGTTAAGCACCTTAGTGGAGAAAGCCGAAAACTGACTGTCACAATAAGCGTAAACTGGTCAGCGATCCGATGACTATGTTAAATAACATGTTGTTCATAACATTGGCCGAAGTGTTTACGGCTTGACCTCGACTGTCGCCGAACACTACCGGGGGCTATTAACTAGCCTCCCAAACTAAATCCTCGATATTTTGCTCTTACATTGGAGCTGAGGTTTTATGATCATGCTTAGCATGACAACCCAAAGAAAGGAACAGATAGCAGGACTATTTTCTTTGGAAGACATTTCTTCTGTTAAACAGTAATATAACATATCTCTCCGCGTACCTTTGTTTATAAAACCGTATGGCCAGATTGCCTTGTTTGTCGTAAATCTTTGCCCTCGTAAAGGCTTCATAAAGTAAGACAAACACTCCTCGGCTACTGGCCGAGGAGGTGGAAGCTGATGGCCGGTCAACAAAGTTTTGTACAATGCGGATCCGAGCATTAAATGACGTAAAGTACTTGGATACATAGAGTCATTACACACAATTTGTGATTTTACTATGGATATCGATCCTTAATTCGGCCACCCGTGCCCGCATTAAGGCTCGGGGGCTTCGGGCTTATTATTTAAACATATTAAAGGGGCACATCGATCCCCTGATCTGGTGTTACCACCCGACCAATGTCTCGGGGGCTACTGCATCGCTTGTTCAATGCAGAAAATTTTGTGTGCAATATAGTTTCCGAGGAGATTTTGATCCTCAGGTTGGTCGGGCGCACCCAACCTGAGTCTCGAGGACTAAGCACGCCGCTTTTAGTGTCCCGAAGTATTCTGCCGAGCTAGTACTTGATCCTCAGGCCGATTTTGCAAATCGACCTGAGTCTCAGCGGCTACTGGGATCAGCGGTCTTATGTCATCCTTCATGTGCATCTCGGGTTTTAGACCGATACCCACCTTGAGGGCTACTGGCTATATATCTCGGCAGAGAATAAATTACACCAATCAAAAATAGTGACAAAATTCGGCCCACATTCGGGGTGGTGCACCACCTCGGAAGCAGTCCGGCATAAAGCTCGGGCGCTAGTGGCTGGCTCCATAGAGGGCATTTCCGGCATTAAGCTCGGATAAACTCCCTCAAACTTCTTTGAACCAAGGTGATTTACGACACCTCGGATACAGTCTGGCGTTGGAGCACGGATACATAGTCCGGCGTTGGAGCTTGGATATAGTCCGGCGTTGGAGCTTGGATACAGTCCGGCGTTGGAGCTCGGATACATAGTCCGGCGTTGGAGCTTGGATACATTCCGGCATTAGAGCTGGGAAGCGGTCCGGCGTTGGTGCTCGGCTGCAAAAGATACCTCGAATGAAGTCCGGCGTCGGAGCTCGGACGCAAGAGGGTGCTGCCTCCCGGGAACAACTTCAAACCCGAGGTGTGGCATAAAAATAAACAAGGCATTGATAAAGGCCAGAAACTTAAAGGGGCTCCTCGGATACCCGACGTGTAAACCCGTCGAATGCATTTCGGCCATCCTCAAGATCGAAGATAAAGAAGATTTGTTGAACCAGTTTTCAAGACCGACGACCGAAGATGAAGAACAGTTTGGAAGAATCGAGGAGCGTCCCTAACTTGAAGACCGGTTCAGGGGGCTACTGACGGTGTCCTGGACTAGGGGGTACTCACCACGTCATCTCCTGATCTGTTAGATTGGGCCGAGGACCCCCATGGTCGTATACTCATGGGCCAGTTCGGATAGCTGCCGCATACATGGAAGATTCCACAAGACTTGGCGATCAAGACAAGGACTCTTCCCCACCGGCGTATTCGGCTAGGACTCTTGTTATCCTAGGCCTCTGGTGCATTATATAAACCGAGGCCAGGCTAGTCGATAGAAGATATATAACATCATCATACACAATCATACCATAGGCTAGCTTCTAGGGTTTAGCCTCCTTGATCTCGTGGTAGATCTACTCTTGTACTACCCATATCATCAATATTAATCTAGCAGGAGTAGGGTTTTACCTCCATCGAGAGGGCCCGAACCTGGGTAAAATAAAGTGTCCCTTGTCTCCTGTTACCATCCGACCTTGACGCACAGTTCGGGACCCCCTACCCGAGATCCGCCGGTTTTGACACCGACACCTAACCCTAACCATATCGGTCCTACCGAGTTGCATGTCAGTCCCACCGAAAATCCTAACGGTCACTAGGTTTACTAAATCGGTCCGACCGAGTTTGTTGATTCGGTCCCACCGAGATTGGTAAATTGTGTGTAACGGTTGGATTTTGTGTGGAGGCTATATATACCCCTCCACCTCCTCTTCATTCGTGGAGAGAGCCATCAGAACACATATACACTTCCAACTCATATGTTCTGAGAGAGAACCACCTACTCTTGTGTTGAGGCCAAGATATTCCATTCCTACCATATGAATCTTGATCTCTAGCCTTCCCCAAGTTGCTTTCCACTCAAATCTTCTTTCCACCAAATCCAAATCCTGTGAGAGAGAGTAGAGTATTGGGGAGACTATCATTTGAAGCACAAGAGCAAGGAGTTCATCATCAACACACCATTTGTTACTTCTTGGAGAGTGGTGTCTCCTAGATTGGCTAGGTGTCACTTGGGAGCCTCCGACAAGATTGTGGAGTTGAACCAAGGAGTTTGTAAGGGCAAGGAGATCGCCTACTTCGTGAAGATCTACCGCTAGTGAGGCAAGTCCTTCGTGGGCGATGGCCATGCTGGGATAGACAAGGTTGCTTCTTCGTGGACCCTTCGTGGGTGGAGCCCTCCGTGGACTCGCGCAACCGTTACCCTCCGTGGGTTGAAGTCTCCATCAACATGGATGTAGGATAGCACCACCTATCCGAACCACGACAAAAACATCCTTGTCTCCAATTGCGTTTGAATTCTCCAAACCCTTCCCCTTACATTCTTGCAAGTTGCATGCTTTACTTTCCGCTGCTCATATACTCTTTGCATGCTTGCTTGATATATATTGTGTATGTTGAAATTGTGCCTAAACTCCACTTAAACCGAAAAAGTTTAAAAACTGCATCTTTAGCACTAAGTGTCTAATCACCCCCCCCTCTAGACACATCTTCTCAAGATCCCACAGTAGGGTCCCTTATGGGTCCTTGCGGGTCGGCTCCGGCGCGACCGCGACGCTCTCTGTATGGGGAGGCAGGGGAGCGGCTTGGACTGGGACAGCGACGCCGACGGCGTGCTAGCTGCTGCGCGGAGGCGGGAGCTGCCCGGGCCTTTGAGGGCCCGGCCGGGCCTGTGGGGCCACGGGCCCGGTAGGCTCCTGCCATGGTGTCCGGTCGGCTACTGTCGTGGATGGTGGAGGTGGGGTCCTCCCGTATGCAGACCATCTTCGCTGTGCCGTGGTGAGACAGCGTGGGAAGCTTCGTGTCCGTGTTAGCGCAGGGTGGTGGTTGGTCTGGTGGCGAGCTCCGGAGTGCCTGAGGTAGAGGCTGGGATCAGGAGAAATCTCCGTTGGCTTGGCCGACACCGACGCGGTGGCGCCTGAGGGTGCCGCCGGACCTTCCTGGAGGGCGTCGGGGCTACCCTTCCTCTCTCCTCACCGTGTACCGGGGTAAACCCTTGGCAGCAACGTCATCATCGTCGTGTCCCTTCTTGGAGGTGTTGTTGGGTACCGGCACTTCGGAGTCTCGGAGCTTGGTGGGCGATCTCCGGTGGACGCAGCGGTCACGAGGCTTCGTCGTTTTTGTCGATCCGCCGTTATAGGCATTTGTTTCTTTTCTTTTTTCTCTTTTCTTTTTTTTGGGCGTGTTTGTGCTGCTTCCGCCCCAGCCCCTAACGTTGGTTGTATCGGATGGTTGATTTGTAATACAAAGCGGGGGAAACCCTTTTTCTTATATATGTTAGACTTTTTTTCAGGTATATGTTAGACTTATACATATGTCAATTATTTGTGAGATCATTACGATCAGTGCGAGGTTACTCAGTGCACAATTACGATGTACGTACTATTATAGACTTCACATCTCATAAATAAGAAAGTAGTCTCAAATCATATATAAAAACCGAAAGATAATAAAGTATTTCTGCAGTTCTAGCGACGCTATCGAATTGGTGCGCGTCGCCCCTCCTCTGTCCCTCGCAGAGACGCGCCGCCGCAGCCCTCACCGGCGTCACCGCGAGCACCAGCTCGCGTGCCCGACCACCACCCGCTCGCCTTCTACTACCTGTCATTCCTCCTCGACCCGCTCCTCTCCCCCCTTCCTCCCGTCCCCAACCCTCCTCGCCCTCGCCCGCCTTCCTCTCCGAGACTCCGACCCGACCAGCACCTCCTCCTCCCCTCTCCCTTCATGCGGCGGCGCGCTTCGACGGCCGACCGGCGCCTCCTCCCGCATCCTCTCCCTCCCGGCTGGCTTCTGCGTCGAACGCGCGGACCTCGATGTGCTCAGGCTGCTGTCTCTGTACAGGAGCTGGGGCAAGGGAAGGTGCTTGACCCCGTGCAGTACTTGGTTGGGGATGGAGGCTCCGTTCAACGCCGCGCACAAGGCAATGTGCTGCTCGGTGGCTATGCCTATGCGGAGTCCATTGGCAGCAACAATGAGTGAACTGGTGATTGTTTTGACACTTCCTGTCATTGTTGCTTCTATATTGAATCATATAACTTTTATAGCTGTGAGTAATCTAATAATTTTTTGTTCTTTAATCTGTTGGCTGCATGATAAACCAGGTAGTAATAAAACTGACTATAAATTTATACGTACAACCTACCACTGTTCATGTTAGATTCGATACATTTCTGTTTGTTATCAATCTAGCTCACTAGGATCAAAGATTTCTTCTAATAGCTGAAAGTAGACGTGTTTTGTTATAATATATGGAATTAAGCATCCAAACAGAAAGACGAAATGAAATACTACTTTCCAGTTAGTGCTCCATCCGAAGAAACTAGGTAGTGACACAAATCCGGAGAGCCACTACATATGGCAGGGATAAGGCTTGCAGCAACTTTTCTGCAACATCACAGAATATTACTCTTACTTCAGCTAGATGTAACAATAGCAAATACTCCCTCTGTAACTTAATATAAGACGTTGTTGACACTGTCATAGACTCTAAAAACGTCTTATAAAAAGTTACGGAGGTAGTACAGTACTGAACATTATTCCACAAGTGAAAGCAGAGTTTCGACCACATGGCTCATGCTCGGTCTTCTGCTCCTGTCCTCTTGCACACATGATATTGCTATCTTAAGCATTGCTGTAGCTTCTGAATGGTTGAACTGGCGATTGTTTTCACACTTCCTGTCATTGCTGATTCTGTTTAATCATATAACTTCTATAGCTGTGAGTACTGAGTAATCTGTTACATTTTGTTCTTTAATCTGTCAGCTGCATGATAAATCAAGTAGTCCATCTAGATTTGATACATTTCTGTTTGCTATCAATCTAGATCACTAGGAATAACATATCTGCAAATAACTGAAAGTAGATGTGTTTTGTTATATGGACCTAAGCATCCAAACAGAAAGACAGAATGAAATACATAGCACTCCTAGTTACTGGATAGTACTCCATCTTAAGAAACTAGTTATTGGTACAAATCTGGAGAGTCTCTAGATATGGCAGGGAAAGGCTTGCAACAATTTTTCTGCAACATCACAGAATATTGAGGAACGGAGGGAGTAGTTAGTACTCCCTCTTAAGAAACTAGGTATTGACACAAATCTCGAAAGCCGCTACATATGGCAGGGATAAGGCTTGCAGCAACTTTTCTGCGACACCGCATAATGTTATTCTTATATCAGCTAGATGTAACAATAGTAATACAATACTGAACATTACTCCACAAGTGAAAGCAAAGTTTCGACCACGTGGCTCATGCTCGGTCTTCTGCTCCTGTCCTCTTGCACACATGATATTGCTATCTTAAGCATTACTGTAGCTTCTGAATGGTTGAATTCTCCATCCAGTCTGTGGTCAACAAACTCCAGCAGCCATGACTGGTCTTCGCCTGCTAGTTTCTCTTTAAGGATTTCAATAGAGCATATAGCAGCCATTTCAACCTCCTCCTCGCCCTCAGCCACCCATCTGGAAAGACGAACCCCCTTCACTAACTCAAGAAGCACTACGCCGTAGCTGTAAACATCGGCCTTCCCATTGATTGGAAGATTTAGAGCCCATTCTGGTGCAATGTAGCCTCTAGTCCCATGCACTTTTGACAGCATTTGTGCGCTTGATCCTCGCTGTTGTAGCTTCATCAGTCCAAAATCTGCAATCTTGGGCTGAAACTCTCTATCTAACAATATGTTCTCTGGCTTGACATCGCAGTGCACAATCCATTCAAGACACTCATGATGGAGATAGGCCAATCCTTTTGCCACCCCAAGTGCAATATTGTACCTTTGGCCCCATTGGAGCACAGGAGAATTATTCTGGTGATCAAAAAGAACTGCGGCCAAAGAACCATTCTCAATGAACTCTGAAACCAAGAGCTTGTGTGTCTTCTCGACACAAAACCCCCAAATTCTGACGAGATTCATATGATAGATTCTGCCTATGACGCTTAGCTCAGACCTGAACTCCTGCTCTCCTTGGATCACATCGTTTAGCTTCTTCACTGCGACCTTCCTTTCATCATCGAGGACTCCCTTGTAAACTGCTCCTGATCCACCACTTCCCAGCTCTTCTTGGAAGCAATTGGTTGCCTTCTTTAACTCCCTGTAGCTAAATATTCGGAACTGGCTGGAAATTATCGTGTAACCTTCATCTATAATCTCTGGTCTTCCCTCCCATTTGTGAACAACCCAACAGCCGGCGATGATTAATACCACCTCAATGAAAAGCAGTGTTAATGCAGAAGAAAGGAAGTAGCCAAACTTGAAGTTAGAAGGGCCATCTTGGAACATTAGCGATGAAGTGTTGGCCTCCTTTTGATGAACTTTGCAGGCATGGGTCACTGTAGAAGCCAATTCTGACGAAGACAACACTCCCTTGGGAACTTTCAGATAAATGTCAGTGTGAGGGTTTGGAAAGTTCTTGCCATTAAAAAGATAGACCTTTGTGAAACATTTGCCTTCTCCCTGACGGTATCCAAAAGCTTGGCAATTAGCATTGTCCAAGCACAAATCTTTGCAGTTCCGAATTGTCACCCTCTCCCAGTAGAGCAAGTCATACCCAATGAAATCAGCTCCCGCAACCTTTCTGAATGAGAAATCATGGGTGGCCCTGAGGTTTGGCTTGCGCCTGCACCCTTTGCTCCAGTCGCTTGCATCAACCACCTCAAAGCCTCTGAGGCAAGCGCACTCGAGCTTGGGTATGTACCTGCAGAGGGTGTTTTTGCCGCAGAGTCCATGAATATTGCAGACTCCGCGGAACACCATCCAAGAGACTGACCAGCTGCCGGTTGTCGCCTTCAGGCTGTACAGCCTAAGGTTGCCATCATAATCCAGAGTCAACTTCCTCATAGCATTATCACCAAGATCAGAAGCTGCAAATTTGAAGTTGTCGCTCGCGGCAAACCGGCCTGTCTGCTCAAGAACTCCATACTGGCTACTGTTGTAAGTAGTCCTGTGATTTACAAGCGGGGTGGTGAAAGGGTCAGGCCAGTACACGCTACTAACCTCAGGGCCGTTGTAGATGAGCTTGAGCTGGTTGTCATTGTCAAAGTAGAATGTATACAACCCTGAGGAGAGCAAACCCCTGGCAGATGCAGACACCAGCTTTGTGTGCCGGGTCATCGGCTGCGACGGCAGAAGCGTGTCCGTGGGCGAGTCGAAGCTCCCCCAGAGGCGCCGGCCGTCCGCGTCCACGACGACGAGGTCGCCGCTATCGAGGAGCTCCGCGCGGCTGGCGCGGGTCGCGGTCGTGTTGGTGCTCCAGACGGCGGCGCCATTGTAGTCGAGCAGGGCCAGGGCTCCGTCCTTCCGGAAGGTGAGCCTGGACCCCCTGCCGTTCACCGGCGCGTCGCGGTTGGCCGTCCACGCGACGGTCTTGGCCGCGGCCGAGCCGCGGAACCAGATGGAGAAGGTGTAGGCGTTGGTGGCCACCCCGTAGAAGCCGCAGGCGAAGACGCCGTTGGGCGACGCCAGGATGGCCCTGGTGCCGTCCTCGATGGACACCGAGGAACCTCTGACGAGGTAGCTGCCGCCATTGGTGTGACCCTTTGCGAGAGCAACGGGTATCATCAGCAGGAGAAGGAGTGGGATGGATGTGGTGAAGGTGTATCCACTTTTGGTGGCCGACACCGCCATGGCAGTCGTCATACGGTTCTTTCCACTGATGCCATGTCCCATGTATATATCACACACATGAGTGAAGCTTTGAAAAAAAAGAGTGTACAGTACAGGGCCTTGGCTCACGTGCCAAGTTGCCAAGTTGCTGTAGTAGCACGTACTCAATCTCTCATGCTATGGACCTGGACGGCAAGTCCGTACAGTACGTGGACCCCGAATATTACCAGATGGAGTATAATAATGAGTGAAGATAAAGGTGAGGAACGCGATGGTTCCAGGTATTGAGCAAGCGCCGATAAGGTTGACCGTGGCTTGCTTGTCTTGAGGCTAACTCCACCACGCGACCCCAAACGGACGTCCGTTTTGTTCGGTTTTTGTCCCTTTGGGTAGGGATTTGGGGTCGTGTTCGGGCCTGTCCTGGGATGCGGTGGCCGTGCGCCCAGTGCGCGGCCGCATCCCGGCCGCATCCTATCGGCGTATTATTTCTTTGCAAGTTCTTAACTTTATTTCATCATTCATTTTTGGTACATGAAAAATACATCATCACATTTTGACTAGTAAAGCAAGACCAAAGAAAACAAGAACCACAAGAATACATTTTAGAAGATACCCAACTTCCATAACTGTTCCCTTGAGTTGGGTTAGGGCCTTCTCGATGCACTCGTTGTTGATCTGTGGAGGAGGAGGCTCGATCTGGCATCCTCCTTTCTTCTTCAAGCCAGAAGTCGATGTTGCTTCCTCCTCACACCTAGTCTCGTGTCTAGCCTCTAATCTAGCCGCCTCCATCTTGCATGTTTCTTTCTTCTTCTTCGAGCCTAAAGAAGTAGAGGTTGCTTCCTCGCATCTAGTCTCGTGTCTAGCCTCTAATCTAGCAACAAATGCACTTGTCTCATCTACAGCCTCTATGCTAGCTAAAAGTGCACGAACATCTACTAAATTGCGCTCTATCAATATATCGATGTACTCTTCTTCCCAATACCTAAACTTGCATCCATTCTACACAACAAAATTTGAAGTTAGCACAACTAGTTAAATCTAGAGCACAAACCGAAGCTAAAAAAATCGCATACCCCATCGTTTAAGCACTTGATGAACACCCATCCGGGATGTTCCGGCGTTGTAGACACGCGGCGCACGACCATCCTTGGGCAGTGGTCGCACTTAATGAGTGGCAACGGTGCGCCGGCGAGCTTTTGGGCAAGCGCCGAGCCCGGCCGACCGCCATTCGTGTATCTGCCGGCGGACCACCGACGGTGTAGATCCGAGCGGCTAGAGGAGGAGCCACTGCCTGCATGTGGCCTTGCGGCCCTGCCAGGGCCTTCCGGCGAGGTGCCTGGCCAGTCCATGGCGCGGCCCGGCCTCCCACAGCCGGCCGAGCTCAAGACCGACCGGATCCGCCCCAAAACCGGCCGGCGGGTGCGCAAACCAGGTGGCCGTGGTCGCGTCCGAGCCCGGCGCCGAGGGGAAGGGGTTGGGCGAGCTCGCGTCCGAACTGCACGGCTGATATGGCAGCGGCGGCGGCGGCAGCGACGGGAAGAGTGGAGGGGGTACGGCCGGAGGGAGGGAGGGGGGCGGATAGAAAAAGGCCCGTCTTGTGCCACCGACGGGCGGGCCAGGAGAGGACACGCGCAGACGACCCGCGTTTCCGCGCGGTGTCTGTTTCACCCCAAAAGCGGCGCAAGTTTGGGCCGGGAATGGGTCGAAAGCGGACACAAAGCGGACAAAAGTCCGTTTGCTCCCGCGCGCTGGGCCGCCTCCTTTGTCCCTTTTACCCCAAACGGACGGGGCCGGACAGGATAGGGTCACGCGGTGGAGTTGGCCTGAGTGAGAGACGAGCACGTGCTTCATCAGCCTGACGGCTTCCCTCTGAATTATTTCCTGGCTCGTACTAGTCGGTGTGATGAAGTTATTAAGGTGTGCAGAGTTTTATACCAAGTGGAAAGGTAATAGCACTGCAGGTCCCTCAACTTGTCATGGAGGTGATGGTTTGGTCCTTGAACTTGAAAAAGTGGATTATTTCATCCCTCAACTTGTCATGGAGGTGCAAGTTTAGTCCTGGGCCAATCAGAACTCGCCGGGTGGAGCCAGCTGGCCTGGGCCGGTCAGTGTCGTGCATTTTGCAGTTTACCCCCTGCCTTTAACACCTATCAACCCGCACTTGTCCAAGGCAGGTGAAGTAACAGATACGTTGGACCTGCACAACTAATTCTGGGATTCTCTTCTGCATAGTAGTTCTGAACAGGTGAAGTATCCTGACTTCTAATTCTCTCTTTGGCCGATGATGTGCTGAAATATCGTGCTGAACATGTGAAAATATCTATTACATGACGTGCAAAATTGAACGCTAGTGCGTGCCTGAGGTCTTCTACTTCTCTCAGTGATATCTGTTCTTGACTCGGCTGTGCTGTAAGTCGTTCCTGACAACCTCTTCTTCTTTTGCTGCTTTGTGCCTTTGTACGCCCGAGCCAACTGTGAGTTTTACTGACACTGTAATGAAGTGACATTTCTGCTGTGGATACAACAATTTCTTGCTCTTATACCGATATCTGTCTTGGTGCTAGTATGTGATAAATGCAATGACACTTCTGAAGTTCTGAGACATCCAGAATTCTTTTGTTGCTTCCATGGTTTTGGTTTTGTTGGCTGTTGATGTCCTAGAATCTCACTATCGTTCTGAGGCCATTAAAGCACCTGACATTCAACTTGTAGCAGTAGCATTTTCCTCTTTCGCTTCTTCTTCTTAATTAGGGAATAATTAATAGGCCTGTGATGGAAAGCATACCGGGATTCACTATAGCACTCACCTGTGAGTTGGTACATGAAGTGAAAATTTACAGCGCTGATGCATCTCCCATTTCTCTCTTCTTTGCCCCATTTCCTTTCTCAGTGAACTTTGCTCACGTCTCTCTGCTGCCAGCTGTCACTTGTTTCTTTTGGCTGGTTAATTATTTTCCTTCCTGCTACTTACTGGAAGTTTGCCTTGCTTAATTATTTTTCTTTTGCTGCACCGGTTGTGGTTTGAGTTACATATAAACTTGAGCTACTCCTCTTTGTGTCCAAACTATGTTTCTCTCTTAGTTGATTTTTCTGAAACCTCTTGTGTTGTAAGCTCATTGCAGAGGCCGTGGATAACCTTGACAAGTTACACACATTGCGTCTCTGAGGCCTTCTGTTTGGATCTAATTCAACTGAGTTTGGTCAGGTCTGTGGCCAAAACTTATCAATCCAGTTTTTTTAATCTGAATGAACACAATTCGCTGCTTCATTTCTGCTATGATTTCCTTCGGTTTTCTTACTCAATTGAGCATTTTTGCTGTATATCCAGGATTCTTAGTGTTATGTGATACGATTGAGCATTTCAGTCACTTGCAGTGTGGGCAGCTTTCATCTTCTTGGCCCATTTTCAGCCTAAGTTTCAGTTGCGCCGAGTGGATTTTGTTAAAGGCAGGGGGCAAACTGCAAAATACATGGTGCTGACCGTCCAAGCCGAGCTGGCTCCACTTGGCGAGTTCTGATTGGCCAGGACTAAACTTGCACCTCCATGACAAGTTGAGGGATGAAATAATCCACTTTTTCAAATTCAAGGACCAAACCATCACCTTCATGACAAGTTGAGGGACCTGCAGTGCTATTGCCTCCCAGAACTGAGTAGTAGCATTCCATTGTGCTAGCCGTTGTGCTCCGGCCGAAAACCTGGCGTCGGTGGTTCACTGAGAAATGCTGTGATCTGGCAAGAAAGAAAGTCTACCTATAAACCTTGCGCTGACCAGTCAGTCTCCTTGGGTGCAGGTGTGGTTGGTTCTTGGCATGGCCGGTGGATCAAATAAATGACGCTGGTGTTCATGCTGCTTCGTGTTGGCTCTCGTAAAAAATCTGGGCTGTATCAGCAAAAATGGCAAAGAGAGAGAGAGAGAGAGAGAGAGAGAGAGAGAGAGAGAGAGAGAGAGAGAGAGAGCCTGTCAGACAACCTGAGAGCCACCCTCCTGGCCCAGCAGCAAGAGAGCTGACCAAGAACGATCCTTTACAGCAATGGGATCAGTCAGACTGATCCGAGCCGTTAATCACGCTCTAGCCCACAAGTCAAATGTTATCAAGCAAGCTTAGTGCTTGCCTCCTCATTAGTCAAGGATGCAGCGGTACGATCCTAGAACAACAGATCGTGTTCAAGTAAGGTCACGTTGCAGTGTAGTGGGAATCCCATTTTAAGCTGGTTCTGCTGAGCGTAAGCAGCCGACGTGGTACTGGCCGCGCTTGGAGGCGGTGTATTGCAATACGGAGGTGTCAAATTTACAGGTGTATTATACCGGTCACGACTGATTTCCGGCTTGAAACAACCGGAGGCGTGTATCTTTAACAGGTTTTTCTTTTTTGAGAAGGAATGTATCTTTAACAGGTTTTTTATTAAAAAAAACAGGTGTATTCGAAAGAAACACGCTAATCCAAACAGGGCCTAATGTAAACGGCTCTGTGCCCTGTGTAGTAGTGTAGAGTGCTTGGACGTTCAGCGTGTAACGGACCGGCCCAATATGCTACGGTGTGGTCTGGAGTCCTGGCCGGCTGGCCCGCTAAAAATCTAAGTCGAGGCTGAAGACTTCCTAAAAGAAAAGTCGAGGCTGAAGACCCCAATGTTAAAGATAGATGGAGTACTCACCCTCAAAAAAAGAAGATAGATGGAGTACTTTTCTTTTTTAGGGAAAAAAAGAGTACTCCATCTATCTTCGTTTCTCAAAAAAAAAAGAGGCTATGCTCTGGAAGTGGCGTTTTGGTGCTCGGGCTCAGCTGAGCCCGAAATCTGAGCCCTGGGTTTGTGCGTTGGGATGGTAGACTCTCTGTCAGACGCGGCAGAGTTGCACGAGGAAAAAATAAGGATACGAACCCTATACGCCCCGCTACAGTGCGCTCAGGTGGGCCTTTCCGTACCGCGCGGCGTCCATCCGTCAATGAGTAGTCATGGGCCGTGGATCAGAACGTTAGAGGAAAGCTGAGCCCTGTCGTTTTGGCGAACCTGAGCCGTCTCGGCAGGGCACATCCGCACATGTGTGGTAGGTTTGTCTCACAAAAAAAAAACATGTGTGGTAGGTGGGGGTGGGGGATTCACCATGGGAAATTTGTGGAAGGTTCCTCGTGCCTATGGCGTGTGCGGCGGCTGCTGCTTCTTCCGGCGGCGCCGTGATGGAAGCTGACGGGCTGGAGTTTTCCTGCTGGATCTGTGTGAGTTCTCCTACACCAGCGCTCCTCCCCCGAATCAGTGTGATTCCTACAAATTTGTTTGCGCGATTCATGTAATTCCCCCGTCCTCCCGCCGCCGCCCGCCGGTGACTCCGTTCTGGCTCAGGATGCAAGCGGACGCACCGCTGCGTCTGCATCCGTCCGCAACTAAAATCGTACAACAAGTTTAGTAGGAGTACGATTTAGCAGCGCCCACTTCCGCAAGTTTCCATACCAGCTACGCCCGACGGGCACATGCGGACCCGCATGTGAGTTAGCTGCGTTTCCACTATTGGCTAAAGTACAGTATGCTAGTTTGCCGTGCTAATTGCTAAAGTACAGTATGTACGCTAGTTTGCAAACTAGCTGCTGTACACGTTCAGTTGTCCAGTTTGGAAACAAACAGCCTCATGTGGACATTCAGCTAGCTCCAGTAGACATGCAGACTCATGCGGAACATTCAGATTATGTACCCATTCAGACCAAAGTGGTAATACAAAAGGAGCATGTTCCTTCACGAATTCATTTTGGCAAAACAAATCAGACCAAAATGGTGACAGGAAGAACCGACTAACCAGTAAACATGCTCCTTCAAGAATTCTGATTAGCTCAGGTAAAAGAAAAAACAAGAGTTCTGATTAGCTAAATTTCAGATTTTTTTTTTCATTTTGGCATCGTCTTATGTTGACAGATCTTACTCTCTGCTTTTGGTTCTGCACACAAAAGTTCATTTCAGCCAAATACATCATATCAATTAAGAAGGCATTTCCAGCTACAGATTGATAGAAAACGATTTAATAACTAACGATGAGGAGTTGACGAAGAAACATACTTTATAAATTACCAAGCTTTGACATGTGAATCTTATCTTTTGAGCACATTGCATACCATGTCCATTGGTTGAAACTACTGAACAAAAAGAGGACTATCTAAAAAAAAATATGCTATTTATTTTTAGCAGCTGTCCCCCCCCCCCCCCCCCCCAACATCTTCTCAAGGCAGAAAACAATTAATGATACAGTACAAAACAATTAACAGATTTTGATTCTCCTCAGGAGCCATTAATCATAAATGATTTTGTACTTGTGTAGATCTGCAGGACAAGATCTTGCCAGAGAGACGGTTGATTGCAAAACAAATCCTAAGTCGATTGCAAAAGAGGATCTTCAGTTGATTGCCAAGGGAGATCAAGTGATCAGATCACATCTATGGAATTGAATCGTCTCCAACTTAAAACTAGACAATTTAGAAATTCTCAAACTATCTTATTTTTTTCATTAGCATGATCTTCCTGCAGGAAGTGTACACAGTATAAGTTGTTTGTCAATGGAAGTTAGTGTAAACAAGACATAACATAATCTTTTAGATAATGACAGGACAAATATATTACTAAACCATGTATCATGTAAATAAATAAAAAATAATACATGAGAAAGCAACTGTCATGCCCTGTTTCATGCTCTGTTTATTACCAGCAAATATTTTTCAGGAAAAGACATAGCAATATGCCCTGTTTCATGCCCTCATTGTTGGCTTACACTACAAATGCAGATGGGTGCTGCTCTATCCACTGGTATAGAAATAGACCCTTAATATGTACGCTCTACCCATGGAAACATGTTACTGAATGGTATGGATTCCAACAAAATGCTGGTTTACTTGGTACAGACGGGTGCCGAGCCTTCATGCTTCTCAAGTACAATTGACAAATCAAAAGAGATGGTCGAGGATATAGTTGCTCGAGCAAGGGGTTCAGTAGTACAATTGACAAGTACAATTGACAAATCAAAAGAAAAGGCCCAGCAGTAATCTTGAGCTGAAGTCCTCAAGGGGAACGTACGTACGACATTGTTGCTGCAAATATACTACTGAACCCCTTGCTCGAGCTGGTCGACGATATAGTTGGATTTGCGAAAATTGGTGGAGCAGTTGCTGTTTCAGGGATATTGTGTGAGCAGGTAAAGGGATTTGACAGTTTCCAAAAATATCAGGTAGCTATATGTCTTGTTAGTAGCAGCACTTGACAAGATTCCAATGATCAAAGTATATCAAGCAACCACTAACTACTAGCAGCTATAGTTTCTCTGAGCACACACTCCTCAGGATTACAACAAGTAATTAAGATTTCAGTTTCATGTGTTTGTTTTCAGGTGCAGAACTGACATGAGTTTAGAGTTCAAAAATTTCTTACAACATGTAGCATTCCCTGATGGCATTTGCTGCTTATAAACTACAGAGTATAGTGATAATAAATCACACTAAGGATAGGTAGAAGAGAGGATCAGAATACATACATGTACCTTCACCTCCTTACTCGCTGGATTCTTGTCTTTCTATCTCTGCCGGCGCCATGTGGGGACAAGTGGATGCTGGGATGGTGACGAGCGGGGAGCAGGGGTGGCGCTGGCGGAGACAATAAAGCGGGACACCCGGGGACGAGCAGGGTGGCCGGGTGGTGACGAGTGGGAGGCCTGCCTGGCCGTGGCAAACGGCGGCGTGCCCTGTCGGGAGGATGCCTTCCTTCGTTGCTGCATTGTGACTCTTGAACGAGTGCCTCACGGATGAGCGCCCTGGAACAATCTTATCCGAAAAATTTAGAAGAACCTACTAAGAGTGTAGTGAAACCATAACTTGGTTTGAGTTTCAACTCGATGGGTGAGGCGTAAGACTTTTACAACTTGTATTCGTGGGAGATTGGCTTTGGCATACAGTATGGCAAGAGTAGACTGAACGCGAAGACCAAATCAATGGAGGAGATCGTGTGCGGCTGTTCGGTGAGAGATATTGTGTTCATCTGAATGTTGTTTTTGATGACAGTGCTTTCAGACGGGGGCAGTAACATGGGTTATTTATTATGTTGAACTTGGTGTGCAGGGAAAGCCGGAGGTGGAGAACATCCGGTCGTGCAGGTGAACACAATGACAACGATGGGGCGGCGATGAGAAGTGCAAGGGCGATGTCGTTGAGGTGTGTCGACATACAGATAATGTGTGTAGTATCTAGCAGTACAATGGCCATTGCATTGACTTGCCGCTTGCAGGACTACCATACCAGCCGCGGGATGCGTTGAGCACGACCGGAGGAGGGCGAAGAGCAGGGCGATCCAGACGAAGCATGTGAGATCGTTATTCGGAAAGATTGCCTTGTCTTCTCCTGGACCGTATTTGTCAGGCTGCAAGAGCAACAAGGCAGAGTGAGGTGTTGGAGTTTGAGGACGAAGCATGGAAGACCTTCGCACGCTGGGTATTTGAAAAGTCACCGTGGTCTGTGGATGTACATTTGATTAATCTATGGGGTCTTTGATTAAATGCACTTGGTAGTGATGCATTCGGAATAAAATAATAATGTCAGCTTGCATGCATGAAGAGTTGAGCGTGCATGCGGTAGATTTTTATTTTACTTTTTTGGGGCAATGTGCATGCGGTAGATGTCAGATGGATCAGGATCGCCCAGGCAAAAAACAGGGCAATCTGGGTTTATCAAGGGTCGTGGAATTGCGGACAACTTCCTCCTAGCTGCTGACATTGTGCAAGCTTGCTATAAACGTAAAATCCCAACGATCGTTCTAAAATTAGACTTTCAAAAAGCCTTCGACTCCGTGTCTTGGGACGCCCTCTCTCGTATCCTACAGGCTAAAGGATTCCCTGCACTTTGGTGTAGGTGGATCGAATCTCTAAATGGCTCGAGCAGTTCTGCAGTAGTTCTTAATGGGAAGCCCGGGCCTTGGTTTCCTTGTCGGCGAGGGTTCCGTCAGGGCGACTCCCTCTCTCCTTACCTGTTCATTATAGTGGCTGACGTTCTACAACGTTTGATTCTGCAAGCTTCTGCCTCGGGGTATCTCTCCCACCCTTTAGACCCATCCCTTCCTTGCCCGGTTCTCCAGTACGCCGACGATACCTTAATCATCCTGCCAGCCGTCCCTGAACAGCTTCACCACCTTAAAAGGTTGCTCACCTTGTTCTCACAAGCCACTGGGCTCTCGATTAATTTTCACAAAAGTACGTTTGCCCCAATTCACATCGACCATGAGAACTCTGACAGTCTTGCGGCGATCCTAGGATGCCCTGTTGCATCCTTCCCGCAATCGTACCTGGGTCTTCCTCTCTCAACGACAAAACTCAATCTATCTGCCTTTTTCTTCATCATTGACAAGGTGGACCGGCGGCTTGCAGGGTGGAAGGGTTTGATGCTCTCCTTAGCCGGAAGGGCGATCCTCGTTCGTGCAGTTCTGCGTGCCCTTCCAATATATGCGATGAGTGTTCTCATGCTGCCTGCTGGTACCCTTCAGGAAATAGAAAAATGTTGTCGTGCTTTCTTCTGGTCTGGGCAGGAAACGACATCGGGCGGACAGTGTAAAGTGGCTTGGGATCTGGTGTGTGCACCGTTCGCTCATGGGGGTCTAGGATTCTACAACCTCAAACACATGAACCTCTGCCTTCTTCTAAAACACCTCTCCAAACTTCATGACTCTGGAACCACCGAACCTACTAGCTACTTCATCACAAACTATGGGTGGACTCCTGCGCGGGACTTGGGTACTTGCAGCCCCATGATTACTCCAGTATGGCGCGATATTTTCAAAGGGTTGGACTTCTTCCGCTCGATCACTAGAGTCTCTGTTGGAAACGGCACTACCACATCCTTCTGGTACGACCTGTGGCTCCCCAATGACAACATGCCCCTCTCACAACAATTCACGGCTCTGTTATCCCACACCAACAGGCCGACGGCCTCGGTCGCGTGGGTGCTGGACTCTCCGCAGCTGAACCTTGACCTTACACCCCGGCTATCGTATGCAGCAGAGAACGACCTTGCTAACCTACGTGCTATTTTGGCAACGATAAACCTGAATATGCAGGTGACCGACGTGAGGACTGACAGGTGGGATGGTAAGCCGCTAACCAACCGCAGGGCATACATGGCACTCTGGTCGGCAGCCCCGACTGACCCTCTTGCAACACCCCTCTGGAAGAACTATTCTCCAAACAAATGTAGGATGTTTGTCTGGCTTGCACATAAAGATCGTGTGTTTACCAACGAGAGACGGTTCAAACACTCCATTGCAACCTCAGATCAGTGCCCTCTCTGCGATGGCCGAGAGAGCATTGATCACCTGCTGTTCCAGTGTCATCTGCTCCGTCCACTCTGGGACGAACTTCAGAGTCTTCACTTCGGGAGACCACACTCCTTGCTGGATATTTGGAATGCTGACGGGGCTAATAAAGTTCGGTCCACCGTCATTATAGCTCTTCTTTGGAACATTTGGAAACGGCGGAACGCGAAAGTATTCCGCAATGACACTCTGGGGGTTTACCACATTGCTCGCTCGGCTGCGGATGATTTGATGCTGTGGTCTCACAGATGTAAAAATGTTCAGAAGCAAAACCTGCTCCGAGACTGGAGCTCTATGTTGTTTCATTTAGCTGGGAGAATATAGGCTTCTACCCGTTTCTGTTTCCCCTCTAGTTTGCTCCTTCATCTCCTTCCACCTTGTACCTCTGCTCTCTATGTAATTGCTACTTTTGGTAATATAAAGGTTCAGGCAGGCGTAAGCCCGCCGTTGACGCGTTAAAAAAAAAGCAGGGCCGTGCGGGACGAGCTGTTCCTTTATCCCGTGACAACGGCGGCCGCTTTAATGACATTGATGGCCCACAATATTTCTATATCATGTACTGCGTGAATACTTGTTAAAATACAACTTGCAACACGAATCCACGTGTAACTAGATGGCTAAGATATTGGGTGCAGCTGAGCTCGAGCTTAGAAAGGAATTTTCGCTATGCTCTTCTCTTTTTGCTGATTTTTCTTAAGACTAGTCACAACGGAGAGTAACTTACACGTGATTTACAGGTGTATTATACCGGTCACGACTGATTTCCGGACTGAAACAACCGGAGGCATGTATCTTTAACATGTGTATTCGAAAGAAACACGCTAATCCAAACAGGGCCTAATGTAAGAGCAACTCCAACGGGTCGACCCAAACGGACGGCGATTTAGTCTGTTTTTTGTCCGTTTGGCACGGGTCAAGGCCGGCGTCATCGTCCTCGAGGACAGCGACGACGAGGCGCCCGGGCCGTCCAACCCCTCACGCATCGGCGACACAGGGCAGGGGTGCAGCAAGGACGGCGCCTGGCACGGGGATGTCGACGATGACGGCGGCGACGACTACACCAAGTTTTACAGGCTCCTCGGCATGTAGGAGGCGGGCGGCGGCGGCGCGGCATCTAATAGTGTTTTTAAGTTAGAGTAATGCTAGACTTAGGTAAGGTTACGTAAATGTTTTACGTAAAAGGGAACGTGGTGAGGTGGGATTGGATGGATAGGGGCAGCGGGGGCCCACCCCATTAAAATCAGGGGGGCAGAGAGTTTTAGTTAGGAAGCTTTCGTAAGTCTTCATAGTGTGTTACGTAGATGTAGGATTATCGTTTAAGTTATGTTTCAAATTTTGTACAAATATCAATGGAACACCTAAATTTCTTCAATTTGTGTCGTGTTTGGCCGAATTATGGCCGAGTTTGGTTTTTAAAAATTGGCGTATGAGGCGAGCTTGGGGCGGTGGTTGGGAAACCGACCGCCCCCATGCCGATATTTCCGGCGGCGCACCCCTAGGCGACGCTATTTCAAGCCCGCGGGGGGGGGGGGGGGGGGCGAACGAGTAGAGATGCTCTAACCCACTGCAAAAATTTTTTGCATGGTAATACGTGTCTCGTTCATATCATAAAGAACAAAGTACAAGTCACGTAAAGACCGACATGACAAAACTGGAAAGATAGCAGAACATCTCTGAACTTGACACCAACGCCTGTCACCTGCCTCCGGCACCGCCCCAGCAGCCACCGAAGAAAAGAATGATGAATCACCACCTCACCCGAGCTCGCGACGCGGCTCCATCGCTGATATGCAGCTTTGCGGACCTTCAAGGTGGCTCACCAAAAGTGAAGCCCTTGCCGTTGAACGAATCAGACCGGGGCAACACCCCGGACACGCCATCGAACTCCAGATCTGGCACCCCACCGTGACTAAGACACCGAAGGAGGAAACCATAACTGTCATCCACAAACCACGAGCCCAGTAGATGTTCCGTCTTTCAGATGTCGTCGATGCAGACCACAATCTGCATCCGCTCCTGGACTACCTCCCAAGCTCCGCGACGACGCTGGAGCAAACGCCGTCGCAACGGCGGAGCCTGAGGACACAGGTCCACCACGAGGATGCCGCCGCCGACACACCATCCTTGCTTGAACAGACTGGTTTCTAAATCCATCCCAACCATAGGACCGATGGCCTTGTCAGGGAAGGATCCGAAGAATATTTATTTAGCGCCATCATCATCGCCTCCGAAGCAAAGACAATAAACAACCTAAGAACCTAAACTACGAGGGAGTAAAATCAATCCACACGCGTGGAAGATCCGGCAACCCCCCACCACCGACGACCGAGGTCGCCGGTGCAGGGGAGCCGCCGGAGAACTGCGGTGGAAAATCGGCCTCTCCTGGCGGCGGCTAGGGTTGTAGCCGCCAGGGCGAGGAAAACGCCTCGCTCTATCAAACTCGATCCTGGTCGTACGTACGTAGGCACGTAACCCACTGCAAATTGAGCAGCAGTAGTAGTCTAGTAGACCAGTATTATGATCAGTTTTGTGTAAACATACTACACTTGGACGCAAAATCGGAGGAAACAAAGTCACATGCTTATTTTGTAACAAGATACAGTACTTATTATCATGCATGGTAGGAAGACTAGTGGGTGGACTCATCATGCTCAGCCGCTCTGGTGCCCTCGCTCGTCTGATTCGTCGTGAACGCAATGGGCCTAATGGCGTTCCTCGTGTCGGCATTGGCACAAGGACGACGGCTCTCCGCCGTAAGGTCACTTGTGATCGAGCGTCCACCGGTGCTGGAACTGGAACCCCCAGTCGACGACGACGTGTAGGTCGACCTGTGCGGCGCCCGCGCGTACATCGCCACCGGCATCTCCGGCGGCAGGTCTGGAAGCGGTGCTTCGAACTGCAGCACGCTCATGGCTTGTCGGATGGACGGCCGGAAGCCGTAGTCCGGGTGCACGCACCAGAGGCCCACGACCAGCGCGCGCTCCATCTCACGCGCGTCCAGGTCGCCGTCGAGCCGCGCGTCCGCCGCGTCGACGAGGAGCGTGCCTCTCCCGTACAGCTCCCAGACCCACCGCACGAGCATGACCCTCCCCTCATCCTCCTCCTCCAGCTGCGGGACGACGGGCCTCCGTCCGCAGGCGACCTCGAGGAGGACAACCCCGAAGCTGTAGACGTCGGTCTCGGCGCTGGCCCGGCTGGTCACCGCGCACTGCGGGTCCATGTACCCCCTGGTGCCGGCCAGCGTCGTCGTGTGCGCGCCGCGGCAGTGGTCGACGAGGCGCGCGAGCCCGAAGTCCCCCAGCCTGGCGTTGAACGACGCGTCGAGCATCACGTTGCTGGGCTTGATGTCCCTGTGCACCACGCACTGCTCCCACTCCTGGTGCAGGTAGAGCAGCGCCGAGCCCATGCCGAGAATGATCCTGTACCTGGCTGGCCACGTGAGGACGCTCTTGGAATGGTAGAGATGGTCGTCGAGGCTGCCGTTCGTCATGAGCTCGTAGACGAGCAGGAGCTCGTCGGCCTCGTGGCACCACCCGAGGAGCTGGACGAGGTTGCGGTGCCTCAGCCGCCCGATGATGGTCACCTCCGCGACGTACTCCCTCCTCCCCTGACTCGACGTCTTGGAGACCCTTTTGATGGCAACGTGGAGCCCCTGCTCCTGCAGGTGCCCTCGGTAGACCGCCCCGAAGCCGCCCTCGCCGAGCTTCTCCTCGTCGGAGAACCCCTTCGTCGCCCGCGACAGCTCGCCGTAACCGAACCTCCGAGGGCCTGCCCCTTTCTCGAACTCGTCGTCCATGTCTACGTCGACAGGGATCTCCTCGGCATCATCTTCAGATGCCTCTTGCGTGTGCTTGCCCTTTCTTTTCAGATATTGGAGGTAGCCGCGCCATGCGGCCACGGCCAGGAAGATGAAGACACCGACGGATACCAGCCCCGCTATCAGATTTAGACCTGTCCTTTTCCTCTTCGAGGTTTTGTAATCTGCCGATAAACATATATACTGAGTGAGTAAACTTTACTGTATGTGCTAACCTTGTGGACTTGAAAAAGGTTTTGATTTGAACACAGCCAAATCCTATCCACTTACCGGTGACGGTGAGAGTGGACTCGAACGACCAAGAAAGGATCTGGTGCTGCTCGACCAAGTCCCCGATGGCCGCCGAGAATCCGACCGCCGCGTCCTGCGGCAGGCCGGCGGCCCGCAGATCGACGTTGGCGCTGACGGTGTAATAAGTCCTCTGCTCCGGCATGTGCAGGGTGGCCGAGAGCGTGGCCAAGCCAGCATCGTACCTGACTGACGCTGACATGACCCCATTGAAGCTCCCGTCCGGCAGCGCCGCGTATGCCATCGAGCTGATGCTGTTGACGTTGACGCCGAGGTGGTTCACGGTGTCGTTGGGGTCCCAGTCGACGTTCCTGAACGTGTCGAACTCCACGCCCACGGTGGGCGGGAAGAATGTGTTCGCCGGGTTGCCGCGGTTGTTGAACAGCGCCAGGAAGCCGCCGGAGGCGTCCGTCGGCAGGCTCGCCGGGTAAGGCCCCACGAAGAACGCCATGCCATCACCCTGCTGCGGTGAGCGCAGGCATGTCATGGATATAATACTTAGTTACAGGCTACAGCTGACAACGCACCAAACTAATTACTGGAGTAATTCTCTTCTCAGACGGACAAATTATACTCGCCTGGCTCGTGGTCGCGTTGAGGGGCTTGACGGCGAAGGTGAAGTTGGTGCTGAAGCTGGCGACCTTGCCGGTGCTGTCGTCCCAGAGACGCACGGCCTGCCGGTGGCCGACGCGGCCGGTGCTCCAGCTCCTAGAGAGGTTCGTGAGGTCGATCCGGTCCCGACCGAGGGCGGGGCCGGAGTCGTTCATGTACTTGAGGTCAGCGCCGGCGAGGACGCCCGGGGCGGAGAAGTTATAGTCGAAGGTAAGCGAGGTGACTCGAGGAAGAAGGCAGCTGGATATGGCTAGGAGCACGTACGGGAAGCAGCGGAGGACTAGACAGCACTTGGCTCCCACCATGGCCATGGACGTTCTGCGCGCAGAGCTCAGCTGTTGTTGCTTAGGTATCGACGTTAAGCAATGCCCTCTCCCTCGTCCTCGTCCTCGTCGATTGTTCAGGCAGAGCTTTTAACTGGCTTTTCACGAGTGCCACATAATTGACCTGTAGAGTGGCCTCGATGTCACGCCATTTCAGATGGATTGATTGGGCTTTCTCGGCTCCGTTGACGGGAGACATTACCCAGAGGCAACCATCTTTGGGAGTCTCAGCCCGTACGTTCGGTCTTTCCGGTATTTAAAAATTTCGGTCTTCTATAATTGAAGACTGAAATAATTTCGGTCTTTTCGGTTATTCACCAGGTCCCGACCAAACAGACCAAATTATTTATGTTACTTCCAATACAGTTGTATACAATACAAACTACATAGAGTACAAAGGTTTATGTGTGTACACTGTACAGAGACAACAAATGTTGTATATAGCCATATAGGCGCATGTGTACATAAGAAAAAATTCAAACAAGTAACACTTGTATGCAATATGCATGGAGTACAGTACACCACATGAAAATCTTAAAAATAGAAAATCAGCACTATATATAATCACCACTTCACCAGCAACAAGATTCATGCATGGATACTCATTTATATTTGACAGCAAAATGTAAGAAGATCAAGTAACATCAGTCGATGGAATCGACAAGCAGCAAACACCATCACCGCTTAGCACTTGACAACATAGCACTTAACATGAAATAAATCAAGTTCAATACATGATCTCATTTCAGCAGCAAACAACAAACATTAAGGTCTCATACTCTCACTCTCAGTTCTCAATTCTCAAGTCTCAGGTCACAAATCACAAGCACAAGATAATAACTAAAACATCATACATTCAACATGATTTTAGTTCAGCCATGAGTAGACGTTGACGCCACATTGTTGGTCGACTTGCACACTTGTTTGACTTGGCCATGGAAGAAGCAACAACACCACCATTGACCTTGCGCTTTCCCTTCACCTTGTCACCAAATTCTTCAAACAACTCTGACACAAGTCAAGTATTCAATCAAATTTCATAATCTGCTAGCAATGGTGATATGCATATTAATAATTGTGAAAATAACCCATACTGGGTTTCCAAGCTGATCACCTAGAAGGCTAGAATAACGAAAAAACTAACGTCGACACGTGTGGCATCTTGGACAAGTGTGATATGTTGTAGAATAAGAAATCGAAAAAATTAATGCCCACACGTGTGGCATCTTGCACATCACCCGCACGCCTCCATCATCACTCATTTGCCACGTATGAACAGATGACATCAGCAGGAATCTTTTTGGTTTTCGCCTTAAAAATGTTTTACCTCCTAATTAAAAAATCAAATTAAAAATTCATTTTCACCATTAAATCCGCCTCGATGAGATCTTCAAAACTAGACCCATGTTGATTTGTTTCAACGAATTTTTTTTTGCCCAAAAATTGCCATGATGTGTACACTGTAGTTGCCATAGTGCTTAAACTAAATTTTCCATGTGGCGATTTTAGTTTGTAGAGCATGGCAATTTTAGTTTTTTTATGATGGCAATTTCAGTACTTTGACCACGAAAATTATTTTTTGTATGAACCATGGCAATTTTAAGTGCATGTATCATGGAAATTTTAGTTTATGGTTCATGGCTAGTCTAGTTTCTTAATTCTTCGTTTTATAATATGTCAGAATTTACTTTTAAATGTAGAAGAAAATAGCTGAAATATATCATGGCAACTTCAGTGTAAACATCATGACAATTTATATGCAATAGACATGGCAACTTTTAATCAAAAAAAATCATCAAAATATATTGATATGAGATCTAGTATCGAAGATCTCGTCGCGAGGGATTTAATGATGAAAACGGATCTTCAATCGGATTTTTCATTTAAGAGATAAAATATTTTAAAAACTGAAAATCCAAAAAGATTCCCACATGCATGCATGTGGTGACTTGACACAGTCTGTGTGTTATAGGGCGTGTGGGCGTGTTTGGCTCCCACCACATGTGTGAGCGTTAGCGTTGTCCTAAGAAATAAGTTTCTTATGAAAATGGCAAACTGGTGTGCATTCAATTAAGGAAAAACAATGCTTCTCAACCAAACAGCAAACGAAATTGCTCTACACACGATGTGCCCTGGCCGATCTGTGCACGACAAAACAATCAAGCGGCCGCTGCTCCTCTGTGGACTAGATTCCTACCGCTGGATTTGATCGTCGTCTGCAAATCGTCCAAAATTGTCGTCCGCATAGCATTGCTCAACAGCAAACCAATGACATGCAAATAGCCAGCATCATGGGTAGTCCCAAGGAAACAGGAGCGCATCTAGAAAGCCAACATCATTGGTAGGGGCTGATAAAAAAAGGAACCGGTGGTGCTAAGAAACATACCTAGTTAAACAACCAGTTGGTCTTATTATCTAAATTAGGAAAGTGCAACCTGGAAGTTAACAATGCCATTTTACAAATTCAAAAAGCTAAAATATTATTTGAAATCCCGAACAGTTTTAGATTTGTGAACAAAAAAAATGCGAACATTTTTTAAATTCCCAGACCTTTTTTTGAGTTTCAGAATGAATTTTGAAACATGAACAACTTTCAAATTCGTGAACAAAACTGGAAAGTGGGGACATTGTTGGAAGTTGGCGGACATTTTTTGAATTTGCAAACAAAATTTCGAAACATAAACATTTTTAAATTTTGCAAACAAAATTTTCAAAAATGGGAATTTTTATAAAATTCCCCAAAATTGTCGGAATTTGTGAACAAAAATTTAAAATGGAAACATTTTTAAAATTTCTGAACATTTATTTAAAAAGAGAATAAAAAGGAAAGAAAATAAAAAGAGAAACAGAAAAGGGAAAAAGAAAAAGAAAAGAAAAACAAGAAACAAAAAATCAAAATAAGAATAAAAAGAAATGGAAAAAGGAAACAAAAAAACAGGCATGTTGGTGGTTCTATGTCTGGACCTGGGGTCTTTGTTCAGTCATGCTCACCAGGGACAGGATATATCATTGGTTCATATGCTGCCAAGTAATATGGTTTCTTGAAAAATTTGCTTACAAAGTCCTCTGGAAACCTTTTTGCCTTGTTAATTGCTGAGATGGCATGGTTACATGGGATGCCACTGAGGTCCCACTTTCTGCAAACATAGGTTTCAAGTTCCAAATTGGCAGCATGTGTTTGCTCCCAACTAGTTACTTGCCACAAGTTAACACCTGCTTGAATGGGTTTGCAGTACCTGGCCCTTTTCTTTTCAATCTCCAACTTCTCACTGTAATGTGGTGTGATCTCCCATCTAGCTTCCTTTCCACTCTCTCTATTCTTGTGCCACCTAACTATCTGCTTATCCTTTATGCCATCACACATAGTTTTTATTGGTTTTTTCCTATGATCTAGGATGTACTTGTTAAACACCTTAGACAAATTGTTGACAACCTGCAATTTGTGTCAAATGCATGCCTAGCCTGGGTTTTCTTGGGTATTGCACTAAGCCACTGCCAAGCTTCCTCACTCTCAGCTTTGAGATCATCCATTTCTGTATTAAATTTGTGTTCATTATATGCATAACTGGCATTATCCATGCGCTTCCTAAGGTCTTCCCCCCTAAAGCCAGCATTTTGGAAGTTTCCATATATGTGTCTTAAGCAAAATCTTTGATGACTGTTAAGAAAAACTCTATCCACTGCATACAGTAACCCCTGGTGCACACAATTTAAACAGCTAAGCTACTGTCTAATACACATGTAAACACATATTTAGCAGGCAATGCAAGGTGGATAGACATACCTTCTGTCTGTCAGACATTATAGTATATGGACCATACTGTCCAACTTCTCCTCCAAGACAAATTTTCAGTTGGTGTAGAAACCAGCACCAGTTTGCTTTGTCCTCTTGTCCAACAATGCCAAATGCCAGTGGTTATATGTTGTTATTGCCATCTCTACCAGTGGCAGCAAGGATTTGTGCACCGGTGGTCAGCTTGATAAAACATCCATCAATACCTAAAACATGAAGTAAACATAACATGTTAAATGCATTTATATGTGCAAGCTATTGAAACTAACAACATCAAAGTAGTGTACAAGGTAAAATAAACTAACCAATGAATAGTCTACACCCTTGTAGAAATCCCTCCCTTGCTCCATTGATGCAGTAAAACATGGCATGGAATCTGGGTCCTGGATGTGGGATTTTTTCAGTGGCTCTTGGAGTTACAGTGGTGACTACAACTCTACTCCCAAGGTTTGTATTCATGACAGTCTGAGCATAGTCTCTCAGCCTTGGGTATTGCTTCTTATGATCTCCCAACACAGCCTCAACAGCTAGGTTTTTTGCCCTATATGTCATAGCCTTGGGCACATCCACACCATACTTTTCCATGCAGGCATCAATAAGTGTATGTATGCTAGTAGTGACATCAGATCTGAATAGTGGCTCATATTGCTTTGCAAGCCACTTGGCACTTACCCTGGTTGTTTTAGTAGAACTAGGGCAAGTGTGTTGTAATCTCATCTTCTTAATTGCAAAAGTGTTTTGCCCTTTTATAACAGCTGCCACAATGCAAAACTTGCATTGTGAATTCTTGCAATGCACAATGATCCTCTGATCTGAGTTCCTGTGATACTTGAAGTCTTTGCACTAAGTGATGTGGAAGCTCAACAAAGCATCTCTGAATTGATGTTGATCTATGAAACACATATGCAGTTGTAGTTGTTGGTGTGGTTGCTCCAAATCCTCATAGTACCATACTCTAGGTGGCCTCTTCTTTGCCCTGCTCTTCCTTCTTTGAGGTAGCACAAATGCTAGTGGCTGAAACCCATCATCTTCACTGTCCTTCAGTAAACTATTATCTTCTTCATCTGATGATGGTTTCCAATCAGGTTGCACTTCTTCTAAAACACTGGAATGTGACCTTGTTGTTGGTCCCCTCCTTACTTGCATCTTCTGCTTCTTCTTTGCTGGCACAAATATTTTTTCTTCCTCTTCTGGAACAATAGGGTCATCACCCTCCAAATCAAATAATTCCTCTACCTCTGTGTCACCCTCATAATGCACTTGTTCTTCCTCCTCTATTTCTTCTTCTGATTCTTCATCCTTTGTTTCTTCCTCATGTTGTTCTTGTACTTCTTCCTCTCTCTCTCTCTGTGTATGTTTCCCTCTTCCATCTCCATGTCTTCAGCATCATTCATTTCCTCATTATAGTTAGGCCTTAAATCCCCCATATTAATAATGCTTAGTGTCACTGTCACATTTCCCTTCAGATGAAGATGCATAACTGCCATCATAGCCATCTTGTTCTTCTTCCACAACTTCTTTTAACTTTGGATTTAGAACACTCCTGCTCTCTTGTGTTAAAACAGTAGGGCCTACAGCTGCAATAGAGCAGCTACTCTGACCTTCATAAGCAACACCTTGCTGATCAACAGCATAAACGGGAGGATCGGCCAGATCATAAACCACAGGCTCAGAATAAACAATTGGATCTAAATTTTGCTTCTCTACAAAACCCTTCTGTGCTACACTGACAGCTGGTGGACAAGCCCTAAATAGCAAATTAAGCACCAAACTCTCCTCATTCTGCCTCTTGATCAACTGTAGTTTTACATTACTATCAACCAATTCCAAACCCTGCTCTCCTGGGGTCTCCATGTAAAACATCAGTGAATCATCAATACTAAAGCCTTGTGTTTCCATCAATGCAACCATATTCAGATATGTCACATCTGAACAGCTTAACTTCCACTCTAACAGATCATTATTGTCAAAATGGATCCTAACATTCCATATGTCTTCATATAAACTACAATTCACATGCAATTTGCCTAATCAGTACACTATAACCCTAATTAGAAAATAAATGAGAAGAAGAAAAAGACAGAAACTTACAGGACGCCGCCGAGCCCGTGGGTCAGCTCGTGGCTATTGCCAGGGTTCGCCACCCATTGCTGCATCAGCGGTACCCGCTGCTCCATGGACAGTGCGGGCTCCATGAACTCGTCGTCGTCGCTGGAATACTCAGAGCTTGAGTAGCCGTTGCCGCACTCGATTGGAGATCTCCCCTCGATTCCTCCTGCCGCGCCGCTGCCGAAGAGGGGAATGTTTGCGCCGCTGCCATCGTCGTTGCCGCCACCGCCACCACCACCACCCGGGGTCGCCGCCGCCATCGCCGTACAGACGCGCGGGGGAGCTAGGGTTCATCGACGAACAGAGGAAGAGAGGAAAGGAGAGCGAGAGATAGAGCACAGGCCGGTCCGGTTCGAGCCGGACCGCACGTATCGAGCGAGCGGGCGGGTGCCGTTTCGTCAGCGTGGCAGCTGACGCGCGGGCCCGGGCTGTCAGTTCCAGCGTCAGTACGTAGAAATACGAAGTTTAGCCCAATTTGGAATGGTTCGACCCAAACGTGGTACTGACACGTAAAATTACCCAAAGTGGTACCAATTCGCCACCACCGCCCCAAATGTGGTACTATCGTGTAATTATCTCGTTTAATCTATCTCTCGTGTTCTTGAGATGTCACGATCTTGATGTATCGCGGCTTTGTTTAATTTCTCTCTCATTTTTTGGACGTTGGCGAACATTTTTTGAATTTGCAAACAAAATTTGAAAACATGAACGTTTTAAAAATTTGCAAACAAAATTTAGAAAATGGGATTTTTTAAAATTTCCTAAAATTGTCGGAATTTGTGAACACAAATTTAAAATGGAAACATTCTCACAATTACTGAACCCATTGCTAGGGTTCGCCACTGAGGGAGTCCTGGATTAGGGGGTGTTCGGATAGCCGGACTGTACCCTCGGCCAGACTCCTGGACTATGAAGATGCAAGATTGAAGACTTCGTCCCGTGTCCGGAAGGGACTTTCCTTGGCGTGGAAGGCAAGCTTGGCGATACGGATATGTAGATCTCCTACCATTGTAACCGACTCTGCGTAACCCTAGCCCTCTCCGGTGTCTATATAAACCGAAGGGTTTTAGTCCATAGGACACAACAAGAACAACAAGCATACCATAGGCTAGCTTCTAGGGTTTAGCCTCCTCGATCTCGTGGTAGATCTACTCTTGTACTACCCATATCATCAATATTAATCAAGCATGAGTAGGGTTTTACCTCCAACGAGAGGGCCCGAATCTGGATAAAAACATCGTGTCCCTTGTCTCTTGTTACCATCCGCCTAGACGCACAGTTCGGGACCCCCTACCCGAGATCCGCCGGTTTTGACACCGACATTGGTGCTTTCATTGAGAGTTCCTCTGTGTCGTCACTTTTAGGCCCGATGGCTCCTTCGATCATCAGCATCAATGCGGTCCAGGGTGAGACTTTTCTCCCCGGACAGATCTTCGTATTCGGCGGCTTTGCACTGCGGGCCAATTCGCTTGGCCATCTGGAGCAGATTGAAAGCTACGCCCCTGGCCATCAAGTCAGATTCGAAAGTCTGAACTACACGGCTGACATCCGCGGGTACTTGATCTTCGAAGGATTCGAGCCACAGCCGAGCGCGCCGCACTGTCACGAAGGGCATGATTTAGCTCTGCCGCCGAACAGTGTCCTGGAGGCCGCGCCCGCATCAGCTCCAACCCTTAGTTCGGAGCCGATTGCGCCGATCGAGGACGGGTGGTTGGACGCCGCCTCGGAGGCCAAAATCTCTACGGCGATCGAGCCGAACACCAGCTTTGTCCCTTGCGAAGCCCGTGACTCCAAGGTGCCGGACTCCTCTCCGGACTCCGAGCCCCCCGCGCCCCTGCCGGTCGAATCCGAATGGGCGCCGATTATGGAGTTCACCGCCGCGGACATCTTTCAGCACTCGCCCTTCGGCGATATTCTGAATTCACTAAAGTCTCTCTCTTTATCAGGAGAGCCCTGGCCGGACTACGGTCAGCAAGGTTGGGATGCGGATGATGAAGAAATTCAAAACCCACCCACCACCCACTTTGTAGCCACCGTCGATGATTTAACCGACATGCTCGACTACGACTCCGAAGACATCGACGGTATGGACGCCGATGCAGGAGATGATCAGGAACCAGCGCCTATAGGGCACTGGAAAGCCACCTCGTCATATGACATATACATGGTGGACACCCCAAAAGAGGGCGATGGCGATGGAACAGCGGAGGATGACCCCTCCAAGAAATAGCCTAAGCGCCGGCGTCAGCGGCGCCGCTCTAAATCCCGCCAAAGCAAAAACGGTGATTCCGGCACGGGAGATAATAACACTCCGGACAGTGCCGAAGAACCCCCCCCCCCAGCAAAACTCAGCACAGGAGGATGGAGAAGCCAGCCCTCATGAGAGAGCGGCAGACAGAGAGGTCGAGGACGATAATTACATGCCTCCCTCCGAAGACGAGGCAAACCTCGACGACGACGAATTTGTCGTGCCCGAGGATCCCGTCGAACAAGACCGCTTCAAACGCAGGCTTATAGCCACGGCGAGCAGCCTCAAGAAAAAACAGCTGCAGCTTAGAGCTGATCAATACTTGCTAGCCGACAAATGGACGAAAGTCCTTGCGGCCGAAGAGCATGAACTCGAACGCCCCTCCAAAAGCTACCCAAAGCGCAGGTTACTACCCCGATTAGAGGAGAAAGCACCCACATCACCAGCGCATGATGCGGCCGACCAGCCACCTTGTGGCCGCGACAGAGAGGCCTCTCGGCCCTCCACTCAATCCGCACCCCAGCACCGCTTTAAAAATACTAAGACACGGGGAAATGCGCCAGACCTGCGAGATATATTGGAGGATAAGGCAAAGCAAACAAGGTCGATCTATGGATCGCGTGGGCGCCCCACGGCAAGAGACGGTAATCGTCACGCCGAATATAGTAAATCCGGCCGGGCCGAACACAGTAGACAAAGCTTGTTTGAGCTACGTCGTGATATAGCTCAATATAGAGGTGCCGCACACCCACTATGCTTCACAGATGAAGTAATGGATCATCAAATCCCCGAGGGTTTCAAACCCGTGAACATCAAATCATACGATGGCACAACAGATCCTGCGGTATGGATCGAGGACTATCTCCTTCATATCCACATGGCCTGCGGTGATGACCTACACGCCATCAAATACCTCCCACTCAAGCTTAAAGGACCAGCTCGGTATTGGCTTAACAGCTTGCCAGCAGAATCAATTGGTTGTTGGGAGGACCTAGAAGCCGCATTCCTCGACAATTTCCAGGGCACTTATGTGTGACCACCAGATGCCGACGACCTAAGCCACATAATTCAGCAGCCAGAGGAATCGGCCAGGCAATTCTGGAACGGTTCCTAACCAAGAAAAATCAAATCGTCGACTGTCCGGACGCAGAGGCCCTAGCGGCCTTCAAGCATAATATCCGCGACGAGTGGCTTGCCCGCACCTTGGACAGGAAAAGCCGAAATCTATGGCAGCCCTCACGACACTCATGACCCGCTTTTGCGCAGGAGAAGACAGCTGGCTGGCTCGTAGCAATAACATAACCAAGAGCCCTGGTAATTCGGATACCAAGGACAACAGTGCCAGGTCTCGTCGCAACAAGCACAAGCGCCGCATTAATGGCAACAATGCTGAGGATACGACAGTTAATGCCAGATTCAGAGGCTCTAAACCCGGTCAGCGAAAAAAGCCATTCAAGAGAAATAGTCCGGGCCCGTCCAGTTTGGACCGAATACTCGACCGCTCGTGCCAGATACATGGCACCCCCGAAAAGCCAGCCAATCACACCTACAGGAATTGTTGGGTGTTCAAGCAGGCCGGCAAACTAAATGCCAAAAACAGAGACCAGGGGCTACATAGCGACGACGAGGAGGAGCCCCGGCCGTCGAACAGTAGTGGACAGAAGGGATTCCCCCCACAAGTGCAGACGGTGAACATGATATACGCAACCCACATCCCCAAGAGGGAGCGGAAGCGTGCGTTAAGGGACGTATACGCGATGGAGCCAGTCGCCCCGAAGTTCAACCCATGGTCTTCCTGCCCGATCACTTTTGATCGAAGGGACCACCCCACTAGCATCCATCACGGCGGATTCGCCGCATTTGTTCTAGACCCAATTGTTGATGGATTTCACCTCACTAGAGTCCTCATGGACGGCGGCAGCAGCCTGAACCTGCTTTATCAGGACATAGTGCGGAAAATGGGCGTCGATCCTTCGAGGATTAAACCCACTAAAACGACCTTTAAAGGTGTCATACCAGGTGTAGAGGCCAACTGTACAGGCTCAGTCACACTTGAAGTGGTCTTCGGATCTCCGGATAATTTCCGAAGCGAGGAGTTAATCTTTGACATAGTCTCGTTCCGCAGTGGCTATCACGCACTGCTCGGGCGAACCGCATTTGCCAAGTTCAATGCGGTACCGCATTACGCATACCTCAAGCTCAAGATGCCAGGCCCTCGAGGAGTCATTACGGTCAATGGAAACACCGAACGCTCTCTCCGTACGAAGGAGCATACGGCGGCTCTCGCAGCGGAAGTACAAAGCAGCCTCTCAAGGCAATTCTCCAGTCCGGCCATTAAACGTCCGGACACCGTCAAGCGCGCCCGGAGTAACCTACAGCAAGACCGCCTGGCACGTCCCGAGTAGGCGTAGCAATGCGGCCCCAACCCCAGCCCTCGTGAAATTGCGAAACCAGTGTTGCGCGTACATAACTATGCTCTGGAAATACCATGGGCACAGGGGGAGGGGCACCATCACGGAACGCCCAAAACACGGCTTAAACCGCACTAGGGGCTGCCGATTTCTTACTTTTATCTTACTTTCAGGACTCCATTCTTCGGAAGGCCTAACCAGCAGTACAATTGCCGCATAAACGATGCAAGAACCAGGGAAGCAGAAAGCCATGCCGCACTACGAAACTCCCAGGTGGTCTCTATAACGAGCAGTATACCTGTTTCGCATACCATTCCGCAGTCCGCCCCTGGATAGTACATGTCAAATAGTCCCACATTTTGCTTATCGCACCATTTGTATCGTTCTGCTTTGATCGCAGTTTTTCAAATAAACAATGCATAGCTTTTGTCTATTATTGTATTACTCTTTTTTAAGAATATATGTTCATTAATGACATATTGCACCCGTACACTTTGGTACGACCAATACGCCAGGGGCTTAAGTACCCCACAACACGGTGTGAGAAGTCCGAACACTTTCACAAGTGCGGCACCCCGAACTTATAGCATTATATGCATCGGCTCCGAATCATGTCTTGGGTCAATAGTTGGGTTTGCCCGGCTCCTATGTTTTGGTACCTTACATTCCGTTGTATCGGCTAAGGTAGCGCTAGGAGAACTACTGCGATTGTGCCCCAGTTGAGCTGGGCTAAGTACCTCAGTAGAGAAAGCTAAAACTGACCGTCATGATGAGGCGAGAGCTGGTCGCTGTTCGAGAGGTTTTCGAGTCCCTAAAGACTTATGCCGCTTAGAGCGAGGAGTCGGCTTTGTCCGGCCTAGGCGTGGATAGCACCCCGGACTCGGTCTTCCGAACACTAGGGGCTTCACCGAAATTTAAAATTATAGAATTCTATGGCTAAGTGAGAGTGTTCAAGCATTATAGTCTGATTGCCTTGTTCGTTGTGTTGAGCGCCTCCCTCGAAGGACCCAAGAATGGGAAAAAGAGCGCTCAAGTTTATCCCGAACACCCCAGCACTCGTGGCATGGGGGCAGAAGCCGACGACTTGCCATCTATCAAAATTTGATAAACAGCCGCACAGAAGGTAATATTTTAAATTCAAAAAGCATTGCTTAGCGCACATGAACAAGTTTTCAGTGCACAGGACAAAATAAACAAGTTTTACTCAAAAATTACATCTTTCGAGCATTCGTCCGCCATAAGGCGGGTGCCCTTCAGAACGCCCTTATAGTACATCTCGGGGTGGCGATGCTCCTTACCCGGCGGCAGCCCGTCCTTCACAAGCTTCTCCGCATCCAGCTTGCCCCGGTGCACGTTAGCACGGGCAAGCGCCCTACGGGCACCTTCGATGCAGACGGAGCGCTTGATGACTTCGAGCCTTGGACAGGCCTCCACCAGCCACCGCACCAGCCCGAAGTAGCTCCCAGGCAGAGCCTCTCCAGGCCACAGCCGAACTATGAGGCCCTTCATGGCCTGTTCGGCCACCTTGTGGAGCTCGACCAGTTGCTTCAGCTGGTCGCTCAAAGGCACAGGGAGTCCGGCCTCAGCATACTGAGACCAGAACACCTTCTCTGTCGAGCTGCCCTCCTCGGCGGTAGAATGCGGCGGCATCAGACACGCTGCAGGGCAAATCTGCGAATGCTCCTGGAGAGCTCCGGATTCGGGCAAGTAACAAGTAATTCACTTTCACATGCTTGCTTTGCATAAAGAAAGCCTTACCCACCGCTATCTTATTCATCGCCTCAACCTCCTGGAGGGCCTTCTGGGCTTCGGCCTTGGCAGACTGGCATTCTCAATGGCCGCCGCGAGCTCGGACTCTCGCGTATTTGAGTCAAGCTCCAAACTCTCATGTTTTTTCATGAGAGCCTGGAGCTCTTGCCGCACCTCGCCAACCTGCGCCTCATACTTCTCCCGCTCGGTGCGCTCCGTGGCCGCCCTCTTCTCGGCCTCGGACAACGCTTGCTTAAGGGTCGCCACCTCCGTTGTGGCCCCTACAATAGCCACGTTAATCCTGTCACTTTTTGCAATTGCTGCTTTTATATATTTAAATGAGGTATTCCTTACCTTCCTTATCCTCGAGCTGCTTCTTGGCAAGCCCGAGCTCCCGCTCGGACTGCTCAAGGTTCTGCTTCAACGCGTCCACCTCCGCAGTCAGTGCGGCGGACGCCAGCAGCGAAGCCTGCATACACATATTGACTTACTTTTGTTAGACTCCTGTGAATGTTATTAGATCCTCTATTCGGCTTTTCTTTCCGAACGCCAAACAGAGCATCAGGGGCTACTGTCTATGCGGTAATATTTTTACATATCCTTTACTTACCTCAAATCCTGTTAGAAGGCTGGCACAGGCTTCAGTCAGTCCGCTCTTGGCGGACTGAACCTTCTGGATCACCTTACTCATCACAGTACGGTGCTCCTCGTCGATGGAGGCGCTGTTAAGCACCTCCAGTAGATTGTCTGGCGCCTCCGATTGGACGGGGGCCACCGGCTCAGTAGGCTTGCTCCTCTTGGAAGGAGGTCGCCTGCCGGACTCCGAAACTTTTAAAGGTTCCGGAGCGGTGTCCGGCCTAGGGCCGGACTTGGAGCCCTTAGGGGTTCTATCCCCTTGGCGCCTGGAGTCCGGGAGGTCGCCCTGCGGCGCCTCCAGGACCACCTCCTCCTGGCTTGGAGCCTCCTGGGACAACACTTCAGCGTCGTCCATAGGGCGGGGAGAGGAAGCGGGCGGAAGTGAATTCACATCCGACGAATCTAGGGAGCCGTTCGACGACTCGTCGAGCCCGGCCTCGAGCGGACTGCATAATCATATTCGACATAAGGAAAAGCTGTGCAATGAAGGAATACTATGAATCACTCTGGTATCCGGATACTTACGATTTCGCCAGGGGCTTGGCCCTGAGCGACCACTCCTCTTCGCCGTCGTCGGCATTGGTGGAGTAGTCCGGAGGAAGGGTTTCCCCTTCTTGGACCCTTCGGCCTCCCCAGTTGGGGCGGCCTTCCATTTCTTTCCTCCCCTGGTTGGAGGGGGAGAGGCTTCTTCTTCCTCCTCCTCGTCTTCACGGGAGGAGTGCGTCTCGGAGTCATCAGACCATGAATCCGACACCACCACACGACGGGCACTCTTTCGAGTCCCCGTGACCTTCTTCTCCGGCACCATGTATGGTGCCGGAACCAGCAGCCTTGTCAAACGGGCGTCCGCTGGGTCTTCGGGCAAAGGAGCCGGACAGCTGATCTGTCCGGACGTCTCCTGCCAATCCTGTCAAAGGTAAGGGAGTTTAGATCCCGCGTAGAGTCAAACTATGAAAACAAAGGACCTGTAAAAGGTAAAAACAGCTTACCGCACTAGCGTGACGCTGCGTGATGAATCCGCGATCCTCGGTAGCGGATGCGGGAGCCTCGGCGCCCTTGAATAGCACCTTCGAGGCATCTTCGTACGTCGTGTCGAAGAGCCTGTTCAGAGTTCGGTGTTGCGCCGGGTCGAACTCCCACAGGTTGATGGCCCGTTGTTGACACGGGAGGATCCGGCGGATGAGCATAACCTGGACTACGTTGACAAGTTTGAGCTTCTTGTCCACCAGGGTTTGGACACATGTTTGGAGTCCGGTCAGCTCTCCTTTTTTACCCCACGACAGGTCCGTCTCTTTCTAGGAGGTGAGCCGCGTAGGGGGTCCGGATCAGAACTCGGGGGCTGCGACCCATTCAGGGTCACGCCGCTCGGTGATGTAGAACCACCCCGACAGCCACCCCTTCAGGGTCTCCACGAAGGAGCCCTCGAGCCATAGGACATTGGGCATCTTGCCCACCATGGCGTGTAACGCCCCCGATGTAACATGCCATATTTGTAATCCAACTCTTGCCATTTTCGGCTATGTGCTATGAGATTTCCCTCCGTGGTTGGGTTCTCTTCGTTTTGCATTTTGGTCATGTCATGCATTTCATATCATGTCATCATGTGCATCGCATTCGCATACGTGTTCGTCTCATAAATCCGAGCATCTTTCCCGTTGTCCGTTTTGCAATCCGGCGCTCCTATGCCTCCCGGCGTCCCCTTTTACATTTCTTCGTGAGCGGGTATTAAACATTCTCGGAATGGACCGAGGCTTGACATGTGGCCTTGGTATAGCACCGGTAGACCGCCTGTCAAGTTTCGGGTCAAACGGAGTTCGTTTGGTACTCCAACGGTTAACCGGGTAACCGTGAAGGCCTCGTGTGTGTTGCGGCCCAACACCCCTTCAAAACAGCCAAATAACCCATCTAAGTCACTCCCATGTCCTCCGCCGTTCGATCACGATCGCGTGGGCGAAAACCGCACTCCATTTGGAGCTTCCTAGCCCCCTCTAGCTATAAATATGTGCACCCCTCCGTCAAATCCGGGTCCAAAACCCTAGCCGCCGCTCCCCTCCGCGCCGCCGGACACGTCCGGGCGGAGCCGGACGAGTCCACCGCCGCGCGCAGCCAACGGGAGCCCGCCACGTGTCGCCGCCGTCTCCTCCACCGCGCCGGCCCGCCGAGGCCCGCTCCCGGCCCCCGCGGGCCCGCGCCCGGCCGCCGCCCCATCGCGCGTCCCCGCCGCCTGGTCGCCGCCTCCCGCGCCTCGGGCCGCCGCCGCGTCGCCGGCGCCCCGCCGCGGCTCGCCCCCGCCGCCGTTCCGCCGCAGCGCCGCCCTCCGCCCTCCGCGCGTCGCCGGTGACCGCCGCGCCGCCCTCGCCACCAGCCGGCACCGCCGCCGTCGCCCCTGCGCCGCCCGCGCGCCACCTCGCCGGCGCCCGGCCCCGCCTCGGCCCGATCCAGATCTAGATCCCGCGCCCGTTGACCTCTCCCCCTCCTTTTTTTTCACTAAGTCATTTAATTTTTGCATCATCCTCACATGTTCTACCTGCCATAACTTTGCATTCGTAGCTCCGTTTCGCGCGTATAATATGTCATTTTGTTCGCCTCGAAGAGTACTTCATTTTGTTCCATTGCATCATTTTCATTTGAGGTCATCTTGATGCCCTAAAAGCTGTTAGAAGAGGGCTAGTTGATGTTAATTGCTGGATCTTATCTGAACATGCACTTTTGTCAATTTTGCCATGATTGATGTGTACCTCCTATGAAGTTGAGTCCTACATGAGTTTTGTAATATGCCATGTTACCTTTCCAGGGAATTTTACTATGTATTTTTGTGATGCTTGAGGTGGCTAGAAATTGCATGCAAAGTAGGGATGGTGATATTGCTGTTTTCAGAGACTTAGTGATTTCACTAAGTCCCTGACTTTTGTTATTATCATGCCATGTGGTCATGTTGTTTCCGAGAGATCTATGCATAATTTGAGCATGATCAGTAAGGGGGTTTTGAACTTGAGTATTTGCTTAATCCATCCATACCTTTGTTTGCATTTATGGGGTGCCATAGCTTGAGTCAATCGAGCTCTACTTTTGCTTCAAAATGTTGCTGGCAGATTGTTTACATGTTATTCGATTTTGCCAAGCTTGGTGTAGTTGATCCTTGCATGATATGATGTTGCTCTTGCCATGTATTGTTACTATGCCATGTCTTCTTGATGTATGTATGCTTATTTAATCATGAAATGCTCTGTAGTGAGTGCATCGAGCTCTCGAACATGCCTAGTCGTTAACAGTTTTCTGCCATGTCCAGTTTTCTACTAAGTCTGAAACCTGTAACGAAACTTGCTTAATTGTCATGGGTGTAATCATATTCTATGATCCTTTTTGGCTTATGGTCAGTAAGAGACTTTTGTCAAGTGCTATGAGTAGATTCATGCCATGCCTTTCTTTGCTATGTTCTGAACCTGTAGCATGTTGTTTCGTTGCTCTGAACTCGTCATCCTGATGTTGTTTTCCTGACTTGCTGTTATTTCACTAAGTCTGTGAATCTGTTATAAGTTGCACTTTTGCCATGCTTGTTTGAACCTGTTATGATGTGAATTGGCCATAGCTCAGTGTTCATCTTTTGTCGTGCATCTTGAGTAGATTACTTTCATATGCTTTGTTGCCATGTTTGGGTGCAGTAGCTTAATTATTTGTTGCTTGCTAAGTAGCATCATGCTGTTTATGGCAGATACGTGTCATTCTTGTATTGCTTACCATTTGCAAACCGTGCATCCGATTCCGGTGATCTTTATATCGTTTTCAACCGAAATCACCTCATCTTTCCAGTGGCATGCTTGGTTGCCAAGATTATGCCCTGTTCATCCTTGTCCTTCCGGAGCATGCATACGCATTGCATATCACCTCTCGCATATCATGCCATGTTTTGCATCATATTGCTTGCGCATTGCATCGTGGTTGATTTTGGTTCCTTTGCTTGTTCTATTGTCTTGGGTAGAGCCGGGAGACGAGTACGTGAACGAGGAACCTGTTGAGAACGGTTACGAGGACCAAGTTTTCGACAACTCTGAGAACCTTGCAGGCAAGATGACCATACCCTCGGAATCACTTCTATCTTTGCTTGCTAGATTGCTCGCTCTTTTGCTATGCCTATGCTGCGTTACCTACCACTTGCTATATCATGCCTCCTATATTGCCATGTCAGCCCCTAACCATCCATGTCCTAGCAAACCGTTGTTTGGCTATGTTACTGCTTTGCTCAGCCCCTCTTATAGCGTTGCTAGTTGCAGGTGAAGATGAAGTTTGTTCCTTGTTGGAACATGGACTTGTTGTTCCTTGTTTGGAACATGTTTACTTGTTGGGGTATCACAATACCTCTTATTTAATTAATGCATCTATATACTTGGTAAAGGGTGGAAGGCTCGGCCTTATGCCTGGTGTTTTGTTCCACTTTTGCCACCCTAGTTTCCGTCATACCGGTGTTATGTTCCCGGAGTTTGCGTTCCTTACACGGTTGGGTGATTTATGGGACCCCCTTGACAGTTCGCTTTGAATAAGACTTTTCCAGCAAGGCCCAACATTGGTTTTACCATTCGCCACCTAGCCTTTTTCCCTTGGGTTCTGCAGACTCAAGGGTCATCTTTATTTTAACCCCCGGGCCAGTTCTCCTTCGATTGCTGGTCCAACTAGAGCCACTTGCGGTGCCGCCCTGAGGCAACTTGGGGTATCTTCGGTTGCCGTACGTAGTGTTCATCCGGATGTGCCCTGAGACCGAGATATGTGCAGCTCCTATCAGGATTTGTCGGCACAATCGGGCGGCTTTGCTGGACTTGTTTTATTGCTGTTGAAATGTCTTGTAGTCCGGGATTCCGAGATTGATCGGGTCTTCCCGGTAGAAGGAATATCCTTCGTTGACCGTGAGAGCTTATCATGGGCTAAGTTGGGACACCCCTGCAGGGTATTATCTTTCGAAAGCCGTGCCCGCGGTTATGAGGCAGATGGGAATTTGTTGATGTCCGGTTGTAGAAAACCCGAAGTTGACCTTAACTAAAACACATCAACCGCGTGTGTAACCGTGATGGTCTCTTCTCGGCGGGGTCCGGGAAGTGAACACGGTTGTTGGAGTTATGTCTGACGTAGGTTGTTTCAGGATCACTTCTTGATCACTTCTAGCTTCACGACCGTGCTTTGCCTTCTCTTCTCGCTCTCTTTTGCGCTATAGCCACCATATGCTAGTCGCTTGCTGCAGCTCCACCTCACTATCCTTTCCCCACCTTTAAGCTTAAATAGTCTTGATCTCGCGGGTGTGAGATTGCTGAGTCCCCGTGACTCACAGATATTATCACCTCAGTTGCAGGTACCAACGATGTCAGTGCTGATGACGCGACCGAGCTCATTTGGGAGTTCGATGAGGAACGTGGCCGTTACTATGTTTGTTTTCCAGATGATCAGTAGTGGAGCCCAGTTGGGTGATCCGGGGATCTGTTTAGCATTTGGGGTAGTCTTCTTTCATTTTGGTGCCGTAGTCGGACCTTGAGTGTAATCTGTTTGGTGGATGTTATTTATGTACTTGTGTGAAGTGGCGATTGTAAGCCAACTATGTATCTTTCCCCTTTATTTATTACATGGATTGTGTGAAGATTACCTCACTTGCGACATTGCTTTCAATGCGGTTATGCCTCTAAGTCGTGCCTCGACACGTGGGAGATATAGCCGCATCGAGGGCGTTACAAGTTGGTAATCAGAGCCTTTCCCGACCTTAGGAGCCCCCACTGTTTGATCGTCTTTAGTGGTCGAGTTGTGTCTAGAAAAAATGTTTTGAGTCATTTAGGAATTATATATCGGAGAGTTTAGGAATTCTTTTTACTCCCCAGTCCCTTCGACCTTCTGGTAAGGCATCCTGACGTAGAGTTTTGACTCTTCTCTTCTCAAATTTCACTAAATTTTTTTTAGGATCACGCGGGTATATTACAATCGTTCCGATGGTTTTATGATGACAACATTGTCTTGGTTGCCTCCTGACATTTAGGGGTTGTGGCAGTGTCCCGGGGAGTTGAGCTCCGAGGTGTTGTCGTCATAATCTTATCGTTGCGGTTTTGGAATACCTGAGTTTAGTACGACCGACATCGAAAATCTCTTTTGTACAGTTGTTGGTGAGATAACCTGATAGCCCAGTACTGTGGCGAGTGCAGGAGTATTGCCATGACTTGTATAACGGATGTGTTTTCGAAGGTTGAGGTAGACGATTTCCGAAGGTTTCTTGGTTATGTGTTGAAGGATGGATACAGCTGGTTGTAGGATTTGCTAGTTTGGGTGAGATATTATGCTTCCCCTGTATCCCCAACACCTGATTGCATAACCAGAAAGTTTCGGGAGTTTATAAGTGGGAATTCTTGTAGCTTTAGTATTTCTTCCGCAGATATTTGGTTTGTGATTGGGTAATCATTACCAAGTATTTGTTCACTTCCGTACCTTGTTGATTTTATTCCTTACCATGTTCTAAGTGGCTTCTCAGCTTTGGAAGTGTGATGATTTACATTGGAATTCATTCGTTCATTCTCGTTCGAATGTTAATTGTGAAGACTATATGTTGCAATTTCGTTCCTTTGATTCAGCTTCAATATATCTCTGTCAAGATGCTAATGGATGTCACCCTCTTCAGGATGGCTCCGCCTACTCGTCTGAATCCGGAACGCAATGATGGAGATCAGGCTAACCCTCCGCCTCCGGAAGCTTGGCAGGCCCTGATGACTGCCACAAATGCCAATGCTCAGATTCTGATTCAGCTATTGCAAGATCGCAACCAGGGTCAAGCTAATCAAGAGAATCAAGGCCAAGGCAACAATCAGCCGCACTTTGCTTCACTGAACCAGTTCCTTGCTAATCAGCCAAAGACCTTCAGCTACTGTGTCGAGGCCACAGACGCAGATGATTGGCTCGTGGACATCAGCAAACATTTCGAGTGCAGCAATGTGAGACCTGAGGACTTTGTCAAGTTTGCCTCTTTTCAACTCAAAGATCAAGCTGCTGAGTGGTTCCAGCAATACAAAGATTCCAGAGGAGGTCGTGTGATCACTTGGGATGATTTCCGCCGTGATTTCAAAGCGCACCACATTCCAGAAAGTGTTGTTGAGCTTAAGCGTGAGGAATTCCGCAATCTCAAGCAAGGCAACATGACTGTCTATCAATACAACACTCAGTTCCAGAAGCTCTCTCGTTTTGCAAGGCAAGACATCCCTGATGAGAAGAGTATGATCTACCAGTTCAGGTGTGGTCTCAGAGAAGATCTGCAACTTGCTCTCGTGCTTTTCGAGCCATTAAAGTATGATGAATTCTACAACATGGCACTGAAACAAGAAGCTGCTCAGCTCAAGTGTGAGGCATCTAAGAAGAGAGTCAGAGACGCAGTTCAGTCTTCTTCTTCCTCACTTGTGGCAGCTAAGCAACAGAAGTTCTGGTTGCCTCCTCCTCCTCCGTTCCGTCAGCCTTATCAGCAGAAGAACTCAAGTGGCCGTGGATCTTCCCACCCACCCAACCCTGGTTATCAGAACAAGTCTCAGAACCAAGCTCCAAGGCCAAGCACTCCTTATCATCGTCCGCTCTCAGAGGTGACTTGTAACAAATGTCAGCAGAAGGGTCACTATGCGAACAAGTGCTTCAACCAGAGGCGTCTTCCGCCTCCTCCTCCTGTGAAATCTTCCAGCAATGCAGTGGTCAAGCATAATCCTAAGCATGCCAAGGTGAACATGTTGAATGCAGCTCAAGCAGAGGAGTCTTCTGAAGTGATCATGGGTAATCTTCCTGTTAATGATATTCCTGCCAAAGTCTTATTTGATACTGGTGCATCACTTTCTTTCATTTCGAGACCTTTTGTTGCTAAGCATGAGTTTGTGACCGAAAAGATTCCTATTCCGTTGAAGATTGTGTCCCCGGGCAAGCAAATGACATCTAATGTTTGTGTCCCGGATGTTTCTATCAAGATGGGCGACTACAAATTCTTGTCTAAACCAGTTGTTCTTGGTGATTCTGATATTGATCTTATTCTCGGGATGGACTGGCTTTCTAAGCACAAGGCTTAGCTTGAGTGTGCTGCCAGGGAAATCAAATTGACTCACACTTCGAACGATGTGATCATCTATGCTTCTCGTGATGATACCATTCGGTTGTTTTCTCTCAATGAGATGGGTGAAATGGAGGCTATCTCTCAGATTCCAGTCGTTTGTGAGTACCAAGATGTTTTTCCAGAAGAGCTTCCGGGTATGCCTCCCCGTCGGCCAGTTGAATTCGTTATTGAGCTTGAGCCTGGCACAGAACCCGTGTGCAAGCGTCCTTACAAGCTTGGACCAGATGAGCTCAAGGAATTGAAGATTCAACTCGATAAACAAGAACGTCTGGGTCTGATCAGACCGAGTTCTTCTCCTTGGGGTTGTGGTGTTCTTTTTGTCAAGAAGAAGGATGGCACGGACCGACTTTGCGTCGATTACCGTCCATTGAACAAGAAGACTATCAAGAACAAGTACCCACTTCCCAACATCAATGAGCTATTTGAGCAACTCAAAGGTGCTAAGGTGTTCTCCAAGCTTGACCTTCGTATGGGTTATCATCAGATTCGCATTCGTGAAGAAGATATTCCCAAGACAGCATTCAGAACAAGCTTTGGTTCTTATGAATACACTGTCATGTCTTTCGGCCTTGTCAATGCTCCTCCGTATTTCACTCGCTTGATGAATTTCATCTTCAACCCCTACATCAACGAATTTGTCTTGGTCTATCTCGATGATATTTTGGTCTTCTCCAAGAATAAGAAGGATCATGCCGAACATTTGCGATTGGTACTCGACAAGCTCAGAGAGTATCAATTATATGCGAAGTTCTCCAAATGTGAATTCTGGCTTGATGAAGTTCTTTATCTTGGTCATATCATCTCTGCCAAGGGCATTGCTGTTAATCCAGAGAGGGTGTCTGCAGTTTTGAATTGGAATCCTCCTCAGAATGTCAAGCAGCTTCGCAGTTTTCTTGGACTTGCAAGCTATTGCAGAAGATTCGTTGAGAATTTCTCCAAGATTGCCAAGCCTCTTTCCAACCTCCTCCAGAAGCATGTGAAATATGTCTGGTCTCCTGAGTGTGACGTTGCTTTCAACACTCTCAAAGAGAAACTCGTCACTGCTCCAGTTCTGACTCCTCCTGATGAATCCAAGCCTTATGAAGTATTCTGTGATGCTTCTCTCCAGGGCCTCGGTGCTGTCTTAATGCAAGAGAAGAAGGTTGTTGCCTATACCTCTCGCCAGTTAAAGCCCAATGAAAGGAACTACCCCACTCACGATCTTGAGTTGGCGGCAGTTGTCCACGCACTAATAACATGGAGACATCTCCTGTTGGGAAGGAAAGTGGACATATTCACAGATCACAAGAGTCTCAAGTATATCTTCACTCAGCCTCATCTCAACCTCAGGCAAACTCGATGGGTCGAAATGATTCAAGAGTATAATCCGAGTATTGAATATACTCCAGGCAAGGCTAATGTGGTTGCAGACGCTTTGAGCAGAAAGGCTTACTGCAACAGCTTAATCCTCAAGCCTTTTCAACCGGACCTTTGTGAAGCTTTCCGCAAGTTGAATCTCCAAGTTGTTCCTCAAGGTGTTCTTACCAACCTCATTGTTTCGCCTACCTTGGAAGATCAAATTCGTGAGGCACAATTGTTGGATACCATGGTGAAGAAGGTGAAACGTGGTATTGAGAAGAGCATCCCCAAATACAAGTGCTATCGAGTTGATGACAGAGATACGCTTTTCTTCGAGGACCGGATTGTGGTTCCAAAGGGTGATCTTCGTAAAGTCATTATGAATGAAGCGCACAATTCTCTCCTGTCTATTCATCCTGGAAGTTCAAAGATGTACCATGACCTCAAGCAGTCGTATTGGTGGACTCGAATGAAGCGAGAAATTGCTCAATTCGTGAATGAGTGTGATGTCTGCAGAAGGGTGAAAGCAGAACACCAACGACCAGCTGGACTTCTCCAACCTCTTGCTATTCCTGAATGGAAGTTCGATCATATCGAAATGGACTTCGTGACTGGTTTTCCTAAGTCCAAGCGTGGAAATGATGCTATCTTCGTCGTCATCGACAAGCTCACCAAAGTGGCTCATTTTCTTCCTATCAAAGAGTCTATCACAGCAGCGCAGCTGGCAGAGCTATACACCTCTAGAATTGTCTCTTTGCACGGCATTCCACAATTGATCTCTTCAGACCGTGGCAGCATCTTTACCTCCAAGTTTTGGGATTCTTTCCAGACGGCCATGGGCACCAATATTCGTTTCAGCACAGCGTTCCACCCTCAGACTAGTGGACAAGTCGAGCGTGTCAATCAAATTCTTGAAGATATGCTCAGAGCCTATGTTATCTCTTTCGGCATGAAGTGGGAGGATTGTCTTCCTTATGCTGAGTTCTCTTACAACAACAGCTTTCAAGCCAGTTCGGGCAAAGCCCCATTCGAGATTCTCTATGGCATAAAGTGTCGTACTCCTCTCAACTGGTCTGAAACCGGTGAACGTCAATTGCTCGGCAATGATTTGATCTCAGAGGCTGAGGCCATGTGCAAGGTGATTCGTGAGAACCTCAAAGCAGCGCAGTCGCGCCAGAAGAGCTATTACGACAGCAAACATCGTGATGTGGCATTCGAGATCGGAGACCATGTTTACCTCCGTGTCTCGCCAATGAAAGGAACTCGTCGCTTCGGTATCAAGGGGAAACTTGCTCCCAGATACGTGGGTCCCTTCAAGATTATCGGGAAACGAGGCGATCTAGCCTATCAACTTGAGCTCCCCTCCAACTTTGCAAATGTGCACGATGTCTTCCACGTGTCACAGCTTCGCAAGTGCTTCAAGACGCCTGAGCGCACCATCAACTTCGAAGAGATTGATCTTCAAGAAGATTTGTCGTATCATGAGCATCCAGTTGCTATTCTTGAGACAACTGAGCGCAAGACTCGCAACAAGTCAATCAAATTCCTTAAAGTGAAATGGTCACATCATTCAGACCGAGAGGCCACCTGGGAGCGTGAAGACCACCTACGTTCTGAGTACCCGGAGTTCTTTCAGTCCTAGATCTCGGGACGAGATCCTCTCGTAGTGGTGGTGTGTTGTAACGCCCCCGATGTAACTTGCCATATTTGTAATCCAACTCTTGCCATTTTCGGCTATGTGCTATGAGATTTCCCTCCGTGGTTGGGTTCTCTTCGTTTTGCATTTTGGTCATGTCATGCATTTCATATCATGTCATCATGTGCATCGCATTCGCATACGTGTTCGTCTCATAAATCCGAGCATCTTTCCCGTTGTCCGTTTTGCAATCCGGCGCTCCTATGCCTCCCGGCGTCCCCTTTTACATTTCTTCGTGAGCGGGTATTAAACATTCTCGGAATGGACCGAGGCTTGACATGTGGCCTTGGTATAGCACCGGTAGACCGCCTGTCAAGTTTCGGGTCAAACGGAGTTCGTTTGGTACTCCAACGGTTAACCGGGTAACCGTGAAGGCCTCGTGTGTGTTGCGGCCCAACACCCCTTCAAAACAGACCAATAACCCATCTAAGTCACTCCCATGTCCTCCGCCGTTCGATCACGATCGCGTGGGCGAAAACCGCACTCCATTTGGAGCTTCCTAGCCCCCTCTAGCTATAAATATGTGCACCCCTCCGTCAAATCCGGGTCCAAAACCCTAGCCGCCGCTCCCCTCCGCGCCGCCGGACACGTCCGGGCGGAGCCGGACGCATCCACCGCCGCGCGCAGCCAACGGGAGCCCGCCACGTGTCGCCGCGTCTCCTCCACCGCGCCGGCCCGCCGAGGCCCGCTCCCGGCCCCCGCGGGCCCGCGCCCGGCCGCCGCCCCATCGCGCGTCCCCGCCGCCTGGTCGCCGCCTCCCGCGCCTCGGGCCGCCGCCGCGTCGCCGGCGCCCCGCCGCGGCTCGCCCCCGCCGCCGTTCCGCCGCAGCGCCGCCCGTCGCCCTCCGCGCGTCGCCGGTGACCGCCGCGCCGCCCTCGCCACCGGCCGGCACCGCCGCCGTCGCCCCTGCGCCGCCCGCGCGCCACCTCGCCGGCGCCCGGCCCCGCCTCGGCCCGATCCAGATCTGGATCCCGCGCCCGTTGACCTCTCCCCCTCCTTTTTTTTCACTAAGTCATTTAATTTTTGCATCATCCTCACATGTTCTACCTGCCATAACTTTGCATTCGTAGCTCCGTTTCGCGCGTATAATATGTCATTTTGTTCGTCTCGAAGAGTACTTAATTTTGTTCCATTGCATCATTTTCATTTGAGGTCATCTTGATGCCCGAAAAGCTGTTAGAAGAGGGCTAGTTGATGTTAATTGCTGGATCTTATCTGAACATGCACTTTTGTCAATTTTGCCATGATTGATGTGTACCTCCTATGAAGTTGAGTCCTACATGAGTTTTGTAATATGCCATGTTACCTTTCCAGGGAATTTTACTATGTATTTTTGTGATGCTTGAGGTGGCTAGAAATTGCATGCAAAGTAGGGATGGTGATATTGCTGTTTTCAGAGACTTAGTGATTTCACTAAGTCCCTGACTTTTGTTATTATCATGCCATGTGGTCATGTTGTTTCCGAGAGATCTATGCATAATTTGAGCATGATCAGTAAGGGGGTTTTGAACTTGAGTATTTGCTTAATCCATCCATACCTTTGTTTGCATTTATGGGGTGCCATAGCTTGAGTCAATCGAGCTCTACTTTTGCTTCAAAATGTTGCTGGCAGATTGTTTACATGTTATTCGATTTTGCCAAGCTTGGTGTAGTTGATCCTTGCATGATATGATGTTGCTCTTGCCATGTATTGTTACTATGCCATGTCTTCTTGATGTATGTATGCTTATTTAATCATGAAATGCTCTGTAGTGAGTGCATCGAGCTCTCGAACATGCCTAGTCGTTAACAGTTTTCTGCCATGTCCAGTTTTCTACTAAGTCTGAAACCTGTAACGAAACTTGCTTAATTGTCATGGGTGTAATCATATTCTCTGATCCTTTTTGGCTTATGGTCAGTAAGAGACTTTTGTCAAGTGCTATGAGTAGATTCATGCCATGCCTTTCTTTGCTATGTTCCGAACCTGTAGCATGTTGTTTCGTTGCTCTGAACTCGTCATCCTGATGTTGTTTTCCTGACTTGCTGTTATTTCACTAAGTCTGTGAATCTGTTATAAGTTGCACTTTTGCCATGCTTGTTTGAACCTGTTATGATGTGAATTGGCCATAGCTCAGTGTTCATCTTTTGTCGTGCATCTTGAGTAGATTACTGTCATATGCTTTGTTGCCATGTTTGGGTGCAGTAGCTTAATTATTTGTTGCTTGCTAAGTAGCATCATGCTGTTTATGGCAGATACGTGTCATTCTTGTATTGCTTACCATTTGCAAACCGTGCATCCGATTCCGGTGATCTTTATATCGTTTTCAACCGAAATCACCTCATCTTTCCAGTGGCATGCTTGGTTGCCAAGATTATGCCCTGTTCATCCTTGTCCTTCCGGAGCATGCATACGCATTGCATATCACCTCTCGCATATCATGCCATGTTTTGCATCATATTGCTTGCGCATTGCATCGTGGTTGATTTTGGTTCCTTTGCTTGTTCTATTGTCTTGGGTAGAGCCGGGAGACGAGTACGTGAACGAGGAACCTGTTGAGAACGGTTACGAGGACCAAGTTTTCGACAACTCTGAGAACCTTGCAGGCAAGATGACCATACCCTCGGAATCACTTCTATCTTTGCTTGCTAGATTGCTCGCTCTTTTGCTATGCCTATGCTGCGTTACCTACCACTTGCTATATCATGCCTCCTATATTGCCATGTCAGCCCCTAACCATCCATGTCCTAGCAAACCGTTGTTTGGCTATGTTACTGCTTTGCTCAGCCCCTCTTATAGCGTTGCTAGTTGCAGGTGAAGATGAAGTTTGTTCCTTGTTGGAACATGGACTTGTTGTTCCTTGTTTGGAACATGTTTACTTGTTGGGGTATCACAATACCTCTTATTTAATTAATGCATCTATATACTTGGTAAAGGGTGGAAGGCTCGGCCTTATGCCTGGTGTTTTGTTCCACTTTTGCCACCCTAGTTTCCGTCATACCGGTGTTATGTTCCCGGAGTTTGCGTTCCTTACACGGTTGGGTGATTTATGGGACCCCCTTGACAGTTCGCTTTGAATAAGACTTTTCCAGCAAGGCCCAACATTGGTTTTACCATTCGCCACCTAGCCTTTTTCCCTTGGGTTCTGCAGACTCAAGGGTCATCTTTATTTTAACCCCCGGGCCAGTTCTCCTTCGATTGCTGGTCCAACTAGAGCCACTTGCGGTGCCGCCCTGAGGCAACTTGGGGTATCTTCGGTTGCCGTACGTAGTGTTCATCCGGATGTGCCCTGAGACCGAGATATGTGCAGCTCCTATCAGGATTTGTCGGCACAATCGGGCGGCTTTGCTGGACTTGTTTTATTGCTGTTGAAATGTCTTGTAGTCCGGGATTCCGAGATTGATCGGGTCTTCCCGGTAGAAGGAATATCCTTCGTTGACCGTGAGAGCTTATCATGGGCTAAGTTGGGACACCCCTGCAGGGTATTATCTTTCGAAAGCCGTGCCCGCGGTTATGAGGCAGATGGGAATTTGTTGATGTCCGGTTGTAGAAAACCCGAAGTTGACCTTAACTAAAACACATCAACCGCGTGTGTAACCGTGATGGTCTCTTCTCGGCGGGGTCCGGGAAGTGAACACGGTTGTTGGAGTTATGTCTGACGTAGGTTGTTTCAGGATCACTTCTTGATCACTTCTAGCTTCACGACCGTGCTTTGCCTTCTCTTCTCGCTCTCTTTTGCGCTATAGCCACCATATGCTAGTCGCTTGCTGCAGCTCCACCTCACTATCCTTTCCCCACCTTTAAGCTTAAATAGTCTTGATCTCGCGGGTGTGAGATTGCTGAGTCCCCGTGACTCACAGATATTATCACCTCAGTTGCAGGTACCAACGATGTCAGTGCTGATGACGCGACCGAGCTCATTTGGGAGTTCGATGAGGAACGTGGCCGTTACTATGTTTCTTTTCCAGGCCTCCGCACTCCACCTGGTTGTCGCGCACCACCTTTGGCTTGACATTGAAAGTCTTGAGCCATAGGCCGAAATGGGGGCGGATGCAGAGGAAAGCCTCGCACACGACGATAAACACCGAGATGTTGAGGACGAAGTTCGGGGCCAGATCGTGGAAATCTAGGCCATAGTAGAACATGAGCCCCCGGACAAATGGGTGGAGAGAGAAGCCTAGTCCGCGGAGGAAATGGGGAAGGAACACCACCCTCTCATGGGTCCTAGGGGTGGGGACGAGCTGCCCCTCTTCAGAAAGCCGGTACGCGATGTCGTTAGACAAGTATCCGGCCTTCCTCAGTTTTTTGATGTGTCCCTCCGTAACGGAGGAGACCATCCACTTGCCTCCTGCTCCGGACATGGCTGGAGAAGGTTGAGGTGGGGAGTGCGGACTTGGGCGCTGGAGCTCGAGTGCGCGGAAATGGATAGGCAAAGGAGGAAGAAGGCGTAGGTGAAAAGGTGGATCCTTATCTCCTTATATGGGCGGACGCAACTACGTGTCCCCACCAGCCTGGTAAAACTCGCTTATCTCCCAAGTGCCGTAATCAATGGCGTGGTTGGGTTACCCACGCCCGTATTGATGAGAATCCCGGAATAAGGGGACACGATCTCTGCTTCGACAAGACGTGCCAAGGAAACCGCCTCGCTAAGCGTGTTGAGGTGGGACAATAAAACGATTCGAATAAAGGCTTGACCGTGGTGTGATGTCACGCTACAGAATACGTCAGCAGATTAGATTGGTGTAAATATTATTCTCTCTATGGCAATATGTGGAAATTTATTTTGCAGAGCCGGACACTATCCTTGTGTTCAAAATCTTCTATGAAGTACGTGGAGGAGGAACCCGCCTTGCAATGCCGAAGACAATCTGCGCGCCGGACTCGTCGTTATTGAAGCCTGGTTCAGGGGCTACTGAGGGAGTCCTGGATTAGGGGGTGTTCGGATAGCCGGACTATACCTTCGGCCGGACTCCTGGACTATGAAGATACAAGATTGAAGACTTCGTCCCATGTCCGGAAGGGACTTTCCTTGGCGTGGAAGGCAAGCTTGGCGATACGGATATGTAGATCTCCTACCATTGTAACCGACTCTGCGTAACCCTAGCCCTCTCCGGTGTCTATATAAACCGGAGGGTTTTAGTCCATAGGACACAACAAGAATAATCATACCATAGGCTAGCTTCTAGGGTTTAGCCTCCTCGATCTTGTGGTAGATCTACTCTTGTACTACCCATATCATCAATATTAATCAAGCAGGAGTAGGGTTTTACCTCCAACGAGAGGGCCCGAACCTGGGTAAAAACATCGTGTCCCTTGTCTCCTGTTACCATCCGCCTAGATGCACAGTTCGGGATCCCCTACCCGAGATCCGCCGATTTTGACACCGACAGCCACCCATTGCTGCGCCAGCCGTACCCGCTGCTCCATGGACAGTGCGACCTCCATGAACTCGTCGTCGTCGCTGGAATACTCAGAGCTTGAGTAGCCCGTCGCCGCACTCGATTGGAGATCTCCCCTCGATTCCTCCTGCCGCGCCGCTGCCGAAGAGGGGAATGTTTGCGCCGCTGCCATCGTCGTTGCTGTCACCGCCACCACCACCACCCGGGGTCGCCGCCGCCATCGCCGTACAGACGCGCGGGGGAGCTAGGGTTCGTTGACGAACAAAGGAAGAGAGGAAAGGAGAGCGAGAGACAGAGCACAGGCCGGTCCGGTTCGAGCCGGACCGCACGTATCGAGCGAGCGGGCGGGTGCCGTTTCGCCAGCATGGCAGCTGACGCGCGGGCCCGGGCTGTCAGTTCCAGCGTCAGTACGTAGAAATACGAAGTTTAGCCCGATTTGCAACGGTTCGACCCAAACGTGGTACTGACACGTAAAATTACCAAAAGTGGTACCAATTCGCCACCACCGCCCCAAATGTGGTACTATCATGTAATTATCTCATTTAATCTATCTCTCGTGTTCTTGAGATGTCACGATCTTGATGTATCGCGGCTTTGTTTAATTTCTCTCTCATTTTTTGGACATTGGCGAACATTTTTTAAATTTGCAAACAAAATTTGAAAACATGAATATTTTAAAAATTTACAAACAAAATTTAGAAAATGGGATTTTTTAAAATTCCGTAAAATTTTCGGAATTTGTGAACACAAATTTAAAATGGAAACATTTTCAAAATTACTAAACATTTGTTGAAAAAGAGAATGAAAAATGAAAGGAAATAAAAAGAGAAACATAAAAGGGAAAACGGAAAAGGAAAGAACAACAAAAAACAAAAAAAAAGAATACAAAGAAATAGAAAAAAGAAAGAAAAAAACCCGGTTCAGAGAACCTTCTGCAAGGTTCCCAAAACTGACAAAACCAGACAAGAACCTGCTAGAAGGTTCCTAAAACCGAACGTAACAAATCACGCAATTGGGCCGGTCCAGTGCACTTGATCGCGCTTGATCCCCTGTGAGTTTGCTCGACATTTATGACGCAACAACCGTCCAATAGGGAATTACTGGGTCTTCAGCCTCGGCGTTTGATTTTTAGCGGGCCAGCGGGGCCAGGACTGCAGACCACCGTAGGGCCGGTCCGTTACATGCTCAGCGTCCAAGCACAATGCAGCACGCAGAGTAACCAGACAGGCCGGTTTGCCGCGAGCGACAACTTCAAGTTTGAAGCTTCTGATCTTGGTGATAGGGTCATGAGGAGGTTGACTCTGGATTACGATGGCAATCTCAGGCTGTACAGCCTGAACGCGACCACCGGCGGCTGGTCGGTCTCTTGGATGGTCTTCCGCGGAGTCTGCAATATCCATGGGCTCTGCGGCAAAAACACCCTCTGCAGGTACATACCCAAGCTCGAGTGCTCTTGCCTCAGAGGCTTTGAGGTGGTGGATGCAAGCGACTGGAGCAAAGGGTGCCGGCGCAAGGCAAACCTCGGGGCCACCCAGGATTTCTCATTCAGAAAGGTCGCGGGAGCTGATTTCATCGGGTATGACTTGCTCTACTGGGAACGGGTGACAATTCGGAACTGCAAAGATTTGTGCTTGGACAATGCTGATTGCCAAGCTTTTGGTTACCGTCAGGGAGAAGGCAAATGTTTCACAAAGGTCTATCTTTTCAACGGCAAGAACTTTCCAAACCCTCACACTGACATTTATCTAAAAGTTACCAAGGGAGTGTTGTCTTCGTCAGAATTGGCTTCTACCGTAACCCATGAATGCAAAGCTCATCAAAAGGAGGCCAACACTTCATCGCTAATGTTCCGGGATGGCTCTTCTAACTTCAAGTTCGGCTACTTGCTTTCTTCTGCATTAACACTGCTTTTCATTGAAGTTATATTAATCATCGCCGGGTGTTGGGTTGTTCACAAATGGGAGGGAAGACCAGAGATTATAGATGAAGGTTACACGATAATTTCCAGCCAGTTCCGGATATTTAGCTACAGGGAGTTACAGAAGGCAACCAATTGCTTCCAAGAAGAGCTAGGAAGTGGTGGATCAGGAGCAGTTTACAAGGGAGTCCTCGATGATGAAAGGAAGGTCGCAGTGAAGAAGCTAAACGATGTGATTCAAGGAGAGCAGGAGTTCAGGTCTGAGCTAAGTGTCATAGGCAGAATCTATCATATGAATCTGGTCAGAATTTGGGGGTTCTGTGTCGAGAAGACCCACAAGCTCTTGGTTTCAGAATTCATTGAGAATGGTTCTTTGTCCACAGTTCTTTTTTATCACCAGAGCAACTCTCCTGTGCTCCAATGGGGCCAAAGGTACAATATTGCACTTGGAGTGGCAAAAGGACTAGCCTATCTCCATCATGAGTGTCTTGAATGGATTGTCCATTGTGATGTCAAACCAGAGAACATATTGTTAGATAGAGACTTTCAGCCCAAGATTGCAGATTTTGGACTGATGAAGCTACAACAGCGAGGATCAAGCGCACAAATGTTGTCAAAAGTGCATGGCACTAGAGGCTACATTGCACCAGAATGGGCTCTAAATCTTCCGATCAATGGGAAGGCCGATGTTTACAGCTACGGCGTAGTGCTTCTTGAGTTAGTGAAGGGGGTTCGTCTTTCCAGATGGGTGGCTGAGGTCGAGGAGGAGGTTGAAATGGCTGGTGTATGCTCTATTGAAATCCTCAAAGAAAAACTAGCAGGCGAAGACCAGTCGTGGCTTCTAGAGTTTGTCGACCACAGACTGGATGGGGAGTTCAACCATTCAGAAGCGATAGTAATGCTTAAGATAGCAATATCATGTGTGCAAGAGGACAGGAGCAGAAGACCGAGCATGAGCCACGTGGTTGGAACTCTGCTTTCACTTGTGGAATAATGTTCAGTATTGTATTTACTATTGTTACATCTAGTTGATGTAAGGATAATATTCTGTGATGTTTGCAGAAAAGTTGCTGCAAGCCTTATCCCCGCCATATTTAGCGGCTCTCCGGATTTGTGTCAATACCTAGTTCCTTAAGAAGTTACTAACTAGAAAGTAGTATTTCATTTTGTCTTTCTGTTTGGATGCTTAGGTCCATATAACATAACACATCTACTTTCAGTTATTTGAAGAAATCTACAATCGTAGTGAGCTAGATTATTAGCAAACAGAATTTGTTATCGAATCTAACATGAATAGTAATAGGTTGGATCAATCTATAGCCAGTTTTATTACTACTTGATTTATCATGCAGCCAACAGATTAAAGAACAGAATGTAATTGATTACTCACAGCTATAAAAGTTATATGGTTCAATATAGAATCAACAATGACAGGTAGTGTCAAAACAATCACCAGTTTAACCAGTGGTCGGCAGGCGTCCTAAACTTTTTATCTGGGCGTTAAATCTTACTATAACAAAAACATTCTAATTTTTTTAATCTCGATCGTGGCTCATAATAAAAGCACAGAAAACAGTTATCCGAGCGTGTTACCCCTTGCTCGACGGAATGCGGAGGAGACGAAACATGAACTCACAGAGGCTGTGTTCATGTAGTAACAGTCGGAGCCGCCGTGCTTGACGGGTTAAATCTTAAATGACCTGATGTCCAGTCCCTTTCCAATATAGTTAGGAGAGTAAATGGTAGTATAGCTTCCACGTGAACCCGGGCCCTGCACACACAGGTCTGATATATAATATATACGGCTGAGCCTGCTTCCTCCTCTGCACTCTGGAAGCATGCGAAAAAGAAACCAGAGCCAAATGATTGCCATGACCATGAGAGGGGCCAACGTCTTCATATCCACCTTCTTCCTCTTCATGCCGATCTCCATAGCTCTTGCCGAGGATCATGGCAGCAGCTACCTTGCGATAGGTTCCTCAGTCTCCGTCCAGGACGAAGCCACCGCCACCGTCCTGGTTTCGCCCAACGGCGCCTTTGCCTGTGGGTTCTACAGGGTGGCCAACAGCGCCTTTACCCTCTCTGTCTGGTACGCCGCCTCGTCGGCGAAGACCGTCGTGTGGACGGCCAACCGTGACGCGCCGGTGAATGGCACCGGGTCCAGGCTCGTCTTCCGCAAGGACGGGGGCTTGGACCTTCTGGACCACAACGGCATGGCAGTCTGGCGCACCAGCACGACCGCGACCCGTGCCAGCCTCGCCAAGCTTCTCGACACCGGGAACCTCGTCATTGTGGATCCAGACGACCGCCACCTCTGGGCAAGCTTCGACTCGCCGACCGACACGCTTCTGCCATCGCAGCCCATGACTTGGGACACAAAGGTGGTGTCTGCATCTACCAGGTTGCTCTATTCAGGGTTCTATACATTATATTTTGACAGTGATAATCAGCTAAAGCTCAAATACAATGGCCCTGAGATTAGCAGCATATATTGGCCCAACCCTGCCAATAAGCCCGGGTCAAACCAGAGGACTACTTACAACTGTAGCCGTTATGCTCTTCTTGAACATACAGGCCAGTTTGTCTCAAGCGACAAGTTCAAGTTTGAAGCTTCTGATCTTGGTGATAAGGTCATGAGGAGGTTGACTCTGGATTATGATGGAAACCTTAGGCTGTATAGCTTAAACACGACAAGCGGCAATTGGTCCGTCTCGTGGATGGCATTCCACCGAGTCTGCGAAATACATGGACTGTGTGGCAAGAACAGTCTCTGCACATACATGCTGAAGCCTGAGTGCTCTTGCCTCGAAGGCTTCGAGGTGGTTGATCCAAGCAACTGGAGCAAAGGGTGCAAGCCAATGCCAAACATAACAGATGACTGGGACAGACACAAAGCAAACAGCATGGTCGCCCAGTATTTCTCATTCAGAAAGCTCGCCGCAACTGACTTCTATGGGTATGACTTGGACTACGTTGAGGGGATGGCATTTGAGAATTGCATGCGTATGTGCTTGGATAATTTGGATTGCCAAGCTTTTGCTTACCGTCAGGGAGAAGGCAAATGTTATACAAAGGTCTACCTTTTTAACGGCCAGAGCTTTGCATATCCTTCTAGCGACTTTTATCTGAAAGTTCCCAAGAGGTTAATGTCTTTGCCAGAATTGACTTCTACACTAGCCCACACATGCAGTGTTCATGAAAGAGAGGCAGACACTTCATCACAGATGTTCCAGGATGGTTCTTCCAAGTTCAAGTTCGGCTATTTCCTTTCTTCTGCATTAACACTGCTTTTCATCGAAGTAACTTTAATCATCTTTGGTTGTTGGATTGTGTATAAATGGGAGAGAAGGCCCGAGATTACGGATGAAGGTTACATGATCATTTCCAGCCAGTTCCGGATATTTAGCTATAAGGAGTTACAGAAGGCAACCAATTGCTTCCAAGAAGAGCTAGGAAGTGGTGGATCAGGAGCAGTTTACAAGGGAGTCCTCGATGATGAAAGGAGGGTCGCAGTGAAGAAGCTAAACGACATGATCCAAGGAGGGCAGGAATTCAGGTCTGAGCTAAGCGTCATAGGCAGGATTTATCATATGAACCTGGTCAGAATTTGGGGGTTTTGTGTTGAGAAGACACATAAACTCTTGGTTTCTGAGTTCATCGAAAATGGTTCTTTAGACAGAGCTCTGTTTGATTACCAGAGCATAGCTCCTGTGCTCCAATGGGGCGAAAGGTACAATGTTGCACTTGGGGTGGCGAAAGGACTAGCCTATCTCCACCATGAGTGTCTTGAATGGATTGTGCATTGTGATGTCAAACCAGAGAACATATTGTTAGATAAAGACTTTGAGCCCAAGATTGCAGATTTTGGACTGGTTAAGCTACAAAAGCGAGGATCAAGAGCACTGATGTTGTCAAGGGTACATGGGACCAGAGGATACATTGCACCGGAATGGGCTCTAAATCTTCCAATCACTGGCAAGGCCGATGTTTACAGCTATGGAGTAGTGCTTCTTGAGTTAGTGAAGGGGATTCGGGTTTCCAGTTGGATGGTCGAGGGTGAGGAGGAGGTGGAAATGGCTGTTAGATGCTTCACTGAAATTCTTAAAGAGAAACTAGCAGGCGAAGATCAGTCATGGCTTCTGGAATTCGTCGACTACAGACTGAATGGAGAATTCAATCATTCAGAAGCAACTATGATGCTTAAGATAGCACTATCATGTGTGGAAGAAGAGAGGAGCAGAAGACCGAGCATGAGCCATGTGGTCGAAACTCTGCTTTCACTCGTGGAATAATGTTTGATGTTGTATTTGCTAAATCTACCTGATGCGCATAAGAATAATATTCTTTGATGTTGCACAGAAAAGTTGCCCTTATCCCTGCCATATGTAGCAACTCTACGGATTTGTGTTAATACCTAACTACTACTCCCTCCGTCCCGAAATAAGTGTCTCAACTATGTACTAACTCTAGTTTTGGGACACTTATTTTGGGACGGAGGGAGTATGTAGTAATCTAAACGCTCTTATATTTCTTTACAGAGGGAGTATTTTATTGTATATCCTCTGGATGCTTAGGTCTATACAACACATCTATCTACTTCCAGCAGTTTGAAGAAGAAATCCTTGATCCTTATGAGCTAGATCGATAGCAAACAGAAATATATCGAATCTAACAAGAATTATAGGTTGGATCAATCTAGCCAGTTTATTACTTGATTTATTGAGCAGCCAACAGATTAGTGAACCCAATGTAACAGAATACTCACCACTATCCAAACTATATATGATCCAAAAGAATGAACAATGACAGGACCTGTTAAACAATCACCAGTGCTAGACCGGCGTCCGCCAATCACTCATCGTTGCTGCCAATGCACTCTGCAGCGTACTGCTCCACAATCACAATGGGTTTCCAGTTGGCTGGTTGAGGGTGAGGAGGAGGTGGAAATGGCTGTTAGATGCTCTACTGAAATGCTTAAAGAGAAACTAGCAGGCGAAGACCAGTCATGGCTTCTGGAGTTTGTCGACCACAGGCTGGATGGAGAATTCAACCATTTGGAAGCAATAGTAATGCTTAAGATAGCAAAATATTATATGTGCAAGAGGAGAGGACGAGAAGACCGAGCATGAGCCATGTGGTCGAAACTCTGCTTTCACTTGTGGAATAATGTTCAGTGTTGTATTTACTATTTGTTACATCTAGCTGATGTAAGAATAATATTCTGTGATGTTGCCGAAAAGTTGCTGCAAGCCTTTCCCTGACATATGTGTAGAGACTCTCCGGATTTGTATCAATAACTAGTTTCTTAAGATGGAGTACTAACCAGTAACTGGTATTTCATTTTGTCTTTCTGTTTGGATGCTTAGGTCCATAAAACACAATACATCTACTTTCAGCAATTTGAAGAAATCTGCAATCCTAGTGAGCTAGATTGATTGCAAACAGAGATGTATCGAATCTAACATGAATAGTAGGTTGGAACAATCCATAGCCAGTTACTTGATCTATCATGTAGCTAACACATTCAAGAACAGAATGCAATAGATTACTCACAGCTACAAAAGTTATATATGATTCAAAAGATTCAACAATGACAGGGAGTGTGAAAACAATCACCAGTTCACCGGTGCTAGGCAGGCGTTCTCCAATCACTCATTGTTGCTATGTTGCCAATGGACTCGGCAGCGCTACCGAGCACCACATTGCGTTTTGTAGCTGGGTCAAGCGCCTTCCCTTGCTCCAGCTCCTGTACAGAGTCAACAGCCTGAGCACCTCGAGGTCGGCGCGGTCAACGCGGAAGCCGGCGGGGAGGGAGGGGATGCGGGAGGAGGCGCCGGCCACGGCCACGGCCACGAGGTTCCCGCCCGGGGCGTCGAAGCGCGCCGCCGCAGGAGGGGAGCGGGGAGGAGGAGGAGGTGCTGGTCGGGCCGGAGTCCCGGAGAGGAAGGCGCGCGAGGGCGAGGAGGGTCGGGGACGGGAGGAAGGGAGCAGAGGAGCGGGTCGAGAAGGCCCGAAAGGTAGCAGAAGGCAAGCGGGTAGTGAGCGCGCGGTGACGCCGGTGAGGGCTGCCGCGGCGCGTCTCTGGGAGAGGGCCGACGCGCACCAATTCGAGGAACTGCTCTCTTTTTTTTTGAGTGAGCTGCTCGGCTTAACCTTAGCTGCTTACAAAAATACTCTTTATTAATTTACTAGCAAAGGGTTGTGCATTGCAACAGGAGAAAATATCATAATCCTCAATGGTCATGATCACATTTTGCTGCATCACCAAGTTACACTATCACTCTCAATTTCGTGAAATCATGAAAAATATTTAAAATCATGAACACTTTTACAAATTTTCGAACATTTTCTAAAATCAAAAATATTCTTTTGAAATCAGGAACATTTTTACTGTTTGCGAACATTTTTTTAAAAATTGTGAACATTTTTTTAACAATTTTCTTGAATCGGAAAACATTTTTAGAATGGACAAACATTGTTTTCAAAATTGGTGCAACAATTTTTGGAATTCACAAACACTTCTTGATTTAACGAATATTTTTTGAAATCCATGATGATTTTTTGAATCAGCGAACATTTTATCAATGAATAAACTATTTTGTAAGCCACGAACTGTTTCTGAATTTTTAAGATATTTTTCCATTTATGAACATTTTTTGAATTGGTGAAATTTATTAAATTTTATTAACATTTTATAATGCACGAACTTTTAATAATCCCAAATATTTGTTTTCAAAATTTCAAGAAAAATTGAATAAGAAACATTTTTTATAAATACAGTTTTTTGAGTCCCCAAAAATTTTATGACTTAATAAAAAAAATGTATTTTCATAACTTTCTTAGAATCCCAAATTATTTAAAGTAAAAAAATGGAAAAGAAAATTTTAAAAAATAGGCCACCCGGACATGGGCCGACCCAAACAGGCGTCTTTTCACAGCGCGCAAAGCGCAGTATAGGAGATTCCTACTGCAGTTACTAAAAAAAAAGGAGATTCCTACTGCATGGGGCGGCCCATGCGGGAGATTCCCCTGTGTGAAACGTTTTTTATGTGGCATTGATGGGTAATATTTTGCAACTTTGGGGGCAATTTTCGTGACGTACTACAAGAAACAATGGCTCATTTATTATTAGGTATGAATTTATTTATTTATTGAGAGAAGGCCTTCATGGCTAGCTTTATTAGGATCAAATTAAAGTTATATCATCCACCAGCTTATTGACCAGATAATCCAGGGTTTGTTGGTCCAAATAAGCGAGTTCTTATTACAAAAACAGTATCTAGCTAGCTCCTGCGCGATCATATTGGCCAATCTAAAACAATGTTTAAAAGAGACCTTCCCAATCAAAGAAACTAAATCGATACACTCCACGAAAATCGTTGCTGCTCCATCCCACCACTGTGGCTAGTGCAAAAGTTTATGCCCTGAAGAGAATCTGATTCCGACCCTATGGAATCCGAGAGAATTGACAAATTCCAATCTGTTTCGCATTGTCATTGCTTCAACTGTAACCACATCTCCGACATACGGTATATAAATGCATTGTGGTGCAATAAAGTTACCTCTCTTATCATGTTTAATCGGCGATGATGCTCCAGCACCCTCATCTGCAAAGAATGTTGCGTCGACATTAAGTTTGATAAATTTTGGGTCAGGTTTCTTCCATATGTGCTCCTCCTCTGGAGTCCTCTTGATCATTAAAAAAAATACTTCTATTAGTAAAAATGTTTTTAAAATATATTTTATAGTCCATCTTCTTTTAGTTTTTATAATATGAGATTACTGTCTTATTTATGAGATGAGAAGTCTATAATGCTCTTACATCGTAATTGTGTACTGAGTAACTAATTTCTCACACTGATTGCAATGATCTCACAAATGCTTTTTTAGGAAATAAATAGTATTACTTAAGGCATCTTCAATGCCGACCCTCAAACCACCCACATACGTTTGGACCGCGCGGTCCGAGCGTGTTTTGCCAGTCAACGAGCGCCTATATCGGTCCGCCTAGTAGTCTGGGCGTGTTTTTTCCCGCAAAAACCGAGACAAAGTGTAGGGGGCTTTGCAGGCGTTCGGACCGCTACCACGTTCGCGTCTAACCGCCATGGCCCACCCAAAACTCCCACCGCCTCTCTCGCGCTTTTCCATCAAATGCCCGCGCCGCTTGTCACGCCGCATGCAGCGGTCGGCATTGATGTCGCACGGCGCGACCAGACATGAAGGTGGCACTAGCGGACGCGACCTCTCGGGTGTCGCCGCTTCAATGTGGACAACGCGACAACTCCGCCCACTATGCCGCATTGAAGCGGACTGACCGCCCGTTTGCCTAGCCGTGGTCGCGGCTATTTAAGTCGCACGCTGGTGATGCATATCCACACCGAGCCCCTCCACCTCCTTCACGAGCTCATCCAACTCAAGGACGATGTCGAACTCTTGTTCTCCGCGCCGGCAGGAGGAGGCGGTGGCGGCGACAGTTCATCATCAGGCGGATCTTGGCGTCGTCGCCCTCTCTCTTTGAGCCCTTGGCATCCACGGTGGTCGGCTCCTCCAGCAATGCGGAGGACCAGAAGCCGTAGCAGCAGTCGAAGTATCATTCGATAATCATTTGTGTGAGTATATGGGTCAATATGGATGTCCATGGTTTTACTGTTGATCATTAAACGAAAGGTGCTTCGGTCATGTCTACATTTCACCGTACCTACAGGGTCACACACTTAGGGTGCGTTTGGTTGCAAGGGTGGTCACAAATGGGTTGGGATCGTCCAAAAAATGGACATGTTTGGTTATAAAGCACATGAATGGTTCGAGTCAAACAAGATAATATGCCTTGAAGATGCTTTAACGTTCCACCCAACCAAATCGGTCGAATCAAATGGCCATCCTTTGCATGCATGACCATGTGAGCATAACTGGTGGTCCCGTCCTAAATAATTAGCTCATCTTTTATATTTAGCCAAACACATGAATTGAATGGTTCAATCCCAAAAAAATGGACGGTCCCAACCCATTCATACGACACTCTCAACCAAACGCATCCTTAAGGGTTTATAATCTGTTCTTATACCCTGCATAATTGCTCGTGTTTGCATCCATATACAACTATGACATCCACATACATGCATATGAGATGAACAGATAGATCTCTACTGCTTTAGAAAAGAATACGTTTTAGGCGAAGTATTTCGTCCGACCTTTCATCCTTTTGCTGAGCATCATAACTTGAAACCCCCTTAACTATATCATCTTCTATTAACTTGCTAAATAAATTAATGTCTTCTTTGGTAAGCCTACAAGTGATTGTAAAATAAAACCCTAAAATATGTTTAGGTAGGTAAATCATGGCAAGGATTTGATAAAAAAATGCAATCATACTAATATGAACAGGTAAAACATGGGCTAACGTACTAGAATATTTATATTCCGTTAGAACGCACAAGCAATTATCTATAACCAATAAACGAAAATGATTACTTTGACTGGAGCGATTATTTTGGTGAAGAGGAAAATATTAAGGTGAGATTCACTATCCATGTTAAAGCAAAGGTTAATATATGTGCCAGTAATGTCTAAAGTCGATGCATTGTGCTATATTATAGCACTTCCATTGCATTAGAGCAACTTCAGCAGAGTCGTCATAATAACCGCAAGTATGATGATCAACGCACAAAACGATACTCTATAGAGTCGTCACATGTGCCGTGATCACCATATATTATGGAGCTCGCTCCAAAAAACGACATCGTCTTTTCCAAATATGAAGATTGTGGAGGCCTTGTTTTGAGCTCACTTAAAAACCAACTTTTAGTGTGGGAGAGAAGTTACATCCTTTCATCCTCGCACCATTGACGGGATTTGAAGCAGTGCGGTCTCCCACGCACCATCAGCGATGAGTGAGATGCGACAGTCAACCACTCATACATTTCGAGACTCGATAAATTGTTGGCTATGCAGTATTCCGAGACTCGATAAAATTGTTGTTCCAGTTATGTGTAAATCCTTGCTCTGTCGTCGCTGGCGTCATGTTGAAATAGAGGATGGTTATAGTAACCCGGTACACAACCTAATTTTGTTGTTTTTTGTAAGACAGCTGGTCTGGGCGAGCATCGTTTGAATCAAATTTGATCGTCCGGATTGCAAAATGCAGAGATAGCAAAAAAATGATTTTGCTGGTGTTGAAAAATAAATCGTACCCTGATTTAAAAATTTCTAGCAAGATCAAGGAGAACATGGGTCATCGATTTGTAACTTATCCATCGGCGAAAGGTTGGTCTTCAATGGAAATATCATCGTCGTCGCTCGACAAAAGGACATCTTGATCGCTGGTGTGGCCGCTTGCTTCTCGTCTCGCTGTTGTTAAATCACGAAACAAAGAACACCAGTGTAAACGAATGGAGCAGCTCACAGGCATGTCAACATTTTAAGCTCGGTCATCGCTGTTGGCTCGTTGGACTAAATTAATCAAAATGCTAGACATGGGATTACTACGGGCATTCAACGAACCCTTCCAATTAATCAAACTTGCTCCCCTGATTTTTCAGCTGGGTGGGGCCCAGTCCTCCCCATTAATCCAATCATGATTTGCCACTTCAAATCTACCCCGTAATAAGCTCAGGAAAGTCCGTTGATGTAGCAAAGCACCTAAATTAATACTTCAGTGTACAAAAACACCAATGTTATGTAAGAGATCGTCAACAGACGCTTGAGCTGTGCGCATTGCCACGTCCGTGCACTTCACCTAACCAATCAGGTCAACCCGTGTCACCCAACCAATCGGATTTCCACTGAAGTTTCTTCTCCACCAAGTCAATACAAGCAAGACTAAGGCCTAATATATGCTACCACTCACTCATGTTTAATTTATGGGCCAGCGCGTGTATCAAAGGGCAAGACATAACTTAAACAAATGGACATCTGGATCTCTATATATACTGTGGCTCCGGACGTACTATAGCCATCAAAACCAAGCTCCACTTCCACTGCCATAAACTTGTCTTCTCTTACCTCTCAACCAAGACACCAATTGCTTTCCGCGCAGCGATGAACCTAGCCTCAATTCCATGGGGATCCGTGATCCACGGCATCATGAAATTGAAATAGTTCTTTTGAAAAGAGTGAAATGAGTATTTAAAAAATTGAAGCGAGTCTTCTAAAATTGAACTCGGTATGTCACGAATTGAAATTGATCTATTAGAAATGGAAACATGTCTTTTGAAAATTGAAATGAGCATTGTTCATGGGCTAAGCCTGAAGGGAAGTCAGATTACTGTAGCTTACCTCACTTTCCTTCGAATGTTAGAGGATCCAGCTCCACCAGATACGCGGTCATGGTTTTTTGAAAGGAATGGGTGTTTTTTACGATTGGCATATACGATGATGATGGACACCAAACTGAAGAGAGAAGCTTGGATTGATGGGGCCTTGGGTTCCTCCAGCATTGACCATGATGGAGAGTCATGGAAACAACTACGGAAGACTCAAGTACCGGGCAAGATTCACATGTTTCCGTGGATGCTAGCTAAACAATCACTTCCTACAGAGGCCGTCCATGCACACCTAAACGTGGCATCTTCTAGTGCATGTGGTTTGTGCGGGACTCCTGACTCATGCTTGAGTGCTCGATGTCTCGATGCATTTGGGCATTAGTTGATGGCAAGCCGGCTGAACATCTTGGTGCAACGACTGAGCCTAAGGCAAAGCCATGGATATTCACAATGATCGATACTCTATCACATGAAGCTTTCGTTTGTTTGGCAGTAACACTTTGGGCTATTTGGTGGGCGAGGTGAAAGGCCATACACGATCAGATCTTCTAGAGCCCAGATGCAGCTCATCAGTTCATCATACGTTTTATTTGTGATCTTGAGTTGCTGCCGAGAAGTGGTATAGATCATCAAGTAGTACCACGTCTGGCGATAGCTAAACCTAAGGCCCCCCCTCCAGGTTTTGCGAAGATTCATGTCGACGTGGGAATTTCAAAATCACAAGCAAGCGGGGCAGCAGCGGCGGTGTGTCGGGATGAAACATGGAGCTTCCTTGGGAGTTCAACCTTGGTGATCAAAGGCATAACAGATGCATCTACAATGGAAGCTATCGCATGTAGAGAGGGTTTAGAATTGGCCGAGGATCTCATGTTACAATTTTTTGGTTATTGCCTCTGATTCCAAGCAAGTTATAACTGATACTGACAAAAGGAACAGGGGAGGCTATGGAGCTATAATTAGTGAGATCAAGTTGAGAGCATTATCTTTTAGTTGTAATTTTCTTTTTGAAGGTAGAGCATCGAATATAGACGCAGATAAATTAGCCAAGTTTTCACTTCCTTTGGATATGGGGAGGCATGTTTTGATGTCGGTACCCCATGATTCGGTCATCGTTGTTAAATCACGAAACAAAGAACACCAGTGTAAACGAATGGAGCAGCTCGCAGGCATGTCAACATTTTAAGCTCGGTCATCGCTGTTGGCTCGTTGGGCTAAACTAATACTCTAGTGTAAGCTTAAAAAATACTAATACTCCAGTTACAAAAACACCAATGTAAGAGATCGTCAACAGATATGACCCCGGCTTGAGCTGTGCGCATTACCACGTCCTTGCACTTCACCTAACCAATCAGATCATCCCGTGTCACCCAACCAATGGGATTTCTAATGCAGTTTCTTCTCCAACAAGTCAATACAAGCAAAGACTAATACTATACTACTACCGCTCACTCATGTTTAGTTTATGGGCCAGTGCGTGTATCAAAGGGCAAGGCATAACTTAAACAAATGGACATGTGAATCTCTATATATACTGTGGCTCCGGACGTACTATAGCCATCAAAACCAAGCTCCACTTCCACTGCCATAAACTTGTCTTCTCTTACCTCTCAGCCATGACACCAATTGCTTTCCGCGCAGCGATGAACCTAGCCTCAATTCCATGGGGATCCGTGATCCGCGGCATCACAGGCCTTGTGCTTCTGTGGCAGGCCACCCGGCTGCTACACTGGTTGTGGTGGCGTCCGCAACAATTGGGGCGAGCGCTGCACGCACAGGGTCTTAGAGGAACTCCGTATCGCTTCCTCACCGGCGACATTATTGAGGCCGGCCGGCAAAACAGGGAGGCATGGTCGAAGTCGATGTCGCTGGGCTGCCACGACATCAGTCCCCACATCGCTCCGTTCCTCCATGACGTCATACGGAAGCATGGTAAGACGTGTGTGTCGTGGCTTGGCCCAGTCCCGAAGGTAACTATCGTAGACCCTAGCCTAGCCAAGGAGGTGATGTCCAGCAAGTTCGGCCACTTCGAGAAGCTCAGGTTCCCGGCGCTGTCGATGTTGCTTGCCAAAGGAGTGGTGGACTACGAGGGCGAGAAATGGGCCAAGCATAGGAGGATCCTCAACCCCGCATTTCATCTGGAAAAGTTGAAGGTACATACGTGTAATTTCCTCATATAAGGCACATGATGACTTCTATGTATATACGCTTGTAAGTACTCGTTGTGATTAAGTATGGGCTATGGCTAAATCTGTTGCAGCTCATGCTACCGGCATTTTTCATGTGCTGCGAAGAGCTTGTTGGCAGATGGGCATGGTCTCTTGGCCCTAACAATTCGTGTGAGTTGGATGTCTATCCAGACCTTCTGAGACTCACGGGAGATGTCATTTCTCGCATTGCATTCGGGAGTAGCTACCTTGAAGGAAGGGAGATTTTCCAGCTACAATCCGAGCAAGCTGAGTGCCTCTTGACCAACCTTAAGAAGATTATCATACCCGGTTACACGTGAGTTAGCACATAGCACAGTGTAAACTTCAAAGTATTTACCTTAAACCACTTATTTGTACTAATGATGTATAAGCGCATAAATTTTCAGATTCTTGCCTACAAGAAACAATCGAAGGATGCATCGAATCAACAGAAAGATTGAATCCATTTTGCGTACTCTAATTGAGAAGAGAATGAAAGAAATGCAAGACGGAGAAAGCACCAAAGATGACTTGCTCGGTATAATGCTCAATTCAAACATGACTGCCATAGATGAGAATGGTCAATCCATCCCCGGAGTGACAATTGAAGAGGTCATAGAGGAATGCAAGCTGTTTTATTTTGCAGGATCAGAGACAACATCAGTATTGCTCACGTGGACAATGATATTGCTAAGTATGCACCCGTAGTGGCAATACCGTGCAAGGGACGAGGTCCTTGGCGTATTTGGGAAGAAAAAGCCTGAGTATGACGGCTTTAGTCGACTCAAAACGGTGTGCAATGTTGGAACTGCTCGATTTTGTTGAATCGATAAAAATATGGAAGTGGTTTGGACTTATAAATCTTATATATCAATCTACGACCGATGCAGGTGACCATGATTCTCTATGAGGTTCTTCGGCTATACCCACCGGCCACCACATTCATTCGAAAGACATGCAAGGATATGAAGGTCGGAGGAATCACATACCCAGCCGGCGTCCTCATCGAACTACCCGTGTTGTTCATCCACCATGATCTTGAAATTTGGGGCAGCGATGTACTTGAGTTCAATCCGGAGAGGTTCGCCGAGGGGATCTCCAAGGCATCAAAGGATGCGGGTGCATTCCTCCCATTTGGTTGGGGGCCACGGGTCTGCATCGGCCAGCAATTTGCACTCCTTGAGGCCAAGATGGCATTGTGTATGATTCTTCAACACTTCGAGTTCAGTCTTGCGCCAGCATACACTCATGCACCGCACAATGTGACATTTTTGCGTCCGATGCATGGTGCTCAAATTAAGCTCAGCACGATTTGATAACTATGTCTGCTTACGTTTCGTTCATTGCCAGGTGTGCACTCATGTAGTAAGACTTTATTTGGAAATTTGTACCAATGTATTGTCTATGTTTTCTTAGAAATAAAAATCCAAGACATTTGGGGCTTCCCTGATTCGGTCTATAACCAGCTGAAAACATGGTAGTCGCCTTTTTATTATCATTCTATGATGGAACAAGACATCCAAAGTTCCATCAACAAAAGGCAACATATTGTGAGGGCTCTCTAGAAAAAAAGAACTGTTGTGTGGGCTCTCAGACTGCAATTCCAAGCATGAGTTTTTACCTTATCGACAATTTCTTTTAAGAATTTTAACTTAATGCAATTTCTCTTTCTCTCTCTCTCTCTCTCTCTCTCTATATATATATATATATATATATATATATATATATATATATATATATATATATATGTCCTGGTTTTCTCCGTTTAAGTATAGCACAATAATTTCAAATTTCGTGTCTTTTTGGTGTAGCGTCCAAACACTCCTTTCAAGCAATTTATGTCCTTTTTCACTCTTGCATGTAGTACGTGCCATGATAGTCCAATCCAGCACATGGGTCAGTCTCGATCGTGCATAGTCTGGGAAGACTAGTTTTTTTTCTTAGCAAAATCTGGGAAGACCAGTACTGCGATGGCGCTCTGGGCCCAAGGCCGACGCTGGTCCTGCCACGAGGCCCAGACAAAGCGAACACAAGCCCATGAATCTAGACAGAGAAGCTCCCGTGACTCCCGTTCCGCTCGCTCGTGGCCGTGGCTGCTGCGCTTCGGTAGTTTTAGTCCCACCTCGCCCAGCCGAGGAGGATCGAGCAGGAGAGGCGGCTATAAGAGGAGAGGCAGGTGCGACGTTGCTCCATACTTACCTGGACGGGGTCGACGGGTGATCAGGAAGACCCGTGGCCTAGGCTAGTGGCCCACATTGCACATGGTGGGTGCGCTGGCTTACCATCTCCCCAAGTGGGAGAGTGGACGTCATAATTTGTGGTAGAGGGGGTACGCGTTCGCGCGGCCCCTGCCAATTTTGCAAAATTAAACTTTGGTCCCTGTCCTAGCAAGCATACGTGGTGCATTCTTCTAGTTTGGTCCTCGCTCTATCTTCTGTGAAGCGAATCAAAATTACCAGGAGTTGCTCGGAGCGTGTGGTAAAACTGACACTGGCTTGAACGGTGGATATCTCCCATAACTGACGACGCAACGTTAAGAGTTGCCAAGCTGCGTGCTCTCTCCGCAAGCGGCCGCTGTTACAAGGCTAGCACTACACTACACATTAACACGACATTGTCGTTGCCGTCTTGGACAGGTTGAAGAAGCATCCGTCGGTGTCGACCATAGCTTCTCTCTCTCTCTAGAAGGAGTCTCACGCCAACTGTCCGATTTGCTACGTAGTAAATGTTGAGACCGATTGATCAGCGCCCGCTTAAACCACTTCCAATTATGCCCAGCGACATTTCAGAGCAACTGAAGCTAGCGGTCAGCATTGCCGTGCTACACGGACTGGACCACAGCACAGTACTACCAGTCAACCGGTCAAGTCAATGTGTCTACGCTATAGCAATGTACCCATCGGTAGAAGACAACATGATCTTGACGCAGAGAAGACGAAACAAGAAACTTCACATCGTATAAGAGCATCTACAACCACAACCCGCAAATTCCGCCCCCTCCCTCCACAAGCAGAGACCAACAGCACACTAGAAACCATTTTCACAACCAGATACCTCATTTGTGAATCATCAAATCCATAATATTACATGCACGTGAAACCTAATCTAAAACTGAACCCGTCTGGCTCCGCCGTGCCCATGTCTGACGATTGGTTGTGCCCGCCTAAATGTTGGTCGGGTCGCATTTTCTCATCTGGGCAGTGACCAGGCATCCCGGACCCGCCCGGGCCTATGGGACGGATATGGGGTCCGGTTGTAGATGCTCTAACCATTCCGGATACCAGTCCTGGACGGTTACACGGTTTGAAGTCCAGTCCCTCTCCAACCCTTTCATAAGTCATAACCTATAGCAGGAAGAGTAGATGCTACAGCGACTTAGCAATGGATTCAAGCAAACCATGTGAACCCGGGCCCTGCGGGAATCACATGTGTGATATATACATGGACACATGGCTGTAGCACTGGATGCATGAGAAGCAAGCAGAACCAAGATGGTTGCCATGGCGGCCACTGGATACATGCTTACCGTCAGGGAGAAGGCACATGTTATACAAAGGTCTACCTTTTTAACGGCCAGAGCTTTGCATATCCTCCCAACGACATTTATCTGAAAGTTCCCAGGAGGTTGCTGTCTTCGCCAGAATTGAATCTACACTAGCTCACACATGCAGAGTTCATGAAAAAGAGGCAGGCAGTTCATCACAGATGTTCGAGGATGGCTCTTCCAAGTTCAAGTTTGGCTACTTCCTCTCTTCTGCGTTAACGCTGCTTTTCATCGAAGTAACTTTAATCATCGCTGGTTGTTGGATTGTTTATAAATGGGAGAGAAGACCAGAGATTACAGATGAAGGTTACATGATAATATCAAGCCAGTTCCGGATATTTAGCTACAAGGAGTTACAGAAGGCAACCGATTACTTCCAAAAAGAGCTAGGAAGTGGTGGATCAGGAGCAGTTTATAAGGGAGTCCTCGATGATGAAAGGAAGGTCGCGGTGAAGAAGCTAAACGATGTGATTCTTTGTCCACAGTTCTTTTTTATCACCAGAGCAACTCTCCTGTGCTCCAATGGGGCCAAAGGTACAATATTGCAGTTGGGGTGGCGAAAGGACTGGCCTATCTTCACCATGAGTGTCTTGAATGGATTGTGCATTGTGATGTCAAGCCAGAGAACATATTGTTAGACAAAGACTTTGAGCTCAAGATTGCAGATTTTGGACTGGTGAAGCTACTGCAACGAGGATCAAGCACACAAATGTTGTCAAGAGTGCACGGGACTAGAGGCTACATTGCACCAGAATGGTCTCTAAATCTTCCAATCACTGGCAAGGCCGATGTTAACAGCTATGGAGTAGTGCTTCTTGAGTTAGTGAGGGGGATTCGGGTTTCCAGTTGGATGGTTGAGGGTAAGGAGGAAGTGGAAATGGCTGTTAGATGTTCTACTGAAATCCTTAAAGAGAAACTTGCAGGCGAAGATCAGTCATGGACTCTGGAGTTCGTTGACTATAGACTGGATGGAGAATTCAACCATTCAGAAGCACTCATGATGCTTAAGATAGCAGTATTATGTGTGGAAGAAGAGAGGAGCAGAAGACCGAGCATGAGCCAAGTGGTCGAAACTCTGCTTTCACTTGTGGAATAATGTTCAATGCTGTATTTACTACTGCTACATCTAGCTGATGTGTGCAAGAATAATATTCGGTGATGTTAAACAGAAAAGTTGCCCTTATCCCTGCCATATGTAGCAACTCTACGAATTTGTATCAATACCTAACTATGTAGTAGGAGTATTTCATTTGTCTATCTGTTTGGATGTTTAAGTCTATACAACACATGTATCTACTTTCAGCAGTTTTGAAGAAGAAATCATTGATCCTTAGGAGCTAAATCGATAGCAAACCGGAATATATCAATAGCAAACATGAATAGTAGGTTGGAATTGGATCAATCTAGCCAGTTTATTACTAGATTTATTGAGCAGCCAACAGAATAATGAACCCAATGTAACAGAATACTCACCACTATACAAACTAGGAGTATATATGATCCAAAAGAATGAACAATGACAGGACCTGTTAAACAATCAGCAGTTCACCGGTGCTAGGCCGGCGTCCGCCAATCATTCATCGTCGCTGCCAATGCGCTCCGCAGTGCTACTGCCCGCTTATCAACCTTGGACCCTTCCTCTGCGGCATGATCTCTCCGGCTCTGCATTGCCCCCAAATCAGTCTCTGCTTCTTCCTCGCCCTCCTCCGGTGCCAATGCAGAGTAATCCTCCCTCGCCAGCAGCACATTGTGGAGCATCGCGCAGGTCCCAATGCACGTCACGGCGGCGCGAGGGCTCTCCTCCTCGTGGAGCCGCGCGATGGCGCCCCACCCCATCAAGCTCCGGACGGCGCGCCTCGCCGGGCGGCACATTGCCTTGTGCGCGGCGTTGAAATGGGCCTCCGGGGAGCCGGGCACGACGGACCCCTCGAAGGGCACCATGAGCCAGCGGAGGAGCGGGTACCCGTTTCCATCCGCAACCAGGTACTGCGCGGGGTTGAGTAGCCTCCCCTGCTCCAGCTCCTGGTAAAGGGACGAGAGCCTGAGCACCTCGAGGTCGGCGCGGTCGCCGCGGAAGCCGGCGGCGAGGGAGAGGATGCGGGAGGAGGCGCCGGCGACGAGCTGCGCGGCGAGGGGCCCACCCGGGCCGGCGAAGCGCGCGCAGGCGAGCGCGCCGCGGCAGGAGGGGAGCGGGGAGGAGGAGGAGGAGGCGCCGGCCGGATCGGAGGGGAAGGCGAGCCAGAAGCGGAAGTTGGCGAGGAGGACGCGGCGGAGGCGGCGGGAGGCGGCCCGCGGCGCGGAGGGCGGGACGCGGAAGAGCGCGGCGAGCGCCGGGTAGGGGAGGCCCGAGGCGAGGCGCGCGAGCGCGAGCGCGAGGAGCGTCGGGCACGGGAGCGAGGGGTGGGAGAGCAGCGGGTCGAGCAGGCCCGAGAGGTAGTGGAAGGTGGGCGCGGACACGCGGAAGGCCAGCGGGTAATGGTCCGGGCTCGTCGGCGGCAGCGGAAGCGGCGGCGACGGCGGAGGCAAGGGAGGAGGCGGGGCGACGGGGGTCGCGGGGCCGACCTCGTCGCCGTCGCCGTCGCTGTCGGCCCGCCTGCGCTTGCGGGCGGCGTCGGGGGCGGGGGAGGGGCCGAGGAGGTCGAGGACGAGGACGGAGACGGCGGAGAGGAGCTGGTGGGTGAGCAGGAGGAGGGGCTGGGGCGACGGGGGCGGCGTCATCGGCGGCGGGGGCGCATGGCCGGCGATGGCGGGGCGGTGGTGGTGGTTGCGGTGTCGATGGGTGGAGTGGAGGGATTTTGTATGGAGGGGGTGCGAATGCGATCGCGGTGACGCGACACGGCGATGGCGCCGTCCGGACGTTTCCGTGCACGCCCCTGGGCTCCTAGCCAGGGTATAGTACGAGTATCATTCGTTCGCCCGGTGGCCCTCCCTCCGGTCGCCTCCGTCCTCTCACCACACCACTTGGAGGGTTGGAAAGGTTGGGGCCTCCAGCGGGCAGCAGATGCTCGGGAGCCAATCGGGACAAGAAGGGGTTTGTCAAAAGTCCACTAGGCAGGCAGGCAGGGCTCATGTCGATCGCGGACGCGAGTGTGTGCTCTGATCCTATCCTATCCTCACGTGTCTAACAGAGACGGGAAACGGACCTACGGAAATGGCAATGTACTCCCTTTGTACCAAAAATCAAGCCTAATCGAAGTTTCAGTTTTATCCTAAGTCAAACTAGCTTAAATTTGCCTAATTACATAGAGAAAATTGCTACTTTCAAGGAGGAGGACGACGTCATCACCATCCGATTCTGAGAACCGGACCTAAGGTTTCCCTCGATGCTTGAAGAGGGGCCACGGATAATGGCCATGCCAGCGCCTCCAAGAAGAGAAATGACATCTGCATGTCTCGTCGCTGCCAGCAGCATCAGCAAACCGAGCATGGATCCCGCCTGGCCCGAGTCCGAGCAATCACATAGCCACCATATCAGGATCCGATGATGATGAAGTCAACCTGCCAGGCGACCGCCACCTCACAAGGGATGAGGTGGGGTTGTACCTGCCACTGCCAAAAAGACGTGAGCTTTTGGAACCGACATGGCATGTAGGTGGACGGCGTCAGGAAGGCAACGGGATAGAGCCAGCACGGAGGGTAGGGTGGTGATCAACACCATCGGCAAGTCAGCAACCGGAAGGGGACGCATATCGGAGCTATCGGACCCGCCAGAACACCGGCGCGCCAAAGAAACTCGAGGGGGCGCAGCAACCGAAGCTTTGGGGCCAAAACCGTGCCGGCAGAGGATGCGTACAAGCAACAAACACTGGAGAACACAGGTCCATGGTTGCCGGGACCCGAGCGGTGTCAGAAAGGATCCACCGTGAAGCTTCGACTGCCTGCCAAGAGAAACCACTGTGACCAGACACACGCAGAAGTTGCCACCGCCGCTCGCATGAGGCACCGTTAGAGACAAAGGTGGCCTGCACCAGGGCAGGACCAAACCTCGTCTAGCCCGGCCACCTCCACCGAACAACAACACACATGCGAACCCTAAAAAAACACATGCGAGAGTTGTGCCGCTGGGGGGGGGGGGGGCAGAAGACGGGCGAGAGAGGAGCACCATGGGCATGGACGCACCACCCGCCGAACCGGCCGGAGTGGACGCGGCAATTGGAGGAGGGGCTCTCCCACGAAGCGCCAGAAAACAAGTTTGACTTATGACAAACCCAAAAGTTCAGTTATTTTAGAACGGCAGTAATACATATGTGTTTAACTATGCGAATTAGCTATTTATCCATTTCACCTACCTCCCGGGGCCGAGAGTAGGGTGACGTTCCTAGCGACAATGCCATGTTGCCGCTAGAAGAGGGAGCAAGGTTTGTGGGTGGGATTGCCGGCATCGGAGTTCGTGGTCGGGGTTTAAATGAAAGGTTGAAACGGCGGCTTGCGTAAACTGGATGGCAAGACGATGCACGACAACACCCTCCCACAACATACATGGGGCGTTAGAGTGTCTACAGCTGGACTAGGCAAATCCGCCCCCTAAAAGTCCACGGACGCGTCTGGACGTGACCCTAGATACGTCGAACGACCCCTCAGATGTTCTCCCTTGCAATCATGCCTTTCACTTTCTAATCCTCAAATTCATGCAAAGGCATGCATGTCGATCATACACATGAATATCATATGCAAATAACATTTGTTCTTAGCGGAGATACATAGTTCAAACATTTTTTTAGTGCACAATTTTAACATTGATTTCCTTTGTTTTGATTGTGGCTCCCACCTATGCTCCACAAGATCGTTGAGCAGTTGCGTGTACACGTTTTGATCTTAAAGATGCCGACGCATTTCTAGAAAGTTCGCAATATGCTCGGCATCTTGTTTGGGGGGCAAACTTGTACTTTGGGCTTCTCAAAATCATTTGTTCAGGCTGCCCCTTCACTCTCGTCGTCGACAATCATGTTGCGCGAAATGACACAACATGTCATCAACTGCCATAATGTTTGAAATTCTCACATAATTGCAGCTCCACAAACAATACCTGAACGAGCTTGGAGCACTCTGAATGCTCTCTCCACTTCCTAGCTCCTCCTTGCATTCTTGCAAGTGGGATTGTTTGTCGCCATGGAGATCGAGTATGGTCTTGACAAACGTCGTCCACTGAGGATAGATATCATCTAGATGTGTCTGTTGACGGTGTATAGTTACACTGTGAAAAGCATCCCCATCATAGAGTATTTTGAACAACGAATATCACTAGAGCACATTGATGTTGTTGTGAGAACTACAAATGCCAAAGAAAGCATGCCAAATCTGCAAGTTCCTTGATGCCATTGCTTCGAGTATGATGGTGGCATCTTTAGTGTGACCTTGGTACACACCATGCAAACCGTTGGAACAAACCCTTCCATCGTCAATTCATGCAATCAACTAACCTCTTCCAACTCCAATTGCCATCAACCTCTTCGTGCCTTCGACAATTGGTTCTCTCAGGTACTCTGCTCCAAACACCTTTACCATGGCTCGGGCAAAATTGATAATGACATCAAGACATGTGCTCTCCCCCATCCAGATCATCTCACCAATGGCATCCATGACAGTACCTAATGTAATCATCCTTAGAGTAGCCATGAAATTCTGCAAAGGAGAGAACGACAATTGTCTGCAACAACACTTTCAAAGAAGTAGTGATCATGTGCCTCCACGCGCAAGAACAAGGGTTTGCTCATGTGGAAGCGACGCTGAAAAAACCCATTATGAAACTTTGTTTGGGTTGAAAGTAAAGTAGTCTTTGTAGACCAGTAGTGTGCCAACGATCCTATCCTAGTGTAAATTTGTCCTCCGTTTGATCGAATCCTAGAAATTCAAAATATGCTCCTTTTTCTTCTCCATTTCTTCCTGGATGCTCATCATCGTCATGACCTCTTCATCCGATGAATCTTGCTAATCAAACTCATCATCCGATGAATCCCTCGCTTTTTACCTACAAAAGAATTAAAAAAGCAACTTGGACATTTTGTCGAACACATAAAGGGCAAGGTGTATGACCGGAGGAGCAGGACATAACTGCGACGACGTCCAGTGCGACACCGTGTCCAGGGCGGCGAGGATGACAGGGAGAGGTTTTGTGCCAGTGGTGCAGTGATGTGGGTTTAGGATGGCGACATAGCTAGTGATGGTGGAATAGGGGATGGTCGGCGCGGATGAGGCAGAGGAAAACAGAGGAAGAGGGCAGATCGAGCTACGTTGGGGACGGTTTGGAGGAATTTGGCGTGGGTCTGGTCTATCAGATAAGACATGGAGGATGCGCTCGGGCCTCCTGATTTTCGCCCAGATGTAGGCTGGGTTTGAGGGGTGCCTGGCAGCCTAAACGCGAGGCCGGTTTGAGGGGTCTAGTTGGGTCGCATTTTCATTACCGGTCACTGACCAGGCCATCCACCCGAATTTGAGGGGTCCGACTATAGATGCTCTTCGACAGTTTGGCCGGCGTCCGGCAGCCGTCATGAGGAGAAAGAAGAGGGGCGGCCGGTCCGTGTGAAAAGGCCTTTTTCGCTATTTTGACCCTTTCATAAAATAAACTCCACACAAAACTATTCACGACCTGACCCTTTTGGCAACGTCACAGGCCGTGGCGTTTCTTCTCTATTTAGAAACGCCGAGCTAGCTAGCATCGCTGCACTTCGTAAATAAAATGACAATATGGACAAGCTAGTTGAAACGCCAAACCCCTTGGCGTTGCTGAGCCAGACACGCTTGGCGTTTCCATACTTTGGCGTTTCTGCCCTGCCATGTAGCGTCTCGACCAGACCATCAACGCTAGCCAGCTCGGCGTTTCTAAATAAAGAAGAAACGCCACGGCTTGTGGCGTTACCAAAAGGGTCGGATCGTGAAATAGTTTTGTGTGGAAGTGGGTCAAAATAGTGAAAAGAGCCGCCTGAAAATCGACTGAAAGTTACGGTACAAAATTTTCGGTCGCCTAATCTATAGGTGGTCCCTTTGAAATGTGAGCATCAAGACATGATGCGTGCGTATCCTGGTGGGTGGCGCGCACCACAGCTCCACTCCACCACCCCCGAATTGGGACGCCAGGGCAGGTCATGGGCAACTTCGGGGACACCACCCAGGATGCGTTCGTAAGGACGATCCCGGCATGATCGCGCCACCACAACAGTACGTCGCTTTCAGTTCAGGCTGGTCCAACAGGGAATCCAAGAACAAAACGTATAATTTCGTTGAAGGGTCCGGGCCCATCGCTCATGCTGCTGTTGCTTTGCACTTTGTAACCGCGCAGCGATTTTGAGCATCAAAATTCAAAAGGTTCCCGGCAGATTATATATATTCTGAATTTGCCAGGAGCACTGGCTACTGCCTGTGCTGCTGCTCATCATCATCATAAAACATATTATGGCAGACTAGTCTCGTTACCTGCTAGCCTTCAAACGGACTGGAAAAAAGGAGCATCTGATGAGCAATATTTTACAGGGTTCTTCTCTCTAGCTACTACGTACTACCAAGTGAAGAAGCGCTCAGGCCGCTTCAAGAATTAACGTACAACTATATAGCAGTAACGGAGAGATCAGTCAATGATTGGGCTGCCAGGCTTGCCGGTTAGCTAGATTACTGAAACTACGTCACGATCGTCATCCTGCCTTCGCGCGCCGACTTCGGTGTTACTGGTGATCACTTCCTAAGCTGCTGTCAAAGACAAGGGTTTAGAGACAAACAAACGGTTATTAGTATCTGTCGATGCTTCGTTAAGATATAGGAATGCGCAGGATAAATAATTGTTCTTTTGATCCAACTTAGCAATCGTAGCAGATAGTAAGTAGCATGGGGAGAAAACAGTTGATGATGTTACAAAGCACTAGTAATAAATTGTGCTAGGTTGGTTAGCTCAACTGCCTGAAGGCTAGGTTGCTGTCACTGAAGTCATTGAACCGATTAAATTAGGCCAAAATCTTCTAGTCAACTACCCTATGTCTAAACATCTCACCTGTTTCATTACTGGATGCAGTGTTTTTGTTTACAGAGAGTCCGGGGTAAAGCTTGAAGTATCGATAATTTTTCACATTATGATATCCGTGTTTTGGGCACATCCTAGACAACATGACAGTAAACGACACCGTCACTTCGAACTATATTCTTTTAATCTAGCAATCAGGTTGGACCACAGTCCAACTCCTTAGGCTCAGTTTGTGGTTGCTGAATTATGTTGCACTGAACTTTGTTTTTACAATCTACTGAGGGGAAATAGCCACGAAGCATGAACAACCTCGTTAGCCGAACCATAAAATAGACAAAATCTGGTCGGAAAAGTTGGATTATCATAATCTATCATGATGCCAAATGCAGCCTTAGTCTAAAAGGAGAAGCTAAAAGCAATGGTATGTTGTGCATGTGATCACACTTAAAGCATGTTTATCTTCCTTTTAAAAAACTTATCAGCATATATAATTATCTTTTATATGCTTGACTGATTGGCTCTTCAACCATGCCAAGAAAAACTCACCTACACATGCCGTGTATTTGCTGGTACCATATCATGTGACTGCTCTTTGCTACGCGAGCATCCATCAAAATGAGCGTTCAACATGGATGATTCTTGCCTTAATGAGTTCATCTTGTTTCCTTCAAAGGGGTGAAGGGGTATGGCATTAATATGAAAAGGTGTGGCATCCGCGAGACAAATGAAAATGCTGGCAACAACAGATAGTTAAATAATTTGTCACAAACCTGATGGATCAGCTCTGTCCTGAGCTGATGTTAGGTGATGTTTCAGCATTATATCCCCTCGCAACATCATCTTCAAAACAGAAGAATGCATGTTGTGAGAAAAATCGTCCTGAAACCTCAGTACAATATCTGTCGAAAATAAGGCACTTGTGTTACCTCTGAGGATTCAGGCAACTGAAATGATTGAAGGTGGGACTGTGACGACTCCAAGTGAAACGGAGGCTCTGGAATGGTTGTTTTAGGACAGCTTGGTAACACAAGAGGAGGCTGTGGTTGATTTTGTTGAGGAGAATTCATCGGATCGAATGAATGATGAGCTCCTGAACTTTGGTTTACAGGTGGCGCTACTGCCCCGGAGCTTGGTGCCACCACATTTCTCCCACTGACACCAAGCGCTGCAAACATTTGTGATGCTTGCACAGGCTCAAGCGCTCCAGATAGATACGATGGGTTCAAGTAAACGCCGTTTCTCATAGACAGCATCTGTAGGGGTAAGAATATTGGGGCAAAAACTCTGTATTAACACTTGCATTTGAACTGTATATTTAAATTTTAAACGTGCAGTTTAATTATTAGCACCTACCAACTGAATATAGCTAGCTAGCATAAATGTCAATTGGCACAGGATTTGCCGAAGTGCATCAGCACTAGGAAACTAGCCCTAACATATCAACATTTTGATCAGCATTACAAATCCCATTGTGAATCCATGGAAATCAACAGTTCTATAAGATGTGGCTAGAAAACACTCTGACAGAGCAGAAAGTAGTCACTCACTGCTGTGCTATGTGAAAATTTTCCCAGCACTACTCCACTATCGATTGGATAAAGAATCAATAAGGACGAACACCCACGGTAAAACTCTGACTGCGACGTCAATGTTTGCAGCTTGGACCATCAGTTAAAATGAATGCACTAGCAAGTTAGCCTCTACTACTGCATCAACCAGCCATCCAGAGATGCATTTACTGACCTGTACTTGCAGCTGCAGTTGCTTCAGATACTCAATGGCCTCGTCAAGCATCGACGCCTTGTCAGTCTGCAGCCCACCCCATGAACACACGCATTCAGATTCCGGAACAGTAATTCTGCAGCCCCGAAATTCAGGGACAAAGAACGAAAAGTAAAGGGGGACGGTTGGTTTTGGTGTGCTGCTGCCGACCTTGTTGGAATTGGGTATCAGGCTCTGCAGCGCCTTCATCTTCTCGTTGATCCTGCTCCTCCGCCGCTGCGCCCCAATCAATCAAGCAAGCAAGCGAGCAATGAGCGGCCGGAAACACGTACAGGGCGAGAAGAGCGGAAAAAGCAGAGCGAAACTCAGGGCAGCCACCTTCTCGGAGAGGTTGTGCACCTCGGCGGCGCGGGTGCGCTTGCTGCCGGACCCCCCGCCCCCGCGCGGGCGGTCGGAGGACGCCCCGTGCGGCTCGGGCTCCGACGACCCGCCCGCCTCGCTCTCGTAGAACGCGCCTCCGGCCGCGAGCTCCGCGTACTCCGCCGCCTGCTGCTGCTGCTGCTGCTGGCCCAGCGCGGCCGCGGCCGCCGCAGCGTGGAACGCGGACCCTCCCCCGAACATCTGGCGACGCACCTCCTCCTCCTCCTCCTCCTCCCGCCGCCGCCGCCGCTCCTGCTGCATCAGCACCAGCTCCCTCACCGCCCCGCCCCCTCCAAACCCGCCATCCTGCCGCTCCTCCATCCACCCGGACGGTCAGATCACGCCGAGACCCCGCGGCTGCTCACCGTGGAGCAGGAGGAGAGAGAGGGGCTCGTGGGCGGGGGAGGAGAGAGAGGGGCTCGGCTCGGGGTCGGGGTCGGGGGGAGGAGGTGGCGTCGCTTCTTTTTAGTGTTGCGCCCATGCCGCGCTGCTGCGCTGTGGTGCCGCGGCGCGGGCGGGTGGTGGCCTCGCTTGCTTGCGCCCGCCCGCTGCTTGCCCGCTTCGGGTGCCGTTTGTTTTTTGGCGCAAACTTTTTCTTTCTCACTCTCCTCTGCTCGGGTGCGGCCGTGCGGGGGTGGCGTGTCAGCTAGCGGGCCGGATGGACTGTTTGGTTTTCCTCTTCTGCCTGCTGCCTCTGGGAGTCTGTGCTGTGCTGTGCTGGCTGGGGAGGGGGTTTGCATTTATGCTGGCTTTCGGTTGAGTGTGGGCTTGGGATACCTGACCTGACCTCAGCTCATCGGTTCCTTCCTTTGCCTCTGGGTTTCTGCGTCGCTGTGTCCGCGTCCAGTGAGGTCACCCTCTCACAGTCTCACGTACTCCCTGTGTTTCATCGAAGTAACAAATTTAAGTTCTAGTACGATTTGTACTAAGTCAATCAACTCTGCTTAAGTTGACCAAACTCATTGAAAGATTTTCTAACATCTACAGCAACAAATACACATTGTAAGGAAATATCTACATAGTCGGCGACAAAGCGCAGAGATTTCGCTCGACAACTCTCTTGTGTCACCACGGCATCTTCGAGATAAACACGACAGGTTCATATCCCCAGGTTCGGATCGGGGGCACACTGCCAAAGACAGAGAGCACGCCTGAGCCACCGCCGCTATAGCCCTCGGCGCTCACACGGCCAAGAGACATAGCCTCTTGATTGCTTGTTTTTTTGGGATAAGTATATTTTTCGTCCTCGAACTCTGGCGATAGTATAGGAATCGTCCCTAAACTCCAAAACCAGTAAAACCCAGTCCCTCAACTATTTAAACCGGATACTTTTCGTCCCTCGCTACACTTTAAGTGGTTTTGGTATGACGTGGAACCGATTTTGACTAAAACTGTACATGTGGCTGATTTTGACCGCCATGTCACTTAAGTGACCCTGGATCTCTCTCTCTCTCCCGTCCATTCTCTCGATCCCCATCTCACCCACGAACCCTAAACCTAGCAGCGGCGGCGGCGACTCGCTAATGGGCTGCGGCGGCGGCGGTTGCGGCGGCCGGCGGTGAGGTGGAACTACGGCGGCGGGGCGGCGGGGCCTGTGAAGCGCGTCAGTGGCTGGCTGGCTGGGCACGTGAGCGACGGCAGCGACGACTCGCTCATGGGCTGCGGCGGCGGCGGTTGCGGCGGCCGGCGGTGAGGTGGAACTACGGCAGCGGGGTGGCGGGACCTGTGAAGCGCGTCAGTGGCTGGCTGGCTGGGCACGGGAGCGACGACAGCGGCAATTCAGGCGGCGGCGGCCTTGACCCACGACAAGGAGCTCGATTGCCAGAGGTAATTTGTGCCTGCACTCATTGCAATCTTATATTCAGGAGCGAGGGCAGGCCTCACGTTGTGCTTGTCTGCTGTATGAAAATAGGATAGTCAAATGGATCCTGGAGATGTGCTATTCATCAGATTTCATTTTGAAGGCCAGTTTTTGAATGATGGGGAAACACTTGAATATAGTGGGGGGAAAGAGGCCATGTCATTTGTTTATCGCAAGAACTTCTGTTTTTTTGATCTGGTTCAGAGTTTTGGTATGCACTGCCAAACAAAGGATGACAGGATGTTTCATTGGTTATATCCTGGAAAAGAGATGGTTTGTGGTCTGAAAATGGTTGCTTTAGACATCGATTGCAAGCAGATTAGAGATTGTGTTGCTGTTGGAAGTATAGCTGAAATATATGTGGAGCTATATCCAAATTCTGAAAACGACGAACATGACAGGGAACCAGGCAGAGACGTTGAGCTTCTGATGGGTCCGAATGCTAGTAGTGAATCAGAGGGAGCTGCAGATCATTTTGTCGCATTGGCTACTTGTCCACCTACGGACAATGATTATGTTTTAATGAGTAACTCAAAAGAGCCTGAAGAGGAAAATTCAGATGCTGCGCATGAAAATTCAGAAGAAGATGAAGACGAGGATAGCAGCGAGAGTGATTACTGCCCCGATGATGACATCATTTTCGATGAAGATGAAGAGGCTGTCGAGATCAACAAGAAATATAAGGAGTATAAGGCAAAGATGAAGGCTGGACAGCTAGAGCACCTTGATGATGCTATGCTGGATGGTGGGCCTGCAATAGGGTCCTCAAATAAGGTGGGGGAGGAAAATGATGGAAATGGTACTGCATATGACGATAGCTCTGATTTGTATGATTCTTTCGATGAGATTGGCAGTGATGGTGAAGTAAAGACATTCAAGTGTAGATATAGAAGGTTCAAGGACAAAGGGGATGTACCAGAATTTACTCTTGGTATGAAGTTTGATGGCAAGGAAGAATTTAGGCAAGCAATTATCAGATATGGTCTGCATCACAAGAAGCTTATCAGATTTCCGAAAAATGACAAGGCAAGAGTTAGGGCAAAGTGTGATTGGCCAACATGTCCTTGGGTATGTCTTTTGAGTAAAACCACTAGATCATGTAGTTGGCAGATCTGCTCTTTTCATGATGTTCATTTATGCCCAAAAAGGAAGGACAATAAGTTAGTTAACTCAACAAGAGTTGCTGCCAAGTATGACAAGCTAATTAGATCTAATCCAATGTGGAAGATTTCAAGCTTGAAACAACACATTCAAGAAGATATGTTTGCCAATGTGACTACTGCTCAGGTGAAGAGAGCTAAGAAGATTGTGATGAAAAAGTGGTTGGATGTAAGGAAAGGTCAATATAGCAGAATATTTGACTATCAGTTGGAGTTGTTAAGGAATAACCTAGGTAGCACAGTAGTGGTTAAATTGGAACCAAATCAAGTGAAGCCACTGGAGAGCTTTTATGTGCCAATGGAGAGCTTTTATGTGCCGTTTGGAACCAAATCAAGTGAAGCCAATTGGAACCAAAGGATATATATCTACTTAGAGGCATGCAAAAAAGGGTTCATGGCTGGCTGTAGGAAGGTTATTGGACTTGACGGCTGCTTTTTCAAGGGAGCAACCAATGGAGAGCTTTTATGTGCCGTAGGGAGGGATGCCAACAACCAGATGTACCCTTTGGCATGGGCAGTTGTTGAAAAAGAGAACAATGATAGTTGGGACTAGTTTTGTTCTTTACTTTTCAGAGATGTGAACGTGCTAGATGGTGAAGGTTGGGTGATTATATCAGATCAACAAAAGGTAATTATTGTAGCTAGATGTTATAACTTGCCTTCTTTTGCACTCTATTCCATGTCATAACTTGTCTATCACCATTACAGGGTATCATCACCGCAGTTTCAAACTGGGCACCGAGGGCTGAACATAGGAATTGTGCCAGGCATATTTATGCCAACTGGAGGATGAAGTTCAAGAACAAGGAATGGCAGAAGCCATTTTCTGGGCTTGTGCAAAGGCTGCAAGTGTAAGTTTTTTCAACTATTGCAGAGCCAAGCTTGCTCAACTTACAGTCCTTGGATATAGAGCAATGTTAAAAACTGATCCGAAGCATTGGTGTAGAGCATGGTTCAAATTAGGTAGCAATTGTGACTCTGTCGACAATAATATGTGCGAAAGTTTTAACAAGTGGATAGTAGAAGCTAGGTTTCTCCCAATTCTTTTCATGCTAGAGACAATTAGGAGAATGGTGATGGTTAGAATACAAGAGAACAGAGACAAGTGTGAGAAATGGGATGATCCTATATGTCCCAATATAAACAAGAAATTAAGCAAGGCCATCGATGTATCTGGTATATGTCATGCAGTTAGCAATGGAAATAACTGTTTTGAGGTGCAACATGGATCTCAAAGGTTTACAGTTGATCTCAATCAAATGACCTGTAGCTGTAGGTATTGGCAGTTATCTGGTATAGTTTGTGCTCATGCCGTCTCTGCAATCCATCAACACACCAATTAGTTACATGGTTATGTGGCTAGTTGCTACTTAGTGGAAGCATTCAAGAAAACCTATGCATATTGCCTGCAACCAGTTGAAGGACCCCAAGGTAGGCCGGAATTAGACAAGCCTAAACCACTAGCTCCTGGATATGTTAAGATGCCAGGAAGGCCTCGGAAAGAGAGAAAAAGAGAGGGTACTGAAAAACCAAAAGCTACCAAAGTTTCGAGGGTTAGAACTTTGATTAGATGCAGGAAATGCAAGTGCACTGGTCACAATAAAACTACATGTCCAGGAAATGCCGCTTCGAGTTTTAATGGACCACCTACTATTGGAAAAAATGCAGCTTCAGGAAATGTAACTTCAGGAAATGCCGCTAGATCATTTACCAAGTCCAGAAGCAATGCAAAAGCCTCCAAGATGTCTACTTCCAAGGTACAATAGAATAAATTCTTGTAAATGAATTTCTTGCTCTTGTAAATGTATTTCTTGCTAATGTGAAATATTTCTTCCCTTGTCAGGCAAATGTGAAAACATCCCAACAAAGCACCAGCCAAAAAAGAGCAAATACAACTAATGAGAACCTTGGTCATGTGCAAAAGAGGGCAAATAAATCCCTAGGACTGCCTAAGCACAGGATGAAGGCTTCCTCCAATATTGGTGTAAAAAATGTGACAGTAAACGTGCAGTCTAGCTCATCATTTACCGTCAATGTTACATCTGGTGCTGCAACTTCTCAAGTTGGAGGAAATAAAAGAGCAAAAAAAGTCCCAGCAAAACTACTAGACTAGTACTGATGTTGCCTTGTGGTTATGTCAGAATTCATGTTTGTGGTTGCTTGTAAGACTAATCAGTACTATCTCCTATTTGCTTTGTTAGACTTTGAGAAATTCCCTTGTGGTTTGCTTATAAGACTAATCTGTACTATGTTTGTGGTTATGTCAGACTATGTTTGTCATGCAATTTGTTCTGTACTCTGTCCAAGCTGGACAAACATGCAACCTGTTATGTACTCTGTCCAAACTGGACAACCATGCGATAGAACAAGTTTTCATAAACAAGAAATATAATCTGTTTTCTACTCTGTCCAAACTGGACAAACTCTGCCCCAGGAGAATGGACGGGATAGAGAGAGAGAGAGATCCAGGGTCACTTAAGTGACATGGCGGTCAAAATCAGCCACATGTACAGTTTTAGTCAAAACCAGTCCATGTTATACCAAAACCACTTAAAGTGTAGCCGAGGGACAAAAACTATCCGGTTTAAATAGTTGAGGGACTGGGTTTTACCGGTTTTGGAGTTTAGGGACGATTTCTATACTATCGCCAGAGTTCTAGGACGAAAAATATACTTATCCCTTTTTTAACACAATATAGATGCAAGCGCTTATACATATGGGCATACACTCGCCCCTATGAAAGCGCACACACATCCTTACCCCTATGAGCAGCTTCGAGAGACTGAGTCGGTATATCATCTTGAGGTTTACGAAGTCAACGTAGGCGCCTCGTCGGCGGCTGGAACCTCTCCTCCCACTGAAAGCGCATCGCCGAAAGTCCTGAAATAAAACTAGGAATAATGCGAGCATGAGGACTTGAACCCTGGTGGATTGGGGATTCCACTGTCCCTCTAACCATCCAACACATTGTAGTTGATTGCACATTGTAGTTGATGCATAAGAGATTTACTAAAGAAAGATTGTTATCTTCAGATTGTTTATCATATATTTAAATCCACTAATCATGGTCCATGTTATGTCTTGTGAGTAGATCCATTAGTTCTTGGGGACTTGAGAGAAGTCTTATTGCTACTTGCTAGTAATCATGTGAAGTTGAATACCGTTGAATGTTTCGATGATATGTTGTGTTGTCCTTTCTCTAGTGATGTTATGACTTTCTCTAGTGATGTTTGTGAACGTTGATTACACGATACTTCACCATCATTGGGCCTAGGGTAAGACATTGTGGAATTAGTTTATATATGATGCTTTGCGGGAGTGATAGAAACCTAAGCCCCAATTTATGAATTATTCAGTAAGGGGTTGTTTTGAATCCTAATGTTCAACGCTATGTTATATTTATCTTAATTATTTCTCTTGTATTTGCGGATCTTTGCATGAAGAGTGTAATCATAAGTAGATAATTGTTCGAGTAAGGACAAAACCTTAGCTATGATCCATCCAGACAACGCTTATCAAATCAATGAATGGTAACTTAATGAATCGTGGCGAAAGTAACTTGACGATATTCCCGTGTGTCCTCAAGAGAGTTTTAGCTGTTATAAGAAACAACACCGGCTTGTTCTTAGCATACATACAGATTGGGCCACCTGCTGCACTCTATTACTTTTGTTACAACTTATCTTGTTAAAAATTATCTTGCTATCAAATTATCTTTACAACATTTGCAGTGAAATCTTGCTGAAAACAACTTGCTAATTCCTTCTGCTCCTCTTTGGGCTCAACATTCTTACTTCTTGAAAAGGCTATGATAGATCCCTCATACTTGTGGGTCATCGGTGAACATATACAGAGGTGTAACGATAAATATGACAATTTGAAAGTACAAAATTATACCAATAAAACACACAAAGATCAACTACTATAACAACAATTAACACCAATAAGTGATAATGGCAATTGATTCACACCAATTGTACATAGATGGGATGGAGATGGAGTGGATGATGGTGATGTTGATGGAGATGGTGAAGCTGACTTGGATGAAAGTGTCCGCCTTGATACACTAGAGTTGGTGATGACCATTGCTTCAAATTTGCATCCCTGAAGAGGGGTACATTTGGCCCAAAATAACCCTCAAGAAAGAACACCAGGGTTCCGCCTCAAAGAGGCGACACATTTGTTTCCTGAAAATATGTCTGGTCTTTTCACCACAGGGGCAAGAGATATGCACCAGAGAAGGCACATGGGTGGCATGTGGGCCCTGGGCGCCCTGGTGAACTTGGTGCCTTGGTTAGGCGCCTAGGCCCGCCGAGCACCCCCAATTGTTTGACTCTAGCACAGTGGCTCCTTTCATGTGTGGATCAACCTCATATATTTGCTTTATTCAAAATATACTTTTTTCAATGAGCTTTCATATTTCCCATCTAACAGTCTCTTCGATATTTATTTTATCAATTCTCTACATTATAAGATGAGCTCAAGGTGTATCCAGACAGTGATTTTCATGTGGATTCAGTCAGCGATTCATAGCAAAGAGATTGCACGAATTTGCTACCACCTTGGTTTGTGACCTGAAGAAGATCATAATCCACTAGGGTGATTTTGAATATTTGCTTCATGCTAATCATTTCTCTGTGCAAAATGAGCTCCTTGAGTTTGTTGCGATGAACACCAACCATATGTTGCGCTAGTTCAGATATCGCAACAGGTCATCATCTTCGATACAGAGATGGTGAAGAAGATATTTAATGTGCCATCCAGATAAGTCCCGTCCAACTGCGAAAAGACTGGCAAGTCCAATCTTTGCAACATTAAAAAGGTGGGGGATAGGGCTCCAATTGCCCGATGAATCATTTTGCTACAAACATGCACCGAAACCGATGTGGCTGCAATCAATAGGATGAAGACATTTTGTCAGCTGCGATGAAGGAAGTAAGCACATTCTAGGAGAAGAAGTCGATTCACGCAAAATAGACGATCCTAAGCCTCTTCTGGATTAGTTCGTGCTTTCTCATGTTAGCGGTGTGCATCGTTTCGTCCATGCTCTCTCTTTTTTGTGTTTTCCTGCTTATCATAAATGATGGTCCTGTGCAGGCTGAAACCGGGAGGATCGGGTCTACATGGAGCATAAACCTTTGAATTGATAAAATAGGAAAACCTTTTTGGGACCTCCTATATGATGCTCTCTGCATTGAATTGCCCTCCATTAGCACAAGTGCGAGCAACTAGGACGACCCATTAAGCTACGTGCCTAGTTCCACGTTTTTCTCGCGAACCTATTGTAGCGACCCAAAACACTGTAGCAAGCGAACATGGCAGCATCCATGAACATTGTAGCATACGTTTATTCCGGTCTTTTTTAGATACTGCAGACATTTCTGAAAACATAAAGACTGTTTTCAAGTTTGCGAACATTTCTTTTGATTTTTCTAAAGAAATATTGAAAGCTCGAACATTTATTTTTGAAATTTCATTTTTCTTCAATGTGAACATTTTACATTTTTTTTAACTATCCGAACATCATTTGCTTATTTTTTTTTGGAAAACACGTAATTTTTTAACTTTGTGAACATCTTTTGAAATTCCCAAACATTTTTCTAAAGGCATTTTTTAATTTGTGAATAAAATGTGAAAACTGAAATACTTTTTGAAAATCACAAACATCTTTTGGAAATTTGTACTTCCTCCGATCCACCTTGCTTGTTGCAGTTTTACTACAAAGTTGTACTCAAGCTGTGCCAAGTAATATGGATTGGGGGGGGGGGGTACATTTTTTAAAAACATGAATATTTGTTTTAAAATGTTTTTTTAATCATGAATTTTTTGAAAAGGTGAGTTTTTTGAAAAGGTGAGTTTTCAAAAAAGAAACATAAAAAAAACTACAGGAAAACCAGTAAAGAAAACAAACAGAAAAATGGTTCAGAGTCTTCTAGAAGGTTCTCAATAACTTTTTTCAGGGGTAGAAGGTTCTCAATACCTGTCAGGAACCTTTCGGAATATTCCCGAAATCGGGATCGTAGAACGCTAATCGGGCCGGCCCACTTACTCGCTGGCTTCGCTGCGCTGCGCGTCAAATAGGAAATCCGAAGCTCTTTTTGCTGGTGTTCCAATGAAAAGTGTGAACCTGAGAAAAAGGAGCGGCCGAAAAATTTGGCCGAGCCCAATCGAGATCTGAACGTGCAAAAACAGGCGTAGCTTTCTCCTCTTCACTTTGCACAAAAAATCAATTTTACTGGCGAACATGCCAGTCGATGTCACAATTCACAATCCTACAAAACGAGGCCTATAAATACTCCATCCTAACGAGACGACATACTCAACCTCACCACTTCATCAGCAAGCAGAACCACAAGCAGAGAAACAGTCCCAGAAAATTGATAGCATTGCACTCATGGCCAAGGCACAGTCCATGGCGGCGCTGCTCGCCGCGGTGCTGGTCATGGGCGCGTCCGTGGACGTCGCGCACGCCATCTGCAACATCTCGAGCGGCGGGATCCGGGCGTGCCAGCCGGCGGCGGCCATCCGCAACCCGACGGACGCGCCGTCCGCCGACTGCTGCGCGGCGCTGGCGGGGGCCGACCTGTCGTGCCTCTGCCGGTACAAGAACGTCGGCGCCATGTGGGTGAGGTTCTACAAGATCGACGTGAAGCGCGCCATGGCGTTGCCGCGCAAGTGCGGCCTCGCCATGCCCGCCAACTGCTGATGGACGCGTCACCAAATATATGATGGACTGAAACAGTATATGCCTAGAATAAATGAAGCACGTAAAAGACCGTTTCGTGCTTGCTTTGGTGTGTACTATGTACTGTACTTCATGAGCTGCATGGATATGAATCACGGTTGTGCACGGGAAAATTAATCAATGAAGAACTAAGTTCTGGAATATTAGTTGGATCACTACTTTATAGTGATCTAAAATGTCCCCCTGAAAAAAGTGATCTAAAACGTCTTATATCAATTTACAGAAGTTTTTTTTGAATCACTCAGTTTACAGAGGCAGTACAAATGTAGTACTCACTCTGTCCCAAAATAAATGTCTTAATTTCATACTAATTTTAGTATAAAGTTGTACTGAAGAAGCAGCAAAAAAAAATGTTGAGACACCTATTTTAAGACGGAGGGAGTACAATACACGTGTAAGAGCATCTCCCCACCACCATATTTTCAAGCGAACAACCCGGATACTTGTGCCAAAAGAAAATTTAGAAGAAGCGTTGCGTCAAATAGGATGCAAATCGCACAGGGCCCATGCTACTAGGCCAGCCCATTGGAGTAATACCTCCTAAGCGACCCAGTAGCGAGTCATTTCTTCAGGGTGGTACTGTGTCTAGCAGGTTTTTGTTCGGCTTACTAAAAAACATACTTATTTAAAATTTGTTTTCTTTAATTTGAGAATACTTAGAAATTCCAAGCATTGTTTTCAAATTTCAAGCATTTTTTAAAACATGAACTTTCTCAAACACGAGCATTTCTAAAATAATTGACCCTTTTTTTAGAAACGCGAACATTTTTAGTGCAAGTTTTTTAAGAACCTGATTTGTTTTTGAATTTTTGGAAAAAGGAAAAACAACTTAAAGAAAAAAAGACTGAAACTTTCCAGATGGTTACAAAACTGATAAAAAAACCTACAAAACTTTCTGGAAGATTCTCAAAACCGGAATCCTTTAGGGCCTATTTGTTTGGGCTTTTGCTTCTATTTTTGCAACTTTTTCACTTTGACCAAAAAGCTATAAAAGCTCATAAATAGGTCCTTTTAGAGCTTTTATGGCTTTTGGAGCTGAATATTGTTATATCGATTCATCAAAAGCCAAAAAAAAGCTTCAAAAGCACATATTTAGGAGTTTTTATGGTTTTTTGGCCAAAGTGGAAAAGCTGCAAAAGCAGAAGCAAAAGCCTAAACAAACAGGGCCATAGTGTGCACTCTAGCTTGAATGGGTCGGCCCATACGGGCACTCGCCTCGCGCCTTCTTTCCAAAAGGCCGACGACGCAGTAAGCGTTGAATAGGATTTGCCCATATTGTTTGGAGAAAAAACCCCATTCCAACACAAAACCAAGATCACATATTTGTCTAGACTATTCAGGCCTCCCAAATCCAATCTATATGTCGGAAGGATATGGGATGTCCGAACATATCTCAAAAGTCCGCCACATCAGCTCAAATCCCACCCAAACTCACATGTTAGCACAATTTTCCCACCTCCCTCTCTCATCCCACAAACCTTCGTACACCCACGCTGCCCGTTTGGCCACCGAACTAGCCCCGTTGAGTCCCTGTCGCGGGTCAACGGAGGTTGCCTTCCTGCCTGGATTTGGAGGTCAGCGGTGACACCAACTGGACGTCCGTGTGCGTAGGAATTCTGCCCATTGAGTTGCCACCGACGCTCCACTCAGGGTCACACCTGTGACCAACATGAACCCATGCACTCATCCTCCTCTCTGTCGTCGAGCACATGCCCTTGTTCCATATTTAGTCATAAATTTGAAGATATGATTCCTTACAATAGTTTGAGATAATGTGGGAGTAATAGATGAATGTGTCGGTAGATGTGCTTGAGCAGAGTAGTGAGGAGGCGTTGCAAGATTATGTGGGATCATTGCCTTTCTTCATTAGTGAAATGAAAGTTGGAACCTTTAGTGTTGCAATGAAGTGAAAGTAAAGGGGTGGTTGTAAGTAAGCTGGCACCAAGGTTAGATCGGGACGAACAACATGCTTATGTCTGCCAAACAATCACCTAGGAGTTTCTTGGTGATGCGATACTAATGAGACATCTATTTAATGTTTGTAATAAATGCTTCAATTATTTATACTAATGTGGGATTGATGCCATGTTGCTTCTTTTACCTTCATTTTTGCTAACCTCTTCGGTATTGAGCATTGTCCACTCTCACTTTGAGATAGGTGCATACTTCACTAATACATCCAAACCCCATGGGAGGGGTACCTCTTGTTCACCCATGCATCAACCCACAATTTATCTTCCTCAAAAGACTCAACATACCTACCTATCATGGCATTTCTATGCCATGATGAGATATATTGCAAAGCAACATTTTTCATCATCACATGACTAGATATTGAAGGAAATATGCCCTAGAGGCAGTAACAAAGTTGTTATTTATATTTCCTTATATCATGATAAATGTTTATTATTCATGCTAGAATTGTATTAACCGGAAACTTAGTACATGTGTGAATACATAAACAAACAGAGTGTCACTAGTATGCCTATACTTGACTAGCTCGTTGATCAAAGATGGTTAAGTTTCCTAGCCATGGACAAGAGTTGTCATTTGATGAACGGGATCACATCATTAGAGAATGATGTGATTTACTTGACCCATCCGTTAGCTTAGCACGATGATTGTTTAGTTTGTTGCTATTGCTTTCTTCATAACTTATACATGTTCCTATGACTATGAGATTATGCAACTCCTGAATACCGAAGGAACACTTAGTGTGCTATCAAACATCACAACGTAACTGGGTGATTATAAAGATGCTCTACAGGTGTCTCCGATGGTGTTTGTTGAGTTGGCATAGATCGAGATTAGGATTTGTCACTCCGATTGTCGGAGAGGTATCTCTGGGCCCTCTCGATAATGCACATCACTATAAGCCTTGCAAGCAATGTGACTAATGAGTTAGTTACATGATGATGCATTACAGAACGAGTAAATAGACTTGCCGGTAACGAGATTGAACTAGGTATTGAGATACCGACGATCGAATCTCGGGCAAGTAACATACCGATGACAAAGGGAACAACGTATGTTGTTATGCGGTTTGACCGATAAAGATCTTCGTAGAATATGTAAGAACCAATATGAGCATTCAGGTTCTGCTATTGGTTATTGACCAGAGATGAGTCTCGGTCATGTCTACATAGTTCTCGAACCCGTAGGGTCCGCACGCTTAACGTTCGATGACGATAGGTATTACGAGTTTATGTGTTTTTATGTACCGAAGGTTGCTCGGAGTCCCGGATGTGATCACGGACATGACGAGGAGTCTCGAAATGGTCGAGACATAAAGATCAATATATTGGAATGCTATGTTTGGACATCGGAATGGTTCCGGGTGAGTTCGGGCATTTACTGGAGTACCGGGGGGTTACCAGAACCCCCCGGGGAGTCTATGGGCCTTATTGGGCCTTAGTGGGAGAGAGGAGGAGGCGGCCAAGGTGGGGGCGCCCCCCCAAGCCCAATCCAAATTGAGGTGGGGGCCCGGCCCCCCTTTCCTTCTCCCTCTCTCCTCCTTCCTTCCTCTCCTACTCCAACTAGGGAAGGGGGAATCCTACTCCCACCGGGATTAGGACTCCCCCCTTGGGCGCGCCATGAGAGGGTCGGCCCTCCCCCTCCTCCACTCCTTTATATACGGGGGAGGGGGCACCCCATAGACACACAAGTTGATTGTTTAGCCGTGTACGGTGCCCCCCTCCACAGATTTCCACCTCGGTCATATCGTTGTAGTGCTTAGGCGAAGCCCTGCACCGGTAGCTTCATCATCACTGTCACCACGCCGTCGTGCTGACGAAACTCTCCCTCGACCACAACTGGATCTAGAGTTCGCGGGACGTCACCGAGCTGAACGTGTGCAGATCGCGGAGGTGCCGTACCTTCGGTGCTAGGATTGGTCGGATCGTGAAGACGTACGACTACATCAACCGCGTTGTCATAACGCTTCCGCTTACGGTCTACAAGGGTACGTAGACAACACTCTCCCCTCTCGTTGCTATACATCACCCAGATGGATCTTGCGCGTGCGTAGGATTTTTTTTGAAATTACTGCGTTCCCCTACAGTGGCATCTGAGCCATGTCTATGCGTAGATGTTATATGCACGAGTATAACACAAAGAGTTGTGGGTGATAATAGTCATACTACTTACCAGGATGTCATACTTTGACTCGGCGGTATTGTTGGATGAAGCGGCTCATACCGACATTACGCGTACGCTGACGCGAGACTGGTTCTACCGACGTGCTTCGCACACAGGTGGCTAGTGGGTGTCTGTTTCTCCAACTTTGGTTGAATCGAGTGTGACTACGCCCGGTCCTTGTTCAAGGTTAAAACAGCAAACTTGACGAAAAATCATTGTGGTTTTTGATGCGTAGGTAAGAATGGTTCTTACTAAGCCCGTAGCAGCCACGTAAAACTTGCAACAACAAAGTAGAGGACATCTAACTTTTTTTTGCAAGTCATGTTGTAATGTGATATGGTCAAGACGTGATTATATAAATTGTTGTAGGAGATGATCATGTTTTGTAACACAGTTATCGGCAACTGGAAGGAGCCATATGGTTGTCACTTTATTGTATGAAATGCAATCGCCATGTAATTGCTTTGCTTTATCACTAAGCGGTAGCGATAGTCGCAGAAGCAATAGTTGACGAGACGACAATGATGCTTCGATGGAGATCAAGGTGTCAAGCCGGTGACGATGGTGATCATGATGGTGCTTTGGAGATGGAGATCAAAGGCACAAGATGAAGATGGCCATATCATATCACTTATATTGATTGCATGTGATGTTTATCTTTTATGCATCTTATTTTGCTTAGTTCGGCGGTAGCATTATAAGATGATCTCTCACTAAATTTCAAGGTATAGGTGTTCTCCCTGAGTATGCCCCGTTGCTACAGTTCGTCGTGCCAGGACACCACGTGATGATCGGGTGTGATAAGCTCTACGTTCACATACAACGGCTGCAAGCCAGTTTTGCACATGCAGAATACTCAGGTTAAACTTGACGTGCCTAGCATATGTAGATATGGCCTCGGAACACTGAGACCAAAAGGTTGAGCGTGAATCATATAGTAGATATGATCAATATAGTGATGTTCACCATTGAAAACTACTCCATCTCACGTGATGATCGGACATGGTTTAGTTGATATGGATCACGTGATCACTTAGATGATTAGAGGGATGTCTATCTAAGTGGGAGTTCTTAAGTAATATGATTAATTGAACTTTAATTTATCATGAATTTAGTACCTGATAGTATTTTGCATGTCTATGTTGTTGTAGATAAATGGCCCGTGTTGTTGTTCCGTTGAATTTTAATGCGTTCCTAGAGAAAGCTAAGTTGAAAGATGATGGTAGCAATTACCCGGACTGGGTCCGTAACTTGAGGATTATCCTCATTGCTGCACAGAAGAATTACACCCTGGAAGCACCACTCGGTGCGAAACCCGCTGCAAGAGCAACGCCAAATGTTATGAACGTCTGGCAGAGCAAAGCTGATGACTACTCGATAGTTTAGTGTGACATGCTTTACGGCTTAGAACCGAGACTTCAACGATGTTTTGAACGTCATGGAGCATATGAGATGTTCCAGGAGTTGAAGTTAATATTTCAAGCAAATGCCCGGATTGAGAGATATGAAGTCTCCAATAAGTTTTACAGTTCCAAAATGGAGGAGAATGGTTCTGTCAGTGAACATATACTCAAAATGTCTGGGTACCACAACCAGTTGACTCAACTAGGAGTAATCTTCCTGATGATAGTGTCATTGACAGAGTTCTTCAATCACTGCCACCAAGCTACAAGAGCTTCGTGATGAACTATAATATGCAAGGGATGGATAAGACAATTCCCGAGCTCTTCGCAATGCTAAAGGCTTCGGAGGTAGAAATCAAGAAGGGGCATCAAGTGTTGATGGTTAACAAGACCACCAGTTTCAAGAAAAAGGGTGAATAGGCGATTTTTATGAAAGTCTTCAAAACATGGAAGTTTCAAAGACATTAAAAGCTCGAAGACTAATAGCAGCTAGGTAGTAAGGATTAGGATGGAAGATGGTATGAAGCCAACAACGATAGTAGTCAAACAGTGAAGACAAATAGGTAAAGCAACCAGGCAATGACTTCACGAAGACAAACTGTAACTAATGAGAGGGACAGTATAGAACCAGTCACTTGTTGAGGACACATGATTTGTTGGACCAGTTCCAGTTGCTGTGACAACTGTACGTCTGGTTGGGGAGGCTGAGATTCAACTCAGAAGACCGCGTCTTCACCTTATTCCCCTTGAGCTAAGGACACCCAGTCCTCGCCCAATTACTCTGTTAAGTCTTCAAGGTAGACTTTCAAAACTTCACAGACTTCATTCACCGGCGATCGACAATGACTCTTGGATGCTCAGAACGCGACGCCTAACCGGCTGGAGGATTCACAGTCCTCAAGTGTAACAAGTCTTCAAGTCACTCAGACAGAAAGACTTCAGTGATGCCTAACACTCTTTGGCTCTGGGTGTTTGGGCTTTGTCCTCGCAAGGATTTCTCTCTCTCAAATGCTTCGGAGGTGGGTTGCTCTCAAACGACAAAAGCCGTGCACTAACTCTGAGCAGCCACCAATTTATGGTGTAGGGGGTGGGCTATTTATAGCCACTAGGCAACCCGACCTGATTTGTCCGAAATGACCCTGGGTCACTAAGGAATTGACATGTGTTCCAACGGTCAGATTTCAAACACAAACGGCAACTTTACTTGGGCTACAAGGAGAGCTGACTTATCCAGCTCTGGATAAGATTTGCTCTCATTGTCTTCGCTCGAAGACATAGGATTTTGGTTGAGCATCACTTCAGTCTCTCTGACTTTGTTCACTTGGACCCCACTTAACAGTACGGTGGTTCCTATGACTCAACAAAGAGGAAAAGGAAACAACAAAACAACTAAGTCTTCGCGCTCCATAGTCTTCACTCAATGTCTTCTCATGTCATAGTCTTCAATGCAAATATCTTCATATACCACCACTGTCTTCAATGTCTTCATTCATTTTTAGGGGCCATCTTCGGTAGGTAAACCGAATCAATGAGGGACTACTACCTGTGTTATCCTGCAATTCTCACAAACACATTAGTCCCTCAACCAGGTTTGTCGTCAATACTCCAAAACCAACTAGGGGTGGCACTAGATGCACTTACAATCTCCCCCTTTTTGGTGATTGGTGACAAACTGGTTGAAGTTTTCAACGGGGATAAAGTATGTGAAAATGTAAAGGATAAAGGTATTGTCTTTGTAAGTGGGAAAGGCTCCCCCTGAAGATGTGCATATGAGAAATTTGCTTTTGGAATGCAAATGCACATGGCAGGTTGTACTTGTGGAGATCCTTTTCGACTTATGACGACAATTCATCATGCATGATTTGATGCAACGAAGATAATGACATGCATAATGAAAAATGGACGTCTGCAAAATGACCTAAGTGCGGAAGTTATCATCGCACATGCGGAATTTATCATCGCATCACAAAATAGCAAATAAGTAGCAGACGACCATCGAGTTTAAGTGTTACAACTCAAAGAACCAAATGTATCAAAAGCGAGAGTTGTAAACACTAGGCAAAAATATAAAGCAACCGCCCATATGGACCCGCTTGAAGACTATCAACTCATATGCTTCTCCCCCTTTTGTCAGTAAGGACCAAAAAGGTTTGAAGACATAGAGCGTCTACTCGTTCCCAGGAGGAGTAGGTGAAGCAGCAGGGTCGTCGTTGGCGTTTGGCGGTGCAGAAGAACTCGGCGCAGTGTCGATATGCGGCGATGCAGACGTTGGAGAAGTTACATCATCTTCATCCTCGATGACTCTGGCATTTACAGTAGCCACTGAAGAGGAGTATTCAAAGTCTTCAAGAGATGGAGTCCGTCGCAGAACTGCATTCCTTGGAGGCGTTGAATCAAATTTATATCTCTCAGTGAAGTCATCCGCTCTTAAATCATCTTCAGAGCACAGAAGTGCCAGACTCTTCCAAGATCGCCGACAGGCTTCATGGGAGACAAATGCGTTCTTGGTGGCAAGATTGCGAATGCGATTGACATCCACCAAGAGACTATGCATTTGTCGCTTCAGCCAGCCATGATGCTTATCTTGCTTTTGATGAAGTGCGACAAGAAGTTCTCGGTCATTTAGAACACGAGAGCGCTTCCGAGGCCTTTGAGCAATAGTGCTTTCTGTGTTGGCTTGAAGAGGAGCACAAGTATTGCCTGCCAATGGATAAACACGAGTGATAGCATTGGGCACATAATCACTTGGAATAGGCCGAGTGAAGCTTTGATGGTCTGCATTGTGAAGACATAGCGGCTCCTTTGCAGGGTCAGGGTAAATGGCATCAACAGACAGATTGACCTCCGGCAAAAAGACAAGATGGTTTCGTGCAGAGGGCTGATAGTTGAATGCAGAGTGAAGATTGATGAGGAGCATGACCCATGGAGCATAGAACTTCAGTTCAAAGATGTCTGAGCCTGATGCTGCCAGTTGACGAATGAAGAAGTCTTGTGCATTGAATCTCTTGCCATTGAGAATATAGAAGACCAATGTCTTCATAGCACCTTCAAGTTTTGCAGCTGGAGAATGTCTTTTGATAGGCCAGAGAGTTCGCCGTATGATGTGGTCGATGGTGCGTGGTAGATACTCAAGGTCTTCAACAAAGAACGCCTAAGGATATTCAGCATCTGGAGGCAAAGGCTTCATCATACTGAGCATCTGGCTCATGTTGGGCTCGGGCTTCTGAAAGATGCTCTCCAAAGCATCACGGTGAAGCCTACAACTAGGTTCAAACAGATCGCCTGGAGTGGACAGGCCAGTTAGCTCAATGATATCAAGAGCTTTGGCTTCATGATGGACATTGCCTGTCATCCACTCAAGGACCCAATGTAGGACCTTGAAGTATGTCTAGAGGGGGGGGGTGATTAGACTACTTGACCAATAAAAACTTAACCTTGAAGGAAGTAGGATCGTACTTCTCTTGTTGAGGAACAAACTTCGTCTTGGGGTATTGATCTTCTTCCCACTCAACTCCATTGGCGTTGAACTTTCGTTCAAAACCAACACCTTGATTCTTCCGGTGCCTTCCTTGCTTGCGTACAATTTCCTCGAATTGCTTACTTCCGGCAAGGCTCTTGTAGACTCCTTTCTCTATAATTCCCTTCAATAAGCTATTTTCTTGCTCAAGTGTACTTGGCTAAGAGAATCATTAGTGGAATCAAGAGAACTACTAGAAGCAACAATATTGGATTTAGTATGATCATTATTACTACTAGAGGAAGAATCTTTCTTGTTATTGTTACTAGATTTGACTTGAGGCATGTAAGTGGATAAGAGTAAACGCTTGGCAATGTAAGAAGAACTTTTCTTGAGGAGATCATCATTGATTGCCTTTAAGAACTCATGCTCTTGCTCAAGATTGAGCTTTTCAAAGCGTAACTTCTCATGAGCTCTTAAAAGTTCTCGATGATCTTCGAAGATAGTTTCATGAGCTAACTTAAGAGTGTTTAGTTCTTTAGTTAGAGCCTCAATCTTCTCCTTATCATTGTCATTCGTTTTATCTTGATTAGCATGATTAATTGACGTTTCATCATAGTATTCATCACTAGAGTTATCAACAAGTAAATCATCATCACCTAACAAGTCATCTTCATCACTATTGAAATCAACATACTCGGGGTGTGTTGCCTTAGGACCTTTGGTCATGAAGCATCTTCCAACTCCTTCATTTGGTGAGTCAAATATGTCGTAGGAGTCGGTTGACACAAGTGCTAGACCGGCAACACCTTCATCTTGAGTATATTCGGAATCGGAGTGATAACTTCTCTCGGAGTGGTTGTCGGAGTCGGAGCCGGATACCCATTCACCAACATGAGCTTGATGTCTTCGTTTTGTGTAGCTCCTTGATGACTTTTCCTTTCTTTCCGAATCCTTGCTTCTCCATGAGTATCTTCGTTCATAACGATCATCTCTACTCCTTCTCTCTCTAGATGGTGATTCTTCTCTTTTGCTTCTTCTTTTTGGAGAATCTTCTCTTCTTTTGTAGGGTGCCGTACACTCATTTGAGTAGTGTCCGGGTCTTCCACAATTGTAGCAGTTTTGCTCTCGACGAGAAGATCTTTTGTCATTGTAGGACCTTGACTTGGAGGTTCTATCTTTGCTTCTACTCTTGTAGAACTTGTTGAAGTTATTCACCATTAAGCTCAATTCTTCATTGAAGGTTTGTTTCTCACTTGATGATGTGGGGGCTTCACATGAGGCTTTGTAAGCTCCACTTGATTTGTTGTGAAGTTCCTCTTTATCCTTGAGTGACATCTCATGAGCAACAATTCTTCCAATGACCTCCGTTGGCTTGAGATCTTTGTAATTGGGCATCATTTGGATTAGTGTGCACACGGTATCATATTTTCCATCCAAGGCTCTTAGGATCTTCTTGATGATGAATCTATCGGTCATCTCTTCACTCCCTAAGCCGGCAATCTCATTTGTGATGAGAGCAAGCCTAGAGTACATTTCAGCGACACCTTCACTGTCGGTGTCAAAACCGACGGATCTCGGGTAGGGGGTCCCGAACTGTGCGCCAAGGTCGGATGGTAACAAGAGACAAGGGACACTTTATTTTACCCAGGTTCGGGCCCTCTCGGTGGAGGTAAAACCCTACTCCTGCTGGATTAATATTGATGATATGGGTAGTACAAGAGTGGATCTACCACGAGATCAAGGAGGCTAAACCCTAGAAGCTAGCCTATGGGATGATTGTGTATGATGATTATTGTCCTACGGACTACAATCCTCCGGTTTATATAGACACCGGATAGGGTTAGGGTTACACAGAGTCGGTTACAATGGTAGGAGATCTCGAATATCCGCACGCCTAGCTTGCCTTCCGCGCCAAGAAAAGATCCTTCCGGACACGGGATGAAGTCTTCAATCTTGTATCTTCATAGTCCTGGAGTCCGGCTGAAGGTATAGTCCGGCTATCCGAACACCCCCTAATCCAGGACTCCCTCAGTAGCCCCCAAACCAGGCTTCAATGACGACGAGTCCGGCGCGCAAATCGTCTTCGGCATTGCAAGGCGGGTTCCTCCTCCGAATCCTATGTACCTGTACGAATAACGTCCGATTTTTGTAATGTAGCGCTCCTCGGCTTCAGTGCCCAATAATGGCCGTCTTCCACGTGCTGAACGAATGCGAAAAGCTTGGGGTGTTTTTACATCCACACCCTTAGTCATATAAACGAGCCGCCTATTTAACGGGATGGGGATTTAGATCCAAATCACATCTTCTCCTCTCCGCGAGTTATCATCAGAGCGTCTCCAGCAAAGGTCCATTCCAACATGGCCAGCCGTCGCAGCTCCTCCCCTCGCCCCTCCAGTCCTAAAACCGGAGACTGGGAGAGTTGCACCATCCCACACAGCGAGTTAGTGTCGCTGCAGGCCAAGGGATTCCTTCCCCAGGCATATATGGTCCCGGTCCGAGCCGGACTCGCCACCTATAATGGCGGAAAGCAAGCGGAGAGCACCCCCAATCCTTCTAAAGGAGAGTGGGTGTGCCTCGTCCCTTATTTATTAAGGGGACTGGGATTTCTAATTCATCCATTCCTCCGCGGGCTTCTGGAGTTCTACGGCCTCCAGCTGCACAATCTCACGCCCGGTTCCGTACTACATATTGCGGGCTTCGTTGCCCTTTGCGAGCTATTTTTAGGCGTTGAGGCTCATTTTGCGCTGTCGAAGAGGTTGTTCTGCTTGGTGCCCCGTTCTCAAAAGGGGTCCATTTATCAAGTGGGCGGAGCCGAAGTATGGCGCATCGCTGGGACCGGATACCCATCCGGAACCCCAAAAGAGGCGTCCGAGGACTGGCCTTCGGAATGGTTTTACATAGATGACGTCCCGCTGCCGGACCCTATCCGGGTCGATCTCCCCGAGTTCAACAGTGCTCCACCGAAGAAACGCTTGAGCTGGCGTCCGCGGAGCTCTCAGAGAGAAAGTGACAGAGACGTCCTTTACCTGATGGGCCGGATAAGACTATTGGCTCATTCCGGACTAACCATGATTGGAGTCATGGCCACATACATTATGCGGGGGGTGCAGCCACTTCAATATAGAGGCCACCCCATGTGGGATTTCAACGGGGAGGATGACGCCACCCGTTACGGTCGTAAGGGGCCAGCCACAGCTGCTACTCTAGTAAAGATTTTAACATCTTTGTACAAGGGAGAAAAAGAGGACTTCCTCCACGTCAACCAGCGGGCCGGATTCACTATGTACGAACCTCCAAGTTGGGTAAGTGAACAATTGCACTTGCCTGTCTGTTTAACGCTCCCACGACTAGATACGTAATCTGACGATTTCAATGAAGGAACTGCGGCAGGAAGTAAAGGATATCAACAGCCGCCCTCCATAGCCTGAGGACCCAGAACGGTCCCTCGATCCGGACTCCGAAGAGGATCCGAACATATCGGTGGAGCTTATCGACGGGGTGTTCCATCAGTTAAGAAAGGACGATACCTTGGTGGCCATCACGGCCGATTACCCCGGGTTAATCCCGGCCTCCCAGGTGACAGAAACCGGAATGTTTATTCCCTCAAGAGAGATTCCATTCTCACATATTCCGGTGTTTCAAACGACAACCATATTTTGCAGGGGAGATTTCCAAGGCGGGAGGCCGAACCTGCAGCGGCTAGCCAACGAGGGGCCGTAGGGCCCCGTGGGGCAAAAAGAAATGTAGTCCGGACTGAGATTCCGGCACAAAGGTATAACGCGCCCTCCGTATCCCTGGTGTTATTCTATCAAGGCATATTAACATTCGTGCTGTTTCCAGGACGAAGAGGCCTCACCGGACTATGTCCGGAGAGGTCGCCAATCGCGCCTCCACTAGCCAGGTTCCAACGTCTGGTCCGGAAGCGGGGACGAGCACTAGGCGCGCACCGGACGCTCCTCCAACAGAGGATGTAGACCGGCTGTCTGCCACAAATTCAGAAGTGGAGAGTGCCATGAACCACAGGCGTCGCCGGACAGTTCTACGCGACGCTTGTTTCTCCCGAGAGGCTTTAAATGCCTTTAATTCAGGAGATGCGTACCTTCGTGCCGCTCAAGATGGTTTAGCCAAAGCCACGGAGCAGTATGTGAAAGACATACGGGTAAGAAAATTTTGGTTATATATATATATATATCTATATCTATATATCAGTAGCCCCCGAGACTTAAAACAGTTAAAGTAACTGATTTAAGGATCATATAACATGCAGGTTCTTACAGAGAAGAACACCGTGCTGTCCCAGGAGCTGGAAAAGTGCAAGGCCCAACTAGAGGCCGCACTAGCCGCAACAGGGGAGCCCAAAGGGACCCCCTCAGGTAAGATACACTTCAAAAGATTAGTATTGTGTGGCATGGGTGCAAATCTGACAATTCATGTTGCAGATGGCGCCGGACTTGATCCGGAGAGGCAACAACTCTTACGCTGGTTAAAGGCCGGTGAGAGTATGTTGACAAGGGTGAGGCGAGAGAAGAATGATCTTCAGGATGCCAACACCGAGCTGGATGTTGAACTGAAGGACGTTCGTGGCCAGCTGTCGGACTCCATGAAGGAGAATCAGCGGCTTCGACGCGGCATATTTAGTAAGTGCTTGAACGAACTTTGAAAAATGAGTTCGGCGAGGAAGTCGAATAACAGAGTATTGTCTGTAGCTATGCTCACAGGTCGTCCTGCAGAGGAGATGCCCGGTTCTACGGGTGACCTACTCCCCGAACTCCTGCAACTGCACGAGCGAATTCGGCAGGCGATGCGAGGCGTTGCCCAAGCCTTATGGCCTGCCCACCCCACGCCCGAGGGCCTTGGAGAGCTTGCGGAGAAGCTGAAGGGAGCTCGGCGGCGCTTCCGGTTGTGGAAGATATCAGCCTGGCGACAAGGCGCTAGGGAGGCCTGGGCCATGGTGAAGACCCGCTTTACGAAGTCTGACCCCAATCACATGGCCGAGGTCGGACCGGTGGGGCCCGATGGGAAGGAGATCCCTGCGAGCTTAGTGTATGGCCAGGTAGAACTGGCCGCAAAGTATTCTCAGCAGGACTGTAAATTAGACAGCCTGTTAGATGGTATAGAGGAGGAATACAATCAGTCAGGATGACTATGTAATTTATAATTGACATGTGAAATGCCTTCTAGCCGGATTGTAGATTGTTTGTCGTTGCCGACCTTTTCGCTTCAACCTTGGGACCTGACGGTCCGGAGTGTGTCCGAATACCATAATGGTTATATAAGAACCGAGGTATGCATGGAGGCCAGGCGTAGGGGTCATTAGTGCTTTATCAGACAAGTGCCCAACTAGTTATGTTATATTACATGGTTAGTAAGAAACATCTTCCAGAGAGAATAGTTCCGTTAAGGGTTCCTTTAGCTGGGGTGGCGTGCCCTGAAGTGCACGTCCGGACTGCAAATGCAGGAAAACATCCGGGGGCATGTATAAGTAAAAAAGGTTCATCTTTAGTTCACCGACCGAATATTCCCTTAAGAACGCTAGCTTTCGGCTTCACCCAGTCTGAGGTACACATCCGGCTTATCCGGCAGTAGCAATCGCAGAGGTGCTCCCTTTACCGCCTAGCCGAACAATCGGGAACGTAGGGGTAAGCACAGGAGCCAGGCAACCCAGCTTGGCCAAAACTTAAGTCATATCGATGCATATAATGGTGAAGAAAAGGTGCATGCGGAAGTCTGACGCATGCGTTGGGTGTGAAACCCGTATAAACAAGCTTCTGTTAAAGAAGCCCCCAGGTTTAAGGAGCGCTGGTAGCGCGTCATATTATGAGCCTTTAAGGGCTAGAAAAGGAAAGAGTGGGAGGAGACAAAAATAAAAACAGAAAGATATATGTAAAAATGGACAGAGGAAGGAGACAAACTCAGAGTTCGGCGCTAGGCATAGAATCTTCGGAGACATGTGGCGTTCCATGGGTTCGGCTCGAGTCGGTTGTCCGACGTGTCTCGCAGGCGGTACGCTCCACCAGTGAGGACTTGGTCAATTATGAAGGGACCTTCCCATTTGGGCTTGAGTTTGTCCTTTTTCTTATCCAGCAGGCGTAGAACTAGTTCGCCAACATTGTAATTTTTGGCCCGTACTTCTCTGCTTTGATATCTTCGAGCCTGCTACTGATAAAATGCGGAACGGGCTTTAGCCACATCGCGCTCCTCCTCTAGGGCGTCCAGGTTGTCCTGCTGATCAAGTTCGGCTTCTCTTTCTTCGTACATGCACACTCGAGGTGAGTCATGAATTATGTCGCAGGGCAGAACTGCCTTAGCGCCATACACCATAAAAATGGTGTGAATCCGGTGGTACGATTCGGCGTGGTTCGCAGCCCCCAGAGTACGGAGTCGAGCTCCTCTACCCAGTGCGTATTAGATTCCTTTAGGGACCGCACTAGTCTGGGTTTGATACCGCTCATGATGAGACCATTTGCACGTTCGACCTGACCGTTAGTTTGTGAGTGATAGACAGAAGCATAATCGAGCTTAATGCCCATGCTTTTGCACCACAGCTTTACTTCGTCAGAGGTGAAGTTTGTGTCGTTATCGGTGATAATGCTGTGGGGGACACCGTAATGGTGTACGACCCCGGATATGAAGTCTATCACAGGTCCGGATTCGGCCGTCTTAACAGGCTTGGCTTCGATCCATTTGGTGAATTTATCCACCATGACCAATAAGTATTTTTTCTTGTGGGTTCCACCTTTAAGGGGTCCTACCATGTCAAGCCCCCATACCGCAAAAGGCCAAGTGATGGGGATAGTTTGGAGGGCGTTGGGCGGCATATGGCTTTGGTTTGCAAAGTGCTGGCAACCGACGCATCGTTTGACTAAGTCATGGGCGTCTGCTCGGGCCGTTGGCCAATAAAAGCCTGTACGGTAAGCCTTGCTTACAAGGGATCGAGCTGCAGCGTGGTGGCCACCGAGTCCGACATGAATTTCAGCCAGCAGACTCCGCCCTTCCTCTTCTGAGATACATCTTTGGAGGACTCCAGTAGTACTTTTCTTATAGAGTTCTCCCTCGTGGACTTTATAGGCTTTAGATCGCCGCACTATGCAGCGTGCCTCGTTTTGGTCCTCTGGGAGTTCCTGCCTAGTAAGGTAGGCGAGGAATGGTTCTGTCCATGGGGCGATGACCGCCATTATTACGTGGGCTGAGGGTGTGATTTCGGTGGCAGGGCCTCTGATTATGTCAGATTGTTCGGCGTCGGGCTGTGCGGTTGTGTTCGGACTGTGGACCAAGGGTTCCCCTTCCCATGCTACAGATGGCTTGAATATTCTCTCTAAGAAGATGTTGGGGGGGACTGCATCTCGTTTTGCTCCAATACGTGCCAGGACGTCGCTGCCTGATTATTTTCTCGGGCTATATGGTGAAACTCCAGTCCTTCGAACCGAACTGACATGTTTAGGACGGCATTGCGATAAGCTGCCATTTTTGGGTCTTTGGCATCAAAGTCGCCATTTATTCGGGATATCGCGAGGTTGGAGTCCCCGCGTACTTCCAGGCGTTGAATGCCCATGGATACTGCCATCCGGAGACCATGTAGAAGGGCCTCATACTCGGTTGCATTGTTGGAGTCCGTGTACATGATTTGGAGTACATATTGGACTGTATCCCCTGTAGGGGACGTCAAAACGACGCCAGCCCCTAGTCTGGCCAGCATTTTGGATCCGTCGAAATGCATGATCCAGTTGGAATATGTGCCGTACTCTTTAGGGAGTTCGGCCTCTGTCCATTCGGCGACGAAGTCGTCTAGGACTTGCGATTTAATTGCTTGTCGTGGTTTGTAGGTTATGTCGAACGGGAGGAGCTCTATGGCCCATTTGGCTATCCGACCCGTTGCATCGCGGTTGTTGATAATATCATTGAGTGGTACTTACGAGGCTACTGTTATGGAACACTCTTGAAAGTAGTGACGTAGCTTCCGGGATGCCATGAACACCGCGTATGCGATCTTTTGGTAATGAGGGTACCGTGATTTGCATGGTGTAAGGACAGTGGACACGTAGTAAACCGGCCTTTGAAGGGGGAGTTTGTGTCCGTCCGTTGCCCGCTCGACGACGAGTACTGCGCTAACAACTTGATGAGTTGCGGCAATGTATAATAACATGGGTTCGCCAATGTTCGGCGCGGCCAGGACTGGGTTTGTTGCCAAGATGGCCTTTATCTCCTCGAGTCCGGCCGTGGCAGCTTCCGTCCACTCGAAGTGTTCGGTGCGCCTAAGGAGGCGGTAAGGGGTAATGCCTTTTTTCCCAAGCGGGAGATAAAGCGGCTTAAGGCCGCCACGCATCCGGTGAGTTTCTGTATTTGTTTGAGGTCTTTTGGGACATCCAATTGTGACAAAGCTCGGATTTTAGCTGGATTTGCTTCAATTCCTCTACTGGATACAATGAAGCCCAGTAGCTTTCCGGCTGGAACGCCGAAAACGCATTTTTCCGGATTGAGCTTAATGTCGTATTTTTGGAGGTTGTCGAATGTGAGCCTCAAGTCGTCTACTAGAGATTCGACATGTCTTGATTTAACGACCACATCATCTACATACGCCTCCACTGTTTTGCCGATCTGGTTTGCCAGACATGTTTGAATCATGCGCTGATATGTCGCACCGGCGTTTTTTAGTCCAAAGGGCATCGTGTTGAAGCAGAATGGGCCGTATGGTGTGATGAATGCTGTTGCGGCTTGGTCTGATTCTGCCATCTTGATTTGATGGTAACCGGAGTATGCGTCGAGGAAGCACAGGGAATCGTGTCCTGCGGTGGCATCGATGATTTGATCTATTCGAGGGAGGGGAAAAGGATCCTTTGGGCAAGCCTTATTGAGGTCTTTGAAGTCGACACACAGACGCCAGGATTTGTCCTTCTTTGGTACCATCACTAGGTTTGCTAGCCAGTCCGGGTGTTTTATATCTCTGATGAATCCGGCCTCAAATAACTTGGCTAGATCCTCTCCCATAGCCTGTCTCTTTGGTTCAGAGAAACGCCGAAGGGTTTGTTTGACAGGTTTGAATCCTTGCTGGATATTTAAACTGTGTTCTGCCAGCCTACGTGGGATTCCTGGCATATCTGAGGGGTGTCAAGCGAAAATGTCCCAGTTCTCTCGTAGGAACTCTCGCAGTGCGGTGTAACGCCCTCGATGCGGCTATATCTCCCACGTGTCGAGGCACGACTTAGAGGCATAACCGCATTGAAAGCAATGTCGCAAGTGAGGTAATCTTCACACAACCCATGTAATACATAAGGGAAAGAGATACATAGTTGGCTTACAGTCGCCAGTTCACACAATACATAAATAAACATTCATCATCCAGATTACACTCAAGGTCCGACTACGGAACCAAAAGGAAAGAAGACTACCCCAAATGCTACACAGATCCCCGATCGTCCCAACTGGGCTCCACTACTGATCATCAGGAAAAGACACATAGTAACGACCACGTTCCTCATCGAACTCCCACTTGAGCTCGGATGCGTCATCTGCACTGGCATCGTCAGCACCTGCAACTGTATTGGTAGAATCTGTGAGCCACGGGGACTCAGCAATCTCACACCCGCGAGATCAAGACTATTTAAGCTTAAAGGTAGGATAGGGTTGTGAGGTGGAGCTGCAGCAAGCGTCTAGCATATATGGTGGCTAACAACGCAAAAGAGAGCGAGAAGAGAAGCAAAGCACGGTCGTGAAGCTAGAGGTGATCAAGAAGTGATCCTAGAACAACCTACGTCAAGCATAACTCCAACACCGTGTTCATCTCCCGGACTCCGCCGAGAAGAGACCATCACGGTTACACACGCGGTTGATGTGTTTTACTTAAGGTCAACTTCGGGTTTTCTACAACCAGACATTAACAAATTCCCATCTGCCTCATAACCGCGGGCATGGCTTTCGAAAGATAATACCCTGCAGGGGTGTCCCAACTTAGCCCATTATAAGCTCTCACGGTCAACGAAGGATATTCCTTCTACCGGGAAGACCCGATCAGTCTCGGAATCCCGGACTACAAGACATTTCGACAGTAATAAAACAAGACCAGCAGAGCCGCCCGAATGTGCCGACAAATCCCGATAGGAGCTGCACATATCTCGTTCTCAGGGCACACCGGATGAGCAAGACGTCGGGTTGGCATAGACCCTGGTTGCCCAAGGGGCGCCGGACATCGCTCGATTTGGACCAGCAATTGAAGGAGAACTGGCCCGGGGGTTAAAATAAAGATGACCCTCGGGCTCAAGAAAACCCGGGGGAAAAAGGCTTAGGTGGCAAATGGTAAAACCAAAGTTGGGCCTTGCTGGAGGAGTCTTATTCAAAGCGAACTGTCAAGGGGGTCCCATAAATCACCCAACCGTGTAAGGAACGCAAAATCAAGGAACATAACACCGGTATTACGGAAACTAGGGTGGCAAGAGTGGAACAAAACACCAGGCATAAGGCCGAGCCTTCCACCCTTTACCAAGTATATAGATGCATTAATTAAATAAGAGATATTGTGATATCCCAAAATAACCATGTTCCACCAAGGAACAAACTTCATCTTCACCTGCAACTAGCAACGCTATAAGAGGGGCTGAGCAAAGCGGTAACATAGCCAATCAACGGTTTGCTAGGAAAGGATGGTTAGAGGTTTGACGTGGAAATACGGGTGGCATGATATAGCAAGTGGTAGGTATCGCAGCATAGGCATAGCAAAAGAGCGAGCATCTAGCAAGCAAAGATAGAAATGATTTCGAGGGTATGGTCATCTTGCCTGCAAGGTTCTCAGAGTTGTCGAAAGCTTGATCCTCGTAAGCGTTCTCAACAGGTTCCTCATTCACGTACTCGTCTCTCGGCTCTACCCAAAACAAGAACACAAGCAAAGGAACAACTATCAACCACGATGCAATGCGCAATCAACATGATGCAAAACATGGCATGATATGCGGGATGTGGTATGCAATGCATATGCGTGCCCCGGAAGGACAAGGATGAACAAGGCATAATCTTGGCAAACCAAGTATGCCACTGGAAAATTGAGGTGATTTCGGTTGAAATCGATATAAAGATCACCGGAATCGGATGCACGGTTTGCAAATGGCAAGCAAAACAAGAATGACATAATTCTGCGATTAACAGCATGATGCCACTTAGCATGCAACAAGAAATTAAGCTACTGCAACCAAACATATCAGAAAAGCATATGGCAGTGATCTACTCAAGATGCTTGACAAAATATGAACACTTAGCTACGGCTAAATCACACCACAACAGGTTCAAACAAGCATGGCAAAGATAACAGGTTCACAGACTTGGTGAAATCAACAACATGCCAGAAATTAACATCAGGATGACATGTTTAGAGCAAGGAAACAACATGCTACAGGAACACAATATAGCAAAACAAGGCATGGCATGAATCTACTCAAAGCATAGTACAAAAGTCCCTTACTGACCATGAGCCACAAAGGAATAGAAAATATAATAGCACCCATGTCAATTAAGCAAGTTTCGTTACAGTTTTCAGACTTAGCAGAAAACTGGACATGTCAAAAACAGATAACAAGTAGGCATGTTTACGAGCTCGATGCACTCACTACAGAGCATTTCATGATAAACTAAGCATACACCCACCAATAAGACTTGGCATAGAAGCTAGACATGGCAATAATGACAACATAGCATGCAATGATAAACTACAACAAGCTTGGCAAAATCGAATAACCTGTAAACAATCTGCCAGAAACATTTTATAGCAAAAGTAGAGCTCGATTGACTCAAGCTATGGCACTCCATAATTACAAACCAAGGCATGGATGGATATATCAAATCCTTATGTTCAAAACACTCTTACTGATAATGCTCAAAAGAGGCATAGATATCTCTGAAACAACATAAACACATGGCATAAAAATAACAGCAGGACATGACTTAGTGAAATTACTAAGTCTCTGAAATTAGCAACATTATGATCCCTAGTTTGCATGCTTGTGCTAGTCACCACAGATATGAAAAAAATACATGGCATACACCCCTGGAAAGATAGCATGGCATATTACAAAACACATGTAGGACTCCAGGTCATAGGATGCACACATCAATCATGGCAAAAATGACAAAAGTGCATCTACTGAAACAGATCTGAAACTAACATCACATAGCTCTCTTCCAACAGCATTTCGGGCACCAAGATGAGCTCAAATGAAAATGATGCAATGAGATGAAATGATGTACCCTTCGAGACGAACAATTTGACATATTACACGCACGAAACGGAGCAGTATGCAGCAAGTTATGAAGCGATGAACATGTGCTAAAATTATGCCAGAAAAAAACTTAGAGAAAATATACCCCTCCGGACAGATCTAGGGTTCGTCGGCGCGGAAGCCGAGGTGGCGCCGGAGTTGTTCGCCGGAGTGGAGGAAGATGCCGGCGAGGAGTGGGGGCGCGGGATCCGGGGCGGCGGCGAGGCGCGGCGAGCGGCGCGGCGGAGGCGGCGGGCGCGGGCGGCGCGGGACGGCGCGGGATCCGCGCCGGAGCGGTGGCGGGGCGGCGCCGGCGAGATCCGGTGGCGGCGAGGTCGCCGGCGAGGCGCGCCGGGCGGCGGAGGCGCGGCGGGGCGGCTGGCGGGGCGCGGGGCTCCTCTGGCCCGAGGAGGTCGGCGGGGCGGGCCGGCCCCGGGCCTCGCGGGCCGGCGGCGCGGTTAAGTGGGCGCAGGGCGGCGGCGAATGGTGGCGTGCCACATGGCGGCGGTGGGGTGGAGCGGACGTGTCCGGCCCGGCGGTTTTCGTCCGGCGGCGCGTGGAGAGGGAGGGGTCTAGGGTTTGATCCGGGATTTCGGAGGAGGGGCTATATTTATAGGTAGGAGGGGCTAGGAGGCTCCAAATTGAGCACGGTTTGCGGCCACACGATCGTGATCGAACGGCGATGGACATGGGAGTGTCTTAGATGGGTTATTGGGATGATTTGAAGGGGTTTTGGGCTGCAACACACACGAGGCCTTCACGGTTACCCGGTTAACCGTTGGAGTATCAAACGACCTCCGAATGACCCAAAACTTGACAGGCGGTCTACCGGTGCTATACCAAGGCCGCTTGACAAACCTCGGTCCATTCCGAGAAAGTTTAATACCCGCTCACGGAAAAAGGTAAAAGGGGACGCCGGGGAACATAGGAGCGCCGGATTGCAAAACGGACAACGGGGAAAATGCTCGGATTCATGAAACGAACACGTATGCGAATGCGATGCACATGATGACATGATATGAAATGCATGACAAGGACAAAATGCAAAATGAAGAAGAACCCAACCACGGAGGGAATATCATATCACATAGCCGAAAATGGCAAGAGTTGGAGTTACAAATATGGCAAGTTACATCCGGGGTGTTACAACACTCCACCACTACGAGAGCATCTCGTCCCGAGATCTAGGACTGAAAGAACTCTAGATATTCGGAACGGAGGTGGTCCTCGCACTCCCAGGTGGCTTCTCGGTCTGAATGGTGAGACCACTTCACTTTCAAGAATTTGATGGACTTGTTGCGAGTCTTGCGCTCAGTTTCTTCAAGAATAGCAACGGGATGCTCATGATAAGACAAATCTTCTTGAAGATCAATCTCTTCGAAGTTGATGGTGCGCTCAGGCGTCTTGAAGCACTTGCGAAGCTGTGACACGTGGAACACATCGTGCACATTTGCAAAGTTGGGGGGAAGCTCAAGTTGATAGGCGAGATCGCCTCTTTTGCCGAGAATCTTGAAAGGACCGACGTATCTAGGGGCAAGCTTCCCTTTGATACCTAAGCGACGAGTGCCTTTCATTGGAGAGACGCGGAGGTAGACATGGTCTCCGATCTCGAAAGCCACATCACGGTGTTTGCTATCGTAATAGCTCTTCTGGCGCGATTGAGCGGCTTTGAGATTCTCACGAATGACTTTACACATATCTTCAGCCTCTGTGATCAAGTCGTTGCCAAGAAGTTGGCGTTCGCCTGTCTCAGACCAATTGAGAGGAGTACGACACTTTCTGCCATAGAGAATCTCGAATGGGGCTTTGCCCGAGCTCGCTTGAAAGCTGTTGTTGTAAGAGAACTCTGCATATGGAAGACAATCCTCCCACTTCATGCCGAAAGAGATAACACAAGCCCTGAGCATATCTTCAAGAATTTGGTTGACACGCTCGACTTGTCCACTAGTTTGAGGGTGGAAAGCTGTGCTGAAGCGAATGTTTGTGCCCATGGCCTTCTGAAAAGAATCCCAAAACTTGGATGTAAAGATGCTGCCATGGTCTGAAGAAATCAATTGTGGAATGCCATGCAAGGAGACAATTCTGGAGGTGTAGAGCTCTGCCAGCTGCGCTGTTGTGATAGACTCTTTGATAGGAAGAAAATGAGCCACTTTGGTGAGCTTGTCGATGACGACGAAGATGGCATCATTTCCACGCTTGGACTTAGGAAAGCCAGTCACGAAGTCCATTTCGATATGATCAAACTTCCATTCTGGAATAGCAAGAGGTTGGAGTAGACCAGCTGGTTGTTGGTGTTCTGCTTTCACCCTTCTGCAGACATCACATTCATTCACGAATTGAGAAATTTCTCGCTTCATTCGAGTCCACCAGTACGACTGCTTGAGGTCATGGTACATCTTCGTACTTCCAGGATGAATTGACAGAAGAGAATTGTGAACCTCGTTCATAATGACTTTACGCAGATCACCCTTTGCAACCACAATCCGGTCCTCGTAGAAAAGAGTATCTCTGTCATCAACGCGATAGCACTTGTATTTGGAAATGCCCTTGTCAATACCACGTTTCACCTTCTTCACCATGGTATCCATCAGTTGTGCCTCACGAATTTGATCTTCCAAAGTAGGAGAGACTATGAGGTTGGCAAGAAAACCTTGAGGAACAACTTGGAGATTCAACTTTCGGAAAGCTTCACAAAGATCCGGTTGAAAGGGCTTGAGGATTAAGCTGTTGCAATAAGCCTTCCTGCTCAAAGCATCCGCAATCACATTAGCCTTGCCTGGAGTATATTCAATACTCGGATTATACTCTTGAATCATTTCGACCCATCGAGTTTGCCTGAGGTTGAGGTTGGGCTGAGTGAAGATGTACTTGAGACTCTTGTGATCGGTGAAAATGTCCACTTTCCTTCCCAACATGAGATGTCTCCATGTTATTAGAGCGTGGACAACTGCCGCCAACTCAAGATCGTGAGTGGGGTAGTTCTTTTCGTTGGGCTTCAAGTGACGAGAGGTATAGGCCACAACCTTCTTCTCTTGCATTAACACCGCACCGAGACCTTGAAGAGAAGCATCACAAAAAACTTCATAAGGCTTGGATTCGTCAGGAGGAGTCAAAACTGGAGCAGTGACGAGTTTCTCTTTGATAGTGTTGAAAGCAACGTCACACTTAGGAGACCAGACATACTTCACGTGCTTCTGGAGGAGGTTGGAAAGAGGCTTTGCAATCTTTGAGAAATTCTCAACGAATCTTCGGCAATAACTTGCAAGTCCAAGAAAACTGCGAAGCTGCTTGACATTCTGAGGAGGTTCCCAATTCAAAACTGCAGACACCCTCTCGGGATTAATAGCAATGCCCTTGGCAGAGATGATATGCCCAAGGTAAAGAACTTCATCAAGCCAGAATTCACATTTGGAGAACTTCGCATAGAATTTATACTCTCTGAGCTTGTCGAGCACCAATCGCAAATGTTTGGCATGATCCTTCTTATTCTTGGAGAAGACCAATATATCATCGAGATAGACCAAGACGAATTCATTGGTGTAGGGGTTGAAGATGAAGTTCATCATTCGAGAGAACGTTGGAGGAGCATTGACAAGGCCGAACGACATGACAGTATGTTCATAAGAACCAAAGCTTGTTCTGAATGCTTTCTTGGGAATATCTTCTTCACGAATGCGAATCTGATGATAACCCATACGAAGGTCAAGCTTGGAGAACACTTTAGCACCTTTAAGTTGCTCGAATAGCTCATTGATGTTGGGAAGTGGGTACTTGTTCTTGATTGTCTTCTTGTTCAATGGACGGTAATCGACGCAAAGTCGGTCCGTGCCATCCTTCTTCTGGACAAAAAGAACACCACAACCCCAAGGAGAAGAACTCGGTCTGATCAGACCCAGACGCTCTTGTTCATCGAGTTGTTTCTTCAATTCCTTCAACTCTTTTGGCCCATGCTTGTAAGGACGCTTGCAAACGGGTTCCGTGCCAGGCTCAAGATCAATAACGAATTCAACTGGCCGGTGAGGAGGCATACCCGGAAGCTCTTCTGGAAAGACATCTTGGTACTCACAAACGACTGGAATCTGAGAGATAGCATCCAATTCGCCCTTCTCATTGAGAGAAAACAACCGAATGGTTTCATCACGAGCGGCATAGATGATCACAACCTCAGAAGAGTGAGTCAATTGAATTTCCCTGGCAGCACAATCAAGCTGAGCCTTGTGCTTAGAAAGCCTGTCCATCCCGAGAATAAGATCAATATCAGAGTCACCAAGAACAATTGATTTAGCCAGAAATCTATAGTCGCCCATCTTGATAGAAACATCCGGAGCCATCATCTTGGTGTTCATGAACAAACCCGGAGAGGAAACCACTATTGGCTTAGGCAGGTCGATAGTATGCAAATTGTTCATGGATGCAAAAGGTCTTGAGATGAAACAATGCGAAGCACCAGTATCAAATAAGACTTTAGCAGGAATATCATTAACAGGAAGGTTACCCATGATCACTTCTGAAGAATCCTCCGCTTGAGCTGCATTCAACATGTTCACCTTAGCATGCTTAGGATTATGCTTGACCACTGCATTGCTGGAAGATTTCACAGGAGGAGGAGGCGGAAGGCGCCTTTGGTTGAAGCACTTGTTCGCATAGTGACCCTTTTGCTGACATTTGTTGCAAGTCACCTCTGAGAGCGGACGATGATAAGGAGCATTTGGCCTTGGAGCTTGATTCTGAGACTTGTTCTGATAGCCAGGGTTGGGTGGGTGGGAAGATCCACGACCACCTGAGTTCTTCTGCTGATAAGGCTGACGGAACAGAGGAGGAGGAGGTAACCAGAACTTCTGTTGCTTGGCCGCCACTAGTGAGGAAGAAGAGGACTGAACTGCGTCCCTGACTCTCTTCTTAGATGCCTCACACTTGAGCTGAGCAGCTTCTTGTTTCAGTGCCATGTTGTAGAATTCATCATACTTTAACGGCTCAAAAAGCACGAGAGCTAGTTGCAGATCTTCTCTGAGGCCACGCCTGAATTGGTAGATCATACTCTTCTCATCAGGGATGTCTTGCTTAGCAAAACGAGAGAGCTTCTGGAACTGAGTGTTGTATTGATACACAGACATGTTTCCTTGCTTGAGATTGCGGAACTCCTCACGCTTACTCTCAACAACACTTTCTGGAATGTGATGAGCTTTGAAGTCACGGCGGAAATCATCCCAGGTAATCACACGACCTCCTCTGGAATCTTTGTATTGTTGGAACCACTCAGCAGCTTGATCCTTGAGTTGAAAAGAGGCAAACTTGACAAAGTCCTCAGGTCTGACATTGCTACATTCGAAGTGCTTGTTGATGTCCACGAGCCAATCATCGGCGTCTGTGGCCTCGACACAGTAGCTGAAGGTCTTCGGCTGATTTGCAAGGAACTGATTGAGGGTAGCAAAATGCGGCTGATTGTTGCCTTGGCCTTGATTTCCCTGATTACCTTGCCCTTCGTTGCGATCTTGCAAGAGCTGAATCAGAATCTGAGCGTTGGCATTGGTGGCTGTCATCAAGGCTTGCCATGCCTCTGGAGGCGGAGGTGGTGGCGGAGGGTTAGCCTGACTTCCTTCATTGCGTTCCAGATTCTGACGCGTTGGCGGAGCCATCCTGAAGAGGGTGACATCCATTAGCATCTTGAAAGACATATATTCAAGCTGAATCAAAGGATCGAAATTGCAACATATAGTCTTCACAATAAACATTCGAACAAGAATGAACGAATGAATTCCAAAGTAAAGCATCACACTTCCAAAAGCTGAGAAGCCACTTAGATAAAGGTATGGAATCATCATCTGCCTTCGAAACAACTCGAATATCACAACTGAAAACAAAACAAAGGATTGGCTTGCAGAATAAGCCGGAACAAACATATGATAGACCCCATTTCGTATCATGTGTCTGTTGGAAAGATATTCTAGGAGCTACTTGAATTCCCACTTATAAACTCCTGAAACTTTCTGGTTATGCAATCAGGTGTTGGCGATACAGGGGACACAAAATATATCACCCAAACTAACAATACCTAGATCCAGCTGTATCCATCCTTCAACACATAACCAAGAAACCCTCGGAAATCGTCTACCTCAACCTTCGAAAAAACATCTGTTATACGAGTTATGGCAATACTCCCGCACTCGCCTCAGTACTGGGCTATCAGGGTTATCTCACCAACAACTATACAAAAGAGATTTTCGATGTCGGCGTACTAAACTCAGGTATTCCAGAACTGCAACGATAAAATTATGACGACAACACCTCGGAGCTCAACTCCCCGGGACACCTCCACTAAACCCCTGCTGACAGGAGGCACCAAGACAATGTTGTCATCATAAAACCATCGGAACAATTCTAAGATACCCGCGTGATCCTAATTTTTTTTAGTGAAATTTGAGAAGAGAAGAGTCAAAACTCTACGTCAGGATGCCTTACCAGAGCGATGAGGAGACTGGGAAGTAAAAAGAATTCCTAAACTCTCCGACACATAATTCCTAAATGACTCAAAACATTTTTCTAGACACAACTCGGCCGCTAAAAACGATCAATCAGTGGGGGCTCCTAAGGTTGGGGAAGGCTCTGATACCAACTTGTAACGCCCTCGATGCGGCTATATCTCCCACGTGTCGAGGCCCGACTTAGAGGCATAACCGCATTGAAAGCAATGTTGCAAGTGAGGTAATCTTCGCACAACCCATGTAATACATAAGGGAAAGAGATACATAGTTGGCTTACAGTCGCCACTTCACACAATACATAAATAAACATTCATCATCCAGATTACACTCAAGGTCCGACTACGGAACCAAAATGAAAGAAGACTACCCCAAATGCTACACAGATCCCCGATCGTCCCAACTGGGCTCCACTACTGATCATCAGGAAAAGACACATAGTAACGACCACGTTCCTCATCGAACTCCCACTTGAGCTTGGATGCGTCATCTGCACTGGCATCGTCAGCACCTGCAACTGTATTGGTAGAATCTGTGAGTCACGAGGACTCAGCAATCTCACACCCGCGAGATCAAGACTATTTAAGCTTAAAGGTAGGATAGGGTTGTGAGGTGGAGCTGCAGCAAGCGTCTAGCATATATGGTGGCTAACAACGCAAAAGAGAGCGAGAAGAGAAGCAAAGCACGGTCGTGAAGCTAGAGGTGATCAAGAAGTGATCCTAGAACAACCTACGTCAAGCATAACTCCAACACCGTGTTCACCTCCCGGACTCCGCTGAGAAGAGACCATCATGGTTACACACGCGGTTGATGTGTTTTACTTAAGGTTAACTTCGGGTTTTCTACAACCGGACATTAACAAATTCCCATCTGCCTCATAAACGCGGGCACGGCTTTCAAAAGATAATACCCTGCAGGGGTGTCCCAACTTAGCCCATTATAAGCTCTCACGGTCAATGAAGGATATTCCTTCTACCGGGAAGACCCGATCAGTCTCGGAATCCCGGACTACAAGACATTTTGACAGTAATAAAACAAGACCAGCAAAGCCGCCCGAATGTGCCGACAAATCCCGATAGGAGCTGCACATATCTCGTTCTCAGGGCACACCGGATGAGCAAGACGTCGGGTTGGCATAGACCCTGGTTGCCCAAGGGGCGCCGAACATCGCTCGGTTTGGACCTGCAATCGAAGGAGAACTGGCCCGGGGGTTAAAATAAAGATGACCCTCGGGCTCACGAAAACCCGGGGAAAAAAGGCTTAGGTGGCAAATGGTAAAACCAAAGTTGGGCCTTGCTGGAGGAGTCTTATTCAAAGCGAACTGTCAAGGGGGTCCCATAAATCACCCTACCGTGTAAGGAACGCAAAATCAAGGAACATAACACCAGTATTACGGAAACTAGGGTGGCAAGAGTGGAACAAAACACCAGGCATAAGGCCGAGCCTTCCACCCTTTACCAAGTATATAGATGCATTAATTAAATAAGAGATATTGTGATATCCCAAAATAACCATGTTCCAACAAGGAACAAACTTCATCTTCACCTGCAACTAGCAACGCTATAAGAGGGGCTGAGCAAAGCGGTAACATAGCCAATCAACGGTTTGCTAGGAAAGGATGGTTAGAGGTTTGACGTGGCAATATGGGTGGCATGATATAGCAAGTGGTAGGTATCGCAGCATAGGCATAGCAAAAGAGCGAGCATCTAGCAAGCAAAGATAGAAGTGATTTCGAGGGTATGGTCATCTTGCCTGCAAGGTTCTCAGAGTTGTCGAAAGCTTAATCCTCGTAAGCGTTCTCAACAGGTTCCTCATTCACGTACTTGTCTCCCGGCTCTACCCAAAACAAGAACACAAGCAAAGGAACAACTATCAACCACGATGCAATGCGCAATCAACATGATGCAAAACATGGCATGATATGCGGGATGTGGTATGCAATGCATATGCGTGCCCCGGAAGGACAAGGATGAACAAGGCATAATCTTGGCAAACCAAGTATGCCACTGGAAAAGTGAGGTGATTTCGGTTGAAATCGATATAAAGATCACCGGAATCGGATGCACGGTTTGCAAATGACAAGCAAAACAAGAATGACATAATTCTGCGATTAACAACATGATGCCACTTAGCATGCAATAAGAAATTAAGCTACTGCAACCAAACATATCAGAAAAGCATATGGCAGTGATCTACTCAAGATGCTTGACAAAAGATGAACACTTAGCTACGGCTAAATCACACCACAACAGGTTCAAACAAGCATGGCAAAGATAACAGGTTCACAGACTTGGTGAAATCAACAACATGCCAGAAATTAACATCAGGATGACATGTTTAGAGCAAGGAAACAACATGCTACAGGAACACAATATAGCAAAACAAGGCATGGCATGAATCTAATCAAAGCATATATTACAAAAGTCCCTTATTGACCATGAGCCACAAAGGAACAGAAAATATAATAGCACCCATGTCAATTAAGCAAGTTTCGTTACAGTTTTCAGACTTAGCAGAAAACTGGACATGTCAAAAACAGATAACAAGTAGGCATGTTTACGAGCTCGATGCACTCACTATAGAGCATTTCATGATAAACTAAGCATACACCCACCAAGAAGACTTGGCATAGAAGCTAGACATGGCAATAATAACATCATAGCATGCAATGATCAACTACAACAAGCTTGGCAAAATCGAATTACCTGTAAACAATCTGCCAGAAACATTTTATAGCAAAAGTAGAGCTCGATTGACTCAAGCTATGGCACTCCACAATTACAAATCAAGGCATGGATGGATATAGCAAATCCATATGTTCAAAACACTCTTACTGATAATGCTAAAAAGAGGCATAGATATCTCTGAAACAACATAAACACATGGCATAAAAATAACAGCAGGACATGACTTAGTGAAATTACTAAGTCTCTGAAATCAGCAACATTATGATCCCTAGTTTGCATGCTTGTGCTAGTCACCACAGATATCAAAAAAATACATGGCATACACCCATGGAAAGAGAGCATGGCATATTACAAAACACATGTAGGACTCCAGGTCATAGGATGCACACATCAATCATGGCAAAAATGACAAAAGTGCATATACTGAAATAGATCTGAAACTAACATCACATAGCTCTCTTCCAACAGCATTTCCGGCACCAAGATGAGCTCAAATGAAAATGATGCAATGAGATGAAATGATGTACCCTTCGAGACGAACAATTTGACATATTACACGCACGAAACGGAGCAGTACGCAGCAAGTTATGAAGCGATGAACATGCGCTAAAATTATGCCAGAAAAAAACTTAGAGAAAATATACCCCTCCGGACAGATCTAGGGTTCGTCGGCGCGGAAGCCGAGGTGGCGCCGGAGTTGTTCGCCGGAGTGGAGGAAGATGCCGGCGAGGAGTGGGGGCGCGGGATCCGGGGCGGCGGCGAGGCGCGGCGGGCGGAGCGGCGGAGGCGGCGGGCGCGAGCGGCGCGGGACGGCGCGGGATCCGCGCCGGAGCGGTGGCGGGGCGGCGCGGTGAGATCCGGTGGCGGCGAGGTCGCCGGTGAGGCGCGCCGGGCGGCGGAGGCGCGACAGGGCGGCTGGCGGGGCGCGGGGCTCCTCTGGCCCGAGGAGGTCGGCGGGGCGGGCCGGCCCCGGGCCTCGCGGGCCGGCGGCGCGGTGAAGTGGGCGCAGGGCGGCGGCGAATGGTGGCGTGCCACGTGGCGGCGGTGGGGCGGAGCGGACGTGTCCGGCCCGGCGGTTTTCGTCTGGCGGTGCGTGGAGAGGGAGGGGTCTAGGGTTTGATCCGGGATTTCGGAGGAGGGGCTATATTTGTAGGTAGGAGGGGCTAGGAGGCTCCAAATTGAGCACGGTTTGCGGCCACACGATCATGATCGAACGGCCATGGACATGGGAGTGTCTTAGATGGGTTATTGGGCTGATTTGAAGGGGTTTTGGGCTGCAACACACACGAGGCCTTCACGGTTACCCGGTTAACCGTTGGAGTATCAAACGACCTCCGAATGACCCGAAACTTGACAGGCGGTCTACCGGTGCTATACCAAGGCCGCTTGACAAACCTCGGTCCATTCCGAGAAAGTTTAATACCCGCTCACGGAAAAAGGTAAAAGGGGACGCCGGGGAACATAGCCAGATTGCAAAACGGACAACGGGGAAAATGCTCAGATTCATGAAACGAACACGTATGCGAATGTGATGCACATGATGACATGATATGAAATGCATGACAAGGACAAAATGCAAAACGAAGAAGAACCCAACCACGGAGGGAATATCATATCACATAGCCGAAAATGGCAAGAGTTGGAGTTACAAATATGGCAAGTTACATCCGGGGTGTTACATGCGGCGTCTACATCAGGGTTCAGTCGTGCCCCGATGGAGGCTGTTTTTTTGGGGTCCGTAGGGTGGACCTGGAATTTGACTATTTCGTCCGCTGGTTTGAAGGATGTGGATTTGGATCTCTTATCGAGTATCACATCGCCCCTGTTAACCGTGGATCACAGCGCAGTCAGTTCTTCGGCCGCTAAGGTTTCTGATAGTGCCTCGAGGGCCAATGCGGCTGTCTTGTTTTCGGCGCGAAGTGCTATGTCCGGATCACTAGCGAGAGTGATAATTCCATTTGGCCCAGGCATCTTAAGCTTCATGTACCCGTAATGGGGTATAGCTTGGAAAACTGTAAAAGCCTCCCGCCCTAGTATAGCGTGGTATCCGCTTTTGAACGGGGCTACCTGGAACGTGATCTGTTCGGACCTGTAATTATCCGGCGTGTCGAACACCACATCTAGTGTGATTTTTCCGGTGCAGCGCGCTTCCTGACTCGGAATTATTCCTCTAAAAGTTGTGCTGCTTCGCTCAATGCGGTTCTAGTCTATTTCCATCTTTTGGAGGGTTTCCTCGTAGATGAGGTTCAATCCGCTGCCTCCGTCCATGAGTACCTTTGCGAGGCGACAGCCGTCCACTATGGGACTGAGGACCAGTGCAGCCGGTGCTTTGGCTGTTCGAAATTTTGGTTCGTCACTCGCATTGAAGGTGATAGCAGTATTACTCCATGGATTTATTGTCGCTACTTGATAAACTTCGGTGAGGCTGCGAAGTGTTCTTTTTCGCATGTTATTCGATGCGAAAGTCTCAAAGACTGTGAGAACGGAACTGAAATTCCCTGGCCGGTTTCCTTCGACCTCTGGAATTAGGAGGTCCTCGCCAATTTTGGCCACCTGCCGGAGTATCCAACATGCCCTGAGGCTGTGGGTTGGGGTGGCGTCCGCTGCATTATGAATCTTGCAGGGTCCATCCAACCACTTTTCCAGTACGGTTCCATGCCCCCTAGAGGGTTTTGATATTTTAGTGTTTAGTCCGGGCGCCTTATTGCGGTGCGCCCTCTTGATTCGGACGGGATTGCTATTCAAGGCTGGATTATCCCAAAATTCAATTTCGGTTTTCCAAGCACTTTCCATGGCACAATATTTTTGTACTATGGACGCCAGGTCAGCAAAGCGTGTAATATTACGACGGCTTATGGCGTTGAGTATTCCCTTGTCTGTGCAGTTAGTGCAAAAGATTGAAATCGCGTCTTCCTCGTGGCAGTCCTTTGTCCTGTTCATAAGTAGGAGGAATCTGGCCCAGTAATGGTGTACTGTTTCTTCGGGCATCTGCCTAATTTGGGAGAGATCGCTTAAGATCGGGTGGTCGGGCGTCGTTGAATCTGAGACTTCGCCCGGTTTGCTGTTCGGAAGCCGAAGAACTTTCGGATTCTGAGATCCGGAGTCTTGGACGTTGTCCGATTCGCCTGATTTTAGGATCAGGTCTTGGATCGTACCCTCCCCTCCGCGGATATCCGGCATGGAGGGTTCAGGAATTCGGACGTGGCTAGTCCTTAAGATAGATGAAGGGTCGCCGCATTGTGTTTCCACCACAGCAACGTGGTGGGTGACTTGGGGAGAGTTAATTTCCCTTAGATCGGGTTTAAGCCCAACCTAGTCGTAATTTGTAGCGACCCCCAGGGCGGCGATGCGATCCAAGAGCTCGTTTACGGAAGAGAGCTCCATCGGATCCAGCTGCTCGGCAAGTTCCGGGCTGACGTGGAGGTTGCTTTCGATGACCCGAGAGGTCACCGTCGGCGCAACGGCCGAACAGGCGTTCATGAGAAAACCACCTAGCCGGAGGGTTTGGCCGATAGCCAAGGCTCCCTTAGTAATGGCGCCATCTTTAAAGATGGGAAAAGGCATCCTTCCTGATCGCGATGGCACAGAGGAACTCTCAATGAAAGCACCAATGTCGGTGTCAAAACCGGCGGATCTCGGGTAGGGGTTCCCGAACTGTGCGTCAAGGTCGGACATTAACCTGAGACAAGGGACACTTTATTGTACCCAGGTTCGGGCCCTCTCGGTGGAGGTAAAACCCTACTCCTGCTGGATTAATATTGATGATATGGGTAGTACAAGAGTGGATCTACCACGAGATCAAGGAGGCTAAACCCTAGAAGCTAGCCTATGGGATGATTGTGTATGATGATTATTGTCCTACAGACTACAACCCTCCGGTTTATATAGACACCGGATAGGGTTAGGGTTACACAGAGTCGGTTACAATGGTAGGAGATCTCGAATATCCGCATGCCTAGCTTGCCTTACACGCCAAGAAAAGATCCTTCCGGACACGGGACGAAGTCTTCAATCTTGTATCTTCATAGTCCTGGAGTCCGGCTGAAGGTATAGTCCGGCTATCCGAACACCCCCTAATCCAGGACTCCCTCATTCACCATCCTTCATTTTGAACTTGTCAAGTTGACTTTGAAGCACATCCAATTTGGATTCCTTGACGGAGTCGGTACCTTCGTGCATATCAATCAAAGTATCCCAAATTTCCTTTGCATTCTTAAGACGGCTGATTTTGTTAAATTCTTCGGGGCACAATCTATTGAAGAGAATATCAGAAGCTTGAGCGTTGTATTGCAGCATCTTCAACTCTTCCGCGGTAGCTTCACGGTTTGGTTCTTTCCAATCAAAGAAGTCACCTTGCAAACCAACACACACAATAGCCCAAACGGCGGGGTTATGTACGAGAATATGCATTTTCATCTTATGCTTCCAACTAGCAAAATTAGTACCATCAAAGTAAGGACCTCTACGGTGATAATTTCCCTCACTAGACGCCATACTCTCCTAGGTTGTGAAACCAAGGCTATGACCACCAAAAGCTATGGAAATCAAAGCAAATGGACACCAAAGCTCTGATACCACTTGTAGGACCTTGAAGTATGTCTAGAGGGGGGGGGGTGATTAGACTACTTGACCAATCAAAACTTAACCTTTTCCCAATTTTATAGTTTGGCAGATTTTAGCTACTTTAGGACAAGTCAAGCAATCATCACACAATTCAAGCAAGCATGCAAAGAGTATATAGGCAGCGGAAAGTAAAGCATGTAACTTGCAAGAATGTAAAGGGAAGGGTTTGGAGAATTCAAACACAATTGGAGACACGGATGTTTTTGGCGTGGTTCGGATAGGTGGTGCTATCCTACATCCACGTTGATGGAGACTTCAACCCACGAAGGGTAACGGTTGCGCGAGTCCATGGAGGGCTCCACCCACGAAGGGTCCACGAAGAAGCAACCTTGTCTATCCCACCATGGCCGTCGCCCACGAAGGACTTGCCTCACTAGCGATAGATCTTCACGAAGTAGGCGATCTCCTTGCCCTTACAAACTCTTTGGTTCAACTCCACAATCTTGTCGGAGGCTCCCAAGTGACACCTAGCCAATCTAGGAGACACCACTCTCCAAGAAGTAACAAATGGTGTGTTGATGATGAACTCCTTGCTCTTGTGCTTCAAATGATAGTCTCCCCAACACTCAACTCTCTCTCATAGGATTTGGATCTGGTGGAAAGAAGATTTGAGTGGAAAGCAACTTGGGGAAGGCTAGAGATCAAGATTCATATGGTAGGAATGGAATATCTTCGCCTCAACACAAGGGTAGGTGGTTCTCTCTCAGAACATATGAGTTGGAAGTGTAGATGTGTTCTGATGGCTCTCTCCACGAATGAAGAGGAGGTGGAGGGGTATATATAGCCTCCACACAAAATCCAACCGTTACACACAATTTACCAATCTCGGTGGGACCGAATCAACAAACTCGGTTGGACCGATTTAGTAAACCTAGTGACCGTTAGTGATTTTCGGTGGGACTGACATGCAACTCGGTAGGACCGATATGGTTAGGGTTAGGGCATAACGTAATCTCGGTGAGACCGATTACACAAACTCGGTGAGACCGATTTGGTAATAAGCTAACCAGAGGGTTGGTCAGGTAAACTCGATGGGACCGATTTGCTCTTTCGGTGAGACCGAAAAGTTACAAAAAGGAAACAGAGAGTTTACATTGCAATCTTTGGCGGGACCGATCCGCTCTTTCGGTGAGATCGAAAAGTTACGAAAAGGAAACAGAGAAATTGCAATCCCATCTCGATGAAACCGAGATCCCTATCGATAGAACCGATTTGCTTAGGGTTTGGCAGTGGCTATGACATATGAAACTCGGTGGCGCCGGGTTGAAAGAATCGGTAGGACCGAGTTTGGCTTTGGGTTTAGGTCAAGAGTGGATATGGGAAAGTAGCTGAGGGTTTTGGAGCATATCACTAAGCACATGAAGCAAGAGGCTCATTAAGCAACACCTCATCCCTCCTTGATAGTATTGGCTTTTCCTATAGACTCAACATGATCTTGGATCACTAAAATATAAAATGAAGAGTCTTGAGCTTTTGAGCTTGAGCCAATCCTTTGTCCTTAGCATTTTGAGGGATCCACTTTCATCATCCATGCCATGCCAATCATTGAGCTTTCCTGAAATAATCATCTTGGAATAGCATTAGCTCAATGAGCTATATGTTGTTATGAATTACCAAAACCACCTAGGGATAGTTGCACTTTCACCCAAGTCTTTGGATCCCTGTTGTAGCCGCGAATGTGAAGCATTGCATAGAACTGTAATAGAAGCTCTTCATTGCAGTGTTCCTTGTCTGTGACAAATTGCAGGAGTCCAACATCTCTGAAGCAATCCAACGCTTCTTCTAAACAGGGCAGGCCAGCTATAGCTTCAGTGTCGAGGCGCATATGTGGAAATATGCGCCCTTGATTGTATAAGACGCATGAATAGTAGCTGCGCTGCTGATAGCTCCAGAACCGATCCGATGAAATGCGAGGTTTGGAGTATGGGTTCTTGGCGCTGTCGAAGAAGGTGTTATGTGCCACGAAGCCATTCACATTGAAGACCCCAGGTGAGGTTGCAGTGCCTGGGAATCTTGGAAGTCTTGGCTTGGGCTTCTGGACTTGAGGCCTGTGCTCGACATGATAGTCAAATTGTGGACCCGCAGGTGGAGGAACCAGAATGGGCCATCTGACCATAACAGGCTGACCATGATCAAATGCCAGCTCAACAGTATGAGGTCTTGGAGGGGGTACAGGAGCATTGGCATTTTCGTTGACATGGGCTGCAAGTGGCATAATAGCTTCAGGAGGAATGATCACCTCTGGTGCAGCATCAGCTTCAGGGGCCACATTGGCTTCAGGTGCTTCAGTATTGGCTTCGGGCATGACAACATCAGTGTCGTTAGCAGTGTTGTTGGAGGTGGTGACATTAGCTTCAGCCCTCACTTGTGTGGCTGGAGGGTTGGACACATTCTCCTCGGGAACAGCTTCTTGGTGGACTGGGGAAGTTGCAACTGGTTCATCTTCAACTCTTGGTTCTTCTTTATCATCGGCTAATGCAGCCGGAATATCTTCAGCCGTATTGGCTTCAGACTCGGAGACGTTCACAGTTGGAGTGGCTTCTGGGAACACTTGACGTGCAACAGATTGGTGGTGCACTTCTCCTTCTGGAACGCTCAGAAGAGTGACTTGAGGCCTTGGTCCTTTGCGAAGCCTGCGTAGCGCTGGCGACGCGTGTGGAGATGGAGTTGGCTGGGCCTCAAAGTCATCATCATCTTGCATTGGTGGGGTGACTTGTTGTTGGGGAGTACTTGGGGTGTCTTGTTGTTGTGGGTGATCAGCCCATGATGCATCTTGAGCAATTGGCGTCAGAGGACGACCAATGCTGATGAGCTCGCTGTGCGTGAGCACAGGCGATGATACCACGTTGTGTTCGATCTGAGCAAGAACTTCATCATCTTCTACATTGTCGTGGTGACCAATGTCTTCAGCTGCGGTGGGGTCAATAGCTGGAATATCTTCAACTTCAGGAGCCTCTGTGGAAGCAGGCTCATGAACTATCATATGTCTTTCTTGTTGTGTGGATCCAGGATGAGCAACAGAAATGGGCTCGACAACAAGGGGCTCTGTGGGAGCAGCCCGATCTTTCTTGGTTCTGCGCTTCTTCTTGGAGGGTGCGTCATCAGATGCTTCAAGATTTTTCCTCTTTCTGGCTTCAGCCTCGGCAGCTCTCGTCTTCTTCAGTTCTGAAGCAGTTGACTTGACCTTTGGCTTCGAGCCGGTCATGCTGCTTGGGAAGACAATGGTTGGCGCGTCTTGCCTAGGTGCAGGAGTAGGAGTTGTTGCAGGCTTCTTGGACTTCTTCTTTGAAGCCATTCTAGGGTCAATGCCAGGTCGTCCAACGGCCTTGCTCTTTTCTGCTTCATTGTAGGCTTGCACACATTTGGCAGCCGAAAGCTTCATGCGCTCACGAGAACCTTGGGCTTCATCATGTTTCTCGCGAAAAGCTTCTTTGAGCTCGTGTAGCATAATCTTGAAGTTCTGCACATCCTTCACACTGAGCCTGGCCATATGCTTCTTGAACTGAGCCTTTTCAAAATCTATCTTGTGCTTTAGCTCAACAATTTTCTGAGCAAGAGCTAACTCAGAAGCAATGGCGCTGTGGAAGGAGACGTTGAGGCCAATTGAAAGTTGTAGATCGTCAAAACTAAGTTCTGGATTTTCAAACCAGTCATCGATGAACTTGTTCAGAATCTCAACATCAAAGAGGGGAAGATCATTGAAGATTTCCGCCTGCTGCTTGCTCCTAATCAACATCTCAAGAGTGTCATTGGTAAGATCGTCGTCACTTGACAGATCAATGGCTTCATTTCTCAGAATGGCAGCAGGGGTCAGATCAGGACTGGAGGAGTGCATAGGCTTCTTCTTCTTCATCTCGGTCTTGGAGACGCGAGAGAGATCTTCATACTGCACACTTGGTGCAGGTGGAGCAGTGGCCAAGGGATTCACTCGTGAAGCTTTTGGTGGAGAAGAAGGTTTCAGAGCCTTGGGTTTCTTCTGCTTTTTTAGCTTCGGAGGTGCATGCGCTTCATCAGTGTCAGCGTCATCTGCAGGTCGATCCACATCTGCCCCTTGAACCCTGATATGAGTGATGAGACCTTCTAACTCATAGAAGGGCCCAACCAGATTTGGTTCAGCTTCGCGTGTGCCATCGGCACGAGGCGCAGAGGGGCCATGATTGAACTCTAATCCCCAAGATTTCTTATTCTCCTTGGCAGAGTGCATGGTAGATTGAAAGTTGCGCTTGAACAGATTGTCGTCACGACACCATAGTAGAGATGTCGGATGAGCATCAGTAGGTTGAGGTCCACGGACCTTGCAAGGGAAGAAACCTTGTTCAATAGCTTCAGCTCTTGACCGGGGAGTAATATCTTTGTACAAAATGTCTCCCCTTGGTCGCTTGATGGCATTCTTCTCAGCATATTCCTGGGTCACAAACCTATACTTGTTGTCGTGGTTTTGTCATGGCAGATGTCCTAGAGAAAGGACTTAGTCATGGAGCCATCGCGACGGGTTAGCTTGAAGGGGTTAAAGCAGACACAGGGACATAGAGAGTTTTATACTAGTTCGGCCCCTTCGATGAAGGTAAAAGCCTACGTCTAGTTGTGATGGAATTGATGGGGTTTCGATGACTAGGGAGCAAATAAGCTTCGCCTAAGTCTCGAGTTGTTGTTGTCTGTCCTTGAACCGCCGCCGGGTCGTCCCCTTATATACACGGGTGACGCCCGTCGGTCCACAGTGTCCCAACACCGGTTCATACTCGTATCCGGGTTGGTCTCTCCTTATTCCTATCTTACAACACAAGTTTACATACCAAGCCGGTTTACAGCTACAGGTCTTAAACCGACTACAGGCCTTGGGCCCTTATCTTCCTCCTTGGGCTTTAGCACCCTGGAACTACTGACGACGTTAACCCGGCCCAGATAGGCCGGTTTACGCCCAGTAGTAATATCCCCAACATTAGGCCCCAGATTGATTTGAACTGGTTCATGTCAATCCTTAGCAAAAAATCTTCGTCTTCAACATCTTCTTGTATTTGTTGAACCGCCGTGATGTCACCTTCTCTGGTTGCTGTAAACCGGCATGACGTCATCATAAAGACAACATTCATGATATCTTCTTTGTTTAATAGATCTGCAATAACCGAGGCGACAGCTCCGCTTCCAAGATTTGTGGTTCCTTGATTCACGCGCCTGACCCATGTCTCTTGCCTTATAAATAGGACCGAAGGGTCATTTCTTTTCTCCCCTTCGTCCCCTTTCTCTTCGTCTTCCTCGCGTCGCCAGCCTCGGAGCTCTGCCGCCGCCGTTGACCACTGCACCGTCTTGGGCCGCTGCATCAACCTGAACGCACCAGAGCACTGCGGTAGCTTTCCGCATCTTCCTCGATTCTGGCAAACCTTCTGTTCTTCTTAACATAGATCTTATTCTAGGGTTTCGTGTTCTTGCCATGTTCATCATTTGTTCATGCTCGTAACCAGACTCCTGGATAGATCTGTGAAACCCTGCTCTGATTAGCAGTAGCTTTTAGCATCCGCCTGTAGTTTCATGCTCGAGTCCGTAGATCTCATCTATATATCTGCCCATTGATTCACTTCCGCTCTGCTTTAAGTCTTTGAATATTTCTTCTTCTTTTCTGAACTTGCTTTAGATCCATTGTTGTAATAAGACCTTGTGAAACCTATTTATGCATACTTAGCCATCCGCAACCTCAATTGCTTTCAATGTTTAGATCAGGCGGTTTAACTTAATATAGAAAAAGTTAATAAACCGGTATATACCATTAGTCCCCTTGTTGAACCGCCAAAACTCTTTTAGCCGTATGACACCGCTACATAGAACTCCGGTTTAGATATAGTTGTCTCCGGTTTAACATTGTTCATACCAGTTTATACTTTTACCCAACACATTCTTGAACCGGAATCACTTATTTTGTAGACTTCACCATGGCCAAACAAGTATATGAGTGCAACTGGGTTCCTTCTCGCGTCACAGAAACTCAACTGAACAACTTAGTCTTGACCGGCGCTTTAAGCAGCAAAAATACTATCCATTGGAGGGTCCCTGGTAACGAATGTCCTCCCACACCTCAAGAGGGAGAGGTTGTCGTCTTCGCAGATCACTTAGCCCGGGGTTTCCCGCAAGACACTGGCCCCAACTCTGTTACCAACATATGTCACTTCCAAGTGCTCTGTGAGGCATACTTTCAAGAGGAACCCACAGTTGAGTTGTTTAGAGATTGTTTTCATCTAAACCGCCGCACAGAATTCACTGATGGTTCCAATACATAATTGGGTGGTGTGGTGATTCAGAAAAGAAAGGAGGTCACTTACCCTCACGCCAAACTGCACAGCCACCCCAAGGAGTGGAATCAATCATGGTTCTATTGCAAAGACACCTCCCCTGCAAATGAAAATCCTTTGCCTGGCTTTCGTCCGGAGCGGCTTAGCAATACACACCCCTTTCCGCAAAGGTTGACTGCCAAGGAGAGAAGTAAATACGCTCCTCAACTATCCAAGCTCAGAGCCTTCATGGACAACGGTTTAACAGGAATTGATCTCGCACGCTATTGGATATCATGGAGCATACTGCCCCTCAGCCAGCGCTCCGGTTTGATGTGCAAGTATACCAGTAGTGTCGATGACCCACTCCGACATGTTAACATCCATCTCTCAGATGACGAAGTCACAGAAGCTGTGAAGAAAATGTTGAATGAACCGTAACACCTCTGCGCTTGAACCGGCCTGCTCCCCTTCTGTGCTACCAACAAACCGCCAACTGTAAGATTTTGACTGTACTTTTTATTGAACATGTCATTGCTATTTCTGTATATTCTTTAACATCAACTGCTGCTTAAACAGGGCGATGATATGTTTTGGAGCAAGAAGCTTCCTCAGGAAAAACTAGAAAAACCACAAAAACCGAAAAGACCAATCTGGCCAAAAACCAAAGTCATTAAGAGGCCTGCTCATAAGAGGAAAACCACTGCATCCTCTGATCCGCCCGCTGATGACAATGTGGGTAATCCGGACCTTGAGGTAGAACTTGATTCACTTGGCTTACTTTTCACACGCCTTATTGATGATAATATTTGTCAGGATGATGCCGAAGCTAGTCATGCTGATGCTGCAGAGGTAATCTCTCTCTCTTCTGATTCGAAACCTTTGCCTTCACTAAAAATCCGTTAGGCAAATCGGAAAGTTAAATTTTCTCATCCTCATGCTTACTTGGATCCCAAATTTCTTATGAAGACCCAACAACACGAAGCTCGCCGCACAACTCGGCACAGCGGCCAGGTAGTTACCTCCGTCGGTTTACCGAACAGTCCGGTTCGGAAACGTCGTTCAGAGGTCTCTAATTTGCTTGTCAGTGCTTGTCCTAAAGCGGGCTATTTTCGGCAACCTCTTAATCCATTTGTCTCCAATTATCAGGTTACTTCCCACTCATCCTCTGGCGAGTCATCGGCTACTCAGCTGCCACCGCTCAAAACGGTGCTTGGGTAAGCTATACTTATCATAATATTTCTGATACATCACGTTGGAACATATGCTGTATTTGATTTTGATTACTCCTTTTAGGGCCAAGCCTAGGCCAAGCAAGAAGGCCCGCCTGGATAAAGCGACCGAGGAGGATGCCGTTCCCGAATCGGATAAAACACCAGATCTTGAAGCGGCCGTTCGCGAAGATATACCCAACGACCTCCCACTGCAAGGTGATGACGTTATTGCCGAAGAAAGGCCTATAGATACCTCAGGCCCTGCTGACCAGCCCGGAAGCCCCATCCGGATTGAGAAATCCACCAGCCCAATCCGGCCTGCCGACAAACCAACTGCCACTGGTCAAACCGGTGATGCCAAGGATGATGATGTTGTGATTACTGGCATTGGTCGTACTGAACCAAGTAATCCAGTCGCCTTATCCAAGCATTCTGCCAAAGAAGAATTTGCTGCTATTGGCAAAGGCAAGTGGAATGTTGATCTGGCAACATATGCTGCTCTGAATGCCCAAGATCTTCATTCCGGCTATCTGAACCGGCTGTATACCAGCCGTGACTATGAAGCCGGTCTGGTGAATATGATGGAAGAAAAATTGGAGGTAACTTCCATGTGCTTTTTCCTGCCTAGATATTGCAATCTTTATTAACTCTCCTAGCCCCCAAGGGCCGGTTTGTAATCTTCTTTCAAACCGGGACTACTAATATAAATCTGAATGCTTCGAAATTCACTGATGTAGCCCCCAAGGGCCGGTTCAGCTTAATGTAGTTAAACCGGGACTTTAGTAATTAACATGGCAGCATCAGAACTCATTTGAGCAAATAGCCATTAGCCCCCAAGTGCCAAATTGAATACTTGTATTGAACTTGGGACTTTGCAATCAATTGAAAGATGAAGATCAAATATGCATTAGCCCCCAAGTGCCAAGTGCATAACTTGTTATGTGGTTGGTACTTAAATTCTTGTACCGTTTGTTAAATCATATGACTGTTTGTATGCAGGTTGAGCTGAAGACCAAAGAAAGCCAACTCGCCGATCTTCAAGAAAATTTGAAATCCCAACAAGCTGAAACCTCAAAGGCGAAAGAGGAGTTGACCAACGCTTTAAGCGTCATGGAATAGCTTAAGGAGGGCTTCAAGAAAGAGCGGGTGGATTGGGCCACTGAGAAGGCCGCTTTGACGAAGAAAGTTGAAACTGCTGAAGCCGCCCTTAAACCGGTGGTAGATGAGCTGACCAGCGTAAAGCGGCAAGTGCATGCCATGACTGCCGCCATCTTTGGTAAGCTTCCTTTGACTTCTGTAATAATTTGACCTTCCTATGATAGGTCCGGTTTGTGAACTTGTTGTAATGTTGCAGGTACACGCATTGGTCACTTGGGGTCAGATGTGTGGAAGAAGTTGAAGGCTGCCTATACACTGATAGAACAATTGTATACTGGTGCGCAACGTATCATATCAACTGCATCCCACAACAACCCGGCGCCTACCTTGATCCAAGACACCCTGAAGAGATTGTCGGTGCTCCCTGCCCGGGTTGAAGAGCTAAAGAAATCCGCTGCTCGAACCGGTGCTATCAATGCCTTAATCCGGGAAAAAGCATGGGTGCTGGATTTTGACCCTGTTGAAGCGGCGCAAGGCTACCCTCACTTAAAGGAAGATGGTTCAGAATTCAATGAGGAGGACTTGAGGGCGATAAACCGGGAGGTGCGCCCTCTAGCTTGTTAATTGGTGGAATAAGCAGACTTGTCTCATTACCAAGCCCAATATGACAATCAGAGCAAACGAGTGGCTGCACCAATTCCTGATGCGGAGAATCTGATCCCTCCAATCCGTAAGCATACTTACGCTCCTGATATTGAACCGTCATTGTTGATCCATGAGGAAGCTGTCTTTCAAGCCTTAATGGGAATCGACTGGACAACTGTTGATTTCCAGCCACTGGGTAGAGAAGCAGAAGCTGAAGCGGCGCAGGATGACCCACAACCATCAGACCGAGCTGGCGACCAAGCTTGAACCGGAGGCCGGTTTAAATGGTGTGTCTTTTATATTCCGCTGAAAACAGTGATCTTATTTGGGCACCATGTTGCCTTGTAATAGGGTAGCTCTTGCTTCTGAGATGCATCGGTGCTGATACTTTTGTTTGAAAGATCGAAACCTTCAATCTATATTTCCTGCAATCACAAAATCTTAAACTACCGTGGCGGTTGTACCGCCAGCCGGTTTATGACCTTTATATATATATATACAAGGAAATTGAGGTATATGATCAAATTTTGTGATACAAAATACCTGCCATCGCTGGGCATGAAGTTGGCTTAGCCAATCTTGAAGCGGAGGTTTATAAACCTATACCGTCAAAGGAGAAAACAACTCCTGTGTATACAATGCCGGTTTACCATGTAAACCGTGCTGGTTTATGATAAACACCCTGTTACTCCATACTGGGATGTTAACAGAAAGAAGTCAAACTGGGCAAATAATCTCCGGATTAAAAATGGACCGTGTTCCGTCAATTGACAGTTTGAACCGGTTGAAAAACGTTGTCGGTTTAAAAAACGCAACAAAAATAAAATAACAGTTATTTAAAAAATATTGAAGCAAAGGCAATGATAAAACCGTTTGCAAAAAGAGGCTGTATTGAGCCGATCAGATGGTGTTACCATGGTCGGACACGACCAAGATCCCGATAGGTGTAGCTATTGGTTCAAGTCAGCTAGGTCCCCAAATGAAACCGTGGCATTATGCCGATCAAGAGGCGTGGCAATGGTTCGGGTTCGACCAAGCCCCCAAGTGATTCTATGGCCTTAGGCCGATCAAGAGGCGTGACTGGTTCAGACTTGACCATGTCCCCAAGTGATTTGGTGGCTTTTGCCTATCAAAAGGTGTTGCATTGGTTCGGACACGACCAAGCCCCCAAGTGATGTTCATAAAACTTTCAAGGGGTAAACCGGAGGCCGTTTTAAGACACAACAACTCCGTGTAACCATGCATGATGTAAAAGAACAGATACCCCGCTTTAGCTGAGGCTCCGGTTTATTATATTAATCATAATATATACACTTGTCATAATATGTAGATAAGTAGAGCCGATGGCTCAGGTATAGTAAGGCCGAAGATGAGCTATGTTCCACGGCCTGTTGGTCTCCTCCTCTAATGTGCGTGAGTCTTTATGCTCTCGAATATCGATCAGATAGTATGACCCGTTGTGCAGATTCTTGCTGACCACGAAAGGTCCCTCCCAAGGTGGGGATAACTTATGCATATCAGTCTGATCTTGGATGAGCCGAAGCACCAAATCTCCTTCTTGAAAGGTTCTAGTTCTGACTCGGCGACTGTGATAACGACGAAGATCCTGTTGGTAAATCGCCGAGCGGGCAACTGCTATGTCACGCTTCTCATCCAACAGGTCCAAAGCATCTTGTCGTGCCATCTCGTTGTCCGCTTCAACATAAGCCGCCACACAAGGTGAGTCATGACGGATATCACTGGGAAGAACCGCCTCCGCTCCGTAGACCATGAAGAACGGTGTGTATCCTGTGGATCTGTTGGATGTAGTATTGATACTCCATAACACAGATGGTAGTTCTTCTACCCAACAACCCGGTGTCCTCTGCAAAGGAACCATAAGCCGGGGTTTGATGCCCCTCAAGATCTCTTGATTAGCTCTTTCTGCTTGACCATTGGACTGTGGGTGGGCTACTGATGAAACGTCAAGCCGGATGTGCTCACGTTCGCAGAACTCCTTCATGGCCCCCTTGGACAAATTGGTACCATTATCTGTGATGATACTGTGTGGAAAACCAAACCGGAAAATCACCTTTTTGATGAACTGAACCGCCGTGGCCGCATCACACTTGCTAATAGGTTCTGCCTCCACCCACTTTGTAAACTTGTCAACCGCCACCAGGAGGTGGGTCTTTTTATCCTTGGACCTTTTGAAAGGCCCAACCATATCCAACCCCCAAGTTGCAAACGGCCAAGTGATCGGAATCATCCTCAATTCTTGAGCCGGCACATGAGCGCGTCTTGAAAACTTTTGGCAACCGTCACATCGTCTGACCAGATCCTCCGCATCAGCATGAGCAGTTAACCAATAAAAACCATGGCGGAACGCTTTAGCCACCAAATATTTTGAACCGGCGTGATGACCACAATCTCCTTCGTGGTTCTCACGCAAAATATCACAACCTTCCTCAGGAGACACACAACATTGAAACGCCCCTGACACACTGCAATGATGCAATTCGCCATTAACAATAGTCATAGACTTGGATCGCCGGATTATTTGTCGGGCCAAGGTTTCATCCTCTGGTAGCTCTCCCCGGTTCATGTACGCAAGATAAGGAAGCGTCCAATCCGGAATGACGTGTAGAGCTGCCACCAATTGAGCCTCCGGATCAGGAATAGCCAAATCCGCTTCACCAGGGAGCTTGACCGACGGGTTGTGCAGCACATCAAGAAAAACATTAGGCAGGACCGGTTTATGTTGAGAGCCCAACCGGCTTAAAGCGTCCGCCGCTTCATTCTTCCGACGGTCCACGTGGTCCACCTGATAGCCCTTGAAGTGACCTGCAACAATATCCACCTCACGACGATATGCAGCCATGAGTGGGTCCTTGGAATCCCAAGTGCCGGACACCTGTTGAGCCACTAGGTCCGAGTCACCGAAGCACTTAATCCGGCTTAGATTCATCTCCTTAGCCATCCGGAGACCATGGAGCAAGGCTTCATACTCAGCTGCATTGTTAGTACAAGGGAACATTAAGCAGAGAACGTAACAGAACTTGTCACCTCGTGGGGAAGTTAATATGACTCCAGCCCCCGAGCCCTCCAAATGCCTGGATCCGTCAAAATGGATGGTCCAATATGTGTGATCCGGCTTCTCTTCAGGTGCTTGCAACTCCGTCCAATCATTGATGAAATCAACAAGTGCTTGAGACTTCACCGCCGTTCGAGGCACGTACTTCAACCCGTGCAGCCCAAGCTCTATAGCCCACTTGGCAATCCGGCCAGTCGCTTCCCGGTTCTGGATGATATCGACTAAGGGAGCAGAACTGACCACTGTGATGGGGTTCCCTTGGAAATACTGCTTCAGCTTCCGGCTTGCCATGAAAACTCCATATACCAGCTTCTGCCAATGTGGATACCTTTGCTTGGATTCAATGAGTACTTCACTGATATAGTAAACCGGACGCTGAACCGGATGCTCCTTGCCTGCCTCCTTCCGCTCCACCACAATAGCCACACTGACTGCGTGAGCGTTAGCAGCAACATATAGAAGTAGCGGCTCCTTGTCAATGGGAGCGGCAAGCACAGGCGGTTTGGCCAATTGCCGCTTTAAGTCCTCAAATGCCTTATCAGCAGCGGAACTCCAGACGAACTGATCCGTCTTCTTCAACATCTGATACAAAGGAATTGCCTTCTCACCAAGGCGGCTGATAAACCGGCTCAACGCGGCAATCTGGCCAGCCAAACGTTGAACGTCATTGATACACTTCGGTTTAGCCAGGGAGGTGATGGCTGTGATCTTCTCCGGATTAGCCTCAATTCCCCTATTGGACACCAGAAAACCCAATAACTTGCCTGCCGGTACACCAAAAACACAGTTGGCCGGATTGAGCATCATCTTGTACGTCCTCAGGTTATCAAAGGTTTCCTTCAAATCGTCAACCAGAGTCTCCTTCTTCCTTGACTTAACCACAATATCATCCACGTAAGCATGTACATTACGACCAATCTGCTTGTGAAGGCAATTTTGTACACACCGTTGATAGGTTGCCTGGGCACTCTTGAGCCCAAAAGGCATAGACACATAGCAGAAGGCTCCAAAAGGAGTGATGAACGCCGTCTTCTCCTGGTCCTTAACCGCCATTTTGATCTGATGATAACCAGAATATGCATCCAAAAAACTCAAACGCTCGCAACCCGCCATAGCATCAATGATTTGATCAATATGGGGGAGGGCAAAGGGATCTGCTGGACAAGCCTTATTAAGGTCTGTGTAATCCACACACATACGCCAGGTGCCGTTTTTCTTAAGGACCAGCACCGGATTAGCAAGCTACTCAGGGTGAAAAACTTCAACAATAAAACCAGCTGCCAAAAGCCTGGCTACCTCTTCTCCAATAGCTTTGCGTCTTTCTTCGTTAAACCGGCGGAGGAACTGTTTCACCGGTTTGTATTTAGGATCCACATTAAGAGTGTGCTCAGCGAGTTGCCTCGGTACACCTGGCATGTCAGAAGGTTTCCATGCAAAAATGTCCCGATTCTCATGGATGAACTCAATGAGCGCGCTTTCCTATTTCGGATCCAAGTTGGCACTGATGCTGAACTGCTTGGAAGAATCGCCGAGTACAAAGTCAACAAGCTTAGTTTCAGCTGCCGATTTGAACTTCAGGGCCGGATCATGCTCTGTAGTTGGTTTCTTCAACGGAGTCATGTCTGCCGAATCAACATTGTCCTTATAAAATTTCAGCTCCTCGGTGGCACAAACTGACTCTGCATAGGCCGCATCTCCTTCCTCGCACTCCAAAGCGACTCTACAGCTTCCATGAACCGTTATTGTCCCCTTGTGACCCGGCATCTTGAGCTGTAAATACACATAATAAGGCCGTGCCATGAACTTGGCGTAGGCCGGTCGCCCAAACAGGGCGTGATACGGACTTTGGATTTTTACCACTTCAAACGTCAATGTCTTCGACCTGGAATCATGATCATATCCAAAGGCCACTTCCAAAGCTATCTTGCCAACAGGGTAGGCTGACTTGCCAGGTACCACACCATGGAACACCGTATTGGACGGTTTGAGATTTTTATCTGTTAGTCCCATACGTCGGAATGTCTCGTAGTCCAAGATATTAATACTGCTCCCTCCATCCATGAGTACCTTGGTGAACTTATAAACTCCCACCTGAGGTGCCACCACCAATGCTAGCTGACCCGGGTTATCAACCCGGGGTGGGTGATCCTCTCTGCTCCATATGATTGGCTGCTCAGACCAGCGTAAGTAACGGGGCACAGCCGGTTCAACAGAGTTGACTGCCCGCTTCTGAACCTTCCGGTCTCGCTTGTCCAAGCTAGTGGTGAAGACATGGTACTGCCCACTATTCAACTGCTTCGGGTTGCTCTGGTAACCCGACTGTTGCTGCTGCTGGTTGTAACCACCCTGGTTATTCTGATTATTTTGATTATTATGTCCGCCCGGATTACTATTAAATCCTGAACCGGAATTTCCTCCACCGTAACCCGGGCCGGATCCTGAGCCACCGCCAGAGCCGTGATCATATCGGAAAGCATTAGAATTTTTGAACTCTTGCATAATGTAGCAATCCTTCCAAAGGTGGTTTGCTGGCACCTCCTTCGTCCCATGCTTCGGACAGGGCTGGTTCAATAGATAATTTAGGCGATCCGGGTTAGGGTTAGGCGCTCCACTGCGATTCGGCGGTTTACCCTTGCGTCGCTGGCCCTTGTCCTACGCGTTGGTATTAGCCATGAAGTCCATGTTGCCATCCGCTTTGCGCTTGCCTCCGCCACCATTACCTGTCGAGTGATGTTGCTGACCTTTGGAGTTGCCGTTCTTCTTTCCCTTCCCTATCTTGTCATCATCAGACTCGGGATCCTTGGTACTATCAGAATCATCATACTTTACCAAAGCGGCCATGAGAGTCCCTATGTCAGTGCAGTGGCGCTTCATCCGCCCTAACTTCAGCTTTAGGGGCCCAAACCGGCAATTGCCTTCGAGGGTTATAACCGCGGTGTCAGCGTTGATGCGGTCTGATGAATGCAGAACTTGCGAGACCCGGCGCACCCAATGCGTCGTTGATTCTCCTTCCTCCTGGACATAGGCAGCTAGATCCACTATCGACATAGGCTGCTTACATGTGTCTTTGAAATTACTGATAAACCGGGCTCGTAACTGGGCCCATGAACTGATAGAATTGGCCGGTAAGCTCTTTAACCAAGTGCGGGCCGTTCCTTCAAGCATCATGGTGAAATACTTTGCACATGCAGCATCATCCACATCAAGCATATCCATGGCCATCTCATAGCTCTCCAACCATGTCTCTGGAGGTTGATCCGCCGTATAATTTGGTACCTTGCGCGGGCCCTTGAAATCCTTGGGCAGGTGCACATTGCGTAAAGCGGGGACAAGGCAAGGCACCCCCAAAGAACTAGAGGTAACTCCAGGCTCGACCGAGGTAGTTGGACGAACCGGCGTAAGCTGACGAGCTTGATACTGTGCCGCTAACTCGGCCTCCCTGCACGCTCAGGCCCGGTCCACCACTTCCTGAGCATTATCGACACCACCTGCCGGGTTGTTATCACGGGACGCTCCACGTCGTGCATTACTTGACACGACCGGTTCATCCATATGCCTGCTATAGCTCCAGCTTGGACGAGGGGTAGAATGGACCCGGTCGCGGCTGTACGAATACGCTTCCTGTTGGACCAAAGCTGTCCTAAGGAGCTCCTTGACCCGGCGCGTCTCTATCGCCTGCGGCGAATCACCTTCAATTGGAATGGCCTCCAGCCGTGCCGCAGCAGCAACGAGATTGTCCATCGGGTTGGAGTAGTGACCCGGGGGTGTTGAAACATCCCGAGGTACAACAATGTTATGGCAAGGTAGATCTATCAAACGGGGCTGAACTGGCGCGCCCGTCCCAGGTGCTTCCGTCCGGTTTACCACTAGCGGATTGCTAGCTCCTGCGCCTGGGGTATTGAAGAGATCTCTGGCTTCAAAGACCGAAGGCAAACGGGATCTGTATTTCCTCTTCATGACTTCATGCGATGCGATGCCTGTAAGCTTGCGCATCCAAAGCGACCCGTTCTGCAGCCATCCTGGTATTTTCAGCTGCTAGCTCTGCTTTGGCCTGGGTAATCTGTTCCCTCACTGTTGAAATCTCTGCATTGTGAGCGTCCTGGTCCGCTGGGTTAGCCTCTGCCATGAGCGCAGCCAACGCATCAAACAGATCTGATAAAACTTGAGCCGGCGGGTGCACAGGGCCTCCTGCCCCGGCAGCCGTCGCTGCTACTGAACCGGAGATCATTGCCGCAGCGGTCGAAGAATGAAGCACTGCTTGTGTACCATCCATGAATATTCCAACCCGGTTGGGCAGATCAGAGGGATCCGGAATACTGTCGCCATCGGAACAGCCCCCAATCCGGCCATCTTGCAGCTGATACAGAGATTCGGTTTGTCCGGTTGATAACTCGTCACCAGAGTAAACGACGGTCTCGCCACCAGATTCCGATCCGTCCTCATAACTTCCTCCACAGATGACTCCCACGAAGGCACGCTTCACGGCCGGTTTAACCTGGGCGGATCGCGCGCGCTGAGCCGTTTCGACAAGGTCGGTGCAGATGTCCGGCTCAGGGCCCGGTTCACCGATCTTGCCGATGAAAACATGTATGCCACCAAAGGGGACCCGGTACCCGTACTCAATTGAGCCAGCCTCGGGGCCCCATTCTGCATCGTCGATGTAGAGCTTGCCGCGACGACTCTTAGTCATCCGGCCCACAGCGTAGCCCTCGAGTCCTTCAAAGCGGCCCTCCAAGAACTTGAAACCATCGTGCGATAGCCCCACGGTGGGCGCCAACTGTCGTGGTTTTGTCACGGCAGATGTCCTGGAGAAAGGACTAAGTCGTGGAGCCATCGCGACGGGTTAGCTTGAAGGGGTTAAAGCGGACACAGGGACGCAGAGAGTTTTATACTAGTTCGGCCCCTTCGATGAAGGTAAAAGCCTACGTCTAGTTGTGATGGAATTGATGGGGTTTCGATGACTAGGGAGCAAATAAGCTTCGCCTAAGTCTCGAGTTGTTGTTGTCTGTCCTTGAACCGCCGCCGGGTCGTCCCCTTATATACACGGGTGACGTCCGTCGGTCCACAGAGTCTCAACACCGGTTCATACTCGTATCCGGGTTGGTCTCTCCTTATTCCTATCTTACAACACAAGTTTACATACCAAGCCGGTTTACAGCTACAGGTCTTAAACCGACTACAGGCCTTGGGCCCTTATCTTCCTCCTTGGGCTTTAGCACCCTTGAACTACTGACGACGTTAACCCGGCCCAGATAGGCCGGTTTATGCCCAGTAGTAATATCCCCAACACTTGTACCATTGTTCGGCCCAATATCTTCGAATCCATTGGATTCGAGTTTTGCGTTCATTATAGGTTTCTTCAGGATCAGTTTTGTATAGTTCATGCAGATCAGCTGGCAAATCCTTTGATGTTTCCCCGCGGCGCTGTCTGCTGCCCTTCCTCACTGACTTTTGCGGAGCCATGAAGTTCAGGCTGTATGGCTTCAACACTGACAAAAGCTTCTTGGTCAGACAAGAACTGGCTTCGGGAGAGTTGATATGATGCTGTAAGAATTCTGCAAATGAATGCAGACTATGAGAACCAAGGGATTCTCCCACGGACATGTACCTGTGACAGCATTAAAGATGCGAGGGAAGGGGAAGAGGTTATATGCATTCTCAGAAGATTTTGAAGATAAATCAGTTTGAAGACATTGACCTCATAACGCGAAGACATCCACTTATGTGTTTGAAGTTGGTTCCAGATTTGTACGAATCCAAGAATAGGTACAAGTGAGGAATCTAACTAGCTTTAGATGCATAAGTGAAGATGCCAGGCACAGTATGAGATGCAGAACTAGACAGATCCAAGTTTATAGTCACAGAAACTACTTTTGGTGAAGAAGGGTGAATCGATTAGATCAAAAGACAGTAAAAAGTGAGATTTTAATTACCACACGATGAACTGCTAGATGGGAAGAGTAGGAGACGAGCAGTTCGATCCACAGTGCCCTAACTTGGCGACGGAGGACACCTAAGGCGGCGGCGGAGAAGACGAAGTCCGCGGCCGGCGTGAGGACGGCATCGGTGAAGTCACGACAGCTAAGCGCTTCGTTGCCGGCGTCGTCGAGAGCTATCGGAGGCGCTAGGGTTTTGACAAGGTGGAGAGGTGGAAGAAGGATTTTTGACCGTGAGGGGACATGTATTTATAAGGAAAGGGACGGCACAGTGCAATTACGCAGGTGCCCCTGGCGGTTCACATTTGAGGGAACATGGCGTACATGTAACACACTTGTGGTTGTCCCATGTTCCCACGCCCGCCAGGATTGTCGGATGGTCGTTCTGGCTTCTCCGGATTTCAGGCAAAGAGAATAGAGCATTTAAAACAGATTTAATGTTTGTCTCTATATCTTCTGCTGACAAGGACACAGAGAAGACATTTGATAGTTTCAATAGAGTGCATATGACTTGGATAGATAGAGTTTGAGATAGAGAGCATAGAGAGATTAAGGTTCGATCACATTCACTTAGTTCAAAAGATTCAACAGAGAAGACATAGCTATAAGTGAATGCTATAGAGGACAGAACACTATATATATATATATATATATATATATATATATATATATATATATATATATATATATATATATATATATATATCAGAATACAACCAAATCAACATAGTGAAGATAATCAATAAGACATGATTATATTGAAGACAAATCAAATGTGAAGACATAGCAAAGTAACGCCATGAGAAAAACACTTCAAATAGAAGAATTTGGTGGTAGCGTTACCCACCGTATAGGAAGTATTAGACCCAGACACGACGCACAATTATCGTGGCGCTCCGAATTCAAATTCCACGTTAATGTATTCACACTTAGAATGTAAGTTTCATTGATTGAAGATATACTTTACTTCGTGTGTTGCACATGTAAGTCATCAATATGCATAAGTGTTAGGATGTGTGCCTGATCACAGGACATTTGAGGATTCCAGGATATTTAGCTCACACTGTAACTTGCAAAACCTTCTCTCATCCAAGGGCTTTGTGAAGATATCTGCCAGTTGCTCTTCAGTGTTGACGTGTATGATATCAATATCTTCCTTCATGACATGATCTCTGAGAAAGTGATGACGAATTTCAATATGATTTGTCTTCGAGCTGAACGGGGTTGTTGGCAATCTTGATGGCGCTTTCATTGTCGCAGTAGAGTGGTACTCGTTTCAAATGGATGCCATAGGCCTTGAGAGTTTGCTTCATCCATAGAAGCTGAGCGCAGCAAGATCCAGCAGCAATGTATTCGGATTCAGCAGTGGAGAGTGATACACAGTTCTGCTTCTTTGAAGACCAACAGACAAGTGATCGTCCCAAAAAATGACATGTGCCTGATGTAGACTTGCGATCCACCTTGTCACCAGCATAATCAGCATCCGAGAATCCAACCAGATCAAACTCTGAGCCCTTTGGATACCGTAATCCTAATGTTGGGGTGTAAGCCAAATATCGAAGAATTCGCTTCACAGCTAAGTGATGCGACCCCTTTGGTGCCCCTTGGAATCGAGCACACATGCAAACACTGAGCATAATATCTGGCCTAGATGCACATAGATAAACTAAATAACCAATCATGGAGCGGTATACCTTTTGATCAAACTCTTTACCATTGTCGTCGGGACCCAGATGGTGTTTGGCTGGCATTGGCGTCGTGTAACCTTTGCAATCTTACATTCCAAACTTATTCAGGCAATCTTTGAGGTATTTCTCTTGAGATATGAAGATGCCATTTCTCTGCTGACGAATTTGAAGACCAAGGAAGAACTTCAGCTCACCCATCGTGGACATCTGATATTGCTCTTGCATCATGTGTCCAAACTCATCACTATATTTCTGGTTGGTGCAGCCGAAGATAATGTCATCCACATATATTTGGCACACAAACAGTTCACCATAATATGTCTTCGTGAAGAGTGTGGGGTCCAGGGAGCCAGGTTTGAAGCCTTTGCTCTTCAGGAAGTCTTTGAGCGTGTCATACCAAGCGCGAGGAGCTTGTTTGAGGCCATACAATGCTTTGTTTAGCTTGTACACCATATCAGGATGTTTCGGATCTTCAAAGCCAGGAGGTTGTGCAACGTATACTTCTTCTTCAATCTTGCAATTGAGAAATGCACTCTTCACATCCATTTGATATAGCAAGATGTTGTGATGGTTAGCATAGGCTAGCAGTATGCGAATAGCTTCAAGCCTAGCCACAAGAGCAAATGTTTCATCGAAATCAATCCCTTCCACTTGAGTATATCCTTGTGCAACGAGACGTGCCCTGTTTCTGACGACTTGACCATGTTCATCTTGCTTGTTGCGATATATCCATTTTGTGCCTATTATGTTGTGCTTGCGAGGGTCAGCTCGCTTGACCAGTTCCCAGACATTGTTCAATTTGAACTGTTGAAGCTCTTCTTGCATAGCTTGAATCCATTCAGGTTCCATAAAAGGTTCAACAACCTTTTTGGGTTCAGATATTGAGACAAAAGCAAAGTGCCCACAGAAATTTGCTAGCTGTGTTGCTCTTGAATGAGTGAGTGGACCAGGTGCATTTATGCTATCTATTATCTTCTCAATCTGTACTTTATTTGCAACATGAGGATGAACTGGACGAAGATTTTGCTCTTGCTGATCATTGTCATCATTGGAAGGATTGTCTTCAGGCTGAGCATTGTCTTCAGGTTGATAAGGTGCAGAAATGATAAGTTCCTCTTCAGGCTGTGCTTCAGAAGGCATGATTTCACCAGTTCCGATTAGCTTGATAGATTCACTGGGTGGAACTTCATCTAGCACATTTGGCAGGTGCTCTCTTTGCGAGCCATTGTGTCGGTGTCAAAACCGGCGGATCTCGGGTAGGGGGTTCCGAACTGTGCGTCTAGGCGGATGGTAACAGGAGACAAGGGACACGAAGTTTTACCCAGGTTCGGGCCCTCTCGATGGAGCTAAAACCCTACGTCCTGCTTGATTAATATTGATGATATGGGTAGTACAAGAGTAGATCTACCACGAGATCAAGGAGGCTAAACCCTAGAAGCTACCCTATGGTATGATTGTTGTATGTTATGTTGTCCTACGGACTAAAACCTTCCGGTTTATATAGACACCGGAGAGGGTTAGGGTTACACAAAGTCGGTTACAATGGTAGGAGATCTAAATATCCGCATCGCCAAGCTTGCCTTCCACGCCAAGGAAAGTCCCATCCAGACACGGGACGAAGTCTTCAATCTTGTATCTTCATAGTCCAGGAGTCCGGCTGAAGGTATAGTCCGGCCATCCGAACACCCCCTAATCCAGGACTCCCTCAGTAGCCCCCGAACCAGGCTTCAATGACAATGAGTCCGGCGCGCAGATTGTCTTCGGCATTGCAAGGCGGGTTCTCCTCCAGATTCCGTGTACCTGTTGAATAATGTCCTGTTTCTTGTGAATGTAGCACTCCTTGGCTTCTACGCCCAATAATGGCCACCGTCCACGTGTCAAACGAATACGAAAAGACTGGGCGTTTTTACATTCACACCCCTAGCCGCGTAAATGAGCCGCCTATTTAAAGGAATGGGGATTTAGATCCAAACCACACCTTCTCCCATCCGCGAGTAGTCATCAGAGCGCATCCAGCGAAGATCCATTCCACCATGGCCAGCCATCGCAACTCCTCCTCTCGCCCTTCCAGTCCTAAGCCTGGAGACTGGGAGAGGTGCTCCATCCCGCGTAGCGAGCTAGTATCGCTTCAGACCAAGGGATTCCTCCCTCCGGCCTACATGGTCCTGGTCCGAGCCGGACTCGCCACCTATAATGGCGGAGAGCAGGCGGAGAGCACCCCCACTCCCTCCAAAGGAGAGCGGGTATGCCTTGTCCCTTATCTAATAAGGGGACTCGGATTTCCAATTCATCCGTTTCTCCGGGGGCTTCTGGAGTTCTATGGCCTCCAGCTGCACAACCTCACGCCTGCCTCTATCTTGCATATCGCGGGCTTCGCTGCCCTTTGCGAGCTGTTCTTGGGTGTTGAGGCTCACTTCACGCTGTGGAAGAGGCTATTCTGCCTGGTGCCCCGCTCTTAGAGGGGGTCAGTATATCAAGTGGGCGGAGCCGAAGTGTGGCGCATCGCCGGGACCGGATATTTATCCGGAACCCCTAAGAAGGCGTCCGAGGACTGGCCTTTGGAATGGTTTTATATAGAGGATGTCCCGCTACCGGATCCTGTTCGGATCGGCCTCCCTGAGTTCAACAGTGCTCCCCTGAAGAAACGCCTAAGCTGGCGTCCACGGAGCTCTTAGAAAGAAAGTGACAGGGACGTCCTTTACCTGATGGGCCGTATAAGACTGCTAGCTCATTCGGACTAACCATGATCGGAGTCATGGCCGTATGCATCATGCGGGGGGTGCAACCGCTTCAGTATAGAAGCCACCCTATGTGGGAATTTAACAGGGAGGATGACGCCACCCGTCACGGCCGCAAGGGGCCGGACTCGGCTACCGCTCTAATAAAGATCTTGTCTGCTTTGTACAAGGGAGAAGAGGAGGAATTTCTCCGCATCAACCCTCAAGGTGGATTTACTATGTACAATTCTCCGAGTTGGGTAAGTGGACAATTTTACTTGCCCATCCATTTTATATTCCCATCATTAGTTATATAGTCTGATGATTTCAACGCAGGAACTGCGCCAGGAAGTAAGGGAAATAAACAGCCCTCCCCCGCAGCCCGAGGATCGCGAACGGTCCCTCGATCCGGCCTCCGAAGAGGATCCGGACCTGTCCGTGGAGCTGATTGACGGGGTGTTTTATCAGCTGAGCAGGGACAATGCCCTGGTGGCCATTACGACTGATTACCCGGGGCTACTCCTGGCCTCCCAGGTAACTGAGACCAAAGTCCCAGCACCTTGAAAAGGAATCCATCCTCGTGTGTTTTCAGTTTCCTTACAACAACCGTATTTTGCAGGGAAGATTCTCGAGGCGGGAGGCTGAGCCTGCGGCGACTAGCCAACAAGGGGCGGCAAGGCCCCGTGGGATGAAAAGAATTGAAGTCCGGACTGAGGCGCCGGTGCAAAGGTATAGCGCGCCCTCTTATTCTCAGGTGTTATTCCTTCAAGGCATATTAACACTCGTGCTCTGTTCAGGACAAAGAGACCTCGCGAGACTATATCCAGAGAGGTTGCCAATCGCGCCTCCACCAGCCAGGCTCCAAAGCCCGGACCGGAGGCGGAGGCGAACACGAGGCGCGCACCGGACACTCCTCCGATAGAGGACGCGGGCAGGCTATCTGCCACCCCTTCCGAGGTGGAAAGTGCCATGAACCACAAGCGTCGCTGGACAGTTCTTCGCGACGCCTGTTTCTCCCAAGAGGCGTTGGACGCCTTCAATTCGGGAGATGCATATCTCCGTGCCGCTCAGAATGGTCTAGCCAGAGCCACGGAGCAATATGTAAAAGACATACGGGTGAGAAAATTTTAATGGTTATATATATTAGTAGCCCCCGAGACTTGAAACAGTTAGAATAACTGATTTAAGGATCGTGTAATACACAGGTTCTTTCAGAGAAGAATACCCAACTGTCCCAGGAGCTAAAAGAGTGCAAAGCCCAACTTGAGGCCGAACTAGCCGCGACGGGGGAGCCTGAAGAGACCCCCTCTTGTAATATATGCTTCAAAAATATAAGTATGAAGTGCGGCATATGTGTCGATCTGACAAATGAAATTGCAGGTGGCGCCGGACTAGATCCGGACAAGCAACAACTCCTACGCCGGCTAAAGGCTGGCGAGAGCGTGCTAACAAAGGTGAGGCGGGAGAAGAATGATCTTCAGGATGCCAACACCAAGCTGGGTATTGAACTGAAAGATGTTCGTGCCCAGCTGTCGGACTCCGTTAAGGAGAATCAGCGGCTTCGACGTGGCATATTTAGTAAGTGCTTGAATGAACTTTTGAAAAAAAGGTTCGGCGAGGAAGTCGACTAACAGAGTGATGTCTGTAGGTATGCTAACAGGTCGCCTGCAAAGGAGATGCTCGGTTCTACGGGTGACCTTCTTCTCAAGCTCTCGCAACCGCACGAGCGAGTTCGGCAGGCGATGCCCAAGCCTTATGGCCATCCTTCTCCATGCCCGAGGGCCTTGGAGAGCTTGCGGAGAAGCTGAAGGGAGCGCGGCGGCGCTTCCGATTGTGGAAGATATCGGCCTGCCGTCAAGGTGCTAGGGAGGCCTGGGCCATGGTGAAGACGCGGTACACAAAGGCTGACCCAAACCACATGGCCGAGGTCAGACCTGTGGGGCCCGATGGGAAGGAGATCCCTGTAAGCTTAGTATACGGCCAAGTAGAATTGGCCGCAAAGTATTCCCAGCAGGACTGTAAATTAGACAGCCTGTTAGATGGTATTGAAGAGGAATACAATTAGTCAAAGTGACTATGTAAATTAATTGACATTTATAATGCCTTCTAGTCGGATTGTAGATCGTTTGTCATTGCCGACCTTTTCGCTTTGACCTCAGGACCTGACGGTCCGGAGTGTGTCCGAATACCCTTGCGGTCATATAAGAACTGGGGTATGCATGGAGACCAGGCGTAGGGGTCATTAGTGCTTTATCAGACAAGTGCCCAACTAGTTATGTTATATTACATGGTTAGTAAGAAACATCTTCCAGGGAGAATAGTTCCGTTAGGGGTTCCTTTCTCTGGGAGGCATGCCCTAAAGTGCATGTCCGGACTGCGAACGCAGAAAATGCATCTGGGGGCACATAAGTAAATAAGTAAAAAGGTCATATTTAGTTCACCGACCGAATATTCCCTTAAGAACGCTAGCTTTCGGCTTCACCCAGTCTGAGGTACACATCCGGCTGACCCGGCAGTAACAATCGCAGAGGTGCTCCCTTTACCACCTAGCCGAACAATCGGGAATGTAGGGGTAAGCACAGGAGCCAGACAACCCAGCTTGGCCAAAACTTAAGTCATATCGATGCATATAATGGTGAATAAAAGGTACATGCAGAAGTTTGACACATGTGTTGGGCATGAAGCCCGTATAAATAAGCTTCTGTTTAAAGAAGCCCCCATGTTTAGTGAGCGCGGGTAGCGCGTCACTTGATGAGCCTTTAAGGGCTATAAGATAGAAAAAAGGGGGGAAGGAGAGAAATGTAAGACAGAAAATGTAAAAAATGGACAGAGGAAGGAGATGAACACAGAGTTCGGTGCTAGGCATAGAATCTTCGGAGCCGGGCTGCGTTCCGTGGGTTCGGCTCGAGTCGGTTATCCGATGCATCTCGCAGGCGGTACGCTCCACCATTCAGGACCTGGTCGATTATGAAGGGACCTTCCCACTTGGGCTTCAGTTTGTCCTTTTTGTTGTCCGGCAGGCATAGAACTAGTTCGCCAATATTGTAATTTTTGGCCCATACTTCTCTGCTTTGATATCTTCGAGCCTGCTGTTGATAGAATGCGGAACGGGCTTTTGCCACATCACGCTCCTCCTCCAAGGTGTCCAAACTGTCCTGCCGATCGAGTTTGGCTTCTCTTTCTTCGTACATGCACACTCGAGGTGAGTCATAAATTATGTCGCAAGGCAAAATGGCCTCTGTGCCGTACACCATGGAGAATGGTGTGTATCCGGTGGTGCGATTCGGCATGGTCCGCAGCCCCCAGAGTACGGAGTCGAGCTCTGAGGGAGTCCTGGATTAGGGGGTGTCCGGGTAGCAGGACTATACCTTTAGCCGGACTCCTAGACTATGAAGATACAAGATTGAAGACTTCGTCCCGTGTCTGGATGGGACTTTCCTTGGCGTGGAAGGCAAGCTTGGCGATGCGGATATTTAGATCTCCTACCATTGTAACAGACTTTGTGTAACCCTAACCCTCTCCGGTGTCTATATAAACCGGAGGGTTTTAGTCCGTAGGACAACACAATACACAACAATCATACCATAGGCTAGCTTCTAGGGTTTAGCCTCCTTGATCTCGTGGTAGATCTACTCTTGTACTACCCATATCATCAACATTAATCAAGCAGGACGTAGGGTTTTACCTCCATCAAGAGGGCCCGAACCTGGGTAAAACTTCGTGTCCCTTGTCTCGTGTTACCATCCGCCTAGACGCACGGTTCGGGAACCCCTACCCGAGATCCACCGGTTTTGACACCGACATTGGTGCTTTCATTGAGAGTTCCTCTGTGTCATCGCTTTTAGGCCCGATGGCTCCTTCAATCATCAACAACGATGTAGTCCAGGGTGAGACTTTTCTCCCCGGACAGATCTTCGTTTTCGGCGGCTTCGCACTGCGGGCCAATTCGCTTGGCCATCTGGAGAAGATTGAAAGCTACGCCCCTGGCCATCAGGTCAGATTTGGAAGTTTAAACTACACGGCTGACATCTGCGGGGACTTGATCTTCGATGGATTCGAGCCACAGCCAAGCACGCCGCACTGTCTCGATGGGCATGATCTAGCTCTGCCACCGAACAGTGCCCTGGAGGCCGCGCACGCTTCGGTTCCGACCCTTAATTCGGAGCCGACTGCACTGATCGAGGATGAGCGGTTAGACGTCGCCTCAGGGCTGCGATCTCAAAGGCGATTGAGCCAAACACCAGCCCCGCACTCCGCAAGGCCCGTGACTCCGAGGGGCTGGATTCCTCTCCGGACTCCACGCCCTCCACGCACATGCCGATCGAATCCGATTGGGCGCCGATCATGGATTTCACCGCTGCGGACATCTTCCAGCACTCGCCCTTCGGCGACATCCTGAAGTCACTAAAGTCTCTCTCTTTATCAGGATAGCCCTGGCCGGACTACAGTCAGCAAGGTTGGGATACAGACGATGAAGAAATTCAAAGCCCACCCACCACCCTCTTCGTAGCGACTGTCGTCGACTTAACCGACGTGCTAAATTTCGACTCCGAAGACATCTACAGTATGGACGAGGATGCAGGAGACTAACCAGAACTAGCACCTATAGGGCACTGGAAGGCCACCTCGTCATACGGCATATATATGGTGGACACTCCAAAAGATGGAGATGGCGATGGAACAGCGGGGGATGACACCTCCAAGAAACAACCCAAGCGCCGGCGTCAGCGGCGCCGCTCTAAATCCCGCCAAAGCAAAAACGGTGATTCTGGCACGGGAGATAATAATACTCCAGATAGCACCGAAAAACACCCCCTCCAGCAAGATTCAACACAGGAGGATGGAGAAGCCGGCCCTCACGAGAGAGCGGCAGACAGAGAGGTTGAGGATGTTAATTATATGCCTCCCTCCAAAGACGAGGCAAGCCTCGACCACGACGAATTCGTTGTGCCAAAGGATCCAGCCGAACAAGAGCGTTTTAAACGCAGGCTCATGGCCACGGCAAGCAGCCTCAAGAAAAAGCGGCAACAGCTTAGAGCTGATCAAGACTTGCTAGCCGACAGATGGACTGAAGTCCTTGTGGCCGAAGAGTATGAACTCGAATGCCCCTCCAAGAGTTATCCAAAGCGCAGGCTGCTACCCCGATTAGAGTAGGAAGCACATAAACCTACATCACCAGCGCATGACATGGCCGACCGGCCACCTCGTGGCCGTGACAGAGAGGCCTCTCGGCCCTCCACTCAAGCCGTGCCCCGGCGCCGCTCAAAATATACTAAGGCACGGGAAAACGCGCCAGACCTGCGAGAGATACTGGAGGACAAGGCAACACAAACAAGATTGATCTACGGATTGCGTGGGCGCCCAACGTCACATGACGGGGATCGTCATTCCGGACATAATAAATCCGGCCGGGCCGAACACAATAGACAAAGCTCATTCGAGTTGCGTCGTGATATAGCCCAGTACAGAGGCGCCGCACACCCACTATGCTTCACAGATGAAGTGATGGATCATAAAATCCCTGAGGGTTTCAAACCCGTGAACATCGAATCATATGATGGCACAACAGATCCTGCGGTATGGATCGAGGATTATCTCCTTCATATCCACATGGCCCGCGGCGATGATCTACACGCCATCAAATACCTCCCGCTCAAACTTAAGGGACCGGCCCGACATTGGCTTAATAGCTTGCCAACAGATTCAAGCGGTTCTTGGGAGGACCTGGAAGCCGCATTCCTTGACAATTTCCAGGGTACCTATGTGCGACCACTAGACGCCGATGACCTAAGCCACATAATTGAGCAGTCAGAGGAATCAGCCAGGCAATTTTGGACATGGTTCCTAACAAAGAAAAACCAAATAGTCGACTGTCCGGACGCAGAGGCCCTAGCAGCCTTCAAGCATAACATCCGCGATGAGTGGCTTGCCCGACACCTTGGACAGGAAAAGCCAAAATCTATGGCAGCCCTCACGACACTCATGCCCCGCTTCTGCGCGGGAGAAGATAGTTGGCTAGCTCGCAGCAACAACTTACACAAGAACCTTGGTAATTCGGATACCAAGGACAAAAGTGGCAGGTCGCGTCGGAACAAGCAAAAGCGCCGCGTGAACATCAACAGCAACGAGGATACGGTAGTCAACGCCGGATTCAGAGGCTATAAATCCGGTCAGCGGAAAAAGCCATTCAAAAGAAATACTCAGGGCCCGTCCAGTTTGGACCGAATACTCGACCGCTCATGCCAGATACATGGCACCCCCAAAAAGCCAGCCAATCACACCAACAGGGATTGTTGGGTGTTCAAGCAGGCAGGCAAGTTAAATGCCTAAAATAGAGACAAGGGGCTACGTAGCGACGACGAGGAGGAGCCTAGGCCGCCGAACATCAGTGGACAAAAGGGTTTTCCCCCACAAGTGCTGACGGTGAACATGATATACACAACCCACATACCCAAGAGGGAACGGAAGCGTGCGTTACGGGACGTATACGCGATAGAGCCAGTCGCCCCAAAGTTCAACCCATGGTCCTCCTGCCCGATCACTTTTGATCGAAGGGACCATCCTACTAGCATCCGTCATGGCGGGTTCGCTGCATTGGTTCTAGACCCAATTATTGACGGATTTCATCTCACAAGAGTCCTTATGGACGGCGGCAGCAGCCTGAACCTGCTTTACTAGGACACTATGCGGAAAATGGGCATAGATCCCTCGAGGATTAATCCAACCGAAACAACCTTTAAAGGCGTGATACCAGGTGTAGAGGCCAACTACACAGGCTCAGTTACACTTGAAGTGGTCTTCGGATCTCTGGATAATTTCCAAAGCGAAGAGTTAATCTTCGACATAGTCCCGTTCCGCAGTGGCTATCACGCACTGCTCGGGCAAACTGCATTTGCAAAGTTCAATGCGGTACCGCACTATGCATACCTCAAGCTCAAGATGCCAGGCCCTCGAGGAGTAATTATGGTCAATGGAAACACCGAACGCTCCCTCCGAATGGAGGAGCACACGGCGGCCGTCGTAGCGGAAGTACAAAGCAACCTCTCTAGGCAGTTCTCCAGTCCGGCCGTTAAAAGGCCGGACACTATCAAGCGCGCCAGGAGTAACCTACAACAAGATCGCCTGGCACGTACTGAGCAGGCGTAGCAATGCGGCCCCAACCCCAGCCCTCGTGAAATAGAAGAACCAGTGCTTCGCGTACATAACTATGCTCTCAAAATACCATGGGCGCAGGGGAAGGGGCACCATCATGGCATGCCCAAAACACGGCTTAAACCGTACTATGGGCTGCCAAATTCTTTCTTTATCTTCTCTTACTTTCAGTTCTCCATACTTCGGACGACCTGTTCGGCAATTCAACTGCCGCACAAACGATGCAAGAACCAGGGTAGCAGACAAGCCATGCCGCATTATGGACTCCTAGGTGGTCTCTATCACGAGCGGTATACCTGTTTTGCATTCAAGTTCTGCGGCCCGCCCCTGGACCGGACATGTTAAATAATCCAACTTTTTTGCTTATCGCGCTATTTGTATCGTTCTGCTATGATCGCAGCTCTTTTAAACAATGCATAGTCCTTATCTATTTTTTGCATTACCTTTTTTTCAAATATATGTTCATTAATGACATGTTGCACCTGTACACCGTGGTATGGCAAATACGCCAAGGGCTTCAGTACCCCTCAATATGGTGTGAGAAGTCCGAACACTTTAACAAGTGCGGCACCCCGAACTTATAGCATTATATGCATCGGCTCCGAATCATGTCTTGGGTCAATAGTTGAGTTTGCCCGGCTCCTATGTTTTGGTGCCTTACGTTCCGCTATAACGGCTAAGGTAGCACTAGGAGAACTACTGCGATTGTGCCCCAGTTGAGCTGGGCTGAGCACCTCAGTAGAGAAAGCTAAAACTGACTGTCATGATGAAGCGAGAGATTGGTCACTGTTCGAGAGGTTTTTCGAGTCCCTAAAGACTTATGCCGCTTAGAGCGAGGAACCGGCTTTGTCCGGCCAAGGCGTGTATAGCGCCCCGAACTCGGTCTTCCGAATTCTAGGGGCTTCGCCGAAATTTAAAATTATAGAGTTCTATGGCTAAGTGAGAGTGTTCAAGCATTATAGTCCGATTGCCTTGTTCGTTGTGCTGAGCGCCTCCCTCAAAAGACCCAAACATGGGAAAAAGAGCGCTCAGGTTTATCTCGAACACCCCAGCACTAGTGGCATGGGGGCAGAAGCCGACGACTGGCCATCTCTCAATTTTTTATAAGCGGACGCATAGAAAGTAACATTTTAAATTCAAAAGCATTGCTTAGCGCACATGAACAAGTTTTCAGCGCACAGGACAACACGAGCGAGTTCATTCAAAAATTACATCCTTGGTACATTCATCCGCCATAAGGCGCGCACCCTTCAGAACATCCTTATAATAGTTCTCGGGTTTGCGATGCTCCTTCCCCGGCGGTGGCCCGTCCTTCACAAGCTTCTCACCATCCAGCTTGCCCCAGTGCACCTTAGCGCGGGCAACGGCCCTCCGGGCACCTTCGATGCAGACGAAGTGCTTGATGACTTCAAGCCTTGGATAGGCCGGCACCAGCCACTGAACCAGTCCGAAGTAGCTCCCAGGCAAGGCCTCTCCAGGCCACAGCCGAACTATGAGGCCCTTCATGGCCTGTTCGGCCGCCTTGTGGAGCTCGACCAGCTGCTTCAGCTGGTCGCTGAGGGGCACAGGGTGTCCGGCCTCAGCATACTGAGACCAGAACACCTTCTCCGTCGAGCTGCCCTCCTCGGCTCGGTAGAATGCGGCGGCATCGGATACGCTGCAGGGAAGATCTGTGAATGCCCCTAGAGAACTCCGGATTCAGGTAAGTAACAAGTAGCTTACTTTTATATGTCTGCTTTGCATAAAGAATGCATTACCCACCGCTATATTTTTCACCGCATCCAACTCCTGAAGGGCCTTCTGGGATTCGGCCTTGGCAGACTTGGCGGTTTCGATGGCCGCCGGAGCTCGGACGCTTGCGTCTTCGAGTCAAGCTCTAAACTCTCATGTTTTTTCATGAGAGCCTCAAGCTCTTGCCGCGCCTCGCCGACCTGCGCCTCGAATTTCTCTCGCTCGATGCGTTCCGAGGCCGCTCTCTTCTCGGCCTCGGACAGCGCCTGCTTGAGGGTCGCCACCTCAGTTATGGCCCCTGCAATAAGCAGCACAATCCTGTCATTTTTGCAATTGCATCTTTTTATATATTTTTCCATAAGGTATCTCTTACCTTCTTTATCCTCGAGCTGCCGCCTGGCAAGGCCGAGCTCTTGCTCGGACCGCTCGAGACCCTGCTTCAGGGTGCCTACCTCCGCAGTCAGTGCGGCGGTAGCAAGCAGCGAAGCCTACACACGCATATTGACTCATTTTTTGTTAGACTCCTGTGAAATTATTTGATCCTCTATTCGACTTTTCTTTCCGAACGCCAAACAGAGCATCAGGGGCTACTGTCTATGCGGTAATACTTTTGCATATTTTTTACTCACCTCAAAGCCTGTTAGAAGGCCAGCACAAGCTTCAGTCAGTCCGCTCTTGGCGGACTGAACCTTCTGGAACACCGTACTCATAATAGTATGGTGCTCCTCGTCGATGGAGGCGCCGCTAAGCACCTCCAGCAGATTGTCCGGCGCCCCCGGTTGGACGGGGGCCGCCGGCTCAGAAGGCTTGCTCCTCTTGGAAGGAGTTCGCCTACCGCAGTCCAGAACCGTTGAAGATTCCGGTGCGGTGTCCGGCTCAAAGCCGGACTTGGAGCCCTGGGGGGTCTTGTCCCCTTCACTCCTGGAGTCCGGGAGGTCGCCTCGCGGCTCCTCTAGGACCACCCCCTCTTGGCCCGGAGCTTGTTGCGACGCCACTTCGGCGTCGTCCGCAGTGCGGGGAGAGGTAGCGGGCGGAACTGAATTCACGTCCGACGAATCCAGGGAGCCGTTGGACGACTCGTCGAGCCCGGCCTTGGGCGGACTGCATAATTATATTCGACATAAGGAAAAGCTATGCAACAAAGGAATGCTATGAGTCACTCTAGTATCCAAATACTTATGATGCCGCTGGGCGCCTGGCCCTGTGCGGCCACTCCTCTTTGCCCTCGTCGGTGTCGGTGGAGTAGCCCGGAGGGAGGGTCTTTCCCTTCTTGGACCCTTCGGCTTCCCCTGTTGGGGCGGCCTTCCTCTTCGTTCCTCCCTCCTCCTCGTTTTCACGGGATGAGCGCGTCCCGGATTCATCAGATGAAGAATCCGACACTCCCTGGCGCCAGGAACTCTTTCAAGTCCCCGCGGCCCTCTTCTTGGCCTTCTTCTCCGGCACCACGTAAGGTGCTGGAGCTAGCAGCTTTGCTAAGCGAGCGTCGGCTAGGTCTTCGGGCAAAGGGGCCGGATAGTCGATCTGTCCGGACTTCGCCCGCCATTCCTGTCAAAGGTAAGGGAGTTTAGATCCCGCATAGAGTCAAACTATGAGAAACAAATGTCATGTAAAAGGTAAAAGATAAATCACCGCACTAGCTTGACGCTGTGTGCTGAATCCGTGATCCTTGGAAGCGGATGTGGGAGCCTCGGCGCCCTTGAATAGCACCTTCCAGGCATCTTTGTACGTCGTGTCGAAGAGCCTACTCAAAGTTGGGTGCTGCGCCAGGTCGAACTCCCATAGGTTGAAGGCCCGTTGTTGACACGGAGAATCCGGCGGACGAGCATGACCTGGACTACATGGACAAGCTTGAGTTGCTTGTTCACCAGGGATTGGATGCATGTTTGCAGTCCGGTCACCTCATCCTCGTTGCCCCACGACAGGCCCGTCTCTTTCCAGGACGTGAGCCGCGTAGGGGGTCCAGATTGGAACTCGGGGGCTGCGACCCACTAAAGGTCGCACGGCTTGGTGATGTAAAACCACCCCGATTGCCACCCCTTCAGGGTCTCCACAAAGGAGCCCTCGAGCCATAGGACGTTGGCTATCTTGCCCGCCATGGCGCCTCCGCACTCCGCCTGGTTGCCGCGCACCACCTTCGGCTTGACGTTGAAGGTCTTGAGCCAAAGGCCGAAATGGGGGCAGATACGGAGGAAAGCCTCACACACGACAATAAACGCTGATATATTGAGGATGAAGTTCGGGGCCAGATCGTGGAAATCCAGGCCATAGTAGAACATGAGCCCCCGGACGAACGAGTGGAGAGGAAAACCCAGTCCGCGGAGGAAATGGGGAAGGAATAATACCCTCTCATGGGGCCTTGGGGTGGGGAGGAGCTGCCCCTCTTCGGGAAGTCGCTGCGCAATGTCGTTAGACAAGTATCCGGCCTTCCTCAGCTTTTTGATATGGCCCTCCGTGTCGGAGGAGACCATCCACTTGCCTCCCGCTCCGGACATGGCTGGAGAAGGTTGAGGTGGGAAGTGCGGGCTTGGGCGCTGGAGCTCGAGTGCGCGGAAGATGGATAGGCAAAGGAGGAAGAAGGCATAGGTAAAAAGGTGGATCCTTATCCCCTTATATGGGTGGATGTGACTATGCGTCCCCACCAGCCTGGTAAAACTCGCTTATCTCCCAAGCGCCGTGATAAATGGCCCGGTTGGGTTACCCACGTCCGTATTGATGAGAATCCCGTAAATGGGGGACACGATCTCTGCTTCGACAAGACGTGCCAAGGAAACCGCCTCGCAATATGCGTTGAGGTGGGGAAGTGAAAACGATTCGGGTAGAGGCTTGGCCGTAGTGTGATGTCATGCTACGGAATACGTCAACAGATTAGATTCATGTAAATATTATTCTCTCTATGGCAATATGTGGAAACTTATTTTGCAGAGTCGGACACTATCATTAGTGTTAACAATCTTTTATGAAGTACTTGGAGGAGGAACCTGCCTTGCAATGCCGAAGAAAATCTGCACGCCGGACTCATCGTCATTGAAGCCTGGTTCAGGGGCTACTGAGGGAGTCCTGGATTAGGGGGTGTCCGGGTAGCCGGACTATACCTTCAGCCGGACTCCTGGACTATGAAGATACAAGATTGAAGACTTCGTCCCGTGTCCGGATGGGACTTTCCTTGGCGTGGAAGGCAAACTTGGCGATGCGGATATTTAGATCTCCTACCATTGTAACCGACTTTGTGTAACCCTAACCCTCTCCGGTGTCTATATAAACCGGAGGGTTTTAGTCCGTAGGACAACACAATACACAACAATCATACCATAGGCTAGCTTCTAGGGTTTAGCCTCCTTGATCTCGTGGTAGATCTACTCTTGTACTACCCATATCATCAATATTAATCAAGCACGACGTAGGGTTTTGCCTCCATCAAGAGGGCCCGAACCTGGGTAAAACTTCGTGTCCCTTGTCTCCTGTTACCATCCGCCTAGACGCACAGTTCGGGACCCCCTACCCGAGATCCACCGGTTTTGACACCGACAAGCTCCTCTACCCAGTGCGTGTTGGATTCCTTGAGGGATCGCACTAATCTGGGTTTGATACCGCTCATAACAAGACCATTTGCACGTTCGACCTGGCCGTTAGTTTGTGGGTGATAGGCAGAGGCATAATCGAGCTTGATGCCCATGTTTTTGCACCAGAGTTTTACCTCGTCAGCCGTAAAGTTCATGCCGTTATCAGTGATGATGCTGTGGGGGATGCTGTAACGGTGTACGACACCGGATATGAAGTCTATCACTGGTCCGGATTCGGCCGTCTTAACAGGCTTGGCTTCTATCCATTTGGTGAAGTTATCCACCATGACCAGTAAGTATTTTTTCTTGTGGGTTCCACCTTTAAGGGGTCCCACCATGTCAAGCCCCCAGACCGCAAAGGGCCATGTTATGGGGATAGTTTGGAGGGCGGTGGGTGGCATATGGCTTTGGTTTGCGAAAAGCTGGCAACCGACGCATCGTTGGACTAAGTCCTGAGCGTCTGCCCGGGCCGTTGGCCAATAAAAGCCTGTACGGAAAGCCTTGCTTACAAGGGACCGAGCTGCAGCATGATGACCACCGAGTCCGGTGTGAATTTCAGCCAGCAAGTTTCGCCCTTCCTCTTTGGAGATGCACCTTTGAAGGACTCCGGTAGTGCTTTTCTTATAAATCTCTCCCTCATGGACTTTATAGGCTTTAGATCTCCACACTATGCAGCGTGCCTCGTTTTGGTCCTCTGGGAGTTTCTGCCTAGTAAGGTAAGCTAGGAATGGTTCTGTCCACGGGGCGATAACGACCATTATTACGTGGGCTGAAGGTGTGACTTCATTGGCGGAGCCTCCGATTGTGTCAGATTGTTCGTCATCGGGCAATGCGGTTGAGTCTGGAATGTTATTGCCGGATTCCCCTTCCCATACTACGGATGGCTTGAATAGCCGTTCCAAGAAGATGTTGGGGGGGGGGGGGAGACTGCGTCGCGTTTTGCGCCGATGCGTGCCAGGACGTCTGCCGCCTGATTGTTCTCCCGGGCTATATGATGAAATTTGAGCCCTTCGAACCGAGCTGACATTTTTAGGATGGCGTTGCGATAAGCTGCCATTTTTGGATCCTTGGCATCGAAGTCTCCATTTATTTGGGATATTGCGAGGTTCGATTCCCCTCGCACCTCTAGGCATTGAATGCCCATGGATACTGCCATCCGGAGACCGTGTAAAAGGGCCTCATATTCGGCTGCATTGTTGGAGTCTGTGTACATAATCTAGAGTACGTATTGGACTGTGTCTCCCGTGGGGGACGTCAAAACGACGCCAGCCCCCAGACCGGCCAACATTTTAGAGCCGTCGAAATGCATGATCCAGTTTGAGTATGTGCCGTACTCTTTAGGGAGTTCGGCCTCCGTCCATTATGCGACGAAGTCGGCCAAAACTTGCGACTTAATAGCTCGCCGTGGCTTATAAGTTATATCGAATGGGAGGAGCTCGATGGCCCATTTTGCAATCCGGCCCATTGCTTCACAGTTGTTTATAATATCATTAAGTGGTACTTCGGAGGCTACTGTTATCGAACACTCTTGAAAGTAGTGTCGCAGCTTCCGGGATGCCATGAATACAGCGTATGCAATCTTTTGATAATATGGGTACCGTGATTTGCATGGAGTGAGGACAGTGGACACATAGTAGACCGGCTTTTGAAGGGGGAATTTGTGTCCGTCCGTTTCTCGTTCGACGACGAGCACTGCGCTAACAACCTGGTGGGTTGCTGCAATGTACAATAGCATTTGTTTGCCGATATTTGGCGCGGCCAGGACTGGGTTTGTTGCCAATATGGCTTTTATTTCGTCGAGTCCGGCCATGGCGACATCCGTCCACTCGAAGTGTTTGGTGCGCCGAAGGAGGCGATAGAGGGTAGTGCCTTTTCCCCCAAGCGGGAGATGAAGCGGCTTAGGGCCGCCACGCATCCGGTCAATTTTTGTATTTGTTTGAGGTCCTTTGGGATATCCAATTGCGACAAAGCTCGGATCTTGGCTGGATTTGCTTCAATTCCTCTGCCGGATACGATGAAGCCCAAGAGCTTTCCGGCTGGAACGCCGAAAACGCATTTTTTCGGGTTGAGCTTGATGTCGTATGTTCGGAGGTTATCAAATGTAAGCCTCAAGTCGTCTACTAGAGATTCAACATGTCTTGTTTTTACGACCACATCATCCACGTATGCCTCCACTGTTTTGCCGATCTAGTTTGCCAGACATGTCTGAATCATGCGCTGATATGTTGCGCCGGCGTTTTTGAGCCTGAAGGACATTGTGTTAAAGCCGAATGGGTCGTATGGTGTGATGAATGCCGTTGCGGCTTGGTCTGACTCTGCCATCTTGATTTGATGGTACCTGGAGTATGCGTTGAGGAAACACAACGAATCGTGTCCTGCAGTGGCGTCGATAATTTGATCGATGCGGGGGAGGGGGAAGGGATCCTTTGGGCAAGCCTTGTTAAGGTCTTTAAAATCAACGCACAGGCGCCAGGATTTGTCCTTCTTTGGTACCATCACTAAGTTTGCTAGCCAGTCTGGATGTTTTATATCTCTGATGAATCCGGCCTCCAATAGCTTGGCTAGCTCCTCTCCCATGGCCTGTCTCTTGGATTCGGAGAAATGCCGAAGGGCTTGTTTGACAGGTTTGAATCCTTTTAGGATATTTAAGTTGTGTTCGGCTGCCTGCGTGGGATTCCTGGCATGTCTAAAGGGTGCCAGGCGAAGATGTCCCAATTTTCACATAGGAATTCTCGCAATGCGGCGTCTACATCAGGGTTTAATTGTGCTTCGATGGAAGCTGTTTTATTGGGGTCCGTTGGATGGACCTGGAATTTGACTATTTCGTCCGCTGGTTTAAAGGAGGTGGACTTGGATCTTTTGTCGAGTATCACATCGTCCCTGTTTACCGTGGAGCGCAGCGTAGTCAGTTCCTCAGCCGCTAGGGCTTCGGATAGTGCCTCAAGGGCCAATGCGGCTGTCTTGTTTTCGGCACGGAGCGCTATGTCCGGATCACTAGCGAGAGTGATAATTCCGTTTGGCCCGGGCATCTTGAGATTCATGTACCCGTAATGGGGTATTGCATGGAAGATTGTAAACGCTTCCCGCCCTAGCAGAGCGTGGTATCCGCTACTGAACGGGGCCACCTGGAACGTGACTTCCTCGGACCTGTAATTATCCGGCGTGCCGAACACCACATCTAGTGTGATTTTTCCTGTACAGCGCGCTTCCCGACTAGGGATATTCCTCTAAAGGTTGTGCTGCTTCGCTCGATGCGGTTCCAGTCTATTTCCATTTTTTGAAGGGTTTCCTCATAAATGAGGTTCAATCCGCTGCCTCCGTCCATGAGTACCTTGGTGAGGCGAAAGCCGTCCACTATTGGACTGAGGACCAATGCGGCTGGTGCTTGAGCTGTTCGGAATTTAGGTTCATCACTGGCATTAAAAGTGATAGCTGTGTCACTCCATGGATTTATTGTTGCTACTTGATAAACTTCGGCAAGGCTGCGGAGTGTTCTTTTTCGCATATTATTTGATGCGAAAGTCTCGAAGACTGTTGAGACTGTACTGGTGTCCCTGAGGCGGCTTTCAGCGGCCTCCGGAATTAGGAGATCTTCGCCAATTTTGGCCACCTGCCGGAGTATCCAACATGCTCTAAGGCTGTGAGTTGGTGTGGCGTCCTCTGTACTATGAATTTTACAGGGTCCATTAAGCCATCCTTCCAGTACGGTTCCACGCCCTATAGAGCGTTTTGGTTTTTTGGTGTTTAACTCGGGTATTTGACGATGATGCACCCTTTTATTTCGGACGTTGTTTCTATTCAGGGCCGGATTGTCCCAAAATTTTATTTCGGTTTTCCAGGCGCTTTCCATCGCACAGTACTTTTGTACTATGGACTCCAAGTCAGCAAAGCGTGTAATATCGCGACGACTTATGGCGTTGAGGATTCCCTTGTCCGTGCAATTATTGCAGAATATTGAAATTGCGTCTTCCTCGCGGCAGTCCTTTATCCTGTTCATAACCAGGAGGAATCTGGCCCAGTAATGATGTACTGTTTCTTCGGGCTTTTGCCTGATTTGGGATAGATCGCTTACGTTCGGGTGGGTGGGTGGAATTAAATCCGAAACCTCACCCAATCTGAGACTCAAAGGCCAAGGAGTTTCCGAACTCTGAAGTTTGGATTCTTGGAAGTTGTCCGATGAATCTAGCCCGCTGCCTGATTCTAAGTTCAGGTCTTGAGTTACATCCTCCCTCCGCGGGTATCCGGCTTGGATGGATCGGGAATCCGGACGTAGCTAGTCTTTAAGATAGATGAAGGATCGCCGCACTGTGCCTCGACCACGGCAACATGATGGGAGGCTTGGGGAGAGTTAATTTCTCTTAGAACAGGTTTAAGCCCAACTTGGTCGTAATCCATAGCGACCCCCAAGGCGGCGATGCGATCCAAGAGCTCGTTTACGGAAGTGAGCTCCATTGGATCTAACTGCTCGACGAGTTCCGAGCTGACGTGAAGATTGCTTTTGATGACCTGAGAGGTCACCATCAGCGCAAAAACCAAACATGCGGTTATAAGAAAACCACCTACCCGGAGAGTTTGGCCGACAGCCAAGGCTCCCTTAGTAACGGCGCCGTCTTTAAAGACGGGAAGAGGCATCCTTCCTGATTGCGACAGCACAGAGGAACTCTCAATGAAAGCACCAATGTCGGTGTCAAAACCGGCGGATCTCGGGTAGGGGGTCCCGAACCGTGCATCTAGGCGGATGGTAACAGGAGACAAGGGACACGAAGTTTTACCCAGGTTCGAGCCCTCTCGATGGAGGTAAAACCCTATGTTCTGCTTGATTAATATTGATGATATGGGTAGTACAAGAGTAGATCTACCATGAGATAAGGAGGCTAAACCCTAGAAGCTAGCCTATGGTATGATTGTTGTATGTTTTGTTGTCCTACGGACTAAAACCCTCCGATTTATATAGACACCGGAGAGGGTTAGGGTTACACAAAGTCGGTTACAATGGTAGGAGATCTAAATATCCGCATCGCCAAGTTGCCTTCCACACCAAGGAAAGTCCCATCCGGACACGGGACGAAGTCTTCAATCTTGTATCTTCATAGTCCAGGAGTCCGGCTGAAGGTATAGTCCGACCATCCAAACACCCCCTAATCTAGGACTCCCTCACATTGGTTTCATCGAACCTGACATACACAGTTTCAACAACTTTGTAGAGATAGAGGTTGAAGACTCTGTAAGAGTGCGAATCCTTTCCGTAACCGAGCATGAAACCTTCATGAGCTTTTGGTGCAAATTTTGATTTGTGATGTGGATCCTTGATCCAGCACCTAGCTCCAAATACTCTGAAGTAACTGACATTTGGCTTCTTGCCAGTGAGGAGTTCATAGGATGTTTTCTTCAGAAGCTTGTGAATATACACACGGTTGATGACATGGCATGCAGTGTCAATAGCTTCAGGCCAGAATTTTCTTGGTGTCTTGTATTCATCGAGCATCGTTCGAGCCATTTCAATGAGGGTTTTGTTCTTTCGCTCTACGATGCCATTCTGCTGAGGTGTGTACAGAGCTGAGAACTCATGAGTGATTCCCATTGTATCCAAATAAAGATCAAGTCCGGTGTTCTTGAACTCAGTGCTGTTGTCACTTCCGATATGCTTGATCTTGATGCCATAGTTGTTCATGGCACGGTTGGTGAAGCGTCCGAAGACATCTTGCACTTTAGTCTTGTAGAGAACAATGTGCACCCACGTATATCTTGAATAATCATCAACAATGACGAGGCCATAGAGACAAGCAGTTGTTCATGGCCTGGGGTTTGTCTTCTTCCCAGGTGGTGTCATGATGACATTCACTGGAAGATTCTCAAGACAACTTTTGGGAACCTAGATCTTCTTCATAGGTGGCCCATTCCTGCAGTTAGTTCCAATATACCTGGCAAACACTTCACCATTCTGATTCTTAAACAGTTTATAGTTTGCATCAAAGAATTCATCAATGATAATGGGGTTAGCACAGGTAAAGCCAGATAAGGTGGATGGGTCCACTGAAGGTCCCTTTGCAGCAACCCAAGTGGTTTTGGGGTACTGCTCAGGCTTCTAGTAGGATCCATCAACATTCATTTTCCTCTCGAACCCAACACCCTCTTTCCTAGGGTTTCGGTTCAGAATCTGCTTTTTGAGGACATTGCACAGTGTCCGATGCCCTTTTAGACTTTTGTACATCCCTATTTCAAGCAAGGTCTTCAACCTAGCATTTTCATTAGCAATAGTAGTTGTATCCTCAGCAGAGGGGTTAGTTACCACGTCAACAGTTGAAGACAATGCAACAGTAGCAGCAGTAGAACATTCAGCAACAGAGGTGGTGTTATCACGCTCAAGGCATTTTAAACATGGTGGTTCAAATCCATCCTGAGCAGGACTGATCTGTTGAGCATGAAGTGACTCATTCTCTTTTTGAAGATCTTCATGAGCCGCTCTCAATTTCTCAAGCTCTTGCTTCCTTTGAATATAATCATAGGAGAGCTTTTCATGAGTGGTTGAGAGCGTTTCATGACGACTTTCAAGTTCTTGGTACTTAGCATGAAGATTTTTTATGTCTTCAACTAAGGACTGTGAACGGGTCATTTCCGCGTCCAACAGGTCATCGCTTTTGTCTAACAGTTTTTGAGTATGTTCCATAGCCTTTTGTTGTTCAGTTGCAATTTTAGCAAGTGTTTTGTAGCTGGGTTTGGATTCACAATCAGAGTCATGTTCACTTGATTGTTGAAAGTAAGCATCACGTGATTTTACCTTGACACCACGTGCCATGAAGCAGTAGGTGGGAGCAGAGTCGTCCTTGTCATTAGCTTCAGCGTTGGTGAGGGAGTCATTGTCTTTAGTGTTGAAGATGGACTTGGCAACGTAGGTCGTAGCTAGAGCCATACTTGCAACGCCGGGGTCAGAATCCTCCTCAGACTCCACCTCCGCCTCCTCAGAAGCAGACTCCTCCTCTGAATCCATCTCCTTGCCAACAAAAGCACGAGCCTTGCTAGATGAGCTCTTCTTATGAGATGAATACTTGGATGAGTACTTGGAAGAAGACCTTGAAGATTTCTTCTTCTTCTTGTCATCAGAATCATATTCCTTGCTCTTCTTCTTCTTCTTCTTCTTCTCATTGTCCCACTGTGGACACTCAGAGATATAGTGTCCAGGTTTCTTGCACTTGTGACATGTTCTCATCTTGTGGTCATGAGTGGAAGCTTCATCATTTCTTGAGATGGATCGTGAAGACTTTCTGAAGCCCTTCTTCTTAGTGAACTTCTAGAACTTCTTCACAAGCATAGCAAGTTCCTTTCCAATGTCTTCAGGATCATCAAAACTGTTGTCGGATTCTTCTTCAGATGAGGAAACAGCCTTTGCCTTCATAGCGCGAGTTTGGCCATAGCTGGGACCATAGATATCTCTTTTCTCAGATAGCTGGAATTCATGTGTGTTGAGCCTCTCAAGTATATCAGACAGATCGAGTGTCTTGAAGTCAGGGCGTTCTTGTATCATGAGGGCAAGGGTGTCAAAGGAGCTGTCAAGTGATCTCAGTAGTGTCTTGACGATTTCATGCTTGGTAATCTCAGTAGCGCCGAGAGCATGAAGCTCATTTTTGATGTTAGTGAGGCGATCAAACGTGAGCTGGACATTTTCATTGTCGTTTCTCTTGAAACGGTGGAAAAGGTTGCAAAGAACACTGATCCTTTGATCTCTCTGGGTTGAGACACCTTCGTTGACCTTGGAGAGCCAGTCCCAGACTAGTCCCAGACTAGCTTCGACGTTTCCAGAGCACTCACACGGCCATACTGTCCTTTGGTCAGATGACCACAGATGATGTTCTTGGTAGTAGAATCCAGTTGAATGAACTTCTTGACATCAACAGGGGTGACACCTTCACCAGTCTTGGGAACGCCATTCTTGACGACATACCAGAGATCGACATCAATGGCTTCAAGATGCATGCGCATCTTATTCTTCCAGTAGGGATATTCAGTTCCATCAAAGACGGGGCAATCAACCAGACTTTGATTATCCCTGCAGTCGACATAGCTAAAACTACAGGTGGTTAAACCGAATCACACAGAACAACGGAGTACCTTCCTCTGATACCAATTGAAAGTGCTAGTTATCCACTAGAGGGGGGGTGAATAGGCGATTTTATGAAAGTCTTCAAAACATGGAAGTTTCGAAGACAAACGATAGAAATGATCCTATTGATATGCAGCGGAAGATAAACTACACTAGGCAAGCCATAGTCAAGTATGGAATGAAGTAAAAGCTCGAAGACTAATAGCAGCTAGGTAGTAAGGATCAGGATGGAAGATGGTATGAAGCCAACAACGATAGTAGTCAAACGGTGAAGACAAATAGGTAAAGCAACCAGGCAATGACTTCACGAAGACAAAGTGTAAGTAATGAGAGGGAGAGTATAGAACCAGTCACTTGTTGAGGACACATGATTTGTTGGACCAGTTCCAGTTGCTGTGACAACTGTACGTCTGGTTGGGGAGGCTGAGATTCAACTCAGAAGACCGCGTCTTCACCTTATTCCCCTTGAGCTAAGGACAACCAGTCCTCGCCCAATTACTCTAGTAAGTCTTCAAGGTAGACTTCCAAACCTTCACAGACTTCGTTCACCGGCGATCGACAATGACTCTTGGATGCTCACAACGCGATGCCTAACCCGCTGGAGGATTCACAGTCCTCAAGTGTAACAAGTCTTCAGGTCACTCAGACAGAAAGACTTCAGTGATGCCTAACACTCTTTGGCTCTGGGTGTTTGGGCTTTGTCCTCACAAGGATTTCTCTCTCTCAAATGCTTCGGAGGTGGGTTGCTCTCAAACAACAAAAGCCGTGCACTAACTCTGAGCAGCCACCAATTTATGGTGTAGGGGGTGGGCTATTTATAGCCACTAGGCAAACCGACCTGATTTGTCCGAAATGACCCTGGGTCACTAAGGAACTGACATGTGTTCCAACGGTCAGATTTTAAACACACACGGCAACTTTACTTGGGCTACAAGCAAAGCTGACTTATCCAGCTCTGGATAAGATTTGCTTTCATTGTCTTCGCTCGAAGACATAAGATTTTGGTTGAGCATCACTTCAGTCACTCTGACTTTGTTCACTTGGACCCCACTTAACAGTACGGTGGTTCCTATGACTCAACAAAGAGGAAAAGGAAACAACGAAACAACTAAGTCTTCGCGCTCCATAGTCTTCACTCAATGTCTTCTCATGTCATAGTCTTCAATGCAAATATGTTCATATACCACCATTGTCTTCAATGTCTTCATACATTTTTAGGGGTCATCTTCGGTAGGTAAACCAAATCAATGAGGGACTACTACCTGTGTTATCCTGCAATTCTCACAAACACATTAGTCCCTCAACCAGGTTTGTCGTCAATACTCCAAAACCAACTAGGGGTGGCACTAGATGCACTAACAAAAGGGAAGAAGGGGAACTTCAAGAAGAACATCAAGAAAGTTGCTGCTCAAGTGAAGAAGCCCAAGTCTGGACCTAAGCCTGAGACTGAATGCTTCTACTGCAAAGGGACTGGTCACTGGAATCAGAACTTCCCCAAGTACTTGGTGGAGAAGAAGGATGGCAAAGTGAAAGGTATATTTGATATGCGTGTTATTGATGTGTACTTAACTAATATTCATAGTAGCGTCTGGGTATTTGATACTAGTTCTGTTGTTAATATTTGCAACTCGAAACAAGGGCTACGGATTAAGCGAAGATTGGCTAAGGACGAGGTGACGATGCACGTGGGAAATGGTTCCAAAGTCGATGTGATCTCCGTCGGCACGCTACCTCTACATCTACCTTCGGGATTAGTTTTAGACCTAAATAATTGTTATTTGGTGCTAGCGTTAAGCATGAACATTATATATGGATCTTGTTTGATGCGAGATGGTTATTCATTTAAATGAGATAATAATGGTTGTTCTATTTATATGAGTAATACTCCCTCCGTTCCTTGATATAAGGTGTATAGATTTTTGAGAAAAAATTCGAAATATAAGATTTATTGCATTGCACCACTCGTTTGGATAATTTTTTTAGGGATTTGGTTACATTTCCTTATATGAGGCAAGCTCCTCTATTTTCTCATGTCAATTAGTCATGTGTAATCTCGCCCAAAACTTGTGAAATTTTCCCTCCATGTGCGTTCTTTAATTTCCGTGCCAAAAACTATACACCCTATATTTAGGAACGGAGGGAGTATCTTTTATGGTCATGCACCCTTGATGAGTGGTCTATTTTTACTAAATGTTGATAGTAGTAATACACATGTTCATAGTATTGAAGCCAAAAGTTATAAGTTTAATAATGACAGTGCAACTTATTTGTGGCACTGCCGTTTAGGTCATATTGGTGTAAAGCGCATGAAGAAACTCCATGCTGATGGGCTTTTGGAATCACTTGATTATGAATCACTTGATGCTTGCGAACCATGCCTCATGGGCAAGATGACTAAGACTCCGTTCTCCGGAACAATGGAGCAAGCAACAGACTTGTTGGAAATAATACATACTAATGTATGCGGTCCGATGAGTCTTGATGATCGCGGCGGGTATCGTTATTTTCTGACCTTCACAGATGATTTGAGCAGATATGGGTATATCTACTTGATGAAACATAAGTCTGAAACATTTGAAAAGTTCAAATAATTCCAGAGTGAAGTGGAAAATCAACGTAACAAGAAAATAAAGTTTCTATGATCTGATCGTGGAGGAGAATATTTGAGTTACGAGTTTGGTCTTCATTTGAAACAACGCGGAATAGTTTCGCAACTCACGCCACCCGGAACACCAGAGCGTAATGGTGTGTCCGAACGTTGTAATCATACTTTACTAGATATGGTGCGATCTATGATGTCTCTCACTGATTTACCGCTATCATTTTGGGGTTATGCTTTAGAGATGGCTGCATTCACGTTAAATAGGGCACCATCTAAATCCATTGAGATGACACCTTATGAACTGTGGTTTGGCAAGAAACCTAAGTTGTCATTTCTTGAAGTTTGGTGCTGCGATGCTTATGTGAGAAAGCTTCAACCTGATAAGCTCGAACCCAAATCGAAGAAATGTGTCTTCATAGGATACCCAAAGGAGACTGTTGGGTACACCTTCTATCACAGATCCGAAGGAAAGATATTCGTTGCTAAGAATGGATCCTTTCTAGAGAAGGAGTATCTCTCGAAAGAAGTGAGTGGGAGGAAAGTAGAACTTGATGGGGTAATTGTACTTGCTCCCTTATTGGAAAGTAGTTCATCACAGAAATCAGTTCCAGTGATTCCTACACCAGTAAGTGAGGAAGCTAATGATGATGATCATGAAACTTCTGATCAAGTTACTACCGAACCTCGTAGGTCAACTAGAGTAAGATCCGCACCAGAGTGGTACGGCAATCCTGTTCTGGAGGTCATGTTACTTGACCATGACAAACCTACGAACTATGAGGAAGCAATGATGAGACCAGATTCCGCAAAATGGCTTGAGGCCATGAAATCTGAGATGGGATCCATGTATGAGAACAAAGTGTGTACTTTGGTTGACTTGCCCGATGATCGGCAAGCCATAGAGAATAAATAGATCTTCAAGAAGAAGACTGACGTTGACGGTAATATTACTGTCTACAAAGCTCGACTTGTTGTGAAAGGTTTTCGACAAGTTCAAGGAGTTGACTACGATAAGACCTTCTCACCCGTAGCGATGCTTAAGTCTGTCTGAATCATGTTAGCAATTGCCGCATTTTATGATTATGAAATTTGGCAAACGGATGTCAAAACTACATTCCTTAATGGATATCTTAAAGAAGAGTTGTATATGATGCAACCAGAAGGTTTTGTCGATCCAAAAGGTGCTAACAAAGAGTGTAAGCTCTAGCGATCCATTTATGGACTAGTGCAAGCATCTCGAAGTTGGAATATACACTTTGATAGTGTGAACAAAGCATATGGTTTTATACAGACTTTTGGAGAAGCCTTTATTTACAAGAAAGTGAGTGGGAGCTCTGTAGCATTTCTGATATTATATGTGGATGACATATTGTTGATCGGAAATGATACTGAATTTTTGAATAGCATAATAAAAGGATACTTGAATAAGAATTTTTCAATGAAAGACCTCGGTGAAGCTGCTTATATATTGGGCATAGAGATCTATAGAGATAGATCAATACGCTTAATTGGACTTTCACAAAGCACATACCTTGACAAAGTTTTGAAGAAGTTCAAAATGGATCAAGCAAAGAAAGGGTTATTGCCTGTGTTACAAGGTGTGAAGTTGAGTCAGACTCAATGCCCGACCACTGCAGAAGATAGAGAGGAAATGAAAGTCATTCCCTATGCTTCAGCCATAGGTTCTATCATGTATGCAATGCTGTGTACCAGACCTGATGTGTGCCTTGATATTAGTTTAGAAGGGAGGTACGAAAGTAACCAAGGAGTGGATCACTAGACAGCGGTCAAGAACATCCCGAAATGCCTGAAAAGGACTAAGGATATGTTTCTTATGGAGGTGAAAAAGAGGTCGTCGTAAACGGTTACGTCGATGCAAGCTTTGACACTGATCTGGATGACTCTAAGTCACAGACCGAATACATATTTTTATTAAATGGTGGAGCTGTCAGTTAGTGCAGTTCCAAGCAGAGCGGGATCTACGTGTGAAGCGGAGTACATAGCTGCTTCGGAAGCAGGAAATGAAGGAGTCTGGATGAAGGAGTTCATATCCGATCTAGGTGTGATACCTTGTGCATCGGGTCCAATGAAAATCTTTTGTCACAATACTGGTGCAATTGCCTTGGCAAAGGAATCCAGATTTCACAAGAGAACCAAGCATATCAAGAGACGCTTCAATCCCATCCGCGATCTAGTCAAGGAGGGAGACATAGAGATTTGCAAGATACATACGGATCTGAATGTTGCAAACCCGTTGACTAAGCCTCCCTCACGAGCAAAACATGAGCAACACCAAGACTCCATGGGTGTTCGAATCATTACTATGTAATCTACATTATTGAGTCTACTGCAAGTGGGAGACTGAAGGAAATATGCCCTAGAGGCAATAATAAAGATGTTATTTATATTTCCTTATATCATGATAAATGTTTATTATTCATGCTAGAATTGTATTAACCGGAAACTTAGTACATGTGTGAATACATAGACAAACAGAGTGTCACTAGTATGCCTCTACTTGACTAGCTCGTTGATCAAAGATGGTTAAGTTTCCTAGCCATGGACAAGAGTTGTCATTTGATGAACGGGATCACATCATTAGAGAATGATGTGATTGACTTGACCCATCCGTTAGCTTAGCACGATGATCGTTTAGTTTGTTGCTATTGCTTTTTTCATAACTTATACATGTTCCTATGACTATGAGATTATGCAACTCCCGAATACCAGAGGAACACTTAGTGTGCTATCAAACGTCACAACATAACTGGGTGACTATAAATATGCTCTACAGGTGTCTCCGATGGTGTTTGTTGAGTTGGCATAGATCGAGATTAGGATTTGTCACTCCGATTGTCGGAGAGGTATCTCTGGCCCTCTCGGTAATGCACATCACTATAAGCCTTGCAAGCAATGTGACTAATGAGTTAGTTACGGGATGATGCATTACAAAACGAGTAAAGAGACTTGCCGGTAACGAGATTGAACTAGGTATTGAGATACCGACGATCGAATCTCGGGCAAGTAACATACCGATGACAAAGGGAACAACGTATGTTGCTATGCGGTTTAACCAATAAAGATCTTCGTAGAATATGTAGGAACCAATATGAGCATCCAGGTTCCTCTATTGGTTATTGACCATAGATGAGTCTCGGTCATGTCTACATAGTTCTCGAACCCGTAGGGTCTACACGCTTAACGTTCGTTGACGATTGATATCATGAGTTTATGTGTTTTGATGTACCGAAGGTTGTTTGAAGACCCGGATGTGATCACGGACATGACGAGGAGTCTCGAAATGGTTGAGACATAAAGATCGATATATTGGAATGCTATGTTTGGACATCGGAATGGTTCCGGGTGAGTTCGGGCATTTACCAGAGTACTGTGGGGGGGTTACCGAACCCCCCCCCCCCGGGGAGTCTATGGGCCTTATTGGGACTCATTGGGAGAGAGGAGGAGGCGGCCAAGGTGCCCCCCCAAGCCCAATCTGAATTGGGGTGGGGGGCCAGCCCCCCTTTCCTTCTCCCTCTCTCCTCCTTCCTTCCTCTCCTACTCCAACTAGGGAAGGGGGAATCCTACTCCCATCGGGAGTAGGACTCCCCCCTTGGGCGCGCCATGAGAGGGTCGGCCCTCCCCCTCCTCCACTCCTTTATATACGGGGGAGGGGGCACCCCATAGACACACAAGTTGATTGTTTAGCCGTGTGTGGTGCCCCCTCCACATATTTCCACCTCGGTCATATCGTTGTTGTGCTTAGGCGAAGCCCTGCGCCGGTAGCTTCATCATCACCGTCACCACACCGTCGTGCTGACGAAACTCTCCCTCGACCACAACTGGATCTAGAGTTCGCGGGACGTCATCGAGCTGAACGTGTGCAGATCGCGGAGGTGCCGTACCTTCGGTGCTAGGACCGGCCAGATCGTGAAGACGTACGACTACATCAACCACGTTGCCATAACGCTACCACTTACGGTCTACGAGGGTACGTAGACAACACTCTCCCCTCTCGTTGCTATACATCACCCAGATGGATCTTGCGTGTGCGTAGGAATTTTTTTGAAATTACTGCGTTCCCCTACAGATATGTTATTCCGCGTGGTCATCTTGCTTTTGTATGATCATATAGAGATAACATGATATTATTTTTGCAAGGCCACCATTATTCATTGCTTCATACCCCCTCCATCCCAAAATAAGTGTGTCAACCACATTACAACTTTGTAAGTTAGTACAAAGTTGAGACACTTATTTTGGGATGGAAGGGGTAAATGTTATGCTACATCATTGCACATCCTGATAAACTGTTAGAAGCATTCAGTAGAGTTTCAACATAATGTTTAGCATTTGATCAGTTGACTTGTAAGTAAATTTAAAGTGTATTGTATATCATTCTAGAGTGTTGCTCCTACCTTGAAATATCAAATAAAAGATGCACCATGAAGGTGCCACAAAAAACAAGAGGAATGAGCAACTCTACTATCCTTTTTAGTATACACTTGTGATTCAATTACCTGGTCTTAGCAGATATCATAGAGTGCTTCCATGTAGCACTACTGCATTTCATATAGTCTTCATGTACTTCATGTTCTATATACTAGTTGATTTTAGGTTATAGAACTTGGCTTGTATATTCCAATAGTGAGCTTCCTCAAATGCTCTATGTCTTTGCGGGCAAGCAAGTTGGATGCGCACCCCATTAGTCCATTATGATAAGTTTCATACACTTATAGCTCTAGTTCATTTGTTGCATGACAATCCCTACCCCTTGTAGTAGGTGTGGTTCCAATCTCAGCGATTACCGCGATGTGGTGTGCCATTTGGCATTGTATTCAAACCGCGGATGTGTCTCTTCACCCTTTCTTCTATCAGTGTATAATACACATGTTTGTGTGTATTTGAGAAAATGATCAAGCCTAGTTGATGCAAGACTTTCTTATACATTTTTGAATTCTCATAAACCCCCGTTATTATTAGCTATTCCCTTTGAAAAGTGACGTGGCTAGACTCATGCTCAAGCATTGCATGAATGTTATGTGGTGCATTGGTATTTCGTGGTCAAAGTAACTTGGTGAGCATTGGATGGTCTTGAGAAGATTGCCATCATATGATAAAGACCAAGCAATGCTAAGTTTCCAATATAATTTGAAATTCTTTCTTAACACGTGGCAATGAGAACAATGATTGAAAGCACCAAATCATTGAAAGCGAGAGTATGTTTATTTGCATGTTTTGATGCTACTTGCTTGTTATCAATGATAAACTATTACATAACATCACTATTCTTTGAGTCACACTTAAATTATATCAGACCTGTCATGTTCATGTAATATAGCATTCACAATAAAAATTATTTTGTTACCATCTAACTGCTTAGAGACGAATAGAGATTAAGCTTGCAGATGCTGATACATCCAAGACGTATCTATATTTTTTGCTTATTTCCATCTTATATTAGGACCGCCGCGCCACGCCTGGCCATCTCCACCATCGGAGCACCGAGCCGCCCCGCCGCCAGGAACAACCCCTCTCCAACATCGACCGCAGGAGCACCACCGCTGAGTGTTAGGACTTCATGTCCCAGCGCGCGCTAACGCGCCGCTAGGGTCTATGCCCATCAGATCTAGGAGAAAGTACAAAAGGTAGCCCTGCCACCGCTGACGACCACACGGCGGTAAACTGGTCCCACCACAAGAAATCTATCCATCTGAGCTACACTCAGCTCTCCCTCTTTATTCCTTATAGTATGTCTCCATGTTAAGTGACGCTTTCAAGCTCTAAATGGTAATGGTCGACGATGCATCCCATAGTCCACCTTAGAAAATTATGCAAAATACAAGGTGTTTTTATTCTGTTGATACTCTCTCCATTTCAAAACACATTGCATATTAGCTTTGTCTTACGTAAAATTTATAAAACAGATAACATATATTTTATGATGGATCTAATGATATTGTTATGGTACTGTAGATGTTGATGCATTTTTCCCATAAATTTGGTCAAAATTGAGAGGGACAATTTTCTCAATAATTAACTGCAAAAGAAATGTTTTAGTCAAAATCTACAAAATGGAATTGACCAAAGACAAGCCTGTATGCAGTATATTATGAAATACTCTCTTCGTCTTGAAATAAGTGCCGCTGACTTCGTACAACTTTAGTATAAAATAATACTAAGTACATTTATTTTAAAACGGAGGAAGTATGTGGAGTAATTTACACTTCTGATGAGAAAGTTCGAGCTTTAATCTCGGTATATGAACACGTAATGTAAGTATAAAATTATAGGGAAATTAATTATATTGTGAAGGATTTTTCACAACAAATATAATGTACAATTTCTACCTAGCAAGTAGTACTAGTATATGTTGCCTTGCAGCAGTATCAATTAGTCACCACACCCTCCTCTTTCCGACGAGCTGCTGCACCTCCTCCCACAGCCCGCCCCCGATGCCGGTGAGCCCAAGAACGGCGGGGCTGCAGGCAGCGACACGCCACAGCCCAGCGCGCACCTCGTCGCGCAGCTGCTCCCTCTCCCACCCGCAGAACCCGTCGAAGAAGCGGAAGTCCCGCACGCCGGCGACCCCGCGCTTGACCAGCTCCGCCGCGCACCCGACGCTCTCCCGCGTGCCGTAGTGCACGCCCGGCATCACCTCCTCGAACAACCCCGTCCGGCCCACCACGTCGTCGGCGGCACTGGCGCCCTCCCGCGGCCCAAGCAGGAAGAAGCACTCCTCCAGCGGCCCCCCGAAGAAGAGCGGGCGGCCCGAGAAGGTGCCGGCGATGTCCGCCTCCTCCGCGAAGAGGGACTGCGCCTCCTTTATGGACATGAGCGACGGCCGGTTCAGGATCACGCCGACGGGGCCGAGCACCCCGGCCGACAGCAGGAGGATCACGGTGCGCTCGAAGATGTGCGACCCGTCCAGCTTCCCCGTCGCGATCAGGAGGCACCCCTTCTCCGGCTCCACCAGCGGGTGCGCCCACTTGTCCGCGACCTTCACCGCCGGCGACCACGACGCCCTGAGCGCCGGGTTGAAGCTGTTCGCGTACTGCTCCTTGAGGACCAGCTGCGCCCGGAACGAGCGCCAGTCGACGGCGTTTCCGGACGGCGCCGCCCAGTCCTCGGGCTCAGACGACGACGACCGTCCGTTGTTGCTGCAGCCTGGAAGCAAGCGAAGAAACCAAAAGTGAGCAAGAACTCGACGTACTGCACGCACGGGCGGAGCTGGCGAGAGATCCACTCACAGGTGACGGACGACGAGCTGGCGCGCCTGTGGTTGAAGAGAAGGTGAAGCCTGGGCTTGGCGATGCCGGCCGGCGACGGGAGGGCCATGCTTCTGCTTTTCGGAGCTTTTTGTGCGATCCGATCGCTGGTAGTGACATGATGCGGGGGAGATCGCGGCTAAATAGGAGGATGGGATGGCCATGGCCGGAGCTTCTGCTCCACAGGTTTCCAGGGCCCCGATCCGAAGCGGATATAGCTGGCCTTTGCCAGTGCTCTTTCTCTGGTGATCTGGGCCAATGGCGCCGCGAGGAGTGGAGTGGCACGGCGTGGCCGACGCCGACGTGTGGGTGGTCCAGCCGCCGTTTGTGGCCACGGCTCGGCGCGGGAGGGCTGGGGATAAGAAGAGGACGGCAGCGGGGCGGCTAGCTACTTGCTGCGTGATGGGCTTGGTGCATGGGGTCTTTGGCGAGCCTCATGGGAAGGGATGTGTGTGTGTGTGTGTGTGGCTGGCCAGCTCTGGACAAAGAGAATTTATTAAAACTTATTGAAAGGAACCATTTTAATAATAATAATTATTGTTAGAATATATGAGAATGAACACAACAACGAAGAATGGCTTGCATTTATCAGCACGATCGAGCTCGATCGACAACGAAGGATCAAGTAAGATGATCTGCCCACATGGTGTCTTTGATGGATATATATGACGGAACACGTACCAGTATCACAACTCTACCCTGACTTAATTAGATGCCGGGAAGGAAAACATAAAATGTGATCATTCATTGCGTATAATGTTCGCAAGGATTTATATCCTTTATACCTTGGACTGAAGGGCATAATAGTTTAGGTTTGGGAGGTTTGGAATGTAATCGATGCAAGAATGCATTTTTTCATATTTAAGTAAACTCAATAATACTGTTGTATGTCGATCTTTGATCTCTCTACGGTTATATTGTTACAATTTTTGCGCATCACAAAAAATTGTGTCTGTCGTGCTATGAGTTTTTATAAGACTGGTGTTTGTCCTATTTATATAGAAAAAAATGTTTTTGTTAAAAAAAAAAAGGTTCTACCCTCTCCATCACATAATATAAGAGCGTTATTGTGCATGTAAAAAACGCTCTTATATTATGGGACGGATGGAGTATTTAGTATTTACCAAATTTTATATAGATGAGAGGGTTCATTTCCTGTTGACATATAAATGCATAGCCCATCTTTCACCATCAGCTCGAGCTTTTGGATGAACTGATTAGGTGGGTAAACTTGCAACCAAGAGGTTCAGGGTTCAAAACCCATTAAGCGCAATAAATAATCACGGTTCACCTCCGCTTCCGCCGTCCACATCATAAACTCCAAAGGAGCAAGATGAGAAGGTTCAAAAGCCGGCTGACACAATTTAAAAATAAAAAGTTGCAGCTCTCTTTCGGTCCACGTTTAGCCCCGAGGGAGCCAGACATGAGGGGGGTGTTGTCGTATAAAAAGTTACAGCTCTCTTTCGGTCCATGTTTAGCGGCTGGCAGGAGTATTGTCTTTGTCGAGCCTCATGGGAAGGGATGTGTGTGTGGCTGGCCAGCTCTGGACCAAGAGAATTTATTAAAGCTATTGAAAGGAACCATTTTAATAATAATTATTATTGTTAGAATATATGAGAATGAACACAACAACGAAGGATGGCTGGCACTTATCAGCACGATCGAACTCGATCGACAAGGAAGGATCAAGTAAGATGATGCCCACATGCATGGTGTCTTTGATGAATATATATGACGGAACACGTACCAGTATCACAACACGTTCCTGACTTAATTAGATACCGGGAAGAAAAACATAAAATGTGATCATTCATTGCGGCGTAATGTTCGCAAGGATTATATCCTTATACCTTGGACTGAATGCACCCGGTTTTGCTCTTTACGACCAACATGGCGATCTTGAACGAAAGTGTTGTTCTAATCCGGAGCACATGTGAGCTCGGCTGAACAGTAAATAAAATTAAATAAAATAACTATTTTTTTTTGCGCTAAACATTGACAAATTTTTAATTGGTTGCAAAGTTTGATGACATTCGTGAAAAACGTGGCAAAAAAAGTTGTTAGTTAGATTAGGCAATGTTCGGCTATAGAAGAAGAGAACAAAAGTGGCGTGTGGTGCAATTATGCAAGTTACGTTTTGTTATGAAGCATTGAAGCAATATGATGCCGTTTAGAGCATCTCCAAGCAGTATGATGATTTATATCCTTTATACCTTGGACTGAACGCACCCGCTTTTGCTCTTTACGACCAACATGCCGATCTAGAAGCGAAACAGTTGTTCTGATCCGGAGCTCATGTGAGATCGGATGAACAGTAAAATTAAAAAAAAATCTTTTTTTGTGCGAAACATTGACAAATGTTTTGATTGGTTGCAAAGTTTGATGACATTAGTGGAAACGTGGCAAAAAGATCGTTTGATTAGGCACAATTGAGCTATAGAAGAAGAGAGCAAAATGGCGTGTGGTGCAATTATGCAAGTTACGTTTTGTTATGAAGCATTGAAGCAATATGATGACATTTATTCTGGTTTGTCAGTGGTTCTGGTTGGTTATAGTGTACTAAGACCTCTTCCAATGCACAAGTATTATGCTAAAACTACACATAGAGGAAGTAACATAGGTGATAACATCACACATATCTAGATAAAATAGATCATGTGACAAGTAATTAATAAAAAAAAAGAGGCATGTGGTAATATAGCTAGCTACTCATAGTAGTATGAGTAATATCACACCTACCAAGACAAGATGAGTCTATAACCTAATAAATAAAGTGTTGCATGACACCACTCATATGTTACTCCTCATTAGGCTGCCCGTAATGGGTAGTAGCATACCTTACTATCATGCACATGATACTAAGGTATGATAGTACCTCCGTAATGCATAGTATCATATACTACTTCCTCCGTTCCCAAATATTTGTCTTTCTAGACATTTCAAATGGACTGCCACATACGGATATATGTAGACATATTTTAGAGTGTAGATTCACTCACTTTGCTTCGTATGTAGCCACTTGTTGAAATCTCTAGAAAGACAAATATTTAGAAACGGAGGGAGTAGTATCTTAGGTGACCTTATTATTGCCATGCATGACACATAGTAGCATAGTATTTATTATGATACGGTATCATCATATGATACTCAACCATCTCGTTCCTCATTTACTTTCATGCCACCTCAGCAAAATAGTCTAGTTGGCATGCATGATACTAGTTATGATACTCCCTTATAGAGGTAGTAACATATGCATGTTATTACTCTAAGTTACTCCCCACCATGACACCACACATCTAAGCGCATTTAAAGAGTTTAGAAATTAAATTCCCTGATGCATAAATGCTTAATTTGTTGTAGCTAAGCTTCTTTCATTTTAGCTACTAAACTCTTCCATGCATTGGTGAGCTTCCTTCATTTAAGTGTTTTGACTACATTCACGCGCTTGGCATTGTATCTTTCAAGGGTCATCAAAGTGCTCTCTTCCCTCTTAATTTTTTTGTGGGAACTCTCTCCTCCTTAATTGCTTTGTCATGCCATTTTTTCACATATGTGGCATGCTTAGCACCTATGCACCGTGAAGTGTTGTGAAGGGCATAATAGTTTAGGTTTGGGAGGTTTAGAATGTAATCGATGCAAGAATGCATTTTTTCATATTTAAGTAAACTCAATAATACTGTTGTATGTCGATCTTTGATCTCTCTACGGTTATATTGTTACAATTTTTGCGCATCACAAAAAATTGTGTCTGTCGTGCTATGAGTTTTTATAAGACTGGTGTTTGTCCTATTTATATAGAAAAAAATGTTTTTGTTAAAAAAAATAGGTTCTACCCTCTCCATCACATAATATAAGAGCGTTATTGTGCATGTAAAAAACGCTCTTATATTATGGGACGGATGGAGTATTTAGTATTTACCAAATTTTATATAGATGAGAGGGTTCATTTCCTGTTGACATATAAATGCATAGCCCATCTTTCACCATCAGCTCGAGCTTTTGGATGAACTAATTAGGTGGGTAAACTTGCAACCAAGAGGTTCAGGGTTCAAAACCCATTAAGCGCAATAAATAATCACGGTTCACCTCAGCTTCCGCCGTCCACATCATAAACTCCAAAGGAGCAAGATGAGAAGGTTCAAAAGCCGGCTGACACAATTTAAAAATAAAAAGTTGCAGCTCTCTTTCGGTCCATGTTTAGCCCCGAGGAAGCCACACATGAGGGGGGTGTTGTCGTATAAAAAGTTGCAGCTCTCTTTCGGTCCATGTTTAGCGGCTGGCAGGAGTATTGTCTTTGGCGAGCCTCATGGGAAGGGATGTGTGTGTGGCTGGCCAGCTCTGGACCAAGAGAATTTATTAAAACTATTGAAAGGAACCATTTTAATAATTATTATTATTGTTAGAATATATGAGAATGAACACAACAACGAAGGATGGCTGGCACTTATCAGCACGATCGAACTTGATCGACAAGGAAGGATCAAGTAAGATGATCTGCCCACATGCATGGTGTCTTTGATGAATATATATGACGGAACACGTACCAGTATCACAACACGTTCCTGACTTAATTAGATACCGGGAAGAAAAACATAAAATGTGATCATTCATTGCGGCGTAATGTTCGCAAGGATTATATCCTTATACCTTGGACTGAATGCACCCGGTTTTGCTCTTTACGACCAACATGGCGATCTTGAACGAAAGTGTTGTTCTAATCCGGAGCACATGTGAGCTCGGCTGAACAGTAAATAAAATTAAATAAAATAACTATTTTTTTTGCGCTAAACATTGACAAATTTTTAATTGGTTGCAAAGTTTGATGACATTCGTGAAAAACATGGCAAAAAAAGTTGTTAGTTAGATTAGGCAATGTTGGGCTATAGAAGAAGAGAACAAAAGTGGCGTGTGGTGCAATTATGCAAGTTATGTTTTGTTATGAAGCATGGAAGCAATATGATGCCATTTATTCTGGTTTGTAAATGGTTGTGGTTGTGCTAAGCGCATTTAAATACTCATCCCAAAATTCTTGTCTTAGATGTATCTAAATAAGGATGTATCAAGTCACGTTTTAGTATTAGATACATCCGTATCTAGACAAATTTAAGACAAGAATTTTGGGACGAGGAGAGTAGTTAAGAAATTAAATTCTCCAATGCATAATGCTTAATTCCTTGAGTATCTAAGGGCATAGTTAATCGTACAGCCAGCCGCTAGCTATAAGATGTTGCCACGTTATCTATAGTCAAACTTATAGTCGGCAAATATAATAGTCAGATGCAAATAAGTACTACTTCATTGATACATGACCCACCTCCCTCTTTCACAAGGTCTTTAGGAGCACATGTTACAGTCGGCTGTTAGTTAGTAACCCGCTTCTTTTTTCTCTCATTTTCTCTCTCTGCCAACTCAGTAACAATGTACTATTTTAAGTCTTACAGCCCGCCCACGTCATCTTATTATACTTGCTCTAAGATCCCCTCATTTAATGATTTAGCTACTAAACTCTTGCATGCATTGGCGAGCTTCCTTCATTTAAGCGTTTTTCCTACGTTCACGCGCTTGGCATTGTATTTTTCTAGGGTCACCAAAGTGTTCTCTCTCCTTCAAATTTTTTTGCGGGAACTCTCCTCCTTAATTGCTTTGCCATGCCATTTTTTCGTTTATATGACATGCTTAGCACCTATACACCGTGAAACGTTGTGAAGGACATAATAGTTTAGGTTTGGGAGGTTAAGAATGTAACTGATGCATGTATGCAAATTCTTTTTCATATTTAAGTAAACTCGATAATACTGTTGTTTGTCATTCTCTGATCTCTGTTACGGTTTTTGCACATCACAAAAAAATCTGCCTGGCATGCTATGAGTTTTTATAAGACTGGTGTTTGTCCTATTTATATAGAAGAAAAAAGTATTTTTGTTAAAAAAAGGTTCTACTCCCTCCTTCCCATAATATAAGAGTGTTTTATATATAGATGAGAGGGTTCATTTTCTATTGACGTATAAATGCATAGTTCACCTTTTCCCATCAGCATGAGTTTTTGGGTGGACTGGTTAGGTGGATAAACTTGCAGCCAAGAGGTTCGCGGTTCAAAACCCAATAAGGGCAATAAATAATTATGGCCCGCCCCTTATTCCGCTGTCCGCATGTGAAATGTCTGGTGTGTGCAGTTCTATATGGTATCGAAGCCAAGAGGTTTTGAGTTCAAGACCCAGCTGGCGCAATTTAAAAATAAAAAAATTGCAGCTCTTTTTTGGTCCATGTTTAGACCTCAAGAAGCCACTAGGTAAACTGGCTGGTGCATGCAATTCTACACTCACAAGCAATGTGTATTTAGTTTCAACAAGAATAGAAAAATGATTTATGAAATTGACATTGTCCTGCTCTGCAAGGACGTGAGAAGCCTTGCTGGCTAGGCATGTAGGTTTGAGTGATTTTGCATGTGACCGCTTTTAGCACGTGCAAGGTTTGAGTCGTTCGCTCATTCTACACAGCAACCTAAAAGAACATAGGACCGGCCAACATTCACTATGATTTGTGATTAGTACCCTCTAAATATCTACTCCCAGAGGTCATGCAATATTCGAACCAAATGATTTTAATATAATGTGTGATTGCCTTTAGAAAAAACACACGAGCTTCCTGAAATGATTAGTACCCTCTAAATATCTACTCTCAGAGGTCATGCAATATTCGAACCAAATGATTTTAATATAATCTGTGATTGCTTTTAGAAAAGAAAAACACGAGCTTCCTGAAACGGTTAGTGTAAATAGAGTTTTCCTAAACATAGTTCTAGTGTCACGACCTGGGTAACTCGCGGATGCTAGGTTGGAGCAGAGGTAGTAGTCATGGTCAACAGGCAGCCGGAGCTTAGGTTTATGAACCGTCGTAGATAGGCGCCTTGTGCGCAGCAACGACGAGGGTACAGAGGAGAGTGAAAGATGAGGTAGGGAAATATATTCAGCTTGGTTGATTGTATTGATCGACTAGAGATTGACAAAAAAAATATTATTTTAGAGTTACCGTCTCATAGAACTATCATTTTTTAAAAACCGATCAAAAAGTATAAAAAATTTCTAATTTTGTGACTAAAATCTACCACTTTCAAAAAATGACCAGTTTAGTCGATCTAAACACATTTATGATATGTGGGACCCACCCGCCAGGGCTGACATGGCTGCAAAGTCAATTACGTTTATTTTGACTGTTAAGTTGACCGTTATTCCAAGTTGACCTACTCAATTTCAACAAAGTGAAAAATGAATAACTCAGGGAGGAATTCTGAAATAATTACATGAAGAAACAAAACACAAGTGCCATTCGTTCATAGATGGAAACATCATAGAAAAGCTAATGCCTGATGACATAGATTTTGTCAGTCATCGTAGGGTTCTTCATCAAGAACATTAACTCCTTGACGCCATCACGAGTAGCACCACCAGAAGCACCATGCAATAGTTGAGATTGAGTTTCAGAGTAGTTCAGTCTTGTTCCAGCTCCAGATGGGCTTTGAGTTTTTATAGTAAGAGGGCTCTGAAGAGAGCAACCTCCCCTCCCAGCGGTTCTTTGAGTAGTTTCATCCAATATCTTAGGCAATTCGCTATCAGGCTCCATACCTGCTTAATAGAGACCCTGTAGTATCTATTAAAAACTTAAAGGATTTCTACATTTCCACAACCCCCACTAGATTGACTCCAGTCAAATGAAGGTGTTTCATATTCGACCCAGAAAGGCGATTCAGGCGATGGTGCACCCTCGGTTCAGGATTTGGTGGCTTCCAGCATTTTTCATTGTTGTTCGTCTCGACGACGACGGCGGTTAGCGATTGGTGTTGGTTTAGTTTGCGCTAAGGCTCCCAGGGAACGGATTGTATTTTCTTTTTCCTCGGGGGTCTTTTTGCATTTGTGTTGGGATGTATATTATCTCTCGTGGGTTCTCGACACTGTTGCGTCTGTGCTATATTTGTAACAGACTCTTGTTAAAGGTATATGCAGTTATCTTAAAAAAGCCATTGTTTAGCAAGAACTTCAAAATCCACTATGTCGAGTGTCAACATTGAAGATCTTCATAACCCCCCCCCCCCCCCAACCAATCTAGCTAGAGTGCATTCAAAGAAGAGATGATAAACTGATAACACAATGAACACACCCTAAATATATGGGCATACCTCATGATTGACTCAAGGAGTACGTAGCTGCTTCGGAAGCAGAAATGAAGTAGTCTGGACGAAGGAGTTCATATCCGATCTAGGTGTCATACCTAGTGCATTGGGTCCAATGAAAATCTTTTGTGACAATACTGGTGCAATTGCCTTGGCAAAGGAACCCAGATTTCACAAGAGAACCAAGCGCATCAAGAGACGCTTCAATTCCATCCGCGATCAAGTCAAGGAGGGAGACATAGAGATTTGCAAGATACATACGGATCTAAATGTTGCAGACCTGTCGACTAAGCCTCTCTCACGAGCAAAACATGATCAGCACCAAGACTCCATGGGTGTTAGAATCATTACTATGTAATCTAGATTATTGACTCTAGTGCAAGTGGGTGACTGAAGGAAATATGCCATAGAGGCAATAATAAAGTTGTTATTTATATTTCCTTATATCATGATAAACGTTTATTATTCATGCTAAAATTGTATTAACCGGAAACTTAGTACATGTGTCAATACATAGACAAACAGAGTGTCCCTAGTATGACTCTACTAGACAAGCTCGTTAATCAAAGATGGTTAAGTTTCCTAGCCATAGACATGTGTTGTCACGTGATGAACGGGATCACATCATTAAAGAATGATGTGATGGACAAGACCCATCCGTTAGCTTAGCACTATGATCGTTTAGTATATTGCTATTGTTTTCTTCATGACTTATACATTTTCTTATGACTATGAGATTATGCAACTCCCGAATACCGGAGGAACACTTAGTGTGCTATCAAACGTCACAACGTAACTGGGTGATTATATATATGCTCTACAGGTGTCTCCGATGGTGTTTGTTGAGTTGGCATAGATCGAGATTATGATTTTTCACTCCGATTGTCGGAGAGGTATCTCTGGGCCCTCTCGGTAATGCATATCACTATAAGCCTTGCAAGCAATGTGACTAATGAGTTAGTTACGGGTTGATGCACTACCGAGCGAGTAAAGAGACTTGCCGGTAACGAGATTGAACTAGGTATGGTGATACCGATGATCGAATCTCGGGCAAGTAACATATCGATGACAAAGGGAGCAACGTATGTTGTTGTGCGGTTTGACCGATAAAGATCTTCATAGAATATGTAGGAGCCAATATGAGCATCCAGGTTCCGCTATTGGTTAATAACCGGAGATGTGTCTCGGTCATGTCTACATAGTTCTCGAACACGTAGGGTCCGCACGCTTAACGTTCAATGACGATTTGTATTATGAGTTTCTGTGATTTGATGACCGAAGCTTGTTCGGAGTCCCGGATGAGGTCACGAACGTGATGAGGAGTCTCTAAATGGTCGAGACATAAAGATTGATATATTGGACCATGTTATTCGGACACCGGAAGTGTTCGGGTTGGTTTCAGATCAAACCGGAGTGCCGGAGGGGTTACCGGAACCCCCCGGGGAAGTAATGGGACTTAGTGGGCCTTAGGGGAGAGAGATGGCAGCAGCCAGGAGGTGGCTATTGGGGAACGTAGTAATTTTAAAAAAATTCCTACGCACACGCAAGATCTTGGTGATGCATAGCAACGAGAGGGGAGAGTGTTGTCCACGTACCCTCGTAGACCGAAAGCGGAAGCATTATGACAAGGCGGTTGATGTAGTCATACGTCTTCACGATCGACCGATCCTAATACCAAACATACGGCACCTCCGCGATCTGCACACGTTCAGCTCGGTGATGTCTAACTCACGATCCAGTAGAGCTTCGAGGGAGAGCTTCGTCAGCACGACGGCATGATGACGGTGATGATGAAGCCACTGGTCACAGGGCTTCGCCTAAGCACTACGACGATATGACCGAAGTGGATTATGGTGGAGGGGGCACCGCACACGGCTAAGAGATCAATGATCAACTTGTGTCTATGGGGTGCCCCCTCCCCCGTATATAAAGGAGTGGAGGAGGGGGAGGGCCGGCCCTCTACTATGGCGCGCCCTAGGGAGTCCTACTCCCATCGGGAATAGGATTCCCCCCTTTCCAAGTAGTAGGAGTAGGAGAAAAGAAGGGGAAGAGAGAAGAGAAGGAAGGAGGGGGCGCCGCCCCTCCCCCTAGTCCAATTCGGACTAGGCCTTGGGGGGCGCGGCCTGCCCAACGCAGCCCCTCTCTCTCTCCCCTAAAGCCCAATAAGGCCCATATACTCCCCGGCGAATTCCCGTAACTCTCCGGTACTCCGATAAATACCCGAATCCTCATAACCTTTCAATGTACGAATATAGCCTTACAATATATCGATCTTTATGTCTCGAACATTTCGAGACTCCTCGTCATGCCCCTGATCTCATTCGCGACTCCGAAAAACCTTTGGTACATCAAAACACATAAACTCATAATACCGATCGTCACCGAACGTAAAGCGTGCAGACCCTACGGGTTCGAGAACTATGTAGACATGACCGAGACTCATCTGCGGTCAATAAACAATAGCGGAACCTGGATGCTCATATTGGCTCCCACATATTCTACGAAGATCTTTATCTGTCAAACCGCATAACAATATACGTTGTTCCCTTTGTCATTGGTATATTACTTGCCCAAGATTCGATCGTCGGTATCTCAATACCTAGCTCAATCTCGTTACCGGCAAGTCTCTTTACTCATTCCGTAATGCATCATCCCACAACTAACTCATTAGTTACATTGCTTGCAAGGCTTATAGTGATGTGCATTACCGAGAGGGCCCAGAGATATCTCTCCGATAATCGGAGTGACAAATCCTAATCTTGATCTATGCCAACTCAACACAAAACAAAATCTACTGTATTCCAACACAAAATTTAGCAGAAAATCTCGTGAGCTCCGTTAGCGAAAGAAAACAAAACACCACTTCAAGCCATATATCACCCTTCGATCATCTTTAGCTCCATCAAGAGGGAGGCAAAATAATGGGTCACGGCGGGCGCAAAAAAATGGGGTAACATCAGTGTAATAAGGAATGTATGTGCCAAACTTTGTTGTCCTCTCTTAATTAATGGATGGGGCAAAGCTTATGCCGTTCGTTTCGAAAAAATGATAAATATCTCCAACACATCACGAATATAACAACGATGAACACTCGCATGCGACTCGATTAACTCCAACATACTCGAGGAGCATCATGGACATGACAAGGGCAACACTGCCAATATGTATCCCTATGCAACACAGGGTTGACTCCAACATACCAGGGAAAATTTTCAACGTGAATTGGAGCCCAATTCGAACAGAATTCAAACTTTTGTCAACGTTCGAAAACAAAATTTGGAACTATACATTGAACACCAACGCAATGTAATATTCACCTGCCATCCCAACTCCAAGGTCAAGCGATTTGTCCCCAAACGTAGTTTGATCGCACGACGGGCGTCTTCCTCGTCACTCGCTGAATGGTGGGATGCTCTGCTCGTTCCTGAAGTAGTCGGTAGGATCCGCTATGACCTTGGTCATGGCGAGCCTCTGGAAGTTACCGCCGTAGTACTTCTCACCCCAAACCCTACCGGCCTGGTAGCTGGTCACGTTGCCCACAACGACATTCTGGCCGAGGTCGAGGTCCCTGTAGTTCACGTACGCACCCCTGGGGTTCTTGCTCACGTGCGGCTCCATGAACGCGTACATGTCTCTGAGCCACCTCGTCTGCGCCGACCCGTCCGTGGCGGCGGACCAGAAGTTCATGTACTGGATGTTGTACAGCACGCCGCCGCGGTGCGGGAACGGCGTCGCCGTCTCCGGGAGGCTGCTCATCTTGGCGCCGTAGGGGTCCATGATCATCAGCCCGTCCTCCGGCTTGGCGAACCGGGCGAAGATCTCCGCCCACACGTCCTCGGGGATGGCCTGCCGGACGTAGTCGGAGGTGGCCTTGCTGAAGGGGGTGCTGGAGATGGTCCGGTTCAGGATGTCCTCCACGGCGGCGGTGGGGCCCAGGTAGATGTAGGGCACGGACTGGATCCATGTCATCTCCGTGCAGTGCGTCCGGTTCACGCCGAGCTCCGGGAAGCGGCTGTCCATCAGCGGCAGCAGCGCGTCGCACGTGCCCAGGTACATGGACTGGAAGCGAGCCACCTGTTTGTGGAGGCGCACCGTGATGAAAATGTCCTCGGGGAGAGCCGGAGCGACCTGCTGCCATTTGGTGAGCATGCGCACCGCGCCCTCGTCGGCGGACTTTAGGACGGTGAACAGCGTCACCGTCGGCGGGACTGGCACGAGCTTCACCTTCCACGAAAGCACGATGCCGAAGCTCCCGCCGCCGCCGCCCCCGCGGATGGCCCAGAACACGTCCGGCTCCATGACCTGCTTGTCCACGAGCTCCCCGTTGGCGTCGACGAGCGTGGCGTCCAGGACGTTGTCGGCGGCGAGGCCGTACTTGCGCAGCAGCATGCCGAACCCGCCACCGCTGAGGTGCCCGCCCACGCCGATCGTCGGGCACAGGCCGGCCGGGAACGCCAGCTGCTTGCTCGCCTGCGAGATGGCGTAGAACAGCTCCCCGAGCGTCGCGCCGGAGTCCACCCACGCGGTGGCGGCCTCCCGGTTGACGCGCACGGAGCGGAGGTTGGCCAGGTCGACGACGGCGAACGCCTCGCGGCGCTCGGAGCGGTACGAGAGACCCTCGTAGTCGTGCCCGCCGCTGCGCACGCGGACGCGCACGTCGTGCCGGCGGCCGCACACCACGGCGGCCTGGACGTGGGAGGCGTTCGTCGGCGTGACGATGCAGAGCGGAATCACCGTGCCAGGCGTGGAGAACTTGGCGTTCCGGATGGAGGACGCCAGTACCGACGAGAACGAAGGCGAGCCCTGCGTGTACAGGAGCTGCTTGGGCATGGCCGCCGACAGGCATTGGAGGAAGCCGTCGGAGGAAGCCACGGAAGGGACGACGGACGCGTAGCAGGACAGGAGGCCGGAGAGGAGCCCCAGCGCCAAGCTACGACGCGACGCCATGACCGTGTGTTGCGACGATGCAGCGCTAGCTGTTGCAACCTCGCTATATTTGCATGGTGTCCGGCTCCACCTTCCACCTATAATTGGCCTTCGCTATCGGTCTTCAGCTGACAGCCATGCAGAAATAGTACAGCCATGGCCAATTGGCCATGATTGATCCGGGACTGGGAGGATCAGGATAGGGGCTGATGTGGTGATAATCGACTGGCATTGCAAAGTGTAATGTAATCTAGTGGAGTAGTCGATCAGGCGATCTGAGCTGTGGAGCCTAGCTCTCACTCTTGACCAGATGCGATGACTTCTTGTCCCCGTGAGAGAAAAATCATGTCACTAGCTTGTCGTCCATTCTTCTTGATCAGGATAGGATGAAACTTCAAGAAAAAATTAATGACGTGTTTGGTTGCCTGCATACAGCCCAACCAGCCCCACGTGATGCAAAAATGGCTCGTTTCGTTGCATGTATTCGTTGTTTGGTCTGCATAGCACAAACCTTAAAACACCTCCCAGCCAAGAATGGCTGAATCGTTCGTTTCCTCCCAACCAGGCTCGGCGATGCAGGAGAAGGGAAGGCGGCACCGAGCTCATGCGACCACGAAGATGGCACAACCTCGTGCGAGTCTCTGAAAATTTTGCAGGACGAATTGGGGATACCTCCCTTTGAATCGATCTCCTAATATAGTCACCCTCACCTCACCGCCCAAACTCCCGCCACAATTCCCCCCCTTTCGGGCTCACCGTTCCATGCGGATCGTCATCGACGAGCAGATAAGAGGCACGTCTTCTCCGTCCTGTTCCATGATGGTTGTAAGTTCGATCACTCCCTCCTCTCTACTCGTTCTAACTAGATATGTGGGCATGTGATATGAGTAGATATGTGAGCATGTAGTAGCATGGTAGACTGACAATCCGTGAGAATATGATGTTGTGGTAGCTAGTGGTGATAGACTGGGTAGGATTTGATGATCTTCATGTTGTTTCCATGTCGTCAAGGATGATAGTATGGTAGATATGGTACTAGGTGTTGCATGCTAGGTGATACTTGTGATGGATTGGTACTATTGCAAGTATGTAGAGGTGTGGTACTGTGCTGAACTCCATGGTATGCTATGAGATTGAATAACAGTCATGGATGGTATGTTCAACTCGATGATCAACATGTACTATGATTACTGTTCATGTTATTGGTCGTTCGTACAGTTCATGTTTAGTGTGTTCCACTCTTGTTAATGATAATGCTTGTCCGAAAGTCAGGTTCCGTCAGGCCATTGTCTTGTCCGAAAGTCAGTTTCTGTTGTCCTATGTCAAGGACTCCCAACCTATGACTGAGGAGCAGATGCCTCCAAATTCAAATGTCTTCAATGGGTTTGTTGTGCCTCCAACATGTCTACATAATTTGTGTTGGTTGTGCCTAATGCTGATGCTGATGCTGCACATAAGGCAACCGTCAAGGCTGCGAAGGCAAAGAAAGATGGGAGGGGAGCCATGAAATAGCAATTGTTCATGTCCACCTTCCTGCTTAACAAGATGTGTGATATCATAGAAAGTGGGGGTGAGGATTAACAAGGGCTTCAAGGAGGTGCACTTGAACTCTGTTGGGAAGTAGGTGTTTGAGTTATGTGGCCCGAAGAGGAGGGGGGATGTAGTACAGTAGAGATAAGTATTTCCCTTAGTGAGAACCAAGGTTTATCGAACCAATAGGAGAATCATGCAAATTCCCGTCTTCAGTACCTACACACACAAAAGCATATACTTGCACCCAACACGGGTAAGAGGGTTGTCAATCCCCTTGGACCCATTACTTGCAAGGATTAATTCTGATAGTGGCTGTGTTGGAAATATGCCCTAGAGGCAATAATAAATTAGTTATTATTATATTTCCTTGTTCATGATAATCGTTTATTATCCATGCTAGAATTGTATTGATAGGAAACTCAGATACATGTGTGGATACATAGACAACACCATGTCCCTAGTAAGCCTCTAGTTGACTAGCTCGTTGATCAATGGATGGTTACGGTCTCCTGACCATGGACATTGGATGTCCTTGATAATGGGATCACATCATTAGAAGAATGATGTGATGGACAAGACCCAATCCTAAGCATAGCACAAGATCGTGTAGTTCGTATGCTAAAGCTTTTCTAATGTCAAGTATCATTTCCTTAGACCATGAGATTGTGCAACTCAAGGATACCGTAGGAATACTTTGGGTGTGCCAAACGTCACAACGTAACTGGGTGGCTATAAAGGTGCACTACGGGTATCTCCGAAAGTGTCTGTTGGGTTGGCGTGAATCGAGACTGGGATTTGTCACTCCGTGTGACGGAGAGGTATCTCTGGGCCCACTCGGTAGGACATCATCATAATGTGCACAATGTGATCAAGGAGTTGATCCCGGGATGATGTGTTACGGAACAAGTAAAGAGACTTGCCGGTAACGAGATTGAACAAGGTATCGGCATACCGACGATCGAATCTCGGGCAAGTACCATACCGCTAGACAAAGGGAATTGAATACAGGATTGATTGAATCCTTGACATCGTGGTTCATCCGATGAGATCATCGTGGAACATGTGGGAGCCAACATGGGTATCCAGATCCCGCTGTTGGTTATTGGCCGGAGAGTTGTCTCGGTCATGTCTACGTGTCTCCCGAACCCGTAGGGTCTACACACTGAAGGTTCGATGACGCTAGGGTTATAGGGAATAGATATACGTGGTTACTGAATGTTGTTCGGAGTCCCGGATGAGATCCCGGACATCACGAGGAGTTCCGGAATGGTCCGGAGGTAAAGACTTATATATAGGAAGTATGGTTTTGGCCACCGGAAGTGTTCTGGGCATCACCGGTAGTGTACCAGGACCACAGGAGGTGTCCGGGGGTCCACTAGGTGGGGCCACCAGCCCCAGAAGGTTGTGTGGGCCAAGTGTGGGAGGGGACCAGCCCTAGGTGGGCTGGTGCGCCCCCCCCCCCCCACCAAGGCCCAAGGCGCCCTCAAGAGGAGAGGGGTTAAACCCTAGGCGCAGATGGGCCCTAAGGCCCACCCTAGGTGCGCCCCCCTCTCTCTCCCCTTGGCCGCCTCCCAGATGGGATCTGGGGGCTGCCGCCACCCCTAGGGAGGGAACCCTAGGTGGGGGCGCAGCCCCTCCCCTCCCCCTATATATACTTGAGGTTTTGGGGCTGCCCAACATGCGATTCGATCTCCCTCTTAGCGCAGCCCTGCCTCTCTCCTTCCTCCTCTCCCGTGGTGCTTGGCGAAGCCCTGCAGGATTGCCACGCTCCTCCACCACCACCACGCCGTCGTGCTGCTGCTGGATTGAGTCTTCCTCAACCTCTCCCTCTCCTTGCTGGATCAAGGCATGGGAGACGTCACCGGGCTGTACGTGTGTTGAACGCGGAGGTGCCGTCCGTTCGGCACTTGGTCATCGGTGATTTGGATCACGGTGAGTACGACTCCGTCAACCCCGTTCACTTGAACGCTTCCGCTTAGCGATCTACAAGGGTATGTAGATGCACTCTCTTCCCCCTCGTTGCTGGTTTCTCCATAGATAGATCTTGGTGACACGTAGGAAAATTTTGAATTTCTGCTACGTTCCCCAACAGTGGGATCATGAGCTAGGTCTATTGCGTAGATTCTTTGCACGAGTAGAACACAAAGTAGTTGTGGGCGTTGATTTTGTTCAATATGCTTACCGTTACTAGTCCAATCTTGATTCGGCGGTATTGTGGGATGAAGCGGCCCGGACCGACCTTACACGTACACTTACGTGAGACAGGTTCCACCGACTGACATGCACTAGTTGCATAAGGTGGCTAGCGGGTGCCAGTCTCTCCCACTTTAGTCGGATCGGTTTCGATAAAAAGGGTCCTTATGAAGGGTAAATAGCAATTGACATATCACGTTGTGGTTTTGCGTAGGTAAGAAACGTTCTTGCTAGAAACCCATAGCAGCCACGTAAAAAATTTGCAAACAACAATTAGAGGACGTCTAACTTGTTTTTGCAGGGTATGCCATGTGATGTGATATGGCCAAAAGGATGTGATGAATGATATATGTGATGTATGAGATGATCATGTTCTTGTAATAGGAATCACGACTTGCATGTCGATGAATATGACAACCGGCAGGAACCATAGGAGTTGTCTTAATTTATTTATGACCTGCGTGTCAAACGTAAACATCATGTAATTACTTTACTTTATTGCTAACCGTTAGCTGTAGTAGTAGAAGTAATAGTTGGCGAGACAACTTCATGAAGACACGATGATGGAGATCATGATGATGGAGATCATGGTGTCATGCCGGGACGATGATGATCATGGAGCCCCGAAGATGGAGATCAAAAGGAGCAAAGTGATGATGGCCATATCATGTCACTATTTGATTGCATGTGATGTTTATCATGTTTTTGCATCTTATTTGCTTAGAACGACGTTAGTAAATAAGATGATCCCTCATTAAAATTTCAAGAAAGTGTTCTCCCTAACTGTGCACCGTTGCGAAGGTTCGTCGTTTCGAAGCACCACGTGATGATCGGGTGTGATAGATTCTATCGTTCGAATACAACGGGTGTTGACGAGCCTAGCATGTATAGACATGGCCTCGGAACACATGCGAAACACTTAGGTTAACTTGACGAGACTAGCATGTACAGACATGGCCTCGGAACACGGAGGACCGAAAGGTCGAACATGAGTCGTATAGAAGATGCGATCAACATGAGATGTTCACTGATGATGACTAGTCCGTCTCACGTGATGATCGGACACGGCCTAGTTGACTCGGATCATGTAATCACTTAGATGACGAGAGGGATGTCTATCTGAGTGGGAGTTCATAAGATGAACTTAATTATCCTGAACATAGTCAAAAGATCTTTGCAAATTATGTCATAAGCTCGCGCTTTAGTTCCACTGTTTTAGATATGTTCCTAGAGAAAATATAGTTGAAAGTTGATAGTAGCAATTATGCGGACAATAGAAGGCTTATGTCCTTAATGCAACGCTCGGTGTGCTGGACCTCGAACGTGGTCTGTGGATGTTCCGAACATCTGACATACACGTTTTGATGACTACATGATAGTTCGGTAATGTTAAATGGTTTAGAATTGAGGCACCAAAGACATTTTTGCAATGTCGCGGAACATATGAGATGTTTCGAGGGCTGAAATTTGGATTTCAGGCTCGTGCCCACGTCAAGAGGTATAAGACCTCCGACGAATTTTCTTAGCCTGCAAACTAAGGGAGAAAAGCTCAATCGTTGAGCTTGTGCTCAGATTGTCTGAGTACAACAATCACTTGAATCGAGTGGGAGTTGATCTTCCAGATAAGATAGTGATGTTTCTCCAAAGTCATTGCCACCAAGCTGCTAGAGCTTCGTAATGAACTATAACATATCAGGGATAGATATGATGATCCTTGAAATATTCGCGATGTTTGACACCGCGAAAGTAGAAATCAAGAAGGAGCATCAATTGTTGATGGTTAGTGAAACCACTAGTTTCAAGAAGGGCAAGGGCAAGAAGGGATACTTCATGAAACGGCAAATCAGCTGCTGCTCTAGTGGAGAAACCCAAGGTTGAACCCAAACCCGAGACTGAGTGCTTCTGTAATAAGGGGAACAGCCACTGGAGCAGAATTACCCTATATACTTGGTAGATGAGAACGCTGTCGATAGAAGTATATTGGATATACATTATGTGAATGTGTACTTTACTAGTACTCCTAGTAGCATCAGGGTATTAGATACCGGTTCGGTTGCTGAGTGTTAGTAACTCGAAATAAAAGCTACGGAATAAACGGAGACTAGCTAAAGGTGAGCTGACGAGATGTGTTGGAAGTGTTTCCAAGGTTGATATGATCAAGCATCGCACGCTCCCTCTACCATCGAGATTGGTGTTAAACCTAAATAATTGTTATTTGGTGTTTGCGTTGAGCATAGACATGATTGGAATATGTCTATCGCAATACGGTTATTCATTTAAGGAGAATACTGGTTACTCTATTTATTTGAATAATACCTTCAATGGTCTTGCACCTAAAATGTATGGTTTATTGAATCTCGATCATAGTGATACACATGTTCATGCGAAAAGATATAAGATAGTAATGATAGTACCGCCTACTTGTGGCACTGCCATGTAAGTCATAAAACGCATGAAGAAGCTCCATGTTGATAGATCTTTGGACTCACTCATTTTTGAAAAGGATTGAGACATGTGAACCATGTCTATTGGTATATACGCATGAAGAAACTCCATACAGATGGACCGTTTGGACTCACTTGTTTTTGAATCGCTTGAGACATGCAAATCATACCACATGGGCAAGATGACTGAAAGCTTCGGTTTCAGTAAAATGGAACAAGAAAGAAACTTGTTGGAAGTAACACATTTTGATGTGTGCAGTCCAATGAGTGCTGAGGCACGCAGTGGATATCGTTATGCTCTTACTTCACAGATGATTTGAGTAGATACTGAGCATATTTACTCGATGAAACACAAGTCTGAATTATTGAATGGTTCAAGTAATTTCAGAATGAAGTTGAAGATCGTCGTGACAAGAGGATAAAATATCTATGATATGATCATAGAGATGAATATCTGAGTTGCGAGTTTGGTACACAATTGAGACATTGTGGAAATTGTTTCACGACTAGTACCGCCTGGAACACCATAGTGTGATGGTGTGTCCGAACATCATAACTGCACCCTATTGGATATGATGCATACCATGATGTCTCTTATCGAATTACCACTATCGTTCATGGGTTAGGCATTAGAGACAACCGCACTCACTTTAAATAGGGCACCACGTAATTCCGATGAGATGACACCGTATGAACTATGGTTTAGAGAAAGCTAAGCTGTCATTTCTTAAAAGTTTGGGGCTGCGACGCTTATGTGAAAAAGTTTCAGGCTGATAAGCTCAAACCCAAAGCGGATAAATGCATCTTCATAGGACACCCAAAATAGTTGGGTATACCTCCTGTCTCAGATCCGAAAGCAATAGGGATTGTTTCTCAAATCGGGTCCTTTCTCGAGGAAAAGTTTCTCTCGAAAGAATTGAGTGGGAGGATGGTGGAGACTTGATGAGGTTATTGAACCGTCACTTCAACTAGTGTGTAGCAGGGCACAGGAGTTGTTCCTATGGCACCTACACCAATTGAAGTGGAAGCTTATGATAGTGATCATGAGACTTCGGATCAAGTCACTCCCAAACCTTGTAGGATGACAAGGATGCGTACTACTTCAGAGTGGTACGTAATCCTGTCTTGGAAGTCATGTTGCTAGACAACAATGAACCTACGAGCTATGGAGAAGCGAAGGTGGGACCGGATTCCGATGAATGGCTCGAGGCCATAAAATCCGAGAGAGGATCCATGTATGAAAACAAAGTGTAGAATTTGGAAGAACGGCTCGATGGTCGTGAGGCTGTTGAGTACAGATGGATTTTAAAAGGAAGACGGACAATGATGGTAAATGTCACCATTAAGAAAGCTCGACTTGTCGTTAAGATGCTTCCCGACAAGTTCAAGGAGTTGACTACGATGAGACTTTCTCACTCGTAGCAATGCTAAGAGTCTGTTGGAATTAGCAGGTACTACATTATTTATGAAATCTTGCATATAGGATGTCAAAATATTGTTTCCTTGTTCTTGAGGAAAGGTTGTATGTGATACAACCAGAAGATTTTGTCGATCCTGAAAGATGCTAACAAGTATGCAAAGCCCCAGCAGTCCTTCTAAGGACTGGAGTAAGCATCTCGGAGTTGGAATGTACACTTTGATGAGATGATCAAAGATTTTGGGTTTATACAAAGTTTATGAGAAACTTGTATTTTCAAAGAAGTGAGTGGGAGCACTATAGAATTTCTGATGAGTATATGTTGTTGACATATTGTTGATCAGAAATGATGTAGAATTTCTGGAAAGCATATAGGGTTATTTGAAAAGTGTTTTTCAATGGAAAACCTGGATTAAGCTACTTGAACATTGAGCATCAAGATCTATAAGGATAGATCAAAATGCTTAATGGTACTTTTCAAATGAGCACATACCTTAACATGATCTTGAAGGTGCTCAAGATGGATCAGTCAAAGAAGGAGTTCTTGCCTGAATTGTAAGGTATGAAGTTAAGACTTAAAGCTCGACCACGGCAGAAGAAAGAGGAAGGATGAAGGTTGTCCCCTATGCTTTTGTCATAGGCTCTATACAGTATGCCATGCTGAGTACCGCACCTGATGTGTGCCTTGCTACATGTCTGGCAAGAGGGTACAAAGGTGATCTAGGAATAGGTCACCAGATAGCGGTCAAAATTATCCTTAGAGGAATAAGGATATGTTTCTCGGTTATGGAGGTGATAAAGAGTTCGACGTAAAGAGTTACATCGATGCAAGCTTAACACCTATCCGGATAGCTCTGAGTAGAGTAAACCAGATTCGTATAGTAGAACAGTTGTTTGAAATATAGCATAGTAGCGACATCTACAAGATGACATAGAGATTTGCAAAGTACATACGGATCTGAATGTTGCAGACCCGTTGACTAAAACCTCTCTCACAGACATAACATGATCAAACCAAGAACTCATTGAGTGTTAATCACATAGTGATGTGAACTAGATTATTGACTCTAGTAAACTCTTTGGATGTTGGTCACATAGCGATGTGACCTGTGAGTGTTAATCACATGGCGATGTGAACTAGATTATTGACTCTAGTGCAAGTGGGAGACTGTTGGAAATATGCCCTAAAGGCAATAATAAATTAGTTATTATTATATTTCCTTGTTCATGATAATCGTTTATTATCCATGCTAGAATTGTATTGATAGGAAACTCAGATACATGTGTGGATACATAGACAACACCATGTCCCTAGTAAGCCTCTAGTTGACTAGCTCGTTGATCAATGGATGGTTACGGTTTCCTGACCATGGACATTGGATGTCCTTGATAACGGGATCACATCATTAGAAGAATGATGTGATGGACAAGACCCAATCCTAAGCATAGCACAAGATCGTGTAGTTCGTATGCTAAAGCTTTTCTAATGTCAAGTATCATTTCCTTAGACCATGAGATTGTGCAACTCCCGGATACCGTAGGAATACTTTGGGTGTGCCAAACGTCACAACGTAACTGGGTGGCTATAAAGGTGCACTACGGGTATCTCGGAAAGTGTCTGTTGGGTTGGCACGAATCGAGACTGGGATTTGTCACTCCGTGTGACGGAGAGGTATCTCTGGGCCCACTCGGTAGGACATCATCATAATGTGCACAATGTGATCAAGGAGTTGATCACGGGATGATGTGTTACAGAACGAGTAAAGAGACTTGCCGGTAACGAGATTGAACAAGGTATCGGCATACCGATGATCGAATCTCGGGCAAGTACCATACCGCTAGACAAAGGGAATTGAATACGAGATTGATTGAATCCTTGACATCGTGGTTCATCTGATCAGATCATCGTGGAACATGTGGGAGCCAACATGGGTATCCATGTCCCACTGTTGGTTATTGGCCGGAGAGTTGTCTCGGTCATGTCTACGTGTCTCCCGAACCCGTAGGGTCTACACACTTAATGTTCGATGACGCTAGGGTTATAGGGAATAGATATACGTGGTTACCAAATGTTGTTCGGAGTCCCGGATGAGATCCCGGACATCACGAGGAGTTCCGGAATGGTCCGGAGGTAAAGATTTATATATAGGAAGTATGGTTTTGGCCACCGGAAGTGTTCTGGGCATCATCGATAGTGTACCGGGACCACCGGAGGTGTCCGGGGGTCCACTAGGTGGGGCCACCAGCCCCAGAAGGTTGTGTGGGCCAAGTGTGGGAGGGGACCAGCCCCAGGTGGGCTGGTGCGCCCCCCCACCAAGGCCCAAGGCGCCCTCAAGAGGAGAGGGGGCAAACCCTAGGCGCAGATGGGCCCTAAGGCCCACCCTAGGTGCGCCCCCCCTCTCTCTCCCCTTGGCCGCCTCCCAGATGGGATTTGGGGGCTGCCGCCACCCCTAGGGAGGGAACCCTAGGTGGGGCGCAGCCCCTCCCCTCCCCCTATATATACTTGAGGTTTTGGGGCTGCCCAACATGCGATTCGATCTCCCTCTTAGCGCAGCCCTGCCTCTCTCCTTCCTCCTCTCCCGTGGTGCTTGGCGAAGCCCTGCAGGATTGCCACGCTCCTCCGCCACCACCACGCCATCGTGCTGCTGCTGGATGGAGTCTTCCTCAACCTCTCCCTCTCTCCTTGCTGGATCAAGGCATGGGAGACGTCACCGGGTTGTACGTGTGTTGAACGCGGAGGTGCCGTCCGTTCGGCACTTGGTCATCGGTGATTTGGATCACGGCGAGTACGACTCCATCAACCCCGTTCACTTGAACGCTTCCGCTTAGCGATCTACAAGGGTATGTAGATGCACTCTCTTCCCCCTCGTTGCCGGTTTCTCCATAGATAGATCTTGGTGACACGTAGGAAAATTTTGAATTTCTGCTACGTTCCCCAACAGGCTGGAATATAAATAAATTGCAAAACAAAAGAAAAGTAAATAAATTGCAGGAAGGTGTTTTTGATTTTTATAATATGTAAAAGTAGACCCCGGGGCCCATAGTTTTCACTAGAGACTTCTCTCTTGAACACATAGCATACGGTAGGTAAACAAATTATTGTTGGACAATTGATAGAAAAGCGCATAATTATGACGTATTCATGACAATGATCTTGTATGCAGGCATCACGTCTGAGACAGGTAGACTGACTCCTGCTTGCATCTACTACTATTACTCCATCAATCGACCGCTGTCCAGCATGCATCTATGGTATTAAGTTCATGACAAACGGAGTAACACCTTAAGCAAGATGACATGATGTAGACAATGTAAACCCAATCAATATGAATAAACCCCATTGTTTTACCCTTAATGGCAACAATACAAATACGTGTCTTGTCCGCTACTATGTCATTGGGATATAGAGCACCACAAGGTTGAACCCATTATAAAGCACCTCTCCAACTGAACATAAATCAATCTAGTTGGCCAAACCAAATGGATAATCGGAGAGAAATACAAAGTTACAACAATCATGCATAATAAAGTTCAGAAAAGACTCAATTACTTCCAATGAATAACCTGATCATGAACCCTTAATTCATCGGATCCCAACAGACACACTGCAAAAGAAGATTACATCGGATAGAACTCCAAGAAGATGGGGGAGAACATTGTATTGAAGATCAAAGAGAGAGAAGAAGCCATCTAGCTACTAGCTATGGACTCGTAGGTCTATGGTAAACTGCTCACGCATCATCGAAATACAGCAAGGATGATGTAGAAGTCCTCCATGATCGGTTCCCCCTCCGGCAGAGTACCAGAAAAAGCCTCCAAATGGGATCGCATAAGAACGGAAACTTGCGGCGGCGGAAAAAGGGTTTCAGGTGGCTCTCTAGGGGTTTCCCAATATTTGAGAATTTATAAAGTGGTATTAGGTCAGACGGAGCCTCGTGGGGCCCACAAGGTAACAGGGAGGCCCCTAGAGGCGCCCTATTGCCTTGCAGTCTCCTCGTTCGTCGTATGGTCTCCTCCCGAAGCTTCTAGGGTATCTCTTGTCTAGACAAAAATCGTCAAAAAGTTTCATAACGTTTGCACTCTGTTTGGTACTGATTTTCTGGGAAACAAAAACAAACAGAAAAATAACAACTGACACTAGGCACTGGGTTAATAAGTTAGTCTAAAAAAATGATATAAAATAGCACAAAAGGCATATAAAGTATCCAAAATTGATAATATAATAGCATGAGACAATAAAAAATTATAGATACGTTGGATACGTATCACTCAACCCAGGTGAGGGAGTCCTGGATTAGGGGGTGTCCGGGTAGCCGGACTATACCTTCAGCCGGACTCTTGGACTATGAAGATACAAGATTGAAGACTTTGTCCCGTGTTCGGACGGGACTTTCCTTGGCGTGGAAGGCAAGCTTGGTGATGCGGATATTTAGATCTCCTACCATTGTAACCGACTTTGTGTAACCCTAACCCTCTCCGGTGTCTATATAAACCGGAGGGTTTTAGTCCGTAGGACAACACAACATACAACAATCATACCATAGGCTAGCTTCTAGGGTTTAGCCTCCTTGATCTCGTGGTAGATCTACTCTTGTACTACCCATATCATCAATATTAATCAAGCAGGACGTAGGGTTTTACCTCCATCGAGAGGGCCCGAACCTGGGTAAAACTTCGTGTCCCTTGTCTCCTGTTACCATCCGCCTAGACGCACAGTTCGGGACCCCTTACCCGAGATCTGCCGGTTTTGACACCGACATTGGTGCTTTCATTGAGAGTTCCTCTGTGTCGTCGCTTTTAGGCCCGATGGCTCCTTCGATCATCAACAACGATGCAGTCCAGGGTGAGACTTTTCTCCCCGGACAGATCTTCGTTTTCGGCGGCTTCGCACTGCGGGCCAATTTGCTTGGCCATCTGGAGAAGATCAAAAGCTACGCCCCTGGCCATCAGGTCAGATTTGGAAGTTTAAACTACACGGCTGACATCCGCGGGGACTTGATCTTTTCGACGAATTCGAGCCACAGCCGAGCGCGCCGCACTGTCTCGATGGGCAAGATCTAGCTCTGCCGCCGAACAGTGCCCCGGAGGCCGCACACGCTTTAGTTCCGACCCTTAATTCGGAGCCGGCTGCGCCGATCGAGGATGAGCGGTTAGACGCCGCCTTGGGGGCTGCGATCTCAAAGGCGATTGAGCCAAACACCAGCCCCGCACTCCGTAAGGCCCGTGACTCTGAGGGGCCGGATTCCTCTCCGGACTCCAAGCCCTCCGCGCACCTGCCGATCGAATCCGATTGGGCGCCGATCATGGAGTTCACCGCTGCGGACATCTTCCAGCACTCGCCCCTCGGCGAAATCCTGAAGTCGCTAAAGTCTCTCTATTTATCAGGAGAGCCTTGGCCGGACTACGGTCAGCAAGGTTGGGATACAGACGATGAAGAAATTCAAAGGCCACCCACCACCCACTTCGTAGCCACTGTCGATGACTTAACCGACATGCTCGACTTCGACTCCGAAGACATCGATGGTATGGACGACGATGCAGGAGACGACCAACAACCAGCACCTATAGGGCACTGGAAGGCCACCTCGTCATACGACATATATATGGTGGACACTCCAAAAGATGGAGATGGCGATGGAACAACGGGGGATGACACCTCCAAGAAACAACTCAAGCGTCGGCGTCAGCGGCGCCGCTCTAAATCCCGCCAAAGCAAAAACGGTGATTCTGGCACGGGAGATAATAATACTCCAGATAGCACCGAAAAACACCCCCTCCAGCAAGATTCAACACAGGAGGATGGAGAAGCCGGCCCTCACGAGAGAGCGGCAGACAGAGAGGTTGAGGATGTTAATTATATGCCTCCCTCCAAAGACGAGGCAAGCCTCGACCACGACGAATTCGTTGTGCCAGAGGATCCAGCCAAACAAGAGCGTTTTAAACGCAGGCTCATGGCCACGGCAAGCAGCCTCAAGAAAAAGCGGCAACAGCTTAGAGCTGATCAAGACTTGCTAGCCGACAGATGGACTGAAGTCCTTGCGGCCGAAGAGTATGAACTCGAATGCCCCTCCAAGAGTTATCCAAAGCGCATGCTGCTACCCCGATTAGAGGAGGAAGCACATAAACCTACATCACCATCGCATGACATGGCCGACCAGCCACCTCATGGCCGTGACAGACAGGCCTCTCGGCCCTCCACTCAAGCCGTGCCCCGGCGTCGCTCAAAATATACTAAGGCACGGGAAAATGCGCCAGACCTACAAGAGAAACTGGAGGACAAGGCAAGACAAACACGATCGATCTACGGATCACATGGGCGCCCCACGGCACGTGACGGGGATCGTCACTCCGGACATAATAAATCCGGCCGGGCCGAACACAATAGACAAAGCTCATTCGAGCTGCGTCATGATATAGCCCAATACAGAGGCGCCGCACACCCACTATGCTTCACAGATGAAGTAATGGATCATAAAATCCCTAAGGGTTTCAAACCCGTGAACATCAAATCATATGATGGCACAACAGACCCTGCGGTATGGATCGAGGATTATCTCCTTCATATCCACATGGCTCGCGGCGATGATCTACACGCCATCAAATACCTCCCGCTCAAACTTAAGGGACCGGCCCGGCATTGGCTTAACAGCTTGCCAGCAGATTCAATCGGTTCTTGGGAGGACCTGGAAGCCGCATTCCTCGACAATTTCCAGGGTACCTATGTGCGACCACCAGACACCGATGACCTAAGCCACATAATTCAGCAGCCAGAGGAATCGGCCAGGCAATTCTGGACACGGTCCCTAACAAAGAAAAACCAAATAGTCGACTGTCCGGACGCAGAGGCCCTAGCAGCCTTCAAGCATAACATCCGCGACGAGTGGCTTGCCCGACACCTTGGACAGGAAAAGCCGAAATCTATGGCAGCCCTCACGACACTCATGACCCGCTTCTGCGCGGGAGAAGATAGCTGGCTAGCTCGCAGCAACAACTTACCCAAGAACCTTGGTAATTCGGATACCAAGGACAAAAGTGGCAGGTCGCGTCGGAACAAGCAAAAGCGTCACGTTAACAGCGACAACAACAAGGATACGGCAGTCAATGCCGGATTCAGAGGCTACAAATCCGGTCAGCGGAAAAATCCATTCAAAAGAAATACTCAGGGCTCGTCCAGTTTGGACCGAATACTCGACCGCTTGTGCGAGATACATGGCACCCCCGAAAAGCCAGCCAATCACACCAACAGGGATTGTTGGGTGCTCAAGCAGGCAGGCAAGTTCAATGTCGAAAATAGAAACAAGGAGCTACGTAGCAATGATGAGGAGGAGCCCAGGCCGCCGAACAGCAGTGGACAAAAGGTCTTTTCCCCACAAGTGCGCACGGTGAACATGATATACGCAACCCACATCCCCAAGAAGGAACGGAAGCGTGCGTTACGGGACGTGTACGCGATAGAGCCAGTCGCCCCAAAGTTCAACCCATGGTCCTCCTGTCCGATCACTTTTGATCGAAGGGACCACCCCACTAGCATCCGTCATGGCGGGTTCGCCGCATTGGTTCTAGACCCAATTATTGATGGATTTCATCTTACAAGAGTCCTTATGGACGGCGGCAGTAGCCTGAACCTGCTTTACCAGGACACTGTGCGGAAAATGGGCATAGATCCCTCGAGGATTAAGCCTACCAAAACGACCTTTAAAGGCATCATACCAGGTGTAGAGGCTAAACGCACAGGCTCAGTCACACTTGAAGTGGTCTTCGTATCTCCGGATAATTTCCGAAGCGAAGAGTTAATCTTCGACATAGTCCCGTTCCGCAGTGGCTATCACGCACTGCTCGGGCGAACCGCATTTGCAAAGTTCAATGCGGTACCGCACTACGCATACCTCAAGCTCAAGATGTCAGGCCCTCGAGGAGTAATTACGGTCAATGGAAACACCGAACGCTCCCTCCGAATGGAGGAGCACACGCCGGCCCTCGCATCGGAAGTACAAAGCAACCTCTCTAGGCAGTTCTCCAGTCCGGCCGTTAAGAGGCCGGACACTGTCAAGCGCGCCCGGAGTAACCTACAACAAGACCGCTTGGCACATTCTGAGCAGGCGTAGCAATGCAGCCCCAACCCCAGCCCTCGCGAAATAGCAGAACCAGTGCTTCGCGTACATAACTACGCTCTCAAAATACCATGGGCACAGGGGAAGGGGCACCATCACGGCATGCCCAAAACACGGCTTAAACCGTACTAGGGGCTGCCGAATTCTTTCTTTATCTTCTCTTACTTTCAGGACTCCATACTTCGGACGACCTGTTCGGCAATTCAACTGCCGCACAAATGATGCAAGAACCAGGGTAGCAGACAAGCCATGCCGCATTATGGACTCCCAGGTGGTCTCTATCACGAGCAGCATACCTGTTTTGCATTCAAATTCCGCGGCCCGCCCCTGGACTGGACATGTTAAATAGTCCAACTTTTTGCTTATCGCGCTATTTGTATCGTTCTGCTTTGATCGCAGCTCTTTTAAACAATGCATAGTCTTTATCTATTTTTTGCATTACCCTTTTTCCAAATATATGTTCATTAATAACATGTTGCACCCGTACACTGTGGTACGGCAAATACGCCAGGGGCTTCAGTACCCCTCAATATGGTGTGAGAAGTCCGAACACTTTAACAAGTGCGGCACCCCGAACTTATAGCATTATATGCATTGGCTCCGAATCATGTCTTGGGTCAATAGTTGGGTTTGCCCGGCTCCTATGTTTTGGTACCTTACGTTCCGCTATATCGGCTAAGGTAGCACTAGGAGAACTACTGCGATTGTGCCCCAGTTGAGCTGGGCTGAGCACCTCAGTAGAGAAAGCTAAAACAGACTGTCATGATGAAGCGAGAGACCGGTCGCTGTTCAAGAGGTTTTTCGAGTCCCTAAAGACTTATGCCGCTTAGAGCGAGGAACCGGCTTTGTCCGGCCAAGGCGTGGATAGCGCCCCGAACTCGGTCTTCTGAATTCTAGGGGCTTCGTCGAAATTTAAAATTATAGAGTTCTATGGCTAAGTGAGAGTGTTCAAGCATTATAGTCCGATTGCCTTGTTCGTTGTGCTGAGCGCCTCCCTCGAAGGACCCAAACATGGGAAAAAGAGCGCTCAGGTTTATCCCGAACACCCCAGCACTAGTGGCATGGGGGCAGAAGCCGACGACTGGCCATCTCTCAATTTTTGATAAACGGCCGCACAGAAAGTAATATTTTAAATTCAAAAGCGTTGCTTAGCGCACATGAACAAGTTTTCAGCGCACAGGACAACATGAGCGAGTTCATTCAAAAATTACATCCTTGGTACATTCATCCGCCATAAGGCGAGCGCCCTTCAGAACATCCTTATAATAGTTCTCGGGTTTGCGATGCTCCTTCCCCGGCGGTGGACCGTCCTTCACAAGCTTCTCACCGTCCAGCTTGCCCCAGTGCACCTTAGCGCGGGCAAGGGCCCTCCGGGCACCTTCGATGCAGATGGAGCGCTTGATGACTTCAAGCCTTGGACAGGCCGCCACCAGCCGCTGAACCAGTCCGAAGTAGCTCCCAGGCAGGGCCTCTCTAGGCCACAGCCGAACTATAAAGCCCTTCATGGCCTGTTCGGCCGCCTTGTGGAGCTCGACCAGCTGCTTCAGCTGGTCGCTGAGGGGCACAGGGTGTCCGGCCTCAGCATACTGAGACGAGAACACCTTCTCCGTCGAGCTGCCCTCCTTGGCTCGGTAGAATGCGGCGGCGGATACGCTACGGGGAAGATCTGCGAATGCCCCTGGAGAGCTCCGGATTCGGGTAAGTAACAAGTAGCTTACTTTTATATGTCTGCTTTGCATAAAGAATGCCTTACCCCCCGCTATCTTTTTCACCGCACCCAACTCCTGAAGGGCCTTCTGGGATTCGGCCTTGGCAGAGTTGGCGGTTTCGATGGCCGCCGCGAGCTCGGACGCTTGCGTCTTTGAGTCACGCTCCAAACTCTCATGTTTTTCCATGAGAGCCTCAAGCTCTTGCCGCGCCTCGCCGACCTGCGCCTCAAATTTCTCTCGCTCGATGCATTCTGAGGCCGCTCTCTTCTCGGCCTCGGACATCGCCTTCTTGAGGGTCGCCACCTCAGTCGTGGCCCCTGCAATAAGCAGCACAATCCTGTCATTTTAGCAATTACATCTTTTTATATTTTTTTTCTATAAGGTATCTCTTACCTTCTTTCTCCTCGAGCTACCGCCTGGTAAGGCCGAGCTCTTGCTCGGACCACTCGAGACCCTGCTTCAGGGTGCCTACCTCTGCAGTTAGTGCGGCGGTAGCAAGCAACGAAGCCTGCACACGCATATTGACTCATTTTTTGTTAGACTCCTACGAAATTATTTGATCCTCTATTCGGCTTTTTCTTTCCGAACGCCAAACAGAGCATCAGGGGCTACTGTCTATGCGGTAATACTTTTGCATATTTTTAACTCACCTCGAAGCCTGTTAGAAGGCTGGCACAAGCTTTAGTCAGTCCGCTCTTGGCGGACTGAACCTTTTGGATCACCGTACTCATAATAGTACGGTGCTCCTCGTCAATGGAGGCGCCGTTAATCACCTCCAGCAGATTGTTCGGCGCCCCCGGTTGGACGGGGGCCGCCGGCTCAGAAGGCTTGCTCCTCTTGGAAGGAGTTCGCCTATCGCAGTCCGGAATCGTTGAAGATTCCGGCGCGGTGTCCGGCTCAAAGCCGGACTTGGAGCCCTGGGGGGTCTTGTCCCCTTCACTCCTGGAGTCCGGGAGGTCGCCTCGCGGCTCCTCCAGGACCACCTCCTCTTGGCCCGGAGCTTGTTGCGACGCCACTTCGGCGTTGTCCATAGTGCGGGGGGAGGTAGCGGGCGGAACTGAATTCACGTCCGACGAATCCAGGGAGCCGCTCGACGACTCGTCGAGCCCGGCCTTGGGCGGACTGCATAATTATATTCGACATAAGGAAAAGCTATGCAACAAAGGAATGCTATGAGTTACTCTAGTGTCCAAATACTTACGATGCCGCTGGGCGCCTGGCCCTGTGCGGCCACTCCTCTTCGCCCTCGTCGGCGTCGGTGGAGTAGTCCGGAGGGAGGGTCTTTCCCTTCTTGGACCCTTCGCCCTCCCCTGTTGGGGCGGCCTTCCTCTTCTTTCCTCCCCCCGCTGGAGGGGGAGAGGTTTCTTCTTCCTCCTCCTCGTTTTCACGGGAGGAGCGCGTCTCGGATTCGTCGGATGAAGAGTCCGACACCTCCTGGCGCCGGGAGCTCTTTCGAGTCCCCGTGGCCTTCTTCTTGGCCTTCTTCTCCGGCACCATGTAAGGTGCCGGAGCCAGCAGCTTCGCTAAGCGATCGTCGGTTGGGTCTTCGGGCAAAGGGGCCGGACAGTCGATCTGTCTGGACTTCGCCTACCACTCCTGTCAAAGGTAAGGGAGTTTAGATCCCGCATAGAGTCAAACTATGAAAAAAATATGTCCTGTAAAAGGTAAAAGATAACTCACCGCACTAGCTTGACGCTATGTGCTGAATCCGCGATCCTTGGAAGCGGATGCGGGAGCCTTGGCGCCCTTGAATAGCACCTTCCAGGCATCTTCGTACGTCGTGTCGAAGAGCCTACTCAAAGTTTGGTGCTGCGCCGGGTCGAATTCCCACAGGTTGAAGGCCCGTTGTTGACACGGGAGAATCCGGCGGACGAGCATGACCTGGACTACATGGACAAGCTTGAGCTGCTTGTTCACCAGGGATTGGATGCATGTTTGCAGTCCGGTCACCTCTCCCTCGTTGCCCCGCGACAGGCCCGTCTCTTTCCAGGACGTGAGCCGCGTAGGGGGTCCGGATCGGAACTCGGGGGCTACGACCCACTCAAGGTCGCGCGACTCGGTGATGTAAAACCACCCTGATTGCCACCCCTTCAGGGTCTCCACAAAGGAGCCCTCGAGCCATAGGACGTTGGCTATCTTGCCCGCCATGGCGCCTCCGCACTCCGCCTGGTTGCCGCGCACCACCTACGGCTTGACGTTGAAGGTCTTGAGCCAAAGGCTGAAATGGGGGCGGATACGGAGGAAAGCCTCACACATGACGATAAACGCTGATATGTTGAGGATGGAGTTCGGGGCCAGATCGTGGAAATCCAGGCCATAGTAGAACATGAGACCCCTGACGAACGGGTGGAGAGGAAAACCCAGTCCGCGGAGGAAATGGGGAAGAAATACTATCCTCTCATGGGGCCTTGGGGTGGGGAGGAGCTGCCCCTCTTCGGGAAGCCGGTGCGCAATGTCGTCAGACAAGTATCCGGCCTTCCTCAGCTTTTTGATATGGCCCTCCGTAACGGATGAGACCATCCACTTGCCTCCCGCTCCGGACATGGCTGAAGAAGGTTGAGGTGGGAAGTGCGGGCTTGGGCGCTGGAGCTCGAGTGCGCGGAAGATGGATAGGCAAAGGAGGAAGAAGGAGTAGGTAAAAAGGTGGATCCTTATCCCCTTATATGGGCGGATGCGACTATGCATCCCCACCAGCCTGGTAAAACTCGCTTATCTCCCAAGCACCGTGATAAATGGCGCGGTTGGGTTACCCACGTCCGTATTGATGAGGATCCCGTAAATGAGGGACACGATCTCTGCCTCGACAAGACGTGCCAAGGAAACCGCCTCGCAAAATGCGCTGAGGTGGGGAAGCAAAAACGATTCGAATGGAGGCTTGGCCGTAGTGTGATGTCACGCTACAGAATACGTCAGCAGATTAGATTCGTGTAAATATTATTCTCTCTATGGCAATATGTGGAAACTTATTTTGCAGAGCCGGACACTATCCTTAGTGTTAACAATCTTTTATGAAGAACTTGGAGGAGGAACCCGCCTTGCAATGCTGAAGACAATCTGCGCGCCGGACTCGTCGTCATTGAAGCCTGGTTCAGGGGCTACTGAGGGAGTCCTGGATTAGGGGTGTCTGGGTAGCCGGACTATACCTTCAGTCGGACTCTTGGACTATGAAGATACAAGATTGAAGACTTCGTCCCGTGTCCGGATGGGACTTTCCTTGGCGTGGAAGGCAAGCTTGGCGATGCGGATATTTAGATCTCCTACCATTGTAACCGACTTTGTGTAACCCTAACCCTCTCCGGTGTCTATAAACCGGAGGGTTTTAGTCCGTAGGACAACGCAACATACAACAATCATACCATAGGCTAGCTTCTAGGGTTTAGCCTCCTTGATATCGTGGTAGATCTACTCTTGTACTACCCATATCATCAATATTAATCAAGCAGGACGTAGGGTTTTACCTCCATCGAGAGGGCCCGAACCTGGGTAAAACTTTGTGTCCCTTGTCTCCTGTTACCATCCGCCTAGACGCACAGTTCGGGACCCCCTACCCGAGATCCGCCGGTTTTGACACCGACACCAGGTCTAAAACCACCTCACGAAGTGGAGAGCGAGATGGATCCAAGTTTCCAAGCTAAGAGATCTTAGCGGCGCGTCATGGGATTAGGACACCTACACGATCCTTTTGGACGCAGAGCACTACCTAGGCCACACCACGGTTAGCCACATACCACTTGTTTAGGTAACATACCACTTGTTTAGGCATGTCTAACATGCCAATCACAACTAACCACGTCGTGTTTCTTTCTTAGGCCCACCCCAAGGCCGCAGTGTTCCTCAACACGTCCATCCAGAACTACACGTAGATCCAGAAGATCTTCTCCTTTTGCCTGGCAGGCAACCAGCAGGCATGCCATGGGCTCCAGTGAGCCGCTCGATTTGTCTATGCCTGACTATCTAGGCACATAGAACTCAGAGACCATCCTCGTTGATGGTCTTGATAAGGGTGGTCATCACATTCCCGTGCTTGATAGGAAGAGGAAGAGGGGCGACTTGATAGGACAAAGAGTTGAGCGTCTTCATTCGCACGACTAACACCGTCAAGGAGGTGGCAACTACCATTAGGGAGAGCAAGCCGATCAACGTCCGCCCTAACCTTGGACCCCCCCATCATAGTAAGATTAAAAAAGAAGACATCCAACCTATTGTTCATAAGATCATTAAGAGTGCATCAGGGTGGAGGGGTAGGCTTCTTTCTTTTGGTAAAAGACTAGTGCTGGAGTTATTAAATTCCCTAAGCGGGCCATTAAGCTTATTAACTCTCAACTAGCCCACTTATCTGGGATGATTATGAAGGTCATCAAAATATCATGTGGCTGTTTGGGGCTCTTTAACTTTGAAAAAGGAATATGGTGGTTTTGATATTACTGATATTGTTGATATGAATCTCAACTTGTTGGCCTCATGGGTTAGTAGATATCAGAGGGACTAGGGTAAAATTTGGAAAAGCATTGTTGATGTTAAATATAATACTCAGAATCCTAACATTTTTGCATGTTCCCCTGTTGGAGCATCCCCTTTTTGGAAAGGAATTCTTTGGGCTGCTAATGCTGCTAAATTTGGTGTTTCTTGGAATATAGGCAATGGGAGAAAAACCAGGTTTTGGGAAGACCATTGTTTGGTTCTGGCTCCCTTGCTATGCAATATTGGGATTTGTATTCTTTAGCTAATGAGCATAATATTACCATCGATAGAGTCTGGGATGGTGTTAATCTCAAAAATACCTTTAGGAGATGCTTCTCCGAAGAACTTCTTAATATTTGGTTAGAGCTTCTTGGGATTGCTAAAACCATTCAGTTTTTTCTGCTAATGAGGATACCCTAGTGTGGAATCTCAATTCCAAGAGGGGTGTACACTGTTAAATCATTTTACAAAGTCATTAATTTTAGAGGTGACTTGCCTAGTAATACCCATGATGTTTGGTGTCTTAAAATTACTCCATGAACCATATCTCCTCGTGGTTGCTAGCTAATAACAAGTTGCTCACTAGAGATAATATGAACAAACCACAACACGTCCTTGATCTTACTTGCTTATTTTATTCAGAAACAGAAACTTGCTTTCATTTATTCTTTGGTTTTGTTGTTTCGGTTGAAGTATGGAGGTTACTACTAGACTTACTGCTTTAGATGGGACATTAATATAATGCCCATATCTAACTATTGGTCTATGAGTGATAGTTTTGCTGCTACAAATATAATTCATGCATCTGGCATTTTGGCTATCCGGGAAACTCGAAATGACATTTCTTTCAATCATGCTATCTGGAATAGTATGCAGGCTATGTGGCGCAAAACTGCTTCTCTACTCTCTCTCTCTCTATGGGAGGTTCTATCCTCCAGCCCTGTCAAAGATTGTGTGGATGAGGTGACGCAAAAACTGGAACAACTTGCAAGAGATCCACCTCTGCCGATGTGGCCAGACCCAGATTGACGCGGTCTAGCTACTCTACATTTCTCCTTATGCTTGCTTTGTCTTCTGTCTAAAGTCTGAAGCCCGATGCGCTGCGTTGCTGCTCCCCTATGCGAGCTCCCGGTTTTGCTAGTTTTCTTGTTGCTAGCGGTGTTCGTTTTTTGCTTCTAGGTGCCCTTATGCCCTCTATATTTTGTTACACCTTTTATTTTCTTCACCGAGTAGCGGGTGTTGCTGTTTTCTTCGCGTGCTAAATTGGTGTCTATAAGGATTGAGTTTGGTTTCATAGTTGATGCAATGGAGCCTGGGTGGGTGCCCTTTTCAAAATGACACAGATTGAGGAGGACAACAATGGCCTATATTGCAAACGACAAGCATAATATGTCCTATATTGCGAATCGACGAGTTGTACTGAACTGCTAATCATATGGCTTGTAGGGCACGAATCCAACATTGCCTATGTTGCAAATGGCACGCATTAGCCGACCGACGCGTAGGGTCGTCCAAATGGCACGCGCCTCACTTTCTTGGAACGTTGAAGGCGGTAAGGGCACACATTTCTTTTTCGGAACGGTAAGCTCAACATTGCCTATGTTGCAAATCAGCAGCGCGCACTGAAGGGCTGATCATATGGCTTGTAGCACACAAGTCCAACGTCTCGGCAGACTTTCTCGTCGCGTCAGTCGACCGTCATCCTAATGGCATGTCTCTCACTTTCTTGGAACCTTGAAGATGAAGGCATGTATAGTTATCCAGGCAGATAAAAAAATTTAGACATTTGTTCAGTTTAATTTCACCCAACGCCAATAGCTAAGGTGCTCAGTAACAGGGGCCCCTCTGTCGTCATCTTCATCCTCCCGACCAGGCGCCCAACTCAATCTTGCGCCTCCTTTTCTTCTTCTCTCTCTCTTCCCTTTTCCTTCTTTCCCCGTGGAGCATCAGTCTCTTCTGAAAGCTACCCTAACACACTGCGAGACTATTATCCTTGCTCCACGCTGGCATCCGAGCGTAGTTGGCTGTGAGGCATTGGCTTTAAAGCATACCATTAGCCATGCCCTGACAGTGGCACACATTTGCTTTTCCAGAACCGCTGCCCATGTTCTTGGGACGCCCCCACGTCGCTGAAAAATCCACAATGCAGGGGGCAATCACAACAATGGGCAACACTTTTGCTTGAGTAAACCACCTCCCAGAAAATAAAAAAAAATGGAGACTTAGGTTTAGGAAGAAAAAACGAAACCAAATCTCCGGATTCAAATGACACATCAACGCTAAATTGAACAAGCAGACCAACATTTGAGTGGATGGTTAGAAGGACAGTGGTATTCTCTGTCCATGAAGCTTCAAGTTTTAGACTTAACATCGATGGTTCCATTTTTCTGGATTTATTTCAGGCCTTTCGACGGTAGGAGGAGACATTGCTGTCGACTGTGAAAGTGTCTGTGACAACTTCGTAAATCTCACGATGACGTGCAGACTCAGTCTTCCAAAGATACTCACAGAGGTAGGATATACATGCGCGCGTTCATAAAGATGGGTGTATTGCATATGTTTGGGCGTGTGGGTCTGAATTGTGTTAATTAAAAAGAAACAATGTGATCGAAGAATAGAGGCTGTCGAGAAGCAACGTATCGTTATTTTCCACTTAGCGATGGCAAGTCTATGTAAATTGCATCAAAACATGATCAGGCGGCTTTAGGTTCTTGAGTTGTACTGCATCAACGGCTATAACAATTCGAATGACGTGGCTTCATGAGGAGTCAGGAAAATCAGCTAGTGGGAGCCCCTATTTAGATATAAATGATTTTCTATGCCAGTCCGTTAAACTTTTTTTTAAAAATTGAGGGGACTTTTCAAAAATTATTATACTCTCTAGATGACGGGGACAGGCCGTGCCGACCGGGCTCTAGCCCTAGAGCCAGTCCAAGTCAGTGACACGCCCGGCCCTGACTGCCGCCCTCCGCGGCTTCGGTTTCCAAACCACGCAACGCAACAATAATATCTCGACCCACCCCCCGCTCTCGCCTCTCTACGCGTTTTCTTTCCGTTGCCCCCTCCCTCCCCTCCCCCCTCCACCCGTCGGCACGGGCGGAACCAAATAGGCACGCACGGCTAGGGTTTATCCAGCCGCCCGCCGCCCGCCGCCGCCGCCCCCCCGCCCCGCCCGACCGCTCCCCGCGGCCGCCCGTCCAGGGCTTACCCTCCCACCCCCCACCGAGGCGCCCGGGCGATGGACGCGGCGGCGCTCGACGACGTGATCCGGCGGCTCCTCGAGGCGCGCGGCGGCCGGACGGTGCGCCCCGCGCAGCTCTCCGACGCGGAGATCCGCCGCCTCTGCGCCGCCGCCAAGGACGTCTTCCTCAGCCAGCCCAACCTCCTCGAGCTCGAGGCCCCCATCAAAGTCTGCGGTAAGGACGCCCGACTTCCTGCCTAACCGCCCCCTCCCCCCTCGTGCGCGCCTCGCTTCTTCTGTCTGTCGATGGCTCTGCGCTCTGTCCGTAGGCCGTGCCATGTGCGGCTGCTTCCTGCGTGGCGAGCCGCGCCTCTGGATGCTTTCGAATTCGGCCTGCCCGTGATGGCTCTTCTGTGCTAAGTTAATTTAGGCGTCCCCGTGGTCTGAAGCCGCTGCCTTTTAGTTTTGCTTGGTGGTATAGGAATTCCTGCCATCTTGTGGTGAAAAGAAGTTCTAGTGGGTTCGCTGTTCTAGTATAGCATCTTGGATTGAACGGATGTTCTCCCTGGGGAGGCTGAGCGAGCTGTCTGTAGGATTCATCTTCCTCTCATGTTTTTGCGTTGACCTGCTGATGAATTCGCCGGTCTTGAGAGAAGCGTGCCAGAGCTTATGGAGTTTGATTCTGAATGTCAAACCTCAAATCGCTTTCTGGTCTTCATTTCTTTATTATATATAAAAAATGGTGCTAACTGCTAAAGCTCTTCGTGGAGACATGTTTCTTTTACCAATACAATACTACTATATTAGCACTTAACGACTGTCTGAGAGATAGGCTGTTCATACTATTAGAGAAGTGAACAGATTAAGCTATTGCTTTCCCAACAACAAAATATTAACACGGCAGTTGAGCAACGTGTGTCCCTCCACTGGAAAGCCTACGAAACTTTCTGTAGCACCAGTGCAGCACACTTTATCTAATCTTGACAAGTTGACCTGTTTTGAGTCCTAGGAATTGTTCCTACGGATTCTGGGTTTTTAAAAGGGGAGAGTGAGATCCTGTTCATTCGTTTTTCCTCAGCCAGCAATGCACGGAACATACATGAATGCCTCCGAATGCATGTTTTACCCCATAATCTCAGTTGCAGTGTGATACTTGTCAGCCACAGTGCCACACACATGGATCCATTCCAGATTATGAAACTGCTGCTGCAGTGGGGATCGGTACTGGAGTCCACAGATTCCAAGCTGGAGCAGATAATCTGTTTGCACCAAATTGGAAAATCCAGAATTGTGTTTGTTTATTTCGGGAATTTGCAGCTGAGCTGAACGTAGTTTTGTTAAGTGGGCATAGTTTCTTGTAACATTTCGAATTGGCTTCCTCTAGTATATGATTGGTATTTAATTATTTATATGTCCAGCTGAAAGTATAGCTTTATAATCTAAACAGTACCATGAAAAGACTAATTTCCCAAGTTCTGTACTGTGTTAGTGTGTTGAGTGTATATTATATTAGCAGGTATGTACTACACCACACTTCTTTCTTTTCACGAATAGACTCATGATTTACCTCAGGATTAGTATTGTAAACTCTTTCGCCAAATCTGTCGTCTGAATTTACAACAATATGATGATTTAAACGTATGTTTGGCATTTAACTGATATGCTATTTACTCACTGACAGGGGACATCCATGGCCAATATTCTGATCTTCTTCGATTATTTGAGTATGGTGGTTTCCCACCGGAGGCGAACTATTTGTTTCTGGGTGACTATGTTGATCGTGGCAAACAGAGTATTGAAACGATATGCCTTCTCCTTGCTTACAAGATTAAGTACCCGGAGAACTTCTTTCTCCTTAGGGGAAACCATGAATGTGCCTCTATCAACAGAATCTATGGATTCTTTGATGAATGCAAGAGGAGGTTCAATGTTCGTCTCTGGAAGGTTTTTACTGACTGTTTTAACTGCCTTCCTGTGGCTGCACTTATTGATGACAAGATCCTGTGCATGCATGGGGGTTTATCGCCTGATTTAAAGAACATGGATCAGATACGTAACATTGCCCGTCCTGTGGATATTCCGGACCATGGTCTCCTCTGTGATCTGCTATGGTCAGACCCTGATAAAGATGTTGATGGCTGGGGTGAGAATGACAGGGGCGTGTCATACACTTTCGGAGCTGATAAGGTTGCAGAGTTCCTTGAGAAACATGATCTAGATTTGGTCTGCAGGGCTCACCAGGTATGCCTTCATTGTTCATTCTCATCTTGAAGTTTCTAGCAAGTAGCACAATTTGATTTACCATAGGTATTGTTCATCATTTGGTACTGAGTACATATTTTCATTTGGCATCTCAATTGACAACAAATAAATGTTGTATAAAGAATTGTTCAACTTACATGCAACAACCTAGTATGCTCCATATAATTTAAAATCCCTTTGAGACACCTTGATTGTTCAAATTTGTCATCTCCTGTAAAGACGCCATAACCCCCCCCCCCCCCCACCCAATTATTTAAACATGCGTTTTCTGGAAAATGAAGTGCACCGGTTAATTTTTGTATTGATATTGCAAAATACATTTCTTATTAGTTGCAAGAGAACTTGTTTACATATTGTTGATGATGTGCGTGCATTGAATTTATCATTTGATATTGGACACCTCAAGTCATTATCTGCCATTTAGTGTGTTGAGGCCATGGGTTATAAACTTGGTTAAGACTATGCAATGTAGTCTTCTTCATGCAATTTTGAACTTAATTCAGTTCACAAATGCTGATATTCTAACCACTTCTACAATAAGTACATTGAGTTAGCTTGGTTTACTACAAGTCATATAACTCTAGGTTAGCTATTCTCAGTGGATCTTCGCATAGCAAAGTTGCCTAAGTTTACCATTCACTTTCTTACACTGAATCTTCTATGCACAGGTGGTGGAGGATGGATATGAATTCTTTGCAAAGCGTCAGCTCGTAACCATATTCTCTGCACCCAACTATTGTGGCGAGTTCGACAATGCTGGTGCCATGATGAGCATAGATGATTCTCTAACATGCTCATTCCAGATCCTTAAACCTTCTGATAAGAAAGGGAAAGCTGGAACCGGCAACTCAAAACCTGGAACACCGCCTAGGAAGATAAAGATTAATATTATTTAGGCAGACCCTTCCGGTGTGATGGAGCACACCTCCCAAAACTTGTTATGAAGGTGCGCCGAACAACGTGTTGAAAATGTCAACCTGCATGCTGTTGTTTTTTCGTGGTCTGATGCAGATCTGTCCTGCCATTCTGGAAAGATCAGAGCAGGAAACATAACTGGGAATTTTGTGTGGATTTCTTATTCCTTTTATTAACTCTGCTATGTGTGGCAAAATGTTTAAGCACGGGAGGCATCAGGAACCTCATCCTGTGGTGGAGATTGCCAATGCTGAATGTAGATTCTATTATGTTATGTACGCTGTTTTATCTGTAAAGCTTGTCTCTGCAAATGACTTGCTAGCTTTAGTGAATGAATGAATGTGTTTTGCCGATGCTGATGGTAGAGAATGACTGGTATTTAATAGTACCAAGTTTGCGGAGGGTTGCGGTAGGTTTACGTGTTTTGTCATTTTTATTTAAACATGTGGTTGAGGTTTCTCTTTTGCGATGTTGTTGTTTATGGGTCATTGGGTATTTCGGAGATTCATAAACCCTTTTACCTAATGAACTCATGGTACCTAGCAGTTTCCTGTCATCAAAGAATCCATAGACGAACATTGAACCTCCTCTTCTTGCATCCATAGACGAACATATCTCATGGTACCTAGCAGGTTCAATGTTCAATGAGCTGAAGACTAGAATCTCAATGGGAGCATCGATTTTGTTTTTTCTGTCATGGCTTTCGCAAGTGTCATTCTGTACTGAAATTCGACGAGCATACAAAATATTTGTCAAAGTTCAATAAAAAATTCTTTTTTTATTTTTTACCAATTTTTAGACTTTATGTTCACCAGGGTGCATTAGACCTCGGAAGCAGATACTCCACATCCGTTTAAGCTGTCACTTAATATTGGCAGGAACCCAATCAAGCTTTGTTGATTCAGTCAGTATCAACTTCCCTATTTTAATATGTTTCTAACCAACTTATCTCTAGTTTGGTTGTTGTTTTTCACAACAGATTATAAATCAACACAGCATAATGCAGGCTAGCAACAACAATCTGAACCCAACTGTTCCTAGCCATGTCCCTCTTTGTTCCACCCCTCTTCTTGTTGAGTATGTGTCATTTCTTTTAGTTTCTCGACTATCGATAAACTGAGCACTCTCTTTTTTAGTGCTCTTGGACGTAGATATGTGTGGTGGCTTTCCACTTTCCGATATATTTTTTTCTGAGTGGAACGTTGAATATAATAAGAAACATAGGAATGGGGTATATTTGCATTGTTAAATATTTATATTTGACAAATTTGTTTGATTGTATGGTTTGGAAGGTAGTAACTGGGAAATTAAATGGACTTGCTTACATGCCAGCCTATATACCTGCATACATTTCAGCCAAGTTCATAGCAGCGCAACACACAATGCGTTTTACTCGTGAAGGGACACTGGTGAGCTCTGAGCGCAATCATTTTGTAAGGGGATTAAATATTTTACGTTGTAAATGTAAGAACCACTCGAAAGGAAGGTGAACCCCTTCACGGTTAAAGAAAACTTTTAAGGAGGCAACTGACGAATATATCACAGTAGCTTAAAAATACAGTGTTGTTGATTCTTATTTAGAATATTTTTAAGGCTCAGTAGACTTCTGAAAAACCATAATTTGAATTTAGTGAAAAGTGTAACTTCCACCAGATTTTATAGAAAAGTACAACCCCAATTTATCGAAAAGTGTAACATCCGCTTGATATCTAAAAAGATTAACTTTATCGCCATTAGTATTAAAAGAACAAACATAATTTCCTTCAAGTCGACACAACAAATTGTACACGAGATAACAAGAACCCTCCGATCAAATCAACTTAAACATATCCTATTGCCCATATGACGTAATATGGGCAGTAGTTTACGTAATATGGGTAGTATGGGTAGTACATACGGCCATGGTTTGCCAATCATCCTAACGCTCCGCGTCCTCGATCCCCTCCTGCAGCTCCCTGATTTTCGATCAATTCCACCCGAATCATGCATCCCCGACCCCTCTTTTTCTAGGCACCAGATCAAGAAGAACGGATCCGCAACAACCTTGCGCTGCCGCTCCTCCCTTCTCCCGTCCCGTGCGCTTCCCCTTTGATCTGTTTCTTTCTTCTTCCCCTTCCACAAGGTAGAGACGACTAACGCATAAGTGTGGCTCGCTTCACTTTTAGTACATGCGTGAGTGATGCGCTTGATGAGGGGGAGATGGCGAGTCGAGGGGAGTGCCGTGGTGGCTGAGCAAACCCATAAGCTGCTTAGGCAGAGCATGGTGGCCGTAGTGACGGGCCGTCTTACGGAGGCCGTGGTGGTGGACTAGGCGGCGGCAATCCCGATGATGGTGCTAGCTATGGGCGCGAATACTACCAAGGACAGGGTAGCGGTGGCGGTGCCAGTGGCGGTGTCCGTGGCCGTGGTTACTACCAAGGAGATGGTGTTGGTCGTGGGTACTACCAAGGATACTACCAAGGAGATGGTGTTGGTCGTGGGTACTACCAAGGATACTACCAAGGAGATGGTGTTGGTCGTGGGTACTACCAAGGAGGCGGTGGGGGCAGCCGTGGTCGTACATACTACCAAGGAGGCCGCAAGAGCCTGTACACTATCGACGAGCTGCCGTTCAACACCAAGGAGTCTGAGGTCACCTTACCTGACTACAAGCCAGGTCGATCTAGGCAAAGTTAAACTCAGTTAGTCAGTCAGTGTGCCCCATGACATGACAAGATGAGGTGATCAGGTTCCCCATGATATGTATGTTTGCAGGAGGGAGAGGAAGTTCAAGGTGACCATCAAGCACGCCACCCTGGTCAGCCTATAGCAGTTGCAGATGCTCACGGACAGGACCCCCATGGACATACCAGCGCAACTGCTGCACGTACTCGACATTGTGTTGCGCGACATCATGCTCAACGACTGGAATAACATGGGGTAACAACGCTCTCTACCCTTTGCATCGTTAGTCGTTATCGATCATTTTGCATGCTTTTCTTATTTGTTGGAGGCTTGTTTTCACTATGCGCCTCAGGTTCGTCCCGGTAGGCCGGTCTTTCTTCTCAAAGACCATCAAGGAATCCGTCAAGTTAGGCCAGGGTATCGAAGGATGGAACGGGTTCTACCAGAGCATCAAGCCTACCCAGAGTAGGATTGTTCCTCAACATAAGTCTGTGACATGTATTCCTTGCATTCTGTTTCCACTTACCCGCAACATGTTGTGCCAAGATGCATGAATGATGGGGAAATATTCTTACCTGCCAATTAATGTATTATGAACTTTGGATTGCAGACATGTCATCGACTGATTTCGTTACGGAGGTTCTTAATAGGAGAGATCTCATTCACGGCATTGATAATGTTGATTATCTTAAGAGATGCATTTCTCTCCTCATGGGCCACTACTCTCTCCTCATGGGCCAAGCATTTCTCTCTCATAGATAATAATATACTGCTCTTAGCACCGGCTTTCACTTCGTGTAGCAACTTCATCTTATTTTGTTTCCTCAAACACTTCATCCATGAGAACCAAGTTTTGAGCAACGATATATTCTAAACGTAAGAGCAACTCTATTAATTTACGTACCTTGTCTTTGGCCACCATGTTTTCTTCAAAGGGTGAAGGCGGATTCTCTGAACCTAAAATAAGGGCGAAGGATACATACAATATGCCTGGTCTAAAGTGAAGTAGTACACACATAGGAAGTCAGAGTAAAACTTAGAGAGTCTCCATGAAATTCAGACTTGTTTGAGAACACAACCTTCCTATAACTTTCTCACATGGATCCAACCAAAGAAGGAAGATGTATGGCCTCCCTCAAACAATAGAAGGAAGTACGGGAGTTTAGCGGTAGGCAATGACCACAGCTGAAAAGTGCTCAACTCAAAGAAAGAAGGAAGTGGGAGCTTCGAAGTCATGTCCCTCGTTGTTACACACCTCTTCTTGGTGAGTATGTGTCATTCTTTAAGCTTCTCAACTATCGATAAACTGAACACTCTCTATTTTAGTGCTCTTGGACGTAGATATGTGTGGTGGCTTTCCATTATCTGATGTATTTTTTCTCAGTGGATCGTTGAATATAATGAGAAACATAGGAATGGGGTATATTTGCATAGAAATTTTCTTTGTTAAATATTTATTTTTGGCAAATTTGTTTGGTTGTATTGTTTGCAAGGTAGTAACTAGGAAATTAAATGGACTTGCTTATATGCGAGCCTATACGCCTGCATACATTTTAGCCAATTTCATAGAAGCGCAACACACAAGGCGTTTTACTTGTGAAGGGACACTAGTGAGCTGTCAGGGCGGTCATTTTATAAGCAGATTAAATATTTTACATTGTAAATGTAAGCACCACTCGAAAGGAAGGTGTACCCCTTCACGCTTAAAGAAAACCTTTAAGGTGGCAACTAACAAACATATCATCGTAGCTTAAATAAATATAGTACTGTTGATTCTCATTTAGAATTTTTCCGGCCTCGGTAGACTTTTGAAAAGACATAATTTCAGTTTAGTGAAAAGTGTTGCTTCCACCACATTTTATGGAAAAGTACAACCCCTGTTTATTGAGAAGTGTAACATCCACTTGATATCTGAAAAGATTAACTTTATCGCCACTAGTATTAAAAGAGCAAACATAAATTTCCCTAAATCCACACATTAAACTATACCTGAGATAACAAGAACCCTCCGATCAAATCAACTAAACATATCCTACTGCCCACATTACGTTAAGGGTATGGCACTCAGATCAATGTCTCCGTTCAAATGTTCTGCCAAGCAGATGCCATGGTTTGCCAATCATCCTAACGCTCCACGTCCTCGACCCCTCCCCTAATTCCTTGATTTCCTATCAATTCTACCCAAATCATGCCTCCCCGACCCTTCTTCTCTAGGCACCAGATCAAGACGAACGGATCCGCAATAACCTTGCGCCACCGCTCCTCCCTTCTCCCGTCCCATGCACTTCCCTTTTGGTTTATTTCTTTCTCCTTCCCCTTCCACAAGGTAGAGACGGCTAGCGCACACGTGTGGGTCACTTCACTTCTAGTACATGCGTGAGTGATACGCTTGGTGAGGGGGAGATGGCGAGTCGAGGGGAGCACGGCGGTGGCTGGGCAAACCCAAAAGCTGCTCAGATGGAGTATGGTAGCCGCGGTGACGGACCGTATTACGGAGGCCGCGGTGGTTGACCAGGCGGTGGCAATCTCGATGATGGTGCTGTCGTGGGTGCGAATACTACCAAGGACAAGGTAGTGGTGATGGTGCAGGTGGCGGCGGCCATGGCCGTGGTTACTACCAAGGAGATGGCGTTGGCCGTGGGCTACCAAGGAGGCGATGATGGCAGCCATGGCGGTATGTACTACCAAGGTGGCTGCAAGAGCCTCTACACTATCGGCGAGTTGCCGTTCAACACCAAGGAGTTTGAGATCACCTTTCCTGACTACAAGCCAGGTCCATATAGGCAAAGGTAAACTCAGTTAGTGAGTCAATGTGCCCCACTACATGACAGGATGAGGTGATCAGGTTCCCCATGCCATGTATGTTTGCAGGAGGGAGAGGAAGTTCAAGGTGACCATCAAGCATGCCACCCTGATCAGCCTACAACGGTTGCAGATGCTCATGGACGAGATCTCCACGGTCATACCGGCGCAGCCACTCCACATGCTTGACATTGTGTTGTGCGACATCGTGCTCAACTAAAGGAATAACATGGGGTAATAACTGCTCTCTGCCCCTTGCGTCGTTAGTCGTTATTGATCATTTTGCATGCTTTTCTTATTTGTTGCGAGCTTGTTTTCACTATGCGCCCTAGGATTGTCCCGGTAAGCCGGTTTTCTTCTCACAGACCATCAAGGATTCCATCAAGTTAGGCCAGGGTATCGAAGGATGGAACGGGTTCTTCCAGAGCATTAGACCTACCCAGAGTAGATTTTCCGTCAACATAAGTGTGTGACATGTATTCCTTGCATTATGTTTCCACTTACCAGGATGAATGAATGATGTGGGAATATTCTTACCTGCCAGTTAATGTATTATGAACTTTGGATTGCAAACATGTCATCGACTGATAATAGGAGAGATCTCATACGCAGCATTGATGGTCTTGATTATCTTAAGAGATGCATATTTTTTGTGTCTACCACTACTCTCGCCTCATGGGCAGAGCATTTCTCTCTCATAGATAATAATATACTGCTCTTAGCACCGACTTTCACATCGTGTAGCAACTTCATCTTATTTTGTCTCCTCAAACACTTCATCCATGAGAACCAAGTTTTGATCAATGATATATTCTAAACGTAAGAGCAACTCTATTAATTTACGTACCATGTCTTCGGCCACCATGTTTTCTTCGAAGGGTGAAGGCGGATTCTCTGAACCTAAAATAAGGGTGAAGGATACATACAATATGCCTGGTCTAAAGTGAAGTAGTACAGACATAGGAAATCAGAGTAAAACTTAGAGAGTCTCCATAATCTAGACTTCTCGGTTTCTTAATCGGTATCTATCTTACTAAGATACTGGTGCAGCTTAAGGTGCTGGTGCTCCACCCCACTCTAAGAAGTATGCTGTGATTTGACAATACCCAAATGGGTAGTTACTTCTCGCTCCCCTTCTTAATTCAGACTTGTTTGAGAACACAACCTTCCTATAACTTTCTCACCTGGATCCAACCAAAGAAGGAAGATGTATGGCCTCCCTCAAACAATAGAAGGAAGTACGGGAGTTTAGCGGTAGGCAATGACCACAACTGAAAAGTGGTCAGCTCAAAGAAAGAAGGTAGTGGGAGCTTCGAAGTCATGTCCCTCTTTGTTACACACCTATTCTTGGTGAGTATGTGTCATTCTTTAAGGTTCTCAACTATTGATAAACTGAACACTTTCTATTTTAGTGCTCTTGGACGTAGATATGTGTGGTGGCTTTCCATTATCTGATATATTTTTTCTCAGTGGATCGTTGAATATAATGAGAAACATAGGAATGGGGTATATTTGCATAGAAATTTTCTTTGTTAAATATTTATTTTTGACAAATTTGTTTGGTTGTATGGTTTGGAAGGTAGTAACTGGGAAATTAAATGGACTTGCTTATATGCGAGCCTATACGCCTGCATACATTTTAGCCAATTTCATAGAAGCGCAACACACAAGGCGTTTTAGTTGTGAAGGGACACTAGTGAGGTGTCAGGGCGGTCATTTTATAAGCGGATTAAATATTTTACGTTGTAAATGTAAGCACCACTCGAAAGGAAGGTGTACCCCGTCACGCTTAAAGAAAACCTTTAAGGTGGCAACTAACAAATATATCATCGTAGCTTAAATAAATATAGTACTGTTGATTCTCATTTAGAATTTTTTAAGCCTCGGTAGACTTTTGAAACGACATAATTTCAGTTTAGTGAAAAGTGTTGCTTCCACCAGATTTTATGGAAAAGTACAACCCCTGTTTATTGAGAAGTGTAACATCCACTTGATATCTGAAAAGATTAACTTTATCGCCACAACTATAAAAAGAGCAAACATAAATTTCCCTAAATCCACACATTAAACTATACCTGAGATAACAAGAACCCTCTGATCAAATCAACTAAACATATCCTACTGCCCACATTATGTTAAGGGTATGGCACTCAGATCAATGTCTCCGTTCAAATGTTCTGCCAAGCAGATGCCATGGTTTGCCAATCATCCTAACGCTCCACATCCTCGACCCCTCCCATAATTCCTTGATTTCCTATGAATTCTACCTAATCATGCCTCCCTGACCCTTCTTCTCTAGGCACCAGATCAAGACGAACGGATCCGCAATAACCTTGCGCCACCGCTCCTCCCTTCTCCCGTCCCATGCACTTCGCCTTTGGTTTATTTCTTTCTCCTTCCCATTCCACAAGGTAGAGACGGCTAGCGCACATGTGTGGGTCGCTTCACTTCTAGTACATGCGTGAGTGATACGCTTGGTGAGGGGGAGATGGCGAGTCGAGGGGAGCACGGCGGTGGCTGGGCAAACCCAAAAGCTGCTCAGATGGAGTATGGTAGCCGCAGTGACGGACCGTATTACGGAGGCCGCGGTGGTTGACCAGGCGGTGGCAATCTCGATGATGGTGCTGTCATGGGTGCGAATACTACCAAGAACAGGGTAGCGGTGACGGTGCAGGTGGCGGCGGCCATGGCCGTGGTTACTACCAAGGAGATGGCGTTGGCCGTGGGCTACCAAGGAGGCGATGATGGCAACCATGGCGGTATGTACTACCAAGGTGGCCGCAAGAGCCTCTACACTATTGGCGAGCTGCCGTTCAACACCAAGGAGTTTGAGATCACCTTTCCTGACTACAAGCCAGGTCCATATAGGCAAAGGTAAACTCAGTTAGTGAGTCAGTGTGCCCCACGACATAACAGGATGAGGTGATCAGGTTCCCCATGCCATGTATGTTTGCAGGAGGGAGAGGAAGTTCAAGGTGACCATGAAGCACGCCACCCTGGTCAGCCTACAACGGTTGTAGATGCTCATGGACGAGATCTCCACGGTCATACCGGCGTAGCCACTCCACGTGCTTGACATTGTGTTGTGCGACATCGTGCTCAATGAAAGGAATAACATGGGGTAATAACTGCTCTCCGCCCTTTGCGTCGTTAGTCGTTATTGATCATTTTGCATGCTTTTCTTATTTGTTGCGGGCTTGTTTTCACTATGCGCCCTAGGATTGTCCCGGTAAGCCGGTTTTCTTCTCACAGACCATCAAGGATTCCATCAAGTTAGGCCAGGGTATCGAAGGATGGAACGGGTTCTTCCAGAGGATTAGACCTACCCACAGTAGATTTTCCGTCAACATAAGTCTGTGACATGTATTCCTTGCATTATGTTTGCACTTACCAGGATGAATGAATGATGTGGGAATATTGTTACCTGCCAGTTAATGTATTATGAACTTTGGATTGCAAACATGTCATCGACTGATAATAGGAGAGATCTCATACGCAGCATTGATGGTCTTGATTATCTTAAGAGATGCATATTTTTTGTGTCTACCACTACTCTCGCCTCATGGGCAGAGCATTTCTCTCTCATAGATAATAATATACTGCTCTTAGCACCGGCTTTCACTTCGTGTAGCAACTTCATCTTATTTTGTCTCCTCAAACACTTCATCCATGAGAACCAAGTTTTGATAAACGATATATTCTAAACGTAAGAGCAACTCTATTAATTTACGTACCATGTCTTCGGCCACCATGTTTTCTTCGAAGGGTGAAGGCGGATTCTCTGAACCTAAAATAAGGGTGAAGGATACATACAATGTGCCTTGTCTAAAGTGAAGTAGTACAAACATAGGAAATGAGAGTAAAACTTAGAGAGTCTCCATAATCTAGACTTCTCGGTTTCTTAATCGGTATCTATCTTACTAAGATACTGGTGCAGCTTAAGGTGCTGGTGCTCCACCCCACTCTAAGAAGTATGCTGTGATTTGACAATACACAAATGGGTAGTTACTTCTCGCTCCCCTTCTTAATTCAGACTTGTTTGAGAACACAACCTTCCTATAACTTTCTCACCTGGATCCAACCAAAGAAGGAAGATGTATGGCCTCCCTCAAACAATAGAAGGAAGTACGGGAGTTTAGCGGTAGGCAATGACCACAGCTGAAAAGTGGTCAGCTCAAAGAAAGAAGGTAGTGGGAGCTTCGAAGTCATGTCCCTCTTTGTTACACACCTCTTCTTGGTGAGTATGTGTCATTCTTTAAGGTTCTCAACTATCGATAAACTGAACACTTTCTATTTTAGTGCTCTTGGACGTAGATATGTGTGGTGGCTTTCCATTATCTGATATATTTTTTCTCAGTGGATCGTTTAATATAATGAGAAACATAGGAATGGGGTATATTTGCATAGAAATTTTCTTTGTTAAATATTTATTTTTGACAAATTTGTTTGGTTGTATGGTTTGGAAGGTAGTAACTGGGAAATTAAATGGACTTGCTTATATGCGAGCCTATACGCCTCCATACATTTTAGCCAATTTCATAGAAGCGCAACACACAAGGCGTTTTACTTGTGAAGGGACACTAGTGAGCTGTCAGGGCGGTCATTTTATAAGCGGATTAAATATTTTACGTTGTAAATGTAAGCACCACTCGAAAGGAAGGTGTACCCCTTCACGCTTAAAGAAAACCTTTAAGGTGGCAACTAACAAATATATCATTGTAGCTTAAATAAATATAGTACTGTTGATTCTCATTTAGAATTTTTTAAGCCTCGGTAGACTTTTGAAACAACATAATTTCAGTTTAGTGAAAAGTGTTGCTTCCACCAGATTTTATGGAAAAGTACAACCCCTGTTTATTGAGAAGTGTAACATCGACTTGATATCTGAAAAGATTAACTTTATCGCCACTAGTATTAAAAGAGCAAACATAAATTTCCCTAAATCCACACATTAAACTATACCTGAGATAACAAGAACCCTCCGATCAAATCAACTAAACATATCCTACTGCCCACATTACGTTAAGGGTAGGGCACTTAGATAAATGTCTCCGTTCAAATGTTCTGCCAAGCAGATGCCATGGTTTGCCGATCATCCTAACGCTCCACGTCCTCGACACCTCCCCTAATTCCTTGATTTCCTATCAATTCTACCTAAATCATGCCTCCCCGACCCTTTTTCTCTAGGCACCAGATCAAGACGAACGGATCCGCAATAACCTTGCGCCACCGCTCCTCCCTTCTCCCGTCCCATGCACTTCCCCTTTGGTTTATTTCTTTCTCCTTCCCCTTCCACAAGGTAGAGACGGCTAGCGCACACGTGTGGGTCACTTCACTTCTAGTACATGCGTGAGTGATACGCTTGGTGAGGGGGATATGGCGAGTCGAGGGGAGCACGGCGGTGGCTGGGCAAACCAAAAAGCTGCTCAAATGGAGTATGGTAGCCGCAGTGACGGACCGTATTACGGAGGCCGCGATGGTTGACCAGGCGGTGGCAATCTCGATAATGGTGCTGTCGTGGGTGCGAATACTACCAAGGACAGGGTAGCGGTGACGGTGCAGGTGGCGGCGGCCATGGCCGTGGTTACTACCAAGGAGATGGCGTTGGCCGTGGGCTACCAAGGAGGCGATGATGGCAGCCATGGCGGTATGTACTACCAAGGTGGCCGCAAGAGCCTCTACACTATCGGCGAGCTGCCGTTCAACACCAAGGAGTTTGAGATCACCTTTCCTGACTACAAGCCAGGTCCATATAGGCAAAGGCAAACTCAGTTAGTGAGTCAGTGTGCCCCACGACATAACAGGATGAGGTGATCAGGTTCCCCATGCCATGTATGTTTGCAGGAGGGAGAGGAAGTTCAAGGTGACCATGAAGCACGCCACCCTGGTCAGCATGCAACGGTTGTAGATGCTCATGGACGAGATCTCCATGGTCATACCGGCGCAGCCACTCCACGTGCTTGACATTGTGTTGTGCGACATCGTGCTCAATGAAAGGAATAACATGGGGTAATAACTGCTCTCTGCCCTTTGCGTCTTTAGTCGTTATTGATCATTTTGCATGCTTTTCTTGTTTGTTGCGGGCTTGTTTTCACTATGCGCCCTAGGATTGTCCCGGTAAGCCGGTTTTCTTCTCACAGACCATCAAGGATTCCATCAAGTTAGGCCAGGGTATCGAAGGATGGAACGGGTTCTTCCAGAGCATTAGACCTACCCAGAGTAGATTTTCCGTCAACATAAGTCTGTGACATGTATTCCTTGCATTATGTTTCCACTTACCAGGATGAATGAATGATGTGGGAATATTCTTACCTACCAGTTAATGTATTATGAACTTTGGATTGCAAACATGTCATCGACTGATAATAGGAGAGATCTCATATGCAACATTAATGGTCTTGATTATCTTAAGAGATGCATATTTTTTGTGTCTACCACTACTCTCGCCTCATGGGCAGAGCATTTCTCTCTCATAGATAATAATATACTGCTCTTAGCACCGGCTTTCACTTCGTGTAGCAACTTCATCTTATTTTGTCTCCTCAAACACTTCATCCATGAGAACCAAGTTTTCATCAAGGATATATTCTAAACATAAGAGCAACTCTATTATATTACGTACCATGTCTTCGGCCACCATGTTTTCTTCGAAGGGTGAAGGCGGATTCTCTGAACCTAAAATAAGGGTGAAGGATACATACAATATGCCTGGTCTAAAGTGAAGTAGTACAAACATAGGAAATCAGAGTAAAACTTAGAGAGTCTCCATAATCTAGACTTCTCGGTTTCTTAATCGGTATCTATCTTACTAAGATACTGGTGCAGCTTAAGGTGCTGGTGCTCCACCCCACTCTAAGAAGTATGGTGTGATTTGAGAATACCCAAATGGGTAGTTTCTTCTCGCTCCCCTTCTTCATTCAGACTTGTTTGAGAACACAACCTTCCTATAACTTTCTCACCTGGATCCAACCAAAGAAGGAAGATGTATGGCCTCCCTCAAACAATAGAAGGAAGTACGGGAGTTTAGCGGCAGGCAATGACCACAGCTGAAAAGTGGTCAGCTCAAAGAAAGAAGGTTGTGGGAGCTTCGAAGTCATGTCCCTCTTTGTTACACACCTCTTCTTGGTGAGTATGTGTCATTCTTTAAGGTTCTCAACTATCGATAAACTGAACACTTTCTATTTTAGTGCTCTTGGACGTAGATATGTGTGGTGGCTTTCCATTATCTGATATATTTTCTCTCAGTGGATCGTTAAATATAAAGAGAAACATAGGAATGGGGTATATTTGCATAGAAATTTTCTTTGTTAAATATTTATTTTTGACAAATTTGTTTGGTTGTATGGTTTGGAAGGTAGTAACTAGGAAATTAAATGGACTTGCTTATATGCGAGCCTATACGCTTGCATACATTTTAGCCAATTTCGTAGAAGCGCAACACACAAGGCGTTTTACTTGTGAAGGGACACTAGTGAGCTGTCAGGGCGGTCAATTTATAAGCGGATTAAATATTTTACGTTGTAAATGTAAGCACCACTCGAGAGGAAGGTGTACCCCTTCAAGCTTAAAGAAAAGCTTTAAGGTGGCAACTAACAAATATATCATCGTAGCTTAAATAAATATAGTACTGTTGATTCTCATTTAGAATTTTTTAAGCCTCGGTAGACTTTTGAAAAGACATAATTTCAGTTTAGTGAAAAGTGTTGCTTCCACCAGATTTTATGGAAAAGTACAACACCTGTTTATTGAGAAGTGTAACATCCACTTGATATCTGAAAAGATTAACCTTATCGCCACTAGTATTAAAAGAGCAAATATAAATTTCCCTAAATCCACACATTAAACTATACCTGAGATAACAAGAACCCTCCGATCAAATCAACTAAACATATCCTACTGCCCACATTACGTTAATGGTATGGCACTCAGATCAAAGTCTCCGTTCAAATGTTCTGCCAAGCAGACGCCATGGTTTGCCAATCATCCTAACGCTCCACGTCCTCGACCCCTCCCCTAATTCCTTGATTTCCGATCAATTCTACCCAAATCATGCCTCCCTGACCCTTCTTCTCTAGGCACCAGATTAAGACGCACGGATCCGCAATAACCTTGCGCCACCGCTCCTCCCTTCTCCCGTCCCATGCACTTCCCCTTTGGTTTATTTCCTTCTCCTTCCCCTTCCACAAGGTAGAGACGGCTAGCGCACATGTGTGGGTCACTTCACTTCTAGTACATGCGTGAGTGATACGCTTGGTGAGGGGAAGCGGCGAGTCGAGGGGAGCACGACGGTGGCTGGGCAAACCCAAATGATGCTCAGATGGAGCATGGTAGCCGCGGCGACGGACCGTATTACGGAGGCCCTGGTGGTTGACCAGGCGGTGGCAATCTCGATGATGGTGCTGTCGTGGGTGCGAATACTACCAAGGACAGGGTAGCGGTGACGGTGCAGGTGGCCGCGGCCATGGCCGTGGTTACTACCAAGGAGATGGTGTTGGCCGTGGGCTACCAAGGAGGCGATGATGGCAACCATGGCGGTATGTACTACCAAGGTGGCCGCAAGAGTCTGTACACTATCGCTGAGCTGCCGTTCAACACCAAGGAGTTTGAGATCACCTTTCCTGACTACAAGCAAGGTCCTTATAGGCAAAGGTAAACTCAGTTAGTGAGTCAGTGTGCCCCACGATATGACAGGATGAGGTGATTAGGTTCCCCATGCCATGTATGTTTGCAGGAGGGAGAGGAAGTTCAAGGTGACCATCAAGCACGCCACCCTGGTCAGACTACAACGGTTGTAGATGCTCATGGACGAGATCTCCACGGTCATACCGGCGCGACCACTCCACGTGCTAGACATTGTGTTGTGCGACATCGTGCTCAACAAAAGGAATAACATGGGTTAATAACTGCTCTCTGCCCTTTGCGTCGTTAGTCGTTATTGATCATTTTGCATGCTTTTCTTATTAATTGGGGGCTTGTTTTCACTATGCGCCCTAGGATTGTCCCGGTAAGCCGGTTTACTTCTCACAGACCATCAAGGAATCCATCAAGTTGGGACAGGGTATCGAAGGATGGAACGGGTTCTTCCAGAGCATTAGATGTACCTAGAGTAGATTTTTCGTCAACATAAGTCTGTGACAGGTATTCCTTGCATTATGTTTCCACTTGCCAGGATGAATGAATGATGTGGGAATATTATTACATGCCAGTGAATGTATTATGAACTTTGGATTGCAAACATGTCATTGACTGATTTCGTTACAGAGGTTCTTAAAAGGAGAGATCTCATTCGCAACATTGATGGTCTTGATTATCTTAAGAGATGCATATTTTTTGTGTCTACCACTACTCTCTCCTCATGGGCCAAGCATTTCTCTCTCATAGATAATAATATACTGCTCTTAGCACCGACTTTCACTTCGTGTAGCAACTTCATCTTATTTTGTCTCCTCAAACACTACATCCATGAGAACCAAGTTTTGATCAACGATATATTCTAAACGTAAGAGCAACTCTATTAATTTACGTACCATGTCTTCGGCCACCATATTTTCTTCGAAGGGTGAAGGCGGATTCTCTGAACCTAAAATAAGGGTGAAGGATACATACAATATGCAAGGTCTAAAGTGAAGTAGTACAGTCATAGGAAATCAGAGTAAAACTTAGAGAGTCTCCATAATCTAGACTTCTCGGTTTCTTAATCAGTATCTATCTTACTAAGATACTGGTGCAGCTTAAGGTGCTGGTGCTCCACCCCACTCTAAGAAGTATGTTGTGATTTGACAATACCCAAATGGGTAGTTACTTCTCGCTCCCCTTCTTAATTCAGACTTGTTTGAGAACACAACTGTCCTATAACTTTCTCACCTGGATCCAACCAAAGAAGGAAGATGTATGGCCTCCCTCAAACAATAGAAGGAAGTACGAGAGTTTAGCGGCAGGCAATGACCACAGCTGAAAAGTGCTAAGCTCAAAGAAATAAGGTAGTGGGAGCTTCGAAGTCATGTCCCTCTTTGTTACACACCTCTTCTTGGTGAGTATGTGTCATTCTTTAAGGTTCTCAACTATCGTTAAACTGAACACTTTCTATTTTAGTGCTCTTGGACGTAGATATGTGTGGTGGCTTTCCATTATCTCATATATTTTTTCTCAGTGGATCGTTGAATATAATGAGAAACATAGGAATGGGGTATATTTGCATAGAAATTTTCTTTGTTAAATATTTATTTTTGACAAATTTTTTTGGTTGTATAGTTTGGACAGTAGTAACTGGGAAATTAAATGGACTTGCTTATATGCGAGCCTATACGCATGCATACATTTTAGCCAATTTCATACAAGCGCGACACACCAGGCGTTTTTCTTGTGAAGGGACACTAGTGAGCTGTCAGGGCGGTCATTTTATAAGCGGAGTAAATATTTTACGTTGTAAATGTAAGCACCACTCGAAAGGAAGGTGTACCCCTTCACGCTTAAAGAAAACCTTTAAGGTTGCAACGAATGAATATATCACCGTAGCTTAAATAAATATAGTACTGTTGATTCTCATTTAGAATTTTTAAGCGTCGGTAGACTTTTGAAAAGACATAATTTCAGTTTAGTGAAGAGTGTTGCTTCCACCAGATTTTATGGAAAAGTACAACCCCAGTTTATCGAGAAGTGTAACATCCACTTGGTGTCTGAAAAGATTAACTTTATCGCCACTAGTATTGAAAGAGCAAACGTAAATTTCCCTAAATCCACACATTAAACTATACCTGAGATACCAAGAACCCTCCGATCAAATCAACTAAACATATCCTACTGCCCACATTACGCTAATGGTATGGCACTCAGATCAATGTCTTCGATCAAATGTTCTGTCAAGAAGACGCCATGGTTTTCCTATCATCCTAACGCTCCACGTCCTCGACCCCTCCCCTAATTCCTTGATTTCCGATCAATTCTACCCAAATCATGCCTCCCCGACCCTTCTTCTCTAGGCACCAGATCAAGACGAACGGATCCGCAATAACCTTGCGCCACCACTCCTCCCTTCTCCCATCCCATGCACTTCCCCCTTGGTTTATTTCTTTCTCCTTCCCCTTCCACAAGGTAGAGACGGCTAGCGCACATGTGTGGGTCACTTCACTTCTAGTACATGCGTGAGTGATGCGCTTTGTGAGGGGGAGATGGCGAGTCGAGGGGAGCATGACGGTGGCTGGGCAAACCCAGAAGCTGCTCAGATGGGGCATGGTAGCCGTGGTGACGGACCGTATTACGGAGGCAACAGTGGTTGACCAGGCGGTGGCAATCTCGATGATGGTGCTGTCGTGGGTGCGAATACTACCAAGGACAGGGTAGCGGTGACGATGCAGGTGGCGGCGGCCATGGCCATGGTTACTACCAAGGAGATGGCGTTGGCCGTGGGCTACCAAGGAGGCGATGATGGCAACCATGGCGGTATGTACTACCAAGGTGGCCGCAAGAGCCTGTACACTATCGGTGAGCTGCCGTTCAACAGCAAGTAGTTTGAGATCACCTTTCCTGACTACAAGCCAGGTCCATCTAGGCAAAGGTAAACTCAGTTAGTGAGTCAGTGTGCCCCACGACATGACAGGATGAGGTGATTAGGTTCCCCATGCCATGTATGTTTGCAGGAGGGAGAGGAAGTTCAAGGTGACCATCAAGCACGCCACCCTAGTAAGCCTACAACAGTTGTAGATGCTCATGGACGAGATCTCCATGGTCATACCGGCGCAGCCACTTCACGTGCTTGACATTGTGTTGTGCGACATCATGCTCAACGAAAGGAATAACATGGGGTAATAACTGCTCTCTGCCCTTTGCGTCGTTAGTCGTTATCGATCATTTTGCATGCTTTTCTTATGTGTTGGGTGCTTGTTTTCACTATGCGCCCTAGGATTGTCCCGGTAGGCCGGTTTTCTTCTCACAGACCATCAAGGAATCCATCAAGTTAGGCCAGGGTATCAAAGGATGGAACGGGTTGTTCCAGAGCATTCCACCTACCCAGAGTAGATTTTCCCTCAACATAAGTCTGTGACATGCATTCCTTGCATTATGTTTCCACTTACCAGGATGAACGAATGATGTGGGAACATTCTTACCTGCCAGTTAATGTATTATGAACTTTGGATTGCTAACTTGTCATCGACTGATTTTGTTACGGAGGTTCTTAATAGGAGAGATCTCATTCACATCGTTGATGGCCTTGATTATCTTAAAAGATGCATATTTTTTGTGTCTACCACTACTCTCTACTCATTTGCAGAGCATTTCTCTCTCATAGATAATAATATACTGCTCTTAGCACCAGCTTTCACTTTGTGTAGCAACTTCATCTTATTTCGTCTCCTCAACCACTTCATCCATGAGAACCAAGTTTTGATCAACGATATATTCTAAACGTGAGAGCAACTCTATTAATTTATGTACCTTGTCTTCGGCCACCATGTTTTCTTTGAAGGGTGAAGGCGGATTCTGTGAACCTAAAATAAGGGCGAAGGATACATACAATATGCCTGGTCTAAAGTGAAGTAGTAGAGACATAGGAAATGGGAGTAAAACTTAGAGAGTCTCCATAATCTAGACTTCTCGGTTTCTTAATCGGTATCTATCTTACTTAGATACTTATGCAGCTTAAGGTGCTGGTGCTCCACCCCACTCTAAGAAGTATGTTGTGATTTGACAATACCCAAATGGGTAGTCACTTCTCGCTCCCCTTCTTAATTCAGACTTGTTTGAGAACACAACCTTCCTATTACTTTCTCACCTGGATCCAACCAAAGAAGGAAGATGTATGGCCTCCCTCAAGCAATAGAAGGAAGTACGGGAGTTTAGCGGTAGGCAATGACCACAGCTGAAAAGTGCTCAGCTCAAACAAAGAAGGTAGTGGGAGCTTCAAAGTCATGTCCCTCTTTGTTACACACCTCTTCTTGGTGATTATGTGTCATTCTTTAAGCTTCTCAACTATCGATAAACTGAACACTTTCTATTTTAGTGCTCTTGGACGTAGATATGTGTGGTGGCTTTCCATTAAATGATATATTTTTTCTCAGTGGATCGTTGAATATAATGAGAAACATAGGAATGGGGCATATTTGCATAGAAATTTTCTTTGTTAAATATTTATTTTTGACAAATTTTTTCGGTTCTATGGGTTGGAAGGTAGTATCTGGGAAATTAAATGGACTTGCTTATATGCGAGCCTATACGCGTGGATACATTTTTGCCAATTTCATAGAAGCACAAAACACAAGGCGTTTTACTTGTGAAGGGACACTAGTGAGCTGTCAGGGCGGTCATTTTATAAGCGGATTAAATATTTTACATTGTAAATGTAAGCACCACTCGAAAGGAAGGTGTACCCCTTCACGCTTAAAGAAAACCTTTAAGGTGGCAACTGACGAATATATCATCGTAGCTTAAATAAATATAGTACCGTTGATTCTCATTTAGAAATTTTTAAGCCTTGGTAGATTTTTGAAAAGACATAATTTCAGTTTAGTGAAAAGTGTTGCTTCCACCAGATTTTATGGAAAAGTACAACCCCAATTTATTTAGAAGTCTAATATCCACCTGATATCTGAAAAGATTAACTTTATCGCCACTCGTATTAAAAGAGCAAACGTAAATTTCCCTAAATCCACACATTAAACTATACCTGAGATAACAAGAACCCTCCGATCAAATCAACTAAACATATCCTATTGCCCACATTACGTTATTGGTATGTCACTCAGATCAATGTCTCCGATCAAATGTTCTGCCAAGCAGACGCCATGGTTTGCCAATCATCCTAATGCTCCACGTCCTCAACCCCTCCCCTAATTCCTTGATTTCTGATCAATTCTACCCTAATCATGCCTCCCTGACCCTTCTTCTCTAGGCCCCAGATCAAGACGAACGGATCCGCAATAACCTTGTGCCACCGCTCCTCCCTTCTTCCGTCCCATGCACTTCCCCTTTGGTTTATTCCTTTCTGCTTCCCCTTCCACAAGGTAGAGACGACTAGCGCACACGTGTGGGTCACTTCACTTCTAGTACATGCGTGAGTGATGCCCTTGGTGAGGGGGAGATGGCGAGTCGAGGGGAGCACGGCAGTGGCTGGGCAAACCCAGAAGCTGCTCAGATGGAGCATGGTAGCCGCGGTGATGGACCGTATTACGGAGGCAACTGTGGTTGACCAGGCAGTGGCAATCTCGATGATGGTGCTGTCGTGGGTGCGAATACTACCAAGGACAGGGTAGCAGTGACGGTGCAGGTGGCGGCGGCCATGGTCGTGGTTACTACCAAGGAGATGGCGTTGGCCGTGGGCTAACAAGGAGGCGATGATGGCAACCATGGCGGTATGTCCTACCAAGGTGGCCGCAAGAGCCTGTACACTATCGGTGAGCTGCCGTTCAACACCAAGGAGTTTGAGATCACCTTTCCTGACTACAAGCCAGGTCCATCTAGGCAAAGGTAAACTCAGTTAGTGAGTCAGTGTGCCCCACGACATGACAGGATGAGGTGATCAGGTTCCCGATGCCATGTATGTTTGCAGGAGGGAGAGGAAGTTCAACGTGACCATCAAGCACGCCACACTGGTCAGCCTATTGCAGTTGTAGATGCTCATGGACGGGATCTCCACGGTCATATCGGCGCAGCCACTGCACGTGCTTGACATTGTGTTGTGCGACATCGTGCTCAACGAGAGGAATAACATGGGGTAATAACTGCTCTCTGCCCTTTGCGTCGTTAGTCGTTATCGATCATTTTGCATGCTTTTCTTATTTGTTGCGGGCTTGTTTTCACTATGCGCCCTAGGATTGTCCCGGTAGGCCGGTTTTCTTCTCACAGACCATCAAGGAATCCATCAAGTTAGGCCAGGGTATCGAAGGATGGAACGGGTTCTTCCAGAGCATTAGACCTACCCAGAGTAGATTTTTCGTCAACATAAGTCTGTGACATGTATTCCTTGCATTATGTTTCCCCTTACCAGGATGAATGAATGATGTGGGAATATTCTTACTTGCCAGTTAATGTATTCCGAAGTTTGGATTGCAAACATGTCATTGATTGATTTCATCACAGAGGTTCTTAATAGGAGAGATCTCATTCGCATTATTGATGGTCTTGATTATCTTAAGATGTGCATATATTTTGTACCTACCAATTCTTTCTCGTCTGGGCCAAGTAGTTCTCTCTCATAGATAATAATATCCTGCTCTTAGCACCGGTTTTCACTTTGTGTAGTAGCTTCTTCTTATTTTGTCTCCTCAAATACTTCCTCCATGAGAACGAAGTTTTGATCAATGGTACATTCTAAAAGTGAGAGAAACTCTATTAATTTACGTACATTGCCTTCGGCTACCATGTTTTGTTCGAAGGTTGAAGGCGGATTCTCTGAACCTAAAATAAGGGTGACTGATACATACAATATGCCGGGTGTAAAGTGAAGTAGTACAGACATAGGAAATTAGAGTAAAAATTAGAGAGTTTCCATAATATAGCCTTCTTGGTTTCTTAATCCGTGTCTATCTTACTAAGATACTGTTGCAACTTAAGGTGCTGGTGCTCCACCCCACTCTAAGAAGTATGACTGTGATTTGCCAATACCCAAATGGGTAGTTACTGCTCGCTCCCCTTCTTAATTCAGAATTGTTTGAGCACACATCCTTCCTATAACTTCCTCATCTGGATCCAACCAAACAAGGAAGATGTATGGCCTCCCTCAAACAAAAGAAGGAAGTACGAGAGTTTATTGGTAGGCAATAACCACAGTTGAAAAGTGTTCATCTCAAAGAAAGAAGGTAGTGGGAGCTTCGAAGTCATGTCCCTCCTTGTTACAGACCTCTTCTTGGTGAGTATGTGTAGCTTCTCAACTATCGATAAACAGAACACTTTCTTTTTAGTGCTCTCAGACGTAGATATGTGTGGTGGCTTTCCACTTTCTGATTTTTTTCTCAATGGATCGTTGAATATAATGAGAAACATAGGAATGGGGTATATTTGTATAGATATTTTCTTTGTTAAATATTTATATTCACAAATTCGTTTGGTTGTATGGATTGGAAGGTACTAAATGGGAAATTAAATGGACTTGCTTACATGCCAGCCTATATGCCTGCATACATTTTAGCCAAGTTCATAGAAGCGCAACACACAAGGTGTTTCACTTGTGAAGGGACACTAGTGAGCTGTGAGCGCAATCATTTTATAAGTGTATTAAACATTTTATGTTGTAAATGTAACCACCACTCGAAGGGAAGGTGAACCCCCCACTACTAGGGAAAAGCCTTAGCAGTTGCGCTGGTTTTGGCCTAGCAGTAGCACGGGTGACCGCACTACTGCTATGGCGCTACAACTAAAGGTTAGTAGTAGCGTTGGTTTACCCACGCTACTGCTAAAGCTACTTAGTCGTAGGGCTTCTTGAAAAAGCCGCTACTGGTAATTACTAGTAGCGCGTCTCTCTGCCCGCACTACTACTATTATTCCGTATTCTATTTCTTTTTATTTTATGTCGTATTCATACACCATTATACAAGTTTTCATACAGTAGCAATTTAGAGATTATTTTTACAACATAATGAGTTATTAAATCACTGGGTGAAAGAACCATGCATTAGTTTCAAGTGGATGGATCCTAAGTGACCAAGTCATGGATTATCGTGATAATCCATGACTTGATCACTTGGAATCCGTCCACTTAAAAACTAATCCGCGGTTCTTTCACCCAATGATATAATAACTCATCATCATCATCATCATCATATCATTAACAACTTATCATCATAATACATCATTGTCATATAACAACTCCTCATGATCATTATTTTCGTCCATGAGACATCATGTAACAACTTGGTCACTAGTCATAATCACAACTCGTCCTCCTCCTCATCATCAATTCTAACACATTGTAACACATAATAACACATTGTACCTAGGACCTACTCCTCTCTCATAGGACCTACTACCCTCTAAGGTAAAATGGCATAAAACAAGATAGGCCCCAACTCTCCATTATGGAGAATGGAGACTATCCTGTCTCCAATTCTTGCGCTTCCAACAATGTTGGTTCCAAGTAGCTCCCTACGATTGTCCATACATTGTTTCCATGCTTTGATTGTCATGTCTTCATCGGTTTTAGAAATCTGGTATGAACATTAGTGAAGCCTAGGCAGACCTGGTCGTAAGCTAATAACATCAAGGTGACCTTTCGGAAGCATGAGATGAGGCACACAATCCTTCGGAATTTTCTATTGAAAAACATAGTAATAATGTCGTAGTTAGCAATGTAGTTTAGCTTTAGAAGAATTTATGCAAAAGATGCACGGATGTCGTAATAGTAAAAAATCCTACCATGCCATCTCCATAGATGTTACCATAGTTCAACACGTGAACTAGTGACACATATTGACCATAATGTGCAGGAGTTTGATAATTGATATTGTAATTCTCAACATCAATAATAAATGAGATAAGATGATCTTTCTCCCGATAAGTTAATTCTACGCCATCGGTGTAGTAGGTTCTGTCTACCATCTTTCGTACATTCTTTGAAGAATGAAAAGAAGCTATCAATGGAAATAAGTTGTCAACTATTTTGAAATAAATAATATAAATTACTTAATAACTATGTTTGAGAAATTCACATAACGGTAGAATTGGAAGCGTATCAACAAGGACCCAGATGTTCATATTATCTTCGTCGATGTTAGGATCACCAAGATCCAAGGTGACAAGCATACCCTCATGAAAACAATACATCTTGCAAAGTGCTTCCTAATTCGGGCAACCAAAATGGGATTCACTCTTAGATTTGTATAGATTTACAACAAAATCTATACCATGATGGGTCCTTTGGTGAACTATCTTTGTTCCCATACTTTCATGATCTTCAAAATCCATCCTCTCCAAGACATAGCATCTTGCATGGCATGGGATAAGCTAGTCGAATTGTAAAAGAAGAAAATTACACATTGAAGAAGCAGAAGTCATGCTTAATTACGAAAAAACACTTGTCGTCGTTGCGTACCGTTTCAACATCGAAGGTCTCCTGGAGTTTAATACTGAAGCGCCGACCTTCTACCAGGTGAGGCCTGTCGCACAGACCCCGGTCATCGCCGGACCAGTCGCACTCCGAGAGACTATCATCGTCGGATGACATTTCCTTCTAGCACATCATAATTAAAAGATTAAACTTTTAAAATTAAATATATGTACTACAAAAACTAAATAAGATCATTATTATTCAACCCGAAATGTCGTTTAATTATCTTTCTAGAAAATCCGGGCCACTCGATATTTCCTACATATTCTAGCACAAGTCATGCCAAAATTCACGGAAAAATCTGGCATGACCTTTGCTAAAAAAGGACATATCGAGCGCTTGAAATTTGCTGGAGCGGAAATTAATCAACACTCCGGCAAAACATAGGCCACTCGGAGGTGTTGCCTGTAAACATGGCCACTTGGGCAAGCACATATCCTATTTGCATTCAAACTTGATGGTCATTGCATCTCAATGGTTGATGGTCATTGCATTTCAATGGTTGAAAATATGAACAAAAACATTTCAAAATATCTTATATATAATCCTAACATAACTAAATTTTCCAATATAGGTCTCTCTCTAAACTAGTTCTATTAAATACTTTCTAAATAAACTAGTTCTATTAAGTACTTACTAAATAAACTAGTTCTATTAACCACTTACTAAATAAACTAGTTCTATTAAGAATTTACTATAAATAAACTAGTTCTATTAACCACTTACATTCTTTGTACATTCTAAAATATTCTACCTATCTATACTATTAAAAAACCTACATTCTACCTATCTATAATATCAACTAAATCTATGGAGGGAGGAGGGGCTGCGGATGGAGGAGGGGGAGGGAGTAGGGGTTGTGGAGGGAGGAGGGGCTATGGAGGGAGGAGGGTTTGTGGAGCGAGGAGGTGCTGTTGATGGAGGAGGAGGGGTGGCTAGAGGAGGGAGGAGCAAGGGGAGGGACGAGGGGAGGAGGAGAGGCAGCTAGAGGAGGGAGGAGTGGGGCGGAGGAGGGAGGAGGGGCAGCTAGAGGAGGGAGGAGGGAGGAGGAAGAGGAGAAGGAGGAGGCTTACCGAGTCCTGAGGATGGCGACACACCGACAGCAATGCGGCGACGGCAGCGGCAATGCGGCGACGGGGGCGATGGCAGGAGGAGGACGACCTTGACAGTGAGATAGGAGAGTGAGGAAATGGGAGGGCGCGCGGGGGGATAAGGCTGGATTAGCAGTAGCGCGGTTTAGGAGAAAGCGGTACTGCTAAACTACCTAGCAGTAGCGTGGTTTAGGAGAAAACGCTACTGCTAAACTACCTAGCAGTAGTGTGGTTTAGGATAAAGCGCAACTACTACACTTAGCCTAGCGGTAACAATGGGGTAATTTCAGTAGTAGCGCCCTTTTCCCTGGCTGCGCTACTGCTATGTACATAGAGTAGCGCCTTCTGTTGGCACGAGCTACTGCTAAGTAGCAGTAGCGCCCCATTTTATCCAGCACTACTACTAAAGTTCTATGTATAAGGTTTTCCCTGGTAGTGTCCTTTACGGTTAAAGAAAACCTTTAAGGTGGCAACTAACAAATACTATATTACTATAGCTTAAAAAATATAGTACTGTTGATTCTGATTTATAATTTTTTTAAGCCTTAGTAGACTTCTAAAAAGCCATAATTTCAGTTTAGTGTAAAGTGTAATTTCCACCATATTTTATGGAAAAGTACAACCCCAGTTTATTGAAAAGTGTAATATCCACTTGATATCTAAAAAGATTAACTTTATCGCCACTAGTATTAAATGAGCAACCATACGTTGCCCTAAATCCACACAACAAACTATACACGAGAGAATGAGAAACCTTCGATCAAATCAACTTAAACATATCCTATTGCCATATTATGTTAATGGTATGCCACTCAGATCACTGTCTCTGATCAAATCTTCTCCCGACCATATATCCTGGTTTGCCAATCATCCTAACGCTCCGCGTTCTTGATCCCCTCCCACAACTCCCTAATTTCCGATCAATTCCACCCGAATCATGCCTCCCCGACCCTTCTTTCTCTTGGCACCAGATCAAGAAGAATGGATCTGCAATAACCTTGCCCCGCCACGCCTCCCTTCTGCCATCCCATGCGCATCCCCTTTGATCTGTTTCTTTCTCCTTCCACTTCCACAAGGCAGAGACGGCTAGCGCACGTGTGGGCCACTTCACTTCTAGTACATGCATGAGTGCTGTGCTTGGTGAGGGGGAGATGGCGAGTCGAGGGGAGCGCGATGGTGGCTGGGCAAACGCCAAAGCTGCTCAGGCGAAGCATCGTGGCTGCGGTAATGGGTCATATTACAAATGCCGCGGTGGTGGAACATGGGCCGACAATCCCGATGATGGTGCAGGCCATGGGCGCGAATACTACCAGGGACACGGTAGCGGTGACGGTGCCGGTGGCGGCGGCTGTGGCCATGGTTACTACCAAGGAGATGTCATTGCCCGTGGGTACTACCAAGGAGGTGGTTATGGTAGCCGCGTGGCCGTACGTACTACCAAGGAGGCCACAAGAGCCTGTAAACTATTAGCGAGCTGTCGTTCAACACTAAGAAGTTTGAGGTCACATTACCTGGCTCTTAGCCAGGTCAATCTAGGGAAAGGTAAACTCAGTTAGTCAGCCAATGTGCCCCACGACATGACAAGATGAGGTGATCAGGTTCCCCATGACATGTATGTTTGCAGGAGCAAAGGAAGTTCAAGGTGACCATCAAGCACACTACCCAGGTCAGCCTACAACTATCGCAGATGCTCATGGATGGGATCTCCACGGACATACCGACCCAGCCACTAGATGCGCTCGACATTGTGTTGCGCGACATCATGCTCAAGGAACCGAATAACAAGGGGTAACAACAGCTCTCTGGCCTTTGCGCCGTTAGTCGTTATCAATCGTTTCGCATGATTTTTTATTTGTTGGGACCTCGTTGTCACTGTGTGCCTCAGGTTCGTCCTAGTAGGCCGGTCTTTCTTCTCACAGACCATCAAGGAACTCATCAAGTTAGCCCAGGGTATCAAAGGATGGAACAGGTTCTACCAGAGCATCAGACCTACCCAGGGTCTATTGTCCCTCAACATAGGTCTGTGACATGTATTCCTTGCATTTTTTTTCCACTTACCCGCAACATGTTACGCCTGGATGCATGAATAATGGGGAAATATTCTTACTTGCCGATTAATGTATTCTGAACTTTGGATTGCAGACATGTAATTGACTGATTTCGCCACAAAGGTTCTTAATAGGAGAGATCTCATTCACGACATTGATTATATTGATTATCTAAGATATGCATATTTTCTTATCTACCAGTTCTCTCTCCTCGTAGCCAAGTAGTTCATTCTCATAAATAATAATATCCTGCTCTTAGCACCAACTTTCACTTCGTGTAGCATCTTCTTCTTATTTTGTCTCCTCAAACACTTCATCCATGAGAACCAAGGTGGATGCTCTGAACCTAAAATAAGGGCGAATGAGATAAACAATATGCCGGGTCTAAAGTGAAGTAGTACACACATAGGAAATCAGAGTAAGACTTAGAGAGTGTCCATAATATAGACTTCTCGGTTTATTAATCGGTGTCTATCTTACTAAGATACTGGTGCAGCTTATGGTGTTGGTCATCCATACGACACTAAGAAGTATGACTGTGATTTGCCAATACCCAAATGGGTAGTTACTGATCGCTCCCCATCTAAATTTGGACTTATTTGAGCACACAACCTTCCTATACCTTTCTCACATGGATCCAAACAAAAAGGGAAGATGTATGGCCTCCCTCAAACAAAAGAAGGAAGTACGGGAGTTTACCGATAGGCAATAACCATAGTTGAAAAGTGCTCAGCTCAAAGAAATAAGGTATTGGGAGTTTTGAAGTCATGTCCCTCTTTGTTACACACCTCTTCTTGGTGTGTATGTCTCATTCTTTTAGCTTCTCGACCGTCGAGAAACCAAACACTCTCTTCTTTAGCGCTCTTGGATGTAGATACGTGTGGTGGCTTAAAAATATATAGTACTGTTGATTCTACTTTATAATTTTTTTTAAGCCAGAGTGGATTTCTGAAAAGCCATCATTTCAGTTTAGTGAAAAGTGTAACTTCCACCAGATTTTATGGAAAAGTACAACTCCGGTTTATTGAAAAGTGTAAAATCCACTTGATATCTAAAAAGATTAAATATATCGGCACTATAAATTCCCCTAAATCCACACAACAAACTATACACAAGACAACAAAAACCCTCCGATCAAATCAACTTAAACATATCCTTCTGCCCATATTATATTAATGGTATGCCACTCAAATCAATGTCTCTGATCAAATGTTCTGCCAACCAGATGCCATGGTTTGCCAATCATCCTAATGCTCCGCGTCATCGATCCCCTCCCCCAACTCACTGATTTCCGATCAATTCCACCCGAATCATGCATCCCCGACCCTACTTTTTCTAAGCACTAGATCAAGAAGAATGAATCCGCAACAACCTTGTGCTGCCGTTCCTCTTGTGCACTTCCCCTTTGATTTTTTTCTTTCTCCTTACCCTTCCACAAGGTAGAGACAGCTAGTGCACACGTGTGGCTCGCTTCACTTTTAGTACATGCGTGAGTGTTGCGCTTAATGAGGGGGAGATGGCCAGTCCAGGGCAGCGCGGTGGTGCGTGGGCAAACCTCGAAGCTGCTGAGGCGAAGCATGGTGGCCATAGTGATGGGCTGTATTACGGAGGCCATGGTAATGGACCAGGCGGTGGCAATCCCAATGATGGTTCTAGCCGTGGGCGCGAATATTAGCAAGGACAGTGTAGCGGTGGCGGTGCCAGTGGCGGCGGTCGTGGCGTCGTTACTACCAAGGAGATGGCATTGCCCGTGGTTACTACCAAGGAGGTAGTGATGGCAGCCGTGGCCGTACGTACTACCAAGGAGGCCACAAGAGCCTATAAGATATTGGTGAGTTGCCGTTCAACACCAAGGAGTTTGAGGTCACCTTACCTGACTATAAGCCAGGTCCATCTGGGGAAAGGTAAAGTCAGTTAGTCAACTACTGTGCCCCACGACAATGCAATATGAGGTGATGAGGTTCCCCATGACATGTACGTTTGCACAAGGGAGAGGAAGTTCAAGGCGATCATCAAGCACGCCACCCTAGTCAGCCTACAACAGTTGCAGATGCTCATGGACGGGATCTCCACGGACATACCGGCCCAGCCGCTAGACGTGCTCGACATTGTGTTACGCGACATCGTGCTCAAGGAACATAATAACATGGGGTAACAATAGCTCTCTACCCTTTGTGTCGTTAGTCGTTATCGATCATTTTGCATGATTTTCTTATTTGTTGGGGCCTCGTTGTCACTGTGTGCCTCAGGTTTGTCCCGGTAGGACGGGGTTTCTTCTCACAGACCATCAAGGAACCCATCAAGTTAGGCCAGTGTATCGAAGGATGGAACGGTTTCTACTAGAGCATCAGACCTACCCAGGGTCTATTGTCTCTCAACGTAGGTCGGTGACACGTATTCCTCGCATTCTATTTCCACTTACCCACAACATGTTACACCAGGATGCATGAATGACGGGGAAATATTCTTACTTGCCAATTAATGTATTCTGAACTTTGGATTGCAGGCATGTAATTGACTGAAACCATCACAGTGGTTCTTAATACGAGAGATCTCATTCACGACATTAATGATCTTGAATATCTTAAGATATGTATATTTTTCCTATCTACAAGTTCTCTCTCCTCGTGGCCAACCAGTTCACTCTCATAAATAATAATATCCTGCTCTTACCACTGGCAGCTTCTTCTTATTTTGTCTCCTAAAACACTACATCCATGAGAACCAAGTTTTGATCAATGATATATTCTAAAAGTAAGAGCAACTCTATTAATTTATATTCTAAAAGTAAGAGCAACTTGATTAATTTATGTACGTTGTCTTCGCCAACCATGTTTTCTTCGAAGGGTGAAGGCAGATTCTCTGAACCTAAAATAAGGGCGAAGGATACACACAATATGTCGGGTCTAAAGTGAAGTAGTACATACATAGGAAATCAGAGTAAAACTTAGAAAGTCTCCATAATCTAGGCTTCTCGGTTTCTTAATCGGAGTCTATTTTACTAAGATAATGGTGCACCTTACGGTGCTAGTGCTCCACCCCACTCTAAGAAGTATGACTGTGATTGCCAATACCCAAATGGGTAGTTACCGGTCGCTCCTCTTCTTAATTCAGACTTGTTTGAGCACACAACCTTCCTATAACTTTCTCACCTAGATCTAACCAAAGAAGGAAGATGTATGGCCTCCCTCAAACATAAGAAGGAAGTACCGGAGTTTACTGGTAGGCAATGACCACAGCTGAAAAGTGCTCAGCTCAAAGAAAGAAGGTAGTGGGAGCTTCGAAGTCATGTCCCTTTCTTTGTTACACACCTCTTCTTGGTGAGTATGTCTCATTCTTTTAACTTCTCGACTATCGGTAAACTAAACACTTTCTTTTTTCGTGCTCTTGGATGTAGATATGTGTTGAGGCTTACCACTTTCTGATTTTTTTCTCAGTGGATCGTTGAATATAATGAGAAACATAGGAATTGGGTATATTGCATATCTATTTTGTTTGTTAAATATTTATATTTGACAAGTTTGTTTGGTTGTATGGCTTGGAAGGTAGTAACTGGGAAATTAAATGGACTTGCTTACATGCGGTGGCGGTACCGGTGGCGGCGGCCGTGGCCGTGGTTACTACCTAGGACATGCCATTGCCCCTGGGTACTACCAAGGAGGCGGTGATGGCAGCCGTGGACGTATGTACTACCAAGGAGGCCACAAGATCCTATAAGCTATTGGCGAGCTACCGTTCAACACCAAGGAGTTTGAGGTCACCTTACCTGACTATAAGCCAGGTCCATCTGGGGAAAGGTAAACTCAGCTAGTCAGTTAGTGTGCCCTACGACATGACAAGATGAGGTGATCAGGTTCCACATGACATGGATGTTTGCAGGAGGGAGAGGAAGTTCATGGTGACCATCAAACACACTACCCTGGTCAGCCTACAAGACTTGCAGATGCTCATGGACGGGATCTCCATGGACATACCGGCCCAGCCGCTGCACGTGCTCGATATAGTGTTGTGCGACATCGTGCTAGGGGAACAGAATAACATGGGGCAACAACAACTCTCTGCCCTTTGGGTCGTTAGTCATTATCATTACTGGACCTCGAGCCGCTCACCTCTTGGCTTTACCATGACACGCGACCTGGCATACCAGCGACGGCTAAAGCTTGCCTGGGGACCGGGACCTGCCAGCGTAGAGCAACAAGCCGTCACGAGGTTGGAAAGGGGAGACCGAGCCTAAACAGGACTTGCGTTCATAGGTTTCCATAATCAGGATGATATCAACAAAAGACATTATAGACCCTTTACACGCCCCCACGGGGTACTTCTTAATTCCTCGCAGGGAACAAAAGACGAGAACTCAGGAGAACCCTATCTACACACCCTCGCGGCTGACGCCATCATCAACAGTGGCCCATGTGAGGCCGGTGCCAACCCCATCCAGATCAGCGACGGCGGCGGCCGGATGTTGCGGCCCTGCTCCGGGCGCAGCGAGAGCTCGGGGGCACGTAGTTGCTCTCGCCGCGCCCGGAGCTGTTGTCGCTCGTCTCCGGAGTCTCGTAGAGCTCGGGAGAACCACTAGACTCCCAAGAGTCGCTGCTGCTGGAGTAGCCGCGAGCGGGGCGCGCCTCATCCTGGCGCTCCCCTCCAGGACAACCCTCCAAGCGGCGTCCCTCTGCATCGAAGACCTTGAAGAACAGCGTGGAGGCACCGTCGTACTCGTAGTGGATCACGAAGGCGCCCTCCGCAGGGCAAACCCCCGCGACCTCGCCCCAACCGCGGGTCATGAAGATCTTCCCGGTGGAGACTGCTTCGACCTCTGCCCCGGTCGCCGGAGCGTTGCAGTCAGCGTGCTACAACCAGAGCTCGAGGGCCCCCCTCGGCGGCATCACATCAGAGAAGAACCGCGGGAAGAGGATCCAAGAGCTTGGGGGCATTGCCGCCCATAGCACCAGCTCGCGTGAGGAGTCCGCGGCATGGACTCCAGGAGCGACGGCGCTCGTCCCCGCGGCGCATCGATCTTGGCCGCGGCGCGCGCGACGGCGCTCATCGCTCTTTCCTCCTGAGCTACCTGCTTGGGCGTACAAGGGCATCGGATACCCAGGAGGAGGCCAATCGCACCAAGGCCTCGTCACCACCTGCATCGCCGCTGCATCGTGGCGGTGGACCGACCTCTTCTTCAGCGGGAGTAGTGCCGGCACGTCGAGGGGAATTTTCCCTTTCTCCTCAGCTAAGAACCTTCGGATCGACGCCATTGAAGTTGCTACCAGCAGTAGAGCAGAGGAAGAAGAAGCAAACGGAATGAGAAGAAATGGGCGATGGGGGCTCCACCCCTCCCTCATTTATAGCAGGAGAAGGCCAACCAGCGCCCCCCATGATCACACGTAATGATGGTTTTCCTTGCATGTCGCAGGGACTTGTCAAGTCGGGAAGTTGCCGAGGCAGCGTGGGGAAGCGGAGACGCCCACGTCCAATCAACCGCCACACGTCAACCGAGGCCGCAGGCTTTTGGGGCCCACGGTGCTCCGCGCTTGACCTTTGGCTTCGCCTCGAAGCCAAGCCCGAGCGCGCCTTGGGCCTGGGCGCTACTGTCGGCGTTCTGGGAATGGGGGTCCCCAGACTTGCCTGCCTGCGGCCCACGGCGTGGCTGGGCTAGCAGGCCTGTATGGCCCATCTTCATCGACAAGGCATTCGAGACCCTCGCGAGGCGGACGACCCAAGACCTCCTCAGGAGCGGCCTCACCAGGCAGGCTCGCAAGGGGCGGTGAGATCAAGGCAGGGCAAACCTCACAAGGTTCTCATGACATGATCGATGACAATCGAGACCAGGTGGGCGCTAGCGTGCGCAGTGTCCTTGTTTCCCCTTTGGTGCTAAGCAGGCAAGCACATGCGCGGAGTACCGAGGCATCAAGAAAAGGTTTCTATATCAATGCAATGAGACCAAGACCAGCAGGAAGGCAAGACGGAGGTCACCATGGAGCCAAGGCGACATCACCACCAGAGCCTTTTGCACGCGAAGACCGCTTTTCTCATGATATGCTGTACTAGCTGTCCCCTTTCAAATTGGCCATTGTTGGCTCCCTTCCCGCTCAATATTTGGGGAGAGGACAAGGGCCTATATAAGTAGAGCTAGCCACCACCGTAGCAGAGGATTCATTCAGAGGCATCTCACCCAACTCTTAGCCACACACAAAGCACAAGAGCACCTCTACCTGAGGAGGTTGTTCTTCCCCTTGTACTATTCATCATCAGCCCAAGAGGCAATCCACCAGCACCACACTGGAGTAGGGTATTACACCACAACTGTGGCCCGAACCAGTATAAATCTTGTGTCTTTTTGTGTTGTGAGTTCTTTGAGTTCGTCCGCGAGATCTCAACGAGCTAGGGCGTGGATCGGTAGGGAGGAAATCTTCGTGCGCACCCCAGTGTTCAAACCTTGAGGGTTTTGCCGGAACCTGTGATCCGACAATGATATATTCTAAGTAAAAGCAACTCTATTAATATACGTACCTTGTATTCACCAACCATGTTTTCTTCGAAGGGTGAGGGTGGATTCTCTGAACCTAAAATAAGCGCGAAGGATACACACAATATGCCGGTTCTAAAGTGAAGTAGTACAGACATAGGAAATCAGAGTAAAACTTAGAGAGTCTCCATAATCTAGACTTCTCGGTTTCTTAATCGATGTCTATTTTACTAAGATAGTGGTGCACCTAATGGTGCTGGTGCTCCACCCCTCTCTAAGAAGTATGACTGTGATTTGCCAGTACACGAATGGGTACTTACCGCTCGCTCCTCTTCTTAATTCATACTTGTGTGAGCACACAACCTTCCTATAACTTTCTCACTTGGATCCAACCAAAGAAGGAAGATGTATTGCCTCCCTCAAACAAAATAAGGAAGTACGGGAGTTTACTGGTAGGCAATGACCACAGCTGAAAAGTACTCAGCTCAAAGAAAGAAGGTAGTGGGAGCTTCGAAGTCATGTCCCTCTTTGTTACACACCTCTTCTTGGTGAGTATGTCTCATTCTTTTAACCTCTCGACTATCGATAAACTGAAGACTTTCTTTTTTAGCGCTCTTGGATGTAGATATGTGTGGTGGCTTTCCACTTTCCGATATATCTTTTTCTCAGTGGATCGTTGAATATAATGTGAAACATAGGAATGGGGTATATTGCATATATATTTTCTTTGTTAAATATTTATATTTGACAAGTTTGTTTGGTTTTATGGTTTGGAAGGTAGTATGTCGGAAATTAAATGGACTTGCATACATGCGAGCCTATAAGCATGCATACATTTTAGCCACGTTCATAGAAGTGCGCCACACAAGGTGTTTTACTCGTGAAGGGACACTAGTGAGTTGTGAGCGCAGTCATTTTATAAGGGGATTAAATATTTTACGTTGTAAATGTAAGCGCCACACGAAAGGAAGGTGAACCCCTTCACTATTAAAGAAAACCTTTAAGGTAGCAATTAACGAATATATCACTGTAGCTTAAAAAATACAGTACTCTTGATTCTCATTTATAATTTTTTAAGCCATAGTAGACTTCTGAAAAGCCCTAATTTCAGTTTAGTGAAAATCGTAACTTCCACCAGATTTTATGGAAAAGTACAACTCCAGTTTATTGAAAAGTGTAACATCCACTTGATATCTAAAAAGGTTAACTTTATCGCCACAATAAATTCCGCTAAATCCACACAACAAACTATACACGAGATAACGAAAACCGATCAAATCAAATTAAATATATCCTTCTACCCATATTATATTAATGGTACCACTCAGATCAATGTTTCCGATCAAATAGTCTGCCAACCAGGCGCCATGGTTTGCTTATCATCCTAGTGCTCCGCGTCCTTGATCCCCTCCCACAACTCCCTGATTTCCGATCAATTCCACCCGAATCATGCATCCCCGACCTTCTTTTTCTAGGCACCAAATCAAGAAGAACAAATCCACAACAACCTTGCACTGCCGCTCCTCCCTTCTCCCGTCCTGTGCGCTTCAAATTTGATTTGTTTCTTTCTCCTTCCCCTTCCACAAGGTAGATACGGCTAGGGCACACGTGTGGCTCGCTTCACTTTTAGTACAGGTGTGAGTGTTGCGCTTGATGAGGGTGAGATGGTGAGTCGAGGGCAACACAATGGTGGATGGGACAACCCCGAAGCTGCCCAGGCGGAGCATGGTCGCCGTAGTGACGTGCCGTATTATGGAGGCCACGGTGGTGCAGCAGGCAGCGTCAATCCCGATGATGGTGCTAGGCGTGGGCGCAAATACTACCAAGGATAGGGTAGCGGTGGCGGTATCGGTGGCGGCGGCCATGGCCGTGGTTACTACCAAGGACATGACATTGCCCCTGGGTACTAACAAGGAGGTGGTGATGGCAGCCGTGGCCATAAGTACTACCAAGGAGGCCACAAGAGCCTGTAAGCTATTGGTGAGCTGCCGTTGAACACCAAGGAGTTTGAGGTCACCTTACCTGACTATAAGACAGGTCCATCTGGGGAAAGGTAAACTCAGCTAGTCAGTTAGTGTGCCCCATGGCATGACAAGATGAGGTGATTAGGTTCCCCATGACATGTATGTTTGCATGAGGGAGAGTAAGTTCAAGGTGACCATCAAACACACTACCCTGGTCTTCCTACAACACTTGCAGATGCTCATGGACAGGATCTCCATGGACATACCGGCCCAGCCTCTGCACGTGCTCGATATTGTGTTGTGCGACATCGTGCTAGGGGAACGTAATAAAATGGGGGCAACAACAACTCTCTAGTCTTTGCATCGTTTTTTATAGAAAGACTGTAAGGGAACCCCCTACAGTATAATTGGTGCAACAAACCCAAATTGCAAGTACCATGCGTTGAACCTGGGTGGGTGGGATGGCATCAAGCCCTCCCCACCACTAGGCTATGCCTTAGTCTGCTACTCTTTGCGTCGTTAGTCGTTATCATTCATTTTTTGCATGATTTTCTTATTTGTTAGGGCCCCGTTGTCACTGTGTGCCTCAGGTTTGTCGTAGTAGGCCGGTCTTTCTTCTCACAGACCATCAAGGAACCCATCAAGTTAGGCGAGTGTATCGAAGGATGGAACGGGTTCTACCAGAGCATCAGACCTACCCAGGGTCTATTGTCCCTCAGCATAGGTCTGTGACATGTATTCCTGGCATTCTGTTTCCATTTACCCGCAACATGTTACGCCAGTATGCATGAATGATGGGGGAATATTCTTCTTTGCCAATTAATGTATTCTGAACTTTGGATTGCAAACATGTAATTGACTAATTTCATCACAGAGGTTCTTAATAGGAGAGATCTATCTCATTCACGACATTGATGGTCTTGATTATCTTAAGATATGCATATTTTTCGCATCTACTAGTTCTCTCTCCTTGTGGGCCAAGTAGTTCTCTCTCATAGATAATGATATCCTGCTCTTAGCACCAACTTTCACTTCGTGTAGCAACTTCTTCTTATTTTGTCTCCTCAAACACTTCATCCATGAGAACCAAGTTTCGATCATGATATATTATAAAAGTAAAAGCAACTCTATTAATATACGTACCTCGTCTTCACCAACCATGTTTTCTTCAAAGGGTGAAGGTGGATTCTCTGAATCTAAAATAAGCGCAAAGGATACACACAATATGCTGGATATAAAGTGAAGTAGCACAGACATAGGAAATCAGAGTAAAACTTAGAGAGTCTCCATAATCTAGACTTCTCAGTTTCTTAACCAATGTCTATTTTACTAAGATAGTGGTGCACCTTATGGTGCTAGTGCTCCACCCCACTCTAAGAAGTATGACTATGATTTGCCAACACCCGAATGGGTAGTTACCACTCGCTCCTGTTCTTAATTCAGACTTGTTTGCGCACACAACCTTCCTATAACTTTCTCACCTGGATCCAACCAAGGAAGGAAGATGTTTGGCCTGCCTCAAACAAAAGAAGGAAGTACGGGAGTTTACTGGTAGGCAATGACCACAGTTGAAAATTGCTTAGCTCAATGAAAGAATGTACTGGGAGCTTCGAAGTCATTTCCCTCTTTGTGACACACCTCTTCTTGGTGAGTATGTCTCATTCTTTTAACTTCTCGACTATTGATAAACCGAACACTTTCTTTTTAGCGCTCTTGGATGTAGATATGTGTGGTGGCTTTCCACTTTCCGTTATATATTTTTCTCAGTGGATCATTGAATATAATATGAAACATAGGAATGAGGTATATTGCATATATATTTTCTTTGTTAAATATTTATATTTGACAAGTTTGTTTGGTTGTATGGTTTGGAAGCTAGTAACTGGGAAATTGAAAGGACTTGCTTACATGCCATCCTATACGCATGCATACATTTTAGGCATGTTCATAGAAGTGCACCACACAAGGCGTTTTACTCATGAAGGGACACTAGTGAGTTGTGAGCGCAGTCATTTTGTAAGGGGATTAAATCTTTTACGTTGTAAATGTAAGCGCCAGTCGAAAGGAAGGTGAACCCCTTCACTTTTAAAGAAAACCTTTAAGGTAGCAACTAACGAATATATCACTGTAGCTTAAAAAATATAGTACTCTTGATTCTTCAAAGGGTGAAGGTGGATTCTCTGAATCTAAAATAAGCGCAAAGGATACACACAATATGCTGGATATAAAGTGAAGTAGCACAGACATAGGAAATCAGAGTAAAACTTAGAGAGTCTCCATAATCTAGACTTCTCAGTTTCTTAACCAATGTCTATTTTACTAAGATAGTGGTGCACCTTATGGTGCTAGTGCTCCAACCCACTCTAAGAAGTATGACTATGATTTGCCAACACCCGAATGGGTAGTTACCACTCGCTCCTGTTCTTAATTCAGACTTGTTTGCGCACACAACCTTCCTATAACTTTCTCACCTGGATCCAACCAAGGAAGGAAGATGTTTGGCCTGCCTCAAACAAAAGAAGGAAGTACGGGAGTTTACTGGTAGGCAATGACCACAGTTGAAAATTGCTTAGCTCAATGAAAGAATGTACTGGGAGCTTCGAAGTCATTTCCCTCTTTGTGACACACCTCTTCTTGGTGAGTATGTCTCATTCTTTTAACTTCTCGACTATTGATAAACCGAACACTTTCTTTTTAGCGCTCTTGGATGTAGATATGTGTGGTGGCTTTCCACTTTCCGTTATATATTTTTCTCAGTGGATCATTGAATATAATATGAAACATAGGAATGAGGTATATTGCATATATATTTTCTTTGTTAAATATTTATATTTGACAAGTTTGTTTGGTTGTATGGTTTGGAAGCTAGTAACTGGGAAATTGAATGGACTTGCTTACATGCCATCCTATACGCATGCATACATTTTAGGCATGTTCATAGAAGTGCACCACACAAGGCGTTTTACTCATGAAGGGACACTAGTGAGTTGTGAGCGCAGTCATTTTGTAAGGGGATTAAATCTTTTACGTTGTAAATGTAAGCGCCAGTCGAAAGGAAGGTGAACCCCTTCACTTTTAAAGAAAACCTTTAAGGTAGCAACTAACGAATATATCACTGTAGCTTAAAAAATATAGTACTCTTGATTCTCATTTATAATTTTTTAAGCCATAGTGTACTTCTGAAAATCACTAATTTCAATTTAGTGAAAAGCGTAACTTCCACCATATTTTATGGAAAAGTACAACTCCAGTTTATTGGAAAGTGTAACATCCGTTTGATATCTAAAATGATTAACTTTATCGCCACTATAAATTCCGCTAAATCCACACAACAAACTATACACGAGATAACGAAAACCCTCCAATCAAATCAACGTAAACATATCCTTCTACCCATATTATATTAATGGTACCACTCAAATCAATGTCTTCGATCAAATATTCTGCCAACCAGGCGCCATGGTTTGCCAATCAACATAATGCTCCGCGTCCTTGATCCCCTCCCAAAACTCCTTGATTTCTGATCAATTCCACCCGAATCATGCATACCCAACCCTTCTTTTCCTAGGCACCAGAACAAGAAGAACAGATCCACAACAACCTTGCGCTACTGCTCCTCCTTTCTCCCGTCCTGTGTGCTTCAAATTTGATCTGTTTCTTTCTCCTTCCCCTTCCACAAGTTGAGACGGCTAGCACACAAGTGTGGCTCGCTTCACTTTTAGTACATGTGTGAGTGTTGCGCTTGATGAGGGCGAGATGGAGAGTCGAGGGCACCGCAGCGGTCGATGGCCAAACCCGAAGCTGCTCAGGTGGAGCACGGTCGCCGTAGTTACGAGCCGTATTACGGTGGCCACGGTGGTGCACCAGGCGGCGGTAATCCCGATGATGGTGCTAGCCGTGGGTGCAAATACTACTAAGGACAGGGTAGCAGTGGCGGTATCAGTGGCGGCGGCCGTGGCTGTGGTTACTACCAAGGACATGACATTGCCCCTGGGTACTATCAAGGAGGTGGTGATGGCAGCCGTGGCCGAACATACTACCAAGGAGGCCACAAGTGCCTTTAAGCTATTGGCGAGCTACCATTCAACACCAAGGAGTTTGAGGTCACCTTACCTGACTATAAGCCAGGTCCATCTGGGGAAACATAAACTCAGCTAGTCAGTTAGTGTGCCCCACGACATGACAAGATGAGGTCATCAGGTTCCCCATGACATGTATGTTTGCACGAGGGAGAGGAAGTTCAAGGTGAACATCAAACACGCTACCATGTTCAGCCCACAACACTTGCAGATGCTAATGGATACGATCTCCATGGACATACCGGCCCAGACGCTGCACGTGCTCGATATTGTGTTATGCGACATCGTGCTAGGGGAACATAATAACATGGGGTAACAACAACTCTCTGCCCTTTGCGTCGTTAATTGTTATCAATCATTTTGCATGATTTTCTTATTTGTTGGGGCCTCGTTGTCACTGTGTGCGTGAGGTTTGTCGCAGTAGGCCAGTCTTTCTTCTCACAGACCATCAAAGAACCCATCAATTTAGGCCAGTGTATCGAAGGATGGAACGGGTTCTACCAGAGCATCAGACCTACCCAGGGTCCATTGTCCCTCAACATAGGTCTGTGACATGTATTCCTTCTATTCTGTTTCCACTTACCCGCAACTTGTTACGCGAGGATGCATGAATGATGGGGAAATATTCTTATTTGCCAATTAATGTATTCTGAACTTTGGATTGCAAACATGTAATTGACCGATTTCATCACGGAGGTTCTTAATAGGAGAGATCTATCTCATTCACGACACTGATGATCTTGATTAACTTAAGATATGCATATTTTTCGTATTTACTAGTTCTCTCTCCTTGTGGGCCAAGCAGTTTACTCTCATAAATAATGATATCATGCTCTTAGCACCGGTTTTCACTTCATGCAACAGCTTCTTCTTATTTTGTCTCCTCAAACACTTCATCCAGGAGGACCAAGTTTTGATCATGATATATTCTAAAAGTAAGAACAACTCTATTAATTAACGTACCTCGTCTTCGCCAACCATTTTTTCTTCAAAGGGTGAAGGCAGATTCTCTGAACCTAAAATAAGGGCAAATGATACACACAATATGCCACGTCTAAAGTGAAGTAGTACAGACATAGGAAATCAGAGTAAAACTTAGAGAGTCTCCATAATATAGACTTCTCAGTTACTTAATCGATGTCTATTTTACTAAGATAGTGGTGCACCTTATGGTGCTGGTGCTCCACCCCACTCTAAGAACTATGACTGTGATTTGCCAATACCCAAATGGGTGGTTACCGCTCGCTCCTCTTCTTAATCCAGACTTGTTTGAGCACACAACCTTTCTATAACTTTCTCACCTGGATCCAACCAAAGAAGGAAGATGTATGGCCTCCCTAAAACAAAAGAAGGAAGTACGGGAGTTTACTAGTAGGCAATGACCACAGCTGAAAAGTGCTCAGCTCAAAGAAAGAAGGTAGTGGGAGCTTCGAAGTCATGTCCCTCTTTGTTACACACCTCTCCTTTTTTTGATGATACACACCTCTTCTTGGTGACTATGTCTCATTCTTTCAACTTCTCGACTATCTATAAACTAAACACTTTTTTTTGTGCTCTTGGATGTAGATATGTGTGGTGGCTTTCCACTTTCCGATATATCTTTTTCTCAGTGGATCGTTGAATATAATGAGAAACATAGGAATGGGGTATATTGCATATATATTTTCTTTGTTAAATATTTATATTTGACAAGTTTGTTTGGTTGTATGGTTTGGAAGGTAGTAATTGGGAAATTAAATGGACTTGCTTACATGCTAGCCTATACGCCTGCATACATTTTAGCCAAGTTCATAGAAGTGCACCACACAAGGTGTTTTTCCCGTGAAGGGACACTAGTGAGTTGTGAGCGCAGTCATTTTATAAGGGGATTAAATATTTTATATTGTAAATGTAAGCGCCACTCGAAAGGAAGGTCAACCCCTTCACTGTTAAAGAAACCTTTAAGGTGGCAACTAATGAATATATCACTGTAGCTTAAAAATATATAGTATTGTTGATTCTCATTTATATTTTTTTAGCCATAGTAGACTTCTGAAAAGCCATAATTTCAGATTAGTGAAAAGTGTAACTTCCACCAAATTTTATGGAAAAGTACAACTCGAGTTTATTGAAAAGTGTAAAATCCACTTGATATCTAAAAATATTAACTTTATCGACACTATAAATTCCCCTTAATCCACACAACAAACTATACACGAGATAACGAAAACCCTCCGATCAAATCAACTTAAACATATCCTTCTGCCCATATTATATTAACGGTATGCCACTCAGATCAATGTCTCCGATCAAATGTTCTACCAACCAGACGCAGTGGTTTGTGAATCATCCTAATGCTCCGTGTGCTCGATCTCCTCCCGCAACTCACTGATTGCCAATCAATTCCAGCCGAACCATGCATCCCCGACCATACTTTTTCTAAGCACCAGATCAAGAAGAACGAATCCGCAACAACCTTGTGCTACCGCTCTTCCCTTCTCCCGTCCCGTGCACTTCCCTTTGATCTTTTTCTTTCTCCTTACACTTCCACAAGGTAGAGACGGCTAGCGCACACATGTCGCTCGCTTCACTTTTAGTACATCCCTGAGTGTTGTGCTTAATGAGGGGGAGATGGTGAGTCGTGGGCAGCGCGACGGTGCATGGGCAAACCCCGAAGCTGCTGAGGCGGAGCATGTTAGCCATAGTGACGGGCCGTATTACAGAGGCTGCGGAGGTGGACCAGGAGGCGGCAATCCCAATGATGGTTGTATCCGTGGGTGCGAATATTACCATGGACAGGGTAGCGGTGGCGGTGGTAGTGGCCGTGGTTACTACCAAGGAGATGTCATTGCCCGTGGGTACTACCAAGGAGGTGGTGATGGCAGTCGTGGCCGTACGTACTACCAAGGAGGCCACAAGAGCGTGTAAGCTATTGGCGAGCTGCCGTTCAACACCAAGGAGTTTGAGGTCACCTTACCTGACAATAAGCCAGTTTCATCTGGTGAAAGGTAAACTCATTTAGTCAGTTAGTCTGCGCCACGACATGATAAGATGAGGTGCTGAGGTTCCCCATGGCATGTATGTTTGCACAGGGGAGAGGGAATTCAAGGTGAGCATCAAGCACGCTACCCTAGTCAGCCTATAGCAGTTGCAGATGCTCTTGGACGGGATCTCCACGGACATACCGGCCCAGCCGCTGCTTGTTCTCTACATTGTGTTACGCGACATCATGCTCAAGGAGAAGAATAACATGGGGTAACAACAACTCTCTGCCCTTTGCGTTGTTAGTCTTTATCGATCATTTTGCATGATTTTCTTATTTGTTGTGGCCTCGTTGTCACTATGTGCCACAGGTTCGTTCCGATAGGCCGGTATTTCTTCTCACAGACCATCAAGGAACCCATCAAGTTAGGCCAGTGTATCGAAGGATGGAACGGTTTCAACCAGAGCATCAGACCTACCCAGGGTCTATTGTCCCTCAGCATAGGTCGGTGACATGTAGTCCTTGCATTCTGTTTCCACTTACCCACAACATGTTACGCCAGGATGCATGAATGATGGGGAAATATTCTTACTTGCCAATTGATGTATTCTGAACTTTGGATTGCACACATGTAATTGAATGATATCATCACAGAGGTTCTTAATATGAGAGACCTCATTCACGACATTAATGATCTTGAATATCTTAAGATATGCATATTTTTCGTATCTACTAGTTATCTCTCCTCGTGGGCCAACTAGTTCACTCTCATAAATAATAATATCATGCTCTTACCAACGGCTTTCACTTTCTTTAGTAGCTTCTTCTTATTTTGTCTCCTCAAACACTTCATCCATGAGAACCAAGTTTTGATCAATGATATATTCTAAAAGTAAGAGCAACTCTATTAATTTATGTACCTTGTCTTGCCAACCATGTTTTTTTCGAAGGGTACACACAATATGTCGGGTCTAAAGTGAAGTAGTACAAACATAGGAAATCAGAGTAAAACTTACAGAGTCTCCATAATCTAGACTTCTCAGTTTCTTAATTGGAGTCTATTTTACTAAGATACTGGTGCACCTTATGGTGCTGGTGCTCCACCCCACTCTAAGAAGTATGACTGTGATTTGCCAATACCAAAATGGGTAGTTACCGCTCGCTCCTCTTCTTAATTCAGACTTGTTTGAGCAGACAACCTTCCTATAACTTTCTCACCTGGATCCAACCAAAGAAGGAAGATGTATGGCCTCCCTCAAACAAAAGAAGGGAGTATGGGAGTTTACTGGTAGGCAATGACCACAACTGAAAAATGCTCAGATCAGAGAAAGAATATGGCGGGAGCTTCGTAGTCATGTCCCTCTCTTTGTTACACACCTCTTCTTGGCGAGTATGTCTCATTCTTTTAACTTCTCGACTATCGATAAACTTAACACTTTCTGTCGGGGATATACCCCGCGGTGTAAACCGGCCGGAAGTCAACCCGGCCGGACTTGGCGGTTTGTCTGAAGACCCGCCCTGACCTTGGCGGTTTACGAGCAACCGCTTGGTCATTATGACTCACTGGTAACCCGGCGGACGGATCAGACGGATGACAAGGCCAAAGGCCCAGAAGGCCGGTTCAACTATGGTGGGCCGGTTTAAGAGGAAAGGAATATTTGCCTTACAAGGAGTTAAAGCCAGGACTTGTATCCGGTTTGTATTAGAGATAGACTAGTCCTAATCCCAATAGGACTCCACATGTAAACCGCCCCTTCAACATATATAAGGAGGGGCAGGGCTCCCCAAAGAGGGAGAGGTTAGAAGTTAGAAGCGACAAGCAATTAATAATCTTTAGGGCTAGACACAAAGAGCCGGTTTACGGCGTCTCCCTCGGGATGATAATGAGACCTAGCCTCAAACAACATGTAGGGTTATTACCGGATGATGTTTCCCGGGGCCCGAAGCTGTCTAAATCCTTGTCTTGCGTGTTGATCCGCCCTGCGTCTCTCGTCCCACTCAACCCCTCTCAAGCTACCACATAGATGCGTTGGCCTCGCGACTAAGTCCTGACACTAAGGACATCTGCCGTGACAAATCCACGACAGTTGGCGCCCACCGTGGGGCCTGCGCACGGTGGTGATGAGTTCTTGAAGGGATCTTTCTTAGGGTTTTGAGAAGATCGCGACCCGTCGGATCAGCAAGAACCGGTTTCGTCTATGGAAGTGGATACGTGAGGTCGATCCTCGTCCAAGCCTCTTTAAACCAGGACAATCGGCGAGTCACCATCATGTGATATCCATCTAAATTTCTCTTATTAATACTTATTGTTTTTGTCAAAAGAACAATTACTTTGCACTGTAAATATTTTTATGCAGGATAATTACTTATGACAAAGGGATTGTTATACCGCGGACATGGAGCGCGTGCCAGTATAGTTTTGCAATGGCGTTCTTTCGGGCCATGCTGCTCGACAGATACACATGCAAATCGCCGCCCCCGCTATTCGGTTTACATCCGTCCAACGCATGCGGATGATTCATTGTCCGCGCCGGTTTACAAACATCACGGCCGACTCACCCGTCCGCACCGGTTTACCACGCCGCGGCCGGTTCACCCGTGAGCTATTTCAATTTCACCTAGCGATCATCAATTTCATGGCGGATTATTTCCGGCCTGACATATCAGGTGATATCTATCTAAAACATATTTTATTGACACATATTATTTTGTCAAAGAGCAGTTTATCTTTGCCTTGGTTTGCAATATTGTTGATGCAGGACAATTGTTCACTACATCAACACACGCGATTGACTTATTGTCTGCCTCTGCGGCCGATTCTCCCGCCCGCACCGGTTTACATCAGCTTGCCGGGACCGCACCCGCGATTAACTCGCCCGTCCGTGCCGGTTTACGACACCGGTGCCGATTTTCCCCGTCCGCATCGGTTTACAATGCCGCGGCCGATTCATTTATCCGAGCTGCCTCTGATATCAAAGAGCAGTTTTTGTCTTGGTCTGCAATACTGTTTATGCAGGACAATTGTTCATTACAAATGAGGCGCTATGTTACGGGCACGGAGCACGCGCTAGCAATATTCTGCATCGGCGTTTCGTCCGTGTCATACCACCCGATGAATGAGCATGCGCAAGTCACCGTCCCTGTGGTCCGGTTTACATCAGCTTACCGGGACCGCGCCTGCAATTAGCCCGTCCGTGCGGTTTACCGCAGTCACGGCCGACTCACCCGTCCGCACCGGTTTACAACACCGTGGCCGTCTCCCGCGACCGCGCTGGTTTGCGGCGCGGACTACTTGCTCCGCACCGGTTTACAATGCCGCGACCGGTTCATCTGTCTGTTCGCATGGCTGACTTGCCATGATTGATTTCAGTTTCACTGTGGTGATCGTCAACTCCGCGGTGGATATTTTCCGGCTAACATATCAGGACAAATTGTCTTGCAAAAAGGGGATTATTATATCACTGAGCTATTGGATAACCCGTGCCGGTTTATATCGCGATCCAGATCGCGTCAACTCGTCAGGACCATGCGAATTACCCAATAGCGCATGCACAGGCTGCCATCCCCCGCAGTCCGGTCTACATCAACATACCGGGCCGCACCTATCTGCGCGAGCCATTTATTGAGTATGAACAAGTCACAACTTGGGTAGCCCGGTTTTCTTTCAAATTAGAGGCAAATTATCATCAACCACCGTCTGCACTGGATGGATCAATGGGCAGGCGCACAAGTCACCGCCGCTACAGTTTGGTTTAACTTCAAATCACCAGTTGGAAGGAACCATTGGCCGAGTTGCTGACACGGTTCATACGGGAACATTTACAACCCGCCGCAGTCACCTCAACCTTCTGTGTATTCACATCGTGTTATCAACACCAATGATATACAAGTTATACCGGTTTATATCACGGTCAAATATGAAGAATCTCAAGCCAACTCCTCGAGTCACCTTGAGACTTGGGGGCTACGATGATATGACGCAGCAAGTCTTGCCAGTTTCAGCCGGTTTAAGAACCCGAGGACGATGGAGGGAAAGATAACCCGATCCCGGAGGCTACAGTTATGTTGATGAAAATTTAAAGGCCGTCAGAAAATTTCCGGCTTAGGAAGTATATGACAGTTACAAAATCCCGACTCAATGAAGAAGTTTCGGATCATCAGAAAGGATTCCGGTTTGAAACCTGGCTGAAGGGAAGTCAGTATCACTGAAACTCTCAAATATCCGGTTTACAATCCGGTTCAAGAGAAATTTATTCTCCCACAAAGCTATGAAGCGCTCAGATTCGGTTTAACAATGTCCGGTTCAAAAAGGAATTAACTTCTCGCAAGTTCGAGTTTAAAGGCCGTCAGAAAATTTCCGGCTGAAAATGAAGATTCCGGTTTAAAATCCGGTTCAAGGGGAAGATGTCTCCCACAGCTTTGAAGCTTTCAATATCCGGTTCAAGATCCCGGTTCAAGAAGAATTTACCTCTTGCAAAAAAGTTAAAAATTACCGAAGAAGACCTGCTGCTATGATGCACGGTTCAAACATGGGCTTCCTGTTCAAACATAGGTCGTATTCGAACCAAAGAGAACATAGCTATCCTTATGAAGTCAGTTGGGGACCTAGTCGACTTGAACCGTAGCTACACCTCCTGGGAGCTCGGTCATGTCTTGACGACGGTAATGCCTTCTGGCTGGCACATTTGCCACTAAGTCAGTTGGGGACCTAATCGACTTGAACCGTAGTTACACCTTTATGGGAGCTCGGTCATGTCTTGATAATGGTAATGCCTTCTGATCGGCTTTTAAACAACCAATAAGTCATTTGGGGGCTTGGTCGTGTTCGAACCAATGCAATGCCACTTGATCGGCCCTAGGCCACTAAGCCACTTGGGGGCTTGGTCGAATCCGAACCAATGCAATGCCACTTGGCCGGCGTAACGCCACGCGTCATTTTGGGATCCTGGCTGACTGGCACCATTGCTACACCTTCGGGGGGCTTGGTTGCGTCTCACCATGGTAATTCCATCTGACCAAGCTCAGTAGAGCTCTTCTTTTGCAAAAATTTTTTGCCATTGCTTTTGCTTTAATAGCCTTTCTTGAGAAGTTGCTATTTTATTTGCGTTTTTTAAACCGACAGTATTTTGTACCGGTTCAAATTGGCGGAACACGGTCCATTTTTAGACCAGAGATTATCTGCCCGGTTTGATTTTCTGTTACCATCCTATTATGGAGTAAACCGGAGTTTATCAACCCGGCTCGGCTTTCAACTACAAGTTGTGAGTGCATGATCAAATTATAATCCGGAGGTTATCTGCCCGGTTTGATTTTCTGTTACCATCCTATTATGGAGTAAACCGGTGTTTATCAACCCGGCTCGGCTTTCAACTACAAGTTGTGAGTACATGATCCGGAGATTATCAGCCCGGTCTGGTTTGACTACAAGTCACCAGTATTATATATTGTTAAACCGGTGTTTATCACAGCCCGGTACTGTTTTATCATAAACCGGCACGATATGGAAGGAGGTATCATTAACTCAAGATTGGTGTTATCACTCTTACTACAAAAAGTTGGTAAACCGACTATATCACAGGTATGATATATTTCATATTTGATTATTCTTAAGCGCAGCCTTGGTTATAAACCTGGGTTATATGTTGGGCATTATGACCCGTCCAGCGGTAAACCGCCAGGACACTTTAAACTTGTTGTATGCAGAAACAGGTTGAATAAAGCATGATTATAAATTATCCGGTGTTTATTAAACCGGCCCGGCTTTAAGACGATAAGTTGCCAATATATGATGAGAAATTATCCGGTGTTTATTAAACCGGTATGGCTTTGGACTATAGGTCGCCAGTATATATTTGGATTGCGCCATTGGAATCATGCGCTTATAAGTTATTGGATATATTATTCAAATAGCCAAACTTGGCTAAATTTTCATTATGATATTGGATGAATATGGTTTTCATACCAGATTATATTATCTTGAATAGCCATCATGGCTGGATTTTTATTATGGTTATCAATACCCAGTATTATGATTAAGGTTTTTCAAAGTCGCTTTAGCGCAATGGTTATCATTTTATACAATTGAAGGAATAGTCCCGAGTCGCTGCAGGCTTACAACCCGGCACTTGGGGGCTACATTATTCAAAATTGAGATTACATCAAATATGCAAGTCTCATGTTGCTGCAAGCATGCACCATGACACTTGGGGGCTAATGCAAGGTCATTTTTGCTCATCTTATTGAAGACCCAACTCATCACATTGTAATGAGCTGGCCCTTGGGGGCTACCAATTGCTCCTGTCAACTATTCAAGGTACAAAGCTTTTTATCTATTATATTGAAGGGTCTACTGCTCAGTTGGTAAAGCACAAGGCTCTTAACCTTGTGGACGTGGATTCAAGCCCCATGATGAGGGGTTACATCATATGATGTTATTTTCATAGAAGTATATATCAAAGTCCCAGCTCAATATTATCTTACTGAGACGGCCCTTGGGGGCTACACATTGCTGTTCAAAGTTTACAAGATTATACTTACAAAGTCCCTGCTGATAATTACATAATGACCCGGCCCTTGGGGGCTACATTGGTTGAAATTTTATGGGCATCAATCAATTACAAGTCCCAGGTTGCTGCAAGCATGACAACCCGGCACTTGGGGGCTACAGGTATTATATTATTATCAAAGAAAGATTTTCAAATTCTCTGTTGAGCAAGTTAGATTGACCCGGCGTCACCAATCATTATGACCCTGTGGCTGCAACCCGGTGTCATCAATAATCATAAACCGATGTTGGCAACAATCATGAACCGGTGTCTGCAACAATCATAATCCGGGGTCATCAGTTTTTATAACCCGACCATTTGGTAATGTTAAACCGTCAAGTTTTCAAGACCGGGATCATCTTCAAACCGGCTGAATATCAGATGAATATTTCAAGACCAATATTTCTTAAACCGGCGTTTTGGAAGCCAATTCAAGTGGATTATTTCTTCACAATATTTTTCTGTGAGAAACCAATGTCAGCAAATTGAGTATAACGCTGGCTTATTGACCTGGATTTTCTAGAAGGAGGAAATGACAAGGACTTAAGGATGACCAGGTGCCGGTTTACAAGAATTCTTAACCCGGAGCACAACCTGTCAAATTTGTTCTGGTGTGTATTTTGCAGCATAAGTTTACCATGGATGAATCCAAGCTAAACTTGGGGGCTAATGTCGGGGATATACCCCGCGGTGTAAACCGGCCGGAAGTCAACCCGGCCGGACTTGGCGGTTTGTCTGAAGACCCGCCCTGACCTTGGCGGTTTACGAGCAACCGCTTGGTCATTATGACTCACTGGTAACCCGGCGGACGGATCAGACGGATGACAAGGCCAAAGGCCCAGAAGGCCGGTTCAACTATGGTGGGCCGGTTTAAGAGGAAAGGAATATTTGCCTTACAAGGAGTTAAAGCCAGGACTTGTATCCGGTTTGTATTAGAGATAGACTAGTCCTAATCCCAATAGGACTCCACATGTAAACCGCCCCTTCAACATATATAAGGAGGGGCAGGGCTCCCAAAGAGGGAGAGGTTAGAAGTTAGAAGCGACAAGCAATTAATAATCTCTAGAGCTAGACACAAAGAGCCGGTTTACGGCGTCTCCCTCGGGATGATAATGAGACCTAGCCTCAAACAGCATGTAGGGTTATTACCGGATGATGTTTCCTGGGGCCCGAAGCTGTCTAAATCCTTGTCTTGCGTGTTGATCCGCCCTGCGTCTCTCGTCCCACTCAACCCCTCTCAAGCTACCACATAGATGCGTTGGCCTCGCGACTAAGTCCTGACACTAAGGACATCTGCCGTGACAAATCCACGACACTTTCTTTTTTAGTGCTCTTGGATGTCGATATGGGTGGTGGCTTTCCACTTTCCAATATACTTTTTTTCTCAGAGGATCATTGTATATAATGAGAAACATAGGATTGGGTATATTGCATATATAGTTTCTTTGTTAAATATTTATAGTTGACAAGTTTGTTTGCTTGTATGGTTTGGGAGGTAGTACTGGGAAATTAAATGGACTTGCTTACATGCCAGCCTATACGCCTGCATACATTTTAGCCACCTTTTTGGAAGTGCACCACACAAGGTGTTTTACTCGTGAAGGGACACTAGTGAGTTGTGAGCGTAGTCATTTTATAAGGGGATTAAATATTTTACGTTGTAAATGTAACCGCCACTCAAAAGGAAGGTGAACCCCTTCACTATTAAAGAAAACCTTTAAGGTAGTAACTAACGAATATATCACTACAGGTTAAAAAATATAGTACTGTTGATTCTCTTTATAATTTTTAATCCACAATAGACTTCTGAAAATCAGTACTTTCAGTTTAGTGAAAGGCGTAGCTTCCACCAGATTTTATGGAAACGTGCAACTCCAGTTTCTTAAAATGTGTAACATCTACTTGATATGTAAAAAGATTAACTTTATCGCCACTATAAATTCCCCTAAATCCACACAACAAACTATATACGAGATAATGAAAACCCTCAGATAAAATCAACTTAAACATATCCTTCTGCCCATATTACATTAATTGTATGACACTCAGATCAATGTCTCCCATCAAATGTAATGCGAACCATGCGCCATAGTTTGCCAATCATCCTAATGCTCCGCGTCCTCGATCCCCTACCACAACTCCCTGATTTCCGATCAATTCCACCCGAATCATGCATCCCCGACCCTTCTTTTCCTAAGCACCAGATGAAGAAGAACGGATCCACAACAATCTTGCGCTGTCGCTCCTCCCTTCTCCCATCTGGCGCGCTTCCCCTTTGATCTGTTTCTTACTCCTTCCCTTCCACAAGGTAGAGACGGCTAGTGCACACATGTGGCTCACTTCACTTTTACTACATGCGTGAGTGTTGCGCTTGATGACGGCGAGATGGAGAGTCGAGGGCAGCATGGTGGTGGCTCGCTTCACTTTTACCCCGAAGCTGCTTAGGCGGAGCATGGTGGCCGTATTACAGAGGCCAGGGCGATGGACCAGGGGGCGTCAATCCTGATGATGTTGCTAGCCGTGGGTGCGAATACTACCAAGGACAGGGTAGCGGTGGCAATGCCGATGGCGGCGGCCGTGGCCGTGGTTACTACAAGGATATTGCATTGCCCGTGGGTACTACCAAGGAGGTGGTGATGGCAGCCATGGCCATACTAACTACCAAGGAGGCCACAAGAGCCTGTAAACTATTGGCGAGCTACCGTTCAACTCCAAGGAATTTTAGGTCACCTTACCTGACTATAAGCGGTCCATCTGGGGAAAGGTAAACTCATTTAGTTAGTTAGTGTGCCCCACGACATGACAAGATGAGGTGATTAGGTTCCCCATGACATGTATGTTTACAGGAGGGAGAGGAAGTTCCAGCTGACCATTGCTACCTCTTGAGCACTGCGTTGGTTTTCCCTTGAAGAGGAAAGGGTGATGCAGTAAAGTAGCGTAAGTATTTCCCTCAATTTTTGAGAACCAAGTTATCAATCTAGTAGGAGGCCACGCACGAGTCCCACGCACCTACACAAACAAATAAATCCTTGCAACCAACGCAATAAAGGGGTTGTCAATCCCTTCACGGTCACTTACAAGAGTGAGATCTGATAGATATGAAAAGATAATATTTTTGGTATTTTTATGATAAAGACTAAAAGTAAAGAAAGCAAAATAAACGACGCTAGAAATAGCTTGTTGACGGGAGATTAATATGATGGAAAATAGACCCGGGGGCCATAGGTTTCACTAGTTGCTTCTCTCGAGAGCATAAGTATTACGGTGGGTGAACAAATTACCGTTGAGAAATTGACAGAATTGAGCATAGTTATGAGAATATCTAGGTATGATCTTGTATATAGGCATCACGTCCGAGATAAGTAGACCGACTCCTGCCTGCATCTACTACTATTACTCCACACATCGACCACTATCCAGCATGCATCTAGAGTATTAAGTTCATAAGAACAGAGTAACGCTTTAAGTAAGATGACATGATGTAGAGGGATAAACTCATGCAATATGATATAAACCCCATCTTGTTATCCTTGATGGCAACAATACAATACGTGCCTTGCTGCCCCTACTGTCACTAGGAAAGGACACCGCAAGATTGAACCCAAAGCTAAGCACTTCTCCCATTGCAAGGAAGATCAATCGAGTAGGCCAAACCAAACTGATAATTCGAAGAGACTTGCAAATATAACCAATCATACATAAAAGAATTCAGAGAAGATTCAAATATTGTTCATAGATAAACTTGATCATAAACCCACAATTCATCGGTCTCAACAAACACACCGCAAAAGAAGATTACATCGAGTAGATCTCCACAAGAGAGGGGGAGAACATTGTATTGAGATCCAAAAAGAGAGAAGAAGCCATCTAGCTAATAACTATGGACCCGAAGGTCTTAGGTAAACTACTCACACATCATCGGAGAGGCTATGGTGTTGATGTAGAAGCCCTCCATGATCGATGCCCCATCCGGCGGAGCTCTAGAAAAGGCCGCAAGATGGGATCTCACGGGGACAAAAGGTTACGGCGGTGGAATTAGGTGTTTTGGCTCCGTGTCTGGTAGTTTGGGGGTACGTAGGTATATATAGGAGGAAGAAGTACGTGGTGGATCAACATGGGCCCCACGAGGGTGGAGGGCGCCCCCCTACCTCTTGCCCTCCTGGTTGATGTCTTGACGTAGGGTCCAAGTGAGGTAGTCCTCGACTAGGGGGTCCTCGGACAGCCGGACTATATACTTTAGCCGGACTGTTGGACTATGAAGATACAAGATTGAAGACTTCGTCCCGTGTCTGGATGAGACTCTCCTTGGCGTGGAAGGCAAGCTTGGCAATTCGGATATGTAGATCTCCTCCCTTGTAACCGACTCTGTGTAACCCTAGCCCCCTCCGGTGTCTATATAAGCCGGAGGGTTTAGTCCGTAGGACAACAACAATCATACCATAGGCTAGCTTGTAGGGTTTTAGCCTCTACGATCTCGTGGTAGATCAACTCTTGTAATACTCATACCGTCAAGATCAATCAAGCAGGAAGTAGGGTATTACCTCCATCGAGAGGGCCCGAACCTGGGTAAACATCGTGTCCCCCGGCTCCTGTTACCATCCGCCTTAGACGCACAGTTTGGGACCCCCTACCCGAGATCCGCCGGTTTTGACACCGACATTGGTGCTTTCATTGAGAGTTCCACTGTGTCGTCACCATAAGGCTTGATGGCTCGTCTTGTTGTCAAGGACAACATCACCTCCGGGGGAGCCCTGGCTGTAGGCCAAACTCTCCCACTAGGCGACTTCATCATGACCGCCCGTTCGGCCGCTGCGCCGACGATGACCTCTCGGGTCATCAAAAACCGCCTCCACGTCGGCTCGGGATTCGCCGAGCAGATGGATCCAATGGAGCTCTCCTCCTTGAACAAGCTCTTGGATCGCATCGCCGCTTTGGGAGTCGCTATGGACTATGATCGGATTGGGCTTAAACCCGACCAAAGGAAGATTAACTCTCAGCCGGTCACCATCAGATAGCGGTGGTGGAGGAGCAACTCAGCGATTCTTCCTCTATGTTGAGGACGAACTATGTCCAGATTTCTGAGCTCTCCGAGCCGAATACCTGTCTACGGGAGGACACGACCCAAGCCTTGAACCCAGAATCAGAAAGCGGGCCAGACCTAGCGGGCAACATCTCGGAGCCCAAACTTCCAAGATCGGAAACTCCTCCGCCCCTGGGTCTCAGATCAGGTCAGGGTTCGGACCTAAATCTACCCACCCACCCACCCAGATATAAGTGATCTTTCCCACATTAGACAAGAGACCCAAGAGACAGTACACCACTATTGGGCCAGATTCCTTCTTGTAATGAGCTAGGTTAAGGACTGTCGGAGGAAGACACAATTTCATTCTTTTGCAAAAGTTGCACGGACAGGGGAATCCTCAACGCCATAAGTCGCCGTGACATAACACACTTCGCTGACTTGGCGGCCATAAGACGGAAGTACTGTGCGATGGAAAGCGCCTGGAAAACCCAAACAAAATTTTGGGATCCTCCGGCTCTGACAAAACCCCCCGTCCGAACTAAAAGGGTGTACTCTCATAAGTCACCCGATCCAGTTGCAAAGAAGCAAAAGCCCACTACAGGGCGTGGAACCGTACTGGAGGGATGGCTTAATGGGCCATGCAAAATTCACAGCATAGCGGATACCATGCCAACACATAGCCTTAGAGCATGTTGGGTACTCCGGCAGGTGGCCAAGAGCGGTGAGGATCTCCTCATCAACAATACCGCAGAGCACCATCCCATGGAGAACCACAATACAGTATTGACAGTCTTCGAGACCTTCGCCTCAAATAATAGGCGTAAGCGAGCACTCCGCAGCCTTGCCGAAGTCTGCCACGTGGCAGCAATAAATCCATGGAGCGATACGGCTATCACCTTCAATGTCAGTAACGAACCTAAATTCCGAACAGCTCGAGCACCAGCCGTCTTGGTCCTTAGTCCAATTGTGGACGGCTTCCGGCTTACTAAAGTACTCATGGACGACGACAGCGGATTAAACCTCATCTATGAGGAGACTCTTCGAAAAATGGAAATAGACAAAAGCCGCATTGAGCAAAGCAGCACGACCTTCAGAGGAATCATCCCTAGTCAGGAGGCACGATGTGCTGGGAAAATCACACTAGATGTGGTATTCGGCACGCAGGAGAATTATAGGTCCGAAGAAATCACATTCTAAGTGGCCCCGTTCAATAGCGGATGCCACACCCTTCTAGGGCGGGAGGCATTCACGATCTTCCAAGCTATACCCCATTACAGGTACATGAAGCTCAAAATGCCCGGGCCCAATGGAATCATCACTCTAGCTAGTGATCCGGACATAGCACTCCGCGCCGAAAATAAAACAGCCGCACTGGCCGTCGAGGCATTTTCTGAAGCCCTCGCGGCCGAGGAATTAACTGCGCTGCGCTCCACAGTGGACAGGGACAACGTGATACTCGACAAAAGATCCAAGTCCACCTCTTTTAAACCAGCGGATGAAATAGTCAAATTCCAAGTCCATCCAACGGACCCTACAAAAACAACATCCATTAGGGCACAATTAAATCCCACAGTAGATGCCGCGCTACGGGAGTTCTTGCGCGAGAATTGGGACATCTTCACCTGGCATCCTTCAGACATGCCAGGAATCCCACGCAGGCTGGCTGAGCATAGCCTTAACATCCTAAAGGGATTCAAGCCGGTCAAGCAAACTCTCCAGCGCTTCTTTGAGCCTAAGTGACAACCCATGGGAGAGGATCTAGCCAAGTTACTGGAGGCCGGATTCATTCGAGAAATAAAACATTCGGACTGGCTAGCAAACCTAGTTATGGTACCAAAGAAGGACAAATCCTGGCGCCTATGCGTCGACTTCAAGGACCTTAACAAGGCTTGCACAAAGGATCCCTTCCCTCTCCCTCGCATCGATCAAATTATCGACGCTACCGCAGGACACGACTCATTGTGTTTCCTCGACGCATACTCCGGATACCATCAAGTTAAGATGGCGGAGTCCAATCAAGCCGCAACGACATTTATCACTCCATACGGCCCCTTCTGTTTTAACACCATGCCTTTCGGGCTTAAAAACGCCGGTGCAACCTATCAACGCATGATCCAGACATGCTTGGAGACACAGATTGGTAAAACAGTGGAGACATACATAGACGATGTGGTCATTAAAACCAGACACGTTGAATCCTTAATAGACGACTTGAGGCTCACGTTCGACAATCTCCAAACATATGACATTAAGCTCAATCCGAAAAAATGCGTCTTCGGCGTGCCCGCCAGAAAGCTCTTAGGCTTCATCGTCTCCAATAGAGGAATCTAAGAAAATCCTGCTAAAATCCGAGCCCTTTCACAGTTGGCCATCCCAACAGAGCTCAAGCAAATCCAGAAACTAACTGGATGCGTGGCTGCCTTAAGCCACTTCATCTCCCGATTAGGAGAAAAGGCACTGCCTCTTTATCGCCTTCTTCGACGCACCGAACACTTCGAGTGGACGGATGCGGCCACGGACGGATTAAAAGAAATAAAAGCCGTTTTGGCCGCAAACCCAATCTTGGCCGCGCCAAACATCGGCGAACCAATGCTGTTATATATAGCGGCAACACACCAAGTTGTAAGCGAAGTGCTAGTCGTCGAACGAGCGATGGATGGACATAAGTCCCCGCTTCAAAAGTTGGTATACTATGTATCCACCGTCCTCACTCCATGCAAATCACGGTACCCACATTATCAAAAGATAGCATACGGGTCTTCATGGCATCCCGGAAACTACGACACTACTTTCAAGAGTGTTCAATTACGGTGGCCTCCGAAGTACCACTCAATGACATAATAAACAACCGCGAGGCCATAGGCCAGATTGCTAAATGGGCTATTGAGCTCCTCTTGATCGACATAATATACAAACCACAGCGAGCCATTAAGTCACAAGTACTGGCTGATTTCATCGCCGAATGGACAGAAGCCGAACTCCCTAAAGAGTACGGCGCGTACTCCAATTGGATTATGCACTTTGATGGCTCTAAAATGCTGGCTGGTCTGGGGGCTGGCGTCGTCCTGACATCCCCCACCGGAGATACAGTCCAATATGTACTCCAAATACTATACACAGACTCCAACAACGCAGCAGAATATGAGGCCCTGTTACATGGTCTCCGGATGGCAGTCTCCATGGGCATTCAACGCCTGGAGGTGCGTGGGGACTCGAACCTCGTAATATCTCAAATAAATGGAGACTTCGATGCCAAGGATCCAAAAATGGCGGCTTATCGCAACGTCGTCCTCAAAATGTCAGCTCGGTTCGAGGGGCTCGAATTCCACCATGTGGTTCGGGAGAACAATTAGGCGGCAGATATCCTCGCCCGCATCGGCGCTAAGCGCGACCCTTTCCCACCTAATATCTTCTTGGAAAGGCTGTTTAAGCCATCCGTGGTATGGGAAGGAGAGACCGGTAACAATAGTTCGGACCCGGCCACAACACCCGATACCGAACACTCTGACATAATCGGAGGCTCGGCCACCGAAATAACACCTTCCGCCCACATGATAATGGTTGTCATCGCCCCGTGGACATAACCATTCCTGGCCTACCTAACTAGGCAGGAACTACCCGAGGACCCAAACGAGGCGTGCTGCATTGTGCGGCGGTCTAAAGCCTACAAGGTCCACGAGGGAGAGATTTAAAAGAAAAGCGCTACCGGAGTCCTTCAAAGGTGCATCTCTGAAGAGGAAGGACGGTAACTTTTGGCAGAAATTCATGCTGGACTTGGCGGCCACCACGCCGCAGCCCGGGCCCTTGTAAGCAAGGCCTTCCATACAGGTTTCTACTGGCCGACGGCCCGAGCAGACGCACAGGACCTCGTTCAACGTTGCGTCGGTTGCCAGCTTTTTGCAAACCAAAGCCATATGCCGCCTACCGCTCTCCAAACAATCCCCATTACTTGGCCCTTTGCGGTCTGGGGGCATGATATGGTCGGACCCCTCAAAGGGGGAAGCCATAAGAAAAAAATACTTATTGGTCATGGTGGACAAATTCACCAAATGGATAGAAGCCAAACCAGTTAAAACGGCCGAGTCCGGACCAGTGATAGACTTCATATCCGAGGTTGTACACCGTTACGGCGTCCCCCACAGCATCATCACCGATAACGGCTCGAACTTTACAGCTGACGAGGTAAAACTTTGGTGCAGCAACATGGGCATCAAGCTCGATTATGCTTCTGTCTATCACCCGCAAACTAACGGTCAAGTCGAGCGAGCAAACGGTCTTATCATGAGCAACATTAAGCCCAGATTAGTGCAATCGTTGAAGGAATCAAATACACACTGGGTAGAGGAGATCGACTCTATACTATGGGGGCAGCGGACCACGCCGAATCGCACTATCGGATACACACCGTTTTTTATGGTGTACAGCGCAGAGGCGGTACTGCCCTGCGACATAATTCATGACTCACCTCGAGTGCGCATGTATGAAGAGAAAGAAGCCGAGCTTGATCGGTAGGATAGTTTGGACGCCCTGCAGGAGGAGCGTGACGTGGCAAAAGCCCGTTCCGCATTCTATCAGCAACAGGCTCGAAGGTACCAAAGCAGAGAAGTACGGGCCAAAACTTATAATGTTGGCGAACTCGTTCTACGCCTACCGGAGAAGAAAAAGAACAAGCTCAAGCCCAAATGGGAAGGTCCCTTCATTATTGACCAACTTCTGACCGGTGGAGCGTACCGTCTGCGGGATGCATCGGACAATTGACTCGAGCCAAATCCATGGAACGCAGCCAGACTCCGAAGGTTCTACGCCTAGCGTCGGACTCTGTGTTCGTCTCCCTACCTCTGTCAAATTTTTACATATTCATTATCTGTCTTTTCTTTCTTTCTTCCCTTTTTTATTCAAGGCCTTGAAAGGCTACAATGTGTCTCGACTACACAATCTTGACGCGCTAGCCGCGCTCATGATACTCGGGGGCTTCTTATACAGAAGCCCAATATAGCTACGTTCCGGGCTCTAGGCCCAACACATGTGTTACTTTTCACATGTACCTTTTTTCGCCATTATATGCATCGATATGACTTAAGTTTTGGCCAAGCTGGTTTACCTGGCTCTTGTGTTTATGCCCTACGTTCCCGTTAATTCGGCTAGGGCATAAGGGGAGCACCTCTGCGATTGTTACTGTCGGGTCAGCCGAATGTGTACCTCGGACTGGGTGAAGCCGAAAGCTAGCGTTCTTAAGGGAATATTCGGTCGGTGAACAAAAGACGATTTCTATTTATTGTACTACATGCCCCCAGAAGTTTATATCCTGCGTCTCTTTTCGCAGTCCGGACATGCACATTAATGCATGCGTACCCAGGGAAAGGAACCCTTAACGGAACTATTCTCCCTGGAAGATGTTTCTTACTATCCATGTAATATAACATAGCTAGTTGGGTACTTATCTGTTCAAGCACTTATGACCCCTACGCCTGGTTTCCACGCATATCTCGGTTTTTACATAACTGAGCGGGTATTTGGATACACTCCGGACTGTCGGGTCCGGAGGTTGAAGCGAAAGGGTCCACCATGACAAATGATTTACAATCCGGCTAGGGACAATATATGTCACTTGAAGTACACAGTCACTTAGACTGACTAAATTCTGTGTCTAGCCTACAGTCCTGTTGAGAATACTTTGCGGCCAATTCTACCTGGTCATAAACCAAACTGATGGGGGATCTCTTTCCCGTCAAGCCCCACAGGTCCGACCTCGGCCATGTGGTTTGGGCCAGTCTTGGTATATCGCGTCTTCACCATGGCCCAGGCCTCCCTTGCACCTTGTCGGCAGGCTAATATCTTCCATAGTCGGAAGCGCCACCGCGCTCCCCTGAGCTTTTCTACAAGCTCTCTCATGCCTCCGGGCAGGGAGGCGGATGGCCACAAGGCTTGGGCAATGCCCTGCATCACCTGTCGTACTTGTTCGTGTAGTTGTGAGAGCTCTGGCAGAAGATCGCCTGTAGACCCGGGCATCTCCTCCACGGGACGACCCGTCAGCATACCTACAGATATAACTCTGTTAGCCGGTTTCTTCGCCAAACTCTTTAAAAGTTCGTCCAAGCACTTACCGAAAATGCCGCGTCGAAGCCTCTTATTCTCCTTTACAGAGTCAGCAAGCTAGGCTCGAACATCTTTCAGTTCAACGCCCAGCCAGGTATTGGCGTCTTGGAGCTCGTTTTTCTCAAGCCTAACCCGTGTAAGCACGCGCTCGCCAGCCCTTAGCTGTCAGTTAACATGTTGCACATAGATACGTCTCCAACGTATCTATAATTTTCGATTGCTCCATGCTATATTATCTACTATTTTGGGCAATATTGGGCTTTATTATCCACTTTAATATTATTTTGGGACTAACCTATTAACCAGATGCCCAACCCAGATTTTCTATTTTTTTGCCTATTTCAGTGTTTCGAAGAAAAGGAATATCAAACGAAGTCGAAATGGAACGAAATCAACTGGAGAAGTTATTTTTGGAAGGAAAGCTACCGGATGGACTTGGACCCCACGTCAGGAAAGGAGGGAGGCGGCCACGAGGGTGGGGGGCGCGCCCACCCCCCTAGGGCGCGCCCCCCTGCCTCGTGGGGCCCCCGAAGCTCCACCGACGTACTTCCTGCACCCATATATACCTACGTACCCTAAAACTTCTAGAACAGAGATTATATTGGGAGTTCCGCCGCCGCAAGCCTGTGTAGCCACCAAAAGTCAATCGGGACCCTGTTCGGCACCCTGCCGGAGGGGGGAAACCTCACCGGTGGCCATCTTCATCATCTCGGTGCTCTCCATGACGAGGAGGGAGTAGTTCACCCTCGGGGCTAAGGGTATGTACCAGTAGCTATCTGTTTGATCTCTCTCTCTCTCTCTCTCTCTCTCTCTCTCTCTCTCTCTTGTTCTTGATTTGGCACGATCTTGATGTATCACGAGCTTTGCTATTATAGTTGGATCTTATGTTTCTTCTCCCCCTCAATTCTCTTGTAATGGATTGAGTTTTCCCTTTGAAGTAATCTTATCGGATTGAGTCTTTAATGATTTGAGAACACTTGATGTATGTCTTGCCGTGCGTATCTGTGGTGACAATGTGATATCACGTGATTCACTTGATGTATGTTTTGGTGATCAACTTGCGGGTTCCACCCATGAACCTATGCATAGGGGTTGGCACATGTTTTCTTCTTGATTCTTCGGTAGAAACTTTGGGGCACTCTTTGAAGTACTTTGTGTTGGATTGAATAGATGAATCTGAGATTGTGTGATGCATATCATATAATCATACCCACGGATACTTGAGATTACATTGGAGTATCTAGGTGACATTAGGGTTTTGGTTGATTTGTGTCTTAAGGTGTTATTCTAGTACGAACTCTAGGGCTGTTTGTGACACTTATAGAAATAGCCCAATGGATTGATTGGAAAGAATGACTTTGAGGTGGTTTCGTACCCTACCATAATCTCTTCGTTTGTTCTCCGCTATTAGTGTCTTTGGAGTGACTCTTTGTTGCATGTTGAGGGATAGTTATCTGATCCAACTATGTTATTATTGCTGAGAGAACTTGCACTAGTGAAAGTATGAACCCTAGGCCTTGCTTCCTATCATTGCAATACTGTTTACGCTCACTTTTACCGCTCACTACCTTGCTGTTTTTATATTTTCAGTTTACAAAAACCTATATCTACCATCCATATTACACTTGTATCATCATCTCTTCGCCGAACTAGTGCACCTATACAATTTACCATTGTAGGTGTGTTGGGGACACAAGAGACTCTTTGTTGTTTGGTTGCAGGGTTGCTTGAGAGAGACCATCTTCATCCTACGCCTCCCACGGATTGATAAACCTTAGGTCATCCACTCGATGGAAATTTGCTACTGTCCTACAAACCTCTGCACTTGGATGCCCAACAACGTCTATAATAAGAAGGTTGTGTAGTAGACATCAAGCTCTTTTCTGGCGCCGTTTTCGGGGAGGTGAGTGCTTGAAAGTATATCTTTAGATCTTGCAATCGAATCTTTTTGTTTCTTGTTTTAGCACTAGTTTAGTTTATAAAAGAAAACTACAAAACATGAAATTGAGTTTACCTCATATGCTTCATCTTTTTAATATCTTTCATGAGTACGATGGGAAGGAAAATTGTGCCAAAGTGTTAGAAGAAGAATGCATTAAAATGTTTGGCACTAGATCTTTGAATGATGAACATGATTGCAATGTTGTTAGTATGAATTCCTTGAATATCCATGATGCTAATGATATGCAAAGGCCCAAGCTTGGGGAAGCTATGTTTTATGAGGATGACATCTTTGAGAATATATTTGCTGTAATTAATGTTTGTCCCAAGCTTGGGGATGCTATGTTTAATAATGATGATATTTTTAGCCTCCCAAGTTTTGATATGCAAAGTTGTTATGATGATAGCATGCCTTCTACTTATGATGATTATATTTATGAAAGTGGGTTTGGAAGAGTGTAAACTTTAGGAAGTAGTGATCCCACAATATTGGAGGATGTTGAATCTTATAATATTTATGAAAGTGGATTTGGAGAGGTCATGACTTTATTTAGTGATATGTCCACTATCTTGGAAGAGGTTTCAATCTATTATGATGAGAACAAAGTTGCTACTTATGATGATTATTGTGATAAAACTTATGCTATAAAAAGTAGTGATGATTATATTTATAAAACTTGTCATGATTATGAGTACCCATTCTCTGAACATTACTCTTTTAATGTGGAAACAATTTAAAATATTCAAGTCTCTTATGATACTCTCACTATTCCGTATGAGAAGAATTTTGCTTATGTGGAGAGTAATAAAATTTCTATGCTTGTAGGTCATGAAAATAATGCTTTAGGTGCTGGTTATATTGTTGAATTCATTCATGATGCTACTGAAAATTATTATGAGGGAGGAATATATGCTTGTAGGAATTGCAATAATATCAAGTTTCCTCTCTATGTGCTTAAAGTTTTGAAGTTATGCTTGTTTTACCTTCCTAATCAAGTTGATTATTGTTCCCATAAGTTGTTTGCTCACAAAATCCCTATGCATAGGAAGTGGGTTAGACTTAAATGTGCTAGTCATATTCTTCATGATGCTCTCTTTATGTTTCAATTCTTATCTTTTATGTGAGCCTCATTGAAATCATCATGCCTAGCTAGGGGCGTTAAACGATAGCGCTTGTTGGGAGGCAACCCAATTTTATTTTACTTTCTTGCTTTTTGGTTCTGTTTAGGAATAAATAATACATCTAGCTTCTGTTTAGATGTGGTTTTGTGTTTTAATTAGTGTTTGTGCCAAGTAGAACCTTTGGGAAGACTTGGGTGAAGTCTTTATGATCATGCTGTAAAAAACAGAAACTTTAGCGCTCACGAGATTAGCTAAAACTTTTTACTGGAGAGTGATATTTTGTTTATTCTTTTGGCAGAATATTACTAGACAAATTCCTCAGGTCTACCAATTTATTTTAGAATTTTTGGAGTTCCAGAAGTTTGCGTTAGTTACAGATTACTACAGACTGTTCTGTTTTTGATATATTCTGTTTTTCGTGTGTTGTTTGCTTATTTTGATGACTCTATGGCTAGTAAAATAGTTTATAAACCATAGAGAAGTTGTAATACATTAGTTTTAACACCAATATAAATAAATAATGAGTTCATTACAGTGCCATGAAGTCGTGTTTTGTTTTCTTTCGCTAACGGAGCTCACGAGTTTTCTGTTAAGTTTTGTGTTGTGAAGTTTTGAAGTTTTGGGTAAAGATTCGATGGACTATGGAATAAGGAGTGGAAAGAGCCTAAGCTTGCGGATGCCCAAGTCACCCGAAGGTAATATTCAAGGATAACCAAGCATCTAAGCTTGGGGATGCCCCGGAAGGCATCCCCTCTTTCGTCTTCGTTCATCGTTAACTTTACTTGGAGCTATATTTTTATTCACCACATGATATGTGTTTTGCTTGGAGCGTCATGTCATTTTCTTTAGCTCTGCTTGCTGTTTGAGCAAAGTATCAAGATCTGAAATTCTTAAAATGGGAAAATCTTCACATAGTTGCATAATTATTCGACTACTCATTGATCTTCACTTATATCTTTCAGAGTAGTTTGTCGTTTGCTCTAGCGCTTCACTTATATCTTTTAGAGCATGGTGGTAGTTTTATTTTGAAAGAAATAGATGAACTATCATGGTTCACTTATATTATTTTTAGAGTCTTAAATAGCATGGCAATGTGCTTAATCCTAATATGCTAGGTATTCAAGACTAGTAAAAACTTTCTTTTGAGTGCGTTGAATACTAAGAGAAGTTTGATGCTTGATAATTGTTTTGAGATATGGAGGTGATAATATCAAGGTTGTGCTAGTTGAGTAGTTGTGAATTTGAGAAATTCTTGTGTTGAAGTTTGGAAGTCCCGTAGCATGCACGTATGGTAAACGTTATGTAACAAATTTGAAACATGAGGTGTTATTTGATTGTCCTCCTTATGAGTGGCGGTCGGGGACGAGCGATGGTCTTTTCCTACCAATCTATCCCCCTAGGAGCATGTGCGTAGTGCTTTGGTTTTTGATGTCTTGTAGATTTTTGCAATAAGTATATGAGTTCTTTATGACTAATGTTGAGTCCATGGATTATACGCACTCTCACCCTTCCATCATTACTAGCCTCTTCGGTACCGTGCATTGCCCTTTCTCACATTGAGAGTTGGTGCAAACTTCGCCGGTGCATCCAAACCCCGTGATATGATACGCTCTTTCACACATAAACCTCCTTATATCTTCCTCAAAACAGCCACCATACCTACCTATTATGGCATTTCCATAGCCATTTCGAGATATATTGCCATGCAACTTTCCACCATTCCGTTCATCATGACACATCCATCATTGTCATATTGCTTAGCATGATCGTGTCATTGACATTGTATTTGTGGCAAAGCCACCGTTCATGATTCTTTCATACATGTCACTCTTGATTCATTGCATATCCCGGTACACCGCCGGAGGCATAGAGTCATACTTTGTTCTAGTATCGAGTTGTAATCATTGAGTTGTAAATAAATAGAAGTGTGATGATCATCATTCTCTAGAGCATTGTCCCAAGTGAGGAATAAAAAAAGAGAGAAAGGCCCTAAAAAAGGCCCAAAAAAGGAAAAAAAGAGAAAAAAGAGAGAAAAAGAGAGAAGGGACAATGTTACTATCCTTTGCCACACTTGTGCTTCAAAGTAGCACCATAATCTTCATGATATAGAGTCTCTTGTTTTGTCACTTTCATATACTAGTGGGAATTTTTCATTATAGAACTTGGCTTTTATATTCCAACAATGGGCCTCCTCAAGTGACCTAGGTCTTCGTGAGCAAGCAAGTTAGATGCACACCCACTAGTTTCTTTTGTTGAGCTTTCATACATTTATAGCTCTAGTGCATCCGTTGGATGGCAATCCCTACTCCTTGCATTAACATCAATCGATGGGCATCTCCATAGCTCATTGATTAGCCTCGTTGATGTGAGACTTTCTCCTTTTTTGTCTTCTCCACATAACCCCCATCATCATTATTCTATTCCATCCATAGTGCTATATCCATGGCTCACGCTCATGTATTGCGTGAAGGTCTATAAGTTTGAGATTATTAGAGTATGAAACAATTGCTTGGCTTGTCATCGGGGTTGTGCATGATGAGAGCATTCTTGTGTGACGAAAATGGAGCAATTATAAACTATATAATTTTGTAGGGATGAACTTTCTTTGGCCATGTTATTTTGAGAAGACATAATTGCTTAGTTAGTATGCTTGAAGTATTATTACTTTTATGTCAATATGAACTTTTGTCTTGAATCTTTCGGATCTGAATATTCATACCACAATTAAGAAGAATTACAATGAAATTATGCCTACTAGCATTCCACATCAAAAATTATCTTTTTTATCATTTACCTACTCGAGGACGATCAGGAATTAAGCTTGGGGATGCTTGATACATCTCCAACGTATCTATAATTTTTGATTGCTCCATGCTATATTATCTACTGTTTTGGGCAATATTGGGCTTTATTATCCACTTTTATATTATTTTTGGGACTAACCTATTAACCGGAGGCCCAGCCCAGATTTGCTGTTTTTTGCCTATTTCAGTGTTTCGAAGAAAAGGAATATCAAACAAAGTCGAAACGGAACGAAATCAACTGGAGAAGTTATTTTTGGAAGGAAAGCTACCGGATGGACTCGGACCCCACGCCAGGAAAGGAGGGAGGCGGCCACAAGGGTGGGGGGCGCGCCCACCCCCCTAGGGCGCGCCCCCCTGCCTCGCGGGGCCCCCGAAGCTCCACCGACGTACTTCCTGCACCCATATATACCCACGTACCCTAAAACTTCCAGAACAGAGATTAGATCGGGAGTTCCTCCACCGCAAGCCTCTATAGCCACCAAAAGTCAATCGGGACCCTATTCCGGCACCCTGCCGGAGGGGGGAAACCTCACCGGTGGCCATCTTCATCATCCCGGCGCTCTCCATGACGAGGAGGGAGTAGTTCATCCTCGGGGCTGAGGGTATGTACCAGTAGCTATGTGTTTGATCTCTCTCTCTCTCTCTCTCGTGTTCTTGATTTGGCATGATCTTGATGTATCGCGAGCTTTGCTATTATAGTTAGATCTTATGTTTCTTCTCCCCCTCTATTCTCTTGTAATGGATTGAGTTTTCCCTTTGAAGTAATCTTATCAGATTGAGTCTTTAATGATTTGACAACACTTGATGTATGTCTTGCCGTGCGTATCTGTGGTGACAATGGGATATCACGTGATTCACTTGATGTATGTTTTGGTGATCAACTTGCGGGTTCCGCCCATGAACCTATGCATAGGGGTTGGCACATGTTTTCATCTTGATTCTCCGGTAGAAACTTTGGGGCCCTCTTTGAAGTACTTTGTGTTGGATTGAATAGATGAATTTGAGATTGTGTGATGCATATCGTACAATCATACCCACGGATACTTGAGGTGACATCGGAGTATCTAGGTGACATTAGGGTTTTGGTCGATTTGTGTCTTAAGGTGTTATTCTAGTACGAACTCTAGGGCTGTTTGTGACACTTATAGGAATAGCCCAATGGAATGATTGGAAAGAATAACTTTGAGGTGGTTTTGTACCCTACCATAATCTCTTCGTTTGTTCTCTGCTATTAGTGTCTTTGGAGTGACTCTTTGTTGCATGTTGAGGGATAGTTATATGATCCAACTATGTTATTATTGTTGAGAGAACTTGCACTAGTGAAAGTATGAACCCTAGGCCTTGCTTCCTATCATTGCAATACCATTTATGCTCACTTTTACCACTCGCTACCTTGCTGTTTTTATATTTTCAGTTTACAAAAACCTATATCTACCAGCCATATTACACTTGTATCATCATCTCTTCGCCGAACTAGTGCACCTATACAATTTACCATTGTATTGGGTATGTTGGGGACACAAGAGACTCTTTGTTATTTGGTTGCAGGGTTGCTTGAGAGAGACCATCTTCATCCTACGCCTCCCACGGATTGATAAACCTTAGGTCATCCACTTGAGGGAAATTTTCTATTGTCCTACAAACCTCTGCACTTGGAGGCCCAACAATGTCGGGGGTTGGGTGCGACATATGCCAAGGGATGGCTTATCATGGTGGGAGCGAGTAGAACGTCGCCGGTGCCTGGAAACAGGATGAGGCGAAGACATGCACCCCGGCGAATCTTACCCAGCTTCAGGGCTCTCCGAGGAGATAACACCCCTACTGCTGCTCTGCGGGGTCTCCGCATGATCACTATGGCAAAGTGTGTACACGGTTGCTCCTTGAGCTGTTTCCTGGAGGTAGGAGAAGGCAAGGCTAGCTCTCTCCTTCCTATATGATCTGGTCTAGTGCTAATGGATTTGAACCCTTTGCATGGGTGCCCTGGGGGGTTTATATAGGCCTACCCCCCAGGGGTACAATGGTAATCCGGCTGGGCGCGGGTCCCAGCCGTCTGTCTCTCAGGCCGCCGTCTTCTCCGCTGACTGCCGGGGCCCGCCGGCTGGTCCGGTATGGAGCCGACAGGCCATGTCCGCCGCGGGCAGGTTTTGCCGGCTGCGGATTACTGTAGCCGTGCTTCTAATGACGCAGGCCATTGTGCCGCCGCCTGACGGGCGATCACTATTGCCATTCCCCGTCTCGTCTGGTTAATGGCGTGCGGGGCCCGTGGGAGGGGCTAGCCGACTCCTGGAGGCCGACTCCCACCGGGTCTGACTGGTGGCACTCGTGCCGTCTTCTGGACCCCCGCTGACTAGTGGGACCCACCATGTCCGGGTCGCACAGACAGGCCATCATGGGCACAGGGTTCCGCCCGCTGGGGCTGATGTCAAGGCTGGCATGGCAACAGTGCCGCGCCGGACGGAGATCTCCGATGGTACGGCGTACTGTGGCCATGCCTGCCCTCGGTAAGGGGTGGGAGTGGCAATTACTGAGGCCACGCCCCGTCCCGTCCCTCCTTACGAGAGTACGAGGTCGTCGGAGTCGCGGGCCGACTCCCCATAGCCGGCTTCTCTGGAAGCCGCCAGCTAGGAGTCGGCTCATCTCAAAGTCGCCCCTGGGACTCGGTCGTGAGTGGGTAGTCGGTTGCGCTGCTGCCGACTCCCAGAGGCGGCTCTCTGTCCTGGGGTCTTGAGGGGCGCATCCTGCCCCGATGTCTTGAAAGATCATGGGCCTCAGGTTAGCCTACCCGTGGCCCATTACTCCGATAGTAGTCCCCGAAGCTGGTGAGGCGCCGAGGGAGACATGTCAAGGAGCGTCAACAGTTTCTTCCTTCCGGTGGTTGAATTCGGGCCTGGCTCGTCGTCTTCCTTCAGGCCGACTAGCCGGAGCCGGACTCGCACAAGGCCGTCTTTCCCCCAAAGAGTTTGAAAGTCGTAGCGGGGTCCAGGCTGTGTGCCTGATAAGCTTCCGGGTTGCCGCCCGTTGTGGATTCGTCGCGTGGCGCCACGTGGCCAGGCCAGTCTGCCCACCCACGTGCGCGACGGGACAGGCCTACAGGCGGGGCCCGCCACTACCACGCCTCAGCATGCGAACGGATCCGTTGTGGCCGCGCGGGTGGTTGGGCTTCCCGCGCAGTAACTACAGCAGTAACTTTGTGTGGTAAATCGTGGGGGTCGTGGGGCTCTGGGCACAGTTAATCCCACGATCGCCCCCTCGACTTCTCAGCCCATGAGCCTATAAGTAGGCGGGAGGATTGGGGCGGCAGAGCACGCGCGCCCATCTTCCCTACTCCCTTCCGCTCCCTCTTGCTTCTTCTTCCTCTCGCCACCGCTGCGCCGAACTACGCCACGCCCACAACGATGAGCTCTTCTTCCGCCGCCGCGCCTCCTGCCGTGCGCTCCGGCGTGTGGGACGGCTCCGAGGTCGATGAAGACCACATTGATTTCCTTCGCAAGACGCGTCGCCTCCCCGGCACGGACCTAGTGCGAGCCCGCGTCGCGCCGGCGGGGGAAGTATCGCCGGCGCCGGAGGAGGGAGAGCGGGTCGAATTCCGCTCGCACCTCATGCGCGGCCTAGGGCTGTCGGCGAGCAGTTTCTTCCGCTCCTTCTTGGAGTTCTACGGGCTCCAGCCGCACCACCTCATACCGAACACGGTGGTGCTCCTGGCTGCCTTCGCCACCCTGTGCGGAGGCTTCCTCGACGTTCTCCCCACCATCGAGCTGTGGGGGGAATTCTTCCAGTCCAAGCTCGGCACGCACGTCGCCGGCGTGCCAGCCCAGTGCGGTGCATTCATTGCGATACGGAGAACGGGGGCCGACAACCCGTTCCCCACAATTGTGCTGATTAAATCGGTGAAGATGTGGCAGCGATCTTATTTTTACGTGAAGAACGTCGCCCCAGAAGGCGACTGGGTCAACCTGCCGGCTTACGAAGCCGGCATGCTGGCGGGAAGGCTCCCCAGCTGGTCCCACCGGGCCAAGACGCTGACTCCCGCCGGTGCCGCCGCCGTTGCGCGACTCCGAGTGCTGATGCAGTCGGAGGGTCTGACCGAGGCCGACCTGCTGGCTGCCTTCGTGGAGCGCCGAGTCCTCCCGCTCCAAGGCCGACCTCATCTGATCTGCCAGATGAGCGGCCACCGGGACCCGAGTCGGATGTGCACCAAGGACATGCCCCACGTGGAGGTGGCGGACACGGTGAACTACATCGCGAACTGCAGCCTCTCGGCGGATTGGCGGTTCGGCAAGGAGCCGTACTCACGCGCCAACCCCCCGCCTGTTGTAAGTCGTCTCTCTTCTTCTGCTGCTTTCTTTTGCAGCCGAATCCGACTTCTAATCTTTTTTAGTCTTTGAATCAGAACCCTCTCGTCCATCCTTCGGCCGGCACCACGGGACCAGCCCGCCAGTTCGTCCCGACCGAGCGGAGAGCGACGTCGATGACCCCGACTTGGGGGCGGCGGCGATGGAGGACGACGCCGAAGGAGGAGGAGGAGGCTTCAGGCCTTCGGCCACCTTTGCCGACTGGCCTGATGATGACACCAAGGGGGAAGTCACCCCGCGCCACCAGCCAAAGGCCGGACAGCCCGGCGCGAGTTCCTCCGCCGTCTTGGATGGTCAGGGCGGTGCGAGGAAGCATCGGGCCGGGCCGAGTACGCTTGGTGGCCGGACGAAGAAGTTCAAGGGGGCGGCCGCCGCGACCAAGTGCGAAGAGGCGGTCGCGAAAGCCAACCGCTTCCATAGGGAAGTGAAGAAGCCGCCGCTGGTCTCCGCGTAAGTGCCTCCGCCCTTTGTCTTATTTTCTGTTTGTTGATCTTGTCTAAGTCTTTTTCATGCTTCCCCCCGCCCCAGGGCTCCCCTCACTCTTGAGAGGGTCGCCGCCGCCTCCATCATAGGGTCGGCAGAAACGTCCGCCACTACTCGGCGGATTGACCCCGCCGCCGACCTCCGGGAGGCGACGGAGCAGAACGCGCAGGAGAAGCGCGACGAGGAAGAAGCCACCCGCCTAGAGAAGGCGGTGGCCGAGAAGGCGGCCGCCTCCGCCCAGAAAAAGCTAGATGAGGCCGAGGCCGCCGTCGCGGCAAGGCGGCAGGCTGAGGAAGCCGCGCACCGCCAGTCGGCAGTGTTCATCATCCTGCTGAACTCAGCGTGGCCGCCTCCGGAGTTCACGGCACAGTCGGAGGAAACTGTCGGATTTCGGGTTCCGGTAGACCCTTGAGGTTCGAACACTGGGGTGCGCGCGGAGATTTCTCCTTCTACCTACCTGTACCCCACCGCCATGCTAAGATCTAAGCTATGAAATGAACAGCACAAGGGACACAGGATTTATACTGGTTCGGGCCACCGTTGTGGTGTAATACCCTACTCCAGTTTGTGGTGTGGTGGATTGCCTCTTGGGCTGATGATGATGAGTAATACAAGGAAGAACAGCCTCGCGAGGGTCTGTTCTTGGCTGGGGGGATGAACTGCTGAGAGGAGTTCAGTCGCCCTTCTCTCTCTCTGATTCTTATTCCTATTCCCTTCTCATTCTACGTCTACTTGATCTACCTGATCTCGATCTCCCCTACCCTGGGGGTGGCTAGTCCTATTTATAGGCAAAGGCCCTGGGCCTCTTCCCAAATATTGAGCGGGAAGGGCGCCAACAATTGGCCATTTTGAAGGGGAACATATGGTACACTTATCCTAACCAAAGTTGGTCTTTGCTTGCCAAAGGCTCTGGTAGTGACGCTGGCTTGGGCTCCACAATGACTTCTTCCCTGACGTCGGGCTGGTCTTGGTCTCGTTGCACCGAAATGGGTGCCTTTGCTTGATGCTCCCGCCTGTGCTTGCTCCCTTTGCACCAAAGAGGAAAGAAGGACACTGCATGGGCTGGCGCCTGCCTGGCGCCCTTGGTCGTCATGGCTTGCGTCACGGACGCCTCGTGAGGTACCCCGCCTTGATCTCTCCGCCTCCTCGCGAGCCAGCCTGATGAGGCCGTGCCTAAGGAAGCTCCGTGTCGTCCGCCCCGCAAGGCTTGGCCCCTCGCGAGGGTCTTGGGTCTGTGTTGATGAAGATGGGCCGTGCTTGCCCCCCCTTGAGCCACGCCGCAAGCCGCAGGCACGCAAGTCTGGGGATCCCCATTCCCAGAACGCCGACAGTAGCCCCCGGGCCCAAGGCGCGCCCGGACTTGGCCGCGCAGTGAGGCGAAAGGGCAAGGGCGAAGCGCCGCGGGCCCTAGCAGCCTGCGGCCTTGGGCGCCGCATGGCGGTTGATTTGGATGTGGGCGTCTCAGCAACCGCGCGGGTTGATAAGGGAGCGGCGTCTGCCTGGGCTTTGCTTTTTTGCTTTCTCCGGTTGCTGCTCAGATCCCCTTTCTTGCGCCTCTCCTTCCTTCCTCCAAAACTTCCGATCTACTTCGTCCGCGCGACCTAGGAAGCCATGGCGCCTCGTCAGTCCCCGGCCGGAGCTTGGTACTCGTCTGCCCTGGAGCCGCCGAGCGTGTCGGAGGCGAGCCTCGCCCGGCTGTGCCGGATGGCGGTGGCGCAGGGCATCGACGGAGCGAAGGCGTTCAAGGCTGGCTCCGCCACCCCCGAGGGCAAGAGGAGCACCTTCTATCCGTTCTTTGCTAGTGCCATTGCTGCTGGCTTGGTGCCTCCCTTGTCCGAGTTCTTCTTCTCTGTCCTCCGCCATTATAGGCTACAGGCTCTACATCTTCACCCCAACTCCATTCTTCTCCTGGCAATCTTTGCCTACTACTGCGAGGCTGACGTAGGGGTGCAGCCCTCAGTGGCCTTGCTGCGCCACTACTTCTACCTCCGGACCTCCCGCGGTCCTGCTTCCGCGTGCGCGAGCTTCGTCGCGTACAGTGGCGCCATCGCCATTTCGAACCCCGGGAAGAGGACCGACGGCTTCAGGAGCAAGTGGGTCTTGGTAGATGCTGGGCGCATCCACCCTCGGCTGATCTTGCCCACGGAGCAACCCGCGAGCTCCAGCGATTGGGGTTGAGCGGAGCTCACGGATCCCCGCACGAAGATGGTGTTGGGGAAGATGGACGCGGATCTGAAGCCGACCAACATGGCGGCGGCGAAGCTAACCGGTGCGTCGCTGCTGAGGGAATTCCTGGAGCACCAGCTGGCTTCACTTCGGCGGTATTCACTTCCGATGTGGAGGCCCCATCCGAGCCCGTCGGCCTTGGCCGGTGAAGATCTAGCCGCGGTCCTCCAATCTCTGGTCGGGGGCGATGTGGCGAGGTTGGAGGGCGCTCCTACGCCCTTGTTCCTCCGCGACGACTGGGAGCAGGTAGTGGAGTCCATGCCCGTCTTCAATGGGGACGGGCCCGTGCCCACGGAAGCTCCCGAGGACCTGGTGGACGTGTCCTCCGACGACTCCAGCGAAGAGGAGGATGGAGGGGAGCCGGAAAAAGGGCCTGACTCCGAGGCGACCGACGGAGAGTCGAGGGCCCCCTTCCCCCAGCGCGGGCCTCGCGCTCTCTGCATCTCTCCGAGCGATGACGACGAGGATGATGACGAGCAGGGCGGCGGGAGCTTGCCCCCGATCCCCAAGAAGGACAGGACCGGGCTGATCTCCCGCCGGTCTGCCCCGGCCCCGGGGCGGACCGCAAACGCGCCTTCCGTTCCCGAGCTTCCCGAGGTTGACCCTACCAGCCGGCTTTCGGGCTTCAAATTTGGCCGAAGGCTGTTTGAGCCCGCTGGCGACGACCTGTAAGTGCTTGATTCTTGTCTTTGCTTCTTGTTCTGCTGTTGAGGCTTGACGTCCGCATCTCTTGGGTAGGCTGGCGCCCTCAGCAAAGAAGCTGAAGGGAGCTCCTGAGGTTCCATCCAGGGCAGCGCTTCTGCCCGCGAAGGAAGGTGACCGCGACGCACGGGCCTCTCCTGCCCGGTCGTCCTCACGAGGCTAGGCTGAGCTGGCTGGGGCGAGCTCAGCCCCCATGGCCCAAGCGACTCCCGAGGTGCCTTCGCCTGCTGCCACTTCCACAGCCATGGGGGCGCAGCAGGCTTCACCTCAGGATGCTGTGGTCGAGCGGCCATCTTCTCCTCCTACTCCACCGACTTCTGTCTCTCTGATTCCTCCCACCGTTCTGGATTGTGCTGCTGCTGAGCTGGACCGGCTACGGCAAGATCTTCTTGGCGCCGACCCTCGCTTGGTGGCCGGGCGCTTGGAGCTGGCTTCAGGATGGATTCGCTCTGATGCTTCGATTCGGGCGGCGCTGGTTCAGGCCTCGACGGCTTGCGACGAGGAGAGGCAGGCCGTCCTTGAGGCGAAGGCTGCTCGTGACACAGCCCTGGGGGAAGTGGTCGCCATTCGCGGTCGCTGCAAGGAGCTGAAGGAGGAGCTGCAAGGCCTGCGGGACCAGCTCGCGAAAGAGGCCCGCCTTCGCCAAGATCAATAAGAAGGCGTGAAGGCTCGCGAGGCGGCCGTCAAGGGTCGGGAGGCCAAGCTCAAGAAGCGCCATGACCGCCTGGGCGCGCTGGAGCAGGAGTTGGGGGCGAGGAAGGTCGAGCTGGACAACAAGGCTCAGGTTCTTGCCGAGGACCGCGTGGCCTTCGCGGAGATGGAGAAGAAGACTCGCTCCTCACTGAAGACGCTTTACGATAGCGGCCTGGAGAGCCCGCTGGCTGGCGCCGAGGACGGCCCCGCCAAGCTGCTTCCCTTTCTGGTTCGTGCTCTTGAAGATGTCGCCCTTGGCCTTGGCCCCACGGCCGAGGCCGAGGCGCGTGTCCTGTCTTCTGCAACGCTGACGCGGGTCTTCACCCACATCTACCTTCGCGACCCCAGCGTCGACCTCGACAGCCTGCTGGAGCCAGCAAGCGGCGAGCGTGCCGCTGCCGCTGCCGAGGCCGTGAAGGGTCACGCGGAAGCTCTGCTGGGGAAGTTCCGGGCCTTCAGCACCAAGCCGAAGCAAGGCACTGTCGACCCTGCTGCTCCATGAGGCGAAGCCACTCCGCGCTACTCCACCGCCGTCGAGTGATTCCGTCGTGGCTCCTGTCCTGCTTTTAATTCCTGCACATGTATCATGCCTCGGGGAGGCGTTTAAACTTGCGTCTGGCATTGAGATAGCAGTGTGGACTGTAATATTTGCTTCTGAATTCCTTGAAATTTACGCTATTCCTTCCTACTTGCTTATGTTCTACGCCGGCAGAGCCCGGCCCCGCGCGTACCTCACCCAGCATTAGCCCCGACCGGAAACCAGGACGGGACCAAGGAGTGAGGGGCTACGTGACAAGTTAGGCTCCTAATTCGCGATGCTCAGGAGTCCCCCTTGGCGCATGAACAGCAAGTAGGGAGGCGATCCTTGAAGTTTACGCTTTTCCTTCCTACTTGCTTATGTTCTACGCCGGCAGAGCCCGGCCCCGCGCGTACCTCACCCAGCATTAGCCTTTCGGAACTAAGGAGTGAGGGGCTACGAGACCAGTTAGGCTCCTGAGTCGCGATGCTCAGGAGTCCCCCTTGGCGCGCGAACAACAAGTAGGGAGGTGAGATGTGGGTGGATCTATCGTTCTACGTCTGCAGAGCCCGGCCCCGCGCGTACCTCACCCAGCGTTAGCCTTTCGGAACTAAGGAGTGAGGGGCTACGAGACCAGTTAGGCTCCTGAGTCACGATGCTCAGGAGTCCCCCTTGACGCTCAAACGGCCTTCGTACCTTGGCTCCGCTCGGGGAGACGCGCGATGAACCAGGCCCGGGGGGCCTGGCTGGGTGGCGTGCGTCTGGGCGTGACCCAGGCGCAGCCCCCGTGCCCAGCCCCCTCGCGCGGCACTCCCGAGGGGAGGCGTTACGATGAGGCTAGACACTGAGCTCTGGGCTCCCTGAGGTTGATGCGGCCCGGGGGCCACCCTCAGTTGTTTATCACCAGCGCGAAGCATAGCGCTTCCGTATATGTACGGGCATAGCCGCTCCTCGGCAGTGTTGTCAGCCAGCGCGGAGCATGGTGCTTCCACTGGTACGTGGGAGGGGGCTCCCCTCAGGGAGGAGCCCCCGGGGCGTGTACAGCCCCGCCCTGACACGTGGCTGGCACGGTAGGGCCTCGTGAGGTGTATCTGGGCACCAGTGAGCCAGCGCGGGACTCACGGGGTCTTACCTCTAGGCGGGTTGCGCCTGGCACTAGGCCTTATCCTGTGGTGTGTTCCTGCAAATTTGGTTAGATGCCTGCACTCTACGTCCTCGGGTCCTGGCCCTCGAGCTGGTCTCAGCCGTCGCTGGTATGCCAGGTCGCGATGCCGTGGACAAGGCCAGAGGGTGAGGGCTAGAGAGCCAGTAAGAGCCCTGAGTCGCGATGCTCAGGTACCCCCCCTTTAACGTGCAAGAGGTCGACATGGAGAAGAAGAGGTGCCGTGGACCGGCATCAAATAATCAAGCATGGTAGGTTGAACGCATAGTCAGAAATAAGCGCAAAAGGGATACATGTCGCTGGGTCTGGCCCGAGCGACTTGGGGATGATGCGGCCCGAGGGGTGACCCCAACAAAGTAAGCTAACGACATGAAATAAAAGGGATACATGCCGGAGGGACGGACCCACGCGGCTTGGGAATGATGCAGCCCTGGGGGCTCTCCCAGCTAGAAATGAAACTTGAAAGATGTCACCTAATGATGTTGAGGACGAACGAGTGTTGGTGTAGCAGACTCAGTGGGCTGCGGAAGCCGATCCTCACGAGCCCCCAGGCCCAGGGGCCTCGCGAGGCTCCGGAGGCTCCTTGCGGACCATCTCCATCTCCGCCAAGGCTGCGGAACGCCTGGCCTCTTGAGCTTCCGTGATACCCCTCATGAGGCGCTGGTACGTGGCAGCCGCGTTCGGCAAGCCGTAAGGCATCCGAACGTAGCTGTGGGGTGGACCTTCGCAGCGCCCCACTCGCGAGGGCCAGAGGCGCTCCAGAGAGGCGACCCGATTGAGCCCTGGTATGTCGATGCAGACGCGCAACCCACCATCCTCGCCTGGATGGGGAGCCACAGCTGGTAGGCGGCGGTCGCCTCTCATGACTCTTGACTCCTGTAGCTCCTGAATGACCATGCTGACGAACTCCTGAGGGTCTGGTCCTCCTTGCTTTACTCCTTCCTGAGGGAGACGTGCTTCGAAACACGCCTCCATGTGGTGCCCAAGCGCCTCCCTCGTGACCCTAGCGAGGTCGTTGGCCCTCCAGGGGAGAGCCCCCGAGGCCTGCTTGAGGAGGGTGTCGGGCGTGCTTTCCTATGCGATGGAAGGAGGATCCCCCTGGGCAGGCGCGAGCCCTGAGGGGCCTGCCTCCCGAGGGGCCAAGCCAGACGATGTCTTCTTCTTCTTGGGGGTGGTTTCGGGAAGCCTCCTGCTTTCGCGATCCGGGTCTTCCAGTGATGTGGCCTGAAAGGCTCGTTCCAGGGAACACACCGCATCCTTCTCTTCACAGGGCACCGTGATGACTCCGCAACTTCCTGGCATCTTGAGGACATTGTAGCCGTGGTGAGTTACGGCCATGAACTTGGCCAGCGCTAGGTATCCAAGGATGGCGTTGTACGGCAGGCGAATGTGAGCAACGTCGAAGTCGATGAGCTCGGTGCGGTAGTTGTCGCGTGTCCCGAAGGTGACAGGGAGGCGGACCTGCCCAATCAAGACCGTGGAGCCGTCGGTGACTCCGGAGAAAGGCTTGGTTGGCTGAAGCTGGTTGTAGGGCACTTGGAGATTGTTGAATGTTTCCACGGACAAGACGTTGAGCCCTGCCCCGCCATCGATGAGGGTCCTGGTGACCAGCACGTTGCTGATGATTGGGGAGCAAAGAATCGGGAGGACTCCGGCTATGGCTGCACACTTGAGTTGATCCGCTGAGCTGAACGTGATGGTGCACGCGGACCACCTGAGAGGGCACGTGGCTTCGAGCTTGGGGAGGACTGCATTTACTTCGCGGGCGAACTGCTTGAAGATGCGCTGAGAGGCTAGGGCTTGAGCTCCGCCCAGGATGCAGGCGATCGCGCGCGGCTCCTGGAAGCCCCCAACCCCCTCGTCCTGATGGCGATCCTCGTTTCTCCTTGGCTGCGGCGGCAGCGGAGGGAGGCCTACGTTGCCTTGCGGGCGATCCTCGCGAGGCTGATCCCTCCAGTCTCCCTCGCGAGGCGGGTCCTGCCAGCGGTCCTTGCGAGGTCGATCGCGCCACCCTTGGCGCGGGCCGTGGTCTTCCCAGTGTCATGCGTTCCTTCCTCCTCCTCGACCGTAGCCCCGGTCACCGCGGTCGGGACGACGGCCGATCCTTCCTTCTCGCACGGCTCGGAGCTCTTGACATTCGTTGGTGTTGTGGGTGTGGAGGTCATGGTACACACAGTACCGACTGCCCTTGGAAGACTCGGGCTGATCTCTGCCCCGCTTGGTGTCTGGTTCTGCTGCGAGCACGGCAACCCCCCTTGCGCTTCACATCCTTGGCCTTGAGCTTCTTCTCTTCTGGGTCCGCGGCAGGCGGCTCGAGGAGGGAGAGACGCCCTTCCTCAGCCCTGGCGTACTTGGTCGCCAAGTTGAACAGCTCCAAGGAAGTGCACAGGTCCTCATGCATCGCCAGCTCCTCCTTCATCTTGACGTCACGCACGCCGTCGGAGAAGGCTGAGATGATGGCCTCCTCGGTCACCTTGGGAATCTTGAGGCGTGCGTTGTTGAAGCGCTGGATGTATTTCTGCAGGGTCTCTCCGGGTTGTTGCTTGATGCGGCGCATGTCGCTCACGGCGGGTGGCCGGTCGCGAGTACCTTGGAAGTTGGCGATGAAGCGGGTGCGCATCTGGTCCCAGGAGGAGATCGTGCCTGGAGCCAGGTTGAGGAGCCAGGTGCGGGCCCCGTCCTTAAGCGCCATGGGAAACCAGTTCCCCATGACCTTCTCGTCTTCGTTGGCAGCTTCGATGCCCAGCTCATAGAGTTGGAGGAACTCCGCAGGGTCGGCCGTGCCGTCGTAACGAGGAGGCAGGTCTAGCTTGAACTTGCCCGGCCACGTGACGCTGCGTAGCTCGGTGGTGAATGCATGGCAGCCTGCTGTGGCCACGGGAGGCCTTGGGTGACGGAGAGCTTGGTCTTGCAGGTCCCCGCGCACTGCATCTGGGAGCAGCGCGGGATCTTGACGTGCGGGAGCAGGAGCATAGTCGCCACGTGCTGGAGCAGGGAGCGCGCAGGCAGCTTCTTGCGGGCGAGGGACTTCTTGGCAGCTCTGCTCTTGCCGTGCTGGCACCTCATGGAACGGGTTCCGGCCAGGGGCCATGCGCCTTGGAGCCGGGGCGCCTTCTTGAGGAGGAGGCGGCTGGGGCGTCCCCGGAGCTTCGTCGCCCGCGCGGGGCGGGGTGCGGTGCAGCGGAAAGGACGGCGGGGGAGAGCCCCCCGCGGCGCGGACGAGCTCGGCGACGCGGTCAAGCCATTCTTCGTAGACGTCATCGACGGGACGGTAGCGCAGGAGCTCGTTTGCCGCGATGAGCGCAGCTCGAGCCTCCATGGGCACGCGGAGCGCGCGGGACGAAGAACCAGCTGGGGTGAGCGAGGGAGTAGCGGTGCGGCCGTCTTGCCGCACGGACGGATGCTGAGACGACGCTTGCTGCTCGTTCCCTGCCGGGCCGGTGGCGCCGTTGACGGCAGGTGACGGGGAACGGCGAGGACGCCCGCTGACAGGAGCCGTCTGGGCGACGCGGGAAGCGAGAGCGGCTCGGCGCTCGGCGCGGGCCCGACAAGCGTCAGACATGGACGCGATGGTCGGAGGAGAACGGGGCGGTGGAGGATGAATTCCGGCGCACCCCTACCTAGCGCGCCAAATGTCGGATTTCGGGTTCCGGCAGACCCTTGAGGAAGTGACTGGTTTGCAAACATGCATCCAGTCCCTGGTGGACAAGCCAATCCGGATTGCCAATATAGTCCAGGTCATGCTCGTTCGCCTGATCCTCCCGTGCCAAGAACGGGATTTTACTTTGTGGGAATTCGAACCGACGCAGCACCAAACCCTCAATAGGCTATTCGACACGACGTATGAAGACGTCTGGAAGGTGCTGACCAAAGGCGCCGAGTCCTCCACATCCGCCTCTGAGGATCGCGGATACAGCTCGCAGCGCAACGCTGGCGAGGTAAGCTATCTATACCTTTGACAGGTTCGTTAAGCTCTTCTACATAGATTAACTCTATGCGGGATATAAACTCCCTTTACCTTTGACAGGCTTGGCAGGAGGTATCCGGACCAATTAACTGTCCGGCTCCCCTGCCCGAAGACCAAGCCCCAGCTCTCTTGGAGAAGCTGCTAGCTCCGGCACCTTACGTGGTGCCGGAGAGGAAGGCCAAGAAGAAGAAAACCACCGGGACTCGAAAGAGTTCCCGCAACATGGTGGTGTCGGACTCGTCATCTGATGGAGGTGCTTAAGGGCGCCGCCATCGATGAGGAGCACCGTACTGTTATGAGTACGGTAATCCGAAGGGTTTAGTCTGCCAAGAGCGGACTGAATGAAGCTTGCGCTAGCCTTCTAACAGGCTTCGAGGTAAGTAAAAATATGTCGAATTATTTACCGCATAGACAGTAGCCCCTGATGCTCTGTTCGGTGTTCGGAAAGAAAAGCCGGATAGAGGATCTAGTAATTTTCGCAGGAGTCTAACAAAAAAGTCAAATATGCGTATGCAGGCTTCTCTGCTGTCCACCGCCGCACTGACTGCGCAGGTGGATGTCCTTAAAAAGGACCTCGGGCGGTCCGAGCAAGAGCTCGGCCTTGCCAAACGACAGCTCGAGGAGAAAGAAGGTAAGAAATACCCTAAAAGGAAAGAAAGAAAAAAGGTGCCCATAGAGAGGCTTGATTGCAAAAATAAATAACAGGATTGAGCTGCTTATTGTAGGGGCCACAGCCGAGGTGACAACCCTGAAGCAGGCGCTGGCTGAGGCCGAGAAGAAAACGGCCGAGGAGCGCGCCGAGCGAGAAAGACTTGGGGTCCAAGCCGGCGAGGTGCAGCAAGAGCTGCAAGCTCTCATGAAAAAACATGAGGGTTTGGAGCTTGAGGCGAAAACGCAAGCATCCAAGCTCGCCTCGGCCATTGAGACCGCCAAGAGTGCCAAGGCCGAAGCCCAGAAGGCCCTCCAAGAGTTGGAGGATGTGAAAAAGATAGCAGCGGGTAAGGCATTCTCAATGCAAAGTAGGAATATAAAAGTAAAGTACCTATTACTTACCCGAATCCGGAGTTTTCCAAGGGCGTTCTTCGATCTTCCCCGCAGCGCATCCAACGTCGCCGCATTCTACCGAGCTGAAGAGGGCAGCTCGACGGAGAGTGTGTTCTGGTCTCAGTATTCTGAGGCCGGACACCCTGTGCCTTTGAGCGATCAGCTGAAACAGCTGGCCGAGCTCCACAAGGCGGCCGAACAGGCCATGAAGGGCTTACTAGTTCGGCTGTGGCCTGGAGAGGCCCTGCCTGGGAGCTATTTCGGGCTTGTGCGGCGGCTGGTGGAGGCCTGTCCACGGCTTGATGTCATGAAGCGCTCCGTCTGCATTGAAGGTGCCCGGGGGGGCCTTGCCCGTGTAATGGTACACTGGGGGAAGCTGGACGGAGAGAAGCTGGTGAAGGACGGGCCGCCGCAGGGGAAGGAGCACCGCAAGCCCGAGAACTACTACAAGGAAGTTCTTGCCAGATCCCGCCTTGTCGCGGATGAATGTACTAAAGATGTAATATTTGAATGAACTCGCTCGTTTGTATCCTGTGCGCTGAAAACTTGTTCATATGCGCTAAGCAATGCTTATTGAATTTAAAATATTATTTTCTGTGCGGCCGTTTATCAAAAAATTGAGAGATGGCCAGTCGTCGGCTTCTGCCCCCATGCCACTAGTGCTGGGGTGTTCGGGATAAACCTGAGGGCTCTTGTTCCCATAGTTGGGTCCTTCGAGGGAGGCGCTCAGCACAGCGAACCAGGCAATCGGACTACAATGCTTGAACACTCTCACTTAGCCATAGAACGTTATAATTTTAAATTTCGGCAAAGCCCCTAGTTTGGAAGGCCGAATTTGGGGCGCTATCCACGCCTTTGGCCGGACATAACCAGCTCCTCGCTCGAAGCGGCATAAGCCTTTAAGGACTCGAAAACCTCTCGAACAGCGACCGGTCTCACGCCTCATCATGACAGTCTGTTTTAGCTTTCTCCACTGAGGTGCTCAACCCACCTGAACTGGGGCACAATCGCAGTGGTTCTCCTAGTGCTACCTTAGACAATATAGCGGAACGTAAGGCACCAAAACATAGGAGCCGGGCAAACCCAACATGTGACCAAAATCATGACTCGGAGCCGATGCATATAGTGCTATAAGTTTGGGGTGCCGCACTTGTGAAAGTGTATGGACTTCTCACAACCAGATAGAAGGGTAATGAAGCCCCTGGCGTGGTTTGCCGTACCATGGTGTACGGGTGCGATCATGTTATTTAATAAACATATATATATAAAAAAAGAGGATAATGCAAAAGGTAGACAAAAAGCTATGCATTGTTTATAAGGAGGCTATTTATCAAAGCCGAACGATACAAGTAGTGCGATAAGCAAAAAAGATATTAGACTATTTAACATGTCCTGACCAGGCGCAGGCCACGAATTTTAGAAACAGATATATCGCTCGAAATAGAGACCACCTGAGAATTCCGGAGTGCGGCGTAGCTTTGTCTGCTTTCCTGGGTCTTGCATCGTCTGTGCGGCAACACTGTCGAACAGGTATCCAGAGTATGGAGTCCTGAAAGTAAAAGAAGTTCGGCAGCCCCTAGTACGTTTGACGCCGTATCTTAGGCATGCCGTTTAATGTGCCCCTCCCCCTGTGCCCATGGAATTTTAAGGGCATAATTGTGTACTCTAGGTACTAGCTCCGTTATGGTGCGATGGCTGGGGTTGGGGCCGAATTGCTACGCTTGCTCCGAACGTGCCAAACGGTCTTGTTGCAGGTTACTCCGGGCGCGCTTTGCTTTGTCCGGTTTTTTAACGGCCGGACTGGAGTGTTGCCTTGAGAGGCTGCTTTGTACTTCCGCCGCGAGAGCCGCCGTTTGCTCCTCCGTACGGATGGAGCGTTCGGTGTTTCCGCTGACCGTGATTACTCCTCGAGGGCCTGGCATCTTGAGCTTGAGATATGCGTAGTGCGGCACCGCATTGAATTTAGCGAATGCGGTTCGTCCAAGCAGGGCATGATAGCCACTGCGGAACGAGACTATATCGAAGATTAACTCTTCGCTTCGGAAGTTATCCGGAGATCTGAAGACCACATCAAGTGTTATCGAGCCAGTGCAATTGGCCTCTACACCTGGGATGACGCCTTTAAAGGTCGAACTTGTGGGCTTGATCCTTGATGGATCTATGCCCATTTTCCGCATTGTATCCTGATAAAGCAGGTTCAGGCTACTGCCGCCGTCCATGAGGACTCTTGTGAGGTGAAATCCGTCCACGATTGGGTCAAGAACCAATGCGGCAAAACCGCCATGACGGATGCTAGTGGGGTGGTCCCTTCGATCGAAGGTGATCGGGCAAGAGGACCATGGGTTGAACTTTGGGGCGACTGGCTCCATCGCGTATACGTCCCGTAGCGCACGCTTCCTCTCCCGCTTGGGAATATGTGTTGCGTATATCATGTTCACCGTCCGCACTTGTGGGGGAAACCCTTTCTGTCCATTGTTGTTCGGCAGCCTGGGCTCCTCCTCGTCATCGCTATTCAGCCCCTTGTCTTTGTGTTCGGCTCTTAACTTGCCTGCCTGCTTGAACACCCAACAATCTCTGTTGGTGTGATTGGCTGGCCTTTCGGGGGTGCCGTGAATCTGGCACGAGCGATCGAGTATCCGGTCCAAACTGGACGGGCCCTGGGTATTCTTTTTAAATGGCTTTTTCCGCTGACCGGATTTATGGCCTCTGAATCCGGCATTTACTGCCGTATCCTCATTGCTGTCGCTGCTGACGCGGCGCTTTTGCTTATTCCGGCGTGACATGCCACTTTTATCCTTGGTATCCGAATTACCATGCTCCTTCGATAAGTTGTTGCTGCGAGCCAGCCAGCTATCTTCGCCCGCGCAAAAGCGGGTCATGAGTGTGGTGAGGGCTGCCATGGATTTCGGCTTTTCCTGTCCCAGGTGCCGGGCAAGCCATTCGTCGTGGATGTTATGTTTGAAGGCTGCTAGGGCCTCTGCATCCGGACAATCGACTATCTGATTTTTCTTTGTTAGGAACCGTGTCCAGAATTGCCTGGCCGATTCTTCTGGCTGCTGGATTATGTGGCTTAGGTCATCGGCGTCCGGTGACGCACATAGGTCCCCTGGAAGTTGTCGAGGAATGCGGCCTCCAGGTCCTCCCAAGAACCGATTGAGTCTGCTGGGAGGCTATTGAGCCAGTGCCGGGTTGGTCCCTTGAGCTTAAGGGGCAAATATTTGATGGCGTGCAAGTCATCGCCATGTGCCATGTGGATGTGAAGGAGATAGTCCTCAATCCATACTGCCGGATCTGTCGTACCATCATACGACTCGATATTGACGGGTTTGAAACCCTCTGGGATTCTATGATCCATTACTTCGTCTGTGAAGCATAGTGGGTGTGCGGCGCCTCTGTACTGGGCTATGTCACGACGCAGTTCGGAAGATCTGTGCCTGTTGTGTTCGGCCCTGCCGGATTTACTGTGTCCGGAGTGAAGGTCATCACGTGTCGTCGGGCGTCCGCGCGATCCGTAGATCGATCTTGTTTGCCTTGCTTTATCCTCCAGTACGTCTCGCAGGTCTGGCTCGTTTTCCCATGCCTTATTTGAACGACGCCGGGCCATGGCTTGTTTAGAGGTTCGACAGGCCTCTCTGTCACGGCCGCGAGGTGGCCGGTCTGCCATGTCATGAGCTTCCTCCTCTGATTGGGGTAGCGGCCTGCGCTTAGGATAATTTTTGGAGGGGCGCTCGAGTTCATGCTCTTCGGCTGCAAGGACTTCAGTCCATCTGTCAGCTAGCAAATCTTGATCAGCTCTAAGCTGTTGCTGCTTCTTCTTTAGGCTGTTCGCCGTGGCTAGAAGCCTGCGTTGAAAGCGCTCTTGTTCAGCGGGGTCTAATGGTACGACGAATTCATCTTCGCCGAGGCTTGCCTCGTCTTCGGAGGGAGGCATGTAATTATCATCCTCAACCTCCTGCTCTGCCGCTCTCTCGTGAGGGCTGGCTTTTTCATCTTCCTGCGCTGAATCTTGCTGGTTTTGGTGTTCTTCGACACTGTCCGGGGTAGTATTATCTCCCGTGCCGGAATCATCGTTTCTGCTGTGGCGGGATTTAGAGCGGCGCCGTTGGCGCCGGCGTTTTGGCGGCTTTTTCGAGGTGCCGTCCTCCGCAGTTCCCTCGCCATCTCCATCCTTTGGAGCATCCACCATGTATATATCATATGACGAGGTGGCGGTCCAGCGCCCTACAGGTGCTGGTTCTTGTTCGTCTCCTCCTTCGTCGTCCATACCGTCGAAGTCTTCGGAGCCGAAGTCAAGCATGTCGGTTAAATTGTCGACAGTGGCTATTAAGTGGGTGGTGGGTGGGCTTTGAATTTCTTCGTCGTCCGAATCCCAACCTCGTAGGCCATAGTCTGGCCTGGGCTCTCCTGATAAAGAGAGAGACTTGAGAGAATTCAGAATATCACCGAAAGGTGAGCACTGAAAGATGTCCGCGGCGGTGAACTCCATTACAGGCGCCCAATCAGACTCGATCGGCAGGGGCACGGAAGGCCCGGAGTTCGGAGAAGAGTCCGGCTCCTTGGAGTCGTGAGCCATGCGGAGTGCGGGGCTGGCGCTCGGCTCGATCGCCTTTGAGATCGCAGCCCCGGAGGTGACGTCCAGCCGTTCATCCTCGGAGAACGCAGCGGGCTCCGAGTCAAGGATCGGGGCCGGAGTGTGTGCGGCCTCCAGGGCACTGTTCGGAGGCAGAGCTATATCATGCCCCTCGAGATAGTGCGGCGCGCTTGGCTGTGGCTCGAATCCGTCGAAGATCAAGTCTCCGCGGATATCCGCCGTGTGGGTTAAGCTTCCAAACCTGACTTGATGGCCAATGGCGTAGCTTTCGATCTGCTCCAAATGACAAAGCGAATTGGCCGCAGAGCGAAGCCGCCGAAGACGAAGATCTGTCCGGGGAGGAAAGTCTCACCCTGGACCTCATCGTTGTTGATGATCAAAGGAGCCATCGGGCCCAAAAGCGACGTCATAGAGGAACTCTCAATGAAAGCACCAATGTCGGTGTCAAAACCGGCGGATCTCGGGTAGGGGGTCCCGAACTGTGCGTCAAGGTCGGATGGTAACAGGAGACAAAGGACACTTTATTTTACCCAGGTTCAGGCCCTCTCGATGGAGGTAAAACCCTACTCCTGCTAGATTAATATTGATGATATGGGTAGTACAAGAGTCGATCTACCACGAGATCAAGGAGGCTAAACCCTAGAAGCTAGCCTATGGTATGATTGTGTATGATGATGGTTGTCCTACGGACTACAACCCTCCGGTTTATATAGACACCGGATAGGGTTAGGGTTACACAGAGTCGGTTACATTGGTAGGAGATCTTGAATATCCGCACACCTAGCTTGCCTTCCACGCCAAGAAAAGATCCTTCCGGACACGGGACGAAGTCTTCAACTTGGTATCTTCATAGTCCTGGAGTCCGGCTGAAGGTATAGTTCGGCTATCCGAACACCCCCTAATCCAGGACTCCCTCAACCCCGCCTTGATCTCTCCGCCTCCTCGCGAGCCAGCCTGATGAGGCCGTGCCTGAGGAAGCTTCGTGTCGTCCGCCCGCGAGGCTTGGTCCCTCGCGAGGGTCTTGGGTCTGTGTTGATGAAGATGGGCCGTGCTGGCCCACCCTTGAGCCACGCCGCAGGCCGCAGGCAGGCAAGTCTGGGGACCCCCGTTCCCAGAACGCCGACAGAAACCGGCGGCGAGTTCCCGATCATCGAGAGGGGAGGCGGCGATGCCTCCATGTCGGGCATGGTCGCGCCGCCGCCGCCACCCCCACCACCATCTGGGGGCGCACGTGATAAACAGCCGGCGGACCCGCCGGTGCCACCGACTAAGGACGAAGCCGTGGCAAAGCTACTCCTTCAAGTTGGCTCGCCAGCGCGCCGCCATCTTGAGAAGGCGACTTCGGCGCCACGCCCCTTGGAGACCGGCGCCGCCAGCTCGACGATCCCAGACAACGAGGTGACGAGCACCGCGCCCATTGGGTGGGTGCGAGGAGGCGGCATAGGCCCGCTGAACCAAGCGCTCCTGGACATCCAGGCTAAGTTGCAAGCCGAGGGCGACGCCATCCAGAGCTGCACCAAGGCGCACCTGGCGGCGCGGGCTGCCATCCTGGTAAGTGTTTTTTCTCTTGTCTCTGTCTTCTTTCTCTTCTCTGTGGGGGCGTGCCAGCGCACCCACTGGGTGTAGTCCCTGAGTTCCGGGCCAGCTGCTGAGCAGGCGGCTCGGAACTCCATTTGGCGAGTTCCAAGTACTTACTTTTGTTTCAAATACTTATCACATGATTATCACAACCTCCGGGCCGCCGCCTTCAACCGCAATGTTGAGGAGCTGGGCAAGCGGACTGCCGACTTGTCGGAGAGCCGGAGTGAGTTCTCTTTCTTCATCGCGGGGGCGCGCTGGCGCACCCGTGGGCTGTAGTCCTCGAGATTCGGGCCGACTGCTGAGCAGTCGGGCCGGATCTTCTTGGCGACCTTCTTCGTTGATGACTTAACGTCTTCTTTCTTCTTTTTCTTCAGAGGCCAACGCCACTCTTCAGCAGCAGCTGGGCGAAGGCAACACCGCCTTGCGTGCCAAGGGGGAGGAGTGCAGCAAGCTCGCCGCAGAGCGCGACCTGCTGGCTGCACAACTGGCGGAGCAGAAGGAGCTGCTTAAGAAGGTGCAGGAGCAGGCGGACGAGAAGGAGACTGCTCTCTTGGCCGAGTTCGCAAGCGAGCGCTCCTCCTGGACTGACAAGGAGGCATTGCTGGCCTCCGGCTTCCATGAGATCGAGGAGATCGTCGATGGTAAGCTGCTTTACTTTTCTTCTTTGAGTTGCCGACTATAGGTCGGGCCGACTCCTGGTTTTTTGACTTGCTCTTCCTTCTTTTCGCCTTGGTAGACTTCTTCCCCGGCTATTCGCAAGCCGCCAATCAAGCCATCGAGGCTGATGACGAGAGGCGGAGGGCAGAAGGCGCGGAGGTCGCCGCCGATGCCCCCCGGACCCTTGACGAACAGATTCTGAGTATCGAGGCTCGCCTGCGGCCCGCCCACCAGATGCTGCGTCGGCTTCAACGTGTCGGCGCCCAAGCGATCTCTGGCCTGTGGCCAGACATGCGGGCACTGCGCACCCCCAGTCGGACTGCCGACTGGCTGGAGGTCGCAGCTGGCCGTCTTGAAGCTTGGAAGGGTTCCTCGGCCCGGGCTGGAGCGCGTCGGGCCTTGGAATTTCTCAAGGCTTGGTATCCGGGGCTGGACCTGGACTGGCTGGCTACGCTCCGGTCGGAGGCCCAGCCGGAGCTGGCAGCCGCGAAAGACGCCCTCGTCAAGCGTGTCGCGGCGATTGTCGAGTACACCGACACCAGCGTCTTCGTCCCCGAGCGGGTTGAAGACGGCGAGGAGGCACCGTCAGAGTGGTTTGGGATGAACCCAGACTACGACAAGGACTCGGCGGAGGTGATCGGCTCCAGCGTCGAGGAGGAAGAGGATGGAGGCGAGACGGAGGCACCAGAAGGTGGAGCGGACGGCCAGCCTCAGCTCGACCGCGCCTCCAGCAATGAGCCGCGCCCAACCGAGCCGGCTGCCGCCGGAGGTGATCAAGCCGAGACTGCCCAGCCGGCCGCCCCAACGTCTGACACCGCCATCTCGTCCGACCCTCCGAACCCGTCTGCCGCTTCTTAGGCTGCTGCCTTGTCTTTATTTTATCTGTTTAGTAGTCTTTGAAGAACTTGTTAATTCGCACAATTCCACCCGCGGGGTGTATTTTGAACTTATGCCCGAAGATTCGGCCAAGGGCCTATGTTATTTAAATATTCATCCGAGTTCTATCTTTTCCTGCTTATTGCTCCTTTGGCTTTTTCCTTTGCCGCCTTCCCTTAGTTGGCGTCTTGCCAACCGGACAGCCGCTCTGCTGACTATCGCTGGATCAAATGTTTGGCTACTTTGGGAAGGCAAGTACTTAGCCGTTTTGGAGTTTCTTAGCAAGTTGAATTGAAGGCGGCGAGCCGACTGCTCAAGAGTCGGTTTGCGAAGATAGGCTGGAAGCCGGCTTAAGCTATGTTTATGCTTTGAGTCCTCAGCCATTTTTCATGTGGGCGTCCATTCTTCCTTACTCCTGCCCGCTAGGCAGTCGCTCTGCAAGCTGCGGCTTCTGACAGGAGACGGCTTAGGCACCACACACTACTTGTCCGACTGTAGGAAGCACTTCATAGCGCAAGGCGGCGAGTCCCTGGGCCAACTAGTCGAACCCGGTGCCAAGCGGCTTAACAAAGAGTAGCATACTCGAAGGCATAATTCATATCATATAGATAACAAAAAATGGCAGTCCCCGAGCTCGTCTCGGGGGGCCCGAAGTCTTGATACTTAAATACAAAAGGTAGCGTGGTACATACTGCATCAACTGTAAAATCTTCGGAGGGGATTTGCATTCCATGGCCGCTCTGTCTCTTTGCCGGAGTCGTCCCTCTTGCGTGCTCGGGGCTTCTGAGCGTCGATCAGGTAGTAGGAGTCATTGCCCAGTACTTTGCTGATGATGAAAGGGCCTTCCCAAGGCGCCGACAACTTGTGCTGGCCGGCTGTTTGATGGATCAGTCGGAGCACAAGGTCGCCCTCTTGAAAAGATCTCGGCCTGACCTTCCTGTTGTAGTATTGGCGCAGGCTCTGCTGGTAGATGCTGGACCGGCTGAGTGCCAACAGCCGGCCCTCTTCCAGCAGATCGACGCCGTCTTGACGTGCTTCTTCTGCTTCCTCCTTGGTGTACATGGTGACTCGCGGGGAGTCGAACTCTATGTCCGTTGGGATGACGGCTTCGGCACCATAGACGAGGGAGAAGGGCGTGAAGCCGGTCGACTTGTTTGGAGTCGTGCGCAGACTCCAGAGGACGGCTGGCAACTCATCAAGCCAACAGCCGGCCGAACGCTCCAGTGGTTCGACCAGTCGAGGCTTGATGCCAGACAGGATGAGGCCGTTTGCTCGCTCCACTTGGCCGTTTGACCGCGGATGGGCAACGGACGCTAAGTCCAGTCGGATGCCCTGTGTTGCACAGAAACGGGCCAAGGCACCTTTGGCAAAGTTTGTGCCGTTGTCGGTGATGATGCTGTGTGGTATGCCGTACCGAATTGTGATGTCGGAGATGAAAGTCACGGCAGTCAGACCATTCAACTTCTTGATGGGCTTTGCTTCTATCCACTTGGTGAACTTGTCCACCGCGACAAGTAAGTGAGTTAGGCCGCCTCGCACCGTCTTGAATGGTCCCACCATGTGCAGGCCCCAAACTGCAAAGGGCCAGGCGATGGGGATAGTCTTGAGTGCGGAAGCCGGCTGATGCGGCTTGGAGCGGAACTTCTGGCACCCTTTGCATTTTTGAACCAATTCCTTGGCCTCTTCTAGGGAAGTCGGCCAGAAGAAACCGTGTCGAAAGGCTTTGGCGACGAGTGCTCTTGAGGCCGCATGGTGACCGCACTCGCCTTGATGGATGTCTTTGAGGATTGCTTGGCCTTGCTCTGGCTCGACGCAGCGCTGGTAGACGCCCGTGACGCTGCGCCGGACCAGCTCTCTGTTGACTATGGTGTAGGCTGCAGCTCGGCGTTGTACTTGCCGAGCTAGGATCTCATCAATGGCAGCTCTTTGCTCACCAGAAATTTGAGGATGGGCTGTGCCCATGAGGGTGCTGCTATTTCTTCGACTGTCAGAACTGCAACTTGGATGAGGGCGGCTGGGCTGGGAGGCGGCGGGCTAGAGTCTGCGGCCGCTTGCTGGATCGATGAAGTCCCCGGGCCGACTGGTGCAGCCCCCGGGCTGAGTTCTGGAGTCTTCGGGCCAAGGTTGGAAAAAGCGCTAGGCGGTAGGCGGGCGGTGACCCTCTGCCTAGCGCCTAGCCTGCCTAGGCGTAGCCTAGGCGGGCCAAGGCGTTTTGTATGGTAGAAGGTTAGGATGATCATTGTTTAACTAGACTTTGTACTATATCAGGTTAGAAGGATAATTTGATGATAAAAATAACATACATGACACACTGTGGAGAACTAAATATAATCTATTCAATGAAAGTAGTACGCCCATAGAAATATCAAATGTTCAAATACAGGAGAGTCAAACATCACGCAAGACCGAATTGGCATAGCTTTATATATTATAAGTTCAACAGTTCACACTTCAGAATGAAGTTCTTTATTCCTAGAATCTTATTTGGAAGACTTCTCTCACAAGTCAAAAAGTGAAAATTCCACATGGATGCACACACAAACAGTTCGACACATAATGACTTAAAAGATATAAGATAAAAATGAAGTACTTAACAAAGGACATCCATGCATTTGGGTCTCCTTAATTATCAATATTCATTCTCATCCTCTGAATGCATCTCCTCCTCATCATCAAACTCCTCTTCTTCAGAATCGAATTCTTCTTCTTCATAAAGTTGTCTTAGTCTCGCACTTCTACGTGGCTCGAGCAGTTCATCGCCTCCCATTGTTTCTCCAATGGCACTCCCTGGCATCCCTGTACTATCCATCTCCTCCTCATCATCCCTATAGACGACTTCTGCATAATCGTCTCCGCCGTCAAAAAGAAAACCTTGAGCTTCGGTAGTTTCAGCAGATAAGAGGACATCAGTGATCTTCTTCTCGTTGATCATTTGTTTCTTGGCCATCATTCTTGAGTTGAATTGTATAAACACAAGAGAGTTTAGACGTTCTGTAGTTAGCCTATTTCTTTTCTTTGTATGAATCTGCAACAGGAAAAAAATAACGATTAAGAACAGAGAATGTTTTGACATGCGACTGACTAATCTAAACGTGATATTAGAGAGTCAGGAGACTTACATTTTCAAAGGTACTCCAATTCCTTTCACAGACTGAAGAACTCGAGGTCAATGAGAGGATTCTCACAGCCATACTTTGTAGAGCCGGTGCTTCAGTTCCATAGAGCCTCCACCAAGATGCTATGAATGAGAGCAGAGAATCAAGTTAACAATGTATTGCATAAACTCTGAATAAATATTGAATAAGTTAGACTTCACAAAATCACAATGCATACCTGCATTATAATCAAAATTCTGACAACTCCTCGCAAGCTTCTTTGCAAATGATCCTTCTCTATTCTGGAATTTCTTTAATTCAAAATTGACAGCTTGATCTTGCTTGTCATCATCCCCATAATAAAAGGTCTCCACACAACTGATGAACCCTTCGGTTATTGTTCCATCATAAAAAATATTAGTATCAGCATAACTATAATATGGATTCAGCAAATATGCAGCCAAGTGCAATGGAGAGTCAAGTCGACCTTTCATCTTTTTCTCAACAATATTAATCACATCTTTGTAACGTAACTCCACATTGCCATAGACTTCCTTGATCTCTTTCTTTGCCTTAACTATTTCTCCATAAACAAAGCCCATAGATGGCTTGACGTCCCCATCAACCAAGCGAAGGACTTTTACCAAAGGCTCAAAGACATTGAGGCAAAGCTTCAAATCTTTCCAAAAAGCCATGCTCATCATCGTAGCTGTTGCTGCCTTTCCCTTTTTTGATTTAACTTCTCTCAGCTTGTCCCATCTACTATCAACCACCATCTTCCTCAGTTGATCCTTTTTGTCTAGAAGGCTTTCCAGAGTTAGATAAGCAGAAGCAAACCTAGTGACCCCTGGCCTTATGATCTCTTTCCCAGAAGAGAAGTGCCTCATGCAGTCCAAGGTCCTTGTGTGCCCATAGACAAAGATAGTGAATGCTTTTGCTTTTTCAAGTACCTTACTAAACCTTGGTAGGTCGCCAATTCCTTGCAACATCAGGTTAATGGTGTGCGTCGCACAAGAGCTCCAAAACATGTTTGGCCTCTTCTCCAACAACATCTTCTTTGCTCCCATGTTATTAGAAGCATTATCAGTCACTACTTGCACCACATGTTCAGGACCTACTTCCTCAATTGCTTCATCCACTAATTGGAAGATGACTTCACTTGTGTGTGATACATCCGACATCTCACTCGACCTTATGAAATTAGAACCATCAGCACTATTTGTGCACAAGTTCATTATGCTTCTCCTCTTCCTATCTGACCGAGCATCAGTCATAATGGAGCAGCCATTCTTCATCTTTTCAGCATCACGTTCTTGCAGCAAACTTTTACTCTTGCATGTTCCTCACTCAACAAAGTCTCTCGAAGATCATGTTTAGACGGAGGCTCAAATCCAGGGCCAAAGCTCCCAATGGCTTCGCACATTAACTTGAAATCATCATTGTCACAAGCATTGAATGGTATAGCTACAAATGTAATATGAACAAAATTAGTAACTGAAAAGTCAACCAACAGTCAAACATTACAAAGAAGTAAATAATCAATGGCAGTGTGGGTAAAAATAAATATTCAATTACCATGATTGTACACCCATCTAGCCACATACTGCTGCACTTCATGCGTTCTCTTTTTCCAAAGTTCCTTGTTTATCTTCTGTTGATGCAAGGCTTCAGCTTGAGTCAGTTTAGGATCAATAGGCCGTGTCCACTTGTCAATGGGACCTAACTTGTGTGGCTCCGCACTTCCGATACAAGCGGCTTCATCATCTCCAACGCGAGAAATGTTCACAGTTTATCTGAGCTCTTTCTCACGGGCAGTCTTTTCCCGCCTCTTATTAGATGCCTCTTCAAGAGATTTCTTGCACCTATCTTTAGCTTCCTGCGAGCTTTTTTTACATTTGACCACAACATTACCAACATGAGCCACATGCTGCTTGTGACGATAAACACCTCCAGTGCTCACATGGTTACAGAAAATACACTTCACTTTATCCTTGTTGGAAGCATCAGCTAGACTCCCATAGTCCCATCCCACATCATCTGACTTTCTCTTAAGGACATTCTCCTCCTGCAATGCCGATGTTGCATTTCTCTCAGACATCCTACAAATATTGAAATACACAACAACCAATATTCAGTAATTCGCTTCGCTAATGCTAGAAAAATGGACCACATCTACCAAAGTCCAGACTACAAGTAGGCATAAATCCAGATAATAATCAAAGCAACAATTCAATAAATAGACCTTAAAAAAACAATTCAATATATAGCATGTTTGTACGTCTATGCGTAAGTCCACATCCTAGAAATATATAGCAGAAGATAAATCATTAACTGTTTAATTAGGTACACAATTCGGTTCCTGTAGCAAATGGAGGAATCAAAGCAATATAAATTATAATATCATAATTTATGCAGAGCAATATAAAATAGATAGCAAGCTGCATACTAGGAGATTCCAAGAAAAAAACTATTGTGAAGTAAATAGATAATACAAAAAAAATCATTTTTTTGGGGGAAACAGAACAACTTTTTTTCTGCATTACAAGGTTATAAATCTGCTGATTCAAAACTTATTTAGTCTTGCAAGTTGCAATGCTGGATGCCTTGATACAGATCTGGAAGCAATTTCATTTTTATACCAACTGAACAATCCCTCTGGTTAAACGACAGCACACTCATATACTAATTTGAACTACCATGTTTAATAACCTGATGTCTCTACCTTCAAGAATAATAACAGCCACATCCGCACGCATATGACCCTGCTTTTAGACTAGTACTAGTACGAGTTAGTGTTAGTGTCACATCTTGGCATCATGCAACAAAATCTGATCCTACTTCTACGCTAGTACTAGTACCGCCCAGTATCACCTCTTGGCATCATGCCATATATAACTTAGTAACTGAGAAAATCATAGAGCTAGCTTCAGTAACATCAATAGTGCCCGGGATGATTACCTTCAGACCAGTGGATGCTCCATTTATTCCTCCGCTACAATTACCTTCAGACCAGTCAGTACAGCTGCATCACGGAGTTATAATTATTTTCAGTCATGTTTTATCTAGGAAGTGTTCAGCAATCAGTACAGAAAATTTCTCTTTGGGTATATAGATTTCTGATGGTTCAGATACCTAGCTTCTATCTCATTTCTCTCGGTCGATCACAGGAAGGAAACAAACACAAGAGATTTTGGTGCTTCCTGCAACTAACTGCAACGTTTTGCTCTAGCGAAAACAAAAGCTACCAGCTGCTTATTCTGACGAAACTGAAGAAAAGCAAACATCTAGCTAACTGAATATTGTGTAGCAAGATTATAGTAGCCAACGATTTCCTCTTGATTTTTGTGAAGGAAACAGAGCATAGCAAAACTGCAGCTCAAGGGATTACAAGCGAAGGACAGATCTAGCAGCATCCAACATGCAATCCAGATAAACCAATACTGTTTATAAATTTAAAAGACGATTTGTGGATGTAAAAAGATCATACAGAAATTACAGATCGAGTGATTACATGATAGAGATGGAGCAACAATCAACTAGCAATCCACCGGTGATGCAGAGGCAACACACAGGCATAGTGAAAGACACGAGAGAAGGAATGGGTGAAATCGCATTGGCAGCTCACCTACAGCAGGGGAGAAGACCGGACCTCAGGCTGTGGTCGAACGGAGAAACAGCTAGGAGGAAGAAGTCATGGCGGTGAATCACTTCGTCCCGGCGGTCGGCGGACGAGCGGCAACAGAATAGATCGAGCCGCCGCCACCCCTTCTATGTTTATATATACAGATCCTAAGCTAATCTCTCCGTTCCTCCCGCCGACAAACTGCACGCAATCATCTCGCAATCTTCTCGCGATTCTCTCGCCACCTTCCCGCATGCTAGCACCCTCCCGTTGCATCTCCGGTCCGCCTTGCTCCGCCTAGCGCCGCCCCCTCACTGCTTTTCTCCGCTTCCTAGTGCCTAGGCGCACGCCTTGCTCCGCCTAAGAGATGGGCCCGCCTAGAGGACCGATTAGGCCCAAAGCTACACGATGGGCTATCGCCGAGCGCTTCAGCGCGCTGAGGCGTACGCCTAATAATGCTTTTTCCAACCCTGCTTCCGGCTGGTCGCCGCAGTCCCCGGGTCGGGTTCTGAAGTCTTTGGGCCGGCTTCGACTGCAGCGTTCTTGGAGCCATCTGTGAGAATTCTCGTGCCGTCTGCTGGGGATCTTGAGTCGGATCCGACTTCTTCGGGGGGAGCCGGCACAAAGATGGAGTCTGATTCTGGTGAAGGCTTGACAGACGGCTTAAGGAGGCGCTGAAGGGCGACGCCGGATGGTATTGCTTGGCGGGTCGAGCCGATTCGTGTCAGGGTGTCTGCTTGGTTGTTGTCATTTCTTGGCACGTGAAGGAACTCGCACCCCTCGAAATATCCGCTGAGTTGATGTACGAGGAAGCGGTAGCTCGCCATGTTTGCATCTTTGGCGTCCTAGTCGCCACATGACTGCTGGACCAACAAGTCGGAGTCGCTGTAACACAGGATCCGGCGAATGCTAAGTTCTTTGGCAAGCCGGAGCCCGTGAACAAGCGCCTCGTATTCGGCGACATTGTTGGAGGCGGCGAAATGGATTTGCAACGCATATTTGAGCTGGTCGCCTTTGGGAGAAGTGAGGACAACGCCGGCTCCCAAGCCGGTGCGCATCTTGGAGCCATCGAAATGCATCCGCCAATGGGTGGAGTCGGGCGCTGGCGGCAGGTACCGAGTCTCGGCCCAGTTGACGAGGAAGTCGGCCAATGCTTGCGACTTGATGGCTATGCGGGGCTGATAGTAGATGGTGTAGGGGGCCAGCTCTATGGCCCATTTGGCCACTCGGCCAGAAGCATTGGAACACCCCGGATGTAACTTGCCATATTTGTAACTCCAACTCTTGCCATTTTCGGCAATGTGATATGATATTCCCTCCGTGGTTGGGTTTTCCTTCATTTTTCACTTTGTCCTTGTCATGCATTTCTTGTCATGTCATCATGTGCATCGCATTCGGATACGTGTTTGTTTCATGAATCCGAGCTTCTTCCCCGTTGTCCGTTTTGCAATCCGGCGCTCCTATGTTCCCCGGCGTCCCCTTTTACCTTTTTCCGTGAGCGGGTACTAAACTTTCTCGGAATGGAACGAGGTTTGCCAAGCGGCCTTGGTATAGCACCGGTAGACCGCCTGTCAAGTTTCGGGTCATTCGGAGGTCGTTTGATACTCCAACGGTTAATCGGGTAACCGTGAAGGCCTCGTGTGTGTTGTAGCCCAAAACCCCTCCAAAACAGCCCAATAACCCATCTAAGTCACTCCCATGTTCTTCGCCGTTCAATCACGATCGTGTGGCCGCAAAGCGCACCTCATTTGGAGCTTCCTAGCTCCTTCTACCTATAAAAACACCTCTCCCGTCCAAATCCCGGATCATTTCGCACCCTAGCCCCTGCTCCCTCCGCGCGCCGGACACGTCCGGGCCGCGCCGGACGAATCCCGCCACCGCCTGCAGCCACTCGCGGGACGCCACGTGTCCCCGCGCCGCCGCCCACCGCCGCCGGCCCGCGAGCCCGCAGCGGGCCCGCAGGGCCCATCCGCCGCCACCGCGGCCTCCCACGCACGCGCCGCCCGGCCTCCCGCGCCCGCCGCCGCCCCGAGCCGCCGCTCGCCCGCGCCCGTTACCCCACGACCGCCGCCGCCTGCTCCTCCGCCGCCGGCGCCCGCGGCCGCCGCCGTCTCCGTCCGCCGCGCCGCCGCGCGCCTCCGGCCGCTCTCGCCGCCGCCTCGCGCGGATCCGGACCGGCCCGACCGGATCCGGCCTCCCCGCGCCATCTTCGGCGACCCCGAGCCTCTCCGGCGAGAACTCTGGCCAGATCCGCCGCCGCTTCAAAATCCGTGCTTCGAGGTTGACTTTCCCCCGAGCCCCGAAATTCATCTAAGTCATTTTACTGTTGCATTTTTATGTCATGTTCATCGCGTCATATCTCTACATCCGTGGCTCTGTTTTGGGCGTATAGCATATCATATTGTTCGCCCCGATGAGTACATCATTTCATTCCATTGCATCATTTTCATTTGAGTTCATCTTGATGGCTGAAATGCTGTTAGAAGAGGGCTATATGATGTTAGTTTCAGATCTGTTTCAGAACATGCACATCTGTCATTTTTGCCATGATTGATGTGTGCATCCTATGAGGTTGAGTCCTACATGTGTTTTGAAATATGCCATGCTATCTTTCCAGAGGTGTATGCCATGTATTTTTGTGATCTTAGTGGTGACTAGCACAAGCATGCAATCTAGGGTACATAATGTTGCTGGTTTCAGAGACTTCGTATTTTCACCAAGTCATGTGCTGCTGTTATTTCTATGCCATGTGTTCATGTTGTTTCAGAGAGATCTATGCCTCTTTTGATCATGATCAGTAAGGGTGTTTCGAACATATGGACTTGCTCTATCCATCCATGCCTTTGTTTGTAATTATGGAGTGCCATAGCTTGAGTCAATCGAGCTCTACTTTTGCTATAAAATGTTCCAGGCAGATTGTTTACATGTTATTCGATTTTGCCAAGCTTGTTGTAGTTGATACTTGCATGATATGATGTTATTCTTGCCATGTCTAGCTTCTATGCCATGTCTTATTGATGTATGCATGCTTAGTTTATCAATTAATGCTCTGTAGTGAGTGCATCGAGCTCACGAACATGCCTACTTGTTATCTGTTTTTGACATGTCCAGTTTTCTGCTAAGTCTGAAACCTGTAACGAAACTTGCTTAATTGACATGGGTGCTATTATATTTTCTGGTCCTTTTTGGCTCATGGTAAGTGAGGGACTTTTGTTCTATGTTTTGAGTAGATTCATGCCATGCCATATTTTGCTATGTCATGTTCCTGTAGCAGGTTGTTTCCTTGCTCTAAACATGTCATCCTGATGTTAATTTCTGGCATGATAGTATTTTCACTAAGTCTGTGAACCTGTTATCTTTTGCACTTTCGCCATGCTTGTTTAAACCTGTTATGGTGTGATTTAGCCGTAGCTAAGTGTTGATCTTTTGTCAAGCATCTTGAGTAGATCACTGCCATATGCTTTGCTGGTATGTTTGGGTGCAGTAGCTTAATTGCTTGTTGCTTGCTATGTAGCATCATGCTGTTAATGGCAAACCGTGCATCCGATTCCGGTGATCTTTATATCGATTTCAACCGAAATCACCTCACCTTTCCAGTGGCATACTTGGTTTGCCAAGATTATGCCATGTTCATCTTTTTCCTTCCGGAGCGCGCATATGCATTGCATACTACATCTCGCATATCTTGCCATGTTTTGCATCATGTTGGTTGCGCATTGCATCGTGATTGATGTTTGTCCCCTTTGCTTGTGTTCTTGCCTTGGGTAGAGCCAGGAGACGAGTACGTGAACGAGGAACCTGTTGAGAACGCTTACGAGGATCAAGCTTTCGACAACTCTGAGAACCTTGCAGGCAAGATGACCATACCCTCGAAATCACTTCTATCTTTGCTTGCTTGATGCTCGCTCTTTTGCTATGCCTATGCTGCGATACCTACCACTTGCTATATCATGCCACCCATATTGCCATGTCAGCCTCTAACCATCCATGTCCTAGCAAACCGTTGATTGGCTATGTTACCGCTTTGCTCAGCCCCTCTTATAGCGTTGCTAGTTGCAGGTGAAGATGAAGTTTGTTCCATGTTGGAACATGATTAATTTGGGTTATCACAATATCTCTTATTTTAATTAATGCATCTATATACTTGGTAAAGGGTGGAAGGCTCGACCTTATGCCTGGTGATTTGTTCCACTCTTGCCACCCTAGTTTCCGTCATACCGGTATTATGTTCCTTGATTTTGCGTTCCTTACACGGTTGGGTGATTTATGGGACCCCCTTGACAGTTTGCCTTGAATAAGACTCCTCCAGCAAGGCCCAACTTTGGTTTTACCATTTGCCACCTAAGCCTTTTTCCCCCGGGTTTTCGCGAGCCTGAGGGTCATCTTTATTTTAACCCCCCCGGGCCAGTGCTCCCTCTGAGTGCTGGTTCGAACCGAGTAGACTGCGGGGCCACCTCGGGGCAACTTGAGGCTTGGTTTTACTCGTAGGATGTTTCATCCGGATGTGCCCTGAGAACGAGATATGTGCAGCTCCTATCGGGATTTCTCGGCACAATCGGGCGGCTTTGCTGGATTTGTTTTATTACTGTCGAAATGTCTTGTAGTCCGGGATTCCGAGTTTGATCGGGTCTTCCCGGTAGAAGGAATATCCTTCGTTGACCATGAGAGCTTATAATGGGCTAAGTTGGGACACCCCTGCAGGGTATTATCTTTCGAAAGCCGTGCCCGCGGTTATGAGGCAGATGGGAATTTGTTAATGTCCGGTTGTAGAAAACCCGAAGTTGATCTTAATTAAAACACATCAACCGCGCGTGTAACCGTGATGGTCTCTTCTCGGCGGAGTCCGGGAAGTGAACACGGTGTTGGAGTTATGTTTGACGTAGGTTGTTCTAGGATCACTTCTTGATCATTTCTAGCTTCATGACCGTGCTTTGCTTCTCTTCTCGCTCTCTTTTGCGTTGTTAGCCACCATATATGCTAGTCGCTTGCTGCAGCTCCACCTCACAACCCTATCCTACCTTTAAGCTTAAATAGTCTTGATCTCGCGGGTGTGAGATTGCTGAGTCCCTGTGACTCACAGATTCTACCAAAACAGTTGCAGGTGCCGACAATGCCAGTGCAGATGATTCAACCGAGCTCAAGTGGGAGTTTGACGAGGAACGTGGTCGTTACTATGTGTCTTTTCCTGATGATCAGTAGTGGAGCCCAGTTGGGGTGATTCGGGGATCTGTGTAGCATTTGGGGTAGTCTTCTTTCATTTTGGTTCCGTAGTCGGACCTTGAGTGTAATCTGGATGGTGAATGTTTATTTATGTATTGTGTGAAGTGGCGACTGTAAGCCAACTATGTATCTCTTTCCCTTATGTATTACATGGGTTGTGTGAAGATTATCTCACTTGCGACATTGCTTTCAATGCGGTTATGCCTCTAAGTCGTGCTTCGACACGTGGGAGATATAGCCGCATCGAGGGCATTACAAGTTGGTAATCAGAGCCTTCCCCGACCTTAGGAGCCCCCACTGATTGATCGTTTTTAGCGGCCGAGTTGTGTCTAGAAAAATGTTTTGCGTCATTTAGGAATTATGTATCGGAGAGTTTAGGAATTCTTTTTACTTCCCAGTCTCCTCATCGCTCTGGTAAGGCATCCTGACGTAGAGTTTTGACTCTTCTCTTCTCAAATTTCACTAAAAATTTTTTTAGGATCACGCGGGTATCTTAGAATCGTTCCGATGGTTTTATGATGACAACATTGTCTTGGTGCCTCCTGTCAGCAGGGGTTTAGTGGAGGTGTCCCGGGGAGTTGAGCTCCGAGATGTTGTCGTCATAATTTTATCATTGCAGTTCTGTAATACCTGAGTTTAGTACGCCGACATCGAAAATCTCTTTTGTACAGTTGTTGGTGAGATAACCCTGATAGCCCAGTACTGAGGCGAGTGCGGGAGTATTGCCATAACTCGTATAACGGATGCTTTTCGAAGGTTGAGGTAGACGATTTCCGAAGGTTTCTTGGTTATGTGTTGAAGGATGGATACAGCTGGATCTAGGTATTGTTAGTTTGGGTGATATATTTTGTGTCCCCTGTATCCCCAACACCTGATTGCATAACCAAAAAGTTTCAGGAGTTTATAAGTGGGAATTCATGTAGCTCTAGTATTTCTTTCCATAGATATTTGGTTCGTGATTGGGTAATCCTTACCAAGTATTTGTTCACATCCGTACCTTGTTGATTTTATTCCATACCTTTTTTTCTAAGTGGCTTCTCAACTTATGGAAGTGTGATGCTTTACTTTGGAATTCATTCGTTCATTCTTGTTCGGATGTTTATTGTGAAGACTATATGTTGCAATTTCGATCCTTTGATTCAGCTTGAATATATGTCTTTCAAGATGCTAATGGATGTCACCCTCTTCAGGATGGCTCCGCCAACGCGTCAGAATCCGGAACGCAATGAAGGAAGTCAGGCTAACCCTCCGCCACCACCTCCGCCTCCGGAGGCATGGCAAGCCTTGATGACTGCCACAAATGCCAATGCTCAGATTCTGATTCAGCTCTTGCAAGATCGCAACCAAGGGCAAGGTAATCAAGGAAATCAAGGCCAAGGCAACAATCAGCCGCATTTTGCTACCCTCAATCAGTTCCTTGCTAATCAGCCAAAGACCTTCAGCTACTGTGTCGAGGCCACAGACGCCGATGATTGGCTCGTGGATATCAGCAAGCATTTCGAGTGCAGCAATGTCAGACCTGAGGACTTTGTCAAGTTTGCCTCTTTTCAACTCAAGGATCAAGCTGCTGAGTGGTTCCAACAATACAAAGATTCCAGAGGAGGTCGTGTGATTACCTGGGATGATTTCCGCCGTGACTTCAAAGCCCATCACATTCCAGAAAGTGTTGTTGAGAGTAAGCGTGAGGAATTCCGCAATCTCAAGCAAGGCAACATGTCTGTGTATCAATACAACACTCAGTTCCAGAAGCTCTCTCGTTTTGCGAGGCAAGACATCCCTGATGAGAAGAGCATGATTTACCAATTCAGGCGTGGCCTCAGAGAAGATCTGCAACTAGCTCTCGTGCTTTTTGAGCCGTTAAAGTATGATGAATTCTACAACATGGCACTGAAACAAGAAGCTGCTCAGCTCAAGTGTGAGGCTTCTAAGAAGAGAGTCAGAGACGCAGTTCAGTCTTCTTCTTCCTCACTTGTGGCAGCTAAGCAACAGAAGTTCTGGTTGCCTCCTCCTCCGTTCCGTCAGCCTTATCATCAGAAGAACTCAGGTGGTCGTGGATCTTCCCACCCACCCAACCCTGGCTATCAGAACAAGTCTCAGAATCAAGCTCCAAGGCCAAGTGCTCCATATCATCGTCCGCTCTCAGAGGTGACTTGCAACAAATGTCAGCAAAAGGGTCACTATGCGAACAAGTGCTTCAACCAAAGGCGCCTTCCGCCTCCTCCTCCTGTTAAATCTTCCAGCAATGCGGTGGTCAAACATAATTCCAAGCATGCCAAAGTGAACATGTTGAATGCAGCTCAAGTGGAGGATTCTTCTAAAGTGATCATGGGTAATCTTCCTGTTAATGATATTCCAGCAAAAGTCTTATTTGATACCGGTGCATCGCATTCTTTCATGTCATATCCATTTGCATCGAAGCATAATGTTGACACAGAGATTTTGTCCAAAGTTATGCAAGTTGTTTCTCCTGGAAAACTTTTGTCTTCTAGCTTGGTTGCTCCGGATGTTTCTATCAAGATGGGCGACTATAGATTTCTGGCTAAACCAATTGTTCTTGGTGACTCTGATATTGATCTTATTCTCGGGATGGACTGGCTTTCTAAGCACAAGGCTCAGCTTGATTGTGCTGCCAGGGAAATTCAATTGACTCACTCTTCTGACGATGTGATCATCTATGCTTCTCGTGATGATACCATTCGGTTGTTTTCCCTCAATGAGAAGGGCGAATTGGATGCTATCTCTCAGATTCCAGTCGTTTGTGAGTACCAAGATGTCTTTCCAGAAGAGCTTCCGGGTATGCCTCCTCACCGGCCAGTTGAATTCGTTATTGATCTTGAGCCTGGCACGGAACCCGTTTGCAAGCGTCCATACAAGCTTGGGCCAAAAGAGTTGAAGGAATTGAAGAAACAACTCGATGAACAAGAGCGTTTGGGTCTGATCAGACCAAGTTCTTCTCCTTGGGGTTGTGGTGTTCTTTTTGTCCAGAAGAAGGATGGCACGGACCGACTTTGCGTCGATTACCGTCCATTGAACAAGAAGACAATCAAGAACAAGTACCCACTTCCCAACATCAATGAGCTATTCGAGCAACTTAAAGGTGCTAAAGTGTTCTCCAAGCTTGACCTTCGTATGGGTTATCATCAAATTCGCATTCGTGAAGAAGATATTCCCAAGACAGCATTCAGAACAAGCTTTGGTTCTTATGAATATACTGTCATGTCTTTCGGCCTTGTCAATGCTCCTCCAACGTTCTCTCGAATGATGAACTTCATCTTCAACCCCTACACCAATGAATTCGTCTTGGTCTATCTCGATGATATATTGGTCTTCTCCAAGAATAAGAAGGATCATGCCAAACATTTGCGATTGGTGCTCGACAAGCTCAGAGAGTATAAATTCTATGCGAAGTTCTCCAAATGTGAATTCTGGCTTGATGAAGTTCTTTACCTTGGGCATATCATCTCTGCCAAGGGCATTGCTATTAATCCTGAGAGAGTGTCTGCAGTTTTGAATTGGGAACCTCCTCAGAATGTCAAGCAGCTTCGCAGTTTTCTTGGACTTCCAAGCTATTGCCGAAGATTCGTTGAGAATTTCTCAAAGATTGCAAAGCCTCTTTCCAACCTCCTCCAGAAGCATGTGAAGTATGTCTGGTCTCCTGAGTGTGACGTTGCTTTCAACACTATCAAAGAGAAACTCGTCACTGCTCCAGTTTTGACTCCTCCTGACGAATCCAAGCCTTATGAAGTTTTCTGTGATGCTTCTCTTCAAGGTCTCGGTGCTGTGTTAATGCAAGAGAAGAAGGTTGTGGCCTATACCTCTCGTCAGTTGAAGCCCAACGAAAAGAACTACCCCACTCACGATCTTGAGTTGGCGGCAGTTGTCCATGCTCTAATAACATGGAGACATCTCTTGTTGGGAAGGAAAGTGGACATATTCACCGATCACAAGAGCCTCAAGTACATCTTCACTCAGCCCAACCTCAACCTCAGGCAAACTCGATGGGTCGAAATGATTCAAGAGTATAATCCGAGTATTGAATATACTCCAGGCAAGGCTAATGTGATTGCAGACGCTTTGAGCAGGAAGGCTTATTGCAACAGCTTAATCCTCAAGCCCTTTCAACCGGATCTTTGTGAAGCTTTCCACAAGTTGAATCTTCAAGTTGTTCCTCAAGGTTTTCTTGCCAACCTCATCGTCTCTCCTACTTTGGAAGATCAGATTCGTGAGGCTCAACTGATGGATACCATGGTGAAGAAGGTGAAACGTGGTATTGACAAGGGCATTTCCAAATACAAGTGCTATCACGTTGATGATGGAGATACTCTTTTCTTCGAGGACCGGATCGTGGTTCCAAGGGGTGATCTACGTAAAGTCATTATGAACGAGGCGCACAATTCTCTTCTGTCCATTCATCCTGGAAGTACAAAGATGTACCATGACCTCAAGCAGTCGTATTGGTGGACTCGAATGAAGTGAGAAATTGCTCAATTCGTGAATGAATGTGATGTCTGCAGAAGGGTGAAAGCAGAACATCAACGACTAGCTGGTCTACTCCAACCTCTTGCTATTCCAGAATGGAAGTTTGATCATATCGAAATGGACTTCGTGACTGGCTTTTCTAAGTCCAAGCGTGGAAATGATGCTATCTTCGTCGTCATCGACAAGCTCACTAAAGTGGCTCATTTTCTTCCTATCAAAGAGTCTATCACAGCAGCGCAGCTGGCAGAGCTCTACACCTCTAGAATTGTCTCCTTGCATGGCATTCCACAATTGATCTCTTCAGACCATGGCAGCATCTTTACATCCAGGTTTTGGGATTCTTTTCAGAAGGCCATGGGCACAAACATTCGCTTCAGCACAGCTTTCCACCCTAAAACTAGTGGACAAGTCGAGCGTGTCAACCAAATTCTTGAAGATATGCTCAGGGCTTGTGTTATCTCTTTCGGCATGAAGTGGGAGGATTGTCTTCCTTATGCTGAGTTCTCTTACAACAACAGTTTTCAAGCCAGCTCGAGCAAAGCCCCATTCGAGATTCTCTATGGCAGAAAGTGCCGTACTCCTCTCAATTGGTCTGAGACTGGTGAACGCCAACTGCTTGGCAACGACTTGATCACAGAGGCTGAAGATATGTGTAAAGTCATTCGCGAGAATCTCAAAGCCGCGCAATCGCGCCAGAAGAGCTATTACGATAGCAAACACCGTGATGTGGCTTTCGAGATCGGAGACCATGTCTACCTCCGCGTCTCTCCAATGAAAGGCACTCGTCGCTTCGGTATCAAAGGGAAACTTGCCCCTAGATACGTCGGTCCTTTCAAGATCATCGGCAAAAGAGGCGATCTCGCCTATCAACTTGAGCTTCCCCCAACTTTGCAAATGTGCATGATGTGTTCCATGTGTCACAGCTTCGCAAGTGCTTCAAGACGCCTAAGCGCACCATCAACTTCGAAGAGATTGATCTTCAAGAAGATTTGTCCTATCATGAGCATCCCGTTGCTATTCTTGAAGAAACCGAGCGCAAGACTCGCAACAAGTCAATCAAATTCCTGAAAGTGAAGTGGTCTCACCATTCAGACCGAGAAGCCACCTGGGAGCGCGAGGACCACCTCCGTTCTGAATATCCGGAGTTCTTTCAGTCCTAGATCTTGGGACGAGATCCTCTCGTAGTGGTGGAGTGTTGTAACACCCCGGATGTAACTTGCCACATTTGTAACTCCAACTCTTGCCATTTTCGGCAATGTGATATGATATTCCCTCCGTGGTTGGGTTTTCCTTCATTTTTCATTTTGTCCTTGTCATGCATTTCTTGTCATGTCATCATGTGCATCGCATTTGCATACGTGTTCGTTCATGAATACGAGCTTCTTCCCCGTTGTCCGTTTTGCAATCCGGCGCTCCTATGTTCCCTGGCGTCCCCTTTTACCTTTTTACGTGAGCGGGTATTAGACTTTCTCGGAATGGACCGAGGTTTGCCAAGCGGCCTTGGTATAGCACCGGTAGACCGCCTGTCAAGTTTCGGGTCATTCGGAGGTCGTTTGATACTCCAACGGTTAACCGGGTAACCGTGAAGGCCTCGTGTGTGTTGCAGCCCAAAACCCCTCCAAAACAGCCCAATAACCCATCTAAGTCACTCCCATGTCCTTCGCCGTTCGATCACGATCGTGTGCCCGCAAATCGCACCTCATTTGGAGCTTCCTAGCTCCTTCTACCTATAAAAACACCTCTCTCGTCCAAATCCCGGATCATTTCGCACCCTAACCCTAGCCCCCGCTACCTCCGCGCGCCGGACACGTCCGGGCCGCGCCGGACGAATCCCGCCACCGCCTGCAGCCACTCGCGGGACGCCATGTGTCCCCGCGCCGCCGCCCACCGCCGCCAGCCCGCGAGCCCGCAGCGGGCCCGCGGGGCCCATCCGCCGCCGCCGCGGCCTCCCACGCACGCGCCGCCCGGCCTCCCGCGCCCGCCGCCGCCCCGAGCCGCTGCTCGCCCGCGCCCGTTCCCCCGCGACCGCCGCCGCCTGCTCCTCCGCCGCCGGCGCCCGCGGCCGCCGCCGTCTCCGTCCGCCGCGCCGCCGCGCGCCTCCGCCGTCTCCGCCTCCGGCCGCTCTCGCCGCCGCCTCGCGCGGATCCGGTCCGGCCCAACCGGATCCGGCCTCCCCGCGCCATCTCCGGCGACCCCGAGCCTCTCCGGCGAGAACTCCGGCCAGATCCGCCGCCGTTTCGAAATCCGTGCTTCGAGGTTGACTTTCCCCCGAGCCCCGAAATTCGTCTGTCATTTTACTGTTGCATTTTTATGTCATGTTCATCGCGTCATATCTTTGCATCTGTGGCTCCGTTTTGTGCGTATAGCATATCAAATTGTTCGCCTCGATGAGTACATCATTGCATACCATTGCATAATTTTCATTTTAGTTCATCTTTATGGCCGAAATGCTGTTAGAAGAGGGCTATGTGATGTTAGTTTCAGATCTGTTTCAGAACATGCACTTTTGTCATTTTTGCCATGATTGATGCGTGCATCCTATGAGGTTGAGTCCTACATGTGTTTTGAAATATGCCATGATTTCTTTCCATAGGTGTATGACATGTATTTTTGTGATCTTCGTGGTGACTAGCACAAGCATGCAATCTAGGGTACATAATGTTGCTGGTTTCAGAGACTTCGTATTTTCACCAAGTCATGTGCTGCTGTTATTTCTATGCCATGTGTTCATGTTGTTTCAGAGAGATCTATGCCTCTTTTGATCATGATCAGTAAGGGTGTTTCGAACATATGGACTTGCTCTATCCATCCATGCCTTTGTTTGTAATTATGGAGTGCCATAGCTTGAGTCAATCGAGCTCTACTTTTGCTATAAAATGTTCCTGGCAGATTGTTTACATGTTGTTCGATTTTGCCAAGCTTGTTGTAGTTGATCCTTGCATGATATGATGTTATTATTGCCATGTCTAGCTTCTATGTTATGTCTTTTTAATGTATGTATGCTTAGTTTATCAAGTAATGCTCTGTAGTGAGTGCATCGAGCTCACGAACATGCCTACTTGTTATCTGATTTTGACTTGTCCAGTTTTCTGCTAAGTCTGAAACCTGTAACGAAACTTGCTTAATTGACATGGGTGCTATTATATTTTCTGGTCCTTTTTGGCTCATGGTAAGTGAGGGACTTTTGTTCTATGTTTTGAGTAGCTTCATGCCATGCCATATTTTGCTATGTCATGTTCCTGTAGCAGGTTGTTTCCTTGCTCTAAACATGTCATCCTGATGTTAATTTCTGGCATGATAGTATTTTCACTAAGTCTGTGAACCTGTTATCTTTTGCACTTTTGCCATGCTTCTTTGAACCTGTTATGTTGTGATTTAGCCGTAGCTCAGTGTTCATCTTTTGTCAAGCATCTTGAGTAGATCACTGCCATATGCTTTTCTGGTATGTTTGGGTGCAGTAGCTTAATTGTTTGTTGCTTGCTAAGTAGCATCATGCTGTTAATGGCAGAATCTTGTCATTCTTGTTTTGCTTGTCATTTGCAAACCGTGCATCCGATTCCGATGATCTTTATATCGATTTCAACCGAAATCACCTCACTTTCCAGTGGCATACTTGGTTTGCCAAGATTATGCCCTGTTCATCTTTTTCCTTCCGGAGCACGCATATGCATTGCATACTACATCTCGCATATCTTGCCATGTTTTGCATCATGTTGCTTGCGCATTGCATCGTGATTGATGTTTGTCCCCTTTGCTTGTGTTCTTTCCTTGGGTAGAGCCAGGAGACGAGTACGTGAACGAGGAACCTGTTGAGAATGCTTACGAGGATCATACTTTTGATAACTCTGAGAACCTTGCAGGCAAGATGACCATACCCTCGAAATCACTTCTATCTTTGCTTGCTAGATGCTCGCTCTTTTGCTATGCCTATGCTGCGATACCTACCACTTGCTATTTCATGCCACCCATATTGCCATGTCAGCCTCTAACCATCCATGACCTAGCAAAGGGTTGATTGACTATGTTACCGCTTTGCTCAGCCCCTCTTATAGCGTTGCTAGTTGCAGGTGAAGATGAAGTTTGTTCCATGTTGGAACATGATTACTTTGGGTTATCACAATATCTCTTATTTTAATGAATGCATCTATATACTTGGTGAAGGGTGGAAGGCTCGGCCTTATGCCTGGTGATTTGTTCCACTCTTGCCACCCTAGTTTCCGTCATACCGGTATTATGTTCCTTGATTTTGCGTTCCTTACACGGTTGGGTGATTTGTGGGACCCCCTTGACAGTTCGCCTTGAATAAGACTCCTCCAGCAAGGCCCAACTTTGGTTTTACCATTTGCCACCTAAGCCTTTCCCCCCTGAGTTTTCGCGAGCCCGAGGGTCATCTTTATTTTAACCCCCCCGGGCCAGTGCTCCCTCTGAGTGCTGGTTCGAACCGAGTAGACTGCGGGGCCACCTCGGGGCAACTTGAGGCTTGGTTTTACTCGTAGGATGTCTCATCCGGATGTGCCCTGAGAACGAGATATGTGCAGCTCCTATCGGGATTTGTCGCCACAATCGGGCGGCTTTGCTGGATTTGTTTTATTACTGTCGAAATGTCTTGTAGTCCGGGATTCCGAGACTGATCGGGTCTTCCCGGTAGAAGGAATATCCTTCGTTGACCATGAGAGCTTATAATGGGCTAAGTTGGGACACCCCTGCAGGGTATTATCTTTCGAAAGCCGTGCCCGCGGTTCTGAGGCAGATGGGAATTTGTTAATGTCCGGTTGTAGAAAACCCGAAGTTGATCTTAATTAAAACACATCAACCGCGTGTGTAACCGTGATGGTCTCTTCTCGGCGGAGTCCGGGAAGTGAACACGGTGTTGGAGTTATGTTTGACGTAGGTTGTTCTAGGATCACTTCTTGATCATTTCTAGCTTCACGACCGTGCTTTGCTTCTCTTCTCGCTCTCTTTTGCGTTGCTAGCCACCATATATGCTAGTCGCTTGCTGCAGCTCCACCTCACAACCCTATCCTACCTTTAAGCTTAAATAGTCTTGATCTCGCGGGTGTGAGATTGCTGAGTCCCTGTGAGGGAGTCCTGGATTAGGGGGTGTTCGGATAGCCGAACTATATCTTCAGCCGGACTCCAGGACTATGAAGATACAAGATTGAAGACTTCGTCCCGTGTCCGGAAGGTTCTCTCCTTGGTGTGGAAGGCAAGCTAGGCGTGCGGATATTCAAGATCTCCTACCAATGTAACCGACTCTGTGTAACCCTAACCCTATCCAGTGCCTATATAAACCGGAGGGTTGTAGTCCGTAGGACGAACACATCATAACCATCATCATACCCATAGGCTAGCTTCTAGGGTTTAGCCTCCTTGATCTCGTGGTAGATCTACTCTTGTACTACCCATATCATCAATATTAATTTAGCAGGAGTAGGGTTTTACCTCCATCGAGAGGGCCCGAACCTGGGTAAAATAAAGTGTCCCTTATCTCCTGTTACCATCCGACCTTGACGCACAGATCGGGACCCCCTACCCGAGATCCGCCGGTTTTGACACCGACATTGGTGCTTTCATTGAGAGTTCCTCTGTGTCGTCGCGGTCAGGAAGGATGCCTTTTCCCGTCTTTAAAGACGGCGCCGTCACTGAGGGAGCTTTGGCTATCGGCCAATCCCTCCGGCTGGGTGGTTTTCTCATGACCGCCCGTTCGGCCATTACGCCGACGGTGACCTCTCGGGTCATCGAAAACAATCTGCGCGTCAGCTCGGAATTGGCCGAGCAGCTAGATCCGGTGGAGCTCTCCTCCATAAACGAGCTCCTGGATCGCATCGCCGCCTTAGGGGTCGCAACCAACTACGACCAGGTTGGGCCTAAACCTGATCTAAGGGAAATCAACTCTCCCCAAGCCACCCATCATGTTGCTGTGGTGGAAACACAATGCGGTGACCCCTCATCAATCTTAAGGACCAGATACGTCCGAATTACGGAACCCTCCATGCCGGATATCCACGGAGGGGAGGATACAACCCAAGACCTGGGCTTGGAACCAGGCAGACCGGAAAGCATACAGGACTCCGGATCTCAGAATCCGGAGGTCGTTCGGCCTCCGAACAGCAAACCGGGCGAAGTATCAGATCTAATGAATTCCGCCCGTCCGATCTTAAGCGATCTCTCCCAAATCAAGCAGATGCCCGAAGAAACAGTACATCATTACTGGGCCAGATTCCTCCTGCTTATGAACAGGATAAAGGACTGCCACGAGGAAGACGCGATTTCAATCTTCTGCAGTAACTGCACGGACAAGGGGATACTCAATGCCATAAGTCATCTTAATATTACGCGCTTTGCTGACTTGGCGTCCTATGACGCCCCCGATTCAATCGTACACTAATCATGCACGCGAATGTGTACGATCAAGATCAGAGACTCACGGGAAGATATCACAACACAACTCTACAAATAAAAATAAGTCATACAAGCATCATAATACAAGCCAGGGGCCTCGAGGGCTCGAATACAAGTGCTCGATCATAGACGAGTCAGCGGAAGCAACAATATCTGAGAACAGACATAAGTTAAACAAGTTTGCCTTAAGAAGGCTAGCACAAACTGGGATACAATCGAAAGAGGCGCAGGCCTCCTGCCTGGGATCCTCCTAACTACTCCTGGTCGTCGTCAGCGGGCTGCACGTAGTAGTAGGCACCTCCAGAGTAGTAGGAGTCAACGTCGACGGTGGCGTCTGGATCCGGAGCTCCATCGTCTGGTCGCAACAATCGGGTAGAGAGATGGGGAAAAGGGGAAACAAGGCAACCGTGAGTACTCATCCAAAGTACTCGCAAGCAAGGAGCTACACTACATATGCATGGATATATGTGTAAGGGGCCATATCAGTGGACTGAACTGCAGAATGCCAGAATAAGAGGGGGATAGCTAATCTTATTGAAGACTATGCTTCTGGTCGCCTCCGTCTTGCAGCATGTAGAAGAGAGTAGACTGAAGTCCTCCAAGTAGCATCGTATAGCATAATCCTACCCGGCGATCCCCTCCTCGATGCCCTGTTAGAGAGCGACCACCGGGTTGTATCTGGCACTTGGAAGGGTGTGTTTTATTAAGTATCCGGTTCTAGTTGTCATAAGGTCAAGGTACAACTCCGGGTCGTCCTTTTACCGAGGGACATGGCTATTCGAATAGATAAACTTCCCTGCAGGGGTGCACCACATAGCCCAACATGCTTGATCCCATTTGGCCGGACACACTTTCCTGGGTCATGCCCGGCCTCGGAAGATCAACACGTCGCAACCCCACCTAGGCACAACAGAGAGGTCAACACGCCGGTCTAAACCTAAGCGCGCAGGGGTCTGGGCCCATCGCCCTGAACACACCTGCATGTTGCGAGGGCGGCCGAAAGCACACCTAGCCTAGTGGCGTTCCAGTCCAATCCGGCGCGCGCCGCTCCGTCGCTGACGTCAAAAGTGCTTCGGCTGATACCACGACGCCGGGATACCCATAACTACTCCCGCGTAGATGGTTAGTGCGTATAGACCAAATGGCCAGGCTCTGATCAAATACCCAGATCTCGTTAAGCGTGTTAAGTATCCGCGAACGCCGATAGGGCCAGGCCGACCTCTCTCCTAGGTGGTCTCAAACCTGCCCTGTCGCTCCGCCACAAAGTAACAGTCGGGGGCCGTCGGGAACCCAGGCCCACCACTACCTGGGTGGAACCACCTGCCCCTTCAACCCCCAACTCCGAACAGTATCACAGATAATGTAACAGTGTAAAGTATATAGTATATGTCCGCGATCACTTCCCGAAGTGATCACGGCCCAGTAGTATAGCATGGCAGACGGACAAGAGTGTAGGGCCACTGATGGAACACTAGCATCCTATACTAAGCAGGTAGGATTGCAGGTAAAGGTATCAACAGCAGTATCAAAGACAGGCTATGCATCAGGATAGGAATAACGAAAGCAGTAACATGCTACACTACTCTAATGCAAGAAGTATAGAGGAGAGTAGGCGATAACTGGTGATCAAGGGGGGGGGGCTTGCCTGGTTGCTCTGGCAAGAGAGAGGGATCGTCAACTCCGTAGTCGAACGGGGCAGCAGCAGCGTCGGACTCGGTGTCTAGCGAGAGAAGAGGGGGAAGAAACAATAAATATTTAAGCAAGCAGATGCATAGTGATGCATGACATGACAAGTAACGGCGTTAGAGGTGCCCTAACGCGGTATGCAGTGATACCGGTGAAGGGGGGAAACAACCGGGAAAGTATCCCCGGTGTTTCGCGTTTTCGGGCAAAGGAGCCGGAGGGGAAAATTTGCGAGTTTGATATGTTAGGAATGTGTGGCGTACGAACGGGCTGCGTATCCGGGTTCTTCTCGTCGTCCTGAGCAACTTTCGTGTTGAAAACATTTTAATCCGAGTTACGGATTAAAAGATACGATTTTCTAAAGATTTTATTAATCTCTCAGATTTAATTAATTATTTAATTTAACTCGAAATTAGATTTATGACATCAGCATGATGTCATGCTGACGTCAGCAGTCAACAGAGTTGACTCGTCAACCTGACCAATGGGTCCCACTGGTCGATGACCATTTTTAATTAAACAGTTTATTTAAACTAATCAGAATTAATTAGGGGGTGGGCCCCACTCTCATACTAATTAATTAGCTAATTAACAGTAGTTAATTAGGTTAATTAATCATTAGGTTAATTAAACATTAGGTTAATTAAACTTTAATTAGTTAATTTAATCAGAATTAATTAAGTTAATTCCTTAGTTAATTAACTAATTAATTAATTGATTTTATTACTATTTATTTATTATATATATATATATTATTTTATTATTATTTTTTACGTTCTGGGCAGGGGGCCCACTTGTCATAGGCCCTGGGGGGCCTAGCGGGTTTGCGGGTGCGGGCGCTGGGCGTCGGCGCCCGACTGGGCGAGCGCCCAGATCGGCAGGAGGGGGGGCAGCCACGGGCGTGGCGAGGCCGCCGGCGTGGCCGCCGGCGCCCACGACGCCGGCCAAGGGAACGGAGGGCGGCAAGAGCAGCAGCAGGGGAGGCGGCCATGGTGGGCGCGCATGAGACGGGGCGTGTGCGAGGCAATGAGCCATCCGAGCACGCAGGGGAGAGTAGCACCGCGGGCGCAGCGGCTCACAGAGGAGCAGAGGCGACCGGCATCGATGGCCGTGGGCGAGGCAGGGCGCGGGTGGGCGCGTGCAGGGGAGCCGGCGAATGGCGTGGTGGCGCAAGGTGAGTGCGGGCGCGTGCGCACGACGACGCGTCGTGCTGTGAGCAGGGGAGGGCGCCCGTCGACCGGGAACGAGGCAGAGGAGAGAGGAGAGGGGGTAGCGGCTCACAGCGGGCCGTAGGGTTCGGGGCAACGGGGCTTGGGGAGGAGGACGGAGACGACGGGCGACGTCGGGGAGGCAGGCCGGCGAGGGAGGCGTGGTCGAGGCGGCCTCCAGCGTGGGGCGGGGCGCGGCGACACCGGCGAAGACGGTGGAGCGTCCCCGGCGAGGTGGCGTCGCGGGGAGGACGAAGGCGTGGCAGAGCCCAGCGGCGAGGCGCGGGGTCGGGCGCCTCTGATCCCGATCTGGATCGGGGTGGGGGCGCAAGAAGGGGGGAGTGCGGGGGTGCGGTTAGGGTTCGGTAGGTGGGGGATAAGGTGAGTGGGGATGGGCCGGCCTGGCTGGGTCGTGTGTTGGCCCAGTTGGGCCTGGATGGCCCAGCGAGAGGGAGGGCGCCCCCTGTTTTAACCTTTCTCTTTATTTATCTTCCTTTTTTTCTGTTTACTTTCTTTACATTTTATTTTAGTTTTAGTGAAATATACACTTAGCATCTAAATTGGTATTTCAACTTAATCCACATTCAGAAAATGTCTAGTCCACAAATAAATTAGTTTGACATTTTATTAATTATAAAAGGTATTTAAATAATTGTTTTTGCTGCTATTTTATTCATCTTTAGTAGATAAACATTTTATAAAGGTGTGGCTTCTCCACCATAATTACCTATGCATTATTCGGCTCCACCCAAACATTTAGTTTTTAATATTTGAAAACTTTTATTGTTTGCCTCAATTTTAAATTTGAATTTGAATCAGTTTCGATCTAACGCGAGATTAATCAACAGTAATCAAGGTGACGTGGCATCATTTGCAGAGGTTACTGTAGCTTGATTATCCGGGCGTCACAATTCTCCTCCACTACAAGAAATCTCGTCCCGAGATTTACGAGGGGAGTAAGGGGGAGAGATTGGTTACGAAATTCTAGCAGGTCTTCTCAGTCTTGGTTGCTCTTCTTGAAGAGGTCGATCCATTACATTGACATCTTCATTTCTCTGCTTCAGGTCATCATGGTGATGTCGCCCTTTTCTCAGGAACTCCAACGTACTTACGAAAGAATAAAGGGTGTGTATTCCGGGAGAACGGACCTCTGCTAGGTTGACTATCAGGTCGATAACATCAGGAAGGTGGCGGGAAGTAACTCTCGAATCGAAACTTAAGAAAATATCGAGAGCAAAGTAAGGAGGTATCATAGGAAGTTTCGAGCAGGCAGGCAATCGTTCGATGCCCGAAATAGGGCGTGAAAGGGGTTCAAAGCAACGGATTACATATTGTATCAAATACCAGAATTGATGATCTCAAGGAAGGTGGCTCGTGACCTGCATACGAAGCCAAGCGTGAGGAATAACTTTGGAAACAAGGGCATACATGAGAGTCAGGTTTCGATCCTGGGACCTGTGGGTTATGGGCCCACCATGTGGGTTAAAAATAGGAGCGGTGACATCTCGCACGGTCACAATAGCAAGGCATGTCAGAGGGTAACCTATCAGTTATGTTGGCAACAATGTTGGTACCAAGGGCGGGGGGCGAAGAGAACCATTTTCCTGCTCGTCTGAACGAGGCGGACCAATAGGCAAGGTTCTCGTCCATCGGTTGTTACCGGAATGTCATCAACAATAGTAATAGGGCCTTACCGACAGAGGGGTACAAGGAGGTGTTTGCACAAGCAGGGGATTATTACTGCTTATTTCATATAGGTCATAGAAAGGGGTTAAACAACCCAATGAAAAGGAAAAGTGTTTGTCAGATTTAATTAGACAATGGAAAGAAATATTTCAGGGGTATATCCTTCCCAAGGACAAGCAGATGATATCCATGACAGGATACTAAGTAGAAAACCATTTAGGTAAGGGTAGAGGAATTGCATGACATAACCCATAAAACGGGGTTAGGATAAATAAGAAAGAAACAATTAGCATTGGGCTTCAAATGTTCTTGTTGAAAATCGGAGTACCACAAACATGCTTTGAGATAACATTGACATGGTTTTCAAGCAAAGGTCGGATTTTGGATACACAAAGGATCCATCAGGATGAACTTATTAAACAAGGCATTCCATTTCCTCATGGAAAATGACTATCCTTGTTAAAAAGGAAACTATAACACTGGGTACCCTGGTCAGGCGTGCCAGGCATGACATCACCATATCGGGGCATATAGGGACCAATGTTATAACTCTTGAAAATATGTTCCAACCATCATAACTGATTGAGGTTTAGCTCTAATTGGTGTCAGGATAACTCAGACTCAGAATGCTTGAGAAGAAAGGTGCAACACAAATTGTCGAGATGACACTGTAAGATTCTCGGGAAATGAACTATGGAAGCAAGTTCTGAAACAAGAGTTCACTAGTAAACCAAGGAGAGGATGAGGAGGTGGCTGATAGGCTCAGCAACAAATCATCGAGATTTCCAAAGGTTGGATTTCCACAATTATGTGAACTAGGAAATATCATTTGTCGGATCAAATGATATAATGATGTATGCTCGAGGGAAACATACACAACTGAACAATGATAGAAGGGTGCACCCAGGAATCTGGACTAGGTAGCACGATCAATGTTCGAATGATGATTAAATAAGAAATAGACTCGGAATGAAATTGTAGACCAATAACTTCAAAGCAATAGGGTTGCTAGAAGTTTAGAATTTACACATCACAGACCATTTGTCGGTATTCCGGTTAGAAACAACACGGAGACCAAGAAATGAACGCAGAAGGCGAGAGATATTACTATACCAAGAATTCTCAAGAAGTGGTGAATTTCCCACGATATCCTGGACATAAAAGATGGTAATATCCCAAGGTAATTAAGAACAAATGCTGGATAGCAAGGAACTCAAGGTATAACACAGAACACGAACAAGTTTGTGTTGGAGGGGAGGCATTAAAGTGGTCGATGACAACACAAATCATCGAGGGCAAGGATGGTATTTCCTATCATGAATTCAATTGTTATCCAGGAAGGAGTCAAGATGTTGATGATGATCACGACAAATTTTGTCGAGAGGCTCCACGAAGAAGTAATAGATCGGCGATGACATCAAGTCAAAGGAATGATGAAGTGAAAGGTTAATGGAACCAAGGGTACGACACAAACTCCAAAGCAAGCTTGTTCTCCAAAGCAAAATGATATGATGAGGAAAGATCGACGTAAGCTTAGCTCATCGTCAAAAATTTGTGCTTCGGAAAGAAGGACCAGATAGCACAATTAAAAAGTTGCACGATAATGATATAGCCGATCAGGCTAGGAATTACTTGAAGGAATAATAAGCTCATAAGCAACGGAGATTATTTAGAGCTGTTGAATCGGAGTGCGAAATTGATTCACTTATCAGTGTACTTGAGTGTCTAACAACTCAGAACCCGGGGAAAATTGGAATCGGTGAGAAATAATACTTGAAGAACTCATAAGAAGCCCTGCAGTTCCATGATAATCTCGAGATACTAGGGGGTAATACTCGACGACAGGTCAAAGTAAAGGTTGGATTTGGGTATTGATCCGTAGAAGACAATTATTTAAACTTGTCTGGGAAATGGAATCAAAGGAGAACAATCATGGTCGGAACCACGATTGCAAAGGACCAAATCCCAGATATAACATGGACTTATGATAAGGGAATAATTGATTTAAGAGAAGCTTAAATGATAAGATCTACATCGTGCCCATGGGCATGAACACAAAGTTCAAGGTCGACTCCCACTTCTCCAATGCATAACCCATCATTCACTTCACACATTCGAGGAAGTTGTAGTGTTGGAATTTTACCTGGCAAAATACCAGAAGTGTGTGACTCGTGAAAACTTTCGAGTTCACACATATTAAGGAAGGCATAGGTTCAACCCGTCAGGGTATCGTGGAAACATATACCACATGCTTCAATAGTAAATACCACAAGCTCGAAGGCAGAGCATGGTTGGCCAAGCAGATGATACAATTTAGTAAGGGCATTATGTATCAGGTAAAGAACTCACAAGAATTTTGGTTGTGAAGGACATTGTCGGATACTAACCCGGCAATGGGTACGGCGGTCCACAATGGAGCTGATGTGAGTATCGACATTCAGCCAGAGGAAGAAGGAATGCCAAGGCATCGGATTATGAAAACAACTGACTAATTCAAAGCTTAATGCTAAGAAATTTTATGATTTCCAAATCAAGGGATCGGAAGCAATTGTGCCGATCGAAAATGAATAAGTTCAATAGACTTGGAAACTCAAACGATCAAGGCATTGATTGGTGAAGATCCAGCTCATATCCAAATGACGTCTGAGCCGGAATGATGAATCCTAGGATTCGACTGAGGAATGCGAGCATCCTCAACATATTGAATCAACGGACTTAAAATGATAAAGGCAAGGGAGGCCAATAAGATTACGAAACTTATGGGATTATCCATAATGCAAGCAAGCGGGAATTTCAAGAGCAATAGGCTGCTCGGGATTTTTGGAAGATCGAATGATAATTTGAAGTCTATGGTGAAACACCTGAACAACTGGGAATGAGCGGATACCCGATAAGTGCGAGAATTATCCGTAGGGGTATTCAGGTGACAAAGAACAGCAAGGCAGTAAGGCACAAAATATTCTCGGGGTATCTTGTAATAACAAGATTGAGTGGGAATAGAAGTAAGCACGACAGGTGTAAGTATTTATCCGTAGGGATATTTTGGTGGAAGGGAATTGCAAAAGCAACGGGCACAAGGTCTCAAGAGAATATCAGAGAGTATCTTCGAAATCTTCTGGTGTAGTCGGCGATCATCTAAAATACGGGGCTCTCCGGGTGAAAACGATAACGAGATCGTAATGTTAGATTTAGTAAAATCATTTAACCCGAATAGAAGAGATATCAGAGTCCCAGAGTATAGACGAGGAATAAAAGATCCTACTACCACCCAATGGCGACGTGTGCCCGTAAGACACACAGCCATGTTAGTAAAAGTTTTGTAATGTCTAGACTCGACTTCGGCCAAGGAGTTGGAAAGGGGGATTCCTACAGGAAGTCGGCTCTAATACCAACTTGTGACGCCCCCGATTCAATCGTACACTAATCATGCACGCAAATGTGTACGATCAAGATCAGGGACTCACGGGAAGATATCACAACACAACTCTACAAATAAAAATAAGTCATACAAGCATCATAATACAAGCCAGGGGCCTCGAGGGCTCGAATACAAGTGCTCGATCATAGACGAGTCAGCGGAAGCAACAATATCTGAGAACAGACATAAGTTAAACAAGTTTGCCTTAAGAAGGCTAGCACAAACTGGGATACAATCGAAAGAGGCGCAGGCCTCCTGCCTGGGATCCTCCTAACTACTCCTGGTCGTCGTCAGCGGGCTGCACGTAGTAGTAGGCACCTCCAGAGTAGTATGAGTCACCGTCGACGGTGGCGTCTGGATCCGGAGCTCCATCGTCTGGTCACAGCAATCGGGTAGAGAGATGGGGAAAAGGGGAAACAAGGCAACCGTGAGTACTCATCCACATTACTCGCAAGCAAGGAGCTACACTACATATGCATGGATATATGTGTAAGGGGCCATATCAGTGGACTGAACTGCAGAATGCCAGAATAAGAGGGGGATAGCTAATCTTATCGAAGACTACGCTTCTGGTCGCCTCCGTCTTGCAGCATGTAGAAGTGAGTAGACTGAAGTCCTCCAAGTAGCATCGTATAGAATAATCCTACCCGGCGATCCCCTCCTGGATGCCCTGTTAGAGAGCGACCACCGGGTTGTATCTGGCACTTGGAAGGGTGTGTTTTATTAAGTATCCGGTTCTAGTTGTCATAAGGTCAAGGTACAACTCCGGTTCGTCCTTTTACCGAGGGACATGGCTATTCGAATAGATAAACTTCCCTGCAGGGGTGCACCACATAGCCCAACACGCTTGATCCCATTTGGCCGGACACACTTTCCTGGGTCATGCCCGGCCTCGGAAGATCAACACATCGCAGCCCCACCTAGGCACAACAGAGAGGTCAACACGCCGGTCTAAACCAAAGCGCGCAGGGGTCTGGGCCCATCGCCCTGAGCACACCTGCACGTTGCGAGGGCGGCCGGAAGCAGACCTAGCCTTGTGGCGTTCCAGTCCAATCCGGCGCGCGCCGCTCCGTCGCTGACGTCAAAAGTGCTTTGGCTGATACCACGATGCCGGGATACCCATAACTACTCCCGCGTAGATGGTTAGTGCGTATAAACCAAATGGCCAGACTCAGATCAAATACCCAGATCTCGTTAAGCGTGTTAAGTATCCGCGAACGCCGACAGGGCCAGGCCCACCTCTCTCCTAGGTGGTCTCAAACCTGCCCTGTCGCTCTGCCACAAAGTAACAGTCGGGGGCCGTCGGGAACCCAGGCCCACCACTACCTGGGTGGAACCACCTGCCCCTTCAGCCCCCAACTCCGAACAGTATCACAGATAATGTAACAGTGTAAAGTATATAGTATATGTCCGCGATCACTTCCCAAAGTGATCACGGCCCAGTAGTATAGCATGGCAGACGGACAAGAGTGTAGGGCCACTGATGGAACACTAGCATCCTATACTAAGCAGGTAGGATTACAGGTAAAGGTATCAACAGCAGTATCAAAGACAGGCTATGCATCTGGATAGGAATAACGAAAGCAGTAACATGCTACACTACTCTAATGCAAGCAGTATAGAGGAGAGTAGGCGATATCTGGTGATCAAGGGGGGGCTTGCCTGGTTGCTCTGGCAAGAGAGAGGGATCGTCAACTCCGTAGTCGAACGGGGCAGCAGCAGCGTCGGTCTCGGTGTCTTGCGAGAGAAGAGGGGGAAGAAACAATGAATACTTAAGCAAGCAGATGCATAGTGATGCATGACATGACAAGTAACGACGTTAGAGGTGCCTAACGCGGTATGCGGTGATACCGGTGAAGGGGGGAAACAACCGGGAAAGTATCCCTGGTGTTTCGCGTTTTCGGGCAGAGGAGCCGGAGGGGAAAAGTTGCGAGTTTGATATGTTAGGAATGTGTGGCGGACGAACGGGCTGTGTATCCGGGTTCGTCTCGTCGTTCTGAGCAACTTTCGTGTTGAAAACATTTTAATCCGAGTTAAGGATTAAAAGATACGATTTTCTAAAGATTTTATTAATCTCTGGGATTTAATTAATTATTTAATTTAACTCGAAATTAGATTTATGACATCAGCATGATGTCATGCTGATGTCAGCAGTCAACAGAGTAGACTGGTCAACCTGACCAGTGGGTCCCACTGGTCGATGACCATTTTTAATTAAACAGTTTATTTAAACTAATTAGAATTAATTAGGGGGTGGGCCCCACTGTCATACTAATTAATTAGCTAATTAACAGTAGTTAATTAGGTTAATTAAACTTTAATTAGTTAATTTAATCAGAATTAATTAAGTTAATTCCTTAGTTAATTAACTAATTAATTAATTGATTTTATTACTATTTATTTATTATATATATATATTATTATTTTTATTACGTTCTGGGCAGGGGGCCCACTTGTCATAGGCCCTGGGGGGCCTAGCGGGTTTGCGGGTGCGGGCGCTGGGCGTCGGCGCCCGACTGGGCGAGCGCCTAGATCGGCAGGAGGGGGGCGGGGCAGCCACGGGCGTGGCGAGGCCGCCGGCGTGGCCGCCGGCGCCCACGACGCCGACCAAGGGAATGGAGGGCGGCGCCACGGGAGGGCGGCAAGAGCAGCAGCAGGGAAGGCGTCCATGGTGGGCGCGCATGAGACGGGGCGCGTGCGAGGCGGTGAGCCGTCCGAGCGCGCAGGGGAGAGCAGCACCGCGGGCGCAGCGGCTCATAGAGGAGCAGGGGCGACCGGCATCGATGGCCGTGGGCGAGGCAGTGCGCGGGTGGGCGCGTGCAGGGGAGCCGGCGAACGGCGTGGTGGCGCAAGGTGAGTGCGGGCGCGTGCGCACGACGACGCGTCGTGCTGTGAGCAGGGGAGGGTGCCCGTCGACCGGGAACGAGGCGGAGGAGAGAGGAGAGGGGGTAGCGGCTCACAGCGGGCCGTAGGGTTCGGGGCAACGGGGCTTGGGGAGGAGGACGGAGACGACGGGCGACGTCGGGGAGGCAGGCCGGCGAGGGAGGCGTGGTCGAGGCGGCCTCCAGCGCGGGGCGGGGCGCGGCGACACCGGCGAAGACGGTGGAGCGTCCCCGGCGAGGTGGCGTCGCGGGGAGGACGAGGGCGTGGCGGAGCCCAGCGGCGGGGCGCGGGGTTGGGCGCCTCTGATCCCGATCTGGATCGGGGTGGGGGCGCAAGAAGGGGGAGTGCGGGGGTGCGGTTAGGGTTCGGTAGGTGGGGGATAAGGTGAGTGGGGATGGGCCGGCCTGGCTGGGTCGTGTGTTGGCCCAGTTGGGCCTGGATGGCCCAGCGAGAGGGAGGGCGCCCCCTGTTTTAACCTTTCTCTTTATTTATCTTCCTTTTTTTCTGTTTACTTTCTTTACATTTTATTTTAGTTTTAGTGAAATATACACTTAGCATCTAAATTGGTATTTCAACTTAATCCACATTCAGAAAATGTCTAGTCCACAAATAAATTAGTTTGACATTTTATTAATTATAAAAGGTATTTAAATAATTGTTTTTGCTGCTATTTTATTCATCTTTAGTAGATAAACATTTTATAAAGGTGTGGCTTCTCCACCATAATTACCTATGCATTATTCGGCTCCACCCAAACATTTAGTTTTTAATATTTGAAAACTTTTATTGTTTGCCTCAATTTTAAATTTGAATTTGAATCAGTTTCGATCTAACGCGAGATTAATCAACAGTAATCGAGGTGACGTGGCATCATTTGCAGAGGTTACTGTAGCTTGATTATCCGGGCGTCACACGTCCATAGTCCAAAAACACTGTGCGATGGAAAGTGCTCGGAAAACCGAAATTAACTTTTGGGATAATCCTGCCTTGAATAGCAGTCCCGTCCGAATCAAAAGGGCGCACTACAGCAAAGCGCCCGGATTAAATAAAAAATCAAAACCCTCTAGGGGGCACGGAACCGTGCTAGAAAGGTGGCTCGATGGACCCTGCAAGATTCATAGTACAGAGGATGCCACCCCAACTCACAGCCTCAGGGCATGTTGGATACTCCGGCAGGTGGCCAAAATTGGCGAGGACCTCCTAAATCCAGAGGTCGAAGGAAACCAGCCCGAGAATTTAAGTACCGTTCTCACAATCTCCGAGACTTTCGCATCAAATAACATGCGAAAAAGAACACTTCGCAGCCTCGCCGAAGTCTACCAAGTAGCGACCATAAATCCATGGAGCAATACTGCCATAACCTTCAATGCGAGCGACGAACCTAAATTCCGAACAGCCAGAGCGCCAGCGGCATTGGTTCTCAGTCCCATAGTGGACGTCTGTCGCCTCGCAAAGGTACTTATGGACGGAGGCAGCGGATTGAACCTCATCTACGAGGAAACCCTCCAAAAGATGGAAATAGACTGGAACCGCATTGAGCGAAGAAGCACAACCTTTAGAGGAATAATCCCCAGTCAGGAAGCGCGCTGCACCGGAAAGATCACACTAGATGTGGTATTCGGCACGCTGGATAATTACAGGTCCGAACAAATCACGTTCCAGGTGGCCCCGTTTAGAAGCGGATATCACGCTATATTGGGACGAGAGGCATTTACAGTTTTCCAAGCCATACCCCATTACGGGTACATGAAGCTTAAGATGCCTGGGCCAAACGGAATTATCACTCTCGCTAGTGATCCGGACATAGCACTCCGCGCCGGAAACAAGACAGCCGCATTGGCCCTCGAGGCAATATCTGAAGCCTTAGCAGCCGAAGAGCTGACGGCGCTGCGATCCACAGTTAGCAGGGATGATGTGATACTCGATAAGAGATCCAAATCCACATCCTTCAAACCAGCGGACGAAATAGTTAAATTCCAGGTCCACCCAACGGACCCAAATAAAACAGCCTCCATCGAGGCACAATTGAGCCCTGATGTAAACGCCGCACTGCGCGAGTTCCTACGAGAGAACTGGGATATTTTCGCTTGGCACCCCTCAGATATGCCAGGAATCCCACGCAGGCTGGCCGAGCACAGCTTAAATATCCAGAAAGGATTCCAACCTGTCAAACAAACCCTTCGGTGTTTCTCCGAACCAAAGAGACAGGCCATGGGAGAGGATCTAGCCAAATTATTGGAGGCCGGATTCATTAGAGATATCAAACACCCGGACTGGCTAGCAAACCTGGTAATGGTACCAAAGAAGGACAAATCCTGGCGCCTGTGTGTCGACTTCAAAGACCTTAATAAGGCCTGCCCAAAGGATCCCTTTCCCCTCCCTTGAATTGATCAAATCATCGATGCCACCGCAGGACACGATTCCCTGTGTTTCCTCGACGCATACTCCGGTTACCATCAAATAAAGATGGTAGAATCTGACCAAGCTGCAACAGCATTCATCACGCCATACGGCCCATTCTGCTTCAACACAATGCCCTTTGGGCTCAAAAACGCCGGCGCGACATATCAGTGCATGATTCAAACATGTTTGGCAAACCAGATCGGCAAAACAGTGGAGGCGTACGTAGATGATGTGGTCGTTAAATCAAGACACGTCGAATCTCTAGTAGACGACTTGAGACTTACATTCGACAACCTGCGAAAATACGACATCAAGCTCAATCCGGAAAAATGTCTTTTCGGCGTCCCAGCCGGAAAGCTCCTGGGCTTCATTGTATCCGGCAGAGGAATTGAAGCAAATCCAGCTAAAATCCGAGCTCTGTCACAATTGGATGTCCCAAAAGATCTCAAGCAAATTCAGAAACTCACCGGATGCGTGGCGGCCTTAAGCCGCTTCATCTCCCGCTTGGGAGAAAAGGCACTACCCCTTTACCGCCTCCTTAGGCGCACCGAACACTTCGAGTGGACGGACGCTGCCACGGCCGGACTCGAGGAAATAAAGGCCATCTTGGCAACAAACCCCGTCCTGGCCGCGCCGAATATCGGCGAACCCATGCTATTGTACATTGCCGCAACCCATCAAGTTGTTAGCGCAGTAGTCGTCGTCGAACGGATAACGGACGGACATAAATTACCCCTTCAAAGGCCGGTTTACTACGTGTCCACTGTCCTTACACCATGCAAATCATGGTACCCGCATTATCAAAAAATCGCATACGCGGTATTCATGGCATCCCGGAAACTACGACACTACTTTCAAGAGTGTTCTATTACAGTAGCCTCGGAAGTACCACCCAACGATATTATCAACAACCGCGATGCAACAGGCCGGATAGCAAAATGGGCCATAGAGCTCCTGCCGTTCGATATAACCTACAAGCCACGGCGAGCAATTAAATCGCAAGTCCTAGCCGACTTCGTCGCCGAATGGACAGAGGCCGAACTCCCTAAAGAGTACGACACGTACTCAAACTGGATCATGCATTTCGACGACTCCAAAATGCTAGCCGGACTAGGGGCTGGCGTCGTTTTGACGTCCCCTACAGGAGATACAGTCCAATATGTACTCCAAATCATGTACACGGACTCCAACAATGCAGCTGAATACGAGGCCCTTCTACATGGCCTCCGGATGGCGGTATCCATGGGCATTCAACGCCTGGAAGTACGCGGGGACTCAAACCTCGCGATATCCCAAATAAATGGCGACTTCGACGCCAAAGACCCAGAAATGGCAGCTTATCGCAAAGCCGTACTAAAAATGTCAGCTCGGTTCGAATGACTGGAGTTCCATCACATAGCACGAGAAAATAATCAGGCAGCGGACGTCCTGGCACGCATTGGAGCAAAACGAGATGCAGTCCCCCCAACATCTTCTTAGAAAGATTATTCAAACCATCCATAACATGGGAGGGGGAACCCTCGGATAATAGCCCGGGCATAACCGCACAACCCAATGCCGAACAATCAGACATAATCGGCGGCCCCGCCACCGAAATTACATCCTCAGCCCACGCAATAATGGTGGTCATCGCCCCATGGACGGAACAATTCCTAGCCTACCTTACTAGGCAGGAACTCCCCGAGGACCAAAACAAGGCACGCTGCATAGTGCGGCGATCTAAAGCCTATAAAGTACACGAGGGAGAGCTATATAAGAAAAGCACTACAGGAGTCCTTCAAAGATGTATCTCCGAAGAGGAAGGGCGGAGTCTGTTGGCTGAAATTCATGCCGGACTCGGTGGACATCACACCGCGGCTCGGTCCCTTGTAAGCAAGGCTTTCCGTACTGGCTTCTATTGGTCGACGGCTAGAGCAGACGCTCAGGACCTAGTCAAACGGTGCGTCGGTTGCTAGCTCTTTGCCAACCAAAGCCATATGCCACCCAACGCCCTCCGAACTATCCCCATCACTTGGCCTTTCGCGGTCTGGGGGCTCGATATGGTGGGACCCCTTAAAGGCGGAACCCATAAGAAAAAATACTTATTGGTCATGGTGGATAAATCCACCAAATGGATAGAAGCCAAGCCTGTCAAGACGGCTGAATCCGGACCTGTGATAGACTTCATATCCGGGGTCGTACACCGTTATGGTGTCCCCCACAGCATTATCACTGATAACGGCACAAACTTCACTTTTGATGAAGTAAAGCTATGGTGCAAAAACATGGGCATTAAGCTCGACTACGCTTCTGTCTATCACCCACAAACTAACGGTCAGGTCGAACGTGCAAATGGTCTCATCATGAGCGGCATAAAACCCAGACTAGTGCAGTCCCTCAAGGAATCCGATATGCACTTGGTAGAGGAGCTCGACTCCGTACTCTGGGGGCTGCGAACCACGCCAAATCGTACCACCGGATTCACGCCATTCTTTATGGTGTACGGCGCTGAGGCGATTCTGCCTTGCGACATAATTCATGACTCACCTCGAGTGTGCATGTACGAAGAAAGAGAAGCCGAGCTTGATCGGCAGGACAACCTGGACGCCTTAGAGGAAGAGCGTGACGTGGCTAAGGCCCGTTCCGCATTCTATCAACAGCAAGCTCGAAGATATCAAAGCAGAGAAGTACGGGCCAAAAATTACAACGTTGGTGAACTAGTTCTGCGCCTGCCGGATAAGCAAAAGAACAAACTCAAGCCCAAATGGGAAGGTCCATTCATAATCGACCAAGTCCTAACTGGTGGAGTGTACCGCCTGCGAGATGCGTCGGACAACCGACTCGAGCCGAACCCATGGAACGCCACACGTCTCCGAAGATTCTATGCCTAGCGCCGGACTCTCTGTTTGTCTCCTTCCTCTGTCCATTATTTACATTTATACCTTTTTTACTTTGTCTACTACTCTTTTCTTTTCTAGCCCTTAAAAGGCTCATTATGTGACGCGCTATCCGCGCTTCTTAAACCTGGGGGCTTCTTTAACAGAAGCTTGTCTATATGGGTTTCACACCCAACGCATGCGTCAGACTTCCGCATGCACCTTTTCTTCGCCATTATATGCATCGATATGACTTAAGTTTTGGCCAAGCTGGGTTGCCTGGCTCCTGTGCTTACCCCTACGTTCCCGATTGTTCGGCTAGGCGGTAAAGGGAGCACCTCTGCGATTGTTACTGCCGGATAAGCCGGATGTGTACCTCAGACTGGGTGAAGCCGAAAGCTAGCGTTCTTAAGGGAATATTAGGTCAGTGAACTAAAGATGAACCTTTTTATTTTATACATGCCCCTAGATGATCTTCTACATTTGCAGTCCGGACGTGCACTTTAGGGCACGCCACCCCAGCGAAAGGAACCCTTAACGGAACTATTCTCTCTGGAAGATGTTTCTTACTAACCATGTAATATAGCATAACTAGTTGGGCACTTGTATGATAAAGCACTAATGACCCCTACGCCTGGTCTCCATGCATACCCCGACTTTTATATAGCCGTTATGGTATTCGGACACACTCCGGACCGTCAGGTCCCGAGGTCGAAGCGAAAAGGTTGGCAACGACAAACGATCTACAATCCGGCTAGAAGGCATTACACATGTCAATTATAAATTACATAGTCATCTTGACTGATCGTATTCCTCCTCTATACCATCTAACAGGCTATCTAATTTACAGTCCTGCTGGGAATACTTTGCGGCCAGCTCTACCTGGCCATACACCAAGCTCACAGGGATCTCCTTCCCGTCAGGCCCCACTGGTCCGACCTCGGCCGGCCATGTGATTGGGGTCAGACTTTGTAAAGCGGGTCTTCACCATGGCCCATGCCTCCCTTGCGCCTTGTCGGCAGGCTGATATCTTCCACAACCGGATGCGCCGCCGAGCTCCCGTCAGCTTCTCCGCAAGCTCTCCAAGGCCCTCGGGCGTGGAGTGGGCAGGCCATAAGGCCCGGGCAACCCCTTGCATTGCCTGCCGAATTCGTTCGTGCAGTTGCAGGAGTTCGGGGAGAAGGTCACCCGTAGAACCGGGCATCTCCTCTGTAGGACGACCTGTGAGCGTACCTACAGACATAATTCTGTTATTCGTCTTCCTCGCCGAACTCCTTTTTTTCAAAGGGTTCGCTCAAGCACTTACTAAATATGCCGCGTCGAAGACGCTGATTCTCCTTCGTGGAGTCAGATAGCTGGCCACGAACGTCTTTCAGTTCAACATCTAGCTTGGTGTTGGCATCCTGAAGATCATTCTTCTCTCACCTCACCCTTGTCAACGTACTCTCGCCAGCCTTTAACTGGCGTAAGAGTTGTTGCCTCTCCGGATCTAGTCCGGCACCATCTGCAACATTAATTGTCAGATTCGCACATAAGCCGCACAATACCAATCTCTCAACGTATATCGTACCTGAGGGGGTCCCTTTGGGCTCCCCTGCTGCGGTTAGTGCGGCCTCTAGTTGGGCCTTGCACTTTTCCAGCTCCTGGGACAGCATGGTGTTCTTCTCAGTAAGAACCTACATATTATATGATCCTTAAATCAGTTAGTTTAACTGTTTCAAGTCTTGGGGGCTACTGGTATATATATATTTAAATTTTCTTACCCGTATGTCTTTCACATACTGCTCCGTGGCTCTGGCTAAACCATCTTGAGCAGCACGAAGGTACGCATCTCCCGAATTGAAGGCATTTAAGGCCTCTCGGGAGAAACAAGCGTCGCGTAGAACTGTCCGGCGACGCCTATGGTTCATGGCGCTCTCCACTTCTGAAGTTGTGGCAGATAGCCGGTTCGTATCCTCTGTTGGAGGAGCGTCCGGCGCAAGCCTGGTGTTCGTCCCCGCCTCCGGACCAGACGTTGGAGCCTGGCTGGTAGAGGCGCAGTTGGCGGCCCCTCCAGATATAGTCCGGCGAGGCCTCTTTGTCCTGGAAACAGTACGGATGTTAACATGCCCTGACAGAATAACGCCAGGAAGACAGAGGGCGCGTTATACCTTTGTACCGAACTCTCAGTCCGGACTTCATCCCTTTTTACCCCACGGGGCCCGGCGGCTCCTCGTTGGCTAGCCGCCGCAGGTTCGGCCTCCCTCCTCGGAAATCTCCCCTGTAAAATATGGTTGTCGTCAGAAACGCCGGAATATGTAAGGACGGAATCTCTCTTGCGGGAATAAACACTCTGGTTTCTGTCACCTGGGAGGCCGGGATTAACCCGGGATAATCAGCCATAATGGCCACCAAGGTATTATCTTTGCTTAACTGGTGGAACACCCCGTCGAGGAGCTCCACCGATATGTCCGGATCCTCTTCGGAGTCCGGATCGAGGGACCGTTCTGGGTCCTCAGGCTGTGGAGGGCAGCTGTTGATATCCTTTACCTCTTGTCAAAGCTCCTGCATTGAAATCACCAGATTACGTATCTAGTCATGGGAGCATTAAATAAGCGGGCAAGTGCAATTGTTCACTTACCCAACTTGGAGGTTCATACATAGTGAATCCGGCCCGCGGGTTGACGCGGAGGAAGTCCTCCTTTTCTCCCTTGTACAAAGATGTTAGAATCTTTACTAGAGCAGCAGCTGTGTCTGGCCCTTTGCGGCCGTAACGGGTGGCGTCATCCTCCCCGTTGAAATCCCACATGGGGTGGCTCCTATATTGAAGCGCATGCACCCCCCGCATAATACGTGCGGCCATGACTCCAATCATGGTTAGTCCGGAATGAGCCAATAGTCTTATCCGGCCCATCAGGTATAGAACGTCTCTGTTGCTTTCTCTCTGAGAGCTCCACGGACGCCAACTTAAGCGTTTCCTTAAGGGAGCCATGTTGAACTCAGGGAGGCCGACCCGGACAGGGTCCGGCAGCGGGACGTCGTCTATGTAGAACCATTCTGAAGGCCAGTCCTCGGACGCCTTCTTTGGGGTTCCGGATAGGTATCCGGTCCCGGCGATGCACCATATTTCGGCTCCGCCCACTTGGTATATAGACCCCTTCTGAGAACGGGGCACCAAGCAGAACAACCTCTTCCACAGCGCAAAATGAGCCTCGACGCCTAAAAATAGCTCGCAAAGGGCAACGAAGCCTGCAATATGTAGCACAGAGCCAGGCGTGAGGTTGTGCAGCTGGAGGCCGTAGAACTCCAGAAGCCCGCGGAGGAATGGATGAATTGGAAATCCCAGACCCCTTAATAAATAAGGGACGAGGCACACCCACTCTCCTTTTGAAGGATTGGGGGTGCTCTCCGCTTGCTTGCCGCCGTTGTAGGTGGCGAGTCCGGCTCGGACCGGGACCATATATGCTTGGGGAAGGAATCCCTTGGCTTGCAGTGACACTAGCTCGCTGTGTGGGATGGTGCAACTCTCCCAGTCTCCGGATTTGGGGCTGGAGGGGCGAGGGGAGGAGCTACGACGGCTGGCCATGTTGGAATGGACCTTTGCTGGAGACGCTCTAATGATAACTTGCGGGGAGAAGAAGATGCGGTTTGGATCTAGATCCCCATCCCGTTAAATAGGCGGCTCGTTTATATGACCAAGGGTGTGAATATAAAAAAAAACCCGGGCTTTTCGCATTCGTTCAACACGTGGAAGACGGCAATTATTGGGCACCAAGACCGAGGAGCGCTACGGACATCATTCATACAGGTACACAAGATTCGGAGGGGGAACCCGCCTTGCAATGCCGAAGACAAATTTGCGCGCTGGACTCGACGTCATTGAAGCCTGGTTCGGGGGCTACTGAGGGAGTCCTGGATTAGGGGGTGTTCGGATAGCCGAACTATATCTTCAGCCGGACTTCAGGACTATGAAGATACAAGATTGAAGACTTCGTCCCCCGTCCGGAAGGTTCTCTCCTTGGCGTGGAAGGCAAGCTTTGCGTGCGAATATTCAAGATCTCCTACCAATGTAACCGACTCTGTGTAACCCTAACCCTATCCGGTGCCTATATAAACCGGAGGGTTGTAGTCCGTAGGACGAACACATCATAACCATCATCATACCCATAGGCTAGCTTCTAGGGTTTAGCCTCCTTGATCTCGTGGTAGATCTACTCTTGTACTACCCATATCATCAATATTAATCTAGCAGGAGTAGGGTTTTACCTCCATCGAGAGGGCCCGAACCTGGGTAAAATAAAGTGTCCCTTGTCTCCTGTTACCATCCGACCTTGACGCACAGATCGGGACCCCCTACCCGAGATCCACCGGTTTTGACACCGACACCCTGTGACTCACAAATTCTACCAAAACAGTTGCAGGTGCCGACGATGCCAGTCCAGATGATTCAACCGAGCTCAAGTGGGAGTTCGACGAGGAACGTGGTCGTTACTATGTGTCTTTTCCTGATGATCAGTAGTGGAGCCCAGTTGGGGTGATTCGGGGATTTGTGTAGCATTTGGGGTAGTCTTCTTTCATTTTGGTTCCGTAGTCGGACCTTGAGTGTAATCTGGATGATGAATGTTTATTTATGTATTGTGTGAAGTGGCGACTGTAAGCCAACTATGTATCTCTTTCCCTTATGTATTACATGGGTTGTGTGAAGATTACCTCACTTGCGACATTGCTTTCAATGCGGTTATGCCTCTAAGTCGTGCTTCGACACGTGGGAGATATAGCCGCATCGAGGGCGTTACAAGCATCTCGGCTTCCGATGATCTCGGCTAGTGGGGCTGTGCAGACCATAGTGACTGGATGCTCTTGAAAGTAAGCCTTCAACTTCTTGGCGCAAAATGCATGCCGTAGCACATCTTCTGGTAGTGGGGGTAGTTCTGCTTGGAGGTCGACAGCACTTCGCTCAGGTAATATACCGGTGTCTGGACAGGCAGTGCTTTGCCTTCCTCCTTGCGCTCAACTACAATGACTGTGCTGACTACCAGGCTGGTGGCGGCAATGTACAGGAGCATGGTCTCGTTAGGAGTCGGAGCCGCCAGCACAGGGGGAGTAGTCAACATCTTCTTCAACTGGAGAAATGCTTCGTCAGCCTTGTGGTTCCACTCGAAAAAAGTGGTCTTCTTCATGAGCTGGTACAAGGGGAGAGCTTTCTCGCCCAGCCGACTGATGAATCGGCTGATGGATGCCAGACAGCCAGTGAACTTTTGCATGTCCAGCAGTCGGCTGGGTACCTCCATCCTCTCAATGGACTTGATCTTTACAGGGTTGCACTCTATGCCGCGTTCAGAGACTAGGAAGCTAAGGAGTTGGCCGGCTGGTACTCCGAAGACGCACTTCTCAGGGTTGAGCTTGATCTGGAATCGGCGCAGGTTCTCAAAGGTCTCCTTTGAGGTCTTCCAGCAGTGTTCCATGCTTTTCCGTCTTCACCACCACATCATCCACGTAGACGTGGGCGTTTCTGCCGAGTTGCTTGAGGAGGCATTTCTGCATGCAACGCTGAAAGGTGGCGCCGGCATTCCTCAAGCCGAACGTCATGGTCAGGTAGCAGAAGGCTCCAAACGGCGTGATGAAGGCGGTTTTCAGTCTGTCTGCCGGGTTCAGCTTGATCTGGTGATATCCTGAATATGCATCTAAAAAGCTCAACAGCTCGCATCCGGCTGTGGAGTCTATCACCTGATCAATTCTCGGCAGAGCAAACGGGTCCTTGGGGCAAGCTTTGTTGAGGCTGGTGTAGTCAATACACATTCACCACTGCTTGTTCTTCTTCAGCACCAGGACCGGGTTGGATAGCCATTCTGGAAAGAATACTTCCATAATGAAGCCGGCCGCAAGGAGTCGGGCTATCTCTTCTCCAACAACTCTTCTTTTTTCTTCTGACAGGCGGCGCAAGGGCTGCCTGACTGGCTTGGCATCAGCTCGGACGTGTAACTTGTGCTCGGTGAATTCCGTCGGTACACCTGGCATGCCTTTAGGGGACCATGCGAAGATGTCCCGATTCTCACGGAGGAAATCGACGAGCTCGCCTTCCTATTTGCTGTCGAGGTTCGCACCTATGACAGCGCACCTCTCTGGGTGCTCCGGGTCCAAGGGTATCTTCTTTGTCTCTTTGGTTGGCTTGAACGAACCCTCATTTTCCGACTCCTTAGGGTTGGGCGACATCTCCGGCCGCTTGTCGGCCATCGCCACAACCCGATCGAGGAGCCGCTTCTCAGCTGCGATCACCAGGGACTCGGCCAGCCGACTGCTTTCAGCCGCACAAGCGGATGACTTTCTGTAGTCGCCGGCTATGGTCAGAATCCCCTTGGAACTCGGCATCTTCATCTTGAGGTAGGCGTAGTGGGGAACCGCCATGAACTTGGCCAGTCGGCCAAGCAAGGCATGGTATGGGCTCTCAAGGTCCGCCACTTCAAACCAAACTGACTCTCGGCGGAAATGATCTTTGTCCCCAAAGAGGACGTCTACCAGGATCTTCCCGATTGGTGAGCAGGAAAGGCCAGGAACAATGCCATGGAACACAATACGGCTGTTCTGAAGCTGTCTTTGCTTGATTCCTAACTTCTCCATTGTGTCCTTGTACAGGATATTGATGCTGTTGCCTCCGTCTATCAGCACTCGCGAGAAGCGAGCGGCTCTTTTATCCGTGGCAAAGGTGGCCTCCAAGACTAAAGCGTAGGAGCCTGGACTCGACATCACCTCTGGGTGATCAACCCTGCTCTAGATGATAGGTTTCTTGGACCAGTGCATGAACTCTGGTGTCTCTGATGCTACTGCGTTCACCTCTTGCTACTGCAGCCGCCTGCTGCGTCGATCGTCAGCCACGCTGGTGAACACCATGTAGGCTCCATGCTCTTCTGGGTACTCGTCTTGTACTGCGCCGACTGGCTTGACAGCCGGCTGCTGGGGCGAAGGCGGAGGCGGCTGCCCAGCAGGAGGGGGAGGCAAGAGGCCGTCTCCCTTGGCGATCCTGGTGAGCCAGCGACACTTCCAGGTGGTGTGGTTAGACGGCTTCGCGCCGCTATGGAACTTGCAAGGGCCATCAAGAGTTTGCTCGTAGGAGAAAGCCGGCAACCAGTTGGGCTTGCCACCTTTCTGTCGCTTGGGTGGAGGATGTCCCTCCGGCTGCTGGTCCTCGACCGTCGCCACCCGCCGGCTACTGGTAGCCGGCTGTGGGGCTTTGCACTTGTGGTCGTTCTGCTGTTGCCGCTGACTGGCGTCTCCAGCCGGAGTTCTGGGAGCTTGAGGGGCCACTTTGCCAGTCGCACTAACTTGAATCTCCGCCTTCATGGAGGAGTCGGTTGTGGCATACTTGTCTGCTATGATCAGCAGCTCGTCGAGGGTTTCTGGCTCGTCACAGAGGAGCTTGTGCTTGAGGAGGGTGCCTTCTCTGCACCTGGCGGTGAAGTACTCGATAGCCTGCAGCACATGCACGCCCTCACGGGAGTTCCGAAGCTCGGCCCAGCGCGTGAGGTAGTCGCGAGTTGACTCGCTGGGGTCTTGCACACATAAGGAGAGTTGGCGAGGCTTGGGAGGTCGCTTGTACGTGCTTGTGAAGTCGCGGACGAAGGCATCGGTGAAGTCGACCCAGCTGTTGATGCTGCGGGGCTTCAGGCTGTTCAACCATGTCCGGGCCGTGCCCTAGAGCATGAGTAGAACATACTTCACGGCAACTCGCTTGTTGCCGTTCGCTATACTGACAGCCGTGGAGTAGTCAACCAGCCAGTCTTCCGGCTTCACGGAGCCAGTGTACTTGGGTGTATCACTGGGGAGCGTGAACCCTCTAGGAAAGGGCTCATCTCGGATGCGGGGACCGAAACACGGCGGACCCAACTCGTCTTCTTCTTCTAGCGCCAGGGATCGGTGGAGTCGGTCGATCCGATGGCGTGTGTCATTTTCTCCGACTCCCTCTCGACGGCCAAGGCGGTCGCCGAGAGTCGGATGTTCAACAAGCGGCGGGGAGGCTCGCCTTTCCTTGCGAGGGGGAGGAGGTGGACAATCGTCCCGCCGTTCCACTGCTCTTGGGCGGCCGTCTTGGTCGCGCTCGATGGTGACGCGAGTCCGACTGTGGCTGACAGCCGGATCCTTGTCTTTTCTTCCACGGACACCGCCAGTCGGCGTCCGTGACGTCGCGCCTTGGTCTCGGCGGGGAGGCGGGTCGTCATTCTGCTGTCATGGCGCATCTGTGCGGCAGCCGGCCTCGTTTTGCTCGACGGCCGCGTCGAGGAGCCGCTGGACGCACTCCGTCATCAGGCGATGTTCTTCGCCCTCGAAATTGTCCAGCTCGTCAGCCGCCCCCTGGGCGACTCGGATGTTCTTCGCAGGCGTGGCGTATACAGGGCGATTTTCCCCGAACAGGTTGGCGATGGCAATGTCGCACTGCTGGACCGCGCCAAGGCGGCTGGGCCCAGCCGGAGCCGGCGATCCGCCCACAGCGCGATCCATCTCACGCTGGTAGGCCTCTGACAAGCGCCTCATGCTGGCCAGCTTCTTCGCGCCTTCGACGAGCTGGAGGCGGCGTGCCTCTAGCGTCTCGGCATCGGCGTCTTCGGGAATGGGCGCGGTTAGGTCTTGTAGCGCTGCGTCGAGCGGCTCATGAGCTCCTCCACCGGAATGCTCGCCATGATCGATGACGAGCACCTCTGTGACGGTGCTTCCGCCGCTCTCCGTGCGAGGGAGCGGTTCTTCGTAGACCACCACGTTGGTGGGAAACGCATCGAGCGACGCAGTATCGGAGTCGACCAGCATCGGGTCGGTGGAGCCTACGGACTCCAAGTCCACGGTAGGCTCGCCGGCAACGTGGAGTTGGTCAAGGAGGCCCGTGAGGAGGCTATCGGGGCCGCCCGTGCCTGCGTCGGATGCGGGCTCGTTGGTGAGGCGGACCTCGCCGACAAGTTCGGCGAGGCAGCTGGCTGCGTAGGCGATCTCAGCGCCGTGCAGCGCGTCGGCGCAGACTCCGTCTGGCGTGCCGGGCTGGCTGCGCTCGCCAGGGAGGAAAAGGGTTCCTGTCCAGAGCAAGTCTCCGGACGACGGTGCACCTCGCCCCACGGTGGGCGCCAAATGTCGGGGGTTGGGTGCGCCATATGCCAAGGGATGGCTTATCATGGTGGGAGCGAGTAGAACGTCGCCGGCGCCTGGAAACGGGAAGAGGCGAAGACATGCACGCCGGCGAATCTTACCCAGCTTCAGGGCTCTCCGAGGAGATAACACCTCTACTGCTGCTCTGCGGGGTCTCCGCATGATCACTATGGCAAAGTGTGTACATGGTTGCTCCTTGAGCTGTTTCCTGGAGGTAGGAGAAGGCAAGGCTAGCTCTCTCCTTCCTATATGATCTGTTCTAGTGCTAATGGATTCGAACCCTTTGCATGGGTGCCCTGGGGGGTTTATATAGGCCTACCCCCCAGGGGTACAATGGTAATCCGGCTGGGCGTGGGTCCCAGCCGTCTGTCTCTCAGGCCGCCGTCTTCTCCGCCGACTGCCGGGGCCCGCCGTCTGGTCCGGTATGGAGCCGACATGCCATGTCCGCCGCGGGCGGGTTTTGCCGGCTGCGGATTACTGTAGCCGTGCTTCTAATGACGCGGGCTTGGTCGTGGGGGCATGGCAACAGTGCCGCCGCCTGACGGGCGATCACTGTTGTCATTCCCCGTCTCGTCTGGTTAATGGCGTGCGGGGCCCGTGGGAGGGGCTAGCCGACTCCTGGAGGCCGACTCCCACCGGGTCCGACTGGTGGCACTCTTGCCGTCTTCTGGACCCCCACTGACTGGTGGGACCCGCCGTCTCCGGGTCGCACAGACAGGCCATCGTGGGCACAGGGTTCCGCCCACTGGGGCTGATGTCAAGGATGGCATGGCAACAGTGCCGCGCCGGACGGAGATCTCCGATGGTACGGCGTACTGTGGCCATGCCTGCCCTCGGTAAGGGGCGGGAGTGGCAATTACTGAGGCCACGCCCCGTCCCGTCTCTTCTTGCGAGACTACGAGGTGGTTGGAGTCGCGGGCCGACTCCCCATAGCCGGCTTTTTTGGAAGCCGCCAGCTAGGAGTCGGCTCATCTCAAAGTCGCCCCTGCGACTCGGCCCTGAGTGGGTAGTCGGCTGCGCTGCTGCCGACTCCTAGAGGCGGCTCTCTGTCCTGGGGTCTTGAGGGGCGCAGCCTGCCCCGATGTCTTGAAAGATTATGGGCCTCGGGTTAGCCTACCCGTGGCCCATTACTCCGACAAGCAACGTCTACAAGAAGAAGGTTGTCTAGTAGACATCACTCATCCTCTCGCACAACCTGCAAATTCACTCCGGAGTCATCTGCAGAACCTATTATTAGATTTGCACGCATGCCGCATACTACCTGGTACATGACATTCTTTGCAATAAAAGCAAGTCTTACCCGATGGGGCCTTCTCGAACTCCGTCACCGCGGCAACTGCGGCCTAAATCTGGGCTTTGCACTCCTCCAGCTCCTGAGACAACTGGGTATTCTTCTCCGTAGGAACCTATGCAAACAATGATCCTTAAATCAGTCGTACCAACTGTTTCAAGTCTCAGGGGCTATTGATATACATAATTATTAGAATTTCTTACTCGTATATCTTTTACATACTGGCCCGTGGCTCTGGCAAGACCATTTTGTGCAGCTCGGATGTACGCGTCTCCTGAGTTGAAGGCATCAAACGCCTCTTGAGAGAAACAAGTGTCACGGAGTACGGACCGGCGACGCCTGTGATTTATGGCGCTCTCCACCTTGGAATTTGTAGCGGATAGCCTATCCGCATCCTCTGTAGGAGGAACATATGGCATTGGCCCCATGTTAGCGTCCGCCTCTAAGTCCGGCTCTAGAGCCCGACTGGTGGAGGCGTGACCGGCAACCTCTCCGGATATGGTCCTGCGAGCATTTTTCCTACTAGGAAACATGGGCGTTATTATATTTTGAAAGACTAACACCATAGAGCGGGGTTCTCTTTCATTCCTCTACGACGACGTCTCAGTCCTGACCGCATTCCTTTTAAGCCTACCCAGCTTCGGTGCCCCTTATTGGTGAGTCACTGCGGGTTCAGCATGGCGTCCCGAGGGCCTTCCCTGTAAAGCACCATATGTGTGTGGTAGGTGATGTGTATAAAAAGGGATCCTTCTTGGAAGTTAGGACTCCGGTTTTGCTTACATGCGATGCAGGGAGTAGTCCCGGATAATCGGCTATGATGGCCACCATAGCACCGTCGCAGCTTAATTGATAGAACTTCCTGTCAATAAACTCCACGAATGTGTCCGAATCTTCTTCAAGTCCGGGGTCGAGGGCCCGCTCAGGGTCCTCCGGTTGTGGAGGCGGGCTGTGGACCTCCCTTATAGCTTTTCGCAGTTCCTGCTATGAAATGGCAAGGTAAATAATTATGACGAAGAATGCGGGAAGGTTGGGAGTAAAAAGTAGCAGCTCACCCAGCTTGTAGGGTTGTACATGGAGAATCCATCCCGTGGCTTGATGCAGCACTACAGAAAAAAGACACATCTGTGACATTTTGGGCCGAACGAATTTTTTTCTGTCATACATATGACACTTCTATGATGATAATTGTGACAAAACCCGATATCATCATAGATGTGGTGGGCTCCTACTTCTATGAAAAAAAATCATGACATAAAATGGGCTTTTCATCCTGGGCGGGTTGGAGACGCAGCTGCATGACATTCTTTGGGCCGTCCATGACGGAAAAAAACCGTGGTAGAAGCGAGGGCGAGGAAAATTTCGGGGAGTTCCCGGTTACGGTGGGAAGTCGGGGCCGAGCGATGCGCGTTTCTCTCGTACACGTACGAGCGTGTGTGCGAGGCGTTGGCTCTAACTGAACCCGAGCGAGGCGTTGGGCTCTAATTGAACCCGAGCGATTGCACCGCAGGCTACGCGTTACTGAACCCAAGCGATCGATCGATGGCTGTTACCTGAACCCGATCGAGCGATTCCTTTGCTACTGCTGCTGAGTGAAGCCGATTGATGCTGCCTCTGGGATGAACAGTGAGCGTTGCGGGGAGGTTTAGATGAACAATGAGCGGTGGCGTTGCCTCTGGATGAACAGGACCCCGTGGTGTGGTGGAGGGCTGGATGAATAGTAGACAGTGGAGGGGTGCCCGTGGAGGGGTGGTTGAATAGGACCCCGTGGTGTGGAGGGCTGGATGAATAGTAGACAGTGGAGGGGTGCCCGTGGAGGGGTGGTTGAACAGGACCCCATGGTGTGGAGGGCTGGATGAATAGTAGACAGTGGAGGGGTGCCCGTGGAGGGGTGGTTGAACAGGACCCCATGGTGTGGAGGGCTGGATGAACAGTAGACGGTGGAGGGGTGGTTGAACAGTAGTCGGTGGAGTAGCGCGCGGTGGAGGCTGGATGAACAGGAGCCCGTGGAGGCTGGAGGAGGTCGACGGTGGAGATGAACAGTATCCCGTGGAGTCCTGTTTTGCGGTACGCCACACCCCTCCCGATGAACAGGACCCTCGTTTCGACCGTAGCGCTCCAACACAAGTCCGTTTCGTCCGTTTTGCGGTACGCTACACCCCTCCCGATCAACAGGACCCCCGTTTCGACCGTAGGAGGTCCGTTTCCTCCGTTTTGCGGTACGCCAGACCCCTCCCCATCAACAGGAACCCATTCCGTACGTAGGAGGTCCGTTTCCTCCGTTGTGCGGTACGCCAGGCCTCGTTTCCATCGCCTGTTCCATCCAAGCCCTCCCAATGAACACGACCACGCATTCCATTTCGACCCAGCCGGTTGACTCTCATGCGTTCCGTTGCCTCCCAATGAACACGACGCATTTCGTTGCCTCCCCATGAACACGACACATTCCATTGCCTCCCCATGAACACGACGACGATGTTGTTTCTCCTTTCTGACCCAGCCATGTCAACGAGCCCTCGCCGTACGTATGCGCGAGTAGGCGTTCGAGACCCCGCCGGTATGTACACATACGTGGCCGTATTTTCTTTCTTGCACCCTGGCCGTTGTACGAACGTGTACATGCTACGTGTGCGCCTCTACTACGACACATGCGCGCCTCTACATCGACTAGTATGTACGTACACGTTCGCGACCAGAATGACAACGCTGCATATGCATCGACGAGGTGGGTCCCGACTGTCAGGCACTTTCTCGCCTGCGAAGATGTAGCTGGTGGGTCCCAGCAGTTAGGGGGCGAATCGTTTTGTTTTGTTTTTTGCCCGGATGCATTTCCTTGCGTGCGAAGGTGTAGCTGCTGGGTCCCAACAGTCAGGGGGGCGAATCATTTTTTCTGCTCGGACGCAGTTACATCTTCGCACGCAAGGAAGTGCGTCCGAAAAAATGATTCGCCCCTGACTGTTGGGACCCACCAGCTACACCTTCGCACGCAAGGAAGTGCGTCCGGGCAAAAAACGATTCGCCCCCCTGACTGCTGGGACCCAGCAGCTACACCTTCGCAGGCAAGGAAGTGGTGGGTCCCAGCAGTCAGGGGGGCGAATTGTTTTTTTGGACGCACTTCCTTGCGTGCGAAGATGTAGCTCGTGGGTCCTAGCAGTCAGGGGGCGAATCATTTTTTTCGCGAAATACGGTGGCCCGTCCGGTGGGTCCTCGCTGTCAGGGGGAGGAATAATTATTTTGCGCGTAATAAGGAGGCAGTTCCTTATGCCTGTCGTGGACCCAACTGTTAGCCTCTCCACGTACAGTCCACGTCCGATGGAAGTCGTTCCTTGACCACGTTGACCACGCCGCGCCGAGAGCACCAGGGCGGTGGACGATGGCGAGGCCTAGGAAGGGGACGACGCGGAGCCGGGGAAGACGCGGCAGTGGATGCACACGCGGAGAGGAGTACGAGGGTTCACTAGTTCGGCTGCGCTGCTGTCGCCGCAAAATAACAGGGGGTGTGGGTGAGTGGAGGGATGGCCTGGCCAACGGTGGGAGTAGTAGGGGCGGTGAGGCCTCCGCGGCAGCACAGCCGGCCACGGGAGGCAGGAGCAGGTGGCACGACCGACGCTCTGGAGCAAGAAGACGAGAGGTTGAAGAAGCACGACGGCCGTTGGATGGACATCATACGGTCACTGCAGCTAGAATCGTTTATATTGACTAAGTTGACAAAGCCCTTGGTACGTCAACTTAGTAGGCCCACAGGTCAGCTTCCGAAACGGTGCACGCCAGATGTCAGGGGGAGGAATCATTTTTTGTGCGGGTGAAGCTAGAATATTCGAGATTGAAGAAGAAGCACGGCATCCGTTGGATGGACATAAGTTGACTAAGTTGACAAAGCCTTGCATACGCGTCAACTCTGTTTTTTAGGGGACGTGTCAACTTAGTAAGGCCAGAAGTGTGTGGAAGAGAACTTATAACCCATTTGAGATTTGTAAGAATGTGTAGCCCATTTTTGAATTCTAATGGAATTTACTACAGCCCATTTACAGTTTGTTAAAAGTACAGCCCATTTCAACCCACCGTTCAAAACAGAATTCAATAAAATTTACCACATTTTGATGGGATCCGAAATATTTTTATCCCAAAATTTCTAGTCAGATTAAATACAATTTCAATATAAATTTATATTACGTAAATATCCAACGAAACATTACGCTCGCAACAATTAAAGAAATTAATATTTTCAATATCCAAAAATAATATTTTATAAAGTAATCACGTGTTTGGTGCATTTTTTATAGTTACTGCCCAGTTTTTATAATTACATCCCATTTATTATTTCTTAAATCCCATTTTCTTGTTAAGCCTAATGCATCCCTCCTAGGAAAGATTTGCAGCCCAGCGGGGCGGAGAATAACAACTTGACCTTGCCTGGGTATTCCTAAAAAAAGTATAGCTAGACTAGCCATTTTCAACTTGAAACAAAATTAATATCTGGGCTGGATATCTGGTCTGGGCTAGACGGGCCACAACCCGCCCAGTTAATACCTGCAGCGATGTTTTCGTTGTTGTTCAGAGGAGAAAAATTAATATCTGGGCTAAACATCGAAAAAATCTGCAGTGCTCACACCTCAAAAACACAAATACTGCTCGAGCTGCTTGGTCCCAGCTGTCGGCCGCTTCTTATGGAATTCTCTCGTTTATTGACTACTACGAGTACATAGGTTAACAATGGTGTGGGACCGTGGTGTTAGGAAACCAGGAGGAAGCAAAATAAATTATATATATACATCTCTCCCTAATAATAAAGCATGGATTGACTCCGTGGGTTCACCGTCACAATGCGCTTTCTTCCCGTGATTTTACGCTTTAACTTTGAATTTTAAAACTTATTCGAGGTGGTACTAAATTTTGTACGTGCAACTCGATTGACCGGTACGTTCTCGTTTAACTGGGCTGCAATCCAGTTGGGCTGCAATCCGTTAAAAAAAAGAACATTTTATCCAAACGCTCAGCGGACAAGTGAAGGGCGAAGTTGTGGCAGAACCGCAGAAGAGGCAACGCGACGGAGCAGAAGGGGCGGCGCGATGGAGCAGGAGAAGATGGTGCGGTGCGGCGGGCGGAGAAGAATTTTGGAGATGAGCTTGTGGCCACGCTGGACCAGCTGCTGCTGCCCCCATGCGCTGTCGCCGTGGGAGGACCTCGTTGGCGCTGCGAAGGGGGCACAACTCAGGTTGGGTACGCCGTCGGCCAGCGCCGGCGGCGAGCACGCTTCACTGTGACCTGTCCGCCACAGCCAGTCCTCTCCTACCTCCCTCGACGTAACCTTCTCAACCCCTGCATCTGCTTCCGTGTATGATTTGGATGGAATTGCAGTCTCCTTGTCCAACGCAAATCGATTTTGATGGATTGTGTTGGGGAACGTTGCAGAAAATTAAAATTTTTCCTACGGTTTCACCAAGATCTATCTATGAGTTCATCTAGCAACGAGTATTCAGATTAGATAGCATCTACATACCACTTTGTAGATCGCAACGGAAGCGTTCGAGTGAACGTGGATGAGGTAGTCGTACTCGCCGAGATCCAATTCACCGATGATCTAGTACCGAACGGACGGCACCTCCGCGTTCAACACACGTACGGAAAGCGTGACATCTCCTCCTTCTTGATCCAGCAAGGCAAAGGAGAGGTTGGGGAAGAAGGCTCCAGCAGCAGCACGACGGCGTGGTGATGGTGGAACTACAGTACTCCGGCAGGGCTTCGCCGTGCACTTACGGAGGAGGAGGAGGTGTTGGAGAGGGAGAGGGAGGCGCCAGGGCAATGGGTGCGCTGCCCCCTCCCCTGCCCCCTTTTATATAGGCCTCTTGGGGGGGCGCCGGCCCTGGGAGATCTAATCTCCCAAGGGGGCGGCGGCCAGGGAGGTTTCCCTCCCCCCCAAGCCATCTAGGAGGTGCCTTCCACCACTAGGACTCCTCCTAGATGGAACCCTAGGCACATGGGCCCTTTGGGGCTTGTTCCCCTTGTCCCAAGCAGGCCAAGGCGCACCCACTAAGGCCCATGTGGCCCACCAGGGAAGGTGGCCCCACCTGGTGGACCCCCGGGACCCCTTCGGTGCTCCCGGTACAATACCGATAACCCCGAAACTTGTCCCGATGGCCGAAACAGCACTTCCTATATATAATTCTTTACCTCCGGACCATTCCGGAACTCCTCGTGACATCCGGGATCTCATTCGGGACTCCTAACAACATTCGGGTTACTGCACATACATATCTTCACAACCCTAGCGTCACAGAACCTTAAGTGTGTAGACCCTACGGGTTCGGGAGACATGCAGACATGACCGAGACGGCTCTCGGGGAATAACCAACAGCGGGATCTGGATACCCATGTTGTCTCCCACATGCTCCACGATGATCTCATCGGATGAACCACGATGTCGAGGATTCAATTAATCCCGTATATGATTCCCTTTGTCAATCGGTATTTTACTTGCCCGAGATTCGATCGTCGGTATACCAATACCTCGTTCAATCTCGTTAACAGCAAGTCACTTTTCTCGTACCGTAATGCATGATCCCGTGATCAAACACTTTGATCACATTGAGCTCATTATGATGATGCATTACCGAGAGGGCCCGGTGATACCTCTCCGTCAAGCGGAGTGACAAATCCCAGTCTCGATCCATGTCAATTCAACAGACACTTTCAGAGATACCCGTAGTATACCTTTATAGTCACCCAGTTACGTTGTGACGTTTGGCACACCCAAAGCACTCCTACGGTATCCGGGAGTTACACAATCTCATGGTCTAAGGAAAGGATACTTGACATTGGATAACTCTAGCAAACGAACTATGCGATCTTATGCTATGTTTAGGATTGGGTCTTGTCCATCACATCATTCTCCTAATGATGTGATCCCGTTATCGATGACATCCAATGTCCATAGTCAGGAAACCATGACTATCTGCCGATTAACAAGCTAGTCAACTAGAGGCTCACTAGGGACATGTTTTGTTGTCTGTTATTCACACATGTATTACGATTTCCGGATAACACAATTATAGCACAAATAAAGACAATTATCATGAATAAGGAAATATAATAATAATGCTTTTATTATTGCCTCTAGGGCATATTTCCAACAGTCTCCCACTTGCACTAGAGTCAATAATCTAGTTACATTGTGATGAATCGAACACCCATAGAGTTCTGGTGCTGATCATGTTTTGCCTTAGGGAGAGGTTTAGTCAACGGATCTGCGACATTCAGATCCGTGTGCACTTTACAAATTTCTGTGTCTCCATCTTGAACATTTTCACGAATGGAGTTGAAGCGACGCTTGATGTGCCTAGTCTTCTTGTGAAACCTGGGCTCCTTTGCAAGTGCAATAGCTCCAGTGTTGTCACAGAAGAGCTTGATTGTCCCCGACGCATTGGGTATGACTCCGAGGTCGGTGATGAACTCCTTCACCCAAATTGCTTCATGTACTGCCTCCGAGGCTGCCATGTACTCCGCTTCACATGTAGATCCCGCCACGACGCTCTGTTTGCAACTGCACCAGCTTATTGCCCCACCATTCAAAATATACACGTATCCGGTTTGTGACTTGGAGTCATCCAGATCTGTGTTGAAGCTAGCGTCGACGTAACCTTTTACGACGAGCTCTTCGTCACCTCCATATACGAGAAACATTTCCTTAGTCCTTTTCAGGTACTTCAGGATATTCTTGACCGCTGTCCAGTGTTCCTTGCCGGGATTACTTTGGTACCTTCCTACCAAACTTACGGCAAGGTTTACATCAGGTCTGGTACACAGCATGGCATACATAATAGAACCTATGGCTGAGGCATAGGGGATGACACTCATCTCTTCTATATCTTCTGCCGTGGTCGGACATTGAGCTGAGCTCAATTTCACACCTTGTAACACAGGTAAGAACCCTTTCTTAGATTGATCCATATTGAACTTCTTCAATATTTTATCAAGGTATGTGCTTTGTGAAAGACCTATGAGGCGTCTCGATCTATCTCTATAGATCTTGATGCCTAATATATAAGCAGCTTCTCCAAGGTCCTTCATTGAAAAACTCTTATTCAAGTAGGCCTTAATGCTGTCCAAGAGTTCTATATCATTTCCCATCAAAAGTATGCCGTCTACATATAATATGAGAAATGCTACAGAGCTCCCACTCACTTTCTTGTAAACACAGGCTTCTCCATAAGTCTGTGTAAACCCAAACGCTTGGATCATCTCATCAAAGCGAATGTTCCAACTCCGAGATGCTTGCACCAGCCCATAAATCGAGCGTTGGAGCTTGCACACCTTGTCAGCATTCTTAGGATCGACAAAACCTTCCGGCTGCATCATATACAATTCTTCCTTAAGGAAACCATTAAGGAATGCCGTTTTGACGTCCATTTGCCATATCTCATAATCATAGTATGCGGCAATTGCTAACATGATTCGGACGGACTTCAGCTTCGCTACCGGTGAGAAAGTCTCATCGTAGTCAACCCCTTGAACTTGTCGATAACCCTTAGCGACAAGCCGAGCTTTATAGATGGTCACATTACCATCCGCGTCTGTCTTCTTCTTAAAGATCCATTTATTTTCTATGGCTCGCCGTTCAACGGGCAAGTCAGTCAAAGTCCATACTTCGTTTTCATACATGGATCCTATCTCGGATTTCATGGCTTCCAGCCATTTGTCGGAATCCGGGCCCGCCATTGCTTCCTCATAGTTCGAAGGTTCACCGTTGTCTAACAACATGATTTCCAAGACAGGGTTGCCGTACCACTCTGGTGCGGAACGTGTCCTTGTGGACCTTCGAATTTCAGTAGGAGCTTGATTAGAAGTATCTTGATCATAATCATTAATTTCCTCTCTAGTCGGTGCATGCACCTCAGGAACGATTTCTTGAGTTTCGCCATTTTCCGGTTCAAGAGGTAACAATTCATCAAGTTCTACTTTCCTCCCACTTACTTCTTTCGAGAGAAACTCTTTCTCTAGAAAGGATCCATTCTTGGCAACAAAGATCTTGCCTTCGGATCTGAGGTAGAAGGTATACCCAACAGTTTCTTTAGGGTATCCTATGAAGACGCATTTTTCCGATTTGGGTTCGAGCTTTTCAGGTTGAAGTTTCTTGACATAAGCATCGCATCCCCAAACTTTTAGAAACGATAGCTTAGGCTTCTTCCCAAACCATAATTCATACGGTGTCGTCTCAACGGATTTCGACGGAGCCCTATTTAAAGTGAATGCGGCAGTCTCTAAAGCATAGCCCCAAAAAGATAGCAGTAAGTCGGTAAGAGACATCATAGATCGCACCATATCTAATAGAGTGCGATTACGACGTTCGGATACACCATTACGCTGAGGTGTTCCAGGCGGCGTGAGTTGTGAAACTATTCCACATTTTCTTAAGTGTGTGCCAAATTCGTGACTCAAGTATTCTCCTCCACGATCTGATCGTAGAAACTTGATCTTTCTATCACGTTGATTTTCAACCTCACTCTGAAATTCCTTGAACTTTTCAAAGGTCTCAGACTTGTGTTTCATTAAGTAGATATACCCATATCTACTCAAGTCATCAGTGAGGGTGAGAACATAACGATAGCCACCGCGAGCCTCAACACTCATTGGACCGCACACATCGGTATGTATGATTTCCAATAAGTTGGTTGCTCGCTCCATTGTTCCTAAGAACGGAGTCTTGGTCATTTTACCCATGAGGCATGGTTCGCACGTGTCAAATGATTCATAATCAAGAGACTCTAAAAGTCCATCTGCATGGAGCTTCTTCATGCGTTTGACACCTATGTGACCAAGGCGGCAGTGCCACAAATATGTGGGACTATTGTTATCAACTTTAACTCTTTTGGTACTCACACTATGAATATGTGTATCATCACGTACGAGATTCATTAAGAATAAACCATTAACCATCGGAGCATGACCATAAAACATATCTCTCATATAAATAGAACAACCATTATTCTCAGATTTAAATGAGTAGCCATCTCGAATTAAACGAGATCCAGATACAATGTTCATGCTCAAACTTGGTACTAAATAACAATTATTGAGGTTTAAAACTAATCCCGTAGGCAAATGTAGAGGCAGCGTGCCGACGGCGATCACATCGACCTTGGAACCATTCCCGACGTGCATCGTCACCTCGTCCTTCGCCAGTCTCCGTTTATTCCGCAGCTCCTGCTTTGAGTTACAAATGTGAGCAACTGCACCGGTATCAAATGCCCAAGAGCTACTACGAGTACTGGTAAGGTACACATCAATTACATGTATATCACATATACCTTTGGTTTTGCCGGCCTTCTTGTCCGCTAAGTATTTGGGGCAGTTCCGCTTCCAGTGACCACTTCCTTGCGATAAAAACACTCAGTCTCGGGCTTGGGTCCATGCTTTGGCTTCTTCCCGGCAACTTGCTTACCGGGCGCGGCAACTTCCTTGCCGTCCTTCTTGAAGTTATTTTTACCCTTGCCCTTCTTGAACTTAGTGGTTTTATTCACCATCAACACTTGATGCTCCTTCTTGATTTCTACCTCTGCTGATTTCAGCATAGCATATACCTCAGGAATGGTCTTTACCATCCCCTGCATATTGTAGTTCATCACAAAGCTCTTGTAGCTAGGTGGAAGCGACTGGAGGATTCTGTCAATGACCGCTTCATCCGGGAGATTAACTTCCAGTTGAGTCAAGCGGTTGTGCAACCCAGACATTTTGAGTATGTGCTCACTGACAGAGCCATTTTCCTCCATCTTACAGCTAAAGAATTTATCGGAGACTTCATATCTCTCGACCCGGGCATGATCTTGGAAAACCATTTTCAGCTCTTCGAACATCTCATATGCTCCATGTCTCTCAAAACACTTTTGGAGCCCCGGCTCTAAGATGTAAAGCATGCCGCACTGAACGAGGGAGTAATCATCGCAGCGTGACTGCAAAGCGTTCATAACGTCTTGTTCTGCAGGGAGAATAGGTGCGTCACCCAGCGGTGCTCTTAGGACATAATCTTTGTTGGCAGCTATGAGGATGATCCTCACGTTCCGGACCCAGTCCGTATGGTTGCTACCATTGTCTTTCAGCTTGGTTTTCTCTAGGAACGCGTTGAAGTTGAGGACTACGTTGGCCATTTGATCTACAAGACATATTGTAAATATTTAGACTAAGTTCATGATAATAAAGTTCATTTAATCAAATTATTTAATGAACTCCCACTTAGATAGACATCCCTCTTCTAGTCATCTAAGTATTACATGATCCGAGTCAACTAGGCCGTGTCCGATCATCACGTGAGACGGACTAGTCAATATCGGTGAACATTTTCATGTTGATCGTATCTTCTATACGACTCATGCTCGACCTTTCGGTCTTCTGTGTTCCGAGGCCATGTCTGTACATGCTAGGCTCGTCAAGTCAACCTAAGTGTTTTGCGTGTGTAAATCTGTCTTACACCCATTGTATGTGAATGTTAGAATCTATCACACCCGATCATCACATGGTGCTTCGAAACAACGAACTGTCGCAACGGTGCACAGTTAGGGTGAACACTTTCTTGAAATTATTATGAGGGATCATCTTATTTACTACCGTCGTTCTAAGTAAACAAGATGCAAAAACATGATAAACATCACATGCAATCAAATAATAAACGTGACATGATATGGCCAATATCACATAGCTCCTTCGATCTCCATCTTGGGGCTCCATGATCATCTTGTCACCGGCTTGACACCATGATCTTCATCATCATGATCTTCATCATCGTGTCTCCATGAAGTTGCTCGCCAACTATTACTTCTACTACTATGCTAACGCGTTTAGCAATAAAGTAAAGTAATTTACATGGCGATTCTCAATGACACGCAGGTCATACAAAAATAAAGACAACTCCTATGGCTCCTGCCGGTTGTCATACTCATCGACATGCAAGTCGTGATTCCTATTACAATAGCATGAACATCTCATACATCACATATAGATCATTCATCATACATCACAACTTTGGCCATATCATATCACAAAGCACTTGCTGCAAAAACAAGTTAGACGTCCTCTAATTGTTGTTGCAAGTTTTACGTGGCTGAATTAGGGTTCTAGCAAGAACGTTTTCTTACCTACGTTAAAACCACAATGTGATTTGTCAACTTCTATTTACCCTTCATAAGGACCCATTTCATCGAATCCGCTCCAACTAAAGTAGGAGAGACAGACACCCGCCAGCCACCTTATGCAACTAGTGCATGTTAGTCGGTGGAACCGGTCTCATGTAAGCGTACGTGTAAGGTTGGTCCGGGCCGCTTCATCCCACAATACCGCTGAAGCAAGATAAGACTAGTACCGACAAGAAAAAGTTGACAACATCTACGCCCACAACAAATTGTGTTCTACTCGCGCAAGAAGAACTACGCATAGACCTAGCTCATGATGCCACTGTTGGGGAACGTTGCAGAAAATTAAAATTTTTCCTACGGTTTCACCAAGATCTATCTATGAGTTCATCTAGCAACGAGTATTCAGATTAGATAGCATCTACATACCACTTTGTAGATCGCAACGGAAGCGTTCGAGTGAACGTGGATGAGGTAGTCGTACTCGCCGAGATCCAATTCACCGATGATCTAGTACCGAACGGACGGCACCTCCGCGTTCAACACACGTACGGAAAGCGTGACGTCTCCTCCTTCTTGATCGAGCAAGGCAAAGGAGAGGTTGGGGAAGAAGGCTCCAGCAGCAGCACGACGGCGTGGTGATGGTGGAACTACAGTACTCCGGCAGGGCTTCGTCGTGCACTTACGGAGGAGGAGGAGGTGTTGGAGAGGGAGAGGGAGGCGCCAGGGCAATGGGTGCGCTGCCCCCCTCCCCTGCCCCCTTTTATATAGGCCTCTTGGGGGGGCGCCGGCCCTGGGAGATCTAATCTCCCAAGGGGGCGGCGGCCAGGGAGGTTTCCCTCCCCCCCAAGCCATCTAGGAGGTGCCTTCCACCACTAGGACTCCTCCTAGATGGAACCCTAGGCGCATGGGCCCTTTGGGGCTGGTTCCCCTTGGCCCAAGCAGGCCAAGGCGCACCCCCTAAGGCCCATGTGGCCCACCAGGGCAGGTGGCCCCACCTGGTGGACCCCCGGGACCCCTTCGGTGGTCCCGGTACAATACCGATAACCCCGAAACTTGTCCCGATGGCCGAAACAGCACTTCCTATATATAATTCTTTACCTCCAGACCATTCCGGAACTCCTCGTGACGTCCGAGATCTCATCCGGGACTCCGAACAACATTCGGGTTACTGCACATACATATCTTCACAACCCTAGCGTCACCGAACCTTAAGTGTGTAGACCCTACGGGTTCGGGAGACATGCAGACATGACCGAGACGGCTCTCGGGCAATAACCAACAGCGGGATCTAGATACCCATGTTGGCTCCCACATGCTCCACGATGATCTCATCGGATGAACCACGATGTCGAGGATTCAATTAATCCCGTATACGATTCCCTTTGTCAATCGGTATTTTACTTGCCCGAGATTCGATCGTCGGTATACCAATACCTCGTTCAATCTCGTTAACGGCAAGTCACTTTTATCGTACCGTAATGCATGATCCCGTGATCAAACACTTTGATCACATTGAGCTCATTATGATGATGCATTACCGAGAGGGCCCGGTGATACCTCTCCGTCAAGCGGAGTGACAAATCCCAGTCTCGATCCATGTCAACTCAACAGACACTTTCAGAGATACCCGTAGTATACCTTTATAGTCACCCAGTTACGTTGTGACGTTTGGCACACCCAAAGCACTCCTACGGTATCCGGGAGTTACACGATCTCATGGTCTAAGTAAAGGATACTTGACATTGGATAACTCTAGCAAACGAACTATGCGATCTTATGCTATGTTTAGGATTGGGTCTTGTCCATCACATCATTCTCCTAATGATGTGATCCCGTTATCGATGACATCCAATGTCCATAGTCAGGAAACCATGACTATCTGTCGATTAACAAGCTAGTCAACTAGAGGCTCACTAGGGATATGTTTTGTTGTCTGTTATTCACACATGTATTACGATTTCCGGATAACACAATTATAGCATGAATAAAGACAATTATCATGAATAAGGAAATATAATAATAATGCTTTTATTATTGCCTCTAGGGCATATTTCCAACAGATTGCAGTCCGTGTCCTTGTCCAACGCAAATCAATGGAGCTTCCGACCCAGATTGTTGTTGGCTGCTATAAGAACGGAGGGTCCTCGGCTCGAATCTCCATCAGTTAAGTTTTGGACGAAGCATCCAATGTCGACACCGAGTTCGCCGCAAGAAGAAGCGCCGATTTCGTCGAAGGTAGAAGAAGCGCCGAGTTCGGCGAAGGTAGAAGAAGCGCCGAGTTCGGCGAAGGTAGAAGAACAGTCGTCGAGCTGTCCAATGTCGCCTGCATCGGCTATAGCAGAAGTATGTGTCCCCTTGACCCTGTTTTGAGTTATTTTTCTGTCCCCTGTTTCATCTTTTGCATGTGTATCGCTACTGCTGCTGAAACCTTGTACATGGATAGACACATATGTGAGCCCCGGTACATGTACAAAGCTGGCTACTGGCCACCTGAATTCAGTACAAGTGTGCATGTGACAAATAGCAGGTGAAAATGAATAGCAATAGCAGATAGTTGCTAAATAGGGCTGAACCAAAAACTTGCCTGTATGAACGTGCAAAGCAGTAGAGATAATTGTACGTAGTTATTGCTTGAATCTCCACACATTGTATGCCATAATTCAGCCTGCTCAAAATGAACCGTTCAACAAAATAGTTTTGGTGGTAAAGAACATAAAGTAGTATAGTTTTGAATGGTTCTGATTGGTGTGAACTCAGGTGTAGTTTGTGGTTTATAGCTAAGTGTGCTTAACTTACGATTGTTTACAAGCAGTTCGTAAAATGGCTCCTGGCATCCTTTTTGGTTGCTTCATTCATGATTTGCATCTTTGATTTTTTTCAGGACCTTAAGATCAGCGATGAACATACGTCGAGCCGTCCAATATTTCCTGTGGCAGCAACACAAGAGGTATGTATCCCCTTGAAAGATAATCAGTTCCTAGAGCCTCTGTTTGAGTTTATTGTTTCTGAATTGTTGTCCCTGTTTCATGTTCACTAGAGAAACAAAAAGGTTACAAATTCATCTAATCTCAATCATCATGAAGAGGGGAACAAGTGATATGTATTCAAATTTGTGGTCTTTCGTCTGCCCATGATCTTTCTGGAGTACATGCATTCTTTTTCATATGCCTGCTATAAAACTAACAGTTTTCTGGAGGTATTATTTGAAGGAAATATGCCCTAGAGGCAATAATAAAGTTATTATTTATTTCCTTATATCATGATAAATGTTTATTATTCATGCTAGAATTGTATTAACCGGAAACATAATAAATGTGTGAATACATAGACAAACAGAGTGTCACTAGTATGCCTCTACTTGACTAGCTCGTTAATCAAAGATGGTTAAGTTTCCTAGCCATAGACATGAGTTGTCATTTGATTAACGGGATCACATCATTAGGAGAATGATGTGATTGACATGACCCATTTCGTTAGCTTAGCACTCGATCGTTTAGTGTGTTGCTATTGCTTTCTTCATGACTTATACATGTTCCTATGACTATGAGATTATGCAACTCCCGTTTAACGGAGGAACACTTTGTGTGCTACCAAACGTCACAACGTAACTTGGTGATCATAAAGGAGCTCTACAGGTGTCTCCAAAGGTAGATGTTGGGTTGGCGTATTTCGAGATTAGGATTTGTCACTCCGATTGTCAGAGAGGTATCTCTGGGCCCTCTCGGTAATGCACATCACATAAGCCTTGCAAGCATTGCAACTAATGAGTTAGTTGTGAGATGATGTATTACGGAATGAGTAAAGAGACTTGCCGGTAACGAGATTGAACTAGGTATTGAGATACCGAAGATCGAATCTCGGGCAAGTAACATACCGATGACAAAGGGAACAACGTATGTTGTTATGCGGTCTGACCGATAAAGATCTTCGTAGAATATGTAGGAGCCAATACGAGCATCCAGGTTCCGCTATTGGTTATTGACCGGAGACATGTCTCGGTCATGTCTACATTGTTCTCGAACCGTAGGGTCCGCACGCTTAAGGTTTCGATGATAGTTACATTATGAGTTTATGAGTTTTGATGTACCGAAGGAGTTCGGAGTCCCAGATGAGATCGGGGACATGACGAGGAGTCTCGAAATAGTCGAGACGTAAAGGTCGATATATTGGATGACTATTCTCGGACATCGGAAAGGTTCTGAGTGATTCGGGTATTTTCGGGAGTACCGGGGAGTTACGGGAATACGGGGGAAGAAGTATATGGGCCTTATTGGGCCTTAGGGGAGAGGGAGAGGCAGGCCGCGCGCCCCCCATTGACTAGTCAGAATTGGACTAGGGGGAGGGGCGGCGCCCCCTCCTTCCTTCTCTTCCCTCTTCCCCTTCCTTGTCTCCTACTCCTAATACTTGGAAGGACTCCTAGTTGGACTAGGAAAAGGGGAATCGTACTCCCGGTGGGAGTAGGACTCCCCTAGGGCGCGCCATAGAGAGGGCCGGCCCTCCCCTCCTCCACTCCTTTATATATGGGGGCAGGGGGCACCCCATAGACACACAAGTTGATCTTCGTGATCGTTCCTTAGCCGTGTGCGGTGCCCCCCTCCACCATATTCCACCTCGGTCATATTGTAGCGGTGCTTAGGCGAAGCCCTGCGACAGTAGAACATCAAGATCGTCACCACGCCGTCGTGCTGACGGAACTCCTCCCCGACGCTTTGCTGGATCGGAGCCCGGGGACCGTCATCGAGCTGAACGTGTGCCAAGAACTCGGAGGTGCCGGAGTAACGGTGCTTGGATCGGTCGGATCGTGAAGACGTACGACTACATCAACCGCGTTGATATAACGCTTCCGCTTTCGGTCTACGAGGGTACGTGGACAACACTCTCCCCTCTCGTTGCAATGCATCACCATGATCTTGCGTGTGCGTAGGAAAATTTTGAAATTACTACGTTACCCAACAGTGGCATCCGAGCCTAGGTTTTATGGTTTGATGTTATATGCACGAGTGGAACACAAGTGAGTTGTGGGCGATATAAGTCATACTGCCTACCAGCATGTCATACTTTGGTTCGGCGGTATTGTTGGATGAAGCGGCCCGGACCGACATTACGCGTACGCTTACGCGAGACTGGTTCTACCGTCGTGCTTTGCACACAGGTGGCTGGCGGGTGTCAGTTTCTCCAACTTTAGTTGAACCGAGTGTGGCTACGCCCGGTCCTTGTGAAGGTTAAAACGGCATCAACTTGACAAACTATCGTTGTGGTTTTGATGCGTAGGTAAGATTGGTTCTTGCTTAAGCCCGTAGCAGCCACGTAAAACTTGCAACAAACAAAGTAGAGGACGTCTAACTTGTTTTTGCAGGGAATGTTGTGATGTGATATGGTCAAGACATGATGCTAAATTTTATTGTATGAGATGATCATGTTTTGTAACTGAGTTATCGGCAACTGGCAGGAGCCATATGGTTGTCGCTTTATTTTATGCAATGCAATCGCCCTGTAATGCTTTACTTTATCACTAAGCGGTAGCGATAGTCGTAGAAGCATAATATTGGCGAGACGACAACGATGCTACGATGGAGATCAAGGTGTCGCGCCGGTGACGATGGTGATCATGACGGTGCTTCGGAGATGGAGATCACAAGCACATGATGATGATGGCCATATCATATCACTTATATTGATTGCATGTGATGTTTATCTTTTTATGCATCTTATCTTTCTTTGATTGACGGTAGCATTATAAGATGATCTCTCACTAAATTATCAAGAAGTGTTCTCCCTGAGTATGCACCGTTGCCAAAGTTCGTCGTGCCCAGACACCACGTGATGATCGGGTGTGATAACCTCTACGTCCATCTACAACGGGTGCAAGCCAGTTTTGCACACGCAGAATACTTGGGTTATACTTGACGAGCCTAGCATATGCAGATATGGCCTCGGAACACGGAGACCGAAAGGTCGAGCGTGAATCATATAGTAGATATGATCAACATAATGATGTTCACCATTGAAGACTAATCCATTTCACGTGATGATCGGTTATGGTTTAGTTGATTTGGATCACGTGATCACTTAGAGGATTAGAGGGATGTTTATCTAAGTGGGAGTTCTTAAGTAATATGATTAATTGAACTTTAATTTATCATGAACTTAGTCCTGGTAGTATTAGCATATCTATGTTGTAGATCAATAGCTCGCGTTGTTGCTTTCATATGTTTATTTTGATATGTTCCTAGAGAAAATTGTGTTGATAGATGTTAGTAGCAATGATGCGGATTGGATCCGTGATCTGAGGTTTATCCTCATTGCTGCACAGAAGAATTATGTCCTTGATGCACCGCTAGGTGACAGACCTATTGCAGGAGCAGATGCAGACGTTATGAATGTTTGGCTAGCTCAATATGATGACTACATGATAGTTTAGTGCACCATGCTTAACGGCTTAGAATCGGGACTTCAAAGACGTTTTTGAACGTCATGGACCATATGAGATGTTCCAGGAGTTGAAGTTAATATTTCAAGCAAATACCCGAGTTGAGAGATATGAAGTCTCCAACAAGTTCTATAGCTAAAAGATGGAGGAGAATCGCTCAACTAGTGAGCATGTGCTCAGATTGTCTGGGTACTACAATCGCTTGAATCAAGTGGGAGTTAATCTTCCAGATAAGATAGTGATTGACAGAATTCTCTAGTCACCATCACCAAGTTAGTAGAATTTCATGATGAACTATAATATGCAAGGGATGACGAAAGTAATTCCCAAGCTCTTCGTGATTCTGAAATCGACGAAGGTAGAAATCAAGAAAAACATCAAGTGTTGATGGTTAACAAGACCACTAATTTCAAGAAAAGGGCAAAAGGAAGAAGGGGAACTTCAAGAAGAACGGCAAGCAAGTTGCTGCTCAAGTAAAAAGCCCAAGTCTAGACCTAAGCCTGAGACTAAGTGCTTCTACTGCAAAGGGACTGGTCACTGGAAGCAAAACTACCCCAAGTATTTGGTGGATAAGAAAGGATGGCAAAGTAAACAAAGGTATATTTGATATACATGTTATTGATGTGTACTTTACTAGTGTTCATAGCAACCCCTCAGTATTTGGTACTAGTTCAGTTGCTAAGATTAGTAACTCTAATCGGGAGTTGCAGAATGAACAGAGACTAGTTAAGGGTGAAGTGACGATGTGTGTTGGAAATGGTTCCAAGATTGATAGGATCATCATCGCACACTCCCTATACTTTCGGGATTAGTGTGGAACCTAAGTAAGTGTTATTTGGTGTTGAGCATGAATATGATTTGATCACGTTTATTGCAATACGGTTATTCATTTAAGTAAGAGAATAAATTGTTGTTCTGTTTACATGAATAAAACCTTATATGGTTACACACCCAATGAAAATGGTTCATTGGATCTCGATCGTAGTGATACACATAGTCATAATATTGAAGCCAAAAGATGCAAAGTTAACAATGATAGTGCAACTTATTTGTGGCACTGCCGTTTAGGTCATATTGGTGTAAAGCGCATGAAGAAACTCCATGCTGATGGGATTTTGGAATCACTTGATTATGAATCACTTGATGCTTACATACCATGCCTTATGGGCAAGATGACTAAAACTCCATTCTACGGAACAATGGAGCGAGAAACTGACTTGTTGGAAATAATACATACTGATGTATGCGATCCGATGGGTGTTAAGGCTCACGGCGGGTATCATTATTTTCTGACCTTCACAGATGATTTGAGCAGATATGGGTATATATACTTGATGAAACACTAGTCTGAAACATTTGAAAAGTTCAAAGAATTTCAGAGTGAAGTGGAGAATCATCGTAACAAAAATAAAAGTTTCTACGATATGATCGCAGAGGTAGAATGTTTGAGTTACGAGTTTGGTCTTCAATTAAAACAATGTGGAATAGTTTCACAAACTCATGCCACCTGGAACACCACAGCATAATGGTGTGTCCGAACGTCATAACCGTACTTTATTTGATATAGTGCAATCTATGATGTTTCTTACCGATTTACCACTATCGTTTTGGGGTTATGCATTAGAGACAGCTGCATTCACGATAAAAAGGGCACCATCTAAGTCCGTTGAGACGACACAATCTGAACTGTGGTTTGGCAAGAAACCAAAGTTGTCGTTTCTTAAAGTTTGGGGTTGTGATGCGTATATGAAAAAGTTTCATCCTGATAAGCTCAAACCAAAATCGGAGAAATATGTCTTCTTAGGATACCCAAAGGAGACTGTTGGGTACACCTTCTATCACAGATCCAAAGGCAAGACATTCGTTGCTAAGAATGGATCCTTTCAAGAGAAGGAGTTTCTCTCGAAAGAAGTGAGTGGGAGGAAAGTAGAAAACTTGATAAGGTAATTGTACCTTCTCCCTTATTGGAAAGTAGTTCATCACAGAAATCTGTTCCTGTGAATACTACACCAATTAGTGAGATGATCATGTAACTTCGGATCAAGTTACTACCGAACCTCGTAGGTCAACCAGAGTGAGATCCGCACCAGAGTGGTACGATAATCCTATTCTGGAGGTCATGTTACTTGACCATGACGAACCTACGAACTATGAGGAAGCGATGTTGAGCCCAGATTCCGTGAAATGGTTTGAGTCCATGAAATCTGAGTTATTATCCATGTATGAGAACAAAGTATGGACTTTGATGGATTTGCCCGATGATCGGCAAGCCATAAAAAATAAATGGATCTTCAAGAGGAAGACGGACGCTGATAGTAGTGTTACTATCTACAAAGCTAGAATTGTCGCAAAAGGTTTTCGACAAGTTCAAAGTGTTGACTACGATGAGAGTTTCTCACTCGTATCTATGCTTAAGTCTGTCCGAATCATGTTAGCAATTGCCGCATTTTATGAAATCTGGCAAATGGATAAACAAAACTGCAATCCTCAATGGATTTGTTAAAGAAGAGTTGTATACGATGCAACTAGAAGGTTTTGTCGATCCTAAACGTGTTAACAAAATATGCAAGCTCCAGCGATCCATCTATGGACTGGTGCAAGCATCTCGGAGTTGGAATATACGCTTTGATAAGATGATCAAAGCATATAGTTTTATACAGACTTGCGGTGAAGCCTGTATTTACAAGAAAGTGAGTGGGAGCACTACAGCATTTCTGATAAGTATATGTAAATGACATATTGTTGATCGGAAATAATGTAGAATTATTCTGCAAAGCATAAAGGAGTATTTGAAAGGATTTTTTCGAAGAAGGACCTCGGTGAAGCTGCTTACATATTGAGCATCAAGATCTATAGAGATAGATCAAAACGCTTGATAAGTTTTTTCAATGAGTACATACCTTGACAAAGATTTTGAAGTAGTTCAAAATGGAACAGTCAAAGAAAGAGTTCTTGTCTGTGTTACAAGGTGTGAAATTGAGTAAGACTCAAAGCTCGACCACGGCAGAAGATAGAAAGAGAATGAAAGTCATTCCCTATGCCTCAGCGATAGTTTCTATAAAGTATGCCATGCTGTGTACCAGATCTACTGTATACCCTACACTGATTTTGGCAAGGGAGTACAATAGTGAACTAGGACTAGATCACTGGACAGCGGTCAAAATTATCCTTAGTGGAATAAGGATATGTTTCTCGATTATGGACGTGACTAAAAGGTTCGTCGTAAAAGGTTACGTCGATGCAAGTTTTGATACTAATCTAGATGACTCTAAGTCTCAATCTAGATACATATTGAAAGTGGGAGCAATTAGCTAGAGTAGCTTCGAGCAGAGTATTGTTGACATAGAAATTTGCAAAATACATACGGATCTGAATGTGGCAGACCCGTTGACTAAATTTCTCTCACAAGCAAAACATGATCACACCTTAGTACTCTCTGGGTGTTAATCACATAGCGATGTGAACTAGATTATTGAATCTAGTAAACCCTTTGGGTGTTGATCACATATCGATGTGAACTATGGGTGTTAATCACATGGTGATGTAAACTATTGCTGTTAAATCACATGGTGATGTGAACTAGATTATTGACTCTAGTGCAAGTGGGAGACTGAAGGAAATATTCCCTAGAGGCAATAATAAAGTTATTATTTATTTCCTTATATCATGATAAATGTTTATTATTCATGCTAGAATTGTATGAACCGGAAACATAATACATGTGTGAATACATAGACAAACAGAGTGTCACTAGTATGCCTCTACTTGACTAGCTCGTTAATCAAAGATGGTTAAGTTTCCTAGCCATAGACATGAGTTGTCATTTGATTAACGGGATCACATCATTAGGAGAATGATGTGATTGACATGACCCATTTCGTTAGCTTAGCACTTGATCGTTTAGTGTGTTGCTATTGCTTTCTTCATGACTTATACATGTTCCTATGACTATGAGATTATGCAACTCCCGTTTACCGGAGGAACACTTTGTGTGCTACCAAACGTCACAACGTAACTTGGTGATTATAAAGGAGCTCTACAGGTGTCTCCAAAGGTAGATGTTGGGTTGGCGTATTTCGAGATTAGGATTTGTCACTCCGATTGTCGGAGAGGTATCTCTGGGCCCTCTCGGTAATGCACATCACATAAGCCTTGCAAGCATTGCAACTAATGAGTTAGTTGTGAGATGATGTATTAAGGAATGAGTAAAGAGACTTGCCGGTAATGAGATTGAACTAGGTATTGAGATACCAAAGATCGAATCTCGGGCAAGTAACATACCGATGACAAAGGGAACAACGTATGTTGTTATGCGGTCTGACCGATAAAGATCTTCGTAGAATATGTAGGAGCCAATATGAGCATCCAGGTTCCCCTATTGGTTATTGACCGGAGACATGTCTCGGTCATGTCTACATTGTTCTCGAACCGTAGGGTCCGCACGCTTAAGGTTTCGATGATAGTTATATTATGAGTTTATGAGTTTTGATGTACCGAAGGAGTTCGGAGTCGCAGATGAGATCGGGCACATGACGAGGAGTCTCGAAATAGTCGAGACGTAAAGATCGATATATTGGATGACTATATTCGGACATCGGAAAGGTTCTGAGTGATTCGGGTATTTTCGGGAGTACCGGGGAGTTACGGGAATACGGGGGAAGAAGTATATGGGCCTTATTGGGCCTTAGGGGAGAGGGAGAGGCAGGCCGCGCCCCCCCCCCATTGACTAGTCAGAATTGGACTAGGGGGAGGGGCGGCGCCCCCTCCTTCCTTCTCTTCCCTCTTCCCCTTCCTTGTCTCCTACTCCTAATACTTGGAAGGACTCCTAGTTGGACTAGGAAAAGGAGAATCGTACTCCCGGTGGGAGTAGGACTCCCCTAGGGCGCGCCATAGAGAGGGCCGGCCCTCCCCTCCTCCACTCCTTTATATATGGGGGCAGGGGGCACCCCATAGACACACAAGTTGATCTTCGTGATCGTTCCTTAGCCGTGTGCGGTGCCCCCCTCCACCATATTCCACCTCGGTCATATTGTAGCGGTGCTTAGGCGAAGCCCTGCAACAGTAGAACATCAAGATCGTCACCACGCCGTCGTGCTGACGTAACTCCTCCCCGACGCTTTGCTGGATCGGAGCCCAGGGATCGTCATCGAGCTGAACGTGTGCCAAGAACTCGGAGGTGCCGGAGTAACGGTGCTTGGATCGATCGGATCGTGAAGACGTACGACTACATCAACCGCGTTGATATAACGCTTCCGCATTCGGTCTACGAGGGTACGTGGACAACACTCTCCCCTCTCGTTGCTATGCATCACCATGATCTTGCGTGTGCGTAGGAAAATTTTGAAATTACTACGTTACCCAACATTATTATGTGGGTGAAAAGAAGAAAAAGCCATCCATTATGGTGAATTGCATTCAGCCAGTAATCCCAGAACAAAAAAATAACCACCCTGTCGATAACTCGGCCAAACATCTGTAGGAAATCGTAGTCTACCCTCTAATTCCTCTGCCTATTCTGTGGTGCCGCTCAGGGTTTAAAATTATTTAAACGAGATATATAATGTGGCAAAAAAGTACCCATGAAGCAAGTCTATGTTCGTGCTTTTTTAAAAACACTTAAAAATCACCCAAAAAAGAACTACTAACTACAAAAAAAATTTCAAAATGTAAAATAGAAATAATTAATTTACATAAAAATATTTCATAGAGAAATGTGCCGATTTACATAATTTTTTATACTACTCTTCAAAAGGTTTTACATTTTTAATAAAAACAAGGAAATTTTCAGGTTCAAAATATATTTAAATGAGATATATAAAGTGGCAAAAAAGTACCCATGAAGCAAGTCCTGTGTAAATATATATATAGGACGATAAATGTGAAAAAAGTTATCGGGGCCTGAAAATTGCCACTTTTGGCCTAAGTAAGTTATAATGCATCTGCTACATATGTTATCATGTTGTTTACAGAGATATTACCGGGGCATAAACTTGGTTTCTCTAACCTTCTTATCAAGTCAGGTTAAAGTCACCGGAAGTTATCACGTATACAATGTGTATAGTACCAAACCACAAAAGTTATCGGGGATGTTTTTAAACAACCCACTCGCCACAGTTATCATGACCAAGGAACATAAAGTTATCATATCTGTGATGTGTGAGTTACCATGCTGTTCACACAAAAGTTACCAAGAGATATTTCATCAACCCCTCCCCCTCCCCATGTCAAAGTTATTAGGACCGAGGCACATAGGTTATCAGGTCTGTGATGTGTGAGTTACCATGTTGTTCACAAAAAAGTTACCAGGGGATATTTCATCAACCACCCCAGCCCACAGACCCCCCCCGGCACGCACGCGCAGCAGAGTTACCGGCACCGGGGTACATAAGTTATCAGGTTAGCGACAACCATGCTATTTCATCAACCCCTCCCCCGCCATATGCCAAAGTTATCCGAATCGACGCACATAAGTTATCAGGTCTGCAATGTGTGAGTTACCATGTTATTCACGGAAATGTTACGAGGGGTATATTTCATCAAGTCAATATGTCAGTTATCATTGTGCATATATTACCATGCGTTCTACACAGAAGTTATCATGGGTGTATAATCAACAATTTTAGCCCTGTGCAAAAAATAGTTACCGCAGCTCCAACCGTTTGTTCGTTTTAAAATCAATTTTTCACAAACAAAAAATCCATCCCGGCGAGACCTTTGAAACTAGATCTCATGTTAGCATGTTTGACGACTTTTTTTCTGGGTCAAAAGTTATCATACATGAGCTAAGTAAGTTATCCACTTTATTATTCGTATATTACCATGTTATTTACATAGATATTACCGAAGTATATTTTTAACAACTTTTTTTACGGGTCAAAGTTACCGTGATGTTTGTACATAAGTTATCACGTCCAGAATCCTATATTAACATATTATTTACATAGATGTTACCAGAGTATATTATCAGTAACTTTTACCGCGGATCAATGTTATCATGGTGTTTCTACCTAAGTTATCATGTCCGGGGCGTATATTATCACGCTATTTACACAGAAGTTATCAGTGCTATGTTTTCAACTATTTTTTTTTGCACGATCAAATTTACCTTGTGTTTGTACCTAAGTTATCAAGTCTGGGAACCTATATTATCATGCTATTTACACAAATGACAGTGCTAACGTCCGATCGTTCTGTTTCTAATCTACATAACCGAACGACGCGGTTTCCACTATTTCATTCCATCATAGCACAAGTGAACTTAGTCTAAATGATTTAAGTATACATGCATACAGATGAGACGAAATGGCTGACATCAGCCATGATTCAATGGGTTAAAAACTTTCTTCCCGGGTTAAAACTTAGAGCAACTCCAACCGGGCGACACATTTCATCCGCGGGCGTTCGTTTGGATCGGCGCGGACACAAGTCGGCCCAACGCGCTGACCCAAACGGACGCGTGCCAGCTTTTCGTCCGCAGGCGACCCATTTACGGTCCATTTTTGAGCCGGATTTGCATCGGTGCGGACACGAGATGGACGCGCACGCTCGCCTTCTCCTTCCCTCGGGCCCGCTGGTCGGTGGCACATTGGCCTCTCCCCATCCAACAGCAAACCCTCACCCGCCTCCTTCGTCGCCGACGCCGCCGCCCATTTTTTCTGATGACTCTGCCAGCTGCCGGCGCCACACCAGATTTTTTTTGTCTACGTGGAAGACTTAGCACCTGTACGAGGTGGAGCATTGGGATGGGCCTAAACCAAATTGCTCTTACATCGACATTAGTGAGATCAGCTGGCGGTAATAAATGTTCATGTTTAGCCCATTGCCTAATTCCCCTCCCCGCATACAACATTTCTCTCCTTCTCCATTCAATGAGCTTGTCTCTATAAAAAATGGTACAGTATCTGCCTATAGTACTAGTACATGCATACAGTGTACCTACTAGCTAGCTAGTAGGAGTACTAGCCATGCATGCTGCCAGCTGCTAATGCATGTTGCCGCTGCTCCTCTTTTTCTATTACACAGCATCGGTAGATGTGTTCACATGGAGAGAGAGGGGGATGGACAAGGACAGCACGTAGAAGCGGGCAGGCAGACAGCGACATGGCAGGGTAGGACCGCCGCCCGATCGGGATCGAACGCCGCGTGATTTCGTTCGGATCTGTTGCAAACGGACAGTCGGCAGGAAAATAGCTTTTGCCCCATATATATATATCTTTACCTACTAATAACCCAGCCAGTGCTTCTGGCCGTACGTCGTCAGTGATTTTGCAACAAAGTCCTATAGTGTTGCTTATTCAACCCGCAGTCCTATCTTAAGTGGATATTGAAAACCTTTCGTTTTTACTGAAAGGACCCTATAGTTTGGTATATTCAACCCGCTGTCTACGTGGGATGGGCCCATCCTATAGTGGGATGGGCTCTTACATCGACATTAGTGAGATCAGCTGGCGGTAATAAATGTTCATGTTTAGCCCATTGCCTAATTCCCCTCCCCGCATACAACATTTCTCTCCTTCTCCATTCAATGAGCTTGTCTCTATAAAAAATGGTACAGTATCTGCCTATAGTACTAGTACATGCATACAGTGTACCTACTAGCTAGCTAGTAGGAGTACTAGCCATGCATGCTGCCAGCTGCTAATGCATGTTGCCGCTGCTCCTCTTTTTCTATTACACAGCATCGGTAGATGTGTTCACATGGAGAGAGAGGGGGATGGACAAGGACAGCACGTAGAAGCGGGCAGGCAGACAGCGACATGGCAGGGTAGGACCGCCGCCCGATCGGGATCGAACGCCGCGTGATTTCGTTCGGATCTGTTGCAAACGGACAGTCGGCAGGAAAATAGCTTTTGCCCCATATATATATATCTTTACCTACTAATAACCCAGCCAGTGCTTCTGGCCGTACGTCGTCAGTGATTTTGCAACAAAGTCCTATAGTGTTGCTTATTCAACCCGCAGTCCTATCTTAAGTGGATATTGAAAACCTTTCGTTTTTACTGAAAGGACCCTATAGTTTGGTATATTCAACCCGCTGTCTTTTGGGCGGCGCGGTTGGAGCTTGCAGGGGGCGGATCCGTGCATCGCAGGGGCTGGGGAGGCGGATCCGGAGGCGGGTAGCGACGCGGGGGTCGCCGGTGACGACGAGGAAGGCTGGACTGCAGCTTCCTGGGCGGATCCATGGCAGAAAAGAGACAGGGTGATGAGGGAGAGAAGAAGGGAGAAAAGAGGGGCGGTGCGGCGTCCCAGGCAAGAGCTCGCCGGAGCCGGGTGATGTCGGACGGGCGGGGGATATGGAAGGATCTGGCACGGCGGCGCGAAGTCCTTGTAGTTGGAGGCGGACCTCCATGGCCGCGGCAACTCAGGCAGCGGTCAGATCTCCTTCGCCGCTCCCGTCTCTCCTGGAGGCACCGCCATCCCCTGGAGCTGGCCACCGTCATGGCCCTGGTGGGCTCAGCCGCTGGAACTCCACATACCCGAGCTCGATGGGCTAGCCAGCCATCCTAGCCGCTTGGCCGAGGTCGTCGCCATGGCCCCGAGCCCTTTCTTCTGTCGCCCGCACCACCGCTACTCGGCTGCTCCCGCCGGCGGCCACAACCTCTGTTGCGACGTCCATGCCTAGCCTCACAGCACCAGCATCTAGGCCTCGACTACTCCTGTGAAGGTACCTCCACTCCCCACTCTCTCCCTCCTGCCACATGTGCAATTTTACTCAGAAACACCATTGTTCAGGATTAGATTTTGGCATCCGCTCTGCTATCGTACTGCAGTTGTTCTTCTGAGGAAACTTAATTGTTTGTTTGCTTCTATTGCTTAGATCAGTCTGTTTTAGTGCTTATCTTTGGTTGTACGAACAGTCAGAACAAAATTTTCTCCATGATTCGCGGCTTGAGCCTTGAGGCACTTGGTTACCAAATAAAATTCAGAAAATGGACTGCTGAATCCTAGATTTTTCCCATAGTTATCAAGACCTGTAACTGAATCTGGTGGTTGTACTGATACATGAGATTGGTCATCTAATCCTAGCTGTTCAGACTTGCGAATTCCGTATTGCTGCCACCGAAATCTGTCTCATTGAAACCTACTGTACAATCCAAATGATCAGTTTTTGTTCGAGCGGGAATCAGAGAACAAAGCTTCAATATCCACTTAGATAGCACAGCTGGTCTTTTACATTGCAATTTGCACTTACTTTTTGTCAGGGGAAATATGCCTCCACGAACACCTATGGGGACCGAGCCCCTTTCTGGTTCAGCGGGGGGCGGAGGTCGCGCGAAGAGCGGATCGAGACGATGCACACAAGGGGTTTACCCAGCTTCGGGCCGCACGGATGCGTAAAACCCTACTTCTGCTTTGTGGTTTGTATTGTGTTCTTGTTCGGGAGCGCTGAGTGCTACAGTACACTCAGGCAGCTAATCAGACCGAGCGTGAGTGGACTCCTCCCTCTTCTTCCTCTACGTTGCGCATGGGGCCTCCTTTTATATGCGCAAGGGGTTACCCACAGGTGGCAATGTAGGCGGGGGTAAAACTGGAAAACACTGTGTTGGGTACAGCTGTTTGCACAGTGCTATCATACCTAACTTTGACAGCAGGGGACAAGGGCATTAAATGCCCGTCTAGGTCGCCCAAACAGTGCACAAAAGGGACCGTCAGGGGCACCACCGTTTGCCACGACGGCTATCCTGTCAGCATTGCTTCGCCACCGCATGCCCCTGGCTGCGCAGCCTTTCGCCACGTACGCCTGGAATGGCCCCAGAGCGACACGTTGGTGGATGAGCTGGAACGCAGGCGCGGGGTGGTGACTTGCCGCGGTTGATGCCTTGTCGCGCCCGGGAGCTTGTTGCTCACCGGTCCTTGCCGGGACGCGTGGCGCGTCGTAGCAAGTCTCTTGTCGTGCCCTAGTCGGCCTTCCCGGCAAGCTCCTCTTGCCGCTGCCTTGTGCTTCGAGCGGCCGTCCCGGCAAGCTCCTCTTGCCGGGGCCTTGCTCTCTTCGGGTGGCCTTCCCGGCAAGCTCCTCCTGCCGGGGCCTTGGCTCAAATACTTTGTTCTTGGATGGCCCAAAAAGGGACCATGGAGAGTTTTGGCGATCACCTGGCAAGCCTTGCCGCGGGGTGCTACGACTGCCCGTGCACAAGTTCGAGGTACTAAGGTACCCCTACTTTAGTACACCGACAGGAGCCCCCGGGCCTGGACCATACACGGTGCCGAGCGCTGTTGGGCCAGGCCCAAACCATTGCATGGGCACGCGCGGCCTGGGTCACGCTGCATCTTCCTCTGCATCCACCACATCCTCCCCGAATGGCACGCGTCGAACGCGGCATCGTGGGGAGAGGTGTGCGTGACGTGGGCGGCGTGCGCGGGGCTGAGCCCCGCAGGCATGCGTCACGTCGCAAAAAAGGGGGGGCGGTTCGCGCCATCTCCATAAGTGGAGGGAGGCGTGGACGCGTGGCTCGTTTGCTGGACGGGGCCGAGGCACGGTTTTCGAGGCGTCCGCTCCCCACGATCACAGGGCGGGGGGAGGTCGCCTCATCCGTCGCCTTGGTCCTGCACGCTAGCCACGCGGCTTCCATGCACCAGGAGTTGCGGACGGTGGAGGCAGGAAACCGGGCCATCGCGGGTCGAGGCAGCAGGCCGGTCCCAGTCGCCTGCTCTTCCTGCGTCTTGATTGGCTGAGCGGGGCGGCCGAGCCCCCACCCTGCTCCTTTATAAACAGCAAGAGGGGGCGACGGAAATCCACACTCCTTCATCTTTTCTTCCCTTCAGCTTCTGATCCCCTCTCTCCATTCGCCATGGAGAAAGGGAACCCTGGTCCTTCATCGGTGGCGGCGAGGGTCGCCGCTAGGCAACGCGCCCCTCCTCCCCTTGCACCCGCGGTGGCAGAGCCAACCGTAAGGGGAAGGGGGAGGGGGCGAGGTCGTGGACGAGGCCGAGGCGCTCGTGGACGAGGCGGACGGGGCGACGCGTCGGCCTCGCCTCCGCCGGCGGCTCCTCTTCTCACGGCAGTCCACATCGGGGACGACCCTTGCGAGTTCTTCGTCAGGCTGAGCCGGGCGCCTCGTCGTCGCCTCCGTCTCCCGGCTCCCTTCGCAAGCGTCATGGAGATGGAACAATCCGAGACGCTAAGACTGCGCATGAGGGGCTGCAGGATCAGCGGCACGCGGGTCCACGTTGAGTCCCCAGCCCCCGGCGTGATGTATCTTGGTCGAGGGTGGAAGTCGTTCGCCCGTTTCCACAGCTTGATGGAGGGGTTCACCCTCCATTTTAAGTTGATGGAGGGCAATCTCCTCTCCGTCAAGGTCTTCGGGTGCTACGGGACCCGGGCCCGGTGCTGCGTGGATAGCTCCTCCGACAGCAAAGGCTCCTCCTCGAGCAAGAGCGACGAGGAGGGGAGCGACAACGACGACGAGGTAGCGGTCGTCGGGATGACGGGTCCGACTAGGCACCGGTTGCGGCTCCGTGTGGCACCGGCGACCCCATCATCCGTGTCGCCGGTTCCTTGAGCTTCTCGGGGTCGTCTCCTTGGCGGCTGGCGTAGGGAGGCTGCAGAAGAGGAAGAGGGCGGGCGGCAAGGCCGTCAACTCGGAGTACGGGGGCTGACGTCCTGCCGCCTCGTCGATCCCTGCTTCCGGCGCCGCCGTCACCGTCCAGCTTTCAAACGGCCCCTGGGGTGTTCTCTTGGTGTCTTCTGCCACCCGTAGCTCGCCTAGGCGCCCCTTTTGCCCTTCTCGCCTCCTTGTCCTACCTCCTGAGGAGAGAGACAAGAAAGGGATTACGGGCACCTTATCTCTTTTTAACTCGTAGGCCCTCGGGCTTTAGTTGCATTTAAAGCTTGTAATCCCATCTCTCATATTTTTCATTCCCTCTGAACTGTACCTGAGTGGAATGTTTTTTTTAATGAAAAGGGGATGTTTGCCGGGCCATTTGTCCCGCGGGTAAAACCCACGCCAAGGAGCGAATCCTTTATATTGTTAAGATAGACACTTCTTTGCCCGGCAACAGGCCCTGCCGTCTTCCCGCGCCACTCGACCTTTCTCACGCCTTTGGCGGAGGTAGGGATGAGGCGGGTTCGGGCTCCTCATTATGTCCCTTTGCCGCCGCGGCTACTACCAAAACTGGCCCCAGGAACACGCTCTGGGGCCCAGAGTTAAGGGAGCACGGTAGCTTTTTAGGAAGAAACAAGGTTTTCGCATTCCTCATTCCATAAGAGAATGCATGACAAGGGATGAAAAACTTATCTGGGATTGCAGCCCCCGGCAACTTTGGCTTGCCGCGGGTGAATCTTTGTACTTGCAGCCCCTGGCAGCACTGGTTTGCCGGGGACCAGATGCTGGTCCGCCCTTCTTCTCTTCTTCGTCCTTAAGCGGTCTGGCCAGGATATGCAAAACCCTACGAACCAAGGGAAACAAAAGAACAGGAAAAAAGGACGCAGACCCGACCTCTAAGCTAGGGGTTAGCAGTTGTTAGGCACTATCAACCCTAACCAAGGACGAGACTCGACTCAGCATGCATGCTAAAACTTAGGGCGCCAGCGCTTCATTTACTGCTGCTCAGGGTCTGCGCCTGGCTTTGTACAAAGGATTACATGCAACAGCAGCAAGACTTGTACAAAAGGGTGGTTGCCGGACGGGGTCCGACAATCGCGCCTTACGGGTAAAACTTACGAAGATGCTCAATATTCCAGGAGTTGCTCATCGGAGTGCCATCTTCGGTCTCAAGGCGGACAGCGCCGGGCCTCATGACTCGTCTCACCCGGTAAGGGCCTTCCCACTTCGGTGTCAACTTGTTGTGATTCTTGGCGGACGGAGCGCGCCGAAGAACATGGTCGCCTTCTCGAAGCTTCTGGCTTTAACTTTGCGGCTATGGTAGCGACGCAAAGCTTGCTGGTAGCGAGCGGCTCGCACAGCAGCCTGAAGACGATCTTCCTCAAGGAGCAGCGCGTCATCTTCACGCAACCGCTCTTGCTCAAGCTCATCATAAGCGAGCACTCGAGGTGACCCGTATACGAGTTCCGTGGGGGTAACTGCTTCTGCTCCATAGACTAGAGCAAATGGTGTCTGGCCAGTGGCTCGATTTGGCGTCGTTCTGATCGACCAAAGAGCCACCGGCAGCTCCTCGATCCAGTTTCTTCCGCACTTGTGCAGCCTGTCGAAAGTTATGGTCTTGAGCCCGCGCAGCACTTCGGCATTGGCCCTCTCCGCTTGACCGTTGCTCCTGGGATGAGCAACAGAAGCGAAGCAGACCTTGGCACCGAGATCTTGGACGTATTGCATGAAGGCGCGGCTCGTGAATTGCGTACCGTTGTCGGTGATGATCCTGTTGGGGATCCCGAAGCGGCAAACAATCGACCTGAAGAACTTGACTGCTGACTGTGCTGTCACCTTCCTCACTGGTTCCACTTCCGGCCACTTTGTGAACTTGTCGATTGCAACGTACAAGTACTCAAAGCCCCCGACAGCTCGGGGGAAGGGGCCGAGGATGTCGAGCCCCCAGACCGAAAATGGCCAGGATAAAGGGATCGTCTGGAGAGCTTGAGCTGGCTGGTGTATCTGCTTGGAATGGAACTGGCACGTTTCACACTTGGTTACTTGTGCAGTTGCATCCTGGAGGGCTGTCGGCCAGAAGAAACCTTGCCGGAACGCTTTGCCGGCAAGTGCTCTTGCGCCAATGTGGTGACCACATATGCCTCCATGTATCTCTGCCAACAGCTTTTGTCCGTCTTCCTGGGGAATACACTTCAATTTCACACCGTTGCGCCCTCTTCTGTACAGTGTGTTGTCGACGAACTGGTACATACTTGAGCGCCGGGCTACTCTTTTCGCTTCTTCTTGTTCTTCGGGAAGTTCTCCGTTCTGGAGGAAACGGACAGTCCGCTGCGCCCATGCTGGAGCCTGTGGCTCGACAACAAGGACTGAAGGCACATCTGCTGCTGCGGGAACGTCCTCTTCTACGGCGAGGATCTGGGGCTCAGCCGGAGCTTGATGTTCCCCGGCAAGCTTGCCGGAGCAAAACTTGTCGGGAGCGCCTGCTTCTACGGAACAAACCCTGGGGTTTGCCGGAGCAGATTGCTCCTCAGCACTCTTGGCGTCGATCTTGGGGACCTTCTTGGCGGCGGCTCCGGGTAGCTCTGCCGGAAGATAGTCGCCGGAGACCAACTTCCTCTTCTTGCTCTGTCCGGTTGATGGTGTTACGGATGGCTGAGTCAGCTTGAGCACAAAGGTTCCTGGCTCCACAGGTAACTTAAGTGCTGCGCACTTTGACAGGCCATCAGCAATGTCGTTCTCAGCTCTTGGAATGTGTTTCATTTGCAGGCCGTCAAAGTGCTCTTCTAGCTTCCTCACTTCATCAACGTACGCTTCCATCAACGGACTCTGGTAATCTTTGTTCACTTGGCGGACGACAAGCTGCGAGTCACCCCTGACAATGAGCTTCTTGATCCCAAGTTCTGCCGCGATCCTGAGACCGGCAAGCAAACCTTCATACTCTGCAGTATTGTTGGTTGCTTGCTCCTTGGGGAAGTGCATCTGGACTATGTACTTGAGATGCTCTCCGGTGGGCGCGATAAGCAACGCGCCAGCACTGGCGCCTTGCAGCGAGAAGGCACCATCAAAATACATCAGCCACTCTTTGCTTGCTTCTTTGACGGGGATGCTCGTCTCTGGGATCTCTTCGTCTGGTGTCGGTGTCCACTCTGCTATGAACTCCGCCAATGCTCTGCTTGGGATAGTTGAAGTGCTCTCGAATTTGAGACCGAAGCTTGACAGTTCCAGTGCCCACTCGACAATCCTGCATATTGCTTCTGGATTCTGCAGTATCCTCTTCAGCGGAAAGCGGGTGACAACTGTAATCTCATGTGCTTGGAAGTAACGGCGCAGCTTTCTCGAGGCCATGAGAAGGCCGAAAAGCAATTTCTGCACACCAGAGTACCTTGACCTAGCCCCCTGCAGAAGGGAGCTGACAAAGTAAACTGGGCGCTGCACCATTCTCTTCTTCTGCACCTCCACTCGCTCCTGCGCAGATTCATCCTTGTCGGGGCCAGAGCTTGTCGGGGAAGCCTCTTGCTTGTCGCTGGACGCGCTTGCCGCGGTTGCTAGCTCATCATCTGCCTCCCTCTCCGCTACTAACGCAACACTAACCACTTGATTGGTTGCCGCCAGGTACAGCAGCAACTTCTCTTGTGGTTTAGGTGCGACAAGTATTGGAGCGGAGGACAGGTATTTCTTCAAGTCCTGCAGCGCAGCCTCCGCTTCCGGAGTCCATTTCACTGGACCCGCCTTTTTCAAAACTTTGAAAAATGGCAGGGCGCGTTCTGCAGACTTGGAAATAAACCTGCTGAGAGCCGCGACGCAGCCGGCAAGCCTTCGTACATCCTTGACGCGTGTTGGTGCTTCAATCTGCTCGATGGCCTTGATTTTGTCTGGATTGGCTTCGATTCCTCGCTGAGACACGAAGAACCCGAGAAGCTTGCCGGAAGGGACTCCAAACACGCACTTCTCGGGGTTGAGCTTGAGGCTAATCTTGCGCAGGTTCGTAAAGGTCTCTTCTAAATCTTGAATCAGGGTTGCCCTGTTCCTGCCCTTGACCACTATGTCATCCATGTAGGCTTCCACATTTCTGTGGATTTGCGGCTCAAAAGCGGTATGGACAACCCTCGCAAACGTCGAACCAGCATTCTTCAAACCGAAAGGCATCCGTACGAAATAGTACGTGCCACATGGAGTGATGAATGCGGTCTTTTCCTCATCTTCTTCAGCCATGAAGATCTGATGGTATCCTGAGTATGCGTCAAGAAATGAAAGCAGGTCACATCCGGCCGTGGAGTCAACAATCTGGTCAATGCGCGGCAAGGGAAAGGGATCTTTGGGACAAGCTTTGTTAACATCAGTAAAGTCGATGCAAAGCCTCCATTTCCCATTTGCTTTGCGCATGACAACAGGATTGGCCAACCACGTCGGATGGAGCACACCTCTGACAAGGCCTGCCGCTTCCAACTTCTTGATCTCTTCTGCGATGAACTCTTGGCGCTCCACCGCTTGCTTCCTGACTTTCTGCTTGACGGGACGCGCATGAGGACAGACGGCAAGGTGGTGCTCAATCACTTTCCTGGGAACGCTGGGGATGTCATATGGTTGCCAGGCAAACACATCGACATTCGCCCGCAGGAAAGCAACGAGCGCGCTTTCCTATTTGGGGTCGAGAGTGGCACTGATGGTGAAGGTACCACCAGTGCCGTCCTCCTTGGCGGACACCTTCTTGGTCGTTGGCGGGGCTGCCATTGACTTCTTACTCTTGCCGGTGGAGCTCGATGGCGCGTCCTCGACGGTAGCGCAGCACTCCGAAGAGGTGCGCTTGCCGGAGTGGGCACCAGAGCACTTGCCGGGCTTGGTCTTCTTCTTCCCTCCGGGAGCTTCAGCGGCAAGTGGCTTGTGATCTGTTGCGGCTGCTGCTTCCCGGTAGATCTTGTCGGCACAGATAAGGGCATCCTTCTTGTCGCCGGGGACAGAGATGACGCTTATCGGGCCTGGCATCTAGAGCATGTTGTATGCGTAGTGAGAGGCCGCCATGAACTTGGCGAGCGCTGGACGGCCGAGAATTCCATTGTAGGGCAATGGAAAATCGGCAACGTCAAAAGTGATCCTCTCTGTCCTGAAGTTCAGCTTGCTGCCAAATGTCACTGGCAACGTTATCTTCCCCTTCGGCTTGCTCCTTCCCGGGTTGATTCCTTGGAACGTGCCGGTCTCTTCGAGCTCGCTGTCGGGGACTTGGAGTTTCTGGAGCACAGCGGAGGAGATCAGGTTCAAGCCGGCCCCGCCGTTGACTAGCATCTTAGTGACCTTGAGGTTGCGGACTGTTGGTGAGACCAACATCGGCAAGCACCCGATCGCAGTTGTGCGGTTAGGGTGGTCCTCAATATCGAAGATGATAGGCGTGCTGGACCATTTCAGAGGCTTGCGTGACTCGACGGGTGGTTCCGCTGCATTGACTTCCCGCGCCCACTGCTTGAGCTGGCGGCGAGAAGTATGCAGAGAAGCACCGCCGTCTACGCACAAGACCTCCGTGGCTTTCTGAAACTCCTGCTCACTGGTCTCGGCGTCATCCATGTCTTCGTCTTCGTTGTCGTCTTCGTCCTTGTCGTGGCCGCGGGGAGGTCTGTCTGCTTGCCACTGCTTGTCCTTGTCGCGGCGTCCTCCCTGGCCGAGGCGCTTCGTGCCGGATCCTCCGCCACCTCCCCGGGCTTTCTCCTTGTCGCGTCGCTCGTACTCGGCCTTTTGCAGCTCGACGAGCCGCTCGACCTGCTTGCAGCTCTGGAGGTCATGGCCCTTGGTGCGGTGGATCTTGCAGTACTGTTTGCTGGTGCCGTCCCGCTTGTCGGTGACCGCCACAGCCTGGCAGTTGGTGCATCTGGCAACCTCCTTGCCGGAGCTACCAGCCTGGGCCTTCTTGGCGGCGCCTTCATCGCCGGACTGCTCAACAACCAGTACTTCTTGGCTCTTCTTCTTCCTGTTGCTCCGCCGCCGGTTCTTCCTTGCCGGGGCGGTATCCTCACTGTCAGATTCTCCTGCTCCAGTGCTCTCTCCGGGGAGTTTCCTTCCTTCCTCAGCACGTGCACACTTGTCGGCCAGGGCATATAGCTCGCTGACGTCTTTGATCTTGCATATCGCCATCTCCTCCCGCATCCTGCGGTTACGCACGTTCTGATGGGACGCGCTGATGACCGCGGCAGGGTGGACGTCTGGGATGTTGTAGTCTACGCGGCTAAATCTCTGGATGAACTTGCGCAAGGGTTCCCCTTCTTTCTGGACGAGCAGATGAAGGTCGCTCGCTTGGCCATGGGGTTTGTGGCCGCCTGCAAAGGCGCCAACAAACTGATGGCACAAGTCTGTCCAGGAGGTTATGGAGTTGTCCGACAAGTGCATGAGCCAGGATCTAACGTTGGATTTGAGTACCAGCGGGAAGTAGTTGGCAAGGATCTTGTCGTCTCGCCCTCCAGCAGCCTGCACCGCAATGGTGTAGATGCTGAGGAACTCTGACGGATGCGACTTGCCGTCGTACTTCTCTGGTACGTCTGGCTTGAAATTCTTCGTGCTGGGCCACTGGACTTGCCGCAGCTCACGGGTGAACGCAGGGCAGCCTACCACGTACGGCAGGTCGCCTGGTCCCCCCGGTGCATGCATGTCGACAGAGGGCTCAGCGCGCTGGTCTGATTGACGCCGCGCTTCTCTTCGACGCTCGATGCGAGTACGAGCGACCTCTTGCTTTCGTTCGTGAAGAACTTGGCGTTGACCGCGACGAGTTTGCGGATTTGACGACTCGGTGGAGTCGTTGTCGTGATGGTTCCGGCGAGTCGGCGATCTTGGCCTTTGGGGCGGGGAATGCACGATGGTCGCACCCCCACCGGTCTTGGCGCCATTGGTTCTCGCCTGGCCGACCTGTCGCGGCCGCGACGCACTGTGCTGCCACGGGGTGTCGCCGTTAGCGAAGCCGATGAGACTCTGTATCGTGGCCCTCCAGTCGTCGAGCTTGCCCGCCGTTGGAGGGTAGTCTAGGAGCAGTTGAGCTCGTGCTAGAGCTTCTGCTGGAGTGGTGGGCAGCGGTGGCGAACGACGCGTGGAGCGGGATGTGCTCGAACTTCTAACTATGTTAGAAGGAGCAGCACCCGGACCAGGCAGTCGCGCCACGCTCGCGCCAGCACGTTGGTGTGTATGCTGGCCTTGAGCACCCTGGGATCCGCCAGCTCGATCTGGGTCCAGCGAGCGTATGGTACCGTGAGTGCCAAGACGCTGCTAGTCCCGTGCCTCCTGAGAGGGGCGCGGTGCATGTTCGGACGCCATGGCACCATGAGCTGGCTCGGCGATGCCCGTTCCGCCGCCGGTGCCGTCCCCACAACCCGTTTGCTCCAGGGGCGGTGGGTTCGACGCGGACGGACCAGCCACCTCCGGAGCCTTCTTCTTCGGTGGCATGTCGATGAAGACGATGGAGATCTAGCCTGTGCAGACGCCGGATCAGGTTCACACAACCTTGACGCCCCCTACCTGGCGCGCCAAAGATGTCGGGGGAAATCTGCCTCCACGAACACCTATGGGGACCGAGCCCCTTTCTGGTTCGGCGGGGGGCGGAGGTCGCGCGAAGAGCGGATTGAGACGATGCACACAAGGGGTTTACCCAGCTTCGGGCCGCACGGATGCGTAAAACCCTACTGCTGCTTTGTGGTTTGTATTGTGTTCTTGTTCGGGAGCGCTGAGTGCTACAGTACACTCAGACAGCTAATCAGACCGAGCGTGAGTGGCCTCCTCCCTCTTCTTCCTCTACATTGCGCATGGGGCCTCCTTTTATATGCGCAAGGGGTTACCCACAGGTGGCAACGTAGGCGGGGGTAAAACTGGAAAACGATGTGTTGGGTATAGCTGTTTGCACAGTGCTATCATACCTAACTCTGACGACAGGGGACAAGGGCATTAAATGCCCGTCTAGGTCGCCCAAACAGTGCAGAAAAGGGACCGTCAGGGGCGCCACCGTTTGCCACGACGGCTATCCTTTCAGCGTTGCTTCGCCACCGCATGCCCCTGGTTGCGCAGCCTTTCGCCACGTACGCCTGGAATGGCCCCAGAGCGACACGTTGGTGGATGAGCTGGAACGCAGGCGCGGGGTGGTGACTTGCCGCGGCAAGCGTCTTGCCGCGGTTGATGCCTTGTCGCGCCCGGGAGCTTGTTGCTCACCGGTCCTTGCCGGGACGCGTGGCGCGTCGCAGCAAGTCTCTTGTCGTGCCCTGGTCGGCCTTCCCGGCAAGCTCCTCTTGCCGGGGCCTTGTGCTTCGAGCGGCCGTCCTGGCAAGCTCCTCTTGCCGGGGCCTTGCTCTCTTCGGGTGGCCTTCCCGGCAAGCTCCTCCTGCCGGGGCCTTGGCTCAAATAATTTGTTCTTGGATGGCCTAAAAAGGGACCATGGAGAGTGTTGGCGATCACCTGGCAAGCCTTGCCGCGGTGTGCTACGACTGCCCGTGCACAAGTTCGGGGTACTAAGGTACCCCTACTTTAGTACACCGACACTTTTGATCAACGGAGACTGGCGTAAATTTCCCCTAAAAAAGATCCATGTTTGCACCATTATATATAAATAATTTTAGAAGTATGCACCTACATGTGTTCCCGGAGAAGTCGAACCCATGGTAAGATTAAGTATGTCTTCCACACTACAGATTTCCTTTAGTATGTGCCTCTATCATGCTGAAAGCCCTATTAGTCATGCACATCATTCTATACCTTGAATGAGGTGGAAAGATAATAGTCTATTTTAACAGTCCTTTAGAAAGATTCTTTTTGCTTCTGTACAAAACTACAGATAATAAATTCAAGAGGATTTACTGAGTTGATTGATATATATCAATAAAGTAAGATGTTATTACTAGGATATCATTTCTGCTACCATCTTCATAGTATGTATAGTAGGGAAATTGCGATACAGAATATTGCTTTGTAAGAAAATCAGAGAATGATGTAGCGGCTTTAGTCCCTATTTTTTATATTATTACTCTTTTATTGAAAACTTATACTTAACTTTGCATTGAGGGGCTGTAATCCTAATGTAAGTCTGCTGCATTGTTCCTATCTACCATCGACCATCATTACTAAATTATTTGTTCTTCTTGCTGTTGTCGTCACTTGGGCATAGAGTAGTTCGTTGTCAAACCAATGATGTGGTTTGACCAATTAGGCCAGAATATGAGAATCACATGAGCTGGTGTAGATTGTAAACGCTGAACCTAAGCGAATTCATTTATTGCAGTTTGCAAGTGCTTTGCTGGTGATCTTTTTCTTTTGAGGTGGAAAAGGGAGTATTACTTCTCAGTGATAGATGTACAATCAGCTGCTAACAATTTGGCTACAGTAATAGGAAGACCCTCTAGACACATATCGGCACAGTGGTTCACCCTTGAGAAATTTGCTAATGCATCAGCACATCTATTTTGTTCTCTTTTGAGCAGAACAATAGAAAACTCCCTACTCCCAGTAAGTAGGTAGCTCACGAACTTCAGCTACCAGGTGCGCCATCATAGAGTGATCCTTCTCCTTATTTTCTATGGCCAGTTTCAGCCTTTTCTGTTTGGCGCACTTGACCACTCTCGGAAGCCATCTTGCACTGTGCACTCAAGCCTGGGAACTTCCAGTAGACGGCAACTCGATACGGCTAGCTTTGCTAGCTAGCTACATAGTCAAACTGTACAATGTACAATGTCAAACTGTTGTTATCTTTCTTATCTCCTCCCAATTGCACAATCAATTTTTGTTATGAATTTTACCACAGCAGAATTATTGTACATAGTATGCTGAAATCCGTGTTATGTATAACCCTCAAACCAAAGATCGGGTAATTCCTATAATTTTCACTCGCATGGCCATGGGCATTTTGTAAGATGTCATCTGGTAATTTCACAAAAATCAGGAAAAGTTGTTATCCCGAAATTTATTGTGTTTTCGTTCAGGAGTGTCCTACTATGGGTCTCAGAATGAGTTTCTTCTTTTTTAAGGTCTAGGAGCTATTTTAAAACCACCACTGATTGATTCCTCGGCGCTGTCTTTGATCCCTGCTGAGCTTCGTAGATCCATTGTTCGAAGCTACGCTACCAAAAAAGCCAGTTCATTAAGGTATTATATTTATTTATTTTGCTGTTGCGCAACTACGACCTAGCACCCTGCCATACAGTTCCTCTCATTGAACAAGATAATAGCGTGCATCTTCGTGATTTTATATATTTTGTTGTGTGGTTGCTCTGCTTGACCAACCAATTTGCTAGGTGCGCTTAGAATGATTACTACTATACATTATTATTTTTTGCGTAGAATGATTATTGTTAGATGGCGTGTGACTTGCATGGTTTAATTTGGTACATTTCTGCTACGCCTAAAATTGGGTAATGTACATTTTCATTGAGGTCGAAAGGTCATTATTGAATTTGGAATTATTGAATATGTGGAAGGGATGTTTAAACTCCTGAGGTGGATCGTTAGTAGGATCTCAGGCAATGGTGCACGCACTGTCACGTCGTTGTATGCAATGCAGGGCAAGAAGGGTGTGAAGCATGATATGACGAGGAGGTAAAAACACACATAATGCTTTCATGTTTTCGTAAAAACACACATAATTCTTTCATGTTTTCTTCCTTGCACATTTTCGCTGCCATGACGATGTTTTAACAGTTATCTCCCGTTGCAATGCAGGGGTTATTTTTCCTATATATATCAATAAAGTGAGATGTTATTACCAGGATATCATTTCTGCTACCATCTTCATAGTATGTACAGTAGGGAAATTCCGATACAGAATATTGCTTGGTAAGAAAATCAGAGAATGATGTAGCGGCTTTAGTCCCTATTTTTTATTTGAAATTCATTTCTTGATGCAAATGCATGGGTTTGTACACTTTCTTTTTAAAATAATAAAATGAGAAAATTGCTTCCTATGTTTCATGGTATGTGACCCCTCATGAGGCACGACACATGATCTTTTCTATCATGTCAACTGGCGTTTGCTCCGTATGGAAGCATGAGCATTGGAAATAGACCTAGGGGTGGGGTCAGACATTCTTGGGCTAAGAGCATGTGTTGCTTTCTTCCCGTAGCAACGCACGGGCATGTTTACTAGTAAAAACATATGTTATATATAGTAAGGCCACCGCTGCTACCCTTCGGTTGAAGCCAAGCTAGGCGGATTGACCATTGACGGCCGTTTAGCTTCTTGGCGGCGACGTGGAGTCGGAGAGCTGCGCTGGAGAAGAACGCTGCTTCTACTTAACTGCTGGTGCAGTTGGCTGACTGACACGTGGGCCCAATAGGCCACATGTCGGTTACACAAATGCACCTGCAGTTAAGTCACTGAAGCTTCTGTTCGGCTCAGCGGGACACAGGTGGGTAGCTTCAGTTAATTAATTATACGTCCAGCGCACCCCTTTTTAGTTGAAGAATGTATGAAATGTAATGAAATCCGGCATGTTTATATGAAATCCGACCGTGTATGAATGAATTTATTTCAATTAGTTCGAATTCCTATATCACTAGCATTGGATGGACATGCAAAACAATACGTACTAGCATTATTCCCAGGGTAATCACCTCGTTTTCAGCAGTTTCACATGTACTCCCTCCGGTCCTTTCTAGTCTACATACAAGTTTTGTTTGCAGTCAAAGTATCTCTACTTTGACCAATCTTATAAAAAAAAGTTTGAGCAGCTTTTTAGCGTTTTCGTACATTGCAATCAAACACACAGGCCTGGCAATTCATAGAGAACATTCAAAACAATCGATGATTATGCATCTTAGTGACTCACATGTCAGAGGCAATATTTACTTCACAACTAAAGAATAAAGAAAAAATTGATCGACGCTGCTGACAGCAAAGGGCGTCCCATTCGAAAATATCAAACGCATGTCTTGCTTAAATCAATGAGCAAAATTTGACAAGGTTGTCCCATTCCAAAATATCAAATGCCTACGATTGTGGAATGGGCAGGGTTTGCTATCAGTTCGGACATTAACATGACACCTGGTGCTAAATAAACCAGCTATTCTTTTTGTGCAGTTCCACCAAAATCAACCAAATTCGCGCGTAGCTTGTATGATTTCGCCCTTATATGTTGCAACGCCTTGAACTTATTGGCACCTCCTTCTTGTGGTGGAAATGAATGATTTGATGTATTCATGAACATTTGGTGCAGTTCCCATTGAAATCAAGCTGAGCACCCCAGTTTGCACAAATACAAAATAGTGATTAGTATAAAGCAAACTGTACTATAATGACAGTTTCAACAGGCACATACATGGTCCATGTAGAGCACACTTTTAGAAAAATGGAACTCATCAGAAAGAATCCTAGAACAACATTGAAATCGCGCATCACAGTAAAAAAATGGAGATTTGCCAGTCCTTCTGAGCTGAAGTTAGTTTGGTCTTGTGGGGAGTAATGTAACCATCCTTCAACTGCTCCTTCTGATGAGAAGACAGACAGGGCTTCTTCATCCTGGCATAATCGAAACTAGTCACTTCACGTACTCCATATTCTTCTTCAGAGGAAGATGATCCTTTTTTGAAAAGACAAGAGGACTACTAAATGCTAGCATCCCTGTTTGCTCAAAAAAAGGAAAGGAAATATTTAAAACAACACAGATGAAGCACTTCTCAAGGACAATACCACTTTTTCATGATAGTATCTAGACAGTAGCACAATACCAATAGAGATGACAAAGCTCAATCATATGGATGAAATCAGTGGGCGAGTACCAGCCTTTGTCAGGGGGCTTATTGTGTAGAGCATACAGATGAAGCACTTCTCCGGAACCATCTGTTGCTATCTACGGTGGTGGCCGTGCTTACTATATACTCCTCGATTAGTTTAATGTTTCCAACATCTTCTTGTGCAGTTCCACTAAAATATATGGTATCTTCAAAGAAGATCCCTGTTTGCACAAGTAGAGATAATTACATATTACATTAAGGGTGGCATCAAATCAGTGGCAAAACAATTGCTCGTTCCAGCCATAGCAATAAATTAAGATGCAAAACTATATCATTACTTGTGTCATCACAGTTCCGTTACAGCACCGGGAGTTGATTTTTGTTTTTCTTCCGCTTGTTCTTCCCCTTCATCACTTGGTTCAATAACAGACAAGCTTAGCCTTCAATGTAAGATTTGGCATGCCAATTAGGGAGCACAAGTATAGTACTAAACTTAATTTTCTGATGAAAGTGGCAAAATACAGGCCAACAGTTGTGAAATATCCTTATCTTACCTCAATGGGATATTACGGTGCACATACAGATTGGAAGTCTTGTCTCCATTTGTGCAGTTCACTAAAATCAAGCAACATTATCGTACAAGTAGCACAACATATGAAAGCACACTGCAGAATCATGTGAAAGAAGGCTAGTACTGACCTCTCATGATGCAGAATTCAAACAACTCACAAGAAGAAGATCTGAACCAAATTCGCCTTAACGGATAAGAAGTAAGATCTCCTCTTGTGTAGTTCCACTAAGATCAAGCAATCAAGCAACGTTGTCGGTGTGACATTTTGGTTGAACTGCACAAAACACTCTTAAAACAAAAGTGTTTTGTGCAGTGCAACAAAAGGTCACAATGGCAACTAGGTGAAGTAGTTAACCCTGTTTACATAGAGGTGCAAAGGAAACAATTAGTGGTCAATAACGGTGGATGACATAGAAGCCAACAAAAAGAAGCATCTACCTTATCTAAATGGGAAAGTAAGCAAGACAGTAGAATTTCTCAAACGGTGGCATTGATTAATATTAACATAGAGATTATATTAACAATAAAATTCGTTAAACATGTAATTTGCTTTTAACTGTGGCATTGCAACAATTTTCCAGCGGCATTATTAGAGGGTGTTTGTTTACAGGGACATTTTGGTGTAGGGACTAAAAAAACTCCGTGTCAGTCCCATCTAAACCAAACATGAGGGACTTTTAGGGACTAAAAGTGGGCATTTGGGACTAAAGAAAGAAGACCCCGAGGGAGTCTTTTTGCGACTTTTTCCAACAGTTGCCCCTGCCACGCATCACACCTTGTCTCTATTAGTTCATTACTAGGGGTAACGTGGTCTTTTAGCATGTTATTTAATAACCTCTAGTCCATGTTTAGTCCTTGGAACCAAGAAGGTAGGGACTAGGGAGTTTTTAGCCAAACAGGGCCTTAGATTAACAACAGCTAATGAGTTGCACGGGACAGTGGACGCACCCGCACCATGTGCATCTACCGATGTACTGTGGTCACGCACAGTCTATTGCAACAAAGAACAAACAACCAAGGAGCATATTTGTGTTGGTCCCAGATTTGTTATCTTTAGACACCTTTCCCTATGTGAGCGCAGCAAATCTAGTCCTGCTCAAACTCTACAGCCTTGTCCCTTCCTTTCCTTTTTGAACTAGTACTTTTGCCCCTTCCTTTCCTCTTTGAACCACGTCCTAGATTTATGCGATACAACTTTCCCCACTACTTTCCCCCATTCCTTTCCTCTTTGAACCACGTCCTAGATTCATGCTATACAACTTTCCCCCTTCATTTTCTTTTGAACCACGTCCTAGATTCATGCTATATACAACTTTTCCCACTACTTTCCCCCACTCCTTTCCTCTTTGAACCACGTCCTAGATTCATGGTATACATGCAACTAGAGCAATGCATGTGGAGTAAGTAAATTATACCTTAAGGTTCTTGGGGCGTGGTTCGGTGGGCGACAGGACGTCAGCGAAGAGGAAGGGGTCGGAGGCCCTCCCGCACCGCCGCTGGGTGGAAAGTGAACAGCTGCGCCGGTAGTCCCTCACCGACGGCGACATCGTTAAGCCTCCTTCCCTTCCCGACGGACGGATCCTGCCGCCTCTTTGAGCAGCAGTGAGGGGAGAGAGAGGCCAACGAAGTCTTGTTTAGATCTGGAGAGGGCGAGAGAGTGTGAAGAGAGCAACTACAAGCGCTGAGGCTCCGGCGAGAGAGGGCGAGAGAGTGTGAAGAGAGCAACTACAAACGCTGAGGCTCCAGCGTGTATATATATACTGGAGAGAGAGTGTGAAGCGTGCAAACCCTAGAAAACATTTTGACCAGTCAAAGAATCCTCCTGGCACAAATTATGCTCAAGTGTAGTTATCGAACCCGAGACCTCAAGTTTGATGAGAGAACAGGCTAACCAGCTACACAACCCTCCCGTTATGTTCAACGAGAGGGAAATAACCTTTTATACATTCCTGCATTTGTGTGACAAGCATGCCGTGTTTTTGTGTGTGTGTGGGAGTCATTGGGATTTAAATCATGATCGTGTCATGTGGCTTTGGTGGTAAGACTATCCACAGTGGCACAGAAATAATGCAGCCTTAGTCACCTTACCTCTCTCCACGTAGTACGTTGGGTCCCACCAGTCAGAGGGTGAAACAAACAAATTAATAAGAAAAGTTAAAAGCGCCAGCGGTGTATCTTACCTCACACATCTCGCTACCGCTCGAACACTGTCCAATTGATCCCTCTGTTTGCTCACGTACTATTTTAAGTGAATCCTTATTATAACATGCACACAAATTTTGGGCACTTGTATTCGACTTAAGTCAGTGTGCCACCGTATCTCGTATACTTACTACTCCCTCCATCTAGGTGTAATAAGTCATGTTAGAAGGTGCAACGGGACCAAGGTGCGTGCGTATGTGCGTGCGTGCGTGTGTGTGTGTGTGTGTGTGTGTGTGTGTGTGTGTGTGTGTGTTTAACAACATGTGTGTGTTAGAGAGATGTTGTGTAGTGTACGATTTTAGCCGTGAGAGTCGGTGCATCCTCTTGTTTCTAGGCTTGTCCGGTAGGGACATGCGGACAGCTGCCATGCCCGCTCCTGACCAGCCTGGCCCACCCAAAGCCCCTCCATCGCCTGCGTGCGCTTCCTGCCCGAAACGGTCAGCGCCGCTCCAAAGAATCGGTGCCGCATTCATGCCCGGGCAGAGCGGACGCGACCTCTCACTGGCGCGAGAGTGATGGTTGCTTCGTCCGTCCAACTTACTGCTGGGTCTATGTGATTTGACGGCTCATTGGTCTTTATTACTGAGGTGGTAGGACTGTTGGATGTCCCATGCTTTCGGCGAAAGGAGGTACTACTACTAGATTACAATTTTCTCCATTCTTACAACGGAGGCGTGCAAGAGCAGTGAAAACACGTAGGCTCAGTGATTACATGGCCCATCTCACACTATCATCGTGCGACACCTAACTCTTTACATAGTACCCCCTCCGTTCCTAAATATTACTAGATGAGTCCCCGCGTGTTGCCGCGGAGCAGCGGTATATCTCTCTGCACAAAATTATCGATTTAATAGAACTAAAAAAACTCTATAACCGCATGACAAATGTGGTAGCCAAACTAAATAAACTCCCATCATCATTTAGATCATCCCACGTAAGGAAAAAAGATCAGCCAAGTCCTACTGCATAATGGGATTATATTTTTCTTTTTGACAAGTTAATGGGACTTAAAAGCTCACTTACATGCATGCTACCGGTGCATGCTTGCATGCAGACATGTTGTTGTGATTTAAAACCCACTCACATGCATGTGCCAATGTATTTCTGCATGCTTGCATGTGGCTTAGTGCGGAGCCTCTCAAGGTCTAGATCAGACGGCTATTATGGACTGATTTACTTCATCTAACGGCTACAGCAATTTTGATGATGTGGCTCAAGGAGAGGATAGAGAATTCCTAGTTGTGGGGGCTAGCTATTAGTAGTAGATAAGTCTTTGTCGAGATTCCACTACATACGGAACAAAATGAATGAATCTACACTTAAAATGCATCTATATACATCCACATGTGGTTCATAGTGAAATCTCTACAAAGACTTATATTTAGGAACGAAGGAAGTACTAGTATAGTACGTACTGTAATTTATCAGCGAGATAAATTTGTACAATGCTATGAAGCTTTCAGCTTCTGTTACATGTATCTTGCATCCAAGGTTGCCCGTTGCAACAGTTCATCAAATACAAAGGAGACTAACATGCATGCTATTGCATCTCAATGATTGACAGATCATAGCAAATATGTACTCCCTCCGTTCCAAAATAAGTGTCTCAACTTTGTGCAAACTTTAGTACAAATTTGTACCACTACTAAAGTTGACACTTATTTTGGAACAGAGACAACTAAAGAAAAAAACGATCCATGCAGTCCCTAGCCCTTGAACCATGAACCCTGACCAGGCTTCAATTTGCTGGCAATGTTCGAGCTTCCTAATAAATGAAGTTTGCAACCTTTTGACCTTCGGATCATTTCGGGCAGTTTCACCAAAATCGAGATGAGCATCCCTGTGGCAAAGAAATTGAAGAAGCGTGATTAGAATAAGATTACTGGGACTAGTTGATGAGACATAAACTCATCACAAATACCGTACGTAGAAGCCAGTAGAGGTATGTGCGGGGCAAAGAAGTAGACAAATATCCACAGGGAGTGATGTGGGCAGCTGGAGCAGTGGTGCAAGCCGGCTGTAAAGGGAGTTGTACCTGAGGGACGTAGCTCAGCCTTGAGGAGGGCGGCCGGAGGCGGCAACTGCCCACGTCGCGGCATCTGCCCACGTCGCGGCAGTGAGCAAGGGACGAAGGCAACCTCACTGGCTTTGTGAGAGAGAACGTCGGGGACCCCTGATCGGGACATGCCGACAGTGGGTTTTCACCGTCGGCGACGGCTACCGCATCTACACTAAGCATCCACCCCTTCCCCAAGCGGACGTGATCCGCCGGGATGTTAGAGATGTGGCCATAGTTGTTTTGTGCGAGAGAGTGTGAAGAGAGCAACCCCAACAAGCAACCGTGTAGGCTGGCCCGTCCTGACTATGTATTTAATGGAACGGTTTCCTTTTCTCTCCATTTGAACCTATCATATTGCGTACGTGGCACTAAAGAAAAAAACTTTATTTATAAATGACGCAGCACCTACTACTCGTTCTCCTATAACCTTGCACTTGGCATCTCCAAAATATTAACCTTGCGATTGGCTCTTCGCCTCTTCGGGAAGTCGAGCAATAATGGTAGTGTAGTATATATCGTTCTGGCTATATGAGACCGAATAAATTGCTGCACGTCCACCACGTGGGCGAGGGTCGAGGGGCGAGCGAGAGTGCTACATACGGAGCAAAATGAGTGAATCTACACTCTAAAATACGTCTATATACATCAGTGTTTGGAGTATGTACTAGTAGTTCATATTGAAATCTACTAAAGGACATATATATTCCAAACAATATGATATAATCTCTATAACCAAGGTAGTAAGGACGAGGAGTAAACGAAGGGAGTAGTAAATTTTTCTCCTTGTCCTACGAGCCACCGCGGGCATGGGCGAGGGAGCGGGCGTAAGGCGGAGCAAGCTTCACCTCATCCTGCGAGCCACCGCGCCCGTGGGCGGGGGAGACGGCGTACTAAGCAAGCTTCTCCTCGTTCTACGAGTTGACGGGACACATCAAAAGTACTCCGGTGTATAGAGCCTTGCCTCTAAGGTAGGCCCCACATGGTTTGCCTCTTTTTTTAACATAACACGTCAAGTCGCAATTTGTTTTTTCACCCATGGTAGACGATCCTCCCTCCACCAAGTGGACAACCAGTACATGTGCCAAATTACCACGTGGGCTGCCTTTTTCATACAGAAATGAGCTCCACCGTGTACCCGTGCGGGTGTGGTTGGGAAAGAGACGGGAGTACGTGCGCCGTGCGTGCACATCTTTTCTTCGTGCACGTCCCCCACCTACGTGGGTGTGTGTGAGAGATACAAACCGCTTTCATGAGTGTTTTTTGTTTTGGGGTGGGGGGTGGGGTGGGGGTTGATTTCGTGAATTATTTGTGGGAATATGTGTCGATGACTTCTCAAACAAAATTTTGCATGCAATGTGTGTGAAATGGAGGCCTATCCATATCATACATAGAGGGCCGGGCAATCCACGAGAAGAGAGGGAGGGGTCTTAGCTGTCGATAGAGTCGAAGAGAGGATCAAGTGGGTGGGTGCGAGATCGATCAAGAGAGCCATCGAAATTGTGTGTGTGTGTGTGTGCAAGTCAAAGATATAGGCGACTGGCCTACCGGAACGTTAGAGGGCACATGTCAAGTTTGTGTGTGGCAGGGAGACATGACTAGAGCGCTCGATGTGTCGATGTGTGTGGGGGGGAGGGGGTGGGGGGAGGGGTATGCAGAGGCCTAACTATAGAGGTAGAACGACTCGTATATGTGTTGAGAAGGAGAGACCCAGCTATGTCTTGAGGGAGATCGGTCGACATCCATACATAACTGAAGGATGGGAAATATGATGGGACACAAAGAGAGAGGAGAGAGGGAGGGAGAGGGGTAGAGTGTTGGATGGGTGATGGAGTTGCTTCTCGAAGATGGTGGGAGAGGCCTACTAGACAAACTGAGGGTGGAACTGCAGTGTTATCAATAAGAGTGGGGATATGTTTCTGTGTGTGCCTGTGCGTGATAGATCTGTCGGGACGCATCCATGGATGATGATGGGGAACCATGTGTTTGGTAAGCAAACCTAACTAGATCGCTAGATCAATTGTTGTTTGTCGGAGGAAGGGAGAGACACAACTAATGAGGTAGATCGATTGACGTGTGGGTAAAAACGAGTTATAAGGACCTAGCTAGCTATATGTATAGAGAGAGACCGGTCGGTGTACGTCCATTTGTTAGAGGCAAATAAGGCCTAGCGAGACGGATAGACATAGAGAATGGCGCTAGGAGGTGGTGCGAGAGGCCCAACTACTAGCTAGATAGGGGGAGGAGTGTGCGGTTGTGAGATCGATGAAAAGAGGGGCGAGAGTTTACACGTGTGTCTGACCGTATGAGAGACACGAGGCAAGGACACATAAAGGAGGAGATTGAAGGTGTGTGTGTATGTTGTAGGCAGGCATCGCTGGAGAGGTTTATTGATCGGTGTGTGTCGGAAAGGAGTTGTGGAGACTCTGGGAGAACGACCTAAATAAAAAAATGAATGTGCCCGGTGGATAGAATGCTGAGGGAGGGGGAGGGCGAGGAGGGTGTGTGCATGCACGAGAGAAAGTTAGTGGTAGCTACAAAGGTTAGAGGATTGTGTGGGTGTAAGAGACTAACAAAGATCATAATTTGATATGAAAGCGGATTCATATATTTGAATAGGAGATCATAGTGTATTAAACGTTGAATCCATGAATATAGCGGTGATACACGTGTTGTGCACATGTTATACCATAATGTGATAATGCATGGCGTTTTCAACTCAAGCTAAATGCCGAACAATCTAAACCATACTATACATCAAACAATCTCACACTTTATTTGAATTTGTGATAATGTGTGGCATTTGCAGCTTACAAATAAATATCGAACAATCTAAAAAATACTATATATCAAACATTCTCACATGTAACATCCCAATTTTCCTAAATTAGGATGTTATTAGATCATTCATATGCATATCATATTTTTATTGCATTATTTGTCTTTCTGCAATATTCGGATCATTATGCAACTAAAGGCAATTTATTGGAGCGGAGACAACATGACTTCTCCCCTGTTTTAAAATGTGCATAGTGTGCATAATATTATTTCCAGTTCGTTTGATACGTTCTGGTAATTTTTGCAATCTTCAAAATATCTTATTTGAGTGTTTTATTGCTATTATGTTGCCTATTGCATAAAAACTATTTTTGAAAATTGCATTAGTGTTGGAACTAGTGTTCCTGTAGTTTGTAGCTGTAGGGCTATTTTTACTGTGTGTCTAGGTATTTTTATTTAGATTTTATATTGTGTATGTTATTTTATTTATTTTGTGTTCTCCTGCTGTGTTTTTTAAAAAAAAGCAGCGCAGCGCACTGCGCAGCCCAACGCCCGCGGCCCAGCACCCTAGCGCAACAGCGCACCTGCGCGGCCCACCCAGCCGACCGCCCGAAGAGGTACGCTGCACACACGCACGCCCCGCGTCTTCGGCCGCTGCCAGCGGACCCCACGCCGCACCCTGTTCTCCTTCCACGAGCCGGAGGAGCGCCGCACCGCTCCCGCACCCGAGGCCGAGACCGACCCATGCTCGTGCTCCTGGTCCACCTCGAGCACTCCCGAATCACCGTGTGCAAGCAGAAGACCCAGGGCAACCCCGCATCCACTCCTCGATCTTCCCCGCTGTCGCACGCGCGAGCTAGGGTAGAACCGATCTCTCCCAGAGCTCCGCCGTCCGCCGTCATTTTTCGGTCGATTCCGCCACCATAAGGACGCCCTGGCCGCTCCACTTGTTACCGTTCAAACTCCCTCTTGACACCGCTCTCGACTGACACTTTCTCGTGGCCATAAACGCAGCAACAGGAGAGGAACGAGCTCGACCGCCATTCGCCGGAAGATTGCACCGCCGTAAGAACGAGCAGAGCCGCATCGCCTACTCCGTTCAACTGCTCTATCTTCCGCGCACCCGTTTGACACTTTGGCCTTGCCCAACTCGCAGCGGAGTGACCCCGCTCGACTATGCCGGAGCACGCCGCGTTTCTGTCGCCGCCGCCGCCTGCAGAAGACGAACCAGTCGCCGTTTTCACCACCATCGCCTCCGCCACTCAAAGCCGCATCCGCCCGTCACATCCCCATCGCCAGAGAGTCGCTGGAGGAGCGCCACCGCCGCTGCCGTTTCTCTGTTTTGGTGAGCACGCACGCACAGGATGTCCTCCAACAAATCACGTGCTACCACGTGGCATCCAGCTACAGTACATGCATGAACAGTGCAGGAGATTTCTGTTGTTTTTGTTTTTCTTTCCAGATTTCAACTCTAACTTCAACTAGCTATATCTTTTAGTCTAAAGCTCCAATTTAGGTAATTCTTTTTCCTGTGCACTCACAAAAATCATCACATTATCACAGTGCCAACTTTGCACATGATTGCACTTTTCAAATTTGAATTCGTTTGAATTTGAATTAAACCTTCTGGAGGCCGTATCTTTCAAACCGCTTATCAAATTCGAGTGATTCTTTTTGCGTTGTGACCATAGTGCAATTTTGGTGCTGTTAAGCTTCTGTTGTTGAGTTTTAAAAAAATGATTCTCTTGCTGTTGGTTTTGTTCTGGTTCTTTTCGTGTTCCGGGGATTGATTTGTTGAATTGTGTGAAAAGTGTAGATTGTCCGGAGTGCGACGCGAGCTATTGTCAGGAGTGTGACTTTCTAAACCAGAACCAAGGCAAGTTACATGTTGATCATCCTTTACCTATTCTTTTCTATGCATGTAGTTATATCACACTATGAATATATGCATGTATAGGAATACTATATTATTTTGCTATGCTGTTGAGCTATCTTCCCGTCTTTTGCAAACCGTAGTAGTTGTAGTTTACTATGCTTGTAGACAGGGGTGGTTCATGTAATCATTGAGTTTATGTGAGGATTATATATATATATATAACAATTGAGTAGTAACTCGGGATTTAACTCACCTCTGGGCGGAAGTGGTATTGCTTGGTGTTGAGGGAAGGCATCATGGGGTCTTGCACCTTTTCTAAGGCCATGCGCTCATGAGAGTGCACCCTAAGTGGAATGCCGCCCAGGTTCAAAAAGATCAGACAGACTTAGTGACTAGTAGCTTCCATGTGCGGCCACTGGCTATATGGGCTCTGGCTTAGTTGATCAGTTGTTGGAACCCTGTCCCAGACAATGTCGACAGATGTAGCATATGTAGGTGGGATGTGGTCGTCAGGTGGTTAAGGGAACCTCTTCTGAAAGACTTCGTCTCAATCTTCGGATTGGGTCCAGTGGGTAAAGCGTACTAAACTCTGCAGAGTATAAAAACTAATCATGATTAGCCGTGCCCCCGGTTATGGGCAACTTTGAGCCACTATGCCATTATAGTTGTTGGATGATCTTGACAGATGTGACACTTAATAATATTTGTGGGCAACTTAATAAAGGGTAGGTTGGAGTTGATTTTGCCAACTCAACCTTGTGTATTTAATTATAGTAATAAAAGAACAAAAAAAATTGACTATTAGGTAGTTATGAGGATAAAACCAGCTTTCCGCAAAATAAACCCCCAAGCCTTCCTTTTGTTGTTACTATGCATATACATGTAGGTCTGCTTTATTATTACTCCCGTGTAACTTGCCAATACATTCCAAGTATTGACCTATATGGCTGCAACGTCTCATGTTGCAGGATATTCAGACGAAGAGTAAGGTATTGTTAGGGTCGCGAGTCTACACTCAGCATCGCCAGTGGGCTATGATGGGACTCATTGTTATTTTCTGCTACTTTTCCGCTGTTTGATTGAATAAAGCTAGCCAAGTGCTATGCAGATTGTTTTATTTTATACATTCTGGATCATACGTTGTAATAAATGATGCACTTGCTATTCTGGTATTCATCTATACTGTGTGTGCTAGCGAGTTCGATCCAGGGACTAGCACGGTAAGCACAGAGACTCAAATCCTTCGAGTTTTGGTCGTTACATCACATTTTATTTGAATTTGTGGTAATGTGTGGTGTTTGCAACTCACATCTAAATACTTGTAGGCGTAGGGGGCGGGGCACCATACATAATGTGATAAACACATTATACATATGAGACATTGTTTAGATTACGAAGATCTAGCTAGAGCTAGAAATGTAATGTGATTTGAAATCAAAATAAAGTGGACTCAAAAAATCTAGTTCGAGTTCATATAGTACACATAGTTCATATGTAACTCAAGACTAGTCATGTGGTGTGCTGTGAAGATAATACACAAACGATGGTTTAAATTGACAATAATGATGCTTGTAGATCTTACTAAAACAGAGAAACAAATTCAAATGCTTTGACTTCACAACAATCATTACTGTAGATCTTATTCAAATAGAGAAACGAATTCAAATTTAGTTCATATTGAAGCGGTAGTATATATGTTTGGAATGCACTAAAACGTTCATTTGAGTACTATGTTGCATGCATTATACACGTAGCGAAATATTTTAATTGAACATAACATGAATTCAAAGTTTTGAATGACATTTGTAGTGCGCATTGATTTGGTACAGTACACGTTAGGATTGTCCGGAAATTTCAACCCACGCCTTGTTAGCCCGAAATATTTAAGATATATCTTTGTCTCATTGTGCTCCGATAACTTCCTCCATCTCAACCCGCGCCTTGCTATTCCGAAATTACAACGCGCGCGAAAACTCCCACCTCCTGTGAAATCCCGACACGCGAAATGCCCGTGGTACCCCTGAACCGAAAGAACCGCCTCAAATCGGTGGGGGTACTTTCGTAACTTACCCCACATTTCGGACAAGCGCATCTCTAAGCCATGGTTCCCCACTGCCATCCCATCCACCCACCCATTCGTACACCGAGTCCGCGAAAACCCGCGACGAAACCCCACACCCTGCTCCGTCCGCCACCCAGCCGGAGCCTCTTCCCCGACGACGTCGTCCACAGCAACACCTCGACGTCCCTCATCCACTGTACCAGATGAGGATCCGTCGTCGATCTCATCGTCCCGCCAGTTCAGCCACCTCGTCCTCCACCTCCAAGGAGCTGCCCCGACGTTCCCCTCGTCTTTCGCGCCACCTCCATTCCCACACCGCCGTCTTCACCTACACCACCGAAAGAGCATCATCATCACTGTTTCCTCGGATGAAGCTCCGGCCTAATCGGCGCCACCAATGAGGTTGTACACTAATTGCCGCATTTTCTTCTTGATTCGATCTCACGGTGCTGCCGGCGCTCGGTCCTGAGCCGACACGGCGCGGCTCCATCCACGGCGGCGTTGCCGACCACTTCCTCCACGGGGTCGCTCCCTCGGGGGTGACGTCCACATCTATAGGAGCTGCTGCTGCTTTAGCTCTCGCTCGTGCTGCTGCTCTGCTCTTGCTTTCAGTCCCCTGCCTGGTCTGCTCTTGCTATTTCTCTTGCTCTTGCTTGCGATGCTGCTCCAATTTAGCTACACTTCAGTCGACTGAATCAACTTTTGGGTCAGTCGATTTTCAGGGGGTGGGGGTGGGGGTGGGGGCTCGCCGGGGTGAAGGAAGAACCAGCCGCAGTGGGGAGGGGGGATCGCCGGAGAGGTACCCCACTATCTATCTTAGGGTTCAGGATGGGGCCGGTGGTCACCGGCGGTGGCGGGGCGTTGGCGGGGCGGTGGCGTGGGGATCGCCGGAGAAAAAGCTTAGCACGGGGAGTCCTAGAGGGATGGCCGGGGCGGTGGCAGACTGGCGGTGGGGAGTGTTTTCGGGGCGGGCGGGGCGGCGCACCGCCGGCCGCGGGCGGCGGCGTGGGGGGGGTGCTGTTTGGCCGGTGGTGGTTGGCGGCTCAGGGGGTGGAGGTTGAAGATGAACCTCAGGCCCTTGATTTTGTATCCAACGGCTGCAAATTCAACTGACCAGAGATGGAAAAGTCAGTCGGCCGACGTGTAGCCTCACCTTGCTAGTGCGTTCAGTTTCGACAGCAAAATTCAGTTTCGACAGCAAAATTCAGTTTCGACAGTTAAGTTCAGTTTCGACAGTTAAGTTCAGTTTCGACAGTTAAGTTCAGAGATGAGCGTCTGATGTATTTTACATCTAGCACTTTGTGGTTATGTATTTTACGTCATGTACTAGAGATGCTATTAGAATTCCACTCAGGTTAACGTTGTTCATTGTCTCACTTGTCCTGCTTCAGCCTCAGCATCGTACAACTCACTGGAGCTGCTCCAACAACGAAACCCTCCATCACAGCGGAGCAGTACCTCGGGCTCCATCTCCAGACGCCTAAGATCTTCTTCCCCTCCTCCGACAGCAAAGTCAGCCGGAGCATCCTCACCGGCCAACCCAATCACGCTGAGATCGACATGGCTTCGCCAAAGAGGTTGTACAATTGTTGCATCTCTTTTTTACTCTACATGTTATATATATTGTCCACTGAGCACACAGATTTGTTTCTTTAGTGTCTCCTTGAAAGAAAAAACGTAGGAATTTTAATTTTCACTTGTCCTCCTTTTCAAATTCCTATTCATGAAGCACAAGACTAAGAGATAGTAGCATAATAGCATTATAACCGTACATTTTCTTGTGGTTTGACTTAATCTCACCATGCTTCTTTGCATCCTGTGATCTTCCAATTGTTGTGAATCAAACACCCAGATTGGCAGAAATCCTGTGTTTTTAAATTCTCTATTTTGCACGTGCATTCCTATCCTATTCCTGTCTATTTCCTATCCCTGCATTGTTGGAATCCTCCAATTCAAACGAGCCCTTACAGAATTACTTCTCTTACAGATAGTTGTCAAAGAAAACCTTGCGTAGTTTGTCCCGCTCCTGCTGCGTCGTCGTCCACCCCAGCTCAGCTGCTCCAATGACAGAAGGGTCCAGCACAGCAGGGATCCGGCCTCCAGACTGTCTTTCGCCGCCTCAGATCTTCTTCCCCGCTGCTGGCAGCCATGAAAACTGCATTACCATCATCAACCGAGCAAATGACCTCGAGGACTACATGGGTCCGCAAGAGAGGTCGCGCTCTTTTGTGTCTGCTTACGTTATGCAGTGCTTAATATTACATGCTACTTTATCGTCCTGTTCACCGTTTAGACTCTGAGTCAGCTCCAAACTAATGGTCAAACTTGAGTTTTTAAATGGTTGTGGGGTACATATCGGGGCTGCTATCAATAGTATCTATCTACTATCTGGTTAATCTCCGGTGTCTACTATGATTTTCATGTTGGGTGGGAAACAAACAGTAAAGAAGCTATTATCTTCCTACTATCATTGGTTTTGGGTCTATCCACAGTTTGCTACCATCACTCTGGATTTGTGCATGCACTCCATACATAATCTCACTATGTTTTATTCCTATGCATGACAGTTATTGTAAACAATGGAACTGAACATGTAGAGCAACAGAGACGAGCCTTGCGTGGCAATAAAATTTCATGCAGACGTCGCTCCATGGTAGGTGCAAAGGCAGCCCCCCCTCCACGCATTTCGAATTGTAATCGAGAGGAAGATATCTGTTCTAAGGGGGATTCAGAAGGAGAAGACAACTCCTATTTACCCCCTGAGGTCTTCGCTCTAACTTGGCATGCTGATGTTGGTTATATCATGCATATGGTGTCTTGCATTGCTTAATTTATACATCAAATATGTCATCTTCTTAGTTTAGACATCCTTTGTGCGAATGCCATCTGTTTAGTTTATTCATCGTTTATGTGAATTATGCAACACCATCTTGTTTAGCCAGGCATCATATATGTGAATTTTGCAATGCCATCCTGCTTATCCAGTCCTTTTATATGTAAATTATATCATGCCATCCTTTTTTTTCGTTACATATTACATTTGTCAACAATGTTAGTACATTCAACTGCCCTTCGTGTGCATCAGCCATTTGACACGGTGATGGCAAATTCTGGAGTGAAAACAAGGTCTTCAGAGCAGACTATGCTATCTGACGAAGCGCATATCTCGCTGGTTACGGATAGCTCCTCAAAGGAGGATTCAAAGACAGATGACCAGTCCTATCCCCCCCCCCGAGGTGTATGCTCTAACTTGGCAGGGTTATGTTGCTCATATCGTGTGTATGGTGTCTCGCATTGCTATGTCATTCGATTAGTTTAGACATGCTTTGTGTGAATGCCACCTGTTCAGTGTCTAATTACCATATATGTGAATTATGCATTGCCATCTTGTTGCAAGACATTATATATGTGAATTATACAATGCTATCTTGTTGCAAAGGCATTATATATGTGAATTATGCAATGCCTTGCTGTTTAGCCAATCATCATGTATGTGAATTATATCATGCTATCATTTTTTTGTATTAAGTGTTCCATTTGTCGACAACGTTTGTATATTCAACTACTCTTCCTGTGCATCAGCCATTTGAAGCGGTGATGGAAGTATCTGGAGTGAAAACAAGGTATTCAGAGCAGACAATGCTACCTGCTGAAGCAGACATCTTGCTCGTTACAGAGAGCTCCTTAGAGGAGGATTCAGAGACTGATGACCAGTCCTATTTCCCCCCTGAGGTCTATGCTCAAACTTGGCAGGGTTATATTACCCATGTCATGCATGTTGTCTTGCATTGCTTAGTTTTTACATCATATATGGATTGCCATCCGCTTACTTGCTTACTATATAAATGATATATTTGAATTATATCATGCCATCATGTTTACATAGTACATACACATCATCTATCTGAATTATGGCATGGCAACCCATTTAATAAAGACATCATATAGTTATATCATCTCATCTTGTTTAGTGTTTACAGTCATCATATTTTGAATTATGGCATTCTATCCGTGAATGTATGTGAATTATGGCATGCCAACCTATTTAATAAACACATTATATAGTCATGCCATGTCATCCTGTTTACATAGTCGCATATTTTGAACTATGTCTTTCCATCTTTTTTATTTAGTCATCATAATGTGAAATTGCGTCATGCTATCCTGTTTAGTTAGCCATCATATATGTGAAATTGTGTCATGCTATCCTGTTTGGTTAGACAACATAAATATGAATTATTTCATGCCCTCTTTTATTCCCCACTATCCTGTCTATCATACAATCTCTATACTTTCAATTACTTTTCTTGTTTATCAGCCATTTGAATTGGAGAGCGTGATGGCAGTATCTAAGGGAGTAACAACACGGTCTTTAGAAAAGATATTGCTACCAGTTGATGCAGATAGAACCACGGTTGTACTTGCCCAAGGACGAGATCCACCACACATAACCCAGACTCTCGCAAATTGTACCCCTACCCAGTTGGACAGAGAACCAGCTACACCCCTTCTAACCCCAACCCTGGCAGATAGTAACCCAGCTCCAGTTGACACAACACCGACTCCACCACAGAGCACCCAAACACGAGCAGTTAGTAAGGGAACTGCAGTGCCCAAAGCACGAGGACCACCACTCCGAATCCCAACTCAACACTTAAAGGAGAAGAAGATTTGTTCTCAGGTTAGGTTCTGTAGCTATGGTTCATACTCCTTTGCTCTTGCATTATTGTATTTACTCATACCAACTATTTTCAAATTTGAAGGATGGAATTGAAACTCCAATGGTGCAACAGGTATGTTTTAAACCTGTTTCTTTAACTGGTTTGCTGTTGTAACCTGCTCTATGTTGATTTCAGTTTCAATTGAATAAACAATTATGTTCTCATGTCATGCACATTACAAGTGTTGTTATTGCTCTATAGTTACCCACACTTATATTCTGTTTATTCTCCTTTGTCATGAACAAATATTATTTGAACTGTGTCTCTATCTTGATTTGGCAACAAAAACTAGAATAGTATAGACCATAAAGTGACCATGGTACATAGATATATGTTTGTTTCATGTTGTTATCCTGTCCACTTTACTACTGAACTCATTTACCAAAATGAGTTTCATATACAACATGGTAAACATGTGATGTGTCTGCTTGTTTCTCTTTTAGAATGCGGACAAAATATTGGAGAACAGTACCGTGTTATCCAATGGTAAAGGAAGTAATGCAGATAAGGTTCAAGATAGTGAGACATCCCTGTTGCACTACTAGGAAAATGGCTATAGATGAAATGAATACTAATGGCGCACCTGACATGTGGTGCGCCACTAGTATATAGCAGTGGTGCACCATGTGAAGGTGCGCCACTAGTGTGGAATACACTAATGGCGCACCAGACAGACGGTGCGCCACTAGTAACATTTTTTTTCATTTTTCCAAACATACTAATGGCGCATCCACGCACAGTGCGCCATTACTAGTTCTAACTAGTAAAGGCGCACCAGCCACACAGTGCGCCACTACTGTATTTTTTATTTCTTTTTTTGCAAAACTACTAATGGCGCACCGTGGCATAGTGCGCCATTACTAGTTTAAACTAGTAATGGCGCACTATGCCACGGTGCGCCATTAGTATATATATATATATATATTTAAATATATATTTTGCAAAACTACTAATGGCGCACCACCAGCAGGTGCGCCATTAGTAACCAGGGTTACTAATGGCGCATGAGTGGGTGGTGCGCCATTAGTAACCTGGGACCATCTAGATATTTTGAACAGCCACACCTACACACTCACTTTCCCCACTTCATTCCCTCCACCTCCTTCTCCAAGCTTGTGTCGGCTGCCTCCTTCTCCTCACCTCATTTGCACCATAGATTCATCAAAATTAAGTGGTTAAATTACCTTTTTTGATAGGTAAGTAAGGGGAAAGCTATCTTTATGTTGTAGATCTACTTTTTTCTCCCTAGCTCGCTCCAACAACGTGCACATGCACTTTTTGTGGCCTAGCTAGATCTATGTATGTTTGTGGTGTTGCATATGTTTGTGGTGTTGCACATGTTTGTGGTGTTGCATATATGTTTGTGTTCGCAGGTACCGGTATTTGAAATGCGATAGTTGCCAATATTTTGCCGAAATGTTGATTCATTTCTGTTTAGGCGAGAATTTTGGCATTATGCATTCTTTTTGGTCCTATTTTTAGGAAAAGTCATGCCAAATTTTTTCTAGGTTCTAAAATATCGTTTTGCTCTACCCGCAGGCGACCATGGTCTGCACGATGACCGAAGGCATCGTGAATAGGTTTTTGAGCTCCGCGAAGGCCGAGATGCTTCAAAAGAACGAGACGGAGATAAGATGTCCGTGTCGAAGATGCAAGATGAAGAGCCTTATTGCGGACCCGGATTCCGGGCAGGTGCGGGACCACCTGCTCTTGTGTGGTTTCATGGATGGCTATCGGTGGCAAGGTGATGAAGATGACTATGAAGTCATCCATGGGGGCCGGGCAAGAAATGAGGAAGGGCATCAAGACAACCACCGCGGCTCGGGCGGGCGAGAAGACGAAGAATCTCCAGGACATGATCACGACGGTGATGCTGTACACAGTCATCATGTAGAAGATGTCGGACATGCTCATGAGGAAGATGTCGTAGCAGACGAAGGGCATGATCATGAAGATGAAGATGCCGGAGGAACAGACGACGATGGACCATCGATGGACTGGGTGCAGGACCCTCATATTCAAGAGCTGCTTCTCAAGCAGACGGATAACGCAAGAGCTGCCGCCCAAGAGAAAGCCAAGCTGGATCAACTGGAGATAGACACGGTTACTCCATTGTATGAAGGATGCAGGCCCTAGGATCCTCGCCTGAAAGTAACGATCATGGCTCTGGAGATGAAGCTAAAACACAAAATGGCCGACGCATGCTTCGACAAGAACATGTCATTCTGGCACGAACGCCTTCCCAAGGGGAACAAGTGCCCGACCAGTTTCGAGGAGGCGAAGAAAATTGTGTGTCCTCTGGATTTACCGCATGTGAAATACCATGTGTGCATGAACAATTGCATCATTTATCGGGACGAGCACGCGGAGTCAACCATATGTCCGGTGTGCAGCGTCACTCGATACAAGAAAAGGAAGAAAGCTCCTCGAAAATCGGTGTGGTACTTTCCGATCACTCCTCGTCTGCAGCAGTATTTTGCGGACCCTAAGGTAGCAAAGCTCCTGCGTTGGCATGCGGATAGGGAGGAGAAGAAGCGAGAAGATGACGCAAATGATCTGGAGATAAATAAAAAAGACAAGATGCTGAGTCACCCTAAGGATGGGAGCCACTGGCAAGCGTTGAACTTTGAACACCCAGAATTTGGGAAGGATCCAAGGAACATCGTGCTGGGCGCGAGCACCGATGGAGTCAATCCGTTTGGCAGCCAGAGAAGCACACATAGCACCTGGCCTGTGTTTGTGTGGATGTACAACCTTCCCCCCTGGTTGTGAATGAAGAGGAAGTACATTCACATGAGTATGCTAATAAGGGCCGAAACAACCAGGGAACGACATCAATCTGTATCTGGGGCTGCTGAAAGAGGAGCTAGACACGCTGTGGAAAACGCCAGCCAATACGTGGGACGCCGCAGAGAAAGAATATTTCCCTATGAGAGCCGCACTGCTCACAACAGTGCACGGCTATCTCGGTTACGGATATCTCGCGGGGCAGGTGGTCCATGGATTTTCTGGATGCGTCAGGTGCATGGATGACACAATGTATCGCCAGCTAGATAGAGATCCTGGGTCTTCGAAAACCGTGTTCATGGGACATTGAAGGTGGCTTCGCGACGATGACCCGAGGAGGAAACACAAGGATCTGTTCGATGGTGAAACTGAACCTCGAAGACGCCCGTGTACGAGGAGCGGCGAGGAAATAGACGAGCTGTTGAAAAATTGGAAAGATTGCCCACTGCCGGGAAAGAAGCAAAAGGCGCCAGAGCCGGGAAAGAAGCGAAAGGCGCCAGAGCCGCTGCTGAAGGTATGGAAAACGAGGTCTGTTTTCTGGGACTTGCCGTACTAGAAGATCCACCATGTGCCTCACAGCCTTGATGTCATGCATATCACGAAGAACGTGTGCGAGAGTCTGCTTGGTACCCTGATCAACATGCCAGAGAGGACCAAAGATGGGCTGAAAGCAAGGGCAGACTTGAAATCAATGGGCATCAGGCAGGAGCTTCACGCTAATGATGATGATGATGATGAGGCGAAGCAGGACACAGAAAGTCATCGCAAAGGCAAAAAGGCCAAGAAGACCGGAAATGACTACCCTCCCGCGTGCTTCACTCTAAGTCAGGAGGAGATCGATCAGTTTTTCACCTGCCTCGTAGGAGTAAAACTTCCTTATGGTTCCGTAGGGAAGATAAGCAGATACCTAGACCCAGCGAAGCAGAAGTTCAGCGGGATGAAGTCTCACGACTGTCACGTGCTGATGACGTAGATACCTCCAGTTGCAATCCGCGGGATCATGGACGCGCACATTCGTGAAATGCTATTTGTCCAATGCAACTTTTTCGACGTCATCTCTCGGAAGTCGGTTGGCGTGAGGCAACTCAGAAGGCTACAGGAAGAGATCGTGGTGATACTATGCGAGCTTGAGATGTACTTCCCACCCGCATTCTTCGATGTTATGGTGCATCTGCTGGTCCATATCGTGGAGGATATCATCCAACTCGGGCCGATGTTCCTGCACAACATGATGCCGTTCGAAAGGATGAATGGTGTCATCAAAGGATACGTTCGCAACATGTCACGTCCAGAGGGAAGCATAGCCAGGGGCTTTCTGACCAAAGAGTGCATCTCCTACTGCATGAATTATCTAGGCATCGAGAACCCCGTTGGTTTGCCCGTCAACAGGCACCTCGGCAGGCTCGCTGGATGGGGTCACCGTGAGGGTCGCCGCGAAATGCATGTCGACTTCGAGGGTCGACTCGCCGACTTTGAAGGAGCAAACCTAGTCACGCTACAACACATAGACGTGGTCGATCCTTGGGTGGTAGAGCACAAAACCTTTATTAAGAAGATGTACAATGACCGAGCCAACAGAGGACGGACGGAGATATAATCAAAGAGAACAACTCATGTTTCACGCGTTGGTTCAAGCAGAAGCTTCTGTCGTACCCTTTACATGAGGATTCTTCCGCGGAAGAACAACTCATATTCGCCTTGTCACAGGGCGCCGAGCACAACCTGATGACGTATGAGGCGTACGATATCAACGGCTACGCATTGTACACCGAGGGAAAGGACATGAAGAGCGATGGTTATCAGAACTCCGGGGTAACGATGGAATCCTACACCGGCAATGACAAGGACAGATACTACGGAAGGATCGAGGAGATCTGGGAGCTGAGCTACGCTGGAGAGAAGGTCCCGATGTTCCGTGTCAGATGGGCCAAGAACGTCATAAAAGAAGACCGGTATCTCACCACCATGGTTATACCCGAAGCCAAATCCAAGACCGCGGGCGCAAACGTCACCGCGAAAAATGAGCCATGGGTACTAGCTTCCCAAGTGGACCAATGCTTCTTCATTACCGACCCTCCAAAGCCCAGTCGTGTTGTCGCGAGGAGAGCAAAAGGAAGATCATCGGAATGGATGGATTCGCCAATGAGCAAGACTTCGACAAGTACGGCGACCCGAAGATGGAACATGACGACGACGATGAAGTATCAGCATACACCACAAGAAGAAGCAGGACCACCCTACATAAAGGACGTCCATTCAAGAGAAGAACTCCATTTACGAAAAATAAGGGCAAGTAGATTGTGAACAGATAGCTAGCTAAGATCGATTGTATTTAAATTGTAGCCTTCTTTTCTCGATTGTATTTCATGGGCACTATTTGAACTCATGAATGTTTTTAAATTTCATGGACACTCGATCTCGATCCCCCTCCATCTCGATCGCTATCCCACCTTGCCAGATCCGGCCCCCCTCATCTCCGAGCACCCCCGCACCTTCTACCTCGCTCCACCGGCCGCCGCCGCCGACCCCCCGCACCCTCCCCCGCTCCACCGCCGCTGACGGCCCCCCACACCCTCTCCCCCGCTCCACCGGCCGCCGCCGCCGACCCCCCGCACCCTCCCCCGGTCCACCGCCGTCGCCGACCCACCGCACCCCTCCCCCGCTCCACTGTCGTCGATGACCCCCCGCACCCTCCCTGACCCGCTCCATCGTAACAAATGAATGCAACTAAAATTGCAAAAAAAAAATTGATTATATTTTCAAATAACAAATTTGATAATTTTTTCAATTAATAAATCTGATGATATTTTTTCATATTCATAAATATTTTCAAATAACAAATTTGATGATATTTTTTAAAAAATTATTACTGTTTCATATTCATTTTCATTTTCTAAAAAATTATTAGATGCAACAAAAAATAAAAACAAATTACTTATGGCGCACCTCTGGCTGGTGCGCCATTGCTATATATAAAAAAGATTACTAATGACGCACCTCTGGCTGGTGCGCCATTGCTATATATTAAAAAAAAGATTACTAATGGCGCACCTCTGGCTGGTGTGCCATTGCTATATAAAAAAAGATTACTAATGGCGCACCGCTGCGGGGTGCGCCATTAGTAAGCTTCCCCCCTAGCTAGCTAATTCCTCCCTCTCCCTCTCACCAGATCCCCTTCGTCCCTCTCCCTCGCAAGATCCACCCGCGCGCTGCCCCGACGCCGCCGCCCCGACCCCCGCCGGACTCCCCGTGCTCGCTGCCCCCTCGTGTTGTGCTCGCTGCGAGCCGAGCGCTGCCTCCCTCATCGTCCCCCCTCCGCCCGCGGCCGGGTTCGCCACCACGTGGCGCAGAACGACCACGCCCTCCCGTCCAGGCTCGCCCAGTACCTCGACCCCGACGCGTCCTTGGACAAGGTATGTATTCCACTGCCGCCGCCGGCGTGTCCCCGAGTGACTCCGTGTGGTTCTGATTGGTTTGGTGCTTGGTTTTGGTTTGCAGGACCAGTTGCTGGACGCGGTGCACTGGATCCGGCAGGCGGCGGGGCTCGCCTGCGGCCTGCTCTGGGGCGCCGTCCCCCTCGTCGGCGCCTTCTGGATCGCCCTGTCAGTCCCTCCCTCCCTTCCTCCTCAAAGCCCCCATCATGGTCTCTATCTTCCTTGAGACATAGGCATAGATTCAGGTTCACTTTTAACTAAATTCAAGAGCTGATCTCACACTGAATTCAGAATCTCTTTCCCATCTTGTGATATAGTACTACCAAGTCGTGCATGAATGAATTAGTAGATGAGGCTATTTATCTGTTAGCTGAGCAATTTTAGAAGGCCGCTTTGTTCCACCGTTCATTGATCGCCGCAATGGGTCAGAGGATGTGAAGTGAGTGTTAGACGCACTGTGAACTGGATGGTCGGTTGTCTCATCTCTGAGTACTAGCCACCAGCTCGGTGACAAGCATCATGGTGGTTCTTTGCTTTGTCTGGTATTAGATGTAACATGAGTTGTTCATTTGTTTGGCATGGCCGTCAGCAAACCAACACAATTGCCGCCTATATATAGTGGGATATGAACTGCTCTTAGTTTCTATGTGTTTATTAGTTGAATAAATTGGCAAAGGGTTGCTCATGTATGACTGGCCGGCTTTGTCGTCTTGCTAGAGTTCCTTGGAAATATTAGCATTCTCAAACCAATGAACAGTTGAGGTGTTTTTTATCCAGTCTTGGATTTATTCAGTCCATCAGAGTATACATTGCATTGTGAGTGATGAATTTCCTGATTTCTGACCTTTGCTGAACAGCTAAGCACGTCTCCGACGTCACCCGCTGCCTCTGCTTCACCGTCTTCGCCGTCTCCTGGTGCGCCTCGCTCAAACCCTAGGAAAAGTTCTAGCAAGACAACAACACAACATTTTCTCAAGAAAATTCGTAAGTGCAGTTTAGTTGTTCTGTTCTACATTACATTCTATAGAAAATAGTTGTTCCGAGCAAGATAGCAACACAACACAACATGTTCCAGTGTGATGGATACTGTGACTGAATTCATGGCTGTTGGGGTGGGTTAGGTGCTACTATATTATGTGCATTACTACAGTATAAATGCAACAATAGGCTTATGAATCTGAACTAAGCAAACAGTTCGGCTTGATTTCTAGTAAAAAGGCTTCAGTAGAAACTTAGGAAATAGTTTGATTTTCTGCTTCTTCTTTTCGTCTTCCAGATTGTGGCATAGTAAACAAAAGTGGCCCTTTTAGGTTGCTTTTAAAGTATTCTGATGGAACAGTTTAATCAGTATGCATGACTCAGACTTAATTTTATGCTATGATGATTGCAGCTCATATTAGTAAGTAATTATTGCCCGAAGCTTTAATTTAGAACGTTGGGGTTCGGTCCACCTTTCATGACTTTTTTTATGCATGGCTCAGACCCTTATTGAAGTAATTATTGTAGCTCTTATTAGTAAGTAATTATCTGTTGGGGTGAGGTTTCTGCAGTAATAATAGCCTTGTCACTACCTATAGTAGAACATCATACTTTGTTAGCTTTTTCTCGTCACTATCTAATCTGCACTATTAGACAAGATCAAGATGCCCAGGTTAACCTAGCTAGCCTTATACTGCAAGCACAAGTTAATTTACTCCTCCCTAATTAACAGTACTCCTGAATGACAGATATAACTACTCCTGAATGACCAATACTACTGGAGGAGTACTCCTTAACTGAAAAGATTTAAGTTAATTAAAGGAAAAGGCTTCAGTTTATTTTTATTAACAAATTTTTTTAGTTAATTTGAGTTAACACACAAGGTTTCAGTTAATTACTACTAGAGGAGTAAATTAAAAGGTTTAAGTTAATTAAAGGAAAAGTTTTGAATTTATTTTAATTAATAGAAAAATGTTTCAGTCAAAGTTACAGTTAAAGCAGATAAGAGAATGCTCCTACTGTACTGAAAAAGAAGAGAGGGAGAGAGGACACTACTGCACTTGCTACAGAGTCTGTAGGGGGGACTACTCAAGCAGTGCAAACAAGCAAAATTGCAAGCTACTGCAGCTGCAAGCAAATTCTGTTAAAGCTTCCTTGGTTAACATTCTGGTTGTAGTCCTGCTTCTTATTCTTGCTACTGTTGCTGTTGTTATTCTGCTGCTGTTGTGTTGTTATCTGCTGCTGTTGGTTTCTTCTTGCTGTTGTTGCTACTGTTATGCCTGTATTCACTGCTGCTGCTGCTGCTGCTGTACTTGTGATGATGTTGTACTTGTGATGATGCTACTTGTGATCTTCTGAAATGACCCGTTGGCGACTTCATTACGCGGGGATAATGATTTTGCAGGTACCCCGAGAGGACCTTGAGTTTGTCGGAATGTCGATTAACTTCCGTTCCGGCAAATTCGGGTACTCCATATGTCCTATTTTCAGCAAAGGTCATGCTGAATTTTTCCGTGAATTTTAGCATGACTTTGCTAAAAATAGGACATATGGGGTACTTGCGACTAATGCATGGGCCGGGGTATCTTAGTACTTAGTTTAGTAGGATCAACTGCCCCGCCATTCTTGCTGCATTAAACCAAAGGTGGCAATAGAGCCAAGTGATTAGGCCCAACTTAGAATTCTCCTTAGCATCGATAAACCCTAGATGATAAACCCAACATAGGTGGCAATAGAGCCAAGTGATTAGGCCCAACCTAGGGTGCCTCAGCATCGATAAACCCTAAATGATGAAAACTTAACTTAGCATTTAGGGTGCCTCGGCGTCGACAAAACCTAAATGATGAAACGTTGGCTTCTATAGGGTGCCTCGGCGTCGATGAGAACCTAAATGATGTACGCTTAGGCTTTTAGGGTGCCTCGGCGTCGACAAACCCTAAATGATAAAAGCTTAGCTTTTAGGATGCCTCGGTGTCGACAAACCCTAAATGATGAGACCATGATCTTGTTCCTTAACAATAACCAACTTTTTGACAAAACTTTTTTCCTATTTAGAGCAAAACATGGCCCACAACGATGAGGCCGGCGGTTCGGGCGGCAAGCAATTCTGGGAGCTATCCCAGGAGTTGGAGGAGGAACCTCACCGCTATGAGGACACCGCGGAAGACACCGATCTTGACTAGACAACCCCTAGTGGCGTCGGGGATGACACCACTGATGGTGCCGCCGAGGATGCCACGACTGATGATGGCGGCGCACGCACAGATGGCAGCCAACCGAAGAGGCAACGGAAGGACCGGCGCCCGAGCATGCTCGGCACCGTCAAGGAGGAATTTACTGAAGTGAACTCCGACAGGCATCCGACGGCGCCCAAAGAAGTAGTCAAGGGGTACTCGGTTCAGCTCGGGTGCATTCTCCGGAGCACCGTCTCGATCAACACCGAGAATCTAAGGCATAAGGACCGAGGGAATTTGCGCAACCTCCTCTTCATGAAGCTGCACGAACGATACAAGTTCCCCGTTGAGTTTGTAAACACACGCCTCTCAGGGAATAAAGTGAACAGTGTCGCCCTCATGAGGATGAGCACGGACCTGTCCACTTGGAGAAGCACGGTGAAGGCAATGATTGAAAAAGGTGATAGTTATGAGAAGATCATGGCGAAATATCCTTTGATGAGCGAAGATGACTACAAGGAGTTCAAGATCAAGTGCGAGAGCAGCGCAACCTTCGAATCAAGTCAGTGGGGGAAAGAAATGCGGGAGTTGAACTTAGGGGTCCACCAACTCGGTCCCGGCGGTTACAAAGTGGCGGAGCCTATATGGGACAAGGAGGACGCGGAGCGTGCCAAGCAAGGCCTACCGCCCCGCTTCGAGAAATACCGTGAGAAGCAGACCAGGAACTTTGTCAGGGCCTGGTACAAGGAGGACCCGGTAACAAAGGAGCTTACCACGGATCCGAAGACCAGGGCGCTTGAGCTTGTTCTAGTAAGGAATACACCCCCACGTAATTAGCTCCATATGGTTGCATTCTAATTAATCCCCAATATTTCTAAATGGTTCATGTTCCTTCCGCAGGACAATGAAAGCAGTAGCGCGGGGTCGTCTAGGAGCTCCCCTTTCGACACCCCTTTAAATAGGGCGTTGAACGTAATGAAAAACAAGGACAAGCTCACTAAGCCGTCGTCAGCTGGTCGTGTGGCCGGCAAAGGCTTGTCCACAAAATGGTTGTCATACTATACCGCTGGTGGGCGAAAGGAGAAAAAGACCAGCTCAGAAAGCCAGTCGCGCGAGGTTGAAGCACTCAAGGCACAAGTGGCGCGGATTCCGGAGATTGTCCAAGAGCAAGTGCAACAACAACTGGGAACAACGCTCAACGCCATGGTGCCTACGTTCATTCATGGGCTGACGATGTGGATTGCGGGCGGCCAACAGGGGCCTCCCCCGGTTCCTAGCTTCACGGCCAGCAACTCGCACAACGTGCAGGCGGCGCCATTGGTGTCTCCGGCGGCGCCATTGGTGTCTCCGGTGGAGGCGGTATTCGTGTCTCCGGCGCCGGCACGAGCATTGGAGCTTAATGCACCCGGGTGTACGCCGGCCGGCACCTCGCCAGCAAGCGGCCCCTCTGTCAGTTGCACGCCCGTCGTTTGCGGTTCCTCGACATAAGCCGAGCTCGACGGCATCACGGTAACTAAGCCTCTCGGCCGATGACTTCATCTCCTTGCCTTTGACTGGGCATCCCTGACGCCCTACATGTTTTCGCAGGGCGCCGCCTACGTTCCTTGCACTCTCCTGCACTTCATGGGCGGCGAGTTGGTCGATGTCGCCAAGGGCAGAATCGTTCAACCGGGCAACCCCATGTTCCACGGTAAACCGATGCCACCCACAGTGTATAGGGTTGAACTGGTTCGGCTGCTGCCAGGCTGCGACCAGCTGTTACCTCCGATTCGACCCACTGGGGCCGACGAAGAAGATGAGATGACCCTCAGCGCCTGCGTAAACTGGCCCCTGCTTTGGCCGAAGAGCTGGATTCATTTGGGGGCGGGGGACACCACCCCACAGACAAGACCGCCAGTCGTGCCAGCGCCAAGCCATGGCAAGAACGCCGCAACACTACCGGACATGCCGGACATCCCTATGGCACAGGATCCGGACATGCATATGGCACACGATCCGGACGACGAAGACAATGACGACGGTACATTTACCAACGTTGATAAGTACTTTGCCGAACATGGGTACGGTGACGAGTTCTGCGGGCCTCCTTCTCAAGAACCCAACCAAGACGACCGCGATCTAGCTGGTACGGTGGAGAATCCCAATTGCAACAGGTGTCGTCTGGCGTTCAGTTCTCAGGAGACCCCTCCAGCTGCCGCCTTCACCAAGCCTCAGATAGCTGAGGTGCGAAATATTATCAGCCCCAACACACTCAAGAAGGCGGTCTGTGAGCAGAACTCGGTCCCATTACAGCAGATCAAGAAGAAGGGACGGAAACGAAAGACTAAAAAGGGCGCCGATGCGAGCCAGCCGGCACCGAGTACGATCCGTGCTCAGGACAGGCCACCTTCACCTAAGGATATCTCGAGGAGGGTGCATGTGGCGGGTAGGGCGATGCTACCGACAAATATGCTCAATGCTGCAACCGGTGCTATGCGGAGTCTGCATGACAGTGTTCTTTCTTTGGAGAAGCGGCGTCTCAGAGAGAATGATGTGGCATACCCGGTTTTCGTGGCCAAGGTGCCAGAGGGCAAGGGCTTTGTGGATGGCGTCATCGGGGGTGCAACCGTCCTGCGGTTTGATGACATCTTTGCTATGTTTAACCTTCATCCGCTACACTACACCTTCGTTCGGCTGTTTTTGTGGAGTATGGAGATGCAGATCATTAGAGACAAGACCCCGGACATCGTAATATTCGACCCCTTCTACATGTGTGCCAATATCTTGGGCAGCGCTGGGGACCGGCAAGTTGCGAGTTCTTACCTCGAAGGCGTCATTCTGGCAAACCCAGATAAGGATAACTTCCTCATGCCTTACTTTCCCGAGTAAGTCATCCCCTCACCACCCCATAACATATGATTTCTTATATTTTGATCGTCCTTTTTTTTCTAACATTCCATGTTCTGTGCAGTGACACACATTGCACACTCATCCTCTTAAGCCTGAAATATTCAATGGCCACGTATTTCGACCCGGACCGTGAGTCGAAGATAGACTACACAAATATCAAGAAAGTTCTTGATGATGTTCTCCCCGACTACGCCCAATCTGGAGGCACCTTCACCAAGCCAGTTCGTAGGTACGGCAAGCACGTGTTCACCCACAATACAACGTTCTGCTACGTCAAGCAGCCGCCCGGCGGTCTACGCCCTCCATCACATGCGGGCGATCGTACGGGACAATAATCACCTTCTGCTACCAAATAATCTCAAAGATTGGGCCGCGAGCTTGTCGGCAATCCACGGCGCGGACTTCAGACAAGAATTCTTTCGCATCCAGTCGGAGTTGGCCGAAATCATCCATCAAGATGTCCTTTGTACCTCGGGGCAGTCCTACCTCAGACATCAACCGTCCAACAGTGAGATAGACACAACGCTACAAATGCAGGCTGACAACGCCCACGATTTCATGACCATCACGATAGACGGCGGCTTCATCCACGCTCCGGTCCCATGAGTCGAGTCGAAAGTAGTGATGCTATGTGTAGTTCTGAAACATTGATTGGCTCATGTTGTAATTAAACTTTAATGAACTTGTATGTCTCTTTGGTTTGGGCAGTCGTTCAACTTAGATGTAATCGATGCTATTTATTAGTAGGACCATGAATCGTGCTATTAATGTCTTGCTTTTCTCTTCCGATCCTTTTGTTGCATACTTATATATTGCTTATGTATTGTCTGTTGTTTGGCTTGTGCATAGAGATGCCGTCGTATGTCGTGTACAAGGGTAAGGTTCCCGGAGTCTACGACGACTGGGAGGAGTGTCGGAGACAGGTTCACCGTTTCAGCAGTAACAGTTACAAAGGGTACACCACTAGGGCGGAGGCGGAATCTAGATACGCCCGCTATCTAGCGGGAGAGAGGAGGGAGCGTTGGAGGAACCGCATGAAGACCAGTTTCATCGCGATGATGCTCATCGTGATGACCGCGGCTCTCTTCTATGTGATGGTAGTTTAGATGATCGATATCGAATTGTAATGTGAAGACAAACTCGCTACTCGCGGTCTAGAGACTTGTAATGTTCTATCTTTGTTCGGTCTTTTGAATTCGGTTCATGGCAAATGACAGTGAGGGAACCCAAAAGTGTTGTCTTGATGTAGTGTTCGAGTTACTGGCCACGATAGTGAGGGAACCCAAAAGTGGTGTCTTGATGTAGTCTTTGAGTTACTGGCCACTACTGCTGTCACAAGCTCTTCGAACTCGCCGCCTGAATCAGTTCGTCTTCTTGAGTCCCAACTTCAAGTTGAAAGACATCGATCAGATGTGCTGCAACAAGAAGCTGAAGGACTGAGGAAGTCCTTGCAGAATTCAGATGCATATTTTCTGGTGCAACAGCAAGCGCTGGAGGATCTAAGCCCCAAACAAGAGAAAGTTAATAAGCTTGCTAAGCATCTTGCCAGCATTATGGGTACCCAGGATATTTTTTCTTGAGATCTTATGAAGTGGTTTCAGTTCTGGATTTGTTTTGTTGCGGCGTTTATTTGCGCTGGTCGCCAACTTTGACAACCAGTGTATATGATTGCTGCTTTGTTCCCTATATTTGCACTGGTGGCGAACTTTGATGCCCAGTGGATGTAATATGTGTAATAGTCGTGATAGCCTAGCGTTAGTTCCTTGCTTATTGATTTCCTTGTTGTCTTGTTTATTTGTTTGCTTGTAGTCATTGCAGTTCTTTTTCCGCGGTTAGCTAGTGGCTGCAATAACTTATTTTTTTAAAACTAGGCCACAATAACCATGGGCTAATATTTACTGTAGTGACACTGGGCCTCCTACTGGCCGTAGAAATAGTGGGCCTTCTATGCGTCGTAGAAACAATGGGCCTTCTACGGGCCATAGAAACAATGGGCCTTCTACGGGCCGTATCATCAATGGGCCTTATACGGGCCATATGACCGATTGGCCAAACATGGGCCAAACAGACCGCATTATGGCCGTAAACGGGCTAGAGTTGGAATCGTTCGTTCATGGGCCGACCATAATGGGCCATCGTTAATAGGCCGTATTTGATGACGCTATGAAAATGGCCCAACGTATTAATGGACCACAAACGGACCGACTGTAACCACGGGCTGAATTTGGCCCACAAGCAGAAAATGACAGTAACAGGCCGTAAGTAAACAAATGCTGGAAATGAGCCCAAGAATAAATGGGCTCTGAGAAGGCCGGAAGATATCATGGGCTGGAAACGGCCCAACGGAATAACGGGCCGTTAATGGGTATAAAGTGATACACTGTTCATTACTGGCCAGTTTCACCACGGGCCGTTAATGGGTGTAAAGTGATACACTATTCATTACAGGCCAGTTTCACCACGGGTTGTTAAAAGGCCAAGAGTTACATAGGGCCTCATATGGGCCGAAAGACGTCATGGGCCATACATGGGCCAGAAGTGAAAACGGGCTGGAATCATATTGGATGGCCTAGATGAGGCTACTGGGCCTAATTCGGATAGGGCGTAACGGGCCTTGGGTTAGCGGGCTGTAAATGGAATATATGCGAACAGGCCGTTAACAGGCTTTCCATGGGCCGGACCGCCACCTTTTGACCAAGTTAAACGGGCCGACCTTTTCACAGGAATGGGCCTCTGTTGGGCCGTGCCACATGTCGACGTATCATAGGCGCCTTCTATCTAATGAGTGGATGACATCTGTCCCAACGATGAGCCGACACGTGTTTCCTCCAGCCAATGATGATTTTACACGTGGAAAATCCCTATTGGTCAGGGCTGTTAACGGGTTATCGGATCCAAAACCCGACCCGATAGTTTAATGTTGTTCCATTACGGTGGATGCCATGTGTCAGTCACCCTTGACGAAAGCACTTCTGTGACGTGTGATTTATCGTCATGGAAGTGCACACTTCCGTGATGATAATTTTAGTAATGTCATGGACCACTTCTACGACAGCACATGTATGACTATCTTGATTCCGTCATAAAATCGTCATGGATGTACATGCATGACAAAAAACGCGACCTACTATGACAAACACGTATCATCACGGAAGTGTATTTTTTGTAGTGCGGATGAACTCCTCTTCCTCTCCTTTGTACAGATCGGACATAATTTTTGCTAGAGCAGCGATTGAGTCCGGTCCCTTACGACCACAGTGGGTGGCATCGTCTTCTCTGTTGAAGTGCCACATGGGTTGCCCCCGATATTGAAGTGGCTGCACCCCCGCATTATACATATTGACATAACCTCGATTACTGTCAATCCTGACTGGGCCAGCGTCTGTATCCGACCCATTAGGTAAAGGACCTCCCCATTATCTTCCTCCTGAGGGCTCTGAGGTCGCCAGCTATGGCGTTTCTTCAAGGGAGGGTTGTCAAACTCAGGAAGGCCCATCCGAATAGGGTCCGGGAGGGGGACGTCCTCCATAAAAAACCACTCCAAAGGCCAATCTTCGGATGTCCTCTTCGGAGTAATGGACAGGTATCCGGTCCCGATAATGCGCCATATTTCGGCTCCGCCCACTTGATATATTGACCCCTCCTATGTACGGGGTACGAGGCAGAATAGCCTCTTCCATAGCTCGAAATGAGCTTCGTGGCCCAGAAATAGCTCGCAAAGGGCGACATAGCCAGCCATGTGTAATATGGAGGCGGCAGTAAAGTTATGCAGCTGGAGGCTGTAGAACTCCAGGAGCCCGTGGAGGAACGGATGAATTGGAAATCCAAGCCCTCTTAATAAGTAAGGGATAAGGCATACCCGCTCCCCCTGGATGGGTTGGAAAAGCTCTCCGCTTGCTCCCTTCCATTGTAGGTGGCGAGACCTGTGACGCCCGGATAATTAAGCTATAGTAACCCTCTCCTAATGATGCCATGTCACCCTTGTCACTGTAGTTGATCTCGCGATGGTTCAAAAACGATTCAGATTCAAATTTAAAATAAAGAGAAACAACAAAAGTTTTCAAACTTTAAAACTAAAATGTCCGAGCTATGCCAATTAATGCAAAGGTAATTGTGTTGAAGAAACCCCACTTTTTATAAAATGGTTTAATACTCTGAAATGATTAAAACAGTAGTTGAAACGATTAAATACGAGCCTTTTATATTTTATAAAATCATAAACTATTTTATTTTGAGGTAAAACTTTTTAGGGTAGTGGGTTATTTTGAAACATTATTTTTGGAGCTATTGTCATATTTTACTAAACTAAAAATAAAGTATAACTAAAAGAAAACAGAAAAGAAAAATAAGAAAAGTAACAGAAAACAAAACTAACAAAGAACAAAAAAAGAAATAGAAGAACCCCCCCCCCTGGGCCATGGCCCAGCTGGCCTCTGGACCCACTAGGCCGGTCCAGTCGGCCCAGCCGCCGCCCGACCTAACCCTAGACGACCGAACCCCCCCACTCCCCTCGTTCCCCACTCCCCCCCCCCCCCACGACCTAAACCCTAGAAACCCACTAGGCCGGTCCAGTCGGCCCAGCCACCCGCCGCCCCGGCGCACGTTCCTGGCGCCCCGACGCCCCGTCACGCCTCCGTCCTCCTCCGCGGCGTCACCTCGCCGGCGCAGCCGCATCGACCTCTTCCCCAACCGGCCTCCTCAAGCCACGCCGTCCTCTTCGCAGCAACGCCAGTGAGGCCCTCGGCCTCCCTCTCCCCCTTCCCTCTGTCGCCGACCCCAACCACCGCACCATCCACGCGCTAGGCCCGCCACCCCTGCTACTCGACGCTGCCGCCGCCGCTACGCTGGCGACCGTTGGCCGCGCGTGAAACCCCTGCCCCGCACGCTCCTTGCCTACGGTCCACATCCCCGCCACGCACTCGTGCGCACCCGCGGTCACCCGTCGCGCGCGCAGATGCCCCCCATTGCCTGCACCGCTCGCTCGCCGTGCCACCGCCCCGTTTCCCCCCGCATCGTTGCGCCTCGCCTCCCCTGCATCCCGCTGCCTCGCCTGCGACACCCAGCCGCGCCGCGAGCCACTGCCCCATCGAGCCGTGGCCGTGTCGGATCCACCCTCCGCTGTCGCGGCACGACCGCATGACCGCGGCCCGCTCCACTGTTGCCGCTGCCGCTGCTCATCCGCTGACCCGCCGCCGGACACACTCGCAGGCGCGCCGGCGCCCGCGCCCGCCAAACGCCCCGCGGCGACCAGTCGGGTGCACACCCACGGCCCAGCGCCATATCGGGATGGCGCCCAGCGCCCGTCGCCCGCGCCCGTTTGGCCCCTAGGGCCAATGACATGGGGCCCCACGCCCCCGAGAACTGTTAAAAAATAATAATAAAATAATGAATTACAAATAAATAAATAAATAATAAGTAAATAAAAATGTTAATTAATTAATCAATTAACTAATTAATTAACTTAATTAATCTGGTTTAATTAAACCTAATTAACTACTATGAATTAATTAAACTGTAATTAGATTAGTTAAATACTAATTAGAGTAAACAGAGTATGACATGCGGGACCGACATGTCAGGTTGACCAGGTCAACTGCTGACATCATGATGACGTCAGCGAGCACTATTCTGGATAATGTTAAATTTAAATAATTAATTAAATCCTAAAAATGATTTAAATCTTTTAAAATTAATAGAAAATAAACCGTAGCTCAGATGAAAATACTTTCTACATGAAAGTTGCTCAGAACGACGAGACGAATCCAGATACGCAGCCTGTTCGTCCGCCACGCATCCCTAACATATCCAACTCGCAACTTTCCCCCTCCGGCACCTCTGCCCGAAAACGCGAAACACCAGGGATACTTTCCCGGATGTTTCCCCCCTTCACCGGTATCACCTCCTACCACGTTAGGTCACCTCTAGCACAACGTATTGCCGCTTCTTGCTTTTTGTTACATTTGATTGCTCTGTTATTTATTGTGTTCCCCCTCCATTACTTCTTTCCGATAGACCCTGAGACCGATGCCGGTACCCCTGTGATCGACTACATCGACGACCCCTCCTTCTTGTCTGAGCAACCAGGCAAGCCCCCCCTTGATCACCAGATATCACCTACTCTCCTCTATACTGCTTGCATTAGAGTAGTGTAGCATGTTACTACTTTCGTTATTCCTATCCTGATGCATAGCCTGTCTTTGATACTGCTGTTGATACCTTTACCTGCAATCCTACTGCTTAGTATAGGATGCTAGTGTTCCATCAGTGGCCCTACACTCTTGTCCGTCTGCCATGCTATACTACTGGGCCGTGATCACTTCGGGAAGTGATTGCGGACATATACTATATACTTTACACTGTTACATTACCTGCGATACTGTTCGGAGATGGGGGCTGAAGGGGCAGGTGGCTCCATCCCGGTAGAGGTGGGCCTGGGTTCCCGACTATTACTTTGAGGCGGAGCGACAGGGCAGGTTGAGTCCACCTAGGAGAGAGGTGGCCTGGCCCTGGTCGGCGTTCGCGGATACTTAACACGCTTAACGAGACTTGGGTATTTGATCTGAGTCTGGCCATTTGGTCTATACGCACTAACCACCTACGCGGGAGTAGTTATGGGTATCCCGACGTCGTGGTATCAGTCGAAGCACTTCGTGACGTCAGCGACTGAGCGGCGCGCGCCGGGTTGGACCGCGTAACGTGACTTCCTTTGTAATGGAGGTTGCTAGGTCTGCTCTCCGGCCGCGTACGCAACGTGCAGGTGTGCTCAGGGCGATGGGCCCAGACCCTTGCGCGCATAGGTTTAGACCGGCGTGCTGACCGCTCTGTTGTGCCTAGGTGGGGTTGCGACGTGTTGATCTTCCGAGGCCGGGCATGACCCAGGAAAGTGTGTCCGGCCAAATGGGATCAAGTGTGTTGGGCTATGTGGTGCACCCCTGCAGGGAAGTTAATCTATTCGAATAGCCGTGTCCCTCGGTAAAAGGACGACCCGGAGTTTTACCATGACCTTATGACAACTAGAACTGGATACTTAATAAAGCACACCTTTCCAAGTGCCAGATACAACCCGGTGATTGCTCTCTAACAGGGCATCGAGGAGGGGATCGCCGGGTAGGATTATGCTATGCGATGCTACTTGGAGGACTTCAGTCTACTCTCTTCTATATGCTGCAAGACGGAGGCTGCCAGAAGCGTAGTCTTCGATAAGACTAGCTATCCCCCTCTTATTCTGGCATTCTGCAGTTCAGTCCATTGATATGGCCCTTTACACATATATCCATGCATATGTAGAGTAGCTCCTCGCTTGCGAGTACTTTGGATGAGTACTCACGGTTGCTTTTCTCCCCCTTTTCCCCCTTTCCCTTCTACCCGGTTGCCGCAACCAGATGCTGGAGCCCAGGATCCAGACGCCACCGTCGATGACGCCTACTACCCCGAAGGTTCCTACTTCTACGTGTTGCCTGCTGACGACGACCAGGAGTAGTTAGGAGGATCCTCGGCAGGAGGCCTACGCCTCGTTCGATCTGTATCCTAGTTTGTGCTAGCCTTCTTAAGGCAGACTTGTTTAACTTATGTCTGTACTCAGATATTGTTGCTTTCGCTGACTCGTCTATGATCGAGCACTTGTATTCGAGCCCTCGAGGCCCCTAGCTTGTATTATGATGCTTGTATGACTTATTTTATTTGTAGAGTTGTGTTGTGATATCTTCCCGTGAGTCCCTGATCTTGATCGTACACATTTGCGTGCATGATTAGTGTACGATTGAATCGGGGGCGTCACAAGTTGGTATCAGAGCCGAGTGCCTGTAGGAATCCCCCTTTCCAACTCCTTGGACGAAGTCGAGTCTAGACATTACAAAACTTTTACTAACATGGCTGTGTGTCTTACGGGCACACGTCGCCATTGGGTGGTAGTAGGATCTTTTATTCCTCGTCTATACTCTGGGACTCTGATATCTCTTCTATTCGGGTTAAATGATTTTACTAAATCTAACATTAGGATCTCGTTATCATTTTCACCCGAGAGCCCCGTATTTTAGATGATCGCCGACTACACCAGAAGATTTCGAAGATACTCTCTGATATACTCTTGAGACCTTGTGCCCGTTGCTTTTGCAATTCCCTTCCACCGAAATATCCCTATGGATAAATACTTACACCTGTCGTGCTTACTTCTATTCCCACTCGATCTTGTAATTACAAGATACCCCGAGAACATTTTGTGCCTTACTGCCTTGCTGTTCTTTGTCACCTGAATACCCCTACGGATAATTCTCGCACTTATCGGGTATCCGCTCATTCCCAGTTGTTCAGGTGTTTTACCAAAGACTTCAAAACATCATTCGATCTTCTGAAAATCCCGAGCAGCCTATTGCTCTTCAAATTCTCGCTTGCTTGCATTATGGATAATCCCATAAGTTTCGTAATCTTATTGGCCTCCCATGCCTTTATCATTTTAAGTCCGTTGATTCAATATGTTGAGGATGCTCGCATTCCTCAGTCGAATCCTAGGATTCATCCTTCCGGCTCAGACATCATTTGGATATGAGCTGGATCTTGACCAATCAATGCCTTGATTGTTTGAGTTTCCAAGTCTATTGAACTTATTCATTTTCGATCGGCACGATTACTTCCGATCCCTTGATTTGGAAATCATAAAATTTCTAAGCATTAAGCTTTGAATTAGTCAGTTGTTTCCATAATCCGATGCCTTGGCATTCCTTCTTCCTCTGGCTGAATGTCGATACTCACATCAGCTCCATTGTGGACCGCCGTACCCATTGCCGGATTATTATCCGACAATGTCCTTCACAACCAAAATTCTTGTGAGTTCTTTACCTGATACATAATGCCCTTAGTAAATTGTATCATCTGCTTGGCCAACCATGCTCTGCCTTCGAGCTTGTGGTATTTACTATTGAAGCATGTGGTATATGTTTCCACGATACCCTGACGGGTTGAACCTATGCCTTCCTTAATATGTGTGAACTCGAAAGTTTTCACGAGTCACACACTTCTGGTATTTTGCCAGGTAAAATTCCAACACTACAACTTCCTCGAATGTGAGAAGTGAATGAAGGGTTATGCATTGGAGAAGTGGGAGTCGACCTTGAACTTTGTGTTCATGCCCATGGGCACGATGTAGATCTTATCATTTAAGCTTCTCTTAAATCAATTATTCCCTTATTATAAGTCCATGTTATATCTGGGATTTGGTATTTTGCGATCGTGGTTCCGACCATATTTTCTCTTTGATCCCATTTCTCGGATAAGTTAAAGCACTTGTCTTTTGCAAGTCAATACCCCAGTCCAACCTCTACTTTGATCTACCGTCGAGTATTACCCTCTGTTATCTCAAGATTATCACGGAACTGCATAACTTCTTATGAGTTCTTCTTCAAGTATTATTTCTCACTGATTCCAAATTTTTCCCCGGGTTCTGAGTAGTTAGACACTCAAGGACACCGACAGTGAATCGAGTCTGTGCTCTGGCTCAATAACTATAAGTAATTTTCATTGCTTATGAGCTTAATAATCCTTCAAGTCATTCCTAGCCCGGTTGGCTATATCATTATCGTGCTAAATTTTAACGGTGCTACCTGGTCCTTCTCGGAGAAAAATTTACGGAGATGAACTAAGCTTTTGTCAATTTCCTCACCATATCATTTCTCCTTGAACAACAAACTTGATTTCGATTTTGTGTCGTACCCTTGGTTTCATTAACCTTTCGCTTCATCATTCCTTTGACTTCGTGTCATCACCGATTTATTACATCTTCGTGGAGCCTCTCAACAAAATTTGTCGTGATCATCACATTTTGACTCCTTCCAGAATATCAATCAAATTCATGATGACAAGTACCACCCTTGTCCCTCGATGAGTTGTGTTATCATCGACCACTTTATTGCCTTCCGTTCAACAAAAAACTTGTTCATGTTTTGTGTTATACCTTGAGTTCCCTACTATCCAGCAATTGTTCTTCTTTACCTTGGAGTATTACCATCTTTTAATATCAAGGAGGTTGTGAGGATTGGTCCACCTGTTGAGAATTCTTGGTATTGTGATACTTATCACCATCACCATTCTTTCTTGGTCCCCGTGTTGATTCCAACAAGTGAACGGTGCTGTTTGGATTCTGTCCTTCTAGCAACCCTATTGCTCTGAAGATAATGGCCGGTCGTTCATTCTTATACTATTGATTATTGAATCACCATTCTGACATTGGTCGTGCAATCCAGCCCATATTTCGGGTGCACCTTTCAACCAATGTTTAAATTGGGTATGTTTTCCTCGAGCATATCCCCTTATATCATTTCATCTGACAAATGTTATTTCCTTATCCACATAATTGTGGAGATCCATTTTTTTTGGATACCTCGATGAATTGTCGCTGAGTTCATCAGCTACCTCCTTATCCCTTCATTGGTTTAATGATGAGCTTTTGTTTCGGAACTCGCTTCCGTAGTAAATTTCCCGAGAATCTTACAATGTCGTCTCATCAATTTGTTTTGCACCTTTACATCTCAGGCATCCTGAGTCTGAGGTATCCTAACACCGATCAGATCCGAATCTCGGTCAGATATGATGGTTGGAACATTTTTCCAAGAGTGATAACACTGGACTTTTAGGACCCGGTAAAGTGATGGCATGCCCAGCACACCTGGTCGGATGACCTACTATTATACTTTCCTTTTTAGCAAAGTTATCCATTTTTCCATGAGGAAACTGTAAGACTTATTCTATGAGTTGTTCCTGATGAATTCTTTGTGTATCCCAGAGTCTGACCTTTGCTTGAATACCATGTCAATGCTATCTCGAAGCATGTCTATGGTACTCCGATTTTCAACAAGAACCTTTGAAGCCCAATGCTAAATGTTTCTTGTTCAATTATCCAAACACAGTTGTATGGATAATGTCATGAAATTTCTCTCCTCTTACCTAGAGGCTTTTCTACATTATATCCTGTCCTGGATATCATGCTCTGCCTGTCCTTGGGAAGGATATACCCCTGAAATACGTGTTTAAACACATTTTCCTTCCCGTTGTTCTATTTAATCCAATAATCACATTTAACTTTCCATTGGTTTGTATAACCATTTTTGTAATCTACTTAACTAAGCAGTGATAATTCCCTGCTTAGGTAGGCACCTTGTTATACCATTCTGTCTGTAAGACTCTGTTACTATTGTTGACGACATTCTGATAGCCACCGATGGACGAGAACATTGCCTATTGGTCCGCCTCGTTCAACGAGCGGGAAAATGGTTCTCTTCGTCCCTCGCCCTTGGTACCGACGTTGTTGCCTACATAACTTACATGGTACTCTCTGACATGCCTTGCTATCATGAACGGGCAAGATGTCACTGTTTCTATATAAAAAAACACCTGGTGGGCCCATAACCCACAGGTCCCAGGATCGAAACCTGACTGTCCTGTACACCCCCTATTTCCAAAGTTATTCCTCGCACGTGGCCTCGTATGTAATTCCGGAGCCACCGTCCTATTGATCTATTCTGGTATCAGACGCAATAATTACTCTCGCTACTCTGAACCCCTTTCTCACTCTGGTTCAGACTTCGAGCAACTATCTATCCGCTTGGAACCTTACTCTCGATGTATTTCTTATGTTTAACTCAAGAGATAATCTTGTACTCATTCATGGGTTAACCCCAGATTGTTTCCCTCAAAAGCATTCTGTCGTAGCTGAGCTGCCCCTTATCCTTTCGTAAGTACGATGGAGTTCCCGAAGAAATAATGACAAGTTTATCATGATGCATTGGAATAAAGAATTGAAGACATCAACGAAGGGATTAACTTCTTCGAGAAGATCCGTTAGAATATCGTAACCAGAACTTTCCCCCTTACTCCCCTCCTAAATCTCGGGACGAGATTTCTTGTAGTGGAGGAGAATTGTGACGCCCGGATAATTAAGCTACAGTAACCCTCTCCTAATGATGCCATGTCACCGCTGTCACTGTAGTTGATCTCGCGATGGTTCAGAAACGATTCAAATTCAAATTTAAAATAAAGAGAAACAACAAAAGTTTTCAAACTTTAAAACTAAAATGTCCGACCTGTGCCGATTAATGCAAAGGTAATTGTGGTGAAGAAACCCCACTTTTTATAAAAATGGTTTAATACTCTGAAATGACTAAAACAGTAGTTGAAACGATTAAATACGAGCCTTTGATATTTTATAAAATCATAAACTATTTTATTTTGAGGTAAAACTTTTTAGGGTAGTGGGTTATTTTGAAACATTATTTTTGGAGCTATTGTCATATTTTACTAAACTAAAAATAAATTATAACTAAAAGAAAACAGAAAAGAAAAATAAGAAAAGTAACAGAAAACAAAACTAACAAAGAACAAAAAAAAAAGAAATAGAAGAACCCCCCCCCCCCGGGCCACGGCCCAGCTGGCCTCTGGACCCACTAGGCCGGTCCAGTCGGCCCAGCCGCGGCCCGACCTAACCCTAGACGACCGAACCCCCCCACTCCCCTCGTTCCCCACTCCCCCCCCCACGATCCCACGATCTCTCTCCCCCTCCCCCGATCCAGATCGGGGCGAGGCAGCCCGACGCCGCCCCGGCGCACGCCCCTGGCGCCGCCACCCGCCGCCCCGGCGCACGCCCCTGGCGCCGCCACCCGCCGCCCCGGCGCACGTCCCTGGCGCCCCGACGCCCCTGGCGCCGCCACCCGCCGCCCCGGCGCACGTCCCTGGCGCCCCGACGCCCCGTCGCGCCTCCGTCCTCCTCCGCGGCGTCACCCCGCCGGCGCAGCCGCATCGACCTCTTCCCCAACCGGCCTCCTCAAGCCACGCCGTCCTCTTCGCAGCAACGCCAGTGAGGCCATCGGCCTCCCTCTCCCCCTTCCCTCTGTCGCCGACCCCGACCACCGCACCATCCACGCGCTAGGCCCGCCACCCCTGCTACTCGTCGCTGCCGCCGTCGCTACGCTGGCGACCGTTGGCCGCGCATGAAACCCCTGCCCCGCACGCTTCTTGCCTACGGTCCACATCCCCGCCACGCACTCGTGCGCACCCGCGGTCACCCGTCGCGCGCGCAGATGCCCCCCATTGCCTGCGCCGCTCGCTCGCCGTGCCAGCGCCCCGTTTCCCCCGCATCGTTGCACCTCGCCTCCCCTGCATCCCGCTGCCTCGCCTGCGGCATCCAGCCGCGCCCCGAGCCTCTGCCCCATCGAGCCGTGGTCGTGTCGGCTCCACCCTCCGCTGTCGCGGCACGACCGCATGACCGTGGCCCGCTCCACTGTTGCCGCTGCCGCTGCTCATCCGCTGACCCGCCGCCGGACACACTCGCCGGCGCGCCGGCGCCCGCGCCCGCCAACCGCCCCGCGGCGACCAGTCTGATGCACACCCACGGCCCAGCGCCGTATCGGGCTGGCGCCCAGCGCCCGTCGCCCGCGCCCGTTTGGCCCCTAGGGCCAATGACATGGGGGCCCCACGCCCCCTGAGAACTGTTAAAAAAATAAAAATAATAATGAATTACAAATAAATAAATAAATAATAAGTAAATAAAAATGTTAATTAATTAATTAATTAACTTAATTAATCTGGTTTAATTAAACCTAATTAACTACTATGAATTAATTAAACTGTAATTAGATTAGTTAAATACTAATTAGAGTAAACAGAGTATGACATGCGGGACCGACATGTCAGGTTGACCAGGTCAACTGCTGACATCATGATGACGTCAGCGAGCACTATTCTGGATAATGTTAAATTTAAATAATTAATTAAATCCTAAAAATGATTTAAATCTTTTAAAATTAATAGAAAATAAACCGTAGCTCAGATGAAAATACTTTCTACATGAAAGTTGCTCAGAACGACGAGACGAATCCAGATACGCAGCCTGTTCGTCCGCCACGCATCCCTAACATATCCAACTCGCAACTTTCCCCGTCCGGCACCTCTGCCCGAAAACGCGAAACACCGGGGATACTTCCCCGGATGTTTCCCCCCTTCACCGGTATCACCTCCTACCACGTTAGGTCACATCTAGCACAACGTATTGCCGCTTCTTGCTTTTTGTTACATTTGATTGCTCTGTTATTTATTGTGTTCCCCCTCCGTTACTTCTTTCCGGTAGACCCTGAGACCGATGCCGGTACCCCTGTGATCGACTACATCGACGACCCCTCCTTCTTGTCTGAGCAACCAGGCAAGCCCCCCCTTGATCACCAGATATCGCCTACTCTCCTCTATACTGCTTGCATTAGAGTAGTGTAGCATGTTACTTCTTTCGTTATTCCTATCCTGATGCATAGCCTGTCTTTGATACTGCTGTTGATACCTTTACCTGCAATCCTACTGCTTAGTATAGGATGCTAGTGTTCCATCAGTGGCCCTACACTCTTGTCCGTCTGCCATGCTATACTACTGGGCCGGGATCACTTCGGGAAGTGATCGCGGACATATACTATATACTTTACACTGTTACATTACCTGTGATACTGTTCGGAGATGGGGGCTGAAGGGGCAGGTGGCTCCATCCCGGTAGAGGTGGGCCTGGGTTCCCGACGGCCCCCGACTGTTACTTTGAGGCGGAGCGACAGGGCAGGTTGAGTCCACCTAGGAGAGAGGTGGCCTGGCCCTGGTCGGCGTTCGCGGATACTTAACACGCTTAACGAGACCTGGGTATTTGATCTGAGTCTGGCCATTTGGTCTATACGCACTAACCACCTACGCGGGAGTAGTTATGGGTATCCCGACGTCGTGGTATTAGCCGAAGCACTTCGTGACGTCAGCGACTGAGCGGCGCGCGCCGGGTTGGACCGCGTAACGTGACTTCCTTTGTAATGGAGGTTGCTAGGTCTGCTCTCCGACAGCGTACGCAACGTGCAGGTGTGCTCAGGGCGATGGGCCCAGACCCTTGCGCGCATAGGTTTAGACCGGCGTGCTGACCGCTCTGTTGTGCCTAGGTGGGGCTGCGACGTGTTGATCTTCCGAGGCCGGGCATGACCCAGGAAAGTGTGTCCGGCCAAATGGGATCAAGCGTGTTGGGCTATGTGGTGCACCCCTGCAGGGAAGTTAATCTATTCGAATAGGCGTGTCCTTTGGTAAAAGGACGACCCGGAGTTGTACCTTGACCTTATGACAACTAGAACTGGATACTTAATAAAACACACCCTTCCAAGTGCCAGATACAACCCGGTGATTGCTCTCCAACAGGGCATCGAGGAGGGGATCGCCGGGTAGGATTATGCTATGCGATGCTACTTGGAGGACTTCAGTCTACTCTCTTCTATATGCTGCAAGACGGAGGCTGTCAGAAGCGTAGTCTTCGATAAGACTAGCTATCCCCCTCTTATTCTGGCATTCTGCAGTTCAGTCCACTGATATGGCCCTTTACACATATATCCATGCATATGTAGAGTAGCTCCTCGCTTGCGAGTACTTTGGATGAGTACTCACGGTTGCTTTTCTCCCCCTTTTCCCCCTTTCCCTTCTACCCAGTTGCCGCAACCAGATGCTGGAGCCCAGGATCCAGACGCCACCGTCGATGACGCCTACTACCCCGGAGGTGCCTACTTCTACGTGTTACCTGCTGACGACGACCAGGAGTAGTTAGGAGCATCCCAGGCAGGAGGCCTGCGCCTCGTTCGATCTGTATCCCAGTTTGTGCTAGCCTTCTTAAGGCAGACTTGTTTAACTTATGTCTGTACTCGGATATTGTTGCTTCCGCTGACTCGTCTATGACCGAGCACTTGTATTCGAGCCCTCGAGGCCCCTGGCTTGTATTATGATGCTTGTATGACTTATTTTATTTGTAGAGTTGTGTTGTGATATCTTCCCGTGAGTCCCTGATCTTGATCGTAGACATTTGCGTGCATGATTAGTGTACGATTGAATCGGGGGCGTCACAAGACCGGATCGAACGGGGACCATATACGCTGGAGGGAGAAATCTCTGGGTCTGTAACTCTACTAATTGGCTGTGAGGGACGAAACACTTCTTCCAATTGTCGGGCTTAGGGCTGCAGGAGCGAGAGGAGGAGCTGCGATGGCCGGCCATGTTGGGATGGATTTTTCCAGGCGCGCTCCAATGGATACTCGCTGTGGGAGGATGGTGTGATCTGGATCTGAGAATCCCCGTCCCTTTAATAGATGATTTGCTAGGGTGGAAGATGTAAAAATGCCCCGGCTTCTCGCATTCGATCGACACATGGAAGATAGCCATTATTAGGCGCGGAAGCCAAGGAGTGCAACATTTATGGGAAGCCGGACACTACTCAACAAGTACTTAGAATTTGGACAAGAACCCGCCTTGCAATGCCTAAGACAATCTGCACGCCGGACTCATCGTCATTGAAGCCTGGTTCAGGGGCTACTGAGGGAGTCCTGGACAAGGGGGTCCTCGGACAGCCGGACTATATACTTTAGTCGGACTGTTGGACTATGAAGATACAAGATTGAAGACTCCGTCCCGTGTCTGGATGGGACTCTCCTTGGCGTGGAAGGCAAGCTTGGTAATTCAGATATGTAGATCTCCTCCCTTGTAACCGACTCTGTGTAACCCTAGCCCCTCCGGTGTCTATATAAGCCGGAGGGTTTAGTCCGTAGGACAAAAACAATCATAGCATAGGCTAGCTTCTAGGGTTTTAGCCTCTACAATCTCGTGCTAGATCAACTCTTGTAATACTCATATCGTCAAGATCAATCAAACAGGAAGTAGGATATTACCTCCATCGAGAGGGCCCGATCCTGGGTAAACATCGTGTCCGCCGCCTCTTGTTACCATCCACCTTAGACGCACAGTTCGGGACCCCCTAGCCGAGATCCGCCGGTTTTGACACCGACACCAAGTCCTGTGGATCACGTTCGTTCCAAAAATCACGTTCCTGAAGGTTTCATTCCGTTTGGACTCCGTTTGATATTCTTTTTCTGCGAAACTCTGAAATAGGCAAAAAAACAGCAATTCTGGGATGGGCCTCCGGTTAATAGGTTAGTCCCAAAAATAATATAAAAGTGTATAATAAATCCCATTAATGTCCAAAACAGAATATAATATAGCATGGAACAATAAAAAATTATAGATACGTTGGAGACGTATCAACCATCAAGCATGCTAGCTTGCTTAGCGTACAATAGTTGTAGATGCTCATGGAGGGATGTCCACAGACATACCGGCCCAGCCGCTGCACGTGCTCGACATTGTGTTGCGCGACATCGTGCTCAGGGAACAAAATAACATGGGTTAACAATAGCTCATTGCCCTTTGCGTCGTTAGTCGTTATCAATCATTTTGCATGATTTTCTTATTTGCTGGGGCCTCGTTGCCACTGTGAGCCTCAGGTTCGTCCCAGTAGGCCAGTCTTTCTTCTCACAAAAAATCAAGGAACCCATCAAGTTAGGCCAGTGTATCGAAGGATGGAACGGGTTCTACTAGAGCATCAGACCTACCCAGGGTCTATTGTCCCTCAGCATAGGTCTGTGACATGTATTCCTTACATTCTGTTTCCACTTACCGGCAACATGTTACACCAGGATGCATGGATGATGGGGAAATATTCTTACTTGCCAATTTATGTATTCTGAACTTTGGATTGCGGACATGTAATTGACTGATTTCATCACGGAGGTTCTTAATAGGAGAGATATCATTCACGACATTGATGATCTTGATTATCTTAAGATATGCATATTTTTCGTATCTACTAGTTCTCTCTCCTCGTGGGCCAAGCAGTTCACTCTCACAAATAATAATATCCCACGCTTAGCACTGGTTTTCACTTCATGTACTAGCTTCTTCTTATTTTGTCTCCTCAAACACTTCATCCATGAGAACCAAGTTTTGATCAATGATATATTCTAAATGAAAGAGCAACTCAATTAATTTACGTACCTTGTCTTCGCCAACCATGTTTTCTTCGAAGGGTGAAGGCAGATTCTCTGAACCTAAAATAAGGGCGAAAGATATAGACAATATGTTCGGTCTAAAGCGAAGTGGTACCAACATAGGAAATCAGAGTAAAACTTAGAGAGTCTCTGTAATCTAGACTTCTCGGTTTCTTGATTGGTGTCTATCTTACTACGATACTGGTGCACCTTATGGTGCTGGTGCTCCACCCCACTCTAAGAAGTATGACTGTGATCTGGCAATACCAAAATGGGTAGTTACTGCTCGCTCCCCTTCTTAATTCAGACTTTTTTTAGCACACAACCTTCCTATAACTTTCTCACCTAGATCCAACCAAAGAAGGAAGATGCATGGCCTCCCTAAAACAAAAGAAGGAAGTACGGGAGTTTACCGGTAGGCAATGACCACGGTTGAGTAGTGCTCAGCTCAAAGAAAGAAGGTACTGGGAGCTTCGAAGTTATGTCCCTCTTAGTTACACACCTCTTCTTGGTGAGTTTGTCTCATTCTTTTAGCTTCTCGACTATCGATAAACTAAACACTTTCTTTTTTAGCGCTCTTGGATGTAGATATGTGTGGTGGCTTTCCACTTTCCATTATATTTTTTCTCAATGGATCGTTGGATATAATGAGAAACATAGGAATGGGGTATATTGCATACATATTTTCTTTGTCGATATTTATATTTGACAAGTTTGATTAGTTGTATGGTTTGGAAGGTAGTAACTGGGAAAATAAATGGACTTGCTTACATGCCAGCCTATGTGGTGATGACCCAAAAGTATAGGGGATATATCGTAGTCCGTTCGATAAGTAAGAGTGTCGAACCCAACGATGAGCAGAAGGAAATGACGAGCAGTTTTCAGCAAGGTATTCCCTACAAGCATTGAAATTATCGGTAACAGATAGTTGTGTGAAAAGATAATTCATAATGGGTAACAAGTAACAATTGTAACCAAGGTGCAGCAAGGTGGCCCAATTCCTTTTGTATCAATGGACAAGCCTGGACGAACTCTTATATAAAATAAAGTGCTCCCGAGGACACATGGGAATTATTGTCAAGTTAGTTTTCATCACGCTCATATTATACACGTTCGTTACTTTGATAATTTGATATGTGGGTGGACCGATGCTTGGGTGTTGCCCTTACCTGGACAAGCCTCCCACTTATGATTAACCCCTCTCGCAAGCATCCGCAACTATAAAAGAAGAATTAATATAAATCTAACCATAGCATGAAACACGTGGATCCAAATCAGACCCTTACGAAACAACGCATAAACTAGGGTTTAAGCTTCTATCACTCTAGCAACCCATCATCTACTTATTATTTCTCAATGCCTCCCCCTAGACCCAAATCATGGTGAAATGTCATGTAGTCGACGATCACATAACACCACTAGAGGAAAGACAACATACATCTCATCAAAATATCGAACGGATACCAAATTCACATGATTACTTATAATTAACAAGACTTCTCCCAAGTCCTCAGGAACAAACATAACTACTCACAAAGCATATTCATGTTTATAATCAGAGGGGTATATCATTAAGGATCTGAACATATGATCATCCACCAAATAAAGCAACTAGCATCAACTACAAGGAGTAATCAACACTACTAGTAACCCACAGGTACAAATATGAGGTTTGGAGACAGAGATCGGATACAAGAGATGAACTAGGGTTTGAGAGGAGATGGTGTTGGTGAATATGTTGATGGGGATTGACTCCCTCTCGATGATAGGATCGTTGGTGATGACGATGGCTTCGATTTCCCCCTCCAAGAGGGAAGTTTCCCTGGCAGAATAGCCCCGCCAGAGCCCTAGATTGCTTCTGCCCAGGTTCTGCCTCGAGACGGCGGTGCTTCATCCCGAAAGCTTCCTTCTCATTTTTTCCAGGTCAAAAGACATCATATAGCAAAAGATGGGCACCGGAGGCCTTCCAGGGGGCCCACAAGCCCTAGGGGCGTGCCCAGGGGGTAGGGCGCGCCCCTAGGATTGTGGCCACCTGGTGGGTCCCCCTCTTATATTTCTTCGCCCAATATTTTTCATATATTCCAAAATAACTCTCCATAAATTTTCAGGACTTTTGGAGTTGTGCAAAATAGGTCTCTCAGATTTGCACCCTTTCCGGTCCAAAATTCCAGCTGCCGGCATTCTCCCTCTTCATGTAAACATTGTAAAATAAGAGAGAAAAGGCATAAATATTGTACCGTAATTTGTAATAACAGCCCATAATGCAATAAATATCAATATAAAAGCATGATGCAAAATGGACGTATCAACTCCCCCAAGCTTAGACCTCGCTTGTCCTCAAACGAAAGCCGAAATCGATAAATATGCCCACATATTTAGAGATAGAGGTGTCGATAAAATAAAAGACATAAGGGCATCATGAACATCTTTAGAAAAACAGAATATATCGACATATAATTTCTTTATGCTAAAGTGACAATTCGTTCACTAGGTAAAGTATGAACCAAAAACTTTAAAACTAACAAACTATAATCTCAGTCATTGAAGCAACTAGAATTTATCATAATATCGGAAAGAATCAATGTAAGAGCTTTTGTATAGCAAGTCCACAAACTCAACCATCTCTTAGTCTTTCATAATTGCTAACACTCACACGATACTTAGGAGTTCAAAGACTCAGTCGGACACAGAGAAAGATAGGGCTTATACTTTCGCCTCCCAACCTTTTACCTCAAGGGTAATGTCAACAATAATACTTTATGGTGACCTTCATCCGAGTGGTTATATATATCTAGATCTTTCCCCAACATATAGTGCTTGCCAAAAATAAAAAGTATAAAAAGGAAAGGTGAAGTTCACCATGACTCTTGTATAATTGTAGAAAGTAAAAGTAAAACATAGGCCCTTCGCAGAGGTTGCCATGCGCTTTTATGGTTGGATGCACAAAATCTTAATGCAAAAGAACATCACTTTATATTGCTGCTTCTGATAAAGAACTTTATTATGTAGTCTGTCGCTTTTATTTCTTCCATGTCACAAGTTCGTATAAATCTTATTTTCTTCAAACTAAATGATCATACATATTTAGAGAGCAATTTTTATTGCTTGCACCGATGACAACTTACTTGAAGGATCTTACTCGATCCATAGGTAGGTATAGTGGACTCTCATGACAAAACTAGTTTAAGGGATTTTTGGATGCACAAGTTGTTGGAGATATGCCCTAGAGGCAATCATGTATGATGATATTTCCTATGTGTTTATGAATAAATATAGTCCTTGGACATTATGACTGATGTGTGTCAGCAAGTACATGACTTGTTTGTGGGACTATGCATTGTATGATGACTGTCCTAAAAGGTCCCTAGTAGAAAGGGCTGTGTGGACGCGCAACCGACTAGACTAGCATATGACACGGTTGATGGCTTGGTCTCACTAGCCATGGAGCATTGGATGCTAACCGGATAATATGGACTTGGAAAGGTCTGGTCGGATTCGACATAGCCGGATCCGAGTCGAGATAAGGTCCAAGTCGGACATACCCAACTATGAGACACAACGATATGTCATCTGTGAGTCTCTAGTATAACATACGTTCTATGTCCTAAGACATGAGATGGCACATGTACTCGGGATGGTGACAGACTTGCTTTGGGCCGACCAAACGCTACTCCGTGACTGGGTTGTTACAAAGGTAGGTTTCGGGTTTGTCCGGACCCATGCTGCGAGACATGGTCGAGCAAGATGGGATTTGCCCCTCTGATCAGGAGAGATATACTCTGGGCCCCTCGTGTGATCCGACCAAGATAAGCATGGCCATGCGACAAGGATTATGAGATAATCCGGTTTGTGGTCGGCATCTCTGAAACGAGAAAGAGGTCGGGCTTGCACAAGGATGACAGACTCGCCTTGAGCCCGACAACATATATCATATGGCAAAAGGAATGGAAGTATGATGTACAGGTTCACTAACCAGCTTCATAGTCTGCTTGGTGTTCGGCATGCCTTGCTAGAGGCCGCTACCAACCGTGTAGTTCGGAGGTGATCCGAACTGCGACCAAGCCGGCTTGAACCTAAGGGGTCGCGCGCCTAAGGGAAGGAACCTACGAGGTCGAATCCGATGACACTGGTCAGATGTGATCAAAGCTGTATTCAGATTGTGGCTGAGTAGACTTATGGGCTTTAGGTTCCGTGCGAGGCCCAAGTGTTGAGCCCGCGACGGACGCCTATATAAAGTGACGGTGTCGCACACTCAGGCGGTTGCTCGCTTCGGCGTTGTCACTAGGGTTTGCATATGTTGCGAATAGACACCTCCACTTGCCGCTAGTTGTGTGATCGGACCTAGCAGTCCGCCGCACGACGTTCCTCCTGCATGCGCAGATACTGTTAGAGGCGGTGCACTTGCCCTTTCCTGCGAACCTGTACGAGGGATCCGACGGCTGGCTGTTCGTGGGAGATCGGACAAGGAGGAGATGAACCACGTGGACGCGCTGCCCCAACTCTTCTTCCGCTACACGGCACTGCGCGTCTAGTGGTAACGAACTGTGACCCATCTGCCGTAGCATGTTCCTGGTTGTTCTGCGCGTAGGTAAATTTTAATTTGCAGTCGACGCACCCTACCGTAGAACCCAACACAAGTAGTATCTCTACTTGGTGCAACTAGCATAGGTGGGGAAGCAAACTCAACATGTTGGAGGATCCATGACAATAATTTCTATTCGGATATAAGAAGATATAACCCATTATGTTGTCTTCCTTGTCCAACATCAATCTTTTAGCATGTACTATTTTAATGAGTTCTCACAATCACAAAAGTTGTCCAAGATAATATATTTATATGTGAAACCTCTCTTTCTTTATTACTTCCTATTAATTGCAACAATAACCAAAACAATGTCTACCAACTCTCAACAAATTTTATTCATCATACTCTTTATATGTGGAGTCATCACTCTCCATAAGATCATTATATAATCTTTTTATTTCTTTTATTCTCTTCTTTTTCCCAAGATCAAAATAAGAAAGCAAAGCCCTAAACTCAAAACTACTCTTTATTATATAACTCATGTACTCGATTACATAGATGGAATATAAAGCAAAGCTCGAAGGCTAGATCATACTAAAACTTTATTCTACAAAACCGAGATATAACCAAAAGGATCAAACTAAGAAAAACGATAAAGATAAAGATGTGATGGTGATACGATACCGGGGCACCTCCCCCAAGCTTGGCACAAGCCAAGGGGAGTGCCCATACCCATGTACTCAATTTCCTTCTTCGGAGGTGATGATGATGGAGTTGATGATGTATCTGTCAGCTTCATTAAGGTGCCCTTAAGGTCCTGCAATTCTCGGAGTACACGTTGGAGCATATTCGCATTCTTACGAATTTCTTCCAAAAGATGCTCATTTTTAGGCCACCAAGAACTTTTCCCTGCATCACTTTCACTTGGACAGGATATGTCCCAATTGGAGGGGATATGTGCACGAGAAGTATTCTACACTCCATAGTTATGAACCAAACTATGAAAGTTATTCCGATGTAACATGTGTAAGGGCCACCTAGGAGGAAGCCCTTCTCGTATCTCTTGGCCTTCATGGTTGCTTGTGGTGCCTATTGCTTGATGGGGATTTCGAATAGTGAAGATGCCGGCGAGAGTACCCCTCTCCGAAGCCGGAGGCTGAACTTCAAGTGAATCTCCTTCATCCTCCTCCATAGTGGCTCCCCCGGCATCCTCCCTCCTGAGTTCCATCTGCATCAACCAAGCATCGTCTTCCACATTGTGGGAGGAGGAAGAATACATGATACCTGGTCTTCAAAACCATGGCAGAAAACAGCTCAAAATAAGAACAGAGGATTTTGTCGTGGTACGGTGGTCAAAACATTTGGGAGATTATATACTGAATTTTTACTGACCAAAAGGAGTGTACTACAAGAAAACGGATTCAGGAGGGCACACGAGGTGGCCATAAGCCTGGGAGGCGCGCCCAAGGGGGTAGGGCTCGCCCCCAAGGGTTGTCGCCTCGTCGTACACTTTTCGGACTACTTTTAATCTTCCTAATTTTTTTAGTATTCCAAAGCGGAGTAAAATTGCCATTGGAAAAGTTTTGGAGTCGGTTTACTTACTGTATCACATACCTATTCCTTTTCTGGGGTTTGGAGTGTACTGGTAGGTCTCCCTTATGTACTCCTCCGGTGTTATGGTATTACTAATATTGATCTCAACATTTATGGGAGTGATACGTCCATTTTGCATCATGTTTTCTTACTGTTATTTATGATGTTTTCATGCATAATAATACTTTTTGGAGTAATTGTAATGGCTTTTCTCTCGTAATATGCAAGGTTCAGACAAAGAGGGAGAATACCGACAGATGGAATTCTGGACCTGAAAAGGCTACGTCAGGTTACCTATTCTACACATCTCCAAATGAGCTGAAACTTCACGGGGATTTTTTATGGAATATATAAGAATTATTGGAGCAAATAACTACCAGAGGGGGCCCATCAGGTGGGCACAACCCACCTGGGCACGCTAGGGAGCCCAGGCACGCCCTGGTGGGTTGTTCCCTCCTCGGCCCACCTCTGGTGCCCCTCTTCTAGTATATAAGTCATTTTGACCTAGAAAAAAATAAGGAGAGGACTTTCAGGATGAAGCGCCGCCTTCTTGAGGCGGAACTTGGGCAGGAGCACTTTTGCCCTTTAACGGAGCGATTCCACCGGGGGAACTTCCCTCCCGGAGGGGGAAATCATCGTCATCATCATCAACAACAACTCTCCCATATTGGGGAGGGCAATCTCCGTTAACATCTTCAACAACACCATCTCCTCTCAAACCCTAGTTCATCTCTTGTGTTCAATCTTTGCACCGGAACCTTAGATTGGTGCTTGTGGGTGACTAGTAGTGTTGATTACATCTTGTAGTTGATTGCTATATGGTTTATTTAGTGGAAGACTACATGTTCAGATCCATTATGCTATTTAATACCCCTCTGCTCTTGAGCATGATTATAATTTGTGAGTAGTTACTTTTGTTCTTGAGGTAACATGAGAAATCTTGTTGCAAGTAATCATGTGAACTTGATATGTGTTCGATTTTGATGGTATGGATGTTGTGATTTCCTTAGTGGTGTCATGTGAACGACGACTACATGGCACTTCACCATATTTGGGCCTAAGGGAATGCATTGTGGAGTAGTTATTAGATGATGGGTTGCGAGAGTGATAGAAGCTTAAACCCTAGTTTATGTGCTACTTCGTAAGGGACTGATTTGGATCCAAAATTTTAATTCTATGGTTAGATTTTATCTTCATACTTTTCTCGTAGTTGTGGATGCTTGTGATACGCAACGTATCTATATTTTTTGATTGCTCCATGCTATTATATATTCTATTTTGGGTGTTTAATGGCATTATTTATAAACTTTTATATTATTTTTGGGACTAACCTATTAACCAGAGGCCCAACCCAAATTGTTGTTTTTTGCCTATTTCAGTGTTTCAGAGAAAAGGAATATCAAGCGGAGTCCAAACAGAATGAAACCATTGGGAGAGTTATTTTTGGAACAAACGTGATCCAGAGGACTTGGAGTGGACGTCAAGAAACGAACGAGGAGGCCACGAGTCAGGGGGTGCGCCCTCCACCCTCGTGGGCCCCTCGTAGCTCAACCGACCTACTTCTTCCTCCTATGTATACCTACGTACCCCCAAACCATCGAGGAGCACCACGAAAACCTAATTCCACCGCCGCAACCTTCTGTACCCGTGAGATCCCATCTTGGGGCCTTTTCCGGTGCTCCGCCGGAGGGGGCATTAATCACGGAGGGCTTCTACATCAACACCATAGCCTCTCCGATGATATGTGAGTAGTTCACCTCAGACCTTCGGGTCCATAGTTATTAGATAGATGGCTTCTTCTCTCTCTTTGGATCTCAATACAAAGTTCTCCTCGATTCTCTTGGAGATCTATTAGATGTAATCTTGTTTTGCGGTGTGTTTGTCGAGATCCGATGAATTGTGGGTTTATGATCAAGATTATCTATGAACAATATTTGAATCTTCTCTGAATTCTTTTATGTATGATTGGTTATCTTTGCAAGTCTCTTCGAATTATTAGTTTGGTTTGGCCTACTAGATTGATCTTTCTTGCAATGGGAGGAGTGCTTAGCTTTGGGTTCAATCCTGCGGTGCTCGATCCCAGTGACAGTAGGGGAAACGACACATATTGTATTGTTGCCATCGAGGATAAAAAGATGGGGTTTATATCATATTGCATGAGTTTATCCCTCTACATCATGTCATCTTGCTTAAAGCGTTACTCCGTTCTTATGAACTTAATACTCTAGATGCATGCTGGATAGCGGTCGATGTGTGGAGTAATAGTAGTAGATGCAGGCAGGAGTTGGTGTACTTGTCACGGACGTGATGCCTATATACATGATCATACCTAGATATTCTCATAACTATGCTCAATTCTATCAATTGTTCGACAGTAATTTGTTTACCCACCGTAAAACTTATGCTATCTTGAGAGAAGCCACTAGTAAAACCTATGGCCCCCGGGTCTATTCTCCATCATATTAATATCTCGTCAACAAGCTATATCTATTACCGTTTATTTTGCTTTCTTTACTTTTAACCTTTATCATAAAAATACCAAAATTATTATCTTATCATCTCTATCAGATCTGACTTTTGCAAGTGGCCGTGAAGGGATTGACAACCCCTTTATCATGTTGGTTGCAAGGTTCTTATTTGTTTGTGTAGGTATGAGGGACTTGCGTGTGGCCTCCTACTGGATTGATACCTTGGTTCTCAAAAATTGAGGGAAATGCTTACGCTACTTTGCTGCATCACCCTTTCCTCTTCAAGAGCAAAACCAACGCATGCTCAAGAGGTAGCAGCTTGCGAGGTGGGTTAATCATAAGTAGGAGGTTTGTTCAAGTAAGAACAACACCTAAGCACAGGTCCACCCACATATCAGATTATCAAAGTAGCGAACACAAATCAAACCAACATGATGAAAGTGACTAGATGAAATTCCTGTGTACCCTCAAAAACGCTTTGCTTATCGTAAGAGACCATTTTGGCCTATCCTTTGCCACAAAAGGATTGGGCTACCTTGCTGCATACTATATGTCGTTACCATTACTTTCTCGTTACAAATTACCTTGCTATCAAACTACTCGCTACTTATAATTTGAGTGCTTGCAGAGAATACCTTGCTGAAAACTGCTTGTCATTTCCTTCTACTCCTCGTTGGGTTCGACACTCTTACTTACCGAAAGGACTACGATTGATCCCCTATACTTGTGGGTCATCAGGGAGTACCCGAGATATAATGTTTGATTCTTTGCCCGTTTACCACCTTCGGGTTGGTGCCTTCGGTGTTGTTGATTTTGATAGCACTGGAATGGTATACCTCCTCGATAATGTAATGACCTTCCCATTTAGAGAGAAGTTTTCCTGCAAAAAATCTTAAACGAGAGTTGTAGAAAGACATGGTCACCTACATTAAATTCATGCTTTTGTATCCTTTTTTCATGCCTGGAATTTTCATAGGCTTGGGTTCTTCATTCATCATGTGAGCTAATGTCAAATAACCTCTTCTCACCGACAAGTTTAAAATCATAGTTGAGCTCTTTAATTTCCCAATAAGCTTTATGTTCTAGTTCAAGAGGTAAGTGACATGCTTTTCCATAAACCTTCTTATATGGAGACTTACCGATAGGGTTTTTATAATCATTTCTATAAGTCCATAATGCATCATCAAGTTTCTTAGACTGATTCTTTCTAGATCTATTGATAGTCTTTTGCAAAATCAACTTTATTTCTCTATTACTCAATTCTACTTGACCACTAGACTGAGGATGATATGGATATGCAATTCTATGGTTAACATCATACTTAGCAAGCAATTTACGGAAAGCACCATGAATAAAATGTGAACCACCATCAATCATTAAATATCTAGGGACTCCAAACCTCGAAAAATAATTTCTTTAAGAATTTTAATAGAAGTGTTATGATGAGCACTATTAGTTGGAATAGCTTCTACCCACTTAGTAACGTAATCAACAACAACTAAACTATGTGTATACCCATTAGAGGAAGGAAAAGGCCACATATAATCAAAGCCCCAAACATCGAATGGTTCAATAACAAGTGAATAATTCATGGGCATTTCCTGACGTCTACTAATATTACCAATTCTTTGACATTCATCACAAGACAAGACAAACTTACGAGCATCCTTGAAGAGAGTGGGCCAATAAAAACGAGATTGTAATACCTTGTGTGCATTTCTATCTCCAGCATGGTGTCCTCCATAAGCCTAAGAGTGACACTTGCGTAGGATTTGTTCCTGTTCATGCTCAGGTACACAACATCTAATAACACCATCTACTCCTTCTTTATAAAGGTGTGGGTCATCCCAAAAGTAATGTCTTAAATCATAGAAAAACTTTTTCTTTTGTTGGTATGTGAAACTAGGTGGTATAAATTTAGCAACAATGTAATTAGCATAATCAGCATACCGTGGAGCACTATGGAAGCATTTATGACAGCTGGTTGTTCATCCAAAAAGTTATCATCAATAGGTAGTGGGTCATCAAGAATATTTTCTAACCTAGACAAGTTGTCTACTCCAGGGTTCTCAGCACCCTTTTCTATCAATAATATGCAAATCAAATTCTTGTAGCAAGAGAACCCACTTAATAAGTCTAGGTTTAGTATCTTTCTTTTCCATAAGATATTTAATAGCAGCATGATCGGTGTGAATAGTTACTTTGGAATCAAGAATATAAGATCTGAACTTATGACAAGAAAACATAACTACTAGAAATTCCATTTCAGTAGTAGCATAATTTCTTTGAGCACTGTCTAGAGTTTTACTAGCATAATGAATAACATTCAATTTCATATCAACTCTTTGTCCTAGAGCAACACCTACAGCATAATCACTAGCATCACACATAATTTCAAAGGGTAGGTTCCAATCAGGTGGATGAACAATAGGTGCAAAAATTAAGGCTTTCTTAAGTATTTCAAAGGCTTCTACACAATCATCATCAAAAACAAATGGAACATCTTTTTGCAAGAGATTAGTTAGAGGCCTAGAAATTTTTGAGAAGTCTTTGATAAATCTCCTATTGAAACCAGCATGACCAAGGAAACTTCTTATACCTTTGATATCTTTAGGAAACGACATCTTTTCAATAGCATCAACTTTAGCTTTATCCACTTCAATACCTCTTTCGGAGATTTTATGCCCCAAGACAATACCTTCGTTAACCATAAAGTGGCACTTCTCCCAGTTCAAGACAAGATTACTTTCTTCATATCTCTGCAAAACTCGATCAAGGTTGCTTAAGCAATCATCAAAATAAGTTCCGTAAACGAAGAAATCATCCACGAAAACCTCAACAATCTTTTCACAAAAGTCAAAGGATATAGCAATCATACATATTTGAAAGGTAGCAGGTGCATTGCACAAACCAAAAGGCATACGTCTATAAGCAAAGGTAGCGAAAGGGCAAGTAAAGGTAGTTTTTTCTTGATCCTCTTGTGACACAGGTATTTGAGAAAAACCAGAATAACCATCTAGAAAGAAAAAAGTGTGTATGTTTGGATAGTCTTTCTAGCATTTGATCAATAAAAGGTAGAGGGTAATGATCTTTCCTAGTAGCTTCATTTAATTTTCTAAAATCAATTCATTCTTATCGTTGGGAACAACGGTAATACCTCCCTTCTTAGGGACACAATGAATAGGACTTACCCATCTACTATCAGCAATAGGATAAATTATACCTACTTCCAGAAGCTTTAATATTTCATTTCTTTGCACTTCCTTCATTTTGGGATTTAACCGTCGTTGATGATCAACAACTGGTTTAGCATCAGGTTCCATATTAATTTTATGCTAACATAGAGTGGGAATAATGCCCTTAAGATCATCCAGAGTATATCCAATAGCGGCATAGTGCTTCTTCAGAGTTTTCAATAATTTCTTTTCTTCATGCTTTGAAAAGGTTTGCACTAATAATAACAGGATATATCTTCTTCTCATCAAGATACGCATACTTTAGAGTATTAGGCAATTGTTTAAGATCATACACAGGATCACTCTTCGGTGGTAGAGGATCTCCAAGAGTTCCAACAGGCAAATTGTGTTTCGAAACAAGCATTTGTTTAAACAATGTCTCATCTAATTCCCTTCTTTCATTCATAAACATATCATTTTCATGGTCTAGCAAATATTGTTCTAAAGGATCAGTAGGAGGCACAACAATAGAAGAAAGACCAATAATTTCATCTTTACTAGGCAATTATTTTTCATGGTTTTTTCTATGAAATTTGGAGAAATTAAACTCATGAGACACACCCCCAAAACTTACACTAACAATTTCTTTTTCACAATCTATCTTAGCATTCACAGTGTTTAAGAAAGGTCTACAAATATAATGGGACAAAAATAATCTTGTGGGGAACAAAGAACAAGAAAATCAGTAGGGTATTTTATTTTCTCACACAAGACTTCAACATCTCTAACAATCCCAATTGGTGAGATAGTATCTCTATTGGCAAGCTTAATAGTAACATCAATGTCTTCTATCTTAGCAGTTGCAATATCATTCATGATTGCTTGATATAAGGTAAAAGAAATTGCACTCACACTAGCACCCAAATCACATAAGCCATGATAACAATGATCTCCTATTTTAACAGAAACAACATGCATGCCAACAATAGGTCTATGTTTATCTTTATTATCGGACCTAGCAATTCTAGCAGCCTCATCACAGAAATAAATAACATGCCCATCAATATTGTCGACCAAGAGATCTTTAACCATAGCAATACTAGGTTAAATTTTAATTTGTTCAGGGGGTGTAGGTGTTCTAGTATAAATCTTACAAACCACAACTGAAGCTTTAGCATGTTCTTTTATCCTAACAGGAAAAGATGGTTTCTCAATATAAGCAGTAGGAACAACTGGATCAACATTATAAGTAACAGTTTTTTCTTCAGCTTTAATAGGTTCTACTACTTTCACTTCAATGGGAGGATGATATTTAAACCATCTCCTTCGGGAGATCAACATGAGTAGCAAATGATTCACAAAAGGAAGCTACTATCTCAGAGTCAAGTCCATATTTAGTGCTAAATTCACGAAAAACATCGGTATTCATAAAAGATTTAACACAACCGAACTCAAGGTTTATACCTGACTCCCTACCTTCGTCGAGCTCCCAATCTTTAGAGTTGCGTTTAATTCTTTCCAATAAATCCCATTTGAATTAAATAGTCTTCTTCATAAAAGAACCAGTAAAGAAGTATCGAGCATGGATTGATCATTACGAGAAAGCCGAGCATAAAAGTTCTGAATAATAATTTCTTTTGAGAGCTCATGATTGGGGCATGAATATAACATTGACTTAAGCCTCCCCCAAGCTTGAGCGATACTTTCTCCTTCACGAGGCAAATAATTAGAAATATCATTCCGATCACGATGAACTAGATGCATAGGATAAAACTTTTGATGAAATTCCAATTTCAATCGGTTGTAATTCCAAGTCCTGATATCATCGCATAGCCTATAGCATGTCAATGCCTTCTCCTTCAAAGATAAAGGGAAGACCTTATTCTTGACTTCATCCTTGGGCAAACCTACAAGCTTAAGTAATCCACAAACTTCATCCACATAGATTAAATGCATATCAGGATGTAATGTTCCATCTCCTGAATAAGGATTAGCTAGCAGTTTATCTATCATACCCGAAGGAATGTCATAATAAATATTTTCAGTAGGTGCAGTAGGTTGAGAAGCAACTTCTTGCTCTACTGGTCGAGGTGAGGATACCCCAAACAAGCCCCTCAAAGGATTATTTTCCATCGTGACATGTGACAGTAAATTTCAGCACGTAATATAAATGTTTCCTTACCAAATTCCACTTACCAAAGGCGCTTCACTTCCCAGTAACGGTGCCAGAAAAGAGTCTTGATGACCCAAAATTATAGGGGGTCTATCATAGTCCTTTCGATAAGTAAGAGTGTCAAGCCCAACAAGGAGCAGAAGGAAATGAAAAGCGGTTTTTAGCAAGGTATTCTCTGCAAGTACTAAAATTATCGGTAACGAATAGTTGTGTGATAAGATAATTCGTAACGGGTACAAGTAACAATTTTAACTAAGGTGCAGCAAGGTGGACCAATCCCTTTTTTAGTAAATGACAAGCCTGGACGGACTCTTATATAAAGCAAAGCACTCCCAAGGACACATGGGAATTATTGTCAAGTTAGTTTTCATCACACTCATATGATTCGCGTTCTTTACTTTGATAATCTGATATGTGGGTGGACCGGTGCTTGGGTGCTTCCCTTACTTGGACAAGCCTCCCACTTATGATTAACCCCTCTCGCAAGCATCCGCAAGTACAAAAGAAGAATTAATATAAATCTAACCATAGCATGAAACATGTGGATCCAAATCAGCCCGTACGAAGCAAAGCATTAACTAGGGTTTTAGCTTCTGTCACTCTAGCAACCCATCATCTACTTATTACTTCCCAATGCCTCCCCCTAGGCCCAAATCATGGTGAACTGTCATGTAGTCGACGTTCACATAACACCACTAGAGGAAAGACAACATACATCTCATCAAAATGTCGAACGAATAACAAATTCACATGATTACTTATAACAAGACTTCTCCCATGTCCTCAAGAACAAACGTAACTAATCACAAAGCATATTCATGTTCATAATCAGAGGGGTATATCATTAAGGATTTGAACATATGATCTTCCACAAAATAAACCAACCAACATCAACTACAAGGAGTAATCAACACTACTAGCAACCCACAGGTATCGATCTGAGGTTTCGAGACAAAGAACTGATAGAAGAGATGAACTAGGGTTTGAGAGGAGATGGTGCTGGTGAAGATGTTGATGGATATTGAGACCCTCTCGATGAGAGGATCGTTGGTGATGACGATGGCATCGATTTCCCCCTCTGGGAGGGAAGTTTCCCTGACAAAATAGCTCGGCCGGAGCCCTAGATTGCTTCTGCCCAGGTTCCGCCTCGAGACGGTGGCGCTTCATCCCAAAAGCTTCCTTCTCATTTTTTCCAAGTCAATAGCCATCATATAGCAGAAGATGGGCACCGGAGGCCTGCCAAGGGGGCCCACAAGCCCTAGGGGCGAGGGCGCACCCCCAGGCTTGTGGCCACCTGGTGGGCCCTCCTCTGGTATTTCTTCGCCCAATATTTTTTATATATTCCAAAATAATTCTCTGTGAAATTTCAGGACTTTTGGAGTTGTGCAGAATAGGTCTCTCAGATTTGCACCCTTTCCGGTCCAAAATTCCAGCTGCCGGCATTCTCCCTCTTCATGTAAACCTTGTAATATAAGAGAGAAAAGGCATAAATATTGCACAATAATGTGTAATAACAGCCCATAATGCAATAACTATCAATATTAAAGCATGATGCAAAATGGTCGTATCATACGCCTGCATAGATTTTAGCCAAGTTCATAGAAGTGCACCACACAAGGTGTTTTACTCGTGAAGGGACACTAGTGAGTTGTGAGCACAGTCATTTTATAAGGGGATTAAATATTTTAGGTTGTAAACTAGCACGCATGCCCGTGCGTTGCAATGGGATAATAAAATTACATGCCTCTAACTCAATAGAAGAATGGATCAAGACCCCCACATGTCTGTATTCTCTAGTTCAACATGGCGCCTTTTAATTAGAGTCAAACCAGTATATTTTTTTATTGGCGTGTGCCTACAATTTCTTTCATTTATAATTAACCAACATATTTCTTTTATTGGCACATGGAAGCTACCAACGTTAATAATTTGTGGCATCCCTTATTCTGAAGAACCGGACCTAGCTTGATATGTCGGATGCGGAGTAGGCCTAGTATGGGAGTGATCGAACTCACGACCTCAAAGACCCAACCACATGTTGCTAGCCACTCAAACAGATGCATCCTGCTAACTAATGGTCAGCGTGAATATTTAAGAATCTAATGCAACATCAGAATCGAATCTTTTTTTTGAACTTTAATGAAATGTATTAAATGCCAAATATATTTGGCAACGTAAACAATTTTCAAAATTACGAACAATTTTTAAAAAATCCATACATTTTTAAAAGAAGACGGACAAAAAATTTGAACAGAACATTTCTCGTAATTCCGAAACATTTCTTTAAATCGTGAACAATTTTTGGGAATGGAAACATGTTTTGAACATCAAAATTTAGAAAATGTGTTTCTTAATGGAAAAAATATTTTGAAATTTTGAACATATCACAAAAACAAGAATATTTTTCAAATTTGTAACATCTTTTAAATCTTGAACAAAATTCGAAAAATCCTAACTTTTAAAAAGAAGGAATGTTTTTTAAATTTTGAAAAAATTGGACTGGAACATAATTGAAAACTGCAAGCATTTTCGAAATAGGAAGAAAAACTTTGGATTCATAACATGAACTACCGAATATACTTGGCAACGCGAACAATTTTCTAAATTACAGACAGTTTTTTGAAAATTCCATGCATTTTTGGAAAAAACATGGAACAAAAAATGTGAACGGAACATTTCTGAATTTCACATACATTAATTGAAAACATGAACCTTTTATAAATATATGAACATTTTTAGGTTGTGAACAAAATTTAAAATCGGAACATGTTTTGAATAATTATAAGAATTTTAGAAATTGTCTTTCTTTAATGAAATATTATTTAAATTTTTGATCATATCGCTTAAAGAAGAATATTTTTAAATTCTAACATTTTTCAAATGCATTTTTTGAAATCTGGAATAATTGTGAGAAATACAAAGATTTTCTTAAAAAATATTTATTATTTTTTTAGTTTTGAACAAATTTTGGAACGACAAGAAAACTAAAATTCCAAACCTTTTTAGAAATAGGAACACTTTTTTGTAATTCATAACTTTTTATGAAATTTTGAATTCAAATTAAATTCAGAAATTTGTTTGAAAATTTTGATTTGCAGAAAAAAAGAAAAAAAAGTCTTAGAATGGGAAAATTAAAAAGAAACAGGAAATAAAAAGAAAAAGTAACAGAAAACGAAAAATTGAAATACAACACAGAAAAAATGGGCGGCCCAGTCTTGGGCGCCATGTGGGTAGTTCGAACTATTTGCCGCATTGCGCGGGAAATAGGAATTTTATTGCTGCGTCAGCAGAAAAAAATAGGCTGACTTTATTGGGCCATAGCGCCCGCGGCCCATATATGAAATTCTGCAGAAATTATTTTTCCTTTGCAAATAGATAGACGTACACAAGTTTAGTACCACCTCGGATAGAAAAAAAATTCTTTTAACGGTGAACGGATGAAAAAATCAGAGAAACGCACCTTGCTTTATTAGTAGGTATAGATGTAAGCTCCACTGGAAAGGAAGGTGAACCCCTTCACTATTAAAGAAAACCTTTAAGGTAGCAACTAACGAATACATCACTGTAGCTTAAAAAAAATATTGTACTGTTGATTCTCATTTAGAACTTTTTTAAGCCATAGCACACTGCTGAAAAGCCATAATTTCAGTTTAGTGAAAAGTGTAACTTCCACCAGATTTTATGGAAAAGTACAACTCCAGTTTATTGAAAAGTGTAACATCCACTTGATATCTAAAAAGAATAACTTTAATGCCACTATAAATTCCCCTAAATCCACACAACAAACTATACACGAGATAACGAAAACCCTTCGATCAAATCAACTTAAACATATCCTTCTTCCCATATTATATTAATGGTATGCCACTTAGATCAATGTCTCCGATCAAATGTTCTGCCAACCAGGCGCCAAGGTTTGCCAATCATCCTAGTTCTCCGCGTCCTCGATCCCCTACCGCAACTCCCTGATTTCCGATCAATTCCACTTGAATCATGCATCCATGACCCTTCTTTTCCTAGGCACCAGATGAAGAAGAACGGATCCACAACAACCTTGCGCTGCCGCTCCTCCCTTCTCCTGTCCCATGCGCTTCCCCTTTGATCTATTTCTTTCTCCTTCCCCTCCCACAACATAGAGATGACTAGTGCACACGTGTGGCTCGCTTCACTTTTAGTACATGCGTGATCGTTGCGCTTGATGAGGAAGAAATGGCGAGTTGAGGGTAGCGCGGCGGTGGATTGGCAAACCCTGAAGATGCTTAGGTGGAGCATGGTGGCCGTGGTGATGGGCCGTATTACGGAGGCCACGGTAGTCGACCAGGGGGCGGCAATCCCGACGATGGTGCTAGCCGTGGCGCGAATACTACCAAGGACATGGTAGCGATGGCGGTGCTGGTGGCAGCGGCCGTGGTCGTGGTTACTACCAAGGAGATGCCATTGCCCGTGGGTACTACCAAGGAGGTGGTGATGGCCGACATTGCCCTACGTACTACCAAGGAGGCCATAAGAGCCTATAAACTATAGGCGAGCTGCCGTTCAACACCAAGGATTTTGAGGTCACCTTACCTGACTATAAGCCAGGTCCATCTGGGGAAAGGCAAACTCAATTAGTCAGTCAGTATGCCCCACGACATGACAAGATGAGGTGATCAGGTTCCCCATGACATGTATGTTTGCAGGAGGGAGAGGAAGTTCAAGGTGACCATCAAGCACGCTACCCTGGTTAGCCTACAACAGTTGCAGATGCTCATGGACGGGATCTCCACGGACATACCAGCCCAGCCACCGCACATGCTCAACATTGTGTTATGCAACATTGTGCCCAGGGAACAAAATAACATGGGGTAACAACAGCGCTCTACCCTTTGTGTCATTAGTCGTTATCGATCATTTTGCATGATTTTCTTATTTGTTGGGGCCTCGTTGTCACTGTGTGCCTCAGGTTCGTCCCAGTAGGCCGGTCTTTCTTCTCACAAACAATCAAGGAGCCCATCTAGTTAGGCCAGTGTATCGAAGGATGGAATGGGTTCTACCGGAGCATCAGGCCTACCCAAGATCTATTGTCCTCCGCATAGGTATCTGACATGTGTTCCTTGCATTCTATTTCCACTTACCCGCAACATGTTACACCAGGATGCATGAATGATGGGGAAATATTCTTACTTGCCAAGTAATGTATTCTGAACTTTGGCAGACATGTAATTGACAGATTTCATCATGGCGGTTCTTAATGGGAGAGATCTCATTCACGACACTGATGATCTTGATTATCTTAAGATATGCATATTTTTCGTATCTACCGGTTCTCTCTCCTCGTGGGCCAAGCAGTTCACTCTCACAAATAATAATATCCTGTGCTTAGCACCGGTTTTCACTTCATGTAGCAACTTCTTCCCCTAAATCCTCACAACAAACTATACACGAGATAGCGAAAACCCTCTGATCAAATCAACATAAACATATCCTTCTGCCCATATTAAATTAATGGTATGACACTCAGGTCAATGTCTCTGATCAAATGTTCTGCCAACCAGACGCCGTGGTTTTCCAATCATACTAATCCTCCGCGTCCTCGATCCCCTCCCACAACTCCCTGATTTCCGATCAATTCGACCCAAATCATCCATCCCCGACCCTTCTTTTTCTAGGCACTAAATTAAGAAGAACGGACCGCAACAACCTTGCGCTGCCGCTCCTCCCTTCTCCCATCCCGTGCACTTCCCCTTTTATCTGTCTCTTTCTCCTTCCCCTTTCACAAGGTAGAGACGGCTAGCGCACACGTGTGACTTGCTTCACTTTTAGTACACGTGTGAGTGTTGTGTTTGATGAGGGGGAGATGAAGAGTCGAGGGCAACGCGGCGGTGGCTGGGCAAACCCCGAAGCTGCTTAGGCGGAGCATGGTCGCAGTAGTGACGTGTCGTATTACAGAGACTGCGGTGGTGGATGATACGTCTTCGTCGTATCTACTTTTCCAAACACTTTTGCCCTTGTTTTGGACTCTAACTTGTATAATTTGAATGGAACTAACCCGGACTGATGCTGTTTTCAGCAGAATTGCCATGATGTTGTTTTATGTGCAGAAAACAAAAGTTCTCGGAATGACATGAAACTCCATGGAATACCTTACAATAAATAATAAAAAATCCTCGCCAAAGATGAAGACCAGGGGGCCCACACCCTGTCCATGAGGGTGGGGGGCGCGCCCCCTACCTCGTGGGCCCCCTGGACACCTTCCTACGCCAACTCCAACTCTATATATTGGCTTTCGGGGAGAAAAAAAAAGGAGAAGAGATCATCGCGTTTTACTATATGGATCCGCCGCCAAGCCCTAAAACCTCTTAGGAGGGCTGATCTGGAGTCCGTTCGGGGCTCCAGAGAGGGGGATTCGTCGCCGTCGTCATCATCAACCATCCTCCATCACCAATTTCATGATGCTCACTGTCGTGCGTGAGTAATTCCATCGTAGGCTTGCTGGACGGTGATGGGTTGGATGAGATTTACCATGTAATCGAGTTAGTTTTGTTAGGGTTTGATCCCTAGTATCCACTATGTTCTGAAATTGATGTTGCTATGACTTTGCTATGCTTAATGCTTGTCACTAGGGCCCGAGTGCCATGATTTCAGATCTGAACCTATTATGTTTTCATGAATATATGTGAGTTCTCGATCCTATCTTGCAAGTCTATAGTCACCTACTATGTGTTATGATCCGGTAACTCCGAAGTGACAATAATCGGGACCACTCCCGGTGATGACCTTAGTTTGAGGAGTTCATGTATTCACTATGTGCTAATGCTTTGTTCCGGTTCTCTATTAAAAGGAGGCCTTAATATCCCTTAGTTTCCAATAGGACCCCGCTGCCACGGGAGGGTAGGACAAAAGATGTCATGCAAGATCTTTTCCATAAGCACGTATGACTATATTCGGAATACATGCCTACATTACATTGATGAATTGGAGCTAGTTCTGTGTCACCCTATGTTATGACTGTTACATGATGAACCACATCCGACATAATTATCCATTACTGATCCGATGCCTACGAGCTTTCCATATACTAGTTTACGCTTATTTACTTTCCTGTTGCTACTGTTACAATCACTACAACACACCAAAAATATTACTTTGCTTTCATTGGTCTTTTGTTACCTTTGCCACCACTATCATATTACTTTGCGACTAAACACTTTGCTGCAGATACTAAGTTTCCAGGTGTGGTTGAATTAACAACTCAGCTGCTAATACTTGAGAATATTCTTTGGCTCCCCTTGTGTCGAATCAATAAATTTGGGTTGAATACTCTATCCTCGAAAGCTGTTGCGATCCCCTATACTTGTGGGTTATCAAGACTAATTTCTGGCGCTGTTGCCGGGGAGCATAGATCTATTCTTTGAGTCACTTGGGATTTATATCTGCTGGACACTATGAAGAACTTGAAAGACGCTAAGACAACAATTTATCCCTCAACTACGAGGGGAGGTAAGGAACTGCCATCTAGCTCTGCACTTGATTCACCCTCTATTATGAGTAAGCTTGCGACACCTAAACCTGCTTCTGCTATTCGTTCTGATATGTCGCATGTTATTGATGATGCCACTTCTGCTATGCATGATACTTATGATGAAACTACTTCTTTGCCTGATACTACCGTGCCCCTAGGTGAATTTCTTGATGAACAAATTGCTAGGGCTAGAGAGAAAGAAATTATTGAATCTGATTATAATGATGAAAGTGATGATGAAGATAGGCCTGTTATTCCTGAGGGTTATGTTTTTGACATGGAATCTTCTGCCGCTATTCTAGCTTGCAGAGATCGTCATGAACTTAAAAGGCTATTAATAAAATGGAACAAAGAATCTCTTAAAGATAAAATGAGGCCTGACCCTGCTTTTGCTACTTCACTTATCTGTGTTCCTGATAAAGATTATGAATTCTCTGTTGATCCTGACATAATTACTTTGGTTGAATCTGATCCTTTCCATGGCTATGAATCTGAAACTGTTGTGGCACATCTTACTAAATTAAATGATATAGCCACCATGTTTACTAATGATGAGAGATCATGCTACTTTTATATACTTAAAATATTTTCGTTCTCATTAAAGGGTGATGCTAAGATATGGTTTAATTCTCTTGATCCTGGTTGTGTGCGTAGTCCCCATGATATGCTCTACTACTTCTCTGCTAAATATTTCCCTGCTCATAAGAAACAAGCTGCTTTAAAGGAAATATACAACTTTGTGCAAATTAAAGAAGAGAGTCTCCCACAAGCGTGGGGGAGGCTTCTCAAGTTACTTAATGCTTTGCCTGATCATCCTCTTAATAAAAACGAAATACTTGATATCTTTTATAATGGACTAACTGATGCTTACAGAGATTACCTGGATAGTTGTGTTGGTTCTCTTTTCAGGGAAAGAACACCGGATGAAGCTAAAATTCTATTGAATAATATGTTGACAAATGAAAATAATTGGGCACCTCCTGAGCCAGCTCCCACTCCAATTAATGATCTTATTCCTAAACCAACTCCGAAGAAGAGAGGTGTTCTATTTCTCGGTCCCGAGGATATGCAAGAAGCAAAGAAATCTATGAAAGAAAAAGGTATTAAAGCTGAAGATGTTAAGAATTTACCTCCTATTGAAGAAATACATGGCCTTAATTTACCGCATGTCGAAGAAACCTATGATATTGTTCCATTACCTATTGAAGACCCTCCTGATCTCGATAACCCGACATAGGTAGTAAAGGTAAATTCTCTCTATAGATATGATAAAGCTAAAGTCCTTCTTACTAAAATGGCTAGTCCGTGCTTGGATGAGTTTGATAACTTTATGTTTAAGAAAGACGACTTTAATGCTTATTTTGGTAGACAATTAGAACAAAATACTTATATGATTAAACACTTGGGTGATTATATGGATAATATTAGAGGGGAACTTAAACTTGTTAGCAAACATGTTTCTATGGTTACCACTCAAGTAGAACAAGTACTTAAAGCTCAAAAAGAATTGCTTGATGAAATGAATAGTAAGAAAAATGATTATGCTGTTAGAGTGGCTACTAGAACTGGTAGAATGACTCAGGAACCTTTGTATCCTGAAGGACCCTAAGAGAATTGAGCAAGATTCTTAGAGAAATAATATTGATGCACCTAGTTCTTCTAAAAAGAAGAGAAAGAAAAATGATAGAACTGTGCAAACTTCTAGTGAACCTATTGCTGAACCACCTGATAATCCAAATGATATCTCTATGTATGATGCTGAAACACAATCTGGTAATGAACATGAACCTAATGAAAATGTTAATGATGATGTTCATGATGATGCTCAACCTAGTAATGATAATGATGTAGAAACTGAACCTGCTGTTGATCTTGATAACCCACAATCAAAGTATCAACGTTATGATAAGAGAGACTTTGTTGCTAGGAAACATGGTAAAGAAAGGGAACCATGGGTTCATAAACCCATGCCTTTTCCTCCCAAACCATCCAAGAAAAAGGATGATGGGGATTTTAAGCGCTTTGCTAAAATGATTAGACCTATCTTTTTGCGTATGCGATTGACCGATATGCTCAAAATGAATCCTTATGCTAAATATATGAAAGATATTGTCACTAATAAAAGAAAGATATCGGAAGCTGAAATTTCCATCATGCTTGCTAATTATACTTTTAAGGGTGGAATACCAAAGAAACTTGGAGATCTAGGAGTACCTACTATACCATGCGCCATTAAAAGAAATTATGTTAAAACTGCTTTATGTGATCTTGGAGCCGGTGTTAGTGTTATGCCTCTCTCCTTATATCGTAGACTTGACTTGAATAAGTTGACACCTACTGAAATATCTTTGCAAATGGCTGATAAATCAACTGCTATACCTGTCGGTATTTGTGAGGATGTGCCTGTTGTGGTTGCAAACGTTACTATTTTAACGAACTTTGTTATTCTTGATATTCCCGAGGATGATAGTATGTCTATTATTCTTGGAAGACCTTTTCTTAATACTGCAGGGGCTGTTATTGATTGCACCAAAGGCAATGTCACTTTTCATGTTAATGGTAATGAGCATAGGGTACACTTTCCAAGGAAACAACCTCAAGTTCATAGTATCAACTCTATTGGAAAATTCCATCGATTATATTTGGAGGTTTTGAATTTCCTCTTCCTACTGTCAAAAAGAAATATGATATACTTATTGTTGGGGATGTGCATATCCCCATTGAGGTAACATAGTGTTATTCAAAATTTCTCCGGTTCCATGTTAATCGGAATGGGTTTGTTAACAAGACTTGATCAACCTTGTTAGTAGATTCCTTTTGATGAGCATGAGATGGATGAAACTAGAAGCACAACCTTCTGTACCCTCTTTATACTTTCTGTTCTTTAGTAGAAATAAAGTAAACAATAGTATTTTTCTGTCTGTTTCCTGATTTATCCGTGCAATATAAAAATATCCCGGAAATAAATGTCCATAGAATGACATGCCAATTTAATATGATTTTTTTGGTAATATTTGAGGATTTATGGTGCAAAAATCACCGCGGGGGAGCTGCCACCTGGCCACGAGAGTGGAGGGCGCGCCCCCTGCCTCGTGGGCCCATGGTGGCCCTCCTCCACTTATCCCAGCACCAATCTTCTTCTTCCTCACACAAACACGAAAAACCAACTCAAGCACGAGTTCCAGCCCTCTTTGCTGTGATTTTTGATCTCCTTGCTCAAAGCACCTCTCGCAAAACTGCTTGGGGAGATTGTTCCCTGGTATGTGACTCCTCCATTGGTCCAATTAGTTTTTGTTCTAGTGCTTTATTCTTTGCAAATTTGTGCTGCATAGGTGACCATGTTCCTGAGTTTGCATGTCAAATTTATAAGGTTCCAAGTAGTTCTAATGCTTGATATAGGCCCTAGGCACTTGTAGGAGTAGTTGCTATCAGTTTTATTGAAGTTGGTTCACTTTTGTTTGAAGTTACTAAAAATTTCAGAAATTTTTCAGAGAAAAGCAATATGCTTAGGAAGATGTTCCAAGGTGGTTCCTCTAAGAATCAAGGACCTAGGCTTGCTCTGCGTGATGCTGACGAGGAACCACCAAGAGATGCTCTAGTGCGGCCATGCGAATGGCCATCAGAAAACTTTATGGATCGTGCAGGAATTAAAGAAGAATTTAATGCATATTTGCATAATGCCGGTCTTGAAGATTTTGAGGAAGACAAATGCCCCTAGTATCATGATCTCACAATCTCATTGGTTGTCCGTATTACTCTCCCTGCTCCTGCCTTCTTTGATTATCAGGCAAACAGAAGATATACTATTACTAGAGAGGAGGCAGATGAGTACGAGAGGAGAGCGGTGGCGGCCCAACTCCACACTGCAGCTCAGGATGTGATAGCCGCTGCATCACAGCATGATCCCAACTAATCTTCGTTGTTGTACGACCCCAACTACACCTACGGGTATCCGCCGGGTTATCCCTGGCAATAAACCAACTTAGGACAAAAGCCTAAGCTTGGGGGAGTACGTATTTCTCACCGACATTACATTTATGTTCACACACACTCATTGCTAGATGTCAGTGCTCATACTCTTTCACTGTAATATCCATGCTAGTTTATTTTCTTTTTCCTGCTTTCTTCTTGTGTGTTTGTTAAACCTTAAGAAAAAACAAAAAAATTAGTAGTAGTAATTAAAAAGAAAACCCAAAAATATTTCCCGTTCTTCTTTTGCTTGTTGGGAGCTTTCTCGTGCAAATAGTTTTTATTTCTTTTCTTTTCTTTGGGGGTCAGTAGGTGAAGACCATGATTAAATTGTTGAAGTGGCTCTTATATGCATTGTTGTTGATTTAACCTAGAGCCTATATTGCCTTGTCTTCTCCTGTTTATTGAATGCTCGCAGATTCCAGCTTAGTCCAATGCACGTGCACTCTTATTATTATTCACATCATTCGGTCGTGCAAGTGAAACGCAATTATGATGATATATGATGGACCGACTGAGATGAGAAAAGCTGGTATGAACTCGACCTCTTTTCTTTTTGTAAATATGATGAGTTCATCGTTCTTGATTCAGCTTATTATGAATAAACATGTTTGCAATGACAATTAGAGTTCATAGTTGCTTGTGCCATGCTTGATTAGCTTTGAGTTATAATGATTTACCTTGCGTGCCAACATGCTATTGAGATGGTTATGATGTGGTATAGTGGGGTGATATCCTCCTTTGAATGATTTAAGTGACTTGACTTGGCACATGTTCACGCATGTAGTTGAAACAAAATCAACATAGCCTTCACGATATTTATGTTCATGGTGGATTATATCCTACTCATGCTTGCATCCAATGTTTATTAATTTTAATGCATGTACATGGCTGTTGTTGCTCTCTAGTTGGTCGCTTCCCAGCCTTTTGCTAGCCTTCACCTGTACTAAGCGGGAATACTGCTTGTGCATCCAATCCCTTAAACCCCAAAGTTATTCCAAGATGAGTCCACTATACCTTCCTATATGCGGTATCTACCTGCCGTTCCAAGTAAATTTGTATGTGCCAAACTCTAAACCTTCAAATAAAATTTTTGTTTTGTATGCTCGAATAACTCATGTATCAACCAAGGTTGCCCTTATCTTCCATGTTAGGCGGGTTATTCTCAAGAGGAGTGGTCTCCGCTCCTCACTCACGAGAAAATGGCTGGTCACCAAGATGCCTAGTCCCATGCTTTATGCAAACTAAATCAAAATTAATTGCAAACAAAACTCCCCCTGGGACCTGATGTATGTTGGAGGCACTCATTGTTTCGAGCAAGCCATGGATTGATGATTGTTGGTGGAGGGGGAGTATAAACTTTACCATTCTGTTTGGGAACCGCCTATAATGTGTGTGACATGGAAGATATCGCCATCTCTTAGTTGCTATGTTGACAATTAAAGTATACCGCTCAAAATATTATTTATCTCTATTTCAAAACCGAGCTCTGGCACCTCTACATATCTCTGCTTCCCTCTGCGAAGGGCCTATCTATTTACGTTTATGTTGAGTCATCACCCTCTTATTAAAGAGCACTAGCTGGAGAGCACATCTGTCATTTGCATTCATCATTGTTAATTTATATTGGGTGTGACTATGATTGGATCTCTTTTACCATGAATTACAATGTCTAGTCAGTCCTTGATCTTTAAAGGTGCTCTGCATTTATGTTTTGCGGTCTCATAAAGGGCTAGCGAGATACCATCTTGTTATATCATATTATGATTATTTTGAGAAAGTGTTGTCATCCGAGATTTATTATTATGACTCGCTAGTTGATTATGCTATTGATATGAGTAATTATGAGACCTGAGAATTATTGCAAATGTGGTTAGTTATAATCTTTGTTGAAAACTTGAATGCTGGCTTGACATATTTACAACAACAAGAGCAAACAGAGTTTGTAAAAGTTTTTCTTTATTTCTTTCAGTTTATTTCTTTTAGGGTTTAAGCTTGGGGGAGTTGATACGTCTCCGTCGTATCTACTTTTCCAAACACTTTTGCCCTTATTTTGGACTCTAACACTACTGGAATCAGGGATTTTGCCGTCTGCCAGTTCTTTGCCGTCTGCTTGCGGACGGCAAAGAAGATCTTTGCCATCTGCTACCAAACAGCAGACGGCAAAGAACTGGCAGAGGGCAAAGAAAGTCTTTGCCATCTGTCATTTCTTTGCTGTCTGCTGGCAGATGGCAAAGAATCTTTGCCGTCTGCCAGCGGACGACAAAGCGGTGTTGGTGGGGTCCACTAGATGCCAATGGTCCACCCTCCCTCTTTGCTGTCTGCTGGCAGACGGCAAAGATTCTTTGCCATCTGTTGGCAGACGGCAAAGAGGGGTGGGGGTTCCTTTTCGGCCGGATTAACCACAGTCTTACCCCACCACGTCAACATCAACGCCCACCCCACCTCACCTCCATGGCAGCCAGCCCATCGCCGCCTCTTCTTCCCCTCCCCCTCCCATCCCCCATTCCCAGCCACCGCTCCCCCCGAACCTTCTAGAACCCCCCGAGGCCAGAACACTACCCACCCATGGCGGCCTCGCTCCTCTCGCACGCCGCCTCGGCCGCCATCGCCCTCCGCGGCGGCGCCCGGCTCCTCTCCAAGGAAACCCCCCTTCCTCCTCCCCTCCTCTTCCCGCTCCTCCTCATCCTCCTCGCCACCGCCGCCGGCACCCTCCGTGCCACGCAGCCCAGTGACATGCCCAACCCCAATATAGGAGGCGACCCTCTCTCAGATCCCTCCCTTTCTCTCTTCCCTTCGCCTCGCTTTCCGCCTCCGATTCCCCAATCTCTTGGGGGGAATGCGGTGGAAGCTCGGCACCGCGGCGTACAAGTGCGTGCCGTCCCGGGATGCCGTCATGGACCCCGACCTCGAGACGCCAGGTCCGTACCTCTGCCAGCCCAATCCCCTTCGCATTTCGCCTTGTTATTATTCCCCTGCCCATTCTTTTTTGTTGACATCTTAGATCCGGCAGCAGAGAAGACGCCCGATGGAGGAAGAGGAGCAGGAGCAGCAGGCACGTCGTGGCGCAGGTCGCTGCCGCACGTGTGCATCGCCACGGTCACCTCCTTCCTCTTCAGCTACCACACAGGGTGCGTGCTTGCACTCATCATCCCGTCCCCACGGGTTCCATCTCATGCTCTCATTTCTTTTGTTGGATCTCACGCATGTCTATCATGTGATGATACTCATGTCTGTTTCGTGATGTCATTGCGGTTGGTGCAGAGTGGTGAACGAGCCGCTCGAGAGCAGCTCCGCCAACCTCGGACGTCGGGTGCGGGGCGTCGCTGTCGCCGTCGATTTAAGACAGGGTACTCATATGGCTGGGGTTCTGCTGCCATGGCAATTTGGTCAGCGCTGCTACAAGTGATAAATCTGTTTGCTTAACTAGTGATGCTAGCTAGTACGTGAATTGGTATTTTAGCTGAAAGAGGATTTTGGCGGGCTTTGTTTTAGCACCAGCAGTAATCTCAAGTCTTTTAAAAACAAATGAAGTGCCTGTATTACAGTATGTGACGAAGGTCAACGCCCTTCGGATAAACCTATTTCCGAAAAGAAAATCTTGCTACTGAAAAAATGCTACATTTTGGAAGCCTTTTCTTTCTCGACATTATTGACATAGTCTCGGGCTCACATCACTATGAATAATAGACCAGATACTACTAGGAGGAATCCCATTTAACTATGTTATTCATAGGGTAGTTTTCTTGCTGTTAAACATGTCCACCGGCATACATTGTATCTTATTATGCTCTTACTTTTTTGTCTAGGTACTTGATGCCTCTTGGTCAGAAGATGATGGCGAGTTCCTCATTCCAATTGAGTATATATTGTGTAGGTTTCTTCCTCATGATCTGGATTGCCACAGTCATGTTCAAGTCCAATGATATCTTGCGCAATCAGACCGCTATCAAGGTTGGTGCTTCATAATAACTTTTCTATCAACGTGCTTTTTCTCCTTCTAGTGGTTAATTAATTGTTCTGCCAAGCAGACTGCTCTCAAGGGCTTGTGCTTATCTTGTTTATCAACATTCTTGTTCTGGTTCTAGCACTGGGTCTGTCCCTTCTATTGTGGAAGCCGGCTGGCAGACTGCTGCGGTCACTAAATCCCTAACGCTGGGGCCCGTGTTAACTCCATTTGATTGTCAAATTGCTTAGATAACTCAATTTGATTGTCCTCATAGTGTTCTCACATGCTTAGAAGAGTTGGAAACACTATACATGTTTTGGTACGGATATGTGCTCTAGAATGTGATCGTCATGTCGTTTCCCTTAAGTTAATGCGGTGAATGTCAATTAAACAAGATCTTCAGCTGATCTATCACTTTTATTTATTTTTCTATGATGCACTCGAACATCCTGTCGATCATATTGTATCAAGAGAGGGCACGACATTGCAACCCAGTGATTTTCCTATTTATGAGTTTTTAGGTCCTGTGAACCAATTAGGCCCTCATTTCTTGAACTCAATCAGTAACTCATTTGTGAAAAAACTTGACGATGTGTGTACCTGTGTGTTCTGTTTTGTTTTGAAGTGGATAACATTGCCCCGTGTTTCACTTGGAAATAACTTATGTTTGTTGAATAATAGGAATTTGTGCACCATTTCTATCTGTTCATAACTCTTAAACTAGCACTGCTCTCCTTAAAGTTTCAAATCAGGCTGACTGCTATTTTGTGCTCCACAGATACAATGGTCCGGCAAGCTGCTATGGTGGTCAAGTGTGTGCTGCTCATGTACTACCTCGAATATCTCAAGCGACCTTGCCTTGTTTTACGTCGAATATCTCAAGCGACAAAATTTGCTCTTAATTACTGCTGCAGGATCTGGATATCTATCAAAATCTAGTACTTTCTCGCGTTGATCTCAAGTGCTGGCTCCTATAGCATTGCATTTCACCAAGTGAAATGCTACATTTCTACTCCTAATCCATTCTCTCTTTCTTAGTGTTTTTGTTATGCAGGTTGGAAGAAAAAGAAGAAGATCCAGAGAAGATCTTAGTAATAAGATAGTTTTTAGGAAATATATATTTAGTTTTAGGTCATTTCTTGTAATTTCAGATATGGAGTGCTTATCTTTAGTTTTTGTTTTGACTTTGTGAAACTTGCTACCTATGGATGAAACTATGTAATATTGATGAAACTATGTATATGTATGGATGAAACTTGCTACTATTGGTAACGTGTGTTGGATAAGCTATATTGGTCATATATATATATATATATATATATATATATATATATATATATATATATACATATATATATATATGTTTGATTTTCTATAAAAATGAATTGATATAAGAAGAAACAGAATTAATGTCTATTTGGTCTCTTTGCCATCTGCCAACAGATGGCAAAGAGCCTGCAGCCTTTGACGTCTGCCAACAGACGGCAAAGAGCCATGCCCTTTGCCATCTGCTGCTGATGGCAAAGGCCTCTTTGCCGTCAGCCGCCCGAAGCAGACGGCAAAGTAGCCCTTTGCTGGACCTTACTTTGTCGTGGCCTTTTGCCGTTCGCGGCGGACGGCAAAGACCTTTGCCGTCCGCCGTTGATGCCTTTGCCGTCTGCCGTGGCAGATGGCAAAGTAGTTGATTCCTGTAGTGTAACTTGTATGATTCGAATGGAACTAAATTGGACTGACGCTGTTTTCAGCAGAATTGCCATGATGTTGTTTTATGTGCAGAAAACAAAAGTTCTCGGAATGACCTGAAACTCCACGGAATACCTTACAATAAATAATAAAAAATACCTCATGGGCCCCCTGAACACCTTCCGACGCCAACTCCAACTCTATATATTGGCTTTAAGGGAGAAAAAAATAAAGGAGAAGAAATCATCGCGTTTTACGATACGGAGCCGCCGCCAAGCCCTAAAACCTCTCGGGAGGGCTGATCTGGAGTCCGTTCGGGGCTCCGGAGAGAGGGATTCATCGCCAATCGTCATCACCAACCATCCTCCGTCACCAATTTCATGATGCTCACCGCCGTGTGTGAGTAATTCCATCGTAGGCTTGCTGGACGATGATGGGTTGGATGAGATTTACCATGTAATCGAGTTAGTTTTGTTAGAGTTTGATCCCTAGTATCCACTATGTTCTCAGATTGATGTTGCTATGACTTTGCTATGCTTAATGCTTGTCACTAGGGCCCGAGTGCCATGATTTCATATCTGAACCTATTATGTTTTCATGAATATATGTGAGTTCTTGATCCTATCTTGCAAGTCTATAGTCACCTACTATGTGTTATGATACGGAAACCCCGAAGTGACAGTAATCGGGACCACTCCCGGTTATGACCTTAGTTTGAGGAGTTCATGTATTCCCTATGTGCTAATGCTTTGTTCCGGTTCTCTATTAAAAGGAGGCATTAATATCCCTTAGTTTCCAATAGGACCCCGCTGCCACGGGAGGGTAGGACAAAAGATGTCATGCAAGTTCTTTTCCATAAGCACGTATGACTATATTCGGAATACATGCCTACATTACATTGATGAATTGGAGCTAGTTCTGGGAAACCCTATGTTATGACTGTTACATGATGAACCACATCCGGCATAATTATCCATTACTGATCCGATGCCTACGAGCATTCCATATACTGGTTTACGCTTATTTACTTTCCCGTTGCTACATTTACAATCACTACAAAACACCAAAAATATTACTTTGCTTTCATTGCTCTTTTGTTACCATTGCCACCACTATCATATTACTTTGCTACTAAACACTTTGCTGCAGATACTAAGTTTCCAGGTGTGGTTGAATTGACAACTCAACTGCTAATACTTGAGAATATTCTTTGGCTCCCCTTGTGTCGAATCAATAAATTTGGGTTGAATACTCTATCCTCGAAAGCTGTTGCGATCCCCTATACTTGTGGGTTATCAGTGGACCAGGCGGCAGCAATCTCGATGATGGTGCTAGCCGTGGGCGCGAATACTACCATGGATAGGGTAGCAGTTGTGCTGCTGGTGGCGGCGGCCGTGGCCGTGGTCACTACCAAGTAGATGGTGTTGGCCGTGGGTACTACCAAGGAGGCCGCGAGAGCCTGTACACTATCAGCGAGCTTCCATTCAATACAAAGGAGTCTAAGGTCACCTTACCTGACTACAAGCCAGGTCAATCTAGGCAAAGTGTAAACTCAGTTAGTCAGTCAGTGTGCCCCATGACATGACAAGATGAGGTGATCCATTTCCCCATGACATTTATTTTTGCGGGGGAGAGGAAGTTCAAGGTGACTGAGGGAGTACTGGATTAGGGGGTGTTCGGATAGCCGAACTATATCTTCAGCCGGACTCCAGGACTGTGAAGATACAAGATTGAAGACTTCGTCCCGTGTCCGGAAGGTTCTTTCCTTGGCGTGGAAGGCAAGCTAGGCGTGCGGATATTCAGGATCTCCTACCAATGTAACCGACTCTGTGTAACCCTAACCCTATCCGGTGCCTATATAAACCGGAGGGTTGTAGTCCGTAGGACGAACACATCATAACCATCATCATACCCATAGTCTAGCTTCTAGGGTTTAGCCTTCTTGATCTCATGGTAGATCTACTCTTGTACTACCCATATCATCAATATTAATCTAGCAGGAGTAGGGTTTTACCTCCATCGAGAGGGCCCGAACCTGGGTAAAATAAAGTGTCCCTTGTCTCCTGTTACCATCCGACCTTGACGCACAGATCGGGACCCCCTACCCGAGATCCGCCGGTTTTGACACCGACATTGGTGCTTTCATTGAGAGTTCCTCTGTGTCGTCGCCTTTAGGCCCGATGGCTCCTTTGATCATCAATAACGATGAGGTCCAGGGTGAGACTTTTCTCCCCGGACAGATCTTCGTCTTCGGCGGCTTCGCTCTGCGGGCCAACTCGCTTGGTCATCTGGAGCAGATCGAGAGCTACGCCCCTGTCCATCAAGTCAGGTTTGTAAGCCTAAACTACACGGCGGATATCCGCGGAGACTTGATCTTCGACGGATTCGAGCCACAGCCAAGCGCGCCGCACTATCTCGAGGGGCATGATATAGCTCTGCCTCCGAACAGTGTCCTGGAGGCCGCATACGCTCCGGCCCCGATCCTCGATTCGGAGCCCGCTGCGTTCTTCGAAGATGAACGGTTGGACGTCACCTCGAGGGCTGCAATCTTAAAGGCCATTGAGCCAAACGCGAGCCCCGCGCTCCGCATGGCCTGTGACTCCAAGGAGCCAGACTCTTCTCCGAACTTCGGATCGTCCGTGCCCCTGCCGATCGAATCAGATTGGGCGCCTATAATGGAGTTCACCGCCGCGGACATCTTTCAGTATTCACCTTTTGGTGATATTCTGAATTCTCTCAAGTCTCTCTCTTTGTCAGGAGAGCCCGGGCCGAACTATGGTCCGCGAGGTTGGGATTCGGACGACGAAGAAATTCAAAGCCCACCCACCGCCCACTTAATAGCAACTGTCGATGATATATCCAACATGCTCGACTTTGGCTCCGAAGACTTCGACGGTATGGACGACGAAGGAGGAGACGAGCAAGAACCAGCACCTGTAGGGCGCTGGACCGCCACCTCGTCATACGACAGATACATGGTGGATGCTCCAAAAGATGGAGATGGCGATGGAACAGCGGAGGATGGCACTTCGAAAAAGCCTCCAAAACGCCGACGTCAGCGGCGCCGCTCCAAATCCCGCCACAGCAGAAACGGTGATTCCGGCATGGGAGATAATACTACCCCGGACAGCGCCGAAGAACACCAAAACCAGCAGGATTCGGCACAGGAAGATGGAGAAGACCGCCCTCATGAGAGAGCGGCAGAGCGAGAGGTCGAGGACGATAACTACATGCCTCCCTCCGAAGACGAGGCAAGCCTCGGCGACGATGAATTCATCGTACCATCAAACCCCGCCGAACAAAAGCGCTTTCAATGCAGGCTTTTAGCCACGGCGAACAGCCTAAAGAAAAAGCAGCAACAGCTTAAAGCTTATCAAGATTTGCTAGCTGACAAATGGACTGAAGTCCTTGCGGCCGAAGAGCACGAGCTCGGACGCCCCTCCAAAAACTATCATAAGCGCAGGCCGCTACCCCAATCAGAGGAGGAAGCCCAAGACATGGCAGATCGGCCACCTCGCGGCCGCGACAGAGAAGCCTGTCGAACATCCAAACAAGCCATGCCCCGCAGCCGCTTTACCAAGGCACGGGAACACGAACCAGACCTGCGAGACGTCCTGGAGGACAAAGCAAGGCAAACAAGATCGATCTATGGATCACGCGGACGCCCGACGGCACGTGATAGTTTTCACTCCGGACACAATAAATCCGGCCGGGCCGAACACAACAGACACAACTCCTCCGAACTGCGTCGAGACATAGCCCAGTACAGGGGCGCCGCACACCCATTATGCTTCACAGACGAAGTAATGGATCATAGAACCCCAGAGGGTTTTAAACCCATCAACATCGAGTCGTACGGTGATACGACCGATCCGGAAGTATGGATTGAGGACTATCTCCTCCACATCCACATGGCACGTGGCGATGATTTGCACGCCATCAAATATTTACCCCTTAAGCTTAAGGGACCAGCCCGGCACAGGCTTAACAGCCTCCCCGCAGATTCGATCGGCTCTTGGGAGGACCTGGAGGCCGCATTCCTCGACAACTTCCAGGGGACCTATGTACGGCCACCGGACGCCGACGACCTAAGCCACATAATCCAGTAGCCAGAAGAATCGGCCAGGCAATTCTGGACACGGTTCCTAACAAAGAAAAATCAGATAGTCGATTGTCCAGATGCAGAGGCCTTAGCAGCCTTCAAGCATAACATCCGTGACGAGTGGCTCGCCCGGCACCTGGGACAGGAAAAGCCGAAATCCATGGCGGCCCTCACGACACTCATGACCCGCTTTTGCGCGGGTGAAGATAGCTGGCTAGCTCACAGCAACAACTTATCGAAGAAGCAAGGTAATTCAGATACCAAGGACAAAAGTGGCAGGTCGCTACGGAATAAACAGAAACGCCTCGTCAACAGCGATAGCAATGAAGATACAGTAGTAAACACCGGATTCAGAGGCCATAAATCCGGTCAGCGGAAAAAGCCATTCAAAAAGAATACCCAGGGCCCGTCCAGTTTGGACCGAATACTCGACCGCTCGTGCCAGATTCACGGCACCCCCGAAAGGCCAGCCAATCACACCAACAGGGATTGTTGGGTGTTCAAGCAGGCAGGCAAGTTAAGAGCCGAAAACAAAAACAAGGGGCTAGACAGCGATGACGAAGAGGAGCCCAGGCCGCCGAACAACAACGGACAGAAGGGGTTTCCCCCACAAGTGCGGATGGTGAACATGATATACGCGACTCATATTCCCAAGCGGGAGAGGAAGCGTGCGCTACGGGACGTATACGTGATGGAGCCAGTCGCCCCAAAGTTCAACCCATGGTCCTCTTGCCCGATCACCTTCGATCGAAGGGACCACCCCACCAGCATCCGTCATGGCGGTTTCACCGCATTGGTTCTTGACCCAATCGTTGACGGATTTCACCTTACAAGAGTCCTCATGGACAGCGGCAGTAGCCTGAACCTGCTCTACCAGGATACAGTGCGGAAAATGGGCATAGATCCATCAAGGATCAAGCCCACAAGGACGACCTTTAAAGGCGTCATCCCAGGTGTAGAGGCCAATTGCATAGGCTCCATAACACTTGATGTGGTCTTCAGATCTCCGGACAACTTCCGAAGCGAAGAGTTAATCTTCGACATAGTTCCGTTCCGTAGTTGCTATCATGCTCTGCTTGGACGAACCGCATTTGCTAAATTCAATGCGGTGCGGCACTACGCATATCTCAAGCTCAAGATGCCAGGCCCTCGAGGTGTAATCACGGTCAGCGGAAACACCGAACGCTCCATCCGTACGGAGGAACACATGGCGGCCCTCGCGGCAGAGGTACAAAGCAGCCTGTTAAGGCAGCTCTCGAGTCCGGCCGCTACAAAGCAAAACGCGTCCGGAATAACCCGCAGCAAGACCGACTGGCGCGTTCAGAGCACGCGTAGCAATACGGCCCCAACCCCAGCCATCGCTACATAGCGGAGCTAGTACCTCGAGTACACAATTACGCCCTTACAATTCCATGGGCATAGGGGAAGGGGTAGATAAAACGGCATGCCAACAATATGGCGTCAAACGTACTAGGGGTTGCCGGGTTCTTCTTTTCTTTCAGGACTCCATACTCTAGATACAGTGTTCGGCCTCGCTGCCGCACAGACGATACAGGACCCAGGAAAGCAGACAAAACAACGCCGCATCATGGAACTCTCAGGTGGTGTCTATTTCGAGCGATATATCTGTTTCTAAATTCCGCGGCCTGCGCCTCGTCAGGACATATTAAATAGTCTAAATTTTTTTTCGCACTACTTGTATCGTTCGGCTTGAATAAACAGCCTCCTCATAAATAATGCATAGCTTTTTGTCTATTTTTTGCATTATCTTCTTTTAATATACATAGGTTTACTCAAATAACATGATCGCATCCGTACACCATGGTACGGCAAACCACGCCAGGGGCTTTATTACCCTTCTATCTGGTGTGAGAAGTCCGTCCACTTTCACAAGTGCGGCACCCCGAACTTATAGCATTATATGCATCGGCTCCGAGTCATGATTTTGGTCATATATTGGGTTTGCCCGGCTCCTATGTTTTGGTGCCTTACGTTCCGCTCTATCGGCTAAGGTAGCACTAGGAGAACCACTGCGATTGTGCCCCAGATCATGTGGGTGAGCACCTCAGTGGAGAAACCTAAAACAGACTGTCATGATAAGGCGCGAGACCGGTCGCTGTTCGAGAGGTTTTTTGAGTCCCTAAAGGCTTATGCCGCTTCGAGCGGAGAGTTGGTTAAGTCCGGCTAAAGGCGTGGATAGTGCCCCGAATTCGGCCTTCCGAACTAGGGGCTTCGCCGAAATTTAAAATTATAACGTTCTATGGCTAAGTGAGAGTGTTCAAGCATTATAGTCTGATTGCCTGGTTCGCTGTGCTGAGCGCCTCCCTCGAAGGACCCAACTATGGGAACAAGAGCCCTCAGGTTTATCCCGAACACCCCAGCACTAGTTGCATGGGGGCAGAAGCCGACGACTCGCCATCTCTCAGTTATTGATAAACGGCCGCACAGAAAATAATATTTTAAATTCAGAAAGCATTGCTGAAGCGCATATGAACAAGTTTTCAGCGCACAGGATACAAACGAGCGAGTTCATTGAAATATTACATCTTTGGCACACTCATCCGCGACAAGGCGAGCTCCAGCAAAAACTTCCTTATAGTAGTTCTCAGGCTTGCGATGCTCCTTCCCCTGCGGCGGCCCGTCCTTCACCAGCTTCTCTCCGTCCAGCTTGCCCCAGTGTACCCTTACACGGGCAAGGGCCCTCCGGGCACCTTCTATGCAGACGGAGCGCTTGATGACCTCAAGCCGTGGACAGGCCTCCACCAGCCGCCGCACCAGCCTGAAGTAGCTCCCAGGCAGGGCCTCTCCAGGCCACAGCCGAACTAGTAAGCCCTTCATGGCCTGTTCGGCCGCCTTGTGGAGCTCGGCCAGCTGCTTCAGCTGATCGCTTAAGGGCAAAGGGTGTCCGGCCTCAGAATACTGAGACCAGAACACACTCTTCGCCGAGCTGCCCTCTTCAGCTCGGTAGAATGCGGCGGCGTCGGATGCGCTGCGGGGAAGATCGAAGAACGCCCCTGGAGAACTCCGGATTCGGGTAAGTAATAGGTATTTCACCTTTATATTCCTACTTTGCATTAAGAATGCCTTACCCGCTGCTATCTTTTTCACATCCTCCAACTCTTGGAGGGCCTTTTGGGCTTCGGCCTTGGCACTCTTGGTGGTCTCAACAGCCGACGCGAGCTCGGATGCTTGCGTTTTTGCCTCAAGCTCCAAATCCTCATGTTTCTTCATGAGAGCTTGCAGCTCTTGCTGCACCTCGCCGCCTTGGACCCCAAGCTTTTCTCGCTCGGCGCGCTCCTCGGCCGTTTTCTTCTCGGCCTCAGTCAGCGCCTGCTTCAGGGTTGCCACGTCGGTTGTGTCCCCTACAATAAGCAGTACAATCCTGTTATTTCTTTTTGCAATCAAGCCTCTCCATAGGCACCATTTTTTTTCTTTATCTAAGGGGTATTTCTTACCTTCCTTTTCCACGAGCTGCCTTTTGGCATGGCCGAGCTCTTGCTCGGACTACTCGAGGTCCTTTTTCAGGACTTCCACCTGCGCAGTCAGTGCGGCGGTGGACAACAGGGAAGCCTGCACACGCATATTAGACTTTTTATTAGACTCCTGCGAAAATTGTTGGATCCTCTATTCGGCTTTTCTTTCCGAACACCGAACAGAGCATCAGGGGCTACTGTCTATGCGGTAATGAATTTAGCATATTTTTTGCTTACCTGGAAGCCTGTTAGAAGGCTAGCGCAAGCTTCATTCAGTCCGCTCTTGGTGGACTGAACCCTTTGGACCACCGCACTCATAACAGTACGGTGCTCCTCGTCGATGGTGGCGCCTTCAAGCGCCTCCAACAGACTATCCGGCGCCTCTGGTTGGACAGAGGTCGCCGGCTCAGACGGCTTACTCCTCTTGGAAGGAGTTCGCCCACCGCGAGCCAGGACGGTCGAGTCCGGCGCGGTGTCCGGCACAAAGCCGGACTAGGAGCCCTGGGGGGTTTCATTCCCTTTACTCCTGGGGTCCTGAGGATTGCCTTGCGGCTCCTCCAGGACCACCTCCTCCTGCCTTTTTTGGTGGGACGCCGCTTCGGCGTCGTCCGCCCTGCTGGGGGAGACTGCGGATGGGACAGAGTTCATGTCCGACGAATCCAGGGAGCCGCTCGATGAATCATCGAGTGCGGCTCAGGGCGGGCTACGCAAATAGCATTCGACGTTAGGGTAAGCTGCGCACTTGAAGATACTATGAGTCATTCTGGTATATGAATACTTACGATGTCGACGGATGCTTGGTTCTGTCCGACCACTCCTTTCCGCCCTCTTCGGCGTTGGGGGAGTAGTCCGGCGGAGGGGTCTTCCTTTTCCTCGACCCCTCGGCCTCCCCTGTTGGGGCGGCCTTCTTCTTTTTTGCACCCCTCGATGGAGGGGGAGAGCTTCCTTGTTCCTCCTCCTCGTTTTCACGAGAGGAGGCCGTCGCAGACTCGCCAGATGACGAGCTCGGCACCACCACATTGCGGGCCCTCTTTCGAGTCCCGGTGGTCTTCTTCTTCTTGACCTTCTTCTCCGGCACCACATAGGGCGCCGGAGCCAGCAGCTTCTCTAAGAGAGCTGGGGCTGGGTCTTCGGGCAGAGGAGCCGGACAGTTGATTGGTCCGGCTATCTTCAGCCACGCCTATCAAAGGCAAAGGGAGTTCTTAGATCCCACATAGAGTTAATCTATGTAGAAAAGCTTAACGAGCCTGTGAAAGGTATAAATAGCCTACCTCGCCAGCGTTGCGCTGCGAGCTGTATCCGCGGTCCTCGGAAGCGGATGTGGGGCACTCGGCGCCTTTGGTTAGCACCTTCCAGACGTCTTCATACGTCGCGTCGAAGAGTCTATTGAGGGTTTGGTGCTGCGCCGGGTCGAATTCCCACAAAGTGAACTCCCGTTCTTGGCACGGGAGGATCCGGCGAACGAGCATGACCTGGATGATGTTGACATGCCGGATGGGCTTGTCCATCAGGGACCGGATGCAAGTTTGCAGTCCGGTCACTTCTTCTTCGTTGCCCCATGATAGGCCCGTCTCTTTCTAGGACACGAGCCGCGTGGGGGTCCGGATCAGAACTCAGGGGCCGCGACCCATTTCGAGTCGCGTGGCTCGGTGATGTAAAACCACCCTGCCTGCCACCCCTTTAAGGACTCCACAAAGGAGCCATCGAACCAGATTGCGTTGGCCATTTTGCTGGCCATAGCACCTCCGCACTCCGCCTGGGTGCCGGACACCACCTTGGGCTTGACATTGAAGGTCTGGAGCCAGAGGCCGAAGTGGGGGCGGATGCGGAGAAAGGCCTCACACACGATGATAAACACCGAGATATTGAGGATAAAGTTCGGGGCCAGATCGTGGAAGTCCAGGCCGTAGTAGAACATGATCCCCCGGACAAAAGGGTGAAGTGGAAAACCCAGTCCGCGGAGGAAATGGGGGAGAAAAACTACCCTCTCATGGGGCCTTGGGGTGGGAAGAAGCTGCCCCGCCGCGGGAAGCCGGTGCGGGATGTCCTTGGACAGATATCCGGCCTTCCTAAGCTTTTTGATTTGACCCTCCATAACGGAGGAAGCCGTCCACTTGCCGCCCGCTCCGGACATCGCTGGAGCAGGTTGGGGAAGAAAGAGCGAACTTGGGCGTTGGAGCTTGAGTGCGCAGGAGATGGATGGGAAAAGGAGGAAGAAGGCGTAGGTGAAAGTGGTGGATCTTTATCCCCTTGTATAGGCTGATGCCATTATGCGTCCCCACCTACCTAATAAAACTCGCTTGCCGCTCACACGCCGTGGTAAATGGCGCGGTTGGGTTACCCACGTCCCTATTAATGAGAATCCCGTTAAAGGGGGCACACGATCTCTGCTTCGACAAGACGTGCCAAGGAAACCGCCTCGTTGAACGTGCTGCGGTGGAACAACAAAAATACTCCATACAGAAGGCTTCGTCGCAGTGTTATGACGCACTGCGGAATACGTCAGCAGATTTGATTTGTGTTTGTATTATTCTCTATATGGCAATATGTGGAAACTTGTTTTGCAGAGCCGGACATTATATTTTGGTGTTTATTATCTTCTTGAAGAATTTGGAGGAGGAACCCGCCTTGCAATGCCGAAGACAATTTGCGCGCCGGACTCGGCGTCATTGAAGCCTGGTTCAGGGGCTACTGAGGGAGTCCTGGATTAGGGGGTGTTCGGATAGCCGAACTATATCTTCAGCCGGATTCTAGGACTGTGAAGATACAAGATTGAAGACTTCGTCCCGTGTCCGGAAGGTTCTTTCCTTGGCGTGGAAGGCAAGCTAGGCGTGCGGATATTCAGGATCTCCTACCAATGTAACCGACTCTGTGTAACCCTAACCCTATCGGGTGCCTATATAAACCGGAGGGTTGTAGTCCGTAGGACGACCACATCATAACCATCATCATACCCATAGGCTAGCTTCTAGGGTTTAGCCTTCTTGATCTCGTGGTAGATCTACTCTTGTACTACCCATATCATCAATATTAATCTAGCAGGAGTAGGGTTTTACCTCCATCGAGAGGGCCCGAACCTGGGTAAAATAAAGTGTCCCTTGTCTCCTGTTACCATCCGACCTTGACGCATAGATCGGGACCCCCTACCCGAGATCCGCCGGTTTTGACACCCACAGTGACCATCAAGCACGCCACCCTGGTGAGCCTACAATAGTTGCAGATGCTCATGGACGGGATCACCATGGACAAACTGGCGCAGCTGCTACACGTACTCGACATTGTGTTGCACGGCATCATGCTAAACAAATAGAATAGCATGGGGTAACAACAACTCTTTACCCTTTGCGTCGATAGTCGTTATCGATCATTTTACATGCTTTTCTTATTTTTTGGGGGCTTGTTTTCATTGTGCACCTCAGGTCTGTCTCAGTAGGCCGGTCTTTATTCTCATAGACCATCAAGGAATCCATCAAGTTAGGCCAGGGTATTGAAGGATGGAACGTATTCTACCAGAGCATCGGACCTACCCAAAGTAGATTGTTCCTCAGCATAGGTCTGTGACATGTATTCCTTGCATTCTGTTTCCACTTACCCACAACATGTTATGTCAGGATGCATGAATGATGAGGAAATATTCTTACCTGCCAATTATTGTGTTCTGAACTTTGGATTGCAGACATGCCATCGACTGATTTCATCACGAAGGTTCTTAATAGGAGAGATATCATTCACAACATTGATGATCTTGATTATCTTAAGAGCTGCAAATTTTTTCTATCTACCAGTACTCTCTCATTGTGGGCCAAGCAGTTCTATCTCATAGATAATAATATACTACTCCTAGCACCGGCTTTCACTTCGTGTAGCAAATTTATCTTATTTTGTCTCCTCAAACACTTCATCCATGAGAACAAAGTTTGATCAACGATATATTTTAAAAGTAAGAGCAACTCTATTAATTTGCTTTCCTTGTCTTCGGCCACCATGTTTTCTTCAAAGGGTGAAGGCGGATTCTCTGAACCTAAAATAAGGGCAAGGATACATACAATATGTCGGGTCTAAAGTGAAGTAGTACATACATAGGAAATCAGAGTAAAACTTAGAGAGTCTCCATAATCTAGACTTCTCGGTTTATTAATCGGTGTCTATCTTACTAAGATACTAGTGCAGCTTAAGGTACTGGTGCTCCAACCCACTCTAAGAAATATGACCATGATTTTCTAGTACCCAGATGGGTGGTTACTGCTCGCTCCCCTTCTTAGTTCAGACCTATTTAAGCACACAACCTTCCTATAACTTTCTGACCTGGATCCAACCAAAGAAGGAAGATGTATGGCCTCCCTCAAACAAAAGAAGGAAGTGCAGGAGTTTACCGGTACGCAATGACTACAGCTGAAAAGTTCTCGGCTCAATGAAAGAAGGTAGTGGGAGCTTCGAAATCATACCCCTCTTTGTTACACACCTCTTCTTGGTGAGTATGTTTTACTCTTTAAGCTTCTCAACTATCGATATACTAAATACTTTTTTTAGTGCTCTTGGACGTAGATATGTGTGGTGGCTTTCCATTTTCAGATATATTTTCTCTAAGTGGATCATTGAATATAATGAGAAACATAGGAATGCGGTATATATGCATAGATACTTCCTTCGTTAATATTTATATTTGACAAATTTGCTTGGTTTATGGTTTGGAAGGTAGTAACTGGGAAATTATATGGACTTGCTTACGTGCCAGCTTATACGCATGCATACATTTTAGCCAAGTTTAGAGAAGCGCAACACAAGGCGTTTTACTCGTGAAGTGAAACTATTGAGCTGTGAGGGCGGTCATTTTATAAGGGGATTAAATATTTTATGTTGTAAATGTAAGCACCACTCGAAAGGAAGGTGAACCCCTTGACGATTAAAGAAAACCTTTAAGGTGGCAACTAACGAATATATCGTCGCAGCTTAAAAATATAGTACTATTGATTCCCATTTAGAATTTTTTTAAGCCTCAGACTTGTGAAAAGCAGTAATTTCAGTTTAGTGAAAACTGTAGATTCCACTAGATTTGATGGAAAAGTACAACCCAAGTTTATTGAAAAGTGTAACATCCACTTGATATCTAAAAGGATTAACTTTATCGCCACTACTATTAAAAGAGAAAACATAAATTTCCCTAAATCCACACATTAAACTATACCCGGGATAACAAGAACCCTCCGATCAAATCAACTAAACATATCCTACTGCCCAGATTACGTTAATGGTATGCCACTCGGATCAATGTCTCCGATCAAATGTTCTCCCAACCAAACGCCACGGTTTGCCAATCGTCCTAATGCTCCACGTTGTCAACCTCTCCTACATCTCCCTTATTTCTGATCGATTCCACCCAAAACATGCCTCCCCGTCCCTTCTTTTTCTAGGCTCGAGATCGAGACGAACGGATCCACAATAACCTTGCGCCGCCGCTCCTCCCTTCTCCCGTCCCATGTGCTTACCCTTTGATTTGTTTCTTTCTCCTTCCCCTTCCACAAGGCAGAGAGGGCCAGCGCACATGTGTGGGTCGCTTCACTTCTAGTACATCTGTGAATGATGTGCTTGGTGAGGGGGAGATGGCGAGTCGAGGGGAGCGCGGTGTTGCCTGGGCAAACCCCGAAGCTGCTCAGATGGAGCATATATGGTGGCCGCGGTGACGGGCCATCTTACGAAGGCCGCAGTGGTGGACCAGGCGGCGGCAATCCCAATGATGGTGCTGGCCATGGGCGCGAATACTACCAAGGACAGGGTAGCGATTATTGGTCAGTGGTGGCGGCCGTGGCTGTGGTTACTACCAAGGAGATGGTGTTGGCTGTGGGTACTACCAAGGAGGTGATGATGGCAGCCATGGTAGTACAACAAGGAGTTTGAGGTCACCTTTCCTGACTTCAAGCTAGGTCCATCTGGGCAAATGTAAACTCAGTTAGTCATTATACCCCACAACATGACAAGATGAGGTGATCAGGTTCCCCATGTCATGTATGTTTGCAAGAGGGAGAGGAAGTTAAAGGTGACCATCAAGAACGCCACCCTGGTCAGCCTATAACAATTGCAGATGCTCATGGTCGGGATTTCCATGGACATACTGGTGCGGCCACTACATGTGCTCGACATTGTGTTGTGCGACATTATGCTCAACAAACGGAATAACGTGGGGTAACAACAGCTCTCTACCCTTTGCGTCCTTAGTCGTTATCGATCATTTCGCATTCTTTTCTTATTTGTTGGGGGCTTGTTTTCACAATGCGTCTCAGGTTCGTCCTGGTAGGCATGTCTTTCTTCTCACAGACCATCAAGGAAACCATCAAGTTAGGTCAGGGTATCGAAGGATGGAACGAGTTCTACCAGAGCATCAGATCTACCCAGAGTAGATTGTCCCTCAACATAAGTCTATGACAAGTATTCCTTGTATTCTGCTTCCACTTAATAGGATGCATGAATGATGTGGGAATATTCTTACTTGTCGATTAATGTATTCCAAAGTTTGGATTGCAAGCATGTCATTGATTTATTTCATCATGGAGGTTCTTAATAGGAGAGATCTCATTCACGACATTAATGATCTTGATTATCTAAAGGTGTGCATACTTTTCATACCTACCAATTCTTTCTCATCGCGAGCCAAGCAGTTCTCTCTTATAGATAATAATATCCTGCTCTTAGCACCGGTTTTCATTTCGTTCAGTAGCTTCTTCTTATTTTGTCTCCTCAAACACTTCCTCCATGAGAACCAAGTTTTGTTCAATGGTATATTCTAAAAGTAAGATAAAATCTATTAATTTACATACCTTGTCTTCAGCCACCATGTTTTCTTGGAAGGGTGAAGGCGGATTCTCTGAACCTAAAATATGAGTGACTGATACATACAATATGCCGGGTGTAAAGTGAAGTAGTACAGACACAGGAAATCAGAGTAAAACTTAGAGAGTCTCCATAATCTAGACTTCTCGATTTCTTAATCCGCGTCTAACTTACTAAGATACTGGTGCACCTTAAGGTGCTGGTGTTCCACCCCACTCTAAGAAGTATGACTGTGATTTGCCAATACCCAAATGGGTAGTTACTGCTCGCTCCCCTTCTTAATTCAGACTTGTTTGAGCACACAACCTAGTTATAACTTTCTCACATGGATCCAACCAAAGAAGGAACATGTATGGTCTCCCTCAAACTAAAGAAGGAAGTACGAGAGTTTACCGGTAGGCAATAACTGATGTCTACTATGCAACTTATTCTTGCAGACTCGTGTTGGGCCTCCAAGCGCAGAGTTCTGTAGGACAGTGGCGATTTTCCCTCAAGTGGATGACCTATGGTTTATCAATCCGTGGGAGGTGTAGGATGAAGATGGTCTCTCTCAAACAACCCTGCAACCAAATAGCAAAGAGTCTCTTGTGTCCCCAACACACCCAATACAATGGTAAATTGTATAGGTGCATTAGTGCAGCAAAAAGATGGTGATACAAGTGTAATATGGATATATAGTAGATATTGGTTTTCATAATCTCAAAATATAAGAACTGTAAGGTAACTAGTAACAAAAGTGAGCAAAAACGGTATTGCAATGCTTGAAAAGAAGGCCTAGGGTTCACACTTTCACTAGTGCAAAGTCTCTTAACAATCATAACATAATTAAATCATACGACAATCCCTCAACATGTTACAAAGAGTCACTCCAAAGTTCCTATCGCGGAGAACATAAGATGAAACTGCTTGTAGGGTACGAAACCACCTCAAAGTTATTCTTTCTGATCAATCTTTTGAGCTATTCGTATAAGTGTCACAAACAACCCTAGAGTTCGTACTAAAATTACACCATATGATACACATCAATCAACCCTAATGTCACCTAGATACTCCAATGTCCCTAGAAGTATCCGTGGGTCAATTATATGATATGCATCAGATAACTTCAGATTCATAATATTCAATCCAACAAAAAGAATCTCAAAGAGTGCCCCAAAATTTCTACCGGAGAAACAAGGATGAAAACGTGCACCAACCCCTATGCATAGATTACCCCAATGTCGCCTCAGGAATCCACGAGTTTAGTGCCAAAACATGCATCAAGTGAATCAATAGAACATCCCATTGTCACCACGGATATCCCATCGCAAGACATACATCAAGTGTTCTCAAATCCAACAAAGTATTCAATCCGATAATAATGAAACCTCATAGGTAATAACTCAATTCACCACAACAAGATAGAGAGGGGAAAACACCATATGATCCAACTATATTAACTAAGCTCGCGATACATCAAGATCGTGCCAAATCAAGAACTCGAGAGAGACAGAGAGATCAAACACGTAGCTACGGGTACATACCCTCATCCCCGAGGGTGAACTAGTCCCTCCTTGTCGGTGTCAAAACCAGCGGATCTCGGGTAGGGGGTCCCGAACTGTGCATCTAGGCGGATGGTAACAGGAGACAAGGGACACGAAGTTTTACCCAGGTTCGGGCCCTCTTGATGGAGGTAAAACCCTACGTCCTGCTTGATTAATATTGATGATATGGGTAGTACAAGAGTAGATCTACCACGAGATCAGAGAGACTAAACCCTAGAAGCTAGCCTATGGTATGATTGTTGTATGTTGTGTTGTCCTACGGACTAAAACCCTCCGGTTTATATAGACACCGGAGAGGGTTAGGGTCACACAAAGTCGGTTACAATGGTAGGAGATCTAAATATCCACATCGCAAGCTTGCCTTCCACACCAAGGAAAGTCCCATCCGGACACGGGACGAAGTCTTCAATCTTGTATCTTCATAGTCCAGGAGTCCGGCTGAAGGTATAGTCCGGCTACCCGGACACCCCCTAATCCAGGACTCCCTCAGTAGCCCCTGAACCAGGCTTCAATGACGACGAGTCCGGCGCGCAGATTGTCTTCGGCATTGCAAGGCGGGCTCCTCCTCCAAGTACTTCATAAAAGATTGTTAACACTAAGGATAGTGTCCGGCTCTGCAAAATAAATTTCCACATATTGCCATAGAGAGAATGATATTTACACGAATCTAATCTGCTGACGTATTCCGTAGCGTGACATCACACTATGGCCAAGCCTCCATCCGAATCGTTTTCACTTCCCCACCTCAGCGCATATTGCGAGGTGGTTTCCTTGGCATGTCTTGTCGAGGCAGAGATCGTGTCCCTCATTTTCGGGATTCTCATCAATACGGACGTGGGTAACCCAACCGCGCTATTGATCACGGCGCTTGGGAGATAAGCGAGTTTTACCAGGCTGGTGGGGACGCATAGTTGCATCCGCCCATATAAGGGGATAAGGATCCACCTTCTTACCTACGCCTTCTTCCTCCTTTGCCTATCCATCTTCCGCGCACTCGAGCTCTAGCACCCAAGCCCGCACTTCTCACCTCAACCTTCTCCAGCCATGTCCGGAGCGGGAGGCAAGTGGATGGTCTCCTCCGTCATGGAGGGCCATATCAAAAAGCTGAGGAAGGCCGGATACTTGTCTGACAACATCGCGCACTGGCTTCCCAAAGAGGGGCAGCTCCTCCCCACCCCAAGGCCCCATGAGAGGGTAGTATTCCTTCCCCATTTCCTCCGTGGACTGGGTTTTCCTCTCCACCCGTTCATCCGGGGGCTCATGTTCTACTATGGCCTGGATTTCCACGATCTGGCCTCGAACTTCATCCTCAACATATCGGCGTTTATCGTCGTGTGTGAGGCTTTCCTCCGTATCCGCCCCCATTTCGGCCTTTGGCTCAAGACCTTCAACGTCAAGCCGAAGGTGGTGCGCGGCAACCAGGCAGAGTGCGGAGGCACCATGGCGGGCAAGATAGCCAACGTCCTATGGCTCGAGGGCTCCTTTGTGGAGACCCTGAAGGGGTGGCAATCGGGGTGGTTTTACATCACCGAGCCGCGCGACCTTGAGTGGGTCGCAGCCCCCGAGTTCCGATCCGAACCCCCTACGCGGCTCACGTCCTGGAAAGAGACGGGCCTGTCGATGAGGTGACCGGACTGCAAACATGCATCCAATCCCTGGTGAACAAGCAGCTCAAGCTTGTCAATGTAGTCCAGGTCATGCTCATCCGCCGGATTCTCCCGTGTCAGCAACGGGCCTTCAACCTGTGGGAGTTCGACCCGGCGCAGCACCAAACCTTGAGTAGGCTCTTCGACACGACGTACGAAGATGCCTGGAAGGTGCTATTCAAGGGCACCGAGGCTCCCGCATCCGCTTCCAAGGATCGCGGATTCAGCACACAACGTCAAGCTAGTGCGGTGAGTTATCTTTTACCTTTTACAGGACATTTGTTTCTCATAGTTTGACTCTATGCGGGATCTAAACTCCCTTACCTTTGACAGGAGTGGTGGGCGAAGTCCGGACAGATCGACTGTCTGTCCCCTTTGCCCGAAGACACAGCCGACGCTCGCTTAGCGAAGCTGCTGGCTCCGGCACCTTACGTTGAGCTGGAGAAGAAGGCCAAGAAAAGGGCCACGGGGACTCGAAAGAGTTCCCGGCGCTAGGAAGTGTCGGATTCTTCATCCGATGAATCCGAGACGCGCTCCTCCCGTGAGAACGAGGAGGAGGAAGAAGAAACCTCTCCCCCTCCAGCGGGGGGAGGAAAGAAGAGGAAGGCCGCCCCAACAGGGGAGGCCGAAGGGTCCAAGAAGTGAAAGAACCTCCCTCCGGACTACTCCACCGACACCGACGAGGGCGAAGAGGAGTGGCCGCACAGGGCCAGGTGCCCATCGGCATCGTAAGTATTTGGACACTAGAGTAACTCATAGCATTCCTTTGTTGCACAGCTTTCCCTTATGTTGAATATAATTATGCAGTCCGCCCAAGGCCGGGCTCGACGAGTCATCGAGCGGCTCCCTGATTCGTCGGACGTGAATTCAGTTCCGCCCGCTACCTCCCCCCACACTGCGGACGACGCTGAAGTGGCGTCGCAACAAGCTCCGGGCCAAGAGGAGGTGGTCCTGGAGGAGCTGTGAGGCGACCTCCCGACTCCAGGAGTGAAGGGGACAAGACCCCCCAGGGCTCCAAGTCCGGCTTGAGCCGGACACCGCGCCGGAATCTTCAACGGTTCCGGACTGTGGTAGACGAACTCCTTCCAAGAGGAGCAAGCCTTCTGAGCCGGCGGCCCCCGTCCAACCGGGGGCACTGGACAATCTGCTGGAGGTGCTTAACAGCGCCGTAATCGACGAGGAGCACCGTACTATTATGAGTACGGTGATCCAGAACGTTCAGTCCGCCAAGAGCGGACTGACTGAAGCTTGTGCCAGCCTTCTAACAGGCTTCGAGGTGAGTAAAAAATATGCAAAAGTATTACCGCATAGACAGTAGCCCCTGATGCTTTGTTTGGCGTTCGAAAAGAAAAGCCGAATAGAGGATCAAATAATTTCGCAGGAGTCTAACAAAAAATGAGTCTATATGCGTGTGCAGGCTTCGCTGCTTGCTACCGCCGCACTGACTGTGGAGGTAGGCACCCTGAAGCAGGGTCTCGAGCGGTCCGAGCAAGAGCTCGGCCTTGTCAGGCGGCAGCTCGAGGAGAAAGAAGGTAAGAGATACCTTATAGAAAAATATATAAAAAGATGCAATGGCAAAAATGACCGGACTGTGCTGCTTATTGCAGGGGCCACAACTGAGGTGGCGACCCTCAAGCAGGCGCTGTCCGAGGCCGAGAAGAGAGCGGCCTCGGAACGCATCGAGGGAGAGAAATTTGAGGCGCAGGTCGGCGAGGCGCGGCAAGAGCTTGAGGCTCTCATGAAAAAACATGAGAGTTTGGAGCTTGACTCGAAGACGCAAACGTCCGAGCTCGCGGCGGCCATCGAAACCGCCAAGTCTGCCAAGGCCGAATCCCAGAAGGCCCTTCAGGAGTTGGATGCGGTGAAAAATATAGCGGCGTGTAAGGAATTCTTTATGCAAAGCAGACATATAAAAGGAAGCTACTTGTTACTTACCCGAATCCGGAGCTCTCTAGGGGCATTTGCAGATCTTCCCCGTAGCGTATCCGATGCCGCCGCATTCTACTGAGCCAAGGAGGGCAGCTCGACGGAGAAGGTGTTCTGGTCTCAGTATGTTGAGGCCAGACACCCTGTGCCCCTCAGCGACCAGCTGAAGCAGCTGGTCGAGCTCCACAAGGCGGCCGAACAGGCCATGAAGGGCCTCATAGTTCGGTTGTGGCTTGGGGAGGCCCTGCCTGGGAGCTACTTCGGACTGGTTCAGCGGCTGGTGGCGGCCTGTCCAAGGCTTGAAGTCATCAAGCGCTCCGTCTGCATCGAAGGTGCCCGGAGGGCCCTTGCCTGCGCTAAGGTGCACTGGGCAAGCTAGACGGTGAGAAGCTTGTGAAGGACGGGCCACCGCTGGGGAAGGAGCATCGCAAACCCGAGAACTATTATAAGGATGTTCTGAAGGGCGCCCGCCTTATGGCGGGTGAATGTACCCAGGATGTAATTTTTGAATGAACTCGCTCGTCTTGTCCTGTGCGCTGAAAACTTGTTCATGTGCGCTAAGCAATGCTTTTGAATTTAAAATATTATTTTCTGTGCAGACTTTATCAAAAAATTGAGAGATGGCCAGTCGTCGGCTTCTACCCCTATGCCACTAGTGCTGGGCTGTTCGGGATAAACCTGGGCGCTCTTTTTCCCATGTTTGGGTCCTTCGAGGGAGGCGCTCAGCACAACGAACAAGGCAATCGGACTATAATGCTTGAACACTCTCACTTAGCCATAGAACTCTATAATTTTAAATTTCGGCGAAGCCCCTAGAATTCGGAAGACCGAGTTCGGGGCGCTATCCACGCCTTGGCCAGAAAAAGGCGGTTCCTTGCTCTAAGCTGCATAAGTCTTTAGGGACTCAAAAAACCTCTCGAACAACGACCAGTCTCTCGCTTCATCATGACAGTCAGTTTTAGCTTTCTCCACTGAGGTTCTCAGCCCAGCTCAACTGGGGCACAATCGCGGTAGTTCTCCTAGTGCTACCTTAGCCGATATAGCGGAATGTAAGGCACCAAAACATAGGAGCTGGGCAAACCCAACTATTGACCCAAGACATGATTCGGAGCCGATGCATATAATGCTATAAGTTCGGGGTGCCGCACTTCTTAAAGTGTTCAGACTTCTCACACCATATTGAGGGGTACTGAAGCCCCTGGCGTATTTGCCGTACCACAGTGTACAGGTGCAACATGTCATTAATGAACATATAGTTGGAAAAAGGGTAATGCAAAAAATAGATAAAGACTATGCATTGTTTAAAAGAGCTGCGATCATAGCAAAACGATACAAATAACGCGATAAGCAAAAAGTTGGACTACTTAACATGTCCGGTCCAGGGGCAGGCCGCAGAACTTATATGCAAAACCGGTATACTGCTCGTGATAGAGACCACCTGGGAGTCCATAATGCGGCATGGCTTGTCTGCTACCCTGGTTCTTGCATCATTTGTGCGGCAGTTGAATTGCCGAATAGGTCGTCCGAAGTATGGAGTCCTGAAAGTAAGAGAAGATAAAGAAAGAATTCGGCAGCCCCTGGTACAGTTTAAGCCGTGTTTTGGGCATGCCGTGATGGTGCCCCTTCCCCTGCGCCCATGGTATTTTGAGAGCATAGTTATGTACGCGAAGCACTGGTTCTGCTATTTTGCGAGGGCTGGGGTTGGGGTCGCATTGCTATGCCTGCTCAGAACGTGCCAGGCGGTCTTGTTGTAGGTTACTCCGGGCGCGCTTGACAGTGTCCGGCCTTTTAACGGCCGGACTGGGGAAATGCCTAGAGAGGCTGCTTTGTACTTCCGCTGCGAGGGCCGCCGTGTGCTCCTCCGTTCGGAGGGAGCGTTCGGTGTTTCCATTGACCGTAATTACTCCTCGAGGGCCTGGCATCTTGAGCTTGAGGTATGCGTAGTGCGGTACCGCATTGAACTTTGCAAATGCGGTTCGTCCGAGCAGTGCGTGATCGCCACCGCGAAACGGGACTATGTCGAAGATTAACTCTTCGCTTCGGAAATTATCCGAAGACCACTTCAAGTGTGACTGAGCCTGTGTAGTTGGCCTCTACACCTGGTATCACGCCTTTAAAGGTCGTTTTGGTAGGCTTAATCCTCGAGGGATCTATGCCCATTTTCCGCACATTGTCCTGGTAAAGCAGGTTCAGGATGCTGCCGTCGTCTATAAGGACTCTTGTGAGATGAAATCCATCAATAATTGGGTCTAGAACCAATGCGGCGAACCCGCCATGGCAGATGCTAGTGGGGTGGTCCCTTCGATCAAAAGTGATCGGGCAAGAGGACCATGGGTTGAACTTTGGGGCAACTGGCTCTATCGCGTATACGTCCTGTAACGCACGCTTCCGTTCCCTCTTGGGGATGTGGGTTGCGTATATCATGTTCACCGTCCGCACTTGTGGGGGAAAACCCTTTTGTCCATTGTTGTTCGGCGGCTTGGGCTCCTCCTCGTCGTCGCTACGTAGCCCCTTGTCTCTATTTTTGGCATTTAACTTGCCTGCCTGCTTGAACACCCAACAATCCCTGTTGGTGTGATTGGCTGGCTTTTCGGGGGTGCCATGTATCTGGCACAAGCGGTCGAGTATTCGGTCCAAACTGGACAGGCCCTGAGTATTTCTTTTGAATGGCTTTTTCCGCTGACCGGATTTATAGCCTCTGAATCCGGTGTTGACTGCCGTATCCTCGTTGCTGTCGCTGTTAACGCGGCACTTTTGTTTGTTCCGACGCGACCTGCCACTTATGTCCTTGGTATCCGAATTACCAAGGTTCTTGTGTAAGTTGTTGCTGCGAGCTAGCCAGCTATCTTCTCCCGCGCAGAAGAGGGTCATGAGTGTCGTGAGGGCTGCCATAGATTTCGGCTTTTCCTGTCCAAGGTGCCGGGCAAGCCACTCGTCGCGGATGTTATGCTTGAAGGCTGCTAGTTCCTCTTCGTCCGGATAGTCGACTATTTGGTTTTTCTTTGTTAGGAACCGTGTCCAAAATTGCCTGGCCGATTCCTCTGGCTGCTGAATTATGTGGCTTAGGTCATCGGCGTCTGGTGGTCGCACATAGGTGCCCTGGAAATTGTCGAGAAATGTGGCTTCCAGGTCCTCCCAAGAACCGATTGAATCTGCTGGCAAGCTATTAAGCCAATGCCGGGCCGGTCCCTTAAGTTTGAGCGGGAGGTATTTGATGGCGTGTAGATCATCGCCGCGAGCCATGTGGATACGAAGGAGATAATCCTCGATCCATACCGCAGGATCTGTTGTGCCATCATATGATTCGATGTTCATGGGTTTGAAACCCTCAGGGATTTTATGATCCATCACTTCATCTGTGAAGCATAGTGGGTGTGCGGCGCCTCTGTATTGGGCTATATCGTGACGCAGCTCAAATGAGCTTTGTCTATTGTGTTCGGCCCGGCCGGATTTATTATGTCCGGAGTGACGATCCCCGTCACGTGTCGTGGGGCACCCACGCGATCCGTAAATCGATCTTGTTTGTCTTGCCTTGTCCTCCAGTATCTCTCGCAGGTCTGGCGCATTTTCCCGTGCCTTAGTATATTTTGAGAGGCGCCGGGGCACGGCTTGAGTGGAGGGCCGAGAGGCCTCTCTGTCACGGCCACGAGGTGGTCGGTCGGCCATGTCATGCGCTGGTGATGTAGGTTTATGTGCTTCCTCCTCTAATCGGGGTAGCAGCCTGCGCTTTGGATAACTCTTGGAGGGGCGTTCGAGTTCATACTCTTCGGCCGCAAGGACTTCAGTCCATCTGTCGGCTAGCAAGTCTTGATCAGCTCTAAGCTGTTGCTGATTTTTCTTGAGGCTGCTTGCCGTGGCCATAAGCCTGCATTTAAAACGCTCTTGTTCGGCTGGATCCTCTGGCACGACGAATTCGTCGTCGTTGAGGCTTGCCTCGTCTTCGGAGGGAGGCATATAATTATCATCCTCAACCTCTCTGTCTGCCGCTCTCTCGTGAGGGCTGGCTTCTTCTTCCTCCTGTGCTGAATCTTGCTGGAGGGGGCGTTCTTCGGTGCTATCCGGAGTATTATTATCTCCCGTGCCAGAATCACCGTTTTTGCTTTGGCGGGATTTAGAGCGGCGCCGCTGACGCCGGCGCTTGGGTTGTTTCTTGGAGGTGTCATCCCCCGCTGTTCCATCGCCATCTCCATCTTTTGGAGTGTCCACCATATATATGTCGTACGACGAGGTGGCCTTCCAATGCCCTATAGGTGCTGGTTCATACGTGTCTCCTGCATCGTCGTCCATACCGTCGATGTCTTCCGAGTCGAAATTGAGCACATCGGTTAAGTCGTCGACAGTGGCTACGAAGTGGGTGGTGGGTGGGCTTTGAATTTCTTCATCGTCCGTATCCCAACCTTGCTGGCCGTAGTCCGGCCAGGGCTCTCCTCATAAAGAGAGAGACTTTAATGACTTCAGGACATCGCCGAAGGGCGAGTGCTGGAAGATGTCCGCAGCGGTGAACTCCATGATCGGCGCCCAATCGGATTCGGTCGGCAGGTGCGCGGAGGGTGTGGAGTCCGGAGAGGAATCCGCCCCCTTGGAGTCACGGGCCTTGCGGAGTGCGGGGCTGGTGTTTGGCTCAATCGCCTTTGAGATCGCAGCCCCCGAGGTGGCGTCTAACCGCTCATCCTCGATCGGTGCAGTCGGCTCTGAATTAAGGGTCGGAACCGAAGCGTGTGCGGCCTCCAGGGCACTGTTCGGCGGCAGAGCTAGATCATACCCATCGAGACAGTGCGGCGCGCTCGGCTGTGGCTCGAATCCGTCAAAGATCAAGTCCCCGCGGATGTCAGCGTGTAGTTTAAACTTCCATATTTGACCTGATGGCCAGGGGCGTAGCTTTTGATCTGCTCCAGATGGCCAAGCGAATTGGCCCGCAGTGCGAAGCCGCCAAAAACGAAGATCTGCCCGGGGAGAAAAGTATCACCCTGGACTGCATCGTTGTTGATGATCGAAGGAGCCATCGGGCCTAAAAGCGATGACACAGAGGAACTCTCAATGAAAGCACCAATGTCAGTGTCAAAACCGGCGGATCTCGGGTAGGGGGTCCCGAACTGTGCGTCTAGGCGGATGGTAACAGGAGACAAGGGACACAAAGTTTTACCCAGGTTCGGGCCCTCTTGATGGAGGTAAAACCCTACGTCCTGCTTGATTAATATTGATGATATGGGTAGTACAAGAGTAGATCTACCACGATATCAAAGAGACTAAACCCTAGAAGCTAGCCTATGGTATGATTGTTGTATGTTGTGTTGTCCTACGGACTAAAACCCTCCGGTTTATATAGACACCGGAGAGGGTTAGGGTCACACAAAGTCGGTTACAATGGTAGGAGATCTAAATATCCGCATCACCAAGCTTGCCTTCCACGCCAAGGAAAGTCCCATCCGGACACGGGACGAAGTCTTCAATCTTGTATCTTCATAGTCCAGGAGTCCGGCTGAAGGTATAGTCCGGCTACCCGGACACACCCTAATCCAGGACTCCCTCACTCCTCATCATGGGGACCGCTGGGATGATGAAGATGGCCTCCGGTGATGATTTCCCCCTCCGGCAGGGTGTCGGAACGGGTCCCAATTGATTTTTCATGGCTACAGAGGCTTGCGGCGGCAGAACTTCTCATCTAGGGTTCTTTTCGAGGTTTTTGGTATTTATAGGAATTTCTGGCGTTGGTGTCACGTCAAGGGGGTGCTCGAGGGGCCCACAAGCTCGGGGGCGCACCCTAGGGGGGTGGGTGTGCTCCCCAGGCTTGTGGCTCCCTTGGCCACTTCCTGGCACAGCTTCGACGCTTCGAGGGTCTCTTTTGGTCCATAAAAAATCACCGTAAATTTTTAGCCCATTCCAAGAACTTTTATTTCAACACAAAAAATGACACGATGGTAGTTCTGCTGAAAAGAACATCAGTCAGGGTTAGTTCTAATCAAATCATACCAAAACCATATAAAATTGTTGTAAACATTGCATGAATACTTCATAAATTATAGATACGTTGGAGACGTATCAGCATCCCCGAGCTTAATTCCTGCTCGTCCTCGAGTAGGTAAATGATAAAAGAAATAATTTATGAAGTGTGAATGCTAGCATAGTGCATAAATTTTATCAATGATAGTTCCGAACACTTCTTATAGCATCATTATATATCATAAACAGTAGCTCATGTCATAAAACTTCTAATGATCAAGTAACAAGCTATTCACATGTTAAAGCATAGACCATATATAAACTTTCTTGAAAACTAACAAACTATGTTCTCAGTCATCAAACAATTGCAATTCAGATTATTTTCAGGAAGGGTCTATGTAAGAGCATTGATTTAGCAAATTCCACACACTGAACTATCATATAGTCTTCCATGATTGCTGACACTCGAAGCATATTTTTAGAACAAATAGCATCCATCGAACATAGAGAAAGATAGGGGTTTAATGTTTCACTGATACGTCCATTTTGCATCATGCTTTTATATCGGTATTTATTGCATTATGGGATGTTATTACACATTATGTCACAATACTTATGCCTATTCTCTCTTATTTTACAAGGTTTACATGAAGAGGGAGAATGCCGGCAGCTGGGATTCTAGGCTGGAAAAGGAGCAAATATTAGAGACCTATTCTGCACAACTCCAGAAGTCCTGAAACTTCACGGAACTCATTTTTGGAATTAATAAAAAATACCGAGTGAAGAAACTACCAGAGGGGGGCCATACCCTGGCCACGAGGGTGGGAGGTGCGCCCTACCCCCCAGGGCGCGCCCCCTGCCTCGTGGGCCCCTGGCAGGCCTCCGGTGCCCATCTTCTTCTATATGAAGTCTTTCGTCTGAGAAAAAATCATAAGCAAGCTTTCGGGAAGAAAATCTGCCGCCACGAGGCGAAACGTTGGCGGAACCAATCTAGGGCTCCGGCAGAGCTGTTCTGCCGGGGAAACTTCCCTCCAGGAGGGGGAAATCATCGCCATCGTCATCACCAACGATCCTCCCATCGCGAGGGGGCCAATCTTCATCAACATCTTCACCTACACCATCTCATCTCAAACCCTAGTTCATCTCTTGTATCCAATCTTTCTCCCAAAGCCTCAGATTGGTACCTGTGGGTTGCTAGTAGTGTTGATTACTCCTTGTAGTTGATGCTAGTTGGTTTAATTGGTGGAAGATCATATGTTCAGATCCATTATGCATATTAATATCCCTCTTATTATGAACATGAATATGATTTGTGAGTAGTTACGTTTGTTCCTGAGGACATGGGAGAAGTCTTGCTATTAGTAGTCATGTGAATTTGGTATTCGTTCGATATTTTGATGAGATGTATGTTGTCTCTCCTCTAGTGGTGTTATGTGAACGTCGACTACATGACACTTCACCATTATTTGGTCCTATAGGAAGGCATTGGCAAGTAATAAGTAGATTATGGGTTTCTAGAGTGAAAGAAGCTTAAACCCTAGTTTATGTGTTGCTTCGTAAGGGGCTGATTTGGATCCATATGTTTCATGCTATGGTTAGGTTTATCTTAATACTTCTTTTGTAGTTGCGGATGCTTGCAATAGGAGTTAATCATAAGTGGGATATTTGTCTAACTAAGGATAGCACCCAAGCACCGGTCCACCCACATATCAAATTATCAAAGTACCGAGCACGAATCATATGAGCGTGATGAAAACTAGCTTGACGATAATTCCCATGTGTCCTCGAGAGCGCTTTTCTCTATATAAGAGTTTGTCCAGTCTTGTCATTGCTATAAAAAGGATTGGGCCATCTTGCTGCACTTTATTTACACTTGTTACTTGTTGCCCGTTACAAATTACCTTATCACAAAACTATCTGTTACCTATAATTTTAGTGCTTGCAGAGAATACCTTGCTGAAAACCGCTTGTCATTTCCTTCTGCTCCTCGTTGGGTTCGACACTCTTACTTATCGAAAGGACTATGATAGATCCCCTATACTTGTGGGTCATCATTCACCTTCCAACTTATTTACTCCCTTCGTTCCAAAATATACTGCTTCCTCTATTCCCGTGCATCAACTTTGACCATAACTTTAACCAACGAGACCGACTGCGGCGGGAGCAAAAGTTATACCAGTGAATTTGTATTCAAAAGAAGTTTTCAATTATATAATTTTTTCTCCCACCGCAATCAGTCTTGTTGGTTAAATTTATGGTCAAATTTGGACGTTGGGAAGCGTGGGCACACTATATTTTGGAATGGAGGGAGTATCATATAGATAATTATCAACAATAATAATTCATGATCAAATATATTTGCACGTCCATATATGCTTGGATCTTTACCCACCACATGAGACTTGCCAACTAGAGAATAATTGAGGTTGGAATGAGAAGGAATACTACTGACCCTTTCATAAAAGTAAAATATAGGCCCTTCACGGAGGGGAGCAGGGATTGTAGAGGTGCCAGAAGTCGAAGCTTTTTAAAATAGAGATGAATATAATTTTGAGAGGTATTCTCCCATTGTCAATGTAACGGCTAAGAGTTCCTAGTATCTTCCGTGCTAGACACATTATAGGCGGTTCCCAAACAGAAAGGTAAATTTTTTCTCCCCCTCCACCAACAAACACAAGGCTTAGCTAGCCGAATCCTTGGGTACCCTCCATATACCAACAACAATCCGGGGGAGTTTTGTTTTGTTATTATATTTTGATTTTGATTTTGATCATAGGACCGGGCATCCCAATTACCAGGCACTTTCTCGTGAATGACAAGCAAATAAACACTCATCGTGAGAATATCCCACCTAGCATGGAAGATACTGACCTCCCCCCTATCGCTTCATGAGCAATTTGGGCATACAAAACAGGTTATTATTTGAAGATTTAGTGTTTGGCACATGCAAATTTACTTGGGACGGCAGGTAAATACCGCATATAGGTAGGTATGGTGAAATCATATGGAATAACTTTGGGTTCAAGGAAGTGGATGCACAAATAGTATTCCCGCTTAGTACATGTGAAGGCTAGCAAAAGATCCTAAGCAAGCACCACATGTTGGAGAGTCCATAAAAATATAACTTCTATAAAATATACCCAAGCATAACTCATTACATTGTCTTCCTTGTCTGACTTCAACTAATTTGCTCAAGTTTGAAAATAATTAATGGGGCTCACAATCATAGAAGATATCCAATATAGTATATTTATATGTGAAACCTCTCTTCCTTCAATATTCTTTCATGAATTGTTCAAGTGACCAATGATGTGTTTGCTAACTTTCAATAAAATTTACCACTTATACTTCTTATATGTGAAGTCATTACGCCCCATGGGATAAGCATATGAAACATATATAATTTTAGATTTATTATATTCAATTAATTCAACCATTTACTCATAGGATATAAATGAAGCACATGAGTAAATTACAAACTACTCCAAAAAGATATAAGTGAAGATCAATCAGTGGTCAAATAATTAAGTAGTTATGTGAAGACCCTCTCTCAAAATAATAGATCTGAAGTATTTTATTCAAACAACAAGCAAAAAAAATGAAATTCCAAGGATAGCACATGTGACGCCCTCGATTCAATCGTACACTAATCATACACGCAAATGTGTACGATCAAAATCAAGGACTCACGGGAAGATATCACAACACAACTCTAGACATAAATTAAAATAATACAAGCTTTATATTACAAGCCAGGGGCCTCGAGGGCTCGAATACATAAGCTCGAAAACACAAAAGTCAGCGGAAGCAACAATATCTGAGTACAGACATAAGTTAGACAAGTTTGCCTTAAGAAGGCTAGCACAAAAGCAACAACGATCGAAAAGGCAAGGCCTCCTGCCTGGGAGCCTCCTAACTACAACTGGTCGTCGGCGGTCTGCACGTAGTAGTAGGCATCGGTGGTGACATCTGGCTCCTGGGCTCCGACATCTGGTTGCATCAACCGGAAAGAAGAAGAAAGGGGGAAAAGGGGGAGCAAAGCAACCGTGAGTACTCATCCAAAGTACTCGCAAGCAAGGATCTACACTACATATGCAACATTATCAAAGGATGGCTGTATATGTGGACTGGGCTGCAAAAATGCCAGAAAAGAGGGAAAGCCTAGTCCTATCATAGACTAGCATCTTCTGGAAACCACCATCTTGCAGCAACAGGAGGGAGTAGAGTAGCATAAGTAAAGTAGTAGAAGTGTTATCAACCTCGGCCGGAGATCCTTTCTCGACTCCCTGCGAGAAAGGCATCCCAGAGCCATACTATCCAGTTATCATCACAATCCAATTCTCATCACCATCCAGTTCTCATCACAAGTATCAAGTTCTAGTTATATCGATCGGGATACAACTCCAAGTGTCCGTTACCATAGGACAGGCTATCGATAGATATTTCTTCCCTGCAGGGGTGCACCAACTTACCCACCACGCTCGATTAACTCCGGCCGGACACACTTTCCTGGGTCATGCCCGGCCTCGGCCAAACAATACGTCGCAACCCGACCTAGGCTTAATAGAGAGGCCAGCACGCCGGACTAAACCTATGCCCCCAGGGGTCATGGGCCATCTCCCCGGGAACTCCTGCATGTTGCGAGGGCGGCCGGTGAGCAGACCTAGCTACCTCCTTCAACAAGGCAGGCGCTTACGCAGTCCAACCCGGCGCGCGCCGCTCAGTCGCTGACGTCTATTAAGCTTCGGCTGATGCATATGACGCAGAACGCCCATACTATGCCCACGTGATGGTTAGTGCTATCAGGCCAGAGGCCCCTCGGATCAAATATCCAAATCATAGTGGATTAGGAACGCGTGGTAACAAGCAGAGACTCACGAAAGAGGTGACCCCGTTGCCCCGTCTCGAGGACTTGCGGCAAGGGCTAGGAATGCCCGACCACGCCTCGTAATTATCTCGCGGGCACCTTCCAGGTCCGCCCGACTCCACACCACTTGCAATTAAGCTCGCGCGGGTACCCCTCAGGGCCAACCCGTCTTTAGTAACAGGGTCCAGTGCAAATTCATAGTAACCATAGTAACGTGTGTCCAAACATCAAGGGGAAAGCCCGAGGAATCACCCCCGATGACTTCCACTAGATGTAATCATCAAGGTGAACGTAAGAGGAATCACCCCCGAGGTTCACACTTGAGGGGTTGCATGACAGAGTCGTATCGGAAGTGGTTAAGGAGGAAATCACCCTCGATGGCTACGACCGAATGACTACACTACAGGGTTAACATCAGAAGTGCTGAAGAGGTTCACCCTCGGTACTCGATAGTAACCCAGTAGTGTCGAGCAACTAAGGGGAAGTGATGTGCGGTGTCGGGGCCTGGTCTTTGATCACGTAGATCGATTCGTCGATGATGAAGCAGGGGCAACAAGGACAAGTGGGGGTCACTGATGGATCACTAACCAACCTATACTAAGCAGTTTAGGATAAGCAGGTAAGGTACAACAACAGATACAAAAGCAGGCTATGCATCAGGATAGGAGCAAACAATAACAGTAGCAAAAACTAATGCAAGCAGGAGAGAATAGAATGTGCGATATCGGGATGATGAAGGGGGGGCTTGCCTGGTTGCTCTGGCAAGAAGGGGCCGTTGTCGATGTAGTCGATCACAGGGGCGACATCGGTCTCGGGGTCTATCGGAGAGAAGAGGGGGAAGAAACAGTAAATATAAAGCAAGCATAGCATCACAAGGCATAACATGGCAATAACATGTGCCGGGTGTGACCTAACGTAAGGCTACACGATACATGAGAGGGGGAAATTCAACCGGGAATGTTTTCCCGGTTCCGGACCTGTGTCAGACAGATGACCGGAGGGGGGATGTCCCATGTTCAGCATGCTAGGGGCATACGACAGATGAACGGAGCGTGTATTCGGATTCGTTGGATTTTTCTGAGCAAATTTCATATAGAAAACATTTTCATCGGAGTTACGGTTTAATTACTCTGAATTTCTAAAGGTTTAAACATTTCTGGAATTAAATAAAATAACAGAAAAGGAATATGACGTCAGCATGGGTATGAGTGACGTCAGCAGCCAATAGTTCGGTTGACTGGTCAAACTGACATGGGGGACCCACCTGTCATAGACAGGGGGTTAAACAGGGTTCAAACTAATCTAAATTTTAGTTAGTAAAACTACTGGGCCCACCTGTCAGTGTCTATTTTAGGTTAACTAAACTAATTTAATTAGTTTTTGCTAATTAGGGGGTGAGGGCCCACTGGTCAGTGGCTGGGGTTGCCCAGTCAGCAGGGTTGACTGGTCAACCCAGTCAACTAGGGTCCCTGGGCCCCACTGGTAGTGACACAAAGGGGGGCCCACTGTGCCACGTCGGCGTCGGCGCCGGAGAGAGCTCCGGCGACCAAAAACGACGGCAGCGTGCTCGGGAGGGGGGTCGGGCTTCGCGCACAGGGCGCCGTTTCTAGCGCGGCCGGGCTCGTTCGAAGGAGAAGACGACGACGAGGCGATCTGGGGTGGTGGCAGAGGCTGTGGTGGTCGGGAACGTCGACGGCGAGCGGCGAGGCGGACGCCGGACTTCGATCGTTGTCGGGATCGGTGCTGGGGTGCGTTTGCATGCAAACCAAGCGGCTAGGCGAGGCCTACGCGATGCGGTGCGCACGATGGTGGCACGCACGGGACCCAAGGGTCACCGTGGCTATGCCGGCGACGAGCGCGAGCGGCGGTGGTGTGTGTGAGCTTGAGCAGCAGCGGCGCGGCCGTGCAGGCGAGGCGCGCGACAAGGAGGCAGACGGAGGCAAGGCGTGGCCTCGCGCAGGCGCATGCACAAGGGCGCGGCCCGAACGAGACAAGGCGCAGGCGGGCACGCGCTCGGGGGTGAGCTCAGGCATGACCATGTCGACCACGGGCGAGCACGGGAACGCCGACTACGGGCATCCAATCGAGCGTGGCAGAGAGGGGGAAGGACGACGACTACTCACCGGGCCCTGTAGTTGTGCTCAAATGGGCTCGGGGAGGTGTGTCGTCACCGGAATCATCGTCGGAGTCGAAGATGGCCGTAGGGGAAGAAGAGGTCGTCGGGCTCGTCTCGGTGGCTCCCGGTTAGAACGGCTGGGCGCAGTCGATGCAGGAGACGATTGCGGAGCCTCACGACATCCCCGCAGTGCAAGGCGGTGACAGAGGGCACGGGATCGACGGAGGACGTCGACGAGCTCTCGGGCGAGATGGGGAAAAGAGAGAGGAGAGGCGCGTGCGAACGAGTGAGGGAGCTAATGGATCAGGAGGCCAGAGGGGAGGAGAGGTGGATCCTTATCCACCCGCGGCGCCTGTAGCGGCATGGTCGGCGAGGTGGGTTCGGCGGCGACGGCGGGCGTGCCTCGGTCGCTTGAATAGAGAACAGGGGGGAGGAGGAGGAGGCCGTGGTGGGCTGGGCTCTAGGCACTGTGCACTTAGGCCCGTGCACAGTGGCCTTTTTTTCTTTTTACAGAAAGGGTGTTTAGTAATAGTTTGAGCTTCCATAAGATTTTGCAAAAATGTGAAACTTGGTCACATAATTACTTTGCAATATCCAGCACTGCCACAAAAAGTTTGGGCATTTCAGGAGTTGTCCAAGCATTTTTAGAAAATGAAAAGGACATCTTAAACACTGCTGGACCAGATAATAAATTCCCAGGGGCAATTTGGGAATTCCAAAAAATGTCGGCTTCAACATGACAAATATCTAGGGATTATTTGCCATAGGATGAACTATTTTATTTGCATGAAAGAAGAAGCAAATATCTGACATGCAATTTGAATTTGAATTTGAAGCAGATTTTGGACAAGTGGCATTTTGGCATGATGATCATGATGACATGACCTTCATTAGGGGGAGATTACTGTAGTGTGATGCTGGGGATGTTACAAATCTCCTCCACTACAAGAAATCTCGTCTCAAGATTTAAGTGGGGAAGTAAAGAGTAACTTCAGGTGAACTGACCCTTATAGGGTGAATTGTCTGGTGGACAATGCAGGGAATGTGACAGAAGTATCTCTTGAGTTTAAATTTAAGAAAAAAACCAAGAGAAAAATATGAAGGTACAATAAGAAGTTTCAAGCGAATGGACAAACGATCGATACCTGAACAAAGTGTGAGAAGGGTTCAGAGCATCGGGAATAGATCATCTCTTGGAGGGTGGCTCGCGATAACACACGAAGCCAAGAGCATAAGACACTTCGGCACCAAGGTTGTACGGGAGAGTCAGGCTTCGAGCTTGTGGAACTGTGGGTTATGAGCCCACCATGTGGGTTAAAAGTAGAAAGGGGGCCGATAGCGAGGCATGTCAGATGATAGACGGCCAGTTATGTTGGCATCAACTTTGGTACCAAGGGCGAGGGATGAAGAGACCCATTTTCCTGCTCGCAAGGCGAGGCGGACCAATAGGCGAAGTTCTCGTATATCAGTGGTTACCGAAATGTCATCAATAACAATAACAGAGTCTTACTGATTGTGTTGTACACCGAGGTGTTTACATAAGCAAGGAAATATTACTGCTTATATCATATAGATCACAAGAAAGATTAACAAAACAATGGAAAGGAAAAATGTGATTATCAAATTGAACACAAGTATTTTGAGTATATCCTTCACAAGAACAAAGGAGAGCAGGATATACAAGAAAGGGCAGCAAGTAGATAACCACTTTGGAAAAGGGGGCGAGGAAATTCATGACGTTACCCATACAACAGTGTTTGGATAGGTGATCAAGAAACATTTAGCATTGCGCCTCCAATATTCTTAATGATGTTCGGAGTACCATAGCCATGCTTCGGGATAGCATTGACATGGTCATCAGGTAAAGGCTGGACCTAGGGAACACAAAGGATCCATCGGGAATTACTTGAACACCTCATGCAATTTTATCAGGGAAGATGAGGAGGTGGCTGATGGTTTCAACAAAAACCATCGACGTGTCAAAAAGGATGTATTTCCAAACTTTAAATGAACAAATTCGTGTTGGGGGAGGCAAGAATGTTGTCGATGATAACACAATTCATTGAGGGGCAAGGATGGTGTTTCTCATCCTGAATTCAACTGATAACCTGAAAAAGCTCAGAATATTGATGATGATCACGACACCTTTGTTGAGAGATTTCATGAAGAGGTAAACGATCGACGATGACATCAAGTCAAAGGAATGATGAAGCGAAAGGTTATTGGATCCACGGGTGCGACACAAGCTCGAAATCAAGCTTGTTGTTGGAGGTGAAATGATAAGATGAGGAAGATCGACGTAAGCTTACCTCGTCGTTGAAAGTAGTGCTCCGGAAAGAAGTTCCGGGTAGCACATTTAAAATTAGCTCGATAATGATATAGCCAATTAGGCTATGAATGACTTGAAGGATTATTAAACTCGTAAGCAACAGAAATAGCTTAGAGTTATTGAATCGGAGTGCGGAATCGATTCAACCGATTCACTTATCGGTGTCCTCGAGTGATTAATAACCCAGACCCCGGGGGAAATCCGAAATAGGTGAGAAGCAATACTAGATGAAGACTCATAGGAAGCAACACAGTTCTTTGATATTCTCGAGGTACCGGAGGGTAATACTCGAAGGAAGATCAAAATAGGGGTTGCGGAGATGCATTGATCTGCAGATGACAAGTGCTTTAACTTGTCCGAGAAATGGAATTAAAGGGGGAACAATCATGGTCAGATCCACGGTTGCAAAGGACCAAACATAGATACCGTAAGAACTAATAATAAGGGGATTATTATATCACAAGAAGCTTCCATGATAAGATCCACATTAGGTCCATGGGCATGAACACAAAGTTCAAGGCCGACTCCCACTTCTCCAATGCATAACCTTTCATTCACTTCTCGCGTTCAATGAAGTTGTAGTGTTGAAATGTTATCTGGCAAAACACTAGAAGAGTATGACTCGCGAAAACTCTCGGGTTCACATGGATTAAGGAAGGCATAGGTCAAACCCATAGGGGCATCTTGGGAACATATACCACAAACTCCACAAGTAAAATAACACAAGCTCGAAGGCAGAGCATGGTCGAGAAGGCACACTCTCGGGTTCACACGGAGGACGTCGACGAGCTCTCGGGCGAGATGGGGAAAAGAGAGAGGAGAGGCGAGTGCGAACGAGTGAGGGAGCTAATGGATCAGGAGGCCAGAGGGGAGGAGAGGTGGATCCTTATCCACCCGCGGCGCTTGTAGCGGCATGGTCGATGAGGTGGGTTCGGCGGCGATGGCGGGCATGCCTCGGTCGCTTGAACAGAGAACAGGGGGGAGGAGGAGGAGGCCGTGGTGGGCTGGACTCTAGGCACTGTGCACTTAGGCCAGTGCACAGTGGGCTTTTTTTATTTATTTTTACAGTAAGGGGGTTTAGTAATAGTTTGAGCTTCCATAAGATTTTGCAAAAATGTGAAACTTGGTCACATAATTACTTTGCAATATCCAGCACTGCCACAAAAAGTTTGGGCATTTCAGGAGTTGTCCAAGCATTTTTAGAAAATGAAAAGGACATCTTAAACACTGCTGGACCAGATAATAAATTCCCAGGGGCAATTTGGGAATTCCAAAAAATGTCGGCTTCAACATGACAAATATCTAGGGATTATTTGCCATAGGATGAACTATTTTATTTGCATGAAAGAAGAAGCAAATATCTGACATGCAATTTGAATTTGAATTTGAAGCAGATTTTGGACAAGTGGCATTTTGGCATGATGATCATGATGACATGACCTTCATTAGGGGGAGATTACTGTAGTGTGATGCTGGGGATGTTACAAATCTCCTCCACTACAAGAAATCTCGTCTCAAGATTTAAGTGGGGAAGTAAAGAGTAACTTCAGGTGAACTGACCCTTATAGGGTGAATTGTCTGGTGGACAATGCAGGGAATGTGACAGAAGTATCTCTTGAGTTTAAATTTAAGAAAAAAACCAAGAGAAAAATATGAAGGTACAATAAGAAGTTTCAAGCGAATGGACAAACGATCGATACCTGAACAAAGTGTGAGAAGGGTTCAGAGCATCGGGAATAGATCATCTCTTGGAGGGTGGCTCGCGATAACACACGAAGCCAAGAGCATAAGACACTTCGGCACCAAGGTTGTACGGGAGAGTCAGGCTTCGAGCTTGTGGAACTGTGGGTTATGAGCCCACCATGTGGGTTAAAAGTAGAAAGGGGGCCGATAGCGAGGCATGTCAGATGATAGACGGCCAGTTATGTTGGCATCAACTTTGGTACCAAGGGCGAGGGATGAAGAGACCCATTTTCCTGCTCGCAAGGCGAGGCGGACCAATAGGCGAAGTTCTCGTATATCAGTGGTTACCGAAATGTCATCAATAACAATAACAGAGTCTTACTGATTGTGTTGTACACCGAGGTGTTTACATAAGCAAGGAAATATTACTGCTTATATCATATAGATCACAAGAAAGATTAACAAAACAATGGAAAGGAAAAATGTGATTATCAAATTGAACACAAGTATTTTGAGTATATCCTTCACAAGAACAAAGGAGAGCAGGATATACAAGAAAGGGCAGCAAGTAGATAACCACTTTGGAAAAGGGGGCGAGGAAATTCATGACGTTACCCATACAACAGTGTTTGGATAGGTGATCAAGAAACATTTAGCATTGCGCCTCCAATATTCTTAATGATGTTCGGAGTACCATAGCCATGCTTCGGGATAGCATTGACATGGTCATCAGGTAAAGGCTGGACCTAGGGAACACAAAGGATCCATCGGGAATTACTTGAACACCTCATGCAATTTTATCAGGGAAGATGAGGAGGTGGCTGATGGTTTCAACAAAAACCATCGACGTGTCAAAAAGGATGTATTTCCAAACTTTAAATGAACAAATTCGTGTTGGGGGAGGCAAGAATGTTGTCGATGATAACACAATTCATTGAGGGGCAAGGATGGTGTTTCTCATCCTGAATTCAACTGATAACCTGAAAAAGCTCAGAATATTGATGATGATCACGACACCTTTGTTGAGAGATTTCATGAAGAGGTAAACGATCGACGATGACATCAAGTCAAAGGAATGATGAAGCGAAAGGTTATTGGATCCACGGGTGCGACACAAGCTCGAAATCAAGCTTGTTGTTGGAGGTGAAATGATAAGATGAGGAAGATCGACGTAAGCTTACCTCGTCGTTGAAAGTAGTGCTCCGGAAAGAAGTTCCGGGTAGCACATTTAAAATTAGCTCGATAATGATATAGCCAATTAGGCTATGAATGACTTGAAGGATTATTAAACTCGTAAGCAACAGAAATAGCTTAGAGTTATTGAATCGGAGTGCGGAATCGATTCAACCGATTCACTTATCGGTGTCCTCGAGTGATTAATAACCCAGACCCCGGGGGAAATCCGAAATAGGTGAGAAGCAATACTAGATGAAGACTCATAGGAAGCAACACAGTTCTTTGATATTCTCGAGGTACCGGAGGGTAATACTCGAAGGAAGATCAAAATAGGGGTTGCGGAGATGCATTGATCTGCAGATGACAAGTGCTTTAACTTGTCCGAGAAATGGAATTAAAGGGGGAACAATCATGGTCAGATCCACGGTTGCAAAGGACCAAACATAGATACCGTAAGAACTAATAATAAGGGGATTATTATATCACAAGAAGCTTCCATGATAAGATCCACATTAGGTCCATGGGCATGAACACAAAGTTCAAGGCCGACTCCCACTTCTCCAATGCATAACCTTTCATTCACTTCTCGCGTTCAATGAAGTTGTAGTGTTGAAATGTTATCTGGCAAAACACTAGAAGAGTATGACTCGCGAAAACTCTCGGGTTCACATGGATTAAGGAAGGCATAGGTCAAACCCATAGGGGCATCTTGGGAACATATACCACAAACTCCACAAGTAAAATAACACAAGCTCGAAGGCAGAGCATGGTCGAGAAGGCACACTCTCGGGTTCACACGGAGGACGTCGACGAGCTCTCGGGCGAGATGGGGAAAAGAGAGAGGAGAGGCGAGTGCGAACGAGTGAGGGAGCTAATGGATCAGGAGGCCAGAGGGGAGGAGAGGTGGATCCTTATCCACCCGCGGCGCTTGTAGCGGCATGGTCGATGAGGTGGGTTCGGCGGCGATGGCGGGCATGCCTCGGTCGCTTGAACAGAGAACAGGGGGGAGGAGGAGGAGGCCGTGGTGGGCTGGACTCTAGGCACTGTGCACTTAGGCCAGTGCACAGTGGGCTTTTTTTATTTATTTTTACAGTAAGGGGGTTTAGTAATAGTTTGAGCTTCCATAAGATTTTGCAAAAATGTGAAACTTGGTCACATAATTACTTTGCAATATCCAGCACTGCCACAAAAAGTTTGGGCATTTCAGGAGTTGTCCAAGCATTTTTAGAAAATGAAAAGGACATCTTAAACACTGCTGGACCAGATAATAAATTCCCAAGGGCAATTTGGGAATTACAAAAAATGTTGGCTTCAACATGACAAATATCTAGGGATTATTTGCCATAGGATGAACTATTTTATTTGCATGAAAGAAGAAGCAAATATCTGACATGCAATTTGAATTTGAATTTGAAGCAGATTTTGGACAAGTGGCATTTTGGCATGATGATCATGATGACATGACCTTCATTAGGGGAGATTACTGTAGTGTGATGCTAGGGATGTTACAGGACATATCATGTGAAGAAGCAAAAACTTAGGCTCAACCAAAACTGACCGATCATTGTTAAAGAACATAAAGGTTGGATACCAACCGGGGCATCCCCAAGCTTAGATGATTGAGACTTTGAGAAATATTAAATAGGGATGCCTTGGGCATCCCCAAGCTTTAGCTCTTATGTCTCCTTAATTCCTCTCATATCACGTTTTACCTAATTCTTAAAAACTTCACCCACACAAAACTCAACAAGAACTCGTGAGATAAGTTAGTATAAATCAATGCAAAACCTTATCATTCTCTACTATAGAAAATCACTAAAATGATATTTTTACACAGCATACTAAATGCTTCTGGATATTTAATACTCCTATCCTCAAATAGAATCATTAAACAAGCAAAAATATGCAAACAATGCAATATTAACATCAATCTATCTAAACAGAACCGTCTCTAAAGGATCAAGGAAGATCCATACTTATCTAACTCCAAATATTCTGAAAAATTACCACATTGTAGAATTTGTTTTAGCTTATTTTGTAAAAATGTCAAGATTTATCATGTTCTGACTGTCCACAAATATTCAAAACATAACAACAAACTTTATGTTTTCAAACAACAACATATAGACTTGCAAAATAAGCATGGTAAAGGCTATACTTGACACTTTTATTGAAATACAATATGCAAACCATAATTCCAAATAATAGCAAGCAAGTCCTAATAAAATAAAATGACGCTCCAAGCAAAATTCATATCATGTGACGAATAAAAATATAGCTCCAAGTAAGGTTACCGATAATGTTGAAGACGAAGGAGGGGATGCCTTCTGAGGCATCCCCAAGCTTATTTGCTTGGGTATTCCTTGAATATTTACTTGGGGTGACTTGGACCATGCTTAGGGTCTTGCTACTCCTTATTCTCCTCATATCGATATCTCACCCAAAACTTGCAAACTTCAATCACAGAAAACTAAATGGAACTTTGTGAGATAGGTTAGTATGATAAAACAAATCATTCACTTGGATACTGTCAATACAAGATTCATAATTGTTTCCACACAATGCCTATTGTACCCTATCATTTCAACAACTTATATTGACCAATATAATCCATAGAAACTAGAAAACAAGCAAAGTATGCATTGAAAACAGAATCTGTCAAAAATAGAATAGTCTATAATGATCTGAACAATGACCATACTTTTGCGACTCTAAAAATTCAGTACAACTAGGACAACATAGGAAATTTGTATATCGATCATGTGTAAAACATTCAGAGAAAAATCACATTTCCGTGAATTTACAAAATTCCAGAACTGCGCGCAAAAGTTTCTATTTTTCACAGAATCAAGTCAACTATCATCCACACTATCCTAAAGGCTTTACGTGGCACTTTATTGAAACAAAAGCTATAAAACATGATACTACAATAGCCTAACCATGTGAACACACAAAAATAGTAGGGGTAAATATTGGGTTGTCTCTCAACAAGAGCTTTTCTTTAATGCCTTTGTAGCTTGGCACAATGATTTCAATGGTGCTCACATAAAAGATAAGAATTGAAACATAATGGGAGTATCATGAAGCATATGACTAGCACATTTAAGTCTAACCCACTTCCTATGCATAAGAATTTTGTGAGCAAGCAATTAATGGGAACAAGAATCAACGAGCATAGGGAGGCAAAACAAGCATGACTTCAAAACTTTCAAACGCATAGAGCGGGAACTTGATATTATTGCAATACCTACAATCATATGTTCCTCTTTCATAATAATTTTCATGCTTCATGAATGAATTCACAATATAGCTATCACATAAAGCATTATTTTCATGACCTAAAAGCATAGAAATTCTATTACTCTCCACATAACTAAATGTCTTCTCATTCAAAACAGAGTTGTTTAATTGGTCAGCTAAATGTTCCTAAATTAGTTTTGAAAATGCATGTTCGCCGCTCGGGTGTCTATCTCTGTGTGTGGTCTGGTCAGCATGGTTGGGGAGGTGAACTTTGCATATGCAGGGGTTTATAGGGAGACACTCTCCGAGTTGAAACCGCAATGCATTCCATAGATAATCTGACTACTTTTTATGTTTTCATGAATCTCAGATTCTGAACAGCATCATAATGATTGTGAGCTTGCGCGCATGAAAAGAATAAAGCAGAACAATGCCATGGTTGTCAAACTTGGCATTAAGGGACTGAAATCAAGTCTGGATGCAATGCAATGCAAACACTCTCCACCTACAGATTCATGCTCAGAATATGATCCTAACAGTGATTTTGAGCTAGAGGGAGACCTAAGTCAATATAGCTCCCTAGTGGAGGAGTCAGAGGAAGATGCCCTATCTTATTCACCCATCAAGGTACTTGCTCTAACTTTCCAAGGTTACATTGCTCGCACATATCTTGCAACTGATGCTTTGCATTGCTTCTACTTTGTTGAACTGCCATTAGCTTAGTTTACACATCGTGTATGTGAATACGCCCTGCCTATCCATTTTCAGTACATATTCCATCTGTCATCATACCATATTTATCCATTCAAATGTTGTTCTTGTGTATCAGACGTTCAAAAGGAAGAGGGTGATTGCTGATCATGGAGGAGCACAAGCAAAGTATTTGGAAAAGGTAGTGGCACCTGATAAATCAAATAGCCCATTGGGTGTAGTTGCAATATCACCTGACCCACAAAATACCCCAACTCTAGCAGACTCTAGCCCTACTACATTGGTCATTTCTGATGCCCCAACTCAGCAGACCCCAACTGCAGCAAACAGTAGGATTATGCCAGTTGACATAGCACCAGCTGTACGACGCAAAACCCCCCATGCCAGCAAAGAGTACACCAAATCCAGTTGCCAAATCCCTTTTCGAACCAGAAAGAGCCCCAATTGCAGCAAATAGGACCCCTGTTCCATTTCTTCCCAGTTTAGAAGATGAAGCTTATGTTGTTATCAGGAACTTTGTGCGCATCTTTCCTTCATGGAAAGATTATACCGCGCACACAGAACAATTTCCAGTATTCCTCCGCAACTTACGCGTAAGTAATGTACTAATTTATTCATGGTCATTACTGCATATGTTTCTGCTGACAGAAGACACAAGATTTCATTATTTTAAATAGGCGAGGCGCAAACTGGATTGTGATGACGAGCAAGGGTTGGTTGCGCTTTTCAAGCACTCGTTGATGAAGTATCGTTCCTACCTGAGGCAAGCGCACTTCGATGGCAAGCCTCTGAATGAAATTTCTGTAAAGTCTCTGGTGCTACATTTATCCGACGGTGACTGGAATAATCTTGATACGCATTGGTCTCGGCTGCAGCGTAAGGTACTGTCTATGATATCACATCACAATTTGAACTACATTTCTGCATTTGCCTTAATGTCTCACTTGTACGAAAACTGTTAGCAGAAGAACATTCGTTCTCAAGGGACCACAGAATCTCGCAACTATACTGCACACTGCATTGCTCTTGTGAGTACCTCTTGCCCTGTATGACCATACTTACTTTCATAGTTGTTTGATTATGTAGCATCACTGCACATGTTAGCCTCGTAATCGTCCATTTGGTGGACATTATAAGATCCGTATGGACTCTTACATAAATTTAGAATACCCAATGCTTTTGAAGAGGTTTAGCTCTGCAATCCTCTTGTAAGGACTGAACGTGGTCTATCATTGTACTTACATTAACAGCTACTCCCTCCGTCCCATAATATAAGAACGTTTTGTAAAGTACACCAGTGTTCAAAACACTCTTGTATTATGGGAAGAGGGGTTGGTTCATTTTGTAGCATTCTGCATCTTATCTCCCTCGCCCACCATTTACTAAAAAAGATCAGATCTATATTTAATCTTACCAACAAGTAGAATACACAGACAATGCCAGTGCAGAAGTGTAGCCCATTGCTCTTGTCAGTACATTTTGTCCTGTAACGCTTGTACTTCCAGGGATTGGTAGTTGATTATGTAGCATCAATCTGCATCTTATCTTCATTATCCTCTATCCCTTCCAGTATTATCATATCTATAATTACTCTCTACAAAATGTAGAGTACAGGCAATGCTTATGAAGAAGATTATGTGCTAAAATTCTTGAGTTATCCTTCCCTTGCCATGGAGAAGGGCATTATAAGGCCGGTGTTAACTGTTAGTGTAAGTCAGTCCTTCTAAAGCCTTTATACTCAACTGTTGTTTAATTTGCTCATACTCCCTATCGTTTACTGCTATTTAGTTTGTTGTTTCTACCAAAATGCATGTTAGTAAGAACCGTAAGTTCTAAGTTTTACTTGTAAAACCAAATTCCTTATTCATACCATGCACATTACTTAATACTCCCTATATGTATGCTTGTTTTTGTGGATCTATAATCCAGTGTGTGGTGAAGCAGCCCACGTTTGCACCTTGTCATCTCCTGTTTTATCTTACTGATGTGGCTGATGATATGAACAACATGCCATGCACATTATCCAAAATAGATACAATGATTTTCTTTGCCCTTCATATATGCTTGTTATGTTGACATGGCAATCCAGTAGTGTGGTGAAGCTCCCTGCATTATGAACAATGCCAAATTATGCTATTGATATTTTGAACATACTCTTTATTTTCTAATTTGAAATTGGATAGAATTGACAGAACAGTTATCATCTTGGTTTATACACGTGCAAAACCTGTCATCTCTCTGCTTTGTTTCAGGGTGATATGCCTGATGGCATGCACAACTCTGCTGAAGGCTATGAGACAAACCCAACATATATTGCAGCAAAGAAGGCAAAAAATCTTGAAGATAGCGAGACAACCCCAAAGTCTTGTCTTGATGCAGTGTTCAAGTTACCTGAGACTAACAGTCAGACAAGCTCACAGAATTCGTTGTCTGAATCAGTTCGACTTCTTCAGTCCCAAGTTCTAGCAGAAAGGCATTCTGCAACTCAACTTCGACTTGAAGTCCTATCTCTAAGAAAGATTGCGGAGAACACCAATGAGAACCTCATCGCTAAACAGCTACACCTGGAAGCTATGACCGACATGCTAGGCCGGTCTCACAGCCTTGCTCAGCAGCTTGCGCAGCAGTTCCCCCGTAAGGCTAACCTTTCTTGAACTGTCTTGGAAGTGGTCTTGGTTCAGTATTATTTTGTTACGCTACAATGGTGCCCAGTTTTTGTAATCTGCTTCTTCGTTGCGCTTTATGATCACTGGTGGCGAACTTCGATGCCAAGTGGATGTAATATACCTTAAGTCCTTTATTGTGTAGTGTAGGTTTATTCTTAGTTACTATGTCGTAATTTCTTTATTGTATAGAGTAGGTTTGTTCTTAATTCCTACTAGTTACGCAGCAGCCCGAAATGAACCCCGGCCCATGATTGTGCGAATCAAATCACGGGCTTTTAACAGGCCAAAAATTTTTGGGTCCTTGTTTGGCCCAATCAGATATCGGCTGCGAGCAGGCCGGATGCAAACCGGGCCGTAGTTAGGCCCAACGGCTTTTAACAGGCCGAAATGTTAAACGGGCCCTTAACAGGCCAAAACTAATATCAGGCTGAATTACTAAGTGGGCATTTAGCAAGTGGGCCCAAAAGCATAGTGTCCAGTTGACGGGCCGAATCTGATATGGGCCATAATTGAGCCCAAAGCCTCTTAAAGGGTCGGACCTGATCTGGGCCGTACTTTGGCCCAGAACGTGGTAAGCTTTTAACGGGCCGGATCTCATATGGGCCACTATTAGGCCCGGAGCGTGGCAGGCCATTAATGGACCGGATCAAATATGGACCGGCATTTGGCCCAAAACATGGCAGCCAGTTAATGGGCCGGCCTACTAGGGTCCTCAAAATCTTGTGGGCCTACAGTCGGGCCGGCCCATTAATGTCAGCGAAATCTCGTGGGCCTTTAGTTGGGCCGGCCCATTATGACCCGCAATAATGTTGTGGGCCTTTACCTGGGCCGGCCCATTATGTCACACAAAAATCTTGTGGGCCTTTACCTGGGCCGGCTTATGGTCCGCAAAATCTTGTGGGCCTTTAGCTGGGCCAGCCCATTATGGTCCGCAAAATCTCGTGGGCCTTTAGCTGGGCCGGCCCATTATGGTCCGCAAAATCTTGTGGGCCTTTAGTTGGGCCGGCCCATTTAAAGTTGTTGGGCCGTGCCACGTGTCGACGTATAATCGGCGCCTTCTGTCCAGTGAGTGGATGACATCTGTCCCGGCGATGAGCCGACACGTGTTTCCTCTAGCCAATGATGATTTTACACGTGGAAAATCTCCATTGGTCGGGGCTGTTAACGGGTTATTGAATCCAAAACCTGACCCGATAGCTTAACGGCGTTCCATTACGTTGGATGCCACGTGTCGGTCACCCTTGACGAAAGCACTTCTGTGACGCGCGATTTATCGTCATGGAAGTGGACACTTCCGTGATGATAATTTTGGTAATGTCATGGAACACTTCTACGACAGCACAGGTATGACTATCTTGATTCTGTCATAAATTTTTCATGGATGTACATGCATGACAAAAAAAGCAACCTACTGTGACAAACACGTATCATCACGGAGGTGTATTTTTTTGTAGTGGTAGCAATTTTCCCTCAAGTAGATGACCTAAGATTTATCAATAAGTGGGAGGCGTAGGATGAAGATGGTCTCTATCAAACAACCTTGCAACCAAATAACACAGTGTCTCTTGTGTCCCAACACACCCAATACAACGGTAAATTGTATAGGTGCACTAGTTTGGCGAAGAGATGGTGATACAAGTGTAATATCGATAGTAGATACAGGTTTTTGTAATATGAAAATATAAAACAGGAAGGTAACTAGTAACAAAAGTGAGCAAAAATGATACTGCAATGCTTGAAAACAAGGCCTAAGGTTCATACTTTCACTAGTGCAAAGTCTCTCAACAATGATAAGTTAATTAAATGATATGGCAATCCCTCAATGTGCGACAAAGAATCACTCGAAAGTTCCTATCACGGAGAAAATAAGATGAAATTGATTGTAGGGTACAAAACCACCTCAAAGTTATTCTTTCTGATAAATCTTTTGAGCTTTTCATATAAGTGTCACAAACAACCCTAGAGTTCATACTAAAATAACACCATATGATACACATCAATCAACCCTAATGTCACCTAGATACTCCAATGCCACCACAAGTGTATCCGTGGGTCAATTATACGATATGCATCCAACAACTTCAGATTCAAAATATTCAATCCAACAAAAAGAACCTCAAAGAGTGCCCCAATATTTCTACCGTAGAAACAAGCATGAAAACGTGCATCAACCCCTATGCATAGATTAACCCAATGTTGCCTCGGGAATCTGCGAGTTGAGTGCAAAAATGTAAATCAAGTGAATCAATAGAACATCCCATTGTCACCACGGATATCCCATCGCAAGACATACGTCAAGTGTTCTCAAATCCAGCAAAGTATTCAATTCGATAATAGTGAAACCTCATAGGTAAAAACTCAATTCATCACAACAAGATAGAGAGGGGGAAAACACCATATGATCCAACTATATTAACAAAGCTCGCGATACATCAAGATTGTGCCAAATCAAGAACACGGGAGAGGTAGAGAGAGAGAGATCAAACACATAGCTACTCGTATATACCCTCAGCCCCGACAGTGAACTACTACCTCCTCATCATGGTGGCCGTCAAGATGATGAAGATGGACTCCGGTGATGATTTCCCCCTCCGACAGGGTGCCAAAACGGGGTCCCAATTGGTTTTTCGTGGCTATAGAGGCTTGCAGCGGCGAAACTTCTCATCTAGGGTTCTTTTGGGGGGGTTTTGGTATTTGTAGGATTTTTGGGCGTCACTCTCATGTCAAGGGGGTGCCCAAGGGGCCCACAAGTTCGGGGGACTCACCCTAGGGGACTGGGCGCGCCCCCAGGCTTGTGGCTCCCTCGGCCACTTCCTGGCCCAGCTCCAATGGTTCAGGGGTCTCTTTTGGTCCGTAAAAACTCATCGTAAATTTTCAGTCCATTCCGAGAACTTTTATTTCTGCACAAAAAATGACACTACGGTAGTTCTGCTGAAAACAGTGTCAGCCCGGGTTAGTTCTAATCAAATCATACCAAAACCATATATAATTGTTGTAAACATGGCATGAATACTTCATAAATTATAGATACGTTGGGGACGTATCTATAACCACAGCTGAAAAGTGCTCAACTCAAAGAAAGAATGTAGTGGGAGCTTCGAAGTCATGTCCCTCCTTGTTACACACCTCTTCTTAGTCAGTATGTCTCATTCTTTTAACTTCTCTACTATCGATAAACTGAACACTTTCCTTTTTAATGCTCTTGGACATAGATATATGTGGTGGCTTTCCACTTTCCAATATTTTTTCTTAGTGGATCGTTGAATATAATGAGAAACATAGGAATGGGGTATATTTGCATAAATATTTCTTTGTTAAATATTTATATTTGACAAATAGTTTGGTCGTATTGTTTGGAAGGTAGTAAATGGGAAATTAAATGGACTTGCTTACATGCCAGCCTATATGCATGCATTCATTTTAGCCAAGTTCATAGAAGCGCAACACACAAGGTGTTTCACTCGTGAAGAGACACTAGTGAGCTATGAACACAATCATTTTATAAGGGGTTTAAATATTTTATGTTGTAAATGTATCCACCACTCGAAAGGAAGGTGAACCCCTTTATGGTTAAAGAAAACCATTAAGGTGGCAATTAAGGAATATATTACTGTAGCTTAAAAAATAAAGTACTGTTGATTCTCATTTAGAAGTTTTTTAAGCCTTAGTAGACTTTTGAAAAGCCATTATTTTAGTTTAGTGAAAAGTGTAACTTCCACCAGATTTTATGGAAAACTACAACCTCAGTTTATTGAAAAGTGTAATATCCACTTGATATCTAGAAAGATTAACTTTATCGCCGCTAGTATTAAAAGAGTAAACATAAATTCCCCTAAATCCACAAAACAAACTATACACGAGATAACGAGAACCCTCCGATCAAATCAACTTAAGCATATCCTACTGCCCATATTATGTTAATGGTATGCCACTTAGATCAATGTCTCCGAACAAATATTCTGCCAACCAGACGCCATGGTTTGCCAATCATCTTAACTCTCCGCATCCTCAATTCCCTCTCGCAACTCCATGATTTCGGATCAATTCCACCTGAATCATGCCTCCTCGACCCTTCTTTCTCTAGGCACTAGATCAAGAAGAACGGATACGCAACAACCCTGTGCCGCCGCACCTTCCTTCTCCCATCCTGTGCGCTTCCCCTTTGATCTGTTTCTTTCTCCTTCACCTTCCACAAGGTATAGACGGCTAGCGCACATGTGTGGGTCGCTTCACTTCTAGTACATGTGTGAGTGCTGCGCTTGCTGAGGGGGAGATGGCGAGTCGAGGGGAGCTCAGTGGTGGCTGGGCAAACCCCGAAGCTGCTCAGGCGGAGCATGGTGGCCGCGGTGATGGGCTGTATTACGGAAGCCGCGGAGGTGGACCCGGAGGAGGCAATCCCGATGATGGTGCTGGCCATGGGTGCGAATTCTATCAAGGACAGGGTAGCAGTGACATTGCCAGTGGTGGCGGGCGTGGCCGTGCTTACGACCAAGGAGATGGTGTTGGCCATGGTTTCTACCGAGGACGCGGTGATGGCACCGTGGCCGTACGTACTAGCAAGGAGGTTGCAAGAGCATGTACACTATTGGCGAGCTGCTGTTCAACAACAAGGAGTCTGAGGTCACCTTACCTGACTACAACCTAGGTCCATCTGGGCAAAGCTAAACTTAGTAATCACTTAGTGTACCGCATGGCATGACAAGATGAGGTGATCAGGTTCCCCATGACGTGTATGTTTGCAGGAGGGAGAGGAAGTTAAAGGTGACCATCAAGCATGCCTCCCTAGTTAGCTTACAACAGTTGCAGATGCTCATGGACGGGATCTTCACGGACATATCAGTGTAGCTGCTCCACGTACTCGACATTGTGTTGCGCGGCATCGTGTTCAACGAACAGAATAACATGGGGTAGCAAAAGCTCTATGCCCTTTGCGTTGTTAGTCGTTATCGATCATTTTGCATGCTTTTCTTATTTTGGGGGGCTTGTTTTCACTGTGCACCTCAGGTTCGTACAGGTTGGCCAGTCTTTCTTCTCACAGACCATCAAGCAACCCATCAAGTTAGGCCAGGGTATCGAAGGATGGAATGGGTTCTACTAGAGCATCAGAACTACCCAGAGTAGATTGTCCCCCATCATAGGTCTATGACATGTATTCCTTGCATTCTGTTTCCACTTAGATGCAAGATGTTATGCTAGGATGCATGAATGATTGGGAAATATTCTAACTTGCCAATTAATGTATTCTGAACTGTGGATTGCACACATGTCATCAACTGATTTTGTCACGGAGGTTCTTGATACGTCTCCAACGTATCTCTAATTTTTTATTGCTCCATGCTATTATATATTCTGTTTTGGATGTTTAATGGGCTTATTTATACACTTTTATATTATTTTTCGGACTAACCTATTAACCCAAGGCCCAGTACAAATTGCTCTTTTTTTGCATATTTCAGTGTTTCGTAGAAAAGGAATATCAAACGGAGTCCAAACGGAATGAAACCTTCGGGAGAGTTATTTTTGGAACGGAAGCAACCCAGGAGACTTGGAGTAGACGTTAGGGAAGCTTCAAGGAAGCCACGAGGCAGGAAGGCGCGCCCTACCCCTTGGGCACGCCCCCACCCTCATGGGCCCCTCGTGGCTCCCTTGACCGACTTCTTTGGCCTATATATATCCATATACCCTAAAAACATCGAGGACTAGAATAGATCGGGAGTTCCGCCGCTGCAAGCCTCTGTAGCCACCAAAAACCAATCGGGACCCTGTTCCGGCACCCTGTCGGAGGGGGGGAACCCTCACCGGTGGCCATCTTCATCATCCCGGCGCTCTCCATGACGAGGAGGGAGTAGTTCACCCTCAGGACTGAGGGTATGTACCGGTAAGTATGTGTTTGATCTCTCTCTCTCTCTCGTGTTCTTGAGATGGTATGATCTTGATGTATCGCGAGCTTTGCTATTATAGTTGGATCTTATGATGTTTCTCCCCCTCTACTCTCTTGTAATGGATTGAGTTTTCCCTTTGAAGTTATCTTCTCAGATTGAGTCTTTAAGGATTTGAGAACACTTGATGTATGTCTTGCATGTGCTTATCTGGGGTGACAATGGGATATCACGTGATCTACTTGATGTATGTTTTCGTGATCAACTTGCGGGTTCCATGACCTCGTTAACTTACGCATAGGGGTTGGCACATGTTTTCGTCTTGACTCTCCGGTAGAAACTTTGGGGCACTCTTTGAAGTTCTATGTGTTGGTTGAATAGATGAATCTGAGATTGTTTGATGCATATCTTATAATCATACCCGCGGATACTTGAGGTGACATTGGAGTATCTAGGTGACATTAGGGTTTTGGTTGATTTGTGTCTTAAGGTGTTATTATAGTATGAACTCTATGATAGATAGATCCAAAAGAATAATTTGAGGTGGTTTCATACCCTACAATAATCTCTTCGTTTGTTCTCCGCTATTAGTGACTTTGGAGTGTCTCTTTGTTGCATGTTGAGGGATAGTTATATGATCCAATTATTTTATTATTGTTGAGAGAACTTGCACTAGTGAAAGTATGAACCCTAGGCCTTGTTTCCTAGCATTGCAATATCGTTTACGCTCACTTTTATCTCGTGTTACCTTGCTGTTTTTATAAATCCAGATTACAAATACCTATATCTACCATCAATATTGCACTTGTATCACCATCTCTTCGCCGAACTATGCAGGGTTGTTTGAGAGAGACCATCTTCATCCTACGCCTCCCATGGATTGATAAACCTTAGGTCATCCACTTGAGGGAAATTTGCTACTGTCCTACAAACCTCTACACTCGGAGGCCCAACAACGTCTACAAGAAGAAGGTTGTGTAGTAGACATCAAACAGTTTATGTTCTTAATAGGAGAGATATCATTCATGCCATTGATTATCTTGATTATCTTAAGATATGCATATTTTTGGTATCTACTAGTTCTCTCTCATCGTGGCCGAATAATTTCTCTCGCGTAGATAATAATATCCTGCTCTTAGCACCGGCCTTCACTTCGTGTAACAACTTCTTATTATTTTGTCCCCTCAAACATTTCATCCATGAGAACCAAGTTTGATCAACGATATATTCTAAAAATAAGAGCAACTTTATTAATTTACGTACCTTATCTTCAGCCACCATGTTCTCTTCGAAGGGTGAAGGCGGATTCACTAAACCTAAAATAAGGGCAAAGGATATATATAATATGCCGGTTCTAAAATGAAGTTGTATAGGCATAGGAAATCAGAGTAAAACTTGGAGAGTCTCCATAATCTCGACTTCTCGGTTTCTTAGCCGGTGTCTATCTTACTAAGATACTGGTGCAGCCTAAGGTGTTGGTGCTCCACCGCACTCTAGGAAGTATGACTATGATTTGCCAATACCCAAATGGGTTGTTACTGGTCACTCCCCTTCTTAATTCAGACTTGTTTGAGCAGCCAACCTTCCTATAAATTTCTCACCTCTTCTTGGTGAGTATGTGTCATTCTTTTAGCTTCTCAACTATTGATAAACCGAACACTTTCTTTTTTAGTGCTCATGGACGTAGATATGTCTGGTGGCTTTCCACTTTCAGATATATTTTTCTAAATGGATCATTGAATATAATGAGAAACATAGGAATGGGGTATATTTGCATAGATAATTTCTTTATTAAATATTTATATTTGACAAATTTGTTTGGTTGGATGGTTTGGAAGGTAGTCACTGGGAAATTAAATGGACTTGCTTACATGCCAGCCTATATGCATACGTACATTTTAGCCAAGTTCATAGAAGCGCAACACACAAGGAGTTTTACTCGTGAAGGGACACTAGTGAGCTGTGAGCACAGTCATTTTATAAGGGGATTAAATATTTTACGTTGTGAATGTAAGCACCACTCGAAAGGAAGGTGAACCCCTTCATGGTTAAAGAAAACCTTTAAGGTGGCAACTAACGAATATATCATTGTAGCTTAAAAATATAGTACTTTTGGTTCTCATTTAGAATTGTTTTAAGCCTTAGTAGACTTCTGAAAAGCCATAATTTCAGTTTAGTGACAAGTGTAGCTTCCACCAGATTTTACGGAAAAGTACAGCCCCGATTTGTTGAGAAGTCTAACATCCACTTGATATATAAAAAGATAAACTTTATCGCCACTAGTATTAAAAGAGCAAACATAAATTACCCTAAATCCACAAAACAAATTGTACACGAGATAAAGAGAACCCTTCGATCAAATCAACTTAAACATATCCTACTGCCCATATTACGTTAATGGTATGCCACTCAGATCAATGTCTCCGATCAAATGTTTTGCCAACCAGACGCCATGGTTTGCCAATCATCCTAATGCTCTCTGTCCTCGACCCCTCTCGCAACTCCCTGATTTCCGATCAATTCCACCGAATCATGCCTCCCCAACCTTTGTTTCTCTAGGCACCAGATCAAGAGGAACAGACCACAACAACCTTGCGCCATCGCTCGTCCCTTCTCCCGTCCCATGCACTTCCCCTTTGACCTGTTTCTTTCTCCTTCCCATTCCACAAGGCAGAGTTGGCTAACGCACGCGTGGGGGTTGCTTCACTTATAGTACATGCGTTGCGCTTGGTCACGGGGAGATGGTGAGTCGAGGGGAGTGTGGCGGTGGCTGGGAAAACGTGGACCAGGCGGTGGTAATCCCGATGTTGGTGCTGGCTGTGGGCGCGAATACTACCAAGGACAGGGTAGCAGTGACGGTGTCGGTGGCGGCAGTCGTGGCCATTGTTAGTACCAAGGAGATGGCATTGACTATGGGTACTACAAAGGAGACAATGACGGCAGCTGTGGCCGTGCAAACTAGCAAGGACTCCGCAAGAACCTGTGCACTATCGGCGAGCTGCCACACAACACCAAGGAGTTTGTGGTCACCTTACCTGTCTACAAGCTAGGTCCATCTGCGCAAAGGTAAACTCAGTTAGTCAATCAGTGTGCCCCATGACATGACAATGAGGTGATCAGGTTCCCCATGGCATGTATGTGTGCAGGAGGGAGAGGAAGTTCAATGTGACAATTAAGCACGCCACCTCGTCAGCCTATAGTAGTTGTAGATGCTCATGGACGGGATCTTCGCGGGCATACCGGCGTAGGCGCTGCACATGCTCGACATTGTGTTGCATGACATCATGATCAACGAACGGAATAACATGGGGCAAGAACTGCTCTCAGCCTTTTTCGTTGTTAGTCGTTATCGATCATATTGCATGCTTTTGTTATTTGTTGGGGGCCTTGTTGTCACAGTGTGCCTCTGGTTCGTCCCGATAGGTGGGCATTTCTTCTCACAGAACATCAAGGAAACCATCAAGTTAAGCCAGGGTATCGAAGGATGGAACGGGTTCTACCAGAGCATTAGACCTAGCCAGAGTAGATTGTCCCTCAGCATAGGTCTGTGACATGTACTCCTTGCATTATGTTTCCACTTTCCCGCAACATGTTACGCCAGGATGCATGAATGATGGGGAAATACTTTTACTTGTCAATTAGTGTATTCTGAATTTTGGATTGCAGACATGTCATCGACTGATTTCATCACGGAGGTTCTTAATAGGAGAGATCTCATTTATGACACTCGTGATCTTGATTATCTTAATATATGCATATTTTTCGAATCAACCAGTTATCTCTCGTCGCGGGCCGAGAAGTCTCTCTCATAGATAATAATATGTTGCTCTTAGCACTGGTTTTCACTCCGTGTAGCAGTTTCTTCTTATTTTGTGTCCTCAAACACTTCATCCATGAGAACCAAGTTTTCATCAATGATATATTTTAAAAGTAAGAGCAGCTCTATTAATTTACGTACCTTGTCTTCAGAGACCATGTTTTTAGTAAACTTCTGAAAAGCCATAATTTCAGTTTTAGTGAAAAGTGTAACTTTCACCATATTTTATGGAAAAGTACAACTCCAGTTTATTGAAAAGTGTAACATCCACTTGATATCTAAAAAGATTAACTTTACCTCCACAAGTATTAAAAGAGCAAACATAAATTCCCCTAGTCCACACAATAAGCAGTACACGAGATAATAAGAACCTTCTGATCAAATTAACTTAAACATATCCTACCGCCCATATTACGGCAATGGTATGCCACTCTGATCAACGTCTCCGATCAAATGTTCTGCCAACCAGACGTTGTGGTTTGCCAATCATTCTAACGCTCCATGGCCTCGATCCCCTCCCTTAATTTCCTGATTTCTGATAAATTTCACCTGAATCATGTCTCCTCGACCCTTCTTTTTATAGGCACCAGATTAAGAAGAACGGATCCGCGACAACCTTGCGCCATCGCTCGTCCCTTCTCCCGTCCCGTGTGCTTCCCCTTTGATCTGCATCTTTATCCTTCCCCTTCCACAAGGCAGAGACGGCTAGCACACGCATGTGGGTCGCTTTAGTTCTAGTACATGTGTCAGTGTTGCTCTTGGTGAGGGGGAGATGGCAAGTTGAGGGGAGTGTGGCGGTGGCCGGGAAAACCCCGATGCTGCTTAGGCGGAGCATGGTGGCCGCGATGACGGGCCGTATTACGGAGGCCGTGGTGGTGGACCAGGAGGCGGCAATACCGATGATTGTGCTGGCTGTGGGCGCGACTACTAAGGACAAAGTAGTAGTGACAAATTTGTTTGGTTGTATGGTTTGGAGGTATTAACTATGAAATGAAATGCACTTGATTACATGTCACCTTATGTGCCAGCATATATTTTAGCCAAGTCCATAGCAGCACAACACACAAGGCGTTTTACTCGTGAAGGGACACTAGTGAGTGCACTCATTTTATAAGGGGGTTAAATTTTTATGTTGTTAATGTAAGCACTACTCGAAAGGAAGGTGAACCCCTTCACGGTTAAAGAAAACCTTTCAGGTGGCAACTAAGGAATATATCTCTGAAGCTTAAAAAGAATATAGTACCATTGATTCTCATTTGTTTGGAATTTTCTTGATGCATAATAGACTTGTAAAAGGCATAATTTCAGTTTAGTGAAAAGTGCAACTTCCACTTTATTTTATGGAAAAGTACAACCCACTTTATTGAAAAGTGTAACATCAACTTGATATCTAAAAAAGCTCAACTTTATCACCACTACTATTAAAAAGCAAACTTAAATTCCCCTAAATCCACATAGCAAAATGTACACGGGATAACCAGAACCCTCAGATCAAATCAACTTAAACATATCCTACTGCCCATATTACATCAATGGTATGCCACTCGGATTAACATCTCTGATCAGATGTCCTACCGACCACACACCGTAGTCTACCAATCATCCTAATGCTCCAGGTCCCCGATCCCCGCCCACAACTTGCTGATTTCTAATCAATTCCACCCGAATCATGCCTCCCCGACTTTCTTTCTCTAGGAACTAGATCGAGAAGAACAAACCCACATCAATCTTGCGTCACCGCTCCTCCATTCTCCCCTCCCGTGCACTTCCCCTTCGATCTGCTTCTTTCTCCTTCCCCTTCATAAGGCAGGTTTGGCTAGCGCATGCATGTGGGTTGCTTCACTTCCAGTACATGTGTGAGTGCTACGCTTAGTGAGGGGGAGATGGTGAGTCAAGTGGAGCGCGGCGGTGGCCGGTCCAACCCCGATGCAGCTCAGGAAGGGTACGGTTGCTGTGGTGGCGGGCTGTACTATGGAGGCCATGGTGGTGGACCAGGCGGTGGTAATCTCAATGGCATCGCGAGTTGTGGGCATAGATACTACCAGGACAGGGAAGCAATGACGGTGCCGATGGCAGCTGCCATGGCCATGGTTACTACCAAGGAGATGGCGGTGACCATGGGTACTAACAATGAGGCGGTGATGGAAGCCGTGGCCGTACACACTATGAAGGAGGCCGCAAGAGCATGTACACGGTCGGCGAGCTGCCATTCAGAACCAAGGAGTTTAAGGTCACCTTACCTGACTACAAGATAGGTCCATCTAGGCAAAGGTAAACTCAGTTAGTCAGACAGTGTGCCGCACGAAATTCGAAGATGAGGTGATCAGTTTCCCCATGACATGTATGTTTGCAGGAGGGAGAGGAAGTTCAAGGTGAAAATCAAGCATGCCACCGTCGTCATCCTACAACAGTTGCAGATGCTCATGGACAGGATCTTCACGGTCATACTGGCATGGGTGCTACACATGCTCAACATTGTGTTGCGTGACATCGTGCTCAACGAACGGAATAACATGGGGTAAGAACTGCTCTTTGCCCTTTTCTTTGTTTTTCGTCATCGATTTGCATGCTTTTCTTATTTTATTTTATTTGGGGGGGCTTGTTATCGCTGTGCACCTTAGGATCGTAGTACATATATAGGAAATCAAAGTAAAACTTAGAGAGTCTCCATAATATAGACTTCTTTGTTTCTTAATAGGTGTCTATCTTACCAAGATACTGGTGCAACTTTAGGTGCTTGTGCTCCACCCCACTCTAAGAAGTGTGACTGTGATTTGCAAATACCCAAATGGGTAGTGTACTACCCGCTCCCCTTCGTAATTCAGACTTGTTTGAGCACACAACCTTCCTATAACTTTCTCGCCTAGATCCAACAAAAGAAGGAAGATGTATGGCCTCCCTCAAACAAAGGAAGGAAGGATGGGAGTTTACCGGTAGGCAGTGACCACAACCGAAAAGTGCTCAGCTCAAAGAAAGAAGGTGGTGGGGGCTTCAATTTCATGTGCCTCTTTGTTCCACACCTCTTCTTGGTGAGTATGAGTCATTCTTTTAGTTTCTCGACTATCAGTAAAGTGAACACTTTCTATTTTTAGTGCACGTAGGCGTAGATATGTGTGGTGACTTTCCACTTTTTGATATATTTTTTCTCATTGGTGGTTCGCTGAATATATCGAGAAACATAGGAATCTGGTATGTTTTCATTGATATTTGCTTTGTTAAGTATTTATATTTCACAAAATTGTTTGGTTGTATGGAATGCAAGGTAGTAACTACTAAATGAAAATGGACTTGCTTAAATGTCAACTTATAAGCCTACGTACATTTTAGCCAAGTTCATAGCAGCGCAACACACAAGGCGTTTTAGTAGGGAAGGGACACTAGTGAGTGCAGTCATTTTATAAGGGGATTAAATATTTTATGTTTTGAATGCAAGCTCTACTCGAAAGGAAGGTGGCCCCCTTCACGGTTAAAGAAAACCTTTCAGCCGACAACTAACGAATATATCACCATAGCTTTAAAGAATATTGTGCCGTTGATTCTTAGTTTCTTGGAATTTTCTTCAAGCTCTGTGGACTTCTAAAAGGCATCATTTCAGTTTAGTGAAAATTGTAACTTCCACCTGATTTTATGGAAAAGTACAACCCTATCGGGCCCATGGACCCTAGGGTATCCAGGGTCGGCTGCCTTCGGCCAGGGCACACGACGCAAGACGAGGGCCCAGCAAGTGGCCCACTTACAAGCATCGCGAACAAGAATCCTCACGAGACCTCTGCAGCAAGCATCTCGAACAGGATGGCAGCTTCGCCAAGAGCCTCGCGAGCTGTTGGGCTCGGTCATGCAGTCTCGCGGCATCATGTAGGTGATGCGTGTGGCGACGATCAGCGACAGAGGCTGCACCAGCAGGCGCGGATGATGAGGATTTCCTCTTTTGTGCTAAGGGAGCAAGGCCAACAAGAAGGTTCCCAAAGCAACCCCCAAAGGTTTCCTGATCAGTGTAAGAAGACCAAGATGGGCGCAGGGCGGAGGTCATTCCAGAGCCGACCGACACGTCATGGACAGTGGCTTTGCAGGCAAAGACCTACTTTTGTCAGGATAGACTACGCCCCTGCCCCCCTTCAAAATTGCCATTGTGTGGCAAGACTTCCCGCCAATGTTTTCACGGGAAGAGGACCAAGGAAGATATAAAAGGAGGGCAGGGTGCCGTCGTAGAGCAAGGATAATTCTGGAGCCTCAACCCTTGTACCCTTTCTTTCCCAAGCAATCCAAACCAAGCAGGAGTAGGGTTTTATACCGCATGGTGTCCCGAACCTAGGTAACCCACCATGCCGTTGATCCGCTCCCGCTTGCTTGCTCTCACTATAGCCTCGTCGTGTGTCAGAGTATTGTCACATGAGTCGGCAGGGGATACCACGAGTCGACAGATGCCACAGGGTGGCTTGAGGTGAGGGCAAGACTGCCATGGAATATCCGTGGACGGGTATGCGAGTAGCAGGCGCTAGTTTACCCAGGTTCGGAGCTCTCCAGAGAGATAATACCCCTAATCCTGCATGTCTGAATATATGTGGTATATCTGGTACAGAGTTTCTCTTGGAGCTGTATCTAAAAGCAGTGCCAGATGCATCTGGTTTCGTATATGTATGTGTGTGGTGTGGTGGCCGTTGCTTGGCCAAAGGTGCCAGGCCATGTGTGGTTGTGGGAGTGAGCCCATACGTGAGGGAGTTGATGGATGGATGTGTGCCCCTTTTATAGTGTGGGCTAGCTTAGGAAGTAAGCTATGTGAGCATGGGTGTGGGCATGGTGGGTGGTGGCCCACCCACCAACTATACTATTCGGGGGACATCAATGTGACATGTTGCACCTGCTCCACTATCCTCTAGCAGTGCCGGGTACATCTGTCTCGTCGGGGTCTTGTCGGTGGGACACCGTAGTTGACTTCACGTAGTAGGCCAACTGGAGCAACCGGACGAAGAGCAGGTCGGGTAGCCGGGTGGTCAGCCGTCCCGGGCAGTCGGACATGGGGCCGTCTGGGGCGGCCTGAGCAGTCAGACTGAGGGGCTTTGCTAGCCCCGATGTCTTGAAATATTGTCTCGCCGTCTTTGGGGTACCCATGGTCTATTACCCCGACAGTAGCCTCCGAGCCTCTGGGCAACTTGGCAAAGTTGGGCGGAGGTTTTTTAGCGAGTGTTGATGTAGAAGATGCTTGATGACGGCCGGCTGCGGGCCGCAGCCAGCGCAGCTTCCTTCCGGCGGGGGCGCGCGAGCGCACCCGCTGGCTGTAGCCTCCGGGCAACTTTGGAAAAGTTTGGTCGAGGTTGTTCACAGTTGTTGGTGCAGACGATGGCGTCGAGGGGCTGGTTGCAGCCAGCAACGGGCGTGCAACAGGCGAGGCATGTTCCGAGCGGGGGCACGTAAGCACACCCGCTGGGTGGAGCCTCTGAGCCTCCAGGCAACTTGGAAAAGTTGGGCGGAGGGTCTTGTTGTTAATGATGTAGCCGACGGCGATGTCAAGGGTGCCAGGAGCGGACACAGACTCCGCCGGCTGGTAGGCGCGGGGCCGTGCCGAGCAAGGACACAGAGTCCGCCGTCTGATGCTGTCGGATGCGGACGCAGAGTCCGCCAACTGATGGTGTTGGGCACGGACGCGGAGTCCGCCGACTGATGCCGTCGGGCGCGGTCGCAGAGTCCGCCGACTGATGCCGTCGGGCGCGGATGTGGAGTCTGCCTACTGATGGTGTCAGCGCGGACGCGGAGTTCGCCGATTAATGTCATCGATGACAGCTGGCTACGGGCTGCAGCCATCGTGGCTTGCTTCCAGTGGGGGCGCGCCAGTGCACCCGCTGGGTGTAGCCACCGAGCCTCCGGGCGACTCGAAGAGTCGGGCAGAGGGTTTTTGCTGCAGACGAAGCAGGCGATGGGATGCCGATTGCAGCCGGCGTCGGCCCTGCACCCAGCCTCCGGGCGAGGAGGTGGTTCCCCTCGGAGATGATCATGCAAAAGACAAGGTTAGTCCGCGCAGATATATCAAATGTTTGCTTTTAGTAGTGCAAGTTTTATGCGGAGGGTACCGACTCGGTTTCGTCCGAGCCCCCTTCAATCTTTTTCATGTCCCCTCCTTTCTTTGGCTTGTGCTCTCGCTAGTCGGACAGCCGCTCTGCGATCTGTGGCTGAGAGTGGGCCGCGGGGTGGAGTGTACAGTACTCAGACTCCAGGAGCGGATTTAACCGAGCAGATACTCATAAAGCAAACAGTTGGGTCGCCCGAACCGTTATCTCCCCGGACGTTTTTCGCGTGGGTGGCCTCCAGCGTTTGCTCTTGCTAGCCAAACAGCCGCTCTGTGGTCTGTAGCCGAGAGTGAGCCTTAGGTACCGTGCACGCTACTAAGCCGTCTGCGGGAACGAATGTCTCAGGCCAAGCGGACAGCCTCCACGCCAACTTTGGTTGGCGCCAGGGAACAATAGTGCAACTATAATAAAGGAGGAGGTGGTCCCAGAGCGTCGCTCAGGGTTATCCGTGTTTGCACGGTGCAAAAATATGCAGGTGAGGAGCTCACATTGCTTTGACACAGACGGGGTGGAGATGATCTCCGGCAGGCGGCCCGAGCCTCCGGGCGCTCAAGGGATCCCCCCACCCGGTCAGGCCCATCCAGTCAGGCGGCAGAGCGAGAGGCGGCCGAGCCGGCTTGGCACTTCCAGCGATGCCTCTAGGTGGCCGGGTCGGCTTGGCACAGCCGACCTGGCGCTGAAATGGGCAGGCTGGGCCGCCAGCGGAGCGGCACCGCGGGCGGGCGGAGGCGTCTTTTGTTTTCTTCTTTTTCTTCTTCAGCCAGCTGCTAGCAGCCGGACGGACACTATTTTAATAGGATGCTTCTTTTTCACCAGCTGTTGGCAGCCGGACGCTTCTATCTTTTATCCGGTTGTTGGCAGTCGTCCTCTCTTTCTTTCTTTCTTTCTTTCTTTTCACCCGGAAACTTCTCTTTCTTTTCTTGGGTAGGCGGCCCCCCTTTTTTCAGCCGGCTAGCAGGTAGTCGGCCTCTTCTTTTCTTTTTTCTGTCTTCAGCCGGTCTTGGGCAGTCAGGTGCACGCACATTTCTTTTTTCTTTTCTTTCTTTACCCAGCCGACCTCTCTCTCTCTCTTCTTTTTGTTTCCAGCCGACCCCTTTTTCTTTCTCCAGCAGAGGTAGCCGGCCGAAGGCACTCGAGGCGCGGAGAGCCGGTGAGGGTGCGCGGGGCTTCCCGGAGCGCGTCAGCCGGCCGGAGCAGCAAGCCGGCAAGGCGAGCTCGTCCGCGACAGAGTCGACGCGAGCCGGCACGCGCGGAACGCCGCAAGACGGACGCACGCGCGGGGGAAGCAGGCGGAGCTGGCGCCCGGATGCCGGCCGACGCGTGTGGGGAGCCAGTGGGTGGAATCGAAGACGACCGGGCCGTCCAGGTGGTGGCGCAGGCGGCCGAAGCAACAAGCCGACAACAGGGACTTGGCAGCCAGACGGGCGCGGGGAGGAGGCTGACCCGACGCACGAAGCCGGCAGCCGGAGCCAGTGCGGCGCATGGAGCCGGGCCGGGCGCCGGCCGAGGCGCGGGAGCCAGCATGGACGGGCCGGAGGCCAGGCGAACGCAGCCGCACGCGGAGCCCGGAAGCCGGACGAGGCAGAGCCACGGGCGAACGCAGGACGCCGAGCGGGAGCCGGCCTGCACGGGAGGACGGAGTGAGGCACGGCGTAGCAGGAGCCGGCCCTCGTAGTTGGAGGAGCGGTGATGGCCGGGTGCTGGGACGCAGCGCCGTTGGTGGAGAGCAGCAGCGGGCAGGGAGCCACGGGTAGCTCCATCGCAGGAGTCGAGGGCGACGTGCGCCCCGGAGTAGCACCAGAGGGGTCAGCCGCCGGCAGGCGGGCGCTGCACGATGGGGGAGCCGGCGCCGTGGGGGAGCGCGGTCAGCGAGGCGCGGCTGCAGCCGGTGGCTGGGAAGGAGGCGCGCAATCCATGCAGAGGAGGTGCTTGGCGGCAGGGCTGCCAGTGGAGGAAACGCGCGGCGATGTGGTCTGAGTAGTGTCCGGGCAGCGTATGGCCCTTGTTTTGGTGGAGTATGGCCATTATACAGGCATTATCTGACCATGGTATGGGGATCATCTGGGTTGTGTATGGCTAGTGAGGATGCGAGCGTGTGCACAAGCTTGTGCACAGCAGCATGCCGCAGCAGGAGAGGCAGGCAGCCGAGCGGCTAGAGATGGCGGAGGCGGCTCCCTGGCCGAGACGAGGCGAGCCAGGCAAGAGGAGAGCTCGACGGCGGCCGGAGTAAGAGCTCGACGGCGGCAGCGTACGGCACACGAGGAGCTTGAAGAGGTCTGACCGGGCATGAGCAGCGCACACGCATGTACTTGAACCCCCCGGAGAAGAAACACAAGGTGGAGACGGCGTTGCGGCCATCGCCGATGGCGCCGACGCGCCGTCCCATATGGCCGTCCCGGGGGCGTGTTCATGTCGAACCCCCCGAGCCTCCGGGCAGACGGTGGCGATGCCATGATGGTGATGACAAAGAGGACGAGGTCGACGGCGAGGACGCGCCGCCCCTCGCGGCCGCTCTGGGGGTGTGGCGATGTCGGGCCCCGAGCGCTACTGGAGAGATGACGGCGAGCCGTGGTGATGATGGCGAAAGGGGTCCCGCCCGGACTGCGGAAACAGCAGCAGCTTGCCCTACGGTGGGCGCCAACTATCAGAGTATTCTCGCGTCAGTCGGCAGGGGATACCGCGAGTCGACAAATGCCACAGGGTGGCTTGAGATGAGGGCAAGACTGTCGTGGAATATCCGGGGATGGGTATGCGAGTAGCACACGCTAGTTTACCCAGGTTCTGTTAGAAATATGCCCTAGAGGCAATAAAGAATGGATTATTATATTTCCTTGTTCATGATAATTGTCTATTGTTCATGCTATAATTGTATTGTTCGGAAATCATAATACATGTGTGAATACATAGACCACAATGTGTCCCTGGTAAGCCTCTAGTTGACTAGCTCGTTGATCAATAGATAGTCATGGTTTCCTGACTATGGACATGGGGATGTCATTGATAACGGGATCACATCATTAGGAGAATGATGTGATGGACAAGACCCAAACCTAAGCATAGCACAAAAGATCGTATAGTTCGTTTGCTGGAGCTTTTCGGAATGTCAAGTATCATTCCTTAGACCATGAGATTATGCAACTCCCGGATACCGTAGGAGTGCTTTGGGTGTATCAAACGTCACAACGTAACTGGGTGACTATAAAGGTGCACTACAGGTATCTCCGAAAGTATCTGTTGGGTTGGCATGAATCAAGACTGGGATTTGTCACTCCGTGTGACGGAGAGGTATCTCTGGGCCCACTCGGTAAGACATCATCATAATGAGCTCAATGTGATCAAGGTGTTGTTCACGGGATGATGTATTACGGGAACGAGTAAAGAGACTTGCCGGTAACGAGATTGAACAAGGTATCGGTATACCGACGATCGAATCTCGGGCAAGTATCATACCGATGGACAAAGGGAATTGAGTACGGGATTGATTAAAGTCCTCGACAACCTGGTTCATCCGATGAGATCATCGAGGAGCATGTGGGAGCCAACATGGGTATCCAGATCCTGCTGTTGGTTATTGACCGGAGATCGTCTCGGTCATGTCTGCATGTCTCCCGAACCCGTAGGGTCTACACACTTAAGGTTCGGTGATGCTAGGGTTGTTAAAGATATTAGTATGCAGCAAACCAAAGGTTGTTTGGAGTCCCGGATGAGATCCCGGACGTCACGAGAGGTTCCGGAGTGGTCCGGAGGTAAAGATTTATATATGGGAAGTTGTTGTACGGACACCGGAAAGTCTCGGGGGCATATCGGTATTGTACCGGGGCCACCGGAGAGGCACCAGGGGTCCACCTTGAGGGGCCAGCCCTCTCGGAGGGCTTCATGGGCCACAAGGGGCAGGGAACCAGCCCCTGGAGGGCTGGGCGCACCCCCTTCCCTTGGGCCCATGCGCCTAGGGTTGGGGGGAAACCCTAGTGGGGGCGCCCCCCTTGCTTGGGGGGCAAGCCCCCCACCCTTGGCCGCCGCCCCCCTGGAGATCCATCTCCAGGGCTGCGCCCCCCCTAGGGGGCCTATATAAAGGGGGGAGAGGGAGGGCAGCCGCGCCCCTGCTGCATTGGCGCCTCCCTCTCCCCGTTACACCTCTCCCTCTCTCCACAGAAGCTTGGCGAAGCCCTGCTGGAACTCTGCTGCATCCACCACCACGCCGTCGTGCTGCTGGATCTTCATCAACCTCTCCTTCCCCCTTGCTGGATCAAGAAGGAGGAGACGTCGATCGTCCCGTACGTGTGTTGAACGCGGAGGTGCCGTCCTTTCGACGCTGGTCATCGGTGATTTGGATCACGGCGAGTACGACTCCATCATCCACGTTCTCCTTGAACGCTTCCGTTGCGATCTACAAGTGGTATGTAGATGCTCTCCTATCCCCTCGTTGCTAGAATACTCCATGGATAGATCTTGGTGATGCGTAGGAATATTTTAATTTCTGCCACGATCCCCAACAGTGGCATCATGAGCTAGGTCTATGCGTAGTTTCTATGCACGAGTAGAACACAAAGTAGTTGTGGGCGTCGAATTGTCAATTCTTCTTGCCGTTACTAGTCCTATCTTGGTTCAGCGGTATTGTGGGATGAAGCGGCCCGGACCAACCTTACACGTACGCTTACGTGAGACCGGTTCCACCGACTCACATGCACTAGTTGCATAAGGTGGCTGGCGGGTGTCTGTCTCTCCCACTTTAGTTGGATCGGATTCGATGAACAGGGTCCTTATGAAGGGTAAATAGAGATTGACAATTCACGTTGTGGTTTTAACGTAGGTAAGAAATGTTCTTGCTAGCAACCTATAACAGCCACGTAAAAACTTGCAACAACAATTAGAGGACGTCTAACTTGTTTTTGCAGCAAGTGCTTTGTGATGTGATATGGCCAGAAGTCGTGATGAATCATGTGATGTATGAGATGATCTTGTTATTGTAATAGGAATCACAACTTGCATGTCGATGAGTATGACAACCGGCAGGAGCCATAGGAGTTGTCTTTATTTATTTATGACCTGCGTGTCAACTTAAATCGTCATGTAATTACTTTACTTTATTGCTAAAGCGTTAGCCATAGTAGTAGAAGTAATAGTTGACGTGACAACTTCACGAAGACACGATGATGGAGATCATGATGATGGAGATCATGGTGCCATGCCGGTGACGATGATGAACATGGCGCCCCGAAGATGGAGATCAAAGGAGCGAAATGATGTTGGCCATATCATGTCACTATTTGATTGCATGTGATGTTTATCATGTTTTACATCTTATTTGCTTAGAACGACGGTAGCATAAATAAGATGATCCCTCATTAAAATATCAAAAATGTGTTCTCCCTAACTGTGCACCGTTGCTAAGGTTCGTCGTTCCGAAGCACCACGTGATGATCGGGTGTGATAGGTCCTTACGTTCGCATACAACGGGTGTAAGCCAGATTTACACACGCAATACACTTAGGTTGGATTGACGAGCCTAGCATGTACAGACATGGCCTCGGAACACGGAGGACCGAAAGGTCGAACATGAGTCGTATAGAAGATACGATCAACATGGAGATGTTCACCGATGATGACTAGTCCGTCTCACGTGATGATCGGACACGGCCTAGTTGACTCGGATCATGTATCACTTAGATGACTAGAGGGATGTCAAATCTGAGTGGGAGTTCATTCATTAATTTGATTAGATGAACTTAATTATCAGGAACTTAGTCTAAATCTTTACAATATGTCTTGTAGATCAAATGGCCCACGCTAATGTCACCCTCAACTTCAACGCGTTCCTAGAGAAAACCAAGCTGAAAGATGATGGCAGCAACTATGCGGACTGGGTCCGGAACCCGAGGATCATCCTCATAGCTGCCAAGAAAGATTATGTCCTAGAAGCACCGCTAGGTGATGCACCATTCCCAGCAAACCAGGACGTTATGAACGCCCATCAGTCTCGTGCTGATGATTACTCCCTCGTTCAGTGCGGCATGCTTTACAGCTTAGAACCGGGGCTCCAAAAGCGTTTTGAGCAACACGGAGCATATGAGATGTTCGAGGAGCTGAAATTGATTTTCCAAGCTCATGCCCGGGTCGAGAGATATGATGTCTCCGACAAGTTCTTTAGCTGTAAGATGGAGGAGAATAGCTCTGTCAGTGAACACATACTCAAGATGTCTGGGTTGCACAACCACTTGACTCAGCTAGAAGTTAATCTCCCAGATGAGGCGGTCATTGACAGAATCCTTCAGTCGCTCCCACCTAGCTACAAGAGCTTCGTGATGAACTACAATATGCAGGGGATGGAAAAGACCATTCCCGAGTTGTATTCAATGCTGAAATCTGCAGAGGTGGAGATCAAAAAGGAACATCAAGTGTTGATGGTGAATAAAACCACTAAGTTCAAGAAAGGCAAGGGTAAGAAGAACTTCAAGAAGGACGGCAAGGAGGTTGCTGCGCCTGGTAAATCAGTTGCCAGGAAGAAGTCAAAGAATGGACCCAAACCTGAAACTGAGTGCTTTTATTGCAAGGGAACTGGTCACTGGAAGCGGAATTGCCCCAAGTACTTAGCAGATAAGAAGGCCGGCAACACTAAAGGTATATGTGATATACATGTAATTGATGTATACCTTACCAGTTCTCGTAGTAGCTCCTGGGTATTTGATACCGGTGCCGTTGCTCATATTTGTAACTCAAAACAGGAGCTGCGGAATAAACGGAGACTGGCGAAGGACGAGGTGACGATGCGCGTCGGGAATGGTTCTAGGGTCGATGTGATCGCCGTCGGCACGCTACCTCTACACTTACCTACGGGATTAGTTTTAAACCTCAATAATTGTTATTTAGTACCAAGTTTGAGCATGAACATTGTATCTGGATCTCGTTTAATACGATATGGCTACTCATTTAAATCCGAGAATAATGGTTGTTCTATTTATATGAGTGATATGTTTTATGGTCATGCTCCGATGGTTAATGGTTTATTCTTAATGAATCTCGTACGTGATGTTACACATATTCATAGTGTGAATACTAAAAGATGTAAAGTTAGTAACGATAGTCCCACATACTTGTGGCACTGCCGCCTTGGTCACATTGGTGTCAAGCGCATGAAGAAGCTCCATGCTGATGGACTTTTAGAGTCTCTCGATTATGAATCATTTGACACGTGCGAACCGTGCCTCATGGGCAAAATGACCAAGACTCCATTCTCAGGGACAATGGAGCGAGCAACCAACTTGTTGGAAATCATACATACAGATATGTGTGGTCCAATGAGCGTTGAGGCTCGTGGAGGCTATCGTTATGTTCTCACTCTCACTGATGATTTGAGTAGATATGGGTATGTCTACTTAATGAAACACAAGTCTGAGACCTTTGAAAAGTTCAAGGAGTTTCAGAGTGAGGTTGAGAATCAACGTGACAGAAAAATAAAGTTCTTACGATCAAATCGTGGGGGAGAATATTTAAGTCACGAATTTGGCACACACTTAAGAAAATGTGGAATCGTTTCACAACTCATGCCGCCTGGAACACCTCAGCGTAACGGTGTGTCCAAACGTCGTAATCGCACTCTATTGGATATGGTGCGGTCTATGATGTCTCTTACAGATCTACCGCTATCATTTTGGGGATACGCTCTAGAGACAGCCGCATTCACTTTAAATAGGGCTCCGTCAAAATCCGTTGAGACGACACCGTATGAATTATGGTTTGGGAAGAAACCTAAGCTGTCGATTCTGAAAGTTTGGGGTTGCGATGTTTATGTCAAGAAACTTCAACCTGAAAAACTCGAACCCAAATCGGAAAAATGCGTCTTCATAGGATACCCCAAGGAAACAGTTGGGTATACCTTCTACCTCAGATCCGAAGGCAAGATCTTTGTTGCCAAAAACGGGTCCTTTCTAGAGAAAGAGTTTCTCACGAAAGAAGTAAGTGGGAGGAAAGTAGAGCTTGATGAAGTACTACCTCTTGAAAATCAGAGTAGCGCAGCTCAGGAAAATGTTCTTGTGGTGCCTACACCGATTAGAGAGGAGGTTAATGATGATGATCAAGATACTTCTGATCAAGCTCCTACTGAACTTCGTAGGTCCACAAGGACGCATTCCGCACCAGAGTAGTACGGCAACCCTGTCCTGGAAATCATGTTGTTGGACAACGGTGAACCTTCGAACTATGAAGAAGCGATGGCGGGCCCAGATTCCGACAAATGGCTAGAAGCCATGAAATCCGAGATAGAATCCATGTATGAAAACAAAGTATGGACTTTGAGTGACTTGCCCGATGATCGGCGAGCCATAGAAAATAAATGGATCTTCAAGAAGAAGACAGACGCGGATGGTAATGTAACCATCTATAAAGCTCGACTTGTCGCTAAGGGTTATCGGCAAGTTCAAGGGGTTGACTACGATGAGACTTTCTCTCCCGTAGCGAAGCTGAAGTCTGTCCGAATCATGTTAGCAATTGCCGCATACTATGATTATGAGATATGGCAAATGGATGTCAAAACGGCATTCCTTAACGGCTTCCTTAAGGAAGAATTGTATATGATGCAGCCGGAAGGTTTTGTCGATCCTAAGAATGCTAACAAAGTATGCAAGCTCCAGCGCTCTATCTATGGGCTGGTGCAAGCATCTCGGAGTTGGAACAGTCGCTTTGATGAGATGATCAAAGTGTTTGGTTTATGCAGACTTATGGAGAAGCCTGCGTTTACAAGAAAGTGAGTGGGAGCTCCGTAGCATTTCTCATATTATATGTGGATGACATACTATTGATGGGAAATGATATAGAATTCTTGGAAAGCATAAAGGCCTATTTGAACAAGTGTTTTTCAATGAAGGACCTTGGAGAAGCTGCTTATATATTAGGCATCAAGATCTATAGGGATAGATCGAGACGCCTCATCGGTCTTTCACAAAGTACGTACCTTGACAAGATTTTGAAGAAGTTCAAAATGGATCAGTCCAAGAAGGGGTTCTTGCCTGTATTGCAAGGTGTGCGATTGAGCACGGCTCAATGCCCGACCACGGCAAAAGATATAGAAGAGATGAGTGTCATCCCCTATGCCTCAGCTATAGGGTCTATTATGTATGCCATGCTGTGTACCAGACCCGATGTAAACCTTGCCGTAAGTTTGGTAGGTAGGTACCAAAGTAATCCCGGCAAGGAACACTGGACAGCGGTCAAAAACATCCTGAAGTACCTGAAAAGGACTAAGGATATGTTTCTCGTTTATGGAGGTGCCGAAGAGCTCGTCGTAAAGGGTTACGTCGACGCTAGCTTCGACACAGATCTGGATGACTCCAAGTCACAAACCGGATACGTGTATATTTTGAATGGAGGGGCAGTAAGCTGGTGCAGTTGCAAGCAAAGCGTCGTGGCGGGATATACATGTGAAGCAGAGTATATGGCAGCCTCGGAGGCAGCACAAGAAGCAGTCTGGGTGAAGGAGTTCATTACCGACCTAGGAGTCATACCCAATGCGTCGGACCCGATGACTCTCTTCTGTGACAACACTGGAGCAATTGCCCTTGCGAAGGAGCCCAGGTTTCACAGGAAGACCAGGCATATCAAGCGTCGCTTCAACTCCATTCGTGAAAGTGTTCAAAATGGAGACATAGAGATTTGTAAAGTACATACGGACCTGAATGTGGCGGATCCGTTGACTAAACCTCTCCCTAGAGCAAAACATGATCCACACCAAAATTCCATGGGTGTGCGATTCATCACAATGTAACTAGACTATTGTCTCTAGTGCAAGTGGGAGACTGTTGGAAATATGCCCTAGAGGCAATAATGAATGGATTATTATATTTCCTTGTTCATGATAAGTGTCTATTGTTCATGCTATAATTGTATTGTTCGGAAATCATAATACATGTGTGAATACATAGACCACAATGTGTCCCTGGTAAGCCTCTAGTTGACTAGCTCGTTGATCAATAGATAGTCATGGTTTCCTGACTATGGACATGGGGATGTCATTGATAACGGGATCACATCATTAGGAGAATGATGTGATGGACAAGACCCAAACCTAAGCATAGCACAAAAGATCGTATAGTTCGTTTGCTGGAGCTTTTCGGAATGTCAAGTATCATTCCTTAGACCATGAGATTATGCAACTCCCGGATACCGTAGGAGTGCTTTGGGTGTATCAAACGTCACAACGTAACTGGGTGACTATAAAGGTGCACTACAGGTATCTCCGAAAGTATCTGTTGGGTTGGCATGAATCGAGACTGGGATTTGTCACTCCGTGTGACGGAGAGGTATCTCTGGGCCCACTCGGTAAGACATCATCATAATGAGCTCAATGTGATCAAGGTGTTGTTCACGGGATGATGTATTACGGGAATGAGTAAAGAGACTTGCCGGTAATGAGATTGAACAAGGTATCGGTATACCGACGATCGAATCTCGGGCAAGTATCGTACCGATGGACAAAGGGAATTGAGTACGGGATTGATTAAAGTCCTCGACATCGTGGTTCATCCGATGAGATCATCGAGGAGCATGTGGGAGCCAACATGGGTATCCAGATCCCGCTGTTGGTTATTGACCGGAGATCGTCTCGGTCATGTCTGCATGTCTCCCGAACCCGTAGGGTCTACACACTTAAGGTTCGGTGACGCTAGGGTTGTTAAAGATATTAGTATGCAGCAAACCGAAGGTTGTTAGGAGTCCCGGATGAGATCCCGGACGTCACGAGAGGTTCCGGAGTGGTCCGGAGGTAAAGATTTATATATGGGAAGTTGTTGTACGGACACCGGAAAGTCTCGGGGGCATATCGGTATTGTACCGGGGCCACCGGAGAGGCACCAGGGGTCCACCTTGAGGGGCCAGCCCTCTCGGAGGGCTTCATGGGCCACAAGGGGCAGGGAACCAGCCCCTGGAGGGCTGGGCGCACCCCCTTCCCTTGGGCCCATGCGCCTAGGGTTGGGGGATACCCTAGTGGGGGCGCCCCCCTTGCTTGGGGGGCAAGCCCCCCACCCTTGGCCGCCGCCCCCCATGGAGATCCATCTCCAGGGCTGCGCCCCCCCCCCCTAGGGGGCCTATATAAAGGGGGGAGAGGGAGGGCAGCCGCACCCCTGCTGCATTGGCGCCTCCCTCTCCCCGTTACACCTCTCCCTCTCTCCACAGAAGCTTGGCGAAGCCCTGCTGGAACTCTGCTGCATCCACCACCACGTCGTCGTGCTGCTGGATCTTCATCAACCTCTCCTTCCCCCTTGCTGGATCAAGAAGGAGGATACGTCGATCGTCCCATACGTGTGTTGAACGCGGAGGTGCCGTCCTTTCGGCGCTGGTCATCGGTGATTTGGATCACGACGAGTACGACTCCATCATCCACGTTCTCCTTGAACGCTTCCGTTGCGATCTACAAGTGGTATGTAGATGCTCTCCTATCCCCTCGTTGCTAGAATACTCCATCGATAGATCTTGGTGATGCGTAGGAAAATTTTAATTCCTGCCACGATCCCCAACAGGTTCTACGCTCTCCAAAGAGATAATACCCCTACTCCTGCATGTCTAAATATATGTGGTATATCTGGTACAGAGTTGCTCCTGGAGTTGTATCTGAAAGAGTGCCACATGCATCTGGTTTCGTATATGTATGAGTGTGTGTTGTGGTGGAAGTGGCTTGTGGCCAAAGGTGCCAGGCCATGTGTGGCCGTGGGAGTGAGCCCATTCGTGAGGGAGTGGATGGATGGATGTGTGCCCCTTTTATAGTGTGGGCTGGCTTATCAAGTAAGTTATGTGACCATGGGTGTGGGCATGGTGGGTGGTGGCCCACCCACCAACTACACTATCTGGGGGACATCGATGTGACGTATTGCACCTGCTACAGTGCTTCACTATTCTCCAGCCGTGCAGGGTACAGCCGTCTTGTCGGGATCTTGTCGGTGGGACGCCGTAATTGACTTCACGTAGCAGGCTGACTGGAGCAGCCAGACGGAGAACAGGCCGAGCAGCCGGGTGGTCAGCCGGCCCGGGCAGTCGGACAGGAGCCCGTCTGGGGCGGCCTGAGCAGTCGGACTGAGGGGCTTTGCTAGCCCCGATGTCTTGAAATATTGTCTCGCCGTCTTCGGGGTACCCGTAGTCAATTACCACGACATCGTGTTTAGCTGTTAGTAGGGACAAGACGGTAAGAAGGAGCTCACCACGGTGTTCGATCCTTTGGGTCCGTGAAGCCCCCATTCCAACATTCGGCGTGCCAGGTAGGGTTGCGCTATCGTTCTTCCGTTCCGCTCCATCCTCCACCTCGCAAGCATCATGGATGACGCTCGCCACGAGCGTGCTGAGCGCAGGGCGGGTTGCGTCGCCCAGACGGAGCCTGTTGGGCCGCAACAACCGCCGCCACCGACCCAGCTGCATATGAGCAGCAGGACTCCTTCATGCACCCCTACGTGCAAGCAGACGGACGCACCGCCCCGGCCTCTTCCTCCCTCGCCTATCATGGACCGCTAACGCACAGGCCACGCTGCTCATGGTGTGCGAGCTGCTGCGCTACAATCCGGCTGACACTGACTACGACGCATGGCTTGGCCACATCACCGAACTCGTCAACACCGTTGGAGACGCCCCGACGCCCTCTCACTCGCTCTGTCCTCGGCCGTCTCATGCCGGAGACGTGGCGCATTGCGCCTCCACTACACAGCGATCCTGACGAACCCAGGTGTGTCCCGTGGAGCGCCCCCACCGGCCCGAGACGAGGCCAGCTGCCAGATCGTCCACCGCGCGCTGCCTGATGCGTGTGTGCTCCTTGAACAGCATCGCCAGCATCAAGACCGGGCGGTCCTGGAGGTCGTAGCGGTCGAGCGCCAAAATTGTGTCGCCCTCGCGGGAGGCGTTCCTTCGAGCGGTGTGGGCTGCCGAGCGTTTCTACTTGTGAACTGCGTTGGGATTTCCCCGAAGAGTAGGGAATGATGCAGTATAGTAGAGATAAGTATTTCCCTCAGTTATGAAACAAAGGTCATCAATACAGTAGGAGAACCAAGCAACACTATGTAAACAACACCTGCACACAAACAACAAATACTTGCAACCCAACGTACGTAGAGAGCTTGTCATCCCTCAACGGTCAAGAGAAAGATTAAATTGTATAGATTTTGATAAATAGATCTAACAAAAATAAAAAATAACATAAATAAAATAAAATTGCAGCAAGGTATTTTTGGTTTTAATATATGATAGAAAATAGACCCGGGGGGCATAGTTTTCACTAGAGGCTTCCCTCGAGAAAATAGCATACAGTGGGTAAAAAAATTACTATTGGGCAATTGATAGAAAAGCAAATAATTATGACGATATCCAAAGCAATGATCATGTATATAGGCATCATGTCCAAGATTAATAGACCGAAACGATTCTGCATCTACTACTATTACTCCACACATCGACCTCTATGCAGCATGCATCTAGTGTATTAAGTTCATGGAAAAACAGAGTAATGCTTTAAGCAAGATGACATGATGTAGACAAGTAAACTCACGTATGAAATAAATCCCATCTTGTTACCCTTAATAGCAATGATACATGCATGTCATGTCTCTTTCTATCTCCCCTTCTTCTTCACTCGCACTACAACTAGGCTCGTCATTTGTTACTCTGCTCAAATCCGTGAGCGCAACGCGACGCCCTCGAGGAAAATGGAGTCAGCTGACCCCAACGCAAGAAGATGAGGACCCCACTAGCGGCAACGCCTGTTGTAGATTCCAAACCCGGCGGCGTGGGAGATGCGGCGACCCCGCCCCCACCGGATCCCAGGAACCCGTTGAATCTCGGGTGGACCGCATCAGCGATCTCTCGGACGCCGTCCTTGGGGAGATCATCTCGCTTCTCCCCACCAAGGATTGCTGTTGCGCCCAAGTCCTCTCAATTTGGTGGTGCCCTCTATGGCGCGTCGTGCCCCTTAATGTCGACTGTCGCCAGCTATCTCTCTTTAATGATTTTGAAATCCCCAGAGCCATCATCTCCTCCCACCAGGGCTTCGTTCAAAGCCTCTGCATCCCGTCATGCTACCTGAGCAAGCATACCATGCCCTGCATGGTGGACGACTGGCTGAAATCCCCTGAATTAATAGAACTACAACTACTTGAGTTCTACTATTCCCCTGGAAATCGCCTACCAGATACCGAACGCCATCTACCTGTGCCATCAGCACCGATGTCCATCTCACGGTTTTCCTCCTCTCTCCACACCGCCACCTTTGCGCTGTGCTACCTACCAGACAATCTGGTACTAAACCTTTGACTCCCATTTCTCAAGAAACTTTCACTTGTGCGGGTTCGTATATCGAAGGCCTCATTGCACAGCATCATCCACTCCAGTTGCCCTGCCCTGGAGTGCTTGGTGCTTGTTTTCATAGTTAGAATCGGTTGTCTCCAAATAAAGTCGCCTAACCTTGTAAGAATTGGAATTTCTTTTGACTGAAGGCAGCTCATCATCCAAGATGCCCCTTCACTTCAAAGGTTGATCCTTGATTCTAGTTATTCACCGTCGCAAATAACCGTCCTCTCTGCACCTAAACTGGAGACCTTGGGTGTAATACACAATCTATGTGCTCATTTCAATATGGTGTTTGGCTCCACAGTTCTTCAGGTACTTTATATTATCACCTACACTTGTAACCATAAGCTGCATTTTAAACTTCTGCACATAAGTTATATATCATCTCGGAGTACACATTTTGTACTAATATTATGTTCTATGCTCAATGAAGAGTTTCTCCCTGGATAGCCTATCAATGGTGCTGGATTCTGTCAAGATCTTATATATCCAAATGAATAGTTTTGATCTGAACAATATTATTGGCTTGCTACAATGCTTTCCATGTCTGGAGAAGTTGTTTATAAAGGTGATAATTTCACGCACATTGGAAGCTCATATATAGTGTACTAGAATTAACCATTCAGCTGTTGCTCTTTCCACACTCTTTTTTTAGACCTTAACTATTTTCAATCTTCATGTCTATTTAGGCAACAGGACGGGGTAAGAAAGTTATAACCAATCTGTGAATTCATAAGCACCGGGATTTTCTCACTTCTCATGACATTCGATTGAAAACAATAACGCTAGAATGATATGTAGCCAACCATGCAAACACTAGATTTGTCACATTCTTCCTGCTAAACGCGAAGTCACTATTGTCCATCAGGCTTAAGTTTATTAGCAGCATGGTTTTGACGGATGGGTATGTCAAAGAGCAAAAAAGGAGTTTTAGGTGGGAAAAAGAGCTTCTGAATGTGTCGGGCTTCTATTTACTACATATTGTGGTCATAATCCAGTAAATTTTACGACCCAGGATGTTCATTCTATGGACCTGACCGATCCATTTGACTGTGACTGTCAAAAATAGTGCTGGAGTTAGATGTTGTTGCCCTTTTCAACCTGGGTTTTGTATAAACCTGATGAACAATTAACCCTCATGCTTTTGTATAGTTTGTAAGCTGGAGTTAGATGTTCTTGCCCTTTTCAACTCGACTGTGACTATCATATTTTCTTTGAAATAAGGTAAATGGCTTGCCATTCGTTTAATTTAGAGTGAAATATTGTAACAAATCCCAACCAATGGAAATAACATCACTCTCGCTGGCTGCTTGAGCTCACTGTGCATTACAGAAGCCAAGTGATTAGCCCCCACCAGCACCCACAAACTTATTTCGAACTAGCACACCAAATGGGTTGTAAATTTTCATAGGAAAGGTTGCATGACAGTGACAAATTTGGATTCTGACATTCGGGACCCACAAGGAAATAGCCTATCCAAGGTGGTGTCGACTTACTAGCTAGTCAACAGACGATTCTGCCTACCAGCCGTTGGATTGACATCCAACATCGGTCATGTATCTTCTATCTCTTGTCTTCCTCCTCCAGCCGCCCAAACCAAACCACCTCGTCGGCTCCGCCTGCTCCTGCCTCCCATGGCTGGCTGCGCCACCGCCGCCCTACCGTACCCTCCAACGTTGGTCAGTCACTCCCTCTATTCCCCCACACATCATGTTATTCTCCGGCGACGTCAGCCTCAACACGCACCCGCACCCGAACCAGTCAACTCTCGTACTCCCCTCCGCATGCGACTGGACCGGCGCATCTTCCACGGCTCCTATTCGTCCCGTTCGAAGCCTCGCCATAGTTCTCAGCCTTGGTTTGCTCGTCGTGCACGGTGTGCCGCCCTCTTGTGTTGTCAACGTCGTCAACAACCGAGATGAACAAGGAGATGACTGTACGTGGGGAGGATGACAGTAGGGACCCACCAGCGTCATGGCAGTACGCAAGCAAGTGCCTCGTTATTACAAGCCCAAAAAATGGTTCCTCCTAATGGTTGGACATCTGGGGCTCACGCCATTGTCAACGTAGTCAGTAAACGAGAGAATTACACAACGAGCGGCTGACACTAGGGACCCAGCAGGTCGCGCAGTTGTTATTTACTTTTTTAGGAACAAGCAGTTGTTATATATACTAGTTTTAGCAAAGGATCAGGGTAACAACAGGGATGTGTGGGGGTTGTGTCCCGTCTAGCCAGGGTTTTATTTATGTTTACCGCATCATGAGCCCAGTTGTGTTTTTTTCTTGCTGAAAATGGCTAGCCCAGTTCTTTTTTTTAAGAAATACCCAAACGAGGCTTACTTTCTTTATCAGCCCTGCTTGGCTGCAAATCTTTCAAGACGAGGAGAGTTTCATTCGGGTTGCCCAGAAATGGGCTGTACATTTTTAAAACACATCAAACCGGGAATTAGTTTCAACTTTTTTTCATTACAAGATTTTAAATTCCATTGATTTTTATGCATGGACAATTATTTGGATTTTATACTTATATAAATTATTTTTCAAAATAGTTTGAATGTGACTCGATATATTGGGATTAAAAAACAGTTGACTGCATCGAGATATGCAAAATTTTGTATAATTTTTAACCGTGGCCACAATATGGGGTGTAATGCTAACAAAAAGAAGATGGGATCCAAAAAAATTCTTAAGAATTGGCAAATGGGCTGTAAATTATTAGAAATAATGGCAGATGGGCTGTATGTTGTTTTCCACATATTTGAGGCTGACTTTGCGCCTACTACAGGTTGACGCTTATGCTTTCCTAAAAAAAGGTTGACGCACACGCAACACCGTTCAACCTAGTCAACACACGAGAGCAGTGACTATTGGATGTCCATCCAACGGTCGTCGTGCTTCTTCAATCTCTGCTCTTCCTGCTCCAGTCACTCAAACAAGCGCCGGCTGGACTGCCTGCTCCCTCCTCCTGCGGCCGGCTATGCTGCCACACAGGCCTCACCACCCCATCGTCCTCCCATCGCTGGCCTAGCCATCCCTCTACTCACCCACACCTGCTGTTATTCTCCGGCGACGGCAGACGAACCAGTAAACCCTCGTACTCCCCCCCCCACATGGGAAACAACTGCCGAGTCTTCCCTGGCTCCGTGTCGTTCCCTTCCTAGGCCTCACCGTCATGCACCGCCCTGGTGCTCTCGGCGCGGCGTGGTCAACGCGGTCAACGAACGACATCCATCGGAAGTGGACTGTACGTGGAGAGGCTGACAGCTAGGTCCACAGCCGCATGCAAGGAAATGCCTCCTTATTACGTGCAAAATAATGATTCCTCCACCTGACAGCTGGGACCCACCGGAAGGGCCTCTGTATTTTGAGAAAAAACGTTCCCCCGCTGACAGGTCGGACCTACCAGCTATATCTTCGCGCGCAAGGAAGTGCCTCCTTATTACGCACAAAAAAATGAATACTCCCCCTGCTAGCTGGGACCCACCATAGTGGGAGGCTGACTTGTGGGCCTACTAAGTTGACGGGGACGGAGGGCTTTGTCAACTTAGTCAATATGAACGATTCTAGCTCCAGTGCTCATACGATGTCCATCCAAGGGTCGTAATGCTTCTTCAACCTCTGGTCTTCTTGCTCCAGCCGCCCAAACCAGCGCCGGTCGTGCCGCCTACTCCTGCCTCCCGTGTCCAGCTGTGCTGCCACCGCTAGCCACGCCATCCCTCTATACTCACCCACACCTCCTGTTATTCTCCGGCGACGGCAGCCTCACACCGCAGCCGAAGCAGTCAACCCACATACTCCCTTCTGCGTGGGCATCCACTGTCGCGTCTTCCCCGGCTCCGCGTCGTCCCCTTCCTAGGCCTCGCTGTTGTCCACCGCCCTGGTGCTCTTGGCGCGGCGTGGTCAATGTGGTCAACGAATGACTTCCATCGGAAGAGTAATGTACGTGGAGAGGCTGACAGTTGGGTCCATGGCCACAGCAAGGAAATGCCTCTTTATTACACGCAAAATAATTATTCCTCCACCTGACAGCAGGGACCCACCGGACGGGCCACCATATTTCGTGAAAAAAATGTTTCCCCCCTGACTGCTGGGACCCACCAGCTACATCTTCGCACACAAGGAATTTCGTCCATATTACGGGCAAAAAAATGATTCGCTCCCCTGACTGCCGGGACCCACCAGCTACATCTTCGCACACAAGGAAGTGCCTGACAGTCGGGACCCACCTGGTCGAAGCATACGTAGTGTTGTCATTCTGGTCGCAAACGTGTACGTACATACGATCGGTCTGTCTACAGGCTGCAACGATGAACCGTGGTCGTGTAAGGAAGGGCACGTGTCGTAGTAGAGGCGCGCATGTGTCGTAGTACAGGCGCGCACGTAGCATGTACACGTACGTATAGCGGCCAGGGTGCAAGAAAGTAAATACGGCCACGTACGTACATACGGGTGGGGTCTCGAACGCCTACTCACGCATACGTACGACCAGGGCTCATGTACATGGCTGGGTCAGAATGGAGAAACTGCGTCGTCGTCGTGTTCATGGGGAGGCAACGGAATGCATCGTGTTCATCGGGAGGCAACAGAACATGTGCTATTCATCGGGAGCCAACCGGCCTGGACGGAACAGCCAATCGAAACGAGGCCTGGCGTACCGCAGAATGGAGGAAACGGCCTTGTGTTCGACCACCCACGATCGAAACGGGATCCTGTTCATCGGGAGGGGTCTGGCGTACCGCAAAACGGAGGAAATGGACTTCTCTTGGACCTCCTACGGTCGAAACGGGGTCATGTTAATCGGGAGGGGTGTGGCGTACCGCAAAACGGAGGAAACGGACTTGTGTTGGAGCGCTACGGTCGAAATGGGGGTCCTGTTCATCGGGAGGGGTGTGGCGTACCGCAAAACGGGACTCCACAGGATACTATTCGTCTCCACCATCGACCTCCTCTAGCCTCCACGGGCTACTGTTCATCCACCGTCAACCTCCTCCAGCCTCCACCTATGACTGTTCATCCACGGGCTCCTGTTCATCCAGTCTCCACTGCGCGCTCCTCCACCAGCTACTGTTCAACCAGCCCTCTCCACGGGGTCCTGTTCAACCACCCCTCCATGGGCTACTATTCATCCAACCCTCCACTGGCTACTGTTCAACCAGCCCTCCACGGGGTCGTCCTGTTCATCCAGCCCTCCACCGGCTCAATCGATCGGGGTCCTGTTCATCCAGCGGCAACGGCCTCTACTACCATGGGTTCCTGTTCATCCAACCCCCCAACGGGAACTGTTCATCCAACCCCCTCCCCCCCCCAACAACGCTCACTGTTCATCAAGGGAAGGAGGCAGCAGCGTTCGATCGGCTTCAGTTAGCAGCAGTAGCGAAGGAATCACTCGGGTTCAGTTAATAGCAAGGGATAAATCGCTCGGGTTCAGTAACATACCTAGTGCAATCGCTCGGGTTTAGTTATAGCCCAACGCCTCGCACCCGCGCGTGTACATGTACATGAGAAACGCGCATCGCTCGGCCCCCGACCACCCACCGTAACCAGGAACTCCCCGATATTTTCCTCGTCCTCGCTTCTACCACGGTTTTTTCCGTCATGGACGGCCCAAAGAATGTCATGCAGCTGCTTCTTCGGCCCGACCAGGACGAAAAGACCATTTTCTGTCATGATTTTTTTTCATAGAAGTAGGAGCCCACCACATCTATGATGATACCAGGTTTTGTCACAATTATCGTCATAGAAGTGTCATAAGCATGACAGGGAAAAAATTCGTTCGGCCCAAAATGTCACGAATGTATCTTTTTATGTAGTGAGATCTAAAAATAAATGCAAAGGAAAAGTATATCGCAAAGGCAAATATATGAGAAAGAGACTCGGGGGCGTAGGTTTCACTAGTGGATTCTCTCGAGCAAAATAGCAAATGGTGGGTGAAGAAACTACTGTTGGGCAATTGATAGAACTTCAAATAATCAGGACGATATCCCGGCAATGATCATTATATAGGCATCACGTCCAAGATTAGTAGACCGACTCCTGCCTGCATCTACTACTATTACTCCACACATCAACTGCTATCCATCATGCATCTAGTGTATTAAGTTCATAGAGAAACGGAGTAATGCAATAAGAACGATGACATGATGTAGACAAGATCTATCTATGTAGAGATAGACCCCATCGTTTTATCCTTATTAGCAACGATACATACATGTCGGTTCCCCTTCTGTCACTGGGATCAAGCACCGTAAGATCGAACCCACTACAAAGCACCTCTTCCCATTGCAAGATAAATAGATCAAGTTGGCCAAACAAAACCCAAATATCAGAGAAGAAATACGAGGCTATAAGAGATCATGCATAAAAGAGATCAAAGAAACTCAAATACTTTCATGGATATAAAAAGATATAACTGATCATAAACTCAAAGTTCATCAGTTCCCAACAAACACACCGCAAAAAGAGTTACATCGTATGGATCTCCAAGAGACCATTGTATTGAGAATTCAGCGAGAGAGAGGAAGCCATCTAGCTACTAACTACGGACCCATAGGTCTACAAAGAACTACTCATGCATCATCAGAGAGGCACCAATGGAGGTGGTGAACCCCATCTGTGATGGTGTCTAGATTGGATCTGGTGGTTCTGGACTCTGCGGCGGCTGGAATTGATTTTCGTCGACTCCCCTAGGGTTTTGGGAATATTGGGGTATTTATAGAGCAAAGAGGCGGTCTGGGGGCACCCGAGGTGGGCACAACCCACCAGGGCACGCCTGGGCCTCCTGCCACGCCCTGGTGGGTTGTGCTCTCCTTGGAGCACCCCCCCCCCCAGGCGTAGACTTGGCCCATTAGGTGTCTTCTGGTCCATAAAAATTCTCCGTGAAGTTTTGTTGCATTTGGACTCCATTTGGTATTGATTTCCTGCGATGTAAAAAAGATGCAGAAAACAACAACTGGCACTTGGCACTATGTCAATAGGTTAGTACCAAAACTGATATAAAATGATTATAAAACACCCAATATTGATAATATAACAGCATGGAACAATCAAAAATAATAGATACGTCAGAGACGTATCAGCATCCCCAAGCTTAACTCCTACTCGTCCTCGAGTAGGTAAGTGATAAAAACAGAATTTTTGATGTGGAATGCTGCCTAACATGTCATATCATATTCTTTTGTTTATAGCATGGACATTTGGACTTTTATGTGATTCAAAGCAATAGTCTAGTTTTGACATGATAATTTAAATACTCAAGCATATCAATAAGCAACCGTATCTTTCAAAATATCAATGGTAAAATAAGTTATCCCTAGCCCATCATGCTCAACCATTGATCCATTCATGAAACGCACTCGCATATTAGCTACACCCAATACACAAATATGATCATATTGCCTCCTAGTTGGTGCTTTTATAGGAGAAGATGGAGACTCAAATTCAAAATAAAAATTGCATAAAGTAAAAGAAAGGCCCTTCGCACAGGGATGTAGGGATTTGTAGAGCTGCCAGAGGTCAAAGCGAAAAAACTTAGAGATAAAAACATTTTGGGAGGTGTATCATTCCCACCAACGAAAACAACTTAGAGTTCCCAACACTTTCCATGCTAGATATATCATAGGCGGTTCCCAAACATAAAATAAAGTTTATTCCTTTTTCCACCATACTTTCACTTTCCATGGCTAGCCGTATCCACGGTTGCCCTCCATACCAACAATTTCCAAAGAATTTATTATTTGACAACATAAAGTAAATTCATTTTTTTCATTTTGGGACTGGGCATCCCTAAAACTTTTGCCTTACTCTCATGCAATGACAAGTGAATGAACACTCATCGTGAGAATAACACATCTAGCATGGAAAATATTAGCCACCCCTCAATGCTCCGTGAGCAAAACAAACACACAAAAGAGAAGTTTATTTTGAAAATTAGAGATGGCACATGTAAATTTGCTTAGAACGGCAAAAGAATATCGCATATAGGTAGATATAGTGGACTCATGTGGAAAAACTGGTTTAAAGGATTTTGGATGCACAAGTAAAGATCATACTTAGTGCAAAATGAAGGCTAGCAAAAGATTGAGAAGCGACCAACCAAGAAATGAATAATCTCATAAGCAAACATTATCCATAATTAACACCGAATAATGCACCACAAGTAGGATATAACTAGCGGGGTCTCCCGCGCATTTGCGCGGCTAGATTTCAGTAATATTGCCTATACTTTTTCAAATATAAATAAAACATTTTTAGTTGATAATTACATATGTTATTTGGTTATGTAAAATAAATAAGTAAATGATTTATCATCATACATTAAGGAAATTTGATTGATTTATAAATGATAGCATTTCAAAAAGTTGAATGGCTTTATTGACTATTGGCCATTAGAAACATAAAATAAAATTCCTGGGTTTTTAAGGATGATTCAATTGCCTTCTTTGGTCAAATCATTGACTCAAACAGGAAGCTCATGAGTTTTGTCAACTCCTATGGACGTCAAGTTGGCTTTATAGTGTGATGGTGGACTTGGCTAAACTCAATGGCAGCTGGCATTGTTAATTTGGCCTACGTAGGACAAAACAAATAATTTGCCATGCTTTCGGTTTTCGAGATTTTTTTATATGTTTTGTTATTGAGTTTGCACCGCGTGTTCTCTCTTAGAACTCAAATGTGTTGGGTACTTTTCCTTATGATTTGCAAGATGGACTGCACAATTGGATACTCGATCTTTTTTCCTTGAAAAATGGTATGTCGCGACTTGCTAATATATGACGTCATGAATATAGATTATACATAAGTATATTTGTTTTACTAATACATTTTTCTTTTTAGTGCAAACATCTTGTAATCACAACCTAATATTCAATGTTATTGTTTTTTTTATGTGAGATCATCCTGCATGGTGTTTTCGGTTGTGGGCTTCTCATGTCTGTCGAGAGATCAGGCAAAAAATTGCTTGAGGTCAGGTGAATCCCTATTTACATATACTTGTAAATGTTAACCACTAATATGGATCCATCATATTTTCTCTAGATTTTAACCTTATCATATGGAACCGTCTAGGAAAAAATCATCGAAGGAACATAATCATTGAAGAAATCACTATGAAATTCTTTCAAACCAAAGTATGATTTTCTAAAATGGCCCAGGTTGGTTGATATATTTCGTGTTGTTGTGTCTAAAAAAACTTATATAATTTGTAAGATCCGTAGCATAATTTATTGCAGTCTTAATCAAACAACTAATCATAGTTCAAAGTTATTGATTTTCTCTTGTACGAAATACATCAGAATCAAATGTAAAAGTAAAAAATAAATACGTAATAACCATGAGTGAAATGAATAACCTCAAATATGTGGATGTATTTGGCACAACATACAGAATAGCACCAAAATCATGTCAGAGTAATTTACTCCATCCTCTGGAGGGACAATAATGTACTCCAAAGCACTGGACTCATGGCCATGCTCCCCACTATGACACATGGATGCCGGACACTCATCAGTTCAATATTGTATAGTTTAGTTGTTTCATTTGCGTACAGATGGTGTAGTCGTTCGGTGAATTGGCGCCAACATATATTACTACATATGTCTGCTTGGGAAATTGATACACTAAATGAAGCTTTGTTGGATCGAGATAAATATTGACTGTTCGACATGAACATATATAGATCTTTATTTTCCAAGAAACGAAGCCCAGGGTGTTGCTCTTAGTTTGATGTAGGTATGATGTGCATGGAATTGATGGATGTTTGAGGTAGTATGTATGTATTTAGCCAATCTTTTTTTCCTTTCTTCTTTAGTTTCCTATATATAATATAGTCAGTCTCTCTTTGCAATTAAGAAACTATGTACTCCGAGATGCGATTATTTCTGTTCAGATGGGTTATTAGTATGTGACATCAGATGTGATGTCGTTGCCTGTATCAATTTATGTGGGCAGTGACTCCTGAATTTGTTGCTGGTTTGATACAAATACATGCACAACACATGTATGTTCTTTACCACTTTAAATTTGTCCATCATCATATAATTAACATCATGGATTATTAACAATGCAAATTAACCCTCCATTGATTCATAGTCTTTTTTATTAAAATTTTGGAGGATCCGTATTATTACACTTCCACTATGTTTAAAAGGTACTGTCCATCCCCTGGGACTCAGCAAATATGTCAGAAAAAATATTTTGTTTTACGTTTCAAAATCAAATAAATGGTGCAAATTTGATCACATAGAATTTGTGTCTAATATCTCATTTCAATTCTGCGTTTTTTTTGGTTCACCTTTTCAATTTTTATTAATCATGAGAACTAAAAAGATCTAATTATTTTGCTATACCTTTGTGTACTGAAGAAATAAAATTGTACGTGGATTCATGGAAAAAAAAGCCTAGTCCGGTCATAGGGACGTGCATGTCAAGCATGAACGGGTAAACTTAAAAAAGCCTAGTCCGATCTATACTATTCGTCCGATCTATATTAGAAAATCCATGGAAAAAAATAGTCAGGACTAATACTATTTCTTTATTAGCTTTTGTAGGTGACTCCGATTTGGACTCTATGTGGCGTGTCTCCTTTCTTAAATTTTTGACGTGTCTTATTTTCTCTTTAGGGATAGTACGTGTCTGTCTATGTCTGAACAGTACATGTTTATTTGCCTTTACTTTTAAATCTCAGCCATTAATTCTATGGTTTACGTAAAATTGATGGATTAGATAATTTAGCTTATGTGGACGAACATGTTGGCTTGTTTGACTTCTCTCTTAAGTAAATAATAGATTTCATTGCATGACTATTGACTTTCGTGGTTGCATAGGGAATCACAAACCTTAACACCAATATTCTTACTAAAGCATAATTACTCATCAACATAACTCACATATCACATCATCATATCTCAAAACTATTACTAAGAATCAAGTTTATTTTGTCCAATGATCTTCATGAAAGTTTTTATTACATCCTTCCTGGATATCTATCACTTTGGGACTAATTTTCATGTGTTTATTTTCATAAGCTCAAACAAATATAAGTGAAGATCATGAGCATAATTTTTTTCTTTCTCTCAAAATAATTTAAGTGAAGCAAGAGAGAATTGCTTGAAGAGTTTACTAACTCTCAAATAAATCTAAGTGAAGCAATAGAGCATTTCTTCAAAAATACTAAAGCACACCATGCTCAAAAAGATATAAGTGAAGCACTAGAGCAAGTCCATAGCTCATAAAAGATTTAAGTGAAGCATAGAGAGCAATTCTAACAAGTCATGACATAATTTTGGCTCTCTCAAATAGGTGTGTCCGGCAAGGGATCAAGACTTAAAACACAAAATAAAACAAGCAAAGACTCATATCATACAAGACGCTCCAAGCAAAACACATAGTATGTGACGAATAAAAATATATCTTCGAGTAAAATACCGATGGTCGTTAGAAGAAAGAGGGGATGCCACTCGGGGGCATCCCCAAGCTTAGTTGTTTGCTCCTTTTTGGATAATAGCTTGGGATGCCGGGGCATCCCCAAGATTAGGCTCTTCTACTCCTTATTCCTTCATCCATCATAAGATAACCCAAAACTTGAAAACTTCAATCACACAAAACTCAACAAAACCTTCATGAGATCTGTTAGTATAAGAAAGCAAACCACTACTATAAGTATTGTATCAAACCAATTCATATTTCCTTTTTGCATTATACCTACTTTATTCCAAATTTTCTATGGCAAAAACTCATCAAAGAAAACCATAGAGCCATCAAAACAAGCACACCACGCAAAGAACAGCATTTGTCAAAACAGAACAATCTGTAACAATCTGACTATTTTGAATACTTCTATAACTCCAAAAATTCTGAAAATTAGAATGACCTGGGTAATTTGTATATTAATCTTCTGCAAAAAGAATTGGAATTTTATCACACTCTGGTGAGTTTTAAAAATTGTTTTCGTGAGCGCATAAGTTTCTGTTTTTCAGCAAGATCAAACAACTATCACCCAAGAAGATCCTAAAGGCTTTACTTGGCACAAACACTAATTAAACAGAAAAATCACAATCATAACAGTAGCATAATTGTGCAAACACTCAAGAACATAAAGCAAAAAGCAAAAATAAATTTATTCATTAGGTTGCCTCCCAATAAGCGCTATAGTTTTACGCCCTTAGCTAGGCATAAAGCAAGGATCTAAGTTTTATCTTCCGAAGTTTTCGCAACTTTTTTAAGGATTTTCTCAAACCCGGGAGGCTCTTTATGCTTGCCTAAATTCTCTGGAAAAGAAACCATCTTTAGATCCAAAATATCCAATCGCTTACCCGGGTTCAGTACATTTCTGTATTTCAACCATATGTTTATGCAAATCCCCTTTAGTGGCAAAGTTTAGGAGTTGTCTATGATGCAAAGCCAATCCTATGTAAAAATTACGAAGCAAGATCTTAGCGTCCCCATTTAAATTGCAAATACGATAAGATTCCATAAGCCTATACCAAGCATCTTTCAAATTTTCTCCTTGTTTTTTCTTGAAGTAAAGAATTTCAAAATCTGGTAACAAAGGAGGAGTAGGAACGCTAGCCATTAAGACTGGAAAGCAAGAGAACGGCTAACGGAAAAGAGGGGCGAATAAAACGGCAAATTTTTGTGAAGTGGGAAGGATGAAAATGAGAGGCAAATGGAAAATAACGTAAATTGCGAGGAGATGAGATTTCTGATTAGGAACCTGGTATATGTTGAAGATCCTCCCCGGCAACGGCGCCAGAAATGGTGTGTGGCCGAGAGACTATTTTGACTTGATCCTCCCCGGCATTGGCGCTAGAAATTCCTTTTGATGTCTGGTAGGACTACGTTGGTATTTCCCCAAAGAGGAAGGGATGATGCAGCGCAGCAACAGTAGGTATTTCCCTCAGTGAAGAAATTAACCAAGGTTATTGAACTAGTAGGAGAACCAAGGAACACAACGTAAACAACCCTTGCACACAAATAACAACCACTAGCAACCCGACGTGTTAAAGGGATTGTCAATCCCTTTCGGGTAACGGTGCCAGAGATGATGCGGGAAAGGGAAAAAGTTGTAATAGATTGAATAAATAGATCGCAAATAAAACGCAGCAAGGTTTTTTTGTATTTTTGGTTTAATAGATCTGAAAATAAATGCAAATGAAAAGTAGATCGCAAAGGCAAATATATGAGAAAGATACCCGGGGGCCGTAGGTTCCACTAGTGGCTTCTCTCTAGAAAAATAGCAAACGGTGGGTGAACAAATTATGTTGGGCAATTGATAGAACTTCAAATAATCATGACAATATCCAGGCAATGATCATTATATAGGCATCACGTCCAAGATTAGTAGACCGACTCCTGCCTGCATCTACTGCTATTACTCCACACATCGACCGCTATCCAGCATGCATCTAGTGTGTTAAGTTCATGGAGAAACGGAGTAATGCAATAAGAATGATGACATGATGTAGACAAGATCTATCTATGTAGAGATAAACCCCATCGTTTTATTCTTAGTAGCAACAATACATACGTGTCGGTTCCCCTTCTGTCACTGGGATCAAGCACCATAAGATCGAACCCACTACAAAGCACCTCTTCACATTGCAAGATAAATAAATCAAGTTGGCCAAAAAAATAAATATCGGAGAAGAAATACGAGGCTATAAGAGATCATGCATAAAAGAGATCAAAGAAACTCAAATACTTTCATGGATATAAAAGGATATAACTAATCATAAACTCAAAGTTCATCAGATCCCAACAAACACACCGCAAAAAGAGTTAACATCATATGGATCTCCAAGAGACCATTATATTGAGAATTCAGCGAGAGAGAGGAATCCATCTAGCTACTAACTACGGACCCGAAGGTCTACAAAGAACTACTCACGCATCATCGGAGAGGCGCCAATGGAGTTGGTGAACCCCATCTGTGATGGTGTCTAGATTGGATCTGGTGGTTCTATACTCTGCGACAGCTGGAATTGATTTTTGTCGACTCCCCTAGGGCTTTGGGAATATTGGGGTATATATAGAGCAATAGGCGGTCCAGGGGGCACCCGAGGTGGGCACAACCCACCAGGGCGCGCCTGGGCCTCCTGACGTGCCCTAGTGGGTTGTGCTCTCCTCAGAGAACCCCCCCCCCCAGGCGAAGCCTTGGCCCATTGGGTGTGTTCTGGTCCATAAAAATTCTCCGTGAAGTTTTGTTGCATTTGGACTCCGTTTGGTATTGATTTCCTGCGATGTAAAAAACATGCATAAAACAGCAACTGGCACTTGGCACTATGTCAATAGGTTAGTACGAAAAAATGATATAAAATGATTATAAAACATCCAAGATTGATAAGATAATAACATGGAACAATCAAAAAAATATAGATACGTTGGAGACGTATCACTAGCCCGGAGTGACGCTGTTTTCGGCACAATTTCCTTGGTGTTATTTTTGTGCGGAAATCAAAGTTCTCAGATTGACTTGAAAATTTATGGAGGATATTTCTAGAATATATAAAAAATACTGGCAAAAAAGGGCACCAGATTGGCTTGTGGGACCCTTGGACTGTCTACAACCCTAACTCCAACTCCATATATACCTATTTGCATAGAAAAAAACAGAGAGAAGGATTCGTCGTGTTTTACGATATAGAGCTGCCGCCACCTCCTGTTCTTCATCAGGAGGGGTGATCTGGAGTCCGTTCGGGGCTCTGGAGGGTGGAATTTGTCGCCATCAACATCATGAACCTTCCTCCATCACCAATTTCATGATTCTCACCGTCGGGAGTGAGTAATTCTATCGTAGGCTTGCTAGACGGTGATGGGTTCTATGAGATTTATCATGTAATCACGTTAGTTTTGTTAGGGTTTGTTCCCTAGTATCCACTATGTTCTGAGATTGATGTTGCTATGACTTTGCTATGCTTGCTTGTCACTAGGGCCCGAGTGCCATGATTTCATATCTGAACCTATTATGTTTTCATGAATATATGTGTGTTCTTGATCCTATATTGCAAGTTATAGCCACCTATTACGTGTTATGACACTACAAAAAAATACACTTCCGTGATGATACGTGTTTGTCACAGTAGGTCACATTTTCTTTCATGCATGTACATCCATGACGATTTTATGACAGAATCATGATAGTCATACCTATGCTCTCGTAGAAGTGTTCCATGACAATACCAAAATTATCATCACGAAAGTGTTCTATCAATAATATGCAAATCAAATTCTTTTAGCAAGAGAACCCATCTAATAAGTCTAGGTTTAGCATCTTTCTTTTCCATAAGATATTTAATAGCAGCATAATCAGTGTGAACAGTTACTTTAGAATCAACAATATAAGGTCGGAACTTATCACAAGCAAATACAACTGCTAAAAATTATTTTTCAGTAGTAGCATAATTTCTCTGGGCACTGTCTAGAGTTTTACTAGCATATTGGATAACATTTAATTTCTTATCAACTCTTTGTCCCAGAACAGCACCTACAGCATAACCACTAGCATCACACATAATTTCAAAGGGTAAATTCCAATCAGGTGGCTGAACAATGGGTGCAGAAATCAAAGCTTTGTTAAGTATTTCAAATGCTTCTACACAATCTTCATCAAAGACAAAAGGAACATCTTTTTGTAAGAGATAAGTCAGAGGCCTAGAAATTTTTTAGAAGTCCTTAATGAACCTCCTATAAAAACCGGCATGACCAAGGAAACTTCTTATACTTTTAATGTCCTTGCGACACGGCATCTTTTCAATAGCATCAACTTTAACTCTATCAACTTCAATACCTCTTTCAGAAATTTTATGCCCCAAGACAATACATTCATTAACCATAAAGTGGCACTTCTCCCAATTCAAGACAAGATTAGTTTCTTCACATCTCTACAAAACTCGATCAAGGTTGCTCAAGCAATCATCAAAAGAAGTTCCATATACGGAGAAATCATCCATGAAAACCTCAACAATCTTTTCATAAAAATCAGAGAATATATCCATCATGCATCTTTGAAAGGTAGCAGGTGCATTGCATAAACCAAAAGGCATACGTTTATAAGCAAAGGTACCGAAAGGACAAGTAAAAGTGGTCTTTTCTTGATCCTCTTTTGACATAGGTATTTGAGAGAAACTAGAGTAACCATCTAGAAAGCAAAAAATGTGTGTGCTTGGACAGTGTTTCTAGCATTTGATCAACAAAAGGTAAAGGGTAATGATCCTTTTTAGTAGCTTTATTTAGTTTACGGAAATCAATTACCATTCTATAACCTGTAACAATTCTTTGTGTGATCAATTCATCTTTATCATTAGGAACAACGGTAATACCTCCCTTCTTAGGGACACAATAGACATGGCTTACCCACTGACTATCCGCAACAAGATAAATTATACCTGCCTCCAGAAGCTTTAGTATTTCTTTTCTCACCACTTCTTTCATCTTAGGATATAATCGTCGTTGGTGATCAACAACCGGTTTAGCGTCTTTCTCCAATTTTATTTTGTGTTGGCATAGAGTGGGACTAATGCCCTTAAGATCATCAAGAGTATATCCAATAGTAGCACGGTGCTTCTTCAGAGTTTTCAATGATTTCTTTTATTCATGCTCTGAAAGATTAGAACTAATAATAACAGGATATATCTTTTTCTCATCAAGATAAGCATATTTAAGAGTATCAAGTAATGGTTTAAGCTCAAACACGGGATCACCCTTGGGTGGAGGAGGATCCCCTAGGATTTCAACAGGCAAGTTGTGTTTCAAAATAGGTCCCTGTTTAAACAATACTTCATCTATTTCCCTTCTTTCATTCATAAACATATCATTTTCATGGTCGAGCAAATATTGTTCTAAAGGATCATTAGGAGGCGCGGCAATAGAAGCAAGACCAATAATTTCATCTTTACTAGGCAATTCTTTATCATGGGGTTGTCTATGAAATTTAGCAAAATTAAACTCATGAGACATATCCCCCAAACCAATAGTAACAACATCCTTTTTGCAGTCTATCTTAGCATTAATAGTATTCAAGAAGGGCCTACCAAATATGATGGGACAAAAGTCAAAAATCACCAGGATATTTAACTTTCCCACACAAGACTTCAACATCTCTAACAATCCCAACTGGTGAAATAGTGTCTCTATTGGCAAGCTTAATTGTAACATCAATTTCTTCTATCTCAGCAGGTGCAATATCATGCATAATTTCTTTGTATAAGGAATGAGGTATTGCACTTGCACTTGCACTAACCCCCATATCACACAAGCCATGATAACAATGATCTCCTATATTAACATAAATAGCAGGCATGCCTACAACAGGTCTATGTTTTTTTAGTATCAGGTCTAGCAATTCTAGCAGCTTCATCACAGAAGTAAATAACATGCCCATCAATATTATCGGCCAAGAGATCTTTAACCATAGCATTACTAGGTTCAACTTTAATTTGCTCAGGCGGTGTAGGTGTTCTAGTATTACTCTTATGAACCACAGTTGAAGCTTTAGCATGATCCTTTATTCTAACAGGGAAAGGTGGTTTCTCAATATAAGCAGTAGGAACAATAGGATCGACATTATAAGTGATAGTATTTTCTTCAACTTTAATAGGTGCAACTACTTTTACTTCAATGGGAGGATTATATTTAAACCACTTCTCCTTAGGGAGATCAACATGAGTAGCAAAGGATTCATAGAAATAAGCTACTATCTCAGAGTCAAGTCCATATTTAGTGCTAAATTCACGGAAAACATCGGTGTCCATAAAAGATTTAACACAATCAAAATTAGGTGTTATACCTGACTCCTTACCTTCTCGAGATCCCAATCTTCAGAGTTACTTTTAATTCTTTCCAATAAATCCCATTTGAGTTCAATAGTCTTCATCATAAAAGAACCAATACAAGAAGTATCGAGCATGGAGCGATTATTGAGAGAAAGTCGAGCATAAAAATTTTGAATAAAAATTTCTCTTGAGAGATCATGATTGGGGCATGAATATAACATTGACTTAAGCCTCCCCCAAGCTTGAGCGATGCTTTCTCCTTTGCGAGGCAAAAATTATATATATAATTACGATCATGATGAACAAGATGCATAGGATAGAACTTCTGATGAAGTTTCAATTTCAGTCGGTTGTAGTTCCATGATCCCATATCATCACATAGCCTAAACCATGTCAATGCATTTCCCTTCAAAGATAAAAGTAAGACCTTCTTCTTGATAACATCCTCGGGCATACCTGCAAGCTTAAATAATCCACAAACTTCATCCACATATATTAGGTGCAAATCGGGATGCAATGTTCCATCACCTTTGAAAGGATTAGCTAGCAGCTTCTCTATCATACCCGAAGGAATTTCAAAGTAAACATTTTCAGTAGGTTCAGTAGGTTGAGGAGAAACTATTTGATCTACTTGTTGGGGTGAAGATACCCCGAACAAGCCCCTCAAAGGATTACTTTCCATAGTAACAAGTGACAGTAAATTTCAGCACACTATATAAATTTTCCTTACCAAATTCCACTTACCAAAGGCGCTTCAATCCCTGGCAACGGCGCCAGAAAAGAATCTTGATGACCCACAAGAGTAGGGGATCTATCGTAGTCCTTTCGATAAGTAAGAGTGTCGAACCCAACGAGGAGCAGAAGGAAATGACAAGCGGTTTTCGGTAAGGTATTCTCTGCAAGCACTGAACTTGTCGGTAACAGATAGTTCTGTGATAAGGTAATTTGTAACGGGTAACAAGTGATGAAAGTAAATAAGGTGCAGCAAGATGGCCCAATACTTTTTGTAGCAAAGGACAACCCTGGACAAACTCTTATATGAAGGAAAATGCTCCCGAGGACACATGGGAATTATCGTCAAGCTAGTTTTCATCACGCTCATATGATTCGCGTTTGTTACTTTGATAATTTGATATGTGGGTGGACCGGAGCTTTGGTACTGCCCTTCCTTGGATAAGCATCCCACTTATGATTAACCCCTATTGCAAGTATCCGCAACTACAAAAGAAGTATTAAGGTAAACCTAACCATAGCATGAAACATATGGATCCAAATCAGCCTCTTATGAAGCAACGCATAAACTAGGGTTTAAGCTTCTGTCACTCTAGCAACCCATCATCTACTTATTACTTCCCAATGCCTTCCTCTAGGCCCAAACAATGGTGAAGTGTCATGTAGTCGAAGTTCACATAACACCACTAGAGGAAAGACAACATACATCTCATCAAAATATCGAACGAATACCAAATTCACATGACTACTTATAGCAAGACTTCTCCCATGTCCTCAGGAACAAACGTAACTACTCACAAATCATATTCATGTTTATAATCAGAGGGGTATTAATATGCATAAAGGATCTGAACATATGATCTTCCACCAAATAAACCAACTAGCATCAACTACAAGCAGTAATCAACACTACTAGCAACCCACAGGTACCAATCTGAGGTTTTGAGACAAAGACTGGATACAATAGATGAACTAGGGTTTGAGAGGAGATGGTGTTGGTGAAGATGTTGATGGATATTGACCCCCTCCCGATGAGAGGATCGATTGTGATGACGATGGTGATGATTTCCCCCTCCCGGGGGGATGTTTCCCCGGCAGAACAGCTTCACCAGAGCCCTAGATTGGTTCCGCCTCGTGGCGGCGGTGTTTCGTCCCGAAAGCTTCCTTCTGATTTTTTTTCTAGGATGAAAGACTACATATAGCAGAAGATGGACACTGGAGGCCTGCCAGGGGGTCCACGAGACAGGGGGCGCGCCCCTGATACGTCTCCAACGTATCTATAATTTATGAAGTATTCATGCTATTATATTATCTGTTTTCGATGTTTATGGGCTTTATTAAACACTTTTATATTATTTTTTGGGACTAACCTATTAACCCAGAGCCCAGTGCCAGTTCCTGTTTTTTCCCTTGTTTCAGTCTTTCGTAGAAAAGGAATATCAAACGAAGTCCAAACGGAATGAAACCTTCGGAAAAGTTGTTTTTGGAAAGAAAGCAATATGGGAAACTTGGAGTGCACGTCAGGGGATCAACAAGGAGGGCATGAGGCAGGGGGGCGCGCCCATCCCCCTGGGCGCGCCCTCCACCCTCGTGGGCCCCTCGTGGCTCCCCTTACCGACTTCTTTCGCCTATATATTCCCATATACCCTAAAGCCTTTGGGGAACATAATAGATCGGGAGTTCCGCCGCCGCAAGCCTCTGTAGCCACCAAAAACCAATCGGGACCCTGTTCTGGCACCCTGCCGGAGGGGGGAACCTTCACCGGTGGCCATCTTCATCATCCCGGTGCTCTCCATGATGAGGAGGGAGTAGTTCACCCTCGGGGCTGAGGGTATGTACCAGTAGCTATGTGTTTGATCTCTCTCTCTCTCATGTTCTTGAGGTGATACGATCATGATGTATCGCGAGCTTTGCTATTATAGTTGGATTCCATAAGAGTTTCTCCCCCTCTACTCTCTTGTAATGGATTGAGTTTTCCCTTTGAAGTTATCTTATCGGATTGAGTCTTTAAGGATTTGAGAACACTTGATGTATGTCTTGCCGTGCATATCTGTGGTGACAATGGGATATCACGTGATCCACTTGATGTATGTTTTGGTGATCAACTTGCAGGTTCCGCCCATGAACCTATGCATATGGGTTGGCACACGTTTTCTTCTTGACTCTCTGGTAGTAACTTTGGGGCACTCTTTGAAGTACTTTGTGTTGGATTGAATAGATGAATTTGAGATTATGTGATGCATATCGTATAATCATACCCACGGATACTTGAGGTGACATTGGAGTATCTAGGTGACATTAGGGTTTTGGTTGATTTGTGTCTTAAGGTGTTATTCTAGTATGAACCCTTTAATAGATCGATCAGAAAGAATAACTTTGAGGTGGTTTCGTACCCTACCATAATCTCTTCGTTTGTTCTCCGCTATTAGTGACTTTGGAGTGACTCTTTGTTGCATGTTGAGGGATAGTTATATGATCCAGTTATGTTATTATTGTTGAGAGAACTTGCGCTAGTGAAAGTATGAACCCTAGGCCTTGTTTCAACGCATTGAAATACCATTTACGCTCACTTTTATCATTAGTTACCTTGCTGTTTTTATATTTTCAGATTACAAAAACCTATATATACCATCCATATTGCACTTGTATCACCATCTCTTCGCCGAACTAGTGCACCTATACAATTTACCATTGTATTAGGTGTGTTGGGGACAGAAGAGACTCTTTGTTATTTGGTTGCAGGGTTGCTTGAGAGAGACCATCTTCAACCTACGCCTCCCACGGATTGATAAACCTTAGGTCATCCACTTGACGGAAATTTGCTACTGTCCTACAAACCTCTGCACTTGGAGGCCCAACAACGTCTACAAGAAGAAGGTTGCATAGAAGACATCAGCCCCCCACCCTCGTGGACAGGGTGTGGGCCCCCTCTGGTTGATTCTTTCGCCAGTGTTTTTTATTAATTCCAAAAAGTGATCCCGTGAAGTTACAGGACTTTTGGAGTTGTGCAAAATAGGTCTCTAATATTTGCTCCTTTTCCAGCCCAGAATTCCAGCTCCCGACATTCTCCCTCTTCGTGTAAACCTTGTGAAATAAGAGAGAATAGGCATAAGTATTGTGACATAATGTGTAATAACAGCCCATAATGCAATAAATAATGATATAAAAGCATGATGCAAAATGGACGTATCACAAAACAAGTCCAGCACTGAAACCACTTCACAAGAGCTCAAGAAATAATATCCTGGGTATCCACCATGCGGGCAAGACGCTTAGCAAGCTTATTAGCTTTCTCTTGTTTGGCGCTTAAATCCTCCAAAGCTTGTTGTTGCACCATAAAGTATGCATCTGAATTTTGCAGGGACTTCCTCAGTCCTTCGGCTTCCTGTTGCAGCAGATTTGATTGATATCTTTCAACTTGAAGTTGAGACTCTGTTGTGGTGAACCCTTCCATCGTTCGAGCAGCTGAGCTGGGGTGGACCACGGCGCAGCAGGAGCGGGACAAACCACACAAGGTTTTCTTTGACACATATCTATAACATAAGTAATTCTATAAGGACTTGTTTGAATTGGAGGATTCTAACAATGCAGGGATAGGAAATACACAGGAATAGCAGAGGAATGCACGTGCAAAATAGAGAATTTAAAAACACAGGACTTCTGCCAATCTGGGTGTTTGGTTCACAAGAATTGGAAGATCACAGGAATGCAAAGAAGCAAGGTGAGATTAAGTCAAACCATAAGAAAATGTACTGTTATAATGCTATTATGCTACTATATCTTAGTCATGTGCTTCATGAATAGGAATTTGAAAAGGAGGACAAGTGGATATTAAAATTCCTACGGTTTTTCTTTCAAGGAGACACTAAAGGAACGAATCCTACAGTTTTCCTTTGCTCCACTCCTTTGAACCAAATGCATGAATAGTAGTACCATAGGAAACTTTCCAATTTCTATGTTTTCATTCACTTCTCCTTTCAAGCACTGGTGATTCTAGTAGGCAGGCTTGAACAGGGAAAAGCCCACACTCAAAAAATGTTTTTTGTGCTACTTCTACTACTTTGGACCCAGGCCACTGCCCTACTAGCTCAACTCCCAGGCCCATCTACAAATGCACAGCTCAAACGCGTAGAAATAAATAATGATGGCGTTCGAGAGAGTACATCACGGATAGCTAAGTTGCCTGGTACCTCACTGCTTGTCATATAGTAGGAGAAATTAATCGTATTTCACGTTACTACATGTGCTCAGTGGACAATATATATAACATGTAGAGTAAAAAAGTGATGCAACAAGTGTACAACCTCTTTGGCGAAGCCATGTTGATCTCAGCCTGATTGGATTGGTCGATGAGGATGTTGCGGCTGATGTGGCTGTCGGAGGAGGGGAAGAAGATCTTAGGCATCTGGAGATGGAGACGAGGGTACTGCTCCACTGTGATGGAGGGTTTCATCGTTGGAGCAACTCTGGTGAGTTGTACGACGGCGAGGCTGAGGAAGGACAAGAGAGACAACGTTAACCTGAGAGGAATTCTAATGGAATCTCCAATAGATGATGTAAAATACATAACCACAAAGTGCTAGATGTGAAATACATCAGCCGCTCATCTCTGAACTTAACTGTCGAAGCTGAATTTAACTGTCAAAACTGAATTTTACTCTCGGAACTGAATTTTCCTATCGAAACTGAACTTTACTGTCGAAACTGAACGCACTAGTAGCAGAAAAGCAGTAGCAGCAGGAACGCCCGGAGCAGCAGCGCGTGCGAGAGCCAGGGCAGCTGGTCGTGTAGCATCATATCGGGCAAGGGAAAGTGAACCGGCAGGCCCGAAGATCGAGGAGGCGTTATAATTATCTCAACAAAAGAGGCGCCTTGATTTTTGGAATGGTTAATTAATGCAAAGATCCATTGTGACATCATGAGGTTTTTTCTAAAATTACGAAGATGACGTAACCTTTCTGTGTGACCGGTCATGAAGGTCTATTCAAAGTTGAAGTTTTAGAAGAGCCAAGGAAGACTCGCCAACCGAAGAATGAAGATTGACATGAACAGGTTCCAATCAATCTGGGGCCTAATGTTGGGGATATAACCCCATGGTGTGACCCGCCCAAGAGGGGTCGGGTTACACTATTGGCGACTCGGTAATGAAGCTTAGGCCGGCCCAAGAAGCCAAGACCTGAGAGCCTGGAGGCGGCTGCTACCTCTTGAGCACAGCGTTGGATTTCCCCGAAGAGGAGAGGATGATGCAGCAAAGTAGCGTAAGTATTTCCCTCAGTTTTTGAGAACCAAGGTATCAATCCAGTAGGAGGCTACGCGCAAGTCCCTCGTACCTGCACAAAACAATAGCTCCTCGCAACCAACGCGATTAGGGGTTGTCAATCCCTTCACGTTCACTTACGAGAGTGAGATCTGATAGAGATGATAGATAATATTTTTGGTATTTTTGGTATAGAGATGCAAAGTGAAAAGTAAAAGGCAAAGTAAAAAAGCAAAGCAAGATTAAAGTGATGGAGATTGATATGATGAGAATAGACCCGGGGGCCATAGGTTTCACTAGTGGCTTCTCTCAAGAGCATAAGTATTCTACGGTGGGTGAACAAATTACTGTTGAGCAATTGACAGAATTGAGCATAGTTATGAGAATATCTAGGTATGATCATGTATATAGGCATCACGTCCGAGACAAGTAGACCGACTCTTGCCTGCATCTACTACCATTACTCCACTCATCGACCGCTATCCAGCATGCATCTAGAGTATTAAGTTAAAACCAGAGTAACGCTTTAAGCAAGATGACATGATGTAGAGGGATAGTTTCATGCAATATGATAAAACCCAATCTTGTTATCCTTGATGGCAACAATACTATACGTGCCTTGTTGCCCCTTCTGTCACTGGGAAAGGACACCACAAGATTGAACCCAAAGATAAACACTTCTCCCATTGCAAGAAAAACCAATCTAGTAGGCCAAACCAAACTGATAATTCAAAGAGACTTGCAAAGATAACCAATCATACATAAAAGAATTCAGAGAAGATTCAAATATTATTCATAGATAGACTTGATCATAAACCCACAATTCATTGGTCTCAACAAACACACTGCAAAAAGAAGATTACATCGAATAGATCTCCACAAGAGAGGGGGAAAACATTGTATTGAGATCCAAAAAGAGAGAAGAAGCCATCTAGCTAATAACTATGGACCCGTAGGTCTGAGGTGAACTACTCACACTTCATTGGAGAGGCTAGGATGATGTAGAAGCGCTCCGTGATGACGGCCCTCTCCAGCGGAGCTCTGGAACAGGCCCCAAGATGGGATCTCGTGGGTACAGAAGGTTGCGGCGGTGGAATTAGGTTTTTGGCTCCGTATCTGATCGTTTGGGGGTATGTAGGTATATATAGGAGGAAGGAGTACGTCGGTGGAGCATCGAGGGGCCCACGAGGCAGGGGCGCGCCCTAGGGGGGCGCCCCTACCCTCGTGACCGCCTCTTTGCTTCCTTGGAGTAGGGTCCAAGTCTACTGGATCACGATCCCGAAGGTTTTATTCCGTTTGGACTCCGTTTGATATTATTTTTCTCCGAAACTCTGAAATAGGCAAAAAAACAGCAATTCTGGGCTGAGCCTCCGGTCCCAAAAATAATATAGAAGTGGAAGATAAAGCCCAATATAGTCCAAAACAGTAGATAATATAGCATGGAGCAATCAAAAATTATAGATACGTTGGAGACGTATCAGGCATCCCCAAGCTTAATTCATGCTCGTCCTCGGGTAGGTAAATGATAAAAAGAGAATTTTTTATGCGGAGTGCTACTTGGCATAATTTCAATGCAAATCTTCTTAATTGTGGTATGAATATTCAGATCCGAAAGATTCAAGACAAAAGTTCATATTGACATAAAAAAATACTTCAAGCATACTAACAAAGTAATTATGTCTTCTCAAAATAACATGGCCGTCGGTGTCAAAACCGGCGGATCTCGGGTAGGGGGTCCCGAACTGTGCGTCTAGGAGGATGGTAACAGGAGACAAGGGACACGATGTTTTTACCCAGGTTCGGGCCCTCTCGATGGAGGTAAAACCCTACTCCTGCTTGATTAACATTGATGATATGGGTAGTACAAGAGTAGATCTACCACGAGATCAGAGAGGCTAAACCCTAGAATCTAGCCTATGGTATGATTGTTGTTCTTCTGTCCTATGGACTAAAACTCTCCGGTTTATATAGACACCGGAGAGGGCTAGGGTTACACAAAGTCGGTTACAACGGAAGGAGATCTACATATCCGTATTGCCCAGCTTGCCTTCTACGCCAAGGAAAGTCCCATCCGGACATGGGACGAAGTCTTCAATCTTGTATCTTCATAGTCCAAGAGTCCGGCCAAAGGTTATAGTACGGCTATCGGGACACCCCCTAATCCAGGACTCCCTCAGTAGCCCCTGAACCAGGCTTCAATGACGACGAGTCCGGTGCACAAATTGTCTTCGGCATTGCAAGGCGGGTTCCTCCTCTGAATACTTCGTAGAAGATTTTGAACACCAGGATAGTGTTCGGCTCTGCAAAATAAGTTCCACATATTGCCATAGAGAGAATAATATTTACACAAATCTAATCTGCTGACGTACTCCATAGTGGGACATCACACCACGGCCAAGTCTTTATTCTTACTGTCCCACCTCAACGCGTTTAGCGAGGCGGTTTCCTTGGCACATCTTGTCAAAGCAGAGATCGTGTCCCCTTATTCCGGGGTTCTCATCAATACGGGCGTGGGTAACCCAACCGCGCCATTGATTATGGCGCTTGGGAGATAAGCGAGTTTTACCAGGCTGGTGGGGGCACGCAGTTTCGTCCGCCCATATAAGGGGATAAGGATCCACCTTTTCACCTATGCCTTCTTCCTCCTTTGCTCATCCATTTTCGTACACTCGAGCTCCAGCGCCCAAGTTCGCACTCCCCACCTCAACCTTCTCCAGCCATGTCCGGAGCGGGAGGCAAGTGGATGGTCTCCTCCGTCACGGAGGGACACATCAAAAAGCTGAGGAAGGCCGGATACTTGTCTGACGACATCGCGCACCGGCTTCCCAAAGAGGGGCAGCTCATCCCCACCCCTAGGCCCCATGAGAGGGTGGTGTTCCTCACCCATTTCCTCCGATGACTAGGTTTCCCTCTCCACCCATTTATCCGGGGGCTCATGTTCTACTACGGCCTGGATTTCCACGATCTGGCCCCGAACTTCATCCTCAACATCTCGGCGTTCATCGTCGTGTGCGAGGCCTTCCTCTGCATCCAGCCCCACTTCGGCTTATGGCTGAAGACCTTCAATGTGAAGCCGAAGGTAGTGGGCGGCCGCCAGGGGGAGTGCGGAGGCGCCATGGTGGGCAAGATGCCCAACGTCCTATGGCTCGAGGGCTCCTTCGTGGAGACCGTAAAGGGGTGGCAATCGGGATGGTTCTACATCACCGAGCCGCGCGACCATGCATGGGTCGCAGCCCCCGAGTTCCGATCCGGAATCCCCACGCAGCTCACCTCCTGGAAAGAGAAGGGCCTGTCGTGGGGCAAAAAAGGAGAGCTGACCGGACTCCAAACATGCGTCCAAACCCTGGTGAGCAAGAAGCTCAAACTTGTCAATGTAGTCCAGGTCATGCTCATCCGCCGGATACTCCCGTGCCAACAACGGGCTTTCAGCTTGTGGGAGTTCAATCCGGCCCAGCACCGAACTCTGAGCAGGCTCTTCGACACAACGTACGAAGATGCCTGGAAGGTGCTATTCAAGGGTGCCGAAGCTCCCGCATCCGCTACTGAGGATCGCGGATTCAGCGCACAGCGTCAAGCTAGCGCGTTAAGCTGTTTTTACCTCTTATAGGATATTTATCTTTCATAGTTTGACTCTATGCGGGATCTAAGCTCCCTTACCTTTGACAGGATTGGCAGGAGATGTCCGGACAGATAGACTGTCCGGCTCCTTTGCCCGAAGACCCAGCAGACGCTCGCTTGGCAAAGCTGCTGGTTCCGGGCCCCTATGTGGTGCCGGAGAAGAAGGCCAAGAAGAAGGCCACGGGAACCCGGAAGAGTTCCCGGCGCCCGGTGGAATCGGACTCGCCGTCTGATGATTCCGAGGCGGACTCCTCCCACGAAGACGAGGAGGAGGAAAGAGAGGTCTCTCCCCAGCGGGGGGAGAGAAGAAAAGGAAGGTCGCCCCAACGGGGAAGGCCGGAGGGTCCAAGAAAGGAAGGTCCCTCCCTCCGGACTACTCCACCAACGCCGACGACGGCGAAGAGGAGTGGCCGCACAGGGCCAAGCCCCTGGCAAAATCGTAAGTGTTCGGATACCAGAATGACTCATGGCGTTCTTTTATTGCATAGTTTTTTCTGACGCCGAATATATTTATGCAGTCCGCCCAAAGACCGGCTCGACGTGTCGTCGAGCGGTTCCCTGGATTCGTCGGATGTGAACAGTACTTCACTTCCGGCCGCCTCCTGCCCTCACCCTACGGATAATGCCGAGGTGTTGTCCCAGGAGGATCCAGGCCGGGAGGAGGTGGTCCTGGAGGCGCCGCAAGGCGACCTCCCGGACTCCAGGCGCCAAGGGGACAAGACCCTCGAGAGCTCTAAGTCCGGCCCAGGCCGGACACCGCACGAGAATCTTCAAAGGTTCCGTAGTCCGGCAAGCGGCCCCCTAAGAAGAAGGGCAAGCCTACGACACCGATGACCTCCGCCCAACCGGAGGCACCGGATAACTTGCTAGAGGTGCTTAACAGCGCCTCCATCGACGAGGAGCACCGCACCATTATGAATGCGGTGATTCAGAAGGTTCAGTCCGCCAAGAGCGAACTGACCGAAGCCTGTGCCAGCCTGTTGACAGGCTTTGAGGTATGTAAAAAATATGTAAAAATATTACCGCATAGACAGTAGCCCCTGATGCTCTGTTTGGCGTTCGGAAAGAAAGTCGAATAGAGGAACTAATAACATTTGCAGGAGTCTAACAGAATTAAGTCAATATGCGTATGCAGGCTTCGCTGCTAGCCTCCGCCGCACTGACTGCGGAGGTGGATGCGCTGAAGCAGAGCCTTGAGCAGTCCGAGCAGGAGCTCGGCCTTACCAAGAAGGAGCTCAGGGAAAAAGAAGGTAAGTAATACCTTGTGGAGTATAGTATAAAAAGATGCAGTTGCAAACAATGACAGGATCGCTATTGGTGTCATAGGGGCCACGACTGAGGTGGCGACCCTTAAGCAAGCGCTATCCGAGGCCGAAAAGAAGGCGGCCACGGAGCGCACCGAGCGGGAGAAGCATGAAGCACGGGTTGGCGAGGTGCAGCAAGAGCTCCAGGCTCTCGTGAAAAAAACACGAGAGTTTGGAGCTTGACTCAAAGACGCGAGAGTCCGAGCTCGCGGTGGCCCTTGAAAGCGCCAAATCTGCCAAGGCCGAAGCCTAGAAAGCCCTCCAGGAAGTTGAGGCGATGAAGAATATAGCAGCGGGTAAGGCTTTCTTTATGCAAAGCAAGCACGTGAAAGTGAATTACTTGTTACTTACCCGAATCCGGAGCTCTCCAGGAGCATTCGCAGATTTGCCCCGCGGTGTGTCTGATGCCGCCGCCTTCTACCGAGCCGAGGAGGGCGGCGTGACGGAGAAGGTGTTCTGGTCTCAATACGCTGAGGCTGGACACCCAGTGCCTTTGAGCGGCCAGTTGAAGCAACTGGTCGAGCTCCACAAGGTGGCCGAACAGGCCCTGAAGGGCTTTATAGTTCGGTTGTGGCCTGGAGAGGCCCTACCTGGGAGCTACTTCGGGCTGGTGAGGCGGTTGGTGGACGCCTGTCCGAGGCTTGAAGTCATCAAGCGCTCCGTCTGCATCAAGGGTGCCCATAGGGCCCTTGCCCTTGCTAAGGTGCACTGGGGCAAATTGGATGCCATGAAGCTTGTGAAGGACGGGCCGCCGCAGGGCAAGGAGCATCGCCACCCCGAGATGTATTACGAGGGCATCCTGAAGGGTGCCCGCCTTGTGGCGAATGAATGCTCGAAAGATGTAATATTTGAGCGAAACTTGTTCGTTTTATCCTGTGCGCTGAAAACTTGTTCATATGCGCTATGCAACGCTTGTTTAATTTAAAATATTACCTTCTATGCGGTCATTTTATTAAATTTGAGAGATGGCGAGTCGTCGGCTCCTGCCCCCATGCCACGAGTGCTGGGGTGTTCGGGATAAACCTGAGCACTCTTTTTCCCATTCTTGGGTCCTTCGAGGGAGGTGCTCAGCACAACGAACAAGGCAATCGGACTATAATGCGTTATCACTCTCACTTAGCCAGAGAATTCTATAATTTTAAATTTCGGCGAAGCGCCTAGTGTTCGGGAGACCGAGTTCGGGGCGCTATACACGCCTAGGCCGGACAAAGCCGACTCCTTGCTCTAAGCGGCATAAGTCTTTAGGGACTCGAAACCTACCGAACAGCGACCAGCTCTCGCCCTATCATGACAATCAGTTTTAGCTTTCTCTACTGAGGTGCTTAGGCCCAGCTCAACTGGGGCACAATTGCAGTAGTTCTCCCAGCGCTACCTTAGCCGATATAGCGGAATGTAAGGTACCAAAACATGGGAGCCGGGCAAACCCAACTATTGACCAAAGACATGATTCGGAGCTGATGCATATAATGCTATAAGTTCGGAGGGCCGCACTTGTGAAAGTGTTCGTACTTCTCACGCCGTATTATGGGGTGCTTGAGCCCCTGGCGTATTGACCGTACCAAAGTGTACGGGTGCTAAATGTCATAACTGAACATATATATTAAAAAAAGATGAATAGAGAATGCAGTAATGAGCTGAAGCTAAGCATTGTTTATTTTAAAATGCTGTTGTAAAAGCAGAGCGATACAAATAGTGCGATAAGCAAGAGATGGGACTATTTGACATGTCCCCCTCCAAGGGCGAGACGATATGCAAGACAGGTATTTTGCTCTTTATAGAGACCACGTGGGAATTTTGACGTAGCTTCCTGCCTCCTCGGTTGTTGCATCATGTGTTCGGCGATTGTACTGCCGGACAGGCCTTCTGGATGATGGAGTCCTGAAAGTAAGAAAAAAGACGAAACTAGGAGTCCCTAGTGCGGTTGAGCCGCATTTAGGGCATGCCGTGGACGTGCCCCTCCCCCTGTGCCCATGGAATTTTCAGAGCGTAGTTATGTACGCGTAGTACTGATTTCGCGGTTTCGCGAGGGCTGGGGCTGGGGCCGTATTGCTACGCTTGCTCGGAACGTGCCAGGCGGTCTTGTTGTAGGTTACTCCGGGTGCGCTTGACGGTGTCCGGACGTTTAAAAGTCGGGCTGGAGAATTGCCTTGAGAGGCTGCTCTATACTTCCGATGCCAGTGCCGCCGTATGCTCCTCCGTTCGAAGAGAGCGTTCGGTGTTTTGATTGACCGTAATGACTCCTCGAGGGCCTGGCATCTTGAGCTTGAGGTATGCATAGTGCGGCACCGCATGGAACTTTGCAAATGCGGTTCGTCCGAGCAGTGCGTGATAGCCGCTGCGGAACGGGACTATGTCGAAGATTAACTCCTCGCTTCGGAAATTATCTGAGGATCCGAAGACCACTTCAAGTGTAACTGAGCCTGTACAGTTGGCCTCTACACCTGGTATGACGCCTTTAAAGGTCGTTTTTGTGGGTTTAATCCTTGAGGGATCTATGCCCATTTTCTGCACTGTATCCTGATAAAGCAGGTTCAGGCTGCTGCCGCCGTCCATAAGGACTCTAGTGAGGTGAAATCCGTCAATGATTGGGTCAAGAACCAATGCGGCGAATCCTCCATGATGGATGCTAGTGGGGTGGTCCCTTCGATCAAAAGTGATCGGGCAGGAGGACCATGGGTTGAACTTTGGGGCGACTGGCTCCACCGCGTATATGTCCCTTAACGCACGCTTCCGCTCCCTCTTGGGGATGTGGGTTGCGTATATCATGTTCACCGTCCGCACTTGTGGGGGGAAGCCCTTCTGTCCATTATTGTTCGGCGGCCAGGGCTCTTCGTCCTCGTCGCTGTGTAGCCCCTTGTCTCTATTTTCGGTATTTAACTTACTGGCCTGCTTGAACACCCAACAATCCCTGTTGGTGTGGTTGGCTGGCTTTTCGGGGGTGCCATGTATCTGGCACGAGCGATCGAGTATTCGGTCCAAACTGGACGGGCCCGAGGTATTTCTTTTGAATGGCTTTTTCCGCTGACCGGGTTTAGAGCCTCTGAATCCGGCATTAACTGTTGTATCTTCAGCATTGTCGCTGCATATGTGGCGCTTGTGCTTGTTGCGACGCGACCTGCCATTGATGTCCTTGGTATCCGAATTACCAGGGCTCTTGGTCATGTTATTTCTACAAGCCAGCCAGTTGTCTTCTCCCGCGCAAAAGCAGGTCATGAGTGTCGTGAGAGCTGCCATAGATTTCGGCTTTTCCTGTCCTAGGTGCCGGGCTAGCCACTCATCACGGATGTTATGCTTGAAGGCTGCTAGAGCCTCTGCGTCCGGACAGTCGATGATTTGGTTTTTATTGGTTAGGAACCATGTCCAGAATTGTCTGGCCGATTCTTTTGGCTGCTGAATTATGTGGCTCAGGTCATCGGCGTCTGGTGGTCGCACGTAGGTGCCCTGGAAGTTGTCGAGGAATGCGGCTTCCAGGTCCTCCCAACAACCAATTGATTCTGCTGGCAAGCTGTTAAGCCAATGCCGCGCTGGTCCTTTAAGCTTGAGTGGGAGGTATTTGATGGCGTGTAGATCGTCACCGTGGGCCATGTGGATATGGAGGAGATAGTCCTCGATCCATACCGCAGGGTCTGTTGTGCCATCGTATGATTCGATGTTTACGGGTTTGAAACCCTCTGGGATTTGATGATCCATTACTTCATCTGTGAAGCATAGTGGGTGTGCGGCCCCTCTGTACTGGGCTATATCACGACGTAGCTCAAATGAGCTTTGTCTACTGTGTTCGGCCCGGCCGGACTTACTGTATCCGGCATGACGGTTATCGTCTCCTGTCGTGGGGCGCCCACGCGATCCGTAGATCAATCTTGTTTGCCTTGCCTTGTCCTCCAACATGTCGCGCAGGTCTGGCGCATTTCCCCGTGCCTTGGTATTTTTTTAGCGACGCTGGGGTGCGTCTTGAGTGGAGGTCCGAGAGGCCTCTCTGTCGCGGCCGCGAGGTGGCCGATCGGCCGCCTCATGCGCTGGTGATGTAGGTTTAATTGCTTCCTCCTCCAATCGGGGTAGCAACCTGCGCTTTGGGTAGCTCTTGGAGGGGCGTTCGAGTTCATATTCCTCGGCCGCAAGGATTTCAGTTCATCTGTCGGCTAGCAAATCTTGATTAGCTCTAAGCTGTTGCTGCTTTTTCGTAAGGCTACTCGCCGTGGCCATAAGCCTGCACTTAAAGCGCTCTTGTTCGACAAGATCCTCGGGCACGACAAATTCGTCATCGCCGAGGCTTGCCTCGTCTTCGGAGGGAGGCATGTAATTATCCTCCTCTTCCTCTCTGTCTGCCGCCCTATCAGGAGGGTTGGCTTCTCCATCTTCCTGCGCTGAGTCTTGCTGGAGGGAGTTGTCTTCGGCACTGTCCGGGGTGTTATTATCTCCCGTGTCGGTATCACCGTTTTTGCTTTGGCGGGACTTAGAGCGGCGCCGCTGACGCCGGCGCTTGGGTTGCTTCTTGGAGGGGTCATCCCCCGTTGTTCTGTCGCCATTGGCTTCTTTGGGTGTATCCACCATATATATGTCATATGACGAGGTGGCTTTCCAGTGCCCTATAGGCGCTGGTTCATGTTCGTCTCCTACATCATCGTCCATGCTGTCGATGTCTTCAGAGTCGAAGTCTAGCATGTCGGTTAAATCATCGATAGTGGCTACGAAGTGGGTGGTGGGTGGGCATCGAATATCTTCATCGTCCGCATCCCAATCCTATTGGCCATAATCCGGCCAGGACTCTCCTGACAAAGAGAGAGACCTTAGTGAATTCAGAATATCGCCGAAGGGTGAGTGCTGAAAGATGTACGCGGCGGTGAATTCCATGATCGGTGCCCAATCGGGTTCGATTGGCAGGGGCGCGGAGGGTTCGGAGTCCGAAGAGGAGTCCGGCTCCTTGGAGTCACGAGCTTCGAAAAGGACAAGGCTGGTGTTCGGCTCGATCGCCATAGATATTGCAGCCCCCGAGGCGGGGTCCAGCCACCCGTCCTCGATTGGCGCAGTCGGCTCCGAGCTAAGGGTCGAAGCGGACACGGGTGCGGCCTCCAGGCACTATTCGATGGCAGAGTTAGGTCATGCCCATCGTGACAGTGCGGCGCACCCGGCTGCGGCTCGAACCCGTCGAAGATCAAGTCTCCACGGATGTCAGCCGTGTAGTTCAAGCTTCCAAATCTGACCTGATGGCCAGGGGCGTAGCTTTTAATCTGCTCCAGACGGCCAAGCGAATTGGCCCGCAGTGCAAAGCCGCCGAATACGAAGATCTGTCCGGGGAGAAAAGTCTCACCCTTGAACGCATCGCTTTTGATGATTGGAGGAGCCATCGGGCCTAAAGATGATGACACAGAGGAACTCTTAAAAGCACCAATGTCGGTGTCAAAACCGGCGGATCTCGGGTAGGGGGTCCCGAACTGTGCGTCTAGGCGGATGGTAACAGGAGACAAGGGACGCGATGTTTTTACCCAGGTTCGGGCCCTCTCGATGGAGGTAAAACCCTACTCCTGCTTGATTAATATTGATGATATGGGTAGTACAAGAGTAGATCTACCACGAGATCAGAGAGGCTAAACCCTAGAAGCTAGCCTATGTTATGATTGTTGTTCTTCTGTCCTATGGACTAAAACTCTCCGGTTTATATAGACACCGAAGAGGGCTAGGGTTACACAGAGTCGGTTACAACGGAAGGAGATCTACATATCTGTCTCGCCAAGCTTGCCTTCTACGCCAAGGAAAGTCCCATCCGGACACGGGACGAAGTCTTCAATCTTGTATCTTCATAGTCCAAGAGTCCGGCCAAAGGTTATAGTCCGGCTATCCAGACACCCCCTAATCCAGGACTCCCTCAATGGCCAAAGAATGTTATCCCTACAAAATCATATAGTCTGGCTATGCTCTATCTTCACCACACAAAGTATTTAAATCATGCACAACCCCGATGACAAGCCAAGCAATTATTTCATACTTTAACATTTTCAAAACTTTTTCAATCTTCACGCAATACATGAGCGTGAGCCATGGATATAGCACTATATATGGAATAGAATGGTGGTTGTGGAGAAGACAAAAAGAGGGGAAGATAGTCTCACATCAACTATGCGTATCAACGGGCTATGGAGATGCCCATTAATAGATATCAATGTGAGTGAGTAGGGATTGCCATGTAACGGATGCACTAGAGCTATAAGTATATGAAAGCTCAACAAAAGAAACTAAGTGGGTGTGCATCCAACTCGCTTGCTCACGAAGACCTAGGGCACTTTGAGGAAGCCCATCATTGGAATATACAATCCAAGTTCTATAATGAAAAATTCCCACTAGTAAATGAAAGTGATATCATAGGAGACTCTCTATCATGAAGATCTTGGTGCTACTTTGAAGCACAAGTGTGGTAAAAGGATAGTAACATTGTCCCTTCTCTCTTTTTCTCTCATTTTTTTATTTGGGCCTTTTCTCTTTTTTTATGGCCTCTTTTTTTTTAGTCCGGAGTTTCATCCCGTCTTGTGGGGGAATCATAGTCTCCATCATCCTTTCCTCACTTGGGACAGTGCTCTGAAAAATGATGATCATCACACTTTTATTTTTCTTACAACTCAACAATTACAACTTGATTCTTAGAACAAAGTATGACTCTATATGAATGCCTCCGGCGATGTACCGGGATGTGTAATGAATCAAGAGTGACATGTATGAAAGAATTATGAACGGTGGCTTTGCCACAAATACGATGTCAACTACATGATCATGCTAGCAATATGACAATGATGGAGCGTGTTATAATAAACGGAACGGTGGAAAGTTGCATGGCAGTATATCTCGGAATGGCTATGGAAATGCCATGATAGGTAGGTATGGTGGCTGTTTTGAGGAAGATATATGGTGGGTGTATGATACCGGCGAAAAGTGTGCGGTATTAGAGAGGCTAGCAATGGTGGAAGGAAGGGAAAAGTGTGCATAATCCATGGACTCAACATTAGTCATAAAGAACTCATATACTTATCGCAAAAACATAGAAGTTATCAAAGCAAAGTATTACGCGCATGCTCCTAGGGGGATAGATTGGTAGAAAAATATCATCGCTCGTCCCCGACCGCCACTCATAAGGAAGACAATCAATAAATAAATCATGCTCCGACTTCATCACATAACGGTTCACCATACGTGCATGCTACGGGAATCACAAACTTTAACGCAAGTATTCTTTAAATTCACAACTACTTAACTAGCATGACTCTAATATCACCATCTTCATATCTCAAAACAATTATCAAGCTCCAATCTTTTCTTAGTATTCAACGCACTCAAAAGGAAGTTTCACATATCTTGAATACCAAGCATATTAATATTAAGCAAATTACCATGCTATTAACGACTCTCAAAATGATCTAAGTGAAGCATGAGAGATCAATAGTTTCTTTAAAACAAATCCACTGCCGTGCTCTAAAAGATCTAAGTGAAGCACTAGAGCAAAAATTATAAGGCTCAAAAGATATAACTGAAGCACATAGAGCAAAACTATCAAGCTCAAAAGATATAAGTGAAGCACATAGAGTATTCTATCAAATTCCAATTCATATATGGATCTCTCAAAAGGTGTGTACAGGAAGGATGATTGTGGCACACTAACAAACAAAGACACAAATAATACAAGACGCTCCAAGCAAAACACATATCATGTGGTGAATAAAAATATAGCTCCAAGTAAAATTACCGATGGAAGTAGACGAAAGAGGGGATGCCTTCCGGGGCATCCCCAAGCTTTGACTTTTTGGTGTCCTTGGATTATCTTGGGGGTGCCATGGGCATCCTCAAGCTTAGGCTCTTGCCACTCCTTGTTCCATAATCCCTCAAAAGAATTTACCCAAAACTTGAAAACTTCACAACACAAAACTCAATAGAAATCTCGTGAGCTCCGTTAGAGAAAGAAAACAAAAGACTACTTCAAGGTATTGTAATGAACTCATTATTTATTTATATTGGTGTTAAACCTACTGTATTCCAACTTCTCTATGGATGATAAACTATTTTACTAGCCATAGATTTATCAAAATAAGCAAACAACACACGAAAAACAGAATCTATCAAAAACAGAACGGTCTGTAGTAATCTGTAACTAATGCAAATTCTGGAACTCCAAAAAATCTACCAAAATAGGACGACCTAGAAAATTTGTTTATTGATCAGAAGCAACTGGAATCGGAATTGATCAGGTTCTGGTGATTTTTAACAATTGTTTTCGTGAACAGAAAGATTCTGGAAATTACAGCAAGATCAAATAACTATCATCCAAGAAGATCCTATAGGTCTAACTTGGCACAAACACTAACTAAAACCAAAACCACATCTAAACAGAAGGTAGATGGGTTATTTATTCCTAAACATAAGCAATAACAAAAAAACAAAAAAAAATTGGGTTGCCTCCCAACAAGCGCTATCGTTTAATGCCCCTAGCTAGGCATTGAAAATTTTAATGATGCTCGCAAGAAAGACAAGAATTGAAGCACAAAGAAAGCATCATAAAACACGTGACAAACACATCTAAGTCTAACATACTTCCTATGCATAGGCATCTTATAGGAAAACAAATTATCAAGGCAAGCAAAGACTAGCATATGCAAGGAAGCGGAAAGAAACAGTAGCAATCTCAACATAATGAGAGGTAGTTTATTATCATGAAAATTTCTACAACCATATTTTCCTCTCTCATAATAATTACATGTGGGATCATAAGAAAATTCAACAAAATAGCTATCACATAAAATATTTTCAACATGATCCACATACATGCAAAGTTGACGCTCTTCCAAAATAGTGGGATTAACATTAACTAAAGTCATGACCTCTCCAAACCCACTTTATCAAAAATATCATAAGATTGAACATTCTCCAAATATGTGGGATCTAAAGTTGACACTCTTCCAAACCCACTTTCAATATTATTGCAAACACTACTATCAATCTCATATTCATCATGGGGCTTAAATAAATTTTCAAGATCATAAGAAGAATCACCCCGATCATGATCATTGCAACAAGTAGTAAACATAGCAAAACTAGCATCCCCAAGCTTAGGGTTTTGCATATTATTAGCACAATTGACATCAAGAGAATTTATAGTAACATCGTTGCAATCATGCTTTTCATCGAAGGAACTACCAAGTATGGGTGCAATAGCAACGATCTCATGTTTAACATAAGGAACTATATCAAATTCATCTTCATAAATATTGGCATCATGGCCACAAGAATAGCAAGCATCATATCCATCAAGGGATATTTCAATCAAATCATCAGAATCATCATTATCTATAGATTCATGCATATCACTATTTCCTTCCAAAGCAACAGTCATTCTCTCAATAAATTCTTTGACATAGACATTATGAGCATAGTTTTCATAGCAATATTTAAGTATGTCAAAATTTTCAGATACGTAGAGAGTAATATCATACTTTTCAATCCAAGAAGCAACTTCATAAGCACCCTTAAAAGCAACAAATTCTTCAATTTGTTTGATATCATAGTAACTATAAACACCCTTTGCATAAGAAGATAAGATTTCATTTTCATTAAACTCACATAGGTAGGGAAGGTGTTTTTTAGGGTTCTTAGAGAAACAAGTAAAATCATAAATTTCACAAAGATTCCAAGCATAACACGGCAATCTGTTTATTTGACTCCATAAGAGTTTCCCTTTTTCAGACAAACGGTGATGCACAAAATGAGCATGCCCATCTAAAGATTTCCCATCAACTAGGCTAGTTGGGGTTTCAGCACGAGCGCATAAGGATCGAAGATGATACAAGTAGAACACTTTAAGTGGATCCATATCAATAGATTTTCAGCAAGCGAAGATGCAAGCATATAGAAGGCACATGGCAACACGAGCAAACAAAAGGGCAAGCGAGAAAAAGGCAAACGGAAAAGAGAGGGCGAATAAAACGGCAAGGGTGAAGTGGGGGAGAGGAAAACGGGAGGCAAATGGCAACTAATGTAATGCGGGAGATAGGGATTGTGATGGGTACTTGGTATGTTGACTTTTGCGTAGACAACGGCACCAAAAATGTCTCGTTGTCGGGAGTCCAAATCTTGACTTGACTTTTGCGTAAGCCTTCCCGGCAACGGCGCCAGAAATTCTTGTTGCTACCTCTTGAGCACTGCGTTGGATTTCCCCGAAGAGGAGAGGATGATGCAACAAAGTAGCATAAGTATTTCCCTCAGTTTTTGAGAACCAAGGTATCAATCCAGTAGGAGGCTACGCGCAAGTCCCTCGTACCTGCACAAAACAATAGCTCCTCGCAACCAACGCGATTAGGGGTTGTCAATCCCTTCACGGTCACTTACGAGAGTGAGATCTGATAGAGATGATAGATAATATTTTTGGTATTTTTGGTATAGAGATGTAAAGTGAAAAGTAAAAGGCAAAGTAAAAAAGCAAAGCAAGATTAAAGTGATGGAGATTGATATGATGAGAATAGACCCGGGGGCCATATGTTTCACTAGTGACTTCTCTCAAGAGCATAAGTATTCTACGGTGGGTGAACAAATTACTGTTGAGCAATAGACAGAATTGAGCATAGTTATGAGAATATCTAGGTATGATCATGTATATAGGCATCACGTCCGAGACAAGTAGACCGACTCCTGCCTGCATCTACTACTATTACTCCACTCATCGACCGCTATCCAGCATGCATCTAGAGTATTAAGTTCAAGAAAACAGAGTAACGCCTTAAGCAAGATGACATGATGTAGAGTAATAAATTCATGCAATATGATAAAAACCCCATCTTGTTATCCTCGATGGCAACAATGCTATACGTGCCTTGCTTCCCCTTCTGTCACTGGGAAAGGACACCGCAAGATTGAACCCAAAGCTAAACACTTCTCCCATTGCAAGAAAAACCAATCTAGTAGGCCAAACCAAACTGATAATTTGAAGACACTTGCAAAGATAACCAATCATACATAAAAGAATTCAGAGAAGATTCAAATATTATTCATAGATAGACTTGATCATAAACCCACAATTCATCGGTCTCAACAAACACACCGCAAAGAGAAGATTACATCGAATAGATCTCCACAAGAGAGGGGGGAAACATTGTATTGAGATCCAAAAAGAGAGAAGAAGCCATCTAGCTAATAACTATGGACCCGTAGGTCTAAGGTGAACTACTCACACTTCATTGGAGAGGCTAGGATGATGTAGAAGCCCTCCGTGATGACGGCCCTCTCCGGCGAAGCTCCGAAACAGGCCCCAAGATGGGATCTCGTGGGTACAGAAGGTTGCAGCGGTCGAATTAGGTTTTTGGCTCCGTATCTGATCGTTTGGGGGTACGTAGGTATATATAGGAGGAAGGAGTACGTCGGTGGAGCACCGAGGGGCCCACGAGGCAGGGAGCGCGCCCTAGGGGCGCGCCCCCCACCCTCGTGACCACCTCTTTGCTTCCTTGGAGTAGGGTCCAAGTCTCCTGGATCACGTTCAGTGAGAAAATCACGTTCCCGAAGGTTTTATTCCGTTTGGACTCCATTTGATATTCTGTTTCTCCGAAACTCTGAAATAGGCAAAAAAAACATCAATTCTGGGCTGGGCCTCCGGTTAATAGGTTAGTCCCAAAAATAATATAGAAGTGGAAAATAAAGCCCAATATAGTCCAAAACAGTAGATAATATAGCATGGAGCAATCAAAAATTATAGATACGTTGGAGACATATCAGCGGCTTACAAGACAGGCTAACTGAAGGCCCAAGACCTGGGGATGGCATGTAACCCGGAGGTGTAAGCCGCCCGATGGCGACTTGCTTAGCAAGGCAAGGCGACTTAGAACCAGGGTCGGTCACTGAGTATGACACGACATGGACTCTTGTAAGCCTAGGGCCTCGACCTGTATATATAAAGGTGAGTCCCTGTGGTGGTTAAAGTTAAGTTACAATCAATCGATAGCTAGGTTAAGCGATTCTGCTCCCTTGTAATCGATACTTAAGAAATACAACTCAAAGAAGGACATAGGCTTTTACCTCGATCGTGAGGGGCCGAACCTGGGTAAACTTGTGTTTCTCGTCTGGTTCAACCCCTTTAAGCTAATCACCATAGCCAGGGCCTCGCACCTAAGTCCTTTCACGAGGGCATCTGCCGTGACAAAACCACGACATTATGTTTATTGAAAATCAGGAAGCAAAAAGTTTATGGATCCTCAGCCACTTGCTAATCTTTTTAAAGGATCCAATTATGATGGACCAATTGCTAGTGAGTTGGGTGCACTAGATTATCTTTATAGAGTTTTTTCTTGAAATTCATGAATCTGAAAATTGTGATGAAGTGCTAAAAGAGGAAATTTATAAAGTGATTCATGATAGCTCCTTGAATTAAAAGCATGATTGCAATGATGTTATTACAAATTCTATTAATGTTAATTGTGCTACTAATATGCAAAACACCAAGCCTGGGGATGCTAATTTTGCTATGTCCAGTACTTATTGCAATGATCATGATTGGGGTGATAATGCTTCTTATGATCTTGAAATTTTTTAAGCCTCATGATGAATATGTTTGCAATAATATTGAAAGTGGGTTGGAAGAGTGTCAACTCTAGGTAATAATGATCCCATTACTTTGGATTATGATCAATCTTATGATTTTTTTATAAAAGTGGGCTTGGAGAAGTCATGACTTTATTTGATGATAACCCCACAATTTTGGAAGAGTGTCAACTTTGCATGCATGTGGATCATGAAGAGAATATTTTGTGTGATAGTTATATTCTTGAATTTGATTATGATTCTACATGTAACTATTATGAGAGAGGAAATTTGGTTGTAAGAATCTTCATGTTACTAAATTACCTCTCGTTATGTTGAGATTGCTATTGTTTCTTTCTTCTTCCTTGCATATGCTAGTTTTGGCTTGCCTCGGTAAATATTTTCCCTATAAAATGCCTATGCATCGGAAGTATGTTAGACTTAAACTTGTTTTTCACATGCTATATGATTCTCTCTTTGTGCTTCAATTTTTTGTATTTCATGTGAGCATCACTAAAATTATCAACGCATAGCTAAAAGGCTTTAAAGAAAAGTACTTGTTAGGAGACAACCCGATATTTTTATTTTCTGTTTTTATGAGAATACACATTATTACCTCTGTAGTAATTGTGTTCTAGTGTTTTAGTTAGTGTTTGAGCCAAGTGAGACCTTTGGGATGGTCTATGGTGATAGTTGATTTGATCTTGCTGAAAAACAGAAACTTTTTCGCTCACTGCCAGAATTTTAGCAAATCACAAAACGTGCTTTTGGTCTGAATTTTTTACACGAGATTGACATACAAATTTCCCAAGTTTTCCTAATTTGTCAGAATTTTTGGAGTTACAGAAGTATAGAAAATCTCCAGATTACTACACATTGTTCTGTTTTTGATAGATTCTGTTTTCTATGTGTTGTTTGCTTATTTTGGTGAATCTATGGGTAGTATCAGGGGGTATGAACAATGGAGAAGTTGGAATATAATAGATATAACACCAATATAAATTTAGAATGAGTTCACAACAGTACCTAAGTGGTGATTTATTTTAATATACTAACGGATCTTACGAGTTTTCTGTTGAGTTTTGTGTTATGAAGTTTTCAAGTTTTGGGTGAAGTTTTGATGGACAAAGGAATAAGGAGTGGTAAGAGCCTAAGCTTGGGGATTCCAAGGCACCCCAAGGTAATTTTTAAGGACAACCAAGCATCTAAGCTCGGGGATGCCCCGAATGGCATCCCCTCTTTTGTCTTCAATCCATCGGTAAATTTACTTGAGGCTATATTTGTATTCACCACATGATATGTGTTTTGCTTGGAGCGTCTTTTATGATATGAGTCTTTGCTTTTTAGTTTTCCACAATCATCCTTACTGTACACACCTTTTGAGAGGGACACACATTAATCGTGAATTTATGAGAATACTCTATGTGCTTCACTTATATCTTTTGAGCTAGGTAATTGCTCTAGTGCTTCACTTATATCTTTTTAGAGCACGGCAGTGGTTTTATTTTAGAGAAATTGATCAACTCTCATGCTTCACTTATATTATTTTGAGAGTATTGAAAACAGCAAGGTAATTTGCTTAGGTTATGAATTTAGTCCTAATATGATGGGCATCCAAGAGGGATATAATAAAAGCTTTCATATAAGAGCATTGAATAATATGAGAAGTTTGATTCCCTGCATTTGTTTTGAGATATAAAGATGATGATATTAGAGTCATGCTAGTGATTAATTGTGGATTGGTACAAATACTTGTGCTAAAGTTTGTGATTCCCAAAGCATTCGCGTATGGTGAATCGTTATGTGATGAAGTCGGAGCATGATTTATTTTTCTGACTATCTTCCTTATGAGTGGCGGCCGGGGGAAAGCGATGGTCTTTTCCTACCAATCTATCCCCCTAGGAGCATGCATATTAGTACTTTGTTTTGATGGCTAATAAATTTTTGCAACAACTATATGTGTTCTTTATGACTAATGTTGATTCCATGGATTATACGCACTCTCACATTTCCACCATTGTTAGCCTCTCTAGTACCGCGCAACTTTCGCCAGTGCATTAAACCCACCATATACCCTTCCTCAAAACAGCCACCATACCTACCTATTATGGCATTTCCATAGCCATTCCGAGATATATTGCCATGCAACTTCCAGCGTTCCGTTTATTATGACACATACCATCATTCTCATATTGCTTTGCATGATCATGTAGATCTTTGCACATCCCGGTACACCGCCGGAGGAATTCATATAGACTCATATTTTGTTCTGGTATCGAGTTGTAATTCTTGAGTTGTAAGTAAATAAAAGTGTGATGATCATTATTAGAACATTGTCCCATGTGAGGAAAGGATGATGGAGGCTATGATTCCCTCACAAATTGGGATGAGATTCTAGACTTTAAAAAAACAGAAGGGGCCAAAGAAGCCCAAAAAAAGGAGGCCGGAGAGCCCAAACAAAAAAATGAGAGAAAAGAGAGAAGGGACAATGTTACCATCCTTTTTCCACACTTGTGCTTCGAAGTGGCACCATGAACTTCATGATAGAGAGTCTCCTATTTTGTCACTTTCATATACTAGTGGTAATTTTTTGTTATATAACTTGGCTTGTATATTCCAATGATGGGTTTCCTCAAATTGTCCTAGGTCTTCGCGAGCAAGCAAGTTGGATGCACACCCACTTAATTTCTTTTTGAGCTTTCATAAACTTATAGCTCTAGTGCATCTGTTGCATGGTAATCCCTACTCACTTGCATCATATCAATTGATGGGCATCTCCATAGCCCATTAATTTGCCTAGTTTATGTGATACTTTCTCCCTTTTGTCTTCTCCTCACAACCTCCACCATACTCTATTCCATCTATAGTGTTATATCCATGGCTCACGCTCATGTATTGCATGAAAGTTGAAAAAGTTTGAGAACGTTAAAAGTATGAAACAATTGCTTGGCTTATCATTGGGGTTGTGCATGATGAAATATTTTGTGTGATGAAGATGGAGCATAGCCGGGCTAAATGATTTTGTAGGGATAACTTTCTTTTGCCATGTTATTTTGAGAAGACATGATTGATTTATTAGTATGCTTGAAGTATTATTATTTTAATGTCAATATTAAACTTTTGTTTTGAATCTTATGGATCTTAACATTCATGCCACAATAAAGAAAATTACATTAATAAATATATTAGGTAGAATTTCACATCAAAAATTCTGTTTTTATCCTTTACCTACTCGGGGACGAGCAGGAATTAAGCTTGGGGATGCCTGATACATCTCTATCGTACCTATAATATTTTATTGTTCCATGCTATTATATTATCTATCTTAGATGTTTTATATGCATTTATATGCTATTTTATATTATTTTTGGGACTAACCTATTAACCTAGTACCCAGTGCCAGTTTCTGTTTTTTCCTTGTTTTTGACTTTTACGGAAAAGGAATATCAAACGGAGTCCAAACGGAGTAAAACTTTACGGTGATTTTTCTTGGACCATAAAAAACCTACGAGACTTGGAGAGGAGGCCACAAGTCATGGGCTTGTGGGCCCCTTGGATACCTTCCAACCCTAACTTCACCACTATAAATCATCAAATATTCCCCCTATACCAAAGGGCACACCAAAAGTACTTTTCCGCCACCTCAAGCTTTTGTTCTCGTGAGATCCCATCTTGGGGCCCTTTTCGGCACTCCACCGGAGGGGGATTCGATCATGGAGGGCCTCTACACCAACCTTGCTTTCCTTCCGATGATGTGTGATTAGTTTACCACGGACCTACGGATCCATAGCTAGTAGCTAGATGGCTTCTTCTCTCTCTTTGCTCTTCAATACAATGTTATCCTTGATGTTCTTGGAGATCTATTCGATGTAATCTTCTTTTGCGGTGTGTTTGTTGAGATTCGATGAATTGTGGATATGATCAGGTTATCTATGAATATTATTTGAGTCTTCTCTGAACTCTTTTATGCATGATTAAGGTATCTTTGTATTTCTCTTCGAATTATCGGTTTGGTTTGGCCAACTAGATTGGCTTTTCTTGCAATGGGAGAGGTGTTTAGTTTTGGGTTCAATCTTGCGGTGTCCTCACCAAGTGACAGAAGGGGCAGCGAGGCACGTGTTGTATTGTTGCCATAAAGGATAAAAAGATGGGGTTTATATCATATTGCTTGAGTTTATCCCTCTACACCACGTGATCTTACTTAAGGCATTGCTCTATTCTTATGAAGTTAATACTCTAGATGCAGGCAGGAGTCGGTCGATGTGTGGAGTAATAGTAGTAGATGCGGGCAGGAGTCGGTCTACTTGTCACGGACTTGATGGCTATATTCATGATCATTGCCTTAGATGTCTTCATAATTATGTGCTTTTCTATCAATTTCTCAACAGTAATTTGTTTACCCACCATATGCTTTCTTTGAGAGAGAAGCCTCTAGTGAAACCTATGGCCCCCGGGTCTATTTTCCATCATATATTTTCAGATCTATAAACCAAAAAACCAAAATTACCTTGCTGCAATTTATTTATATTTACTTTAGTTTGCCTTTTTATTTTTATTTTATACCTATCTCATTTAGATCACTCTTGTTTGTGACCGTGAAGGGATTGACAACCCCTTTTTCGCGTTGTGCAAGTGCTTGTTAGTTTGTGCAGGTGCATATATTGGAGACTTGCTTGTGCCTCCTACTGGATTTATACCTTGGTTCTTAACTGAGGGAAATACTTATCTCTACTTTGCTGCATCACCCTTTCATATTCAAGGGAAAAATCAATGCAAGCTCAAGAAGTAGCAGTTGTCACCTTGAGCCACCGGGCTATCTACTTGAATGGAGTTGCCAATGTCTTCAAGGCCTTGCAACATATAAATACGAAATCCACCATGCTATGCAAGACATTGTTTGATTTCAGTGGAACTGCATAAAAAGATTAGATGGTTAATCCGGCTCCATGCCACTTCAATGTGCAAACTGATGACAAACCCTGACCGTTCTACAATCATAGGCATTACGTATTTTGAATGGGAAAATCTTGTCAAAGTTTAATCATTGATGTTAGCAAGAAGACCTTCGTTTGATATTTTGGAATTGGAAAACCTTGTCAAATTTTGCTCATTGATGTTAGCCAGAAGACATGCATTTGATATTTTGGAATGGGACGCCCTTTCCCGTGAGCAGCATCGATCATTTTTCCTATTCGTGTGTTCAGTTCAGAAGTAAACATTGACGCTGATGAGATGCATAATCATGAATATTGACTTATGTAAAGTATTTTAAGAGTTTGTTCTGAATGTTGTCTATGAAATGCCAGGCCTTGTGAGTTTGATTGCAAAGTTGAGCTTGGAATGTTGTGACATGCGGCATCATGAGCTGTTCACCGTGCCTCCTGAGAATAATGCTTCGTATTGTTTTGCATGTTGATCTAATGCCAGTGATTTGCAGGTTAAGAAGATCATCATCTTCTGTTGTTTTTGTGCTTAAGAAGTTCATCATCTTATGTTTCATTCATAGCCTATACGACAACTCGGGTAGGCCAGAGGTGAAACGATATGATCTTCCGACCAACTCATCATTTTACCGTTCCATGCCGGCCTAGTCTTTCGAAGGTGCTCATAGGGGTCTGATGATCCTGGCTTCCTGAATGAGCGGGCGGCGTTGTATCAGAGCATCTGTAGGGCCCGCGAGGCCCTCTCCGTCGTCCTTCAAGTTGTTGTGCTTGTCGTGGCACCACCATCTCGCGTTGTCAACATGGTCAACGAACACGAGGAATCGGGAGATGATTTTACTTGAAGAGGATGACAGTAGGGACCCACCAGAGCCATAGTCGTACGTACACAAGTGCCTCCTTATTATATACAACTATAATTTTTTTTGCTTCCTCCTGGTTTCCTGACATCACGGTCCCACGCCATTGTCGACCTATATAGTCAATAAATGAGAGAATTACAAAAGGAGCGGTCGACAGGTGGGACCAAGCAGCTCGACCAGTATTTGTTTCTTGAGGTGTGAGCAGAGTTTTTCTTGAGCTATGTTTTTGTTGTTGTTCAGCTAGGCGGGTTGTGGCTCGTCTAGCTCAGGGTATTATTTTATGTCGACCAAATATCCAACTCAGATATTAAATTTTCAAGGTGAAAATAGCTAGGCCAGCTATACTTTTTTGCGGGATACCCAACCCAAGTCAACCTGTCATTCTCCGCCCTGCATTAGGCTTGCTAAGAAAATGGGCTTTAAGAAAATAATAAATGGACTGTAATTATAAACATTGGGTTGTAAATATATAAAAACGCACTAAATAGGTAATTAGTTTCAAAATTACTATTTTTGGATTAAAAAATATTTCATTACTTGTTGCGCGCGCAAAATTTCGTTGGTTTTTTACCTAATAAAAAATGATTTTGAATTATATTTAATCTGACTCGAAATTTCGGGATAAAAAATATTTCGGATCCCATCAAAATATGGAAAAAAATTGTTGCTTTTTTTTAGCGGTTGTTTGAAAATATTAACCGTTGTCCTGGCTAGAAAGTGGGTTGTAATTTAACAAACAGTAAATGAGCTGCAATAAATTCCATTAGAATTGAAAAATGGCTTGTACATTATGACAAATCGCAGACGGGCTATATGTTCTCTGCCATAGATGCGATGGTCACTTGTGGGCCTACTAAGTTGACGCGTACGCAAGACTTTGTCAACTTATAGTCAACAGACGATTTTAGTAGCAGTGGCCGTTGGATGTCCATCCAACGGCTATGGTGCTTTTTCAATCTCGGATATTGATGTCTACTACGCAATCTTTTTATTGTAAACTCGTGTTGGGCCTCCAAGCGCGGAGTTTGTAGGACAGTAGAAAATTTCCCTCAAGTGGATGACCTAAGATTTATCAATCCGTGAGAGGCGTAGGTTGAAGATGGTCTCTCTCAAACAACCCTGCAACCAAATAACAAAGAGTCTTTTGTGTCCCCAACACACCCAATACAATGGTAAATTGTATAGGTGCACTAGTTCGGCGAAGAGATGGTGATACAAGTGCAAAATGGATGGTAGATATAGGTTTTTGTAATCTGAAAATATAAAAACAGCAAGGTAACTAGTAGCAAAAGTGAGCAAAAACGGTATTGCAATGCTTGAAAACAAGGCCTAGGGTTCATACTTTCACTAGTGCAAGTTCTCTCAACAATGATAACATAATTAAATCATATGGCAATCCCTCAACATGCGACAACAGTCACTCCAAAGTTCCTATGACAGAGAACATAAGATGAAATTGCTTGTAGGGTACGAAATCACCTCAAAGTTATTCTTTCTGATCAATCTATTGAGTCGTCTCTATAAGTGTCACAAACAACCCTAGAGTTCGTAGTAAAATAACACCATACAAAAATACATCAACCAACCATAATGTCACCTAGATACTCCAATGTCACCACAAGTATCCATGGGTCAATTATACGATATGCATCAAACAACTTCAGATTCATAATATTCAATCCAACACAAAGAACCTCAAAGAGTGCCCCAAGATTTCTATCGGAGAAACAAGGACGAAAAAGTGCATCAACCCCTATGCATAGATTACCCCAATGTCACCTTGGGAATCCGCGAGTTGAGTGCCAAAACATACATCAAGTGAATCAATAGAACACCCCATTGTCACCACGGGTATACCACACATGACATACATCAAGTGTTCTCAAATCCATAATAGTATTCAATCCGATAATAGTGAAACCTCAAAGGTAAAACTCAATTCATCACAAGAAGGTAGAGGGGGAGAAGCACCATATGATTCAACTATAATAACAAAGCTCGCGGTACATCAAGATCATGCCAAATCAAGAACACGAGAGAGAGGGAGAGTTCAAACACATAACTACTGGTACATACCCTCAGCTCCGAGGGTGAACTACCCCTCCTCGTCATGGAGACCGCCGGGATGATGAAAATAACCATCAGTGATGGTTTCCCCTCCGGCAGGGTGTCGAAACGGGCTCCTGATTGGTTTTTCGTGGCTACAGAGGCTTGCGGCGGCGGAACTCCCGATCTAGATTTCTTTCTGGGGGTTTCATAATTTATAGGAATTTTTTGTGCCGGTTTCACGTCAGGGCGGTTCCCGAGGGACCCACGGGGCAGGGGCGCGCCCTCCACCCTTGTGGTTGCCTCGGGACTCCTCTGGTCCATCTCCGATGCCCCGTGGGTCTCTTCTGGTCCATAAAAGAATCACCGTAAATTTTCAACTCGTTTGGACTCCGTTTGATATTTCTTTTCTGTAAAACTCAAAAATAAGGGAAAACAGAAACTGGCACTGGCTTTAGGTTAAAAGGTTAGTCCCAATGCATATCTTTACCTCTTTACCTAATAATAAAAGATGAAGGTTTTCATAGTTCTCCATACATCATCCTTTTAGATCCGTCGATTTTACATTAATCATAAAAAACTCTTTAGAATCAACCACGAAGACCTTGATGCGGTCCGCCAGGCACGAACTTTCAATAGTGAATTCCAGCCCGGTTAGAGATTAAGAAAACCTCCAAAAAAAGGAAACCTTCTTTTGTCCTTATCGAGCAGGCGGGATCAGCTACGCCTAGATCGATCCCAAACAAAATTTGCCCACCTGCGTCGTTCCCCTTTCTTTCCGTCATGACACAGAGCCTCCCACGCACATGCGCCTGCGTTGCTCAAGCGAATCCTCTCCCAGAACGGAAAGAAGGTCAGCGGGGGCTGGCCGTCGACGCCGTCGTGCGGGAAGAACTTGGAGTTGAACTGCCGCCGGCTGCCGAGGCAAGGAAGATGTCAGTGGCGTACCACCGCCTCGCGGCCAGAAAATCCAAGAGGTCGCACAACAGAACGGCGGGGAGAAGAGGCGTGCGATGCGGTCGCCGTTGGAGAAGCTGCCGGTCTGCAGGAGCGTGCCGTTGGGGAGGAGCGCGACGGACGAGCGGGTACGGGTGCAGTGCGTTGAAGCAGAGGTCGAGGAGCACCGAGTGCGCTGAGCAGTCGGCGGATTCCGTGCGGTCGAACATGAGGACGAAGTCCTCCGGAGGAGCTGGATGTACATGGCCGAGACCCATTAGATCAATCAAATCTTACCAAAACTATGTCTTGTCTTGCATTAAGTCATCAAATCAAATCTTACCAAAACCTCAACTAAATCAAAAACTTTCTTTTCCTTTCCCTACCACACCTAAATCAATTCAAATCTTACCAGAACTTCAGCTAAATCAAAACTTTTATTACCTTCCCCTACGCATACTCAAAACAAATAAAAGCTTACCAAATTTTGTAATATGGTGCATGTAAGGTATATATCATACACAATTGGTTTTGACACTATGATATGTATATGCCCACGTTGCAACGCATGGGTAATTATCTCTGCTATTAGATGGGAGTTCGTAGGTTCTCCTCTCCTCCCATCACCACTCCACGCTTGTTTGTTCTCCCTTCCACAGAAAAACCAACTGCTTCCCTCAGTCCTCCATGTTGGCTTTTAATCTAAATCAGATCGATTTTTTCTTTTCTTGTCCTACTGAAAACCATGTCCTGCATTAAATCAATCAAATCTTAGGGTTCCTTTGCCTCCCGCCGGCGTCGCCGCCGATCCGCCTCGTCTCCGGTGGCCTTAGGGCCATGGCGGCGCGGTGGATCCCGGCCCTTGCTAGTGGGAGGGCTCCGTTTTTAGGCGTTTCTTCAAGTTTTGTTAGGGTTTGTGTCCTGCTCGGAAAGACGAGACGGTGGCAGCTCCCTTAAGATGGAATAAAGTCTTCCCCGCCTATCCCCCGTTCCGATGGTGTGTCTAGCATCGTCGGTGGGCGTGTGGAGGTGGTTCTCCGGCGGATCTATCCTTGGTGGATTTTCTCAGATCTGGTAGTTCGTCTACGTTTGTGTTTCTTCAGGTTGGATCCTTCCGATCTAGTTACTCTTCATCGGCGGTGGTTGTTGTACTGCTGCGCTGGTCCTATGGGGCCTTAACACGACAACTTCCCAACTGTCTACTACAACAAGTTTTGCCCGGCTCCGGCGAGGGAGGGTGATGACGGCGGCGCGCCTTCGGCTCGCTTCAGTGCTTGTAGTCGTCGCTAGGTGGTCTACGGACAAGGATGTAATTCTTATTATTTCTGGTGTTCGTTGTATTGCCATGATCGAAGATGAATAGATTGAAAGTTTTCTCGCAAAAAAACAATCAATCAAATCCGACCAAAACCATGCCTTGCATTAAGCCATCAAATTAAATATTACTCAAACCTCAACTGAATCAATAAACATCTTTTCCTTCCCTTACCATACCTAAATCAAATCAAATATTGCCATAATCTGCACATGTGTTGCAACACATGTGCAGATTATGGCAATATTTGATTTGATTTAGGTATAACACATGTGCAGATTATGGCAATATTTGATTTGATTTAGGTATAACACATGTGCAGATTATGGCAATATTTGATTTGATTTAGGTATGGTAAGGGAAGGAAAAGATGTTTATTGATTCAGTTGAGGTTTGAGCAACACATGTGCAGATTATGGCAATATTTGATTTGATTTAGGTATGGTAAGGGAAGGAAAAGATGTTTATTGATTCAGTTGAGGTTTGAGTAATATTTAATTTGATGGCAATATTTGATTTGATTTAGGTATGGTAAGGGAAGGAAAAGATGTTTATTGATTCAGTTGAGGTTTGAGTAATATTTAATTTGATGGCTTAATGCAAGGCATGGTTTTGGTCGGATTTGATTGATTGTTTTTTTGCGAGAAAACTTTCAATCTATTCATCTTCAATCATGGCAATACAACGAACACCAGAAATAATAAGAATTACATCCTTGTCCGTAGACCACCTAGCGACGACTACAAGCACTGAAGCGAGCCGAAGGCGCGCCACCGTCATCACCCTCCCTCGCCGGAGCCTGGCAAAACTTGTTGTAGTAGACAGTTGGGAAGTTGTCGTGCTAAGGCCCCATAGGACCAGCGCAGCAGTACAACAACCACCGCCGATGAAGAGTAACTAGATCGAAAGGATCCAACCTGAAGAAACACAAACGTAGACGAACTACCAGATCTGAGAAAATCCACCAAGGATAGATCCGCCGGAGAACCACCTCCACACGCCCACCGACGATGCTAGACACACCATCGGAACGGGGGATAGGCGGGGAAGACCTTATTCCATCTTAAGGGAGCTGCCACCGTCTCGTCTTTCCGAGCAGGACACAAACCCTAACAAAACTTGAAGAAAAGTCTAAAAACGGAGCCCTCCCACTAGCAAGGGCCGGGATCCACCGCGCCGCCATGGCCACCGGAGACGAGGCGGATCGGCGGCGACGCCGGCGGGAGGCAAAGGAACCCTAAGATTTGATTGATTTAATGCAGGACATGGTTTTCAGTAGGACAAGAAAAGAAAATATCGATCTGATTTAGATTAAAAGCCAACATGGAGGGCTGAGGGAAGCAGTTGGTTTTTCTGTGGAAGGGAGAACAAACAAGCGTGGAGTGGTGATGGGAGGAGAGGAGAACCTACGAACTCCCATCTAATAGCAGAGATAATTACCCATGTGTTGCAACGTGGGCATATACATATCATAGTGTCAAAACCAATTGTGTATGATATATACCTTACATGCACCATATTACAAAATTTGGTAAGCTTTTATTTGTTTTGAGTATGCGTAGGGGGAGGTAATAAAAGTTTTGATTTAGCTGAAGTTCTGGTAAGATTTGAATTGATTTAGGTGTGGTAGGGAAAGGAAAAGAAAGTTTTTGATTTAGTTGAGGTTTTGGTAAGATTTGATTTGATGACTTAATGCAAGACATAGTTTTGGTAAGATTTGATTGATCTAATGTAGGACATGGTTTTCAGTAGGACAAGGAAAGGAAATACCGATCTGATTTGGATTATTCCAAACAGGGAGGCGCGAGGAGGAAAAACTAAGGTAGGCGGATGGGGAAAACCAACATGGAGGGTCGAGGGAATCACTTGGTTTTTCTGTGGGAGGCAGAAAAAACAAGCGTGGAGGGGTGATGGGAGGTGACGCGAACCTACAAACTCCCGTATAATAGTAGAGATATGGGTCAAAAAGTTGCAATAGCAAAACTTAATATGCAATGAATTTTGAGCGGAAAGAGTACCATGAAGCTAAATTTAGAAGAGGATGATCAAATATTTCATTGTATAATCTCGATCTTACACAAAGAAAATTGATATTGGAAACTCCGCACGAACGAAAGTTGAAAAAAAAGATGCATGTGTGCGCCTGCCATATGTTTGAGGGTGTGTGCTTCCCATATATTTTGAGTGTGTGCACGTCCCACATTAGGACAGAGAGAGTTGAAAGAGAAGGAATGACAACGTGCGTGGGGTCCTCTTACACGTACTGACAACTGCATAGTCCCCTGAGCACGTTCTTGTGAGTGATCGGGTGTGAGAATGAGGGGCACAATTTTTTTCCTAACTATTTTGTTGTTGTATAAACATGAGCACTCCCCTCGCAAAATAGAGCACTACTCAAAGAGAAAACTAATACTACTATATACCCGGAAAATAAGATGGAAAACCAATATACGTACCGGCTGGCAATCGACACCTAGAGATCTTCCCCATGAATTGTCCTTGAACTACTCGCTGACGCACGAGCCCCACGACCCCTTACCCATCCGCCTCTCAACGGCCCATCGCCGCCACACTGGAACCTTGTACATCTATTTTCGTTTTCCATTTTCTCTCCCATGTCTCATGAATAACTTTTCTTCCTCGTCATTCATACGCCACACTCCTCCAAACCCCCACCCCACCAAAAGCAACCACAACACCCACCTATACACAATAGTCCCGCTACGAGTACTAACGCTTTAAGATGCATAGTATTTGATGAAGTGATTGATTGAATATGAACGGATACACGACTATATAGCTGCAAATACACACATAAATACATGGAGTGGGCTAGAAATCATAATTGACAATAAATGCAAGCCAATGTCACGCCAGAGGCGCTAGGATATGTCTCTCGTCTCCACCTACCCACCCTTCTCTCTTTCCCTCCCTCTCATGGTAAAGGGGTCAAAAGGGTGTGGAAGCAAGTGGAGCAAATAGGAGAAACACTGCAAAGGGGATGGCACAATGAGGCTACACATAGCGAGGAAGAGAAGTTGGGTGTTCTATCAAATGTTGGCAAAATCCAGTGAGAGATGTTGCCGCTAGAGAAGTGGCCCCTCCTTATGTCGTATGTTTATCAATTCTATAACAATGAGCCGACAGCCCATGCATTTCAATGCACGGATATAATGTTAATTTGGTGACTACATGCATAGGAACCATTTAATCGATGGAGCTATCCGCCAACCAGTGTTATGTTATGTATAGGATCCCAACCAGACAAGCGAAGAAGTAAACGACACTTGAGATAATATGGGCAGGTTTGTTGCTGCCAGAAACTCAAAAAATCTTTGCAGTTTATAATGTTGTGACGGCTGAAGCTATGGCACCAACGGAGGGTCTCTTGCTGGCTGAAGGGATGGGATGTAACCGGTTGATTATTAGTTCTGATAGCACTGAAGTGATTGAGGCCATGAAGAGTGACATGCATGATGCAGCTAATGCAGGAGTGACCTTCAATGATTGCCACTTCATGTCTAGAGAGTTTGTGAAAGTTTCCCTTAAACATGAGAACCGAGAGGAAAGTAGGATTGCTCATGAACTTGCCCAGCTTGCTAGGTATAATGATTCTAGCACATGGATAGATGTTCCTCCTCCCTCAACTGCATCTCTTTTAGTCAGTGATGTACCTTATTTTCCAATAAATAAAGAGACACCTTTGATTGCCAAAAAAGAAGAAGATGTAAACAACACTCATCTAAGTGCATTTTTTCAAGTAGTGTTTGATCTGCTAAGCATAATAAGCATAATAATCAATTCCCTATTCAGCTATTCCTACAGAGGAACACATGAAAACGAGGGATGAACTATTTATGTGAAGCGACCGGGGAGAAGAGGGCTTAAGTGAGGAGAGAAGGGGGATGGGTGAGAGGAGAAAAGAGATGGTGCGACGACTGGCTGTTGATGATAAAGAGAGGAGCACGTCAGTGCTGTCTTTTGGTGGTGCAGGTTTTCGGTGAGGGAGGGGAAGGGGCTGGAGGCACTCGCCTGCGTAAATGCGGGGCGAGTTGTGACGAGGCCGACCAGTCAAACGAAATTAATGCATAGGTGATATACGACAAATATGCGGATATATTGATACTTACTCTCAAAATAAGTAAAACAAAATAAAACGTGAGCACTACTCAAAGAGAAGAAGGATACTACCACTACCTGCAAAAAAACCAGTATGAAGGAAAACCAATACCTGCAAAAATATGAAGGAAAAGCAATATACGTACCAGCTGGCAACCGACGCTTAGGAAATCCTTCCCACGAACCGCCCCCAGACTGCTCGCTGACGCGCGGGCCCCACGACCCCCCACCGCCCCGCCTCCCAACTGCCCACCGCATTTTCTCTCTCCCACGTCTCCCGTAAATAAACTTCTCCTCTCCTCCCCGTCATCCACACCACACGCCACACTCCCTCCCCCGTCCCACCGCGCCACCCACCCACATGCCCGCAGCGGTTCCGCTACGGGTACTCGCCATTCCTCCCCGCCGCCTCGCCTCCCCTCTGTCCCCGAGGAGAGACAGACACGCGGCCGCCATCCCTGCCAGGCCGGGCCATGTCCGGCGGCGCCGCCCTAGCCTCCCAGCCCCAGCCCTCCGCGCCCCCGTCGCAGCCGCAGCAGCAGCAGCAGCAGCAGCAGGCCAGGGAGCAGCTGAAGAAGGCGGTGGAGATGAACGCGGTCCGCCTCCAGGCCATCGGCGAGCGCATCAGGGGCCACTTCCGCGGCGGCTCCTACGCGCTCGCGCCCGCCGACCTCTCCCACCTCGTCTACGCCCTCGCCAGGTCCGCCCCCTCCCCCCACCCGCATTATCCCGCTCTCCCTGTCCCAGCCCCCGCCCCCCCCCCCCCCCCTAATTCTCCCTAGGGTTTTTGGCCGCGGCGACGCGGCGCAGTGGCGCTTCGCCTAATTTTTTTTTCTCCGCGCGCGTGTGCTTGCTTGCAGGGGGATCGATTACGCGCTGTCGGGCGGTGACATTCCAAAGATCGCGGGTGAAATACCAGACACTTTGAGAAAGGTAAAATCGCGTCTGTCCCCTTCCTCGGCCGGACAAATCCCCCTTGTTTTGTTCCGCGCAGTCTTCTCAATTTCTGTTGTCTTTCGGCCGGTCCGTGTACTGGTGGAACTGACATGGCAGTTTCTGCTGGCGAGTGGCGAGTCCAATTATTAGAGCATAACCGCCCTTCCTTACTTGTGATTTTTGTTCGTGTGACTTACTACCGCAGTTACGAATTATGATTACCTTAGTGTGTTATAGAAGTGGAATGTACATTTGGTGTGACGGCAGTTGAGTTTTTTTATTGTAAGCTAGGTATTTTTTACCCTTGGACCTTCTGCGAATGCGCTTCCTTTTGTCTAAAATGCAATGTTTAGCAAATGGGAGTGACACAATATATATAGGTTGAGAACGCAAGCTGTGTAATTGTGGGACTTCAATGAATGAGTGGTAGATTGGTATATTTTCTCCGAAACATCTCTTTGAGAGGGTCATGGCCTCAGCAGTGTGCTTTGTTGATTCAAGTACACCAACTTCATAGCATAGAGATAACTAGTTGACCACCAAAGTTAAGGTAACTCATACGAGAGTCTAACTTTAACTTAAAAAGTGAAGTGACATTACTTTCCCTTTCAAGTACTATAATAGCGGACACTCTTTGGAGGATTCTAGTTCCTAATTTCACAGGAAATTATGTTAGATTTGTGATTCTGTTGTTCATATGCCTTTTCTGGTAACAAGTGACCTAATCAAGGGGGTAATATAGTCTTTGCCAGGCATCACTTGGTTTTGTGCAATACCCAAAACTGCCCGTCTATTCAGGATATTGGTGAACCTAAAATTGTTATTTTCTAGATTTGTTGTATGAGGCAACTAGCATATGAGTTGTACACTTATGAATTTTGACCTTGAATTATGTTTTCCATTCGTTGTGGGTGGATAATTTGTTTATGCAGTAAATTAAGTCGTGGTCAATATTTTGCGTACTTCTGTGCTATTAATTTGAACTCTACCACTATTTACCAGGTATATGAGCTGAGGAAGGATCCATTTCTACAATCTTCTGTCATGGTACTGATCATATCATGCAAGGTAAATCACCTTTCATGCCAGTCATGTGTGAATACCACTTAGAAACTTTTTCCCAAACCATAACACAATTACATACGAGAATTATCTGTTTATATAGTCTTGTTTCAGTCTGGTTGGTTTATTTGAAAAATCCAGTTGTAAACAGATTTATAGTGAAGAACACATTTTCTTCCGTGACTGCATATATGATTATATGTATCATCAACATATTATTTGCTTCAACCCAATCTTTGCTATAAAACAATTACCATCTATCCATTGATCCTACCCATGTGTGTTAGTTTTCTTCAACTGTATAATTTACCTTCGGGTTGTTTCAAGCGATTCAAAGTGTTACATGCATATGTTGATGAGGATATGTGCCAAGGTTACAATTTTTCATGCATCTGTTGGTTATGTTAAATGCCAAGGTTACAATTTGTCTCTTGAGCTTGTTTTTCAAACATAATATGTGGCTCTCCCACAAAAAAGTTAATCCGGTAATGCGCATGCTGTTTTGCAGAATGCTTGTAAAAACAAATGGTTTCAGCCTTCAGATTACATTGATATTCTCAGAATGGCTGATGAGGTGTGTATGAAATGCTTGGTTTCTTTTATGTTCATTTTTCTGTGCATGTCTGTACTCTTGGGTGGTGGCATGGCCATATCATCTTACCTAGTTATAATTTATCTTGGCATGAAGCTATCCGGCAGCTTCTGCACGAACAGTAGCGAGCCAGTTAATGACAGCACCGTGCTTGAAATCATTTCAACAGTAATGCCAAGGTAAGGAAGGCATCTCTTTCTCTGGATGGTTACATGTTGCCATCACATTCCCTGTTGTCTAGTTTTATGTAAATCTTAATACAAAATGAAATTAGAACCACAAAAAAATCTGAGATTGGAAAGCCCATTTTCGCGAAACATTATTTACTACTCCCTCTGTCCCAAAATATAAGAACGTTTTTAACACTACACTAGTGTCAAAAACGTTCTTATATTTTGGGACGGAGGGTTAAAAACGTTCTTATATTTTGGGACGGAGGGAGAATATGATTAAGCAATTCAGACTTTTATTCCGTGTGACACATATATCTCATATCATGCTTCAGAGTTCAAAATGTAAAAATAATACTTGAAACATAATATGAAATCCAAATATTGTGTAGCTTAGAGTCAGTATATTTCAAAATTTTAAGCTACTAAATTTAAAATGTCAATTTCCCATTTTCAGTTGTTTAGGTTAATATTCACAAGACAAATTTGAATAAATATATTTGAACCCATTGGTTATAATATGATCAACCGAAGTCATTCATTAGCTTCATGAGTCATGACACATTTTATTTGTTTTAATGTGGTCCTGCTTGTAGGTATTATCCTAAGTTGAAGTTCGACCGTCTAATCACTTCGCTGGAAGCAAAGGTGGTCAATCTGTTCAATTAAAATATCTTATATGTGCTATTCTTCCTGATAAAGTTCTCTAATTTGTTATTATAATCACTCACGCCCACTTTTTTGCATTCTTACATTCTCATGTGGGACGACATATATTGATAAGCGACAAAGCTTTGTTTCATAACTGTACCCTGGCTTTGATATACCTGTCTGTACTTACAGGTTGGATATGATATTTTGATGGCTGACTTCTTTATTCATAGAAATCTACCTAAACATGAAAAGATTGTAAGTACCATTCCAGGGAAAGTATTTATTTTACTAAATTTCAGTGTTGATGCTATTTAAACTGCCTGTGTACTGATTTAAACAAGTGTTGATGCTATTTAAACTGCCCATGTACTGATTTAAACTAGTGTTGATGCCATTTAAGTATTCTGCATGGCTTGTATTAACAAGTGTTTAATGTTATTTAAACTGCTCATGTACGATTTTCTTGTTTTGCTATTATACTATTCACTTAATTATATGCTTTTCTTTTGAGTTCATTGACCAAAAGTTGTGGCAACCCTCTTGGGTATTTTTACAATGCTACACATAACACTATGTAGCATCATGTTCTGTTCACACCGGTTAGTATTGCATTAATGTCTCTTGCATTTGGCTTCATACTGGGCAACTGAATATTTGTAAATTTGGTGTGTCTTCATGTTGCCCACTGCCGTCCTGTTTACTTCACCGTGATACCTCTTCTGGAATAGTGTCCATAAGATTTTGGGACCAACTTGTTTAGTTTCTAGCTTTCAGTAACAACTAATAGTTGCACTGATTCTGCTTGTATGCTAATTATTCCAAAATCTCTGATCTGTATGCCCTTGTTGTTTATTGAGTGATCGGATAGTACAACACTATTGTGGGAGTTCGGTAGCACTTCATGACTACTCCCTTCGTTTCAAATTATTTGTATTTCTAGCCCAACTCAAACCTCTTTAAGTTTGACCAAGTCTATGGAAAACTATACCAATATCTACAACACCAAATTAGTTTGATTGGATTCATCATAAAATATATTTCTGTATTATTATATACTTGATGTTTTAAAATATTAGCACGTTTTTCTATATACTTGGTCGAATAAGGGAAGCCTGACTTGAGAGAAACTAGAACTCAAAATAATTTGGAACAGATGGAGTATATATTATAATTCTCTTATTGACTTTGTCTTTCAATGTCATTGTCTCGTGATTTTATATTCAGTAGATTTATTGGTTGTCTCACCTTCTGCAGTGTCTAGTTGTTGTCCAAAAGGAAAATTTAGATGTCTCATCATGTATCGCAAGCCCCCAGCATGTGAGGTGCATTACTTTCTTTGCTTTGATACTTGATATGTTATGCCAAGAGACACATGCCTGATGGTTTTTATGTTTCAGCTTTTTAGTAAACGGGAAAGGTGTGGACAAGAGGACTAATGTTTCAATGGTTAGTGTCCCACTTCCTTGACTAAATTACTTTTTGTTTGAAGAAAAACCGTTGCCTTCCACTTCCTGCCATTTTTTTTGCCTTTATCACAAAGCCTTGTGCACCCTGTGGACAGTGGTTAATCTTCACTTCTCAAACAAGCTTAGTTCACACATTTCAAATAATTAACAGGAAACAGGACCCCAGTTTCCCACGGATATCACTAAGATGCTCAAATATGGTGCAAACATTGTACAAGCTGTTGGATATTTTACTGGTATGTTTGGTGATGATGTTTTGTGTGTTTCCCTTTCTTCTCCAGAAGCACACATCAAATTCTAGCATGTGCTGATTTAGCTTTATATTGCAGCTGACTACATCATAGCTGTAGCAGTCGTTAACAATTTGATGTCTTTTGATGCTCCAAAACTCAGTGCCTATGCCCAACCAGTCGCAACAGATCTTCCTGGTAGGTCACTAATTTTAGTTCTTACTCCCTCCGTTCACAAATATTTGTCTTTCTAGGCATTTCAAATGGACTACAACATACGGATGTATGTAGGCATATTTTAGAGTGTAGATTCACTCATTTTGCTCCGTATGTATTCACTTGTTGAAATCTCTAGAAAGACAAATATTTGGGAACGGAGGGAGTATAATTTTATATTATGCTTTGACAATTTCTTGACTCAAATCTGGAATAACATTTTTTTTGCATTCCTCATTGTGAACTTTTATGTAGATTCAGATTCAGATATGCTACTGGAAGGGCCATCAAGAGTTTCCCTAAAGTGCCCCATAAGGTACTGTATGTTCATGACATGTACTTTGCTGTATTATGTTTGAATTTACTTTAAATTGATAAAACTTCGGTGCCTAGCCGCCTACAATCCTGTTATGTTATATACATACTCCCTCTTTTGCTGAATATAAGGTGCATAAATTTCCGTGCAAGTCAAACATATGTATGTTTGACCGAGATTATAGAACAAAATATCAATGTCCACAATACTAAATAAATAAAATATGAAAATTCTTTTCATGATGAATCTAATGATGCAAATTTGGTATTATAGATATTAATACATTTTCTTAGAACTTGGTCAAACATGCACAAGGTTGACTTCTGAAAAAACTTACACCTTATATTTCGGAACGGATGGAATATATTACAATGGCCGAAGTAAGTTCTTGCATGTAATACGACAAAGAACCTCTATACAAACTATTCTTTGTCATCAATCTGCATTAATTAATTCTGTTCTGTGTCTGGTTGCCAATGTAGAAGTTGCAATTGTTTATCATGCATGTGTATGTGACTGGCAATTTTACACAAACCCAATTTGGACAATTCATTCACATTGTAATGATTACTCTCATACTCCATGTGTCTGTCTAGACTGTTCTTTATTCGGTTTTGTAAATTCAACCTCTGCTTATTTGAACGGAAAATGCTAATGAGCTGCAGTTGAAAATGTTTTTTGTTTGTTATTGCAGTTTTAGGCGTGTGCAAACCCCAGTTAAAGGGCGTCTATGCAAACACCATCAGGTACAGATTCTATCTGTTTATCTGTATTCATGGGTTGAGCCTTTTCCTTCTTGACAGAAATAATAATATGGCCTGTATTGTGTAGTGTTTTGATTATGACAGTTACATGGATATTAACTCGAGGAAACCAACCTGGCGCTGTCCATGTTGTAATACTCCTTCAAATTTCATTGACATTCGAATTGATCAAGAGATGGCCAAGGCAAGTTGTATAATGTATCTGTAGTTATGTACATGTTTTCATCTGATTATGTTTTCCTATGTGATTGATCTCCTTTTTGTTTCAGATTTTACAAGAGACTGGTAATGATATTATGGATGTTCTTGTATTCCCGGATGGATCTTGGAAAGCTGTTTCAGTTCATGACGAGAAATCAGATAAACATGGTGAAGCAATTCAGCAGAATGGGGATACTGTAGAAACTGATGCAACTCCCTCGGATGTTATAGACCTAATAAACAAGGATGATGATGGTGATCTGCCTATGAGCTCGGCATCTCCCTCAGAAGATTTGAAGCCTGTGTTGAATAGTCAAGATATATCTGTCATGGACTATCTTCCGAATTTCCCTCTAAGCACAGCTGCTCAGTCAGAAGATATGTATGTAGGAGGTGGAACTTCAACTTCTGGCCAAAATTCGTTACCATCATCTAGTGGCAGACCTGGCTCTAGTTCAATTGGGACCTTGGAGTCTATTCTCCCTAGAGATATCCTGCAAATGCAACCTGCTACCACACGTGCCATCTCTCCTTCTGAAACCTCCAATTTAACATCTGTCATGCAACAAGTTTCACAAGGATACCCCAGTATTATGCAGATGCAATCACAGCTAGATTCTTTACTTCGATCAGCACATCATACTAGAAATGTCAGGAGAGAGCCTGTAGCAGTCCAGGCTCTGGCAGTGCCACAACATAATTCATCTAGAAGGGTGCAGCCAAATGTCTCGAATTGTCCACCTCCCACCCCACAGTCCATTTCACCTTCTTCAAACTACCAAGCACATCATGTGACAAATGCAGACAGTGTAATCACATCGATGGTTAATGGTGTTGGGCCACTCTCAAGGGCTCCTGATGGTTCCTCACCATTCCATCTACAGTCGACACAACAGGTAATTTTACTCTTCTGAAGGCCCTCTGGAATGATATTTACCAACATAGTGTAGCATTGCATTGTTTCATCTTGCAATAAAATTACTGTATATATCATATTAAATACTCCCTCTGTAAACAAATGTCAAAGTAGTGATCTAAAACATCTTCTATTTGTTTACAGAGGGAATATTTACTCACATTGGAACTGGTTGATGACTTTACTTTTATGCAAAACCAAGTGATAAGTCAGCGGAGCTCCATAACTGGTAGTATGATAGTGTTTGGATGTTGAAAAATGTCTCATTTGGTTCCGAGTTATTTGGAAAGTACTTGATGCCTAAATATTTGAAAAGCTCCAGGCCTGTTACATAATTGTATACTATCTCGCTTGTGTTTTGCAACCGCATCAAGTATTTAGCGTATGATAGTACCTGTTTTTGGCAATTAGCTGTTAGCTGCACTAGGATGTCAGTTGGCGTAAGCACCTACAATAACGACATTGTTGAGTAACACTACTGTAGACTGCGAGCTCAGTGCAGCCAGTTTCAACTTATTAACAAGAAGTGGAACCAATTTTTCTCTGTATTTTTGCTTGGATTTAATTTATCTTGATAAACAACATTTTTTGATGGACTTGTGTAATGCTGGCAGGATATGCGCAACATGCCAAACCATCAACGTGGTCGGGTTATGGGCCTTGCTGCAAGTCCCTTCATGCATATGAGACCGCCGACAGGAGGCCCAGGACAGGGTAGAGGTGCTAATGCCTATGGAGCTCCCTACCCTCAACAATATCAGCAATATGACCAGCGACAATTCGACAATCTAATAGGCCAACTGGTGAACCGAGGCAGTGCCGTTAGCCAGGCCACACCAGGCCATCTCTATGTTTCCCAGCAGAGCCAGGCAATGAGGACGCAAGCAGTGTCCCGACAGTCAACTCCACCAGTGCAACCTCGCGTGCAGTCTCCTGGCCTAGCACCTACTGCTCCGCGTGTGCAGTCTCCTGGCCTAGCACCTACTGCTCCGCGTGTGCAGTCTCCTGGCCTAGCACCTACTGCTCCGCGTGTGCAGTCTCCTGGCCTAGCACCCACTGTTCCGCGTGTGCAGTCTCCTGGTCTACCACCTCCTTCTCCGACTCCCGCTACGCCCCTGCTCGAGGACACCGATGTCCCGGAGATCGAGATGGATCCGAATTGGCAGCCCACGGGGCAGATGAGGGGGAGCCTGGTAGGCTCTGCTTATGATCAAGCAATCGAACGGTATCTGCAGCCTGGTGGTGGCCAGCGGACAAATCAGGCTCGGCCACCTGGCAGGTAAACATATACTCGTCAGGTGCTGTGGGTGGCTCTGGATTTAGAGAGGCTAACATGGATCTACGTTTGTGGGTGGCTCTGAACTGTGAACTTCTGATCTGCGGTTAGATATTAGCGTCCTTAATTATGTTACGTTAGGTTGCAAATGTAGGGAGTACTGATTGTGCTGCTTAGCGTTAGCGTACATCTGTTGTTGTGCAATGGAACGAAGTATCTATTATTTTATGTCACCTCTTCTGGGCGTATGCATTCTTTCTGTTGTGCTCGGATGTGCATGCAGGTCGCATTCGTTTCATGTAGTTTGAATGTGAATTTGCACTTGGGTAAATAGCCCAGAGTTAGTAGTTCACATTCTGAAAGTTTGAACTGCATAACATGCGTTGCACCCTGGGTTCTTATTCATATGCAGTGCAGTTAAATAGTAACACAACCGGTCTGTTTGTGGCACGTTTGTGTGACCACGAGTCAAAGTACTTCGAAGTGGATGTGATCTAACAGCCACCACCTTGTTAAGTCCGTTTTGGGTTGTTAAACTGTACGGTCCACCAATCTGTTTATGACAAAACTTTGGACAAATTATGTCAAATAAAAACTGTACCGTGTTGCATTGCTGGAGTTGAGTTTTTCTTTTACCTGTGCATATATTACTCAAGAGTTTTTAACCAATTAGATAAGCAAGCAAATTACATGGCATGCCAGTAAGCAGGAGGCAGCCTTGTTGCTCGGTTCCTTGAATCGATGAGTCCATGAGGTGAAGTCCTTGAAGCAAGAGATTGTCGTCGCGTTAGACCTGGTGTTCCTACCAGCTTGCGGGGCATTCCAATGCACGTTCAATATCCAACAATACCAGGGAAATCTTGCACTAGAGAAAAGATGCCCTCCCCGTTTTCTTGTACCTATCCGAGTGTGCTCTCGATTTGGAAGGCAATTCAATACAATGCTTTTAGTAAGAAATGGGAAGGAAAACCAGAGAGCTGAGGGAGGAGGGATTACAACAAGGGGATAGGAGACGAGAGCTGTATGCCTGTATTCGTTCTTCCCACACGGATTGCGTGCTTAAGTAGCTGCAAATTGCGAAGTAGACCTGATTTTATAGTGTAATAAAGATTCGTTTATTCGAACACAATGTCCAGGGGTACAAAGGCTATCTTTGGTGGAGACATGAACTACACATATCGCCCCCCTTTGAGAGAGATGTTGCGGCTTCAGCTAAGTTGTGTGTCTCCACATTTTCTTCCCAATGTCACAACTTAAAAGCACCGATCGAAAGCTCATCTTCTCATCTCCGCCTTGTGGAGGGAGGCTCCAAATGATGACATGTTGCACCTGGTGATACTCTTCACCACCTCTAACAAAACAGGGAACTACATCAAACGTGATCCTTGTCCAAATCTGCTTCGGGAGCAAGAGCTCCAGCACACTCAAACACCTTCAAGAACCAACGGAGAGGAGCTAGTCCTGGTATGGACCGGTGATCAGGAGGGAGCCAACTGTGTTTCTATATACATGTTTCTTCCGCATTGCCAATCCGTTTGATCAAACCATGCTTCAAAACAACTTGTCCTGCAACCAGAGAACACCATATCTCATATTTGGTAGGGCCACCCTCCCAGCTCTGCTTCTAAGACATCTGACTTCAGAAAATACATCGCCTTCCGAACATGCGAGCTGAGAGCTTGAGGATCCCGTACAACCTGCCACATTAGCTTTGCCAACAAAGCCAAATTGAAAATTTCAACATGGTGAAAGCCTAAGCCTCCCATGTATTTTGGCTTAGTCTTGGTGTCCCAAGTAATCCATGCCGTTTTCCTCTTGACTATTCTACTTTCCCAACAAAGTTTCCGCATAGTCCATTAATATGTTAACATGGACCCCGAGGCAATTTGAAGCATGCGATTGAGTTCAGGGATAGCATTTGCCATTGATTTAATCGACAACTCTTTGTTTCTGAAGAGTAATTTTTCTTCGTCCAGCCTTGAACACAGTTCCATACTCCTTCAAGTAATTGAAAGCTCCATTTCTTGACGTGCGTACGTCGATAGGCATACCCAAACATGTAATCACTTCCGATGGATCGGGTAGGTGTTTATGTAGTAGTGCTGCTCCAAAATCCCGATAAGTATGCTCCCATTAACATCGTTCTTTATATGTCCTTTTCCGTTCTAGTTTCAATACATGCACACCGATCACTACACCTTTTGGGATTAAGGAGATACATCAAATTCTACGAGTTAGATTTTGTTGTGAATCTTTGTTCTGAAATTGTGGAGGCCCCTCAGAATAAGGGCTTACACATCATCCTTGTAATTGCAACTACCTTGGACATATAAGATACACACATGCAAGGAAAAAGAAAATCTAGCAGCCCTGCTATATATGGGTAAAAAATTCACCACTCGTTACCTGGTGGAGATTAGACCTGGTCATGGACAACCCGGCCCGAACCCGAAGCCCGGCATTCGGGCCGGGCTCGGGCTCCATTTTCTGACCCGAAGCCCGGCCCGAAAGCCCGAAATATATATATAAACATATTTTATTTGAAATATAGGTATAATAAATTAATATAATATCCCGAAATTAATTAATTTAATTAAAAAGTGACACTGTTCATGTACTTCGGGCCGGGCCAGGCCGGGCTCGGGCTTGGGATTTTTCCTTCGGACTTTGTCAAGCCCGGCCCGAACTCGACCCGGCCCGACAAATGATCAGGTTTAGTGGAGATTGGTACCAACCGTTCACATATAACTCAACAAGTAATGAATTTAGTGATGTATGTTGCTATACATCAAAATACATGTTAGGCTTTCTCTTTGTATCAGCTTTTGCCCGTGGGAGTATTGAAGAGAGAGAAGGTACATGCAACTTCTCATCGTATCTCTCCCCATAAAAACATTTATTTCTTTAGTGTTTTTTTAGTTGATTGATATCTTTTCACTCAAAATTATGCTTTCATATATTTTACATATTTAAATTTCTAACAAGACCTATAAAACAAGATCAATCTTCAGCACATTTGAAGCTAGCTTGGATTTCAGTCATATCTTCAGTTGAATTCCACAAAGAACCGATTTCAATTCTTTCACTATTCACAAACTAAAGCAAATTCCATTTCTCACATTTCTGTTTTACATACAAAAAAGTAATCTGTTTCACATATCTCATAAATATGTTTAACACATTCAAACAAAATTTGTTTCACATGCATACTGAAACATCTCGCTTTCACATGTGTGAAACTGATAATTTAATACGTGAAACTGACTTTTCTTCAATTTGTGAAACTGGTATTTTCAATCTTTGAAATCGATTTTACATGTGTGAGACCGATTTCAATATTGGGTATGTTCAATTTATGAAACTGGTGATTTCAGTATGTGGAATAGATTATTTCAGTGTGTGAAATTGATAATTACAATACATGAAATTGATCTTGTACCTAGGGATTCAATGTTGTTAAAAAACATAATATGTGTTTAAAGACATGGACCATCTTAAATTCTGCCCAAACCAAACAGATCCAGCCTGTGCCGACACGAAAGAAGAAGAAGTTCATGACTTACTCCAAGCCGATGAGTTCGACCGACGCGGCTCGCCTACACCCCCATCAATGGCGGAGCTAGGGAGAAAGTTTGGGGAGAGGGCGGGATGATAAAACGTGCTGACCTAAGGGGGCCAAATACTAAATTTATCCTCATCTAAACCCTCTAACCCCCCCCCCCCCCCACCAGGAGCACACATAGCTCCGCCACTGCCCGCCATATCTATCACAGTGGGGTTCAGATACCAATTGACAACAATGGCAAGATCCACCATGACGGCGACCACACCGCGCCGTCCATCTTCAGTGCCAGGAACCCCTCTAGTGAGCTAAGCATGATTCCCTTAACTCTCTTCGTGCATGTGCATGTGCATGTGTGCGTGTGTGTGTGTGTGTTTGTGTTTGTGTCCTTCATGATTATGGTTTTATGTTGCGTGATTTGACCCCCCACCCCCCCGCCTAGTTCTTCAGTACATGGATAGCCTCCCATGCTTCTGAAATTGAAATGTAGCGAAATATTTCAGTTGTGAAATATATTGAAATATTCATCCAATGGAAGTGAAAATCTAAAATTGAAATCAAGTGAAGATTTGGAACTGATTATGTGATATATGTTAAATGGTATTCTGAAATCAAAATTGGTATGTAGATATGTGAAATTGACATATGTGATGTGCACTTTACATCTCCGAAACTGATATCTATGGTGTGAAACTTATATTTTTGATGTGAAACCATTTTTTAATTGGAATGGATGTTAATATTTGTTTGACATAAGAATGAATGTTCAATACTTAAATATGGACTAGTTAATTGCACGAGCGTTGCAATGGGGGCATACATATAGTAGTGGTTCAATACCAATCGTGTCTAACGTATACTTCCCCGTGAATGATTGATTCCTTTCCGTGATAGTAGAGGTAGATACAGAGGCCTGAAAGGAAGGATAACCGACTGTAATTGATTCCTTCCCATGAATTTACCGTGCTACCAAATAATTACCGATTGTGATTGATTCCTTCACGTGAATTTATTGTGTCAGAAAATATTTATTTTCAAAGAAGAGATTGATTACCGACTGCGGATGTATTGCGTTTCCAAATATTGATTTGATTTGACCGGCTAGATAAAAACCGCTACAAAAGAAAATTGGGAGGGACGAAAAACCGGTGGAAGGGTGGATGTAATACACACAGAGGGCAGACGAAGGATGGGCGGAAGAAAAGTTTATGTAGGATGGAACCTTACACCTTTCTTAGGTAGTAGTGATTTCTTTTCTGAAATTGGAATGGACGCATGTTCTGAAATTGAAATGCGTATTCTGAAAGTGAAATTTTTTATCTGGTCCATGACATGAAGTATGCAATCTGAAAGTGAAACGTATCCTTTGTATATCATATTTCTAGTTAGTTTGCCAAATATGATTTTGGCAATTTATATGAGATGCATGTTTTGAAGTTGAATATGCATATACTAAATTGAAGCACATTTTTTGGTTTCAAATTACTTTGTGATGTGCATATTTTGACATTCAAATATATCTTATGAAAGTGAAAAGGTTGTTTTAGCCAGTGAAATAAAGTTTTTAAAAAGTGATTCCAAATGTGCCAAACATTGGTAGTGTTTTAAAATTATTGTTGCTAGGATTCCAAATATATAAGAATTTTTTTAAAATAGAACTTTAGTATAAAAGTTATGAACCATCTAAATTATCAAGAGGAAATTAATATAGTGCATTTTGAGAGAGAGGAGAGATAACTCTACGGTCATGTTGAGCGATGCATATGTACTTTAGTGTTGCACTCCAATTGACATTTGGTGATTTGATGTCAATCGATATACGGGGAGTGGACAGCGCGATACATATCCATACAAAGAAAGTAGGCCACTAGAAGCACAAATCTCAACACGTTTGTAGGGTGGATCTTTTACCATAGGTACCGAAGCCGTTAGAGAGCACTTCGGCACACATGCACGAGATAATGATCAAAGATGTAATTTTATTTTCTCATAGGTTTCTGATTTCACTCTGTGGATTTCATACGTTTAAAGACGGCGACAATACACCTCCTTACACGCCAGCGCATTCTTGTAAACTTGCCTTCATGGCCCTTTGAATAATATACATTCTAGTGGTATCGTCTCCCTTGGTGATTGTAAGAAAAATAATGTGGTTTCACATTATAGAAGGTTTGGAGTTGGAGTGAACTCAATCGGGCAACTGCCTCTAGTGCACCAACACACGAGGACACAACTCTGCCCAAACCGAGTTTGTACATCAGATTATTAGTGATTGGACGTCAAGAAAATAAAATTTTCTCTAACGCCCAATTTCACTAGTATCAATCTCTTAATAAGGGCAAAAATATGGACGGAGACGATCGATCTTCCTCTGAGAAGCTTCAAACTAACTTGATCGACAATAGACCTGGCACCATGCAAGCACTGCTGCCAGTACTAGCGATACCTTGGTAGGCCTCGTCACACTTGTCGATCCACTTGCTGTAGACATCGATGGGCTCGGTGAGTGCGCGCGCCTTGGTGGAGAAGTTCTCCTTGTAGATGTCGCATGTGGCCTGGGCGACCCTAAGTTTGAGGTCGATGCCGCACTCGACTGTCGGAGTTGTCACAGAAGGGGCAGTTGAAGGACGTCTCGAACTTCTTCCTAGCTGCCATCTTCGAGCTCGTCGCACTACTGAAATCGCCCTATACGCTGAGTGCCACGGACAAAATTAATCAAGTCACGAATTTTTTGTAGGGGTGCAACTTTTCCGAAGACTTGAGGAAGGAGGAATAGAAATGGCGGTGCCAACTAGGGAGCCATGGGTACACTTATGGGAATGTATTTGGTGCACACAACCTTGTAGCGTTACCGGTGCACCGAATGCCATATAATGTTTTCAGTATCTGAACAACCTAGCACAACACAACATCGATGTATGTTGTTCCAAAATTTCATATCAAAATTGGAAACATTGTTCGAGATACAAAAATGACAAATTTGACATCAGCGTGATAATATGCCAAATCTAAAGCCCAACTTATGTTAGGTACTCCCTTCGTCTCAAAATAAGCGTCGCTGCTTTAGTACAAAGTTGTAATAGATCAACGACACTTATTTTGAGACGAGTTGTACTAAAGCAGCGACGCTTATTTTAAGACGGAGGGAGTATTATTTATTATCAAATTTATTATTTTTGTTTTTCAAGCTATGTTTTGAATTTTATTTTGTGACAACATATATTAATGTTATGTGAATGTGCTAACTTATTTTCAGAGTTTTCCAAATATTTTAAAATATACTACGTGAGCTTGATGCACCGGTAGCAGCACAAGGCTCAGTGCACCTGATATTTCCCCGTGCACTTACAAACTATAGAGGGCTGTGTACGCGTTAGCTGTGTGCCTGTCTCCGTCTTCGTCTCCCACTGCAATGAAAGTGAAGGAACCAACCTACTCCGACAGAGAGAGGTTGGAGTCGGGCTCTACCATTGGGCGACACATTACGTGTCGGAAAAGCTGTGGCTACACCGAGTGCATTGCATCCATGATAAATAGTAAAATCAAAATAAACAAAAAAAATAATTTTTCAACTTTGTGGCTTTTATTATGACCGAATGTTTAGGTGCATGATAATTTTGGTGGCCAAATATCATCAAATGAGCTCCATACAAACAAAATGCAAATTCTGCTCAAGAGTGCACACACGTTTGAGTACAATGTTTGTTATTTTTTATACAAAGCTCCTCGGATGTCATTTGGCCATCACATTTTTGTCAGAAGCTAAATCATTTGGTCATACTCGAAGCCACAAAATTTCACAATTTTTTTGATTTTGTTTGCTATTTTTTTCGATTTCACTCTTCATAGTGAGTACAATGTACCTGGGTGTAGAAAAAACGAAAGGGTCGGCCCGGCGCCCAGCCCAGAGTCCAGACGGCCTGACACTCAGGAGGTCCTCGGGTGATCGTGTGAGCCCAGGAGCGCGGCGCGACAAGTTTCAGGGCTCCCTTCCGAGCACCTGCCTGCCCCTCCAGTTCCATGCAACCAGCGCGCCGTCGCGCAGAACTCCTCGATCGATCGAGCACGCCACAGCTAGCCATGCCAAACATCTCGCCCCTCCACCGGGTAATCGACGCCGCTCGCTGGGACGCAGAGCGCCTCCTCGGCCGCCTCATAATCCTCGTCCACGCCGCCTTCCTCGACACCGGTTTCGTCCTCCACGCCGACAGCGCCGGCAAGTCCGGGCGGGTCCCGACCCGGGCCGGCGCGACGGCCTCGAATCTGTCTCTCGTGTACGCCGCGTCGCTCCGGTGGGATGCGGCAGTCCCGCTGCACATGCGCGCGCACGGCATGCACATCGTCTTCTACGTATGCGTGCCCAGATCCGCCCAAGACCGACGGCCAGGCGTGCACTGGGTGTGCGTGGACGCGCGCTCCGCAGCGCCGCTCCTGTCACGCGGCCTGGACGACACCGCTTGTGCTCTGACGGACGACGACGCCTGCACGGTGGGCGCGCTCTGGAGGGAGCTCACCAAGGAGCTGTGCCGGAGTGCCCTCGTTGCCATATGCCCTGACAATTCCTTCTTGTCACTCCCCGTCGACGTCACGCTGGAGATCCTGGCGAGGCTCACCGACGGCTTGGACCTGTTGAGGGTAGCGAGCACTTGCGCCGGACTGAGGCGCCTCGTGACCGACCACGACCACGACCGCGAGCTCTGGGAGCATAGGTGTAAGGCCTTGCCCCTGTGCGCATGGGCCGACGATGGCTCATCCGATATGACGACTTGGATGGAGCGGTGGTGCAAAAGGAAAGAGTTTTTGGCAATCCCGTGGTATAAGCGTCCATTCATTATTTCTTGGCGATAATCTATTCATACCTATATTTTATACATGAGATATCGTCATATACTGCTATTATTTATACCTACCTTATACCTGAGAGTTTTTGACCAACATCATATACTGCTATTTTATATGATGCTTCCTAACTTACACATGAGATATCATCGATTCAGTTCCATCATTGCCCGGGGGAAGCAAATAAGTCGGCACATGTTTTAGCGAGACATGCTTATGACTCAAGCAGCATATGACATATATATGGCTGGCAAGAAATGAAGCTAGTGATGGAAAGACGATAGCTCCTCCACATGAAATAATAGGCACGGTGGTGTCATACATGAATGAGTGGAAGACAGTTCATGCACATGAGAGGCGTCCGACAGCGGCGCCGGTCAAGGAGAAGTGGCGGCCCCCTGATGAGGGTTGGCTCAAGGTTAACTATGATGGAGCTGTGTCAAAAGGAGGAGACAAGAGTGGAGCTGGAGCAGTCATTCAAGACCATGTGGGCGTGTTTCGAGCTGGGCTTTGTCACGTTTTTCGCAGCATTGTGGACCCAGAATCATTGGAAATTTTGGCGTGCAGACGCGGTCATCAAGTGGCACGGGAGATCAACGCTGACAAGGTTCACGTCAAGCTTGATTCTCAAGGTGTCGTACATAGGCTGCAGAGTCTCCACAAGGATAGATCCTACGCAGGGCCGTGGATACAGGAAATCAAGTTCATCCTTTGCATCTTTCTCTGAATTTAAAGTGTCTTGGGTTCGTCGTTCGGCTAATTCCGCGCATAAATTAGCTAGAGTCGGTGTCGGTGATGAATTGTGTAAGGTTTGGTTGGGAGCTACCCCGCAAAAAAAAATACTGCATGATGTAACGCTCTTAAGTTTGCAATAAAGTGCCAAGAGGGTTCGTTAAAAAAAAGGTTACATGTCCAAAGGGTCGGCCTCGCGCCCAGTCCAAAGTCCAGACGGCCTGGCTCAGGTCCTCGTTGATCGCGGGAGCCCAGGAGCGCGCGGCGCGACAAGTTTCAGGGCTCCCCTAACTTTGCCTGATCAAGAGAGGCCTTTGACCTAGCCACCCGGCGCTCCAGTTCCATGCAAGCAGCGCGCCGTCGTACAGAACTCCTCGCTCGACCGAGCACGCCACAGCTAGCCATGGCAGAGACGTCGCCCCTCCACCGGGTGATCGACGCCGCCAGCTGGGACGCAGAGCGCCTCCTCGGCCGCCTCATAATCCTCGTCCACGCCGCCTTCCTCGACGCCGGCTTCGTGCTCCACGCCGACAGCGTCGGCAGGCCCAGACGGGTCCCGCGCCGGGCGGGCCGGACGGCCTCGACTCTGTCCCTCGTGTACGCCGCGCCGCGCCGGCGGGACGCGGCCGTCCCGCTGCACATACGCGCGCACGGCACGCACGTCGTCTTCTACGTGTGGGTGCCCAGGTTCGCCCAAGACCCACGGCCGGGCACGCACTGGGTGTGCGTGGACGCACGCGTCGCGGCGCCGCTCCTGTCACGCGCCCTGGACGACACCGCTCGCGCTCTGATTCTGAGTAACGACGCCGACTGCACGGTGGCCGCGCTATGGAGGGAGCTCACCGAGAAGCTATGCCGGTCTACCCTCGCCGCCGTGTGCCCCGGCAATGCCCTCTTGTCGCTCCCCGTCGACGTCATGCTGGACATCCTGGCGAGGCTCACAGACGGCGTGGACCTCTTTAGGGTGGCGAGCACTTGTGCCGGACTGGGCCGCCTCGTGGCCCACCATGACAGCGAGCTCTGGAAGCACAGGTATAAGGCCTCGTTCTGGCGGAGATGGGACGACAAGTCCCCCATGGTCGACGACGCGTCCGAGACGACTTGGATGGAGTTGTGGTGCAAAGACAAACAACGAGACGCCAGGTTAGCCGCGTGTATACGCGAGCAACGTCGTAAAAAGCTACTCCAACATAGAACGGGCCAATAGGGCAATATGTAGATTTATATACTCCCTCCAATTCATATGAATTGTTCTTGATTTAGTATCATGCAACTTTGTACTAAATCAACGATAATTAATATGGATCAGAGGAAGCATTAAATTTGATGGGCAAAACGTATTGCCAGAAATGAAAATTTTCTTGGAAAGACCGAGGGACGATCAACCGTACCTGTGGTTCTTGATCATCTGTTATTTTAACTAGCAAGAAGATTTGCAATGGATTGCAAATTTGTTTGGTGTTCGAGCTCCCAATCGCTTCTTTTATCGGCCTCGTCTTATCTTCACTTTGGTGTTAAACTGCTGGGCCGGCAGTGAATACTGTAATTGCAAATGCGTCCAATTAGAATTGCTCTTAGCTGCTAACACACCTTGCCATACTTTAATTTCGTTAACTATTAAAGATGGTGACCAAGTGAAAAAGAAAAACAACTTCATACACATTTATGCCAATATATAACAAAGAGCTATTGCTGAAAACAATGCCACATCATTTTTGAACCAGTGAAAATCACTAAGGGATTTTATGTTCCCAGAATTGTTGATCAAACAACCTAGCCCTCCATGTTTGCATGGCACGCTTTTAAAGATGCAGAACTCAGATCTCAAATGTTATAATCTGAACAATAACAACTCATATTCGATTCGCAAATTGCGTATGGGAAGCTTCTAATTGTTGTTCATATAACTTGTATATCTCTACTACTATTAAACAAGCAAATATATGCTTAGGCGGACGAAAACTCTGCCAACCAGCAGACGAGAGATTCGATCGGCAACCACGTAATCCCAGCCTCAATTATCGCTAACCGCCCACCTAATCGCACCTTGAAATTAGTGCTAATCCAAAATTTAACGCCTCAAAAAACCTCAGGAAATCCACCGGGGCGCCCGTGCCCCATCCTACCTACGCCACCGGCTCCCGTCCCGCCGCTGCCTCCATGGTCAGAACCGTGGCTAGAAGAGGAGGACGAGCACGACAACGGCGCCCCCGTCGTCCTCTCTCCCCGTCCTTAATAGGTGCGCCGACACCCCTCTCCATCTCCGACTGCTGCTACCGCGACACGGCGGCACGGATTTGACGTCTCCCGGCCATCTCGACGCGGCAGCCCATGGGATCCGAGCGATGAAGGGGCCTCGCCATGGCCTTCGTTCTCCACTTATTCGTCCTCTCATCCGTGGCAGCTAGATCTTGTAGGCCTCAAGCACCACCACCAACAGGATCCAAGCGAGCGTACGGCTGCTCCTCCGCCGTCCTGTCACGTGTGTGGCCGCCGTGAGACCGAGCTCCCCGAGCACCGCCACTTGATGCGCAGGTACAACGAACCACCCTGTCTCCCTCCTAATCCTTTTTTCTGCCCTCACATGGCTGCTCAGAGGTAGAGATTAAAGACCGTGCACTTGTAACCCTACCGTCTAGAAGACATGTCTTGGAATCAACTGATTCATGCTACCATTATGTTACTGCTTATGTAGACATCTGCATATTACTGTTGTCACTGAAACTCACACTCATTGCCTCAACGCCGCACACGGGAGCTGCGGCCCCCACCGGGGATGTGGACGCCCGCAAGGCGGTTGCTGGCGAACGAGGCCGCATGGCGTCGTGCCTCCACGCTGCCGAGGGTGCAGGAGCGGCCACATCAGTTGTACGCTTGCTTGGATCTAGGAGTTGTACAGAATTTAGCAGCTTGCCTAATTTCTGAATTAACGATTTTGCATGAGCAGTCGTTCTCTGTACTAACATGTGTATGCTTGATTTAGTGAGGCTCATTATTTGATACATGCAAAATACAGCAAAGTATAGTTTGCATGCAGGAAGTCACCGATGTAGGCTGACTTCGGTAGGCCCTATAGATGCAAAATTCAATAATGTATCATACATCTCAGTATGCATTCTTTACATGAGATTTACTAGATTGTGCAGTAGAAGGATTGGATTATTTCATAGACTTGTTTGAGGACATGATTTAGGCTCTGTTTGTGTCACGCCCTCGCCTTTCACTACGGCGACGCCGGACATCGAGTCGAAGATCCACACGACACCGACAAGTGGAGCCCCGAAAGAATCTGGGACTAGCAGTCAGGATGACAGTGATGAGGAGGAAGCAGTAGGGTGACATTGTGGGGTCCCACCTGTAATATTGCGCGAGTGTGTGGATGTGTTTGGAAATCATAGTATTTACCACTGTATTTGGTGATCCGGTCATCAATATGTTAGTTCATGTTCTACCACACGCCCTATCGGCAGGTGGCAAAGAGTAACATACGTTATCATAGACGAGGATTGCACACCAATGTTTCTGAATAATGTAACTTGAAATGACTTCCTTGAAACTCACCTCTGAATAAACAAATTGGCGCATCTCATACTCACATTTTATCTTGAACATTTTGTATTTTCCAAGTTCTCATTCAGTTCTGTGTCATAAATAACACACTAGAAATCATGTGCTTGTCCTCGAATAAAACTTGTACAACTTCTTTTGTGCTAAACGCACTATATGTTCCTATAGGCTCTTTTGTTCAGTGTTGCACACCTCAAGCATCTGTCCTAAAGAAAGGAACAACTTCAGCCTCTGGAAGATACTATGTACATATGTTCCATTGATGTACAAGCATGTACACCATTTCAAGATATTACAAATTTGGTTGAGCAACATGGTGTGGAGGTTGTATCTAATCAACATATATAACACTTCTTTATAGAATATTATATGTGAAAATGTTATCAGTTATAAATTAGTAAATCCAAAAATCCACTTCAGCACAAGACTTGAATTTATTAGTAGAGAAGAAAATGACATGTTTGTTTATCAGTTATGATATGTGTTTTCGCGCTGGCTACTTGCCGTTTTTCGTAGGACCATACTTTCTGAGGGGCAGATTTTAGCTTGAGAAGATTTTGCGAGAACATAGCGGTGCTCTTGCTCTGATGGAAATTTTGAGTAGGGTGTTCCAAACTAAATTGACACACGTAGGAATTTGTGAATGGAGGGAATATCTTTTTATACACACAATTGTCATGTATGGTTATAATATTAGTCGAGACGTGCGTTGCACGTACACACTTACTAGTATTGTCAAATTGTGGAGATACAAACTTATAGTACAATGGTGGAGCCCTATTGTAAGTGATACATTTATCATTAACAATGCCATTTTAAGCATTTAGAGCATGATTGGCTTCATGCCAAAATTTGGCAAATGCACATATGGATTATCAAGCAGATCTCAGTACCATTAGTATTTTTCTTTCTTTCAATCCAAACACATGCTTATTAGATTCGGATAAACAACCACACCGTGAAGGAGCTATTTCCTTGCCCTGGTCCCTTTTTCTTTTGCAAGAAAAATTCCGACATATTCATCTTCAATATGGTAGTACAATGAATATCACAAATAATAAAAATTACATCCAGATTCGTAGACCACCTAGCGACGACTACAACCACTGAAGCGAGCCGAAGGCGCGCCGCCGTCATCGCCCCTCCATCGCCGGAGTCTAGCACAACTTGTTGTAGTAGACAGTTGAGAAGTCGTCATGCTAAGGCCCCATAGGACCAGCGTGCCAGAACAACAACCGCCGTAGATGAAGAATAACGTAGATTAGAAGGATCCAACTCGAAGACACACGAACGTAGACAAACAACGACGAGATCCGAGCAAATCCACCAAAGATAGATCCGTCGGAGACATACCTCCACACGCCACCAATGGTGCTAGACGCATCGCCGGAACGGGGTCTAGGCGGGAAGACCTTATTCCATCTTCAGGGAGCCGCTGCCGTCTCGTCTTCTTGAGCAGGACACAAACCCTAGCAAAACTGAAAGAAATGACTAAAAACGGAGCCCTCCCGCCGGCCCTTGCCGAGGTCCACCGCGCCCCCATGGCCCTAGGACCACCGGAGAATAGCGGATCTGCGGCGGCGCCGACGCGGGGCAGAAACCCTAGCTCTTTTGTGGAGGAGGAGGAGGCGACGGCTAGACAAAGATCCCTATCATTTGTGCCCTGGTCCGTTGCTCATATGCACTAGAGGAACTAGGTGATACCCCGCGCATTACTGCGGGGTCTCTTTGCTGGAAGTAAAGTAGTGTGAAGATTTGAATAAAACCCTAAATGTGCTAAATATTCTAGCAAACCAACTCCTTAGGAAGTTGAAACTTCTCGTAGTGCAATTTTTGCAGACAGTCTATCCCAACCTTTTCAGTTTCTCGACCAATCATTTTTCTACGGCCCCTAGAAGTTGAGGGCGTTTATCCACCTTCGCCACTGCTAAGTGAAAAACACTTCGATCTCTATTTCTTGGGAAACTCCAACGTCATGCACCAAAACACCCTCCAAATGTAGGGACCGTGCGGTCCGAACCCTTTAGGCCATCCAACACCGTGCACCAAACGAGGCGCCAGACATTTGAAATCCCACAAATCGGAAGCAAAGTTGGAGGATGTTTGCGGGCGTTCGGGCCTCCGCCACGCCGGCCCCCAACCCACCCAAAAACCACGCCAAGAGCCTCGATTTTCTCACTTTTGTTCCTCCCCCTTGCATTTTATCCACGTAGTCCGAGGCCGCCGACGCCGCACAATTCCGTCAATCTGCTGACACCACACCTTGCAAGTGTTCGACCTGTCATAGCCAAATTTATTGGCGTATTTGTTGTTTACTTTGAAGCAAACACGATGGATGTGAACAAGGAGTACTTCTACACCAACATCACTTATATGTCTTCGTCAGATGAGGACGAATATGAGCCCACCATGATTCTTAAAGCAGTTGCATCACAAGACATGTAGATTTGGCACTATTTCTTTGGGATGCTCGGGTCTCACAATGACAACAGTGTGTTGCAGCTTTCTCCATTGTTCACAAGATTGTGTGTAGGAGAAACTCCTATGTGCAACTACTAGTTAGGAAGTGGGGCTTGCCGCACCCGGCAGCACTCGCTGCGGGGATAGTCATATCCAATCTGGTAAATAGTCATTGAAGCATTGCAAATATAAAAAATAGCTTAATGTAGTTTTGTTTATCAATCTAATATATCAAGTTCATATGTACATACACATTGGTCCAACTTCATTCCGTAGCATCCAACCTGGTAAATTCAAATATGTTACACATGATGCAAAGGCCCCAAGAATGAAGATTCATTACATGCCATTGATGCATTTTATAAACATGTGCAGCAATAGTATGATACCAAAAGTATTGAGGTACAACACTAAAAGGAAAAAATATACCATTGTGGCGGTTCTGGATACTTTATCTACACTGTTTTTACACAACATAGCAGTAAACTATATGGTAGACTATTACATAGATATCTCGACAAAGACACCTGCCGTCCGATTTACTTGCATGTTGCAATATTTGCTCAAGGATATATCATGTTAGCCAACATACCTGTCACGCGGCCTGGACGACACCGTGCGCGCTCTGACGGACGACGACGACGCCGACCGCGCGGTGGGCGCGCTCTGGAGGGAGCTCACCAAGGAGCTGTGCCGGAGTGCCCTCGTTGCCATATGCCCTGACAATTCCTTCTTGTCACTCCCCGTCGACGTCACGCTGGAGATCCTGGCGAGGCTCACCGACGGCTTGGACCTGTTGAAGGTAGCGAGCACTTGCGCCGGACTGAGGCGCCTCGTGACCGACCACAACCACGACCACGACCGCGAGCTCTGGAAGCACAGGTATAAGGCCTTGCCCCTGTGCGCATGGGCCGACGATGACTCATCCGATATGACGACTTGGATGGAGCGGTGGTGCAAACCAACGTGTCTCTCTCTTGAAAGGAAAAATAGGACATGTACCAATAGAAGTGCTTGAGGCCCATTAAAATAATTCCGGCCGGACACACGTCTAAAGAGAATATCCATGTCGAAAGCACACACACAAAAATCACCGTTCCTTCTCTCTTCAAAAGAAGGAGACATACAAAGTAATCGAGCTCCATTAAAAAAAGTTTGGCATCACAGGTTTCTAAAATATAAAACCCATACACATGGTTCGCTGAAAAAAATGAGATGATCCCGTCCCATAAATATGGATTTGACACGGGTTACCAATAAAAAAGGAAAGCCCACTTTAACAAGTGCTCTCACTCCGGTTCCATAAAAAACAGATCTGACACATCTAACATTAATGAAACAAAACAATGACAAAAAGACATTAATGAAAAAAACAAGGAAAGCATCCGTCCTTTTTCAAAAATAAAATAAAAAGTAAAGCCTGCGCTCTCAATTCGGTCACAAAAAATACTGATTTGACACGTCTAACATTTAATAATGAAGCAAAACAAGGAAACCCTTTACCCGTTCCTAAAAAAATAAAAAGGAAAACCTCCTGCGCTCTCATGTCCTTCCCTTAAAAAGGGATCTGACACGTCTAACATTAATAATGAAACAAAACAAGAAGCTAGCGAGCGCCTCCACTACTTCCTAAATAAAAGTTAAAACGGAAAGCCACTGTTAAAACTCCAACACAAAATGTCCAACAAAAATCCAAGAATAGAAGTAAAAGATTTCCGCGAACCGGCTGATTGCCGGTGAAATAAAAAAATGCCTCCATGAATCATATATTCCGCCACAAGGAAGCCGTCACCTGTTTCTAAAAAATGAATCCAAGGATAAAATGTCAAACAAAAGTCCTACAATAAAAGGGCAATAAAATAACGACACGGCTGATTGCCCGTGAAATAAAAAATAAGCCTCCATTAATCAAATAAAGACATGCCACATACAAAAATAGGACTGTGCCCACATGTACAAAATAAAATCCACAATGCTCACGTCTAAGATTTCTCAGAAAAAAAAGCCTAGGTATAAATTTTGGAACACCCATATCTAAGTTTCTAAAGAGAACACCCAGGGGACGTGGAGTTATTGAGCGCGAGCTCAAATGAGCTATATAACAATTATTAAAGATGGTGACCAAGTGAAAAAGAAAAACAACTTCATACACATATATGCCCAATATATAACAAAGAGCTATTGCTGCAAACAATGCCACATCATTTTCGAACCAGTGAAAATCACTAAGGGATTTTATGTTCCCAGAATTGTTGATCAAACTAACTAGCCCTCCATGTTTGCATGGCACGCTTTTTAAGATGCAGAACTCAGATCTCAAATGTTATAATCTGAACAATAACAACTCATATTCGATTCGCAAATTGCGTATGGGAAGCTTCTAATTGTTGTTCATGTAACTTGTATATATTGTCAAATTGTGGAGATACAAACTTATAGTACAATGGTGGAGCCCTATTGTAAGTGATACATTTATCATTAACAATGCCATTTTAAGCATTTAGAGCATGATTGGTTTCATGCCAAAATTTGGCAAATGCACATATGGATTATCAGGAAGATCTCAGTACATATGGATTATCAAACTTTTCTTTCTTTCAATCCACAAAAACACATGCTTATTAGATTCGGATAAGCAACCACGCCGTGAAGGAACTATTTCCTTGCCCTGGTCCTTTGCTCATATGCACTAGAGCAACTAGGTGATACCCCGCGCGTCACTGCGGGGTCTCTTTGCTGGAAGTAAAGTAGTGTGAAGATTTGAATAAAACCCTAAATGTGCTAAATATTCCAGCAAACCAACTCCTTAGGAAGTTGAAACTTCTCGTAGTGCAATCTTCACAGACAGTCTATCCCAGCCTTTTTAGTTTCTCGACCAATTGTTTTTCTACGGCCCCTAGAAGTTGAGGGTGTTAACCCACCTTCGCCACTGCTAAGTGAAAAACACTCCGATCTCTATTCCTTGGGAAACTCCAAAGTCATGCACCAAAACACCCTCCAAATGTAGGGACCGTACGGTCCGGACCCTTTAGGCCATCCAACACCGTGCACCAAACAAGGCGCCAGACGTTTGAAATCCCACAAATCGGAAGCAAAGTTGGAGGAGGTTTGCGGGCGTTCGGGCCTCTGCTACGCAGGCCCCCAACCCACCCAAAAACCACACCAAGAGCCCCGACTTTCTCACTTTTGTCCCTCCCCCTTGCATTGTATCCACGTAGTCCGACGCTGACGCCGCCACACAATTCCGTCCATCTGCCGACACCACACCTTGCAGGTGTTCGACCAAATGTCATAGCCAAATTTATTGGTGTTTTTGTTGTTTACTTTGAAGCAAACACGATGGATGCGAACAAGGAGTACTTCTACACCGACATCACTTATACGTCTTCGTCAGATGAGGATGAATCTGATTCCACCATGATTCTTAAAGCAGTTGCATCACAAGACCTGTAGATTTGGCACTATTTCTTTGGGATGCTCAGGTCTCACAATGATATCAACGTGTTGCAGATTCCTCCATTGTTTGCAAGGTTGTGTGCGCGAGAAGCTCATCTGTGCAACTATACCTTCAATGGTCATGACTATAACATGGATTTTTTTATCTTTATGATGGTATTTATCCACCATGGGCGACCTTCGTCAAGACCATCCTTGAGCCATGGCAGAGACAAAAAATCCCAGTTTGCGCAAAGACAAGGGGTTAGAAACGATGTCAAGAGGGCATTTGGCATGCTCGAAGCGCATTTCGTGCTTGTTCGAGGACCTGCAAACGGGCTTGGAGCACTCCATTTTCTCTACATACTGTGACCGTCATCTCTTTTCCTGCAAAGTCTCACGTCAATCCATTTTCTCTACATGTATACGTCAGCCAAACTTTTATTCACCTACAAATTTGCAAGCTGTCCCTCGGCTCTGACCTCTGAGAAGAACAGAGTCCATGTCCTTGCCAGCAAAACGTGCGCAGTTGGCTGACACTGAGCTACTTTGAAACTGTAGTATACTGAAGCTTCGAAGCAAATCTGTAACGTGCAAGCAGAACTGGCAGATGATCCTTCGCAATTTACTTTGCTGTGATCACAGCTCGTCTTCAGATCTTGTTACGAATATATGAAACATATACCCAATCTTGGGCTTGATGTATACATGTATACATCAAGTCTGAACTAGTACACCTTTGGTGCGTTGAACAATCCAGCTCCATCAGAATTCAGATACCCTTTCTTGGGCTTCTAAACTTTTTCTTCTTCGTCTTTGTCTGAAGTTCTTTATACTGGAGCATGAATTCAGAAGGATCTCAACGAGCTGTGCATAACATAGCGCAATTCTAAGCGTGAAAGCATGACTGAAGCGCCAAAATTTGTGCCCCAGGATGTATGTGCAGACATTCAGAAACATTTAACCAGGGGTATATTGTAATTCATTTCTCAACTAGGAGAAAATGAAGGCTTTATTGTCATAGTTATGGACGAGCTAAAAGGCTAAAACAGAGGCCTCTTGCCCTTCAAGAGACCCATGAGATGCTCGAAGACGTGGGGGCCGCCGTCGCGAAGGCCGGAGTGCGGGTACTCGTTGGTCACCCACAGCCGGATCCCGGCGATCTGGGACGCCGTCTCCTTGGCGATGTTGAAGTTGACGTACATGTCCTCGTAGTACACCGCGGCGGCCACTGGGACCTGCATGCAATCGGCATGCCATACATGCGTCAGATGAAAAAAGCATGCATGCCATGAAGGAGGCTATAATCTTGGGAATAAGATCGAACCTTGTTGTTGTTCAACACGCTGATATCATACAATGGAGGCCAGTCCTCCTTCTCAGCTAACAAATGGGCGGCCTCCTTTAGGGGTCGTAGAGCATTGATCTCATCGAAAAAACATGGAAACACCATCTACGTTAAGGAAACAAACACATGTTAGGAATTCATGACAATCATAAGCAAGGAATATCTCAGTACGCAATAGGGTGCTGCTAAGTAGTGTCCCCTTTATCATTGCATAAGTTCGCCCTGACATGGCTTGCCCCAAGGTTACCCAGGTACTGAAAAGGGTGGTGTCGACTCTCTTTAATAGCTAAAATAGAAGAGTCCTTACCCTGAATATCATCCTTTTATAGAAGGAACATTGTCAACCTAACTTAACGTTGGTAAGATCTTAGCAAATAAAATGCAACTTCGAAATTTCCAATTGCCATAATTTTGGTAACTACAGACTATTCATAGAGTGAAAATAGCCTCCAGTGTTACATTTTCACTTCGTGGGCTACTAATTTAGTAAGGAACCATTTTCTTTATACAAAGGCAAAAGCTTTGCCTCATCTCATTAATTAAAGAGTTACAAATCACAAACTTGCCATACAGCCCCAAATGCTACAAAGTCTACTCACACCACATGATAGAGCTCAAATTTATTAGGAACATGACTATAATGAATGACACTTCCCATTAAGATCTGGGCATACCTCTCCAGTCAGATACACAGGACGGCCTTCTTCTGTAGCCTTAACAGGATCAAACAAACTTCCATTTTCATTGAAAATCTTTTCGGCTGACCATTTTGATGAAGATCCCTGGATCCATGAATTACATTAGACTTAAGAAATAAGAAGTTGCAGTACGGGCTACACAGATTTTTAAAAGAGTATCGAAAGTTACCTCACAGTAAATAGACTCATGCAGGAGAGCATAAAGAGGATTTTGATCAAAACCTACCCACATGTCAAACTGCAGGAAAATATAATGTTAGGTTACCCATTAGAGACATAGAATATGGTAATTTTAAGATCAACATTATATTGGTGATGCTTAGTACCTCTTTCAAGAAGTAATAGCTTATATTCTTTTTTGCACCAGGAACGAGTACAGGATCCCACACTCTCTCGAGTCTGTCCCAGACAATAGCAAGGAGTGGCACGGATCAGAAAGTTACATTATTCTATCAAGTAATGAAGAAAATGCAAAGTATTTCTTACAGATAATGCAGTCTTTCAAATCCTCCACTGAAACCTAAACCAGCTAGTCCAAGGCACTGCAGCATCTTAGGGGTTAACCTGCCACCTGATGGAAGAAGAACCTGATAAAAATATTTTCATAAGATACAAGTTGGAAATTCACATGTGAAAGAAAGCGCAAAAATAATAAGAATGACTTACTCCTCCACCTTCAGATTCACTCAAGTATCTCACAACTTCATGAACGACTTGTACATCTTGAGGAAATCTCTTATAGTACTTCTCATTTTGCTGCTGAACCTGCTTAAAGCAGGCTCTGTACACAGTTTCTGCAGTGCAGGGCTTTCCTAGTGGTGGAAGCCCTCCGGTTAAAAGGACAGCTTTCAGGCCCTCTGGAGCAAAACTCAAATACGTAACAGCACAAAATCCACCATAACTCTGTAACGGAGGAAATGGCAGACGGTGTAAATAACAATATTGCATTAACAACAATAAATAAGAAATGCAAGACAAATAAGTGCATCAAGGTCACATGACGTTACATACTATACCTGTCCCAGAATTGTCCAAGGCTTGGCATCTGGTACAAGATGCCGACGAATAAACTCTGCATCCTTAACTATGTTATCTGCCCTGAAATGCTTCAAATACTCGACCTGCTCTGCTGCAGATGTTATTTGAGAAAGTGATGATGTTGTCAACGGTGTTGATAATCCTGTTCCTCGCTGAAAGGTAAAAAGGATGTCAACACAGGAAGACCAAGATGGGTGCAAAAACGAAGAGTGCAGAGCATCTGCCGAAGAAGTTGGAATGTACCTGATCGAGCAATAACACACGGTATTCTTCGCATGCCTTCTTTACCCAACCACTCGCTTCCGTGGGGCGAGGACTTTCATATCCAGGCCCCCCTTGTAGGTACACAAGGTAAGGCAAAGGGGCCTCTTCTTTTCCAGCTGTAGTGATACACTTAAACAGTCATGTGGATGCAGGGCCTAAAAGTACAGTAGCAACTTGAGCACGCTCCCTCAACATGAAATTAGCATGAAGCGTCCCAGGCCGATGATGTTGGATACACTGCATTAACTTAAATTTTAGTTCTTCCACGCATGGACATTGTATCCATACACCTGGCCCAGCATCCCGGGAGTTACAACCACCACGCCTTACCGAGGATTCAGTAAACAAAGCTAGAATTGTGCGTTTTAAACTTCTACTAGTATGTCAGTGGACAATGCAAAAGTTTACAGAGGCAGTACTTCCTAAGCTATATACTACAGATTCCTGGTCTCCAGGAAAATCGCAGGATGTATTGTGCCTCTGAAAGAGAATTGGAAAAAAAGGGGGAGTGAAACCTGCCCATCGATCCCGCAGCGGATGTGCGGGGCCATCTTATCCCCTAACCCCGTGACCGCGAGAGGAGAGCGGGGTAGCCGGGATGCAAGGAGGGAGCAAGCGGGATGTACCTGCGACAACCTCGCGGACGAAGACGGTGATGTGCGGCGCGGAGGGGGAGGAGTGGTCGAGCGGGACGGCGAAGCGGTGGTCGCGGAGGCTGAGGTCCGGCACCGCGAACCACGGCCCGGCCTGGTGCGGCGCGGGCGCGGCCGCGGCGGCGGCGGCCGGCGAGGACGACGACATGGACATCCTCGTCGGGATCCGGTGGCGCAGGAAGCGGAGGCGGACGGCGAGCAAGGCCGGTTGGTGGTGGCGGTGGTGGTGGAGTGCGAGCGCGGCGGCGGTCGCGCAGCGGAGGAACGATGTGACGACGGCCATGCCGCGGCCGTCGATCCGATATTTAACGGCGGTGATTTGTTGCTTTTTTTCCCGATAACAACGGACCAATCATCCGAAACGTGGACTCTTCTCGTTGGGTTCGAGGCTTCCAGTGGGATGCTACAGTGAGTGACACTATCGGCTTGATAGCAAACAGAGTTCTGCTCTCTCCTTAAAAAACAGAGTGCAATGAAAATTTAGAAGTTTTTGTTTTCTTTTGTAAGAATATAAGGTCAAAGTGGTTTGTTCAAAACACGTACTTATTTACTGAGTATCTGTATATTGGGAAAGGGAAAAGCTTACCTTCAACCGACCGATCGGGAGCACACGTCCGCCGGCTCCGTGTCCGCTGGGTCGAATGTTAATCAGACGGTCAAGAGCATCCCCGCGTACGTGTCTGTTTCCTGCAACTAGACAACCGCATTGTGCTCTTCCCCGTGATTCTAATCTCTTTCTCTTACTGCTCTTTTCTCCTGCTGCAGACCAGGCGAGGCGTTGGATGCCGGCTGCCGCCGCCGCCACTGACACCAGGTAGGCGACCGCCCCGCCGCTCACAGCTCTCCTGCCCCTGCATCTAGATTGGGATTGTCGAGCCACCCACCGCCGTCAGTGACAGTTCCTGAGATCCGTACGGTTCGGTCGTCGCTCCTGCGGTGCATGGTGAGCGCACGACCTGTCCATCGGCGTCAGCGGTGTCGGAAGGGCCCTCACTGCTGGATTCGTCCTAGCCCATGTGCAGCGTGTTTACAAGCTTTGCAACGTTGTCAACCTTTCTGAAACAAAGCTCTTGTTGCAATAGTCAATCATGTCTCTAAAACAAAGTTCTTGTTGTAGAACGGGATCATATGCGGAGCTACTTTGCAACGTCACCAATGTTTCTGAAACAAAGCTCTTGTTGCAAGTGTCAGCGATGTGTTTATGAAACAAATGACTTGTTGGAATAGCAGCGATGTGTTTGTGAAACAATGTTCTTGTTGCAATAGTCACCGTACTTTCCGAAACAATACTCTTGTTGCAAAACGGGATCGTACGCTGGACTATGTTGGGCAACCTAGATCAGACAGCTCGTGAGGCGTCGGATCTTTGTTACAAAAAAAAACTGCATATGTTTTCTGCAACATGATCATTGTTGCAAAAAGTTCCGCAACATCACCTCTATCGCAAAGATTTTTACAACACGACGTATGTTAGAAAATAGTGACACGCATGGATGGTTTAAAAAGAGTGACACGCATGGATGGATGGGTGGGTAGATCAAACGGCTCGCCTCATCAATCCAACTGCCAGCCAGGTGGCGGATGGTTTCTACTTATCCGCCGGCTGACGCGTAGCAGCCCCCATTGGGAAAAGCCGATGGTCAACCGACCGATGTTTTCTCTCACGTCCACCACATCCTGCGCTTGCCACGCGTCTTCATGGGCCCAACATATCATATCTCTCCTTCATCCTTATCTCTAGTGAAACATTGGCCATAGATGTTCTTGGGAGCAACTAGTTAACGAGCGCTCCTTCGGGAGCCTCGCAACGATCAGCGCCCCTTGCCGCGCTCTCAGCCATTCGCCACGTGTCGCGCTCTGGAGCTCACTTTCAGATTTTATTTTTATTTTTTCGCACGCGTTTTCGGCTTTTTAAACGTTTTAGGACCTACTACATTCTCTTAGGACCTACTATATTCTTTTAGGCAAAATAGCATAAAACAAGATAGCCCCTGACTCTCCATTATGTAGAATGGAGATTATCCTATCTCCAATTCTTGCCTTTCGCACAATGTTGCTTCCAAGAACCTCCTTACGACTATCCATATATTTTTTCATTCTTTGATTATCATGTGTTTACCGGTTTTAGAAATCCGGTATGGACATGTGAGATTCGTAGGATGACCTGGCTGTATGTTCAAAACATCAAGGCGACCATTCTGATACATCAAATGAGGCACACAATCCATCGGGATTTTCTGTTGAAAAACATAGTAATAACTTCATAGTTAGCAATGATGAACTAGTTTTAAAAGTATGCAAAAGATGCACGGATGTCATAATAGTAAAAAATCTTACCAGGGAATCTCTTTGGAAGTTACTGTGGTTCAACACGTGCACTAGTGGCACGTATTGACCATAATTTGGAGGAGTTCGATAAAAGGCATTGTAATTCTCAAGATCAGTACAATATGCGACCAGATGATCTTTCTCCTGATAAGTTAACTCAGAGCCATCGGTGTAGTTGGTTCTGTCTACCATCTTTCGCACATTCTTTGAAGAATGAAAGTAAGCTATCAATGGAAATAAGCTGCGAACTATTTTGAAATAAACAATATAAATTACTTAATAACTATGTTTGAGGAACTCACATAGCGGTAGAATTGGAAGCATATCAACAAGGGCGCAAATGTCCAAATTGTCTTGGTCGATGTCAGGATCACCAAGATCCATGGTGACAAACATACCTTCTTGAAAATCATACATCGTGCAAAGTGCTTCCCAACCCGGGCAACCAAAATGGGATACGCTCTCAGAATTATACAGATTTACTTCAAAATCCATACCGTGATGAGTCCTTAGGTGAATTTTCTTTGTTTCGAAATTTTCATGGTATTCAAAATCCATCCTCTCCAAGACATAGCGTCTTGAATGGCATGGGATAAGCTACTCGAATTGTAAAAGATGAAAATTACACGTTGAAATAGTTGAAGTCATGCTTAATTACGAAAAAACACTTGTCGTCATTGCGTACCGTTTCAACTGTTGGAAATATGCCCTAGAGGCAATAATAAAAGGATTATTATTATATTTCCTTGTTCATGATAATTGTCTTTTATTCATGCTATAATTGTGTTATCCGGAAATCGTAATACATGTGTGAATACATAGACACCAACATGTCCCTAGTAAGCCTCTAGTTGACTAGCTCGTTGATCAACAGATAGTCATGGTTTCCTGACTATGCACATTGGATGTCATTGATAACGAGATCACGTCATTAGGAGAATGATGTGATGGACAAGACCCAATCCTAAGCATAGCACAAGATCGTATAATTCGTTTGCTAGAGCTTTTCCAATGTCAAGTATCTTTTCCTTAGACCATGAGATCGTGTAACTCCCGGATACCGTAGGAGTGCTTTGGGTGTGCCAAACGTCACAACGTAACTGGGTGACTATAAAGGTATACTACGGGTGTCTCCGAAAGTGTCTGTTGGGTTGACACGGATCGAGACTAGGATTTGTCACTCCGTGTGACGGAGAGGTGTCACTGGGCCCACTCGGTAATGCATCATCATAATGAGCTCAATGTAATCAAAGTGTTTGATCACGGGATCATGCATTACGACACGAGTAAAGTGACTTGTCGGTAACGAGATTGAACGAGGTATTGGGACACCGACGATCGGATTTCGGGCAAGTAAAATACCGATTGACAAAGGGAATTGCATACGGGATTGATTGAATCCTCGACATCGTGGTTCATCCGATGAGATCATCGAGGAGTATGTGGGAGCCAACATGGGTATCCAGATCCCGCTGTTGGTTATTGGCCGGAGAGGCGTCTCGGTCATGTCTGCATGTCTCCCGAACCCGTAGGGTCTACACACTTAAGGTTCGGTGACGCTAGGGTTGTAGAGATATGAGTATGCAGTAATCCGAAAGTTGTTCAGAGTCCCGGATGAGATCCCGGACGTCACGAGGAGTTTCGGAATGGTCCGGAGGTGAAGAATTATATATAGGAAGTGCTGTTTCGGCCATCGGGAAAGATTCGGGGGTTACCGGTATTGTACCGGGACCACCGGATGGGTCTCGGGGGTCCACCGGGTGGGGCCACCCATCCCGGAGGGCCCCATGGGCTGAAGTGGGAGGGGGAACCAGCCCATAGTGGGCTGGTGCGCCCCCCTTGGCCCACCCCCTGCGCCTAGGGTTGGAAACCCTAGGGTGGGGGGGGGGGGCGCCCCACTTGCCTTGGGGGGTACTCCACCCCCCTGGCCGCCGCCCCCCTTGGGAGATCTGATCTCCAGGGTCGGCGCCCCCAGGGGGCCTATATAAAGGGGGGAGGGAAGGGCAGCCGCACCCTTAAGCCTTGGCGCCTCCCTCTCCCCTGCTACACCTCTCCCTCTCGCAGAAGCTCGGCGAAGCCCTGCTGCGGTGACTGCTGCATCCACCACCACGCCGTCGTGGTGCTGGATCTTCATCAACCTCTCCTTCCCCCTTGCTGGATCAAGAAGGAGGAGACGTCACGCTGACCATACGTGTGTTGAACGCGGAGGTGCCGTCCGTTCGGCGCTAGGATCTCCGGTGATTTGGATCACGACGAGTACGACTCCCTTATCCCCGTTCTTTGAACGCTTCTGCTCGCGATCTACAAAGGTATGTAGATGCATCCGATCACTCATTGCTAGATGAACTCATAGATGGATCTTGGTGAAACCGTAGAATTTTTTTATTTTCTGCAACGTTCCCCAACAGTGGCATCATGAGCTAGGTCTATGCGTAGTTCTCTTTCCACGAGTAGAACACAATTTGTTGTGGGCGTAGATGTTGTCAACTTTCTTGCCGCTACTAGTATTATTTTGCTTCAGCGGTATTGTGGGATGAAGCGGCCCGGACCAACCTTACACGTACGGTTACGTGAGACCGGTTCCACCGACTGACATGCACTAGTTGCATAAGGTGGCTGGCGGGTGTCTGTCTCTCCCACTTTAGTTGGAGCGGATTCGACGAAAAGGGTCCTTATGAAGGGTAAATAGAAGTTGACAAATCACGTTGTGGCTTTTACGTAGGTAAGAAAACGTTCTTGCCAGAACCCTATTGCAGCCACGTAAAAACTTGCAACAACAATTAGAGGACGTCTAACTTGTTTTTGCAGCAAGTGTTTTGTGATGTGATATGGCCAAAGTTGTGATGAATGATGAATGGTATATATGTGATGTATGAGATCATGTTCATGTAATAGGAATCACGACTTGCATGTCGATGAGTATGACAATCGACAGGAGCCATAGGAGTTGTCTTTATTTTTTGTATGACCTGCGTGTCATTGAGAAACGCCATGTAAATTACTTTACTTTATTGCTAAACGTGTTAGCCATAGTAGTAGAAGTAATAGTTGGCGAGCAACTTCATGGAGACACGATGATGGAGATCATGATGATGGAGATCATGGTGTCATGCCGGTGACAAGATGATCATGGAGCCCCAAGATGGAGATCAAGGAGCTATATGATATTGGCCATATCATGTCACTATTATTATTATTTGATTGCATGTGATGTTTATCATGTTTTTGCATCTTGTTTACTTAGAACGACGGTAGTAAATAAGATGATCCCTCATAATAATTTTAAGAAAGTGTTCCCCCTAACTGTGCGCCATTGCGACAGTTCGTTGTTTCGAAGCACCACGTGATGACCGGGTGTGATAGATTCCAATGTTCACATACAACGGGTGTAAGACAGATTTACACATGCAAACACTTAGGTTAACTTGATGAGCCTAGCATGTACAGACATGGCCTCGGAACACAAGAGACCGAAAGGTCGAACATGAGTCGTATGGAAGATACGATCAACATGGAGATGTTCACCGATGATGACTAGTCCGTCTCACGTGATGATCGGACACGGTCTAGTCGAGTCGGATCATGTTTCACTTAGATGACTAGAGGGATGTCTAATCTGAGTGGGAGTTCATTATATAATTTGATTAGATGAACTTAATTATCATGAACTTAGTCTAAATAAACTTTGCAATATGTCTTGTAGATCAAATGGCCCACGCTAATGTCAACCTCAACTTCAACGCGTTCCTAGAGAAAACCAAGCTGAAAGATGATGGCAGCAACTATACGGACTGGGTCCGGTACCTGAGGATCATCCTCATAGCTGCCAGGAAACAATATGTCCTAGAAGCACCGCTAGGTGAAGCACCCATCCCAGAGAACCAAGACGTTATGAACGCTTGGCAGCAGCGTGCTGATGGTTTAGTGCGACATACTTTACAGCTTAGAACCGGGGCTCCAAAAGCGTTTTGAGCAACACGGAGCATATGAGATGTTCGAAGAGCTGAAAATGGTTTTCCAAGCTCATGCCCGGGTCGAGAGATATGAAGTCTCCGACAAGTTCTACAGTTGTAAGATGGAGGAAAATAGTTCTGTCAGTGAACACATACTCAAGATGTCTGGGTTGCACAACCGCTTGACTCAGCTGGGCGTTAATCTCCCGGATGATGCGGTCATTGACAGAATCCTTCAGTCGCTCCCACCTAGCTACAAGAGCTTTGTGATGAACTACAATATGTAGGGGATGGAAAAGACCATTCCTGAAGTATTTTCAATGCTGAAATCAGCGGAGGTAGAAATCAAAAAAGGAACATCAAGTGTTGATGGTCAATAAAACCACCAAGTTCAAGAAAGGCAAGGGTAAGAAGAACTTCAAGAAGGACGGCAAGGATGTTGCCGCGCCCGGTAAGCCAGTTGCCGGGAAGAAGTCAAAGAATGGACCCAAGCCTGAGACTGCGTGCTTTTATTGCAAAGGGAAGGGTCACTGGAAGCGGAACTTCCCCAAATACTTAGCGGACAAGAAGGCTGGCAACACTAAAGGTATATGTGATATACATGTAATTGATGTGTACCTTACCAGTGCTCGTAGTAGCTCCTGGGTATTTGATACCGATGCCGTTGCTCATATTTGTAACTCAAAGCAGGAGCTGCGGAATAAGCGGAGACTGGCGAAGGACGAGGTGACGATGCGCGTCGGGAATGGTTCCAAGGTCGATGTGATCGCCGTCGGCACGCTACCTCTACATTTACCTACGGGATTAGTTTTAAACCTCAATAATTGTTATTTAGTGCCAAGTTTGAGCATGAACATTTTATCTGGATCTCGTTTAATACGAGATGGCTACTCATTTAAATCCGAGAATAATGGTTGTTCTATTTATATGAGTGATATGTTTTATGGTCATGCTCCGATGGTCAATGGTTTATTCTTAATGAATCTCGAACGTGATGTTACACATATTCATAGTGTGAATACCAAAAGATGTAAAGTTGATAACGATAGTCCCACATACATGTGGCACTGCCGCCTTGGTCACATTGGTGTCAAGCGCATGAAGAAGCTCCATGCTGATGGACTTTTAGAGTCTCTCGATTATGAATCATTTGACACATGTGAACCATGCCTCATGGGCAAAATGACCAAGACTCCGTTCTCCGGAACAATGGAGCGAGCAACCAACTTATTGGAAATCATACATACTGATGTGTGTGGTCCAATGAGTGTTGAGGCTCGCGGAGGATATCGTTATGTTCTCACTCTTACTGATGACTTGAGTAGATATGGGTATGTCTACTTGATGAAACACAAGTCTGAGACCTTTGAAAAGTTCAAGGAATTTCAGAATGAGGTAGAGAATCAACGTGACCGAAAAATAAAGTTCTTACGATTAGATCGTGGAGGAGAATATTTAAGTCACGAATTTGGCACACACTTAAGGAAATGTGGAATAATTTCACAACTCACGCCGCCTAGAACACCTCAACGTAACGGTGTGTCTGAACGTCGTAATCGCACTCTATTGGATATGGTGCGATCTATGATGTCTCTTACTAATTTACTGCTATCATTTTGGGGATACGCTCTAGAGACAGCTGCATTCACTTTAAATAGGGCACCGTCTAAATCCATTGAGACGACACCGTATGAATTATGGTTTGGGAAGAAACCTAAGCTGTCGTTTCTAAAAGTTTGGGGATGCGATGCTTATGTCAAGAAACTTCAACCTAAAAAGCTCGAACCCAAATCGGAAAAATGCGTCTTCATAGGATACCCTAAGGAAACCATTGGGTATACCTTCTACCTAAGATCCGAAGGCAAGATCTTTGTTGCCAAGAACGGATCCTTTTTAGAGAAAGAGTTTATCTCGAAAGAAGTAAGTGGGAGGAAAGTGGAACTTGATGAAGTATTGCCTCTTGAACCAGAGAGTGGCGCAGCTCAAGAAAATGTTTCTGTGGTGCCTCCACCGATTAGAGAGGAGGTTAATGATGATGATCATGAAACTTCAGATCAAGTTACTATTGAACTTCGTAGGTCCACAAGGACACGTTCCGCGCCAGAGTGGTACGGCAACCCTGTCCTGGAAATCATGTTGTTAGACAACGGTGAACCTTCGAACTATGAAGAAGCGATGGCGGGCCCAGATTCCAACAAATGGCTTAAAGCCATGCAATCCGCGATAGGATCCATGTATGAAAACAAAGTATGGACTTTGACAGACTTGCCTGATGATCGGCGAGCGATAGAAAACAAATGGATCTTTAAGAAGAAGACGGACGCGGATGGTAATGTTACCATCTATAAAGCTCGACTTGTCGCTAAGGGTTATCGGCAAGTTCAAGGGGTTGACTACGATGAGACTTTCTCTCCCGTAGCGAAGCTGAAGTCCGTCTGAATCATGTTAGCAATTGCCGCATACTATGATTATGATATATGGCAAATGGACGTCAAAACGACATTCCATAACGGCTATCTTAAGGAAGAACTATATATGATGCAGCCGGAAGGTTTTGTCGACCCTAAGAATGCTAACAAGGTATGCAAGCTCCAGCGATCCATTTATGGGCTGGTGCAAGCATCTCGGAGTTGGAACATTCGCTTTGATGAGATGATCAAAGCGTTTGGGTTTGCGCAGACTTATGGAGAAGCCTGCGTTTACAAGAAAGTGAGTGGGAGCTCTGTAGCATTTCTCATATTATATGTAGATGACATACTTTTGATGGGAAATGATATAGAACTTTTTGACAGCATTAAGGCCTACTTGAATAAGAGTTTTTCAATGAAGGACCTTGGAGAAGCTGCTTATATATTAGGCATCAAGATCTATAGAGATAGATCAAGACGCCTCATAGGTCTTTCACAAAGCACATACCTTGAAAAGATATTGAAGAAGTTCAATATGGATCAGTCTAAGAAGGGGTTCTTTCCTGTGTTGCAAGGTGTGAAATTGAGCTCAGCTCAATGTCCGACCACGGCAGAAGATATAGAAGAGATGAGTGTCATCCCCTATGCCTCAACCATAGGGTCTATTATGTATGCCATGCTGTGTACCAGACCTGATATAAACCTTGCGTAAGTTTGGTAGGTAGGTACCAAAGTAATCCCGGCAAGGAACACTGGACAACGGTCAAGAATATCCTGAAGTACCTGAAAAGGACTAAGGACATGTTTCTCATTTATGGAGGTGACGAAGAGCTCGTCGTAAAGGGTTACATCGACGCTAGCTTCGACACAGATCTGGATGACTCTAAGTCACAAACCGGATACGTGTATATGTTGAATGGTGGAGCAGTAAGCTGGTGCAGCTGCAAGCAGAGCGTCGTGGCGGGATCTACATGTGAAGCGGAGTACATGGCAGCCTCGTAGGCAGCGCATGAAGCAATTTGGGTGAAGGAGTTCATCACCGACCTAGGAGTCATACCCAATGCGTCGGGGCCGATCAAACTCTTCTGTGACAACACTGGAGCTATTGCATTTGCCAAGGAGCCCAGGTTTCACAAGAAGACCAGGCACATCAAGCGTCGCTTCAACTCCATTCGTGAAAATGTTCAAGATGGAGACACAGAAATTTGCAAAGTGCATACAGATCTGAATGTCGCAGATCCATTGACTAAACCTCTTCTGCGAGCAAAACATGATCAACACCAGAACTCGATGGGTGTTCGATTCATCACAATGTAACTAGATTATTGACTCTAGTGCAAGTGGGAGACTGTTGGAAATATGCCCTAGAGGCAATAATAAAAGGATTATTATTATATTTCCTTGTTCATGATAATTGTCTTTTATTCATGCTATAATTGTGTTATCCAGAAATCGTAATACATGTGTGAATACATAGACACCAACATGTCCCTAGTAAGCCTCTAGTTGACTAGCTCGTTGATCAACATATAGTCATGGTTTCCTGACTCTGGACATTGGATGTCACTGATAACGAGATCACATCATTAGGAGAATGATGTGATGGACAAGACCCAATCCTAAGCATAGCACAAGATCGTATAATTCGTTTGCTAGAGCTTTTCCAATGTTAAGTATCTTTTCCTTAGACCATGAGATCGTGTAACTCCCGGATACCGTAGGAGTGCTTTGGGTGTGCCAAACGTCACAACGTAACTGGGTGACTATAAAGGTATACTACGGGTATCTCAGAAAGTGACTGTTGGGTTGACACGGATCGAGACTGGGATTTGTCACTCCGTGTGACGGAGAGCTATCACTGGGCCCACTCGGTAATGCATCATCATAATGAGCTCAATGTAATCAAAGTGTTTGATCACGGGATCATGCATTACATCACGAGTAAAGTGACTTGCCGGTAACGAGATTGAACGAGGTATTGGGATACCGACGATCGGATCTCGGGCAAGTAAAATACCGATTGACAAAGGGAATTGCATACGGGATTGATTGAATCCTCGACATCGTGGTTCATCCGATGAGATCATCGAGGAGTATGTGGGAGCCAACATGGGTATCCAGATCCCACTGTTGGTTATTGGCCGGAGAGGCGTTTCGGTCATGTCTGCATGTCTCCCGAACCCGTAGGGTCTACACACTTAAGGTTCGGTGATGCTAGAGTTGTAGAGATATGAGTATGCAGTAATCCGAAAGTTGTTCGGAGTCCCGGATGAGATCCCGGACGTCACGAGGAGTTCCGGAATGGTCCGGAGGTGAAGGATTATATATAGGAAGTGCAGTTTCGGCCATCGGGAAAGATTCAGGGGTTACCAGTATTGTACCGGGACCACGGGATGGGTCCCGGGGGTCCACCGGGTGGGGCACCCATCCCGGAGGGCCCCATGGGCTGAAGTGGGAGGGGGAACCAGCCCATAGTGGGCTGGTGCGCCCCCCTTGGCCCACCCCCTGCGCCTAGGGTTGGAAACCCTAGGGTGGGGGGCGCCCCACTTGCCTTGGGGGGTACTCCACCCCCTTGGCCGCCGCCCCCCTTGGGAGATCTGATCTCCAGGGCCGGCGCCCCCAGGGGGCCTATATAAAGGGGGGAGGGAAGGGCAGCCGCACCCTTAAGCCTTGGCGCCTCCCTCTGCCCTGCTACACCTCTCCCTCTCGCAGAAGCTCGGCGAAGCCCTGCTGCGGTGACTGCTGCATCCACCACCACGCCGTCGTGCTGCTGGATCTTCATCAACCTCTCCTTCCCCCTTGCTGGATCAAGAAGGAGGAGACGTCACGCTGACTGTACGTGTGTTGAACACGGAGGTGCCTTCCGTTCGACGCTAGGATCTCCGGTGATTTGGATCACGACGAGTACGACTCCCTCATTCCCGTTCTTTGAACGCTTCCGCTCGCGATCTACAAAGGTATGTAGATGCATCCGATCACTCATTGCTAGATGAACTTATAGATGGATCTTGGTGAAACCGTAGGAAAAATTTTATTTTCTGCAATGTTCCCCAACAGTGGCATCATGAGCTAGGTCTATGCGTAGTTCTCTTTGCACGAGTAGAACACAATTTGTTGTGGGCGTAGATGTTGTCAACTTTCTTGCCGCTACTAGTCTTATTTTGCTTCAGCGGTATTGTGGGATGAAGCGGCCTGTAATGAGTTATTACATCATTGGGAGAAAGAACCGTGGACTAGTTTCAAGTGGATGGACATCCACTTGAAACTAATTCGTGGTTCTTTCACCCAGTGATATAATATAACATCATCATCATCATATCATTAACAACTTATCATAATAATACATCATTGTCATATAACACCTCCTCATGATCATCGTTTTCATCAATGAGACATCACATAGCAAGTTGTTCACTAGTCATAATCACAACTACTCGTCATCATCAACTCTCATAAACATATTGTACCTCATAGGACCTACTACATTCTCTTAGGACCTACTATATTCTTTTAGGTAAAATAGCATAAAACAAGATAGCCCCTGACTCTCCATTATGTAGAATGGAGATTATCCTGTCTCCAATTCTTGCCTTTCGCACAATGTTGCTTCCAAGAACCTCCTTACGGCTGTCCATACATTTTTTCATTCTTTGATTATCATGTGTTCACCGGTTTTAGAAATCCGGTATGGACAGGTGAGATTCGTAGGATGACCTGGCTGTATGTTCAAAACATCAAGGCGACCAATCTGATACATCAAATGAGGGACACAATCCATCAGGATTTTCTGTTGAAAAACATAGAAATAACTTCATAGTTAGCAATGATGAACTAGTTTTAGAAGTATGCAAAAGATGCACGGATGTCGTAATAGTAAAAAATCTTACCAGGGAATCTCCTTGGAAGTTACCGTGGTTCAACACATGCACTAGTGGCACGTATTGACCATAATTTGGAGGAGTTCGATAAAAGGCATTGTAATTCTCAAGATCAGTACAATATGCGACCAGATGACCTTTCTCCTGATAAGTTAACTCAGAGCCATCGGTGTAGTTGGTTCTGTCTACCATCTTTCGCACATTCTTTGAAGAATGAAAGTAAGCTATCAATGGAAATAAGCTGACAACTATTTTGAAATAAACAATATAAATTACTTAATAACTATGTTTGAGGAACTCACATAGCGGTAGAATTGGAAGCATATCAACAAGGGCCCAAATGTCCAAATTGTCTTGGTCGATGTCAGGATCACCAAGATCCATGGTGACAAACATACCCTCTTGAAAATCATACATCTTGCAAAGTGCTTCCCAACCCGGGCAACCAAAACGGGATACACTCTCAGAATTATACAGATTTACTTCAAAATCCATACCGTGATGAGTCCTTAGGTGAATTTTCTTTGTTTCGAAAATTTCATGGTCTTCAAAATCCATCCTCTCCAAGACATAGCGTCTTGAATGGCATGGGATAAGCTACTCGAATTGTAAAAGATGAAAATTACACGTTGAAATAGTTGAAATCATGCTTAATTACGAAAAAAACACTTGTCGTCATTGCGTACCGTTTCAACATCGAAGGTCTCCTCGAGCTTAATGCTGAAGCACCGATCTTCGTCCAGGTGAGGCCTATCGCACAGACCACGATCGTCGTGGCACCAGCTGCACTTCCCCGGGAGACTTTCGTCCGATGACGACATTTCCTACGTTCATAATTCAAAGTTTAAACTTGTACAATTAAATATATTGGAAAGGTCTAGCAAAAGGAGAAGAAAGAGAAATTTGTACAGTTAAATATATTGGAAAGGTCTCATATATGGTGGAGCCTCGACAGACTTAAAGTCAACCCGAAAAGTTGTTTAATTCTTTTTCGAGAAAATCCAGGCCACTCAATATTTCCTACATATTCTGGCACAAGTCATGCCAGAATTCACGAAAAAATCCGACATGACCTTTGCTTAAAAAAAGGACATATCGAGTGCCTGAAATTTGCCGGAACGGGAATTAATCAACACTCCGGCAAAACATAGGCCACTCGAAGGTGTAACCTGAACATGACAGGCCACTTGGGCAACCAGATATCCTATTCGAGCAACACAAGATATACATGTTTTTATCTACATCATATCTTATAGGACTCATATTGACAAGGAGATTTGGCTGGTCTCACCTCGAGGTCGGAGGGGGTCGATGACGGGGGCGATGGCGGGGATGATGGAGGGGCTCCTTGATTTATGCAAAAACAAAACCCTATAAGTTATCACTAATACATCCCGAATAGTATCATACATATAACATCACTAATACAACTAAAACCCTAGCGAACGACGGGTATCGACGACGAGGATGCGGGATAGGCATCATCGACGTCGATGCGGGAATAATTGCTTAAACTAAAAAAATAACAACAAATGTGACATGTTCAACTAGTTCTATTAATTCAACTAGTTCTTACTAAATATAAACTTACTATAAATAAAAATAAACTAGTTCTTTCTAAAAATAAACTAGTTCAACTAGTTATATTAATTTTCTTACTAAAAATACATTAGTTCTATTAATTCAACTAGTTCTTACTAAAACTAAACTAGTTCAACTAGTTTATTAATTTACTTACTAATTATTTTAAACACTTACTAAAAACAGTAAAAAAACTACATTATACAATAGTAAAAAACAACAGTGAAAAAGAGAAAAAAAGAGATGGAGGGAGGAGGGGAAGGGAGGAGGAAGGAGAGAGGAGGAGGGGGAGGGGGCGGCCGGAGGAGGAGGAGGGAGGGGCGGGGGGTGGAGGGGGAGGGGGTGGAGGGGGAGGGGGCGGCCGGAGGAGGAGGAGGGAGGGGGCGGCCGGAGGAGGAGGAGGGAGAGGGGCGATGGGAGGAGGGTGGTCGGAGGAGAAGGAGGGAGGAGGGAGTACCTCGGCGAGGAGCAGCGTGGCGGCGGACGACGTACGGTTTCGGCGCGGGCGAGAGCGAGTGAGAGGGAGTGAGTGTGAGAGGGTGAACCGCTCCAGCAGGATAAGGTAAGTAAGTAGTAGCGTGTTTCAGAGAAACACGCTACTGCTACGGGCGGTAGCAGTAGCGCTGGTCAGTGGTACGCGCTACTGCTAAGTGGGGATAGCCATCTGCGTCCAGTACACATATAGTAGCAACGCGGTTTCGTAGTACGCGCTACTGCTAAAGTAGTAGCAGTAGCGCGGTTTATTTAAAAACGCTACTACTAAATAGCAGTAGCGCCCTGTTTTGTCCAGCGCTACTGCTAAGATGCTGTGTATAAGGTTTTCCCTAGTAGTGAGAGATCCATGGATCCCAAATTGTGCAGACAGGAAAATTATTACACCTAGAAGGGGGAATCTATTGACGAAAGTTTCTGATCTTATTAACCCAGTCACTAATGGCTGGGATGAAGATTTGGTGAGACAAACTCTATGGCCAATTGATGCCCGTAGAGTCCTAGCGATCCCGATCCCTATGCATAATATGTCGGACTTTATTGCGTGGAGCTATACAACAAACGGTTTATCGATCCCTATGCATAATATGTCGGACTTTATTGCGTGGAGCTATACAACAAACGGTTTATTCACTGTACGATCAGCTTATGTAGAGGAATGGAATAAGCAACATGGTAGGAAGTTGGAATACTCGAATGGCATGGGTAGAAGCAAGGTCAATCCTATTTGGGGTAAGATCTGGAAATTAGCTTGTCCGGCGAAGGTTAACTTTTTTATTTGGCGGACGCTTCACGGGACTCTACCGTGTTGTGTTACATTGGCCAACAGACATATAAAAACTCAGCCAATATGCCCAGCATGTTTGGACGGGCCAGAGGACACGAAACATATATTATTTCTGTGCCAGAAGGCAAAAGAAGTGTGGGAACATTTGGGGTTGTATGAAGTGGTAAAAAAAGCCTGCATCGCTGATCGTGCAGGAGAGGCAGTCCTTGAATTCCTACTCCTTATGCCTGATCATGAATACCCATCTTGGGCCCCCGGAATGCAGGGGAACTTATTGCTATAGCTGCTTGGTATTTATGGTTGAATAGACGGAAACTAGTCCATGAGGGTAAGTCTCAAGAGGCATCCCAAACCTCGATGGGGATTCGGGCTATAACATCGAACTATATAAATGCCCACTCTCCTAAAGCAAAGAGAAGGAATGAAGGATGGTGCAGTCCTCCTAGGGAAAAAATGGGAACCTTTGCATGACACACCTTCCTCAGGATGTGCGCTCTCTTTTCAGGACTGAGAATGACGACACAGCCTGGAGGTCTTTCATCTACTTCTTCTGTTAAATTGAGCATGGATGCTTCTTTTGATCATGATCAGCTAAGAGGCACAGCGGGTGCTGTTATCAGAGATGACAAAGGAAACTTCATAGTAGGTGGTAATTGGAGGATTCAGTACTATGCGGATGCCCTACAGCAGAGGCAGTAGCACTCAGATTTGGTTTACTGTTGGCACAAAAGACGGTCTGCAATCGTCTAATCATCAATTCTGATAATACGGAGGTCATCGACACAATGAAGAACGGAGGACAGTCTGCTGGAGCGGCTGCTGCAATTTTTGAGGATTGTTTTTTTATGGCCTGTGATTTTCCTCAAACCAGTTTTGAACATTGTAATAGGGAAGCGAATATAGTAGCTCATGAGCTTGCTAGATTTGCAAAAGGTTCCATGACTAGGGATTGGATAGAGGAGCCCATAGAAGATCTTGTAACTCTCTTGATAGACGATGTAACAATTATTTCTAATCAATAAAGTTTCAAGTTGTTTTTTTTAAAAGTTAAGCATATCCAGACAATTACTAGAAACATGAATAATTTGAAGGCAGCCATGTCTCGACCTACACTTGGGGATCTGTCGACTTCAAGGCTAGCAAATACAGTATTATGCCTTCTTCCTTACAGATGTTCAGAGACATGATGTGTTTGTCTCGCTATGGAAATCAAATGTGTCATGAATACTAAGGTGTTTGTCTGGCTCCCTTTATTTATTTATTTTCTACAATGAAAAATGAGTTTTATTTCAGATTGATAGAGTTACAGTCAAGAGGCAAAAGATCCTCGATACATGATGGTCCTAGATGCATCCACACAGCCGTGGTACACTCTACGCAACTATAATTTGCCAAGCGGTGAGTGACTCTATTCTGATCTCTATTTAATTTCTGGGGAATAAACTCCCTATCCCTCATCAACGCATTAATTTCAGCTATGAGATGTCCATAGGCAGAACGAATCAACTCATCTCGTGTCAAAATCAATAATGCCACACTAGAATCAGATTGAACAATCACCGGACAATTGGAGTGTTGTATAGCAAGCACTGGCGGAGCTATGTGTAATGCTGCAGGTGCCACAGCCCCCCAGCCTTGGGTAGTTTGTGAAGGAAAAAAATTTGGGGAGGGCTGAGATTGAAATAAATAGGGTATACTGCCCCCAGAAATTGGTGTTTTATCTTTTTGGCCCCCCAGCCATTCCCGTCTAGCTCCGCCACTTATAGCAAGTGCCATCCCTTGCATAAGCGCATGTATCTCCACTTCTAGTGCATCATTGCAATTGAAAATATACCGGTATGCTGCAAAAATAACTGATCCATCATGTCGAAACATACTTAAGCAAGGCACTGCAATACTGGGGATTATTTAGACGGCATGCTGTGTGCAGACACATTGAAAAACGGTTGAACACTTATATTTTGCTAGAATTTTGTCTATTTTAGGCCTAGCCCAATAGCAGTTTCAGCCTAATAAATACTAGAGGCCCACGTAGCCCATTCGTGCAAGGCAAGAGGTGGAACAAAAGTTTAGTCCCACATTGCTAGTTTAGAGGGAGTTGGACCTCTTTATAAGGGAGGCTCTTTCTCCACATGTATGAGGATGAGAACAAGAGGGACATCCACGCGCGCTCCTCCTCCACCGCCCGCCTCGCCATGCCACACCACGCCTCGCCGCGGGTTGCGGGAATGAGCCGAGCCGATGTCTAAATTTTTGCCACGCACGACGGGTATACAAAAGGTCACGCGGGAGCTGAAACGTTTTCTGTAGTGGACATTGAATTCGAACGGCGCGCCTCTTCGGCCGCTACTTGTTCGTTTCGTCTCCCTTCGTTGCTTCACCTCTGCCTATATAAGAGAGGTCGCTCCTCTCTAGAGAGACACACCAGAAGCTCCTCTTCCTCTCGGCACAAAGTTTCAAGCACTGCGCTGCTGCTACGTTCTTCCCCATCCCGGCTTGCAGCGTGCACCGCAGGTCGGGACAGTAGGCCTCCGGAACCGCACCTATTGAGTCCTATACGGGAGAAGGGTGATAAGGTTTTTGGGGAGCGCTCTGCGTGACTACTGGCTTCTTCATCATGAACTCCGACGACTACTTCTCCGACGATGACTTCTTCCCCGACGTCGACTACCTCAGCAACGACATGGCTGGAGAGGATGTCGACCCCAAGTCCAGTGCTTCTGCTGCTGCTGTCCCGTACGTGTTCTTGCTCTTTCTGTTAGATGTCATGACACAATTCTTTGCTCTAGTTTCTGGCCTACATATGATATGTTCTACTTCATATTTGCAACTTCATCTAGTGTCTGTTCTAGATGTGTTTAGTTCAAGTTCATATATGCAGATGCTATTTACCTTCACTCTGTCAGATTGCATGACTTACTTTATCTCTGCTATATTAGTCATGCTTTATCTAGTATTTCTGTTAATAAAATCATTCGGTAAATTGCTCATATTTCCAACAATCCAAAAACCTTATTATAGGCAATTTACCTCGAGTGGTTTTGCTGCTTCCATGAGACCTCCTATGTTTGAGGGTATCCACTATAAGAGGTGGCGCATGAGAGCAGTCTTATGGTTTCAAACCATGAGTTGCTATGATGCCACTCTTGGCAAACCTGAAGGAGAGCTTGATGCTCAATAGGCACAAGCTTTTCAGAAAATGGATACTCTGTTTAAGGCTGCTCTCTTGAGTGTTCTTGGTGAGAACATAGTTGATGCTTATGCGTCAATTGATAATGGAAAAGATATGTGGTATGCACTCGAGGCCAAGTTTGGGGTCTCGGATGCTGGCACTGAGCTGTACATCATGGAGCAATTCTATGATTACAGGATGACTGAAGAGCGCTTTGTGGTTGAGTAAGCTCATGAGATACAGTCATTTGCTAGATAACTTGAGCACTTCAGTTGTATGCTACCGGACAAGTTTGTTGCCGTAGGTATCATTACTAAGCTTCCTCCTTCGTGGAGGAACTTTGCTACCTTGGTGAAGCATAAGAGGCAAGAGTTTTCTGTCCCGGATATCATTGGCACTCTTGATGTGGAAGAAAAGGCGAGAGCAAAGGACACACGTTCTGGAGGTATTGAGGGAGGATCTAGTGCCAATGTGGTACAGAAGCAGAACTTCCAGCCCCACAAGTTCAAGAACAAGGGCAAGTTTGATGGTAAAGCAAAGTTTGATGGGAAGAACAAGGCTGTGCAACACACGAACTTCAAGAAGAAGAATGGCAAGAAGAAAGGTGCTTGTCATGTGTGTGGGGATCCTGATCATTGGGCTCCTAGTTTCCCTAATCGCTATGACAAGCGTCATCCTTGGAAAGGCGGCAAGACCGCTAATGTTGTCATTGGATACACTGACATGAAGGATGCTGGGTATGGTATATTTCCCACTATTCTTTCAGTATGTCATTCTCCTGACTAGTTGATTGACACGGGTGCTAATGTGCATGTATGCGGTGATATTTCCATGTTTTCGTCTTATTAGACCGCAGGGACTTCATGTTGGGGAACGTAGCAGAAATTTAAATTTTTCCTACGTGTCACCAAGATCTATCTATGGAGAAACCAGCAACGAGGGGAAAGAGAGTGCATCTACATACCCTTGTAGATCGCTAAGCGGAAGCGTTCAAGTGAACGGGGTTGATGGAGTCGTACTCGTCGTGATCCAAATCACCGATGACCAAGTGCCGAACGGACGGCACCTCCGCGTTCAACACACGTACAGCCCGGTGACGTCTCCCGTGCCTTGATCCAGTAAGGAGAGAGGGAGAGGTTGAGGAAGACTCCATCCAGCAGCAGCACAATGGCGTGGTGGTGGTGGAGGAGCGTTGTGATCCAGCAGGGCTTCGCCAAGCACTACGAGATATGAGGAGGAGAGAGGCAGGGCTGCACCAACAGGGAGAGATCAGATCGCGTGTGTTGGGCAGCCCCTAGGCCTCATATATATAGGGGAAGGGGAGGAGGGTGCGCCCCCTCTAGGGTTCCCACCCCTAGAGGGGCGGCAGCCCTAGATGGGTTTTGGGTGGCGGCCAAGAGGGGGAGGAGAGGGAGGCGCAGGGAGCATGGGCCTTAGGGCCCATCTGCCCTTAGGGTTTGCCACCTCTCCTCTTCCCTTGCGCCTTGGGCCTTGTGGGAGGGCGCACCAGCCCACCTGGGGCTGGTCCCCTTCCACACTTGGCCCATGCAGCCCTCCGGGGCCGGTGGCCCCACTTGGTGGACCCCCGAACACCTCCGGTGGTCCCGGTACACTACCGGTGATGCCCAGAACACTTCCGGTGGCCAAAACCATACTTCCTATATATAAATCTTTACCTCCGAACCATTCCGGAACTCCTCAGGGTTAGTTCCATTCAAATCATACAAGTTAGAGTCCAAAACAAGGGCAAAAGTGTTTGGAAAAGTAGATACGACGGAGACGTATCAGTGGCAGATAGGGCTTGAGAGAATATTGATCTTACCTTTAGCTCCTTGTGGGTTCGACACTCCATACTTATCACTTCCACCTTTGGAAATTGCTACGATGATTCCCTGCACTTGGGGATTATCAGTGACATCGGCCCCACGCCGATGGACGCGTAATTGTCGTCGAGTTCTTTTCTGCTGGCCCCTCTGACTTCTCCAACATGGCATACAGCTCGTGCAGGTCCCTCGTCTACGCATGCCTGGTGTTGGCAACAACGATGTGTGCCTTCATCCACGACGTGCCCCCGGGCCTGGCAAGCCTGGTCGGCGCTTCGTCAACTTCGTCTTCGTCCGTCTACGCATGCCCGGTGCTGGCTACACCGGTGCGTGCCTTTGTCTATGATGTGTCCCCGGGCTTGGCAAACCCGCCACGATGCGTTGTCAACAACATCTCCTTTCCGGTGCACCACTACTTCGACACCACTGCGCCCATGCTAACTCGGCGCCCCCTTGCGCCCGCGGCTCCACGGCGACATCCTCGACACCGGCTCCCCAACTCGACATCGACCACGGCATTCTTCGCACAGCTACCTCGACCACGGCTACACCACCCTCCGCTCTTGTTACATCGACAAACGGCACAAAGGGTTATCATTCGCTTGAGCAACTCGTTGGCTTCCTCTACAGTCAACGCGTCCGCGACGTGACACCGTCCATGACGCTCCCGCTAGGACTGCGGGGGGATGTCAGTCCGTCGGCTGCTATTCTCTCCAGTCTGACCGTCCACGTCGCTCCTGGTGTTCGCAACGCTACCACTACGACTGCGGGGGGGGGGGGGGGGGGATGTTAGAGATATATTTGGATTACATATGTTTGGTAGTCTAGGATTTGTAATCCATCTCCTACCTTATCTCTAGGAGAGGCGTCTTACCCTCCAAGCCTTGTACTCAATATATACTCGCCCTCGAGGCTCAATAATACATCCATCATGTTCCGCACAAATCCCTCTCTCTCCCTTCTAACATGATTGATAAGCCAAGAATTCATTACCAAATAAATCCTTATTTCCTATTTCCTTTAGTAATACAAAATAAAGTATTACCAAATAAAATCATATTTATTTATATTAACAATAAATTGGTTTTTATTAGTGCGGGCGGGCTATGAGTTGGCTTGCCGGTTTGCCTATCATGGCAGTGCCTTTGGTCGATGCAGCCATGGTGATAGTCCTTCCCAACAATGTTAGAGCATCTCCAGCCGTTCGGCCCCCCAGGACGCCAAAAAGCGTCGCCTGGGGCCGAACCGGCGTTGATTTCGGCGTGGGGGCGAACGTGTTCTCAGTCGCCGCCCCCAAATTGGCACAAACAGGGCACAAACTCGGTGATTTCATTCAAATTTGTACAAAAAACAAAACATGATTTAAAACAACTACGCCTAGCCCTACTACGCCGCTGTCGCCGCCCGCCTTCTACATGGCGAGGAGCCTGTAGAACCGGGTGTAATCGTCGTCGTCGTCGTCATTGTCGCCGCCGCCCTATGACCCGCCGGCGCCGTCCCTGCTGCACCCCTGACCAGGGTCGCCGATGCGCGCGGGGGGGGGGGGGGGGGGGGTTGGACGGCCCGTGTGCGTCCTCCGTATCGCTGTCGAGGATGACAACGCTGCCCTCGTCGTGTCCGCGGCGTCGAGCTTTGATCTCCTCGTAGGCCCGACGTTGGCGCTCCACCTGCTCGCGGACGTAGTCCACCTTCGCCCACTTAAGGCAGTCTCGTCGGCGGAAGCCATCTCCTCGTGCTATTCTCGTCGGCGGATTTGAGTGGTATTCTCACGTTGTAATTAAGCACATTATTACTGGCACCAAGTAACAGAGAGGTCCAGGAAAGCTATGCAGTGGAAAAACAAGCATAACATCATACCAAATGTACCATGTTAAGCATAAATGCACTGGGTTATATTAGGAGGTGTACCCATCCGTTTGCACTCTGCTCTTAATATATTCTTCTCTTTTCCATGCTGTAACATTTATCAATGAGAGAATAATCTTGTTATGAAAAGATGGGGCGGTAGGACTAAATACTAACCTTATCAGTGAGGTCATTGTGGTGCATTGTTGTGCCTAGAGAGTCAAGCACTTGAACACATATTTTCTTGACATTTATAACACATAGGTACCAGTGAACGTTGCCCATGTTTATTGGAATGAATATCTGAAGAAAATGATTCTTTTAGTTGTACTCCTATGTGGACGAATCGGTCGTTCTCGCTCTAATTCATAATATATGTAGAAAACTAAGACTACCATATCATTTCCCAAATACTTTTGGATTCTCTTTAATACCCATGCTGGTGCAGCATCCGCGTCATCAGAGGGCAGATAGCCACCGATCTTACTTGTAGATGCTCTGTAGCACTCATGCAATTTATGTACGTATTTATTACCTACAATTTAAAGTATACATAATATAGTAGTTGATACATACTCATAATCAAATAGCATCTTCTTGTCCTAATGCTATCATAAGGCTATAGTAATATACTTACTTCATCGCCAACCCATTCTCCGGGAGTTAGAAGAGATAGTAAATGTCTATTTTTCAGAAATGCGTCGTCGATGCTCACTAAATGTCTTTCTTTGCTTGGTTCGGATTTGATATTTTCTATCACGGACCAATCATCGCCAGTGCAGGCAAAATCTGTCACAATGGCCATGATAACATTTAATAATAATGAACAAATAAACAATAATGTAGCAGTACCTTTTAAGTGCTTGTTTTTCTTTTGTAGAATATAAATGTAACTTAGCTACGGTAGACAATATGAGCCCCAAATATTTTCCTTACTTTTTTTTGCTGAAAATTAATGCATTTTCCCGCTGTGAACCACAATTGATTACCATATTACAAGTTGCATCTGTAGGCTTGAAGTGGCCCACAATTGATTACCATATTACAAGTTGCATCTGTAGGCTTGAAGTGGCGGTCGTAACCCGGTAAGTTGGGAGGACTCAATGCGAGAGTCCACATTATTGATATCTTCCTTGTTACAAACGGCATTGTCTGGTGTTTTTAATGAATCTGGACCATGAAGTGGAGTCTGATCACACATTATGACATCAACAGGTATGCCTGCATTACCATTGTATGTACATTGTTAGTTGTTGGCGCACAAAGTAAGCTACTATGTTTGGTTAGAGAAAACATCACCTTTTGGCCCTGGTGTATATCGTAGCTGGGTGACAGCAGACTGCACATTGGGCTTCTCTGCAGTGTCTTCTGTCAGAAAGAATTGATCATTAATATGATATTACTTGTGATTGCTGAATCGTATCATTATGAACATTCAAAATGGACAAACCAGGCGATATGGCCACGGGTGGCTTAGATGGAGTGTTGTTTCCATTCAGAATAGCACATGTAGCTTTCTTACGATCCCTTACCTCATGTCTCCCTTTTAATATCGCATCCCTGTTTAGTGCATACCTTTCCTTTCCCTTTGTATCTTCAATTCTTTTGGATCTGTTTTTTTGACCCGCAAGGCAATGAAATCTTCAGGATTTACAAAGAGTTGGTGATATATATTAACCCGAATTTCCGCTGTTCGTCAGGTCCTGAAATGGAGCACGTACCCCACTACGCTGAGAGGATGCCATGTTGTCTTTTCACTGAATATAGTGGTAAAACACTTCTTCAACCCTGTTGTCAAATTGTGAGACAGACATTGAACAATTCTAGATCATATTATAGATTCCGGTGCCCTGTAGGTAATGAATGAAACAACTAACCAGGACTCCTAATAACCTGTACGTACATGGATGTTGTTACATGGTGTTCTGACGGTAACACACATTATAGATCATGATGTCCTGTAGGTATCAAATAATCTACCTATGCTCTACAAATCATAGATTATCAGTGTAATGGTGACAATTTCATTTATCTTGTGGCTGTTCATAAGATGTGAAAATTCAAGTGATCTAACCTGTGTGCAATGGCAGGGCCAGAAGCACTCTGATATGGACCTATGTCCTGAAGATGGTGCGGGTCACCGGGGTGAGGACACCGGAGCTAGGGCAGCGCGCCGGGATGGCCAGAGGTGTCCTCGAGATGGCGGGCACCGGGTCAAGGACGGCGTGCAGACCAGATCTGGGGCAGGTCTCTGGGAGGGACTAAGGTTTCGTCGCGGCGGCACAGCCACCGGGGTGAGGATTTCGCGGACATGCCGGACACCACAGGCGAGGACGGCGGGCGAGACAGGTTCGTGGGCTGGTGGCGGCGTTGATCGCGGAGGCACCCTTTAATTTCCTGGAGGTACCATCATCGTTGGGCTGTGTAGCATCCCGAACGGGGAGTCTGCTGGCAGAACATTTGTTTTCAACCGTCGATCTGTTTTAGTATGCCTGATGTAACGTGGACAGTTGGATGCTATTAAGTGGGTTTGATCGGACGTGGGTGGTTATCCTGTGTGCAATTTGTGGTGTGGCTATAGAGGGAATCATATTTGCTCTTTTAATAGTAGTATAGATATAGATATAGACTAAGTGTTTGTCTCAGGTTGCTGAGGTGGAACCAATAAGCTCAGATGCAAACATTGGCGGAGGCAACCAATTATCGTCCAATACATGGCCTTTCTGGACACGGTTCCTAACAAAGAAAAATCAGATAGTCGATTGTCCGGACGCAGAGGCCCTAGCAGCCTTCAAACATAACATCCGCGACGAGTGGCTTGCCCGGCACCTGGGACAGGAAAAGCCGAAAACCATGGCAGCCCTCACGACATTCATGACCCGCTTTTGCGCGGGCGAAGATAGCTGGCTAGCTCGCAGTAACAACTTATCGAAGAAGCCTGGTAATTCGGATACCAAGGACAAAAGTGGCAGGTCACGTCGAAATAATCAAAAGCGCCGCGTTAGCAGCGACAACAATGAGGATACGGCAGTTAATGCCGGATTCAGAGGCTATAAATCCGGTCAGCGGAAAAAGCCATTTAAAAAGAATACCCAAGGCCCGTCCAGTTTGGACCGGATACTCGACCGCTCGTGCCAGATTCATGGCACCCCCGAAAGGCCAGCCAATCACACCAACAGGGATTGTTGGGTGTTCAAGCAGGCAGGCAAGTTAAGAGCCGAACACAAGGACAAGGGGCTGAACAACGACGACGAGGAGGAGCCCAGGCCGCCGAACAACAATGGACAGAAGGGGTTTCCCCCACAAGAGCGGACGGTGAACATGATATACGCGACCCACATTCCCAAGCGGGAGAGGAAGCGTGCGCTACGGGACGTATACTCGATGGAGCCAGTCGCCCCAAAGTTCAACCCATGGTCCTCCTGCCCAATCACTTTCGATCGAAGGGACCACCCCACTAGCATCCGTCACGGCAGTTTTGCCGCACTGGTCCTCGACCCAATCGTGGACGGATTTCATCTCACAAGAGTCCTCATGGACAGCGGTAGTAGCCTGAACATGCTTTATCAGGATACAGTGCGGAAAATGGGCATAGATCCATCAAGGATCAAGCCCACAAGGACGACCTTTAAAGGCGTCATACCAGGTGTAGAGGCCAATTGCACAGGCTCGATAACACTTGATGTGGTCTTCGGATCTCCGGATAACTTCCGAAGCGAAGAGTTAATCTTCAATATAGTCCCGTTCCGCAGTGGCTATCATGCCATGCTCGGACGAACCGCATTCGCTAAATTCAATGCGGTGCCGCACTACGCATATCTCAAGCTCAAGATGCCAGGCCCTCGAGGAGTAATTACGGTCAGCGGAAACACAGAACGCTCCATCCGTACGGAGGAGCACACGGCGGCCCTCGCAGCGGAAGTACAAAGCAGCCTTTCAAGGCAAGTCTCCAGTTCGGCCGTTAAAAAACCGGACAATGCAAAGCGCGCCCAGAGTAACATGCAACAAGACCACCTGGCACGATCAGAGCAAGCGTAGCAATACGGCCCCGACCCCAGCCATCGCAACATAGCGGAGCAAGTACCTCGAGTACACAATTACGCCCTTAAAATTCCATGGGCACAGGGGGAGGGGCACATTAACAGCATGCCTACAACACGGCGTCAAACGTACTAGGGGCTGCCGGATTTATCTTTTTTACTTTTTTTTACTTTCAGGACTCCATACTCTGGATAACCTGTTCGGCATTGTTGGCGCACAGACGATGCAAGATCCAGGAAAGCAGACAAAGTTACGCCGCATTCCGGAACTCTCAGGTGGTCTCTATTTCGAGCACTACTTGTATCATTCGGCTTTGATAGATAGCCTCTTTATAAAACAATGCATAGCTTTTTGTCTATTTTTTGCATTATCCTCTTTTGAATATATATATTTATTACATAACATGATCGCACCCGTACACCATGGTACGGCAAACCACGCCAGGGGCTTCATTACCCTTTTATCTAGTGTGAGAAGTCCGTACACTTTCACAAGTGCGGCACCCCGAACTTATAGCACTATATGCATTGGCTCCGAGTCATGATTTTGGTCACATGTTGGGTTTGCCCGGCTCCTATGTTTTGGTGCCTTACGTTCCGCTTTATCGGCTAAGGTAGCACTAGGAGAACCACTGCGATTGTGCCCCAGATCAGGTGGGTTGAGCACCTCAGTGGAGAAAGCTAAAACAGACTGTCAAGATAAAGCGTGAGACCGGTCGCTGTTCGAGAGGTTTTTCGAGTCCTTAAAGGCTTATGCCGCTTCGAGCGGGGAGCCGGCTATGTCCGGCCAAAGGCGTGGATAGCGCCCCGAATTCGGCCTTCCGAACTAGGGGCTTCGCCGAAATTTAAAATTATAACGTTCTATGGCTAAGTGAGAGTGTTCAAGCATTATAGTCCGATTGCCTGGTTCGTTGTGCTGAGCGCCTCCCTCGAAGGACCCAACTATGGGAACAAGAGCCCTCAGGTTTATCCCGAACACCCCAGCACTAGTGGCATGGGGGCAGAAGCCGACGACTGGCCATCTCTCAATTTTTGATAAACGGCCGCACAGAAAATAATATTTTAAATTCAATAAGCATTGCTTTGCGCATATGAACAAGTTTTCAGCGCACAAGATACAAACGAGCGAGTTCATTCAAATATTACATCTTTAGTACATTCATCCGTGACAAGGCGGGCTCCGGCAAGAACTTCCTTGTAGTAGTTCTCGGGCTTGCGATGCTCCTTCCCCTGCGGCGGCCCGTCCTTCACCAGCTTCTCTCCGTCCAGCTTACCCCAGTGTACCCTTACATGGGCAAGGGCCCTCCGGGCACCTTCAATGCAGACGGAGCGCTTGATGACCTCAAGTCATGGACAGGCCTCCACCAGCCGCCGCACCAGCCCGAAATAGCTCCCAGGCAGGGCCTCTCCAGGCCACAGCTAAACTAGTAAGCCCTTCATGGCCTGTTCCGCCGCCTTGTGGAGCTCGACCAGCTGTTTCAGCTGATCGCTTAAGGGCACAGGATGTCTTGCCTCAGAATACTGAGACCAGAACACACTCTCCGTCGAGCTGCCCTCTTCAGCTCGGTAGAACGCGGCGGCGTCGGATACGCTGCGGGGAAGATTGGCGAACGCCCCTGGAGAACTCCAGATTCGGGTAAGTAATAGGTAGTTTACTTTTATATTCCTACTTGGCATTGAGAATGCCTTACCCGTTGCTATCTTTTTTACCTCCTCCAACTCTTGGAGGGCCTTTTGGGCTTCGGCCTTGGCACTCTTGGCGGTCTCGACGGCCAACGCGAGCTCGGATGCTTGCGTTTTTGACTCAAGCTCCAAACCCTCATATTTTGTCATGAGAGCTTGCAGCTCTTGCTGCACCTCGCCGACCTGAACCCCAAGCCTTTCTCGCTCGGCGCGCTCCTCGGCCGTTTTCTTTTCAGCCTCTGCCAGCGCCTGCTTCAGGGTTGCCACCTCGGTTGCGGCCCCTACAATAAGAAGTACAATCCTGTTATTTCTTTCTGCAATCAAGCCTCTCTATAGGCACCTTTTTTATTTTTTTAGATATTTCTTACCTTTCTTCTCCTCGAGCTGCCGTTTGGCAAGGCCGAGCTCTTGCTCGGTCCGCCCGAGGTCCTTTTTAAGGACATCCACCTGCGCAGTCAGTGCGGCGGTGGACAGCAGTGAAGCCTGCATACGCATATTTGACCTTTTTTGTTAGACTCCTGCGAAAATTACTAGATCCTCTATCCGGCTTTTCTTTCCGAACACTGAACAGAGCATCAGGGGCTACTGTCTATGCGGTAAATAATTTGACATATTTTTACTTACCTCGAAGCCTGTTAGAAGGCTAGCTCAAGCTTCATTCAGTCCGCTCTTGGCGGACTGAACCCTTTGGATCACCGTACAAAGTTCACCGGCTCAGACGGCTTACTCCTCTTGGAAGGAGTTCTTCCACCGCGGACCAAGACTGTCGAGTCCGACGCGGTGTCCGGCACAAAGACGGACTTGGAGCCTTGGGGGGTTTCATCCCCTTTATTCCTGGGGTCCGGGAGGTCGCCTTTCGGCTCCTCCAGGACCACCTCCCCCTGCCCCGGAGCTTGTCGCGACGCCACTTCGGCGTCGTCTGCAGTGCGGGGGGAGACAACGGGTGGAATTGAGTTTACGTCCGACGTATCTAGGGAGCCGCTCGACGAATCGTCGAGTTCGGCCCGGGGCGGGCTGCATAAAACACAGGCGATATTAGGGAAAGCCGCGCATTAGAAGAATATCACGAGTCACTCTGGTATGTAAACACTTACGATTTCGCCGGACGCTTGGTTCTGTACGGCCGCTCCTCTCCGCCCTCTTCGGCGTCGAGGGAGTAGTCCGGCGGAGGGGTCTTCCTTTTCCTCGACCCCTCGGCCTCCCCCGTTGGGGTGGCCTTCTTCTTCTTTTCTCCCCTCACTGGGGGGGAGAGCTTCCTTGTTCCTCCTCCTCGTTTTCACGAGAGGAGAGCGTTGCGGACTCGTCAGATGACGAGTCCGACACCACCATGTTGCGGGAACTTTTTCGAGTCCCGGTGGTTTTCTTCTTCTTGGCCTTCCTCTCCGGCACCACGTAAGGTGCCGGAGCCATCAGCTTCACCAAGAGAGCTGGGGCCGGGTCTTCGGGCAGAGGAGCCGGATAGTTAATTGGTCCGGATACCTCCTGCCAAGCCTGTCAAAGGTAAAGGGAGTTTAGATCCCGCATAGAGTTAATCTATGAAGAAGAGCTTAACGAACCTGTCAAAGGTATAGATAGCTTACCTCGCTAGCGTTGCGCTGCGAGCTGTATCCGCGATCCTCGGAGGTGGATGTGGGGGACTCGGCGCCTTTGGTCAGCACCTTCCAGACGTCTTCATACGTCGTGTCGAAGAGCCTACTGAGGGTTTGGTGCTGCGCCGGGTCGAATTCCCACAAAGTAAAATCCCGTTTTTGGCACGGGAGGATCAGGAGAACGAGCATGACCTGGACTATATTGACAAGCTGGATTGGCTTGTTCACCAGGGACTGGATGCACGTTTGCAACGCAATCACTTCTTCCTCGTTGCCCCACGACAGGCCTGTCTCTTTCCAGGACATGAGCCGCGTGGGGGGTCCGGATATGAACTCGGGGGCCGCGACCCATTTCGGATCGCGGGGCTCGGTGATGTAAAACCACCCAGCCAGCCACCCCTTTAGGGACTCCACAAAGGAGCCATCGAACCAGAGGACGTTGGCTATCTTGCCAACCATAGCGCCTCCGCACTCCGCCTGGGTGCCGGACACCACCTTGGGCTTGACGTTGAAGGTCTTGAGCCAGAGGCCGAAGTGGGGGCGGACGCGGAGAAAGGCCTCACACACGACGATAAACGCCGAGATGTTGAGAACAAAGTTCGGGGCCAGATCGTGGAAATCCAGGCCGTAGTAGAACATGAGCCCCCGGACGAATGGGTGAAGTGGAAAGCCCAGTCCGTGGAGGAAGTGGGGAAGAAAAACTACCCACTCATGGGGCCTTGAGGTAGGAAGAAGCTGCCCCTTCTCAGGAAGCCGATGCGGGATGTCCTTGGACAAGTATCCGGCTTTCCTTAACTTTTTTACTTGAGCCTCCGTAACGGAGGAGACCATCCACTTGCCTCCCGCTCCGGACATTGTTGGAGAAGGTTGAGGAAGGAAGAGCGGACTTGGGCGCTGGAGCTTGAGTTCGCGAGAGATGGATTGGCGAAGGAGGAAGAAGGCGTAGGTTAAAAAGGTGAATCCTTATCCCTTTATATAAGCAGGTACGGTTAGGCATCCCCACCTACCTAATAAAACTCACTTGCCTCCCAAACGGCGTGGTAAATGGCGTGGTTGGGTTACCCATGTCCGTATTGATGAGAATCCCGTTAAAGGGGGCACATGATCTCTGCTTTGACAAGACGTGCCAAGGAAATCGCCTCGCTAAACACGCTAAGGTGGAACAATGAAAGCAATTTATATAGAAGGCTTGGTCGCAGTGTTATGACGCACTGCGGAATACGTCAGCAAATTTGATTTGTGTTAATATTACTCTCTATATGGCAGTATGTGGAAACTTATTTTGCAGAGCCGGACACTATTTCTGGTGTTTATAATCTTCTTGAAGAACTTGGATGAGGAACCTGCCTTGCAATGCCGAAGACAATCTGCGCACCGGACTCGTCGTCATTGAAGCCAGGTTCAGGGGCTACTGAGGGAGTCCTGGATTAGGGGGTGTCGGTGTACTAAAGTAGGGGTACCTTAGTACCCCGAACTTGTGCACGGGCAGTAGTAGCGTACCGCGGCAAGGCTTGCCAGGGGAGCGACAAGAGTCTCCACGGCCCTTTTTGGGCCGGACGAAGGCCGAGTGATCGAGCCTAGAAGACCAAGCCCCGGCAAGAGGAGCTTGCCGGGCCAAGAAGGCGAGGTCTGGCAAGAGGAGCTTGCCGGACCAAGGCGACAAGGCCCCGGCAAGAGGAGCTTGCCGGGACGACTGAGCCGAAGCACCAAGGCCCCGGCGGGAGGAGCTCGCCGGGACGGCCAAGCCAAGGCACCCCAAGAGAAGCCCGCCGTGGCGCTCCGCGCGCCTCGGCAAGGCCTGACGAGCGGCAAGCTCTCAGGTGCGGCAAGGCAACTACCGCGGCAAGCCACTTGCCGCGGCAAACCACCACCTCTGGCATGCGCTCCAGCTCACCTGCCCACGCGTCGCTCTGGGGCTTCCCCGGAGGCACGTGGCGGGGCGCCGCGCAACCTGAGACGCGCGGTGGCATGCGACGTTGGCAGAGTCGCCCCCGTGGAAAGCGGAGGCGCTCCTAACAGTCCGCCTCGGCACTGTTCAGTCGATCCAGACGGGCATTTAATGCCTTTGTCTCCCGCCATCAGAGTTAGGTGCGATAGCACTGTGCGACCCCTGTTCGCACAGTTCCTTGCCACTTTTACCCTCACCTGCGTCGCTGCCTGTGGAAAACCCCTTAGCATATAAAAGGAGGCCCATGCGCACGTAGAGAGGGATCCAGACCCCGATCGAACCCTAGAGAGGAGGACGCTCAGTAGACCCTCGTCTATGTCCAGCTCCAGCTTACTGTAGCTTCTTGCGCTCCAGAGCAAGAACTCTAATCAACCAGACATGCAGCAGTAGGGTTTTACGCATCCATGTGGCCCGAAGCTAGGTAAAATCGTTGTGTGCGTGTGTGTCGCCTCGATCTTCTCTTTGTGCAACCTCCGCCCCCGCCGAACCGACAAGGGGCTCCGTCCCCATAGGTGCTCGTGGAGGCAGATTCCCCCGACATCTTTGGCGCGCCAGGTAGGGGGGCGTCGAGGTTGTGCGAACTAGATTTGGCGACCACAGGCAAGCTCAGGTATGGCCAGGGACCTTTCCGCTCCAACCCGCGAGGCGGAGGCATTCCTCCTCACAGACTCGCGCACGGCCCTCCTCGAGTACCCACTCACGCAGAGTCCGGGCAAGAGCAGCTGCTCCTTGAGGAGGACCGCCTTCCGGCCGCTGAGCGAGTTTCTCGCCTCCAGCAAACTCTGCGCCGCTCCCGTAGCCGCAAAAGTTAGCGCCGGAAGTTGCGGGAAAGGCGACCTCGTTCTTCGGTGAGCCCAGGCCGCCAAGATCCAAACGAGTCGACGCCGACCGTGGGAGGGACCTTGCCAGCGCGGCAGTCGGAACCCGTTCCGTCGGCCATCCTCTCTGTCCAAGTCTTGCCGCAGTTACATGTAATCCTTGGTACAGAGACGGGCGCAGATCCCGAGCATAGCCTATGTGCCCCGCACATCTTGTCGATTTCGCGCCTCCCCGCTTGGCGCATGCATCATTCGACACAATTGTGCAGCACTCGACTCCGGCAAGCCATGGCGGGCCGCGAAGCCCCGAGCCTTCGTTATTCCCTTACCTCGAGAAGGTGGGATGACAGGATAGGCTGGGCGTCGCCCGAGGAAGCTGCGCCATGCCGGACGGCAAACGACAGAAAAGCTAAGTTGCCAAAGTTTGAGCAATTAAGCTCCTTTTTATCTTTAAGTTGTCTTCCTCGAACGACCGAGCTTCGTATGGGAAACCTGTGCGCGGAGGGGCCGGCTCGTGGCTGGTTGCGCCCTTATTTCGTTTCGAGTCCGCTCAACGACTTAAGTGTGCTACATCCCGAGTAGCGTCCTTACTTGTTTCGAGCTCGCTCGGCAGCTTGAGTGTGCCGCGACTGCAGTCGCCACACCTACCTCGCCCTGAGCCTGCTCAACATTTAAGTGAGTTGCGCCAGCCGCGGCAAGGTTTCTTGCCGGTGGAAGCCCCGTCAGCGGGTTGCCGATGTCCCGCACTCGGCACCCGTGGCAAGGCGGAGACTTTCGCCGACAAGTTCCCGGAAGCGTAAGGCGTGAACGTACGAAGCACAAGGTCGAACGAGGGAGATAACAGCGCAATGAACTGCCTAAGATAAAAGTTATATTACAAAATGACTTGCCGCTGTTCTAATCAGCTGTTTCTATGGCATGCTCAGCGGCGACAAGAGAAGAAAGAAGGGAGGGGTGCGGACCATCATCGCCCCCTTCCGCTCCTTATAAAGGGGCGGAGTGGGGGCTCGGCCGCCCCGCCCAACCAATCAAAGCAGAGGAAGGGCAGGCGACGGGGCCGACCCTCTACATCAACCCGCGTCGGCCCGGCTTTCCGCCTCCACCACCGCAACCCCAAGTGCATGGAGGACGCGTGGCAGGCGAGCAGGGCCGAGGTGACGGATGAGGCGACCTCTCCCCACCCCGTGATCGTGGGGACGGGCGCCCCAAAAGCCGCGCCTCGACCCCGTTCGTTCACCAAGCCGCGCCTCCACGCCTCCTCCCCCATTTGAAAATGGGGGCGGGCGCTTCGCCTTTCCAAATGAAGGAATCGTGCCCGACGTGACGCATGCCTGCGGGCCTCAAGCCCCGCGCACGCCACCCACGTCACGCACGTCTCGCACGCCTCGCCCCCCATGACGCCGCGATAAGCGCGCGCCACTTGGGGAGGGCGCGACGGACGCGGAGTTAAGGAGCAGCACAACCCAGGCCACGCGTGCCCGTGCACTGTTAGGGCCTGGCCCAACAACGCTCGGCACCGTGTATGGCCTAGACCCGGGGGCTCCTGTCGGTGTACTAAAGTAGGGGTACCTTAGTACCCCGAACTTGTGCACGGGCAGTAGTAGCGTACCGCGGCAAGGCTTGCCAGGGGAGCGACAAGAGTCTCCACGGCCCTTTTTGGGCCGGACGAAGGCCGAGTGATCGAGCCTAGAAGACCAAGCCCCGGCAAGAGGAGCTTGCCGGGCCAAGAAGGCGAGGTCCGGCAAGAGGAGCTTGCCGGACCAAGGCGACAAGGCCCCGGCAAGAGGAGCTTGCCGGGACGACTGAGCCGAAGCACCAAGGCCCCGGCGGGAGGAGCTCGCCGGGACGGCCAAGCCAAGGCACCCCAAGAGAAGCCCGCCGCGGCGCTCCGCGCGCCTCGGCAAGGCCTGACGAGCGGCAAGCTCTCAGGTGCGGCAAGGCAACTACCGCGGCAAGCCACTTGCCGCGGCAAACCACCACCTCTGGCATGCGCTCCAGCTCACCTGCCCACGCGTCGCTCTAGGGCTTCCCCGGAGGCACGTGGCGGGGCGCCGCGCAACCTGAGACGCGCGGTGGCATGCGACATTGGCAGAGTCGCCCCCGTGGCAAGCGGAGGCGCTCCTAACGGTCCGCCTCGGCACTGTTCAGGCGATCCAGACGGGCATTTAATGCCTTTGTCTCCCGCCGTCAGAGTTAGGTGCGATAGCACTGTGCGACCCCTGTTCGCACAGTTCCTTGCCACTTTTACCCTCACCTGCGTCGCTGCCTGTGGAAAACCCCTTAGCATATAAAAGGAGGCCCATGCGCACGTAGAGAGGGATCCAGACCCCGATCGGACCCTAGAGAGGAGGACGCTCAGTAGACCCTCGTCTACGTCCAGCTCCAGCTTACTGTAGCTTCTTGCGCTCCAGAGCAAGAACTCTAATCAACCAGACATGCAGCAGTAGGGTTTTACGCATCCATGCGGCCCGAAGCTGGGTAAAATCGTTGTGTGTGTGTGTGTGTCGCCTCGATCTGCTCTTTGTGCAACCTCCGCCCCCGCCGAACCGACAAGGGGCTCCGTCCCCATAGGTGCTCGTGGAGGCAGATTACCCCGACAGGGGGTGTTCGGATAGCCGGACTATACCTTCAGCCGGACTCCAGGACTATGAAGATACAAGATTGAAGACTTCGTCCCGTGTCCGGAAGGATCTTTTCTTGGCGTGGAAGGCAAGCTAGGCGTGCGGATATTCAAGATCTCCTACCATTGTAACCGACTCTGTGTAACCCTAACCCTGTGTCTATATAAACCGGAGGGTTGTAGTCCGTAGGACAACGATCATCATACACAATCATACCATAGGCCAGCTTCTAGGGTTTAGCCTCCTTGATCTCGTGGTAGATCCACTCTTGTACTACCCATATCATCAATATTAATCTAGCAGGAGTAGGGTTTTACCTCCACCGAGAGGGCCCGAACCTGGGTAAAATAAAGTGCCCCTTGTCTCCTGTTACCGTCCGACCTTGACGCACAGTTCGGGACCCCCTACCCGAGATCCGCCGGTTTTGACACCGACAATGATCCTTGAGCAACTCGTGATGTTTGACACCTCGAAAGTAGAAATCAATAAGGAGCATCAATTGTTGATGGTTAAACCACTAGTTTCAAGAAGGGCAAGGGAAAGAAGGGATACTTCATGAAACGGCAAATCAGTTGCTTCTCTAGTGAAGAAACCCAAGGTTGAACCCAAACCCGAGACTAAGTGCTTCTATAATGAGGCGAACGGTCACTGAATCAGAAATACCCTAGATACTCGGTAGATGAGAAGGTTGGCAAGGTCGACAGAAGTATATTGGATATACATTATAATGTGTACTTTACTAGTTCTCCTAGTAGCACCAGGGTATTAAAATACCAGGTTCAGTTCCTAAGTGTTAGTAACTCAAAATAAAAGGCTACAGAATAAACGGAGACTAGCTGAAGGTGAGATCACGATATGTGTTGGAAATGTTTCCAAGGTTGATGTGATCAAGCATCGCATGCTCCCTCTACCATCGATATTGGTGTTAAACCTAAATAATTGTTATTTGGTGTTTGCATAGACATGATTGGATTATGTTTATCGCAATACGGTTATTCATTTAAGGAGAATAATGGTTACTCTGTTTATTTGAATAATACCATCAATGGTATTGCACCTAAAATGAATGGTTCATTGAATCTCAATCGTAGTGATACACATGTTCATGCCAAAAGATATAAGATAGTAATGATAGTACCACATACTTGTGGCACTGCCATTTGAGTCATGTTGGTATAAAACGCATGAAGAAGCTCCATGTTGATGGATCTTTGGACTCACTCGTTTTTGAAAAGATTGAGACATGCGAACCATGTCTATTGGTAGATATGCATGAAGAAACTCCATACAGATGGATCGTTTGGACTTACTTGATTTTGAATCACTTGAGACATGCAAATCATACCACATGGGAAAGATGACTGAAAGGCCTCGTTTTCAGTGAGATGGAACAAGAAAGCAACTTGTTGGAAGTAATACATTTTGATGTGTGCAGTCTAATTAGTGCTGAGGCACGCAGTGGATATCGTTATGTTCTTACTTCACAGATGATTTGAGTAGATGCTAAGTATATTTACTTGCTGAAACACAAGTCTGAATTATTGAAAGGTTCAAGTAATTTCAGAGTGAAGTTGAAGATCGCCGTGACAAGAGGATAAAATATCTATGATATGATCATAGAGATGAGTATCTGAGTTATGAGTTTGGCACACAATTAAGACATTGTGGAAATTCTTTCACGACTAATACCGCCTAGAACACCATAGTGTGATGGTGTGTCCGAACATCATAGCTGCACCCTATTGGATGTAGTGCATACCATGATGCCTCTTATCGAATTACCACTATCGTTTATGGGTTAGGCATTAGAGACAACCGCATTCACTTTAAATAGGGCACCACATAATTCCATTGAGATGACACCGCATGAACTATGGTTTAGAGAAACCTAAGCTGTCATTTCTTAAAAGTTTGGGGCTACGACGCTTATGTGAAAAAGTTTTAGGCTGATAAGCTCGAACCCAAAGCGGATGAATGCATCTTCATAGAATACCCAAAAATAGTTGGGTATACCTCCTATCTCAGATCCGGAAGCAAAAGTGATTGTTTCTAGAAACGGGTCCTTTCTCGAGGAAAAGTTTCTCTCGAAAGAATTGAGTGGGAGGATGGTGGAGACTTGATGAGGTTATTGAACCGTCACTTCAACTAGTGTGTAGCAGGGCACAAGAAGTTGTTCCTGTGGCACCTACACCAATTGAAGTGGAAGCTTAAGATAGTGATCATGAAACTTCGATCAAGTCACTACCAAACCTCATAGGTCGACAAGGATGTGTACTACTTCAGAGTGGTACATAATCATGTCTTGGAAGTCATGTTGCTAGACAACAATGAACCTAAGAGCTGTGGAGAAGCGATGGTGGGCCCGGATTCCGACGAATGGCTCGAGGCCATAAAATCCGAGAGAGGATCCATGTATAAAACAAAGTATAGACTTGGAAAGAACTACTTGATGGTCGTAAGGCTGATGGGTGCAGATGGATTTTAAAAGGAAGACGGACAATGATGGTAAGTGTCACCATTAAGAAAGCTCGACTTGTCGTTAAGATGTTTCCCGACAAGTTCAAGGAGTTGACTACGATGGGACTTTCTCACTCGTAGCGATGCTAAGAGTCTGTTGGAATTATATTAGCAGTTACTGCATTATTTCCTCGACGATTTTCTTGAGGAAAGGTTGTATGTGATACAACCAGAAAGTTTTTGTTAATCCTGAAAGATGCTAACAAGTATGCAAAGCTCCAACAATCCTTCTAAGGACTGGAGTAAGCATCTCAGAATTGAAATGTACGCTTTGATGAGATGATCAAAGATTTTGGGTTTATACAAAGTTTATGAGAAACTTGTATTTCCAAACAAGTGAGTGGGAGCACTATAGAATTTCTGATGAGTATATGTTGTTGACATATTGTTGATCAGAAATGATGTAGAATTTCTGGAAAGCATGCAGGGTTATTTGGAAAGTGTTTTTCAATGGAGAACCTGGATTAAGCTACTTGAAATTGAGCATCAAGATCTATAAGGATAGATCAAAAACGCTTAATAGTACTTTCAAATGAATACATACCGTGACAAGATTTTGAAGGAGTTCAAAATAGATCAGCAAAGAAGGAGTTCTTGGCTGTGTTACAAGGTGTGAGTATTGAGTAAGACTCAAGACCTGACCACGGCAGAAGAGAGAGAAAGGACGAAGGTCGTCCCCTATGCTTTAGACATAGGCTCTATAGTATGCTATGCTGTGTACCGCACCTAAAGTGTGCCTTGCCATGAGTCAGTCAAGGGGTACAAGAGTGATCCAGGAATGGATCACAGGACAACGGTCAAAGTTATCCTTGGTAACTAGTGGACTGAGGAATTTTCTCGATTATGGAGGTGGTAAAACAGTTCGTCGTAAAGGGTTACGCCGATGCAAACTTTGATACTAATCCAAATTATTCTGAGTAGTAAACTAGATTCGTATAGTAGAACAGTTATTTGGAATAGCTCCAAATAGAGCGTGGTAGCTGCATCTAGGAGATGACATAGAGATTTGCAAAGCACACACGGATCTGAAAGATTCAGACCCGCTGACTAATAACCTCTCTCACAAGCGAGATATGATCAAACCCCATGGGTGTTGAATTCATTACAATCACATAGTGATGCGAACTAGATTATTGAATCTAGTGCAAGTGGGAGACTGTTGGAAATATGCCCTAGAGGCAATAATAAAATGGTTATTATTATATTTCCTTGTTCATGATAATCGTCTATTGTTCATGCTATAATTGTATTGACTGGAAACCGTAATACATGTGTGAATACATAGACCACAACATGTCCCTAGTGAGCCTCTAGTTGACTAGCTCGTTGATCAATAGATGGTTATGGTTTCCTAATCATGGACATTGGATGTCATTGATAACGGGATCACATCATTAGGAGAATGATGTGATGGACAAGACCCAATCCTAAGCATAGCACAAGATCGTGTAGTTCGTTTGCTAGAGCTTTTCTAATTCAAGTATCGTTTCCTTAGACCATGAGATTGTGCAACTCCCGGATACCGTAGGAGTGCTTTGGGTGTGCCAAACGTCACAACATAACTGGGTGGCTATAAAGGTGCACTACGGGTATCTCCGAAAGTGTCTGTTGGGTTGGCATGAATTGAGACTGGGATTTGTCACTCCGTATGACGGAGAGGTATCTCTGGGCCCGCTCGGTAATGCATCATCATAATGAGCTCAATGTGACCAAGTGGTTGATCACGGGATCATGCATTATGGTACGAGTAAAGTGACTTGCCGGTAACGAGATTGAATAAGGTATTGGGATACCGACGATCGAATCTCGGGCAAGTAACGTACCGATTGACAAAGGGAATTGTATACGGGATTGCTTGAATCCTCGACATCGTGGTTCATCCGATGATATCATCGTGGAACATGTGGGAGCCAACATGGGTATCCATATCCCGCTGTTGGTTATTGGCCGGAGAGTTGTCTCGGTCATGTCTGCATGTTTCCCGAACCCGTAGGGTCTACACACTTAAGGTTCGATGACGCTAGGGTTATTAGGAAGACTTGTATGTGATTACCGAATGTTGTTCGGAGTCCCGGATGAGATCCCAGACGTCACGAGGAGTTCTGGAATGGTCCGGAGGTAAAGATTTATATATGGGAAGTCCTATTTTGGCCACCGGAAAATGTTCGGGATTTTTCGGTATTGTACCGGGAAGATTCTAGAAGGTTCCATAGTGGGGCCCACCTGCATGTGGGGACCCACATGAACGTGGGTAGTGGGGGCAAGGCCCCACGCCCTTGGTCAAGGCACACCAAGATTCCCCCTTAGAAGGAATAAGATCATATCCCAAAGGGATAAGATCAAGATCCCTAAAAAGGGGATAACAATCGGTGGGGAAAGGAAATGATGGGATTTCTTTCCCCCACCTTTGCCAACGCCCCAATGGTCTTGGAGGGCAAGAAACTAGCCCCCTCCACCCCTATATATAGTGTGGAGGCACATGGTAGCCGCACCCATCCCAAGGCGCAACCCCTCCCCTCCCCAACACCTCTCCTCCTCCGTTAAGAGCTTGGCGAAGCCCTGTCGGAGTACTGCTGCTCCACCACCACCACGCCGTCATGCTGCTGTTGGAGCTTTCTTCCTCAACCTCTCCCTCCTCCTTGCTGGATCAAGGCGCGGGAGACGTCCTCGCTCCGTACGTGTGTTGAACGCGGAGGTGCCGTCCGTTCGACGCTAGGATCATCGGTGATTTGGATCACGACGAGTACGACTCCATCAACCCCGTTCTCTTGAACGCTTCCGCTCGCGATCTACAAGGGTATGTTGATGCACTCCTCTCCCTCTCATTGCTAGAAGACTCCATAGATTGATCTTGGTGACACGTAGGAAAATTTTAAAATTCTGCTACGTTCCCCAACACTCCCAACGCTCTTGAAGCGACCGAAATGTGCGTGGAGTCCTATTGGGATGCTTTGCCATAATGCAGAAGTATTGATCTTCCATCCTTTGCCAATATCTCTTGGCGGTTTGATAAGTACCCGTGCATGCATCAAGAGACACCGCACTCCATGCTTTGATCAAAGCATGATCTTCCAAGATCGTGTAGTTCTTTGATCTTTGGCTTTTCCCAGTTCTTGTTTACGATTGCTCATACGCTTCCGCTTCGATCTCCTCCAATTCGTCCTCACAACCATGATCATCCACGCCGCCCTCCGTTTCATTGTAGTTGAATGCGGTGAACGGGGCTTGATCAATGTCAACTGCGTTTGTGTCCAACAAGTTCACGAACTCGGTAGTTGCATGGTTCGAACGACCACTATAGTGAACGATAACAAGTCACGATCTATCGAAAATAATGGCGGAAATGAAAGGAAATCGCCATGACCGAAGACGCATACCTTCCGGCCATTTCGTCGAACACCTCGCTTGCGGGAGGAGCGGCACCGTGAACAGCATCGCCGGAGCACCTCTTTCCGGGATGGAGTGAGAGGATGAAGAAGGTGGCCTCTTTGTAGCCGGAATCTTCCTCCGCTTTACGCCCGCGACCTTGCCGACCTTCTTCATCGCCGGCCGGGATCGTGCTGCGGCGTTGGCGCACGGAGCGCTGGCCATCGCGGCGGGGGCAGCCGGATTCCCGCCCTGCACGACCATGTTGCCCTGCCGCTTGCGGGCAGGCGCGACGTTTGCTTGGGCGGCGGCGGCGGGGCCAACATGGCCGGCGACGAGATCCGCCCGAGGGGAAGGAGCGTGCGCGACCTCGACGGTGACGGGGGACAGCAGGGAGTCGTCCATGGTGGCGAGGGACGGACGGGGAGGATGCACCGGAGTGTGCGGTGGCGGGGCAATGGTGGCAGAAGGTGAGGGGAGCGGGAAAGTGCGTGCAGAAATGTCCCTCCAGCCAAATCTCGCTGCGGGTAGGGGCTGAGCTCGGGTCGGCCTCCCGGCCCGTGAAACTAGAGGTTGGAGGAGAAGATTTGCCGCGCCCCGCAAAAATATTTGCGGGCCGGGGAGGGATGCGCGGTCTGATCGGGCAGGTTTTCCCGCCCTAACCCGCACTTTAGCAGTTATTTTGCTGGACGGAGTAGGATGCGGGGTCTGCTAGAGTTGCTCTAAAATGCATATAAGAAGCACACATGTCTACAAACTACCTTCATTACGAATTCAGTGGTCTCTTAAACTTTCAAACTACCAATCACTATGATGACCAGACAACACATGACAAACAGAAAATAGTGCAGAACACAACTCATGTCATTGTGATTGTTACCTTGTAAACTTCACTCCAAGGATGTCTCAACCAGTCCTGCCTGTTGTTTTAATCACCTTCGTTGGTGTCGCTGACGATTACGTGGACGAGCATGGCTTTCCCGCAGTCTGGAAGTCCATGCAGCGGAATCATCCAGATCAAAAATGCTACACGTCACATCAAATCAATCCTGTAAACTCCTGTAAAAACCTGTATGTGTAGCATTGCTGCATCCAGATAGGCCGAACTCCCATCAGCGACAGATTAGGGCAAGCACGCAAATCTACGGCAACAGCAAGACCCCTGACGCCGTGGCCTCCCTTAACCTTCGTTCCAGCCCCACTCACTTCGTCACCCCTGTGCCCCTCGTGTTTCTCCTACTATCCCTTCAATCCCAACGTCTTCATGCCTGGTGCTCTGGATCGATACTATCTTGCCCATCGCCTATAGGGTGTTGGACATTTCAGTTGCGCGAAATAACGCTTCCATGGCAGCCAAATTGATAGATGTTAGTTTCTTCAGTAGATTCAGAAGTTTCAGAGTTTTTTAGTTAAGTTTCTGTTAGCGCACGAGGGCACGATCGTTGTGTGTTCCGTGCGAATAGGCAGTAGGCCAGGTGCACGACTTCGCCCGTGGGATGGCGCGGGCACGATGGAGTTGTTGCGAGCTTGGTGGCAAGTCTTAGATCATTGAATAAAAAGATGAGAGAAACAGAAAAGCAGCACAACTTGTGCTGCAAAAATCCTCCTATGTCGCTGTGTTTTTCATCAGAGAGAGAGACAAGAAGAAACAGCGCGCACACCCTTTAGGACTCTCAGAGGCATCTACTCATGCGAGTGACGTCGCCGGTTCGGGGTAGGAGCAGGAATCGCCGCCCGCGAGATGCTGGTGCACCAGCAGCTGATCTAGAAGACGAGCTCCGCCGGAGTCTACCCCACGCTAACGCACACCAACTACGTGGACTGGGCTCTGGTCATGAAGGTAAACCTGCAGGCCAAGGGATGGTGGGATGCCGTTAATACCTAAGCGCAAGGCCATGGCCGCGATCTTGTGCGCCCCTCAACCGGACATGGTGGGTCCGATGGGCGCCAAGGCCACCGCCAAGCTGGCGTAAGAGGTGGTCATGGCACCGCGCATGGGCGCCACCCGCCCACCCGCGTGCGCGAGGTGAACGCACAGCACCTGCGACGGGAGTTCGAGGGCAGCACATCCCGCTCGGGGAGACGATCGACGATTTCTCGATGCGCATTTCCATCTCGTCACGAACCTGCGCTCCCTCAGCGACTACGTCCAAGAATACGCAGATTTTTTGAGCACCTGCACCCAGGTCTTAGCTCTCCAATATTGCTTTTAGATCTGTGCAACACAACTAACATTTTTTTGAAATTTTTAGGTGGGGGAGACTTCCCCACCTGAATTTTCATATATCTGGGCCGGACCGCCCGAGTAAACAAGTCAGCATTACATTTTTACAAGCAGGGAAGGAGATAGAGGAGTGGGGGGGTGCAACATTAGGTGGTTAGGCACTGAATCCACACATCGGCAGCTTCCTTGAGGACCGCAGGGAGGCGGGCACGCCACAACACGGCATCCTCTCTGCAAAGCTGCAGCAGCCGGGGAAGCGAGGGTGGCATGCTCTGGAAGGCCACCGCGTTACGGTGCTTCCAAAGTTGCTAGAAGCAAAGGAGCAAGAAAGCCGGCCCCGTCCGAGGAAGGACCAAGCCCAGAGGTGACATAAGGTGGAGCAGCTTGACGGTGGAGACTGTCAGGGCTGCCCCGACCGAGGCCCAGAACTGCTAGGCAAAGGGGCAAGCGAAGATGAGGTGGTTGGCCATCTCGAGCGGAGCCGAGCAAATAGGGCAGCCTGCCCCGGACACCTCAACAATGTGCTTACGCAGAAGCACATCTCTCGTGTGTATCCGAGCCTGGACCAGGAGCCAGGCGAAAGAAGCGGACCCTGCTGGGGGTGTAGCTCGTCCAGATGAAGTTGGCGAAAGGCGCTCCCACTCCACCACAGTGGCATAGCTGGTATACCCCAGCCAAGGAGAGGGCGGCGCCTTTGGCACAGCCAGGACAGAGAGCTCGAGCGTCGGCCTCCTCGGACAGAACCAGCGCCTGGATGATGGGGAGGAGGACCCCTCGCTCCCGCGCCCTAGTGTGGTTTAGTCGCGGTACAAGCCCCCTGTCAAGCCTATGCTGGACGACGTGGGCAACCGAGACATCCGGCGAGGTGACGTGGGAGAAGATGTTGGGCAACGTAGTAATTTCAAAAAATTTCCTACGCACACGCAAGATCATGGTGATGCATAGCAACGAGAGGGGAGAGTGTTGTCTACGTACCCTCGTAGACCGAAAGCGGAAGCGTTATATCAACGCGGTTGATGTAGTCGTACGTCTTCACGATCCGACCGATCCAAGCACCGTTACTCCGGCACCTCCGAGTTCTTGGCACACGTTCAGCTCGATGACGTTCCTCGGGCTTTGATCCAGCAAAGCTTCGGGGAAGAGTTCCGTCAGCACGACGGCGTGGTGACGATCTTGATGTTCTACTGTCGCAGGGCTTCGCCTAAGCACCGCTACAATATGACCGAGGTGGAATATGGTGGAGGGGGGGACCGCACACGGCTAGGGAACGATCTCAAGGATCAACTTGTGTGTCTTGGGGTGCCCCCCTACCCCCGTATATAAAGGAGCAAGGGGGGAGGGCCGGCCGGCCCTAGGGGCGCGCCAAGGGAGGGGGAGTCCTCCTCCTAGTGGGAGTAGGACTCCCCTTTCCTAGTCCAACTAGGAGGGAGAAGGGGGGAAGGAAGGAGAGGGAGAGGGAGAGGGAAAGGGGGGCCGCGCCCCCCCTCCTTGTCCAATTCGGACTCCTCATGGGGGGGGGCGTGCGCCACCTCCTGGCGCGGCCCTCTCTCTCCCCTCGCGGCCCAATAAGGCCCATACTTCCCCCGGGGGGTTCCGGTAACCCCTCCGGCACTCCGGTAATATCCGAAACCTCTCGGAACCATTCCGATGTCCGAACATAGCCGTCCAATATATCAATCTTTATGTCTCGACCATTCCGAGACTCCTTGTCATGTCCGTGATCACATCCGGGACTCCGAACTCCTTCGGTACATCAAAATGCATAAACTCATAATAACTGTCATCGTAACCTTAAGCGTGCGGACCCTACGGTTCGAGAACAATGTAGACATGACCGAGACACGTCTCCGGTCAATAACCAATAGCGGGACCTGGATGCCCATATTGGCTCCTACATATTCTACGAAGATCTTTATCGGTCAGACCGCATAACAACATACGTTGTTCCCTTTGTCATCGGTATGTTACTTGCCCGAGATTCGATCGTCGGTATCCAATACCTAGTTCAATATCGTTACCGGCAAGTCTCTTTACTCGTTCCGTAATACATCATCTCACAACTAAAATATTAGTTGTAATGCTTGCAAGGCTTATGTGATGTGCATTACCGAGAAGGCCCTGAGATACCTCTCCGACATTCGGAGTGACAAATCCTAATCTTGAAATACGCCAACCCAACAAATACTTTCGGAGACACCTGTAGAGCACCTTTATAATCACCCAGTTACGTTGTGACGTTTGGTAGCACACAAAGTGTTCCTACGGTAAACGGGAGTTGCATAATCTCATAGTCATAGGAACATGTATAAGTCATGGATAAAAGCAATAGCAACATACTAAATGATCGGGTGCTAAGCTAATGGAATGGGTCATGTCAATCAGATCATTCAACTAATGATGTGATCCCGTTAATCAAATAACAACTCTTTGTTCATGGTTAGGAAACATAACCATCTTTGATTAACGAGCTAGTCAAGTAGAGGCATACTAGTGACACTCTGTTTGTCTATGTATTCACACATGTATTATGTTTCCGGTTAATACAATTCTAGCATGAATAATAAACATTTATCATGATATAAGGAAATAAATAATAACTTTATTATTGCCTCTAGGGCATATTTCCTTCAGTCTCCCACTTGCACTAGAGTCAATAATCTAGTTCACATCGCCATGTGATTTACCAGCAATAGTTCACATCACCATGTGATTAACACCCATAGTTCACATCGATATGTGATCAACACCCAAAGGGTTTACTAGAGTGAGTAATCTAGTTCACATCGCTATGTGATTAACACCCAAAGAGTACTAAGGTGTGATCATGTTTTGCTTGTGAGAGAAGCTTAGTCAACGGGTCTGCCAAAATTCAGATCCGTATGTATTTTGCAAATTTCTATGTCTACAATGCTTTGCACGGAGCTACTTTAGCTAATTGCTCCCACTTTCAATATGTATCTAGATTGAGACTTAGAGTCATCTAGATTAGTGTCAAAACTTGCATCGACGTAACCTTTTACGACGAACCTTTTTGTCACGTCCATAATCGAGAAACATATCCTTATTTTACTAAGGATAATTTTGACCGATGTCCAGTGATCTACTTCCTAGATCACTATTGTACTCCCTTGCTTAACACAGTGTAGGGTATACAATAGATCTGGTACATAGCATGGCATACTTTGTAGAATCTATGGCTGAGGCATAGGGAATGACTTTCATTCTCTTTCTATCATCTGCCGTGGTCGGGCTTTGAGTCTTACTCAATTTCACACCTTGTAATACAGGCAAGAACTCTTTCTTTGACTGTTCCATTTTGAACTACTTCAAAATCTTGTCAAGGTATGTACTTATCAAGCGTCTTGATCTATCTCTATAGATCTTGATGCTCAATATGTAAGCAGCTTCACCGAGGTCCTTCTTCGAAAAACTCCTTTCAAATATTCCTTTATGCTTTGCAGAATAATTCTACATTATTTCTGATCAACAATATGTCATTTACATATACTTATCAGAAATGTTGTAGTGCTCCCACTCACCTTTTTGTAAATACAGGCTTCACCGTAAGTCTGTATAAAACTATATGCTTTGATCAATTTATCAAAGCATGTATTCCAACTCCGAGATGCTTGCACCAGTCCATAGACGGATCGCTGGAGCTTGCATATTTTGTTAACACCTTTAAGATCGACAAAACCTTCTAGTTGCATCGTATACAACTCTTCTTTAATAAATCCATTAAGGAATGCAGTTTTGTTTATCCATTTGCCGGATTTCATAAAATGCGGTAATTGCTAACATGATTCGGACAGACTTAAGCATAGATACGAGTGAGAAACTCTCATCGTAGTCAACACCTTGAACTTGTCGAAAACCTTTTTGCGACAATTCTAGCTTTGTAGATAGTAACACTACTATCAACGTCCGTCTTCCTCTTGAAGATCCATTTATTTTCTATGGCTCGCCGATCATCGGGCAAATCCATCAAAGTCCAAACTTTGTTCTCATACATGGATCATATCTCAGATTTCATGGCCTCAAGCCATTTCGCGGAATCTAGGCTCATCATCGCTTCCTCATAGTTCGCAAGTTCGTCATGGTCTAGTAACATGACTTCCAGAACAGGATTACCGTACCACTCTGGTGCGGATCTCACTCTGGTTTACCTACGAGATTCGGTAGTTACTTGATCTGAAGTTATATGATCATCATCATTAGCTTCCTCACTAATTGGTGTAGCAGTCACAAGAACAGATTTCTGTGATGAACTACTTTCTAATAAGGGAGAAGGTACAATTACCTTATCAAGTTTTCTACTATCCTCCCACTCACTTCTTTCGAGAGAAACTCCTTCTCTAGAAAGGATCCATTCATAGCAACGAATGTCTTGCCTTTGGATCTGTGATAGAAGGTATACCCAACTTTCTCCTTTGGGTATCCTATGAAGACACATTTCTCCGATTTGGGTTTGAGCTTATCAGGATGAAACTTTTTCATATAAGCATCACAATCCCAAACTTTAAGAAATGACAACTTTGGTTTCTTGCTAAACCACAGTTCATATAGTGTCGTCTCAACGGATTTAGATGGTGCCCTATTTAACGTGAATACAGCTGTCTCTAGAGCATAACCCCAAAACGATAGCGGTAAATCTGTAAGAGACATCATAGATCGCACCATATCAAGTAAAGTGCGATTACGACGTTCTGACACACCATTGCGTTGTGGTGTTCCGGGTGGCGTGAGTTGCGAAACTATTCCGCATTGTTTCAAATGTAGACCAAACTCGTAACTCAAATATTCTCCTCCACGATCAGATCGTAGAAACTTTATTTTCTTGTTACGATGATTTTCCACTTCACTCTGAAATTCTTTGAACTTTTCAAATGTTTCAGACTTGTGTTTCATTAAGTAGATATATCCATATCTGCTTAAATCATCTGTGAAGGTGAGAAAATAACGATATCCGCCACGAGCCTCAATATTCATCGGTCCACATACATCTGTATGTACGATTTCCAACAAATCTGTTGCTCTCTCCATAGTACCGGAGAACGGTGTTTTAGTCATCTTGCCCATGAGGCACGGTTCGCAAGTACCAAGTGATTCATAATCAAGTGGTTCCAAAAGTCCATCAGTATGGAGTTTCTTCATGCGCTTTATACCGATATGACCTAAACGGCAGTGCCACAAATAAGTTGCACTATCATTATCAACTCTGCATCTTTTGGCTTCAATATTATGAATATGTGTATCACTACTATCGAGATTCATCAAAAATAGACCACTCTCTAAGGATGCATGACCATAAAAGATATTACTCATATAAATAGAACAACCATTATTCTCTGATTTAAATGAATAACCGTCTCGCATTAAACAAGATCCAGATATAATGTTCATGCTCAACGCTGGCACCAAATAACAATTATTTAGGTCTAATACTAATCCCGAAGGTATAGTGAGTGTGCGATGATGATCATATCAATCTTGGAACCACTTCCAACACACATCGTCACTTCACTCTTAACTAGTCTTTGTTCATTCTGCAACTCCCGTTTCGAGTTACTAATCTTAGCAACTGAACCAGCATCAAATGCCGAGGGGTTGCTATAAACACTAGTAAAGTACACATCAATAACATGTATATCCAATATACCTTTGTTCACTTTGCCATCCTTCTTATCCACCAATCACTTGGGGTAGTTCCGCTTCCAGTGACCAGTCCCTTTGCAGTAGAAGCACTCAGTCTCAGGCTTAGGTCCAGACTTGGGCTTCTTCACTTGAGCAGCAACTTGCTTGCCGTTCTTCTCGAAGTTCCCCTTCTTCCCTTTGCCCTTTACTTGAAACTAGTGGTCTTGTTAACCATCAACACTTGATGTTTTTCTTGATTTCTACCTTCGTTGATTTTAGCATCACGAAGAGCTTGGGAATTTTTTTCCGTTATCCCTTGCATATTATAGTTCATCACGAAGTTCTACTAACTTTGGTGATGGTGACTAGAGAATTCTGTCAATCACTATCTTATCTGGAAGATTAACTCCCACTTGATTCAAGCGATTGTAGTACCCAGACAATTTGAGCACATGCTCACTAGTTGAGCGATTCTCCTCCATCTTTTAGCTATAGAACTTGTTGGAGACTTCATATCTCTCAACTCGGGTATTTGCTTGAAATATTAACTTCAACTCCTGGAACATCTCATATGCTCCATGACGTTCAAAAACGTCTTTGAAGTCCCGATTCTAAGCCGTTAAGCATGGTGCACTTAAACTATCATGCAGTCATCATATTGAGCTAGCCAAACGTTCATAACGTCTGCATCTGCTCCTGTAATAGGTCTGCCACCTAGCGGTGCATCAAGGACATAATTCTTCTGTGCAGCAATGAGGATAAACCTCAGATCACGGATCCAGTCCGCATCATTGCTACTAACATCTTTTCAACACAATTTTCTCTAGGAACATATCAAAATAAACACAAGGAAGCAACAACGCGAGCTATTAATCTACAACATAGATATGCTAATACTACCAGGACTAAGTTCATGATAAATTAAAGTTCAATTAATCATATTACTTAAGAACTCCCACTTAGATAGACATCCCTCTAATCCTCTAAGTGATTACGTGATCCAAATCAACTAAACCATAACCGATCATCACGTGAAATGGATTAGTCTTCAATGGTGAACATCATTATGTTGATCATATCTACTATATGATTCACGCTCGACCTTTCGGTCTCCGTGTTCCGAGGCCATATCTGCATATGCTAAGCTCGTCAAGTATAACCCGAGTATTCTGCGTGTGCAAAACTGGCTTGCACCCGTTGTAGATGGACGTAGAGCTTATCACACCCGATCATCACGTGGTGTCTGGGCACGACGAACTTTGGCAACGGTGCATACTCGGGGAGAACACTTCTTGATAATTTAGTGAGAGATCATCTTTATAATGCTACCGTCAATCAAAGCAAGATAAGATGCATAAAAAGATAAACATCACATGCAATCAATATAAGTGATATGATATGGCCATCATCATCTTGTGCTTGTGATCTCCATCTCCGAAGCACCGTCATGATCACCATCTTCACCGAGGTCCTTCTTCGAAAAACTCCTTTCAAATATTCCTTTATGCTTTGCAGAATAATTCTACATTATTTCCGATCAACAATATGTCATTTACATATACTTATCAGAAATGTTGTAGTGCTCCCACTCACCTTTTTGTAAATACAGGCTTCACCGTAAGTCTGTATAAAACTATATGCTTTGATCAATTTATCAAAGCATGTATTCCAACTCCGAGATGCTTGCACCAGTCCATAGACGGATCGCTGGAGCTTGCATATTTTGTTAACACCTTTAAGATCGACAAAACCTTCTAGTTGCATCGTATACAACTCTTCTTTAATAAATCCATTAAGGAATGCAGTTTTGTTTATCCATTTGCCGGATTTCATAAAATGCGGTAATTGCTAACATGATTCGGACAGACTTAAGCATAGATACGAGTGAGAAACTCTCATCGTAGTCAACACCTTGAACTTGTCGAAAACCTTTTTGCGACAATTCTAGCTTTGTAGATAGTAACACTACTATCAACGTCCGTCTTCCTCTTGAAGATCCATTTATTTTCTATGGCTCGCCGATCATCGGGCAAATCCATCAAAGTCCAAACTTTGTTCTCATACATGGATCATATCTCAGATTTCATGGCCTCAAGCCATTTCGCGGAATCTAGGCTCATCATCGCTTCCTCATAGTTCGCAAGTTCGTCATGGTCTAGTAACATGACTTCCAGAACAGGATTACCGTACCACTCTGGTGCGGATCTCACTCTGGTTTACCTACGAGATTCGGTAGTTACTTGATCTGAAGTTATATGATCATCATCATTAGCTTCCTCACTAATTGGTGTAGCAGTCACAAGAACAGATTTCTGTGATGAACTACTTTCCAATAAGGGAGAAGGTACAATTACCTTATCAAGTTTTCTACTATCCTCCCACTCACTTCTTTCGAGAGAAACTCCTTCTCTAGAAAGGATCCATTCATAGCAACGAATGTCTTGCCTTTGGATCTGTGATAGAAGGACAGACGAAGGCACCTCCATCACGGCCATGGCGTATGTCTTGAATCTCAAACTTTGCAGCACAATAAAGCTTCCTAACTAGAACATGAGATAAAACTTTCATATTTTTTGGTCCGACATAAATTTTAAAAATAAGATTTTTAACCAAAAAAATCTTAATTCGTATATTTATATTGGACGAAAAAATCTGAAAGTTTTATCCCAGATTCTAGATAGAAAGCTTTGCTGTGCTGTGGAAGTTTGAAGTTTAAAACATGTTCTATGTGAGAGAAACAAAAAAGAAAAATATGCTTACACGAATCGCGATGCAAAAAATGGATGGCTAGGATAGACGGGCCTGGTGCAGTTGCTCTAAAACATATTTTCCGTCCAAGAATCCAAGGTGGTCACCAAGTTCCTGAGTGTGGTTCCTCGGCAGTACGTGCAGGTTGCCATCGCGATCGAGACCCTTCTCGATGTGAGCACCTTGTCTCTGGACGAGGTCACTGGCCGCCCCGCGTCGTGCAAGACCGGATCAGCGACAACGCCGCCGAGTCACACTCCGGCTGGTGCCTACGCCTCATGGAGGAGTGGGAGGCCGCGTGGTGGTGGACGCGGCGGCCGCAACGGCCCGCAAGGCGACCATGGTGCCCGCAGCATCGACAGGAGCGGCGCCAACAAGGACATGTGCCGCTACTGTGGAATCAAAGGGCTCTGGGACCATGATTGCAGGAAGAAGAAGCGCGAGGAAGCTCACCTCACGGAGGCCGACGAGGACGCAGATCCGGCGTTCCTGCTGATGGAGATGGTGTGGATCGCCACGGCGGAGAATTCCGCTGCCATGGCAGCGATTCTTGACGCCCCTGCATCGCCCTCCGTTTCCATTGCCATGGCAGGGGTTTTGGCCACGGGGGGAGGCCAACGCCTCGCTCCCTGTCTTCCTCAACGAGCAGCGAGCAGAGGTTGTCCCCGGCGCTATCGACGCGCCTCGCGAGACCACCTGGTTGCTGGACACGGGTGCCTCGAACCACACGACGGGAGACCGCAGTGTCTTCGGGGCGTCTTGGCCGAGCTGGATGAGAGCATCACCGGCACTGTGCGTTTCGACGACGGCTTCGTGGTGAAGATCCAAAGGCGCGGGACGGTCGCGTTCAAGGTGGACGGCGGCGTGCAACACGCTCTAAGCCTCTAACTGATGTCTACTACGTACATCCCACGCCTGAAGAGCCCAAACTCAAACGAAGGTGGACGGTTCGTACTACTACCGGGCCCAAACGAAATGGGCGAATTTCGGACGAATTTCGTTTTTTCCGGACGAAACCCAAATCTCTGGCGTGGTGAGCCTTGGGCAGCTGGACTCGGCTGCGGCATTCGTCTCCGTGGCGGCAACATGACGATCTACGACCCGCCCCACAAGCTTCTAGTGAAGGTACATCGTGCTTCAAATTGCCTGTACAAGCTAGATATGACCCTTCTTCCCCTGCGTGTTTGTCTCTAAGTCACGACGGGGAGGCCGGAAGTTGGCACGGTCGCCTCGATCACCTGCACTTAGAGGTGATCCAGCGCATGGCGCGTGGTGTCCTGGTCTGCGGTCTTCCCCTCGTTGAGTCCACCGGCGAGCTCTGCAAGGTGTGCCTCGCCGGCAAGCAACGCCGCGTTCCGTTTCCCCAGAAAGGCCATACCGAGCTGACAAGCAGCTCGAGCTCATGCATGGCGACTTGTGCGGCCACATCGTGCCGGCGCCCGGCGACACCCAGGGGCGACGTTCTTCCTCCTTCTGTTGGATGACTGCAGCCGCTGTACGTGGCTGGTCCCTCCTCAGCTCCAAGGAGGAGGCAGGCAGGCAGCGGCTGCTCTGAGGCGGAGGCAGGCCGCTAGTTGTGAATGATGTGCACTGAACGCGACGGCGAGTTAAGGTCGAACGCCCTCGCTGCGCACATCGCGGATCACGGCGTCCAACGCCACCTGACGCAGAGGTGGTGTACACGGCGCAGCCCCCCAGTTTTGCACGGAGCAGCGAGAAAGAAAAGGTGTGCAAGCTTCAGAAGGCGCTCTACGGTCTCCGGTAAGCCCCGCGCGCGTGGAACCCCAAGCTTGACAGCAGCCTTGCATCGCTTGGTTTCATCCGCAGCAGCCGGACAGAGCACGCCATATACACGCGCGGCACTGGAGCATCCCAGCTGCTCGTCGGCGTGTATGTGGACCACTTGGTCATCACCGGAGCAAACCTGCATCGTTTCAAAGGCGAGATGAAGCGTCTGTTCGAGATGAGCGACGTCGGGCTGTTGACGTACTAGCTCGGCCTCGAGGTGCACCAGAGCGCGCACGGCATCACCGTCGACCAGCCGGCATACGCCGTGAAGCTGCTGGACAAGGCGGGCATGGCAGGCTGCAACCCGAGCCATGTGCCACTCGAGCCCAACTGCAAGCTGAGCAAGGCGAGCTCAGCTCCGCTCGCCGACGCCATGTTCTGCAGGAGCATTATCGGCAGTCTCCGGTACCTGGTACACACGCTCCCTGACATAACCTATGTGGTGGGTTTCGTTACACGGAGGCGCCAACTTCAGAGCGCTTCGCCGCGGTGAAGCGCATTCTCCGGTGCACCGCTGGGACACTCACCCACGGCTGCACCTAGCGCCGCGGTGGCAACCTGGAGCTCGTGGGCTTCAGCGATTTTGACATGGCCGGCGATTTGGACGACAGGAAGAGCACATCTGGGGCGATCTTCTTCCTCGCTGACAGTCCCATCAGTTGGCAATCACAGAAGCAAAGGGTGCTGGCCCTCTCCTCATGCGGGGCGGAGTACGTCGCAGCCTGCCAGGGCATCTGGTTAGCTCGCATGCTTGGCAAGCTGCTGAGCCAAGGTACGGAGGCGTTCAAGATTTTCATCGACAACAAGTCAGCTCTCTCGCTCGGGAAGAATCTTGTTCTGCAGGACAGGAGTAAGCACATCAACCTCAGGTACCACTTCATCCGTGGCGACATTGAGAAGGGCACGGTGGTGGTTGAGTTCATCCGCTCCAACGACCAGAAGGCCGGCATCTTGACCAAGCCACTTGGTCGAATCCGTAGGTTCAGAAGTTTCAGAAAATGATAGGTGTTAGTTTCTTCAGTAGGTTCAGAAGTTTCAGAGTTTTTCAGGTAAGTTTCTGTTAGCGCAAGAGGGCAGGATTGTTGTGTGTTCTGTGAGAATAGGCAGTAGGCCAGCTGCACGACTTTGCCCGTGGGATGGTGCGGGCATGATGGAGTTGTTGTGAGCTTTGCGGCAAGCCTTAGATCACTGAATAAAAAGATGAGAGAAACAGAAAAGCAGCACAACTTGCGCTGCACAAATCGTCCTCTGTCGTTGTGTTTTTCATCAGAGTTCAGAGAGTCTGTGTGTGTGCGTGTGTGTGTGACAGAGACTGAGAGAGAGAAAGGTGCTCCGGTGAGCATCTCCGGCAACATAGGGCCGCTTTCCTACCGTCTCCTCCCTGCAATCCCCGCTGCCGCCGCACCATTCGGGTTCCGTGCTCCCTAGAGCTCTTGTGCCTACGTGATGCCGTCCAGAGAGAGCCCATCTCGTCCATCCCCGACTGGCCCCTTCCTCTCCCCGCTGCTGACCTTGCCGTTCGGTCTCCACACTCTGAACTGAAAAATACAGTAACTGAAAAACACTCTGAACTACAACGTCCACACTCTGAACTGAAAACTGAAAAACAATGTCATGGCTCTGTATTTTGTGTTGTCTTGACCATTGTCACTTCGTGCTTGATCTACTGCTACTAAAATAAATGTCATGGCATTGTTGTTTGGTGTACATTCTTTACTGGCATATATTTGGACGACAACAAGTCAAGCAATCAATAATGATACCATGTTAACTGAACAAACTGAAGTACGGAATCAGTAAATCAGTTCGAGTACCCAAACAACATGCTTGGATTTAAGTAACCACAGTGCATTAGCATACCAGGATAGATTCATTACGACAGGTCATAGCAGTTCTTACATAGCACATGGCCATAAGAAAATTAACAGGCAATAGCCCCTAGACACCAGGTCCAAGAAAGAAATCAAGCTGCATATTGTGGTCATACAATGCAACTATGCGATTTCTGACAAAATGCGCAACAGTACCGTCGATGAAAATGAGTGGATCTGTCTATATTGGCAGCATGAGTGGTCCTTCGAAGCAGCAAAAAAACAATTTGGTTCCAGCCTCAGACGAACCATACAACCAATCAACAGCTAAAGGTCACCATATACTCTACAATTGAGACGTGTGCAATATCCAGCTCCACCATATACTTCCTAGCTAACTCTAACTGAATTTATTCTGACATGGTAAGACATACAATTACTTCAGTTCACTACTTTACACAATGTGGCTCCATGTCATAAGCACTTAACTACACACAGGGGCATAATAATTAACGAACGCAATGGACAGAGGCGCAATAGAGATGGGCTGCGCTGCATCCACTGTGATGGGATCCATCCTGGGGATGTTCCCATCGGCATCAGTGGTCAAGGGCCTGCCGTTGAGCATCATCACCTGGCTCTGAATGTCGCCACCTTCAGGGAGGAGGTGGTACTCCTCCCTCGTGGCTCCAGACGCCTGAACTACACGCAGCTCCTCACTTGTCAAGGACACGTCATTCCTGGCGTTGCTGTGGAGGTTTATAAGCAAGATAGTGATCCCTGGCTGAAGAAATAGATAAGAGGAAGGTTAGTCGATGAGAGTATGGAGATGAACAGGTGCAATGTGCTTACCGAGTTCTTCGCACAATGTGCGTAGGCACGGATCAGGTTGTTGGTGCCGCTGAATTTGGCGTCTAGAACTGCGGTACCCATCAGGCGATGCCATAGTAGAGCACTGCAGAGGAAAAAGAAATGTCATTAGCCCCCTCTTTGATTCTGCAACTCCATGTGCCATTATCTGATAAAGAACACTTGGTCCTGTGATGGAGATGGACTAGAAAATATTATGATATCACTATCTACCTACCATGCAGGAAAACAAATAAGTGGAGCTATGGGTCCTCTGTTCGTGGTCGGTTAATAGATTTGAGGAAGCAATTAGAGGAAGTGAGGGCGAGAAACTTTAGGACAGGACCAACAAAACAAGAGAAGACGCTGGTTAACCAAATTTCAGATCGTAACACTACCTTTTTCACTCAAAATGCAGAGGAAGAGCAAGACAAAACAGAATAAATTCTCTGCAGCGAGAGGATGGAAGGATATGTCATGTACAGGAAGAAATTCAAGACATAGCTACTAAATTTTTCTCCAAATTGTTTTCTGGTCAGGAGAACCTGCAACGAGATGAAGTGATAAAATATGTGCAACCAAAAGTAACAAACGATATAATGAGCACTTATGTAAACCGTTTACTTCAGAAGAAGTTGAGAAGGCACTATTTATAATGAAACCAAATAAATCACCAGGCCCAGATGGTTTTACAGCAGGATTTTTTTTTTCAAAACCATTGGGAACTGATAAAGATTGATGTTTGCAATGCAGTTTTGAAGTTCTTGCAGAATGGTGAAATGCCGGAGGGCCTAAACAAAACAATTCTGGTGCTCGTTCCAAAGGTAAATCATCCCCAGAATTTATCTCAGTGCCGACCAATAGCTTTATGCAATGTTTTATATATAATTTGTTCAAAAGTCTTGGCAAATAGGCTTAAATTAATCTTGGATGAAATCATTTCAGAGGAACAAAGTGCTTTTGTGCCTTCGCGTTTAATTACTGATAATGTTATTACAGCTTATGAATGCATTCATTACATTCGAAATAAGAAAGGTAAAACTGGAGCAAGTGCCATTAAATTAGATATGACTAGAGCATATGACCATACTGAACAGAAATACCTTAAAAGGATAATGCAAACTTGGGCTTTCATGATTACTGGATTAATTTGACAAGAAAATATGTTGAAACAGTAAGCTTCTCAGTTAAGGTGAATGGTCTTTTATCGAAACCCTTTAGAGCAGCAAGAGGATTAAGGCAAGGGGATCCCATTTCTCCTTACCTGTTCCTGATTTGTGCAGAAGGTTTAACAAGCTTACTAAACAAAGCAAAATCAGCAATCTTCTTCAGCCCAAACAGTAGTGAAGAGACGAAAGAAGAGATGAAGAAAATTATGGAAATACAAACAGAAGCTCTAGAGGAGAAATATCTGGGACTACCTACGGCCCAAGGAAGAAGAATGACATGGGCCTTTGAAAAGCTAACTACAAAATTGAGTAACTTAGCAGATGGATGGTCAGAGAAAATGTTAAATTCTGCAGGTCGTGCAGTTCTAATTAAAGTGGTCATGCAAGCAATACCCACGTATAGAGTGTTGGCTGGGAAATACTTCATAGCACAGATTTTATGAAAGCAAAGAAGAAGAATAGCTCACATGTTTGGCAAGCTATCTTAAAAGGGAGAGCAGCACTTCACTTAGGCCTGATCAAGAGAATTGGAGATGGCAATTCTACCAATATATGGAAAGATAAATGGATTCCAACAATTCCAGGAGGGAAACCAATGTACAGGAGAGAAGGAACAAATGTCTTAAATGTATCGGATCTTCTGCATGCAGAAAGGAATGAGTGGGATTTTAACAAAGTCAATAACAGTCTGCTGCCCACATAATTCTGGCTTACATGGTGAATCATCAACCAAATTAACTCAAGCATGCAGATGGGCATATGACACTGCTGCAGATTTTATTCAAACTGCTAGAGCAGCCACATCATATAGTAAAGTAAAATCACAAGTTCATCGCCAACGACCGCACCAAGACTATAACCCCTTGATAACATATGCACTGTTTTTTTAGCAAGTTAGTAGTGTGGGCCGAGCTTGCTCAACAAATATAGAAGAAAATAATTGAGGATTAACAAGGAAAATCCAAAATACTCTAATACAGCCCATAGTAACAGCAGTATAGCATACCTGTAGTAGTCAGGGTTTGGTTGGAATGTTGTTGTGTTGAGCAGGCCATAGTTGCCACCAATGAAGCTCTGCCTGCAGTAAGTCTTCGTGTCGTACTTCGCCGACATGCCAAGTTGGTCCAGGTACCTGAAGATACAACCCCATGAGAACAACCTCGCCAAGAACCACATAGTTTTACAGTTCAGATGTCAGGACCCCGATCCTAAGCCACATCGATCCAGCGTGTAACACATCATATCACTTTGCGGCCTCACGCACGGTACTCCCACGGGTGCCACCTTACCTGGCCCGGGACCGTTTGCGCCTTTTGGCTCACGTATATGATAGTGTCGCTAGCATCCATATGACAGAGAACCCGGGCCGACATGGCTAGTCGTGAACCCAAAGCGGCGCTAGCCTATGAGGACAGGCATACATGAATCACATCGAACATGTCGGTCATCAACGTATTTATTCGGGCTGTAGCACTGGGCTAACAGGACTCCGGTAACCCGGGCTGTAGCAGGCTAGGCAGGACTCCGAATAACAGCGCGTGACATTTCCCCGAAGGGACAGACATAGGAACGACGTGAAACACATGCCGGCCAGTCAAGTGTCCAAGCAGTAGTGCTGGGCTAGCAGGACTCCGGTGAACCGGGCTGTAGCGGACTACTATCGCTCAGAAGCACAAGACTTACATTTCCTCATATGAAAGGCTGCCAAGGATAAACAACTAGATAGTCAGATCCCACTCATACCAAGCATTTCAATCATACACGCAATATGCCCGATATGAGTAAATACAACATGGCATCACAACAGTACTCTACGACTCAAATACTTTATTTAGAAGGCTCCGAGGAGCCATACATATCATCCATACAGATAGGGGTCACATGACCCAACACTCAAGTCATACAAACATACAAGCACATGCGGAAGCAAAGTAGTCTGAGTACAGACACTAGAAAGAAAGAAGGCTTGACGAAGCCTGTCTATCTACAACGACCCTTCACAAGTCTTGGATCACCACCTGGGTGATAAGTCACTCGTCAACGTCGAGGTCTACATAGAACCCATCAGAGGGGTTGGTGTAGTCGTCTGAAAAACATGATTAAAGCAACATGAGTACGGAGGTACTCAGCAAGTCTTACAACAGGAACCTACTATACATGCACATTCTCAAGAAGGTGGTGGGGTTATTGCAGCAAGCCAGCTTTGACTCTTGGCTAAGCTATCCTACGATAGACACCACTTGTAAATCATTTGTCGCACACGAGTCCACTAACACCAACACAATACTCCACCGTGGATCCTCTCTCGCCATCCCACGAGAGGGCCATCCGCGGTACTCACACTTATCTTGAGATTTTTAGTAGTATCCATTTAACTTGTCTATGAACTGATATAGGCAACCCAGAAGTCCATTACCGCGGACACGGCTATTCGAATAGATGATGTTAACCCTGCAGGGGTGTACTTCTTCACACACGCTCTCACCACTTATCGCCGTTTACACGACATGTACTCGGCAACCTTCAAGCGGAAGCCCAGCGAGGGTGTCGGCCACGGCCTACCTAAACACTCAAGTCTCTAGTCCAGGTTTATCGCCTATTCGGGTTCCATCCGCAGGGAGTCCGGCCGAGGTTTCCACTAACGGCCCCGAACGATGTGAACAGGGTTCCCGAGACACCAAACGGGCGAGTCGGTACACCGTGCCACGTGCCTACCGCAACACAGCCCACCCCGATGGTCAGCACCGCGTGCGGCCCCCAGCATACTACAAACACCAGAAACTACTTTGCAACTCCTGGACAGAGGACAAGCGTGATCAAGAAGCCGAGAGAGTCAATTAAGGATCCCAATGTGTGGTAGTAACTGTATCATGGATCACAAACACAGAACTCAGTTCCTAAGGACGGCCTCAATGAAACAACCCACCATGTACTCCTACATGGCCTCTCATCGATTCCTTTACCAAATCGTGTTCAACACTTCACTCTTGTCACCGACACAACCTTTCACTCCAGTTCATCATCCCGATGAGCCAGACCTGACACAACTCTAAGCATAGCAAGCATAGCATGGTAGGAACACACACACATGTAATGGCTCAATCAACTCCTACACATGCTAGTGGGTTTCATCTAGTTACTGTGGCAATGACAGGTCATGCAAAGGAAGTGGGTTCAACTACCGCAACACACAGCAGTTTGAAACGCGTTGTCTTAATGCAGTAAACGAGAGCAGAAGCGAGAACATGGGTTTGTATCGGAATGATCAATGAGTTGCTTGCCTGATGGGGTGGTCGTGGGATACTGCCCTTCAGTTGGATACTCGGAGATATCCTCGGAGGCAGAACCTACCACGAAGAACACATCGGAACACAATCAATACATGACGATATGCAACAATATGATGCATGCTATGACATGGCAATATGGATGTGCCCTGACCTAGTGCAAGTTAAGCCAGAAGGGAATGAACCCATTTGAACCAAAGATTCAAATGGTAGCTCATTTATGAAGATCATATTAGTGTATCAACTTGTAATGCCTAAACAGTGGGTTTGACTTGTTTTGACATGCATGAAACCAGTACCAATGGATAGGTTGGATTTTTCTGATAATTTTTCATATATAAAACTTTGCATTTGGAGTTATAGATAATTTTCTATGAATTTTTGAAGTTTGAACTATTTTCTGGATTTTCCTGTATAAAAATAAATACAGTAATTAGTTATTGCATCAGCATGAGGTCATGCTGACCTCAGCAGGTCAACGGGGTCGTCCAGGTCAAACTGACCAGTGGGTCCCGCATGTCAGTAGCTAATTAGACTAAATAATTTTAATTAAAACTAATCTAGTTAGTTAGCAGAGGGGGCCCCACTTGTCATTGACCCAGGGAGTCAACCTGGGCCCACCCAGTCAAGGTCAAAGGGGTCAAACCCCAACGGCGTTCAGCCGCCGGCGAGCCAGACGCGGCGGCGAGAGTGCCAAATGGCGTTCCGGCGACCAAACGAACGGCGGAGGACATCTACAGCTAGCTGAGGGCAAACCGCGGCGTTCGGTGGCAGTGGTTTGCCTCGGGGTGGCCGGAAACGTCGCCGGCGACGGGTTTGGCGGTCGCCGGAGTCGGGCGTCGAACGATTCGACGATACGGGGCACGGCGAGGTGCGTGCGGTAGTGCGTTGGCCTCCTGGGGTTGCGGTGAGGCCATTGGACACGGTGGGGTGGTCATTGGTTAGCCGGAGACACGTCGGCGACGAGCTCCGCGGCGGTGCGTGCGGGTGAGCATCGTGCAGTCGCTGTGGTGCACGAGACGCAGAACGGAGGGGATGGGGAGGTAGCTGAGCTCACAGCGGTCTCGGGGAAGCGAACGTCGCGGTCGGGGACGAGCTGGTGCGGCGGTGAGGTCGAAGGGGATCTCCGGCGGCCGAAGGTTGAAGAAGAGCTCGGGGAAGCGTTGTAGAGCGAGCGAGCGCTCGGGGCTCGGCTAGCTCGAAGAAGAGGAGGGCGGCGGAGCTTCTGGACAGGTCGGAGCGGCGCAAGGACGACGGAGAGCGCGACTACGACGACGGTGCAGCTGCGGTGGCGTCGGCCATGGCGTGGAAGTGCGAGGGAGAGAGGCAGAGGGGCGAAAGGCGTGTCCAGGGGGGTCGGGGCACGACGTGGAGCTCACCCAGGTGGCCGGGCGGCTAGGGAGGTGAAGCAGGGAGGCAGGGCGCTGCGTGGCGAGCTCCTGCTCCGGCGTCGAGCACCTGCCTGCCTGGCTGGCGAGGCGAAGCAGCTCGCTGGCGCGGCTGGTGGGCTGGGCCGGCCAGGTGGGCCGCCAGGTAAGGTAGTTTGTATTTTTTTGTTTTTGTTTTTCCTTTTCTATTTCTTCTGCAACTTTGTGGAGTTATTTAAATTACCTAGACCACTCCAAAAATCACCAAACTGCACCTGGCCCCTAGTTGGAATATTTCCAACATGAAACATTTTGGTTTGGGAGTTTTTGAGCATTTGTAATATTTTATATAATTTTATATGCTCAAACTCAAATACTTATGAATTAAGTCAGAAACCTTAGGATGACCTAGAAAATTGTGCACCACTTTTGTCAAAGGTTTAAACCCAAAACAAAAGGGGGTGAACATTTCAGAAGGGCATTTCAGGTTCATTGAAAATAATTTTAGTAAACCCTAGTTATTTCCAGGGGGGGGGGGAGTGTGTGTTGGGGGTTCTGGCATTTCCCATTTCAGAATTAATAGAATTTAAACATGATGCACACTCTAATGCATGGCCTAGCTAGGGATGTGACAACTCACCCCCACTCAAAAGAATCTCGTCCCGAGATTTAGGTTCCTCCGGAAAGAAGGCGGGGTACTCAAGTCGAAGACGATCCTCCCTTTCCCAGGTAGCCTCTTGCTCGGAATGGTGTGACCATTGAACCTTGAGAAACTTGATATTGTGGCGTCGAGTGGTACGCTCGGCTTGATCAAGGATACGAACGGGGTATTCTCGATAGGTGAGGTTGTCTTGAAGATCAAGCGTTTCGTGGTCTACTCCACGGATAGGATCCGCGAAGCAACGCCTGAGTTGAGAAACGTGGAAGACATCATGAACTCTGGAGAGATGCGGAGGTAGTTCCAATTGGTAGGCAACTTCTCCTCGTTTGGCAAGAATGCGAAAAGGTCCAATGTAACGAGGAGCCAATTTGCCTTTGATGCCGAATCGATGGGTTCCCTTTAAAGGTGTAACCCGAAGGTAAGCCATCTCACCGACTTCATAAGCCATGGGCTTATGCTTGCGGTCATACTGACTCTTTTGACGGGATTGAGCGGTTTTCAACTTCTCACGAATAATGCGAACCTGCTCTTCTGCATCCTGGATCATGTCCGGGCCAAGGAGTTGTCTTTCGCCGGTTTCTGACCAGTTAAGAGGCGTTCGACATTTTCGTCCATAAAGAACTTCGAAAGGAGCTTTGCCCAAGCTAGCTTGATAACTATTGTTATAAGCGAACTCGGCAAATGGTAGGCACTTCTCCCAATCCATACCGAAAGAGATGACAGAAGCTCGGAGCATATCCTCCAGAATTTGATTGACTCGTTCTACTTGACCACTTGATTGAGGATGGAAGGCGGTGCTAAAGGAGAGTCGAGTTCCCAAAGCATTTTGGAAACTTTCCCAAAATCGAGAGGTGAAAAGACTTCCACGGTCCGAATTAATTTCCAATGGAACACCATGAAGAGACACTATTCGAGAGATGTATAAGTCAGCTAGCTGGCTAGCGGTTATACTCTCGCGAACGGGTAAAAAGTGGGCTACTTTGGAGAGACGATCGACAACAACGAAGATAGCGTTATTCCCTCTTTTGGTCCTGGGAAACCCGGTGATGAAATCCATACCGATTTTATCCTATTTCCATTCAGGAATATCCAAGGGCTGAAGGGTGCCAGCAGGCCGTTGATGCTCTGCTTTGATTCGACGACAGACATCGCAACTAGCAATGTATTGAGCGATTTCTCTCTTCATCCTAGTCCACCAAAACCTCTGGCGTAGGTCTTGATACATTTTAGTACTACCGGGATGAATGGTGAGAGGGGATTCATGAGCTTCCTTAAGGATCAATTGTCGTAAATGTTGTTTCTTGGGAACCACCAAGCGGTTCTCGAAGAAGACAACACCTCGTTCATCCATGGAAAAACATTTAGCAACTCCGCTAGCAATGTTCTCCTTAATCCGAGATATCCCTCTATCATACCGCTGAGCGGTAATGATTTGATCCGTAAGGTTAGGTTTCGCCACCAGGGTGGAAAGGAATCCTCGAGGAGCAATATGAAGGTTAAGCTTACGAAATTCCTCGTGGAGAAGTGGTTGACCTTGTTGTAACATCAAGTTGTTACAATAAGATTTACGACTTAGTGCATCAGCCATGACATTGGCTTTGCCTGGGGTGTAAGTTATTCCTAAGTCGTAATCCGAGATCAACTCGACCCAACGTCTTTGCCTGAGATTCAAATCCGGTTGGGTGAAGATATATTTCAAACTTTGGTGATCAGTGTAAATTTCGCAACGATTACCCAGAAGGTAATGTCGCCAGGTTTTGAGTGCATGGACTACTGCTGCAAGCTCTAGATCATGTGTGGGATAATTATCCTCATGTGGACGCAGCTGTCGAGATGCGTAGGCAATCACATGACAATCTTGCATGAGTATGCAACCTAGTCCTTGTCGCGAGGCGTCGCAATAGATAACAAAGTCCTTAGAGAAATCTGGTGGTACCAGTACGGGAGCAGATGTCAGGCGTCTTTTTAGTTCCTGAAAGCTGAACTCGCACTGTGGGGTCCACTCGAACTTTTTATCTTTCTTGAGGAGTTCAGTTAGAGGCTTAGCAACCTTGGAGAAATTCTCGACGAAGCGGCGGCAATAGCTCGCTAAACCAAGAAAACTTCGAACTTGCTTGACCGTTTCAGGTGGAGTCCAGTCAAGGACGGCTTGAACTCGCTCGGGATTGACAGCAATGCCCTTACCAGAGATTACATGGCCCAGATAGGTCACTTCTGGCAACCAGAATTCACACTTGGAGAATTTGGCATAAAGGCGATGCTCTCGAAGTTTCATCAATACTAGCCTTAGATGTTCGGCATGTTCTTCCTCATTCTTGGAGTAGATGAGTATATCATCGAGGTAAACCACAACGAATTTATCCAAATACTCCATGAAGATCGAATTCATTAACCGAGAGAAGGTGGCTGGAGCATTGGTTAAACCGAAGGACATGACGGTGTACTCGTATTGGCCGTAACGAGTGACAAAGGCCGTTTTGGGAATGTCCCCGTTCTTGATTTTGATTTGATGGTAGCCCAACCTCAAATCCATCTTGGAAAAGACTGAGGATCCAGCGAGCTGGTCATACAGGTCGTTGATCCTGGGGAGCGGATACTTGTTCTTGATAGTGACCAAATTGACAGGTCGGTAATCTACAACCATCCGATCCGTTCCATCCTTCTTCTTGACGAAGAGGATGGGGCAAGCCCATGGAGATGAACTAGGACGGATGAAACCCTTTTGCAAGGACTCATCGAGTTGTTTCTTAAGCTCAGCTAGTTCTAGGGGTGCCATCTTATAAGGTCTTCTAGAGATTGGAACGGTTCCTAGAACAAGGTCTATCACGAACTCGACATCTCTGTCAGGTGGAACACCTGGCAGTTCCTCTGGAAAGACATCCGGGAAGTCACGGACTACCGGAATATCTTCGAGGTCTGGAAGGGGATTGGCATTTAGAGAGTAGAGCTGACGCTCCGATATTCGGGTCAAAACATTGACTGTCTTGCCCGATGGATGGGTAAGTTGGACAGTTCTAGTTGAGCAGTCAATCTTGGCGTAATGAGCTGACATCCAGTCCATACCCAAGATGATGTTTATGTCTGAAGACTTGAGAGCTATTAGTGACGCAAGGAAGACCAATCTGTCAACCAGAATTTCATTTCCATGGCTGATTCTAGAGGTTTGCCACTTAGAACCAGGGGTTTGAATTACCATGGAGGTGGGCATGTCACAAAAAGTGGTGTTGTGCAAACGAGCATAGCTCTCAGAAATAAATGAATGAGATGCTCCGGTATCAAAGAGAACAGTTGCCGGATGGCAATTAACAAGGAGCGTACCGAGAACGACGTTGGGGTCCTCTTGAGTCTCTTCAGCTGAAACGTAGTTGACATGGCCACGAGCAGTGGTGGCTGGCTTGGCGACAAGCACTTTTGCTGTTGACTTACCACGGCCAACAGACTTTCCGAACTGGCTGGGGTTATTCTGGGGACACTCACGGATGTAGTGGCCCGGCTCACCACACTTGAAGCAAGTTATCATATTGGGGCGTGGAGCAGTATTGGCAGTGGGGCCACCAAAAGTCTTGGGCGGCACATACTGCTGATTGGGGCGAGGCGCCTCAAAGGATGGCCTCGGAGTGTACCTGGGTGGCATAGCAGAATTTGGAATCCAGACCCGGCGCTTCTGAGATCCAGAGCCGGATGAAGATCCATAGTCACAGAAGTGCTTGCGTGAAGCTTCAAAATCATTCTGCCCCGTCTCGGCACTGATGGCCTTATTGACTAGCTTCGGAAAAGAAATGCATTCATGCAGACGAAGGTCACGTCGGAGCTCAGGGCTAAGTCCCTTGCGGAACCTTGCCTGCTTCTTGGCATCGGTGGATACCTCTTCGGGAGCATAGCGTGCAAGCTTCCCAAACTCGCGACTGTATGCATCCACAGTCAGCTTCCCCTGGGTGAAGTTACAGAACTCCTCCCTCTTGCGGTCCATAAGACCTTCCGGGATATGATGCTCACGGAAAGCGGCACTGAAATCAGCCCAAGTAGTGAGTTGGCCGACCGGACGCATAGCTTCATAATTCTCCCACCAAAGGCTGGCAGGGCCTTCGAGGTGATAGGCAGCAAAGGTGACTTTATCATCTTCAGCCACGTTGGCAGAACGTAGCTTGTGGGCGATGCTGCGGAGCCAATCATCCGCATCGAGAGGTTCAATGGAATGATTGAACTTTGGCGGGTACAGCTTGACAAAGTCATTGATGGACACCGAATTGATCCTCTGCTGGCGTGCAGTGTTCTGCTCAATCCGCTCTAACAAGCGGTTGGTGTCGCGCCTGTTGCGCTCTGCCTCCAGCATCACTTCGGCCAGAGAAGGTGGTTGAGGCAGACTTTCCTCTCTAGGTGCACTAGCTTCTCCCTGCTCCGGAGCAGCAGGGTTGCTGCGGGTGTTGACCATCCTAGGAAAAACAAAACAACGGTTTAAACCAGGATGGCAAAATCTGGCCAAGGAAGTGCGGAATGTAATGGATAACAAGGAATGCAGAGATGATCATCCGTATGACATGGTAATATAGTAACTGCCATATATACACCAACAGTCATACACACCATACATAGTTTAGTACAAGCCCGGCTGAAGTACCACTATGATGAAAGACGTTACATCTCATCGGAGGCATTCCAAGCTCCTATACATTATTTATCTACACCTCCGGAATTGATACACACTAAGTTATATTCCACAATCACGCAGGACGGTGGACATACAACTATTACAATACTAGCGAGACTACTACTAGCTCAGACGGCTCCGTAGAAGTCCTCATAGAAGTCACCACCCAGACCTGGAAGCGGAACATGGTCATCTGGGAACAGACGGTGCTGCGGTGCTTGTGGACCATAGGGACTTGGGTGCGGCCTCGGTCCAACAGATGGCGGTAGAAGAGGCCCACGAGGAGGGGTGATGCCTCCCACCTCACGCCATTCCATGAAGTCTGGCAGACTAGCCCGCACAGGGTACAAGTCTCTCGTGTCCATGTATCCGGCTTGCACAGCAGGTGCAAACCTCGTCAAGGTGGCCCAATGATCAGCACGAGCATTAAAGAGCTCCATACGCAAGGCCCGGTTTTCACGGTCCTTATCTTCCAACATCTCAGTAGTGGTGCAAAGAAGTGAGTCCTCATGGGATGCATCACTGTACATGCCCTGAAGGTAACCATGCGCCCCAGGGAGGGATGCTGGCATGTAGCGAAAATCAGTGTTGCTCAACAAGGCAGTTCTAGCTCGCATAATGGTCATCATCGAGTAGGCTGCATCTTGAACGGACATCCCAATAGTGATCCCGAGTCCATAAGAACAGTGAAGTGGTTCCGTGGCTCCGGAATATGATGGATATATCCTGACCGTGCACAGATATTGGCTCTGGTTAAAATCTCTAAACTGCTCTTCGACGGTGTATTCAGGGTACCATCGGTAACCTGCCTCAACCATCACTCGAACCAACATGGCGGTATGACCACATACACCGATGCAACGGGTCAGACGAACCACTTGGTTTTGGGGACGGGTAGCCATCTGAAAGCACAACATAGTGCAAAGGCATTAGAATTTCTGGATGAAATTGGACAGCATAACGGCTGTAAATGCTCAGAAAAAGGCTTGAGACATCCACAACAGTTTGCGAAACCACTCAACAACAACATATCAAGGTTCTGGTTCAAATGGCAACATACTAAACTTTAGTAGAACTGAACTGGGTTGAATCCAACAATCCTATAAGTTACTACGGATTTAGCAACACGTGAACCTGGTAGAGAGAAGAGAGCCTAGTCCTTAACCCACGTAGAATGAGAAGAGAATGACTCAGAATAGAGGGCATAAAGTAAAGGAGTAAAAGAGCCTTACGTTCCCTCCCACAATCAATTCCCCTACATATAACTAAAGCATTTCTAGACTCGACATCGACCAGTTTGGTTTAGCGAACCTACAGGCAGTCCGGCTCTGATGCCAACGCTGTCAGGACCCCGATCCTAAGCCACATCGATCCAGCGTGTAACACATCATATCACTTTGCGGCCTCACGCACGGTACTCCCACGGGTGCCACCTTACCTGGCCCGGGACCGTTTGCGCCTTTTGGCTCACGTATATGATAGTGTCGCTAGCATCCATATGACAGAGAACCCGGGCCGACATGGCTAGTCGTGAACCCAAAGCGGCGCTAGCCTATGAGGACAGGCATACATGAATCACATCGAACATGTCGGTCATCAACGTATTTATTCGGGCTGTAGCACTGGGCTAACAGGACTCCGGTAACCCGGGCTGTAGCAGGCTAGGCAGGACTCCGAATAACAGCGCGTGACATTTCCCCGAAGGGACAGACATAGGAACGACGTGAAACACATGCCGGCCAGTCAAGTGTCCAAGCAGTAGTGCTGGGCTAGCAGGACTCCGGTGAACCGGGCTGTAGCGGACTACTATCGCTCAGAAGCACAAGACTTACATTTCCTCATATGAAAGGCTGCCAAGGATAAACAACTAGATAGTCAGATCCCACTCATACCAAGCATTTCAATCATACACGCAATATGCCCGATATGAGTAAATACAACATGGCATCACAACAGTACTCTACGACTCAAATACTTTATTTAGAAGGCTCCGAGGAGCCATACATATCATCCATACAGATAGGGGTCACATGACCCAACACTCAAGTCATACAAACATACAAGCACATGCGGAAGCAAAGTAGTCTGAGTACAGACACTAGAAAGAAAGAAGGCTTGACGAAGCCTGTCTATCTACAACGACCCTTCACAAGTCTTGGATCACCACCTGGGTGATAAGTCACTCGTCAACGTCGAGGTCTACATAGAACCCATCAGAGGGGTTGGTGTAGTCGTCTGAAAAACATGATTAAAGCAACATGAGTACGGAGGTACTCAGCAAGTCTTACAACAGGAACCTACTATACATGCACATTCTCAAGAAGGTGGTGGGGTTATTGCAGCAAGCCAGCTTTGACTCTTGGCTAAGCTATCCTACGATAGACACCACTTGTAAATCATTTGTCGCACACGAGTCCACTAACACCAACACAATACTCCACCGTGGATCCTCTCTCGCCATCCCACGAGAGGGCCATCCGCGGTACTCACACTTATCTTGAGATTTTTAGTAGTATCCATTTAACTTGTCTATGAACTGATATAGGCAACCCAGAAGTCCATTACCGCGGACACGGCTATTCGAATAGATGATGTTAACCCTGCAGGGGTGTACTTCTTCACACACGCTCTCACCACTTATCGCCGTTTACACGACATGTACTCGGCAACCTTCAAGCGGAAGCCCAGCGAGGGTGTCGGCCACGGCCTACCTAAACACTCAAGTCTCTAGTCCAGGTTTATCGCCTATTCGGGTTCCATCCGCAGGGAGTCCGGCCGAGGTTTCCACTAACGGCCCCGAACGATGTGAACAGGGTTCCCGAGACACCAAACGGGCGAGTCGGTACACCGTGCCACGTGCCTACCGCAACACAGCCCACCCCGATGGTCAGCACCGCGTGCGGCCCCCAGCATACTACAAACACCAGAAACTACTTTGCAACTCCTGGACAGAGGACAAGCGTGATCAAGAAGCCGAGAGAGTCAATTAAGGATCCCAATGTGTGGTAGTAACTGTATCATGGATCACAAACACAGAACTCAGTTCCTAAGGACGGCCTCAATGAAACAACCCACCATGTACTCCTACATGGCCTCTCATCGATTCCTTTACCAAATCGTGTTCAACACTTCACTCTTGTCACCGACACAACCTTTCACTCCAGTTCATCATCCCGATGAGCCAGACCTGACACAACTCTAAGCATAGCAAGCATAGCATGGTAGGAACACACACACATGTAATGGCTCAATCAACTCCTACACATGCTAGTGGGTTTCATCTAGTTACTGTGGCAATGACAGGTCATGCAAAGGAAGTGGGTTCAACTACCGCAACACACAGCAGTTTGAAACGCGTTGTCTTAATGCAGTAAACGAGAGCAGAAGCGAGAACATGGGTTTGTATCGGAATGATCAACGAGTTGCTTGCCTGATGGGGTGGTCGTGGGATACTGCCCTTCAGTTGGATACTCGGAGATATCCTCGGAGGCAGAACCTACCACGAAGAACACATCGGAACACAATCAATACATGACGATATGCAACAATATGATGCATGCTATGACATGGCAATATGGATGTGCCCTGACCTAGTGCAAGTTAAGCCAGAAGGGAATGAACCCATTTGAACCAAAGATTCAAATGGTAGCTCATTTATGAAGATCATATTAGTGTATCAACTTGTAATGCCTAAACAGTGGGTTTGACTTGTTTTGACATGCATGAAACCAGTACCAATGGATAGGTTGGATTTTTCTGATAATTTTTCATATATAAAACTTTGCATTTGGAGTTATAGATAATTTTCTATGAATTTTTGAAGTTTGAACTATTTTCTGGATTTTCCTGTATAAAAATAAATACAGTAATTAGTTATTGCATCAGCATGAGGTCATGCTGACCTCAGCAGGTCAACGGGGTCGTCCAGGTCAAACTGACCAGTGGGTCCCGCATGTCAGTAGCTAATTAGACTAAATAATTTTAATTAAAACTAATCTAGTTAGTTAGCAGAGGGGGCCCCACTTGTCATTGACCCAGGGAGTCAACCTGGGCCCACCCAGTCAAGGTCAAAGGGGTCAAACCCCAACTGCGTTCAGCCGCCGGCGAGCCAGACGCGGCGGCGAGAGTGCCAAATGGCGTTCCGGCGACCAAACGAACGGCGGAGGACATCTACAGCTAGCTGAGGGCAAACCGCGGCGTTCGGTGGCAGTGGTTTGCCTCGGGGTGGCCGGAAACGTCGCCGGCGACGGGTTTGGCGGTCGCCGGAGTCGGGCGTCGAACGATTCGACGATACGGGGCACGGCGAGGTGCGTGCGGTAGTGCGTTGGCCTCCTGGGGTTGCGGTGAGGCCATTGGACACGGTGGGGTGGTCATTGGTTAGCCGGAGACACGTCGGCGACGAGCTCCGCGGCGGTGCGTGCGGGTGAGCATCGTGCAGTCGCTGTGGTGCACGAGACGCAGAACGGAGGGGATGGGGAGGTAGCTGAGCTCACAGCGGTCTCGGGGAAGCGAACGTCGCGGTCGGGGACGAGCTGGTGCGGCGGTGAGGTCGAAGGGGATCTCCGGCGGCCGAAGGTTGAAGAAGAGCTCGGGGAAGCGTTGTAGAGCGAGCGAGCGCTCGGGGCTCGGCTAGCTCGAAGAAGAGGAGGGCGGCGGAGCTTCTGGACAGGTCGGAGCGGCGCAAGGACGACGGAGAGCGCGACTACGGCGACGGTGCAGCTGCGGTGGCGTCGGCCATGGCGTGGAAGTGCGAGGGAGAGAGGCAGAGGGGCGAAAGGCGTGTCCAGGGGGGTCGGGGCACGACGTGGAGCTCACCCAGGTGGCCGGGCGGCGAGGGAGGTGAAGCAGGGAGGCAGGGCGCTGCGTGGCGAGCTCCTGCTCCGGCGTCGAGCACCTGCCTGCCTGGCTGGCGAGGCGAAGCAGCTCGCTGGCACGGCTGGTGGGCTGGGCCGGCCAGGTGGGCCGCCAGGTAAGGTAGTTTGTATTTTTTTTGTTTTTGTTTTTCCTTTTCTATTTCTTCTGCAACTTTGTGGAGTTATTTAAATTACCTAGACCACTCCAAAAATCACCAAACTGCACCTGGCCCCTAGTTGGAATATTTCCAACATGAAACATTTTGGTTTGGGAGTTTTTGAGCATTTGTAATATTTTATATAATTTTATATGCTCAAACTCAAATACTTATGAATTAAGTCAGAAACCTTAGGATGACCTAGAAAATTGTGCACCACTTTTGTCAAAGGTTTAAACCCAAAACAAAAGGGGGTGAACATTTCAGAAGGGCATTTCAGGTTCATTGAAAATAATTTTAGTAAACCCTAGTTATTTCCAGGGAGGGGGGGAAGTGTGTGTTGGGGGTTCCGGCATTTCCCATTTCAGAATTAATAGAATTTAAACATGATGCACACTCTAATGCATGGCCTAGCTAGGGATGTGACATCAGAGTCCCACATTACCAGAAGCTGAACACAAACGCGTCGGTCACAAGGTGGTGGCCACTGTTGTAAGCCCCTCCAGCCTCGCCAACCCACGCGACGGCCGACGTCCCTGCGGTTTTCAGCAACCTCTGGAGGTCACTGAATGTTCTTGCCGTTCCATCGAGGAACGACGGGTCGAGGATCTTCTTGACGATGTGTGTGTCCACCCCTGCAGTCGTTCAACATTGGGCAGATTAATTTGTTCAGGTCCCGGTTGACTTGTCGCGTTTGCGATGATCTTTCTGTCAGAAATTCTTTTGTGAGGAGGTCGTGGTGAGCTTTACATACCTGGCCCTAGGTTGTAGATGTGGTGGCTAACCACACTGACGGTATCTGGACTGGTTTTGGTGATGAACTCGCCGAACCAGTCTTCGTCGAAGAAGCTTCCCGGAGCGAGCAGCAGCGGCTTCGATGGGCTGTCCTCGTAAATATCTTCCATGACCCACTTCAGAAAGGTAGCGTCTTGGGCGTACATATCAGCTGCGATCAAGGTGCCGACTGCCTTGCCTCCGAGCTCATTTCCTACAATTTTTCAATAAGATGTGTCATCTGACTGAAATTTCATCCCGGTTCAAGGTACCAAGAGAGCGTAGACAGAGCATACCGAGCTCCCAGCCATGGATGTCGTAGCCCTTGCTGACGGTGTACTGGATGAAGGATGCTGCATTGGTCATGTCCCAGCTCCCTCCCATATAATACCCGCCATCCGGGTCACGGCCGTTGAGAGCGTTCAGCCCGAACACCACCTTCGCGCTGCAGGGAAAAATAAGAAGAAAAAAACAGTTTATTATTTATATTACCTATGAGCATAATGAAAGTTTGCGAACGTCCGTTGAACCTTTCACGGCTAGCAGTAGGACCGGGAGGTGCATCCCCTGACCCAAGACTCCTGAGACTAATATGCCTGACTGACTATCTGAATTTCTGGTGGCAGTACAGTACGGGAGGATATATTTCAGAAGATTCAGAACGATGTGCCATGTACAATACACCAAGACTGCATACATTTTCTCCAACACGACTACTAGTAGTACTACATTGATCTGAAAAAACATCGAAATTTACATGGCACATCGTTCTGAATCTTCTGATGGCGGTACAGTACGGGATATGCAGTCTTGGTGGATCCCCTGACCCAAGACTCCTGAGACTAATATGCCTGACTGACTATCTGAATTTCTGGTGGCAGTACAGTACGGGAGGATATACTATTTCAGAAGATTCAGAACGATGTGCCATGTACAATACACCAAGACTGCATACATTTTCTTCAACACGACTGCTACTAGTACTACACTGATCTGAAAAGCATCGAAACTAACCAGAGAACTAACGGCCATGGAGAACCCAGGATGCGGGGTGAGTGGGTTGCCACGAGCGGGGATCTCGTGGTGGCCATGGTCGGGGGGCGGGCGCCTCTCCGGCGGCCATGGAGGAGGTGCACGGCGAAGCTGCGGCGGCTATGGCGGGGCGGTGGAAGGTGGTGGAGCGGGAGGACGCGTGTGGGTGGATCTTGCGGCGGCGCTCAGAGTGCTCTGCTCGCCCTGATCCCCACTGCTGCACCGTCTTTTTTTTTTACGAGACAAGCGGCTCGGTGGAGTCCTCCTATACAGCCAGCACGCACATGGGCCGGCCCAGAAGGGCGCGAACATTTTTCCAATTTGATGAACAAAATTTGAATTTTGATGAACATTTTTTAAATTCGATGAACAAAAACTGAATTTGGCGAACATTTTTTTACATTGAAAAACATTTTTTTACATTGATGAACATTGTTTGAATTAAAAAATGTTCACTGATTTAAAAATAAAATCACAAAAGATAAAGTAAAAAAGTACGTCATTTCAAAAAAACTGTTCATGATTTCAAAAAACTGTTCACGATTACAAAAAATGTTCGTGCGTTTTTTAAAATATGTTAGCAAGTTGAAAACGGAAAAGAAAATAAAACAGAAAAAATCACGAATTTAAAAGATTTTCGCAAATTGAAAAAAGAAAAGAATGAAAAGCAGAAAAAGGAAAGGAAAATTTTGAAAGGAAAACAGAAAAATGAACAAAAAAGTAAAAGGGAAAAATAAATAAAAATAAAACCGAAAATAAAAAAACTGAAAAACCCACATATTGCATATTGAAAATTACCATGATGAAATATTCTGTGCAAAATCATGCATAATTTGGAAAGGGATTTCATGCAACTGTTATTCTTGAGCATCACTTGTTTATGGAGGAAGATAGGAGTCACTCCAAGGAAAAGGAAATTTGCTCTTCATTTGTAAGCGTGTCTAATGATAAACTTGCACTACATATTTATCTTTGGATTTTTCCCACTAGTTGGATTATGGTGTTTGATTTTATACATCATATATTGTTGGAATACAATGGCAACATTAATTTAATGGTATATAACAGTTCCAAAGGAAATTATATATATATTTTGTGTTTTCTCATGCTGCTAAATCTTATACACTTTGGAATTGGAAATTTTGCCATGGAACTCCCTTGTGGAGGAAAAGTATTATTGTTATAGGACACTTTGCGAAACTTCAATATTAAGGGATTTAATTTATTGTTATATCTGGGAACGCATTATTTATGAAATACTATTTGGAAAAGGAAGAGTGGAAATATTGCTCAATGATAAAAATTAGTGCATTACGGAATTTCACGCAATGGTCTATTCTTTCTTGATGGTTCATTGGAAGTTAGAAACCCGAATTGTTATTTGGGGAAGGTAACTCCATAGAGAGGAATGCTGATAATAGGAACACATGCTTAGAATTTATTAATTTTGTCATGGACGACTTGGTCACCAGTTCCGGAATTCAAAACTTTAGTGGGAGGAATTTGGTTCTCTGAAGCATGTATATAATGGATATTTCACTTGCACACCTTTTCTGAAGGTGGAAGGAGCTAAAAAGCTTCACATCATTCTTTTATATATACTTATAGTAATTGTTTTCCACTCCCACTAGAGGTAGGATTGTTTATTTCATTTCGCTCATCAATGATTGCACTTTATATGGTTATATGTTTACTTTTCACTATACAAGTCGGAAGTTTTTATTCTGATGTTCAATTGTTGTACTGAAGTGGAAAATCAGTTGATTAAAGAATATCCACTGATTGGTGGGGGGAAGTACACTTCCGGAATATGCCAATTTAATACTCCCTCCGTCCGGAAATAGTTGTCATCAAAATGAATAAAAGGAACGTATCTAGATGTATATTAGTTCTAGATACATTTTTTTCTATCCATTTTGATGACAACTATTTTCGGACGGAGGGAGTACGTAAATGGCATGGAACTACTTTCCCCATCGTGATATATTGTATACTTCACAGTTGAGTGGAGGAATTGAATATCTTTGATACTCCCTTGTTTTTTTTCTGGAAGAAGCATAACGTGTTGCAGTTATACTATATTTATCTAGCACAGTCACTCCTTATGGTTTGTAGACTGGAAGCAAGTATTTTTATTTTGGAAGGAAATTCTAAATCACTACAAAACACACACCAGGAATTTGCTAATTGTTATTCTAATGGATCAAGGGTATGTTTTTGATCTTGAAAAGGAAAATTGGTGGAAAGTGGGAGCACAATATTTTTATGTATAATGGTGGAATTATTGGCAATTACACTAGAATACAATCTTGACACCGAAGGAAACTACAAGTGAAACTCCTGACACTAACATGCTTAGGATAAGTGGGAGGAATTAGCTTGGAATATCATGTCAGGATAATTATTATGTGTTGTTGGAGGAAGCTACTCTAAAAATTTCAGAGGAAGTCTCTTAAGAAGGAAATATACCCACTCCTGCTATTCAATTCTTCACACAAAAGGAAATATACTTTGTGGAAACTCTCTCGCTCTCTCTCCTGGATTTAGGGAAAGAGGAACTAAAGAGATGGTTTGCTAATGGAACATACCAATGTATGGTCTTATAACAAGCTGCACATCAATGGAATAGCAGGCCATATGGTTTTCTAAATGAAGCAAGGCGGTCATCTACATATGTAAGTGTAAAGTATTTTGCATTATTATTGTATGCATTAACATTGTTTTGTTGTTTGCAATGATAAGTCACATTGATGGAAGTGAAAGCTTGGTCATCTTTTAAATTTCATATGAAAGGAACATTTGAAACATCCTATGCTTTACGAGTTGAAATACATAGAAAATATTTTGAAGTGTTTCTCTATGGAAAATTACAAATATGTTAAAATACCTTTGACAAAGGGAATCATACTCAGTGAGGAATTATATTTGAACTCATGACAAAAAATGGTACTGTAATTCGTATGTATCTTCATTATATTATTATACCTTAGCTACCGGAATTTATGCTGCATTCAAGCAGTGGAAGAAAAGACGAGCAGCTGAGGGAATCTCACACATCATTTAAGATTGTGGAAAGTGCATCACAACTTGTCACTTGTTCTGAAGTTTATATTAAAGGTAAACACATTGAGGAAACTATCACTCTATCTACATGATGAGAAATAAGTCCAGGTACGCATATTCAATTTTTTTTTGTAGTACTAATATGGTGCAGGTTCACTGACCGAAGTCTGGAATTTCTTTCAACATATGGTTAATTATGGAACTTCATTTACTGATTGGATTTGATATTATGTGGTTTTGAAAATTTATTCAACACGATTATCTTATACTTGACTCGATGTGGAATTAATCATATTATTATATATGTGAGGAAAAATAACTGATGCGGAATTTCACTTGAGGAAACAAAATACTCAAGGTGCCTATAAAGGTGGAATTACACTCGAGGAAATAATAATCGAGGCGCCAACGACAGTTATGCTGGAATAATTAGGCGGAAACTAAAGGTCTCTGGTGATCTTAAGTATCACAGCAAGGAAACATATTGAGGGAAGGTATCACTATATATTTCTTTGGATTTTCAGCATAGTGTTAATCCGGTTGCTGACCCCTTGACTAAGCCTATTAATCATGAGGTATTTGGTAAGCATTTTAAGGCTATGGGTTTGCGAATATTTGAATGATCGTTTTGGACAAGTGGGAGATGTTGGAATTATGTGTCCTGCAACTATATTCAAATTGCTTGGAATTGTTAATATTCGGAATACCTCATTATGGAATTGTACATGTGTTTATATGTGGAATTGATTTACATGTTTAGCATGGAATTGTTACTTGCTAGAATGTACTTAAGTATATGCTTAAGGAAGCTGGTCGATTATCAGTGAAACACAATATGCTATATATATTGGAAAGACTGCCCGGGTACACTGATGATTGGAAGGAGCTAGATCGCATAGTTAGATTACAGCCCTAATGTTGATCTACATAATTAGAGGAATTTACACTCTATTATGACGCCTTGCTCACAAGCGCGTGCTCCGGGGACACAACGGGTAGAATCCGTTAACAGACAAATTTGATCGTGGTTGGTAATTTGATCTGGACTCTATCCGGAAAACTAGTTGGAAAGACTGGAATCTTATCTGTATAAGAGATGGACTCTTTGGAAAGGCAGTATAAGAAGGTCCCTACCCCTAGCCTCAGAAATGCGAATTGTGAGCGGCACCACGGATAAGCACAGAGGAATTAGGGGGTAGACCGCAAACCCTAAATTTCTAACAGCCCTCACCAGCGTCGACAACCCCGCCCGTCTCGGCGCGGTCGACTCCCCCATCGCCCGGCTCGTCTCCGACGAGTGCGGTGTCGGCGGGGACAAAGCGCCATTCTTCTGCCTCGGCGGCTTCCGGAACACCCGCGGTGTGTATGAGCTCGAGGAGGGCGAGGGGCAGGGGCTCGTGCTAGAGCTCAACGAGACACACTTCGATTTCGGCACAAACTACGAGCTGGAGTGTGAGACCGCGGAGCCCAACCAGGCCAAGGATGTCCTGTAGCGGCTGCTCACCGTGGCTGGGGTGCCGTATGAGTACTCCCGGAGCAATAAGTTCGCGTGCTTCATGGCCGGGAAGCTGCTTCCGTGACTAGGTTTGTGGTTGGTCTTTACCGTGTCCAAAATGATGATTAAACCGTGGTTGCTATAAAACTTGTGTTTCATTAGCACTTTGTTGCGACAATAGGCTTGTTCTGTGGCGAGTGATTTCAAATCTCACAAATGTAATGTTTAGTTCTGTTACATTCTGGTATTTGATAACTTTCATCCAAGAATACTATCTTGGGTGGCAGCCAATGTTTTAAATAGCGCGCTACAAAATATAGCAAGGCCCTTCTCTAAATGCTACACAAGTTATAGCGCGCTAATAGCGTGCTATATTTCAAAATAGCGTTTGGAAAAAAAATCAAATATATCTAGAAATAAAGTATTTAAGCAACTATTGAGAAAATATACACAGTTAATTAGTCAAACTGTAAACCATATCGAGGAAATCAACATCCTTCTATGAATATACAGGGATCTCCTTCTGAATCCTACTTCCCTTTGTTGGTGCTCTTGTCGGCATTCATCTGGTGGTGCTCTTGACAGCGGCATAGCAAGAGACGGGGAGGGCATGGAGATGGCTCAAGGGAAAGTGGGTATGTGACGGTGTGGATGCTTGATTACCTGGTGGTTGACTTGCCGACGGTGTGGTTGACATCGCCCGTCGGTGTAGGATGGAGTTGAGATGGAGGACGCCGCCGCGGCGAGATGATGCTGTCGCCGCTGCTCAAGATATTGCTGCCGCGCTGATGACTAGATCTTGCCGCTGCCTGCGCTCACGACCAGATGTTGCCGTCGCCGTCGCCGTCGCCGCCGCCGCCGCCGCTCATCTGGGCTGGGAACTGGGAAGGGGATGAGAAGTGAGAACTAGGGTTAGCCGGTTAGGTCTCGTGGGAGAATAAGTGAGAAAGCTAGTGGTCGGTCGTGGGTTGGTTTTGGGCTTTTGGCCTGCTGGGCCTGCTGGGCTGCTCAAGATATTGCCGCCGCCGCTCATCTGCACGTTGTAACGTTGTAACGTTACAAAGTTATAGCGTGTGTAGCGCGCTAATTACGTGATTAGCGCCGTAGCGTCCGATTTTGCCAAAACGTAACGTCTCCCTTCCAAATATGCTATAACCGCGTTATAACGGCGAAATAGCGCGCTATTTAAAACATTGATGGCAGCATAGCAACACAAGGGTTTGCATTTCAATCCTCGTAAAAAAAACTTGTCCTGGAGCATGATCCGACAACCTGTGGGAAGAAGCCGGGGCTGGTATGTCTGGTTGGGGAGAGGACTAAATTTCATCTCTCGGGTCCATTTATATACAGGACATACAATCTACTTCCTTTGTTCCAAATATAAACCTTTTTTAGAGATTTCAATACGGACTACATTCGGATGTATATAGACGTATTTTAGAGTGTAGTTTCACTCATTTTGCTTTGCATGTAGTCCATATTAGAATATCTAAAAGGGTTTATATTTAGGAACGGGGGGAGTAGCTAGGAACAAACAGAATTTCGTATGTCCGCCACACGGTTATGGGCAATGAGCCTGTTATTGCAGTCTCACCACACCACATCTTGTTCTGCTCTCCGGTGCAGATGGGCATCCTTAGATTCACCACCTCCCTGATTGCGTGTGTGGATTTATTCTTTCGGGAACACTTGGTAGTTACTTTGTACAATTATGGATGTGTGGTACATCTGTCATGTGATCTATGAATGTGCAACGCGTGGAATTAAATCGTTTGACCATGCCTTCCTTGTTTAGGTAAAACTAAGTAGTTGTGGCAGCTTTGGATGAGAGAACCCAATTCCTGGTAAATTGGACACCATCAATGAGTTCGTCGAGTTTGATTGAACTCTCACACTTTGAACATGCTCTATTTAAAGCAAGGCCATCCCTGTCATAACAGGTACAATAAAATGCCAACACATATATGATTGATGTTATGGCACTATACTTGACTTTGGGAATGACGAGATCGACGGAAGCAACAGGAGCCCACAACTCATGAGTTCAGCGGTGTCTGCACGCCCTACATGTAGTTGTGCACCTCCTCCTCCTGTTGTCTTGCATGTGATCAATGGTTTCAGATCTCTATTTATCACGGATTAGAATATATATTCTGTAACAATGCTTTCCTACATTTGGTGGATTATTGCATTTGTATTTTTTATTGTTATCATCTAGGAGTAGAGACTTTTATTTGAAAGAAAATATGTGCGTGATTCCACAACTTATGCCAAAATGCATAGCATAGCTTAGTATACACGAATTGCAATCTGAACGTTTTTCTCTGTGTCGTCGTCCTGCTTTCTGGTTCTCTGTTATCTGTCATCTTATATCTCTGCTTTCAGCTTTCTGGTGCATAAACCGAACCGTCGAATCTGTAAATATGTACCAGTACCAGTTTGAACCAGGGGATGGTTGGTTGTTTATGTGTGTTGTTAATGAGTTCATTCTGCTCTCTAACTCATTGAATTTTTGGATGTCAATCAACAAGCCTCCCCCTGACTGACTGATTGATTGATTGATTTTTGGCCGGTGCTAGCTTGTGTGTCTTGTGTCGGGCGAGGGAGAGGGACGATGTGCATACGGGGTTGCAGTGCAGAGGCGCCGGTGGTTTCAAGTTGCGGGGCCGGGAGGTGAGGGAGCACAATGACAACAACACTACGTCTCCCTTCTCTCTGTTATCTCTCTTTGTACTGAATTGTCCCCTCTTTGTTGCAGGAATTTCACGGCAACCAGGAGTAACAATATTTTTGGTTACTTGGGAATACGATGATGTTCTGGTGACGTGGAACATGCTGAGATTTGGACTTCAATCCTTGATTGTGCACGGGTATGCATGCTTCACACCCATGCTGCAAACAGATTTTCATTTTCGAAGAAAGTAATAATACTATAACTACAAAATTCATGTTGCAGATTTATGCTCCATGTAGTATACTGGCACATTATAGCTTTATTCAGTTCACCGTTTGCACCATCATGTTCTGGAGTTTGAAATGTACTCCCTTTTTCTGTAGGGATTTCCGAAATGAGTAGAAGACTAATAACTTCTACAACATCAAAGATCTCTGAGATTTTAGAGTATGCACCATATTGATTTACTTATCGATTTATTCACACGTATATTGAGTTCATGATGGAAATATATACGAGTATTTTCATTGTATGGAATTTTTTAATTACTACCAGATGGAATTTGGGAATTAGTCTTACAAAGCTTCCAAAATCACTAAAGTTATACGACTACTACAGAACTGGTTAAAATTAGTGATGTTCTATAATATCTACATGACTGATTACAACACTGCTCATGTGATTTGGTACTTTACTATATGGTAGCTTGTTTTACCCCTGAGGCGAGCTAATGATTGGGAACTTATAGTGCCAAACTGACCTGCATATTCTGTCAAACATTTTTTTGCAGTATTTAGGATCAGCATGGAAGCTGAACTTGTCACCTGATGTTGTTTAATTGTGTGCTATTAAATTCATTGGTTGCCAAGCCTAAAAACTATGTGTAATAGCATACCTTGTTTTCAACATCATTGGCTTGTTTAGAATGCTAAACTGAAGAACTGAAGTACTGAACAAAACAATACAGAAGTCAGTAAAAAGTGTTTAAGAGGAATTTTTTGTCTGCAGTCTGTACTAATAAAATCTTGTGGTCATTCGTTTTGACCTGATCCAAGGCAAGGCCTATCAATGTTAACTCCCAGGCTGTAAAAATTGAATTGATGATTGCATACTCTCGTGTGGATTTTTTATGTGCATGCACGACAACCATTCATTTGTGCCTTTCATCATCAGATAAACGGCCAGTTTATTGTCTGATTAATTAGAGGTTTCTATTTTGGAATGAAAATTTCTGAATTTTTGCTATCCCGCTGGTCCTTACTAATTCAGTATATACTAGAATTTGAAGTTGTGATAATCCATTGTTCTACTATGGAGACTAGGATAAATGATTGCAGTTGCAGGGCCGCCGCCGTTGCTGAACACAAACGGGGCTCGGAGCAGGCCAAACTCCGAGGTGGACCGGGCAACGGATCGTGGAGAGGCGCCCAAGGATTTGTTTTTTGCTTCTGTTGATTGTGCCATCCAATTGGTTTAGACTTTTCACCATTGCTAATTACTAGGGAAGTATGGGTGCTGGACCTGGTAAGTGGCCTGCACGCTACGCTCTTGCCAAATAATTTGCAACCATGCTTGCACTGAATTTTTATTTATTTCCCGATGTACCTTACAACAACTTCGTGATGTAGCACTACTTTGCACTAGCATGCACCTGCAGATATAATATGGAAAATGACTGTCATTTAGAATTACTTCCAAGCTGCATCGTCTATCTGAATGTCAGGCCGAAACCACTGGTTGGCACACATAAAATTTTGGAAGTCGTATGTAGTTCTCCTTCTTTGAGCCAAAATTTATGTCTATGATTGATGAATCAATATAATTTTTTTGTTCAAGCTGGATCCAATAGAACATGGCTTTGGTGGTAGTTCCCAGTACATGTAGAATTTCTATCCTTCTATATGTGTTCTGAAACTATTTAAGGTCACTGTGTAGTAAATTCATCATACTATATGTCCACGGAAACCACTTAAGGTCAAAAGTGACAAGTAGAACCACATGCATCGTTTTGGGTAGTCTAACTTGACTCTATTACTTTTATCTCATAAATCTATGATCGGTGCTTTTTTACGTGGAATATATTCTGGAGCGGTTGCTGGTGTTAGGGATGCATTTATATATGGGATAATTGCATTAGCTATTTCATACGATTGGCATGCAAGGATTTTTCTTCTTTAGTATAACTCTCTATATTTTTATTGTTTCTTTTATTGTTTCCAGAATGCATTTCCTCAATAGAGATGGGAAATGGATACATCGTTGTCGTCCTTCAGTGAGCAGCCGAGGAGGAGCTCCTCCATGCTGATGATGTGGAAGACAGATACCCTGTCCGCGACGCCTGGTTCTGGCCTCATATACATGTAAGTACCCGTTCGTTCATTAATAGATAGCATATAAGAAAGTGTGCCGTCTGAATTTGGATCATGCCATGCACAAGACTATTCAGATTGTTTTCTTGAGGAAAGTGAGTATTCAAGTTGGTTAGATGAAAGTGTATCATCATTTTTTCATGAAAAATAATTTCATAATACCATATTGCAGTGACTTCCTATGTCATCAGCAAATGCAGTGGAGAAGAAGCCGGTTCACCACATGATCATTTAATTTGTTATTGTTTTTTAACTATTCCCTGTTGCATGTATAATCAGAAAAAATAAAACTCCTCCTTTCGGCCCATACTAGGAGTCTGGAAGTGATACTTTTGTGAGGAGTGCTGGAACATGACTGGATCAAGCGAGACAGAGAACAATGGATGAAAGAAAGAGATCAGAAAAGGGATTCACTCCTGACCACCTCATACATATATACATGTGTAAGAGCTTGTCACCTCATACATATCTCTTGTAGCTATATAGGGCTCTTTTCGTATTCTAGGAAATTTTAAAATTACATTTTACTAGGGATGTAATATCAGATGCTAGATATGTGATCTAGAGATTTTAGACTTTCAGGATTCAACCATCAGTTGTCTTCCTTGAATATTTCTTTATTTTTGTAGGGCAATCTGTTTTTTTTTAAATCCTTGAAGCGCCATTCAGAACATATATCGTGGTTGTCAAATTCCTGTGAAATATATACCTTTGATCTCAGTTTTATAGGGAAATTAACATGATCTCATTTTTATCATGCTGACAATATATTATGTTATACCTTTGATTTTGGTAATGGTATGTTTTCCCATGATTGTTGTCATTTTGTTGTCCTACATGTGTCCGTGCGTTGGGATAGTATGAAGAAAAGTTGCAGCTATCCATACATCATTATTTATGGCAGAAGGGAAATCTACTGAATCACAGTCACATTTCCTAAAACTCTCGAATTCCAACTTAGCGGTGTTGATGACCATGATGAAACTATGAAATATTAAGCGATACTTTTCCATTAATTTTGTCATTCTCATCGTATCATTGATGTGACTGTGTGACTCAAGTTTTGATTTCTCCCTCACCTTTTAAGTTCAAAGTAGTATTCAGCAAGTTGTTGTGTCGAATATAAATCTCTGAAACACTTGCTACATAAAGGTTCAGTTATATCATCAATAATGCCAATGCTTCTGGCTGCTGTTGCTGGCTCCTAACAGCAAAAGCAAGTCTGGAAACACGTATGGTAATGGTGTGACAAAAAAAATCGAGAGAGGTTTTGAGTATGCTTTCTTAGCTGTGACACTTTGATTTAGCTTACTTTGCTAGGATACCAGAACTAGCACTCTACGAGTGAAATAATTTATTTATTTAGCACCATTACCAAATTATTACTTTGTATTCCTGAAATTTTATTATAACTGAATGTGGTGAAATGCAGTGAAAATATTGTTGATTTTGATTTTAAAATGGCTAAATTGGAGGAAAGCATTTCTGCTACATTCATCAGCAATACTGCACCATATACTATAGAAGCTTGGGACACTAAATCAGTTGTTTCTGATGGATCTTCTTGGACTCAACAGTATCAATCTACTTCCCAGGCATGTGGTTTATTTTATTCTTTAGCTCAATGGAAAACCATGGCAAGTTCTATTTTACCTTTAGGGTGTTGTCAAAATGATTTCAATGAGACCAATTAAGTGACTAGCCTATGGAAAAATGATGATATGTTGTTAAAATGAAATAAAAATAGATAAACAGAAAAATGATGATCTATTGTTGATTGTCTTCAACAGAAACAAACCTGTTCATAGTTTTCTTAAGTTTTTTCTTTGATGTGACTCTTTGCCTGACATGTTGATGTTATTATGTATCCCATATTGGATTTCACATAAGGAATGTCCATCCCTGAAGCACAACCTCGCGTACATGGTTAAGTGGACCAGACTAAGTCCGGAAGAAGATTGAAAATTTCAAACGTGAGAATGACAACTACAGGAAGACTATAAGACTTTATATTGATTCTTCTTGTATAATCACTAGAAACGCCTAGGGCCAACTTTATAATGATTTTTTTCTAGACAGGAGAGCCAAGTGATTGAGTCATTCATCTCTATGGACGTGAATAGCTGACAAGGGCCACCTTGATCAGAATCGCTCGATAAACCAGTCCTTCCAGAAAGACAAGCAAATCCTGCCAGCAAAATCATATTACAAATAGACAGGACACAAGGCATCCCAGACCACACAAGCAAGTAAATGATCGATATAGAGGTTTGAATATGATTGAGCCATACAATATGGGAATACATGCTACATGCTAAACAAGTTAGACGGATCAAAGTAATGATGGTCAATAAAGACGGAAAAATCATGGCACGCAACAGACGAGTGACCGAGTATAATGAACTTTTTATAGTCATGGATTAGTCATGTGTTAAACAAGTTCTATTCATGGATTAGTTATTATCAAGCCTGTTGTTCTTTCTATAGTCATGTGCTATTTTTTCAATTGAACACATTGAAGTTCCTATAGATTTTCATGGTTTATGCAAAATAGCTGAGCCTGGTTGTTTTATTCATACATATTCAGGATTGTTAGAGTCTAGAATTCGTCGGTTTATGTTGTGGAGAGAGCAGTAGTGTTGTTCATCTTCTGGTTTTGATATAATTACTAACATTTATTCATTTTAAAGATTACTGGATTAGTGCATGCTAACAAACCCTGTACTGTCAAAGCATTGTTCCAATGTCTCTTAAAATATATTTTTTCATAGAGGGTCGTTGTGACAAGTGTGGTAGCATGCTGATCCAATAAAAGACCGGTGAAGACAAGATCAAGTTCCGCCACTTCTGCTTTGAAGAGACTGCTACCAAGCTGTACCTCAGCCTCAAGGACAAGAATGACTCCAGTTTGGGGTTCAACATGCTGCTCGCAAATCCTAATACAATATTTGAGTCTCACCATGTTGCTTCCATTATAAAATGTGGCTTCATGATGGCAGTATTGCCAACATTGACCTCATCGAGTCCACCAAGATTAGTAAGCCTGGGATCAAGGATGCAGGTCCCTATCACATTCAGGCACATATATCCTCATATGCAGTCTGATATATTCAATGGTAGATCCACCAGGTATACCATCAAGGTTAAGATCAACATGAATAACTCCATTGTGTAGGGCTAATAACTTCAGGTTCAGTGGGAGGGAAACAATTGTGTAGAATGCCCTATCGTTTGATGTGATATATGCCCAAGAGATTAGGAGTCCTTGATTGTAATATGTGCCAATTCTTAAAGAAAGCAAGGAGTGAAGTAGAAGCTTCACCATTTGAGCACCAAGGACGTATCATTGACTACAATGTTCATCAGGTTGCTTAGAAGAGATGTGAGCAAAAGTATTATCATTTGTAAATATTCTTTTCAAGTGAGATGAGCAGCAGTACCAACATAGATAACAATGTTAAAGTATCTTTAGATTTTTCTTGGTCATTTTTTTGATAGAGCTGGCATTTATTTGGATATGATTTTCCATGGTGGGGAGAGATGGCGACGGCGCGGGGTGAGTAGGTGGAGCGAATGAGATATGAGTGTGAGCAATGTGTTGTGGGCTGAGAGAGTGAATCGCCTTTTTTAGATAAGAAGAAAAGGAGTTGTTGATTGCTTTTTTAAGGGAAAACCCACTGTTTGCTTCAAAGGTGAGCCATATCGAAATTGGATGTGACCCACTCTAATAGAAGGCACGATGCCACTCACTTCGACTAAAAATGTCACATGCTATTATCTAGCAGCTGACCGATGAATATATCTTTACTTTTTCGGGCCAGAGTTTAAAACTGATGGCTTTGGATGATGCTTTGATGGATTGGACTGAGACCTCGTCGTGTTTTACACAATCAGAAGAGGTGCATACAAATAATTGTTATTTTTTGTATATATTTTGCACATGATAACAGAAAAGGTATATTTCTACATATATGTTTATTATTGTAGGGGATGAGAGAGATAAAGATGGATTATGTCGACGTTTAAAACATCGACAAGGGGCCCCATGCGATGTCATTGAAAGGCGCAAAAATATCATCAAGTTTTATACACCAACATGAAAAAAAATTAAAGGCCCGTGGCAACGCACGGGCATTGCACTAGTTCCATATAGAGATGTACTCTAATTGGCATTATTTCTAGTAGTATTGCTGACACGGAACAATTCCATTTGATACTCCTCCTACGACACGAATTCTCTCGCCTAATTACAGACTGCTAAATCGAGCTACTTTCCTCCTTTTATTTTGGTTCATGTATCCTAAAATGAATAGCCACCTTCTCCATTTCTCTGGGTGGTCATGGCGGTGTGTCTTAGTGGCAGGGACAATATGATAAACATTTTCGTTTGTTTGTTATTGTACAGTAGTATTTTGTTCAAAAAATGAATTGATCAAAATGACAAGGCAACGTTATATTTGGGGCATCCTCTACTACTTTCTCGGTCCTTTCTGACGGGAGTTGTTCCTCCAGCTTCAGATAGTAGGACAGCTACACTCTTGTTAATGGTAGGCTGCATCAATTTCAAAAGTGGTTTCACATTCTCCGACTTCTCTTCAAGTCAGCATCACGGCCCCGCGTAGCACTCGTGACCGGCTCGGGCGTTCACCTAGCTCCTTCTCGCCGTCATCGGCACACACCGTCAGGAAAAGCGCGGCGGCGGCGGGATCTTCCCGGGTCGCCCTGTCCTCAATTTGGTTGTGCTCGAAGGGGAAAAGCTCGTCAGCATCGGCACTGTGGCATGGGAGTGCGACACCGGCTTGGAGGACACCGGAACGGTGGCTTCGGGTTGTTGTCACTTGTCAGTGGCTCTCGTGGTCGAGGTGTTCCCTGTGCGTGTATCCGGTGTCTCGTGCATGTTTCTAGCACCTGGATGTGGTGTTTTTGGCCGCCAAGGCAGGAGGAGGTGTTGCCACGGTCGAATCACGTTGTGGTGCTCGGTGGACTTGGACAGAGGGCGTCGTGCTGATTTGTTCCATGCTCTGGAGGTCTGAGGCTCTGAGCGTCGATCGGTGCTCAGTTTTGGCCGGCATCATGGAGGAACTCCGGGCCAAAGTCTTGCTCGACCGGAGGTCGGTGTCGACAATGGTGGCGTCATTTCCCTCCTTAGAGGCATTGTCATTATACCTGGCCAAACGGGCCGGCCCGGCCCGCGGCAATCGTGCCTGGCACGGCACGATTATTAGCCGGGCCGTGCCGTGCCGGCCCACGGGCGGGACCTTGCAGCCCAGGCACGGCACGCAGCCTATCTGGGCCGGCACGCGACACGCCCAGGCACGCCGGCCCGTTATCACACGCTGGGCAGCTTGGCGCATATTTACCTCGGCTGGCGCGTTTTTCCCCTTTGTATAGCAAAAAAAATCCAAAGAATGTCCAAAATATATAGAAAAATGCACAAAAAAATGTAGAGTATTATCTGGGACAAATTCAGAATTTTATTAGCGCTTGCCTCATTAAAACCTTCCATCCCAAAGAAGTAAAAGAGTACAAGCTATGCTCTGCAAATACTAAAAGATTAAAAAAAATAGAAAGAAATATATTAGAGCACTACAAATGTACGCATGCACTATAAAATTATTGAACATATTAGAGCACTAGGTATTTATATAGGACATATTTATTTATATATTTCAAAAGAAAGTTAAACGGGTTGTGCCGTGCCGGCCCGCGTGCCCAGCCTCCAGGCCCAGGCACGGCCCATGGCGTGCCGCGTGCCGTGCCTGGCCCGTTTAGCCCGGGTCGTGCCGTGCCTGGGCCGTGCCGTTCCTGCGTGCTACCGGGCCGGCCCAGTTAGCACGGCCCGTTTGGCCAGCTATGTTTGTCAGCTTCTCTCCTCCTCTCGTGGTGGTGGACTCTTCGCTAGCTTTGGACTGCAGAAGCGGGCGACGCTGTTGGCTAAGTCACTTCTCGCAGGTTTGCTGCCGAAAGTTCGCAAGCATGGTCTCAACATCCGAGTCGTCCGAATCAGACGAATCCAAGAGCAAGAACTTCTCGCACAGGCTCAACTCCATCTACATGCGCACCGGCGCGTCAAATTAACTAAACCTAGATTGCAAAAATCACAACAAAACCCACTAACCGGTGGCGGACGCGGCGGGTGATCCCGGGCGGCGACGAGGAGGCGGGCACGACGGTGGTCGATCCCCGGCGGCGGCAGCGACGAGGGCGGCTCTTCTCGCCGGATCCGGGGGGAGTGCAGCGTCTCGGGGCGGGAGGGTGTGGGCGGCCCAGCTGACCGATTCCGCCCGCAGATTTGGCTGGAAATCGCCGGCGACGCGCGGGTGGAAGCAAGGGCGGTCGGCGGCGGAAGGAGGGGGGAAAGCGCGGGGGCTGAAATGTCCGTCCCGCCAACTGCTTCTCTGTGATGCAGAGCACCGCAGCCGCGAGGGGGAAACCCGCGTATTCCTGAGTTGGGGTCGGGATTTTGCCGCGCCCCTCAAATTTTTTTGCGGGCCAGGGCGGGATGCGGGGTCTTATCGGGCAGGTTTTTCCGCCCCTACCCGCATTTTGGCGGTAATTTTACGGGTCGGGGACGGATGCGGGGTCTGCTAGAGTTGCTCTAAGGGACCGGCGTCACCTTGAAGAGCCAGCACACATATGTTTGCGTGACCCCCTCTCGTCCTAGGGGGAGTGGATGCCGGGGTGGCGGGCCCCAGTGGTTGACGCCGTGCCTCAGGCGGCGGCCTCAGGAACCATGGCATGCGGCAACTCTATGAGGCAGGGTTGTGGCTTGGCATGGCTTAGGTGGCCATCCTGAGTGGATAGTCGGTAGGGTTGTCAGCTCGACCGACGCGTCCTAGCGGGACGGTTTGATGGTATGTCGGGGCAATGCCCTGAGCAGTGTGGTTACGGGCAGCTGGGTCGTGTGGAGGGTAAGTCATAGTGACATGTCAAACCAAGTTTGAGCCATGTCTTCGCATGATTCCCTCTCGTCGCTCGAAGTGGGGGTGTTGCACTCTAAGTGCATGACCTTCACGTCGGATTGTTCTGTTTATGAAGTGGGTGCCACATCAAAATTATGTGTTGGATACTTAGAGCATCTCTAGCAGACCCCTTAAAACGCATGAAACTGTCGGTTTACAGTTTTAAGTCAAAAAAGTGGCTCAAATAGAACTCGTAAACAACTTTGACACGTAAAAATTTTGAAGGGGCGCGGTAAAAAACTTCTCCCGATCCGTAAATATGTAGTTTTCGCGTCTGTTTTTATAATGCCCTGTATCGAAGAAAAACAGTTGGCGGGAGCCCAACTATCACAAAAACATCCGCATCCGCCGTCCGCGCCGCCCCAAACGCCACCCCGGCCGTCCCCATACGCCGGCAGCCCGTCCCCGGCCGCCGCCCGCCGGCGTCTCTTCCGACGAAAGAGCTAGCTACGGCGACGGATCGATTGTTGATCTGGATCGATTGGAGTTGGCTCGGGAGCTAGCTAGCACATGGATTTGGCTGCTTTCGTGTGCTTCGTATTTGGCGGCTCCGTATTTAGCCGTCTTCGCTCCAATTTGGTCATTTTCGTGCGTTATCCGCCGGCTTCATAGGAGATCATGAACACGGGCGAGAGGAAGAAGAAGATGTGGGAAAAAATATGAGGATATTCGGTTTCACAGTTTATGTTTGAGGGGTTTATTCTACCGCGGCTCGGGCCGACCCTTAAAACGCGGTTTAAGGGGTCTGCTAGAGATGCTCTTACACATCACACCATAATTTCATACATATATCAATGCCACATGCATGCGGGGGAGGTGTTTTGAACCTCCCTCGCGCGGTCGGACGATCGCCAGTTCAAGGGGCCCGCTCAGTCTAGGGCTTTGACCGGAATCGACAGGGATAGCCCATGGTGTATTCCTTATTTTTTGGATTAGAATAGGTCATGGTGACATGTCAAATCAAGTTTGAGTCCATATCTTCATAAAATTTCCTCCTGTCATCTCGAAGTGGTGGTGCCGCACTCTAAGTGTAGGTTCTTCCTGTTTCGTCTGTGAAGCGGGTGCCACATTAAAGTTGTGTCTTGCATATTTAAATATCACATCATTTCTTGATACATATATCAGGGCCACATGCATGTGGGGGAGGTCCTAGTTCCAACCCTCCCTCACATGTATGTGTACAATTTATAGATACATGTTTAATATTTTAAAATACATGATTAACATTTTAAGGACATATATTTTTTATGTCAATTTTTTTCATACACACTGTACATTTGTTGCATACATCAACAATATTTTTATATACACACTTAACATTTTTTATATACATGTTTGTTATTTTAGAGAACATATAATTTTTATGTTCACTTTTTTACATACACATTGTACATTTTTATAAACATCATAAACATTTTTTATACGTTTTAAACTTTTAAAATACATAATTACATTTGTTTCATATATATGTTTTGATGTCTACTTTTTCCCATACACATTTGTATAATTGTTTTGTACGTCAAACAATTATACACATTTAACCTTTCTCAGATACATAATTAACATTTTTTTCGTATACATCTATTGATGTCTATATTTTTCCATACAAATTCTATATTTTCTGTACACATTAGAAACATTTATTTATACATGTTTAACATTTTTCCAATTCATGATCAACATTTCTTTCAGTTATGTACGTAAAGTGATTTGTATAATAGATATATTTAGAATATAAGCAAAGGTAAAAAAATAAAGAAAACATGTGGAAAATACGGAAGGAAAAAAACCGAAAAGGCGTCATTTCCTTACTGGGCCGACCCATTCTGGCAAACGCGAGGCTGCGCCCTGTCTCGCCTGAGACGAGACCTGGCCGCGCACGATTTATTTGACAATCCAGCCGTACATGGACACCTGTGGGTGGAGAAATTGCTAATTGAGCTCGACCTTCATGGAGCCTTAATTTGTAAAATAAAAAAGGTCTCACAAAAATCTGAAAAAGTAACATACATATCGATGAATTCTACTTGTCTGCAAAGTTTCATGGCGAAATAAGTTTTTTGCGAGCTACACAAAAATGACAAAATCAAGTAACTATAAAAGTACATGATTTCTTGTGTACAACTCACATAAAAACGTTTCTTATGATGAAATTTCACACACATATCTATAAGTATTTTCGTAATTATTTTTTACAAATCAACTAAAATTTTGGCCTCCATGGTGCGCGTGAGCAAATAATTCGCTCTCGGTAGAGAGCTCCTATTGGCTGCTCTCGGCGTCAAATTCACAGGCAAACACACATGGCCCTTGCCTTCTTGGGTCGGTCTTGTAACGCGTTGGGTGTAGTTGCCGACTCTTGCGATTTTCCTCCATTCGCTTTTCCCTTGATTTTTCGGTGTCTTCAAATAGTAATTGAGATCAAAGCCATCGCAGCTTAAATAAACCAAGGCTCGATTCCTAGCAGATTTTGAGAAAAAGTGCATAGCATGTATTTCAATGTATACTTGGACTGGCCTAGGCAATCTTTGACGAGCCACCGGCTGGAGGTCACTTTTCCTCTGGAAAGTTGGCTATTTTATAGTCTATTAAGAATAAAAAATTCAAAATTCTGTAAAATGCTCTCAAATTTTAATTAATAACCAAAAAAATTAAAATTAACAATGAAAACTGTAAACCTAAAGAAAGAATCCAGAACCAAACTGACTAAAACTGTAAACCTAAAGAAAGAAAAGAAAACAGAAAAGAGCCAGAAGAAATAAAAGAAACGGATAGAACAGAAACACAAAAAACCTAGAAAACACACTAAAGAAAAAACATAACGAAAACCATCGATTTTTGTAGCACTTGTTGTCTAGTTGGTTGGACCATGGATCGACGATATGTCCGCCGTGTCGATATTTGAACGCTCAGAACATATATAAGGATTTGGCATGTTTTTCTAGTGAACAATCCAACTTTATTGATAAACTAATGAGAATATATCAGCTCGAGAAAAACAGGCACGCACAAGCAGAAGAAAGATTCTTGATAAAACTAAAAGTTACATAAAAGTCTTCGAGTCATCCACTCTAACTTCACATTGTGCATCTTGACATTTCTCTGGAACACCAACCAAAAAAATTCACAGAAGACCAAACCTGCATAGGCTGAACTAATCTCAAAGGGTCTGAAGAGTTGCTTGAGTTGTCCACCCCAATAGGCGAGAACTTATGATTGTTGAACGCATTGTGGGCGGAGACATACCCCTTGCAAGACAGGTTACCAAATCATTGATTTATCGTCATACTATCGTGGAAAAATTTCACGAGCACAAAAGAACAAAGCATAAATTTCACGAGCACAAAAGAACAAAGCATGAGGATTACTGAGTGCTCCTATTCAATGTATAGCCAATTGTAGGGTGGACCAGTCCACCTAGCACTTCGTGCACCTTTCAATGTTGGGCAATGGATTTTCTATACAGTTTTCAGTGTTTTTCCCCGGAAAATATGACATTCGATATAAATATTATTCTGGAAAATTCGAAAAATTCTTAAAAATGTTCATTACCTTCCAAAAATATTCAATTTTTTAATGTTCACAAGTTATTTTAAAACTTTCATACTTTTTCTTCAAAAAACAAGAATTTAAACTGTTCAAGCTTGAAAGTATTTCATGAATTTTTAAATATATATATATATATATTAAAAGATGCACGAATTTTTAAAGTATTCATGAATTATTCAAAAATTAAAAGAAAGAAAAACAAAAAAACCAAGCCAGAAGAAAAAAAACAGAGAAGGCCGTGGAAAAAAACTTTTGAACGCCTTGGGGTAAGTCATGTCAAGACGAACTCGTGTTGTTTTTGCGAAAAAGACCCAAATATATTCTAAAGGTTCACTAGAAGTACCAAGCATCCTAAATATAACAAAAATTACATCGAGGCCACTGGACCACCGAAGGACCACTACTGTCATTAGATTGAACTGGCGATGTTATTGTCGGCACTCTCATACCGAAGCGGGCCTGATCCTGTTGATGACAACCACAAAGTCTTCGTGCACATGCCCCTACGGACCAGCGCCTCGGAGCCGCAGTTGAGCCTTGAATCGGTCAAACAACCAGATACCAAATCAAATCTGCCATTGTGTATCCATGACGAGAAACCTTAACCTCGCAGTCTTGAGGAGTCGGCGAAAATCTACAACAAAGCTCCATGTACTCCGTCCTCATGGATGAACTCAAGGAGAGTTGTAGCCCAAAAGACCTACTCAAAGATGAAACGCCACCCCTATAAAAACTACAATCCTAACCTATCTACTAGCCGGAGCACGAGGATACTCCTACCCCGCTACCGGCCACCAGCCGCTGAAGCACCAGGCAAAGAGGAGGTGAATTCCGGGCTCGCTGGTGTAGATGGAGGAGAAGATTATATCCTCTAATAATATACTCCCTCCGTTCCATAATATAAGAACATTTTTAACACTAGTGTAGTGCTAAATATGTTTTTATATTATGGAACAGAGGGAGTAATAGAAAAGAGAAAACGGACCGGCAGACGCTTCGTTTCATCGTAGGTGTTTGGTAGTGCTAGAACGTGGTACTCGTTTCATCCACGATGGCGGCTGTCACGTCTTTGAGCATCTGTTTTTGAAGATGACAATCAAGCCTTCATTTTCTCCTAGTTGAGAAACGAATAACAATATATTTCGTGGTGAATTATTTTTGAACGTCCGCAGACTGCACACATCCCCGGGGAACTAATTCTGCCGTGCCAGACAAACTTATGCACAATTCGTTGAGAACCTGGAACCCAAACATGTCACCCACCCGAATAAATAGCTTCAGACAAAGAGGATGAAAAAAATAACTTACAATACAAGCCCTTATGGATTTGGGTATCTGAATTCTGACGGGACTGGATTTTCAACGCACCAAGGAAGTGCGCAGTGTGCTAGTTCAGACTTTATATATGCTTCATATTCATAACAAGATCTGATGAAGAACTGTTATCAGATCAAATTAAATTGATGTGTAGTTCTTGCTTCCACGTTGCAGTTTGACAGGGTTTGCAAGAGGAAACACAAACACTCGACAAGCGCGTGTGTTCATACACCACACACGCCTCCTATATATCCAGCCTCAGCCACATCACAGCAGTGCCCAACAATGACACTCACACGGACGGGCTGTGACAACACACACAAACGCTCTCACTCACATGTGAGATTACCGGGCACACAGACATGGGCTTCTTTCCTCTGAGAGCCAAGGACTATTCGCAAATTTACAGGGAAATACAAGTTCGCACAGACATCTACGTGTAGAGAAACTGGATCAAGAAATATCTGTCTGCACTGACACACACACGTAGAGAAAATCTCTAGGGAAAGCGACGACGGTCAGAGCATGATCTAGTTCCGATCTGCTGATCATTTCATCAATTTTCAGACAACACTCGTCACATGCCGTGGTGATGGGTTTTTGACTTTGCTTGACAAGCATGGCATTGCTTTCTTCATTTTGTGTGGATGCTTTCAGAAATGCCAACCTGCAGGTACATAGGTTCATCACATTAGCATTGCATTATACTCCTGAATATTTTCAGCATATCATCCACCAAATTTGTAGGGAGATTTACCAGGGAAGACATTCATGCAGATTTGCTTAACAGCTTGGACTTTCCTGACGCTACCATCACAGAGTGGTATCTGAATTCTGACTGTAGTTCAAAGCAAGATACTGATTTTTAGTATACCAAAGAAGTGCACAAGAGCGCGTCCATCAGTTACTGAGCATGGCAAATGAGTAGTTAGTTAGGATGCACAAGAACGCATCCATCAGTTACTGAGCATGGGAAATGAGTAGTTAGTTAGGACGCGCTTACTCTAGTTCGCTTAAGAACGAATCGGCTTTGCAGCTGATGTCATCCGACACTGGATTCCTGACAGACAAGAAATCAGTATCGAGTCTGATAAGCAATTTCCTTGATGTTGAGTAACGTGATTGTATTAAGAAACATAGGTTAGACTAGGAAATATTCTGGCTTGCCTTGTACTCCAAGTAGATCATATACTTCTATATATATGCCCACGAGGTTGCTCAAGCAATACAACAACTATTCCATCAATCCCTCTCTTCCTTCTAACATGGTATCTATCGCAAGTCGATCCTAAACCCTAACAGCAGTCGCTTCCGCACCCGCGCGCCGCCCCCGGGGCGGTCGGCCTCCATGACCGCCGCCGGGGGCCGTGCCGCCCGTACCTAGGGTTCGTCCGCCGGCCGTGTTGGCCGGCTGTCCTAGAGAGTCTTTTTCCCGATCCTTTGATCCGGGTTTTCTCTCTCTCGCCGATCGCTTTGATCGGCGTCTACTTTTTGGTTTTCCGGTCTATGTGATCCGGTTTGCGTCGCCCATCGCCGCCGTCGACCCCGTGCGCCTCTACTCCAACACCGGCGCGATTGGCCGGCTTCTTCACCGACCCAGCGGCCTTGTGCGTCGTCCGCGCGTCTGTCCATCGGTCGCCCCGACTCGGCAGCCTCGCACGTCGTCCGCGCGTCGGCCCGCCGGTCGCCCCGACCTGGCGGCCTCGCGTCATGCGGCGGCCCTTCACTGCCGCCGTTCGCGCGACGGCCCGCCCGTCGATCTACGCCGGCCGTCACCGCCCTGTTCCGACCGGGACTCCTGCATCACCCCGACCCGGCGGCCTCGTGTCATGCAGCGGCCAATCATAGCCGCCCTGCTGACCACCGCCGCCGGCTTCATCTCGGACTCCGTCGCCACCACGCCTCCACCGAGCGGCGTCCCCGACCTCGCGCGTGATCGGCTTGATCACCCGCTCGCCGCCGCGATCCGACTCATCTACGCCGCGCGACCGACCTGGCCCGTCGGTTACGCGCGCCTCCGCAGGTCCCGTGAAGATCGTCCCCGAGTTCAGTGCGCCTCTCCACTGATCGAGCATCGGGCTGCCGCTGTGTCGCCCCGTCGGGCCGCAGCGCCGCCGCCCCGTGGTTCTTCTCCCGGCTGCACCGACCCGCGTCACCGCTGCATCGCCCCTTCGGGCCGTAGTGCCGCGGCCCGCGGTCCCCCGCCGCCCCGAGGGCGTCCGCTCTAGGCCGTCCCGTGGCTGCATCGACCCTCGCGCCGCCGCTGCGTCGCCCCGTCGGGCCGTAGCGAGCGTGGCACGCGGTCCACGCCGCCGTCCCGAGGCCGTCCCCGCGGCTGCACCGGCTCGCGAACCGCCGTTGTGTCGCCCCTTCCGGCCGCAGCGTCGCGGCCCGCGGTCCCCGCCGCCGCCCCGAGGTCTTCCCACCGTCGCCCCGACCCGCCTGCCGCCGCTGCGTCGCCCCTTCGGTCCGTAGTGCCGCGGCACGCAGTCCACTCCGCCGTCACCGCGCGTCGACCTCCCGTGGTATGCGCCGCGCCGTATTCCTTGGCGCGGGAACGCCACCGTCCGCGCCGGTCTTCGTCACGTGTCAGGGTTCTTCGCCTACTTCGAGCACCGCCGCCGCACTCCTAACCTAGCCGCCGCCGCCGCCGTCAGGCCGCCGCCGCCGCTCTTCTTTGGCCGCCGCCGCGGCTACCTCTGTAGCTGCCGTCGCCGCCCGTCCACCCCACTTCGTCTTCATCCAGCACCAGCTCGTCGCCAGCGTCGCCGTCATCTACCCTGACTGCTTCATCTACTCCGACAACCGCGGGTGACATTGGCCCCGTGCCGATTGGCGCCGCAACCGTCGTCGAGTCCTTCTTTGCTGGCCTCTCTGACCTCTTCGACATGGCGTACAGCTCGTGCAGGTCCCAGTCTACGCATGCCCGGTGCTGGCAACACCGATGCGTGCCTTCGTCCACGACGCGTCCCCGGGCCTGGCAAGCCTGGTGCGGCGCTTCGTCAACTTCGTCTTCGTCCGTCTATGCATGCCCGGTGCTGGCAACACCGGTGCGTGCCTTCGTCTACGATGTGTCCCCGGGATTGACAAACCTGCCGCGACGCGTCGTCAACAAACATCTCCTTCCCGGCGCACCACTACTTCGACAACAATGCGCCCCTGCTAACTCGGCGCCTACTTGCGCCCGCGGCTCCACGGTGACTTCCTCGACACCGGCTACCCGACTCGACATCGACCACGGCGTTCTTCGCACGGCTACCTCGACCACGGCTCCACCACCCACGCTCTCGGCTACATCGACAAACGGCACAAAGGGCTACCGCCTGCTTGAGCAACCTCGTTGGTTTCCACTCCAGCCACGACTCCGCGATGCGTCGACCGTTACGACTGTGGGGGGGGGGGGTGTCCGTCGGCTTGCCTTCGGATTCTTCTCCAGTCTCACCGTCTGCGTCGCTACCGTTGTGACTGCGGGGGGATGTTGAGTAACGTGATTGTATTAGGAAACATAGATTAGACTAGGAAATATTCTGGCTTGCCTTGTACTCCAAGTAGATCATGTACTCCTATATATATGCCCACGAGGCTCAGGCAATACAACAACTATTCCACCAATCCCTCTCTCCCTTCTAACACTTGAGAAAGGAGAAGCAAATCACGATAATAAAAGAACTTTTTCATCATTTTAGATTATGTGTTGTCATCAAAGCAATCTTGGAATTTACTCCTCTTTATGAAGCAGAACAGAGGTTTAGCTAGATTAAGTACTGTGCTGAGTTGAATTGAGCACAGTTCAGGGTAAATTTAAGCAGAGATGGAGCGCACCTTCCAACTGGACCAATCACCTTGAGCGTTGGTCAGAGAATTGAGGGATGTAACTAAAAGATTTTTCATGGCCGACTTTGCTCATAGGTTGGGTTGATGTAACCTGATCTCATGAAGAACCAGCGGTCACTGCTGACACCATACTTCTGGTTGTCCTGCTGAAGAAAATTAGCAGATACGTAATCAAGCATAATACTCCATTTGTAGTGATCTAAACGATCTTATATTAGTTTACAGAGTAGATCTTAAGATATTCTTTTTGTTGGCCAAATGCTAATTAAAATTGGGATTTCGCCTATGTTAAAAAATTAAGCATAATAGATTGTGAGAGCGGTGGGATTTCACCAGCTGGGGTATCTGCTGACATATGCGCAGCTAACAAATTAGCACTAGGCAATAGCAGGAAGTACTAGAGATGACACAGAGCAGTAAGCAACGAGATGTGCTTGTCCAAAAGATGTGAAGAATGTGGCAACGAGACCGAAGATCAAAAGATTTCAGTCAACGGTTCCTAAAAGACGAAAATAAAAAGTGACCAGTTGGGACATGGAGTAAGTTATACAGTATTATACGTACTGAGGAAAGATGGCATACACACCTCAGTGACGAGCTACCAAAATAGACTGTCCTCTAACTCCGAATTCTGCTGGAATGTGTTTAACTGGGATAGGCACCAAGTGGTGGAAATACTCCCCGCCTTCTCTGCATCGTCTTCCCAACTCGGGGCATTCCTCTATTTCTAGGCTGTCAAGGGCTGGCAACCGCTGAAGGAGACCATCCGGGAAATCCTCTATCTCTGGACAATCAATGATTGTCAATTCCTGAAGAGAAATGAGGCCATCCATCCCATCAGGCAACACTTTCAGGCCACTGCAGCGATTCACATATAGGTCTCTCAGCTTTGCCAGATCCCCAAGGTTTGAAGGAAGTGCCACCAAGTGATGGAACCATTGAATCCACAAAATTTCAAGGGACGTGGGCAACCTTGGAAGATCCTCGTGGGATGAAGTCCTGTGCTCCAGTAACCGCAGGAATTTAAGGACAGGGCTCAGTGGAAAACTTGATAGCTTGGGACAATCGGTTATTTCTAGCTCTTCAAGCATTGGGAATGTTACTAAGCTATCAATAGCCACTCCCGCACTGTTTTCTGCCCATCCCTCTAGACTAAGTAGATATTTCAAGATCATCTTCTTCAACTTTGGGAAAATCTGTATAGTGGTAATGTGTCCTCCACCTTCTAAGCAAAAGTTATCGCATAATGTCTTCAAGTTAGGGATGTTGTCCAAGAATAAGGACTCCAGTGAGGGTGACAACCATACTAAAGGTATATTCTTACACCTTGTCCAGTTGGAAATTACAAGCTTTCTTAAACAATGAAACATCTGAGGGCCTCTCATCCATTGTGTCCTTTCTAGGCAACCATATCCATATATCTACAAAATTTGGATCTTGCTATGAGGTTCTAGATACCGGAACACTTGTTCCTCATTGCATGCCTCATTTCCGGGATTGTCATATCTTTTAAGGCCCCAACAGAGCAACAACTCACTCAAATTTTGCTTCTGCTGGAGATTGGCTTCTTTTGCATGCTGTGCACTCTTTATTTTTCTCAAATTGTACAGTTCCAACCTGTTGCTAAGGTGCCGCAAGTCTTTGAGCTCCTCAATACCACAACCATCTCTTGTATCCACAACAAATGTTGTTAGTGTGTGAAGGTTGTTCAGCTGACCAACGTTTGGAGGCATCCTCTCCAACTCACATCCATAAAGAAAAATATGTATTAGCTTTCTCAGGCTCATCATCATGTGTTCTGGAAACTGTGTTAGCCACTTGCAACTATTGAGTCTCAAAGTTGCATGTTATACAATAGACATATTGAATCAAGCAATGTAGCATTGACGCTGCAATAGGAGAGGTCAAGGTACCGTAAATGTTTTGCATTTACTGCTTTGAAGCTGGTGCAAGAACTCGGCCAACGCAATGCTCGTAATGATACATGTGAGAATAGCTTAAAATCCTGTCGCATCCATGGAACTAACAAAGTGCGGAGATATGTTTTGACATCGAGCAACCAATAGATCTTTTCCAATTCAACACCCTCTATTTTTATGTGATGGACATTTGCTACAGATGCTTTCAGTTCAATCAGTTCTTCTATGGTGGCACATTCATTGCTAACATCTCTGGCTAAGTCATGCATTAAGTCATGCATTTTACATACAATTACCTCGTATGTCATATCATATAAGATATGAGAATAGCCATCACTTTTGACTACCATTTTCATATCTTGCAGGAAAGACCTCCAAACCAATTCATGGAAAACAAATTCTCCTTTTTGTGTTAAATCCATTGTTCCCTCTTCTTCAATAAAGCCATTTGCCATCCATAGTTGGATCAACCTATCCTTCTGCATCTCATAATCCTTGGGGAAAAGTGCATAGAATGCAAAGCATTGCTTCATTTCAGATGGCAAGTGTTTGTAGCTTAACTTCAGTATTGGCAGGACTTCATGTTTGCCTCCAACATTATCCCCAATGTTACTTTCATCAATGGCCTTCCATTCCTCAAATTTTTGCTTTGAACTCAGCAGTCCACCCATTGTCTTGAGAGCAAGAGGCAACCCCCCACATTTATTGACAATGCGTCTTCCAATGATGACTAACTCTGCTTGCTCCTCTACACCACTGCTAAATGCTTTGTTCGAAAACAATTCCCATGAATCTTCTTCACTCAGAAATGCTAGCTCATGGGGCTTAACAGTGCACATTATAGAGGCCACTTTCTTGCTTCGACATGTGACCACCATAACACTTCCTGGTCCACCAACAGAACACAATAGTGGCTTCAATTCATCATCCCACGTCCTTTTTTCTTCATTCCATACATCATCGAGAACAAGTAAAAATCTTTTCCGGCCAATGACTTCATCAAGTTTTTTCTACAATAATTCAATATTGCCAGACATGCACCAACCTCCCTTTCTAGCCAATGCCTTTTCTTTTTCTGGCAAAACATTTATAGCCAATTCAATGATGGATTTCAGAATAGCAACAACATCAAAATTATCTGACACGCAGTGCCAGATCTTCAACTGGAAATGATGCTGGACCTCTTGGTCGTTGTACACCATCTTAGCAAGTGTCGTCTTGCCAAGACCTCCCATACCAAAGATGGGCAACACCAGCACCTTCCGCTGATCTTGCTGGTCTAGCAGCAACTTCATCACTTCCTTCTTGTCATCATCTCTTCCAAACGTCTTGTTGGACTCGTCCAATTTGGAGTGCGTCTGCCGCCAAGTATGTTGTCGCTCCTCCCGATTGACAGAATCCTCAAGGCCAAACCTGTTCATCTCCTCGACCAGCCCCTTGATCTGATCGAGGACTCCCTTGAGTTTCTTGCTCATGGCAAAACGGAAGAGCAGTGGGCTGTGGCGCGTGACGTAGCCGAGTACCTTGCGGGAAGTGGAGTTGCCGATCTGGGCTTTGCGGCGCAGCCCCTCATACTCAAAGTCGTCAAGGACGTCATCGGCCTTGTACGCAACGGCCTTGAGCTTCACCATCCAGCTCTTGATGTAGCCGTTTGTGTGGCTCCTCTCCTCCGCATTGACCAGCTTGCACTCGATGGCCAGCAGATGGCGCTCCAGCGTTTCACGGTCACCGTCGAGGCCACACATGCGGGTCACAGTCTGGACCAGCGTGCCAACGGCCTTGCCAGCCACACCGCGCACAAGAGGGAGAAGCAGTGATTCTGCCATGGTCTTGCAGATCGGAGGAAGAAGAAACTACAGTCTGTGAAACAAGGGAAGAGAGATTAAGCACATACAAATTAGGAACAACCGAAGAAGTACAGAGAACACCCAAGAATTGAGGGGAGCATGTACCTCAGAACGCCAAAATCGAGCGGATCCAAATTGGTGAAGGGGCAGAGATACCTGCCCCGTGGAGCTCTCTTGCCAAGGCTGCTATCGGATGCTGCGATTGGTGAAATGAGAACGAAAGCAAGTAGTGGAGATAAGCTTAAGCAAGAGTTGGTCACGGCTCACGGGGATTAACTCTACTCGTCAGCCGGCTCTTGACAGAGACGTGGGGCAAGTCGAACGGTTCAGTACATTTTCTTTCCTGTATCCGGGACATCATTTCCAGCAGATACACACACAGCCAAAAGAGAAAAATTCACCGTAGGTCCCATAACTTGAGCCGGATGACACTTTAGTACCACTACTTCAAAATACCCGAACTACGGTCCAAATACTTGCGCTAGGGGTTCACTTTGGTCCGTATATACGATTTTGTCTACGTATCTGCTGACTTGGCCGAGTCAGCCGTTGCCACTTGTGTTTTGACCGCCACTTGTGGAGTCTGGTCGGGGGGGCGTTAATACTAGATGGCTGGAGGGTTTTTCTGTAAATATGGCGCACCTGGTCGGACCGCACCGCACCTGGTCGGACCGCACCGCACCTGGTCGCTCCTCCCTCGCGCAACCCACCTGGTCGCCCTGCCTTATCCCCTCTCGCTCTCCGCTTCATCTCCTCCGAACCCTTGCCCCGTCCGAGCCGCCGCCGTCGCCTTCCGCCGCCGCAGCCATTGTCGACGCCCTCCTCCGCCTCCTCTGTGTCCTCCTTCATGTCGTCTTCCAGCTCCATCCGCTCAGCGCTGCATGGCCGCTCCGTTGCTGTACCACTGATCGGGTGCCCGGATTGCGGCGAGCAGGTGAGGTTCTACCGGTCTAGCACCGATGAGCATGATGGATGGATCTTCTACAAGTGCGTGAACCACCATGTAAGTGCCAGTTCAGTAGATTCATGCAGTGTCAGCTCACTTTAGTAATGAAGCAGAGCAGCTGGTTAACTAATGCAGTAGTTTAGAGCAATGCAGTAGTTAAGAGCAATGCAGTAGTTGAATCAGGTCACTTGTGATTCCTGGAGTTGGTTAACTAATTTTGCCACTGATTAATCAGGTCACTTGTGATTTCTGGCACTGGGAGCTTGAGTATGTGCAGCATCTAGTTGAAACAAGGCGTCTGGTTGGTGATGCTGCTGTAGATGCAATTGGTGCTGTTGAGGACAAGAGGGAAAAGCTTGAGAGGCAGAGGAATGAATCAATGGCAGGTAGAGGCACAGCTGGAAGGGTCATGGCTGGGAGAGGCAGGGTTGGAAGAGATAATTATGGCAGCTCAAGTGAGAATAAGTATGCTACCAAGCAGCAAATTGCTATGCTTTTAGGGTTAGGCAGAGAGATCTTGATGCTGCTGAAGCTTATGATTGGTTTTGTTATAGTGCTTTGTGTGATGTGTTTCACCTTAATTATGAAGAAGTGAAGTGTTGTTAATTCAGTAGGTGCAGGTGTGTAATTCAGTAGGTGCAGGTGTGTAAACTGAGCATACTAAAATGGTTGCTTTTGTTTGCTCAGTAATGGATGTTGTAATGGATAATATGTCAGTAATGTGAAGCCTGCTTGACTGAATTTTTACTGAATTTTTATAGTTAACTGAATTTAGTTTGCAAAGTTAACCTCATTGTACTTAACCTCATTGCTTTCAAATTAATTTTTGTACTGAACTAATTGCTGTAGTAAATGAAGTAAGTGAATCTCAGCACAACTAAACTCAAAAGCAAGCATGTACTTGCACCTGCTGCAAACACCCACCCAGCAACTTGCACTCTACATGTAGCTTTGGTCCACCACCAGTCCACCACCACCACCAGATCCCCTTCTTCTTCCTCATCTTTCATCTTCAAGTTCGTGCACCACCACCAGATCCCCTTCTCTCCTGGTGTCCAATAGCCCCAACAGATCCCCTTGTCATCTTCAGCTAGCAGCAACCATGGTGTCCTGGGATGATCTTCCCAGTTCTTCTGAAGATGACTCTGTGACCAGCAAGGTTAGTGTGCTCCTCAATCTCACACAAATCCAGTCTAGGGTTTCTCTCTCAATTGATTTCAAATGTCTCTCTTTTGTTTAGCCACCTGCCACAATATCCTGTGAGGAATGGAGTGGCTTGGCTACAGATCTGCCTAGCTTTAGATGTGGGCATGGATCTTTGTGTGAGAAGAATGTGGCATTTCAATCTGTTGATACTGGCAGAAGGTTTCTGGCTTGTGCACAAAAGGTTAGTAATTTTTCTCTTTGTAGTATGTCTTAAGTTCCATCATCAGGCACAGTACTGAATACTGGCAGTTAACTGAATCTCTTTTTTGTATGTTCTAAATTGTTAGGAAGTACCCAAATGCAGATATGTTGAGTGGGTTGACCCTGAGTGGACTGATGCTCTGAAGATGAGCCTAGCTACTATATGGACCATGTATGAAGAGGAGAAAAAACATAGGCTCAGACAGAATGTTGTCAGTGCTGAAGAAAATTTGAAGGTTCTTAAAGAGAAGAAGAAGATGGAGAATGAGTTGAGGCATTTCAAGCTTGACTTTGCTAAGATGGTGGCTGAGAAGGAGCAGGCAATGAGCCAACTAGGCAGCACACAACTTACTCTGACTGATCTAAAGGAAGAACTTGAGAAGAAGAGATTGCAGACAAGTCAGTAACCAACATTCATCAGGTATTCAGGGTTAAAGCAGAGAAAGAGAGGGACCAAGCAGTGAAGGAGAGGGATGACTTGAAGCATGAGAAAAGGAAGCTTGAGTACATGATTGGTGACCTATTCAAACACAAAGAGGCCACCAAGGAGAAGATAAGGAAGTTGAAGGGCATGCTGAATGAATTTGATTGAATCTGTGTCATTGTAAAAAAACCACTTTGTATCTTTCCTCCTGGATTTGTGTCAACTAAATTGTGTTAAGATAAGATATTGAAGTTGAAGTGGGTTAAGATAAGAAACTAAAGTTGGTTCAGATAAGAAATTGAAGTTAACTGTCTCTGTCTTATATGACTGAATTTGCCTAAATTTATATGCCTGCTGTTGCTGTTTTATATGACTGAATTTGTCTGAATTTATATGTCTGCAGTAGCTGTTTTATATGACTGAATTTGTATGCCTGTAACAAATTTTCTTAAATAAAAAAAATTACACAAAAAAAGTTTTGCCTAGGTCTCGAACCCAGGACCTGTGGTATTGAACGTTGGTGGCAATGCCAGGCGGGTCATCGATGACCTCGCAGGCGGCGACAACGTGATGCGCGCAGACCTGACGGAGATCGGGAAGTGGTTCCCCAGCATTGGGATGCTGCGTCGCCATGCGCGTGGCCTCCTGAAGGTGATGACCGACGACGAGCTGGACCGCGCCTGCGACGACCCCCAAGGTATCCCTCCTGCGCTCGTCCTCCGGTTCGCGATGCAGGAGACGCGCTCCGACGACCCGGGGCAGCGAGCCCGGTGGTGGATGTACCGGTCCGCCACCGTGCCGCGCTAGCCGGATCCGTTGCGCGTTGGCTCGCGAACAGAGCGCGTCCACAACGTCGACCTGGCTGTCCCGGCGCCTGTCAACACGGTGTACTGGGACCACTACCAGCCCGACCGCCTCGGGCGTGACGACGTATCGGAGTACATCTCCTCCGAGTCGGAGTACGACTCTGGCTCCGACGAAGACTCTGGCTACGCCGCCGACTCGTCCTGGTCGACTGGCTGGGAGGAGCCGGAGGTGATCGTCCTCTCTGACGACGAGCCGGAGGTCAAGGTCGCGGCGCCCGTCGTCCCCGAGCAGGAGGTCCAGATGGTGGTGCCCGTCGCCAGGGAGGGTGACAAGCACCACCCCATTGACGTCGAGCTTCTTCCAGATGTTCCTGACATCGTCAAGCAGGAGGTGGAGGTGGTGTTGGCCCTTCAAGCACAGGTGGACGTCGCAGCGCAGCAAGAAAGGAAGAAGAAGAGGAAGGTGGCAGAGGTTCGCCGCTCGGAGCGCCTCCAGAAGTTGAAGAACTGAAGATGATGCAGTTGCAGTAGAAGGCATGAAGAAGATGCAGTTGCAGTAGTTAGGTATGCTGAAATATACAGATTTTCAGCATATAAGTTATGAAATATTAGTTTGTTAGGTGTGCTTGTATATTAAGCACATAAGTTATTTGTAATTTCTGTCTGTTGAACTCTGTTGATGCTATATAAGTGTTGAACTGGCTGTGATGCTATTAAGTGTTGAACTCTGTTAATGCTATATAAGATGTGCTGAACTGTGTTGATGCAAAAGTGGCAGTAATCCAAAGTGTTTTGTTGGTGTGTTGATGCAGTCTTGTTGCTATATAAGGCAACAATCCAAAATTCTCTTGTTGCTATATAAGGCAATAATTCCAAAAAAAGTTAAGATTCAGTTAACTGAATTTCTGACTGAATCTTTATCTTAACTGAATTTTGTCTTAACTGAATTCTGTCTTAACTAAATTCAGACAACTGTAATGAAATGAAATCAATTAGCTTTTCAAACTCAATTCAGACAACTGTAAAAAATTCAGATAACTTTGAATTAAGTGAACTGTAAAAATTCAGTTCAGTAGGTTGGAGGGGAGTGGCAATATACTAAGTAGGTTTTCAAGTAACACTTGAGCAAAGCACCGTTCCTATCACACTGGCATTGCACCTTGTTTATCACACCACAGGTCCTGGGTTCGACACCAGGCCAACCTTTTTTGTTTTAATTTTTTAATTTTATGCAGTTAATTATCTATACTCCAATAGTGAATAAATCAATGAACTCCAACTGAATAATAAAGCCACTGTACTTCTTTTGTGAAAGCAAAGTCTTCACAAAGAAGAAGAAGAACTCCAACTGAATAATATGGCAGTATGAAGCCACTGAATCGTCCCAACTCCAACAGTTTCAAAGAGTCTCATTCAAGTTTTTGCTAAAATATTACAAGTGCAAAAGCACTGAATCATCCCAACTCCAACAGTTTCAAAGAGTCTCATTCAAGTTTTTTGCCAAAAAATTACAAGTGCAAAAGCACTGAATCATCTAAACTCATCAAACATGTTCACTCTCTTCGGCTTCTTGGGCACATGTCCACTTGGTCCTGCCTGCTTCCTCTGCTCAGCTCTTAATCTCTTGGCCTCTTCTTGCTGTATCTTCTTTACTTCTTGATCTTCTTTTCTCTTCAGTGCTGCCATAGCTCTCTTTGCTTCTTGATCTTCTTTTCTCTTCAGTGCTGCCTCTGCTTTAGCTGCCATTGCTTCAAGGGCTCTGGCCTCCTTCTCTTCTTGCAATGCAGCTTTTCTTGCTGCTGCAGCTTCCTTCCTTGCTGCAGATTCCAAAGCTTTCTTCTCTTGTGCTGCTCTTCTTCTTCTTTGTGAAGACTCTGCTTTCCTCCTTGCAATTTCTTGCCTTTTTGCTTCTGCTTTCTTCTCTGCCATCTCATTCATGGCCTCAAGTGCTGCATCTCTCCTGGCTGCCATCTATCTTTCTTTGTCTCTCTTCATCTTCAGCAACTTCATGGTCAGGTTGCCTTCATTTGTAGCTGTTGTTGTCTGTGCTGCAGTGTGAGAACTAGCTGCATTTGAGATGAATGTGGAATCTGGCAAAATGATTTCAGGTTCTTCTCTAGGAACAGGTCTGGATTGTTGCATCCTATGAAGCATTGTGAATCCAAAGTCCTGCACCTGTACAAAACAAACATCACATGAAAACATCAAAACAAACAGCACCTGTACAAATCCAAAGTCCTGCACCTGTACTCTTTGATAGCTTTCCTAAGGAACTCAACAGATCCAAAGGTCTGGCCAACTTGAAACTGTGGTTTAGTCAGGTCTTCCTCTCTAAAACTTTTGAAATTCAGCTTCACCTTATCTTCATCAGAGGATGGCAGACAAATATCCACATCTTCAGTAGGATCATCAACTTCTTCTTAGACTGCTGGTCCTTTGCCCTTCTCACAATCAACATGTTTGTCAAACAAGTCATCATCATCCTGCAGATCAATGTCTGAATCAACAATTTGTGGAATATAATCTTCATCTGAATCTTGCACTACTGTGTCTGCTGCATCCATGTTCAAAAACCTACAGGATTTCCTTGCCCTAAACCCAAACTGAGATGAAAGGTATGTAGTTCCAGGCTGGGGTGGACTTGGTATGAAATCATCTTCTTCTGACTCTGCTCCACTTTCTGACTCTGCTTCATCTTGCTCATGCTCTTGATCAGAATCATGCTCTTGATCATGCTGATCCAGCTCATGTTCCACTAGAGTGAGCTGATCCTGCTCCTCTTGCAACTGCTGTGTCTGCTCTGCTTGCTGCTGGTGGGCATTCTCCTTCTTTGGCCTAATGCCACTGAACCTGACAACTGGTGGATCCTCATCATCAGAGTGGACTTGAACAACAAAAATATATGATCTCATGCTCTCATCATGATCAAGATATATCTGTTGGAAGTGGTTGCCATTTAGAACACAATCCTTCATGTTTTCTGTCATAGTGTTGTCCCCTATCTTGATCTCTCTTAGTCCATTCTTATACACTGTCAATCCAGGAACACACCAATAAGCCCTGATCCTGCCCTCAAACTCATATCCAATTTCCTCCACTAGACTGGCAACAACATTATGTGTCCAATTATCTATGTCACAGTAATCATACCAAATGGAGTGACCTTTGTGATAACCCCTATGTTTGCCAGCACACAGAAAGTAGCCACCATGTATGACCTCAACAGAGAAGTGGTTGCTTAAGTGACCTGCAAAACAATCAAGTTGAAAAGTTCAGACGGTTCAGACTACAGAGAGATTCAGACATTTCAGACTACAGTTCAAAGATTCAGACTTTTTTACCTTTTCAGAAAGAAAAACAGAGATTCATGGCTCCAAATAACAAATGTATGATCTTACAGGTCGAAAAGCAACCATCTTTGGTCAATCTGACACAATGTAATTGCAAATTACAACAATTTTTGGTCCAATTAACACTCTGACACTAAAAGCAAACTTTTCTACTTAAACCCTAGACCCCAGGACCGATGAAAAATTGGGGGAGAAAGAACCATAACCACTCCAGATGTCTGCAAACATGGCCAAACCCTAGCTCCTACTGCAAACCCCCCATGAAGTAGCCCTATTTTTGGCCTGTCAGAAAGATCTTCACAAACTGCTAAAACCCTACCACCCCACACCCAATCCGCCAGAGAGTAGAACGAACGGCCAAACCCTAGCTCCTACGCGCAATTGATGCGGCCAAGAACTCTTTACGGGAGCTAAATTGCACAGATCGAGCAAAGGAGCTGCTGGCGACGGCGACATACCGTACAGGGGCGGCGAGGCATCATCACGGCGACGCGAAGGAGCAAGAGGCACGTCGCGCAGGCCCCTCCCGAATGGCGCGGACGGCGGCGGCTCAGCGTCCGACGACATGCTCATGGAGCCGTCGTCGACGCCAACGACGTCCGACCTCGGCAGCGACGATGAGCAGAGAAGGTGCGGGAGGTTGCGGGAGGGAGGAGAAAGGAGCAGAGAGGGAGCGGTCCGACCAGGTGCGGTCCGTTTAATGCGCGAGGGAGGAGCGACCAGGTGCGGTGCGGTCCGACCAGGTGCGCCATATTTACAGAAAAACCCTCCAGCCATCTAGTATTAACGCCCCCCTGACCAGGCTGCACAAGTGGCGGTCAAAGCACAAGTGGCAACGGCTGACTCGGCCAAGTCAGCAGATACGTAGACAAAATTGTATATACGGACCAAAGTGAACCCCTAGCGCAAGTATTTGGACCGTAGTTCGGGTATTTTGAAGTAGTGGTACTAAAGTGTCATCCGGCTCAAGTTATGGGACCTATGGTGAAATTTTCTCCAGCCAAAAAGACACAAAGCCAACCGGTGGGCAATAATTTATTTGCTACTGTAAGTCGTTTCTTTTAAACTTGCCCCCTATGTACTTTCGGACCTATGCGCAACTTTCCTATATTAATTTAACATCATTACCAATTGTGTTATTGTGGTGATGTATGTTTTTCTGTGTTTAATCTTCTTTTAAACCATCAGGTGTCGAATTCTTTACTTGCCACGAGTAACAATGGAAGGAAACAAGATGGAAAGCACCTTAGAAAGTGGCAGAGGAAAATGACGAGTCGGGCCGGCGACAACTGCAGTTGGGCTTTTTGGCAGACGTTTAAAAACATACCGGTTGGAGCACGGCAGAGTATATTTATTGGTGGGAACACCACACTGACGGGCATCGTGGCGGTATCATCTAGTTAGTGAAGTGACATAGGCAAACAATTCATCTGCTATACCTCCTTCGACCAGATAGCTGACGCGTCCAATAATTGTGACATTCTTTTTATTTGGCCCCCACACGCATGTTTAGCTTTGCACCAATGCAATGCAATTGCTTTGCTTTCACTGTCATACGCGGGTTCAGCACATAAAATTACAGGCAGAAGTATATAATAACATGGCCACGCGGTTCTTGGTGGCTCGGTGCTTTCACATGTACTTAGTGCGCATCCTACGCTCTTTCGTAGCAACACTGCTAAAGGGATTTCAACTTGCTAATATCATATAGTACTTGGGTGTAGATTTATAGGGAAGACAAACACAATAGCTACGGAACAAAGGGTACGTTGGAGGCAGTTTCAACTTGCTAATATCATACAGCGCTCCGGTGTGAATCTGGAGAAGACAAACACAGTAAGTACTAAACAGAGTGAAAGGGAGTCTCAACTTGCTAATATCATATCATAGTACCTCGGTGTAGATCTAGGCAAGACAAACACCACAGCTACTAAACAAAGTGTTGGACGGAATTGAACATTTTCAAGGGCTCCACATATATAATATATTGCGAGTGAAGAGACCTTAAATGGCATGTTAAGAAAGTTCATACAATGTTTATTTTTTTAGCCATTTTCATAATGCAACAGAGGTTATTATGCCACAATTGTGAATGGCAAATGCAAATTAATGCTCATAAACATGCGTAGTCAATTTTTGGACTCTACAAACCAATATTCTAAGTGGAAATCTCGTTCTCCATATTACTGAGTTGGGAACAAAAGTTGGCATCGAAAAGCAGAGCAGATATCTACAGACTACCACTAGTAGAAAAGGGGGCAATGGTCCAGGCCGGGTTGAGCATTAGTCCCGGTTTAGTCTAGAACCGGGACTAATGTGAGCATTTATCCCGGTTCGTGCGGCTAAGGCATTAGTCCCGGTTCACCTGGGCCCTTTAGTCCCGGTTCGTGTTACAAACCGGGACTAAAGGGTGCGATGACCATTAGTCCCGGTTCGTGCCTCAAACCGGGACTAAAGATTAGACCTTTAGTCCCGGTTTGAGGCACGAACCGGGACTAATGGGGTTGAGACCTTTAGTCCCGGTTCGTGCCACGAACCGGTACTAAAGGTCCCATTTTCAAACTCTACCCCCCCTAGATCGCCTTTTCAGTTTTAAAAAAAATAAAAGAAAATGATGGAAATGTCAATAAAATAAAATAAAATATGTTTCCCATGTGATATGTGGTCTAGTTGTTGGGAAAATTTACAAACATGCATTTTCGACTTTTTTGCAAAATCTCTCGAGAATTTGTAAAAATGGGCGTAACTTTTGCATACGAACTCGGATTAAAAAGTTTTATATATGAAAAATCATCTACTCGAAAAGTTACATCCAAATTTAACACGGGGAACCCCGTTAAACATTTTCAAAATCCTCGAAAACCTAACAGAAAAAAAGTTACGGGGCTTTTAAGATCTGGAGAGGCAAAAAAATTCAAAAAATTTCAAACTATGGTCAAACAATGGTTAAACTAATTATTCTACAATATTAGTGTTACTAAATAATTATTTTAGTTGTTTTGAATTTTGGTCAAATCTGGTCAAACAATGGTCAAACTAATTATTCAAGAAATATTAGTGTTACTAAATAATTATTGTTTTTTAAAACAATAGTTTCAAACTCAAACAGTGAAATGTGTCACTTCATGCTGAAGCAAAATTCATGAGGGTTAATAGGATTGACATCTTACTATTGTCAGGAAAACAACAAGTGCAGACTCGGAATCGAAGGAGAATAGAACCCGAAAGTTAAGCGTGCTCGGGCTAGAGTAGTGAGAGGGATGGGTGACCAGTTGGGAAGTTAGATGATTTGGAATGATGAGGGTGATTAGAGGATAAGTTGAGTAGTGATGAGGGGGTGGCGATTAGAGATTAGAGGTTAAAATTTGAAAATAAAAAAAAATTCAAATTTTTTTTTAGAAAATTTCCTTTAGTACCGGTTGGTGTTACCAACTGAGACTAAAGGTGGGCCTCCAGGCAGCGGCCACGTGGAGGGCCTTTAGTCCCGGTTCTGGTTTGAACCGGGACTAAAGGGTGAGGGCATTAGTAACGACCCTTTAGTCCCGGTTCTGGTTTGAACCGGGACTAAAGGGTGAGGGCATTAGTAACGACCCTTTAGTCCCGGTTCAAGAACCGGGACTAAAGGCCCTTACGAACCGGGACTAAAGGCCCGTTTTCTACTAGTGTACAGAACTGATGAACATGGCTGGTTACTGAAAACTGACTTGATTGCTGCGGCTACTGGGAAAATGCCTGGTAACTAGGGATGCAAAAGCAAGAAGGTTAGTTTTGAGGTGAAAATAAATAATACGAGGCGCTTCTATCCTATATGTAGCAAATTATGTGTCACGACTTTCTAAACTTCTACAGAACATGCGTTGGAATTTAAAGATTGAAAAACTGTAACAGGACCACTTTCGTGTTTACGAAATGATTCTTACATGTAAAATGCCTTCGTTCCTATGTGCAATACTTTACACATGCATGCCACAGAATTTCCTTGGTCTGATCAACCAATTTCCTTATGTGTAATGCTCCGCGTTCATGTGAACACTAATTCAAGTTTAAGAAAAATGATGAATAAGTATGCAATAGCATATGTATCTTCAATTAATATAGGCTAAAAATAGCCACTACATCATTTCTAAGTGTTGACAAAAAGGCTGACTACGAATAAATAATTGTCTTGGTCTGATCAACCATTTTTCTTATCTGTAATGCTTAGGGTTCATGTGAACACTAATTCATGTTTAAAAAACAAGAATAAGTACACATTAGCATGAAAGTGTCCTTCTGCTCCTGGGTGCAAATGAACCCGGGGTGAACAGTAAAATACAAAAATTTTGATTTTTTTTGGTGATAAATATTGTTGAATGCTTCACCTTTGTGCAAAGTTTCGTGATGAAATGAAATTGATGGAAGTCTGGGCAATAAAAACAAAATTAGTGCTCCAAAATGCTTTGAGAATAGCATTTTCAGAGCATTGGTTTTGGTTTTGGTTTTTTGCTCAGAGCACTAGAATGTTTTGTCTTCATGAAACTTCTCACGGAGCTGAAATATTCAACAATATGTGTCACAAAAAAATTAGAATTTGTTTACTTTTTTTACATTTTACTGTTTATCCGGGTGCAGATTCACCCTGGAGCAGAAACACCACGTGCCACATTAGCATGTGTATCTTCAATTAATAAATTAAAGGGAAGCTAAAAACGTCCATTGCATCATCTTAAAAGTAAAAAAAATGCTAACCAGCGAATAAATATGATGGATCTCTTACACATATGTGATCTGACTGATTGGTAAGGACCTTTGTCACCGGTAGTACAACTTTTTTTTTACCCGAACCGACAGGAGCTCTGTCATTGCATTATAGGAGAGGGAAAACTGTACATTTTAGTTTACATAGGAAGGAAAAAGCCGCCTAGGCCACTGAACATTGGAAGGCTGATCAGTGATCACCAGTAGTACAACTCAAATTATAGAGAATGTTTGTAGCCAAAATGAATGTCTACAGAAATATTATCCGACTTGAACTACAAATTGTTATGTTAAGTGTGTAACTTATTGGTAAGGACCTTTTGTTTGTGACAGCAGGAGACGGTCACATGACATTGAGGTTCGTGGTCAGACATGGAAGATATATCTTTCTCTCTTGTACTAATTTTCCCTGAGTGTCTATATTTCATACTGAACATCGTTGATTCAAGTGCAAACTTTGAGTTCTCCTCTTTCACACGCTTATTATTGACAATAATTTTTCTTATTTGGTGCAATTCATGTTATATCCAGGGCCGGCCCACGCATATTGGGAGCCCAGGGCGAGACGACACCGAGGGCCCTTGTTTACAAGCACTCAGAAACTTACCATATTCCAATTAACCAGTACATTGCATAGATCTGTGGTCTCTAGAATCTGAAAAAGGCTTTACAAACTAATTACTTCCACTGATAAATAGATATACCACACAAATAAGCTTTGACAGAACTGATTGTTGCTGAAGCTTGTGTGCTCCTTGTCTACCAAGTGCATCTATCTGTTTACTTTCTAACCTTCTATGGTTACCGGCTAAGTATTTTCTAGAATGAACTAAAAGAAAGTATTTTCTAGAAGACATCACCACACAAGTGGCTTAAATTAATTATACACAACACAAGAAATAAGAGCACCTCGATATGGTTGGAGGACGTCGGCGGCTGGATCCGCAGACAGGACAAGAATTAAGCCTCCCTCTCCTAATCGAATGGGTACCTCTAGAAATAAGCACAAAAGAAGAATAATGTGAGTAAAACTCAATTTCGTGCCGCTTGTTCAAAATTGAGGCGAAGAAGGGAGCTACTTGACGCTGAATTTCTGAGAGGACAAAGGACGAACGCATACTATTCGGCTGCCATACGGCTAATCTTACGGGGCTGAGTAGAAGAAGTATTCGGATGCTTGTGGAACCGGGGGCTGCGCCGTTGCTCCACATCCGCGGGTGCTCGCGACCTTGGGGGAAGGAAGAGGATAGGTTTACGGCGCGTGATATGGGCTGCAGCTTGGGCCTTCTACTTTTTCTCAAACATTACTACACTGTTGGGCCCAATGAGTAGTACAGTAGACAAAAATCAAAAGGGTGCTCACCTCATTGTTTCTTTAAAGCATGATTTACGGGTGCATCTAATTAATTATAACTAGTCGTGAACCCGTGCATTCGCACGGGCTCAAACTTTTGTTAAAACGAATCAGTTAGAATTTTTAGTGGCATTTATTAAATTGATAATGAAAAGGTAAGAAAGGCACAATGAAAGAACTATATGCTCTCACATGATTGAGGTACACGGACATTCCTACATATTGGGTCATGCTCTAACATTTAGTACGGGGTCATAGCCCACAAAAATGAAGTAACAATACTTCCATAAGGATCAAAATACAAACAAACATTGATATATATCTTGAAATGTCCATTAGTTGGAACCCACTTGGACCCGGAGTTTCAAATCTTTTCGCTAATTTTAACTCCTACTTATCAACAACCCGCCATAGGATAATTTTCCGTGTTTCGTCATTGGGACACTTCTCGAAGCTCTCCTATAGGAACATGTGCAATTTTATTTATAAACATAACTCCATAGAACTTTCTACCATGTCGGTTAAAAAAGAAGAACCATGCACTTTGGTAGAACATGCATGTGTGCTTAGGTAGGAGAATTATTATCCAGAGAGCATACCCATGATAAATGAAAACCAAATGAACAAAATACTCTTTATTTGCAACTTCTTAAATTACTCTGATGTTCTTCTAATCAAATCCAATAATTGCATATATTATATGTGAAATAAATTTGTGAAATAATCTTAAGAAAAAGAAGAAAGTTGTGAGAAAACCTACAAAATATAGAAATAAATAATACTTCCAAGAATATCTTGTTATCTTACATATTTGAACAGTTGAAGTAGTGTAAATCACATTCTTATCGATGCCCCTAGCTAGCTTACATTACTAATCGCCCAAAGGAACTTGCAAAAATAGATAAAATATATCTTTAATAATATCATACACTGTTAAACACTTATAGTAGTACAAATCACACTATTTGATGACTTTGGAAATTCCTGTTGTTCTCACCCACATAATGTACATCTATGTGTGGCCAATACGCCCCATCTGTAAAACAATTATTCCCCAGTATTAAATCTGCATCAAATAACAAATTAAGAAGAATTAGTAAAGTGCATGAGGGGAAATCCATGATATCACTTGACTAACTTAGAACACGTCAAGAGAACGTGGAGTCCAAAACAAACAGCTACACGCGGACATCTTCCTGTAATTCCGACTATGATCCTTCCCTGAACCCTGCGACCGCATCTCACCATTCCCAGTTTCCCACACGTCAGCTCACTCAGGGTGTCGTGAGAAAGAGGTGTAAAAGCATATTTTGATCAGTGTTTATATCATTCAAATATGTACTACAATATACAGACTTTTAAATCCAAGTACCGTTGGATTAATCATTACGGACCATTAATTCAAGTTTAGTGAGGAGTGAATGCCCATAGTAGCAACGAAGTTTATAAAGATAACCACAAATTGTCAAATTGATAAACAAAGGCCTTAAATTCATGCTTAGTGATTACAAACCAGCAGCAGGTTTGATACAAACAACTTCAGCTGGACTACCATCAAAACATAAAAAATCCATAGCTGGCAGTCAGGTTAAAAGCTAAAAGACTGGATCGGCGGTAGACTGCAGCCAACTTTCGTCAGTTCATTAATAAAAAAAGAACAAATATTCTCTCCTATTTAGAGATTAAAAATGTAATCAAATACCTAGGTTTGCATAAAATGCTACATGCGAACTAAGCCTCTGTCGAGAATAAAGTCTCGCAATCAATACCCAGGTTTGCAACAAAAGCTACCTGGGGTCTATGTTTCCATCTTTAAGAGATAGCAGTCCACACAATCAGTGTGAAAATACATACCCATGAGATATCCATGTAATACATGGTCTGTTTCATTGATAATCAGGTACATAGATGAAACATACTAATCTATTGGGATCGAGTACCTGATGTGAGTGCCAACAATCTGAACATGCACACTAGACAAAATAAAGCTCTGTTGTTGCTATTGCTTCCATGAAGTACTACTTCTGTCGGGTTAGAAGTGTTAGCCGCCGTCTTGTACGTCCCTGTGAATAAGATTTGGGGTATCTGTATAGTGCTGCCATCTTAGATACCCTCCCAGAAAAGCTGAAGAAGACCATTAGATTTAGGGACATTAGTCAAAGAGAAAAGGTATCGGACGGAAGTCGTCGACAGAAAGAAAGACTGGATTTTGGAGGTACGCACACATGTAAGCTGGTTTTCCAAGCAGGTGACCGGTTCCAGCCATATGTTATTCCATCAAAGACAAAATCCGGCCAGATGAGCTAGTAGGTACGTACCTACGTATCAGTGTTGAAAATCAATTTCTTGGGGCTGCCATAAAAATTGTGAGACACGATTGATTCTCAACGTAATCGTGATTGTACTGGCCCTGTGAATGGGGACGAATCCTTCCGACGCGATCTGTTTGTCCGGCGAGATGCACACAACATACTGAACATGGGCGTACACCTCCGAATCGATGATGCACTTGATTCATCTTTGTTGCTGGAAACAAAATACACGTGACAATGATGTGTTTAAATCTAACAAATAGATCTCATTAGATTGGGAGAGAGAAGAGACGGAGGAGTCCGCGGCGGCTTGTAACATGAAGAAGGAAGAGAGAGGTCAGGGAGAGCCAATCTCACACCTGAGACACCCGACGATCGAACACAGGCGATCCGGCCGCGGCGTCGGCGCTGATGCGCTAGGGCATTTCTTTCTTTTTTGTAAGCTATATGTGCTTGGGCAGTTGGTGTGACACATATTATTAGAGGTCGCTATATCTAAATTTCCTACGTATCTAGTAATCTAATTTCTGATTCTGGTAATTATGTGAGTTTAGGTAAAGTACACGTGTAGATTGGAATTTTTTGATAGTTTTTTTTTCTGAACTGAGGCGTACATGATATGGACTCTATATTTAGTCTGAGGTCGTTTTTTCAGATTCAATGAGTCATCTCGGGTAGATCTAGGCCGTAATAACTCGGTCCCACCAGATTAACGGTCCGTAAATTCTAATTAACGTGGGAATTTTTAGGAAGTCACAAATTAGTATAGGTATAGAGGTATAGATATAGATATGCAAAATCACTAGTTAAAGGGTACCTCATGCAAAGATTAGTCCCAAACTTCTCGAAATAACGCCACGTGTCACTCTTGTGAAGCATTTTTCCCACACATTTTCTCCACTAAGCTTTACTCGCTCGCCTTGAAGTGGGCGACCCATCTGTACCCGCACAAGCATGCACATTCACCAAGGAAAAAGGCATATATATGTCATGTATTGTGCTCTCTTTAGTGTAAATTAACCTTGATACACTATTATTATTATTATTTTCATATAACGAGGTTAATTAGTAATAAAATATGTTCATATAAAACTAAAAAGAACATGGTTTCTTTTTAAAAAAATAATGGAAATGCATATATAAAAAATCCCTCTTATGCTAAATAGTCATATAAGTAAAAAAATATGCCATGGACTGTAAAAACAATTCATGAGAATCTTAAACAGTGTTCGTACATTCTAAAGGAATGGATGTAATAGAAAAAGTGTATGCATACTTAGAAAAATGTTCATATAATTTTCCAAATAATTCAAGAATTGAATAAAAATATGAAATTTTAAAAAGTTCTACTGTATTTTACAAAAAAATTCATGTAACTAAAAGTGTTTGACACATTTTTAAAATAAATGTTCATCTAGGTAAAAACAAACTTCTTCAATTTATTTTGTAGAAAATGTTCATGTAGTTAGAGAACTTTTCACATAATAAATTTTTTTAATGCAATAAAAGAAGTGTCTGATGCATCTTGAAAAAATGTCACATATAAAAAGTGTTTGATGCATTTTGATAAAAACAATCCATGCAAATTAAAATACATTCACGTACTAAAAATGTTCATGTAATTAAATAAATGTTTGATATACCTTCAATATTTGTTCACATAATTTTAGAAACTGCTCGATGCATTTTTCAGAAATGATCATGTAATTATAAAATTCTCCCATTGACAAAATTTACAAATCATTTAAAAAAATGTTCATGCCTTAAGTAAAAAAAATTCATGTTATTTAAATGATTTTTTTCATCCTTAAAATAATACGGATATTCTATAAAAGGGTAACAAGGAGGGGAAAAAATACCTTAGATAGCCTAGGGCAAGTCATGTCGAGACGAACTAACAAAATTTTAAAGAGGACATTGCTTATTAGCATCCTTTTCCTTAGCGGCGCTGGGGTTACACCTCCCCCGAATGCACCATTTATGAGAATGTGGATTCGCCTGCCCTCTGCCTATCGTTTCGGCGGCCGGTGACGGGAAGGAGAATTTCGATGCCTCGGCTCCGGCTAGTAGTTTAGGCTAGGGTTTTTAGCACTGAAAAAATAGCGCACTATAGCGTGTAGACAATTGTCTCCGAGTAGATTCCTACCGTCTCCTTGGGGCAGTGAGGCTAGGGTTTCTTGTTGTGCATGTATGGCGGCGAGATCTTCTGCCAGACACTTCAGAGTTCAGAACAATTCAAGGGTTTACTGCGACTCCAGGGCAGTGGTCCTTAGGCAGTGGCGAGGCTATGTGTAAGCTGTGGGGTCAGCCGACCCCACAGCTTTTTTGAAAAACAGCCTATAAACACTGTTCATTACTGTTTATCATGAAGAAAAAAATCACAAAAAATGCCGTTGACCCCACAGATTATTTTGGCTGGCACCGCCGCTGTCCTTAGGGGCATGTTTACGAAGGGAAGCCTCTGTTTAGCCACTTAGCTCGTCCATGGCTATGACAATAAAGCCTTCATTTTCTCCTAGTTGAGAAATGAATAACAATATACTCCTTGTTAAATATTTTTGAACGTGTGCACACTTGAGAATATGCACTATGATAACTTCATTCAAAGAACGTGTGCACACGTGAGAATATGCACTATGATAACTTTATACAAAGAACGTTGCACACTTAAGAATAGGCACTATGGTAACTTCATCAAAGAGGACGAAAAAAAATAGAAGCCTTTATGGATTTGGGTATCTGAACACTGATAGAAGTGGGTTTTCAGCACAAGAAAATGTACTAGTAGTTCAGACTTTATGTTTCATATTCATAACGAGATCTGAAGACAAACTGTTATTAAAGCAAAGTAAATTGCTAAGGATCATTCGCCAGTTTTGATTTCACGTCGCAGTTTTCCCACGAAGCTTAAAGTGTCAGCCAGTTGCACTCTTCCTCCTCAAATAAGCACAAGTTCAGACTTCGTTCCTCTCAGAGAAAATTTGTAGGCAAGTACTTCCTCCGTTCCGAATTACTTGTCTTAGGTTTGTCTAGATACGGATGTATCTAGCACTAAAATGAGTCTAGATACATCCGTATCTAGACAAATCCAAGACAAGTAATTCGGAACGGAGGGAGTAGATGTTCGCACTGACATATACATACATAGAAAATGGATCGACTATATGTCTGCACTGTGCTAGAGAAAGTTTGTGTGGAGAGTGATGACGGTCACAGCAGGATCTAGTTCTGAGTATCACATCTACTTTCAGACAAGACTCATCACATGCTGTGATGATGATGTTCAGACTTCGCTTGACGGGCATGGCATTGGTTCCTTCCTTCTGCGGATGCTTTCGGCGATTCCAACCTGCAGATACATTGAGATAGCATTAGCATTACATTTTTACCTGAATATTGTTAGCATATCATCCATCCAATTTGTAAGGAGATTCACCAGGGCACACATAGAGTGGTATCTGAATTCTGACAGGAGTTCAAAGCAAGATAGTTTTTAGTATACCAAAGAAGTATATACACAAGAGAATATCCATCAATTAGTGAGCATGGAAAATGAGTACTCCCTCCGTCCCATGAGTAGTTATGTGCTTACTCTCGTTTGTTACGAACGAAACGGTGCTGCAGCTGATGTCATCCGGCACTTGATTCCTAACAGACACGAAATCAGTGTCTAGTGTGCCAATGTCCTTGACAATTACAGAGAAAGGATGCCAGGTGGAAGCGTTTTTTTTCTCCGTCTCAGATTAAGTAGTGTCATCAAAGCAATTCACGTATTTTTCCGCAAAAAAAAAGCAATTCACGTATTGATTTATGAAGCAGAACAGAGGATTGGCTAGCTTAAGTACTTTGCTCATTTGTTTTGAGCATAGTTGGGGATGAAATTAAACAGAGATGGAGCATGCCTTCCAAATGGACCAATCACCTCGAGAGCTTGGAGGAAATATATCTGTTGAAGGGCCGTTGGTCGGAGGAATGAGGAATGTAACTAAAAGATATTTCCTGACCGAGCTCCGCCTGTAGGTTGGATCGACGTAACCTCATCTCAAGAGGAACCAGCGGTGACCGCTGCTACTATACTTCTGGTTATCCTACTTAAGAGAATTAGCAGGTAAGTAATCAAGGATAATAGATCTTGAGATATTACTTTCGTTTACCAAAAGCTAATAAAAATGGGGGTTTCGGCCAGTCTAGAAAAAAAATCAAGCATAATATATAGATTATGAGAGTGCTATATGCATGCATGAGGAAAGTACAAAGTTGAGTTTTGTCTCCATCAAATTTACCTGAAACACTTTGTCATTCATGCTGCTCTATGGATTTGCAGTATTAGAGTGCTGTGATCTGATTTGCCACTGCGTCGGTCATGCTCATGAAAGAAGCCTTTGTGGACTCCACATCACAGCAGTTACGCCAACATACAGAGCATTGATGGATTTTAACTTTCCAGCCTGAAAGGATTGATAAATTATCATTATGCTAATTGGATTGGAATTTCAGCTGGAGCATTGCACCTAACAGATTAACACTAGGCACATGCAGGAAGTACTGGAGATGCCATTGGATTGGAAGTTTATCTCTTTATGCTAATTTTGGTGATTGTTGACGCGAGAACAGAGCAGTAAGGAACGAGATATACTTCTCCTATAAAAGGCAGATACTTGTCCAAAAAAAAGTGTGAAGGATGTGGCAATGAGACCGAAGATCAACAGATCTCAGAGTCAGTGGATCCTAAAAAGTGAAAAAACAGGCAACCAGTGGGGAGTTACTTATATTATATGTACCGAGGGAAGATAGCTAAACCATAATAGCACAAGGAAAGGATTTGTGGCATACGCACCTCAGTTACTGTCAGAGTCAGATTTCGAGGGAACACAGGAGGGGAGGAGCATTCTTAGAAGCTTTTTTTCGCTGAATTGTGCTTGTGGTGGACCTCGTGGTCGTTCTCTAAAGTAGGCTCTTGGTACTGGGGAAGGGAGTTTATGTACAATACTGAAATAGTCCCCACCTTCTTTGCATCGTTTTTCCAACTCAGGGCAGCCATATATGCTTAGCTTGTCAAGGGCTGGCAACCGCTGAAGGAGACCATCCGGGAATTCCTTTACTTCTGGACAAAATAAGATCTCCAATGTCTGAAGAGAAGTGAGGCCATTCATCCCATCAGGCAACGCTTTCAGGCCAGTGCACGTTACCACGCTCAGCTTTGTCAGATCTCCGAGGTTCGAAGGCAGCGCCACCAAACATTGGAAGTCTTCAATCGTTAAACTTTCAAGGGATGTAGGCAACCTTGGAAGACGTTGCATCTGCGACAACGGAAGGGTCTCAATCTCGTACAATGAAGCCTCCCCCAGAATACACAGGTCTTTGAGAACGGGGCACAATGGAAAACTTGCAAGCTTAGGGCACTCCCTGATTATGACCTCTTCAAGCACCGGGAATATCACTAATCCGTCAATAGCCACTCCTGCATTGTTTTCTGCCCATCCCTCTAGACTACATAGCCTTTTCAAGTCCATCTTCTTCAACTTTGGGAAAACCTGTAGAGGGGTACTGTGTCCTCCACCTTCTATGCAAAGGTTATCACATACTATCTTCAGTTTACCCATGTTTTCTAAGGATAAGTACTCCAGTGATGGTGACAACCACACTACTGGTATATTCTTACACCTTGTCCAGTTGGAAATCACGAGTTGTCTTAGGCACCGAAACATCTGAGGATCACTCATCCATTGTGGTATTTCTATGCCACCATATCCGTATAACTCCAAAAAATGGATCTTGCTATGAGGTTTTAGATGCTGGAACACTTCTTCCTCATTACATGCCTCATTTCCGGGCTTGTTATATTTTGTACGGCCCCAAGAGAACAACAACTCACTCAGATTTTTCTTCTGCTGGAGATTGGCTTCTTTTGCATGATTTACACTTTTTATTTTTCTCAATCTGTACAGTTCCAACCTGCCGTGAAGCTGTCTCAACTCTTTGAGCTCCTCAATACCACAACCATCTCTATTATCCACAACAAATGTTGTTAGTGTGTGAAGGTTGTTAAGCCGACCCATGTTTCGAGGCATCCGCTCCAACTTATCACATCCAAAAAGATAAAGATGTATGAGCTTTCTCAGGCCCATCATCATGTCTTCTGGTAACTGTAGTAGTCCTTCGCAATGATTGAGCCTCAAAGTTTGTAGGTTATACAATGAACATATTGAACCTAGCAATCTAGCATTGGGTCTACAATAAGAGAGGTCAAGATACCGTAAATGTTTTGCATTTATGGCCTTGAATCTGGCGTCCGACACACTCCGCCAATGCAATGCTCGCAATGATACATGTGGCAGCCGGTTAAAGTCCAGGCATATCCTTGATGGAGCTAACAAAGTGCGGAGAGATGTTTTGCCTTCCAACAACCCATTGATCTGTTCCAATTCAACCTCTGACATTTGCAGGTGACAGACATTTTTTACCATTTCTTTCTGTTCAGTCAATTCTTCCATGGTGGCACATTCATGGCTAACATCTCTGGCTAAGTCATGCATTAAATCATGCATGTTACAAACTATTGTCTCATATCTTGTGCCACCATAATAGCGATCAGATTTGACTACCACTTTAATATCTTGCAGGAAGGACCTCTGAACCAACTCATGGAAAATGAGTTCTCCTTTCTGTGCTAAATTTATTGTTCCCTCTTCTTGAATAAAGCCATTTGCCATCCAAAGTTGGATCAACATATCCTTCTCCATCTCATAATCCTTCTGGAAAACAGCACAAAATGCAAAGCATTGCTTCATTTCAGCTGACAGGTGTTTGTAGCTTAACATTAATATGGGTATGACCTCATAAACATTATCCCCAATGCTACTTTCTTCGATGGCCTTCCATTCCTGCACTTCTTGCTTTGAACTCAGCAATCCACCCAATGTCTTCAAAGCAAGAGGCAGCCCCCCGCATTTATTGACAATACGTCTTCCGATGGTGACTAACTTTGCTTGCTTCTCTACACCATTTCCAAATGCTTTGTCCAAAAATAGTTCCCATGAATCTTCTCCAGTAAGAAATGTTAGCTCATGGGTCTTAATGGTGCACATTATAGAGGCCACTTGCTTGCTGCGACATGTGACCACTATAACACTTCCTGGTCCGCCAACAGAACACAATAGTAGCCTCAGTTCATCCTCCCACATCCTCTTCTCTTCATTCCATACATCATCGAGAACAAGTAAAAATCTCTTCTGGCCAATGACTTCATCAAGTTTCTTCTGCAATAGTTCGATGCTGTCGGGCAGGTCACATCTTCCACTTGTAGCCAATTCAATGATGGATTTCACAATAGCAATAACATCAAAATTGTCTGACACGCAGTGCCACATCTTCAACTGGAAATGTTGCTGGACCTCTTGGTCATTGTACACCATCTTCGCAAGAGTTGTCTTGCCAATACCTCCCATACCAAAGATGGGCAACACCTGCACTTTCTGCTGATCTTGCTGGTCTAGCAGCAACTTCACCACTTCCTTCTTGTCATCACCTCTTCCAAACATCTTGGTGGACTCGTCCAGTTTGGAGTGTGTCTGCCGCCAAGTATGTTGCTGGTCCACCTGATTCACAGAATTCTCAAGGCCAAACATATTCATCTCCTCAGTCAGCTCCTTGATCTTCTCAAGGACTCCCTTGAGCTTCCTGCTCATGGCAAAACGGAAGAGCAGCGGGCTGTGGTGTGTGACGTAGCTGAGTACCTTGCGGGAAGTGGACTTGCCGATCCGGGCTTCACGGCGCAGCCCCTCATACTGAAAGTCGTCGAGGACGTCATCGGCCTCGTAGGCCACGGCCTTGAGCTTCTCCATCCAGCACTTGAGGTAGGCATTTGTCTGGCTCCTTTCCTCCGCGTTGGCCAGCTTGCACTCCACGGCTAGCAGATGGCGCTTGAGCGTTTCGCGGTCGTCGTCAAGGCCACACATGCGGGTCACGGTCTGGACGAGCGCGTCTGTGGCCTTGCCGGCCACACCGCGCACCAAAGGGAGAAGCAGTGATTCGGCCATGATCTTGCAGATCCGAAGAAGAAGAAACTGCAGCATATGAAACAAGGGGAGAGAGATTAAGCACTGACAGATCTGTGGCATATTAAGATGAACAAAACACACCCAATAATGGTGGAGAGCATGCACCTCAGCAACACCCGAAATCCAGCAGATCCAAATTGGTGAAAGAGCAGAGATACTGCCGCTCGTGCAGTCGCCTCCCGTCCCGTGTGGAGCTCTCTCACCAAGGCTACAATTGGAATGGGGTGCTGTCGTTGGTGGAAGTGGAGACAAGGAACCTAAAAGCTGTGTGAAAGCATCTCCAGTAACTCCAAAAACTACCTCGTCTCAACTTACCTCCCAAAAAACTGAGGGTACTGTAAAACAACTCCCAACGTACACTTTGTTTTGTAGCTATTGTCTGTTTGCTTTCTCTAGATCCACACCCAAGTACTGTATGATATTAGCAAGTTGAAACAGCATCCAACGTACACTCTGTTTGCCTTCTCTAGATCCACACCCAAGTACAGTATGATACAGGCAAGTTGAAACCACTTTAGCAGCGTTGATACGAATTACGAAAGGGAGCATAGCATGTGGGCTGAGCACATGTGAAAGCACCGGGCTGTGTATGTACTCACGGTCTCCGAGCCATAGCTGCGTGCCCATGTTATTATACTTCTATCTTGCAGCTATATATGCTGAACCCGCGTCGGGGTATGCGCATTGCATTGCATTGGTGCAGAGCTAAGCATGCGTGTGAGCCTCATAAAAAGAAGAAAGGTAAAAATACAAGCAGATTTATGTTAACTAAACATACAAAGCAAAATTAAGGTCTTCCTGTTGGTAGATGTTTAGACTTTAGACCCTCGATCTGCAGCCGTCTAGCCATTTGTTACTACCCAAATTCAGTTATGGCTAGTGCATGCTACCCAGACTTGACTGTAATGTTGATCTCTAAAATTTAGCATGTTCCTAGTGGGAAGTATTTCATAGTTTTTCTTCCACTTTAGTATTCCTAATAGGTAACCTAACCAAACATTATATTTTTCTGAAGTTTGACATGTGGTTAGGTTTTGATCAAAATCCTCTGTATGCTCTCTTGCATGAGTCTATCTACTGTGAGATAACTTTTGATATACTTTATTTAAATATGTTTAGCTGGTACTGCAACTCTATTTATTAAGTCTAGTGTAATTCATGCATCTAAGGATCTTCATCAAAATGGTCGGCGATAAGATTTTCAATGAAAATGGAAGCTTGTTTAATCCTGTTAAGGCTACAGCAGAAGGTCGTCCTGTGTATCTGACTGAGGAGGTAAGTTCAAATCTTCAAGCGAAACATCATTCACTAGTCACGTACTTTATATTACTCTAATCTGAGCTCTATCATGCGTTGGGAGTAGAATTTAATTCTTTTTGGGCCGTCTAGCAAGTTTGTAACTTGTAACTTCTTCATTAACTTCCTTGATTATACAAAAAAGTGTTTCTTACTAAATTAGAAACTCATGAGGTGAAAGGCTTATTTTGCCGCCTGTTTTCAACCAACGAATAGTCTGTAGTTACTGAAGTATGGCAACTGGAAGTTCTGTAGTTGCATTTTATTTCCTTGTAGCTTTTGGACATCAAAAAAATGTAACTTACATTAGATCAATTCAACAGTACTACAATGTCAATACATCAATTGACCGATAGTGCAAATACATGCGAGCAACTGAATTTTGGACATCATCAATCGATCAATACATCAGAGCAACTGGATTTTGGACCACTCTATATACATCAGGATCATATATGAGAGGAAAAGGGAAAAGATGGGGGGGGGGGGGGGGGGGGGGTCGATGGTGCGCTCACCTTGCTCGCCGCCGTCGAACGGCTTTGCATGAGTGCGTGTGATTGACCGCTGAGTGCCGGTGAGTGCGGCGCTGGTGGTCGGTGGAGGGCATGGAGGTGAGGCGACGGGTGGGAGCCTTGCCCACTCGTCCTCGGTGCGCTCGACGAGGAACAAGGAGAGCCACGACCGGCGGCGTCAGGTGTGGCGAGTACCGGCGGCGACCCCCGTCGGAGCCGAGTCCGACGCGTCCTGGGGTTCTGGGAGTGGCAAGGAGGGACGCGATAACAGGGCTGACTACTGGATGAGAGACGGCGGCGACTGAGGCGGAACGGCGGCGATTGGCCTGGAAAGGACGGCGGGATGGGGTTGGCGGCGGCGGCCGCGGGATGGGAGTGCTCCTATTCCTTGCGTGGTGCGGCGCGGAGCGCCCTGTTTTTTATTCGTTTCTTTGTGTTTTTTTTGCTTTTTTTTTTACTTTGAATTTTTTCCATGAATCCAAAATTCGAAAAACATCTTCGGGATTTAAAAAAATATATATTCAAAAAAATTTCTTGAAACTTGAAAATCGCTCATAAATTTGAAAAACATTCTTAGGTTTCAAAAAATGTTTTCAGCTTTAAAAAGTATTCATGAATTTGAAAATGTTCTTGGATATCAATTTTTTTGCAAGTTCACTTTTTTTCCTCAATTTCAAAACAATTTTAATAATTTTAGAAAATATTTAAAATTAAAAAAATCATGTATTTAAAAAATGTTCCTGAATTTCCAAGAAAGATCACAAATTTGAAAATTGTTCCCACATTTAAAAGCATTCAATAATTTGAAAAAATGTTCATGAATTGAAAAAATTGTTGATGATTTAAAAAATATTCAAAATATGTTCATAATTTCAAAAAATGTTCACGAAACGAAAGAAGGAAAAGAAAAAGGGGAAATTAAAAATTAAAACTTGAAAAAGAATAGAAAAAATAATTAAAGAGGAAAAAACGAAATAAAAAAAACAGAAAAAGAAAATAGAAACAGGTTGGGTAGGTTAACCTTCGCAAAACGGGGAGGCAGGGGTGTGCGATTGATCGCTATTCCCCAACCTACCTGGAGAACAGGATCCGTCGGCATGAAGAGCAAGTGGCGTCCTCTCGTCTGGCCTCAGTCAGGGCCTCAGGGTTGGCGATAGATGTTTTTGAGTTGGGCCTCAGTCGGTGCACTAAGCTCGACCGGGCCAAAAGAGGATCAACTCTTCGTCAGAATTTGCGCCCAGTTTTCAAAGTCAACACAGTAAGAATACTCCATCTGTCAAGCTGAAAAGCCCAAAAACACTAGTTAAGGGTTATCCTTTGCAAAGGTTACTCCCCATCTTCTCTATCACTAACAAGTGACACATTATATGTGCGTCATTTGTCGCAACTAGGGAGTTCCTTTTTTTCGTAGATTCATCTAGTCAAAATGTTTTATCTCTTGAATTGTGCATCTAAATATCGAACCGTTTTCATCGTTGGATTTCTCGCGTTGAGATTTCAAAAACTAGGTCCTCATGTTAATAGGTTTCACCGAATGTTTTTCCACAAAAAAAAACACAGAAAAATTGGAAACCGGAAATGAAATAAAACACACACAAAAAGACAACAACAAAAACAAAAAACCAGAGCCTTAAAGAACGGTTGTGGTTTTCACTTTTTTGAAAGTAGAAGCTGTATTTTCTCTTCTTTTAAGGGAAGCATAGGTTTGGCTTCTCGTAGAAGCACAAGTTGTGCTTTTTTCATATTTTTTTCAGGGAAGTGCTTCTCATGGAAGTATTGACTGTGCTTCTCGCAGAAGCAAATCTGTGCATCCATGAGAAGCCCAATTGTGCTTCTCGTGGAAGCACATGCTATGCTTCTAGCGAAAACATAGGTTGTGCTTCTGGCGGAAGCACAAACTGTGCTTCCCATGAAAACGTCGACTGTAATTCTCGCGGAAGTATATATGTGCATCAATGAAAAGCCTATCTATGCTTCTCGTGGAAGCACATGCTTTCGAGAAGCACATATATGCTTAAAAAATTTTGCACCAAAACCTAGCGAAAGCCAGGCAAAAAATGAAATACCGAAAAAAAACTGTCAAAACCCGAAAACACATAAATAAAATCAAAATTGGAGGAAGTGCTCAACACGCGATACGTGGCAGTGGCTGGGCGTACAACTTGGCGCGGTCTTGGGCAAAAGAATGACCCTTGCGGGAGCCCTAGAGGACAATCGTTAGTTAGTGTGGGCACCACTAGGCATTAGACTACTGATATTTAGATTTCATCAGACTAGTGGTTGGCCGTTGGATCAAAAGCGTGGTAGTCGTCCGATGTAAATTTAGGCCCGCGTGAGTTTTGGTGATTCGCATCGTTAATTGTCTGCTTCCATAACTGCCCACGCATGCATCGGACTACCTGTAAATAGCTTTTGGTGTGAGTAAATCGTGGGCTCCCGTAGTTAGCTTCCATGTATGAAGCATGCATGGATCTTCACTAATTGTTGTTTCCATGTTACTGCTTCCCTAAATCACGTTGTGATCTACCATACCCTTCGCCCTCCATCTACGCCCATGCCTACTGCGTCGAGTTTTTCATTCTAGCAATGATAATTTGGTAGGATATAATTGACTTGAAATATAATGGTTTGCTTCTAACGCAACAAATTATGTTTCCATGGATAGAAGAATTTGCTTCCATTGTAATAGAAACTTTAGTCGGTATGTTTTTTAAATGAAATTAACCTTTTGTTTTCCAAGCAGCAACCCTATGGTTTTTATGATATGAATATTTGCTTCATTTGCTACTGAAATGTGCTTCAGTTTAACATAATATATTGTGCTAACGCAATGGTATATTTTGTTTCCAAAACCTCGCAAATATTGTTCTGCCGAGTAGAGAATTGCTTCAAATGAAATATTTAAAATGGACTCCTTCTAATCATGTATGCTTCTTAGATGTAATATTTGTTTCCATTATAAAAGAACCATGCTTTAATGAGTGCCACACATGCTTCTTTTTTCTCCTGGCAGCTAATTTCTCTTTCCTAGCATTTTCTTTGCTTCCTACATAATTTAGTGAGGCTTCTCAAGTCAACATTTGGTGCTTCGGTGTCAAAAAGTAAAATAAACAAACTATGTTCCATTACTTTCATTTCCTGCTTCAACAGTAGACAAATATACATGCACATATTCATGTTATTTGCTTCCTATCTTTACTAATATTGCTTCAACAGTCAAGCATCATCGGTGCCAAGGAGGCCGTTGATCTGGTGGAGGAAGAAGACAGTGCGGCCTTCCATCGCACTACTTGCACTGAGGACGACCGACGAAATCGCTGGTGAGACGACTAGGAGGGTTGTTGCCGCCTCCGCGGATGACAAGATGGAGTCAGAGCAGTCAAACACATGTCTGTTTGCCGTCTTGGTGCTCGTGGTTCTGGTTGACACTGGTATTGTTTCCCAGATCCAAATAGAGTGAATGCATATATAGGATACATTGGAAGCATGGAATCTCTGAAGCAAACAAGTGATGCTATCGACTCTGGAGTATGACCAACTCCTTTTTGGTCATTGTTGGGTGTCACCTGAGAAAACACGGAATGTGATGTGTTAGCATTTCTGTATGTTGACTTAGGAAATGAAGCAATACACTAGAAATAACAATATATATTTGTTTATAGATGAAATAAAGAATGCCAGAAGCACAAAATATGACCACGGGATAATACGGTGCATGACGCCGGCATTAGTAAGCTTGCTGCCATGATGGGGATGCATCTGTTGGTGACTTTTGGCATGGAAGCATTTTTTCGGACGACCGTATCAGAAAGGGGCCAATTTAGAAGCATCCGTGTGTGATGCAATATAAAATGCAGTATGGGTTCAATTTTAGTCTTCAATGGAAGCATTGAATTTTGAAAAGTGGAAACATAACGAATTTGCCGCCAATGTGCGTGTACATATGCTTGGATGCTCTGTATACAATAAGAAGCATTGCAGGAAGCATTGGAAAAAAAAGTGAACAATAATTGTCAAGTAGATTCTAAGCACGGAGAATTACTGAAACAAATGAATATTCAAAACAATACCAGGCCGCCAACATAAGAAACACTTATAATTAGGCTGCTGGATGAATTACACAGAAATATTCCGTTACAAAAATTACAAAAGCCCAAATCTGGGACAATGCACAGAGTGCACATACCTTTGATTTGGAGATGGGGAGCTCCAAATAGTGGCGGAATTTTGCAATCCTATACTCCGGTTGGCTGATGTACCCCGGATGCAGCAGATTCAATCGATGGGGGCGCCTTGGCGACTGAAAAAACTGGCCGGTGGGAAGGATCGAAGGAGGATCCATGAGGCACTCGCTGCCCGGCCGGGTGGTAGATGCGAGGGGGAACAAGCTGGTGGTGCCAGGCGGGTCGAGCTAGCCGGTGAGGTCGAGGTGCGAGGCCTCGTCGGTGGCCTGTTAGGTCATGTCGTGATGTGGCGTTGTTGGCTGGTGGAGGCGAGAATCGACGGCGGCGGAGCACGGATCTGGCGAGCGCTCACTGCCGGCGAGGCGAGCGAGGTGGGAAGCAGAGCTCGGGCAGGGAAGGCGCGAGGTGGGGAGCAGCGATTAATGCAGGGAGGGGCATCGAGAGATTAGGGGGTGGGGATTACGTTTTACGTGCGGGGTTTACGCGTCGCGAGAGGCTTGCTTCCTTTTTTTTTCAATTCGAAGGAAATCTGGAGCGTCCAGTTTCTAATGAATCGACGGGCTTCGAAGGGTCTGACGCTGCCATCCCTTCAGACTATAGACATGAAGCGTTTACCTTACTTAGTTGCTCCCAGAAAAGCCTGTCTGGACATCCTACCCTAGCGAGCCTTTGAGTATCTCCCGGGTCTCTTGAAGGGCAGCCTTTTAACTCATCCATTGCTATGACAATAAAGCCTTCATTTTCTCCAAGTTGGGAAATGAATTAGAGAGAATTCCTTATTTAACACTATCATAAAATAAGATGCCCTATTTAACACCGGAAAAATATTTCTTCTCTATCTAACTTCAATTTTAAATGTTGTTCCCAATATAACACTTTCATCCATTTTCTGAGGTAACGGTGTTAAATGGCACATGAAATGACATTTTTGCCCTCAAACATATATCTGAACATTAACTGGGTGCGCCCTCTCCTTTCCCTTGTATCTCTTGATATTTTGGATGCTTCGTGCGTGTATGATGGGTGTATATATACAGTAGAATGGGTAGGTCAGACGCACCGCAACAGTCCATATTTACGGTATGAGATGCCTATCCAGTCCTGTCGTCTGGTGCATCGCAGCAGTCCCGGATATTCCAGATCATTGGTGCCTTTCCTTGCCCCCATGTCCAAGTTGATCGGCTCCTTATCAACACGCCTGCAGATAAAACAACCACGTATATCTTGCCGGGCTCTACGTGGACTTTTTTTCCTTTAACCATACACTACCGGAATCTCCCCCTATGCCGACGGCCAGGGCCGTCGGCATAGCCCTGAGTCCCGTCGGAATAGGCCTACGCCGACGGCCCCCGTCGGCATAGGGCCGTCGGCAACATATGCGTCGGCACAGCCAGGGAGGTCGTCGGCATAGCCCTGAGTCCCGTCGGGATAGTCCTACGCCGACGGCCCCCGTCGGCATAGGGCCGTCGGCAACATATGCGTCGGCACAGCCAGGGAGGTCGCCGGCATAGAAAAGCCGTTGGCATATATGCTACGCCGACGGGGGTCGTACATCTATGCCGACGGCCACGGCCGTCGGCAACTATCGCGCCTAACGACGGCCGCCGTCAAGTTTGGCCAACGACAGGCCGCCACGTGGCACACCTATGCCGTCGGCCTAGCCGTCGGCTTAGTCAAAACCTACGCCGACGGCCTAGCCGTTGGCATAGGTTTGCCACATGGCGGCCTGTCATTGGGCATGGACCAGGGCTATGCCGACGGCTAGGCTGTCGGCCTAGTTTCAAACTATGCCGACGGCCTAGCTGTCGGCATAGCCCTTCATACAGAGTTCCCAGCAGCTGACGCGTGGCACATATGTCGACGGCATAGCCGTCGTCATAGCTTTTAAACTATGCTGACAGCTATGCCGTCGGCATAGGTGCCACATGTCAGCTACTGGGAACTCACGCCAGCCCTATGCCGACGGCATAGCCGTCGGCATAGTTTGCTTTTGAATTTTTTTCTTTTTTCTGTTTGTTTTCAAATCAGTTCAATTCAAATAACATCACATATATAACAACACATATCAGCAGCACATATCAACGAACGTAAGCATATGCATCATCACAACAATAATTGCATAAGCATCATCACACACAAGTCTCTAAATGATCATCATCACAACCAACATAAGCATAAGCATATAGAAAAGCACACAAGTCATCTAAATGCATATAGAAAAGCACACAAGTCATCTAAATGATCATCACCACACACAAGTCATCTCAAGCATCATCATCACATCTCAAGTATCATCGAGCACCGCGGAGGTCGTCACCGCCAAGAGCGCCGAAACCCAAGTCGTCACTGCTAGCGGCAGCGCTACCGCCAAGACCGCCTCCACCTCCGCCTTCGCCTCCGTGGATCGGAGTGGTCGGGCTCCGTGTCTCCGGAGTGCTGCGAAGACCACCGGCAACGGTAGATCCACCTGTTCCCTGGATGTTGAAAAGACATATTAACGGGATATATGACTGTGTTGAAAGGCATGACATGCTTTGGGTGAATAGATTGGGGATGAACTAACCGGCGAGGGTCCAACGTTCTGTGCCACAAACTCCTCAAAGCTCAGCAGCACTGGTTGTGCTGGAGGGCATTGTGCTAGAGGGAACTGAGGACACCTGCCGGCCACCATTCCTGAAAAGCATGATGCATCTGGCTATCCCTCTGCACTTGGTGTTCATAAAGCCTCTGATGCCATGCCATGGTCTCCTGACGTGTGTACTCCAGGTAGGCCTACGGTATGACATGATGGAACTCATAAAACTACTAAATGCGGAAAATAAAGTGAGCAATGAAGATAAGAGGGAAAATACTTACAGATTGTTGCTCCTGAAAGAGGGATTGTGCACTGGTCACTGGCTGGCTCGTGCGCTGGCTCAGGCTCGGGTCGATCCGACGAAGCTGTGTGTAGGAGATACTAGGAGTGATCGCAACATCGAGAACCGCCTCCCGACCGTGCTCCTTGGACCCCATGCTCACCACCGCCCTATCGTCCAGAGGCGCCGCAATGGGGTTAGGTGTGTCAGGATGTAACTTCAGATACGCTGCGAAGTAGGCCTTCTTCCTCCCCGCGGTCTTCTTGCCATAGTACTGGGGCTCGCCAGGCTTGGAGTCCTTCCGCGTATGGGCGATCTCCCACGCCTGCATGTCTGAGAGCGGCCGCTTCAGTTTCTCCTCCTGCACCACCAAACAAAGGTTAGTCATACATAAGAAAGTGATGGTAAATAGAAGAAGAAGAATGTTTAATGGGGTTAGTCATACATTAACTGCCTTGTGGAGATAGTGGTTTCGGTTTCCCTGGGCATGTACTCCCTCCGTCCCTCAGTTAGCCTTATTTTTGGTTCTCATAGCCGCCCAAGCTCCAGCCTCATCACACCAAAGATCCACCAATGCCGCCCAGGACTCGTCTTTTCCATAACACCAATTTGGACACACCTACATAATAAAAGCATAATGGCATGTAGGTGTGTCCAAATTGGTGTTATGGAAGCATAAAGCATAAAGCATAATGTACCACAAGGTAATGAAAGCATAATGAAAGCATAATATATGAAAGCATAATGAAAAATCTTTTATACTTACCCCCAAGAACTCGGGCCTCTCCAAGGTAATGCCCATCCTCCGCGCTTCTTCCTTGGTCATCTTCACACCAAGATAGTTGTGGTAGTATGTCGAGTGGCCACATAGCGCACCTCGTACTGCATCTGGCGGGCCTTCTTCTTGCATTGGCGCAGCACGATCTGGTCCGCTCTGGCCCTGTGCTCTGGAAGAACTCGATAGAATTTCTACAATCATGCATGAAACAAGAATGGAAGAAGCCATGAGTTAAATCATTCATGAAACTAGAATGGACTTGTGCTTCTGAAGAGAACTCACCCAGAAAGTAGTGATCACGGCCTTGGCATGGGTCTCATGGTCCGCGTGGAGGGCCGCTTCCCAGTGGTCCCAGCTCGTGGCCAAAACCCGACGGTCCGGCTGCCTGACTGGATCTGGACAGTACAACCCCGACCAGTATAACTTCAGCAAGATGGTGATGAGGCCGTTGGGAACACGGACCCCTTTAGAATATATGTAGTTGCTGCAAAAGAATGAACTATTAGCATGTGACAAGCAAAATAAATAACAACCGGAATAAGCATGTGACAAGCAAAATAATGAACCACTTACTCTTTTCCCGTGGGCTCAATGAGCCACTTCTGCTCCTCAGTACCAGGAACCTGCTTTGGTAGCTTTGCGTTACCACGCAGCCACCCCTTATTGTCAACCCCCTTCCCGTCACCACCATCATCCCTGCCACCACCCTCCTCCTCGCCTGCCTCCCCCTCCCCAACCTCCTCCCCAACCTCCTCCTCCTCCTCCTCCTCCTCCTCCTCCTCCTCGCCTGCCTCCTCCTCCACCTCCTCCTCCTCCTCCTCCCTACAGTGTACCTCACTAGAGGAGGGCCTCGAAGACAACACCCCTAAGTCGGTGAGGGTGCGCTCTTTCTAGCCGCGACCCCCTGTAGTGGCTCTCCCCCCCGCCCCTCCTCCTCTAGGGGCACCTCTCCCTCGACCTCCCTGTGAGGAGTCATCGTCAAGTAGCCGAGGGGGAGGATTACGTGCTCGACCACTCCGACTAGGCAGGCCGACGACCTTGCGTAGGAAACCCACGCCGTCGGCCTTCCCCTTGCCCATGTTCCACGAACCTGCATTGAAAAGAGAATAAGCAATTAGTAAATTAATGAAATGAAGGAAAAGGCATGATAATAAACACATTAATAAAAATGCATAAAAAGGCATATTCCTAAACTATAGAAAAAAAAGACTTGAAACGTACATCTGCTAGAACCCATATGAATCATCACTGTTGTAACCTCTTTCTCGGTCCGTCTCATAATCACTCTCAATCATGTCATCTTCGTTGTCCGACGGAGGTGGAGGCTCTTCCTCGTCGTCAGCGTCTTCGTTTAACTTTTCTAGCACAAGTATGTCATTTTCATTGACAATGGTCTCACCATCATTCCGTGCATCGTCGACGTTTGGGTCCACATCATCATCACCCAATGGTCTAGCGTCATCGTTTATAACCACATCATCATCATCATCATCAGGTTGCTCTTGATAGAACATTCCCTCGTATGTCATGGGGTTAATGTTGTAGTAATCGTCTTCATTCGGGTCTGGTAGCTTACCATGTGGCGACACCTTGAACACAACTTCCCAACCCTTTAGATACACTTTCTGGCATGGGTAACGCAGATAATATACTTGTGTAGCTTGGGTAGCCGCAATGAAGAGATCGGCTCCGGCATAGACGGTTGATGGTTTAACTTCGACCAAACCAATGGAAGGCGTATGTTTTACCCCCTCCCGCGGATCGAACCATCGGCATTTGAACACAGGAAGACTTAGGGTCTCACGCCCCTGGCGGAATTTAACCTCGTATATATTTTGTACCCTTCCGTAGTAGTCTACTGAATTTTGACCGGGGGTGTACACTCCAGTATTTATAGTTTTGGGATCGGGGCGGCTGTTTTGGTGCTCCTCTGTATGGAAGCGATACCCATTGACATCATACTTTTTACATGTCATGACGGCAGCTGTATGGATTGGACGACATACCATATGGATTCAACCCATCACCTGATATGGCTATTCTGACATTCCCAGCCTCGGCTGCTTCCTCGGGGTATTCTTCATCGAATGACTTCCATGCTTCCCCTACCGATGGATGTACGATTTTTTTTGGAGTGTACCTTATACCTTCCTTGTGCCACTTCATCATTTTGGCAGACTCCTTCGTGATGAAAAGGCGTTGCAGTCTTTTTATAAAATCAAGATACCGAAGAACCTTAACGGGGATGGTTAGCTGCTTTTTCTCACCATCCTCACCGACCACCTCAATGTACCGAGACGAACCACACTTCCTACAGTACTTGTCATCCGTATACTCGTGCCTAAACAAAAGGCAATTCTTCGGGCAAACATCTATTTTCTCATAATCCATAGAGAGTGCCTTCATGATTTTCTTTGTATCGTACATGCTTTTCGGCAGTTCATGACCCTCAGGGAGGCTGTTAGCCCATACTCCCAGGAATGCTTCGAAGCATTTCTGGCTATAGCCGTACTCACCCTTGACTGCAATCAGTTGCGAGATGGCATCCAGCTGAGATATTTTCGCACCCGCATAAAGAGGTTTCTTCGACGAGGCCAAGACCTCCAAGAAGGCCTTTGCGGTTGCCTCCGGCTCCTCCGGTTCATTCTCTGAAGGTGTCGCATTTGCCGTTTCTGCAACAATGACATCATCTAGCATGTCCCTGACCCCGTCGTCCTCATATCCATCGATGCGTTGTCGCATCACCTCCTCTCTACCACGGTCCTGCTCGGCTATGTTTATCGGCGGCATGTCAAAGTTTGGCATATATCCGTGCGTGCGAAGGTGCTCACTCATGTCCGTCTGATTTCTACGGTGACGTCTGGCACATCTTGCACAGGGGCATGGTGGGATAACTCTCATTGGACGACGGAATATCTCCTTCAAATACACATCGGTTTTCGCGATCCACTCTGATGTTACTCGATTCCGATGGATAAAACCACTGTACATCCACTGATTATCTGCCATCCTCTGCTTTTTTGCAAGCCAATTCACTTAAATTAATCACATCAAATTTTCAGTTTCTACAGCGTTTAATGCACCTACATCTCTAATAGGTAAAGACTAGATCATTGAAGGCGCGCGTTGCTGCGCCCGTCTACTTTGTCATTATAATGTTAGTGATAGATGGAATTTAGAGGTATTTTATTCTAAGAAAATTAGTATATGAATTATGATATAACATGTAACTCAATTAGTAATTATTTTGTTGGAATATGTTAGTGAATCCAACCAGGGCAGTAACTCAGCAATTATGCATCTGATACAAAATTTTAATATATATTAACTCATTATTAGAAAGATATAGTATCATCATCAATCATTAAGGTAGTATAACTGATTCTCAAACAAAAAATAGGTGGTATTTTCCCCAGAAATCACATCTTGCAAAAAAAGTGCTCTAGCAGTACGTCGACACCCGAGCACCTGTATGTTGCCATGCACGTCTATTTTTTCTGGTAGCATACAAGGAATTTATTTAAATATATACAATGAAACATATAGCAAATGTCACATGTAAGATATAAATCAGCAAAGCCTTATCATGGCTGTGTTCTTATATGCTAGAAGCATCAACGAAACACAGAGAACTCTGAAGGCGACACATGATCAGCCTCGAACGACCTCTCTAAGCACTAAAATCATAAGCACATAGGTCACCTTGTGCAATCTTGGTTTCTCTTGTTGATTGTACTTGGTTGGTTGTTTGACATTCTGATCATAAGGCACACATTTATTTCCTCATTTTACTACAGTTTATCAATTGGTGGTTGTGTAAACTGATAAATTCATCAAAATCTAGTAGTTTCGGATCTCCTATATCAGACAAATATATTGAGCGACAAAACAGTACATTTACAAGTTGAAAAACCATTGCTTCCAAAGGTATACGAAGAGTATTTCTTCAGATATCAAGCTTGAATTCATTCGCAAAAAAAGAGCTTGAATTATAATCCTCGGTGATTGTTGAAGCTAAAGTTCAATACTATTATAGGTTCCTTTTGCAAATATATATTACATGCATACAAGATAAGCTTTGCATTATCCAAATGGTCCAAATATGCCAAACAAACTGCTCAATGCAGCACACTTAGAAATGTTTTAGTTGACCATTTAATTTCACCACACAATCACAAGTATGCCATAGAGTTAATATATATTTGAGAAAAATAGTTACACACAAGCATGCTTACTAAGAAATGCCTTATCATGTCATGCACTGACATATATCAGCAGCTCTGAAAAACTTGCAGCGGCATAAAATAGAATGCAATAGACAAAAACTTAGGAGACCATTCCCTATCTAAAGTCATCACCTTCTCTAGCTAGTGTTGATAGACAGATGAAAGTATACAAATTACATGTATTTTTTGCAAAATATACAACTATATATACAACTACTAAGAATATTCAAAACTGTAAATCTTGACACTTCCACTTCTCAACATTATGTGTCCATATTGATTCCTTAAATGCAGAGCATAGGGATAGTTGGTAGGCACAAATAAGAAAAGTCCCTTCTTATGAGTAAACAGCACAGAAAATAACGTCCTTTCCTCAAAGAAAATTGAATAAAATTTCAACACTTGATAGGCACAAATCAGCAAAGTCACATATGATCTACAATAATAAAGAACCTTGGAATATATTGCTATAGTACAAAAAATAGCTTCCTTTCATAAAATAAATATGAATAAAATCTTTACACTGGATAGGCACAAATCATCAGTCGACATATGCTATATATTAATAAAAAAATATCTTCACATGTTATTTTATTCAGAGAAACTAATATATGTTGTATGTACATTAATAAAGTAATATCTTCACATATTATTTTCTTCAGCCATGTGATCAACTGAAGGAACAAAGTTTCTCTGTGAGCATTATTCATGTGAACCCAAATGTAAGCATAATTAACAATCCGACAACCATCCATGAGAAATTTGTGGCACATACAAAAAATTGGGGGAGGGGGGAGGGTGCTCACCGTGGTCCTCCCAGCTGCGGGGCACCACCACTTTGTCAATCTTTCTTCCACCTGCCGCCTCTCTGAAGATGAGGCTCCTGCATCACAAATCCACACCAACCAGCGGCAAGGGTGTGCGTACGTGCTCATAATCATCTCGAGTTTCTGCAATATGTGGAAACACAAAACTAAAGTTACATAAGCTGACGAATATATTAGACATTAAAAAATGTTGTAACTAATAAAATATAGTTTTTAGCCTCTTGTTTGGTTTCATCTATACGCCACATTCAACATGGATCAGTATGTGACACACCAATTAGCTTGGACTAATGAGTAGCTAGAGCATGTGTGAAATCTGAAATGAATCAAGAGTCATCTGGAAATTTAACATGTAAGGTTTATCAAAAAAAATACTTACATGAATCAAGAGACATCTTCCAGAAGGCCAAATAAGTCATCTAAAAAAACAGGATTCAGAAAGCCACGGAAGAGACAGGGGACAGGGAGAAAACAGGCACATGAGTACACTACAGACTAATCCCGACGGGCAGAAAATCGAAGCCTTCTGATTGACTGGATTGTGTATCACTGCCGCTTACCAATTGGATGTATGTACAGATAGAAATGTCAATACAACCAGGAACCCAATTACCTGAACTGAAAATAAAATATCAACATTAGAATCCCCATATGCGAAACTGAATCTGCACAGTATATACAAATAGTTACTTGATTGACGTGTAAATTAGTACTGTGATTGTGAAGTAGGAGCTCAACCACAGTACCTTTTACCAAAAAATTATACATCTGAAATGAAAGGGGAAGGGAAACATGGATGCTTACCGGTCACCGGCCAACGAACACAATGACTGCAAAAATTGATAGAACCGGAGGGAAAATCCTACTGCATGGTTGCTGTTAAATTCAGAATGGGCGTTGGCATCATCATGAAGTGAAATGGAATCAGGTGTGTAGGGCAGAGTTTCGCGATATACCTTACCCTTGACCTTCTTCCTGCGGCCGGCTGTCAAATGCATCGATAGCCAGGACATCAAACTGGAATCAGGACGCGAGAGTTCTTCACTCGCCGTTCTTGTCGCCTGCTCGTTACCTTCAAGGACGTCTTCATCAAGGGGCGTCCGCCGCCGCCGCCGCCTCAATAGGGTTGCGAGTGTAGTGCTGCCCCTTCGCATCGTCCTTGGGCATCGGCGGCATCTCGCTCACACCAATGATTCACCTTTGATCATAATAGGGGAGGGATCTGGAGGCACGAGGTTTGGGATGAGTGGAACCGACGCTACAAGAGTAGCAGGCTAGCAGCCACCCAGAAGGAAGAGGAGATCGACGGAGACGGAGGCGGCGGCGGTGGTGTCGGCGTACGAACAGGAGTCCCGCATCGTCATGCCTCCTTCTCTCGTCTGTAAGGAGGTTGCTAGAGGCCCATTAGGCCCAATTTATCCGGAGCGCCCAAAAAAGCGACCGGAGCAGCGGAGTAAATTACACGCACAGTCCTGGAACTCGTCGGCCTGCTCCAAAACAGTCCTGGGACTTGTGTATCGCTCCAAAGCAGTCCTCATACTTGCCATTACGCTACACGTACGGTCCTGTGTACGTTTCGGCATACTTTGAGCGCAGAGACGGGTGCCACGTCATCCTCCGAGCGGGACCAGCCGGAACGCATCGCTGCGTAATTGTGCAACCGGCCCGCTGATTGCGTATTGTTACCAGTTCTAGCCCTTGCCTTTCGCCTCTCTCTGTTATTCCTCGATGACGACCATGGCTGGCTGCCGTGGGTGGTGATCGACGTGATCGCAGATACAAGAGTCGGTCGTTCCCAGGGGATTTTGCGAGGCGGCGACTAGATCGTCGTCTACCGCTGTGAACGGCGGCGATGTCGCCTATAGAATGACACAACGGCGGCCCTGTGCCTACGTATGGTAAGATTTAACCACCCCATATTCTCTGGCATTTGCTTCGTAAGTTCAGTTGTATACTTGTATTATAATCATGTCGATGGTTTTGGCCGGATATGTTATAGTATAATTTAGGTACTTTCAGCAGAGTTTAGTTATGGGTGTAGGCAGATTCTTAGGGTTCTTTGTCGGATGCTAAAATTGGTGTTTTCCTTTTCGTTTTACAGAAGAAGGCACTGATTTCTACACCATTGAGTTCATCCATGGAGGAGTTTTCATTGGCACTGGATACAATAGGTCTTATATGAATGGTCGCAAGGTCTGCTATGACTACTGTGATGACAGTGTCACCTGCATGGATATGTTGTATGAATTAATAGAGGTACTCGGTTATGAGACTGCAGGCAGAATAGACATATTGCTGCTGCTGCCTGGAATGCAAATAAATGAGGATGGACTGAAATTAATATCCAGGAACGATGATATGAACTGCATTAGGAAGTTTGTTAGGGAGGGGCAGAAATACCTTATGTTCTATCTAGATCATGATGTCTCTTATGGTGGAGGAGGACTGGATAATGGTGTATCAAATCCATGTGCACATCCTCCTCCGGTGATCAGTCCAACGAAGACCAAAACAATTGACAATGCTTTAGAGCAAAGCATTGTTGTCGTTCAGGAAAACACTTCTGACATGATGTATGCATGTGAGAGCAATGTACAAGGATCAAGCAGGAGCACAAGAAGAGGAACAGTAGAGGGGGAGGGAGAATTAAGCAGTGAATCAGATTCAGATGATTCAGATTATGACCCGGAGCTGGTTGACAGTGATTATGACCTGGAGGATGGTGATGATGATTTGGTCAATGATGAAGTTGAAGATGCTGATGGAAATGATGAGAAGAAAGGAAGGACGAAAGGGAAGAAGCTAGAAGAAGAGCCCAATTCTGAAGATGATAGTCTTGAATTGCCAGATTCAGATGACGAAGAAATGAAGTTCAACTTCAAACATTTCACTGAAGTAGATTTGAATGAGCCCAAGTTTCATGTGGGGCAGGTTTTCTCATCTGTTGCACTGGTCAGGCAGGCAGTTAGGGAGTATAGTTGCAAGGAGAGACTGCAAATCACATTTCCCAAAAATGACAAAACAAGGATTGGAGCAAAGTGCAATGATGGATGCCCATGGTATTTATATGCTTCTTATGACAATAGAACAAAGGGCATAATGGTTAAAACATTTAAAGATGAACACACATGCAGTAAGAAGTGGCATGTTAGAGCTTTCACTGCCAAGTACATAGCTAGCAAATATGTTGACAAGATAAGAGCAGATGAGAAGATTTCTCTGAAGGGTTTAGGGTCGATGGTGCAGCAAGAGTGGAACATGAAGGTTCACAGGCAAAAGCTTTGGAGAGCAAGGAAAATAGCATTCAACATTATCTATGGAGATGACATAAAACAATACAAAATGTTGTGGGATTATGCAGCAGAGTTAAGGAGATCAAATCCTGGCAGCTCATTCTTTTTGGAAGTTGCTGATGATGGCCAGTTCCAGAAGTGTTATTTCTCATTTGATGCATGCGAGAGGGGGTTTCTTTTAGCTTGCAGGCCTGTTATTTTCTTAGATGGTTGTCACTTGAAAACTCAATTTGGAGGCATTATGTTGACTGCAATAGGAATGGATCCTAACGATTGTATCTATCCTGTGGCCTTCGCTGTTGTGGAAATTGAGAACACAAAATCTTGGAGATGGTTCTTGAGTGCTCTAAAAGAAGACCTTGGCATTGTCAACACCTCCCGTTGGACGGTCATGTCTGACAAGCAGAAGGTAACTAATTGTTAGTAATGCTTATGAATATTTTTTATATATGAGAATGATTATGAACAGTGCTTGTAAATATGTGTTCTCATTTCTGAGCATATATATTGTTCACCTACAGGGTTTAATTAAGGCTGTTACAGAACACTTCAGTGATTCTGAGCATAGATATTGTGTAAGACATATCTGGCAGAATTTCACTAGAACTTTTAAAGGAGAAATATTGAAAAACCAATTATGGAGATGTGCTAGAAGTACAACTCATGGTCAGTGGAGAGAGAACATGGATAGAATGCTAGTTCTTAATAAAGATGCTCATGATTGGTTAGAGGAATTAGACCCTAAAACATGGGTTAGGGGATTTCAAAGTGATTTCCCCAACTGTGATGTGTTATTGAACAATAATTGTGAAGTGTTCAATAAGTATATTTTAGAAGCAAGAGAACTCCCCCTTTTGAGCATGATTCAGAGGGTAAAAGGGCAGTTGATGGGCCGAATCTATGGTAAGAAGCTGGAGTCAGAAACCTGGCCTGGAACCATATGCCCTAAGATCAGGAAAAGATTGCAGAGGCATATTGATGCTGCAAACACCTGCCATGCAGATCCTGCTGGTCTGGGTATATTTGAAGTGCAAGACAGAAATAGGCAATTCAGTGTCGACATACGGTTGAGGAAATGAAGTTGCAGAAGGTGGGATTTAACCGGAATTCCTTGTTGTCATGGAGTGGCAGCTTTGAGACATGAAAATATTCCACCAGAATCAATGGTCCACCAATGTTACTCTATTGAGACTTACCGCAAGGCATATGAGCACATAATATTGCCATGCAAAGGTGCAAGTGAGTGGCGGAAAATGTATGGAAGAGAAGTGCTTCCTCCCAAAATTAAAACAAAGAAAGGCAGGAGGAGAAAGAATAGAAGGCAACAACCTGAAGAGAAAGAGGGCAGGACAGGGAGGAAAGTTGGCAGAGGAGGAGCTATTATGCATTGCAGTTATTGTGGACTTGCAGGACATAACATAGGTGGATGCAAAGATTTTAAATTAGGGTTGAAACCAAAGAGGAAACCAACAAAGAAGATAGTAAGAGCAGAGCCTGAAATTTCCTCCTCCGATGAAGAATATGTGTCCATGACACAGGTAATTTACACAAGCATAACATTTATCTATTTATGTGAATTTCTGTACATGAGCACAAGATGTACCTATTTACGCAAATATGCATGAGCAGGAGGAGAACATGCAAACTATGGGTTTTTCTCAGCAAGAAGCACCTACTTATGAGGCCGAGGTCATTAATACCTTACTAGAAGAGGTAAAATTACTTTCACATTGTCATGCACTTAATTTTTCCTTCTTTCCTTACTGCCATGTCATGCACTTGCTATTTCATTTTTTTTCACTTCCATGTAACAAACATCGCATTTGTTTTTCCATCAGAGTGTTGCAAGCCAGACCATGGATCCACCTGATGCAGAACCTTTACCATTTTCTTTGTTTATTGAAGAAAATGTCCCAAGCCACCCCCCTGTGCAGCCAACAACTGTAACAAAAGAGGGCAATGTTCATAGAAAAAGAGAGGTTCTAGCTCTGGCAAAACTAAAAGCAGCAGCTGAAAAAAGAGAGGTTGCAGACAAAGCAAAATTTGAAGCAGCTATGGCCAAGATAAGAGAAGAAGAACGAAAGATTTTGCAAGCTGCAGAGAAAAGGAGAGAAGAGGCTGCAGCAAAAAAGCTAGAGCTAGAGGAGAAGAAGAAAGCTGTATTGAGAGAGAAACAGTTGGCAGCTGAAGAAAAAAGAAAACAAATTGAAGAAAGGAAAAGAACAAAATTAGCTGCACAACAGGAGAAAAAAGCACTTGCAGATGCCAAAAGGAATGCACTACAAGCTAGAAAGAAAGAAGCAGAGGAAGCAAAAACTAAGAGGGCTGCAGAAAAGAAGAGAATTGCTGATGAGAAGAGACAACAGACTGAAGCTGCTCTAAGAGAAGAAGAAATGGAATTTTTAATATTCCAGGCAGACGAGCAAGAAAGGATAAGAGGTTTTCATGAGAGAGAGGATCAGTCAAAGCAACAGGCCTGGGAGGGTCGAGTTCAAATGCAAGGCACATCCATGGTACAGAACAGGGAAGAGAGAAATCAACAAGCAGAAGAATGGAACAATGGACAGGTTGAGGAGGAAATTTGCCAAGCCATGCATGACACATCAGCATGCCAGGGAAGGGAAAGCCAGGGAAGGGAGAGCAATTTGAAGCAGACGCATCAGCCAAAAAGACCATATTTCAGTCAGCCACGAACTGGTTTTAAGAAACCAAGGAGAACAAACATGTTCGATATATTTACGGAGGAGAGATGAGCATGTGAAATGATGTGTGGTGTCTTTTCTTAACTAGTTGCACTATCTTTTATTTGCTTCCATGCATGTATGATATGGTCATGTGGTGAACCTTAAGTTTACAAACTGGTGTCTTTAGTAGTGTAAACTGCTGTCTTTTGAGTCAGGTATGCAACATGTATGATATGTTCAAGAACATGTTGTGTTCTGTTTTTCTCTGTGTATTTTGTGTCATTTCTACTAGGTTAGTGGTCAAAATTACAGACCTTTGTACTGAAATGATGTTAAATCGGTACAGAGCATGAACTGAACTTGTACAACATTGGTACAGGGCATGTTCTGAAATGATATGTGTTGTTCTAGTCAGGCATGACAGTTTCTTATGGCAGTCAATAAAATAAATTTGAAGGTTTTCTCAAAACAATTGTTTTGTTTGTGTAAACTTGGTCACACTGATGCTTATGTTCTTCTGATAGTTCAAATAGTCAATTGTGAGTTAAAATGAGTGTTGCACTATAGTCTTCAAGTGCAATTCACACTTTTGCTTTACATTTGAACTACCAGCATCCATAAGCTACAAAAAGGATCACTCATAAGCTAAAGAAGTTCGTCCAGGACATGCCAAATAGAATTACATTGCATACCATTCAGAATATTCATAGCCTTACATTGCATAGCATTCCGGCTCGAGCCAACATCACATTGCATGACATCTCAGTCATCAACAGAACACAGAAAATATACAGACAATTGCCACTGGCATACGATCAACTAGTACTAATCTTCAGTGCCGCAACAAATTTTCTGAATTTTCTGTGTACATCAGCTACTAATCTAAAGTGCCACAGCAAATGATCAACAACTAATCTTCAGAACGCAAATCAGAGCCGCCGTCGCCCAAAGCACATGCCTGCTGTAGAGACCCTCCAGCACGTCCATTCCGAGAGTGCGCCAGGATCACACATCAGGTCTCTGATCCTCCGGCGCCGTGCGTGCTTGCTGCACACAACCTCGACTCACTGCTCCGAGCAGCCGGCGCCGTGTGCGCGTGCGGCGGACAACCTCGAGCCACTGCTCCGAGCCGCCGGCGCCATGTGTGTGTGCGTTGCACAACCTCGAGCCGCCGAGATGTAAGTGCGACGCACAACCTTGCTGGTAGCGAGGGGAGGGTCGACGAGCGCAGGAGAAGGACCTCTCCCTCACGCCGTCGCCGCCGCCCATCGTGAGAAGAGGATTTGGGATTAAGGGTTAGGGATTTGAGGGGGGATTTGACTATCCCAATCCCGATCTGATTTAAGCGGTCCGGCTGGACCAGCTCGCGAGGATGACCTGGCGCGTCCGGCGTATGAGAAACGTATACAGGACCGTACGTGTACCCTAATCGCGTGTATGGGGACTGTTTTGGAGCGACTCGCGACTTTCAGGACTGTTTTGGAGCGGGCCGACGAGTTCCAGGACCGTGAGTGTAATTTACTCGGAGCAGCGGCCCGGGATGGTTAGCGATCGTTATTAGCGCACGGAACCGGATTAGGAGCGATTCACAACTCATCCAACGGCCAAAAATGCATCAAACTGGCGATCCGACGGCTGGGAGCGATGATGCCTTGAGAGGGCTGGAAAAGTGCTTTGTTTTAATGTATCTAAACTAGATCATTGATGGCACGCGTTGCCGCACCCATCCATTTTGAACGTAATATGATAGGGTTAGAAATTTATGTACAACATAGAGTGCTTTCTTATTTTGAAATGAGAGTGTAGACTATAAGTTCCATCACGTCTCCATTGGCCTTGTTCTTGGACTTATTTGTTTGCATTGCACATGGACCCCAACACAAACCTTCATGTCGCATGTTGTCTCATCCATTTATCCATATGAATCTATTTTTAGGATTAAATTAACCAAGAAGCAAGATTAAATAGGTGTTACAGGAAGACAAATTCCTGGCAGATTTGTGACGAAATACATAGATTTGAATTCAAATAAAACTAATGAATCAAATATATATAAGTGAGAATGTAAGTGATAATGAAAGCATCAAGCCAGAGTAATCTTCCTCCAAAAGCACCTAAATTTGGTTGTACAATGACATTCTACGAAGTAACTACAGTAGGAGAGGTATTAGAAGTGTACCAGAATAATAGCATGTGTATTGTGGACCAACAGAGAATGCTAGTGAGGTCTGAGACAACTATCCTAGTTCCTCCAACAGATCATGACTATACATGTGTTGTGGAAGTGCTAGAAATTTTGCCAACAAAGAATATAGTAGTTAATCAAGAATAATTGAAACTTGATGCATGCAAAATATAGCTGATGGATTGAAAAATGTCATTGGTACTAAAGAGAAGACAGGGGGCAAAAAACACTCCATAGATAGATACTATACGATACATCAGCGACACCAGTTGTATATTTTTTTAGTAAAATGACAAACAAAGATGTATTTTAGTTACATGGCATAGTTTGGCAGAAAAATAGTAGAATCTCTAATCCTGCATCTGCAAGGCTGAAGTGCTCCTTGTGTAACTGAAAATGCTATCATCATTCAACAAACTAACAACAATCTATGAGTCCACTCTAATAAATCAGATAGCTCCATGAATGCAAACCTCCATTATCACATATTCTGCAACAGAGAACCTTAAAGAAAGAGAGGACAAATATATTCATATATTTTCATGTCTCCACCGGCACATCTCACCATACAAATAATGGCATTCCAATGTACTTTGCATAAGGAAAAAAATGTTGGTCCAGGAGCTTTTCTTTATGCTTCCCCCTTTTTTTCTTTTCATTAATTAAAAAAGGGAAATTTAATCCATGTAGAAAAGAGAGACCACATTGACAGAATTTAATTATAGATAGAAATAACCACCGAACCAAATAGTATTGGGTTGGGATTTAATTAAAGAGGTTGCCAGATCAGGAACGATAAAGGCAAGAGATAGGTTGGGATTTACCATGTCTCAAAAATCATTAAGGTCACCCACGCCCATCTCCTCTCCAAAAGCTGTCACCGAGAGAAATGTGACACATTACATGATTTAGAATAAAATTCTACTTATATGTTAACTAAATTCTCCGTTACAAGGGAACACCGTGTTAACATATGGAATTAGACAGAACTGGAACATTTGCATTTAGCTATCCCTTTGTTTCAGTTGATGCTCAAAACTAATAGTAACAGGAGCCATGTCTGATCAATAGTTGCCTCTTGTCATGATTCATGAACCATGTATATTCTATTAATTCTGATTCCTTCTAGTTGATAAATGATAGCACTTGGAAGAACAGAAACGAAGTCAGGCTTAATTTTGTACTCGTAAATAGTACCAGAGTCTTACCAAAGCAAACAATCTGTATTCCATGATGTCTAATTAGCTTTAATAAGGATATACTTGCATTATCACCCTCCTACAGTATACAGCGGGCAAGCAGCCATTGAGAAATCACACAACTAAAAATACAGTAGATAATAGAAAATATGAATAGTTAATAATGCGTAAATGGCTGTTTCGGATTTACTAAAAACATTCTTGTAGTGTCCACAATAGGAGCCTCTGGTTCACTTGTTCGCATTGTTGTCGTGTGGCCGTTGCCTTCTTGACCATCAACATCAAGAGGTTCACGCATCCTAAAGGCCATCATCACCAGGCCCTGCAAAATCAAATAAACATATCACCACTGGTGAGAGTCTCACTCGGTATTAATGGCATGAACAGAGCTAGCCGAAGCTAACCAAATCAATCAAGCGGACCAGAGAAAATCAATTGACCTATAGAAGCAAGGGGAATCTACAGGCGGAGATGGGTGCGGTGGTGCTAGCAGCCGAGGGAGGGGCGGGGAAGGAACTTATCATGTTGGATCCGTTGTCGTAGCCTCATTCCCCTCACACACACCACCGCCACAGCCACCATATGTCATCACCGAAATTGCCTCCTCCTCTTTGTCGCCACAGGCAAACGCCAATCTCCGCCACCGCCTGCTGCAACGAAAGGAAAAGGGGAACAAGACCGATTCGTGTTCATAAATTTTCATGGTTCAGAAAACTCATTATTTCAGGAATCTGCTTACTCCATATCTAAGACCTTGTTCCAATACATTCGTTTGCATATCGGTTTAACTATGGCATGCTGTGTAATAAGATTTGCAATTATATGTCAGTACAACCTTCTTTGTTCTTTCTGAAACATGGTCGGAAAAAGTCGATTGCCTTGGCTAGCTTAGAACCGAGAGCAAAAGATGTATTGAACATGGGAACAATTATACAACATGAATGAACCTGAATGCCTGAATGTCGTACATTACAAAAAATTCAGAATTTTGTAAAACACTATCGTACACATACCAAGTTAGCATGTCTCCGGCACCGTGGGCGTGAAGCGTGGAAGGGCTCAGGAGTGTGGACAGACCAGGAAGACGGCGGGGTGGGGCGCTTGTGGCCAAGACACACATGGCCAATGGAGGAGGTTAGGCAAGGAGGCGGCAGAGCATTTCTAGGAGAGGGCAGTGCTACGTGCTGTTGGAGGGAGTGGAGCGCGGGGCAGCTGCACGATGGGCGAAGCGACAGAGGGAGCAGGGAGGGTACCGGAGATTCCATTGCATCCCGCGCGGTGGAGATACTGGTGCGGCCGGGAGCAGGGAGGGCGCCGGAGACTCAATGCCGCATCCCGTGAGAGGAACGGGCACCCGCATCACGCTTCCGCCGGATCCGCTCACGGAAGACGGGACGATGGCGTGTCGGCCGCGTCGCCCGCAGCCACGATTTTTTACTGCTCCACGTTGTCTCTCGCTTCCGTGCCCCATCCGGCCGCATCGCTCGCCGTCCGTGCAACCGAATGGCGTCGTTGCGACCGAACGAACCAGGGAGCCGCTGTCCGCCGCGTCCGTGCAAATCCAGCGCAGCCGCCGTTGCAATACAAGACCCCACGGTGGCCAACCATGGTGAGGCGGCGCGATGCCATGCTGCGAGCGAAGAAGACCAGGGTCGCGTCCGTTCTTGTTTTAGGGTTTCGTGTTCGACAGGATCCTAGTAGAGGCCCATTAAGCCAGTAGGGGTCCAGGCCAGTAGGCCCAATTGAATGTCAGATGCCCAAAAAAGTCGCCGGAGAAGCGGCCCGAGAGGCTAGCGCACCTCTGCGCGCGATTTAGGTGCGATTAAGAGCAGATCGGACGGCCAAAAACTTCTAAAAGTGACTATCCAACGGATAGAAATGCTAATGGTCTGAGAGGGCAGGAAAAGTGCTCAGTTATAATGTATTTAAATGGGTCCTAATCCCACCCGAGGATGTGTAGATTGAGTACGTTCTCCATTCTACCCGTTTCGAGACAAAATTTCGGCAGCACCTCCCCGCTGTTCTCCAGATACACGTCTCGGCAAATAGCCGAGAGAATGTGCTCCGGAGAACAATGGGGAGGCATCGCCGAAATCCTGTCTCAGAACGGGGTAGAACATGGAGAACATACCCAATCTACACATCCTCGGGCTGTCCATGGAAAACGCTGGATAATCCGAAAGAGCTGCGGTGATAAATATGCAATTGAATGCATATTTATCGACGCAACCCTTTCGGACGGGAGACGCCTAGGTTACGTCAGTTGACTTGAGAATGAAATCTAGTGATATGAAAAATTGGAGGAGATGGACTTGTAGCTCACCCTCGGCTGTAGAGGAAGTAGTCGAACAGCAGAGGGATGCTCAGGGGGACCAACGCGTCGGACAACGGCCACTCCGATGAAATGCGAAACCACAAAGCCTGCAAATTCCATCGCGACAAAAAAATAGAACATCACAACTCATAGAGCATATTTAAAACATTTAAACATGCATTCATTTATTTTTGCATCATGTAGGCAAAAAACTAACAACATTAACAATATATTCATCATCGTCATCACATATTCATCATCATCATTATCACCTATTCGTCTAACCAAATTTTTTTACTACCTATATTCATCATTGTCATCACATATTCATCATCGTCACCAATTTTTTTTCAAGATATGCAACATATAGCATCTCATCTAACCATTTTTTTACTACCTATAACTATCTACCTATCTAACTATCTATCTAACTATGTATCTAACTATCTAAATACCTACCTAAATACCTATCTAACTATCTATCTAACTAGCTACAAAATTACTAAAAACACTAAAAAAATACAAAAAAAATCACCTTCGAGAGGGCCGGGCGGAGTTGGGGTGGGGAGGCGCGCGGTCCGGGCGGGGAGGCGCGGGGTAGGGGCGGGGCGGCCGGCGCGGGGTCGGGGCGGGGCGGCCGATGCGAGGTTGGGGCGGGGCGGCCGGAGTTGGGGCGGGGAGGCGCGGGGTCGGGGCGCCCGGAGTCGGGGCGGGGCGGCGTGGGGTCGGTGCGGGCGACCGACGCAGGGTCAGGGCGGGGAGGGGCGGCGCGGGGTCGGGGCGGGGCGGCGCGGGCGGCGCTGGGTTGGTGCGGCGCGGGCGGCGGCAGCGGAGGTGGTGGACGACAGGGTTGGGGTCGAGAGAGAGGTTGGGGTCGGGGTGAGAGACAGAGAGGGAATGGGTGGAGGAGGATGAGCGAGTGGATAAGGTCACCCCTATGCCGACGGCCTGGCCGTCGGCATAGGCTGGGTCCACAAGTCAGTGAGCAGGAGGAGTGGATAAGGTGAGCCTATGCCGACGGCCTGGCCATCGGCATATTTTTATTTTTACTTTTCTTATTTTATATAAAATTTTAATGTTTTCTTATAGTTAAATCTATCCTTTTTATTTCATATAGATTTTTCATTTTTTTATAGTTATATTTTTTCCTTTTTTATTTTTTATGTATTATAATTACATGAAGATTTTTTATTTTTTTAAACCGCTCGGCCCTCTCCTCTCCCGAAACCACACACAGGGGAGGGGAGGGGAGGCGCCGAACTCGAGCAGCTTCGTTCGCCAAGGCCGTGGCCTGGTCGCGGGTATGGGAGCGAGACATGGCGGCAGCGACGCCCGTGAGGGGGGCACACCCCGAAGCCGCGTGTTGGGTGCCTGAGTGTGCCCCCATGCTTCCAGAAGCATAGGAGGGCCCACTGCAACACCTGGTGGCATTGCTACCCCCCCTCCGGTACCCCGTCCCGTCTAACCCTGACACAGACGACCGCCGGATCTAGCTCTTTGACTTCCGCCGGAATGGGTCTGACCGGTGGACATTTTCACCTGGTTGTCGTAGCCTAGCCCATAGCTGCACCCCCCCCCCAACACCATCCCGGCCCAACCTACCCAAAGATACACTCCATGTCAGCACGCCGCCGCCGGCACCTAGAGGGGGGAAACGGACGCGTCGGGTCTACACGGAGGGAATCTTGCTGTGGGTCTGGCCCGGATGTTGCTCCAAAGTGTTCCTATGGGCTGACCTAACACAACCGGGTGGAGAGGTCCACTGCTCAAAGCCCGTCCGTGCAAAGTCAAAGGGCTAGATCCCGTGGTCAAACACTATAGGTTTAGGCGGGACGGAGGCCCTGGCGGCATTGCTATCCCCCAGATACCCTGTCCCGTCTAACCCTGACACAGACGACCGCTGGGTCTAGCACTTTGACTTTCGCCGGACGGGGTTTGACCGGTGGACCTTTTCACCTGGTTGTCATATCCCAGCCCATAGCTAGAACCCCCAACACTGTCCTGGCCCAACCCACCCCAAGATTCCCTCCGTGTCGGCCCGACGTGGCCGTTTCCCCCCTCCGTGACACGGCGGCAGCGATGCCTGTGAGGGGAGGGGCACACCCTGGAGCCGCGTGTCGGGTGCCTGAGCCTGCCATGACGCTTCCACAACCGTAGGAGGGCCCACTGCGACACCTCGCGGCATTGCTACCCCCCAGGTACACCGTCCCGTCTAACCCTGACACAAACGACCGCCAGGTCTAGCCCTTTGACTTTCACCGCACGGGGTTTGACCGGTGGACCTATTCACCTGGTTGTCATAGCCCAGCCCATAGCTACACCCCCGACACAGTCCCGGCCCAACCCACCCCAAGATTCCCTCCGTGTCGGCCCGACGTTGCCGTTTCCCCCCTCCGGGACACGGCGGCAGTAAGCATGGCAATGGGTAGGGTATGGGGCGGGTAGAGCAATACCATACCCATACCCGTGTAGTCAATGGGTACAAAATTCTACCCATACCCGTACCCATGGGTACGAAACTTTACCCGTACCCATACCCGACAGGTACCCATACCCATTGGGTACCCAACGGGTAGATCAAACACTACACAAGTTATTCACAATTTTACATCCATCCATAGCACATTGACAAAATTACATTTATCTCAACTCAATAACAAATAGATGAGTACAAGACAATTATCTCAATTCAAATTGATAATTGTTGACAACTTTAACATAGGTTCAGAAGCTTGCAACACACTACACCAAATAACATCTGACAAGTATGTAACATGTCAGTATAAACGGGTAGGTTATGGGTATATTCATGGGTACAAAGCTATACATGTGCCTTACCCATGAATTAACGGGCAGGGTACGGGTGCTACCCGTGGGTACAAAATTGTGCCCATACCCTGCCCATGTGGGTACGGTATCCGCGGGTACCCGTACCCATGGGTAAAATTGCCATCCTTAGGCGGCAGCGACGCTCGTGAGGGGAGGGGCACACCCCGGAGCCGCGTGTCGGGTGCCTGAGCCTGCCACTATGCTTCCACAACCGTAGGAGGGCCCACTGCGACACCTCGCGGCATTGCTACCCCTCAGGTACACCGTCCCGTCTAACCCTGACACATACGACTGCCGGGTCTAGCCCTTTGACTTTCACCGCACGGGGTTTGACCGGTGGACCTTTTCACCTGGTTGTCATAGCCCAGCCCATAGCTACACCCCAACACAGTCCCGGCCCAACCCACCCCAAGATTCCCTCCGTGTCGGCCCGACGTTGCCGTTTCCCCCTCCGAGACACGGCGGCAGCGACGCCCGTGAGGGGAGGGGCACACCCCGGAGCCTTGTGTCGGGTGCCTGAGCCTGCCACTACGCTTCCACAACCGTAGGAGGGCCCACTACGACACCTCGCGGCATTGCTACCCCCCAGGTACACCGTCCCGTCTAACCCTGACACAGACGACCGCCGGGTCTAGCCCTTTGACTTTCACCGCACGGGGTTTGACCGGTGGACCTTTTCACCTGGTTGTCATAGCCCAGCCCATAGCTACACCCCCAACACAGTCCCGGCCCAACCCACCCCAAGATTCCCTCCGTGTCGGCCCGACGTTGCCGTTTCCCCCCTCCGGGACACGGCGACAGCGATGCCCGTGAGGGGAGGGGCACACCCCGGAGCCGCGTGTCGGGTGCTTGAGCCTGCCACTATGCTTCCACAACCGTAGGAGGGCCCACTGCGATACCTCGCGGCATTGCTACCCCCAGGTACACCGTCCCGTCTAACCCTTACACAGACGACCGCCGAGTCTAGCCCTTTGCCTTTCACCGGGGTTTGACCGATGTACCTTTTCACCTGGTTGTCATAGCCCAGCCCATAGCTACACCCCCAACATAGCCCCGGCCCAACCCACCCAATATTCCCTCTGTGTCGGCCCGACGTTGCCGTTTCCCCCCTCCGGGACACGGCGGCAGCGACGCCCGTGAGGGCAGGGGCACACCCCGGAGCCGCGTGTCGGGTGCCTGAGCCTGCCACTATGCTTCCACAACCGTAGGAGGGCCCACTGCGACACCTCGCGGCCTTGCTACCCCCAGGTACACCGTCCCGTCTAACCCTGACACAGACGACCGCCGGGTCTAGCCCTTTGACTTTCACCGCACGGGGTTTGACTGAAGGAAATATGCCCTAGAGGCAATAATAAAGTTATTATTTATTTCCTTATTTCATGATAAATGTTTATTATTCATGCTAGAATTGTATTAACCGGAAACATAATACATGTGTGAATACATAGACAAACAAGAGTGTCACTAGTATGCCTCTACTTGACTAGCTCATTAATCAAAGATGGTTATGTTTCCTAACCATAGACAAAGAGTTGTTATTTGATTAATGGGATCACATCATTAGATGAATGATGTGATTGACTTGACCCATTCCGTTAGCTTAGCACTTGATCGTTTAGTTTGTTGCTATTGCTTTCTTCATGACTTATACATGTTCCAATGACTATGAGATTATGCAACTCCCGTTTACCGGAGGAACACTTTGTGTGCTACCAAACGTCACAACGTAACTAGGTGATTATAAAGGTGCTCTACAGGTGTCTCCGAAGGTACTTGTTGGGTTGGCGTATTTCGAGATTAGGATTTGTCACTCCGAATGTCGGAGAGGTATCTCTGGGCCCTCTCGGTAATGCACATCACTTAAGCCATGCAAGCATTGCAACTAATGAGTTAGTTGCGGGATGATGTATTACGGAACGAGTAAAGAGACTTGCCGGTAACGAGATTGAACTAGGTATAGGATACCGACGATCGAATCTCGGGCAAGTAACATACCGATGACAAAGGGAACAACGTATGTTGTTATGCGGTCTGACCGATAAAGATCTTCGTAGAATATGTAGGAACCAATATGAGCATCCAGGTTCCGCTATTGGTTATTGACCGGAGACGTGTCTCGGTCATGTCTACATTGTTCTCAAACCGTAGGGTCCGCACGCTTAACGTTACGATGACAGTTTCATTATGAGTTTATGTATTTTGATGTACCGAAGGTTGTTCGGAGTCCCAGATGTGATCACGAACATGACGAGGAGTCTCGAAATGGTCGAGACATAAAGATTGATATATTGGACGACTATATTCGGACACCGGAAGTGTTCCGGGTGATTTCGGAGAAAACCGGAGTGCCGGAGGGGTTACCGGAACCCCCGGGGAAGTATTGGGCCTTAGTGGGCCTGAGGGGAGAGAGAGGGCAGCAGCCTAGGAGGTGGCGCCCCCCCCATGAGGAGTCCGAATTGGACTAGGGAAGGGGGGCGTGGCCCCTCTTTCCCTCTCCCTCTCCCTCTCTTTCCTTCCCTCTCTCTCTTCCTAGTTGGACTAGGAAAGGGGAGTCCTACTCCCACTAGGAGGAGGACTCCCCCATCCCTTTGGCGCACCCCATAGGGCCGGCCGGCCTCCCCCCTTGCTCCTTTATATACGGGGGCAGGGGGCACCCTAGAATACACAAGTTGATCTTCGTGATCGTTCCTTAGCCGTGTGCGGTGCCCCCCTCCACGATATTACACCTCGATCATATTGTAGCGGTGCTTAGGCGAAGCCCTGCGATGGTTGAACATCAAGATCGTCACCACGCCGTCGTGCTGACGGAACTCCTCCCCGAAGCTTTGCTGGATCGGAGCCCGGGGAGCGTCATCGAGCTGAACGTGTGCCAAGAACTCGGAGGTGCCGGAGTAACGGTGCTTGGATCGGTTGGACCGGGAAGACGTATGACTATTTCCTCTACGTTGTGTCAATGCTTCCGCTTCGGTCTACGAGGGTACGTAGACAACACTCTCCCCTCTCGTTGCTATGCATCACCATGATCTTGTGTGTGCGTAGGAATTTTTTTGAAATTACTACGTTCCCCAACAGTGGCATCCGAGCCAGGTTTTTATGGTTTGATGTTATATGCACGAGTAGAACACAAGTGAGTTGTGGGTGATATAAGTCATACTGCTTACCAGCATGTCATACTTTGGTTCGGCGGTATTGTTGGAGGAAGCGGCCCGGACCGACATTACGCGTACGCTTACGCGAGACTGGTTCTACCGCCGTGCTTTGCACACAGGTGGCTGGCGGGTGTCAGTTTCTCCAACTTTAGTTGAACCGAGTGTGGCTACGCCCGGTCCTTGCGAAGGTTAAAACAACACTAACTTGACAAACTATCATTGTGGTTTTGATGCGTAGGTAAGATTGGTTCTTGCTTAAGCCCGTAGCAGCCACGTAAAATTTGCAACAACAAAGTAGAGGACGTCTAACTTGTTTTTGCAGGGCATGTTGTGATGTGATATGGTCAAGACATGATGCTAAATTTTATTGTATGATATGATCATGTTTTGTAACCAAGTTATCGGCAACTGGCAGGAGCCATATGGTTGTCGCTTTATTGTATGCAATGCAATCGCCCTGTAATGCTTTACTTTATCACTAAGCGGTAGCGATAGTCGTAGTAGCATAAAATTGGCGAGACGACAACGATGCTACGATGGAGATCAAGGTGTCGCACCGGTGACGATGGTGATCATGACGGTGCTTCTAAGATGGAGATCACAAGCACAAGATGATGATGGCCATATCATATCACTTATATTGATTGCATGTGATGTTTATCTTTTATGCATCTTATCTTGCTTTGATTGACGGTAGCATTATAAGATGATCCCTCACTAAATTATCATAGTAAAAGTGTTCTCCCTGAGTATGCACCGTTGTGAAAGTTCTTCGTGCTGAGACACCACGTGATGATTGGGTGTGATAGGCTCTACGTTCAAATACAACGGGTGCAAAACAGTTGGACACGCGGAATACTCAGGTTTAACTTGACGAGCCTAGCATATAAAAGATATGGCCTCGGAACACGGAGACCGAAAGGTCGAGCGTGAATCATATAGTAGATATGATCAACATAGTGATGTTCACCATTGAAACTACTCCATCTCACGTGATGATCAGACATGGTTTAGTTGATATGCATCACGTGATCACTTAGAGGATTAGAGGGATGTCTATCTAAGTGGGAGTTCTTAAGTAATATGATTAATTGAACTTAAATTTATCATGAACTTAGTACCTGATAGTATCTTGCTTATCTATGTTGATTGTAGATAGATGGCCCGTGCTGTTGTTCCGTTGAATTTTAATGCGCTCCTTGAGAAAGCAAAGTTGAAAGATGATGGTGGCAATTACGCGGACTGGGTCCGTAACTTGAGGATTATCCTCATTGCTGCACAGAAAAGTTACGTCCTGGAAGCACCGCTGGGTGCCAGGCCTGCTGCTGATGCAACTGACGACGTTAAGAACGCCTGGCAGAGCAAAGCTGATGACTACTCGATAGTTCAATGTGCCATGCTTTACGGCTTAGAACCGGGACTTCAACGACGTTTTGAACGTCATGGAGCATATGAGAAGTTCCAGGAGTTGAAGTTAATATTCCAGAAGAATGCCTGGATTGAGAGATATGAAGTCTCCAATAAGTTCTATAGCTGCAAGATGGAGGAGAATAGTTCTGTCAGTGAGCGTATACTCAAGATGTCTGGGTATTGTAATCACTTGATTCAACTGGGAGTTAATCTTCCGGATAATAGCGTCATTGACAGAATTCTCCAATCACTTCCACCTAGCTACAAGAGCTTTGTGATGAACTATAATATGCAAGGGATGGATAAGACAATTCCCGAGCTCTTCGCAATACTAAAGGCTGCAGAGGTAGAAATCAAGAAGGAGCATCAAGTATTGATGGTCAATAAGACCACTAGTTTCAAGAAAAAGGGCAAAGGAAAGAGGAAGGGGAAATTCAAGAAGAACATCAAGCAAGTTGTTGCTCAGGAGAAGAAACCCAAGCCTGGACCTAAGCCTGAAACTAAGTGCTTCTACTGCAAGCAGACTGGTCACCGAAAGCGGAACTGCCCCAAGTATTTGGCGGATAAGAAGGATGGCAAGGTGAACAAAGGTATATGTGATATACATGTTATTGATGTGTACCTTACTAATGCTCGCAGTAGCACCTGGGTATTTGATACTGGTTCTGTTGCTAATATTTGCAACTCGAAACAGGGGCTACGAATTAAGCGAAGATTGGCTAAGGATGAGGTGACGATGCGCGCGGGAAATGGTTCCAAAGTCGATGTGATCGCGGTCGGCACGCTACCTCTACATCTACCGTCGGGATTAGTATTAGACCTAAATAATTGTTATTTGGTGCCAGTGTTGAGCATGAACATTATATCTGGATCTTGTTTGATGCGAGACATTTATTCATTTAAATCAGAGAATAATGGTTGTTCTATTTATATGAGTAATATCTTTTATGGTCATGCACCCTTGAAGAATGGTCTATTCTTGATGTATCTCGATAGTAGTGATACACATATTCATAATGTTGAAGCCAAAAGATGCAGAGTTGATAATGATAGTGCAACTTATTTGTGGCACTGCCGTTTAGGTCATATCGGTGTAAAGCGCATGAAGAAACTCCATACTGATGGACTTTTGGAACCTCTTGATTATGAATCACTTGGTACTTGCGAACCGTGTCTCATGGGCAAGATGACTAAAACACCGTTCTCCGGTACTATGGAGAGAGCAACAGATTTGTTGGAAATCATACATACAGATGTATGTGGTCCGATGAATGTTGAGGCTCGTGGCGGATATCGTTATTTTCTCATCTTCACAGATGATTTAAGCAGATATGGGTATATCTACTTAATGAAGCATAAGTCTGAAACATTTGAAAAGTTCAAAGAATTTCAGAGTGAAGTTGAAAATCATCGTAACAAGAAAATAAAGTTTCTACGATCTGATCGTGGAGGAAAATATTTGAGTTACGAGTTTGGTGTACATTTGAAACAATGCGGAATAGTTTCGCAACTCACGTCACCCGGAACACCACAGCGTAATGGTGTGTCCGAACGTCGTAATCGTACTTTACTTGATATGGTGCGATCTATGATGTTTCTTACAGATTTACCGCTATCGTTTTGGGGTTATGCTTTAGAGACGGCTGCATTCACGTTAAATAGGGCACCATCGAAATCCGTTGAGACGACACCTTATGAACTATGGTTTGGCAAGAAACCAAAGTTGTTGTTTCTTAAAGTTTGGGGCTGCGATGCTTATGTGAAAAAGCTTCAACCTGATAAGCTCGAACCCAAATCGGAGAAATGTGTCTTCATAGGATATCCAAAGGAGACTGTTGGATACACCTTCTATCACAAATCCGAAGGCAAGACTTTTGTTGCTAAATTCGGAAGCTTTCTAGAGAAGGAGTTTCTCTCGAAAGAAGTGAGTGGGAGGAAAGTAGAACTTGATGAGGTAACTGTACCTACTCCCTTATTGGAAAATATCACATCACAGGAACCGGTTTCTGTGACGTCTGAACCAATTAGTGAGGAAGTTAATGATGATGATCATAGAACTTCAGATCAAGTTACTACAGAACCTCGTAGATCAACCAGAGTAAGATCCGCACCAGAGTGGTACGACAATCCTGTTCTGGAAGTCATGCTACTAGATCATGATGAACCTACGAACTGTGAAGAAGCGATGGTGAGCCCAGATTCTGCAAAATGGCTTGAAGCCATGAAATCTGAGATGGGATCCATGTATGAGAACAAAGTGTGGACTTTGGTTGACTTGCCCGATGATCGGCAAGCAATTGAGAATAAATGGATCTTCAAGAAGAAGACTGACGCTAACGGTAATGTTACTGTCTACAAAGCTCGACTTGTTGCAAAAGGGTTTCGACAAGTTCAAGGGATTGACTACGATGAGACCTTCTCAACCGTAGTGATGCTTAAGTCTGTCCGAATCATGTTAGCAATTGCCGCATTTTATGACTATGAAATTTGGCAAATGGATGTCAAAACTGCATTCCTGAATGGATTTCTGGAAGAAGAGTTGTATATGATGCAACCAGAAGGTTTTGTCGATCCAAAGGGAGCTAACAAAGTGTGCAAGCTCCAGTGATCCATTTATGGACTGGTGCAAGCCTCTCGGAGTTGGAATAAACGCTTTGATAGTGTGATCAAAGCATTTGGGTTTATACAGACTTTTGGAGAAGCCTGTATTTACAAGAAAGTGAGTGGGAGCTCTGTAGCATTTCTAATATTATATGTGGACGACATATTACTGATTGGAAATGATATAGAATTTCTGGATAGCATAAAGGGATACTTGAATAAGAGTTTTTCAATGACAGACCTCGGAGAAGCTGCTTACATATTGGGCATTAAGATCTATAGAGATAGATCAAGACGCTTAATTGGACTTTCACAAAGTACATACCTTGACAAAGTTTTGAAGAAGTTCAAAATGGATCAAGCAAAGAAAGGGTTCTTGCCTGTGTTACAAGGTGTAAAGTTGAGTAAGACTCAATGCCCAACCACTGCAGAAGATAGAGAGAAAATGAAAGATGTTCCCTATGCTTCAGCCATAGGCTCTATCATGTATGCAATGTTGTGTACCAGACCTGATGTGTGCCTTGCTATAAGTCTAGCAGGGAGGTACCAAAGTAATCCAGGAGTGGATCACTGGACAGCGGTCAAGAACATCCTGAAATACCTGAAAAGGACTAAGGATATGTTTCTCGTATATGGAGGTGACAAAGAGCTGATCGTAAGTGGTTACGTTGATGCAAGCTTTGACACTGATCCGGACGATTCTAAATCGCAAACCGGATACGTGTTTACTTTAAACGGTGGAGCTGTCAGTTGGTGCAGTTCCAAACAAAGTGTCGTGGCGGGATCTACGTGTGAAGCGGAATACATAGCTGCTTCGGAAGCAGCAAATGAAGGAGTCTGGATGAAGGAGTTCATATCCGATCTAGGTGTCATACCTAGTGCATTGGGTCCAATGAAAATCTTTTGTGACAATACTGGAGCAATTGCCTTAGCAAAGGAATCCAGATTTCACAAGAGAACCAAGCACATCAAGAGACGCTTCAATTCCATCCGGGATCTAGTCCAGGTGGGAGACATAGAAATTTGCAAGATACATACGGATCTGAATGTAGCAGACCCGTTGACTAAGCCTCTTCCACGAGCAAAACATGATCAGCACCAAGACTCCATGAGTGTTAGAATCATTACTGTGTAATCTAGATTATTGACTCTAGTGCAAGTGGGACACTGAAGGAAATATGCCCTAGAGGCAGTAATAAAGTTATTATTTATTTCCTTATTTCATGATAAATGTTTATTATTCATGCTAGAATTGTATTAACCGGAAACATAATACATGTGTGAATACATAGACAAACAAGAGTGTCACTAGTATGCCTCTACTTGACTAGCTCATTAATCAAAGATGGTTATGTTTCCTAACCATAGACAAAGAGTTGTTATTTGATTAATGGGATCACATCATTAGATGAATGATCTGATTGACTTGACCCATTCCGTTAGCTTAGCACTTGATCGTTTAGTTTGTTGCTATTGCTTTCTTCATGACTTATACATGTTCCAATGACTATGAGATTATGCAACTCCCGTTTACCAGAGGAACACTTTGTGTGCTACCAAACGTCACAACGTAACTGGGTGATTATAAAGGTGCTCTACAGGTGTCTCCGAAGGTACTTGTTGGGTTGGCATATTTCGAGATTAGGATTTGTCACTCCGAATGTCGGAGAGGTATCTCTGGGCCCTCTCGGTAATGCACATCACTTAAGCCTTCCAAGCATTGCAACTAATGAGTTAGTTGCGGGATGATGTATTACGGAACAAGTAAAGAGACTTGCCGGTAACGAGATTGAACTAGGTATAGGATACCGACGATCGAATCTCGGGCAAGTAACATACCGATGACAAAGGGAACAACATATGTTGTTATGCGGTCTGACCGATAAAGATCTTTGTAGAATATGTAGGTACCAATATGAGCATCCAGGTTCCGCTATTGGTTATTGACCGGAGACGTGTCTCGGTCATGTCTACATTGTTCTCAAACCATAGGGTCCGCACGCTTAACGTTACGATGACAGTTTCATTATGAGTTTATGTATTTTGATGTACCGAAGGTTGTTCGGGGTCCCGGATGTGATCACGGACATGACGAGGAGTCTCGAAATGGTTGAGACATAAAGATCGATATATTGGACGACTATATTCGGACACCAGAAGTGTTCTGGGTGATTTTGGAGAAAACCGGAGTGCCGGAGGGGTTACTGGAACCCCCGGGGAAGTATTGGGCCTTAGTGGGCCTGAGGGGAGAGAGAGGGCAGCAGCCCATGAATGAGGAGTCCGAATTGGACTAGGGAACGGGGGCGCGGCCCCTCTTTCCCTCTCCCTCTCCCTCTCTTTCCTTCCCCCTCTCTCTTCCTAGTTGGACTAGGAAAGGGGAGTCCTACTCCCACTAGGAGGACTCCCCCTCCCTTTGGCGCACCCCATAGGGCCGGCCGGCCTCCCCCTTGCTCCTTTATATACAGGGGCAGGGGGCACCCTAGAACACACAAGTTGATCTTCGTGATCGTTCCTTAGACGTGTGCGGTGCCCCCCTCCACGATATTACACCTCGATCATATTGTAGCGGTGCTTAAGCGAAGCCCTGCGACGGTTGAACATCAAGATCGTCACCACGCCGTCGTGCTGACGGAACTCCTCCCCGAAGCTTTGCTAGATCGGAGCCCGGGGAGCGTCATCGAGCTGAACGTGTGCCAAGAACTCGGAGGTGCCAGAGTAACGGTGCTTGGATCGGTTGGACCGGGAAGACGTACGACTACTTCCTCTACGTTGTGTCAACGCTTCCGCTTCGGTCTACGAGGGTACGTAGACAACACTCTCCCCTCTCGTTGCTATGCATCACCATGATCTTGTGTGTGCGTAGGACTTTTTTTGAAATTACTACTGAGGGAGTCCTGGATTAGGGGGTGTTCGGATAGCCGGACTACATCTCCCGCCGGACTCCAGGACTATGAAGATACAAGATTGAAGACTCCGTCCCGTGTCCAGAAGGTTCTTTCCTTGGCGTAGAAGGCAAGCTAGGCGTGCGGATATTCAAGATCTCCTACCAATGTAACCGACTCTGTGTAACCCTAACCCTATCCGGTGTCTATATAAACCGGAGGGTTTTAGTCCGTAGGACAGAATCATCTTCATACACAATCAAACCATAGGCTAGCTTCTAGGGTTTAGCCTCCTTGATCTCGTGGTAGATCCACTCTTGTACTACCCATATCATCAATATTAATCTAGCAGGAGTAGGGTTTTACCTCCACTGAGAGGGCCCGAACCTGGGTAAAACAAAGTGTCCCCTGTCTCCTGTTACCATCCGACCTTGACGCACAGTTCGGGACCCCCTACCCGAGATCCGCCGGTTTTGACACTGACACTGGTGCTTCCATTGAGAGTTCCTCTGTGTCGTCACCTTTAGATTCGATGGCTCCTTTGATCATCAACGGCGAGGAGGTCCAGGGTGAGACTTTTCTCCCCGGACAGATCTTCGTCTTCGGCGGCTTCGCTCTGCGAGCCAACTCGCTTGGCCATCTAGAGCAGATCGAAAGCTACGCCCCTGGCCATCAAGTCAGGTTTGAAAGCTTAAACTACACGGCGGATATCCGCGGAGACTTGATCTTCGACGGATTCGAGCCACAGCCAAGCGTGCCGCACTGTCGAGAAGGGCATGATATAGCTCTGCTCCTGAACAGTGTCCTGGAGGCCGCATACGCTCTGGCCCTGATCCTTGATTCGGAGCCCGCTGCGCTCGTCGAGGAAGAACGGTTGGACGTCACCTCAGGGGCTGCGACGTTAAAGGCGATCGAGCCGAACGCCGGTCCCGCACTCCGCGTCGCCCATGACTCCAAGGAGCCGGATTCTTCTCCGAACTCCGGGCTTTCCAAGCCCCCGCCGATCGAATCTGATTGGGCACCTATAATGGAGTTCACCGCCGCAGACATCTTTCAGTGCTCACCTTTTGGTGACATCCTGAATTCTCTCAAGTCTCTCTCTTTATCCGGAGAGCCCAGACCGGATTATGGTCTGCGAGGTTGGGATACGGACGATGAAGAAATTCAAAACCCACCCACCACCCACTTAATAGCCACTGTCGACGATCTAACCGACATGCTTGACTTCGGCTCCGAAGACTTCGACGGTATGGACGACGAAGGAGGAGACGAACAACAACCAGCACCTGAAGGGCGCTGGACCGCCACCTCGTCATATGACATATACATGGTGGACGCTCCGAAAGACGGAGATGGCGATGGAACAGCGGTGGATGGCACCTCGAGAAAGCCTCCCAAACGCCGGCGTCAGCGGCACCGCTCTAAATCCCGCCAAAGCAAGAACGGTGATTCCGGCACGGGGGATAATTCTACCCCGAATACCGCCGAAGAACACCAACCACAACAAGACTCAGCACGGGAAGATGGAGAAGCCGGCCTTCATAAGAAAGCGGCAGAACAAGAGGTTGAGGACGATAACTACACGCCTCCCTCCAAAGACGAGGCAAGCCTCGACGACGATGAATTCGTCATACCATCAGACCCTGACAAACAAGCGCGTTTTCAACGCAGGCTTATTGCCACGGCCAACAGCCTAAAGAAAAAGCAGCAACAGCTTAGGGATGATCAAGATTTGCTAGCTGACAGATGGACAGACGTCCTTGCGGCCGAAGAGTATGAACTCGGGCGCCACTCCAAAAATTACCCTAAGCGCAGGCCGCTCCCCCAATCAGAGGAAGAAGCAAATGACATGGCAGACCGGCCACCTCGCGGCCGCGACAGAGAGGCCCATCGAAATTTCAAGCCAAACATGCCCCGAGGCCGTTCGGCTAGGGCACAAGGAAACGAGCCAGACCTATGAGACGTACTGGAGGACAAATCAAGGCGGACAAGATCGATCTATGGATCATGCGGACGCCCAACACGTGACGATTTTCAGTCCGGACACAATAACTCCGGCCGGGCCGAACTCAACAAGCACAGCTCTTCCGAGCTGCGTCGCGACGTAGCCCAGTACAGGGGCGCCGCACACCCGTTATGTTTCACAGACGAAGTAATGGATCATCAAATACCAGAGGGTTTCAAACCCATCAACATCGAGTCATACGATGGCACGACAGATCCGGCAGTTTGGATCGAGGATTATCTCCTTCACATCCATATGGCACGCGGCGACGACCTGCACGCCATCAAATATCTCCCACTCAAGCTTAAGGGACCAGCTCGGCATTGGCTTAACAGCTTGCCAGCAAATTCAATTGGTTCTTGGGAAGACCTGGAAGCCACATTCCTTGACAACTTCCAGGGCACTTATGTGCGACCACCGGACGCTGATGACCTAAGCCACATAATTCAGCAGCCAGACGAATCGGCCAGGCAATTCTGGACACGGTTCCTAACAAAGAAAAATCAGATAGTCGACTGTCCGGACGCAGAGGCCCTAGCGGCCTTCAAGCATAATATCAGCGACGAATGGCTTGCCCGGCACCTAGGACAAGAAAAGCCGAAAACCATGGCAGCCCTCACGACACTCATGACCCGCTTTTGCGCGGGCGAAGACAGCTGGCTAGCTCGTAGCAACAACTTATCAAAGAAGACCGGTAATCCGGATACCAAGGACAAAAATGGCAGGTCACGCCGAAACAATCGAAAGCGCCGCGTTTGCAGCGACAGCAATGAGGATACGACAGTAAATGCCGGATTCAGAGGCTATAAATCCGGTCAGCGGAAACAACCATCTAAAAAGAATAACCAGGGCCCATCCAGTTTGGACCGAATACTCGACCGCTCGTGCCAGATTCATGGCACCCCCGAAACGCCAGCCAATCACACCAACAGAGATTGTTGGGTGTTCAAGCAGGCAGGCAAGTTAAGAGCCGAACATAGAAACAAGGGGCTGGACAGCGATGACGAGCAGGAGCCCAGGCCGCCGAACAACAAAGGACAGAAGGGTTTCCCCCGCAAGTGCGGATGGTGAACATGATATACGCGACCCATATTCCTAAGAAGGAAAGGAAGCGTGCGCTACGGGACGTGTACGCGATGGAGCCAGTCGTCCCAAAATTCAATCCTTGGTCTTCTTGCCCGATCACTTTTGATCGAAGGGACCACCCCACTAGTATCCGTCACGGCGGCTTTGCCGCATTGGTACTCGATCCAATCATCGACGGATTCCATCTTACAAGAGTCCTCATGGACAGCGGTAGTAGCCTGAACTTGCTTTACCAGGATACAGTGCGGAAAATGGGCATAGATCCATCAAGGATCAAGCCCACAAGGACGACCTTTAAAGGCGTCATCCCAGGTGTAGAGGCCAATTGCACAGGCTCGATAACACTTGATGTGGTCTTCGGATCTCCGGATAATTTCCGGAGCGAAGAGTTAATCTTCGATATAGTCCCGTTCCGCAGTGGTTATCACGCCCTGCTCGGACGAACTGCATTTGCTAAATTCAATGCGGTTCCGCACTATGCATATCTCAAGCTCAAGATGCCAGGCCCTCGAGGAGTAATTACGGTCAGCGGAAACACCGAACGCTCCATCACAACGGAGCAGCACACGGCGGCCCTCACAGCGGAAGTACAAAGTAGCCTCTCAAGGCAACTCTCCAGTCCGGCCGCTAAAACGCCGGACAATGCAAAGCACGCCCGGAGTAACCTGCAACAAGACCACTTGGCATGTTCGGAGCATGCGTAGCAATACGGCCCCGACCCCAGCCATCGTAGTATCGTGAAGCTAGTACCTCGAGTACACAGTTATGCCCTTAAAATTCCATGGGCATAGGGGAAGGAGGCATTTTAACGGCATGCCTACAATACGGCCTTAAACGTACTAGGGGCTGCCGATTTTTTCTTTTTCTTTTTTTACTTTCAGGACTCCACATTCCGGATGACCTGTTCGGCCTTGTTGCCGCACAGACGATACAAGGCCTAGGAGAGCAGACAAAGCTACGCCGCACTACGGAATTCTCAGGTGGTCTCTATTTCGAGCGATATATCTGTTTCCAAATTTCCGCGGCCTGCGCCTGGCCAGGACATGTTAAATAGTCCAGTTTTTTCGCTTATCGCACTACTTGTATCGTCCGGCTTCGAATAGCCTCTTTATAAACAATGCATAAATTTGTGTCTATTTTCTGCATCACCTTCTTTGAATATATATGTTTATCCCATAGCATGATCGCACCCGTACACCATGGTACGGCAAACCACGCCAGCGGCTTCATTACCCTTTTATTTGGACGTGAGAAGTCCGTACACTTCCACAAGTGCGGCACCCCGAACTTATAGCACTATATGCATCGGCTCCGAGTCATGATTTTGGTCATATATTGGGTTTGCCCGGCTCCTATGTTTTGGTGCCTTATGTTCCGCTCTATCTGCTAAGGTAGCACTAGGAGAACCGCTGCGATTGTGCCCCAGGTCATGTGGGTGAGCACCTCAGTGGAGAAAGCTAAAACAGACTGTCATGATAGGGCGCGAGACCGGTCGCTGTTCGAGAGGTTTTTCGAGTCCTTAAAGGCTTATGCCGCTTCGAGCGGAGAGCTGGTTAAATCTGGCTAAAGGCGTGGATAGCGCCCCGAATTCGGCCTTCCGAACTAGGGGCTTCACCGAAATTTAAAATTATAAAGTTCTATGGCTAAGTGAGAGTGTTCAAGCATTATAGTCCGATTGCCTGGTTCGTTGTGCTGAGGGCCTCCCTCGAAGGACCCAACTATGGGAACAAGAGCCCTCAGGTTTATCCCGAACACCCCAGCACTAGTTGCATGGGGGGAGAAAACTGACGACTCGCCATCTCTCAATTACTGATAAACGGCCGCACAGAAAATAATATTTTAAATTCAAAGCATTGCTTAAAGCGCATATGAACAAGTTTTCAGCGCACAGGATACAAACGAACAAGTTCATGGAAATATTACATCTTTAGCACATTCATCCACAATAAGGCGGGCTCTGGCAGGAACTTCTTCATAGTAGTTCTCGGGCTTGCGATGTTCCTTCCCTGGCGGCGGCCCGTCCTTCACCAGCTTCTCGCCGTTCAGCTTACCCCAGTGTACCCTCACACGGGCGAGGGCCCTCCGGGCGCCCTCGATGCAGGCAGAGCGCTTGATGACCTCAAGCCGTGGACAGGCCTCCACCAGCCGCCGCACTAGCCCAAAGTAGCTCCCAGGCAGGGCCTCTCCAGGCTACAGCCGAACTAGGAGGCCCTTCATAGCCTGTTCGGCCGCCTTGTGGAGCTCGACCAGCTGCTTCAGCTGATCACTCAGGGGCACAGGGTGTCCGGCCTCAGAATACTGAGACCAGAAGACACTCTCCGCCGAGCTGCCCTGTTCAGCTCGGTAGAACGCGGCGGCATCGGATGCGCTGCGGGGAAGATCGACAAATGCCCCTGGAGAACTCCGGATTCGGGTAAGAAACAGGTATTTTATTTTTATACTCCTACTTTGCATTAAGAATGCCTTACCCGCTGCTATCTTTTTTACATCCTCCAACTCTTGGAGGGCCTTCTGGGCTTCGGCCTTGGCAATTTTGGTGGCCTCAACGGCAGAGGTGAGTTCCGTGGCTTGCGTTTTCGCGTCATGCTCCAAACCCTTATGTTTTTCCATGAGGTCTTGCAGCTTCTGCTGTACCTCGCCGCATTGAACCACAAGCTTTTCTCGTTCGATGCGCTCCTCGGCCGTCTTCTTTTCGGCCTCGGTAAGCGCCTGCCTCAGGGTGGCCACCTCTGTCGCGGCCCCTACATTAGGCAATGTATACCTGCTATTTTCTGCAATCAAGCCTCTCCATAGGCAAATTTTTATTATTAACGGTCTTTTTTACCTTCCTTCTCCTCGAGCTGCCCTCGGTCAAGACCGAGCTCTCGCTCGGACCGCTCAAGGTCCTTCTTAAGGACATCCACCTGCGCAGTTAATGCGGCGGTGGACAGCAGTGAAGCCTGCATACGCATATTTGACTTTTTTGTTAGACTCCTGCGATAATTATTAGATCCTCTATCCGGCTTTTCTTTCCGAACACCGAACAGAGCATCAGGGGCTACTGTCTATGCGGCAACGAATTTAGCATATTAATTACTTACCTGAAAGCCTGTTAGAAGGCTAGCGCAAGCTTCGTTCAATCCGCTTTTGGCGGACTGAACCTTCTGGACCACCGTACTCATAACAGTACGGTGCTCCTCACCGATGGTGGCGCCTTCAAGCGCCTCCAGCAAGTTGTCCGGCGCCTCTGGTTGGGCAGAGGTCGCCGGCTCAGACGGCTTGCTCCTCTTGGAAGGAGCTCGCCTACCGCGGGCCGGGACTGTCGAGTCCGGCGCGGTGTCCGGCACAAAGCCGGACTTGGTGCCCTGGGGGGACTTGTCCCCTCCACTCCTGGAGTCCGGGAGGTTGCCTTGCGGCTCCTCCAGGACCACCTCCTCCTGCCCAGGAGTTCGGTGGGACGCCACTTCGGCGTCGTCTACCTGGCGGGGGGAGACAGCGGGCGGAACAGAGTTCACGTCCGATGAATCCAGGGAACCACTCGACGAATCGTCGAGTTCGGCCCGGGGCGGCCTGCACGATGCATTCAACATAAGGGAAAGTTGTGCAAATGAAAGGATGTCATGAGTTACTCTGGTATCCGAATACTTACGACGTCGCCGGACGCTTGGCCCTTTCCGGCCGCTCCTCCTCGTCCTCGTAGGGGTCGGGGGAGTAGTTCGGCATGGGGGTCTTCCTCTTTTTGGACCCCATAGCCGCCCCTGCTGGGGCGGCTTTCCTCTTCTTTCCTTCCCCCATTGGAGGGGGAGGGATTCCTTGTTCCTCCTCCTCGTTTTCACGAGAGGAGGGCGTCGCAGACTCGCCAGATGACGAGCTCGACACCACCACATTGCGGGCACTCTTTCGAGTCCCGGTGGTCTTCTTCTTCTTGACCTTCTTCTCCGGAACCACATAGGGCGTCGGAGCCAGCAACTTCTCTAGGAGAGCTGGGGCTGGGTCTTCGGGCAGGGGAGCCGGACAGTTGATTGGTCCGGCTATCTTCAGCCACGCCTGTCAAAGGCAAAGGGAGTTTTTAGATCCCACATAGTTAATCTATGTAGAAAAGCTTAATGAACCTGTGAAAGGTATAAGTAGCCTACCTCGCCAGCGTTGCGCTGCGAGCTGTATCCGCGGTCCTCGGAAGCGGATGTGGGGCACTCGGCGCCTTTGGTTAGCACCTTCCAGACGTCTTCATACGTCGTGTCAAATAGCCTATTGAGGGTTTGGTGCTGCGCCGGGTCGAATTCCCACAGAGTGAACTCCCGTTCTTGGCACGGGAGAATCCGGCGAACGAGCATAACCTGGATTACATTCACAAGCTTGATTGGCTTGTTCACCAGGGACCGGATGAATGTCTGCAGTCCGGTCACTTCTTCTTCGTGACCCCACGACAGGCCCGTCTCTTTCCAGGACGTGAGCCGCGTGGGGGGTCCGGATCTAAACTCGGGGGCTGCGATCCATTCCGGATCGCGTGGCTCGGTGATGTAAAACCACCCGGCTTGCCACCCCTTTAAGGTCTCCACAAAAGAGCCCTCGAACCAGAGGACGTTGGCCATCTTGCCGGCCATAGCGCCTCCGCACTCCGCCTGGGTGCCGGACACCACCTTGGGCTTGACGTTGAAAGTCTTGAGCCAAAGGCCGAAGTGGGGGCGGATGCGGAGAAAGGCCTCGCACACGACGATAAATGCCGAGATGTTGAGGATAAAGTTCGGGGACAGATCGTGGAAATCCAGCCCGTAGTAGAACATGAGACCCCAGACGAATGGGTGAAGTGGAAAACCCAGTCCGCGGAGGAAGTGGGGAAGAAAGACCACCCTCTCATGGGGCTTTGGGGTAGGAATAAGCTGCCCTTCCTTAGGAAGCCAATGCGGGATGTCCTTGGACAGGTATCCGACTTTCCTTAACTTTTTTACTTGATCCTCCGTGACGGAGGAGGCCATCCACTTGCCACCCGCTCCGGACATTGTTGGAGTAGGCCGAGATGGGAAGTGTGAGCTTGGGCGTTGGAGCTCGAGAGCGCAAAGGATGGATAGGCAGGAGAGGAAGAAGGCGTAAGTAAAAAGGTGGATCCTTATATGGGCGGATGCGATTATGCGTCCCCACTTGCCTAATAAAACTCACTTGCCTCTCAAACGCCGTGGTAAATGGCGCGGTTGGGTTACCCACGTCCGTATTAATGAGAATCCCGTTGAAGGGGGCGCACGATTTCTGCTTCGATAAGACGTGCCAAGGAAACCGCCTCGTTAAACGTGTAGCGGTGGAACAGTAAAAATATTCCGTACAGAAGGCTTGGCCGCAGTGTTATGATGCACCGCGGGATACGTCAGCAGATTTGATTTGTGTTAATATTATTCTCTATATGGCAGTACATGGAAAACTTGTTTTGCAGAGCCGGACACTTTTTTGATGTTATTCATCTTCTTGAAGAACTTGGAGGAGGAACCCGCCTTGCAATGCCGAAGACAATTTGCGCACCGGACTCGTCGTCATTGAAGCCAGGTTCAGGGGCTACTGAGGGAGTCCTGGATTAGGGGGTGTTCGGATAGCCGGACTACATCTCCCGCCGGACTCCAGGACTATGAAGATACAAGATTGAAGACTCCGTCCCGTGTCCGGAAGGTTCTTTCCTTGGCGTAGAAGGCAAGCTAGGCGTGCGGATATTCAAGATCTCCTACCAATGTAACCGGCTCTGTGTAACCCTAACCCTATCCGGTGTCTATATAAACCGGAGGGTTTTAGTCCGTAGGACAGAATCATCTTCATACACAATCAAACCATAGGCTAGCTTCTAGGGTTTAGCCTCCTTGATCTCGTGGTAGATCCACTCTTGTACTACCCATATCATCAATATTAATCTAGCAGGAGTAGGGTTTTACCTCCACCGAGAGGGCCCGAACCTGGGTAAAACAAAGTGTCCCCTGTCTCCTGTTACCATCCGACCTTGACGCACAGTTCGGGACCCCCTACCCGAGATCCGCCGGTTTTGACACCGACAACTACGTTCCCCAACATTGACCGATGAACCTTTTCACCTGGTTGTCATAGCCCAGCCCATAGCTACACCCCCAACACAGTCCCGACCCAACCCACCCCAAGATTCCCTCCGTGTCGGCCCGACGTTGCCGTTTCCCCCCTCCGGTACACGGCGGCAGCGACGCCCGTGAGGGGAGGGGCACACCCCGGAGCCGCGTGTCGGGTGCCTGAGCCTACCACTACGCTTCCACAACTGTAGGAGGGCCCACTGCGACACCTCGCGGCATTGCTACCCCCCAGGTACACCGTCCCGTCTAACCCTGACACAGACGACCGCCGGGTCTAGCCCTTTGACTTTCACCGCACGGGGTTTGACCGGTGGACCTTTTCACCTGGTTGTCATAGCCTAGCCCATAGCTACACCCCCAACACAATCCCGACCCAACCCACCCCAAGATTCCCTCCGTGTCGGCCCGACGTTACCGTTTCCCCCCTCCGGGACACGGCGGCAGCGACGCCCGTGAGGGGAGGGGCACACCCCGGAGCCGCGTGCCGGGTGCCTGCGCCTGCCACCACGCTTCCACAACCGTAGGAGGGCCGACCGCAACACCTGGCGGCATTGCTACCCCCCCCAGGTACCCCGTCCCGTCTCCCCTCTCCATAACACGACGGAAGCGACATCCGAGAGGGGGCAATCATATATATATATATAATCGAGATATGTTTTCTATACATAAGGCACATTTAAGTTAATCTAATTATTTTGGAAAAAAATAAAAAGGAAAAAGAGAAAACAAATAAAATATGAAAAAAAATATTAGAAATCTATGCCTACGGCTATGCCGTCGTCATAGCTACAGCCACAGAAGGGTAGAGCCATGGATCGATGACGTGGCGTATGGCGCGGACCGATGACGTGGCACCGTCCATGGGCCAAGCCTATGCCGACGGCAAGGCTGTCGGCATAGATATGCCACCCCACGGACTGGTGAGCGTTTCGGATCGTTGACGTGGCAGATCACGCGGATCGATGACCTGGCAGATATGCCGACGACCACCGTTAAGCCCCGTCGGCATAGGCTTGACGCCGTCAAAGGATGTCGCCGCCAGGGCAGTCGGGCCCACAGATATGCCGAAGGCACCCTCTATGCCGACGGCCGCCGTAGGCATATTTATTGGGATGCCGACGGCCCTTCTGGCGTAGGAAAGCCGTCGGCATACATCCACCTATGCCAACGGGGGCCGTCGGCAATTGGGTAAATTCTGGTAGTGATACATACAGGTGTGTGAGTATTCGGGTATGTATGTGCTTGCCTGTACGCGTGCGTATTCGAGTGCGTATATGTGTGTCTTCGGCCTCCGCAGGTATTCAGGTATGTACAGACGGTAAGTATCGGATGGTCATGATCATGTCATCACCGTGTACTTGCTTACAATGCATCGATGGATGGGTACGTGAAGGAGCACCCACATGCATGAATGAATCACTAGCTAATGTGCTAGTACACGTGTGTATGCTTGACGTTGTAATGCCAAGTATAAGTATTTTGACATAGGTCCGTACAAAACGACGTCAAACAAAATAAAACACAAAGGCATGGGAAAGAGGAGTAAAAAAATGTCATATACTAGTTATAGGGGTAATATTGTTATTTCATGTGCAAGTTAACACCGTTAGCTCACAAAACGGATGAAAATGTTATATTGGGAATAAAGTTTAGAGTCAGCGTTACATAAGGAAGAAATATTTTATCGGTGTTAAATAGGGAACATGTTTTTAAAGTAGTGTTATATAAGGAATTCTTTCAATGAATTACTGGTAGAATACACTCCTAACTCCTAGTTAAATATTTTTGAATGTCTGCACATATCCCGGGGCACTAAATTTGGCGCTCCAGTCATACTTGCACGCTAGAATTGTACTACTATGTTATGCACAGTGCGTTGAGACCCTGGAATCCAAACATGTCAATCCGAATAAAAGAAAATTCAGACAAAGAAGACGGAAAAGAAAAACTTAGAAGCTTCGGTACCCCTTGGGCTGACATGTTTGGATTCCAGGACACTGAAGTGGTAATCTGAATTACTAGTACTAGTTCAGACTTTATGCTTCGTAATATTCATAACAAAGATATGAAGGCAAACTGCTATCAGGGCCAGTTACACTGCTCCTCCTCGATTAAGCACAAGTTCCTGTAACACTCAAGCTGCATGCTATGCGTGAACAGAGAAGACAGGGGAATTCAGACTTTGCCTTTTCCTTGACTGACGAAACACTTACAAGGTTTACACACCTCCTATCGATCCGGGCCAATGCCCAACAACGACACACACACACACGGACAGGCTCTCACTCACATGCCAGACTACCACTACAGTGTCCTGTGCACACCGACATGGGCTTCAGAGCCAACGGACATTTTGAAAAATTGGTAGGCAAATAAAAATACCTACCGACAACTACAGGTAGACATATACTGACGACGCACACATGTAGGGAGATCTACGACGGTCACAACATGATCTAGCACCGGTTATTACATCTACTTCCAGACAACACTCATCACATGCCATGATGATGGAGTTCCGACGTAGCTTGACGAGCATTGCTTCCTTCATTTTGTGGGTGCTTTCAGAGATTCCAACCTGCAGGTACTTTGATTGCTTTCAGTCATATACATTGTACCTGAATATTACCAGCATATGATGGACCCGATTTCGTTTTGCAGAGAGATTTACCTGGACACACATTCATCCGGATTTGCTTCACAGCTTGGGTTTTTCCTGCGCTGTCATCACAGTGGTGTCTGAATTCTGTCAGGAGTCCAAAGCAAGATAAGTTTATACCAAAGGGTATCCATCAATTAGTGAGCATGGTGAATGAGTAGTTGTGTGCTTACCGTCGTATGCTTAAGAATGAAACGGTGTTGCAGCTGACTGTCATCCGGCACTTGATTTCCTGACAGACACGATATCACTATAGAGTCTGAATACCAATTTTCCTGACGATGACAGAGAAACTAGAGACAAATAAAGATGATGAAAGCATTTCCTCGCCGTATTTAATTAAATATCCATCCAAGCAATTTTGGCATTGATATATGGAGCAGAGCAGAGGTTTAGCTAGATTAAGTACTGTGCTGAGTTGATTCGAATACAGTTTACGAAATAAAATTAAACAGAGATGGAGCGTACCTTCCAAATGGACCAATCACCTTGAGCACTTGGAGAAAATATATTTGTAGAAGGGACGTCGGTCAGAGAAATGAGTGATGTAATTAAAAGTCATGACCAAGCTCTGCTCCTAGGTTGGGTCACCTCTTTATGCTGATTTTGATGATTGTTGAGATGAGCACAGAGCAGTAAGCAACGAGATACACTTGTCCTAAAAAAAGGCAGACACTTGTCCAAAAAAATAGGCAAAGAGTGTTGCAACCAGACCGGAGTAAGCTGCTCCTGCAAAACAAAATAAAAAGGTAATCAGTGGGGAGTTACTTAAACCATAAAAGAATTATGAAGGGACTTGTGGCATATGCACCTCAGTTATTGTCAGACTCAGAGTCAGACTTCGAGTTAACACAGGAGGGGAGGAGCCTTCTTAGAAACTTCTTTCCGCTGGATTCTGCTTCCTGTTCTGGTTCTGATTCTGATTCTACTTCTGGTTTTGATTCTTCTGGTGATTCTGCTGGAATGTGTTTATGTGGGATATGGACCAAGTGTTGGAAATACTCCCCACCTTCTCTGCATCGTCTTTGCAACTCTGGGCAGCGATGTATGCTTAGCTCGTCAAGGGCTGGCAACCGCTGAAGGAGACCATTTGGGAATTCCTCCGTCGCTGGACAATCATTGATGGCCAATTTCCGAAGAGAAGTGAGTCCATCCATCCCATCAGGTAACCCTTTCAGGCTGCTGCAGTTATTCAATAGTAGGTCGCTCAGCTTTGCCAGATCTCCAAGGTTTGACGGTAGCGCCACCAAACCTCCGACGTTTTGAATCCACAAATTTTCAAGGGATGTAGGCAACCTTGCAATATCCCATAAACACTCCACCTCCAAGTAATATCCCTCTAATCTCAGGTATTTGAGAACGGGGCTCTGTGGAAAACTTGCAACCTTAGGGCAGCCACTGATTTCTAGCTTCTCAAGCACCGGGAATATTACTGAGCTATCAATGGCCACACCCACACTGTTTTCTGCCCATCCCTCTAGACTAGGTAGCTTTTCCAAGAACATCTTCTTCAACTTCGGAAAAATCTGTAGAGGGGTACTGCATCCTCCACCTTCTATGCAAAGGTTATCACACAATGTCTTCAGTTTACCCATGTTTTTTAAGGATAAGTACTCCAGTGAGGGTGAGAGCCATACTACTGGTATATTCTTACACCTTGTCCAGTTGGCAATAATGAGTTTTCTTAAGCACTGAAACATCTGACGGTCTCTCATCCATCGTGGTATATCTGGGCCACCGTATCCGTACAACTCAAAAAATTTGGATCTTGCTATGAGGTTCTAGATGCTGGAACACTTCTTCCTCATTACATGCCTCATTTTCGGTCCTGTCATATTCTGAAAGGCCCCAACAGAACAACAACTCACTCAGATTTTGCTTCTGCTTGAGATTGGCTTCTTTTGCATGATTTACACTCTTTATTTTTCTCAAGCTATACAGTTCCAACCTGTTGCTAAGGTGTCGCAGGTCTTTGAGCTCCTCAATACCACAACCATCTCTCGTATCCACAATAAATCTTGTTAGTGTGCGAAGGTTGTTTAGCTGACCAATGTTTCGAGGCATCTGCTTCAGATTAGAACATCCATAAAGATAAACATGTATGAGTTTTCTCAGGCTCATCACCATGTCTTGTGGAAACTGCCGAAGCCCCTTGCAATGATTGAGCCTCAAAGTTTGCATGTTGTACAATAGACATATTGAATCGAGCAATCTAGAATTGACGCTGCAATATGAGAGGTCAAGGTACCGTAAATGTTTTGCATTTAAAACATTTACGACTTTCAAACTAGTGCTAGAACCCTGCCAATGCAATGCTCATAATGATACATGTGGCAGTCGTTTAAAATCCTGCTGCATCCATGGAAGAGCTAACAAAGTGCGGAGAGATGTTTTGCCATCAAACAACCTGGACGTCTTTTCCAATTCAACCCCTTTTGGTAATTGCAGATGACATACATTGTTTACCAATGCTTTCTGTTCAATCAATTCTTCTATGGTGGCACAATCATTGCTAACATTTCTAGCTAAGTCATGCATCAAGTCATGCATTTTACATACTACCGTCTCATATCCAGAGAACAAATTGTCTACAACTTTCATATCTTACAGGAAGGACCTCCAAACCAATTCATGAAAAATGCATTCTCCTTTCTGTGTTAAATCCATTGTTCCCTCTTCTTCAATAAATCCATTTGCCATCCATAGTTGGATCAACATATCCTTCTGCATCTCATAATCCTTGGGAAAAACTGCACAGAATGCAAAACATTGCTTCATTTCAGATGACAAGTGGTTGTAGCTTAACTTCAGTATGGGCGTGACCTCATGCCTGCCCCCAACATTATCCCCAATGTTACTTCCTTCGATGGTCTTCCATTCCTCTACATGTTGCTTCGAACTTAGCAATCCACCATTGTCTTCAGAGCAAGAGGCAACCCCCCGCATTTATTGACAATACGTCTTCCTATGGCGACTAACTCTGCTTGCTCCTCTACATCATTGCTAAATGCTTTGTTCGAAAACAATTCCCATGAATCTTCTTCACTCAGAAATGCTAGTTCATGGGGCTTAACAGTGGCCATTATAGAGGCCACTTGCTTGCTTCGACATGTGACCACAATAACGCTTCCTTTTCCACCAACAGAACACAATAGTGGCTTCAATTCATCTTCCCACATCCTCTTCTCTTCATTCCATACATCATCGAGAACAAGAAAAAACCTTTTGCGACCAATGACTTCATCAAGTTTCTTTTGCAATATCTGGATGCTGTCAGACTGGTCACAAGTTCCATTAGCCAATTTAATGATTGATTTCACAATGGCAGAAACATTAAAATTGTCTGACACGCAGTGCCACATCTTCAACTGGAAATGTTCCTGGACCTCTTGGTCATTGTACACCATCTTAGCAAGTGCCGTCTTGCCAAGACCTCCCATACCGAAGATGGGCAGCACCTGCACCTTCCGCTGATCTTGTTGGTCTAGCAGCAGCTTCACCACCCCCTCCTTGTCATCATCTCTTCCAAAGATGTTGGTAGACTCGTCCAGTTTGGAGTGTGTCTGCCGCCAAGGAAGTTGCGGCCCCTCCCGATTGACAGAATTCTCAAGCCCAAACATGTTCATCTCCTCAACCAGCTCCTTGATCTTCTCGAGGACTCCCTTAAGCTTCCTGCTCATGGCAAAACGGAAGAGCAGCGGGCTGCGACACGTGACGTAGCCGAGTACCTTGCGGGAAGTGGACTTGCCGATCTGGGCTTCGCGGCGCAGCACCTCATACTGGAAGTCGTCGAGCACGTCGTCGGCCTCGTAGGCGACGGCCTTGAGCTTCTCCATCCAGCTCCTGAGGTAGGCATTCGTCTGGCTCCTTTCCTCCGCGTTGGCCAGCTTGCACTGGACGGCTAGCAGATGGCGCTCCAGCGTTTTTCGGTCGTCGTCGAGGCCACACATGCGGGTCACGGTCTGCACGAGCGTGTCTGCGGCCTTGCTGGCCAGGCCTTCCACCACAGGGAGAAGCAGTGATTCGGCCATGACCTTGCAGATCGGAGGAAGAAGAAACTGCAGCATATGCATATGAAAGGAGGGAAGAGAGATTCAGCACTGGCAGATCAGGAACAACCAAAGAAGAACAAAACACACCCCAGAATGGAGGAGAGAATGCACCTCAGCAACACCCGAAGTCGATCAGATCCAATGCGCCGTCACCTCCCGGTTTGGAGCTTTCTCGCCAAGGCTACTATGGGAATGGGATGCTGGCGTTGGTGAAAAGAGAACTTAGAGAAGTGAAGGCACCTGCATGCAGCTGAGGAAGAGGAAGACGAAGAGAGGCAAAGGGGAAAAGAAGAGATGCTAAACTTGCATTACTAGCTCACTTTTCTGCTTTCCTTTGATGAAAGGACCAAGAAACGAATAAAGTTTTTGCCTGCAGAGTCGCTGCTTTTACCGTTCGTTTGGATTTATATTATCTCAACACTGAACGTTTGCTTCTTTATACGAACAATAACATGGGGTGGCCACACAATAAAAGAAAACTTCTGGCCGCAGGATGCCTTGTTTGCAGTCCCTGACTGCATTTGTCTACACAAATTCCATGTCCACGCAAAGGATATACAAAGATCTGGTTCTTGTTGAATTTCCTAAGGAAATACTTTTCTTGTTGCTCTCAGCTGTGTATCTCGGCCATATCCCCACCACCAACATCTGCCATTCAGGCCGAGGCATTCGGCTTGATGTTAGCGTCCCAGATTGCAAGAACACTTCAGATTCAGCAGGCTACCTTCTTGACAGACTGCGACGTTGCGATTGCGGCACCTGATGCTTGCTCCTGGACATTGGTCCATCAGACCACAACTCGCTCAAACAGCAGCCTCGCAGCCTTTGATGCTTCCAAAATATATCATGTCAACAGAGGTTATAACTTCAGAGCTCATCATCAAGCCAAGTTGGCACTGAAGATTCAGAGTGCATCTTTTAGCTACAAGTGTTTAAATTCAGGCATAGATACATGCCTAAATGCAGATATAGCTGCAGCTTCATGCATCATGCACTGCAAGATTGTACATGTATCGTTGTTGTTAAATTAATGAAAATTTCTGTGTTCAAAAGAAAAACTGAAGGGAGTGGTGGCATGAAGGGTGGGCAACGCGCATCGTTTACCTTTCTTATTTTAATGAGGCTCACCTGCATGTTTAGCTCCGCACCAATGCAATTGCTTGCTTTTAAGCCTTTTAACATGCCATTCGCATACGCATACAACATATATGATTGCAGATAAAGGTATAATAATAACATGGCCACACTGGTTCTCCATGGCTAGGAGGCCGTGAGTACACAGCTCGGTGCTGCATACATGTGCTCAACCCACATGCCATGCTCTCTTTCGTAGCAACCGCTGCTAAAGGGGTTTCAACTTGCTAGTAATTGTTGGATATTATGATGTAAAGACTAAGGTGTAGAATTAAGAGGAGGAGATGGGAGGGTCATCAGACCAAGGTAATCCATCCACTAATTTAGATTCAAGCTGTTCCTCATAATTGAGCATAGCTTGAACTCTTTTGAGCCCTATAAGGAACAGATCAGACATGATCTGTTGTATTTAAGTGAAGTTCAAGATCAAGATCAAGCTGTTCTTTATGTTTAATCAAGGCTTGATTTTATTCAGCCCTAACAGATTGTATGTTAATTAAGGATTTCTTTTTTACGATGAAATAAAGGGATCTGAAGCATCTGTGCAAGTTCAAAGCAAAATCACCAATTGCCGAAACGCTAATCCTAATTCCCCCCAAATCAGACGAACCCTAACTCTAATGATGATGAATTAAAGGGCAGCGGATCTTATCATGGAGCTGTGGTGCCCGTCGTCGCCGTGTGGGCGCCTCCTTATGCCGGCGGGCTCGTTTGGGCTCGCGCTCGAGCGGGCTGGCCGTCCGCTGCACCGACCGGTGGATGCAGGAGCATCCTTGTGCGCCTGTGTCCGTTGGAAGCCCGCCACCGCGCCGGATTTGATGTGGCTCGCCGTCGCCGTTGCAGGGACGCCTGCACGCGCGTGGGAGCGATGCTCAGGACGCCAGCAAGCCCCGCTCGACGGAGTCTCGAGCAGGCCAAAGCCGCACGGGACCCTGGCGAGTGAGGCTCACCGGCGCCGTCACCTTCCTCCGCTGCGGCCGGCGTCGCCGCCGCTCCTCGCTCTCTCTCTCTCGTTCGCCGCTGCGGCGTCAGAGGAGAAAAGGATCGGGGGAAATGTGGCTAGGGTTCGGGGGGAGCCAGCAGCAGCAGCCGTGCTGGCAGGCCGTCGCGGCCCAGACCAGCAGCATATTTTTAGCCCAAAAAAACCTTATGCTTTTGGGTAGATTTTCTGTTGGGAAACGTTTGGGTTCGGCGCACCGGCCGAACGCTCGGCCGGTCGCGTCGCCAGGCACCCTGGCCCATCATGCACAAAGCTTATCTCTCTATCCCCACCGCTTTCGTCTTATCCCCTCGCAGTCTCTGGAGACCACACGAGGCGTCTTCCTGCTGCTCGTCCTTGAATCCCCTCGTCCTCAATCTCTCTTCCCTCTCCTTTGTGTGCTCTCTCCAGGAATCCACACACAATCCCCATGAAATTGAGCTTGTTTTTGTTGCTTCTCTGCTCCCCGCAACATTTCCACCATAGATCCATGAGAGGGGATGAGTTCGTTGGTGTTTTTTGTTTTTTCATTCTGCGCAGTCGCCATGGATCCCACAAGGTCGAGCTCAAATACATGCGGGACACACACACCCTCTCCTCCTGGGAAACAAGGTTGATGTTCTCTCTTGCCGTTCATCTTTGGAGCTGCGAGCAATGGGCACGACGACCGGGTGCGAGATCAGGCACCGCTGCATCACGGTGGTGCGCGACGGCGGCGACCGGCGCCTGCTGGGGAAGCGATGTGGTTACCAGCATGCCTCGTAGCTGGAACCAGCCAAGATGCTGGAAGCAGTGTCCCCTGATGCTTGAACTGGATGCGCCTTCGCCACGCGACGTGTTTTTTGGCTGGAAGCAACGTTTGTTTTTGCTGGAGCTGGCTTTTTCTTTTGCTACAATCGGCGCAGGTATTCTTTTGCTGCAAGGTTGTTTTGCTGGAACTAGCATTACTTTTTGCTGGAACGGGCTAATTCATTTGCTAGGATTCACTACTGAAGTTTCTGTTGCTCCGATTTTTGCTGGAGCCATGTTTAATTTTTGCTGGAACCGACAAATCTTTTTGCTTCAACGAGTACTGAAGTTTTTTGTTGCTCGGATTTTTTATGGAACCATGATTAATATTTGCTGGAACCGACAAATCTTTTTGCTTCAACGAGTACTGGAGATTTTTGTTTGGTTTTGACTTTTGCTGGAACTGGCTGATTCATTTGCTACAATCCACTACCGAAGTTTTTTGCTGCTCAGACTTTTGCTGGAACCGACAAATCTTTTTGCTTCAATCAGTACAGGAGATTTTTGTTTGGTTTCGGTTTTTGCTGGAACCACCATTAAGTTTGCTGGAACCGGCAAATCTTTTTGCTTCAACCGAGTACTAATTTTTTTTGTTGTTTTGGAATTTTTTTACATGGCAATGCACGTCGATGAGCCGGTGACAGGGGCACCGGGGATGTTACAACCATGTCAACCGCGCTGTGGAGCCCGCCTCTGTTCGAGCTGCAACCATGCCGAGCGGAGGCAGCCGAGGTGAGTGGCACGAGCGGCCGGCGAGCGCGGTGGCACGAATGACCGGCAAGCAGGAGAAGCCGAGGACAAGTGCGGGTGGCTGGCGAGCGCGTGTGGAGTCCGGCCGGCAAGCACGCCAACTAGTTTGCCAGTACCTTTTTCCTGCATGTTTGACTTTTGGGGGCGAAGAAAAAAACTATATCGTACGGTTATAAATGACTGTATCGTACGCTCGACAATCGACCGGCCCAAATTTGGGCCGGCGCGCTGCCCTTTTCTGTTATAGGCAGAAAGCAATATTTAGGAAAAATGCTAAATTCCCCTAAAAAAGTAAAAATGATAAATAGTTTTCCTTTTAAAGACTGAATTTTATGCAATAAAGTGAAAAAACTTAGGTCTGAATTTAATGCATGAATTATTATTTTTGTTTTGGCATTTTAATTCCTAAAGTATTTTAAGCCCTATTATGTTTTAGTATGCCATGTTTAAATTATTTATGCTGCAACTCAAGTATGTTTAGTTAATTTTATTTTATGGCATTTTATTTTGATGTTGAATATTATTATAATCATTATGTCGTAAAGTTTCCGCTGTGAAATAAATTTTAAATGGATCCTCAAATTAAAGTGTGGTTTTATGTTTTTTCATTCTGACCAAAGTTGTTTGACGGACATTTAAACTGCAAAATTCTTGTATTGATTCGTTTCACTTCAGGCCAAAGCTATTGCGAACCGGATTAATGAAAGAAACTAGGGACAATTAGCTTTGTGCCCCTAGTTGTGTCCCCCTCGTCTGTTTTACCCCTAGTTTGAGAAAGTCACCGGTTCTGTCCACACCACTTTGGAATTCTTTCGTTTTTGCCCTTCCGTCACAGCTCCGCTTGGTCAACGCCGTTTGACCACATACGGCGCTCCGTTTTGGACCCTGCTTGCCCCCCGCTAGGACAGAACCCACTCGGGCCCATCTCACTCTCATCCCCACTCTCTCTCTCGTTCCCCACTCTCTCTCCGTTCCCACTCACACGAACCCTAGCTAGGAGGCGACGGCGACGACAGCGTTGACGATTGCGGTGCCCGCGGTGGCTGCTGGAGATGGTGGACGACGGCGACGGCAGCTGTCGGTGTCAAAACCGGCGGATCTCGGGTAGGGGGTCCCGAACTGTGCGTCTAGACCGGATGGTAACAGGAGACAAGGGACACGAAGTTTACCCAGGTTTGGGCCCTCTTGATGGAGGTAAAACCCTATGTACTGCTTGATTAATATTGATGATATGGGTAGTACAAGAGTAGATCTACCACGAGATCAAGGAGGCTAAACCCTAGAAGCTAGCCTATGGTATGATTGTTGTATGTTGTATCCTCTATCGACTAGACTGACCCTGGTTTATATAATGCACCAGAGGCCTAGGTTAACAAGAGTCCTAGCCGAATACGCCGGTTGGGAGAAGTCCTTGTCTTGATCGCCAAGTCTTGTGGAATCTTCCTTGTATGCGGCAGCTGTCCGGACTGGCCCATGAGTATACGACCATGGGGTCCTCGGCCCAATCTAATAGATCGGGAGATGACGTGGTGAGTACCCCCTAGTCCAGGACACCGTCAGTAGCCCCCTGAACCGGTCTTCAAGTTAGGGACGCTCCTCGATTCTTCCGAACTATTCTTCATCTTCGGTCGCCGGTCTTGAAAACTGGTTCAACAAATCTTATTTATCTTCCATCTTGAGGATCGCCGAAATGCATTCGACGGGTTTACACGTCGGGTATCCGAGGAGCCCCTTTAAGTTTCCAGCCTTTATCAATGCCTTGTTTATTTTTATGCCACACCTCGGGTTTGAAGTTGTTCCCGGGAGGCAGTGTCCTCTTGCGTCCGAGCTCCAACGCCGGACTGCATTCGAGGTATCCTTTGCAGCCGAGCACCAACGCCGGACCGCTTCCCAGCTCTAATGCCGGAATGTATCCGAGCTCCAACGCCAGACTATGTATCCGAGCTCCAACGCCGGACTGTATTCGAGCTCCAACGTCGGACTGTATCCGAGGTGTCGTAAATCACCTTGGTTCAAAGAAGTTTGAAGGAGTTTAGCCGAGCTTAATGCCGGAAATGCCCTCTATGGAGCCAGCCACTAGCGCCCGAGCTTTATGCCGGACTGCTTCCGAGGTGGTGCACCACCCCGAATGTGGGCCGATTTTTGTCAATATTTTTTATTGGTGCAATTTATTCTCTACCGAGATATATAGCCAGTAGCCCTCAAGGTGGATATCGGTCTAAAACCCGAGATGCACATGAAGGATGACATAAGACCGCTGATCCCAGTAGCCGCTGAGACTCAGGTCGATTTGCAACATCGGCCTGAGGATCAAGTCCTAGCTCGGCAGAATACTTCGGGACACTAAAAGCGGCGTGCTTAGTCCTCGAGACTCAGGTTGGGTGCGGCCGACCAACCTGAGGATCAAAATCTCCCCGGAAACTATATTGCACATAAAATTTTCTGCATTGGACAAGCAATGCAGTAGCCCCCGAGACACTGGTCGGGTGGCAATACCAGATCAGGGGATCGATGTGCCCTTTAATATGTTTAAATAATAAGCCCGAAGCCCAGTAGCCCCCGAGCCTTAATGCGGGCACGGGTGGCCGAATTAAGGATCGATATCCATAGTAAAATCACAAATTGTGTGTAATGACTTTATGCATCCAAGTACTTTGCGTCATTTAATGCTCGGATCCGCATTGTACAAAACTTTGTTGACCGACCATCGGCTTCCACCTCCTCGGCCAGTAGCCGAGGAGTGTTTGTCTTACTTTATAAAGCCTTTATGAGGACGATAAACAAGGCAATCTGGCCATACAGTTTTATAAACAAAGGTACGCGGAGAGATATGTTATATGACTGTTTAACAGAAAAAATGTCTTCCAAAGAAAATAGTCCCGCTATCGGTTCCTTTCTTTGGGTTGTCATGCTAAGCATGATCATAAAACCTCAGCTCCAATGTAAGAGCAAAATATCGAGGATTTAGTTTGGGAGGCTAGTTAATAGCCCCCAGTAGTGTTCGGCGACAGTCGAGGTCAAGCCGTAAACACTTCGGCCAATGTTATGAACGACCTGTTATTTAACATAGTCATCGGATCGCTGACTAGTTTACACTTATTGTGACAGTCAGTTTTCTGCTTTCTCCACTGAGGTGCTTAACCATGTGAGCTGGAAGCACAATCTCAGTGGTTCTCCCTTTGCACGCCTAGCCGAACAAAACGGAACGTAGGAAGCAAGTGCAGGAGCCGGGCAACCCAACTATTGACCGAAGACACAATTCGAAACCGATGCATATATAGCAATACCTGAGAATGTTTTTGCCGAATCCCTAAAAGGTGTCCGGCGTTGCACTGCGAGACTAATGATGGAAAAGCACAAATAGTTTAAAAGTGCCAAAAAGCTTGGAAAACCAAGAAACGTCAGTAAAAACATGACGTCCGAACAATATCAAGTGTTCGGTGCCAATCCGAAAATTGGTCTTGGAAAAAAGAAATGCTTCTGTCGTGCTTTAACATGATACATCCTATCTCAAGACTTCGAACGGGTCAGCCTACGGCTTCAACCTCCTATCCCGAGGGCGGAGTACTTCTCATCAGGCCAGTTTAGCAAACTAAACTCTAGCGACTTTGAGAGAGAAATTAGGCTCCCCGGCTAGTGACCGCACACTCGTGTCGAAAAAAGGAGTGATAAATAATAATAATAATAAAACTTCGCAACGACTAAGAAGAAGAAGAACACTTATTATAAAACGGCTCAAATAAACTTAAGAGCCCCCAAGTGACTTGGGTAGGAGAATGATTGCATGTACCGAAGTACTTATATCATATCTATGTTCAACCAAACTTTAAACGCGTCTTAGCCGACCGTCGGCTTCTCCCTCTTCGGTCAAGGACCGAAAAGTGTTATGTACTCCATCGGTCGAGAATATCAACGGTGTTTCCAATAACCAGGCAATCAGGCCATAAGGCTATAACAGACAAAGCGCGCTCAGGGAACTTATGCTATATTACTGCAAAGTGTAAGAAGCATCTTCGAAGAAAATAGTACCCCCACCGATACCTTTCTTCGGTGCTCATTGTTATTATGATACTTGTGCAATAGATTTTTTGTACTCATGAGTTCCGTTGTGTGCCGACCATCATTGAAAACTATAAGAGCGCTAGCTTTCGGCTTCACCCAGTCTGAGGTCCGGCTCGGGCGACCCGATCGTGACAATCGCAGAGGTGCTTCCTTTACTCCCTAGCCGAACAATCGGGAACGTAGGGGTAAACACAGGAGCGAGGCAACCCAGCTTGCAAATCGCTTAAGTCAATATGGTGCATATTTGGCGTAATACACGAACAAGGAACGAAGCCGTACAAGTATAATCATATGCAACAGGAAAAGCTTCATAAAGGAAGCCCCCAAGTAAACGGGGTATTTGAATATATGCGTCACAAACAAAGTTTGGACAAGGAAAAAAAAATTACAAGTAATTTTTTTCCAAAAAAGTATAACGCTTGGTCGAACCGAACACAGGTTAGAAATTAAATCTTTGAGCGTGAAAGTGACTTAGCTGGTTAATGTGTTCGTAGTCCGAGCTTGATGCGGGAAAAGGTTCTATCGCCCAAGTCGGTCCCGAGGTGGCGGAGCGGAGAGCTCGACCCGCCGAAGTGGTGACATAACACGGTCGATGCAGACCGGCAGAGTGACGCCGAAGTCCCCGGGTCATTTTCCTGTGCACAAAAATAGTGCAAACGGGAGATAATAGTAATAATGATAATTAAAAAAATCGCTGCATAATGAATAATTTATGCAAAGTGAGTAATAAAAGAAATATGGCCTGGCGCCGAAGTCAATGTCGATGCAGGGCGTCGGCGTGATGCGGTAAAGGCATGGCAAAGCCTGAATTCGCCGGTCGGTCCGAGCTCCGGATGCGGCGCTCGCCGGACTATGTACAGAAACTGACCGAACCACCATGCGACTGTCGTGAATGCGGCCACCATTTGATAGACCTGTGTACATATGATGGACAAACCAGAGTAATAATTCCTTGGGAAAAATGAACCCAAACAAGCAAAAAATATTAGGGATTGATAGCACCTGGTTTATTTGTTGTAGCAATCCGAAGGAAGGTGATTCCCAAAATTGGGACTCGCTCCGCACACCCATTGCCTGATGGGCGATAAGATGACGGCATGGCAATGCTGGTAAAGGTTGGCTCGCCGAGGCAAAGCCCTCGGCCCAGCTGACGTGACGAAGCTGGTCGGCTAGTGACGCCGAAGTGTTCGGAGTAGGTTGATGAAGAGATGGCGAAGCCCCCGGTCTAGCCGAGATGTTGAAGCCCCGATGTCAGCCGATGAGTTGAAGTAGGTCGACGTGATGGGCACCATCTCGAAGAAGCCGTAGTGCGGCCCTGTCGATGCAGGTCGTCACGTGGTCGATGCCGGCTTGATGAAGTAACCGTGCGGCGATGCCGGTATGCCCGCTCCGTGTAATCCGTGGGGCGGCGATGTTGGTGATGTTTTATCCTTCGCGATGCCGGACTCTTGTTCGGCTTGCCGAGATGATGATCTGAAGAAGTTGAGCTCGGCTCAACAAAGTGACGCCGTGTCTTAGCGCAGGTCGGCAGCCGTGGAGTAATATTGCCGGACTGGTTTGACACCAGCATGATTTTGAAGATCATGTTCAAAAGATCTAAAGTTAGTGGGATGTGTTCGGGAATAAAACACAATACCCCATACAAAACTTCCTTCAAAAGGGATGTCCGAAATCCCGTTCATAGAAAAGATGAACTCGGGTCGGATTCGTTTTCGCGCAGAAAACAGATCCGAAAAGTGATGCACTAATCGGAAGGTTCCCGGAGTTTGGACGGTCGGATCGAGTTGAAATTTTGAGAGGTGGTAGATACAGGAATTCCGCAGCCGATAAACGGTTGGATCTTCCAAAGGACGTCCGAGTTAGAAGCTGGACACCACGCCCTAAACACATCCAAATTCCCGTCCAGATTTGACAGGGCTCCGGTATATCGTGGATTGCTAGAGATTCCTCCATCGGAACTCGATGAAATTTTCCCGGGTTGTTGTAGACTCAATTCCGCACAATTCCACCAAAGCGATCGTCAAAGCGATACTCAAGGAGGTGGTGGCAGCAGATACGAGTTCGCTGTCTAGAAAAATAGCACGGTCGCTTGAGGGCAATATTGACGTTGAGCCCCCGAGCTCCATGGATGATTCCTCCGTGATCTTGATAGAGATCGGAGTTGATGTTTGATGAAGGCCCTCGTCCGAACATGGTGATCCGAACACGGGGCGCAATTCTTGGCCGAACCAAGGTGACCAGTCGAGCTGGTGACGAAGATGCCGAAGTCGCAGTTGATCTGCAGGCGAGCCATCGATCCTTTTGTCGATCACACAGCGGAACTTTCAATGAAAGCACCAATGTCGGTGTCAAAACCAGCGGATCTCGGGTAGGGGGTCCCAAACTGTGCGTCTAGGCCGGATGGTAACAGGAGACAAGGGACACGAAGTTTACCCAGGTTCGGGCCCTCTTGATGGAGGTAAAACCCTACGTCCTGCTTGATTAATATTGATGATATGGGTAGTACAAGAGTAGATCTACCACGAGATCAAGGAGGCTAAACCCTAGAAGCTAGCCTATGATATGATTGTTGTATGTTGTATCCTCTATCGACTAGGCTGGCCCTGGTTTATATAATGCACCAGAGGCCTAGGTTAACAAGAGTCCTAGCCGAATACGCCGGTGGGGAGAAGTCCTTGTCTTGATCGCCACGTCTTGTGGAATCTTCCTTGTATGCGGCAGCTGTCCGGACGGGCCCATGAGTATACGGCCATGGGGTCCTCGGCCCAATCTAATAGATCGGGAGATGACGTGGTGAGTACCCCATAGTCCAGGAGACCGTCAGCAGTGGTGCCACCTGCGGCGACCGCGGCCGCAAGGCAAGGATGGTGGACGACGGCGACGGCAGCGGTGCCACCTGCGGCGCCCGCGGCCGCAAGGCAAGAATGGTGGACGACGACGACGGTAGAGGTGCCACCTGCGGCGTCCGCGGCCGCAAGGCAAGGACACGGTCGCAGACAACATTAGGGTAAGTCCCCCCATCCCAGATCTGCTGTTTCTTCCTCCCCTAGATCCCAGATATGTTGTTGTATGTTGATATCGTGCCCTGTTTGCATAGGATTGATCCGGCTAGAGCATTTAATATCAGTGTTAGAATGGAGACATGCACTTTAACTGCTGTTGGTACAGAAGGAAAATAAACTGGTTTCACATTTCCATTAGTGGTGGACAACAATAACACATTTGAGCAGTTTAGGGCAACACTATTTGCCAAATATCCATGGGGATTACATGATGCTGTTGAGCTAAGGTACTGGGATGTGTCGAAAGTTGCTTGGGTGCCTGTTTAATCTGATAATGAGTTAGGTGCCATGTTTGCAAATAATGCACAAACCATGTCATGCAATATGGAAATCACTGTTATTCAGAGGCGTAGGCCCCCTCTGGTTCAGAAAATAATTCAAACCCCACTACTTCAAGGCCCTCTGGTTCTAAAGCATCTGCAAAACCTAGGACTAACACAAGGGGAACAAGTAGCAGTTGCAGGCCACCTACAACCCCAAGTGCAAATGCTTAGTCTGAGCATTCTTGCAGTAAAACCAAAGCTAAACCTAGCATACCAATTGATCCTGTTGTGGAGGAGGCAGAACCTGATGCAACACTTTTGTCCGATGAAGAAGATGAGAAACTTTATCCAGGCTATGGTCAGCACAACAATGAGGAAGATCATGTAGATGAGGAGTACATTCCTGCTTAATTCTCTGATACAGATGAAGATGAGAAGCAGGAGGACCTGGACAATGGAGATTTTCAAGCTGAAGATGAGGACAGACCTGTCATGATGTATGACAGAGATAATCCCTCTATTGGGGAAGGTGTAGTTTTTCCATCAGCAATTGACTGCAGAAATGCAGTTGCAACTTTCTCAATTACCACTGAAACAGAGTACATCACTTTGAAAAGTGACCAAAGAAGGTTTACTGTAAAATATGCATCTGATAGATGTAAGTGGAGGCTGCATGCCTCTTTAATGAGGAGAAGCACATTATTTCAGGTACTAATGCATTTTCTGTTTTCCTTTCTATAATTATTGTTCAAAATTTATGTTTCATGTACTAATTGCTTGTTCTTTTTTAATAGATTAAGGTCAACCCTTACCCTCACAACTCTCCATGTGTTAACAGATCTTAGAGATTGAGGGCTGCAAAGAGAAGATGGATAGCAGATGCTTCTATGGCTTGGATTAGAAAAAAATCCAGGGATAGGTCCAAAGGAAATTCAGCACAGGTTGACAGAGAAGTATGGAGTGGAGGTGCCATATAGTAGGTGTTATTTTGGTAAAGAGATGGCACTAGATAAGATGTTTGGCAAGTACAGTGATAGTTTCAATCTGATTTTTTCATTCAAGGCTGAAGTTGAGAGAACATCACCAGGCTGTGTAGTTGAAATTGACAAGCACACTGTGGCATACTCATTGAGAGGAAAGAAACTACACAAGGACTGTTTCAGAAGAGTGTTTGTGTGCTTCAAGGCATGTCAGACAGGTTTCTTGGAGGGGTTCAGGCCTTACCTTGTTGTGGATGCAACAACACTGAATGGTAGGTACAGGGGCCAGCTTGTTTCTGCTTGTGCCCTTGATGCACACAATTGGTTATTTCCAGTTGCCTATGGTGTCATAGAAGCAGATTCAATTGAGAGTTGGACTTGGTTCTTCCAACAACTGAAGAAAGTAATAGGACAGCCAGAAGGTTTAGTCATACATACCGATGCATGCAAAGGATTGGAGACAGCTGTTGATGATGTATATGCTGGGGTGGAGCACAGGGAGTGTATGAGGCATTTGGCTCAAAACTTAGCAAGAAATTCAAAGGCAAGTTCTATGATGAGAATTTGTGGCCATGCTCACTTACATACAGCATTAAAAAGCACAACTATCATTTGAATCAGTTGCACAGTAGGCCCAAAGTGAAAGAATATTTAGAGGAGCATCACACAAAAATATGGGCTAGAGCACACATCAATGACATTTGCAAGGTAGACTATGTGAACAACAACCTTGCTGAAGCTTTCAACTCAAGGATCAAGAAATACAAGGGGCTTCACATAGTTGACTTGTGTGACAAGAACAGGCAGTACATTATGAAAAAAATTGATATAAGGAACAGGATTGCCATTGATCATTTTGAAGGCCATCTCATTGTTCCATCTGTGATGAAGGCCTTAATGGCAAAAACAAAAGGTTTAGAGATGAGTTTGATTAGGAGAAGCCCAACATAGGCTGAAGTTACTACTACTGATAGAGAAAAAAGAGAATGGAGGTACCCTGTTGACTTACAAAAGTGGTCTTGTAGTTGCAGACAATGGCAAGTAACTGGTAAGCCATGTATCCATGCTCTGTTCTTTATCACTTCTCTTAGAGGTGAAGCCAGTGGAATAGATTAGTATGTGCACAAGTTTTATTCTGTTGAGAAATTCAGAGCTACTTATGCTGACAACCTTCCAGCTTTGGAAGGGAAGCAACAGTGGGAAATTGTGAATCCAGGATTTAAACTTTCTGCTCCAGTTCAAAACAGAGCACCTGACAGGCCGAGGAAAACTAGAATTAGGTCCACTAGTGAAGGAAAAGGACTAGGTCCTAGGAGGAAAAAATGTGGCAGGTGTGGAGGACGAGGACACCATGCCAACAAATGCAAAAATTTAGTTGATGCAGCCTTTGGTGAAGATGAACATTGGGGAGCTGAGAATGCAGAAGAGCCAGCAGTGCAAGTGGCAGCAGTGGAAGTAGATGATGGAACAGATGCAGAAGATCCACCACAAGAGCAACCTATAGAGCCAACACCAACATCTACACAAGCTACTATAATCAGGTGATGTTTGTGTATGTTTTTGTATATATGTTTGTTTTCATGCACTATCATATGAAATGTGACATGCTTGCACTTTTCACAGCCCAAGAAAGAATTATAAGAAGGCAACAGATAGAGGAGCTTCTCCAGCTAAGAAGCAGAAAACAACAATTGAAGTTCCTGGTGTGCTAGCCCCCAACCCAGCAAAGAACACCAGGAGCAAAACAAGGCTAGCCCCCAATCCAGCTGAGAACACCAGGAGCAAAAACCTCAAGTTTTAGGTCTTCATTTGCACTTGCTGGTGACTGTTTGAGATGATTGTATGTTGAACTAGTATTTTCACTTGCTATTGAACTACTGTTTGAGATGTCAGGATGTTGAACTAGTATTTTCACTTGCTGTTGAACTACCGTTTGAGATGCTGGCTATGTCATGCTTTAATTTGAAGTTGTTTGATCATATGTGATGCTTGCTATGTCATGCTTTAATTTGAAGTTGTTTGATCATCTGCCAATATGAACCAAATTGTCATCGACGACGACAATTTGGTCATCTCTCTGGTCATCTGCCAATATGAACCAAATTGTCGTCGACGACGACAATTTGGTCATCTCCCTAGTCATCTACCAATATGAACCAAACTGCAGAAATTTAGAACACCAAATAGCATTACATTAAGATTGGTACGTTACAAAGTTCATCCATATCCTGCACTACAACAACAATAAACATACTTGCTTCACTTAGTGGCTTGATTCTGTGATAACACTGATAAAGCCACAACTACAACACATACAACAATTCCACTAAACAACACTGCCCAAACATTGAGCATCTCATCTCTCTCCTTCAGTTTCTTGTTCAAAGCACGATTCTTCTTTGATAGCTCCATATTTTCCCTCTGCAGTTTATGAGACTTGATCCAGCTGCGTTCAATCTCTGCATGTAGATCTTCAAATGCAAGGGCCACACATAGTGGAGGAGGAGGGTCAACCCAAACCACCCATTTGCACTCATCCGGCAACTAATTAGATGAACAAAATTAGAAATTTCAAAATAACAACAACCTCCCAAATTGATAAGCAACTACTTACATCAAGAGGGCAACCCAAAAATCGTCGGCCCGTGCTAGCCCCTCCCCAAGCCACCCGACGAGCAGGAACTAGGCCATGTCCAGGGCACGGTGCTTAGATCTAGGCTCCAAGCCGGAAAATGATTCGTCTGGGTGATGGTACTCCGAGACGAGCTCCACAATCCCCATCCCATCTATCTAAATCAGAAAAAGAGCAAAAAAATCCCCAAATCAGAGAAACCCTAGAATGAGGGGGTCAAATGGTTGAAACCCTACAAAATCCCCAAATCCCCACGGAGTGCTCCACTTACCTCTGCGGCAGTAGAACCAGCCGCCGTCGAGGAGTTTGACGATGGGAAGCTTGTCGTCCGCATCTTCTCCTCCCGCTCGGGCCTCTCCCACGGCGGCTCCCGACCCCGTTCTTCATGTGCTCTTCCACTCTCTGTTTGTTTCTGCACGTGAGCTCGAGGAGGACGAAGGGGTATCGGGGCTGGGGACACAGGGGCAAAAATGTCCAAAACGGAGCACCGTATGTGGTCAAACGGCGCTGACCAAGCGGAGCCGTGACGGAAGGGCAAAAACGAAAGAATTCCAAAGTGGTGTGGACAGAACCGGTGACTTTCTCAAACTAGGGGTAAAACAGACGAGGGGGACACAACTAGGGGCATAAATCAAATTGTCCCAAGAAACTAATGAATGAGGATCATTAAAGTGTGGATTTTATTTATTAATTTGGTGAAAGCTAATTGATGAATATTTGTCCACAAAGTTTGGTTGCTCTTGTTCATTTCTGGCCAAAGCTGTTGAATTTGATCAATAAAATTTAATTATGATGATGGTGATGCTTACTAAAGCATTTCTTTGCAGCTCCTAATGTCTCTCATATTACTGGGATGCTTAATGGCATAGAGCAACTTAATGGTAATTATGCTACATGGAAAGAGAAACTTGAAATTACAATGCCCTTACTTAATATTGGGTATGCTCTCCTTAATGATCCTCCTAAGGCACCTAAAGAAGACAATGAAAATTATGATGCCCTCAAGAAGGAACATGATGTCAAAGGCTAAGTGGGATGACTCTAATCGCAAATGCCTTATGATGATAAAGGGTACCATTACACAAAGCATGAGGGGAGCTCTTCCTGATTGTGAAATTGTTAAGGGGTATTTTGCTAAGATTGAAGATCAATTTAAAGGGTCTTCTAAAATCTATGCAACAAGTATTATTAGGAGGCTAATTGTTGAAAAATATTATTCCACTAGAAGCCTTCGAGAGCATATTATGAAGAAGTGCAACATGACTGCCAAACTCAAGACTGGAAATGGAAATTTCTAATGGTTTCCTCATGCATTTTATTATGCCAAGAAAGAAAACTATACAATCAATACATAAAGTGTGTGTGTGTGTGTGTGTGTGTGTGTGTGTGTGTGTGTGTGTGTGTGTGTGCGCGCGCGCGCGCGCATCTTCATCCTCTTTCTTGGTATCAGGAGCCATGGCCTTCGAGGACACCCTCGGCTCTCCCTCCTCTCCGGCCACTTCATCCTCCATCTCTGGGACCTTCCCTCTCCTCCACAGCACCACTGCCCACCGCTGCTTCCTCTGCCACTACGGCCGCCGCCACCAACTCCATTGTCCCCGCCACCGGCCCCTCCCTTCAGAATTTCCATCTAGACCACATCTCCAACTACATCAAGTTTAATCTGGACCTTGCTAAGAACAACTTTGTCAAGTGGCGAACCTTCTTCCGCGGTGTCCTTCTCCTGCCACACCTCCCTCCTCGTCCTCAGATCACGCCACTGAATTTTCCTCAGGTCACGCTGCACCTTCCCATCGAGAGCCATCCCAATTACTCCTCCCATTAATTCACATAAGTTGTGCTTCATTTTCATAACAAGGTCTGAACACGAAGGATCATTCTTGCAAACTTTAGTGTATATATAGTAGTACTAGCGTTAGCTTCCAAACATCTCTGTTTTGGCAGACTTCATTCCTCTCAGACACAAGGGGAAATTTGCGCTAACATCTGCATGTAGAGAATAGTTGTAGAGAAAATTTGCATGGAAAGCGAACGGTCACATTATGATCTAGTTCTGATTATCAATTACATCTACTTTCAGACTACACTCATCACATGCCGTGGTGATGGAGTTCTGTCTGCGCTTGACCGGCATCGCTTCCGTCATTTTGTGGATGCTTCCAGAAATTGCAACCGGCAGGTACGTTGATTGATCACATTAGCGTTGCATTATACCTGAATATTTTCAGCATATCATCCACCTGGTTTGTAGGGAGATTTACCAGGGTACACGTTCATACGGATTTGCTTCACAGCTTGAATTTTCCTGACGCTGTCAACAGCAAGTGGTATCATCTAAATTCTGACAGGAGTTCAAAGAAGATGAATTTCAGTACACTAAAGAAGGTATCTAGAACCGGTGAGGAACCTTCCAGAATGTTCCCAAAACCGGACACTGTAGCACGTGCTAAATCTCGGAATTGGGCCGGCCCATCTTGATTGCTAGCTCGCTCGCCTCTGTGCAAAGCAGCGGCAACTTGACGCAACAAGCGTCCGTTAGGATTTTCGGCCTGCCCCTATCCCCACGAAGTTAAAAAAAGCCACGACGGGCTGCAAAACTGGACGCGCACAACCGCGTAGCAGCCGAAATCACCTGTGCACGAATTTTACAGACAGACAAAAATCGAACGGTGATAGACTCTAGATGTGAAAGCAATTCCGATTAAAATAACCGCGCTACGCATCGGCCGGACATCGCCTCGACATCTGTCAGTTGTACAACTATCTAGCATCCAATACTGTTCTCATTATTGCAATAAAGGCAGTGTTGCAAAAATACTTTGCAACAAATCTTATGTTGTAAAAATCTTTTCCGACATAGTTGATGTTGTAGATTTTTTTCATCACTATTTTTGCAACATGGGTGTTGTTGTGGAAATCAAATTGCAACACAGACAATGTTGCAAAAATATTTGTCATTTTTTTTTGTCTTCATTTTTTCGCAACACAAGTATCGTTGCGAAAGACAATTTTACAACACACATGATGTTGTAGAAAGAGAGATGCGAATGACACATGTACACGCGTCACAGAGAAGAGGCGACGGATTGCTCACGTACGATCCGTCGGGTGAAAACAAGAGTTTCCCTTAAAATAACCCTCTAGACTCTAATCACGTTGGCCTCTCCAGGTGGGCCCTATCTTGTCGCACATAAGCAAAGCAAGTCCCATGATCTGGCCACCCTGGTCACATCAATATTTTCCTTGTGAGACAAGAAAAGAAATAGAAAGTTAATCTTCATCGCTTTCTTTTTAAACCAGCATGAACACTTTATATCTGGAACGAAACCACCAGCACTTCCATTGCCATTCAATCTGTTGAACCATATATATCTCTCCTTTAAAAAAAAATATATCAAACATGCTGGTGTATGTATCATTTCTTTCATGCACGTACATGGCTTGGTGGTTGCCAATTAATCCCTGGCATGTGTACGTCCTCCTCGACCCTCCAATGCATACGTGCATGAACACCCAACGTTGTACCTCCAAGGCTCAAACAAACGCATCTCTTGTGCTGGAGATGCATATTTAGTGGTGATGGCAACCAAAGCTTCGAGCTCGATATTATCTCCAACAAACTGAAATATTTTTGGCACATAAATTTTTGATCTGTAATCCTTGGCAGAGCACAATGTTTGAACAACAACAATGTCAACCTTAACCCTGGTTGTATCACCAGTTTCGTGCATTACCAGAAGCTGAACACAAAAGCATCGGTGATAAGATGGTGGCCACTGTTGTAAGTCCCTCCGCCTCCAACCCATTTGACGTCCGACGTCCCTGCAGTTTTTAGCAGCGCATGGAGATCACCGAGTTTTCTCGCCACCACGTCGGGAAACGACGGGTCGATGATCTTGCCAATGATATGTGTCCACCCCTATGTTTGGTAGACTTTGTCCACATGATCCCAGGAAAAAGATTGAGAGCTACGTGGACAGTTCTCTCGTGGAGATTAACTTTGCCCACAGAAATGTGTCACCTAAGCTCTACTGTGGTGTAGTGTCAGGTCCCGGTTCATGTACCGGAAAATTGTCGTGGTGAGCTTTACGTACCTGCCACTAGATTACACTACTGCAATGAATTGATTTCGTGTATGAAAATTTCTTAATCCAGTAGAAGTTTAAGTTTTCTTTTCTTATTCCCACCTCCATTTCCTTTCAATGTTTTCCATCGAAAAAAAGTGCATCTCCGTGTTCCATGGTTGAGACCGTCTCGCCCCTCTTTCCCAAGCCAGCCACCGTTGACTATTTATTACGTTATATTCTCCACATCAGTGTCTTGAACTACAGCCAACTCTCTCGAAACATCACCTCCTCGCCAACGCTCACGGACTGGCTGCCAATATGTGTATGCCCGGGCCCGGCCACGGCTAGCTTCAACTGGACTGGCTGCCAATGTGTATGCCCGGCCACGGCCAGCTTCAATGCCACATAATAAGATGTAAAACAAGCTTCTCTAGCTTTAGGCCTAGGCAAAACAGAAACTTGAATCCAACCGACTGTAACCATTTAATTTGGATTGGTTGGGGTGCGTCTGCCTATGCAGTAGTGCAACGCACGGGCGACACCTAAGGGTAACTTTTGATACTATGTTTTGAATCTGTTTAGCTGGTACTGCAACTCTTTTTCTTAAGTCTAGTGTAATTCATGGATTCACGCCAAGGTTTTGGATTCTGAATGGATAAATTTTTTCGTGGGGAGCAAGATTCTCGGTTACCACGGTTACCGAGAAATTCCAAATATATTTTGAACGAAATTTGTAATTGAATTTTGAATTCAAACTTTTTAAAATTAGATATAAGAGGAACAGTAACTCTTTCTGTCACATATTGGTCAGTGGCCCAGTGGAACAAATTTGATCATGCGACCTACCGAAGCTTGCAGTAGGCGCCTACCACCAGGCCACAGCCACACACGATGCTATGACTGAGATGCCACTCTATTTATCTGCACTTTGAGCATTTAAATTCAAAATTTTTGATTTTTTTTGCTGGTCATGCGTGTTTTTCGTGGGACGGCGAGAAACGCGGATACCGCCCGGTATCCGAATTTCTCGGGCGGTACCCAAAACCATGATCCACGCTGCAAGTTGAAAATAAGAAAACGAACAAACAGTTTATTCAGTGAAATCATCAGCCATGGCTAAGTTCAATAGTTTGCCAAAAAAGTAGGTCTGAAACTATACACATAGACCAGACAAATTTGGTCCCATGTTGGCATCTCTGCTACCACAAGTATTTCTATTGGAGCCCTATGGATTTTCGCAACATGACACTTCTTTTGAAGGCTGGGGGCCAATGCACCCCCCCCCCCCCGGTGCTAGCACCGCCGCTGTAATAGTCACTAGTCAAGGTTGAGTTGGAACGTTTTTCTGTTGAGCAGCCACTGTAATAGTCACTAGTCAAGGTTGGGTTGGAATGTTGTTGTGTTGAGTAGCCACTGTAATAGTCACTAGTCAAGGTTGGATTGGAACGTTGTTGTGTTGAGTAGGTCATAGTTGCCACTAATGAAGCGTCGCCTACAGTAAGTATCTGGGTCATACTTTGCCGACATCCCAAGCTGGTTGAGGAGCCTGAAAATCAAAATCCCATGAGATCAACCTTGTCAAGAACATCCTGATAGTTTAACAATCCACGGTTTCTCACGTTACCAGAAGCTAAACATAGACGTATCGGTGACAAGATGGTGGTCACTGTTCTAAGCCCCTTCAGCCTCGCCAGCGCATACGAAGTCCGACGTCCTTGCAGTTTTAGCAATCCATGGAGATCACCAAGTTTTCTCGCCACCACGTCGAGGAACGACGGGTCGAGGATCTTGCTGATGATATGTGTGTCCACCCCTACGTTCGGTAGACTTTGTCCACATGATCTAAGGCAAAACTTGAGAGCTGGTCGACAATTTTATCATGGATATTAGTGGACCTTTTACCACAAAAACGTGTCACCTAATCTCAACCGTGTTGTACTAATCAGCAAACGTATTCATCCCTAAGTTTATCCAGCCTAATGCACGCGTAACAACACGGATCAATTACAGCCTCACGATTAGGATCACTTAATTTGTCTACCCGTTAAAATTACTAGGTATGTGCCCGTGCATTGCTAGTGGAGCCAAATCTTGTATTGCAGTAAGAGCATATACGGGGATAAATACTCTTGTTTTCGAAAATGGTTTCTATAATGAAAATCGACGAGGAGGCTTGTTGTTTCCAGAAAAATACTGCCAAATTCTTCAGTTGGTAGGAATATGGAATGCTACATCAACAGAACTAACTTGTATTAGAGGTGGAATAAATTGAGAAACAGTATAACGGAACGAGCTAGGAGCCTCCACAACGCTTTGCCATTGCTAACCGTCCGATCAGGTCGATCAGTTTCTAATTGGATGTCCTGATGTTTCTCTTGGGCCAAGAGTGCTTGTTGGGCTGGCAGGTGCGTGCATTTAAAACTGTGATCCTAGCCCAAGAGTGCTTTAGTCTCTGAACTTTTTTTTCAGCCTAAAAAATGTCTCTGAACTTTTGTTTTGTTTTGATACAAGTACTTATTTGTCCCGCCCGTTGAGCTAAATTGTGAGATTCTTGATCAGTACTTTTATATCTACCCGCTGGGCTAAATTGTGAGAGTCTTGATCACTATATTTTGCGGTTAATTACCATAAAAATATATTTTGGGGTTAATGTGTGATGCACATGCGGACATTCCTGGCCTGTTGGGGTTAAATCAGGCATGCTAAGAAGTATCCGTATATATATTATCTGGAAATCAACTATGGATGATTCGTTGGTCTTGTCCGTATGCTTCTTTGATGGTGGCATTAACATATTCAATTTCTTCGTTTTTGTGTCTCTCAGTTGGTGAGGTTAGGACTCCTATCTCATGTATATATAAATTAAGAAACAATATAGCGGGACAGGAAGTCTCTCATTATGTGAATAATTAAGTTATCCTTTATGTAACTTTATTTTTTGATGTTTTTCAAATATTTACACAATATTCTAAATATTTTTAAAAATATACGGGCGCTGCAACGCGCGCCATCATGATCTAGTAATGACCTAATACCCATTCTCATTCTAATGAGATGCATACTGAATATGCAAAATTGGATTGTAAAAGAAATAGCACACTCCAACGTCAACTGAGAGGAACTGCTATGCTAAAACCCGTGTCGCATTGTACATCCACTATACGATGTGACTTGCAATACCTTTGTGTTTAGCTACTGATCTAATGGACAATAATGCAAATGAATTATAAAGATTAACTTCCCTCTTCAATTAAACAGGGCCCAATTCCGTCCTCTCTTCCGATTGTGCAGATGGTAAGTTCCGCCATGCCATAGCGTGTGATGTGGTGATTTTTCTTTATGGCTAACTTAGTGGACGATAATACTTTGACAGTACAAAAGATACAAGAGGGTCTGCATGTATAACTGATTAGAATTTTTTGAGAGAGAAAACAGATTAGAATTGGCTAACCTTTTTTGAAGGGAGAATTGGCTAACTTGGTGCAACTAAATAACATTTCACATGTCAATCCCCACTGGGCAATGGCTACCACGTAGTAGTACGTACTACCCTGAAGAGTGCCATCGGTTGGTACATCTGCTGCTTAGCGAAGCTAGAACATGTCCATCCTTCGTGTTCTTGGTCTTGGCGCAAAGGACGGTGAAGATGTGGCTGAACAGATGGACTGCATGGATACTGCGGAGAACGAGCAACGACCTCATGCAGACCAAGGCTCGCAAGCAGCACGTTGATGATGACCTAGTCTGGAAGCAAAGATTGAGCGGATGCATTTACGTCATGACATGCATACACGGGAAGAGAAGATCTAACGACCTACATGAAGCAGCGGTGGGAAATTCGATCAAATGAAGGAAACCAACACTTGCTATAGGTAGAGATTCGCCGTGCCGTCTAGGCATGCGGTCGAGGCGCATAGCGACGCCAGTGGCTACATTGGTGGCGACATCCAGGCCATGCCGTTTCGGCGCATAAGGCAGCAACATCCATGCACGAAGGTAGGCGCAGTTTAGGCTTCGTTGTCGTGGCATCGGAGGTAGCGGATAAGTGGGATTAATGGTGATGGTTTGCGACGTGATTTTCGGGCAGGTGAGTTCAGACGCGATTTTATGGGAAGGTGCGACGCCCATTGGGCATGTCATTATGATGATTGCGATTTTTTAAGGGAAGGTGTGACGCCTGGGCCATGTAATTATGATGATTACAATTTTTTAAAGGGAAATATGACGCCTATTGGGTCATGTAATTACGGTGATTAAATCGAATCATCATTTGCCAATCGGGGAAAAAAGATAGGACGGATGGATGAAGGTAGGCAGAACGCGGTCCGTCGGCAGGAAAAAGAACGTTAGATTCTTTTTAGATTTATTAGACTAGCCACAGTGGGAGTAACTTCAACAGTAACATCGAGTCCAACTCAGCAAATTTATTTATGTGGCAATGAGTTAATGAGAAGATAGATACTCCCAATGAGTAGTTTAGCTAGTTACTCATTATGAAGGTAGCAATATAGTTTAGGGATATGTGTATGTTACTCTCTACTGTGGCAAGTCTTAAAGTTAGATAGATGGGAAATACAGATAGTAAAGATATTGACCCTCAGTCCAACCTGCGTTTATAACAATAGCACATATGCCCGTGTGTTGCAACGGGAGAGCTATTTCTTTGCGAGAAGCAACGGAAGAGATAATTGATTTGTACACCAAAAACGATCTTCATAGCGGTGTGATAGAGAGGAGTTAGTGGTCTTCTCGCGGGTCATGTTTGTCCCGTGAGATCTTGATATTGGTGGGGTTAGTTGTCGTGGCGGCAACCATCCAGCTCGTGCCTTTTTTTCCTCTGCGTCCGCCTCTGTCTCAGGGTTGTGTCTGCCTCCTCATTTGGTAGCTATGCAGTGACCTTCAGGGCACGGTTGTTTTGACCACTCTCTCTTACGGTTGCATAACCGGATGGATTACCGATACGTCTCCAACGTATCGATAATTTATGAAGTATTCATGCCATGTTTACTATTGTTTTATATGATCTTGGTATGATTTGATTAGAACTAACCCGGACTGATGCTGTTTTCAGCAGAACTACCGTGGTGTTGTTTTTGTGCAGAAATAAAAGTTCTCGGAATGCGCCGAAAATCAACGGAGAATTTTTCTGGAAAATATGAAAAATACTGGAACAAAAATATACCGGAGGGGAGTCCCAGAGGGCCCACGAGGGTGGGGGGCGCACCCACCCCCTGGACGCGCCCCTGTGCCTCGTGGACTCCTCGAGAGCCCCCCTGACGTGAAATCAACGCCAACTTCTCCTATAAATACAGAAACCTTCGGGAAATAACCTAGATCGGAAGTTCCGCCGCCGCAAGCCTCTGTAGCCACGAGAAATCAATCTAGGCCCTCTCCGGCACCCTGCCGGAGGGGGCCATCATCACTGGAGGCCATGGAGGATGATCCGGAGGGGCCATCATCGCCATGAAGGCCAAGGACCAGAGGGAGAACCTCTCCCCATCTAGGGGGAGGCCATGGAGGAGGAATCACAAGGGGGAGAGCCTCTCCTCCTCTCTCTCGATAGCGCCGGAGTGCCATCGGAAGGGGAATCATCGCTGCGGTGATCGTCTTCATCAACATCACCATCCTCATCTATTTTACGCGGTCCACTCTCCCGTACCCCGCTGTAGTCCCTACTTGAACATGGTGCTTTATGCCACATATTATGATCCAATGATGTGTTGCCATCTTATGATGTTTTGAGTAGATATCTTTTGTCCTTGGGTTGATTGATGATCTAGATTGATACGAGTTGTATGTTTCATTTTGGTGTTGTCCTATGGTGTCCTCCGTGTCGCGCAAGCGTGAGGGATTCCCACTATAGGGTGTTGCAATACGTTCATGATTCGCTTATAGTGGGTTGTTTGAGTGACAGAAGCATAAACCCGAGTAAGGGGGTTGTGGCGTATGGGATAAAGGGGACTTGATGCTTTAATGCTATGGTTGGATTTTACCTTAATGATCTTTAGTAGTTGCGGATGCTTGATAGAGTTCCAATCATAAGTGCGTATGATCCAAGAAGAGAAAGTATGTTAGCTTACACTAGTGCAGAACCGGGCAATAGCCCCGGTTCGTAAGGCCCTTTAGTGCCGGTTTGGTAACCGGCACTAAAGTGTGGGCACTAAAGGCCCCCCCGCTTTAGTACCGGTTCAACACGAACCGTGCTAAAGGGCAACCACGTGGCACGAGCCAGCTCCGGGGACAGGGAGCCCTTTAGTACCGGTTGGTTACACCAACCGGGATTAAAAGGTTGGGGGGGAGGGGTTGGGTTTATGATTTCTTTTTCATTTAATTTTGTGTTTTCCATTTAATTATTTTTCGTTTGCTGGTATTTTACGATGGTACATATTGTACACATTATGCATATATATATAAATAGAATTCTAGTAGAACCGATCATTAATTCACACATATATACATACATGTATATATGTATACAGTTAGGTAGCTATATACAATTTCTCCTAATTGGTGCCTTCGGAGCCAGTGGCATTATATTAGCCTAATTGGTGCCTTCGGAGCACGATGACAATTGGAAGTGGTTCATGGGGGCGGTAGCGGCTAAAAGTATTCTCCTTTGGGATCTATGACCTGGTCGAGCAAAAATCCCGCTATTTTCTCTTGAATTGCTTCTATGCGCTCCTCTAGTAGGAGCTGCTCCCGCACCTCTCTGAACTGTTAAGAAGGAGATCAATATGCATGTGTATTAGTTGTGTGACTAGATATATCGATAATGGTGTAAAAATTGTGAATAGTGTTCTAACAAACGTACCCAGTCCTGTCTTTGAGATCTTCTCCTTTCGGACGTCTTCATGCGAATGTTCTCGCAAACGTAGTATGCACACAGATCATTCCCCGGCGCCTGCTTCAGGGCCTTTACGAGAATGGAATTTGATCAGATAATAATTAATCAAGCATGATAATTAAAGAGATGGCAGCTAGCTAGTACTACTTAATTACTTACCTTGGGTCGATACCATTTCAGATTTCGATTCCATTTGCCTGGAGTGACACTGACGAACTTTGCCCAAGCCCTGCCCGCCGACAAAGAAAATGAATAAATGGGTTATTAAATAGTTGTTATCAAGAAATGACGAACTAATTAAATAGGCCGAGATATAGTTAATAATGATTGAAATTACCTGTTGACTATCCCCTTCACGATGGTGTAGTCACTTGCTTTCTTAAGTAGCGAGTCTAGCACTTCAACTGTTCCTTCATCAACTTTAATGATTAACAAGATCCAGTGAAATCTGCATGCACACACGTTCGCATGTCTTAATTAAGCGGGCATATGTAAGCAAAAACATGTAGCTAGCTAGTAGGCAAAACCAGAGAATTTATAGTATAAGACAGTGTGACTCGCTGGAAGTTGTAAGGAAGTAGTATATCTTCATTGGTATTGAGGCGCTTCAAGAACTCTAGCATGCTTTCCTCTACACTTTTTTCATAATATGCATCTAATTTCCATGTGTATTCATTAACGGTATTTGGGTCAATGAACCCAATGCCATAGCGTCCACTTTTTTTCATTTCATACATCTTCATCCTGCATAATACCACAGAAAAGAATATAGTGAGGATAATTACAGGTAATGATTGATCAAAGTGATCACTACAGCTAGCTTGAGACTTAAATTACAGAAAAAAATCACTTACAGACAATAGCAACTGACGATAGATTCGTTGAGTGCGTCTTGATTGTATAACTGAAATAGTTCTGAATACTCAACGGACACAGCTTTCTCATGGTAGTAATGATCCTTCTTGACATTCACCATGAGGGACTCTCGATTGGAAATCTTGGTAATGTCCATGTACCATTGATGCAATTCATACATTCTCGTTGGGAGCTTCTTGACCTCGTCTGGCTCGACCAAAGGTTGGCCCCGGACATATTTCCGTTTTATTTCCTCCTCTCTAAGCGGAGACATGGGCTCGATCTCGAGGAGTTGTCCAACAGTGATCTTGAGGATTTCAGCCTGCCTTATATGCTCCTCGGTTATTACCACATAGCCCAGCTGGGGAGCGTTAACGGTTTGACCATAATAATATTGGGCGCGTGTACTCTCATGTGTTGTTGGCACAACAAGCGGGGGGATTGATTGCGCTGCCTGTTCTCCCAGCTGGGGAATGGTTTTACCACATTTTTTGCCAGCTGATTTGCTCGAGCTCGAGCTCGCCTCTTTCTGTAGACGTGCTCGATTTAACTTCCTGAGGTGGCTCTCATAGTCTGTGTCAACAGGCTTGGGAGCTGGTGGTCTAGCCATACGAATGAAGTGGTCAATATTTTCCTCAGGCACTTTCTCCCTTGGCGGCGGTGGCGGTTTCGGTGCAAAATGGGCTTCCACCTCGGCCTTCGATATGGCTGCATTTTCCTCCTCATACTTGTCGTAAGGCCTCTGCGGAAGAGGCACGAGGCTGCTTGGACCATATTGAAATCGCTGGCCTCCGCCTGTACCTCCCGTACTACCTCGACTTGTACTACTACACACCATAGCTGCGGCGGCTCTCTTCCATGATTGCTGAGGCGGCGGAGACGGCTGACGTGGCTGAGTTGGACGAGGAGGAGTGGCCTGAAGCTATGACGGACTTGGAGGAGGAGTGGCCTGAAGTTGTGCCGGACTTGGAGGAGGGGTGGACGTCTGACGCTATGTCGGACTTGGAGGAGGAGTGGCCTGACACTTTGCCGGACTTGGAGGAGGAGGAGTGTCCTCACGCGTTGGTGGACTTGGAGGAGCGGGAGTCTGCTGACTCGGTGGCGGACTTCGACAAGGAGTCGGGTGACGCGGTGTCGGTGGCCTTCGAAAGACGATGCAATCCTTTCTCCATAGGATGATACGATGTATGGCCTCTCCCAATGTGTGCTCGTCGTCACCTCCAGGAATGTCAAGCTGTAGCCCCGAATATGGGTCCACCACCTCATCAACCAAGACACGAGCATAGCCCGCTGGAATCGAGTTGTAATGGAAGGTTGCCTCGGGGGGATTTGTAAAAGCAACGACGTCCGCCACCTTCATGGATATGTTCTTCATTTTGAAGTGTAGCTCGCAGTTAGTGTTCTCCATGATGTCATCCACGGGGTATCTATCCAGCATTGCGTCGCCCGGGGCGGAACCCACGCTGCTTCTCAGCATGGATGGGGCGGTGCTATCCAATGCTGGATCATCCGCTAGCTGCTGCAGCTGCTGAGACCCCCTTTGCTAGCTAAGTGAGTCGATCTGCTCCTGCTGATGAAGCTATGTACCTAGGGTAGGGTCATGGACCTGTCCAAGCTACCCTCCCCAAGGACATCTCTAGAAGAAATCACCTTTCAATCGACTTGAAGGTGTCCCACTCGACGGATGACCATGAAGCGAACCACTCGACCAAGATCCAACCACTCGACAGCCAGGAGATCTAAAGTCACTCCGCACACTAACGGTTGGTCATTAATTAGCTTTTATGGTCATCATAGCACTTTATTGGTGGCGTTACCAGTAACGCCCGACCTTAATGTACTTTAAACCCTACATAACTGAGGGCCGGAGGGGCCTGGCGAACTCTATATAAGCCACCCCCTCCTCAGTGTAAAGGGTTCACACCCCTGTAATTCATACACACATAATCCAGTCGACCGCCTCCGGGCTCCGAGACGTAAGGCTATTACTTCCTTCGAGAAGGGCCTGAACTCATAAATCTCGTGTGTCTACAACTGCTCCATAGCTAGGATCTTGCCTCTCCATTCCTACCCCCCTACATTACTGCCAGACTTAGAACCACGACAGTTGGCACCCACCATGGGGCAGGTGTCTTAGCGAATTGTTGGAGAAGTTGCAATTTTTCCAGTCCCTTCATCATTGTTTCAGGCGGAGTTTTGGTTGAGGGCCGCGAGATCCGTCTCGGCGCGCTCATGTTCATCGCCGACGACTCCGCTTGGCTTCAGGAGGCTCCGCTCGACGTCGACGCGCTCCCTGCTTGCGGGGCAACGCACTTTCGCGCATGCGTCCGCGGCGTCCTCCTGCGGCAACCGTCGACCCAGTATCGGTCGACCCCTGTGTTGTCCTCCCTCCCTGTTTCCCACCGGCGCAAGCGCTCCAGACGGTCGAGGTTGCAGTAGTGGGTGAGTCACGCGGTGGCTCGCCAGTCGGCCACCCCCAAGTCACGGCGATCGAGCCCGACGAATCTCTCTACAGCCTGTTCGACTGGCTCCGCAGAGACTGCATCCGAGTGCGACAGTAGTGATCCAGCGGCGGAGGTTCTAATGGTCGATGGACCATGCAGTCCTCCTGGCTTTCCCCGCACCGACGAAGGCGACGGCGGAGGCGATCCGTTGCATGCCCATGAAGAGTATCTCCCCGAGCCCCTCACTTCACTGCAGAGGGAAGAACTTCGCCGCCAGAACATGGATGCGCTGCACACTCCTATCGTTGGAGAAACCCCCGAGACCCGCGCCTTAGAAGACACGCGCTTGGCCAACTTGGCTGAGCGCACTCCACTGGATAACCTCCAGCGAGTACTCGACGAGTGTGCGCGACAACGGGTTCCAGAATCCAATCGACGTCAGCTCTTTCCACCACCGACTCAGGTATATCGAATTCCGATTCAGAATTTAGCAACTGCGGCCCGTATAGCAGAGTCGATTCAGCCTTCCCAGTCAGAGGCTGGTAGAGGCTTGTTGCAGATCAGAGCATTACTCCGGGCAGCAGGAGACCAGAATTCAGTTGTTTCACAGTCGCGGAACAGGATCCACAGCAGATCCGTTGCTGCAGATACAGTCCAGTCGGCTCACTGCCCAAGATCGCCCCCGAGGCGTGAGCGACGTGGAGACCAGCGTGATCAGTACAGGAACCGTGAGCAGTATGATCACCGACTCGATCATGATGATCGACGTCGACTGCCCACCCCTCCCCCGAGGAGTGGATCATATGTGCCTCGACAGCAGGATGACAGACGCCCTCATAGTGTTGGGCGAAGGATTCCAGTCGACCCCAGGGAACTAGGCTTTGATGCGAGATCCATTCTCGTTCAAGGTTTGGTCGACAGGAACAGAGCTCACCGAGAAGGTCATGACAGAGATGTACCTACCAGCAGTAGAGTGCATGTTTCAGGACCAGAGTGCTTCAGCAGAGCCATCAGGGCCGCGGTGATTCCTCCCAACTTCAGGTTGGCGACTGGAGTCAGTAAGTTCGCTGGTGAGTCCAAGCCTGATACTTGGCTTGAAGACTACCAAGTGGCTGTTCAGATTGGCGGCGGCAATGATGAAGTGGCCATGAAGCACCTGCCTCTCATGTTGGAAGGCTCGGCCAGAGCGTGGCTGAATCAGTTAGCACCCAGCAGCATTTACACTTGGGAAGATCTTGCCCGAGTGTTTGTCACAACATTTGAAGGAACATGCAAGCGACCAGCAGGGCTGACGGAACTGCGGTCTTGTGTGCAGAAGTCGAATGAAACTTTGAGGGATTACATCCAGAGATGGATCACGTTGCATCACACAGTGGAGAATGTGTCTGATCACCAGGCAGTCTGTGCCTTCAAGGAAGGTGTCAAGTGCAGAGAGCTGAATCTGAAATTCGGTCGAACCGGAGACATGTCTCTGAGTCGAATGATGGAGATTGCTACCAAGTACGCTAATGGTGAAGATGAGGATCGACTCCAGAGTGGCAAGCTCAAGTCTGTCGCCCAAGAAACCGGAGGAGGAAATTATAGTCGGAAACAGAAGCGGAAAGCCGAGCCAGCTGCTCCGGGAGAAGCCTTGGTTGTGACTCAAGGAAAGTTTAAGGGGAAACCCAAAGGACCTTGGAAACCTAAGAAAGTAAAAGACCAGGACGGAAATGATGTGTTGGATTTTCCATGTCACATTCACACAAAGAAAGATGAAGAGGGTAAACTCATTTACCGAAACATACCACTCGACAGTGTCGGCTCTTGATCCAGCAGTTCCAGGGCAAACAACCCAAAGATAAGGAAAAGGAGTCGGACAAAGCTGAAGACAAGGAAGATAGTGATGATGGATACCCCCAGGTTAATTCCACCCTGATGATTTTTGCTGATGTTGAAAGCAAAAGTCGACTGAAAGTTATCAACCGAGAAGTGAATATGGTTGCTCCGGCGACACCTAGTTATTTGAAGTAGTCTCAGACTGCCATCACATTCGACCAGTCCGATCACCCAATGCACATAGCCACCCCTGGGAGGCAAGCTTTGGTGGTCGAACCAGTTGTCGAAGGCACTCGACTGGCCAAAGTCTTGATGGATGGTGGCAGTGGCTTGAATATACTGTATGCAGAGACATTGAAAGGGATGGGCATTCCGATGTCCAGACTCAGTACCAACAACATGAGTTTCCATGGAGTCATTCCTGGGAAGAAGGCTGAGTCACTCGGCCAAATTGCTCTTGATGTGGTTTTCGGTGATTCCAAGAATTACCGCAAAGAAAAGTTGACGTTTGAAGTTGTGGATTTCTAGAGTGCTTATCACGCTATTTTGGGCAGGCCAGCTTATGCACGTTTCATGGCTCGACCATGTTATGTGTACCTCAAATTGAAGATGCCTGGTCCCAAAGGTGTGATCACTATTACTGGCAATCGGAAGAAGGCGGAAGAGTGCTTTCAGAAAGGCTCAAAGATCGCCGATGCTCAGATGGCAGTGGTAGAGTTGCAGGAATACCAGAAAACTGCAGACCCGAGTGATTTCTTGCGAGCCAAGAAGCCCGCTACGGAATCAGCGTTTCAGTCGTACGGTGAGACAAAGCCGATCCATATTCACCCGACCAATCCCAATGTTGCTCCGACCCATATCTCAACAACACTCGACTCCAAATAGGAAGAAGCGCTCATCCAATTCCTCCGTGAGAACTGGGACATCTTCGCATGGAAGCCTTCTAACATGCCGGGTGTTCCCAGGGGGCTGGCTGAGCACCGTCTACGAGTCGACCCAAAAGTTAAACCTGTCAAAGAATATCTTCGACGGTCCGCCGCCCAGAAGAGAAAGGCCATTGGTGAGGAGGTGGCTCGGCTCTTAGCAGCGGAGTTTATCCGAGAGATTTACCACTCCGAGTGGCTCGCCAATGTTGTCATGGTCCCCAAGAAGGACAAGTCACTTCGCATGTGCATTGACTTTAAACATATCAATCGGGCCTGCCCGAATGATCATTTTACTCTCCCCCGCATCGACCAGATAGTCGACTCGACTGCGGGATGTGAGCGTCTGTCTTTTTTGGATGCCTATTCCGGTTACCATCAGATCCGTCTGTATGGGCCTGATGAGATCAAAACAGCTTTCATCACTCCATTCGGGTGCTTCTGTTATGTTACCATGCCATTCGGCCTCAAGAATGCCGGAGCCACGTTCAGGAGGATGATTCAGAAGTATTTGCTCACTCAAATCAGTCGGAATGTGGAAGCGTACATGGATGATATTGTGTTCAAGTCACGGAAGGGTTCCGACCTACTGTCTGACCTTGCTGAAACCTTTGCCAACCTCAGGAGGTATGATATCAAGCTTAATCCATCAAAGTGCACATTCGGAGTTCCTGGCGGAAAGTTACTCCGTTTCTCGTTTCCGAACGAGGAATCGACGCCAACCCAGAGAAAGTGGGTACTATACTCCGAATGAAACGTCCTATGCGTGTGCCTCTTTACCGACTGATGAAGAAGTCAGACAAGTTCGAGTGGACTCTTGAAGCTGATGCAGCGTTTGCAGAGCTAAAAGCCCTGCTCTCCACCCAGCCGGTGCTTGCTGCTCCAATCAGCAAAGAGCCTTTACTGCTTTACATTGCAGCCACAGGACAAGTTGTCAGTACGGTACTTACGGTCGAGCGGGAAGAAGAAGGAAAGTCCTTTAGAGTTCAGCGCCCAGTATATTACGATTATGAAGTTTTGACTCCATCAAAGCAAAGATATCCCCATTATCAGAAGCTTGTATATGGGATTTACATGACCACGAAGAAGGTTGCACATTACTTCTCTGACCATTCCATTACAGTCGTCAGCGACGCTCCATTGTCAGACATTCTGCACAACAGAGATGCAACTGGTCGAGTGGCAAAATGGGCGATTGAACTCCTTCCCCTAGATATCAAGTTTGAGGCAAAGAAAGCCATCAAGTCCCAAGCAATAGCAGATTTCATCGCCGAGTGGATTGAACAGCAGCTGCCGACTCAAGTTCACTCGGAGCACTGGACCATGTTCTTTGATGGCTCTAAGATGCTGAATGGTTCCGGTGCTGGGGTAGTGTTAGTTTCCCCACGAGGAGATAAGCTCAGATATGTTCTCCCAATTCACTTCAATTCCTCCAATAACGAAGCAGAATATGAAGCACTTTTGTATGGGTTGCGTATGGCCATTTCACTCGGTGTCCGTCACCTCATGGTCTATGGCGACTCAGATTTGGTGGTTAATCAAGTGATGAAGGAGTGGGACGTCAGAAGTCCGGCCATGACTGGTTACTGCAATGCAGTAAGAAAGCTAGAAAAGAAATTCGAGGGGTTAGAACTTCATCACATACCCCGACCGAAAAATCAAGTAGCTGATGATTTGGCAAAAATAGGTTCTAAGAGAGAAGCCATTCCCAGCAATGTGTTTTTGGAACACACCCACACACCATCAGTTCAAGAGGCTCCTTTCACCGAAGAAGCCCCGCAGCCAAAAAGTGCCACGGATCCGACTGAAGTTGAGATTCCAGCAGTGGTCGACCTGATCATGGAACTTTTGGTCATCACTCCCGACTGGACGGTGTCGTACATCGCGTACATCCTAAGGAATGAACTCCCAGAGGACGAAGAAGAGGCTCGACAGATCGTCCGTCGATCCAAGGCCTTTACCGTCATAAAGGGACAATTGTACAGAGAAAGCGCGACTGGAGTCAGTCATAAGTGTATAACGCCAGAATAAGGTCAAATAATTCTTGATGATATCCACTCGGGGACCTGTGGTCATCATGCGTCCTCTCAGACCATTGTGGATAAAGCATACCGAGCGGGATTTTACTGGCCAAGAGCAAATGAAATGGCGAAAGAGATAGTCGACAAATGTGAAGGATGTCAGTTCTACTCCAATATGTCGCACAAACCCGCGTCAGCCCTAAAGACCATTCCATTCGTCCGACCCTTCGTTGTTTGGGGACTGGATATGGTTGGACCACTGAGAACAGGCAGGAGCGGCTTCACTCATCTGCTAGTGGCAGTCGACAAGTTTACCAAATGGATTGAAGCTAAGCCTATCAAGAATCTTGATGCTTGCACTGCTATCAGTTTCATCAGAGAGTTGATATTCAGATATGGAGTTCCGCACAGCATCATCAGTGATAATGGGTCAAACTTTGATTCTGACAAGTTCTGAGCTTTTTGCGCCTCTCAAGGCACACGAGTCGACTACGCTTCAATCGCTCACCCCCAGTCGAATGGACAAGCAGAAAGAGCAAACGACTTAATTCTCAAAGGACTGAAACCCCGACTGACGCGCGACCTCAAGCACGCAGCAGGCGCATGGGTCGACGAGCTTCCATCAGTTCTTTGGGGATTGAGGACCACCCCTAATCGGTCGACAGGACGAACTCCATTCTTTCTGGTCTATGGAGCTGAAGCAGTTTTGCCGAGTGACTTTCTTCACAATGCACCCCGAGTCGAGCTCTACTCTGAAGATGAAGCAGAACAAGCCCGGCAGGACGCAGTCGACCTTCTGGAAGAGTAAAGAGAGATGGCCATGATCCGATCAACTATCTATCAGCAAGACTTGCGTCGATTCCATGCCAGAAATGTGAAGAGTCAAGCCTTCCAAGAAGGAGACTTGGTCCTCCGAGTGGATCAACAGAAACCACACAAGATCGCTCCTACTTGGGAAGGTCCCTTCATCGTCACCAGAGTTCTCCACAATGGAGCGTACCATCTTTACAATATCGATCACTAGATTGATGAGCCACGAGCTTGTATTTCAGAGAAAAATGAAAATTTAATTCTAAAAAAATGTTCATGCCTTTTTTTGTCAACATATTGTAAATATATATTCATAAATTTAAGAACTGTTCATGTACTTTTAAATAATTGGTGTCTATTTTATGTGCTGCTCCTTCATCATTGAAGGGTGGGGACCTAATGTTGAGGCACATAGCCCCGCTAAATACGCTTTAGGACTTTCTTTAGGACGCCTTATGTGGCTCCTCAATCCTCTGGATCTAAATTGTATCCCATAACCATAAACCTTGTTTATGATCATTAATAAAGAGTGTGTTTAGACACACAAAAAAACCTAGCTGGGGATGATTAATATTTTCGGGGGGGGGGGGGGGGGTAAACCATTCATTGAAAATCATAATATGTGGGATACAAATCGGTTCATGAGGTTGACCGAACCACATGTGGTGACCTTGACTAAGAGAAAGAGAAAAATTAGGTAAGCTATGTGCCTCGCTATTTGATGCATGACATTCGAAAGTAAAATTACAATGAAATAAAGCAGTTCTAGTTTTAATTTCTCTAATGATGGCTCCATAGCTTCCACGACTTCCCTTGCCAATGTCCCCAATCACTTTCTTGGAGTCTGAGGCGATGATGAAATTGTGTAGTTGTAGGTCTTGAGCCAAAGCTAAAGCTTCCCGGCATGTGATTGCCTCGAGGGTGGCAGGATCATCAACTCCCGTAATCACAAGTGACGAACTGCCCAAGAAAGTGCCTGCGCTATCTCTGCATGCGGACAATTGCTAGAAACAGTCCGGGAGTATCAAATCTCCTATTTGCAGACGACAGTTTTTTATTCTTCAAAGCTTCGGTGGACCAAGCTAATGTAATCAAAAAGGTCTTGACAACTTTCCAGAAGGGCACGGGGCAACTCCTAAGTGAAAGTAAGTGCTTGATCCTTTTCAGTGAGGTATGCCCAGAGGAGACCAGGGAAGGGATCAAGAGGGTGCTGGGTGTAGTCTCGTCCACCTTTGGGAGCAAGTACCTGGAACTTCCAACACCAGAAGGTAGGATGAAAGACGAAAATTTTCAGCCGATCATAGATAGGTTGGGGAAGAGGTGCAGTGCCTGGTCTGAGAGATTCATGGCCTACACAGCAAAGGAAGTACACATGAAATCCGTGGTCCAAGCACTTCCATGCTACACTATTGGTGTGTTCCTTCTCTCCCTGGGCTTCTGTGAGAAATACGAGAAGCACATCTGTGACTTTTGGTGGGGAGACGAAAATGGGAAACGCAAAGTGCATTAGATGTCGTGGGAGGACATGACGAAACAAAAACGAGCGGGAGGAATCGGCTTCAGGGACATGCATTTGTTTAACATTGCCCTTCTAGCCAAACAAGGATGGATGCTACTTCAAAATCCAGACAGCCTTTGTGCCCGTGTTTTGAAATCTAAGTACTACTCGAATGGGAACCTTCTGGACACTGTTTTTGCATCGGATGCGTCACCGGTTTGGAGGGGCATAGAGGCTGGCCTAGAACTACTGAAAAAAGGAGTTATCTGGTGCGTGGGTGACGGCAAAAGTATCCAGATTCAGAGAGACCAATGGATCCCTCGTAAGGAGGGCAGGGCGCGGTGGTGCGCCCAGCTGCGCGCCTGCGCGGATAGCAGCCGGCCGGGCGCCAAGCGAGGCAGGCAGCAGCAGGTCGCGGGTGTCAGGCTTCAGGCCGGTCAGGGTCACAGGGCGGTCTACCGGTGGCTCCGGGCGGCCGGGCAGGCACGGCGAGGCAGGCGGCTCGGCTGGCTTCCAGGCGGCGGATCGAGTATTCCCGGGACTGGAGAAGCAGGGTTGACCGACCGTGCGTGGCTGCTTTCTCTTCAGCACGACACGACGAGCAGGGTAGGCTGTTACTGGGCTTATATTTTTCTCATGCCCATCTCTTATATTACCTATGTGTGGTATAAAGGCTGCGCCAAAATTACAGGGTGGAGCGTGGCCCACCCAATGATCTGGATTGGAGAATAAAAGGAAGGGACTACACAAAATTTGATTTTTGCCCGAACGGATTTTCGCACCACACTCCTTGTGTGTAGCAGATATAATTGGCAACACATACTTGACAACATACATAACCTGTTGCAATCTATGTAGGGCACTATGGTCACGAACAACAAGTCGACAACGCATATGCTGCAATGCTTATATACGTATCTCTTCTGAATTTTGCAACTTATAGTCAAAACGTTGTAGAATATGTGTTGCTTTATAGGGGGTATCCTTGTAGTGTTTGGACGATACCGACAGTATATATTTGGCTAATTGTAAGAAGAATGTGTACCTGGAACATCGTCGATTTCTTCCGAGCAGGCATCTTGTAGGAAAGAAAGGCAAGCATTTCAAAGGTGAGGCGGATCACCGGACGAAGCCTCGCCACCGTACTGGTGCTGATGTACATGATATGGTCAAGGATTTGAAGGTAGTCTTTGGAAAGGGTCCTGGTGGACAACCTGTTCTGAATGACGCTGACGGACGCGCACCCATGTGGAAGAAGAAATCTATATTTTGGGACCTGCCCTATTGGAAAGACCTAGAGGTCCGCTCCGCAATCGACGTGATGCACGTGACGAAGAATCTTTGTGTGACCCTGCTTGGCTTCTTGGGCGTGTATGGGAAGACAAAAGATACACCTGAGGCACGGGAGGACCAGCAATGTATGCACGGAAAAGACGGCATACATCAGGGTCATGCAAGCTACGCTCTTACCAAAGAAGAGAAGGAAATCTTCTTTGAATGCCTGCTCAGTATTAAGGTACCGTCTGGCTTCTCGACGAATATAAAGGGAATAATAAACATGGCAGAGAAAAAGTTCCAGAACCTAAAGTCTCATGACTGCCACGTGATTATGACGCAACTGCTTCCGGTTGCATTGAGGGGGCTTCTACCGGAAAACGTTTGATTAGCCATTGTGAAGCTATGTGCATTCCTCAATGCAATCTCTCAGAAGGTAATCGATCCAGAAATCATACCAAGGCTAGAGAATTATTTGGTGCGATGTCTTGTTAGTTTCGAGTTGGTGTTCCCACCATCCTTCTTCAACATCATGACGCACATCCTAGTTCACCTATGCGAAGAGATTAACGTTCTGGGTCATGTATTTCTACACAATATGTTCCCCTTTGAGAGGTTCATGAGAGTCTTAAAGAAATATGTTCATAACCGTGCTAGGCCAGAAGGAAGCATCTCCAAGGGCCATGAAAATGAGGAGGTCATTGAGTTTTGTATTGACTTTATTCCCGACCTTAAGCCGATTGGTGTTCCTGAATCGCGGCATAAGGGCAGACTGGATGGAAAACGCACGCTAGGAGGGGAACAAATAATATGTATGGACGTACATTCTCTCACTGAAGCACACTACACAGTTCTGCAGAATTCCACCTTGGTGGCTCTGTATATGGATGAACACAAGAATTTGCTACGCTCCAAACATCCGGAGCGGTCTGATGACTGGATTACACGTGAACAAACCAGGAGTTTCACCAGCTGGTTGCAGACACGTACCAGGCATGACGCCTCTATTGAAGATGACCTATACTTGCTGTCCCAGTTACCATCTTCGAATATAACGACTTTCAAAGGGTACAAGATAAATGGTAATACATTTTACACGATCGCCCAAGATAAGAAGAGCACCAACCAAAACAGTGGTGTCCGCTTTGATGCAGAAACCAAGACGGGAAAGGAAACATATTATGGTTATATACAGGACATATGTGAACTTGACTATCAAATTTGTTTGAAGGTCCCTTTGTTTCGGTGCAAATGGGTCAATATGACACGAGGCAGGGTAACGGAAGACCCGCATTATGAAATGACAACAGTGGATCTCAACAATCTTGCGTATGCAGACGAACCATTCGTCCTAGCCAATGATGTGGCACAGGTTTTCTATGTGAAGGACATGTCTACCAAGCCGATAAAAAGAAAAGATAAGGAAGCGAATTTATCGTACGATGAGCCAAAGCGGCACATAGTTCTTTCTGGGAAGAGAAACATCATGGGAGTGGATGACAGGACAGACATGTCAGGAGATTATGAAAAGTTTGATGAAATTGCTCCATTCACAGTGAATATTGACCCGAGCATCCCGTAAAATGATGAAGATTTTCCATTGTTACGACGCAAAGGGACACACGCGAAGAAAAAGTTTCACACCCAAAGATCTGGGATGTGATCGGCTTCACTATCATCACTTTCTTCTGTGTTTCACACCCAGGAGGGAATCTCTGTAATAGTTAGGGTAGTTATGTGTTTTGGCATTTGAAACGCGAAGAAATTTTATGTGCAAACAAACTCTTTCATGCCTTTACTGATTTTTTCAGCTAAAAATGCATTTCATTTTTTAAATAACCTAAGCATTACCAAATTGAATAAAATGATAAAACACACTAATATTAAACATAATAAAAAAGAATCACTTAAAAATGTATTTTTAAAGTTAAGTTATTCACAAACTAGTGATTCATACAAATTTCAAATAATTCAAAATTTAAACTATTCAAATTTAAAAACTACCGGCACTAACTGAAAGTTTCTAAAAACTATCAAAAATATTCACAAAGAAACTCTAAATACAACAAAAAACAACTAAAAATATATAAAACAAAATAAATAAAGCAGAAAAGAAAAAACTAAATGAAAAAAAGCCCACCTACCGGGCCACAGCGGCCTGCATACGACTAGAAACCCAACCTGTTGTTGGGCCAGGATGCAGGCCCGCAAGCCCAATAGGCCCCACGGGGCAGAGTAGCAGAGGTAGGCCCAGAAGGCCTGCTTTAGAGAGGAGCTCGAGACAGCAGCGGCGACGGGGCTTATAAGCAGGTGCGAGCGCCCTTCGGCTAGTGAGGTGGGACTAAACTTCTGCGCCCCTCGCCTGGCAGCGCACCCCCTTTAGTACCGGGTCGTGGCATCAACCGGCACTAAAGGGGGGTCTTTAGTACCGGTTGGAGCCACCACCCGGTACTAAAGGCCTGCCCTTCCCGCCGCTTGGCCTGGCCAAAACAGGCCTTTAGTACCGGTTTGTGGCTCCAACCGGTACTAAAGGTGCCTTCTATATATACAACACTTCGAACAATTTCATTCTCCCTCTGTTTCTTCCTCTGTTTCCCCACTGAAGCACCGCCCGCCCCGATCGATCGACGTCGTCGCCGACCCCGTCCCCGTCGCTGCCCTCATCCGCGTCGCCGCCCTCGTCCCCATCGCCGCCCCGTCCCCGTCGCCGCCCCCGTCCTCGTCGCCGCCCCCGTCCCCATCGCCGCCCCGTCCCCGTCGCTGCCCTCATCCGCGTCGCCGCCCTCGTCCCCATCGCCGCCCCGTCCCCGTCGCCGCCCCCGTCCTCGTCGCCGCCCCCGTCCCCATCGCTTAGAAACCCAACCTGTTGTTGGGCCAGGATGCAGGCCCGCAAGCCCAATAGGCCCCACGGGGCAGAGTAGCAGAGGTAGGCCCAGAAGGCCTGCTTTAGAGAGGAGCTCGAGACAGCAGCGGCGACGGGGCTTATAAGCAGGTGCGAGCGCCCTTCGGCTAGTGAGGTGGGACTAAACTTCTGCGCCCCTCGCCTGGCAGCGCACCCCCTTTAGTACCGGGTCGTGGCATCAACCGGCACTAAAGGGGGGTCTTTAGTACCGGTTGGAGCCACCACCCGGTACTAAAGGCCTGCCCTTCCCGCCGCTTGGCCTGGCCAAAACAGGCCTTTAGTACCGGTTTGTGGCTCCAACCGGTACTAAAGGTGCCTTCTATATATACAACACTTCGAACAATTTCATTCTCCCTCTGTTTCTTCCTCTGTTTCCCCACTGAAGCACCGCCCGCCCCGATCGATCGACGTCGTCGCCGACCCCGTCCCCATCGCTGCCCTCATCCGCGTCGCCGCCCTCGTCCCCATCGCCGCCCCGTCCCCGTCGCCGCCCCCGTCCTCGTTGCCGCCCCCGTCCCCATCGCCGCCCCGGGCCCGTCCCCGTCGCGCTATCCCCCCGTCGCCGCCCCGGCCCGTCGCCGCCCCCGGCCGCCGCCTCGTCGTCGCTGTCGCCCCGCTGTGAGCTCTCCCCCTCTAACCCCTCTCCCTCGCCCCCGGCGGCCACCATGGACGCCGCCCCTCCCCGATCCCATACACACACACACAAGCATGATGAACACACACACACGTATATATGTATGAATGCATGTATATATTAGTATATACGTATTTTGTATGTTTAATTAGTTTAGATTTTTTTTAGATTATTATTTTTTCACTAGTATATATGTATGAATGCATGTTAGATGGACATAATTAGTGTTTAATTAGTATGGATTTTTTTATATAATGTTGTTTTTCTGTTTTTTAATGGATGTATAGAAGTTGTTTTTTCTGTTTTTAGTGTTAGATGCTTAATTAGTATGAAATAGCATATATAATTTTGACATATGCAATGATAGCATAATTAGTGTTACATTTGCATATAGTATTTGTTGTCGACGATGCCCGGCCCGCATCCTCGCGGTCGACCCGTTCGCGATGACGTCCTGCTTCAGAGGACCCATGTCCAGGACTGGGCTCCGTCGGGCTGGCACTGGGAGGTGCTACCTTCAGGGGCGCGACGCTTGGTGAGGAACCCAACCCCGAGTCCCGTCGTCGACCCTCATCTCCTTTGGTGACGTTCGCGTGGGCCACTTTCGGTGCGGAGGGAGCCGGCCCCGCCGGAGGTGGTACGTCACCGTGTTAGGGAGGAGAACGAGCACGTCCATCGCTACATGGCTGCTATGGACGTCAGGTTCTCCAATACCTGGCAGGTTCTTTAGGGAGATCACCCGAGCTATGATCCAGTGATGGTTCCTTCACTTTGGTTGTCCACCACCCGCGCCTCAGGAACCGCGAGTGGCCTAGATTACTCTTTAGTATTCGATCTTTATTAGCTGCTAGATAGCTAGCTAGCTAGTGATGTATTCGATATATAATATTCGAGATGATTTATTCGAGATTATATATATTATTCGAGACGATGTATTCGAGATTATATCTATTATTCGAAAAGATATATTCGAGATTATATTCGATTATGCTTATTATGTACTATGATTGATTCAGTTTTTCCTTTTTAATTGATTGCATCCATGCATTGTAATTTGAATACTAAATTGTTTTATATTTCTTTTGGATTAGTTAAATAAAAGCTATGGCGGACAATACCGGCAGAGAGGGATAAGAGACCCTGTTCGATATCATACGCCATCCTCGCGGGCCAGATGATGATCAGAATGAAGAAGATTATGACGGCTCCGAGTTTCTAAACAACACCGGGGAGGGTGATATGATATTCGATCGCGACGACCGAATTGATGAAGTCAGGAACTATGATTATGATGATGACGAAGAAAATGTTGATCTTGAAACAACAAAGACCGGCGAGGTATATATATTTATATAAGCAGGCATCTGGTGATCATCACATGTTTTAATTGACATGAAGATATATTAACGAATCGATCTTTCTTCTTTCAGCCATCCGGATCGAGCAAATCTTCAGGCAACAGGAAACGAGGCCCGAACAAAAAGTTGAAGGAGGGCGTAAAGTACAATATCGAGGCCATCAAACCTAATGGCAAACCATTAGCGCGTAAGAAGATTGCGGACAAGTTCATTCGTGAGTGCGGAGTTCTTGTGAAGGATCAACTCCCGATCTCCCTTCAAGCATGGAGAGAGCCAGCAAAGCCACGTCCAGATGTTACTTTTGTCGACGACAGACAAAAAGGTCTAATTTGGGAAACTCTCTTGGAACATTTCACCCTACCAGATCATTTCATAGATCCAGATGTGGAGAAAGTCAAGGACGCTGCTCTTAGGAAGATGGCGGTTGCATTCAACAACCACAAGAATCGTGTATGGGACAAGTACATCAAGGGAGGAAGGAAGACTCCAGTATTTGAGGGAACACTAGAGAAGCAAAGTGCTCATTGGGACGATTTCGTGAAATTCAAGGATTCGGAATTAGCTAAGGAACGGTCGAGAATAAACAAGAAGAATGCCAAAAAAAAAGATAAGTTCCATAAGCTAGGGCTAGGTGGCTACGCGGTGGCAATGCCTAAGTGGGATAAGTCTGAGAAAGAGATGGAAGATGCAGGTGTCACTCTAGTTACTAGGAGTTGCCCCCCAGGTGCAGGACTTGGTTCTATGAGCATGGGGGGGGGAGTTGGACCCGAAGACATGCAAAGTTTCGACGAAGGCATGTCTGAACGGAGACGACAATAAGCTACTTGTCGCAATAGAAGAGGCTCAATCGGGGGTGTTCCAGCCCAACAGAGAGAACGACGAGCTTACGCGTGCCCTGGGAAATCCTGAACACCCGGGAAGAACACGAGGCAAGGGCGCTATTCCGTGGTATGAAGGGTTTTCGGACTGGAACACCGACTACAGAACCCGTGCAAGAAATAAGATTGCGGAGGAGAAGAAGAGGAAGATGGAGGAGGAGCAGAGGAAGCTGGACTATGAACGCCTTCAAGGCCTAGAATCAGCGCACGCGGACTTGGCAGTCAAATTCCAGCTGCAGCAGGTGTCGTGGTTCTAAGTCTGACAGTAATGTCGGGGGGTAGGAATGGAGAGGCAAGATCCTAGCTATGGAGCAGTTGTAGACACACGAGATTTACGAGTTTAGGCCCTTCTTGGAGGAAGTAATAGCCTTACGTCTCAGAGCCCGGAGGTGGTCGACTGGATTATGTGTGTATGAATTACAGGGGTGCGGACCCTTTACACTGAGGAGGGGGTGGCTTATATAGAGTTCGCCAGGCCCCTCCGGCCCTCAGTTATGCAGGGTTTAAAGTACATTAAGGTCGGGCGTTACTGGTAACGCCAGCAATAAAGTGCTATGATGACCATAAAAGCTAATTAATGACCAACCGTTAGCGTGCGGAGTGTTGGGGAACGTAGCAGAAATTTGAAATTTTCCTACGTGTCACCAAGATCTATCTATGGAGAAACCAGCAACGAGGGGAAAGAGAGTGCATCTACATACCCTTGTAGATCGCTAAGCGGAAGCGTTCAAGTGAACGGGGTTGATGGAGTCGTACTCGTCGTGATCCAAATCACCGATGACCAAGTGCCAAACGGACGGCACCTCCGCGTTCAACACACGTACAGCCCGGTGACGTCTCCCATGCCTTGATCCAGCAAGGAGAGAGGGAGAGGTTGAGGAAGACTCCGTCCAGCAGCAGCACAACGGCGTGGTGGTGGTGGAGGAGCGTGGCAATCCTGCAGGGCTTCGCCAAGCACCGCGGGAGAGGAGGAAGGAGAGATGCAGGGCTGCGCCATTAACAGGAGAGGAACTTGTGTGTTGTGGGCAGCCCAAACCTCAACTATATATTGGGGAAGGGGAGGGGCTGCGCCCCCTTTAGGGTTTTCACCCCTAGGGGTGGCGGCCAGCCTAGATCCCATCTAAGGGAGGCGGCCAAGGGGGAGGGGGAGAGGGAGGCGCACCAGGAGTGGGCCTTAGGGCCCATCTGCCCTAGGGTTTGCCCCCTTTCCCCTCTTCCTTGCGCCTTGGGCCTTGTGGGTGGGGGGGGGGGCGCACCAGCCCACCTGGGGCTGGTCCCCTCCCACACTTAGCCCAAGTAGCCCTCCGGAGATGGTGGCCCCACTTGGTGGACCCCCGGACACCTCCGGTGGTCCCGGTACACTACCGGTGATGCCCAGAACACTTCCGGTGGCCAAAACCATACTTCCTATATATAAATCTTTACCTCCGGACCATTCCGGAACTCCTCGTGACGTCTGGGATCTCATCCGGGACTCCGAACAACATTCAGTAACCACATACAAGCTTCCTTTATAACCCTAGCGTCATCGAACCTTAAGTGTGTAGACCCTACGGGTTCGGGAGACATGCAGACATGACCGAGACGTTCTCCGGTCAATAACCAAAAGCAGGATCTGGATACCCATGTTGGCTCCCACATGTTCCATGATGATCTCATCGGATGAACCACGATGTCAAGGACTTAATCAATCCCGTATACAATTCCCTTTGTCTATCGGTACGATACTTGCCCGAGATTCGATCGTCGGTATCCCGATACCTTGTTCAATCTCGTTACCGGCAAGTCTCTTTTACTCGTTCCGCAACACATCATCCTGTGATCAACTCCTTTATCACATTGTGCACATTATGATGATGTCCTACCGAGTGGGCCCAGAGATACCTCTCCGTCACACGGAGTGACAAATCCCAGTCTCGATTCGTGCCAACCCAACAGACACTTTCGGAGATACCTGTAGTGTACCTTTATAGCCACCCAGTTACGTTGTGACGTTTGGCACACCCAAAGCACTCCTACGGTATCCGGGAGTTGCACAATCTCATGGTCTAAGGAAATGATACTTGACATTAGAAAAGCTTTAGCATACGAACTACATGATCTTGTGCTAGGCTTAGGATTGGGTCTTGTCCATCACATCATTCTCCTAATGATGTGATCCCGTTATCAACGACATCCTATGTCCATGGTCAGGAAACCGTAACCATCTATTGATCAACGAGCTAGTCAACTAGAGGCTTACTAGGGACATGGTGTTGTCTATGTATCCACACATGTATCTGAGTTTCCTATCAATACAATTCTAGCATGGATAATAAACGATTATCATGAACAAGGAAATATAATAATAATCAATTTATTATTGCCTCTAGGGCATATTTCCAACACGGAGTGACTTTAGATCTCCTGGCTGTTGAGTGGTTGGATCTTGGTCGAGTGGTTGGCTTCATGGTCGAGTGTCTTCGAGTCCGTCGAGTGGGACACCTTCACGTCGATTGAAAGGTGATTTCTTTTGGAGATGTCCTTAGGGAGGGTATCTTGGACAGGTCCATGACCCTACGCTAGGAACATAGCTTCATCATTAGCCCCCGAATGGGTCGAGGTTTGAGTGGGGAAGGAGTTGAGAACTCTTCCGACCCATTCTTCGTGTCGTGAGTATATCTTGTTTCGGATCAATGAACCTGGGTGACGTCACCAACTTCTTTTTCAGTCGCCTTGATCCATTCTTAGTTTTGTTTAGTCGAGTGAGTTTCTTTACTTGAAGATCTTCGAGTGACAGCGTGGAGGAGATCCTCCGTCTGACAAGTTGTTCTGCTGCCCGCGGATTTCGCGGGATTCGAATTTCGGGAAGCGCGCGGGGCGGGGGAGACCGCAGTAATCAGATGGGATAGGGCGGAGCCGCCTCGATCTTCGCGCCACCTTTTTCGCCACGTATCGCGGGCGCGACTGTTGCGGGATTTGACAGGATCGCCTGGGCCTACAGGTCAGCCACTCGGAAGTGACTCCATATAAACTGTCGGCCCAGGGCTTTTGAACAGAGCGCCTTCACTTTTCCGCTTTCTTCTCGAATTCTTCCGCCACCTCTGCTCTCGTCTCAGTGCCGCCGGCCTGTTCGAGCTTCATCTGCGGCGATAGTGAAGGAGAAGACGGCGGCCCTGGAGCATGCTAAGAAAGCGACGGCGCAGGCGAAGGCGAAGAAGTCCGGTCGGGGCGGATCTTCTTCGATGTCCGCTCTGCCGCCGGGCTGGATTCAGGGCGATTGGATGCCTTCGGCGATTCGACAAGACGACATTGATGATCTAATCGAGGGGGGATTCATTCCTCACAAATCCGCGCGTCTCCCGCGGAACGAGGTCGAGTCGCGGCCTCGCGAGGGTGAGTGTGTTCTTATCGCCACTCACGTCGACCGCGGATTCTCCCTGCCCCCTCATCCTTTTTTCCGGAGTTTCTTGAACTTTTTCGGGGCGCAACTTCATCACTTCACTCCGAATTCCATTGTGTATCTTGCTGCATTTGTGTCTTTATGTGAGAATTTCTTGGGCTACCATCCTCATTGGGGCCGCTTCAAGCACAGTTTCAGCTGCCGCTCTCAGACAGTGAAAAAGGCCAATCCGAGTGATGAGAGGACACAGGTGATCCAGATGTGCGGGGGTCTTGGGGTCCAGATGAGAAGCAAGAGTTCCTTTCTAGCTATGATTCTTCCTGATTCAGTCTGCGGGTGGCAGTCGACCTGGTTCTATTGTAAAGACCAGCCGACCCCAGGACAGGCGATAGGTCTCCCTCCTTTCTCCCTGAACCGAGTAGAAAAACCTTCTTCTCTGAAAGTGACACCAGAAGAGAAGGCACAAGTTAAAGTTCTCGTTGGTCGAGTGGTTCAGCTTGTCCGTGACAGGGTGACTGGTATGGATTTACTAGAGGTCTTCCTCCGGAGACGCATCCAACCGCTCCAAGCTCGTGACCATCCGATGTGGATGTATTCGGGTCTTGACGACACCACTCGGATCCACCCGGAGGAGGTCGAAGAGGCTACGTTGGAGGGGTGGATGTCCAGTATCACAGGGAACAAAGACAACCCCCGAGGAGCCAGGAGGATTCCACCACTCGACCAATCATACGAAGTAGACCAGGTCCAATTCTGCATCTCTGACCGTGACCTTGCTTTCTTCATTCTGTTTGCTTAAAATCAGTCGACTAACTTTTTTCTTGTTTGTTGTCTTCTAGACCATTACTGAGATGTACTCGATGCCCAACGGGGTGCAAGAACAGACCGAGGAGGTGGAGGCGAGCGGAGGCGAAAGCGAGGAGGAGTGGTAATCTGACGGTGAGGAGGAGGATGACGACGACTCCAGTGGAGAGGAGGAGGAAGAAGTCGATCCTCCCCGCACGGAAAGGCGATCCAAGCTCACCCACGACCCCGCGCGCGCGGGGCAAAGCGACTACGCCTATTGGGCAGTCGTCAAAACGCCCTCGGACGTCTTCTCCAGCGCCGACTGAAAAGGCGCTGAAGCATCCACGAGCGGCATCGTCAAAGCCGCCGAAGGCCTTGCCCAAGATGAAAATGACCATTCCCACCATCTCCGGGTAACAATAGAACTTGTGTTTTTTCGTTTAGCATGGATAGACTCTTGGTCGACTCATTGACTAAACCGACTGGTTTCTGAAACCTGTAGCTCTGCTGCCTCCGAGACCTCCGCCAAGAATGAAGACCAGGAAATGGAAGACGTTGTCACCTCCAACCTTGGTACGATCTCTGCGGTTTCACTCTTGGTCGACTGACAACCTTTTCTAGTCGATTGGATTTTCGTTTTTAACTTTGGATTTTTCCTGTAGCTCCTCCTCATGTCATTGATCTCCCTGATGATGATGATGAAGTGCCGCTGAGGGCGAGGAGGCATAGGAAGGCGTCGGCTGGCAAGACACCTCAAACTGCATTAGTACCTGAGACACCAGTTCAGGAGGGTGGCAATACCACTCGGACTTCTGTGTCCTTCGCTGTGCCGCTGACGAGTGTTTGGCCTTCATCATCGACTGCTGACCCGCCTTCCCTTTTTGCCACACACCATGTCCCAGAGGACCAAGTGGGCGCTGCTAAGGAGGCTATACCCCAGGCGGGGATCATGATGGAGCAGGTGAAGGTGGTCCAGGAAGCCAGCCAAGCGGCCTATGATGCTAGTTCAGCCCTTCAAAGCAATGTCCAGGTTAGTTGATCACCGCTTGTTCTGTTAGGATATGCTATCTGAAGACTCTCTTTCCGAAGATCTTTACATCTGTACACCCACTGGGTGTGTCGATTGAATGTTTTGGACTAGTGGGGGCACGCTGAGTGCACCCACTGGGTGTAGTCCCCGAGACTATGGTGGAATGCTGGCAGTCGACTGTAGTCTTTGTATTTTGTGTTCTTCACTCGGTCTGGTCAGGTCATGTCGAATGGAATCTTGGAGCCAGTGGGGGCACGCTAAGTGCACCCACTGGGTGTAGTCCCCGAGACCATGGTTGACTGCTGGCAGTCAACTATGGTCTGAAGAACCTATTTTTTTGTAGATCATGATGAGATCATAACCTCTTAGTCTCTTTCGGTCGAACCAGTGGGGGCACGCTGAGTGCACCCACTGGGTGTAGTCCCCGAGACTACTGTCGAATATTTTTGATTCGGCTGCAGTCTTAGAAATGTTATGATTTTTCTCTTAGTCGCTCGGAAGCAACCCACCTTTGATGTCTTGTCGACTAATTCTTCGCAGAAATCCTGCGAGCTTGTGGCTCGCTATACTGATTTGGAAAACAAACAGATCCAGCTCAACCTTGACTTGAAGCTTGCCCAGAAGAACTTGCAGAAGGCGAGAGACGAGGCAAAAGGTATGGCTGGTGAGAACTTGACAACTGTCTTTTCTTTCTGGCCATTCTTGATGCTGATCTCATTGTCATTTTGCAGATAAAATAGAGGAGGCTCTGAAGAAGAAGGATCATGACCTTGCCGAGGCACAGAAGGCGGCTTCGGACAAAACGAAGCTTGCGGAAGAAAAACTGGCTTCAGTCGGTAACCTTGAAGAGGAGAACTCCAAACTGAAAGCTGCTCTCGACACGGCCAACAAAGAGGTCAGCCGTCTGAAGAATGATAAGATAGCTCTGAATGACAAGGCAAGTGAACTGGCGGGGAAGAGGAACGATTTGGAGGCTTATCTGGGAGGGCTCACCAAGAAGTTATTCGTCATGCTTGAGGGTAATCTCTCCTACCCGACTGACTTGTTGTCATCAAATCAACATAGAGCCACTGATTTATCTTTGAATTGTGTTTACATAATTCTGCCAGAACTTCGAGGAGGAGACCAATCGAGTGGAGACAAGCTTGGACCCCATTAACTCTCCGGTGAAGGATGAAGCTGCTACGAACGTGCTCCGACTGGAGTCTCGTGTTGCTGGTGTGGTCGACTACCGTGCTCGACTGAAAGTTGCAGCGTCGCGGATCGACACAACATTCTGGTCGAGAGCGATGCTTCAAAATGACCTCGAGTCTCTAATGGCTCGACTGAATGAAGTTCCAGGTCGAGTAGAGGAATAGAAGAAGTCTTTTGCCAGGTGTGGTGTTGACGTCGCTCTGTCCTTGGTTTGTGTTCACTACAAGGAGGCGCGGGAAGAAAAGCTGGAGGCCATCAAAGTTGTTAATACTAAGAAGCATGACTTCCAGTCCTTCATGGAGACCTTCATTGCTGCTGCCACTCGGATTGCTGACGGGATTGACTTGGACGAGTTTGTCGAGCCTGCCAGTCCTCCTCCCGCGGAGTGAACAAACATTTTATGCTCCACCTTAAATTTGCCTCGGAATGCCGAGTGGATTTTGTAACCGTTGAACTCTTTCGGGCTGGATGCCCGAGCACTTCGATCTGTGGTCTGGGACCTTTAAGATTTATCTGAACTTGGCTTATCGTTGAATATCTTCGTGAATTCTCTGTCGAGTGGAACTTGTTCTTCACTCGAGACAACTTTTGTATTTGTGGCGTAGCTCCAAAGGAGAAGGTAGCAGTCGACCTGCACCTCGTCGTCCTTGCGGATCGGGATGGAGCACACATTGTGCTTGTGACGCAGCTCCGAAGGAGAAGGCATGAGTCGACCCGCGCCTCGTCGTCCTTGCGGATCGGGATGGAGCGCACATTGTACTTGTGGCGAATCTGCGAAGGAGAAGGTAGCAGCCGAACTGCACCTCGTCGTCCTTGCGGATCGGGATGTGTTTCATACTTAGGCGAGTACTGGACTGCAGTAAGCCCCCGAGTGGGAGGGTCGCTCTCCACTCGGTAGGATTTTTCAAACTTAGGCGGGTACTGGACTGCAGCTAAGCCCCCGAGTGGGAGGGTCGCTCACCACTCGGTAGGATTTTTCAAACTTAGGCGAGTACTGGACTGCAGCTAAGCCCCCGAGTGGGAGGGTCACTCTCCACTCGGTAGGATTTTTCAAACACTTAGGCGAGTACTGGACTGCAGCTAAGCCCCCGAGTGGGAGGCTGGCTCACCACTCGGTAGGATTTTCAAATACTTAGGCGAAACGGGTTCGCAGTTAAGCCTCCGAGTGAGAGACTTGCTCGTCACTTGGTAGGATTTTCAAACACTTAGGCGAAATGGGTTCGCAGCTAAGCCTCCAAGTGAGGGACTTGCTCATCACTCGGTAGGAATTTTTTTACAAACTTAGGCGAAATGGATTCGCAGCTAAGCTACCCACTGGGGGATTTCTCGTGCAAACAAAAGCAACAACAATCACTGGGAAAATTATAACACTCTTGTCTTTGATAAATAAACTATAGAAGTATTTCTTATTACATCTCATCCAAGTGAGAATTCAAGTATAAAAGGGGCGGAGTAGCTCCGCATTCCTGACCGGACTGCTGGAGCCGCCCACTTCCAGTGCGCTCCGCGGTCGCTTCCCCAGCCGCTGATCCTCCGGTCCTCCCCAATCCTCACCCCCAGCTCAGCTCAGAGAGGTACCTCATCCCCGCGTCCCCTGATCTCTGAATCTGCAAGCTTTAGACGAAATTACATGAAACTTAGATGCAGTAGTTTTCAAAATATCGCCCCATTCCAAAACTTCGGTATTATGATGCATTGGCAATGAATATTACAGTTTCTAAAAACATAAATTTTCTCAGTTTTAGTGAAACAGCCGATCTATTTGGCTCATACTATTTTACCGTAGTTTTGACACCTTACGCAACTGAACCTAACTTATAGCTAGCTGCACCAAGGAGCTACACGACCGGATGAACCTTTTGCATTTGTCAATCAAGTTGACCAAGTGTTCTACGTGGATGACCTTATCCAGGATGGTCGATTGTTTTGAAGATGAAACCTCGAGATAATTCTGATGGGTGAAGAATGGAATGACGTGGAAACAGAACTTCATCATGTCAGCGAATTCTTCGAGCTTTTTTATACAGCCCATCTTAAACAAAATTGGATGATAAGAGATATATAGGGAGAAACTGTAGATGCTCCTATAGTGCCAATTGATGACACATTACCTCAGTAAAGGCCAGCTTCCATTGTGATTCTGTTATTTATATTTTTAGTATTGTTGCTGCAACTTATGCCATTTTGGACATGAACTTGCTACTCTATTGCCTCTGCATGCAGGTTCGATGGATAACGAAAGTCACCGATCTGAAAATGTGGAGCCTAGTTGAAGTGACGAATTCTTTACTGTTATTTGCTATTTTTTCTTTTATGTCCATGTACTTTATAATTCGGACAACAAGATTTGTAAGTGTGACTGGCCTAATTCGGACAACAAGATTTGTAAGTGTCAATACTTGATCCTAAATATGTTGGTGTTGGTTTTTCTATTTCCTACACATTCTTACACATGTTCATATGTACCTACATCCGGGTTGTTGCTTATCTCTTAAACATCAAAGTGTTAAATAGGCTTGTTCCACTAAGCGCCTGTTCGGCAGCCATCCACGTAGCGGCCTTTTATCAGCTCCACAAATTAAAACTGGATTGCCACTCCGCTCCGGCACGGAGCCGCGGAGCGGAGGGAATCCGAACGCGCCCTAACTCGATCAATACATTGATGCTGGTTGTCTTTTGCCAATATATCATGAGGGCATCTCTAACTTGGAGGGAAATAGCAGTAGAGTGTTAGTGTTAATCTCTTTGCACCAGAATAGTGTAGCTGTAGCTTTCCTTTAGTTAGCTGTAGCATTTCTTCAGTTAACTGTAGCTTTTCTTCAGATAGCAGTTTGTTTTGCACAGGTGGTTTAACAAAAAAACAAATTTCATGCTAATTTAAATAGATTGGACGATTTACGTTCAAAGTTAGATAATTTTAACATAAAACCGGACGATATTTTCTCTCGTGAATTAAAACTTAAAAAAAAATCAATCCTACCCTATATTTGACGGGTGACCTAGTACGCCTGGTTGGCTGGCCGGCGACACCTCCGTCACCGTTGTCCGGCTTCCAACCACGGAAGGGCGTGGGGTCGCGGCAGTGCTTCCCGACCGCCGTCTAGCGCTCACGGATGCTCTTGTTCGCTTGCTCCTGTGTCGCGTGCAATGCGGCCGCGGACTCACGAATGATCTTGTTCGCTTGCTCCTGCGTCGCGCATAATGTGGCCGCGGACACTACGGTCGGGTGAGGGGAGAGACGAGCGAAGGGACATACCGGAGGTGGTAGCGTTGTTGTCCCACTTAGAGACCACTATTTGTCGTACTTCAGCATCTCCTCGTCAAGAAGGCGGAGACAACGCTTTCTCGTCTCTGTCGTGGTGTTCAACTGGTCAATGACCCAGGCTATCGCGTCAAGTCATATCTCTCTGGCATGTAACAGACGAGGAGACCCGAACACGGCGCGGGTGTTGCTCTTGGCTGACCTACCATTTCCCTGCCGACTCTAGTGACAGCTAGCGTCTGCGCTGGGCCGACATCAATGTGGCACAAAGAGCGAAGGAGCGTTCGCGCGGGAGAGGCAATGGCGTGGGAGATATTTTTGGTGGTCCCTGGTTTGCAGCCAGTTTGCGGGATTTCGAAAAAACTAGACCGGTCCATGGACTGATGGGGTACCATGTTGGAATGCAAACTGCGCCAGGAACGTCGATCCGGATGTTTGCAGACATTTTGTGGGTCTGTGTTTGTGCTGATGCAAAAACAAACACACCATTTATCCATGTACTGGTTCGAACTGGTCCGCGGACAGTGATGCGCTAGCCGCCATGCAACCGTGCTCGCATCCATTTCAAAACAATTTAGAATGAACCAGACAAATTTCACCAAATACGAGGGAATTCATGAAGTTCGTACATAATTTACATAAAACAAACGATATTTCGTCCGTTGAAATAAAACCTAAAGAAACTTGGCTAACTTGTAGCGGACGTCATCCGTTCCGCTTCCTCCTGTGCCGTGCGGAGGGCCTCTGCGGCCAATGCCGACCTCGGCAGCGGTGCTCTGGCGGCAGCCTTTCCCCTGCCAGCAGCAACGGAGTTGCCGCTTAGCGTGGCCTCCTTGTCGATCCTGATGAGCTTCCCGTTGAGGTGTCGCGCAATACTGTGCGACCATTTTCGTTGTGGTGATGAACCGATCATGGGTCCAGGCCTCCACTGGGTCAAGGTCCTCGCGGACCCAGGCAGGTGCCTTGTGTTGGAAATATGCCCTAGAGGCAATAATAAAAGCATTATTATTATATTTCCTTATTCATGATAATTGTCTTTATTCGTGCTATAATTGTGTTAACCGGAAATTGTAATACATGTGTGAATAACAGACAACAAACATGTCCCTAGTGAGCCTCTAGTTGACTAGCTCGTTGATCGACAGATAGTCATGGTTTCCTGACTATGGACATTGGATGTCATCGATAACGGGATCACATCATTAGGAGAATGATGTGATGGACAAGACCCAATCCTAAACATAGCATAAGATCGCATAGTTCGTTTGCTAGAGTTATCCAATGTCAAGTATCCTTTCCTTAGACCATGAGATCGTGTAACTCCCGGATACCGTAGGAGTGCTTTGGGTGTGCCAAACGTCACAATGTAACTGGGTGACTATAAAGGTATACTACGGGTATCTCTGAAAGTGTCTGTTGGGTTACATGGATCGAGACTGGGATTTGCGACTCCGCTTGACGGAGAGGTATCACCGGGCCCTCTCGGTAATGCATCATCACAATGAGCTCAAGGTGATCAAAGTGTTTGTTCACGGGATCATGCATTATGGTACGAGAAAAGTGACTTGCCGGTAACGAGATTGAACGAGGTATTGGGATACCGACGATCGAATCTCGGGCAAGTAAAATACCGATTGACAAAGGGAATCGTATATGGGATTAATTGAATCCTTGATATCGTGGTTCATCCGATGAGATCATCGTGGAGCATGTGGGAGCCAACATGGGTATCTAGATCCCGCTGTTGGTTATTTCCCGAGAGCCGTCTCGGTCATGTCTGCATGTCTCCCGAACCCGTAGGGTCTACACACTTAAGGTTCGGTGACGCTAGGGTTGTGAAGATATGTATGTGCAGTAACCCGAATGTTGTTCAGAGTCCCGGATGAGATCCCGGACGTCACGAGGAGTTCCGGAATGGTCCGGAGGTAAAGAATTATATATAGGAAGTGCTATTTCGGCCATCGGGACAAGTTTCGGTGTTATCGGTATTGTACCGGGACCACCGGAGGGGTCCCGGGGGTCCACCGGGGGGGGTCCACCTGCCCCGGGGGGCCACATGGGCTGTAGGGGGTGCGCCTTGTCCTATATGGGCCAAGGGCACCAGCCCCAATAGGCCCATGCGCCAAGAGAGAAAAAAAAGGGGAGAGTCCTACAAGGGGAAGGCACCTCCGAGGTGCCTTGGGGAGGATGGACTCCTCCCCACCCTTGGCCGCACCCTTCCTTGGAGGAAGGGGCAAGGGCTGCGCCCCCCCTCTCCCTTGGCCCTATATATAGTGGGGAAAAGGAGGAGCAAACCAACCCTAATGCCCTGGCGCCCCCTCCTCCCTGCAACACCTCCTCCTCCTCCCGTAGTTGCTTAGCGAAGCCCTGCCGGAGTTCTGCTGCATCCACCACCACACCGTCGTGCTGGATCTTCCTCAACCTCTCCTTCCCCCTTGCTGGATCAAGAAGGAGGAGACGTCTCCCGTCCCGTACGTGTGTTGAACGCGGAGGTGCCGTCCGTTCGGTACTAGATCATCGGTGAATTGGATCACGGCAAGTACGACTACCTCATCCACGTTCACTCGAACGCTTCCGTTGCGATCTACAAAGTGGTATGTAGATGCTATCTAATCTGAATACTCGTTGCTAGATGAACTCATAGATGGATCTTGGTGAAACCGTAGGAAAAATTTTAATTTTCTGCAACGTTCCCCAACAGTGGCATCATGAGCTAGGTCTATGCGTAGTTCTTCTTGCGCGAGTAGAACACAATTTGTTGTGGGCGTAGATGTTGTCAATTCTTCTTGCCGTTACTAGTCAATCTTGATTCAGCGGTATTGTGGGATGAAGCGGCCCGGACCAACCTTACACGTACGCTTACGTGAGACCGGTTCCACCGACTAACATGCACTAGTTGCATAAGGTGGCTGGCGGGTGTCTGTCTCTCCTACTTTAGTTGGATCGGATTCGATGAACAGGGTCCTTATGAAGGGTAAATAGAAGTTGACAAATCACGTTGTGGTTTTACGTAGGTAATGAAAACGTTCTTGCTAGAACCCTAATTCAGCCACGTAAAAACTTGCAACAACAATTAGAGGACGTCTAACTTGTTTTTGCAGCAAGTGCTTTGTGATATGATATGGCCAAAGTTGTGATGTATGATGAATGATATATATGTGATGTATGAGATGTTCATGCTATTGTAATAGGAATCACGACTTGCATGTCGATGAGTATGACAACCGGCAGGAGCCATAGGAGTTGTCTTTATTTTTTGTATGACCTGCGTGTCATTGAGAATCGCCATGTAAATTACTTTACTTTATTGCTAAACACGTTAGCCATAGTAGTAGAAGTAATAGTTGGCGAGCAACTTCATGGAGACACGATGATGAAGATCATGATGATGAAGATCATGGTGTCAAGCCGGTGACAAGATGATCATGGAGCCCCAAGATGGAGATCAAAGGAGCTATGTGATATTGGCCATATCATGTCACATTTATTATTTGATTGCATGTGATGTTTATCATGTTTTGCATCTTGTTTACTTAGAACGACGGTAGTAAATAAGATGATCCCTCATAATAATTTCAAGAAAGTGTTCACCCTAACTGTGCACCGTTGCTAAGGTTCGTCGTTCCGAAGCACCACGTGATGATCGGGTGTGATAGGTCCTTACGTTCGCATACAACGGGTGTAAGACAGATTTACACATGCAAAACACTTAGGTTGGCTTGACGAGCCTAGCATGTACAGACATGGCCTCGGAACACAGAAGACCAAAAGGTCGAGCATGAGTCGTATAGAAGATACGATCAACATGAAGATGTTCACCGATGTTGACTAGTCCGTCTCACGTGATGATCGGACACGGCCTAGTTGACTCGGATCATGTAATACTTAGATGACTAATAGAGGGATGTCTATCTAAGTGGGAGTTCATTAAATAATTTGATTAAATGAACTTTATTATTATGAACTTAATCTAAAAATTTACAATATGTCTTGTAGATCAAATGGCCAACGTAGTCCTCAATTTCAACGCGTTCCTAGAGAAAACCAAGCTGAAAGACGATGGTAGCAACTATACGGACTGGGTCCGGAACCTGAGGATTATCCTCATAGCTGCCAAGAAAGATTATGTCCTAAGAGCACCGCTGGGTGACGCACCTATTCTCCCTGCAGAACAAGACGTTATGAACGCTTGGCAGTCACGCTGCGATGATTACTCCCTCGTTCAGTGCGGCATGCTTTACAGCTTAGAGCCGGGGCTCCAAAAGCGTTTTGAGAGACATGGAGCATATGAGATGTTCGAAGAGCTGAAAATGGTTTTTCAAGCTCATGCCCGGGTCGAGATATATGAAGTCTCCGACAAATTCTTTAGCTGTAAGATGGAGGAAAATGGCTCTGTCAGTGAGCACATACTCAAAATGTCTGGGTTGCACAACCGCTTGACTCAACTGGAAGTTAATCTCCCGGATGAGGCGGTCATCGACAGAATCCTCCAGTCGCTTCCACCTAGCTACAAGAGCTTTGTGATGAACTACAATATGTAGGGGATGGTAAAGACCATTCCTGAGGTATATGCTATGCTGAAATCAGCAGAGGTAGAAATCAAGAAGGAGCATCAAGTGTTGATGGTGAATAAAACCACTAAGTTCAAGAAGGGCAAGGGTAAAAAGAACTTCAAGAAGGACGGCAAGGAAGTTGCCGCGCCCGGTAAGCAAGTTGCCGGGAAGAAGCCAAAGAATGGACCCAAGCCCGAAACTGAGTGCTTTTATTGCAAGGGAAGTGGTCACTGGAAGCGGAACTGCCCCAAATACTTAGCGGACAAGAAGGCCGGCAAAACCAAAGGTATATGTGATATACATGTAATTGATGTGTACCTTACCAGTACTCGTAGTAGCTCTTGGGTATTTGATACCGGTGCAGTTGCTCACATTTGTAACTCAAAGCAGGAGCTGCGGAATAAACGGAGACTGGCGAAGGACGAGGTGACGATGCGCGTCGGGAATGGTTCCAAGGTCGATGTGATCGCCGTCGGCACGCTGCCTCTACATTTACCTACGGGATTAGTTATAAACCTCAATAATTGTTATTTAGTGCCAAGTTTGAGCATGAACATTGTATCTGGATCTCGCTTAATTCGAGATGGCTACTCATTTAAATCCGAGAATAATGGTTGTTCTATTTATATGAGAGATATGTTTTATGGTCATGCTCCGATGGTTAATGGTTTATTCTTAATAAATCTCGTACGTGATGATACACATATTCATAGTGTGAATACCAAGAGAGTTAAAGTTGATAACAATAGTTCCACATATTTGTGGCACTGCCGCCTTGGTCACATAGGTGTCAAACGCATGAAGAAGCTCCATGCAGATGGACTTTTAGAGTCTCTTGATTATGAATCATTTGACACATGCGAACCATGCCTCATGGGTAAAATGACCAAGACTCCGTTCTCAGGAACAATGGAGCGAGCAACCAACTTATTGGAAATCATACATACCGATGTGTGCGGTCCAATGAGTGTTGAGGCTCGCGGAGGCTATCGTTATGTTCTCACCCTCACTGATGACTTGAGTAGATATGGGTATATCTACTTAATGAAACACAAGTCTGAGACCTTTGAAAAGTTCAAGGAATTTCAGAGTGAGGTTGAAAATCAACGTGATAGAAAGATCAAGTTTCTACGATCAGATCGTGGAGGAGAATACTTGAGTCACGAATTTGGCACACACTTAAGACAATGTGGAATAGTTTCACAACTCACGCCGCCTGGAACACCTCAGCGTAATGGTGTGTCCGAACGTCGTAATCGCACTCTATTAGATATGGTGCAATCTATGATGTCTCTTACCGATTTACCGCTATCTTTTTGGGGCTATGCTTTAGAGACTGCCGCATTCACTTTAAATAGGGCTCTGTCGAAATCCGTTGAGACGACACCGTATGAATTATGGTTTGGGAAGAAACCTAAGCTGTCGTTTCTAAAAATTTGGGGATGCGATGCTTATGTCAAGAAACTTCAACCTGAAAAGCTCGAACCCAAGTCGGAAAAATGCGTCTTCATAGGATACCCTAAAGAAACTGTTGGGTATACCTTCTACCTCAGATCCGAAGGCAAGATCTTTGTTGCCAAGAATGGATCCTTTCTAGAGAAAGAGTTTCTCTCGAAAGAAGTAAGTGGGAGGAAAGTAGAACTTGATGAAGTGTTACCTCTTGAACCGGAAAATGGCGAAACTCAAGAAAACGTTTCTGAGGAGCCTGCACCGACTAGAGAGGAAATTAATGATGATGATCAAGATGCTTCGGATCAAGCTCCTACTGAAATTCGAAGGTCCACAAGGACACGTTCCGCACCAGAGTGGTACGGCAACCCTTTCTTGGAAATCATGTTGTTAGACAACGGTGAACCTTCGAACTATGAGGAAGCAATGGCGGGCCCGGATTCCGACAAATGGCTAGAGGCCATGAAATCCGAGATAGGATCCATGTATGAAAACGAAGTATGGACTTTGACTGACTTGCCCGTTGAACGGCGAGCCATAGAAAATAAATGGATCTTTAAGAAGAAGACAGACGCGGATGGTAATGTGACCATCTATAAAGCTCGGCTTGTCGCTAAGGGTTATCGACAAGTTCAGGGAATTGACTACAATGAGACTTTCTCACCGGTAGCGAAGCTGAAGTCCGTCTGAATCATGTTAGCAATTGCTGCATACTATGATTATGAGATATGGCAAATGGACGTCAAAACGGCATTCCTTAATGGTTTCCTTAAGGAAGAATTGTATATGATGCAGCCGGAAGGTTTTGTCGATCCTAAGAATGCGGACAAGGTGTGCAAGCTCCAACGCTCGATTTATGGGCTGGTGCAAGCATCTCGGAGTTGGAACATTCGCTTTGATGAGATGATCAAAGCGTTTGGGTTTACACAGACTTATGGAGAAGCCTGTGTTTACAAGAAAGTGAGTGGGAGCTCTTTAGCATTTCTCATATTATATGTAGACGACATACTTTTGATGGGAAATGATATAGAACTCTTGGACAGCATTAAGGCCTACTTGAATAAAAGTTTTTCAATGAAGGACCTTGGAGAAGCTGCTTATATATTAGGCATCAAGATCTATAGAGATAGATCGAGACGCCTCATAGGTCTTTCACAAAGCACATACCTTGATAAAATATTGAAGAAGTTCAATATGGATCAATCTAAGAAAGGGTTCTTACCTGTGTTACAAGGTGTGAAATTGAGCTCAGCTCAATGTTCGACCACGGCAGAAGATATAGAAGAGATGAGCGTCATCCCCTATGCCTCAGCCATAGGTTATATTATGTATGCCATGCTGTGTACCAGACCTGATGTAAACCTTGCCGTAAGTTTGGTAGGAAGGTACCAAAGTAATCCCGGCAAGGAACACTGGACAGCGGTCAAGAATATCCTGAAGTAGCTGAAAAGGACCAAGGAAATGTTTCTCGTTTATGGAGGTGACGAAGAGCTCGTCGTAAAAGGTTACGTCGACGCTAGCTTCGACACAGATCTGGATGACTCTAAGTCACAAACCGGATACGTGTATATTTTGAATGGTGGGGCAGTAAGCTGGTGCAGTTGCAAGCAAAGCGTCGTGGCGGGATCTACATGTGAAGCGGAGTACATGGCAGCCTCGGAGGCAGCACATGAAGCAATTTGGGTGAAGGAGTTCATCACCGACCTCGGAGTCATACCCAATGTGTCGGGGCCAATCAAGCTCTTCTGTGACAACACTGGAGCTATTGCACTTGCAAAGGAGCCCAGGTTTCACAAGAAGACTAGGCACATCAAGCGTCGCTTCAACTCCATTCGTGAAAATGTTCAAGATGGAGACATAGAGATTTGTAAAGTGCACACGGATCTGAATGTCGCAGATCCGTTGACTAAACCTCTCCCCAAGGCAAAACATGATCAGCACCAGAACTCTATGGGTGTTCGATTCATCACAATGTAAACTAGATTATTGACTCTAGTGCAAGTGGGAGACTGTTGGAAATATGCCCTAGAGGCAATAATAAAAGCATTATTATTATATTTCCTTATTCATGATAATTGTCTTTATTCGTGCTATAATTGTGTTAACCGGAAATCGTAATACATGTGTGAATAACAGACAACAAACATGTCCCTAGTGAGCCTCTAGTTGACTAGCTCGTTGATCGACAGATAGTCATGGTTTCCTGACTATGGACATTGGATGTCATCGATAACGGGATCACATCATTAGGAGAATGATGTGATGGACAAGACCCAATCCTAAACATAGCATAAGATCGCATAGTTCGTTTGCTAGAGTTATCCAATGTCAAGTATCCTTTCCTTAGACCATGAGATCGTGTAACTCCCGGATACCGTAGGAGTGCTTTGGGTGTGCCAAACGTCACAACGTAACTGGGTGACTATAAAGGTATACTACGGGTATCTCTGAAAGTGTCTGTTGGGTTACATGGATCGAGACTGGGATTTGCCACTCCGCTTGACGGAGAGGTATCACCGGGCCCTCTCGGTAATGCATCATCACAATGAGCTCAAGGTGATCAAAGTGTTTGTTCATGGGATCATGCATTACGGTACGAGAAAAGTGACTTGCCGGTAACGAGATTGAACGAGGTATTGGGATACCGACGATCGAATCTCGGGCAAGTAAAATACCGATTGACAAAGGGAATCGTATACGGGATTAATTGAATCCTTGACATCGTGGTTCATCCGATGAGATCATCGTGGAGCATGTGGGAGCCAACATGGGTATCCAGATCCCGCTGTTGGTTATTGCCCGAGAGCCGTCTCGGTCATGTCTGCATGTCTCCCGAACCCGTAGGGTCTACACACTTAAGGTTCGGTGACGCTAGGGTTGTGAAGATATGTATGTGCAGTAACCCGAATGTTGTTCGGAGTCCCGGATGAGATCCCGGACGTCACGAGGAGTTCCGGAATGGTCCGGAGGTAAAGAATTATATATAGGAAGTGCTATTTCGGCCATCGGGACAAGTTTCGGTGTTATCGGTATTGTACCGGGACCACCGGAGGGGTCCCGGGGGTCCACCGGGGGGGTCCACCTACCCCGGGGGGCCACATGGGCTGTAGGGGGTGCGCCTTGGCCTATATGGGCCAAGGGCACCAGCCCCAAGAGGCCCATGCGCCAAGAGAGAAAAAAAAGGGGAGAGTCCTACAAGGGGAAGGCACCTCCGAGGTGCCTTGGGGAGGATGGACTCCTCCCCACCCTTGGCCGCACCCTTCCTTGGAGGAAGGGGCAAGGGCTGCGCCTCCCCCTCTCCCTTGGCCCTATATATAGTGGGGAAAAGGAGGAGCAAACCAACCCTAATGCCCTGGCGCCCCCTCCTCCCTGCAACACCTCCTCCTCCTCCCGTAGTTGCTTAGCGAAGCCCTGCCGGAGTTCTGCTGCATCCACCACCACACCGTCGTGCTGGATCTTCCTCAACCTCTCCTTCCCCCTTGCTGGATCAAGAAGGAGGAGACGTCTCCCGTCCCGTACGTGTGTTGAACGCGGAGGTGCCGTCCGTTCGGTACTAGATCATCGGTGAATTGGATCACGGCAAGTACGACTACCTCATCCACGTTCACTCGAACGCTTCCGTTGCGATCTACAAAGTGGTATGTAGATGCTATCTAATCTGAATACTCGTTGCTAGATGAACTCATAGATGGATCTTGGTGAAACCGTAGGAAAAATTTTAAGTTTCTGCAACGTTCCCCAACACCTTGTCGAACTTGGCGAATGCGGAGTGGCGCGCTGTGTTGCACCATGCCTGATGCGTCGCATATCTCGCTGCCCTCTCCTCGGTGGACCTGATGGCCCGTGACGAGGAGTCGGCACCATCACGGCTGCCGAGGTAGTGGAGGCGGCGAGCGTGCGCCTTCGCAGTCGCATGTGGCACGTCCTCCTTGACGGACTTGTCACGCCAGTTGTGATGTCCTATCTGGACGTCGTGGTTGCACTGCATGTCATGAAACTCTACATTAATACTATGTCCATGAAAACTAGTGATCCTGGATGACAATTATACTTATACATGTAGGTCCGAACATGGAAGCAAAGTTTTTTTTTGTGTTTTGGATGAATTTTTTCTATTGTTTGAGCAACAAAATTCATTTTTGCTTCACCCATATTGCACTGATTTTTTTCAAACATAGAAGAAGCACTGAATTTCTACAAACATAGAAGAAGCACGCTCTGTTTAGCACAAATATATGTACAAGTGCCTATCACGGGCCAGATGATTAAAAACAAAAATTATAATATGTTTCGGTCCAAAATTTAGACTCACTTCTATTTATTTTTTGGATTTGCTCCAATTTTTCCTTTTCCCACCGTTCTCTCCCGCCAGCAGCGACTAATCTGACCCAAAAAAATAAGTACGCGCGCTTCATTACTGTGGCCCCACCTGTCATTTGAATCCAAAACAGATACTAAACATCGGTCAAACAGATCGTGATGAGCTAACTGCGCAAATAAAATCGGAAACCTCCCCCCAAATCAGCACTTCCCTTCCTCGTCTCGTACTGGATTCATCCGCACGCCCGGCGGCCGGTGGCGGAGGCATCTCTACGACCTGAGCAAGGTTAGTTGTCGACCCTCCCTCAATTCATCCTCTCTTCCTCCCTGCTATACCGATCTATGCTCTAAATCAATTCAAATCTCTCTTGTTAGGCAAATCCGACTGATATAAATTCTCCAAATCCGACAGGTACGTGGTGGCAATAATCCTGTGAGTTCATCTAGTAAGTGCCCTGCTCCTTATCCCATCTCATTGCTGCTATTCATGCCCTGCATATTGGTTCTAAGCTGTTTATTTTTCAGTCACCAATCGATATACAGAGAGATCACGATTCTAGTTTAATCTGAAATTGACTCATATATTTTGTTCACTCGTTGCAAAAGTTTCCATTGTCAGTAGACTGAAAACCATGTCAGTCAGATTTTTTGGCCAAGTGGAGCCTGAAAATTTGTCCCTCTTTGTACTTGTCATCTGTATGTCCATGTCAGTTTTTTCTACAGCTCCACTGTTCTATCCCCATTGAGTTGCTTCACTGTCTGATGACAAACAAAAAAGAAGAAACATGAAACAGATTAGATCAATGTCATTGTAAACTTGAAACCACCACCAATTGCTGTGACCAAATAACAGTGAATCTTAGTAAAAGCACACTGTAAAAATGAATCAAATTGGCACTGTTATAAACAATACTTTAGTATCAGACTGGGAGCAGCAAAACACACTTGGGTGCTATGATTCAAGTTTTCTATAACTATGTAGGAGAGTAGTCCCTGCTACACTATAAAATATACAATAGATTCATGGTAAACAAAACAACATTAGTTTAGGGAGCAACAGAACAAATACGAGCCTAATGGTTCTTGGCTCAAAATGTATTACAGCCTCTGTTGGAAAAGGCAGTGCCTAGGAGGCGCTTAGGCACGCCTAGGCGCTAGGAAATGGCCCAACGCCTCGCCTAGGGCATAAGCACAAGTCTAGGCAGAGCAAGTTAGAAATTGTCTACCCAAGTGAGAAATCGTGCCATATTGCACTGATATGCCAAAAGGGCCATATTCCAATTGTAGTAGCTGGTCGTTAACATACTTATACGCCATAAAATTAATAAAACACACATATAATAAACACATATACACCCTAATAGTAATAGTTATATAATCGCCTAGGCTGTGCCTAGGGCGCTTAAGCACCGCCTAGGCACTAGGCGAAGGCCAACCGCCTCGCTTACGCCTATCGCTTTTTCCAACCTTTACAGCTTTGCAGCACAATTACATTTCTTTCATAATGAAAAATCATATGGTAGATGCATTTAGTAAAAAAAACTGGGTGCAGCAAACAAGCTCACATGCTAGGGTTCACAATTACAAAAAGCTTTGTGGTAGAATACACTGCACGCATACCAAATATAGTAGTTTAGTACCTACTGGGAGCAGCAAACAAAATTCAGCTAAAAACACTAGGAGAAATAAGGGAAAACTTTGTTTTTGCCACTCTAGTTTTTGCCAACTTTGCTTATGCCACTCTAGAATTTGACATCTCACTTTTGCCACTCTTAGCTTTTGACAATACATCATAAATGCCATTCCGCGGCAAAAACGATAATTTTTCATTTCACTTTTGCCACTCTTAGCTTTTGACATGTATCACAATTGCCACTCTAAAACTTTAGAAAAATGTTCATAGTCTCACATACAAAAATGTTCATAGTGCATGACAACTAGAAAAATGTTCTGTTGCACACAAGGTATCTTCATAGTCTCACATACAAAATTATGATCAAACTATAGTGCTCCCATGTTTATGTGTTTACTTTCTGCTATGAGAATGTTGTCCAGAACCAAGAAAAATTTGATTAGAATTTCAGTACATGGCAAGGGGAAATAAATTCTGCCGAACACAAGGTATATTTCCATTACCATATACAACATGTTCAAAATAAATTGCTTTGATGTTTATGTATCTGGTGGTCATCTTGCTATAGAATTCTGTTTAGAACAAAGAAACTTTGCTTGAGAATGTGAATGCACGTCAGGCAGAAAAAACTTCTGTTGTAAAGAAGCCGGTATCTTTCCATAATCACATACAAACTGTTCAAAATATAGTGCTAGCTTTTTATTTGTTTATTACTTCTTTGCTGTTAGACTGCTGTCCAGACCAAAAGAACAACAAAAGGTACTAATGTAGCAAGTAAGAGTGCTCAAAGTGGCAGTGGTTCGCTGAGTTGGTTGGGTGCAAGTGAACTACTTGTAGGAGTGCTAAAATTCATTTCATATGTTCCCCTTTTTTGAGTATGTTTTTCATGGGTGATGAGGATGATTCTGACAATGGTAACTTTGACCTTCTCTATCAGGCAGGAACTATATTATTCTTGAAGAGGCTGAAAAACCGTAACAGGGACGTAGCTCTTGCTGCAAGTGTATGGTGTGATCCTAAAGTTAAACTTGATGGTGCAGAAATTAGAAATGAATTCTGGACAGGGCATTTCGATATGGCACTTGTGAAAACTGAAAATACGTTACAGAGTTGCAAAACTGCAATACTCGCGGTAATACATAAAAAACAAAGAGTGCGTGGCCTTTAACCTTTGTACATGACTAATATCTTGCCTCAATTACTACTTGCATCATGTCAATGCGTTGTGTTTTAATAGTTCATTTTTTTCTTGTTTGCAGATTCAGAAGATAAAGGAATGAGTATATGGGCATGGCGAGTATACTTCCATGATGTTGTTGATGTTCCGGTTCATGGCGACGATGATGGATGCTTTCAGTTTTAGTTAAGTTGTAGGGATGACATTCATGTTGGATATTGTTCCCCGTTTATGTTTTAGTTAGGTTGTAGGGATGTTGATGGATGCTTTCAGGTTAAACTTTGGTGTCAAGAAAATAGTTAGATTATGCATCACATTCGGATGATGTTCCTCCAATACCCACTATTGTAATCCAACAGCTTTATCTATTATATGATTTTTCCCTCTCATGAGTATATTCTCTTGTTTTCCTTCACTTTAAAATACATAGTTATGACCATTACATGGAGCACTAATTTAATATATAAAATAATATTATTCACACGATTTATGTTCAACACTTAAGCGTTGGAAATTCTTCGTTGCCAAGCAATGGGATTTTGATTCCTGTGCATTAACCACCAACATATAGAAGTGTTGTAGAAGTCCATTTTATCTGTTGTAGTCTTGCAACGGTCCCTTTTACCAACGACAATATAAGCATTGCATTATGCGCTAGGAACACTGGATAAGGCTACGCATCCAAAACCGTTGGTAAAGACACTAGCAACGCATATATGGACTCCTAGATACGGAAAAATGTGTTGGTATATGGGGGTTCCTGTTGTAGTGAAACAGTGCGTGCATGCATGCGCGGTATCCCTTGTTTGTCTGTCCTGAAAGGTTACTGAGAGCAGGCCAATCGTTGATGGTCACGAACAACAACGCCTTTAGGTCAAATTCTTCCCCCATGTGCTCATCCCACGCATGTACACCTGCTCCATTCCACAGTTGTAAGAGTTCTTCAACTAATGGCCTTAGGTACACACCAATATCTTTGCCGGGTTGCTTAGGGCCTTGGATGAGCACTGGCATCATAATGAACTTCCTCTTCATGCACAACCAAGGAGGAAGGTTATACAAACATAGAGTCACAGGCCAGGTGCTATGATTGCTGCTCTGCTCCCCAAAAGGATTAATGCCATCTGCGCTTAGACCAAACCATACGTTCCTTGCGTCATCTGCAAACTCCTTCCCATACTTTCTTTTGATTATTCTCCACTGCGACCCGTCAGCGGGTACTCTCAACTTTTCGTCTTTCTCACGGTCTTCTCTGTGCCATCGCATCGCCTTGGCATGCTCTTTGTTTTGGAACAAACGTTTCAACCGTGGTATTATAGGAGCATACCACATCACCTTGGCAGGAATCTTCTTCCTGGGGCGCTCGCCCTCGACATCACCAGGGTCATTGCGGCTGATCTTATAGCGCAATGCACCGCATACCGAGCAAGCGTTCAAATCCTCGTACTCACCGCGGTAGAGGATGCAATCATTAGGGCATGCATGTATCTGAAGGAAATATGCCCTAGAGGCAATAATAAAGTTATTATTTATTTCCTTATATCATGATAAATGTTTATTACTCATGCTAGAATTGTATTAACTGGAAACATAATGATTGTGTGAATACATAGACAAACAGAGTGTCACTAGTATGCCTCTACTTGACTAGCTCGTTGATCAAAGATGGTTATGTTTCCTAACCATAGACATGAGTTGTGCTACCTCTTGAGCTTGCGTTGGTTTCCCCGAAGAGGAGAGGATGATGCAGCAAAGTAGCATAAGTATTTCCCTCAGTTTTTGAGAACCAAGGTATCAATCCAGTAGGAGGCCACGCTCAAGTCCCTCGTACCTGCACAAAACGATAGCTACTCACAACCAACGCGATTAGGGGTTGTCAATCCCTTTCACGGTCACTTACGAGAGTGAGATCTGATAGATAGTATTTTTGGTATTTTTGGTATAGAGATGCAAAGTGAAAAGTAAAAGGCAAAGTAAAAAAGCAAAGCAAAAGTAAAGTGATGGAGATTGATATGATGAGAATAGACCCGGGGGCCATAGGTTTCACTAGTGGCTTCTCTCGAGAGCATAAGTATTCTACGGTGGGTGAACAAATTACTGTTGAGCAATTGACAGAATTGAGCATAGTTATGAGAATATCTAGGCATGATCATGTATATAGGCATCACGTCCGTGATAAGTAGATCGAAACGATTCTGCATCTACTACTATTACTCCACACATCGACCGCTATCCAGCATGCATCTAGAGTATTAAGTTAAAAACAGAGTAACACTTTAAGCAAGATGACATGATGTAGAGATAAATTCATGCAATATGAAATAAATCCCATCTTGTTATCCTCGATGGCAACGATACAATACGTGCCTTGATGCCCCTTCTGTCACTGGGAAAGGACACCGCAAGATCGAACCCAAAGCTAAGCACTTCTCCCATGGCAAGAACTACCAATCTAGTTGGCCACACCAAACGGATAATTCGAATAGACTTGCAAAGATAACCAATCATACATCAAAGAATTCAAAGAAGATTCAAATATTATTCATAGATAGACTTGATCATAAACCCACAATTCATCGGTGTCAACAAACACACCGCAAAAAGAAGATTACATCGAATAGATCTCTACAAGAGAGGGGGAGAACATTGTATTGAGATCCAAAAAGAGAGAAGAAGCCATATAGCTAATAACTATGGACCCGAAGGTCTGAGATAAACTACTCACACTTCATCGGAGAGGCTATGATGATGTAGAAGCCCTCCATGATGAAGACCCTCTCAGGCGGAGCTCCGGAACATGCCCCAAGATGGGATCTCGTGGATACAGAAAGTTGCGGCGGTGGAATTAGGTTTTTGGCTCCGTATCTGTTTGTTTGGGGGTACGTAGGTATATATAGGAGGAAGAAGTACGTCGGTGGAGCTTCGGTGGGCCCATGAGGGTGGGGGTGCGCCTGGGGGTGTAGGGCGCGCCCCCCTACCTCGTGCCCACCTCGAAATTTCCTTGGCGTAGGGTCCAAGTCTCCTGGGTCATATTCGGGAAGAAAATCATGTTCCAGAAAGGTTTATTCCGTTTGGACTCTGTTTGATATTCTGTTTCTTCGAAACACTGAAATAGGCAAAAAAACAGCAATTCTGGGTCGGGCCTCCGGTTAATAGGTTAGTCCCAAAAATAATATAAAAGTGGAAAATAAAGCCCAATATAGTCCAAAACAGTAGATAATATAGCATGGAGCAATCAAAAACTATAGATACGTTGGAGACGTATCAGGCATCCCCAAGCTTAATTCCTGCTCGTCCTCGAGTATGTAAATGATAAAAAGAGAATTTTTGATGCGGAGTGCTACTTGGCATAATTTCAATGCAAATCTTCTTAATTGTGGTATGAATATTCAGATTCGGAAGATTCAAGAAAAAAGTTCATATTGACATAAAAATAATAATACTTCAAGCATACTAATAAAGCAATTATGTCTTCTCAAAATAACATGGCCAAAGAAAGTTATCCCTACAAATTCATATAGTCTGGCTATGCTCTATCTTCACCACACAAAGTATTTAAATCATGCACAACCCCGATGACAAGCCAAGCAATTGTTTCATACTCTAACTTTTTCAAAACTTTTTCGATCTTCACGCAATACATGAGCGTGAGCCATGGATATAGCACTATATGTGGAATAGAATGGTGGTTGTGGAAAAGACAAAAAGAGGGGAAGATAGTCTCACATCAACTAGGCGTATCAACGGGCTATGGAGATGCCCATCAATAGATATCAATGTGAGTGAGTAGGGATTGCCATGCAACGGATGCACTAGAGATATAAGTATATGAAAGCTCATCAAAAGAAACTAAGTGGGTGTGCATCCAACTCGCTTGCTCATATACAAGCCAAGTTCTATAATGAAAAATTCCCACTAGTATATGAAAGTGACATAACGAGAGACTCTCTATTCATGAAGATCATGGTGCTACTTTGAAGCACAAGTGTGGTAAAAGGATAGTAACATTGTCCCTTCTCTCTTTTTCTCTCATTTTTTTATTTGGGCCTTTTTTTATGGCCTCTTTTTTTTTCGTCCGGAGTCTCATCCCGACTTATGGGGGAATCATAGTCTCCATCATTCATTCCTCACTTGGGACAATGCTCTAAAAATGATGATCATCACACTTTTACTTTTCTTACAACTCAACAATTACAACTCGATACTTAGAACAAATATGACTCTATATGAATGCCTTCGGCGGTGTACCGGGATATGCAATGAATCAAGAGTGACATGTATGAAAGAATTATGAACGGTGGCTTTTCCACAAATACGATGTCAACTACATGATCATTCTAGCAATATGAGAATGATGGAGCGTGTCATAATAAACGGAACGGTGGAAAGTTGCATGGCAATATATCTCGGAATGGCTATGGAAATGCCATAATAGGTAGGTATGGTGGCTGTTTTGAGGAAGGTATATGGTGGGTGTATGATACCGGCGAAAGGTGCACAGTATTAGAGAGGCTAGCAATGGTGGAAGGATGGGAAAAGTGCGTCTAATCCATGGACTCAACATTAGTCATAAAGAACTCATATACTTATTGCAAAAATCTAGAAGTTATCAAAGCAAAGTATTACGCGCATGTTCCTAGGGGGATAGGTTAGTAGGAAAAGACCATCGCTCGTCCCCGACCGCCACTCATAAGGAAGACAATCAATAAATAAATTATGCTCCAACTTCATCACATAACGGTTCACCATACGTGCATGCTACGGGAATCACAAACTTTAACACAAGTATTCTTTAAATTCACAACTACTCAACTAGCATGACTCTAATATTATCACCTCCATATCTCAAAACAATTATCATGCTTCAATCTTTTCTTAGTATTCAACGCACTCAAAAGAAAGTTTCACAAATCTTGAATACCAAGCATATTAATATTAAGCAAATTACCATGCTATTAAGACTCTCAAAATAATCTAAGTGAAGCATGAGAGATCAATAGTTTCTTTAAAACAAATCCACCACCGTGCTCTAAAAGATCTAAGTGAAGCACATAGAGCAAAATTATAACACTCAAAAAGATATAAGTGAAGCACATAGAGCAAAACTACATAGCTTAAAAGATATAAGTGAAGCACAAAGAGTATTCTATCAAATTCCAATTCATGTATGGCTCTCTCAAAAGGTGTGTACAACAAGGATGATTGTGGCACAATAACAAACAAAGACACAAATAATACAAGACGCTCCAAGCAAAACACATATCATATTGGTGAATAAAAATATATCTCCAAGTAAATTACCGATGGAAGTTTACGAAAGAGGGGATGCCTTCCAGGGCATCCCCAAGCTTTGACTTTTTGGTGTCCTTGGATTATCTTGGGGTGCCATGGGCATCCCCAAGCTTAGGCTCTTGCCACTCCTTGTTCCATAATCCATCAAAAGAATTCACCCAAAACTTGAAAACTTCACAACACAAAACTCAATAGAAATCTCGTGAGCTCCGTTAGAGAAAGAAAACAAAAGACCACTTCAAGGTACTGTAATGAACTCATTCTTTATTTATATTGGTGTTAAATCTACTGTATTCCAACTTCTCTATGGATTATAAACTATTGTACTAACAATAGATTCATCAAAGTAAGCAAACAACACACGAAAAACAGAATCTGTCAAAAAGAGAACAGTCTATAGTAATCTGTAACTAACGCAAACTTCTAGAACCCAAAATATTCTACAAAAATTAGAAGACCTAGACAATTTGTTTATTGATCAGAAGCAATTGAAATCAGTATTTTATCACGTTCTTGTGATTTTTAATAATTCGGGCACTGAACGCAATGTTTCTGGAAATTACAGCAAGATCAAATAACTATCATCGAAGAAGATTCAATAGGTCTAACTTGGCACAAACATTAATTAAAACATAAAACCAAATCTAAACAGAAGGTAGATGGATTATTTATTGCTAGACAGCAAGTAAAAATATTGGGTTGCCTCCCAACAAGCGCTTTTCTTTAAAGCCTTTTTAGCTAGGCATTAAAATGTCAATGATGCTCACGTGAAAGACAAGAATTGAAGCAAAAAGAGAGCATCATAAAACATGTGACAAATACACTTAAGTCTAACATACTTCCTATGCATAGGCATCTTATAGGCAAACAAATTATCAAGGCAAGCAAAAACTAGCATATGCAAGGAAGCGGAAAGAAACAATAGCAATCTCAACATAACGAGAGGTAATTTAGCAACAAGAAAATTTCTACAACCATATTTTCCTCTCTCATAATAATTATATGTAGGATCATAAGCGAATTCAACAATATAGCTATTACAAAACATATTCTCAACACGATCCACATGCATGCAAAGTTGACACTCTTCCGGAATAGTGGGATTAATATTAACTAAAGTCATGACCTCTCCAAACCCACTTTTATCAAAAACTTCATAAGATTGAACATTATCCAAATATGTGGGATCTAAAGTTGACACTCTTCCAAACCCACTTTCAATATTATTGCAAACACTATTATCAATCTCATATTCATCATGGGGCTTAAATAAATTTTCAAGATCATAAGAAGAATCACCCCAATCATGACCATTGCAACAAGTAGTAGACATAGCAAAACTAGCATCCCCAAGCTTAGGGTTTTGCAAATTATTAGCTCAATTGACATCAAGAGAATTTATTATAATAAAATCATTGCAATCATGCTTTTTATTCAAAGATCTACCGTGAAGCACTTCATCACAATTTTCAGATTTACGGATTTCAGGCCAAAGCTTATAAAGATAATCTAGTGCATCCAAATCACTAGGAATTGGTTCATCATAATTGGATCTCTTAAAAAGATTGGCAAGCGGATGAGGATCCATAGATATTAGCTTCTTTGTTTAGAAATAAATACTCAACTATTTGAACCAAGCGAGAAAACGAGCCAAGAAAGACATCAAGGCGAAGAGAGAGCGAATAAAATGACAAGGGTGAAGTGGGGGAGAGGAAAACGAGAGGCAAATGGCAACTAATGTAATGCGAGAGATAGGGATTGTGATGGGTACTTGGTATGTTGACTTTTCGCGTAGACTCCCCGGCAACGACGCTAGAAATGGCTCGTTGTCGGGAGTCAAATCTTCACTTGACTTCACATAAGCCTCCCCGGCAATGGTGCTAGAAATTCTTCTTGCTACCTCTTGAGCTTGCGTTGGTTTTCCTCGAAGAGGAGAGGATGATGCAGCAAAGTAGTGATAGAGGCGGGGTGTCCCGATCATGGAGACCTTCATTGCTGCTGCCACTCGGATTGCTGACGGGATTGACTTGGACGAGTTTGTCGAGCCTGCCAGTCCTCCTCCCACGGAGTGAACAAACTTTTTATGCTCCACCTTAAGTTTGCCTCGGAATGCCGAGTGGATTTTGTAACCGTTAAACTCTTTCGGGCTGGATGCCCGAGCACTTCGATCTGTGGTCTGGGACCTTTAAGATTTATCTGAACTTGGATTATCGTTGAATATCTACGTGAATTCTCTGTCGAGTGGAACTTGTTCTTCACTCGAGACAACTTTTGTATTTGTGGCGTAGCTCCGAAGGAGAAGGTAGCAGTCGACCTGCACCTCGTCGTCCTTGTGGATCGGGATGGAGCACACGTTGTGCTTGTAACGCAGCTCCGGAGAAGGCATGAGTCGACCTGCGCCTCGTCGTCCTTGCGGATCGGGATGGAGCGCACATTGTACTTGTGGCGAAGCTCCGAAGGAGAAGGTAGCAGTCGAACTGCACCTCGTCGTCCTTGCGGATCGGTATGTGTTTCATACTTAGGCGAGTACTGGACTGCAGCTAAGCCCCCGAGTGGGAGGGTCACTCTCCACTCGGTAGGATTTTTCAAACTTAGGCGAGTACTGGACTGCAGCTAAGCCCCCGAGTGGGAGGGTCGCTCACCACTCGGTAGGATTTTTCAAACTTAGGCGAGTACTGGACTGCAGCTAAGCCCCCGAGTGGGAGGGTCGGTCTCCACTCGGTAGGATTTTTCAAACACTTAGGCGAGTACTGGACTGCAGCTAAGCCCCCGAGTGGGAGGCTGGCTCACCACTCGGTAGGATTTTCAAATACTTAGGCGAAACGGGTTCGCAGCTAAGCCTCCGAGTGAGAGACTTGCTCGTCACTCGGTAGGATTTTCAAACACTTAGGCGAAATGGGTTCGCAGCTAAGCCTCCAAGTGAGGGACTTGCTCGTCACTCAGTAGGAATTTTTTTCACAAACTTAGGCGAAACGGATTCGCAGCTAAGCTACCCACTGGGGGATTTCTCATGCAAACAAAAGCAACAACAATCACTGGGAAAATTATTACACTCTTGTCTTTGATAAATACACTACAGAAGTATTTCTTATTACGTCTCATCCAAGTGAGAATTCAAGTATAAAAGGGGCGGAGTAGCTCCGCATTCCTGACCGGACTGCCGGAGCCGCCCACTTCCAGTGCGCTCCGCGGTCGCTTCCTCAGCCGCTGATCCTCCAGTCCTCCCCAATCCTCACCCCCTGCTCAGCTCAGAGAGGTACCTCATCCCTGCGTCGCCTGATCTCTGAATCTGCAAGCTTTAGACGAAATTACATGAAACTTATATGCAGTAGTTTTCAAAATACCGCCCCATTCCAAAACTTCGGTATTATGATGCATTGGCAATGAATACTACAGTTTCTAAAAACATAAATTTTCTCAGTTTTAGTGAAACTACCGATCTGTTTGGCTCATACTATTTTACCGTAGTTTTGACACCTTACGCAACTGAACCTAACTTATAGCTAGCTACACCAAGGAGCTACACGACCGGATGAACCTTCTGCATTTGTCAATCAAGTTGACCAAGTGTTCTATGTGGATGACCTTATCTAGGATGGTCAATTGTTTTGAAGATGAAACCTCGAGATAATTCTGATGGGTGAAGAATGGAATGATGTGGAAACAGAACTTCATCATGTCAGCGAATTCTTCGAGCTTTTTTATACAGCCCATCTTAAACAAAATTGGATGATAAGAGATATATAGGGAGAAACTGTAGATGCTCCTATAGTGCCAATTGATGACACATTACCTCAATAAAGGCCAGCTTCCATTGTGATTCTGTTATTTATATTTTTAGTATTGTTGCTGCAACTTATGCCATTTTGGACATGAACTTACTACTCTATTGCTTCTGCATGCAGGTTTGATGGATAATGAAAGTCACCGATCTAAAAATGTGGAGCCTAGTTGAAGTGACGAATTCATTACTGTTATTTGCTATTTTTTATTTTATGTCCATATACTTTATAATTCGGACAACATGATTTGTAAGTGTGACTGGCCTAAAGTGTCAATACTAGATCCTAAATATGTTGGTGTTGGTTTTTCTGTTTCCTACACATTCTTACACATGTTCATATGTACCTACATCCGGGTTGTTGCTTATCTCTTAAACATCAAAGTGTTAAATAGGCTTGTTCCACTAAGCGCCTGTTCGGCAGCCATCCACGTAGCGGCCTTTTATCAGCTCCACAAATTAAAACTGGATTGCCACTCCGCTCCGGCACGGAGCCGCGGAGCAGAGGGAATCCGAACGCGCCCTAACTCGATCAATACATTGATGCTGGTTGTCTTTTGCCAATATATCATGAGGGCATCTCTAACTTGGAGGGAAATAGTAGTAGAGTGTTAGTGTTAATCTCTTTGCACCAGAATAATGTAGCTGTAGCTTTCCTTTAGTTAGCTGTAGCATTTCTTCAGTTAACTGTAGCTTTTCTTCACATAGCAGTTTGTTTTGCACAGGTGGTTTAACAAAAAACAAATTTGATGCTAATTTAAATAGATTGGACGATTTACGTTCAAAGTTAGATAATTTTAACATAAATCCGGACGATATTTTCTCTCGTGAATTAAAACTTCAAAAAAAATCAATCCTACCCTATATTTGACGGGTGACCTAGTACGCCTGGTTGGCTGGCCGGCGACACCTCCGTCACCGTTGTCCGGCTTCCAACCACGGAAGGGCGTGGGGTCGCGGCAGTGCTTCCCGACCGCCGTCTAGCACTCAATGATGATCTTGTTCGCTTTCTCCTGTGTCACGCGCAATGCGGCCGCGGACTCACGAATGATCTTGTTCGCTTTCTCCTGCGTCGCGCACAATGTGGCCGCGGACACTACGGTCGAGTGAGGGGTGAGACGAGCGAAGGGACATACCGGAGGTGGTAGCGTTGTTGTCCCACTTAGAGACCACTATTTGTCGTACTTCAGCATCTCCTCTTCAAGAAGGCGGAGACAACGCTTTCTCGTCTCTGTCGTGGTGTTCGACTGGTCAATGACCCAGGCTATCGCGTCAAGTCATATCTCTCTGGCATGTAACAGACGAGGAGACCCGAACACGGCCCGGGTGTTGCTCTTGGCTGACCTATCATTTCACTGCCGACTCTAGTGATAGCTAGCGTCCGCTCTGGGCCGACATCAATGTGGCACAAAGAGCGAAGGAGCGTTCGCGCGGGAGAGGCAATGGCGTGGGAGATATTTTTGGTGGTCCCTGGTTTGCAGCCAGTTTGCGGGATTTCGAAAAAACTAGACCGGTCCATGGACTGATGGGGTACCATGTTGGAATGCAAACTGCGCCGGAACGTCGATCCGGATGTTTGCAGATATTTTGTGGGTCTGTGTTTGTGCTGACGCAAAAACAAACACACCATTTATCCATGTACTGGTTCGAACTGGTCCGCGGACAGTGATGCGCTAGCCGCCATGCAACCGTGCTCGCATCCATTTCAAAACAATTTAGAATGAACCAGACAAATTTCACCAAACACGAGGGAATTCATTAAGTTCGTACATAATTTACATAAAACAAACGATATTTCATCCGTTGAACTAAAACCTAAAGAAACTTGGCTAACTTGTAGCGGACGGTGATTCGTCCGTTCCGCTTCCTCCTGTGCCGTGCGGAGGGCCTCTGCACCAATGCCGACCTCGGCAGCGGTGCTCTGGCGGCAGCCTTGCCCCTGCCAGCAACAACGGAGTTGCCGCTTAGCGTGGCCTCCTTGTCGATCCTGATGAGCTTCCCGTTGAGGTGTCGCGCAATACTGTGCGACCATTTTCATTGTGGTGATGAACCGATCATGGGTCCAGGCCTCCACTGGGTCAGGGTCCCAGGCAGGTGCCTTGTCGAACTTGGCGAATGCGGAGTGGCGCGCTGCGTTGCACCATGCCTGATGCGTCGCCTATCTCGCTGCCCTCTCCTCGGCGGACCTGATGGCCCGTGATGAGGAGTCGGCGCCATCACGGCTGCCGAGGTAGTGGAGGCTGCGAGCCTGCGCCTTCGCAGTCGCATGTGGCACGTCCTGCTTGACGGACTTGTCGCGCCAGTTGTGATGTCCTATCTGGACGCCGTGGTTGCACTACATGTCATGAAACTCTAAATTAATACTATGTCCATGAAAACTAGTGATCCTGGATGACAATTATACTTATATATGTAGGTCCGAACATGGAAGCAAAGATTTTTTTTGTGTTTTGGATGAATTTTTTCTATTGTTTGAGCAACATAATTCATTTTTGCTTCACCCATATTGCACTGATTTTTTTCAAACATAGAAGAAGCATTGAATTTCTACAAACATAGAAGAAGCACGCTCTGTTTAGCACAAATATATGTACAAGTGCCTATCACGGGCCAGATGATTAAAAACAAAAATTATAATTTGTTTCGCTCCAAAATTTAGACTCACTTCTATTTATTTTTTGGATTTGCTCCAATTTTTCCTTTTCCCTCCGTTCTCTCCCGCCAGCAGCGACTAATCTGACCGCAAAAAAAAGTACGTGCGCTTCATTACTGTGGCCCCACCTGTCATTGGAATCCAAAACAGATACTAAACATCGGTCAAACAGATCATGATGAGCTAACTGCGCAAATAAAATCGAAAACCTCCCCCCAAATCAGCACTTCCCTTCCTCGTCTCGTACTGGATTCATCCGCACGCCCGGCGGCCGGTGGCGGAGGCATCTCCACGACCTGAGCAAGGTTAGTTGCCGACCCTCCCTCAATTCATCCTCTCTTCCTCCCTGCTATACCGATCTATGCTCTAAATCAATTCACATCTCTCTTGTTAGGCAAACCCGACTGATATAAATTCTCCAAATCCGACTGGTACGTGGTGGCAATAATCCTGTGAGTTCATCTAGTAAGTGCACTGCTCCTTATCCCATCTCATTGCTGCTATTCATGCCCTGCATATTGGTTCTAAGCTGTTTATTTTTCGGTCACCAATCGATATACAGAGAGATCAGGATTCTAGTATAATCTGAAATTGACTCATATATTTTGTTCACTCGTTGCAAAATTTTCCATTGTCAGTAGACTGAAAACCATGTCAGTCAGATTTTTTGGCCAACTGGAGCCTAACAATTTGTCCCTCTTTGTACTTGTCATCTGTATGTCCATGTCAGTTTTTTCTACAGCCCCACTGTTGTATCCCCATTGAGTTGCTTGACTGTCTGATGACAAACAAAAAAGAAGAAACCTGAAACAGATTAGATCAATGTCATTGTAAACTTGAAACCACCACCAAATTCTGTGACCAAATAACAGTGAATCTTAGTAAAAGCACACTGTAAAAATGAATCAAATTGGCATTGTTATAAACAATACTTTAGTATCAGACTGGGAGCAGCAAAACACACTTGTATGCTATGATTCAAGTTTTCTATAACTATGTAGGAGAGTAGTCCTTGCTACACTATAAAATATACAATAGATTCATGGTAAACAAAACAACATTAGTTTAGGGAGCAACAGAACAAATACGAGCCTAATGGTTCTTGGCTCAAAATGTATTACAACCTCTGTTGGAAAAGGCAGTGCCTAGGAGGCGCTTAGGCACGCCTAGGCGCTAGGCAATGACCCAACGCCTCGCCTAGGGCATAAGCAGAAGTCTAGGCAGAGCAAGTTAGAAATTGTCTACCCAAGCGAGAAATCATGCCATAATGCACTGATATGCCAAAAGGGCCATATTCCAATTGTAGTAGTTGGTCGTTAACATACTTATACGCCATAAAATTAATAAAACACACATATAATAACCACATATACACCCTAATAGTAAAAACTATATAATCGCCTAGGTTGTGCCTAGGGCGCTTAAGCACCGCCTAGGCAGTAGGCGAAGGCCAACCGCCTCGCTTACACCTATCGCTTTTTCCAACCTTTACAGCTTTGCAGCACAATTACATTTCTTTCATAATGAAAAATCATATGGTAGATGCATTTAGTAAAAAAACTGGGTGCAGCAAACAAGCTCACATGCTAGGGTTCACAATTACAAAAAGCTTTGTGGTAGAATACACTGCACGCATACCAAATAAAGTAGTTTAGTACCTACTGGGAGCAGCAAACAAAATTCAGCTAAAAACACTAGGATAAATAAACCATTTAGGACTAAACTTCAGAATTAGCTTTGTAGTAGAGTTACATTTATTGTGACGCTGTAAATAATATACAAAATTCACTGTAAGAGCACTATAAATTACTAAATCCTTGCTTGCCAACTACATTTCTTGAGACTCTGTAAAATGATACATAAACACACTATAAAGAAAAACACTGAAAATGTGGTCTCTGTGTGCTCTATATTGTAGTTTCCCTAATAACCTATATAGTATTTTCATAATTTATTTAAACTTTTGGTCATTTCATTTTGCAGCAGATATGCCACTGACAAGAACTAACGTTGTTGAATCCAACAAGGATTATATGGCGGAAGAATCAATCGAACATCACAATTCTGCTGAAAAAGATGTCCAAGAAATAGCTACTAATGATGAAGAAGGCTTCATCGATTGTGATGATGCTAATGCAGATGAAAATGAAGATGGTAAGTTTGGTACCTTCATTTATTTTTTGAACAAACCTTTCTGTATTTGTATGATAGGAAATTTCAGATCCAATGGCTACAACTGGGTTTGAAACTTCGGTTGCATTGATGGACATAACTCAAACATAAAAGTATGTATCTTGTCGAAGTACACAATAAAATTCCTCAAATTTCACTCAAAAAATTATGGTCTCAACTAATACTTTGTTATGCTATCTATGGAGAGTGCTTGCTCCTTCGGCTGATTGACTCCGACTAGTTAAAAAACGACCCAATAATTTACAGAACAAGCCAAGTGGTTCAAATAGTGCAGATTTGCAAGCATCAAACAACCATTCTGTTCCAGATATGGAGGCTTATTTACTATAATACTCTCTGGAACATGTCATTGCCAAGGACTAAGTTGTTATGCTTACACCTTTTGCAATTACATATACAGTACCCAGAACTTGACGTGTATCCTTTTAACACAGAATAAAGAAACTATGATTCATATTGGTGGTAGTGCATGACAACTAGAAAAATGTTATGTTGCACACAAGGTATCTTCATAGTCTCACATACAAAATTATGATCAAACTATAGTGCTCCCATGTTTATGTGTTTACTTTCTGCTATGAGAATGTTGTCCAGAACCAAGAAAATTTTGATTAGAATTTCAGTACATGGCAAGGGGAAATAAATTCTGCTGAACACAAGGTATATTTCCATTACCATATACAACATGTTCAAAATAAATTGCTTTGATGTTTATGTATCTGGTGGTCATCTTGCTATAGAATTCTGTTTAGAACAAAGAAACTTTGCTTGAGAATGTGAATGCACGTCAGGCAGAAAAAACTTCTGTTGTAAAGAAGCCGGTATCTTTCCATAATCACATACAAACTGTTCAAAATATAGTGCTAGCTTTTTATTTGTTTATTACTTCTTTGCTGTTAGACTGCTGTCCAGACCAAAAGAACAACAAAAGGTACTAATGTAGCAAGTAAGAGTGCTCAAAGTGGCAGTGGTTCGCTGAGTTGGTTGGGTGCAAGTGAACTACTTGTAGGAGTGCTAAAATTCATTTCATATGTTCCCCTTTTTTGAGTATGTTTTTCATGGGTGATGAGGATGATTCTGACAATGGTAACTTTGACCTTCTCTATCAGGCAGGAACTATATTATTCTTGAAGAGGCTGAAAAACCGTAACAGGGACGTAGCTCTTGCTGCAAGTGTATGGTGTGATCCTAAAGTTAAACTTGATGGTGCAGAAATTAGAAATGAATTCTGGACAGGGCATTTCGATATGGCACTTGTGAAAACTGAAAATACGTTACAGAGTTGCAAAACTGCAATACTCGCGGTAATACATAAAAAACAAAGAGTGCGTGGCCTTTAACCTTTGTACATGACTAATATCTTGCCTCAATTACTACTTGCATCATGTCAATGCGTTGTGTTTTAATAGTTCATTTTTTTCTTGTTTGCAGATTCAGAAGATAAAGGAATGAGTATATGGGCATGGCGAGTATACTTCCATGATGTTGTTGATGTTCCGGTTCATGGCGACGATGATGGATGCTTTCAGTTTTAGTTAAGTTGTAGGGATGACATTCATGTTGGATATTGTTCCCCGTTTATGTTTTAGTTAGGTTGTAGGGATGTTGATGGATGCTTTCAGGTTAAACTTTGGTGTCAAGAAAATAGTTAGATTATGCATCACATTCGGATGATGTTCCTCCAATACCCACTATTGTAATCCAACAGCTTTATCTATTATATGATTTTTCCCTCTCATGAGTATATTCTCTTGTTTCCCTTCACTTTAAAATACATAGTTATGACCATTACATGGAGCACTAATTTAATATATAAAATAATATTATTCACACGATTTATGTTCAACACTTAAGCGTTGGAAATTCTTCGTTGCCAAGCAATGGGATTTTGATTCCTGTGCATTAACCACCAACATATAGAAGTGTTGTAGAAGTCCATTTTATCTGTTGTAGTCTTGCAACGGTCCCTTTTACCAACGACAATATAAGCATTGCATTATGCGCTAGTAACACTGGATAAGGCTACGCATCCAAAACCGTTGGTAAAGACACTAGCAACGCATATATGGACTCCTAGATACGGAAAAATGTGTTGGTATATGGGGGTTCCTGTTGTAGTGAAACAGTGCGTGCATGCATGCGCGGTATCCCTTGTTTGTCTGTCCTGAAAGGTTACTGAGAGCAGGCCAATCGTTGATGGTCACGAACAACAACGCCTTTAGGTCAAATTCTTCCCCCATGTGCTCATCCCACGCATGTACACCTGCTCCATTCCACAGTTGTAAGAGTTCTTCAACTAATGGCCTTAGGTACACACCAATATCTTTGCCGGGTTGCTTAGGGCCTTGGATGAGCACTGGCATCATAATGAACTTCCTCTTCATGCACAACCAAGGAGGAAGGTTATACAAACATAGAGTCACAGGCCAGGTGCTATGATTGCTGCTCTGCTCCCCAAAAGGATTAATGCCATCTGCGCTTAGACCAAACCATACGTTCCTTGCGTCATCTGCAAACTCCTTCCCATACTTTCTTTTGATTATTCTCCACTGCGACCCGTCAGCGGGTACTCTCAACTTTTCGTCTTTCTCACGGTCTTCTCTGTGCCATCGCATCGCCTTGGCATGCTCTTTGTTTTGGAACAAACGTTTCAACCGTGGTATTATAGGAGCATACCACATCACCTTGGCAGGAATCTTCTTCCTGGGGCGCTCGCCCTCGACATCACCAGGGTCATTGCGGCTGATCTTATAGCGCAATGCACCGCATACCGAGCAAGCGTTCAAATCCTCGTACTCACCGCGGTAGAGGATGCAATCATTAGGGCATGCATGTATCTGAAGGAAATATGCCCTAGAGGCAATAATAAAGTTATTATTTATTTCCTTATATCATGATAAATGTTTATTACTCATGCTAGAATTGTATTAACTGGAAACATAATGATTGTGTGAATACATAGACAAACAGAGTGTCACTAGTATGCCTCTACTTGACTAGCTCGTTGATCAAAGATGGTTATGTTTCCTAACCATAGACATGAGTTGTGCTACCTCTTGAGCTTGCGTTGGTTTTCCCCGAAGAGGAGAGGATGATGCAGCAAAGTAGCATAAGTATTTCCCTCAGTTTTTGAGAACCAAGGTATCAATCCAGTAGGAGGCCACGCTCAAGTCCCTCGTACCTGCACAAAACGATAGCTACTCGCAACCAACACGATTAGGGGTTGTCAATCCCTTTCACGGTCACTTACGAGAGTGAGCTCTGATAGATAGTATTTTTGGTATTTTTGGTATAGAGATGCAAAGTGAAAAGTAAAAGGCAAAGTAAAAAAGCAAAGCAAAAGTAAAGTGATGGAGATTGATATGACGAGAATAGACCCGGGGGCCATAGGTTTCACTAGTGGCTTCTCTCGAGAGCATAAGTATTCTACGGTGGGTGAACAAATTACTGTTGAGCAATTGACAGAATTGAGCATAGTTATGAGAATATCTAGGCATGATCATGTATATAGGCATCACGTCCGTGATAAGTAGATCAAAACGATTCTGCATCTACTACTATTACTCCACTCATCGTCCGCTATCCAGCATGCATCTAGAGTATTAAGTTAAAAACAGAGTAACGCTTTAAGCAAGATGACATGATGTAGAGATAAATTCATGCAATATGACATAAATCCCATCTTGTTATCCTCGATGGCAACGATACAATACGTGCCTTGATGCCCCTTCTGTCACTGGGAAAGGACACCGCAAGATCGAACCCAAAGCTAAGCACTTCTCCCATGGCAAGAACTACCAATCTAGTTGGCCAAACCAAACGGATAATTCGAATAGACTTGCAAAGATAACCAATCATACATCAAAGAATTCAGAGAAGATTCAAATATTATTCATAGATAGACATGATCATAAACCCACAATTCATCGGTCTCAACAAACACACCGCAAAAAGAAGATTACATCGAATAGATCTCCACAAGAGAGGGGGAGAACATTGTATTGAGATCCAAAAAGAGAGAAGAAGCCATATAGCTAATAACTATGGACCCGAAGGTCTGAGGTAAACTACTCACACTTCATCGGAGAGGCTATGATGATGTAGAAGCCCTCCGTGATGAAGACCCTCTCAGGCGGAGCTCCGGAACATGCCCCAAGATGGGATCTCATGGATACAAAAAGTTGCGGCGGTGGAATTAGGTTTTCGGCTCCTATCTGTTTGTTTGGGGGTACGTAGGTATATATAGGAGGAAGAAGTACGTCGGTGGAGCTTCGGTGGGCCCATGAGGGTGGGGGGCGCGCCTGGGGGTGTAGGGCGCGCCCCCCTACCTCGTGCCCACCTCGAAGCTTCCTTGGCGTAGGGTCCAAGTCTCCTGGGTCATATTCGGGAAGAAAATCACGTTCCAGAAAGGTTTATTCCGTTTGAACTCCGTTTGATATTCTGTTTCTTCGAAACACTGCAATAGGCAAAAAAACAGCAATTCTGGGTCGGGCCTCCGGTTAATAGGTTAGTCCCAAAAATAATATAAAAGTGGAAAATAAAGCCCAATATAGTCCAAAACAGTAGATAATATAGCATGGAGCAATCAAAAATTATAGATACGGTGGAGACGTATCAGGCATCCCCAAGCTTAATTCCTGCTCGTCCTCGAGTATGTAAATGATAAAAAGAGAATTTTTTATGCGGAGTGCTACTTGGCATAATTTCAATGCAAATCTTCTTAATTGTGGTATGAATATTCAGATTCGGAAGATTCAAGAAAAAAGTTCATATTGACATAAAAATAATAATACTTCAAGCATACTAATAAAGCAATTATGTCTTCTCAAAATAACGTGGCCAAAAAAAGTTATCCCTACAAATTCATATAGTCTGGTTATGCTCTATCTTCACCACACAAAGTATTTAAATCATGCACAACACCGATGACAAGCCAAGCAATTGTTTCATACTCTAACTTTTTCAAAACTTTTTCGATCTTCACGCAATACATGAGCGTGAGCCATGGATATAGCACTATATGTGGAATAGAATGGTGGTTGTGGAGAAGACAAAAAGAGGGGAAGATAGTCTCACATCAACTAGGCGTATCAACGGCCTATGGAGATGCCCATCAATAGATATCAATGTGAGTGAGTAGGGATTGCCATGCAACGGATGCACTAGAGCTATAAGTATATGAAAGCTCATCAAAAGAAACTAAGTGGGTGTGCATCCAACTCGCTTGCTCATATACAAGCCAAGTTCTATAATGAAAAATTCCCACTAGTATATGAAAGTGACATAACGAGAGACTCTCTATTCATGAAGATCATGGTGCTACTTTGAAGCACAAGTGTGGTAAAAGGATAGTAACATTGTCCCTTCTCTCTTTTTCTCTCATTTTTTTATTTGGGCCTTTTTTTATGGCCTCTTTTTTTTCGTCCGGAGTCTCATCCCGACTTATGGGGGAATTATAGTCTCCATCATTTGTTCCTCACTTGGGATAATGCTCTAAAAATGATGATCATCACACTTTTATTTTTCTTATAACTCAACAATTACAACTCGATACTTAGAACAAATATGATTCTATATGAATGTCTTCGGCGGTGTACCGGGATATGCAATGAATCAAGAGTGACATGTATGAAAGAATTATGAACAGTGGATTTTCCACAAATACGATGTCAACTACATGATCATGCTAGCAATATGAGAATGATGGAGCGTGTCATAATAAACGGAACGGTGGAAAGTTGCATGGCAATATATCTCGGAATGGCTATGGAAATGCCATAATAGGTAGGTATGGTGGCTGTTTTGAGGAAGGTATATGGTGGGTGTATGATACCGGCGAAAGGTGCACGGTATTAGAGAGGCTAGCAATGGTGGAAGGATGGGAAAAAGTGCGTCTAATCCATGGACTCAACATTAGTCATAAAGAACTCATATAATTATTGCAAAAATCTAGAAGTTATCAAAGCAAAGTATTACGCGCATGCTCCTAGGGGGATATATTGGTAGGAAAAGACCATCGCTCATCCCCGACCGCCACTCATAAGGAAGACAATCAATAAATAAATTATGCTCCAACTTCATCACATAACGGTTCACCATACGTGCATGCTACGGGAATCACAAACTTTAACACAAGTATTCTTTAAATTCACAACTACTCAACTAGCATGACTCTAATATTATCACCTCCATATCTCAAAACAATTATCATGCTTCAATCTTTTCTTAGTATTCAACGCACTCAAAAGAAAGTTTCACAAATCTTGAATACCAAGCATATTAATATTAAGCAAATTACCATGCTATTAAGACTCTCAAAATAATCTAAGTGAAGCATGAGAGATCAATATTTTCTTTAAAACAAATCCACCACTATGCTCTAAAAGATCTAAGTGAAGCACACAGAGCAAAATTATAACGCTCAAAAAGATATAAGTGAAGCACATAGAGCAAAACTACATAGCTTAAAAGATATAAGTGAAGCACAAAGAGTATTCTATCAAATTCCAATTCATGTATGGCTCTCTCAAAAGGTGTGTACAGAAACGATGATTGTGGCACACTAACAAAAAAAGACACAAATAATACAAGACGCTCCAAGCAAAACACATATCATGTTGGTGAATAACAATATAGCTCCAAGTAAATTACCGATGGAAGTGGACGAAAGAGGGGATGCCTTCCAGGGCATCCCCAATATTTGACTTTTTGGTGTCCTTGGATTATCTTGGGGTGCCATGGGCATCCCCAAGCTTAGGCTCTTGCCACTCCTTGTTCCATAATCCATCAAAAGAATTCACCCAAAACTTGAAAACTTCACAACACAAAACTCAATAGAAATCTCATGAGCCCCGTTAGAGAAAGAAAACAAAAGACCACTTCAAGGTACTGTAATGAACTCATTCTTTATTTATATTGGTGTTAAACCTACTGTATTCCAACTTGTCTATGGATTATAAACTATTGTACTAACCATAGATTCATCAAAATAAGCAAACAACACACGAAAAACAGAATCTGTCAAAAACAGAATAGTCTGTAGTAATCTGTAACTAACGCAAACTTCTAGAACCCAAAATATTCTACCAAAATTAGAAGACCTAGACAATTTGTTTATTGATCAGAAGCAATTTAAATTAGTATTTTATCACCTTCTTGTGATTTTTAATAATTCGGGCACTGAACGCAAAGTTTTTGGAAATTACAGCAAGATCAAATAACTATCATCCAGGAAGATTCAATAGGTCTAACTTGGCACAAACACTAATTAAAACACAAAACCACATCCAAAAATTAGGTAGATGGATTATTTATTGCTAGACAGCAAGTAAAAATACTGGGTTGCCTCCCAACAAGCGCTTTTCTTTAAAGCCTTTTTAGCTAGGCATTAAAATTTCAATGATGCTCACATGAAAGACAAGAATTGAAGCAAAAAGAGAGCATCATAAAACATGTGACAAACACACTTAATTCTAACATACTTCCTATGCATAGGCATCTTATAGGCAAACAAACTATCAAGGCAAGGAAAAAACTAGCATATGCAAGGAAGGGGAAAGAAACAATAGCAATCTCAACATAACGAGAGGTAATTTAGCAACAAGAAAATTTCTACAACCATATTTTCCTCTCTCATAATAATTATATGTAGGATCATAAGCGAATTCAACAATATAGCTATCACAAAACATATTCTCAACACGATCCACATGCATGCAAAGTTGACACTCTTCCGGAATAGTGGGATTAATATTAACTAAAGTCATGACCTCTCCAAACCCACTTTTATCAAAAACTTCATAAGATTGAACATTATCCAAATATGTGGGATCTAAAGTTGACACTCTTCCAAACCCACTTTCAATATTATTGCAAACACTATTATCAATCTCATATTCATCATGGGGCTTAAATAAATTTTCAAGATCATAAGAAGAATCACCCCAATCATGACCATTGCAACATGTAGTAGACATAGCAAAACTAGCATCCCCAAGCTTAGGGTTTTGCAAATTATTAGCACAATTGACATCAAGATAATTTATTATAATAAAATCATTGCAATCATGCTTTTTATTCAAAGATCTACCGTGAAGCACTTCATCACAATTTTCAGATTTACGGATTTCAGGCCAAAGCTTATAAAGATAATCTAGTGCATCCAAATCACTAGGAATTGGTTCATCATAATTGGATCTCTTAAAAAGATTGGCAAGCGGATGAGGATCCATAGATATTAGCTTCTTTGTTTAGGAATAAATACTCAACTATTTCAACCAAGCGAGAAAACGAGCCAAGAAAGACATCAAGGCGAAGAGAGGGCGAATAAAACGGCAAGGGTGAAGTGGGGGAGAGGAAAACGAGAGGCAAATGGCAACTAATGTAATGCGAGAGATAGGGATTGTGATGGGTACTTGGTATGTTGACTTTTTGCGTGGATTCCCGGCAACGGCGCTAGAAATGGCTCGTTGTCGGGAGTCAAATCTTCACTTGACTTCACATAAGCCTCCCGGCAATGGCGCTAGAAATTCTTCTTGCTACCTCTTGAGCTTGCGTTGGTTTTCCCCGAAGAGGAGAGGATGATGCAGCAAAGTAGTGATAGAGGCGGGGTGTCCCGATCTTTTGATGAGATGATAACTATCGATTTGGTGAAGATGACTTTGATGATCCGACTACAAACATGCACGACGTTGCACCTTAGCAATCGCTAAACCAACTTCGAGAGGTTATTCACCACGTCGGAGCACAATCAACCTGACCACGAAGGTCTATTCCTGCAAGCAATCGAAGAACAAGCAAGAATATGATAAAAGCAATCTGAATATTGCGAGTATATATGAAGTATTGATAATGGAGGGAATCCGTAAGCGGTCTTGGTCTGGTCGTTGGACACAAACGAAGTACACAAAGTTGCAATGGCTAACTTTTAAATAAACAACTCCCAAGTCTAAACGATGCCTTAAGGGCTATATTTATATGGAAAAGAGAGGGGATTTCGTCCACCCTTGGCAAGGTGGGACTAAAACACCTCCTAAGTCATTTCCCCTACAATATGGACTCTAAAAATAGATTACATGGCCTGGCCCTAAATAAGGTGGCGCAGCACCATTAATAAGCTATGGATGAAATTTATGAAAGGCCATCTTGTATATTTCGTCCATCTTCTTGTATATCATCATGGTGGCTTCAAAGTCCGGAAATCTCCACTTGAACCTCTGTTCTTGTTCTCTTGGAACGCACCTTCGTCTCAGTGCTTGATGATGCTCCAATGTTTATCCTTCTTGTCCGTGCTAGGCCTTTCAATTGCAAGCAACACAAATGTATCTAAGTTAGGCAGCATCATATTCTCATGAACACTAGAAACATTACCAAGAAACGAAAGTACCTGATAATTTAATTGGCGTATGCGAGCTCTAACAATTGTTCCAAGAGGTAAAACAGGAGGGGATATGGGTGTAACTGCGGTAGCCATGTCCTCATCATCCTCCCCTTCTTGAAAACAAGGCCGTCCTCGGCGTTGCTTAGTCTGAAATGTGGCTAACAAAAGAGACAAGGTGTACATGTTGTATATGTATATGTCATCCATTTTTACTGATCTCAGTTGGGGCACATGTGACATGGTTATACAAGAGCACCCTTCAAAAGTCGTGAAATATAAAGCCAATATATTATCACAAAAAGTCAAAGGCATGAAAATATTGCAACTCAGTTTGCACATATAAGTGAAGCTCTTATTCATATCAAAAGATTGACAATGTTTATCATTAAACCATCCCAACCTTGATGAACCATCACCAAGATTAGAGGTCATATCAAAATGATTAAACATTGGCACAATTATTTTCAAACGTATTTGATCCAAATTTGAGTTATTCCCTGATTCACATGGTTCTTTCACATCAATAGTTAATTCAATGGGTTCACTCAAAATTGTTTGATCACATGTCAAATCATCAACAGAGTCATCTCGGTAATGCACATCACTTAAGCCTTGAAAGCAATACAACTAATGAGTTAGTTGCGAGATGATGTATTACGGAACGAGTAAAGAGACTTGTCGGTAACGAGATTGAACTAGGTATTGAGATACTGACGATCGAATCTCGGGCAAGTAACATACCGATGACAAAGGGAACAACATATGTTGTTATGCGATCTGACCGATAAAGATCTTCGTAGAATATGTGGGAGCCAATATGGGCATCCAGGTTCCGCTATTGGTTATTGACCGGAGACGTGTCTCGGTCATGTCTACATTGTTCTCGAACTCGTAGGGTCTGCATGCTTAACGTTACGATGACAGTTTCATTATGAGTTTATATGTTTTGATGTACCGAAGGTTGTTCGGAGTCCTGGATGTGATCACGGACATGACGAGGAGTCTCAAAATGGTCGAGACATAAAGATTGATATATTGGAAGCCTATATTTGGATACCGGAATCGTTCCGGGTGAAATCGGGATTTTACGGGAGTACCGGGGGGTTATCGGAACCCCCCCGGGGGTTAATGGGCCTACATGGGCCCTAAGGGAGAAGAGGAGGGCTGGCCAGGGCAGGCCGCGCGCCCCCTCCCCCCTAGTCCGAATAGGACAAGGAAGGGGGCGGCGCCCCCCTTTCCTCTTTCCCCCTTCCCCTTTCCTTCTCCAACAAGGCAAGAAGGGGGAGTCCTACTCCCGGTATGAGTAGGACTCCTCCAGGCGCACCCCTAGGGGCCGGCCACACCTCCCCCTCCCTCCTTTATATACGGGGGCAAGGGGGCACCCCATGACACACAAGTTGATCTTCGTGATCGTTCTTTAGCCGTGTGCGGTGCCCCCTTCCACCATAGTCCACCTCGATAATTCCGTAGCGGTGCTTAGGCGAAGCCCTGCGTCGGTAGAACATCATCATCGTCACCACGCCGTCGTGCTGACGGAACTCTTCCCCGACACTTTGCTGGATCAGAGTCCGGTGATCGTCATCGAGCTGAACGTGTGCTAGAACTCGGATGTGTCGTAGTTTCGGTGCTTGATCGGTCGGGCCGTGAAGACGTACGACTACATCAACCGCGTTGTCATAACGCTTCCGCTTTCGGTCTACGAGGGTACGTGGACAACACTCTCCCCTCTCGTTGCTATGCATCACCATGATCTTGCGTGTGCGTAGGAATTTTTTTGAAATTACTACGTTCCCCAACAGTGGCATCCGAGCCAGGTTTTATGCGTAGATGTCATATGCATGAGTAGAACACAAGTGAGTTGTGAGCGATATAAGTCATACTGCTTACCAGCAAGTCATACTTTTGTTCGGCAGTATTGTTGGATGAAGCGGCCCGGACCGACATTACGCATACGCTTACTCGAGACTGGTTCTACCGACGTGCTTTGCACATGGGTGGCTGGCGGGTGTCAGTTTCTCCAACTTTAGTTGAACCAAGTGTGGCTACGCCCGGTCCTTGCGAAGGTTAAAACAACACCAACTTGACAAACTATCATTGTGCTTTTGATGCGTAGGTAAGAACGGTTCTTGCTAAGCCCGTAGCAGCCACGTAAAACTTGCAACAACAAAGTAGAGGAAGTCTAACTTGTTTTTGCAGGGCATGTTGTGATGTGATATGGTCAAGACGTGCTGCTATATTTTATTGTATGAGATGATCATATTTTGTAACCGAGTTATCGGCAACTAGCAGGAGCCATATGGTTTACGCTTATTGTATGCAATGCAATCGCCCTGTAATGCTTTACTTTATCACTAAGCGGTAGCGATAGTCGTAGAAGCATAAGATTGGCGAGACGACAACGATGCTACGATAGAGATCAAGGTGTCCAGCCGGTGACGATGGTGATCATGATGGTGCTTCGAAGATGGAGATCACAAGCACAAGACGATGATGGCCATATCATATCACTTATATTGATTGCATGTGATGTTTATCTTTTATGCATCTTATCTTGCTTTGATTGACGGTAGCATTATAAGATGATCCCTCACTAAATTATCAAAGTATAAGTGTTCTCCCTGAGTATGCACCATTGCGAAAGTTCTTCGTGCTGAGACACCACGTGATGATCGGGTGTGATAGGCTCTACGTTCAAATACAACGGGTGCAAAACAGTTGCACACGCGGAATACCTAGGTTAAACTTGACGAGACTAGCATATAACAGATTGAAGGAAATATGCCCTAGAGGCAATAATAAAGTTATTATTTATTTCCTTATTCATGATAAATGTTTATTATTCATGCTAGAATTGTATTAACCGGAAACATAATACATGTGTGAATACATAGACAAACAGAGTGTCACTAGTATGCCTCTAATTGACTAGCTCGTTAATCAAAGATGGTTATGTTTCCTAACCATGAAAAAAGAGTTGTTATTTGATTAACGGGATCACATCATTAGTTGAATGATCTGATTGACATGACCCATTCCATTAGCTTAGCACCCGATCGTTTAGTATGTTGCTATTGCTTTCTTCATGACTTATACATGTTCCTATGACTATGAGATTATGCAACTCCCATTTACCGGAGGAACACTTTGTGTGCTACCAAACGTCACAACGTAACTGGGTGATTATAAAGGTGCTCTACAGGTGTCTCCGATGGTACTTGTTGGGTTGGCGTATTTTGAGATTAGGATTTGTCACTCTGATAGTCGGAGAGGTATCTCTGGGCCCTCTCGGTAATGCACATCACATAAGCCTTGCAAGCATTACAACTAATATGTTAGTTGTGATATGATGTATTACGGAACGAGTAAAGAGACTTGCCGGCAACGAGATTGAACTAGGTATTGGATACCGACGATCGAATCTCGGGCAAGTAACATACCGATGACAAAGGGAACAACGTATGTTGTTATGCGGTCTGACCGATAAAGATCTTCGTAGAATATGTGGGAACCAATATGGGCATCCAGGTCCCGCTATTGGTTATTGACCGGAGACGTGTCTCGGTCATGTCTACATTGTTCTCGAACCGTAGGGTCCGCACGCTTAAGGTTTCGATGACAGTTATATTATGAGTTTATTAGTTTTGATGTACCGAAGGAGTTCGGAGTCCCGGATGAGATCGGGGACATGACGAGGAGTCTCAAAATGGTCGAGACGTAAAGATCGATATATTGGACGACTATATTCGGACATCGGAAAGGTTCTGAAGTGATTCGGGTATTTTCGGAGGTACCGGGGAGTTACGGGAATACGGGGAAGAGTATTGGGCCTTATTGGGCCTTAGTGGGAAGGAGCCAGGAGGTGGCGCGCGCCCCTCCCAAGCCCAGTCCGAATTGGACAAAGGGTTTGGGGCGCGGCCCCCCTCTCCCTTCCTTCTCCACTCCCATCCTTTTCCCCCTTCTCCTAGTTGGACTAGGAAAGGTGGAATCCTACTCCCGGTGGGAGTAGGACTCCCCTTGGCGCGCCCCTTCTAGGCCGGCCGCCCCCTCCCCCTTGCTCCTTTATATACGGGGGCAGGGGGCACCCCATAACACACAAGTTGATCTTCGTGATCGTTCCTTATCCGTGTGCGGTGCCCCCCTCCACCATATTCCACCTCGGTCATATCGTTGCAGTGCTTAGGCGAAGCCCTGCGTCGGTAGAGCATCATCATCGTCATCACGCCGTCGTGCTGACGGAACTCATCCCCGAAGCTTTGCTGGATCGGAGCCCGGGGAGCGTCATCGAGCTGGACGTGTGCTAAGAACTCGAAGGTGCCGGAGTAACGGTGCTTGGATCGGTCGGATCGGGAAGACGTACGACTACTTCCTCTATGTTGCGTCAACGCTTCCGCTTCGGTCTACGAGGGTACGTAGACAACACTCTCCCCTCTCGTTGCTATGCATCACCATGATCTTGCGTGTGCGTAGGAAATTTTTTGAAATTACTACGTTCCCCAACAGTGGCATCCGAGCCTAGGTTTTTATGGTTTGATATTATGCACGAGTAGAACCCAAGTGAGTTGTGGGCGATATAAGTCATACTGCCTACCAGCATGTCATACTTTGGTTCGGCGGTATTGTTGGATGAAGCGGCCCGGACCGACATTACGCGTACGCTTACGCGAGACTGGTTGTACCGCCGTGCTTTGCACACAGGTGGCTAGCGGGTGTCAGTTTCTCCAACTTTAGTTGAACCGAGTGTGGCTACGCCCGGTCCTTGCGAAGGTTAAAACGGCATCAACTTGACAAACTATCGTTGTGGTTTTGATGCGTAGGTGAGATTGGTTCTTGCTTAAGCCCGTAGCAGCCACGTAAAACTTGCAACAAACAAAGTAGAGGACATCTAACTTGTTTTTGCAGGGCATGTTGTGATGTGATATGGTCAAGGCATGATGCTAAATTTTATTGTATGAGATGATCATGTTTTGTAACCAAGTTATCGGCAACTGGCAGGAGCCATATGGTTGTCGCTTTATTGTATGCAATGCAATCGCCCTGTAATGCTTTACTTTATCACTAAGCGGTAGCGACAGTCGTAGAAGCATAAGATTGGCGAGACGACAACGATGCTACGATGGAGATCAAGGTGTCGCGCCGGTGACGATGGTGATCATGACGGTGCTTCGGAGATGGAGATCACAAGCACAAGATGATGATGGCCATATCATATATATCACTTATATTGATTGCATGTGATGTTTATCTTTTTATGCATCTTATCTTGCTTTGATTGACGGTAGCATTATAAGATGATCTCTCACTAAATTATCAAGAAGTGTTCTCCCTGAGTATGCACCGTTGCCAAAGTTCGTCGTGCCCAGACACCACGTGATGATCGGGTGTGATAAGCTCTACATCCATCTACAACGGGTGCAAGCCAGTTTTGCACACGCGGAATACTCGGGTTATACTTGACGAGCCTAGCATATGTAGATATGGCCTCGGAACACGGAGACCGAAAGGTCGAGCGTGAAACATATAGTAGATATGATCAACATAATGATGTTCACCATTGAAGACTAATCCATTTCACGTGATGATCGGTTATGGTTTAGTTGATTTGGATCACGTGATCACTTAGAAGATTAGAGGGATGTCTATCTAAGTGGGAGTTCTTAAGTAATATGATTAATTGAACTTTAATTTATCATGAACTTAGTCCTGGTAGTATTAGCATATCTATGTTGTAGATCAATAGCTCGCGTTGTTGCTTCTCAGTGTTTATTTTGATATGTTCCTAGAGAAAATTGTGTTGAAAGATGTTAGTAGCAATGATGCGGATTGGATCCGTGATCTAAGTTTTACCCTCATTGCTGCACAGAAGAATTATGTCCTTGATGCACCGCTAGGTGACAGACATATTGCAGGAGCAGATGCAGACGTTATGAACGTTTGGCTAGCTCAATATGATGACTACTTGATAGTTTAGTGCACCATACTTAATGGCTTAGAATCGGGACTTCAAAGACGTTTTGAACGTCATGGACCATATGAGATGTTCCAGGAGTTGAATTTAATATTTCAAGCAAATACCCGAGTTGAGAGATATGAAGTCTCCAACAAGTTCTATAGCTAAAAGATGGAGGAGAATCGCTCAACTATTGAGCATGTGCTCAGATTGTCTGGGTACTACAATCGCTTGAATCAAGTGGGAGTTAATCTTCCAGATAAGATAGTGATTGACAGAATTCTCTAGTCACCATCACCAAGTTAGTAGAACTTCGAGAAAAACATCAAGTGTTGATGGTTGACAAGATCACTAGTTTCAAGAAAAGGACAAAGGGCAGAAGGGGAACTTCAAAAAGAACGGCAAGCGAGTTGCTGCTCAAGTGAAGAAGCCCAAGTCTGGACCTAAGCCTGAGACTAAGTGCTTCTACTGCAAAGGGACTGGTCACTGGGAGCGGAACTACCCCAAGTATTTGGCGGAGAAAAAGGATGGCAAAGTGAACAAAGGTATATTTGATATACATGTTATTGATGTGTACTTTACTAGTGTTTATAGCAACCCCTCAGTATTTGATACTAGTTCAGTTGCTAGGATTAGTAACTCGAAACGGGAGTTGCAGAATAAACAGAGACTAGTTAAGGGTGAAGTGATGATGTGTGTTGGAAGTGGTTCCAAGATTGATATGATCATCATCGCACACTCCCTATACTTTCGAGATTAGTGTTGAACCTAAATAAGTGTTATTTGGTGTTTGCGTTGAGCATGAATATGATTTGATCATGTTTATTGCAATATGGTAATTCATTTAAGTAAGAGAATAAATTGTTGTTCTGTTTACATGAATAAAACCTTATATGGTTACACACCCAATGAAAATGGTTCATTGGATCTCGATCGTAGTGATACACATATTCATAATATTAAAGCCAAAAGATGCAAAGTTAATAATGATAGTGCAACTTATTTGTGGCACTGCCGTTTAAGTCATATTGGTGTAAAGCGCATGAAGAAACTCCATGCTGATGGGATTTGGAATCACTTGATTATGAATCACTTGATGCTTGCGAACCATGTCTCTTGGGCAAGATGACTAAAACGCCGTTCTCCGGAACAATGGAGCAAGCAACAGATTTGTTGGAAATCATACATACTGATGTATGTGGTCCGATGAATATTAAAGCTCGCGACAAGTATCATTATTTTCTAACCTTCACAGATGATTTAAGCAGATATGAGTATATCTACTTAATGAAATAAGAAGTCTGAAACATTTGAAAAGTTCATATAATTTCAGAGTGAAGTGGAAAATCATCGTAACAAGAAAATAAAGTTTCTACGATCTGATCGTGGAGAAGGGTATTTGAGTTACGAGTTTGGTCTTCAATTAAAACAATGTGGAACAGTTTCACAAACTCATGCCACCTGGAACACCACAACATAATGGTGTGTCCGAATGTCATAACCGTACTTTATTGGATATAGTGCAATCTATGATGTTTCTTACCGATTCACCACTATCGTTTTGGGGTTATGCATTAGAGACAGCTGCATTCACGTTAAATAGGGCACCATCTAAATCCGTTGAGACGACACTATATGAACTGTGGTTTAGCAAGAAACCAAAGTTGTCGTTTCTTAAAGTTTGGGGTTGTGATGCTTATATGAAAAAGTTTCATCCTGATAAGCTCAAACCAAAATCGGAGAAATATGTCTTCATAGGATACCCAAAGGAGATTGGTGGGTACACCTTCTATCACAGATCCAAAGGCAAGACATTCGTTGCTAAGAATGGATCCTTTCTAGAGAAGGAGTTTCTCTCGAAAGAAGTGAGTGGGAGGAAAGTAGAACTTGATGAGGTAATTGTACCTTCTCCCTTATTGGAAAGTAGTTCATCACAGAAATCTGTTCCTGTGACTACTACACTAATTAGTGAGGAAGATAATGATGATGATCATGTAACTTCGGATCAAGTTACTACCAAACCTCGTAGGTCAACCAGAGTGAGATCCGCACCAGAGTGGTACGGTAATCCTATTCTGGAGGTCATATTACTTGACCATGACGAACCTACAAACTATGAGGAAGCGATGATGAGCCCAGATTCCGCAAAATGGTTTGAGGCCATGAAATCTGAGATGGGATCCATGTATGAGAACAAAGTATGGACTTTGATGGATTTGCCCGATGATCGGCAAGCCATAGAAAATAAATGGATCTTCAAGAGGAAGACAGACGCTGATAGTAGTGTTACTATCTACAAGGCTAGAATTGTCGCAAAAGGTTTTCGACAAGTTCAAGGTATTGACTACGATGAGAGTTTCTCACTCATATCTATGCTTAAGTCTGTCCGAATCATGTTAGCAATTGCCGCATTTTATGAAATCCGGCAAATGGATAAACAAAACTGCATTCCTTAATGGATTTATTAAAGAAGAGTTGTATATGATGCAACCAGAAGGTTTTGTCAATCCTAAAGGTGCTAACAAAATATGCAAGCTCCAGCGATCCATCTATGGACTGGTGCAAGCATCTCGGAGTTGGAATATATGCTTTGATAAGTTGATCAAAGCATATAGTTTTATACAGACTTGCGGTGAATCCTGTATTTACAAGAAAGTGAGTGGGAGCACTACAACATTTCTGATAAGTATATGTGAATGTCATATTGTTGATCGGAAATAATGTAGAATTATTCTGCAAAGCATAAAGGAGTATTTGAAAGGAGTACATACCTTGACAAGATTTTGAAGTAGTTCAAAATGGAACAGTCAAAGAAAGAGTTCTTGCCTGTGTTACAAGGTGTGAAATTGAGTAAGACTCAAAGCCCGACCACAGCAGAAGATAGAAAGAGAATGAAAGTCATTCCCTATGCCTCGGCCATAGGTTCTATAAAGTATGCGATGCTGTGTACCAGATCTATTGTATACCCTACACTGATGTTGGCAAGGGAGTACAATAGTGATCTAGGAGTAGATCACTGGACAGCGGTCAAAGTTATCCTTAGTGGAATAAGGATATGTTTCTCGATTATGGAGGTGACAGAAGGTTCGTCGTAAAGAGTTACATCGATTCAAGTTTTGACACCGATCTGGGTGACTCTAAGTCTCGATCCAGATACATATTGAAAAGTGGGAGCAATTAGCTAGAGTAGCTCCTTGCAGAGCATTGTTGACATAGAAATTTGCAAAATACTTACGGATCTGAATGTGATAGACCAGTTGACTAAAATTATCTCACAAGCAAAACATGATCACACCTTAGTACTCTTTGGGTGTTAATCACATAGCGATGTGAACTAGATTACTGACTCTAGTAAACCCTTTGGGTGTTGATCACATATCGATGTGAACTATGGGTGTTAATCACATGGTGATGTGAACTATTGCTGTTAAATCACATGACGATGTCAACTAGATTATTGACTCTAGTGCAAGTGGGAGACTGAAGGAAATATGCCCTAGAGGCAATAATAAAGTTATTATTTATTTCCTTATTCATGATAAATGTTATTCATGCTAGAATTGTATTAACCGGAAACATAATACATGTGTGAATACATAGACAAACAGAGTGTCACTAGTATGCCTCTACTTGACTAGCTTGTTAATCAAAGATGGTTATGTTTCCTAACCATGAACAGAGAGTTGTTATTTGATTAACGGGATCACATCATTAGTTGAATGATCTGATTGACATGACCCATTCCATTAGCTTAGCACCCGATCGTTTAGTATGTTGTTATTGCTTTCTTCATGACTTATACATGTTCCTATGACCATGAGATTATGCAACTCCCGTTTACCGGAGGAACACTTTGTGTGCTACCAAACGTCACAACGTAACTGGATGATTATAAAGGTGCTCTACAGGTGTCTCTGATGGTACTTGTTGGGTTGGCGTATTTCGAGATTAGGATTTGTCACTCTGATAGTCGGAGAGGTATCTCTGGGCCCTCTCGGTAATGCACATCACATAAGCCTTGCAAGCATTACAACTAATATGTTAGTTGTGAGATGATGTATTACGGAACGAGTAAAGAGACTTGCCGGCAACGAGATTGAACTAGGTATTGGATACCGACGATCGAATCTCGAGCAAGTAACATACCGATGACAAAGGGAACAACGTATGTTGTTATGCGGTCTGACCGATAAAGATCTTCGTAGAATATGTGGGAACCAATATGGGCATCCAGGTCCCGCTATTGGTTATTGACCGGAGACGTGTCTCGGTCATGTCTACATTGTTCTCGAACCGTAGGGTCCGCACGCTTAAGGTTTCGATGACAGTTATATTATGAGTTTATTAGTTTTGATGTACCGAAGGAGTTCGGAGTCCCGGATGAGATCGGGGACATGACGAGGAGTCTCAAAATGGTCGAGACGTAAAGATCGATATATTGGACGACTATATTCGGACATCGGAAAGGTTCTGAAGTGATTCGGGTATTTTCGGAGGTACCGGGGAGTTACGGGAATACGGGGAAGAGTATTGGGCCTTATTGGGCCTTAGTGGGAAGGAGCCAGGAGGTGGCGCGCGCCCCTCCCAAGCCCAGTCCGAATTGGACAAAGGGTTTGGGGCGCGGCCCCCCTCTCCCTTCCTTCTCCACTCCCATCCTTTCCCCCCTTCTCCTAGTTGGACTAGGAAAGGTGGAATCCTACTCCCGGTGGGAGTAGGACTCCCCTTGGCGCGCCCCTTCTAGGCCGGCCGCCCCTCCCCCTTGCTCCTTTATATACGGGGGCAGGGGGCACCCCATAACACACAAGTTGATCTTCGTGATCGTTCCTTATCCGTGTGCGGTGCCCCCCTCCACCATATTCCACCTCGGTCATATCGTTGCAGTGCTTAGGCGAAGCCCTGCGTCGGTAGAACATCATCATCGTCATCACGCCGTCGTGCTGACGGAACTCATCCCCGAAGCTTTGCTGGATCAGAGCCCGGGGAGCGTCATCGAGCTGGACGTGTGCTAAGAACTCGGAGGTGCCGGAGTAACGGTGCTTGGATCGGTCGGATCGGGAAGACGTACGAGTACTTCCTCTATGTTGCGTCAACGCTTCCGCTTCGGTCTACGAGGGTACGTAGACAACACTCTCCCCTCTCGTTGCTATGCATCACCATGATCTTGTGTGTGCGTAGGAAATTTTTTGAAATTACTACGTTCCCCAACACAGATATGGCCTCGGAACACGGAGACCGAAAGGTCGAGCGTGAATCATATAGTAGATATGATCAACATATTGATGTTCACCGTTGAAACTACTCCATCTCACGTGATGATCGGACATGGTGTAGTTGATATGGATCACGTAATCACTTAGAGGATTAGAGGGATGTCTATCTAAGTGGGAGTTCTTTAGTAATATGATTAGTTGAACTTAAATTTATCATGAACTTAGTACCTGATAGTATCTTGCTTGTTTATGTTTGATTATAGATAGATGGCCCATGCTGTTGTTCCGTTGAATTTTAATGCGTTCCTTGAGAAAGCAAAGTTGAAAGATGATGGTAGCAATTACACGGACTAGGTCCGTAACTTGAGGATTATCCTCATTGCTGCACAGAAGAGTTACGTCCTGGAAGCACCGCTGGGTGCCAAGCCTGCTGCTGGAGCAACACCAGATGTTATGAACGTTTGGCAGAGCAAAGCTGATGACTACTCGATAGTTCAGTGTGCCATGCTTTACGGCTTAGAACCGGGTCTTCAACTACATTTTGAATGTCATGGGGCATATGAGATGTTCTAGGAGTTGAAGTTAATATTTCCAGCAAATGCCCAGATTAAGAGATATGAAGTCTCCAATAAGTTCTATAGCTGTAAGATGGAGGAGAATACTTCTGTCAGTGAGCATATACTCAAAATGTCTGGGTATAATAATCACTTGATTCAACTGGGAGTTAATCTTCCGGATGATAGCGTCATTGACAGAATTCTCCAATCACTGCCACCAAGTTACAAGAGCTTCGTGATGAACTATAATATGCAAGGGATGGAAAAGACAATTCCCGAGCTCTTCGCGATGCTAAAAGCTGCGGAGGTAGAAATCAAGAGGGAGCATCAAGTGTTGATGGTCAACAAGACCACTAGTTTCAAGAAAAAGGGCAAAGGGAAGAAGAAGGGGAACTTCAAGAAGAACAGCAAGCAAGTTGCTGCTCAGGAGAAGAAACCCAAGTCTGGACCTAAGCCTGAAACTGAGTGCTTCTACTGCAAGCAGACAGGTCACTGGAAGCGGAACTGCCCCAAGTATTTCGCGGATAAGAAGGATGGCAAGGTGAACAAAGGTATATGTGATATACATGTTATTGATGTGTACCTTACTAATGCTCGCAGTAGCACCTGGGTATTTGATACTGGTTCTGTTGCTAATATTTGCAACTCGAAACAGGAACTACGGATTAAGCGAAGATTAGCTAAGGACGAGGTGACGATGCGCATGGGAAATAGTTCCAAAGTCGATGTGATCGCGGTCGGCACGCTACCTCTACATCTACCTTCGGGATTAGTTTTAGACCTAAATAATTGTTATTTGGTGCCAGCGTTGAGCATGAACATTATATCTGGATCTTGTTTGATGCGAGACGGTTATTCATTTAAATCAGAGAATAATGGTTGTAATATTTATTTGAGTAATATCTTTTATGGTCATGCACCCTTGGAGAGTGGTCTATTCTTATTGAATCTCGATAGTAGTGACACACATATTCATAATGTTGAAGCCAAAAGATGCAGAGTTGATAATGATAGTGCAACTTATTTGTGGCACTGCCGTTTAGGTCATATCGGTGTAAAGCGCATGAAAAAACTCCATGCTGATGGACTTTTGGAACCACTTGATTATGGATCACTTGGTACTTGCGAACCGTGTCTTATGGGCAAGATGACCAAAACACCGTTCTCCGGAACTATGGAGAGAGCACCAGATTTGTTGGAAACCATACATACAGATGTATGTGGTCCGATGAATGTTGAGGCTCGTGGCAGATATAGTTATTTTCTCACCTTCAAAGATGACTTAAGCAGATATGGGTATATGTACTTAATGAAACATAAGTCTGAAACATTTGAAAAGTTCAGAGAATTTCAGAGTGAAGCTGAAAATCATCGTAACAAGAAAATAAAGTCTCTACGATCTGATCGTGGAGGAGAATATTTGAGTTACGAGTTTGGTGTACATTTGAAACAATGCGGAATAGTTTCTCAACTCACGCCACCCAGAACACCACAGCGTAATGGTGTGTCCGAACGTCGTAATCGTACTTTACTTGATATGGTGCGATCTATGATGTCTCTTACTGATTTACCGCTATCATTTTGGGGTTATGCTTTAGAGACGTCTGCGTTCACGTCAAATAGGGCACCATCGAAATCCGTTGAGACGACGCCTTATGAACTATGGTTTGGCAAGAAACCAAAGTTGTCGTTTCTTAAAGTTTGGGGCTGCGATGCTTATGTGAAAAAGCTTCAACCTGATAAGCTCGAACCCAAATCGGAGAAATGTGTCTTCATAGGATATCCAAAGGAGACTATTGGATACACCTTCTATCACAGATCCGAAGGCAAGACTTTTGTTACTAAATTCGGAAACTTTCTAGAGAAGGAGTTTCCCTCGAAAGAAGTGAGTGGGAGGAAAGTAGAACTTGATGAGGTAACCGTACCTGCTCCCTTATTGGAAAGTAGTACATCACATAAACCGGCTTCTGTGACACCTACACCAATTAGTGAGGAAGTTAATGATGATGATCATGAAACTTCAGATCAAGTTGTTACTGAACCTCGTAGATCAACTAGAGTAAGATCCGCACCAGAGTGGTACGGTAATCCTGTTCTGGAAGTCATGCTACTAGATCATGATGAACCTACGAACTATGAAGAAGCGATGGTGAGCCTAGATTCCGCAAAATGGCTTGAAGCCATGAAATCTGAGATGGAATCCATGTATGAGAACAAAGTGTGGACTTTGGTTGACTTGCCCGATGATCGGCAAGCAATTGAGAATACATGGATCTTTAAGAAGAAGACTGACGCTGACGGTAATTTTACTTTCTACAAAGCTCGACTTGTCGCGAAAGGTTTTCGACAAGTTCAAGGGATTGACTATGATGAGACCTTCTCACCCGTAGCGATGCTTAAGTCTGTCCGAATAATGTTAGCAATTGCCGCATTTTATGATTATGAAATTTGGCAGATGGATGTCAAAACTGCATTCCTGAATGGATTTATGGAAGAAGAGTTGTATATGATGCAACCGGAAGGCTTTGTCGATCCAAAGGGAGCTAACAAAGTGTGCAAGCTCCAGTGATCCATTTATGGACTGGTGCATGCCTCTCGGAGTTGGAATAAACGCTTTGATAGTGTGATCAAAGCATTTGGTTTTATATAGACTTTTGGAGAAGCCCGTATTTACAAGAAAGTGAGTGGGAGCTCTGTAGCATTTCTGATATTATATGTGGATGACATATTGCTGATCGAAAATGATATAGAATTTCTGGATAGCATAAAGGGATTCTTGAATAAGAGTTTCTCAATGAAAGACCTCGATGAAGCTGCTTACATATTGGGCATTAAGATCTATAGAGATAGATCAAGACGCTTAATTGGACTTTCACAAAGCACATACCATGACAAAGTTTTGAAGAAGTTCAAAATGGATTAGGCAAAGAAAGGGTTCTTGCCTATGTTACAACCAAAGTAATCCAGGAGTGGATCACTGGACAACGGTCAAGAACATCCTGAAGTACCTGAAAAGGACTAAGGATATGTTTCTCATATATGGAGGTGACAAAGAGCTCATCGTAAATGGTTACGTTGATGCAAGCTTTGACACTGATCCGGACGATTCTAAATCGCAAACCGGATACGTGTTTACATTAAACGGTGGAGCCATCAGTTGGTGCAGTTCTAAACAAAGCGTCATGGCGGGATCTACATGTGAAGCGGAGTACATAGCTGCTTCGGAAGCAGCAAACGAAGGAGTCTGGATGAAGGAGTTCATATCCGATCGAGGTGTCATACCTAGTGCATCGGGTCCAATGAAAATCTTTTGTGACAATACTGGTGCAATTGCCTTGGCAAAGGAATCCAGATTTCACAAGAGAACCAAGCACATCAAGAGACGCTTTAATTCCATCCGGGATCTAGTCCAGGTGGGAGACATAGAGATTTGCAAGATACATATGGATCTGAATGTTGCAGACCCGTTGTCTAAGCCTCTTCCACGAGCAAAACATGATCAGCACCAAGGCTCCATGGGTGTTAGAATCATTACTGTGTAATCTAGATTATTGACTCTAGTGCAAGTGGGAGACTGAAGGAAATATGCCCTAGAGGCAATAATAAAGTTATTTTTTATTTCCTTATATCATGATAAATGTTTATTATTCATGCTAGAATTGTATTAACCGGAAACATAATACTTGTGTGAATACATAGACAAATAGAGTGTCACTAGTATGCCTCTACTTGACTAGCTCGTAGATCAAAGATGGTTATGTTTCCTAACCATAGACATGAGTTGTCATTTGATTAACGGGATCACATCATTAGGAGAATGATGTGATTGACTTGACCCATTCCGTTAGCTTAGCACTTGATCGTTTAGTATGTTGCTATTGCTTTCTTCATGACTTATACATGTTCCTATGACTATGAGATTATGCAACTCCCGTTTACCCGAGGAACACTTTGTGTGCTACCAAACGTCACAACGTAACTGGGTGATTATAAAGGAGCTCTACAGGTGTCTCCGAAGGTACATGTTGGGTTAGCGTATTTCGAGATTAGGATTTGTCACTCCGATTGTTGGAGAGGTATCTCTGGGCCCTCTCGGTAATGCACATCAGTTAAGCCTTGCAAGCAATACAACTAATGAGTTAGTTGCGAGATGATGTATTACGGAACGAGTAAAGAAACTTGTCGGTAACGAGATTGAACTAGGTATTGAGATACCGACGATCGAATCTCAGGCAAGTAACATACCGATGACAAAGGGAACAACGTACGTTGTTATGCGGTCTGACCGATAAAGATCTTCGTAGAACATGTGGGAGCCAATATGAGCATCCAGGTTCAGCTATTGGTTATTGACCGGAGACGTGTCTCGGTCATGTCTACATTGTTCTCGAACCCGTAGGGTCCGCACACTTAACGTTACGATGACAGTTTCATTATGAGTTTATATGTTTTGATGTACCGAAGGTTGTTCGGAGTCCCGGATGTGATCACGGACATGACGAGGAGTCTCGAAATGGTCGAGACATAAAGATTGATATATTGGAAGCCTATATTTGGATATCGGAATCGTTTCGGGTGAAATCGGGATTTTACCGGAGTACCGGGGGGTTACCGGAACCCCCCGGGGGTTAATGGGCCTACATGGGCCCTAAGGGAGAATAGGAGGTCCGGCTAGGGCAGGCCGCGCGCCCCTCCCCCCTAGTCCGAATAGGACAAGGAAGGGGGGCGGCGGCGCCCCACTTTCCCCTTTCCCCTTCCCCTTTCCTTCTCCAACAAGGCAAGAAGGGGGAGTCCTACTCCCGGTATGAGTAGGACTCCTCCAGGCGCACCCCTAGGGGCCGGCCGCACCCCCCTCCCTCCTTTATATACGGGGGCAAGGGGGCACCCCATGACACACAAGTTGATCTTCGTGATCGTTCTTTAGCCGTGTGCGGTGCCCCCTTCCACCATAGTCCACCTCGATAATACCGTAGCGGTGCTTAGGCGAAGCCCTGCGTCGGTAGAACATCATCATCGTCACCACGCCGTCGTGCTGACGGAACTCTTCCCCGACACTTTGCTGGATCGAGTCCGGGGATCATCATCGAGCTGAACGTGTGCTAGAACTCGGAGGTGGCGTAGTTTCGGTGCTTGATCGGTCGGGCCGTGAAGACGTACGACTACATCAACCGCGTTGTCATAACGCTTCCGCTTTCGGTCTACGAGGGTACGTGGACAACACACTCTCCCCTCTCATTGCTATGCATCACCATGATCTTGCGTGTGAGTAGGATTTTTTTTAAATTACTATGTTCCCCAACAGTATCTTCTGCACCTCTAACCCTAGAGGGCAGACAACCTTCTTTGCTTCGTACGTACTCTCGGGCAATTCGTTGTCCTTTGGAAGCATATTCTTTATCATTACCAGCAACTTTCCAAATCCCTTGTCAGATACACCATTCTCTGCCTTCCATTGCAGCAATTCTAGTGTGGTGCCTAGCTTTTTCTTGTCACCTACGCAATTCGGGTACAACATTTTTTTGTGATCCTCTAACATGCACTGCAACTTCTTCTCCAAATCACTTGCGCAGTTTCTCTTTGCATCGGCAATGGCCCGACCTATATCATCAACGGGCTCATCTGATGCCTCTTCTTCAGCTTCTTCCCGCATTGCCGGCTCAGCTTCTTCCCGCATTACTGGCTCAGCTTCTTCCCCCATTGTTGTATCATCGTATTTAGGGAACCCATGGCCAGGATAGCTGTCGTCGTCCTCTTCTTCTTCATTGTCTTCCATCATAACCCCTCTTTCTCCGTGCTTGGTCCAAACAATATAGTGGGGCACGAAACCGGACTTAAGCAGGTGGACGTGAATGGTTCTTGACTTAGAGTAATTTAATTCATTCTTACAGCTAGCACATGGACAAGGCATAAAACCATCCGCCCGCTTGTTTGCCTCAGCCGCAAGCAGAAAAGTTTGCACGCCATTAATGAACTCGGGAGAGCATCGGTCATCGTACATCCATTGCCGGCTCATCTTCAATACACAACACCGAAAACACCAAATTAATACAATACATAAAGTTCATACAACACTTGAATGCAACAAACAAATAACTCTCTAGCTAAAGCATTTAAATGCAACAACAAATGCGATCAATATCGCAACTAAGGTAACAATTGACCCAACAGCATAATGATATCAAGCCTCACTATCAATGGCATATTTTCTAATCTTTCTAATCTTCAAGCCCATTTTCTCCATCTTGATCTTGTGATCATCGACGACATCGGCAACATGCAACTCCAATTCCATCTTCTCCCCCTCAATTCGTTTCAATTTTTCTTTCAAATACTCGTTTTCTCTTTCAACTAAATTTAACCTCTCGACAATAGGGTCGGTTGGAATTTCCGGTTCACATACCTCCTAGATAAAAGTATCTATGTCAACTTGATGGGCATAATTTGTCATAAACACGAAATGCAACAAATAGTTTTAAAAGAGAATATACCACATCCGAATCATAACAAGGACGAGGGCCGACGGGGACGGATATCAAAACCATGGCACTATGTATAACAAACAACGTACGGGTAAGATAATTATACGAGTAACTATATATCCAAATCACACAAACATCAATTTTTTATATAAAATTCCATGAACAAGAGGCTCACCACAAGGTGGTGCCGGCGAAGGGACGGTGCGGGCGATCGACGGTGGTTACGGCGGAGATTTAGAAGGCACTAAGTAAACCACACCTACATATGCAAACTAAGTGTTATTTTGACCTCAATTTTCATATAAATCAAATACTACCACATATAATTCCTCCCAAATTACTAAAACCCACAATTAATCACTATATAAACCAATGCAAGAGCTAATCTAGCAATGAGAGATGAAAGGACAAATTTGCTAACCTTTGTGATCATTTGAATGGATGGGGGCCTGCAAATCTTGACAAATTTTGGGCAAAATTGGTGATGAACTTGAGAGGAAGAAGGGAAGAACAGAGGAGAGGGAGAGGGGAAAGGGGGAAGAACAGAGTGCGGATGGTCGAAGGGTTTATATAGGACGACCTTTAGTACCGGTTCGTGGCACGAACCGGTACTAAAGGTGCTGGAGGGGCCCCACTCTAACAACATCCTGCCACCACTTTCATTAGTACTGGTTCGTGGCACGAACCGGTGCTAAAGGTTCGCCACGAACTGTTACTAAAGAGCTCCTCCCGCCTAGCCGTTGGAACCGGCACTAATGGACACATTAGTGTCGGTTCTGTTACAAACCGGGACTAATGTGTCTCACACTTGACCCTTTTTCTACTAGTGTTATGCCTCTCCCTCATATGAAATTGCAATGACGACTACCGGTCTTGTTAACAATTGCCTAGGAAAATTCCGCACACCGATCCATCATTATTTCACGCTCCCTATTTATAATATTTAGTAATATATTCTAACTTTATGATAATAGCACCTACTTTTATGTTTTAGCTCTCTGATTTCATGCAAAGTTATCCTCTTCATACCCACAACGTAGTTTTATTCCTCGTTTCTAGTTGGAAGCAAACGTTCCGTAGAGTCGTATCAGTGGCAGATAGGACTTGAGAGAATATTGATCTTACCTTTAGCTCCTTATGGGTTCGACACTCCATACTTATCACTTCCACCTTTGGGAATTGCTACGATGATTCCCTGCACTTGGGATTATCAAGCTCTTTTCTGGCGCCGTTGTCGGGGAGCAATAGCGTGGGGTTGATATTCTCGTGTGTGCTTGTTTGCTTTCTTCACTAAGTAGATTTTATTTTCCTTTTTGTTTCTGTTTAGTTGTGGGTGAAACATACAAAAAAATTAAAAGAATGAAAGTACAAAAAAATTACTTGCCTCTCATGCCTAAAATTTTTTTCAAAAAGAGAAGTGATTGGAAAGTTATGCATTGAAGAAGTGAGGGTCGACCTTGAGCACTTGTGTTCATGCTCACGGAAACAATGTAGAAATTTTCATGGAAGTTTCTCTGTAAATAATTATCCCCATGTATATATCCATTCTATTATAAAAATAATGTGCCAAGTTTTGGTTTTAGGATGATTAGATTGCTTGTTTACTATGTGCAGTACAAAGACAGAAACTTTGGCTGTAGCGCGTGAATTTACATTTTTTACTGGAAAGTCAAATGGGTCTAAAACTTTTCGCATATTACTTCTGTACAAATGGTTCAAATTTATTTCATAATATTTGAAGTTACAGAAGTTTACTAAACTTCCAAATTACTACATACTGTCCTGTTTTTGACATCTTCTGTTTTTCGCGTGTTGTTTGTTTATTTTGATGAATCTATGGCTAGTATCGGGGGGTATGAACCATAGAGAAGTTGGAATACAGTAGGTTTAACACCAATATAAATAAAGAATGAGTTCATTACAGTATCTTAAAGTGATAGTTTGCTTTATTACACTAACAGATCTCACAAAGTTTGTGTTAAAGTTTTGTGTGGATGAAGTGTTCGAAGATCGAGGAGCTATCAATATGAGAAGAATAAAGAGAGGCAAGAGTTCAAGCTTGGGGATGCCCAAGGCACCCCAAGTAAATATTTCAAAGGATACTCAAGCATCTAAGCTTGGGGATGCCCCGGTTGTCATCTCATCTTTCTTCTTCAACAAATATCGGTATACCTCGATTTCTGCTTTGTTCATATGATTTGTGTCCTTTGTGTTTTTGTTTTTCCTTTAAGACTCATGCTAGCATGAGATATCCCTCCATTGATTTATAGAATACTCATGTGCTTCACTTATATCTTTTAAGTATGATCTTATAGAATTGTTCTTTGTGCTTTACTTAAATCTTTTGAGTATGGTTTTATAGAATGCTTCGTGTGCTTCACTTACATATTTTGAGCTTGGATATTGGTTAGTCTATATTAATTGTAGAATGCTCCATGAACTTCACTTATATCTTTTGGAGTATGAATAATACTATCATCTAAAGCGGGTTTGGAAAAGTGTCAATTTTAGGAATTAGCGATCTCACTATTCCGAATGAGAAGAATTTTGCTTATGTGTAGAGTAGAAAAATTTCTAAGCATGTAGATCATGAAAAGAATGCTTTATGTGATGGTTATATTGTTGAATTCATTCATGATGCTACTGAAAATTATTATGAGGGAGGAATATATGCTTGTAGGAGTTGTAATAATATCAAGTTTTCTCTCTATGTGCTTAAAATTTCTCCCTCGGACGACCCGGTAGGGGAGTGCGGCTAAGGCCCAAAATTGCCTGTGCAATGAAGCAATTTTTTCCTTGGGCCAACTGCGCCGGGGCTACTATATGAAGCTAGTTGCGTAAAATAGCGCGTGGGATGCACATCAGTTCGTGTATGGGCCAACACACTGGTAGGCTCCAAGACAACCTGTGTTTGTAAGGTGCGAAAAAAATCCCAAAAATGATGAGTTGAAGGATCGAAATCTTGACCTAAAAGACCCGACTACGTGCTGCTAGCCACTGGAAGACACGAGTCCTACCAACCAATGGCCAACTCAAGGATTTAAGATTATACTCCAATGCCAGATTGGTAAAAAAATTTACTTTATAAAATATATAAATTGCCAAATAATCTTGAAAACATGAATAATTTTGAAAATTCCAAACATTTTATTGTCATTCTTTACATTTTTTCAGAAATACACAACAAAATTTGAAACATTCAAAATTCACAATTTTATTTGAAAACATGAACCTTCTATAATAACATGAATATATTTTGAATTTGTGATTGTTTTTGAAAAAGGAAACACATTTTGAACACTCAGAACAATTTTTGAAAATGTGTTTCTTTAAACTCGGACATTCTTCTGAATATGCAAACATTTCACTAAAACATGAATATTTGGAATATTTTTAAAGTGCTACTGTTTTGGAAAATCTCAAATAACTTTGGAAAACACAAAGAAAAATGGATTTTTTTAAATCTAAACCAGTATTGGATGGAGAACAACGATCTAATGTTCTGAACGTTTGGCAAAATGTAATATATTTTAAAATTTTGGGCATTTTTTAAAATATGATTTTTTTCTGATATTATGAACTTTTAAAAAATTTGAATTTACTAAAAAAGGGAGAAAGAAAAATAAACTTGAAACAAAAAAAGACAAAAGAAACAAAAAAAGAAAAATAGAAACATAAGACAGAACAAAAAGAAGAAAATGATTCAACCCAACTTGGGCGCGCTATGCGATTTGCGACTATTTTGGAATGAGAACAAAGATTTAATGTTTTGAACATTTTTCAAAATGGAATATATTTAAAAATTCTAAACATTTTTTTAAATTGAATTTTTCTGATATTGTAAAGTTTTTTGAAAAAATAGTATACGAAAAAGGGAGAAAGAAAACTAAATTTCAAAGGAAAACAGGCAACAGAAATAGGAAAGAAAAAGAGAAAGAAATAGAAAAGGAAAAATAGAAACATAACTCAGAACAAAGAAAAAGAAAACGGGTCAGCCCAGCTTGGTGGCCATGTGCGAATTTCTGGCTATTTGACGCTCACTGCAATAAATAAAGTTTTGCTACCTGCGTGGGCACGAAAATAAACGGGTTGGCTTTGCTGGGCCACACTGCTGGTGGCCCATGTACGAAATTCAATCGTTTTTCCTTTTCTAATAGGGAACGGATAAAAATTTAGTACCACCTCGAATAGAAAAAAACTTTTCGATTGTGAACGGATGAAAAAATTGGAGAAACACACCTTGCTTTATTAGTAGGTATAGATATAGATATAGATATAGATCTAAGGGAACTGTTTACACCCGATGCGCCGGCCGAACCGTTGAGCCGGACACACACGACGTGTTGGATCGAAGCAAATCTGCGTCCTGCGCCCTCTCCCAGATCCTTCTTTCTTTCTTCTCACTCCCCGGCGAACCACCACCGCCAGGTGAGCTCGCGCGGCCGCGCGCGCCTCGCCCTGCGCCCCGCCGCTGACCAACAACCTCTCTCCCGCCTCCCCCTTTGCGCCCCAAGCCCATCCCCTATTGTTTTTTTGGGCTTCTTTGCATGCTCCATGGTGCACAGATGCTCCGGCGACGGAGGTAACGGGACTGTATCGGGGCGCCGCGATGGAGGTGCTGGGACCGCGCCGGGGGCACCATGCCGAGCCGTGCCGACGAGCCTCCATGGACGACCACGGTGAAGGTTGCGCCGCCAACGAGCGGACAACGATGCTGGAGCCATCATTTTGTTTTGCCTCAACCGGCGAAATTCAGAGCTGGAACCACAGCTGTTTTTTGCTGCAACCGATAAGCGAGTTGGAAACACAGTTGGTTTTTGCTACAACTATATCATTTTTTTGCTACATCCGGCGTCTCTATTTGCTACAATCTTTTGACGATGTAGTTTGGCCGATGACGACAAACAACTGCAACTGGGAGATCAGAAAAGTTGCAACTCACGCCGCGAAAAGGTACGACCGGCAACAAAAAAAAGCTACAACTATCGGACTGACGTGTTGCAACCAAAGACGGCAAACTTGTGGCCGGCGACAGCAGATAGCTGCAACCTACGACCAGGAACTGCAACCGGTGTCCAGTTTTGCTACAACCTGCATTTTGTCGTGCTACCATCGGCGTCGAGTTTTGCTACAACCGGAATCAACAGTTGGAAAAAAGCTTCAACCGAGGGTGTTTTTTGCTGCCACCATTGATGAATTTTGCTACAACCTTTAATCAGGGGGTCCGGCAGGGGCGCTGGACTGCGAGCGGCGGGGCGCGGGACTGCAAGCTGCCGGAGCTACAACCGGCGACTGGCGTTGCCGGAGCCGCGACCATCACCAGCGAGGGGAGCTGCAACCCACGGGCGAAGTTTTTTGCTGCATGTGGATCTCGACAAGAAACATGAGAGAAGACGGCAGAGAACGGCGGCGAGCGCGGCGACCGGTGGCGAGTGCGGCATCCAGTAGCGGGGGGCGGCGGAGAGAGAAGGTCCAGGTGACGGGGTGACGGCCGGCGGCCGGGAGAGGAGAGGAAGAAGGAGAGGAAAAGTCAACGTGGGGGGTCGAACGACTCCTAATCAGCGCATCGAACGGCTAGGGCGATGCGCGGGCGCCTAGCATCGCCCTAGATTTAATGCGGACCGACTCTGGCATACGTACCAAACGTTTCGCGTCCCACGTCCACCCCAAACATCGCTCCTAATCCAAGGAAGGAAAACAAACACAACATGATCGCAAACAGATCCCGAATGGTGAGATGGCCAACGCGGGGCGGCGGCGGCAGCTCGATGCAAGGAACTGTGATGGCCAAGGCGTGGGCTCGGCGGGGCTGGCGTGGATCTGGCGGATGTCAGCCGGATCGGGTCGACGACGGGCGGTTTCGGCGAGTCGGAGGGACGGCGGCGGCGGCGGCTGAGTTCCTATGGCCTGCTGCGGTTTCAGGGAGAGAGAGCTTCGAAGGTGAAGAGGAGATAGAGATAACAGAAGGAAGGGGGAGGAGGAAGGGCAGGGGCGAGGCGGCCTCGAGCCCTCGACAGTGAACCTCCGGTGGCGACGATCTCTGGTGAGAGGCGGACTCCCTTCCAAATTAGATCCAAAATCTCCACCGGAGGCCATGGCATGGATGCGCGCCGGAGGGCCTCTCTCAGCCGTGTGCCAACCATTGTCCGCATCCGTCGCTGCGCCCGGAGGAGTAGCGACGGCCGGGGCCGAGGGCCGCCGGTGCACTCCGGGATGGAGGCCGCCCTTTCGTCGAGGGCGGGGCAGCCGGAGGGTGTGTGTGTGTCGCCACTCGCCAGGACGAGGCCTCGCCACGTCAGGGTAAGCCGCTGCAAGGCCGAGGCCGCGCCCTTCTCTGTTCTAGCTAGGTCGTCGCAGAGGATGATGAGGCCGACGTCGCCTGCCCTACATGTCTCCCCACGCAAGCAACCACCGGAGAGGCTTTCCCAGAGGGTACGCGTACTGCCGAGCGCGCGCGGGACAGTGGCCGGCCCGGACGCACGCAGGCCCGCGTGCGAGCTGATCTAGCCACGGACGCTGTGCTGGCCATTGACGGGAGGGACTGCCGCCGACAGCATGCTTTCCCGCGGGTCCCGCACGGGAGATGAGGCACTGACAGTGGCTGCACGGGTGAGCTCGCAGCCGGCGTGCTCTTTGGTGGTGGCGAAAATGAGGCCGGCGCACCCGCAAGATCAGATGCATGTACTGACCGGTAAGACTTTTCTGCAACTCCATTTTCTCTTTTCACTTTTCTTTCTTGCGATCTGCCCATCTAAGTTTTTAGATGATCAGGGGAGGGAGGGAAAAACCCCACCCCCAGTTCCATTTGCAAGACTGGCCATCTGAGTCATGACCAAAATTCAGTTTAGAGTTAGCGCACTAATAATGGTTCACGTTCTCAAGGTTGATCAATGTATCTGATATATATGATGGCGTGTACTTGAGTCAAAACGTGAACACTGGCTGCTAAGCTACCGTTTAGGAATCCAATACTTAGGCTAATTAAGAGTATTGTTTTCGAAGGGAAACTAAGAGAATCTAATTTTATTGTCTTGAAGTAGCTATCCAAATCTCCCTTTCTTGACTGACAGAATCAGATCAAATTTCAATTTATTTGTAAGGCACATCTCTGCATTCTTGAGTGACGCACAATAATAATATCCCTCATGAATATGATTTCAGCACAATGAATTGAGATTACAAAAAGCGGAACCACCGCAGAGCAATGAACAAACCAATATTGCTTTTCAGGCAGATGGAGCTTTGGTGTAAATTTGAAGCATGACATATCTATTCATATCTGACAAACTTGGAAATTCAGTGGAAAGGCTAATTGTGATCTTCCTTTTCCATGATACTCCGTTTACTCGAGTGGTCAAGACTTTTCCGAACCTCTCATTGTAGAAGAGCAGGTCGAATATTTGTGTTATGTCTAAGCTATAGAAGAGCACGGGGTACGTCGATGGCTGTTCATGCAGCTGCAGCAGTAGGCATGGGTTGATGAAAGTGAATACCAGACTAGCTAGCAGTTTGCATGAGTCATGGGTCTCCCTGATTGGTGATGACACGCTTTGACTGAATGTTGCATCAGCAATACTTGTGTTCAGCTTATCAAGATATCTGTCCATGCATATCTTCTTGAGGAACAGAACATAAAACCATGCATATCTTCTTGCTTTGACAGATTTTATGCATTCAAAAATTATTCTAACTGCATCCGCATTAGCAGAGAAGGCCAAGCGAAGAGGTTGCATGGACATGGGAATAAGTAAACAAGCCTCGTCCTTCTTCTATATATGCGTCAAAGTAAAACTCTACAATACAAAGCAAACCAAGATACTTGGTATTAGTGAAATCCATAGATCAGCTAGGTAAGTACAAAGCTACGAATTTTCATGTAGCTATGTAAGTTTTGTGATGTTTCCTACTTTTCAGTCTATAAGTAAGTTTATTAGTTGATCCAGTGCTGAAAATAATTCAATTGAACATGTTTGTTCTAGCACTTTTTTGGCAACCATTCACGTACATATGCAGTTTTGATTCCATGTGAAGTCAATGACTGGTTTTTTTTATGAAATTCTTCAGGTTTGCTTGGTGAAGTTTCATTTATAAAAGAAGATATGTTTAATTATTATTTTGAGAAAAGAAGATATGTTTAATTGTGGGGAATTTTCGCAGGTAATATCCATCTAGCACTACTTAATTAAGACCGATGGGTGTACAATACTTAAAAGAGCTGATGTTGCATGGAGAACGTTTTTTTTTGTCCTATTGGTTGCATGTAAATATCAGACCGTAAGAGTACTGAAACAAAAGACAAATGGGTGTGCAAAACTTAAAAGAGCTGATGTCGCTACTTGAGAACTTAATCATGCCTTTGCTCAATTTTAAATTTTAAACTTCAATTAGTGTCTACTCAGCCTCTAATTTGCTGATTATTGAGAAAATGCTGGACATCTAATGTTGTTTTTATCTCAGTGTTACATTGGAAAATCATATGTGGTAACAGACATGTTCACCAGGGCGTAAGTTTGTGTGTACCTGATTTCCAATGTACTATTAATTTTTTGGCAGATCTCTTGAACTAAATAATGGGTAATAGTTTTCAAAATAAACTATTTCTATTTCTGTTTTGGTCGAGCTAGCAAGCTACTCAGGAGAACAAATATGATTCACCATGTATTGTAATTAATCAGTTTTGTATAGTCCAATTCAATTAGCTTTTAAAGTCTTAAACATTCCATTGTGTTACCGTTGTTCAATAATGGGTATGCCATACGGCGTCTGAGCTCATCGCCTTGGGATTGACCATGTTCAGATGCTTTGTGATTAGGCCGACATGCATCCACTATCAACAAGAGTGGGATGGAGGATAAGCGTCAACACGGGTGGGACTACGTTGAATAAAGGATGTTGTACTATGGAAGTCTTGAGCCATACTTATTGGGCTAGAGGCGTATGATAGTTTTTTCGCCCATAGCAAATTTTGATTCAAATCTTGACTCTCTGAAGTCACAAGACAATTACGTAGGTAAGGTGCTGCTTTTAGTCGTGCATAGCTCTAGGTTTAGATAGTTGATCCGAATTGGACACACGCTAGCCGACCTTATAATAAATCCTATTAAGTAAAGACAATGCATGCTTAGATGTCAGAAGTGCCCACTGTTTCAAGAGTGTTCATGCTACAATTCATTTTAACTTTCTATCACAGTTTAACATAAAAAGTGGCAACATGAATGAGTCATTAGCAATGTGCAAGGATATTTATTTTTAGCTGGGGATATGAACAATCCTATCATTATCGCCGACGAACATAAAAAGTGGCACTAAATGGTATTTCTCCCGGTGCAATGCGCGGGCACATCACTATCAAGAAAAGCATGTTCAGTTTAGGTTACTTCTATCAAAAATTTGTTCGTATGTATGGTGCCAAATACGGGGCATGCATGTTGATTCTCATAACAGATTTTTTTGGTGCACTTGCTCAACTACACGTAGAATGAAGCTTAAGACAACATCCACCAGAATTGCATAAGCTTATTAGGAATCACTGAGATAATTATTTATGTTGTTGTTATATGCATACAATGCTAAATTATAGTATTGCTTGAAACTCATTTATTTTTAGTGCTATCAGAATGTATTCTATGCATGTGAATTTTCACATTTGGTTGTAATATTTGTCAAGACATGCATTGCACGTGCATGCTTAGTAGTTGCTTGTGATAATCGAAGGGGAAAGAGAATGAGTCATGGATGTTGGGGAGTGGGGGCTTTGGGAGTGTGATTCAGGTCTACATCGAACGACTGCTCATGGACAAATCAGACAACACAAGGGATCTTGCCTCAGGAACCTCCCCTTGATCGATCATATGGTGCCTAATTAGTTCAGGGGTTGAGAGGATCAGAGATGTACCTAGATTTCTGGAAGAAGGCATTGAGCTCGTCCCAGTGGGTTTGTGGCGGAGCTTCATGGGGCCAAAGGAGGCCATTGCCCCCCCCCCCCCTACTCTAGAAAAATTCTTAAGTGCACCCTTAATTATTACGCTTGAATATCAAAGACTTCTTAGAGCACATGCATACTTTATCTTCTTCGCCCCCTCAACTGTGATTAGCCCCCTTATAATCTTCGTCAAGCTCGGCCAACCGCGCGTGAATCCGAACGTCTCCAAGTCGTTCTTGGCATACGACACACACGGTGACCGCCCGTCATCAGGGGTACGGTACAACACCTTGTCCTGCAGCGTGTCGCCCAACCAGAGCACTAGCGGCGAGAAGGTTGCAAAAGGGGAGTTCCGCTTGATAGATGATCTCCTGCCGCTGCTAGACCTAGTGAGTGGGTGGGACGACCGGGTCGCCTACCTCTGAAGGCATTGAGTAGGATTTCATTGGAGGGATCCTACAGAAGATCGAGTTGAGAACGAAAGGCAAATGCGGTCAGCGCGCCGGCGGTGAGCGGAGGGGAGAGGAGAGGGGGCGCAGGGCGTGGCCACTCACCAGGTTGAGGAGGGAGGCGCTGCCCCAGCTGCACGTCCCATAGTCGCATTTATCCGCCGACCACCAACCAGTGTGGCGCAGACGAAGTAGTCGCCGGTGGACGCGATGGAGACGCGACCGTCCACCTTGACGACACCCAACTTGGCCGCCGCGCCGAGCTGCAACAGAGCGAACAGGCACAACGCCCCAGTGAGCCACACTCGACATGGGACGCCGTCGACGGGGCCCCTGGCAGCCGCGGACAACGCCGACACCGCGTCCGGCACGACGGGAGAGCAGCTTCCACATGCGGACTGACAACTCCTCGCCAGCGAGCCTCACGGACAACTCGATCGTCATCTCTTCCTTGTGCTCCCTCGCCCTCCGCCGGCCGGACAAGTGGAAAGCACCATTGATGTACCAGGAAAACAAGAACAAGAACGGGAGGATTGACGAATGCACGCACCGATAAGTTAGGGGGCTCTAGCCCCCCCCCCCCCCCTCCTATCACAAACTCCACATTGTATATCTTCAAAAATTGTTTATGTTTTACATATACAACATACTTTTTAAATAATTAACATGTTAATTTAAAGTCCGTATCAAGCCCTTTAGAATCTCAAACCGCAGGGCTTGCACAAGGATTTCAGAAGTCAACTGAACACGAATGGAATGCATCAGAAGACACTGCATGTTCCAGAGGTTTATGACTAGATGTGGCGGCTTGGTTCTCCCTGAGGTGTCGGTCTTGGATGGTGCATCTATCAGTCACAATTGTGTAGTACTTTTTAATCATTTCAGTAAATTTTCAAGTATCTGTATCGCCAGCAACATTTGTCGGTACTTTAGACACATAACATATTTATTCCTCGAAGGTTAATATCCATTGCCTTCCAGAGGCCCCCGTCTTGTTTTATGTTGTTAAAGTCATACCCCATCCGTTCCTAAATATAAGTCTTTTTTAAGATTCTAATATGAACTACACATGGATCAAAATGAATGAATCTATACTCTAGAATATATTTATATACATCCAGATTTGTATTTAGAAACGGAGGAAGTATATGCTCGTACTGATTTCTTATAATGATATGTATCGTTTTCATCGAACGCCTACAGGGAATAATCATGTCAAACATTTCATCTTATGTATATGTGGATATATCTTGATCTTTGGCGGTAGGCGACTACTCAGCGCCGGCGCACCGGCAGAAACTTTCTGCCGGTCGCATGCCAGCCGCTGGATTACTTCATTTGTGGCTGTTAGATTAGAACCCCGACGTCATCTTTTCCCATTCCCTGATTCCTCTTAGATTGGATCCAGAGAGATGGAAATCAGCGTTGACCTGCTCTATACAAACTGCCCCCCGCAGGCTGCCTCGTCAACGGCGGCACGCCATCTCTCCATAGTCGTCGACGCATCACCGGCGCCTTCTCGACCGTCGCCATCGTCGACCACGCTAACCGTCTCGTCATCCGTTCGTGGTCTACCCATCAAACCACGTTGCTCGTGGCCTTGCTGTCGTCGGTTGCAGCATACTTTACACCCGCCGTCGTAGCCCTCCCGTCTGTCTCCGGTGCAGCTCACCGGCGGCATGGTCATGCGTCCCCAAATGCAACCTCCACCTCTCCCCTGGATGCAGCTCCCATGTAGCAAAAAAACATGTTGATGGAAGCTTTTCTGGTTGCCGGTTGAAACAAAATAAAGGCTCTGAATGTTGTTTCCAGCTCAAGGCTTCACGGGTTGTAGCAAAATAATCTGCCGATTCCAGCTCTGGCAGCCTAGAGGTGCACTACAGCAGCCCAGAGGTGCACTACAGCAGCTCATCTGGAAGGTATGGGCGCCGGGGAAAATCAAGTTCTTCATGTGGCTGTTGCACCACGACCGGCTCTGGTGCAATGACCGGCTGCAGCGGCGCGGATGGGAAAATGGCTACTTCTGCCAGTTATGCCTCAGAAGCTTGGAGAGCTCGGTACACCTTCTTTGGGACTGCCCCACGTCACAGCAGAATTGGGCCAGGGCAGCGGCATGTAGGGGTTGCGGCGCGTTGAACCCAGCCACTTGGGACGGGTGTAAGACCACAACGGAGGCCGTCACTGCAATAGTCTCTGCATCATCACCATCCGACAGGCGAGCCACCAAATCCATGGTGGCTCTGGTTGCATGGCACATCTGGCAGGAACGCAACAGCTGCACGTTCAGGAAGAAGGCGGCTTGCGTTGACGATGTGATTAGTGCCTGCAGAAGAGAGTTGGAGCAATGGAGACTAGCAGGACCGAAAGGATTAGAGCCCCCCTTTGGGGATATCACATGAGGAATAAACCTTAGCTGTACCTAGAGGGTAGGGGGAGGGGGAGAGCCTGTGTGCTCTTCTTTAAACCCGGTCTTTCTTCAGTCGCTAATCTCCTTTGATTAGTGACAATTTTTGTAACTCTCTCTTCTGCTAAATCAATGAAAAGCCAGTCAACTGGGTCTTTCAAAAAAAAAAAAGATTCCAGCTCTGGCGTCGGGCAGTGGCAAAAATAAATGCTCTGTTGGTTGTAGCAAAATCCTTCGTCGGTAGTAGTAAAAACTGATGACGGTTGCAATAAAAAATGCCACCGCCGTAGTAGGTCGCAGCTCCGCCGTGATGGATGTAGCAAATCCATCGCTGGTAGAAGCAAAATTCATGGATGGTTGCAGCTAGGGGTGGATGTTCGATCGTCGGAGTGGAGCTAGATGGATGGATGGAGCGGATTCCATGGCGGCACCGGGGGCGCACGGGAGGAGTACGAGCGAGCAACGCGCGGCTGGTAGCATGCAACTTCTGCCATTCCATGGCGTAAAAGGTAGGGGACAGAAAAAGAGAGGAAGAAGACCGAGGCTATGATGGAAAGGGACGTGGGGTGGGGCCACTACGAAACGTGTGTCCGTGGAATTAGGAGGGATCGAACGAAACGATCGAACGCGCAGCGCGCGTCCGGCGCTAACGCTTCGGCCGGCGCACCAGGGCTAAACGTTTCCCTTGGCGGTATCAACCATTCACCAAGAGGTATTACGCTGTCATTTCAGCAACTCATGCATCTGTGTGTTTTCCATATTAAGTGCTCAAATTTTAGGTTAACATGATATAGACTTAGTGTGTGCTTTGTTTAAAAGTGCGAGTTGCACGCCTTCTGATTTCTCCTTTCCCATTTCATCTATCTACCAAGAATATGAATCATCGGTAGATTACTTATAATTCTCAGATTTCGATATGATGCCGGCGCTTGCGATCGAGATCAGTTTGTTTGATCTGGGGTTCATATTTTTCTTCAGAATTCATACGTTTGAGTCTTCTATATTTAAATCCCGTTGAAACAAGAAACAACGAGCACGAAATCTCGGTTCGAGCCTAGAGAAAACAAGCATGCATGTCGGCAATGCCGTCACCGCCGCCGGTGCGCGTGGTGTCGTCGCGCACAGTGAAACCGCCGCCCCAGCCGCGCGAGCGAATCCCGCTCACCTCCTGGGACATCGCCGTCATATCCGCCCATTACATCCAGGCGGGCCTCCTCTTCGCGCCGGCACCGGCACCCACAGGAGCCGATGTCGCCAACCACCTCGCCGACCACTTCGTCACCGGACGTCATTGGCTGCTCAAACTCCATTGACTGCGACGGCCAGGGCGTCGAGCTCCTCCAGGCCGTCGTCGAACGCGTCGCGGTCGCTGGCATCGTACCTCCCGGCGTGGACGTCCCGAAGGTCATCGAGGCCTTCTTCCTGCTTGACGACGCCGTCAATTATGACGGCCACCAGCTCCCGCTCTTCGCTGCGCAGGTCGCGGAGCTCGCGGACGGTGTCTTCGTCGGCTTCGTGTGCAACCACGCGCTGGCCTTTTTTTCCAAAAGGGGGACTCCCCGGCCTCTGCATAAGAACGATGCATGCGGCCAACTTATTAAATAAACAAATAGCTTCAACAAGGTCTTAAGGTCTCAAACGAAAATAAACGGGAGCTCACGTACAGCCAAAAGGGCCAAAAACAAACTAGCCACAAAAAGGCACAACCGGCTGGCATAAGAGAGATAGGTAAACTAATTGTCTCTTCTATTACATGACCGCCATCCAAACGGTTGAAAATATCCTGAGCTACCATCTCCCAGCGGATAGACCCAGTAACCAAACGCTCCATGGCCTCCGTCGGAGTGAGTAGCGACCACATACGGATCAACGCAGTGGCTCGGAAAATAACCTGCAAAAAATGAATATTTGTTTTTCTGTTAAAAATCAAATCATTACTGCAGTTCCAGACTACCCACAATAAAGCACAGAATCCTATGCGAACGTGTCTCGTTGTTTCGGGCTCTATCTTGTTGAGCCACATTCCAAATAACGTGTTGACAGAAGTCGGTGGAGTAATATTAAATGCAACATGGACTGTCCGTCATAGAACTTTAGCTAACGCGCAATCAAGAAAGAGGTGTTTGATAGTTTCATCCCGATCACAGAAACTACACCTAGTAGGTCCTGTTCAATTACGCTTTGCCAAATTGTCCTTGGTTAATACTACTTGATTATGAACAAACCAAATAAACACTTTGATTTTTTAAAGGAACTTTGACAACCCAAACATGTTTAGAACTAGGAATTAAGCTTGAATTGATAACATCAACATACATTGATTTAACTGTAAACTCTCTAGACCTAGTCAGCTTCCAGCGTAATTTATCGGGCTGTTGGGATAGCTGAACCTCCATCAGTCTACCTACTAGATGAAGCCATTGTTCCCAACGATTGCCAACTAGCGTCCTCCTGAACAGAATATTAAGGGGAGCGGATTGAAGTACCGTTGCAACGAACGCCTCCCGTCGTTGAAGAATTCGATACAGAGACGGGTATTGAATGGCAAGGGGGTCTCCCCGAGCCAAGTATCCTCCCAGAAACGCGTGCTAGCACCGTTGCCAATAATAAACTTTGTCCTATTAAACAACGTTTCTCAACGCGCTGGCCGAGATCACGTGTGCCAGGCTGGCGCCTTCGGGAGCTCAAGCAGCGTCGCGCCAGCGGCCATTGTTCGAGTGCTGGTCTCCCGACGGCGGCTCGTGCTGCCGTGCGCACACGGACCCGTCGGAGCTCGTCCAGAGGCCGGCGCGGAGAGCAAATAATTCACTCTTGGTGGTATCATATATCATTCAGGGTGGACACGGTCCGGTCCCTGACCGAGCCGTCGTTTGGACCGGCCGTCGGCGGTCCGGACCGGACCGGACCGAACAGCATCGCGGTCCTCTTTTCAGGGACCGGACCGCAACGACGAAAGCCCGAGACGGACCGAGCGGCTCATTTGGACCGGCCGATGGTCACCCCAGAGCTCGCGCCGGAGCACGGCGATGCGAGGAGGGCGCTGGAAGCAGCAGGGCTCGTCTTGGAGGTGTCCGGCGACTTTTGTGACTCACGGTGGACGGAACGGCGACCAGGCGGAACTCGGGCAGCAATAGCGACGAAGAATCTGGCACGACAGTCGGTGCACGACGGCCGGTGTACAATGGCGGTGTAGGGCCTCCCGCTTCAAGTTCTACCTTCCAGGTGATAGATCCAAGCATGGCGCATCCAGTAGACATGATTTCCAGCGTCAGGGAGGCCAGCGGCCGCGCGGATGAACGACGGCGGCGCAGACCAGCGCACGACGGACGTGCCCGCCACGCAGCTCTGGCGACGAGCTCGCCACGCGCCTGCCACGACCTCGACACACCCCCGCCACGCCCCTGCAACGCCCTTGGCACGCCCCCGCCATGCCCCCGCCTCGTCCCGACATGCCCCCGCCACACCCCCGCCATGCCACAACTCGTGTTCGTCGGTCCGCTCGGTCGGACCGAGCTTTAACCGGACTGGACCGAGGGATTTTCGGTCCCGTTTGCAGGGCCCGGACCGGCTAGATTTTATGCCGGGCCAGGACCGAGCCTGGCCGGACCGAGCGAGCCACAAGCCGGTCCAAAAGACAACTTGTGCCGTCCACCCTGATATATCATAAATGGCCGGGGCAATCTCTTGTACTATGAAATCAATATTATCAGATGCACCATTGATTGTATTTTCGTACTATATAGTTTTAGTATTGTAGATGTTCATAATTTTTTTATAAATTTGGCAAACTTTGTGTAGTTTAAATTTAATCAGATCTTATGTCACGCCTGCAGATGATACATCCGCAGCGGACTGAAAGTGCAGTTAAGTTAACTGAACTGCAACAAAGCTAGCTAGTCACGTGTTGGGCCATAGGCCATGTAAGCAAGCGTGTGTTGGGCCTGAGGCCATGTGTGGGTGTGAGAGGGCCCAAGGGACAGCTACATATTGTACCGTGGACGAGATGATGGGCATGAAATGGAAAGATCTCGATTCTCCTTTCCCCTTCTCCAAGCTCTCTCCTCACCTACTCTGCATCTCGATCCCCTTTCTCATATCGATCTCCTCTCCTCTCTGGGTCGTGACAATTCTGGTATTCAGAACCAATTTTTTCCCCACTACCTCGCCGTTGCCGCTGATCTCACACCCTCACGATTGCCGGTAACATCCACCGGGATAGGTGCGGGCCGCTCCGGCGAGTTCGCACATAATCCTACTCGGGGTTCGGTTTATTTGGAGCGAGACCACGGCGCCGCCCTCCAAACCCTCGGCCCAGACTCGTCGGGTGCTCGACGCCATGTCGGAGACTACCGACAAGCTGCAGAGTCTGCTCGAGTCAGTCATCCGCCGTCTCGACGCAAACCAGAAAACTGCCGACGAGCGCCACCAAGAACAGCTCTCCCACAACAACCAGATCTCCGAGGAACTCAAGCACCTCGCCAAGCAGATCGACCTCACCCGGGCCGACGTGGATGAGGCCCGTAAGACCCCGCCAGCAACCGATCCAGCCGCCACGACCGGCGAGGGCACCTCGTCGCCTTCAGCGACCATGGACTCCTCCGCACGTGCACCACCACCACCTCCACCATCGATCCGCCCCACACCGAACCCCTCTCCACGGACGGCGCGGCACAGCTTTCGTTCGCACGGCTCGTCAACCACGGCCCCCCACTGCTGATCGCCGGGGCCCCGTAGCCCACCGAGCGCGAGCGCCACGGTGACTACTACACGAAGCCGCCCAAGCATGATTTCCCTTGGTTTGACGGCACCACAACGCGCATCTGGCTAGAACGGTGCGTGTCCAACTTTGAGTTGTACAGTGTGGTGCCGCAAAATTGGGTGACCACCGCCGTGCTATACATGGAAGGCCTGGCGGCGATGTGGCTGCAAGCATACCGACTGAAGCATCCCGGGGTCAGTTGGGAGACCTTCAGAGCAGCAATAGAGGAGGAATTTGGGCCAGAACAATTTGAGACACAGATGCATGAATTAGTTCAGTTACGACAGACGGGGAGTGTGCAGGATTATCGGAAGCAATTCGAGACCCGCATGTATCATCTCTTGTCCCTGGATCCAACCCTAAGCACCCAGTTCTCCATATCACAGTTTCTGCTTGGACTCAAGGACGAGCTACGGCACGAGGTGCGCCTGCAGAGCCCCTCCAGCATCACACGAGCAGCCGTGTTTGCGCGCATCCAGGAAGAGGAATTGGAGAAACAGCGTCTGCCGCGCCATCCCACTATTCCTGTGGGCTTTCCTCCTCCTCCGCCAGCAGCTCCAGTGCCAGCACAAGCACGAGCAACGGTGCCTCCGCGTCAGGGTGGGGACGATTATGCCCGGGAACGTCAACTGTGCGAATTCTGGCGTGCCAACGGCCTTTGTTTCCGCTATGGTGACAAATACTCCCGCGAGCATCAGTGTAAACGCACATGACAGATTTTGATGATTGAAGTGGGCGATTTTGGCGAGATTTTGTCTGATGACACGGTGCATTCATTGCAGCTGTTGGACGCACCAGTGGGACAAGAGCCTGAATGTTGCTCTCTGTCTCAACATGCTGTATCAGGCGAGGAAGGCCCTGCTACAATCCGTTTGCGTGCACAAGTGGGTGATCAGGTTATGTTGTTGCTCGTGGATTCGGGAAGCTCACACAACTTCATCAGTGAAGTGTTCGCCGCTCGGATCGCTGCTCAAACAGAGGAGTTACCCCCAGTTACAGTTCGAGTGGCCAATGGTCAAAGATTGCACTGTAACAAAATTGTTCATTAGTTGGCATGGCAGGTTCCAGGACACACTTTCCATACTGATCTCCAGGTTCTTCCACTGAGCGCATATGATGGAGTGCTTGGCATCGACTGGCTCTCAGCACACAGCCCCATGCTCTGTCACTGGCAACTGAAGACGATCCAATTCGACGTCAATGGTAAAACCGTCCACCTGCAAGGAGTAAAATCTTCAGACCTGCCTCGCATCTCTGAATTGGATGCCTATGAGTTGCATCGCATGGAAGTGGCGAATGACATTTGGAAAGCAGCCTTGGTTACCGTCGTCAGTATTCAGAAGGTGTTATTTGAATTTGAAGACGGGTTTACTAAACCCACTACTTTGCCACCCCGTCGTCAGTATGACCATGGCATTCATTTGGAGCCTAGCACCACCCCAATTAACACCAACCCATACTGCTACTCGCTGGCACAAAAAGATGAACTCGAGCGGCAAGTAGATGACATGCTCAACTCCGGCATCATCGCAGACAACATGAGCCCTTATGCGGCCCCGGTCCTGCTTGTCAAGAAGAAGGACGGCAGTTGGCGTTTTTGTGTCGAATTTCGACGACTCAACTCTGCAACAGTGAAGAACAAGTTTACCCTACCTGTTGTTGGCGAGCTCCTTGATGAATTGGCAGGGGCCAAATACTTCTCCAAGATTGATTTACATGTTGGGTATCATCAAATTTGCATGAGGGAGGAGGACGAGGAAAAGACTGCCTTCAAGACACACCATGGCCACTACCACTTCCAGGTGATGCCATTTGGCCTATGCAATGTGCAGGCAACTTTCCTGTGCTTGATGAACACGGTGTTCGGCCGTGATGTCTACTACACAACCTTCTTCTTGTAGACGTTGTTGGGCCTCCAAGTGCAGAGGTTTGTAGGACAGTAGCAAATTTCCCTCAAGTGGATGACCTAAGGTTTATCAATCCGTGGGAGGCGTAGGATGAAAATGGTCTCTCTCAAACAACCCTGCAACCAAATAACAAAGAGTCTCTTGTGTCCCCAACACACCCAATACAATGGTAAATTGTATAGGTGCACTAGTTCGGCGAAGAGATGGTGATACAAGTGCAATATGGATGGTACATATAGGTTTTTGTAATCTGAAAATATAAAAACAGCAAGGTAACTAATAATAAAAGTGAGCACGAACGGTATTGCAATGCTAGGAAACAAGGCCTAGGGTTCATCTTTCACTAGTGCAAGTTCTCTCAACAAAAATAACATAATTGGATCATATAACTATCCCTCAACATGCAACACAGAGTCACTCCAAAGTCACTAATAGAGGAGAACAAACGAGGAGATTATGGTAGGGTACGAAACCACCTCAAAGTTATCCTTTCTGATCGATCTAATCAAGAATATGTAGTAAAATAACACGAAGCTCTTCTTTCCGTTCGATCTATCATAGAGTTCGTACTAGAATAACACCTTAAGACACAAATCAACCAAAACCCTAATGTCACCTAGATACTCCAATGTCACCTCAAGTATCCGTGGGTATGATTATACGATATGCATCACACAATCTCAGATTCATCTATTCAAACCAACACAAAGTACTTCAAAGAGTGCCCCAAAATTTCTACCAGAGAGTCAAGACGAAAACGTGTGCCAACCCCTATGCATAAGTTCACAATGTTACAGAACACGCAAGTTGATCACCAAAACATACATCAAGTAGATCACGTGATATCCCATTGTCACCACAGATAAGCACATGCAAGACATACATCAAGTGTTCTCAAATCCTTAAAGACTCAATCCGATAAGATAACTTCAAAGGGAAAACTCAATCCATTACAAGAGAGTAGAGGGGGAGAAACATCATAAGATCCAACTATAATAGCAAAGCTTGCGATACATCAAGATCGTACCACCTCAAGAACACGAGAGAGAGAGAGAGAGAGAGAGAGAGAGAGAGAGAGAGAGAGAGAGATCAAACACATAGCTACTGGTACATACCCTCAGCCCCGAGGGTGAACTACTCCCTCCTCGTCACGGAGAATGCCCGGATGATGAAGATGGACACCGGTGATGGATCCCCCCTCCGGCAGGGTGCCGGAACAGGGCCCCGATTAGTTTTTGGTGGCTACAGAGGCTTGCGGCGGCGGAACTCCCGATCTACTGTGTTCTTCGATGTTTTTAGGGTATATGGATATATATATGCGAAAGAAGTCGGTCAGGGGAGCCACGAGGGGCCCATGACGGTGGGGGGCGCGCCTAGGGGGGCAAGCGCGCTTCCCTGCCTCGTGGCCACCTCGAAGCTTCCTTGACGTCTACTCCAAGTCTCCAGGATTGCTTCCATTCCAAAAATAACTCTCCCGAAGGTTTCATTCCGTTTGGACTCCGTTTGATATTCCTTTTCATCGAAACACTAAAATAGGCAAGAAAACAACAATTTGGGCTGGGCCTCTGGTTAATAGGTTAGTCCCAAAAATAATATAATAGCATGGAACAATAAAAAATTATAGATACGTTGGAGACGTATCAAGCATCCCCAAGCTTAATTCCTGCTCGTCCTCGAGTAGGTAAATGATAAAAACAGAATTTTTGATGTGGAATGCTACCTAACATATTTTTCAATGTAATTTTATTTATTGTGGCATGAATATTCAAATGCATAAGATTCAAAATGAAATTTTAATATTGACATAAGAACGATAATACTTCAAGCATACTAATAAAGCAATCATGTCTTCTCAAAATAACATGGCCAAAGAAAGCTATCCCTACAAAATCATATAGTCTGACTATGCTCTATCTTCATCACACAAAATATTTAAATCATGCACAACCCCGATGACAAGCCAAGCAATTGTTTCATACTTTTGATGTTCTCAAACTTTTTCAATCTTCACGCAATACATGAGCGTGAGCCATGGACATAGCACTATAGGTGGAATAGAATGGTGGTTGTGGAGAAGACAAAAAGGAGAAGATAGTATCACATTAACTAGGCGTATCAACGGGCTATGGAGATGCCCACCAATATATATCAATGTGAGTGAGTAGGGATTGCCATGCAACGGATGCACTAGAGCTATAAGTGTATGAAAGCTCAACAAAAGAAACTAAGTGGGTGTGCATCCAACTTGCTTGCTCACGAACACCTAGGGCATTTTGAGGAAGCCCATCATTGGAATATACAAGCCAAGTTCTATAATGTAAAATTCTCACTAGTATATGAAAGTGACAACATAAGAAACTCTCTATCATGAAGATCATGGTGCTACTTTGAAGCAAAAGTGTGGTAAAAGGTGTACCGGGATGTGCAATGAATCAAGAGTGACATGTACGAAAGAATTATGAATGGTGGCTTTGCCACAAATACGATGTCAACTACATCGTCATGCAAAGCAATATGACAATGATGGAGCGTGTCATAATAAACGGAATGGTGGAAAGTTGCATGGAAATATATCTCGAAATGGCTATGGAAATGCCATAATAGGTAGGTATGGTTGCTGTTTTGTGTAAGGTAATGGTGGGTGTATGGTACAGGCGAAAGTTGCGCGGCACAAGAGAGGCTAGCAATGGTGGAAGGGCGAGAGTGTGTATAATCCATGGACTCAACATTAGTCATAAAGAACTCATATACTTTTTGCAAAAATCTATTAGTTATCGAAACGAAGTACTACGCGCATGCTCCTAGGGGATAGATTGGTAGGAAAAGACCATCGCTCGTCCCCGACCGCCACTCATAAGGAAGACAATCAATTAATAAATCATGCTCCGACTTCATCACATAACGGTTCACCATACGTGCATGCTACGGGAATCACAAACTTTAGAACAAGTATTTCTCAAATTCACAACTACTCAACTAGCATGAGTTTAATATCGCCATCTTCATATCTCAAAACAATCATAAGGAATCAAACTTTTCATAGTATTCAATGCATTTTATATGAGAGCTTTTATTATATCCCTCTTGGATGCCTATCATATTAGGACTAGTTTCATAACCAAAGAAAATTACCATGCTGTTCTAAAGACTCTCAAAATAATATAAGTTAAGCACGAGAGTTCATCTACTTCTTCAAAATAAAACAACAGTCGTGCTCTAAAAGATATAAGTGAAGCACTAGAGCAAACGACAAACTACTCCAAAAGATATAAGTGAAGAGCAATGAGTAGTCGAATAATTATGTAACTATGTGAAGACTCTCTAACATTTAAGAATTTCAGATCTTGGTATTTTATTCAAGCACCAATCAAAACAAAAGAAAATAAAATGATGCTCCAAGCAAAACACATATCATGTGGTGAATAAAAATATAGCTCCAAGTAAAGTTACCGATGAATGAAGACGAAAGAGGGGATGCCATCCAGGGCATCCCCAAGCTTAGGCTCTTGGTTATCCTTTAATATTACCTTGGGGTGCCTTGGGAATCCCCAAGATTAGGCTCTTGCCGCTCCTTATTCCATAATTCGTTGAATCTTTACCCAAAACTTGAAAACTTCACAACACAAAACTCAACAGAGATTTCATAAGCTCCGTTAGTATAAGAAAATAAATCACCACTTTTGGTACTGTTGTGAACTCATTATAAATTCATATTGGTGTAATATCTACTGTATTACAACTTCTCTACAGTTCATACCCTCCGATACTACTCATAGATTCATCAAAATAAGCAAACAACACATAGAAAACAGAATCTGTCAAAAACAGAACAGTCTGTAGTAATCTGTATCAAACATATACTTATGGAACTCCAAAAATTCTGAAATAAATTGGTGGACCTGAGTAATTTGTCTATTAATCATCTGCAAAAATAATCAACCTAAAATCACTCTCCAGTAAAAAAATGTCAGCTAATCTCGTGAGCGCTAAAGTTTCTGTTTTTTACAGCATGATCATAAAGACTTCACCCAAGTCTTACCAAAGGTTCTACTTGGCACAAGCACTAATTAAAACATAAAAACACATATAACCAGAGGCTATATAGATTATTTATTGCTAAACAGGAGAAAAAGCAAATAACAAAAATAAAATTGGGTTGCCTCCCAACAAGCGCTATCGTTTAACGCCCCTAGCTAGGCATGACGATTTCAATGATGCTCACATAAAAGATAAGAATTGAAAAATAAAGAGGTCATCATGAAGAATATGAATAGCACATTTAAGTCTAACCCACTTCCTATTAATAGGGATTTTGTGAGCAAACAACTTATGGGAACAATAATCAACTAGCATAGGAAGGCAAAACAAGCATAACTTCAAAACTTTAAACACATAGAGAGGAAACTTGATATTATTGCAATTCTACAAGTATATATTCCTCCCTTATAATAATTTTCAGTAGAATCATGAATGAATTAAACAATATAACCATCACATAAAGCATTCTTTTCATGATTCACAAGCATAGAAATTTTATTACTCTCCACATAAGCAAAATTCCTCTCATTCGGAATAGTGGGAGTATCATAAGAAACTCGAATACTATAAATTGTTTCCATATTAAAAGAGTAATGTTCAGAAAAAGGGTAATCCTAATCATGACAAGTTTTATAAATATAATCATCACTACTTTTTATAGCATAATTTTCATCACAATAATCATCATAAGTAGCAACTTTGTTCTCATCATAATCAATTGAAACCTCTTCTGAAATAGTGGATTCATCACTAAATAAAGTCATGACCTCTCCAAATCCACTTTCATAAATATTATAAGATTCAACACCCTCCAAAATAGTGGGATCATTACTTCCTAAAGTTGACACTCTTCCAAACCCACTTTCATCAATATAACCATCATAAATAGGAGGCATGCTATCATCATAATAAATTTGCATATCAAAACTTGGGAGGTTAAACATATCATCTTCATAAAACATATCTTCCACAAGCTTGGGACAAACATTAACTGCAGCAAATATATTCTCAAACTTGCCATTTTCATCAAACATAGCATCCCCAAGCTTGGGCCTTTTCATATCATAAGCATAATCACTCTCATCATTAATAGTATGGATAGCACCAATAGTATAGCAATTATCATCATCACAATGAGTAATAGGAGCAACATCATTTGGGAGGGATACCATTCTACCTTTGCTTCTCCGTCTTCTCTTTTTCTTCTTCACATCATGTGTGGGTTCAACCCTCTTTTTTGAGCTCCTTATTGATGAGATTGGTTGAATAGAAGGCTCATCCTCGTTACCTGATTCATCATAAGAAATAATAGGAGGATATTGGGAAGTATCTTCCCTTTCGTTAGTATTCTATTCATCTTCTATTTGTTTTCTTGTCTCTATGTAATTGGCAATATAAGGATTTTCAATGCAATTCTCCGCACAATACATAAAAATTTCTTCTAGATCAAAATCAAGAAATCTATCAAGATTAAATTTTGGAATACCCTCAGTTATACGTTTCATTTCTTCATACCCCAAAAGAAGACTAAGCTCTTTATGATGCTCAAGGGTAATCAAGTTATCACAATTTTTGGACACGATTTGATCATGAAAAAAATAGCATTGGAGCTTTAAATGACCATGTTCATTGCAAAGTTCACAAGGATGGCGATAAATATTGAATTTTTCAGCACAATCATATAGCCTTTCTTGCAACCATTTAGTTTCCAAATACTTATGCCTCTTGCAAAATCTATCTTCCCTATTTGATGTGTTCTTGCAAGCTCTATGCATTCCACAAAAATTGACATGCTTATAAGAGACATTTTCATCATGACTAGTGCAATCATCATTAGTACTATGGATATTCAAAGAGTTCATACTAACAACATTGCAATCATGCTCATCATTCAAAGATTTAGTGCCAAACATTCTAATGCATTCTTCCTCTAGCAATTGAGCACAATTATCAGAATCCTTATTTTCATGAAGGATATTAAAAAGATGAAGCATATGAGGTACCCTCAATTCCATTTTTTTTGTAGTTTTATTTTATAAACTAAACTAGTGATAAAACAAGAAACAAAAAGATTCGATTGCAAGATCTAAAGTTGTACCTTCAAGCACTAACCTCCCCGGCAACGGCGCCAGAAACTGCTTGATGTCTACTACACAACCTTCTTCTTGTAGACGTTGTTGGGCCTCCAAGTGCAAAGGTTTGTAGGACAGTAGCAAATTTCCCTCAACTGGATGACCTAAATTTTATCAATCCGTGGGAGGCGTAGGATGAAGATGGTCTCTCTCAAACAACCCTGCAACCAAATAACAAAGAGTCTCTTGTGTCCCCAACACACCCAATACAATGGTAAATTGTATAGGTGCACTAGTTCAACGAAGAGATGGTGATACAAGTGCAATATGGATGGTAGATATAGGTTTTTGTAATCTGAAAATATAAAAACAGCAAGGTAACTAATAATAAAAGTGAGCATGAACGGTATTGCAATGCTAGGAAACAAGGCCTAGGATTCATCTTTCACTAGTGCAAGTTCTCTCAACAATAATAACATAATTGGATCATATAACTATCCCTCAACATGCAACAAAGAGTCACTAATAGAGGAGAACAAACGAGGAGATTATGGTAGGGTACGAAACCACCTCAAAGTTATCCTTTCTGATCGATCTAATCAAGAATATGTAGTAAAATAACACGAAGCTCTTCTTTCCGTTCGATCTATCATAGAGTTCGTACTAGAATAACACCTTAAGACACAAATCAACCAAAACCCTAATGTCACCTAGATACTCCAATGTCACCTCAAGTATCCGTGGGTATGATTATACGATATGCATCACACAATCTCAGATTCATCTATTCAAGCCAACACAAAGTACTTCAAAGAGTGCCCAAAGTTTCTACCGGAGAGTCAAGACGAAAACGTGTGCCGACCCCTATGCATAAGTTCACAATGTTACGGAACCCGCAAGTTGATCACCAAAACATACATCAAGTAGATCACGTGATATCCCATTGTCACCACAGATAAGCACATGCAAGACATACATCAAGTGTTCTCAAATCCTTAAAGACTCAATCCGATAAGGTAACTTCAAAGGGAAAACTCAATCCATTACAAGAGAGTAGAGGGGGAGAAACATCATAAGATCCGACTATAATAGCAAAGCTCGCGATACATCAAGATCGTACCACCTCATGAACACGAGAGAGAGAGAGAGAGAGAGAGAGAGAGAGAGAGAGAGAGATCAAACACATAGCTACTGGTACATACCCTCAGCCCCGAGGGTGAACTACTTCCTCCTTGTCATGGAGAGCACCGAGATGATGAAGATGGCCACCGGTGATGGATCCCCCCTCCGGCAGGGTGCCGGAACAGGGTCCCGATTAGTTTTTGGTGGCTAAAGAGGCTTGCGGTGGCGGGACTCCCGATCTATTGTCTTCTTCGATGTTTTTAGGGTATATAGATATATATAGGCGAAAGAAGTCGGTCATGGGAGCCACGAGGGGCCCATGAGGGTGGGGGCGCGCCCAGGGTGGCAGGCGCGCCTCCCTGCCTCGTGGCCACCTCGAAGCTTTCCTGACGTCTACTCCAAGTCTCCTGGATTGCTTCCATTCCAAAAATAACTCTCCCGAAGATTTCATTCTGTTTGGAGTCCGTTTGATATTCCTTTTATTCGAAACACTGAAATAGGCAAGAAAACATCAATTTGGGCTGGGCCTCCGGCTAATAGTTAGTCCCAAAAATAATATAAAAGTGTATAATAAAGCCCATAAACATCCAAAAAGGATAATATAATAGCATGGAACAATCAAAAATTATAGATACGTTAGAGACGTATCAGGCCGCTATGTGTGTAAGTTCATCATCATATTTTTGGACGACATCTTGGTATTCAGCACTGACCTGCAGGAACACGAGGAACACCTTCGCCTCATGCTGCAACTTCTCCGTGATCATCAACTATTCGCCAAGGCCAGCAAGTGTTCGTTCGCACAAACAAGTATTGAATACCTCGGGCATGTGATCTCACAAGAGGGAGTTGTTACGAACAACAGAAAGACCAACGCATGCAGTCCTGGCCCATGCCCACAACGCCCACCGAGCTGTGCAGGTTCTTGGGGCTGACGGGCTACTACCGCAAATTCGTCCCCCACTACGGCATCATCGCCAAGCCCGTGAGGTAACTATTGACGAAGAAAGGGTTCCTCTGGGACGACAAGGTGCAGCAAGCTTTCGACATGCTCAAGCGCGCCATGGCGAGCACGCCCATGTTGGCGCTGTCGGTGTCAAAACCGGCGGATCTCGGGTAGGGGGTCCCGAACTGTGCGTCAAGGTCGGATGGTAACAGGAGACAAGGGACACTTTATTTTATCCAGGTTCGGGCCCTCTCGATGGAGGTAAAACCCTACTCCTGCTAGATTAATATTGATGATATGGGTAGTACAAGAGTAGATCTACCACGAGATCAAGGAGGCTAAACCCTAGAAGCTAGCCTATGGTATGATTGTGTATGATGATGGTTCTGTCCTACGGATTACAACCCTTCGGTTTATATAGACACCGGATAGGGTTAGGGTTACACAGAGTCGGTTACATTGGTAGGAGATCTTGAATATCCGCACGCCTAGCTTGCCTTCCACGCCAAGGAAAGAATCTTCCGGACACGGGACGAAGTCTTCAATCTTGTATCTTCATAGTCCAGGAGTCCGGCTGAAGGTATAGTCCGGCTATCCGAACACCCCCTAATTTAGGACTCCCTCAGTAGCCCCTGAACCAGGCTTCAATGACGACGAGTCCGGCGCGCAAATTGTCTTCGGCATTGCAAGGCGGGTTCCTCCTCCAAGTTCTTCAAGAAGATCATAAACACCAAGAATAGTGTCCGGCTCTGCAAAACAAGTTTTCCACGTATTGCCATATAGAGAATAATATTAACACAAATCGAATCTGCTGACGTATTCCGCAGTGCGTCATAACACTGCGACCAAGCCTTCTGTATAGATTATTTTTCATCGTTCCACCTCGGCGCGTTCAATGAGGCAGTTTCCTTGGCACGTCTTGTTAAAGCAGAGATCATGTGCCCCTTTTAGCGGGATTCTCATTAATACGGACATGAGTAACCCAACCGCGCCGTTTACCACGGCGCTTGAGAGGCAAGTGAGTTTTATTAGGTAGGTGGGACGCATAACCGCATCGGCCTATATAAGGGGATAAGGATCCACCTTTTTTTTACCTACGCCTTCTTCCTCCTTTGACCATCCATCTCTCGCGCACTCGAGCTCCAATGCCCAAGTCCGCCCTTTCTCCCTCAACCTTCTCCAGCAATGTCCGGAGCAGGAGGCAAGTGGATGGCTTCGTCCGTCACGGAGGCTCAAACTAAAAAGCTTAGGAAGGCCGGATATCTGTCCAAGGACATCCCGCACCGTTTCCTGCGGAGGGGCGGCTTCTTCCTACCCCAAGGCCCCATGAGAGGGTAATTTTTCTCCCCCATTTCCTCCGCGGACTGGGTTTTCCACTTCACCCTTTCGTCCGGGGGCTCATGTTCTACTACGGCCTGGACTTCCATGATCTGGCCCCGAACTTTATCCTCAATATCTCGGCGTTTATCGTCGTGTGTGAGGCCTTTCTCCGCATCCGCCCCCACTTCGGCCTCTGGCTCCAGACCTCCAACGTCAAGCCCAAGGTGGTGTCCGGCACCCAGGCGGAGTGCGGAGGTGCTATGGCTGGCAAGATGGCCAACGCCCTCTGGTTCGATGGCTCCTTTGTGGAGACTTTAAAGGGGTGGCAGGCAGGGTGGTTTTACATCACCGAGCCACGCGACTCGAAATGGGTCGCGGCCCCCGAGTTCCGATCCGGACCCCCCACGCGGCTCATGTCCTGGAAAGAGACGGGCCTGTCGTGGGGCAACGAAGAAGAAGTGACCGGATTGCAAACTTGCATCCGGTCCCTGGTGAACAAGCCAATCCTGCATGTCAATATCATCCAGGTTATGCTCGTCCGCCGGATCCTCCCGTGCCAAGAACGGGCTTTTACTTTGTGGGAATTCGACCCGGCGCGGCACCAAACCCTTAGTAGGCTATTCGACACGACGTATGAAGACGTCTGGAAGGTGCTGACCAAAGGCGCCGAGTCCCCCACATCCGCCTCCGAGGATCGCGGATACAGCTCGCAGCGCAACGCTGGCGAGGTAAGCTATCTATACCTTTTACAGGTTCGTTAAGCCTTTCTTCATAGATTAACTCTATGCGGGATCTAAAAACTCCCTTTGCCTTTGACAGGCGTGGCTGAAGATAGCCAGACCAATTAACTGTCCGGCTCCTCTGCCCGAAGACCCGGCCCCAGCTCTCTTGGTGAAGCTAATGGCTCCGGCACCTTACGTGGTGCCGGAGAGGAAGGTCAAGAAGAAGAAAACCACCGGGACTCGAAAAAGTGCCCACAACATGGTGGTGTCGGACTCGTTATCTGACGAGTCCGCAACGCCCTCCTCTCGTGAAAACGAGGAGGAGGAGCAAGGAAGCTCTCCCCCTCCAGCGAGGGGAGCAAAGAAGAAGAAGGCCGCCCCAGTGGGGGAGGCCGAGGGGTCGAGGAAAAGGAAGACCCCTCCGCCGGACTACTCCCTTGACGCCGAAGAGGGCGGAGAGGAGTGGCCGGACAGGACCAAGCGTCCGGCGACATCGTAAGTACTTACATACCAGGGTGACTCATAGTATTTTCAAGTGCGCAACTTACCCTAATGTCGAATGTTATTTGTGCAGCCCGCCCCAGGCCGGACTCGACGATTCGTCGAGCGGCTCCCTGGATTCGTCGGACATAAACTCTGTTCCGCCCGCAGTCTCCCCCAGCAGGGCAGACGACGCCGAAGTGGCGCCCCGCCAAACAGGGCAGGAGGAGGTGGTCCTGGAGGAGCCGCAAGGCAATCCTCCGGACCCCAGGAGTAAAGGGGATGAAACCCCCCAGGGCTCCAAGTCCGGCTTTGTGCCGGACACCGCGCCGGACTCAACAGTCTTGGTACGCGGTAGGCGAACTCCTCCTAAGAGGAGTAAGCCGTCTGAGCCGGCGTCCTCTGTCCAACCAGAGGCGCCGGACAATCTGCTGGCGGCGCTTGAGGGCGCCACCATCGACGAGGAGCACCGTGCTATTATGAGTACGGTAATCCAAAGGGTTCAATCCGCCAAGAGCGGACTGACTGAAGCTTGCGCTAGCCTTCTAACAAGCTTCGAGGTAAACGGAAATATGTCAAATTTATTTACCGCATAGACAGTAGCCCCTGATGCTCTGTTCGGTGTTCGGAAAGAAAAGCCGGATAGAGGATCTAATAATTTTCGCAGGAGTCTAACAAAAAAGTCAAATATGCGTATGCAGGCTTCGCTGTTGTCCACCGCCGCACTGACTGCGCAGGTGGATGTCCTGAAAAAGGACCTCGAGCGGTCCGAGCAAGAGCTCGGCCTTGCCAAAAGGCAGCTCGAGGAAAAAGAAGGTAAGAAATACCCTAAAAGGAAAAAAGGTGCCTATAGAGAGGCTTGATTGCAAGAAGGAATAACAGGATTCTGCTGCTTATTGTAGGGGCCGCAGCCGAGGTGACAACTGTTGGGGAACGTTGCAGAAAATTAAAAATTTTCCTACGGTTTCACCAAGATCCATCTATGAGTTCATCTAGCAACGAGTATTCAGATTAGATAGCATCTACATACCACTTTGTAGATCGCAACGGAAGCGTTCGAGTGAACGTGGATGAGGTAGCCGTACTTGCCGTGATCCAATTCACCGATGATCTAGTGCCGAACGGACGGCACCTCCGCGTTCAACACACGTACGGAAAGCGTGACGTCTCCTCCTTCTTGATCCAGCAAGGGGGAAGGAGAGGTTGAGGAAGATCCAGCACGACGGTGTGGTGGTGGATGCAGCAGAACTCCGGCAGGGCTTCGCTAAGCAACTACGGGAGGAGGAGGAGGTGTTGCAGGGAGGAGGGAGGAGCCAGGGCATATGGTTTGGTTTGCTCCTCCTTTTCCCCACTATATATAGGGCCAAGGGAGAGGGGGAGGCGCAGCCCTTTCCCCTTCCTCCAAGGAAGGGTGCGGCCAAGGGTGGGGAGGAGTCCATCCTCCCCAAGGCACCTCGGAGGTGCCTTCCCCTTGTAGGACTCTCCCCTTTTTTTCTCTCTTGGCGCATGGGCCTCTTGGGGCTGGTGCCCTTGGCCCATATAGGCCAAGGCGCACCCCCTACAGCCCATGTGCCCCCCCGGGGCAGGTGGACCCCCCCCGGTGGACCCCCGGGACCCCTCCGGTGGTCCCGGTACAATACCGATAACACCAAAACTTGTCCCGATGGCCAAAATAGCACTTCCTATATATAATTCTTTACCTCCGGACCATTCCGGAACTCCTCGTGACATCTGGGATCTCATCCGGGACTCCGAACAACATTCGGGTTACTGCACATACATATCTTCACAACCCTAGCGTCACCGAACCTTAAGTGTGTAGACCCTACGGGTTCGGGAGACATGCAGACATGACCGAGACGGCTCTCGGGCAATAACCAACAGCGGGATCTGGATACCCATGTTGGCTCCCACATGCTCCACGATGATCTCATCGGATGAACCACGATGTCGAGGATTCAATTAATCCCGTATACGATTCCCTTTGTCAATCGGTATTTTACTTGCCCGAGATTCGATCGTCGGTATCCCAGTACCTCGTTCAATCTCGTTACCGGCAAGTCACTTTTCTCGTACCGTAATGCATGATCCCGTGATCAAACACTTTGATCACCTTGAGCTCATTGTGATGATGCATTACCGAGAGGGCCCGGTGATACCTCTCCGTCAAGCGGAGTGACAAATCCCAGTCTCGATCCATGTCAACCCAACAGACACTTTCAGAGATACCCGTAGCATACCTTTATAGTCACCCAGTTACGTTGTGACGTTTGGCACACCCAAAGCACTCCTACGGTATCCGGGAGTTACACGATCTCATGGTCTAAGGAAAAGATACTTGACATTGGAAAACTCTAGCAAACGAACTATGCGATCTTATGCTATGTTTAGGATTGGGTCTTGTCCATCACATCATTCTCCTAATGATGTGATCCCGTTATCGATGACATCTAATGTCCATAGTCAAGAAACCATGACTATCTGTCGATCAACGAGCTAGTCAACTAGAGGCTCACTAGGGACATGTTGTTGTCTGTTATTCACACATGTATTACGATTTCCGGTTAACACAATTATAGCACGAATAAAGACAATTATCATGAATAAGGAAATATAATAATAATGCTTTTATTATTGCCTCTAGGGCATATTTCCAACAGTCTCCCACTTGCACTAGAGTCAATAATCTAGTTACATTGTGATGAATCGAACACCCATAGAGTTCTGGTGCTGATCATGTTTTGCCTTAGGAAGATGTTTAGTCAACGGATCTGCGACATTCAGATCCGTGTGCACTTTAAAAATTTCTATGTCTCCATCTTGAACATTTTCACGAATGGAGTTGAAGCGACGCTTGATGTGCCTGGTCTTCTTGTGAAACCTGGGCTCCTTTGCAAGTGCAATAGCTCCAGTGTTGTCACAGAAGAGCTTGATTGGCCCCGACGCATTGGGTATGACTCCGAGGTCGGTGATGAACTCCTTCACCCAAATTGCTTCATGTGCTGCCTCCGAGGCTGCCATGTACTCCGCTTCACATGTAGATCCCGCCACGACGCTTTGCTTGCAACTGCACCAGCTTACTGCCCCACCATTCAAAATATACACGTATCCGGTTTGTGACTTAGAGTCATCCAGATCTGTGTCGAAGCTAGCGTCGACGTAACCTTTTACGACGAGCTCTTCGTCACCTCCATAAACGAGAAACATTTCCTTAGTCCTTTTCAGGTACTTCAGGATATTCTTGACCATTGTCCAGTGTTCCTTGCCGGGATTACTTTGGTACCTTCCTACCAAACTTACGGCAAGGTTTACATCAGGTCTGGTACACAGCATGGCATACATAATAGAACCTATGGCTGAGGCATAGGGGATGATGTTCATCTCTTCTATTTCTTCTGCCGTGGTCGGGCATTGAGCTGAGCTCAATTTCACACCTTGTAACACAGGTAAGAACCCTTTCTTAGATTGATCCATATTGAACTTCTTCAATATTTTATCAAGGTATGTGCTTTTTGAAAGACCTATGAGGCGTCTCGATCTATCTCTATAGATCTTGATGCCTAATATATAAGCAGCTTCTCCAAGGTCCTTCATTGAAAAACTTTTATTCAAGTAGGCCTTAATGCTGTCCAAGAGTTCTATATCATTTCCCATCAAAAGTATGTCGTCTACATATAATATGAGAAATGCTACAGAGCTCCCACTCACTTTCTTGTAAACACAGGCTTCTCCATAAGTCTGTGTAAACCCAAACGCTTTGATCATCTCATCAAAGCGAATGTTCCAACTCCGAGATGCTTGCACCAGCCCATAAATCGAGCGTTGGAGCTTGCATACCTTGTCAGCATTCTTAGGATCGACAAAACCTTCCGGCTGCATCATATACAATTCTTCCTTAAGGTAACCATTAAGGAATGCCGTTTTGACGTCCATTTGCCATATCTCATAATCATAGTATGCGGCAATTGCTAACATGATTCGGACGGACTTCAGCTTCGCTACCGGTGAGAAAGTCTCATCGTAGTCAATTCCTTGAACTTGTCGATAACCCTTAGCGACAAGCCGAGCTTTATAGATGGTCACATTACCATCCGCGTCTGTCTTCTTCTTAAAGATCCATTTATTTTCTATGGCTCGCCGTTCAACGGGCAAGTCAGTCAAAGTCCATACTTTGTTTTCATACATGGATCCTATCTCGGATTTCATGGCTTCCAGCCATTTGTTGGAATCCGGGCCCGCCATTGCTTCCTCATAGTTCGAAGGTTCACCTTTGTCTAACAACATGATTTCTAAGACAGGGTTGCCGTACCACTCTGGTGCGGAACGTGTCCTTGTGGACCTTCGAATTTCAGTAGGAGCTTGATCAGAAGTATCTTGATCATAATCATTAATTTCCTCTCTAGTCGGTGCAGGCACCTCAGGAACGATTTCTTGAGTTTCGCCATTTTCCGGTTCAAGAGGCAACACTTCATCAAGTTCTACTTTCCTCCCACTTACTTCTTTCGAGAGAAACTCTTTCTCTAGAAAGGATCCATTCTTGGCAACAAAGATCTTGCCTTCGGATCTGAGGTAGAAGGTATACCCAACAGTTTCTTTAGGGTATCCTATGAAGACGCATTTTTCCGACTTGGGTTCGAGCTTTTCAGGTTGAAGTTTCTTGACATAAGCATCGCATCCCCAAACTTTTAGAAACGACAGCTTAGGTTTCTTCCCAAACCATAATTCATACGGTGTCGTCTCAACGGATTTCGACGGAGCCCTGTTTAAAGTGAATGCGGCAGTCTCTAAAGCATAGCCCCAAAAAGATAGCGGTAAATCGGTAAGAGACATCATAGATCGCACCATATCTAATAGAGTGCGATTACGACGTTCGGACACACCATTACGCTGAGGTGTTCTAGGCGGCGTGAGTTGTGAAACTATTCCACATTTTCTTAAGTGTGTGCCAAATTCGTGACTCAAGTATTCTCCTCCACGATCTGATCGTAAAAACTTGATCTTTCTATCACGTTGATTTTCAACCTCACTCTGAAATTCCTTGAAATTTTCAAAGGTCTCAGACTTGTGTTTCATTAAGTAGATATACCCATATCTACTCAAGTCATCAGTGAGGGTGAGAACATAACGATAGCCACCGCGAGCCTCAACACTCATTGGACCACACACATCGGTATGTATGATTTCGAATAAGTTGGTTGCTCGCTCCATTGTTCCTGAGAACGGAGTCTTGGTCATTTTACCCATGAGGCATGGTTCACACGTGTCAAATGATTCATAATCAAGAGACTCTAAAAGTCCATCCGCGTGGAGCTTCTTCATGCGTTTGACACCTATGTGACCAAGGCGGCAGTGCCACAAATATGTGGGACTATTGTTATCAACTTTAACTCTTTTGGTATTCACACTATGAATATGTGTATCATCACGTACGAGATTCATTAAGAATAAACCATCAACCATCGGAGCATGACCATAAAACATATCTCTCATATAAATAGAACAACCATTATTCTCGGATTTAAATGAGTAGCCATCTCGAATTAAGCGAGATCCAGATACAATGTTCATGCTCAAACTTGGCACTAAATAACAATTATTGAGGTTTAAAACTAATCCCGTAGGTAAATGCAGAGGCAGCGTGCCGACGGCGATCACATCGACCTTGGAACCATTCCCGACGCGCATCGTCACCTCGTCCCTCGCCAGTCTCCGTTTATTCCGCAGCTCCTGCTTTGAGTTACAAATGTGAGCAACTGCACCGGTATCAAATACTCAAGAGCTACTACGAGTACTGGTAAGGTACACATCAATTACATGTATATCACATATACCTTTGGTTTTGCCGGCCTTCTTATCCGCTAAGTATTTGGAGCAGTTCCGCTTCCAGTGACCACTTCCCTTGCAATAAAAACACTCAGTCTCGGGCTTGGGTCCATTCTTTGGCTTCTTCCCGGCAACTTGCTTACCGGGCGCGGCAATATCCTTGCCGTCCTTCTTGAAGTTCTTTTTACCCTTGCCCTTCTTGAACTCAGTGGTTTTATTCACCATCAACACTTGATGCTCCTTCTTGATTTCTACCTCTGCTGATTTCAGCATAGCATATACCTCAGGAATGGTCTTTACCATCCCCTGCATATTGTAGTTCATCACAAAGCTCTTGTAGCTAGGTGGAAGCGACTGGAGGATTCTGTCAATGACCGCTTCTTCCGGGAGATTAACTTCCAGTTGAGTCATGCGGTTGTGCAACCCAGACATTTTGAGTATGTGTTCACTGACAGAACTATTTTCCTCCATCTTACAGCTAAAGAATTTGTCGGAGACTTCATATCTCTCGACCCGGGCATGAGCTTGGAAAACCATTTTCAGCTCTTTGAACATCTCATATGCTCCATGTCTCTCAAAACGCTTTTGGAGTCCCGGCTCTAAGCTGTAAAGCATGCCGCACTGAACGAGGGAGTAATCATCGCAGCGTGACTGCCAAGCGTTCATAACGTCTTGTTCTGCAGGGAGAATAGGTGCGTCACCCAGCGGTGCTCTTAGGACATAATCTTTCTTGGCAGCTATGAGGATGATCCTCAGGTTCCGGACCCAGTCCGTATAGTTGCTACCATCGTCTTTCAGCTTGGTTTTCTCTAGGAACGCGTTGAAGTTGAGGACTACGTTGGCCATTTGATCTACAAGACATATTGTAAAAAAAATTTAGACTAAGTTCATGATAATAAAGTTCATTTAATCAAATTTAATGAACTCCCACTTAGATAGACATCCCTCTTCTAGTCATCTAAGTATTACATGATCCGAGTCAACTAGGCCGTGTCCGATCATCACGTGAGACGGACTAGCCAACATCGGTGAACATCTTCATGTTGATCGTATCTTCTATACGACTCATGCTCGACCTTTCGGTCTTCTGTGTTCCGAGGCCATGTCTGTACATGCTAGGCTCGTCAAGTCAACCTAAGTGTTTTGCGTGTGTAAATCTGTCTTACACCCGTTGTATGCGAACGTAAGGACCTATCACACCCGATCATCACGTGGTGCTTCGGAACGACGAACCTTAGCAACGGTGCATAGTTAGGGTGAACACTTTCTTGAAATTATTATGAGGGATCATCTTATTTACTACCGTCGTCCTAAGTAAACAAGATGCAAAAACATGATAAACATCACATGCAATCAAATAATAAACGTGACATGATATGGCCAATATCACACAGCTCCTTTGATCTTCATCTTGGGGCTCCATGATCATCTTGTCACCGGCTTAACACCATGATCTTCATCATCATGATCTTCATCATCGTGTCTCCATGAAGTTGCTCGCCAACTATTACTTCTACTACTATGGCTAACGCGTTTAGCAATAAAGTAAAGTAACTTACATGGCGATTCTCAATGACACGCAGGTCATACAAAAAAATAAAGACAACTCCTATGGCTCCTGCCGGTTGTTGTACTCATCGACATGCAAGTCGTGATTCCTATTACAATAGCATGAACATCTCATACATCACATATAGATCATTCATCATACATCACAACTTTGGCCATATCATATCACAAAGCACTTGCTGCAAAAACAAGTTAGACGTCCTCTAATTGTTGTTGCAAGTTTTACGTGGCTGAATTAGGATTCTAGCAAGAACGTTTTCTTACCTACGTTCAAACCACAACGTGATTTGTCAATCTCTATTTACCCTTCATAAGGACCCTGTTCATCGAATCCGATCCAACTAAATTAGGAGAGACAGACACCCTCCGGTGGTCCCGGTACAATACCGATAACACCAAAACTTGCCCCGATGGCCAAAATAGCACTTCCTATATATAATTCTTTACCTCCGGACCATTCCGGAACTCCTCGTGATGTCTAGGATCTCATCCGGGACTCCGAACAACATTCGGGTTACTGCACATACATATCTTCACAACCCTAGCGTCACCGAACCTTAAGTGTGTAGACCCTACGGGTTCGGGAGACATGCAGACATGACCGAGACGGCTCTCGGGCAATAACCAACAGCGGGATCTGGATACCCATGTTGGCTCCCACATGCTCCACGATGATCTCATCGGATGAACCACGATGTCGAGGATTCAATTAATCCCGTATACGATTCCCTTTGTCAATCGGTATTTTACTTGCCCGAGATTCGATCGTCGGTATCCCAGTACCTCGTTCAATCTCGTTACCGGCAAGTCACTTTTCTCGTACCGTAATGCATGATCCCGTGATCAAACACTTTGATCACCTTGAGCTCATTGTGATGATGCATTACCGAGAGGGCCCGGTGATACCTCTCCGTCAAGCGGAGTGACAAATCCCAGTCTCGATCCATGTCAACCCAACAGACACTTTCAGAGATACCCGTAGCATACCTTTATAGTCACCCAGTTACGTTGTGACGTTTGGCACACCCAAAGCACTCCTACGGTATCCGGGAGTTACACGATCTCATGGTCTAAGGAAAAGATACTTGACATTGGAAAACTCTAGCAAACGAACTATGCGATCTTATGCTATGTTTAGGATTGGGTCTTGTCCATCACATCATTCTCCTAATGATGTGATCCCGTTATCGATGACATCTAATGTCCATAGTCAAGAAACCATGACTATCTGTCGATCAACGAGCTAGTCAACTAGAGGCTCACTAGGGACATGTTGTTGTCTGTTATTCACACATGTATTACGATTTCCGGTTAACACAATTATAGCACGAATAAAGACAATTATCATGAATAAGGAAATATAATAATAATGCTTTTATTATTGCCTCTAGGGCATATTTCCAACAACAACCCTAAAGCAGGCGCTGGCTGAGGCCGAGAAGAAAACGGCCGAGGAGCGCGCCGAGCGAGAAAGGCTTGGGGTCCGAGCCGGCGAGGTGCAGCAAGAGCTGCAAGCTCTCATGAAGAAACATGAGGGTTTGGAGCTTGAGGTGAAAACGCAAGCATCCGAGCTCGCGTCGGCCATTGAGACAACCAAGAGTGCCAAGGCCGAAGCCCAGAAGGCCCTCCAAGAGTTGGAGGATATAAAAAAGATAGCAGCGGGTAAGGCATTCTCAATGCAAAGTAGGAATATGAAAGTAAAATACCAATTACTTACCCGAATACGGAGTTCTCCAGGGGCGTTCTTCGATCTTCCTCGCAGCGCATCCGACGCCGCCGCGTTCTACCGAGCTGAAGAGGGCAGCTCGACGGAGAGTGTGTTCTGGTCTCAGTATTCTGAGGCCGGACACCCTGTGCGTTTGAGTGATCAGCTGAAACAGCTGGCCGAGCTCCACAAGGCGACCGAACAGGCCATGAAGGGCTTACTAGTTCGGCTGTGGCCTGGAGAGGCCCTGCCTGGGAGCTACTTCGGGCTGGTGCGGCGGCTGGTGGAGGCCTGTCAACGGCTTGAGGTCATCAAGCGCTCCATTTGCATAGAAGGTGCCCGGAGGGCCCTTGCCCGTGTAAGGGTACACTGGGGCAAGCTGGATGGAGAGAAGCTGGTGAAGGACGGGCCACCGCAGGGGAAGGAACATCGCAAGCCCGAGAACTACTACAAGGAAGTTCTTGCTGGAGCTCGCCTTGTCGCGGATGAATGTACCAAAGATGTAATATTTGAATAAACTCGCTCGTTTGTATCCTGTGCGCTGAAAACTTGTTCATATGCGCTAAGCAATGCTTATTTAATTTAAAATATTGTTTTCTGTGCGGCTGTTTATCAAAAATTGAGAGATGGCCAGTCGTCGGCTTCTGCCCCCATGCCACTAGTGCTGGGGTGTTCGGGATAAACCTGAGGGCTCTTGTTCCCATAGTTGGGTCCTTCGAGGGAGGCGCTCAGCACAGCGAACCAGGCAATCGGACTATAATGCTTGAACACTCTCACTTAGCCATAGAACGTTATAATTTTAAATTTCGGCGAAGCCCCTAGTTCGGAAGGCCGAATTCGGGGCGCTATCCACGCCTTTGGCCGGACTTAACCAGCTCCTCGCTCGAAGCGGCATAAGCCTTTAAGGACTCGAAAAACCTCTCGAACAGCGACCGGTCTCACGCCGTATCATGACAGTCTGTTTTAGCTTTCTCCACTGAGGTGCTCGCCCACCTGATCTGGGGCACAATCGCAATGGTTCTCCTAGTGCTACCTTAGCCGATATAGCGGAACGTAAGGCACTAAAACATAGGAGCCGGGCAAACCCAACATATGACCAAAATCATGACTCGGAGCCGATGCATATAATGCTATAAGTTCGGGGTGCCGCACTTGTGAAAGTGTACGGACTTCTCACGCCAGATAAAAGGGTAATAAAGCCCCTGGCGTGGTTTGCCGTACCATGGTGTACGGGTGCGATCATGTTATTGAATAAACATATATATATATATATATATATATATATATATATATATATATAAAGATGATAATGCAAAAAATAGACAAAAAGCTATGCATTGTTTATTAAGAGGCTGTTTACTCAAGCCGAACGATACAAGTAGTGCGATAAGCGAGAGATATTTTAGACTATTTAACATGTCCTGACCAGGCGCAGGCCGCGGAATTTAGAAACAGATATATTGCTCGAAATAGAGGCCACCTGAGAGTTCCATAATGCGGCGTTGCTTTGTCTGCTTTCCTGGGTCTTGTATCGTCTGTGCGGCGGCGAAGCCGAACAGTTTATCCAGAGTATGGAGTCCTGAAAGTAAAAAAGGAAAATTCGGCAGCCCCTAGTACATTTGATGCCGTATTGTAGGCATGCCGTTTAATGTGCCCCTCCCCCTGTGCCCATGGAATTTTAAGGGCGTAATTGTGTACTCTAGGTACTAGCTCCGCTATGGTGCGACGGCTGGGGTCGGGGCCGTATTGCTATGCTTGCTCCGAACATGCCAAACGGTCTTGATGCAGGTTACTCCGGGCGCGCTTTGCATTGTCCGGCTTTTTAACGGCCGTACTGGAGAGTTGCCTTAAAAGGCTGCTTTGTACTTCCGCTGCGAGGGCCGCCGTGTGCTCCTCCATACGGATGGAGCGTTCGATGTTTCCGCTGACCGTGATTACTCCTCGAGGGCCTGGCATCTTGAGCTTGAGATATGCGTAGTGCGGCACCGCATTGAATTTAGCGAATGCGGTTCGTCCAAGCAGGGCATGATAGCCACTGCGGAACGGGACTATATCGAAGATTAACTCTTCGCTTCGGAAGTTATCCGGAGATCCGAAGACCACATCAAGTGTTATCGAGCCTATGCAATTGGCCTCTACACCTGGGATGACGCCTTTAAAGGTCGTCCTTGTGGGCTTGATCCTTGATGGTTCTATGCCCATTTTCCACACTGTATCCTGGTAAAGCAAGTTCAGGCTACTGCCACCGTCCATGAGGACTCTTGTAAGGTGAAATCCGTCAACGATTGGGTCAAGAACCAATGCGGCGAAACCGCCGTGATGGATGCTAGTGGGGTGGTCCCTTCGATCGAAGGTGATCAGGCAAGAGGACCATGGGTTGAACTTTGGGGCGACTGGCTCCATCGCGTATACGTCCCGTAGCGCACGCTTCCTCTCCCGCTTGGGAATGTGAGTCGCGTACATCATGTTCACCATCCGCACTTGTGGGGGAAACCCCTTCTGTCCATTGTTGTTCGGCGGCCTGGGCTCCTCCTCGTCGTCGCTGTCCAGCCCCTTGTCTTTGTGTTCGGCTCTTAACTTGCCTGCCTGCTTAAACACCCAACAATCCCTGTTGGTGTGATTGGCTGGCCTTTCGGGGGTGCCGTGAATCTGGCACGAGCGGTCAAGTATCCGGTCCAAACTGGACGGGCCCTGGGTATTCTTTTTAAATGGCTTTTTCCGCTGACCGGATTTATGGCCTCTGAATCCGGCATTTACTGCCGTATCCTCATTGCTGTCGCTGCTAACGCGGCATTTTTGTTTATTCCGACGCGACCTGCCACCTTTGTCCTTGGTATCCGGACTACCTTGCTTTTTCGATAAGTTGTTGCTGCGAGCTAGCCAACTATCTTTGCCCGCGCAAAAGCGGGTCATGAGTGTCGTGAGGGCTGCCATTGATTTCGGCTTCTCCTGACCCAGGTGCCGGGCCAGCCACTCGTCGCGGATGTTATGTTTGAAGGCCGCTAGGGCCTCTGCATCCGGACAATTGACTATCTGATTTTTGTTCGTGAGGAACCTTGTCCAGAATTGCCTGGCTGATTCTTCTGGCTGCTGAATTATGTGGCTGAGGTCGTCGGCGTTCGATGGCCGCACATAGGTCCCCTGAAAGTTGTCGAGGAATGCGGCCTCCAGGTCCTCCCAAGAGTCGATCGAGTCTGCTGGGAGGCTGTTAAGCCAATGTCGGGCTGGACCCTTAAGCTTAAGGGGTAAATATTTGATGGCGTGCAAATCATCGCCACGTGCCATGTGGATGTGGAGGAGATAGTCCTCAATCCATACTGCCGGATCTGTCGTACCATCGTACGACTCGATATTGACGGGTTTGAAACCCTCTGGGATTCTATGATCCATTACTTCGTCTGTGAAGCATAGTGGGTGTGCGGCGCCCCTGTACTGGGCTATGTCACGACGCAGTTCGGAAGAGCTGTGCCTGTTGTGTTCGGCCCGGCCGGACTTACTATGTCCGGAGTGAAAATCATCACGTGTCGTCGGGCGTCCGCGCGATCCATAGATCGATCTTGTTTGCCTTGCTTTATTCTCCAGGACGTCTCACAGGTCTAGTTCGTTTTCCCGTGCCTTAGTTGAACGGCGCCGGGGCGTGGCTTGTTTAGAGGTTCGACAGGCCTCTCTGTCGTGGCCGCGAGGTGGCCGGTCTGCCATGTCATGAGCTTCCTCCTCTGATTGGGGTAGCGGCCTACGCTTAGGATAATTTTTGGAGGGGCGTCCGAGTTCGTACTCTTCGGCCACAAGGACTTCAGTCCATCTGTCAGCTAGCAAATCTTGATCAGATCTAAGCTGTTGCTGCTTTTTCTTTAGGCTGTTCGCCGTGGCTAGAAGCCTGCGTTGAAAGTGCTCTTGTTCGGTGGGGTCTGATGGTACGACAAATTCATCGTCGCCGAGGCTTGCCTCGTCTTCGGAGGGAGGCATGTAATTATCATCCTCGCCCTCTTGCTCTGCCGCTCTCTCGTGAGGGTTGGCTTCTTCATCTTCCTGCGCCGAATCTTGCTGGTTTTGGTGTTCTTCGGTGCTGTCCGGGGTAGTATTATCTCCCGTGCCGGAATCACCGTTTCTGCTGTGGTGGGATTTAGAGCGGCGCCACTGACGCCGGCGTTTTGGAGGCTTTTTCGAAGTGCCGTCCTCCGCTGTTCCATCGCCATCTCCATCTTTTGGGGCATCCACCATGTATATGTCGTATGACGAGGTGGCGGTCCAGCGCCCTACTGGTGCTGGTTCTTGTTCGTCTCCTCCTTCGTCGTCCATGCCGTCGAAGTCTTCGGAGCCGAAGTCGAGCATGTCGGATAGATCATCGACAGTGGCTATTAAGTGGGTGGTGGGTGGGTTTTGAATTTCTTCGTCGTCCGAATCCCAACCTCGCAGGCCATAGTTCGGCCTGGGCTCTCCTGACAAAGAGAGAGACTTGAGAGAATTCAGAATATCACCGAACGGTGAGCACTGAAAGATGTCCGCGGCGGTGAACTCCATTACAGGCGCCCAATTGGATTCGATTGCCAGGGGCGCGGAAGGCTCGGAGTTCAGAGAAGAGTCTGGCTCCTTGGAGTCATGGGCCATGCGGGGTGCGGGGCTTGCGTTCAGCTCGATCGCCTTTAAGATCGCAGCCCCCGAGGTGACGTCCAACCGTTCATCCTCAAAGGACGCAGCGGGCTCCGAGTCGAGGATCGGGGCCAGAGCGTATGCGGCCTCCAGGACACTGTTCGGGGGCAGAGCTATACCATGCCCCTCGGGATAGTGCGGCATGCTTGGCTGTGGCTGGAATCCGTCGAAGGTCAAGTCCCCGCGGATATCCGCCGGGTAGTTTAATGTCACATCCCTAGAATTGTTTGCAGATAGTTGCATTAGTGAGCATCATGCATCATGTTAAATTCAAGAAACTTGAATTGAGGAAAGTGAAAGCCTCAGAAATCAATTTTAAAGAAGGGCAAGAAGCCTTTAAATTGCATTCATTGTTTCCAAAATGCCTTCATAAATGTTGTTAATCTTGGCAAGGCTTTGAGACCAAACCAAAATTAGGGAACATTTTTGTGGAATATTTGGGCACTGAATTTAAATCACTATCCTATTTGAATTTGGAAATATACCCAAAAATATATATGATATATCTCCAAATACCTCTGATATATTTCATGTGCATTTGGAAAAGTCCATTTTGCAACATGAAATTTATTAGAGGATAATTGGCACTGTTTTTGAAACTGTTTTGAATTTTTAAAAGCAGTGGCAAAGATAAAATAAAAACGAACAGAACAAAAAAACAGAAATAAGAGAGAGAGAGAGAGAGAGAGAGAGAGAGAGAAGCCCAGCCACTTACCTGGCCTTCCAGCCCACCTAGCAGCCCAGCCACCTGGCCGGCCCACCAAGGGCAGGGGCGTCTTCCTCCTCCTGCCAGAAGGCAGAGGAGAAGCCAGCCACGGCGCCGCGGCGTGCCACGCCGGCAGCTGCCTGCCTGGCTGTCCCCTCGTCGCCCTGGACGTCTTGCGCGACGCCACGCACTTCCCCGGGCCCCCTCCCTCTCTCTCGCGTTCATCCCCTCCTCTCCCTCGCTCTCTCCCGCGACGGCCGACGCGGCCATGGAAGCGCCGCCGTGAACCACCGCGCTCCCCGACCCCCTCTCGCCTTCCCGTGTTGCGTGGAAGCTCTACCACCGTCGCCTACGCCTCTTGGACGACCCGCAGGACGCCAGACGCACCGCACCACGACCATGGCGTCGTCTTCAACCTCTCGGCCGCCGAGATCGCCGGCGACCTTCCGTCGCCATCAGCCCCTCCCCGAGCTCGTCGACCCGCTCTTCGTGCTCTCTGTAAGCCACTGACCGCCCCCACCCTCTTCATTCTCTCTGCCACTCGCCATAGCCGCCGCGTCACCCGCACCCGCATGCGCTGCCGCCTCCGCGCGCCGCCGTCGTGGCCACAGCCACGCGGGCTCGAACCCGAGTGCGTCACTGCATTCACCACACCCCCAGGAGCCTGCAGCACCTCTCCGCGTCCCCTGCCGTGCATCCTACCGCCGAACCGGGCACGCCCGAGCTCCGGTCGCCGCTGCTGAGCTCGTGGATGTCGTCTCCGGTGGCCCTAGCTGCTGCTGCTTGCCGCAACGGGCGCGGGTGAGCTTCAGCTCCCCGTAGCTGCCCTCCGCTGTCCATTTGGGCGCCGGAGGAGCAAACCCGAAGCCCTCCGCCGTGCTGCGTGCTCGCCGGCGACCAACCCCGGCGACTGCCGACGTGGGCATCATTAGTGGCTAATGACCCACTAATTAAACCCTCCAGTGACACAGATAGCCGGGCCCCACTGCCTAACTAACCGGCTAACTAATCAAGATTATGATTAATCTAATTGCAGTGGGCCCACGTGTCAACTTTGACCACGCTGACATGGCCGTTGACTGGCCCCACCTGTCTGTGAGACAAACCGGCACTGGGTCACTGACGTGTGGACCCCACTGGCCAGGGTTGACCTGGTCAGCCGCCGTTGACCTGCTGACGTCACAGTGACGCTACGCTGATGCAATAAGTATTTTCTGGATTTATTTTTATATAGGAAATTCCAGAAAATGTTGCAAACTTCAAAAATTCATAGAAAATCAACCGTAACTCCAAATGCAAAGATTTATATATGAAAAATTATCAGAAAAATTCAAGGAATCCGTTTATGGCATTTGCATGCAAGTTTGAACAACCTAGGGTTGCTGTACAGGGCAATTTGCAAAAATGACATTAAATAAGCACATATGGAGTTTGAATTTGAACCCTAGGTTCATACCAACTTCATTTAATATGGTTGCTAGTTGCATTAGCTCAATAAACAGCATATTACCATGACATTATCATGCATCATAATTGTTGCATTGCGTTGATTGTGTTCCTCTTTGTTTGCCGGTATTTGTCCCCTCTCGATAGACGTGGTTTCGACGATGAGTTCGATGGCACCGATAAAGAGCTATAATATCTTCAGAAGTGCCAGGCAAGCAAAACCCCCTTGTTCATTTCGATAAAATCCCACTCTCTCGCTCCTGCTCTCTTTTACTGCATTAGGACAACAACGATTCAACTGTTACATGTTGCGGTAGCTGAACCCCTTTATCCTTTGCATGACCTGTCATTGCCACAGTAAATAGATGAAAACCACTAGCATGAGTAGGAGTTGTTTGAGCCCTGATGTGCCTACTCATTCATGTTTGTTTGTCATGCCTGCTACTGCTTAGAGTTGAGTCAGGTCTGGTTCATCGGGAATGAATTGGAATGGTGTTGAACATGTCCTACTGTGTGTGAGCTAAGTGTGTGAACACGATTTGGTAAAGGTATTGGTGAGAGGCCATGTAGGAGTACATGGTGGGTTGTCTCATTGAAGCCGTCCTCAGGAACTGAGTTCTGTGTTTGTGATCCATGAAACAGTTACTACCACACATTGGGATCCTTAATTGACTCTCTCGGCTTCTTAATCACCCTTGTCCTCTGTCCAGGAGTTGCAAGTAGTTTCTGGTGTTTGTAGTATGCTGGGGGCCGCACGCAGCGCTGACCATCGGGGTGGGCTGTGTTGCGGTAGGCACGTGGCACGGTGTACCGGGCGCCCGTTTGGTGTCTCGGGAACCCTGCTCACATCGTTCGGGGCCGTATGTGGAAACCTCGGCCGGACTCCCTGCGGATGGAACCTGAATAGGCGATAAACCTGGACTAGAGACTTGGGTGTTTAGGTAGGCCGTGGCCGACACCCTTGCTGGGCTTCCGCTTGAAGGTTGCCGAGTACATGTCGTGTAAGCGGCGATAAGTGGTGAGAGCATGTGTGAAGAAGTACACCCCTGCAGGGTTAACATCATCTATTCGAATAGCCGTGTCCGCGGTAATGGACTTCTGGGTTGCCTATAACAGTTCATAGACAAGTGAAAGTGGATACTCTAAAATACGCAAGATAAGCGTGAGTGCTATGGATGATGTTCTCGTAGGTATTCGGGAGCGGATCCATAGTGGTGTATTGATATGGTGAATATGTGGACTCGTGTGCGCCACCTCGAAAGAGTTACTTGCAGTCGTAGTTCAGGTTAGCCACCGAGTCAAAGCTGGCTTGCTGCAGTTAAACTCCACCACCCCCTTTTGATACTGATGCATATGTAGATAGTTCTGATGTAAGTCTTGCTGGGTACATTTGTACTCATGTTTGCCTATTTTATGTTTTTGCAGAGAGACTTCAGTCTCGCTAGTAGTACCGCTTGGACTTCAACGTTTAGCTTGTTACCTCAGCTACGATCTTGTGCCTCGGCAGGATCTGGTAGATAGTCAGGCTTCTCAGCCCTTTTCATTTGTAGATGTCTGTACTCAGACATGTTAAGCTTCCGCATGTGCTTTGACTTGTATGCTCTGAATGTTGGGTCATGAGACCCATGTTTGTAATATCTCGCTCCTTGGAGCCTAATGAATAAATATTTGAGTCATAGAGTCCTGTTGTGATGCCATGTTGTATTTACTCATATCGGGCATATTGTGTGTATGATTGAAATGCTCGGTATGAGTGGGATCCGACTATTTAGTTGTTATCCTTGGCAGCCTATCATATGAGGAAATGTAGTCTAGTGCTTCTTTGCGATAGTAGTCCGCTACAGCCCGGTTCACCGTAGTCCTGCTAGCCCAGCACTACTGCTTGGAACACTTGACTGGCCGGCATGTGATTCACGTCGTTCCTGTGTCTGTCCCTTCGGGGAAATGTCACGCGGTGTTATCCGGAGTCCTGCCTAGCCTGCTACAGCCCGGGTTACCGGAGTCCTGTTAGCCCAGTGCTACAGCCCGGATTTATACGTTGTTGACCGACATGCTCGATGTGATTCATGTATGCCTGTCCTCATGGGTTAGTGCCGCCTTGGGTTCACGACTAGCCATGTCGGCCCGGGTTCTTTGCCATATGGATGCTAGCGACACTATCATATACGTGAGCCAAAAGGCGCAAACGGTCCCAGGCCAGGTAAGGTGGCACCCGTGGGAATACCGTGCGTGAGGCCGCAAAGTGATATGATGTGTTACATGCTAGATCGATGTGGCTTAGGATCGGGGTCCTGACAGCGTTGGTATCAGAGCCTGACTGCCTGTAGGATTACCAAGCCAAACTGGTCGAAGTTGTGTCTAGAAATGCTTTAGTTATGTAGGGGAATTGATTGTGGAAGGGAACGTAAGGCTCTTTTTACTCCTTTACCTTATGCCCTTCTGATCTGAGTCATCCTCTTCTCTTCTACGGGGATTAAGAACTAGGCCTTCTCATCTATCTCTCAGGATGACGTGTTACTAAACCATAGTTGCCTAAGATTGTTGAGTTCAAGCCGCTGTTCCGTTTCTACTACTTCCGTGTGTTCATAGTTGGTCTCGGAACCTTGTTACTGTGATGTTGAGTGGCTATGCCATCATTTTCCAGGATGTCTCAAATCATTTTCGAGCATTTACAGCCGTTATGCTGTCCGAGTCATCCCAGGTTTCGAAATAATCTGATGCATTTGCAAATCCCTTCCTTCCGTTCTCAATGTTCCTTTGGGGCAGATTAAGCACACCACACGGTCTGCGAGGTACTCCATTGCCTTGACATATATGTTGGAGCTATTATTATGACCCCAGGTGTCTTAGGGAGTCACCTAGTAAACTAGCCATGTTTTGTGTTCCCGGTGTGATGATTCTGGCGATTATTCTCGAAAGCATCCCGTGATGCCATTTAGTAGTAGGTATTCTACTCCTGGGTTTTGAACCCGAGATTCACCCTACCTACCTCATGTCGATAGTGTTTGCTAGTTCCTTTAGGATATTAGTAACCTTTGCATTAGTCCTCGAGGTCCGTGGTATCTCCTTCTTCCAAATACCATGAACCATTAAGGCAGAAGTTCTTTGAACCAAAAGATCACAACCAGGGTGCTCTTGAGGAGTACTCCATTCATATTGTGACTCTGCCAGTTCTATCATTCTGCATGGGTTATCCGGAAGAAATTTGTTGAACTCGTTTGACATACTAACCCATGAATCCACAACTCAGTAAGTTATATGTTCCTTGAGTTGACCCTCCTCAGCTATATTCCGACCCTAGGCTATCAATTGATAGTCAGGAATAGTTGTGCGTTCGTGTTCATCGATGCCTATTATTCTTGTGGTCTGTCAAGCCATTCTATTCCGGAATGACTAGGAGAAACAAACTCCAGTACCTCATCCATATCTAGGAATGGGTCAAAACAGTTGTATTCCGCAGATCAAAATGCCAATCCAGCTTTTGATTCTGTTCTACTCTGAAGTATTGCCCTCTTTATGTCAGGAATATCATAGGAATTGCACAACACCCTATGAACTCTTGATACAGTGATACTTCTCGCCATCATCATTCATTCCTCGGTCTCCGTGTTATTGTAACCGGATTGCCGACTAGTGAATTGTGATGTGTGAAATCAATACTCCGAGCAACTCGTTGCTTTGTAGTAAATGGACATTATTCTCATTCTTAGCGTGTTGGTTACTAAATCATCATCTAAGATTGATCGTGCTACCTAGTCCTTATTTCGGGTGCACTCCTCGATCAATGAGTGAGGATTGTTCAACCCTTGCTTATTTGATCATATCATCTTGCCCTGAAAAGCAAGATTGTTCTCGAGCTTAGTAACATATCGGTGGTTTGTGATGTTCCGAATATCTTCTCGGAAGTGTTACCAGGTTGTCACCTGACCGCTATGTTGAGTTCGTGATCAAGTTGGTTTTCTTACAAACCAACCCTTCGCCAAGAATCCGTGTTGGATATCCCTGAGCTGGTTGGTTAAGCTAAACAACAACTTGGAGAGTTGGAAGATAAAAGCTTGTCTGACTTAGTTCATGTTAAGGGATATCCTTTTGTGTGCGTGTGTGTTGAAGAAAGGTGATATCTTCATCGATTGGTCCTCATGATCAGTTGTTGGATCTATTGCCTTGACAAAACTTTGACTTGGGTATGGGCTATCGTCAAGTCAAATCAGAGCCAACGATGTTCATAATGTTGTCTTACTCGTGGTTGATCCCTCGAGCATACACCATTACATCTTTTGGTCTGACCAATGCTATCACTGTGTTCACATGATGGTGGAAGTCCAGTGATATGGAAATTAGGATGAGTTGCTGTTGAGCCCACCAGCAGCATTTTGTCTCCCCCATGATTCATGTTGAACATCCAGCTAGTATTGGAAACTTTATAAGCATTATCTTCGTGTTCCGTTCATGAAGCATATGCTTGGATGGAAGAAGTGACTTCCTCGAATTCATGTGCATTTGGTGTAAGTTGCCGCCATGAATTTGAGAAAGGTTTGTTTTGATTCCCTCAGAATCATCCCAAATCAGTCATGCATACGTGCGAAGTATTCTATGGTTTGATAGGTTGGCCGCCTCCACTCCATATGTGTTCCCAGCACACCAAGCCACTGATTGATTTGTTCAAGGAAAAGGAGCATGTTGTGCTAATTCTAGATCATGCACAAGATTCCATTATCCTCGATGATGGTTCCCAACTAGAACTCGGTAGTATTTTTATTATAAGACTACTATGTGGTCATGCTTGTCTGGGACAGCATGTTCACATGTATGTAGCAGAACCACCTTATATTTTGGAGCTTGCTATTGTAGTTCATCTCCCGAGAATCTCGCAACGTCATCTCGTCGATTTGTGTGGCAAACTTTCTTTTCCAGACAGGCTGTCTGAAATATTCCGTTACCAACCAGATCTGAATCTCAGGCAGATATGATGGTTGGAACTTTTCCAAGATCTATTATGTAGGTCTCGACAAGGTTGATGTATGGCCGACACACCTAGCCGGAAGATCTATCATGGTAGTATCTTGATTGTACTATTTGACCATCTTCTCCATGAGGATTTTGTGCGACTTATTGTAGAAGTTGCTTCCGAGGAATTCTCGTGCTCTCAGTTTCTTCGATTACCCTATAACCACTCAAACAGGGGAATCACTCTCGACTGTTGAGTTTTTCTTCCCAGTTACCAGGATCATTTCCAGCATTTGCATTCTGTTCCCAGCTTGCACCTCAGCAATTACTGTTTGCGATCATTTTCAAAAATGGTCATGTCATGGTCCCATCCATTTCCGGTGATAAGCAAGAGTCATCCATTGCGTTGTCTTCAACAAGGTAGTCCACATCATCCATTCTGGTATGGGTATGCCAATCCTTCGAATTCGTTCACACGATTGTTTATGATTGCCTTAGACTGGTACAAAGAATTTCAATGATCTTGTATCAAAAGTAATTCTTTTTGCCACTTAGGGGAATAGTTCTTTGAGTCACCTTCCCTGCGGTGCCCCGTTTCGTAATCATGGACAATTCCCTTGCTACTTTGAAACCCTCGTCAAATTGTTTCTTCCGTCGCTCCTGATGCAAGTTTTGTCTCTCAGCTCCAGAGATGTTCGATGTCTCATTCCATGAGCTGATCTTGTGATCATCAAGATGATCCTAAGTTGCTCGAACCTCAAGAAGATCGATTCCTCCGAGATCCTCCCTTTCTTCTCGTTGTCATGTTGGATGTAGTTCTCAAAGCAAGATGTCGAGATCAAGGTGATGCAATGGATCCACATCCTCGAGGAAGACATCTGGATCGTGAAGATTGTGTTAGCTTGTGTCCCTCTGGCTTCTTACCTCACGTCTTGAATCTCGGGACGAGATTCTTGTTTAGTGGGGGTTTAATGTCACATCCCTAGAATTGTTTGCAGATAGTTGCATTAGTGAGCATCATGCATCATGTTAAATTCAAGAAACTTGAATTGAGGAAAGTGAAAGCCTCAGAAATCAATTTTAAAGAAGGGCAAGAAGCTTTTAAATTGCATTCATTGTTTCCAAAATGCCTTCATAAATGTTGTTAATTTTGGCAAGGCTTTGAGACCAAACCAAAATTAGGGAACATTTTTGTGGAATATTTGGGCACTAAATTTAAATCACTATCCTATTTGAATTTGGAAATATACCCAAATATATATAGGATATATCTCCAAATACCTCTGATATATTTCATGTGCATTTGGAAAAGTCCATTTTGCAACATGAAATTTATTAGAGGATAATTGGCATTGTTTTTGAAACTGTTTTGAATTTTTAAAAGAAGTGGCAAAGATAAAATAAAAACAAACAGAACAAAAAACAGAAATAAGAGAGAGAGAGAGAGAGAGAAGCCCAGCCACTTACCTGGCCTTCCAGCCCACCTAGCAGCCCAGCCACCTGGCCGGCCCACCAAGGGCAGGGGCGTCTTCCTCCTCCTGCCAGAAGGCAGAGGAGAAGCCAGCCACGGCGCCGCGGCGTGCCACGCCGGCAGCTGCCTGCCTGGCTGTCCCCTCGTCGCCCTGGACGTCTTGCGCGACGCCACGCACTTCCCCGGGCCCCCTCCCTCTCTCTCGCGTCCATCCCCTCCTCTCCCTCGCTCTCTCCCGCGACGGCCGACGCGGCCATGGAAGCGCCGCCGTGAACCACCGCGCTCCTCGACCCCCTCTCGCCTTCCCGTGTTGCGTGGAAGCTCTACCACCGTCGCCTACGCCTCTTGGACGACCCGCAGGACGCCAGACGCACCGCACCACGACCATGGCGTCGTCTTCAACCTCTCGGCCGCCGAGATCGCCGGCGACCTTCCGTCGCCATCAGCCCCTCCCCGAGCTCGTCGACCCGCTCTTCGTGCTCTCTGTAAGCCACTGATCGCCCCCACCCTCTTCATTCTCTCTGCCACTCGCCGTAGCCGCCGCGCCACCCGCACCCGCACGCGCTGCCGCCTCTGCGCGCCGCCGTCGTGGCCACAGCCACGCGGGCTCGAACCCGAGCGCGTCACTGCATTCACCACACCCCCAGGAGCCTGCAGCACCTCTCCGCGTCCCCTGCCGTGCATCCTACCGCCGAACCGGGCACGCCCGAGCTCCGGCCGCTGCTGCTGAGCTCGTGGATGTCGTCTCCGGCGGCCCTAGCTGCTGCTGCTTGCCGCAACGGGCGCGGGTGAGCTTCAGCTCCCCGTAGCTGCTCTCCGCTGTCCATTTGGGCGCCGGAGGAGCAAACCCGAAGCCCTCCGCCGTGCTGCGTGCTCGCCGGCGACCAACCCCGGCGACTGCCGACGTGGGCATCATTAGTGGCTAATGACCCACTAATTAAACCCTCCAGTGACACAGACAGCCGGGCCCCTCCGCCTAACTAACCGGCTAACTAATCAAGATTAAGATTAATCTAATTGCAGTGGGCCCACGTGTCAACTTTGACCACGCTGACATGGCCGTTGACTGGCCCCACCTGTCTGTGAGACAAACCGGCACTGGGTCACTGACGTGTGGACCCCACTGGCCAGGGTTGACCTGGTCAGCCGCCGTTGACCTGCTGACATCACAGTGACGCTACGCTGACGCAATAAGTATTTTCTGGATTTATTTTTATATAGGAAATTCCAGAAAATGTTGCAAACTTCAAAAATTCATAGAAAATCAACCGTAACTCCAAATGCAAAGATTTATATATGAAAAATTATCAGAAAAATTCAAGGAATCTGTTTATGGCATTTGCATGCATGTTTGAACAACCTAGGGTTACTGTACAGGGCAATTTGCATAAATGACATTAAATAAGCACATATGGAGTTTGAATTTGAACCCTTGGTTCATACCAACATCATTTAATATGGTTGCTAGTTGCATTAGCTCAATCAACAGCATATTGCCATGACATTATCATGCATCATAATTGTTGCATTGCATTGATTGTGTTCCTCTTTGTTTGTCGGTATTTGTCCCCTCTCGATAAACGTGGTTTCGACGATGAGTTCGATGACACCGATGAAGAGCTATAGTATCTTCAGAAGTGCCAGGCAAGCAAAACCCCCTTGTTCATTTCGATACAATCCCACTCTCTCGCTCCTGCTCTCTTTTACTGCATTAGGACAACAACGATTCAACTGTTACATGTTGCGGTAGCTGAACCCCTTTATCCTTTGCATGACCTGTCATTGCCACAGTAAATAGATGAAAACCACTAGCATGAGTAGGAGTTGTTTGAGCCCTGATGTGCCTACTCATTCATGTTTGTTTGTCATGCCTGCTACTGCTTAGAGTTGAGTCAGGTCTGGTTCATCGGGAATGAATTGGAATGGTGTTGAACATGTCCTATTGTGTGTGAGCTAAGTGTGTGAACACGATTTGGTAAAGGTATTGGTGAGAGGCCATGTAGGAGTACATGGTGGGTTGTCTCATTGAAGCCGTCCTCAGGAACTGAGTTCTGTGTTTGTGATCCATGAAACAGTTACTACCACACATTGGGATCCTTAATTGACTCTCTCGGCTTCTTAATCACCCTTGTCCTCTGTCCAGGAGTTGCAAGTAGTTTCTGGTGTTTGTAGTATGCTGGGGGCCGCACGCAGCGCTGACCATCGGGGTGGGCTGTGTTGCGGTAGGCACGTGGCACGGTGTACCGGGCGCCCGTTTGGTGTCTCGGGAACCCTGCTCACATCGTTCGGGGCCGCATGTGGAAACCTCGGCCGGACTCCCTACGGATGGAACCTGAATAGGCGATAAACCTGGACTAGAGACTTGGGTGTTTAGGTATGCCGTGGCCGACACCCTCGCTGGGCTTCCGCTTGAAGGTTGCCAAGTACATGTCGTGTAAGCGGCAATAAGTGGTGAGAGCGTGTGTGAAGAAGTACACCCCTGCAGGGTTAACATCATCTATTCGAATAGCCGTGTTCGCGGTAATGGACTTCTGGGTTGCCTATAACAGTTCATAGACAAGTGAAAGTGGATACTGTAAAATACGCAAGATAAGCGTGAGTGCTATGGATGATGTTCTCTTAGGTATTCGGGAGCGGATCCATAGTGGTGTATTGATATGGTGAATATGTGGACTCGTGTGCGCCACCTCGAAAGAGTTACTTGCAGTCGTAGTTCAGGTTAGCCACCGAGTCAAAGCTGGCTTGCTGCAGTTAAACTCCACCACCCCCTTTTGATACTGATGCATATGTAGATAGTTCTGATGTAAGTCTTGCTGGGTACATTTGTACTCGCGTTTGCCTATTTTATGTTTTTGCAGAGAGACTTCAGTCTCGCTAGTAGTACCGCTTGGACTTCAACGTTTAGCTTGTTACCTCAGCTACGATCTTGTGCCTCGGCAGGATCTGGTAGATAGTTAGGCTTCTCAGCCCTTTTCATTTGTAGATGTCTGTACTCAGACATGTTAAGCTTCCGCATGTGCTTTGACTTGTATGCTCTGAATGTTGGGTCATGAGACCCATGTTTGTAATATCTCGCTCCTCGGAGCCTAATGAATAAATATTTGAGTCGTAGAGTCCTGTTGTGATGCCATGTTGTATTTACTCATATCGGGCATATTGTGTGTATGATTGAAATGCTTGGTATGAGTGGGATCCGACTATTTAGTTGTTATCCTTGGCAGCCTATCGTATGAGGAAATGTAGTCTAGTGCTTTTGAGCGATAGTAGTCCGCTACAGCCCGGTTCACCGGAGTCCTGCTAGCCCAGCACTACTGCTTGGAACACTTGACTGGCCGGCATGTGATTCATGTCGTTCCTGTGTCTGTCCCTTCGGGGAAATGTCACGCGGTGTTATCCGGAGTCCTGCCTAGCCTGCTACAGCCCGGGTTACCGGAGTCCTGTTAGCCAAGTGCTACAGCCCGGATTTATACGTTGTTGACCGACATGCTCGATGTGATTCATGTATGCCTGTCCTCATGGGTTAGTGCCGCCTTGGGTTCATGACTAGCCATGTCGGCCCGGGTTCTTTGCCATATAGATGCTAGCGACACTATCATATACGTGAGCCAAAAGGCGCAAACGGTCCCGGGCCAGGTAAGGTGGCACCCGTGGGAATACCGTGCGTGAGGCCACAAAGTGATATGATGTGTTACATGCTAGATCGATGTGGCTTAGGATCGGGGTCCTGATATTTAAGCTTCCAAACTTGACTTGATGGCCAGGGGCGTAGCTTTCGATCTGCTCCAGATGACCAAGCGAATTGTCCCACAGAGCGAAGCCGCCGAAGACGAAGATCTGTCCGGGGAGAAAAGTCTCGCCCTGGACCTCATCGTTGCTGATGATCAAAGGAGCCATCGGGCCTAAAGGCGACGACACAGAGGAACTCTCAATGAAAGCACCAATGTCGGTGTCAAAACCGGCGGATCTCGGGTAGGGGGTCCCGAACTGTGCGTCAAGGTCGGATGGTAACAGGAGACAAGGGACACTTTATTTTACCCAGGTTCGGGCCCTCTCGATGGAGGTAAAACCCTACTCCTGCTAGATTAATATTGATGATATGGGTAGTACAAGAGTAGATCTACCACGAGATCAAGGAGGCTAAACCCTAGAAGCTAGCCTATGGTATGATTGTGTATGATGATGGTTCTGTCCTACGGACTACAACCCTCCGGTTTATATAGACGCCGGATAGGGTTAGGGTTACACAGAGTCGGTTACATTGGTAGGAGATCTTGAATATCCGCACGCCTAGCTTGCCTTCCACGCCAAGGAAAGAATCTTCAGGAAACGGGACGAAGTCTTCAATCTTGTATCTTCATAGTCCAGGAGTCCGGCTGAAGGTATAGTCCGGCTATCCGAACACCCCCTAATCCAGGACTCCCTCAGGCGCCGCCCAACTTCACACGCCCGTTCGCCATCAAAACTGATGCGTGCGACACCGGCGTGGGCGTGGTGCTTATGCAAGATGGCCATCCAGTGGCCTACCTCAGCAAGGCTCTTGGAGTACGCAATCAGAAGCTCTCCACATACGAGAAGAAATTTCTCACCGTCATGATGGCCATCGACTAGTAGCGGCAGTACCTGTATCGTGCTCCATTTGAGATTGTCACTGACCACAAGAGTCTCTGTGCACTTGACGATCAACAACTGGTCACCGATCTCCAGCGCAAGGCCATGTCCAAGATGGTGGGGCTGTAGTTCCATTTTCTCTACAAGAAGGGCGTCAACAACACTGCTGCCGATGCGCTGTCCCATGTCGGTCACCTCCTGGAGCTCGACGCACTGTCCATTTGCCAACCACAGTGGCTTTAAGAAGTCACCAATTCCTACGAGACCGACCCCGACTCTCAAGAACTGCTCACCAAGCTGGTTGTCATCAACACGGACGATCAAGGGCGCACTCTGAAGCAAGGCGTGATCCGGCAACGTGGTCGACTTTGGATCGGCGCCAACACAACACTTCAGACCAAACTCATCGATGCTCTCCACCACAGTGCAGTGGGAGGCCACTCCGGAGCCACAGCCACATATCACAGGGTGCGCAAACTCTTTGTCTGGCTGGGTTTGAAGCGTGCCATTGAGGATTTTGTTCGCCAGTGCATTGTCTGCCAGCATGCCAAGCATGAGAACACGCACTAGGCGGGCAAGCTTCAACCCCTACCAATACCTACAGCGTCGTCGCAAGATCTAACAATGGATTCGTCGAGGGATTACCCAATTCTGAAGGGTATGATTCCATCATGGTCGTCGTCGATCACCTGACCAAGTTCGCGCACTTTGTGCCGCTCCGGCACCCTTCACCGCAGTCCACATCGCCCGCGTGTTATGGGACAATGTAATCAAGCTGCACGGCGTTCCTCTCTCCATCGTCTCCGATCGGGACAAGATCTTCACTAGCGCCATGTGGCGCGAACTGCTCGCTGCAGCAGGCACCAAAGCTGCTGTACTCCACCACCTATCTCTCGCAGACGGACGGGCAGACGGAGCGCGTCAACCTGTGCCTGGAGATGTACCTCTGGTGCGCCGTCCACGACACCCCGAAACAATGGCGCAAGTGGCTGCCAGCGGCAGAGTTCTGGTACAACTCCTCACATCACTCGTCTCTGAAGTGCTCTCCGTTCAAGGCGCTCTACGGCACTGAACCCAACCTGGGAGGCCTTCCTCAACTCAGCTCCACGCTGCCCGGTGACCTGGATTGGGCCGTGCACACCAACCTATTGCGCGCATAGCTCTCGCGCGCCCAGGCGCGTTTCAAGAAGCAGGCGGATCGCCACCGTGCCGAGCGCGCCTTCGATGTGGGAGAGCAGGTACTGCTCAAGCTCCAGCCGTACGCTCAATCTTCCGTCGTCAACCGCCCCTGCCGCACGCTCTCATACAAGTTCAATGGCTCGTTCTTGGTGGTTGAGCGCATTGGCTCCCTGGCATATCGACTGTAGTTGCCTTCGGACAGCCGCGTCCGATCCATCTGGTATTCCACGTCTCCCAACTGAAGCCCTTCACTCCTGATTACACTCCTGTCTTCATGGAACTTCCCAGAATTCCAGACCTTGCCACCGGCGAGTCTGAATCGATGGCCATCCTGGACCGCCGCATGATGAAAAAGGGAGACGCTCCAGTCATCCAATTGCTTGTTCAGTGGGCCAACATGCCACCGGCGGTCACCACCTAGGAGGACTACAACATCCTATGGCAACGTTATCCGTCGGCCTGCATCTTGGGAGGAAGCTGCTTCTCATGGAGGGGACAATGTCACGACTGCAGATGATACATCCACAGCGGACTGAAAGTGCAGTTCAGTTAACTGAACTGCAACAGAGCTAGCTAGTCACGTGATGGGCCAGAGGCCATGTAAGCAAGCGTGTGTTGGGCCCGAGGCCATGTGTGGGTGTGAGAGGGCCCAAGGGGGCAGCTACATATTGTACCGTGGACGAGACGATGGGCATGAAATGGAAAGATCTTGATTCTCCTTTCCCCTTCTCCAAGCTCTCTCCTCACCTACTCTGCATCTCGATCCCCTTTCTCATCTCGATCTCCCCTCCACTCTGGGTCGTGACATCTTATATGCGGGGTAAAAAGAAACGAAGGAAGTATGTTAGACAGACGAGTTTTCTTGGCCAGGTGGCGGGCAACGGATTGTGGGCAGCGTGCCTCAGCCTCAATTTGAGTGTGGACGCACTACAGGAGTTCTTATAGCTCTGGCAGAGGGTCCATACTTGGGAACCAGTAGAGAATGTCCCGGATAGGTTATCATTGTCATGGGAGACCAATGGCCAGTTCACAGTGAGATTAGTGTACGCAGCAAAGTTTTGGGGCAGGGAGGTTATACCCACAGCGGAGTTAACTTGGAAATCACGAGCTCCATCCCAATGCAAATTCTTTACGTGGCTTGCACTATGCAACAGATGTTGGACGTCCGACCGGCTTACTAGGAGGGGGTTGTCGCATCAAGACAAGTGCCCTCTTTGTGATCAACAGGAAGAAACAATAGACCATGTGTTACTAACTTGCGTCTTGCCAGGACAATTTGGGCGGAGGTCTGTAAGGCATTGGGGAAGCCCGAGTGGACGCCAACTACGCATGATGCCCTACAACCATGGCTTTGTGGAAAACAAGAAGTAGGTACCATGACCAGGAAAGATCTACACACTTTCCTCCTACTGACGATGTGGGAGTTGTGGAAGCATAGAAATGCAGTTGTGTTTGACGGTGCCTTGCCATCAACTGGTCGTCTCATGCAGAGAATAGAAGCGGAAGGATGGATTTGGTCGATGTCTGGACTTATGAAAGAATTGACTTTCTGTTTGCAGGCTTCGTAAGGTGGACCGGTGGGGATGAGTAGTCTAATTTGTAGTAGGTGGAGTGGAGTTGTACATACGGGTGTGAGAAATCACCGAACTTGTAAATGACCGGTGGAGGCTTTCTATGCCTTTCCTTCTTTAATACTCCCTTTGCTCACTTTTATAAGGCCTTGAAGACATTTCACACAGTGTGCAAAGTAGTTCATTTTTAGTTGTCTGAAATGACTTATAAAAATGGACCGATGGAGTATATGATATGCATGCTCGAGAAAAAATTCACTCTCGGTGGATAGCTCCTATTGGATGCTCCCGGCGTCAAATTCACAAGCAAACATACATGGCCCTTGCCTTGTTGGGCCCGTCTTGTAAAGCGCTAGGTATTGTTGCCAACTCTTGCGATTTCTCCTCCGTTCGGTTTTCCTTCGATTTTTCGGTGTCTTAAAATAGTACTCCCTTTGTAAAGAAATGTAAGAGTGTTTAGATTACTACTTTTAGATCACTAAAGTAGTTATCTAAATTCTTTTATATTTTTTATGGAGGGGGTAACTAAGAAAAAAAATACATACCATGTATTTCAATGCATTACTTGGACTGGCCTAGGCGATCTTTGACGCCTGCTACCGGATAGAGGTCGGTAGGTTTTCCTCCGGAAAACTGGTTATTCTATAGTCTATTAAGGATCAAAATTCTAAATTTTATAAAATGCTTACAAGTTTTACAAAATGTTCACAAAATTAAAAAAATTACTCATGAATCGGGCTTAATCTCAAAAGATAGCCATAAAAACTGAAAAATGTATGGAATGTTTCAAAATGTTCATGAATTTTAAGTACTATTCACAAACTCATTCCTAAAATGATCAACTCCCTATGTTTCAAAATTCTTGTCATGCCTTTAGTTATAATTTGAACTAAAACCATGACAAGAATTCTAGAACAGCGGGAGTATAATTTGAAAAATAAAATTGAAAAATTAAAACTAATTCATGAAATCTAAAAATGCTCCCATATTTAAAAGATATTCTGCAATTGAATATAGTTCTTGAATTTTGTAAAATTCTTGTGAATCCCTAAAAATGTTATCTAAATGTTAGAAAATCATGAGTTAAAAACATTAGATAATTTAAAATGTATTCTAATTTAGAAATGTTCCTGTATTTTTTAAAATTTCATGAATTTTATACAGAAAAAAATAATGGAAAGGAAAACACAAAAAACTGAAAATAAAAAACCGTTGGAAAAATCCACAATAGAACCGACTCAAACTATAAACCCAAAGAAAGAAACCAAAATAAAAAAGAGTTGGAAGAAATAAAAGAAACAGATAGAACAAAAACCCAGATAACCTAGAAAAAACCACCAAAGGAAATACAGAACGAAAAACATCGATGTATGTAGCACTTGTTGTCTAGTTGGTCTGACCGTGGATCGACGCTATGTCCGTCGTGTCTACATTTGAACGCTGACATAAATTAGGATTTGGCATGTTTTTCCAGTGAACGATCCGAGTTTATTGATGAACTAAAGAGAATATATCGAATCACGAAAACAGGCACGCATAAGCACAAGAAATGTTCTTGGTGAAACTAAAAGTTACATACAAAATCTTCGAGTCATCCACTCTAACTTCACACTTTGCATCTTGACATTTCTCTGGAACACCAACAAAAATTTCACGGATAACCAAACCAGCACAGGCTGAACTAACCTCAAAGGGTTTCAAGAGTTGCTTGAGTCGTCCACCCCAATAGGCGAGAACTTATGATTGTTGAATGCATTGTGGGCGGGGACATACCCTTTGCAAGATAAGTTGCCAAATAGTTGATTTATTGTCATACTATCGAGGAAAAATTTCACGAGCACAAAAGAACAAAGCATGAGGATTACTGACCAAACCAAACTTGAACACCGAGTGCTCCTATTCATCGTATACCCAAAATGTAGGGTGGGCCAGTCCACCTAGCACTTCGTGGGCAAATGATTTTCTATATAGTTTTCAGCCTTTTTTCCCGGAAAATATGACATTCAATATAAATATTATTCTGGAAAAGTTGACAAATTAATAAAAATGTTCGTCATTTTCTAAAAATATTCAGTTTCTTAAATGTTCACAAGTTATTTTAAAACGTCCATAACTTTTCTTCAAAACAATAAGAATTTAAAATGTTCAAGTTTTTATAAAATTATTTCATGAATTTTATAAATGTTCACATTTTAAAAAAAATAAGTGTGAATTTTAAAAGTATTCATAAATTATTAATAAATAAATCAATCAATCAAGAACAGAACAAAAACCACTGAAACTAGTAGAGGAAAAATAACAGAGAAGGCCAAGGGAAAAAACTTTTGAACGCCATGGGGCAATTCATGTCAAGACAAACTCGTGGTGTTTTTTCAAACAAGACCCAAATATATTATAAAAGTTCACTACAAGTACCAAGCATCCTAAACATGATAAAAATTACATTGAGGCCCCTGGACCACCGAAGTGTTGAGTAAATAGACAATTTCTCGATTAAATTAATCCACGAGTAAATCAGTAGCATGGCATTGACACAAATAAATGCATACTGATATTCAGTCAAGCAAGCACATACTACGCTAATTGCAGAAAGATCTACGTATAACGCTAGCATGGCTAAAACAGAAAACAGTAGGAGCGGGATAAATGAGTTATACCCTCCAGTAGGCCATGCAGAGGCCGCGGCGTTGGTGGCAGCAGCGGCGTCCTCGACGGCCTTCTTGTCGGCTTCAGCTTTCTCAGCGGCGGCACGTTCGGCGTCGGTGGACATGGTGATGATGAAGGCGACGCGGCCGTAGAGGAAGTAGACGATCGAAAGCGAGCAATCGCGTAATCGCTGCCCAAAAACCTATTCGCCCCTCACCCGTACAGGAACCAGAACGGCGTGGTTTCGGAGATCTGTTCTCCCATCGACCGTGTACGCGGCGGACGAGATGGAGTCACCGGTAGCAGCAGCAGCAAGGGAACGACGATGGGCGTGCGCATGGAGCAGATGTGATATGTTCGTGGCGGCTAGGGTTAGGAGACACCACACACTTATATAGGCGTAGCCGCGTCGAGAGACGTGGGCTCGACCCACGTCCAAGTCCGTGACAGCCCACGATCCGACGTCTCAGATCGTGACCCAGCTGTCAGAGAACTCTCTGTTAGTGACTGGCAAAAATAAGCACGTAGGTGTGAGCTCGGCTCGGCTCAATCCCGCAACCCGCGGTGTGTCGTGACGAGACGGGCGGTAGAGGAGGAGTGCGCGAGGGCCTCTTCTCTTCTCGAGCTCCAATAGCATGTAGAAGAGAAAACCCTTATAAGGTGGTCCAACTCCTATTCCACTTCCGGGGTGGGACTAAACTTCCCACTACACCTAGTGCCATATAACCCACATAGGCCCTTAGAGATTTTTCATAAATTGCTATATGGGCCTAGAGCCCATCTCAAATTTCAGCAATCCCCCACCAGATCTCGAGGGCCCATTGTGTCCTCTGTTCCAATTATTGTTTCGATATACCAGTGTTTCAGTGAAGACCTGTTAAGGTTGAACTTCACCTAGAGCAAGCAGCTACACTCCTTCACAACTGAACAATGGACTAAGCCTTGAATTGTCAGTTTGGCGTAAAGAAGTTTCACCACATGTCTTACTAGTACTAGGCTGCCGAAGGCTGACCCCTCTGGTGGAGCATATAAGTCACACTCCTGGCCTATTCATGAGTTTACTAGAGATCACCCCAATCTCATAGACTGTGACCAGCAGTCGAGCTCACATAGGTGTGTTCCTCCAAAGATCGCTCTATAGGATAGCATCTTGCTCACTCAAGCTTTGGAACACATTAAGACAGTAGTCACCCTACCATACAGTATTGAGAGTATTGCATCTCTAACGAAGTGGGTTAGTATAGTTACTCTCCTCAGTTCACCACTGGCTTGTTTTCTCAGGTCCTAATTCACGGGATCTCCGATCACATAGGTTGGGTTACTACCATGGCAACTCATGTGGGTCTCATACCCATCTCCCTCGATGCACTATGTATCACAACACGTGATAGCCCTTTTGTAAAGGGATCTGCCAGATTATTAGCCATATGGACATACTCCAACGCTATCACTCCGAAGTTTCTTAATTTTCTGACAGCTTTTAATATCATTCTTATGTGTTTGTTAGACTTCATGTTGTCCTTTGAACTCTTCACGTTTGTGATGACAGTCTGATTGTCACAGTTCATAAGGATAGCCGGAACCGGTTTATCAACCAATGGCAAGTCCATCAAAAGATCTCGAAGCCGTCCTGCTTCAACACCAGATGTGTCTAATGCTGTTAATTCTGCTTCCATTGTCGATCTTGTTAAGATCGTTTGCTTGCAAGACTTCCAGGAAACAGCGCCACCTCCAAGAGTAAACATATACCCAGATGTGGCCTTCATCTCATCAGCATCAGAGATCCAATTCGCATCACTATATCCTTCAAGTACCGACGGGTATCCGGTATAGTGAAGTCCATAGTTCATAGTGCCTTTCAGATAGTGTATAACTCTCTCAACGGCATGCCAATGTACATCACCCAGTTTGGAAACAAACCTGCTCAGTTTGCTCATAGCAAACGCGACGTCGGGCCTCGCTGTGCTCGCTAGGTACATCAGTGAACCAATGATTTGAGAGTATCTCAATTGATCTTTAGCCGTGCCTTTGGACTTTCAAATCAACACGCTAGGATCATATGATGTTTGAGATGGTGTGCAGTCCGAATATCGAAAACGACTCAACACCTTCTCAACATAGTGGGATTGCAGAAGTGTAATCCCACCCTCATTATCTCTCAGTAGCTTGATGTTCAAGATAACCTCAGCCACACCAAGATCTTTCATCTCAAAGTTCTGAGATAGAAACGATTTGACCTCCTCAATGACTTTGAGGTTTGTTCCGAATATCAGTATGTCATCAACATACAAGCACAATATAACTCCTTCGCCCCCACCATGGCAATAGTAAACACATTTGTCAGCTTCATTAACAACGAAGCCAACAGATGTTAGAGTTGTATTAAACTTATCATGCCTTTGCTTAGATGCTTGCTTCAGGACATATAAAGATTTTAGCAACCTACACACCTTTCTTTCCTGACCATCTATCACAAAGCCATCTGGCTGTTGCATGTAGATTTCCTTGTTTAGCTCTCCATTCAAAAAAGCCATCTTGACATCCATCTGATGGACGAGAAGACCATGCGAGGCCGCCAATGAGAGTAATACTCAAATGGTGTTTAGTCTAGCCACAGGTGAATAAGTATCGAAGAAATCTTCCTCTTCTCTCTGATCATAGCCCGCCAGCCACAAGCCTAGCCTTGTACTTTTCAATCGTACCATCGGGCCTAAGCTTCTTCTTGAACACCCACTTATAACCTAATGGTTTGCAACCATAGGGACGGTCAGTGATCTCCCATGTCCCGTTAGCCATGATGGAGTCCATCTCACTACGGACCGCATCCTTCCAGTAATCAGCTTCTGGAGAGGCATACGCTTCTGAAATAGAAGTGGGAGTATCATCCATGAGGTACACGAAGAAATCATCACCAAAGGTCTTTGCAGTCCTTTGTCTCTTGCCCCTACCAAGGGTTTCCTCGTCATCCTCCTCAGGATTTTCATCATGTGTTTGTTCATAATAATCCATAGGAATGGCAGGCTCAGGAGTCTCCTCAGATTCCTGTCTAGAAGTGCTTTACATATCTCTCATAGGAAAAATATCCTTGAAGAATGTAGCATCCTTAGACTCCATAATCGTACCGACCTTCTGGTCAGGTACCTCAGATTTCACTACTTGAAATCTATAGACAACGTTGTTCTTAGCGTAGCCCAAATTAACGCAGTCCACAGTCTTGGGTCCAAGCTTACGCTTTTTGGGGATCGACACATTGACTTTCGCCAAACAGCCCCAAGTGCGCAAGTACGAGAGTGTTGTCCTTCTCTTTGCCCATTTCTCATAGGGAGTGATCTCATTATCCTTTGTTGGAACTTTATTCAGGACATGACATGCCGTCAATATAGCCTCCCCCCACCATGCCTTGGATAAAGCCGATGTATCTAACATGGCATTAACCAAATCAGTTATAGTATGGTTTTTTCCGCTCGGCAACCCCGTTTTACTGGGGTGAATAGGGAGGCGTCCTCTCATGAATAATGTTGTGTTCCGCACAAAAGGAATCAAACTCACTCGAGAAGTACTCTCCACCATGATCTGACCGGACTCGTTTAATTTTCTTTTCGAGTTGATTCTCAACTTCTGCCTTATAGATTTTAAAGTAGTGTAGAGCCTCATCTTTAGTATTTAACAGATAAACATAGCAATATCTAGTGGAATTATCTATCAATGTCATGAAGTATTTCTTTCCACCTTTAGTCAACACACCATTCATCTCACAAAGATCAGAATGTATGAGTTCTAATGGTGCCAAGTGTCTCTCCTCCGCGGCCTTGTGAGGCTTGCGAGGTTGCTTAGCTTGCACACATGAAAGGCACTTAGAACCTTTGGCTAAAGTGAAACTCGGGATTAAATCCAACTTAGCTAGCCGCGTCATAACACCGAAACTAATGTGACAAAGACGTGAATGCCAAACTTCAGATCCATTAACATTCGAATGAATATGGTTCACGACTTTATTACAAAAATCTGCGAGGGAAAGGCGGAACATACCTCCGCTCTCATAACCTTTTCCAACTAAGAGTCCAAATTTCGTAACAACTAATTTATTAGACTCGAAAACCAACTTAAACCCTTCTCTACATAGAAAGGAGCCACTAACGAGGTTCTTCTTGATGGCGGGGACATGCTGCACGTTCTTTAGCTGCACGATCCTTCCCGAAGTAAACTTCAGATCGACCGTGCCAACACCATGAACAGAAGCACTCGTGCCATTCCCCATCAATACGGACCCGTGACCTGTGACCTGGTAAGAAGTGAACAATGAAATGTCAGCACACACATGAACACCTGCACATCTGTCCACCCACCAATCGGTAGGCTGAAACACTGAAAAAACAGTAAATAAATTACTGTACCCAGATGCACCATTCTCATTGTTGCCCACAATCATGTTGACAGACTTGGAGTCCTATCCTGGCTTCTTGTACTTGTTAGGGCACTTGTTGGCCCAGTGTTCAACAGAACCACAAGTAAAGCAGCCCTCATCCTTCTTGTTCTTCTTGAAGGTCTTCTTACCCTTCTTCCTAAAGTCGGTATTGTGTTGGACATTGTTCTTTCCCTTGGGCTTGTGGGAGTTATGGTTCGTCTGGTTCACCATGTTGGCGACAGTAGTTCCTTCGGCCCCTTTTCCGTGCGAGTCCTTTGCCCTTGAATTCTGCTCAACACTTAGATGGCAATGACATCCTCCACAGATAATTCACGCCTCTAATGTTTCAGAGTGGTGGAAAAGTTCCTCTAGGAATTAGGGAGCTTAGCAATTATTCAGCCCGCGACAAACCTGCCCGTAACTCGCACTTAAGAAGCTCAAGCTCCTTAACAATGCATATTATCTCATGAGCCTGCTCCAATACAGGACGGTTTTCAACCATCTTGTAATCGTAGAACTGCTCTATAATATACATCTCGCTCCCGGCATTGGCGACCCCAAACTTAGATTCGAGCGCCTCCCACAAGTCCTTGGCGATATGCACATGTAAATATGTGTCGACCGGTTTATCTCCGATCAGCTAAGAACTGCTCCGAGAAACACAACGGTGGCCTCCTTGAACGCCTTCTCCTGTTTAGGAGCAATCGTTCCCGTGGAGACACCGGTGACCCAGAACACGTTCATAGTCGTGAGCCATAAAGTGGTCGTAGTCTGCCAACGCTTAAAATACGTACCAGTAAACTTATCCGGTTTTAGTGCAGCGACAAAGCCACTTGCCGAAAAATTCCTACACATAATAGGTTTTTGGATTATTGAGTAAAAAGGCAATTTCTCGATTAAATTAATCCACCAGTAAATCAGTACCATGGCATTGACACAAATAAACGCATACTGATATTCATTCAAGCAAGCACATACTATGCTAATTGCAGAAAGATCTACGTATAACGCTAGCATGGCTAAAACAGGAAACGGTAGGAGCGGGATAAACGAGTTATACCCTCTAGTCGGCCATGCAGAGGCTGCGACATTGGTGTCAGCAGCGGCGTCCTCGGTGGCCTTCTTGTCGGCTTCAGCTTTCTCGGCGGCGGCACGTTCGACGGCGGTGGACATGGTGATGATGAAGGTGACGCGGACGTAGAGGAAGTAGACGATCGGAAGCGAGCAGTCGCGTAATCGCTGCCCAAAAATCTATTCGCCCCTCACCCGTACAGGAACCAGAAGGGCGTGGTTTCAGAGACCTGCTCTTCCGTCGACCGTGTACGCGGCAGACGGGATGGAGTCACCAGCGGCAGCAGCAGCAAGGGAATGACGGTGGGCGTGCGCGTGGAGCAGGTGTGATCTGTTCGTGGCGGCCACATGGAGAGACGTGGGCTCGACCCACGTCCGAGTCCATGACAGCCCACGATCCGACGTCTCAGATCGTGGCCCAGCTATTAGAGAACTCTCCGTTAGTGACTTGCAAAAATAAGTGCGTAGGTGTGAGCTCGGCTCGGCTCGGCTCAATCCCGCAACCCGCGGCGCGTCGTGACGAGGCGTGGCGGGCGGCGGAGGAGGAGTGCATGAGGGCGTCTTCTCTTCTCAAGCTCCAGTAGCATGTACAAGAGAAACCCTTATAAGGAGGTCCAACTCCTCTTCCACTTCCAGGGTGGGACTAAACTTCCCACTACACCTAGTGCCATATTACCCACATGGGCCCTTAGAGATTTTTCAGAAATTGCTATATGGTCCTAGAGCCCATCTCAAATTTCAGCACGAAGGACCACTACCGTCATCAGATTGAACTGCCAACGTGTTGTTGTCGCCGCCCCTATACCGAAGCGGGACTGATCTTGTCGATAACAACTAGAAAGTCTTCGTGCACGTGCCCCTAGGGACTAGGAGCCGCATTCATCGTTGTTTAACCTTGAATCCATCAAAGAACCTTACACGAGAAACCTTAACCTCGCAATCCTAAGGAGCCGGGAGAAATCTATGTCGGAGCTCCATGTAATCTGTCCTAATGGATGAACTCGAGGATGGTTCAAGCCCAAAAGACCAACTCAAAGTTGAAACACTACTCTACAAGGACTAAAATCCTAACCTATCTACTAGTCGTAGCTGAGGCACGAGGATTTCCCTACCCCACAGTCCGCCACCGGCCGCCGAAGCACCGAGGAATCTCGGGCTCACTAGTGGAGATGGAGAAGATTATATCCTCGGGTAATACAAAAGAGAAAAAGGACTGGCAGATGCTTAGTTTCACCGTAGATGTTTGGTAGTGCTAGAACGCGGTACTTGTTTCATGCGACGCATGACAATGGCACGCTGACTGCAGGTCCCGGTACCCGCGGTGGTGTACTACGAGGACATGTATGTCAACTTCAACCTCATCAAGGAGACGGCTTCCGAGAAATGGATCAATATAGTGGTGGTTAAATATTTTTGAATGTCTGCAGACTGCACAAATCCCCGGCGAACTAATATTGTCATGCTAGACAAACTTATGCATAATTCGTTGAGATCCTGGAACCCAAACATGTCAACCACCCAAATAAATAGCTTCAGACAAAGAGGATGAAAAGAATAACTTACAAGGCCTTATGAGTTTGGTTATCTGAATACTGACGGGACTGGATTTTCAACGCACCGAGAAAGGGTGCTAGTTCAGACTTTATGCTTCATATTCATAGCAAGATCTGATGACGAACTGTTATCAGATCAAATTAAATTGCGAAGGATCATTTGTAATTATTGCTTCCACGTTGCAGTTTGCAGAGCAAGAAGGAAGGGGACAAGGGAATTCAGACAGACCTTGCTATTTCCTTGACTGACGAAACACTCGACAAGCGGCTGGTGATACGTCTCCGCCATATCTACTTTTCCAAACACTTTTGCCCTTGTTTTGGACTCTAACTTGCATGATTTGAATGGAACCAACCCGGACTGACGCTGTTTTCAACAGAATTGCCATGGTGTTATTTTTGTGCAGAAATAAAAGTTCTCGGAATGTCCTGAAAATCAACAGAGAATTATTTTGGAATATATTAAAAATACTGGCGAAAGAATCAAGACTACGGGGGCCCGCCCCTGCCTCGTGGGCCCCCTTGAGCTCCACCGACCTCAACCCCAACTCTATATATTCGTGTTCGGGGAGAAATCAGAGAGAAGGATTCATTGCGTTTTACGATACGGAGCCGTCGCCAAGCCCTAATCTCACTCGGGAGGGCTGATCTGGAGTCCGTTCGGGGCTCTGGAGAGGGGAATCCGTCGCCATCGTCATCATCAACCATCCTCCATCACCAATTTCATGATGCTCACCGCCGTGCGTTAGTAATTCCATCGTAGGCTTGCTGGACGGTGATGGGTTGGATGAGATTTATCATGTAATCGAGTTAGTTTTGTTAGGGTTTGATCGGAGACGTGTCTCGGTCATGTCTACATTGTTCTCGAACCCGTAGGGTCCGCACGCTTAAGGTTTCGATGACAGTTATATTATGAGTTTATGAGTTTTGATGTACCGAAGGAGTTCGGAGTCCCGGATGAGATCGGGGACATGACGAGGAGTCTCGAAATGGTCGAGATGTAAAGATCTATATATTGGACGACTATATTCGGACATCGGAAAGGTTCTGAGTGGTTCGAGTATTTTTGGGAGTACCGGGGAGTTACGGGAATACGGGGGAAGAAGTATATGGGCCTTATTGGGCTTTAGGGGGGAGGAAGAGGCAGGCCGCGCCCCCCCCCATTGACTAGTCCGAATTCGACTAGGGGGAGGGGCGGCGCCCCCTCCTTCCTTCTCTTCCCTCTTCCCTTTCCTTGACTCCTACTCCTACTACTTGGAAGGGGGGAATCCTACTCCCGGTGGGAGTAGGACTCCTCCAGGGCGAGCCATAGGGGCCGGCCCTCTCCCCCCTCCTCCACTCCTTTATATACGGGGGCAGGGGCACCCCATAGACACACAAGTTGATCTTCGTGATCATTCTCTTAGCTGTGTGCGGTGCCCCCCTCCACCATAATCCTCGATAATATTGTAGCGGTGCTTAGGCGAAGCCCTGCGACGGTAGAACATCAAGATCGTCACCATGCCGTCGTGCTGACGGAACTCATCCCTGACACTTTGCTGGATCGGAGTCCGGGGATCGTCATCGAGCTGAACGTGTGCTAGAACTCGGAGGTGCCGTAGTTTCGGTGCTTGATCGGTCGGGTCGTGAAGACGTACGACTACATCAACCGTGTTGTCATAACGCTTCCGCTATCAGTCTACGAGGGTACGTAGACAACACTCTCCCCTCTCGTTGCTATGCATCACCATGATCTTGCATGTGCGTAGGAATTTTTTTGAAATTACTACATTCCCCAACAGTAGCATCCGATCCTGGTTTTATGTGTTGATGTTATATGCACGAGTAGAACACAAGTGAGTTGTGGGCGATATAAGTCATACTGCTTACCAGCATGTCATACTTTGGTTCGACGGTATTGTTGGATGAAGCGGCCCGGACCGACATTACGCGTACGCTTACGCGAGACTGGTTCTACCGACGTGCTTTGCACACAGGTGGCTGGCGGGTGTCAGTTTCTCCAACTTTAGTTGAACCTAGTATGGCTAGGCCCGGTCCTTGCGAAGGTTAAAACAGCACCAACTTGACAAACTATCGTTGTGGTTTTGATGCGTAGGTAAGATTGGTTCTTGCTCAGCCCGTAGCAGCCACGTAAAACTTGCAACAAACAAAGTAGAGGACATCTAACTTGTTTTTGCAGGGCATGTTGTGATGTGATATGGTCAAGGCATGATGCTAAATTTCATTGTATGAGATGATCATGTTTTGTAACCGAGTTATCGGCAACTGGCAGGAGCCATATGGTTGTCACTTTATTGTATGCAATGCAATCACCCTGTAATGCTTTACTTTATCACTAAGCGGTAGTGATAGTCGTAGAAGCATAAGATTGGCGAGACGACAACGATGCTATGATGGAGATCAAGGTGTCGCGCCGGTGACGATGGTGATCATGACGATGCTTCGGAGATGGAGATCATAAGCACAAGATGATATGGCCATATCATATCACTTATATTGATTGCATGTGATGTTTGTCTTTTATGCATCTTATCTTGCTTTGATTGACGGTAGCATTATAAGATGATCTCTCACTAAATTTCAAGATAAAAGTGTTCTCGCTGAGTATGCACCGTTGCCAAAGTTCGTCGTGCCCAGACACCACGTGATGATCGGGTGTGATAAGCTCTACGTCCATCTACAACGGGTGCAAGCCAGTTTTGCACACGCAGAATACTCAGGTTAAACTTGACGAGCCTAGCATATGCAGATATGGCCTCGGAACACTGAGACCGAAAGATCGAGCGTGAATCATATAGTAGATATGATCAACATAGTGATGTTCACCATTGAAAGCTACTCCATTTCACGTGATGATAGGTTATGGTTTAGTTGATTTGGATCACGTGATCACTTAGATGATTAGAGGGATGTCCATCTAAGTGGGAGTTCTTAAGTAATATGATTAATTGAACTTTAATTTATCATGAACTTAGTCCTGGTAGTATTAGCATATCTATGTTGTAGATCAATAGCTCGCGTTGTTGCTTCCCTATGTTTATTTTTGATATGTTCCTAGAGAAAACTAAGTTGAAAGATGTTAGTAGCAATGATGCGGATTGGATCCGTGATCTGAGGTTTATCCTCATTGCTGCACAGAAGAATTATGTCCTTGATGCACCGCTAGGTGACAGACCTATTGCAGGAGCAGATGCAGACGTTATGAACGTTTGGCTAGCTCAATATGATGACTACTTGATAGTTTAGTGCACCATGCTTAATGGCTTAGAATCGGGACTTCAAAGACGTTTTGAACGTCATGGACCATATGAGATGTTCCAGGAGTTGAAGTTAATATTTCAAGCAAATACCTGAGTTGAGAGATATGAAGTCTCCAACAAGTTCTATAGGTAAAAGATGGAGGAGAATAGCTCAAGCAGTGAGCATGTGCTCAGATTGTCTGGGTACTACAATCGCTTGAATCAAGTGGGAGTTAATCTTCCAGATAAAATAGTGATTGATAGAATTCTCTAGTCACCATCACCAAGTTAGTAGAACTTCATGATGAACTATAATATGCAAGGGATAACGGAAACAATTCCCAAGCTCTTCGTGATGCTGAAATCGACGAAGGTAGAAATCAAGAAAAACTTCAAGTGCTGATAGTTGACGAGACCACTAGTTTCAAGAAAAGGGCAAAGGGAAGAAGGGGAACTTCAAGAAGAATGGCAAGCAAGTTGCTGCTCAAGTGAAGAAGCCCAAGTCTGGACCTAAGCATGAGACTAAGTGCTTCTACTGCAAAGGGACTGGTCACTGGAAGCGGAACTACCCCAAGTATTTGGCGGATAAGAAGGATGGCAAAATGAACAAAGTTATATTGGATATACATGTTATTGATGTGCACTTTACTAGTGTTTATAGCAAACCCTAGGCATTTGATACTGGTTCAGTTGCTAAGAGTAGTAACTCAAAACGGGAGTTGCAGAATAAACAGAAACTAGTAAAAGTCGAGGTGGCGATGTGTGTTGGAAGTAGTTCCAAGATTGATATGATCATCATCGCACACTTACTATACTTTCGGGATTAGTGTTGAACCTAAATAAGTGTTATTTGGTGTTTGCGTTGAGCATGAATATGATTTGATCATGTTTATTGCAATACGGTTATTCATTTAAGTAAGAGAATAAATTGTTGTTCTGTTTACATGAATAAAACCTTATATGGTTACACACCCAATGAAAATGGTTCATTGGATCTTGATCGTAGTGATACACATATTCATAATATTGAAACCAAAAGATGCAAAGTTAATAATGATAGTGCAACTTACTAGTGGCACTGCCGTTTAGGTCATATTGGTATAAAGCGCATGAAGAAACTCCACGCTGATGGTCTTTTGGAATCACTTGATTATGAATTACTTGATGCTCGCGAACCATGCCTCATCGGCAAGATGACTAAGACTCCGCTCTCCAGAACAATGGAGCGAGCAACTGACTTATTGGAAATAATACATACTGATGTATGCGATCCGATGAGTGTTAAGGCTCGCGGCCGGTGTCGTTATTTTCTGACCTTCACAGATGATTTGAGCAGATATGGGTATATCTACTTGATGAAACATAATTCTGAAACATTTGAAAAGTTCTAAGAATTTCAGAGTGAAGTGGAAAATCATCGTGACAAGACAATAAGGTTTCTACGATCTGATAGCGGAGACAAATATTTGAGTTACGAGTTTGGTCTTCAATTAAAAACAATGTGGAATAGTTTCACAAACTCATGCCACCTGGAACACCACAGCATAATGGTGTGTCTGAACGTCATAACCGTACTTTATTGGATATAGTGCAATCTATGATGTTTCTTACCGATTTACCACTATCGATTTGGGGTTATGCATTAGAGACAGCTGCATTCACGTTAAATAGGGCACCATATAAATCCGTTGAGATGACACTATATGAACTGTGGTTTAGCAAGAAACCAAAGTTGTCGTGTCTTAAAGTTTGGGGTAGTGATGCTTATGTGAAAAAGTTTCATCCTGATAAGCTCAAACCCAAACCGGAGAAATGTGTCTTCATAGGATACCCAAAGGAGACAGTTGGGTACACCTTCTATCACAGATCCGAAGGCAAGATATTCGTTGCTTAGAATGGATCCTTTCTAGAGAAGGAGTTTCTCTCGAAAGAAGTGAGTGGGAGGAAAGTAGAACTTGATGAGGTAACTGTACCTGCTCCCTTATTGGAAAGTAGTTCATCACAGAAAACGGTTTCTGTGACACCTACACCAATTAGTGAGGAAGTTAATGATGATGATCATGAAACTTCAGATCAAGTTATTACTGAACCTCGTAGATCAACCAGAGTAAGATCCGCACCAGAGTGGTACGGTAATCCTGTTCTGGAAATCATGCTACTAGATCATGATGAACCTACGAACTATGAAGAAGCGATGGTGAGCCCAGATTCCGCAAAATGGCTTGAAGCCATGAAATCTGAGATGGGATCCATGTATGAAAACAAAGTATGGACTTTGGTTGACTTGCCCGATGATCGGCAAGCAATTGAAAATAAATGGATCTTCAAGAGGAAGACGGACGCTGATAGTGGTGTTACTATCTACAAAGCTCAAATTGTCACAAAAGGTTTTTGACAAGTTCAAGATGTTGACTATGATGAGAGTTTCTCACTCGTATCTATGCTTAAGTCTGTCCGAATCATGTTAGCAATTGCCGCATTTTATGAAATCTGGCAAATGGATAAACAAAGCTGCATTCCTTAATGGATTTCTTAAATAAGAGTTGTATATGATGCAACCAGAAGGTTTTGTCAATCCTAAAAGTGTTAACAAAATATGCAAGCTCCAGCGATCCATCTGTGGACTGGTGCAAGCATCTCGGAGTTGGAATATGCGCTTTAATGAGATGATCAAAGTATATAGTTTTATACAGACTTGTGGTGAAGCCTGTATTTACAAGAAAGTGAGTGGGAGCACTACAGCATTTCTGACAAGTATATGTGAATGACATATTGTTGATCGGAAATAATGTAGAATTATTCTGCAAAGCATAAAGGAGTGTTTGAAAGAAGTTTTTCAAAGAAAGACCTCGGCGAAGCTGCTTACATATTAAGCATCAAGATCTATAGAGATAGATCAAGACGCTTGATAAGTTTTTTCAATGAGTACATACCTTGACAATATTTGGAAGTAGTTCAAAATGGAACAGTCAAAGAAAAGAGTTCTTGGCTGTGTTACAAGGTGTGAAATTGAGTAAGACTCAAAGCCCGACCACGGCAGAAGATAGAAAGAGAATGAAAGTCATTCCCTATGCCTCAGCCATAGGTTCTATAAAGTATGCCGTGCTGTGTACCAAATCTATTGTATACCCTACACTGTTAAGCAAGGGAATACAATAATGATTTAAGAGTAGATCACTGGACAGCGGTCAAAATTATTCTTAGTGGAATAAGGAAATATTTCTCGATTATGGAGGTGACAAAAGGTTCGTCGTAAAAAGTTACGTCGATGCAAGTTTTGACACAGATCTGGATGACTCTAAGTCTCGATCTAGATACATATTGAAAGGGGGAGCAATTAGTTAGAGTAGCTCTGTGCAGAGCATTGTAGACATAGAATTCCCAAACTACTTACGGATCTGTATGTGACAGACCCGTTGACTAAAATTATCTCACAAACAAAACATAATCACACTTTAGTACTCTTTGGGCGTTAATCACATAAGCGATGTGAACTAGATTACTGACTCTAGTAAACCCTTTGGGTGTAGGTCACATGACTATGTGAACTATGGGTGTTAATTACATGGTGATGTGAACTATTAGTGTTGAATCACATGGCGATGTGAACTAGATTATTGACTCTAGTGCAAGTGGGAGACTGAAGGAAATATGCCCTAGAGGCAATAATAAAGTTATTATTTATTTCCTTATATCATGATAAATGTTTATTATTCATGCTATAATTGTATTAAACGGAAACATAATACATGTGTGAATACATAGACAAACATAGTGTCACTAGTATGCCTCTACTTGAACTAGCTCGTTAATCGAAGATGGTTATGTTTCCTGACCATGAACAAAAGAGTTGTTATTTGATTAACGGGATCACATCATTAGGATAATGATGTGATTGACATGACCCATTCTATTAGCTTAGCACCCGATCGTTTAGTATGTTGCTATTGCTTTCTTCATGACTTATACATGTTCCTATGACTATGAGATTATGCAACTCCATTTTGCCGGAGGAACACTTTGTGTGCTACCAAACGTCACAATGTAACTGGGTGATTATAAAGGTGCTCTACAGGTGTCTCCAAAGGTACATGTTGGCTTGACGTATTTCGAGATTATGATTTGTCACTCCGATTGTCGGAGAGATATCTTTAGGCCCTCTCGGTAATGCACATCACTTAAGCCTTGCAAGCAATGCAACTAATGAGTTAGTTGCGAGATGATGTATTACGAAACGAGTAAAGAGACTTGCCGGTAATGAGATTGAACTAGGTATTGAGATACCGACGATCGAATCTCGGGCGAGTAACATACCGATGACAAAGGGAACACCGTATGTTGTTATGCGGTCTGACCGATAAATATCTTCGTAGAATATGTAGGAGCCAATATGAGCATCCAGGTTCCGCTATTGGTTATTGGCTGGAGACGTGTCTCGGTCATGTCTACATTGTTCTCGAACCCGTAGGGTCCGCACGCTTAAGGTTTCAATGACAGTTATATTATGAGTTTATGAGTTTTGATGTACTGAAGGAGTTCGGAGTCCCGGATGAGATCGGGGACATGACGAGGAGTCTCGAAATGGTCGAGACATAAAGATCGATATATTGGACGACTATATTCGGACATCGGAAAGGTTCTGAGTGGTTCGAGTATTTTTTGGAGTACCGGGGTGTTACGGGAATACGGGGGGAGAAGTATATGGGCCTTATTGGGCTTTAGGGGGGAGGAAGAGGTAGCCCCCCCCCCCCCCGTTGACTAGTCTGAATTGGACTAGGGGGAGGGGTGGCGCCCCCTCCTTCCTTCTCTTTCCTCTTCCCTTTCCTTGACTCCTACTCCTACTACTTGGAAGGGGGGAATCCTACTCCCGGTGGGAGTAGGACTCCTTCAGGGCGCGCCATAGGGGCCGGCCCTCTCCCCCCTCCTCCACTCCTTTATATACGGGGGCAGGGGGCACCCCATAGACACACAAGTTGACCTTCGTGATCATTCTCTTAGCCGTGTGCAGTGCCCCCCCCCCCTCCACCATAATCCTCGATAATATTATAGCGGTGCTTAGGCGAAGCCCTGCGACGGTAGAACATCAAGATCGTCACCACGCCGTCGTGCTGACGGAACTCATCCCCGACACTTTGCTGGATCGGAGTCCGGGGATCGTCATCGAGCTGAACGTGTGCTAGAACTCAGAGGTGCCGTAGTTTCGGTGCTTGATCGGTCGGGCCGTGAAGACGTACGACTACATCAACCGCATTGTCATAACGCTTCCGCTATCGGTCTACGAGGGTACGTAGACAACACTCTCCCCTCTCGTTGCTATGCATCACCATGATCTTGCATGTGCGTAGGAATTTTTTTGAAATTACTACGTTCCCCAACACCCCCTGCCTCATGGGCCCATGGTGGCTCCCCTCCACTTATTCCAGCCACCACACACTCCTTCTTCCTCCCAAAAAAATCACCAACCAGCTCAAGCACGAGTTCTTGCTCATTTTGCTGCCATTTTCGATCTCCTTGCTCAAAGCACCTCTCACAAAACTGCTTTGGGGGATTGTTCTTTGGTATGTGACTCCTCCAATGGTCCAATTAGTTTTTGTTCTAGTGCTTTATTCATTGCAAATTTTTGCTGCCTAGGTGACCATGTTCTTGAGCTTGCATGTCAAATTTATATGGTTCCAAATAGTTCTAATGCATGATATAGTCTCTAGGCACTTGTGGGAGTAGTTGCTATCAATTTTGTTGAGTTTGGTTCACTTTTATTTGAAGTTACTAAAAATTTCAGAAATTTTCAGAAAATGATGAAGAGATTTTTGAGGGGTTCTTCGAGCCAAAGCTCGAAGGATAAGCAAAGTGAAGAAGAAGAGAGACCCAAGTATAATCTCCCTCGCATCACGGAAGTTCGGCCGTGTGAATGGCCTTGTGATGATTTCTTGAGAGCAGCCGGGATTTAAGATGTTTTTTATGAGTTGGCTAATAATGCAGGCCTCACCGACTTCCTACACGACCAACGTGAACAATATCTCTTACTCACTAATATCTTTGTGCAAAATTTTCATTTCCATGCTAGGAGGTCACCACCTTCGGTGGATTTTTATTTATATGATGAGTATAAGGAGATGCCCCTCTCTGAATTTTGTGAGGTTTGCAAATTGCCCTTTTTGGGTAACGTAGAGGAACCACATCGTGATGATGTGGAGTGGTTTATTGATACAATTGTTGTAGGGGAAACTAGGAAGGTTTCTGATGCAAGAATTACTAGCATACATTTTCCTGTCCTACGTTACTTTGCAATATTTGCTAGTAGATGCTCAATTGGTTGAGGAAGCTGTGGCAACCTTAGTGCCTCTGATATTGTTCTTTTGTGCCAAGCTCTGTTTCGTCATGACACATTTAGTATGGGCGCTATTGTTGCAGAGCGGTTAAATCTTAACCGTACTAAGGGCCCCATTTTGGGAGGCATCTTCGCCTCGCGCCTTGATGTGTGCTTTAACATACCTATTAGGCATTATGAGAAAGAAGAAAAGTTGTTGCCTATTGTTTTTCTAGACTACAAGAGTATGGTTGCACATGATTTCATTGTTAAGAACAAGGAAAATGAGCTTAACTATAGACTGTGATTTGATAAAAATCACCCTCATACTATTACTTTGCCTGCTCCTTCCTTGTTTGACTTATCTGCAGGAAAATACCAGGTTCCGCTGGAGGCCATCCACGCCTACCGGAACCCCACCTCAGCGACAGAGCCAGATCTGGAACCACAATTTGTTCCTTCACGCCAGTCTGTTTACTAGTGGGATCCGGAGGAGATGGCCAGCCAGTGGCAACCTGAGACTGCATCTCAGTATGACCCCAACTATAACTTTGGATATCCGCCAGGACAGCCGTGGCCATAGACCAACTTAGGCCAAAAGCCTAAGCTTGGGGGAGTACGTATTTCTCACCGACATTACATTTATGTTCACACACTCATGCTAGTTGTCGGTGCTCATACTTTTTCATTGTACTATCCGTGCTAGTTTATTTTCCTTCTTATGCTTTCTTCTTGTGTGTTTGAAAAACCTTAAGAAAAACAAAACAAAATTAGTTGTAGCTTTTAGCTAGTTTACTTTCTTGCTGTAGTAGTATTAATTAAAAGAAAACCCAAAAGATTTCATGTTCTTCTTTTGCTTGTTGGGAGCTTTCCTGTGTAAATAGTTTTATTTCTTTTCTTTTCTTTAGGGGTTGATAGGAGAAGACCATAACGAAAATGTTGAAGTGGCTCTTGTATGCATTATTGTTGATTTAACCAAGAACCCATATTGCCTTGTCTTCTCCTGTTTATCAGATGCTTGCAGATTCCATCTTAGTCCAATGCACGTGCACTATTATTATTATTCACACCGTTCGGTCATGCAAGTGAAAGGCAATAATGACGATATATGATGAAATGATTGAGATGAGAGAAGCTGGTATGAACTCGACCTCTCTTGTTTTTGTAAATATGATTAGTTCATCGTTCCTGATTCAGCCTATTACGAATAAACATGTTTGCAATGACAATTAGAGATTACAGTTGCTTATGTCATGTTTAATTAGCTAGGAGTTTATAATGGTTTACCTTGCGTGCCAACATGCTATTAAAATGGTTGTGATGTGGTATGATGGGATGGTATCATCCTTTGAATGATTTAAGTGACTTGACTTGGCACATGTTCACACATGTAGTTGAAATAAAATTAACATATCCTTCACGATATTTATGTTCATGGTGGATTATATCCTACTCATGCTTGCACTCAATGTTTATTAATTTTAATGCATGTTCATGATTGTTGTCGCTCTCTAGTTGGTCGCTTCCCAGTCTTTTGCTAGCCTTCACTTGCACTAAGCGGGAATACTGCTTGTGCATCCAATCCCTTAAACCCCAAAGTTATTCCATATGAGTCCACCACACCTTCCTATATGCGGTATCTACCTGCCATTTCAAGTAAATTTGTACGTGCCAAACTCTAAACCTTCAAATGAAATTATGTTTTGTATGCTCGAATAGCTCATGTATCAACTAGGGTTGTCTGTATCTTCCATGCTAGGCGGGTTATTCTCAAGAGGAGTGGACTCCTCTCCTCACTCACGAGAAAATGGCTGGTCACCGGGATGCCCAGTCCCATGCTTTATGCAAACCAAATCAAAATAATTGCAAACAAAACTCCCCCAGGGCTCTTGTTAGTTGGAGGCACTCGTTGTTTGGAGCAAGCCATGGATTGATGCCTATTGGTGGAGGGGGAGTATAAACTTTACCATTTTGTTTGGGAACTGCCTATAATGTGTGTAGCGTGGAAGATATCGCCATCTCTTGGTTGTTATGTTGACAGTGAAGGTATGCCGCTCAAAATATTATTTATCTCTATTTTAAAAATCGAGCTCTGACACCTCTACAAATCCCTGCTTCCCTCTACGAAGGGCCTATCTATTTACTTTTATGTTGAGTCATCACCCTCTTATTAAAAAGCACCAGCTGGAGAGCACCGCTGTCATTTGCATCCATTACTATTAATTTATATTGAGTACGACTATGACTGGATCTCTTTTACCATGAATTACAATGTTTAGTCAGTCCTTGATCTTTAAAGGTGCTCTGCATTTATGTTTTGTGGTCTCAGAAAGGGCTAGCAAGATACAATCTTGTTATATCATATCGTGATTGTTTTGAGAAAGTGTTGTCATCCGAGATTTATTATTATTGATCGCTAGTTGATTATGCCATTGACATGAGTAAACATGAGTCCTAAATGTTATTGTGAATATGGTTAGTTCATAATCTTTGTTGAAAACTTGAATGCTGGCTTTACATATTTACAACAACAAGAGCAAACAGAGTTTTTAAAAGTTTTTCTTTATCACTTTCAGTTTATCAACTGAATTGCTTGAGGACAAGCAAAGGTTTAAGCTTGGGGGAGTTGATACATCTCCGTCGTATCTACTTTTCCAAACACTTTTGCCCTTATTTTGGACTCTAACTTGCATGATTTGAATGGAACTAACCCGGACTGACGCTGTTTTCAGCAGAATTGCCGTGGTGTTATTTTTGTGCAGAAATAAAAGTTCTCGGAATGTCCTGAAAATCAACGGAGAATTATTTTGGAATATATTAAATATACTGGCGAAAGAATCAAGACCAGGGGGCCCACACCCCACTACTAGAAAAAGGGCTACTAATGGTGCACCTAATTTGGCCATTAATGGCGCATTAGTGGTGCGCCATTAGTAGCACGCCATTAGTAATACTTACTAATGGCGCATCACTGGTGCGCCATTAGTATAGGGCACGGTGCGCCATTAGTATGCCTCTCAGGGCCATGTATAGCCAGGTGCTTTGGTGCGCCATTAGTAACCTCGGCATACTAATGGCGCACTGCTTAAGGATGCGCCATTAGTATCCTCTGGAATACTAATGGCGCACTGTTATGTGATGTGCCATTAGTATGAATATTAGGTTTTTTTAATTTTTTAATTTTCTGTTTTTTTCCATAGGTTACAAAATGTATAATTGGACAAAATATAGACAGCACACATCAACAACAGATTCATCGAATACAATAGAAGATTAGTCTCTGAATACAATTCATCATATTAGTCTCCAAATACAATTCATCACATTAGTCTCCGAACTGAAAAGACCGAACAAAGATAGAACATTATATTACAAGTCTCGAGACCGCGAGTAGCGAGTTTGTCTTCACATTACAAGTCGATATCGATCATCTAAACTACCATCACATAGAAGAGAGCTGCGGTCATCACGATGAGCATCATCACGATGAAACTCGTCTTCATCCGGTTCCTCCAACGCTCCCTCCCCTCTCGTGCTAGATAGCGGGCGTATCTAGATTCGGCCTCGGCCCTAGTGGTGTACCCTTTGTAACTATTTCCGCTGAATCGGTGAACCTGTCTCCGACACTCCTCCCAGTCGTCGTAGACTCCGGGAACCTTACCCTTGTACACGACATACGACGGCATCGCTATGCACTAGCGAAACGAAACGTTAGTACCAATTCACAGACAATACATAACCAATATATAAGTATGCAACAGAACGATCAGAAGAGAAAAGCAAGACATTAATAGCATCAATTGCATCTAAGTTGAACGACTCTCGAAACCAAAGAGACATACTACAAGTTCATTAAAGTTTAATTATAACATAAGCCAATCGATGTTTCAGAACTAGACACATCATCACTGCTTTCGACTCGACTCAAGGGACCGGAGCGTGGATGAAGCCGCCGTCTATCGTGGGAATCATGAAATTACGGGCGTTGTCAGCCTGCATTTGTAGCATTCCGTCTATCTCACTGTTCGACGATTGATTTATGAGGTAGAACTGCCCCGAGGTACGAAGGACATCTTGATGGATGATTTCCGCAAACTCCGACTGGATGCAAAAGAATTCTTGTCTGATGTCCGCGTCCTGGATTGCCGACACGCTCACGGCCCAATCTTTGAGTTTACTCGGTAGCAGAAGTTGATGATGGTCCCGTACGATCGCTCGCATGTGATGGATGGCGTAGTAGGCACCCTTCTGACCGCCAGGCGGCTGCTTGACGCAGCAGAACGTCGTATTGTGGGAGAACACGTGCTTGCCGTACTTACGAATAGGCCTGTTGAAGGTGCCTCCAGATTGGGCGTAGCCGGGGAGAACATCATCAAGAACCTTCTTGACATTTGTGTAGTCTATGTTCGACTGATGGTCCGGGTCGAAATACGTGTCCATGGAATATTTGGGGCTTAGGAGAATGAGCGTGCAATGTGTGTCACTGCAGAAAACACGGAATGTTAAAAGAAAAACGATCGAAATCTAAGAATTCGTATGTTACGGGGCGGTTGAGGGGAGGACTTACTCGGGAAAGTAAGGCACGAGGAAGTTATCCTTATCTGGGTTTGCCAGAATGACGCCTTCGAGGTAAGAACTCGTGACTTGCCGGTCCCCAGCGCTGCCCAAGATCTTGGCACGCATGTAGAAGGGGTCGACTATCACGATGTCTGGGGTCTTGTCGCGAATGATCCGCATCTCCATACTCAGCCGAACGAAGGTGTAGTGCAGCGGATGAAGGTTCAACATAGCGTGGATGTCATCAAACCGCAGGACGATCGTACCCCCGATGTAGTTATCCACAAAGCCCTTGCCCTCTGGCACCTTGGCCACGAAAACCGGGTATGCCACATCCTTCTCTCTGAGACGCCGCTTCTCCAAGGAAAGAACACTGTCATGCAGACTCCGCATAGCACCGGCTGCAACATCGAGCATATTTCTCAGTAGCATCGGCCTACCCGCCACATGCACCCTCCTCATTAAATCCTCAGGTGAAGGTGGCCCGTCCTGAGCACGGATCGTACTCGGTGCCGGCTGGCCCGCACCCTTGTTAGTCTTTCTTTTGCGTGCCTTCTTCTTCTCCTGTAATGGGACCGAGTTCTGCTCACAGACCGCCTTCTTGAGTGTGTTGGGGCTGAGAATATTTCGCACCTCGCCTATCTAAGGCTCGGTGAAGTCGGCAGCTGGAGGCGTCTCCTGAGAGCTGAACGGCAGACGACGCCTGTTGCAACTTGGCTTCTCCGCGGTACCAGCTACCATCGCGCACGTCTTTTGTTGGGTTGGGTTCTTGAGAAGGAGGCCCCATGAAGTCGCCCTCGTACCCATGATCGGCAAAGTACCGATCGACGTTGGCAAATGTATCGTCGTCATCGTCGTTCTGATCCTGTGCCATATGCATGTTTGGATCCAGTGGCATAGGGATGTCCGGCACCGTTGCGGCGGTCTTGCCATGGGGCCGACTTGGCGCCGGCACGACTGGCGGTGTTGTCTTTGGGGTGATGTCCCCCGCCCCCAAACGAATCTGGCTCTTCGGCCAAAGCAGGGGCCAGCTCAGGCAGGCGCTGAGGGTCATCACGTCATCATCGTCGGCCCCGACGGGTCGAATCGGAGGTAACAACTCGTCGCAGCCTGGCAGCACCCGAACCAGTTGAACCCTAAATAAGTTGGGTGGCATCTGGGTACCGTGGAACAAGGGGTTGCCCGGTTGAACGATTTTGCCCTTGGCGACATCGACCAACTCATTGTTCACGAAGTGCAGGAGAGTGCACGGAACGTCGGCGGCGCCCTGCGAAAACATGTAGGGCGTCAGGGATGCCCAGTCAAAGGCAAGGAGATGAAGTCCTCAGCCGAGAGAGGCTTAATTAGTTACCGTGATGATGGCATCGAGCTCGGCTAATGTCGAGGCACCGCCAACGGCGGGCGTGCAGTTGACAGAGGGGCCGCTTGCTGCAGAGGTGCCGGCCGGCGTACACCCGGGTGCATTAAGCTCCCGTGCCGGCGTCGGAGACACCAATGGCCCCGCCATCGCGTTCTGCGAGTTGCTGGCCGTGAAGCTAGGAATCGGGGGCGGCCCCTGTTGGCCGCCCGCAATCCACGCACTCAACCCCTGGATCAAGGTAGGCACAATGGCGGTGATCGTCGCTCCGAGTTGTTGTTGCACTTGCTCTTGGACAATCTCCGGAATCCGCGCCACCTGTGCCTTAAGTTCTTGAACCTCGCGCGCCTGGCTTTCCGAGCTGGTCTTTTTCTCCTTTCGTCCACCAGTGTTATAGTATGACCCCCATTTTGTCGACAAGCCTTTGCCGGCCACACGACCAGCTGACGTCGGCTTACTGAGCTTATCCTTGTTCTTCATTACATTCAACGCCCTATTTAGAGTGGTGTCCCAAGGGTTGCTCTTAGTCGACCCCGCGCTACTGCTTTCTGTCGCCTGCGGAAGGAATGTGAACCATTTAGAAATTTGGCTTCATTAATTAGAATGCAACCATATGGAGCTAATTACGCGGGGGTGTATTCCTTACCAGAACAAGCTCAAGCGCCCTGGTCTTCGGATCCGTGGTAAGCTCCTTTGTTTTCGGGTCCTTCTTGTACCGGGCCCTGACATAGTTCCTAGTCTGCTTGTCACCGTATTTATCAAAGAGGGGCGGTAGGCCTTGCTCGGCACGGTCCGCCTCCTCCTTGTCCCATATAGGCTCCGCCACTCTATAACCGCTGGGACTGAGTGTGTGTTCCCCTAAGTTCAGCTCCCGCATTTCTTTCCCCCACTGACTTGATTGGGAGTGTGCGGTGCTCGAGCAATTGATCTTGAAGTCGTTGTAGTCATCTTCGGTGATCGAAGGATTTTTCTCCTTGATCTTCTCATAACTCTCACCTTTCTCGATCATTCTCTTCACATTGCTTTTCCAAGTAGACAGGGCCTTGCTCATCTTCGTGAGGGTAGCATTGTTCACTTTATTCCCTTTGAGGCTTGTGTTTTCAAATTCAGCGGGGAACTTGTATCGTTCGTGCAGCTTCGTGAAGAGGAGGTTGCGCAAATTCCCTCGGTCAGGATGCCTCAGGTTCTCGGTGTTGATCGAGACGGTGCTCCGGAGAATGCACCCGAGCTGAAGCGAGTACCCCTTGACTATTCGTTCGGGCGCCGTTGGATTCCCGTCGGAGTCCACTTCAGTAACCATCAGTGGGGTCATCGGCGGGGTCATCCTCGGCAGCACCATCAGTGGTCTCAGGATCGGTGGGGAAGGCGGCGTCCTCATACAAGTGAGGTTGTTCCTCCATCTCCTGGGACAGCTCCCAGAATGCCTTGCCGCCCGAACCCCCGGCCTCATCGTTGTTGGCCATGTTTCTCTCTAAATAGAAACAAAGTTTGGTCAAAAAGTTGGTTATTGTCAAGGAACAAGATCATGGTCTCATCATTTAGGGTTTGTCGACACCGAGGCATCCTAAAATCTAAGCTTTTATCATTGAGGGTTTTTCGACGCCGAGGCACCCTAAAAGCCTAAGCTTTCATCATTTCGGTTTTTATCGACACCGAGGCACCCTAAAAGCCATGCATTAGTCACAAGTACGCCGGGGCACTTGATCATACTTAATTAACTACTAAGATACCCCGGCCCATGCATTAGTCACAAGTAACCCATATGTCCTATTTTTAGCAAAGTCGTGCTAAAATTCACGGAAAATTTCAGCATGACCTTTGCTAAAAATAGGACACATGGAGTACCCGAATTTGCCGGAACGGAAGTTAATCGACATTCCGGCAAACTCAAGGGCCTCTCGGGGTACCTGCAAAATCATTATCCCAGGTGGACAAGGCAATCATTTTGGGAGAAAGGGGTATCACAACATTATATATCATCTCCAGCCAAAGCAAAGCTTCACTCAAGAACAACTGAAGCGCATATGCGAACGTTACTTGATGAAACAAAGCATATATATGTAGCTTGCAGTCCAGCAAAAGCAGAGGAGGAGATGCTTTGTTTCAGCAACCAATATATGGTGCAACAAGCAAAACTGGATCAGAATAACTTTGTTGTGTATTAGAGTTCTGCTTGCTTTTATTGTTTCCACCCTTTACTGTACGTGGTTTATAGTGTCCTGCAGAAAAGCTCTGCTTTTTGAGTATGTGTGAAGAGAAACTTTCCTAGTATTTACTCCCTCTGTTCCAAAACACTTATCGTTGTTTTAGTTCAAATCTGAATTAAAACCAAGACAAGTATTTTGGAATGGAGGGTGTAGTAACTTAGCAAGTACTACCTCTGTTTTTAAATGTAAGACGTTTTGACAGTTTAGTTGAACTGTGAAAACATCTCATATTTAGGAACAGAGGGTGTTGTCCCAGGCTACTGCAATCACCTGTCTGGTACAATGTAATCACATCACTCATCTCAAATAAAACATACCACTGGCTTCAGTGATGTTATATAACAAAATGACACTGAAATACATATACATTGGTACTGGGGTACAGAGAACTTCCGCAAGAGTTCCAACACACAAAAACCAGTAGTAAAATCACCATTGGAATGAATAAAATGTACTGGTGCAAACAAAGACATTTATCTCTGAACTATATATGCTAACCATATCTTACAACAGATAATCAATTCAGAAACACAACAAATGCTAGCTAACATCCAAAAGAGGAAAATAGAGGTAACCATCTAGATAGAGGTCAATCTTTGCCTGCATGATAATTCCTCATTGGAATCCTGTCACAGTTCTATGTGTATGACATGTGGGACCTGGCTAAAACTTGTGGCACTTCTAATCTAACATTGGCATCAGCATGACTAGGTAGGTATCTTTGATCTTTGCCTGCATGCTGATTCCTCTTTGGAATCCATGTGTATGACATGTGGGGCCTGGCTAAAAAATGTGGCCCTTGTAAGCTAATTATGTCGGCTAAATAAACACCTGCCTAACTTGGCTGCCAATTATTATGACTGATGTTTTTTTGTTTTTTGTGAAAAGATGTAGCTTGCTATTGCCAGAGCAGTACATATTTGGTGCACCTACAGGCCATCCAGTGACAAGATCCAGCACCAGAAACATGTATTGAATTTCACTGACAATTGAACTGTCACAAGTAAGAGACCTCATTAGGCTAAAAGCCAAAGCCCACAAGTACTTGTGAACTGAACCTTGCAAGTCCAAACCCATTGCTTGAATCCAGAGAAATAAAATTAGAATGCTCACAGGAATAAAAAACTCACACTAACACATAATTATTACCGATAGGCTAACAGCCATCTTTCCCCGTGGATTGATTGCAAATGGATCATTGCACTGCATAGAAAATAGCAATCTTACCTACAGCGCCCTGGATCTTGAGGAAGTACAGCGGGGTTCTTCGGCGACGGTCGACTCCACGCTGGCGGTTGGCGACGCGGCTCCTCGGCGGCGGTCGACTCGACTCCTTGGCTGCGGGCGGTGGAGGGGCTCCTTTGCTGCGGACGAAGAGGTCGCTGAAGGCGCTAGTGGCGACGGCGCCGGTGAGCCCCAGCAGCAAGAGCGCGGCCGCGCGACGGGCCCACGCTGCGGCGCCCTTGTCCGATGGCGGAGGCGGAGGAGGTGGAGGCGGAGCGGCCTTGGGCTTGGGCTGGGCGGAGAGGCGCCGGAGGAGGAGCGGGGCGAGCGTCGAGGCGGCGGGGCAGCGTCAAGGGGAAGGGGCAGCGTCGAGGGGAAGGGGATCGAGGGCGGGGTGAGGGAGAGAGAGGGGATAGTGGGCCGGGGAGGAAGTATGGATGGGGCGGCACAATACTAATGGCGCACCACACCTCGGTGCGCCATAAGTACATCCATACTAATGGCGCACCTCGCCCTGGTGCGCCATTAGTATTTTTTTTTCTGCTCGAGCCAACAGGTTATCTCCCACCTGACCTTATCCACATCAAGTCCCCTCTACTAGCTCGACTGGTCAGTAGCCAGTTTTCACACTAGGAGGTCCTGGGTTCGATTCCCAGGCTCCACAAATTTTTTTTATGCATTTAAAATGTTGTTTGATACTTATTTGTGTTTAAATATGTTCAAACTTGTTTAAATCATAACAGTAATTTTTTATAAGACAGTAATAATTTTTTTTAAAATATCATCAAACAGTAATGCCGGTGGAGCGGGGGAGGGTGCGGGGGGTGCGGGGGGTCGGCGGCGGCGGTTGAGTAGGGGAGGGGTGCGGGGGGTGCGGGGGGTCGGCAGCGGCGGTTGAGTAGGGGAGGGGTGCGGGGGGTCGGCGGCGGCGGTTGAGTAGGGGAATCGAGGGTGCGGGGGGGTTGACGGCGGCGGCCGGTGGACCGGGGGGTGCTCGGCGGCGAGGGGGGCCGGATCTGGCGAGGTGGGATAGCGATCGAGATGGAGGGGGATCGAGATCGAGTGTCCATGAAATTTAAAAATATTCATGATAGTTCAAAAAGTGCCCATGAAATACAATCGAGAACTGAAGGCTACGATTTAAATACAATCGATCTTAGCTAGCTATCTGTTAACAATCTTCTTGCCCTTCTTTTTCGCAAATGGAGTTCTTCTGTGGAACGGACGTCCTTTAGGTAGGGTGGTCCTGCTTCTTCTTGTGGTGTATGCTGCTACTTCATCATCGTCGTCATGTTCGATCCTCGGGTCGCCGTACTTGTCGAAGTCTTGCTCATTGGCTACTCCATCCATTCCGATGATCTTCCTTTTGCCTCTCCTCACGACAACACGACTGGTCTTTGACGGTTCGGTAATGAAGAAGCATTGGTCCACTTGGGAAGCCAGTACCCATGGCTCATTTATCGCGGTGACGTTTGCGCCCGCGGTCTTGGATTTGGCTTCGGGTATAACCATGGTGGTGAAATACCGGTCTTCTTTTAGGACGCTCTTGGCCCATCTGACACGGAACATCGGAACCTTCTCTCCAGCGTAGCTTAGCTCCCAGATCTCCTCGATCCTTCCGTAGTATCTGTCCTTGTCGTTACCGGTGTAGGATTCCATCGTTACCCCGGAGTTCTGATAACCATCGCTCTTCATGTCCTTGGCCTCGGTGTAGAATGTGTAGCCGTTGATATCGTACGCCTCATAGGTCATCAGGTTGTGCTCGGCGCCCTGTGACAAGGCGAATATGAGTTGTTCTTCCGCAGAAGAATCCTCATGTAAAGGGTACGACAGAAGCTTCTGCTTGAACCAACGCGTGAAACATGAGTTGTGCTCTTTGAGTATATCTTCGTCCGTCCTCTGTTGGCCTCGGTCATTGTAGGTCTTCTTAATAAAGGTTTTGTGCTCTACCACCCAAGGATCGACCACGTCTATGTGTTGTAGCGCGACTAGGTTTGCTCTTTCAAAGTCGGCGAGTCGACCCTCGAAGTCGACATGCATTTCGCGGCGACCCTCACGGTGACCCCATCCAGCGAGCCTGCCAAGGTGCCTGTTGACGGGCAGACCAACGGGGTTCCCGATGCCTAGATAATTCGTGCAGTACGAGATGCACTCTTCGGTCAGAAAGCCCCTGGCTATGCTTCCCTCTGGACGTGACATGTTGCGAACGTATCCTTTGATGACACCATTCATCCTTTCGAACGGCATCATGCTGTGCAGGAACGTCGGCCCGAGTTGGATGATATCCTCCACTATATGGAACAGCAGATGCACCATAACGTCGAAGAATGCGGGCGGGAAGTACATCTCAAGCTCGCATAGTATCACCACGATCTCTTTTTGTAGCCTTCTGAGTTGCCTCACGCCAATCGACTTCCAAGAGATGACGTCGAAGAAGTTGCATAGGCCAAATAGCGTTTCACGGACGTGCGCGTCTATGATCCCACGGATTGCAACTGGAAGTATCTGCGTCATCAGCACGTGACAGTCGTGAGACTTCATCCCGCTGAACTTCTGCTTCACTGGGTCTAGGTATCCGCTTATCTTCCCCGCGTAACCGTAAGGAAGTTTTACTCCTAGGAGGCAGGTGAAAAACTGCTCGATCTCCTCCTGACTTAGAGTGAAGCACGCGGGAGGGTAGTCATTTCCGGTCTTCTTGGCCTTTTTGCCTTTGCGACGACTTTCTGTGTCCTGCTTCGCCTCATCATCATCATAATAATAATAATAATAATAATCATATATAGCGTGAAGCTCCTGCCTGATGCCCATTGATTTCAAGTCTGCCCTTGCTTTCGGCCCATCTTTGGTTCTCTCTGGCATGTTGAGCAGGGTACCAAGCAGACTCTCGCACACGTTCTTCGTGATATGCATGACATCAAGGCTGTGAGGCACACGGTGGATCTTCCAGTACGGCAAGTCCCAGAAAACAGACCTCGTTTTCCATACCTTCAGCAGCGGCTCTAGCGCCTTTCGCTTCTTTCCCGGCTCTGGCGCCTTTTGCTTCTTTCCCGGCAGTGGGCAGTCTTTCCAATTTTTCAACAACTTGTCTATTTCCTCGCCGCTCCTCGTACACGGGCGTTTTCGGGGTTCGGTTTCACCATCGAACAGATCCTTGCGTTTCCTCCACGGGTCATCGTCGCGAAGCCACCTTCGATGTCCCATAAACACGGTTTTCGAAGACCCGGGATCTCTATCTAGCTGGCGATACGTTGTGTCATCCATGCACCGTACGCATCCAGAAAATCCGTGGACTATCTGCCCCGCGAGATATCCGTAACCGAGATAGTCATGCACCGTCGTGAGCAGTGCGGCTCTCATAGGGAAATATTCTTTCTCTGCGGCGTCCCACGTATTGGCTGGCGTTTTCCACAGCGTGTCTAGCTCCTCCTTCAGCAGCCCCAGATACAGATTGATGTCGTTCCCTGGTTGTTTTGGCCCTTCAATTAGCATACTCATGTGAATGTACTTCCTCTTCATGCACAACCAGGGGGGAAGGTTGTACATCCACACAAACACAGGCCAGGTGCTATGTGTGCTTCTTTGGCTGCCAAACGGATTGACTCCATCGGTGCTCGCGCCCAGCACGATGTTCCTTGGATCCTTCCCAAATTCTGGGTATTCAAAATTCAACGCTTTCCACTGGCTCGCATCCTTAGGGTGACTCAGCATCTTGTCTTTTTTATCTATCTCCGGATCATTTGCGTCATCTTCTCGCTTCTTGTCCTCCCTATCCGCGTGCCAACGCAGGAGCTTTGCTACCTTAGGATCCGCGAAATACCGCTGCAGACGAGGAGTGATCAGAAAGTACCACACCACTTTTCGAGGAGCTTTCTTCCTCTTCTTGTATCGAGTGACGCCGCACACCGGACATATGGTAGACTCCGCGTGCTCGTCCCGATAAATGATGCAATTGTTCATGCAGACATGGTATTTCACGTGCGGTAAATCCAGAGGACACACGATTTTCTTCGCCTCCTCCAAACTGGTCGGGCACTTGTTCCCCTTTGGAAGACGTTCGTGCCAGAATGACATGTTCACGTCGAAGCATGCGTCGGTCATTTTGTGTTTTACCTTCATCTCCAGAGCCATGAGCGTTACTTTCAGGCGGGTATCCTCGGGCCTGCATCCTTCATACATTGGAGTAACCGCGTCTAACTCAAGTTGATCCACCTTGGCTTTCTCTCGGGCGGCAGCTCTTACGTTATCCGTCTGCTTGAGAAGCAGCTCTTGAATATAAGGGTCCTGCACCCAGCCCATCGATGGTCCACCGTCGTATGCTCCACCGGCATCATCATCTTCATGATCATGCCCGTCATCTGCTCCGGCGCCATCTTCCTCATCATCATGTCCCGCATCTTCTACATGATGACTGTGTACAGCATCACCGTCGAGATCATCTCCTGGGGATTCTTCGTCTTCTCGCCCTCCCGAGCCGCGGTGGTTGCCTTGCTGCCCTTCCACATTTCTTGCCCGGCCCCCATGGACAACTTTGTAGTCATCTTCATCACCTTGCCACCGATAGCCATCCATGAAACCACGCAAGAGCAGGTGGTCCCGCACCTGCCTGGAATCCGGGTCCGCAATAAGGCTCTCCAGCTTGCATCTTTGACACGGGCATCTTATCTCCGTCTCGTTCTTTTGAAGCATCTCGGCCTTCGCGGACCTCAAAAACCTATTCACGATGCCTTCGGTCATCGTGCGGACCATGGTTGCCTGCGGGGTAGAGCAAAACGATATTTTAGAACCAAGAAAAAATTTGGCATGACTTTCCCTAAAAATAGGACCAAAAAGAATGCTTAATGCCAAAATTATCGCCGAAACGGAAATGAATCAACATTCCGGCAAAATATTGGCAACTATCGCATTTCAAATACCGGTACACCTCCAAACACAAACACATATGCAACACCACAAACATATGCAACACCACGAACATACATAGATCTAGCTAGGCCATAAAAAGTGCATGTGCAAATTGTTGTAGGGAGAACAACATAAATATAGCTTCCCCCCTTACTTACCTATCAAAACAAGGTAATTTAACCACTTAATTTGAATGAATCTATGGTGGAAATGAGGTGAAAAAGAGGAGGCACCCGAGACAAGGAGGAGGTGGAGAGAATGGAGTGGGGAGAAAGTGAGTGTGGGTAGGAGAGGCTGCCCAAAATATCTTGTTGCTGCCCACTTACTAATGGCGCACCAGCAGTAAATGCGCCATTAGTAATCCAGGTTACTAATGGCGCACCTGTATCTGATGCGCCATTAGTAGTTTTGCGAAAAAAAAGAAAAAAAATCATACTAATGGCGCACTCTTCCACGGTGCGCCATTAGTAGTTTGAACTAGTAATGGCGCACGGTGGAACAGTGCGCCATTAGTAGTTTTCCAACAAAAGGAATAAAAAATATAATTAAAAAAACAGCATTAGTGGCGCACTCTGGTACTAGTGCGCCATTACTAGTTACAACTAGTAATGGCGCACCGTGCCAGGATGCGCCATTAGTATGTTTGGACAGACGCGCTAGTTCAAAAAAATAAAATTTAGGATACTAATGGCGCACCCTAGGCAAGGTGCGCCATTAGTACTTTCAACGCTAATGGCGTACCAGAAGGTGGTGCGCCATTAGTATATACTAATGGCGCACCACCTATCTTGTGCGCCATTAGTGTCAATCCCACCTATAGCCCTTTTTCTGTCCACGAGGGTGGGGGCGCGCCTACCCCCATGGGCGCGCCCCCTGCCTCGTGGGCCCCCTGGAGCTCCACCGACCTCAACTCCAACTCAATATATTCGTGTTCGGGGAGAAAAAAATCAAAGAGAAGGATTCATCGCGTTTCACGATACGAAGCCGCGGCCAAGCCCTAATCTCTCTCAGGAGGGCTGATCTGGAGTCCGTTCGGGGCTCCGGAGAGGGGAATCCGTCGCCATCGTCATCATCAACCATCCTCCATCACCAATTTCATGATGCTTACCGCCATGCGTGAGTAATTCCATCGTAGGCTTGCTAGACGGTGATGGGTTGAATGAGATTTATCATGTAATCGAGTTAGTTTTGTTAGGGTTTGATCCCTAGTATCCACTATGTTCTGAGATTGATGTTGCTATGACTTGCTATGCTTAATGCTTGTCAGTAGGGCCCGAGTGCCATGATTTTAGATCTGAACCTATTATGTTTTCATGAATATATGTGAGTCCTTGATCCTATCTTGCAAGTCTATAGTCACCTAATATGTGTTATGATCCAGCAATCCCGAAGTGACAATAATCGGGACCACTCCCGGTGATGACCATAGTTTGAGGAGTTCATGTATTCACTATGTGTTAATGCTTTGGTCTGGTACTCTATTAAAAGGAGGACTTAATATCCCTTAGTTTCCAATAGGACCCCGCTGCCACAGGAGGGTAGGACAAAAGATGACATGCAAGTTCTTTTCCATAAGCACGTATGACTATATTCGGAATACATGCCTACATTACATTGATGAATTGGAGCTAGTTCTGTGTCACCCTATGTTATAACTGTTGCATGAATAATCGCATCCGGCATAATTCTCCATCACCGATCCAATGCCTATGAGCTTTTCACATATTGTTCTTCGCTTATTTATTTTTCCGTTGCCACTGTTACAATCACTATAAAACCCAAAAAATACTATTTTTGCCACCGTTACCGTTACTTCCATATTACTTTGCTACTAAATACTTTGCTGCAGATACTAAGTTATCCAGGTGTGGCTGAATTGAAAACTCAACTGCAAATACTTGAGAATATTCTTTGGCTCCCCTTGTGTCGAATCAATAAATTTGGGTTGAATAGTTGGCTCAACGACGACACACATACGGGCATCCCCTGGACCACCGAAGGATCACTACCGTCATCAGATTGAACCGCCCACACACATACGACGACGCTCTTAGAGCCAAGGGACAATTTGCAAATTTGTAGGCAGATGAAAATTCCTACTGACATCAACGTGTCGAGAAAAAGGATCAAGACATATCTGCCTGCACTGACGCACACATGTAGAGAAAAATCTCTAGGAAAATACTGATCGAGACAACATTCATCATACGCCGTGCTGTTGGGGTTCCCAACTTTGCTCGACGGGCACTGCTTCCTTCTTCGTGTGGATGCTTACAGAAATGCCAACCTGCAGGTACGTTGAATGACCACATTAGCATTGCATCTTACTTGAATATTGACCACATTAGCATTGCTCGACGGGCACTGCTTCCTTCTCCTTGTTTGTAGGGAGATTTACTAGGGTACATGTTCATGCCGATTTGCTTCACAGCTTGGGTTTTCCTGACGCTCTATCATCCAAAAGTGGTATCTGAATTCTGACAGGAGTTCAAAGCAAGATAATTGTAGGTAAATCAGTATCTAGTCTGATAACCAATTTCTTTGACGATTACAAAGAGAGATGCAAATAAAGATGATGAAAACATTTTTTTTCATCGCCTCAAAACAATTTTGGTGTTGATTTATGATGCAGAACAGATGTTTAACTAGATAAAGTACTGTGCTGAATTGATGTGGTGGCATTGATAATTATCATTGGGAATCTGCAGTAAACTGCAACCGCGCCTCCAGCTGGAGCAAGCAGATTAACACTAGGCACTAGCAGGAAGTATTAGAGATGTCACTGGACTAGGTTTGGAAGTACTGGCACTAGCAGCAGGAAGTACTAGAGATGTCACTGGATCGGAAGTTTACCTCTTTATGCTATTTCGGTGATCGTTGAGACGGGCAGAGCAGTAAGCAATGAGATATACTTGTCCAGAAAAAGGCACATACTTGTCCAAAAAATGTGTACAGAATGTGGCACCGAGACCGAACATCAAAAGATTTCGGAATAAGCAGATCCTATAAAACAAAAAAAAGTAATCAGTTGGGAGTTACTTATATTATGCTGGAATATAGCATGAGGAAAGATAGTTAACTAAACCATAATAACACGAGTAAAGGACTTGTGGCATACACACCTCAGTTATCGTCGGACTCAGAGTCAGACTTCAAGTGAGCGCAGGAGGGGAGGAGCCTTCTTAGAAACTTCTTTCCGCTCGTTTCTGCTTCTGGTGCTATAATTCTGGATTCTGCTTCTGCTTCTAGAAATCTAGTATTGAATCCTGATTTAAGTGGGATACGGACCAGGTGGTGGAAATACTCCCCTCCTTCTCTACATCGTCTTCCCAACTCGGGACAACCATATATGGTTAGTCAGTCAAGGGTTGGCAACTGCTGAAGGAGACCATTCGGGAACTCCTCTGTCCCTGGACAATTAGTGATCACCAATTTCTGAAGAGAAGTGAGTCCATCCATCCCATCAGGTAACCCTTTTAGGCTGCTGCAGTCACTCACCATTAGGTCGCTCAGCTTTGCCAGATCTCCAAGGTTTCGAAGGCAGCGCCACCAAATCTCCAAGGCATTGAATCCACAAAATTTCAAGGGATGTAGGCAACCTTGGGATATCCCATAAACACTCCACCTCCAAGTAAAGTCCTGCTAACTTCAGGTCTTTGAGAACGGGGCTCTATGGAAAACTTGCAACCTTAGGGCAGTTGTTGATTCCTAGCTTCTCAAGCACCAGGAATATTACTGAGCTATCAATGGCTACACCCGCACTGTTTTCTGCCCATCCCTCTAGACTAAGTAGCTCTGCCAAGACCATCTCCTTCAATTTTGGGAAAATTTGTAGAGGGGTACTGCATCCTCCACCTTCTATGCAAAGGTTATAAGAACTCCAGTGAGGGTGAGAGTCATACTACTAGTATATTCTTACACCTTGTCCAGTTGATAATTATGAGTTTTCTTAAGCATTGAAACATCTGAGGGTCTCTCATCCATCGTGGTATTTCTGGGCCACCATATCCATACAACTCAAATTTTTTGATCTTGCTATGAGGTTCTAGATGCTGGAACACTTCTTCCTCATTACATGCCTCATTTTCGGTCCTGTCAAATCTTTCAAGCCCCCAACAGAACAACAACTCACTCAGATTCTGCTTCTGCTGGAGATTGGCTTCTTTTGCATGATTTACACTCTTTATTTTTCTCAAGCTGTACAGTTCCAACCTGTTGCCACTAGTAGAAAACCGGCCTTTTGTCCCAGTTCGTAAGGGCCTTGAACCGGGACTAAAGGGTCGTTACTAATACCCTCACCCTTTAGTCCCGGTTCAAACCAGAACCGTGACAGATGGGCCTCCACGTGGCCTGTGCGCCGAGCCCAGACAGGAGGGCCTTTGGTCCCGGTTGGTGGCACCAACCGGGACCAATAGACCTCCACGCGTCAGCATTTCTGTGGCTGGAGTTTTTGGTTTTTATTTTTGAAAGGGGGGGGGGGGGGGGTTGGGGGTTTTGGGGGGTTAATTTAGGTATTTCATATATTGTGTTAGATAGCTAATTAATAGAGAGAAGTGTCCTTTCTTATGTCCGTGCTTGGTCGACGCTACGTACTATACATACGTATAGAGAGGACTAGGCACGCTAACTAGCTAGTAAGCAAACGAAGGAAACAGAAGATCGTCATGAACATATATGCATACAGAGAGAAGTGATGTCGACCACCTCTCCTTCTCCGAGAGATTGGTTTTTGAGCTCCTCGATACCACAACCATCTCTCGTATCCACAATAAATCTTGTTAGTGTGCGAAGGTTGTTCAGCTGACCAATGTTCCGAGGCATCCGCTCCAGATTAGAACATCCATAAAGATAAACATGTATGAGCTTTCCCAGGCTCATCACCATGTCTTCTGGAAACTGCCGTAGCCCCTCGCAATGATTGAGCCTCAAAGTTTGCATGTTGTACAATAGACATATTGAATCGAGCAATGTAGAATTGACGCTGCAATATGAGAGGTCAAGGTACCATAAATGTTTTGCATTTATGGCTTTCAAACTGGTGCTAGAACCCTGCCAATGCAATGCTCATAATGATACATGTGGCAGTCGTTTAAAATCCTGCTGCATCCATGAAAGAGCTAACAAAGTGCGGAGAGATGTTTTGCCATCAACCAACCTGGAAGTCTTTTCCAATTCAACCTCTTCTGGTAATTGCAGATGACATACATTGTTTACCAATGCTTTCTGTTCAATCAATTCTTCTATGGTGGCACATTCATTGCTAACATCTTTGGCTAAGTCATGCATTTTACATACAATTGACCCATATGCTCTATCACCAGCATAGCCAGCAGATTTGACTGCAGCTTTCATATCTTGTAGGAAGGACCTCCAAAGCAATTCATGAAAAATGAATTCTCCTTTCTGTGCTAAATCCATTGTTCCCTCTTCTTGAATAAAGCCATTTGCCATCCATAGTTGGATCAACATATCCTTCTGCATCTCATAATCCTTGGGAAAAACTGCACATAATGCAAAACATTGCTTCATTTCAGATGACAAGTGGTTGTAGCTTAACTTTAGTATGGGCATGACCTCATGCCTACCCCCAACATTATCCCCAATGTTACTTCCTTCGATGGTCTTCCATTCCTCTACATGTTGCTTCAAACTTAGCAATCCACCCATTGTCTTCAGAGCAAGAGGCAACCCCCCGCATTTATTGACAATACGTCTTCCTATGGCGAGTAACTCTGCTTGCTCCTCTACATCATTGCTAAATGCTTTGTTCGAAAACTATAACACCCGGATAGTTAAGCTACAGTAATTCCTGGTTAATGATGACACATCACCGCGATTACTGTTGTTAAACTCACGATGATTCAATCCCGTTCGAAATCAAAAGTCAAAAACAAGTCAAATGGTAAGGATTTTCAAATATTAAAACTAAAGTGCGCGGGTTGTGCCAAATAATGCAAAGTTAATTGTGGTGAAGAAACCACACCTTTGTAAAATAATTAAATGCTCTTAAGATAAGTAAAACAGTAGCTGAAACAATTATTTAAACGTCTCTTAAATGATTAAATTGTTGCAAACCACTTTTTATAACTACAAAAATAATTGTGGCAGTGATATAACTACTATTACTAATTTAGGTGCTAACTATATGTTTTACAAAACTAAAACAATTTGAAAGATTAAATAAACAAAAAGAAATTGAAAATTAACAGAAAAAACTAAATGAAAAAGATAAAAAAACCCACCCCTGGTCCAATTGGACCAGCCGGCCAACAAGCCACCATGGCCGGCCCAAAGCCCACCTAAATCCCCCTTAACCCTAGCCGATCGTGAGCCCAGCCTCTTGATCGATCCCCATCTCTCCCGATCCCCTCGCTCCTTGCCTCTTTCCTCCTCGCGCCGCCACCCACAGGGGGAAGCGCTCGCGCCGTGCCACCCCGCAACTCCTCCCGCTGTCCTCGCGCCACCGCCTGGATCTCCGCGCCCGACCGTGGCCTTTGCCTGCCGGCGCGCGTGTGTGCTCGCCTGAGCCGCACGTCCACCCACTCGTCACCGGCGGCCCCCGCGTCATTGGCCACCGAAGCAAGCCAGCCAACGCCATCGGCTCCTTTCGCGCGACGCCCGCGCCAGCCTCCGCCGACCCCCCTGCCATGATGGACTCCCCCACGCCTCGCCGGTGTTCCCCTGCAACGGGGGTGAGCGTGCCCTCGATCCCTGTTTTCCCCCTCTCTCTGTCGTTCACCGCGCCACGCCCGTCCACCATCATCGGCGCCCACTGCGTCACTCGCATCGGCACGGCCAACCGAGCGCCTGCGCTGTCCCAACCCCCCCCCCCCCCCCCCCCGCTGGTCGCGCTCTGCTCTACCGCGCCTCACCCACAGTTGGCGCGCCTGGGCCACGCCTAGCCCGCCCGCGGCGTCGCCGCTCGCCGCTCGCTCTCGCTTGCGTCCTGGCCGGGCCTTGACCACGCCCCCGTGCACGTTGCTGCTACCAGCTACTTCTGCTTTTCCCATTGTTGCTGCTCATTGCTAATGCCGCTGATTGCTACTACACTGCTCCTTGCTAGTTGTTGCCGCTGTAGGCCATGGCCGCTTGAGCCCCTGTGCGTGCCCAGCCATGGGGCATGGGTTTGCCTATGGCCATCTCTGGTTAGCATAACATTAGGTAGGTTAGATTAATTCCTAAGTAGTCTAATGTGCAAATGGCATGCGGGGCCTCCCCTGTTAAATCACCATTATTATGACAAGTGCTTATTACATGCGAGTCCTACTGCTAACTAAAATAATTTAATTAAAGTTTATTTAACTAGAGTCTCTAATAGTGGGGTCCCACAACTAATTAAACCGAATTAAACAATCTGTTAACACATGTGACACTGACAGTCGGGTCCCACTGACCCTGTTGACCAATCAATTTGACTGTGTTGACTTTGACTTAGGCCCACATGTCATCCTCTGCGGGCTAGAGTGCAACTTGGTACACATAGCTTAAATTCAAATTAAAACAATTACAGAAATTCCAGAAAATCATTACTAAGTTTGGAAATTAATATAAAATAATTCGTAACTCGGATGAAAATACTTTGTACATGAAAGTTGCTCAGAGCGACCAGACGAACCCGGATACGCAGCCCGTTCATCCGCCACACGTCCCTAGCATAGCAAACACGCGACTTTGCCCCTCCGTTTCATCTGCCCGAAAACGCGAAACACCGGGGATATTTTCCCGGATGTTATCCCTCTTCGTCTATATCACCGAGCACTGCGTTAGGGCACACCTAGCACCGCGCATTGTCTTTTCATGCATCTTCATGCTTTGTTTGCTCTGTATTCATTGTTTCTTCCCCCTCTTCTCTCCGCTAGACACCGAGACCGACGCCGCTGCTACCCAGTACGACTACGGAGTTGACGACCCCTCTCTCTTGCCAGAGCGACCAGGCAAGCCCCCCCCCCCCTTGATCACCAGATATCGCCTATTCTTCTCTACTGCTTGCATTAGAGTAGTGTAGCATGTTACTGCTTTTAGTTAATCATATACTGCTGCATAGCATGTCCTTGCTATTACTGTTGTTTCCTTTACCTGCTATCCTACTGCTTAGTATAGGATGCTAGTGTTCCATCAGTGGCCCTACACTCTTGTCCGTCTGCCTTGCTATACTACTGGGCCGTGATCACTTCGGGAGATGATCACGGGCATATACTATGTACTTTACACTGTTACATTACCTGTGATACTGTTCGGAGATGGGGGCTGAAGGGCAGGTGGTTCCACCCAGGTAGTGGTGGGCCTGGGTTCCCGATGGCCCCCGACTGTTACTTTGTGGCGGAGCGACAGGGCAGGTTGAGACCACCTAGGAGAGAGGTGGCCTGGCCCTTGTCGGCGTTCGCGGATACTTAACACGCTTAACGAGATCTGGGTATTTGATCTGAGTCTGGCCATTTGGTCTATACGCACTAACCATCTATGCGGGAGTAGTTATGGGTATCCCGATGTCATGGTATCAGTCGAAGCCTTCGTGACGTCAGTGACTGAGCGGCGCGCGCCGGATTGGACTGGAACGCCACTAGGCTAGGTCTGCTTCCGGCCGCCCTCGCAACGTGCAGGTGTGCTCAGGGCGATGGGCCCAGACCCCTGCGCGCTTAGGTTTAGACCGGCGTGCTGACCTCTCTGTTGTGCCTAGGTGGGGCTGCGATGTGTTGATCTTCCGAGGCCGGGCATGACCCAGGAAAGTGTGTCCGGCCAAATGGGATCAAGCGTGTTGGGTTATGTGGTGCACCCCTGCAGGGAAGTTTATCTATTCGAATAGCCGTGTCCCTCGGTAAAAGGACGACCCGGAGTTGTACCTTGACCTTATGACAACTAGAACCGGATACTTAATAAAACACACCCTTCCAAGTGCCAGATACAACCCGGTGATTGCTTTCCAACAGGGCATCGAGGAGGGGATTGCCGGATAGGATTATGCTATGCGATGCTACTTGGAGGACTTCAGTCTACTCTCTTCTATATGCTGCAAGACGGAGGCTGCCAGAAGCATAGTCTTCGACAGGATTAGATATCCCCCTCTTATTCTGGCATTCTGCAGTTCAGTCCACTGATATGGCCCCTTACACATATATCCATGCATATGTAGTGTAGCTCCTTGCTTGCGAGTACTTTGGATGAGTACTCACGGTTGCCTTGTTTCCCCTTTTCCCCATCTCTCTATCCGATTGCTGCAACCAGACGATGGAGCCCAAGATCCAGATGCCACCGTCGACGATGACCCCTACTACTCTGGAGGTGCCTACTACTACGTGCAGCCCGCTGACGACGATCGGGAGTAGTTAGGAGGATCCCAGGCAGGAGGCCTGCGCCTCGTTCGATCTGTATCCCCGTTTGTGCTAGCCTTCTTAAGGCAAACTTGTTTAACTTATGTCTGTACTCAGATATTGTTGCTTCCGCTGACTCATCTATGATCGAGCACTTGTATTCGAGCCCTCGAGGCCCCTGGCTTGTATTATGATGCTTGTATGACTTTTTATTTGTAGAGTTGTGTTGTGATATCTTCCCGTGAGTCCCTGATCTTGATCGTACACATTTGCATGCATGATTAGTGTACGATTGAATCGGGGGCGTCACAAGTTGGTATCAGAGCCGACAGCCTGTAGGAATCCCCCTTCCACACTCCTTGGCCGAAGTCGAGTCTAGTCATTGAAAAAGTTTTTACTAACATGGCCGTGCGGCTTACGGCCCCACGTCGCCATAGGGTGGTATTAGAATCTTTTACTCCTTGTCTATACTCTGGGACTCTGATCTCTCTTCTATTCGGGTTAAATGAATTTTGCTAAATCTAACATTAGGATCTCGTTATCACTTTTCACCCGGAGAGCCCCTTATTACTGATGATCGTCTGCTGCACGTGAAGACCCTGTAGATACTCTCCGCTGTTAACCCGAGAACTTTTGTTCATCGCGTTTGCAATTCCCCTTCCACCGTCAACCCTTATGGATAACTACTTGCAGTTGTTATTCTTACATTCATCCCCAGTTGGTCTTGAGGTTACAAGATACCCCGAAATACTCGTCGTTGTTTCGATAATCCTTTGAGCTTACTGCCTTGTTGTTCTTTGTCACCTGAATACCCCTATGGATAATTCTCGCACTTATCGAGTATCCGCTCATTCCCCGTTGATCATGTGTTACGCCAACGACTTCAAGATATCATTCGATCTTCCGAAAATCCCGAGCAGCCTATTGCTCTTGAAATTCTCGCTTGCTTGCATTATGATTAATCCCATAAGTTCCGTCATCTTATTGGCCTCCCTTGCCTTTATCATTTTAAGTCCGTTGATTCAATATGTTGAGGATGCTCGCATTCCTCAGTCGAATCCTAGGATTCATCCTTCCGGCTCAGACGTCATTTGGATATGAGCTGGATCTTGACCAATCAATGCCTTGATCGTTTGTGTTTCCAAGTCTATTGAACTTATTCATTTTCGATCAGAACGATTGCTTCTGATCCCTTGATTTGGAAATGATAAAATTGCTTAGCATTAAGCTTTGAATTAGTCAGTTGTTTCCATAATCTGATGCCTTGGCATTCCTTCTTCCTTAGATTGAGTATCGATACTCACATCATCCCCGTTGTGGACCGCCATACCCATTGTCGAGTTATTATCCGACAATGTCCTTCACAACCAAAATTCTTGTGAGTTCTTTACCTGATACATAATGCCCTTGGTAAATTGTATCATCTGCTTGGCCAACCATGCTCTGCTTTCGAGCTGGTGGTATTTACTATTGAAATTTGTGGTATATGTTCCTAAGAGACCCTAATGGGTTGAACCTATGCCTTTTCTTAATCTATGTGAGCCCGAAAGATTTCACGGGTCATACTCATCTGGTATTTTACCAGGTAAAACTTTTAACACTAATACCATTATCGAAACGAGAAGTGAATGTAAGGTTATGCTTTGGAGAAGTGGGAGTCGACCTTGAACATTTTGTTCATGCCCATGGACCCGAGCTGGAACTTATCATGGAAGCTTCTTGTAGTAATAATAATCCCCTTATTATAACTTCTTCTCTTATCTATGCTTGGTCTTTTGCGACCGTGGTTCCGACCATATTTTCTTCTTGATTCCATTTCTCGGACAAGTTAGAGTACTTGTCTTCTGCAGAGCATTAACCTAGTCCAACCTCTACTTGATCTATCGTCGAGTATTACCCCCCTGGTATCTCAAGATTATCACGGAACTGCATAACTTCTTATGAGTTCTTCATCAAGTGCTACATTCTCATTGATTCCAATTTTTCACGGGCTCTGAGTTATTAAACACTCGAAGACACCGATAACTGACTTGAGTCCGCATCGCGATTAAGCAACTCTTGGTAACCTTCATTACTTACGAGTTTGAACTCAATCATGTCATTCCTAGCCTTCTTGGCTATATCCTTGTCATATCGATTTTAACTGTGCTACCTGGTTTTTCCTCCCGGAGCAAAAATTTCGACGGTGAGCTAATCTTACGTCGATCTTCCTCGTCATATCAGTTCACCTTGAACAACAAGCTTGATTTCAAGTTTGTGTCCTACCCATGGTTCCAATAACCTTCCGCTTCATCATTCCTTTGATTTGACATCGTTGCTGATTGATTACATCTTGAAATCTCTCGACAAATGTGTCGTGAACAACATGAACCTTATGAGGTCTTCCAAGATATCTATCGAATTCTTGATGATAAATAGCATCCTTTGCCCTCGATGATTTGGGTTATCATCGACAACATTATTGCATTCCCTCCAACACAAAACTTGTTCCTGTTTTGTGTTGTACCTTGAGTTCCTTGCTATCCAACTTATGTTATGTTCTACCGTGGAGTATTACCATCTTTGATGTCAAGAATGTTGTGAGGATTGCTCCACCTCTTAAGAATTCTTGCTATAATGATACTTCTCACCATCACCATTCTTTCTTGGTCCTCGTGTCGATTCCAACCGGGGTACCCCACTAGTGAACGGTGTTGTTTGGATTCTGCATTTCTAGCAACCCTATTGCTTTGAAGTTAATGATCGATAATTCATTCTTAGCCTATCTGTTGCTGAACCACCATTTTAACGTTGATCATGCTACTATAAGCCCATATTTCGGGTGCACTTTTCAACCAATTTTTAATTGTGTATGTTTTCCCAGAGCATACATCATTATATCATTTGATCCGACAATTGTTATCTCCTTTTCACATAACTGTGGAAATCCACATTTTTGGAAATCTCGAGGATTGTCGCCGACTCCATCAGCTACCCCTCATCCTCTCGTTGGTTCACTGACGAACTCTTGTTTTGGAACTCGCTTCCTTAGTTCATTTCTCGAGAATTCTACAATGTCATCTCGTCAATTTGTATTACACCTTTTCCTCTCAGGCATCCTGAGTCTAAGGTATCTTGACACCAATCAGATCTGAATCTCGGTCAGATATGATGGTTTGAGCATATTTTCAAGAGTTATAACATTGGTCTTTATATGACCCAGTAAGGTGATGTCATGCGTAGCACACTTGACCGGAGGACCTAATGTTATAGTTCTTCCTTTTAGCAATGTTAACCATTCTTCCAAGAGGAAATTGAAAGACTTATTCTATAAGCTGTTCCTGATGAATCCATTGAGTATCTAAAGTCGGACCTTTGCTTGAAGACCATGTCAATGCTATCTCGAAGCTTGTCTGTGGTACTCTGATTTTCAACAAGAACATTTGAAGCCCAATGCTAAATGTTTCCTGCTCAATTATCCAAACACCGCTGTATGGGTAGTGTCATGAAAATTCTTCCCCTTACCTAATGAGTTTTCTACATTATATCATGTCATGGATATTATGCTCTGCTTGTTCTTGGGAAGGATATACCCTTGAAATATGTGTGTATACACATTTTCCTTTCCATTATTCTGTTTAAACCTGATAATTACTTTTCCTTTCCATTGATTTGTTTAAACCTCCTTGTGATCTATATTATATAAGCAGTAATATTTCCCTGCTTATGTAAACACCTCGTTGTGCCACTCTGTCAGTAAGACCTTGTTCCTACTGCTGATGACATTTCAGTAACCACCGATGGACGAGAACTTTGCCTATTGGTCCGCCTCGTTTCAACGAGCGGAAAAATGGTTCTCTTCGTCCCTCGCCCTTGGTACCAATGATGTTGCCAACATAACTGACCGGTTATACTCTGACACGCCTTTCTATCATGACCGTGCAAGATGTCAATGCCTTTCCTTCTTTTTAACCCACATGGTGGGCCCATAACCCACAGTTCCACAGGATCGAAACCTGACTCTCCGATACACCCATATCTCTGAAGTTATTCCTCGCGCGTGTTCTCGTATGTAATTCACGAGCCACCTTCTGATGAGATCATCAATTCTGGTATCAGACGCAATACTTATTCCCATTGCTCTGAACCCCTTTCACACTTCGTTTCAGGCAACGAACGATTGCCTATCCGTTTGAAACTCCTCATGGTACCTTCTTACTTGGCTCTCGATATTTCCTTAAGTTTCAATTCGAGAGCTACTTCCGCCACCCTCCCCGATGTTATCGACCAGATAGTCAAACTTGCAGAGGTCCATTCTCTCGGAATACCCACCCTTTATTCTTTCGTAAGTACGACGGAGTTCCCGAAGAAAGGACGACAACTTCATCATGATGCATTGATGCATAGGTATGAAGAATTCAACGCTATGGATCGACCTCTTCGAGAAGAGCAACCAAGACCGACAAGATTCGTTAGAATTTCGTAACCAGGCCTTCCCCCCTTATCCCACCTCTTAAATCTCGGGACGAGATTTCTTATAGAGGAGGAGAATTGTAACACCCGGATAGTTAAGCTACAGTAATTCCTGGTTAATGATGACACATCACCGCGATTACTGTTGTTAAACTCACGATGATTCAATCCCGTTCGAAATCAGAAGTCAAAAACAAGTCAAATGGTAAGGATTTTCAAATATTAAAACTAAAATGTCCGGGTTGTGCCAAATAATGCAAAGTTAATTGTGGTGAAGAAACCACACCTTTGTAAAATAATTAAATGCTCTTAAGATAAGTAAAACAGTAGCTGAAACAATTATTTAAACATCTCTTAAATGATTAAATTGTTGCAAACCACTTTTTATAACTACAAAAATAATTGTGGCAGTGATATAACTACTATTACTAATTTAGGTGCTAACTATATGTTTTAAAAAACTAAAACAATTTGAAAGATTAAATAAACAAAAAGAAATTGGAAATTAAAAGAAAAACAAAAATGAAAAAGATAAAAAACCCCACCCCCTGGTCCAATTGGACCGGCCGGCCAACAAGCCACCATGGTCAGCCCAAAGCCCACCTAAATCCCCCTTAACCCTAGCCGATCGTGAGCCCAGCCTCTTGATCGATCCCCATCTCTCCCGATCCCCTCGCCCCTTGCCTCTTTCCTCCTCGCGCCGCCACCCACAGGGGGAAGCGCTCGCGCCGTGCCACCTCGTAACTCCTCCCGCTGTCCTCGCGCCACCGCCTGGATCTCCGCCCCCGACCGTGGTCGTTGCCTGCCGGCGCGCGTGTGTGCTCGCCTGAGCCGCACATCCACCACCACGTCACCGGCGGCCCCCGCGTCATTGGGCACCGAAGCAAGCCAGCCAACGCCATCGGCTCCTTCCGCGCGACGCCCGCGCCAGCCTCCGCCGACCCCCCTGCCACGACGGACTCCCCCACGCCTCGTCGGTGTTCCCCTGCAACGGGGGTGAGCGTGCCCTCGATCCCTGTTTTCCCCCTCTCTCTGTCGTTCACCGCGCCACGCCCGTCCACCATCATCGGCGCCCACTGCGTCACTCCCATCGGCACGGCCAGCCGAGCGCCTGCGCTGTCCCCCCCCCCCCCCCCCCCCCGCTGGTCGCGCTCTGCTCTACCGCGCCTCACCCAAAGCCGGCGCGCCTGGGCCACGCCTAGCCCGCCCGCGGCGTCGCCGCTCGCGGCTCGCTCTCGCTTGCGTCCTGGCCGGGCCTTGACCACGCCCCCGTGCACGTTGCTGCTACCAGCTACTTCTGCTTTTCCCATTGTTGCTGCTCATTGCTAATGCCGCTGATTGCTACTACACTGCTCCTTGCTAGTTGTTGCCGCTGTAGGCCATGGCCGCTTGAGCCCCTGTGCGTGCCCAGCCATGGGGCATGGGTTTGCCTATGGCCATCTCTGGTTAGCATAACATTAGGTAGGTTAGATTAATTCCTAAGTAGTCTAATGTGCAAATGGCATGCGGGGCCTCCCCTGTTAAATCACCATTATTATGACAAGTGCTTATTACATGCGAGTCCTACTGCTAACTAAAATAATTTAATTAAAGTTTATTTAACTAGAGTCTCTAATAGTGGGGTCCCACAACTAATTAAACCGAATTAAACAATCTGTTAACACATGTGACACTGACAGTCAGGTCCCACTGACCCTGTTGACCAATCAATTTGACTGTGTTGACTTTAACTTAGGCCCACATGTCATCCTCTGCGGGCTAGAGTGCAACTTGGTACACATAGCTTAAATTCAAATTAAAACAATTACAGAAATTCCAGAAAATCATTACTAAGTTTGGAAATTAATATAAAATAATTCGTAACTTGGATGAAAATACTTTGTACATGAAAGTTGCTCAGAACGACGAGACGAACCCGGATCCGCAGCCCGTTCGTCCGCCACACGTCCCTAGCATAGCAAACACGCGACTTTCCCCCTCCGTTTCATCTGCCCGAAAACGCGAAACACCGGGGATACTTTCCCGGATGTTATCCCTCTTCGTCTATATCACCGAGCACTGCGTTAGGGCACACCTAGCACCGCGCATTGTCTTTTCATGCACCGTCATGCTTTGTTTGCTCTGTATTCATTGTTTCTTCCCCCTCTTCTCTCCGCTAGACACCGAGACCGACGCCGCTGCTACCCAATACGACTACGGAGTTGATGACCCCTCTCTCTTGCCAGAGCGACCAGGCAAGCCCCCCCCCCCCTTGATCACCAGATATCGCCTATTCTTCTCTACTGCTTGCATTAGAGTAGTGTAGCATGTTACTGCTTTCAGTTAATCCTATACTGCTGCATAGCCTGTCCTTGCTACTACTGTTGTTACCTTTACCTGCTATCCTACTGGTTAGTATAGGATGCTAGTGTTCCATCAGTGGCCCTACACTCTTGTCTGTCTGCCTTGCTATACTACTGGGCCGTGATCACTTCGGGAGGTGATCACGGGCATATACTATGTACTTTCCACTGTTACATTACCTGTGTGTGACGCCCCCGATTCAATCGTACACTAATCATGCACGCAAATGTGTACAATCAAGATCAGGGACTCACGGGAAGATATCACAACACAACTCTACAAATAAAAATAAGTCATATACAAGCATCATAATACAAGCCAGGGGCCTCGAGGGCTCGAATACAAGTGCTCGATCATAGACGAGTCAGCGGAAGCAACAATATCTGAGTACAGACATAAGTTAAGCAAGGTTGCCATAAGATGGCTAGCACAAACAGGGATACAGATCGAAAGAGGCGCAGGCCTCCTGCCTGGGATCCTCCTAACTACTCCTGGTCATCGTCAGCGGGCTGCACGTAGTAGTAGGCACCTCCCGAGTAGTAGGAGTCGTCGTCGAAGGTGGCGTCTGGATCCTGAGCTCCAACATCTGGTTGCGACAACCAGGTAGAAGGGATAGGGGAAAAAGAAGGAAACAAAGCAACCGTGAGTACTCATCCAAAGTACTCGCAAGCAAGGAGCTACACTACATATGCATGGATATATGTGTAAGGGGCCATATCAGTGGACTGAACTGCAGAATGCCAGAATAAGAGGGGGATATCTAATCCTGTCGAAGACTACGCTTCTGGCAGCCTCCGTCTTGCAGCATGTAGAAGAGAGTAGACTAAAGTCCTCCAAGTAGCATCGCATAGCAATAATCCTACCCGGCGATCCCCTCCTCGTTGCCCTGTTAGAGAGCGATCACCGGGTTGTATCTGGCACTTGGAAGGGTGTGTTTTATTAAGTATCCGGTTCTAGTTGTCATAAGGTCAAGGTACAACTCCAAGCCGTCCTGTTACCGAAGATCACGGCTATTCGAATAGATTAACTTCCCTGCAGGGGTGCACCACATAACCCAACACGCTTGATCCCATTTGGCCGACACACTTTCCTGGGTCATGCCCGGCCTAGGAAGATCAACACGTCGCAGCCCCACCTAGGCACAACAGAGAGGTCAGCACGCCGGTCTAAACCTAAGCGCGCAGCGATCTAAACCCTCGCAACGTGCAGGTGTGCTCAGGGCGATGGGCCCAGATCCCTGCGCACTTAGCTTTAGATCGGCGTGCTGACCTCTCTGTTGTGCCTAGGTGGGGCTGCGACGTGTTGATCTTCCGAGGCCGGGCATGACCCAGGAAAGTGTGTCCGGCCAAATGGGATCAAGCGTGTTGGGTTATGTGGTGCACCCCTGCAGGGAAGTTTATCTATTCGAATAGCCGTGTCCCTCGTTAAAAGGATGACTCGGAGTTGTACCTTGACCTTATGACAACTAGAACCGGATACTTAATAAAACACACCCTTCCAAGTGCCAGATACAACCCGGTGATTGCTCTCCAACAGGGCATCGAGGAGGGAATTGCCGGGTAGGATTATGCTATGCGATGCTACTTGGAGGACTTCAGTCTACTCTCTTCTATATGCTGCAAGACGGAGGTTGCCAGAAGCGTAGTCTTCGACAGGATTAGATATCCCCCTCTTATTCTGGCATTCTGCAGTTCAGTCCACTGATATGGCCCCTTACACATATATCCATGCATATGTAGTGTAGCTCCTTACTTGCGAGTACTTTGGATGAGTACTCACGGTTGCCTTGTTTCCCCTTTTCCCCATCTCTCTATCCGATTGCTGCAACCAGACGATGGAGCCCAGGATCCAGACGCCACCGTTGACGACGACCCCTACTACTCTGGAGGTGCCTACTACTACGTGCAGCCCGCTGACGACGATCAGGAGTAGTTAGGAGGATCCCAGGCAGGAGGCCTGCGCCTCGTTCGATCTGTATCCCCGTTTGTGCTAGCCTTTTTAAGGCAAACTTGTTTAACTTATGTCTGTACTCAGATATTGTTGCTTCCGCTGACTCGTCTATGATCGAGCACTTGTATTCGAGCCCTCGAGGCCCCTGGCTTGTATTATGATGCTTGTATGACTTTTTATTTGTAGAGTTGTGTTATGATATCTTCCCGTGAGTCCCTGATCTTGATCGTACATATTTGCGTGCATGATTACTGTACGATTGAATCGGGGGCGTCACAAAAACAATTTCCATGAATCTTCTTCACTCAGAAATGCTAGTTCATGGGGCTTAACAGTGGCCATTATAGAGGCCACTTGCTTGCTTCAACATGTGACCACAATAACGCTTCCCTGTCCACGGACAGAACACAATAGTGGCTTCAATTCATCTTCCCACATCCTCTTCTCTTCATTCCATACACCATCGAGAACAAGAAAAAACCTTTTGCGACCAATGACTTCATGAAGTTTCTTTTGCAATATCTGGATGCTGTCAGCCTGGTCACATGTTCCATTAGCCAATTTAATGATGGATTTCAGAATAGCAGAAACATCAAAATTGTCTGACATGCAGTGCCACATCTTCAACTGAAAATGCTGCTGGACCTTTTGGTCGTTGTACACCATCTTAGCAAGTGTCGTCTTGCCAAGACCTCCCATACCAAAGATGGGCAGCACCTGAACCTTCTGCTGATCTTGCTGGTCTAGCAGCAGCTTCACCACCCTCTCCTTGTCATCACCTCTTCCAAAGATGTTGGTAGACTCGTCCAGTTTGGAGTGCGTCTCCCACCAAGGAAGTTGCGACTCCTGATGATGGACAGAACTCTCAAGGCCAAACATGTTCATCTCCTCAACAAGCCCCTTGATCTTCTCGAGAACTCCCTTGAGCTTCCTGCTCATGGCAAAACGGAAGAGCAGTGGGTTGTGGCACGTGACGTAGTTGAGTACCTTGCGGGAAGTGGACTTCCCAATCTGGGCTTCGCGGCGCAGCGCCTCATACTGGAAGTCGTCGAGCACGTCGTCGGCCTCGTAGGCGACGGCCTTGAGCTTCTCCATCCAGCTCCTGAGGTAGGCATTCGTCTGGCTCCTTTCCTCCGCGTTGGCCAGCTTGCACTGGACGGCTAGCAGATGGAGCTCCAGCGTTTGTCGGTCGTCGTCGAGGCCACACATCCGGGTCACGGTCTACACGAGCGCGTCTGCGGCCTTGCCGGCCAGGCCTTCCACCACAGGGAGAAGCGGTGATTCGGCCATGATCTTGCAGATCGGAGGAGGAAGAAACTGCAGGATATAAAAGAAGGGAAGAGAGATTCATGACTGGCAGTTCAGGAACAACCGAAGAAGAACAGAACGCACCCCAGAATTGAGGAGAGAATGCACTTCAGCAACAACCGAAGTCGATCAGGTCCAACGCGCCGTCGCCTCCCCGATTTGGACCTTTCTCGCCAAGGCTACTATGGGAATGGGATGCTGCCGTTGATGAAAAGAGAAGTATGGAAGATCGAAGAGAGGCAAAGGGAAAAGAAGGGGGGAAGAAAAGATGCTAAACTTGCATTACTGGCCTACTTTTGCTGTCTTTTGATGGAAGGACCAAGAAACGAATAAAGTTGGTGCAGCAAGTGAGAGCGCTTAGCTTTTACGCTTTGCTGCAGATAACATACCTGTTTTAATTATGGTTTTTGCCTAGTACCTGTTTTATGCCGTTGGTTTGGATTAATAATACAACCACTTAGCTATGGTTATATTATCTCAAAGACTCAACGTTTGATTGTTTTGACGAACAATAACATCTGGTGGCCAGTGGCCAGTGGCCACATAATAAAAGAAAACTTCTGGTGGCATGATGCCTTGTTTGCAGTCCCTGACTGCATTTGTCTGCACAAATTCCATGTCCACGCAAAGGATATACAAATGCCTTGTTTGAATTTCCTATTTAAGGAATTACTCACTTTTCTAACTTCAACTCCTAAATATTAATTGCAGTGGGTCCCATGTGTTAGTGGGGGAAAGATTTTGCATAGTCTGCCGTGGATGCTCTAAACATCTACCACCAGAAACTCCTTAATTTTGCTTGGTATGTTTCGTTTTCATAATTACCACTCCCTCCGATCCAAAATAAGTGTCGCAGTTTTGCATTGGGGTAGGTTCAAAACTGCGACACTTAATATGGATCAGAGGTAGTACTATTTTCTAAGCCAAACATATGGGAATTTCCACTGCTGCGTGTATTTTAGGCAACGCGCATCTCTTATTTGCTTCCTTCTTTTTATGAGGCTCACCTGCATGCTTAGCTCCGCATCAATGCAACGCGCATGCAATTTCTTTGCTTCAACATGCCATACGCATACGCGTACAACATATATAACTGCAGATAGAAGTATAATAACACAGCTTGGAGACCGTGAGTACACAGATAAATCTTTTCAAGGGTCCCACATATGTTGCGAGCGAAGAGACCTTAAATGGCATGTTAAGCAAGTTCATAAAAAGTTGATTTTTTTTAGCCATTTACATAATGCAACAGAGGTTATTATGACATGACTGTGAATGGCAAGTGCATATAAATGTTCATAAACATGGTTAGTCAATTTTTGAACTCTACAAACCAATCTTCTAAAAGGAAATCTATTTCTCCGGATTACTGAGTTGGAAAAAGAAGTTGACATCACAAAGCAGAGCAGAGGAGCAATAGGTGGGAGGGTACAGAAGTAACAGAACTGATGAACATGGCTGGTTACTGACAACTGATTTGGCTGCTGCGGCCTGCGGCTACCAGGAAAATGCCTGGTAAAATGGGGATGCAAAAGCAAGAAGGTTAGTTTTCAGGTGAAAATAAATAATAGGAGGCGCTCCTATCCTATATGTAGCAAATTATGTGTCAGGACAGTGGAATTTAAAGATTGAAAAACTGTAACATGATCAGTTTCATGTTTACAAAATGAAGCTTTCATGCAAAATGCCGTCGTTCCTACATGCAATGCTTTACCCATGCATAGTCTTTGTTCCTAGTTGAAAATATTTCATAGTTTCTGTTCCACTTCAGTATTTTTAAATCTGTTTAGCTGGTACTGCAACTCTATTTATTAAGTTTATATATATAGTGTAGTTCATGGATCTAGGATGTTCACCAAAATTGTCAGCCGATAAGATTTTCAATGAAAATGGAAGCTTGTTTAATCCTGTTAAGGCTACAGCAGAAGGTCGTCCTGTGTATGTGACTGCCTGACTGGGGAGGTATGTCCAAATCTTTAAGGGAAACATCATTCACTAGAGTCACGTTCTTTGCTAAATTTGAGCTCTATCATGTGCCGGGAGTAGAATTTAATTATTTTTGGGCCGTCTACCAAGTTTGTAACTTGTAACTTCTTCATTAACTTCCTTCATTGTACAAAAAAGTGTTGCTTACTAAATTAGTAACTCATGAGGTGAAAGGCTTATTTTGCCGGCTATTTTCAACAAACAAATAGTCTGTAGTTACTGATGTATGGCAAGTTGGCAACTGGAAGTTATGTAGTTGCATTTTATTTCATTGTAACTTTCTCCAAGAAAACATTGAACTTTTGGACATCAAAACAATGTAACTTACATGTCATTAGATCAATTCAATAGTACTACAATGTCAATACATTGGAGAGGGAATACTGCAATGCCACTGAAATTTTGGACAGCATGGTGCATCAATCGATTGATACATCAGAGCAACTGAATTTTGGACATCATCAATCGATCAATACATCAGAGCAACTGGATTTTGGACCACTCTATATATATCAGGAACATAGATCAACAGAGAGGAAAAGGGAAAAGATGGGGGATGGTTGATGGTGCTCTCACCTTGCTCGCCTCCGTCGATTGGGAAAAAAATAGCGCGCTATCAAATATAGCGTGGCCCTTCTCCAAATGCTACACAAGTCATAGTGTGCTACATTTCAAAATAGCGTTTGCAAATTTTTTTTGCCAAAATAACTGGAGTAGCAAGGAAATTACAGCAAGAAAACAAGTATACAGCAAGGAAGTTGACATGGATAGACATGCTGCTGATTGTCATAAGTACATAAAAAAAACAAGTATAAGACCAACATCTAGACATGCTAGCATGGGTATACATGTTGCTGATTGTCATAAGTACATGTTGCCGATTGTCATAATCAGATAAGTACTCTATATTTTAAACATCAACCATAACCAACAGCTCGAATTTTATTTGCTTCCACTCTAAATTCATATTCAGAAAAGTGCTCTATATTTGAGTGGAAAGAACAAATTTTAAACTGAATTTTGAGCTGTAACCAATCCTGCAGCCAGTATTGGAAATAAAGCACTCTCTAAGTTAATTTGGCTTGCTGTTCTGGTTCACTGAAACCGAATTATCACAAGAAGATATTTTAGTTCAGTACAGAAACTTTGCATATTCCTCCGTGGGTATGGGTATGAACTATGAAACACCAATGATGATGATGATGATGATTGACAACGCAGAACTACATGTGAAACAGAGCTAGAGGGTTAGTAGCAGAGCAAACCTTGCTCATTCGTGCCTGAAATCTTCTGCGGCGGCCTGAAGCCGACGTTGGAGGCTGACGGTCGCCTGCCCCAGCCCCTCCGAGTCCAAGTTCTCCACCTCCTCGTCCATCCCCTTCCCGTGGTCGGGCGCAGAACAGGTGAGATGGTGGCGGATCTGCAGCATGAGTCTGCCTGAGGAAGCGTACATCAACCGCCTAGGACCTGCAGGCTGCAGTCCGCCGGCAGGGGGTTACAGGGGGTCTCTAGCTCAGCGCCGTCAAGGGCCACCGCAGCAACGAGCTTCAATGTGCCACGCCCTGCCGAGAGAAGGGGGGTGGATCGATGCGGCCGGATAGCGTATGTCGCCGGCCTCCATTGCCGTAGGTGGTTGGGACTCGGCCGCTGACCGTGCGGATCCACCGCCGTCGTCGCCGAAAAAGCGCCGGAGTGTGGCCGTCTTTCTCGCCCGCGCCACCAGCTATCGCTGGGTAGGAATGGGGATTGTGAGGTCGCAGGAGGGGGAGAGTTGGGCCGATGCCGGATGGGCTGCTGAGCCCGCTGTGTGTTTTCATCGATTCCACGCTAAGACGTTACAACGTTTTTTGCATTTAGCGCCGAAATAGCGCGCTATAGCGGATTAGCGTCGTAGCGAGCAAATTAGCTAAAGGCACTTTCAAAAATGCTATAACGTCGAAATAGCGCGCTATTTTTTCCGTTGAACGGCCTTGCTTGTGTGTGTGTGAGTGACCACGTGGGTGTCATCATGCCCGTGCTGATGAGTGCCACGCCGGTGGTCGGTGGAGGGCCTGGAGGTGAGCCTCCGATGGGAATAGGCGAAGCCGCGAAGGCCGCGAGACTTGCTTGCTCGTCCTTGACTCCTCGGTGCGCTCGACAAGGAACAAGGAGAGCCACGATCGGCGGCGCCCCTGTTGGAGTCGAGCCCGACACATGTTGAAATATGAGTGCGCCTAGAGCCCATATAACAATTTCAGATTTGATTTCTAAGGGTCCATGTAATAAAGTCGTGAACAATATTCATTTCAGTGTTAATGAATCTGAAGTGTGGCATTCACGTTTTTGTCACATTAGTTTCGATGTTATGACGCGGCTAGCAAAATCAAATTTAATCCCGAGTTTCACTTTAGCCAAAGGTTCTAAGTGCCATTCGTGTGTGCAATCTAAGCAACCTCGCAAGCCTCACAAGGCAGCAGAGAAGAGACACTTGGCGCCACTGGAACTCAAACATTCTGATCTTTGTGAGATGAATGGTGTGTTGACTAAAGGTGGAAAAAAATATTTCATGACTTTGATAGATGATTCCACTAGATATTGCTATGTGTATCTGTTAAATACTAAAGATGAGGCTCTACACTACTTCAAAATCTATAAGGCAGAAGTTGAGAATCAAATTGAAAAGAAAATTAAACGAGTCCGGTCAGATCGTGGTGGAGAGTACTTCTCGAAAGAGTTTGATGCCTTTTGTGCGGAACACGGCATTATTCACGAGAGGACGCCTCCCTACTCACCCCAGTCAAACGGGGTTGCCGAGCGGAAAAACCGTACTCTAACTGATTTGGTTAACGCCATGTTAGATATGTCGGGTTTATCCAAGGCATGGTGGGGGGAGGCTATAACAACATCCTGTCATGTCCTGAATAAAGTTCCGACAAAGGATAACGAGATCACTCCTTACGAGAAGTGGACCAAGAGAAGGACAACACTCTCGTACTTACGTACCTGGGGCTGCTTGGCGAAAGTTAATGTGCCGATCCCCAAAAAGCGTAAGCTTGGACCAAAGACTGTGGACTGTGTTAATTTAGGCTACGCTATGACTAGTGTTGGCTATAGATTTCTATTAGTGAAATCTGAGGTACCTGACATGAAGGTCGGTACAATTATGGAGTCTAAAGATGCTACATTCTTTGAGGACATTTTCCCCATGAAAGATGTACAAAGCACTTCTAGACAGGAATCTAAGGAGACTCCTGAACCTGCCATTCCGATGGAATATTATAATCAAACACATGATGAAAATCCTGAGGAGGATAATGAGGAAACCCTTGGTAGGGGCAAGAGACAAAGGACTGTAAAGATCTTTGGTGATGATTTCTTCATATACCTTGTGGAGGATAATCCCACTTCTGTTTCAGAAGCGTATGCATCTCCAGAAGCTGATTACTGGAAGGATGCGGTCCGTAGCGAGATGGATTCCATCATGGCTAACGGGACTTGGGAGCTTACTGAACGTCCTTATGGTTGCAAACCATTGGGATGCAAGTGGGTGTTTAAGAAGAAGCTTAGGCCCGACGGTACGATAGAAAAGTACAAGGCTAGGCTTGTGGCCAAGGGCTACGCCCAGAAAGAAGAAGAAGATTTCTTCGACACTTATTCACCTGTGGCCAGACTGACCACCATTCGAGTATTACTCTCGTTGGCGGCCTCGCATGGTCTTCTCATTCATCAGATGGATGTTAAGACGGCTTTCCTGAATAGAGAGCTAAAGGAGGAAATCTATATGCAACAGCCTGATGGCTTTGTGATGGATGGTCAGGAAGGAAAGGTGTGTAAGTTGGTGAAATCTTTGTATGGCCTGAGACAAGCGCCTAAGCAATGGCATGACAAGTTTAATGAAACGTTGACGTCTGTTGGCTTTGTTGTTAATGAGGCTGACAAATGTGTATACTATCGCTATGGTGGGGGCGAAGGGGTTATACTATGTTTGTATGTTGATGACATACTGATATTCGAGACTAATCTCAAGTTGATCGAGGAGGTTAAGTCTTTCCTATCTCAGAACTTTGAGATGAAGGACCTTGGAGTGGCTGATGTTATCTTGAACATCAAGCTATTGAGAGATGATGAGGGTGGGATTACACTTTTGCAATCCCATTATGTTGAGAAGGTGTTGAGTCGTTTTGGATATTCGGACTGCAAACCATCTCAAACACCATATGATCCTAGTGTGCTGATTCGAAAGTCTAAAGGCACAACTATAGATCAATTGAGATACTCTTAGATTGTTGGTTCACTCCAGTATCTAGCGAGCGCAACGAGGCCTGACATCGCATTTGCTATTAGCAAACTGAGCCGATTTGTTTCCAAACCGGGTGATGAACATTGGCGTGCTCTTGAGAGAGTTATGCGCTATCTGAAAGGTACTATGAACTATGGACTTCACTATACCGGATACCCGTCAGTACTTGAAGGGTATAGTGATGCGAATTGGATCTCTGATGCTGATGAGATGAAGGCCACAACTGGGTATATATTTACTCTTGGAGGTGCTGCTGTTACCTGGAAGTCTTGCAAGCAAACGATCTTAACAAGATCGACAATGGAAGCAGAATTAACAGCATTAGACACATCGGGTGGCGAAGCAGAATGGCTTCAAGATCTGTTGATGGACTTGCCAGTGGTTGAGAAGCCGGTTTCGGCCATCCTTATGAACTGTGACAATCAAACAGTTATTGTCAAGGTGAAGAGTTCAAAGGACAACATGAAGTCCAATAAACACATAAGAATGAGATTGAAAGCTGTCAGAAAATTGAGGAACTCTGGAGTGATAGCGTTGGATTATATTCATACGGCTAAGAATCTGGCAGATCCCTTTACTAAAGGGCTATCACGTGTTGTGATAGATAACGCATCAAGGAAGATGGGTATGAGACCCACATGAGTTGCCTTGGTAGTAACCCAACCTATGTGATCGGAGATCCCGTGAAGTAGGACCTGGGAAAACAAGCCAGTGATGAATTGAGGAGAGTAACTTTACTAACCCACTCCGTTGGAGATGCAATACTCTCGAAAAACGGTATGTGTTGGAAATATGCCCTAGAGGCAATAATAAATAGGTTATTATTATATTTCCTTGTTCATGATAATCGTTTATTATCCATGCTAGAATTGTATTGATAGGAAACTCAGATACATGTGTGGATACATAGACAACACCATGTCCCTAGTAAGCCTCTAGTTGACTAGCTCGTTGATCAATAGATGGTTACGGTTTCCTGACCATGGACATTGGATGTCATTGATAACGGGATCACATCATTAGGAGAATGATGTGATGGACAAGACCCAATCCTAAGCCTAGCACAAGATCATGTAGTTCGTATGCTAAAGCTTTTATAATGTCAAGTATCATTTCCTTAGACCATGAGATTGTGCAACTCCCGGATACCGTAGGAATGCTTTGGGTGTGCCAAACGTCACAACGTAACTGGGTGACTATAAAGGTGCACTACGGGTATCTCCGAAAGTGTCTGCTGGGTTGGCACAAATCAAGACTGGGATTTGTCACTCCGTGAAAACGGAGAGGTATCTCTGGGCCCACTCGGTAGGACATCATCATAATGTGCACAATGTGATCAAGGTGTTGATCACGGGATGATGTGTTGCAGAACGAGTAAAAGAGACTTGCCAGTAACGAGATTGAACAAGGTATCGGGATACCGACGATCGAATCTCGGGCAAGTATCGTACCGATAGACAAAGGGAATTGTATACGGGATTGATTAAGTCCTTGACATCGTGGTTCATCCGATGAGATCATCGTGGAACATGTGGGAGCCAACATGGGTATCCAGATCCCGCTGTTGGTTATTGACCGGAGAACATCTCGGTCATGTCTGCATGTCTCCCGAACCCGTAGGGTCTACACACTTAAGGTTCGATGACGCTAGGGTTATAAAGGAAGCTTGTATGTGGTTACTGAATGTTGTTCGGAGTCCCGGATGAGATCCCGGACGTCACGAGGAGCTCCGGAATGGTCCGGAGGTAAAGATTTATATATGGGAAGTCCTATTTTGGTCACCGAAAGAGTTTCGGGTTTTATCGGTAACGTACCGGGACCACCGGAGGGGTCCGGGGGTCCACCAAGTGGGGCCACAAGCCCCGGAGGCTTGCGTGGGCTAAGTGAGGGAGGGAACCAGCCCCAGGTGGGCTGGTGCGCCCCCCACAGGGGCTCAAGGCGCAAGGGAGTGGGAAAGGGGGCAAACCCTAGAGCAGATGGGCCTTGTGGCCCATCTAGCTGCGCCTCCCCTTCTCCCCCCCTTCTTGGCCGCCTCCCCCTTGGCCATCTAGGGCTGCCGCCCCCCCTAGGGGTGGGAAACCCTAGAGGGGGCGCAGCCCTCCCCTTCCCCTATATATATGAGGCCTAGGGGGCTGTCCACAACAGACGATTCCATCTCTCTCGTTGGTGCAGCCCTGCGTCTCTTCTTCCTCCTCTTCTGTGGTGCTTGGCGAAGCCCTGCAGGATTGCCACGCTCCTCCATCATCACCACGCCGTTGTGCTGCTGCTGGATGGAGTCTTCCTCAACCTCTCCCTCTCTCCTTGCTGGATCAAGGCTTGGGAGACGTCACCGGGCTGTACGTGTGTTGAACGCGGAGGTGCCGTCCGTTCGGCACTTGGTCATCGGTGATTTGAATCACGACGAGTACGACTCCATCAACCCCGTTCACTTGAAAGCTTCCGCTTAGCGATCTACAAGGGTATGTAGATGCACTCTCCTTCCCCTCGTTGCTGGTCTCTCCATAGATAGATCTTGGTGACACGTAGGAAAAATTTTGATTTTCTGCTACGTTCCCCAACAGTGGCATCATGAGCTAGGTCTATTGCGTAGATTCTATGCACGAGTAGAACACAAAGTAGTTGTGGGCGTTGATTTTGTTCAATATGCTTGCCGTTACTAGTCTTATCTTGATTCGGCGGCATCGTGGGATGAAGCGGCCCGGACCAACCTTACACGTACTCTTACGTGAGACCGGTTCCACCGACAAACATGCACTAGTTGCATAAGGTGGCTGGCGGGTGTCTGTCTCTCCCACTTTAGTCGGATCGGATTCGATGAAAAGGGTCCTTATGAAGGGTAAATAGAAATTGGCATATCACGTTGTGGTTTTGCGTAGGTAAGAAACGTTCTTGCTAGAAACCCATAGCAGCCACGTAAAACATGCAACAACAATTAGAGGACGTCTAACTTGTTTTTGCAGGGTATGCTATGTGATGTGATATGGCCAAAGGATGTGATGAATGATATATGTGATGTATGAGATTGATCATGTTCTTGTAATAGGAATCACGACTTGCATGTCGATGAGTAGGACAACCGGCAGGAGCCATAGGAGTTGTCTTTATTTATTCATGACCTGCGTGTCAACATAAACGTCATGTAATTACTTTACTTTATTGCTAACCGTTAGCTGTAGTAGTAGAAGTAATAGATGACGTGACAACTTCAAGAAGACACGATGATGGAGATCATGATGATGGAGATCATGGTGTCATGCCGGTGACGATGATGATCATGGAGCCCCGAAGATGGAGATCAAAAGGAGCAAAGTGATGATGGCCATATCATGTCACTATTTGATTGCATGTGATGTTTATCATGTTTATACATCTTATTTGCTTAGAACGACGGTAGTAAATAAGATGATCCCTTACAACAATTTCAAGAAGTGTTCTCCCCTAACTGTGCACCGTTGCTACAGTTCGTCGTTTCGAAGCACCACGTGATGATCGGGTGTGATAGATCCTTACGTTCACATACAACGGGTGTAAGACAGTTTTACACATGCAAAACACTTAGGGTTAACTTGACGAGCCTAGCATGTACAGACATGGCCTCGGAACACAGAAGACCGAAAGGTCGAGCATGAGTCGTATGGAAGATACGATCAACATGAAGATGTTCACCGACGTTGACTAGTCCGTCTCACGTGATGATCGGACACGGCCTAGTTGATTCGGATCATGTAATCACTTAGATGACTAGAGGGATGTCTATCTGAGTGGGAGTTCATAAGATGAACTTAATTATCCTGAACATAGTCAAAAAGGTTTTGCAAATTATGTCGTAGCTCGCGCTTTAGTTCTACTGTTTTAGATATGTTCCTAGAGAAAATATAGTTGAAAGTTGATAGTAGCAATTATGCGAACAGTAGAAGGCTTGTGTCCTTAATGCACCACTCGGTGTGCTGGACCTCGAACGTGGTCTGTGGATGTTGCGAACATATGACATACACGTTTTGATGACTACATGATAGTTCAGTAGTGACAAATGGTTTAGAATTGAGGCACCGAAGACATCTTTGAAATGTCGCGGAACATATGAGATGTTTCGAGGGCTGAAATTGGGATTTCAGGCTCGTGCCCACGTCAAGAGGTATAAGACCTCCGACGATTTTCTTAGCCTGCAAACTAAGGAAGAAAAGCTCAATCGTTGAGCTTGTGCTCAAATTATCTGAGTACAACAATCACTTGAATCGAGTGGGAGGTTGATCTTCCAGATAAGATGGTGATGTTTCTCCAAAGTCATTGCCACCAAGCTGCTAGAGCTTCGTGATGAACTATAACATATCAGGGATAGATATGATGATCCTTGAAATATTCGCGATGTTTGACACCGCGAAAGTAGAAATCAAGAAGGAGCATCAATTGTTGATGGTTAGTGAAACCACTAGTTTCAATAAGGGCAAGGGCAAGAAGGGATACTTCATGAAACGGCAAATCAGCTGCTGCTCTAGTGGAGAAACCCAAGGTTGAACCCAAACCCGAGACTGAGTGCTTCTGTTATAAGGGGAATAGCCACTGGAGCAGAATTACCCTAGATACTTGGTAGATGAGGAGGCTGTCAATAGAAGTATATTAGATATACATTATGTGAATGTGTACTTTACTAGTACTCCTAGTAGCATCAGGGTATTAGATACCGGTTCGATTGCTAAGTGTTAGTAACTCGAAATAAAAGCTACGGAATAAACGGAGACTAGCTAAAGGAGAGCTGACGAGATGTGTTGGAAGTGCTTCCAAGGTCGATATGATCAAGCATCGCACGCTCCCTCTGCCATCGAGATTCGTGTTAAACCTAAATAATTGTTATTTGGTGTTTGCGTTGAGCATAGACATGATTGGATTATGTCTATCGCAATACGGTTATTCATTTAAAGAGAATAATGGTTACTCTATTTATTTGAATAATACCTTCAATGGTCTTGCACCTAGAATGAATGGTTTATTGAATCTCGATCATAGTGATACACATGTTCATGCCAAAAGATATAAGATAGTAATGATAGTACCACCTACTTGTGGCACTGCCATGTAAGTCACATTGGTATAAAACGCATGAAGAAGCTCCATGTTGATGGATCTTTGAACTCACTCATTTCTGAAAAGATTGAGACATGTGAACCATGTCTGTTGGTATATACGCATGAAGAAACTCCATGCAGATGGACCGTTTGGACTCACTTGATTTTGAATCACTTGAGATATGCAAATCATACCACATGGGCAAGATGACTGAAAGCTTCGGTTTCAGTAAAATGGAACAAGAAAGCAACTTGTTGGAAGTAACACATTTTATGTGTGCAGTCCAATGAGTGCTGAGGCACGCAGTGGATATCGTTATGCTCTTACTTCACAGATGATTTGAGTAGATACTGAGCATATTTACTTGATGAAACACAAGTCTGAATTATTGAATGATTCAAGTAATTTCAGAATGAAGTTGAATATCGTCGTGACAAGAGGATAAAATATCTATGATATGATCATAGAGATGAATATCTGAGTTGCGAGTTTGGTACACAATTGAGACATTGTGGAAATTGTTTCACGACTAGTACCGCCTGGAACACCATAGTGTGATGGTGTGTCCGAACATCATAGTTGCACCCTATTGGATATAATGCATACCATGATGTCTCTTGTCGAATTACCACTATCGTTCATGGGTTAGGCATTAAAGACAACCACATTCACTTTAAATAGAGCACCACGTAATTCCGTTGAGACGACACCGTATGAACTATGGTTTAGTGAAACCTAAGTTGTTGTTTCTTAAAAGTTTGGGGCTACGACGCTTATGTGAAAAAGTTTCAGGCTAATAAGCACGAACCCAAAGCGGATAAATGCATCTTCATAGACACCCAAGACAGTTGGGTATACCTCCTGTCTCAGATCCGAAAGCAATAGGGATTGTTTCTTAATCGGGTCCTTTCTCGAGGAAAAGTTTCTCTCGAAAGAATTGAGTGGGAGGATGGTGGAGACTTGATAAGGTTGTTGAACCGTCACTTCAACTAGTGTGTAGCAAAGCACAGGAATTGTTCCTATGGCACCTACACCAATTGAAGTGGAAGCTTATGATAGTAATCATGAGACTTCAGATCAAGTCACTCCCAAACCTCGTAGGATGACAAGGATGCGTACTACTTCAGAGTGGTACGTAATCCTGTCTTGGAAGTCATGTTGCTAGACAACAATGAACCTACGAGCTATGGAGAAGCGATGGTGGGCCCGGATTCCGATGAATGGCTCGAGGCCATATAATCCGAGAGAGGATCCATATATGAAAACAAAGTGTAGACTTTGGAAGAACTACTTTATGGTCGTAAGACTGTTAGGTACATATGGATTTTAAAAGGAAGACGGACAATGATGGTAAATGTCACCATTAAGAAAGCTCGACTTGTCATTAATATGTTTTCCGACAAGTTCAAGGAGTTGACTACGATGAGAGTTTCTCACTCGTAGCGATGCTAAGAGTCTGTTGGAATTATGTTAGTGATCACTGCATTATTTATGAAATTGTGCAGACAGGATGTCAAAACATTGTTTCCTCGACGATTTACTTGAGGAAAGGTTGTATGTGATACAACCAGAAGATTTTTGTCAATCCTGAAAGATGCTAACAAGTATGCAAAGCTCCAGCAATCCTTCTAAGGACTGGAGTAAGCATCTCGGAGTTGGAATGTACGCTTTGATGATATGATCAAAGATTTGGGTTTATACAAAGTTTATGAGAAACTTATATTTCCAAAGAAGTGAGTGGGAGCACTATAGAATTTCTGATGAGTATATGTTGTTGACATATTGTTGATCAGAAATGATGTAGAATTTCTGGAAAGCATATAGGGTTATTTGAAGAGTGTTTTCAATGGAAAACCTGGATTAAGCTACTTGAACATTGAGCGTCAAGATCTATAAGGATAGATCAAAATCGCTTAATAGTACTTTCAAATGAATACATACCGTGACAAGATTTTGAAGGAATTCAAAATAGATCAGCAAAGAAGGAGTTCTTGGCTGTATTACACATGTGGGTATTGAGTAAAACTCAAGACCTGACCACGGCAGAATAGAGAGAAAGGACGAAGGTCGTCCCCTATGCTTAGACATAGGCTCTAAAGTATGCTATGTTGTACCGCACCTGAAGTGTGCCAAGCCATGAGTCAGTCAAGGGGTACAAGTGTGATCCAGGAATGGATCACAGGACAACGGTCAAGGTTATCCTTAGTAACTAGTGGACTAAGGAATTTTCTCGATTATGGAGGTGGAAAAGAGTTCGTCGTAAAGGGTTACGCCGATGCAAACTTTGACACTGATCCAGATTATACTAAGTAGTAAATTGGATTCGTATAGTAGAACAGTTATTTGGAATAGTTCCAAATAGAGCGTGGTAACTACATCTAGGAGATGACATAGAGATTTGTAAAGGACACACGGATCTGAAAGGTTCAGACCCGTTGACTATAACATCTCTCACAAGCATAACATGATCAAACCAAAAACTCATTGAGTGTTAATCACATAGTAATGTGAACTAGATTATTGACTCTGGTAAACTCTTGGGTGTTAGTCACATGGGGATGTGACCTTGGGTGTTGGAATCATTGCAATCACATATCGATGTGAGCTGGATTATTGACTCTAGTGCAAGTGGGAGACTGTTGGAAATATGCCCTAGAGGCAATAATAAATAGGTTATTATTATATTTCCTTGTTCATGATAATCGTTTATTATCCATGCTAGAATTGTATTGATAGGAAACTCAGATACATGTGTGGATACATAGACAACACCATGTCCCTAGTAAGCCTCTAGTTGACTAGCTCGTTGATCAATAGATGGTTACGGTTTCCTGACCATGGACATTGGATGTCATTGATAACGGGATCACATCATTAGGAGAATGATGTGATGGACAAGACCCAATCCTAAGCCTAGCACAAGATCATGTAGTTCGTATGCTAAAGCTTTTATAATGTCAAGTATCATTTCCTTAGACCATGAGATTGTGCAACTCCCGGATACCGTAGGAATGCTTTGGGTGTGCCAAACGTCACAACGTAACTGGGTGACTATAAAGGTGCACTACGGGTATCTCCGAAAGTGTCTGCTGGGTTGGCACAAATCAAGACTGGGATTTGTCACTCCGTGAAAACGGAGAGGTATCTCTGGGCCCACTCGGTAGGACATCATCATAATGTGCACAATGTGATCAAGGTGTTGATCACGGGATGATGTGTTGCAGAACGAGTAAAAGAGACTTGCCAGTAACGAGATTGAACAAGGTATCGGGATACCGACGATCGAATCTCGGGCAAGTATCGTACCGATAGACAAAGGGAATTGTATACGGGATTGATTAAGTCCTTGACATCGTGGTTCATCCGATGAGATCATCGTGGAACATGTGGGAGCCAACATGGGTATCCAGATCCCGCTGTTGGTTATTGACCGGAGAACATCTCGGTCATGTCTGCATGTCTCCCGAACCCGTAGGGTCTACACACTTAAGGTTCGATGACGCTAGGGTTATAAAGGAAGCTTGTATGTGGTTACTGAATGTTGTTCGGAGTCCCGGATGAGATCCCGGACGTCACGAGGAGCTCCGGAATGGTCCGGAGGTAAAGATTTATATATGGGAAGTCCTATTTTGGTCACCGAAAGAGTTTCGGGTTTTATCGGTAACGTACCGGGACCACCGGAGGGGTCCGGGGGTCCACCAAGTGGGGCCACAAGCCCCGGAGGCTTGCGTGGGCTAAGTGAGGGAGGGAACCAGCCCCAGGTGGGCTGGTGCGCCCCCCACAGGGGCTCAAGGCGCAAGGGAGTGGGAAAGGGGGCAAACCCTAGAGCAGATGGGCCTTGTGGCCCATCTAGCTGCGCCTCCCCTTCTCCCCCCCTTCTTGGCCGCCTCCCCCTTGGCCATCTAGGGCTGCCGCCCCCCCTAGGGGTGGGAAACCCTAGAGGGGGCGCATCCCTCCCCTTCCCCTATATATATGAGGCCTAGGGGGCTGTCCACAACAGACGATTCCATCTCTCTCGTTGGTGCAGCCCTGCGTCTCTTCTTCCTCCTCTTCTGTGGTGCTTGGCGAAGCCCTGCAGGATTGCCACGCTCCTCCATCATCACCACGCCGTTGTGCTGCTGCTGGATGGAGTCTTCCTCAACCTCTCCCTCTCTCCTTGCTGGATCAAGGCTTGGGAGACGTCACCGGGCTGTACGTGTGTTGAACGCGGAGGTGCCGTCCGTTCGGCACTTGGTCATCGGTGATTTGAATCACGACGAGTACGACTCCATCAACCCCGTTCACTTGAAAGCTTCCGCTTAGCGATCTACAAGGGTATGTAGATGCACTCTCCTTCCCCTCGTTGCTGGTCTCTCCATAGATAGATCTTGGTGACACGTAGGAAAAATTTTGATTTTCTGCTACGTTCCCCAACAGTGGCATCATGAGCTAGGTCTATTGCGTAGATTCTATGCACGAGTAGAACACAAAGTAGTTGTGGGCGTTGATTTTGTTCAATATGCTTGCCGTTACTAGTCTTATCTTGATTCGGCGGCATCGTGGGATGAAGCGGCCCGGACCAACCTTACACGTACTCTTACGTGAGACCGGTTCCACCGACAAACATGCACTAGTTGCATAAGGTGGCTGGCGGGTGTCTGTCTCTCCCACTTTAGTCGGATCGGATTCGATGAAAAGGGTCCTTATGAAGGGTAAATAGAAATTGGCATATCACGTTGTGGTTTTGCGTAGGTAAGAAACGTTCTTGCTAGAAACCCATAGCAGCCACGTAAAACATGCAACAACAATTAGAGGACGTCTAACTTGTTTTTGCAGGGTATGCTATGTGATGTGATATGGCCAAAGGATGTGATGAATGATATATGTGATGTATGAGATTGATCATGTTCTTGTAATAGGAATCACGACTTGCATGTCGATGAGTAGGACAACCGGCAGGAGCCATAGGAGTTGTCTTTATTTATTCATGACCTGCGTGTCAACATAAACGTCATGTAATTACTTTACTTTATTGCTAACCGTTAGCTGTAGTAGTAGAAGTAATAGATGACGTGACAACTTCAAGAAGACACGATGATGGAGATCATGATGATGGAGATCATGGTGTCATGCCGGTGACGATGATGATCATGGAGCCCCGAAGATGGAGATCAAAAGGAGCAAAGTGATGATGGCCATATCATGTCACTATTTGATTGCATGTGATGTTTATCATGTTTATACATCTTATTTGCTTAGAACGACGGTAGTAAATAAGATGATCCCTTACAACAATTTCAAGAAGTGTTCTCCCCTAACTGTGCACCGTTGCTACAGTTCGTCGTTTCGAAGCACCACGTGATGATCGGGTGTGATAGATCCTTACGTTCACATACAACGGGTGTAAGACAGTTTTACACATGCAAAACACTTAGGGTTAACTTGACGAGCCTAGCATGTACAGACATGGCCTCGGAACACAGAAGACCGAAAGGTCGAGCATGAGTCGTATGGAAGATACGATCAACATGAAGATGTTCACCGACGTTGACTAGTCCGTCTCACGTGATGATCGGACACGGCCTAGTTGATTCGGATCATGTAATCACTTAGATGACTAGAGGGATGTCTATCTGAGTGGGAGTTCATAAGATGAACTTAATTATCCTGAACATAGTCAAAAAGGTTTTGCAAATTATGTCGTAGCTCGCGCTTTAGTTCTACTGTTTTAGATATGTTCCTAGAGAAAATATAGTTGAAAGTTGATAGTAGCAATTATGCGAATAGTTGAAAGATGCTATCCTACAGAGCGATCTTTGGAGGAACACACCTATATGAGCCCGACTGCTGGTCACAGTCTATGAGATTGGGGTGATCTCTAGCAAGCTCATGAACAGGCCAGGAGTGTGACTAATATGCTCCACCTGAGGGGTCGGCCTTCGGTAGCCTCGTATCAGTGAGACTTGTGGTGAAACTTCTTGACGCCAAACTGACAATTCAACACATAGTCCATTGTTCAGTTGTGATGGAGTGTAACTACTTGGTCTAGGTGGAGCTCAACCTTAATCGGTCTCCACTGAAATGCTGGTATATCAAAACAGCGTTTGGAACAAAGGACGAAGTGGGGCCCTGAGATCTGGTGGGGATTGTTGAAATATGAGATGGGCCTAGAGCCCATATAACAATTTCAGATTTGATCTCTAAGGGCCCATGTAGGTGGCATGACAAAGTGGTGGGAAGTTTAGTCCCACCCTGGAAGTGGAAGGAGAGTTGGAGTGGTTTATAAGGGATTCTCTTCCTCATGCTATTGGAGCTTGAGAAGAGATGAGGCCCTCGCGCACTCCTCCTCCTCCGCTCGCCTCGCCACGCCACGCCTCGTCACGACGTGCCACGGGTTGCGGGATTGAGCCGAGCTCACTCCTATGCGCTTCTTTTTGCCGGTCAGGAACGGAGAGTCTTTGACAGGTGGGGCCACGATCTGAGATGTCGGATCGTGGGCTACCGACTTGGACATGGGTTCAGCCCACGTCTCTCCACGCGCAGCCACACATATATATGTGGGGCGCTGCCAACCCTAGCCGCTACGAAACAGAACGCATCTCCGCCTCCACGCCCACGCCGTTCCTCTGCTGCTGCTGCCTCCGACGACTCCGTCCCGTTCACCGTGTACACGGTTGACGGGAGAGCAGGCCTCCGAAACCCCGCCTCTCCGGATCCTGTACGGGAGAGGGGCGATTAGGTTTTTGGGTAGCGACTACGCGACTGCTCGCTTCAGTTCATCTACGTCCGCATCACCTTCGTCATCACCATGTCAACCGACGCCGACCGTGCCGCCGCTGAGAAGGCTGAGGCCGACAAGAAGGCCGCCGAGGATGCCGCGGCTACTGCCACCGCCAACACCGCCGCGTGGCCGATTGGAGGGTACACATCGTTTATCCTGCTCGTGTTTCTTTCTGTTGTAGCAGTACTAGCGATATGCGTAGATGTTTCTACTATATGCGTAGTACATGCTCTGTTAGATCGTAATCAGTGTGTTATCAATGTTGTCCATGTCATGTTCATGATTTATTTATGGATTAATTTAATCAAAAAACTGCCTATTTTCTTATCAATCCAAAAACCTAATGTGTGTAGGAGTTTTTCGAATTCTGGTTTTGCTGCTGCACTGAAACCGTCCCTATTTATGGGGACGTACTTTAAGCGTTGGCAGACTAAAACCACCTTATGGCTCACGTCAGAGCAATAGTTCAGTACATCAGAGCAACTGAATTTTGGACATCATCAATTCAATCGATCAATACATCAGAGCAACTGAATTTTGTAAAGCAACCGCATTTTGGACCACTCTATATACATCAGGATCATAGATCAGCAGAGAGGAAAAGGGAAAAGATGGGGATGGTCGATGGTGCGCTCACCTTGCTCGCCGCCGTCGATTGTAACGGCGTCGAACGGCTTTGCTTGAGTGCGTGTGAGTGACGGAGTGACCGCGTGGGTGCCGCGCTGGTGGTCGGTGGAGGGCCTGGAGGTGAGGCGAAGGGCAGGAGCCGGGAGCTTTACCCGCTCGTCCTCGGTGCGCTCTACGAGGAACAAGGAGAGCCACGACCGGCCGCGTCAGGTGTGGCGAGTACCGGCGGCGACCCCCGTCGGAGCCGAGTCCGACGCGTCCTGGGGCTCTGGGCGCGCGTGACAAGGAGGGACGCGATGAGAGGGCCGACTACGGGATGGGAGACGGCGGCGAATGGCGCGGAAAGGGCGGCGGGAAGGGGATTGGCGGCGCCGGAAGAGCGAGTCGCGTCCTCTCCTCTGGCATCAGTCGGGGCCTCTTTTTTTTCTTCTGAAAAACCGGGGGGGGGGGGGGGTCCCTCCGGACCAGAGATGATTTTGGGCTGGGCCTCTGCCAGTGCACCGTGCTGGACCGGGCCAAATGAGGCTCGGCTCGGTCTGATTTCAGGCCTAGTTTTCAAACACGGATCGGTAAAAATACTTCCGGAATCTTGTCACTCACACCTCACCAAAGTTGCGACGAGTGGCATACATGCAACGCGTCACTTGTCGCAATACGAGAGTTTTCCTTTTTTTCAAAACTACTTTATTCAAAACATTTTATTTATTAAACCATGCGTCCAAATCACGAACTCATTTTTACCGTTATATTCCTTGCATCAAGATCTTTAAAACTAAATCTCATATTCATAGGTTTGACGAAACCTTTTTAAAATAAGGATGAAAAAATCGGACGAAAAACCACACCGGAAGCATGTTTTTTCCTTTCCGAAAGCTTTTCCGGAGAGGCATGGCCGTGCCGCTTGCAGAAGCAAATATGTGCCTCTTGCGGATACAAAACCATGCCTCTCGCGGAAGAAAAAAAGAAAAGAAAACATGTTTTTTTTTCTGTTTCCGTGCCTCTCGCGGAAGAAAATTCATGCCTCTCGCGAAAGCAAAATCGTGCGTACAAAAAAAACATAAGTTTTTTTCGTTTTCGAGAGACACGGCTGTGGCTCCCGCAAAAGTATATCCGTGCCTCTCACAAAAGGAAAGAAACATTTTTTTGGTTTTTGAAAGGCACGGCCGTGCCTCTTGCGGGAGCAAATACGTGTCTCTCGCGGAAGCAAAATCATGCATCCCACGAAAGTAAAAAAAAAGTGTTTTTTTTCTCCGACTGTGCTTCTCGCGGAAGCAAATCCGCGCCTCTCGCGAAAGTAAATCCATTACTCTCGCAAAAGAAAAAAAAGAAATAGGAACGTGTTTTTCCTGTTTTTGAGAGGCACGGCTGTGTCTTTCGCGAAAGCAAATCTGTGCCTCTTGTGAAAGAAATCGTGCCACTCGCGGAAGCAAAAAAATAATTTTTATCGCAAAAAATTATTTCTTTTTGCGCAAAAAGAATTAAAAAAATTTGTCAAAAAGGTAAGAAAGACCGGTGAAAAATCATAAAGCTGAAAAAACACGAAAAAATCATCTAAAAAACCAAAAACACGGTCTGAAGAATAAAAAATCCGAAGGGAGCGCCCAGAGCACAACACGTTGCGACGATTAAGAGCGCCCAAGTGGCGCGCTCTCAGTCCACCCCAAGTGACCCTTGAGAAGCTCCCGAAGAAGCGCTTCTCAAATAGTTGCTCAAAATCGAGGACCACTCTCTCTATGTCAACAAGCGCTCGCCCGAAACCAGGTAAGCGCGCTGGCCATTGACCAGCGTGCATAAAAGTAATTTGGGATTTTAAAAAACTTTCATTTAAAAAATAATTTTTTAAGAAATCATAAAATAATTTGGGATTTGAAAAAACTTCCATTTATTTTTTTTAAAAATAATTCCCTTTCTCTTTTCGTTTTTATCATGTAAAATAATTTGGGATTTGAAAAAACCTCCATTTTAATTTTTTATTTAAGAAATCATAAAATTCCCATTAATTCACAAAAAGTGTTCGTGATTTAAAAAAAACTGTTAGCGTACGCAAAACATGTTCGTGAGTTAGAAACAAATGATGTGAATTCAAAAAATATTCACAAAAATCAAAACATTATTGTCAATCACAAAAGTATTCATTGATTCAGAAAATATTCGCTGAATAAAAAAATCATCAATTACGAATAATGTTTATCAAACAAAAAATACTAACGAATTTCAATTTTTTTAAATTTCGAAAAATGTTCGCCGATTAAGTAAATGTTCACAATTCCAGAAAAAAAACAACTCTAAGTCCAAATTTTTCACGTTTAATATTTTTTCAAGTATTTTAAAAATGTTCACAATTTCATGAAAGCATTTTCATGAAAATGAAAAATTGTTCATGATTTGAAAACTAAATTTCACAAATTTGTAAACATGTTTGCAAAATGAGAAAAATTAGAAAAGTGAAAAAATGGAAAAGAAAAACCATCATGAAAAAAAGGAACAAGAAAAGAAAAAGGTAAAATTAAAAGGAAAAGAAATTAGGAAAGAAAAAAGAAAGGAAATAACGAAAATGAAAAAAATCAGAAAGGACTGAAAGGGAAAAACAAAAACAAAAACAAAAAACTACCGGGAAGGTTATAGAACCTGGCCAAAACTGTAAAGGACTAGTTGGCTCGGCCCATAATGTGTACGTATAAGGGCAGGAGGGTACGGCACTGAATAGGATCCGCCCCACCAGCCACCAGGTGGTCTTAGGTGGGAGTCGTCCCGCCCAATCTGTTGTTGGAGTCGATGGGACGTGTCTTTTTGTTACCACTGGAGGTGCATCAAAGGTGGTGTGATGGCAACCGGAAGCAAGGCCGGAAGGGTCTTCTTCCAGCCTTGTGTGAGGTTATCGAGATTTCTGAGCATCAGGATCCATCTAGCGAGAAGTCGTCAACCGGTAGAGAGTTGGTTGGCGACAACAATTTCTAAAATAAATGCGCTCACGCTCTGGGTGGAAACACAAGATTAGATCAGGCAATGCTGGCGCGGGTGTGTTGTGCCCGTTCCCTTGTTGAGGTTAGTGGTTCGAAGCTTGGCTTTGGGATAAATCAGAAGCTCAACCTATGTTTGGAGTCATCACTATTGGTTTACGGGCCCTCACTTGAATGCCCCAATTGGAACCCAGTCGCAAATGTTGCACCTCGCAGGGAGAAGGCATCGCTAGGTGCAACTTTGGGCAGGAAGGCCCATGTCGAAAGTACGTGCGTTGTAGCTCGTGCATAAAACGGGCGGTAGAATCGGGAAGACGTCTGGGTAGCCGTGCACACGTATCATATCTCACCCGAGAGTCCGGTTTTTCTCATAGCTTGGATCTCGGTTAAACAGCCCTAGTTTTCGCGCATGTATTATGAGACGGAGGGAGTAGTAGTGTATTTTTTGGGGTCAATTATCATTGGGTTTGAGATACGACTATGGGGATACTATTGCGAAACGCACTCTAGCTTACTTCAAATTTAAGGCACAGTGACCAGTTTATGCATGGATCGTAGTTTCTAAGACACGACTTCCACTAACATTTAGGGAAGAATTTCTAACCGATGAATAAGTTCACCCATGGCGTAAGTACGGATTTTTAAAAATTGCTTTCCTAGATCTACCGTCAAACATAGCTTCTCAGTTTCATCCGAACAACAACAGAACAATTTTTTTTGTTTTTTGAGATAAACACCAGAACGATCACCACTAGGAGTCTAGGACTGGACGTCCGAGCGAGCTTTTCGGCTCGGCCCGAAGCTCGCTCCAGCTCGGCCCGTTACAGCTCTGTCCAACTCGGTGACTTGCTCGAGGCCCAGCCCAATTCCCATCGGCCATCGTCGCATTAGGGCAGGAGCGACAGTCTCTCCTTTCTCTGTTCAGCGCCGCCTCATCCCTCTCCACGCCGCGCCGGAAAACTGGACCGATGGCCTTCCCTCACCACCCCGAACGCAGGCGGACGCGCCTCCCCTGGTTTCTCGCTGAACGTGACGAGCAGGTACTCTCTCCTTCCTCCCCATCCCTAGCAGTAGCTCGGCGCACACACGCTCGGCACTCACGCGCGCTCCCCTGCACAGGCGCACGGACGGCAGACGGCAACACACATGCTTAATCACCACCCATAATTTTGTCTTGATAGGTTGTTGGATCTCAGGGCTAGCTCAATGGTCCTAAAAACACCGTCAATTTGAGATGCTTCAGATTAGGAAACTGACTTAGCTAGCTAAGGAACAACCCTCCTTTTTTTAAAAAAAAAAAACTAAGGAACAACCCTACGTCCTTATCACCTAGCTAAAACAATGATGCTTGATTATTCTCACACGATGTGTACATGTGCACAGCTTACCGTTTGTCTTGCCTCTTGGCCCTCGGTGTTAGGTACTGAAGATGGTTAAACTAATCAAGTTGTAATATTTATAAGCCTCTTTTTTTTAAACGTCCACTGTTATCCTTACTGTCTGGCTACTTGACTCTACTTAAGATCTGAAAGGCCAAGGGATCTGTACTTGCTAACATGGCTTTACAATTTGCCACATTTAACAGAGGTGCCGCGCTCGGGCTTGTTATGACTTTCGGATGCTCTTCTTTCCTACCTCGAAGCTGCCTTGTAAGTTATTTGAACTTCATAATATCTCGTCTTACAAAGGTTTGCCATCTTTATACTCAAATGCAGATCAATTGCCTTTGTGAACAAGGCCACCAGAAAAATATTATTGTCCTGTAGTATTACTTTGCATCTTGTAAAATGTTAGGCTTCATTCCTATTCAGTATGGATTCTAGGACATATGATTGGATAGCTCTGTATATATCGGTGAGTTTGTCTCAAAATTGATCTTGTTGCTGTTTCTGGTAGGATCGTAGTGGTCTGCTTCTAGTTTGAAATTTCGTGGCGATGTTTCACCGAAATGGCGAAATAAAGTCTTCCTAGCTTATACTTGTCTGCTAAGAACCTTCAATGTTGTTCCTCCACATCCACGCTAAGAACCAAAACTAGCAAATCGTAGCTGCAATGGGCCAGGAACCATGTGTTCCTCCTTGATCTCTTCGCGCAAGCTCCAAGAAGGAGTATTATGCACTGAACATCGAAGACAAGATCAGGAACTAGCAGAGAGCTAGCAGCTAGTTGGGCCTGTGCTTGATTTTCTTTTGCGAAATAGTGGCGAGCCCTGACTTTGGCTTGCCTCAACATTAGCATGGCAAAAGTTGGCTACAGACGAATCAGGCTCTTAGTATTGGATACCTCTACGGAAGGACGGGGAATTAGCTAGAGGAATAGTATGTTTTGTAGTTTGAAGTCAATTGACTCAGATTGTAGTAGTACATCCTAACGAGTTATCTTTTACCTGTCTACCATGAATCATGATGGTTGTAACTGTAATTACTCGTAGTGCTATTTTAACACAAGTTCTTCAGTAATTGAATCGCAGACACTCTGTTCAATAGCGAAGGTGACGTGACAATGGAAGACATTCAGCACAAGTCAGAAAGGCACATGATGGACTATACATTGCGAAGGGCAGTAACACAAGGCAATGTACAGCGATTTAATGAACTTTTGCAAGATGAAAACCAGCCACCTCCAAGGACATCCAGGCTTCTCCAAGGAGTGACATCTGATTGGGACGGAGTGCTCCATATTGCAGCAAGACTAGAGCATGTTGAACTAGTGCGTGCCATTTCCGATGGATGGGCCATGTTAGTGGATGTGGAAGCGAAGAACAGGAGAGGGGAGACTCCCTTGCACTGTGCGGCTGCTACCGAGGTACCCGAGATGATCAATCTTCTCATACTGATGTCTGGAAGCCATGAGAAGCAAATGGAACTTCTCAGTGAAAGAAAGTGCAACGGGGAAACATGTTTACACGACGCAGTGCGGCGGGGGAACAGACAAGTTGCGAGTAGATTGATCGCGGCGGATGTCAGCGTGCAATACATTAGGGACAGACACAGATGCCGTGCTCTAGTGCAAATAGAGGATAACGAAGGTGTTTCTCCTCTATATTTGGCTACAACTCTAGGCAACCTTGAAATGGTTCAGCTCCTCACTGAAAGGCCACAAGATCACAGATATGCAGCATCCTGTGCTGGGCCTGAAAAGAAGACAGCTCTGCATGCTGCAGTTCTTCTTCGATACCGCAGCACAGGTGCATGTGCTAGCTCGATCGCCAATCAAAACATAAGCTAATTCTTCTCATCTTCCTTTCGACACCATACTCTGTTCTCACTGTATCCATGTGTATCCTTTCTCAATTGCAGGGCTCAGTCAACATCTCGTGGTGTGGAATGCTAACCTCATAAAGAAGACTGATCTATATGGGAACACGCCACTCCACCTTTTGGCATCACGCTGGACTACCAGGCACGCAGCTACTGCAAAACTTCTGTTGGATAGGGACGCAAGCGCTGGATACCTCTGGGATGCCGAGGGAGCACTACCCATACATGTCGCAGCTGCTAATGGATGTCTTGACATGATCAAGCTGTTGCTAGAGCATTGTCCCGATTGCTATTGGCCATGCAGTAACTTTGGCCAGACCATCCTCCACATTGCTGTCCAGCAAAAAAATTACAATGTAGTAAGGTATGTATGCTCAGGGCAAAGGTTCCTAGGAATTCTTAACACCAGAGATGCAGATGGGAATACGGCTCTTCACTTGGCTGTATTGAAAGGAAATGTGTCCATCTTCCGTGTGTTACTGGGGATGAGGCTAATCTTTTTGAGTCCCAGAAATAAGGAGGAGCGCACGCCTCTAGATCTTGCATCCTTGGGCATCCCACCTGGCGTGTCATTTACGCAGGTATGTGCGTATTGTCTCTCTCTGTCAAATATCTTTTTTTCTATTAGAAGAGAGATGGTCAATGTGTGATTGCATCTGCACTTCTGACAAAGAAATAAGGTATCATATTGCTTTAAAAAAAGAAAGAAACAATCCCACAAAATCCCATGCCTTTCTTTTTGAAACACTGTCCTTACTGCTCAATTCAATAAAAAAGTAGAATAGAGTTGTCTGGTTAATTAACAGAAACCCGGCGAAAACCGTTACAACACACCCACATAAAATGGCACTACGGCCGACCTGGCACCCACAAAACCACACACATCATCGAGGAGAGGACACCATCAAGTTTGTCTGCAATGTCATTGTCATCATCCGTGAGCAGGTGACTCCGACTTTGCCGCCGCCGACCCATCAAGACCCCTCCGAACCAAGGACACACGAGGACTCTCGTCAGCCATAGCCAAACGTCGACCACCAACGTCAAGGACCGGCAGCTTCGATTTTGTTGATGCGCTTCACGGGAGAAAGTTGCAAGCCTCGCACCAACCTAGTCCAACACATCCTCTGGTGAGCACCGTCTGTTGAAACCACCCTATGGAGTCATTGTTGCCGCCGAGGCCCCGCCGCACGCAGCTCCGACTTCTCTGTCACAGTGAGAAACAAGCATAGGCGCACCCGTTGACGAATTAGACCGTCGACATCAGAAGGACAAGCCGCGACCCAGGTCTGCACGCTAGCACCATCGTCACCGCACGAGTCGCAACGCCAACCACTCACATCACCATTTGGGCACCTACTAACCGTGATGGCATGTACGTCCAGCCCCAAGGGAAGCGCGGAGAAGATCCTATGGTGCCTTCATAGGACCCGTGTGGGCTGTAGTAAAAATTTCTAAGCGTTGGGGCAAAAACTTGATGCACTTCGTGTATAAACTGAACACCCTCCGGCGAAGAGTAAGGTTTCGAACGAAAATCACTGTCTGCTTAACTGAAGTCAACCTTTATACATCAATTCAATTTCAAACCTTTTCCATGATTAACGTACACCATTGGAACCCATGGTCAAATTTCAAACTATTTTTGTTTGGTTTGCTACGATTTCTCAAGAATAATCTTATTTAAGGCAAGTGTGGCGGGCGGGCGACAACACCCACCACTGGAATTTTTTTCAAATTTTAAAATCTTTTTGGCGCAGCTTGCCAAAATGTACTTGTGGCAAGCGTATTCCATAAACCAGTGGAGGGTTAGCGAAGGAGTGGGGGAGAGGAGAGGCATGACAACGGCTAGGGTTTGGTCACCCACGAGTCGCCCTCGGGAGAGTGACTTGGGAGCCAAAGGGATTTCACAACTTTGGTTATATTGTACAGATGTCACCTTCTCTCTTGTTATTCCAAGTGAAGTCATAAGGGCATCTCCAACGGTAACCCGTAAATTTTCTTCTGCAGACAGGGGGACGGTGGACATGGATGCGGGAGGCCGCCATCTAATGTTGCCCGCATACATATGGCTAACAGTTCGAACTAATTGGACGAAATTCGATCAAACCGGGTGGATTTCATTGGAAGTTCAGACATAATTGAGTATTTAACCAAAAACTACCACAATTCACGGATTCGTGACGAAAAACTACCACTTTACGATTTTGTGCGAAAAACTACCACTTTTTTCCTAAATCGTGGCAAAAAACTACCAAGTTTGAAAAAAGCCCGATTTGGCTCTTTTAAACGCGTTTCTGACAGAGTTGGCCCACACATAAGTGGGCTAAAAAAGCAATTGGGTCCCTGTTTTTTTAAAAGCAATCTAGTCCTGTAGCCAGTCGATCAGAGACCGGGGCAGAATCGCACCTTGTAGCCCTGGCCGGGGCGGAGCAGGACCCAGCGGTCGTGCGGCTCCGCCGCGAGGCCAAGGCCGGGGCCCTCCTCGCCGCCGTTGATGGCGCCCTCCTCCTCCACCCCCATTCCCCAGCCCCGGCGTAATCAAGATCGCTGCGCGGGTCGGGCGGAAGGACGGAATGGAGGAAGCTTCGGTGCCCCTGCGCACGTCGGTGGCCGGCGGATTGACTTGGGCGGCGGCGGCTTGCCTTGCGGATGAGGTGCGGGAAGGAGAGGATGCACTTCGTGCTCCAGAGCGGGTCGTTGAGGTCGGCGCCGTGGGCTTCGAGCTCTGTGGCCAGCCCGCCGTCCAGCACCAGCCTCCCGCCGCCGGCCTCCACCCACCGCCGCACCGCCGCGCCCGCGGCCCCCTCCTTCGCGCCGCTGCCGCCTCCGCTCTTCACCACCATCCTCCTCCTCCTGCCGCTGCCGCTGCTACAGGACTGGATGTGCTCGCCGTGCTGGGCCTCGAAGGAAGGAAGGACTGGATTGCTTTTTTCTAAAAAAAACAAGGACCCGATTGCTTTTTTAGCTTACTTATGTGTGGGCCAACTCTGTCAGAAACGCGCTTAAAAGAGCCAAATCGGTCTCTTTCCAGACTTGGTAGTTTTTTGCCACGATTTAGGAAAAAAGTGGTAGTTTTTCGCACAAAATCGTAAAGTGGTAGTTTTTCGTCATGGTTCTGTGAATTGTGGTAGTTTTTGGTTAAATACTCGACATAATTTACATAAAAGGTCGATATTTCGACTGTTTTAAAAAACAAACTAAACCCCATACTGGACGACCAACCTGGCCTGCCGCACCGCTATCTTCGTCGGTGTCGTCCTCGTGGTCCCTCCAGCGGCTGAACAACGACGGAGGGCCATGGTAGCCTTGTCCGGCGGCTGCCCGCCACTCACAGAGGAGCCGCTCTGCCTCCTCCTGTGCCGTGCGGAGTGCCGTTGTGGCCATTACCGACATGTCCTTTGGAGCCCTTGCGATGGCCTTGCCGCACTGGCGTTGGCGGAGCAATCGCTAAGCGAACACTCCTCGCCGATCTTGGCGAGCTCGCCGTCAAGGCGGCGACGACGCCTGGCAGCCGTCTCCGCGGATGTCACAGAGCGGTCGAGCGCCCACGCGGTGGCGATGTCAGGGTCGTTGCGGACCCAGTCCGGCGCCACGTCGCTCTTGGCGAACACGGAGCGGCGACATGCATTGCACCGGTCGTACCTGGCCTGCTTCTGAGCCGCACGTCTCAGAGACAACGACCCTCAAGCCCGAGGCACCGCCATTGCCGCCTCCTTTGAGTTAGTGGAGGAGGCGGCCGCGCGCCTTCTTGATCGTGCGCGGCAACTCTTCCTTGACGGTGATGCGGTGGCGCCGATGGCGTGTCCATTTGGACATACCGGTTGCATGGCGGGGACGCCGACTCCTCCTTGACCCCGCGTCCTCTCTGGACGCCACAATGGTGCGGGGGCGAGGTCGGGTCCTCCTTCACGCAATGTCTGATCAGGACGCCACGGTTATGTTGGGGTGAGGCCGACTCCTCCTTCATAGGCCGGAGCGGGGATGTCGTCCTGCGCTTCACGCAATGGCGTGGCGGGGACGACTCCTTCACGCACGCCTGCGGTGGCCGCGACAGACACATGTAACATATCGACCGCTTTGGCATTATCTTGATCTGATGGATCAAATCTTCGTTAGAGCGGCCTCCTTGAGTAGTCGGGGCGGCTGCTGCGGCGGTACCTGGTCCTCCTCGTCACCGGAGGAGCCGGCCGGTGTGAGCGCTGACGGGCTTGGAGAGCGTGGGTGGTAGCGCCAAGAACCATCGGAGGAGGAGCTTCCGCCTACTCCGCCTGCCGGCGCGGAGCACGACGACTTTGGCATCGCCTCAGCTGGGGTGGAAGAGGAGGAGGGGCCCGGGCATGGAAATGGGGGAGGGGAGGGGGCCAGTCCTCAGAGGGGGGGGGGAGGGAGTGCGGCTCTGTGTGTCTCTAACGTACGGCTTAAATAGCCACGGCGAGGCCCAGACGAAGGGGCGATCAGCCCGCATCAATGTGGCACAACGGCCGCATTTGGTTCCTCGAGACGCGGTGTCCACATTGAATCGACGACGCCCGAGAGGTCACTTTTGTCAGCGCCGCCCTCCCGTCCAGTCAAATCACTGCATCAATGCCGGCTGGTACATGCTCTGGCCGGCTTGAATGGGTTTCCCCCACGTTTGTCTTTGGTTTGCGGGAGAAAGTACGTCCGGACCGCGTCGCGGACCGATACAGGACCTCGTTGGATGGCTTCCGCAATCCGGACAACACAGTTGAGACGGATGCGGGAGGTTTGAGGTTCGGCGTTGGAGATGCCCTAACCCGAATAGTCCAGTCAGTGAGGTTGCAATCCATCAGACAATCACAAAATTCAGACATTTGCCCCTCACTTCACACATTGCCCCCAGCTGCTCTAGGGTTTTTATTTCCTCTAGCGGCCAGCGGCTACACCGCTAAAGTAGACAGAATTCCATTAATCAATTCAAGCCTACGTTTGACGTGAATCTCCGTGAGATCGCTGGGGACATCAAGCAACCGTGAGATTGGACGCGTCCCACAGGGTTGCATGGCGGGCTTACATGTGAAAACTGCCGCGGAAGGGATCTAGTCGCGCTAGCGCTTGTCCACACGATAGTGGCCAAGGCGGCGGTCCACGCCGCTGTGTCAATATGTCGGGAGCTGGTTGTCCAAGGGCGGCGGGCGGCGGGCGGCGTGGGACGAGGCACGTCGGTGGATCGTTGGTGCCGCACAGCTACCGTGTTTTATCTTCTTCAAGGTGTGCGCGCGTGTGTTGTAAAGATTTTTCCTAGTTGGATTGCCATTGAGATGTGTTTGCCACTTTGTCATATAAAAGATTAATTTATTGCATGGCTGTTAAAATGTTCTTTGAGAGTCATGCACGTAAAAGGACTCATTAAGACTACTCATACGTACTTTTCATGTACAAGAAAAACTGAATATAACTATGGTGGGAGGTAGAAACCCTACCAAGAGGAGGTTTCTGCAGATAATTGTGAGTGGAATCAGTTTGGATTTTTCCTATAAAACTGAAATTTCACCTATTAATCATACGTTAAAACGGCATGATCTCCAAGGTAGTTTTTTTTTTGAAACTGGTAGGGTTTTCTTTCTTGTACATAACTCATTCGTGTATCTTTTTTTTCTTTGGAATGCTCTTACAATCACATTCATCTGTTCTCTAACTTATACTACACCTCTCATTCCAGCCCCGGCAATGGATTGCGAATGACCTTATACTTGCTAAGGCTGAATATGGCACTGGTCGGTGGGATCATTTTTCTACCAACTTCACAACAGCTGACAAGGAGAAGAATTCCGAAGCAATTAGCAAGGCAGCGGGGCTCATGGCCGTCTGTGCTGTGCTTATCCTGAACGTAGCATTTGCGGCCCCTTTCAACGTGTCAAAATTCTACATCGATTCCAGCAACCCGAGCAGCACACTGAGCAGAGCAAGGATGCACGTGTACAAAGCGTTCATGGTCTCGGACGCCTTAGCGTTTGTCTTCTCGGCGGCAGCCACGTCTTGCTGCACATTCGCAGGCTTTTCTATAGCGGACAGGAGGACACGCTTCACCCACCTTGCAGTTGGATGGCTGTTACTCGAGCTTGCCGCACTGTGTATGCTCGCAGTCTTTATGTCGGCGGTCTATGTGGTCGCTTCTCCAGTTGGTTTCAGGTTTGCCATCACTGCCTGTGCATTTGCCATTCTAGCCACTTTGCCGCACCTCGCAATGTCTGCCATGCTGTTTCTTAGCGTACGGACCTTGATCAAAAGGCTTGGTGTCCGAACATGGTGGCGCACCGTGCTTCAGCGCGTATATATATTTCGTCGAACGATAATTGCCGTGTTGGTACTCTCCGGGACTATTATAGGATTATCGTTCCTTTAATTAGTTGACGATGGGGTCATCGCTCATACGTGCACGGCAAGCTTCAAGTACCTGAAGATCACTGAACTGGCACATGCACCTGTTACTATTTTATTTGGTCAGTTTCCTACTTCATCAACACCTTCATCTGCACAATGTTCGTTTCCTTATGTCCATTTGGTTCTGCTCTTTCTAAGTTGGCTGTGAGTTGCGTTGGGCCACTGGATTTTTATGGAGCTGTATGTGTCCGATTATGATTAAAAGCTGATGCAAGCCAAGAAACAAACAGTCATCCTTTCTGTTTCTTCTTCTATAAGACTTACTGTTAGGCTGCAGACGGTATATATGTAATAAATTGTTCTTCTGTTAGCTATTGTGTTTGTAACTGAGTGCAATTTCTCTTTCAAAGTTCTATCTTCAGTGGCAAGCTTGTAGCTGTCTATCTATACACGTGAATTCCAGCAAGGACGGCTAGCTTATGTTTTGTTGCAACCTATTTCAGTGTGTCGACTCCAATTATAAAGTTAATGGAATATGAACACTGACTCCAGTTATTAGTGATTTTATTTATTTATGATAACGGTAGAGATTTGTGGTGACCCTAAACCCACTATATGAGGACCCACAAACTCCACTTGCTAAATGCACTATTAGCTTCTGGGCAGCCAAGCCACTCACGTCAGAGCAAGACTATCTTCTGGGCGGTTGGCCGCTCATGTTAGAGCAAGTCTGTTGTGATTTTGGGCGGCCGAGCCACTCAAGTTGAACCACAACTCAATTGTGTACCAAGGCCCCGTTTGGTAGCGAAGTGTTGAAAAACTAAAATATTGGAAAACTACTGTAATTTGACAAGTAGGTACAAAACACCACAGTTTTGATATTACAACGAATTTTGAAGTATTGAGAATACCGTGGACCTGTTTGACAAAGCTTGTATGCGCTGCAGTTACAAACACGCTCATTGCTAGCTAGCCAGAAGCTGTCAGCTAATGAACGGCTATGCACAAACTAGTACGACCATGCACTAACACTAGTAGAAAACCGGCCTATTGTCCCGGTTCGTAAGGGCCTTTAGTCCCGGTTCCTGAACCGGGACTAAAGGGTCGTTACTAATACCCTCACCCTTTAGTCCCAGTTCAAACCAGAACCGGGACAGATGGGCCTCCACGTGGCCTGTGCGCCGAGCCCAGGCAGGAGGGCCTTTAGTCCCGGTTGGAAGCACCAACAGGGACCAATAAGCATCCACGCGTCAGCATTTCTATGGCTGGGGTTTTTGGTTTTTTTTGAAAGGGGGGAGGGGGTTTGGGGGTTTTGGGGGGTTAATTTAGGTATTTCATATATTGTGTTAGCTAGATAGCTAATTAATAGAGAGAAGTGTCCTCTCTTATGTCCGTGCTTGGTCGACGTTACGTACTAAACATACGTATAGAGAAGACTAGGCATATGCTAGCTAGTAAGCAAACGAAGGAAACAGAAGATCGTCATGAACATAATATGCATACAGAGAGAAGTGATATCGACCACATCTCCTTCTCCGAGAGATTGGTCGAACAACAAGTTCTCGTATATCTATCGTCCGACACTACCGGCTACATATATACAATAATTATCTTTTACAAATATAATCTCTTAAATTACGGACGCATGGTCCACATAGTATTCTCCGTCTTCAGCGATCACGTGGTCAAGAAAGAATGCCGCCAATTCCTCTTGAATTGCTCGCATGCGATCTGGTCCTAGGAGTTCATTCCGCTGCCGAAACATCTAATTTGAAGAAGGGGGTCTATATATATATATATATATATATATATATATATATATATATATATATATATATATATATATAAACTCTATTAATAGCCCTGGGTGAGGAATAAGTAATTCTTCACCTCGGTGCATCCACCGAGCCACACGATCTGGCTTAAGCAAACCTCGACGGTTCCACCGCTATAAAATTACGTTTCACATCTGTAAACTTACGTTGATGGCCCACCCCTACCTCTATCTCTCTCAACTGGATCGACACCGCTGTCTCAAAAAAAAAAAAAACTGGATCGACACCGTTTCTCTCTCCCTAGTCCATCCTCGGATTGCGGCGGCGGCGGCGGCGGCGATTGTGCCGGAGGGACTATCCGGAAGCGAGGGCTACTCCCCACCCTAGCGCGTGAAGTACTCCCCCATTCCCTCTCTCATGCGACCAGGAGGCGAAGTGGACAGCGCAAAGTTCCGACGCGAGGTCTGCAGCGACAACGGCCTTCTCCTGCGTCCCTCCCCACCTCCGTCGGTCTTCTAGCCGGTAAGAACTGCCTCTTCCTTTTCCTCTCCCTTTCCTCATCCATCAATCTCTGAATGTTTAGGATTAGCGTTCTTGATTTTTTTTAGGAGCGGGGCAAAGGAAGAGGAAGAAGGCCAAGAAAGGATCCCGGGTTGCCCTAAGAAGCTGCTCCTCGGGTTGCCGCCGTACAATGAGGAGGCAGTGAACAGGAAGGGTGGAGCTCCTCGTTGATCTCAAGCGCAAAATTTGGGGTTCGGCCCGAACAAGAGCCCTCATTCTGTCCGATAAAAAAAGCGTCCTTATTCTTTACGCGGTTCGTCCTCACTTCATTTGGTCTTTTATTGAAACTGCGAACATACTGTTGCTTGCTTCGTCAGTTACGAATTTTTCAGGGCAAAATAAGCTGATTGGCAGTCTGTTGCTTGTGTGAAAGGGTGCCTTTTTCAAAAAATATTATGAAGGAATTGATGGCAAAGTATATTTGCGTTGATGTTGTGGTAGTGGCTTGTGTAGACCATGTTTGTTTCAGTAGGCAGTGCTGCATAGAAGCACTATCTCTGCAGCCTAAAGTCGCTGCATTATGCTGCACTGATGTGTTCTTTCTTCTTTTTGTTTTTCTCCTAAGATTTAGTGTTTCTTCTTTTCTGAATAAAAATAACACTATATTATGGATATTTTTAGCGAATAAGAAGTGCAATCGTTGTTATGACTTGAATCCCGATTGCCAGTGCAGTAATTAATTAGATTCTTGGAGCCTAGTTCAATCTCGTATGCTCTTCTACCGACTGAAAGTATTCAATCATGCTTATTTTAAATCTTTTCTCATTGTAGTTCATATACCTCTCCATGGATCACTCAGCTCTGTTTTTTAATAACTCAACTGTAGTTTGCCAGTAACTAGTTTCAAAATGTTTTGAGAATGCCACTTGCATGTAGGAAGAAAAAATAGTTATACTGACAAGCACCTACCATGCCCCTACTGTGATTTCAGCGTAGTTTATGGTATACTAACAAGTACCTACGTTGCCTCTATTTTTTTACCTGGGCCCTAAAATAATTTCAGCTGTAGTTAATGGTATAGTAACAAGTACCTACGATGCCCTATTCAATCTACCTGGGCCCCTAACATAATTTCAGCTCTATTTCGTCTTTCGAAATGGTGTATGTGGAAATAAAGAACTATGCCTGTCATTCTATCATTCTGCTAATTAGTCAATTTTGTAGTTTCTTTCTTTTCCTCAGTGATATGCCAATATGTTTCAGCTCAGCACATGGAGTAATTAGATGGTCCTTCTCCCGTGATTTACTAGATTGTCAGCAATGATTCAAAGGTTAGTTCCTTTAATGTGACATAGATGTGGAAAAAAGCATCAACCTATTTAATAATGTATCCATCCATCTAGCAGCAGGTAGTGTAACAAGCATAAGTAGCTAGTGACCCAGACAAAGAAACTCACTAAAGAGATGGCAGTAGTCTTGGTGAGCGCTCTGAATCTACAAATTCCTTGAGCCATTTTTACATTATGCAAGCATAACATAAGAGATAAAATGTAGACACTTTTAGGCACATACTCCAAATGTACCTGACATTAGCTTCCAGGTCTGTAATTAACAGTATGCCAACTACACATATCATTTGAGATGAAAAAAATGTAGACATAAAATGGGAGCTCAATAGCCGGACACTTTGAACTTCAAATATCATAAAGGTAAATTTCTGCCTGATGCTTGCGCAATTTCTGTTATCATCTAGTTTAATTCTCTGTATGTATATGCTATATATAAGTAAAAATATGCATGCATTTTTTTCCTCTAGGGAAGAGCATTCCTCTATTTCTGTTATCATCTAATTTAATTCTATGTATGTATAAGTAAAAATCTGCATGCGTGATTTTCTCTAGCAAAGAGCATTGCTCTATTTATCTCGGACCATCATATCTCATTCACTGGGTTGTTGGTAAGAATCTATCCATGTCTTAATGTTTTTCTGACTACAGTTTGTAGTTGTAAAATCTGTCATTAAGCTTCAACAGTTCACTCTGCAAGCATCTTTCAAGTGCGCTCGCCTGAGATTACCCCATTGGCTTTGACTAAGAGTCCCACTTAATTGTTAGGTTGCTTATTCTAAAGTTCATGATTCTGGATGCGAGCAAAGGATGTGATAAGCGCAGTTTTGTCTCTGTAGTTTTGTAGACTTTATTCATCATGACGATTTGATGGAGTCTGAACAATGGTTATCTACAAGGGAGGTTCCTGGAAGACTGCAAGATGATAGGCATCAACCATTTTGAGTTCGTTTTAGCAAGACCATTATGCGTCGCCTTGTAACATTATCAAGTCAGTTTCGGTGCATATAGTGCAGTGTAACATTATCAAGTCAGTTTGTTTCTGTAATTATACGTCGCCTTGTTCATATGTGTTACCCCAACCATCAGTATTTTGCATGATGCACTAGGTAATTCGTGTTCAGAAATTTCATTGTGTATCTGCTTAGTTGGCTGGTATTACCTGACAGGCTTCGGACACATTTTTATAGAATCATAATTGTCAGGGAAAAAACCTATAACCTTATTGAGCTATTTTATTCTTCGACAGTACAATTTTGTTGTAGGGCTAGTACACTGGAAATTAGGGGCAGAGCTCAGCTACCAGCTCCATCTACTCGCACGAACAACAAATTTTACACACATGTGTGCAACTGTATTTGCTTTCGTACCAATAATTGGAAAGATAATACTAATCTCCTTGACTTCACCGAGAAGTGCAGTATATGATGCTGGTAAAAATCGTCTCGTCAGTTCTTTAACACAATTACAAGTCAGGTTGCAAAACAATTATCTGAAACTTACCTTCTCTCACCATCCACGCCTTAACTTTACCTCGCACATGCCTGGCGAGTGGTGGATGTGCCGCCCACTCGATTGTAATTTTACCTCACACAACTTTTGTTTCTTACGGGAGTTGTGGTGTGGTGGTGTGTGTCTGGCTCCTACGGAGTGGCTGGGGTGAGGAATAACTATTCCTCACCCAGGGTGGCGAATAGCGCGACCCTATATATATATATATATATATATATATATATATATATATATATATATATATATATGGTAATAAACAAAAATTGTGAATATTATTTCTTACGCACTTCATATTGTTTCTCAGAGTACCCGCCCCGCTCACAGGTTGTGTGGCGGATGGACTCGCAAACGTAGTATTCACAGAAATCATTCCCTTGTTCCTGCCACAACCACTTTACAAGATATAGAGGTCAATCAAACAGATAAGCAAGAATGCCAAATGGTATTGATGAAACTAGCGCTTGAATCAATAGCTAGGAGACGCGCGGAACATGGTACTATAGCACTTACTTTCGGGTATATAAATTCCAGCTCCTTCGGGAGTTCCGGGGAATTTGTGCTGACTTTTCTCCAAACACTGCCAGACAAAAGAAAACAACTACTTGATATCAGGAAATGAACAAATTTGCTGATATGGTGGATAATGATCGATTTAACTTACTTCTTGAGGATTTCAGTCATGTCCGCATACTCCTAGGGATCTTTTCGTCTCGAGTCCAAGACAGTTACTACTCCCTTCTCAAGCCTAATCTCCAGGAGAATATAGTGGTACCTGCGCACGCATACTCCTGGGGATCTTTTCGTCTCGAGTCCAAGACAGTTACTACTCCCTTCTCAAGCCTAATCTCCAGGAAAATAGAATATTCTACTTTCTCTTCCTCTCCACTATTCCTTTCTTCTTCTCCTTTTCTTTTTCTTCTTTTTTCTTCTTCTTATTTATTTCTCCTCTTCTTTTCCTCTCCTCTTCTTCTTTCTTTCCTCTTCTTATTTTCTTCTTTCTTATCCTTCTTTTTCTAAAATTGTAACTTTTGCATATATAAAACTTTTCTAAAATTGTAACTTTCTATATATAAAACATTTTTAACATATATATTTAGCAAATTCTAGCCACATACATCACATACACATATACATTATAGCCACATACACATATACATCACATATGAACAAAAAAAATAAACTAATAAAAATAAAAAAAACATATTGCAACATACATACACATACATTATATATATATATATATATGAAAAAAATTAAACTAATAAGTAAATTGTTGGCGCCGGCGGGGCAGAGGGGCATGGCGGCAGCGGTGGCGCCGGCAGGGCAGGGCAGGGTGACTGGGTGGCGCGCGGCGCCAGCGCAGGGCAGGGGGCGGCGCACGGCAGCCGCACAGGGCAGGGGCGGCGGCGCGGCGGCCGCGCAGGAGAGGGGCGCAGGGGCGCGGGACGGGAGGGGGCTGTGCTCACAGGGGGCGGCGGCGACGGCGAAGGCGATCAGCCTGACGGCGTCGGTGGCGGCAGCGACGGCGAAGGCGAGCAGCCTGACGGCGTGGGGCGGCGACGGCGACGAGGAGGAGCAGGGGCGTCGGGCGGCCACGGCGACGAGGAGGAGCAGGGGGCGTCGGGGGAGAAGTGCGTGATTTGGTCGAAAATTGCTAAGTGTTTGCTTATATAGAAAAGGCTTTAGTCCCGGTTGGTGGCTTAAACCGGGACTAATGCCACCCTTTAGTCCCGGTTTGTGCCACCAACCGGGACCAAAGGCCTTTTTCAGCAGCCCAAAGGGCGGGAAGCGGCGGCCTTTGGTCCCGGGTGGTGGCACCAACCGGGACTAAAGGGGGTGCATTGGTCCCGGTTGGTGCTACGAACCGGGACCAATGCACCCCTTTGGTCCCGGTTCGTCCCACCAACCGGGACCAATGGCCTTGTGCTGGAACTGGCGCGGTGCGGTGGGATGTTTAGTCCCACCTCGCTAGCCGAGAGGCTTCAGCAGTGGTTTATAAGCGCTGCTGCGCTGACCACTTCGAGCTCCTCTCAAATGCAGGCTTACGAGCCTAAAGTCACTTTATCTGCCTGTGGGCCTACTGGGCCTCCTGCGGGCCTGAATCCTGGCCCATGGTAGGGTTTCTAGTCGTATTCAGGCCGTGGGGGCCCAGTAGGTGGCACTTTTTTGTTTTTTTGTTTTCTTTGTTGCTTTATTTATTTTATTTTGTTTCTACTTACAACAAAATACTTATTGTTGCTATTTCTATTTTTTTTCCATTTTTTGTTTTGTTTTCTGCATTATTTATTTTCTTTTGTTTTTTGCTTTATTTTTTTAATTCATTTTGCTTTTAGTTTTAGAAAAATTATAAGCTTTCTGTTAGTGCCATTAGTTTTCAAATTTGAAAACACTTTTTTCTTTGTTGCTTTATTTATTTTATTTTGTTTCTACTTACAACAAAATACTTATTGTTGCTATTTTTATTTTTTTTCCAGTTTTTTAGTTTTGTTTTCTGCATTATTTATTTTCTTTTTTTTTACTTTATTTTTTAATTCTTTTTGCTTTTACTTTTAGAAAAATTATAAGCTTTCTGGTAGTGCCATTAGTTCTCAAATTTGAAAACACTTTTTTCTTTGTTATTTTATTTATTTTATTTTGTTTCTACTTACAACAAAATACTTATTGTTGCTATTTTTATTTTTTCCAGTTTTTTTTGTTTTCTGCATTATTTATTTTCTTTTGTTTTTTGCTATATTTTTTAATTCCTTTTGCTTTTAGGTCAGCAAAATTATAACTTTCTGTTAGTGCCATTAGTTTTCAAATTTGAATAGTTAAAATTTGAATTCTTTGAAATTTGTGTGAATCACAAGTTTGTGATTAACTTTAATAAAAAAAATTAACATAGATGCACCTACTCGTCTGTTTTCAAATGAACTCTAAAATACTTGGCATAACATACTCGTCTGTTACAAATTTGGCATGGTATCATCATAATATTTGCGGGAAAAGTCTTTACTTTTTCTTCGCTTGTGTCATTTGCTTATTGCGCCGTAACCATGGATAATCTTCATCGTTTATCATGATGCTTGGGTCAGCCTTGACATTGAAGGGAGGAATTTCATGAAACCTTTCATAATCTTCAGACATGTCTGTCTTGCCCTCCACTCCCAGGATGTCCCTTTTTCCTGAAAGAACTATGTGACGCTTTGGCTCATCTTATGATGTATTCGTTTCCTTATCTTTTCTTTTTCTCGATCTGGTAGACATGTCCTTCACATAGATAACCTGTGCCACATCATTGGCTAGGACGAACGGTTCATCAGTGTACCCAAGATTTTTTAGATCGACTGTTGTCATTCCGGGTCTACATGTACCCCGCCTCCTGACAGATTGATCCATTTGCACTTAAACAAAGGGACCTTAAAATCTTGTCCGTAGTCAAGTTCCCATATGTCCACTATGTAACCATAATATGTGTCCTTTCCCTTATCGGTTGTTGCGTCAAAGCATACACCGCTGTTTTGGTTGGTGCTCTTCTGATCTTGTTCAATCGTGTAAAATGTATTCCCATTTATCTCGTATCCTTTCCAAATCAATACAGTCAAAGATGGTCCCCTGGACAACAAGTACAACTCATCACAAACAGTGTTGTCACCTCTGATACGTGCTTCCAACCAACTGCTGAAAGTCCTGATGTGTTCACATGTAATCCAGTCGTCGCACTACTCCGGGTGTTTGGAGCGCAGACTGTTCTTGTGTTCATTGACATACGGGGTCACCAAGGTAGAGTTCTGTAGAACTGTGTAGTGTGCTTGAGACCAAGAATGCCCGTCCTTGCATATTATTGAGTCCTCTCCTAGCGTGCCTTTTCCAGTCAGTCTCCCCTCATACCGCGATTTAGGGAGACCTATCTTCTTAAGGCCAGGAATGAAGTCAACACAAAACCCGATGACATCCTCTGTTTGATGGCCCATGGAGATGCTTCCTTCTGGCCTTGCGCGATTACGGGCATATTTCTTTAGGACTCCCATGAACCTCTCAAAGGGGAACATATTGTGTAAAAATATGGGCCCCAGAATGACAATCTCGTCGACTAGATGAACTAGGACATGCGTCATGATATTGATGAAGGATGGTGGGAACACCAGCTCGAAACTGACAAGACATTGCGCCACATCACTCCTTAGCCTTGGTACGATTTCTGGATCGATCACCTTCTGAGAGATTGCATTGAGGAATGCACATAGCTTCACAATGGCTAATCGGACGTTTTCCGGTAGAAGCCCTGTTGGGGATGTTGCTATCCGGGGTAAACCGGCCTGCAGGGCCCGGGTTACCTCCGTCAACAGACCCGAGATGTTAAAACCCAAGGAGAGATAGAAGGGCCTAAGGCCCATAATCGGTTTAAAGGTTTATGGTGTAAACCGGCCTGATGTAAACTTGTATTGTAAGTTAGGAATAGAGAGACCGACCCGGGCACGTTTATTAGCCGGAGGTTGGGACCTTGCAGACCGACGGGCGTCACCCGTGTATATAAGGGGATGACCCGGCGGCGGTTTGAGGACAGAGAAGAAGAACTCGAGGTTTAGGCGAAGCATATCGCTCCCTAAGCCCTCGAAACTCATCAATCCCATCACAACTAGACGTAGGCTTTTACCTTCATCGAAGGGGCCGAACTAGTATAAAAACCGTGTCCTTGCGTCCACTTTAACCCCTTCGAGCTAACCCGTTGCGATGGCTCCACGACTAAGTCCTCTTACTAGGACATCTGCCGTGACAAATCCACGACAGTTGGCGCCCACCGTGGGGCTATCGCGAGATGGTTTCAGGTTCTTGGAGGGCCGCTTTGAAGGACTCGAGGGTTACGCTGTGGGACGGATGACCAAGAGCCGCCGCGGAAAACTCTACATCGACAGCACAGGCTGGGGCCCCGACGCCGGCTCGATCGAGTACGGGTACCGGGTCCCCTTTGGCGACATCCATGTTTTCATCGGCAAGATCGGAGAACCGGGCCCCGAGTTAGGCGTCTGCGCCGACCTCATCGAGACAGCTCAGTGCACGAGATCGACCCTGGCTAAACCGACCAGGAAGCACGCCTTCGTGGGAGTCATCCACGGGGGAAGCTACGAGGAAGGATCCGAATCTGGTGACGAAACCGCCATCTACTCTGGCGATGAAACGTCGACCGGGGAGACCGAATCTCTTTACCAGCTACAAGATGATCGGGTTGGGGGCGGCTCCGATGGCAACAGTATTCCGGACCCCTCTGATCTGCCCTATCGGGTTGGGATCTTCATGGCTGGGACACAGGCGGCGCCACGATCATCAACTGCAGCAGCAGCGATCTCCGGATCGGCAGCAGCAACGGCTGCGCGGGCAGGGGGCCCTACGGGTTCACCATCCCAAGTTTTGTCAGACCTGTTTGACACACTAGCAGCGCTCATGGCGGAGGCCAACCCGGTGGATCAGGAGGTTCACAATGCTGAGATTGCCAAAGTGAGAGAGCAGATCACTCGGGCTAAAGCGGAGCTGGCAGTAGAAGAGATCAGGATAACGGCGGAGCGCGCCGCTTTAGATGCACGGGCTTACAGGCTCATGATGGACCAGAAGGCGTCTCAGGAGGTCCTGAAGAGAAAATCCCGGTCTCGGTTGCCCGCCGCCCTCGACGCTCGAAATCTCTTCAACACCCCGGGGGTAAACCGTGCGGAGGCGACAACCGGCGCCCCGGTTCAGCACCGGGTGATAGACCTGCCTCGTTACAACACTGGTACACCACCGGCCATACCCACGCCGTCAGGTCATTATTCCAACCCGATGGATAACCTCGTCGCGGCTGCGGCTCGGTTGGAAGCCATTCCGATCGAAGGAGATTCACCGCAGGATGAAGAGACACGCCGGGTCAAGGAGCTCCTTAGGACCGCGCTGGCCCAGCAAGAAGCATATTCGCAAAGCCGTGATCGGATTCACTCCACCCCTCGCCCCAGCGGGAGCTATAGTAGGCGCGTGGAGGAGCCGGCCGTTTCAAGTAACGCCAGGCGTGAAGCGCTCCGCGGCAACAATCCGGCGGGCGTTGACAATGCTCACGAGAATGTGGACCGCACCCGTGCACGGGAGGCCGGATTAGCAGCGCAGCGTCAGGCTCATCAGTTTACACCTATCTCCCCAGCGGCTACGGTTGAACCGGGGGTGGTTTCCAGTTCTTTGGGAGTACCGTGCCTTGTTCCCGCTTTGCGTAACGTACGCCTGCCCAAAGATTTCAAAGGCCCCCGCAAGGTACCAAACTACACGGCGGATCAGCCGCCGGAGACATGGGTGGAGAGCTATGAGATGGCTATGGAGATGCTGGATGTGGATGACACGGCGTGTGCCAAGTATTTCACTATGATGTTAGAAGGAACGGCCCGGACGTGGCTAAAGAGCTTACCACCTAATTCTATTAGTTCATGGGCCCAATTGCGCGCCCGGTTTATCAAGAATTTCAAAGACACGTGCAAACAGCCGATGTCAATAGTTGACCTAGCAGCCTGCGTTCAGCAAGAAGGGGAATCAACTACCCATTGGGTACGACGAGTATCAGAAGTTTTGCACTCATCAGATCGCATCAACGCAGACACCGTGGTAGTGCTGTTGGAAAGCAACTGTCGGTTTGGCCCTTTGAAGCTAAAGCTGGGCCGGATGAAACGTGATTGTACAGATATAGGAACGCTCATGACCGCTTTAGTGAAGTATGCGGATTCTGACAGTACCAAGGATCCTGACTCTGGTGATGACAAGGCAGGGAAGGGAAGGAAGAATAGCAACACCAAAGGCCAGCAGCATCGACCGACAGGTAATGGAGGCGGAGGAAAACGTAAACCGGACGGGAGCATGGACTTGGTGGCCAGCACAAGTGCACAGGATAAAGGCCAGCGGCGTAAGGGAAAACAGCCAAGTTTTCGCGCACATCCCGGTCCTAACCCGGAGCGTTTGAACTTTTTCTTAAACCAGCCCTGTCCGAAGCACGGAACAAAGGAGGAACCAGCTGCCCATCTTTGGAAGGATTGTTATATCATGAAGGAATTCAAAAGCTCAAACACTTTCCAATATGATCATAGTTCCGGCGGCGGTTCCGGTTCCGGATCAGGGTACGGTGGCGGGAATTCCGGTCCAGGGTTCCAGGGTAACCCGGGCGGACAGGTCAGCCAAAATAATCAGAATAATCAAAGTAATCAAAGTGGGTATCAGAGCAACCCGAAACAGTTGAGTGGTGGACAGTATCATGTCTTTACTACAAGCTTGGATAAACGGGATAGAAAGCTTCAGAGGCGAGCAGTTAGTGCTATTGAACCGGCCACACCTCACTATCTGCGCTGGTCAGAACAGCCTATCATATGGAGCCGAGAGGATCACCCTCCCAGGGTTTATAATCCGGGTCAGCTAGCGTTGGTGGTGGCGCCTCAAGTGGGAGGTTATAAGCTCACCAAGGTGCTCATGGACGGAGGGAGCAGCATTAACATCTTATATTACGAGACCTTCCGTCGTATGGGACTGGTAGATAAGGATCTCAAACCGACCAATACAGTGTTCCACGGGGTGGTGCCTGGCAAGTCTGCATATCCGGTTGGTAAGATAGCCCTTGAAGTGGTTTTTGGCGATAGTCACGATTCCAGATCAGAGACGCTGACATTCGAAGTGGTTAAAATCCAAAGTCCGTACCACGCTCTGTTCGGACGGCCGGCCTATGCTAAGTTTATGGCACGGCCTTGCTATGTGTATCTGCAACTTAAGATGCCGGGTTACAAGGGCACTATAACGGTTCATGGCAGCCGTCGAATCGCTTTGGAATGCGAGGAAGGAGATGCGACCTATGCAGAATCGGTTTGTGCTACGGAGGAGCTAAGGCAGTACAAGGACAGGGTTGATCCGGAGGATATGACTTCATTAAAAAAGCCAACTACGGACCACGATCCGGCCTTGAAGTTCAAATCAGCGGCCGAAACTAAGCTTGTTGACTTCGTGCCTGGCGATTCATCCAAGCAGTTCAGCATCAGCGCAAACTTGGATCCAAAATAGGAAAGCGCGCTCATCGAGTTCATCCATGAGAATCGGGACATCTTTGCATGGAAGCCGTCTGACATGCCTGGTGTACCGAGGCAACTCGCTGAGCACACCCTTAATGTGGATCCCAAGTATAAGCCGGTAAAGCAGTTCTTACGCCGGTTTAACGAAGAAAGACGTAAAGCGATTGGTGAGGAAGTGGCCAGGCTCCTGGCAGCTGGTTTTATTGTTGAGGTTTTTCATCCCGAATGGCTTGCTAATCCGGTGCTGGTTCTTAAGAAAAACGGCACCTGGCGCATGTGTGTGGACTACACAGACTTGAACAAAGCTTGCCCAGCAGATCCTTTTGCTCTCCCCCGGATTGATCAGATCATTGATGCTACAGCAGGTTGCGAGCGTTTAAGTTTTTTGGATGCCTATTCGGGTTATCATCAAATCAAGATGGCAGTTAAGGACCAGGAGAAGACAGCGTTCATTACTCCCTTTGGAGCCTTCTGCTATGTGTCTATGCCCTTCGGGCTTAAGAGTGCGCAGGCCACTTATCAACGATGTGTGCAAAATTGCCTCCACGAGCAGATTGGTCGTAACGTGCATGCTTATGTGGATGATATTGTGGTCAAGTCACGAAAGAAGGAGACCCTGGTTGACGATTTGAAGGAGACCTTCGATAACTTAAGAGAGTACCAAATGATGCTCAACCCAGCTAAATGTGTTTTTGGTGTACCTGCAGGCAAGTTGTTGGGGTTTTTAGTGTCCCATAGAGGAATTGAGGCTAATCCGGAAAAGATCACAGCCATCACCTCCCTGGCCAAACCGAAATGCGTCAATGATGTTCAGCGCCTGGCCGGACGGATTGCTGCGTTAAGCCGCTTCATCAGCCGCCTCGGTGAAAAGGCGATCCCCTTGTATCAAATGCTCAAGAAGACGGATCAATTTGTCTGGAGTACGGAGGCAGATGAAGCGCTTGAGGACTTGAAGCGGCAGCTAGTCAATCCGCCAGTTTTGGCAGCCCCTGTAGATAAAGAGCCACTCCTGTTATACGTTGCTGCGAATGCCAGAGCGGTCAGTGTGGCGATGGTGGTAGAGCGAAAGGAGGCTGGAAAGGAACATCCGGTTCAGCGACCGGTTTACTATATCAGTGAAGTACTTATCGAGTCCAAACAAAGGTATCCGCATTGGCAGAAGCTGGTATATGGTGTTTTTATGGCAAGCCGGAAGCTGAGGCAATATTTTCAAGGGCACCCCATCACGGTGGTCAGTTCTGCGCCTTTGGGTGACATTATACAGAACCGGGAGGCGACCGGTCGGATTGCCAAGTGGGTTATCGAGCTCGGGCCGCACGATTTAAGGTACGTACCCCGGACGGCCATAAAATCACAGGCACTTGTCGATTTCATAAACGATTGGACAGAGTTACAAGCGCCTGAGGAGAAGCCGGATAACACCTATTGGACCGTTCATTTTGACGGGTCAAGGCAATTGGAAGGTTCGGGGGCTGGAGTCGTTTTAACTTCCCCACGAGGAGATAAGTTTTGTTATGTCCTCCGTTTAATGTTCCCCTGTACAAATAATGCGGCTGAGTATGAAGCTTTGCTTCATGGTCTTCGGATGGCTAAAGAGATGAATCTGAGCAGGGTTAGGTGCTTTGGTGATTCGGATCTGGTGGCTCAGCAGGTATCTGGCACCTGGGATTCTAAGGACCCGCTTATGGCTGCGTACCGACGTGAAGTAGATATGGTGGCCGGGCATTTCAAAGGCTATCAAGTGGACCATGTGGACCGCAGAAAGAATGAGGCAGCGGACGCTTTAAGCCGCCTGGGCTCTCAGCGTAAACCGGTCCCACCCAATGTTTTCTTGGACGTATTGTATCACCCATCGGTACAGCTGCCCGGTGAGCTGGAGTTGGCTGTTCCTGATCCAGAGGCTCAATTGGTGGCGGCTCTTCACATCACCCCGGATTGGACGCTCCCTTATCTGGCGTATATGAACCGGGGTGAGTTGCCAGAAGATGAAAGCTTGGCTCGACAGATAGTACGACGGTCCAAGTCTATGACCATTTTCAAAGGAGAGTTACATCATCGCAGCGTATCAGGAGCGCTGCAACGGTGCGTATCCCCTAAGGAGGGGTGCGAGATATTACGAGAAATACATGAAGGGGATTGCGGCCACCACGCCGGTTCAAAATCGTTAGTGGCTAAAGCGTTCCGCCACGGTTTCTACTGGTTAACTGCTCATGCTGATGCAGAAGACCTGGTCAGGTTATGTGATGGGTGCCAGAAATTTTCCAGACGAGCACACATACCGGCTCAAGAATTGAGGATGATTCCAATCACTTGGCCGTTTGCGACTTGGGGGCTTGATATGGTTGGGCCTTTTAAGCGTTCCAGAGATAAGAAGACCCACCTACTGGTGGCGGTTGACAAATTTACAAAGTGGGTAGAGGCAGAGCCTGTCAGTAAGTGTGATGCTGCCACGGCGGTTCAGTTTATAAAGAAGGTGATCTTCCGGTTTGGATTTCCACACAGCATCATCACAGATAATGGTACCAATCTATCCAAGGGGGCCATGAAAGAATTCTGTGCACGGGAGCATATACGGCTTGATGTTTCTTCGGTAGCGCACCCACAGTCTAATGGTCAGGCAGAACGAGCGAACCAAGAGATCTTGAGAGGTATCAAACCCCGGCTTCTGGTCCCTTTGCAAAGGACGCCGGGTTGTTGGGTGGAGGAGCTACCGTCTGTATTATGGAGCATCAATACCACGCCTAACAGATCCACGGGGTTTACGCCGTTTTTTATGGTCTATGGAGCAGAGGCGGTTCTCCCAAGTGATATACGACATGACTCGCCTCGCGTGGCAGCATATGTTGAAGCGGACAATGAGCAGGCACGGCAGAACGCTCTTGACTTGTTGGATGAGGAGCGTGACTTGGCAGCTGCCCGTTCAGCGATTTACCAGCAAGACCTTCGCCGTTACCACAGCCGTCGGGTTAGGACCAGAACCTTTCAGGAGGGGGATTTGGTGCTTCGGCTCATCCAGGATCAGTCTGATCAGCATAAGTTATCCCCACCTTGGGAAGGACCTTTTGTGGTCAGCAAGAATCTGAATAATGGGTCATATTACCTGATTGATATTCGAGAGCGCAAGGATTCACGTACAGCAGAGGAGGAGACCAGCAGGCCGTGGAACATAGCTCATCTTCGACCTTATTATACATGAGCCCTGGGCTCTGTTTATGTACATATCATGACCATGTATATATTATGATTAATACAATAAACCGGAGCCTCGAGTAAAAGGGGGTCTCTTCTGTTCTTCACATCATGTGTGCTTACCCCTGGAGGTCGCTTCACAGAAGTTCAAATTATAGATTCCGGTTTAAAGGCCGGTCCAAGGGAAGATGTCTCCTACAGGGTTGTGAAGCTCTTAATATCCGGTTCAATATCCCGGTTCAAGCATAAGGCTTACTGTTCAAACATAGGCCGTATTCGAGCCAAAGAGAACATAGCCATTCAGCATGAGGCTTCCTGTTCAAACATAGGCCGTATTCGAGCCAAAGAGAACATAGCCATTCAGCATGGGGCTTCCTGTTCAAACATAGGTCGGGTTCGAACCAAAGAGAACATAGCTAAACCCTATAAAGTCAGTTGGGGACCTAGTCGGCCTGAACCGTAGCTGCGCCTCCGGGGGGCTTGGTCATGCCTTGACGACGGTAATGCCTTCTGGCTGGCACATTTGCCACTGAATCAGTTGGGGACCTAATCGACTTGAACCGTAGATTACGCCTTAGGGGAACTCGGTCATGTCTTGATGATGGTAATGCCTTCTGGTCGGCTTTTTAGCCAATGAATCATTTGGGGGCTTGGTCGTGTCCGAACCAACGCAATGCCACTTGATCGGCCCTTGGCCATTGAGTCACTTGGGGGCTTGGTTGACGAACCAATGCAATGCCATTTGGCCGGCATATTTGCCACGATTCAGTTAGGAACCTAGTCGATCTAAACCGTAGCTACACCTCTTGGGGGCTCGGTTTTGTCTTGACGATGGTCACGCCTTCTGAACGGTTCATAGTAACCACTATTCGCGTGCGTTTTACTATCGCGTTGCCTTTTCATATTTGGTTTTGTTTTCTGCCTTTATTGTGGTGTTTTTTGGTTCTTCGGAACATCAAGTATCCTTAAGCCGATTCAGCTGGCATAGCCTGGTCCGTTTTTTAACCCGGAGGCAAATTGCCCGGTTTGGCAAAGGCGCAGCACGGTTCAGGTGGTCGAAAAATCACATTGTGTACTCAGTAAAGACAGGAAACATAAGTTGGAAACGTCATTGGAAAAAGCATCAGTACCCGTGCGTGAAGGCACATTCAAATGTAGAGGTATTAAACTATCTTATTACAAGGCAACGTAGTGCCTGAATATATTGTTCGTTGACGGATTAAGGCGTCACCAAGTAAGGTGAACCGGAGCGTTGATTACGCCTGTTCGCCGCCTCGATTCGAAGGCTGGGGATCGTCTCGCACCGCTTCAGCTCCATCTTGGTTACCCATTGGCTGGAAATCAGCAGTGGTCCAGTCGATTCCCATTAGCGCTTGAAAGACGGCTTCTTCGTGAATCAGCGAAGACGGTTCAATGTCTGGGGCGTAAGTGTGCTTACGGATTGGAGGAATAAGGTTTCCCGCTTCAGGGACCGGGGCAGATACTCGTTTGTTCTGGTTGTCGTATTGGGCTTGGTAACGTGACAGATCTGCTTCCTCAGCCAATTGACAAGCTAGGGGGCGCACCGCCCGGTTTATCGCCCTCAAATCGTCTTCACCAAAGTCTGAACCGTCCTCCTTCAAGCTGGGGTATCCTTGGGCCGCTTCGACAGGATCGAAATCTGGTACCCACGCTTTGGCCCGGATCAAGGCAGTAATGGCTCCAGTTCGAGCAGCTGATCTTTTCAACTCTTCAATCCGGGCTGGAAGCATGGACAGCCTCTTTAATGTGTCTTGAATCAGAGACGGCGCGGGGTTGTTATGCGACGCAGTGGTGATAGCCCTTTGTGCTCTGGTGTATAACTGTTCAATCAGAGTATAAGCAGCTTTGAGTTTCATCCGCACATCAGAACCCAAGTGTCCAATACGTGAGCCTGCAGTGTTTCAAGGTGGATTACAAACCGGACATAGGGTGTAGCAAACAAGGTACAAATTGGAAGAAGGGCATCGAAAAGTTTACCAAAGACGGCAGAAGTCATGGAGTGAATTTGTCGCTTCACGGTGGATAACTCCTCAACCACCGGTTTAAGTGCAGCTTCGGCATTTTCAGCCCTCTTCGTCAAAAGAGCTCTTTCAGTAGCCCAGTCGGCTTGCTCCTTTTTGCGGCTTGCTTTCAGCTGCTCCATAACAGTTAAGGCTTTGGTCAATTCCTCCTTTGTTTTTTCAGTTTCAATCTGCTGGGCTTTTAAAGCTTCCTGAAGGTCCGAGACTTGGTTCGCTTTGGTCTTTAGATCCCCCTGCAGCAGGTCGTCAAAACAGTGTTCAGAAAATATTGCACGGTTTGGAAGTATCAACCACACAAGCAAGTTATATGCTCGATACTTGGGGGCTAATGCATATTTGATTTTAACGCAAGTTTCCCATTGCAAAAAGTCCCAAGATTAATACAAGTATTTAAACTTGGCACTTGGGGGCTAATGGTTATTTGATGATGTTTTCTGGTTATGACCGATGTTGAAACCTTGGGTTTTCTAAACCAAACCTTAATTGGCAAAAGCAGCCTGGTCCGGTTTACCATCTCGGATTGGAAATATTGATAAGCTAAGTTGCAATAGAATGAAGCACAAGGGAGTTACCTCAAGTTTCTCCTTCATCATCTTGATCATGGCAGCCTCATAATCCCGACTGGTGTACAGCCGGTTCAGATACCCAGAATAAAGATCCGGGGCGCTTAAAGAGGCGTACGTAGACAAGTCAAGGTCCCATTTGCCCTTTATGGCTGAGATTTCGTCCTTGGCAGTATGCTTGGCCAAAGTAGCAGTGTTCCCCGGTTCAGAGCGGCCAATACCGGTAATCACGACATCATCATCCTTGGAGTCGCTGCTCTGCAGTGGCCCTGTCGGTTTATCAGCAGTTGCAGAAGGGGGGATGGATTCCTCAACCCGAACAGGACTGGCAGGCGGATCAGTACGGCTAGCAGGTTCGGTAGTCCTTTCTTCAGCGCAGATGTCATCTTGCGGAGATAGATAGTTCTGAGTATCTTCACGACCCAGAGCGTCAGCACCAGGAGTTTTCTCCGGTTCAGGAGCGGCAGTTCCTTCAGCCGGGTTATCCAGACGAGCCTTCTTGCTCGGTCTAGGCTTAGCCCTGAAAAAAGCCCAAAGATTGAAAAACGGTATAAAATGGATTAAGAGACCCATACAGAGATATGTTGTGATCGGTTCAACTTACCCAATAACTGTCTTCAACGGTGGCAGTTGAGTGGCTGAAGATTCACCGGAAGATGAATGGGAAGTAACCTGATAATCGGAGTCAGATGGATTTAGAGGCTGACGAGTTAAACCTGCTTTAGGAGGAAAGCTAGCGCGTAAATCGGAGACCTCTGAACGGCGTTTCCGAACCGGGCTGTTCGGTAAACCGGCGGAGGTGACTACCTGGCCGCTATGTCGGGTGGTGCGTCGAGCTTCATGTTGCTGGGTCTTCACAAGAAATTTGGGATCCAAGTAAGCAAGAGGGTGAGAAAATTTAATTTTCCGGTTTGCCTGGCGAGGTTTTTTCAAAGGTAAAGGAACGGCATCAGAAGAAAGAATAGTTACCTCTGGGCCTTCGGCATGGCTCACTTCAGCGTCGTCCTGACAAATATCATCATCAATAAGACGTATAAAAAGCAAACCAACTGAATCGAGGTCTACCCCGAGGTCTGGATTACCCACATCGTCCTCCTCTAAATCCGGAGTATTGGAAGCGGTGTTCCTTTTCCTCTGAGCAGGCTTCTTCACCCTCGTCTTGGGTCGGGTTACCTTTTCGGTCGGCTCTTGTAACTTCTTGCTCCAAAATGGATCATCTCCCTGTCTCAGGAAGGACTGGAGTTAGCAATATGTGTATAAGGAGATCATAAGTTCTATAAACAAACCGAGGGGAGATACTTACAGCAGGTGGCTTGTTTGTAGCACAAAATGGAAGCAGGCCGGTCTGGGCGCAAACAGGTTCCGGTTCATTCAGCATCTTTTTTACAGCTTCAGCGACTTCGTCCTCCGTCAGCTGAATGTTGCAGTGCCTCAAGGGATCATCAACCCGACCCGTGTATTGGCACATTAAACCGGAGCGGATGCTGAGGGGCAGGATGCTCCATGAAATCCAGCAACAAGCAAGATCTACCCCCGTTAAACCGTTAGCCATGAAGGCTCTGAGCTTGGACAGCTGAGGGGCATATTTACTCCTCTCTTTGGCAGTTAGCCGTGGGGGGAAGGGGTGAGTATTGCTAAGTCTTTCGGGACGGAAACCGGACAGTGGATTTTCTTCAGCAGGGGAAGTATCCTGGCAATAGAACCAAGTGCAATTCCATTCTTGCGGATGACTATGCAGCTTGGCGTGAGGATAAGTCACCTCTTTCCTCTTCTGAATCGCCATACCACCCAGTTCCATATTAGGGCCATCGGTAAATTCAGTACGTCGGTTCAGATGGAAAAAGTCCCGGAACAGCTCTACAGTGGGTTCCTCTTGAAAGTACGCCTCGCAAAGTACTTGAAAATGACAGATGTTCGTGACTGAATTCGGACCAACATCTTGTGGGCGCAACCTAAAATTAGCCAAGACGTCCCGATAGAATTTTGAACCGGGTGGGTTAAACCCCCGGGCCAGGTGATCCGCAAACACCACCACTTCTCCCTCCTGCGGGGTAGGAGGACATTCGTCTCCTGGAACCCTCCAATGGATGGTACTTTTGCTACTCAAAGCACCAGTCAGAACTAAGTTGTTTAGTTGGGTCTCAGTGATGCAAGAGGGAACCCAGTTGCATTCATACACCTGTTTTGCCATGAGGAAATCTACAAGGCAAAGGTATTCCGGTTTGAGAGCAAGTATGATTGTAAACCGAAGATGCTCTTATATAGAGTCAGGTTATCTACAACAATATCAACCGGCGGTTCATCAAGGGGACTAATGGATGTGTAGATCGGTTTGTTCGCTTTGCTAAGAGTTAAACCGACCAGATCTGAACAGTTGTGAGTATGAAAGCAGAAACAGATCCCGTACGGATTCTTTCAAAGCAATGGATCTACAGCTGGGGCGAAAAAGAAATAAAAACAGGTAATATAAAGTTGGGCTCACAGCAGAACAACATAAGTTCGACAAGCAGGAACAAGAGTGAGATCTAAGGAAATGAGTGCAGATTTATGGCGACTGCTAAGAAGAACTACAAATCCAAATACATGTGTCATCATCTGTTCGCAAAGGCTGCTATGGGGATGAGCAAGAAACAGTAGCAGGACGATGAACCCTAGAACAGATCTAAAGCAACAAGAACAGGGGCCTTACCGGGGTCCAAACAGATGTGGAAAGTTGCCGCGGTGCTCTGATCCGATCAGGTTGATGCAGCGGCCGGAGTTGATGCAGCAGCTGACGGCGGCGGCGGAGCTTTGAGGTCTGGGTCGCGAGGAAGACGAAGAAGGGGAGGAAAGGAAGATGGCCTTCAAGTCCTATTTATAAGGCGCGGCGCGCGTGTCAGGCGCGCGAATCCAGGGGCCGGAGATTTCGGAAGCCCAGTCGTCGCCCTGATTCTTGCGGGTTAGCGAAAGGAGGCGGTAGCTTGCGCTGACGTCATATCGGTTTACCACAGCAAGAGGAGACGGAGAAACGACGGTTTAACAAGTCACTGGAAGACATTTGAAGACAGAAATTCTTATTAAGGATTGACATGAACCTGTTCAAATCAATCTGGGGCCTAATGTTGGGGATGTTGCTATCCGGGGTAAACCGGCCTGCAGGGCCCGGGTTACCTCCGTCAACAGACCCGAGATGTTAAAACCCAAGGAGAGATAGAAGGGCCTAAAGCCCATAATCGGTTTAAAGGTTTATGGTGTAAACCGGCCTGATGTAAACTTGTATTGTAAGTTAGGAATAGAGAGACCGACCCGGGCACGTTTATTAGCCGGAGGTTGGGACCTTGCAGACCGACGGGCGTCACCCGTGTATATAAGGGGATGACCCGGCGGCGGTTTGAGGACAGAGAAGAAGAACTCGAGGTTTAGGCGAAGCATATCGCTCCCTAAGCCCTCGAAACTCATCAATCCCATCACAACTAGACGTAGGCTTTTACCTTCATCGAAGGGGCCGAACTAGTATAAAAACCGTGTCCTTGCGTCCACTTTAACCCCTTCGAGCTAACCCGTTGCGATGGCTCCACGACTAAGTCCTCTTACTAGGACATCTGCCGTGACAAATCCACGACAAGCCCCCTCAATGCAACCGGAAGCAGTTGCGTCATAATCACGTGGCAGTCATGAGACTTTAGGTTCTGGAACTTTTTCTCTGGGATATTTATTATTCCCTTTATATTCGACGAGAAGCCAGTCGGGACCGTCATACTGAGCAGGCATTCAAAAAAGATTTCTTTCTCTTCTTTCGTAAGAGCGTAGCTGGCAGGACCTTCATACTGCTTCGGAGGCATGCCGTCTTTTTCGTGCAAACGTTGCAGGTCCTCCCGTGCCTCGGGTGTATCTTTTGTCTTTCCATACACGCTCAAGAAGCCTAGCAGGTTCACGCAAAGGTTCTTCGTCACGTGCATCACGTCGATTGAAGAGCGGACCTCTAGGTCTTTCCAGTAGGGTAGGTCCCAAAATATAGATTTCTTCTTCCACATGGGTGCGTGTCCCTCGGCGTCATTCGGAACAGCTAGTGCGCCGGGACCCTTTCCAAAGATTACGTGTAAATCATTGACCATAGCAAGTACGTGATCACCGGTACGCATGGCGGGCTTCCTCCGGTGATCTGCCTCGCCTTTAAAATGCTTGCCTTTCTTTCGACATTGATGGTTGGTCGGAAGAAATCGACGATGGCCCAGGTACACATTCTTCCTGCATTTGTCCAGGTATATACTTTCAGTGTCATCTAAACAGTGTGTGCATGCGTGGTATCCTTTGTTTGTCTGTCCTGAAAGGTTACTGAGAGCGGGCCAATCGTTGATGGTCACGAACAGCAACGCCTTTAGGTTAAATTCCTCTTTATTGTGCTCATCCCACGTACGTACACCATTTCCATTCCACAGCTGTAAAAGTTCTTCAACTAATGGCCTTACGTACACATCAATGTCGTTGCCGGGTTGCTTAGGGCCTTGGATGAGAACTGGCATCATAATGAACTTCCGCTTCATGCACATCCAAGGAGGAAGGTTATACATACATAGAGTGACCGGCCAGGTGCTGTGATTGCTGCTCTGCTCCCCGAAAGGATTAATGCCATCCGCGCTTAAAGCAAACCATACGTTCCTTGGGTCCTTTGCAAACTCATTCCAGTACTTTCTCACGATTTTTCTCCACTGCGACCCGTCAGCGGGTGCTCTCAACTTCCCGTCTTTCTTACGGTCCTCACCGTGCCATCGCATCGACTTGGCATGCTCTCCGTTTCTGAACAAACGTTTCAACCGTGGTATTATAGGAGCATACCACATCACCTTCGCAGGAACCCTCTTCCTGTGGGGTTCACCGTGAACATCACCAGGGTCATCTCGTCTGATCTTATACCGCAATGCACCGCATACCGGGCATGCGTTCAGATCCTTGTATGCACCGCGGTATAGGATGCAGTCATTAGGGCATGCATGTATCTTCTCCACCTCCAATCCTAGAGGGCATACGACCTTCTTTGCTGCATATGTACTATCGGGCAATTCGTTATCCTTTGGAAGCTTCTTCTTCAATATTTTCAGTAGTTTCTCAAATCCTTTGTCAGGCACAGCATTCTCTGCCTTCCACTGCAGCAATTCCAGTACGGTACCGAGCTTTGTGTTGCCATCTTCGCAATTGGGGTACAACCCTTTTTTGTGATCCTCTAACATGCGATCGAACTTCAGCTTCTCCTTTTGACTTTCGCATTGCGTCCTTGCATCGACAATTACCCGGCGGAGATCATCATCATCGGGCACATCGTCTGGTTCCTCTTCATCTTCAGCAGCTTCACCCGTTGCAGCATCATTGGGCACATCGTCTGGTTCCTCTTGATCTTCACCAGCACCCCCCGTTGCAGCATCACGGTATTCAGGGGGAATGTAGTTGTCATCGTACTCTTCTTCTTCGTCGTCTTCCATCATAACCCCTATTTCTCCGTGCCTCGTCCAAACATTATAGTGTGGCATGAAACCCTTGTAAAGTAGGTGGGTGTGAAGGATTTTCCGGTTAGAGTAAGACATCGTATTCCCACATTTAGTGCATGGATAACACATAAAACCATTCTGCTTGTTTGCCTCAGCCGCATCGAGAAACTCATGCACGCCCTTAATGTACTCGGAGGTGTGTCTGTCACCGTACATCCATTGCCGGTTCATCTGCATACATTATATATAATTAAGTGTCCAAATTAATAGAAGTTCATCATCACATTAAAACCAAAGTACATACATAGTTCTCATCTAACAACATATAGCTCTCCAGAGCATCTAATTAATTAAACCATACATTAATTAAAACAAAGGCGATCATAATCGCAACCAAGGTAACAATTGATCCAACGGCATAATGATACCAAGCCTCGGTATGAATGGCATATTTTCTAATCTTTCTAATCTTCAAGCGCATTGCATCCATCTTGATCTTGTGATCATCGACGACATCCGCAACATGCAACTCCAATATCATCTTCTCCTCCTCAATTTTTTTTATTTTTTCCTTCAAGAAATTGTTTTCTTCTTCAACTAAATTTAACCTCTCGACAATAGGGTCGGTTGGAATTTCCGGTTCACATACATCCTAGATAAATAAAATATATGTCACGTTGGTCCGCATAATTATCATAAACAATAAATGAACCAATAGTTATAAAGATTAATATATATACCACATCCGAATCATAGACAGGACGAGGGCCGACGGGGGCGGATACCAAAACCATCGCACTATATAAGATGCAATAATAAAAGTAAGAAAATGATACAAGTATCTATCTAAACATACAAGTAAGAATATTTTTCCTTTCAGAAAAAAGATAAGAGCAAGAGGCTCACCACGGTGGTGTCGATGATGAGATCGGCGCGGGTGATCGACGGCGGTGAAGACAGGGGTGGGGCGTGACGGACCGCTAAATCTAGACAAATCTCGAGGAAAATGGAGCTTTGAGGTCGAGCTTCGAGAGGAGAAAGCTTAACTAGTGTGGCTCGGGCATTTCATCGAACACCTCATGTGCAAAGGAGATGAGCTAGAGCACCACAAGCCCCTCCTCTCGCCGGCCCAGAAAAACAGAGCACTCAGTGCTCTGCTCCGGCGCGAGGGGTATATATAGGCGGCACCACTGGTCCCGGTTCGTGGCATGAACCGGGACTAAATGGGAGCCTTTGGTCCCGGTTCATGCCACGAACCGGGACCAATGGTGGTGGGCCAGGAGCCAGGCACATTGGTCCCGGTTCATTTCACCAACCGGGACCAAAAGGTCCAGACGAACCGGGACCAATGGCCCACGTGGCCCGGCCGGCCCCCTGGGCTCACGAACCGGGTCCAATGCCCCCATTGGTCCCGGTTCTAGATTGAACCGGGACTAATGGGCTAACCCACCCTGGACCGTTGCCCCCTTTTCTACTAGTGTAAGGAGTACTCTGCATTAGCTGAACAGCCAATATGAACACACCATACACAAGCTCGATGTTACACTGATAAAAAGGAGTTGGTTGTCGACTACCACACATGCCATCACGTGCAGCAAGGACATGATTAGTCCATCTCGACCTGGCAAGTCCAGCATTGTGGTATTAATACTACGGTTTTTTTGTATGCAGAGAAAATACCATGGTTTTGGAAAAATTGTGGTATTAATACTACAGTTTTTTGTTGGGTCCTCAGTCTGAATCCTCCACTAGCATTGGACAAACAGTCAGTCTAGCTCTCGCTCTTATCCAATTTCCTCATCCTTTTAGGGCAAGGTCAGAGTAGTAGGCAAATACAGTTTCTTTTGTTGTGGCCAAACAGGTCATAATAATTAAAACCATGGTATTCCTAAAAACTATAGTATTCTCAAAATACATAGAAAATACTTTGCTATCAAACGGGGCCTAAGTAGTTAGAGGACGCTTCCCCCCAAAAAAAAAGGTCAAGAGGCCGCAGCGACACTTGCATTTCTCAAGTGCTCTTTTATTACAAACGGGAACAATTACACAAGAGTGTACACACACTTATTCAGGTGGATCCTCTCTTGACCAACTACTCCTTCTAGTAACTTTGCTCTCATACGATGGCAAGGAAGGAGGCAATAGTCCGCGAGCACCGATTTGGCTCCCGGGCTCAGATGAGCCAAGACATGAACAGTAAAATCATTTCAAATAGTAAAAAAATCAAAAAATTCTGATTTTTTTAATGGTGAAAGATGATTGAATGCGTGATGTTTGTGCCAAATTTGAGAACATTTGGACTTCCGAGAAATTCTCAGCAACAAGACAAAATTGGGGTCAGTGAAAAAGTTTACTGTTTAGACCTGATTTTGTCTTTTTTGTTGAGAGCTCCTCAAATGCCCAAATGGTCTGAACTTTGGCACGAACATCACGCACTCATGCACCTTTCATCACAAAAACATCAGAAATTTTAATTTATTTTTTATTTTACTGTTCACCAGTGCGAGTGTGGTTTTCTGTAGCTCAGGCTACATGGTACCCCTTATCTTTGCCATCCATTTATGCATCAAGATCCGTGCAGATACATTTGTCTTTTTTGTTTCTCTCAAACGACACAGCATATAAACTTCAAATTTTGCAGAACAACAATACATTCTAACTACAATCTAGGAAAAAACTTTCAGATTTTTTCATGCATTTTAAATACTTGAAATAATATTTTTATTCAAAGAAAATCTCATTTTGTATATTTATATTAGACCAAAAAATCTGAAAGTTTTTTCACACATTGATGTTCTAATGTTTGTTCGATCTGCATTTGAAGTTCATATGTTGTTTCATTTTCGAGAAACAAAAAAGAAAAATCTTCTTGTTATTAGTTAGTTGGAGAGTACGGATCTCAAAGCAAGGCTGGAGGGTTGAGGATAAGAGGTTCCATGTAGCCTGAGCTACAAAGGAACTTTGTGATATGAGCTTGGGTTCCCAATTGAATTATTGCAATGGTCCTCTATTTATAGTAGGTCCAATGGATCTTTCACATGTGTAAAGATCTTAGCTCTTGATCCAAGTGGGTTGTTTTGAGAATATTTTGAATTAGATCAAGAACACAACCAAGTTTCACTTTCTACCTTGAAGATCTAACCCCTAGAAAAAGACTACGTCTTCAACCTTCTATAAGGCTCTACGTTTTGAAGCATGCCAGAACAACTCCCGAATCCTCAAGAGCGTATGCGTCCTCAGGGCCACACGGTTAAAGCAACTCCTAAGACAGGTTGCCAATGTTGGGCAATGGATTTTCTATACAGTTTTCGACCTTTTTCCCCAGAAAATATGACATTCAATATAACTATTATGCTGGAAAAGTTAAAAATTAATAAAAATGTTCATGACCTTCTAAAAATATTCGTTTTTGAAATGTTCACAAGTTATTTTAATTTATATTTTTTCTTGAAAACAATAAGAATTTCGATGTTTAGGTATTTCTAAAAGTATCTCATGAATTTTTAAAATTTTCACGTTTTTAAAAAGATGCACGAATTTTTAAAGTATTCATGAATTATTAAAAAATAAAATAAAGAAGAAAACCACCGAAGCTAGTGGAAAAAAAATGACAGAGGAGGCCGAGGGAAAAATATTTGAACGCCACGGGGCAAGTCATGTCGAGACGAACTCGTTCTGTTTTTGTAAAAGAGAAGACCCAAATATATTATAAAGGTTCACTAGAAGTACCAAGCATTCTAAACATAATAAAATTACATCGAGGCCGCTGGACCACCAAAGGACCACTACCATCATCAGGTTGAATCACCGACGTGTTGTTGTCGCCTTTCCCATACCGAAGCGGGTCTGATCTTGTCGATGACAGCCAAGAAGTCTTCATGCACGTGCCCCTAAGGATCAGCGCCTCAGAGCCGCAGTCGTCGTTGTTGTCTCTTGAATCGGTCGAAGAACCTGACACTAAATCTACCATTTGCGTATGCATGACGAGAAACATTAACCTTGCAGTTCAGAGGAGCTAAGGAAAATCTACGTCGGAGCTCCATGTAATCTGTCGAAATGGATGAACTTGAAAATGGTTGAAGCCCAAAAGACCAACTCAAAGTTGAAACGGCACCCTACAAGGACTAAAATCCTAACCTATCTACTAGTCGTAGCCAAGGCACGAGGATTCCCTTACCCCACAACCCGCCACCAGCAGCCGAAGCGCCAAGGAATCCCGGGCTCACTGGTGGAGATCTAGGAGAAGATTATATCCTCGGGTAATACAAAAGAGAAAAAGGACTGGCAGATGCTTAGTTTCACCGTAGATGTTTGGTAGTGCTAGAACACGGTACTTGTTTCATCCCACGCATGACAATGGCACGCTGACTGCAGGTCCCGGTACCCGCGTCGGTGTACTACCAGGAGATGTATGTCAATTTCAACCTCGCCAAGGAGATGGCTTCCGAGAAATGAATCAATATAGTGCTGGTTAAATATTTTTGAACGTCTGCAGACCGCACAGATCCCCGGGGAACTAATTTTGCCGTGCCAGACAAACTTATGCACAGTTCGTTGAGATCCTGGAACCCAAACATGTCGACCAAATAAATAGCTTCAGACAAAGAGGATGAAAAGAACAACTTACAAGCCCTTATGGATTTGGGTATCTGAATTCTGGCGGGACTGGATTTTCAACGCACCAAGAAAGTGCTAGTTCAGACTTTATGCTTCATATACTAATAACAATATCTGAAGACGAACTGTTATCAGATCAAATTAAATTGCGAAGGATGATTTGTAATTCTTGCTTCCACGTTGCAGTTTGACAGAGTTTGCAAGAGCAAGAAGTAAGGGGACTGGGAACAGAGAAGGAGACAGGGGAATTCCGACAGACCTTCTATTTCCTCGACTGACGAAACACTCGACAAGCGCCTGGGTTTATACACACCACACCACACCACAAGCGCCTCCTATATATATATATATTCAAGCCTCGGCCACACCACACCAATGCCTAACAACCACACACACAGACGGGCTGTGCCAACACACACAAATGCTCTCACTCACATGTCAGATTACCAGGCACACAGACATGGGCTTCGTTCCTCTGAGAGCCAAGGGACTGTTCGCAAACTTACAGGCAAATACAAATTCGCACTGACATCTACATGTAGAGAAATTGGATCAAGACATATCTTCCTGCACTAACGCACACATTTAGCCAAAATCTATAGGGAAAGCGACGAGGGTCATAGAATGATCTAGTTCCCATTGTTGCATCTTTTTTCAGACAACACTCATCACATGCCGCGATGGAGTTCTGACTTTGCTTGTCCGGCATGGCACTGCTTCCTCCATTTTGTGGATGCTTTCAGAAATGCCAACCTGCAGGTACATTGATTGATCGCATTAGTGTTGCATTATACCTGAATACTGTCAGCATATCATCCACGCAACTTGTACGGAAACTTACCAGGGTACACATTCATACGGGTTTGCTTCACAGCTTGGATTTTCTTGCGCTGGCATCACCGAGTGGTATCTGAATCCCGACAGTAGTTCAAAGCAAGATAATTTTTAGCATACCAAGGAAGGTATCCATCAATTAGTAAGCATGGAAAATGAGCTTGTTTGTTAAAGAACTATAAATGGCGTTGCAGATGACAATCATACAGCACTTGATTCCTGAGACACGAAATCAGTATAGTTTCCTAACCAATTTCCGTGGTGGTTACAGAGAAAGTAGGGGCGAATCAAGATGGTGAAAGCATTTCGTCATCATCTCAGATGAAGTACTGATTTATGATGCAGAACAGATGCTTTGCTAGTTCAAGTATTGTGCTGAATTGATATGAGCACAATTCAGGATGAAATTAAGCAGAGATGGAGCGTACAGTACCTTCTAAATGGACCGATCACCTTGAGTGCTTGGAGGAAATATATTTGGTCAGAGAAATGAGAGATGAAATTAAAGTTTTCATGGCCGAGATCTGCTTGCAGGTTGGGTTGATGTAACCTGATCTCAGGAGGAACCGGCGGCCGAGCTCTGCTCTGGAACCATACTTCTGGTTATCATGCTTAAGGAAATTAGCAGATAAGTAATGAAAATAGAAAAACAAGCAGTTAGTGGGGAGTTACTTATATTAGACTTATATTAGAAAAACAAGCAGTACTGAGGAACGACAATAAACCATAATAGCACGAGGAAGGGACTTGTGGCATGCACACCTTAGTTATTGTTAGACTTCGAGTGACCACAACAGGGGAGGAGGAGCCTTCTTGGAAACCTCTTTTCGCTGGACTCTGCTTCTGGTGCTCCATTTCTGAATTCTGATTCTGGTTCTGATTCCGCTGGGATGTGTTTATCTGGGATAGGGACCAGGTGGTGGAAATATTCCCCACCTTCTCTGCATCGTCTTTGCAACTCAGGGCAACCATATATGCTTAGCTCGTCAAGGGCTGGCAACCGCTGAAGGAGACCATTCGGGAATTCCGCTATTGCTGGACAATAAGTGATTGCCAATTTCCGAAGAGAAGTGAGGCCATCCATCCCATCAGGCAACCCTTTCAGGCTGCTGCAGCTATGCACCATTAGGTGGTTCAGCTTTGCCAGAGCTCCAAGGTTTGAAGGCAGCGCCACCAAACCTCCAAAGCCTTGAATCCACAAAATTTCAAGGGATGTAGCCAACCTTGGAATATCCCGTAACTCCACCTCCAGGTAATAATCAGATATCTTCAGGACTTTGAGAACGGGGCTCAGTGGAAAACTTGCAACCTTAGGGCAGCAGCTGATTTGTAGCTCTTCAAGCAACGGGAAAGTTATTGAGCTATCAATGGCCACACCCGCACTGTTTTTGGCCCATCCCTCTAGACTAGGTAGGTGTTCCAAGACCATCTCCTTCAACTTTGGGAAAATTTGCAGAGGGGTACTGCGTCCTTCACCTTCTATGCAAAGGTTGTCACATAATGTCTTCAGTTTACCCATGTTGTGCAAGTATAAGGACTCCAGTGAGGGTGAGAGCCATACTACAGGTATATTCTTACACCTTGTCCAGTTGGTAATTATGAGTTTTCTTAAGCACTGAAACATCTGAGGGTCTCTCATCCATTGTGGAATTTCTGGGCCACCATATCCATAAAACTCAAAAAATTTGATCTTGCTATGAGGTTCTAGATGCTGGAACACTTCTTCCTCATTACATGCCTCATTTTCGGTCCTGTCAAATCTTTCAAGGCCCCAAGAGAACAACAACTCACTCAGATTTTGCTTCTGCTGGAGATTGGCTTCTTTTGCATGCTTTACACTCTTTATTCTTCTCAAGTTGTACAATTCCAGCCTATTGCTAAGGTGTCGCAAGTCTTTGAGCTCCTCAATACCACAACCCTCTCTACTATCCACAATAAATCTTGTTAGTGTGCGAAGGTTGTTCAGCTGGCCAATGTTTCGAGGCGTCCGCTCCAGATTATTACATCCATAAAGATAAATATGTATGATCTTTCTCAGGCTCATCACCATGTCTTCTGGTAGTTGTCGTAGGCCAGTGCACCCATTGAGCCTCAATGTTTGCAGGTTATACAATAGACATATTGAATTGAGAAATGTAGAATTGACGCTACAATATGAGAGGTCAAGGTACCGTAAATGTTTTGCATTTATGGCTTTCAAACTGGTGCCAGAGTTCTGCCAGCGCAACGCTCGTAATGATACGTGTTGCAGCCAGTTAAAATCCCTGTACACTCGTGAAGGAGCTAACAAAGTGCGGAGAGATGATTTGCCATCGAACGACCTGGAGATATTTTCCAGTTCAACATCCTCTGACATTTGCATGTGACGGACATTTTTTACAGATGCTTTCATTTCAGTCAATTCTTCTATGGTGGCACATTCATTGCTAACATCTCTGGCTAAGTCATGTATTAAGTCATGCATTTTACAAACTATTGCCTCGTATCCTATGCCATGAGAATAGCGATCAGATTTGACTACCACTTTAGTATCTTGCAGGAAGGACCTCCAAACCAACTCATGGAAAATAAATTCTCCTTTCCGTGTTAAGTCCATTGTTCCATCTTCTTGAATAAAGTCATTTGCCATCCATAGTTGGATCAACATATCCTTCTCCATCTCATAATCCTTGTCGAAAAGTGCGCAAAATGCAAAACATTGCTTCATTTCTGATGACAAGTGTTTGTAGCTTAACTTCAGTATGGGCATGATCTCATATTTGCCTCCAGCATTATCCCCAATGTTACTTTCTTCGATGGCCTTCCATTCATGTACTTGTTGCTTTGAACTCAGCAATCCACCCATTGTCTTCAGAGCAAGAGGTAGCCCCCCACATTTATTGACAATACGTCTTCCGATTGTGACTAACTCTGTTTCCTTCTCTACACCATTGTTAAATGCTTTGTTTGAAAACAGTTTCCATGAATCTTCTTCACTCAAAAGTGCTAGCTCATGGGGCTTAAGGGTGGACATTACAGAGGCCACTTGCTTGCTTCGACATGTGACCACTATGACACTTCCTGGTCCACCAACAGAACACAACAGTGGCTTCAGTTCATCCTCCCACAACTTCTTTTCTTCATTCCATACATCATCAAGAACAAGAAAAAACCTTTTCTGGCCAATGACTTCGTCAAGTTTCTTCTGCAATAGTTCGATGCTGTCAGGCAGGTCGCATCTTGCATTTGTAGCCAATTCAATGATGGATTTCACAATAGCAGAAATATCAAAATTGTCTGACACGCAGTGCCACATCTTCAACTGGAAATGTTGCTGGACCTGTTGGTCGTTGTACACCATCTTAGCAAGTGTCGTCTTGCCAAGACCTCCCATACCAAAGATGGGCAGCACCTGAACCTTCTGTTGATCTTGCTGGTCTAGCAGCAGCTTCACCGCCCTCTCCTTGTCATCATCTCTCCCAAAGATGTCGGTGGACTCATCCAGTTTGGAGTGAGTCTGCCGCCAAGGAAGTTGGGGCTCCTGCTGATGGACAGAATTCTCAAGGCCAAACTTGTTCATCTCCTCGACTAACTTATTGATCTTCTCAAGGACTCCCTTGAGCTTCCTGCTCATGGCGAAACGGAAGAGCAGCGGGCTGTGGTATGTGACATAGCTGAGTACCTTGCGGGAAGTGGACTTGCCGATCCGGGCTTCACGGCGCAGCCCCTCATACTGAAAGTCGTCCAGGACGTCGTCGGCCTCGTAGGCGACGGCCTTGAGCTTCTCCATCCAGCTCTTGAGGTAGGCATTTGTCTGGCACCTTTCCTCCGCGTTGGCCAGCTTGCACTCGACGGCTAGCAGATGGCGCTCCAGCGTTTCGCGGTCGTCGTCCAGACCACACATCCGGGTCATGGTCTGGACGAGCGCGTTCGCGGCCTTGCCGGCCACGCCGCGCACCAAAGGGAGAAGCAGTGATTCGACCATGGTGCTGCAGATCGGGGGCAGAAGTCAAGAAACTGCATACAGCATACGAAAGAAGGGGAGGATGATTCAGCACTGACAGAGGAACAACCGAAGAAGAAAGAAATACAGCCAAGAATCAAGAATGGAGGAGAGCATGCACCTGAGAGACACCCTAAAATCGGTCAGATCCAAATCGCCGGCGCCTCCCCTGTGGAGCTCTTTCGCCAAGGTTGCTGTGGGGAGAACAGGGGATACTGCCGTTGGTGGAAATAGAAGGAAGCGGAGATAAGTGTGCCGACGTCTTCAGTGGGCTCCCTTCTGAATAATAGAGACTAATTTCCAAGAACTAGTGTACTAAAATCTCTCAAAACTAAATTTCTTGCTAATCTTGCACTAGGTAGGAGGGTCCAGAATTGATGGAATAATGCTGATCCTGACAACACCTACCACGGCGTTTGCATCTTTGCTCCACCATCCTTACTTTTCGTGTGAACAGCGTGAACCGCGTTGTGCCAGAATCAGACATTATTGGTGACTCGTCATGTCTCCAGCACCATTTTCCCTGTGCTGTGCTGTGCTGTGCTTGTCCTTCAAACAGGAAGATGCACATGGCTGGTAAATGAGAATTGACTTGACTGCTGCGGCTACCGGGAAGATGCCTGGTAAATGTGGACGCAAAAGCATGAATGCTGATTTTGAGGTGAAAGTAAATGTGGACGCAAAAGCATGAATGTCTCCAGCACCACGCAAAAGAATTGGCACTCCTATGTGTCAAGACTTTTTTAACTTTCTTAAAAATAAGAAAGAAAAAATCTGCGTGCAATAGGTCCTGTTTGGTGTTTCCAAAATGATTCTTCCACGCAAAATGCCTTCAGTTCCTATTCCTACGTGCAATGCGTTACAGATAGCACTGATTTTTCTTCATCTGATCAAACGGCCCCCTTGTCTGATATATTTCATAGTTTTTGTTCCACTTCAGTATTTCTAATGAGTAACCTAACCTAACATCATATTTTCCTGCAGTTTGACATGTGGTTAGGTTTTGATCAAAATCCTCTGCATGCTCTCCTGCATGAGTCTATCTATACTTTTTTGAAATCTGTTTAGCTGGCACTGCAACTCTATTTGCTAAGTCTAGTGTAATTCATGGATCTAGGGATCTTCATCAAAATTGTCAGCCGGTAAGATTTTCAATGAACATGGAAGCTTGTTTGATCCTGTCAAGGCTACAGCACAAGGTACGTTGTCCTGTGTATCTGACTGGGGAGGTATGTTCAAATCTTCAAGGGAAACATCATTCACTAGAGTCACATTCTTTACTAAATTTGAGCTCTATCATGCAAGTTTGTACTATTTCTAACTTCTTCATTAACTTCCTTAGTCTTACAAAAAGTGTTGCTTCCTAAATTAGTAACTCATGAGGTGAGAGGCTTATTTTGCCGGCTGTTTTCAACCAACGAATAGCCTGTAGTTACTGAAGTATGGCAATTGTAAGTTATGTAGTTGCATTTTATTTCCTCTAATTTCATTGTAACTTTTGTTCAACAAAAACATTGAACTTTTGGACATCCAAACAATGTAACTTACATGTGATTAGATCAATGCATCAGACACCCCCTAATGATGCTTTCAGTCAATTCAACAGTACTAAAATGTCAACACATCGGAGAGGGAAATACTACAATGCCACTGAAAGTTTGGACAGCATGGTGCATCAATCGATCGATACATGAGAGCAACTGAATTTTGGACATCACCAAACGATAAATACGTCAGAGCAACTGGATTTTGGACAGTAACTGCATTTTGGACCACTCTATATACACCAGGATCATAGATCAACAGAGATGAAAAGGGAAAAGATGGGGGATGGTCGATGGTGCGCTCACCTTGCTCGCGGCCGTCGATTGGAACGGCGTCAAACGGCTTTGCGTGAGTGGTCGGTGGAGGGCCTTACCCGCTTCTCCTCGGTACGCTCGACGAGGAACCACGACCGGCGGCGACCCCCGTCGGAGCCGAGTCCGACGCATCCTACTTCGGGGGTTCTGGGCGTGGAAAGGAGGGACGCGATGAGAGGGGTGACTACCAGATCGGAGACGGCGGAGACGGTGGCGATTGGCGTGGAAAGGACGGCGGGATGGGGGTTGGCGGCGGCGGCAGGAAAGGAGTGCGGCGCGAAGCCAGCAAGGCCAAGTACGGGTCGGAGCGCCCTGTTTTTTTTTCGTTTCTTTTTATTTTTTTCCTTTTCTTTACTTTGAGTTTTTTTTTCATGAATCCAAAATTCGAAAAATCTTCAGGATTTCAAAAAGATTTTTAAATTCAAAAAAAATTCACGTATTGAAAAATTCTCCCAAATTTCAAAAAAAGTTCTTGAAACCTAAAAATTGTTCATAAATTTGAAAAATGTTCATAGGTTTCAAACAATGTTTTCAGATTTAAAAATATTCTTGGATTTAATTTTTTTTCACGAATTAAAAAAATGTTCCCAAATTTAAAAAAAATCATGAATTTAAGAAAATATTCCGAATTTGAAAAACCAATCATGAATTTGAAAAATTGTTCCCGAAATTCCAAAAAATCACAAATTTAAAAATTGTTCCCATATTTTAAAAACATTCATGAATTTGAAAAATTTCATGAATTTACAAAATGTCTTCAAAATTCAAAATGTTCATGAATTCAAAAAAGTGTTGATGATTTGAAAAATATTCAGAAATTAAAAATGTATTCATGATTCAAAAAATGTTCACAAAAATGAAAGAAGAAGAATAAAAAGGGAATATAGAAAAGATGAAAACTTGAAAAAATAATAGAAAAAACAAAAATAATTAAGGAAGAAAAAACTGAAAGAAAAAAGCAGAAAAAGAAAAGAAAACCGGCCTAGGAAGGTTAACCTTCGCAAAACAGGGAGGGAGGGGTGCATGATTGGTCGCTATTCCCCAACCTACGTGGAGAATAGGTCCTGTCGACATGAAGAGCAAGTGGCGTCCTGTCGTCTGGCCTTGGTCGGCGCCTCGGGGTTGACGATATATGTTTTTTGCCTAGCCTCAATCGCTGCACCGAGCTTGACCAGGCCAAAAGAGGCTCAACTCTTGGCCAGATTTTGCACCCAGTTTTCAAACTCAGCATGATAAGAATACTTCATGTGTCGAGCCAAAAAGCCCAAAAACACTAGTTAAGGGTTATCCCTTGCGAAGGTCACTCCCCATCTTGTCTGTCACTAACAAGTGACGCATCGTATGTATGTCATTTGTCGCAACAAGAATGTTTCCAATTTTTGTAGATTCATATTTCCAAATGTTTTATTTCTTGAATTGTACATCTAAATATCGAGCCATTTTCATCGTTGGATTTCTCGCGTTGAGATTTTTGAAATTAGATCTCCATGTTAATAGGTTTCGCCGAATGTTTTTCCAAAAAAAAACACAGAAAGAATTGGAAACCGGAAATGAAAATAAAACCCAAAAAGGTAACGGGAAAAAACGAATACCAAAAAAAAAAAGAGCCCTAGAGAACATTTGTGGTTTTCACTTTTTGGCAAGCAGAAACTCTATTTTTCTCTTTCTTTTCAGGGAAGCACGAGTTTTGCTTCTCGCAGAAGCACAAGTTATGTTTTTTTCCTTTTTCTGGGGAAGTGCTTCTCATGGAAGCATAAGTCGTGCTTCCGGCGGAAGCATTGGCTGTGCATATCGCGGAAGCAAACTGTGCGTTCATGAGAAGCCTAGTTGTGCTTCTCGTGGAAACACATGCTATGCATTCAGCGGAAGCATAGGCTGTGCTTCTGCGGAAAGCACAGACTATGCTTCTCACGAAGGCAAATTTGTACTTGCACGAGAAGTATAGTTGTGCTTCTCGTGGAAGCACATGGTGTGTTTTACCTTTTTTTTTTGAAGCACAGATGTACTTAAAAAACAATTTTTTACACCAAAACCTAGGAAAGCCAAGCAAAAAATGATATACCCAAAAGACCCATCTAAAACCCGAAAACACGTAAATAAAAAAATAAAACCTAAATCGGAGGGAGTGCCAAACACGTGACACATGGCAGCGGCTGTGTGTACCACTTGGCGCGGTCTCGGGCAAAATAATGACCCTTGCCGGAGCCCTCTAGAGGATAATCGTTAGTTGCTCCCAGAAAGGCCCGGTCAGACATCCTACCCTAGCGACGACAACCCTCACGCCTTCGAGCATCTCCTGGGTCTCTTGAAGGGCAAGAAGTCTATGTTTTAGCCTTTTAGCTCATCCATAGCTATGACAATAAAGCCTTCATTTTCTCCTAGCTGAGAAATGAATTACTAGTAGAATACACCCCTAGTCAAATATTTTTGAATGTCTGCACATATAAACCGCTGGAACTAATTTTGGCACTCCAGTCATACTTGCACACTAGAATTGTACTACTATGTCATGCACAGTGCGTTGAGACCCTGGAATCCAAACATGTCAACCCGAGTAAAACATAAATTCAGATAAAGAAGATTGGAAGAAAAAACTTAGAAGCTTCAGTACCCCTTGGGTTGGACATGTTTGGGTTCCATGACAGTGAAGTGGTAATCTGAATTATTGTGGAGCTGGATTTTCAACGCACCAACCAGCAAAGTACTAGTTCAGACTTTATCTCTACTAGTAGAACGCCCGTGCGTTGCTATGGGCTATCCTCATGTTATTTCCAACACACAGGATGATGCCCACCTCATCTTCGCTATGGCGCCCTCTTTTTTTTACACCGTACTTGCTCATGGACCACCAAGGAGGGGTCCCACGCCAACTGCCCCACTCTCTGCCCTGATCATCCCTCATGTTCACACCGATCCGCCACCGCCATCAAGGGGATGAGCCATGCGCCGCCCATGATGGCATTGCCACGTTGTCACATATAGTTGAATGTCGCGCATTACCACGAGACAAAAATATTATTATGCCCGTTGTTCAAAATGCAACTGATACACCACTGTTTATTATTAACTTTTGAAGCAACCAACCAATGCATTTATCCTTCTATCCTAACCAAAAAATTATACGACTTGGTGAAAATATATGAATCCCTCACTTGTGCAATCTGTTGCAAAGTCATCTCTAATGAAATGAAATTTGCCACATTTTCTAAAGTAGAGAAATTATTCTGCTCAGACACCTGCTAACCCCATCGCGCTCACTCTTAACCCTCACTCTTATCATAAAATCCACCAATTCGTATTCCAAGTGAGATAGTAATCGACATAGTCATGGAAGGCCAGCAGTACGGGACAAGGGCAACAACTGCCTTCCTATCTTAGTTCTAGTACCACATGGTTGTATACTTGACTCGTCCTTTTTCTCACGCTATACCATGAAGACACTACATTCATGCGTTGCCACGAAAAAAGAAAGCTATGAATAGGAATGTTGGTCGAAAGCATGAAAAATCTTAATGTTTCTCTTCTCTTCCATCCCTTGCATGCACATACAAATTTATGTATCCGTCAGAGAAGAGCGGAAAAAAAGATTGCACTCATTTTAAATCACCTATACCAAAAACTACTTTTAGGTCACCAAATTTACAAATTTTATGCTCCAATAAGCCAAATGAAAGAGATGGCATATCATGTGGAATGTTGAGTTCCTTTCAACAAAAGTTAGAGCCATGAGCTAAATATGAGAACCCAAAGAGATAACATTAAAATGTTCTGAGGTGCCAAGGAAACCATCTGAAACCGAATAAACAAAAATCTAGCTGAAATATAGATACTTGATTAATATTGCATGGATCCAACAATCAAGAAAATATAATAAATAGGAGAAAATTTAAGACTTAGTTTGGCAGTGAAGTACTTATAAAGTTCAAGTATTGGAAAACCACAATATTCTTATGCCTAGTGAACCAATACTTCATTATTGGAAAAAAGAGGTTCAGCCCATTTTTCATATATTTCAAAATAGTCCGGTTTCCTAAATGTTTAACTATATGAGACTACAGTTCTGGCTAAAGCCAAACACCTCAAAGTATTTAATACTTCATTGGTGTTGAAAACCAAAGTATTCTTGGAATGCTCGAAAGATACAGAGCTCCCAAACGGGGCCTAGGGCTGACACCCAATGAAAGAGTCAGGTTTTGTGAGGCTCACATGACAACTTAGCTTATTTTTGCTATTCTAATATCTAGTTAGTGCAAACTTTAAATGTCACTTGACCAAGAAAAGGAAGTTCAAAAACCAGTAGAATGCCCGCACGTTGCCACGGGCCTTTGATTTGTGTTTTCGATTGCACCTATGAATATAATGAATATCTGTCTATCGCTCCCTCCCCTTCTCTCTCCCACCCTCCCTATTCGCCATCTACCTCCCGTAAGCACCGCATCATCCTGCGTGAAAATCAATCCATTAGAAGGGTCCAAGTGGTAAGGTTTGACTTAAATAATAAACGTAAAAATCTTGTTGCAGTTCGGTTAGGTAATTTTGGCATTATTCCTACACATTCACATTCATGGTTAAGTTGCAAAATCCAAATAAGAAATTGAAAGTCCTACCCTTCTGTATGTTACACTTCATTATTTTTAACACCATAGATGAAAGAATAGTTGTGTCGTTGTTGCAGTAACAATACACGTAAAATGAGTCAAGAAAATGCGAATCATTCCATGAATTTATGCAGCAATGCAAATACATCACTGTCATAGCAAGGATAATACCATGAATTTCTACAGTAATAGCCGAAAACTACGATCAGCTCCTTACAATTTATCCTAGCTAGCATTTTGACCACTAACTTCAAATGCAGCAGCATTGTTGATGCCCACCACTTCACCAGGGGACTAATTCCCTAAAAAGCAATGCGACCTCCATATAGATCATTTCAAACTATAATGAATTCACCTAATTATCAATGAAGAACATACATAGTTATGTACAAAAATGGTCAGTAAAAATATGAACTTCCTATGGAACATCCAAAGATGGAAAAGAAAATCTGTGCTCGTGCATCAATGATGTCAATTATGTGCACATTTACCTGATACAGAAGCAGGATGTCTTGCATGACATCTTGCAAGACATGAGCGCACCTTCATATCACTTCATACATAATTATATCAGAGCTACATCCAACCTGATTTTGCAAGTTCAACGTGATGATTTGTAGAACAAACTATATATGTAGTCAACACGTAACATAACCGCGACCTCATAAGGGTTAAGTTTTTCATATAGTGATCTATGTAAGATATATATGAGAGATAACAAAGGCAATGTAATATATCTTATAACCTTTGATTGAATAAGATTCTCAGAAACACAAGCCATATATAAATACCAAAATGACTGAACAGGAAAATAGAGCATATAAATATGAAACAATAGTGCAAGAGCCAAACTTGAAAGCTTGCAGCAGCTGCACAGTGGAGCAGACATACAAATTCAACGGATAAATTTTAAAGAAACATGGCAAACCTTTAAAACAAACTAAATTTACAGGATAACAGTTAAAACACTATAAAATTGTGTCAGATAATTGTACAGCCATTTCAATTAAGTTAGTAACTGATATTGTCCAATCAGCCGCAAAATTAGTTGGAAATAACAATAAAGATTTGAAGGACCTATGTATATCAGCACCTTCAAGGACCAGTAGGTCCAGCCCCTTCATGTCTGCTCCCAGCTCTACCAGCTTACCGCCGCCATCTCCCGCAGCAGCTCCAGTGGCTTCCCTTCCGATCAGGGGCCTCCAGATCGGCGCCCAGCACAAGCAGTGCACATACGGATGCTACACGGCCGTCCCCGCCACGACGTGCAACAACATCAACCCGTTAGTAATTTTAGAAAGGGGTGCGGAGTTCTATTTTAGGCGTGGCCCTTCTTTAGGCTTGGACATAATTCCAAATCTCTTTTTCTGTGAGTTCATTGGGATACAAAGTTCTTTACGTATTCTAAAAAGAACTACCAGGCACATTGTGTTTGTATATTTCTCTAACAGCTAGTATAAAGCACAATTCGTTCCCAAAATGGGAAATAAGAAATTTTTAATAGCATCCAACTTGCATAAATATAACAACATTCACTATTAAACAATTTATCTTCAGACTCACATGTCGGAAAATTTTCGGAAGGCAAATGCTATCTACCAATTGCAAGATCTGTAGATGCTCAGAGGTGTCAAATACATTTATGTATATGGAAAAAAATTAGTACCTCCAAATTTATAATACACCTCATTGAGTTAGTAACTCTGAGCTTAAATACCATAGCTGACAAGAAATTCTTTGGCAAAATAGCATATTTTGTCGAGTGTATGGTTAAGATGAAAAGCATACTTTTTGAACAACAAAAAAACATGTAAAACATACTCCATATTTGCAGCCGATGCTAGTTCTGCAGTCAAAATAGAACTTACGTAGTTACACAATTTATTAGCATCTGGGATGGACGACACGGCTAGGCTAAATATAGTTCCCTCTCAAATATAAAACATGCAAGTTATATTATGAAATAAGAGTGCATTGTGGCCACAACGACTGAATGTTGAAGCCTACACCACCGGTATCTTGCCTGCCTTGTTGTTATACTTATGCACCTCACTTATTCCCTGAATCCCCTTTGGTGTAAGATGCAGGGGAAAAGATATTTCAGCTAGAACCAATAATGCACAGCAAGTTGGTTAAGAAAACCTACGCATATCCATTTTATACAGACGGCACATACATTATTGATGTATGATTACTCTACAAACAATCTGAACCTGGAACCAGGATAACCAAACACGTTATTAAGTGAATGCTTAATATACAAAGAGATTCTTTAGCATACTTGGGTAATCCAGATTCGCAGGTTCTTGTTAGATGTGTATAGCTTCTTTCGGTTTATCCCCATTATATAAGGGGTCTCTTGCACTTTACCACATACTTGTATATGTATTGGCCTTTGGCCCTCCTGAGAATACAGTTGCTCACTTATCCAACATGGTATCAGAGCCAGGTTCCTCTTCCTCTCCCGCACGCTGCAGCACCGTACCTAGCTTCCCCGTCGCCGGCCATCTCCTTCCTCGTTGCCGGCCACCTTCTCCATGCCCGGCAGCCCCTGTCCGCGCCCGCCGGGCTCACCCACGCCCAGGACGCGCCTTCCTCGCCCGGCTGTGCTCAGGCCTCGCCCCGGCCGTGCCCAGGCCGCGCCCAGGCTGCGCCCTAATCTCGCCCCTGGCCTTGCCCTGGCCTAGGCTACCGCATCCTGGCCTTGCCCCAGCCACGCCCAGGCCGCGCTCCTTCGCATCTGGCTGCAGCTGCCGCTGCTTCATCTACTGCCGCGGGTGCAGCCCAGGGACGGCTCTCCTTCTGGCCTCCCGATTCCCCACTCGGGCTAGCGTGAGTCTTTCCGCCCCGATCTAGATCGGGAAGCGTTGACCAAAAAAAAGGGAGACAGACAGAGTTCCCTAATGTCTTCCTCGGGCTATGTTGCAGTCCCTAGGTGCTCCGTGGTCTTCGATGGCACCAACTATGCTGAGTTTGTGGGGTTCATGCGCATCCATATGCGTGGCCTTCTTCTGTGGGGTGTTCTTTCTGGTGATGTCCCCTGCCCGCCATGCCCTGTTGCGCCCGTGGCTCCAATCCCACCGGTGTCGCCGGTACTTGCTGCTAAGGCTTCTCAGGCTGACCGTGATGCCGCCAAGGCCCTTGATGATGCTGCAGTTGATGCTTATGATTAGCAGGTATCTGCCTATTCCGATGCTCTTTCGGTGTACCAGGATGATCTCTCTGCTTACACTCAGTGGTGCAATGATGATGCTCGTGCTGCGGCTGTTCTCACTGCCAGTGTCCTCCCTCAGTTTGCTTCAGAGTTCAAGGGACTTGGCACAGTTGCAGCGATGTGGTCTTATCTTTGTCAGCGCTATCATCCCTCTGGTGATGCTCTCTATCTATCTGTGGTGCGTCAGGAGCACGCCCTTCAGCAAGGTGATTCCTCTGTTGATGAGTTCTATTCACATTGCTCTGCCATCTGGTGTCAGCTTGACTCTCTTCGGACAGTTGTTTGTGGCACCTGTCGTTGCTGCCAGACTACTCGGTCTGATCTGGAGTTTCAGCGGGTCCATGAGTTCTTATCACGTCTCCGCTCTGAGTTTGAACCGCGCCGTGCTCACTTACTTGCTTGTGGTCGTGTTCCTATCTCGGAGGTGCTTGCTGAGCTTCGTGGTGAAGAGACCCGCCTTCTCTCTGCTGGTTTGCTAGTGGTCCCATTTGTGTTGGCTGCTCGGGCTCCTGTGTCATCACCTCGGCTCACCGCTCCACCGCTCCTTCCCACACCTTCTGGGGGGATGGGTCGCCCTGCTTATACTGAGAGGGGCACGTCGCGCCGTGACACCGTCTGTGGTTACTGCTCCCGGCCAGGTCACCCAGAGTCTGATTGTCGCCAGAAGAAGCGAGATCAGAGGCGCTCCTTCTCCAGCGGGACTCCTGTGTCTTCCTCAACTCCGTCACTCACTGACCAGGACATTGTTCGCCTCAAGCGACTTCTTGCTTCCTCGGGCTCCTCCTCGACTGGCTCCGCTGCTGCTGTGACTGCATCCTCTTCCTCACCATCACCGGCATCTACTCAGTCAGGTACATCCTCGTGGGTTCTAGATTCTGGAGCCTCCTTTCATATGTCTTCTGATTCTTCCGTGTTGTCTTCTCTCCGACCTCTTGATTCGCCTATTAATGTTCTTACTGCCGATGGCACATCTCTTCCTTTTGCTAGTCGTGGTATTCTTTCCACTCCGTCCTTTTTTGTTCCGAGTGTTTCACATGTTCCTCATCTTACCATGAATCTTTTTTCCGCTGCCCAACTTATTGATTCTGGTTGTCGTGTCATTCTTGATACCGACTCTTGCTCCATTTAGGATCGTCACACCAAGGCTTTGGTTGGTGCTGGCCCTCGGCACCGTGAGTCAGAGGGCCTTTGGGAGGTTGACTGGCTTTGTGTTCCTTCCGCTTCCACCACTTCTGCCAGCTCCCGTGCTCTTGCTGCCTCTTCGTCTGCGTCCTTCCAGCAGTGGCATCATCGCCTTGGTCACATCTATGGCTCTCGCTTGTCTTCTTTAGTTCGTCAGGGCCTCTTAGGTTTTGTATCTGGAGATGTCTCCTTACATTGTAATGATTACAGACTTGGCAAACAGACTCAGTTACCTTATCCTACTAGTGAGTCAGTATCTCAGCATCCGTTTGACTTAGTTCATTCTGATATCTGGGGTCCTGCTCCCTTTGATTCGAAAGGTGGTCATCGCTACTATGTTTTGTTTATTGATGATTTCTCTCGCTACACTTGGCTCTACTTCATGAAATCTCGTAGCGAGGTTCTCTCTATATACAAACGTTTTGCTACCATGGTTCACACTCAGTTTGCCACGTCCATTCGTACTTTTCGTGCTGACTCCGCTGGGGAGTATATGTCTCAGCTGTTGCATGGTTTTCTAGCGAAACAGGGTACTCTTGCCCAGTTCTCATGTCCTGGGGCTCATGCTCAGAATGGCGTTGCCGAACGCCAGCATCGTCATTTGCTTGAGACGGCTCGTGCGCTAATGATTGTTGCTTCCCTTCCACCCCATTTTTGGGTTAAGGCTGTTTCCACATCCACCTATCTCATCAACATTCAGCCATCGACTGCTCTTCAGGGTGCTATTCCTATGGAGTGTCTCACTGGTCGCTCTCCTGACTACTCAGCTCTTCGTATGTTTGGATGTGTGTGCTATGTTCTTCTTGCCTCCCGAGAACGCACCAAACTGACTGCTCAGTCGGTTGAGTGTGTTTTCCTTAGCTACAGTGATGAGCACAAGGGCTATCGATGTTGGGATCCTGTGGGTCGTCGCTTGCGCATCTCGCGTCATGTGACTTTTGACGAGTCTCGTTCTTACTACCCACGTCCTTCTTCCTCGAGTTTCTCTGTCGACGACCTTTCTTTCCTTCTCCTTCTCCTTCCCGATACATCCCGCTACGTGCCTCCTGTGTCACCTCTTCCTCCGGCACCCCTCATTCCTTCTCATTCACCACCGACCCCGTCTTCTTCATCCTCCTTATCCACCTCTCCATCATCATCTCCAGTCTGTCATCCTCTCTCCCCGTTTCCTCTCCACTATACTCGTCGACCTCGTACTGAGGATGTCTCCTCTGACGAGCCTTCCACCTCTGCTGCACCTCTCACGCCTCCCCCGGTTCACAACCTCCATGCTCGGCCTTGCCCCTGCCTGATCGCTACTCCCCTGATCGGTATGGTCTCTCTGTTATTGCTGAGCCCACTTCCTATCGGACTGCCATGACTCAGCCTGAATGGCAACTTGCGATGGCCGAAGAGCTTGCTGCTCTTGAGCGCTCTGGCACATGGGATCTGGTTCCCCTTCCTTCCGGTGTTCGTCCCATCACCTGCAAGTGGGTCTACAAGATTAAGACTCGATCCGATGGTTCTCTTGAGCGCTACAAAGCTCGTCTTGTGGCCCGTGGTTTCCAGCAGGAGCAGGGGCGCGATTATGATGAGACATTTGCTCCTGTGGCCCACATGACCACTGTCCGCACTCTTCTTGTTGTGGCTTCTGTTCGTCAGTGGTCCATCTCTCAACTCGATGTTCAGAACGCTTTTCTCAATGGTGAGTTGCGTGAGGAGGTTTATATGCAGCCACCACCGGGGTACTATGCTCCTGATGGTATGGTCTGTAGACTTCGCCGCTCCCTATATGGTCTCAAACAGGCCCCTTGCGCCTGGTTTGAGCGCTTTGCCTCTGTGGTGACCGCCGCTGGTTTCTTGCCCAGTAATCATGATCCAGCGTTGTTTGTTCACACGTCTCCTTGTGGTCAAACTCTTCTCCTTCTCTATGTTGATGACATGATCATCACTGGTGACGACTGTGATTACATTTCCTTTGTTAAGGCTCGTCTCCGCGACCAGTTTCTCATGACTAACCTTGGTCCACTTCGCTATTTTCTTGGGATTGAGATCTCTTCGACCTCTGATGGCTTCTACATCTCCCAAGAAAAATATATTCAGGATCTTCTTACTCGCGCTGCTCTCGGTGATGAGCGCACTGTTGTCACTCCCATGGAGCTCAACGTTCAGCTTCGTGCCTCTGATGGTGACACTCTTCCTAATCCCACTCGCTATCGTCACCTTGTTGGCAGTCTTGTCTATCTTGCTGTTACGCGTCCTGACATCTCCTATCCTGTCCACATTCTGAGTCAGTTCGTTTCAGCCCCCACCTCTGTCCACTATAGTCATCTCCTCCATGTTCTACGATATCTTCATGGCACGATCTCTCAGCGCCTTTTCTTTCCCCGCTCCAGCTCTCTTGAGCTCCAGGCCTACTCTGATGCTACCTGGGCTAGTGATCCTTCTGATCGACGCTCACTGTCTGCTTATTGTGTCTTTCTTGGTGGCTCTCTTATTGCCTAGAAGACAAAGAAACAGACTGCAATTTCTCGCTCGAGTACAGAGGCTGAGTTGCGAGCCATGGCTATGCTGACGACTGAGCTGATATGGTTACGATGGCTACTTGAGGATTTTGGTGTGTCTGCTACTACATCGACTCCTTTATTGTTCGACAGTACTGGTGCTATCAGCATTGCGCGTGACCCAGTGAAGCATGAGCTCACCAAGCACATCGGTGTGGATGCCCACTTTGCGCGTGCTGCTGTGCAGGATCAGACTCTCGCTCTTCACTATGTGCCCTCTAAGTTACAGTTGGCAGACTTCTTCACGAAGGCACAGACTCGAGCGCAACATAGTTTTCTTCTCTCCAAACTCAGTGTTGTCGACCCACCATGAGTTTGAGGGGGGGGTGTTAGATGTGTATAGCTCCTTTCGGTTTATCCCCATTGTATAAGGGGTTTCTTGCACTTTACCACACACCTATATATGTATTGGCCTTTGGCCCTCCTGAGAATACAGTTGCTCACTTATCCAACAGTTCTATGCCATGTACTTCGGAACTAAAGGAAGGAATGGACATGACTTGTTACAAAATCCTCCTTGAGGTACTATGCAGTGCAAAGTAATGCAACCAAATATAACTCATCAGCTACTGGTCATTCTACCCTATTCTGCTAAACACTGGTACTCTATAAATTAATCTTATCATTGTGAACTTAGGTTACGAGTTACATACCTGTCTTCCATCCAAGAAATACTGTAGAGATCACCTAAGCAGGTAATATACTTGGAAGGAGGCGATGGTTCCATTCCTGGGAAGTATGTACCCCAGCTGCTTTATTCTGCATTAGATGTTGTTGTGACATAAATATTGAGGTCTGCAGGCATCAAACCCTCAAAAATAATGCCACTTTCACAAGCTTCCACATATATAACCTGCCAATTATAGCACCAATTTCAATCAAACAGGACAAGGTTACCATGAAGTAACTATGGGCAGCCTTACCATTTTTGCGTAGGTGTTGGATGCATGTTTTTATTGTAAGACCTTGATAAAATCCGCAATATAGAGATATGGCTGGTTGGGCATACCTGAAACTTGCAAAGGTCAATACACAAGATGAACAAAACAAACTAATATAACAAAACAATGGACATAACTTCCACACACCAAGGACTCCAGGACCCCGTAATGCACCAGAACACTGGATACAGTAGGAATCGGCTAGCTCGCAGGCGTGCCCTGCATGCACCATCCTATCATGAGGTTACCAAGGTGTCAAATCAGAAAGGATTAGTTTGTAAGGGATACACTAATTGATATGAACTCAACATTCATGGATCTGAGTCCCCAACAAATATGAAAAAGTATCTCTGAATTGCTCAAAAATAAGAACGAAACTCTTCATTGTTTGAGACAAACTGAAAAGGGTAAACTTGTGACTTTTTGACAATAAAGTTTCCATCTCCTGGAATAGATGGAGGGTGGTAGCAAAGATCGGAACTTAGTAGAAGGGGTGGAGACTGGAGAGGGCCGGATCCAGCTGCAAGGTGGGGGTGACCGGATCGGCAGAGAGGCAAGGAGGGGAGAAATCGAAGGACCTAAGGCAGCAGTGGTTTCCACGTGTATCCCTGTCCCCGGCGGCAGCGACGGCTCCCCTATACTCGGCAGCGACGCTGGTGGAGGCCATGGGGTGGTGGCGCAGGGGAGGCAGCGACACATGATGAGGAAGATCGATGAGCCTACGGCAACAAGGAGACAGAAATGTCGGGCGCACATGAGGATGATGGTGATGCCGTTACTCGCGACGTACGGGCGGGAGGCGCCGGCGTGGCCAGGGCGGCTGCGTCCTAGGGAGGGAGACGAGAGCGTTTTTTTTAGGATAGGGCTTCACGCTGCAGCGGCGGTGGGGTATGGGATGACTTGGGGTTTTTTTCGTGCCCGTGCCTGGAAAAGAAGGACGTAGAAAAACCTAACGTGGATGGAACAGTGGGAGATGAGACGAAAAAAAACCTACGGAAAAAAAACCGGACGAAAATGGTGGGACCAAAATTAACCAGCGGAGACTACCAACTGAGACACTAGGAGTAGAGACTCCTAATGGAGCAGTTGGTAATCTCTCTTCCAGGTTTTTTTTCGTCCCACCTCCCAAGGGTTTTTTTGGTACCTCCTCCCACCTTTGCTGGGTTTTTTTTCATAGATTTTTTTCGTCCCCTCCCCCCACTTCATCGGTTTATTTTCGCGTCACCCTCTCACACAATGAAACAAATCTAAACAGATCAGAACTTTCCATACTGGCGCAAGTTATTTAGTAATGTAGAATCAATCACGAACAATCTCTAAAGATCAAATCTAAATTAGTTAACCTTACCTTAAATCACTCAATCACATTAATTAGAACACAAATAATTGATTTTCAGAAAAATCGCTCAATCACATTAACCTTACCTTAACTCACAGATGGTAATCAATCTCCAAATAAAGGAAACAATACATCGAGGGAGCAGTAAATATACTCCCTTTCTTATGACATGTATATGATCTTCCCTTCCCTCTCCATTGTCGAGCGTTCTTGATTATCGAGGCCGATGCTTGGGTTGCATCACTGGGTCGCGACGGTGCCGGAGGGCGAGGACGGCGAGGCCGGGTGCGGCGGCACCGCGTTGGCCGCGGCCGATGAAGGGGGCGAAGAAGGGCGGCTTCCCTGGCCCTGGGAGTTGGTGCGGTGGAAGCGGCACTTGAAAGACCCGGCGTGGGTGGCCGGCGCGCAGACGCACTTGGAAGCAGGCCCGTGGCCCGCGCCGGACGGTGCCCACACCGACCCAGGCCACCTCCTCCGCGTATTCTTGGAGCTGTGGCTGGCCGATTTACATGAAATTAATTCCCTCAGTTGTGGTGGCAAATATAATACACATAATCCATATTGTTATGCACTAGCGTGTGTGTGAAATAGATGGATTATGGTCCCGTAACCAATAAGATGAATATGTGTGTGTGTGTGTGTGTTAGAGAGAGAGAGAGAGGGAGAGGGGGAGAGAGAGAGGGAGAGGGGAGAGAGAGTGAGGAAGAGGGTGATACGTCTCCAACGTATCTATAATTTTTTATTGTTCCATGCTATTATATATTTTGTTTTGGATGTTTAATGGGCTTTATTATACACTTTATATTATTTTTGGGACTAACCTATTAACCCAAGGCCCAGTGCAAATTGCTGTTTTTTTTTGCCTATTTCAGTGTTTCGCAGAAAGAAAAAAATCAAACGGAATCCAAACGGAATGAAACCTTCGGGAGCATGATTTTTGGAACAAATGTGATCCAGGGGACTTGAAGTGGGCGTCAAGCAATCAACGAGGAGGCCACGAGGCAGGGGGCGTGCCTACCCCCCTAGGCGCGCCCTCCACCCTCGTGGGCCCCTCGTGGCTCCACCGACCTACTTCTTCCTCCTATATATACCTACGTACCCCGAAACCATCGAAGAGCACCACGAAAACATAATTCCACCGCCGCAACCTTCTGTACCCGTGAGATCCCATCTTGGGGCCTTTTCCGATGCTCCACCGGAGGGGGCATCGATTATGGAGGGCTTCTACATCAACACCATAGCCTCTCTGATGATGTGTGGGTAGTTTACCACAGACCTTCGGGTCCATAGTTATTAGCTAGATGTCTTCTTCTCTCTCTTTGGATCTCAATACAAAGTTCTCCTCAATCTTCTAGGAGATCTATTCGATGTAACTGTTTTTGCGGTGTGTTTGTCGAGATCCGATGAATTGTGGGTTTATAATCAAGATTATCTATGAACAATATTTGAATATTCTCTGAATTCTCTTATGTATGATTGGTTATATTTGCAAGTCTCTTCGAATTATCAGTTTGGTCTGGCCTACTAGATTGATCTTTCTTGCAATGGGAGAAGTGCTTAGCTTTGGGTTCAATCATGCGGTGCTCGATCCCAGTGACAGTAGGGGAAACGACACGTACTGTATTGTTGCCATCGAGGATAAAAAGATGGGGTTTATATCATGTTGCATGAGTTTATCCCTCTACATCATGTCATCTTACCTAATGCGTTACTCTGTTCTTATGAACTTAATACTCTAGATGCATGCTGGATAGCGGTCGATGTGTGGAGTAATAGTAGTAGATGCAGGCAGGAGTCGGTCTACTTGTCACGGACGTGATGCCTATATACATGATCATGCCTAGATACTCTCATAATTATGCACTTTTCTATCAATTGCTCGATAGTAATTTGTTCACCCACCGTAATACTTATGCTATCTTGAGAGAAACCACTAATGAAACCTATGGCCCCCAGGTCTATTTTCCATCATATAAGTTTCCAATCTATTTTTGCTTTGCAATCTTTACTTTTAGTCTTTATCATAAAAATACCAAAAATATTATCATCTCTATCAGATCTTGTTGGGGATATAACTATTTGTGTAAGCCGCCCAGGAGGGGCCGGGTTACGCAAAACGATTCATCATCTGAAGCCCAGGATATCAAGCTTGAAGATGCCGGTTCAATAAAGGGCCTAAAGCCCACAGGCGACTTAAGGCCCGTAGTGATAAACCGCCATGATGGCATGGCTTGTATTATAAGGCAGGATTAACTAGTCACCGAGCCGGACGCTGTTTATGAGCCGGCCGGGACTCTGTAGGCCGCAGGGCGTCAACCCGTGTATATAAGGGGACGACCCGCCGGCGGTTTAGGGCAAGTAACATCCAATCGAGAACCGGGCATAGCGTATCTCGCTCCCTGGTCATCGAAACCCTAGCAATATCAACCCAACTAGACGTAGGCTTTTACCATCATCGTAAGGGGCCGAACTAGTATAAAAACTCTCTCGTGTCCCTTGTCCTATTAACCCCTTTGAGCTTCCTAGTTGCGATGGCTCCACGCTTAAGTCCTTGCAAGAGGACATCTGCCGTGACAATTCCACGACAGTTGGCGCCCACCATGGGGCCAGCGCATGGTGGATTTCATTTCTTGAATGGCAACTTCGAAGGGCTCAAGGGATACGCTGTAGGCCGGATGACCAAAAGTCATCGCGGCAAGCTCTACATCGACGACCACTGGCTGGGGCCCCGATGCCGGCTCAATTGAGTACGGGTACCGGGTCCCCTTCGACGGAATCCACGTCTTCATCGGTCGGATCGGCAAGCCGGGCCCTGAGCCGGACATCTGCACCGACGTCATCGAGACGGCTCAGCGTGCGAGACCCGCCCGGGCTCATCCCGCCATGAGGCGTGCCTTCGTGGGTTGCATCCATGGAGTACTTTCTGAAGGGTCTGTGGATGGCGGTGAGACGGCCGTCTATTCTGACGGTGAATCGTCCACTGGTGAGACGGATTCGTTATACCAATTGCAAGACAGCAGGCTTGGGGGCCATTCCGATGGCAGCAGTATTCCGGACCCCTTTGAGCCGCCAAGCAGTGTAGGGGTCTTCATGGCTGGCACTCAACCCGGCCAAAACTCTACGGCTGCAGCAGCAATAACGTCCAGGTCAGGAGCAGCCGGGGCAGGAGGCCTTGTGCGCCCGCCGGCTAAGGTGCTGATTGATCTCATGGACAAGTTGACGGCCCTGTTAACCGCTACAGTTATTCCTGCGAGTCAAGATGAGCACAATGCAGAGGTGGCACAGGTACGTGAGGAGATAACCTGTGCCAAGGAGGCCCTAGCGGCTGAGGACACCCGACTGGCCGCAGAGCGGGCGGCTTTGGATGCACGGGCCCAACAGATACAGTCGGAGGCTTTCCAGCTTACGATGAGCCTGAACGCGTCTAACGAGGTGATGAGGAGGAGACACCAGAAAACTCAATCCCGTTTGCTACCGGTTTATGATCCTCGGAACCTTTTTCCACACACAGAGCCGGCCCTAGTAACCCGCCGGAGGCAAATCAATTCGTAACACCCGGAGCAGGAGGACCGGTTCAGCCTCGGGTGATGGCACCTCCTCACGTGAATATGGCCCCGCCCCGTCAATTACCAACACCATCAGGTCACTTTTCTAACCCCATGGAGAACCTGATCGCCGCATCAGCACGTCTGGCGGCTCTCCCAGTGGACGGCGACGATCCGACAGCGGTGGAGACGTGAAGGATCAGAGAACTTGTTGTAACGCCCCGAGCCCGGCGCCCCAGAAGACTTCCAGCTATTCCAAGCTTTGTCGTGTGTTTCATTTGTGCTTGCTATTTTATTTTTTGCATTGCATCATGCCATCATGTCATTAATCTTTGCATCATGAGCTTTGCATCATGTCATTTAATTCAACCAGTTAAATCGTATGGATCTTCGGTCCATTTAAATCGAGGGAAATGCACATGGTGATTTCTCTTTATAACTTATATCCTCCCAATATTATTAGGGAGCTATAAAAATAGTATTCCATTGTTTTGGAATTGATCATAACACACTTGCATAAATATATCCCATGCCATTGTGATCTCAACTCTTGGTCTCCAACCTTGCCCATAATTTCTTCACCATTTTCCGGAGCTCCATTTAAACATCTCAACATTTTGGCCTTTCCTAAACCTTCTCCTTGTTCAAACCATTTGAATTAAATTCAAATGTAAACCTTGCAATCTTGCCCACTCCATTTTCCTTGGAACGAGCACATTTTTATGAGCCCAGGAAAATTGTCCTCCTGCTCAACTTCTTTTCCCTAGCCCATCTTCTTTTTCCTTCTCTCTAATGCTTTTCTGTTAAAGAAAATTAGTGAGGGAGAGAGATCCCAGCCCAACCGCCACTTGTATCTAGCCGGCCCAGTTGGCCCCAAGGCCCAGCCGCCCCCACCATCCCTCCTTGTTGGGGAACGTAGTAATTTCAAAATTTTCCTACGCACACGCAAGATCATGGTGATGCATAGCAACGAGAGGGGAGAGTGTTGTCTACGTACCCTCGTAGACCGAAAGCGGAAGCGTTATATCAACGCGGTTGATGTAGTCATACGTCTTCACGATCCGACCGATCCAAGCACCGTTACTCCGGCACCTCCGAGTTCTTGGCACACGTTCAGCTCGATGACGATCCTCGGGCTCCGATCCAGCAAAGCGTCGAGGAAGAGTTCCGTCAGCACGACGGCGTGGTGACGATCTTGATGTACTACTGACGCAGGGCTTCGCCTAAGCACTGCGACAATATGACCGAGGTGGAATTTGGTGGCAGGGGGCACCGCACACGGCTAAGGAAAGATCTCAATGATCAATTGTGTGTCCAAGGTGTGCCCCTTGCCTCAGTATATAAAGGATGGAGGAGGAGGAGGCCGGCCAAGCCAATTGGTGCGGCCAAGATGTGGAGTCCTACTAGGACTCCAAGTCCTAGTAGGAGTCCACCAAGTGGGGAGGAAGGGAGAAGGAAGTGGAGGAGAAGGAAAGGTGGTCGGCCCCCTTTTCCCTAGTCCAATTCGGACCAGAGGGAAGGGGGGGCGCAGCAGCCCCTTGGCCCTTTTTTCTCTTCCCACTAAAGCCCATCAAGGCCCATTGCTTCTTCCTCGTATTCCCGTAACTCCCCGGTACCTCCGAAAATACCCGAACCACTCAGAACCGTTCCGATGTCCGAATATAGTCGTCCAATATATCGATCTTTATGTCTCGACCATTTCGAGACTCCTCGTCATGTCCCCGATCTCATCCAGGACTCCGAACTCCTTCGGTACATCAAAACTCATAAACTCATTATAACTGTCATCGTAACCTTAAGCGTGCGGACCCTACGGTTCGAGAACAATGTAGACATGACCGAGACACGTCTCCGGTCAATAACCAATAGCGGGACCTGGATGCCCATATTGGCTCCTACATATTCTGCGAAGATCTTTATCGGTCAGACCGCATAACAACATACGTTGTTCCCTTTGTCATCGGTATGTTACTTGCCCGAGATTCGATCATCGGTATGCAATACCTAGTTCAATCTCGTTACCGGCAAGTCTCTTTACTCGTTTCGTAATACATCATCCCGCAACTAACTCATTAGTTGCAATGCTTGCAAGGCTTAAGTGATGTGCATTACCGAGAGGGCCCAGAGATACCTCTCCGACGATCGGAGTGACAAATCCTAATCTCGAAATACGCCAACCCAACATCTACCATTGGAGACACCTGTAATACTCCTTTATAATCACCTAGTTACGTTGTGACGTTTGGTAGTACCCAAAGTGTTCCTCCGGCAAACGGGAGTTGCATAATCTCATAGTCATAGGAACATGTATAAGTCATGGATAAAAGCAATAGCAACATACTAAACGATAGGGTGCTAAGCTAATGGAATGGGTCATGTCAATCAGATCATTCAACTAATGATGTGACCTCATTAATCAAATAACAACTCCTTGTTCATGGTTAGGAAACATAACCATCTTTGATTAATGAGCTAGTCAAGTAGAGGCATACTAGTGACACTCTGTTTGTCTATGTATTCACACATGTATTATGTTTCCTGTTAATACAATTCTAGCATGAATAATAAACATTTATCATGATTTAAGGAAATAAATAATAACTTTATTATTGCCTCTAGGGCATATTTCCTTCAGTCTCCCACTTGCACTAGAGTCAATAATCTAGTTCACATCGCCATGTGATTTACCAGCAATAGTTCACATCACCATGTGATTAACACCCATAGTTCACATCGATATGTGACCAACACTCAAAGGGTTTACTAGAGTCACTAATCTAGTTCACATCGCTATGTGATTAACACCCAAATAGTACTAAGGTGTGATCATGTTTTGCTTGTGAGAGAAGTTTAGTCAACGGGTCTGCCACATTCAGATCCGTTATGTATTTTGCAATTTTCTATGTCTACAATGCTCTATGCGGAGCTACTCTAGCTAATTGCTCCCACTTTAAATATGTATCTAGATCGAGACTTAGAGTCATCCAGATCGGTGTCAAAACTTGCATCGACGTAACCCTTTACGACGAACCTTTTGTCACTTCCATAATCGAGAAACATATCCTTATTCCCCTAAGGATAATTTTGACCGTTGTCCAGTGATCTACTCCTAGATCACCATTGTTCTCCCTTGCTTAACTCAGTGTAGGGTATACAATAGATCTGGTAAACAGCATGGCATACTTTATAGAACCTATGGCCGAGGCATAGGGAATGACTTTCATTCTCTTTCTATCTTCTGTCGTGGTCGAGCTTTGAGTCTTACTCAATTTCACACCTTGTAACACAGGAAAGAACTCTTTCTTTGACTGTTCCATTTTGAACTACTTCAAAATCTTGTCAAGGTATGTACTCATTGAAAAAAACTTATCAAGCGTCTTGATCTATCTCTATAGATCTTGATACTCAATATGTAAGCAGCTTCACCGAGGTCTTTCCTTGAAAAACTCCTTTCAAACACTCTTTTATGCTTTGCAGAATAATTCTACATTATTTCTGATCAACAATATGTCATTCACATATACTTATCAGAAATGCTGTAGTGCTCCCACTCACTTTCTTGTAAATACAGGCTTCACAGCAAGTCTGTATAAAACTATATGTTTTGATCAACTTATCAAAGCGTGTATTCCAACTCTGAGATGCTTGCACCAGTCCATAGATGGATCGCTGGAGCTTGCATATTTTGTTAACACCTTCAGGATCGACAAAACCTTCTAGTTGCATCGTATACAACTCTTCTTTAATAAATCCATTAAGGAATGTAGTTTTGTTTATCCATTTGCCGGATTTCATAAAATGCGGCAATTGCTAACATGATTCGGACAGACTTAAGCATAGATACGAGTGAGAAACTCTCATCGTAGTCAACACCTTGAACTTGTCGAAAACCTTTTGCGACAATTCTAGCTTTGTAGATAGTAACACTACTATCAGTGTCCGTCTTCCTCTTCAAGATCCATTTATTTTCTTTGGCTTGCCGATCATCGGGCAAATCCATCAAAGTCCATACTTTGTTCTCATACATGGATCATATCTCAGATTTCATGGCCTCTAACCATTTCGCGGAATCTGGGCTCATCATCGCTTCCTCATAGTTCGCAAGTTCGTCATGGTCTAGTAACATGACTTCCAGAACAGGATTACCGTACCACTCTGGTGCGGATCTCACTCTGGTTTACTTACGAGATTCGGTAGTAACTTGATCTTGAAGTTACATGATCATCATCATTAGCTTCCTTACTAATTGGTGTAGTAGTCACAAGAACAGATTTCTGTGATGAACTACTTTCCAATAAGGGAGAAGGTACAATTACCTTATCAAGTTTTCTACTTTCCTCCCACTCACTTCTTTCGAGAGAAACTCCTTCTCTGGAAAGGATCCATTCTCAGCAACGAATATCTTGCCTTCGGATCTGTGATAGAAGGTGTACCCAACAGTCTCCTTTGGGTACCTATGAAGACACATTTCTCCGATTTGGGTTTGAGCTTATCAGGATGAAACTTTTTCACATAAGCATCGTAACCCCAAACTTTAAGAAACGACAACTTTGGTTTCTTGCCAAACCACAGTTCATATTGTGTCGTCTCAACGGACTTTAGATGGTGCCCCTTTTAATGTGAATGCAGCTGTCTCTAATGCATGATCCCAAAATGATATTGGTAAATCGGTAAGAAGCATCATAGATTGTACTATATCCAATAAAGTACGGTTATGACGTTCGGACACACCATTATGCTGTGGTGTTCCAGGTGGCATGAATTTGTGAAACTATTCCACATTGTTTTAATTGAAGACCAAACTCGTAACTCAAATATTTGTCTCCGCGATCAGATCGTAGAAACCTTATTTTCTTGTCACGATGATTTTCCACTTCACTCTAAAATTCTTTGAACTTTTCAAATGTTTTAGACTTATGTTTCATCAAGTAGATATACCCATATCTGCTCAAATCATCTGTGAAGGTCAGAAAATAATGATACTTGTCGCGAGCCTTAATATTCATCGGACCACATACATCAGTATGTATGATTTCCAACAAATCTGTTGCTTGCTTCATTGTTTCGGAGAACGGCGTTTTAGTCATCTTGCCCAAGAGGCATGGTTCGCAAGCATCAAGTGATTCATAATCAAGTGATTCCAAAAGTCCATCAGCATGGAGTTTCTTCATGCGCTTTACACCAATATGACCTAAACGGCAATGCCACAAATAAGTTGCACTATCATTATTAACTTTGCATCTTTTTGGCTTCAATATTATGAATATGTGTATCACTACGATCGAGATCCAACAAACCAATTTCGTTGGTGTGTATGACCATAGAAGGTTTTATTCATGTAAACAGAACAACAATTGTTCTCTAACTTAAATGAATAACTGTACTGCAATTAACATGATCAAATCATATTCATGCTCAACGCAAACACCAAATAACACTTATTTAGTTTCAACACTAATCCCGAAAGTATAGGGAGTGTGTGATGATGATCATATCAATCTTGGAACCACTTCCAACACACATCGTCACCTTGCCCTTTAACTAGTCTTTGTTCATTCTGCAACTCCCGTTTCGAGTTACTAATTTTAGCAACTGAACTAGTACCAAATACTGAGGGGTTGCTATGAACACAAGTAAAGTACACATCAATAACATGTATATCAAATATACTTATGTTCACTTTGCCATCCTTCTTATCCGCCAATCACTTGGGGTAGTTCCGCTTCCAGTGACCAGTCCCTTTGCAGTAGAAGCACTTAGTCTCAGGCTTAGGACCAGACTTGGGCTTTTTCACTTGAGCAGCAACTTGCTTGCCGTTCTTCTTGAAGTTCCCCTTCTTTCCTTTTGCCCTTTTCTTGAAACTAGTGATCTTGTCAACCATCAACACTTGATGTTTTTCTTTGATTTCTACCTTCGCCGATTTTAGCATCGCGAAGAGCTTGGGAATATTTTCCGTTATCCCTTGCATATTATAGTTCATCACGAAGTTCTACTAACTTGGTGATGGTGACTAGAGAATTCTGTCAATCACTATTTTATCTGGAAGATTAACTCCCACTTGATTCAAGCGATTGTAGTACTCAGACTATCTGAGCACATGCTCACTAGTTGAGCGATTCTCCTCCATCTTTTAGCTATAGAACTTGTTGGAGACTTCATATCTCTCAACTCGGGTATTTGCTTGAAATATTAACTTCAACTCCTGGAACATCTCGTATGGTCCATGACGTTCAAAACGTCTTTGAAGTCCCGATTCTAAGCCGTTAAGCATGGTGCACTAAACTATTAAGTAGTCATCATATTGAGCTAGCAAAACGTTCATAACGTCTGCATCTGCTCCTGCAAAAGGTCCGTTACCTAGCGGTGCATCAAGGACAAAATTCTTCTGTGCAGCAATGAGGATAAACCTCAGATTACGGATCCAATCCACATCATTGCTACTAACATTTTTTAACACAATTTTCTCTAGGAACATATCAAAATAAACACAGGGAAGCAACAATGCGAGCTATTGATCTACAACATAGATATGCTGATACTACCAAGACTAAGTTCATGATAAATTAAAGTTCAATTAATCATATTACTTAAGAACTCCCACTTAGATAGACATCCCTCTAATCTTCTAAGTGATCACGTGATCCAAATCAACTAAACCATAACCGATCATCACGTGAAATGGAGTAGCTTTCAATGGTGAACATCATTATGTTGATCATATCTACTATATGATTCACGCTCGACCTTTCGGTCTCCGTGTTCCGAGGTCATATCTTATATGCATAGCTCGTCAAGTATAACCTGAGTATTCCGCGTGTGCAACTGTTTTGCACCCGTTGTATTTGAACGTAGAGCCTATCACACCCGATCATCACGTGGTGTCTCAGCACGAAGAACTTTTGCAACGGTGCATACTCAGGGAGAACACTTCTTGATAATTTAGTGAGAGATCATCTTATAATGCTACCATCAATCAAAGCAAGATAAGATGCATAAAAAGATAAACATCACATGCAATCAATATAAGTGATATGATATGGTCATCATCATCTTGTGCTTGTGATCTCCATCTCCGAAGCACCGTCATGATCACCATCGTCACCGGCGCGACACCTTTATCTCCATCGTAGCATCGTTGTCGTCTCGCCAATCTTATGCTTCCACGACTATCACTACCGCTTAGTAATAAAGTAAAGCATTACATCGCGATTGCATTGCATACAATAAAGCGACAACCATATGGCTCCTGCCAGTTGCCGATAACTCGGTTACAAAACATGATCATCTCATACAATAAAATTTAGCATCATGTCTTGACCATATCACATCACAACATGCCCTGCAAAAACAAGTTAGACGTCCTCTACTTTGTTGTTGCAAGTTTTACGTGGCTGCTATGGGTTTAAGCAAGAACTCATCTTACCTACGCATCAAAACCACAACGATAGTTTGTCAAATAGACTCCGTTTTAACCTTCTCAAGGACCGGGCGTAGCCACACTCGGTTCAACTAAAGTTGGAGAGACAGTCTTCCGCAAACCATCTATGTGCAAAGCACGTCGAGGGAACCGGTCTCGCGTAAGCGTACGCGTAAGGTTGGTCCGGATCGTCTCGTCCAACAATACCGCTGAACCAAAGTATGACATGCTGGTAGGCAGTATGACTTGTATCGTCCACAACTTACTTGTGTTCTACTCGTGCAAATAACATCAAACCATAAAAACCTAGGCTCGGATGCCACTGTTGGGGAACGTAGTAATTTCAAAAAATTTCTACGCACACGCAAGATCATGGTGATGCATAGCAACGAGAGGGGAGAGTGTTGTCTACGTACCCTCGTAGACCGAAAGCGGAAGCGTTATATCAACGCGGTTGATGTAGTCGTACGTCTTCACGATCCGACCGATCCAAGCACCGTTACTCCGGCACCTCCGAGTTCTTGGCACACGTTCAGCTCGATGACGATCCTCGGGCTCCGATCCAGCAAAGCGTCGAGGAAGAGTTCCGTCAGCACGACGGCGTGGTGACGATCTTGATGTACTACTGACGCAGGGCTTCGCCTAAGCACTGCGACAATATGACCGAGGTGGAATTTGGTGGCAGGGGGCACCGCACACGGCTAAGGAAAGATCTCAATGATCAATTGTGTGTCCAAGGTGTGCCCCTTGCCTCAGTATATAAAGGATGGAGGAGGAGGAGGCCGGCCAAGCCAATTGGTGCGGCCAAGATGTGGAGTCCTACTAGGACTCCAAGTCCTAGTAGGAGTCCACCAAGTGGGGAGGAAGGGAGAAGGAAGTGGAGGAGAAGGAAAGGTGGCCGACCCCCTTTTCCCTAGTCCAATTCGGACCAGAGGGAAGGGGGGGCGCAGCAGCCCCTTGGCCCTTTTTTCTCTTCCCACTAAAGCCCATCAAGGCCCATTGCTTCTTCCTCGTATTCCCGTAACTCCCCGGTACCTCCGAAAATACCCGAACCACTCAGAACCCTTCCGATGTCCGAATATAGTCATCCAATATATCGATCTTTATGTCTCGACCATTTCGAGACTCCTCGTCATGTCCCCGATCTCATCCGGGACTCCGAACTCCTTCGGTACATCAAAACTCATAAACTCATTATAACTGTCATCGTAACCTTAAGCGTGCGGACCCTACGGTTCGAGAACAATGTAGACATGACCGAGACACGTCTCCGGTCAATAACCAATAGCGGGACCTGGATGCCCATATTGGCTCCTACATATTCTGCGAAGATCTTTATCGGTCAGACCGCATAACAACATACGTTGTTCCCTTTGTCATCGGTATGTTACTTGCCCGAGATTCGATCATCGGTATGCAATACCTAGTTCAATCTCGTTACCGGCAAGTCTCTTTACTCGTTTCGTAATACATCATCCCGCAACTAACTCATTAGTTGCAATGCTTGCAAGGCTTAAGTGATGTGCATTACCGAGAGGGCCCAGAGATACCTCTCCGACGATCGGAGTGACAAATCCTAATCTCGAAATACGCCAACCCAACATCTACCATTGGAGACACCTGTAATACTCCTTTATAATCACCCAGTTACGTTGTGACGTTTGGTAGTACCCAAAGTGTTCCTCCGGCAAACGGGAGTTGCATAATCTCATAGTCATAGGAACATGTATAAGTCATGGATAAAAGCAATAGCAACATACTAAACGATCGGGTGCTAAGCTAATGGAATGGGTCATGTTAATCAGATCATTCAACTAATGATGTGACCTCATTAATCAAATAACAACTCCTTGTTCATGGTTAGGAAACATAACCATCTTTGATTAATGAGCTAGTCAAGTAGAGGCATACTAGTGACACTCTGTTTGTCTATGTATTCACACATGTATTATGTTTCCTGTTAATACAATTCTAGCATGAATAATAAACATTTATCATGATTTAAGGAAATAAATAATAACTTTATTATTGCCTCTAGGGCATATTTCCTTCACTCCTAACCCTAGCCCGAAAAAAAAAAACCTGCCCGATCCCCCCTCTCCCTCTCGTTCCCTTCCACCCAGCGCTGCCAGCCACCTCTCCCGATCCCATCGCCCCTCCTCTTGATCCCCTCTCCCCATCGTCCTCCTCCTCCGCTGTCACACGCAGAGAGGAGTAGAGCCCCGCGCCCGACCTCCGCAAAACCACCGGGGCGGCCAACTCCGGCAGCCCTCCGTCGTCTGCGCCAGTGCTCCCCCTGCCTCCTCCTCGTCACCGGAGTCCAGTCGCTGCAACCAGGAGCGCCGCCGCCCTCGACCTACCTCGACGTCGTCTATGGCCACGCCTTCGCCAAGTGCCAGCGCAGGCTCGCCGCATCCTGCCGTTCTCCGTCGTCGCCGGACCCGCGCCGTCCTCTGCTTCCTCTACGGCGACCAGGGGCCACCTGGCCCGCGCGTCTCTTCCACCAGCAGCCTGCAACGCCCGAGGGGAGCCGAGCTCCTCCCCGTCCCCATGGTGGTTGCTTCCCTGCAGTCGGCGTCCAAGTCCCGCGCCCCATGACCTCTATGCATCTCGCGCTGCTGCTCTGCCTCACCACCCTCCTTCCACGCCCAAGCTCCACCCGCGATCCGTAGGCTGTCCTCCCCTGCCTTCGTTGCCGATCTTGAGAGCCACAGTTGCGGCTTGTCCTCTGCCGCTGGTTTCGTGCACCTCCCCTGCCGGTTGCATGGACGCCAAGATCCCCTTCGATTTGCCAAGACGCGGCAACTAGGAACGCCCAAGGACGCCTTCGTGGATTTTGCCAAGTTCACCGGATGCCTAGTACGACTACAGGACCGGAACGCCAAGTACATGGATACGCCAAGTTCTGCTTCGAACGTGTACGACTACACCCGATGATGCGACAAGTACCCCGACACCGTGTACATCTACACCGCCAAGACCGGACCGACAAGTACCTCGATGTCGTGTGTACCACTACATCCCATCAAACCCGAACCGCCTCGTAACGCACGCTTCAAAGGTATAACCGCGGGAACGACCGCCGTGGATCGAATGCATGTGTTGTATGAGATGTACCGTTTGCACCGTGTCCGGATTGTAACTCGTTTCCATGCCTCTAACACGTGGGAACCCGGCAGTCGCGAGCACCCCACCATCTCTAGCATGTTCCGCACATCTCCTTTTGCACCGGTATCTCCATGAGCTACCGGAACCGATATGTTGCCGTGGCACCGTTTCATTATCGTCGCCGTGGCACCCCTTTTGTTTCCGCCACGATGACAAAAATGCTCCTTAATATGCTTTTATCGACATTTTCATAAAAATTGCATAAAACTTGGTCATGACATCCGCATCATGATAACAACTTCAAGTAGGGTTAATTTGTTGTTTCCATTAATTTGTTTAAATTGCTGTTTGTTTAAATTTGCTTGAATGGCATGTTAAAATGATTTATTTCATAACTAAATAACCGTAACTCGGAATTTAATAATTTATATATGTAAATGGGGTAGAAAAATGCATAGATTAACATGTTGCACTTTATTTTCCTTTTTAACAACAATAAAATATGCTTTAGGACAGAACAGTACCAAATCTAAAATATGCATATGAGGATATTCCGGATTTGTTGTTTGTTGTTCCGGACTCATTTAAACTTGCCTAGATAGGTAGTTTTCATATGCATCACCCCTTGCCATGTTAATCAACATTTAATATTGTTGGGTACATAAACGAGATCGAACTAAATAACTTGTCGTGGTGTTTCGTCAATATGCACCGTTGCATATTGAGCTCCACTTAATTTGTAGTGTTGTTTGTTGCATTTTGCCATGCCATGCCTCATTAAACCGGACATGCATCATACTTGATTGTGCATCATGCCATGTTTATGTGATGGTTGTTAACTATGTTGTTTTCTTCTTTCCGGTGTTGTTTCTTCTTGATAGTTCCGGTAACGTTGCGATTGTGAGGATTCGTTCGACTACGTCCGTTTGTCTTCTTCATGGACTCGTTCTTCTTCCTTGCGGGATTTCAGGCAAGATGACCTTACCCTCGAAATCACTTCTATCTTTGCTTGCTAGTTGCTCGCTCTTTGCTATGCCTATGCTGCGATACCTACCACTTACTTATCATGCCTCCCATATTGTTAAACCAAGCCTCTAACCCACCTTGTCCTAGCAAACCGTTGTTTGGCTATGTTACCGCGTTGCTCAGCCCCTCTTATAGCGTTGTTAGTTGCAGGTGAAGATGGAGTTTGTTCCTTGTTGGAACATGGAGATGTTGTTCCTTGTTGGAGCATGTTTACTTGTTGGGATATCACAATATATCTTATTTAATTAATGCATCTATATACTTGGTAAAGGGTGGAAGGCTCGGCCTTATGCCTGGTGTTTTGTTCCACTCTTGCCGCCCTAGTTTCCGTCATATCGGTGTTATGTTCCCGGATTTTGCGTCCCTAACGCGGTCGGGTGATTTATGGGACCCCCTTGACAGTTCGCTTTGGATAAGACTCTTCCAGCAAGGCCCAACATTGGTTTTACCATTTGCCTCACCTATGCCCTTTTATTTCCCTTGGGTTTCCGGAGCCCGAGGGTCATCTTTATTTTAGCCCCCCGGGCCAGTTCTCCTTCGAGTGCTGGTCCAAACCGAGCGATGTCCGGCGCCCCCTGGGCAATCAGGGTCTATGCCAACCCGACGTCTGGCTCATCCGGTGTGCCCTGAGACCGAGATATGTGCAGCTCCTATCAGGATTTGTCGGCACATTCGGGCGGCTTTGCTGGACTTGTTTTATTACTGTCGAAATGTCTTGTAGCCGGGATTCCGAAACTGATTGGGTCTTCCCGGGGAGAAGGAATATCCTTCGTTGATCGCGAGAGCTTATCATGGGCTAAGTTTGGACACCCCTGCAGGGTTTGAACTTTCGAAAGCCGTGCCCGCGGTTATGGGCAGATGGGAATTTGTTAATGTCCGGTTGTAGAAAACCTGAAGTTGATCTTAACTAAAATACACCAACCGCGTGTGTAACCGTGATGGTCTCTTCTCGGCGGGGTCCGGGAAGTGAACACGGTTGTTGGAGTTATGTTTGACGTAAGTAATTCAGGATCACTTATTGATCATAGTTGTTCGACCGTGCTTTGCCTTCTCTTCTGGCTCTCATTTGCGTATGTTAGCCACCATATATGCTAGTCGCTTGCTGCAGCTCCACCTCATACCTTTTACCCTACCTTTAAGCTTAAATAGTCTTGATCTCGCGGGTGTGAGATTGCTGAGTCCTCGTGACTCACCAGATACTTCCTAAACCAGTTTGCAGGTGCCGATGAAACCATGCAGGTGACGCACCCGAGCTCAAGGAGGAGTTCGATGGAGATCTTGCCCTTTATGTTGTTTCGTTCTAGTCGATTAGTAGTGGAGCCCAGTTGGGGTCGATCGTGGACCTTTGTCGCTTTTGGGGTTTCTTCTTTTATTTTGGCTCCGTAGTCGGGCCCTGATTGTAACTGTATGATGTAATGTGTTATTCATGTATTTGTGTGAAGTGGCGATTGTAAGCCAACTATGTATCTTTTCCCTTATGCATTACATGGGTTGTGTGAAGATTACCTCACTTACGACATTGCTTTCAATGCGGTTATGCCTCTAAGTCGTGCTTCGACACGTGGGAGATATAGCCGCATCTAGGGCGTTACACTTGTCCAGACGGCTCTAGCTCAGCAGGAGGCCTATTCCTACAGTCGAGACAGGATTCATTCGACTCCTCGCCCAATCCGGAGCCCGAGTTACAGCAGGCACATGGATTCGGAGGCCTTGTCAAGCAATGCCCAGCAACGTAACCAGCCTGGTGGGTATAATCCGGTGCGAGATAGGATGCGTCAAGAGGACGAGTGAGCGGCTCAACTGGCGGCTTAGCAGGCGGCTCATCAAACCTTCCCGGATTATCCGACGACTTCTGTCGAGGCAAGAGTAGCCACCAGAACCGGCGGTGTTCCTTGTTTGGTGTCGTCTTTGCGTAATGAGCGTCTGCCCAAGGACTTCAAAGGACCCCGAAAGGTGCCAAATTATAAGGCCGATTTACAACCCGGGGCGTGGATCGAAAGCTATGAGATGGCCATGGAGTTGTTGGATGTCAGTGACGCGGCAATGGCTAAGTACTTCACCATGATGTTGGATGGAACGGCCCACACTTGGTTAAAGGGGTTGCCGCCTAATTCCATTGGCTCATGGGCAGAGTTAAAGGACCGGTTCATCCAGAACTTCAAAGATACCTGCAAGCAATCCATGTCAATTGTGGACTTGACTAATTGTAAGCAAGAGGAGGGTGAATCTACCACCCATTGGGTGCGCCGGGTAAAGGAGATATACATTCATCTGACAAGATGGATGTCGGCTCTGCAGTTTTAATGTTGGAAAAGAATTGCCGATTTGAACCTTTGAGGCAGAAGCTGGGGCGCCTCAAGCGTGATTGTAATGATATGGGTCAGCTGATGGTGGCTTTAGTCAAATACGTCGATTCTGATAGTACCAAGGATCCCGCGTCTGATGAAGAAAAGGCAGGGAAGAGAAAGAAGAACGGCAATGGAAAGGGTCATCAGCATAACCCGCCAAGTCAAGGAGGCAATAAGCGTAAGGCCGACGGTAACCCGGAGTTTGTGGCTAATACCAATTCACAAGGTAACAATCAACAATGCAAGGGGAGGCCACCCCCTCGGTCTGGCAGGTCAGGTCCGTCTCTTGAGCAATTGCTTAACGAACCCTGTCCGAGACACGGCACCCAGGAGAGGCCAGCCACTCACCTACGGAAGGATTGCGCGATCATGAAAGCCTTCAAAAATTCCAACACGTTTAATGGCAATCATGGGTCTGGTGGCGGTTCTGGTGGCGGCGGTTTTCATGGCCCGGGTGGCGGCTCAAATTCCGGCTTTCAGGGAAATCAAGGTGGCTATAATCAGCAGTCTGGTCAGGGAAGTCAGCAGCAGCAGCAATCGGGTTATCACAGCAATCCAAAGCAGCTGAATAGTGGACAATATCATGTGTTCATCACTAGCTTATGCAAACGAGATCAGAAGCTTCATAAAAGAGTTGTGAACGCTGTTGAGCCGGTGGTTCCCCGTTATTTAAGGTGGTCAGAGCAGCCTACTGTGTGGAGTAAAGAAGATCACCCTCCCCGGGTTGACAACCCGGGTCAGTTAGCTTTGGTGGTTGCACCTCAGGTTGGTGGATATAAATTCACTAAGGTGCTCATGGACGGAGGTAGCAGCATCAACATCCTCTATTATGAGACCTTTCGACGTATGGGGCTGACTGATAAAAATTTAAAGACGTCCAACACTGTTTTCCATGGGGTGGTGCCTGGTAAGTCGGCATACCCGGTCGGCAAGATTGAGCTGGAGGTACCTTTGGAGATGAGTACGATTCTAGGGCCGAGAAATTAACTTTTGAAGTGGTCAAGATCAAGAGTCCATATCACGCTCTGTTTGGACGGACGGCTTACGCCAAGTTCATGGCACGACCGTGTTATGTTTATTTACAGCTCAAAATGTCGGGTCACAAGGGCACTATTACTATGCATGGGAGTCGAAAGATAGCCCTGGAATGTGAGTAGGGTGATGCTGCCTATGCCGAATCTGTTAGTGCAGCAGAAGAGCTGAAGTTTTATCAAGATAACGTTGACCCGGCGGACATGACATCTCTGAAGAAGCCAACCACAGAGCATGACCCGGCGATGAAATTTAAATCAGCTGAGGAAACCAAGCTTGTTGATTTTGTTCCAGGCGACTCATCTAAGCAATTCAGTATCAGTGCCAATCTGGATCCCAAATAGGAAAGCGCGCTCATCGAGTTCATCCGTGAGAATCGGGACATCTTTGCATGGAAACCTTCTGACATGCCGGGTGTACCGAGAGAACTCGCTGAGCACACTCTTAATATTGATCCAAAGTTTAAGCCGGTCGGGCAATTTATGCGGCGGTTCAACGAAGAGAGACGGAAAGCTATTGGTGAGGAGGTGGCCCGGCTCAATTGAGTACGGAGTGATGCTGCTAATACTGCCTTTGAGGATTTAAAGAGGCAGTTATCTGAGCCACCGGTCCTTGCGGCTCCCATTGATAAGGAGCCACTGTTATTATACGTAGCTGCTAACTCACGTGCTGTCAGTGTTGCAATTGTGGTGGAGCGCAAGGAGGTTGGCAAGGAGCATCCAGTTCAACGACCGGTTTACTACATCAGTGAGGTGCTTATTGAGTCTAAGAAAAGATATCCACATTGGCAGAAGCTTGTTTATGGGGTGTTCATGGCAAGCCGGAAGCATAAGCAATACTTTCAGGGTCACCCCATCACTGTGGTAAGTTCTGCTCCTTTGGGAGATATCATCCAGAACAGAGAAGCTACAGGATGAGTTGCCAAGTGGGCCATCGAGCTTGGGCCTCATGGTTTGAAGTATGTGCCACGCACTACTATTAAATCTCAAGCACTGGTGGACTTCATCGATGATTGGACAGAGCTGCAAACACCTGAGGAGAAGCCGGATAACACATATTGGACTATACACTTTGATGGATCCAGGCAGTTGGAAGGATCGGGGGCTGGAGTCGTTTTAGCTTCCCCTCAAGGTGACAAATTTTGTTACGTGCTCCGGCTCATGTTTCCTTGTACTAACAACGTAGCTGAATATGAGGCCTTGCTCCATGGTCTTCGGATGGCCAAGGAGATGAATTTAAGCCGGGTAAGGTGCCTGGGCGACTCCGATCTGGTGGCTCAACAGGTGTCAGGCAAGTGGGACTCTAAGGATCCCCTCATGGCGGCTTATCGCCGAGAAGTTGATGCTGTAGTTGGGTGCTTCAAGGGTTATCAAGTGGAGCACATTGATCGAAGGAAGAATGAGGCGGCGGATGCTTTAAGTCGGCTGGGATCTCAGCGTAAGCCGGTACCGCCTAACACCTTTTTGGATGTTTTGTATAATCCTTCTGTCAAGTTACCCATAGAGGAAGACTTAGCTGTTCCAGACCCAGAAGCGCAGCTGGTGGCAGCTCTTCACGTCATTCCGAATTGGACAGTGCAATATTTGGCTTATATGACCCGGGGAGAGTTGCCTGAGGATGAGACCTTGGCAAGACAAATCACCCGGCGGTCTAAATCCATGACAATTGTTCATGGTGAGTTGCATCATCGTAGTGTCACTGGGGCGTTTCAACATTGTGTGTCACCTACGGAAGATCAGGAAATACTTCGTGAGATCCATGAAGGTGATTGTGGTCATCATGCCGGCTCAAAATCTCTTGTGGCCAAGGCTTTCCGTCATGGTTTTTATTGGCTGACGGCTCATGCTGATGCGGAAGATCTGGTCAGTAAATGTGACGGTTGTCAAAAATTCTCACAACGAGCTCATGTGCCGGCTCAAGAATTGAGGATTCCAATTACTTGGCCGTTTGCAGTCTGGGGGCTTGATATGGTCGGGCCTTTCAAAAGGTCCAAGGATAAAAAGACACACCTCCTGGTGGCAGTTGATAAATTTACAAAGTGGGTTCAGGCAGAGCTGGTCAGTAAGTGTGATGCAGCCACGGCGGTTCAGTTCATGAAGAAGGTGATCTTTCGTTTTGGTTTTCCACACAGCATTATAACTGACAATGGCACTAACCTCTCCAAAGGAGCTATGGAAGAATTCTGTCAACAAGAACATATCCGGCTTGATGTTTCGGCGGTAGCTCATCCTCAATCCAATGGTCAAGCTGAAAGAGACAATCAGGGGATCTTGGAAGGTATAAAACCCCGGCTCATGGTCCCCTTACAGCGGACGCCAGGTTGCTGGGTGGAGGAATTACCCTCTGTGATTTGGAGCATCAACACTACACCTAACAGATCTACGGGTTATACACCTTTCTTCATGGTTTACGGAGCAGAGGCGATCCTGCCAAGTGACATCCGTTACGACTCACCCCGAGTGGCGGCTTACGTTGAGGCTGATAACGAACAAGCTCGTCAGGATGCACTTGATTTGTTGGATGAGAAGCGAGATTTGACAATAGCCCGCTCGGCAATTTATCAACAGGACTTGCGCTGTTATCACAGCCGCTGGGTTAGATCCAGAACCTTTCAGGAAGGTGATTTAGTGCTCCGGCTCATCCAGGATCAATCCGATATGCACAAGTTATCCCCCCCTTGGGAAGGACCCTTTGTGGTCAGCAAGAACCTGAACAACGGGTCATATTACCTCATCGATGTTCGAGAGCACAAAGGCTCACGTAAGTCGGAAGAGGAGACCCGCCGGCCGTGGAATATCGCTCATCTCCGGCCTTACTATACTTGAGCCATCGGCTCTCAGGATGTACATATTTTGAGATGTATATATTATGAAAAGCAATAAAGCAGGACCTCTGTCCTTTTTATCCTCAAAAGTTTACATGTCTTCCTTATTATGTTATTGAAACAACCAACAGGGAGCAGATCATATTTGAATCCGGCTTTCCCTTTGGTACGGCTTATGATCATATATGAATATAGCCATGATCACTTGGGGGCTTCCTGTTCAAACATAGGTCGTATTCGAACCAAAGAGAACATAGATGTCGATACCCTCTTGATCGGCATACTGCCAAGCTCACTAGGGGGCTTCTTGATCGTATCCGAATCATAGCTCAACCCCTTTGAGTCTGACGTGGATCGTATTCGAATCAGCGTCATTAAACAACTTTCAAGGTCACTTGGGGGCTTCCTGTTCAAACATAGGTCGTATTCGAACCAAAGAGAATATAGCTATCGACACCCTCTTGATCGGCATCGCCAAAGCCACTAGGGGCTATATGATCATATTTGAATCTTAGCTTAACCCAATTGGAACGGTTTACTGATCGTATCCGAATCAGAAGCCTTTGACATTTATCTATTTCTCATAGCACTTTGCAATCACAATTATTTGCCTGTTTTGAGATCATTTTTTGAAAACGTTTCTGAGGTGATTTTGATTCCACCGGCTTAATCTTGATCAAATACAGTTGTTAGCGCATAACAAACATCATATATGCCGGGTTATCTGTAAAATATATATATATATATATATATATATATATATATATATATATATATATATATATATATATATATATAAACCGACAGGGTAATCAAATGATCACAGGTATGTGTTACGATTATGTCTGAATGATATAATTGAGAACCGGCCTTTTTACGATTTTTTGATTCATACTCCGGGTTATCTGTAAAATATATGACCCGCCATGCGGTAAGCCGCAAGGTACTTGTGTTTTGTTGTGTATGCAAGGCAATTAAGGCAGCTTTTAAGCATAAGGAAAGCATAACATCAGCGCAACACAGAGGAATATAAGATGGCGGCTTAAACAGTGTTGAGCACCACACACTCGTGTGACGGTACGACAAAATTAAAGTGTTTTGCTACCCTATTACATGACTCCCCGAGTCCAAGCAATGAAGTTTTTTAGCAAGACATAAAAAGGAGTCGCCCGCCATTTTAATCGTTTTGTTGGCCTGAAGCTTCCGGGTCATCCCTTTCCGCTCCTCCGGTTGGTGCCCTGTCCTGGAAGGTTGATGATGACCATTCAATGCCACTCAAAGCTTCAAATTCAGCTTCATCATCAATTAACCCGGCCGGATCGACTTCAGGCGCAAAGGTATGCTTATGAATTGGAGGGATCAAGCTGACTGCGTCGTAATGTGGCGTTGGGATTCTCTCATTCTGGCTGTTGTAACCCGGTTGGTACTTGGTAAGGTCCGTGTCATTTCCAATAAGAGTGGCCACAGGGCGTATTTCCCTCACGCAGGCGGTGAAGTCCTTTTGATCAAACAGGGTGCCATCTTCCTTCAGGCTTGGATACTGAAGGAAATATGCCCTAGAGGCAATAATAAAGTTATTATTTATTTCCTTATTTCATGATAAATGTTTATTATTCATGCTAGAATTGTATTAACCGGAAACATGATACAGGTGTGAATACATAGACAAACAGAGTGTCACTAGTATGCCTCTACTTGACTAGCTCGTTGATCAAAGATGGTTATGTTTCCTAGCCATAGACATGAGTTGTCATTTGATTAACGGGATCACATCATTCGGAGAATGATGTGATTGACTTGACCCATTCCATTAGCTTAGCACCCGATCGTTTATTATGTTGCTATTGCTTTCTTCATGACTTATACACGTTCCTATGACTATGAGATTATGCAACTCCTGTTTGCCGGAGGAACACTTTGTGTGCTACCAAACGTCACAACATAACTGGGTGATTATAAAGGAGCTCCACAGGTGTCTCCGAAGGTACATGTTGGGTTGGCGTATTTCGAGACTAGGATTTGTCACTCCGATTGTCGGAGAGGTATCTCTGGGCCCTCTCGATAATGCACATCACATAAGCCTTGCAAGCATTGCAACTAATGAGTTAGTTGTGAGATGATGTATTACGGAACGAGTAAAGAGACTTGCCGGTAACAAGATTGAACTAGGTATTGAGATACCGACGATCGAATCTCGGGCAAGTAACATACCGATGACAAAGGGAACAACGTATGTTGTTATGCGGTCTGACAGATAAAGATCTTCGTAGAATATGTGGGAGCCAATATGAGCATCCAGGTTCCGCTATTATTTATTGACCGGAGACGTGTCTCGGTCATGTCTACATAGTTCTCGAACCCGTAGGGTCCGCACGCTTAAAGTTTCCATGACAATTATATTATGAGTTTATGAGTTTTGATGTACCGAAGGAGTTCGGAGTCCCGGATGAAAACGGGGACATGACGAGGAGTCTCGAAATGGTCGAGACGTAAAGATCGATATATTGGACGACTATATTCGGACATCGAAAAGGTTCTGAGTGATTCGGGTATTTTTCGGAGTACCGAAGAGTTACGGGAATACGTATTGGGCCTTATTGGGCCACACGGGAAAGAAGGAAAAGGGCCTCAAGGGTGGCCGCACCCCTCCCCTTGGTCTGGTCCGAATTGGACTAGGGAAGGGGGGCGCCCCCTTCCTTCCTTCTCCTTTTCCCTTCCTCTTTTCCTATTACATATGGGAGGTGGAATCCTACTAGGACTAGGGAGTCCTAGTAGGACTCCACACTTGGCGCGCCCCCTCCTAGGGCCGGCCTCCTCCTCCCTTGCTCCTTTATATACGGGGGCAGGGGGGCACCCCAAGAAACAACAATTGATCCTTGAGATCTATTAGCCGTGTGCGGTGCCCCCCTCCACCACAATCCTCGATAATATTGTAGCAGTGCTTAAGCGAAGCCCTGCGACGGTAGAACATCAAGATCGTCATCACGCCATCGTGCTGACGGAACTCATCCCCGACACTTTGCTGGATCGGAGTCCGGGGATCGTCATCGAGCTGAACGTGTGCTAGAACTCGGAGGTGCCGTAGTTTCGATGCTTGATCGGTCGGGCCATGAAGACGTACGACTACATCAACCGCGTTGTTATAATGCTTCCGCTTTCGGTCTACGAGGGTACGTGGACAACACTCTCCCCTCTCGTTTCTATGCATCACCATGATCTTGCGTGTGCATAGGAATTTTTTTTTGGAAATTACTACGTTTCCCAACAGTGGCATCCGAGCCAGGTTTTATGCGTTGATGTTATATGCACGAGTAGAACACAAGTGAGTTATGGGCGATATAAGTCATACTGCTTACTAGCATGTCATACTTTGGTTCGGCGGTATTGTTGGATGAAGCGGCCTGGACCGACATTACGCGCACGCTTACGCGAGACTGGTTCTACCGACGTGCTTTGCACATAGGTGGCTGGCGGGTGTCAGTTTCTCCAACTTTAGTTGAACCGAGTGTGGCTACGCCCGGTCCTTGCGAAGGTTAAAACAACACCAACTTGACAAACTATCCTTGTGGTTTTGATGCGTAGGTAAGAACGGTTCTTGCTAAGCTCGTAGCAGCCACGTAAAACTTGCAAGAACAAAATAGAGGACGTCTAACTTGTTTTTGCAGGGCATGTTGTGATGTGATATGGTCAAGACATGATGTTAAATTTTATTGTATGAGATGATCATGTTTTATAACCGAGTTATCGGCAACTGGCAGGAGCCATATGGTTGTCGCTTTATTGTATGCAATGCAATCGCCCTATAATGCTTAACTTTATCACTAAGCGGTAGCGATAGTCGTAGAAGCATAAGATTGGCGAGACGACAACGATGCTACGATGGAGATCAAGGTGTCGCGCCGGTGACGATGGTGATCATGACGTTGCTTCGGAGATGGAGATCACAAGCACAAGATGATGATGGCCATATCGTATCATTTATATTGATTGCATGTGATGTTTATCTTTTATGCATCTTATCTTGCTTTGATTGACGGTAGCATTATAAGATGATCCCTCACTAAATTATCAAAGTATAAGTGTTCTCCCTAAGTATGCACCATTGCGAAAGTTCTTCGTGCTGAGACACCACGTGATGATCGGGTGTGATAGGCTCTACGTTCAAATACAACTAGTGTAAAACAGTTGCACACGCGGAATACTCAGGTTAAACTTGACGAGCCTAGCATATAACAGATATGGCCTCGGAACACAGAGACCGAAAGGTCGAACGTGAATCATATAGTAGATATGATCAACATAGTGATGTTCACCATTGAAACTACTCCATCTCACGTGATGATCGGACATGGTGTAGTTGATATGGATCACGTGATCACTTAGAAGGATTAGAGGGATGTCTATCTAAGTGGGAGTTCTTAAGTAATATGATTAATTGAACTTTAATTTATCATGAACTTAGTCCTGGTAGTATTAGCATATCTATGTTGTAGATCAATAGCTCGCGTTTAGCTCCCCTGTTTTATTTTTGATATGTTCCTAGAGAAAACTGAGTTGAAAAATGTTAGTAGCAATGATGCGGATTGGATCGGTGATTTGAGGACTATCCTCATTGCTGCACAGAAGAATTATGTCCATGATGCACCGCTAGGTGACAGACCTATTGCAGGAGCAGATGCAAACGTTATGAACGTCTGGCTAGCTCAATATGATGACTACTTGACAGTTTAGTGCACCATGCTTAACGGCTTAGAATCGGGACTTCAAAGACGTTTTGAACGTCATGGACCATATGAGATGTTCCAGGAGTTGAAGTTAATATTTCAAACAAATACCTGAGTTGGGAGATATGAAGTCTCCAACAAGTTCTATAGCTAAAAGATGGAGGAGAATAGCTCAAGCAGTGAGCATGTGCTCGGATTGTTTGGGTACTACAATCGCTTGAATCAAGTGGGAGTTAATCTTCCAGATAAAATAGTGATTGATAGAATTCTCTAGTCACCATCACCAAGTTAGTAGAACTTCGTGATGAACTATAATATGCAAGGGAGAACGAAAACGATTCCCAAGCTCTTCATGATGCTAAAAAATCGACGAAGGTAGAAATCAAGAAAAACATCAAGTGTTGATGGTTGACAAAACCACTAGTTTCAAGAAAAGGGCAAAGGGAAGAAGGGGAACTTCAAGAAGAATGGCAAGCAAGTTGCTGCTCAAGTGAAGAAGCCCAAGTCTGGTCCTAAGCCTGAGACTAAGTGCTTCTACTGCAAAGGGACTGGTCACTGGAAGTGGAACTGCCCCAAGTATTTGGCGGATAAGAAGGATGGCAAAGTGAACAAAGGTATATTTGATATACAGATTATTGATGTGTATTTTACTAGTGTTCATAGCAACCCCTCGGTATTTGATACTAGTTCAGTTGCTAAGAGTAGTAACTCGAAACGGGAGTTGCAGAATGAACAGAGACTAGTTAAGGGTGAAGTGATGATGTGTGTTGGAAGTGGTTCCAAGATTGATATGATCATCATCGCACACTCCCTATACTTTCGGGATTAATGTTGAAACTAAATAAGTGTTATTTGGTGTTTGCGTTGAGCATGAATATGATTTGATCATGTTTATTGCAATACGGTTATTCATTTAAGTAAGAGAATAAATTGTTGTTCTGTTTACATGAATAAAACCTTATATGGTTACACACCCAATGAAAATGGTTCGTTGGATCTCGATCGTAGTAATACACATATTCATAATATTGAAACCAAAAGATGCAAAGTTAATAATGATAGTGCAACTTATTTGTGGCACTGCCGTTTAGGTCATATTGGTGTAAAGCGCATGTAGAAACTCCATGCTGATGGGCTTTTGGAATCACTTGATTATGGATCACTTGATGCTTGCGAACCATGCCTCATGGGCAAGATGACTAAGACTCCGTTCTCCGGAACAATGGAGCGAGCAACTGACTTATTGGAAATAATACATACTGATGTATGCGATCTGATGAGTGTTAAGGCTCGCGGCGGGTATCGTTATTTTCTGACCTTCAGAGATGATTTGAGCAGATATGAGTATATCTACTTGATGAAACATAAGTCTGAAACATTTGAAAAGTTCAAAGAATTTCAGAGTGAAGTGGAAAATCATCGTGACAAGAAAATAAAGTTTCTACGATCAGATCACGGAGACGAATATTTGAGTTACGAGTTTGGTCTTCAATTAAAATAATGAGGAATAGTTTCACAAACTCATGCCACCTGGAACACCACGGCATAATGGTGTGTCCGAACGTCATAACCGTACTTTATTAGATATAGTGCAATCTATGATGTCTATTACCGATTTACCACTATCATTTTGGGGTTATGCATTAGAGACAACTGCATTCACGTTAAAAGGGCACCATCTAAATCTGTTGAGACGACACCGTATGAACTATGATTTGGCAAGAAACCAAAGTTGTCGTTTCTTAAAATTTGGGACTGCGATGCTTATGTGAAAAAGTTTCAACATGATAAGCTCAAACCCAAATCGGAGAAATGTGTCTTCATAGGATACCCAAAGAGTCAGTTGGGTACACCTTCTATCACCGATCCGAAGGCAAGACATTCGTTGCTAAGAATGGATCCTTTCTAGAGAAGGAGTTTCTCTCGAAAGAAGTGAGTGGGAGGAAAGTAGAACTTGATGAGGTAACTGTACCTGCTCCCTTATTGGAAAGTACTTCATCACAGAAATTTGTTCCTGTGACTCCTACACCAATTAGCGAGGAAGCTAATGATGATGATCATGTAACTTCAGATCAAGTTACTACCGAACCTCGTAGGTCAACCAGAGTGAGATCCGCACCTGAGAGGTACGATAATCCTGTTCTGGAGGTCATGTTACTTGACCATGACGAACCTGCGAACTATGAGGAAGCGATGATGAGCCCAGATTTCGGGAAATGGCTTGAGGCCATGAAATCTGAGATGGGATCCATGTATAAGAACAAAGTATGGACTTTGATTGACTTACCCGATGATCGGCGAGCCATTTAGATTAAATGGATCTTCAAGAGGAAGACGGACGCTGTTAGTAGTGTTACTATCTACAAAGCTAGAATTGTCGCAAAAGGTTTCGACAAGTTCAAGGAGTTGACTATGATGAGACCTTCTCACTCGTAGCGATGCTTAAGTCTGCCCGAATCATGTTAGCAAATTGCCACATTTTATGAAATCTGGCAAATGGATGTAAAGACTACATTCCTGAATGGATTTGTGGAAGAAGAGTTGTATATGATGCAACCTGAAGGTTTTATCGATCCAAGGGATGCTAACAAAATATGCAAGCTACAGTGATCCATCTATGGACTGGTGCAAGCATCTCAGAGTTGGAATATACGCTTTGATAAGTTGATCAAAGCATATAGTTTTATACAGACTTGCGGTGAAGCCTGTATTTACAAGAAAGTGAGTGGGAGCACTACAACATTTCTGATAAGTATATGTGAATGACATATTGTTGATCGGAAATAATGTAGAATTATTCTGTAAAACATAAAGGAGTGTTTGAAAGGAGTTTTTCAAAGAAAGACCTCGGTGAAGCTGCTTACATATTGAGCATCAAGATCTATAGAGATAGATCAAGACGCTTGATAAGTTTTTTTCAGTGAGTACATACCTTGACAAGATTTTGAAGTAGTTCAAAATGGAACAGTCAAAGAAAGAATTCTTGCCTGTGTTACAAGGTGTGAAATTGAGTAAAACTCAAAGCCCGACCACGGCAAAAGATAGAAAGAGAATGAAAGTCATTCCCTATGCCTCAGCCATAGGTTCTATAAAGTATGCCATGCTGTGTACCAGATTTATTGTATACCCTACACTGATTTTGGCAAGGGTGTACAATAGTGATCTAGGAGTAGATCATTGGGCATCGGTCAAAATTATCCTTAGTGGAATAAGGATATGTTTCTCGATTATGGAGGTGACAAAAAGGTTCGTTGTAAAGGGTTACGTCGATGCAAGTTTTGACACTAATCCAGATGACTCTAAGTCTCAGTCTGGATACATATTGAAAGTGGGAGCAATTAGCTAGAGTAGCTCCGTGCAGAGCATTGTAGACATAGAATTTTGCAAAATACATAACGGATCTGAATTTGGCAGACCCGTTGACTAAATTTCTCTCACAAGCAAAACATGATCACTCTTTGGGTGCTAATCACATAGCGATGTGAACTAGATTATTGACTCTAGTAAACCCTTTGGGTGTTAGTCACATGGAGATGTGAACTAATCACATAAAGATGTGAATTATTAGTGTTAAATCACATGGTGATGTGAACTAGATTATTGACTCTAGTGCAAGTGGGAGACTGAAGGAAATATGCCCTAAAGGCAATAATAAAGTTACTTATTTCATGATAAATGTTTATTATTCATGCTAAAATTGTATTAAACGGAAACATGATACATGTGTGAATACATAGACAAACAGAGTGTCACTAGTATGCCTCTACTTGACTAGCTCGTTGATCAAAGATGGTTATGTTTCCTAGCCATAGACATGAGTTGTCATTTGATTAACGGGATCACATCATTAGGAGAATGATGTGATTGACTTGACCCATTCCATTAGCTTAGCACCCGATCGTTTAGTATGTTGCTATTGCTTTCTTCATGACTTATACATATTCCTATGACTATGAGATTATGCAACTCCCGTTTGCCGGAGGAACACTTTGTGTGCTACCAAACGTCACAACGTAACTGGGTGATTATAAAAGAGCTCTACAGGTGTCTCCGAAGATACATGTTGGGTTGGCGTATTTCGAGATTAGGATTTGTCACTCCGATTGTCGGAGAGGTATCTCTGGGCCCTCTCGGTAATGCACATCACATAAGCCTTGCAAGCATTGCAACTAGTGAGTTAGTTGTGAGATGATGTATTACGGAACGAGTAAAGAGGCTTGCCAGTAACGAAATTGAACTAGGTATTGAGATACCGACGATCGAATCTCGGGCAAGTAACATACCGATGACAAAGGGAACAACATATGTTGTTATGCGGTCTGACCGATAAAGATCTTCGTAGAATATGTGGGAGCCAATATGAGCATCCATGTTCCGCTATTGGTTATTGACCGGAGACGTGTCTCGGTCATGTCTACATAGTTCTCGAACCCGTAGGGTCCGCACGCTTAAAGTTTCGATGACGGTTATATTATGAGTTTATGAGTTTTGATGTACCGAAGGAGTTCGGAGTCCCGGATGAGATCGGGGACATGACGAGGAGTCTCGAAATGGTGGAGACGTAAAGATCGATATATTGGACAACTATATTCGGACATCGGAAAGGTTCTGAGTGATTCGGGTATTTTTTGGAGTACCGGAGAGTTACAGGAATACGTATTGGCCCTTATTGGGCCATACGGGAAAGAAGGAAAAGGGCCTCAAGGGTGGCCGCACCCCTCCCCTTGGTCTGGTCCGAATTGGACTAGGGAAGGGGGGCGCCCCCTTCCTTCCTTCTCCTTTTCCCTTCCTCTTTTTCTATTCCATATGGGAGGTGGAATCCTACTAGGACTAGGGAGTCCTAGTAGGACTCCACACTTGGCGCGCCCCCTCCTAGGGCCGGCCTCCTCCTCCCTTGCTCCTTTATATACGGGGGCAGGGGGCACCCCAAAGACACAACAATTGATCCTTGAGATCTATTAGCCGTGTGCGGTGCCCCCCTCCACCACAATCCTCAATAATATTGTAGCAGTGCTTAGGCGAAGCCCTGCGATGGTAGAACATCAAGATCGTCATCACGCCGTCGTGCTGACGGAACTCATCCCCGACACTTTGCTGGATCGGAGTCCGAGGATCGTCATCGAGCTGAACGTGTGCTAGAACTCGGAGGTGCCGTAGTTTCGGTGCTTGATCGGTCGGTCCGTGAAGACGTATGACTACATCAACCGCGTTGTTATAACGCTTCCGCTTTCGGTCTATGAGGGTACGTGGACAACACTCTCCCCTCTCGTTGCTATGCATCACCATGATCTTGCGTGTGCGAAGGAATTTTTTTGAAATTACTACATTACCCAACAGATACCCCAGGGCGATATCGGCCGGGTCCAGCTCTGGTAACCACGCCTTGGCCCGGCTTAAGGCAGCTATGGCTCCGGCTCTTGCAGAAGCACGTCTTAATTCTTGGACCTGTTGAGGCAGCACGGCAAGACGCCTTAGTACATCTGCCAGAAGAGTGGGAACCTCATTTGACAAAGCCACAACGGCCAAAGCACGTTGCGACCCGGTGTAGAGTTGTCCACCAGGGTATAAACCGCCTTCAGCTTGATCAACATACTCTGGTTTAGATTGGAGCTCCTGGGGCCTGTATTAAACAACATTAGGTGAGTCGGTGACAATTGAGATAATTGTCGGACAAATATTTAAATTGTTTCAACATTTACAGAATATCTTACCAAAGAGTGCTGAGACCATCTGAGATACATGGCGCTTTAAGCCGGATAGCTCGGCAGTTGCTTCTGCAAGAGATGCCTCCGCTTTCTTGGCCCGGTTGATCAAGGAGACCTTTTCATCAGCCCATGCCTTCTTGTCTGCTTCAAAGCTCTTCTTCAATTTTTCTTGTTCAGATACGCTGAACTCAAATTTGGAATTGGCCTTTTGGGTTTCAGACTCCTGAGCTTCCAGGCGGCTCTTCAAGTCAGAGATTTTCGATTCAAATTGACTCATGGCAGCTTGTACCAATGCCGGGTTACAGTCAAATTATCATAATAAAACATTAAGTCCCAAGCACTTTGCAAGCAAAGATACTTGACACTTGGGGGCTAATGTATGCTGAAGAACTCTATTTATTGCGACGGTTCATGGAATTAAGTCCCAAGCATTTTGCAAGCAAAGATACTTGGCACTTGGGGGCTAATGCATATTGCAGTTCAAGAATTTTATTACAACATAGTAAGGACCGGTTCGAGTATCTTGTTTTAAGCCGGCCGAAGGGTGCCACAGGATAAGTCGGGCTTCTGGCAAACATTACTAAGCTGCTATTAAGTCTATAACATATTTCTTCATAAGCAATAGACTTGGGGGCTGGTGTAGTAAGGGTAAATAAAGAATAGCAACAAGAGTTGTACCTCAGATTTTTGGTGAATCTGTTTGACCATGTCAACCTCCAGGTCACGGCCATTGTGCACTTGACTTACATAACCAGAGACAATTTCTCCAATACTCAGATGAGTGTAGTCAGTGACATCCAGCCTGGCCTTATGGTGTTCCAGAAATTCCTCTTTGGCAGAGCATTTGGCCAGCACAGTGGGTCTGCCCAGCTCAACAAAAGCAGTCTTAATGATCTCAATGTACGGGTCATCTGCCTTGGCCGGGCTAGGGATCTCCGGGTTCTCAGAGCTGTCAAAGGGTTGCTCGACAGGTGGATCAGTGGTAGGCGTTGGGATGTCATGGGCTGGTTCAGGCGGCGGCTCATGTGTGGACGTGTCAGGAGCGGTTGTTTCGGGCTCCGGGTCAGTCACGGCCGGCTCTTTGGCTGGCTTATTTTTCTTCGTCCTTTTGCTAGGCTTCACTTGTACGCTGTGTACAAATCAGAAGTGTTAGTACAAAAGCATGAGTAAGATAAGCATAAGGTAAACAGGTTATTATTACCCTGGAGCAGTCTTGAAAGCCGGCATATTGGACTGCATTGATTCGTCATAGGAAGTACGGGCATTTTCCTGTTCAAAGAAAGATTAGAAGATGATATGCAACCTGGTTACGAAGATAATAAGAATAGGTAAGAGACAAAACCTCGGCCCGACGCTTCCGAGAAGGAGTATTGGGTAAACCGGAGGATAGCACGTCGCCCCCACTGGTCCGGGTTTGACGGCGGCTCTCATGCTGTTGTTGCTTCAAAAGAAAGTGAGGGTCCAAATGAGCTAAAGGGTGTGAAAACCTTACTTTCCGGGTTGCTTGTCAGAATTTTGGTCTTGGCAAGGGTTGTGAGTCGGAGGAAATAGATATTACCTCTTCCTCAACTGTTTGGTTGTTTCCCGTATCATCCTGAAAGGAATTAATGTCAATAGGATAATGATAAAAGAGTCAGGGGAGTCAAGGATTACCTCTTCTTCATCATCAGAAGTATTGTCCAGTTTAAACAAATCTAAAGTGCTTGGCTTCTTCTTCTTCTGGGTTCCGGCCTTGGCGGCTTTCCTCTTGGCTCTCTTGGTCGCTCTGGCCCGTTTGGCAGCCTCATGGTCATACTGGACCTTCCAGAATTTGTCATTTGCCTGTGAATAATGAGAAAGGGTTATGAGTAAAAGCAAGGCGTCCCACAATGAAAGTACAAATCTTTTAGGTTGATGACTTACTGGAGGAGCCGGATTATTCTTACAGTACGTAAGTAAGCCGAAGGTGTTACTGACCACTGAGCCTTCTTTCAAAAGAGATTGGGTCATGGCTTCAACCATATCATCAGGCAAATCATCGGGACAATGACGCAGCGGGTCATCCTTTTTGCCTGAGTAAGTGCACATCAAGCCAGGACGGCGGCTTAATAGAATCACCCGCCATGAGATCCAGACTCGGACCAAATCAATGCCATCTAAGCCGTTTCCCAAAAGAGCCTTGATTTTCTTTATGGTGGGAGCAAGCTGTAGACGTTCAACGGCAGATAATTTATCCAGCAGTGGATGGTTCGATTCAAGGCGCAGAGCGCGAAAGCTGGGCAGCGGGTTCTCATTAGCTGGAGAAGCATCCTGGCAATAGAACCACATCTAGTTCCAATCCTTAGGGTGGCTTGGTGGCTCAGCATATGGGAAAAGGCAGTCCCTCCGTCGCTGAATTCAGATACCACCAAGTTCCAGGCTGGGCCCATTGGCACGTTCATTCTGGCGGTTTAAGTAAAACAACTGTCTGAAAGGTAATAGGTTGGGTTCCTCTCCAAGACACACCTCACAAAAGACTTGGAAGTTGCAAATGTTTGATACGGAGTTGGGCCCAATACCTTGAGGTCTGAGGTCAAAAAAGTGCAAGGCATCCCTAAATAACTTTGAACCGGGTGGAGAAAAGCCCCGGCTCATATGATCAGTAAAGACAACAACTTCCCCTTCTTTGGGTTGAGGTTTTTCCTCTGATGGATTAGGGACACGATAGGACATGACTTCTTTTTTAGGCAGATAGCCAGTCTTCATGAAATCAGTCAAGGTGTTTTCAGTAACAATGGATCTAACCCAGTAGCAGGTCACATGTGCTTTGGGAGCCTTGGGTGCCATTATGCAGATGGAAGCCTATGACAAAATAAACATTTTTTCTGGCTCAATTTAACCCAGAGGAGAACATTTTTAAGTCTATTTAAGACGGCGACTTACGAAGGGGCCTAATCACATATGGCTAATTGTATCCGGTTATTCAAAGCCGCTATGGGCTTAAGAAGCAGTTAAATTATTTTAAACCGCCAGGAGTGGTCAGAGTTATCATAAGAATATTGTCCTTTTTAAGACGGCGGTGAGAGACACCATGGCTAAATGGATCTGACAGTAACAGATTTTTGACTAAGTATGGAACAAACAGGTTTCGCAGTTTGCAGCTATTATTTTGGATCAAACGGTCATTCAGAAAAGAAAATATTCTAGACCTAAAACTAGTACCGATGAGTTCATAAGTTCGGATGAGGCCTATGTACAAAGGAAAGGGATCTATTTGCATTCAAAATGGGTGTGAAACAGCTACCGCATCAGTTTTATACTACTTTAAGATCCAAAAAGGGTTGTGGAGGTGAAATCTAGGAAGGGTTCATGACGAACAGCGAAGAACACCGAGGAATTCAAGAATCCTAATATGGATCTGAGGTACAGGGAGGAAGAAGCTGACCGATGCAGACTCGCTGCGGGGGTTCGTCACGGTTCTCTGGACAATTCAGGTTGATGCAGCGGCCAAATTCGACGAAGATACGTGCTCTGCTGCGACGGCGGCGGTGGCGGAGCTCGAGCAGCAGAGGAGTAGCGAGAGGAAGAAGACCACAGAAAGGGGAGAAAGGAAAAGACCTAGGGGTCGTGCCTATTTATAAGGGAGGACTGACTGAGAAAGCGTGAGAAACGAGGAGGCCAAGCGTGATTATCCAACCACTCCGACACCTTGATTTTCGGAATGGTCGTTAAAGATAAAGATCCTTGAGATATGATAAAGTAAAATATGGATTTAATGGAAGATGACGTCACGACGGGTTATCATGAATCCAGAAGATGACGTCACAGCGGGTTATAACCTTTGCACAGACAGAAGACAAAAGGCTTTTTTCTTAAGGTATTTAAGATTGACATGAACCGGTTCAAATCAATCTGGGGCCTAATGTTGGGGATATAAGTATTTGTATAAGCCGCCCAGGAGGGGCCGGGTTATGCAAAACGATTCACCATCTGAAGCCCAGGATCAAGCTTGAAGATGCCGGTTCAATAAAAGGCCTAAAGCCCACAGGCGACTTAAGGCCCGTAGTGATAAACCGCCATGATGGCATGGCTTGTATTATAAGGCAGGATTAACTAGTCACGGAGCCGGACGCTATTTATGAGTCGACCGGGACTCTGTAGGCCGCAGGGCGTCAACCCGTGTATATAAGGGGACGACCAGCCGGCGGTTTAGGGCAAGTAACATCCAATCGAGAACCGGGCATAGTGTATCTCGCTCCCTGGTCATCGAAACCCTAGCAATACCAACCCAACTAGACGTAGGCTTTTACCTTCATCGTAAGGGGCCGAACTAGTATAAAAACTCTCTCGTGTCCCTTGTCCCATTAACTCCTTTGAGCTTCCTAGTTGCGATGACTCCACGCTTAAGTCCTTGCAAGAGGACATCTGTCGTGACAATTCCACGACAGATCTCACTTTTGCAAGTGGCCGTGAAGGGATTGACAACCCCTTTATCGCGTTTTTTTGCAAGGTTCTTATTTGTTTGTGTAGGTACGAGGGACTTGCGTGTGGGCTCCTACTGGATTGATACCTTGGTTCTCAAAAACTGAGGGAAATACTTACGCTACTTTGCTGCATCACTCTTTCCTCTTCAAGGGAAAACCAACGCAGTGCTCAAGAGGTAGCAGATGGAGGGAGATAGAGTGTGTGTGTATGAGGATTTGATGGTAAAAAGGTTGCCAATGTCACTTGATATGTATGAGAATATTAATATTGAACTCTTAAATTTAATATGGCCTCGTTGCAACGCACGGGCGTTCTTCTAGTGCTTCGTAATATTCCTAACAAAGGTCCCTCCCGTCCCTCCCGAGTCGCCCCAGTGCGGCGGCTGGGAGGCCTCTAGATCCCGTCGCCCCCGACTCCCCCTCTCGTCCTCCTCCTCCCTCGCCGCCATCGGAGGGCACGACCAGGCAAAGCCTTGCCGTCGCCGCCGGCGGTGGGGACTAGGTACCCTCCCGCTCGTGAGGAGCTGGCGCGGGCCAGCGCCCTCGGGCCGGAGCGTGGCATGCGGCCGGACGTCACGACGGGGGCTGGCGGCGATCCGACGATCCCATTCCCCATGGCAGGCGGCTTCATGATCTTGGGCGCCACGGTCACCATGGACGACGACGGCGTGACCAGATCAGCGGCGGCGCGGACGGATCTAGGCTCAGGCGTGAGCTTGGTCTCCGGGTCACGGTCGGCACGATGGCGAGTGCGACATGTCGGCATCTTTATCTGGTCCTTACAACCCGGGAAACTCTGAGGGAAACCCTAGATCTCCATGGGATCGAGGGATTGCGGTGCTCTTGCGCCGTAGTCCCTCTTCAGGGCATCGTTTTGGAGTTTGCTATGGTCTAAGGAACCAGCAAGGCCGGCGTCGTACGCCCGGTGGCGCAACTGCCGATGAAAATCGCGCCGACTACGGTCATGGCGGACGATGGCGGCGTCTTTGATGTCGTTTCCTTATCGAGGCATCGTTGTTGCAGTTGGCGTCATCAGGCTCGGGATGCTCTAGGGGAAACCCTAGATCTGGGTCTCCCGGATCAGACGATGATGTCGTTCTTACTAGTGCTTTCCCTCATGGGGGCATCGTTTTGGAGCAAGTGATGGCTGGAGGTGACAAAAGGAGGAGCGGTGCTTCATCACACACATTGATGGTGTCGGATCTCGATGGCATGGTGCTCTGGAGATTAGGCGTCTGATGTGCGATGATGGACTCGCGTAGGAGGTCGATGCTGTCTGGCGTCGGCGGCAGCTAGACCGGGCAACGTTCATGCAGCAGTACAGCTCTGAAGATGGATTGGTGGCAGGTGTTCACGGCAGGCGTCCTGGTTGAGGAGCACGCCGAACTGGTGGGTGCCCATACCCGGCAGGCGTGCTGGTTGGGACCTCAGGTCTTAGATTTTAGGTTTGGTTGCAAGGTCATTTTGGTATTAGGCCCAGACTATAAGCCTCCCTTCATCAATTGAATAGGTGTAGCGACACTTTTGTTGCTTAGACGGTGGCTTCAGTCTTACTGTTGTATAATTTTGTAAGGTCTTGTGTGAAAAATTAATAAACTGGCTGTATGCATCGTCCAGATGCAGAGGCAAGGGGTTCTCCTCCATTTCTAAAAAAAAATTCCTAACAAAGATATGAATACGGACTGCTATCACAGCAAAGTAAATTGCGATGGATCATTTGTAATTCTTGCTTCCACGTTTCAGTTTTGCCACCAAGCTTCAGTACTGACGAAACACTTGACAAGGTTTACACATCTCCTAATCCGGGCCGATGCCCAACGACACACACACGGACAGGCTGTGCCAACACACAAACGCTCTCACTCACATGTCAGACTACCACTTCAGTGTCCTGTGCACACGGACATGGGCTTCAGAGCCAACGGACATTTTGCAAAAATACCTACTGACATCTACAGGTAGAGAAAATGGATCAAGACATATCCCTGCCTGAACTGGCGACGCACGCATGTAGAGAAAATCTGTAGGGAAGGCGGTGATGATCTAGTAGTTCTGATATATTACATCTACTTTCAGACAACACTTATCACATGCCGTGATGAACTGATGATGGAGTTCCGACTTAGCTGGACGGGCATCGCTTCCATCATTTCATGGATGCTTCCTTCATTTTGTGGATGCTTTCAGAGATTCCAACCTGCAGGTACATTGATCGATCACATTAGCATTGCATTTTTAGCTGAATATTCTCAGCATATCATCCACCCAATTTGTAGGGAGATTTACCAGGGCACATGTTCATACGGAATTGCTTCACAGCTTGGATTTTTCCTGGGCTGTCATCACAGTGGTATCTGAATTCTGGCAGGAGTCCAAAGCAAGACAAGTTTATTCCGAAGAAGCACACAAGAGGGCATCCATCAATTAGTGAGCATGGCGAATGAGTAGTTGTGTGCTTACTCTCGTATGCTTAAGAACGAAGCGGTGTTGCAACTGAGTGTCATCCGGCACTTGATTCCTGACAGACATGAAATCAGTATCGAGTCTGAATACCAATTTTCCTGACGATTACAGATAAACGAGAGCCAAATAAAGACGATGAAATCATTTTGTCACCATATTTAATTAAATACTCATCAAAGCAATTTTGTTATTGGTATATGGAGCAGAACAGAGGTTTAACTAGATTTAGTACTGTGCTGAGTTGATTTGAGTACAATTTACAGAATTAAATTAGACAGAGATGGTGCGTAGCTTCCAAATGGACCAATCACCTTGAGCACTTGGAGAAAATATATTTGTGGAAGTGGCGTCGGTCTGGGAAACGGGAGATGCAATTAAAAGATTTTTCATGACCGAGCTCTGCTCGTAGGTTGGGTCGATGTAACCTGGTCACGGACCAGGGGCCGCCTCTGGTACCATACTTCTGGTTGTCTTGCTAAGAAAACTAATCAAGCATAGTAGGTCGCCTCTTTATGCTAATTTTGATGATTGGTGGGACGAGCTCAGAGCAGTAAGCAACGAGACACACTTGTCCTAGAAAAAAGGCAGATACTTGTCCAAAAAATAGGCAAAGAGGGTCGCAGCCAGACCGAAGATGAAACAATTTCAGAGTAAGCTGCTCGTATACAAAACAAAAACAAAAAGGTAATCAGTGGGGAGTTACTTATGATACTGAGGAAAGATGGTTAAACCATAATAGAATTATTAAGGGACTTGTGGCATATGCACCTCAGTTATTGTCAGACTCCGAGTCAGACTTCAAGTGAACACCACAGGGGAGGAGCCTTCTTAGAAACCTCTTTTTGCTGGATTCTGCTTCTGGTGCTCCGGTTCCAAATTCTGGTTCAGATTCTGATTCTGCTTCAATGTATTTATATGGGATATGGACCAAGTGGTTGAAATACTCCCCTCCTTCTCTGCATCGTCTTTCCAACTCAGGGCAGCCCCCTATGCTTAGCTCGTCAAGGGCTGGCAGCCGCTGAAGGAGACCATTCGGGAATTCCTCTATCCCTGGACAACAAGTGATTGACAATTTCCGAAGAGAAGTGAGGCCATCCATCCCATCAGGCAACACTTTCAGGCTCCTGCAGCTATGCACCAGTAGGTCGCTCAGCTTTGCCATATCTCCAAGGTTCGAAGGCAGCGCCACCAAACCTCCAAAGCCTTGAATCGACAAATTTTCAAGGGATGTAGGCAACCTTGGGATATCCTGTAAACACTCCACGTCCAGGTAATATTCCGCTAAACTCAGGACTTTGAGAACAGGGCTCAATGGAAAACTTGTAAGCTTAGGGCAGAAGTTGATTTCTATCTCCTCAAGCACCGGGAATGTTACTAAGCTATCAATAGCCACCCCCGCACTGTTTACTGCCCATCCCTCTAGACTACCTAGCTCTTCCAAGACTATCTCCTTCAACTTTGGGAAAATTTGTAGAGGGGTACTGCGTCCTGCACCTTCTATGCAAAGGTTATCACATAATGTCTTCAGGTTACCCATGTTTTCTAAGCTTAAGTACTCCAGTGAGGGTGACAACCATACTACAGGTATATTCTTACACCTTATCCAGTTGGTAATTATGAGTTTTCTTAAAGACTGAAACATCTGAGAATCTCTCATCCATTGTGGTATTTCTAGGCCACCATATCCATATAACTCCAAAATTTGGATCTTGCCATGAGGTTCTAGATGCTGGAACACTTCTTCCTCATTACATGCCTCATTTTTGGGCTCTTCATATCTTTTAAGGCCCCAAGAGAACAACAACTCACTCAGATTTTGCTTCTCCTGGAGATTAGCTTCTTTTGCATGCTTTACACTCTTTATTTTTCTCAAGTTGTACAGTTCCAGCCTTTTGCTAAGATATCGCAAGTCTTTCAGCTCCTCAATACCACAACCATCTCTAGTATCCACAATAAATGTTGTTAGTGTATGAAGGTTGTTTAGCTGACCAATGTTTGGAGGTGTCCGTTCTAGCTTATGACATCCAAAAAGATAAAGATGTATGAGCTTTCTCAAGCTTGTTACCATGTCTTCTGGTAGCTGTCGTAGCTTAAAGCAATCACTGAGCCTCAGTGTTTGCAGGTTATACAATAGACATATTGAATGTAGCAATCTAGCATCAATGCTACAAGTGGAGAGGTCAAGATACCGTAAATGTTTTGCATTTTCTGCCTTGAAACTGGTGCAAACACTCTGCCACTGCAATGCTCGTAATGATACATGTGGCAGCCGTTTATAGTCCTGCTGTATCCTTGAAGTAACTAACAAAGTACGGAGAGATGTTTTGTCATCGAACAACCCACAGATCTTTTCCAATTTAACCTCTGACAATTGCAGGTGACGGACATTGTTTACCAATGCTTTATGTTCAATCAATTCTTCTATGGTGGCACATTCATTGTTAACGTCTCTGGCCAAGTCATGCATTAAGTCGTGCATTTTACATGCAATTATCTCATATTTTGTGCGAGCATGATAGAGACCATATATGACTTCCACTTTCATATCTTGCAGGAAAGACCTCCAAACCAATTCATGGAATACGAATTCTCCTTTCTGTGTTAAATCCATTGCTCCCTCTTCTTGAATAAGGCCATTTGCCATCCATAGTTGGATCAACATATCCTTCTGCATCTCATAATCCTTGGGGAAAAGTGCACAGAATGCAAAGCATTGCTTCATTTCAGATGACAGGTGTTCGTAGCTTAATTTAAGGATGGGCATGGCCTCATATTTGCCTCCAACATTATCTCCAATGTTTCTTTCTTCAATGGCTTTCCATTCCTGCACTTCTTGCTTTGAACTAAGCAATCCACCCATTGTCTTGAGAGCAAGTGGCAATCCCCCACATTTATTGACAATACGTCTTCCGATGGGGACTAACTTTGCTTGCTCCTCTACATCACTGCTAAATGCTTTGTTCGAAAACAATTCCCATGAATCTTCTTCACTCAGAAATGCTAGCTCATGGGGCTTAATAGTGCACATTATAGAGGCCACTTGCTTGCTTCGACATGTGACCACGATAACGCTCCCTGGTCCACCAACAGAGCACAATAGTGGCTTCAATTCATCCTCCCACATCCTCCTCTCTTCATTCCATACGTCATCGAGAACAAGTAAAAATCTTTTTCGGCCAATGACTTCATCAAGTATCTTCTGCAATAGTTCGATGCTGCCAGACATGTACCAATTTCCCTTTCCAGCCAATGCCTTTTCTTTATCCTTTTCTGGTAAACCATTTATAGCCAATTCAATGATGGATTTCACAATAGCAATAACATCAAAGTTGTCTGACACGCAGTGCCACATGTTCAACTGGAAATGTTGTTGAACCCCTTGATCATTGTACACCATCTTAGCAAGTGCCGTCTTGCCAAGACCTCCCATACCAAATATGGGCAGCACCTGCACCTTCCTCTGATGTTGCTGATGTAGCAACAACTTCACCACCCCCTCCTTGTCATCATCTCTTCCAAATATCTTGGTAGACTCATCCAGTTTGGAGTGCGTCTGCCGCCAAGGATGTCGCCTATCCTCCCGATTAACAGAATTCTGAAGGCCAAACTTGTTCATCTCCTCCACTAGCTTATTGACCTTATCGAGGACTCCCTTGAGCTTTCTGCTCATGGCAAAACGGAAGAGCAGCGGGCTGTGGTGTGTGACATAGCCGAGTACCTTGCGGGAGGTGGATTCGCCGATCTGGGCCTTGCGGCGCAGCGCCTCGTACTGGAAGTTGTCAAGGACGTCATCGGCCTCGTAGGCAACAGCCTTGAGCTTCTCCATCCAGCTCTTGATGTAGTCACCACCATGTGTCTGGCTCCTTTCCTCCGCGTTGGCCAGCTTGCACTGGACGGCTCGCAGATGGCGCTCCAGCGTTTGGCGGTCGTCCTCGAGGCCACACATGCGGGTCACAGTCTGGACGAGCGCGTCTGTGGCCTTGCCGGCCACCCCTTGGACCACAGAGAGAAGCAGTGATTCGGCCATGATCTTGCAGATCAGAGGAAGAAGAAACTGCAGCATATGCATATGAAAGAAGGGAAGAGTGAGCGAGCACTGCAAGATGAGCAACAACCGAAGAACAAAACACACCAAGAATGGAGGAGAGCATGCACCTCAGCAACACCCAAAATCGATCAGATCCAAAGCCCCGCCGCCTCCCCGCTGTGGAGCTTTCTCGCCAAGGCTACTATGGGAATGGGATGCTGGAGTTGGTGAAAATAGATGCAGCCGACGAAGAGGAAGACGAAGAGAGGCAAAGGGAAAAGAAGAGAAAATTAATTAAGGGCGGAAAGAAGAGATGCTAAACTTGCATTACTGCTTGCTTTTGCTTTCTTTTGATGAAAGGACCAAGAAACGAATAAAGCTGATGCAGCAGAGTGCAGAGTCACTGCTTTTACCATTCGTTTGAATTAGGGAAAACTTTGTGTTTGCCATTCTAACTTTTGCCAATTTTACTTATGCCACTCTAGAATTTGACATCTCACTTTTGCCACTCTTAGATTTTGAGAATACATCACTTTAGCCATTCCATGGCAAAAATGATAATTTTTTATTTCACTTTTGCCACTCTTAGCTTTTGACAATGTATCACAATTGCCACTCTGAAAATTTTGCTTTTACCACGGAATGGCAAAAGTGATGTATTGTCAAAAGCTAAGAGCGGCAAAAGTGAGATGTTAAATTCTAGAGTGGCATAAGCAAAATTGGCAAAAGCTAGAGTGGCAAAAACAAAGTTTTCCCTTTGAATTAATAATATTATCTCAAAACTGAACGTTTGCTTCTTTTTACGAACAATAACAGAAAACTGGTGGCAGCAGGATGTCTTGTTTGCAGTCCCTGACTGCATTTCTCTGCACAAACTCCATGTCCACCGTGGATGGTCTGAACATCTACCAACAGAAACACCTTAATTTTGCTTGGTATGTTTCGTTTTCACAATTACTCTAAACCAGACGTATGGGGATTTCTATTGCTGCGTACAGTATATTATAGGGAGCCTCCAACCGAAATAGGCATAAGTTCCCTCTATACGTTCTTGTGGTGTATTTGGAAAGCTCGAACGGATGCTCGTTTTTGCAGGAAATTAAGTGCCCCTTTGCAGGTTTATGCTGCAGCAACGGCGATCATGCAGGGCTCCAGTATGGAGGTACCAATTTCCTCTTGGATGGATGATACAGCTCGCTCTTCAATCTCCAGGATGCTTGAGCTTGATGACGCTTCTGTGCAAGGACAGCAAAGACAGGGCCATGTCGACCAACATACGTAACCCTGCCAGGGAAGAACTATCAACGATATATCCACCATTTCAGGCCCCATCATTTACTTGGATGCAACTTGGCCTCCAAGTCCGGACGGCAGATCCGCAGTTGCTGGCATAGGTATTTTCATACAGTTCGGAGCTGATCGGAGTTACTCTCAGCTGTGTATCTCGGCCATATCACCACCAACAACATCTGCCATTCAGGCCGAGGCATTCGGCTTTGATGTTAGCGGCCCAGATTGCAGGAACACTTAAGATTCAGCATGCTACTTTTTTTGACAGACTGTGTGACTTTGGCGATTGCGGCAGCATCGCAGAACCTGATGCTTGCTCCTGGACATTGGTCCATCAGACCACAACTCGCTCAAACAGCGGCCTCCACAGCCTTTGATGCTTCCAGAATATATCATATCAACAGAGGTTATAACTTCAGAGCTCATCATCAAGCCAAGTTGGCACTGAAGATTCAGAGTGCATCTTTCAGCTACAGGTGTTTAAATCCAGGCATAGATACATGCCTAAATGCAGATATAGCTGCAGTTTCATGCATCATGCAGTGCAAGATTGTACATGTGCGTTGTTGTTAAATTAACGAAAATTTCTGTGTTCAAAAGAAAAACTGAAGTTAGCGGTGGCATGGAGGGTGGGAGACGCGCATCTTTTACTTTTCTTAATTTAATGAGGCTCACCTGCATGTTTAGCTCCGCGCCAATGCAATTGCTTGCTTTAAGCCTTTAACATGCCATACGCATACGCATACAGCATATATAATTGCAGATAAAGGTATTAATAATAACATGGCCACGCTGGTTCTCCATGGCTAGGAGGCCGTGAGTATACAGCTCGGTGCTGCATACATGTGCTCAACCCACATGCCATGCTCTCTTTCGTAGCAACCGCTGCTAAAGGGGTTTCAACTTACTAGTAATTGTTGGATATTATGATGTAAAGACTAAGGTGTAGAATTAAGAGGAGGAGATGGGAGGGTCATCAGACCAAGGTAATCCATCCCCTAATTTATTTATGGCTCAAACTTGTGCCATTTTGATCCTAGCAATGCAACAATGGCACTAGAGCCATATATATAGCATCAAGTTTGAGCCCTACATGCTCAAGTTCATGCTTGATCCATTAAGTTTATGTTAAAAATCAAAGGGTTCTTCCTGTCTAAATTTAGATTCAAGCTGTTCCTCATGATTGAGCATAGCTTGAACTTTTTTGAGCCCTTTAAATCTCTTAAGTTTCTAGCCCTAACAGATTGCATGTTAACTAAGGGTTTCCTTTTGATGATGAAATAAAGGGATTTGGAGCATCTGTGCAAGTTTAAAGCGAAATCACCAATTGGCGAAACCATAATCCTAATTTCCCCCAAATCAGAGGAACCCTAACTCTAATGATCATAAATTAAAGGGCAGCGGATCTTATCATGGAGCTGTGGTGCTCGTCGCCGCCGTGCTGCGTCGCCTCCTTAAGCCGGCAGGCTCGTTTGGGCTCGCGCTCAAGCGGGCTGGCCGTCCGCCGCACCGACCGGTGGTTGCAGGGCATCCTTGTGCGCCTGTCGCCGTTGAAAGCCCGCCACCGCGCCGGATTTGATGTGGCTCGCCGTCGCCGTTGCAGGGACGCCTGCACGCGCGTGGGAGCGATGCTCAGGACGCCAGCAAGCCCCGCTCGACGGAATCTCGCGCAGGCCAAAGCCGCAAGGGACCCCGGCGAGTGAGGCTCACCGGCGCCGTCACGTTACCCCGCTGCGGCCGGCGTCGCCGCCGCTCCTCGCTCTCTCGCGCGCGTTCGCCGCTGCGGCGTGGCCCGTGGGAGGAGAAAGGGGATCGGGGGGAGCTGGCCTGCGCGCTCGGGTTAGGCTGAGCCAGCGGCAGCAGCCGGCCCGGCAGGCCGTCGTGGCCCGGACCAGCAGCAAATTATTAGGCAGAATTGTTTTTACGAAAAATGCTATTTTTTTTCTTAAAATGTATGAATTTTGTTAAATAAATTTAAAAAATTTAGGGCTTAATTTTATTCATGAATTATTATGTTTATTTTGGCATTTTAATTCCTTAAATATTTTAATCCCTATTATGTTTTAGTATGCCATGTTTAGATTATTTATGCTGCAATTCAATTAGGGATGAAAATGGAGTGGAAACGGGCGAAACTGGGTGCTACCACATTTGTTTTTATATTTTTTTACAGAAGCGGAAACCAATACAGAAACCCCGAAAATGAATACGGAAACAAATACTACTAGAAATGGACATGGAGCGAATACAGAGCGGACACGGAAACAGAAGTGTGTGTTGACCGGAACTTAAAACCCCCTTGAATCATAGAGAAGCACACACATGAACAAAATTTAATGAATTGTTAACATGGCTACAAAATAATATGGTTGTGTTAGCAACTTAATGTAGTATTGTAGTAGTAATGGACAATTTAATATAGAGTCTAGTTAAGTACGTGTGTGGTAGTAGAGGTTGGTCTTCAAATGATCCATTTTTCTCATTATGTCATTTGTCTATTGCTTGGTCACCCGCAAAAAAAAATATCTATTGTTTGGTAGTTGGGCTACAAAGCAACCATAGCCCTATAGTAGAAATGGAAAGTTCATATTCACGAAAATGAAAAGTTCCATTTCCACGCCTATTCCACTGGAAAACACCGTTCCGTTTTTGTTTCCATTTCCACATAAAAAAATTCCATTTCCATTTACGTTTTGCAAATTTCCGTTTCTGTTTTCATATTTCCTCTCTGTTTCATTTTTTCTCCGGAAAAGTGAAAACTTTCCACTCCATTTTCATCCCTAAATTCAATTATGTTTAGTTAATTTTCTTTCAAGGCATTTTATTTTGATGTTGAATATTATTATGGTCATTATGTCATAAATTTTCTGCTGCAAAATAAAGTTTAAATGGATCCTAAAATTAAAGTGTGGTTTTATGCTTTTTCAAAGCTAATTGATGAATATTTGGCTAGATATAATTGACTAATATTTGTCCACAAAATTTTGTTGCTCATGTTCATTTCTGGCCAAAGCCGATTTGAATTTGATCAATAAAATTTAATTAGGATGATGGTGATGCTTACATTTTGAATTTTCTTTTGGAGCACCTAATGTCTCTCATATTACCAGGATGCTTAATGGCATAGAGCAACTTAATGGTAACAATTATGCTACATGGAAGGAGAAGCTTGAAATTACAATGGCCTTAATTAATATTGATTATGCTATCCTTAACGATCCTCCTGAGGCACCTAAAGAAGATAATGAAAATTATGATGCCCTTAAGAAGGAATATGATGTTATGAAGGCTAAGTGGGATGACTCTAATTGCAATGCCTTATGATGATAAAGGGTTCCATTACACAAAGCATGAGGGGAGCTCTTCCCGATTGTGAATCTCCTAATGGACATTTTGCGAAGATTGAAGATCAACTTAAAGGGTATTCTAAAATGTATGCAACAAGTATTATTAGGAGGATAGTTGATGAAAACTATGATCCCACTATAAGCCTTCAAGAGCATATTACGAACAACTGCAACATGGCTGCCAAACTCGAGATTATGGAAATGGGAATTTCTAATGTTTTCCTCATGCATCTTATTATTTTATCTTTGACTCAAGAATTCTCTCCATTTATGATCAACTATAATGCAATGGATATAAAGTAGGGCATAGATGAAATTATGGTACGATGTGTGCAAGAAGAAGAAAGGCTAAAGGCTGACAGGATTGAGGATACCAATCAGTGTAAGACTTCACAAAAGAAAAGGTATAACAAAATTGTGAATGAATATATGAAGCCTAAGCCTAATAAGTTGAAAATAAAGTCCAGTCTTCAAAAAGCTCTCAACCAAAGAAGCCTGAAAAGGCTCCTAGTCCAAAAGGGAAAGAACTTGATGGATGCCACTTTTCTGGAAAAGGTGGTCAGAAGCAAAAGGATTGCTTTGGATTCATGAGATGGCTCAAAGATTGAGGAATTGATGTTATTACTTTTGTTGAAGAATCCATTTATGTTAGTTATGCCACCAATACTTGGTGGATTGACTCAGGTGCAGTGATTTATATTGCAAATTCATTGGAGAGATTCCATATGAGGAGGACCCTAAAAGAGGGGAAAGAACCATTAGAGTTGCTAATGATGTTGAAGCTGACACCGAGGAACTTGGAGATTTTACTTTCATACTTCATACCGGCTTCAAGCTTCTATTACATGATGTCCTTTTATGTACCTTCAGTGAAACGGAATTTAGTTTCAATTTCATGTTTAGAGGATGACGGTTATGCATGTCACTTTGGGAATAATCAATGTATAATTATGTATGGTCATAGTAACGTTGGTCTTGCCTTCAGACAAGATAAGCTTTATGTAATTGTCCTCTGTGATGATATGAATAATGTGGGTTCTACCTCAAATATAAATGTCAGTACTAAACATAAATGAGATGATAATGACACTTCTTCAAAATTATGGCACTATCGTTTAGGCCATACTTCGAGGGGGGGGGGGGGGGGTTGAGCGTCTCATTAAAGATCAAGTTCTTCCTTCTCTCGATTTTTAGGATGCATATGTTGATCATTGTATCTACTGCATCAGAGGAAAATATGGCAAGCAAATTAAGAAAGGTGTAAACCAAAGCACGGGACTGTTAAGAAATAATTCATACGGATATATGTGGTCTCTTTAATGTGAGATTGGTGGATGGTTTTAATTCTTTCATGACATCCACCAATGATTTCTCCCATTATGGATATATTTATCCTATTAAAGAAAGAGCAGAGTCATTAGACAAGTTAAAGATTTTCAAAGGTGAAGTTGAAAATCAAAGTAATAAAAGAATTAAACTTGTAAGAACTAATCATGGTGGCGGGTACTACAATAGACATACTTCTTATGGCCAAATTCCTGAACCGTTTGCAAAATTCTTACAGGAAAATGGCATCATGCCCCAGTATTCAGCACTGGACGAACCTCAGCAACATGTGGTGGCTGAAAGGCGGAACCGCACGCTTATGGACATGGTATGGAGTATGTTAATCCACTCCACTTTGTCGGTAAATTTATGGATGGAGGCCCATGAAAAACAGCAGCACATATTCTTAACAGGGTTCCCAGTAAATCGGTGCCCAAAACACCGTATCAATTATGGACTGGGAGGAAACCGGCCCTGAAATATTTTCATGTATGGGGTTGTCCTGCTGAAGCAAGGATTTTCAATCCAGTTATGGGAAAATTAGACCACAAGACAGTTAGTTGCCATTTTATTGGTTATATTAACAAATCTAAAGCATGTCAGTTTTATTGTCCAAATCAGGCAACAAAGTTTGTTGAAACAAGACATGCTGTGTTCTTGGAAAATGACATGATGAGGGGAAGCATGACACCTCGGGAAATAATTTTGGAGGAAAAATGGGAATATGTCCCGGTTCCAATAATTCAAGAACCCGTTTTCCCGGTGCCTGCTGGTGTTGTTCCTCCTGTTGAGAGGACTGTTAATGCAACACCTGCTGAGACTCATGTGACTGTTTCAAATGTCACACCTGATGATGTTTCTATTGAAAACAATCAGCAACCTCAAATTGTTGATGATGTGCCAAATAATGAACATCTCAGAAGGTTCCAGACTAGAAATTCCCAAAGGAGCCAAAACAATTGGATGCAAATGGGTCTTTAAGACCAAATGTGACTCCAAAAGAAATATCGAAAGGTTTAAAGCAAGGCTTGGGGCAAAAGGTTTCTCTCAAAGAGAAGGGATTGGTTATAAAGAAAAAATAAAATCATATGTCTCTTCTAAAAATCCATTCAGAATAATTATGACACTCGTGGCTCATTATGATTTGGCGCTGCATCAGATGGATGTCAAAACAACATTTTCTAAATGGTGACTTAAGTGAAGATGTATACATGGCACAACCGAAAGGTTTTGTTGTGGAAGGAAATGATCATTTAGTTTTGTGAGAACTTTTACAGTATTTTTTTAGACATTTCTAGCGTTCATCTAGATGAGATTTAACTAAGTCACATCTAACTTCTACACCACTTGATTTTCATGAAGATTCGTGCGAGATTTTATTTTTATTTTTTGTTTGTTTATTCAGATGACGTGTACTCCCTCCGTTCCAAAATAGATGACTCAACTTTGTACTAAGACGAGACTTTTTTATTTCTCATCGAGATTTAACAAATCCGTATTCCCCACAAAAAAAATCAAATCCGTATTTTTTTAAGAAGAAAATAGAGCACGAGGGCCCTCGTGGAAATAACAAAGCAGTGACGATAGAAAAACGGGGAGGTCTGACCGTAGACCGAGCCCGAAGCGCGTGGCGTTGTGCGCGGCACACGCCATACCGCCGCCGGCACCACACCGGGTCACCACCAACCACCACCGTCCCCCTCCGGCTCCAAAAGCTCCAGCCTTTCTTCCTTCCCACTCGTCCCCCCACCAGCCCGAGGCGAAAACCAATTCCACGTCCCCTCCACCCTCCTCTCCACAGCCCGCGGACGGAGCACAAGAACTCCGAGACACATCTCTCTCATTTATCCACGGCTATCGGCTTGCATCAATCTGGTCCGCAGAGAGAGGAGAAGCCTGCTGCATTCTGCGCCTGATGATGGCGAGCACCAGCACGGCCTCCGCGACGGCCATGGCCGGCGCGTTCGCCGCCGCCGGTGGAAACAGGCCGCGGGGCTCCGCTGCCTGCCCGAGGGCGCCCGCCGGCGGGCGGCGGCGGCTGTCCTGCGTCGTGCGGTGCGACGCCGGTCCGGGGGGCCAGGCCCAGGCGGCGGCCAAGGCGGCCAGCGTCGCCGCGCTCGAGCAGTTCAAGATCTCCGCCGACCGTGAGTTCCTCTCCTCTCCTCTTCCTCCCCGCCTCGGATCGGCTGCCGTCGATGCGCTTCCTGTAATCCTGTTATGTGGGATCTGCGATTATGCCAGTATGATTTCGCTGGCCTCGTTTGGCGGTGCGCGAATTGAGGGATCTTCGCGGTGGGAGTTGGTCAACAAAATTTCCGAAAGTTGGGAGTTGGTCAATAATTTTTCCGAAAGTTGGGAGTTGGTCAGCATTTTCGGTGTACTGACCAGTAGGTGGGAACCGGACATTTTCCAAGTGTATACAGCACAGGAAAGCTTGTCTCCCTTGTCGTTTTTACTCTGCAGTTGAAATCTATCACTAACATAATACACATTTGGAACATGCTTCGTTTCTGTATCACAAGCATGTACTATATCAGGATCTTCAAAATTTACAAGAATTTATGATGACTTGCAGTTTGATTTCAGTTGTATTCTCTCATACAGTAGAAATTTCTGGTCCTCATTCAAGTATCTGACAATGTTTTATCTTCACTATCAGGCTACATGAAAGAAAAGAGCAGCATCGCTGTAATAGGACTCAGTATACACACAGCACCGGTGGAGATGCGTGAAAAGCTTGCGGTCGCGGAAGAGCTATGGCCCCGTGCCGTTGCAGAGCTAACCAATCTTAATCATATCGAAGAGGCTGCTGTTCTTAGTACCTGCAATCGAATGGAAATTTATGTGGTTGCTTTATCCTGGAACCGAGGCATTAGAGAAATAGTGGATTGGATGTCGAAGGTAAGGATTCATTTATCAAATTCCTATTTGTTTAGCTTTGTCTTTTTTTGCTGTTCAAGAACACAGTTTGGGGAGAAGCTCTAACGCTGTACTGCTTGTTTTTGCAGAAAAGTGGGATCCCTGCTTCAGAACTCAGGGAGCACCTCTTCATGTTGCGTGACAGCGATGCGACGCGCCATCTGTTTGAGGTTTCTTCTGGGCTCGACTCTTTGGTTCTTGGAGAAGGACAGATACTTGCCCAGGTTAAACAGGTTGTCAGAAGTGGGCAAAACAATGGAGGCTTGGGGAAGAACATTGATAGGATGTTCAAGGATGCAATCACAGCAGGAAAGCGCGTCCGCTCTGAGACCAACATATCATGTGGCGCCGTGTCGGTTAGCTCAGCTGCGGTTGAATTAGCCCTGATGAAGCTTCCAAAGTCTGAATGCTTGTCAGCTAGGATGCTTTTGATTGGTGCTGGCAAAATGGGGAGATTGGTGGCCAAGCATTTGGCTGCAAAGGGATGTAAGAAGGTCGTTATCGTGAACCGCTCGGTTGAAAGGGTGGATGCCATCAGTGAAGAGATGAATGGTATCGAGATTGTGTACAGGCCTCTGACGGAGATGTATGAAGCTGCCGCCGATGCCGATGTCGTGTTCACAAGCACCTCATCTGAATCTCCGTTGTTCACCAAGGAGCACGCAGAAGCACTTCCTCCTGTTTCTGGTGCCCTTGGTGGTGTTAGGCTTTTCGTCGACATATCCGTGCCGAGGAATGTCAGCGCCTGCGTGTCTGATGTTGGCCATGCGCGAGTGTACAATGTTGATGACCTGAAAGAGGTGGTGGAAGCTAACAAGGAAGACCGGATCAGGAAAGCAATGGAGGCCCAAACAATCATTTCAGAAGAACTGAAGCGGTTCGAGGCTTGGAGGGACTCTATGGAGACCGTTCCGACCATCAAGAAGCTGAGATCATATGCCGATAGGATCAGGGCTTCAGAGCTTGACAAGTGCCTGCAGAAGATCGGAGAAGATGCTCTCACCAAGAAAATGAGAAAATCCATCGAGCAGCTCAGTACCGGCATAGTGAACAGACTTCTCCACGGCCCATTGCAGCACCTGAGATGCGACGGCACCGACAGCCGCACCCTTGATGAAACGCTTGAGAACATGCACGCCCTCAACAGGATGTTTGGCCTCGACACCGAGAAGGCGGTCATGGAGCAGAAGATCAAGACAAAGGTGGAGAAACAGAAAACCCAGAACTGAGATCAGCGGTCTAGTTTCTGCGTGTACATCTACATATACTCCCAGTCTGTCCTGACATTCTAATTCCAATTTTGTTTAACCCTCTCTTACTTGGCCCTCCTTGGTGAATTCGTCAAATGTATAGTGAATTAGCGCCTGCCATTGCAGGCGCCAAATATGTTGAGACAACAAAATGTTTGTACTCCACAACAGCTTTTGTGCATTCATGGATGCTGCGGCATGGCCTCTTTGATTCACAGGAAAAGCGGAGGAAAATACATAGAAATAGAAAATTTCTCTAGTGGCAATATTCATTCATGTGATTCAAATGAATGACTCAAGACCAAAAATGTATGGATTTTTCCTTTGGTTTGAGTTCCAAAGAAACAACAAAGCATTTTTACAATCCACTCTAATCTCTTTCTCTATTCTTATGTAAAAAACAAGAAAATGCCAGAAGTTGCATAATAACAATCCAGTGTTATTAGCATGTGTATTGAACTTAATTTGATTATTTTATATGATTTTGATGTTTCTGCTATTCCTGCGAATCAATCACTCAATCCCGCAAAGTTCCTGTGTTCATATAATCCTCTGTTTTACAAACCAAGTGAAGAAGGACAAGCTCCAACCGGTTTTTACATGCCACTACATGCAATTCCTGCAGTATTAACTCTTCAAACCTTTGGGTCACCGCCGGCGCCGGGGCAAAGAAGTTAGGGTGTTTTATTTTGCGAGAGTAATTGCCATGTTGCATTAAGAGTGTGTGATGTAAAGAAAACCTCTATTCTCTCCTTAATTAATACATGAGGCAAAGCTTTTGCCTCCGTTTAAAAAAAGAACTCTTAAAGCCTGAGAGACCTACCGGCCTCCTCGTTGCATCCGTAGTTCCGTACACTGAAATTATTCATGGATAGCGACTGTTGCGCAATGTGGTCATTGTTTCAGTCTTGTTGTTAAATCTCTTTGTCATTGTCCACCATTATTTTTTCTGCGTTTTTTTCCTGTAGGCTCTTTTGCATACTCTGTGTCTCTGTCTCTTGTGCAAAAAAGTTGCTGTAGGATTCAACTGCCACCGAGGTTTGAACAACTCATAGTACTCCCTCCGTCCCAAAATTCTTGTCTTAGATTTGTCTAAATACGGATGTATCAAGTCACGTTTTAGTATTAGATACATCCGTATCTAGACAAATGTAAGACAAGAATTTTGGGACGGAGGGAGTATGTAGTAGTAATATGTTTAGTCTTCAATATGTATGTATATTTCCTTACCTGTCTGTGGTTTAATTTTGCAGGCACCTGATGCTTACAACACAGCATGGAGTTTATTGAGGGTGAGGAGTTTATGCCCTTAAATATTTTTAAGTTTACAAATTTGTACTCCCTCCATCCCGAGTCACTCGTCCCATAAATGGATGTATCTAGAACTAAAACTACGTCTAGATACATCATTTCTGGGATAAGTAATTCCGGACGGAGGGGTACTTGTCTGAATATTTTTCATTCCAGGGTGCAGATGGCCTTTTAGTTTTGGAGACAGAGGTGTGAAAGGGAAAATGATGCATGCTAAGTATGCCCGTGAGAACAGTGTCCCCTATCTCGGCATATGTCATGATCTACTCTCGGATGTACACTATTAACGAATATCGAATCTCTCTTACAAATCTCAATTTGGCAGAGGAATGAAGGGGAATGGGAGGAGAGCCAAGGCAGGAAGAGAGGTACAGTGTAGTTTTTTTGTTTTGTTTTGAGAAACACTTTTTTTTTTCTCTTGAGAAACACCTGAGGCAGAGGGAGACGGTTGTTAACAGTGAGTGCGTTGAGACGTCTGTAATCCACACATAAGCGCCATGAACCATCCTTGTTTTGCACAAGAAGAACTGGTGATGAGAAATGACCGTGGCTGGTTCTGATCACTCCCTGCCTCGGCGTTTCTGCAACTTGCTGCTCGATCTCGGTCTTCTGTTGTGGGTTGTAACGGTAGGGAGGACGCAAATTCACTGGCCGAGCAATTGGCAGCAGAGGAATTGTGTGATCGAAATCCCTCTGTGGTGTGGTGGCAGTCCTTTGGGTTCCTCAAAGGAAGATGCAAATTCGTTAACGGGGACTGAACAACAGGAGCATGAATAGGTGCAGTCTCAGGCTTGCCTTTGACATAACGCAGATAGTGTTTCAAGTTGACAGATAGCATGTTGTTGGCCAAGTGTTTCACGTTACCTGAGCACATTCAGAAGTATCTACGCATATACTCCCTCGGTATCAAAAACACTCTTATGTTATGGGACGGAGGGGGTATATGCCACAGAGTGTAATTTGTTCTTCCTTGATGAATCGACCAGGCTGTGAGAGCTTCCTGAATGGACCAACATCAACACGTCTTGCCATTTGACAAATGCCCCCGTAGTTGAACAGTTTGAGGTGGTTCTTCTCCACTGGCATTGAGTGCCGCTAGGGAAATGACACAACAATCTGTTTCAAGAACTTGTGTCCAGCACCCTGCCTGCGTGTCCAACTGCAACAACCTGATAACTCCTCTGCCACATGAAGTTGGACAGTAGGGCCACAAAGTGTGACCTGGTGACCACTTCTCGCCGCAGGCGCAGCAGAGACCCTATAAGAAAAGATTCCAACTCCGGTCACCATTTTTCCGAGTCATCTCCACCAGCTTCTTCCTGCAAACCAGCGAGAGCCACATCGGTATTGAGGTCGCGTGCGCGTTGCACCATAACAGCAACACGGGTTTAAGCCCATCAAATAACGGAGTAACAAAATGCAAGGGATCCCAAGATTTGTGATGTGAAATCAAGATGTTCATAGCAAGATTAAACTGCTCCGCAAATTCAGCAACAGTTCCCATGTGTCGAAGTCGAGTTAACTGTCTAAGGCCTTGCGCTCATAGATCTCCCAACTCGGCTTGCAAGGTGCAAATGCCCATTCCGTTCCACCTTGGGCTTCCAGAGTGCGAGATCAACAAGAGCCGGCTTCAAGCGTCTCTACTCACCTTGACATGCATCCACCGCTGCAACGTCAGTGCCGATGCGGTCCAACTTCACATTTTACCGCCAATCTGCTCCCCACTAGACCAAACGCCCTTGGTTGCATCAGTTTAGCCTAATCAGGAAACCGAGTCAATTAATAGGCCGTATTGTTAATTAAATCCAACCAAGGGCGTTTGGTCTAGTGGTATGATTCTCGCTTTGGGTGCGAGAGGTCGCGAGTTCGATTCTCGCAACGCCCCCATTTTTTTTGTTTTTACTTCTCATCTTTAATTGCCATTTCTCTCTCTCTACTTCTCAGCTCTAATTGCTTCAGTGAATTCCTTGACACTCGGATCACTGTTCAAAAATAGGCTGCAACTTCTATTAGCTCACACTAGATCCATCTAACATATGTCCTCCAAAGTTTTTCTCGAACTGAAACATTATCACATTATATGCAATCTTGTTTTTTTATTAATCAAGTTTGTCAGCATACTGTATGTGTTAAAATTTTAGTTTCGCTGGAACTGAAACAAATCGCATTATATGCACTTTTGTTTTTTTGCCTCTTTATTAATCAAGTTTGTCGGCATGTTCTATTTGTTACAAATTTTGCAGTTCACTTGCGAACCGAGCTAGGTTCCTTGTTGTGGAACCAAGTCCTAGACTTGGCACAAGTGTTCTCATTTTTCAAAATTATTATAGGCTTCCTGACGCTATTCTTCTAGTGGTATGATCCTTGCGCACAAGCTCTGGGCACTACATATTTTCTGAGATTTAGATGGATCATGAAACGAATTGCCACTGACAAACAATCACCATCATCCGCATTGACAACAACTCGGTGCACAACGCTCTTGTATCTTCGGTTGGTTATCGTCTGAATAAGGGTAGAAAGGGGACAACATAACGTGCATAAAGAAATCAATCTAGTGGAAAACAACAAAATATGCATACTCACCAACAGTGGACAATAAGCATAACAAATGAAAACGAACGCTAGATAAACTGGGATTAATTAGGCCACCTAAACACAAGAAAGCAAACTGTGCCATGATTCTAAATCAGTACATTATGTGCTGCCAGGCCAAACGATTGTAACGGTTGGTGCAACGAAGTTCACTACAAATTGTTCCCGATGGCTTATTGAATAGTCCGCCTGTGGCATGATTATACACATTCTTTGGGGATAATAGTTTCTCAAACAAACAAGCTTCACTATTTTGCAAAGCATATCCAAGACATTACATAGATACCAACAAACAGATGGGTTGACATGGATTAAGGACTGGACATCCACCATGCTATGAACCCACATCTTATTTTGAATGAAATATAGAAAGAGGGTATGCTAATGCATACTCTCGTGACACAAGTGGACCACATTAACGATCCATCACGCCGCAAGAAACTGTGCAAATACATTGTTTCCATCAAATTCTTCACGCCGGCTTTATTTTTCAACAAACGAGCTGCACCTCAAGCCTGTAGAAAAATAAGTGAAAACATGGCTTGTGTCATGTCATGTGTGCGTACATAAAGCTTTGTTACTTGATATGTAACCCACTACAAATTAAATGTGTAAAAAATGCATCTGGGTTAGTTAAACATGACTAATCTTCTATATCTAAATAGCTAGCATCAACTAACCCATTTCTCTCAACATGCAAGCATGTCACATCAGCATGGATTATACAATGCAAAAGGTCAACCTTAGCATGCAATCATGCATAGGATAAAACTCACTTCAACGTGCAAACATGCATATGAATTTTCATTATATTATGGTGGATTTTTTTAAAAATTATTACAAATATACAATAATCAGACACAATTAATCATATGTATTTTCAGTTTTATTTCTCATATTATTTACCCCAAATATTCATCCTCCCCATATTAAATCTCAGTGATATATATTGCAAAAACATACCCACAATAAAGTGCATGGTATCATCTAGTGTTGTTGAAAATAGAATGCGACATAATGCCTTTGCATTGCATATGCACAAATTTCTTAATTTATTGCATTTTAGTAGGGTGCTCTCTAATGTCCTATTGTTTCCCTTCAAAAAGTAGAACATACAATTTGGATACAAACTTTTGAGAATTATACTTGTGTAAAATCCTTAGCTACAAATATAATAGAGGCAAGCACATAACTTCAATGTCGCGGGCGAAAGAACTCACGAAACACATATTGAGATATTCAAAAATAGTGAAATAGAGAACATATTACCTTCCTTGCTCAAACTCTATGTTATGAGTCGTGTACCATCTATTATCCTTGGTTAAACCAGCCTGGACATGCACGCCTTGTGCACGTGCAACAACGGTATCTTTGGAATTTGTTGTCTCGGTAAGAGTCCAGTCATGGACTATCGTCGTCCCAAACCCAAAAGGAAAACTTGTTTGGAGCAAGGTTTCCTCATTGCGATTTGGCTGGTTTGGTCCGTCGACGAATTGGTGCAAGAACAAGTGCAAGTTAACCTCGGTCATACAAGGGATCTGACACCCCTGAAGAGGTACAGTCCCATTGTAGGGGATAGAAGTGGCCTGGATTTGTGGTAGCACTATGAGTAGGCAAACAAAGACGCCAAATGGACTAGCCATGGTCATAATTGTTCGCTAGAAGGGAAAAGAGAACTCAGTGAGCTAGTAGAATGGTGGGAAGTTGCGTCTCCCTGTGTTTTGTGAGAGAATAAGAGGGTAGAGGTGCGTATATATATAGAAAGCTTGGAGTGCTAGTGCCCACCTTGGGTGACTTTGTCTTCGACGTTTAATTAGTTCCGGGTTAGCATTCAACGCCCTATGCAACTAGGACTTGAAATCCTACCAAGGGATGAACAGGACTGCATATGGATGGCTCACAAGTCCACTGGCAAAATTCATTACAGTTTCAGAAATCAACTGTACATCTACTGAATTAAATGACACAGATCCTTCTGGAAAAACGAATGTTGAGATAGCAGAGACTAGAGGCCACCGTGTCCACAACGTTCTCACTTAAAGTTATAGCTCCTATAGGTTACGAACTTACGATGGTGTGCATATGCATGGCGTGGTACTGGGAAGTGCACGTGATCGGTGTCTCCTCCACGACTCCATCCCTCTAGGTCGTCATCTTGATGGTTGTTCTGTTCACTGTCACGAATGCATGCCCCGTCTCGATCATTCAGACACTTAACAACGTACATACTGCACTTATGTCTATGTGTAGTACACTCACGTAGAGGTGCATGCATGCATTCCAACCTGATTCCAACCTCAGCCTGGTGGAACACGTATGCTTGCTGGACTAGGTCATGAATGAGTGCATGCATGGCTCGTCTTGATAGTGACACTTTATAACAAGAAAATCTTGATTGCACCACAGAAAAATCAATGGAGTGCACATTTTAATTGTACACAGCTGTTCTACAAATAAAGAAGAAATCTAGAGACAGGGCACTTTGAAGTTTATTACAAAAATGGTTGCATTGTCAAAATTAAATTCCTATGGACTAAATAATAACAAATCAAACAAACTTTATTGATTTTTTAAAAAGTTTACCTCATAAAGGTGGGAGATTGGAGGTGTCTCTGTCTCAAGATATGTACGATGGTGCTTTTCTCATTAATTGTAGAATATAAGACCTCTACATATTTCAATATTTAAGCTCATTAATAAGATGCAAGTTACACTGTAGAACAAAATTAATACCACTGGATTCCAATTTTTATTAAGTGAAACCACATTGTATTGCATAATTCACAGTACTATTTTATTGGTCTAATTGTTAATCAAAATCAAACTAAAAATATTGAGATACATGGAAGTCTCACATTCTACGGTGGATGAAATAACAATTCATCCGATCCCATTTTGTCAAATTGTCGTATTAACGGTTGTTCATGGGCATGAGTGAATGACACGACTGTCTTGATTGTTCACACTGAAAACACCGCATTTATCATTCAGCTGGCCTAAGTAAATGGTATGCCAGCACTAGTATTGTATTCACTGCGATGCTAGCGATGGTCGGACTCTAGCTTTTGCATACTCACTTGACGAAATATACCAGATTTTTCTTTTGCGGGAAGAAATATACCAGATTTAGATCGTCAAAACTTATCTTATATATCATCCGCAAAAAAAAAACTTATCATATATATATGAGTTATGTTCAGCACCGACACGCTAATTCCAATTTTGTTTAACCCTCTCTTACTGGGTGAGGAAACCCAATCTGCTCCCCACATGACATTTCTTTTTCCTTCGGTGAAGCTTGCCTTAAGCTAGCTTAACAAGGAACTGTTGTTAAAGAATTAGTAAGTTATATTGTAATTAAATGACAACTAAGGGCGTTTGGTCTAGTGGTATGATTCTCGCTTTGGGTGCGAGAGGTCGCGAGTTCGATTCTCGCAACGCCCCCTCGTTTTTTTTCGCTGCTTCTCACCTCAATTTGGAGGCTGGAGCTAACTGTACATCCAATATACGTCCTCCAAACTTTCTCCGGATCTGAAAAACATCACATTGTATGCAGTCTTGTCTTCTCATCTCTTTATTGATCGAAGTTTCTCCAAAACTGAAACGAATCACATTGTATGCAATCTTTTCTTCTCCTCTTTCTCCTGAAGGTGGGACTGATGACACCTCGTTAATTTTGTTTTGCGGGCGAACCTCATTAATTAAAAGGCCAGTTTATAGGAAAACGACTGGTCGAGGTTTTTATACAAACGAGGGCCATGCCCGCGTCCCGTCACAAGTCCATGGGTACAGGCGCAAGCGCTGATATATACGCACAAGGCCGGGCCGGCAAAATTGGGGGCATGTGCAAAACCTAAAATATGGGCCCTATCTCACTAGAAAAAAACAAACAAACAAGCAATTATAATGTATACATATCTCGGAGAAAAAAATTATAATGTATACTCTGTATACTCCCTCCGTCCGGAAATAGTTGTCTGAAAAATATATGTATCTAGACGTATTTTAATTATAGATATATTTATTTATGCGATAAGTAATTTGAGACGGAGGGAGTATAGTATAAGGTCTTACATAATAATTAAGGATGGCAATGGATAGGGTATGGGGCGGGTAGAGCAATACCATACCCATATCCGTATAGTTAATGGGTACAAAATTGAACCCATACCCGTACCCATGGGTATGAAACATTACCCGTACCCATACCCAATGGGTAGATCACACAGTACACAAGTTATTCACAATTATACATTCATTGATAGCACATTTGACACACAAAAATTATCTCAACTCAATAACAGAAAGATGAGTACATGCCAATTATCTCAATTCAAATTGACAATTGGCGAAACTTTATGTTCACAAGTTCATGACACACTTCACGGATAAGGTCCACATGTTAGTCTAAACGGGTAGGGTATAGGTATATCCATGGGTACAAGGCTTTACCCGTGCCCTACCCACGACTTAGTAGTAGTTTTTCGTTTTTTTATATCGTAGAACTATATAAACTATCTATTGTAGGAGAAGACTATGAACTATGTACACATTTTGTATCGTAGAAGCAGGCTATGTGCCGAACTATCATTGTTCTCCACAAGAAAAAAAATGAAATATAGCGCGCCTGCTGGAACGGCTCGGGCGCGCTTTATTTTGCGGCGGCCACTGGAGCCAGCGCACCGCCACGCGCAAAACCTGGCTCACCCGACGCTGTATTATGACTTTCGGCTGTTGAAGATGCTCTAAGCAGCAGACGCGTGATTACGTTTCTGATCCTTGGGTCAGGTTCTCGTGACGGACCCGATCGACGGCTCGGCTCGTCAGCGTAGTGTGCATTTCAAAAAGACGAGCCCGGGCGCTGGCGTGCATCACTGTTCATCCCCGTATACCGCGAGTCGACGTCAATTTCTTCACCCGTATTTCCTGCCATGGAACCACTAGCACAAATCCCTGGAGTTGGACGTACGACCAAGATAACATGTCCAGATGCTGCCCATCTTAGTAAAGCCGCTCTTCCTAAACACTATTATATTTTTTTATGGAGGAAGTACAATCGTTGTAGCCCTGCCTTGTTCGAGTCAAGGTCGAGCCTAGGTCCTTATGGTTAAGAGCCTCAATTCCATAACATGTATCAATTTTTCCCCTTGCAATACATCAATGCACAAATCTTTTGTGTACTTGTAAAAAGAGTACAAGACATGTATATGCATCTGTCGATGCTACCAAATAACATGGCTATCATTTTTATATGATTGCATTATGTCATGGCCACCTGGTGCAGGAAATATGCCCTAGAGGCAATAATAAAGTTATTATTTATTTCCTCATATCATGATAAATGTTTATTATTCATGCTAGAATTGTATTAATTGGAAACATAATACATATGTGAATACATAGACAAACATAGTGTCACTAGTATGCCTCTACTTAACTAGCTCGTTGATCAAAGATGGTTGAGTTTCCTAGCCATAGATATGAGTTTTCATTTGATTAACGGGATCACATTATTAGGAGAATGATGTGATTGACTTGACCCATTTCGTTAGCTTAGCACTTGATCGTTTAGTTTACTGCTATTGCTTTCTTCATGACTTATACATGTTCCTATGACTATGAGATTATGCAACTCCCGATTACCGGAGGAACACTTTGTGTGCTACCAAACGTCACAATGTAACTGAGTGATTATAAAGGTGCTCTACAGGTGTCTCCGATGGTACTTGTTGAGTTGGCATAGATCGAGACTAGGATTTGTCACTCCGATTGTCGGAGAGGTATCTCTGGGCCCTCTCGGTAGTGCACATCACAATAAGCCTTGCAAACAATGTGACTAATGAGTTAGTTACGGGATGATGCATTACGTAACGAGTAAAGGGACTTGCCGGTAACGAGATTGAGCTAGGTATAGAGATACCGACGATCGAATCTCGGGCAAGTAACATACCGATGACAAAGGGAACAACGTATGTTGTTATGTGGTTTGACCGATAAAGATCTTCGTAGAATATGTAGGAGCCAATATGAGCATCCAGGTTCCGCTATTGGTTATTGACCGGAGACGTGTCTCGGTCATGTCTGCATAGTTCTCGAACCCGTAGGGTCCGCACGCTTAAAGTTCGGTGACGATCGGTATTATAAGAGTTTTTGTGTTTTGATGTACCGAAGGTAGTTCGGAGTCCCGGATATGATCACGGACATGACGAGGAGTCTCGAAATGGTCGATACGTAAAGATCGATATATTAGATGACTATATTCGGACACCGGAAGTATTCCGGGTGGTTTCGGAGAAAACCGGAGTGCCGGAGGGTTACCGGAACCCCCCGGAAGAAATAATGGGCCTTATGGGCCTTAGTGGAGAGAGAGAGGGATGGCCTAGGGCAGGCCACGCGCCCCTCCCCCTCTGGTCCGAATTGGACTAGGAGAGGGGGGGCGGCGCCCCCCTTTCCTTCTCCCTCCCCCCTTCCTTTCCTCCTCCTAGTAGGAGTAGAGAGGGGAGTCCTACTCCTACTAGGAGGAGGACTCCTCCTCCTGGCGCGCCCACAAGGGGCCGGCCGGCCTCCCCCTTGCTCCTTTATATACGGGGGCAGGGGGCACCTCTAGACACACAAGTTGATCTATTGATCTCTCCCAACTGTGTGCGGTGCCCCCCTCCACCATAATCCACCTCGATCATATCGTAGCGGTGCTTAGGCGAAGCCCTGCGTCGGTAGCATCATCATCACCGTCATCACGCCGTCGTGCTGACGAAACTCTCCGGTGAAGCTTTGCTGGATCGAAGCTCACGGGACTTCATCGAGTTGAACGTGTGCTGAACTCGGAGGTGCCGTGCGTTCGGTACTTGGATCGGTCGGATCGTAAAGACGTATGACTACATGAACCACGTTGTGCTAACGCTTCCGCTTTCGGTCTACGAGGGTACGTGGACAACACTCTCCCCTCTCGTCGCTATGCATCACCATGATCTTCCGTGTGCGTAGTTTTTTTTTGAAATTACTACGTTCCCCAATAGTGGCATCCGAGCCAGGTTTATGCGTAGATGTTATATGTACGAGTAGAACACAAGTGAGTTGTGGGCGATACAAGTCATACTGCTTACCAGCATGTCATACTTTGGTTCGGCGGTATTGTTGGATGAAGCGGCCCGGACCGACATTACGCGTACGCTTACGCGAGACTGGTTCTACCAACATGCTTTGCACACAGGTGGCTGGCGGGTGTCAGTTTCTCCAACTTTAGTTGAATCGAGTGTGACTACGCCCGGTCCTTGAGAAGGTTAAAACAACACTAATTTGACGAACTATCGTTGTGGTTTTGATGCGTAGGTAAGAACAGTTCTTGCTCAGCCCGTAGCAGCCACGTAAAATTTGCAAAAACAAAGTAGAGGACGTCTAACTTGTTTTTGCAGGGCATGTTGTGATGTGATATTGGCAAGGCATGATGCTATATTTTATTGTATGAGATGACCATGTTTTGTAACCGAGTTATCGGCAACTGGCAGGAGCCATATGGTTGCCGCTTTATTGTATGCAATGCAATCGCCCTGTAATTGCTTTACTTTATCACTAAGCGGTAGCGATAGTCGTAGAAGCAATAGTTGGCTAGACGACAGCGATGCTAGGATGGAGATCAAGGTGTCGCGCCGGTGACGATGGTGATCATGACGTGCTTTGGAGATGGTGATCAAAGGCACAAGATGATGATGGCCATATCATATCACTTATATTGATTGCATGTGATGTTTATCCTTTATGCATCTTATTCTGCTTTGATTGACGGTAGCATTATAAGATGATCTCTCACTAAATTTCAAGGTATAAGTGTTCTCCCTGAGTATGCACCGTTGCGAAAGTTCGTCGTGCCGAGACACCACATGATGATCGGGTGTGATTAGCTCTACGTTCAAATACAACGGGTGTAAGACAGTTTTGCACACGTAGAATACTCGGGTTAAACTTGATGAGCCTAGCATATGCAGATATTGCCTCGGAACACTGAGACCGAAAGGTCGAGCGTGAATCATATAGTAGATATGATCAACATAGTGATGTTCACCATTGAAAACTACTCCATCTCACGTGATGATCGGACATGGTTTAGTTGAGATGGATCACGTGATCACTTAGATGATTCGAGGGATGTCTATCTAAGTGGGAGTTCTTAAGTAATATGATTAATTGAACTTTAATTTATCATGAACTTAGTGCTTGATAGTATTTTGCTTGTGTATGTTGTTGTAGATAGATGGCCCATGATGTTGTTCCGTGGAATTTTAATGCGTTCCTTGAGAAAGCAAAGTTGAAAGATGATGGTAGCAATTACACAGACTGGGTTCATAACTTGAGGATTATCCTCATTGCTGCACGGAAAAATTATGTCCTGGAAGCAGCGCTAGGTGTACCACCTGCGCCGGCAACTGCAAACATTGTGAATGCCTGCAGTCGCGTGTTGATGAATATTCGATAGTTCAATGTGCCATGCTTTACGGCCTAGAACCGGGACTTCAACAACGTTTTGAACGTCATGGAGCATATGAGATGTTCCAGGAGTTGAAGTTAATATTTCAAGCAAATGCCCGGATTGAGAGATATGAAGTCTCCAATAATTTCTATAGCTGTAAGATGGAGGAGAATAGTTCTGTCAGTGAGCATAAACTCAGAATGTTTGGGTATAACAATCACTTGATTCAACTGGGAGTTAATTTCCGGACGATAGTGTTATTGACAGAATTCTTCAATCACTGCCACCAAGCTACAAGAGCTTCGTGATGAACTATAATATGCAAGGGATGGACAAGACAATTCCCGAGCTCTTAGCGATGCTAAAAGCCGCGGAGGTAGCAATCAAGAAGGAGCATCAAGTGTTGATGGTCAACAAGACCACCAGTTTCAAGAAAAAGGGCAAAGGGAAGAAGAAGGGGAACTTCAAGAAGAACAGCAAACAAGTTGCTGCTCAGGAGAAGAAACCCAAGTTGCTGCTCAGGAGAAGAAACCCAAGTTGCTGCTCAGGAGAAGAAACCCAAGTATTTGGCGGATAAGAAGGATGGCAAGGTTAACAAAGGTATATGTGATATACATGTTATTGATGTGTACCTTACTAATGCTCGCAGTAGCACCTGGGTACTTGATACTGGTTCTGTTGCTAATATTTGCAACTCGAAACAGGGACTACGGATTAAGTGAAGATTGGCTAAGGACGAGGTGACGATGCGTGTGGGAAATGGTTCCAAAGTCAACGTGATCGCGGTCGGCACGCTACCTCTACATCTACCTTCGGGATTAGTTTTAGACCTGAATAACTGTTATTTGGTGCCAGCGTTAAGCATGAACATTATATCTGGATCTTGTTTGATGCGAGACGGTTATTCATTTAAATCAGAGAATAATGGTTGTTCTATTTATATGAGTAATATCTTTTATGGTCATGCACCCTTGAAGAGTGGTCTATTTTTATTAAATCTCGATAGTAGTGATACACATATTCATAATATTGAAGCCAAAAGATGCAGAGTTGATAATGACAGTGCAACTTATTTGTGGCACTGCCGTTTAGGTCATATTGGTGTAAAGCGCATGAAGAAACTCCATACTGATGAACTTTTGGAATCACTTGATTATGAATCACTTGGTACTTGCGAACCATGCCTCATGGGCAAGATGACTAAAATGCCGTTCTCCGGAACAATGGAGCGAGCAACAGATTTGTTGGAGATCATACATACTGATGTATGTGGTCTGATGAATATTGAGGCTCGTGGCGGGTATCGTTATTTTCTCACCTTCACAGATGATTTGAGTAGATATGGGTATATCTACTTAATGAAACATAAGTCTGAAACATTTGAAAAGTTCAAAGAATTTCAGAGTGAAGTGGAAAATCATCGTAACAAGAAAATAAACTTTCTACGATCTGATCGTGGAGGAGAATATTTGAGTTATGAGTTTGGTCTTCATTTGAAACAATGTGGAATAGTTTCGCAACTCACGCCACCTGGAACACCATAGCGTGATGGTGTGTCTGATCGTCTTAATCGTACTTTACTAGATATGGTGCGATCTATGATGTCTCTTACTGATTTACCACTATCGTTTTGGGGTTATGCTCTAGAGACGACTGGATTCACGTTAAATAGGGCACCATCTAAATCCGTTGAGACGACGCCTTATGAACTGTGGTTTGGCAGGAAACCAAAGTTGTCGTTTCTTAAAGTTTGGGGCTGCGATGCTTATGTGAAAAAGCTTCGACCTGATAAGCTCGAACCCAAATCGGAGAAGTGTGTCTTCATAGGATACCCAAAGGAGACTGTTGGGTACACCTTCTATCACAGATCCGAAGGCAAAACATTAGTTGCTAAAAATGAATCCCTTCTAGAGAAGGAGTTTATCTCGAAAGAAGTGAGTGGGAGGAAAGTAGAACTTGATGAGGTAACTGTACCTGCTCCCGTATTGGGAAGTAGTTTATCACAGAAACCGGTTCCTGTGACACCTACACCAATCAGTGAGGAAGCTAATGATATTGATCATGAAACTTCAGATCAAGTTACTACCAAACCTCGTAGGTCAACCAGAGTAAGATCCGCACTAGAGTGGTAGAATAATCCTATTCTGGAGGCCATGTTACTTGACCAAGGCGAACCTACGAACTATGAAGAAGCGATGGTGAGCCCAGATTCCGCAAAATGGCTTGAAGCCATGAAATCTGAGACAGGATCCATGTATGACAATAAAGTATGGACTTTGGTTGACTTGCCCGATGATCGGCAAGCCATAGAGAATAAATGGATCTTCAAGAAGAAGACTGGCGCTGACGGTAATGTTATTGTCTACAAAGCTCGACTTGTTGCGAAAGGTTTTAGACAAGTTCAAGGAGTTGACTACTGTCGTGGGTTTGTCACGGCAGATGTCCTAGCCAAAGGACTTAGTCGTGGAGCCATCGCAACGGGTTAACTCGAAGGGGTTAAAGCGGACACAGGGACACAGAGGGTTTATACTAGTTCGGCCCCTTCGATGAAGGTAAAAGCCTACGTCTAGTTTGTGGTGGAATTGATGAAGTCTCGATGGCTAGGGAGCAGATAAGCTTCGCCTAGGCCTCGAGTTGTGGTTGTCTGTCCTTGAACCGATATCGGGTCGTCCCCTTATATACACGGGTGACGCCCGTCGGTTCATAGAGTCCCAATCTCCGGTTTATACTCGTACCCGGGTTGGTCTCTTCCTTATCCCTAACTTACAATACAAGTTGTACACAGGCCGGTTTACGGTTACATATGCTAAACCGTCTACGGCCTCGGGCCTTTACATAGCCTCCTGGGCTTTACCATTCTTGAACTACAGATGAAGTTAACCCGGCCCGTATAGGCCGGTTTACGCTTAGTAGTAATATCCCCAACATTAGGCCCCAGGTTGATTTGAATGAGTTCATGTCAACCCTTAGCATAAATCTTCATATTCAGCACCTTCCCTTCGTTGCTAAACCGCTACGTCGTCATCTTCGTCGGTGGCCGTAAACTGGCATGACATCATCATGAAGCTAGCTTTTATGATGCCTTCTTTGTTTAACCAATTCGCAATAACCGAGGCGACAGCTCTGCTTCCGAAATCTGTGGCTCCTGGATTCGCGCGCTTGACACGTGTGTTTTGCCTTATAAATAGGGGTGAAAGGTCATTTCTTCTCTCCTTCACCCTTTCCTCTTCGTCTTCTCCGCGCCGCCAGCCTCCAAGCTCCGTCGCTGCCGCTGACCTCTGCATTACTTCGGGCCGCTGCATCAACCTGACCGGACCAGAGAAAACTGCGGCGTTCCTCCGCACCCCCTGGAGCTCCGGTGAGATCCCATCTTCTCAACTCAGACCCGCCTCTAGGGTTTGCTGCGTTCTTCCCGTTCCTCGAGTTCTTCGCGTTCCTCGCGTTTAAACTGGATATACCTTCAGATGACCCCGCGACCTTTGCTCCGTTCAGTAGCAGTTTTTCGCTTCTGTTTTCAGGGTAATATACTTAGATCGTAGATCTGATCCACAGTCTTGATCTTGCTATTCTTGCACAATCTTCAAAAGCTCATGAGTTTTTACCCCTTTATGAGATCGCCTCAGATCCAATATCACACTGAGACAATGTGAAACCTGTTTCCGCACACCTGCTCTTTTGCATTTTCAACTGTTCCCCGGTCTTCGATCCAGCAGTTTAACCTTGCTGTAGACCATCACCAAATTGGTGCACACCATTAGTCCCCTTGTTGAACCGCGAGCAATCCTTTGATAGACCGCACTGCTTTACTAATGTCAGATTGCAATTGATTTCCTCCGGTTTAACATTGATAGCATTAACACGATAAAATCTGCGCAAAACATAAATCCTGAACCGGAATCATTTTCCTTTTGTAGACTTTCCCATGGCTAAGCAAGTGTACGAGTGCAACTGGGCTCCTTCCCGGGTCACCGAAACTCAGCTGAATAATCTGGTCCTGACCGGTGCATTGAGCAGCAAAAACGCGATTCATTGGAGGGTGCCAGGCAAAGAGTGCCCCCCTACACCCCGAGATGGCGAAGTCGTTGTGTTTGCGGATCACTTAGCCCGCGGTTTCAATCCGCCCGGTTCAAAATTTTATCGCGACGTTTTGGCTAATTTCCAACTCCATCCACAAGATATTGGCCCCAATTCTGTCACCAACATATGCCACTTTCAAGTGCTCTGTGAGGTGTTTTTTCAAGAGGAACCCACAGTTGAGTTGTTCCGAGATTGCTTTCACTTAAACCGCCGCACATAATTTACTGATGGTTCCAACATGGAACTGGGTGGCGTGTCAATCCAGAAGAGGAAAGAGGTCACTTACCCTCATGCGAAACTGCATAGTCACCCCCAAGAGTGGAATAACTCCTGGTTTTATTGTAAAGACACCTCCCCAGAGAACGAGAATATCCTGCCCGGTTTTCGTCCAGAACGGCTCAGCAACACTCACCCCCTTCCTCAGAGTCTGACTGCTAAAGAGAGGAGTAAATACGCTCCTCAACTGTCCAAGCTCAGAGCTTTCATGGCCAACGGTTTAACAGGAGTCGACCTCGCTCGTTGCTGGATATCTTGGAGTATATTGCCACTCAGTCAACGCTCCGGTTTGATGTGTGAATATTCAGGCCGTGTTGATGATCCGTTACGTCATGTAAACATCCAGCTCACAGATGACGAGGTTACCGAAGCCGTGAAGAAGATTTTAAATGAACCGGAACGCGTCTGTGCACGAACTGGCCTTCTTCCCTTCTGCGCCATCAACAAACCACCAGCGGTAAATCAAAATTTCTTCTCATTAAGTCTGATGTTATTTTGTGTGCGTATGACTGATTCTAATGTCTGTTGACGCAGGGTGATGACCCGTTCTAGAGCAAAAAGCTCCCTCAAGGAAAGGCGGATAAACCGGAGCAATCGACCCGGCCTAAGACGAGAGTCGTCAAAAAGTCTGCTCACAAAAGGAAAACCACGGCCTCTTCCGATCTTGCCGATGATGAGGTGGGTAATCCGGGTTTTGAAGCTGATCTTGACTCCCTCGGTTTGTTGTTCGTACAGTTTATTGACGATGCCATTTGTCAGGATGATGCCGAAGCGAGCCATGCTGATGATGTAGAGGTAATTACCATTTCTTCTGATTCAAGCCTTCTGCCTTCCCACAAAATCCGTCAGGCGAACCGTAAAGTTAAATTTTCCCATCCTCTTGCTTACTTGGATCCCAACTTTCTTATGAAGACCCGTCAGCACGAGGTGCGTCGTACAACCCGACACAGCGATCAGGTAGTTACCTCCGCCGGTTTACCGAACAGTCCGGTTCGGAGACGTCGTTCAGAGGTCTCTAACTTGCTTGTCAAATTTTGTCCTAAAGCGGGCTGTTTTCGTCAACCGCTTAATCCATCTGACTCCGATTATCAGGTCACCTCGCACTCATCCTCTGGCGAGTCAACTGGTACTCAGCTGCCTCCGCTCAAAACCGTGCTTGGGTAAGCTTACTTTTCTCATCAAGTTGTCCATTGTTGTAATCTTCCTCATATGCTGTCTTCAACTTTGCTGCTTCTTTCAGGGCTAAACCAAGGCCGAGCAAAAAAGCTCGCCAAGACAAAACAGGAGAGGAAAACGCTCCTCCTGAACCGGACACTGCCCCGAACGTTGAAACGACCATCCCTGAAGATGAAATTGATGACCCATTAGTCCGAGCTGAAGTCATTGTTCCTGAAGAAAACCCTGTTAACCCCTCCGGTCCAACGGATCAACCAGCCAGCCCGATTCGTGCTGCAAAAACCATTGGCTCCTCAAAACCTGTCGAGAAACCGACCATGCCAGTCCAAACCGACGACCACAACGATGATGAAGTCATGATTACCGGCGTAGGTCGTGCTGAACCGGGAAATCCCATCGCTTTGGCCAAGCACACTGCTAAAGAAGAAATTTCTGCTTTAAGTAAAGGTAAATGGGATGTTGATCTGGCCACGTACTCCACTCTTGGCGCTCAAGACATTCATTCTGGCTATTTAAACCGGCTATATACTAGCCGTGACTATGAAGCCAATCTTGTGAAGATGATGAAAGAAAAATTCAAGGTAACTTCCATGCCCTCACTCCTGCTTCTTACCACCGTAGCCCCCAAGGGTCGGTTTAACTTTATCATAATTGAACTGACACTTGCAATCATCATACCGTAGCATCCGAAATATCATTAAAGCAAATAGCCATTAGCCCCCAAGTGCCAAGTTGAATATTTGTATTGAGCTTGGGACTTTGATAATGACCTGAGAACTTGAGACCAAATAAGCATTAGCCCCCAAGTACAAAGTATCTAACTTGTTATGTGCTTGGTACTTCCTTTGTTTAAACTGTATAACTTGTCGGACTGCAGGCTGAACTGAAGGTCAAAGAGAGCCAAATCGCTGATCTTCAAGAGAATGTGAAGTCCCAGCAAGCAGAAACCTCCAAAGCCAAGGAGGAACTAACCAGCGCTTTAGGCAGCATGGAACAATTGAAGGAAGGTTTTGCGAAGGAGCGGGCGGACTGGGCTACAGAAAAGGCCGCTTTAAGCAAGAAGATTGAAAACGCAGAAGCTTCCCTTAAACCGGTAACAGATGAATTGACCAGCGTGAAGCGACAGGTGCACGCAATGGCTGCAGCCATCTTTGGTAAGCCTCCTGTAACATGTGTAATGACCTTGATTCTTCCATAAAACGGCTCGGTTTACGACCTGCTGATCATATTACAGGCACTCGCCTCCATCACTTGGGATCAGACGTGCGTATGAAGCTGAAAGCGGTCTATACCTTAGTCGAGCAGCTGTACACAGGCGCTCAGCGGATTATCACCACTGCTTCACACAACAATCCGGCACCCACATTGATCCAGGACACCCTGAAGAGATTGTCGATGCTCCCTGCTCGGATTGAGGAGCTAAAAAGATCTGCTGCTCGAACCGGAGCCATTAATGCCTTAATCCGGGCCAAAGCATGGGTGCCTGATTTTGATCCCGTTGAAGCGGCTCAAGGCTATCCTAGCTTAAAGGAAGATGGCTCCGAATTCGATGAAGAAGAATTGAGAAAGATAAACCGGGCAGTGCGCCCTCTGGCCTGCCAATTGGCAGAAGAAGCAAACTTGTCTCATTATCAAGCCAAGTATGACGATCAGAACAAGCGGGTAGCTGTGCCAATTCCTGAAGCGGAAAACTTAATTCCTCCAATCCGTAAGCACACTTATGCCCCTGATATTGAACCGTCATCACTGATACATGAGGAAGCCGTTTTTCAAGCATTAATGGGGATCGATTGGACCACTGTGGACTTCCAGCCGCTGGGTAGGGAGGAGGACGCTGAAGTGGAGCAGGACGATCCAGAACCATCAAACCGGAACGGCACGCAGGCGTGAACCGAGGGCAGTTTTAACTGGCTTCCTTTTGATACTTTGTCAAGAAACAATCATCTTATTCGGGCACCGTGTTGCCTTGTAATAGGGTAGACCGTACCTTATGCTTCATGAGATGCCTTCGCGCATCAGCACTGATACCCTCCTTTGGAAAATCATTATTGCCGACTTATATCTCCTGCGATCACAAAATTTTAAACTACCAGGGCGGTTGTACCGTCATCCAGTTTGTGAATTATTATAGTTACGCAAGGAAACTTGCAAGTATGATCAAATTTTTGTGATACGAAATACCTGTCATATAATGGGTATGAAATAGGCGTTCGTAGCCAATGTTAAGGCGGGAGTTGATAACTCTTAAACCGTCATGGGAGAATCGAACCCCTGTGTATATAACACCGGTTTACAATGTAAACCGTCCTTTAATGATAGCAGCCTTTCGTTACTCGAAAGAGGATTTTTAGCAGAAAAAACTCAAACCGAGCCAACAATCTCAGATTTTTGAAAAAGAGGGCCATGTTCCGCCAAATTGGCTATGTTGGACCGGTACCGAATGTTGTCGGTTTTAGAGAAAAGCAATAAACTATCAACTCTTAAAAAAGGAAAGAGATCAAAATACGGCGACAAAAACCTTTTGCAAAAGAAGAGCCCTATTGAGCTTGGTCAGACGGAATTACCATGGTCAGACGCAACCAAGCCCCCCGAAGGTGTAGCGATGGTGCCAGTCAGCCAGGACCCCAAAATGACGCGTGGCATTATGCCGGCCAAGTGGCATTGCTATGGTTCGGGTTCGACCAAGCCCCCAAATGACTCTAAGGCCCGTAGGCCGACCAAGAGGCGTGACCGGTTCAGACGTGACCGTGTCCCCAAATGATTCTAGTGGCTTTCGCCGGCCAAGAGGTATTGCATCGGTTCGGACACGACCGAGCCCCCAAATGACTCTGGTGGCTTTCGCCGGCCAAGAGGTATTGCATCGGTTCAAACATGACCGAGCCCCCAAATGACTCTGGTGGCTTTCGCCGGCCAAGAGGTATTGCATCGGTTCAAACATGACCGAGCCCCCAAATGACTCATAAGGATAGCTATGTTCTCTTTGGTTCGAACACGACCTATGTTTGAACAGGAAGCCTCGAGTGATCTTGTTAAGACTTGCAAGGGGTAAACCGGATGTTGCAAAAAGACAACCCCGTGTAACCACACATGATATAAAAGAACAGATACCCCGCTTTAGCTGAGGATCCGGTTTATTATAATATATACATAGTCATGATATATACATAAGCAGAGCCCATGGCTCAGGTATAGTAAGGCCGAAGATGAGCTATATTCCATGGTCTGTCGGTCTCTTGTCCTGATTTGTGTGAATCTTTGTGCTCTCGAACATCTACCAGGTAGTATGAACCATTGTGTAGATTCTTGCTGACCACGAAAGGCCCTTCCCAAGGCGGAGATAATTTATGCATCTCGGTTTGATCTTGAATAAGTCGAAGCACCAAATCTCCCTCTTGAAAGGTTCTGGTCCTGATCCGACGACTGTGATATCGACGAAGATCCTGTTGGTAGATCGCTGAACGGGCAGCTGCTATGTCTCGCTCTTCATCTAGCCGGTCCAAAGCGTCCTGTCTAGAACTTTCATTGTCTGTTTCAACGTAAGCCGCCACACGAGGTGAATCGTGTCGTATGTCACTAGGAAGAACTGCCTCTGCCCCATAAACCATGAAGAACGGCGTATATCTAGTTGACCTGTTAGGCGTGGTGTTGATGCTCCATAACACGGAGGGTAACTCTTCGACCCAACAACCCGGCGTCCGCTGCAAAGGAACCATAAGCCTGGGCTTAATGCCTCTCAAGATCTCCTGATTAGCTCTTTCTGCTTGACCATTGGACTGTGGGTGCGCCACTGACAACACATCAAGGCGGATGTGCTCTCGTTCGCAAAACTCCTTCATGGCACCTTTAGATAAATTGGTACCATTGTCTGTGATGATGCTGTGTGGAAAACCAAACCGGAAAATCACTTTTTTGATGAACCAAACCGCGGTGGCCGCATCACACTTGCTAACGGGCTCTGCTTCTACCCACTTTGTAAATTTGTCCACCGCCACCAGAAGGTGGGTCTTCTTGTCCTTGGACCTTTTGAAAGGCCCGACCATGTCCAGCCCCCAGGTTGCAAACGGCCAAGTAATTGGAATCATCCTCAATTCTTGAGCCGGGACGTGAGCGCGTCTTGAGAATTTTTGACAACCATCACACCGCCTGACCAGATCCTCCGCATCCGTATGAGCAGTCAGCCAATAGAAACCATGACGAAAAGCTTTTACCACTAAAGACTTTGAACCGGCGTGGTGACCACAATCTCCTTCGTGGATCTCACGCAAAATTTCACGGCCTTCCTCAGGAGATACGCATCGTTGAAAGGCTCCTGTCACACTGCGATGATGCAGTTCGCCGTTTTCCACTACCATGGACTTGGACCGCCGTACTATCTGCCTGGATAGAATCTCATCCTCTGGCAACTCCCCCCGGTTCATGTACGCCAGGTAAGGGAGCGTCCAATCCGGGATGACATGTAATGCCGCGACCAATTGAGCCTCTGGGTCAGGGACCGCCAAATCTGCTTCGCCAGGCAGTTGAACCGACGGGTTGTAAAGCACATCAAGGAACACATTAGGTGGTATCGGTTTACGCTGTGACCCTAATCGACTTAAAGCATCCGCCGCCTCGTTCTTTCGTCGGTCCACATGATCCACCTGATAACCTTTGAAGTGACCTGCGACCACATCAACCTCACGACGATAAGCAGCCATGAGTGGATCTTTAGAATCCCATGTACCAGACACCTGCTGGGCCACCAAATCAGAGTCGCCAAAGCACTTAACCCGGCTTAAATTCATCTCCTTAGCCATCCGGAGACCATGGAGCAAGGCCTCATATTCTGCTGCATTGTTAGTACAAGGGAACATTAAACGGAGAACATAACAAAACTTATCACCTCGTGGGGAAGTTAGTATGACTTCGGCCCCCGATCCTTCCAATTGACGTGATCCGTCAAAATGAATGGTCCAGTAAGTGTGATCCGGCTTCTCTTCAGGGACCTGCAACTCCGTCCAATCATTGATAAAATCCACCAATGCCTGAGACTTTATCGCAGTGCGAGGCACATACTTTAAACCGTGCGGTCCAAGCTCTATAGCCCACTTGGCAATCCGACCAGTCGCTTCCCGGTTCTGGATGATATCACCCAAAGGAGCAGAACTGACCACCGTGATAGGGTGGCCTTGGAAATATTGCTTCAGCTTCCGGCTTGCCATAAAAACTCCATATACTAGCTTTTGCCAATGCGGATATTGTTGTTTGGATTCAATCAGCACCTCGCTGATGTAATAAACCGGATGCTGAACCGGGTATTCTTTGCCTGCCTCCTTCCGCTCTACCACAATAGCCACACTGACCGCGCGAGCGTTAGCAGCTACATACAACAGCAATGGTTCCTTATCAGTGGGAGCAGCGAGCACGGGCGGATTGACCATCTGTCGCTTTAAATCCTCGAACGCCTGATCAGCGGCAGAATTCCAGACGAACTGATCTGTCTTTTTCAACATCTGATACAGAGGAATTGCTTTCTCTCCGAGGCGGCTGATAAACCGGCTTAACGCAGCAATTCTGCCTGCCAGACGTTGGACGTCATTGATGCATTTCCGTTTAGCTAGAGAGGTGATAGCCGTAATTTTGTCCGGATTAGCCTCAATTCCCCTGTTGGACACCAAGAAACCCAATAGCTTGCCAGCTGGTACACCAAAGACACACTTGGCCGGATTGAGCATCATCTTGTATATCCTGAAGTTATCAAAGGTCTCCTTCAAATCATCGATCAATGTTTCCTTCTTCCTTGACTTGACCACAATGTCATCCACATAAGCGTGCACATTACGGCCAATCTGCTTGTGGAGACAATTTTGCACACACCGTTGATAAGTTGCCTGGGCACTTTTGAGCCCAAAAGGCATAGATACATAGCAGAAGGCTCCAAAGGCAGTAATGAACGCCGTCTTCTCCTGGTCCTTAACCGCCATCTTAATCTGATGATAACCGGAGTATGCATCCAGAAAGCATAAACGCTCACAACCCGCCGTAGCATCAATGATTTGATCAATACGGGGGAGGGCAAAAGGATCTGCAGGGCAGGCCTTATTAAGATCTGCATAGTCCACACACATACGCCAAGTGCCGTTTTTCTTAAGGACCAGCACCGGATTAGCAAGCCATTCAGGGTGAAAAACTTCAACGATGAAGCCGGCTGCTAAGAGCCTGGCCACTTCTTCTCCAATAGCCTTTCTTCTCTCTTCGTTGAACCGACGGAGGAACTGTTTCACCAGTTTGTATTTAGGATCCACATTAAGGGTGTGCTCAGCGAGTCGCCTCGGTACACCTGGCATGTCAGAGGGCTTCCATGCAAAGATGTCCCGATTCTCACGGAGGAACTCGATGAGCGCGCTTTACTATTTTGGATCCAGATTGGTACTGATGCTGAATTGCTTGGATGAATCACCAGCTACGAAATCAACAAGTTTGGTCTCCGCGGCTGACGTGAATTTTAAAACCGGATCATGCTCTGTGGTGGGCTTCTTTAAAGGAGTCATATCCGTCGGATCAACATTATCCTTGTAGTATTTGAGTTCCTCCGCAGCACAAACCGATCCCGCATAGGCGGCATCTCCCTCTTCACACTCCAAAGCGATCCTGCGGCTCCCGTGAACCGTGATGGTTCCCTTGTGGCCTGGCATCTTGAGCTGCAGATATACATAACAGGGCCGTGCCATGAATTTGGCATAAGCCGGCCGACCAAACAGGGCATGGTACGGGCTTTGGATCTTCACCACCTCAAAAGTCAATGTTTCTGATCGGGAATCGTGATCATCACCAAAAGCCACCTCCAATGCTATCTTGCCCACGGGATACGCAGACTTGCCTGGCACCACGCCATGAAAAACCATGTGTGAAGGCCGTAGATCTTTATCCTTGAGCCCCATACGTCGAAAGGTCTCATAGTACAGGATGTTAATACTGCTGCCCCCATCCATGAGCACCTTGGTGAACTTATAACCTCCTACCTGAGGCGCCACCACTAAAGCCAGTTGACCCGGATTATCCACCCGAGGAGGGTGATCCTCTCTACTCCAGGTGATCGGCTGCTCTGACCATCGTAGATATCGGGGCACGGCCGGTTCAACAGAGTTAACTGCCCTCTTCCGGACCTTCTGGTCTCGTTTGTCCAAGCTAGTGGTGAATACATGGTACTGGCCACTGTTTAACTGCTTCGGATTGCTCTGGTATCCCGACTGCTGCTGATTACAGCCCCCTTGATCATTCTGGTTACGTTGGTTACCATGTCCGCCCGGATTACCAGCCCCGCTCGGATTACCATTAAACCCTGAACCGGAGTTTCCTCCACCGTGGTTTGGCCCGGATCCTGAACCGCCACCGGGATTATGATCATACCGGAAGGCGTTGGAATTCTTGAACTCTCGCATGATGTAACAATCCTTCCATAGATGGTTTGCTGGTTCCTACGCGGCCGGCCCCTATTCTGCACATTGGTGTTAGCCACAAAATCCATGGAACCATCCGCTTTACGCTTGACTCCAATTCCGCTCCCTGGGTGATGCTGCTGACCTCTGAAGTTGCCGTTCTTCTTTCCCTTCCCTGCCTTTTCATCATCAGACTCGGGATCCTTGGTACTATCAGAATCAGCATACTTTACCAAAGCGGCCATGAGCGTCCCTATGTCAGTGCAATGGAGCTTCATTCGTCCTAATTTCAATCTCAAGGGCCCAAACCGGCAATTGCTTTCCAAAGTCACAACTGCAGTGTCAGCATTGATGCGGTCTGATGAATGCAAGATCTGTGAAACGCGGCGCACCCAATGAGTGGTTGATTCCCCTTCCGCCTGGACGCAGGCGGCTAAGTCCACTATCGACATGGGCTGCCTGCACGTATCTTTGAAATTACTGATAAACCGTGCTCGCAATTGAGCCCATGAACCGATGGTATTGGGCGGCAGGCTTTTTAACCAAGTGCGGGCCGTTCCTTCAAGCATCATAGAGAAATATTTTGCACATGCAGCTTCATCTACGTCAAGCATCTCCATGGCCATCTCATAACTCTCCACCCACGCCTCCGGGGGTTGATCTGCTGTATAATTTGGTACCTTGCGCGGCCCCTTGAAATCCTTAGGCAGGCGCACATTGCGCAAAGCCGGTATAAGGCAAGGCACCCCCAAAGCGCTAGAAGCAAGCCCTGGTTCGACCGAAGTGGTGGGACGAACCGGCATAGTCTGATGTGTTGCCAATGCGGCTTCTCTGCGTGCCCGGGCCCGGTCTACCAACTCCTGAGCGTCAGGAGCCGGATTGTCGCCACGGGGCCCTCCATGCCGTGCATTGCTGGACTCAGCTTGTTCTTCCAGGTGCCTGTTATAACTCCGGACTGGACGTGGAGTAGAATGAATCCGCTCGCGGCTGTATGAATACGCCTCCTGTTGGACCATCGCCGTTCTGAGGAGCTCCTTGACCCGGCGCGTCTCTACGGCCTGTAACGAATCTCCTTCGACCGGAATAGCCTCTAGACGCGCTGCCGCAGCAACAAGATTATCCAGCGGGTTGGAGTAATGATCCGGGGGTGTGGTCACGATCCGCGGCTCCAGGTTATAACGGGGTAGATCTATTACGCGGGGCTGAACCGGCGCGCTTGTCCCGGGCGCCTCTGCTTGGTTTACCACTGGCTGATTACAGATCCCTGCTCCAGGAGTTTTGAAAAGATCCCTTCCTTCAAAAACCGGTGGCAGGCGGGACCGATATTTCCTCCTCATGACCTCTTGTGAAGCGTTCTGATCCAGCATGAACTTATAGGCTTGCGCGTCCAACGCGGCCCGTTCCGCAGTCATCCTGACCTCCTCGGCCGCCAGATCCGCCTTGGCCTGACTAATCTGCTCTCTCACCTTTGCGATCTCTGCGTTGTGAGCATCCCGATCCGCCGGATTATCCTCTGTCAAGAGCACCGCCAGTGCATCGAACAGATCGGATAATACTTGAACCAGTGGGCGCACAGAACCTCCAGCTCCGGCAGCCGTTGAACCAGAAACCATTGCTGCGGCCGTCGATGAATGAGGCGCTGCTTGGGTGCCAGTCATGAATATGCCGACCCGACTAGGCAGATCGAAGGGCTCCGGAATACTGTTGCCATCGGAACAGCCCCCAATCCGATCATCATGCACTTGATACAGGGACTCAGTTTCCCCGGTTGACGACTCATCACCGGAATAAACAACGGTTTCGCCACCAGATTCTGATCCGTCCTCATAGTTTCGCCCGTGGATGACTCCCATAAAGGCACGCTTTACGGCTGGCTTAACTCGGGCAGGTCACCCACGCTGAGTTGTCTCGATGAGGTCGGTACAGGTGTCCAGCTGAGGGCCCGGTTCACCAATCTTGCCAATGAAAACGTGTATCCCGCCAAAGGGGACCCGGTACCCGTACTCAATTGAGCTGGCCTCAGGGCCCCAGCTTGCGTCGTCGATGTAGATCTTGCCGCGGCGACTCTTGGTCATCCGGCCCACGGCATATCCCTTGAGTCCTTCAAAGCGGCCCTCCAAGAACTTGAAACCATCGTGCGACAGCCCCACGGTGGGCGCCAACTGTCGTGGGTTTGTCACGGCAGATGTCCTAGCCAAAGGACTTAGTCGTGGAGCCATCGCAACGGGTTAACTCGAAGGGGTTAAAGCGGACACAGGGACACAGAGGGTTTATACTAGTTCGGCCCCTTCGATGAAGGTAAAAGCCTACGTCTAGTTTGTGGTGGAATTGATGAAGTCTTGATGTCTAGGGAGCAGATAAGCTTCGCCTAGGCCTCGAGTTGTGGTTGTCTGTCCTTGAACCGATATCGGGTCGTCCCCTTATATACACGGGTGACGCCCGTCGGTTCGTAGAGTCCCAATCTCCGGTTTATACTCGTACCCGGGTTGGTCTCTTCCTTATCCCTAACTTACAATACAAGTTGTACACAGGCCGGTTTACGGTTACAGATGCTAAACCGTCTACGGCCTCGGGCCTTTACATAGCCTCCTGGGCTTTACCATTCTTGAACTACAGATGAAGTTAACCCGGCCCGTATAGGCCGGTTTACGCTCAGTAGTAATATCCCCAACAACTACGATGAGACTTTCTCCCCTGCAGCGATGCTTAAGTCTGTCCGAATCATGTTAGCAATTGCCGCATTTTATGATTATGAAATTTGGCAAATGGATATCAAAACTGCATTCCTGAATGGATTTCTGGAAGAAGAGTTGTATATGATGGAACCGGAAGGTTTTGTCGATCCAAAGGGAGCTAACAAAGTGTGCAAGCTCCAGCGATCCATTTATGGACTGGTGCAAGCCTCTCGAAGTTGGAATAAACGTTTTGATAGTGTGGTCAAAGCATATGGATTTATACAAACTTTTGGAGAAGCCTGTATTTACAAGAAAGTGAGTGGGAGCTCTGTAGCATTTCTAATATTATATGTGGATGACATATTGTTAATTGGAAATGATATAGAATGTCTGGATAGCATAAAAGGATACTTGAATAAGAGTTTTTCAATGAAAGACCTCGGTGAAGCTTCTTACATATTGGGCATCAAGATCTATAGAGATAGATCAAGACGCTTGATAGGACTTTCACAAAGCACATACCTTGACAAATTTTTGAAAAAGTTCAAAATGGATCAAGCAAAGAAAGGGTTCTTGCCTGTGTTACAAGGTGTGACACTACTAGGGAAAAGGCTAGCAGCAGCGCGGGTTTTAGGTGTATCAGTAGCGCGGGGACCGGCGCTACTAATAAGGCGCTAGAGCTAACACGTAGCAGTAGCGCGTGCTCACCAGCGCTACTGCTACACAAGTGTAGCAGCAGCGCGCTTAATGGAAGCTCGCTACTGCTAATAGCTATAGCGCGCTTCTCCTGTGCGCGCTACTGCTACTACCGCGCTGCTGCTAACTTTTCTCCACTCGCTACTGCTATTTTAGTAGTTTTTTGTTTTTTTCGGCATATTTGTTTTGTATTTGAACAGGCTTTATAGAAGAATCTTTAGCACATATAAATGTCATCATGATACACATACAAATGCCTGCGAGACCACAAATGTAATCATAGCATATACATACAAATAGTCTCATCATAATCATCATCCAACACAAAGTGGTATCTTGTCATCATCTCGAAAATAGCGATACATGCAAGTCTCGAATACTTGCAACTACAACATCATCCATCTAAACAAAGGTATACGCGAGAAGAGCTATCACTATGAGTGAGAGCGGAACTATGCAGTACATGAGGTGGCGGTTACGAGTCCTCTCTCGCGCTAGCGTGAACCTCAAGTAACTAGCTTCTCCTTCTTGTCTGCTTTTGAAGCCTTTATGGCTGGCGCCCGAGAACCCATTCACTTGCGCCTGACACTCATGCCACTCGTTGTACACCCCCGGAACCTTCCCTTTGTACACGACATAGCACTTCCTTCTCGCCATCAAGAAACTAGGTACCTGTTAGAGATGCATGTTCATGAAGAGGATGTACAATCATATATATGCAACAAAATATACTAGAGCAACAACGAAAAAGAAAGGGTTAGCAACTAGATGCAACATACAGTACACAAATTAATTAACTAGAGGTACGCAGGTCATCGTACGCAAACTAACAAAGTAGCGTTACGCAAGTTCGGCAGGGACCGTGGACATCACAAAGTTTCATCGCTACAAAAAGTATACAAGTTCAACCGACACATATCATCATCATCGGCATCATAAATCACTAGAAGTTCCATCCTTCCATATCATCGAGGATGGACCCTAGCTTCTTGAACGGCGTGAGGTCTAGACGTTGCATGCCTATGCGAGTTCGGACGTCAGCTCGCGATATAGGGCCGTGGTGGAACATCCCCTTCTCATCGACGACTTCTTTCATGATGATCGTCGCAATGTCGCTTTGGATGCGAAAGAAGTCATCTCTAAGTTTATAATTCGCTTCTCCATGAGATTTTAGCCACTTGTGGATATGATCATCATTTCTGCTTCTCATGCGAAGCTTTTGGTGATCCCTGTTGAACTGAATCATGAGATGGACGATGTAGAATCCATCCTTCTTGCTTGGTTTTGGGACATGGATGCAGGAGAAGTTAGTTTTATGCGCGAAACCCATCTTCTTGTTCCTTTGTTTCCTGATCTGCATGTGGCCACCTCTAATGCTGAAGCCTTGGAGAGCATCATCTAGAATATTCATTATGTGGGTGTAGTCTTTTTTCTCGTAGTCTCTGGAAGGGTCAAAATACACGGCGTGGGAGACTTGCGGGTAAAGAACGATAAGGACGGCGCGCCCGTTGCTACGGGGAAAAGACACCTCAAATTATTCCCCATATGAGAGAGAAGGAATGATTGAAATGTACGAAAGGGTTGTACGGAAATGACTTACTTTGGATGATAAGGCACGAGGACAATTTCCCGGTCCTTATTCTGTACCATGAAGTTTTGCAGGTACTCCCTAGCAGTTTCACGCTCAAAGTCGCCGAGACTCAAGAAAGACTCGTGCATGTAGTACGGATCCGCCACATAGATTTGCGAGACTTCTTCACTCTTCATGACAGAGCTCATATGTAGCGCAAAAAGGCGGATGATTGTAAAATCGAGCCGCCTTGTCAGAAACATCTCAAAGATATGGTCAAACCGCAGGAAGAACACCTCCGCGGGCCGTGTCTCGACGTAGCACTTCCCCTCAGGCACACGAGCTGCGTATGTCGGATATCCTGGATCCTTTAAGGCTAGTAGGCTTTTCTTAGTCGACAGCACATGGTCATGCAGTCTCCTGAGATCCCCTGATAGTGCCTCTAGCGGTTTCGGCGGTAGCATCGGCTCGCCCATGAGATGGGACATGGCCGCACCTTTCATGGGTACACGCTCTTCAGAATGCATCGTCTGGCTGCTTTGTGCTCTGGCTTGTTTGGAGGCAGTTATCTTCCCCGATCTCTTCCTCTCTTTTTTCTTGGGCACACCTTCCAGACCCTTCCTTAACCCCTGCCCCAGGGTTCCCGGGCTAAGCACTGTACGACCCCCGGCTATTTGAGCCTATGTTGAGGCGACATCTTCAGGCGTGTCCTGTGAGGAATTCATGAAGAGAGACATTTTGCAATCCTTCCAACGACCTTCCTGCCCGGGCATATCGTCCATATCCTCATTAGCATGCTCATAGCCCGATTCGTCATATGGTTGACTCATCATATCTATGTCATAGTCATACGCATTTGTATTGAGGAAACCCATAGGGTCGACCTCCGTCTCATCATCCATTCTCTGTTCTACAGGACCGATTACATCAACCAGTACTATTGCACCCCCTTCATCACGTTGTCCGCCGCTCTCACTCGGCACTATAGGAGCTGGTAATTGCGTAGGCGGGGTGGTGGTCTCCGCACATGCTTGTTGATGTGTGGTTATTAGTGTGCTCTCGGCCGGCTCCAGACGAATAAGATTCTTCGGCCATAGCAACACCCAACCCTTGCAGCTTCCAATCCGCGGCGGGGTCTCGTCGTCCTCTCCCACATGCTGTACTGGAGGAGGCAACACCTCTCGTGCCCCGATTTCACACTGGACAAGCTAACCCTGAAGTGCCCAACGGGGATCGGCTAGTTGTGGAACGTGGGTTTCAAGGGGTTCAATATCATCCCCTTTCCCACGTCGACCTTCTGGCCTTTTATCAAGTAGAGTATGGTGCACGGGGTTTCTTCGCCCTGCAAACACATATGTCTGTGGCGTCAAACATCCGAAAGGCAACAAAAATGGAATATTATATATATATATATATATATATGTTGGTGCGACATGTAATTACCGTGACAACGTCGATCTCAGCCAAAGACGAAGGCCCACCTAGCACGCCAGAGACTGAGGACGGGCTGCTATGAGCGGGAGCGACCGCGAGAGGAGGCCCGGTTGCGTGAGCAAGTGATGGTGCGGTGTTGTTGTTGTTCATGGAGTTGCTCCCGACAAAACTGGGCATTGGAAAATCATGTACCATCTTGTCTGGATTTTCCTTCGTCCAGTTGATGATAGCTGGAACCAAGTTAGTAGCAAAATCATTTCTGCAGGCAGTTACAGCTGCATTGACTGCCTGGTGTAGCAACTCATTTTTCTCCTCGGCTGTTTTTTCCGCGTCCTCAGCTGCTTTTTTCTCAACCGCAAGCTTCACCTTCGCGTCGATGTCCGCCTGACTAAACTTCTTTTTCTGCTTCTTGGTCTCCGGGCCCTTGTTGTAAAACACCTTCCACGTGGCGCCGTCTCCAGCGCCGTGCACATGACCATATTGCGGCCGCTGGCCCAAAGGGAGTCCCTTAAGTTCGTTGAAGGCCCGGTTGAGAGGGGTGTCCCACTTGGGCCTCGTTGGAGAAGTAGGGCTTTCGGCTGCAAGCTGGTGATGCTTCTCCAGTAGTCTAATCAATTTCCTCGTGATCTGGTCCATGTAAAAAACCTTTTTCTCCTTGTCCAACTTGTAGCGGGCCCTGATGAAGTCACGCTCCAAGGGGTTGGTGAACTTCGCGAAGGGGTCTGGGAGACCCGCGGCTTCACGTTCTGCGTCCTCCTTATCCCATATGGGGCCTTTACCGAGGTAGCCATGGCTTCCGAGGCGATGCTTCCCCGTGTTCCTTTGCTGAAGGCTCTTGAATTTCACAGCCTTAGCCTTTCTAGGAGGCCAAATAGCTCGTTTCACCCTCCCTTTCTAGGAGGCCAAATCATTGCTAAACATTCCCATGGCGTGATTGTTAATCCTTTTCATCTTCGGATCATCCCACGGTTGTTCTATGTTATCATCCCGGTCGGGGAACTTGAATCTCTTGTGCAACTTCGTTAGGAGCAACTGCGTCAAATGTTCTTTACTCCTTAAGTCATCATCGTTGATGCTCACGCATTCCCGTAGGATGCATCCTACTTGGTTCCCATAGCACTTGCGAGGTTCTTCCGGCTCTAATGGCTCAAACTTGCCAGGTGCCATCTTTGTGATCACAAGTCGTCCAATCCCTAGTTTGTTAGGTTTTCGTATCCTCTGCTTCTTATGCTTCCTCTTTTCGGTAGCGGCATCGGCGCCGGTACCTTCCCCGCCGGTACCTTCCCCGCCGGTCTCGGCGCCGCCATCGGTGTCGATGTCGGCGTCAGTACCATCATCGAGGTCGACATGCAAACCTTGCTTAGCAGTCAAATAGTCGAGGTACTCTTGTTCACCCTCATAATCCATCTCGTCTGCATCTTGGTCAGAAGACCCAGTTTCTTCGTTGTTCGACATGTTTCCTATGATTAAGTGTCCTCGTTTATTTCTGAAAGTATGAATAAATGAGAAATGACATAAAAAAGAAATCTATGTGCCATCACTCGATATGCCAACTATGTAGCACAAATCATGCCTTTATTCACGGCAAATTTCGGCATGACCTTTGCTAAAAAATGGACATATCGAGCGCCTGAAATTCATCGGAACGGAAATGAATCAACATTCCGGCATAACATAGGCCACTCGGATCATTTACCAAACTTGAACCAAAACATCACATGTCCAAATGACATGTTCAAATTCCAAACACGACATGTCCAAAACATGACATATCCACATATCACATGTCCAGTTCAAATTTGCATATAAATTTAGTCTACCTAAATTTGCTTTAACAAGGGACGTTGATTTGGACAATAGCTTAAATGCTGCCTTTTCTTTTAACTACAATTGCTTAACCCTAAATTTCTGTCCTATTTTAAAACCTAGCTAAATTCATAACTAAATAGATAACCTAATTAACCTACTGCCCTAACTAAAACCTAAGTAAATGAACCGAAGAACCCTAGCTAGCAGAGAGAGGGGGGGGGGGGTTTACAGAGGGTGCAGGGGCGAGGAGGCAGGCCCGACGACGGCCGAGGTTGGGAGGGGAGGAAGCAGAGGAGGGAGGCGAGGGCCGACGGGTCGGGGGCGAGCGCCGGGGTCGAGGGCGAGGGACGGGTCGGGGGTGAGCGCCAGGGCCGGGTGGGGGGCGAGCGCCGGGGCGTGGCGGTGCGACGGGGGAAGAGAGAGTGGGGATTTAGGGGGAAAAGAGGTGGGATGAAGCAGGGAGAGTGAGAATTTTGGGTTAAGTGGACGTAGCAGTAGCGCGTTTAGACAAAACGCGCTGCTACTACCTTCACTAGCTATAGAGGTTTAGGTAAAACGCGCTGCTACTACCTTCACTAGCTGTAGCGGTTTAGATAAAACACGCTGCTACTACCTTCACTAGCTATAGCGGTTTTATAAAGAAATCGCTACTGCTAGCTTGACTGTAGCTGTTTTATAAGAAATCGCTACTGCCAGTTTTCCTTTTTCTTTTCCTTTATTTTCTCCCACTTTTATTTCCAGAGAGCAGTGAACGAAGGGAAGGCGATATATATTGTATCATTTGACGGTTAAATATGTATACAAAATAGGAACATATATATTACATCATTGGACCCATGCATAATAATGGCTAAGTGTGTATACCAAATAGGAACATATATATTACATCATTTCACCGATAACATACGGTTCCTCAGCGCTGACGTTTTCGTTTTTGAGTCAGCTTCTTTCCCTTCTTGTTCGTCGAAGAATAATTGAGCCCCTTATTGTGACTTTGCCTTTTCCATGGAGTACGATTTTTCTTAGGTAATGTAGTATTGTTTCTTCTTTTGACGTATACTTCATCATCATCGTCATCTTCCCTCATTGGGTTGCCGTACTGATCATAGTCTTCCTCCTTGGCGACTCCATCCATTCCAATGATGTTCCTTTTGCCTCTCCTCACGACAACACGACTGGGATTGCATGGTCGGTTATGAAGAAGCATTGTGTCACGTGCTTAGCGTGTACCCTTGGCTCGTTTTTGGCGATAGCGTTCACGGTAGCACTCTTGGCGTCGGGTATAGTCATGGTAGTGAAAATCCGGTTTTCTCTTTCGACATTCTTACACTACTAGGTAAAAGGCTACTAGCAGCTCGGGTAAAATGGCTACTAGCAGCGCGGGTACTCGCGCTACTAGTATCGCGCTACAGCTAATAGTTAGTAGTAGCGTGGGAGAAACCCACGCTACTACTAACTTTGTTAGTAGTAGCGTGTGCCACCCACGCTACTGCTATTACAGACTCGCGCTACTACTAATGAAGTAGTAGTAGCGTGCCTACAATACCAGCACTACTAGTTTCCTAAATACTAGTAGGGCACTTTTTTCCCAACGCTACTAGTAGAAAATTAGGAATAAAAAAAATAAAAAATAGATGCAGTATTCATGAATGGAGATCAGAGACACGCCCAGTGCAAAATAAATTTCACAGAACCATCTTAACACTTGCAGTGTTCATGGATGCAACATTCAACATCTCAACTCGAAGAGATCACGAGGACACACACAACCATCATCAAAAGGTTGGTACCTTCCCTAGCGTTTCACCACCAACCTAACTAGACCACTTCTCTAGATGTATGTACAAAGCGTCGAGGTCCTCCACCTTGAGGAACTCCGGACGGTGGCAGTCGTCCTCCACCTCGGTGACCTCTGGATGGTGGCGTCGAGGTCCTCCACCGCGGGAACCTCCTGCGTCGCAATCACCTGGACGATAATCTGTATGACACGGTCGCGGGGCTTCACGGTGAAGTCTGCCTCCGAGTAGTTGAAGAGCACGACTCCCATCAGGCCGCAGTAGTCCTCGTCGATCACCCTGCAGCTAGTCAAGAAAGTGAAAACTTGTTAGTTCGCGCCCTCGTGCAGATCCAGTAGGGTATTTTCTTCAATTATCTGTCTCTTTTAGTCTATTATGAATCTTCAAAATGGAAAACACCTACTAAATACATACCCTAGCTCTACGTGTTCATGCTATCTTCTTGTTTTGGTCCATTCAAGAAATACTAGTGTATTTGAGCTATATATGCTTGAAATATTTGACAGTTAACATCTATTCAAAATTTATCATTTCATGGATAGGGAAATCGCCAACAAAGGACATCAGAAAATTGATTCCCACTACTCTTCAGAACAGCGCCGGGGTCGACGCTGACTCTCCAGAGAGCACAATTTTAAATCGGGCGGAAAAATGTACACAGGGAGTGATCTAAACGCTCTTATATTAGTTTACAGAGGGAGTAGTATATAAGGATGCCCATCATCTTGTGGAAAAATGTACTAGCTACCAATAATGAACTATTCACGTTGAACAATTTAAATTCGAACAATTGTGAATAATGATTCAGCTTACACATCCTATAAACAAAATGGTCAACTCCATGATGTATCCATCAACTACCTAAATTTTAACATGGAAACCTTCCATAATATATAGACGGGAAAGAGATAGCAAAATGGATCATGCTTGAGGTAGAGATTCTTACTGCAAATCTTAACAGAAGACATGACTTGCCAACACCTGAGTCTCCAATAAGGAATAGCTTGAAGAGGTAATCACTGCATGGTCAAATAAGACAATGTTAGTCTCCAGCAAACACAGCGCGCAGAGAATAAAACAAGTAGTGGTGACATTTTCAAGATGATAAAAAGGGCAGCGCGCTGCACGTAGCTCCTGCTTGCGCAGGGTTCGCGGAAGGGTCCGACCACTTCCAAAGATGATAATAAGATACAATAACTATGTCCAGGCTTGGAAGATTGAAAATAAATTAAAAGATAAATGTATTCAAGATAATAACACACAACAATTAGATGGAATAATATTGTCAGGCTTAGACAATTAAGCAGCGACAGATGAAGGGACATTTTGTTGTTTAATACTCAGCCAAAATGCCAGTTTTGCTAAGCTAATAGATCCCTATGTACTAGTGTGTGATTACCGTGATAGAATGTAAAAATAGTTCCCCTTGCAACATTAAGATATAATGATATTGTAACATTGAATGAGTGGAGTGCAACCACAAGTTATTAGTAGCAAGGTAAGTTAAGGATCCATTCATGTCACACACAGAGTAAAGACTAGTACTATAACAACAACCAGCGCCCATTGATTCCTGCGATGAGAACCGTCTCTGAACAAAAGACCGCGCATTTGATGATCTGATACGAGCAAGTACTACAGTACTAAAGATCGCGCATCTCAGAAGTTTATAATGATATTATGCTTATGGTCCTTAAATTATTCTCCATATGCCCTAGCAGCAGCAAACATGATTAAGTCAGTGCTATAAAACAATTACACATGGTGCTAAGTAAGATACCCCAGCTCCAAACATCTAAAATAGTCATTTCTTCTGTTTGGCACCTAGCAACATAGCTAATGGCTACATTTAGTTTGTCTTCCGCAGGTTTCCACACGCATCCGTATTTTCTCAAGCCAAGTATGCATGTTTGTTGGTTAATTAATTGTGTTGTTGCAGTAAACAAGTACTAGCGCCTTTGCTTGTCAATTGTACATACAGAAATCGACCTAACCCTGGCAACCTCGCACAGAATAGCAGACGCTGCGTCCATTTCCAAGCGATTTGCAGGGCAGTGTGGGTTGTACTGCCCCCATTCAAGCCTGAAACAGATGCCAAACAACTATACAGAGTTGGCGATACACGATCACCCCAGCCTGCGACGAGGCAGGAGCTAGCGATGGCCATATGTCGCCAGCAATTCTACCGCGCGGAGACCCACGAGGCCAGCCGCCCCGATCTGGACGGAGCCCAGGTCTCCAGAGACAACTAACCCTAGCACCCTTTCCCTCACCCCAAATTCCAACTAAAGCGCGGGCGCGAAATCTCTAACCAGACGGGCGCGATTCGAGCCACGGGGGCACAGAATTGGAACCGGAATCGGAGCGTGGGGCAGACGATTGAATTTAATTTACCTGGGCTTGAGGGAGGTGTGGGCGGCGAGGTCGCGGGATAAGTACTTCCCGGAGGGGCCGAAGATGCGCGTGCCGCCCTGCTCGTTCCCGCCCTTCGCCGGCGCCCACGTCGGCCGCGCCGCCGTCGTCATCTCTCTCTCCTCCCCAAGGAGGAGGAGCTGGCACCGCGGCGGGATGGCACGTGCGCGGCGGAGGGGGGCGGGACGGGCAGCGGCGCGAGACTGGGAGCGGTGGGCGCGCGGCCGCCGGCATGGCGCACGCGGGGGTGGGGGGCATGGGGGTGGACGGACGGAGGAGAGGAGGTGGAAGGGAGACCGGCGGTGAGTGGGTTGAGAGAGGAGAGGAGCTTGGGGATCTGGATCGGGCTGCATGGTTTTTTAGACATACGGGGGGTGGGCGGTGTGGGATGGTTGGTGGGGTGGGAGGTGGTGGTGGGGTGGGAGCGTGGATCTGGCCGGGGTGGACACGCTTAGTAGTAGCGTGGGGTCTTACCTGCGCTACTGCTACTTACTTAGTAGTAGCGCCGGTTTTACACCCCTCGCTACTACTATGGCCTATTTCGGGGGCATTGTTGGAGACCATTTAGTGGCAGCGCGGGTTTATACCCCTCGCTACTACTATCAACTTAGTAGTAGCGCGGTTTTTATACCCCTCGCTACTACTAATTAGTAGTAGCGCCCATTTCTAAACCGCGCTACTGATAAACTTCTGTGTATAAGGTTTTCCCTAGTAGTGTTAGCCCATCTAACACGGAACATCGTCGTGTTGTGCAGTCCAGAGTAGTCCAGCTCCTAGATCTCCTCGACCCTTCCATAAAATTGTTCAGTTGCGCCGTTGTCGCTGCCGGTCATGCATTCCATCATCACCCCTGAGTTCTGATCATCACTGTCCATATCTTTGGCCTCCGTGTAGAACGTGTATCCGTTGATATCATATGCCTGATAGGTTACGAGGTTGGGCGAGGGGCCATGTGCTAAGGCATAAATGAGCAATCCGTCCTTAGAGCCCTCCTCCGGGGGATTAGCAATAATATGCTCTTTGAACCAATGCAGGAAAGTGGAGTTGTGCTCTCTAGTAACTTCGGCGTCCGTCCTGCATACCCCCCGGTCACGATACTTCTTTGCGATAATTTTTTTGTGCAGTGCCACGAAAGGATCTACCTCGTCTAGGTGTTGTAGCACTACCAAGTTTGCTCTATCAAAGTCGCTGTGTCGATCTGAGTATGCCACGTGCAGTTCCCTGCGACCATTGCAGTGCCCTTCTCCTTCGAGCCTCCCATCGTGCTTGTTAACGGGCAAACCAACACTAACACCAGGCGGCTGGTCTGCGCCATATAGAAAATTCTCACAGAAAGAGATGCACTCTTGTGTCACATAGCCCTGGACGATGCTTCCATCCGAACGAGACATGTTACGAACGAATCCTTTGATGATCCCATTCATCCTCTCAAACGGCATCATGTTGTGCAGGAATGACGGCCCCAGGTCTATTATGTCATCCACAATATGGACACACAGATGCACCATCACGCCAAAGAACGCGGGCAGGAAGTACATCTCAAGCTCATTCAGTATCACAACGATCTCTTCCTGTAGCCTTCGAAGCTGCTTCACACTGATCGACTTTCGAGAGATGGCGTCGAAAAAGTTGCAGAGACCAATAAGCATGTCACAGACGTGCTTGTACATTATCCCTCTAAGGGCAACAGGTAGTATTTGCGTCATCATCACATGACAGTCATAGGACTTCATCCCGCTGAACCTTTTCTTGTCTGTGTCTAGATATCTGTTTATCTTGCCACAGTAACCGGAACTAACTTTGACTCCGGTAAGGCACTTAAGGAATCGATCGATCTCAGCCTGACTTAAGGTGAAGCAAGAAGGGGGGCAATAATCCTCTTTCTTTATTTTCTTGCCCTTCTTCTCCCATGCCCCTGTCTCTGTCTCGTCTGACATTTTACGGGGCGGCATGTGCAGATCTTCCCTGATTTTCAAATCTTGCAAGTCTTTTCTTGCCTTCGGCCCATCCTTGGTCTTATCCGGCATGTTCATCAGTGTTGCGAGCAAGCTCTCAAGGACATTCTTACAGATATGCATTTGATCAAGGCAATGAGGTGTATCGAGTTTGTGCCAGTACTCCAAGTCCCAGAACACATACCTCGTCTTCCATACCTTCAGCAGCGGCTCCGGCGCCTTTCTCATCGTCTTTCCCGGCGCGGGGCACTCCTAGTTTTTCAACAACTCATCGATTTCGGCACTGCTCCGCTTACGTGGAGGTCCTCGATGCTCAGCGTGACCATCGAATAGATCTCCACGGTTTCTCCACTGGTCGTCCTGTTCGAGCCATCTTCGATGCCCCATGTACACGATTTTCCCAGACCCGCCATCTTTCCTTGACGTTAGCCGCTAAGACGTCATACCATCCATGCACCGCGTGCATCCGCAATATCCATGGCACACCTGGCCTGCCACATATCCGTAACCGAGATAGTCCTGCACTGTCATGATCAGCGCGACTCTCATGTTGAAATACTCGCCTTTGCTGGCGTCCCATGTCTTGGCGGGTGTTTTCCATAACGTGTCTAACTCCTCTTGAAGTAGCCCCAGATACAAATTAATATTATTTCCTGGTTGTTTCGGCCCTTGAATAAGCATGCTCATGTGAATGTACTTCGATTTCATGCACAACCAGGGGGGAGGTTGTACAACCATACAAACACGGGCCATGTGCTATGGTTGGTGTTCTGGTTGCCAAACAGATTCATGCCATCGGTACACGCGCCGAGCACGATGTTCCTTGCATCACATTCAAAATACCGATAGAAGCTGTTCAACGCTCTCCACTGGCTTCCATCCTTGACGTGTATTAGCTTCGGATCATCTCCATCGTTGGGTTTCTTCCTCTCCGTGTGCCAGCGCATTAGCTTTGCTTCCTTGGGATCTACAAAATACCTCTGGAGACGGGGAGTGATCGGTAAGTACCATACCACTTTCTGGGGACATTTCTTCCCGGCCTTCTTGTATCAAGAAGCATTGCACACCGGACATCTTGTTTTTTCCGCGTGCTCCTTCCGATAAATTATGCAATCGTTGATGCATGCATGGTATGTAACGTGTGGCAGATCAAGAGGGCACACAATCTTCTTGGCCTCATCAACACTACTAGGACATAGATTACCCGCGGGAAGAACATCCTTTAGGTACTTGAGATGCTCATCGAGGCTAGTGTCGGTCCATTTGTTTTTAGCCTTCGTCTTCAGGAGTTGGAGCGTGAAACTCAAGCGGGTCACCTCAGGATTGCAACCATCATACAATGGAGTGTTCGAGTCTACCACCAGTTGCTCCAGCTCAATGGAGTGTTCGAGTCTACCACTAGTTGCTCCAGCTTAGCCTCCTCTCTAGAAGAAGGTCTCTCAGTACTCGTCTCCTTGCGAAGCAATGCTTTAACATGAGGGTCCCGCACGATTGAACTTAGTACCGACGAACTCTGCTGCGTGGAGTCCATGTCGTTCTCTCCGCCGCCATGTCCGGCCCCTTCTCCGCCACCATGTCCGGCCCCTTCTCCGCCGCCATGTCCGGCCTCTTCCCCGCCGCCATTATCGATCATCTCTTCGACTTGCCCCGTGTCATCATTGCCTGCCCCGTCGGCATCCTCAACATCGTCATCCTCATCTTCAATTATCCACCGAGTATAGCCATCCATGAAACCAGTCATGAGCAGGTGCGCTTCGACACGACCATCGTCATGGGGGTCGAGCCAAATTATTCCTTTGCATTTTCGACATGGACATAAAACCTGTGTCCGGTTATTTTCTTTCATGTCCTGCACCGCCGACCGCAACCACCTGTCCACCATCGTTCCACTGACCATCGTCAACTCTGCACGGTAATAATAAACAAATTGATTATAAAAATGCGTGCATGCATCAAAGTCATACAAAAATTCAGCATGACCTTCCTTAAAAATAGGACATATATAGATCTAGAGTTTGCCCGGAATTCACCGAAACGGAAATAAATCGACATTTCGGCAAAACATAGGCAACTCAAAAGCACAATTTGGCATCAACTCATGCCACACACACAATTTCCATAAACATATCACACACACATACACATATTTCCATTTTGCAAAAGCATGAAATTTTAATCACCTCTATCTCGAGATCGAGCACACGATGGCCGAGATGATGATGTAGGGAGATCAAAAGTGCACAAAGCTCTTCTTGACAAAGATAGATCTAGTTAGGGGGCAAAGAGGTGACTTAACTAAATGCTACATCTACCTAGCTAGCTAATTTGGGAGGAGACAACTTCAACTAGTGGAGGGGGAAGGAAAAAGAGAAAGGAGATGCATTAATGGAGGTGGTGTAGTTAGCTAGGAGTAATGAAGAGAGAGAAAGGTAGGTAGAAGAGGGAGAGTAATGGGGGGGAGTATTGAGGAAGAAGAAGAGTGAGAGAGGGAGGATGTGGGAAGTAGGGGAAAGGGAGGAGAGGAGATGGGGGAGGGACGGACGGGTGGGAAATGGTGGTGGGGTGCTGCGCCTTAGCAGTAGCGCGGGAGGAAAAGCGCGCTACTGCTAAGGGTGTAGCAGCAGCGCGCTTTTCTCACACGCACTACTGCTAAACGGGCCAATCCCGTGGACAATTTCAAAAAATAGCAGCAGCGACGTGACCAAAAAGCGCGCTACTACTATTGCTTTAGCAGTAGCGCGCATCACGCCACCGCGCTGCTGGTAAACTTAGGTTGTTGGGTACTGTCGGTACATTTTTGTAGCAGCGCGGTTTATCCATCACACGCTACTCCTAAATTTTCATCAGCAGCGCGCTTTTCTTGACCTCGCTACTGCTAATTAGCAGCATCGCCTCTTTTTGTGCCGCGCTGCTGCTAAGATTCTGTGTATAAGGTTTTCCCTAGTAGTGTGAAATTGAGTCAGACTAAATGCCCGACCACTTCAGAAGATAGAGAGAAAATGAAAGATGTTCCATATGCTTCAGCCATAGGCTCTATCATGTATGCAATGCTGTGTACCAGACCTAATGTGTGCCTTACCATTAGCTTAGCAAGGAGGTACCAAAGTAATCCAGGAGTGGATCACTGGACAATGGTCAAGAACATCCTGAAATGCCTGAAAAGGACTAAGGATATGTTTCTCGTTTATGGAGGTGACAAAGAGCTCGTCGTAAATGGTTACATTGATGCTAACTTTGACACTGATCCGGACGATTCTAAATCGCAAACCAGATACGTGTTTACATTGAACGGTGGAGCTGTCAGTTGGTTCAGTTCAAAGCAAAGCGTCGTGGCGGGATCTACGTGTAAAGCGGAGTACATAGCTGCTTCGGAAGCAGCAAATGAAGGAGTCTGGATGAAGGAGTTCATATCCGATCTAGGTGTCATACCTAGTGCATCGGGACCAATGAAAATCTTTTGTGACAATACTGGTGCAATTGCCTTGGCAAAGGAATCCAGATTTCAGAAGAGAACCAAGCACATGCAGAGATTCTTCAATTCCATCTGGGATCAAGTCCAGGTGGGAGACATAGAGATTTGCAAGATACATACAGATCTGAATGTTGCAGACCCGTTGACTAAGCCTTTTCCATGAGCAAAACATGATCAACACCAAAACTCCATGTGTAATCTAGATTATTGACTCTAGTGCAAGTGTGAGACTGAAGGAAATATTCCCTAGAGGCAATAATAACGTTATTATTTATTTCCTCATATCATGATAAATATTTATTATTCATGCTAGAATTGTATTAACCAGAAACATAATACATGTGTGAATACATAGACAAACATAGTGTTACTAGTATGCCTCTACTTGACTAGCTCGTTGATCAAAGATGGTTGAGTTTCCTAGCCATAGACATGAGTTGTGATTTGATTAACGGGATCACATTGACTTGACCCGTTCCGTTAGCTTAGCACTTGATCGTTTAATTTACTGCTATTGCTTTCACTACAAAAAAAGACACATCCGTGACATTTTGGGCCAAACGAATTTTTTTCTGTCATACATATGATACTTCTATGACAATAATTGTGACAAAACCCGGTATCATCATAGATGTGGTGGGCTCCTACTTATATGACAAAAAGTCATGACAGAAAATGGGCTTTTCGTCCTGGGCGGGCCGAAGACGCAGCTGCGTGACATTCTTTGGGCCGTCCATGGCGGAAAAAACCATGGTAGAAGCGAGGGCGAGGAAAATTTCGGGGAGTTCCCGGTTACGGTGGGAGGTCGGGGGCCGAGCGATGCGCGTTTCTCTCGTACACGTACGCGTGTGTGTGTGAGGCGTTGGCTCTAACTGAACAGGAGCGAGGCGTTGGGCTCTAACTGAACCCGAGCGATTGCACTGCAGGCTACGCTTTACTGAACCCGAGCGTTTGATCGCTGCTAACTGAAGCCGATTGGAGCTGCCTCTGGGATGAACAGTGAGTGTTGCCGGGGGGGGGGGGGTTGGATGAACAGTAAGCGGTGGCGTTGCCTCTGGATGAACAGGACCCCGTGGTGTGGTGGAGGGATGGATGAACAGTAGATGGTGGAGGGTGCCCGTGGAGGGCTGGATGAACAGTAGATGGTGGAGGGGTGCCCATGGAGGGGTGGTTGAACAGGACCCCATGGTGTGGAGGGCTGGATGAATAGTAGATGGTGGAGGGGTGCCCGTGGAGGGGTGGTTGAACAGGACCCCGTGGTGTGGAGGGCTGGATGAACAGTAGATAGTGGAGGGGTGGTTGAACAGTAGCCGGTGGAGTAGCGCGCGGTGGAGGCTGGATGAACAGGAGCCCGTGGAGGCTGGATGAACAGGAGTCTATGGAGGCTGGATGAACAAGAGCCCGTGGAGGCTGGATGAACAGGAGCCCGTGGAGGCTGGAGGAGGTCGGCGGTGGAGATGAACAGTATCTCGTAGAGTCCCGTTTTGCGGTACGCCACACCCCTCCCGATGAATAGGACCCCCGTTTCGACCGTAGCGCTCCAAAACAAGTCTGTTCCATCCGTTTTGCGGTACGCCACACCCCTCTCGATCAACAGGACCCCCGTTTCGACCGTAGGAGGTCCGTTTCCTCTGTTTTGTGGTACGCGAGACCCGTCCCGATGAACAGGATCCCGTTTCGAACGTGGCCGGTCGAACACAAGGCCGTTTCCTCTGTTCTGCGCTACACCAGGGCTCGTTTCCATCGCCTGTTCCGTCCAAGCCTTCCCGATGAACACGACCAGGCATTCCGTTGCCTCCCCATGAACACGAGGACGACGATGTTTCTCCGTTCTAACCCAGCCATGTACACAAGCCCTGGCTGTACGTATAAGCGAGTAGGCGTTCGAGACCTCGCCCGTATGTACACATACGTGGCCGTATTTTCTTTCTTGTACCCTGGCCGTTGTACGTACGTGTACATGCTACGTGCGCGCCTCTACTACGACACGTGCGCGCCTCTACACCGACCAGTATATATGTACATACACGTTCGCGACCAGAATGACAACACTACGTACGCTTCGACCAGGTGGGTCCCGACTGTCAGGCACTTCCTTGCGTGTGAAGATGTAGCTGGTGGGTCCTAGCAGTCAGGGGCAAACGTTTTTTTCGCGAAATACGGTGGCCCGTCCGGGGGCTCCCCGCTGTCAGGTGGAGGAATAATTATTTTGCATGTAATAAGGAGGCACTTCCTTGCTGTGGCCGTGGACCCAGCTGTCAGCCTCTGAACGTACAGTCCATGTCCGATGGAAGCCGTTCCTTGACCACGTTGACCACGCCGCTCCGAGAGCACCAGGGCGGTGGACGACGGCGAGGCCTAGGAAGGGGATGACGCAGAGCCGGGGAAGACGCGGTAGTGGATGCCCACGCGTAGAGGAGTACGAGGGTTCACTGGTTCGCTGCGGCGTGAGGCTGCCGTCACCGCAGAGTAACAGGGGGTGTGGGTGAGTAGAGGGATGGCCTGGCCAGCGGTGGGAGTAGTAGGGGGCGGTGAGGCCTCCGCCACATCGTAGCCGGCCACGGGAGGCAGGAGCACGAGGCACGACCGGCACTGGTTTGGGCGGCTGGAGCAAGAAGACCAGAGGTTGAAGAAGCACTACGACCGTTGGATGGACATTATACGGTCACTGGAGCTAGAATTGTGCATATTGACTAAGTTCACAAAGCCCTCCGTCCCCGTCAACTTAGTAGGCCGACAAGTTAGCCTGCCATTATACTGGGTCCCAGCTAACAGGGGGAGTATTCATTTTTTTGTGCGCAATAAGGAGGCACTTCCTTGCGTGCGAAGATATAGCTGGTGGGTCCGAGCTGTCAGCGGCAATAACGTTTTTTCGCAAAATACAGAGGTCCTTTCGGTGGGTCCCTGATGTCAGGTGGAGGAATCACTATTTTGCGCATAATAAGGAGGCATTTCCTTGTGTGCGGCCGTGGACCCTGCTGTCGGCCTCTCCACGTAAAGTCCACTTCAGATGCATGTCGGTCGTTGACCACGTTGACCAGGACGCGCCGAGAGCACCAGGGCGGTGGACGACGGCGAGGCCTAGGAAGGGAACGACACGGAGGCAGGGAAGACTTGGCAGTTGTTTCCCACGCGGAGGGGAGTACGATTGTACGAGGGTTTACTGGTTCGTCTGCCGTCGCCGGAGAATAACAGCAGGCGTGGGTGAGTAGAGGGATGGCTAGGCCAGCATGGGAGTACGGTGGGGCGGTGAGACCTGCGCGGCAGCACAGCCGGCCGCGGGGAGGAGGGAGCAGACAGTCCCGCCGGCGCTTGTTTGAGCGGCTGGAGCAGGAAGAGGAGAAATTGAAGAAGCACGACGGCCGTTGGATGGACATCCAACATTCACTGCTTGTGTGTCAACCTTTTTTTTAGGAAAGCCTCAAATCTGTGGAAAACAGCATACATCACATCTGCCATTATTTCTAATAATTTTCAGCCCATTTGCTAATTCTTAAGGTTTTTTCGGAGCCCATATTCTTTTTGTTAGCATTACAGCCCATATTGTAGCCACGGTTAAAAAATTATACGAAATTTTGCATATTTCGGTGCAGTCCAAACTGTTTTTAATCCCGAAATTTCGACTCACATTCAAACTGATTTTAAAAATAAATGTATATCAATATAAAATCCAACAAATTCTCCACGCATAAAAATTAATGTAATTTAAAATCTTGAAATAAAAAAAAGATATTTGAAACTAATTGCCGGTTTGATGTGTTTTAAAAATGTACATCCCATTTCTCATTACTGATGGGCCATTTTTTCAGCCAGCCGAATGAAAGCTCTCCTCGTCTTGACAGATTTGCAGCCCAACAGGCCTGACAAAGCGGCTTACTTGGCAAATCACAAAAAACGGGCTGTGGCCATGGACCCAGCTGTCAGCCTCTCCACGTACAGTACTCTTCCGACGGAAGTCGTTCCTTGACCATGTTGACCACGCCGCGCTGAGAGCACCACGGCGGTGGACGACGGCGAGGCCTAGGAAGGGGACGACACGGAGCAGGGGAAGACGTGGCAGTGGAAGCCCGCACGGAGAGGAGTATGAGGGTTCACTGGTTCGGCTGCGATGTGAGGCTACCGTCGCCGCAGGGCCAGGCCAGCGGTGGGAATAGTAGGGGGCTGTGAGGCCTCCGCGGCAGCACAACCGGCCACGGGAGGCAGGAGCATGCGGCACGACCGACGCTGCTTTGGGCGGCTGGAGCAAGAAGACCAGAGGTTGAAGAAGCACTACGGCCATTGGATGGACATCGTACGGTCACTAGAGCTAGAATCGTTCATATTGACTAAGTTGACAAAGCCCTGCGTCTCCGTCAACTTAGTTGGCCCACAAGTCATCCTCCCACTATGGTGGGTCCCAGCTAGCAGGGGGGTATTTATTTTTTTGTGCGTAATAAGGAGGCACTTCCTTGCATGCGAATATATAGCTGGTGGGTCCGACATGTCAGCAGGGGGAATGTTTTTTTTCACAAAATACAGAGGCCCTTCCAGTGGGTCCCAGCTGTCAGGTGGAGGAATCATTATTTTGCGCATACAGTCCACGACCGATGGATATCGTTCGTTAACCAAGTTGACCTGGCCGCGCCGAGAGCACCATGGCGGTGCACGACGACAAGGCCTAGGAAGGGAACGACACGGAGCCGGGGAAGACTCGGCAATGGTTGCCCACGCGGTGGGGAGTACGAGGGTTTACTGGTCCGGCTGCCATCTCCGGAAAATAACAGGAGGTGTGGGTGAGTAGAGGAATGGCCTGGCCAGCAATGAAGTAGGGTGGGGCGGTGCGGCCTGTGCGGCAGCACAACCGGCCACGGGAGGCGGGAGCAGGCAGTCCCACCGGAGCTGGTTTGGGCAGCTGGAGCAAGAAGATCAGATATTGAAGAAGCAGCACGGCCGTTGGATTAACATCCAATGGCCACTGCTGCTAGAATCGTTTGTGGACTAAGTTGACAAAGCCAAAGTACATGTCAACCTAGTAGACCCACAAGTCAGCCTCCAAATCTGTCCCAAACAGCATATAGCCCGAAATTTCTAGCCAAATTCAAATTAATTTTAAATCTAAATATACCTTAATTGAAATTCAATGAAATTTTACCCGCACAAAAACAATGAAATTTAAAATATCAAAATCCGAAAGAAAACATCATTTTGGAACTAATTGCCTGTTTGCTGTATTTTTTCATTTTACAGCCCATTTATTATTACTTATAGCCCATTTCTTATTACTTATAGCCCATTTTCTAGGAAAAATGCATCCCTCCTCGTCTTGAAAGATTTCCGGCCCAGCAGGGCGTAGAAAAGCAAGTAGGCCTATGTTGGTTATTCTGCAAAAAACAAAATAGCTGGCTAGCCATTTTCAGAAAGGAAAAAAACAAACTGGGCTGGTCATGTGCTAAACATATGAAATAAAAGCCTGAGCTAGATGGGCCATGGGTCCCGCACAACCCATTTGATACCCTTCTCCGTCCCGGAAAAACAAAATTACTGTGCGCGCTGCTGGGTCCCTACTGTCATCCTCACCATGTATAGTCATCTCCTTATTCCTCTCGGTTGTTGACCATGTTGACAACACCGGAGGGCGGAGCCACGGTGAGCGAACCAAGGCGGAGGACGATGGTGAGGCCTCGGACGGGAACAAACAGGAGCCGGGGAAGATCACAGCCAGCCGTGGGAGGCGGGAGCAGGCGGTCCCGCCGGCGCTGGTTTGGCTTTGGCGGCTTGAGGAAGAAGAGATTGAAGAAATGCGACAGACGTTGAATGTCAATCCTACGGTCAAGGTTGGCACAATTGTTTGTTGACTAAGCGGACACCAAGTAGCATACTTTTTTATATATAGGAAGAAAACTACGAGGAAAATGCGTTCGTCTGCCGTCCTCCTCACAGGGAACGTTCGCCATATAAGTGACTAGCACCCTTAGTTTTCAACCGAGAGGTCTTGGGTTCGAGTCCCAGGAACTCTCAATTTTGTCCTCCTTCCTTCCTCGCAAAAAAGGGAAAGAAAATCAAAGACTTGGGAAGGCGTACAGAACAAGCTAGTGTACCAGTTAAGAGACGTTGCCGAGTTTTAGAAAGAAAGACGTGCTCCTGTAGCTGGTTCGAATCCAAACCTAGACTATGACTATATATGGTGCTATGCTACTCTGCAAGTAATGAAACTGACATATCCAACGTTCGCTTCTCCTCTTCTCTACTTACTCTGCCTAATATCAGAAGCTCTGGCTGCAGCAACCATGTCCGCTGGCTGCTCGTCCACCTGCTCTTCAGCAGGTAACAACCAGATATGCGCCAAGTCGCCACCCGTACCATCGCCTGTGGGTCTCATCACACCCTCGCCGACACGCGCACCGCAGCCGATTGCTCATCGCAACCTGCTGCCGTTGGTGTGGTGCCACTGCTGCAAATCACGCAGAGTCATCCGTCACGTCTCAACCACAATCCGCAACCCTGGTCGAGTCTTCTACAAATGCCCGAATCATGGGGTAATAATATGTTTAAGTGTTGTTCTACTCCTTTCAGTTGCTGATTTTTTTAATAGTTTGGTTGATGATCTACCAATTTGATTTGTGCAGAAAAGAGAAGATTCATGTGATTTGTATTTCTGGGAAGTTGCTGATGTGGGGGAATGCAACTACACTGATTATTTGGTTAGCCGAGGAATCCCAATACCAGCAGGTTGGGGTGTTGGACAAGTAACTGAAGGAACGACAGAAGAGGAAGATGCAGAGCAGAAGGTTAAAGATGCAGTTCCTCTGATCATGGCCAAGCAACAACTGTTGAACGGCCTTGACAGCAAGGAGGAGATGAAAGAGCTTGTGAAGATAATGGGCAAAATCGATACGCTCTGTAGGATGCAAAATCGATGTGCTCTGTAGGATGATTGTCTCTTTATTTGCAGTGTATGTAGCACTCGTGATGTATTCAGTGGCTACGACATGAGCACTTTGCTGAAACTAGTAATGAATGAAACCTGTGTAGCAGGCTGGGCATAGTGTTGTGAACATCTAATGATTTCTATTAACGGAAATCAGGGGGTATCCCCTTTTGCTCATATAAATAAATAAATAGCAGAGGCCCTGTCGGTTCAGCTTTGTTCTCATTCGAAGACGGCGAGCAAATTGCAGTCCAACAACAAACTATGTCATCAAATTCAAGTTTCACAACCAAATATGAGTACAACTAAACAACAATGTCATCATGTTTTAGTTGCCATACAATCACCAAACACAAATCAGCATACATAACAAGTGATGTTCTCACAATAAAATACTAAACAACATGTTCATCGGGTTTCAATTGTCATAGAAAACACAATTTCACATAGTAGATAAAAAAACGTCTTCTGACAGGCAAATACGACAAAAGCAATGTAATCATCATCCGCAGCAGTAGTGTCAACATCTTCGCCATGTGTATCAGTCTGAATCGTAATTCCCCATGGTGTCATCTTCTTCTTCGTCCTCAACGTCCTCGAACGTTGGCTTCTTCTTGATCAACTCTTGTATGTCCACAGCACGATAGGCAATCTTTTCGCCAGCGTCATTGATGTGATGATTCTCAAAGATATTAGGAACATCTATGTTATTTTGTACATCAGGAGCAGTGTAAGCATCATCTTGTTGTGCAACTTCATTAAACGAATTCCTTCGCTCAAACCTTTGCAATACTCTCTAGTCATCGCTACGTGCAAATGTGTCTTCCAAGAAAAATATCTGTGTTGCTTGATTTGCCAAAATAAAAGGCTAGTTGGTCTGGTACGCCGCCTTGACATTGATGGATTTGAAACAATCATCAACTCTGGGTTTTGCAATCCTGGAAAACAGGTTATACCAATGACAACACAACAGAACTACACACCGATGATCCTCGAAACTGGAGATATACTGCAGCTGAACAATGTCTGTTATGTTAGCATACATTTCAGTTGTCTCTTTGTTATACGTATCCGTGCTCATGATGGCACTGTTTTGTGTCTTCCTACCTTCATCTCGTGCAAGGGTGTTGTAGCGCACATCTCCAACAACGCAAGATTCATAATGTCTTACCCGAGTATCAGGACCCATTGCTAGTGAGTAAAGGGCATCATCAACTGCCTGCCCATCCTCCCGCATCTTCTTAACCTATGGTTAGAAAATAGACAAGCTGATCATCTTATGTACTCAATATATTAAAAAAACTGACAGTGCGCTTCAAAAGCTTACATGGTTCTTGAACTATTTCGCAAATCCTGCCATAACCAGTTTGTCAATGTTTCTTGGATTTTGCAGCAGTAACTCCTCTTTTGTAGATGCTGCACAACATAGTGATCGCGTCAAACATCTAAATATATAAGAATGTGCTGCAAGTTCAGTAGATTATGATGTATAAGCTGCAGTACTGCACTTACTTGATATAAGGTAGTATCTCAGGACAGTTATTCAACACATACCAAACCATTTTGTCCAAATCTTTAGGTTTGTGCTCTTGTCGACTCTTCCCTGTAACTCGAACAGAATAATCGAAAACATTGAGCCCGGGATTGTGTTCACCCACCTCTTTGCTAAGCTGATCAGCTATTTCAATGTATTTTGAGCAGAATGTCAACGCTTCTGTAGCAATGTAGGCCTCTACAATGGAACCCTCGGGTCTAGCTCTGTTCCTAACATAGCCCTTGAAAGTGCCTAGCCGCCTTCCAATAGGGTACATCCAGCCATACTGTACTGGACCTCTAAGTAGTGCCTCATCAGGTAGATGAACAGCCAAATGCACCATCACATCAAAGAAGGCTGGAGGATATATCTTCTCAAGGTCGCATAGGATAGTTGGTATCTTGTCTCTAAGATGCTCCAAAGCATCTATCCTGATATTCCTACTGTAGAGTTCCCTGAAGAATTGGCCCAACTCTGCAACTGCTCTGTATAAGTCAGGGCGGCCCAATCCTCTAAGGTTAACAGGTAAAACCCTTTGAAGTAGGACGTGGCAGTCATGAGTTTTCAACCCTTGTACCTTGTTTCCATCTGCACTGACTCTCCTTTCAGGGTTGGAAGGAAATCCATGTGGGAATCTCACACGTGACAAGACCCCGCAGAATTCTTTTCTTTTTACCTTGTCCAAGACGTACACAGCTGGTGCCATATCCCGTGGTTTACCTTCATCTTGCACCTGCAAATCCTTTCTGATACCCAGGTGTGTCAAATCAATCCTAGATTTTAAGGTATCTTTCGTCTTGCCTTCAATATTAAGAAGTGTGCCGATAATGCTGTCACATATATTTTTCTCGACGTGCATCACATCAAGATTATGCCGCAGATCCAAATCTTTCCAATACTCCAAGTCCCACAAAGTGGACTTGCGGGTAAACAATAATCTCTCTTCTACCCTGCCACGCTTCCTTTTCCCGCTACCATTACCAGGATGGTTTCCTTGCGTAATATGCCTGAACTTCTCTAATTCCACTTGCAGCTCATCGGCAGTGAGCCTCTTTGGCGCATCACGGTTTTCATGCTTTGCATTGAACACATGTCTTCGGTATTTTCTAGGATGCGGCTTGTCCTTGGCAAGGAAACGCCGATGTCCAATGTAACAGATCTTGCTAAGTATTGCATATGACAGCGGATTCCTGTCACAGGGAACACATGCATTGTAACCATGTGTTGTTCACCCTGACATAGTGCCCAAAGCTGGATAATCATGGATGCACCAAATTATAACAGCACGCAGAAAGAAATCAGCTGGTGTGCTGCTATATAGGTCTCGAGTGAGAACACCCTTCCATAGCTGTTGAAGTTCCTCCACAAGAGGCTCCATGAACAAATCAAAATCCTTTCCAGGACTTTTTGGACCTGGGATGAGCAAGGCCATCATGTAGTTTGATTCTTTGGTGCAGACATTTGGAGGTCTGTTGTAAGGGATAACAAGCACTGGCCACATGCTATATGTGGCGCTCTGGTGGCCAAATGGGTTAAATCCATCTGAAGCTAAGCCAAGTCTAATGTTTCTCGGGTCAGCAGCAGACTCTTTGTGTTTACCATTGAAGCTTTTCCACTCACTACCATGAGATGGATGGCTCATTACATTCTGATCTCTGTACTCCTGGTTCCTAGAATGCCACAGTACATCCTCTCTTGTTTCAGCATCATGAAACAACCTCTGCAATCTTGGTGTAATTGGAAAATGTCTCAGAACATTATGAGGAATCCTCTTCATAGCATCGCCATCTTTCCATCTTGATGATTTGCATTTCGGGCATCCACTTAAGTTGGCATAATCCTTCCGGAACAGAACACAATTATTCTTACAAACATGGATCATATCATATCCAATTCCAACTGCACGAAGGAAATTCTTCATTTTACTGTAGGTGTGTGGCAGCTTAGACGCATCTGGGAAAGATTCGCGGAAAGCAGCCAACATCCCATCGAATGATTTGTTGGTCATCCGCTCAGGTGTCTTCACCTGAAGAAAGGTGACCATAGATGAGAATACTGACAACTTATTTCCTGGGGTGACAGCAACGTTGCATTGTTCCAACATGCGGGCCCACTGTTTTTCTTCTGTAGGTGAAAGTTCATGGAATGCACGAGCATTTCCTAGCATTGTTTCAATGTTGGTTAAACTCACTGGCTCCGCCACCACCACCTCCTCCTCCTCTTCTACCTGAGCATCAGGCAGATCAAGATGGTGATCTACTGCTTCCACGTAGTCAATAACATTGACGTTCACAGCTTCACCATGATGAACCCACCTAGTATATGTGACCGACATCCCATACAAGTGTAGATGATTTTGCACATTTGACTGGGGTCTTGTAACTGAATTCATACAACTGCTACACGGGTAGAGCACATCTGATTTCGGACCACCGTACTCAGCTCTGATAAAGTTCATGAAGTTTTGAACCCCCTCGACATATGCAGCGGAGAATCTTCGAGCAGAAGTTATCCAAGTCCTGTCCATCTATTAGACATAAAAATTAGTTCTTCTACTAGATATTACAGGAAAAACATATATGCTTTTTGATGAAGTCCAGAAAAAAAATACCTAGGTCGATGTCTAAAGCTATGGCGAGATATTTGGATGAGAAGATCTAAGTAACGAAATATATGTAAAGCTAATTCAGCAAACAGATTTGAGTGCCAAATTATGGCAAGCTGTTTCAGCAGTCAATGAGGCTGAGCACACAACCATCGAACTATCGAAGGCCATCGAAGCAACAAAGATCGAGTATAAAACGGTGTAGAGCTATTTCAGCTAACAGATTGGCTACTAGACCATGGCAATCTACGTCACAATAAATATATGGCAGGATATTTTAGCAACTAATCGGCCTTGGCATGCCATCTCAGCTAAGCAGATTGAGTGCAGAACAGTGCAAGGAAGCTTCTTAAGCAGAGCATATTGACAGTAAACTACTTCGGCAAACAGTGAGATTAACAGCGTCTATCAGCTAACATTCAGTCTCCACATGAACGGGGCCTCAGTCTAGAATGCACGTACCGTGGGAGAAGCTGACCGCCGTGCGTCTCCACATGAACGTCGCCAGCGGTGGTGGCGGTGACCGCCGTGCGCCTCCACAAGAACGTAGCCAGAGGTGGCGGCGCGGCTAGAGGACGGCAGTCTACGAGAGCGTACTATGGGAGCGAGAGGATCGCCGAACCTCGGCGCCGACATATCGGCGCGGCGGGGAGGGCGGCTTTGGCGGAGCGAACGGAGTGGAGGGAGACAGGGGGGAGGGGGTTTGGGGAATATTATTGGCTAGTTGGCCGAAGGGTGGTTGAATCGGATTTGGGGGGAATTTTTGGGTGTGGGGAGGGGGGGAGGATTTTCGCGTGGTGGGCGGGGGAGTTTGGCGCATGGTCGGTTTCTCCAAGTGCAGTCCCACGTGTCAGTGAAGAGGCAAGCCGAAGCACGTTCCGTTTGCGTGAGCCGTGTGCAGGACCGAACATGTGTGGGGTACAATGCGACCGCGACAGGAGTGCTGTGAGTGTACCACCTTTTTTCCTTTTAAACTAGGTGCTTCGCCCCCTCAAAAAAAATTGTTGCTTTGCGCGATCCATCGATACTACTACTAGTAATCCGGTAATCCCGACTAAAACGGCGCGGCCGGGTCTTTTCCCGCGCGATATGCTGGGAGGTTGGCTTAGTTGGGTTTTTAGGACGAGTAATGCTACACCTACGTAATCCCAGTTACGTAATTAACGTAATGTGAAACGTGTGAGCTGTTGATTGTAGATTGGGGGGGGGGGGGAGGGAGGGTCCCACCACCATGAAAATCAGGGGAGGAGAGAGAGAGAGGCAATTTACGTTAACCCTTTCGTAGGTTCCCGTAGATGTAGAAAGATGTGAAATGTGGGAATGTGTAGTGGACGTACTATTGGAGTGCCTAAGATAATTTGTGTATGTATAGACCCTATGTGTTTATTTTACTTCGCATGTTAGATTTGTCTCGGTTCAATAAAAAGAAGAGTTGGTGATGATGGTGTGCCTGTCATCCTGCAATATAGGCCGTCCGATCTATATCTAACGGATAGGAAGGAAACTATGACAATTTACCTGCACTCCTCTCCACATTTGCAGATAAGGCTTTCCCTCGTTCATCCTTTTCTCCCACAAGATCTTGATCTTCCGTGCAACGCACGGGCATCTTGCTAGTACTCCTACAATATGTATATTATTGTGAAAGTTCATATACACCGGCCGAGATTAATGCAAACACGACAGGTTTTCATTACATTTCGAACTTTTATAGGACAAAAAAAAGAGAAACCCGACCCTAAACCTATTCTACGGTGGCGACCGACGCCCTCCATCTGTGATATCCATGTACAGGGGCGGGGTTCAAGACCCGTGAAGTAAAGGTGCGGTCTCTGGCGAGGAAAAGTAGAACACGGGAGACAGACCGTCTAGTTGGCACACCATGCCCTGCCGCCTCCCATGCCCTACTCATCCTCGGAGGAGTCCCCGACCCCGGCGGTGCCGGACGTTGGACGACGGCAAGTAGGACGCGTGGCTGATGGTGCTCCCGTCGTCGGCCGCCAGCGTGGCCACCGCTTGTGCGGCGACTTGAGCGAGGGTGCCGACCTCGAGCTCCATCCCCGAAGACAAGCTCTCCAGCAGAGCGTTTGCGCTTGTGGTCATGGCGGATGTGGTTCCAGGTAGGAGGACGATGCGCTATGGTGTGGAGGTTAGCTGGGCGTTGCCGCTTTAAGTAGCGCATTCCGGTGAGGCCAAGCGTCCGGGTGCGTCATTAAGTCACCGGAGTTGGTTCCTCGGGCACCGAGCCTCTTAACAACGACATATGCACGGACGACATGAATGCGGGCAGCTGGCGCCTGCTGGGAATGCACCGCGCGACGGCGCGAGGGACGAGGGTTTTGGTGTGCCAGGGTAGTCAGCTGCGGTTGTGGCAACGTTGGAGATGCCCTTTGCTCACATGCGATCCCCGCATGTCATTGAAAAAGCAAGACGACCCGGCATGGTCTCAGGTCCAGAGGATGCAGTTGGCCGCGCTACACCACTCCGCGGATGCGTCACGGTGCCCCGTGCATCCTCGACGAGCCGGGTGTTGGGGTGTGTTTGAATTGTTGCCAAAGTGCACCTTACCAAAATTTTGGTCATGACCCAAAGATTGGTCTTTGTTTGGATGGTTGCCATTTTTTTGGCATGCCAATGAACTCTAGCCAACTCTAGTTCATTTTTCTTGCCAATGTCGGCCAAATCATGGGCAACCAATACCTCAACCAAAATTTTGGTCATGACCCAAAGATTGGTCTTTGTTTAGATGGTTGCCATTTCTTTGGCATGCCAATGAACTCTAGCCAACTCAAGTTCATTTTTCTTGCCAATGCCGGCCAAATCATGGGAAACCAATACCTCAACAAAATTTTTGGCTACCCAATGCTTTGATGGGGCAACCTTGGGCACAAACCAAACATACCGTTGGCCTTGCCACAGCACTAATGCCACCCTCGGCAAACTGAAACCGACCATGTCTAGCAAAGATATGAATGTGTCGCTCACCGCGGTCGCCGTGTCGAGAGGCGGTGCTGGAGATGCGCCCCATTGTTGGCCCCAACGACCCACATGAACGGTTGTCGTTGGCGAGGAGGTCGTGGGCCAGCTCCTCCATTGGACTAGTCTGCGCTACGTCGTCCCGACGGGTGTGCCCCACATGATGTTTCCCTGTTTTCTCGGCCATAATCGAGCATCAGTGCTCCGCGTTGCGCATTAGGCCTTTCACTATGTAGGCCAAGCGGGACAACTTATTGTTTATTTGAGCCGTTCAAGTATAATCATGTGGCGTTTGCTTATTTCTCATTCCTCTCCAACCCTCTTCTCCATCGATTATGTCGCCCTCCAGTCGAGTCCATCCCCCCGCATGCCTCATTTGAACATTCCGCCGAGTATCATTCGCATGTACCCACCCTAGTCCTCTTTAAATAGATCTCCAGACCCCGAGATGAAATCGAGAGGGAACGAGTGGGGGCAAGTGATACCTAAGGAGGATTCAAAATTTTGAACCGGTGATCATAGCATCCGCAAATCATATATAAAGGGTATTCAATGTTCGTCTCGTTTTTGAACGTACAATATACTCCCTCCTATCCTTTCTAGTTTACATATAAGTTTTATGTGTAGTCAAAGTATATCTAGTTTGATCAAAAAGGTATCAACATTCAACAATGCCCAATCAATATTGTTATATTCGTACGTACTCCTAGATTTGTACTAGAGATGGTTTCCAATTTGACTATTGACAAGATTAATAGTACATGAGATGTATAATGTGAAAATTATATCATTGGAAACTCCTTTCACATACGAATTTGACCGTATGCTTTGTGTAAGTTGCATGTCATATATTATTACTCTAACATTTGGTCAAAGTTAGCCTCGAAAAACGCATTAGACCCTGTATGCTTTGTGTAAGTTGCATGTCATATATTATTACTCTAAAATTTGTGTAAGTTGCATGTCATATATTATTACTCTAACATTTGGTCAAAGTAGTATAGTGGAAGTGGATCCTCTGACGTAGGTATCCCTGCCTTACCCTCCCTTTCGGTCACTTACTGGCGGACCACATACTTGCTAGGCCCCGCATGTCAGTTACTCAATGGGTTCGGCCACGTCAGGGGATCCTCATCCGTAGTATACTCCCTCTGTTTTTATTTACTCCGCATAAAACGGAGGGAGTGGTGGTATAATAAATGACGCGGGCGGGGGAGGGGGAGGGACGTCGGTTTGCTCTCAACTGTGGTCCCACAAGCGAGCGAAAACGCTAGACGAAGCGCGTTCCATTCGGTGAGCGACGTGGAGGGTCCAGCGTGCCGGGCTGCAACGCGAACGCGACAAGAGCGATGTACAGTCAAAATCGATTGACCGGTCATCACCGAAACCACTATTCACACCAGAACCTTCGCTGCTCGACCTACGCCAGCCACTGCCCTAAAACCACACCAAATCTCCAGCCCATTCCCCCACCTTTCGATCCCCTAGCCCACATCAAGCGTCCCCTAGTTCGCCGGAAAGCCATGGTGCGCCACAAGATCACTTACTACAAGATGCTGACGCCAGAGCGCCGCGCAGAAATCGCGGCGGCGGTCGACGCCACAGACCTCCATTCCCAAGCTCGCTTTGCGGCGGGCCAATCCCCGAGTTCTCTGGAGCCAAGCTACGAGGAGGAGGAAGCCGATCCAATGTTCATGGCGGAGGTCGCGACGCAGAAGGCCCCCGATGGGTATGAGACGATGGACGTCGACTTCGTGCCGGCGTCCGAGTCCCCCGTGGTGCAGGCAGACCAGCGGTTCAACATGGCGATACTAAAGGAGGACCGGGAGGCAGAGGCTCAATTCGACGCAGAGCGCGCGCATGCCGCTGCCCTCGAGGCTCTCCTGCAGGCGGAACCAGATGTTGTGGATGTGAACCGGGCGGCGGAGGCTCAACTTGAGGCGGAGCGCGCGGATGCCACTGCCATCGAGGCCCTCCTACAGGCGAAACCGGACGTCCTGGACTTGAACCGGGCGGCAGAGGCTCGACTCGACGCAGAGCGCGCGGATGCCGCTCTCATCGACGCCCTCCTGCAGGCGGAACCGGACGTCCTGGACTTGAATCAGGCGGCGGAGGCTCGACTCGACGTGGAGCGCGCGGATGCCACTGCCATCGAGGCCCTCCTGCAGGCGGAACCGGACGTCCTCGACTTGAACCGGGCTGTGCTCTCATCCATGCAGAGCACCCGCACGCTCCGCTTGAATGAGTAGCTGGAGGCCAAGGACAACCACGGTGCGGAGACACACGTCGGCAGCGACGGCTGGTTCGCGCCGGCAGCCAAAGACGACGAGGCCGTCTCTTTCCGCGAGCAGTGATAGTTTTTCTTTATGTTGTGTAAAAACATATATTTGTTATGCAAGTCGGCTGACTTGGGTCAGTCTACCATTTCAGGCGGTTGGATGAATATCCTATGTCTCCTAACCCTTCTCTCCTTCTTCCTCACCTCTTCTTCTTCCCCAATAGACCACCGCACGGGCCGTACGGATACTCCCCAACAGGCGGTTGGATAAACATACTCTATGAACGAAAATTATGTGTCAGCGACAGGATGGCTGAGTTTGGTTTGTTCACATGCGACAACACGTGTCGGTGAGGGTGCGTTCCCTTGGTTGGGTTTGCGGCGTCCAGGAGCGACTATGTGAGGGTGCGGTGCGACCGCGGCGTGCAGGAGCGACCGTGTGAGGGTGCGGTGCGACCGCGACAGCCGTGCGCAAGTGTACCTCCTTCTCATTTTGAAAACTTTAGGCAAGCATGGCAAAAATGTGTGGCGAAGTTTGGCAATGCAAGGCCTAGACCCAAACAGGATAAGTACGTACGTACTAGGAGTACTAGTGTTAAAAAAGAAAGGCGGGGTTTTCCTTCGCGGGATTTAATCGATACAAATCCTCGTTTCACGTGTCAATTAATGCGTATTTTTTCTCCAAAGACCAAAGAGCTAACCATCTCACTCCTCATCGCTTGATTAATGCAGTGCCATGCAAACCAACCTTCTCACTTCCGCATGCATGCAGGGGACATTAATGTCCTTGGTTGCTAACCCCATCAATTTTGCCTCGATTAGTGTTAGTGGCCCTTTGCAAATTGTAATTTTGATATACTGGCCTTGTGTACAAAAAAATGGAGGTAGTAACTATATTTGACTTCCTTCCCCATTGCAGTGACGTCGACGATATCTTTTTATTGGTGGTTTGGCGAAGTGCGTTCGACGGAGATCACCATTGAGGGAGACCACGGTAAGTCGTTCACAAGTGCTGCCTGCAAGCCGAGACAACCGCCTTATTTGCATCCAGGAAGTCCTTTACTAGTAGTACTAGGAGTACTAATGCGGTGAGATGGCTTCTCGAAGAAGACGATGGAGAAGCGGAGTCAGCGAAGAGTGAAATGATGGTTGCTTCGTCCGTGCTTTTGTGATTTGACGCCTCACTGCTTTGTGATTTGTGATAGAAGGGACAGGGGAGTAGACTCTGTGCTCTATACTGTACTACATGCGTCCAAGCATGGGAGAAAGAGGAGAGACGTTGCATTTTTCTATTCCTTCAATCAATCAATCAGGGAGCTTCGGTTCCATCTTTTTGGCTTTGGCAACACCGTCCACAATGGTTCCCACGATGCCAAAAGCTATGTTCACATTTGGCTACACATTGTGGATGCCCTTAACCGTACCACTTGGTTTTGCTCCTGTGTGCTATCTATACAAATCTCAATTATATTGATCTAAAAAATTATAGAATCGAGATTTGTAAAAAGGAGGTGATTTTGCCGCGCGGATGGCGGGGGAGGTTTCTTATTTAAGCAATGCTACATCCACGTAATGGTTTACATAAAGTTACGAACTGATGTGATGTGGGACTATTTGATTGGATTAAAGGAGAGGATTAGGCCCACCCCACCTGAAAGTCAGGGGGGCATATATAGATTAGATGGAAATTATACGTAGCAACTACGTAGCCCTTTGTAGGTCTAGGATTAGGCTTCTTATTTTTGGAGGACGTTGTCCTGGCGGTTTGCTAACATGCGATCCCACATGTTAGTGCTTTACCAAGCCAATCCGCGTCCCACATGAGGCAGAACAACGGCAGAAGCAACACGTGGTTAAGTTGAAGAAGATGAGGGAGAAGCGGATTCAGCAACGAGTGAAATGATGGTTGCTTCGTCCCTCCAACTTAACTGCGGGAAAGGTGCAGCTTTGTGATTTGACGCCTCATTGCACTACAAAAAAAAGACACATCCGTGACATTTTGGGCCGAACAATTTTTTTCTGTCATATATATGACACTTCTATGACGATAATTGTGACAAAACCCGGTATCATCATAGATGTGGTGGGCTCCTACTTATATGACAAAAAATCATGACAGAAAATGGGCTTTTCGTCCTGGGCGGGCCGGAGACGCAGCTGCGTGACATTCTTTGTGCTGTCCATGGCGGAAAAAACCATGGTAGAAGCGAGGGCGAGGAAAATTTCGGAGAGTTCCCGGTTACGGTGGGAGGTCGGGGGCCGAGCGATGCGCGTTTCTCTCGTACACGTACGCGCGTGTGTGCGAGGCGTTGGCTCTAACTGAACCCGAGCGAGGCATTGGGCTCTAACTGAACCCGAGCGATTGCACTGCAGGCTACGCGTTACTGAACCCGAGCGATCGATCGATGACTGTTAACTGAACCCGATCGAGCGATTCCTTGGCTACTGCTGCTAACTGAAGCCGATCGATGGAATGAATAGTGAGCGTTGCGGGGGGGGGGGGGGGTGGGGGGGGGGGTTGGATGAACAGTGAGCGGTGGCGTTGCCTCTGGATGAACAGGACCCCGTGGTGTGGTGGAGGGCTGGATGAACAGTAGACGGTGGAGGGGTGCCCGTGGAGGGGTGGATGAACAGGACCCCCGTGGTGTGGAGGGCAGGAGGAACAGTAGATGGTGGAGGGGTGCCCATGGAGGGGTGGTCGAACAGGACCCCGTGGTGTGGAGGGCTGGATGAATAGTAGACGATGGAGGGGTGGTTGAACAGTAGCCGGTGGAGTAGCGCGCGGTGGAGGCTAGATGAATAGGAGCCCGTGGAGGCTGGAGGAGGTTGACGGTGGATGAACAGTAGCTCGTGGAGGCTGGAGGGGGTCGACGGTGGAGATGAACAGTATCCCGTGGAGTCCCGTTTTGCGGTACGCCACACCCCTCCCGATGAACAAGACCCCCGTTTCGACCGTAGCGCTCCAACACAAGTCCGTTTCCTCCGTTTTGCGGTACGCCACACCCCTCCCGATCAACAGGACCCCCGTTTCGACCGTAGGAGGTCCGTTTCCTCCGTTTTGCGGTACGCCACACCCCTCCCGATCAACAGGACCCCCGTTTCGACCGTAGGAGGTCCGTTTCCTTCGTTATGCGGTACACCAGGCCTCGTTTCCATTGCCTCTTCCGTCCAAGCCCTCCCGATGAACACGGCCACGCATTCCGTTCCGACCCATGAACACGAAGACGACGCTGTTTCTCCGTTTCGACCCAGCCATGTACACGAGCCCTCGCCATATGTATGCCCGAGTAGGCGTTCGAGACCCCGCCCGTATGTACACATACGTGGCCGTATTTTCTTTCTTGCACCCTGGCCGCCTCTACTACGACACGTGCACGCCTCTACATCCACCACTATATATGTACGTACACGTTCGCGACCAGATGACAACGCTACGTACGCTTCGACCAGGTGGGTCCCGACTGTCAGGAACTTCCTTGCCTGCGAAGATGTAGCTGGTGGGTCCCAGCAGTCAGCGGGTGAATCGTTTTTTTGCCCGGACTCACTTCCTTGCGTGCGAAGATGTAGCTGGTGGGTCCCAGCAGTCGGGGGGCCAGACATAGGTTGACAATGGTGTGGGACCGTGATGTCAGGAAAACAGGGGAAGCAAAATAAATTACTCCAGCGAGCGCTTCCACGTCTGCCTCGTTGTCTCCCGTGGAAACCCCTTTCCTCCCTTTTTTTGCTCGGGAAAAGACCAATGCATGCAGCACGTCCATGCGGTTATTAGGCAAAAAATAAAAGCGCTTTGCATGCTATGAATTACGATGGCCTGCATGGGTAGCTAATAAGGCATCCTCTTAACTGCTGTGATTAAATGTTGTGTTTAGAAGAGAGAAATATTCTTCTTTTCCACCAATCTGCTTGCACCTAGGTCGTGATGCACCTTCTAATACGACTTATTCACCTAGACGGAGGGAGTATAGTTTTATACATACATACATACATACATACATATATACATATATATATTTTATATATATATATATATAATAAGGAGGCACTTGCGTACGTGAGGCTATGGACCTGGTGGGTCCCCATTGTCATCCTCTCCAAGTAAAGTCATCTCCTCGCCCGTGCGCGCTTTCCGCCCGAAACAGTCAGCGCCGCCCGCTCCGCTTCCCGGTGCAGGCGATTGCTCCGCCTTCAAACGACACAAGTGCCGTCCGTCCATCCATCTGCCGCCCACATTAATGATACGCGGTTGCCGAGGCGGCTACTCCGGCGCCACACGTCCGTCCCTCCGCCCGCCCACCATTGCTATATAAACTGTTGCGCCGGCCATAGCCGCAGTCATCTGCATCCATTCCCTTTGTCCTATCCACACCACTACTGTCCACCATGCCTTCCTCGCGCTCCAACGCTCTTCGGGACGGGTGGACGACGGACCACAAGGAGATGGCAGCCATTTCTGCCGACCGGCTGGCCAGCAGGCAGCCGGAGGACGACGACGTCCCAATGGAGAACATGGTAGTCGACGATCCGGCGCCAACCCCCTCCTCCGCGCCATCCTCGCCGGTGCATTGCACCATGACCATCGGCGAGGCCCGTGCCTAATATATGGACAGTGTGAGGCAGATGCGTCAGGAGCAGTTCCGGGAGGCGCAGGTCGACGCCGCCTACAACCACCATCTCCTCCAGGAGCACCTGCAGGCGGAGGAGCAGATCGCCGCGGAGCGGGCGGAGCAGGAGGCGCTGCTCGACTCGTACCGCTCCGCCCGCAAGGGCCGCCTCGAGTGCTGGCAGTACCGCATGCGGGTGGCGGAGGCTGCGGCCGCCTACAAAGAGGCTAGCAAAGAGGGCGATGAAGCGGGCGAGGCGCTGTTTGGCGAGACCGAGGACGAGGCAGAGGACAATGTCGGCTCTGACGAGTCCCCTCTCCGCTGGCGTCGACGAGGCCCTGCTCTGCCGAGGCCCCGCGGCATCAACAACGAGGCAGAGGACACCGCTGGCTCTGCCGAGGCCCCGCCCCGCCAACAACGAGGCAGAGGACATCGCCAGCTCAACCGAGGCCCCACCCTGCCGGCAACGCGGGGGAGGATTTCCACCGCTCCGCTGAGGTGCCGCCCTCCGGCAACGAGAAAGAGGACATCGCCGGCTCCGCCGAGGCCCCGCCCCGCTGCCAACGAGGCCGCGCCACACAGAAAACAAGGAAGAGTAGAACACGGTAGGTCGCCGCCGCTCGGGTCCAAGTAAGGCCACCGCTGCTACCCTCCTGTTGAAACGAAGCTAGGCGGGTTGACAATTGACGGCCGGTTAGCTTCTTGGTGGCGGTGACGTGGAGTCGGGGAGTTGTGCTGGAGAATAACGCTGCTGATCATTGGGCTCCTAGTTGCCCTAATCGCTATGACAAGCTAGGCCGGTTAATTAATTATACATCTAGCGCACCCCTTTATAGTTCAAATGTAATGAAATCCGACATGTTTATATGAAATCCGACCGTGTATGAATGAATTTATTTCGATTAGTTCGAATTCCTGTATCACTGGCATTGGATGAACATGCAAAACAATACGTACTAGCATTATTTCCAGGGTGATCACCTCGTTTGCAGCAGTTTCACATGTACTCCCTCCGGTCCTTTCTAGTCTGCATACAAGTTTTGTCTGCAGTCAAAGTATCTCTACTTTGACCAATCTTATACAAAAAAGTATGCACTTACACAATGTGTGAAGTAAAAAGGAACAGAAGGAGTACAAAGAGTTTCAGCAGCTTTTTAGTGTTTCTGTACATTGCAATCAAACACACAAGCCTGGCAATCCATAGAGAACATTCAAAACAATCGATGATTATGCATCTTAGCGACTCACATGTCAGAGGCAATATTTACTTCACAACTAAAGAATAAAGAAAAAATTGATCGACGCTGCTGACAACAAAGGGCGTCCCATTCGAAAATATCAAATGCATGTCTTGCTAAAATCAATGAGCAAAATTTGACAAGGTTGTCCCATTCCAAAATATCAAATGCCTGCGATTGTGGAATGGGCAGGGTTTGCCATCAGTTCGGACATTGACATGGCACCTCGTGCTAAATAAACCAGCTGTTCTTTTTGTGTAGTTCCACCAAAATCAACCAAATTCGCGCGTAGCTTGTATGATTTCGCCCTTATATGTTGCAACGCCTTGAACATATCGGCACCTCCTTTCTTGTGGTGGAAATGAATGATTCGATGTATTCATGAACATTTTGTGCAGTTCCCATTGAAATCAAGCTGAGCACCCCTGTTTGCACAAATACAAAAAAGTGATTAGTATAGAGCAAACTGTACTATGAATTGACAGTTTCAACAGGCACATACATGGTCCATGTAGAGCACACTTTTAGAAAAATGGAACTCACCAGAAAGAATCCTAGAAGAACAACAAAAAATGGAGATTTTGTTAGTCCTTCTCAGCTGAAGTTAGTTTGGTCTTGTGGGGAGTAATGTAGCCATCCTTCAACTGCTCCTTCTGATGATAAGATAGACAGGGCTTCTTCATCCTGGCATAATCGGAACTAGTCACTTCACGTACTCCATATTCTTCTTCAGAGGAAGATGATCCTGTTGTGCAACGACAAGAGGACTACTAAATGCTAGCATCACTGTTTGCTCGAAAAAAGGAAAGGAAATATTTAAAACAGCATAGATGAAGCACTTCTCAAGGACAATACCACCTTTTCATGACAGTATCTAAACAGTAGCACAACACCAATAGAGATGACAAAGCTCAATCATATGGATGAAATCAGTGGGCGAGTACCAACCTTTGTCAGGAGGCTTATTGTGTAGAGCATACAGATGAAGCATTTCTCCGGAACCATCTGTTGCTATCTACGGTGGTGGCCAAGCTTACTATATACACCTCGATTAGTTTAATGTTCCCAACATCTTCTTGTGCAGTTCCACTAAAATATATGGTATCTTCAAAGAAGATCCCTGTTTGCACAAGTAGAGATAATTACATATTACATTAAGAGTGGCATCAAATCAGTGGCAAAACAATTGCTCGTTCCAGCCATAGCAATAAATTAAGACGCAAAACTATATCATTACTTGTGCCATCACAGTTCCAGTGCTTCATTACAGCACCGGGAGTTGATTTTTGTTTTTCTTCCCCTTGTTCTTCCCCTTCATCACTTGGTTCAATAACAAACAAGCTTCGCCTTCAATGTAAGATTTGGCATGTCAATTAGGGAGCACAAGTATAGTACTAAACTTAATTTTCTGATGAAAGTGGCAAAATACAGGCCAGTAGTTGTGAAATATCCTTATCTTACCTCAATGGGATATTACGGTGCACATACAGATTGGAAGTCTTGTCTCCATTTGTGCAGTTCACTAAAATCAAGCAACATTATCGTTCAAGAATCATGTGAAAGAAGGCTAGTACTGACCTCTCATGATGCGGAATTCAAACAACTCACAAGAAGAAGATCTGAATGAAATTCGCCTTAACGGATAGGAAGTAAGATCTCCTCTTGTGCAGTTCCACTAAGATCAAGCAATCAAGCAACATTGTCGGTGTGACATTTTGGTTGAACTGCATAAAACACTCTTAAAACATAAGTGTTTTGTGCAGTGCAACAAAAGGTCACAATGGCAACGAGGTGAAGCAGATAACCCTGTTTACACAGAGGTGCAAAGGAAACAATTAGTGGTCAATAACGGTGGATGACACAGAAGCCAATAAAAAGAAGCATCTACCTTATCTAAATGGGAAAGAAAGCAAGACCGTAGCATTTCTCAAGCGGTGGCATTGATTAATATTAACATTAAGATTATATTAACAATAAAATTCGTTAAACATGTAACTTTGCTTTTAACTGTGGCATTGCATCAATTTTGCAGCGGCATTATTAGAGGGTGTTTGTTTACAGGGACATTTTGGTGTAGGGACTAAAAAAACTCCGTGTCAGTCCGTGTTGGTCCCAGTTTTGTTATCAGACGCCTTTCCCTATGTGAGCGCAGCAAATCTAGTCCTGCTCAAACTCTACAACCTTGTCCCTTCCTTTCCTTTTTGAACTAGTACTTTCGCCCCTTCCTTTCCTTTTTGAACCACGTCCTAGATTTATGCGATACAACTTTCCCCACTACTTTCCCCCATTCCTTTCCTCTTTGAACCACGCCCTAGAATAATGCTATACAACTTTCCCCCTTCATTTCCTCATTGAACCACGTCCGAGATTCATGCTATATACAACTTTTCCCACTCCTTTCCTCTTTGAACCGCGTCCTAGATTCATGGTATACATGCAGCTAGAGCAATGCATGTGGAGTAAGTAAATTATACCTTAAGGTTCTTGGGGCATGGTTTGGCGGGCGACGGGATGACGGCAAAGAAGAAGGGGTCGGAGGCCCTCCCATGCCGCCGCTGGGTGGAAAGTGAGCAGCTGCGCCGGTAGTCCCTTGCCGACGGCGACAGCGTTAAGCCTCCTTCCCTTCCCGACGGACGGATCCTGCCGGCTCTTTGAGCAGCAGTGAGGGGAGAGAGAGGCCAATGAAGTCTTGTTTAGATCTGGAGATGGCGAGAGAGTGTGAAGAGAGCAACTACAAGCGCTGAGGCTCCAGCGTGTATATATATACTGGAGAGAGAGTGTGAAGCGTGCAAACCCTAGAAAACATTTTGACCAGTCAAAGAATCCTCCTGGCACAAATTATGCTCAAGTGTAGTTATCGAACCCGAGACCTCAAGTTTGATGAGCGAACAGGCTAACCAGCTACACAACCCTCCCGTTATGTTCAACGAGAGGGAAATAACCTTTTATACATTCCCGAATCCTTATTATAACATGCACACAAATTTTGGGCACTTGTATTCGACTTAAGTCAGTGTGCCACCGTATCTCGTATACTTACTACTCCCTCCGTCTAGGTGTAATAAGTCACGTTAGAAGGTGCAACGGGACCAAGGTGCGTGCGTGCGCGCACGCGCGCGCGTGTGTGTGTGTTTAACAACATGTGTGTGTGTTAGAGAGAGCGACAGATCGACCTACTCCTACAGAAAGATGTTGTGTAGTGTACGATTTTAGCCGCGAGAGTCGGTGCATCCTGTCATTTCCGGGCGTGTCCGGTAGGGACATGCGCTCCTGACCAGCCTGGCCCACCCAAAGCCCCTTCATCGCCCGTGCGCTTCCCGCCCGAAACGGTCAGCGCCGCTCCAAAGAATTGGTGCCGCATTCATGCCCGGGCAGAGCGGACACGACCTCTCACTGGCGCAAGAGTGATGGTTTCTTCGTCCGTCCAACTTACTGCTGGGTCTATGTGATTTGATGGCTCATTGATCTTTATTACTGAGGTCGTAGGACTGCTGGATGTCCCACACTTTCGGCGAAAGGAGGTATACCTACTAGATTACAATTTTCTCCATTCTTACAGCGGAGGCGTGCAAGAGCAGTGAAAACACGCAGGCTCAGTGATCCGCATGTGGTTCATGGTGAAATCTCTACAAAGACTTATATTTAGGAACGAAGGAAGTACTAGTATAGTACATACTGTAATTTATCAGTGAGATAAATTTGTACAATGCTATGAAGCTTCCAGCTTCTGTTACATGTATCTTGCATCCAAGGTTGCCCATTGCAACATTTCATCAAATACAAAGGAGACTAACATGCATGCTATTGCATCTCAATGATTGATAGATCATAGCAAATATGTACTCCCTCCGTTCCAAAATAAGTTTCTCAACTTTGTGCAAACTTTGGTACAAAGTTGTACTACTACTAAAGTTGACACTTATTTTGGAACAGAGGCAGCTAAAGAAAAAAATGATCCATGCAGTCCCTAGCCCTTGAACTGTGAACCCTGACCAGGCTTCAATTTGCTGGCAGCGTTCGAGCTTCCTAATAAATGAAGATTGCAACCTTTTGACCATCGGATCATTTTGTGCAGTTTCACCAAAATCGAGATGAGCATCCCTGTGGCAAAGAAATTGAACAAGCGTGATTAGAATAAGATTACTGGGACTAGTTGATGAGACATAAACTCATCACAAATACAGTACGTAGAAGCCAGTAGAGGTATGTGCGGGGCAAAGAAGTAGAGAAATATCCACAGGGAGTGATGTGGGCAGCTGGAGCAGTGGTGCAAGCCGGCTGTAAAGGGAGTTGTACCTGAGGGACGTAGCTCAACCTTGAGGAGGGCGGCGGGAGGCGGCAACTGCCCACGTCACGGTAGTGAGCAAGAGATGAAGGCAACCTCACCGACTTTGTGAGAGAGAACGGCAGGGACCCCTGATCGGGACATGCCGACAGTGGTTTTTCGCCGTCGGCGACGGCCACCGCATCTACACTAAGCATCCACACCTTCCCCAAGCGGACGTGATCCGACCGGGATGTTAGAGATGTGGCCACAGTCGTTTTGTGCGAGAGAGTATGAAGAGAGCAACCCCAGCAAGCAACTGTGTAGGCTGGCCCGTCCTGACTATGTATATAGTGGAGCGGTTTCCCTTTCTCTCCATATGAACCTATCATATTGCGTACGTGCCACTGAAGAAAAGAAAACTTTATTTATAAATGACGCGGCACCTACTACTCGTTCTCCTATAACCTTGCGCTTGGCATCTCCAAGATAATAACCTTGCGATTGGCTCTTCGCCTCTTCGGGAAGTGGAGCAATAATGGTAGTGCAGTATATATCGTTCTGGCTATATGAGACGGAATGAATTGCTGCACGTCCACCACGTGGGCGAGGGTCGAGGGGCGAGGGAGAGTGATACATACGGAGAAAAATGAGTGAATCTACACTCTAAAATACGTCTATATACATCAATGTTTGGACTATGTACTAGTAGTTCATATTGAAATCTACTAAAGGACATTTATATTCCAAACAATATGATAGTATAATCTCTATAACCAAGGTAGTAGGGACGAGGAGTAAACGGAGGGAGTAGTAAAATTTTCTCCTCGGGCTGCGAGCCACCGTGCGCGTGGGCGAGGGAGCGGGCGTAAGGCGTGGTAAGCAAGCTTCACCTCATCCTGCGAGCCACCGCGCCCGTGGGCGGGGGAGATGGCGTACCAGGCAAGCTTCTCCTCGTTCTGCGAGTTGACGGGACACATCAAAAGTACTCCAGTGTATAGAGCCTTGCCTCTAAGGTAGGCCCCACATGGTTTGCCTCTTTTTTTAATTTAACATAACGCGTCAAGTCGCAATTTGTTTGTTCACCCGTGGTAGACGATCCTCCCTCCACCAAGTGGACAACCAGTACACGTGCCAAATTATCACGTGGGCTGCCTTTTTCGTACAGAAATGAGCTCCACCGTGTACCCGCGCGGGTGTGGTTGGGAAAGAGACGGAAGTACGTGTGCCATGCATGCACCTCTTCTCTTCGTGCACACCCCCCACCTACGTGGGGTGTGTGTGAGAGATACAAACCGCGTTCGTGAGTGTTTTTTATTTTGGGGTGGGGGTGGGGTGGGGGGTTGATTTCGTGAATTATTTGTGGGAATATGTGTCGATGACATCTCAAACAAAATTTTGCATGCAATGTGTGTGAAATGGAGGCCTATCCATATCACACATAGAGGGTCGGGCAATCCACGAGAAGAGAGGGAGGGGTCATAGCTATCGATAGAGTCAAAGAGAGGATCAAGTGGGTGGGTGGAGATCGATGAAGAGAGCCATCAAAATTGTTTGTGTGTACAAGTCAAAGATATAGGGCGACTAGCCTACCGGAACGTTAGAGGGCACACATCAAGTTTGTGTGTGGCAGGGAGACATGACTAGAGCGCTCGATGTATCGGTGTGTGTGTGGGGGGGAGGGGGTGGTGGGAGGGGTAGGCAGAGGCCTAACTATAGAGGTAGAACGACTCATATATGTGTTGAGAAGGAGAGACCCAGCTATGTCTTGTGGGAGATAGGTCGACATCCATACATAACTGAAGGACGGGAAATATGATGGGACAGAGAGAGAGAGGAGGGAGAGAGGGAGAGGGAGGGAGAGGGGTAGAGTGCTGGATGGGTGATGGAGTTGCTTCACGAAGATGGTGGGAGAGGCCTACTAGACAAACTGAGGGTGGAACTGCAATGTTATCAATAAGATTGGGGATGTGTTTCTGTGTGTGCCTGTGCGTGATAGATCTGTCGGGATGCATCCATAGATGATGAAGGGGAACCATGTGTTTGGTAAGGAAACCTAACTAGATCGGTAGATCAATTGTTGTTTGTCGGAGGAAGGGAGGGACACAACTAATGAGGTAGATCGATTAACGTGTGGGTAAAAATGAGTTATAAGGACCTAGCTAGCTATATGTATAGCGAGAGATCGGTCGGTGTACGTCCATTTGTTAGAGGAAAATAAGGCCCAATGAGACAGATAGACGGAGAGAATGGAGCTAGGAGGTGGTGCGAGAGGCCCAACTACTAGCTAGATAGGGGGAGGAGTGTGCGGTTGTGAGAGCGATGAAAAGAGGGGCGAGATTTTACATGTGTGTCTGACCGTATGAGAGACATACGGCAAGGACACATAAAGGAGGAGATTGAAGGTGTGTTTGTATGTTGTAGGCAGGCACCGCTGGAGAGGTTTATCGATTGGTGTGTGTAGGAAAGGAGTTGTGGAGACTCTGGGAGAACGACCTAAAGAAAAAAAATGAATGTGCCAGGTGGATAGAATGCCGAGGGAGGGGGAGGGCGAGGAGGGCATGTGCATGCACGAGAGAAAGTTAGTGGTAGCTACAAAGGTTAGAGGATTGTGTGGGTGTAAGAGACTAACAAAGATCATAATTTGATATGAAAGGGGATTCATATATTTGAATAGGAGATCATAGTGTTTTAAACATCGCATGCATGAATATAGAGGTGATACACGTGCCGTGCACATGTTATACCATAATGTGATAATGCATGGCGTTTGCAACTCACAGCTAAATGCCGAACAATCTAAACCATACGATACATCAAAAAACCTCACATTTTATTTGATTTTGTGATAATGTGTGGCGTTCGCAGCTTACAACTAAATAGCAAACATTCTAAACAATACTATATATATCGAACATTCTCACATTTTATTTGAATTTGTGGTAATGTGTGGTGTTTGCAACTCACATCTAAATACTTGTAGGCGTATGGGGCGGGGCACCATACATAATGTGATAAACACATTATACATATGGGACATGGTTTAGATTACGAAGATCTAGCTAGAGCTAGAAATGTAATGTGATTGGAAATCAAAATAAAGTGGATTCAAAAAATCTAGTTGGAGTTCATATAGGAGTACACATAGTTCATATGTAACTCGGGACTAATCATGTGGTGTGCTGTGAAGATAATACACAAATGATGGTTTAACTTGACAATAATGATGATTGTAGATCTTATTAAAACAGAGAAATGAATTCAAATGCTTTGACTTCACAACAATCATTACTATAGATCTTATTCAAATAGAGAAACGAATTCAAATGTAGTTCATATTGAAGCGGTAGTATATACGTTTGGAATGCACTAAAACGTTCATTTGAGTAGTAGGTTGCATGCATTATACACGTAGCGAAATATTTTAATTGAACATAACATGAATTCAAAGTTTTGAATGACATTTGTAGGGCGCATTGATTTGGGACAGTACACGTTAGGCTTGTCCGGAAATTTCAACCTGCGCCTTGTTAGCCCAAAATATTTAAGATATATCTTTGTCTCGTTGTGCTCCGGCAACACCCTCCATGTCAACCCGCGCCTTGCTATTCCTAAATTACAACGCGCGCGAAAACTCCCACCTCCTATGAAATCCAGACACGCGAAATGCCCGTGGTACCCCTGAACCGAAAGAACCGCCTCAAATCGGTGGGGATACTTTTGTAACTTACCGCACATTTCGGACAAGCGCGTCTCTAAGACATGGTTCCCCACTGCCATCCCATCCGCCCACCCATTCATATACCGAGGCCGCGAAAACCCGCGACAAAACCCCACACCCTGCTCCGTCCGCCACCCAGCCGGAGCCTCTTCCCCGATGACATCGTCCACAGCAACACCTCGACGTCCCTCATCCACCGTACCGGATGAGGATCCGTCGTCGATCTCATCGTCCCGCCGGTTCAGCCACCCCGTCCTCCACCTCCAAGGAGCTGCCCCGATGTTCCCCTCGTCTTTCGCGCCACCTCCATTCCCAAACCACCGTCTTCACCTGCACCACCGGAAGAGCATCATCATCACCGTTTCCTCGGATGAAGCTGCAGCCTAATCAGCGCCACCAAAGAGGTTGTACACAAATCGCCGCATTTTCTTCTTGATTCGATCTCACGGTGCTGCCGGTGCTCGGTCCCGAGCCGACACGGCGCGGCTCCATGCACGGCGGCGTCGCCGGCCACTTCCTCCACAGCGTCGCTCCCTCGGCGACGTCCACATCAGTAGGACCTGTTGCTGCTTTAGCTCTCGCTCGCGCTGCTGCTCTGCTCTTGCTCTCGGTCCCCTGCCTGGTCTGCTCTTGCTATTGCTCTTGCTCGCGCTGCTGCTCTCGCTCTTGCTCTTGCTTGCGATGCTGCTCCGATTTAGCTACACTTCAGTCGACTGAATCGACTTTTGGGTCAGTCGATTTTCAGGTGCTGGGGGGGGGGGGGCTTGCCGGGATGAAGGAAGAACCAGCCATAGCGGGGAGGGGGGCTCGCCGGAGAGATACCCCACTATCTATCTTAGGGTTCAGGATGGGGCGGTGGTCGCCGGCGGTGGCGGGGCGTTGGCGGGGCGGTGGCGTGGGGATCGCCAGAGAAAAAGCTCGGCACGGGGTGGCCTAGAGGGATGGCCAGGGCGGTGGCGGACCGACGGTGGGGAGTGTTTTCGGGGCGGGCCCTTGATTTCGTATCCAGCAGCTGCAAAATCGACTGACCAAAGATGAAAAAGTCAGTCGACTGACGTGTAGCCTAACCTTGCTAGTGCGTTCAGTTTCGACAGCAAAATTCAGTTTTGACAGCAAAATTCAGTTTCGACAGCAAAATTCAGTTTCGACAGTTAAGTTCAGTTTCGACAGTTAAGTTAAGTTTCGACAGTTAAGTTCAGAGATGAGCGGCTGATGTATTTTACATCTAGCACTTTGTGGTTATGTATTTTACGTCATGTATTGGAGATGCTATTAGAATTCCACTAAGGTTAACATTGTTCGTTGTCTCTCTTGTCCTGCTTCAGCCTCGGCGTCGTACAACTCACCGGAGCTGCTCCAACGACGAAACCCTCCATCACAGCGGAGCAATACCTCGGGCTCCATCTCCAGACGCCTAAGATCTTCTTCCCCTCCTCCGACAGCAAAGTCAGCCGGAGCATCCTCACCGGCCAACCCAATCACGCTGAGATCAACATGGCTTCGCCAAAGAGGTTGTACACTTGTTGCATTTCTTTTTTACTCTACATGTTATATATATTGTCCACTGAGCACACGGATTTATTCCTTTAGTGTCTCCTTGAAAGAAAAAACGTAGGAATTTTAATTTTCACTTGTCCTCCTTTTCAAATTCCTATTCATGAAGAACAAGACTAAGAGATAGTAGCATAATAGCATTATAACCGTACATTTTCTTGTGGTTTGACTTAATGTCACCATGCTTCTTTGCATCCTGTGATCTTCCAATTGTTGTGAATCAAACACCCAGATTGGCAGAAATCCTGTGTTTTTAAATTCTCTGTTTTGCACGTGCATTCCTATCCTATTCCTGTCTATTTCCTATCCCTGCATTGTTGGAATCCTTCAATTCAAACGAGCCCTTACAGAATTACTTCTCTTACAGATAGTTGTCAAAGAAAACCTTGCGTGGTTTGTCCCACTCCTCCTGCGCCGTCGTCCACCCCAGCTCAGCTGCTCCAACGACAAAAGGGTCTAGCACAGCAGGGATCCGGCCTCCAGATTGTCTTTCGCCGCCTCAGATCTTCTTCCCCGCCGCTGGCAGCCATGAAAACTGCACTACCATCATCAACCGAGCAGATGACCTCGAGGACTACACGGGTCCGCAAGAGAGGTCTCACTCTTTCGTGTCTTCTTACGTTATGCATCGCTTAATATTACATGCTACTTTATTGTCCTATTCACCGATTAGACTCTGAGTCAGCTCCAAACTAATGGTCAAACTTGAATTTTTAAATGGTTGTGGGGTACATATCGGGGCCACTATCAATAGTATCTATCTACTATCTGGTTAATCTCCGGTGTCTACTATGAGTTTCATGTTGGGTGGTAAACAAACAGTAAAGAAGGCATTATCTGTATTTTTTAACTGAAGCCATTATCTGCCTGCTATTATTGGTTTTGGGTCTATCCACAGGTTGCTACCATCACTCTGGATTTCTGCATGCACTCCTTACATAATCTCACTATGTTTTATTCCTATGCATGACAGTTATTGTAAACAATGGAACTGAACATGTAGAGCAAAAGAGACGAGCCTTGCGTGGCAATAAAATTTCGTACAGACGTCGCTCCATGGTAGGCGCAAAGGCAGCCCCCCTCCACGCATTTCGGATTATAATCGAGAGGAAGATATCTATTCTGAGGGGGGTTCAGAAGGAGAAGACAACTCCTATTTACCCCCTGAGGTCTTCGCTCTAACCTGGCATGCTGATGTTGGTTATATCATGCATATGGTGTCTTGCATTGCTTACTTTATACATCAAATATGTCATCTGCTTAGTTTAGACATCCTTTGTGCGAATGCCATCTGTTTAGTTTGTTCATCGTTTATGTGAATTATGCAACGCCATATTGTTTAGCCAGGCATCATATATGTGAATTTTGCAATGCCATCCTGCTTAGCCAGTCATCTTATATGTAAATTATATCAGGCCATCCTTTTTTTGGTTACATATTACATTTGTCAAAAATGTTATTACATTCAACTGCTCTTCGTGTGCATCAGCCATTTGACACGGTGATGGCAAATTCTGGAGTGAAAACAAGGTCTTCAGAGCAGACTATGCTATCTGACGAAGCGCATATCTCGCTGGTTACGGATAGCTCCTCAGAGGAGGATTCAGAGACAGATGGCTAGTCCTATTCCCCCCCCAAGGTGCATGCTCTAACTTGGCAGGGTTATGTTGCTCATATCGTGCGTATGGTGTCTCGCATTGCTATGTCATTTGATTAGTTTAGACATGCTTTGTGTGAATGCCACCTGTTCAGTGTCTAATTACCATATATGTGAATTATGCACTGCCTTCTTGTTGCAAGACATTATATATGTGAATTATACAATGCTATCTTGTTGCAAAGGCATTATATATGTGAATTATGCAATGCCATGCTGTTTAGCCAATCATCATGTATGTGAATTATATCATGCTATCATTTTTGTGTATTGCGTGTTCCATTTGTCGACAACGTTTGTATATTCAACTACTCTTCCTGTGCATCAGCCATTTCAAGCGGTGATGGAAGTATCTAGAGTGAAAACAAGGTATTCAGAGCAGACAATGCTACCTGCTGAAGCAGACATCTTGCTGGTTACAGAGAGCTCCTTAGAGGAGGATTCAGAGACTGATGACCAGTCCTATTTTCCCCCTGAGGTCTATGCTCAAACTTGGCAGGGTTATATTACCCATGTCATGCATGTTGTCTTGCATTGCTTAGTTTTTACATCATATATGGATTGCCATCTGCTTACTTGCTTACTATATAAATCATATATTTGAATTATATCATTCCATCATGTTTACATAGTACATACACATCATCTATCTGAATTATGGCATGGCAACCCATTTAATAAAGACATCATATATATAGTTATATCATCTCATCCTGTTTAGTGTTTACAGTCATCATATTTTGAATTATGGCATTCTATCCGTGATTGTATGTGAATTATGGCATGCCAACCTATTTAATAAACACATTATATAGTTATGTCATGTCATCCTGTTTACATAGTCTCATATTTTGAACTATGTCTTTCCATCTTTTTTAGTTAGCCATCATAATGTGAAATTGTGTCATGCTATCCTGTTTAGTTAGCCATCATATATGTGAAATTGTGTCATGCTATCCTGTTTGGTTAGACAACATAAATATGAATTATTTCATGCCCTCTTTTATTCCCCACTATCCATTGCACCTGTCTATCATACAATGTCTATACTTTCAATTACTCTTCTTGTTTATCAGCCATTTGAATTGGAGAGCGTGATGGAAGTATCTAAGGGAGTAACAACACGGTCTTCAGAAAAGATAGTGCTACCAGTTGATGCAGATAGAACCACGGTTGTACTTGCCCAAGGACCAGATCCACCGCACATAACCCAGACTCTCGCAGATTGTACCCCTACCCAGTTGGACAGAGAACCAGCTACACCCCTTCTAACCCCAACTAAGGGAGTCCTGGACTAGGGGGTGTCCGGGTAGCCGGACTATACCTTCAGCCGGACTCCTGGACTATGAAGATACAAGATTGAAGACTTCGTCCCGTGTTCGGATGGGACTTTCCTTGGCGTGGAAGGCAAGCTTGGCGATGCGGATATTCAGATCTCCTACCATTGTAACCGACTTTGTGTAACCCTAACCCTTTCCGGTGCCTATATAAACCGGAGGGTTTTAGTCCGTAGGACAACCCCAACATACAACAATCATACCATAGGCTAGCTTCTAGGGTTTAGCCTCCTTGATCTCGTGGTAGATCTACTCTTGTACTACCCATATCATCAATATTAATCAAGCAGGATGTAGGGTTTTACCTCCATCGAGAGGGCCCGAACCTGGGTAAAACATTGTGTCTCTTGTCTCCTGTTACCATCCGCCTAGACGCACAGTTTGGGACCCCCTACCCGAGATCCGCCGGTTTTGACACCGACATTGGTGCTTTCATTGAGAGTTCCTATGTGTCGTCGCTTTTAGGCCCGATGGCTCCTTTGATCATCAACAACGATGCGGTCCAGGGTGAGACTTTTCTCCCCGGACAGATCTTCGTCTTCGGCGGCTTCGCACTGCGGGCCAATTCGCTTGGCTACCTGGAGCAGATTGAAAGCTACCCCCCTGGCCGTCAGGTCAGATTTGGAAGTTTAAACTACACGGCGGACATCCGCGGGGACTTGATGTTCGACGCATTCGAGCCACAGCCAAGCGCGCCGCACTGTCTCGATGGGCATGATCTAGCTCTGCCGCCGAACAGTGTCCTAGAGGCCGCACGCACATTGGTTCCGACCTTTAATTCGGAGCCTACTGCGCCGATCGAGGATGAGTGGTTGGACGCCGCCTCGGGGGCTGCGATCTCAAAGGAGATCGAGCCGAACGCCAGCCCCGCACCCTGCAAGGCCCTTGACTCTGACGGGCCGGATTCCTCTCCGGACTCCGAGCCCTCCGCGCGCCCGCCGATCGAATCCGATTGGGCGCCGATCATGGAGTTCACCGCCGCGGACATCTTTCAGCACTCGCCCTTCGGCGACATCCTGAAGTCGCTAAAGTCTCTCTCTTTATCAGGAGAGCCCTGGCCGGACTACGGTCCGCAAGGTTGGGATACGGACGATGAAGAAATTCAAAGCCCACCCACCACCCACTTCGTAGCCACTGTCGACGACTTAACCGACATGCTCGACTTCGACTCCGAAGACATCGACGGTATGGACAACGATGCAGGAGACGACCAAGAACCAGCACCTGTAGGGCACTAGAAGGCCACCTCATCATACGACATATATATGGTGGACACTCCAAAAGATGGAGATGGCGATGGAACAGCTGAGGATGATGCATCCAAGAAACAGACCAAGCGCCGGCGTCAGCGGCGCCGCTCTAAATCCCGCCAAAGAAAAAACGGTGATTCCGACACGGGAGATAATACTACTCCGGATAGCGCTGAAGGACACCCCCTCCAGCAAGATTCGGCACAGGAGGATGGAGAAGCCAGCCCTCACAAGAGAGCGGCAGACAGAGAGGTTGAGGATGATAATTATATGCCTCCCTCCGAAGACGAGGCAAGCCTTGACGATGACGAATTCATCTTGCCAGCAGATCCGGCCGAACAAGAGCGTTTTAAACGCAGGCTTATAGCCACGGCAAGCAGCCTCAAGAAAAAGCAGCAACAGCTTAGAGCTGATCAAGATTTGCTAGCTGACAGATGGACTGAAGTCCTTGCGGCCGAAGTGTATGAACTCGAACGCCCCTCCAAGAGTTACCCAAAGCGCAGGCTGCTACCCCGATTAGAGGAGTAAGCACCTACATCACCAGCGCATGACATGGCAGACCGGCCACCTCGTGGCCGTGACAGAGAGGCCTCTCAGCCCTCCACTCAAGCCGTGCCCCGGCGCCGCTCAAAACATGCTAAGGCACGGGAAAACGCGCCAGACCTGCGAGAGATACTGGAGGACAAGGCAAGACAAACAATATCGATCTACGGATCGCGTGGGCACCCTACGACACGTGACGGGGATCGTCACTCCGGACATAATAAACCCGACTGGGCCGAACACAGTAGACAATGCTCATTGGATCTGCGTCGTGATATAGCCCAATATAGAGGCGCTGCACACCCACTATGCTTCACAGATGAAGTAATGGATCATAATATCCCTGAGGGTTTCAAACCCGTGAACATCGAATCATACGATGGCACAACAGATCCTGCGGTATGGATCGAGGATTATCTCCTTCATATCCACATGGCCCGCGGCGATGATCTACACGCTATAAAATACCTCCCACTCAAACTTAAGGGACCAGCCCGACATTGTCTTAACAGCTTGCCGGCAGATTCAATCGGTTCTTGGGAAGACCTGGAAGCCGCATTCCTCGACAATTTTCAGGGCACCTATGTGCGACCACCGGACGCTGATGACCTAAGCCACATAATTCAGCAGCCAGAGGAATCGGCCAGGCAATTCTGGACATGGTTCCTAACAAAGAAAACCAAATAGTCGACTGTCCGGACGCAGAGGCCCTAGCAGCCTTCAAGCATAATATCCGCGACGAGTGGCTTGCTAGGCACCTTGGACAGGAAAAGCCGAAATCTACGGCAGCCCTCACGACACTCATGACCCGCTATTGCGCGGGAGAAGACAACTGGCTAGCTCGCAGCAACAACTTAACCAAGAACCTTGGTAATTCGGATACCAAGGACAAAAGTGGCAGGTCGCGCCGGAACAAGCAAAAACGCCGCGTTAACAGTGACAGCAACGAGGATACGGCAGTCAATGCCGGATTCCGAGGCTACAAATCCGGTCACCAGAAAAAGCCATTCAAAAGAAATACTCAGGGCCCGTCCAGTTTGGACCGAATACTCGACCGCTTGTGCCAGATACAGGGCAGCCCCGAAAAGCCAGCCAATCACACCAACAGGGATTGTTCGGTGTTCAAGCAGGAAGGCAAGTTAAATGCCGAAAATAGAGACAAGGGGCTGCGTGGCGACGACGAGAAGGAGCCCAGGCCACCGAACAATAGTGGACAGAAGGGTTTTCCCCCACAAGTGCGGACGGTGAACATGATATATGCAACCCACATCCTCAAAAGGGAGCGGAAGCATGCATTACGGGAGTATACGCGCTGGAGCCAGTCGCCCCAAAGTTCAACCCATGGTCCTCCTGCCCGATCACTTTTGATCGAAGGGACCACCCCACTAGCATCCGTCATGGCGGGTTCGCCGCATTGGTTCTAGACCCAATTATTGACGGATTTCATCTCACAAGAGTCCTTATGGACGGCGGCAGCAGCCTGAACCTGCTTTACCAGGATACAGTGCGGAAAATGGGTATAAATCCCTCAAGGATTAAGCCCACCAAAACGACCTTTAAAGGCGTCATACCAGGCGTAGAGGCCAACTGTACAGGTTCAGTTACACTTGAAGTGGTCTTCGGATCTCCGGATAACTTCCGAAGCGAGGAGTTAATCTTCCGAAGCGAGGCTATCACGCACTGCTCGGGCGAACCGCATTCGCAAAGTTCAATGCGGTACCGCACTATGCATACCTCAAGCTCAAGATGCCAGGCCCTCGAGGAGTAATCACGGTCAATGGAAACACCGAACGCTCCCTCGAAATGGAGGAGCACACAGCAGCCTCTCTAGGCAATTCTCCAGTCCGGCCGTCAAAAGGCCGGACACTGTCAAGCGTGCCCGGAGTAACCTACAACAAGACCGCCTGGCACGTTCCGAGCTGGCGTAGCAATGCGGCCCCAACCCCAGCCCTCGCGAAATAGCAAAACTAGCGCTTCGTGTACATAACTACGCTCTCGAAATACCATGGGCGCTGGGGAAGGGGCACCATCACGGCAAGCACAAAACACTGCTTAAACCGTACTAGGGGCTGCCGAATTCCTTTTTAATTTTCTCTTACTTTCAGGACTCCATATTTCGGACGACCTGTTCGGCAATTCAACTGCCGCACAAACAATGCAAGAACCAAGGAAGCAGACAAGCCATGCCGCATTATGGAACTCCCAGGTGGTCTCTATCACGAGCAGTATACCTGTTTTGCATTCAGTTCCGCAGCCTGTCCCTGAACCGGACATGTTGAATAGTCCATGTTTGCGTATCACGCTATCTGTATCGTTCTGCTTTGATCGCAGCCTTTTAAACAATGCATAGTCTTTATCTATTTTTGCATTACCTTTCTTACAAATATATGTTCATTCATGACATGTTGCACCCGTACACTGTGGTACGGCAAATACGCCAGGGGCTTCAGTAGCCCCCAACATGGTGTAAGAAGTCCGAACACTTTCACAAGTGTGGCACCCCAAACTTATAGCATTATATGCATCGGCTCCGAATCATGTCTTGGGTCAATAGTTGGGTTTGCCCGGCTCCTATGTTTTGGTACCTTACGTTCCTCTATATCGGCAAAGGTAGCACTAGGAGAACTACTGCGGTTGTGCCCCAGTTGAGCTGGGCTGAGCACCTCAGTAGAGAAAGCTAAAACTGACTGTCATGATGAAGCGAGAGATCGGTCGCTGTTCGAGAGGTTTTTCGAGTCCTTAAAGACTTATGCCGCTTAGAGCGAGGAACTGGCTTTGTCCGGCCAAGGCGTGGATAGCGCCCCGAACTCGGTCTTCCGAATACTAGGGGCTTCGCCGGAATTTAAAATTATAGAGTTCTATGGCTAAGTGAGAGTGTTCAAGCATTATTGTCTGATTGCCATGTTCGTTGTGCTGAGCGCCTCCCTCGAAGGACCCAAACATGGGAAAAAGAGTGCTCAGGTTTATGCCGAACACCCCAGCACTAGTGGCATGGGGGCAGAAGCCGACGACTGGCCATCTCTCAATTTTTGATAAACGGCCGCACAGAAAGTAATATTTTAAATTCAACAAGCATTGCTTAGCGCAAATGAACAAGTTTTCAGCGCACAGGACAATACGAGCGAGTTCACTCAAAAATTACATCCTTGGTACATTCATCCGCCATAAGGCGGGCACCCTTCAGAACGTCCTTATAATAATTCTCGGGCTTGCGATGCTCCTTCCCCGGCGGTGGCCCGTCCTTCACAAGCTTCTCGCCGTCCAGCTTGCCCCAGTGCACCTTAGCGCGGGGAAGGGCCCTTCGGGCACCTTCGATGCAGACGGAGCGCTTGATGACCTCGAGCCTTGGACAGGATTCCACCAGCCGCCGCACCAATCCGAAGTAGCTCCCAGGCAGGGCCTATCCAGGCCACAGCCGAACTATGAGGCCCTTCATGGCTTGTTCGGCCGCCTTGTGGAGCTCGATCAGCTGCTTCAGCTGGTCGCTCAAGGGCACAGGGTGTCCGGCCTTAGCATACTAAGACCAGAACACCTTCTCCGTCGAACTGCCCTCCTCGGCTCGGTAGAATGCGGTGGCATCAGATACGCTACGGGGAAGATCTGCGAACGCTCTTGGAGAGCTCTGGATTCGGGTAAGTAACAAGTAGCTTACTTTTGTATGTTTGCTTTGCATAAAGAATGCCTTACCCGCCGCTATCTTTTTCACCGCATCCAATTCTTGGAGGGCCTTCTGTGATTCAGCCTTGGCAGACTTGGCAGTCTCGATGGCCGCGGCGAGCTCGGACGCTCGTGTCTTCGAGTCAAGCTCCAAACTCTCATGTTTTTTCATGAGAGCCCGAAGCTCTTGCTGCGCCTCGCCGACCCGCGCCTCAAATTTCTCCCGCTCAGTGCGCTCTGAGGCCGCTCTCTTCTCGGCCTCGGACAACGCCTGCTTGAGGGTCGCCACCTCAGTTGTGGCCCCTGCAATAAGCAGCATAATCCTGTCATTTTTTGCAAGTGCATCTTTTTATATATTTCTATAAGGTACCTCTTACCTTCTTTCTCCTCGAGCTGCCGCTTGGCCAGGCCGAGCTCTCGCTCGGACCGCTCGAGACCCTGCTTCAGTGTGCCTACCTCCACAGTCAGTGCGGCGGTCGCAAGCAGCGAAGCCTGCGAAATAAACGTGAAGAGAGGGCTTTTTAGATCAATGGGGTACGTGATGTAACATGTGTGAATGTGTAGTTGATGCATTTGGCGGGGCCTAGAGAGGTATGTGTGTGTATTACGTATTCGAGAGAGGAATGGATAGAGGGGCCGACGAGGGAGGGGGGATGGGAGAGATAGCACGAGAAATGAGAGTGGTATAGAGAGAGAGAGAGACGAATATGACGTCATGACGAGAGATTCCATTCCCTTGAGTGTGTATATGCAAGGGGGGAGGGAATAGAGGCACCAGGAGAAATTTTTTGTGTGTGTGGTGTTTGTGTTGGTATGTGTGGGTGTGAGAAGATGATGAGACGTGGGGGCAGAGGGTGTGTCACCGCGTGAGGTCCGGTGGGTCGAGGTGAGGCCCTTCGTTCGATCCGTCCTGTGCCACATTGGTCGGCCCTTGATGCATTCAGGAAGTTCCATGGATGACTAGTCGTACAAGATAAAGATAGCAGAATTGTGAAGGACTCTGTGTCCACTGACAAAGCCGGCTAGGATTTGTAACCCTAGGTTCTCGGACTAAGGTAACCCCTTTATCTCTGATATTACTATTCATCCAACCTAACTTTAAGGGGCATCCTACAGAATGCTTTGCTAGAATCATACTCGTTGATTAGGAAGAGAGGTGTGAGACAATGCATGAGAGACAGGCGTAAAGATAATGTGTGTACATGAGACACGTAGGCAGGTCCATTTATATAGAAAGGGTCGATGAGGATTGTGCGTGTGTATGTTTGCGAGAGGAAGAGTGCTTGTGATAAAGGTTAGTGAAAACAGTTGTAAATGGTTACGATAGCATATGTGTGAGAAAGACACCTCGGGAGAGAGTGTGTGAGCATGTGTGAGAGACCACCGACGGAGAGTGAAACTACACATAAAAGACTGCTCTACACATTGATTAAAGATATAAATTGTATCCAAATATTAGGATGGGATCATGATATTTGCAATTGGCGTAAGGAGCGGTCATTGATCCACCAGACATCTAGATTCTATCGAATTTGATCATGTCTATGTTATTATTCGACACAATTGATCCACATAGTTAGGATTTTGAACTCCAGACAATGCATCGCTTTAGCAATCGAATATAAACGTGAGTATAGTTCATGTTGTGTGTAAAGCACATTATGCATACGAAAGTTACACAATGGACATTATAAATAGCTACTACCTATGAACTAGCATACATTTGAATTCAACTTAAGGTGGTTTAAAAAAAATCAAATTCAACATGAAGTCCATTCAATTATTTGAATTTGATATCATGGCATTTGTAAACCATACCTAAATTATGGGGGCACCAAACTTTGCTCTGATTTTGTACATAATAGCATATGTAGTCGTGTACAAAATAGATTCAAATTTAGCTCCTCCATTCCAAAATAATTGTAGTAACAGGATTTTCAAGTGTCAAAATTTCAAAAAGAAGCGGATAATTTAATGAGGTTTTCAAACAATCAAGGTCAAATATAACGTTGTATATTTAGGTCAATCCTCATAGTTCAAGAGTACTCTAAACGTGAATGGTTGTGTTTCAAAATTTCGAACAAAGCACCAAAAAAGCCTCTACTCGCCCGAAACCACGTGAGACCAATGTTTGGTAGTACAAGGAAATTACTTTTCTAATAACTCCGACCCGTGAAACCTACCAGCCCCACGTCCAAAGGTCTAAACCGGGGTAGGTTTGTAGCTTCATCTAGACGCCACGCAACCGCATCCGAAAAACTTTCATACACAATGGCCGCCTAAGCACACATGCGCGCGGCCGAAATCGCTCCCGCCCACTATTTGGGACACCTGGGATTACCATCCTACCCCCGACCCGCGGTAGGTCCAAAATTTAAGAGGGCGGGGGGGGGGGGGCAAAGTTTGTACTTTCCCCAAATTTCAAACAAGCGCGTCCCATCTTCTGTTCAAAAAAGCAAAAAACAAGCGTGTCCCAGACCGAAACATGGTTCCCCCCACCCGCCTGATTCCCCATTCGTACTCCGTGGGCGCCAAAACTACCTCTCCACCAGCCGTGAAACCCCGGCATCCTCCGCCCGCCACCCCATCCGACCCATCAACCGCCGCTCTCCTCCATCACGCCGGAGCCGATACCCCGACGTCGTCGTCCACCGCAACCTCAACCGCAACGCCCTCCACGGCTAGTAGTTGAAGCCGAGGCCGAGCTGTCCGTACCCGAGCCAGTTCAACCACGTCGTCCTGCGCCTCACCGCTGCCGCTCCAACTTCGCCACCCTCCACCGCACCGGAGCTGTTCCTGCTACGCCGTCCTTCGCCGCCTCAGATCTGCTTCCCCTCCGTCGACATACGGCCACGGCAACACAGTCAACAATTTGGCCATGGGTTCGTCCAAGCCTGCACCCTCCAGAACATCAGTTTTCCCGGTAAAAACAAGAAGATCGGCGCGACATGTGGAGGTGACCACACCGGCAACCGAAAAAGGTACTCCTCTTCCCTTATTCGTGCAAATCTTACGTCTCTGCTTGCACGGTATTTATCCCACAGAAGACACAAGTTGACCGCTTCTTCTTGATACTAGATGTTCCTAGTAACTCGCGACGCACAAGGTTTCTCCTCATATACTATTTCACCTTAGCTAGAGGTCCGTTGCCCCCCTGAATTTCAATTTCTGGCTAGTTGATTCCCAATTAACGGAAGAATTCCCCGGCATAACAGGCACTAGTACGCCTATTACGCCGGGGAAGCAGCGCCTTGGTGTTTATCTTAGGGGCATGTGCGGCCTAGAGCTACTGGCGCCCGATCTGGAGGTCGGTCGGGATTAAAGGGATGGCCTGGGGGCGCTGCCAAGCACGACGGTGGTGTGAGGTCGATGGGAGGGCGGGGCGGCAGAGGCAGGGGTCTGGGCCAGTGGTCGCTGGCGGTTCGAGAAAGATCATCAACAGTGACTGGCGGGAGGTAGAGGAAGGCCATCTACCCGTTTCTTATAGATCGGACGGTTCACTAAAAAAATCGACTGACCTATTTATTTTCAGTCGACTGTTATCTTAGATATGACCACATGTGGTGGTGTGCTGGAGGAGTACCTGCATTTCCTGTGCTCATATATTACAAAATCATACGGAGTATAATCTAATTTTGTTTGCCATGCAATGTTGTAGACCTATCATATGTCTCCTGTCATTTATTTTTCAGCCACCTGCTATCTGCTACTTTTACAGTGCACTAGTTCTGCACACACTTCACCCTTACTCTCACTGTTGTGTTTTTATGCAAGGGTATTTCAGGCTCTGCTGCCACGAGAGAAGCCAAAAAGAAAAGAGATAAGTCGCTCCAGCTTGGTGTGCGGCTAGGCAAGACACGTTTCAAGGCTATAAAGGGTGTAGTGTCAGCAGATGGAGACGGGGAACATAGCCCTGGAGTTGATGACCTCGCTCGCAATGAACCACCATCCCAGGTGCTTGCTTTAACTTCGCGGTGTCATATGTGGTTGCATGTTCCATATGGTGTCTAGCTTGTATTCGAAAGGCCGAAGTCGGTAAGATAAGGCAAGATATTTTTTTTACATGAACCACCATCCCGTGAGCACCAGAAGACAAATAGCTAGTCAGGGCACTGGCCGAGCCAGTGACAAGCCCAGCAAAGATAGGCATCACCTGGAAGCCAACTAAAAATCTGCGATGGTGGCGAAGCAGCCCGCCTCCCACCAGGCTCTCAGGTCCTAGATGATCATGCTCACCACCCCAGCCGGATGTCTAGTTTGTATTGCTTCCAATTTGGTTAAATTGCATCTTCTTAGCTTACACATTATACCTTTGAATACAACATGCCTTTCTGTTTTTGGTACATACTAGTACATCTGTGTATTAACCATGTTCTTACATCAAACTAATGTTCTTGTGTATCCCTCATCAGTCACTTATGACGAGGCAGGCAGGCAAGGGGACTACTCCTCATTTAAAGAATGCAGCGTCAGCCTCCCAACATTATTCTCAAGAAACAGAAATGCTAGATGAAGATAGTGAACATAGCTCTGTAGTTGATTACAGCATTTCCCCTACACTAGCATCGCGAGTGCTTGCTCTAACTTGGCAGCATGATATGTGGTTGCATGTTGCATATGGTGTCTAGATTGTAATTCTTCCAATCTGGTTAAACTGCATGTGCTAGTCTGCTTAGCTTATACATTATACCTGTTAATGTGACATGCCTTCCTGTATTTAGTACATAGTACATCTGTCTATTAAGCATGTCCTTACATAAAACTATTGGTTTTTTTGTATCCCGCATCAATCAACAGGACGAGACACCTTTAGTATATGCAGTGCGATATTAGTTGCATCTTTCATATGATTTATAGCATGCACTACTTCTAATTTGTTGAAATTCCATTTATGATGGGACGATTTTAACTTGGTAGAGTCATATTGGTTGCATCTTTCATGTGGTGTCTAGCTTGCATTGCTTCTTATTTGCTGGAGTGGTTTCTGCTTAGTTTACACAAACAGTTGTGAACATGCCATGCCGTCCTATTTTTCGTACATATTCCATCCTGGTATCATGTGTTTGCCTTACATCAAAGTAGTGATTGTTAGTATCATGCATGAATGAGTTCTGAAGAGAGAATTTTATTGCTTTTTCTTGTCAGTTTTACTTGACAATTCAAAATCAATAAAGCGGAAGGAAGTTAGCAAGGCAGCGAATAAAGGTGCTCCTTCCGAACGGAGGGCCTCTACAGTTTCTACTCCTCCACACCCCCAAGATGATTTCCAAGACAACACATGCATAGACACTCAACAAAGTTGTGTTTATGATGAGCACGTCTCCCCTAGTGCAGCATCACCGGTGCTTCCTCTAACTTGGCACTGTTATATGTGGTTGCATGTTATGTGTGATGTCTAGCTTGTATTGCTTCTAATTTTGTTGAATTCCATCTGCTTACTTTACACATTATACTTGAATAAGACACGTGTTCCTGTTTCTAAAACATACAGTATCTGTCTATCACACCATGCTCTTACATCAAATTACTACTGTTGTGTAACCTGCAACAATCACTTATCATAAGACACGTTTGACTTCGGAGTGTGATATAAGTTACATCTCACATTCTTTTCTAGCTTGTACTACTAATTTATTGAAATGGCACTTATGACGAGATAGCTTTAACTTGGTAGAGTGATATTCGTTGCATCTTTGTGTCTAGCTTTCATTGCTTCTAATTTGTTGAAATGCCTTCTCCTTAGTTTACACATCATAAGCTGTGAATATGCAATGGCACTAATGACGAGAGACCTCTAACATGGTAGTGTGATGTTGTTTGCATCTTGCATATGATTTATTTCTTGTACTGCTTCACATTTGTTTAAACGCCATTTATGATGAGACACTGTTAACTTGGCAGAGCGATATTTGTACCATCTTTCATATGGTGTCTACCTTCCATTGCATTGCTTCTAATTTGGTGAAATGTCTTTTTCTTAGTTTACACATCATAGTTCTGGTTATCTCTTCCGTCTTGTTTTTCATACATATTACATCCTCCTATCATGTGGTTGTCTAACATCAAAGTTCAGTTCGTCTGCATCACGCATCAATTTGTTCTGAAGAACTAAATTGTTATTCGTTTTCTTGTCGGCTTGACTTAACATGGCACAGAAAAAGAGGAAGAAACACAGAATGGCAGGGAATGAGAAGCGGATGAATCTTGCAGATTTTGCTGGTACTGATGGTGCAATAGAAGGTCAAAGTCCAGCGGAAAATTCTACAAACACAACATCCCATGCTACACAAGTTACAAAAAAAGACAAACAGAAACAAATAGCTGCCACCAAACAAGCAGAGATAGCCCTAGTTCTTGCAACACCTACCACAGTACTACCAGCTGCACGACGTACTCTTGCGTCAACTGAGCTAGCAGCACGTTCCCAAGCTCCCTTGCCACATGACACTACTTCCCAAGCACTCTTGACACAAGACGAGTTGGCAATATCAGATGAACCTTGTGAGCTTCAACAACAAGAAGGTAGTTGCTGGAGTCAGGTTACAGTTGCATGCTTCTTTATATGTAGTCTCACAGTTTGATGTACACTAACACTTCCTATGTCTGTTGTTGGACTAGCACCTAGGCGCAGGAGGAAACAAACATCAGGGAAAATGCTCGATAGGTCAACTAAATCTAGAGGACGAAGAATGGAGATCCGTTTTGAGGTAGGTTTAAAAAGGCCACATGATGCTACAAAGTCAGCCAAGTTAGTATCAGAGGCAGCGATTGCTGTTAGGTGTCATGTACGTATCTTCCCAACATGGATTAAGTACAGGAATGACAAAGACGAAACCCAATTCAACACCTTCCTCGACCATTTATCTGTAAGTATGGTTATGTATGGAAACTAGTAATATCGTCTTGCTCTGTCCAATACTTTCTAGGTTGCTGATAATGAGACTCCCATAATTTTCAACAGATGAGGTTCAAGTTGGATAGCCAAGATGATGCAACCAGACAAGCTTGCACCCATGTTTTCAAGTCTGCTCTGCGACAGTATCGGTATAACTTGAGGAAAACTCACTTTGAAGGCGAGGCTAACAGTGAACTTGCCCAAACATCTCCAGTGGAAAATATATCTGATGAAGACTGGAGAGGCCTCGTTAAACACTGGTCCGATCCGAAGTATCGGGTACATTATATATATGTCATCAGATCACATGTTGAAGTCCTATTTACGCATGTGCCACACAAATCTATTTTCTTGTAGGTGAACTGTTCAAAGAACAAGGCCAACCGTACGAAAGTGAAATTCCAACAGACGACAGGATCTTGTAGCTATATTGCACACTACGAGGCTCTTGTCATTAGCTGTTGTTTCACTCTTTTCGTTGTACCATATTATCAGATCTATATTGACTTGTTCCAAATGCAGAGGAAAGCCCACAAGGACCAAAAAATACCTGAACCAAATGTTGTGGAAATCTTCAAGGACTGTCACACCAGCAAGAAGAAGGGCATGACTACACCAGTCAAAGCCACTGTTGTAAGTCCTTAGTCCTCATGCCTTTTAACTACTACTTACTCTGACTTGTGCCTTGAACTGCATTGTTTGCAACCAATGTCTATTACTCTTTTCAATTTTATAGACAATTGTCTTAGCGTATCATTGCACCTTACAAGGTTTAAAAGAGAGGAGTGATGTTCCTTTGATCTTGACCCGTAATCTAGTTCCGTGCTGGACTTGCCCACACAATGTTACAATTGCCTGTTTGTCTATTCTCAGTTGTTTTGTGATATGAATGATGTTATACTATGCTTACCGTATTATAAACTTCGTCTCTTTATCCTTAGCCCTTAATACAATGTGAAGAAATAGACAATACATTAGCGATGGTACATGGTCATATGTTTGGAACCTGGTTTTTTTATGTACTTTGCAATAAAATACAACTAATATTTTACATGGGTTCACCAGAATAAGTTCTGTATATAGACCAAAGCTATTTTGTTTGGTTTTGCTGCCTCCTTAATATCTTCTGTTCTGGTACTACTAATGTAAAACCTCAACTTTTCAGCGAGCTATGGAAAAAATGGTGGAACCAATACCTTCTGAAGGTGGCGAGGCAACTATAACCGCAATGTCAGCTCTTGATGAAGTGGGTCAATAACTGTCCACTAACAATGCCAAAAGCACGTTCATGCGTAATACTGGGTTGGTTGTTAAGGCAATATCGTCCAAACTGCCTCATGATCAAGATATGCAAGCTCAAAGCAATGTTGTATCTGCGCTCCAGACACAAGTCCATTCCCTAACAGAGACCCTTTGTGAAACAAGGAGAAACATTTCTCAATGTCGTCAAGATTTCATGGTTTTGAAACCAGACTATCAGACATTTGCTATGTTGTTCAGGAGCCTAGGGGAAATGAAGGCGAGGGTTATGGTGCTCCATCAGACAATACAACATGAAAACGTAACAGTCAGGTCAAATGAACTGAGCTTCTGAACTTCTGGTGGTGCATTTATCTGCTAGAATGTTAAATTTTATGCCAACCTTCCTTTTGTTATATAGTTGTACTTTGTTTTGGTGCGATACAAAATTTATTCTTAACGTGCAGCCACCGGCTGAAGAAAACAGCAAGCCATTTTTGTATAGTTTAGGGTGTTCCCTATATTTGCACTGGTGGCGATCTTTGATGCCGAGTGGATGTAATCTGTGCAATCGCCTTAATAGCCTAGCGTTAGTTTCGGCCTTATTTATTTCCTAGTCTTCTTTTTCCCTGGTTTGCTAGTGGCCGCAACTACCATGGGCCATATACGGGCTGTATGATCCATGGGTATCCTACGGGCCGTCGATAAATTGGGCTGTAATCGGTGGGCCTCGGGCCGTCGGATAAATGGGTCAACATGGGCCGTAATCGGGCGTAATTGGTATCGGCCCAGCACGGTAACAGGCCGTTAACAGGCCGTAGGACAGCAAAGGCTTAATTCTCTCACAGGCATAACGGGTCGTTAATGGGCCAGAATATAGGACGGGCTGGAAACGGCGCAACGGGTTAACAGGCCAGAAACGGGCCAACTCTTGCCATGGGCCGAATTTGGCCCATTAGGGTAACAGGCTAGTAACGGGCCGACTCTTGCCATGTGTCGAATTTGGCCCATTAGGGGAACAGGCTAGTAACGGGCCGACTCTTGCCATGGGCCGAATTTGGCCCATTAGGGGAACAGGCCAGTAATGGGCCGGAAGTAATCGAGGGCCGAAAAGGAGCCCAAGAACGTATGGGACGTCAATACGCCGAAAGCTAACACGGGCTGGAAACGGCCCATGTAAATCACGGGCCGTTAACGGGTATAAAGAAAAATTACTGCTCATTATGGGCTAGAGTCACCGTGGGCCTGTAAAGGGCCGAAAGATACGAAGGCCTCATATGGGCCGAAAGACGTCGTGGGCCGTACATGGGCCGAAAGTGAAATGGGCTGGTATTATATTCGACAGCCCACATCACTTTGTTGGCCCGATTTCCTTTAGGGCCTAACAGGCCGTGAGTTAACGGGCCGTAAAATGGGCTATCTGCGAAGAGACCGTTAACAGGCTTTTCATGGGCCAGCCCGTTAACTTTTGACCAAGTCAAACAGGCCGGCTTTGTAAGCTAAATGGGCCACTGCTGGGCCTTGCCATGTGTCAACATATCATAGGTGCCTATCTGACCCACTGACGAGCTGACACATGTTTCATCCGGCCAATAAGAATTTTACACGTGGAAATTTCGCATTGGTCAGGGCTGTTAACGGGTTATCGGATCCAAAACCCGACCCGATAGCTTAACGGCGTTCCGTTACGGTGGATGCCACGTGTTGGTCACCCTTGACGAAAGCACTTCTGTGACATGCGATTTATCGTCATGGAAGTGGAAACTTCCATGATGATAATTTTGGTAATGTCATGGGACACTTCTACGACAGCACAGGTGTGACTATCTTGATTCTGTCATAAATTTGTCATGGATGTACATGCATGACAAAAAACGTGACCTACTATGACAAACACGTATCATCACGCAAGTGTATTTTTTTGTATTGTTTCTTCATGACTTATACATGTTCCCATGACTATGAGATTATGCAACTCTCGATTACCGGAGGAACACTTTGTGTGCTACCAAACGTCACAACATAACTGAGTGATTATAAAGGTGCTCTACAGGTGTCTCCGATGGTACTTGTTGAGTTGGCATAGATTGAGACTAGGATTTGTCACTCCGATTGTCGGAGAGGTATCTCTGGGCCCTCTCGGTAATGCACATCACAATAAGCCTTGCAAGTAATGTGACTAATGAGTTAGTTACGGGATGATGCATTACGTAGCAAGTAAAGAGACTTGCCGGTAACGAGATTGAGCTAGGTATTGAGATACCGACAATCGAATCTCGGGCAAGTAACATACCGATGACAAAGGGAACAACGTATGTTGTTATGCGGTTTGACCGATAAATATCTTCGTAGAATATGTAGGAGCCAATATGAGCATCCAGGTTCCGCTATTGGTTATTGACCGGCGATGTGTCTCGGTCATGTCTACATAGTTCTCGAACCCGTAGGGTCCGCACGCTTAAAGTTCGGTGACGATCGGTATTATGAGTTTTTGTGTTTTGATGTAGAGAAGGTAGTTCAGAGTCCCGGATATGATCATGGACATGACGAGGAGTCTCGAAATGGTCAAGACATAAAGATCGATATATTGGACGACTATATTCGGATACCGGAAGTGTTCCGGGTGGTTTCGGAGAAAACCCAAGTGCCGGAGGGTTACCGGAACCCCCCAGGGAGAAATAGTGGGCCTTAGTGGAGAGAGAGGGCTGGCCTAGGGTAGGCCGCGCGCCCCTCCCCCTCTGGTCCAAATTGGACTAGGAGAGGGGGGGCAGCGCCCCCCTTTCCTTCTCCCTCTCCCCCTTCCTTTCCCCCTCCTAGTAGGAGTAGGAAAGAGGGGAGTCCTACTCCTACTAGGAGGAGGACTCCTCCTCCTGGCACGCCCAGAAGGGGTCGGCCGGTCTCCCCCTGGCTCCTTTATATATGGGGGCAGGGGCACCTCTAGACACACACGTTGATTTGTTGATCTCTCCCAGCCGTGTGCGGTGCCCCCCCTCCACCATAATCCACCTCGATCAAATCGTAGCGGTGCTTAGGTGAAGCCCTACCTCGGTAGCATCATCATCACCGTCATCACGCCGTCGCGCTGACGAAACTCTCCGGCGAAGCTTTTCTAGATCGAAGCTCGCCGGACGTCATCGAGCTGAACGTGTGCTGAACTCGGAGGTGCCGTGCGTTCGGTACTTGGATCGGTCGGATCGTGAAGACGTGTGACTACATCAACCGCGTTGTGCTAACGCTTCTGCTTTCTGTCTACGAGGGTACGTGGACAACACATTCCCCTCTCGTTGCTATGCATCACCATGATCTTGCGTGTGCGTAGGAATTTTTTTAAAAATTACTACATTCCCCAACACGTGGGTGATATCTTTGTTGGCAATTATTCTAGACGTTGTGGAAAACAATGGGGCTCCTATGGTCCTTGAGGTAAACTGATTTTGGGATAGACACTGTTAAGTGTATGAATAACGGTGTTCTTGTGTTCATTGATTTATTTTGCTTTAAGTTTTCATATATGCTTGTCTCATGATTAACACAAATAATATAATTATGTGGGTATAACACTTTCTCAAACAAACAAGCTCCATTATTCCACATCATATCCAAGACATTACATACACACCAACAAACAGATGAGTTGACACAAATTATGGACTGGATATCCACCATGCGAGAAATGCACATGATATTTTGAATGAAAGATAGAAAGAGGGTATGCTAACGCATACTCTAATGACACAGGCAGACCACAACAACGATCCATCACACTACAAGAAAAATGCAAACTCATTTCCCCATCAAATTACTGACATTGGCGCTAGTCTTTCAACGGACGAGATGCACCTCAAGCCTGCAGCGAAAAGTGAAACCATGGCTAGTGTCACGTCAAGCATTCGTACATAAAGCTTCATTACTTGATATGCAACACCCTATAAACTAAATGCACAAAACATTCAACAAGCATTTGATTTAGTTAAATATGGCTAATGTTGTTAAAACAGAACCTCCTTTAATGCATTTGCACTTGAATGTCCACAAAAATCTTAATGTAATGCACTTTCAGTAGGATAATATGTACGGTACAATCCATTTCCCTTCAACAAATAGAGCACAAGAATTTGAATATAAACTCATAATATTATACTTACGGCTTGTGTAATATACCTTGTGAAGCGTACACGAATATTGAGTTCTTTAATACCATCTTCAAAAGTAGAGGTCGGATGATTTGTGAAACTTATTATACCCTGTGCCATAATGAATTGACCAGTTCCACCGACAATAGACCACTGCCCACTTTCCAAACCTGCGGTTATACCCATCACTTGAAGGGTGGACCCCGCAAACCTGTTTCATGTTCAAAATAGAAAGTTCTGTCATAGGGTCAGAAGTGCATGTAGAGTTTGACAAATGCACACTTATTAATATGTGTCTATACACTAGTAAGGTGTGTGAAATCTTTGGCTACAAATATAGTACAAGTAAGGACATAAATTTAATGTTGCAGGCAAAGAACTCATGAAATATACTTAGATATTGAAAAGTACCGAAACATATTACCTTCCTTGCTGAAACTCTATGTTATGAGTCGTGTGCCATCTGTTAGGCTTGGTTAAACCAGCCTGGACATGCACACCTTGTACACGTGCAACAACCATGTCTCTGGAATTTGTTGTCTCGGTTAGAGTCCAGTCATGGACTATCATCGTCCCAAACCCAAAAGGAAAACTTGCTTGGAGTAAGGTTTCCTCATTGCGATTTGGGTTGTTTGGCCCATCGATGAATTGGTGCAAGAACAAGTGCAAGTTAACCTCGGTTATACAAGGGAACTGACATGTCTTAAGAGGTGCAATCTCGTCGATGGGGCTAGAAATAGCAAGGATTTGTGGTAGCACTATGAGTAGACAAACCAAGACACCGAATGGATTAGCCATGGAGATGATTGTGTGCAAGAAGTGGAAAAGAGAGAACTGAATGGGCTAGTTGAATGGGGGGGGGGGGAGTTGTATCTCGTTGTGTTTTGTGAGAAAATAAGAGGGTAGATGTGAGAGCGGCGTTTCGGTGCCCGGGTGCATCTGCACCCGGTCAAAAACAAATTCGTAAAAAATTCAGAAAAATTCAAAAAAATCCAAAAAAATTAGGGTGGTAGACAATTTGATGCGTGAGGTACGCTCCAATTTTAAAAACATTTGGACTTCTGTGCAGCTCTCAGCAAAAAAGACAAATCAGACCAGAACAGTATATGAACAATACACATTTTTACAGACCTCCGATTTGTCTTTTTTGCTGAGAGCTGTACAGAAGTCCAAATGTTTTGAAAATTGGAGCGTACCTCACGCACCAAATTGTCTACCATCTTAATTTTTTTGGAATTTTTTGAATTTTTTGGTATTTATTTTGATTTTTTTCGTGAGCGCAGGTGCAGATGAGCTCGGGCTCAGATTCGAATTTTCGGGTCGATGTATCCTATATATAGAATGCTTGGAGTGCTAGGGTCCACCTCTGGTGGGTTTCTCTTGGGCCTTTAATCTAAACTCCTAATGTCTCAGTTGGTAGGTCGCGTTCCGGGTTTTATTTTCGTCCCACCTCACCCGGCCTTTTTTGGTACTTCTTTGGTACTACTTCCCACCTCCCTCTCAACCGCGGAAAACCAAAAAAAAACCCGCGATCGAGTCCCACACACGCCCACCTCCCTCTCAGCCGCATAGAACCAAAAAAACCTCAAGCCGAGTCCCCCACCCGCCCCCACGCACTCCAGGCCCTAACATCCCGCCGCACCAAGACAGACGAACCAAAAAAATCTACGAATAGTCTGCCGGTTATTTTTCGCTGGTTTTTATTTCGTCTCATCACTTTCGTTGGTTTTATTTCGCTGGTTTTATTTCGTCTCCCTCCCACCTGTCTTTTCGCTTCACCACCCATATAAACCCATCAGATTAGTTACCATAAAAAAATAAATCGCAATCAATCAAGTATTGATGATCAGATTAGTTACCATATAAAAAATAAATTGCAATCAATCAATTATTGATGGGATATTTCCTTATATTGATGTGATTTCCCCTTTTTTATCATCAATCATCTCTACTGCCTAAAAAAATGTGTAGCTTTCCTTTTCGCTTCACCACCCACATAAACCCATCAGATTAGTTACCATATAAAAAATAAATCGCAATCAATCAAGTATTGATGATCAGATTAGTTACCATATAAAAAATAAATTGCAATCAATCAAGTATTGATGGGATATTTTCTTATATTGATGTGATTTTCCCTTTCTTATCATCAATCATCTCTACTGCCTAAAAAAATGCGTAGCTTTCCTTTTCCTGCCAACCGACCGCGTCCCGTCTCCCTACATCCGCCCTCGTTGCTCGGCCTCCCGCACGAAAAAAACCCTCTCGTTTGACCTCCCCCAAACCCCGCATGATGGAAAAACCCAGCCGCCTGCTTCCCCTCCTCTCGACCGCTCCATACGTCCAGATCGCGGCCCCATCCCCATCCTCCTCTCACGTCACGGTGGCCGATGGACTGCCGCCACCACCCTCCTACTCTCTCGCCGCCGCCGTCCTCCCGCTCGCTCGCCGCCACCGTCGCCACCAATCCCGGCGAAGGCGTCGTTGCTGCTATGTCGCCTCCTTTCCCCATCCAAGCCTGACCATGGCAACGACGCCCTCTCATGTGTCCCGCGGTGAGGTTTGGGGAGGCGCGACCACAATCCAGTAGGGATCTCACCGCGGACCCGTCCGCTGGGATGGGTGTTGCCTCCGCTGCGAATGGGATCGAAGGGAGGGACTACTTCGTCGTCAAGGTCGGCGAGGCAGCGGCCGATTGGAAGCCCGGTTGTGAACATGGGAGTTTGTCCCTATGGAGGCGGCGGCCGTGGAGATTGGATGTGAAGCAACCCCACTTGCCGGTGGTGGAGGCTTGTCGTCCATGTGATCCTTTCTTCTCCCGGTATCCCCATTCCTTGCCTCCCATTACAAAAGTGAGCATAAATGAGAGCAGGGGCTGATTTTCATCACTTCATTTCTCATATTTTTAGTTGCTTTTTTGAGATTATACAAGATGCTTCCGATCTGTTTTGTCAAATTACTTGGATCGTCTTACGGAATTGATAGCCATCGTATTTTTCACCTCATGTTATTTCTTAATCCTTGTCCCACTAGGCATCCACTACATGTTTGGTAATGACGTGATGTTGAGGCGGCTAGGAGAAGCTCAGCAGCCAGATCAAGGGCTATCGAGATGGATCTGGGAGCCAAGCAGTAGTTCTTTTGTTAAATTTTGGTTATTATCTTTTCTATTGTTACGATTGTGGGATGGTTGATTTTGACTCCGTGTAACATTTGCATTTGTTTCCCCAGCTTGTTGGCGTAGATGCGTGGCACTGCGGCAACTAATCAAGAGCGAGGGCAGTGCACATCAGAGCTACGCTGAATGTAGCGAGCCAACCACGAATTGGGTATGTTCACACGAGGGATGGGAGAGGAGAGGAACATTAACATTTTTTATGATTTGGATGAAAATTTCAGTTCATAGTTTCTCCGTACGTGGCAACACACTAGCGGTACTCACGGGCTTAGGATGAAAGTAGCGCTAGCGGAATCAGTAGGTTGGATGGGAAGGCGGTTGTTGCCCTTGTCCCTTGGTGCTAGCTTACCGTGGCGGCCTCACTAACTTACTCATTGCGAATATGAGTTCATGGGGTCGCGAGTTGCTGCAGATTTGTTTTTATCACTTTTTACTATATTTATTGATGTATCCCTAACTTAGCGAGTCATTTTTAGCTTTGATTTCCCATATACGCCAGCCTAAATATCCCATGGTCAGAATATTTGCATGATTACTGGACATTGTCCCTTTCTTTCTAATGTTTAATATTTTATATTGACGATAGAAATAATTTTATCCGCTTGATTTAGGAACTGCACATAGGTAGGTCAACATATTTTGTAGCTCTTTCGGATGTAAAAGCATATGTTGCATAAGAAATTATTATCTTCCAAGCATACTCACATTTCACTAACAACTAGGGGGAGGTTCAGACTTGAGAGCAATGATAAAAAGGTTTATTCCTCACTCTTTTGTTGGAATTTTAGTTCCAAGTTAACATGATTTCTTATCCGCTTCATAAGTCATGCATCTACTTAATTAGGTGATAAGTAGAGCAAAACAATGATCATGTTATTGTGCGGTTTGTTTAAACTCCAGCATAAGGAATTCTGGTTTAAGAAAAAAGACTTTTGGCTTCTTTAATTACAAATTGATTGCAACATTGTGTTAGTATTTGATTTCTCACATCCGGTTGTAATATTTGTGAAGACGTTCATTGCACGTGCACTTGGAAGCGGGCCCGTGGCCCGCGACGGACGGCGCCGACGCTGACCCGGGCCACCTCCTCCGCGTATTCTTGGAGCTGTGGCTGGCCGATTTACATGAAATTAATTCCCTCAGTTCTGGTGGAAAATATGATACACATAATCCATATTGTTATGCACTAGCGTGTGTGTGTGTGAAATAGATGGATTATGGTCCCGTACCCAATAAGATGGATATGTGTGTGTGTTAGAGAGAGGGAGAGGGGGAGAGAGAGTGAGGAAGAGGGAGGGAGTGTGTGTGTGTGAGGATTTGATGGTAAAAAAGGTCGCCAATGTCGTAATATTGAACTCTTTAAATTAATGTGGCCCCGTTGCAACGCACGGGCGTTCTTCTAGTTAGTGTTGTTTTAGACTTCTTAACACCCTATGCAACTTAGACCTGTAATCCAACTAAGGATCTAACATGACTAGTTTTCCATGTTAGGATTAGGTATGGTTTTTCTATCCGCATAAGGATGTCTCACAAGCCAACTATCTAAATTCACTATAATTTCTAAATATTGGTAAGTTTATGGTTCTTATGGTTATATAAATGCTTATCTCATCGAAGAATGAACCAACAAGCAATAGTAAATTATACCATATATGTAGAACATAATAATTTCGAATATACATGTGCCATTTTAAGTATTTAGATATGTGCATCTAATAAATAGACAAATTTGTATAGTGTATACGTAAACACAAGGTATATACACCACCTTTGTACAACATACCGGTAAAAATTGTAAAAGCTATAAATAAATGGGATTTCTATTTTCATGCCCCTCTTTGCTTATATCTAGGTGATTTATCCTTTTGATGCACTTAGCAACTTTCAATTGTAACAAAGAGGGAAACATATATTATAAAAGAAAAAATTATCCAAAAAATAAAAGCTAGTTGGCCAATGGACAATTACAGAAAGTGCAAGATTGCTCGGCATCAACTAATGCAAGCAATGGATATGGATTCATTTTGACTAGCATCTTAATGAGGTATATTCGTCCATTTTAAGCTAATTTAAATGTGTCAAGTCAGATAGTTGGTGTACGCACATGTACACCTTAGATACGTCGGTACTTGCCTTGGTTTGTGTACAACCAAAAGACACAATGATATTTCCATGGAGTAGTTGCAGATATATATTGTAATTATAATATGCAATTAAATCCCTCAGGGGCGGCTAGCTACATGTATATTAATTTAAACTAGATCTAAATTTCCCTACATACTTCATATATGACTCATGTCATTGGCATATAAAAGAAATCATGACAGGATGTAGTATACTGGTGCGTCGGATGCCATTCAACTGTTGTAGCATGCATGTGATAATTCATGTGCATTCTAGCTAAGATTTGAAACACTCCACATGCTTGCATGTGCGACCTCAGTTATTAGCTTTGGTGAAAGGTCATGACTATCTACTTGACCCATGCATGTAAGCTTAAAATTGACGAAAAGACCTAAGATAGTCAAATTGAAGCCATATTGTTTTGTATGTTAGTATATGCCGACGGATCTTCTCTTTATGTCGGCATCCATAGGCCAAATAAGTAGCTCTTATTGTATGGATGGACCTGTATGCCATCTTATATTATGGGTGTGGACAGTATGTCAAGTGCATCCATGTTATAATCTCTATGGATGCTACATAGATGCGGTGCTTGTATCTTAGTTTCTTATCCATTGGACACATAGATCTCAATTCTCAGCCCGTGGTATAGATAACATGATGTGGATGTGCCATCAAGAGAATATCTCCAAATCATCTGGTCTACAGATGTACAGTTTATAAATGACGGTTAATTAAGTCCTTGATGTGGTAATATTATGAATCTTTAGTCGACTTGCTAGTTGTGCACTTCATAATAATATTACTATGGTAAGATCACGTCACATTAATTAAATTAGAGCATGTAGCTATACCAGTTATGAAAAGGTTAAGATCCATTTAATTAGCTTGCATTTATGATATTGGTTTTACTCGCAAAGTCTGGCCCAATAGAGAGTAAATTTCAATATGGATCCCCAAACATTAAACCAACATGTTGAAAATCCGTTCAATTTTTTTTGGCGGCTGAAAAATCCATTTAATTAACTTTCTACAACAGAGCCACATGTTCTATATTTGATGGATTTAGCAATACAAGAAAACCACAGCTAGAAAAGAACAAGTTAAAGTGGTTCTTAACATGTCAGCAATGAGAATGGCGTTTTGGAGGCCGAGCTCCATGAAGCCTTTTATTTTTGAAAAATTAAAATTCAAACTTTTATGTTAAAAAAATCAAAAAATATATATGCATGCATGTAAGGATGTAATACACATGTGTGTAAAAAATTCATGATGAAATACCTTGAGTTGTGACCTGTACAAAAAAGACAAATTTATGGCCTCGAAGGATGAATAGTATCATGTGTTAAACAGCCCTAGATTTGTATTTTTTGCACATCCCTCATTTCAACGTATTTTGCCCTGAAAATTTACACACATGTGTGTTATGCCTTCATGTATTTCTGTGTTTTTTTAGAATTTTTTGAAACGTAAATATATGGATTTTGATGAAATTTGAATTTTAAATTTGGAGGCCTCATTGGAGCTCGGTCACCAAAAGAGATTTCCGGTCAGCAACTTGCATTAGTATTGGAATTTATGTAATTGTATAGTCTGATGTGTATCTTACTTGCTAATATTTTGATCTAGAATTTTCTAAATAAAGTTCAAATAGAGTACATATCTATCAAAGCTGACGAAGCACTGATTAGCTTATGGTAATATAGATGCTTATCACCTCGAACAATGGACTAACCAGAACAAAAGAACTTGCAGTATATGCATGTCACCATTAAGCATTGAGATATGTCCATCTAATAAACAGGATAACCAAATTCACGTAGTGTACACTTGAAACATTGTACAGCTTTTGTGCAACATCTCTCAATAAAGAATGTAAAACCTATGGATAAAACATCTTTAGGGACACCCTTTTGACGCACTTAGAAATCTTGCAATGTAACAAAGTGGGCAACATATATCATATAAGACAATTTATCCATGCAAATAATAGATAGTTGGCCAATGGGCGATTACAAAAAGTGCAAGATGACTCGGCATCTACAAATACAGGGAGATGATATGGATTCGTTCATGACTAGCATCTTAGGTCTATTAGTCAATATTAAGCTAACTTACATCTGTCAACTCAGATAGTTGGTGTACATACTTGGCTTGGTTCGCGTCCAATAAGAAGTATCAATTAGTGTCAAGAAAAGAAACAAGAAGTATAAACTATATTCCCGAGGGGTGGCCGCAAGTATAGTAATTTAAATTTGATTGTTTGAATTGTCATCTATACTTCATATATTATTTATGGCAGTGGCCTATAAAAAATTATGACATGATATGATAGTTAATGTGTGTTCTAGCTAAGATCTGGACAGTCCGCATGTTACCACCACATGCATGTACATGAGGATTTAGCCATTAGCTGTGACGAAAGGTCATGACAATCTACTACAAGTCCATATATGTTATTACAAAAGCGGCAACAACTCTGCCATGGATTAAGGAAGAACATGTGCAATATGTACAGGGAGACAAAGCCCGAAAGCTATCCAAAAACCAAAAACATAGGGAAATGAAAAGAAAAAAGATGGGTAAGTAAACAAACACTGTCCATCGTCGACCCTCCAAAGAAAATAAAAACTATGGTTGGATTGGAGTAGTGGTAGATAGGGCTGCAAGTAAAGCTCGAGGCTCATAAGCCACTCAAGATCGACTCGTATTTTGTTTCGACTTGAGTTTGACTTGAAAAGAAATGAGCTGAGAATGAGCACTTTATGTAGCTCGATCAAGAAACGAGCTGATCATGAGCCAACACTCGCTCGCTCGATTTAGCTCGATAGCTTGACATTATATAATAATATGTTAAATAATTTTGATAGATATTAGCGAAAATCCAAATCGGTGCCCAGGCTCATCTGCTCCCGGTCTGAAAAAATTCAAAACAAATACTACAAAAATTCAAAAAAATCCAATTTTTTGAGTGGTAGATAATTTGAGGCGTGAGGTCCGCTCCAAATTTCAACTCATTTGGATATCTGAGTAGCTCTCGGCAAAAAAGACAAATCGGATCAAAACAGTGCGTGAACAGTAAACTTTTTTACAGACCCCGATTTTGTCTTTTTTGCAGAGAGCTGCTCAATTGTCCAAATAAGTTGAAATTTGCAGCGAACCTCACACATCAAATTATCTACCATCAAAAAAATTGGAACTTTTTGAATTTTTCTAGCTTTTTATTTTATTTTTTTCGGCAGCGCGGGTGCAGCTGAGCCCGGGAGCAGAAACGCCGCACTAAAATTGTATTATTTTTTTCATATACGTTGTGTACATCTTTTTTCCATTTTACGTACTAGCAAACATGAAAGCTTAATGACGCGCGGTTTTTTTTTTTTTGCCTCAATAAGGTACGTGGCAAGCCATGTGTCAATTATCCTGTTATTCTTTGCCAAAGTTTTCATTTTTCTATCTTTCTGGTTCATTCACGATCTCTTTCTACTAGTCTACTGGTAACATTTAATAATCTAAACATTTGCAGATATTGTTATGATGTTTATATTGAGAGGATCCGAGTGTTAGTTTCACCCAGGACCATCGGAACCGCAGGACCGACCCGGCCCGTGCTGCAGCTGGATCTTAATCTATCATTAGAGAAACATGGCTTCAATGAGACTAACTTGGATAAATTTATGACGATGTCACTTGTGTAAAATGTGTTGGAATGATTGCCATATTGCTTGTTGATTTTGTGGAAAGATATTTGAATGATGTTATGTATCTTTGCGATGATATATATGTATACATACTGATTTGTATGCAAGATTTCCCTATGAAAAATAATAAATAAACATGATTGAACATTTGCCAAGTTCTGTCACTCGACAAAACTACTCCTGGAGCATTTTGCTGAGTGTACTACTCGGCAAAATGTGACACGTGGCAGAAGCTGGTAGCTCCAGGAATCTTTGCCGAGTTCCACACTTAGAAAATGCGGAAGCAGCTCCTGAACGTCTTCCAAAGGTTTTCTTTGCCGAGTTCACCCTGCACAAAGCTCCGCAAAGGTATCAACGAGTCTCCGTGGCGCCATACTCAGCAAATACAAGAACCCGACAGTCATATGTGACATGTGTTGCATTACTGTTCTTAAAAGAATTTGCGGTGTTCTCCTACAACATATGTACCCGGCAAAGATAAGAACTTGGCAATCAGTTCTGCCACGCATCGTTGTACTATTCACTGAATGTTTGTTGGGTTCCACGCTTGGCAAAGGCAAGAACTCTGGCAACCACCTATGCCACGCGCCATGTTTCTATTCATCAGGTATTTGCCGAGTTCGGCATGCGTGAACTCGGCACTGCTGTGCCCATGTGGCACCATCATTAATAGATCATTTCGTCTAGCGCTTGTGGTTTCTAGAGTTCTCCTTGGAAACTCGACAAAGACTTCATGAGTATTCTCGAATTCTCAGTATAAAAATTCAGCAAAGTTAACAATTGCCAATGTATTCTACCGAGTATTGTTTGCAAAGTACCGCACGTGGCAAACACATTGCCGAGTTTTTTTGGTCTTTGCCGAGGAAGTCGGCAAAGTAGTTGATTCTAGTAGTGACGGTCTATTTTGTCATTTAACATCACTTGTACAAAATTACTCCAGTGTGGTGCTATGACCAGCTTGACAGTCTAATCTGTTCTAGTGTTTACTTGAGGTTCCGGGTTAATTTTTGACTTCAACAAGAGTTTAGAGGATGAAATGTCTTTAGCTTACCAAGAATATCTCATACATAGGAAGCTAAAGCCATTTTATCGGAAATCAATTTTGGCTCTAGCTAGGGAGCACATGCACATGTGTGCCAAAAATGGCGTCCTTAAGTCTTCTTGTTTTATATACTCCCTCCGTTCCTAAATATAAGACCTTTTAAAGATTTCACTGTGGACTACATACGGATGTACATGTACATACTGTAGAGTGTAGATTCACTCATTTTGCTCTATATGTAGTCTATATTGGAATCTCTAAAAGGTATTATATTTAGGAACGGAGGAGTATATTGTTTTTGAAAAAAAATCTAACAAACTAAATATTAGTACATGGTTTGAGACATGGTAAAAGTTCCAAAAAGGTATAACAGCTTTTACTTGCAATAACATCTCATAAAAACAGAATATCTCATGCTTGTCCTCGAAATGTATACACCTAGTTCAATTTGAAGTTTTGTCATTTTCTATTGCTTCTAATAACCTGCATATCATTAAGTGTTTGTAAATTACATTATGTGCTGCTATCTCCCGGTATGTGGCAATATTATTTAAAATTGGCTCATTGAAAATATTGTTAGTAGATTCGTCATTCATAATAACTTTTTTTAATATATATAAATTAATTTTCTGACTAACATATATGAGAATATATTTATATAATGTAAGGACCAAAACAGATACCAGGAAATAATTATTTTGCCATATGTGACCTTATTCATACTGAAGGATAGGACGTACGACGCCCGTTTAGTTAGACATTGGAGATAATCTCAAACTTAGGTTGTGATCCACTTGTTACTTAGAGCATCGAGAGCTGGATTTGGCAAATCCAGCCCATTATACGCCCGTGAGCGCGTCCTGACACGTCTGTGGACAGTGCCCGCCGGCCCTTCATACGGGCTGCCGCACACCTGCGTATCTCAAATGCAGAACCACAAATCTATACAACCCATGCACGCTGATCATACGATACAAATTGTCCAAATTTAACAGTTTGAAACAAAGCAAAGTAAAGCATAGTTCAACGATCCGGACATGCTAAAATGAAATAAATGTCCGACCATGACAGATGCCTCACTTGCTGGCTGGATGAATGGGGTGCGGGGTTCGGGGCGCGGCGGGGGGGGGGGGGTAGGGCACATCTGCTCATCCATTTCCGATGTATGCATCTTTCTATGCTACCAAATAACATGGCTATCATTTTTATATGATTGCATTATTTCATGGCCGCATGGGTGATATCTTTGTTGGCAATTATTCTAGACATTGTGGAAAACATTGGGGCTCTGATGGTCCTTGAGGTAAGCTGCTTTTGGGATAGACACTGTTAAGTGTATGATTAACGGTTGTCTTGTGTTCATTAATTTATTGTGCTTTAAGTTTTGATATATGCTTGTCTCATGATTAACACAAATAATATAATTATGTAGTTATAACACTTTCTTACACAAACAAGCTCCATTATTCCACATCATATCCAAGACATTACATAGACACCAACAAACAGATGGGCTGACACAGATTAAGGACTAGATATCCACCGTGCTAGAAACCCACATGATATTTTGAATGAAAGATAGAAAGAGGGTATGCTAATGCATACTCTAATGACACAGGCAGACCACAACACCGATCCATCACACTACAAGCAAAATGCAAACACATTTTCCCATCAAATTACTGACATTGGCGCTAGTCTTTCCACGGACGAGATGCACCTCAAGCCTGCAGCGAAAAGTGAAACCATGGCTAGTGTCATGTCATGCATTCGTACATAAAGCTTCATTAGTTGATATGGAACACCCTATAAACTAAATGCACAAAACATTTCAACAAGCATTTGATTAGTTAAATATGGCTAATATTCTTAAAACATAACCTCCCTTAATGCATTTCACTTGAATGTCCACAAATATCTTAATCTAATGCATTTTCAGTAGGATAATATTTACTGTAAAATCCATTTCCCTTCAACAAATAAAGCATAAGAATTTGAATATAAACTCCTAATATTATACTTACAGCTTGTGTAATATCCCTTGTGAAGCGTACACGAATATTGAGTTCTTTAATACCATCTTCAAAAGTAGAGGCCGGATGATTTGTGAAACTTATTATACCCTGTGCCATAATGAATTGACCAGTTCCACCGACAATAGACCACTGTCCACTTTCCAAACCTGTTGTTATACCCATCACTTGAAGGGTGGACCCCGCAAACCTGTTTCATGTTCAAAATAGAAGTTCCGTCATAGGGTCAGAAGTGCATGTAGAGCTTGACAAATGCACACTTATTAATATGTGTCTATACACTAGTAAGTTGTGTGAAATCCTTGGCTATGAATATAATACAGGTAAGGACATAAAATTAATGTTGCAGGCAAAGAACTCATGAATTATACTGAGATATTGAATAGTAGAGAAACATATTACCTTCCTTGCTGAAACTCTATGTTATGAGTCATGTACCATCTGTTAGGCTTGGTTAAACCAGCCTGGACATGCACACCTTGTACACGTGCAACAACCGTGTCTCTGGAATTTGTTGTCTCGGTAAGAGTCCAGTCATGGACTAGCGTCGTCCCAAACCCAAAAGGAAAACTTGCTTGAAGCAAGGTTTCCTCATTGCGGTTTGGGTTGTTTGGGCCGTCGATGAATTGGTGCAAGAACAAGTGTAAGTTAACCTCGGTCATACAAGGGAACTGACATGTCTTAAGAGGTGCAATCCCATCGTTGGGGCTTGAAATAGCAAGGATTTGTGGTAGCACTATGAGTAGACAAACCAAGACACCGAATGGACTAGCCATGGTGACGATTGTTTGCAAGAAGGGGGAAAGAGAACTCAATGGGCTAGTTGAATGGCGGGGGAAGTTGTATCTCGTTGTGTTTTGTGAGAGAATAAGAGGGTAGAGGTATCCTATATATAGAATGCTTGGAGTTCTAGTGCCCAGGTTTGTCTTGGGCGTTTAATTAGTTTTGTTTTAGTCTTTTTAACACCCTATGCCACTTAGACCTGTAATCCAACTAAGGGTCTAATATGACTAGTTTTTCATGTCTGGATTAGGTATGTCTTTTATCCGCATAAGGATGTCTCACAAGCGAACTATATAAATTCACTATAATTTCTAAATATTGTTAAGCTCATAGTTCTTATGGTTCTATAAATGCTTATCTCGTCGAAGAATGAACAAACAAGTAATAGTAAATTATACCATATATGTAGAACATAATAATTTTGAATGTACATGTGCCACGTTAAGTATTTAGATATGTGCATCTAATAAATAGACAAATTTGTGTAGTGTACACTTAAACATAAGGTATATACACCAACTTTGTACAACATACTGATAAAAATGTAAAAGCTATAAATAAATGTGATTTCTATTTTCATGCCCCTCATTGCTTATATCTAGGTGATTTATCCTTTTGATGCACTTAGCAACTTTCAATTGTAACAAAGAGGGAAACATATATTATAAAAGAAAATTTTATCTGTAAAAATAAAAGCTAGTTGGCCAACGGACAATAACAGAAAGTGCAAGATTGCTCGGCATTAACTAATGCAAGCAATGGATATGGATTCATTTTGACTAGCATCTTAATAAGGTATATTCGTCATTTTTAAGCTAATTTAAATGTGTCAAGTCAGATAGTTGGTGTACGCACAAGTACCCCTTAGACACGTCGGTACTTGCCTTGGTTTGCGTACAACCAAAAGAAACAATTATATTTCCATGGAGTAGTTGCAGATATATATACAACCAAAAGACACAATTATATGGGACACCTAGGTGCCCAGGCTCCTTGCTTTTCCACCATTCGATTGCACTAGAGGTCAATCCATCACAGATTACTGATTTGGAAATAATTAGATAGTTTGGAAATAGTCATAAAGATAATAATAAATGGATACCATTAATTATGGTCCAACACGCCATGCATGTTAACATTTTTTAGCTAGAAAAAAATACCCATGCATGGCATCCTTCCTTGTTGAGAGACGTTAGTAATACAAATTGGAGAGAGAAAATGTCCTAGGGTATACGTACATTTTTTCATATTTGTATGATCTGACGTCTGTTGCATGGTTGGCTGGACACATACAACATTTTTATTATTTTAAGATAGTATTCTTTTTCCTATGATTTTATCACTTCGGGTATTAGATACCTATGGATGCCATATTTCACGTACCGAGGTATATACGCAACCATATTTTTACTTTCTACATGTTGATGGGATACCTACAATATTTTCCTACCATTTTTCACATAGGTATATACACGGGCACGCACATTGGGTATATTGTTTTATTTTTAAGTTTCTTGGGTATATACAAGGAGGTTTGTGAGTATGTCGTATATCCCTAATAAAGGTAACAAATCATGTGTCGGTATCAACTTGCATTGTACATTCCTCATAAAAGTACAAAAAACTAGAATCCTATTTTTTTAAGTATATACATACTCGTGATATTTTCAAATTAGCCGTGAAAAAGTGTCACCTAGCATAATTTTTCTCATGATATACTCACGACTAATTTATTTAAGTATATACATACCAGATTTACATACATACTCATAATATTTTCGAGGTATCTACATACTCCTAATATTTTCAAGGTATCTACATACTCATAATATTCATTAGGTCTTTTTAGTAGGTATTTGAGATATCTGAGGTATGTCCATATATAATTTTTATTTGGTATAATACAATGGGTATGTGTATATTCTTAGTACATATAATACCACGGGTATATGTATATTTTTCATTAAACAATACTTATGGTATGTGTATATTTTTATTAGATATAATAGCCCGTGTATGGATATATTTTCATCAGGTATAATACATTAACATAATATTTGGAAAGGGATTATTGCTAGGAAATCAACATAATATCTTTTTGAAAAGCAATTATTGTTAGCAGTACATGCAAATGAAAAATGGAAAGCTACTGTCTCATTGATTGCATGCCATGCACTAATAAAAATGGCTTACCATAAACGGCCTGGGTGCCCATGCACCTAGGTGCCCCAAACATTTTACCTATATATATATATATATATATATATATATATATATATATATATATATATATATATATATATAGCAATTGAACCCCTCAGGGGCGGCTAGCTACATGTATATTAATTTAAACTAGATCTAAATTTCCCTACATACTTCATATATGACTCATGTCAGTGGCTATATAAAAGAAATCATGACAGGATGTAGTATACTGATGCGTCGGATGCCATTCAACTGTTGTAGCATGCATGTGATAATTCATGTGCGTTCTAGCTAAGATTTGAACACTCCACATGTCACCACCACATGCCTGCACGTGCGACCTCAGCTATTAGCTTTGGTGAAAGGTAATGACAATCTACTTGACCAATGCATGTAAGCTTAAAATTGACGAAAAGACCTAAGATAGTCAAGTTGAAGGCATATTGTTTTGTCTGTTGGATCTTCTCTTTATGTCGGCATCCATAGGCCAAATAAGTAGCTCTTATTGTATGGATGGATGTGTATGCCATCATATATTATAGGTGTGGACAGTACAACAAGTGCATCCATGTTATAATCTCTATGGATGCTATATAGATGCGGTGCTTGTACCTTAGTTTCTTATCCATTGGACACATAGATCTCAATGCTTAGACCGTGGTATAGATAACATGATGTGGATGTGCCATCCAGAGAATATTTCAAAATCATCTGATCTACAGATGTACAGTTTATAAATGCCGGTTAATGAAGGCCTTGATGTAGTAATATGAATCTTTAGTCGACTTGCTAGTTGTTCACTGCATAATAATATTACTATGGTAAGATCACGTCATATTAATTAAATTAGAGCATGTAGCTATACCAGTGATAAAAAGGTTAAGATCCATTTAATTAGCTTGCCTTTATGATATTGGTTTTACTTGCAAAGTCTGGCCCAATAGAGAGTAAATTTCGATACGGATCCCCAAAAATTAAACCAAGTTATTGAAAATCCGTTCATTTTTCTTTTGCGGCTGAAAAATCCATTTTATTAAGTTTCTACAACAGAGCCGCATATTCTATATTTAATGGATTTACAATACAACAAAACCACCGCTAGAAAAGAAAATTGCATCCCAGTCCTTGGAGATACAAGTTAAAGAGGTTCTTAGCATGTCAGCAACTTGCATTAGTATTGGAATTTATGTAAATGTATAGTATGATGTGTATCTTACTTGCTAATATTCTGATCTAGAATTCCCTAAAATAAAGGTCAAATAGAGTACATATTTATCAAAGATGATGAATCACTGATTAGCTTATGGTAATATAGATGCTTATCACCTCGAACAGTGGACTAACTAGAACGGAAGAACTTGGAGTATATGCGTGTCACCATTAAGCATTGAGATATGTTCATCTAATAAACAAGATAACCAAATTCATGTAGTGTACACTTGAAACATTGTACAGCTTTTGTGCAACATCTCAATAAAGAGTGTAAAACCTATGGATAAAACATCTTTTGGGACACCCTTTTGACGCACTTAGAAATCTGCCATTGTAACAAAGTGGGAAGCATATGTCATATAAGACAATTATCCATGCAAATAATAGCTAGTTGGCCATAGGCGATTACAAAAAATGCAAGATGACTCGACATCTACAAATATAGACAAATGATGTGGATTCGTTCATGACTAGCATCTTAGGTCTGTTAGTCAATAGTAAGCTAACTTACATCTGTCAAGTCATATAGTTGGTGTGCATACTTGGCTTGGTTCGCGTCCAACAATAAGTATCAATTAGTGTCAAGAAAAGAAACAAGAAGTATAAATTATATTCCCAAGGGATGGCCGCAGGTATCGTAATTTAAATTTGATTGTTTGAATTGTCATCTGTACCTCATGTATTATTCATGGCAGTGGCCTATAAAAAATTATGACATGATATGATAGTTAATGTGTATTTTAGATAAGGTCTCAACAGTCCACATGTTAGGGCATCTCCAGCCGCGCCCCCAAGAAGGCCCCCCAGGCGTTTTTTCGTCCGCCGGCGCCAAAAAATCAGCCCAGTCGCGCTCCCAAGAGCCCACTTTTCGCCGGCTCGGGCCGAAATTGGCGCCGGCGGACCCAACCTGAACCCGACGCGCTGGGGGTCGCTCGGGGGCGCCGGGCGAATCGTTTTTGGTGCAAAGAGCCGCGGGCCCGCCGCGTCAGCGACTCTACTCTCTTCTCGCCCCTTCGTCGTCCTCATCGCCTCGTTTCCCTCAGCGAATCAATGCCAAAGCTGCCGCGCGCTGCCGCGCCGGTCAGCCTCCATTGATGCCTCACGGGCGGCGCAGTGAAGGTTGGGCGACGCGTCCCTCGACCGCCACGCAATCACGCCACGCGTAACGCGCCGGCCAAGCCTACCACGCGGCGTATCCACCTATAAAAGCCGACTGCAAGCGCGCCGGAGAGACTCACCCCGATCATCCACCGACGACGCGCTCATTTCTCCCCCTTTCCTCCTCTCGCCGTCACCAGTTGAGAAAGCATGGCCGAGCGTTTCCCAGGCGACGGCGCGGCGGCGAACGGATTCGGGCGCCGTCATCTGCACGAGGATGAGGCCCGCCTCCTTTTCGAGGCCGAGTACCCGGTCCCACCGGACATGCGGGTGCCCGGGGCGTGGAGGATCAGCGCCGGCGGCGTGCCGGTGCCCCCGGTACCCACCGGCGCGGCGCGGCGTGCGGAGATCGCACGCATCCGCTCGTCCCTGCCGCGTGCGGCAAGGGAGGGGCCACTGTACGTCCCCGACAGCCCGCTCTGGGAGCCCTACTTCCGTCGCCGTCACGCCGAGCAGCTCGAGGCCACCAACGGCGTCGTGCCCTCCGGCAGGCTCAACTCCGAGGGCCGGCGCCGGTGGTGGGGCGTGCCCGGCCGCACGTTGGAGGCCGTCCTCGAGTACATCGAGGGCGGCAACACGTCGTGCCTCGAGTATCCTGCTCCCCCGTCCTTCTCACGCCGCCAGGGAAGCTCCTGGACGCCGAGGCGCATGGAGACCAGGGTGTCCTCCTCCTCGTCTGGCAGCTCTCCCTGCCTCCACCTCCGCCCCGTCAAGCCAGAGCCCCAGGACACGCCTGTCAGCGAGCGTACCCGCAGCTCCGGCGGCTCTCCCTGCCTCCACCTCCGCCCCGTCAAGCCGGAGCCCCAGGACACGCTTGTCAGCGCGCGTACCCGCAGATCCGGCGCCCTCGTCGAGCCCAAGGTGGAGTCCAGCCTCCCCCCGGAGTACGAGGAGATATCCCGGCGTGGCTTCTCCGACGAGGACGCCATGCGGTGGTCGCGCGACGACTACGTGCGCGAGGAGATGGTCCGGCAGCGCCGGGCCCTGGAGGAGATCGCCGTCAGCAAACGTGGGCGTGAGGACGAGGACGGTGTCGTCGTCCTCGATAGCGACGAGGACGACGCCCCCGGACCGTCCAACCCGCCGCGCCAACCGGGCGAGGGATGCAGCAGGGACGGCGGAGGCGTAGGCGGGGGCGACGACGACGACGACGAAGGCGGTGACTACACGCGGTTCTACAGCCTCCTCGGCATGTAGAACCGCGTGGGCGGGCGGCGAGGCGGGCGGCGAGGGAGACGGCGGGGTAGCCCGCGGTAGTTTTTTTCTTTTTTTTTGTAAAATATGTTTAAATTTGAACGAACTCGCCCGTGTATGCGTTGTGTTTGCGCGGAATTTGAACATTTTAAAAACCCGTGGGGGCCGCGACTGGGGGGCATCACGCCCCCAGTGCGCGGTTTAGCGCCGGTGCGCCCCCAGGGGCGATTTTTTGCCCCTCCTGGGGGCCAACGGCTGGAGATGCCCTTACCACCACATGCATGTACGTGAGGATTTAGCCATTAGCTATGACGAAAGGTCATGACAATCTACTACAAGTCCATATATGTTATTGTACAAAAGTGGCAACAACTCTGCCATGGATTAAGGGAGAACAAGTGCAATTTGTACAGGGAGATAAAGCCCGAAAGCTAGCCAAAAACATAGGGAAATGAAAAGAAAAAAAATGGGTCAACAAACAAACGCAGTCCATCGTCGACCCTCCAAAGAAAAGAAAAACTATGGTTGGATTGGAGTCGTGGTGGCTAGGGCTGCAAGTAAAGCTCGAGGCTCGTAAGCCACTCAAGATCGACTCGTATTTTGTTTCGACTTGAGATTGATTTGAAAAGAAATGAGCTGAGAATGAGCAATTTATGTAGCTCGATCGAGAAACGAGCTAATCATGAGCCAACACTCGCTCGCTCGATTTAGCTCGATAGCTCTACATTATATAATAATATTAAATAGTTTTGATAGATATGAAAATAAAATTGTATAATTTTTTCATATCCGTTGCGTACAACTTTTTTCCATTTTACCTACTAGCGAATATGAAAGCTTGTTGCAGCGCTGATTTTTTTGCCTCAATAAGGCACGTGGAGAGCCATGTGTCAAAAATATCCTATTATTCTTGGCCAGAGTTTTAGAACGGACGGCACCTTCATTTTTCTATTTTTCTGGTTCATTCCGATCTCTTTCTATTAAGTACTAGTCTTCCCTTGAGAGAAAATAAATCAAATTGTACAGTAGTTTCTTTTGTAGCCCATCTTGTTTGAAAAAACGCCTTACATTATGAAAACATCATTTTATTTATCTCAAAACTAGCTCGGGATCTATATAAGTTGAGCACGAGCCACTTTCTACAACTCGACATTGAGCTTCGCTGAATTCGGCTTGCTTGAATTATAGTATAAGCCGAATTGTGCCTAGTCCAACTTGCTCGGGCTAGACTCGTTTGCATCCCTAGTGGTGGCAAAGACATGGAGGTCAATTGCTTCACGAGAGAGGGTCGCAGCTTGAGCCGAGGTACGTGTGGTGGCTCGAAACATTCTGATTGGCCTGACTTCCAAATATTTCACATAATGTAGCTGGCCTCCCCCATTGAGTTACCGTGTGTTTGAACCTTGGGTGGTCTTGGTGTGCAAGAGGATGTTCCGGTTGTAAGAGCATGTACACCCAGACTTGGCAAATTCGCCCCCCTAAAAGTCCGTGGATGCGCCCGACCAGTGTCCGGTCGTGTCCGTTTTGAGCCCTTATTTGTTTGTGCATGCAGTCATGCTCCTCATTTTATTTCTTATATGTTCGGTCACTTGCATGTGATTGTTGACGATGAAGAGAGAGAAAGAAAAAAAAAAGTAAGAGAAATGGTCGTCCGGAGTGGGCCGTGTCTTACATGTCGGACTGATCAGGTGCGTACGGACGCTTCCATGAGCTCTCATATCCTCCCTACATTTGGCCTCTATATGAAGGTCTGCATAAAAACCGAGCGTATAAGGATAATATGAGGGGTCATATTGCATCATGGTTTTTATTTTTTCTCATGTATAGTCACTGAACGGGCGCGTCTACGGATGTTTCAGAAGGATTTGGGGAGCCCACCTATAGATCCTCTAAGAGCAAGGATAATGATATAGCCAACTGCTAGCTATATCTCATTGTCATGTCATCTATCATTGGTCTAAAGTGAAGATGTATAGAGATGTACTTTTGTATTAATACATCATCATCTTACACACTCACAAAGTTTCTTGGAGCCCATGCTCGGGGCCGGCTCTTGAACAGGCTTTTCCCCCGCTTGTAAATAAAGCAACACTCAAAGAAGTACATGGCCGAACAATACAAGATGGTCATGTAACTCTTTTACAAAGCCGATCCTTAGATATTTGACACACGCAAAACACACACGACTACGCTACCGGTAACGAGCACCAGAAGAACTAAACATCCCTACACTACGACCTAGCACACCTAAACTCCACGACAACACCCCCAAGAGGGAGAATGGCGTAGAGTGTCGCCACTGTCGAGTCCAAACTGGACAAAGGACTTCACTCAGGTCGGCTCTGAGAGGGTGTCAGGGGCGGCCACGTATTAGCTTTGGTGAAAGGTCATGACTATCTACTTGACCCATGCATATAAGCTTAAAATTGACGAGAAGACCTAAGATAGTCAAATTGAAGCCATATTGTTTTGGCTGTTAGTATATTGCCGACAGATCTTGTCTTTATGTAGGCATCCATAGGCCAAATAAGTAACTCTTATTTATGGATGGACCTGGGTATGCCATGATATATTATGGGTGTGGACAGTATGTCCAGTGCATCCATGTTATAATCACTATGGATGCTATATAGATGTGGTGCTTGTATCTTAGTTCCTTATCCATTGGACACATATATCTCAATGCTTAGCCTGTGGTATAGATAACATGATGTGGATGTGCCATCCGGAGAATATTTCCAAATCATCTGATCTACAGATGTACTGTCTATAAATGTCGGTTAAAGAAGTCCTTGATGTGGTAAGATTATGAATATTTAGTCGACTTGCTAGTTGTGCAATGCATAATAATATTAATATGGTAAGATCACGTCACAGTAATGAAATTAGAGCATGTAGCTATACCAGTTATGAATATGTTAAGATCCATTTAATTAACTTGCATTTATGATATTGGTTTTATTTGCAAAGTCTGGCCCAATAGAGAATAAATTTCCATACAGATCACCAAACGTTAAACCGAGTTGTTGAAAATCCATTTAATTTTTTTCGGGTGAAAAAACCATTTAATTAACTTCCTAGAACAGAGTCCTATGCTCTATATTTAATGGATTTAGCAATACAAGAAAAACCACCGCTAGAAAACAAAATTGCATCCCGGTCCTTGGAGATAACTATGTACTGTGCGACCTGCAATGGATAAACGTCAATATCGTACATACAAGTTAAAGAGGTTCTTAACATGTCAGCAACTTGCATTAGTATTGGAATTTCTGTAAATGTATAGCCTGATGTGTATCTTACCCGCTAATATTCTGATCTAGGCTTCCCTAAAATTAAGTTTATATATAGTACATATCTATCAAAGCTAATGAAGTACTGATTAACTTATGTCTATATAGATGTTTATCACCTCGAACAATGGGCTAACCAAAACAGAAGAACTTGGAGCATATGTGTGTCACTGTTAAGCATTGAGATATGTTAATATAATAAACATGATAACCAAATTGATGTAGTGGACACTTGAAACATTGTACATATGTGTGTGTGTGTGTGTGTGTGTCTATAGCACTTTTGTATAACATCTCAATAAAAATGTAAAAGCTAGGGATAAAACATTTTTTGGGACATCATTTTGACGCACTTAGAAATTTTCCACTGCAACAAAGAGGGAACCATATATCATATAAGACAATTCGTCCATCAAATAATAGCTAGTTGGTCAATGGACGATTACAAAAAGTGCAAGATCACTTGGCATCTACTAATACAGAAAAATGATATGGATTGACTAGCATCTTAGGTCTATTCGCCAATATTAAGCTCAATTACATCTGTCAAGTCAGATAGTTGGTGCGCATACCTGGCACGGTTTGCGTCCAGCAAGAAGTATTAATTATTGTCCAGAGAAAAAACAAGAAGTATCAATTATATTCCCCAGGGGTGGCGGCAGGTATAATATTTTAAATTTGATTATTTGAGTTGTCCTATGTACTTCATATATTATTGATGGCAGTGGCCTCTAAACAAATTATGACATGATTTGATAGTTAATGTGCGTTCTAGATAAGATTCTCAACAGTCCGCATGTTACCACCACATGCATGTACGTGAGGACTCAGCCATTAGCTGTGACGAAAGGTCATGACAATCTACTACAAGTCCATATTTGGTATTGTACCAAAGCGGCAACATGTCTGCCATGGATTTACGGAGAACAGGTGCAATATGTACAGGGAAACAAAGCCCGAAAACTAGCCAAAAACATAGATAAATGAAAATAAGAAAGATGGGTCGACAAACAAACACAGTCTGTCGTCGACCCTCCAAATTAAAGAAAATGAAAAGTACGGTTGGATTGGAGTTGTGGTGGCAAAGACATGGAGGTCAATTGCTTCACGGGAAAGGGTCGCAAGTTAAGTCGAGGTACACGAGGTGGCCTGAGACATTCTTATTTGTCTCTCTTCCACATATTTCACATAATGTAGTCGGCCTCCCCCATTGAGTTACCATGTGTTTGAGACTTGCGTGGTCTCGGCGTCAGCGACGGAGGCAGGGGCCTTGGCCCCCTATGCTCTCACAAATAAAGCTATATGTGCTCCTAATCCTCCATTTTCAAACATTATTAGCAAGATTTAGATGATTTGGCCCTGTCTAACATTATATACATGTTGGCCCCCTCTATATTGAGTTTCTAGCTCCTCCACTGCTCGGCGTGCAGGAGGACGTTCAGGTCGTAAGAGTATGTACAACCCGACTTAGCAAATCCGCCCCCCTAAACATCCGCGGACGTGTCCGATCAGTGTCCGGGCATGTCCGTTTTTAGCCCTTATTTTTTCGTGCATGTACTCATGCTCCTCATTTTCTCCCTTATATGTCTGGTCACTTCCATGTGATCGTTTGAAGAGAGAGAAAGAAAAGAAAAAAATAAAGAAAGAGAAAAAGTGGTCCAGAGTTGGTCGCGTCTTACATGGCAGATTGACCAGGTGCATACGGACGTGTCCACAAGCTCTCATATCCTCCCAACAATTGGTCTCAATATACGGATTTGCAGACAACCCAAACGTATAGGAAAGATATGAGGGGTCCTATTGGGTCACATTTTTCTTTCTCTCCCAATGTCCAGTCACTAACCCGGCATGTCTGCGGACGTTTGAGAGGGATTTGGGGAGCCCGGCTGTAGATGTTCTAAGAGCAAGGATAATGATAGAGCCAACTGCTAGCTATATCTTATTGTCATGTCATCTGTAGTCAGCCTAAAGTTAAGATGTATAGAGGTGTAATTCTTTATTAATACTTGATCATCTTACTACTCACAAAGTTTGTTGGAGCCTGTGCTTACGGACGGCTCTCAAAACAGTATTTTGCTCTGCTTCATAAATAAAGCAACACCCGAAGAAGTACACGGCTAAACGACATAAAATGGTGAGGTAGCTCTCTTACAAAGTCGATCCTCGGATATACGACACACACAGAACGCACACGGCTACACTACCAGCAACGAGCACTGTATGAACTAAACACCCCCATGCTACAACCTAGCACATCTAAGCTCCATGACAATGCCCCCAAGAAGGAGAACGACACAGAGCATCGCCGCTGCCAACTAAAGGTCTTCACTCAGGCCGGCTTTGAGAGGGGTTCAGGGGGCGGCCGCCCTGGGCCCACCCATGAGGCACATGTACGTCGACACTAGTAGAAAACCGGCCTTTTGTCCCGGTTCATAAGGGCCTTTAGTCCCGGTTCTTGAACCGGGACAAAAGGGTCGTTACTAATGCCCTCACCCTTTAGTCCCGGTTCAAACCAGAAGCGGGACAGATGGGCCTCCACGTGGCCTGTGCGCCGAGCCCAGGCAGGAGGGCCTTTGGTCCCGGTTGGTGGCACCAACCGGGACCAATAGACCTCCACGCGTCAGCCATTTCTGTGGCTGGGTTTTTTGGTTTTTTTGAAAGGGGGGGAGTTTGAGGGTTTTGGGGGGTTAATTTAGTTATTTCATATATTGTGTTAGATAGCTAATTAATAGAGAGAAGTGTCCTCTCTTATGTCCGTGCTTGGTCGACGCTACGTACTATACATACGTATAGAGAGGACTAGACACGCTAGCTAGCTAGTAAGCAAACGAAGGAAACAGAAGATCGTCATGAACATATATGCATACAGAGAGAAGTGATATCGACCACCTCTCCTTCTCCGAGAGATTGGTCGAACAACAAGTTCTCGTATATCTATCGTCCGACACTACCGGCTACATATATACAATAATTATCTCTTACAAATATAATCTCCTAAATTATGGACGCATGGTCCACATAGTATTCTCCGTCTTCAGCGATCACGTGGTCAAGAAAGAATGCCGCCAATTCCTCTTGAATTGCTCGCATGCGATCTGGTGCTAGGAGTTCATTCCGCATCCGAAACATCTAATTTGAAGAAGGGGGTCAATACATATATATATGAATGAATGGAAACTCAACACAAATGATGGTAATAAAATAAAATTGTGAATATTGTTATTTACGCACTTCATATTGTTTGTCAGAGTACCCGCCCCGCTCACAGGTCGTGTGGCGGAAGGACTCGCAGACGTAGTATCCACAGAAATCATTCCCTTGTTCCTGCCACAACCACTTTACAAGAAATAGAGGTCAATCAAACTGATAAGCAAGAACGCCAAATGGTATTGATGAAACTAGCGCTTGAATCAATAGCTAGGAGACGCGCGGAACATGCTACTATAGTACTTACTTTCGGGTATCTAAATTGCAGCTCCTTCGGCAGTCCCGGAGCTTTTATGGTGAATTTTCTCCAAACCCTGCCGGACAAAGAAAACAATTACTTGATATCAGGAAATGAACAAAGTTGCTGATATGGTGGATAATGATTGATTTAACGTACTTCTTGAGGATTTCAGTCATGTCCGCATACTCCTGAGGATCTTTTCGTCTAGAGTCCAAGACAGTTACTACTCCCTGCTCAAGCCTAATCTCCAGGAGAATATAGTGGAACCTGCGCACGCATGCATAACTCATCAATTACATTACTATAACCTGGACTAATATATAAGGGAAACCGAATATGCACAAGACAGTAACACTCACTTGAAGTTTTAAGAAAAGAGTATTATATCTTTGTGTTCATTTATTTTGAATGATCGTATCAAGTTGGCCTCGGTAACTTCGGGACGATGTTCAACCTCATTTGCATCTATGAGATATGTGTTAACGAATCCAATATCACCGATTTGTCTTTTCTTCAATTCGTCGATCTTCAATCTGCATATAATATAGTGAGGATAATTATAAATACATGCAATCAAAGAGTTGAGCTATATAGAGAGACTTAATGACAGAAGTAATTGTACTTACAAACAGTAGCAGGTGACCGTTGCTTTATCGAGGGCCAATTGATTAAAAAACTGATAGAACTCCTCAAATGGAATAGGCAACAGTTCAATTCCAACGAGGTCATGCTCCGGCTTAACTCTCGCATACAAAGTACTCCTCCCCCCGACTCTCCGCAGATTTTCAAGTACCAATCATGCAATCTTCGCATCATCGTTGATAGAGATTTTTCATCTTCGACGAGAGGCTTCCCGTACTCGTATCTGTGTATCTTCACCTCCATGGTATCATAATGTACATCGTCGGGCAGGTAATCGTCAAGATTGCTATAACCGGGCACCATCCTCGGATCAACGATGTCGCTAGGCACCTTGAGCGGGGGGGGGGGGGCACGATTGCTTCGCTTGTTCGCCGAGCTGGGCAATTTGTTTCCCAGCTGCTCGTCGTTCTTTCAGCCTTTGATCACTGACTGCACTTCCCGACCGCTCCGCTTCGGCCCATGTCTTTGCAATAATGCGCTCATAGTTGCCTTTTGGCGAAGACTTGGGTGGTTTTGTCAAGGCAGCCAGAGTGCGCTTCACTTTCACCGAATCTACCTTTTTCTCCGAAGGTGGATGTCTCTTTGCTTTCAACCCTTGAAACCATTCCTTCGCTTCGGTTCGTGCGATCTTCGCGTTCTCCTCCGGGCTCATCTCGTATGGTAACTTCTCTGGAGTCTTCAGAGAAGGACCGAATCTGTATGTCCTCCCGCCTCTGGCTGTACTGCTAGACGCCAGCAGAGCAGACGGAGCGGCAGTCTTCTTGACTTGCTTACGAGGCGGAGGAGAAGGACTACGACGCGCCGGAGCAGCTGCCGGAGCGGCGGCGGGTCTCTTCCGCCCTTGCTGACGAGGCAAAGAAGGAGTAGGCTGGCTGCTCGGGCGCGCCGGCGCAGGCGGAGAAGGAGGCGGAGTGCCGCCACGCGCCGGAGAAGGAGCCGGCCGAGGGCCCTGATCGTCACTCGCCGGAGGAGGCGGTGGAGGAGGCGGAGTGCCCTGACTCGCCGGAGTAGGAGGAGGCGGAGGCGTCCTGTTTGGAAAGTTGATGAGCTCCTTCCGCCATAGGCATGGAGTCTTCAGAGCAGAACCCAGCCGAGTCTCCCCTTCTTCGGTAGGGTGGTCAAGCGGGAGGTCCTCAAATCCCTCCGTTATTTCATCCACCATCACCTTAGCATATCCTTCTGGAATTGGCTGGAAGTGAAAAGTTGCGTCGGGTTCATTAGGAAAAACAGAGCCAACAGCCGCCTTGACCTTCATATTCATCCATTGCGTTATAAGGTGGCAATTTTGAGCCTCCATGATAGCATCCACGGGATAGCTGGCAGGAGCCGTCAAGACAAGCTCCGGCTGAAGCAGCTCGGTGGAAGTCATGCTGCTTCTCCGCTGAGATGGCGGGGTAGCTTCAGGGGAAGCTTCGGCAGTTCGTTTGCTGCGATTTGCTTCTCGTTCCTCTATCCCGAGTACCCTTGCTTTAAGCGCCTACAGTTCGGACTGCTGCACTTTCTTCCTCCTCTCCTGGCTTTTGTAACCGCCTGCGTCCGGAAACCCAGCCCTCCACGGAATGGAGCCTGGCGTGCCTCGTGTCCGTCCAGGGTGCTCAGGATTCCCGAGGGCCTTTGTGAGCTCGTCGTTCTTTCTGTCTGGACGGAACGTCCCTTGCTGCGCTGCATTGATATAGTACCGAAGCTTCTTCAAGGGTATGTCAAGTTGCTCGTCCGTCCAAATGCACTTCCCTGTTACAGGGTCCAAGGTTCCGCCAGCCCCGAAGAACCAAGTCCGGCAACGGTCTGGCCAGTTCATTATCTCTGGTTCGATCCCTTTTTCAAGCAGATCATTCTCACCCTTGGCCCACTTAGGCCGGGCTACGAGGTAGCCACCTGACCCCGTGCGATGGTGAAGCTTCTTCTTCGCAGCATTTTTCTTGTTTGTCGCCGACATCTTCTTACTCTTTTCCGATGTCTTGCGGGCCACAAATGCAGGCCAGTCATCTCTGACCTTCTCATATATGCCCTTGAATTCTGGTGTCTCTTCTTTTTCGACAAACCTATTCAGGTCTTTCTTCCACCTCCTGAATAGGTCTGCCATCCTCTTAAGAGCAAAAGACTTGATTAATTGCTCTTTAACTGGCTTCTCCGGATCATCCTCTGGCGGTAGGGTGAAATTTGTCTTCAGCTCAGTCCAAAGATCATTTTTCTGCATATCATTGACGTAAGACACCTCAGGGTCTTCTGTAGCCGGCTTAAACCATTGCTGGATGCTGATCGGGATATTGTCCCTAACCAGAACCCTGCACTGAGCAACAAATGCCTTCTTTGTTCGGATGGGTTCAATAGGTTGGCCGTCGGGCGCGATTGCTATGATCTCAAACCTTTCATCCGAGCTCAACTTTTTCTTCGGGCATCGTCTCTTTACCTCAGTTGTGCTCGATCCGGAAGGCTAGAAAAAAGAACAAAGACTTAATTAATATGTGTAGATACCAAAACAATGAATGCATCAATTAGCTAGTCAGCACAGGCTTAACTAATATATATATATACCTGGCCGGAGCCGTCATCACGGTCTCCTTCTTGCACCGGTATTGGGTCACTGGAGCCGTCCTCACGTTCTCCTTCTTGCACCGGCATTAGGTCACCGGAGCTAGCTTCTTCACCCTCTCCTTCCAGACCATCGGTGTCGTTGAGAAACAACGAGATGGCATCACTTCCTTCTGCGATTATGTCCCTCAACAACGCTTCTTTTGCTTCGTCTCGGTCGGTGTCCATAGTTTCTACAAATATGTACAACATGGCAATTATTATTCAAACATGACAGATGGATATATTAGTGGCAAACGTAGATCTAGCTAGCTAATCACAATAAGGAATCATATTAATTAGCGGCCTTGACGCTGCTTCTCTAGGGTTTCGGGTGGCCTCGACAACGCTTCAAGGGTTAGGGGTGGCCTCGAGAACGCTTCAAGGAGGGGGTAATATCGACACCCCCGCCCACGTGTTGAAGCTATCGGGAGGGGGCGGGTATATCGACAACAATGACACTACATCTATGTCCCTCGACGACCCTCGTTCCTGATAAAAAAAAGAGGAGGAAGAAGAAAAAAAGATGAGAAGAAAGAATCTAGAAGATTCTTTCTTCTCATCTTTTTTTTCTTCCTCTTATTTTTTTATCCTCTTCTTCCTCTCATGTTTGAGAAGATAGAAGGAAAAAAAGAAGACAAAAAAGGAGAAGAAGAAAGGAATAGTGGAGAGGAAGAGAAAATAGAAACTATGGACATTAATTAATAGTGGAGCAGAGCGCCGGCGGGGCAGAGGGGCATGGCGGCAGCGCGGTGGCGCCGGCGGGGCAGGGCAGGGGCGGCTGGGCGGCGCGCGGCGCCAGCGCAGGGCAGGGGCGGCGCGCGGCGCCAGCGCAGGGCAGGGGCGGCGGCGCGGCGGCTGCGCAGGACAGGGGCCGGCGCAGGGGCGCGGTACGGGAGGGGCTGTACAGTGCTCACAGGGGGGGCGGCCGGCAACGGCGAAGGCGATCAGCCTGACAGCGTCGGTGGCGACAGCGACGGCGAAGGCGAGCAGCCTGACGGCGTCGGTGGCGATGGCGACGAGGAGGAGCAGGGGCGTCGGTCGGCGACGGCGACAAGGAGGAGCAGGGGGCGTCGGGGGAGAAGTGGGTGATTTGGTCGAAAACTGCGAAGTGTTGTATATATAGCAAGAGCATTGGTCCCGGTTCATGAAACCAACCGGGACTAATGCCACCTTTAGTCCCGGTTGGTGCCACCAATCGGGACCAAAGGCCTCTTTTCAGCAGCCCAAAGGGCGGGAAGCGGCGGCCTTTGGTCTCGGTTGGTGGCACCAACCGGGACTAAAGGGGGGCCTTTGGTCCCGGTTCGTACCACCAACCGGGACCAAAGGCCTTGTGCTGTGCGCCCAAATGTTTAGTCCCACCTCGCTAGTTGAGAGGGAGCCGCACCTGTTTATAAGGTGCGGTGCGCCTTCCCTCTCGAGCTCCTCTCTAAAGCAGGCTTTCGGGCCTAACCGTGCAATGTGTGCCTGTGGGCCTACTGGGCCTCCTGTGGGCCTGAATCCTGGCCCATGGTAGGGTTTCTAGTCGTATTCAGGCCGTGGGTGCCCATTAGGTGGCATTTTTTTGTTTTTTGTTTTTTTTCTACTTACAACAAAATACTTATTGTTGCTATATTTAATTCTTTTTGCTTTCTGTTAGTGACATTAGTTTTAAAATTTGAATAGTTTAAATTTGGGTGAATCACTAGTTTATGAATAACTTTACTATAAAAATTGATTTTTGAGTCAATCTTTTTCCTTCTTTTTAATATTACTGTGTTTTATTATTATACTCAATTTGGTAATTTTAGTTAGTCATAACAAATATTATAGGCATTTTTTTTTCTTTTTTGCTATTTATTTTTTAATTCTTTTTGCTTTCAGGTCAGCAAAATTATAAACTTTCTATTAGTGTCATTAGTTTTAGAAAAAAATATAAACTTTCTGTTAGTGCCATTAGTTCTCAAATTTGAATAGTTAAAATATGAATTCTTTGAAATTTGTGTGAATCACAAGTTTGTGATTAACTTTACTAAAGAAATGAACATAGATGCACCTATAGAGAAAATTCGACCTAAATTCATAGTTTTCAAATGAACTCTGAAAAAGTTGGCATAGCATACTCGTCTGTTACAAATTTGGCATGGTATCATCATAATAGTTGCGCGAGAAAGTCTTCACTTTTTCTTCGCTTGTGTCATTTGCTTATTGCGTCGTAACCATGGATAATCTTCATCATTTATCAGGATGCTTGGGTCAGCCTTGACATTGAAGGGAGGAATTTCATGAAACTTTTCATAATCTTCAGACATGTCTGTCTTGCCCTCCACTCCCAGGATGTCCCTTTTTCCTGAAAGAACTATGTGGCGCTTTGGCTCATCGTATGTTGTATTCGTTTCCTTATCTTTTCTTTTTCTCGGTCTGGTAGACATGTCCTTCACATAGATAACCCGTGCCACATCATTGGCTAGGACGAACGGTTCATGAGTGTACCCAAGATTTTTCAGATCGACTGTTGTCATTACGTACTGTGGGTCTACATGTACCCCGCCTCCTAACAAATTAACCCGTTTGCACTTAAACAAAGGGACCTTAAAATCTTGTCCGTAGTCAAGTTCCCATATGTCCACTATGTAACCATAATATGTGTCCTTTCCCTTCTCGGTTGTTGCATCAAAGCGGACACCGCTGTTTTGGTTGGTGCTCTTTTGATCTTGGTCAGTCGTGTAAAATGTATTCCCATTTATCTCATATCCTTTGTAAATCAATACAGTCAAAGATGGTCCCCTGGACAACAAGTACAACTCATCACAAACAGTGTTGTCACCTTTGAGACGTGCTTCCAACCAACTGCTGAAAGTCCTAATGTGTTCACATGTAATCCAGTCGTCACACTGCTCTGGGTGTTTGGAGCGCAGACTGTTCTTGTGTTCATCGACATACGGGGTCACCAAGGTAGAGTTCTGTAGAACTGTGTAGTGTGCTTGAGACCAAGAATGCCCATCCCTGCATATTATTGAGTCCGCTCCTAGCGTGCCTTTTCCAGTCAGTCTCCCCTCATACCGCGATTTAGGGAGACCTATCTTCTTAAGGCCAGGAATGAAGTCAACACAAAACCCGATGACATCCTCTGTTTGATGGCCCATGGAGATGCTTTCTTCTGGCCTAGCGCAGTTACGAACATATTTCTTTAGGACTCCCATGAACCTCTCAAAAGGGAACATATTGTGTAGAAGTACGGGCCCCAGAATGACAATCTCGTCGACTAGATGAACTAGGACATGCGTCATGATATTGAAGAAGGATGTTGGGAACACCAGCTCGAAGCTGACAAGACATTGTGCCACATCACTCCTTAGCCTTGGTACGATTTCTGGATCAATCACCTTCTGAGAGATTGCATTGAGGAATGCACATAGCTTCACAATGGCTAATCAGACATTTTCTGGTAGAAGCCCCCTCAATGCAACCGGAAACAGTTGCGTTATAATCACGTGGCAGTCATGAGACTTGAGGTTCTGGAACTTTTTCTCTGGGATATTTATTATTCCCTTTATATTCGACGAGAAGCCAGTCGGGACCTTCATACTGAGCAGGCATTCAAAGAAGATTTCTTTCTCTTCTTTCGTAAGAGCGTAGCTGGCAGGACCTTCATACTGCTTCGGAGGCATGCCGTCTTTTTCATGCAAACGTTGCAGGTCCTCCCGTGCCTCAGGTGTATCTTTTGTTTTCCCATACACGCCCAAGAAGCCTAGCAGGTTCACGCAAAGGTTCTTCGTCACGTGTATCACGTCGATTGAAGAGCGGACCTCTAGGTCTTTCCAGTAGGGTAGGTCCCAAAATATAGATTTCTTCTTCCACATGGGTGCGTGTCCCTCAGCGTCATTCGGAACAGCTAGTGCGCCGGGACCCTTTCCAAAGATTAGTGTAAATCATTGACCATAGCAAGTACGTGATCACTGGTACGCATGGCGAGCTTCTTCCGGTGATCTGCCTCACCTTTGAAATACTTGCCTTTCTTTCGACATTGATGGTTGGTCGGAAGAAATCCACGATGGCCCAGGTACACATTCTTCCTGCATTTGTCCAGGTGTATACTTTCAGTGTCATCTAAACAGTGTGTGCATGCGTGGTATCCTTTGTTTGTCTGTCCTGAAAGGTTACTGAGAGCGGGTCAATCGTTGATGGTCACGCACAGCAACGCCTTTAGGTTAAATTCCTCTTGTATATGCTCATCCCACGTACGTACACCATTTCCATTCCACAGCTGTAAAAGTTCTTCAACTAATGGCCTTAGGTACACATCAATGTCGTTGCCGGGTTGCTTAGGGCCTTGGATGAGAACTGGCATCATAATGAACTTCCGCTTCATGCACATCCACCATTCGATTGCACTAGAGGTCAATCCATCACAGATTACTGATTTGGAAATAATTAGATAGTTTGGAAATAGTCATAAAGATAATAATAAATGGATACCATTAATTATGGTCCAACACGCCATGCATGTTAACATTTTTTAGCTAGAAAAAAATACCCATGCATGGCATCCTTCCTTGTTGAGAGACGTTAGTAATACAAATTGGAGAGAGAAAATGTCCTAGGGTATACGTACATTTTTTCATATTTGTATGATCTGACGTCTGTTGCATGGTTGGCTGGACACATACAACATTTTTATTATTTTAAGATAGTATTCTTTTTCCTATGATTTTATCACTTCGGGTATTAGATACCTATGGATGCCATATTTCACGTACCGAGGTATATACGCAACCATATTTTTACTTTCTACATGTTGATGGGATACCTACAATATTTTCCTACCATTTTTCACATAGGTATATACACGGGCACGCACATTGGGTATATTGTTTTATTTTTAAGTTTCTTGGGTATATACAAGGAGGTTTGTGAGTATGTCGTATATCCCTAATAAAGGTAACAAATCATGTGTCGGTATCAACTTGCATTGTACATTCCTCATAAAAGTACAAAAAACTAGAATCCTATTTTTTTAAGTATATACATACTCGTGATATTTTCAAATTAGCCGTGAAAAAGTGTCACCTAGCATAATTTTTCTCATGATATACTCACGACTAATTTATTTAAGTATATACATACCAGATTTACATACATACTCATAATATTTTCGAGGTATCTACATACTCCTAATATTTTCAAGGTATCTACATACTCATAATATTCATTAGGTCTTTTTAGTAGGTATTTGAGATATCTGAGGTATGTCCATATATAATTTTTATTTGGTATAATACAATGGGTATGTGTATATTCTTAGTACATATAATACCACGGGTATATGTATATTTTTCATTAAACAATACTTATGGTATGTGTATATTTTTATTAGATATAATAGCCCGTGTATGGATATATTTTCATCAGGTATAATACATTAACATAATATTTGGAAAGGGATTATTGCTAGGAAATCAACATAATATCTTTTTGAAAAGCAATTATTGTTAGCAGTACATGCAAATGAAAAATGGAAAGCTACTGTCTCATTGATTGCATGCCATGCACTAATAAAAATGGCTTACCATAAACGGCCTGGGTGCCCATGCACCTAGGTGCCCCAAACATTTTACCTATATATATATATATATATATATATATATATATATATATATATATATATATATATATATATATATATATATATATATATAGCAATTGAACCCCTCAGGGGCGGCTAGCTACATGTATATTAATTTAAACTAGATCTAAATTTCCCTACATACTTCATATATGACTCATGTCAGTGGCTATATAAAAGAAATCATGACAGGATGTAGTATACTGATGCGTCGGATGCCATTCAACTGTTGTAGCATGCATGTGATAATTCATGTGCGTTCTAGCTAAGATTTGAACACTCCACATGTCACCACCACATGCCTGCACGTGCGACCTCAGCTATTAGCTTTGGTGAAAGGTAATGACAATCTACTTGACCAATGCATGTAAGCTTAAAATTGACGAAAAGACCTAAGATAGTCAAGTTGAAGGCATATTGTTTTGTCTGTTGGATCTTCTCTTTATGTCGGCATCCATAGGCCAAATAAGTAGCTCTTATTGTATGGATGGATGTGTATGCCATCATATATTATAGGTGTGGACAGTACAACAAGTGCATCCATGTTATAATCTCTATGGATGCTATATAGATGCGGTGCTTGTACCTTAGTTTCTTATCCATTGGACACATAGATCTCAATGCTTAGACCGTGGTATAGATAACATGATGTGGATGTGCCATCCAGAGAATATTTCAAAATCATCTGATCTACAGATGTACAGTTTATAAATGCCGGTTAATGAAGGCCTTGATGTAGTAATATGAATCTTTAGTCGACTTGCTAGTTGTTCACTGCATAATAATATTACTATGGTAAGATCACGTCATATTAATTAAATTAGAGCATGTAGCTATACCAGTGATAAAAAGGTTAAGATCCATTTAATTAGCTTGCCTTTATGATATTGGTTTTACTTGCAAAGTCTGGCCCAATAGAGAGTAAATTTCGATACGGATCCCCAAAAATTAAACCAAGTTATTGAAAATCCGTTCATTTTTCTTTTGCGGCTGAAAAATCCATTTTATTAAGTTTCTACAACAGAGCCGCATATTCTATATTTAATGGATTTACAATACAACAAAACCACCGCTAGAAAAGAAAATTGCATCCCAGTCCTTGGAGATACAAGTTAAAGAGGTTCTTAGCATGTCAGCAACTTGCATTAGTATTGGAATTTATGTAAATGTATAGTATGATGTGTATCTTACTTGCTAATATTCTGATCTAGAATTCCCTAAAATAAAGGTCAAATAGAGTACATATTTATCAAAGATGATGAATCACTGATTAGCTTATGGTAATATAGATGCTTATCACCTCGAACAGTGGACTAACTAGAACGGAAGAACTTGGAGTATATGCGTGTCACCATTAAGCATTGAGATATGTTCATCTAATAAACAAGATAACCAAATTCATGTAGTGTACACTTGAAACATTGTACAGCTTTTGTGCAACATCTCAATAAAGAGTGTAAAACCTATGGATAAAACATCTTTTGGGACACCCTTTTGACGCACTTAGAAATCTGCCATTGTAACAAAGTGGGAAGCATATGTCATATAAGACAATTATCCATGCAAATAATAGCTAGTTGGCCATAGGCGATTACAAAAAATGCAAGATGACTCGACATCTACAAATATAGACAAATGATGTGGATTCGTTCATGACTAGCATCTTAGGTCTGTTAGTCAATAGTAAGCTAACTTACATCTGTCAAGTCATATAGTTGGTGTGCATACTTGGCTTGGTTCGCGTCCAACAATAAGTATCAATTAGTGTCAAGAAAAGAAACAAGAAGTATAAATTATATTCCCAAGGGATGGCCGCAGGTATCGTAATTTAAATTTGATTGTTTGAATTGTCATCTGTACCTCATGTATTATTCATGGCAGTGGCCTATAAAAAATTATGACATGATATGATAGTTAATGTGTATTTTAGATAAGGTCTCAACAGTCCACATGTTAGGGCATCTCCAGCCGCGCCCCCAAGAAGGCCCCCCAGGCGTTTTTTCGTCCGCCGGCGCCAAAAAATCAGCCCAGTCGCGCTCCCAAGAGCCCACTTTTCGCCGGCTCGGGCCGAAATTGGCGCCGGCGGACCCAACCTGAACCCGACGCGCTGGGGGTCGCTCGGGGGCGCCGGGCGAATCGTTTTTGGTGCAAAGAGCCGCGGGCCCGCCGCGTCAGCGACTCTACTCTCTTCTCGCCCCTTCGTCGTCCTCATCGCCTCGTTTCCCTCAGCGAATCAATGCCAAAGCTGCCGCGCGCTGCCGCGCCGGTCAGCCTCCATTGATGCCTCACGGGCGGCGCAGTGAAGGTTGGGCGACGCGTCCCTCGACCGCCACGCAATCACGCCACGCGTAACGCGCCGGCCAAGCCTACCACGCGGCGTATCCACCTATAAAAGCCGACTGCAAGCGCGCCGGAGAGACTCACCCCGATCATCCACCGACGACGCGCTCATTTCTCCTCCTTTCCTCCTCTCGCCGTCACCAGTTGAGAAAGCATGGCCGAGCGTTTCCCAGGCGACGGCGCGGCGGCGAACGGATTCGGGCGCCGTCATCTGCACGAGGATGAGGCCCGCCTCCTTTTCGAGGCCGAGTACCCGGTCCCACCGGACATGCGGGTGCCCGGGGCGTGGAGGATCAGCGCCGGCGGCGTGCCGGTGCCCCCGGTACCCACCGGCGCGGCGCGGCGTGCGGAGATCGCACGCATCCGCTCGTCCCTGCCGCGTGCGGCGAGGGAGGGGCCACTGTACGTCCCCGACAGCCCGCTCTGGGAGCCCTACTTCCGTCGCCGTCACGCCGAGCAGCTCGAGGCCACCAACGGCGTCGTGCCCTCCGGCAGGCTCAACTCCGAGGGCCGGCGCCGGTGGTGGGGCGTGCCCGGCCGCACGTTGGAGGCCGTCCTCGAGTACATCGAGGGCGGCAACACGTCGTGCCTCGAGTATCCTGCTCCCCCGTCCTTCTCACGCCGCCAGGGAAGCTCCTGGACGCCGAGGCGCATGGAGACCAGGGTGTCCTCCTCCTCGTCTGGCAGCTCTCCCTGCCTCCACCTCCGCCCCGTCAAGCCAGAGCCCCAGGACACGCCTGTCAGCGAGCGTACCCGCAGCTCCGGCGGCTCTCCCTGCCTCCACCTCCGCCCCGTCAAGCCGGAGCCCCAGGACACGCTTGTCAGCGCGCGTACCCGCAGATCCGGCGCCCTCGTCGAGCCCAAGGTGGAGTCCAGCCTCCCCCCGGAGTACGAGGAGATATCCCGGCGTGGCTTCTCCGACGAGGACGCCATGCGGTGGTCGCGCGACGACTACGTGCGCGAGGAGATGGTCCGGCAGCGCCGGGCCCTGGAGGAGATCGCCGTCAGCAAACGTGGGCGTGAGGACGAGGACGGTGTCGTCGTCCTCGATAGCGACGAGGACGACGCCCCCGGACCGTCCAACCCGCCGCGCCAACCGGGCGAGGGATGCAGCAGGGACGGCGGAGGCGTAGGCGGGGGCGACGACGACGACGACGAAGGCGGTGACTACACGCGGTTCTACAGCCTCCTCGGCATGTAGAACCGCGTGGGCGGGCGGCGAGGCGGGCGGCGAGGGAGACGGCGGGGTAGCCCGCGGTAGTTTTTTTCTTTTTTTTTGTAAAATATGTTTAAATTTGAACGAACTCGCCCGTGTTTGCGTTGTGTTTGCGCGGAATTTGAACATTTTAAAAACCCGTGGGGGCCGCGACTGGGGGGCATCACGCCCCCAGTGCGCGGTTTAGCGCCGGTGCGCCCCCAGGGGCGATTTTTTGCCCCTCCTGGGGGCCAACGGCTGGAGATGCCCTTACCACCACATGCATGTACGTGAGGATTTAGCCATTAGCTATGACGAAAGGTCATGACAATCTACTACAAGTCCATATATGTTATTGTACAAAAGTGGCAACAACTCTGCCATGGATTAAGGGAGAACAAGTGCAATATGTACAGGGAGATAAAGCCCGAAAGCTAGCCAAAAACATAGGGAAATGAAAAGAAAAAAAATGGGTCAACAAACAAACGCAGTCCATCGTCGACCCTCCAAAGAAAAGAAAAACTATGGTTGGATTGGAGTCGTGGTGGCTAGGGCTGCAAGTAAAGCTCGAGGCTCGTAAGCCACTCAAGATCGACTCGTATTTTGTTTCGACTTGAGATTGATTTGAAAAGAAATGAGCTGAGAATGAGCAATTTATGTAGCTCGATCGAGAAACGAGCTAATCATGAGCCAACACTCGCTCGCTCGATTTAGCTCGATAGCTCTACATTATATAATAATATTAAATAGTTTTGATAGATATGAAAATAAAATTGTATAATTTTTTCATATCCGTTGCGTACAACTTTTTTCCATTTTACCTACTAGCGAATATGAAAGCTTGTTGCAGCGCTGATTTTTTTGCCTCAATAAGGCACGTGGAGAGCCATGTGTCAAAAATATCCTATTATTCTTGGCCAGAGTTTTAGAACGGACGGCACCTTCATTTTTCTATTTTTCTGGTTCATTCCGATCTCTTTCTATTAAGTACTAGTCTTCCCTTGAGAGAAAATAAATCAAATTGTACAGTAGTTTCTTTTGTAGCCCATCTTGTTTGAAAAAACGCCTTACATTATGAAAACATCATTTTATTTATCTCAAAACTAGCTCGGGATCTATATAAGTTGAGCACGAGCCACTTTCTACAACTCGACATTGAGCTTCGCTGAATTCGGCTTGCTTGAATTATAGTATAAGCCGAATTGTGCCTAGTCCAACTTGCTCGGGCTAGACTCGTTTGCATCCCTAGTGGTGGCAAAGACATGGAGGTCAATTGCTTCACGAGAGAGGGTCGCAGCTTGAGCCGAGGTACGTGTGGTGGCTCGAAACATTCTGATTGGCCTGACTTCCAAATATTTCACATAATGTAGCTGGCCTCCCCCATTGAGTTACCGTGTGTTTGAACCTTGGGTGGTCTTGGTGTGCAAGAGGATGTTCCGGTTGTAAGAGCATGTACACCCAGACTTGGCAAATTCGCCCCCCTAAAAGTCCGTGGATGCGCCCGACCAGTGTCCGGTCGTGTCCGTTTTGAGCCCTTATTTGTTTGTGCATGCAGTCATGCTCCTCATTTTATTTCTTATATGTTCGGTCACTTGCATGTGATTGTTGACGATGAAGAGAGAGAAAGAAAAAAAAAAGTAAGAGAAATGGTCGTCCGGAGTGGGCCGTGTCTTACATGTCGGACTGATCAGGTGCGTACGGACGCTTCCATGAGCTCTCATATCCTCCCTACATTTGGCCTCTATATGAAGGTCTGCATAAAAACCGAGCGTATAAGGATAATATGAGGGGTCATATTGCATCATGGTTTTATTTTTTCTCATGTATAGTCACTGAACGGGCGCGTCTACGGATGTTTCAGAAGGATTTGGGGAGCCCACCTATAGATCCTCTAAGAGCAAGGATAATGATATAGCCAACTGCTAGCTATATCTCATTGTCATGTCATCTATCATTGGTCTAAAGTGAAGATGTATAGAGATGTACTTTTGTATTAATACATCATCATCTTACACACTCACAAAGTTTCTTGGAGCCCATGCTCGGGGCCGGCTCTTGAACAGGCTTTTCCCCCGCTTGTAAATAAAGCAACACTCAAAGAAGTACATGGCCGAACAATACAAGATGGTCATGTAACTCTTTTACAAAGCCGATCCTTAGATATTTGACACACGCAAAACACACACGACTACGCTACCGGTAACGAGCACCAGAAGAACTAAACATCCCTACACTACGACCTAGCACACCTAAACTCCACGACAACACCCCCAAGAGGGAGAATGGCGTAGAGTGTCGCCACTGTCGAGTCCAAACTGGACAAAGGACTTCACTCAGGTCGGCTCTGAGAGGGTGTCAGGGGCGGCCACGTATTAGCTTTGGTGAAAGGTCATGACTATCTACTTGACCCATGCATATAAGCTTAAAATTGACGAGAAGACCTAAGATAGTCAAATTGAAGCCATATTGTTTTGGCTGTTAGTATATTGCCGACAGATCTTGTCTTTATGTAGGCATCCATAGGCCAAATAAGTAACTCTTATTTATGGATGGACCTGGGTATGCCATGATATATTATGGGTGTGGACAGTATGTCCAGTGCATCCATGTTATAATCACTATGGATGCTATATAGATGTGGTGCTTGTATCTTAGTTCCTTATCCATTGGACACATATATCTCAATGCTTAGCCTGTGGTATAGATAACATGATGTGGATGTGCCATCCGGAGAATATTTCCAAATCATCTGATCTACAGATGTACTGTCTATAAATGTCGGTTAAAGAAGTCCTTGATGTGGTAAGATTATGAATATTTAGTCGACTTGCTAGTTGTGCAATGCATAATAATATTAATATGGTAAGATCACGTCACAGTAATGAAATTAGAGCATGTAGCTATACCAGTTATGAATATGTTAAGATCCATTTAATTAACTTGCATTTATGATATTGGTTTTATTTGCAAAGTCTGGCCCAATAGAGAATAAATTTCCATACAGATCACCAAACGTTAAACCGAGTTGTTGAAAATCCATTTAATTTTTTTCGGGTGAAAAAACCATTTAATTAACTTCCTAGAACAGAGTCCTATGCTCTATATTTAATGGATTTAGCAATACAAGAAAAACCACCGCTAGAAAACAAAATTGCATCCCGGTCCTTGGAGATAACTATGTACTGTGCGACCTGCAATGGATAAACGTCAATATCGTACATACAAGTTAAAGAGGTTCTTAACATGTCAGCAACTTGCATTAGTATTGGAATTTCTGTAAATGTATAGCCTGATGTGTATCTTACCCGCTAATATTCTGATCTAGGCTTCCCTAAAATTAAGTTTATATATAGTACATATCTATCAAAGCTAATGAAGTACTGATTAACTTATGTCTATATAGATGTTTATCACCTCGAACAATGGGCTAACCAAAACAGAAGAACTTGGAGCATATGTGTGTCACTGTTAAGCATTGAGATATGTTAATATAATAAACATGATAACCAAATTGATGTAGTGGACACTTGAAACATTGTACATATGTGTGTGTGTGTGTGTGTGTCTATAGCACTTTTGTATAACATCTCAATAAAAATGTAAAAGCTAGGGATAAAACATTTTTTGGGACATCATTTTGACGCACTTAGAAATTTTCCACTGCAACAAAGAGGGAACCATATATCATATAAGACAATTCGTCCATCAAATAATAGCTAGTTGGTCAATGGACGATTACAAAAAGTGCAAGATCACTTGGCATCTACTAATACAGAAAAATGATATGGATTGACTAGCATCTTAGGTCTATTCGCCAATATTAAGCTCAATTACATCTGTCAAGTCAGATAGTTGGTGCGCATACCTGGCACGGTTTGCGTCCAGCAAGAAGTATTAATTATTGTCCAGAGAAAAAACAAGAAGTATCAATTATATTCCCCAGGGGTGGCGGCAGGTATAATATTTTAAATTTGATTATTTGAGTTGTCCTATGTACTTCATATATTATTGATGGCAGTGGCCTCTAAACAAATTATGACATGATTTGATAGTTAATGTGCGTTCTAGATAAGATTCTCAACAGTCCGCATGTTACCACCACATGCATGTACGTGAGGACTCAGCCATTAGCTGTGACGAAAGGTCATGACAATCTACTACAAGTCCATATTTGGTATTGTACCAAAGCGGCAACATGTCTGCCATGGATTTAGGGAGAACAGGTGCAATATGTACAGGGAAACAAAGCCCGAAAACTAGCCAAAAACATAGATAAATGAAAATAAGAAAGATGGGTCGACAAACAAACACAGTCTGTCGTCGACCCTCCAAATTAAAGAAAATGAAAAGTACGGTTGGATTGGAGTTGTGGTGGCAAAGACATGGAGGTCAATTGCTTCACGGGAAAGGGTCGCAAGTTAAGTCGAGGTACACGAGGTGGCCTGAGACATTCTTATTTGTCTCTCTTCCACATATTTCACATAATGTAGTCGGCCTCCCCCATTGAGTTACCATGTGTTTGAGACTTGCGTGGTCTCGGCGTCAGCGACGGAGGCAGGGGCCTTGGCCCCCTATGCTCTCACAAATAAAGCTATATGTGCTCCTAATCCTCCATTTTCAAACATTATTAGCAAGATTTAGATGATTTGGCCCTGTCTAACATTATATACATGTTGGCCCCCTCTATATTGAGTTTCTAGCTCCTCCACTGCTCGGCGTGCAGGAGGACGTTCAGGTCGTAAGAGTACGTACAACCCGACTTAGCAAATCCGCCCCCCTAAACATCCGCGGACGTGTCCGATCAGTGTCCGGGCATGTCCGTTTTTAGCCCTTATTTTTTCGTGCATGTACTCATGCTCCTCATTTTCTCCCTTATATGTCTGGTCACTTCCATGTGATCGTTTGAAGAGAGAGAAAGAAAAGAAAAAAATAAAGAAAGAGAAAAAGTGGTCCAGAGTTGGTCGCGTCTTACATGGCAGATTGACCAGGTGCATACGGACGTGTCCACAAGCTCTCATATCCTCCCAACAATTGGTCTCAATATACGGATTTGCAGACAACCCAAACGTATAGGAAAGATATGAGGGGTCCTATTGGGTCACATTTTTCTTTCTCTCCCAATGTCCAGTCACTAACCCGGCATGTCTGCGGACGTTTGAGAGGGATTTGGGGAGCCCGGCTGTAGATGTTCTAAGAGCAAGGATAATGATAGAGCCAACTGCTAGCTATATCTTATTGTCATGTCATCTGTAGTCAGCCTAAAGTTAAGATGTATAGAGGTGTAATTCTTTATTAATACTTGATCATCTTACTACTCACAAAGTTTGTTGGAGCCTGTGCTTACGGACGGCTCTCAAAACAGTATTTTGCTCTGCTTCATAAATAAAGCAACACCCGAAGAAGTACACGGCTAAACGACATAAAATGGTGAGGTAGCTCTCTTACAAAGTCGATCCTCGGATATACGACACACACAGAACGCACACGGCTACACTACCAGCAACGAGCACTGTATGAACTAAACACCCCCATGCTACAACCTAGCACATCTAAGCTCCATGACAATGCCCCCAAGAAGGAGAACGACACAGAGCATCGCCGCTGCCAACTAAAGGTCTTCACTCAGGCCGGCTTTGAGAGGGGTTCAGGGGGCGGCCGCCCTGGGCCCACCCATGAGGCACATGTACGTCGACACTAGTAGAAAACCGGCATTTTGTCCCGGTTCATAAGGGCCTTTAGTCCCGGTTCTTGAACCGGGACAAAAGGGTCGTTACTAATGCCCTCACCCTTTAGTCCCGGTTCAAACCAGAAGCGGGACAGATGGGCCTCCACGTGGCCTGTGCGCCGAGCCCAGGCAGGAGGGCCTTTGGTCCCGGTTGGTGGCACCAACCGGGACCAATAGACCTCCACGCGTCAGCCATTTCTGTGGCTGGGTTTTTTGGTTTTTTTGAAAGGGGGGGAGTTTGAGGGTTTTGGGGGGTTAATTTAGTTATTTCATATATTGTGTTAGATAGCTAATTAATAGAGAGAAGTGTCCTCTCTTATGTCCGTGCTTGGTCGACGCTACGTACTATACATACGTATAGAGAGGACTAGACACGCTAGCTAGCTAGTAAGCAAACGAAGGAAACAGAAGATCGTCATGAACATATATGCATACAGAGAGAAGTGATATCGACCACCTCTCCTTCTCCGAGAGATTGGTCGAACAACAAGTTCTCGTATATCTATCGTCCGACACTACCGGCTACATATATACAATAATTATCTCTTACAAATATAATCTCCTAAATTATGGACGCATGGTCCACATAGTATTCTCCGTCTTCAGCGATCACGTGGTCAAGAAAGAATGCCGCCAATTCCTCTTGAATTGCTCGCATGCGATCTGGTGCTAGGAGTTCATTCCGCATCCGAAACATCTAATTTGAAGAAGGGGGTCAATACATATATATATGAATGAATGGAAACTCAACACAAATGATGGTAATAAAATAAAATTGTGAATATTGTTATTTACGCACTTCATATTGTTTGTCAGAGTACCCGCCCCGCTCACAGGTCGTGTGGCGGATGGACTCGCAGACGTAGTATCCACAGAAATCATTCCCTTGTTCCTGCCACAACCACTTTACAAGAAATAGAGGTCAATCAAACTGATAAGCAAGAACGCCAAATGGTATTGATGAAACTAGCGCTTGAATCAATAGCTAGGAGACGCGCGGAACATGCTACTATAGTACTTACTTTCGGGTATCTAAATTGCAGCTCCTTCGGCAGTCCCGGAGCTTTTCTGGTGAATTTTCTCCAAACCCTGCCGGACAAAGAAAACAATTACTTGATATCAGGAAATGAACAAAGTTGCTGATATGGTGGATAATGATTGATTTAACGTACTTCTTGAGGATTTCAGTCATGTCCGCATACTCCTGAGGATCTTTTCGTCTAGAGTCCAAGACAGTTACTACTCCCTGCTCAAGCCTAATCTCCAGGAGAATATAGTGGAACCTGCGCACGCATGCATAACTCATCAATTACATTACTATAACCTGGACTAATATATAAGGGAAACCAAATATGCACAAGACAGTAACACTCACTTGAAGTTTTAAGAAAAGAGTATTATATCTTTGTGTTCATTTATTTTGAATGATCGTATCAAGTTGGCCTCGGTAACTTCGGGACGATGTTCAACCTCATTTGCATCTATGAGATATGTGTTAACGAATCCAATATCACCGATTTGTCTTTTCTTCAATTCGTCGATCTTCAATCTGCATATAATATAGTGAGGATAATTATAAATACATGCAATCAAAGAGTTGAGCTATATAGAGAGACTTAATGACAGAAGTAATTGTACTTACAAACAGTAGCAGGTGACCGTTGCTTTATCGAGGGCCAATTGATTAAAAAACTGATAGAACTCCTCAAATGGAATAGGCAACAGTTCAATTCCAACGAGGTCATGCTCCGGCTTAACTCTCGCATACAAAGTACTCCTCCCCCCGACTCTCCGCAGATTTTCAAGTACCAATCATGCAATCTTCGCATCATCGTTGATAGAGATTTTTCATCTTCGACGAGAGGCTTCCCGTACTCGTATCTGTGTATCTTCACCTCCATGGTATCATAATGTACATCGTCGGGCAGGTAATCGTCAAGATTGCTATAACCGGGCACCATCCTCGGATCAACGATGTCGCTAGGCACCTTGAGCGGGGGGGGGGGGGGGGGCACGATTGCTTCGCTTGTTCGCCGAGCTGGGCAATTTGTTTCCCAGCTGCTCGTCGTTCTTTCAGCCTTTGATCACTGACTGCACTTCCCGACCGCTCCGCTTCGGCCCATGTCTTTGCAATAATGCGCTCATAGTTGCCTTTTGGCGAAGACTTGGGTGGTTTTGTCAAGGCAGCCAGAGTGCGCTTCACTTTCACCGAATCTACCTTTTTCTCCGAAGGTGGATGTCTCTTTGCTTTCAACCCTTGAAACCATTCCTTCGCTTCGGTTCGTGCGATCTTCGCGTTCTCCTCCGGGCTCATCTCGTATGGTAACTTCTCTGGAGTCTTCAGAGAAGGACCGAATCTGTATGTCCTCCCGCCTCTGGCTGTACTGCTAGACGCCAGCAGAGCAGACGGAGCGGCAGTCTTCTTGACTTGCTTACGAGGCGGAGGAGAAGGACTACGACGCGCCGGAGCAGCTGCCGGAGCGGCGGCGGGTCTCTTCCGCCCTTGCTGACGAGGCAAAGAAGGAGTAGGCTGGCTGCTCGGGCGCGCCGGCGCAGGCGGAGAAGGAGGCGGAGTGCCGCCACGCGCCGGAGAAGGAGCCGGCCGAGGGCCCTGATCGTCACTCGCTGGAGGAGGCGGTGGAGGAGGCGGAGTGCCCTGACTCGCCGGAGTAGGAGGAGGCGGAGGCGTCCAGTTTGGAAAGTTGATGAGCTCCTTCCGCCATAGGCATGGAGTCTTCAGAGCAGAACCCAGCCGAGTCTCCCCTTCTCCGGTAGGGTGGTCAAGCGGGAGGTCCTCAAATCCCTCCGTTATTTCATCCACCATCACCTTAGCATATCCTTCTGGAATTGGCTGGAAGTGAAAAGTTGCGTCGGGTTCATTAGGAAAAACAGAGCCAACAGCCGCCTTGACCTTCATATTCATCCATTGCGTTATAAGGTGGCAATTTTGAGCCTCCATGATAGCATCCACGGGATAGCTGGCAGGAGCCGTCAAGACAAGCTCCGGCTGAAGCAGCTCGGTGGAAGTCATGCTGCTTCTCCGCTGAGATGGCGGGGTAGCTTCAGGGGAAGCTTCGGCAGTTCGTTTGCTGCGATTTGCTTCTCGTTCCTCTATCCCGAGTACCCTTGCTTTAAGCGCCTACAGTTCGGACTGCTGCACTTTCTTCCTCCTCTCCTGGCTTTTGTAACCGCCTGCGTCCGGAAACCCAGCCCTCCACGGAATGGAGCCTGGCGTGCCTCGTGTCCGTCCAGGGTGCTCAGGATTCCCGAGGGCCTTTGTGAGCTCGTCGTTCTCTCTGTCTGGACGGAACGTCCCTTGCTGCGCTGCATTGATATAGTACCGAAGCTTCTTCAAGGGTATGTCAAGTTGCTCGTCCGTCCAAATGCACTTCCCTGTTACAGGGTCCAAGGTTCCGCCAGCCCCGAAGAACCAAGTCCGGCAACGGTCTGGCCAGTTCATTATCTCTGGTTCGATCCCTTTTTCAAGCAGATCATTCTCACCCTTGGCCCACTTAGGCCGGGCTACGAGGTAGCCACCTGACCCCGTGCGATGGTGAAGCTTCTTCTTCGCAGCATTTTTCTTGTTTGTCGCCGACATCTTCTTACTCTTTTCCGATGTCTTGCGGGCCACAAATGCAGGCCAGTCATCTCTGACCTTCTCATATATGCCCTTGAATTCTGGTGTCTCTTCTTTTTCGACAAACCTATTCAGGTCTTTCTTCCACCTCCTGAATAGGTCTGCCATCCTCTTAAGAGCAAAAGACTTGATTAATTGCTCTTTAACTGGCTTCTCCGGATCATCCTCTGGCGGTAGGGTGAAATTTGTCTTCAGCTCAGTCCAAAGATCATTTTTCTGCATATCATTGACGTAAGACACCTCAGGGTCTTCTGTAGCCGGCTTAAACCATTGCTGGATGCTGATCGGGATATTGTCCCTAACCAGAACCCTGCACTGAGCAACAAATGCCTTCTTTGTTCGGATGGGTTCAATAGGTTGGCCGTCGGGCGCGATTGCTATGATCTCAAACCTTTCATCCGAGCTCAACTTTTTCTTCGGGCATCGTCTCTTTACCTCAGTTGTGCTCGATCCGGAAGGCTAGAAAAAAGAACAAAGACTTAATTAATATGTGTACATACCAAAACAATGAATGCATCAATTAGCTAGTCAGCACAGGCTTAACTAATATATATATATACCTGGCCGGAGCCGTCATCACGGTCTCCTTCTTGCACCGGTATTGGGTCACTGGAGCCGTCCTCACGTTCTCCTTCTTGCACCGGCATTAGGTCACCGGAGCTAGCTTCTTCACCCTCTCCTTCCAGACCATCGGTGTCGTTGAGAAACAACGAGATGGCATCACTTCCTTCTGCGATTATGTCCCTCAACAACGCTTCTTTTGCTTCGTCTCGGTCGGTGTCCATAGTTTCTACAAATATGTACAACATGGCAATTATTATTCAAACATGACAGATGGATATATTAGTGGCAAACGTAGATCTAGCTAGCTAATCACAATAAGGAATCATATTAATTAGCGGCCTTGACGCTGCTTCTCTAGGGTTTCGGGTGGCCTCGACAACGCTTCAAGGGTTAGGGGTGGCCTCGAGAACGCTTCAAGGAGGGGGTAATATCGACACCCCCGCCCACGTGTTGAAGCTATCGGGAGGGGGCGGGTATATCGACAACAATGACACTACATCTATGTCCCTCGACGACCCTCGTTCCTGATAAAAAAAAGAGGAGGAAGAAGAAAAAAAGATGAGAAGAAAGAATCTAGAAGATTCTTTCTTCTCATCTTTTTTTTCTTCCTCTTATTTTTTTATCCTCTTCTTCCTCTCATGTTTGAGAAGATAGAAGGAAAAAAAGAAGACAAAAAAGGAGAAGAAGAAAGGAATAGTGGAGAGGAAGAGAAAATAGAAACTATGGACATTAATTAATAGTGGAGCAGAGCGCCGGCGGGGCAGAGGGGCATGGCGGCAGCGCGGTGGCGCCGGCGGGGCAGGGCAGGGGCGGCTGGGCGGCGCGCGGCGCCAGCGCAGGGCAGGGGCGGCGCGCGGCGCCAGCGCAGGGCAGGGGCGGCGGCGCGGCGGCTGCGCAGGACAGGGGCCGGCGCAGGGGCGCGGTACGGGAGGGGCTGTACAGTGCTCACAGGGGGGGCGGCCGGCAACGGCGAAGGCGATCAGCCTGACAGCGTCGGTGGCGACAGCGACGGCGAAGGCGAGCAGCCTGACGGCGTCGGTGGCGATGGCGACGAGGAGGAGCAGGGGCGTCGGTCGGCGACGGCGACAAGGAGGAGCAGGGGGCGTCGGGGGAGAAGTGGGTGATTTGGTCGAAAACTGCGAAGTGCTGTATATATAGCAAGAGCATTGGTCCCGGTTCATGAAACCAACCGGGACTAATGCCACCTTTAGTCCCGGTTGGTGCCACCAATCGGGACCAAAGGCCTCTTTTCAGCAGCCCAAAGGGCGGGAAGCGGCGGCCTTTGGTCTCGGTTGGTGGCACCAACCGGGACTAAAGGGGGGCCTTTGGTCCCGGTTCGTACCACCAACCGGGACCAAAGGCCTTGTGCTGTGCGCCCAAATGTTTAGTCCCACCTCGCTAGTTGAGAGGGAGCCGCACCTGTTTATAAGGTGCGGTGCGCCTTCCCTCTCGAGCTCCTCTCTAAAGCAGGCTTTCGGGCCTAACCGTGCAATGTGTGCCTGTGGGCCTACTGGGCCTCCCGTGGGCCTGAATCCTGGCCCATGGTAGGGTTTCTAGTCGTATTCAGGCCGTGGGTGCCCATTAGGTGGCATTTTTTTGTTTTTTGTTTTTTTTCTACTTACAACAAAATACTTATTGTTGCTATATTTAATTCTTTTTGCTTTCTGTTAGTGACATTAGTTTTAAAATTTGAATAGTTTAAATTTGGGTGAATCACTAGTTTATGAATAACTTTACTATAAAAATTGATTTTTGAGTCAATCTTTTTCCTTCTTTTTAATATTACTGTGTTTTATTATTATACTCAATTTGGTAATTTTAGTTAGTCATAACAAATATTATAGGCATTTTTTTTTCTTTTTTGCTATTTATTTTTTAATTCTTTTTGCTTTCAGGTCAGCAAAATTATAAACTTTCTATTAGTGTCATTAGTTTTAGAAAAAAATATAAACTTTCTGTTAGTGCCATTAGTTCTCAAATTTGAATAGTTAAAATATGAATTCTTTGAAATTTGTGTGAATCACAAGTTTGTGATTAACTTTACTAAAGAAATGAACATAGATGCACCTATAGAGAAAATTCGACCTAAATTCATAGTTTTCAAATGAACTCTGAAAAAGTTGGCATAGCATACTCGTCTGTTACAAATTTGGCATGGTATCATCATAATAGTTGCGCGAGAAAGTCTTCACTTTTTCTTCGCTTGTGTCATTTGCTTATTGCGTCGTAACCATGGATAATCTTCATCATTTATCAGGATGCTTGGGTCAGCCTTGACATTGAAGGGAGGAATTTCATGAAACTTTTCATAATCTTCAGACATGTCTGTCTTGCCCTCCACTCCCAGGATGTCCCTTTTTCCTGAAAGAACTATGTGGCGCTTTGGCTCATCGTATGTTGTATTCGTTTCCTTATCTTTTCTTTTTCTCGGTCTGGTAGACATGTCCTTCACATAGATAACCCGTGCCACATCATTGGCTAGGACGAACGGTTCATGAGTGTACCCAAGATTTTTCAGATCGACTGTTGTCATTACGTACTGTGGGTCTACATGTACCCCGCCTCCTAACAAATTAACCCGTTTGCACTTAAACAAAGGGACCTTAAAATCTTGTCCGTAGTCAAGTTCCCATATGTCCACTATGTAACCATAATATGTGTCCTTTCCCTTCTCGGTTGTTGCATCAAAGCGGACACCGCTGTTTTGGTTGGTGCTCTTTTGATCTTGGTCAGTCGTGTAAAATGTATTCCCATTTATCTCATATCCTTTGTAAATCAATACAGTCAAAGATGGTCCCCTGGACAACAAGTACAACTCATCACAAACAGTGTTGTCACCTTTGAGACGTGCTTCCAACCAACTGCTGAAAGTCCTAATGTGTTCACATGTAATCCAGTCGTCACACTGCTCTGGGTGTTTGGAGCGCAGACTGTTCTTGTGTTCATCGACATACGGGGTCACCAAGGTAGAGTTCTGTAGAACTGTGTAGTGTGCTTGAGACCAAGAATGCCCATCCCTGCATATTATTGAGTCCGCTCCTAGCGTGCCTTTTCCAGTCAGTCTCCCCTCATACCGCGATTTAGGGAGACCTATCTTCTTAAGGCCAGGAATGAAGTCAACACAAAACCCGATGACATCCTCTGTTTGATGGCCCATGGAGATGCTTTCTTCTGGCCTAGCGCAGTTACGAACATATTTCTTTAGGACTCCCATGAACCTCTCAAAAGGGAACATATTGTGTAGAAGTACGGGCCCCAGAATGACAATCTCGTCGACTAGATGAACTAGGACATGCGTCATGATATTGAAGAAGGATGTTGGGAACACCAGCTCGAAGCTGACAAGACATTGTGCCACATCACTCCTTAGCCTTGGTACGATTTCTGGATCAATCACCTTCTGAGAGATTGCATTGAGGAATGCACATAGCTTCACAATGGCTAATCAGACATTTTCTGGTAGAAGCCCCCTCAATGCAACCGGAAACAGTTGCGTTATAATCACGTGGCAGTCATGAGACTTGAGGTTCTGGAACTTTTTCTCTGGGATATTTATTATTCCCTTTATATTCGACGAGAAGCCAGTCGGGACCTTCATACTGAGCAGGCATTCAAAGAAGATTTCTTTCTCTTCTTTCGTAAGAGCGTAGCTGGCAGGACCTTCATACTGCTTCGGAGGCATGCCGTCTTTTTCATGCAAACGTTGCAGGTCCTCCCGTGCCTCAGGTGTATCTTTTGTTTTCCCATACACGCCCAAGAAGCCTAGCAGGTTCACGCAAAGGTTCTTCGTCACGTGTATCACGTCGATTGAAGAGCGGACCTCTAGGTCTTTCCAGTAGGGTAGGTCCCAAAATATAGAAATGAATTCAAATGCTTTGACTTCACAACAATCATTACTATAGATCTTATTCAAATAGAGAAACGAATTCAAATGTAGTTCATATTGAAGCGGTAGTATATACGTTTGGAATGCACTAAAACGTTCATTTGAGTAGTAGGTTGCATGCATTATACACGTAGCGAAATATTTTAATTGAACATAACATGAATTCAAAGTTTTGAATGACATTTGTAGGGCGCATTGATTTGGGACAGTACACGTTAGGCTTGTCCGGAAATTTCAACCTGCGCCTTGTTAGCCCAAAATATTTAAGATATATCTTTGTCTCGTTGTGCTCCGGCAACACCCTCCATGTCAACCCGCGCCTTGCTATTCCTAAATTACAACGCGCGCGAAAACTCCCACCTCCTATGAAATCCAGACACGCGAAATGCCCGTGGTACCCCTGAACCGAAAGAACCGCCTCAAATCGGTGGGGATACTTTTGTAACTTACCGCACATTTCGGACAAGCGCGTCTCTAAGACATGGTTCCCCACTGCCATCCCATCCGCCCACCCATTCATATACCGAGGCCGCGAAAACCCGCGACAAAACCCCACACCCTGCTCCGTCCGCCACCCAGCCGGAGCCTCTTCCCCGATGACATCGTCCACAGCAACACCTCGACGTCCCTCATCCACCGTACCGGATGAGGATCCGTCGTCGATCTCATCGTCCCGCCGGTTCAGCCACCCCGTCCTCCACCTCCAAGGAGCTGCCCCGATGTTCCCCTCGTCTTTCGCGCCACCTCCATTCCCAAACCACCGTCTTCACCTGCACCACCGGAAGAGCATCATCATCACCGTTTCCTCGGATGAAGCTGCAGCCTAATCAGCGCCACCAAAGAGGTTGTACACAAATCGCCGCATTTTCTTCTTGATTCGATCTCACGGTGCTGCCGGTGCTCGGTCCCGAGCCGACACGGCGCGGCTCCATGCACGGCGGCGTCGCCGGCCACTTCCTCCACAGCGTCGCTCCCTCGGCGACGTCCACATCAGTAGGACCTGTTGCTGCTTTAGCTCTCGCTCGCGCTGCTGCTCTGCTCTTGCTCTCGGTCCCCTGCCTGGTCTGCTCTTGCTATTGCTCTTGCTCGCGCTGCTGCTCTCGCTCTTGCTCTTGCTTGCGATGCTGCTCCGATTTAGCTACACTTCAGTCGACTGAATCGACTTTTGGGTCAGTCGATTTTCAGGTGCTGGGGGGGGGGGGCTTGCCGGGATGAAGGAAGAACCAGCCATAGCGGGGAGGGGGGCTCGCCGGAGAGATACCCCACTATCTATCTTAGGGTTCAGGATGGGGCGGTGGTCGCCGGCGGTGGCGGGGCGTTGGCGGGGCGGTGGCGTGGGGATCGCCAGAGAAAAAGCTCGGCACGGGGTGGCCTAGAGGGATGGCCAGGGCGGTGGCGGACCGACGGTGGGGAGTGTTTTCGGGGCGGGCCCTTGATTTCGTATCCAGCAGCTGCAAAATCGACTGACCAAAGATGAAAAAGTCAGTCGACTGACGTGTAGCCTAACCTTGCTAGTGCGTTCAGTTTCGACAGCAAAATTCAGTTTTGACAGCAAAATTCAGTTTCGACAGCAAAATTCAGTTTCGACAGTTAAGTTCAGTTTCGACAGTTAAGTTAAGTTTCGACAGTTAAGTTCAGAGATGAGCGGCTGATGTATTTTACATCTAGCACTTTGTGGTTATGTATTTTACGTCATGTATTGGAGATGCTATTAGAATTCCACTAAGGTTAACATTGTTCGTTGTCTCTCTTGTCCTGCTTCAGCCTCGGCGTCGTACAACTCACCGGAGCTGCTCCAACGACGAAACCCTCCATCACAGCGGAGCAATACCTCGGGCTCCATCTCCAGACGCCTAAGATCTTCTTCCCCTCCTCCGACAGCAAAGTCAGCCGGAGCATCCTCACCGGCCAACCCAATCACGCTGAGATCAACATGGCTTCGCCAAAGAGGTTGTACACTTGTTGCATTTCTTTTTTACTCTACATGTTATATATATTGTCCACTGAGCACACGGATTTATTCCTTTAGTGTCTCCTTGAAAGAAAAAACGTAGGAATTTTAATTTTCACTTGTCCTCCTTTTCAAATTCCTATTCATGAAGAACAAGACTAAGAGATAGTAGCATAATAGCATTATAACCGTACATTTTCTTGTGGTTTGACTTAATGTCACCATGCTTCTTTGCATCCTGTGATCTTCCAATTGTTGTGAATCAAACACCCAGATTGGCAGAAATCCTGTGTTTTTAAATTCTCTGTTTTGCACGTGCATTCCTATCCTATTCCTGTCTATTTCCTATCCCTGCATTGTTGGAATCCTTCAATTCAAACGAGCCCTTACAGAATTACTTCTCTTACAGATAGTTGTCAAAGAAAACCTTGCGTGGTTTGTCCCACTCCTCCTGCGCCGTCGTCCACCCCAGCTCAGCTGCTCCAACGACAAAAGGGTCTAGCACAGCAGGGATCCGGCCTCCAGATTGTCTTTCGCCGCCTCAGATCTTCTTCCCCGCCGCTGGCAGCCATGAAAACTGCACTACCATCATCAACCGAGCAGATGACCTCGAGGACTACACGGGTCCGCAAGAGAGGTCTCACTCTTTCGTGTCTTCTTACGTTATGCATCGCTTAATATTACATGCTACTTTATTGTCCTATTCACCGATTAGACTCTGAGTCAGCTCCAAACTAATGGTCAAACTTGAATTTTTAAATGGTTGTGGGGTACATATCGGGGCCACTATCAATAGTATCTATCTACTATCTGGTTAATCTCCGGTGTCTACTATGAGTTTCATGTTGGGTGGTAAACAAACAGTAAAGAAGGCATTATCTGTATTTTTTAACTGAAGCCATTATCTGCCTGCTATTATTGGTTTTGGGTCTATCCACAGGTTGCTACCATCACTCTGGATTTCTGCATGCACTCCTTACATAATCTCACTATGTTTTATTCCTATGCATGACAGTTATTGTAAACAATGGAACTGAACATGTAGAGCAAAAGAGACGAGCCTTGCGTGGCAATAAAATTTCGTACAGACGTCGCTCCATGGTAGGCGCAAAGGCAGCCCCCCTCCACGCATTTCGGATTATAATCGAGAGGAAGATATCTATTCTGAGGGGGGTTCAGAAGGAGAAGACAACTCCTATTTACCCCCTGAGGTCTTCGCTCTAACCTGGCATGCTGATGTTGGTTATATCATGCATATGGTGTCTTGCATTGCTTACTTTATACATCAAATATGTCATCTGCTTAGTTTAGACATCCTTTGTGCGAATGCCATCTGTTTAGTTTGTTCATCGTTTATGTGAATTATGCAACGCCATATTGTTTAGCCAGGCATCATATATGTGAATTTTGCAATGCCATCCTGCTTAGCCAGTCATCTTATATGTAAATTATATCAGGCCATCCTTTTTTTGGTTACATATTACATTTGTCAAAAATGTTATTACATTCAACTGCTCTTCGTGTGCATCAGCCATTTGACACGGTGATGGCAAATTCTGGAGTGAAAACAAGGTCTTCAGAGCAGACTATGCTATCTGACGAAGCGCATATCTCGCTGGTTACGGATAGCTCCTCAGAGGAGGATTCAGAGACAGATGGCTAGTCCTATTCCCCCCCCAAGGTGCATGCTCTAACTTGGCAGGGTTATGTTGCTCATATCGTGCGTATGGTGTCTCGCATTGCTATGTCATTTGATTAGTTTAGACATGCTTTGTGTGAATGCCACCTGTTCAGTGTCTAATTACCATATATGTGAATTATGCACTGCCTTCTTGTTGCAAGACATTATATATGTGAATTATACAATGCTATCTTGTTGCAAAGGCATTATATATGTGAATTATGCAATGCCATGCTGTTTAGCCAATCATCATGTATGTGAATTATATCATGCTATCATTTTTGTGTATTGCGTGTTCCATTTGTCGACAACGTTTGTATATTCAACTACTCTTCCTGTGCATCAGCCATTTCAAGCGGTGATGGAAGTATCTAGAGTGAAAACAAGGTATTCAGAGCAGACAATGCTACCTGCTGAAGCAGACATCTTGCTGGTTACAGAGAGCTCCTTAGAGGAGGATTCAGAGACTGATGACCAGTCCTATTTTCCCCCTGAGGTCTATGCTCAAACTTGGCAGGGTTATATTACCCATGTCATGCATGTTGTCTTGCATTGCTTAGTTTTTACATCATATATGGATTGCCATCTGCTTACTTGCTTACTATATAAATCATATATTTGAATTATATCATTCCATCATGTTTACATAGTACATACACATCATCTATCTGAATTATGGCATGGCAACCCATTTAATAAAGACATCATATATATAGTTATATCATCTCATCCTGTTTAGTGTTTACAGTCATCATATTTTGAATTATGGCATTCTATCCGTGATTGTATGTGAATTATGGCATGCCAACCTATTTAATAAACACATTATATAGTTATGTCATGTCATCCTGTTTACATAGTCTCATATTTTGAACTATGTCTTTCCATCTTTTTTAGTTAGCCATCATAATGTGAAATTGTGTCATGCTATCCTGTTTAGTTAGCCATCATATATGTGAAATTGTGTCATGCTATCCTGTTTGGTTAGACAACATAAATATGAATTATTTCATGCCCTCTTTTATTCCCCACTATCCATTGCACCTGTCTATCATACAATGTCTATACTTTCAATTACTCTTCTTGTTTATCAGCCATTTGAATTGGAGAGCGTGATGGAAGTATCTAAGGGAGTAACAACACGGTCTTCAGAAAAGATAGTGCTACCAGTTGATGCAGATAGAACCACGGTTGTACTTGCCCAAGGACCAGATCCACCGCACATAACCCAGACTCTCGCAGATTGTACCCCTACCCAGTTGGACAGAGAACCAGCTACACCCCTTCTAACCCCAACTAAGGGAGTCCTGGACTAGGGGGTGTCCGGGTAGCCGGACTATACCTTCAGCCGGACTCCTGGACTATGAAGATACAAGATTGAAGACTTCGTCCCGTGTTCGGATGGGACTTTCCTTGGCGTGGAAGGCAAGCTTGGCGATGCGGATATTCAGATCTCCTACCATTGTAACCGACTTTGTGTAACCCTAACCCTTTCCGGTGCCTATATAAACCGGAGGGTTTTAGTCCGTAGGACAACCCCAACATACAACAATCATACCATAGGCTAGCTTCTAGGGTTTAGCCTCCTTGATCTCGTGGTAGATCTACTCTTGTACTACCCATATCATCAATATTAATCAAGCAGGATGTAGGGTTTTACCTCCATCGAGAGGGCCCGAACCTGGGTAAAACATTGTGTCTCTTGTCTCCTGTTACCATCCGCCTAGACGCACAGTTTGGGACCCCCTACCCGAGATCCGCCGGTTTTGACACCGACATTGGTGCTTTCATTGAGAGTTCCTATGTGTCGTCGCTTTTAGGCCCGATGGCTCCTTTGATCATCAACAACGATGCGGTCCAGGGTGAGACTTTTCTCCCCGGACAGATCTTCGTCTTCGGCGGCTTCGCACTGCGGGCCAATTCGCTTGGCTACCTGGAGCAGATTGAAAGCTACCCCCCTGGCCGTCAGGTCAGATTTGGAAGTTTAAACTACACGGCGGACATCCGCGGGGACTTGATGTTCGACGCATTCGAGCCACAGCCAAGCACGCCGCACTGTCTCGATGGGCATGATCTAGCTCTGCCGCCGAACAGTGTCCTAGAGGCCGCACGCACATTGGTTCCGACCTTTAATTCGGAGCCTACTGCGCCGATCGAGGATGAGTGGTTGGACGCCGCCTCGGGGGCTGCGATCTCAAAGGAGATCGAGCCGAACGCCAGCCCCGCACCCTGCAAGGCCCTTGACTCTGACGGGCCGGATTCCTCTCCGGACTTCGAGCCCTCCGCGCGCCCGCCGATCGAATCCGATTGGGCGCCGATCATGGAGTTCACCGCCGCGGACATCTTTCAGCACTCGCCCTTCGGCGACATCCTGAAGTCGCTAAAGTCTCTCTCTTTATCAGGAGAGCCCTGGCCGGACTACGGTCCGCAAGGTTGGGATACGGACGATGAAGAAATTCAAAGCCCACCCACCACCCACTTCGTAGCCACTGTCGACGACTTAACCGACATGCTCGACTTCGACTCCGAAGACATCGACGGTATGGACAACGATGCAGGAGACGACCAAGAACCAGCACCTGTAGGGCACTAGAAGGCCACCTCATCATACGACATATATATGGTGGACACTCCAAAAGATGGAGATGGCGATGGAACAGCTGAGGATGACGCATCCAAGAAACAGACCAAGCGCCGGCGTCAGCGGCGCCGCTCTAAATCCCGCCAAAGAAAAAACGGTGATTCCGGCACGGGAGATAATACTACTCCGGATAGCGCTGAAGGACACCCCCTCCAGCAAGATTCGGCACAGGAGGATGGAGAAGCCAGCCCTCACAAGAGAGCGGCAGACAGAGAGGTTGAGGATGATAATTATATGCCTCCCTCCGAAGACGAGGCAAGCCTTGACGATGACGAATTCATCTTGCCAGCAGATCCGGCCGAACAAGAGCGTTTTAAACGCAGGCTTATAGCCACGGCAAGCAGCCTCAAGAAAAAGCAGCAACAGCTTAGAGCTGATCAAGATTTGCTAGCTGACAGATGGACTGAAGTCCTTGCGGCCGAAGAGTATGAACTCGAACGCCCCTCCAAGAGTTACCCAAAGCGCAGGCTGCTACCCCGATTAGAGGAGTAAGCACCTACATCACCAGCGCATGACATGGCAGACCGGCCACCTCGTGGCCGTGACAGAGAGGCCTCTCAGCCCTCCACTCAAGCCGTGCCCCGGTGCCGCTCAAAACATGCTAAGGCACGGGAAAACGCGCCAGACCTGCAAGAGATACTGGAGGACAAGGCAAGACAAACAATATCGACCTACGGATCGCGTGGGCGCCCTACGACACGTGACGGGGATCGTCACTCCGGACATAATAAACCCGACTGGGCCGAACACAGTAGACAATGCTCATTGGATCTGCGTCGTGATATAGCCCAATATAGAGGCGCTGCACACCCACTATGCTTCACAGATGAAGTAATGGATCATAATATCCCTGAGGGTTTCAAACCCGTGAACATCGAATCATACGATGGCACAACAGATCCTGCGGTATGGATCGAGGATTATCTCCTTCATATCCACATGGCCCGCGGCGATGATCTACACGCTATAAAATACCTCCCACTCAAACTTAAGGGACCAGCCCGACATTGTCTTAACAGCTTGCCGGCAGATTCAATCGGTTCTTGGGAAGACCTGGAAGCCGCATTCCTCGACAATTTTCAGGGCACCTATGTGCGACCACCGGACGCTGATGACCTAAGCCACATAATTCAGCAGCCAGAGGAATCGGCCAGGCAATTCTGGACATGGTTCCTAACAAAGAAAACCAAATAGTCGACTGTCCGGACGCAGAGGCCCTAGCAGCCTTCAAGCATAATATCCGCGACGAGTGGCTTGCTAGGCACCTTGGACAGGAAAAGCCGAAATCTACGGCAGCCCTCACGACACTCATGACCCGCTATTGCGCGGGAGAAGACAACTGGCTAGCTCGCAGCAACAACTTAACCAAGAACCTTGGTAATTCGGATACCAAGGACAAAAGTGGCAGGTCGCGCCGGAACAAGCAAAAACGCCGCGTTAACAGTGACAGCAACGAGGATACGGCAGTCAATGCCGGATTCCGAGGCTACAAATCCGGTCACCAGAAAAAGCCATTCAAAAGAAATACTCAGGGCCCGTCCAGTTTGGACCGAATACTCGACCGCTTGTGCCAGATACAGGGCAGCCCCGAAAAGCCAGCCAATCACACCAACAGGGATTGTTCGGTGTTCAAGCAGGAAGGCAAGTTAAATGCCGAAAATAGAGACAAGGGGCTGCGTGGCGACGACGAGAAGGAGCCCAGGCCACCGAACAATAGTGGACAGAAGGGTTTTCCCCCACAAGTGCGGACGGTGAACATGATATATGCAACCCACATCCTCAAAAGGGAGCGGAAGCATGCATTACGGGAGTATACGCGCTGGAGCCAGTCGCCCCAAAGTTCAACCCATGGTCCTCCTGCCCGATCACTTTTGATCGAAGGGACCACCCCACTAGCATCCGTCATGGCGGGTTCGCCGCATTGGTTCTAGACCCAATTATTGACGGATTTCATCTCACAAGAGTCCTTATGGACGGCGGCAGCAGCCTGAACCTGCTTTACCAGGATACAGTGCGGAAAATGGGTATAAATCCCTCAAGGATTAAGCCCACCAAAACGACCTTTAAAGGCGTCATACCAGGCGTAGAGGCCAACTGTACAGGTTCAGTTACACTTGAAGTGGTCTTCGGATCTCCGGATAACTTCCGAAGCGAGGAGTTAATCTTCCGAAGCGAGGCTATCACGCACTGCTCGGGCGAACCGCATTCGCAAAGTTCAATGCGGTACCGCACTATGCATACCTCAAGCTCAAGATGCCAGGCCCTCGAGGAGTAATCACGGTCAATGGAAACACCGAACGCTCCCTCGAAATGGAGGAGCACACAGCAGCCTCTCTAGGCAATTCTCCAGTCCGGCCGTCAAAAGGCCGGACACTGTCAAGCGTGCCCGGAGTAACCTACAACAAGACCGCCTGGCACGTTCCGAGCTGGCGTAGCAATGCGGCCCCAACCCCAGCCCTCGCGAAATAGCAAAACTAGCGCTTCGTGTACATAACTACGCTCTCGAAATACCATGGGCGCTGGGGAAGGGGCACCATCACGGCAAGCACAAAACACTGCTTAAACCGTACTAGGGGCTGCCGAATTCCTTTTTAATTTTCTCTTACTTTCAGGACTCCATATTTCGGACGACCTGTTCGGCAATTCAACTGCCGCACAAACAATGCAAGAACCAAGGAAGCAGACAAGCCATGCCGCATTATGGAACTCCCAGGTGGTCTCTATCACGAGCAGTATACCTGTTTTGCATTCAGTTCCGCAGCCTGTCCCTGAACCGGACATGTTGAATAGTCCATGTTTGCGTATCACGCTATCTGTATCGTTCTGCTTTGATCGCAGCCTTTTAAACAATGCATAGTCTTTATCTATTTTTGCATTACCTTTCTTACAAATATATGTTCATTCATGACATGTTGCACCCGTACACTGTGGTACGGCAAATACGCCAGGGGCTTCAGTAGCCCCCAACATGGTGTAAGAAGTCCGAACACTTTCACAAGTGTGGCACCCCAAACTTATAGCATTATATGCATCGGCTCCGAATCATGTCTTGGGTCAATAGTTGGGTTTGCCCGGCTCCTATGTTTTGGTACCTTACGTTCCTCTATATCGGCAAAGGTAGCACTAGGAGAACTACTGCGGTTGTGCCCCAGTTGAGCTGGGCTGAGCACCTCAGTAGAGAAAGCTAAAACTGACTGTCATGATGAAGCGAGAGATCGGTCGCTGTTCGAGAGGTTTTTCGAGTCCTTAAAGACTTATGCCGCTTAGAGCGAGGAACTGGCTTTGTCCGGCCAAGGCGCGGATAGCGCCCCGAACTCGGTCTTCCGAATACTAGGGGCTTCGCCGGAATTTAAAATTATAGAGTTCTATGGCTAAGTGAGAGTGTTCAAGCATTATTGTCTGATTGCCATGTTCGTTGTGCTGAGCGCCTCCCTCGAAGGACCCAAACATGGGAAAAAGAGTGCTCAGGTTTATGCCGAACACCCCAGCACTAGTGGCATGGGGGCAGAAGCCGACGACTGGCCATCTCTCAATTTTTGATAAACGGCCGCACAGAAAGTAATATTTTAAATTCAACAAGCATTGCTTAGCGCAAATGAACAAGTTTTCAGCGCACAGGACAATACGAGCGAGTTCACTCAAAAATTACATCCTTGGTACATTCATCCGCCATAAGGCGGGCACCCTTCAGAACGTCCTTATAATAATTCTCGGGCTTGCGATGCTCCTTCCCCGGCGGTGGCCCGTCCTTCACAAGCTTCTCGCCGTCCAGCTTGCCCCAGTGCACCTTAGCGCGGGGAAGGGCCCTTCGGGCACCTTCGATGCAGACGGAGCGCTTGATGACCTCGAGCCTTGGACAGGATTCCACCAGCCGCCGCACCAATCCGAAGTAGCTCCCAGGCAGGGCCTATCCAGGCCACAGCCGAACTATGAGGCCCTTCATGGCTTGTTCGGCCGCCTTGTGGAGCTCGATCAGCTGCTTCAGCTGGTCGCTCAAGGGCACAGGGTGTCCGGCCTTAGCATACTAAGACCAGAACACCTTCTCCGTCGAACTGCCCTCCTCGGCTCGGTAGAATGCGGTGGCATCAGATACGCTACGGGGAAGATCTGCGAACGCTCTTGGAGAGCTCTGGATTCGGGTAAGTAACAAGTAGCTTACTTTTGTATGTTTGCTTTGCATAAAGAATGCCTTACCCGCCGCTATCTTTTTCACCGCATCCAATTCTTGGAGGGCCTTCTGTGATTCAGCCTTGGCAGACTTGGCAGTCTCGATGGCCGCGGCGAGCTCGGACGCTCGTGTCTTCGAGTCAAGCTCCAAACTCTCATGTTTTTTCATGAGAGCCCGAAGCTCTTGCTGCGCCTCGCCGACCCGCGCCTCAAATTTCTCCCGCTCAGTGCGCTCTGAGGCCGCTCTCTTCTCGGCCTCGGACAACGCCTGCTTGAGGGTCGCCACCTCAGTTGTGGCCCCTGCAATAAGCAGCATAATCCTGTCATTTTTTGCAAGTGCATCTTTTTATATATTTCTATAAGGTACCTCTTACCTTCTTTCTCCTCGAGCTGCCGCTTGGCCAGGCCGAGCTCTCGCTCGGACCGCTCGAGACCCTGCTTCAGTGTGCCTACCTCCACAGTCAGTGCGGCGGTCGCAAGCAGCGAAGCCTGCGAAATAAACGTGAAGAGAGGGCTTTTTAGATCAATGGGGTACGTGATGTAACATGTGTGAATGTGTAGTTGATGCATTTGGCGGGGCCTAGAGAGGTATGTGTGTGTATTACGTATTCGAGAGAGGAATGGATAGAGGGGCCGACGAGGGAGGGGGGATGGGAGAGATAGCACGAGAAATGAGAGTGGTATAGAGAGAGAGAGAGACGAATATGACGTCATGACGAGAGATTCCATTCCCTTGAGTGTGTATATGCAAGGGGGGAGGGAATAGAGGCACCAGGAGAAATTTTTTGTGTGTGTGGTGTTTGTGTTGGTATGTGTGGGTGTGAGAAGATGATGAGACGTGGGGGCAGAGGGTGTGTCACCGCGTGAGGTCCGGTGGGTCGAGGTGAGGCCCTTCGTTCGATCCGTCCTGTGCCACATTGGTCGGCCCTTGATGCATTCAGGAAGTTCCATGGATGACTAGTCGTACAAGATAAAGATAGCAGAATTGTGAAGGACTCTGTGTCCACTGACAAAGCCGGCTAGGATTTGTAACCCTAGGTTCTCGGACTAAGGTAACCCCTTTATCTCTGATATTACTATTCATCCAACCTAACTTTAAGGGGCATCCTACAGAATGCTTTGCTAGAATCATACTCGTTGATTAGGAAGAGAGGTGTGAGACAATGCATGAGAGACAGGCGTAAAGATAATGTGTGTACATGAGACACGTAGGCAGGTCCATTTATATAGAAAGGGTCGATGAGGATTGTGCGTGTGTATGTTTGCGAGAGGAAGAGTGCTTGTGATAAAGGTTAGTGAAAACAGTTGTAAATGGTTACGATAGCATATGTGTGAGAAAGACACCTCGGGAGAGAGTGTGTGAGCATGTGTGAGAGACCACCGACGGAGAGTGAAACTACACATAAAAGACTGCTCTACACATTGATTAAAGATATAAATTGTATCCAAATATTAGGATGGGATCATGATATTTGCAATTGGCGTAAGGAGCGGTCATTGATCCACCAGACATCTAGATTCTATCGAATTTGATCATGTCTATGTTATTATTCGACACAATTGATCCACATAGTTAGGATTTTGAACTCCAGACAATGCATCGCTTTAGCAATCGAATATAAACGTGAGTATAGTTCATGTTGTGTGTAAAGCACATTATGCATACGAAAGTTACACAATGGACATTATAAATAGCTACTACCTATGAACTAGCATACATTTGAATTCAACTTAAGGTGGTTTAAAAAAAATCAAATTCAACATGAAGTCCATTCAATTATTTGAATTTGATATCATGGCATTTGTAAACCATACCTAAATTATGGGGGCACCAAACTTTGCTCTGATTTTGTACATAATAGCATATGTAGTCGTGTACAAAATAGATTCAAATTTAGCTCCTCCATTCCAAAATAATTGTAGTAACAGGATTTTCAAGTGTCAAAATTTCAAAAAGAAGCGGATAATTTAATGAGGTTTTCAAACAATCAAGGTCAAATATAACGTTGTATATTTAGGTCAATCCTCATAGTTCAAGAGTACTCTAAACGTGAATGGTTGTGTTTCAAAATTTCGAACAAAGCACCAAAAAAGCCTCTACTCGCCCGAAACCACGTGAGACCAATGTTTGGTAGTACAAGGAAATTACTTTTCTAATAACTCCGACCCGTGAAACCTACCAGCCCCACGTCCAAAGGTCTAAACCGGGGTAGGTTTGTAGCTTCATCTAGACGCCACGCAACCGCATCCGAAAAACTTTCATACACAATGGCCGCCTAAGCACACATGCGCGCGGCCGAAATCGCTCCCGCCCACTATTTGGGACACCTGGGATTACCATCCTACCCCCGACCCGCGGTAGGTCCAAAATTTAAGAGGGCGGGGGGGGGGGGCAAAGTTTGTACTTTCCCCAAATTTCAAACAAGCGCGTCCCATCTTCTGTTCAAAAAAGCAAAAAACAAGCGTGTCCCAGACCGAAACATGGTTCCCCCCACCCGCCTGATTCCCCATTCGTACTCCGTGGGCGCCAAAACTACCTCTCCACCAGCCGTGAAACCCCGGCATCCTCCGCCCGCCACCCCATCCGACCCATCAACCGCCGCTCTCCTCCATCACGCCGGAGCCGATACCCCGACGTCGTCGTCCACCGCAACCTCAACCGCAACGCCCTCCACGGCTAGTAGTTGAAGCCGAGGCCGAGCTGTCCGTACCCGAGCCAGTTCAACCACGTCGTCCTGCGCCTCACCGCTGCCGCTCCAACTTCGCCACCCTCCACCGCACCGGAGCTGTTCCTGCTACGCCGTCCTTCGCCGCCTCAGATCTGCTTCCCCTCCGTCGACATACGGCCACGGCAACACAGTCAACAATTTGGCCATGGGTTCGTCCAAGCCTGCACCCTCCAGAACATCAGTTTTCCCGGTAAAAACAAGAAGATCGGCGCGACATGTGGAGGTGACCACACCGGCAACCGAAAAAGGTACTCCTCTTCCCTTATTCGTGCAAATCTTACGTCTCTGCTTGCACGGTATTTATCCCACAGAAGACACAAGTTGACCGCTTCTTCTTGATACTAGATGTTCCTAGTAACTCGCGACGCACAAGGTTTCTCCTCATATACTATTTCACCTTAGCTAGAGGTCCGTTGCCCCCCTGAATTTCAATTTCTGGCTAGTTGATTCCCAATTAACGGAAGAATTCCCCGGCATAACAGGCACTAGTACGCCTATTACGCCGGGGAAGCAGCGCCTTGGTGTTTATCTTAGGGGCATGTGCGGCCTAGAGCTACTGGCGCCCGATCTGGAGGTCGGTCGGGATTAAAGGGATGGCCTGGGGGCGCTGCCAAGCACGACGGTGGTGTGAGGTCGATGGGAGGGCGGGGCGGCAGAGGCAGGGGTCTGGGCCAGTGGTCGCTGGCGGTTCGAGAAAGATCATCAACAGTGACTGGCGGGAGGTAGAGGAAGGCCATCTACCCGTTTCTTATAGATCGGACGGTTCACTAAAAAAATCGACTGACCTATTTATTTTCAGTCGACTGTTATCTTAGATATGACCACATGTGGTGGTGTGCTGGAGGAGTACCTGCATTTCCTGTGCTCATATATTACAAAATCATACGGAGTATAATCTAATTTTGTTTGCCATGCAATGTTGTAGACCTATCATATGTCTCCTGTCATTTATTTTTCAGCCACCTGCTATCTGCTACTTTTACAGTGCACTAGTTCTGCACACACTTCACCCTTACTCTCACTGTTGTGTTTTTATGCAAGGGTATTTCAGGCTCTGCTGCCACGAGAGAAGCCAAAAAGAAAAGAGATAAGTCGCTCCAGCTTGGTGTGCGGCTAGGCAATACACGTTTCAAGGCTATAAAGGGTGTAGTGTCAGCAGATGGAGACGGGGAACATAGCCCTGGAGTTGATGACCTCGCTCGCAATGAACCACCATCCCAGGTGCTTGCTTTAACTTCGCGGTGTCATATGTGGTTGCATGTTCCATATGGTGTCTAGCTTGTATTCGAAAGGCCGAAGTCGGTAAGATAAGGCAAGATATTTTTTTTACATGAACCACCATCCCGTGAGCACCAGAAGACAAATAGCTAGTCAGGGCACTGGCCGAGCCAGTGACAAGCCCAGCAAAGATAGGCATCACCTGGAAGCCAACTAAAAATCTGCGATGGTGGCGAAGCAGCCCGCCTCCCACCAGGCTCTCAGGTCCTAGATGATCATGCTCACCACCCCAGCCGGATGTCTAGTTTGTATTGCTTCCAATTTGGTTAAATTGCATCTTCTTAGCTTACACATTATACCTTTGAATACAACATGCCTTTCTGTTTTTGGTACATACTAGTACATCTGTGTATTAACCATGTTCTTACATCAAACTAATGTTCTTGTGTATCCCTCATCAGTCACTTATGACGAGGCAGGCAGGCAAGGGGACTACTCCTCATTTAAAGAATGCAGCGTCAGCCTCCCAACATTATTCTCAAGAAACAGAAATGCTAGATGAAGATAGTGAACATAGCTCTGTAGTTGATTACAGCATTTCCCCTACACTAGCATCGCGAGTGCTTGCTCTAACTTGGCAGCATGATATGTGGTTGCATGTTGCATATGGTGTCTAGATTGTAATTCTTCCAATCTGGTTAAACTGCATGTGCTAGTCTGCTTAGCTTATACATTATACCTGTTAATGTGACATGCCTTCCTGTATTTAGTACATAGTACATCTGTCTATTAAGCATGTCCTTACATAAAACTATTGGTTTTTTTGTATCCCGCATCAATCAACAGGACGAGACACCTTTAGTATATGCAGTGCGATATTAGTTGCATCTTTCATATGATTTATAGCATGCACTACTTCTAATTTGTTGAAATTCCATTTATGATGGGACGATTTTAACTTGGTAGAGTCATATTGGTTGCATCTTTCATGTGGTGTCTAGCTTGCATTGCTTCTTATTTGCTGGAGTGGTTTCTGCTTAGTTTACACAAACAGTTGTGAACATGCCATGCCGTCCTATTTTTCGTACATATTCCATCCTGGTATCATGTGTTTGCCTTACATCAAAGTAGTGATTGTTAGTATCATGCATGAATGAGTTCTGAAGAGAGAATTTTATTGCTTTTTCTTGTCAGTTTTACTTGACAATTCAAAATCAATAAAGCGGAAGGAAGTTAGCAAGGCAGCGAATAAAGGTGCTCCTTCCGAACGGAGGGCCTCTACAGTTTCTACTCCTCCACACCCCCAAGATGATTTCCAAGACAACACATGCATAGACACTCAACAAAGTTGTGTTTATGATGAGCACGTCTCCCCTAGTGCAGCATCACCGGTGCTTCCTCTAACTTGGCACTGTTATATGTGGTTGCATGTTATGTGTGATGTCTAGCTTGTATTGCTTCTAATTTTGTTGAATTCCATCTGCTTACTTTACACATTATACTTGAATAAGACACGTGTTCCTGTTTCTAAAACATACAGTATCTGTCTATCACACCATGCTCTTACATCAAATTACTACTGTTGTGTAACCTGCAACAATCACTTATCATAAGACACGTTTGACTTCGGAGTGTGATATAAGTTACATCTCACATTCTTTTCTAGCTTGTACTACTAATTTATTGAAATGGCACTTATGACGAGATAGCTTTAACTTGGTAGAGTGATATTCGTTGCATCTTTGTGTCTAGCTTTCATTGCTTCTAATTTGTTGAAATGCCTTCTCCTTAGTTTACACATCATAAGCTGTGAATATGCAATGGCACTAATGACGAGAGACCTCTAACATGGTAGTGTGATGTTGTTTGCATCTTGCATATGATTTATTTCTTGTACTGCTTCACATTTGTTTAAACGCCATTTATGATGAGACACTGTTAACTTGGCAGAGCGATATTTGTACCATCTTTCATATGGTGTCTACCTTCCATTGCATTGCTTCTAATTTGGTGAAATGTCTTTTTCTTAGTTTACACATCATAGTTCTGGTTATCTCTTCCGTCTTGTTTTTCATACATATTACATCCTCCTATCATGTGGTTGTCTAACATCAAAGTTCAGTTCGTCTGCATCACGCATCAATTTGTTCTGAAGAACTAAATTGTTATTCGTTTTCTTGTCGGCTTGACTTAACATGGCACAGAAAAAGAGGAAGAAACACAGAATGGCAGGGAATGAGAAGCGGATGAATCTTGCAGATTTTGCTGGTACTGATGGTGCAATAGAAGGTCAAAGTCCAGCGGAAAATTCTACAAACACAACATCCCATGCTACACAAGTTACAAAAAAAGACAAACAGAAACAAATAGCTGCCACCAAACAAGCAGAGATAGCCCTAGTTCTTGCAACACCTACCACAGTACTACCAGCTGCACGACGTACTCTTGCGTCAACTGAGCTAGCAGCACGTTCCCAAGCTCCCTTGCCACATGACACTACTTCCCAAGCACTCTTGACACAAGACGAGTTGGCAATATCAGATGAACCTTGTGAGCTTCAACAACAAGAAGGTAGTTGCTGGAGTCAGGTTACAGTTGCATGCTTCTTTATATGTAGTCTCACATTTTGATGTACACTAACACTTCCTATGTCTGTTGTTGGACTAGCACCTAGGCGCAGGAGGAAACAAACATCAGGGAAAATGCTCGATAGGTCAACTAAATCTAGAGGACGAAGAATGGAGATCCGTTTTGAGGTAGGTTTAAAAAGGCCACATGATGCTACAAAGTCAGCCAAGTTAGTATCAGAGGCAGCGATTGCTGTTAGGTGTCATGTACGTATCTTCCCAACATGGATTAAGTACAGGAATGACAAAGACGAAACCCAATTCAACACCTTCCTCGACCATTTATCTGTAAGTATGGTTATGTATGGAAACTAGTAATATCGTCTTGCTCTGTCCAATACTTTCTAGGTTGCTGATAATGAGACTCCCATAATTTTCAACAGATGAGGTTCAAGTTGGATAGCCAAGATGATGCAACCAGACAAGCTTGCACCCATGTTTTCAAGTCTGCTCTGCGACAGTATCGGTATAACTTGAGGAAAACTCACTTTGAAGGCGAGGCTAACAGTGAACTTGCCCAAACATCTCCAGTGGAAAATATATCTGATGAAGACTGGAGAGGCCTCGTTAAACACTGGTCCGATCCGAAGTATCGGGTACATTATATATATGTCATCAGATCACATGTTGAAGTCCTATTTACGCATGTGCCACACAAATCTATTTTCTTGTAGGTGAACTGTTCAAAGAACAAGGCCAACCGTACGAAAGTGAAATTCCAACAGACGACAGGATCTTGTAGCTATATTGCACACTGCGAGGCTCTTGTCATTAGCTGTTGTTTCACTCTTTTCGTTGTACCATATTATCAGATCTATATTGACTTGTTCCAAATGCAGAGGAAAGCCCACAAGGACCAAAAAATACCTGAACCAAATGTTGTGGAAATCTTCAAGGACTGTCACACCAGCAAGAAGAAGGGCATGACTACACCAGTCAAAGCCACTGTTGTAAGTCCTTAGTCCTCATGCCTTTTAACTACTACTTACTCTGACTTGTGCCTTGAACTGCATTGTTTGCAACCAATGTCTATTACTCTTTTCAATTTTATAGACAATTGTCTTAGCGTATCATTGCACCTTACAAGGTTTAAAAGAGAGGAGTGATGTTCCTTTGATCTTGACCCGTAATCTAGTTCCGTGCTGGACTTGCCCACACAATGTTACAATTGCCTGTTTGTCTATTCTCAGTTGTTTTGTGATATGAATGATGTTATACTATGCTTACCGTATTATAAACTTCGTCTCTTTATCCTTAGCCCTTAATACAATGTGAAGAAATAGACAATACATTAGCGATGGTACATGGTCATATGTTTGGAACCTGGTTTTTTTATGTACTTTGCAATAAAATACAACTAATATTTTACATGGGTTCACCAGAATAAGTTCTGTATATAGACCAAAGCTATTTTGTTTGGTTTTGCTGCCTCCTTAATATCTTCTGTTCTGGTACTACTAATGTAAAACCTCAACTTTTCAGCGAGCTATGGAAAAAATGGTGGAACCAATACCTTCTGAAGGTGGCGAGGCAACTATAACCGCAATGTCAGCTCTTGATGAAGTGGGTCAATAACTGTCCACTAACAATGCCAAAAGCACGTTCATGCGTAATACTGGGTTGGTTGTTAAGGCAATATCGTCCAAACTGCCTCATGATCAAGATATGCAAGCTCAAAGCAATGTTGTATCTGCGCTCCAGACACAAGTCCATTCCCTAACAGAGACCCTTTGTGAAACAAGGAGAAACATTTCTCAATGTCGTCAAGATTTCATGGTTTTGAAACCAGACTATCAGACATTTGCTATGTTGTTCAGGAGCCTAGGGGAAATGAAGGCGAGGGTTATGGTGCTCCATCAGACAATACAACATGAAAACGTAACAGTCAGGTCAAATGAACTGAGCTTCTGAACTTCTGGTGGTGCATTTATCTGCTAGAATGTTAAATTTTATGCCAACCTTCCTTTTGTTATATAGTTGTACTTTGTTTTGGTGCGATACAAAATTTATTCTTAACGTGCAGCCACCGGCTGAAGAAAACAGCAAGCCATTTTTGTATAGTTTAGGGTGTTCCCTATATTTGCACTGGTGGCGATCTTTGATGCCGAGTGGATGTAATCTGTGCAATCGCCTTAATAGCCTAGCGTTAGTTTCGGCCTTATTTATTTCCTAGTCTTCTTTTTCCCTGGTTTGCTAGTGGCCGCAACTACCATGGGCCATATACGGGCTGTATGATCCATGGGTATCCTACGGGCCGTCGATAAATTGGCCTGTAATCGGTGGGCCTCGGGCCGTCGGATAAATGGGTCAACATGGGCCGTAATCGGGCGTAATTGGTATCGGCCCAGCACGGTAACAGGCCGTTAACAGGCCGTAGGACAGCAAAGGCTTAATTCTCTCACAGGCATAACGGGTCGTTAATGGGCCAGAATATAGGACGGGCTGGAAACGGCGCAACGGGTTAACAGGCCAGAAACGGGCCAACTCTTGCCATGGGCCGAATTTGGCCCATTAGGGTAACAGGCTAGTAACGGGCCGACTCTTGCCATGTGTCGAATTTGGCCCATTAGGGGAACAGGCTAGTAACGGGCCGACTCTTGCCATGGGCCGAATTTGGCCCATTAGGGGAACAGGCCAGTAATGGGCCGGAAGTAATCGAGGGCCGAAAAGGAGCCCAAGAACGTATGGGACGTCAATACGCCGAAAGCTAACACGGGCTGGAAACGGCCCATGTAAATCACGGGCCGTTAACGGGTATAAAGAAAAATTACTGCTCATTATGGGCTAGAGTCACCGTGGGCCTGTAAAGGGCCGAAAGATACGAAGGCCTCATATGGGCCGAAAGACGTCGTGGGCCGTACATGGGCCGAAAGTGAAATGGGCTGGTATTATATTCGACAGCCCACATCACTTTGTTGGCCCGATTTCCTTTAGGGCCTAACAGGCCGTGAGTTAACGGGCCGTAAAATGGGCTATCTGCGAAGAGACCGTTAACAGGCTTTTCATGGGCCAGCCCGTTAACTTTTGACCAAGTCAAACAGGCCGGCTTTGTAAGCTAAATGGGCCACTGCTGGGCCTTGCCATGTGTCGACATATCATAGGTGCCTATCTGACCCACTGACGAGCTGACACATGTTTCATCCGGCCAATAAGAATTTTACACGTGGAAATTTCGCATTGGTCAGGGCTGTTAACGGGTTATCGGATCCAAAACCCGACCCGATAGCTTAACGGCGTTCCGTTACGGTGGATGCCACGTGTTGGTCACCCTTGACGAAAGCACTTCTGTGACATGCGATTTATCGTCATGGAAGTGGAAACTTCCATGATGATAATTTTGGTAATGTCATGGGACACTTCTACGACAGCACAGGTGTGACTATCTTGATTCTGTCATAAATTTGTCATGGATGTACATGCATGACAAAAAACGTGACCTACTATGACAAACACGTATCATCACGCAAGTGTATTTTTTTGTATTGTTTCTTCATGACTTATACATGTTCCCATGACTATGAGATTATGCAACTCTCGATTACCGGAGGAACACTTTGTGTGCTACCAAACGTCACAACATAACTGAGTGATTATAAAGGTGCTCTACAGGTGTCTCCGATGGTACTTGTTGAGTTGGCATAGATTGAGACTAGGATTTGTCACTCCGATTGTCGGAGAGGTATCTCTGGGCCCTCTCGGTAATGCACATCACAATAAGCCTTGCAAGTAATGTGACTAATGAGTTAGTTACGGGATGATGCATTACGTAGCAAGTAAAGAGACTTGCCGGTAACGAGATTGAGCTAGGTATTGAGATACCGACAATCGAATCTCGGGCAAGTAACATACCGATGACAAAGGGAACAACGTATGTTGTTATGCGGTTTGACCGATAAATATCTTCGTAGAATATGTAGGAGCCAATATGAGCATCCAGGTTCCGCTATTGGTTATTGACCGGCGATGTGTCTCGGTCATGTCTACATAGTTCTCGAACCCGTAGGGTCCGCACGCTTAAAGTTCGGTGACGATCGGTATTATGAGTTTTTGTGTTTTGATGTAGAGAAGGTAGTTCAGAGTCCCGGATATGATCATGGACATGACGAGGAGTCTCGAAATGGTCAAGACATAAAGATCGATATATTGGACGACTATATTCGGATACCGGAAGTGTTCCGGGTGGTTTCGGAGAAAACCCAAGTGCCGGAGGGTTACCGGAACCCCCCAGGGAGAAATAGTGGGCCTTAGTGGAGAGAGAGGGCTGGCCTAGGGTAGGCCGCGCGCCCCTCCCCCTCTGGTCCAAATTGGACTAGGAGAGGGGGGGCAGCGCCCCCCTTTCCTTCTCCCTCTCCCCCTTCCTTTCCCCCTCCTAGTAGGAGTAGGAAAGAGGGGAGTCCTACTCCTACTAGGAGGAGGACTCCTCCTCCTGGCACGCCCAGAAGGGGTCGGCCGGTCTCCCCCTGGCTCCTTTATATATGGGGGCAGGGGCACCTCTAGACACACACGTTGATTTGTTGATCTCTCCCAGCCGTGTGCGGTGCCCCCCCTCCACCATAATCCACCTCGATCAAATCGTAGCGGTGCTTAGGTGAAGCCCTACCTCGGTAGCATCATCATCACCGTCATCACGCCGTCGCGCTGACGAAACTCTCCGGCGAAGCTTTTCTAGATCGAAGCTCGCCGGACGTCATCGAGCTGAACGTGTGCTGAACTCGGAGGTGCCGTGCGTTCGGTACTTGGATCGGTCGGATCGTGAAGACGTGTGACTACATCAACCGCGTTGTGCTAACGCTTCTGCTTTCTGTCTACGAGGGTACGTGGACAACACATTCCCCTCTCGTTGCTATGCATCACCATGATCTTGCGTGTGCGTAGGAATTTTTTTAAAAATTACTACATTCCCCAACACGTGGGTGATATCTTTGTTGGCAATTATTCTAGACGTTGTGGAAAACAATGGGGCTCCTATGGTCCTTGAGGTAAACTGATTTTGGGATAGACACTGTTAAGTGTATGAATAACGGTGTTCTTGTGTTCATTGATTTATTTTGCTTTAAGTTTTCATATATGCTTGTCTCATGATTAACACAAATAATATAATTATGTGGGTATAACACTTTCTCAAACAAACAAGCTCCATTATTCCACATCATATCCAAGACATTACATACACACCAACAAACAGATGAGTTGACACAAATTATGGACTGGATATCCACCATGCGAGAAATGCACATGATATTTTGAATGAAAGATAGAAAGAGGGTATGCTAACGCATACTCTAATGACACAGGCAGACCACAACAACGATCCATCACACTACAAGAAAAATGCAAACTCATTTCCCCATCAAATTACTGACATTGGCGCTAGTCTTTCAACGGACGAGATGCACCTCAAGCCTGCAGCGAAAAGTGAAACCATGGCTAGTGTCACGTCAAGCATTCGTACATAAAGCTTCATTACTTGATATGCAACACCCTATAAACTAAATGCACAAAACATTCAACAAGCATTTGATTTAGTTAAATATGGCTAATGTTGTTAAAACAGAACCTCCTTTAATGCATTTGCACTTGAATGTCCACAAATATCTTAATGTAATGCACTTTCAGTAGGATAATATGTACGGTACAATCCATTTCCCTTCAACAAATAGAGCACAAGAATTTGAATATAAACTCATAATATTATACTTACGGCTTGTGTAATATACCTTGTGAAGCGTACACGAATATTGAGTTCTTTAATACCATCTTCAAAAGTAGAGGTCGGATGATTTGTGAAACTTATTATACCCTGTGCCATAATGAATTGACCAGTTCCACCGACAATAGACCACTGCCCACTTTCCAAACCTGCGGTTATACCCATCACTTGAAGGGTGGACCCCGCAAACCTGTTTCATGTTCAAAATAGAAAGTTCTGTCATAGGGTCAGAAGTGCATGTAGAGTTTGACAAATGCACACTTATTAATATGTGTCTATACACTAGTAAGGTGTGTGAAATCTTTGGCTACAAATATAGTACAAGTAAGGACATAAATTTAATGTTGCAGGCAAAGAACTCATGAAATATACTTAGATATTGAAAAGTACCGAAACATATTACCTTCCTTGCTGAAACTCTATGTTATGAGTCGTGTGCCATCTGTTAGGCTTGGTTAAACCAGCCTGGACATGCACACCTTGTACACGTGCAACAACCATGTCTCTGGAATTTGTTGTCTCGGTTAGAGTCCAGTCATGGACTATCATCGTCCCAAACCCAAAAGGAAAACTTGCTTGGAGTAAGGTTTCCTCATTGCGATTTGGGTTGTTTGGCCCATCGATGAATTGGTGCAAGAACAAGTGCAAGTTAACCTCGGTTATACAAGGGAACTGACATGTCTTAAGAGGTGCAATCTCGTCGATGGGGCTAGAAATAGCAAGGATTTGTGGTAGCACTATGAGTAGACAAACCAAGACACCGAATGGATTAGCCATGGAGATGATTGTGTGCAAGAAGTGGAAAAGAGAGAACTGAATGGGCTAGTTGAATGGGGGGGGGGAGTTGTATCTCGTTGTGTTTTGTGAGAAAATAAGAGGGTAGATGTGAGAGCGGCGTTTCGGTGCCCGGGTGCATCTGCACCCGGTCAAAAACAAATTCGTAAAAAATTCAGAAAAATTCAAAAAAATCCAAAAAAAATTAGGGTGGTAGACAATTTGATGCGTGAGGTACGCTCCAATTTTAAAAACATTTGGACTTCTGTGCAGCTCTCAGCAAAAAAGACAAATCAGACCAGAACAGTATATGAACAATACACATTTTTACAGACCTCCGATTTGTCTTTTTTGCTGAGAGCTGTACAGAAGTCCAAATGTTTTGAAAATTGGAGCGTACCTCACGCATCAAATTGTCTACCATCTTAATTTTTTTGGAATTTTTTGAATTTTTTGGTATTTATTTTGATTTTTTTCGTGAGCGCAGGTGCAGATGAGCTCGGGCTCAGATTCGAATTTTCGGGTCGATGTATCCTATATATAGAATGCTTGGAGTGCTAGGGTCCACCTCTGGTGGGTTTCTCTTGGGCCTTTAATCTAAACTCCTAATGTCTCAGTTGGTAGGTCGCGTTCCGGGTTTTATTTTCGTCCCACCTCACCCGGCCTTTTTTGGTACTTCTTTGGTACTACTTCCCACCTCCCTCTCAACCGCGGAAAACCAAAAAAAAACCCGCGATCGAGTCCCACACACGCCCACCTCCCTCTCAGCCGCATAGAACCAAAAAAAACCTCAAGCCGAGTCCCCCACCCGCCCCCACGCACTCCAGGCCCTAACATCCCGCCGCACCAAGACAGACGAACCAAAAAAATCTACGAATAGTCTGCCGGTTATTTTTCGCTGGTTTTTATTTCGTCTCATCACTTTCGTTGGTTTTATTTCGCTGGTTTTATTTCGTCTCCCTCCCACCTGTCTTTTCGCTTCACCACCCATATAAACCCATCAGATTAGTTACCATAAAAAAATAAATCGCAATCAATCAAGTATTGATGATCAGATTAGTTACCATATAAAAAATAAATTGCAATCAATCAATTATTGATGGGATATTTCCTTATATTGATGTGATTTCCCCTTTTTTATCATCAATCATCTCTACTGCCTAAAAAAATGTGTAGCTTTCCTTTTCGCTTCACCACCCACATAAACCCATCAGATTAGTTACCATATAAAAAATAAATCGCAATCAATCAAGTATTGATGATCAGATTAGTTACCATATAAAAAATAAATTGCAATCAATCAAGTATTGATGGGATATTTTCTTATATTGATGTGATTTTCCCTTTCTTATCATCAATCATCTCTACTGCCTAAAAAAATGCGTAGCTTTCCTTTTCCTGCCAACCGACCGCGTCCCGTCTCCCTACATCCGCCCTCGTTGCTCGGCCTCCCGCACGAAAAAAACCCTCTCGTTTGACCTCCCCCAAACCCCGCATGATGGAAAAACCCAGCCGCCTGCTTCCCCTCCTCTCGACCGCTCCATACGTCCAGATCGCGGCCCCATCCCCATCCTCCTCTCACGTCACGGTGGCCGATGGACTGCCGCCACCACCCTCCTACTCTCTCGCCGCCGCCGTCCTCCCGCTCGCTCGCCGCCACCGTCGCCACCAATCCCGGCGAAGGCGTCGTTGCTGCTATGTCGCCTCCTTTCCCCATCCAAGCCTGACCATGGCAACGACGCCCTCTCATGTGTCCCGCGGTGAGGTTTGGGGAGGCGCGACCACAATCCAGTAGGGATCTCACCGCGGACCCGTCCGCTGGGATGGGTGTTGCCTCCGCTGCGAATGGGATCGAAGGGAGGGACTACTTCGTCGTCAAGGTCGGCGAGGCAGCGGCCGATTGGAAGCCCGGTTGTGAACATGGGAGTTTGTCCCTATGGAGGCGGCGGCCGTGGAGATTGGATGTGAAGCAACCCCACTTGCCGGTGGTGGAGGCTTGTCGTCCATGTGATCCTTTCTTCTCCCGGTATCCCCATTCCTTGCCTCCCATTACAAAAGTGAGCATAAATGAGAGCAGGGGCTGATTTTCATCACTTCATTTCTCATATTTTTAGTTGCTTTTTTGAGATTATACAAGATGCTTCCGATCTGTTTTGTCAAATTACTTGGATCGTCTTACGGAATTGATAGCCATCGTATTTTTCACCTCATGTTATTTCTTAATCCTTGTCCCACTAGGCATCCACTACATGTTTGGTAATGACGTGATGTTGAGGCGGCTAGGAGAAGCTCAGCAGCCAGATCAAGGGCTATCGAGATGGATCTGGGAGCCAAGCAGTAGTTCTTTTGTTAAATTTTGGTTATTATCTTTTCTATTGTTACGATTGTGGGATGGTTGATTTTGACTCCGTGTAACATTTGCATTTGTTTCCCCAGCTTGTTGGCGTAGATGCGTGGCACTGCGGCAACTAATCAAGAGCGAGGGCAGTGCACATCAGAGCTACGCTGAATATAGCGAGCCAACCACGAATTGGGTATGTTCACACGAGGGATGGGAGAGGAGAGGAACATTAACATTTTTTATGATTTGGATGAAAATTTCAGTTCATAGTTTCTCCGTACGTGGCAACACACTAGCGGTACTCACGGGCTTAGGATGAAAGTAGCGCTAGCGGAATCAGTAGGTTGGATGGGAAGGCGGTTGTTGCCCTTGTCCCTTGGTGCTAGCTTACCGTGGCGGCCTCACTAACTTACTCATTGCGAATATGAGTTCATGGGGTCGCGAGTTGCTGCAGATTTGTTTTTATCACTTTTTACTATATTTATTGATGTATCCCTAACTTAGCGAGTCATTTTTAGCTTTGATTTCCCATATACGCCAGCCTAAATATCCCATGGTCAGAATATTTGCATGATTACTGGACATTGTCCCTTTCTTTCTAATGTTTAATATTTTATATTGACGATACAAATAATTTTATCCGCTTGATTTAGGAAGTGCACATAGGTAGGTCAACATATTTTGTAGCTCTTTCGGATGTAAAAGCATATGTTGCATAAGAAATTATTATCTTCCAAGCATACTCACATTTCACTAACAACTAGGGGGAGGTTCAGACTTGAGAGCAATGATAAAAAGGTTTATTCCTCACTCTTTTGTTGGAATTTTAGTTCCAAGTTAACATGATTTCTTATCCGCTTCATAAGTCATGCATCTACTTAATTAGGTGATAAGTAGAGCAAAACAATGATCATGTTATTGTGCGGTTTGTTTAAACTCCAGCATAAGGAATTCTGGTTTAAGAAAAAAGACTTTTGGCTTCTTTAATTACAAATTGATTGCAACATCGTGTTAGTATTTGATTTCTCACATCCGGTTGTAATATTTGTGAAGACGTTCATTGCACGTGCACTTGGAAGCGGGCCCGTGGCCCGCGACGGACGGCGCCGACGCTGACCCGGGCCACCTCCTCCGCGTATTCTTGGAGCTGTGGCTGGCCGATTTACATGAAATTAATTCCCTCAGTTCTGGTGGAAAATATGATACACATAATCCATATTGTTATGCACTAGCGTGTGTGTGTGTGAAATAGATGGATTATGGTCCCGTACCCAATAAGATGGATATGTGTGTGTGTTAGAGAGAGGGAGAGGGGGAGAGAGAGTGAGGAAGAGGGAGGGAGTGTGTGTGTGTGAGGATTTGATGGTAAAAAAGGTCGCCAATGTCGTAATATTGAACTCTTTAAATTAATGTGGCCCCGTTGCAACGCACGGGCGTTCTTCTAGTTAGTGTTGTTTTAGACTTCTTAACACCCTATGCAACTTAGACCTGTAATCCAACTAAGGATCTAACATGACTAGTTTTCCATGTTAGGATTAGGTATGGTTTTTCTATCCGCATAAGGATGTCTCACAAGCCAACTATCTAAATTCACTATAATTTCTAAATATTGGTAAGTTTATGGTTCTTATGGTTATATAAATGCTTATCTCATCGAAGAATGAACCAACAAGCAATAGTAAATTATACCATATATGTAGAACATAATAATTTCGAATATACATGTGCCATTTTAAGTATTTAGATATGTGCATCTAATAAATAGACAAATTTGTATAGTGTATACGTAAACACAAGGTATATACACCACCTTTGTACAACATACCGGTAAAAATTGTAAAAGCTATAAATAAATGGGATTTCTATTTTCATGCCCCTCTTTGCTTATATCTAGGTGATTTATCCTTTTGATGCACTTAGCAACTTTCAATTGTAACAAAGAGGGAAACATATATTATAAAAGAAAAAATTATCCAAAAAATAAAAGCTAGTTGGCCAATGGACAATTACAGAAAGTGCAAGATTGCTCGGCATCAACTAATGCAAGCAATGGATATGGATTCATTTTGACTAGCATCTTAATGAGGTATATTCGTCCATTTTAAGCTAATTTAAATGTGTCAAGTCAGATAGTTGGTGTACGCACATGTACACCTTAGATACGTCGGTACTTGCCTTGGTTTGCGTACAACCAAAAGACACAATGATATTTCCATGGAGTAGTTGCAGATATATATTGTAATTATAATATGCAATTAAATCCCTCAGGGGCGGCTAGCTACATGTATATTAATTTAAACTAGATCTAAATTTCCCTACATACTTCATATATGACTCATGTCATTGGCATATAAAAGAAATCATGACAGGATGTAGTATACTGGTGCGTCGGATGCCATTCAACTGTTGTAGCATGCATGTGATAATTCATGTGCATTCTAGCTAAGATTTGAAACACTCCACATGCTTGCATGTGCGACCTCAGTTATTAGCTTTGGTGAAAGGTCATGACTATCTACTTGACCCATGCATGTAAGCTTAAAATTGACGAAAAGACCTAAGATAGTCAAATTGAAGCCATATTGTTTTGTATGTTAGTATATGCCGACGGATCTTCTCTTTATGTCGGCATCCATAGGCCAAATAAGTAGCTCTTATTGTATGGATGGACCTGTATGCCATCTTATATTATGGGTGTGGACAGTATGTCAAGTGCATCCATGTTATAATCTCTATGGATGCTACATAGATGCGGTGCTTGTATCTTAGTTTCTTATCCATTGGACACATAGATCTCAATTCTCAGCCCGTGGTATAGATAACATGATGTGGATGTGCCATCAAGAGAATATCTCCAAATCATCTGGTCTACAGATGTACAGTTTATAAATGACGGTTAATTAAGTCCTTGATGTGGTAATATTATGAATCTTTAGTCGACTTGCTAGTTGTGCACTTCATAATAATATTACTATGGTAAGATCACGTCACATTAATTAAATTAGAGCATGTAGCTATACCAGTTATGAAAAGGTTAAGATCCATTTAATTAGCTTGCATTTATGATATTGGTTTTACTCGCAAAGTCTGGCCCAATAGAGAGTAAATTTCAATATGGATCCCCAAACATTAAACCAACATGTTGAAAATCCGTTCAATTTTTTTTGGCGGCTGAAAAATCCATTTAATTAACTTTCTACAACAGAGCCACATGTTCTATATTTGATGGATTTAGCAATACAAGAAAACCACAGCTAGAAAAGAACAAGTTAAAGTGGTTCTTAACATGTCAGCAATGAGAATGGCGTTTTGGAGGCCGAGCTCCATGAAGCCTTTTATTTTTGAAAAATTAAAATTCAAACTTTTATGTTAAAAAAATCAAAAAATATATATGCATGCATGTAAGGATGTAATACACATGTGTGTAAAAAATTCATGATGAAATACCTTGAGTTGTGACCTGTACAAAAAAGACAAATTTATGGCCTCGAAGGATGAATAGTATCATGTGTTAAACAGCCCTAGATTTGTATTTTTTGCACATCCCTCATTTCAACGTATTTTGCCCTGAAAATTTACACACATGTGTGTTATGCCTTCATGTATTTCTGTGTTTTTTTAGAATTTTTTGAAACGTAAATATATGGATTTTGATGAAATTTGAATTTTAAATTTGGAGGCCTCATTGGAGCTCGGTCACCAAAAGAGATTTCCGGTCAGCAACTTGCATTAGTATTGGAATTTATGTAATTGTATAGTCTGATGTGTATCTTACTTGCTAATATTTTGATCTAGAATTTTCTAAATAAAGTTCAAATAGAGTACATATCTATCAAAGCTGACGAAGCACTGATTAGCTTATGGTAATATAGATGCTTATCACCTCGAACAATGGACTAACCAGAACAAAAGAACTTGCAGTATATGCATGTCACCATTAAGCATTGAGATATGTCCATCTAATAAACAGGATAACCAAATTCACGTAGTGTACACTTGAAACATTGTACAGCTTTTGTGCAACATCTCTCAATAAAGAATGTAAAACCTATGGATAAAACATCTTTAGGGACACCCTTTTGACGCACTTAGAAATCTTGCAATGTAACAAAGTGGGCAACATATATCATATAAGACAATTTATCCATGCAAATAATAGATAGTTGGCCAATGGGCGATTACAAAAAGTGCAAGATGACTCGGCATCTACAAATACAGGGAGATGATATGGATTCGTTCATGACTAGCATCTTAGGTCTATTAGTCAATATTAAGCTAACTTACATCTGTCAACTCAGATAGTTGGTGTACATACTTGGCTTGGTTCGCGTCCAATAAGAAGTATCAATTAGTGTCAAGAAAAGAAACAAGAAGTATAAACTATATTCCCGAGGGGTGGCCGCAAGTATAGTAATTTAAATTTGATTGTTTGAATTGTCATCTATACTTCATATATTATTTATGGCAGTGGCCTATAAAAAATTATGACATGATATGATAGTTAATGTGTGTTCTAGCTAAGATCTGGACAGTCCGCATGTTACCACCACATGCATGTACATGAGGATTTAGCCATTAGCTGTGACGAAAGGTCATGACAATCTACTACAAGTCCATATATGTTATTACAAAAGCGGCAACAACTCTGCCATGGATTAAGGAAGAACATGTGCAATATGTACAGGGAGACAAAGCCCGAAAGCTATCCAAAAACCAAAAACATAGGGAAATGAAAAGAAAAAAGATGGGTAAGTAAACAAACACTGTCCATCGTCGACCCTCCAAAGAAAATAAAAACTATGGTTGGATTGGAGTAGTGGTAGATAGGGCTGCAAGTAAAGCTCGAGGCTCATAAGCCACTCAAGATCGACTCGTATTTTGTTTCGACTTGAGTTTGACTTGAAAAGAAATGAGCTGAGAATGAGCACTTTATGTAGCTCGATCAAGAAACGAGCTGATCATGAGCCAACACTCGCTCGCTCGATTTAGCTCGATAGCTTGACATTATATAATAATATGTTAAATAATTTTGATAGATATTAGCGAAAATCCAAATCGGTGCCCAGGCTCATCTGCTCCCGGTCTGAAAAAATTCAAAACAAATACTACAAAAATTCAAAAAAATCCAATTTTTTGAGTGGTAGATAATTTGAGGCGTGAGGTCCGCTCCAAATTTCAACTCATTTGGATATCTGAGTAGCTCTCGGCAAAAAAGACAAATCGGATCAAAACAGTGCGTGCCACAGTAAACTTTTTTACAGACCCCGATTTTGTCTTTTTTGCAGAGAGCTGCTCAATTGTCCAAATAAGTTGAAATTTGCAGCGAACCTCACACATCAAATTATCTACCATCAAAAAAATTGGAACTTTTTGAATTTTTCTAGCTTTTTATTTTATTTTTTTCGGCAGCGCGGGTGCAGCTGAGCCCGGGAGCAGAAACGCCGCACTAAAATTGTATTATTTTTTTCATATACGTTGTGTACATCTTTTTTCCATTTTACGTACTAGCAAACATGAAAGCTTAATGACGCGCGGTTTTTTTTTTTTTGCCTCAATAAGGTACGTGGCAAGCCATGTGTCAATTATCCTGTTATTCTTGGCCAAAGTTTTCATTTTTCTATCTTTCTGGTTCATTCACGATCTCTTTCTACTAGTCTACTGGTAACATTTAATAATCTAAACATTTGCAGATATTGTTATGATGTTTATATTGAGAGGATCCGAGTGTTAGTTTCACCCAGGACCATCGGAACCGCAGGACCGACCCGGCCCGTGCTGCAGCTGGATCTTAATCTATCATTAGAGAAACATGGCTTCAATGAGACTAACTTGGATAAATTTATGACGATGTCACTTGTGTAAAATGTGTTGGAATGATTGCCATATTGCTTGTTGATTTTGTGGAAAGATATTTGAATGATGTTATGTATCTTTGCGATGATATATATGTATACATACTGATTTGTATGCAAGATTTCCCTATGAAAAATAATAAATAAACATGATTGAACATTTGCCAAGTTCTGTCACTCGACAAAACTACTCCTGGAGCATTTTGCTGAGTGTACTACTCGGCAAAATGTGACACGTGGCAGAAGCTGGTAGCTCCAGGAATCTTTGCCGAGTTCCACACTTAGAAAATGCGGAAGCAGCTCCTGAACGTCTTCCAAAGGTTTTCTTTGCCGAGTTCACCCTGCACAAAGCTCCGCAAAGGTATCAACGAGTCTCCGTGGCGCCATACTCAGCAAATACAAGAACCCGACAGTCATATGTGACATGTGTTGCATTACTGTTCTTAAAAGAATTTGCGGTGTTCTCCTACAACATATGTACCCGGCAAAGATAAGAACTTGGCAATCAGTTCTGCCACGCATCGTTGTACTATTCACTGAATGTTTGTTGGGTTCCACGCTTGGCAAAGGCAAGAACTCTGGCAACCACCTATGCCACGCGCCATGTTTCTATTCATCAGGTATTTGCCGAGTTCGGCATGCGTGAACTCGGCACTGCTGTGCCCATGTGGCACCATCATTAATAGATCATTTCGTCTAGCGCTTGTGGTTTCTAGAGTTCTCCTTGGAAACTCGACAAAGACTTCATGAGTATTCTCGAATTCTCAGTATAAAAATTCAGCAAAGTTAACAATTGCCAATGTATTCTACCGAGTATTGTTTGCAAAGTACCGCACGTGGCAAACACATTGCCGAGTTTTTTTGGTCTTTGCCGAGGAAGTCGGCAAAGTAGTTGATTCTAGTAGTGACGGTCTATTTTGTCATTTAACATCACTTGTACAAAATTACTCCAGTGTGGTGCTATGACCAGCTTGACAGTCTAATCTGTTCTAGTGTTTACTTGAGGTTCCGGGTTAATTTTTGACTTCAACAAGAGTTTAGAGGATGAAATGTCTTTAGCTTACCAAGAATATCTCATACATAGGAAGCTAAAGCCATTTTATCGGAAATCAATTTTGGCTCTAGCTAGGGAGCACATGCACATGTGTGCCAAAAATGGCGTCCTTAAGTCTTCTTGTTTTATATACTCCCTCCGTTCCTAAATATAAGACCTTTTAAAGATTTCACTGTGGACTACATACGGATGTACATGTACATACTGTAGAGTGTAGATTCACTCATTTTGCTCTATATGTAGTCTATATTGGAATCTCTAAAAGGTATTATATTTAGGAACGGAGGAGTATATTGTTTTTGAAAAAAAATCTAACAAACTAAATATTAGTACATGGTTTGAGACATGGTAAAAGTTCCAAAAAGGTATAACAGCTTTTACTTGCAATAACATCTCATAAAAACAGAATATCTCATGCTTGTCCTCGAAATGTATACACCTAGTTCAATTTGAAGTTTTGTCATTTTCTATTGCTTCTAATAACCTGCATATCATTAAGTGTTTGTAAATTACATTATGTGCTGCTATCTCCCGGTATGTGGCAATATTATTTAAAATTGGCTCATTGAAAATATTGTTAGTAGATTCGTCATTCATAATAACTTTTTTTAATATATATAAATTAATTTTCTGACTAACATATATGAGAATATATTTATATAATGTAAGGACCAAAACAGATACCAGGAAATAATTATTTTGCCATATGTGACCTTATTCATACTGAAGGATAGGACGTACGACGCCCGTTTAGTTAGACATTGGAGATAATCTCAAACTTAGGTTGTGATCCACTTGTTACTTAGAGCATCGAGAGCTGGATTTGGCAAATCCAGCCCATTATACGCCCGTGAGCGCGTCCTGACACGTCTGTGGACAGTGCCCGCCGGCCCTTCATACGGGCTGCCGCACACCTGCGTATCTCAAATGCAGAACCACAAATCTATACAACCCATGCACGCTGATCATACGATACAAATTGTCCAAATTTAACAGTTTGAAACAAAGCAAAGTAAAGCATAGTTCAACGATCCGGACATGCTAAAATGAAATAAATGTCCGACCATGACAGATGCCTCACTTGCTGGCTGGATGAATGGGGTGCGGGGTTCGGGGCGCGGCGGGGGGGGGGGGGGGGGGGTAGGGCACATCTGCTCATCCATTTCCGATGTATGCATCTTTCTATGCTACCAAATAACATGGCTATCATTTTTATATGATTGCATTATTTCATGGCCGCATGGGTGATATCTTTGTTGGCAATTATTCTAGACATTGTGGAAAACATTGGGGCTCTGATGGTCCTTGAGGTAAGCTGCTTTTGGGATAGACACTGTTAAGTGTATGATTAACGGTTGTCTTGTGTTCATTAATTTATTGTGCTTTAAGTTTTGATATATGCTTGTCTCATGATTAACACAAATAATATAATTATGTAGTTATAACACTTTCTTACACAAACAAGCTCCATTATTCCACATCATATCCAAGACATTACATAGACACCAACAAACAGATGGGCTGACACAGATTAAGGACTAGATATCCACCGTGCTAGAAACCCACATGATATTTTGAATGAAAGATAGAAAGAGGGTATGCTAATGCATACTCTAATGACACAGGCAGACCACAACACCGATCCATCACACTACAAGCAAAATGCAAACACATTTTCCCATCAAATTACTGACATTGGCGCTAGTCTTTCCACGGACGAGATGCACCTCAAGCCTGCAGCGAAAAGTGAAACCATGGCTAGTGTCATGTCATGCATTCGTACATAAAGCTTCATTAGTTGATATGGAACACCCTATAAACTAAATGCACAAAACATTTCAACAAGCATTTGATTAGTTAAATATGGCTAATATTCTTAAAACATAACCTCCCTTAATGCATTTCACTTGAATGTCCACAAATATCTTAATCTAATGCATTTTCAGTAGGATAATATTTACTGTAAAATCCATTTCCCTTCAACAAATAAAGCATAAGAATTTGAATATAAACTCCTAATATTATACTTACAGCTTGTGTAATATCCCTTGTGAAGCGTACACGAATATTGAGTTCTTTAATACCATCTTCAAAAGTAGAGGCCGGATGATTTGTGAAACTTATTATACCCTGTGCCATAATGAATTGACCAGTTCCACCGACAATAGACCACTGTCCACTTTCCAAACCTGTTGTTATACCCATCACTTGAAGGGTGGACCCCGCAAACCTGTTTCATGTTCAAAATAGAAGTTCCGTCATAGGGTCAGAAGTGCATGTAGAGCTTGACAAATGCACACTTATTAATATGTGTCTATACACTAGTAAGTTGTGTGAAATCCTTGGCTATGAATATAATACAGGTAAGGACATAAAATTAATGTTGCAGGCAAAGAACTCATGAATTATACTGAGATATTGAATAGTAGAGAAACATATTACCTTCCTTGCTGAAACTCTATGTTATGAGTCATGTACCATCTGTTAGGCTTGGTTAAACCAGCCTGGACATGCACACCTTGTACACGTGCAACAACCGTGTCTCTGGAATTTGTTGTCTCGGTAAGAGTCCAGTCATGGACTAGCGTCGTCCCAAACCCAAAAGGAAAACTTGCTTGAAGCAAGGTTTCCTCATTGCGGTTTGGGTTGTTTGGGCCGTCGATGAATTGGTGCAAGAACAAGTGTAAGTTAACCTCGGTCATACAAGGGAACTGACATGTCTTAAGAGGTGCAATCCCATCGTTGGGGCTTGAAATAGCAAGGATTTGTGGTAGCACTATGAGTAGACAAACCAAGACACCGAATGGACTAGCCATGGTGACGATTGTTTGCAAGAAGGGGGAAAGAGAACTCAATGGGCTAGTTGAATGGCGGGGGAAGTTGTATCTCGTTGTGTTTTGTGAGAGAATAAGAGGGTAGAGGTATCCTATATATAGAATGCTTGGAGTTCTAGTGCCCAGGTTTGTCTTGGGCGTTTAATTAGTTTTGTTTTAGTCTTTTTAACACCCTATGCCACTTAGACCTGTAATCCAACTAAGGGTCTAATATGACTAGTTTTTCATGTCTGGATTAGGTATGTCTTTTATTCGCATAAGGATGTCTCACAAGCGAACTATATAAATTCACTATAATTTCTAAATATTGTTAAGCTCATAGTTCTTATGGTTCTATAAATGCTTATCTCGTCGAAGAATGAACAAACAAGTAATAGTAAATTATACCATATATGTAGAACATAATAATTTTGAATGTACATGTGCCACGTTAAGTATTTAGATATGTGCATCTAATAAATAGACAAATTTGTGTAGTGTACACTTAAACATAAGGTATATACACCAACTTTGTACAACATACTGATAAAAATGTAAAAGCTATAAATAAATGTGATTTCTATTTTCATGCCCCTCATTGCTTATATCTAGGTGATTTATCCTTTTGATGCACTTAGCAACTTTCAATTGTAACAAAGAGGGAAACATATATTATAAAAGAAAATTTTATCTGTAAAAATAAAAGCTAGTTGGCCAACGGACAATAACAGAAAGTGCAAGATTGCTCGGCATTAACTAATGCAAGCAATGGATATGGATTCATTTTGACTAGCATCTTAATAAGGTATATTCGTCATTTTTAAGCTAATTTAAATGTGTCAAGTCAGATAGTTGGTGTACGCACAAGTACCCCTTAGACACGTCGGTACTTGCCTTGGTTTGCGTACAACCAAAAGAAACAATTATATTTCCATGGAGTAGTTGCAGATATATATACAACCAAAAGACACAATTATATGGGACACCTAGGTGCCCAGGCTCCTTGCTTTTCCACCATTCGATTGCACTAGAGGTCAATCCATCACAGATTACTGATTTGGAAATAATTAGATAGTTTGGAAATAGTCATAAAGATAATAATAAATGGATACCATTAATTATGGTCCAACACGCCATGCATGTTAACATTTTTTAGCTAGAAAAAAATACCCATGCATGGCATCCTTCCTTGTTGAGAGACGTTAGTAATACAAATTGGAGAGAGAAAATGTCCTAGGGTATACGTACATTTTTTCATATTTGTATGATCTGACGTCTGTTGCATGGTTGGCTGGACACATACAACATTTTTATTATTTTAAGATAGTATTCTTTTTCCTATGATTTTATCACTTCGGGTATTAGATACCTATGGATGCCATATTTCACGTACCGAGGTATATACGCAACCATATTTTTACTTTCTACATGTTGATGGGATACCTACAATATTTTCCTACCATTTTTCACATAGGTATATACACGGGCACGCACATTGGGTATATTGTTTTATTTTTAAGTTTCTTGGGTATATACAAGGAGGTTTGTGAGTATGTCGTATATCCCTAATAAAGGTAACAAATCATGTGTCGGTATCAACTTGCATTGTACATTCCTCATAAAAGTACAAAAAACTAGAATCCTATTTTTTTAAGTATATACATACTCGTGATATTTTCAAATTAGCCGTGAAAAAGTGTCACCTAGCATAATTTTTCTCATGATATACTCACGACTAATTTATTTAAGTATATACATACCAGATTTACATACATACTCATAATATTTTCGAGGTATCTACATACTCCTAATATTTTCAAGGTATCTACATACTCATAATATTCATTAGGTCTTTTTAGTAGGTATTTGAGATATCTGAGGTATGTCCATATATAATTTTTATTTGGTATAATACAATGGGTATGTGTATATTCTTAGTACATATAATACCACGGGTATATGTATATTTTTCATTAAACAATACTTATGGTATGTGTATATTTTTATTAGATATAATAGCCCGTGTATGGATATATTTTCATCAGGTATAATACATTAACATAATATTTGGAAAGGGATTATTGCTAGGAAATCAACATAATATCTTTTTGAAAAGCAATTATTGTTAGCAGTACATGCAAATGAAAAATGGAAAGCTACTGTCTCATTGATTGCATGCCATGCACTAATAAAAATGGCTTACCATAAACGGCCTGGGTGCCCATGCACCTAGGTGCCCCAAACATTTTACCTATATATATATATATATATATATATATATATATATATATATATATATATATATATATATAGCAATTGAACCCCTCAGGGGCGGCTAGCTACATGTATATTAATTTAAACTAGATCTAAATTTCCCTACATACTTCATATATGACTCATGTCAGTGGCTATATAAAAGAAATCATGACAGGATGTAGTATACTGATGCGTCGGATGCCATTCAACTGTTGTAGCATGCATGTGATAATTCATGTGCGTTCTAGCTAAGATTTGAACACTCCACATGTCACCACCACATGCCTGCACGTGCGACCTCAGCTATTAGCTTTGGTGAAAGGTAATGACAATCTACTTGACCAATGCATGTAAGCTTAAAATTGACGAAAAGACCTAAGATAGTCAAGTTGAAGGCATATTGTTTTGTCTGTTGGATCTTCTCTTTATGTCGGCATCCATAGGCCAAATAAGTAGCTCTTATTGTATGGATGGATGTGTATGCCATCATATATTATAGGTGTGGACAGTACAACAAGTGCATCCATGTTATAATCTCTATGGATGCTATATAGATGCGGTGCTTGTACCTTAGTTTCTTATCCATTGGACACATAGATCTCAATGCTTAGACCGTGGTATAGATAACATGATGTGGATGTGCCATCCAGAGAATATTTCAAAATCATCTGATCTACAGATGTACAGTTTATAAATGCCGGTTAATGAAGGCCTTGATGTAGTAATATGAATCTTTAGTCGACTTGCTAGTTGTTCACTGCATAATAATATTACTATGGTAAGATCACGTCATATTAATTAAATTAGAGCATGTAGCTATACCAGTGATAAAAAGGTTAAGATCCATTTAATTAGCTTGCCTTTATGATATTGGTTTTACTTGCAAAGTCTGGCCCAATAGAGAGTAAATTTCGATACGGATCCCCAAAAATTAAACCAAGTTATTGAAAATCCGTTCATTTTTCTTTTGCGGCTGAAAAATCCATTTTATTAAGTTTCTACAACAGAGCCGCATATTCTATATTTAATGGATTTACAATACAACAAAACCACCGCTAGAAAAGAAAATTGCATCCCAGTCCTTGGAGATACAAGTTAAAGAGGTTCTTAGCATGTCAGCAACTTGCATTAGTATTGGAATTTATGTAAATGTATAGTATGATGTGTATCTTACTTGCTAATATTCTGATCTAGAATTCCCTAAAATAAAGGTCAAATAGAGTACATATTTATCAAAGATGATGAATCACTGATTAGCTTATGGTAATATAGATGCTTATCACCTCGAACAGTGGACTAACTAGAACGGAAGAACTTGGAGTATATGCGTGTCACCATTAAGCATTGAGATATGTTCATCTAATAAACAAGATAACCAAATTCATGTAGTGTACACTTGAAACATTGTACAGCTTTTGTGCAACATCTCAATAAAGAGTGTAAAACCTATGGATAAAACATCTTTTGGGACACCCTTTTGACGCACTTAGAAATCTGCCATTGTAACAAAGTGGGAAGCATATGTCATATAAGACAATTATCCATGCAAATAATAGCTAGTTGGCCATAGGTGATTACAAAAAATGCAAGATGACTCGACATCTACAAATATAGACAAATGATGTGGATTCGTTCATGACTAGCATCTTAGGTCTGTTAGTCAATAGTAAGCTAACTTACATCTGTCAAGTCATATAGTTGGTGTGCATACTTGGCTTGGTTCGCGTCCAACAATAAGTATCAATTAGTGTCAAGAAAAGAAACAAGAAGTATAAATTATATTCCCAAGGGATGGCCGCAGGTATCGTAATTTAAATTTGATTGTTTGAATTGTCATCTGTACCTCATGTATTATTCATGGCAGTGGCCTATAAAAAATTATGACATGATATGATAGTTAATGTGTATTTTAGATAAGGTCTCAACAGTCCACATGTTAGGGCATCTCCAGCCGCGCCCCCAAGAAGGCCCCCCAGGCGTTTTTTCGTCCGCCGGCGCCAAAAAATCAGCCCAGTCGCGCTCCCAAGAGCCCACTTTTCGCCGGCTCGGGCCGAAATTGGCGCCGGCGGACCCAACCTGAACCCGACGCGCTGGGGGTCGCTCGGGGGCGCCGGGCGAATCGTTTTTGGTGCAAAGAGCCGCGGGCCCGCCGCGTCAGCGACTCTACTCTCTTCTCGCCCCTTCGTCGTCCTCATCGCCTCGTTTCCCTCAGCGAATCAATGCCAAAGCTGCCGCGCGCTGCCGCGCCGGTCAGCCTCCATTGATGCCTCACGGGCGGCGCAGTGAAGGTTGGGCGACGCGTCCCTCGACCGCCACGCAATCACGCCACGCGTAACGCGCCGGCCAAGCCTACCACGCGGCGTATCCACCTATAAAAGCCGACTGCAAGCGCGCCGGAGAGACTCACCCCGATCATCCACCGACGACGCGCTCATTTCTCCCCCTTTCCTCCTCTCGCCGTCACCAGTTGAGAAAGCATGGCCGAGCGTTTCCCAGGCGACGGCGCGGCGGCGAACGGATTCGGGCGCCGTCATCTGCACGAGGATGAGGCCCGCCTCCTTTTCGAGGCCGAGTACCCGGTCCCACCGGACATGCGGGTGCCCGGGGCGTGGAGGATCAGCGCCGGCGGCGTGCCGGTGCCCCCGGTACCCACCGGCGCGGCGCGGCGTGCGGAGATCGCACGCATCCGCTCGTCCCTGCCGCGTGCGGCAAGGGAGGGGCCACTGTACGTCCCCGACAGCCCGCTCTGGGAGCCCTACTTCCGTCGCCGTCACGCCGAGCAGCTCGAGGCCACCAACGGCGTCGTGCCCTCCGGCAGGCTCAACTCCGAGGGCCGGCGCCGGTGGTGGGGCGTGCCCGGCCGCACGTTGGAGGCCGTCCTCGAGTACATCGAGGGCGGCAACACGTCGTGCCTCGAGTATCCTGCTCCCCCGTCCTTCTCACGCCGCCAGGGAAGCTCCTGGACGCCGAGGCGCATGGAGACCAGGGTGTCCTCCTCCTCGTCTGGCAGCTCTCCCTGCCTCCACCTCCGCCCCGTCAAGCCAGAGCCCCAGGACACGCCTGTCAGCGAGCGTACCCGCAGCTCCGGCGGCTCTCCCTGCCTCCACCTCCGCCCCGTCAAGCCGGAGCCCCAGGACACGCTTGTCAGCGCGCGTACCCGCAGATCCGGCGCCCTCGTCGAGTCCAAGGTGGAGTCCAGCCTCCCCCCGGAGTACGAGGAGATATCCCGGCGTGGCTTCTCCGACGAGGACGCCATGCGGTGGTCGCGCGACGACTACGTGCGCGAGGAGATGGTCCGGCAGCGCCGGGCCCTGGAGGAGATCGCCGTCAGCAAACGTGGGCGTGAGGACGAGGACGGTGTCGTCGTCCTCGATAGCGACGAGGACGACGCCCCCGGACCGTCCAACCCGCCGCGCCAACCGGGCGAGGGATGCAGCAGGGACGGCGGAGGCGTAGGCGGGGGCGACGACGACGACGACGAAGGCGGTGACTACACGCGGTTCTACAGCCTCCTCGGCATGTAGAACCGCGTGGGCGGGCGGCGAGGCGGGCGGCGAGGGAGACGGCGGGGTAGCCCGCGGTAGTTTTTTTCTTTTTTTTTGTAAAATATGTTTAAATTTGAACGAACTCGCCCGTGTTTGCGTTGTGTTTGCGCGGAATTTGAACATTTTAAAAACCCGTGGGGGCCGCGACTGGGGGGCATCACGCCCCCAGTGCGCGGTTTAGCGCCGGTGCGCCCCCAGGGGCGATTTTTTGCCCCTCCTGGGGGCCAACGGCTGGAGATGCCCTTACCACCACATGCATGTACGTGAGGATTTAGCCATTAGCTATGACGAAAGGTCATGACAATCTACTACAAGTCCATATATGTTATTGTACAAAAGTGGCAACAACTCTGCCATGGATTAAGGGAGAACAAGTGCAATATGTACAGGGAGATAAAGCCCGAAAGCTAGCCAAAAACATAGGGAAATGAAAAGAAAAAAAATGGGTCAACAAACAAACGCAGTCCATCGTCGACCCTCCAAAGAAAAGAAAAACTATGGTTGGATTGGAGTCGTGGTGGCTAGGGCTGCAAGTAAAGCTCGAGGCTCGTAAGCCACTCAAGATCGACTCGTATTTTGTTTCGACTTGAGATTGATTTGAAAAGAAATGAGCTGAGAATGAGCAATTTATGTAGCTCGATCGAGAAACGAGCTAATCATGAGCCAACACTCGCTCGCTCGATTTAGCTCGATAGCTCTACATTATATAATAATATTAAATAGTTTTGATAGATATGAAAATAAAATTGTATAATTTTTTCATATCCGTTGCGTACAACTTTTTTCCATTTTACCTACTAGCGAATATGAAAGCTTGTTGCAGCGCTGATTTTTTTGCCTCAATAAGGCACGTGGAGAGCCATGTGTCAAAAATATCCTATTATTCTTGGCCAGAGTTTTAGAACGGACGGCACCTTCATTTTTCTATTTTTCTGGTTCATTCCGATCTCTTTCTATTAAGTACTAGTCTTCCCTTGAGAGAAAATAAATCAAATTGTACAGTAGTTTCTTTTGTAGCCCATCTTGTTTGAAAAAACGCCTTACATTATGAAAACATCATTTTATTTATCTCAAAACTAGCTCGGGATCTATATAAGTTGAGCACGAGCCACTTTCTACAACTCGACATTGAGCTTCGCTGAATTCGGCTTGCTTGAATTATAGTATAAGCCGAATTGTGCCTAGTCCAACTTGCTCGGGCTAGACTCGTTTGCATCCCTAGTGGTGGCAAAGACATGGAGGTCAATTGCTTCACGAGAGAGGGTCGCAGCTTGAGCCGAGGTACGTGTGGTGGCTCGAAACATTCTGATTGGCCTGACTTCCAAATATTTCACATAATGTAGCTGGCCTCCCCCATTGAGTTACCGTGTGTTTGAACCTTGGGTGGTCTTGGTGTGCAAGAGGATGTTCCGGTTGTAAGAGCATGTACACCCAGACTTGACAAATTCGCCCCCCTAAAAGTCCGTGGATGCGCCCGACCAGTGTCCGGTCGTGTCCGTTTTGAGCCCTTATTTGTTTGTGCATGCAGTCATGCTCCTCATTTTATTTCTTATATGTTCGGTCACTTGCATGTGATTGTTGACGATGAAGAGAGAGAAAGAAAAAAAAAAGTAAGAGAAATGGTCGTCCGGAGTGGGCCGTGTCTTACATGTCGGACTGATCAGGTGCGTACGGACGCTTCCATGAGCTCTCATATCCTCCCTACATTTGGCCTCTATATGAAGGTCTGCATAAAAACCGAGCGTATAAGGATAATATGAGGGGTCATATTGCATCATGGTTTTTATTTTTTCTCATGTATAGTCACTGAACGGGCGCGTCTACGGATGTTTCAGAAGGATTTGGGGAGCCCACCTATAGATCCTCTAAGAGCAAGGATAATGATATAGCCAACTGCTAGCTATATCTCATTGTCATGTCATCTATCATTGGTCTAAAGTGAAGATGTATAGAGATGTACTTTTGTATTAATACATCATCATCTTACACACTCACAAAGTTTCTTGGAGCCCATGCTCGGGGCCGGCTCTTGAACAGGCTTTTCCCCCGCTTGTAAATAAAGCAACACTCAAAGAAGTACATGGCCGAACAATACAAGATGGTCATGTAACTCTTTTACAAAGCCGATCCTTAGATATTTGACACACGCAAAACACACACGACTACGCTACCGGTAACGAGCACCAGAAGAACTAAACATCCCTACACTACGACCTAGCACACCTAAACTCCACGACAACACCCCCAAGAGGGAGAATGGCGTAGAGTGTCGCCACTGTCGAGTCCAAACTGGACAAAGGACTTCACTCAGGTCGGCTCTGAGAGGGTGTCAGGGGCGGCCACGTATTAGCTTTGGTGAAAGGTCATGACTATCTACTTGACCCATGCATATAAGCTTAAAATTGACGAGAAGACCTAAGATAGTCAAATTGAAGCCATATTGTTTTGGCTGTTAGTATATTGCCGACAGATCTTGTCTTTATGTAGGCATCCATAGGCCAAATAAGTAACTCTTATTTATGGATGGACCTGGGTATGCCATGATATATTATGGGTGTGGACAGTATGTCCAGTGCATCCATGTTATAATCACTATGGATGCTATATAGATGTGGTGCTTGTATCTTAGTTCCTTATCCATTGGACACATATATCTCAATGCTTAGCCTGTGGTATAGATAACATGATGTGGATGTGCCATCCGGAGAATATTTCCAAATCATCTGATCTACAGATGTACTGTCTATAAATGTCGGTTAAAGAAGTCCTTGATGTGGTAAGATTATGAATATTTAGTCGACTTGCTAGTTGTGCAATGCATAATAATATTAATATGGTAAGATCACGTCACAGTAATGAAATTAGAGCATGTAGCTATACCAGTTATGAATATGTTAAGATCCATTTAATTAACTTGCATTTATGATATTGGTTTTATTTGCAAAGTCTGGCCCAATAGAGAATAAATTTCCATACAGATCACCAAACGTTAAACCGAGTTGTTGAAAATCCATTTAATTTTTTTCGGGTGAAAAAACCATTTAATTAACTTCCTAGAACAGAGTCCTATGCTCTATATTTAATGGATTTAGCAATACAAGAAAAACCACCGCTAGAAAACAAAATTGCATCCCGGTCCTTGGAGATAACTATGTACTGTGCGACCTGCAATGGATAAACGTCAATATCGTACATACAAGTTAAAGAGGTTCTTAACATGTCAGCAACTTGCATTAGTATTGGAATTTCTGTAAATGTATAGCCTGATGTGTATCTTACCCGCTAATATTCTGATCTAGGCTTCCCTAAAATTAAGTTTATATATAGTACATATCTATCAAAGCTAATGAAGTACTGATTAACTTATGTCTATATAGATGTTTATCACCTCGAACAATGGGCTAACCAAAACAGAAGAACTTGGAGCATATGTGTGTCACTGTTAAGCATTGAGATATGTTAATATAATAAACATGATAACCAAATTGATGTAGTGGACACTTGAAACATTGTACATATGTGTGTGTGTGTGTGTGTGTGTCTATAGCACTTTTGTATAACATCTCAATAAAAATGTAAAAGCTAGGGATAAAACATTTTTTGGGACATCATTTTGACGCACTTAGAAATTTTCCACTGCAACAAAGAGGGAACCATATATCATATAAGACAATTCGTCCATCAAATAATAGCTAGTTGGTCAATGGACGATTACAAAAAGTGCAAGATCACTTGGCATCTACTAATACAGAAAAATGATATGGATTGACTAGCATCTTAGGTCTATTCGCCAATATTAAGCTCAATTACATCTGTCAAGTCAGATAGTTGGTGCGCATACCTGGCACGGTTTGCGTCCAGCAAGAAGTATTAATTATTGTCCAGAGAAAAAACAAGAAGTATCAATTATATTCCCCAGGGGTGGCGGCAGGTATAATATTTTAAATTTGATTATTTGAGTTGTCCTATGTACTTCATATATTATTGATGGCAGTGGCCTCTAAACAAATTATGACATGATTTGATAGTTAATGTGCGTTCTAGATAAGATTCTCAACAGTCCGCATGTTACCACCACATGCATGTACGTGAGGACTCAGCCATTAGCTGTGACGAAAGGTCATGACAATCTACTACAAGTCCATATTTGGTATTGTACCAAAGCGGCAACATGTCTGCCATGGATTTAGGGAGAACAGGTGCAATATGTACAGGGAAACAAAGCCCGAAAACTAGCCAAAAACATAGATAAATGAAAATAAGAAAGATGGGTCGACAAACAAACACAGTCTGTCGTCGACCCTCCAAATTAAAGAAAATGAAAAGTACGGTTGGATTGGAGTTGTGGTGGCAAAGACATGGAGGTCAATTGCTTCACGGGAAAGGGTCGCAAGTTAAGTCGAGGTACACGAGGTGGCCTGAGACATTCTTATTTGTCTCTCTTCCACATATTTCACATAATGTAGTCGGCCTCCCCCATTGAGTTACCATGTGTTTGAGACTTGCGTGGTCTCGGCGTCAGCGACGGAGGCAGGGGCCTTGGCCCCCTATGCTCTCACAAATAAAGCTATATGTGCTCCTAATCCTCCATTTTCAAACATTATTAGCAAGATTTAGATGATTTGGCCCTGTCTAACATTATATACATGTTGGCCCCCTCTATATTGAGTTTCTAGCTCCTCCACTGCTCGGCGTGCAGGAGGACGTTCAGGTCGTAAGAGTATGTACAACCCGACTTAGCAAATCCGCCCCCCTAAACATCCGCGGACGTGTCCGATCAGTGTCCGGGCATGTCCGTTTTTAGCCCTTATTTTTTCGTGCATGTACTCATGCTCCTCATTTTCTCCCTTATATGTCTGGTCACTTCCATGTGATCGTTTGAAGAGAGAGAAAGAAAAGAAAAAAATAAAGAAAGAGAAAAAGTGGTCCAGAGTTGGTCGCGTCTTACATGGCAGATTAACCAGGTGCATACGGACGTGTCCACAAGCTCTCATATCCTCCCAACAATTGGTCTCAATATACGGATTTGCAGACAACCCAAACGTATAGGAAAGATATGAGGGGTCCTATTGGGTCACATTTTTCTTTCTCTCCCAATGTCCAGTCACTAACCCGGCATGTCTGCGGACGTTTGAGAGGGATTTGGGGAGCCCGGCTGTAGATGTTCTAAGAGCAAGGATAATGATAGAGCCAACTGCTAGCTATATCTTATTGTCATGTCATCTGTAGTCAGCCTAAAGTTAAGATGTATAGAGGTGTAATTCTTTATTAATACTTGATCATCTTACTACTCACAAAGTTTGTTGGAGCCTGTGCTTACGGACGGCTCTCAAAACAGTATTTTGCTCTGCTTCATAAATAAAGCAACACCCGAAGAAGTACACGGCTAAACGACATAAAATGGTGAGGTAGCTCTCTTACAAAGTCGATCCTCGGATATACGACACACACAGAACGCACACGGCTACACTACCAGCAACGAGCACTGTATGAACTAAACACCCCCATGCTACAACCTAGCACATCTAAGCTCCATGACAATGCCCCCAAGAAGGAGAACGACACAGAGCATCGCCGCTGCCAACTAAAGGTCTTCACTCAGGCCGGCTTTGAGAGGGGTTCAGGGGGCGGCCGCCCTGGGCCCACCCATGAGGCACATGTACGTCGACACTAGTAGAAAACCGGCCTTTTGTCCCGGTTCATAAGGGCCTTTAGTCCCGGTTCTTGAACCGGGACAAAAGGGTCGTTACTAATGCCCTCACCCTTTAGTCCCGGTTCAAACCAGAAGCGGGACAGATGGGCCTCCACGTGGCCTGTGCGCCGAGCCCAGGCAGGAGGGCCTTTGGTCCCGGTTGGTGGCACCAACCGGGACCAATAGACCTCCACGCGTCAGCCATTTCTGTGGCTGGGTTTTTTGGTTTTTTTGAAAGGGGGGGAGTTTGAGGGTTTTGGGGGGTTAATTTAGTTATTTCATATATTGTGTTAGATAGCTAATTAATAGAGAGAAGTGTCCTCTCTTATGTCCGTGCTTGGTCGACGCTACGTACTATACATACGTATAGAGAGGACTAGACACGCTAGCTAGCTAGTAAGCAAACGAAGGAAACAGAAGATCGTCATGAACATATATGCATACAGAGAGAAGTGATATCGACCACCTCTCCTTCTCCGAGAGATTGGTCGAACAACAAGTTCTCGTATATCTATCGTCCGACACTACCGGCTACATATATACAATAATTATCTCTTACAAATATAATCTCCTAAATTATGGACGCATGGTCCACATAGTATTCTCCGTCTTCAGCGATCACGTGGTCAAGAAAGAATGCCGCCAATTCCTCTTGAATTGCTCGCATGCGATCTGGTGCTAGGAGTTCATTCCGCATCCGAAACATCTAATTTGAAGAAGGGGGTCAATACATATATATATGAATGAATGGAAACTCAACACAAATGATGGTAATAAAATAAAATTGTGAATATTGTTATTTACGCACTTCATATTGTTTGTCAGAGTACCCGCCCCGCTCACAGGTCGTGTGGCGGATGGACTCGCAGACGTAGTATCCACAGAAATCATTCCCTTGTTCCTGCCACAACCACTTTACAAGAAATAGAGGTCAATCAAACTGATAAGCAAGAACGCCAAATGGTATTGATGAAACTAGCGCTTGAATCAATAGCTAGGAGACGCGCGGAACATGCTACTATAGTACTTACTTTCGGGTATCTAAATTGCAGCTCCTTCGGCAGTCCCGGAGCTTTTATGGTGAATTTTCTCCAAACCCTGCCGGACAAAGAAAACAATTACTTGATATCAGGAAATGAACAAAGTTGCTGATATGGTGGATAATGATTGATTTAACGTACTTCTTGAGGATTTCAGTCATGTCCGCATACTCCTGAGGATCTTTTCGTCTAGAGTCCAAGACAGTTACTACTCCCTGCTCAAGCCTAATCTCCAGGAGAATATAGTGGAACCTGCGCACGCATGCATAACTCATCAATTACATTACTATAACCTGGACTAATATATAAGGGAAACCGAATATGCACAAGACAGTAACACTCACTTGAAGTTTTAAGAAAAGAGTATTATATCTTTGTGTTCATTTATTTTGAATGATCGTATCAAGTTGGCCTCGGTAACTTCGGGACGATGTTCAACCTCATTTGCATCTATGAGATATGTGTTAACGAATCCAATATCACCGATTTGTCTTTTCTTCAATTCGTCGATCTTCAATCTGCATATAATATAGTGAGGATAATTATAAATACATGCAATCAAAGAGTTGAGCTATATAGAGAGACTTAATGACAGAAGTAATTGTACTTACAAACAGTAGCAGGTGACCGTTGCTTTATCGAGGGCCAATTGATTAAAAAACTAATAGAACTCCTCAAATGGAATAGGCAACAGTTCAATTCCAACGAGGTCATGCTCCGGCTTAACTCTCGCATACAAAGTACTCCTCCCCCCGACTCTCCGCAGATTTTCAAGTACCAATCATGCAATCTTCGCATCATCGTTGATAGAGATTTTTCATCTTCGACGAGAGGCTTCCCGTACTCGTATCTGTGTATCTTCACCTCCATGGTATCATAATGTACATCGTCGGGCAGGTAATCGTCAAGATTGCTATAACCGGGCACCATCCTCGGATCAACGATGTCGCTAGGCACCTTGAGCGGGGGGGGGGGGGCACGATTGCTTCGCTTGTTCGCCGAGCTGGGCAATTTGTTTCCCAGCTGCTCGTCGTTCTTTCAGCCTTTGATCACTGACTGCACTTCCCGACCGCTCCGCTTCGGCCCATGTCTTTGCAATAATGCGCTCATAGTTGCCTTTTGGCGAAGACTTGGGTGGTTTTGTCAAGGCAGCCAGAGTGCGCTTCACTTTCACCGAATCTACCTTTTTCTCCGAAGGTGGATGTCTCTTTGCTTTCAACCCTTGAAACCATTCCTTCGCTTCGGTTCGTGCGATCTTCGCGTTCTCCTCCGGGCTCATCTCGTATGGTAACTTCTCTGGAGTCTTCAGAGAAGGACCGAATCTGTATGTCCTCCCGCCTCTGGCTGTACTGCTAGACGCCAGCAGAGCAGACGGAGCGGCAGTCTTCTTGACTTGCTTACGAGGCGGAGGAGAAGGACTACGACGCGCCGGAGCAGCTGCCGGAGCGGCGGCGGGTCTCTTCCGCCCTTGCTGACGAGGCAAAGAAGGAGTAGGCTGGCTGCTCGGGCGCGCCGGCGCAGGCGGAGAAGGAGGCGGAGTGCCGCCACGCGCCGGAGATGGAGCCGGCCGAGGGCCCTGATCGTCACTCGCCGGAGGAGGCGGTGGAGGAGGCGGAGTGCCCTGACTCGCCGGAGTAGGAGGAGGCGGAGGCGTCCAGTTTGGAAAGTTGATGAGCTCCTTCCGCCATAGGCATGGAGTCTTCAGAGCAGAACCCAGCCGAGTCTCCCCTTCTCCGGTAGGGTGGTCAAGCGGGAGGTCCTCAAATCCCTCCGTTATTTCATCCACCATCACCTTAGCATATCCTTCTGGAATTGGCTGGAAGTGAAAAGTTGCGTCGGGTTCATTAGGAAAAACAGAGCCAACAGCCGCCTTGACCTTCATATTCATCCATTGCGTTATAAGGTGGCAATTTTGAGCCTCCATGATAGCATCCACGGGATAGCTGGCAGGAGCCGTCAAGACAAGCTCCGGCTGAAGCAGCTCGGTGGAAGTCATGCTGCTTCTCCGCTGAGATGGCGGGGTAGCTTCAGGGGAAGCTTCGGCAGTTCGTTTGCTGCGATTTGCTTCTCGTTCCTCTATCCCGAGTACCCTTGCTTTAAGCGCCTACAGTTCGGACTGCTGCACTTTCTTCCTCCTCTCCTGGCTTTTGTAACCGCCTGCGTCCGGAAACCCAGCCCTCCACGGAATGGAGCCTGGCGTGCCTCGTGTCCGTCCAGGGTGCTCAGGATTCCCGAGGGCCTTTGTGAGCTCGTCGTTCTCTCTGTCTGGACGGAACGTCCCTTGCTGCGCTGCATTGATATAGTACCGAAGCTTTTTCAAGGGTATGTCAAGTTGCTCGTCCGTCCAAATGCACTTCCCTGTTACAGGGTCCAAGGTTCCGCCAGCCCCGAAGAACCAAGTCCGGCAACGGTCTGGCCAGTTCATTATCTCTGGTTCGATCCCTTTTTCAAGCAGATCATTCTCACCCTTGGCCCACTTAGGCCGGGCTACGAGGTAGCCACCTGACCCCGTGCGATGGTGAAGCTTCTTCTTCGCAGCATTTTTCTTGTTTGTCGCCGACATCTTCTTACTCTTTTCCGATGTCTTGCGGGCCACAAATGCAGGCCAGTCATCTCTGACCTTCTCATATATGCCCTTGAATTCTGGTGTCTCTTCTTTTTCGACAAACCTATTCAGGTCTTTCTTCCACCTCCTGAATAGGTCTGCCATCCTCTTAAGAGCAAAAGACTTGATTAATTGCTCTTTAACTGGCTTCTCCGGATCATCCTCTGGCGGTAGGGTGAAATTTGTCTTCAGCTCAGTCCAAAGATCATTTTTCTGCATATCATTGACGTAAGACACCTCAGGGTCTTCTGTAGCCGGCTTAAACCATTGCTGGATGCTGATCGGGATATTGTCCCTAACCAGAACCCTGCACTGAGCAACAAATGCCTTCTTTGTTCGGATGGGTTCAATAGGTTGGCCGTCGGGCGCGATTGCTATGATCTCAAACCTTTCATCCGAGCTCAACTTTTTCTTCGGGCATCGTCTCTTTACCTCAGTTGTGCTCGATCCGGAAGGCTAGAAAAAAGAACAAAGACTTAATTAATATGTGTACATACCAAAACAATGAATGCATCAATTAGCTAGTCAGCACAGGCTTAACTAATATATATATATACCTGGCCGGAGCCGTCATCACGGTCTCCTTCTTGCACCGGTATTGGGTCACTGGAGCCGTCCTCACGTTCTCCTTCTTGCACCGGCATTAGGTCACCGGAGCTAGCTTCTTCACCCTCTCCTTCCAGACCATCGGTGTCGTTGAGAAACAACGAGATGGCATCACTTCCTTCTGCGATTATGTCCCTCAACAACGCTTCTTTTGCTTCGTCTCGGTCGGTGTCCATAGTTTCTACAAATATGTACAACATGGCAATTATTATTCAAACATGACAGATGGATATATTAGTGGCAAACGTAGATCTAGCTAGCTAATCACAATAAGGAATCATATTAATTAGCGGCCTTGACGCTGCTTCTCTAGGGTTTCGGGTGGCCTCGACAACGCTTCAAGGGTTAGGGGTGGCCTCGAGAACGCTTCAAGGAGGGGGTAATATCGACACCCCCGCCCACGTGTTGAAGCTATCGGGAGGGGGCGGGTATATCGACAACAATGACACTACATCTATGTCCCTCGACGACCCTCGTTCCTGATAAAAAAAAGAGGAGGAAGAAGAAAAAAAGATGAGAAGAAAGAATCTAGAAGATTCTTTCTTCTCATCTTTTTTTTCTTCCTCTTATTTTTTTATCCTCTTCTTCCTCTCATGTTTGAGAAGATAGAAGGAAAAAAAGAAGACAAAAAAGGAGAAGAAGAAAGGAATAGTGGAGAGGAAGAGAAAATAGAAACTATGGACATTAATTAATAGTGGAGCAGAGCGCCGGCGGGGCAGAGGGGCATGGCGGCAGCGCGGTGGCGCCGGCGGGGCAGGGCAGGGGCGGCTGGGCGGCGCGCGGCGCCAGCGCAGGGCAGGGGCGGCGCGCGGCGCCAGCGCAGGGCAGGGGCGGCGGCGCGGCGGCTGCGCAGGACAGGGGCCGGCGCAGGGGCGCGGTACGGGAGGGGCTGTACAGTGCTCACAGGGGGGGCGGCCGGCAACGGCGAAGGCGATCAGCCTGACAGCGTCGGTGGCGACAGCGACGGCGAAGGCGAGCAGCCTGACGGCGTCGGTGGCGATGGCGACGAGGAGGAGCAGGGGCGTCGGTCGGCGACGGCGACAAGGAGGAGCAGGGGGCGTCGGGGGAGAAGTGGGTGATTTGGTCGAAAACTGCGAAGTGCTGTATATATAGCAAGAGCATTGGTCCCGGTTCATGAAACCAACCGGGACTAATGCCACCTTTAGTCCCGGTTGGTGCCACCAATCGGGACCAAAGGCCTCTTTTCAGCAGCCCAAAGGGCGGGAAGCGGCGGCCTTTGGTCTCGGTTGGTGGCACCAACCGGGACTAAAGGGGGGCCTTTGGTCCCGGTTCGTACCACCAACCGGGACCAAAGGCCTTGTGCTGTGCGCCCAAATGTTTAGTCCCACCTCGCTAGTTGAGAGGGAGCCGCACCTGTTTATAAGGTGCGGTGCGCCTTCCCTCTCGAGCTCCTCTCTAAAGCAGGCTTTCGGGCCTAACCGTGCAATGTGTGCCTGTGGGCCTACTGGGCCTCCCGTGGGCCTGAATCCTGGCCCATGGTAGGGTTTCTAGTCGTATTCAGGCCGTGGGTGCCCATTAGGTGGCATTTTTTTGTTTTTTGTTTTTTTTCTACTTACAACAAAATACTTATTGTTGCTATATTTAATTCTTTTTGCTTTCTGTTAGTGACATTAGTTTTAAAATTTGAATAGTTTAAATTTGGGTGAATCACTAGTTTATGAATAACTTTACTATAAAAATTGATTTTTGAGTCAATCTTTTTCCTTCTTTTTAATATTACTGTGTTTTATTATTATACTCAATTTGGTAATTTTAGTTAGTCATAACAAATATTATAGGCATTTTTTTTTCTTTTTTGCTATTTATTTTTTAATTCTTTTTGCTTTCAGGTCAGCAAAATTATAAACTTTCTATTAGTGTCATTAGTTTTAGAAAAAAATATAAACTTTCTGTTAGTGCCATTAGTTCTCAAATTTGAATAGTTAAAATATGAATTCTTTGAAATTTGTGTGAATCACAAGTTTGTGATTAACTTTACTAAAGAAATGAACATAGATGCACCTATAGAGAAAATTCGACCTAAATTCATAGTTTTCAAATGAACTCTGAAAAAGTTGGCATAGCATACTCGTCTGTTACAAATTTGGCATGGTATCATCATAATAGTTGCGCGAGAAAGTCTTCACTTTTTCTTCGCTTGTGTCATTTGCTTATTGCGTCGTAACCATGGATAATCTTCATCATTTATCAGGATGCTTGGGTCAGCCTTGACATTGAAGGGAGGAATTTCATGAAACTTTTCATAATCTTCAGACATGTCTGTCTTGCCCTCCACTCCCAGGATGTCCCTTTTTCCTGAAAGAACTATGTGGCGCTTTGGCTCATCGTATGTTGTATTCGTTTCCTTATCTTTTCTTTTTCTCGGTCTGGTAGACATGTCCTTCACATAGATAACCCGTGCCACATCATTGGCTAGGACGAACGGTTCATGAGTGTACCCAAGATTTTTCAGATCGACTGTTGTCATTACGTACTGTGGGTCTACATGTACCCCGCCTCCTAACAAATTAACCCGTTTGCACTTAAACAAAGGGACCTTAAAATCTTGTCCGTAGTCAAGTTCCCATATGTCCACTATGTAACCATAATATGTGTCCTTTCCCTTCTCGGTTGTTGCATCAAAGCGGACACCGCTGTTTTGGTTGGTGCTCTTTTGATCTTGGTCAGTCGTGTAAAATGTATTCCCATTTATCTCATATCCTTTGTAAATCAATACAGTCAAAGATGGTCCCCTGGACAACAAGTACAACTCATCACAAACAGTGTTGTCACCTTTGAGACGTGCTTCCAACCAACTGCTGAAAGTCCTAATGTGTTCACATGTAATCCAGTCGTCACACTGCTCTGGGTGTTTGGAGCGCAGACTGTTCTTGTGTTCATCGACATACGGGGTCACCAAGGTAGAGTTCTGTAGAACTGTGTAGTGTGCTTGAGACCAAGAATGCCCATCCCTGCATATTATTGAGTCCGCTCCTAGCGTGCCTTTTCCAGTCAGTCTCCCCTCATACCGCGATTTAGGGAGACCTATCTTCTTAAGGCCAGGAATGAAGTCAACACAAAACCCGATGACATCCTCTGTTTGATGGCCCATGGAGATGCTTTCTTCTGGCCTAGCGCAGTTACGAACATATTTCTTTAGGACTCCCATGAACCTCTCAAAGGGGAACATATTGTGTAGAAGTACGGGCCCCAGAATGACAATCTCGTCGACTAGATGAACTAGGACATGCGTCATGATATTGAAGAAGGATGTTGGGAACACCAGCTCGAAGCTGACAAGACATTGTGCCACATCACTCCTTAGCCTTGGTACGATTTCTGGATCAATCACCTTCTGAGAGATTGCATTGAGGAATGCACATAGCTTCACAATGGCTAATCAGACATTTTCTGGTAGAAGCCCCCTCAATGCAACCGGAAACAGTTGCGTTATAATCACGTGGCAGTCATGAGACTTGAGGTTCTGGAACTTTTTCTCTGGGATATTTATTATTCCCTTTATATTCGACGAGAAGCCAGTCGGGACCTTCATACTGAGCAGGCATTCAAAGAAGATTTCTTTCTCTTCTTTCGTAAGAGCGTAGCTGGCAGGACCTTCATACTGCTTCGGAGGCATGCCGTCTTTTTCATGCAAACGTTGCAGGTCCTCCCGTGCCTCAGGTGTATCTTTTGTTTTCCCATACACGCCCAAGAAGCCTAGCAGGTTCACGCAAAGGTTCTTCGTCACGTGTATCACGTCGATTGAAGAGCGGACCTCTAGGTCTTTCCAGTAGGGTAGGTCCCAAAATATAGATTTCTTCTTCCACATGGGTGCGTGTCCCTCAGCGTCATTCGGAACAGCTAGTGCGCCGGGACCCTTTCCAAAGATTAGTGTAAATCATTGACCATAGCAAGTACGTGATCACTGGTACGCATGGCGAGCTTCTTCCGGTGATCTGCCTCACCTTTGAAATACTTGCCTTTCTTTCGACATTGATGGTTGGTCGGAAGAAATCCACGATGGCCCAGGTACACATTCTTCCTGCATTTGTCCAGGTGTATACTTTCAGTGTCATCTAAACAGTGTGTGCATGCGTGGTATCCTTTGTTTGTCTGTCCTGAAAGGTTACTGAGAGCGGGTCAATCGTTGATGGTCACGCACAGCAACGCCTTTAGGTTAAATTCCTCTTGTATATGCTCATCCCACGTACGTACACCATTTCCATTCCACAGCTGTAAAAGTTCTTCAACTAATGGCCTTAGGTACACATCAATGTCGTTGCCGGGTTGCTTAGGGCCTTGGATGAGAACTGGCATCATAATGAACTTCCGCTTCATGCACATCCACCATTCGATTGCACTAGAGGTCAATCCATCACAGATTACTGATTTGGAAATAATTAGATAGTTTGGAAATAGTCATAAAGATAATAATAAATGGATACCATTAATTATGGTCCAACACGCCATGCATGTTAACATTTTTTAGCTAGAAAAAAATACCCATGCATGGCATCCTTCCTTGTTGAGAGACGTTAGTAATACAAATTGGAGAGAGAAAATGTCCTAGGGTATACGTACATTTTTTCATATTTGTATGATCTGACGTCTGTTGCATGGTTGGCTGGACACATACAACATTTTTATTATTTTAAGATAGTATTCTTTTTCCTATGATTTTATCACTTCGGGTATTAGATACCTATGGATGCCATATTTCACGTACCGAGGTATATACGCAACCATATTTTTACTTTCTACATGTTGATGGGATACCTACAATATTTTCCTACCATTTCTCACATAGGTATATACACGGGCACGCACATTGGGTATATTGTTTTATTTTTAAGTTTCTTGGGTATATACAAGGAGGTTTGTGAGTATGTCGTATATCCCTAATAAAGGTAACAAATCATGTGTCGGTATCAACTTGCATTGTACATTCCTCATAAAAGTACAAAAAACTAGAATCCTATTTTTTTAAGTATATACATACTCGTGATATTTTCAAATTAGCCGTGAAAAAGTGTCACCTAGCATAATTTTTCTCATGATATACTCACGACTAATTTATTTAAGTATATACATACCAGATTTACATACATACTCATAATATTTTCGAGGTATCTACATACTCCTAATATTTTCAAGGTATCTACATACTCATAATATTCATTAGGTCTTTTTAGTAGGTATTTGAGATATCTGAGGTATGTCCATATATAATTTTTATTTGGTATAATACAATGGGTATGTGTATATTCTTAGTACATATAATACCACGGGTATATGTATATTTTTCATTAAACAATACTTATGGTATGTGTATATTTTTATTAGATATAATAGCCCGTGTATGGATATATTTTCATCAGGTATAATACATTAACATAATATTTGGAAAGGGATTATTGCTAGGAAATCAACATAATATCTTTTTGAAAAGCAATTATTGTTAGCAGTACATGCAAATGAAAAATGGAAAGCTACTGTCTCATTGATTGCATGCCATGCACTAATAAAAATGGCTTACCATAAACGGCCTGGGTGCCCATGCACCTAGGTGCCCCAAACATTTTACCTATATATATATATATATATATATATATATATATATATATATATATATATATATATATATATATATAGCAATTGAACCCCTCAGGGGCGGCTAGCTACATGTATATTAATTTAAACTAGATCTAAATTTCCCTACATACTTCATATATGACTCATGTCAGTGGCTATATAAAAGAAATCATGACAGGATGTAGTATACTGATGCGTCGGATGCCATTCAACTGTTGTAGCATGCATGTGATAATTCATGTGCGTTCTAGCTAAGATTTGAACACTCCACATGTCACCACCACATGCCTGCACGTGCGACCTCAGCTATTAGCTTTGGTGAAAGGTAATGACAATCTACTTGACCAATGCATGTAAGCTTAAAATTGACGAAAAGACCTAAGATAGTCAAGTTGAAGGCATATTGTTTTGTCTGTTGGATCTTCTCTTTATGTCGGCATCCATAGGCCAAATAAGTAGCTCTTATTGTATGGATGGATGTGTATGCCATCATATATTATAGGTGTGGACAGTACAACAAGTGCATCCATGTTATAATCTCTATGGATGCTATATAGATGCGGTGCTTGTACCTTAGTTTCTTATCCATTGGACACATAGATCTCAATGCTTAGACCGTGGTATAGATAACATGATGTGGATGTGCCATCCAGAGAATATTTCAAAATCATCTGATCTACAGATGTACAGTTTATAAATGCCGGTTAATGAAGGCCTTGATGTAGTAATATGAATCTTTAGTCGACTTGCTAGTTGTTCACTGCATAATAATATTACTATGGTAAGATCACGTCATATTAATTAAATTAGAGCATGTAGCTATACCAGTGATAAAAAGGTTAAGATCCATTTAATTAGCTTGCCTTTATGATATTGGTTTTACTTGCAAAGTCTGGCCCAATAGAGAGTAAATTTCGATACGGATCCCCAAAAATTAAACCAAGTTATTGAAAATCCGTTCATTTTTCTTTTGCGGCTGAAAAATCCATTTTATTAAGTTTCTACAACAGAGCCGCATATTCTATATTTAATGGATTTACAATACAACAAAACCACCGCTAGAAAAGAAAATTGCATCCCAGTCCTTGGAGATACAAGTTAAAGAGGTTCTTAGCATGTCAGCAACTTGCATTAGTATTGGAATTTATGTAAATGTATAGTATGATGTGTATCTTACTTGCTAATATTCTGATCTAGAATTCCCTAAAATAAAGGTCAAATAGAGTACATATTTATCAAAGATGATGAATCACTGATTAGCTTATGGTAATATAGATGCTTATCACCTCGAACAGTGGACTAACTAGAACGGAAGAACTTGGAGTATATGCGTGTCACCATTAAGCATTGAGATATGTTCATCTAATAAACAAGATAACCAAATTCATGTAGTGTACACTTGAAACATTGTACAGCTTTTGTGCAACATCTCAATAAAGAGTGTAAAACCTATGGATAAAACATCTTTTGGGACACCCTTTTGACGCACTTAGAAATCTGCCATTGTAACAAAGTGGGAAGCATATGTCATATAAGACAATTATCCATGCAAATAATAGCTAGTTGGCCATAGGCGATTACAAAAAATGCAAGATGACTCGACATCTACAAATATAGACAAATGATGTGGATTCGTTCATGACTAGCATCTTAGGTCTGTTAGTCAATAGTAAGCTAACTTACATCTGTCAAGTCATATAGTTGGTGTGCATACTTGGCTTGGTTCGCGTCCAACAATAAGTATCAATTAGTGTCAAGAAAAGAAACAAGAAGTATAAATTATATTCCCAAGGGATGGCCGCAGGTATCGTAATTTAAATTTGATTGTTTGAATTGTCATCTGTACCTCATGTATTATTCATGGCAGTGGCCTATAAAAAATTATGACATGATATGATAGTTAATGTGTATTTTAGATAAGGTCTCAACAGTCCACATGTTAGGGCATCTCCAGCCGCGCCCCCAAGAAGGCCCCCCAGGCGTTTTTTCGTCCGCCGGCGCCAAAAAATCAGCCCAGTCGCGCTCCCAAGAGCCCACTTTTCGCCGGCTCGGGCCGAAATTGGCGCCGGCGGACCCAACCTGAACCCGACGCGCTGGGGGTCGCTCGGGGGCGCCGGGCGAATCGTTTTTGGTGCAAAGAGCCGCGGGCCCGCCGCGTCAGCGACTCTACTCTCTTCTCGCCCCTTCGTCGTCCTCATCGCCTCGTTTCCCTCAGCGAATCAATGCCAAAGCTGCCGCGCGCTGCCGCGCCGGTCAGCCTCCATTGATGCCTCACGGGCGGCGCAGTGAAGGTTGGGCGACGCGTCCCTCGACCGCCACGCAATCACGCCACGCGTAACGCGCCGGCCAAGCCTACCACGCGGCGTATCCACCTATAAAAGCCGACTGCAAGCGCGCCGGAGAGACTCACCCCGATCATCCACCGACGACGCGCTCATTTCTTTCTCCCCCTTTCCTCCTCTCGCCGTCACCAGTTGAGAAAGCATGGCCGAGCGTTTCCCAGGCGACGGCGCGGCGGCGAACGGATTCGGGCGCCGTCATCTGCACGAGGATGAGGCCCGCCTCCTTTTCGAGGCCGAGTACCCGGTCCCACCGGACATGCGGGTGCCCGGGGCGTGGAGGATCAGCGCCGGCGGCGTGCCGGTGCCCCCGGTACCCACCGGCGCGGCGCGGCGTGCGGAGATCGCACGCATCCGCTCGTCCCTGCCGCGTGCGGCGAGGGAGGGGCCACTGTACGTCCCCGACAGCCCGCTCTGGGAGCCCTACTTCCGTCGCCGTCACGCCGAGCAGCTCGAGGCCACCAACGGCGTCGTGCCCTCCGGCAGGCTCAACTCCGAGGGCCGGCGCCGGTGGTGGGGCGTGCCCGGCCGCACGTTGGAGGCCGTCCTCGAGTACATCGAGGGCGGCAACACGTCGTGCCTCGAGTATCCTGCTCCCCCGTCCTTCTCACGCCGCCAGGGAAGCTCCTGGACGCCGAGGCGCATGGAGACCAGGGTGTCCTCCTCCTCGTCTGGCAGCTCTCCCTGCCTCCACCTCCGCCCCGTCAAGCCAGAGCCCCAGGACACGCCTGTCAGCGAGCGTACCCGCAGCTCCGGCGGCTCTCCCTGCCTCCACCTCCGCCCCGTCAAGCCGGAGCCCCAGGACACGCTTGTCAGCGCGCGTACCCGCAGATCCGGCGCCCTCGTCGAGCCCAAGGTGGAGTCCAGCCTCCCCCCGGAGTACGAGGAGATATCCCGGCGTGGCTTCTCCGACGAGGACGCCATGCGGTGGTCGCGCGACGACTACGTGCGCGAGGAGATGGTCCGGCAGCGCCGGGCCCTGGAGGAGATCGCCGTCAGCAAACGTGGGCGTGAGGACGAGGACGGTGTCGTCGTCCTCGATAGCGACGAGGACGACGCCCCCGGACCGTCCAACCCGCCGCGCCAACCGGGCGAGGGATGCAGCAGGGACGGCGGAGGCGTAGGCGGGGGCGACGACGACGACGACGAAGGCGGTGACTACACGCGGTTCTACAGCCTCCTCGGCATGTAGAACCGCGTGGGCGGGCGGCGAGGCGGGCGGCGAGGGAGACGGCGGGGTAGCCCGCGGTAGTTTTTTTCTTTTTTTTTGTAAAATATGTTTAAATTTGAACGAACTCGCCCGTGTTTGCGTTGTGTTTGCGCGGAATTTGAACATTTTAAAAACCCGTGGGGGCCGCGACTGGGGGGCATCACGCCCCCAGTGCGCGGTTTAGCGCCGGTGCGCCCCCAGGGGCGATTTTTTGCCCCTCCTGGGGGCCAACGGCTGGAGATGCCCTTACCACCACATGCATGTACGTGAGGATTTAGCCATTAGCTATGACGAAAGGTCATGACAATCTACTACAAGTCCATATATGTTATTGTACAAAAGTGGCAACAACTCTGCCATGGATTAAGGGAGAACAAGTGCAATATGTACAGGGAGATAAAGCCCGAAAGCTAGCCAAAAACATAGGGAAATGAAAAGAAAAAAAATGGGTCAACAAACAAACGCAGTCCATCGTCGACCCTCCAAAGAAAAGAAAAACTATGGTTGAATTGGAGTCGTGGTGGCTAGGGCTGCAAGTAAAGCTCGAGGCTCGTAAGCCACTCAAGATCGACTCGTATTTTGTTTCGACTTGAGATTGATTTGAAAAGAAATGAGCTGAGAATGAGCAATTTATGTAGCTCGATCGAGAAACGAGCTAATCATGAGCCAACACTCGCTCGCTCGATTTAGCTCGATAGCTCTACATTATATAATAATATTAAATAGTTTTGATAGATATGAAAATAAAATTGTATAATTTTTTCATATCCGTTGCGTACAACTTTTTTCCATTTTACCTACTAGCGAATATGAAAGCTTGTTGCAGCGCTGATTTTTTTGCCTCAATAAGGCACGTGGAGAGCCATGTGTCAAAAATATCCTATTATTCTTGGCCAGAGTTTTAGAACGGACGGCACCTTCATTTTTCTATTTTTCTGGTTCATTCCGATCTCTTTCTATTAAGTACTAGTCTTCCCTTGAGAGAAAATAAATCAAATTGTACAGTAGTTTCTTTTGTAGCCCATCTTGTTTGAAAAAACGCCTTACATTATGAAAACATCATTTTATTTATCTCAAAACTAGCTCGGGATCTATATAAGTTGAGCACGAGCCACTTTCTACAACTCGACATTGAGCTTCGCTGAATTCGGCTTGCTTGAATTATAGTATAAGCCGAATTGTGCCTAGTCCAACTTGCTCGGGCTAGACTCGTTTGCATCCCTAGTGGTGGCAAAGACATGGAGGTCAATTGCTTCACGAGAGAGGGTCGCAGCTTGAGCCGAGGTACGTGTGGTGGCTCGAAACATTCTGATTGGCCTGACTTCCAAATATTTCACATAATGTAGCTGGCCTCCCCCATTGAGTTACCGTGTGTTTGAACCTTGGGTGGTCTTGGTGTGCAAGAGGATGTTCCGGTTGTAAGAGCATGTACACCCAGACTTGGCAAATTCGCCCCCCTAAAAGTCCGTGGATGCGCCCGACCAGTGTCCGGTCGTGTCCGTTTTGAGCCCTTATTTGTTTGTGCATGCAGTCATGCTCCTCATTTTATTTCTTATATGTTCGGTCACTTGCATGTGATTGTTGACGATGAAGAGAGAGAAAGAAAAAAAAAAGTAAGAGAAATGGTCGTCCGGAGTGGGCCGTGTCTTACATGTCGGACTGATCAGGTGCGTACGGACGCTTCCATGAGCTCTCATATCCTCCCTACATTTGGCCTCTATATGAAGGTCTGCATAAAAACCGAGCGTATAAGGATAATATGAGGGGTCATATTGCATCATGGTTTTTATTTTTTCTCATGTATAGTCACTGAACGGGCGCGTCTACGGATGTTTCAGAAGGATTTGGGGAGCCCACCTATAGATCCTCTAAGAGCAAGGATAATGATATAGCCAACTGCTAGCTATATCTCATTGTCATGTCATCTATCATTGGTCTAAAGTGAAGATGTATAGAGATGTACTTTTGTATTAATACATCATCATCTTACACACTCACAAAGTTTCTTGGAGCCCATGCTCGGGGCCGGCTCTTGAACAGGCTTTTCCCCCGCTTGTAAATAAAGCAACACTCAAAGAAGTACATGGCCGAACAATACAAGATGGTCATGTAACTCTTTTACAAAGCCGATCCTTAGATATTTGACACACGCAAAACACACACGACTACGCTACCGGTAACGAGCACCAGAAGAACTAAACATCCCTACACTACGACCTAGCACACCTAAACTCCACGACAACACCCCCAAGAGGGAGAATGGCGTAGAGTGTCGCCACTGTCGAGTCCAAACTGGACAAAGGACTTCACTCAGGTCGGCTCTGAGAGGGTGTCAGGGGCGGCCACGTATTAGCTTTGGTGAAAGGTCATGACTATCTACTTGACCCATGCATATAAGCTTAAAATTGACGAGAAGACCTAAGATAGTCAAATTGAAGCCATATTGTTTTGGCTGTTAGTATATTGCCGACAGATCTTGTCTTTATGTAGGCATCCATAGGCCAAATAAGTAACTCTTATTTATGGATGGACCTGGGTATGCCATGATATATTATGGGTGTGGACAGTATGTCCAGTGCATCCATGTTATAATCACTATGGATGCTATATAGATGTGGTGCTTGTATCTTAGTTCCTTATCCATTGGACACATATATCTCAATGCTTAGCCTGTGGTATAGATAACATGATGTGGATGTGCCATCCGGAGAATATTTCCAAATCATCTGATCTACAGATGTACTGTCTATAAATGTCGGTTAAAGAAGTCCTTGATGTGGTAAGATTATGAATATTTAGTCGACTTGCTAGTTGTGCAATGCATAATAATATTAATATGGTAAGATCACGTCACAGTAATGAAATTAGAGCATGTAGCTATACCAGTTATGAATATGTTAAGATCCATTTAATTAACTTGCATTTATGATATTGGTTTTATTTGCAAAGTCTGGCCCAATAGAGAATAAATTTCCATACAGATCACCAAACGTTAAACCGAGTTGTTGAAAATCCATTTAATTTTTTTCGGGTGAAAAAACCATTTAATTAACTTCCTAGAACAGAGTCCTATGCTCTATATTTAATGGATTTAGCAATACAAGAAAAACCACCGCTAGAAAACAAAATTGCATCCCGGTCCTTGGAGATAACTATGTACTGTGCGACCTGCAATGGATAAACGTCAATATCGTACATACAAGTTAAAGAGGTTCTTAACATGTCAGCAACTTGCATTAGTATTGGAATTTCTGTAAATGTATAGCCTGATGTGTATCTTACCCGCTAATATTCTGATCTAGGCTTCCCTAAAATTAAGTTTATATATAGTACATATCTATCAAAGCTAATGAAGTACTGATTAACTTATGTCTATATAGATGTTTATCACCTCGAACAATGGGCTAACCAAAACAGAAGAACTTGGAGCATATGTGTGTCACTGTTAAGCATTGAGATATGTTAATATAATAAACATGATAACCAAATTGATGTAGTGGACACTTGAAACATTGTACATATGTGTGTGTGTGTGTGTGTGTGTCTATAGCACTTTTGTATAACATCTCAATAAAAATGTAAAAGCTAGGGATAAAACATTTTTTGGGACATCATTTTGACGCACTTAGAAATTTTCCACTGCAACAAAGAGGGAACCATATATCATATAAGACAATTCGTCCATCAAATAATAGCTAGTTGGTCAATGGACGATTACAAAAAGTGCAAGATCACTTGGCATCTACTAATACAGAAAAATGATATGGATTGACTAGCATCTTAGGTCTATTCGCCAATATTAAGCTCAATTACATCTGTCAAGTCAGATAGTTGGTGCGCATACCTGGCACGGTTTGCGTCCAGCAAGAAGTATTAATTATTGTCCAGAGAAAAAACAAGAAGTATCAATTATATTCCCCAGGGGTGGCGGCAGGTATAATATTTTAAATTTGATTATTTGAGTTGTCCTATGTACTTCATATATTATTGATGGCAGTGGCCTCTAAACAAATTATGACATGATTTGATAGTTAATGTGCGTTCTAGATAAGATTCTCAACAGTCCGCATGTTACCACCACATGCATGTACGTGAGGACTCAGCCATTAGCTGTGACGAAAGGTCATGACAATCTACTACAAGTCCATATTTGGTATTGTACCAAAGCGGCAACATGTCTGCCATGGATTTAGGGAGAACAGGTGCAATATGTACAGGGAAACAAAGCCCGAAAACTAGCCAAAAACATAGATAAATGAAAATAAGAAAGATGGGTCGACAAACAAACACAGTCTGTCGTCGACCCTCCAAATTAAAGAAAATGAAAAGTACGGTTGGATTGGAGTTGTGGTGGCAAAGACATGGAGGTCAATTGCTTCACGGGAAAGGGTCGCAAGTTAAGTCGAGGTACACGAGGTGGCCTGAGACATTCTTATTTGTCTCTCTTCCACATATTTCACATAATGTAGTCGGCCTCCCCCATTGAGTTACCATGTGTTTGAGACTTGCGTGGTCTCGGCGTCAGCGACGGAGGCAGGGGCCTTGGCCCCCTATGCTCTCACAAATAAAGCTATATGTGCTCCTAATCCTCCATTTTCAAACATTATTAGCAAGATTTAGATGATTTGGCCCTGTCTAACATTATATACATGTTGGCCCCCTCTATATTGAGTTTCTAGCTCCTCCACTGCTCGGCGTGCAGGAGGACGTTCAGGTCGTAAGAGTATGTACAACCCGACTTAGCAAATCCGCCCCCCTAAACATCCGCGGACGTGTCCGATCAGTGTCCGGGCATGTCCGTTTTTAGCCCTTATTTTTTCGTGCATGTACTCATGCTCCTCATTTTCTCCCTTATATGTCTGGTCACTTCCATGTGATCGTTTGAAGAGAGAGAAAGAAAAGAAAAAAATAAAGAAAGAGAAAAAGTGGTCCAGAGTTGGTCGCGTCTTACATGGCAGATTGACCAGGTGCATACGGACGTGTCCACAAGCTCTCATATCCTCCCAACAATTGGTCTCAATATACGGATTTGCAGACAACCCAAACGTATAGGAAAGATATGAGGGGTCCTATTGGGTCACATTTTTCTTTCTCTCCCAATGTCCAGTCACTAACCCGGCATGTCTGCGGACGTTTGAGAGGGATTTGGGGAGCCCGGCTGTAGATGTTCTAAGAGCAAGGATAATGATAGAGCCAACTGCTAGCTATATCTTATTGTCATGTCATCTGTAGTCAGCCTAAAGTTAAGATGTATAGAGGTGTAATTCTTTATTAATACTTGATCATCTTACTACTCACAAAGTTTGTTGGAGCCTGTGCTTACGGACGGCTCTCAAAACAGTATTTTGCTCTGCTTCATAAATAAAGCAACACCCGAAGAAGTACACGGCTAAACGACATAAAATGGTGAGGTAGCTCTCTTACAAAGTCGATCCTCGGATATACGACACACACAGAACGCACACGGCTACACTACCAGCAACGAGCACTGTATGAACTAAACACCCCCATGCTACAACCTAGCACATCTAAGCTCCATGACAATGCCCCCAAGAAGGAGAACGACACAGAGCATCGCCGCTGCCAACTAAAGGTCTTCACTCAGGCCGGCTTTGAGAGGGGTTCAGGGGGCGGCCGCCCTGGGCCCACCCATGAGGCACATGTACGTCGACACTAGTAGAAAACCGGCCTTTTGTCCCGGTTCATAAGGGCCTTTAGTCCCGGTTCTTGAACCGGGACAAAAGGGTCGTTACTAATGCCCTCACCCTTTAGTCCCGGTTCAAACCAGAAGCGGGACAGATGGGCCTCCACGTGGCCTGTGCGCCGAGCCCAGGCAGGAGGGCCTTTGGTCCCGGTTGGTGGCACCAACCGGGACCAATAGACCTCCACGCGTCAGCCATTTCTGTGGCTGGGTTTTTTGGTTTTTTTGAAAGGGGGGGAGTTTGAGGGTTTTGGGGGGTTAATTTAGTTATTTCATATATTGTGTTAGATAGCTAATTAATAGAGAGAAGTGTCCTCTCTTATGTCCGTGCTTGGTCGACGCTACGTACTATACATACGTATAGAGAGGACTAGACACGCTAGCTAGCTAGTAAGCAAACGAAGGAAACAGAAGATCGTCATGAACATATATGCATACAGAGAGAAGTGATATCGACCACCTCTCCTTCTCCGAGAGATTGGTCGAACAACAAGTTCTCGTATATCTATCGTCCGACACTACCGGCTACATATATACAATAATTATCTCTTACAAATATAATCTCCTAAATTATGGACGCATGGTCCACATAGTATTCTCCGTCTTCAGCGATCACGTGGTCAAGAAAGAATGCCGCCAATTCCTCTTGAATTGCTCGCATGCGATCTGGTGCTAGGAGTTCATTCCGCATCCGAAACATCTAATTTGAAGAAGGGGGTCAATACATATATATATGAATGAATGGAAACTCAACACAAATGATGGTAATAAAATAAAATTGTGAATATTGTTATTTACGCACTTCATATTGTTTGTCAGAGTACCCGCCCCGCTCACAGGTCGTGTGGCGGATGGACTCGCAGACGTAGTATCCACAGAAATCATTCCCTTGTTCCTGCCACAACCACTTTACAAGAAATAGAGGTCAATCAAACTGATAAGCAAGAACGCCAAATGGTATTGATGAAACTAGCGCTTGAATCAATAGCTAGGAGACGCGCGGAACATGCTACTATAGTACTTACTTTCGGGTATCTAAATTGCAGCTCCTTCGGCAGTCCCGGAGCTTTTCTGGTGAATTTTCTCCAAACCCTGCCGGACAAAGAAAACAATTACTTGATATCAGGAAATGAACAAAGTTGCTGATATGGTGGATAATGATTGATTTAACGTACTTCTTGAGGATTTCAGTCATGTCCGCATACTCCTGAGGATCTTTTCGTCTAGAGTCCAAGACAGTTACTACTCCCTGCTCAAGCCTAATCTCCAGGAGAATATAGTGGAACCTGCGCACGCATGCATAACTCATCAATTACATTACTATAACCTGGACTAATATATAAGGGAAACCGAATATGCACAAGACAGTAACACTCACTTGAAGTTTTAAGAAAAGAGTATTATATCTTTGTGTTCATTTATTTTGAATGATCGTATCAAGTTGGCCTCGGTAACTTCTGGACGATGTTCAACCTCATTTGCATCTATGAGATATGTGTTAACGAATCCAATATCACCGATTTGTCTTTTCTTCAATTCGTCGATCTTCAATCTGCATATAATATAGTGAGGATAATTATAAATACATGCAATCAAAGAGTTGAGCTATATAGAGAGACTTAATGAGAGAAGTAATTGTACTTACAAACAGTAGCAGGTGACCGTTGCTTTATCGAGGGCCAATTGATTAAAAAACTGATAGAACTCCTCAAATGGAATAGGCAACAGTTCAATTCCAACGAGGTCATGCTCCGGCTTAACTCTCGCATACAAAGTACTCCTCCCCCCGACTCTCCGCAGATTTTCAAGTACCAATCATGCAATCTTCGCATCATCGTTGATAGAGATTTTTCATCTTCGACGAGAGGCTTCCCGTACTCGTATCTGTGTATCTTCACCTCCATGGTATCATAATGTACATCGTCGGGCAGGTAATCGTCAAGATTGCTATAACCGGGCACCATCCTCGGATCAACGATGTCGCTAGGCACCTTGAGCGGGGGGGGGGGCACGATTGCTTCGCTTGTTCGCCGAGCTGGGCAATTTGTTTCCCAGCTGCTCGTCGTTCTTTCAGCCTTTGATCACTGACTGCACTTCCCGACCGCTCCGCTTCGGCCCATGTCTTTGCAATAATGCGCTCATAGTTGCCTTTTGGCGAAGACTTGGGTGGTTTTGTCAAGGCAGCCAGAGTGCGCTTCACTTTCACCGAATCTACCTTTTTCTCCGAAGGTGGATGTCTCTTTGCTTTCAACCCTTGAAACCATTCCTTCGCTTCGGTTCGTGCGATCTTCGCGTTCTCCTCCGGGCTCATCTCGTATGGTAACTTCTCTGGAGTCTTCAGAGAAGGACCGAATCTGTATGTCCTCCCGCCTCTGGCTGTACTGCTAGACGCCAGCAGAGCAGACGGAGCGGCAGTCTTCTTGACTTGCTTACGAGGCGGAGGAGAAGGACTACGACGCGCCGGAGCAGCTGCCGGAGCGGCGGCGGGTCTCTTCCGCCCTTGCTGACGAGGCAAAGAAGGAGTAGGCTGGCTGCTCGGGCGCGCCGGCGCAGGCGGAGAAGGAGGCGGAGTGCCGCCACGCGCCGGAGATGGAGCCGGCCGAGGGCCCTGATCGTCACTCGCCGGAGGAGGCGGTGGAGGAGGCGGAGTGCCCTGACTCGCCGGAGTAGGAGGAGGCGGAGGCGTCCAGTTTGGAAAGTTGATGAGCTCCTTCCGCCATAGGCATGGAGTCTTCAGAGCAGAACCCAGCCGAGTCTCCCCTTCTCCGGTAGGGTGGTCAAGCGGGAGGTCCTCAAATCCCTCCGTTATTTCATCCACCATCACCTTAGCATATCCTTCTGGAATTGGCTGGAAGTGAAAAGTTGCGTCGGGTTCATTAGGAAAAACAGAGCCAACAGCCGCCTTGACCTTCATATTCATCCATTGCGTTATAAGGTGGCAATTTTGAGCCTCCATGATAGCATCCACGGGATAGCTGGTAGGAGCCGTCAAGACAAGCTCCGGCTGAAGCAGCTCGGTGGAAGTCATGCTGCTTCTCCGCTGAGATGGCGGGGTAGCTTCAGGGGAAGCTTCGGCAGTTCGTTTGCTGCGATTTGCTTCTCGTTCCTCTATCCCGAGTACCCTTGCTTTAAGCGCCTACAGTTCGGACTGCTGCACTTTCTTCCTCCTCTCCTGGCTTTTGTAACCGCCTGCGTCCGGAAACCCAGCCCTCCACGGAATGGAGCCTGGCGTGCCTCGTGTCCGTCCAGGGTGCTCAGGATTCCCGAGGGCCTTTGTGAGCTCGTCGTTCTCTCTGTCTGGACGGAACGTCCCTTGCTGCGCTGCATTGATATAGTACCGAAGCTTCTTCAAGGGTATGTCAAGTTGCTCGTCCGTCCAAATGCACTTCCCTGTTACAGGGTCCAAGGTTCCGCCAGCCCCGAAGAACCAAGTCCGGCAACGGTCTGGCCAGTTCATTATCTCTGGTTCGATCCCTTTTTCAAGCAGATCATTCTCACCCTTGGCCCACTTAGGCCGGGCTACGAGGTAGCCACCTGACCCCGTGCGATGGTGAAGCTTCTTCTTCGCAGCATTTTTCTTGTTTGTCGCCGACATCTTCTTACTCTTTTCCGATGTCTTGCGGGCCACAAATGCAGGCCAGTCATCTCTGACCTTCTCATATATGCCCTTGAATTCTGGTGTCTCTTCTTTTTCGACAAACCTATTCAGGTCTTTCTTCCACCTCCTGAATAGGTCTGCCATCCTCTTAAGAGCAAAAGACTTGATTAATTGCTCTTTAACTGGCTTCTCCGGATCATCCTCTGGCGGTAGGGTGAAATTTGTCTTCAGCTCAGTCCAAAGATCATTTTTCTGCATATCATTGACGTAAGACACCTCAGGGTCTTCTGTAGCCGGCTTAAACCATTGCTGGATGCTGATCGGGATATTGTCCCTAACCAGAACCCTGCACTGAGCAACAAATGCCTTCTTTGTTCGGATGGGTTCAATAGGTTGGCCGTCGGGCGCGATTGCTATGATCTCAAACCTTTCATCCGAGCTCAACTTTTTCTTCGGGCATCGTCTCTTTACCTCAGTTGTGCTCGATCCGGAAGGCTAGAAAAAAGAACAAAGACTTAATTAATATGTGTACATACCAAAACAATGAATGCATCAATTAGCTAGTCAGCACAGGCTTAACTAATATATATATATACCTGGCCGGAGCCGTCATCACGGTCTCCTTCTTGCACCGGTATTGGGTCACTGGAGCCGTCCTCACGTTCTCCTTCTTGCACCGGCATTAGGTCACCGGAGCTAGCTTCTTCACCCTCTCCTTCCAGACCATCGGTGTCGTTGAGAAACAACGAGATGGCATCACTTCCTTCTGCGATTATGTCCCTCAACAACGCTTCTTTTGCTTCGTCTCGGTCGGTGTCCATAGTTTCTACAAATATGTACAACATGGCAATTATTATTCAAACATGACAGATGGATATATTAGTGGCAAACGTAGATCTAGCTAGCTAATCACAATAAGGAATCATATTAATTAGCGGCCTTGACGCTGCTTCTCTAGGGTTTCGGGTGGCCTCGACAACGCTTCAAGGGTTAGGGGTGGCCTCGAGAACGCTTCAAGGAGGGGGTAATATCGACACCCCCGCCCACGTGTTGAAGCTATCGGGAGGGGGCGGGTATATCGACAACAATGACACTACATCTATGTCCCTCGACGACCCTCGTTCCTGATAAAAAAAAGAGGAGGAAGAAGAAAAAAAGATGAGAAGAAAGAATCTAGAAGATTCTTTCTTCTCATCTTTTTTTTCTTCCTCTTATTTTTTTATCCTCTTCTTCCTCTCATGTTTGAGAAGATAGAAGGAAAAAAAGAAGACAAAAAAGGAGAAGAAGAAAGGAATAGTGGAGAGGAAGAGAAAATAGAAACTATGGACATTAATTAATAGTGGAGCAGAGCGCCGGCGGGGCAGAGGGGCATGGCGGCAGCGCGGTGGCGCCGGCGGGGCAGGGCAGGGGCGGCTGGGCGGCGCGCAGCGCCAGCGCAGGGCAGGGGCGGCGCGCGGCGCCAGCGCAGGGCAGGGGCGGCGGCGCGGCGGCTGCGCGGGACAGGGGCCGGCGCAGGGGCGCGGTACGGGAGGGGCTGTACAGTGCTCACAGGGGGGGCGGCCGGCAACGGCGAAGGCGATCAGCCTGACAGCGTCGGTGGCGACAGCGACGGCGAAGGTGAGCAGCCTGACGGCGTCGGTGGCGATGGCGACGAGGAGGAGCAGGGGCGTCGGTCGGCGACGGCGACAAGGAGGAGCAGGGGGCGTCGGGGGAGAAGTGGGTGATTTGGTCGAAAACTGCGAAGTGCTGTATATATAGCAAGAGCATTGGTCCCGGTTCATGAAACCAACCGGGACTAATGCCACCTTTAGTCCCGGTTGGTGCCACCAATCGGGACCAAAGGCCTCTTTTCAGCAGCCCAAAGGGCGGGAAGCGGCGGCCTTTGGTCTCGGTTGGTGGCACCAACCGGGACTAAAGGGGGGCCTTTGGTCCCGGTTCGTACCACCAACCGGGACCAAAGGCCTTGTGCTGTGCGCCCAAATGTTTAGTCCCACCTCGCTAGTTGAGAGGGAGCCGCACCTGTTTATAAGGTGCGGTGCGCCTTCCCTCTCGAGCTCCTCTCTAAAGCAGGCTTTCGGGCCTAACCGTGCAATGTGTGCCTGTGGGCCTACTGGGCCTCCCGTGGGCCTGAATCCTGGCCCATGGTAGGGTTTCTAGTCGTATTCAGGCCGTGGGTGCCCATTAGGTGGCATTTTTTTGTTTTTTGTTTTTTTTCTACTTACAACAAAATACTTATTGTTGCTATATTTAATTCTTTTTGCTTTCTGTTAGTGACATTAGTTTTAAAATTTGAATAGTTTAAATTTGGGTGAATCACTAGTTTATGAATAACTTTACTATAAAAATTGATTTTTGAGTCAATCTTTTTCCTTCTTTTTAATATTACTGTGTTTTATTATTATACTCAATTTGGTAATTTTAGTTAGTCATAACAAATATTATAGGCATTTTTTTTTCTTTTTTGCTATTTATTTTTTAATTCTTTTTGCTTTCAGGTCAGCAAAATTATAAACTTTCTATTAGTGTCATTAGTTTTAGAAAAAAATATAAACTTTCTGTTAGTGCCATTAGTTCTCAAATTTGAATAGTTAAAATATGAATTCTTTGAAATTTGTGTGAATCACAAGTTTGTGATTAACTTTACTAAAGAAATGAACATAGATGCACCTATAGAGAAAATTCGACCTAAATTCATAGTTTTCAAATGAACTCTGAAAAAGTTGGCATAGCATACTCGTCTGTTACAAATTTGGCATGGTATCATCATAATAGTTGCGCGAGAAAGTCTTCACTTTTTCTTCGCTTGTGTCATTTGCTTATTGCGTCGTAACCATGGATAATCTTCATCATTTATCAGGATGCTTGGGTCAGCCTTGACATTGAAGGGAGGAATTTCATGAAACTTTTCATAATCTTCAGACATGTCTGTCTTGCCCTCCACTCCCAGGATGTCCCTTTTTCCTGAAAGAACTATGTGGCGCTTTGGCTCATCGTATGTTGTATTCGTTTCCTTATCTTTTCTTTTTCTCGGTCTGGTAGACATGTCCTTCACATAGATAACCCGTGCCACATCATTGGCTAGGACGAACGGTTCATGAGTGTACCCAAGATTTTTCAGATCGACTGTTGTCATTACGTACTGTGGGTCTACATGTACCCCGCCTCCTAACAAATTAACCCGTTTGCACTTAAACAAAGGGACCTTAAAATCTTGTCCGTAGTCAAGTTCCCATATGTCCACTATGTAACCATAATATGTGTCCTTTCCCTTCTCGGTTGTTGCATCAAAGCGGACACCGCTGTTTTGGTTGGTGCTCTTTTGATCTTGGTCAGTCGTGTAAAATGTATTCCCATTTATCGCATATCCTTTGTAAATCAATACAGTCAAAGATGGTCCCCTGGACAACAAGTACAACTCATCACAAACAGTGTTGTCACCTTTGAGACGTGCTTCCAACCAACTGCTGAAAGTCCTAATGTGTTCACATGTAATCCAGTCGTCACACTGCTCTGGGTGTTTGGAGCGCAGACTGTTCTTGTGTTCATCGACATACGGGGTCACCAAGGTAGAGTTCTGTAGAACTGTGTAGTGTGCTTGAGACCAAGAATGCCCATCCCTGCATATTATTGAGTCCGCTCCTAGCGTGCCTTTTCCAGTCAGTCTCCCCTCATACCGCGATTTAGGGAGACCTATCTTCTTAAGGCCAGGAATGAAGTCAACACAAAACCCGATGACATCCTCTGTTTGATGGCCCATGGAGATGCTTTCTTCTGGCCTAGCGCAGTTACGAACATATTTCTTTAGGACTCCCATGAACCTCTCAAAGGGGAACATATTGTGTAGAAGTACGGGCCCCAGAATGACAATCTCGTCGACTAGATGAACTAGGACATGCGTCATGATATTGAAGAAGGATGTTGGGAACACCAGCTCGAAGCTGACAAGACATTGTGCCACATCACTCCTTAGCCTTGGTACGATTTCTGGATCAATCACCTTCTGAGAGATTGCATTGAGGAATGCACATAGCTTCACAATGGCTAATCAGACATTTTCTGGTAGAAGCCCCCTCAATGCAACCGGAAACAGTTGCGTTATAATCACGTGGCAGTCATGAGACTTGAGGTTCTGGAACTTTTTCTCTGGGATATTTATTATTCCCTTTATATTCGACGAGAAGCCAGTCGGGACCTTCATACTGAGCAGGCATTCAAAGAAGATTTCTTTCTCTTCTTTCGTAAGAGCGTAGCTGGCAGGACCTTCATACTGCTTCGGAGGCATGCCGTCTTTTTCATGCAAACGTTGCAGGTCCTCCCGTGCCTCAGGTGTATCTTTTGTTTTCCCATACACGCCCAAGAAGCCTAGCAGGTTCACGCAAAGGTTCTTCGTCACGTGTATCACGTCGATTGAAGAGCGGACCTCTAGGTCTTTCCAGTAGGGTAGGTCCCAAAATATAGATTTCTTCTTCCACATGGGTGCGTGTCCCTCAGCGTCATTCGGAACAGCTAGTGCGCCGGGACCCTTTCCAAAGATTAGTGTAAATCATTGACCATAGCAAGTACGTGATCACTGGTACGCATGGCGAGCTTCTTCCGGTGATCTGCCTCACCTTTGAAATACTTGCCTTTCTTTCGACATTGATGGTTGGTCGGAAGAAATCCACGATGGCCCAGGTACACATTCTTCCTGCATTTGTCCAGGTGTATACTTTCAGTGTCATCTAAACAGTGTGTGCATGCGTGGTATCCTTTGTTTGTCTGTCCTGAAAGGTTACTGAGAGCGGGTCAATCGTTGATGGTCACGCACAGCAACGCCTTTAGGTTAAATTCCTCTTGTATATGCTCATCCCACGTACGTACACCATTTCCATTCCACAGCTGTAAAAGTTCTTCAACTAATGGCCTTAGGTACACATCAATGTCGTTGCCGGGTTGCTTAGGGCCTTGGATGAGAACTGGCATCATAATGAACTTCCGCTTCATGCACATCCAAGGAGGAAGGTTATACATACATAGAGTCACAGGCCAGGTGCTGTGATTGCTGCTCTGCTCCCCGAAAGGATTAATGCCATCCGCGCTTAAAGCAAACCATACGTTTCTTGGGTCCTTTGCAAACTCATCCCAGTACTTTCTCACGATTTTTCTCCACTGCGACCCGTCAGCGGGTGCTCTCAATTTCCCGTCTTTCTTACGGTCCTCACTGTGCCATCGCATCGACTTGGCATGCTCTCCGTTTCTGAACAGACGTTTCAACCGTGGTATTATAGGAGCATACCACATCACCTTCGCAGGAACCCTCTTCCTGCGGGGCTCGCCGTGAACATCACCAGGGTCATCTCGTCTGATCTTATACCGCAATGCACCGCATACCGGGCATGCGTTCAGATCCTTGTATGCACCGCGGTATAGGATGCAGTCATTAGGGCATGCATGTATCTTCTCCACCTCCAATCCTAGAGGGCATACGACCTTCTTTGCTGCATATGTACTGTCAGGCAATTCGTTATCCTTTGGAAGCTTCTTCTTCAATATTTTCAGTAGCTTCTCAAATCCTTTGTCAGGCACAGCATTCTCCGCCTTCCACTGCAGCAATTCCAGTACGGTACCGAGCTTTGTGTTGCCATCTTCGCAATTGGGGTACAACCCTTTTTTGTGATCCTCTAACATGCGATCGAACTTCAGCTTCTCCTTTTGACTTTCGCATTGCGTCCTTGCATCGACAATGACCCGGCGGAGATCATCATCATCGGGCACATCGTCTGGTTCCTCTTGATCTTCAGCAGCTTCACCCGTTGCAGCATCATTGGGCACATCGTCTGGTTCCTCTTGATCTTCACCAGCTCCCCCCGTTGCAGCATCACCGTATTCAGGGGGCACATAGTTGTCATCGTACTCTTCTTCTTCGCCGTCTTCCATCATAACCCCTATTTCTCCGTGCCTCGTCCAAACATTATAGTGTGGCATGAAACCCTCGTAAAGCAGGTGGGTGTGAAGGATTTTCCGGTCAGAGTAAGACTTCGTATTCCCGCAATCAGGGCATGGACAACACATAAAACCATTATGCTTGTTTGCCTCGGCCGCATCAAGAAACTCATGCACGCCCTTAATGTACTCGGAGGTATGTCTGTTACCGTACATCCATTGCCGGTTCGTCTGCGTGCATTATATATAATTAAGTGTCCAAATTAATAGAAGTTCATCATCACATTAAAACCAAAGTACATACATAGTTCTCATCTAACAACATATAGCTCTCCAGAGCATCTAATTAATTAAACCATACATTGAAACTATGTAAAACATTTTAATGCGAAAACAAAGGCGATCATAATCGCAACCAAGGTAACAATTGATCCAACGGCATAATGATACCAAGCCTCGGTATGAATGGCATATTTTCTAATCTTTCTAATCTTCAAGCGCATTGCATCCATCTTGATCTTGTGATCATCGATGACATCCGCAACATGCAACTCCAATATCATCTTCTCCTCTTCAATTTTTTTTATTTATTCCTTCAAGAAATTGTTTTCTTCTTCAACTAAATTTAACCTCTCGACAATAGGGTCGGTTGGAATTTCCGGTTCACATACATCCTAGATAAATAAAATCTATGTCACGTTGGTCCGCATAATTTTCATAAACAATAAATGAACCAATAGTTATAAAGATAATATATATACCACATCTGAATCATAGACAGGACGAGGGCCGACGGGGGCGGATACCAAAACCATCGCACTATATAAGATGCAATAATAAAAGTAAGAAAATTATACAAGTATCTATCTAAACATACAAGTAATAATATTTTTCCTTTTAGAAAGAAGATTAGAACAAGAGGCTCACCACGGTGGTGTCGGTGATGAGATCGGCGCGGGTGATCGACGGCGGTGAAGACGGGGGTGGGGCGTGACGGACCGCTAAATCTAGACAAATCTCGAGGAAAATGGAGCTTTGAGGTTGAGCTTCGAGAGGAGAAAGCTTAACTAGTGTGGCTCGGGCATTTCATCGAACACCTCATGTGCATAGGAGGTGAGCTAGAGCACCACAAACCCCTCCCCTCGCCGGCCAGAGAAAAACAGAGCACTGGAGTGCTCTGCTCGCGGGCAAGGGTATATGTAGGCACCTCATTGGTCCCGGTTCGTGGCATGAACCGGGACTAAAGGGGAGCCTTTGGTCCCGACTCATGCCACGAACCGGGACCAATGGTGGTGGGCCAGGAGTCAGGCCCATTGGTCCCAGTTCGTCCCACCAACCGGGACCAAAAGGTCCAGACGAACCGGGACCAATGGCTCATGTGGCCGGGCCGGACACCTGGGCTCACAAACCGGGTCCAATGCCCCCATTAGTCCCGGTTCTAGACTGAACCAGGACTAATGGGCTGACTCGGCCTGGACCGTTGCCCCCTTTTCTACTAGTGCGAGGTAGCACTAGCTGACGCAGATGCATCACACAACCAATGTAGGTATCCCATGAGTCCACAAGAAGCATGACCTCGTCTTGCCTATTTTCCTTCTGGTCGATTATCAGGATATGCGAGGTCATCACGATTTCTGGCTATTCCCCTAGCTCCAGTCCTTGTCGCGCCGATTGCAAATTCATGGCTCGTAGGAGGCAGCTCGTGAGTTGCGACACCAGTGGCTAACAAACTCTGATACATGATATCCGGTTGCCATGCCCAGTAACTGGAGGCACACACATGGGCTATACAACATCGTCGAGTGTCTTAGCCAGACTCCGGTTACTTCGATAGTATCCACATCGCCTGATTGTTGAGTGCCTGATCATCAACCGAGTGACACTGATCCATAGGCCAAATAAGTAGCTCTTATTGTATGGACGGACTTGTATGTCATCATATATTATGGTTGTGGACAATATGTCAAGTTTATCCATGTTATAATCTTTATGGATGCTATATGGATGCGGTCCTTGTATCTTAGTTTCTTAGCCATTGCACACACAGCTCTCAATGCTTACCCATGTGTGGATGTTCCACCCAAAGAATATTTCAAAATCATCTGAACTACAAATGTACAATTTATAAATGTAGGTTAGTGCAGTCCTTGATGTGGTATTAGGAATATTTAGTGGGCTTGCTAGTTGTGCACTACATAATAATATTACTATGGTAAGATCACGTTACAGTAACTAAATTAGAGCATGTAGCTATACCCATTAGGAATAGGTTAAGATCCATTTAATTAAGTTGCATTTATAATATTGGTTTTATTTGCAAAGTCTGGCCGAGTAGAGAATAAATTTCAATACGGATCACCAAACATTAAACCAAGCTGTTGAAAATCCATTTAATTTTTATTTGCCGGTGGAAAATCCATTTTATTAACTTTCTACAACAGAGCCACATGCTCTATATTTAATGGATTTAGCAATGAAAAAAAACACCGCTAGAAAAGAAAATTGCATTCCGGTCCTTGGAGATAACTATGTACTCTACAACCTGCAATGGATAAAAGTCAATATCGTACATACAAGTTAAAGAGGTTCTTAACATGTCAGCAATTTGCATTAGTATTGGAATTTATGTAACTCTACAGTCTGATGTGTATATTCTGATCTAGACTTCCCAAAAATTAAGTTCATATAGAGTGCATTCCATCAAAGCTAATTAAGTATTGATTTGCTTATGGTAATATAGACGCTTATCACCTCGAACAACAAGCTAACAGAGCAGAAGAACTTGGAGTATATGTGTCTCACCATTAAGCATTGCGATATGTTCATGTAATAAACAAGATAGCCAAATTCATGTAGTGTACACCTGAAACATTGTACATATGTATATACACCGCTTTTGTACAACATCTCAATAAAGAATGTAAAAGCTATGGATAAAACATCTTTTGGGAGGAGTGGCTCCCCTCTGCCGGCGACCCCAGTCGTCGGTGGTGAGGGCGGTCACCAGATCCACGCGTGTGGATGGTTTTAGGCCCTCGTAGTCTAGTTTTTAGGTTGTTCATCGTCTTAGCTTCAGCGACGGTGATGGCGGCGCTAAATAAAGATCCTTCAGATTCTTCTTCGACGAGGCGATCGGTCCTATGGTTGGGGATGGATTTGGAAACCAGTTTGTTTAAGCAAAGAGGGCGTGGCGGCGACGTCATCCTCGTTGTGGACATGTGTCCATGGGCTCCGCCGTTGCAATGACGTTTTCTCCAGCGCCGGCGCAGAGCTTGGTAGGTAGTCCAGTAGCGGATGCAGATTGTAGTCTGCATCAACGACATCTGGAAGATAGTGGATCGTGTGATGTGTTCGTGTTTCATGGATGACAGGTATGGTTTCCTCCTCCGACGTCTTAGTCAAGCGGGAATGCCAGATCTAGAGTTCGATGGCGTGTCCAAGGTGTTGCCCCAGTCTGGTTCGTTCAACGGTAACGGTCCCGCCTTTGGGAAGCTACCTTGGAGGTCCGCAAAGTTGCATATCAGTGATGAAGCCGCGTCGAGCTCGGGTGAGGAGGTGATCCGTCATTTTTCTTTTCATTTGGTGGCTGTTGTGGTGGTGTCAGAGGCATGTGATGGACGTTGGTGTCAAGTTCAGAGGATTCTTCGGTCTTGATTGTATTTGTCTTTCTTGGCTGGTGTTCCTTTATGCAAAGCCTAGTGTTCTGCTGCTTTTTCAGTTTTGTCAGGTCGGTGTGTACGTGACTTGTACTATGATTCATATGATATAAATGAGACACGTATTACAATGGAAAAAAAACATTTCTTGAGACATCTTTTGACGCACTTAGAAATCTTCCACTGTAACAAAGAGGGCAGCAATTCGTCCAGGCAAATAATAGCTAGTTGGCCAATTGGCGATTACAAAAAGTGCAAGATCACTCGGCATCTACTAATACAGACAAATGATATGGATCATTCATGACTAGCATATCTTAGGTCTATTCATCAATATTAAGCTACATTTGTCTGGTCAGATAGTTGGTGCATCACGGTAAAGGATTGCAACTTGAGCCGAGGTACGCGAGGTGGACTGAAACATTCTTATCGGTCTCTCCTCCAAATATTTCACATAATGTAGCTGGCCTCCCCATTGAGTTACCTTCTGTTTGAGCCTTGGGTGGTCTCGGCATGCAGGAGGATGTTCGAACACGGATGGCTCCATTATGGATGGTGTGGGCGGTGCTGGTATGCTCCTCCGAGATCACCTCGGTGCCATAATTTTTAGCTCTTGTAGGCATCTGTTCTCATGCAATGACGTGCTAGAATCTGAGATTTTAGCAATCAGGGAGGGAGTAATGCTTGCACTACAATGGAGCAGTCTACCAATTGATATTGAATGTGATAATTTGGAGGCAGTGAACATGGTCAGAAGTGGAGACACAAACAGATCGAAGTATGCTTTTCTTATAAGAGAGATCAAAGATAGCATGTCTGAACGTAGTTCTTGTATTACTCATATACGCCGCAGTTGTAATTCTTCTAGTCATATTCTAGCAAACTTTGGTAGGACCCAATGCCGTACTGCCGTCTGGCTTGGATCAGGACCTGAGGTCGTTTTAGACACGGTTATCCGTGATTGTACCCCATGATTGAGTAATACAAGAATTATTTCCGCAAAAAAAAATTGCATGTGATTGTTTAAGATGTAGAGAGAGAGAAAGAAAAAAATGAAAAAGAAAGAGAAAAGATTATTCAGAGTGGGCCACATCCAACATGCCAGATTGACCAGGTGCGTCCAGACACGTCTACGAGCTCTCATATCCTCCCTACATTTGGTCTCAATATAAGGACTTGCAAATGGCCCGACCATATAGGGACGATATGAGGGGTCCTGTTGGGTCACATTTTCCTTCTCTTTCCTGTCCAATGATTGACCGGACACGTCCGCAGACGTTTGGGAAGCCTGGCTATAGATGCTCTAAGAGCAAGGATAATGATAGGGCCAACTGCTAGCTATATCTCATTGTCATGTTATCTATAGTCAGTCTAAGAGCAAGTACAATAGAGCTGAGTCAGTTGGCTATAAGGAATAAACTAGTATATTTCTGCTTAATTGAAGGAAAGAGAAGAGGAGAGAGAAGGTAAGCGGGCTCTTCGTGAAGAGCTGGCTCTAGCACGTGCTCCTAGGCACTTTGTGAGAATGAAAGGTGGGTCATATAATAAAAAAGTAGTACACTCTTTTGATCTAGTATTGTACATGTTGGCTATAAGATAGGCTGTATATGACATGGCACTGCCTTATAGCTAGCAGCTGGCTATAGTATTAACCATGCTCTAAAGTCAAGATGTATAGAGATGTCCTTTTTTATTAATAATTGATTATCTTACACACTCATAAAGTTTCTTGGAGCCCGTGCTCAGGGTAGAACGATACAAGGAACGAGCAACACCCGAAAAAGTATACGGCCGAGTGATACAAGATGGTGAGGTAACTCTCTTACAAAACCAATCTTGAGATATCCGGCACATGTAGAACGCACTTGACTACACTACCAGCAACAAGCACTGGAAGAACTAAACACCTCACGCTGCGAGCTAGCACACCTAAGCTCCACGACAACACCCCCAAGAGTGCGAACGGCGCAGAGCGTCGCCGCTGCCGAGTCCACACTGAAGAAAGCTCTTCACCCGGGTCAGCTCTAAGAGGGGGTCAGGGGCGGCCGCCCTGGGCCCATATGCCCAAGGCCTATGAGGCACATGTAGGTCCAGGTAGCACTAGATGATGCAGACATATCACACAACAGATGTAGGTATCCCATGAGGGGAGCTCCTATGTGATGCTAAATCCCAATCCCATCTTAAGGTCCGTCCCTGCGTAGGGTGACGGTTTGGGTGTCTCGTCCGGCGATTGCGGAGGCGATCGTGATCTGCCGAGAAGAAACCTAGGGTTCCTTGATCCATCGTCCTGTCCACGGTCTCCTGTGAGTCCTTCTCCCTTCCTTCCCATCCACGAAAGGCCTTCTGCGTGTCTCCCTAGGGCACGTGGTCGTAATACACCGAAACCCTGGGAGGTGCAGGGGGTAGGAGAGGTGGAGGGGAAGCCATGGAGGGGGTCGCTGGGCTGTTCAAAGGGTTGAAGCTCCAGGAGGAGGAGAAGAAGGGTGTCAGGATCAGGATCTTGGTGAAGGAGAAGGGGAAGGAGATGGCGGCTCAGGCGGTGGGGAAGGTGATGTCGGAAAAGCTGGCGCATCCCGATGCGATCTGCCTCACGTTGGGAAAGATCTGGTGTCCAATCAAAGGTATCGATTGCAAGGAGATAGGAGTAAACCAATTTTTGTTCACGTTTTATCAGGAGACGGGGAAGAGGAAGGCGTTGGACAATGGTCCTTGGATGTTCGACAAGGAACTGATGGTGGTGGAAGACTACGTGCCTAGTAAAAGACCGGAGGATTACCAATTCAATAATATTCCCATCTGGGTTAGGGTTTTTGATTTGCCCTTGGGCATGATGAATGAGGAAGCTGCTAAAGACATTGGAAACCTTGTCGGTCGTTTTGAAGAGGTAGATACCGGAGCTGATGGTAATGCAATAGGGAGATATCTGAGAATTAAGGTGCGTATGCGAATTGATAAACCCATTATGAGGGGGTTCACCTTGAGTGATGAGTCAGAGGGGGAGGAGATGCATGACAAGCAGATGGTAGCAGAGGGGTCGGAGGTGGAAGAGGAGGATAGAGGATGGTGCAGATTTGAATATGAATTTCTTCCAGACTTTTGTTACACGTGCGGGGTGATCGGTCATGGGGAGAAGGATTGCTCGGCCAAAGGTGAGAAGGGGGGCAAGAAACAGTTTGGGAGGTGGCTCAAAGCTGACATGGGGCAGAGAAGGGGTTTTGCAGAGGATGGTCTGTGGAGGAGTGGTAGTCATAGCTCGGGTAGAGGAAGGAATTTTGGGTTCAATAAATCGGGAGTTCGGTCAAGAAGTGGCAGCGACAACTTATCATGGCGCAAAAGTGATTCACAGTCTGGGGAGGGTAGAAGGGAGGATAAAGAGAAAGGAGAGGAGGTAACCAGTCCGCAAAAGAATGCCACTGCCCCCAAACAAGGAGGGGTACCGAAGAAACTGGTGCTTCAAGAGAAAGTTACTACTTTGAAGGTGGGGGAGAAGGGGAAGAGCGGAGGAGCTAAAGGGCCAATTACTGAAGTTGTGGGGGGTTCCATCAACATACATGGTGAGAAGGGGAAGGACGCCCAGGCCAAGGTGGGGGGAGAGGTGGAGTCGGTGCTGGTGGAGGGTGTGAACAGTAGGAACCCTGAATGCAAGAGGTACAAGAAGAAGGGTAGGGATAAGATGAGGTCGAAGGATAATGTTCCAATGGAGGTGGTTCTAGGTCAGAAGAGGGGGGAGTAGATGGGGAGCAGGAGCAGCCGGGAAAGAAGAGTAGGTTGGAGGGAGGAGAAGATAAGGTTGAAGGGAATCAGAATGTTCAGAGGGAGGAGTCCTATGTTTCTACATCGGCCGGGCTACAAGAGCAGCCCCGCCGGGAGCAATGAAAATTGTTGGCTGGAACTGCCGGGGACTCGGGAACGGCCCGGCAGTTCGCGACCTCCTGAATATGAGGAGGGAGGAGGATCCCGACATTGTGTTCTTGGCGGAGACTAAACTGACAGAGAAGGAGTTGGATAGTTTCAGGTGGACTCTTGGTCTTGCCCACTTGGTGGTCTGGAACCCGGAGGGGAGAAGCAGAGGACTGGCCCTTTTCTGGAAGAGGGGGGTTGATGTGACATTGCGATCGTATGGAAGGCGACACATTGATGTAGATGTGGTGGAAGAGGATGATAGGGTGTGGCGTTTAACATGTGTTCATGGTGAATCGGAGGTCGAAAGGAAAGTAGAGACATGGAGGGTGCTAAGACTCCTAGCTCAACAGCACCAAGTTGGGAGACCGTGGCTTTGTTTGGGGAACTTTAATGAAATCTTATCATCTGATGAAAAAACCGGCGGAGCTGTTAGACCAAAGCGGTACATGGATCGATTCAGAGAAGCTCTAGAGGCCTGTGAGTTATGTGACATCGGTTATGAAGGTGACAAGTACACTTGGAGGAACCATAGTAAGGATATTGCCTCGTACATCTACGAGCGATTGGACAGGGCCACGGCTAATGCCTCATGGTGTGAATGGTTCCCTGAGTTCACAGTGATTAATGGAGCTCCTCGACATTCAGATCATCGACCAGTCATTGTTAGTACTCAAGGGGAACGGAGGGGGGGTGGTAGGAGGAGATCGAGGTTTTCGTTTCGAAGCCTGGTGGTTGAAGGAGGAGGGCTGTAGTGCGGATGTGCAAGGGGCGTGGGAGCAGGGCTGTCGGTAGGGAAGTGGAAATGTAGCTTCTGCTATGCGCTGTGTGGCTGGGAGAATAAGGAAGTGGGGTAAGGAAGTGGCGGGGGAGTTGGAGAGCCGTCTCAGGAAAGCACGACGAAGCCTGGAGAGTTGCATGAGGGCTCCGGTGTCTGAGGAGAAGATAAGGGAGGAGGCGAGGTTGAGATGCGTAGTGGAGGTCCTAGAAGATAAGAAGAATACAAAAGCAAAACAGTTATCACACGTCTCTTGGCTAAGGGATGGAAACAGGTGCACGCGCTATTTTATGGCAGTGGCCTCGGCGAAGAAGAAAGCTAACAGGATTAAGATGTTAAGGAGGGATGATGGGGTGGAAGTGAAGGAATGAGAAGGGCTTAATAACTACGTGTGCTCTTTTTTTCAGGACCTTTTTTCGTCTAATGGTGCCCACCATATGGATGAATTACTATCAAAGGTGCAACCACGCGTTACCTCGGCTATGAGAGACATCCTTGAAGCGGAAGTAACCAGGGAGGAGGTTAAAGCCGCGCTTGATCATATAGGAGATCTCAAGGCGCCGGGGCCTGATGGTATGCCCTCCATTGTATACAAGAAACACTGGCACTTTATGGGCGAGAAGGTAGTCGATGAAGTGATCTCGGTGCTCAAGGGGGGTCCGATGCCGGGCGGATGGAATGACACTGTCGTGGTTCTAATCCCAAAGGTGAAGAATCCGAGTAGAATTAAGGATCTTAGACCAATAAGTCTGTGCAATGTTGTATACAAGTTATGCTCCAAAGTGATCGCGAACAGGTTGAAGCTAGTGCTCCCGGATATCATATCGGACAATCAAAGCGCTTTTGTTCCTGGTCGCCTTATCACCGACAATGTTCTCATTGCCTATGAGTTGTCCCATGTTCTACTGAATAAGAGGAGAGGGGTTGATGGTATTGCAGCGGTGAAGGCGGATATGAGCAAGGCCTATGACATAGTTGAATGGGACTTTCTGCGGGCAATGCTTCTCAAGTTGGGATTCGGCACTCGATGGGTTGACCTAGTGATGAACTGTGTCACTACTGTGCACTATCAAATCAGGATCAATGGTGAATTAACTGAGCAGTTCACTCCTACCCGGGGTTTACGCCAGGGTGACCCATCCTCGCCGTATCTTTTTGTCATATGCGCGGAGGAGCTGTCGGCTCTGTTACATGACGCGGAAGCAACTGGCCGGATAGGGGGTGTGAAAGTTTGCCCGACAGCACCGATAGTTTCACACCTATTGTTTGCGGATGATTCCGTGTTACTGCTTAAGGCGAAGAGGGAGGAGGCAGAGGCGTTGAGAGAAGTACTGGATCTCTATGAAAGCTTCTCGGGGCAATGCATTAACTTGGAGAAGTCGGCGATCATGTTCAGTCCCAACACCAGCTCTGCCGCAAAGAATGATGTGAAGAACGCCTTGCATATCCATAGTGAGTCTTGGAATGAAAAGTACCTGGGTCTGCCGGTTCATGTTGGTAAGTCAAGGAAGAAGGCGTTTGCATTTGTCAAGAATGCGATCTCAGGAAAGATGTATGGTTGGAAGGAGAGACTGATTGCGAAAATGGGGAAAGAAACGCTAGTCACTGCGGTGGCCCAGGCTATACCCACTTTCGCTATGTCATGTTTTTACCTGACAAAGACTTTCTGCGAGGAGCTCAGTTCATTGATTGGGAACTATTGGTGGAGCCAGCAAGACAAGGAACACACGATCCACTGGATTGGGTGGAATAAACTGACGTTGCCAAGGGCACAAGGGGGGCTCGGCTTCAGGGATATGCACGCCTTCAATGTCGCCATGCTGTCCCGTCAGGTGTGGAGGCTAATTCAACACCCGGATTCGTTGTGTGCACAGATCTTGAGAGCTCGGTACTTCCCAGACGGACAGCTTCTTGATGCACAACCAACGGCAGGCATCTCCTATGCATGGCGTAGCTTGCTCCATGGTGCCCAGCTTGTTAAAGAAGGCGTCATCTGGAGGATTGGGGATGGTACAAGCGTTAACATATGGTCTGATCCTTGGATACCTCGGCCCTGGTCGAGAACAGTTATCACGCCACGTGGCCATTGCCTTTTGCAGCAAGTAAGCGAACTTATTGATCCATATACAGGCTCTTGGGATGAGCAGCTTGTGAGAGACACTTTTTGACATGATGATGTGGCACATATCCTCCGTATCCCTTTGCGAGATGAGGTCCAAGATTTCATGGCGTGGCAGTATGACAACAAAGGGGTCCGCTCGGTGAAGAGCGCTTATAAAAGGGACGGAGGAATAAAAGGGACGGAGGAGAGGGGGCGAGCTCTATGGCTGCGGGAAACCTCGATAGCACCCGTGATGATTCCTAGAAACGGATCTGGAAGTTACCTTGTCCCAGAAACATCCAGATGTTCACGTGGAGGATCAAACACGAGTCCCTGGCGCTTCGTACCACGGTCGCTCGAAGAGGTATTCCGATAGAAGATACTAAGTGTCTGTTCTGCAGCAGAGGAGAGGAGGATGGGGCACACCTATTTACAAAGTGCAAGGTGGTGAAAGAGGTGTGGCGAGACTTGGCTATGGAGAAGGAAAGGAGTGCCCTGGAGAAGATTGAGGGTGTGCATGCAATGCTGGACTATATTTGGGGGCTAGATGAGAAGAAGAGATTGCATATCCTTACCTTTTGGTGGATGTGGTGGGCCAATAGGAACAAGGTGAGGCAAGGGGAGCTGCCGCTCTCACCAGCGGAGCTGGCACGACGGACGAGGAGCAGCATCCTCGAGTTCGGTGACATTTTCTGTAAGAAGGCCGAAAAGCTGTCCCCAGACAAGTGGCATCCCCCGGCGCCGGATGTTTACAAAATAAATGTGGATGGCTCGTTTGTGCTGGGCCAGGAACATGCTGATTGGGGGTGGCAGTGAGGCTCGCAGACGGCTCTTTGGTGCATGCGCGGGCTGGGCGACAGGAGCATACGACGGATGCGTTCGCTGCTGAAGTGGTTGCCATGTCAAAAGCTATCACCACTGCGGCAGATCTTGGCATGTTAAGAGTGGAGTTCGAGACCGACTCACAGCTCCTTCTGGAAGCCATGGATGTTCGCAGGGTGGACTCCTCAGCGTTCGCAGCAGCTATAGAGGACATGAAATACCAGCTGAAGTTGTGGTTTTCTTCCTTTTCTATCTCAGTTTGTAGACGTAGTGCGAACTCGGTGGCCCATGAGCTCGCCAATATTGGCCGCCTGTGTGATCCGAACCACTTTTTACAATGGGATTCTGATGTACCTGCCCATGTGGGCGCGTGTGTTGTGGGCGATATGCCTACCCACAGTTAAGTAATGAAAGTTATGCTTTCCTCAAAAAAAAATTATGTCGAAGTGTCGACGTTTCGCACAAGCGTGGCAAACCTGGGCCATCCTATTTCCAATCAATGCATGCCGTATCAGCCTGTAGGATTCAATCCGTGATATTTGTCCTGGCAGTGGGCAGTTGGATAATGCGACCAAGATAAGATTCTAACAGGACATGTCCCCATTAAACCCATTAAGCTGGGCCAACCAGCTATGCCAAGTGGCACAAACTGGTTGACCGCCCTGAGAAATCTTCTAGATTTTTTTAGATAGAGATGTGGATTATTTTTTAAATATATTTTTCTTTTTAGATGGAGGTGAGGCCCTCTGGTATTTTTTAAATGGAGGATTATGCAAAGTGGCAGTCATTGGTAATTTTTCTTCTTCTTTTACTTACTTTTTTAGATTAAGGTGAGGATTTTTTTTCTCTAGGATGTTTTTAAGGCGGAGACGAGGACTCTATGTATTTTAAACCCATTAAGCTACGCATGAAGGGCGGCCAACCAGCTATGCCTATGTGGCACAAGCTGGTTGGCTGCCTTGAGAAATCTTCTAGATTTTTTTTGATGGAGGTGTGGATTATTTTTTAAATATATTTTTCTTTTTAGATGGAGGTGAGGGCCTCTGGTATTTTTTAAATGGAGGATTATGCAAAGTGGCACTCATTGTTAATTTTTATTCTTCTTTTACTTACTTTTTTAGATTAAGGTGATGATTTTTCTTCTCTAGGATGTTTTTTTAGGCGGAGACGAGGACTCTATGTATTTTAAACCCATTAAACTACGCATGAAGGGCGGCCAACCAGCTATGCCCATGTGGCACAAGCTGGTTGGCTTCCCTGAGAAATCTTCTAGATTTTTTTTGATGGAGGTGTGGATTATTTTTTAAATATTTTTTCTTTTTAGATGGAGGTAGGGCCTCTGGTATTTTTAAAATGGAGGATTATGCAAACTGGCACTCATTGGTAGGCTGTGGTGGTAATTTTTTTTCTTTCATTACTTATTTTTTAGATGAAGGTGAGAATTTTTTTTCCTGGGATGTTTTTTTAGACGGAGACGAGGACTCTATGTATTTTTTAATGAAAACATGCGCACAACTTCCTCTCAAGCGGCGCCACCGGGTGGCGCCCCAACCACTAGTATGCATGTACGTGTTATACTCCCTCCTTTCCACAATGTAGTGGGTCCATGCTTCCCGAGATCTAATTTTGACCGTACATTTAACCAATGAGACCGACTGCGGGGGAGCAAAAATTATACCACTGAAAATACTAATTCGGTGATATAATTTTTGCTTCCGCCGTAGTCAGTCTCGTTGGTTAAATTTATGACCAAATTTAGATCTCGAAAAGTGCGGGCGCACTATATTGTGAAATGAAAAGAGTACATGGTAGTATATATTTCTTCAGTTAGAAACATCTGACATGGATGATGCACCTCGACGATTAGCGATGGTGATGAGAACGACCATCTACTTGCACATACAATATACTTCGTAAACGACCATCTACTTGGTCATATCGTGGGTGTAGTGTCACCAATCCAAATTTCCGTACAAGTATAGTGACTGATGATGCGAACAAAACTGACAGAAAAAAAAACAATCCTTCTTAGTTCAGACAATGATGTCTTTTGTCATGTCTTAATATGTCACTAGCTCGATCAAACTTCCTTGCAATAGCCCATACTTTTCCTTTCTTCATTTACATTTTTTCGTCTATTCTTGCAGGTAAAATAAAACAATGTATTTTAGAGATGCATGAAAACTTAATTCTATAAAAGCCATGTCTTTTTTGTCCACATATTGTAAATATATATTTACAAATTTAAGAATTGTTCATGCATTTTTAAATAATTGGTGTCTATTTTATGTGCTGCTCCTTCATCTTCGAAGGGTGGGAAACTAATGTTGTGGCACATAGCCATGCTAAACACGCTTTAGAACTTTCTTTAGGATGTCATCTGTGGCTCCTCAATCCTGTGGATCTAACCCATGAACCTTGTTTATGATCATTTATAAAGAGTGTATTTAGACACACAGAAAAGATGGGGAGCTCAGGGAGCACCTAGCCGTTGTGGGGAATGCTTAGTTTTTTTTAAGGGGTAAACCAAGGTTTATTCATGGAAAACCATAATATATGGCATACAAATCGGGTCATGAGGTTGACTGAACCACACGTGGCGACCTTGACTAAGAGAAATAGAAATTTTAGCTAAGCTATGTGCCTCGCTATCAGGGCCGGCCCTGAGGGGGGGGGGGGCAGGGGGGCGGCCGCCCCGGGCCCCCAAAATACAGGGGCCCCCGTCAGGTACTAACATGTACGTTTTTTTGAGACATGAGTAGCCCATGTACGTATCGCTATGCAAGGCAAGTGTTTTGAATCAGACAAAACAATCAAATCTTGGCGATGGTTACAGGGGGGGTTTATATCTCCCTTGGAGAGACACAACGGTCCAGAGGAGCGACGCGTCGGTTCCAAGGAGACGGCGACGGTTCGACTGAGAGAGAGCAACCGTGCGCTCGATGGACAAGGGGAGATTTCCCTAATTACAGATTATTTTAATCTTAACACTCCCCCTAATCTACGCTTGACTATGTAGAATCATCTTCACAACTCTCCAGGAAGCTCTATCATCTCAAAGGATTCTTCTTCAAAGTTCTTCATGAAATCCATGATGAGATCCTGAAACACACACTCACAAAGAAAGATAGTGTAATGTGATGTTGAACAAGAGTGTCTCAAGAAGAGACTCCCCCTGACGTTTGCAAGTCCCGAAGTCTTCTCATACCAATTCCATGAACATATTTTTGGAACGTTGAATTTGGTAGAGACTTGGTAAATAAATCAGCAAGATTGTCGCATGATTTAACTTGCAGAATGTTTATTTCCCCGCTTTTCTGAAGATTATGGGGAAAAAACCATTTAGGAGAAATATGCTTGGTGATATTGCTCTTGATGTATCCTGTTTGCATCTGTGCAACACAGGCCGCATTATCTTCATAGATAATGGTAGGTGATTTTATTGAACCAATTCCACATGACTGTTGTATGTGGTTTATCATTCTGCGAAGCCGTACACATTCGCTTGTCGCTTCAAATAATGAAATTATTTCAGAATGATTGGTAGATGTTGCCACCAGAGTCTGTTTCGAAGACTTCCATGATATAGCAGTGCCACCATGTAGGAACACGAAGCCGGTCTGAGATCTGGCATTATGGGGATCAGACAAATAGCCGGCATCTGCATATCCAATCACATCAGAGTCCTGATTTTTCTGGAACTGGAAAAATAGGCCAAGATCCTTCGTGCCTTGGAGATATCGAAAGATATTCTTCACTCCAAACCAATGACGTTTGGTGGGAGCTGCGCTATGTCTAGCAAGTAGATTCACTGCAAATGCAATATCAGGTCTTGTGCAATTTGCAAGATACATAAGCGCTCCAACAGCACTAAGGTATGGAACTTCAGGTCCCAACACCTCTTCTCCATCATCCCTTGGTCTGAACGGATCTTTCTCTACGTCTAGAGATCGAACCACCATGGGAGTTTTAGATGGATAGGATTTGTCCATATTGAATTTCTCCAATATTTTCTGGATATAGGCAGATTGGTGTACCATGATTCCTGAAGGAAGATGCTCAAGTTGAATACCTAAGCAAAATTTGGTTTTACCCAAATCCTTCATCTCAAATTCCATCTTTAGGTGATTGCGTGCTTCATCAATGTCTGGTGTGCTGCCGATGATGTTGAGATCATCAACATACACAGAAATGATGCAAAATCCTGTAGAGGACTTCTTGATGAAAACACATGGGCAATCAACACTATTGGAGTATCCTTTTTGAAGAAGGAACTCACTGAGTCGGTTGTACCACATCCGTCCCGACTGCCTTAAGCCATATAATGACTTATTCAGCTTTACACAATACATGTTGCGTTTTGCATTTTTATTCGGGACAGGGATCCCATCAGGAACCTTCATATATATGTCCGAATCTAGTGACCCGTAAAGGTATGCGGTCACGACGTCCATCAACTGCATAGATAGACGATTTTGCACTGCCAAAGATATAAGATATCGGAAAGTGGTTGCACTCATTACTGGAGAATATGTTTCAGTGAAATCAATGCCGGGTTTCTGCGTGAAACCTTGTGCTACGAGCCTTGCTTTATATCTCACCACCTCATTGTTCTCATTCCGTTTCCGGAGAAAACCCCATTTGAATCCCACAGGGAAAACACTGGGAGGTGTAGGTATTGCTTCAGTGAATACCTTTCTTTTGTTAAGCGAGGCAATTTCTGCTTGGATTGCATCCTTCCATTTAGGCCAGTCGGAGCGCTTTTGGCACTCAACGATAGACCTTGGATCATGATCAGTGAGAAAGGTATCTGCAATCTTTTCAGCAAAAAATATGTCGACAGTCGTAGTCTTACGGTCAAATAATTCTCCAGAATCAACATAGTTGATGGAAATTTCCTGCACCCCTAGTGACTCTTCGTGATTTCCCAATACGATCGAGTCTGGGTGTTCCGATGTCCCAGTCAGTTTGTGCATACTGGAACTGGGTTGTGGAGGTTGCCCTTCCACCGGGTGTATACTACCCATCAGGTGTTTGTCAACGTTGAGTTGACCTGCATTTACTGACTCCGAGGTTTTTCTCCTCGATTTCCTTTGCTTCTTGTTAGAAGCATGCTCCAGGTCAGAGGCCGTACTACTCCCCCTCTTTTTAGGAATAGGGAGTTGAGTGGTTTTTATTGGTACCTCCACTCTTTCTGGCGCGTTTCTGGCCGGGTTTAAGGATTTTGTAACACCTTTCAAATCAGTAAATGAATCTGGCAGATTATTTGCAAGATGTTGCAAATTAATGATCTTTCGAACTTGAAGTTCGGTCTCATGGGTACGTGGATCAGAGGATGAAATGGAATGAGCATTCCAATCAATTTCTGGGCATTCTTTCTGGTACTTGAAATCTCCCCCTAATGCCGGAAAATGTTCCTCATTAAATATGCAATCAGCGTGACGGGCTATGAACAGATCCCCAATTAGGGGTTCCAGGTACTTGATAATCGACGGCGATTTGTACCCCACATAGATCCCCAACTTCCTGTGTGGGCCCATAGATGTCCGCTGCAGTGGTGAGATCGGGATGTATGCAGCACATCCGAACTTACGCAGATGGGAAATGCTTGGAGGATTTCCACGTACCAATTCCAGAGGGGAAGAACTGTGATATGCAGTTGGCCTCAATTGTATCAAGTCAGCAGCGTGTAAAACAGCGTGACCCCAACAAGAGGTTTGCAAGTTGCAATTCGTCAACAAAGGTCTTGCAATGAGTTTGATCCTCTTAATCAATGCTTCAGCCAAACCATTTTGAGTATGGACATATGGAACAGAGTGCTGAACTTCAATCCCCAAAGCCATGCAATAATCATTGAAAGCACGTGAGGAGAATTCTGCAGCATTGTCCATTCGAATTGACTTAATTCGACTTTCAGGATAATGGGCTTGCAACTTAATGACTTGCCTCATTATCTTGGCAAATGCATGGTTTCGTGTGGATAGAAGACACACATGTGACCATCGTGTAGATGCGTCAATCAGAACCATGAAATACCGGAAAGGTCCAGATAATGGCTGAATGGGACCACAAATATCTCCTTGAATACGTTCAAGGAACTGAAGTGGTTCATCTTGTATTTTGAGGTGCGAGGGCCTCAAAATTAGCTTTCCCATGGCACAAGATGTGCACACAAAATCAGAAGATTGAGGAAATTTTGACTCAAGCAAATTATGACCAATGGAATTGCTAGTAATTTTTCTCATCATCCCTATTCCAGGATGGCCTAGGCGATCATGCCAGGTTTGGAATGCGTTAACATTCTGAAAAATTACTTTGTATGCAACATGTTCCACGGGTTTGATGTACGTATAGTACAAACCAGACGATAGAGAAGGAATTTTCTCATGTACCTTTTTGCCATATCCGTCATCTTTAGTAAAGAGTAGATACTCCTCTTTGTTGTCTTCATGGGTTTCAATATGAAAACCATTTTTACGGATATCTCGATAACTGATCAGGGTACGTGCAGAATCGGGATACAGTAAAGCATCCTCAGTTGTCACATGTGTACCACTTGGGAGGGTGAATATGGCACGTCCAGTACCAACAATCACAGTATCGCGTCCAGTGATAGTTAGAATATCTCCATTTGTCTTTTTCAGAGTTTGGAAATATTTCATCTCCCTCAGTATGGAGTTTGTGGCACCACTGTCCACAAGGCATAATTCCTCTTCCATCGGATTGTCCCCGTAGAAAACTATATAAAACAAAGAATTTTCAATAAGAAAACCTCATAGTAATATATAGAATACAATCTTTATTATATCAAATGTGCTGATACAATCCAATATAAAGACAACAACAAACTTATGTTCTTATTACAATCATCACAAATGGACATAATTAAGTAGATCACTAGGAGATTGAGGGACTAGTCGAAGTCGCCAAACACGTTGTTTGCGGTGTACTCAATCAGCGTGTTCTCCATTTCAGCAGTAGCCTCAGGCAGATAAGGAATCACGGCGTTGCTCGGTCTAGGAGGAACATCGTGCGAACCACCAGCTCCTTTTGCGCTATCCGGATGAAGGTTGAAGTTGGCTTCAAACCTTTTCCCTTGAGGTGCTTTGCGTCCCTGAGATTGCTGGTACAGCATAACCAGATGCTTGGGCATTGTGCACTTTTCAGTAGAATGCGTGGAGCATCCACACTTGTTGCAAAGCTTAGATTTATCAAACCTGAGCTTTGAAGTGCCTTTTCCCTTGCCTGGGTATCTAGATCTCCTGTTCCCATTGCGCTTTCGCTTATGCTCGAAATTGGATTGTTTACCCCGAGGGGTACCATTAAACTTCTGTCTATTTGCAACATTCAGATGGACTTCAGGTAAAGGTTGTGCCCCAACTGGGCGCTGAGAGTCATTCTTAGCGAGTAGCTCATCATGCTTTTCAGCCTGAAGTAACATGTGAATAAGCTCGGAATAGACAGTGTAGTTACGAGCACGGTATTGCTGTTGGAGGATCCTGTCTGAAGGGAGCATAGTAGACAATGTTTTCTCTATCTTCTCCCCCTAAGTAGGTTCCTTCTCACAAAAATGCAGTTTGGAACATATCTTATGAACAGCATGATTGTACTCACCGATGGACTTGAAATCCTGAAGACGGAGATGAGTCCAATCATGGAGTGCTTCTGGCAGGACTACTGCCTTCTGCTGTTCATACCTCGTTTTGAGAGCCAAAAACAGAGTACTAGGAGATTCCTCCTGTAAATACTCAGACTTGAGATCTGGATGAATATGGTGCCTTATGATGAATAAAGCAGCATAGTTCTGCTGTTCTGTCAGCGGCGTGGCCCCATCCGGGAGAGGAGTCTCCGGGGGTTGTATTGCACGCGCTATCCCACGGGACGCAAGACTGATCTTGATGTCCATAGCCCATGTAGGGTAATTGTGGCCATTGAGGGCAAGCTCCTCAAACTCTTTGGCAGTCATCTTCACCTACATGGGAGAACCAGAGATAATTAATTTACGGGTGGTAAATTAAAACCATCATGGTTGTGTAATAAGAATGCAAAAATTTGATACTCAAGTGTAAACTTGAAAAATTCTCAACCTCAATTGTGTGAACATAACACTTTGAAGATCACTTAGATCTCACAGTAATAGGCTACATCGCCATTACCTTGTGTATGCTACAATTCAAATATAAGGAATACACGTTGGAGGTAATCGTTTGTCGAGAATGACAAAGCGTAGACCTCACAGTAAGAGAGGACAGTCTGCAAATAAGCAGTAGATCACAACTCATTACCTTGTGATTCCAAATAAAATGAGGGAGAAACATTCAAAAATTTGCAAGTTTGATATGCGAGAGAAGATCTCAATCGCAAAGACATGTTCGATAAAAATGATATGTGGTAAACACATGGAACATGTCATTCTTCCCAGATGAAATCCGGTACTTTATTTATATTATCAATCCCTTACATAATATAAACACACCTACTAATAATTACACAAGTCCTAACATAGAATGAATCTAGAACAGGACTAAAATGTAAGTAGTAGTCAATCTATGTACTAAACAGTACTAAACATAGACTAAAATTTCACAAATACAATAATTAGTACTAGACTAATAAAAAAACAGAGAAGAAAAAAAACTTGAAGAGAGTATGCCGATCGCCTGGGTCTGGGCCTGCCACCGCCGACCGAGACCAGCCCGCAGCCACCCACGCATAGGTGAGGAGGCGAGAGGTGGGGCGGTTACGGATAAGGAACCGCCCGACCCCCACCACCACCTGCAGGGAGCCCAGTCGCCGGCGATTGGGGCGAGCGCCGGCGCCTCCCCTCGCATCTTCAGGTGTTAGTGACGCGACACCGACGAGTCCTCTTCATCTGAAGAGGAGACGACGACGGTGGAAGCCTGGCGCAATGGAGTAGCAGTAAAACCGAGGTCCGCCGGAGCCCATGAGACTGGGCGACGGCCGGGGCGGCGGTCGAGGGCTGCGACGGCGCGCCCGAAGAGGTGGCCGAAGCGCTGCTCCGCGCGGCTGCTTGAGCCCGCGGCTGTCCCCTGTTGAGGCGTGTCGGCGGCGGCGGCGCCCTCCATGCCGACTCCAAGGCGGACGACACCAAAGGCGCCGGATGGAGCGGAGATGAAGGCGAGCGCTTCATCTGCATTCACCGTCGAGCGCATTGGCACCGGGGCGTAGCCAGGCGGGCGGAGGCTCGGGCCAGCGGCCACGGCATCATGCGTCGGTGTTGACGGCGGGATCCATGCGGCCGGCGGAGGAGGTGGTGGAGGCGGAGACCCAATGGGCAGGGCAGGCGCGGTAGCGGCCCCGTGCACCATGGAGGCGCTTGGGCCGGCCACAAGCCAGGGGTCGAACCCCATGGGCGCCTGGCCACGGGCGCACGGAGCACCATCGTGGGCGCGTCCAGGGGCGAGGGGAGCACCGCGGGGGGCGCGTCCAGCGGCACGGTGGCGGCCAGGAGCACCACGTCCAGCGGCGCGGTGGCGGCCAGGAGCGCCACATCCAGCGGCGCTGCGGCCGAATCGACGGATGGTTTGCATCCGGCGACGGAAACGGCGGTGGCCACCAACTCCATGGCGGCGAAGGGCAATGAGGCGGTAGCGGCGACCGTCCTCGCGGATCAGACGGAGGAAGAAGGAGATGAGGCCTGTCATCTCACCGTCGGCGAACCTCTCTTCCTCTGTTGTTTCGCTTGTTGGTAGTTCTAGCGTGCGTGATAACGTGTTTTGAATCAGACAAAACAATCAAATCTTGGCGATGGTTACAGGGGGGTTTATATCTCCCTTGGAGAGACACAACGGTCCAGAGGAGGGACGCGTCGGTTTCAAGGAGACGGCGACGGTTCGACTGAGAGAGAGCAACCGTGCGCTCGATGGACAAGGGGAGATTTTCCTAATTACAGATTATTTCAGATTATTTTAATCTTAACAGCAAGCACGATCGCAAGCAGGTAGCACCGGCCCAAGAGACACGAATCCACAACCCTTTTAATCCGCAATTTCCTTTCACATTGTGAGTTCGCGTTTTGTCTATTTACTACCGCTAGATCCCTCCCCATCGCGAGGCGCAGGCGCTGGAGGCTGTACCGAATCGGCGCCGCCGCCAGGTGCTAGGGCTGGCTGACTGCCGTTCTGCCGCAGTACGCGTATGCTGAGGGAACTCCATTCTCTGCTATCACTAGGCGCTGAACGCATACGTGCATCGCCGAGCGGCTTCCGCCTCCAGCCACATCGCATCCCGCTGAGCACCAGATCAACAATTACCGATGCCCGATCCGATTGATTGAAGGTATTTAATACAATTATTTTCTATTTCCTGTACGTATATAGCTAATCAAGCAATTTACTTTTGCATATGATGCATAGCTTTCACTATTCAATCTTTGATGCATTTTTTATTTCTCAGCACTGTGTGTTATGAGGAAATTGATTGTTTATAATTAAGTTTGTTGCAGTTTGATTCTACCTGTGGTTGCTCTAATTTTGATAAAATGTTAGTCTGTTACTAGTTTACGAAAAAATGATTTATGATGTGAAAAGGAGGATTAGGACAGATGGGTTATCATGTGGTCCTGACAATATACGTTAGCAAAAAGAAAAGAAAATGAAGCAACATATGGCTGACTTAGCAGAATCACAAAGAGGGATTATTAGATCAAATTTTCAAGGTAATACATGCTTGAACAATTCCATAAAAGCTTACAGCTTTTTCACTATTTCTTCTTGAACCAGATGCAAAATACTTTCCTCAAGTTTAATTAGGAAAAGAGAGTTTCGTGTTATAGTGACACCCCTTATTACATCAAAGGTATTACTCTCCTGGTACGAGTGTCCCTAATTTCTTAGCCCCCACGGCCACCCAAAAGCAAAGCTTTCTTAGTGTTGTAGAGGAGTACCATTGGTGGCGCACAGTTGTTAAGAAAGATGTGGGCATTGCTCTCATTCGAAATGGTTCATGATGTGAGCCTGGTGAGTGAGGCCATGGATTTTTCCACTATTGATAAATTAGTTGATATGAATATTACTTTGGATGCATCTAAGTGTTTATTGGTAATGTGAATATTACATATATATATATATATATATATATATATATATAGATTATTATTGTTATGATTATAGTAAGGGCCGCTGAGTTTTAGCTTCGCCCCGGGCCCCCAAATTCTCAGGACCGGCCCTGCTCGCTATTCAATGCACGACCTTTGAAAATAAAATTACACTGAAATAAAGCAGCTTGAGTTTTAATTTCGCTAATGATGGCCCATAGCTTCCACGACTTCACTTGCTGATGTCCCCAATCACTTGCTTGGAGTTTGAGGCGAAGATGAAGTTATGTAGTTGTAGGTCTTGAGCCAAAGCTAAAGCTTCCCAGCATGCGATTGCCTCGAGGGTGCCTCGAGGGTGGCAAGATCTTTAACTCCCACAAGCACAAGTGACAAGCTACCCAAGAAAGTGCCTGCGCTATCTTTGCATGAGGCAGGGAATGCTTAATGTTTGCAGGAAAAGTGCACCCCACTAGGGTGGGCTGACCTCGTTCGTGCACTTTATGTCCTATCGCACAAGGATGATTTTTTGTATATATTTGGCCAATTTTTTGCCTGGTTTTTCAGCTTAGGTGGTTTCCATCCATTTTCTTATTTAGTACCATTATGAATTGAATGATACATATATTTCAGCCCTTTTAAATTAAAAATGTTCATAGTTCTCTTGTTCATTTAAAAAAAATCATGATTGTTTTAAATTATGTAGAATTTTCAAGAATTATCATAGATCCTGAAAATTTATGTGAAAATACAAAGAAATAGAAATTATGTAGAATAAAAATTATGTGAATTTTCAAGAACATGTTGTAAATTATGTAGAATTTCAAGAATAATGATAGAAATACAAAGTTATTAATAAATTCTTAACGAATTTGGAAAAAAAATTATAAATTTTAAAAAATTCCTTAATTGTTTAATGAAATTTTAAACTAAAAAATGTGACATATTTTACAACATGTTCGTGTATTATAAAAAGTGCTCAAGAATTTTTCAAAATTTTGAATTCTAAATGTATAAATTTTAAGACCTGAATTTGTAGGAAGAAAAATGGATAAAGAAAACAAAATGAAGGAAAAAGAAATAGGAAACTAACAGAAAAAACGCAAAGGAATACCAAATAAGACAAAAAGGAAAAGAAAAATAACAAGACCGAAAAGAAAAAATAAATAAATAAATAAAACCCCAATATAACCAGAAGATAAAAAAGAAAAAAAGAAATAGACCAAAACCTTCTACAATATTTCAAAAGACCAAAACAAATCACTTTGTGGCGTGATATGGCCTCTTAGCTAGAGGAAAGTGTGTGTTTCCTACGAAACGCGAAGTATTCCCCGCATTGGTCGGGAACTAGGATTTTGCGAGGAGATCCATAGTGCGTAATAGCACGCACCTTACAGGAATGGGCCAGCCCGATTTGCGGCCGCTGCATGTTTCATCACAGGAACGTCTGACTTTTATTTTTGGAGCCCCTATTTGACCCTCTTTGCGTCAAATTGGCGGCCGAACGCACAGGAAAAGCGCGACTAGGCCGGCCCGTCGAGAGGCACCACGAAACGAAAAAGATAGAAAAAAAAAAGAAACAATGGAGCGTTGGCAGGATTTGAACAGGAGACCACCGGCTTGCATATGCGAGGTCAAAGCCATTCCACAAAACAAGCTTTTTGATTTACACAGCAGCGCGCATCCACAGAACTAGTATTAACGTAGAACTGGGCTGCTCTACTGTAACGAATTTGAATCAGTTAATGTAGCGAACCAGAATTAATTATTGCTGTGATAGTTTTTCTTTAAAGTGTATGTTTCGAAAATGTGCAACAGTTTTTGAATTTGTGAACAATTTTCAGCAAAAGGAATATTTTTTGAATATGTGCACAAATTATGAAATTCTGAATTTTTTTTAAAACCGTGAACATTTCTTGAATTCCTGTACAAATATTTTAAAAATGGAACATTTCATGAAATTCGGGACAAAAATTTATAAGTACGAACATTTTTATAATTTATGAACAAAAAATGAAAAATGGAACTTTTCGTCAAGTTCAGAACAAAAAATTTGAACCACAAACGTTTATAAATTTTGTGACAAATTTTGAGACCGTAAACATTTTTTGATTTTTTTAAATTCTTAAGAGAACATGAACATTTTTCTGAATTTGTGAACAAAATTTGAAAAATAGGAACATTTTTCAAATTTATGAGCAAGGTTCTAGAAAAATGAACATTTTTTTGATATTTCTGCACATTTTTTTAATGTCTGATTTTTTTTGATAAGAGGAACACTTTTTGAAAATCTGAACAAAATTTGAAATGTCTGGACAAAATAAAGAATAAAAGTAAACTTAAAAAAGGCCAAAACGAAAAAGAAACAGAAAAAGAAAAAAAGAAACATATTAACGAAAAAAGAAAACTGAAAAGGAAAACCAAAAACAAAAGGAAAAATAAAAAAACCAGGAAGAAAACCGGTTTAGGAACCTTCTAGAAAGTTCCCAAAACCAGTCCCGAACCTGCCCGAAAGTTCGCAAAACCGGTGATCTCGAACGGACAGATGGGCGGGCCCGTTCGGTCGACATCTCTGTGCGACACGTAGACAATCTGCCGCAGAATGCGGCAGATAGGGTTTTACTTTTTTATTCGCTGTGTTGGTACAAATGTCTTGTCGGTTTTCGCCCTCCCTTTTTTTATTTAGGTGAAATTACTTTTATGTATTCAAACATTTTAATTTCCAATATATTTCCTAAATATCCTATGAAAAATGTACATATATTTTTAGAAGTATTTATGCATTGTGTGTTAAGAAAAGCTTCATATGCTAAAAATTCCATGTGTCTAAAATTTTATCAATTTATTTGTATTTTCTATACGAATTTTCATAAATTAAAAATAGTTCACGTATAAAAAAGGAAAAATAATTAAAAACAAACAGGGAAACTGAAATGAACAAAAGAACAACAATACAAACCTTAGGAAAAGGAACAAAACAGAAAAATCAACAAAAAAAGTAAGAAACATCCATAATAAATAAACTACTACATGGGCCGGCCCATATATTATTGTTCCATTCATTATAGCGTGTATTCTTTGCTATGAGCGAAGAAATAGCAGCTTCTTGGAAGCTACTATTTGAGGGCTACCCCTTGCAAAGTGCTCGCAGTGGAGACTCGACATCCTGTTAGTGAGCGAGGCGTATGAGTGTGGGAGCGCCCCGGTGCAGCATGTAGCACGCCCCAGCGCCTCCATGTGTCGCACAACGAGTGTTTTCATTAGGGCGATTTTTTGTCTTTCTTTTGGTTTGTGTGATTTGTTTGGTAATTCATTTTTGTTTTTTTCTCGTCAGGTTTTTTTGTTTACATCTAACAGGAGCGTGCTTCGGCATGAAGTATAGTTATGCTTTTCACATGAAAGCACATTGTGCTTCCCCGAAAATAAAGCACAAATGCGCTCGCATGAAGCAACAGTTGTACTTCGGCATGCTTCCCCCAAAAGTGAAGAACACTAATGCTTCTCGCATGAAAGTACAACTATGCTTCCCTAAAACCGAAGCACAATTAGTGTTGTATTGAAGCAAGGGTTCATACAGTTTTGGAGCACATACTTCACACATAAATTTTTTATCAATACCTATCAACATGGAATATTTTTTAGAACTCGGCGCGAGGAGTGCAGAGGTGGAAATGGTTTGTAATTTGGACACACAATTAAAGAGATAAATATTTTTGTAAAAATAATCTACGAAAAGCACAAATAAACCCACCCATCTCTCCCTATGGGTGGGAAAAAATCCAACAAAAACTCCTTAATAGCAACAACTGGCACATATCCTATACAACAGAGGTTTCCCTACAACGGCGACCCATGGTGACAGAACACAGGAGGTTAATACATATTCTGGACTCTTCTGTCCTCACCTAACTTGTTCATTAGCAGTAATAAAAAACTGCAATGGCAACACATTCTAGCTAATATTTTAGTTTGAAATATCTGCCACGCTGTTTTAACACTGGAAGCTTAAGAACAAGCGACATTTTTCTAAGCATGCTATACTTGTATGAGTTGCAGATTTCATAAGTGTCAAGGATATATCTAGCTTAAACATATACACCACTTGTTATACATATGGCTTTGCTTGGAGTATCTCTGCTAAGATTCTAGCTAGTTTTATCTACCTCGTGTCCACTTGTTCTGCTTATCTAAATATAAGAACAATTAGGCTGTAGTTATCATTAAACTATTAATGATAGCTGTATGTAGTTACTCCAGGCATGTGATTCACATTATTTTTGGAAGACGGAAAAGCTTTGCGTTGTATATTAAGAAAGAAAGAAAATGTCAAACTATATGTATATGCCAGAGTTGCACATGTAACAGAAACATGTGATCACAGATTACTACTAGTCTACTTCCCGTAACCATGTAAATTGATAATTTTTTATATGACACTCATTTGGCATTTTCTTAAAGTTGCTTGACCAGTCTATGCCACTTAAATATGATACGCACTGTTTACTGTTGTCGGTGTTTTGAGATGAACTTGCAGCATAAACATTGAGTTTCATGTGTAATGTAGTTCGACGATCAGAGGTTTTGCGTCGTGCATATTATTTGTTAGTGATGCCATGTTTTTGTCATAGATACTTTGTTATTCTCATTTGTAGGAACTCTTAGATTTAAGAACTTTGGACAGTACGCAATTAATTTTTTTTTCTCTTGTTCTAATTCTCTTATTTCTACTATATATTTCTATCACAAGTATCTAATGTTGTAAATATGCTAGGTATAGATGAAATGATAGTTGCCTACAGGAGTCTGATGACAAGAACCTGAATAACAACCTGAATAATATAGTACTTAGTTTTGTGATGTGTGTATTGTTACTGTCATTTGAAACACTTTTTCGGATTAATTTTAGGAAACCTTATGTTTAGTCTTGTTTTATAGTAGATACAATGTTATTCTCATTTGTTGGCACCATAAGATTTAAGAATTATGGACAACCTGTATTCATTTTTATATTTTTTGTAATTATATTATTTCTACTATCTAATCATATATAACAAAATCTAAGGTTCTTGTAAATATGTAGGTAAGATTGGGAAGTTTGCTACTTGGTGCTGCTCATCACAATCAATGATGGCTGCCATCGGGAGGGCTGACAGCAAGAACCTAAATAATAACCTTGATAGTTTGTATGTTTTGTTGATGTTAAATGAATTGTACTCATTCCTAAGTGTTATGTGTGATATATATTGTCGATCTATATTGTAAGTTGTCATTTTGTAGAGGATTTTGTAAACTGCTATGTTGTGGATACATACAAAAGGCGGTTGCATACTGGTTGAACTATGTAATGTTACACTTTGCAAATACTTTCTCTTGGCCAAAATTAGCATTAGGATTTGTGTATTGCATAATGGTAAACACGTATGGGGTAAAAAATGGGATGAAAGAAATGGGCTAATGTGCTCAAGCATGACGAATTTTGTGACGGAAAAGAGTATCCATGTAGGCAGCCATGTCATTCAAATTGGTAAATAAAAAATCCTACGTGGCATTTATCGATGACGGATTGTTCCGTTACAATGGATTGGGCTTGAGCGGGCCTGGGGCACATCCATGACGGACAAGAACCGTCATGTAAGGTACAGTGTGAAATTATGACGCGATATACATGACGGATTTCAAGTCCATCATGGATGGGCACCCTTGACAGTTTTCTGTCGATCCATGATGGATCAGGACTGTCACGTATTAACAGATTTCTTGTAGTGAGAGAAGGTCTGAGTGACCTGTATGCTTCCCCAAGTGAAGCACGGTTGTGCTTCTCACATGAAAGCAGAACCGTATTTGAAGCACAAGTAGTGTTGTATTGGAGCATGAGTTATTACAATTGTGGAACACATATTTCACCCTTAAAAAGTTTGTCAAGATCTATCAACATAGTATCAGTTTTTGAGATCTCGATGCGAGGAGTGCAAAGGTAAAAACGGTTCATAATTTGGACACACGGTTCAAGAGATAAATCATTTTGAAAAAACAAATATAAGAAAAGCACAAATAAACCCACCCATCCCTATGTGTGGGAAATAAAGCTCACAAAAACTCCCTAATTGCAATAACTGGCACATATGCGATGCATCACTTGTCATTACTAGAGAAGGTCCGAGTGACCTTTGCAAGGGGTACACCTTAACTAATGATTTCAAAGTTTCCTACTAGATGGGCCTGTGTGTATTGGATTTTGGCTCCGACACGATTCAAGCTTTGTCCATGGCATGTAACTTCAATAAGTCTAGAGACATCCTATTTGGTGCTCGCTACGATGAATAGTTGCCCAAACGCATAGTCGTGTGCATCGTGGGATGGCCAAGTTCGGCCGTTGCGTGTTGTTTGTTATAGAGCACCCCTCCTACATGTTTTAGCAATTTCTCTGGTTTGCTCTTGTGTTTTTACATGAAACACAAGCATTTTCTGAAGAAAATTGTGATTATTTTATAATTATATAAACAATCTTTAAAAATAAGGTGTTGCATTCTTCTGAATTTACATGCAAATTTTATTAAAATTTGTTAATATTTTTAAAATTGCACAAGCATTGTCTGAGAATGTGTGATTATCTTCAAAGTTTGCACCGGCAATTTTTGAGAAAAGTTCACCATGTACTTCAAAATGTACATCATGTGTTGAAAAATGTTTGCCATGTTTGTAAAAAATCTTCATGGTGCATTTTAAAAATATTTCAAACTTATCTTTATAATTGAGAAAGAAATCAAAGAAAATGGAAAAAGAAAACCGAAGAAAGAACACAAATTGAAAAAAATGTAAAATTACAAAAAAAAAATACCCGGTGCAAATGGCCCGGCCCAGCTCACGCTGTCAGCAATCTGCCGCACTGAGTGTTGAGTAGGAAATACCACAGGTCTCGCATAAGCTAGCGAGGTTGCACGCCTCAAAAAGAAAAAAAAAACTAGCGAGGTAATTGGGCAGGTGAATGTGCATGCCGGGGACTCATGATATTTGGCGATAATGACAAAGCTTGGATAAACGTGCGATACGGGTGCCACGAATTGAGTTTGTCCATTTGCAGTCTTTTGTTTCTTCCGAGTGATCCAGTTGCACACACTCCCGGCAGATATGACATGTGTACAAACAGCATCTTCACGTGCTATGACATGTGAAACAGAAAGCTCTTTTATCCTCCGAGACCACGAGATGTACGTAGGAGTATATCATTTCTACACGTCAAGCATCTGTATGTGTGTATATATATAGAGATGCATGAATGAATCAAAACTAGAAGCATACGCACGCCTTGCTGCTTCATTCTACTTTTCTACCATTTATTTGTTTGATTGTCAATTTACGAGTCGATTCCTTGCTGCTCTATTTGCAGGTCAGGGGTTGTTGTTCATTTCATGAGCCTGTGTTTTGGCTTCCATAAATTTTGGGATCAGAACACCCTTTATTGCATTGCAGAATATGTCCAAATGCTAAGACACATCGTTATTTACTTCGTAGGATATTACTCGGTTTTTTTACAACTATTGTTCTTCACAAAAAAACGATATGTTAGCAGCACTGCCAAATACATATTCAAAGTAGTGGTTAGCGTCACACATGTCCCGGACCTGCAGGGTTAACCATAGTAATAGAAGAACACGATAATATTCATCTGTAAAACTAATTCAAAATTACGATATGCATAACTGAGAGGCTTCTGTTTATAGTATTCATCTACAACAATGATATGACCAACCAATATTTCATAACTTACCTTGAGCACATACAAATAATACAAAACTCCAACATTACAGTAAAAGGGTAGTGGAAGTGAGAAAATGGTGTTCTTAAGTCTTGTTCTTTTATATATTGTTTAAAAAAACACAAATCTAACAAACTAAATATAAGTACACGATTTGAGACATGGTAAAAGTTCCAAAAAGGTATAATAGCTTTTACTTGCAATAGCATCTCTTAAAAACAGAATCTCTCATGCTTGTCCTTGAAATGTATGCACCTAGTTTAATTTGAAGTTTTATCATTTTCTATTGCTTCTAATAACCTGCATATCATTAAAGTGTTTGTAAATTACATTCTCTGCTGTAAATTACATTTTCTATCTGGCAATACTATTTAAAATGGCTCATTGAAAATATTGTTAGTAGATTCGTCATTCATAATAGTGTTACTATTCATCACCCAGGATGCAGAATACGTTATTCTTCACCCCAGGTAATCTTACGATCGTTTCATAAATAAATTACATTTGAAATACAAATATTTACATTCATATTGATTTACTGCAAAAATTTTGGCATAACAAAAAAATATAGGTCAAAAATTGTATTTTACGTACATTTTGCACTATGTTTTTACATTTGTAATTTTACGTAACATAAAATATTTTTACGACGATTATAGGTTTTCTTACGTTCTCTTTTTATGTCTAAAATAAGACAAAATTTACGAAACGTAAAATTATGGTGCATAGATGTTAAAATAGAGGTGATGAAGAATATATTTATATAATGTAAGGACCAAAACAGATACCAAAAAATAATTATTTTGCTAGATGTGACGTTATTCATCCTGAAGGATGGGACGTATGACGCCCATTTAGTTAGATATTGGAGATAATCTCAAAATTAGATTGTGATCCACTTGTTACTTAGAACATCTACGGACTTGGCAAATCCGTCCCACCATACGTCTGCGAGCGCGTTCTGGCACATCTATAGACAGCGCCCGCCAGCCCTTCATATGGGGTGCCGCACATCCACATACCTGAAATGCCGAGCCTCAAATTCATACAACCCATGCACGTCGATCATACGATACAAAATTGTCCAAATTCAATAGTTTGAAACAAAGTAGAGTAAATCATAGTTCAACAATCCGGACATGCCAAAATGAAATAAATGTCCGATCATGACGGATGCTCGCTTGCTGGCTGGATGGATGGGGTGCGGGGTTCGGGGTGCAGCAGCGCGGGACAACTCCTCGTCCATGTCCGCATCTCCCTGCGCTGCCGCCGCCGCTTACCTCTCTCACCGCTGGCGTCGTCGCTTCCTTCGGGCGACGTTCTCCGCCTTGCACGACGGAGCCGAGGACGGGATGCCAACGGACGAGTCGAATGCAGTCTCCATCACGGCGGTTGGGAACGGGCTAGACGACATCTAGGGCGGCAGATCAGGACCGGTGATGAGGATGGGGAGCGAGAGTGGCGGACGGCGAGGGCTCAGGCGCAGGATGGATTTGGTGCAACTTGATGTGCGATAGGGCTGTCGGGTCCGATGTGGTGGACGCGCCCGGGCGCCCTCATATCCACCCTGTTTGGGCTGGATATATAAGGGGTTCCGGTCAGTCCGGTCATTTGAGGCCCGTTTAAGAAACCCGTCTGAATCGAATTTTTATGACCAGTTAATGACCAAGCCGTCTGTCCAGCTGTCTGAGGCGGGTTTAGAGTTCAGTACATAGGGTGTAAATTATAAGAATCATGGTGGTGGGTAGTTGGATAATGCGACCAAGATAAGATTCCAACAGGACATGTCCCCATATGCATGTACGTGCCATATCCATAACAATAAGCTACGCGTGAAGGGCGAGTTACAGTGATGTCCACGTGTCCGGGGTCTGCGCACGACCCCCTCCCCTCGCCGCCGCCGCCCCCTCTCCTCACCCTCGATTCTCCTCGCGCCTCCCTTTCCTCCCACCGCGCACCCCATCTCCTTTCTCCTCTTTTCTCCCATCTACTGCGGCGAAGACTGGAGGCGCTGGGGTGGCTGGGCGTACTGGGGGTGGGGGAGCTTCCAGCAGATGGCGTGAGGGCCTCGGCCTCTTGGCGGCGCGGAACGTACCCCGTGGCGAGGTCGTCGTCGAGGTGCCCAAGAATCTCTAGATGGATGCGGGCACTGTCACCGACTCCGGCCTCGGCCGCGTCTGTGGCAGCGGTGAGGACCTCCACCGCGGGTCTCCGTCTTGCTGCTCATCCTTCGGGAGGCTGTGTGCGCAGGGGAGGCGAACCCCATGAAAACGGTTGGGGCTACGGCAGCCAAGGCGCGGAAGGGGAGTGCGGAAGGAGAGAACTTTGGCGCCCCGGAGGCGACGACGCCGTAGCAGCCAGCTAGAGGCGGACTCTCCATCTGAGAAGAGATGGGCAGAGTAAGTTGGATATGTGCTTGCTTCACAATGAAACTCTCCTCACGTCTTCAGCAACAAAGAACGGCCAACTAGAATACTTGTTCTCTGTGTAATTTTGGTGCTGGCTTTGTGGGAAGTTTGAAATTCAGGGTGCCGATTCGCAGACATTTGTCGGTTTAGTGTGCAAGGTAAGTTCTTGACGAGGTCTGTTCTGAGCATGTGTTTGTTTCATCACTATATGGAATGCAACAAAATTGGGGCCTGAATTTTGATGGTGAATGCAGGTTTGCTGGCCCCAAGATGATGATTGATATGAGGGTTCCATCACGGCCTACATGGAACTAACCAAGAATTCTGTATGCTTTCTATATCGCTGGTTCTTATGTTTCTTATTCATGAAAAGTTATTGTGGCTGAGTGGATTATCCTCGGTTGAATTTGATAATCTTTTCTGCATTTTCATTACTAAAAGGCTTGTTATGTACGATTCTGTTTCCATGTAATGTCTGCACTATGAAGAGTGCCATGTGAAATAGTTGATATCTAAAGCTAAACGAACTGCAGGTGAAGTATGAAGATTTTACCGTAGCTAATGAAAGGATAAAATTTTCCATTTCATCTGAGGAAATGAAGTGCGTGAACATGAAATTTGGAACATCTAACCTGGATAAGAAGGGATATGATGAGCTACTTGCACTTGCTGTCAGCTTTCATGACTACCAAGGTCTTGATCCAGATGATCTATTGTGGGCTAAAATAACAGGTACTCATATGTCTTTTCCTTATGAGTGCCGATGCTTCTAGCTGTTAATTGTGATTAGATGCCAATGGTCCTTTCTGTTTATTCTTTCTGTCATCACAAGTTTTATTGCATTGTTTGTAGTCATTGTCCAGATCACTTTCAACTTTTACTGTGTGATAAGAGTTAGTATTGTAACTATCAGGTAGCTCAATAATCTGTTGACAATAAAATAAGTTGGTATATACGATGGAGAAGTACTGAATCTCTTAAAGCATAAAGCCATAAAAAATCAGCATGCACTGAGGCCCAGGCACAAAGTAAAAATGTTGTAATTTCAATAGGTTAATTTAGTTTTGGTAGGGGTGCGTAGGTGTAAACAACGCACCATCTTTTCCAAAAAAAAACATGGACCATTCTACATCCAGTATATTGAAATATTAGTTGCTCTCTTGTTTCTGAACATTTTTGAACCAGCTGAGAAGTACTCAAAATCTTAAAGCATAAAGTCATGAACATCCTAGGCACAGAATAATCATGCAGTGAAGATACTGTATTACAAACCACGTATGGTATGACACCAACACCAAATCCTTGAAGCAGTCGTCCCATGTAGAGAAGTGATGAGTCCTCTGGATTAAACATCGATTAGCAAGCATGAAGCTCGTATCGCCGCGAGAAGAAAAAGGGCAGAAAATAAGCTTGGGAAACATGTGGGTGCATCATGCCATACATTCGTGAAGGAGATGGTGAGCCAACCGATGATGTTCTGAATCACCACCATCGTTAATGACTGAAAATTCAGTAGGCATGTCCATTACACTGTTATTAGAGTATAAAAGAACAAAACTTTAGTGTAGTCAAGAATTAATTTGTTGCAACTTGCAAGCATATGACATGAACAAAATACTGAACTTTTTTCAGAAAAATTCTTGACCTACACATTTTTTGCAACACCAAATTCTCTTCTCTGATTATCATATCAAATGCCAGACGCAACCTATTAAATAACTTATGAGATTCGAGACTAATACAAGGTCAACTCCTAATTTTCATTCAGAGGGAGGGAAGGGTCAAGATTTTCTCACCCCTTTGCGGCCAATGTGCTCGGCCATCTGGCTGCTAACGATGGCCCTGCTCATGGCGCCGATATGGACAGCGAGCCGAACGCCAAGAACTGCATCACGCGCAGGCACGAAGCTGCTCAACATCTTTAGTCCAAGAAGAAGTCGAAACAGAGCAAGCATAGAGGCTCCAGGCACAACCTTCTCATAGTTTTCAATTTTTTTCTTATGTTTTCAACTTTTTGATAAATTATTTGCAGTTCCATCTGCTTCTCATAGTTTCTGCAATCTTCAAATTCAACATATGATACTCGCTTGATCATCATGTATATTGTATAAACATAAAGTGATGCACTGAATGCACTATGCTCTTGCCCATTGTTATTGTGTTTATTCGTATTAGTTAAGATAAATATATAACTCTCAAACTTTTAACTATGGGTGTTAGAGGAGATAGATCGGGCAGGACTACGACCTGAGGTTGTGCAGGTTTACGGATACCTCTTGCCAAGGTTATATTATTTTAGGTTTTGGCGAAAAATAAAAAATAATTATGAATCTTGGCAAGAGGAATCAGCCACTCCATCCACGATCACTATTTTGTTCCTTCTTTTTTTGAGATGATTTCAGTACTCTTTATCAATGTGATGTTAGATACTCTTTATCAATGTGATGTTAGAGCCAAGATGCACGTGTCATTTGTTTCATCAAGTGTGTAATGAACTTTAAATTTTGTTCCTGATGATCTCAAATCTGGTTTCTCCTGATTCCCTGCTGCTTAATATGCCTATTATGTAATAACAATGCATAGTATAAAAGGTAAAGTGGAAGGGGCGCCTCCCACCTGGCACCGCCCGGCTTTTCTCTCAGGCGGCGCCACGGGGTGGCGCCCCAACCACTAGTTAAACCCATTAAGCATCGCGTGAAGGGTGGCCAACCAGCTATGCCACGTGGCGTAAGCTGGTTGCCGCGGTGAATATTTTTAGGATATTATTTTTAGATGGAGTTGAAAAATAATGTTTTTTCTTTTTAGATGGAGGTGATGACCCCACATATTTTTCAAAATGAAGGGCTACGCAAAGTGACGCTCGCTGGTAGGCTGTGTTGATGTTTTTTTACTTCTTTTCTAGATGGGAGTGATGATTTTTTTAATGTTTTTCTAGATGGAGGCTGGGAATCCTTCTATTTTTTTTAAAATGAAACCGACCGCACAACTTCCTCTCAAGCGGCGTCACAGGGTGGCGTGTCTGGCGTCCCAACCACTAGTATGGTAGTACATATTTCTTCAACTAGAAACATCTGACATGGATGATCATACCTCAACGATTAGCGATGGCGATGAGAACGACCATCTACTTGGACATACAATATACTTTGTAAACGACCATCTACTTGGTCATATCGTGGGTGTATTGTCACTGCTCCAAATTTCCGTGCAAATATAGTAACTGGTGATGCAAATAAAACTGACACGAAGAAAAACAATCCTTCTTAGTTCAGACAATGATATGTCTTTTGTCCTGTCTTAATATGTCACTAGCTCGATCAAACTTCCTTTGCAATAGCCCCTACTTTTCCTTTCTTCATTTATGTTTCTTTTGGAGATTTTTTGTGGTAAATCATACTACCTCCGGAATCGAGTAGTATTGAATCATCTCAGCCGTCAATTAGCGGGGTAGTTTTGTCAAATTTTTTGTTTCCTAATTTGTAAAAATCGCTCACGGTGATCATCCTCGTCAGGCCTCGTAATTGCCATCGCAAGTCATCAACAACGCATGTCCAACAATCGATCAGAGCTGGCTTCCGTGACCTTCAAGTGGGAGGTCGAAGTCTGCGATCGGTCATCGAATCAACCAACAGGCTACGGAGCCGCCGCTACGGCGTCCTCCTCGGCAGCGCCCTTGTTGCTGCAGCTCCCTCCGAGGTGCCTCCGCTGCTTGTGCCCGCGTCACTTGTGTGCAGCGGCCGCGGCCGCCGGATTGATCGCCGGAAAACAATCGGCTGATACGTACGTACTAGTGCATTATGACATGATCAATCAATGTATTGTACATGGTAGTTTCGTCAGCCAAAAAGACCGTCCGGCAAGGATCCATCGACTATCTACCGTCATCGCTCTGTTGCATCTCATGTCCGCCGGAAAGTATTTGGCCGAACCGATCCTGCAGTCACGTCGGAGCAGGAGAAGAAAACACACGGATTTCACAATACATGTAGAGTTTTGGTATTTATTTTGTAAGTCTTTCAATTTTATCCGATTAATGAAATATACTATTGATTTTCGCTAGTAGTATTGATGGATCTAGTCCATTGAATCACTTAAAATAGACAGCTCATATTATTTTGATGTACTATAAAAGGTCTCTTCTTTTTTTCCATCTATTCTTACAGGTAAAATAAAAAAACAATGTATTTTTGAGATACATGAAAACTTAATTCTAAAAAAATGTTCATGTCTTTTTTTGTCAACATATTGTAAATATATATTCATAAATTTAAGAATTGTTCATGTATTTTTAAATAATTGGTGTCTATTTTATGTGCTGCTCCTTTATCATTGAAGGGTGGGAACCTAATGTTGAGGCACATAGCCCCGTTAAATACGCTTTAGGACTTTCTTTAGGACACCTTATGTGGCCCCTCAATCCTCTGGATCTAAATTGTATCCCATAACCATAAACCTTGTTTATGATCATAAATAAAGAGTGTGTTTAGACACACAAAAAAGACCTAGCCGGGGATGATTATTTTTTTTCAGGGGGGTAAACCATTCATTGAAAATCATAATATGTGGGATACAAATCGGTTCATGAGGTTGACCGAACCACATGTGGCGACCTTGACTAAGAGAAAGAGGAAAATTAGCTAAGCTATGTGCCTCGCTATTCGATGCACGGCATTTGAAAGTAAAATTATAATGAAATAAAGCAGTTCTAGTTTTAATTTCTCTAATGATGGCTCCATAGCTTCCACGACTTCCCTTGCCAATGTCCCCAATCACTTGCTTGGAGTCTGAGGCGATGATGAAATTGTGTAGTTGTAGGTCTTGAGCCAAAGCTAAAGCTTCCCGGCATGTGATTGCGTCGAGGGTGGCAGGATCATCAACTCCCATAATCACAAGTGACGAACTGCTCAAGAAAGTGCCCGGGCTATCTCTGCATGCGACGGGGAATGCTTAATGTTCATAGCAGACGGCCTAGTGAAACTCTTGGAGAAGGAAATCAACCAAGGAGATTTAACTCCTCTGACAATTGCTAGAAACAGTCCGGGAGTATCAAATCTCCTGTTTGCAGACGACAGTTTGTTATACTTCAAAGCTTCGATGGACCAAGCTAATGTAATCAAAAAGGTCTTGACAACTTTCCAGAAGGGCACGGGGCAACTCCTAAGTGAAAGTAAGTGCTCAATCCTTTTCAGTGAGGTATGCCCAGAGGAGACCAGGGAAGGGATCAAGAGGGTGCTGGGTGTAGTCTCGTCCACCTTTGAGAGCAAGTACCTAGAACTTCCAACACCAGAAGGTAGGATGAAAGATGAAAATTTTCAGCCGATCATAGATAGGTTGGGGAAGAGGTGCAGTGCCTGGTCTGAGAGATTCATGGCCTACACGGCAAAGGAAGTACACATGAAATCCGTGGTCCAAGCACTTCCATGCTACACTATGGGTGTGTTCCTTCTCTCCCTGGGCTTCTGTGAGAAATACGAGAATCTCATCCGTGACTTTTGGTGGGGAGACGAAAATGGGAAACGCAAAGTGCATTGGATATCGTGGGAGGACATGATGAAACCAAAACGAGTGGGATGAATCGGCTTCAGGGACATGCATTTGTTTAACATTGCCCTTCTAGCCAAACAACGATGGAGGCTACTTCAAAATCCAGACAACCTTTGTGCCCGTGTTTTGAAATCTAAGTACTACCCGAATGGGAACCTTCTGGACACTGTTTTTGCATCGGATGCGTCACAGGTTTGGAGGGGCATAGAGGCTGGCCTAGAACTGCTGAAAAAAGGAGTTATCTGGCGCGTGGGTGACGGCAAAAGTATCCAGATTCAGAGAGACCAATGGATCCCTCGTAAGGACGGTCCCAGAGTGCATCCTTGATGCGAAGATCTCGCCTTCGATGGGTGAGCCAACTCATCGATGAGGAACAAAAAACTTGGAACGTTCCACTCATCAAACAGATATTCTACCCCTTCGACGCAGACGAAATCTGTACGGTCCCCCTCCCAAGGACAGAGGCAAAAGACTGTTTGGCCTGGCACTATGAAAGGAATGGAAACTTTTCGGTGAGAAGTGCTTACAAACTGGCAGCAACCCTCAAGAACAACTCTCATCTCTCATCATCCAGTTCGACGAGTGATGCGAACGATCGCAGCATATGGGACCTCATCTGGAAAGCTGATGTGCCTCCGAAAGTTAAATCTTTGGATGGAGGGTAGCCACAAACACTCTTGCTACCAAGAAGAACAAATTCAGACGCACGATCACTGTGGATACTGTCTGCAATGTATGTGGGAACGGCGATGAGGACGAACACCATGCAGTAATCATGTGCACAAAGAGTGCAGCCCTACGGTATGCTATGAGAGATCAGTGGGAGTTACCCTCGGAAAATTCTTTCCGGAACACGGGCTGTGACTGGCTGCAGGTTCTTTTAAGCTCGGTGACGGAGGACATGAGATCAAAGATGCTGCTTCTTCTATGGAGATGCTGGCACCTGCGAGATAATTGTGTGCATGGGGACGGCAAAGAAACGATTGGGAGATCAGTGCAATACTTGTCTAAACTGTTGGAGGAATGAAAAAAATGGAGGTTTGGATCGCCCTTCCCTGGCCGGAAAAAAGGTAGTTCCCTGCTCCAGTTCCTTACCTTGCGTCTCTGCTCACCGGCCCCTGGGACTGCTAAATTAAACTCGGATGCATCCTTTCTCCCGGACACTGGACATGGATGGGGCGGTGCAGTAGCTAGAGACTTCAGGGGTCTCACAAACTTGTCAGTTGGCAGACAGCTCACCCCCTCGAACAGCCCCCAGGATGCTGAAGGATAAGCAATGCTTATTGGCCTGCAAGCCTTCTTGGACGTATACAGAGGTTCTCTAGCGGTGGAAACAGATTGCAAAAACCTTGCAGCTGAACTGACAAAGGATGCGGATAGTCGTTCCCCGAGCTACGGGCTCATTCTTGACATTAAAGCTGCTCTATCCCAATTTGCAGACCACCAAGTGCTACACATTGGCAGAGAGCAAAATACCCTTGCCCATGAGCTGGCAACCGAAGCTAGGTCGAGTGGAGATTTTCTGATCTTAGGGAGTGCCCCTGATAGACTTAGGAATCGGATGCTGACCGAATGTAACCCCCACTAGAGTATTGCATACTCTGGTCCTCAAAAAAACAAGTGCACCCCACTAGGGTGGGCTGACCTCGTTCGTGCAATTGGCATGGTTGCCTGCTCGATCTCCCGCACTGGCCAGATGCAAGTCGTCCATGCATGATGCGTGCATGTTGGCTGGCTAGCTGTGCACCTTCGGCGGTGACTGATCTAGGAGTCCAGATCGGATCAGCCTTCCCGCACAAGCGCGTGCCCACGCCCGGTTACAGGATGCTTTTTTTTTTTGAGAAATTGTTCATTCAAATCACGAATCAGTACAGAGTAGGTGACCCTTACAAGCATACTGAAACGCAAAAACAAAGGATCATGAACACCTAGAGTACTCTAAAACAACCATAACACAAGAAGATCTATGGAGCCCTATGTCATCATCCCTGAATCTTGAGAGAAGACCCCTGCAGCAGAAGGATCTGCAACCAGTCGCAAACATGTCATCATCTTCGATCACGGTACAATTGCCGCCACGCTATTTCCTCCTTTTTTGACACCAGCGCTGAGGGGGCATGGATATCAATCCAACACACCTGCAACAGCCGTCGCCATCTTTGGCTTTGAGTACCGCAAAAAGTGTCCCTTCCGAAAGAAAGAGAACTCGAGTCATCCGACCGGTCCAGCACCGCGGCCGGGCCATCCGCCCGGGCAAAGCAGGATCTCCCACCAGCATCAGCGTAGAGGAAGGAGAAGAACAACAGCAGCAAATCGTACCAACAAGGAAGAAGAAAGGTCTTCGTCTCCCTACCTCCATCGCCCATCTGAGGATCCAAACGGCCTGTGCCGATGGACCTCCAACCACCATAGCCCACGGCCTCGACAAGATTCGGGGATCCCCAACACCGCTGGCTCCTAGAAGAAGGCAAAAGCCTCGCCTGACCGTGAATGGAGCCCGGAGAAATTTATTCCGACGCGACATCACTACACCGGCCTCGGCAGCGTCTCCCTCAACCCTAACCCTACCACACACACACACACCTAGTGAACAGACCCGAGGTTCCCCCTCCCTCCCGCCGCCGGAGCGGCCGACGGAGAGAAAGGGAACCGACGGCGTCACCGGTGGCGCGCAAGGGACCCCTAGTCGCCTCCTTGATCGCCTCGAGCGATCCAACTTTTCCGGGCGTACGTTTGGTTCTGTTTCCCATCGTTACAGGATGCTGCAACATCCGGCCTCTAATGGACGGTGTACGGTCCGCACTTGTGCCAAATTTCATGAAGATTGTTATTAAATTTTCGTGTCTCTTCGCCGATTAAGCGATCGGCTGCCGCTGCATTCACCCGCGTGCTACCACTACGTCGCCCTTTAGGTGGTAGTGTCGCGGCCCGCGGTCTACCGCCGCCCTGACGCCGTTCATTTCAGGCCGTTTTTGCATTGACCCTCGCGTTGCCGCCGCATCTTCCCATCAGGCCGTAGCGAGCGTGGCATGTGGTCCCTGTCATCACCTTGTGGTTCTTTTGGCGGCTGCATCGACCCGCGCGCTGCCGCTGCGTTGCCCCTTCGGGTCGTAGTGCTGCAGCCCGCAGTCCATCGCCACCCCCAGGTCGTCCTCCTCGCTGCATCGACCCTGGCGCTGCCACCGTGTCCTTCCATTGGGCTGTAGTGAGCGTGACACGCGGTCCCCGTCGCCACCCTGAGGTCTTCCTCGCCATCGCCCCGACTTGTGAGCTGACACTACATCGCCCCTTCGGGCCATAGCACCGCAACACGCGGTCCGCTCCGCCGTCCCCGCATGTCGACTTCTACGCGTGGTATGTGTCGTGTCGCCTCCCTAGGCGCGGGAACACCATCGTTCGCACCGGTCTTCATCATGCTGTCGGGTTCTTCCTCGCCTACTTCGAGCACCGTCGCCGCGCTCCTAACCTAGCCGCTGACACCTCCTTAGGACGTCCCGCTGCTCTTCTTTCCGGTCCATGGTGACTACCTCGACACCGCCCACCCCGACTCGACATCGAGCACGGCGTCCCTCGCACGGCTACCTCAACGACTTCTGCACCACCCTATGCTCTCAGCTACAACGACATCGGCACAAAGGGCTACCTCCTTCCTTGAGTAATCTCGTCGGTTTCTACTCCAACCATGACTTCCGCGACGCGTCGACCGTTACAACTATGGGGGGGGGGGGTGTCCGTCGACCTCCCTTTGGATTCTTGTTCAGTCTCACCGTCTACGTCGCTACCGTTGTGACTGCGGGGGATGTTGAGTATCATGGTTATTTAAGAAATGTAGGATATCGTAAGATTTATTCTACCTTGCACTCCAAAATGGTCATGTACTCCTATATATAAGCCCACGAGGCTCAAGCAATACAATCATCATATTTTACCAATTCTCTCTCCCTTCTAACGCCGTCCATGGTCGTTGCTGACTTGTGATTTGCAACTGCTGCTCATCCAATTTATGGCCACTGTGGCCGCTAGCCCTAGCAAAGGCCACCACTACTGCTTCAACATGCTTAGGTCACAGCGGTGCAACTCGGGCTAGTAGTTTTTTTGACAAAGGGTGAAATTTTATTGGCTCAAAATGGAGCATAAAGAGGATACAAAACAATGAGCGTACATCCGGCCTTTGCATAGCTAAGATGCACACAACCAATATCAACACACGCGCGCAAAAACACGCCATCAAATAGCAAAGTCATCTAAGACCAAAGCTATGCATGGGCGAGAAAAAAAAGAGAAACCCCAAAGCGATCAGATCCGTGATCGGCAAACTATATTAATGACCTTATCCGCACCGACCATCTCATGACATCACACGGACAATGAGGTTCTTCAACAGCAATGCCTTCAGGAAGGGAGCAACACTCAAGTGTCGTCGTCACCAGATCCAACTACCCAAAGTCTGAATCTAGGTTTTCACCCCGAAGAACCACTCTGAGCATATCCGAGCAATGCCTTCAACAACGTAACGACATAAAAACATCATCATTGCCAGGTATAACCAACTCGGTTGCACCTAGGTTTTCACCCCAGAGCTCGAGAGCATGTGCTCAAGTAGCACAACCATCAAAGTCACTCATGTGTCGTCGCCACCACTTTTCCACGATCCCAACAGCTACATGCTTGCGTGATGCGCGACCGCCGCCACTGCACAATCATCGCTCCGCGTCAAGTCGTCGTCGATAGTAGTAGCCATCACATCCTGGACGGGAGGTGATGTTCACACGCCGGCCGCAGACCTGCCCGTCCTTGACGACAGATATTGTCCCCGTCACTGTAGTTCAGCCCATCTATTGGTACCATTGATAGAGCTTGCAACCATCACAACTTTGGGGAGGATGTGCTACCCAAATAGCCGAGATGATGTCGTGTCGTGATTTGAGACGAGAGGAAGAGAGAAGAGGGAAGAAAAACAGAGCATCGGTGGTTCCACGAAATTGAAGAGTTGCAGCGGCGGCGTCACCGAGAGCATGCGACAATGGAGAATAACCTTTGAGATTTGTTTTGCAATGCCCCAGCACTTAGCTGAGGAAGAGTGTCTAAGGACAAGGAGGGTACGATCCGGGTCGCACACAATTTTTTTCCGATCAATGAGGGGAGAAAATTGATCATCTTTATTTGTGCATGCCATGTTGGACCACGTACACACATGTCATATGCATCTCAAGAAATTTCGACTAATTACTAATGCATGGATCAATCACGAAAATACAATTTCAAATTTATCTTTTTTTCATGCAAGTTTTTTATGTGGGCTCCTCAAAACAGGTTTTGTATGTGGGATGGCTTATTTTAATGGTAAAATGAACTCACTTTCACTTAGTCATGATTCTAACTTTAAACTTAGAAAAATAATTATACCTTTACATTTTACAACATGTAAATGTAAGCTCAAATGTATTATACCTAACGGCAAAGCAGCCAAGCGGCGGCACGAGCGGGGAGCCATGTTGAACTAGAGAACTCGAACCTGTGGGGGTCTTGAGCCATTCTTATATTGTCCCGTTGCAAAGCACGGGCATGTGTGCTAGTAGAAGAGGCAAAGAGATCAATCAACCACCCAAATTTTGGTGAGCTTCAGAAACAGAAGTGTTATAATGAGCAATAGAATGTTAAACAGAAGTTCTTGTCATGTTTTAGTCTCCACGAACTGCTAAAGATGGATGCCATGCCAAGTTTGCATGGTGGAGCCTTGTTACTTTAGACTTAGAATTTAGATAGTGGCAGTTCTGCATAGGCACTGAAGTTACTAATGTTGTTGTACACTTGTGATCATGCCAAAGCAAATATGTTTTAATTTGTTAAAACTTTGAAGTTTACCATGCTACAATTTGCTATTACCAAAATAATGTCACACTCTAGCCATTAGCACTTTCGGAAAGGATGGTGCGGGCATTTAAACATAATACTCTCAGACAACAAAACATTAAAGCTGAAACCAATGCCTCACCTTCCAATCCAGTAAAACCAGCCAATCCATCACAACTGAGCTTGAATCCATCCGAGCTGGAAAACCTGCATTCATTTTTTTTAGTGAAGAGAACATCATAAATAAAAGTAGAATCTAAAATCCATTGAAGAATAGGTTGGAGAAGGAGGTAGAAAGTAGGGAAGACTGGCAGAACTGGGAAGACAAATTAGATGGCTAATCGCCAATCATGGCTGCTGGAGAGGGATTTGCGGATTTTGTGTAATAAGGGGAACGGGGAATGGGGAAGTAGTGGTGGCATGGCGGTGATTACATACAAACACGTCGAGTAATGGAAGAAGGTGAATCGTAATTGTTACTGCCCTGCAATTATGTAGTAAAACAAAGTAAAAAAAAGCAGAAAAATCAAACTCTGCAGCATCATGTATTGGTACATATGAGACGATGCACATTCTTGTTCCATTATGACTGTTTATTTATGTTGATGCAACATTAAACCAAAAAAGAATTGAACAAGGAAAAATAAAACAGCCATCGATCTCATGGCATGGACATCGTTCATGGTGATGGTGCCGGAGCAATATCACCTCACGCGGGGACAACTGGGCTACGCACGACATGCTTCTCCGATACCCAGCTCAAGGTTCCATCCACGTAGAGCTCTTTGCCCAGTTCAAGGCTACTCACGGACACACTGAAGGTCTTCTTCTCTCCGGTTTTGGAGAATGACATAGTATCCGGGATGACGCGCACTGTTAAAGACCTTGGCACATCCACTTTGGCCTTGAATGTTGACTCTGCTGGACCGACATTTGTCACAGTCCTGTTCACAGTGAATTGCGTCGATGTGAGCGGCACGGTTATCGTCGGGTAATTAAGTTGCACGTCCTGGACCTTGGGCAACTTCGAGCAGGACAAACTTGAGTTGTGCACTATGGTTGCTAGGCCGATGTCACCAAGAAGCCAGCAGATGTAGCCAGCGTAGTCAATGACACTGAGGTCATACACCAAGCCAGGGTCGGCAGCTCTTGCCGGGTTTACATGGCCGGCACCTGTGTCGTACACGCTGGCCTTTCTATGTTGCTCGTCCAAGATTGAGCCGCCAGTACCATTAATGATGTCCGACGTTGTTAGGATGGCAGACTTGATGGTGGCTGGAGACCAGTCAGGATGGATGCCTTTGATGAGAGCCGCGACACCGCTGACATGTGGTGTCGCCATAGATGTGCCTGATATGATGGTGAAAGAGCCCTGTCCATGGCCCGTTTTTGACGGCCAAGCAGCAAGGATGTTGAGGCCCGGTGCCAGTATGTCCGGCTTTAGGATGTTGGGGGCGAGTGAGCTTGGACCCCGTGAAGAGAACGAGGCCACGACGGGGGCAGGGCGGACGCCAAACTGTGTACCGTTGTACGCAAGAGACGCCATAGAGCTATTGTCTGTCGACGCGATGTAAGCTATGAGGGCCTCGCCATCGGCCGCAGTCACCTGTACAACACTGGAGTTGTAATCTGTAACAGTGGTGGTGTAGCCACTGATTTCATCGTTGAACAATACCACACCTGTCGCGCCAGCGCCCACTATGTTGCGGATTTTGGACCGTTGAGCCCTCGACTTATTGTCCTTGCAAAGGAGGATCTTACCAGTGATGCTACTATCATAGTCATAATTGCAGTACCTCCATTCCTTGGAGTAGAGGAGAGAGTGCAAGTTTGATCTTGGATTTCCTATCTGGGTAAGTGCTTCTCCGTCAATGGTCTTGCCATTGCCGAGATGTATGTTGGCGCTGAAGCTCCGGTCCACGGAGCTAGCGGCAACCGTGAGCAACCATGGTGCTTCGTTCATGACGGAGCGCTGAATCGGACCGTTGTTGCCAGCGGCGCACACCACGAGGATGCCCTTGGACACGGCACTGAACGCACCAATAGATATCGGGTCTTGATCGAAGCTGGCACCGGTGCTGCTGCCAAGGGAGAGCGAGAGCACGTCCACCCCATCCTTGATGGCCTCTTCTAGGCCGGCCAGTATAGCAGATGCCTTGCAGTCATGAGCATCACATACCTTATACATGGCAATGTGGGCACTAGGGGCAATTCCAACCGCAGTACCTATGCCCACGCCATTGTATGATGCGCCCGTTACAAAGTTTCCCGCGGCTGTGGAAGAGGTGTGTGTTCCATGCCCCTGTTCGTCGTCAGAGTCATGATCTGCAATGAGTGACTTGGCACCGATAAGCTTGTTGTTGCACCGGGCCGCGTCGCACGAGCCCTTCCACCTTGATGGGGGTGGTGGAACACCATGGTCGTTGAAGGAAGCATGCGCTGCATAGATGCCGCTATCGAGCAGCCCGATGATGACTCCCTTCCCGTAGTCAGCCTGGCTCCAGAACCCAGTGCCATTCCTTAGCCCAAGGAACTCTGGCGTGTGGGTGGTCATTAGTTGCAGCGTTTGGTCTGGGAATGCCCGCACAAACCCTGGCTTCTTGGACACCATGTCGAGTTCGGCATCGGTGAGCCTTACGGCGAACCCATTAAACACCTCGGTGTAGGAGTAGAGAAGGCGTGACTTGCGAGAGTCACCTGCCAACGATCTCGACAAGAAAGACTCGTGCCACTGGTGGTGTGCATCTTCGCCCGCATTCGAGGGTGGTGGCTGGACGAGCACGATGTAAGCACGATAAGCAGAGGATTTTGTGGCATTTTGGTGTATGCTTGTTGTAGCTGGATTAATATAGCATAGTGCGAGTATAGGAAAGAGGGTGGCGAGCAAGAGAAGTTGTACCGAGAGATGTCTAAATGATTTCATTTCTTAAGCCGCACACAGGAACACAAGGAAGATGATGGGAATGCTGGAATATGATCGATACCGCGTAATATTTATATGGCACAAACAATTAATGTGTTGTGTCTTATTTTTGGCATGTATTAGTCAATTGATAAATCCAGCGCATGTGGTAACACATAAATGACTTCAAAATCTGCTAAATATGGATGGCATAATAAGGTTGTGTGGGATTGCAGGAATGTGGGTAATGTATCTACCTGGGTTTATGGGGCGGGATTGGGGGCAGGGTCTCTTTTGATTTTCCCGATGTTCGTAAATACACACACTGTAATACTAGAAAAAATGGAGGAATATTAATGATTCGAAATTAATAGCTGGAGTATATTTGATGTGTTATTATCTCATAATTGTGTGGTATCAACAGATTCTTGAAAAATAATCTTGAATTAATGACCATACCGAAATGATGAAATCAAGTGACACTAGTAGAAAAAGGACATAATGTTTAGCTCATTAGTCCCGGTTTCTAAATGAACCGGCACTAATGTGACAATTAGTGCCGGTTCCAACGGCTAGGCGGCGACACTCATTAGTCGTGGTTCGTGTCGAACCTCCAGTACCGGTTCGTTCCACGAATCGGGACTAAAGAGATGGTGGCAGGCTAGTGTCAGGCTGGGGTCCCACCAACACGTTTAGTCCCTGTTCGTATAACCAACCAGGACTAAAGATCATCCTATATAAACCCTTCATCGAGCCCGAGCTCTTTATTCTTCCCCTTTCCTCTCCTCTCTGTTTTCTTTCTCTCCTCTCGAGCTCATCCTCCATTTTTGCCAAAATTTGTCAAGATTTGAAGGCACCCCATCAATCCAAGTGATCACAAAGGTTAGGAGCTTTGTCCTTTCATCTCTCATTGCTAGATTAGCTCTTGCAATGCTCTATATATAAGTATAGTGATTTGTGGGTCTTAGTTTGGGAGGAATTATATTGGTAGTTTATTTGATTTATATGCAATTTCAGCTCAAAATAACTCTTAGTTTGCATATGTAGGTGTGGTTTACTTAGTGCCTTCCCGTCTCTGTCCTAACCACCATCGATCGCCCGCACCTTCCCGTCGCCGGCACCACCTTGTGGTGAGCCTCTTGTTCTTATATTTTTTATATAAAAAAATCATGTTTGTGTGATTTAGATATATCGTTACTTGTATAATTTTCTTACCCCTACATTATTTGTTACTAGTAGAAAGTCCGTGCGTTGCTACGGGCTATAATGCATATAAATTGATCAAACAAATAATTAAAGTCGTCTTCAAGGTAGAAGCTCATTTCCCGCTCATACGTTCAATCGTGTTTTGGACATCAAACGGGATCGAACAAATAATTAAGATCGTCTGCAATGTAAAAGCTTATTTCTCCCTCATATGTCCAAGCGTGTTTGGACGGGCGCCCAATAGGCTCCTCAAAACTTAACCATCCAGATAGTCTAGGCACCCCCAAATCGAGACCATATGGGGGATGGGAATGTGGTTGTCCGAACTATCCATCAAGTTATCTCCAACAGGAGGGCCAAACACAAAAAATCTGATCCGTTCATATTTGTTTTCATTATGTGAGAGGTAAAGCAAAAAAACCAGCAGAAGAGGGTGATGCAAGTTGATGCGGAAAAAAACCCAGACGAAATAGATGGTGGTGGGAGTATGACAAAAAAACCCAGACGAAGGTGGGAGGTGGGACGAAAGAAATCGAAACAGAGACTATCAACTGCTCCATTAGGAGTAGAGAAATGTCGTGCATTACCACATAACAAAAATATGATGTCCGTTGTTGGGCATGCAACTCATAGGCACTGTGTTCGTTATTAACTCTTGAAGCAACTAACCAATGCATTTACCCTTCTATCCTAACCAAAAGATTGTACAAGTTGATTTAAAAAATATATGAATCGCTCTGTCATACAGTTTGTTGCAAAACCATCTCAAATGAAATGCAATTTGCCATATTTTTTAAAGTATGAAAATTATTGTGCTCACACAACCATAACTGAATTGGAAGAGGCCAACCCCAACTCCCATCCACATCCACATCTGTCGCATAATATAATTTAGAGGCCCACATATGTTCACATAATTTTTGACGAAACAAGTGGACATCCTACATCTATGATAGACTCAGCTCCGAGAAGGTGCAAAGTCGAGTTTTAGAGATACCAAGAGAGTTCCGGAGTCACCGAGTAAGCTTTAAATTCCGGTAAGAAACATGCACATTTTTTGGGTGAGGGACATGATGGCATCCGCTAGTTTCAGTAGTTTCAGCAAATGACTTATTTATTTTCTCCTACAAACTCAGATCTATTGTGAAGGGTTTCCCTCAACCATTTTGGCCATCCGCAGATATACATATGTTATAACCATAAAAAGCAAAATGGATTAAAGGTGACATGTCAATGAAGATCTCTGCTACAGTAATTGAAAGTATGCATATCATTTTGATTGCAAAAGATACTACTCAAATACAGAAGAAATATATTTGTGATCAATTCGTTACATATTCTAATAGTTCAACACCAATTTTTTTATTTTTTCAGAGGCGACCATTCCTAGGTCAAGCTAGATGGCCTCCTTGATGTACTCATACTTTCTGTCTCCACCCCTGACACAAGCATCTGTCACACAAAATATATCGCGTACGCCGACAGCAAACCAAAATTCTTACCACATGCAGGTCGGGCATGGTGATAGGAAACAATTTTGAGATAGATAAACTCTAGGTCTGCAGCACGCCAATTGGTCTGCAACGGCAACTGTGTGAGCAATCAGTGGTCCTAATTTTTTTTTGTTGCATTGAGTGAGGAAACTATAAAGGAAGCATGTGATATATAAAGAGGTTTCAAAATGAGAAAGATTGGCAGTGTCGCAGTGTCACAAAAAAGAAACCAATTTGTTTAAAAGAGAGACATACCTTCAGACTCAACATAGAGTGGACATTGGTTACCAAACGACCTAAGAACTGTAAAAACATATCTCTCAGTTTTGCACATATCAATGATTTACATATTAAGTGGTCCATTATGTTTCTAACAGAATTTCAGATTTAAGCAAAGCAGGTGCATGACATATAACTGCAATTCATTGTATATTCTTAAATATGAAGTTGCTGGTGATGACTTGAAAAAGTGTGAGCCGTTGAGGCAGCTGATAAATTATATTAGGGATAATTGTATTTATACGCTTAGTTGTGTCCCTCCCAACCTAATTGCCCCTAGTTTTTGAAAACATGTGGTCTTGCCCAACCCACTTTGTCGTCTTGTGCTTTTGCCCTTTGACCGTCACTTTGAAAACTTCATAACTAATTGATACTAAATCAGAAAAATGCAAATAAGATACCAAAATATTTGGAAAAACATCACCTGTATGCCAATGTCACTTGCATTCATGACAAAAGTGTTGGTAAGTCCCCATGCGAGTTTTAGCTCTTATCGTACTACCATGAACAGGAAAATCTAAAAAAATTGAAAAGTTCAAGAAAAAATTGGTGGAAAAGAATTGCAAATGTTTTAAGTGCTTGCCAAGTTTCATAAGGGAATGACATTCGTGGAAGCCGTGGCAAAAAAAAGATTGTTTTTTTGCCACGGCTTCCACGAATGTCATTCCCTTATGAAACTTGGCAAGCACTTAAAACATTTGCAATTCTTTGCCACCAAGTTTAATTAATGTGATTAAGCGACTTATGATAAGATTAATTAATTTAGATTTTATTGATTGGTAACGTGTTGTCGGTTTCTGCCCGTTTATAATGTGTCTATTTAGGAAAATTTGGAACGGTTAGGAAAGTTTTTATTGTGAGGGTAAAAAATCATCCTGAGGAGATATAGTGGTGGGATGTGAGACGAAAATAAACCGGACAGAAATAAACCAGACGAAAAAAATCCGTGGAGACTATTCAACCAACTGAGACATTAGGAGTAAAGAATCATAGTGCCATGGTTTTGATATCCGTCCCCGTCAGCCCTCGTCCGGTTTATGATTCAGATGTGGTATATTCTCATTTATAACTATTTATTGCATTTCGTGTTTATGACAAATTATGCCCATCAAGTTAACATAGATATTTTTATCTAGGAGGTATGTGAACCAGAAATTCCAACCGACCCTATTGTCGAGAGATTAAATTTAGTTGAAAAATAAAATGAGTATTTGAAAGAAAAATTGAAAAGAATTGAGGAGGAGAAGATGGAATTGGAGTTGCATGTTGCCAATGTCGTCGATGGTCACAAGATCAAGATGGAGAAAATGCGCTTGAAGATTAGAAAATATGCCATTGATAGTGAGGCTTGGTATCATTATTTTGTTGGATCCATTGTTACCTTAGTTGCGATCTTGATCACATTTGTTGTTGCATTTAAATGCTTTAGCTAGAGAGTTTGTATGTTGTTTTATGAGAACAAGTGTGTATGAACTTGTATTAATTTGGTCTTTTCGGTGCTGTGTAATGAAGTTGAGCTGGCAATGGATGTATGATGACCGATGCTCTCCCCAACTTGTTAATGGAGTGCATAATTTTTTTCTTCCGGCTGAGGTAAACAAGTGGGTGGATGGTTTTATGTGTTGTCCATGTGCTGGCTATAAGAATGATCACAATTACTCTAACTCAAGAACCATTCACTGGCACCTATTTGAGTCCGGTTTCATGCCCCAGTATAATGTTTGGACCAAGCATGGAGAAAGAGGGGTTATGATGGAAGACAGTGAAGAAGAAGAGGACGACGATAGCTATCCTGGCCATGGGTTCCCTGAATACGATGGTACACCAATGGGGGAAGAAGCTGAGCCGGCAATGCGAGAAGAAGCTAAATAAGAGGCATCAGATGAGCCCGCTGATGATCTAGGTCGGGCCATTACCGATGCAAAGAGAAACTGTGCAAGCGAAAAGGAGAGGCTGAAGTTGCAACGCATGTTAGAGGATCACAAGAAATTATTGTACCCAAATTGCGAAGCTGACAAGAAAAAGCCGGGAACCACACTAGAATTGCTACAATCGAGCACTATAGAAATCAGGCACTTTTGCCGTCCACCATGGCTGACGGCAAAGGCATGCCTCGCGGACGGCAAAGGCCTTTACCGTCAGCCAGCAGACGACAACAGGTCTGGCTGAATAAGCTACAACAAAGGGCACTTTGTCTTCTGCTCGCGGACGACAAAGATGTAATGGTCTTTTCCTTCCGCCAGCAGACGGCACACGTGGCAGGTTAGGTCTGCTAGGGGGTTAACGTCGTGCTTTGCTGTCTACTGGCAGATGGCAAAGACCTTTGCATCTTTGCCGTCTGCCAACAAAGACCTTTGCATCTTTGTCGTCTGCCAGCGGATGTCAAAGTGCACAAATATGCCAGCCCAGATGCCCCCCAGGTAGCTGCCACATGGCAAGCTATGCCATCTGCTGGCAGACGGCAAAGCTGCCAAATAGGTCAACCCAGTGCACCCCAGGTTGCATAGATAGCTACCACGTGGCAGCTTTGCCGTCTGCTGGCTGATGGCAAGCTCTTTGCCCTCTGCCAGTAGAGGACAAAGAGCCTGTACAACCCATGTTTTTTCTTAAATTCATTCAATTTCGCAGAATTTCACATACACACACACACACACACATTTGAGAATACTCTCAACAAGCATAACAACACATATACATACCAAATCATATCTCTGTCATATGGATATGATTATCCAACACATATACATACCAAATCGAAAGTCCATATGCAACATATATAGCTAGCCAACATATCCATCAATGCGCATACAATGGTTTCATCCATACATACATATATAGGTAGCAAGTTTCACATTGTTCATCCTACAAAATCAAAACAAAAAGGAAGCACAAGGAGAAGAGTAGACTCCATCAACGCAAGCTTCCTCATCGAAATCAAATCTGCAAATTGGGAAAGAAGAAAGGTAGAAGAAGAAGACTAGAATAAGAAGACTAGCTAGAAGAAGAAGAAGAAGAAGAAGAAGAAGAAGAAGAAGAAGAAGAATACTAGAAGAAGAAGACTAGCTAGAAGAAGAAGAAGAAGAAGAAGAAGAAGAAGAAGAAGAGGAGGAGGAGGAGGAAGAAGAAGAAGAAGAATTTTTCTTCTCTTTCTTGTTCTCTCTCCTCTTCTTTATCTTCTTCTTCTTCTAACTAATGTAGGTAAAAAAATGCCATTTTTAGCTAAGCTAGGTAAAAATGCTAAGTGTAGGTCACTTTAGAGCTAAGCTAGGTAAATAGGTCATTTTGGAGCTTAGTAAGGTTATTATGTCATTTTCGTGGAAAATAAGGTAAGTCTATGTCATTTTGGAGGTAACAAAGATTATCATGCCATTTTTACCTAAGTATGCTAAGTATGTCATAAATGAAGTGAAGAAGCTAAGTATAGGTCATTTTTGAGCTAACCTAGGTAGTTATGCCATTTTTGACCTAAGTAAGCTAATTATGTCATAAATGAACTAGGTAAGCTAAGTATAGATCATTATTGAGCTATCCTAGGTAGTTATCCCATTTTTTAGCTAACTAAGCATATTAAGTCATTTAGGAGGAAAAATGCTAAGTGTAGGTCATTTCATAGCTATCCTAGGTATAGTATAGGTCATCTAAGCTTATTATGTCAATTTGGAGAAAACTAAGGTAATTATAGGTCATTTTTGTGGTAACCTAGGTGATGATGCCATTTTTTTAGCCAACTTACGTAAGTAAAGCTCATTTTTTATCCAACTTAGGTAATTATGCCATTTAGGAGGAAAATAATCGAAGTATGCATTTCTTAAGCAAAACACTAGAGAAAACTTACCCTCATCAAAACAAATGCGATAAAGATCGCAACTAAGGTAACAATTGATCCAATGGCATAATGATACCAAGCCTCATTATCAATGGCATATTTTCTAATCTTCTTAAGCTTCAGGCGCATTGCATCCATCTTTAAACGCATTGCACTCATATTTATCTTATGATCATCGACGACATCGGCAACATACAACTCCAATGTCATCTTCTCTTCTTCAATTCTTTTAATTTTTTCTTTCAAATACTCATTTTCTTTTTCAACTAAATTTAACTTCTCGACAAGAGGGACGGTTTCAAATTCTGGGTCACATACCTCCTAGATTAAAATATCTCTATGTCAACTTGATGGCCATAATTGTCATAAATGCGAAATTCAACAAATAGTTATAAAAGAGAATTTACCACATCTGAATCATAAAGCGGGCGAGGGCCGACGGGGACGGACATCAAGAGCATGGCACTATGTATAAGAAACAATCACACACCAAGTAAGAAAATTATACAAGTAACTATATAAATCATACAATCATACAAGTAACTATATAAATCAAGTACAACATAAAAAATTGAATACCTAATAATAATCGGGATCGTCGGGTTCAATAAATGCTTCGGGATCAATAAATGCATCATCATCATCATCACTATCAGTAATGACGTGCTCATCATCATCATTAATAAATGCATCATCATGTGGAAGGCCACCTTTACGTAATCGGTCAAGCATTGACAGGTCATACACAGCAGTAACCTCTTCTAGTTCAGGCTCTTCTTGTCCCGGCTTAGGGGTGAAGTCGGGTTCACTTTTGCTATATACTTCAATGTTCTAGGGTGAAGTAGAGCGGTTCTTGAAATGTTTTTTGGAAAGATGTGTTTCTTGGAAGAATTCTCCTTCATATGTGTCTGGGTTAATGTGAGGTTCATAATCCTCTTCATTTGGGGGAGGTGGTCTAACACGTGGCGGCACTTCATAAACGACATCCCAACCATTGAGATTTGGATCACTTTGACAGGCCCACCATAGATAAAAAACTTGGGTTGCTTGTTGGGCCATAATATAGACATGCCCTATATGTTCATGAGTCCTTCTGGTCTCCTTCAGCTGGAACCAATAACATTTTAAGACTACGCCGTTTGGTGGGTTTGCACCATAGAATTGAAGTTCATAAATTGCTTCAACTCTTCCATAATACTCGGTATCTTGTTCGCCGATAGCAGAGACACAACAATTTGTAGACTTTCGGTCGGCCATAGATATCTCTTTGTCATAGGTACGAAAACGATACCCGTTGATGTCGTATTTGTCAAATGAACGGACCATAAAGTCAAAACCATTAGCGACTTGTCTCAATTCGGCGTCCATAAACTCTGAATTATCCTACAAGTTTAATAAGAAAGGGATTGTTGCATTAGCCACAAATTAGACGAAGAAATGAAATGGTCTAATGGAAATTACCGTTTGTTTGAACCAAGGGATGAAACCAGGATAGCCGCCTCCATGCTTTGCCAGAAGCTCATAATCTTTGTCAGAATCCTTTTGGATCACCGCTCCATACGAGAATGTGGCGACGTATCGACTGTATCAAATTTATTCAGGAATAAGAGCAGTTCAAAAGGAATTAGAAGTTGCGAAACAATTTGTCCTTCAGCGGCTGCATGTACACATTCATATTCTTCCCTGGATAGTTAGCCTTGGAATTATCAACGTCAGGAAAATGTTCTTTGTTTGCATAATCTGTCCGGGGGGAGATTGAGTGGAAAGACAAATACGGGACAACAACTGTATTGGCTTGCCGTCAGACAAAACACACTGAACTCATCCGTGCTGATGGCGACTCAAGGATGCCTCGGATATGCCGCTTTGTCATCATGTAATGCATCGAAGCGCTTCGATGCTTCACCGTCTGATGTGTGCACCATCATCAGCTTCCCATCTGCATCTAGTTGGGTTCTTTTGCCCATTTTGTGCCATGTCATCTGTCTGGCCGTCTCTTCGACCATAAAAAGATGTTGAAGTCTTGGTACGATCGGCATATACCGAAGAACATTAACGGGGATTTTGGTCTGCGTCTTCTCACCTATACCGTCGTCTACCACAACATACCTGGATGACTTGCAAATGGGACAATAGTTCAAGTCCGCATACTGAAGCCTAAATAAGGCACATCCTTTCTCACAGGCATGTATCTTCTCATAGGGCATCTTAAGACCACGGAGGATTTTGTCTTACTAGTACAAGTTTGCAGGTAGTACATGGCCTTTGGGTATAAAACGTCCAAATACTATCATCACTGCGTCGTAGCATTCTCTGCCCAAGTTGAATTGAGCCTTCAGAGCCATTATTTGTGAGATGCATCCAGCTGACAAAGCTTAGTGTGCTCATGAAGAGGACATTTTGAAGACTCCAACATTTCATTGAAGGCCTTTCCAGATTCCTCCATCTCATTGTCCGAGTCCCAAGCATCATCAAAGTCTTGCACCATGTCTTGCATCCCGGTACGATGCTCGTCGTTTCGACAATGAAGCACCTCAGCTCTGGCACGTTGGGCAGACTCACCATGAAATGTCCACACCATATAATCTGGCGTAAAACCCCTCTTCGGCAGGTGTTTGCCCATTTCATCCTCTGTCCTCTTGTGCCAATTGTTGCACCCGGCACAGGGGCACCATGTTGTCCTCTGGCCATTTGCAAATGCGACTCTTAGAAACCCCTTGGTTTTTGTTAACCATTCAATGGTCATGTCTTTCTGACAAGTGTGACCGATGTACATCCACGCACGATCACTCATCTTGCCTAGCTACTGGACACATAAGAAATATATATATATATATATATATATATATATATATATATATATATATATATATATATATATATATATCAGCATGTATATATTCATCAGTTAATGGAGTTTGTCACTTTTATTACGTCCATGCAACCTAGACGCTAATAGGTAAAGATAGGTCCTAATCCCACCTGAGTATGTGTAGATTGGGTTCGTTTTCCCATGCTCTGCTCCGGATCTGACGCAAAATTTTGGTAGTACCTCCCCGCTGTTCTCCTGATACACGTCTCCGTAATAAGCAGAGAGAATGTGTACCCGGAGAACAACAGGGAGGCACTGACAAAATTCTGCATCGGATCCGGAGCAGAGCATATGGGAAAACGAACCCAATCTACACATACTCGGGCTGTCAATGGATAACGTGGGACAATTCGAAAGAATCAAGGTTATAAATATGCAAAGGCATGCATATTTATAGATGTAACCCTTTCAAACGGGAGACGCATAGTGGTCAGGTATACTGATAATTGAAGACACCTACAGCTAGCAAGTTTCATCGGCACGAAGACTGGAATAGAGCAAATGAAGGGGGGAGGAGGAGATGTCATTGGTGCTCACCCACGAACGCAGGGGTGGAGTTCGTCGAACACTAAACTCTAGCAGTGATGAAAAACCTGCACATTTAGATCGAAAGATGAGTAACATAGAAATATTGTTGTTTCTGTCAACCTAACTAAATATTTACCATCCCACGCGCAGCAATAGTTCTGGGGGCCGATGACGGTCGAACACCTTTGCGAATTTGCCTTGCAGCCTCTGCGATGACGATTACAAGCCAAGTGTTGAAACTTGGTTGTTTGAAGTTTCAATACTTGGCTTTAAACCTCATCGCAGGGGCAGCCAGACAAATTCGCCAAGGTGTTCGACCGCCATTAACCCCGAGAACTGTTGCTGCGGGACGCCGGACGCCAGCGTCACTTGCGGGATGTGGATGTAGTGTTCGGCACCAATGGCCAAATGCATCTCGCACCGACGATACTTGCTACTTAGGGTTCCATCGACGTTGAGGAACCCCCTAACCCGCTCGTCCCCGGGCGCCCTCTGGTATGGCGACGCACGGTCGACAGGTTAGCACTCGGACCGGGGGATTGTCGGCATAGGCGGCGGGACCCACTGGCTCCACCATCTATCTCCTCGGCGACCGGTGATCCACGACCCTCTTCCTTTTTTCCTTTTTCCTCTCCTTCTACTTATTCTTCTTTTTTTCATTTTTTTCTTCTTCTAATTATTTAAACCTAAACCTAGCACTAACCTAATCCTACCACTAACCTAAACATATTAATAACACCTAAACCTAAACACAAATAACAGTAGAAAAAACAAAAAAAATAACCTTGGCTCCGGCGGTGGTGGAGGAGGCGGCGGGCAACGGGGCCCATGCAGTTTCCGCTGGATCTTATTAATCATTGAAGTTGACAAGGGAAAAGTTCAAGTACTGGACTCACTACTTAAAGACGTTAATGACTACTCAATCGTGAAGGGGATTGTCAACAGGTAATTTCAATCATTATCAAACTATATGTCGGCCCCTTTAGTTCAACATTTCCTGATATCAACTAATTAATAACTCCTTTATTCATTTTCTTTGCCGGCGGGCAGGGCTTGGGAAAAGTTCATCAAATAGGTTGATGGCGAATGGAAAAAGAGCTGAAATGGTATCGACCCAAGGTAATTAATTAAGTAGCTAGTACTAGCTAGCTATCATCTCTTTCATTCTAGTTTCAGTACCATTATCATGCTTGATTAATTATTATCTGATTGAATTCTATTCTCGTAAAGGCCCTGAAGCAAGCGTCGGAGACTGATTTATGTGCATACTACGTTTGCAAGAACATTCGCATGATGACGTCCGAAAGGACCAGAACTGATAGAGACCAATGAGTACGTTTGCCAGAATACTATTCATAATGTTTACATCATTATCTAATATATATACACACAACTAATACATGCATGTTGATCTCTTTCTTTAAAGATGAAGGAGATGCGGGATAAGCTCCTACCAGCGGATCGCATACGAGCAATCCAAGAGGAAATAACTGGATTTTTGCTTGACTGGGTCGTAGAACCCAAAGGAGAATACTATTACAAGCTATAATGCCTCCATGTAATGATCTGCATATTGTAGGAGAAATTGTATACCAAATTGTATATATATATACATGTGTATGTGTGATTAATGGTCGTGCGAGACATTCGATGATATATATATATATATATATATATATATATATGTAGTGTTACTATTCATCACCCAGCGTGCAGAATAAATTATTCTTCACCCGAGGTAATCTTACGATCATTTCATAATTAAATTACATTTGGAATTCAAATATTTACATTCTTATTGATTCACTACGTAAAATTTGGCATAAAATTAAAAATATAGGGCATAAGACAAGAAAATTTGCAGTTTATGTGTATTTTACACTATGTTTTTACGTTTGTAATTTTACATAACATAAAATATTTTTTACGACGATTATATATTTTCTTACGGTCTCTTTTTACGTCAGAAATAAGACAAAACTTACGAAACGTAAAATTACGATGCATTGATGGTAAAATAGAGGGGGGGTGAAGAATAACTATTCCTCACCCAGGGTGACGAATAGTCAATTGCTGACCGGTTCTATAAGGAATTCTATTTATATATATGCATAACGTGTACAATATGCAGTATCGTAAAATACCAGTAAATGACAAAGAACTAAATGGAAAACACAAAATTAAAAGAAAAATAAAACAAAAGCCCCTAAACTCCTAAAACCTTTAGTCCCGGTTCGTGTAACCAACCGGGACTAAAGGCCCCCAGCCCCCCGGCGCGGGCTCGTGCCACGTGGTAGGCCTTTGGTCCCGGTTCGTGTTGAACCGGGACTAAAGGGGGGGGCCTTTAGTGCCCACCCTTTAGTGCCGGTTCCAGAACTGGCACTAAAGGGCCTTACGAACCGAGATTACAGGCCGGTTCTACATTAGCCTAAGGTTGAATAGGTCATCTTCTTTTGCAATCAAAAGCACAAAAATGCTAGTCCTAATGCCTAAAGCCTATGGAAGAATGCTACTTCCTGTAAGAATTTATGTAAAAAAAAAAGAAAAACCTTAAGTGTAGGATCGCTGTCAAAACTAAGTTCTGTCAAAGGATTCTTGAAATAAAATTAGCAGCAGCTCCGCTTGAAGGCGACTCGGATGCCTTCTTTCGAGACGTGGATGTGTGGGCTAGAGCAACAAGTTAGGCTAGCTATAGATAGGGTGAAAGTGGTGTTGGTGTGCACGTAACTTGTAACACTAATGGGGAGGGGCTGTTTACCCCATCACCTTCTTTATAATATAGTATGCACACTTGTGCGTATTCGAGAAAATTAGTAGTAGCTCCATTAAAAATAGCAAGAACGTGGGTAATGTATCTAACCATTTTCATGGCGCGGGATGTGGGGGGAAATGCATATGATCTTTTTTTATTTTCTGGATGATATCGAATATATATATATCGCAGCATCAGTAAAATTAGAAGATATAACTAAGGCTGCTTGTAATGGGTAGTATCATAAGTTAGTATCATGCATATGATAGTAGTGTATGACCAGGGACAAAGACAATGAGGGACGATACCCCCTAACGATCCCGTTTCCAGTAAGGGAAACGCTTGTATCCGGTGCGCCAGCCGAAACTTCGGCCGGTCGCACGCGGACCGTACAATACAACACGATTAAATGTTTCCATGTGCCCCCCAAGTCGCACGTGCGCTACCACATGCCACACCTGTTGGGTGGGTCTATGCAGCCACGCCAGCTTCCCTTATCCCTTTGTAAGTTGTCTCCACCACTCTTTCTTCTTCCTCATCCCTGCTGTCATTGTTCCTTTTTCTTCTTCCTCATGTATGGCGCCACCTCTGCTTCCTGCTGCAGCCACCTCTGGCGCTGCACTGGGCGAGCACGCTGCGATGAGTCTCCTCCCCAGGAGAGACCCAATGCCAGGAGTTGGCACCGCGCGTTGCAGGTGCTACAAGCACAGTTTGTTGAGTTGGAACGACGCCGACGGTGTGTTACGAACTAGCTACACCGGCGAGCTGAGAACGACGCACGCTACCTGCGGTGCTGCAACCGTTGATGCAATATGACGGAACCTGCCGGCAGAGGAGCTGCAACCAGACACGCCAGGAGCTGGAACCAGTGCGTGCCATACTGGAATCGATACACGCCCGTGGAACCGTGTTCTGGTGATGTTGGAACCATGTCCCAGAGATGCTGGAACGGCAGGCTGGAGATGCTTCAAAGCTCCATGCCGACAGGAGAAATGCTGGAACCAGCATACAAAAATGCTGGAACCAACATCTTCCGAAGCTACATCGTAAGCAGTAGTGCTACGCTCGGCGAATGATTTTTTTACTGGAACCGGCTAATTGCGGAGCTGCAAGCACGGGGTGCGGATGCTGGAACCATTACTGATGAAAGCTCGAACAAGTGTTTTTGTGCTTCAATCGATGAAGCGGTGACGGGTGTTGCCGTGGTGGGCTAGAACCGGCAACAACAAAAGCTACATCTGACGTTCATTTTTGCTGCGATGGTTATCTGGGCAAATCAGCGACCCAAGAGACAACAGCGATAGGGCAGTGCACGATGCCCTCGTGCGTCGGGTGTTGATGGCGAGGGCGGCGGGGCGACGCAAGCCCGGTGCTGCAACCACGGGGGATGGTGAGCTACAATCATGGCGGGGCGGCGCAACCCGGAGCAGCGACGCGTCCATCGCCACGAGTTGCATGCTGAGGCGGCCATGGCGAGGAAGCGAACGGCGACAGTGAGGCTGCAAATCGTCATCGACGAGGGGGCGCATCTATGGCGGGGAGCGGGGCGGACAGTGACAAGGGGGCGCATCCATGGTTGGGAGCGAGGCGGCCTGCAGCACTCGTCGTCGCGCTTCAAGCTGTGCGTGGATGCTTTTTTTCAGGATAAGAAGATGCGGAGGAAGGGGACAGAAAGAGGACTCGATCTGGACGGCTGGAAGGTAACACATCGAACGCTCGCGGTGCGACCGGCCCAAACTTTTGGCCGGTGCACCGGCGCCTAGTCCCGCCCCGAGCAGCGATTTTTGTGCACGAACTTGTTACGCAAGCTGTTACGACCCCCTGTCAGCTCCAGCAGGACAATACAATTAGTTGTAGATATTTAGCAGACCTAATTAATATGATTAGCAGACCCATATAATCTTTCTTTTATGGTTAGCGCTAGCACTAGCATCCTTAGAGCATCTACAACCGGACCTCTCAAACCCGCCTTATACGCCCAGGCAGGCCCTCTCAAACAACCCTCAAACCCCCCGGGCTGACAGGCAACCCCCCACTAGTGCAGAACCGGGCAATAGCACCGGTACGTAAGGCCCTTTAGTGCCGGTTCAGTAACCGGCACTAAAGTGTGGGTACTAAAGCCCCCCCCCCCCCCCTTTAGTACCGGTTCAGCACGAACCGGTGCTAAAGGGCAACCACGTGGCATGAACCAGCTCCGGGAGCAGGGAGCCCTTTAGTACCGGTTGGTGACACCAACCGGTATTAAAAGGTTTGGGGGTTTGGGTTTATGATTTCTTTTTCATTTAATTTGGTGTTTTCCATTTAATTCTTTTTCGTTTGCTGGTATTTTACGATACTACACATTGTACACGATATGCATATATATAAATAGAATTTATAGTAGAACCGATCATATATATATATCATCAAATGTCTCACAAACCACCACATATTAATTCACACATACACACATGTGTATATATATACAATTAGCTAGCTATATACAATTTCTCCTACATGTTGCCTTCGGAGCCAGTGGCATTAGCCTAATTGGTGCCTTCGGAGCACGATGACAATTGGAAGTGGTTCATGGGGGCGGTGGCGGGTAATGGTATTCTCCGTTCGGATCTATGACCTGGTCGAGCAAAAATCCCGCTATTTCCTCTTGAAGTGCTTATACGCGCTCCGTTGGTAAGAGCTTCTCCCGCACCTCTGCGAACTGTTAAGAAGGAGATCAATATGCATGTGTATTAGTTGTGTGACTAGATATCAATAATGGTGTAAAAATTGTGAATAGTGTCCTGACAAACGTACCCATTCCTGTCTTTGAGATCTGCTCCTTTAGGACGCCATCATGCGAATGTTCTTGCAAACGCAGTATGCACACAGATCAGTCACCTGCGCCTGCTCAAGGGCCTTTACGAGAATGGAATTTGATCAGATAATAATTAATCAAGCATGATAATTAAAGAGATGGCAGCTAGCTAGCTAGCTAGTACTACTTAATTACTTACCTTGGGTCGAAACCATTTCAGCTTTCATTTCCATTGCTTGAAGTGACGCTGATGAACCTTGCCCAAGCCCTGCCCACCGACAAAGAAAATGAATAAAGGGGTTATTAAATAGTTCATATCAGGAAATGGCGAACTAAATAGGCCGAGATATATAGTTAATAATGATTGAAATTACCTGTTGACTATCCCATACAAGATGTTGTAGTCAGTTTTTTTTTAGTAGTGAGTCCAGTATTTTAACTGTTCCAGCGTCAACTTTAATGATACACAAGATCCAGTGAAATCTGCATGCACACACGTTTGCATGTCTTAATTAAGCGGGCATATGTAAGCAAAAATATGTAGCTAGCTAGTAGGCAAAAACAGAGAATTTGTAGTACAAGACAGTGTGACTCACTGGAAGTTGTAAGGAAGTAGTATATCTTCATTGGTATTGAGGCACTTGAAGAACTCTAGCATGCTGTCCTCTACACTTTTTTCATGATATGCATCTAATTTCCATGTGTATTCATTAACGGTGTTTGGGTGAATGAACCCAATGCCATAGCGTCCACCTTTTTTCATTTCATCCATCTTCATCCTGCATAATACCATAGAAAAGAATATAGTGAGGATGATTACAGGTAATGATTGATCAAAAGGATCACTACAGCTAGCTTGAGACTTAAATTACACTTACAGACAATAGCAACTGACGATAGATTTGTCGAGTGCGTCTTGATTGTATAACTGAAACAGTTCATTATACTCAACGGCCACAGCTTTCTCATGGTAGTAATGATCCTTCTTGACATCCACCATGAGGGACTCTCGATTGGAAATCTTGGTAATGTTCATGTACCATTGATGCAATTCATACATTCTCGTTGGGAGCTTCTTGACCTCGTCTGGCTCGACCAAAGGTTGGCCCCGGACATATTTCCGTTTTATTTCCTCCTCTGTAAGCAGAGGCATGGGCTCGATCTCGAGGAGTTGTCCAACAGTGATCTTGAGGATTTCAGCCTGCCTTATATGCTCCTCGGTTATTACCACATCGCCCAGCTGGGGAACGTTAACGGTTTGCCCACAATAATATTGGGCGCGTGTACTCTTATGTGTTGTTGGCACAACAAGCGGGGGGATTGATTGCGCCGCCTATTCTCCCAGCTGGGGAACGGTTTTATCGCATTTTTTGCCAGCTGATTTGCTCGAGCTCGAGCTCTCCTCTTTCTGTAGACGTGCTTGATTTAACTTCCCGAGGTGGCACTCATAGTCTATGTCAACAGGCTTGGGAGCTGGTGGTGTAGCCATAAGAATGAAGTGGTCAATCTTTTCCTTAGGCACTTTCTCCCTTGGCGGCGGTGGCGGTTTTGGTGCAAAATGGGCTTCCACCTCGGCCTTCGATATGGCTGCGTTTTCCTCTTCAGACTTGTCGTAAGGCCTCTGCGAAATAGGCTCGAGGCTGCTTGGACCATATTGAAATCACTTGCCTCCGCCTGTACCTCCTGTACTACCTCGACTTGTACCGCTACGCACCATTGCTGCGGCGGCTCTCTTCCGTGATTGCTGAGGTGGCGGAGACGGCTGACGTGGCTGAGTTGGACGAGGAGGAGTGGCCTGAAGCTGTGCCGGACTTGGAGGAGGAGTGGCCTGAAGTTGTGCCGGACTTGGAGGACGAGTGGATGTCTGACGCTGTGTCGGACTTGGAGGAGGAGTGGCCTGACACTTTGCCGGACTTGGAGGAGGAGGAGTGGCCTCACGCGTTGGTGGACTTGGAGGAGCGGGAGTCTGCTGACTCGGTGGCGGACTTCGACGAGGAGTCGGGTGACGCGGTGTCGGTGGCCTTCGAAAGACGATGCAATCCTTTCTCCATAGGATGATACGATGTATGGCCTCTCCCAATGTGTGCTCGTCGTCACCTCCAGGAATGTCAAGCTGTAGCCCCGAATATGGGTCCACCACCTCATCAACCAAGACACGAGCATAGCCCGCTAGAATCGGATTGCAATGGAAGGTTGCCTCGGGGGGATTTGTAAAAGCAACGGCGTCCGCCACCTTCATGGATATGTTCTTCATTTTGAAGTGTAGCTCGCAGTTAGTGTTCTCCATGATGTCATCCACGGGGTATCTATCCAGCATTGCGTCACCCGGGGCGGAACCCACACTGCTTCTCGGCATGGATGGGGCGGTGCTATCCAATGTGGGATCATCCGCTAGCTACTGCAGCTGCTGAGACCCCCTTTGCTGGCTAAGTGAGTCGATCTGCTCCTCCTGCCGATGGAATTTGACTGCCAAGTCCGCGTGCGCTGATTCTAGGCCTTGAAGGCGTTCATAGTTCAGCTTCCTCTTCTCCTCCTCCATCTTCCTCTTCTTCTCCTCCGCAATCTTCTTTCTCGCACGGGTTCTGCAGTCGGCGTTCTAGTCCGGAAACCCCTCATACCACAGAATATCGCCCTTGCCTCGTGTTCTTCCCGGGTGTTCAGGATTTCCCAGGGCACGCGTAAGCTCGTCGTTCTCTCTGTTGGGCTGGAACATCCCTGATCGAGCCTCTTCTATTGCAACAAGTAGCTTATCGTTGGCTCCGTTCAGACATGCCTTCATCGAAACTTTGCCTGTCTTCGGGTCCAACTCCCCCCATGCGCATAGAACCAAGTCCTGCACCTGGGGGGGCAGCTCCTAGTAATTAACCGGAGTGACACCTGCATCCTCCATCTCTTTCTCAGACTTATCCCACTTAGGCATTGCCACCGCGTAGCCACCTGCCCCAGCTTATGGAACTTATCCTTTTTTCGGCATTCTTCTTGTTTATTCTCGACCATTCCTTAGCTAATTTTGAATCCTTGAATTTCACGAAATCGTCCCAATGAGCACTTTGCTTCTCTAGTGTTCCCTTGAATACTGGAGTCTTCCTTCCTCCCTTGACGTACTTGTCCCATACACAATTCTTGTGGTTGTTGAATGCAACCGCCATCTTCCTAAGAGCAGCGTCCTTAACTTTCTCCACATTTGCATCTGTGAAATGATCTGGTAGGGTGAAATGTTCCATGAGAGTTTCCCAAAGCAGACCTTTTTGTCTGTCGTCGACAAAATTAACATCTGGACGTGGCTTTGCTGGCTCTCTCCATGCTTGAAGGGAGATTGGGAGTTGGTCCTTCACAAGAACTCCGCACTGACGAATGAACATGTTCGCAATCTTCTTAGGCGCTAATGGTTCGCCATTAGGTTTGATGGCCTTGATATAGTACTTTACGCCCTCCTTCGACTTTTTGTTCGGGCCTCGTTTCTTGTTGCCTGAAGATTTTCTCGATCCGGATGGCTGAAAGAAGAAAGATCAATTCGTTAATATATCTTCAAGTCATTTAAAACATGTGATGATCACCAGATGCCTGCTTATATAAATATATATACCTCGCCGGTCTTTGTTGTTTCAAGATCAACATTTTCTTCGTCATCATCATAATCATAGTTCATGACTTCATCAATTCGGTCGTCGCGATCGAATATCATATCACCCTCCCTGGTGTTGTTTAGAAATTCGGAGTCGTCATAATCTTCTTCATTCTGTTCATCATCTGGACCGCGAGGATGGCGTATGATATCGAACAGGGTCTCTTCTCCCTCTCTGCCGGTATTGTCCGCCATAGCTTTTATTTAACTAATCCAAAAGAAATATAAAACAATTTAGTATTCAAATTACATCGTCTCGAATAATAGATATAATCTCGAATACATCGTCTCGAATAATAGATATAATCTCGAATACATCGTCTTGAATAATATATAATCTCGAATACATCGTCTCGAATATTATATATCAAACACATCACTGGCTAGGTAGCTAATAAAGATCGAATACTACAGAAGAATCTAGGCCACTCGCGGTTCCTGCGGCGCGGGCGGTGGACACCCAAAGAGAAGGAACCCTCACATGATCATAGCTCAAGTGAGATCCCTGAAGAACCTGCCAGGTATTGGAGAACCTGCCGCCCTCTAACGCAACCATGTAGCGATGGACGTGCTCGTCCTCCTCCCTGACACTGCGACGTACCACCTCTGGCGGGGCCGGCTCCCTCCGCACCAAAAGTGGCACATGCGAACGCCACGAAAGGAGATTAGGGTCGACGACGGGACCCGGGGCCGGGTTCCTCATCAAGCGGCGCGCCCCTCCAGGCAGCACCTCCCAGTGCCAGCCCGGTGGAGAACAAATACTATGCCCGCAAAAAGTAACATTTTTTTATGATTGGATTTTGATAACTAAAATTTCTAACATTTCTATAACATTTCTAACAATGCTATATAACTAACATTTCTATAACTTTTCTAATATTTCTATAACTGAAAAACAGAAAAAATAATATAACATTTCTATATAACTAACATTTCTAATATTTCTATAAATAAAAAAAAGAAATTTTTCTAACTTTTTTATAACTATTTCTATAACTAAAAAACAGAAAAATTTCTAACATTTCTATAACTAAACAACAGAACAAAAAAATATATAACTAAAAAATAGAAAAACAAAGTGTATGTGTGTGTATGCTCACCGGCGAGGCGAGAGGCGACGGGGGGCGTCGACGGGGACGGCGATGGGCGGCGACGACGGGGATGGCGACGACGGGGACAGGGACGGGGCGGCGACGATGGGGACGGGGATGGGGCGGCGACGACGGGGACGGGGACGTGGCGGCCGGGGACGACGCGGGACGGGCCGGGATGGGGCGGCGGTGACGATGGGGACGGGGACGGCCGGGGCGGCGACGACATGGACGGGGACGGGGATGGGGCGGCGACGAGGGATATGGAGACGGGGGCAGCGGGCGACGGGGCAGAGGAGAAGAAGCAGATGAGAAACTGAATTTTTTGAAGTGTTTTCTTATATAGGATGGGCCTTTAGTACCGGTTGGAGCCACCAACCGGTACTAAAGGTCAATTTTGGCCAGCCCAAGCGGCGGGAAGCGACCCCCTTTAGTAACGGGTGGTCGCTACAACCGGTACTAAGGGCCGCCCCTTTAGTACCGGTTGGTGCCACGGCCCGGTACTAAAGGGGTGCGCTGGCGCAGGTGCGGTGCGGCAAGTTTAGTCCCACCTCGCTAGCCGAGGGGCGTCCGCACTGGTTTATAAGCCCCCGTGCGATAGCTCTCTCGAGCTCCTTTCCAAAGCAGGCCTACTGGGCCTACATGTTCTGTGCTGCCCTGTGGGCCTACTGGGCCTTTGCGGGCCTGCATCCTAGCCCAACAACACGTTGGGTTTCTAGTCGTATGCAGGCCGCTCTGGCCCAGTAGGCGGGCTTTTTTATTTTTTTATTTTTTTTGCTTTATTTATTTTTGTTTTATTTATTTTTGAGTTGTTTTTTTTCTGTATTTAGAGTTTCTTTATGAATATTTTTGCTTTAGGTACAAAAGATTACAAACTTTCTGTTAGTGCCCGTAGTTTTCAAATTTGAATAGTTTAAATTTTAAATTATTTGAAATTAGTGTGAATCACTAGTTTGTGAATAACTTAACTTTAAAAATCAGTAAAGGCATGAAAGAATTTGTTTGCACATAAAATTTCTTCGCGTTTCAAATGCCAAAACACATAACTACCCTAACTATTACAGAGATTCCCTCCTGGGTGTGAAACACAGAAGAAAGTGATGATAGTGAAGCCGATCACATCCCAGATCTTTGGGTGTGAAACTTTTTCTTCGCGTGTGTCCCTTTGCGTTGTAACCATGGAAAATCTTCATCATTTAACGGGATGCTCGGGTCAATATTCACTGTGAATGGAGCAATTTCATCAAACTTTTCATAATCTTCTGACATGTCTGTCTTGTCATCCACTCCCATGATGTTTCTCTTCCCAGAAAGAACTATGTGCCGCTTTGGCTCATCGTACGATGCATTCGCTTCCTTATCTTTTCTTTTTCTCGGCTTGGTAGACATGTCCTTCACATAGAAAACCTGTGCCACATCATTGGCTAGGACGAATGGTTCGTCTGCATACGCAAGATTGTTGAGATCCACTGTTGTCATTCCGTACTGCGGGTGAGGGAGTCCTGGATTAGGGGGTGTTCGGATAGCCGGACTATACCTTCAGCCGGACTCCAGGACTATGAAGATACAAGATTGAAGACTTTGTCCCGTGTCCGGAAGGATCTTTTCTTGGCGTGGAAGGCAAGCTAGGCGTGCAGATATTCAAGATCTCCTACCATTGTAACCGACTCTGTGTAACCCTAACCCTATCCGGTGTCTATATAAACCAGAGGGTTGTAGTCCGTAGGACAACCATCATCATACACAATCATACCATAGGCTAGCTTCTAGGGTTTAGCCCCCTTGATCTCGTGGTAGATCTACTCTTGTACTACCCATATTATCAATATTAATCTAGCAGGAGTAGGGTTTTACCTCCATCGAGAGGGCCCGAACCTGGGTAAAATAAAGTGTCCCTTGTCTCCTGTTACCATCCAACCTTGACGCACAGTTCGGGACCCCCTACCCGAGATCCGCCGGTTTTGACACCGACATTGGTGCTTTCATTGAGAGCTCCTCTGTGTCGTCGCTTTTAGGCCCGATGGCTCCTTTGATCATCAACAATGATGAGGTCCAGGGTGAGACTTTCCTCCCCGGACAAATCTTCGTCTTCGGCGGCTTCGCTCTGCGGGCCAATTCGCTTGGTCGTCTGGAGCAGATCGAAAGCTACGCCCCTGGCCATCAAGTCAGGTTTGGAAGCTTAAACTACATGGCAGATATCCGCGGAGACTTGATCTTAGACGGGTTCGAGCCACAGCCAAGCGCGCCGCACTACCTCGAGGGGCAGGATATAGCTCTGCCTCCGAATAGTACCCTGGAGGCCGCACACGCACCAGCCCGATCCTCGACTCGGAGCCCGCTGCGTTCTTTGAGGAAGAACGATTGGACGTCACCTCGGGGGCTGCGATCTTGAAGGCGATCGAGCCGAACGCCAGCCCCGCACTCCGCATGGCCCATGACTCCAAGGAGTCGGATTCTTCTCCGAACTCCGGGCCTCCCGTGCCCCTGCCGATCGAATCCGATTGGGCGTCTATAATGGAGTTCTTTTCCACGGACATCTTTCAGTACTCACCTTTCGGTGATATTCTGAATTCTCTCAAGTCTCTCTCTCTATCAGGAGAGCCCAGGCCGGACTATGGTCTGCGAGGTTGGGATTCGAACGACGAAGAAATTCAAAGCCCACCCACCACCCACTTAATAGCCACTGTCGATGATTTAACCGACATACTTGATTTCGGATCCGAAGACTTCGACGGTATGGACGACGAAGATGGAGATGAAAAGGAACCAGCACCTGTAGGGCGCTGGACCGCCACCCCAGCTAACGATGTATTCATGGTGGATACCCCTAAAGGAAACGACAACGAGGAAAAAGGGGACTAAAAAAGGGATAAACCCTCTGAAAAGCAATCAAAGCGGCGACGAAAACGCCGAGCCAAGCCCCGCCTCGATCAAGACCCAGCCATAGAGCAGGATAAGCCGGTAGACGACGAGCATGCCTCAGAGCAACCGTCCAAACAGGGCAACGCGGACAGAGAGGACAGACAGCCCTCCTCGGGCCATAACCGAACTCCGGACGATCTCACGCCGGATAAAACCACGGAGCAGAAGAATCTCCACGAAAGCCTCGTTGCCACAGCAGGCAGCCTGAAAAAGCAGAAGCGGAAGCTAAAGACGGCGGAAGATGCACTCGGAATAAGATGGAGCAAGGTAATCAAGACCGCAGACAAATACGGCGACAGCCGCCGCACTAAAAGCTATCCGAAGAGAAAACTACTGCCCGAATTCGACCAAGAGGCCCTAGAGCCCTCGCATTCAAAAAATAAAAAAAGCCACACGGTCGGATAGACGACCCCACGGCCACCATAAAACGGCAAGCGGCGCCGCACTCAATGCGGCATGCGACCCAATTAAAGACTCGCATCATGGCCCAGCCAGGTCCATTTACGGGCCAAGAAAGCAAGCTCTCACAAGCAATGCAGAAAAGCCATCATCAGAATCCGGCACACCCAAATACAGGGGCGCCGCACACCCCCTATGTTTCACCGATGAGGTCCTGGAATATGAATTTCCAGAGGGATTCAAACCCGTCAACATAGAGGCGTACGATGGAACAACAGAGCCCGGAGTCTGGATCGAGGATTATATCCTCCACATACATATGGCTAGAGGAGATGATCTCCACGCCATCAAATATTTACCCCTTAAGCTTAAAGGGCCAGCCCGACACTGGCTTAAAAGCCTTCCCGAAAACGCAATTGGAAGTTGGGAAGAGCTCGATAATGCTTTCCGAGCAAATTTTAAAGGGACCTATGTCCGCCCCCCGGACGCAGACGGTCTCAGTCACATAACTCAACAGCCCGGAGAATCAGCTCGGCAGTTCTGGAACAGATTCCTTACTAAAAAGAATCAGATAGTGGATTGTCCGGACGCTGAAGCCTTAGCAGCTTTCAGGCATAATGTCCGAGACGAATGGCTCGCCAGACACCTCGGCCAGGAAAAGCCAAGAACAATGGCCGCACTCACAAGCCTCATGACCCGCTTTTGCGCAGGAGAGGACAACTGGTTGGCACGATGCAGCCCCAGCGACCCAAGTACATCCGAAATCAGGGATGGAAACGGAAAACCGCGACGAAAGAAGGACCGTCGCCGAACCAAAGAAAAAAGTCCAAAGAGCACGGCAGTCAATGCCGGATTCAAAAGCTCACGGCAAAATCAGACAAACCACCCCTTCAGGATAATAGGGACGATCCGTCCAGCTTAAACAGAATCCTGGACAGAATATGTCAGATACACGGTACTCCTGGGAAGCCTGCCAATCACACCCACAGAGACTGTTGGGTTTTTAAACAATCCGGAAGGCTTAACGCCGAACACAAGGGGCTCGATACACCAAGCGAAGACGAGGACGAACCCCAGAAGCAGAACACCAGGAAACAAAAGAACTTCCCACAAGAAGTTAAAACAGTGAACTCACTTCACGTAACAAAACGTGTGGCACCCATAAAGGTACGCACAATAAAACCTATCCCTCAGGGGTCCCGCCACTGTTTATTAAAACCAATCATTTTTTATCAGCTAGATTATTCTAGAAATATCAAAAACGCAGGCCGGACCGCCCTGATACGCGATCCAATAATTGACGGATTCCAGTTTACCAATGTCCTTATGGACGGCGGCAGTGGACTAAACCTGATATATCAGGATACAATCCACCGCATGGGCATAAACCCTGCAAGAATCCGCCACAGCAAAACCTCCTTTCAAGGGGTAGCACCGGGCCCGGACACCCATTGTATGGGTTTTCTCCGGCTCGCAGTCATATTTGGCTCTGCCAATAACTTCCGTCGCGAAAAGCTGACCTTCCATGTCGTCCCATTTTTAAGTCGCTATCAAGCACTAATGGGACGCGGAGCTTTCGCTCGCTTTAACGCAATACCGCACTATGCATCCCTCACGCTTAAGATGCCCGGTCCACGAGGCATCATCTCTTTAAAGGGAGCGCAATAAAATACGCCTCCTCCAAACGGAGGATTGCGTGGCCGCTTAAACAGCCACACAATAAAGTGGCCTCGCCAGCCAAAAGACTTTTTCGATATAAGTCATTAAAGGCCACGAACCCGGACTAAATGAGTTCGGCACAAGTCCATCATCAACGCAGGCTTAAAACGCCATATACCTCCGTACCGGGGGCTATACGCAAAGACAATAAAGCTTAACTTTATATATTTTTTACTTTATATTTTGTTTATTATCTTTTTGTTCCGCACAACCCATTTTCAATTCAGTTCCTCTCTTTTACAAATGAACATCGTGCAGCGCCCGTCCAGGACACGCCACAGCGGAGACACAGGCGCAGACGTGCAGTAGGGACCCGTCCTAAGGATTCTTTTTAGATTAAGACCCTGCGTAAACCTTTTTTACTGTCTCTTGCTGCTATACATCCCCTGGTTTTTTCTGCTATAACCAAGGAGGAGGCTGGCGTTTTGGCATGTGGCCACGCCAGAATTTTTGCTCGTACCTGGACACTAGGGGCTCTTTTTTTTAAGGGTGTTGTTTCACCCGCACTCATAAAGACCGAACATCTTAGGGAGTGTTCGATGTCGCGAGTTTTGGCACTATATGCATCAGCTCCGAATCATGTCTTTGGTCAAATGTTGGGTTGCCCGGCTCCTGAGTTCGGCTACCTTATGTTCCGCTCTATCAGCTAAGGTAGCACCAGGAGAATTACTGCGATTGTGCCCCGGTTCGGCCGGGTGAGCACCTCAGTAGAGAAAGCCGAAAACTGACTGTCATGATGTAGCGCGAGACTGGTCGCCACTCGATGACTTATAGGAATTTATCGGATTCCTCCGCTTTGACGAAGGGTCGTTTCCCGGTCAGGCACGTATGCGCCCCGAATTCGGACAAGCGCAGTCGCCACTAAGGGGCTACCTAAAGAGTCCCACTGTCAAGCTCCTATGGCTAAGTGAAAGTGTTAAAGCATTATAGTCCGGTTGCCTAGCCCGCTGCGCTATCACCTCCTTTGTAGGACCAAGACGTTGGGTTAAGTGTGAAAATGCGTCTTCTGCGCGCACCCCCGCACTATGTGCGTGGGGGCTGAAGCCAACGACTGCAATCTTTCAGAATTTTTATATTAAAACGGCCGCACAGGAGGTGTTCTTAATACTTGAAGGCACAAGTATAAAAATGCCACTACAATTTATCAAAATACTGTTTTATGATTACATATGCTATCATAATATAGCATCCTTCGAGCACTGCGTCTCTATTACGCGAGCGCCTTCAAGGACTTCCTTAAAATAGTGCTCAGAAGGTATTCGGCTTTTATCCGAATCCCGGGACGCAACAATGGTGGGCTCCATATCTGCCCAGTATGTCTTGACATGGGCAAGAGCCAGCCGAGCGCCCTCTATGCACGCTGACCTCTTCATAGCATCGACACGTGGCACCACGTCTAGCAATTGCTGCACCAAGCTGAAATAACTCTTCGGTTTCGATCTCCCCGGACACACATGATCCACGACGTACTTCATGGCGAGTCCGGACAACCTATTCTGTTCGTCCCATTAGGCCAGGCGATCGTCCACTGCCAGTGGACGCTCTGGATTGATGAATTGCGACCAAAAGAGCTTCTCCACTTCATGATCCTTTTTATCTCGAAAGTGTTCGGTCACATCAGCAGCACTAGCCGCCAAATCCAGATAGGTGTCCTCTACACTCCACATCTGGTTTAACGGGGCAAACTTCGGATCACAAAATTTTCTCCGCGGCGAGAAGGGCTTTTCATCCGCAATTTGTCCGGCTTGACGCAGCTCTTCCTTTGCCGCTCTCATTATAGAGCGGGCGTCCTTGGCGTCAGCAACAGCCTTCTCTAAGCTCGTTTGCCTCGCCCGACCCTCTTCTTCAAGAAGCTTGCAACGGTCAGTAGCACTCTTTAACTTTACGGCCATATCAGCCATCTCCTCCTTGCTTCGGCAATGGGCAGCCTGTTCGGCTTTCAGCTCTTCAAAGGCTTTCACGGCAGCCGCATCGCTTTTCCTGGCTTGTTCCTTCGCTCGGGCGAGTTCGGCCCTAAGACCCTCCACGGTGGCCGCACCATCTGCGTCAAGCATACACATGGTAAGATATTGACATAAAGCTCCTCTTACTAACCATCGCCCGATGATTTCAATACCTTGAGCATCATCAAGCCGCTTGCTAACAAGCGCGATGTCGGCTTCTGCCTCATCAAGTTGTCGCTTCAGTTCGACAAATTCACGAGTCCGGCTTGACTCCGGACAATCTGCCACCTACATATAAAGGTGCCACTTAAAGGACCTGGGATTAAGATCCTCTGCGCGCCGTCAATTTTAACGACGCACAGAGTCTCAGGGGCTACTATCTACACAGGGCGCACTTTATTTATGCGCAACTAACACAAGTGTACATTATTTAAAACGTACCTCAAGGCCTGCCAGTAAACTTTTGATGGCCTCGTGCAATCCGCTTTCTGCGGATGAAATCTTTTCAATCACCGTGTGCATCAACGCAGGACGCTCCTCTGAGACAGAGGCTCGCCCCAGCAGAATCTTCAGCTCCTCCGGCCAAACACCAGATGGTGCCGGACTCGTCCCATGGCCTCCCTCAAAGGCCGGACGCGGAGAACCTCGGGGGGCCACATGGCCACCTTCCGCCCCTGTCGGATCCGGAGAAATCCTCCGCGACGACACTTCAGCGTCGCCCGCCTTGCTAGGCGATGAAGGAGGAGGCGTTCCGCTCTCCATCATCTCCGGAAGAAGATCCCCCGATGACGAGTTCTGCTGAGAAGGGCTGAGGTCCGAACTACAAAGTAAGGTTTCGGTTAAAACTTCTCAGATATAAATCAAGGATTTCTCTTAAAAGAAAAACTCTTCTTCTACTTACGGCTCGCTGGAGAGCTGGTCCCTTTGAGGGTTTAGTTCGGCCGAGGGGCTCCCCGGCGTCGGGCCCTCTGACAAGGATTCTTTCCCCCGCTTCGAGGCTACGGTCTCCGGGTCGTCAGAGGCGGCCCTTTTCTTTCCCTTAGGAGAGGAATTATCGATTCCCCCCTTCGGAATGGCCTCTTTCGAGGAGGCCATGGTTTCCTTGTCCTCCCCCTTATTTCCCCCCAAAGGCACTACCTCCAGCATCCTGACTAGCACGGGATCCAGCCTGGATTCGGGAAGGGGAGCCGGACACCTGATCAGCTTCGCTTTCGCTATCCACTCCTGCTTAAAAGGAGAAGCGTTGTTAAGAGCAAGTCAATTATGCGGATAGAAGGTCCGGGCACAAGGTCACTTACTTGAGTATCCGGGTGATTGCGGCTTAAACCCACATCCTCGGTCAAATCCGGACTCACTTCTTGTGATCCAAAGAACAATTTATACATCTCCGCTGGCGTCGCGCCCATAAAATCCCGGAGAACTCGCGGTCCCTTTGGATTGAACTCCCACAGGCGAAGGGGGCGACGTTGGCCGGGCAGTGTCCGGCGAATCAGAATGACTTGTGTCACCTTGACCAGGTTGAGGTCTCCTTCCAAGAGATCCTTAATGCGGCCCTGCAGCAGAGGTACGTCTTTGGGCAAGCCCCGATATAACCCTGTGTTGATCCACGACGCTAACCGCGGTGGGGGACCCGAGCGAAAGGCAGGAGGCGCCACCCATGCGGTGCCCCGAGGAGCAGTGATATAGAACCACTCCTGTTGCCATAAGCCAAGCTCCTCTTGAAAAGCGCCCTCGGGCCATGCAGCATCGGCATTTCTTTTTATAGCAGCGCCTCCGCACTCTGCGTGGCGCCCCTCGATCATCTTCGGTTCTACTTTGAAGGTCTTGAGCCATAATCCGAAGTGAGGGGTAACACGGAGGAACGCTTCGCACACAACAACGAACGAGGAGATATGGAGGATGGACGCCGGAGCTAAGTCGTGGAATTCTAGCCCATAATAAAACATCAGCCCCCTTACAAAGGGATCCATCGGGAAGCCTAATCCCCGAAGGAAGTGGGATATGAATACCACACTCTCACCGGGCTGAGGGCTAGGGATCACCTGTCCTTGAACAGGCAACCTGTGCGAAATCTCGCCGGTCAGGAATTTAGCTTCCCTCAACTTTAATACGTCCTCCTCCGTAACGGAGGAGGGCATCCATCGGCCTTGGAGGTCGGAGCCAGACATTGTCGAAGGTCCGGTGCGCCTGGATTCTGGAAGCCTAGGGTGTGGGAACTCGAGGCGACGGTCGAGCTCGTTTTGAGAATAAAAGAGGGGAATAGGGTCTTGGTCTCTTTATAAGAGGCAGAATACCAAGAGCCCTCCCCGTAACCGTCTTGGACTAGCCTTTAATTAAGGCAAAACCTGCTAACGGGCACGACTGGGTTACCCACGTCCGTATTAATGAGAATCCCATTAAAAGGGGCACACGATCTCTGTTTTGACAAGACGTGCCAAGGAAACCGCCTCGCTAAACACGCTGAGGTGGAACAATGAAAACAATTTATATAAAGAGCTTGGCCGCAGTGTTATGACGCACTGTGGAATACGTCAGCAGATTTGATTTGTGTTAATACTATTCTCTATATGGCAATATGTGGAAACTTATTTTGCAGAGCCGGACACTATTTCTGGTGTTTGTAATCTTCTAGAAGAACTTGGAGGAGGAACCCGCCTTGCAATGCCGAAGACAATCTGCGCGTCGGACTCATCGTCATTGAAGCCTGGTTCAGGGGCTACTGAGGGAGTCCTGGATTAGGGGGTGTTCGGATAGCCGGACTATACCTTCAGCCGGACTCCAGGACTATGAAGATACAAGATTGAAGACTTCGTCCCGTGTCCGGAAGGATCTTTTCTTGGCGTGGAAGGCAAGCTAGGCGTGCGGATATTCAAGATCTCCTACCATTGTAACCGACTTTGTATAACCCTAACCCTATCCGGTGTCTATATAAACCGGAGGGTTGTAGTCCGTAGGACAACCATCATCATACACAATCATACCATAGGCTAGCTTCTAGGGTTTAGCCCCCTTGATCTCGTGGTAGATCTACTCTTGTACTACCCATATCATCAATATTAATCTAGCAGGAGTAGGGTTTTACCTCCATCGAGAGGGCCCGAACCTGGGTAAAATAAAGTGTCCCTTGTCTCCTGTTACCATCCGACCTTCACGCACAGTTCGGGACCCCTTACCCGAGATCCGCCGGTTTTGACACCGACAGCGGGTCTTCCGTTACCTCGCCTCGTGTCATATTGACCCATTTGCACCAAAACAAAGGGACCTTCAAACCACGTCGATAGTCAAGTTCCCATATGTCCAGTATATAACCATAATATGTTTCCTTTCCCGTCTTGGTTTTTGCATCAAAGCGGACACCACTGCTTTGGTTGGTGCTCTTCTTATCTTGGGCGATCGTGTAAAATTTATTACCATTTATCTCGTACCCTTTGAAAGTCATTATATTCGAAGATGGTAATTGGGACAGCAAGTACCGGTCATCTTCAATAGAGGCGTCATGCATGGTACGTGTCTGCAACCAGCTGGCGAAACTCCTGGTTTGTTCACATGTAATCCAGTCATCAGACCGCTCCGGGTGTTTGGAGCGTAGAAAATTCTTGTGTTCATCCATATATGGAGCCACCAAGGCGGAATTCTGTAGAACTGTGTAGTGTGCTTTAGTGAGAGAATGTCCGTCCATACATATTATTTGTTCCCCTCCTAGCATGCCTTTTCCATCCAGTCTGCCCTTATGTCGCGATTCAGGAACACCAATCGGTTTAAGGTCAGGAATAAAGTCAATAAAAAACTCAATGACCTCCTCATTTTCATGGCCCTTGGAGATGCTTCCTTCTGGCCTAGCACGGTTATGAACATATTTCTTTAAGACTCCCATTTAGATATATTAAAACTGAGCACCCTCCCAGCCCTCTCAGGCCATTAGCATTTATGGCCTTTGGATCATCAGTTTAGGACGTTTTTGGCCGTCAGATTTACTCTTAATCCCGCCTGGAATCGTTGCGTTCGGTAAAACCGAGCGTTTCCTTGCTGGGCCGCTGCTCCGGTCACTATTTTGGACGGCTGGCGTGAAATTGGGCCTAATGGGCTTATACATGTCTCCTTCCGTGCAGCCCCAAGACGCTCCTTCCGCGCACGACCTTCCTTCGCCAACCCTAGGTGTGTCGCGGCACTCCTCCTCCCTCACCAGCCGTTGCCACTACCGCCATTCCACCTCCCTCCTCTCTATCTGACGCTCACGAAGACCATGCCGCTGGGAGGAAGCCGCCGTCCACGGTGTCATGCCGCTGTGTGGTCAGGGGCCGCCACCACAGCGAACCAGGGGAGCACAGGAGCAGAGGCCGCGGCTGGACGCCTCCCCCATCCTACGTGGTCGCACCTCTTTTCATCCTCCGCAATCCGGATCTGGACCTCGATGGGAAAACGCGCAGAGAGAGATACAGATCGGTGTACTGTTGCCCTGCTCGTCTTCCCTGTGTGTGTCGTCTTACCATCCCTCCTGCAGCATTGATAATCTTCCATGCCCAGTATTAATTTGAGGTGATGCTCCCCCTAGCTTCTGAGACCTGACGGGCTATATGTTTTAAAATTGTAGAGTGGTCAACGTTGTGGAGCTAGGTGAATTAGGATCACGCATTCAAGTCAATCTGCTGGTGAGCACCAAAATTCAACTTCTGCTCATTCATTCATTTTTCCATTCACACTGCATGCAGCCATTAGTTTACACACGAAATCTGTCGCCCATTCACATGCTTCTGTGTTTGCACATTGTAACTCACAACAACAAAATTTTTCTTTTTTTGCAAGCTGGACTATGATTTCTTATAATGTTTTGCTAATTTTTCTACAGCACACTTATTTCTGCAATGACATGTTACAGTTTGGATGTGGCGGCTGCACGATTTCGCTTTTGGGCAATTTTATCAAGTATGGATTTGCTAGCTGGAATATTATGGCAATTCATTCTGCAATCTTTTTTTTCCAGAACTTTCAGCGGAGTCGAATAGTTGGAGCATTTGACAGCAGGTTAAATCTTTCTGTTGGTAGCATGATTACATTCTACAAATTGTGCCTCATCTGAAGAGAAACAATGCTTTTGTTGGTAGTTCATCTGACAATTCCAATGTTGCAGCAGTATCAAACAGAAAGAGGTAAGAGACAATCTTCGTACAGAGCATTCAAATTTTGTGAGCATTATTTCTATGAAATAATAATGTTCTGATTATGATGTTCCTTCTCGCAGGAACATCTTGAATGTGTAGGTGATACACACCATGTGGTGTTTGTTTTTCATCAATCCTTTGTTTGTAATATCAAGTAAAAAAACGAGGTATGCCAGACTATTTTTGTCGTGTCACATACTATTAGGCGATTGTAATGTTTAATTAAAGTTTGGAATATAATCCTAACTTCCAGATTATGGAATACTGCAGGTCCTGTACTACTTGAATTCCATGGTCCATTTGCCGATTCATTTATGCATTCATTGGTCGGAACAAGTACTCAAACATGTATTTTGAAGCTTAAGACACGATATCCTATTCAGTGTTAAGGACTCGGGGACAAATGCCGGTGCATATCTGTTTTGACATATTGGTTACATGTGCTTCATGTAACATGCATTTCCTGAAGGTGATATTGATTGCCATCTATGTGCTTTCAGTTGTTCGTTTCCTGTTTTTCGCCAATTTCAGGGGGTTTATCAGCTACAAGACGTTTTAAAAAGGGATGAGCTACAGTACTATAAACTCAATCTGTCTTTATATATTACCTCACAACAGAAAATTACTTTAACTATCAGCTATGAAAATGAGGTTTAGACCAATATCTCCGGTAAATCCTTGTCCTCAAGTTGCCTATGATGCAGTGTAACTACCATTAGGAATCACTCCAGGAGGGATAAGATGGGTTATTGCGTGGAAACTGCTACTTTGACTAGAAAAAATAGTCGCAATATCATTGCATAGTTAGGCTTCCCTTAAAAGCATATACACTTGCACGTGCAACATTTCCATTTTAAATACTGTCGTTAGTTTTATGTGTGTTTCCTATTGCTTTTTTCCGGTTAGGAAACTATCACATGGTAAGTCTTGCATTGTCCGTCTCTTTTTGCAGTTCAATTATATTTAACTTTATATGCACTTAACAATCTTATCTCCATATATTGAAAAATATCTGAAAACATGGTTTGATTTAATGTGATTGTACTGCTATTTTAGTTGTTCCTACTATTGTGTGTGCCATCACTCCTTAGACTTCGATCAAAATATTATTTATGTGTTGTCTTCTACTTTGTAAGTGAATGATGTTTACGACCGAGACTTCATCCTGAATATCACGAATCCCAATGTTTGTGAATGAATAAAAAAGAGAGGAAAGGCTTGATTTTCTTTACTCTTGAACGATGAACGAAAAATTAGGTATCAACTTGTCGCCCGAGCAATCTTGGGACATACAACTTAGATGGAGAAACAATGATCGATTCTATGTGATCGTGTTGATGCAAGGATAGATGATGATGATGATGATGCAGGTGGTGGTACATGCAGCGCACAAAACTTTGGCAAAAGGCTGCACGAATTTTTTGGGGGCATGTAACACTAATTTCAATTTGTTTCATATTATGTGTTGTGCTAAAGCTTTTATCAAAACGATGATGTCGTGTGTTGCAAATAATTTTCTTCGGATTTATTTCACCTCCACCATCTGAACGCATCAAGTTTGCGTTGTTCATATTCTATTATAGAGATTACCATATAGCTTTCCCAAATAATTATATCATTCTTTCAAAATGAAATGAGTGGGTGCACTATTATCCAACTTTTTACATAAGTTCATCGATGCTCATTATTTTATTGACAAAATGGACGGGCGCGGCAACGCGCGCCATCAATGATCTAGTGAACCTCTCAAAGGGGAACATATTGTGTAGAAATACAGGACCCAAAACGTTAATCTCTTCGCATAGGTGAACTAGGACGTGTATCATGATGTTGAAGAAGGATGGTGGGAACACCAACTCGAAACTGACAAGACATTGCACCAAATCATTCTCTAAGCTTGGTATGATTTCTTGATCGATTACCTTCTGAGAGATTGCATTGAGAAATGCACATAGCTTCACAATGGCTAATCGAACATTTTCCGGTAGAAGCCCCTCAATGCAACCGGAAGCAGTTGCGTCATAATCACGTGGCAGTCATGAGACTTTAGGTTTTGGAACTTTTTCTCTGCCATGTTTATTATTCCCTTTATATTCGACGAGAAGCCAGACGGTACCTTAATACTGAGCAGGCATTCAAAGAAGATTTCCTTCTCTTCTTTGGTAAGAGCGTAGCTTGCATGACCCTGATGTATGCCGTCTTTTCCGTGCATACGTTGATGGTCCTCCCGTGCCTCAGGTGTATATTTTGTCTTTCCATACACGCCCAAGAAGCCAAGCAGGGTCACACAAAGATTCTTCGTCAAGTGCATCACGTCGATTGCGGAGCGGACCTCTAGGTCTTTCCAATAGGGCAGGTCCCAAAATATAGATTTCTTCTTCCACATGGGTGCGCGTCCGTCAGCATCATTCGGAACAGGTTGTCCACCAGGACCCTTTCCAAAGACCACCTTCAGATCCTTGACCATATCATGTACATCAGCACCAGTACGGTGGCGAGGCTTCGTCCGGTGATCCGCCTCACCTTTGAAATGCTTGCCTTTCTTTCTTACGGGATGCCTGCTCGGAAGAAATCGACGATGTCACAGGTACACATTCTTCTTACAATTAGCCAAATATATACTGTCGGTATCGTCCAAACAGTGCGTGCATGCGCGGTATCCCTTGTTTGTCTGTCCTGAAAGGTTACTGAGAGCAGGCCAATCATTGATGGTCACAAACAGCAACGCCTTTAGGTCAAATTCTTCCCCCATGTGCTCATCCCACGCACGTACCCCTGTTCCAATCCACAGTTGTAAGAGTTCTTCAACTAATGGCCTTAGGTACACATCAATGTCGTTGCCGGGTTGCTTAGGACCTTGGATGAGCACTGGCATCATAATGAACTTCCGCTTCATGCACAACCAAGGAGGAAGGTTATACATACATAGAGTCACAGGCCAGGTGCTATGGTTGCTGCTCTGCTCCCCAAAAGGATTAATGCCATCTGCGCTTAGACCAAACCATACGTTCATTGCGTCATCTGCAAACTCCTTCCCGTACTTTCTTTCGATTTTTCTCCACTGCGACCCTTCAGCGGGTACTCTCAACTTTCCATCTTTCTTACGGTCTTCTCTGTGCCATCGCATCGCCTTGGCATGCTCTTTGTTTTGGAACAAACGTTTCAACCATGGTATTATAGGAGCATACCACATCACCTTGGCAGGAATCTTCTTCCTGGGGCACTCGCCCTCGACATCACCAGGGTCATCGCGGCTGATCTTATAGCGCAATGTACCGCATACCGGGCAAGCGTTCAAATCCTCGTACTCTCCGCGGTAGAGGATGCAATCATTAGGGCATGCATGTATCTTCTGCACCTCTAACCCTAGAGGGCAGATAGCCTTCTTTGCTTCGTACGTACTCTCAGGCAATTCGTTGTCCTTCGGAAGCATATTCTTTAGCATTACCAGCAACTTTCCAAATCCCTTGTCAGATACACCATTCTCTGCCTTCCATTGCAGCAATTTCAGTGTGGTGCCCAGCTTTTTCTTGTCACCTATGCAATTCGGGTACAACAATTTTTTGTGATCCTCTGACATGCGCTGCAACTTCTTCTTCTCCAAATCACTTGCGCAGTTTCTCTTTGCATCGGCAATGGCCCGACCTAGATCATCAACGGGCTCATCTGATGCCTCTTCTTCAGCTTCTTCCCGCATTGCTGGCTCAGCTTCTTCCCGCATTACCGGCTCAGCTTCTTCCCCCATTGTTGTATCATCGTATTCTGGGAACCCATGGCCAGGATATCTGTCGTCGTCCTCTTCTTCTTCATTGTCTTCCATCATAACCCCTCTTTCTCCGTGCTTGGTCCAAACATTATAGTGGGGCATGAAACCGGACTCAAACAGGTGGACGTGAATGGTTCTTGACGTAGAGTAATTGTGACCATTCTTACAGCCAGCACATGGACAAGGCATAAAACCATCCGCCCGCTTGTTTACCTCAGCCGCAAGCAGAAAAGTATACACGCCATTAATGAACTCGGGAGAGCATCGATCATCGTACATCCATTGCCGGCTCATCTTCAATACACAGCACCGAAAACACCAAATTAATACAATACATAAAGTTCATACAACACTTAAATGCAACAAACAAATAACTCTCTAGCTAAAGCATTTAAATGCAACAACAAATGCGATCAAGATCGCAACTAAGGTAACAATTGATCCAACAACATAATTATACCAAGCCTCACTATCAATGGCATATTTTCTAATCTTTCTAATCTTCAAGCGCATTTTCTCCATCTTGATCTTGTGATCATCGACGGCATCGGCAACATGCAACTCCAATTCCATCTTCTCCCCCTCAATTCTTTTCAATTTTTCTTTCAAATACTCGTTTTCTCTTTCAACTAAATTTAACCTCTCGACAATAGGGTCGGTTGGAATTTCCGGTTCACATACCTCCTAGATAAAAATATCTATGTCAACTTGATGGGCATAATTTTTCATAAACACGAAATGCAAAAAATAGTTTTAAAAGAGAATAAACCACATCCGAATCATAACAAGGACGAGGGCCGACGGGGACGGATATCAAAACAATGGCACTATGTATAACAAACAATGTACGGGTAAGATAATTATACGAGTAACTATATATCCAAATCACACAAACATCAATTTTTTATATAAAATTTCATGAACAAGAGGCTCACCACAAGGTGGTGCCGGCGACGGGACGGTGTGGGCGATCGACGGTGGTTACGACGGAGATTTAGAAGGCACTAAGTAAACCACACCTACATATGCAAACTAAGTGTTATTTTGACCTCAGTTTGCATATAAATCAAATACTACCACATATAATTCCTCCCAAATTACTAAAACCCACAATTAATCACTATATAAACCAATGCAGGAGCTAATCTAGCAATGAGAGATGAAAGGACAAAGTTGCTAACCTTTGTGATCATTTGAATGGATGGGGGCCTGCAAATCTTGACAAATTTGGGGCAAATTTTGTGATGAACTCGAGAGGAAGAAGGAAAGAATAGAGGAGAGGGAGAGGGGAAAGGGGGAAGAACAGAGTGCTGGTGGACGAAGGGTTTATATAGGACGACCTTTAGTACCGGTTCGTGCCACGCACCGGTACTAAAGGTGTTGGAGGGGCCCCACTCTGACAACAACCTGCCACCACTTACATTAGTACCGGTTCGTGGCACGAATCGGTGCTAAAGGTTCGCCACGAACCGGTACTAAAGAGCTCCTCCCGCCTAGCCGTTGGAACCGGCACTAATGGACACATTAGTGTCGGTTCTGTTACAAACCGGGACTAATGTGTCTCACATTTGACCCTTTTTCTACTAGTGCCATATCCATCCCAAATATGGGGCGGATATGGGGCAGCCCGGGCGCGTCCGGGCACGCCCGCCACATCAGACCCAACAGCCCGACCCCACCCCAAATTGCATCGAATCCACCAAACCCTTCCTCCTACTTCCGCCGCCCTCCAACCATTCCCGCGCCCGAACCCTCACCGGCCTCCACCCTTGCTCCCAATCCTCACCTCCATTCTTGATCCACCGTCAGAGATGTCGCCCAGCCCGACATTTGCTGACGTGTGGAAAAACGAATCTTAAAGCAATAAAATGTTTGTGCTTCCATCTGTTGAGTATCATGGTTATTTAGGAAATATAGGACATTCTAGGATTTATTCTACTTTGCCTTGTACTCCAAGATTTTCATGTGTGTGTGTGTATATATATATATATATATATATATATATATATATATATATATATATATATATATATATATATATATATATATATGCACATGAGGCTCAAGCAATACAATCATCATATTTCGCCAATTCTCTCTCCCTTCTAATATGGTATCAGCCTAACCCCGATCCAAAACCCTAGTCGTCGCCACCGCTTCCGCATCGCACCGCCCCCGGGACGGTCGAATCTCCATGATCGCCGGCGGGGGTCGCGCCGCCCGGACCTAGGGTTCGTCTGCCGATCGTGTTGATCTGCTGCCCTAAAGAGTCTTTTTCCTGATCAATTGATCCAGGTTTTTCTCTCTTCTCGGTCGTTTGATCAGTGTTCTTTCTTGGTTTTCTGATCTATAGATTGATTTGTGTCACCCACCACCATCCATCAACTACAACACGTGTTGAAAGAACATGTGGTGCCCCAATGTGTGGTTTTGGTAATTCATGACATTCTCTATGGACTAATGGTTGCATTGAGTTATATTTGAAGGATTTGTCCATAGACATTTTTTGAAGTCCATGTGTTGGTTTCAATGAGTTTATGAGTTGACCAAGGTGCTATTAAGGAATTATCCAAAGATTGGCTATGTGAGTGTTGAGCTTATTGCAAGCATGTCTTGAAGAAGAAGAGTGTGTGATCATTCATGTTTACCTTCAAAGACATCATCCAAATGAAGAGAGTTCGAAAGATTCAAGTTTGATCAAGACTAAGTACAGAGAGTGATTCAAGTTGATCAACACACAAAGCGCAGAAGCTGTACCGAGAGGGATCAAGTGATCCCATGGTAAGGTAAGCATTGTCCATTACGCTTTGTGTACTAACCCATGGTCTACATGAGAGTTCTATGTGGGGTTAGGTATGTTTCCATGGGCTTGCGTCAAGAGGAAGATATTATACAACCCATGGAGGATAACATCAAGTGGTGATCGTCATCAAGATTGTGGTGTGCGAGTTCAAGTGAAGCATCACAAAGAGATCAAGTGCTTGAAGCTTGCCATCCGTTATGGTGTCAATGGACTTGTGAAGATGTGCCGAAGAATGGCTCACCCATAGTGGAGTATAGGGGAGAAATCAACTAGTCTTCATCGAGCCAACGCAATCAAGAAAGGTGGTCCATCTTGAGGGAGTCAAGATCGTCATCATCTTGCTCAAGTGGACTATGTGCAAGGCAAATATTTTCCCTTGATAGGTACTCTGTTTTACCGGTCTCATGGTGGTAGTTGGGAGACCGGGTTATAGGATCGATTGCCGTACTATCAAGGGTGGCTCTCGATGAGTAGCTTGATCGTATTGCTCGTAGAGAGCTCAAACCATTGCATCCTTGCATCATCTTTAAGCGGTCTGAGAATGGGGATAATGGTTGGATCCCCCCCCCCTATAAAAGGGGGTCTTCTTACCCATTGAGCCTTATCCCTTTAGCTCGTGTTCTTCCCCCATTGTTGACCTTCTTCGAGCTTTCTATCTCTCAATCCCTCCATGGATTCTTGCTAGTTCTGGGGGAAAAGAGAGAGGAGATCTAGATCCACATCTCCACCAATCACTTTCTCCTCTATGTGGAGGGAACCCTTTGGATCTATATCTTGGAGTTCTTCGTGTTCTTTTCTTTGTTCTTCCTCTCATTTTCCTCCCTAGCATTAGTTTCTTTGGTGGGATTTGGGAGCGAAGGATTTGGGCACTTCGTGTGCCCTTGCCATTGCATTTGGTGCATCGGTTTGAGTTATTCACAGTGATACGTGGAAGTGAAGTTGAGAAGCTTATTACTTTTGGGTGCTTGGTAACCTTGAGCTTGTTCTTCTTGGGTGCCTTGGTGCCCTAGACGGTTGTTGGTGTTCGGAGCTCAGTCATTATGGTGCAAAGCTCTAGGCAAGCGTCGGGGTCTCCAATTATGTTGTGGAGATCGCCCCGGGCAATTTGACGGGTTCCGGTGACCGCCCCCAAGGGTTGCCAAAGTGTACGGGTTCAGTGACCACCCCCAAGGGTTGCTATTTGTACGGGTTCGGTGACCGCCTCAAGGGTCAGTTAGTGTAATCACGACATCTTGCATTGTGCAAGGGCATGAGGAGATTACGGTGGCCCTAATGGCTTTTTGGGGAGCATTGTGCCTTCACACTGCTCAAAACGGAGATTAGCATCCGCAAGGGTGTGAACTTCGGGATACATCGTCATCTCCGCGTGCCTCGGTTATCTCTTACCCGATCCCTTTACTTATGCACGTTACTTTGTGATAGCCATATTGTTTCTTGTCATATATCTTGCTATCACATAGCTGTTTATCTTGCTTAGCATAACTTGTTGATGCACATAGGTGAGCCTAGTTGTTGTAGGTTTTGTGCTTGTCAAATTAACCGCTAGGTTTATTCCGCATCTGTTCAAGACTAAACCGTAATAATTTTAAAGTGCCTATTCACCCCCCCCCCCCCCCACCCTCTAGGCCACATCCATGATCTTTCACGCGTCTACTTCATCAATATCTTCATTGTCTCCGACTAGGTCGTGCCTCGGGCTTGTCGCGCGAGCGCACTGGTACGGCGGTTGCTCGGCCGGTCCTACACTAGACTCGCGTTCTCGTCGCGTGGCCCGCGGCCGCTTATGTCCTATCGCACAAGGATGATTTTTTGTATATATTTGGCCAATGTTTTGGCTGGTTTTTTGGATTGGGTGGTTTTATTTAGTACCATTATGAATTGAATGATATTTATATTTCAGCCCTATTAAATTAAAAATGTTCAAGGTTCTTAAAAGAGTTCATTAAAAAAATCTTATTGGGAAAAGTGTTAAAGAAACAGAAAATGTTAATAAATTCTTAACGAATTTGGAAATAAATTCATTAATTTTCAAAAAAACTCCTTAATTGTTTAATGAAAATGGTAAAATAAATAGATGTCCCATATTTTACAACATGTTCGAGTGTTCATGAATTTTTTAAATTTTGAATTCTAAAATTTCTACAAATTTTTAAAATTGAATTCGATAGGACGAGAAAAGGATAAAGAAAAGAAAATGAAGGAAAAAGAAATAGGAACTTACAGAAAAAACGCAAAGCAATATCAAATAAAACAAAGAGGAGAACCAAAATAACGTGAAAGATAAGAAACAAAAAACAAAAAATAAATGAAAACGCAAGAAGATAAATAAGAAAAAAGAAACAGGCCAAAACCTTCTACAATATTCAAAAGACCAAAACGAATCACGTTTGTGGTGTGGTATGGCCTCTTAGCTAGAGGAAAGTGTGTGTTTCCAATGAAAAGCGAAGTATTCCCCGCGTTGGGCGGGAACTAGGATTTTGCGAGGAGCTCCATAGTGCGGAATAGCCCCCAAAAGCGCACCCACGGGAATGGGCGGGCCGCTGGATGTTTTTATCACAGCAACGTTTTCTGACTGGTCTGTTTCCTGTGTTGGTACAAATGTCTTGTCGGTTTTCGCCCTCCATTTTTATTTTGTTCAAATTATTTTTATGTATTAAAATATTTTAATTTCAAATATATTTCTGAAATATACTATGGAAATATGTTCAAACATTTTAAAAATTATTTATTCATTATGTATTTTTAAAAAGCTTCATATGCTAAAAAATGCATGTGTCTAAATTTTTCTCAATTTATTTGAATTTTCTATATGAATTTTCATAAATTAAAAATACTTCAATTATTAAAAAGGTAAAAATAATGAAAAACAAACAGAGAAACTTGAATATACATAAAAGGAACATTAAAATGAATAAAAGAACAACACTACAAACCTTAGGAAAAGGAAACGAAATAGAAAAAATCAACAACAAAATAAGAAGCATCCGTAATAAATAAACTACTACATGGGTCGGCTCATATATCATTGCTCCATTCATTATAGCGTGTAGCAGCTTCTCGGAAGCTACTATTTGAGAGCTACCCCTTGCAAAGTGCTCGCAACAGGCAGACTAAGGCATAGCCTAGTGGTGGAAAGGGGCTGATGCCTTCCCATCCACCCAGGTTCAAGGCATGGTACTTGCAATTTGGGGTTGTTGCACCAATTATACTGTAGGGGGTTCCCTTACAGTCTTTCTATCAAAAAAAGTGCTCGCAACAGAGACTCGGCATCCTGTTAGTGAGCGAGGCGTACGAGCGCGGGAGTGCTCCGATGTGCCATGTGGCAAGCTCCAACGTCTCAAGGTGCTGCACAATGGGTGTTTTCATTGGGACGGTTTTTGTCTTTCTTTTGTTTTTTGTGATTTGTTTGCTATTTCATTTTTGGTTTTTTCTCATCGTTTTTTTTTGTTTACATCAAATAGGAGCATGTGCTTCGGCATGAAGTATAGTTATGCTTTTCACGTGAAAGCACATTATGCTTCCACAAAAAGTGAAGCACAAATGCCCTCGCATCAAGCAACAGTTGTACTTCCGCATGCTTCCCCCAAAAGTGAAGAACACTAGTGCTTCTCACATGAAAGTACAACTATACTTCCCTAAAACTGATGCACAATTAGTGTTGTATTAAAGCAAGGGTTAGTACAGTTTTGGAGCATATACTTCTCCCATATTTTTTTTCTCAAAACCTATCGACATGGGATATTTTTTAGATCTTGACGAGAGGAGTGCAGAGGTGGAAATTGTTTGTAATTTGGACACACGATTAATGAGATAAATAGTTTCATAAAAAGAATCTACGAAAAGCACAAATAAACCCATTTGTCTCTCCCTACGCATGGGGAAAATCTCACAGAAACACCTTAATTGCAACAACTGGCACATACCCTATGCGCCACTTTTCATCACCATGCTTACCCAAGTGAAAACAGAACCGTATTTCCCCATAACTGAAGCACAAGTAGTGTTGTATTGAAGCATGAGTTATTACAGTTGTGGAACACATATTCCACCCATAATTTTTTTGTTAAGATCTATCAACATAGTATCAAATTTTTTAGATCTCGACGCGCGGAGTGCAAAGGTGAAAACGGTCCATATTTTGGACGCACGGTTCAAGAGATAAATCATTTTGAAAAATGAAATATATGAAAAGCAAAAATAAACTCACCCATCCCTATGTGTGGGAAAATAAAGCAGGTCGTAGTGACCTTTGCAAGGAGTACACGTGTTAACTAACGATTTCAAAGTTTCCTACTAGATGGGCCTGTGCGTATTGGATTTTGGCTCCGACAGAATTCAAGCTTTGTCCATGGCACGTAACTTGTACTCCCTCCGTTCCAAATTAATTACTCGTCGTATTTGGAACGGAGGGAATATAAGTCTAGAGACATCCTATTTGGCGCTCACAACGACGAATAGTTGCCCAAACGCATAGTCGCATGCATCGTGGGACGGCCAAGTTCGGCCGCTGCGTCTTGTTTGTTATAGAGCACCCCTGCTACACGTTTTAGCAATTTCTCCGGTTTGCACTTGTGTTTTTACATGAAACACAAGCATTTTCTAAAGAAAAATGTGATTATTTTACAATTATATGAACAATCTTAAAAAAAGGTGTTGCGTTCTATACATGAAATATTTATTAAAATGTGTTAATATTTTTAAAATTGCACAAGCATTTTCTAAAATGCATGATTGTCTTCAAAGTTTGCACGCACAATTTTTGAGAAAAGGTCACCATGTACTTCAAAATGTACATCGTGTGTTGAAAAATGTTTGCCATGTTTTAGAAAAATGTTTGTGGTGCATTTTGAAATATTTCAAACTTATCTGTATAGATGAGAAAATAAATCAAAGAAAAGGGAAAAAGAAAACCAAAGAATGAACACAAATACAAAAAAAAGACACGGTGCAAATGGCCCAGCCCAGCTCACACTGTCAGCAATCTGCCGCACTGAGTGGCGGTGGCTTGCGCCGGCGGCGGTCCGGCAGGCTGGGCGTCCTCATCTCAGCTCGGCGAAGAGGAGAGCGGAGAGGGAGAAGCAAAGCTGGGCTAGGCTAGGCTCGTGATTTGATTTGGGTTGCGAAGTCTTTCAGAATTTGGGCCGCTCTCGTCCCTCACCCACGGCCTGCTCTACCGATGGGCATGGTTTCTCTTCTAAAAAACAAATCGGTGAACTTCTTCAAATTTGAAATTTTGAACAACTATTTATGAAAATTTTCAAAATAATTAACTACATTTAAAAGTTTGTGAACTTTTTCAAAATTGATGAACATTTTTCCAAATTGTGTTTTTTTCAAATTGATAAAAAAAGTCAAAATCGATGAAATTTTCAAAATTATTGAACTGTCATCCCTCACCCGCGGCCTTGGAGGTGGCCGTGGTCCGAGGGTCGGGTGTCCTCGTCTCCGCTCGGTGAAGAGGGAAAAGGGGAGAGAGATGCAGAGTCGGCAAAGTTGGGCTGGGCTCGTGATTTGGAACCCGGCCCGCTCTCGCCTCTCACCCGTAGCCTGCTCTGCTCTACGGATGGGGATGGGTTCTGTTCTTCAATAAAAAGAAGAATAAGCAGATGAGGATGAGTTGAACTGTCATTTATACCAACTTCTTCATTCCCTTTTTCTCTTTTCTCTTAAAAAAACTGTGTCGTTCTTTTCTATAAGCAAGCATGAGATTAGACTAATAGTATAATTACAACAACAATCACGCCGTCCTCCAAAGTTGGTGACAAAGTGAGAAGTGATGACAACATAACCAAGTGGATAAGATAAGAACACATTTGCCAGTACAAAAATTAATGTGCACAAACACTCAACACAGAGAGAAGTAAATTTCTCAACAAGATGACGCTTTGACCTTGTGTGTTATAACTTAGGAAATTCGTAAATGTGGAGAATGGAAAGGGACACAACAACTAGTTGTAGTTGTAACTGACAGTTCCACTTGTTGTGGAGTGGGTCGTGCGGGAAGTCCATGTTGGAGAAGCGGACGATGCAGGGGGGTCAGTGAATATGATCACCCCTTTCATGAGTGGGCAGAGTTCCCGGGTCATTCAATTCGGATGGCCGAGGAGGCGTTACTATCGCCATGTCACAATGCAAGGGCATATATGGCATTTCGAACTGTGCCTGATCTTCTCGCTGCAAAAAGGCTGGGTGAGGCGGAAGTAAATCTCGGAGGGAGGAGGCTAGATATTGTATATTTACTTGGTAGGTGTATTCCAAGTGCGGCGGCTGAGTTGTTACGAGTGGATACGGAGTATGGCACACTATTATGGGGTGGACAGGGGGCATGTGCCCCCCCCCCCCAGCGCTTCTCATCGAACGCTTCAACTGGGTGTAACACAACACACTCAACACAGCACAGGAGAACACATAAGCTAGTGTAGTGCAGAATGGAAAAGAGAATTGTGCAAGAAAGAAGTGCTGCATTCTGCCCTGTGAGGAAGAGAAGGGCCGAGGCCTATGACATTTTTGCAGGCCACCATTATTTGCCTGGGCTGTGTACCGAAGGAGTTAAATGCATCACCGAACTATCTATTGGCCCTTGAGAGTTAAAGTCATTGGCTATTAGCTCGTGTGAAAATGAAAGACTTTGGTGTAGTCTTGTAGCACCACTTGTGCTACACCACTGTTGTGATTCAGCCTACTGTCGTGGAGTCCAAACACTTCTTCCATTGTGCAATGCAATTAATCTTGTAACCCGACCCACATTTAACTCCAACAATAGGAAAGTTTTTTTAATAGAAAAAAAATAGTCTAACATTCACATACATAATGTTCCATTTTATTTAGCTTCACATAAATACCATTTTCAGAAAGTGGCAAGTTAGCTAGGACTGAAAATACTTGCTAAAATAATGGTGAGAAACAAAATTAACAGAACAAGTCAACTAAAGCAACTACAGTATAATTTAGAATAGAACATATAGAAGGGCGTGAAATGATCGTGCCATCCTGACTCACACAGATTAGTTACTCAACGACCATTCAAAAAATCTTTTGTTTAGGAAGAAAAATGTGCAATAGTGCAGAAAATATAGAAAGTGAAAGTTGTAGGGAAAAGTTTTCTCACAAAGGTTAAAAATTTGATAGCTCATCGGCTAAAATAGTGAACAAAAACAGTACCATCTTTGTAATTGGTGATGCAACATGGAGGATGGTGCTGATGAAGTTATGTACCTGGGGTAGGGGCACGGACCTGTCCTAAGAGCCCTGCCCAAGGACATCCTTAGAAGAAGTCACCTTTCAATCGACTTGAAGGTACCCACTCGACGGGTTCAAGACACTCGACCAAGAAGCTACCACTCGACCACGAAGCCAACCACTCGACTGCCAGGAGATCTAAAGTCACTCCACAGGCAAATGGTCGGTCATTAAGTAGTCTTTATGGTCATCATAGCACTTTATTAGAGGCGTTACCTGTAACGCTCGACCTTAATGTACCCTAAACCCAGCATTATTGAGGGCAGGAGAGGGTTGGCGAACTCTATATAAGCCACCCCCCTCCTCAGTATCAAGGGTTCGCATCTTTGTAATACACACGCATATAACCCAGTCGACCGCCTCCGGGCTCCGAGACGTAGGGCTATTACTTCTTCGGAGAAGGGCCTGAACTCGTAAAACTCTTGCGTGCACAACTACTCCAAAGCTAGGATCTTGCCTCTCCATTCCTACCCCCATTCTACTGTCAGACTTAGAACCACGACAGTTGGCGCCCACCGTGGGGCAGGTGTTCTAGCGATTTGTTGGAGGAGTTGGGATTCTTTTGACATCTCCCATCATGTCGTCGAGCGGAGTCCTGGTCGAGGGGCGTGAGATCCGCCTCGGCGCCCTCACTTTCGTCGTCGATGACTCTGCTTGGCTCCAGGAGGCTCCACTTGACGTGGACGCGCTTCCCGCCCGCGGATCAACGCACTTTCGCGCGTGCATTCGTGGCGTCCTCCTGCGGCAACTGTCGGCCCAGTACGGGCCGGCACCCGTTTCGTCCTTGCTCCCAGTTTCCCGCCGGCGCAAGCGCTCCGGTCGGTCGAGGCTCCAGCGGTGGGTGAGGCATGCATTGGCCCGCCAGTCGGCCATCCCCCAAGTCGCGGCGATTGAGCCCGACGAATCACTCTACGGCATGTTCGATCTGTCGACTGACTCCGCAGAGACTGTGTCCGAGTGCGACAGCAGCGATCCAGCGGCGGAGGTACTGATGGTCGACGGACCGCGCAGTCCCCCCAGATTCCCCCACACCGAAGAGGTTGCCGGGGAAGGAGTTCCGGCGCGGGGCCATGAAGAGTACAGACCCGAGCCTCTCACCTCGCTGCAAAGGGAGGAACTTCATCGCCGGAACATGGACGCGCTTCACACTCCTATCGTTGGAGAAACCCCCGAGGCACGCGCCTTGGAGGAGGCGCGCTTGGCCAACCTGGCTGAGAGCACTCGACTGGAGAATCTCCAGAGAGTACTCGACGAGCGACCTCGACTGCCAGTTCCAGAATCCAGTCGACGTCGTCTCTGTCAGCCACCAACTCAGGTATATCGAACTCCGATTCAGAATTTAGCAGCTGCAGCCTGCATAGCAGAGTCGATCCAGCCTTCTCAGTCAGAGGCAGGAAGAGGTCTGCTACAGATCAGAGATTTGCTCCGGGCAGCAGGGGATCAGAACTCAGTTGTATCGCAGTCGCGTAACAGGATTCACAGCCGATCTGTCGCTGCGAATTCTGTGCAGTCGGCTCACAGTCCAGGATCGCCCCTGAGGCGTGAGGAACGCAGAAGCCGGCATGATGATCAATATCAAGGCCGTGAGCGGTACGAACACCGATTCGATCGCAATGATCGACGTCGAGTGCCCACTCCTCCCCCAAGGGGTGGATCGTACGTCCCTCGCCAGCAAGATGACAGACGCCAGCACAGTGCTGGACGTAGGTTTCCAGTGGACCCCAGGGAGCCAGGCTTTGATGCGAGATCCATTATCGTTCAAGGTCTGGTCGACAGGAATAGAGCTCACAGAGAAGGCCATGACAGAGACGTTCCCTCCAGCAGCAGGGTTCATGTATCAGGACCAGAATGTTTCAGCAGAGCGATCAGGGCCGCTGTAATTCCTCCCAACTTCAGGTTGGCGACTGGAGTTAGTAAGTTCATTCGCGAGATCTACCACTCCGAGTGGCTCGCCAATGTTGTAATGGTCCCCAAGAAAGACAAGTCGTTGCGCATGTGCATCGATTTCAAACATATCAATCGGGCCTGCCCGAAAGATCATTTCCCTCTTCCTCGCATCGACCAAATAGTCGACTCTACCGCAGGATGCGAGAGGTTGTCTTTTTTAGATGCTTACTCTGGATACCATCAGATCCGTCTGTATGGACCAGATGAAATAAAAACAGCTTTCATCACCCCGTTCGGGGTGCTTCTGCTATGTCACCATGCCCTTCGGTCTCAAGAATGCCGGAGCTACTTTCATGAGAATGATTCAGAAGTGCCTGATCATTCAAATCAGTCGGAATGTAGAAGCATACATGGATGATATAGTGGTCAAGTCGCGAAAAGGTTCCGACCTGCTGACTGACCTTGCTGAAACGTTTGCCAATCTCAGGAGGTATGATATCAAGCTTAATCCATCAAAATGCACATTCGGAGTTCCTGGAGGAAAGTTACTCGGTTTTCTTGTTTCTGAACGAGGAATCGACGCTAACCCTGAAAAAGTTGGCACCATACTTCGAATGAAACGCCCTGTGCGTGTGCACGATGTCTAGAAACTTACTGGATGCTTGGCCGCTTTAAGTCAATTCATCTCCAGACTCGGTGAAAAGGCATTGCCTCTTTACCGACTGATGAAGAAGTCAGACAAGTTTGAGTGGACTCCGGAAGCTGATGCAGCATTTGCAGAACTAAAAGCTCTGCTCTCCACCCAGCCGGTGCTTGCTGCCCCTGTCAGCAAAGAGCCACTATTGCTTTACATCGCATCCACTGGACAAGTCGTTAGTACCGTACTTACGGTCAAGCGGGAAGAGGAAGGAAAAACATTCAAAGTTCAGCGCCCAGTTTATTACCTTTCTGAAGTTCTGACCCCATCAAAGCAAAGATACCCTCACTATCAGAAGCTTGTCTACGGGATTTACATGACCACGAAGAAGGTTGCTCATTATTTCTCTGATCACTCCATTACAGTCGTCAGCGACGCCCCGTTATCAGAGATCCTTCATAACAGAGATGCAACTGGTCGAGTGGCAAAATGGGCGATTGAACTTCTTCCCCTTGATATCAAGTTTGAGGCAAAGAAAGCTATCAAGTCCCAAGCAATAGCCGATTTCCTCGCCGAGTGGACTGAACAACAACTTTCGACTCAAGTTCACTCGGAGCACTGGACTATGTTTTTCGATGGCTCCAAGATGCTGAATGGGTCCGGTGCGGGGGTTGTATTGGTTTCCCCCCGAGGAGACAAGCTCAAATACGTCCTCCAGATTCACTTTGATTCCTCCAACAACGAGGCAGAATATGAAGCACTCCTATATGGACTGCGTATGGCCATTTCACTCGGCGTCCGTCGCCTTATGGTCTACGGCGACTCAGATCTGGTTGTTAATCAAGTGATGAAGGAGTGGGATGTTCGAAGCCCAGCCATGACGGGTTATTGCAATGCAGTAAGAAAGTTGGAGAAGAGATTCGAGGGGTTAGAGCTCCATCATATACCCCGACTGAAAAACCAAGCTGCAGATGATTGCCGAAAATAGGGTCCAAGAGAGAAGCCATCCCCATTGATGTGTGCTTGGAACACATTCGTGCACCATCAATACAGGAAGATCCTTTCACAGAAGAACCTCTGCAGCCAAGGAGCGCCAACGATCCGACTGAAGTGGAGATTCCAGCCGTGGTCGACCTGATTATGGAAGTTGTGGTCATCACCCCCGACTGGACAACGCCTTAGATCGCGTATATTATGAGGAAAGAGATCCCAGAAGATGAAGAAGAGGCTCGACAGATCGTCCGTCGATCCAAGGCCTTTACAGTAATCAAAGGGCAGTTGTACAGAGAAAGCGCGACTGGAGTTGGCCAAAAGTGCATCACGCCAGAAGAAGGTCAGGTAATTCTTGAGGATATCCACTCGGGGACCTGTGGTCATCATGCGTCCTCTCGGACCATTGTGGCTAAAGCATACCGAGCAGGATTTTACTGGCCGAGGGCGAATGAAATGGCAAAAGACATAGTCGACAAGTGCGAAGGGTGTCAGTTTTATTCCAACATGTCGCACAAGCTCGCCTCTGCTCTGAAGACCATTCCACTCGTCTGGCCCTTAGCTGTTTGGGGGATAGACATGATTGGACCGCTGAGAACTGGTAGAAGCGGCTTCACTCACTTAGTGGTTGCAGTCGACAAGTTCACCAAGTGGATAGAAGCCAAACCCATCAAAAACCTTGATGCAAGCACTGCTATCAGTTTCATCAGAGAGCTGATATTCAGATATGGAGTTCCACATAGCATCATCACGGACAATGGATCAAACTTTGATAACGACAGATTCAAAGCCTTCTGCGCCTCCCAAGGCACATGGGTTGACTATGCCTTAGTTGCCCATCCTCAGTCGAATGGGCACGCAGAGCATGCAAATGGTCTCATCCTCAAAGGACTGAAACCCCGACTAATGCGTGATCTCAAACACGCGGCAGGAGCTTGGGTCGACGAACTTCCGTCAGTTCTTTGGGGATTAAGGACCACTCCTAATCGGTCGACTGGAAGAACGCCCTTCTTTCTGGTCTACGGGGCTGAAGCAGTGCTGCCGAGTGATCTGCTCCACAATGCACCTCGAGTCGAACTATACTCAGAAGCAGAAGCGGAACAAGCTCGGCAAGATGCAGTCGACCTCTTGGAAGAAGAGAGGGAGATGGCCCTAATCCGCTCGACTATCTACCAGCAGGACTTACGTCGGTTCCACGCAAGAAACGTGAAGAGTCGAGCCTTTCAGGAAGGAGACTTGGTCCTCCGAGTGGATCAGCAAAAACCTCACAAGCTCGCTCCAACCTGGGAAGGCCCCTTCATCGTCACCAAAGTCCTCCACAACGGAGCATATCACCTCTACAACGTTGATTGCCAGATCGACGAGCCTCGAGCTTGGAATGCGGAGTTACTCCGTCCTTTTTACACTTGAAAAAAGAAACTCACTCGGTTGAGATGTAATAAAAGTACCTCTGCAGTTCTTTTATCTAAAGCAAGAATGTTATAATTTTCGCAGAAGACTGCTATATCTTTTTGTTGAAATTTCCCCCAGTGGGTGGCTTAGCTGCGAATCCGTTTCGCCTAAGTTTGTAAAAGTCCTACCGAGTGGAGAGCCAGCCTCCCAGTCGGAGGCTTAGCTGCGAATCCGTTTCGCCTAAATATTTAAAATCCCATCGAGTGGAGAGCCAGCCTCCCACTCAGGGGCTTAGCTGCAGTCCAAGTACTCGCCTAAGTATTTAAAATCCTACCGAGTGGAGAGCAAGCCTCCCACTCGGGGGCTTAGCTGCAGTCCAAGTACTCGCCTAAGTATTTAAAATCCCACCGAGTGGAGAGCCAGCCTCCCACTCGGGGGCTTAGCTGCAGTCCAAGTACTCGCCTAAGTATTTAAAATCCTGCCGAGTGGAGAGCCAGCCTCTCACTCGGGGGCTTAGCTGCAGTCCAAGTACTCGCCTAAGTATTTAAAATTCTTACCGAGTGAAAAGCCAGCTTCCCGCTCAAGGGCTTAATAACAGTCCAAGGATTTAGTTAAACTCTCAATATAATGAACACTTCGCAAGGACGACAAGGCGCAGGTCGACTGCCCCCTTCTCCTTCAGAAGCTATATTCAAAAATCTTACCGAGTGGAGAGCAAACCTCCCACTCGGAGGCTTAGCTGCAGCCCAGTGCTTGCCTAAGTGATCAAAAATCCTACCGAGTGGAGAGCAAACCTCCCACTCGGAGGCTTAGCTGCAGCCCAGTGCTTGCCTAAGTGATCAAAAATCCTACCGAGTGGAGAGCAAACCTCCCACTCGGAGGCTTAGCTGCAGCCCAGTGCTTGCCTATGTGACTAAAATCCTACCGAGTGGAGAGCAAACCTCCCACTCGGAGGCTTAGCTGCAGCCCAGTGCTCGCCTAAGTGATTAAAATCCTATCGAGTGGAGAGCATACCTCCCACTCGGAGGCTTAGCTGCAGCCCAGCGCTCGCCTAAGTGATTAAAATCCTACCGAGTGGAGAGCAGACCTCCCACTCGGAGGCTTAACTGCAGCCCAGTGCTCGCCTATGTAATTAAAATCCTACCGAGTGGAGAGCAAACCTCCCACTCGGGGGCTTAGCTGCAGCCCAGTGCTCGCCTAAGTGTTTAAAAATCCTACCAAGTGGAGAGCAAACCTCCCACTCGGAGGCTTACCTGCAGCTCCGTTCTCGCCTAAGTCATTTTGAGTAAAAGTCAAGTCTCACTCGACGAATAAATCACGAAGATATTCAACGATAAATCAAGTTCGGATAAAGATCAAAAGGTCCTGGACTGCAAATAAAAGTGCCCGAGCCTCCAGCTCGACAGAGTTTATCGGTTACACAAACCACTCGGCATTCCGAGGCAAATTTAAAGTGAGACACAGTAGTTTTTTACTCCTCCGGTGGAGGACTGTATGGGGCAACAAACTCGTCCAAATCAATCCCGTCTGAGATACGGGTGGCAGCAGCAATGAAGGTCTCCACGAAGTCCTGGAAATTATGCTTCCTGGTATTGGCAACTTGGAGGGCGGCCAGCTTCTCTTCTCGCGCCTCCTTGCAGTGGACACGAACCAGCGACAGAGCAACATCGGCACCACACCTGGCAGAAGACTTTTTCCATTCATGCACTCGACTTGGCACTTCCTTCAGTCAAGTGACCAAGGATTCAAGGTCATTCTGAAGTATCTGATTTGGCCAGAGTACAGAGTCGATCCGCGACACTGCAGCCTTCAGTCGAGCGAGGTAGTCCACCACACTGGCGACGCGAGACTCCAGCCGGAGGACATTCATGGCAGCTTCGTCC